>HG995386.1:0-10000000 GCA_905333075.3 Atethmia centrago | reverse complement strand
AATGGCGCGAAGTTGCTACGACTCTCCTGTGTTTCAAAGACTTTAACACGCAAGCAACTTTGCAATTTTTTTATATAAAAGATTTTTTTTACTGTGGCTTAACTTTTTTCTAGGTTCCGAAAGATCAAATAAAAAATTACAGTCAAATACCGTATTATAATATTTATTTATTTCTATGTTTGTGCAGTCCCTTACTAACCCAACAATATCTACAATATGTTCAACTGTACCAATTGAATAATTGTGTTTGTCATCAGTTTTTTTTCATGCACTCTTGCCCTTCCAACTCACTTTTGACATTTGAACTTTTGCCAAAAAAATTGCCGTCACTTGCTTCAAATTGGCCGAACATCAACTTACTCTAAATAGCTCTCTAACAGAGTGGGTATATCTGTCTTCAGAAACATATTAAATGTTATCTTGTGACTTTCTAAACAGACGGAGTCACTTCTCTCTTTTTTTATAGTTGGTAGTAAAAATAGTTCAATGAAAAACATTGAAATATTTTTAGTTTTATTCCTAACTACAAAAAAAGAAAGAAGCTACTCGTTCTACGTGGAGTCGGTAGACAATTAACACTTATCCCACTTAACGATCAATAAAAAAATACAAACTATGTATAGGCTACTAAGTATAGGCTTTAATTAATACAGAAGACTTTAATTAATTGACTCTTAATATCTTAGTAAATATATTATCAGGAAATTAAATATTATCGTCTTAAGGGGCATCAAACATTGTGCAACACTTCTATATAATGAGCTTCGCGCGTACTCTTGCAAAAGTCCACAATCCACGTGTTTCCGTAAAGCAGTCGTATCTCTAAATGTTCTGATCATGTAACAAGTCATGCCCGGTGACACCGTTATAGAGGGCCCCTTCACTTTCAGAGCGTCCTCTACAGTGTTACTTGTCACCAACACTGTTGTTACTGAAGAATTTCCAGTTCCGTTCACAGGTTGTGTCACTTTCACCTCCGTTGTGTTCTTCACAATATGTTGCTCGTTCCTTGTTGCGCTCGTCGTGTTCTCCCAAATAAAACTCGACATCAAATTGCAGTCGATGCGCGTCTCCTCGTACTCGCCGGTTCGTTTACTGATACCCAGTTTGCATATCTCTCCCGGGGCGCCGCTGTACTGTCTCTCGGAGCTGTATTGATGAGAGTGACTGTTGCGGCCCAAGTTGTACAGCGCTAGTCCTGTCAGCAAGTTATCGAATCTGCTGCCAGAGTCTCGGTACTCGTACACGTAGACGGGCGGCTGTCCTTGATACACAGGGTGAAAGGTAGACCCGTAGTTTATTTGCTGCGGCGGACTGTAGTGGTAGTGGTGATGAAATTCTGATCTCGGGCTGTAGTTGTTTTGGACAACGTTGTGTTGTTGATGGTATATCTGATGCAAATTGCCACTTGTTGAGTTATCAGACTTTCCAGTCGAGGCAGAGTATGCGTGTATACCGCCTGAACCACTCTTCCCATTATGTGGGACTTCTTTCTGATGCACATTGCCGCTTGTTGAGTTACCAGACTTTCCAGTCGAGACAGGGTATGCGTGTATACCGCCTGAACCATTCTTCCCATTATGTGGGACTTCTTTCTGCTGCACATTGCCGCTAGTTGAGTTACCAGACTTTCCAGTCGACGCAGGGTATGCGTGTATACTGCCTGAACCACTCTTTCCAATATGTGGGACTTCTTTCTGATGCACATTGCTACTTGTTGAGTTACCAGATTTTCCAGTCGAGGCAGGGTATGCGTGTATACCACCTGAACCACTCTTCCCATTATGTGGGACTTTTTTCTGTTGCACATTGCCGCTAGTTGAGTTACCAGAGTTTCCAGTCGAGGCAGGGTATGCGTGTATACCGCCTGAACCACTCTTCCCATTATGTGGGACTTCTTTCTGATGCACATTGCCGCTTGTTGAGTTACCAGACTTTCTAGTCGAGACAGGGTATGCGTGTATACCGCCTGAACCATTCTTCCCATTATGTGGGACTTCTTTCTGCTGCACATTGCCGCTAGTTGAGTTACCAGACTTTCCAGTCGACGCAGGGTATGCGTGTATACCGCCTGAACCATTCTTCCCATTATGTGGGACTTCTTTCTGATGCACATTGCCGCTTGTTGAGTTAACAGGGTTTACAGTCGAGGCGGGGTATGCGTGTATACCGCCTGAACCACACTTCCCATTATGTGGGACTTCTTTCTGATGCACATTGCCGCTTGTTGAGTTAACAGGGTTTACAGTCGAGGCGGGGTATGCGTGTATACCGCCTGAACCACTCTTCCCATTATGTGGGACTTCTTTCTGATGCACATTGCCGCTGTTTGAGTTACCAGACTTTCCAGTCAAAGCTGGATATGCGTGTATACCACCTGAACCACTCTTCCCATTATGTGGGACTTCTTTCTGATGGACATTGCCTCTTATTGAGTTACCAGACTTTCCCGCCGAGGCAGGGTATGCGTGTACACCGCCTGAGCCACTCTTCCCAATATGTGAGACTTCTTTCTGATGCACATTGCCGCTTATGGAGTTACCAGACTTTCCAGTCGAGGCAGGGTGCGAGTGTCCTCCGCGTGAACCATATCCTGAATGTCCGGTAGACGCAAGATAGTTGTGCGAGCCTGAGACTGTGGACGTTGCGAGAAACAACACTATAAAAATAAGTCTCATGTTATCGTCGCGAGTGACTGGATGGGACTAAATTAGTGTCGACTGTGTGGTCTCTCCCCGTCACAAAACTATCAGATTAATCGTGACGCAGTGAGCGCGGTGTGTACATGGAACGCAGGGATCTTGGGCTACATCCGCACCGCATGCATTTGGGACGCATCCGTCAAAGCCTGAACGTTCTGGTGAATGCCATTCACATCTCAGGTATATCAAGATTGACCGACCTCATCTAGGTTTTATAATATTATTGAGTTCTTCTACTTGAAATTGTGTATAAACCTTCTGACAGAAATAAATGTCATTTATAATCAATTAATTGGATATAGTTATAGCCAAAACATACCAACCCCGCCAATTTTACACCCATTCTGAAGCAATTCTATTGATTTGGTATATAATAAAAGCTGATTAACTTTTCGTATGTATACATTGGACTGCTTTTGCTATGTAGTAATATACCACTCATAAGTTTGACTTGATTAACTAATTATTGTGAATTGCTATGCGTTGGCAAAACTGGGACCAATTAATATCCATTGTTTAAGCACTTATAAAGTGTGAAATATAATAATATAAATTGTGTTGTTGATAAAGATATAGCATTCACTATTATCCACAGGTTACGTGATCACCAAAAAGAAGGCTATGGTTTATCCTGGAACCCCGACCTAAATGGCCATTTACTGTCAAGGTTAGTGTTATTTGATTGTCTGTACCTATTAAAGATGTTGACACTACTTAATGAGTTCAATTTGCTCGAGTGCTCTGATAGACACACTTAAATAAACAAACTAAGAAATGAGTCCACCATCATCATGATTAGAATAGAAGATGAGCAGCATCCTCTTGGAGCATGTCCAAAAGGATGGTGCTCAATTTTTATCTAATAGCTGTCTTTTTAAATACTTCTCCAAATCTCCACCAACAATACTAGTCAACGGTTAACTGGTTTCTAGTTTTACTGGCAGAGTAGTGTGGCTTAGCTGAGTCAAGTTTAAATTAAATTATTATGATTTCAAGAATAATGTCAATATATCAATCTGCTTAGCCTTTCCCCGATTAATTTGTGGTCAGCTTCTAGCCTAACCGGATGCAGCTGAATATCAGTATTTTATATAGAGCGACTAGGCCTATCTGACCTCCACAACAGAGTTAGTGGGTAACACAATACCCTTTGGCAAGACTGGTTATCAGACATTTGGGCTTCCGTCAGAAGCCCAAAAGTCTGAAACCCAGTATTTCGTAACGACTGTCAAAGATCTACGAATGATAGCCAGGACCATCGGCTTCAAGTGCTTTCCGAGGCACGAAGGGGTCTTGATATGTACGAATAATTAATAAATGGTCTGGGTGACCATTAATTAATTATTCGTACAATTATTCCACGGACGATTTTAACTGACCCGTGCGTCTTTTATTATTTAGCCACGAGTGCTAAAGAAATATATCAAATACAACAATTCACATAAAGTGCACTTTTGAACGACAAAATTTGCAAAAAAATAGAAGAGATTCTAGTCGCCCCTTCCAAAAGTTAGTTTAAAAAATTGAGCACTATCCTTTTGGACATGCTCCAAGAGGATGCTGCTCTAGACTCAATTCCTTAGTTTGTTTATTTAAGTGTGTCCTATCAGAGCATCTTGAGCAAATTGAACTCATAAAGTACTGTCAACATCTTTAATAGGTACAGACAATCAGATAACACTAACCTTGACAGTAAATGGTCATTTATGTCGGGGTTCCAGGATAAACCATAGCCTTCTTTTTGGTGAACACGTAACCTGTGGATAATATTGAATGTTACATCTTTATCAACAACACAATTTATATTATTATATTTCACACTTTATAAACACTTAAACAATGGATATTAATTGGTCCCAGTTTTGGGAATTACTTCAGAATGGGTGTAAAATTGGCGGGGTTGGTATGTTTTGGCTATAACTGTATCCATTTAATTAATGATCAAATCATACAAAAACTAGTAGTGTACTTCTTCCATATTTTTTAATCCTCATTGATCACCCTCTCTTTAACCGCACCATCAAAGGTTTATACAAACGACAGAAATTACAGATTCTGTAAGTCATTTTTAATATGAATGAATGAATGAATGAAATGCACCGACCCCAGCGTGGTTAAACCAGACTCGATTGCTCCAATGAACCCAAGGATTTGCACTAGTCCCTGGAGCCTCATGTTTAATGGGACTACAGACACCATTGCATATCAAAGAGTAGACCGGGGGGCGCGGTAATGGTCAGGAAGACGGGCCCTTAGGATAGGAAGGATTATCAGAGCCTACCGGATATGCATCCTTGAGCAAGCAATGGAATAGTGGAGAGACGGGTAATTTATCTATGGGAGGGCGCATCTTTTAACAAAGTCGCCGCCAGGTTGGCTCAGGTCCAGTTGCTTCTTTCACGCCCTACCACCTCGCCACCATCGAGGCGGTCCAGCCAGTTCTCGAGCCCTGGCTCGGGAGGAGGCACGGCTCCCTGTCGTTTCAGGTGACGCAAGTGCTCTCGGGGCTCTCGGGAAGTACCTGTGTCGCATAAACAGGGAGCCGGACGCCCGGTGTCACCACTGCGTCGACTGTTGGGAGGACACGGCGCGGCATACGCTGGCAGAGTGTGCCGCTTGGAAGGAGCCACGCCGTGCCCTCATCTCAGGAGTGGGAAGTGACCTGTCACTGCCGGCCGTAGTCGAGTCGATGGTCGGCAGCGAGGAATCCTGGGACGCGGTGGTATCCTTCTGCGAAACAGTCGTGTCGCAGAAGGAGGCTGCGGAACGGGAGTGGGAGATGTCTTCCGCTCACCCGGCCCACAGCAGGCGCACCGGGCGTCGGCAGAGGGCAGACAACGCCCTCTTCCGGCCCCCCTAAATGGGTCCAGGGACGGCGGACTTGGGGACGTCCGCTGCCCCCCATCACACTGGACCCGAGGTGGAAGCTCGTAGTGTTCTACGCGCGCCCCTTTCAGACGTCGCGGGGGGGTTTAACCTCACCCCCCCAGACTTGAGGTGGCCCGCAGAGGCGGGCCGGCACTAGCCGGGGATCGTGGAAGTCGCATTAGATCCCATGATTCCCGGTGCAAGTGTGGGAGGGGAACACTGGGGTGATTTTTGGTCAGTAAGAGTCTGACAGACCCCTCCGCCTACACCAAGGCGGAGGACATCCATCAGGATTTTCCACCACGGAATAAAAAAAAAAAAAGGTCCAGTTGCTTTCTCGACTCTTTTCTGTGTCACTGCTATGCTGTGCTGCCTGCTATGCTGCCTAATTTTATGTCGGTCTTCAGCCGTGTCCATCTAAAAGTTGATGTCGAAGTAAGTCATGTCCTGCTTTATGATTTCATTCTTTTAACACCGTTGCCGCTAGGTTGGCTCAGGTCCGGCTTTACCGGATTTTGAATAAATGATGAATGAATGAATCTTTTGGCGCGGTTTAACTGCTTTTTCGACGATTTTCCGTCACTGCTATGCTATGTTACACGTTGCTGCTTCCAATGTCTTCGTCTTAGGTCTCGTTACTATCCGTTTCAGGTTTTTTGGAACAAAGTTTTGACGCGGCTTGCGGTAGGAGTTGACTGGTTGAAATCGGCACGTAATGAAAAGGGCGTTCATACTTCCGTGGAGTCTACGATAATCCAAATATCGCCAAGTTGGAGTCCTCGGTAAAACGAAAACATTGCGTAAACTTCGCATGTATCCTATAATAACGTCTTATTCGGAGTTCACAGACTGTTGACTTTCGCCTTTGTTGTATCCTCACGACCCTTTTTTTGCAATGTGAGTTGAGTGTTTTTCTCTATTCAAGTGTTGTTTTCTGGTAAGTGGATGCATACCGCAACCCAATCCGGTGATGGCACGTTAAATCAAAATTACATTTGTTTACATTGCGATAGATCTTTTCAATCAAAAAGGGGTCTTAACATTCATATTTCAAAAAAACATCGTCTTTGTATTAGCCAGAACGGCCCTGCTCTAAATTTAGACCCAGTTTCTTTACCGGCACCTGTTTCCGACAGTCCAAATTCTACCCCATTCCATTTGTACCTTAGTTACCTAAAAAATAATGTGCCTGTTATCAAACGAGTCCCGCGTGGCGCCAGGATCTCCGTCGCAAACCACCTTTCAGGCTTGATTAAAAAATGTGTGGAGAGCAACCAAATTGTAGACTGGCATAATCTCTTCCTTTTTTCGTATACCACTTTGCATGTCAAAAAAGATGAGGCTACTATTTCTCTAACCCAAAAAATCAAAAATAACTGTTTAACAAAAACATCTTCACCTTTTGATTCTCCCAAGAGGGGAACATTATCTAGAATTAAATTAATTGAAGGCAAAATTGCCGACGGGGATCTCAAAGGCGCCGCACGTCTTCTTTTTACTAACGACGTGTTGTCGCCTGATACTCCTGATACCCTTTCGGCTTTGCATTCGAAACATCCCCCGGCTCCCGTGATCCCGTATTTTTTCGACTCTCCTACAGCAGACCAGGCCTGCCTCGAAATCGAAGGCAAAGACGTTATTGACGCAATAATTTCTTTTAAAACCGGTTCAGCGGCCGGCCTGGACGGAATCTCACCCCAACATTTAAAAGATTTAACTTCTTATTCTGTGGGTGATGCAGGTGTGCAGCTTATTTGCTCTATTACAAAATTAATAAATTTTATGTTTTCAGGCAAAATCAACGCTGATATTGCCTCACTTTTATTCGGTGCTAATTTGATCGCCCTAACTAAAAAAGACGGAGGGGTGAGACCCATTGCTGTGGGGTCAACTTTAAGACGTTTGGCATCCAAAATTGCGGTGAGACATATCAAATCTAAATTACAGTCTGTTTTCGAACCTATACAATTAGGATTTGGCACGAAAGGTGGGTGTGAGGCAGCCGTCCATGCCTTAAGAACCTACCTTTCGTATGATGATTGCGAAATTGTAGTCAAAATTGACGTCAAAAATGCTTTCAATTCAGTAAACAGGGATGCCATGCTGACAGAAGTTAAGAACAAAATTCCGGAACTCTATCAATACCTGCTTACGTGCTACGCAGAACCTTCAAAATTAATTTACCGTTCCCATGAACTTTCTTCGGAGGTCGGCTGTCAGCAGGGCGATCCCCTCGGGCCAGCAATTTTTAGCTTGGCTATAAATCCGATTATTCAAAATTTAAAATCAAAATTTAACGTTTGGTATTTGGATGACGGAACCCTGGGAGGCGATGTGGACACTGTGCTATCTGACTTATCAGATATTAAAACAAATTTCGAAAATATTGGTTTAGAATTAAATTTTAGCAAATGTGAACTCTTCATTCAAAAAACTTCTTACGGTTTGGATAATTTAAAATCCAAATTAAATTTTCTGGCACCGAATATCAAAATAGTAGACAGAAAGTCACTTTGCCTCCTGGGTTCTCCCATCTTTGAAGAATCTTTTCCTGATTATATTACTAACACTATTTCTAAATTCCAAAGTCACGCAAATTGTTTACTCGAAATCAGTCCTCATTATGCTCTTATAATTCTAAAGTTTTGCCTTTTTGTCCCTAAATTTACTTATGTGCTTCGCTGTAGCCCTTTTTGGAAACATCCAAATTTGCTTTCACCAATAGACGATTTAGTCAAAACTAGTTTAGAAACGATTTTAAATATTCAGCTCAATGAACCATCTTGGTTACAAGCATCCCTCCCTATTCGGTTTGGCGGTTTAGGAATCCGCAAAATTTCGAGTGTTGCTTCCCCAGCCTTTTTGTCGTCCACCCATAGCAGGTCACGTCTCATAGGTAATGTCCTAAGGGCTTTGCCCACAAACTATGAGACTGCGGGCTTGGAGGATGCCAAGAATGCTTTTCAAATTGCTTGCCCGGGTAAAGAATTTCCAGACAACCTAAAATCTCAGAGGAGCTGGGACGATATTTATTGCGATTTAACATACAAATCGATTCTGAGCCGCAGTTCAGGTCCGGATCGCGCAAGACTTTTGGCGGTCGGAACCAGAGAGGCCGGTCATTGGCTACATGCCCATCCTTCTCCATATACCGGTACCTTCCTGGATCCGACCTCGCTTCGTCTGGCGACTGGTCTGCGGCTTGGGGTCACGGTATGCACTCCACACACATGCCCTTGTGGCACGGACGTGGACCGACTGGGTCACCACGGACTTTGTTGTCAAAAAAGTGCAGGCCGCTTTTCAAGACATGCAACACTTAATGACATAATCCGCCGGTCTCTTGCCAGCATCAATGTGCCTGCTCTTCTTGAGCCGACTGGCATTGTCAGAGATGATGGCAAAAGACCTGATGGTGTGTCTTTGGTCCCGTGGAGTTTGGGACGGATGCTTGTGTGGGACGCTACCTGTGTAGACACACTGGCACCGTCCCACCTCCAACGGACTACTTCTAAAGCGGGTGCAGCGGCAGAAAATGCCGAAAATCTGAAAGTTATTAAATATGGAGGCCTTGGCAGAGAGTACAACTTTGTGCCCTTTGGCGTCGAGACCCTCGGTCCGTGGGGTCCCAGTGCGCATAAGTTATTTGCGGAAATCGCGAAACGTCTAGTTGATGTAACTGGTGACCGAAAAGCTGGCGGCTTTCTCGCGCGACGCATCAGCATTGCAATTCAGCGAGGAAATGCCGCCAGCATCCTCGGTACAATGCCCCGAGGGCCTTTTTTAAGCTTAACTTAGTTTTAATTTAATTTAGTTAATGTTAATAATCATCTTGTAATTTGGTTATGTAAATAAATGATAAAAAAAAAAAAAAAAAAAAAACTGCACTGCACATAATATTATTATAGTTGTCACACACTTATTATAGGTTAGGTACACTATTTGTACATATCGCACATAAGTAATTAAGCCGGTAGGGACAGTAACTAAAAGTGTCGGACCTAACACTCTTTACTGGCTGCCAAACGTCAACACTTGGTAGGATATCCAGGCCACCCGGTACCTGGGTCGACCCTGCGCGTGCCCGTGGCACGTCTATTGTTTGTTATCTGGCCGAAGGTCCGTACATAAATTCTATTTTCTGCACGCCGTTCTTCGTTAAAGACCCTTTTAAGTGTACGAAATGTGGTCCTCTGTTGGTTGGCCTACCGTTTGAAAAGACAGCTTGGTAGTTGCCTAATGCTTTTATTATTTCGTAAATTTTTAATATGTGGCTTGCGGTTACTTTTGTTCCTTGTGTTTGGTCCTATCCCTCTTGTTCTTTTCTGTCCCCAGATTATTTTATTGTCGGAAGTGCCCCTATTAGCCCATTCACCTTTAATGAGGTGGAAGTGGTTTTCCTTTTACATGTGATGTAATATGTGATCCAATTGGGATTTCTGGGTGCTAATTGACCATGTTATCCTGCATGATGATTTCGCTTTTGTCGTGTGTTGGCTATGTCCATTAGCGTTGTAGCGTTGCCCCGTTGTAGTTGGAATATGCATGGTGTATAGATGGTTTGAATAGTCACTCCTGTGAAAGATCTGGTTTCTTTAGAAATAAAACTGTTGATGTGAGAGTTGATTAACCAAAGAAAAACATACTTGTCACTTCCCACACCAACTTCAGTTGGTGTCATTTCTATTTGGGTATTTTTCTAATTAGAATTGGTTAATTGTGTGCTTTCCCTGTGGATGTCAATCGTAGTGCGTAGAATTGTATATTCCTAAGTTCATCTCTGTTTCTTGTAGGCAGGCTACATGAATCTTCCTTTGTGGAAGTTCAGCGTCTATTTTATCATTTTGGCCGGTTTCGAGCCCCATCGGACGTTCCAAGGTGCAATACACAAGTTTGGGCAAGTGTACTTAATTGCGGCAGGAGGCGGATTTCTAAGTATTGTATATCTACATATACGAGTATCTATACCATATATGTTGTGGTGTTTTGACGTTGATTGATTCCTGCTTTGGAGTTTGCGTATTATTGTTGTATTGTTCAACTTCGATTGTAACCCAGCTATCAGAGTGCTGGTCTTTGTAGAAGACGTGAAGGTTGCTGGGTAGTGCTTCGCCGGCAGGTGAATACACCAGTGTGTTCCCGTTACTTATTCACACGTGCACATTTATGAGATAAAATTCTGACGCAGCGATATGGATAACTTCTCCTCACTACCCCTCTCGTTAAGATGAGCGGTTATGTATTTTGATATCCTTTGTTCCTGGGAAAGATTGCTATTAGGAAGGAAGTCTTGAATATTATTCAGAAATGTTGAGTAAATTCTGTCACCATCACGGTTCACTGAAACATATGTAGCAAGATCTCGTCCTGCAGACAAGTGGATAAGCTTTTGCTTGGTACCTGTACACTTTTTGTGAAGAGATGTATCTTGTTATGAAAGTTTAAAATACAGGGTAGGGTTTTTTTGGGTTGTTACTGGAATTGAACTGACCTTTTTCGGCCTTTGATGCCCGGCGCAGATGGGTATAATACAACTTGATTTACGACCTCTCAAAAGGATCGATAATTTGCTTAGCTAGTGACTTTTTGTTAAGCTAAAGATGCCAAATAATAAATTTGTTTAGGTACAGTAGTTTCGGGAATTTAGTTTAATGTTATAATTATAAAGTACAGGGAATTCCTTAGTTAGTTGGAACAGTTATATTATCATCCCTCAACCGCACAGGGTAAATATTGAGTGTTGAAGTATTCAAGAATATTAAATTGACACACACGTATCATAGTTTAAGCGGAACTGTTCAACAACTGATGCTTATACAGGGTGTGGCGTAAGTAGTGGTCCACCGTTCAGGATTCGATGAACCAGATAATTAACTATAACAATTAAAAATTTTAACCATTTTTCCCAAGGGTTACGAAAATATTTCTTTTTTGTCTTTTATTTACGAAATTTCTTACTTTTTTTACAAATTTGTTTGTAGTTTCAACAAAAACCATTATTTTTTCATTTTGATTTCTGTTAATTACTGCTGAATACTAGAGCTATCATGTAAAATTATGATTTTTTATGTAAATTCAGCTCTTTTGAAGAAAAAGTTGGTTCTTCTCTAATTTTAACACTAATTTTTAAAACACCTTCAAGTTCAAGAGCGATTTTTGTAAAAAAAACGTACTACATTGTCAGTGCCCATGCATTTCTTAATATGCCTGTCGAGAATCGAACCTCGACATCTTCGGGTGCTGCAAGCAGCGCGTACGAGCCGCTGAGCCAGGCGGTGCAGTGCGCGGAGCGGGCGGCGCGGGGGACGCAGGTGACGGGCTGTGCGGGCGACGGGCGGCGCGGTACGGCCGGCGTCGCGGACTCGCGCCGCACACAGAACACTTCTCCTTGGGCCACCGCGTTGCACATATGTCAATTTCTCAATAAATTCAGTTTGTACCAGCGTATACATACAGTCCACTTATTTCTCGTCACCATCATCGAGACCTCCACACTGTACTCAACATGCCTACTAAATACCGATTTCAAAATTATATCACTATAACAGATCCAATAATTTAACAAAAAGATAATTAATTTTAATTGAAGAAAAGAAGATTTTCATGAAACTACTTTTTAAACTTTGTTGCGTTAATACTATTACAAAACGTATAAAAACTCAAAAAACGGATACAATGTAACTTTTTACAATTCAAATGTGATTTGTGTTAAAGCACAAACATGTCAGGTAAAAAAACCCTGACCCTTTTTTTACCTGAGACATGTTTGTTTTGTTAACAAAAACCGGTTGAAGCTCTCGCAATCGAGTTACGCACAATAGGAGTGATAAGGAAGAGATGTGGTAGGGTACTGCTATCTCTTTCATTACTAACGTTGAAATCTTCAGAAATCTCGAAATGATTTAGTACGATCTCGTCACTCGTGTCGTGCGTCGTATGCGTTTCGTTTTTATTCTGCCTGTGTTTACCTCCGCCATTTTTTTACCCCTGCCTGCCCCCGGACTCTGTTTAATTTGCCTACTGATTGGACTTGTTGTTTTGGTGATCTCTGCGATATTGGCTACGTGTACTAGTGACTTTGGCTTGCTCAACGAATTGGACAAACGTGCAGTGCAGTGACAATTAAAAAATGTCTCGGTACACACCGCGCGAATATGCTGACATGCATTTTATTTATGGCGAATGCAGAGGTGTCGGTAGAGAAGCAGCTCGACTTTATCGGGAGTGATATCCCGATCGAAGACATCCAGACCACCGAGTTTTTGGAAGAGTGCATAACGCATACACCGAGGGAAGGATACCTGGCACAGGCCTAGGCGGTGCAGGTGAAGGATGACCGCGACGACACAACGATGAAGAGGTAATGAATTTAGTTACAGAAGATCCTTCAACATCGGTCCGTGTCTTAAGTCGCAGAACTGGCATATCAACTAGATCTGTACATCGAATACTCAAAAGACATGAACTGTACCCATACCACTATCAAAGGGTACAGTCATTGCTACCAAGAGATTATCAATTGAGAGTAACATTTTGTAGAGTAATGCTACGCAGAATAAGAGAAGACCCGCAGTTTTTTAATAAAATATTATGGAGCGACGAGTCATCCTGCAAAAAAGATGGATATTTAAATCTATATAATTTACATAACTGGCAGCTAGAAAACCCGCATCTCATAAGGCAAGACAGATCACAGTATCAATTTAAAATAAACCTTTGGACCCGAATCATTAACGGACAAATAATCGGTCCACACGAGCTGCCAGAAACATTAAATGCAGAAAGATATTTAAGTTTTTTGCAAATTGACTTGCCCTTGCTTCTGGAAGGTGTCGTTCCTGAAGTCCAAGAAGACATGTGGCTGCAGAACGATAGCTGTCCCGCTCACTACGCTGTTAGAGTACGAGAGCACCTTGATACAGCGTATCCAAATAGGTGGATAGGGCGCTTAGGTCCAATATTGTGGCTACCACGCTCGCCAGATCTAAATCCCCTAGATTTCTTTTATTGGGGTTGCCTAAAAGAAATCACTAGCATTGACCAATTGAGGACTAGAATCCAGGCAGCAGCTAGAGAAATCAGCGAAAGCGGGTTTGCCCGACGAATAAAACGGTCGTTTATTCGACGTTGCAGAGCGTGTATAGCTGCGAATGGTGGCCATTTTGAACATTTTGTTTAATTTGAATGATTGTAATCATGACAAAGATTAATAATAAATGATAAATAAAGTGATTTGTTTTTTTTTAATTCTTTGTTCAAATACCTAAAGTAACAAGTTAGGTCTAGATAACTCTGCAATAGTAATTTTTTTATACAAATGGTCACTGACACTGTAGTGTATTTTTTTGCAAATATCGTAAGTATTAACGCAGTAAAGTTTAAAAAAGTAGTTTAATGAAAATCTTCTTTTCTTCAATTAAAATTGAATATCTTTTTGATAAATAATAGGATCTGTTATAGTGATACCATTTTGAAATCGGTATTTAGTAGGCATATTATTAAATAAATGGGCACTGACAGTGTAGTACGTTTTTTTTTACAAAAATCGCCCTTGAACTTTGATGGTATGTAAAAATTAGGGTTAAAATTAGAGAAGAACCAACTTATTCTTCAAAAGAGCTAAATTTACATAAAAATCATTATTTATCATGATAGCTCTAGTATTCAGAAATAATTAAGACCGTACGGCCGTACGTAAGTATGACCATGTATCCGCACACCGTGTGCTTCTAAAATGGTTACCCATTCGTCAGCGCAGAGAGGTGAGGGCTCTGTCTATGTTGTTCTCTATTCTCAACAAACCCACTTCTCCTTCTTACCTGACTTCCCATATTCAATACTTGTGCTCTGCCCATAGTAAAAATCTTCGTTCCACCAACAATCGTCTTCTTCGATGTCCTTCTCACCGCTCTGGTTTCATTCGCTCTTCTTTCTTTGTCCAGGCTGTCTTTCTTTGGAATGCGCTCCCTCTGAACATCAGAACGGTGACCTGTCGGTTGTCTTTTAAACTGAAGGCACGTGAACATATACGTAAGAAGTTGGCAGAAACATCCCAGCGCTGATATTTTGCTGGATTCGTTTTCTCCTCTACTGATCGATATTTCCCCACTACCGATCGTTATTTCTCCTGACAAAGTTTATTCTGTTTATATGTATGTATCTAGGTATGTATTCTTGTATTGTAAAGTTATTTTCGTGTTATCTATCCCTTAAGTTGCACCTGCCATGTGTCTTCTCTGCATCACCCTAAGGTTGACTGGTAGAAAATGCCTCAGGCATTAAGTCCGCCTTTGTACGGTATTATTTTTTTTATACTTGTGCATAAAGTTTTAATAAATAAATAAATAAATAATTAGCAGAAATCAAAATGAAAAAATAATGGTTCTTGTTGAAACTACAAACAAATTTGTAATAAAAGGTAGACATTTCGTAAATAAAAGACAGAAAGGAAATATTTTCGTAACCCTTGGGTAAAAATGGTTAAAATTTTTAATTGTTATAGTTAATTATCTGGTTCATCGAATCCTGAACGGTGGACCACTACTTACGCCACACCCTGTATAATGAATTCTATTCTTGAGGACGAAGAAAGTGTATTTCACTGGTTTTTTAGACCAGGAAACGTTTTTATCCTGGATCGCGGCTTTAGAGACGCAGCTTGTAGAGGTAATCTCTACAATCTCATGGATATTCAGTGCATATGCCCCAAACAAAGGATGCCAATGAAATACAACTGACTACGGTACAAGCAAACAAGTCACGCCTCGTTACCATATGCCGCTGGGTGGTGGAAGTTATTAATGGACGATTTAAAAGGGATTTTCGACTATTAAGAATCGTTCATTGAAATCGCGTATTACCGCAAATTTTTGAATATTTTAGGATAGCAGCAGCAATATTAAACGCCTATCATCAAGTGATTGTGGACAATGTCCGTGCTCCAAGATTTTTAGAAATCATTGAAGAAAGAATTAATATTTCAAATACATTGGGCGATCTGGTAACCAGATACAATATAACAGAAGACGTGCACAGTTTCAGCCTATAAATACGAATCTGTCTGAAATCCCGTTCCCTATGTTAACGGAAGAAGACCTTATTTTGTTCGCCCATGGTATATACCAACTTAAACAGGCAACTGGTATGTTTGTCATTGAAATCGGAAGACATATACCTGCTGAACATCTGCGAGAAGTTGATGAGAGGGATGTCTACCTACTCCGAGGGCTAATCCAGTCCCAGCATATCCGTTTACGAACATATCATGTTTGTTGTCCCTAATAAAATAAAATAAAATAGACACAGCTCTCACAGGCAGGCAAGCTATAGCACATTATTATTGCTCTTGCCATAATAGCAGAAGAATTATCGGCTGCTGCTCCCGTGTGATGTGTATTGTGTGGTACATGGGGCATGCAAGGCAAGATGTCTGTCATAAACATTCCTGCTGAAGGTTTAACATATAGCCTATGTTCAAACCTAAATATAAGCTCAGAGAATTGACTTAGAACTTTGGTATAGTACTAAAAATGTTTATAATGTTGAATTCTATATACATAAGGTGCTTATATTTGTTGGCCGGCAAAATAAAAATTAGCCCAATCTGGGTGATGTCCTTTCTTGTCTGATTTTCACAGTCTCTAATACGTATTGTTAAAGCCAAAGAAAGCGCTTGGATAAAATGGAAGAAGTACAATAACCTTTCCGATTACATAAGTTTCTCTGCCTATCGTAAACTTTTCCACGGCGAGTATAATAAGTGTTACAAAAAGTACATAGAATCCGTGGAGGATAGCATTCCTAAAAATATTAAACATTTCTGGTCTTACGTCTCATCACGAAATAGAAAAGCCAAATATCCAGCCTGTATCTATTTTAAAAATATTTGCTCTGGTGATGCCACGGAAATCTGCAATTTATTCTCATCTTTCTTCTCTTCTGTATACGAACCCTCAACTCTCAACCCTAATAACTGGGAACCACTAACTATTATTCCGATAACACAACTTGTTTATCTGATATAATGATTAGTTGATTTATTTCTTAAAACATATTTAATTAATAACCTTTCTAGGGCTACTCAAAATTAAATACGGTTAGGTACCTATTTAAAATGAAAGTATTATCTGATTAATATTTAGGTTGGCAGCACTGGTGTCGCGCCATTATTGTTCCAATACGAACTTCCGGAGCAATGGTGGGGCGACACTTTCCACTCGGAGATTGGAACGAGTTATCGGGACTTGGTCGTAGGATTCAGTGCGGATAACATCTACAGAACTGGCATAAAATAAGTGTGGTTATAGTGAGGTTATATTTTAGATTATAAAATAAAGTTATAATTGTTGTTTACGTGTGCAGTTTTCTTAAAGTCTTACATCAGAAGTGGTACGGGAACGCGTCCAGATGCCGCGAAGCCGCAAGCGCAGTCGAGGGAAAAGAAGTGCGTCAAAAATAACTCTTACAAGTAGCTCGTCATCGAGCTCTGGTTCACCCTCGTCCAGCAGCAGCAGCTCTGATGGACACAGGCGTAAGAAAAAGAGACGCACCAGGCGTGCGTCTCCCACAGTAAGCCAAAATGTTACTTTATCTTCAGTGATTCCTGATTTTGACCCATTAGTGGACGATATTGAAATGTGGCTAAATGTTGTGGAAGCCAATGCGCGTGCTTTTCGTTGGACTGATCGTGTCCTACAATATCAAGCTTCGCAAAAATTGCGTAATACTGCTAAAACATGGTATGACTCACTTCAAAAATAAAACACGGTGGACTACCTGGAAATGGAAGGATTGGCGAAATACACTATTAGATACATTTCAAATAAAGCGTAATATGTTTTGTTTGCTAAAATATTTGGTCCAAACTAAACCCTTGGATGGCCAGTCATTATACGAATTTTATTTTGTACAAAAAGGCAAAATTAACAAGTTGAGGTTGTCATTTTCTGATCAAGATATTATTTCAGTAATCGTAGGACCAATTGGCGATAAAAATATAATCACTGCAGCAGATGCTGGTAATTTTAAATACTGTGATGAGTTGGCCTCTATTTTGCACGGGAAAATTCATGTTGACCCGGAACAAAAGTCCGTTCAGAAGCATAATAATTTGCACGGTAAAAATTCAACTCGCTTATTCTATAGTAATGTAGATAAAAAAAAAACAGACAGTTCTGCCAACTCTGGAGTACCGATGCATGGTTCTGTTTCCAATGCTGCACAGTGGTTCCGCGCCCTAAGAGAGGCGGTCATAGGGTTTCGCGAAGGTAATGACTGTCGTTATCAATACTAAATATTATCATTATGCTTTTTTGTAATACTTCATGTTATAATAAAATGAAAAAACCGAATTAATGTTAAAAAACTTATTTTATTAGAATAAATAATGCATTTATTGTACTTGACGAAATACTTACTAAAATATAATAAAGGAATTGGAACTTAATAACTAATAAACTTAAATATATACACTTTTATAATAAAAATAAAGTAAATACCTAATTATTACCTAACTACAAATACAGAAATGGACAAAAAATATATTATTTACTTGTTAATAGTTACATAATAGGAGCTGTATCTAAAATAATGTAAATCTAGTGTTTATTATATAACTATATACATTTTATTCTATACCGACAACAAATTCAACACCTCTTTAGATAGAATAGACTTCTTCTTCCGTGGTAACCTTCTCAAACCAGAAATATAAGGATCCGAATTAAGAAGAAGTCTATGTATCAAGTCCGTGTTTGTGACAACCCGGGACATTTTCCTCGTGTAGTCACGCCTAAACTGTTTAACTAACTTATAGCAAGATTCGGCGGCCTCTTCCGAAAGCTCACCTATTGACAATAATGCGTGGTCAATTACTTCCGAACCATGAATGAGGACCTGATGTACAGACGAGGGCAGGTTGTACCATGGATAGGTAGCAACAAGCTTACGTGCTGTGTCTAGAGCATACTCTTTAAAAGCCACCTTATTAATTTTGTATCCCGACGAAAGACACTGCAGCAGATTATGACATCTGTCAATAAGGTCTTTGTCTAATCCAGTAATTTCCTCTGAAATAGCTGAATTAGAAAAAAACCTTCTGGCAGTGTTTCCATCGTTGGATGTGCCACTTCCTCCACTTCGCGGTTTGTCGACTATTAGACCAAGTCGTTGCCTAAACTGTTGCTGGACATGTTGTTTTTTCTGTGCAAGAAGAGCTTTATCGTCTGAAGAACGCGCCTGTCATTTTTTGAAATCTAATCTATAGGTAACGTGAATAAAATATTCAAAGAATCGGATATGCGAGTGAAGAGGAGATAGTCCAAATTGATATTTACTACCGTCTACAGTTTTGCTACATGATTTATCTATATCATTCATGTCTTTTGGGGGTTAAACCACAAATATAGCACCTACTACAAGATGTATCACTCAGAGCACTGCACACTTTACCATCAACCATGGTTAATTGTAAAGAATGCCGCACCTTTATTTCACATCCATTGTGAGTGAAAGATGATGGATGTAAACTGTCAATTTTAGTCTTGAAATAAGCTTCTTCTTGCACGGAAAGGTCTTTCGATTCTTTGGCAAATTGGAATCGAATAGGCCTACAATACCTGGTGGAGGAAGGGCGCGGGTTTTTCCAAACTATTTGGTCTGGGTCGGAAGTATTTGACTTACAAACTAATTGGAGAGGACAATATGAAGTAAGAAACATACTGCCATCATCCTCGATACCAGAATCACCAAAACACTGTTTATATTCACTGTTGATATACACCCATCGAAACCCCATTTTCCAATTAAAACAAATTCTTTATTAAGGTCAATATTATTTAAAACGTGTTTTTGGGATTCTAGTATCCGGCATGCAGTATGGTCTAACAGTGATTGTAATTCTACTTCAGCCGATGATTCCGTGATAAACTCTTGCGATGGATAACACCGCTTCTTAGCTTCCAACACTTTTGGATAAGATGGTCATGCATTCGGTGATTTTGCATTAATGAACTCTTTCATCATAAGATACTGATGTTTACTCAGTTTAGTCTCGGTTATGAGAGACAAGACTTCATCAGTGTTGAAATTTAAAGAAGCGTAAGCGGCGTCAGATCGACTTGAATCATCCAACAAATAATTGATCGCGGAACTGTCTACTTTACTTAACTCTGCAAGCCTGCGGCGTTTTGATCTCTTGCTACACTCTTCGAAGTCCTTCCTGTGCTGATGCTGTTGAGTGCTCGTCGAAGCCTCTGCTGCTGGCCGTTAAGTGTCGTGGCTCCCTGCTGCTGCACAATTTGACAGAACGCAAACTTCAATTTCGTTCAGCCAGTCTCCGTACTTACTTACTTACATACCATGCGAGATTGATTGCGAGAGACTTGCTTCCAAATAGCTACAAATCTAGTACAAAGATTAGCAACTCTTTTTTCTAAGTCATCGGCAACCAAATTCTCAACGTCAGGCAGTAACTGTATCAGGGCTTGAAAAACTCGACGCCACCGTTGCAGTTCGGAATTGCTGTCCTTCATAGACAGCCAAGTATCTAGTACAAGCATTCTTTTAAAAGAACACTCAATACTAGTACCTAAAACAAAACAACAAACAGTTAAATGCGGATCAAAAACAATACATATTTCGTAGCAAGTGCTACGCGCCCAGCCGCTCGGCGTAGACCCTGGCTGCACCTTACAGATGCAGCATGCCGCAAGTACTTTTTTTAATTCTAGTAGTAGAGATTTTAAGCGACATTTTTATACCTAATTCAATGGCACAAGTAGATACAAACATAAGTAAAAGCTTCAATATAAAAAAATACAGAAATAAATACGCAAGAAATGCTGCGGCGTAGCACTCTATTTAAAAAAAAATGGTGTATTAAAAATGCAAAATAGTAAAGTAAATTAATAATACATACCTGTAACTTGAATGTCCATTGCAAAATAACAGGTCACAAACAAGTTCGATCTTGAAAACACGCGTCGCGTCTTAGGGTAATTAGCGCTTGGTGATAACACGGTTGATGACTAATTACATGTGTTTACTTCCGATGCCAAAAAAGGAATGTTGCGAACAATAGATTGCAAAACCTTTTATACCCTCAGGTAGTATGACAACTAGTGGGTAACTGAACCAGATATAATGGCTTAGCTCAGTCAATGCCATTGGAAGCCTATGACCTACTAACGGGACCACTGTGTGCTGGTGCAAATATAACATGTTTTCGGTGTGGTGAACCTGGTCACAAAAAGACCACCTGCAGTCAGAAGGATAATGTCAAATGTAATGTGTGTAATAAATTTGGTCATTTAGAGCTTGCATGTAGGTTTAAACCTAAAATGAAACCTGAAAAGGATAGTGAAGTCAAATTAATTATTGAACCTATACCTAAGGATAAATTTTATAGGGCAATTGTAATTAATGGATTTAAACGACAGGCTTTTATTGATATGGGCAGTGGTTGTTCTTTAATAACGTCTTCTTTGGCACGCGAGTTAAACCTTGCAATTTTCCAATTATTAACCTGTTTTATTAACAGGATTCAAAACAGATTCTTGCTTTGAGGTCACACATGGGGCACAGGTTGACATCATGGTTGATAATGCTGACCTTAATGTGGTCCTATATTAGTAGGAATTTTACGGAGGATAAAAAAATTATGTATACACGTGTAGGAAATAGCCTTTCTATTTGGCCCATAAGTAACTACCACGTCGCTTTAATAGAATCGTCTATGTTTAACCCTGATTCTGTTGAACACATATCTGTGTTAAATGAACTATTTTCTAGATATCCTCGGGTTGTTTCAAAAGATTTAAAATCGTTAGGACAGACTTCTTGTGTTGATTTAGATATTGAATTAATAACTAATAAACCAGTGTACCATAGACCTTACCGTATGTCTGAATCCAAAAAGGCAACGACTAGGGAAATTATTGAGGACCTATCAAAAAATGGAATAATTCGCGAAAGTAATTCCGCATATGCCAGTCCGATTCTTTTAGTTGATAAACCTTCGGGCGAAAAACGTTTGTGTATTGATTATAGATCACTAAATAAAATTACTGTCAAAGAGAAATACCCAATGCCCATTGTAGAAGACCTTATAGACAAACTTAAAGGATGTAAATGCTACACATCTGTTGATTTAAAAAGTGGCTACTATCAGATTAATGTCAATGAAAATTCTATTACTAAAACTGCATTTATTACGCCTGATGGCCATTTTGAATTCAGGAGGATGCCGTTCGGGTTATGCAATGCACCGTCTGTATTCCAAAGGTTAATGAACACCGTCTTGGGTAAACTACGCTTTGATACAGTTATTTGTTATATGGATGATCTATTGGTAGCCACAGAGTCGGTGGATGAAAATATTAGGCAGCTAGACAAAGTATTAAAAATATTGCAAAATAACGGTTTGACAATAAATTTGGAGAAATATCACTTTTCCAGAGCTCTGTTAACTTCCTAGGGTACAGTATTTCTGAAGATGGTATAAGTCCAGGTAAAAAGAAATTAAAGGCAGTAGAAAATTACCCTGAACCCGAAAATGTGCATCAAGTAAGACAATTTTTGGGCCTAATAAATTATTTTAGAAAATTTATAAAAGATTGTGCTCTTATAGCAAAACCATTAACAAAGCTCTTAAAATAAGATATCACATGGGAGTTCATCAGTTCAAGTTTCAGCGGTCGATAAATTAAAAGATGAGTTGTTACATAATGCTTTATTAAAAATATATGACCCCAAATTACCTACTATTTTATACACGGATGCCAGCCGCGATGGTATAGGCTGCATATTGACTCAAGTTACTGATACAGGTGAAAAACCAATTCATTTTTATAGTCGACAGACTTCTAATGAGGAGAAAAAGTACCACTCCTTTGAGTTAGTTTTTGGCAATAATTGTTGCACTTCAAAAATTCCGTCACTATTTATGGGGATCCACTTTTAAAATTTATACAGATTGCAATGCTTTTAAATATACAATAAATAAGCAAGAGATTAATTCTAGAATCGGTAGATGGGTATTACTTACACAAGAATTCACGTTTGAAATAATACACAAACCAGGGGCTCAAATGCAACATGTTGACGCTTTGAGCCGAAATCCAGTTGATAGAAATACCACACCCATGTGCAATGAAAGTGTGTTGGCTATTACTGAGGCAGATTGGTTATTGTCAGTTCAGTTGGAAGACCCAAGTATTTGTGCAATAAGAGAAATGTTAGAATCAGGTCAGGCCGAGCTTAACAAGAAAGTGTATAATGAGTATGAGTTATTAGTTAATACGGTATACCGTCGGACTGAATATGGTAGACGGTGGGTTGTCCCTAAACAATGTATTTGGCAAATTATTAGAGCTAACCATGACGACCTTGGCCATTTTGCCGAGGATAAGGCAATTGAAAGAATAAAAGCATGTTATTGGTTTCCCAAAATTAAGAAAGTAGTATCTAAATATATTAAAAATTGCATTAATTGTATTTACTATAAAAATATCCATGGCAAAAAGGAAGGCAAACTCTTTCCTACACCTAAATATGCAAAGCCCTTTCACACGCTTCACATAGATCATCTGGGTCCATTTGTAAAGACCACGCATAAAAATACCTACCTCTTGGTGACTGCTGACTCTTTTACAAAATCTATATTTATATCTCCTGTTCGTAACACTAAGAGTCAAGTTGTTATTAGCGAATTGGACAAAATATTTAAAGTTTTTGGCAATCCTAAGCGTCTTATATGTGATGCTGGAAGTTCTTTCACGTCTAAGTTATTCGTTAAGTACTGTCAGAACAAAAATAATAATAATAATAATAATAAGCTAGCAACACTCACGTCAACAGAACGTCAAAAATTTGTTTTCACAATTTCCATATTTTTATTAATTTTAGACGCAGTTTTATTTTGTTTGAGAAACCCAAAACAAGCCTGAAACTCATGATCGCAATATAATAAAAAAAATACAACAACAACAACAGCAAAATCAATGAAATTTATTACCTACAATAATACCGAATCAGAGGACGGTGACATCTGTCATGATGGAGAAGAAAATCAAATTTAAAATATGTTGACGAGATCTGCTGCACGAGCACGCCCACCACCTCCGGACTCTTCGCTCAGCTCCGCCTCGCCGCCGCCGGTACCCAGCTCCACCGTGAGCGCTGTGACGACACCGGCCGCGGTAGTTGCGTCGAGCTCGAGCGACGAGTATTTTTCCCCGCCGACGTCGCCAACACCTGTACGTCGGCAGGGGAGAGGCCGGCCACCGAAGAGCTTGGGACTTAGGGGCCAACTGGCCCCGAGCCGGGTCCCCGCTGCCGGTGGTTGTGTGCAGCGCATGAGATGGACTCAGTCTATGAACGAGAACGTCATGCGCGCATATTACGGGTCTACAGAGGGGGGAACTAACCTCACTGCGTACCGTGTTAGGATGCTGTCTCTGTTCCAGAAACTAGAGCCAACCGTCAACGTCTCAGCCCAACGACTATCGGATCAGGTGCGAATCATCCAACGCAATCACAGGTTGGACGATGCCGCACTTGATAGGCTGCGCTCAGAGGTACTGAGCAACCATATCGTCTCAACTCCGGCACAAACCGCGACACATGCACCAATCATTAATGCAATCCCGCCGCGGTCCAATCACGATGTTGAAGAGGAGGATGATAAGGTTGCCACAGTAAGTAGCCAGTGCAACGTCCGATTGAGAAGCGTACTGGAAGATGCGTTTCGCGAGTATAGGTCCACTCCGACCGAACTTAGACCCCGACTACCACGCCTACCCATGCACAAGAAAAATAGGGCGCTGGTATGTGCCTTGGACTCGCTGCTTAAGGATTTCTTCGAGAGCAGCGAGGATCTCGTTGATACACACTCGATCCTATATTGCGCGGCTGTTGCGGCATGTCGTTTAGCGAACGTGAAGTTCCCAAACTGTGACGGAGCTACGCGACCAAAACCAGCCGTACCAGCCTGGCAATGCAGGATCGAGCGTCGTATTGATGGGGCCAGGGTACTCATCGGCAAACTATACTGCTTCAGGGAGGGAAATACACGACCACGAGTGATGCGCTTTGTAAGGCGGGCATTCTCGGGGACTGGAATCAGCCCTCGAGAATACATGTCTCGTGTCACAGAGCGGATCGACTTCCTGAAGCAGAAAGTTTGTGCATGGGCGAGCCGTATTCGGCGGTATAAGCGGCGGGTTGATCGATGCACGCAAAATCGTATGTTCCAGAGCGATGAGAGGTGGGTATATAGATCTTGGGAGCGACCTGAACAAAACGAGACAGACGTGTGCCGCCCCGATGATGCCACCACGACTGCGTTCTGGCGCAGCATCTGGTCGGTACCTGTCTGCCATGCTGAGGCTGACTGGATGCGGGATGTCGAGCGAGTGTGTGAAACTATACCAGAAATGGAAGTAGTCATTATCACGCCATCAGATATAGCTAGAGCGGTCCGTCCGTTACCGAATTGGAAATCACCAGGACCGGACGGACTGCACAACTTTTGGCTGAAATGGCTAACTAGTTCACACACTTGCCTGGCATCTCAGTTCCAGTCATCCTTAGAGTCGGGGTCGCTACCACAATTTCTGACGACAGGCATTACCCACCTGCTCCATAAGTCAGGTAGTCCCGCGGAACCCAAGAATTATAGACCGATCACGTGTTTATCGACGGTCTATAAACTTCTTACATCCATTTTGAGAGCGAAAATTAACACACACATTGACAGTAATTCGATTATGTCAGCCTCTCAAAATGGATGTAGGAACGGGTCCCGTGGCACTAAGGAGCTACTTCTCATCGACATGGCCATTAGCCAACAGGTTCGTCGATTCCGCAAGGATCTGTCGACTTGCTGGATAGATTATAAGAAGGCCTACGACTCGGTGCCACATACATGGCTCATGAGGGTGCTGGAGTTGTACAAAATAGATACGACTCTACGCACCTTCCTTGAATCGTGTATGGGGCAATGGAGGACAGTCCTTCGCTATCCGGGGTGTCGACAGATCCAGGGGAATGATGAGCCTGTATGGATTAAACGGGGAATATTTCAGGGTGACAGTTTAAGTCCACTTTGGTTCTGCTTAGCCCTGAATCCTCTAAGCACGCTGCTGGAGGATTCAGGTCTAGGCTATCGGTTGAGGAGAGGTGGTCAGGTCATATCTCACCTCCTCTACATGGATGACTTGAAAATCTTTGCCCCCAACAAATTGCAACTGATGGAGCTACTGAAGGTAACTGAAACTTTCAGTAGCGCCATCAGAATGGAGTTTGGTGTGGACAAATGTGCAGTCATGCATTTAAAGCGAGGGGAGATAATGGAATCCGAGGGAATTCAACTTTCGGATTCCATACACCTTAGATCCCTTTCCTCACCCGAAAGCTATAAGTATTTGGGTATGTCGGAAGCGTTAGGCATCAACGTTACTGACATGAAGCAATCATTGAAGGAGCGCTTTTTTGGCCGTCTGAAGAAGGTATTGATTAGTCCTCTTTCAGGCGGAAACAAGGTGCGTGCCTTCAACGGTTGGGTCATGCCGGTTTTGATGTACTCTTTCGGCATACTCAAATGGACTCAGACCGAACTCGACGCCCTGGATAGGAGGGTCCGTACACTGTTGACCGCAAACCGGATGCATCACCCACGATCATCGGTGATGAGACTGTACATCCCGCGGAAGTGCGGGGGTCGAGGCTTTTTAAATGCAAAGACCCTCCACAACCGCGAGATATGCAGTCTCAGGGAATATTTTTTGAAAACCGAAGTGGGTATGCACCGTGATGTGGTCGCAGTGGACAAGGGGCTCACCCCACTTTCCATGGCTAAAGAGAACTGGTGCAAACCTGTAATACTTACAACGGATGACCGCAAGGAGATATGGCAAAACAAGGAGCTACACGGGCGCTTCTATCGGGCTCTTCATGAGCCCGATGTAGATTTTTTAGCGTCCGTATCCTGGCTACGTTTTGGGGACCTTTTCGGGGAAACTGAAGGTTTCGTCTGTGCAATTATGGACGAAGTTATCTTGACGAATAACTACCGGAGACATATTATGAAGGACGGGACGGTTGACGTGTGTCGGGCATGCCACCGTCCGGGTGAGTCTATCAGACATATTATCTCTGGTTGTTCTCGTCTGGCTAACGGCGAGTACTTGCACAGACATAACCAAGTGGCTAGGATTATTCACCAGCAACTTGCTTTGAAATATAAACTTGTGAACTCTGAGGTACCGTATTACAAGTATGCGCCCGACCCAGTTCTCGAAAATGACCATGTCACGTTGTACTGGGATCGGTCTATCATTACTGACAGGACTATTGTCGCCAATAAGCCTGATATAGTGGTGATAGATCGATTAGCGCGCCGCGCAATGTTAGTCGATGTTACCATTCCACATGACGAAAACCTCGTGAAAGCTGAGAAAGAGAAGCAAATAAAATATCTCGACTTAGCACACGAGGTTGTTGACATGTGGAATGTTGACTCAGCTGTCATTGTGCCGATTGTCATTACGGCCAATGGCCTGATGGCTGAAAACCTCAACTATCATCTCTCGAGGCTCTCGTTAGGCGGCTGGATCAAGGGCCTGATTCAGAAGGCAGTACTCCTCGATACGGCCCGCATTGTGAGGAGGTTCCTGTCTCTGGAGTCCTAACCACCGGTAGCTTGGACTCTGCTCCCGACACCGGCGGACCACTATTTTTTATATTTTTAAATGTTTTTTTTTTATACCTTTTTTCAAGAAATATTTAAAAATATATTTAATATGTAAAAAAATAAATAAACATAATAATAAAATCGTTTATTTATAAGAGGGGCACATTTACAATAAATACCTTAACAATTAAAGTAGAGCACAGTTGCTAATTTGCCTGAACTAGGTTGGACCTGTGCTTCAGGCTAGAAAGTGCAGAAAAACATAATGTAATAAATTAACAATGAATATAGAGTTACAACGAAAATAAAACTTAGGTAAATAAAAGTAAAATAGCATGTTAGCAGTTCTATTTGCAGACAACAAGTAGATCTTCTGTCTGGGCATAATTGATGGTTAGTAAATACTTAAGTATAATGTTCTTACAGCTATAGTAATTTAATTTATAGATACTTAATTTTTTATTTAATCTATTGTACAGAAATGGGCCTAAGAATGTAAAAAATCTTTGTACAAAGACATGTTTTGAGGTTGCATTGGATATGCATACTATATCATTCCGTCTCTTGTTAGTATTGTTGGCATTGTAGGTAAGCATGGTGTGCTGTTTTATTACTAAGTGCATTATGAAAAGCTGGCGAACTGTCAGTATGTTGCAGGATTTATATAGTAGATCTGTGGGAAAGAAGAAGGGATGGAAGTTTGCTACTTTCAAAATAGCTCTCTGAGCTCTTTCAAGAGGAAGCAAATTAGTTTTTGGTGCGCCACCCCAAGACGTGATACAGTATTGAATTATAGATTGACATAGGGCCAAATAAACTTGTGTGATCAATTTTGAATCTGCTATTGTTCGCAATTTCTTAAAAACATATATTAGTTTGCGCACTCTTTTAACCAGGCTTTCAAAATGTTTTTTAAAAGAAAGTGTGTCGTCCATTATTACCCCCAGGTATTTTATGTTGCTCGTTTTGAGGATAAAAGGACAAATACAAATGTTGCCTGTACGGTTTCCACATTGATGGGCATATAGATGAGGTTTAGTAATGTTAGGTTGAGGCTTGCGCATGGAGAAGGTAATATATTTTGTCTTGTCGGCATTTAAGTAAATTGCTTTGAAGCCAATTAGTCACAGTATTAAAACTTAGTTGAGCGATTTCAAACAGTTCGCTACTGGATTTAGCGGTAAATATTAACGCCGTGTCGTCGGCATATGATATAATTTTGCCGTCTTTAATATTTAAATTTCACAAATCATTAATATAAATCAGGAAAAGGGTGGGGCCTAGAATACTTCCCTGAGGAACACCAAAACCAGTATTTTTCTGTTCATCACTTGTAATATTACCTATTCTTACACATTGGTACCGGTCATTTAAATAGTCAGTAAAAAGTTTCAGCGGCGTTCCCCTTATTCCTATGGTCTCTAATTTGTTCAGAAGAACAGAAACAGACACCGTGTCGAAGGCCTTGGCTAAATCGAGAAAGACTGCCAGGGTCTGGTTTCCTTTGCCGAGTTCTTCTGAAATATAATTAGTCAGGCTATGTACCGCATCCGCTGTCGATAGTTTGGCTCTAAAACCAAATTGCGCGGGGGATAAGATGTTGTTTTTTTCTAGGTAATTAACTAGCCTACTGTTTATGATTTTCTCTAGTATTTTTGAAATTGAAGGGAGTAAGGATATTGGTCTGTAATTATTAACTTTGTCTTTACGTCCAGATTTAAAGATAGGGATTACAACTGACTTTTTTAAACAACTAGGGAAAATTCCTTCGGAAAGACAGATTCGAAAAATATGCGTTAAGGGATAAGGGGAATATGCTTAAAGAGTTTAAGGATCTTATTGCTTATACTATCCCATCCAACTGCACAGTCATCCTTTAGCCCAGAAATGATTCGGGTTATTTCATCTTCATCAGTGTCCAACATAGCAAAAGATTTCGGGTAACAGCTATTGTTTGAGTTTTGAAAAGATAGTTGGTCGCAATATTTCGGTATCTGTTCGGCAAGAGTTATTCCAACATTTACAAAAAAGTAATTTACATTGTTAGCTGATAAGATTGGTGAAGGGTTAGCAAGCAGTAAACTCGAATTTGACTCACGCTGTTTAGACATATTGGTGACATTTTTAATATGTTTCCAAAGTTGTTTGCTATTTTTACCTGCTCTATTTAATTCGTCTTTATCGTAATTATTTTTAATAGTCTTTAGGAGATTGTTGCAGAAATTCCTGTATCTTTTATAGGTACTTAGTATTATTACATTATCAGGGTATCTCTTAGTTTTCTGATGAAGTTTATCCCTGTGTCTTATACACCGAATTAGCCCAGGAGTAATCCATGGTTTAATATTATAAAGTTTCCTGTTTACTGTAGAAACTGTCTTGTTACGTAATATTGCTTGTTGCACATGTTTTATTAAATACGATGAAGCCAAATTAGCGTCAGCAGTATTGTAAACTGGGCTAAAATCAAGGTTGCATAAATCATATTCGAGATTGTTTGTGTTTAATTTGCTAATAGTCTGAGGGCGATTTAGCTTAGGCAGCGTTAAATTTACAGTTAGTAGGACTGCGTGATGGTCAGTAATTGTTGAGTTAGTAACAAGCGTAATATATGACAGGCTGGTTTTGATCATCATATGATCGAGGCAGGAACCGCTCTGATGAGTTGGCAATGTGTGAGCGGGGAGAAAACCATGGTATAAGCAGATATTAAGGTAATCTTGGGTCCCTGCATCGCAGTTTTCGGAGCCAATATTTATATTTAAATCACCTGTTAGTATAACATTCTTAAAAGGGCTTAGTGCTTGAAAAATCTGATTTAAGGATTTGTTAAAAGGATCTAAGTTTCTAGCGGAAGGGGATCTATACATAGCTATTATAGCTGTGGTGGTACCAATTTTCATGACTAAACAATTGCTCATACAGTCACGCAGAGTATGTTCTTCGACTGTGACCTTTAATGATTCCTTAGCAAAGACTACCACACCATCATTTTGATTGTGGTTTACTGTGGTATGCAATAAGTTGTACCCCGGTATTAATGGGAGGTTATCGTGGCGATTAGATAGCCAACACTCAGTAAGTACCATTATATCACAATCAAAGTTTAGTCTATGAAGAAAAATGTTAAAGCTATCTATGTTCTTAGAAATACTCCGAATGTTTTGGGTCAGTACGGTTAGTGAATTTTGATAGTCGGAAAGATATTTTCTGCAGTCCTCAACGTCACATGTCTTTGACACAGTTATAAATGTGTTATCTATATCGGTAATTAAGTTATCATCCATACTAAAACTAAAAAACAAATAACAATAATAAGGTGAAGTCTAAAATATAAACAAGTATGTGGCGCTCTTAGGCGCCTTCATAATCTATCGAATTAATGTACCTGTATTCGGCAGCTTTTTTAGCCGGGCAATCTGTGTCTCCCGTCTTGTGGTTGGCTTGTTTTTTAAAGCGCAGACATGTAGCACATTTTGGCGGGTTCGCTTTCTTTGCGCAGTCTTGGATTGTGTGCCCTTCTTCACCGCAATATCCACAAGTGGGGGCAGTTATTTTGCATGTCTTGGCTGCATGGCCGTACCGCTGACAATTGTAACATCTTGTTACCAGTGTGAAGTCTCGTACCGGGCAGGATGTCCAATTAATAAATAATCTGTCCTGTGTGATGAGGGCTTTACGAATGACGGCTGGAACTTCTATAATATAGTTGCAATTCTCAGCATCTTTCCTGCCAGATTTGTGGCTTAGTTTTATTGAGGTCAAAAATGTATCATGGGACATAGTCGGCAATTTGTCGGCCAAATTTTGTTCATAAATACATTTATAAACCTCATTCTCAGGCATTGATGTGGGAACTCCTATAATTATAATGCGAGGTTTGCGCTTTTTAGGTTCGTCGACGGTAAGCCCTGACGAAGCGAGTTGGACTGTTTGTTTGAGCTTATCTAGGTCATCTTTGGTCTCAGTGCTAATTATGAGTCCTCCTTTTCCTATTTTACGTACGCCTCGTACTTTCAGCTTCATTTCTCCAGGGCATATGATTTTTTGGACCATGTTCTTTGTTTCTTCACTGGTCATTGAGTTATCACAGGGATAAATCGCCACAGAACTAAAAGTATTAGGACGAACAAAGTTGTTGGAACCCTTCTTCACCATATCTGCAAAAGATGTAGTAGCTGCACCCTGCTTCGTACATGACTCCTGAATCGTCCGGTTCATCTCCGTAAGACAGACCGACAGGTCTCGAGCTTCGGTCATAGTTTTAAGGGAGGTATGGGTTTGTATGGCCCTTTGCTTAAGCGACTGGTATTGAACAGCCATTTGCGAAACTCCATGTCCTACTTTTCGGCAAAGATTGCTTATTTTTAGCTTCTGCTCAGCGTTTAGCTTTCCATCAGAAGCAATAGCACATACCTCATTCAGGCACTGTTCAATAGATCCCATCCAGTTCTGGATCTCTGGAGTGGACACTACTTCAACTGCATCATCTTGGTCCTGTCTTGGTTGTTGGGGCGGTGGTGAAGCCGGGGTCGGTACCGGGGTCGGTACCGGGATCGGTGTCGGTGGAGGGCTGCGTCGTATCATCGCACTCCGATTAAAGGGGCTGCCTTCCATATATCACAGTATATTAATTACCAAATAATCCAGTCAGTTCATTATTTTAGCTTGTCACTTAAAATGTTTCTCTGTATAACACGCTAATGCACTAAAACTAGGTCACTGATTATGCAAACGTTAATTTATATTATTTTTAAAAATGCATCGATGAGCACGTCTGTATGCTTTGAATGCCTCAATCGAATCCTCAAAATATACGACAACATGTTATAGCTACCGCTGTTCCACGCTCAAACGGTCAAGTGGAACGCTTTAATCGCACCATCCTTGATGCATTGAGAAGTATGGGTGCTAATACCAGCTATGACAAGTGGGATACTCATATTGCCAGTATCCAACAAGGTATTAATAGTACCATTAATAAAACCACTTCAGCCATTCCCAGTGAAGTATTCTTTGGATACCGACTTCAAACTGATGCTGACATGTTAGCACAGGAAGATCAGGCTGTTGACGTCACATTATTAAGAAATAACGTCAACAGTCGCATTCAGGTCAGTGCAGACAAACAAAAGCAGGCTTTCGATTCCAAAAGAAAAGTAGCTCACAGTGACAACGTCAACGATTTGGTAGTTATAAGAATTCCCAGTCAATCCAATGACGGGCAAAGTAATAAATTATTACCACTTTTTAAAGGACCCTTTCAGGTGTTTCAAGTATTAGGTCATGACCCCTATAACTTAAAGGATATGCGTGGCGCTGAAAAAACAAGCAAGTGCTATGAGGGGACCACTTGTGCCGAAAATATGAAACCTTGGATCAAGTTGGCAGAAATAGATGTTGAAGGTTCGGAAATGGCCTAAGATGTTGTCAGGTATTTATTTAAACCCAAATAATGAATCAATTTATTACAATTTTACTACTAATTCTCATATGCTGTCTAGTGCATTTGCTTCAAACATATTTCGGTATTTGGATTGTTTTAAGTTACAGTATTTATTCGTGTAAAATAAATCTGTGACAAATAAGTTTGGGGTTTGTAGTGATATGCAACTAGGGTTGGCCAAAGGCGCGATGCCCCTAGGGAAAACTGCAAACTCCAAGCGTAACTGACCGCTGATGGAACAGTTATATACGTGTAAATACCGACATATGTCATAATGTTAACAAGCCTTTTGAGTTGTGCTCTTTCTCTGCTGGCCGTTGATGGAATAATAGAGTAGACGCTCAATTCGAATGAGGAGTAATTACACACCTTCACTCTATGAAATCTTGTGACTTAATGTTTATATTTTGTTCTCAGCAATGGCACCAGACTGGGACGCTATCCGAGGATGGATGCGTGTTGTTATAACCGGGTGCCGGATTAGGTTTTTAAAAAAAGAAACCACTTTATGCTAGAATAAAACTTGTATTAAAAATAGACACGAGTGCAAGGTGTGTGCACGGTAGGATGGTTGGGAGACGACTGACTGCTGGACTGAGAGGAGCGGGAGAGAGGAATGAGAGGATGCTGCGTCAGCAGCAATAATGCAGCGTAGACTGCTGAGTATGCCAGAAGGGGTACAGATGGAAGATGTAACAGCCCCCTGATTAAGAGGAAACTTACAGGTGGAAGGTAAGTTGACGGCGGAAGGAAAGGTAAGTATATTTTTTCCAGGTTTTAGGTTATACGGAGTCGAGGAGCAGGAATATCTTCGACATCTACGGATGCCATTTCTATGGGAGTGTCAGGTATAGGGTTACATCTAGAAGTCTTAACTAACTTACAATAACAATACAATTTATAGGAAATAACTAAGATTATAATTAGGCTTATAATAACAGTAATGAAGGAATAATAGTTACCGTAAAGGACAATATGAGGTTTTTCAATTATTCCATTAAGATTTGTTTTAATTTGATCAGTTACTTTGTTATAATTTGAAAAAAGAGAATCTAAATTTTTTATGTTAACGTAAGGAACTTTAATATTGTCTTTTAAATATGTAGTAGGACTACAACAAGTATCGTTAATTAATTCGAAATGCAATACTATTGGTTGTATTTTAATTTCGATACTATGTTTAGGTGTTAACTTATTGTCGTTGCAATAGGCAATACAATTGTCTGGTATAGTTAGTATACCAGTGCCGGAAATAGAAGATTCAGATAGGTCTTGATTATTACATTCTATTGTAAGTTTAGAATGTTGGCTAATCATGTATATCCATTGGTTATTATGTAATTTATGAAAGGTTTCGAAATTACCATTAACGAATTCAGTTTTGCAAAGAGGCGGAACGGAAGTCAGAGCTTTTGAAATAACCTCAGTTTCACAAATTGGCACGGCTGACGTAGAGTATACATTAGAAATTTCACAAATATAATATTGCGTATTTATAACTTTACAGATATTGAGTGAATTTAATATACAATAAGATGATTTATCTTTAGTAATGCCCAAATATTTAGTGGATGGTATTATTGTAGAATACAATGTATTGTTTACAGTTTTGAGGGCAACAGGATAAGGTATAGTGTGATACAAGTCAAATTCTTTTGTATTCACTAAAGGCATTTATAACACAAATATTATTTTGTTATTTGCATAATAACTGGATACATCGGATATGTTTTCTAAAATATGGATATTATCTAAGATTAAGGGTATAGGCCTAGGCCTATACCCTTATGGCCCTAGGCCCGCGCCAGTGTGTCACAGCCGTCACGCTGACACCAAGTTGTCAAACATTTTTATAGTTGTGTTTTTGTGTGTGAATGTTTCATATTTGTAAATAATTATTTAAGTGTATTGTGCATAGTTATTATTTATTTTAGGTAAGTCGTTTTAAATATATGTTTAACGCCGGCTGTAGCGACGCCGGATATAGTGCCAGTCAACCTGCCACATCGCTTGATGTCCAGGTGAGATGTCCCCTTTGCTCCCAGCCACGCTTCTTTAAAGGCGAACGGGGGCTACGGATACACTATGGCAAAGTTCACAAACCTCATAGTGTAACTTTGTGCCCCCCAGCCACATCCCCAACATCAACAACTCCTGATCAAAGTTTGTGGAAAACGTTGGCAAAATTCAAAAATTCTACCCCTGTATTAAAGAGAGTTCCCCGGGGCGCGAGACGGTCTGTTGCACTGAGTTTGGCGCAATGTCTCCGTCTTGCGACCCAGGAGAACTCACAAAGTGCCTGGGAGCAATTACTTACGTTCCCTTATAGGATTCTGCATGTTCAAAAAAATTTGGCAACTAAAAAAACCTTAACGAACCAAATTAAAGAAAATTGCAACAATTCGACCCTAACTTTAGATACAAAATTACCTGCTTTCAATAATTCATCACGAAAAGGATTATGTTCACATGTGGAATCCAAATTAGGTGAAGGTGACATCAGGGGTGCGGCCAGGATACTTTTCAGCAGCGATGTGGTGGCGCCTTACTCTCCAGAAACGGTAACAGCTCTAGAGAGTAAACACCCAGCGCCTGCGGATGGTCTCACCTTTCCCGATCCTCCCGACCTTCCCAACCTAAATTCAACCTTCCTAAACGTTTCGGCCCCCCAGTTGATTGCAGCCGTGAGCTCCTTCCGAAGTGGTTCAGCCGGTGGCCTCGACGGTCTGACTCCTCAACATCTTAAGGATCTTTTGAGTTCAGGCGCCGGGGAAGCTGGTGAATCGCTTCTAAAGGAGCTTGCAGCCCTGATTAACCTCATGCTCACCGGCGGTGTGAACGAGGCTGTCGTCGATGTCTTATACGGGGCCAACCTATGTGCCCTGCGTAAGAAGGACGGCGGTATCCGTCCCATCGCCGTTGGCTGCACTTACAGGCGTACGGCAGCCAAAATATGCTGTAAGTTATATAGCGAACCGCTTATAGCTAAGTTTCAGCCCCTGCAGCTTGGTTTCGGCTCAAAAGGGGGCTGTGAGGCTGCCGTGCATGCCCTTTCCACCTTTTTGAATTCCAACAAAGGTCAGGTCATCCTCAAGGTCGACGTTAAGAATGCCTTTAATTCTGTCAACAGGGACACTTTGTTGGCTGAAGTCAAAAAGGAATTACCCGAAATTTATGGTTTTATGTGGCAATGTTACAGGTACCCTTCTAAATTATTATACAAGGACAATGTTTTGGAATCTGCAGTAGGATGCCAACAAGGTGACCCTCTCGGACCAGTCATTTTCAGCTTGGCTATTCATCCAATTATTCAGAAACTAAATTCAAAATTTAATGTGTGGTATTTAGATGATGGAACGCTAGGAGGTGATGTAGACACCGTTTTGAAAGACTTAAAATTCCTCAAACAGCAATTTAAATCTATTGGCCTGGACCTTAACCCATCTAAATGTGAAATTTACCTTTCTGACATTACCGACAGACAATTGACCCTAGAGAAATTTAATGAAATAACCCCACAAATCAAAATTTTAGAAAAAAGTTCACTGCACCTCCTAGGTTCCCCAGTTTTAGAAGACAGTTTTTCTTTTTTTATCGACGAAAAAATCAAAAACTTCAACGACATTTCAGACAGACTCTCCAAAATTAATTTACATTCGGCATTCACCCTGATTAGATACTGTTGTTTTGGCCCAAATTTTATATATTTTCTACGTTCTTCCCCCTTATGGAAGCAGTCACACCTCTTGGACAAAATTGACCAAATTATTCGCAATACATTAACTTCCATTTTAAATGTGGCCTTGGACGACCGAGCGTGGTTGCAAGCCACACTACCCATTCGTTTTGGTGGCCTCGGTGTCCGTAAAATTACTAATATTAGCTTACCGGCGTTCCTGTCCTCTGTCCACAGCACTGAAAAGCTAACCAAGGAAATTTTAGCCCCCTCCCTGGTTGACTCTGAAGTGCCGTGCTTGACCGACGCAGTGAACGCCTGGAAAATGGCTTGCCCGGATACAGATCGTCCCGTGAACCCATCTTCCCAGAGACAGTGGGACGAGCCGCTCTGCAGGTTGGTACGGAATAATCTTATTAATACGTCCACCAATACTGCTGAGCGTGCCCGCCTGCTGGCTTTGGGTGAGTGGGAGTCGGGCCTCTGGCTTCAGGCGCTACCGTCACCCAACATAGGCACTATGCTGGGTGACACCACCTTCCGGCTCGCTACTTGTCTGCGTCTGGGCGCTCCTTGCGTAGCTCCGCATCGCTGCCAATGCGGTGAAGGTGTCGACTGCCTCGGACACCATGGTCTATCCTGCAGTAAAAGCGCAGGGCGGATAGCACGGCACGCAAGTATCAACGATATCATCCGTCGCGCTCTTGGCACCGTCGGGGTGCCCGCTGTTTTAGAACCTAATGGTTTGGCACGCGACGATGGGAAGAGACCAGACGGAATGACCATAATGCCTTGGAAGGTAGGTAGGCCTTTGGTGTGGGATGCCACGTGTGTCGACACCCTTGCGCCATCCCATCTTCCTAGCACGGCGGGCTGTGCTGGGGCGGCTGCTGCAGGTGCGGAAAACCTCAAACGGCGCAAGTACTCAAATCTTTTTGGGACTTATATGTTCGAGCCGTTTGGGGTTGAAACACTAGGGCCATGGGGTCCGAGTGCCCACTTAGTTTTTAGAGACATCGCCAAGCGGTTGGTCGACTCCTCACGTGACCAGAGGGCTGGTCTATTTTTTGGCCAAAGAATCAGCATTGCCATACAACGTGGTAATGCTGCCAGCCTTTTGGGTACTTTTCCTGTTGACAGCGATGCGGACGAATTTTTTGACGCCCTTTGATATTTTGCCCTCCCTTTTTTATAATTGTACATATAATTATTATTATTTTAAGTTTGTTAGTTTTTAAATGATGTAGATATTACCAATAAATAAATCCCATAAATAAAAAAAAAAAAAGATTAAGGGTACAGGTAATTGCTTAGAACTAGGAAGAAATCTATAATTACCCACGAGGTCTGAAAACAGTTGTTTAGGGGTAATAATAGATGGATATAGTATATTAGACTTACTAAACATAATAGCGTTAATAATATCTTCTAACTTAAATGATAAGGTTAATAAACTACTTTCTAAAATATTCGACAGTCCCGATATTTTAGATTTCATTAGTAGTTTATTGGAAACTAACGTTAAATTTGCCATTTCCTGGTTCAAGGTATCGATAGCATAACTTTGACTAACTTCATTTGCATTAATTTTATCAATTACTTCTTTTAGAGACAATATTATGGATGTTGTAACCATCATGTTTTCTTTCATGAGAGTTGCCAGTTTGGTTTGATCATTCTCTAAAGTTTGAACGGCATTACTATATTTTTCGGCATCATTTTGGTCCATATTACCGAACAGTTGCTTAATTACTGAGGCGATTCCACCAAACCAAGCTGATCTTTTATGAGATTTGGCTATAAGGTGTGAAATAGAATCAAAGTCTCTAACTATGTCAGAATAGCGGGATGATAATGGTTGAAACAAATAGTGACATTCGCCTTCATAGTATGCATTACTTTGATTACATAAGAATTTGGAAGTCCTCAGGATATCCCTTATATTATCTAAATGTGGTTGAATGAAAGAGATATCTATAGGAATGATAATATCTAGAGTATCGTCAGTTATTTTTATAGAGCCAATGGGGTCAAAGTATACGGGGTGGACCATAACTGTTTGATTTTTAATAAATTACACGTTTGTTTGAATAGCTCGGCTGTGAAGTTGGTGCCTTGGTCTGTTAGGATTGTTTTGGGTATTCCAAATAACGTGATAAAATGAACCAAGCATTTGCATGTTTCTTCAGCAGTAGTGTTAGTGATTGGATAAGCGGCTGAGAATTTAGTAAGGTCATCTTGGAGAGTCAAGATATACTTATATCTGTCGTTACCGGCTTCTGGTAGTGGTCCTACGATATCGAAGGCTATACGCGTTCAAAGGGGAAAGAGATGTGATTTGCATAGGGGCACGATTGGTTCTTCTAAGGGCTTTATTAATTTGGCACTGTGGGCATTTCTTTACATAATTTTCTACTTCTGTTCCCATGTTTTTCCAGTAATACTTTTCCTGGATGCGTTTCAGCATTCTACCAGAACCTAGGTGACCGGCTATGGGGAGGTCATGATTTTCTTTCATAATTTTAGGAATTTCACTTAGTGATGGGTAGATAATGGTTTTCTTATAAATGTGTATAGTCATTTCAGAGTTGTGGAATAAATATAGGATTATATTGTATAGTTTAATATACTGATGAGTATCGAAAGGATTATCAAAGTCAAATATAGCTATTTCAGGGTTATTTTGACCTGTAAGACTGACAACTAACTCATTTCTTACGGATTTAAGACACTTATATATATCTTCATAAGTTTGTACTTTTGACACTTGTGTGTCAAAGTGATTGACCTTGGTAAAAATGAAGTAATAAATTTTATTTTCAGATTCATATTTAAGGAAAGAATGTAATGTTCTTTCTAGTAAGGAAAATTCGTTCAAATTAGGAATATTAGATATGACTTCTTGAGTATATGGGATGGATTCATCCATGTCTATAGATGTAGGGATGATAACAAATCTTTTATCAGTTTTGGATAAGCTTTCGTTATGTTCTATTATGGTTACGTTAGGATTAAAATCCTTAGAAGTGGTTTTAAGGAATTCTGAGTAACCATCTGGAGCACTGGAGCTACTAGGGCTCGAGACGTCAGGAGGTGGTATTGGGTTTGGACGATTAGTGGGAGTTAACGTTGAGTCTTCGTTTATTATGTTATCTAGGTCATCAAGATTACCTAACTCTGGTAAGCTTGTGGGTTGAATAAGGGGATCTATGAGATCTTCAAGTTGGATTAAGTCATCCGGAGAAACTGCTGGGAGAACATCTGGATTTGATGTTTCATCTAAGTAAGTAGAGTAAGTTTTGAATTCAAGCCCATTTCTATTGTCACAATTAAGAAGGCATTCAAAAGTCTTAACATAAAGAAAACTGAAGACTTATGGGGGATTTCCGTTAAGGTTCTTGGAGATATCATTGACACAATAGCCCCTGTCCTAACAGGCATATTTAATCAATGTTTAGACAGCGGTACGTTTCCTGATTTAACAAAACATAGTAAAGTAGTACCAATTTTCAGATCGGGTAGTAAGAGTGATCCCTCTAATTATAGACCTATATATGTGCTACCAGCATTGAGTAAAATACAATATGTAACAAAAACCCTGTTGTTCCTTTTAGGAACGTCTACATTTACCTACAAGCACAACATTGATAAAAATATAATTTTAAAAAAATAAGCATTGGCGACTAGCCAATCGAGAGGTCAAAATCAAATAACTATTAAAATTGTCACATTCAAAAAATGTTTAGAGTATCTGATTTTAACCGCCAAAAGCTGCCGCGACGCACGTGCCCCGGGTCGGTACTAGGGCATGTAATATCGGAAGGTTTTCAATTTTGATATTGATTTCCGATATTAGATCTCAATATCGGAATTCCGATATTAATATCGGAATTTCGTTAGTTCGTTAGAAATTGCACATTTTATTAATAAATTGCACAAATTCGGTATGAGGTTGGATTGAGTACAATAAAAACATTTCACTTGTTGGGCATGTTCAAGAACCATTTTCACAATAGTATTTGGCATTTTTTTTAAGTGTTGCCGAAGATCTTGACTTTCAGCAAAGAATCTGAAACTAAAAGCACCATTTAAAGCTGTCATTCGAAAAACAATAGCTTCCATTGATTCTGAAGACCGATCTGTTTTCGTTTTTTGAGCTCTGTCGTCTGCTCTTGTGATGTTGATTTGCTTGGAGTACTCTCCGATGAAGGGGGTCCAACTGCAATGATGTTTGAGTGCACAGTTCGTAAATATGTGTGCAAGCCCATAGTAGACCTACCAGTAGTTTTTAGTTTTTTTTAACTTATCTGGCACTTAACGGTTTGGCCGCCATCCGATCGATGAAAATGATCCCATACATTTGATGAGCGTTTCTTGAGAAATTCTGAGTATGTGGCTTTCTTTTTGATGAAGCCCTGCAAAAAAAAAATGTTTTATGTAATGCAGTTAAATAATTGTACAAACTTTTTTTTTAGTTTTCTGCTTTATTTAATAAAGTATTAACTTCTGTTTACAATTTCAGTTTACGAAATGAAAATGGAGAAACCATCTTTTTACGCTCCGAAACGAAAGAATAATTTTCGGTGTTTTTTGTTTTATTTTGAGCTAGCATAATTATAAAACCATTTAAGCACTTGAATTGGAAAACAACAATTAGATAATAATTTGTACTTACATCTTTTAGAGCGACGACGTTGCATGTAGCCACATAAAACACAAAAAAGTAGCGCGATATCACGGGCGACCGGCAGCAATATGCCTGCCACGCCCGCGATATCGCCCCAGTCTTCACGAGCCTTTAACTTACACAGTTCACGAGCGCAACTGATTGACAGGATATTTTGTTCGTTTGTGCGAATAAACAAGACGTACAGGTAAAGAGTGAGCGAGACAGACAACCAACACTAGGTATTATAGCTCTTGTATCGCATGATTAGCGAGCTGGCAACAGGAAGGCACAAGGAGTTATTTATATATGTAGGTTTAGTTTAAAACTGAAATAGAAAAATTTGTCTGATTCCGATATTGGATCACTCAGTATCGGAATTGTAATATCGGAACTTGCGTTCCGAGATTCCGATATTACGATATTCCGAGATTCATGCCTTAGTCGGTACCCCTACCATTTTACACCACCACCCGTCACCCTGCGAATCACTTCCTTAGTCTCCCGCGCAGCTTACTTTCGAACTGATGTTATTGTTGACCTAGTAGTGAGTGACTTTTGTTTACGTAAACGTTGACCATGTCTTATTATAACGTAGAATATTTTAATATGTTTGTGTCTTCCACAATTATGCAGAAGCATGCAGACTCTACCAATAACGTTTTGCGAGTCTACCATTACCTTCGGCGATGGCATTCCAACGTTTGCACACACGTACGTACAATACCGGCAATGTGCACGGGCGGGCGAGACCAACATCGAGCTGACGCAGGCAGACCGAGGACTCGAGACAGAAGTCTTGGACTTGTTTGAGCACGATCCAACGCGAAGTACACGCTCAGTGGGACACGAACTCGGAGTAAACCATATGCACGTTAGGAGAGTACTCATTTCACTATCGTCGCGCTCGCGTCCAATCACTACTTCCCTCCGACTGTTATGGCATTAGAAAAAGCAAGATATTTTATATGATTTGTACTACGAGATATCATTGATTTCTGATCATGCCCTTCATAATTATGTCAGAAATTATTCTAAGATATTCAAAAGAGTCTGCGCTCAAGCTAAATCTAAATTAATAAGTAACACAATTAGTATTTCTAACAATAAAATAAAAGCTGTGTGGCAGGTGATTAACAAAGAAACTGAAAACACAAAACAGCGAGATCAAAATGAATTGTCTTTAAAAAATAATAATGAAACCATTACAGATAAGTTAAAAGTTGCTGAGACACTAGAAAATTTCTTTACCAACATTCCAATAGAGGTTACGAAATCTCTCCCCTCATCACATATATTAGCTGAATCTCTTCTCAAAAAACACTTCTCTAAGGACATTCCAAGTTTTGAACTCAAGCCCATTTCTATTGTCACAATTAAAAAGGCATTCAAAAGTCTTAACATAAAGAATACCGAAGACTTATGGGGGATTTCTGTTAAGGTTCTTGGAGATATCATTGGCACAATAGCCCCTGTTCTAACAGGCATATTAATTTAATAAATTTTTATACAGCGGTACGTTTCCTGATTTAATGAAACATAGTAAAGTAGTACTAATTTTCAAATCGGGTAGTAAGAGTGATCCCTCTAATTATAGACCTATATCTGTGCTACCAGCATTGAGTAAAATATATGAAAAAATCATGCTAGACCAGATGCTGTCACTTTTCAATTCTAATGGGATTTTACATAGTCGCCAGTTTGGTTTCACGAAAGGTAGGTCGACGACTGACGCAGGAGTAAAACTCATCAGTCACATTTTGGTATCCTGGGAGAAATCCCAGGATGCCATTGGCATTTTCTGTGACCTCTCAAAAGCGTTTGACTGCGTTGACCACAATACACTGACCTGTAAATTACACCACTACGGAATTCGTGGACAAGGTGCTGATCTTGTTCTGTCCTATCTACCAAACAGGCAGCAAAAAGTAATAGTTAACGGGGCGACGTCCTCGGGGTCTCTAGTAAAGATGGGCGTGCCCCAAGGTTCAATTCTTGGCCCTTTCCTATTTCTAGTATATATTAATGATCTTCCTTACATGATGGCAAACTTATCGGATATAATTCTATTCGCTGACGACACTTCTCTTATTTTTAAAATAGATAGAAAAGATCCGGATGTCTTACACGTCAACGATAGTCTGGCTGTTCTTTCGAAATGGTTCGCAGCTAATAATCTCTTACATAATGCGACCAAAACAAAATGTCTTAAGTTCTCACTACCAAATGGCTCTAAATTTAAAACTTGATGGCATGACACTAGATGCTATTACGGAAACTGTATTTCTAGGAATTACTCTAGATTCGAAATTGCAATGGGGAGCCCACATTAGAGCTCTTTCAGGTAGATTAAGTTCAGCTGCATATGCAGTAAGAAAAATTAGACAGTTGACTGATATAGCCACAGCTAGGTTAGTATATTTTGCTTATTTCCACAGTATTATGTCTTATGGCGTTCTGCTGTGGGGATCGGCAGCTGATGTAGAGTTTTTTTTTTTACAAAAGAGGGCAATCCGCGCAGACCTCGTGAGTCTCTTAGAAACACATTCAAAGAAATTAATGTACTGACTCTGCCTCCTCTTTATATCTTAGTCCTCGTGAGTCTCTTAGAAACAAATTCAAATAAATTAATGTACTAACTCTGCCTTCTCTAGAAAGTATTTTTTATGTTCGCAAAAAAAACTGTCTTTTTAAAACAAGAAGTGATTTCCATAATATAAATACACGTAGTAAATATGAAGTTGTGGTACTCAAATTTAGATTGAAAAAAACAAGCAAATCATTTGTAACATTTGTTTGCAACAGTATCCGCTGTTTTATCAAGTTGCCAAAGTCAGTTACAGAACTTAGCGATGGAAAGTTCAAAACCCACATCAAACGTGTCCTTATCAAAAACGCATATTATAAGATTAAAGACTACGTTGAAGACAAGGGAGTTTGGCAATAATTTCTTCTGCACATGTGGCTTCCCTGGTACCTCATAAACGGCATAACTATGTAAATGTCTATTAACTGCTCCCAAATTACGATGTTTATTTTTTTTTTATACATACTTTTTGATATAATATTTTCCCAATTTATAAAAATCCAAGAATTTAAAAAGGTCTTGTCTATCATATTAACTACCAATTAAAATAAAAAATATCCCAAAACACGAAGTTTTATCAGCGGTACGAAATTCCCATACAAGCCTGCCATTCACCTTTATTTTACCAAGCGCCCTTATTCAGATTCCACAACAGCCATGTCTCAAGCCCGGGTGTCACCATTGTGTGGATTGCCCAGAGGCCACGGTGGAGCATACGGTGAAGCCGGGCGGTGAGCTACCCATTGCTCACCGTCCGCAAGCCCGCGCCTACGGTGGCCGGAAACCCACCCGGGATTCCCGACGCCCAGGGCGTCTCCTGCGCCGGCTAGGGGCGAGAGGGTGCGATATTTGCCTTTCCCTCAACCGTCCCGCCTCCTCCTTCGCGAGCATTTGTTCGAAATAAAGAACGTGGAAATACATTATTTATAATAATATTTTAATCACTAAATGTTGACAAGACAATATATGTAACGGGAATACCTTTTCTTTTTTATATTAGGTCAAGTATCAGCGACAGTGATGTGGCCAGTACTCACACTCCTCTTCACGGCACTATCGCGGTCATCAGGAGAGCCCTAGGCTGCTGCGCAACCTCATCACTCGCGGACCAGCTAGAGCCTTGGTCAGCAAGTCTGCTTCCATATCTTCGGTTCGCAGATAATTTAGTTCCAATGCTCCTTCTTGGATACAGTTCCTTATGAAGTGCATTTTCAAATCAATGTGTTTCGATTTTGAAGTCACCATTTGATTTTTACTGAGTTTGATTGCTGCTTGATTATCATTCAAGATAACTATGCGTTCGTAGTTGGCTCCCAAGTCATTGAAAAAACTCTTCAAGTGGATAGCTTCTTTTGCAGCTTCGGTTAGAGCTATGTACTCTGACTCAGCTGTCGATAAAGCGATGCTCTTTTGTTTCTTCGACATCCAACTTATAGTCGTTCCAGCGTATTTAAAACAGTAGCCCGAACTAATCGCTATCACTTTTTACTTAACCTTTTTCTGCGGTAACTGTAACTCTTCCCTTGCCTTCAATTTGTGTTGTATACTTGTTTGACCCCAATTTCAGGGTACCACTTTTTGAGCTTAGTGTGGAGAATCTGGCTTTGTTTCCGCACATGTGAGAAGAGCATCCGCTATCAAGACACCATACATTTTCATTTATGTTTAGATTTTCGGTATTCAGACAGACGTTAAAGTTTAGTTGTCCATTTTTTTTATTTGTGCTTTTCTTCTTGTTGCTCCAACACGCTTCTGTAGTGTGTCCCTTCTTCTTGCATGTTTTGCAGAATTGCATTATTTTATTTCTCTTTAGGAGATAGGCTTCGGAGCTTTCTGGCTGTTCACAAACATTCCTGGCCTGATATTCTTCAAGAATCTTTACTTTTAGGTCGTCAGGATTTGGTAATGTATCTCGTGACTCAATAGCGATCCGAAAATTTTCAAATGTTGCTGGCAAACTATACAACAGCATTATACTTAGCAATTCTGGAGGAATCTTATCTCCATATCGACGAGCTTATCCACAATATCCATGTAGTTATTTATATGGTCGTCCGTGACCATCTTCGTCATTTGACATTCGCTTTAGAACTAACTGTTTCAATAAAGTTGCCTTTCTTGCGGGCCCGGTGCTTTGATAAATTGTTTTTAGTTTGTCCCATACGACTTTAGCTGACGTGCAGATCTTTATTTGTTTCAGTTCTGACGGTGACAGGAGAAGTAATATTTCAGCTCTTGCCTTTAAGTCTTCCTTGATAAACACCGATTTTGCCGCCGCATCCGCATCTGGTGACAACACTTTTTCGCCGCTTACGATGTCCCAATAATCATTTTTAATTAGAACAGCTTGCGCTTGTAGGCACCATGTGTCATAGTTCGACTTTGTTAGCGGTTCTATATTTCGATAACTCGTCGATGCCATTTTTGCGTATTTATATTTAGTGTCGACGTATTTTTCGCCAACCACGCTCTGCTACCACTTGATAGAAATAAAGAACGTGGAAATACATTAATTATAATAATGTTTTAATCACTAAAACGTTGACAAGACAATATATGTAACGGGAATACTCTTTCTTTTTTATATTAGGTCAAGTAACAGCGACAGTGATGTGGCCAGTACTCACAGCATTACTGCTTCGCAGAAGGAGGTGACGGCAGCCCATGCCCTCTCGCTCCGTACCATGGCCTGAACCAGGGCCGGACGCGAGAGATCTCTGCTGCCGATCGCCTCCACGAGGACACTGCGATGCTCTGCCCAAGCCGGGCATACCTCCACCGTATGCTCCACCGTGTCCTCCGCGCGATCCACACAGTGGTGACACCCGGGCGTTTCCCTCTCACAGAGAGGAGGCCTGTGTCCCAGCAGTGGGAACATTATAGGCTGATTATGTGTTATGATAACTATGATTGGTAAAACTATGACTAAGGTAATTGAGTAATAGTCACAATAAAATATTGATTTAATTTGCTGTGAATTAACTCAGGTCTCTGCTGGAAGAGCCAACACCGGAGGTGGCAAGTTAGGCTGAGCAGGTAATGGTTGGTTGACACAGTTGCATGAGAGGTTATTAGTCAGAGACTCATACCTCTCAGCATTGCACTTCACCAAATCTAGTAGTTCCCCAACCTTCAATCAGCGCACAGACTGGTATTTGGTCCTAAAAGTTGGCCAAATACATATTTGGTACGCCTAATGGCTACCTAACAATGCTTTATTTAAATTTTAGATTGAAAAGGTAAAAAATAGGCATTTATTCGTCATTTTCGTCGTCATCTTCAAAACTTACATTTAAAATGTCACTTTCTAGTAACAAAGGCGAACGGCAGGCTTGTATGGGAATTTCGTACCGCTAATAAAATTTTGTGTTTTGGGATATTTTTTGTTTTAATTTGTAGTTAATATGATAGACAAGCTCTTTTAAATTTTTGGATTTTTAGAACTTGGGACGTAAAAGTTATAACCAGTTTTATTTTTTAAGGTTATGTACTAGTGTATATTATTACATAAAGGCACTTAAACATTGTTTCGATAATAAAGTATATGTTCTAGATTGCTTGTCGCTATTTTTGTAGTGTTTTACTTACTATCAAGTAGGTAAATTGAGATGAGGATCGTACCTACTCCGCGAAGTGCATTAGGAGATACCTATGTCCAGCAGCTGACTGCAACAGTTTGATAATGATTAAGTCCTGATGGGGTTTTGAGTGTAGGTAAATAAAACAATAAAGTGAATATTTTTTTTTAAGTATATTTATTTTATTTATAATTAATTAATTCTTAATAGTACTTTATCTAACAAGGGGGCAGGTCGGGTAATACCCTCATGGCGAGCATAGCTTAAAATTACCAACATAACTGCGTTTACTTAACGACTAAAGGCTCCTACATACTGGCGCGACTTGTCGCGCGACGCGACGCGACACAAAGACACCGCGTGTAGCGCTACAAGCGGTGCCTTTGTGTCGCGCCAGTATGTAGGAGCCTTTAGTTACGTGTAGGTAGTTATTAAAATATTTTTTTTTATATTATTAATTAATCCGAATTTCTAAAAATTACATGCGTTTTTATGACTTGGCAGTATGAAGTAAGTACGCAAGTCGAATGACACATGTTGTAAATAAAATAAAAATACTTTTAAAGTTTCGTGGCGGGAATTAGGTATTCTCTTCTTTAATTTTGCAACATTTTTTAATAGTGAAAAGTGATTAAACTAAAACAATGGAATATTCATGTGACGAAGAAATTACACTCTCGCCTAACACGCTAATGGAGCAGAATGCGAAAAACGTGGTTGAAGATATATTACCGCCGAAATCCAAGCAACTTTATCTCAACGCGTAGGTTCGATTCGATTTCATGCGTGGAGATCAAACAAACAAGTAAATACTGTACCTAATATACTTTACGCCTGTTTCATTTCTCGCAATCGAAGTGAAAAGCAGTGTACCTATAACTCGGGCATGAACGAGCCATTTTGAAATTCAAAATGGCTTCTTTCATGCACTAGTTGTACAATCTACTATTATAGCGAGATTTCAAATGAAGATTCTCACGTAAAGATACATACACTCATGAGTGTATTATAAAATTGGTTCATTATGAACAATAGTGCATCACACATTACCTAGATAAGTTAGGTGACACCAATGCATTTTTTTGTGACAAAGGAGAGTGCCCAAAAATGTATTGGCCTAAAACCCAGAGTCGATAAAAAAAACTTATGTGGGGTTAAAGGGTATTAATTGTAGATAACAAAATAGAAAATTACTTTCTTTAACTTACTGTTTTCATATACATAAAGTTAGTTAGCAGTACTTATATACAGAAAAAGATAATTATGTAAAAAAGCGTAGGTAGATAGGTATTTATTACAAAAAACTGGCCAAGTGCGAGTCGGACTCGCGCACGAAGGGTTCCGTACCATTTACAAAAAAACGGAAAAAAAAAAAAAAAAAAAAAAAAAAAAATCATGTCTGTTGTATGGGAGCCCCCTTAAATGTTTATTTTATTCTGTTTTATAGTATATTTTGTTTTAGCGGCAAATTTAAACTGTCTTAACTATCACGGTTCATGAGATGCCTAGTGGCAGACGGACCTGACAGGCGGACAGATAGACAGACGGACAGCGTAGTTTTAGTAATAGGGTCCCGTTTTACCCTTTGGGTACGGAACCCTAAAAATACATCACTGTTACATATTACCAGTAAATCTCGGAAAGCCTCAGAGGTCTGGCTGATTAGCCTCTAATCTTATAAACGCCACCTTTTGCTATAGCCAGCCGCATCGAGAGCGCGGAGCTACAGAGCTACAGGTGACCCATGCCACGCAATGCGCAACTTTAACCCAGTGCCACTGAGGCTTTAAAACAGCAATATTCTTGGGTGCGCGAGTCCTGCCTACGGAAACTCCAGCACAGAAAAATGTGATCTTTGGCAAGAACTGTTTAAACCTCATGATTTCTTTGTTGAACCATCAGAGAGCCTCCCATCCAAGCACAAGTTACCGTGGCCCCCTTGGAAAACTTTAAATAGACTTCGTACCCAAATAGGCCGCAGCAAGAAAACCTCCACAAGTGGGGTTTCGTGGACGGCTTAGATCTCCAGTGTGTATGCGGCGTCTTTCCACAGACAAAGGCTCAACTCCCATCGTGCACCGCATGCCCTATTACCTGCACTTGTGAGGAACGAATGGCTGCGTCAGCGAACAGTATTCGCGTTGCTGAAAATTGGGCTAAAAGAAATAAAACTATGTTGTGTTATTTTTGCCATCGACACGTTAAGAAGAAGAATTATTATATTTATCTACATAGTCTGCAAGCAGGTCAAATCAGTCAGTAAATTAGCTAGCGAAAACTCCGCAGACGTGATGGGTATCGATATCTAAAATTCTAAACACTACAAACAAAAAAAAGTTTTGGTGATTTTTTTGTGGGCTCCACGACCGCTTTTAGTGATGTTACTTGAAGTATGTTGAGAAAATCTGTTTGATAAGTATTTCAAGCAACTAGTTAGATTTGTTCCATAAGAATAATAGTACGACATTCATTAGAACGGTACAAATGGTGGTCATATCGCTAAAAGCAATTTTATCAGCTTCACTATGTCACTCACACACACGTTTTGAACTTTTTACGAGATTTTTTTGCCGCCATGTTTCCAATTGGTGGACCATCAACTCTCTATTTTGACGTATATCTATCGTCAGAAACATAATAATATATCATGTGACTAAACGTTGCCACAACTTCTAAACGGACGGAGTCGCTTCTTTATTTTTGCATACATACATAAACTCACGCTTTCTTCCCATGGGGGTAGGCGATATTCAAGCGCACGCCCGTTGCGAGTATTATGAAACTGACCTTTCTGAAGCCAATAAGGTCCTTGTAAATACCTTTTGTTGGTCGTTTTTAATTCATCCTCTCAACATAAACCATAAAAACATACTCTTTTGAATTTATGTCACAACATCTTTTAAACCGCACCATTGCCTTATCACATCAATATCATTCATAGTCGCACCATACATGCTTCGCAAGGAACGCAATTCTGTACTTACTCAATATTGTACTTTTATGTATGTATAGTTAGTAAAAAAACAAAAAATAGTACAAAGTTTGTTTTAGGCAGAGTCGTTTACATAGTAGTTTACATTTTACGATCAATTGTAAAAATACAAGCTTTGTAAGACTTTCATTAATTTACCCCTAATATCTCACTAAATATAATATCAGGAAATTAAATATTATCGTCTTAAGGGGCATCAAACATTGTGCAACACTTCGATGTAATGAGCTTCGCGCGTACTCTTGCAAAAGTCCACAATCCACAGGTTTCCGTAAAGCAGTCGTATCTCTGAACGTTCTGATCATGTAACAAGTCATGCCCGGTGTCACCGTTATAGAGGGCCCCTTCACTTTCAGAGCGTCCTCTACAGTGTTACTTGTCACCGACACTGTCGTTACTGAAGAATTTCCAGTTCCGTTCACAGTCTGTGTCACTTTCACCTCCGTTGTGTTCTTCACAATATGTTGCTCGTTCCGTGATGCGCTCGTCGTGTCCTCCCAAATAAAACTCGACATCAGATTGCAGTCGATGCGCGTCTCCTCGTACTCGCCGGTTCGTTTACTGATGCCCAGCTTGCATATCTCTCCCGGGGCGCCGCTGTACTGTCTCTCGGAGCTGTAATGATGAGAGTGACTGTTGCGGCCCAAGTTGTACAGCGCTAGTCCAGTCAGCAAGTTATCGAATCTGCTGCCAGAGTCTCGGTACTCGTACACGTAGACAGGCGGGTGTCCTTGGTACACAGGGTGGTAGGTAGACCCGTAGTTTATTTGCTGCGGCGGACTGTAGTGATAGTGGTGATGAACTTCTGATCTCGGGCTGTAGTTGTTTTGGACCACGTTGTGTTGTTGATGGTATGTCTGCCGCACGTTGCCGCTGTTTGTGTTACCAGACAGTCCCGTCGAGGCCGGGTACGAGTGTGCGCCGCCTGAACCATATCCTGAATGTCCGGTAGACGCGGGATAGTGGTGCGAGCCTCCGTGGCTGGACTGGCCATGGCTGCGTCCTGAGACTGTGGACGTTGCGAGAAACAAAACTATAAAAATAAGTCTCATGTTATCGTCGCGAGTGACTGGATGGGACTAAATTAGTGTCGACGGTGTGGTCACTCCCCGTCACAAAACAATCACATTAAGCGCGACGCAGTGGGCGCGGTGTATGCTCGGCACGCAGGGCGCGACCTACCCAGATATCCCGACACCGTCGCGTTTCGCAGAATGCTATGGGGACAAAGTTGACACCGTCGCATTACGTAATATTATTTATTAATAGCGTAGGACTTTTGTCAGGTATATAAAAACAAGAGAGATTATTACGATACTTTTAATCATAATAGTAATTAATTAGCAGAACTTAAAATTATTCCATTACTGCAGTAACATTATAAAATACCATCGGTCAGTCGCGTCACCAGTGTAAGGGCATCTTTCACTTTGTGCTATTACAGATATGATATACTAAACATTGAACATGCGTGTTACATCGAGTTACTACAATTCGATAGCTCAGCATATCATTGCTATCAAAGTGTTGTATTGTTTACGTATTGCGTATAGACTACAATAGCTAAGCTATCAAATGCTACAAACTACGCGTTTTTAACTGGAAATTGTATCAGTTATATCTAATTATACATTTTATGTAATAAGGAATACTTATTTGGCTGTGAAAGAGGCCCTTAATATAATAATAATGACAGTTACAACAGAAACACATCCTTGTGACTTATCAGATAAGAAACAATAAATTAAAATGGAATTAACATGTCACGGCTAGCGAGGTGTCTCTATAGAGTGAATAGTGTGTGTTACAGGATCCTGGCTTTCAAATTTCACCAGTATATCGTACTTCAGTGGTCTGTACGCACATTTATTTTAGAAGGAAATAAAACAGAATAATTCACTTTAAAAAATATACTTTCCAAAATGAATTTAAACTGACAGTGTTTGTGAGATTCTTGTGCGTACAAACCACATATAATTGGAGCATTTCATGTTGACCAGTCCAAAGGCAAAAACCAATTCAACTAGAATAACAGTTTTTTTTGCGTGATAACCCTCTAGTCTTTTAGCGATTAGGGCGAGATCAAAAGATCTGACCTCGATGGTTAATCGCATTAGGCATAAACCGAGCTTAGTACACACGGCTACATATCAAGCTATAAAATTCCAATATAAGCTGATCTCGCATTGTATAGGATTTTCGTACAATAAGAGTTCAGCTTATACTGGAAATGTGTAGCTTGATATGTAGCCGTGTGTACACAACTGAGAGGCTACCAAACTTGTTAAGATTTTTTATGAACAACCATATTAACTCGTCCATAGAATATTGACCTTAGTTTAAAATTATGTTTGCAAGAGATCTTTTTGACATTTCAGTCTGAACCTAGATCTATTTTTACAAAAGACGGGGAGAGAGTTAAATAAACACAGAAATTTAATCTTAAAAATATTACATCTAGTTTTTACCGATGGACTCGGTCACATGAGCACCCAAACTGTATAATTTAAAGTACAAAATATGGACTCAAAAGTAATAATTTGCAGATTATGCAAAAATATTCAATTTCTTTTTCACATCAACAACAAAGTCACCGCAAACAATGATTGCAGTACATTTACTTCTTTACAGCTAATATCGTACAGCTTATGTACTTGTTGACCGTACCAACAATTTTTACAACTATTTGATACGACACAAGATCCGAATTAAAATGCATTTAGAGCTCTTTCATTTTCTTTTTAATATTAAATAGGTTTAGGATGTCAAATGGAACTTACATTTATAATTATTACTTTTTCGCACTTAAAACATTAATTGAAACAAAATATAACCTGATTACATCAGATTATATGTTGTGATAAGTATGGGGAACGAAATAAGTCGCCATATCTCGAATTGACAAGATACATTCGCTATACATTACGTGACCCAATTAGAAGTAGCGGACCACTTAACGAAATATGGCGTGCTAACTGATAAGTGTGTCTGGGACCTTGAAAACAATAAAGTGATCCACACATTACAGTTGTTTAAAATAGCATTCCCAATTTGACTATTAAAACTGAATAAACCATATGAACCATCACTAACAGCGAGTAAAACTCTAATAGATAAAATAAGAACATGAAAGAGCTCATTACTAAAAAGGTCCATCATTGAAAACAGAGGCCCAATTCCCGCATTTTTAAGAACGTTTGCATTCTAATCCGTCTCAATCTGGCATAAAATCCCTCTTAATTTCTCTAAATTTTGACCAGGTTTTTAAAAATTGTTTGTCACTGACAAGACATTGTGACTTGAATTTGAACGTGTGAAAACGTACGAGAATTGACCTTCTGAACGTTGTTTTGCAGGCCGGTGCTAACTAGTGACGCAGTAAGTATAGTCTGTCACAGTACACTCACGCGGCGGGCGGGCGCTAGCCGTGGTTCACGTTGACGCCGGACTCCAGCTCCGACGCGGGCGTCTCTGGCTCTTCGTCATTGTAGATGTTCTCGGCCATTTGCCATACCTGCGCACAAGGCATTACATAAGGGATTTATTTAAAATAATGTTAAATTATTGGGTTTTCCCACAGAGCACGCAATCGTCGCGTCGCGTCGGCAGAGTGCGGCAAAATGCATTGAACACACAACTTGTCATTTTCGCCATTCAAAGCCGTCGTCACTTTCTATGCGTCATTTGTGTCGTAGTGTCAGTAAACAGTGACACGCTTGGCTTATATCGAAACTCTGGCACCTAGCTGGTAAATTGCTCGAACAGCTCGTTTTTGAAGAAAAAATATATTTCAGCGGCTTTGCCCCACAGCAGAATACCGTAGGACATAACGCTATGAAAATAACTAAAATAGACTAACCAAAGTTTGGCATCTACTGTTATGCCCAGAAAAACTGCCGAGTCTACAGTTTCAAGAACCTGTTTATCTAAGACGATGTTGGGTCCTAGATTTCTAACATTCGTTATTTGTCGTAAACCAATCCGTAACCGTTGAGAGTGCACTGTTTACGTCGTCAAAATCTGGTCTATTCCTGTCTAATTTAAAAATTCGAGAGGTATCATCTGCAACAGTACAACGTGACCGATACCCTTTAATCGAATGGTAAATCATTAATATACACTAAGAATAAGAATGGACCCAGTATTGAGCCTTGTGGTAGACCTCACTGAACTAGTAGCCCGGAAGATTTCACACCATTAACATCTACACATTGCAACCTATTATGTAGATGAGAACTTATTACTTCAAGAGCTTCATATTGGACACCGTAATGACGTAGTTTAAGCAAAAGCGTGTCATGTTGCTCGCAATCAAAAGCTTTGGAGAGATCACAGAAAACTCCAATAGCATTTTGCGAGTTCTGTCATGCGTTAAATATGTGTTTCAGCAGTGCAACACCTGCATCTGTAGTCTTACGACGTTTTGTAAAGCCATATTGTTCATTATGAAGGAGGCTGCTTAAATTAAAATGTCTTAGCAACTGTTTGAGTTGCAGTTTTAATAACATATTAATAATTAACATATTAAAAATTGGCGTTTGAGAAGTAGTTGATGACCCTATTTCCTACAAAGTCCAATATCTTACTATGAATCTATTAATGATGATGATTTGCCATGGTTTTCGACAGCAGATCAACATACCTGCATAATATTGTCCTCTGAGACGGAGCAGATGACCCACGGCTCGTTGGGGTTCCATGAGAAGTCCGATATCTTGGCGGTGTGCCCTCCGTGGATGAAAAGTAGCTCCGGTGGGCCATCCTCAGCGTCTTCTGCCGTCTGCTCCTCGCCTATCTTTGACAAATCCCACACGTGAAGCCTGCAACAATATTCGTTACTTATCAAATTTCAGTTTGGTAGCTTCTTGTGGGTGCGACATCGATGTTTCGGGGTCAGTACGGTCAGGTTTTGAATGACTAGTCAAAGTCATTTATTCAAACTAGGCTGAGAATCAGCACTTTTCGAACGTCAAAATTACAAGAGACAGTCCCCCGCCCTGCACCACTTCCTAGTGCTTTAGCTGGGAAGAAGTGGCGCAACAAACTCCCCAGCGGCGTAGCTGTCTATTCAGTTAGAAAAACTTGATTCTGCACAATAGTATGCAAAATAATTTACATTACGAAACACAATACATGAATAGTAGATTGTAGAACTAGTGCATAAAAGAAGCCATTTTAAAATGTAAAATGGCTCGTTTATGCCCGAGTTATACACTCTGCTTTAAACTTCAATTGCGAGAAAATGAAACAGGCAATATTTCAATATTTCACTGTTCAAAAATGTTGCAAAATTGAAGAAGAGAATTGCTAATTCCCGCCACGAAACTATTTAAAGTATTTTTTTTAATTTTCAACATGTGTCATTCGACTTGGGTACTTCATACTGCTAAGTCATAAAAATGTTTCTTTGCGTTTTTAAATAATAAATTGTAACTATATTATCTTGTTTTATTAAATTAACGATAGAAAACACGGAAGTGATATAAATTGTGAAAGTTCTGCGTAGTCCACGCAGTGGGCCGTTTTTTTTTTAGTTGGGATCAATTTATTCTAAGAACAAACTTAACATTGTAGTTGAGAAACATGTTCGCCCATACATTCCAACTGCAAATATGAGCTCGTACACACAAAATTGAGTGATTTACCATGTTATTTTAAGACCATAAACTTCTTATAGGTGGAGAGGTAAATTTTCGCCAATTTTCTGTAATAACCAATTATTTTTTATTTTATTTTTTATATATTTGAAATCCCGCTGCCATTCAAAATATATTTGTTCCGAGATTTCCAAGGGTTTACTTAAGGGTTAACTCATACGCCCGCTATGGAGCCGATACGTGGCGTTTGTCAAGTCCTTTCATTTGATATGTCACATGGTACAGTCCGTGGAGTTTCTTGCCCGTTCTTCTCCATATGTACCTACTACGCTTTGGAACGGGCAACAAGCTTCATCTTTCTGACTGACTGACCCCTTGAGAATTCAAAAATGCCTGTAATTGGTTTATTTTAAATAAATGCTTAGAGCTTTGAGTTGACAGTTTGCAATATTTTTATTTCTAATTTTTTCCGCCTTATGTGAACCCCATATACAAAATTATTTATGTATGTTACACATTCGTGTTTGTGTCACAGAAATCCAATCTGTACTAAATTTAAAGTTAATTGGTCCAGTAGATTCGGATCAAAACGGACGTCTCTCCGTTAGTTAAAAATAACCCATATTTTATAGGATCACTTGTGTGTCTGTCTAGACCAGGGATTGAGATCCCTAGGACCCCTAGGGGTCGAAATCGGTTTCTCAGGGGTCGACATAAACAAAAACTGATATTGGGAGTCGACGAGGTCTAATAATCGACCCCTGTTAATTAACTCAAGTTCTTATTTAAAACTTTCAAGATACTGTCTAGGTTGTGTTACGTGTAGCAACTTGTTATAAGAATGACTAATGTTTTTGTAGGAAGTAACATTGTTGTACTTTTAAAAACTCAACAAGTCGATAAGCATGCACAAGTTCGTACAAAATGAAAAAATTTGGTTATGGGGGGGGGTCTGAGGTATCAGTTCATTTTGCAAAAGGGGTCTCTTGCCCAAAATAGTTTGGGAATCCCTGGTCTAGTCACTAGGTCTACACACAAGTGATCGTATAAGGTTTCTTTTTTTCCTTTTGAGGTACGGAACCCTAAAAAAAAAGTAAATAAGCTTTACAGTAGTTAATTTATCATGACTTGACCATGCTCTTCGGATTCACGCTAAGAACTGCTGCTTAATGTTTTTGTGACTTTAATTAACGTAACTGGCCCTGGCCATTTAATGTTAAAATAAAATAAATTAATTAATGATATACAATTTAACATGTCACACAATGACTGGTAGTCAAAAATGGTTCGGATCACACGGAATTTTATGGATTCCTACCGCGTACCTTTATCAGTGTCAGTGCCTTTGGTGTTACGGGTGTTCATTGACACCGATAATATTGTTTAACCTTTTGACCGCCAGTCATGTATAGATGACAAACCAAAATGTGCCCAGCACGCCACGGTCACGACTACATGACAGATTTTAAGGAATAATTCGTAGCTTGGCGCCGAGGGCACGTTTTTGCTTTTTTGACGTGGCGGTCAAAGGATTAAAAGACACAAACGTAAATTTTAGTTAAAATAAATTTTAAGGAAGACCAACCAGCGCCAAGTATCTGCATTGCTTCGTCAAATGCAAAACAAGACCAATGCAGCATTGTAGGCGCTCTGTTTGCACATATTTTAGGCACTTCCTATACAAATGTTTTTTAACAATTATATAAATGTCTATTAGTTTGTAAATATGTTGTTTTGTGTATTACCTCCTGTCGGTGCCGCTGCTGGCGAGGATGGTCTCGTTGTGCGGCGACCACTGCACCTGGAAGATCTCGTCCTTGTGCGACTCGAACGAATGCAGCTTTAGCTTCAGGTTGCGGAGGTCCCATAGCGCCACCTACAGATGTGTTATTATCATATACAATGTGTAACTGAATTAAGACAGAAGTTTGTTCAGAATCGTTTACTGAATAGATTTGTAATTTTTAACATAGGTAATTGTTTATCCCAAAAATAATTAAAAGTACATTAACTACAGTCACACTTCCGCTGTACAGTCAAAACAAAACAAAATGGACGAAGTGCCACGCACTCACGAGGTTCTACGCTAGACCCTTATACGCGTGTGACTGTGTGGGTGCGTAGATTTGTAATGTGACCACAATTTTTTCCCACAATCAGTATACTTATGTTGTATAGATAATAAAAAAAAATCACTGTATGTATTATGATTTAGTCTAACATAATATTCTAATTGGAGTGTTTGGTGGTGTGCGTTAATTCCGGAGCATGTTGTATAAAAAACCGGCCAAGTGTGAGTCAGACTCGCGCACGAAGGGTTCCGTTGCATTATCTATAAAAACGGCAAAAAAATCATTTCTGTTGTATGGGAGCCCCCTTAAATATTTATTTTATTCTGTTTTTTAGTATTTGTTATAGCGGCAACAGAAATACATCATCAAAATTTCAACTGTCTGTCTATCTACTATCACGGTTTATGAGATACAGCCTGGTGACAGACGCACAGGCAGACAGACAGGCGGATAGCGGAGTCTTAGTAATAGGGTCCCGTTTTACCCTTTGGGTACGAAACCCAAAAAATCACGTGTCACTATGTTCGTACACGCTAATCTCCGAAACCACCCAACCGATTTCAATGAAATTTTGTGATGTGTGTACTTGGTTCCAGCTTGAAAGATAGGATAGTTTTAGACCCGATAGGTGGCGCTCTGTGCGAAGCAGGGGCGGGACGCTAGTATATTTATATATTTAACTAACCAAACCCAGGCTTCGCACGGTTTTTACAACTTGAAATTACACATCAGAGATTTCTTTATCATTATGTAAGTATAATATTAATTTATTATACACATAAACCTTCTGGAAATTATAGTGAAAAATGCATCAAAATCCGTTGCGTAGCTTAGATGAACAACGCGGTCTCACAGACATACGAAAAGCGAAAAGCTTTACTTTTAACAGACTTCAAAAAAGGAGGAGGTTGTATGTTCTGCGTGTTTTTTTTTTATTTTTATTTATTACTAGCTGCGCCCCGCGGTTTGACCCGCATAAGTCTCGATCCCGTGGTCATATCGGGATAAAAAGTATCCTATGTTCTAAACTAGGTCTACACATGTGCCAAATTTCATCCAAATCCAAATCCGATCAGCCGTTTTAGCGTGAAAGCGTAACAAATAAACAAACAAAGTCACTTTCGCATTTATAATATTAGTTAGGATTAGGATTCAATTGTGGACCTATTTTGAAAATTATTTTTTCATTTTATAATAATTCTAGCTGTGCCCGCGACTTCGTCCGCGCAGAGTAGTGTTTTTTTTTATTATTTATTTATTGTATATTATATAGGGTGGATTTTTGAGATGGGGCAGTAAGGGCAGCTACCTTAAACGTTGTAGTTACAGAACACGATCCCGTTTCTAATAAGAATCAAAAAACTTTACCAGACTAACTGAGGTTTGAGTACTAGAAAAGTCAGAAATTGCAATAAAATATTCTCATACATTTTGTAGGAAATGAGAATCCAACTTACTTTTATACGATGGATAGATTGGCCGAAAATAAACAAAAAGATGAACTTCACATTTCGAACGAATATGCGTTATAAATAATTGAACAATATTTACATAGTTTGTTGCTTTTGAAGACTTTTCTCATACAAAGGTTTTTTGCGATATCTGACTTTTGTAGCGAACAGGCATTTTTAACGTTTCCCATACAAGTCTGAAAATTCTAAATTATTTGAGGTCATTTTCTTCACGGAAATCACAAACAGCAAACTATCTTGTTCTTAAAGCAAATAAATGTCTATCGCGTATTCGTTCGAAGTTTTTATTTTTTTTATTTTCGGCTAATCCATCATATAAAAGTAAGTTTATGTTTCTTTCCTACGAAATGTATGGAAAAGGTATTTTTGCGATTTCCGACTTTTCTAGTACTCCAACCTCTGTTGGTGTAATAGAGTTTATTGATCCCTGTAAAAAACAGGATCGATTGGCACTAAAAAAAGTTTTTCGAAAACTGCCCATTATCTTGCTGACTGTACATTTTTTCAAAATCTGTGAATGCAGATCTAAATGTCTCAAAAAGTTAATGACCGTCTCCTAAGACCGTTTTCCTGTAGCTACAACGGTTAAGGTAGCTACTCTTACTGCCCCATCTCAAGAATCCACCCTCCCTGTATATATTAATAAAAATAAAAAAGTAGCCAAAGTTACTTCTTATTACATCAGCTATCTGCCAGTGAAAGTCCCGTCAAAATCGGTCCAGTCGTTTCAGAGATTAGCCGGAACAAACAGACAGACAGACAGACAGACAAAAATTGTAAAAAATGTTATTATGGTATGATGTACCGTGTATACATCCATATGCATTTAGTAAAAAGCGGTTATTTTAATATTATAAACAGACACTCCAATTTTATTTATCTGTATAGATTATATAAAGCGTTGGATAACCTACACATATTATGTACCAAGTCTGGTCATAAGTTTTTGTCACTTATGGAAAATTAAATAAATGACACAATGAGTTACGCACTACAACCATTTATATATCAAATGAAAGGGTATTAAATACAGATTTAAACCACATTAACCCTTTATAAGGCTCTGTCCATATTTTAGACACCATACTTTTTAAATTTTTGCGGCTGAATGAAACGTCAGTCAAATTCAGTTTTTGTACTCTGTGATTTGACAGTTTGTTAGCAATAACCTTGTGTGTGGTTCCATGCTTTGCCGAATTCCATAAGCCCTAGTAAGGCTCTGGCCAAATAATGGACACCATGTTTAAAAAAAACATTAAAAAAAAAACTCATATTCTTAATAAAGAGGTCCTAGTTATCATATTTATCAATTTTTTATTTCCATACCCTTAGCAGTTTTCTGTGCCTTATAAAGGGTTAAAATTAATCGAAATGTCCTCCTCTTGCGTTCGTGAACGGGCGCCGTCAGTAGAGACTGGTCATCTCTTAGCTGCCACGGCTTATTTTAACTTTAATTTTTGAATTGCTTTTGTTTTTGTTGTAATCTTTTTATTACGGACGCTTTTACGTTTTGCATCGTTCTCACATGTATAATTTCAAAATGAATGATGTAAACAATATTTTGTAACCATAATACGTTGATTTAAAAGAGTGTCCGTGGAGTTTCTTGCCCGTTCTTCTCCATAGGTACCTACTACGCTTTGGAATGGGCAACTAGCTTCATCTTTCTGACTGCCTGACCGAACCCTTGACAATTCAAAAGTGCCTGTAATTGGTTTATTTGAAATAAATGCTTTGAGTTTGAGTTTTGAGTTTTGCTTCAATACAAGCCTTCAATCTGCAAGGCCAGTCATCAATCGAAGCACGCACGACGTTCACGTCAATATCGGCGACTGCTTTAATCAGGGTTGCTTTTAGTGACTCAAGTTGCGATGGGGTTTAGCGCAGACCTCTAAGTGCTGCTATATTTTGTAATCCAAGGGATTCAAGTCTGGACTGGATGAGGGCCAATTCTCATGCCTGATAAAGTCGATTCCACGGGTCGTGAGCCAGTTTTGGGTACTTTTCGCCTTATGAGCCGGCGCAGTTCCTGCTGGAACACCCAGTGCTTGTTTTCGAACATTGTTTGTGGAAGAGGTTCCACAATGTTTGTTAGGACTGTGTTTTGATATACGAGGGCACTGGTTTTCACTCCTTTTGCACAAAAAAACACCTCCGTTGGACCCAAATAGGACACCCCAAGCCAAACCATGAATGCCGACGGGTGATGACCACGCTGAACACGTGGCACACGTCTGCTCGCTTCTTCACTAGAGTGTGCATACACTTTATCATTTTGTTTGTTGAAACTCTCCTCACCATTAAAAATTATTTCGTTAGTTTTTCGAAAAAAGTATTATGCAGTATTTTTTTTAAGGGGCTTGTTGTGGCTAAGTAATAACAGCCGCACGGGTCGATCGATCAGGTTAAGCTACGCTTGTCGCGGTTGGTCCGTGGATGGGTGACCATCTTTACATACCAAGACCCCTCCGTGCCTCGGAAAGCACGTTAAGCTGTTGGTCCCGGCTGTCATTTATAAATCTTTGACAGTCGTTACGGGTCGTCAGAAGCTCGAAAGTCTGACAACCAGTCTTACCAAGGGGTATCGTGTTACCCAGTAATTGGGTTGTGGAGGTCAGATAGGCAGTCGCTCCATGTAAAATACTGGTATTCAGCTGTATCCGGTAAGACTGGAAGCCGACCCCAACATAGTTGGGAAAAGGCTAGGCAGATGAGGCAGATTACCACCTTAACAAAACCCGGCTTCTTTCGAGTCTGATTTTCTTCAGCCGTGCATTTTTTTCTATAAGCACGCAGCCCTACATCTTCATTTAACACCCTTTTAACAGTAGTTCTGCTTAGTCCCATCTGCAGAGCGAACATTTTTTGCTTGCGGACAGGATTTCGTTGGATTCGCGCCTTCACAGCTTTGATGACCGCTGGAGTCCGAACAGTACGAGGTCGACCGCTCCTTTGTCTATCTTCTAATCTTGAATCTTCCCTGAATCGTTTGATAGTACGATAAATAAATCTCAGTGGAATTTTCAAATTTTTCAGTAGTTTGAAAATCTCAGTTGGCGCATGACCGCAACGATGCAATGCAATTACTGCGACTCTCGTCTTCTTTGCGCGTCCACTCTATTTTAGAAAATGAACGAAATTCCAGAAACCCTCTGTTTTTATTTTCTTTAAATATTCAAATTTCGAATGCCCATATTTTCCTCGGCTTGCATTCTAAATTCGTAATTTTACCTATGTGACAGAACTTATGGCCCGACTACGTATAGGTTATCCAACGCTTTTTTCCTATTTCAAGCGCTAGCCTACGAGTGGATATCCGCCAGCTAGATTGAACAGACTTTAAAAAGGTGGCTGGGTCAGACTGGATGTGAAAGGCGGAGAAGCGGGTGTTGGGGCGCAATTCTTTTTTTTTTCCTTCCGTGTCTGCGATCGGTTATTACAACTTTAATCAAAATCAAAAGTCATTTGTTCAAACTAGCTTGAGAATCAGCACTTTTCGGACGTCAAAATTACATGAGACACCACTTCATAGTGCTTTAGCTGGAAAGGAGTGGTGCAACAATCTCCCCAGCAGCACAGCTATCTGTTCAGTTAAGAAAACTTGAAAATCAGATCCTACGATCTGATTTTCGAGTTTTCTACGCCACACATGAACGCATGTGCAATACCTACGAATTGCACATGCGCTGATGTGTGGCGCAACTTGCGAGAGGCCTGTAATCTCCCTACTGCTGGGACTCAAACTTCCTCTCTGCAAGAGGGAGTGGGCTGACGGCCACTAGGCGGGCTCACACCAACATTTAACATATGTGACAACCACCGAACGGTTTGGTACGCACGGTTCGGTGGATGTTGTCATGTTTGTTAGTAGTTGGTTCTAAGACATGCCCATTTCCTCACGTTTTCTGAAGTAAATAGATAATTACCGTTTTATCAGCACTGCCTGTGGCTAGTATGAACTCAGAGTACGGGTTGAAGCTGAGGCAGTTGACTTCAGCAGTGTGTGCGTCCACCGTATGCGATGGCTTTGAAGTGTTGTTACATCTGTAATGAAACATGAATTATTTGACTTTATGTTACTGGAGCTAAATGGTACTAGGTAAATTGAGAGGTATAACACTGTTAATGATAAAATTGAATTATAATTCCAATTAAATTGAAATATAAATATTAAAATTAAGCTTGAGATATATCGCTGAGAAGGAACATTACAAGTTAAACATACAATTTTAGTTACTACTATTTTAGCTACTATTATTTGTTTTGTTTCCTTTTTTTGAGCATTTTTCACAAAAGACTTGCCACTAATAGCGAAATTGCCTAGTAGGCCACAATGGGTGACAGTTCAAAATAAAATGAAAAAGTAATAAGCAAATTGGTGTTACATTCTGCATGATGGATAGGATAGTGTTGATGATTTGAGGTTTTTGTTTTAGAAGGAAGTTAAGCAGAACTGTAACACTATTATATAGACGCACAGAGCACGGAGACGCCTTGGAGGCCGCTGCTAGAGGCGGAGCTGTCAACAGTTTCCATACAAACCAAGCGTGTCGCCGTTACTCGCACTACGACGCATGACGTATAAAAACTGACGGCTTTGAATGGTATAGATGACAGTAGTTGTCTCTCTCACACAAAGATTTCGTGAAGGATTCGAAGACTCCGTGCCCTTTGTACAGATACGATAATGCACACAAGTATTTTAACAGTATTTTTACCTGGTATCCCAAATCATAAGTTTCTGATCATCAGCGACAGAGCCGAAGAGTGACTCGTGCAGCAGATGCCACGCGACGTCCTCTACAACAGCCGTGTGTCCCGTGAACACCGACTTGGCTTCGATGACGCGCCCCTCCTTGGGTGTCGCGTTTATGTCCCACAGGCAGATTGTGTGGTCATCACTGGTATTAAGAAATGTTGTTACTAATTAGTACAATTAAATTAATAAGAATGTGTTATATGAATGTTACATTAGCAAAGGCCTCAACTTTTTCCTTTTTGTTGACTTCATAACTTATTTTTTTAACATTACAGCAATTCTTTATGCTAGCAGAGTCTATGTCCATTCATATACTCTGCTAGCAGTGTGAAACAAGATAAATTGCCTTAAATAATATCTATACAACTCAAAACTTGAGATTGCACTTGCATGTAGTTAAACAGAAGTTACTAAGCTAAACCAATTACAAACTCATCTATCAGATACAAGATGAGCAGCTTCCTTTTACACATTGTGATGATAGCAGGCTCAGAACAGAAGGCAGAAACACTGTAGCCTCAACCACTCTAATTCAAAACAATAGACAACACTAACCTTGCTGACAGAAGATAGCCATTTAGGTTGGGATTCCAGGATAAACCATAGCCTTCTTTTTGGTGACCACGTAACCTGGGCATAAGATAATGAGTGTTATAACTTTATCCACAACATAATAATTATTATTATACTTCACATTTAATAAATGTTTAAACAGATATTAATTGGTCCTCTTTTGCCAAAGTATACAAATCCATGCATACATATTATATTATTAGAATAGTCCAATATATGTACATTCAACTATTCAAAATCAATAGAATTACTGCAACATAGGGGAAAAATTCATGGTGATTGATAAGTATTTTGGCTATAATATGAGTCCAATAATCTATATTTGACAAACGCCGCTTAACGGCTCCATGGGGGAAAAAGGATATGATCTTAACATACCTGAGGTCTGGATGGCATTCACCAGAAGGTTCAGGCTTTGATGGATGCTTAGTGTAGTCGAAGACCAGCACATCGGAGGAAGGGGTCTTAGTGGCGATGACACAGGGGTTCTGCGGCATGTAGCGTGCCCTGTTCACCTCACCTTCATGGTTGATCTTGATTTCAATGTCGATTTTACCTGACACTGAACCGAAGCCACCAAATTCTGGAAAGTTAACAATGTTGTGTTGCTTGATTCTTTGTCTTTGTTGAAATAAGTTTTATAGTTAAAATGATTTATTTTCATGTAAGTGATTTACAAGCAATGATGAGAAATACTCCAGTTTTTGTAGGTATGTTCTCATTTGGTCTTTCCTGTTGGAGAATATGCATACAGGAAGAGCATAATATGATGACAAAACTTAAAAATACATTTTATTTCCTAACTTGTTACCATTGCTAGCTCTGCAGACCACAATGCTTACCAAGTCTGGTGAATTGTTTTGTTTTAGAATGATCTAAAATCACAAAAACTTTCTAAACATTCCTTTGAAATGCTTACAATGCCTCTAAGCAGAAAACTATTGACAGCCCAGAAAGTTTTGGAGTAAGTATATACAGGGTGAAAAGTTGATAGCTGAGTTGAGCAGCATGATGAGAGAACAATGAAAATATATTTGAAGTTTCAGATAGGAGCCCCCGTGGTCAGGGGTCCACTTTCAGTGTGGTTTTCCTTCTTTGCCAGCGTTATCCTACATACCCCTACCATAAATAAATTTGGAAATGTTACATTGTCAAGAGATAACTTTAATGTTGCCACTACTATGCATTTATTTTATGCAAGACAGGTAGCATTCTGAAGTGTTAGTTCAACTCCAGTGATAGTTCTATTATAAGCAAATGAGAGATTATTAGGCTGAAGTTAAGTCAGCATTGAGGATGTTAACTAAACAGATCTATGTCCAGAATCCACAAAGTATAACAGATACTTAAAAAGCAAAAAGTATGAGGTATTGGAGTAATTCTATGAATTATAACCTCTCAACACATACCTCCCTTATCGTTGTCATAATGACTCGCATCAAACTGTGCATCTTCATTGGGCAGCTGAACACTGGCGATCAGCAGATGGTTCTGTTCATCTGACGTGTGTGTGCCCAAGATCAACCTGCATAAACAAAGTTTCTATAATCTAACACGTAAGCAAACAGAGGCAGACTAGTCATTGTTACATTATAAGTAGAGCCCTGCTTCACTCAATATTCACAATGGCTAACTGAGTATCTCACAGTATCACAGGGTCATCTTCCCATGTCCAAACTAACAACAAAAAGTGAACAAAAGAAGTTGACAGTAAGACCTTTGTTCTAAATATTTTTGGGACAAGCAAATGCAACCAATGCAGATAACAAGGGTATTTACTGACATGACTTTCCTCAAAATGATGTGCCAAGGAGTATCATCAACAATCAAGAATAAACAGGGAATTCAAAATATGAACAAGTTCACCGTACCTGTGAACTGAGTAGTCTTTTCCTTCAGGCCGGGTCACGTCTGGAAGCCACTGGGCAGTTAGCGAGGGCCACTCCAGAGCGTGTGTCATCACCAAATCATACAAAAACGGAGTGTTCTTCTTCCATATTTTGTACTCCTCATTGATCACCCTCTCTTCAACCGCATCATCAAAGGTTTCTACAAACGACAGAAATTACACATTCTATGTCTTTTTTGATAACCAAAAAATCACTGGCTGTCAAGCTCAAGCGTCAGCAAAGAACAGCAGCACCACTAGGTGAAACATCGATCTTGAATACAATTACCTCCGTCACCTTTGTCAGCCATTATATTTAACAGAAACTTGTATTTGTTTGATGTTAATTGATGAATTTATCAGTAAAACCGACCGGCCCGTAAAGGCGCCAAACAAAAGTCCTTGGCGTTACTGGTAACAGACAACACTCAAACTTCCGGTTGCCAAATAATGGTGGTGTTTACAATACAGGAACCAGTAGAAATAGAATTTACGGTTAATTTGTCAAGTCTATTATGTAGGATTTGAATTCAGTCTACAACCTACTTGCAAATAATTGGAACCTTTTGAAGACTTCTATTATTTTTACAATCCAGTGTATTAACAATTACCGGTTTTTCAGAGATTTTAAGGGCCAGTGCTTGACGTAACGTGTACAGTGATTTTTAGTCGACCGATAATTTAGTCGCTATCATTTTCGATATTTCGATCGGTCGATTTTTAATCGTCAAATGCGCGCACAGCCATATAAATCCATACTGAATCCTAGAACGATCAAACTATCACCCGATTAAAAATCAGAAGTGCGTGCTAACTCGAATTCTCAACTAACGCAGTTACTTTAGTCACCGGCGACTCACTGCGCCTTCGTGCGCTGCACAGAACATTATTGCTCCTAGCGGAGACTCGCTGGCTATTTCAAAAACTCACGTCCACACACATATTTTGACAGTAGATTTATCGCTACTGATTTCAAAATTTATATGTGCACAGAGACGGTCTAGCAATCTTGGCCGTTTAGTAGTAGCCGCCTTCCTGTCCCTTTCTGCTGGTTTGCTACGGCGTAACCACTTTCCAGTTTCTGAAAATGTTCACAGCAGTTAACAAATATTCTGTGGCTTAATAAATCTTCAAATTTTAGGAGATATCTTCTAGGTTTATGAAAATATAGTTTTTTCCAGCTCATAATTAATTTAATAGCATTCAATTGAAAAGTGGATAGAGGCGATTTTGCACCTCAACCCAGGATAGAGGTGGTTTTGGACTTATTCACAGGAACAGAGACGGTTTTGCAAGTAATAAGCATAAAAACACTAGTACGGCCATGATGGCTGTTGTTCGGTTTTTGGTCGAAACAGCGGTTTTGTATTTTAGCAACTGGATAATCTAGGTTTTGAATCTCACTTGTTATTTGTATGCGATAGAGGCGGTTTTACCCGTAACTGATTTTACAGAACCATGGATAATGTGATTGAGTCACCAGACACAAAAAAAACATATTTTGTTTTATAATGGACAGAGGCGGATTAGCACTTAGACCCCTCATTTTATACATGATGTATGTAAGTACAAGAAAACTTTTGCACTTTACTCGGAGTAGTTGTCGTTTGTCCATTCATACAAGGAGTAACTTTGTCGACGTATGCAGGAAATATACATATCAATTAGGAGAATGTATCTAAGATTTTAGCATCCCGCCTCAAATGGGATAGGTTTTATTGTCCATTCATCCAGAAATAGAAGTAACTTTGCCAACTTATGCACAAAAACTTCAGGAGATTGCAGAATACAAGAGCAACCGGAGCGTGTTGGAAAATGTTTCAGATTCAGACAGATGTATATTGTTAATTAAGTATTTTGTTCACCTTTTTACCAACAACAATTTTTCTACAAGTTCGTATACCAAACTTATAGAAAACTAGTTTTTACAACTTGTTTTAGGTGTACACTACGAATGAAAATAGTAGAATCCATGTTTTATACTTGGTGGCATCACCAGCGTCGCTGCGTGTGTATCTAGCATTACCTACTTAGGATAATGACAAAAAAAATGGTTTATTATTCGTGAAAATTCGAAATAAATTGGAAAGAATTAGATCATTTTGGTAATAAGAATAAGTTTACAATTATAGACATATAATTAAAAAAACGGCTTTCGATTTACGAATCATTAAAAAATATGCTGGCAATATAAATGAAATGTCATTTGATTAATGTCAACATGGCTGATGCTGCAGCAGCTCGTCGCGAAGCTCGCAGAAAGAGAATATTAGAAAATTCTCACAATAGACTCCAATTTATATCCGGGAAATGTGGGGACGATAGTCCCAGAGGTACTACAAATACTTCTATACTAGTGACCCATCATAGCATAAATGTGAGCTGGGCTTTGCTTATCACATTGTTTCCTTTTCAGAATCTCCGGTCAGAAAGATTATTCCTGATCCAATTCCGGAGATTTCGCTTCCTTCGGACAATAGCAGTAGCAAGACTTCTCTCAACAATGGTGTGATCATCGCTGCACCGGATTCTTTTGAGTTGTTATCATCACTCAATCATGACATCGCGGCAGGCGATGGAGAGGTACCCAGTGATTTGGCACCTTTCGTAACACCGGCACCAGAACCTGCGCCAACGCCATCCCCCTGGGAGAAGCTCACTAATAACAAATACGACGTAGTTTTGTTATCACTTCTAATTCAATTACTGTACAGTTTGTCATTGGTCACATTTGAAGGTACTTACTTTTTCTTACCAATACTCATCTATGCCATAACAAAATTGATATGGTTTCCGTCACAAAGAAGTCATTCTAAATTTGCCAATGCATTGCAACTCTTGCATATTGTGTCTTCTCATAGAGTGCAGAAACTTATTTACTTGACACAATGTATGGGTGTAATATCATGTGACATTTGTGTATTTCTATTTACCACAATTTGCATACAATCACTACTGATCACCTTGAAGGATGACTTAATTACATAGTAATTACTTCATTTGCACCCAAGCCGAGGGCATTAAATTGACTGAGCAGTTTCTAACAATAGCTGGCTAGAAAAAATTGGGGTAGTGTTCAAAATTCAACTCAAGTTTGGAAAAAATTTCAATGTGTATGTTAACTGTAATGTTGAATTTTGAAAGTGCTCCACAATGTTCCATACATAATATTTTGATTGCTTGTGCCTTTAATCATAAGTGAGAAGATGTGACATGTGTGCGTTTTAGTCACATATTGCCATTTTTAGTTTTAAATTAGTATCAATTTTGTATATAGCAACAGAAACAAGTTTTAGTTATGTTCATAACATATTTTATTTTTGCTCAATGCATTCATTTTGTGTATAATATTTGTGTAATTCAGTTATTTTATTACTCTCTTGCATTTATTTCAGTTAATCATGCGAAAGCAACAAATATTGTATCTATTATACTTGAGAACATCAAATAATGTGAAGAATGTTCAATAGTATGCCAAATTAGTAAACTATTTTCATGCTTTATACTTGTAAAATATTGTATTTTGATAAAGGCATATAATCCTTTGAATTATAATGGCCTGTATAACCAATTTCAACGGCCTGAACTTGTGACTATAATTTATAATCTTGAAATTTAATACTATTCCTATCCAAAGTTGTTAAATCAATTATTATATTAACCACTTTCATGTATGGCAGTCTGTGACTTGTAGACCCTTTTTAGATATTGTTTTATTTTATTTGATTGGTTTTTAATACTTATAAACTTTTTAATGCCTTAATCTTTTTATATAAATTTATAAAAATAAAAAAGTTAGGTAAGTAGGTATATCACTATTTACCCAATACAACTGACCCCAATATAATTAAAATCAAATTAATTGCTTGTTAAATCCTAATGTCCCAAAAATGTATCACCTCTACTTAATTTTAGAATCGGTTTGTTTGGTAATGGAATATTTATTTTTTTAACTACAATTCGGAATTAAGCTGGTATGGTATTTTAAATATTCAATACCAAAGATTTAAATGCAATTTTTTCCTTGCTCTGCAAAACTTCTGTCTTCAAAATCTTGGCAAAGGTTTTATTGTAGCTTACTTACAACAGGCTGTAAATATACATTGCTGAACATAGACCTTAGACTAACACGATTTCTTTGAACATTGCCACTTGTCGGTCGCCACTACGCGCTAGGTATTTTTTTACATAATGTCTTCCCTCTATTTCTGTTAAAATAACATTACATTGTTCTGTTCGTTTCACTTATTTTTTCGTAAATAAAATACGTCACTCGCATGGAAATGAAATAATATACATGCACAGACAATTTTATAAAATTGTTATTTCTTGTTGTTAATATATCAATCTGTACCTCGAACTAGATAATATTCTGCTTAAAATACATGTGAATAATTTAGTTTATCAGCTTAATCCATATTGTAAATAAAGGTCAAACAACTATGAATAAAATAAAACTTTAATTATATTTTGTAACATGTTTGAATTAAAAAATGGTTATGAATGGTATTTTGTTATTCTTTCAGTGTTTGCCCCATAGGCGTTGAAAATAGGCTGAAATAAAGTTCATTTGATTATTTACCTACTAGTATTTAATCATATATTTTAAGAGGTAGCAAGGTACTCAGCATTCCAACCAAAAAAGAAAACTTATACATAACTAAAAAGTAGTTTAGGAGTAAATAATGTGAATATGAGATGAGCAAAGTAAGCATCCATATTACTGTGGTCTACAAAATATTTACTGCAATCACTTACTATAAAGCTCAATTCAGGCAGAGCAGCAAAATGCTTGAACATGTTCTTTGTAGCATTTTACTGCTCTGTGCCAACCATAACACGATGGCCTGTCATTGTAGGATGTCAAAAAATGAAAATAAAAAACGTAAATGTAGTCTAAACTATATTCTATTATGAACCTAATACAACTGAAAACACAAAAACATCACAAGAAATGCATGATGTGAATGCAAGATCTACAAAACTAAACTTAACGATTAAAAAAGTTTTTAATACTACTAAAGATATTCTTACTTTGATTCGGTTGGCCACTTTGTGCCGACGCTTTATCTGGAGTGGCTACATCACCCGTGCTCCGACGATCTGACTCTGAAGAAAAAACACTTTGAGGAACTATGCTTTCTTTATTCGACATGTCTGGACTAGTGGAAGTATGCTTATCAATACTTTGTACAATTATATCCTTAATGCTACTTTGAGGGTAAGAGTCAGCTGGTTCGTCAGAGCACCCGAATTCCTATTGTTGCTTTGCGACTGTCTTCGGTTTCTTCTCTCGTAAAGGTTTGCTGCGGACAAGATCCATGCGTCCTATTGATATCATTTTAAGTTCCCATGCGTCTAATTCTTTCCTGAAAACAAAAGGAAATACATCTTTAACCTTTCGTATTTTATTGATAAACTGATGACGATAGACGTACCCGCCCTAACCAAAAGCGATAGTCGCACGAGTACGCGATCGTTTGTATGAATTTTGACGTACAAACGCGACTTGACTGATCACGCGACTATGTCATCTATACGTCGCAGCCAACTAGCTTAATCAGCCGTTTAGTTAATATGCTAACTCTGTCGCAGCCATCTGGTGAAATTAGCCAGCTAATTGGACGCCTAGGCCGTTCATTAAACAGCTGGCACCTAATCAAATAGCTGAAGGACAACTAGAACTTTGACCAACCAGGCAACCACACGCGCTGTGTGGTAGCAGTAACTAAGCCAGGGCACTCCGATCGAATGGCTTAGGTTAGAACTGTGACCAACTGTTAACAGGCTGTTAACTAAACGGCTAATTAAGCTAGTTGGCTACGACGTCGGTGCCGGCGTTTAATGAACGCGTCAGGCCTGGGCGTCCAATTAGCTGGCTAATTTAACCAGATGGCTGCGACATATATAATCAAATCTAGGCGAAGTTAAAATTGTACAATGAATATTTTATAAATAAAGTAATTGCCGCGAAGTCTGGGATCAATATTCTAATGCCGAAAATATCATTTTTAGAATTTTTGTCTGTTTGTCTGATGATGTTCCAGCATTACGCGAATTCTACCGGATAGATTCTGTTCAAATTTTGCATAGATATTCCCTATAAGTCGGATCAGTGGTAGGCTAATATTATCATTGTATTTGTTATGGGGATGAGCAATTTTGCATTACGTATATCTCTATAGTTTACAGCAAATTGTAAAAAGATGAGCCAAACCGTTAGAACATTTCAGGGAGTTACAGATTTAACTTTGAATGATTATCATCACCCTGTATCTTTATGGGGCTAAGCAGTCAATCAACATGACATATACAGCGTGGATTTTTGAGATGGGGCTGTAACGAAAGGGACATTACTTTAACCGCGTTAGAGCTACACGAAATCGGTCTTAGGAGACTCTTCTTATCTTTTTGAGACATTTTGATCTGCATAAACAGACATTGAAAAAAAAAATCTACATTCAGCAAGAAAATTGACAATTTTCACAAAACATTTTTTTGATGCCAATAGATCCTGTTTCTTGTGAGGATCAAAACACTTTGTTAGACCAACTGAGGTTTGAGTTCTAGAAGAGAGAAATCGCAAAAACATTTAGTGGGAAATGAGACTCTAACTCACTTTTTAAGGCTCCATAATTCAAAAGGAAACATAACCCTTATAGGATTACTTCGTTGTCCGTCCGTCTGTCTGTCCTTGTTCTCAGGAACGCGTGGAGGTATCAAGTTGGAAGTTAAGCCCCGCGCGACACCGATTCGGTGTCAAACAATAGAAAATCAATTGTGTCTCATTACCCGTCCTTGAGTGATTAATATCATATATGCAGGTCTACGGTCCCTTGGAGCTCTAAAAATCAAGCTTCTAAGTCAACGCAATGAAAAATACGGCCATTAATGCGACATATTTTGATACTGGCAAATAAATCGAAACTTAAATGGTACTTCCCGTAGACCTAGAATCATGAAATTTGGCAAAAAGCAAGGTATCACAACACAATTAAAGGAAATAGACCGGAAACCGTTAATTAGGTACTGTTATTTAACCATGAAAATTACACCCATGACTAAAAATTTACAAATTTTAGGTAACGCCATCTTGAATTTTAATGTGTACTTCATTTTTGTAATCAGCAACCTTGAAAACCATGAAAACGACACCCATGACGAAAAAGTTACAAATTTTAGGTGACACGATCTTGAATTTTGATTTTGACCCGATTTATCGTTGACACTGCCCTCGAAAACCGTGAATGTACCTACTTTATTTATTTATTAAAACTTTATACACAAGTAAAAAAATAATACCGTACAAAGGCGGACTTAATGCCTGAGGCATTTTCTACCAGTCGACCTTAGGGTGATGCAGAGAAGACACATGGCAGGTGCAACTTAAGGGATAGATAACACGAAAATAACTATACAATACAAGAATAGATACGTAGATACATACATATAAAAGAATAAACTTTGTCAGGAGAAATAACGATCGGTAGTGAAGAAATAACGATCAGTAGAGGAGAAAACGAATCCAGTAAATTATCCGCGCTGGGATGTTTCTGCCAACTTCTTACGTATATGTTCACGTGCCTTCAGTTTAAAAGACAACCGACTGGTCGCCGTCCTGATGTTCAGAGGGAGCGCATTCCAAAGAAAGACAGCCTGGACAAAGAAAGAAGAGCGAATGAAACCAGAGCGGTGAGAAGGACATCGAAGAAGACGATTGTTGGTGGAACGAAGAGTTTTACTATGGGCAGAGCACAAGTATTGAATATGGGAAGTCAGGTAAGAAGGAGAAGTGGGTTTGTTGAGAATAGAGAACAACATAGACAGAGCCCTCACTTCTCTGCGCTGACGAATGGGTAACCATTTTAGAAGCACACGGTGTGCGGATACATGGTCATACTTACGAAGATTGAAAACGAATCGAATGCAATTATTGAGAAGTCGGTCAAGTTTATTGAGGAGATCTGCATTCAGGTCATAGTAACACACATCACCATAGTCAAGACTTTACTCTTAACAATTAACATATATCTTCACGCCTGTATTCCCCGGAGGCTTAGGCCGTGTACATACACCCACATTTCGTCAGTTCACCCTATAATGTTCCCACTGCTGGGACACAGGCCTCCTCTCAATGAGAGGGAGGTGGCCGTCCGTAATCCACTACGCAGGCCCGGTGCGGGGTTGGTAGATGACACGTCTTCGAATTTTTGGTTTTAGAACATGCCGGTTTCCTCACGATATTTTCCTTCACCGTTTTGAGAGCAGTGGTGATGAAATAATTTACACAAAGTAAAGCGCCTGTCAGGGTTCGAACCTACGACCTTACAACTCCTGAGTCGTGGTCGTTACCACTGGGCCACCACTGCTCCCCATCATTTGAGATATTCGAGCCAGGGTCGTAGCTGACCGTATGAAATTGCTACTGAAGACTGCGGAGTCGACATCAGGACTAACTGCTTCTCACACGGACAACTGTACGTCGCTTGCTTCTGCGTCACCAGTCTAAGTCGGTCAGAGTCTCTGTATATTTTGACTGCTGAGATCAAAAACTACAAATGTATACAAGGAAGGTTTATAAAAATAACATAATATCCCGCCTGTATTCCCCGAAGGGTATACGGGTCGTCAGAAGCCCGAAAGTCTGACAACCAGTCTTACCAAGGGGCATCGTGTCGCCCAGTAATTCAGTTGTGGAGGCCAGATGGGCAGTCGCTCCATGTAAAATACTAGTATTCAGCTGCCTCCGGTTAGACTGGAAGCCGACCCCAACGTAGTTGGGAAAAGGCAGGCAGATGATGATGATTCCCCGAAGGGTTAGGCAGAGGTGAACCTATAGTACACCTTCATTTCGCCAGTTATTTTTAGGTCTCATGTAATAGCAGGCGAGCTTATTGCCATTATCCGGGCACAAATCCAGACTTCGGACTGTTACTGAGAAATTCCAGATGGAAAACTCAATAACACTTGCCTGAACCGTTATTGGATATCGAACCCAGGACTTCAAGCTCAACAGTGGCGCCTGCGACCACTAGACCAACGAAGTAGTTTTATTTATAAAATGTGACTGTTATTTTAATACATATATTATGGTGTCTTACGAATTCCAAGCGGACGAAGTCGAGGGCAAAAGCTCGTAACTCATATAAAAGCTAGTATTTCATATAAAAGCTAGTATTTCATAAAAAAGCTAGTATTTCATACAAAAGCTAGTATTACATATAAAAGCTAGTATTTCATATAAAAGCTAGTATTTCATACAAAAGCTAGTATTTCATACAAAAGCTAGTATTTCATATAAAAGCTTGTATTTCATACAAAAGCTAGCATTTCATATAAAAGCTATTATTTCATATAAAAGCTGGTATTTCAGGTAAAAGAGCGCGACGATCGCTTTTTTTTAGAACGTGGTCTGACAGCTGTGGCTTTTCATTGCACTAATGATTATTATCAACTGCTAAGGTATCAAATTGTGTAGCAAAGTTTACCAATACCTAAACAATGGATTATAAATAGTAAACGGGTCTATAATAATATACATAATTGGTGAAATGTTGGTGTATTTTGCACTTTGTCTTACAGAGGACAGTGATTTCAAAGCATACCTGTATTTAGTCATTAGGTCCGCGGCCTCTTTATTTAACTTAGCTTTTTCAGTATCAGTTAGTTTTAGCCATCCTTCCTTCGCTTGTTCTTGAAATTGTTTCAAGTCTTTGCCTTTGAATCCTTCCTTTCTAGATTGCATGAAGAGGAAATATGAAGACATTGGCTTTTTTGGACGTCCAAGCTCTTTGTATTCCTGTAAAATTATAAATATATATATATATTTTTTTTATAGTAGTATTTATGTTACGCATGTCACTAAAAGAGTGATGAATATAAATGTTGATGGATGGACAAGGAGTGGAATACCAAAGAAAAGATTCATATTATCCCTTACACAATCCATCCAGGATTGTGTAAGGGATAATATGAAAGAATAAAATAAAGATTATAACTAAAACCCAACTAAGTCAAAAACACCAACTAAAAAGGTATAGTTAAACAAAACATTACAGACAGACAAATTAAACATTACATACATAAATAAACCCTCACCTAAACATAACATAAAAAGAGAAAAACATAATTTTGTTTTATTCTTATTTGGGGTTTATGTATGTATAAATAATATCTGTAAATATTGGTATCTATTTATCCAATAAATTTACAGAAAGAAATCCTTATGACCTATCATTAGATAGCAAACACGATAACAATGCGACAAGTAATTTAGGAGTTGTGAGGGAACAGACAAACATACATAAATAGTCTGGGACAAGGGCAGGTTCCTAGAAGAGTATTTATATGCAAAATTAAGGGGTTGACATCATCAACTGCCTAGCCCACATCATCAACCCAGGGGGGTTGATGATGTGGGTAGGCCTAGCATGTTGGGGTCAGCTTCCAGTTTTGGATGCAGCTGAATATCAATAATTTACATGAAGCAACTGCTATCTGACTTTCACAACCCAGTTACTGGGTAACACAATAACCCTTGGTAAGTCTGGTTGACAAACTTTATTGCTTTCGAGCCATAGTGAAAAGACTTATTAACCTTATTGTTTCTTCTTGAGTCTTCAGAAAGGATAGGTGCGTAATACTCGCAAGTACACTTGTACTTGCGAGTATTACGCACCTACCTGTGCATGACCAGATTTATGAATGTAAACGTCCGTAAATAATTACCGACTCATCGCGGTTCTTACCACCTTATCGAAGGTTTTCGAGCGTCTGATCAGCAAGAGACTAGTGCACTACCTTGAACTACCTAAAATTTAACTTGATCTCTCCCCAGCAATTCGATTTTAGAAAGAACAAAGGTACTACTGACGCGGTACAGGTTAACGGGGTATATTCTGAATAAACTTAACGCCCACAAAAAAGTTCTCACAATATTTCTTGATCTGGCTAAAGCCTTCCATACCATTCCGACTTACACTTCTAAATAAACTCGAAAAAATAGGTATCGGGGGCCTACAGTTCTTTCACAGTTATCTTACAAAGCGGACACAGTCGGTCAAAATAGGTGATCACACATGTGATAATCTTCCAATTTATTACGGTGTGCCACAAGGCAGTATCCTTGGGCCGACTCTGTTTCTTGCTTTTATTAATGACCTTTGTAATTTACACATCACTAATGCTAATATTGTGTCATTCGCAGATGATACTGCACTTACTTTCTCAGCTAACTCATGGTCAGAGCTTCACACCACAGCACAAAATGGCTTCAATTCTGCAAATGAATGGCTACTTTCTCACATTCTCACATTAAACACATCAAAGACAAAGCTTATAACATTTTCTACTTCACCTAAGTCGCAGCCCGAAATTCCAATTGTTATAAAAGGTCACTCCTGCCACACACATTACCAGGCAAGTCTACCCTGTGTGTGTCATCTAATTACACGCGTTGACAATATAAAATATCTGGGCATAACATTAGATCAATTTCTTAACTTCAAAACCCACATCAATCTTCTTACAAGCAGGGTTAGAAAACTCATTTATGTTTTTAAAAATCTAAGAACGTTGCCGCGTCGGCTGTTATACGTACTGTCTACTATGCTTTTATGTCTGGTGTGACGTATTGTGACTTATAGTATTGCATGTTGGGGTGGCGCCGCTAAGACGACAGTGAAACAGCTAGTAACGGCCCACAGAGCAATATTGTAGGTAGCCACATTTAAACCGATTATGTACCCAACATCAACCCTCTACAAAGATTGGAATGTCCTTAACGTTAGACAACACTTTGTCTTGCAGACCATTCTTGTACAACACCGACTAACGCCTTTTATTACAGTCACGAAACGAAATCGGAAAGATATGGTCTGCACTATCCCAGCACCATACATAGATATATAGATTCACCAAACGATTCTTTTTTTACCTTGGTCCTATTTGTATAACAAACTAAACGCAAACTTACAGATTTATAGCCTACCATATTCCAAATGTAAAACTGCCGTCCGTTCTTTTCTTCTTTTGAAATCCTATGATGAGACTGAGGATCTCTTCTCGTTCTTAGCACAACATAACCGTCTAATAGCCCAATAGTAATTTCTCAAACACATACACACTTACCCACACCCCCACGCACATATAAACCCGCACTCACGAACAGCAAACACTCACACACACCCAGAACACAAACATCAAACTCACACTCACATATACTCAATCGTCTCACATAAAACATTCTTTTTTTACTATGATTTTATACTTATTTTTTTTTTTTTTTCTCTTCGAATTTGTAACCAAATACAGTTATAAATTTATTAGATTTATTACTAGTAAACAACATTGATAATAATGTATGTAATTTAACTAATGAATGACTTGATTTTGGAGTCAACACATAGCACTATTTTTAAGATCTTTATCTAGGGAGGCAAACTGTATCTCCTTAATACAGGTAGCTCTGCTACCTAGCTAGGAGAACAGTAGTTCACCCCTACAGATATTTGTTAGTTTTACTACTACTCTTACATAATTACTAAACTCTGATATGTACGTACTACAAATACCTTATTATGTAATAAATAAATATTATTATTAAATGAAGCAAAAGGAGTATGTACTACTACTGTACTAAACTACAGCTGCGCACTGTTACAGCAGCTATAACAGGCCACGGGTCATTTAACAAACACCTCTTTGTCATAGGAGTCACAGACAGTCCGCTGTGCAGGGCCTACATGACGGACGACGAGACAGCAGCACATGTGTTACTAAACTGCCCGGTCGTCGCCACATACAGGGCAAAGTACTTCGGTAACCCAGGTACCCTCCGTGAGATGGTCAGTAACACCAAGGCGTTGCTGGCCTTCCTTGAGGAGCTGGGGTGGATCGAATAATCGATTTCCCACCCGTACGCAAAATACGCGCATTGACGTGGAGTTGCGGACACCAGCCCGTTTTACCTATTTACCTAAGGAGTATGTAAGGATCATAGCAGGCATTCTGTTTCTGCCTACCGCATCTGAAGGTGTGACTTTATGTATGTATGAAAAACTTTCATTGTGTTCCTCAAATTCAAGAAACTATTTTTTTTTAATTTTTACAAGTATCATAATTACTTACAGCTTTTAGTTTTCTTTTTTCCTTAGCCTCAGCCAATTCTAGTTTCACCCTTTTAATGTCTTCTTTTTGTTGATCAGTGAGTGAAGACTCATACATTGCCTTGATCTTTTTATAGTCTTCCAAATCCTTTGCATATTCCTTACCCATCTGAGTTTTGGTCTACAAAAACAAAATCAGATTACTTTTAAGGTTTAAGCTCTCTGACCACTACACATGTTATGCCATAACCATGCTTTGAATGTATCAGGCATGGAAAGAAACATGACACAGATTCCCACTAAAACATATTACTTATTATCCACAGCATATCATAACTGTGCATAACTGGTTTTAGTGAGCGTATCATCTGCATGTGATATCCGTATAGTTCCTGTTCTCTCTGTTGTAATAGTTCACTAGTGTTTTGGCATGAGGTAGGCGCGGGAGGATGAGCGAGGGAATATTTTTGTTGAGAAAATGATTTCCTATACAATAGCTATTAGAAAATGAGTTTTTGAATGGTCATTGCATGAAATGAATCGAAATGGTATGCGGATAAAACCCATATTGCTCACCATTATGCTGCCTGCGTGCAATTGCTTGGCAACATCGCGTACCATGCACAGAGTATATTGGCACTGGCCAAATATTCTCGCCGACAACTGTTGAGGCTCTGTGCATGGCATGCAACTATGTTGGCCGGTGATGGAATGTGCATTATTTGCCTGACTGTATCATAGCATGTAGGAACTTTCCTAGCATGGTCATGGTATACAGTGTAGTGGGCAGATTCCTTAAAGTTAGTCTACTGGCCACAAGGTGACTGCCAAGCATGGCTTTGATACCTAGATTTTATAAGGTTTTTCTATCAGGAATTTCTGTTTTTGTCCTGAGTCTCGATTTGTGGACAGTGAATGGCAATAGGCTCCTATTATTTGGGACATTATTGATATCAAGAATACATGCAAGAATCCTTCAGAGTACAAGCTTATGTTATGTTGTTGTTTTGACAAAGATTGCTCACTCTTTATGGATCCTTAGCCAGATTCTAGCCTACCTCTAAATCCAACTGCTGCCAGTGTTTAGAGGTCCAGGAAATGGCCTCTTTGGAAGAAATCCCGGGGTTTTTAGCCAGGAGTGCTGGCCTCATCTGTGTCATGAACTTGAAGAATGGAGTAAGAGGCCGCTTTGGCTTTTCTAAGCCTAGTCTCTCCTCTGCAGATTTCTTCGTGTAGTTGCATGTTTGAACAGGGGCCAGCCAGTTTGTTCTGTAACAGAAACGTGAAAGGTTCATCTCATCAGGCTCAGTTACAATGATTTATTTACCAATGATTTGCATAATGATCAATATAAAGCTTTACATTAACTCAAACTGCAATAGATAAAGTGAATACTTTTACTTAGAAATCTCTATAAATAAATTCATAGCAGAATAGCCATAGATTTCTAAAATAAACAATAACCCCAGCGTCATAACCTCAATCTTACCTCCCATGTAGAACAGTTTTATAACTTCCGACGAAGTAATTACTTAATCGACAAATCTGAGTAAAAGAGGACATTATAAAAATTACTCGTTTGATCGATGTATCGTATCATAAATATAGAAAAGACTAACACCAGTTTTTCAATAATATAGCCAGCGATTTCAGCTTCCTTACAATCTGTCAACAGATTAATGAAATGTCGCGTTCTCTAGCATAATATAACTGAGTGAAACTGAGACCGATTTAAGCGTTACTTCGTTACTTTCAAGAAACTAAGCAACAAAAACAAAGGCTAAAAATACGTAATAATAAATAACGAAACGCTTTATTTGACATGACAAACCATAGATGCTAGATTGAAAATTTAAAGAAAATAAAAATCCCAAAAAGCCAAAATCTCATTTAAATAGTACCAAAGCCGATATCAATGAAAAACGTTTTTGGATCATATTTAATTCGTATTTAACTTCTCCCGCTCTGGGCGGAGCGAGAGGGTGTGTCAAACTCTTACTGACTAAAACCCACACGTGTTCCTTCCGTTGCCTGTGTTGCCAGGGGCCTCGGTAACTCTTTCGAACTTTCCCGCGACCCCGGCAGGGTGAGGATGGATGGATGGATGTTTGTTTCACGCAAAATATACTGAACGGATTTTGATGAAACCTGACAGTAATATATCTTATACCTACACCAGAACGTGTGATTTGGCCATAATATAACGCTAAGTATCAAGTAAGTCGGAAAAATTCCTGCCCTCTGAGAGCATGCGCTGCCAAAGCCGTTAAAGTTACCCGAAGATACATTTATCTCGGGATTGTTTATCTGGAACAGTTCTAATTAAAAGTCCCCGACCTTTTATGTGGAAGCCATTAGAGACAAAATGTAATACTTTTTTTACAATGCCCATTTTAGAGTATTTAGTATATGGGCGCGCTCCCTGGCGCTGCGGCCAGCCCGCCGGTTGAGCGCGGCCCAAAGGGTCATGGCCATCCGGATGGTCCGGGGATACCGCACGGTCTCCTGTGAGGCAGCGAGCCTCCTTGCCGGATTGCCGCCATGGGATCTGGAGGCAAAAGTCCTCGCGCACGTATGGGAGTGGCGCGAGGAGGCGAAACGCCGGGGCGTAAGTCCGTTGCCGCGAGAAATCGCGGCACAGTGGACGGAGCTCCGGCGGGATCTCATGGCGTCATGGAAAGTATTGTTATCGCAACCCAGTGCTGGGCACGCCACGATTGCGGCGATAAGTCCCCTCTCTGAGGAGTGGCTAGAGAGGCGCCACGGCGTCCTCACCTTCCGCCTGACGCAGGTCCTCACCGGACACGGCAGTTTCGGGAGGTTCCTGTGTCGGATAAGGCGGGAGGAAACGTCCGGGTGTCACCACTGCGTGGATCGCCCGGAGGACACGGTGGAGCATACGGTGGAGGTTTGCCCGACCTGGGCAGAGCACCGCCGTGTCCTAGTGGAGGCGATCGGCGGCAGAGATCTCTCGCGTCCGGCCCTGGTTCAGGCCATGGTACGGAGCGAGAGGGCATGGGCAGCCGTCACCTCCTTCTGCGAAGCAGTAATGCTCGCGAAGGAGGAGGCGGGACGGTTGAGGGAAAGGCATGTTTCGCGCCCTCTCGCCCCTAGCCGCCGCAGGAGACGCCCTGGGCGTCGGGAATCCCGGGCGGATTTCCGGCTACCATAGGCGCGGGCTTGCGGACGGTGAGCAATGGGTAGCTCACCGTCCGGCAAGGACCAGGCTCGGGTCGACGGCGCGTCGTATTCCACGCGCGCCTCAATGAGATATCAGCACAAATGTAGGGGTCCACTAGGGCCGATGCCTGCCGGGCTCGCGGGAAGGTACTTATGGGTCACCGAGTCCCCTGGCAACACAGGCAACAGGAAGGAATACGGGTTTTAGTCAGTAAGAGTCTGACACACCCTCCCGCTCCGCCCAGAGCGAGAGAAGTTATTTGATGATTTCCCAAACTCAAAAAAAAAAGAGTATTTAGTAAATTCTTAACAAAATTAGCAGAGTTCCAGAAAGGGGCTTCGTTAGCATGTCAGCAAGCTGCCGAGTCGCAGGGACTTTGCATACAGAACGATCTTATACGTATGTGTTTTGTCCGCTGATGACATTCATGCGGTGGATTCTTGGCTAGCCTGATTGCAGACTCATTGTCGATGCATAGGCTTGTTGGACAATCCTCATCTGTGATGTATTTCAAGATCCTCTTTAGCCATATGATCTGTCGTGCAGTTTCACTGGCAGCGCTTATCTCTGCTTCAGTCGATGAAATAGCAACGGTAGATTGCCGTTTGCTCTGCCATGAAATTAGTCCTCCAGCATTCAGACATAGCATTCCAGTAGTGGAGCAGCCTGTGCTGTGATCATCACCATGATCGGTATCGCTGTAGCACTCGTAAACCGAGAGTTTTATCATTTATATAAACTATTCCTATATCTATTGTGCTTTTCAGATATAGCGTAAAGGCTCCTACATACTGGCGCGACTTGTCTCGCGACGCGACGCGACACAAAGACACCGCGTGTAGCGCTACAAGCGGTGCCTTTGTGTCGCGACGCGTCGCGCGACAAGTCGCGCCAGTATGTAGGAGCCTTAAGATTCGCTTGGCAGTTACTATATCCTCCTTTGTTGGATTGTCAAGATTGCGTGACACAACACTTACCTATAAGCGCGTAAGCTATACACGTGGCCTAAGCTAGTCGTAGACCGTCTGTCTACGAAGCTAGTACACCCCATTGACATTTTCCTATCTCAATGGTGCACCCACTACTTGACGATAAGGGAAAACCATAGAGCTCTTGTTCTTCTTCCTTACTAGCATTCGATTTTAGGATGAGTGTTGCAACAGCTTTACAGTTTTCCATCCCGAATCTTTCAAGAATGCGTTTGGTGTACGATTTCTGATGAAGAAAAATAGAACCGTGTGACTTCTTCTCTATACCCATTCCCAAAAAAATGCTAGCTGATAATAACATTTATTTTCACTCTTTTTTTCAGCTCTTCCAAGAAGGATTTCGTTTCCTTGTTGCTTGTCGAAGCAAAAAATCCATCGTCAACATAAAGAGCTAAAACAATATTATTTTTGCCTCTTTTTCTTATGACCAGAAAAGGGTCTGCTTTGCTCTATTTGAAACCAATTTCTATAATGTAGTCTGTGTAATACAGCGATTCCAACAGCGTGGCGCCTGTTTTAATCCGTAACGACTCTTTTTGACTCGGTTCAAAAACAAGTTTTGGATCAGATGCGTCTGTGTAACCTTTTGGAAGCTATATAAATGTCCTCATCTATGTTTCCAATTTTCCATATAGGAAGGCGACGAACATTCTGGTTTAAGGGGAATGCGGGATGCGGGATTTCTACCCTTGTATTCTCACTTTTTCTGCAACCAAACAAAAAACATGCTGTTGAGCATGTTTTTTGTTTCGTTGGTAGTAAGGAGTGATGTAAGAACCTACCTATCAATTGCGGAAGTTATTGGATGGTTGTCGTTGGAAGGGAAAGTACCTAGTACAGTTTTTAAAATGAAACAAAAACATTTTAATAATATTTTATTGTAAGCCTACTTATTAGCCACTATGATTTATTACTTACAATAATTACTTACATAAATATAACTTATTTAATATTCACAATCAAATATTTTCAGTCGTTATTTACATTATATACTTACATATTATTTTGGCAATAAGGAGGTGGGTTTTCTCGCTCTAGATTTCTTGTTGTAGGTTTTATTTACTAGACAACCCGGGACCTAACACAACTGCCGAGACATACCTAACTAACTATATTCGTCGTTGAACAAGTTCTGAGTTGATCTGCGCGATTACTGACAAATGCGTGCACTGACTGGACAGGTCCACTCAATCTTTGTGGATTTTTCCTCAAAAGACCATTTCAGACACCAATCTACATGGCTTTCACGTTTCATGTCTGACCTAGATTATGTATGGACTTTAAAAGAGACTGAGACCTCAAGTTTGTTTCAGCCTTTCTTCTCAGAGTAGTCAGATAGGAAACGCCGGCCTCATCTAGTTTTGAAAATATGATCTAGTTTGAAATCATTTATTGCGTACCCCTTTGGGGAAACAAGCGTTATATTATACAATCCAGTAGAAACGAGAGTCAGTTATTATATTGTGATGATTACAATATAATAACTACATTATAATAATTACAATATAATAAATATATTATGAGTAAAAAAAAAAAAATATATATAAAATAGTTATGAAGAAGATGATGATGATGTTTTATTGACTATAGGTAGGTAATTACCTAGCGAAACTCCGCAGACGTACTGTGACGTCAGCAGTTTCGCTAATTTATCATTGAATAGTTACTTACTACCTACAGTAAGTACCTACAAAACAAACTTGAAATCCAGAAAGAAGGAAAGTAGCAGAAAGTTTTTATTTTATAAAACGTAAGAATAAAACGAGGACGTAATAATACTTAATTCTTAAATCTTTTCCATTCATATTTACAAATTCAGAGTATAATACCTGCTCATTAAACTTATTTACATTTTTGTTTAGTAGATATATAAACTATTTACAAAAAACAATGTTATCTTATTTCTGCAATAGGCAATTTTCTCGGACTGAGCCTCACACTTATTTAAATTCGTTAACATAGATTGAAAGACAACCACTCGGTTTTGTAGATACAGATACTTTCAATAAGTAATTTATTAATTTATTCCATTTATATAGGTATACTTTCATAGCGGTATATTCCCTTCAATATTTCCGATGTAGGTACATAGGTAGATTCATAAGTAACAACAACCAAATGCGAGGCTTGACATTCTCGACAAAGCAAACAACCAACCATTCTTCATTAATAATGCATCATTCTTAAGTTCATAACACCATAAACATAGTAATTACAATTATAAATACTTAATTAACTATTATTAAAGGCCATATCATCCTGACCTTAGCTAATTACAAACTAATGGCACTTGAATATTAGTTCATCCATACACACAAATCTTACAAATAAATGCAGCAATGAAAGTTCCTAATCTCAAAATTGTCTTTGAACCGTCTTTGAAAGTTAGTGAAAATTTTATATGACCCATTATCTATGCTCGTCAGAGAATAGTTTCACCAGCTGAGTAATGGTAGTGTCTAGGCTTTCTATAAGAATGCGATTGTGGAGGCCTGTACGTAGCATACTTGTGTGGATGTCTCGTCAGGGTGTGCGGGTGTGTCGCGTAGCAGTGCAGAGTCAGCGGAGTGGGCGGTGGGCCCGGCGGACACTTCGCCATCGGTGGCTTCCTCGGCCCAGCGATCCGCCTCCACAATGCCTTTAAACTCGGCGTCGCGATCCACACCGCAACCATGACACCGAGAATCTGTGTGGCAAATATTCGAAATAGGAACACCCAGAACGCTGGTTTTGGATGCGTTGAAGGTTCTGTTGAAGGCACTGGAGCAGCGAGCCACTCATCTCTCCATGCGTACTCGTACACCCACGTTGCAAGTATGCATGCTGAGGGCACAGCGTACAGTGCTGCAAACGCTCCTAGTCTCAGCACACTTTGGTCCTGATGAGGCTGAGGCGGCGAGTTCAGTAACACAGATGGGGCTGGCACGGGTGCTGGACGACGAAGGACAGCACGGAAGCCCGATGAGAGGAACAAGGAGCCAAGCAGCAAACAGATCGCTTCGGGAACTATAACCAGCGCCAGTAACGACTTACTGGATTGGTTACCCACGAAGCATGTCCCTGTAACAAACAGAAAAAGAAAAGCTTTAGTAAACGACATCAGATATAGAGGATACCGAATTCTTTTTCTCGAGTGCCCTTTATAGAAGTGAATAACATTCCAATTTCCACTAAAGCTGCTCTCAAAGCGAACACCTACACAAACATACGGCGAGAAAAAAGGCTTGCATTAATAAGGCAGTTAAAAGGGCCGATTTAAAATTGAAATACGAGCGTGCGAGGAGGAAAGGTGTCGTATTTAACGGCTCGAATAATGGTCGAGCATTTCTTTCGGCCGCCATAATGGAAGTGGAATGGAAATAATAAAAATAAAAGCACAATACTCGTGGCATGATTGAAACTGCAATATGCCTGAGAATCGGGCCGCGTGGCACTTCGCTCGCACTTCGCATAATGGCGATAAAAATAAATGTAAGAGGATTTTAAAATATATCCACAGGCCGACATAAACAGATAGCGGATCAACATAGAACCTATGCCTCAGATAGACGCTCCCGCGGCTAAGTAGGGAAAGACTATTAAATTGTATTCACAATTGAGAAACTTGTTGAAGCATATAAACTAAACCTCAGGATAGACGAGCATTTGGCTAAATGGGACTTTTTGGGAGACTTAGGCCCGTATTACAGAAGGAAACTCAAGCATTGATCTCTGTTTAAAACTAGTTTTAAGTCAAGTTTTAATTTTAGAACGTTCCTCAAGCATAGATTCATTGATCATAGTTCAGCTGAGTACCGCTTTATTTTAGAACGTTACTCAGTTCGTAAGGCGAACCCAAGCAGTGATTTGATCTGTAATCGCCCAAGTGTGGTCGAGAACGCGCTTGAGCATAGAATTGTCATGCCAATTTTTGTTTCAAGCGTAAGTTGTCGAGTTTTAATATCAAAATGGATATATGTATTTGAAGAAGTAGATCATTACAATAATTTATGCAATGATGATGCAAATAGAAGTTTGAACTTTAGCGTTCCTCTTAGATATTTAAGAGATACACAGGACCCATATAATTGTGAAAACTTCATAAAGAGGTACAGGTTTTCATAAGACGTGGTAAAATATTTAATTCTACCTATGATAGACCACGATTTAAGAAAACCACATAACCGTGGGCATCCCCTAGCCCCAGAATTGCAAATTCTTGTGTTTTATTTTTCTTTCGTCCTGCCATTTAAAAAGTTATAAGAATAAATAATAATCAGCAAAACAAATAAAAAAACTAATCAAAATATCTACGATGTTTTCATTTGCATAAATTGTTTGACATACTGACATTTTTATTAAATAGCGTACCTATTTATGGCCATAGATACAAGTCTTTTAAGCCTTACAATAATTATGTGTATAAAATTACTATACTTTATTTAAATAAATGAGGAATTGTACTACGAGTATTCAGGACCGAACTAGACCGAACTAATAACGCAGATTCCCTAAATAATTGGGCGCTTATGATATATTTTAATATTTCTAATCCAGTGAAGATTAAAACAAAGTTGGTAAATAAAATAAATCGTAAACAAAAACAGGCTGATACATAGACAATACACATCTCTGCTTGAGGTTCGATTTGAGTCTCGATTCAGCTGAATAGAGATTGATTATAGACATGCGCAAAATGTGTCAGTAAAAAGAAATGAATGAAGTATATCTTTTGACTCAATGAAGTAGTCCACTCATTTAGTTCAGTACTTCATTTAGTTCAGCATATCAGAACGAATCAATGAGACAACGAGCTCGCGTAGTGTGATACGATGAATGAAGCACTTCACTTAGTTCACTTTTATACGTATCTGGATTTTCCTTCATACTTTATATAGGATTAGGACTGTCAACCACGAAATATGAAACCGACTTAAAAAAAAAACTAAAAAAATATTAATTTAAAATTAAGAAGTAAGCAAAACTACATAAGTAATTATATTATTATTAAGTAGTATATTTTCTGTTTTTTTTACTGATAGATTCCTTTTTGTCTAGGTTAGCGTAAAAAATAGTCATGTGTGTGTAAGCTAGACAAGCGACACACACATAGTATAGGCGCCGTCGTCGCTCGCCAGCCCGACTTCAGCCGACCGGCCGGCGAAGTGACACGAACACGTACGAGTCATGCATGCGAGCGAAATGAAATAAATGAATGCTGAGTTAGTGCGAGCCAAAAGAAGGACTGAACTAAATGAAGGAGAGACACATTTGAATGACTACTGAAGGAAAGATAAGTTTATTTTGTGAAATGAAGTACTTCATTTCCTTCAATCGTTCGCGAACTACCCATGTCTAATTGATTACCGTTCTGGAATATGACCGATGCTCGAGTACTGATTCTATACTTAAACAGTGATCGACTGATTGACGCTCAAACTAGACTTGAGGAACCTTCTGTAATACGGACCTTAGGTGTGCGATGCCAAATTCAGAAATGCAAATACTTAACCCAAAAGAAGGTCCATGAAAACTTATTAAAATAAATATTCAACGAGTTCGTTTTCATGTGGGACCGTAACCATACTGTCATTAGCATGATATAAAAAACCCTCCAGTTTTTACCGATCACGAATTTATTACAGCCGACAAGTCGGACGGGACCAAGTGATTTATGTCCAAAAGTTTATTTAAACAGCCAGTAAAATATTTTTAAGTATATGTCCTCATAATTCAGCTTGATAAGTGATGATTGGCTCATTGTTCTCTTTCATGCGATAAAACCATTCTTGGAAAAGAAGGTAAATTAAATAAAATGGGAATTTAGATTGGGATACTTGTGAAAAGCGTTGATGTTTCCGACTAGGTACATATTTAAATAAAAATAAGAAATGTTAACCTTATTGATTATACAAACTAAAAATATTTTAACGAAAGGAATTTGCAAGTAGTGTCACTTCAGAAGAGTAAATATCAGAATAAAATCTATACTAATATTATAAATGCGAAAGTTTGTAAGAATGGATGGTTGGATGTTTGTTACTCTTTCACGCAAAAAGTACTGAACGGATTTGGATGAAATTTCGCACACAGATAGCAGGAATATCACATAGGATACTTTTTATCCCGATACACCCACGGGGTCAAAACTTATGCGGCTGAAACCGCGGGGCGCATTTAGTTTTGATATAAATAGGCCTAGGTGTAGGTACCAACAGACATTATTGAAATTGACTGCACACTATCAAGTCTCCTATTTCCCAACTTCCTGGCCTATCGACAGGGTCACATTTAATTAGCTGGCGAAACTCCGCCACACGTCATGGGTATCGATATATAACAGGATAAAACAAAGAAATAAAGCTTTTGATGTTTTTTTCTGGGTCAGTGACCACTGGTAGTGAAGTTACTTGAAGTAGTTGAGAAAAGCGTCACGTCTGTGAAGTATTATATTCATTAAAAAAAAAAACGGATTTTGAAACTGATATTTTAAGTAACTACAGTCGTTGACCCTAAAGAAAATCTTTTTTTTCTTTTGTTTTATCGTATTTAGATTATAATTACCCATTAGGGCTAATATAATTAGACCCTGTATAAAGCTTCGGAAAAGACGGTTGTCACAGGAACTTTAGAAATCATAAGATGCTGACAACACCTAAACCGCGGTTACTGTCAGATTGCATAGAAAAGAAAGAGAAGCGTGATGACACAACGCTTGTAATTTATTGCAAAATATGAAGCAATTATTTATTTAGTCAAAATTGAGTAGAGTTATCGAAAATAAAAAACAACCAAGTTCTGCATTCAAATAAGACGTTCTTGTTATTAATTAAATACGTAACGTATGTTGATATTTAATATAGATATTTTGGATTAGAACTCAAGGTAAAAGGTTAGTTTAACGTTAGTTTGTATCGAGATTTTTTTTCAAAGCGTGTTTTGGTAACAACTAAGTTCTGGGAAATATGTTCAAAATTAACATATATTTTTTCCGCTACCACAAACTATACAGATTTGCCAATTTTATAAGAGAAGCCTATTTTGGTCAATTGGGTCTTGTCAGCGCCTTAATGTAAGCATATAATCTGGCCACTTTTAAAGAGGACAGAGTCTTTGTCGGCACTACATCTTTGTATCACGCAAAACCACGAAGGCGAAGTCTTCTGATCCAAGCATTACCGACCACCCGATTACGATAAAATAACCTTCTTTTTAGTAAACGTTATCACTGCGCTGCGGTATTTCTGCTGGCGTTCGCTTGTCCGTTATAATTAATCGTCTGTAGCTTAAATGATAAGAGGATTTTTTGATAACCTATGTTTTCTGCCGCTACAATGTTAACAGAATTTTAATATCTAAAGCTACTGTTCCTATATCAGATGTTTCAGTCTTTCATGTTACCGCTACGACCGTTTCTTTTATCTCACATGTTTAGATGCTTCCAGCAAAGGGACTCGTGTACTTGGCTATGTAAGTATTACAAATTTGTATGTAAAAAGCCGCTTGTAACGCGGTAGAACCCCAAATAGCGGCACATCGTACGATTCGTCGACAAATCTCGGGATTTACTGATACCGATACTGTGTATCTTTCCGAAAACCCCGACTCTAGGTCAGCAGATAGGGCAAGCCGCGGCGGCAGATTCTTTTAAAAGATAAAATTAATATTTACAAGAAATTATGAGATTGCTTCCTTGCTTTTCTAATCTGAAATGATTGTCCCTTCGGTAGCTACAAACAGAACTGCAGAATCATATTTTCTTATGCCCGCCGCCTAATGCAGCTAAATTAGAACCGGCAATAAGTAGACAAGCTCAGCATTATTTATTGTCATACAGTAATCTCCACATATCCTCTAATGGCACAAACCGAGTCAGAATCTCGTTTAGCACACGAACAACATTACAATGAGCCGGTACTTCCATACAAACCACTCAATACCATTACAGCATGAATACGTGCTCCCGCGCACTCGTACCAGATTTAATCGCTTTGAAAAATGCCGCCGATCAAACAAGAAAGGACTATTAAAACAGGAACGTTTCTTGCATTTGTGTTGTTTCGCTACGGACGTGTATTAGGACCTGATTGATTGATTCAGAAACAAACAATGGAACTCTGAGAGAATATTGTGCGTTGTTCCTGCCTGGCAAGTTATTACTGCGTTTTTTGAGGTCTTGCGTATTTGATTATTAAATCCCATTCGACAGAAACGGAGGATGCCTAAGTTAGAAAAGCAGTTAAAACTTAACGTACATTTAAAATGCGTTCCAGTGTATTTCGATCAATCAATACAAGAGGATATGGAATCTAATAAATAAGTTCCAATATGGTGAATCACCTATAATAGAGCAACCTCCTTTGGAAGCATTGAACTTCTAACATGACCATTTAAAGATGTCCAAGCAATGAGAAAAACGACTCGTGATCGACTGCCTATTCGATATGGCCAGGTTATATAGGATTTTATAGAAGCAGTGGTGGCCCAGTAGTAACGGCCGCAACTTACGAGTTGTAGGTTTGAACCCAGACAGGCGCTTTACTTTATGTAAATTATTTAATCACCATTGCTCTTAAAACGTTGAAGGAAAACATCGTGAGGAAACCGGCATGTCCTAGAACCAAAAATTCGAAGACATGTGACATCTAGCAACCCGCATTGGGCCTGCGTGGTGGATTACGGCCCATCCCTCTCACAGAGAGGAGGCCTGTGTCACAGCAGTGGGAACATTGTAGGCTGATTATGTATGTTATGTATATAGGATTTGGTACAAAAATTTGGTCAGAGCGATTATTGTAGATAATCGCTCTGACCAACCTCTCCTGGAATGTATTTCCTGAAGAAAAAGTTGTTTAATTGAATGAATTACAATAAAATTCCCATTCGTTAGTGCATGGGACATTTGTTAGTCCGATACATGCAGCACTTATTATTCCGCCTTTTGCAGCAACAAACTTGTCTCATCTTTTCTCAAATATCCACTCGCTAACTATTGAACCGGTCTCTAACTACCATAGTTGGTAGACCCAGTTACTAAGAACCGAGGTGTTATAAAAACGTATGATGGAGTCCAATGATGGTCGTCTGTATATCGGAATTGTAAATCGTGAATTAAAATTTTGTAAGAAACTTGGTCTTAATTAGGTGTCAAACGTTCGTTGTATCGAAAAAGATAAATGTCACCTTTTTAGGGTTCCGTAGTAAACAAGGAACCCTTATAGTTTCGCCATGTCCGTCTGTCTGTCTGGCCCTGGCTTAGCTCACTGCCTTATGGTACTAGAAAGCTGTAATTTGGCATGGTTATACATTCTAATCACGCCGACAAAGAGGTAAAATAAAACCTTGAAAAAAAAAAAAAAATTGTTTACCCCCTTGCACGTAAAGTGGTGATGCTATTTTTTTTTCTCGTCTATCCCATGGTGTGGGGTATAGTTGGATAAGCCGTTCAAAAATATTGCGGGTCTGTGAAAACCATTTTTCGATTCAGGGAGCCGTTTGCGTATTAAGCTTTAAAGGACTAATTTTTGTGAGAGTCAAGTGTCCCCCTCCCCCTGCCAGCTAAATGGTTGTTTATGGAGATGTGAAAAAAATCATGGCAGTAGTACATATAATGAAATTAAAAGGAAACCTATTACAGTTATGTAGGCTTTACAAGTTAACGAGCAATCGTCGACCAACTTAAATTTGCAGTTGGAGAATTGACCGTGACTTGGATGTCCGTGACCGTGTATGGGAAACATGTTTTTCAACTACAACTTTGTTTTTGGGATAAATTCATCCCAACTTTCCAACTACGTAACCCTTCATTGTGCGCGGTCCGACACGCACTTGGCCGGTTTTTTTAAGAAAATGTGACAACTCCTAATACGTTCTAGTGATGACTAATTGATTTGATATTAACAAACAGGAGTTGTGTCTCATTAATTAGTACGGCAACTGTCAATTACAATCAACATTGTTAAAAGGATGTCACTCAGAGGAGATGAACTTTCCGACAAGTTACTGACCCTGCTACTATTGTTGATTGTATGTGAATTAATTCAGTTAATTAGGGAGGAATTAAGTTCCTAGTTCTTACAATGAAAACAAATCTATATATATAAAATGAATCTATTTCCCTTGGTCACGGCATCACGCGTGAACGGCTGGACCGATTTCGTTAATTATTTTTTTGTTGTGTTTGTTATTGTCAGGAAAAGGTTTTTATGTAAGAAAAAAAAATAAAAACATGCACGCGGGCGATGCCGCGGGCAACAGCTAATCTATACCTACAGATAAATAAAATTGGAGTGTCTGTTTGTAATATTAGGTAAAATAACCGCTTTTTACTAAATGCATATGGATGTATACACGGTACATCAATCATATACCAAAATAACATGTTTTACAATTTTTGTCTACACTGTCTGTCTGGCTGGACCGATTTTGACGGGACTTTCACTGGCAGATAGCTGATGTAATATGGAGTAACTTACTTACTTTTATTTGAGAAAAAGCCACGCGGACGAAGCCGCGGGCAGCAGCTAGTGATATATAAAGTCCACGATTAAGGCTACTGGTTTTACTTGGACTGTATTAATTTAGTGACCACAATGATGTTGCACCTACCTTGGTTGCGATTATGACTACGGATGCCCCAAGGAACTGTCTTGGACCACAAATGTACGTTTAGTAGTAAGTAATAGTACCTAATTATGTTCTGTTATTTGGATCCCCAAATTAATCCTTACGAAACATTCTAGCAATTACATAGATAGCATCACCTACTGTAAGTTTTTTCATAGCATTTGGTATCTTTGCATGTCATTTATGGGGGCACATAATATATTCCCAAAACCCTACAAAAATTATAAAAGAGGTGTTCAAAGAACCTTACCGGTAAGTTCATCAGCATCAACATCTCTGGTGACGAGCACAGCAGCTGCGAGGGCTGCTGGCACGCCCCACGCTGCCAGCTGCAGGAGTGAGGAATGACGGTTGTTGCGGGCGCCTGCTGCAGGTGTGGGGGGACGCATCACGCTTGCACGCCAGGCTCCTGCTACCACCACCCACCTGGAAAAACAGAAAAATAAGGATTAAAAAGTCAAATATATCGGTATCGTGCTTACGTAAGACCTGCAGGCTTAGCATGACACTCTCTATTTCTTCGAAGAATAGACACGGCTCTTACCATATAAAGTGACATTTCGTTTTTCCTTTTTTGACATTCCATCGTAGAAATCTTTCTACATAAAAAAGGACCTAGACAAAGATCGTTAGAAACGGAAGACAAGATGACAGATTGTAGAAGGATTTCTACGATGAGATGTCAAAAACTGAGAAACGAAATGTCACTTTGTATAGAAAGAGCTGTGTCTATTCTTCGAAGAAATAGACAGTGTCATGCTAAGCCTGCTGGGAAGTCTGGGAAGTGTACGATTTGGATCCAGTCTCGTAAATGGTAGGTTTTAATTTCGAATAACAAACTAATATTTTGATATTCTGTAGCTTATGCGATCAAAAGTACTTATTAGTATTTAGTGGTAGTTGGTAAAGATTTAGTAGAATGGATCTGCACCCTAATTGTGTAACACACTATCAAACACAATCTGAATGATTTTGAAGTATATTGCCAATCCATTGCTTCATATGTTCGAAAAATTTGTCTGCTCAACCAAGTAAAAGCAGAAGAAGCGCGAGAACGCGAGAGCGTTTACGTACGTACGTACGTACGTGCGTTTGCGTTTTTTTTTTTGGAGAGCGTTTTAGAAGCTTGTATTTAGAAAGAAAAGAAAGAAAGAAAATACATTTATTTGCGGTAAACATGACGCAAGGAAGGAACACAAATACAAAAAAGAAACAATTTGGGGGAGAATATGCGTCACGTCCACGCAAAACGGCCAACGCTCAGCATAATGCTGCGACCCTATGCGTATTCTATGTATATTCTCTTATTGTATATTTAAATTAGTGAATAGTTTTTTTTTTTGTTTTTATGTATTTTGTTTTCTCTTTTACTCTTACACACGGTGTCTACATCTCTTTGTCTACTGTCCTATCGCAGGTATACTGGAAGAGATTTCTTTAGAAATAAGCATCACCTTTGTACGTGTTTTTCTGTTCCTTTCTTCTTGTCTGTTTATATGTGTGCACATAAACTGTTAAATAAAGAAATGAATGTGGTTGAGCTGTCTAAACGAAACCCATTGCTACTGATATTGTGCTACGCAATTAGACAGGTCATCCCTGAATTCACATAATTATGATTTTTAATGGATTGGTCCACTACACGGCTTTTGGACGATAGAGCAGCTACGTAGTCCACAGGCAACTGTTAGTTGTGAAGACGCGAATTTTTAAGGAAAATATCTTAGCTTCTCCATGACTACTTTAGTAGGCCAAATATTTCATATGATCTAGCTATAAGTTGATGGTCATCGCAGTTGGCGCCAGTTCAGCATACTGGTCGACCCGGTCGTGTTTCCCGCCATTACGGTTGATCTAGATCTGACGAGTATACGTGTGAATACGCTACTGCCACTCACGCGCAGGTGTGGAGTTCACATGTCGTAATACTCGTAATGCACATGCAAGATTTAAAACATGAAAGACTGGCTGGAAAGCTTTTTTGCTGTTGGACATGTTTTGTAAATGTAGAAAGAAGTTTTTAAATGTTTTCTTTAGAATGATGTAGATTTGCTTCCGAACTCTTTGATGAGGTAGGTATATTTTTAATGTCTCTTAAGGTAGATGTCCAACCGAATGGGTCATCAAATAAATGGGACAAACATAGTAGGTATAGGATAACGAACTTTAACTTAAAACAATAATTAAAATTTCCTTAATAAAACGTAAAGTAAAAAGTACTCGACCAACCAAGCGAGATCAATGATGGTTCGCCAAGTAATTAAGATAATTAAATAGTCAATTGGCAAGGTCCTTTAAACAGCTGTAGTAAGCAGGTGTCTTCCAATAAACGAACTACGGAGGCCTACGATAATAGTGGAATTATTATCAAGATTATATTTAGTAGGTGCGATGACGAGATCGCTTGAAAAAATATAGATCGTGTTAGATTAGCTTATCAATAATTTGCGACATCGACTACCCAATTTTCTTAGTTTATTTTTACGATGTCAACAACGCTTAACACGTGCTTGGTATAGACAGCGCGTCTACAAGCAGACTGCAATAAATTGTAGGGTTTACGCTGCCCTGCAGTAGTGCTACTTAACTTCTGCGTTACTTCCATTGTTCTTGGATAGATTTTTTGCAACAGTTTAGCTAGGTAGGTAAACGTGCTAATCAAATTAAGACTTAATTCGCACTTTCTAGCGTCCACATTATAAAAGTTCTTTATCTTTCTCTCAGATTCAAATGATGATGAAGCTTTTCAAATAAGTAATAAGTATATTGTTTTTAGTTTTGAACAATCATTTTAATACCGTGGGAGATATCTGCAGGAATGTCTGAAACTCTACATACATGCTATTGAATTTTCCACAAAAGCACGTTTATCTTTTGCACGTGTTAGAAGTGCAATTATATGAGTAATTAAGAAAATATTTTGAAAACAAGTTCCGTCTGCTAAACAATACATAAACCTGTTTGTTTTATGCGTGTCCAAATTATAAATAACACAAATTATTCACACAAAAAGGGCAATTAGAACCTGACACCAGTTTTGTAGATTTAGACACGCTTTTTGCGAAGAATTCTTGTTGTATCTGCCTTTGATTTACTCTTGTTACCTACTTATTAAAAAAGTAATCTGATCTACTTTATGTATGCAGCAACAATGTAATTTTAACCAGACTCGTTGGGCCGCTGATGTAAACAAAAAAGTGGTTGTAATCAAGATGACAGTGTAATTCGATGCCGCTGAGAGCTGAGACTCGTTATATTATCATAAAAAACTCTTTGTCTTCATCTTTTTCTACTTATAAATTTAAATTTTACGATCTCGGCCACTGATCGATAAATCGTTAATTTCCGAACCCTGATTGCCGAGTTCCTAGTTTTATTTTAGACCTGTTCCAATGCTCCGAGATCTCGCGTTCTCGGAGCCTCGTAAGCGCTCTTGTTGGACTTCGCCTCGAGTAAATTATAGCCTTTGTCAACCCTTACTTAGCTCGTTAAAACATCTGACAGGTAAATCCTTCCCACTACGGCCGAGAAAGGTGTCGCCTTGTTTTGAACCGCCACCACTGGAACAAGACCCTCTCCGTCCCTTCCTCCTCATTGCCAGATAACTGACAAAAGAGGGACTCAAAGGGTTCTTAGGGTCGTTCTTAAGCTGGACGGAGATCGCCGCAGTGGCGTGTCACTGGCACTTGAACAAACAACGGTCCCTATTTGTACAGAACCGAAAGTGGCGATAGTCCAAACACCGGTGTTTGTTCGCTTGCTCGTATGTTTGATCCGGCCTCCGCCGCCGGCACATGTTGGCTAACATTTTACTAATGTTTGTACGATTTGCATTGTGATAATTAGGCTCACTTCTTTTAAGCACAGCACGCAGCGCTTCTAGAAGTTTAAGCGTTCGTTAAAGTTTAATTTAAGATCACTCGGCATACGTTGAAACTAAAATTTCATACTTTTGAAGTAATCGAATTTGTAAATGTTTTGACAGTCAATCAGTATCGCAATAAAACAAAAACCTTTTAGCATATTAGTACAAAGTACTTGGAGTACGATTTATGACTAAATAAAGCATTGGTTGGGATCTATCGAGAGCTCGACGCGTCGGGGCGAGCGCGCGTCGTTTGTCTGCAACTCTTGCGGCGCAAGCGCAAGGAAATGCAAATGTTATTACATCGAGGCGCGAACGGACGGACGCTTTTAAGAACATTTTTTATTTCTTTTGTGTTTATGTGGCGTCGTGTCGTGGCTCAAGTGGCCATTAAACGATAACGCTATCTCCACAACGATTGGTTTCACGCCGTAAAGAAATATATTTATTTGACAAGAGCGAGATGCAATGCAATATTTATAGGGTTATAATGTTCATGAACATGTATTGTGATGAAGTAATGAGATGTGCCACGCTCCTATAGTGTCTGTAAAGTTGTCCCGTTAATTTTATTAACACGTAACTGTGGGTTTATGCGAGTAGATAATTACATTTTGTAATTGGCACTTTAATTTATTTAATTATTGTTAAAAGACGGAGATCTCCATCTGTTCAGGCATTAGAAAAATAACGGTAAAACAACAACAGTTATTGTGTAATATTGTTGCAATGAATACATTACAGTTATTTATAGATTACATTGCTTTGTATTTGTCGTGAAATAACGGAGTTATACATATAATATAAGAAATACGTTTATATTGAAATAACGACAGGGTGATAATCGTTATTATAGGAATGTTATAAATTTATAACATTTTTTTAGACATATAGTGACTTCATTAATGATATTCTTCAAAAAGGTCAGGTGGGTAGTACTCGCAACCGGCGTGCGTGTATGACCAGACGTATGAACGTAAACGAAGCAAAAGGAGTGTGTAAGAAGCGTAGCAAGTGGCGTTCTATAGTTTCTGCCTACCCCCATGGGAAGAAGGCATGAGTTTATGTATGTACGTATAAATTTATAATAAATGGAGTATAACAAACTTAAGCAAATTATGGTGTTTCTGCTGTATCTTATCTCACCTGGTCATTGCTGCTGGTACTATCGATATTTCAAATAACAACGCTTTCGACTGTACCGACCAAATATTTTGCACAATGCTACGACTGCTACGAGATCCCTGTAACTTGCTAAGTCACAGAGTAATTTAATTACATATTTTCAGAAGCTCTAAGCTCTCGGTAGCTTAAAACTTAATCTTACAAATTGCATAATCTTGTACCGTATAAACCTATAATTATAATGAATAAAAATTATAGCCTATGTCACTCGGGAAGATGTAAATGATTCTAACGATACCCCATGCATCTAAATCTGTCCAGCAGGCTTAGCATGACGCTCCCTATTTCTTCGAAGAATAGACACAGCTCTTTCTATACATCTGAAGTATATTAGATTGTAGAAATCCTTCTACAATCTGTCATTTTGTCTTTCGTTTCTAACGATCTTTGTCTAGGTCCTTTTTATGTAGAAGGATTTCTACGTTGGGATGTCAAAAAAGGAGAAATGAAATGTCACTTCGTATAGAAAGAGCCATGTCTTTTCTTCGAAGAAATAGAAAGCGTCATGCTAAGCCTGCTGGCATTTAAAAGTTATGGTGGCACAAAGAAACTCACATAGCTAACTCACATGAACCCTAAACACATTACACTCTTTTTTTCGGGCAGTCGTGTGATAAGAGCGAGCAGTGGTGGCCAAGTGGTAACGGCCGAGACTTGTACGAGTTGTAGAGCGTAGGTTCGAACCCAGACAGGTGCTTTATCTTGTGTAAATTATTTAATCACCACTGCTCTCAAAACGGTGAAGGAAAACATCGTAAGGAAACCGTCATGTCCTACAACCAAAAAATCGAAGATATGTGACATCTACCAACCCACACTGGGCCCGCGTGGTGGATTACATCCCACTCCCTCTCACAGAGAGGAGGCCTGTGTCCCAGCAGTGGGAACATTATAGGCTGATTATGTATGTGTTGATAAGAAACTTTTGACAGTTTTTGGAAATCTCCAGAATTTCCAGTTTTACAAGTAAGTAGAGCTATATTTTACCTATAGTGACGAGAATGGTGAATATATAGCAACTGCAACAGGGATTAAGTACAATCAGCATTCGTTTTGAGGCTGGAACACACATTCCCTCATAAAATCATTAGAAATGGGATGTTTAATACTTTCGTTAATAACTTTCTGGGGTGTACACACACTGGCATGTTTACGAGGCCACACATGTGGCTATTACATTTGTATTCTTATTTCAAATGTCGGGTAGCCGTAAATGTCGACATGACATATGTCGGTCTTGTCCCGGTGCGCTTGAGTCGTCGAGACACCTCGGTTCTACAAGAACACCTACGTCAAACAGAAAGACATGATTGACGGACACTGTTTAAGTTATGCTTCAAAAAACTAAGACGGAGAGGCAGCTCCATCGCTCCATGTTTACATAATTAAATGCCGGTGGATATTTTCAGGTATGTATGCGTCCTATGCGTCTTGGCTTTGTGAGTCTCTCGGGAAAACCAGAACCAAATAGCTTTTTATCTATTTGTAGGTCCAATAACAATCTTTATTTAATTAAAGACGCTAGAATTCCCCACTAGTGATCAAAAAATTTTAGGAGACCCTAAGTTTTTGCAAGGAGCTTTTTACAAAAACCGACCAAGTGCGTATAGTATAGTTGAAAAGTTCGGATGAATTTATCCCAAAAACTTTTATTACGTATGTACTATATCTCCATAAACAAACATTTAGCTGGCAGGGTGGGGGGACACTTGACTCTAACAAAAATTAGCACTTTAAAGCTTCTTATTACGTAAACGGATCCTTGAATCGAAAAATCATGTTCACAGACCCGCAATATTTTTGAATGCCATGACGAAACAATAAGGGTTCCTTGTTCACTACGGAACCCTAAACACGCCTGAATCTATTGCTACTGGTGCCGATACCCTTGTTCACAAACTAAACTAAATTTAAGTTCAGTGCATCCTTTTCTTTCTATTTCATTAAGAAAAGGACAGAAGATAAATTTTAGTTTAGTCCTGTCAAATTAATCAGCGCTTGACGTAAGTTGACGTAATTTTAGTAGGCAAGTTTATAACCACGTCTCAACATGTATAGAGTAGTGACAGGCGCTGATTAATTTGACAGGACTATACTAAAATTTATCTTCTGTCCTTTTCTTAATGAAATAGAAAGAAAAAGATGCACTGAACTTAAATTTAGTTGAGTTTCAGGGGAATCGGCAACACTGTCAAACTTTCCCAAAAACCAATATTTTGTGTTATAATCATCAGCTATAAAATTGTTTCCAGACTATTTTCGATCATCCGGAACAGAATACAAAAAAGTAATTCATATGGTATAGTTTACATGTTTCTGTTTGTGATAGGGAAGACGGGCTGACGAAGCGTTCGGCGCGGACGCATGGCAGTGCGCATGCGCTCGTTAACCCGCTCGTAACAATAAAACACAACACCCACAGCACTATTTGGGTGAACGGACCCATTTATTGCCTTAGACGGGACGCTATTCTGCTACAGTACCGTTTTCTATCATTTGGATAATACCTATTAAAATACCGTTTTCCTATTTTGAATTTAAATTGCGTTCCGTAAATGGACTCGCCCACGTTAAGTTCGTCTAATACTTGTTCTGTAGCTAGATCACTTGGTCATAAAAAGGCGTCCGACATATTGATCGAATTCTTGATTAAACGAACTCGTTGAAAAGTGATGTCATTGGGCTTAGCGTATGATTAGGAATCGAAGCAAACTTCGTATTTAGAATCAGTGCGCTTGTTTCTTTAACAACATATGGGCGTCCAGTCATACATTTCCCTCCAGTATTAAAAAAACAACACAAGCTGGGTGCAGAATGTGACTGTCGATGATGCATGTTCTGCTGAAGGGACGCGGTTTATTTCGGGAGCTCGTAAAATCGATTATCCGTCCGATTCGAGCGCTCGGCTCGACACTCGGGCGCAACGCTCGTCGCCGGCGCGCGCGCACGAAACAGGATGCACTATTTCTGTTGCGGCTCTGACAGAGATATGTGTATGATATTAATGAGATTCGAATGTATTATGAGCCTATTTATAAGGATAAATACGAGCTGTTGACGTAAACACCGTTAAGTTCCTGGAGTTATGCAACGGAGTGTTCCAAAATGGAGCTATTTCTGAAACTGTCCGTTTTGCTGTAAAGGTACAATGCAATATTATTTTCCTAAATGTTTAGTCTGAAAATGTGCATCGTTATCCTTACATAGCAGCCCTAACGTTTAACATAACCCGTATGTTCATAGGCAACTACTGAATTTCAGACCAGGCTTTTAGACTCTACATATGGCATCCACCGTTCTAGGACCCGAGCATGTGAGCACCTTTGAACTCCATACAAAACTGCCCAAAATGGCAAACAAGTTCACAGCAGGTGGCTAAATATGGCCACGAGAGTTGAACGCACCACCATAACCATCTGACAAGTTTACTTGGACCCTCCTTGGACGGATAGCTGGGTGTCAGTGAAGGAGATTAATGACCTCACAGAGGTCTAATTACACTGGTCGTGTCATGATGTGGAATGGATATTCGATCAAGTGTTGAGATCGCATATGATGGATGTTTTTCGAAAGGATAATAAATGATGGAACACTTTTAACAACGTGCTGGAAATTCAAATAAGGAATATTTATGTTACACAGGTTTAAACTTTATTTTTCTGGGTTACGGACTTGTTTTGCTTGTATTCGGATAAATTGCCATAATCCGTAGTTAGCCGTTGCCAAATGGAATTCAATATGAATTTATTCCCTTGTCAATGAATGGCAAGGGTGTATCGCGTGTTATTCGTGTTAATTAGTGTGATTAATTAGGTTTAATTTGTTTCCCCCAGTTTATACACTAATTAATTAGGTAACAGCTAGTTATAAAATAAACATATTTTATGGAAAAGGTCAGATAAGTTAGTTTTTAATTACACACAGTAGAATAAGTAAGTATCAGGCTTTTGATCTTATATAAAAGTTTGTAAAAGCTCTATATGCCACTATTGTAAATTAGGTAAGACATAGATTTTAACATCCTTCCTGTATACTGAACGTACAACTTTATCTAGATCTATCTTTTATAAACTCACCTTTTTCCCATGGGGATAGGCAGAAACAACAGAACGCCATTAAATTAACTCCCGACCTTCTTCCTAGAAGACCATTAAGACTTTGTAATTCCTACAAAACAAGAAACAAGTACAAAACATAGTAACACAAGCTGTTATTACCCATTTCCTTCTGTAAAATTCATGTGATCTTATAAATATTGATTGATTGCTCGCCAACCAACATGGCGGCCGACCAGTCGTGCGTCTTGTTAGGCAACGACAACATGACAAGTCTTTTATGGCTGTGTCGGTTAATTAAGTTTGTTTTACGATGGCAAATTGCAAGCACGCCCCGTAAGAGAGCGGGGGCATAATTTCTTGTTAGCATAATAAGTAGTCTTGTTCTAGCAAGTCGAAATTACCTTGTTGATGTAAGCGGATGTTGATGTGGTTGAGTTGGTGTCAATTATATTTTGAGTGGGATGATGGACTGTACACAGCCTGTAGCTCTCGGCAGGCGGTGTGATCGTGAAAAAGAGAACCAGATTTGAAACTAATTTCACCAATACTTTTGAAAAACTGTTCAAGGTAGGCACTTAAAAGGCACTTTTGAACGTTAAAACTTACAAAAAAAAAATAGAATTGATTCTAGTCGCCCCTTCCAAAAGGTAGTTTCATATAGAGAAAAATGGGCAAGAAACTCCACCGTTTCTCTTTTAAAATGTATTACAATATTTTGTCTATTTTATTAATTATATAGTCGTATGTAAAGACGATGCACCTAGAATAAAATTACTATACCACAATAGGTAGGGAATTAACAATGAAGCAAAGATAGATAAAATTATGTGATAGATACACGGTGCTCACATATTTACAAACATTGTAAAAGTATACGTTTTCCTAAAATGTTAAGTAGTATATTTTTAGCAAGCAATAGTTTTTTTTTTCTAAGTCAGTCTGTGAGTTAAGATAATCACAGAATGCAAATACAAAGTCATAAAAATAATAAATTATACCAATAAAATACCATCCGGTCCGATTTTCTCTAGACTCTAGATAGTCCTATGGAGCTGGACCAGCATGCTTCCAAGCATTCTTATCTTGGATATAATCCTCTAATTTGTAATACGCTTGTTTACAAAGTATACTTTTAATATGAGTTTAAAATTTTCTTTCATCTAATTGCAGTTGCAGTCGCCTTTTCAATCGGATTTGCAGCCAAAAGAGGAATGATACCAATGCCGCAATGTCAACCTCTCTTTTGGGGTCCACTATCTTCTAATCTCTCGTAGTCCTAAGCCAGACCCATTTGTAAATTGCTTGTTAATTAAAAACTAGGTAATTAACTTTCCTATACCCTACACCTAAAAAAGATGCAAAGAAAGTTGCTGAAAGACCAACATAAAACTAAATTGCGTTACTGACCCTGCATCAACGATGCATTTTACCGTCAAGATCCAATCTGTATCTGTAGTAGGTACAGTCGACCGCGCTTCGATGGTAACTCTTTGACCTTCAGCTGGCACTAACGTAGTACGGAGTTTCTATAGTATAAGAGCCCAGCTAATACTGCAGGCTTTTTTTTTTTTGTTGATGGGATTTCATCAAATAACTTCTCCCGCTCTGGGCGGAGCGGGAGGGTGTGTCAGACTCTTACTGACTAAAACCCACCAGTATTCCTTCCGTTGCCTGTGTTGCAGGGGCCTCGGTGACCCATAAGTACGTTCCCGCGACCCCGGCAGGCATCGGCCCTAGTGGACCCCTACATTTGTGCTGACGACATCTCTTTGAGGCGCGCGTGGAATACAACGCGCCGTCGACCCGGGCCTGGTCCTTATCGAACGGTGAGCTACCCATTGCTCACCGTCCGCAAGCCCGCGCCTACGGTGGCCGGAAATCCGCCCGGGATTCCCGACGCCCAGGGCGTCTCCTGCGGCGGCTAGGGGCGAGAGGGCGCGAAACATGCCTTTCCCTCAACCGTCCCGCCTCCTCTTTCGCGAGCATTACTGCTTCGCACGGCGACGGCTACCCATGCCCTCTCGCTCCGTACCAGGGCCGGACGCGAGAGATCTCTGCCACCGATAGCCTCCACGAGGACACGGCGGTGCTCTGCCCAAGCCGGGCAGACCTCCACCGTATGCTCCACCGTGTCCTCCGGGCGATCCACACAGTGGTGACACCCGGGCGTTTCCTCTCGCCTTATCCGACACAGGAACCTCCCGAAGCTGCCATGTCCGGTGAGGACCTGCGTCAGGCGGAAGGTGAGGACGCCGTCGCGCCTCTCTAGCCACTCCTCAAAGAGGGGTCTTATCGCCGCTATTGTGGCGTGCCCAGCACTGGGTTGCGACAACCGTACTCTCCATGACGCCATGAGATCCCGCCGGAGCTCCGTCCGCTGTGCCGCGATTTCTCGCGGCAGCGGACAATACTGCAGGCTTAGCACGAGAACCGTAGAGAAGCGTTTTGTCGACGGAAGAGTAGATAAAAATGACGTTTCCGTGTAGACAGTTGACAGTTTTCTACCGAGAAGGGTAGACAAGCGATTTCTATTCTCCAGTAAAGTAGAGATAGAAAGCGTCATGCCAAGCCTGGGTGTTGTTACCAATAACATGCGGGCTACTGTAGAAACAAAAGCTGTCCGTAACTCGTATATTCCGTGTCTTCTCGTGACAGCTTAATATTTACATAATGGGCACTGAGCATGGTTAACGAAAGGCTCTCCGCATACAAAACATGTATTTACATTTTCGTTCTTTTACCAAGTCGCGGTGATTGGCGACCAGCACTCTATACTCTATGCACGGAATAGTAAGCGAGCTCGTTAGTCCGCGCTATCTTTTTTTTTCTTTATTAACTTTTTTTTGGCATTAAATCCGCCTTTGTACTTAATTGTGTGCGAAAAGTTTAAATAAATAAATAAATAAGTAAACTTTTTGGTTTTAACTTTATGAGTTAAGAAAAAAGGCAAGGTATATTTTTTAGCAGAAGAAAATAGAATAAATTGGAAATCGAAAAGTCAGATAAACAAAAGGGCGTTAAACAAAGGTGGCAATTTCTTGTAAAAATAATTGGATCCAAACAACTGCCTACCTATTGTTAACAGAGAAGTTTATTATCCTGTGAATCCAATCAGTTATTCCAATAAACAATTAATTTTACAGCAAATAATTAAATTTTGCAATCATCAAGTTATGGCGGCTCGCGCTGAACAATTTTCCTAAGAACCCTTCAGCTTATAATTACTATGGAGATTGATAGTACTACCTGTTATGAAGTAGACATGTGATCTCAGCTGTTCGATCATAAAATAACTATTTTTCTAACATGATACATGGACGTGTCAGGAAAGACGTAATGAAGTAGGCTGAAAGGAACATTTCCAAGCAATTACAGATTTTTAGGGTTCCGTACCTCAAAAGTAAAAAACGGAAGCCTGATAGGATCACTCGCGTGTCTGTTTGTCTAATGTACTGACCCTGATTTAGTTGAGATTTGGTACAGATATACATTTCTGTGACCCAAATACGGACGTGTAACGTAAATAAAGGAATTTTGAATATGAGGTTCACTTTTGAGGGGCAAATAAAAATAAAAGTTTTGCAAACTGTACTGTGTGAAGTGTGTGACATATCAAATGAAAGGGCTTGCTTGTTGTGAGATATTGTTTTCTTATAATTTAAAAGAAAAACGTGTTAAAGTTATTTACGAAAATTGATGAAAATTGACTAAAAAGGGGGATTAGTAAATTTTCATCTATTTTTTTAAATAACTTTAACAAGATCTCCGAAACTAACGAGCCTATTTTGAAAAAAATACAGAAAATACTTCTTTACTTATAGATTACAGGAAAACCTGTAAGAAGTCTATGGTGTTAAAATAACATGGTAAATCTCTCAATATTGTGCGTACGAACTTATATTTGCAGTTGGAATGTATGGGAGAACATGTTTTTCAACAAAAATGTTAAGTTTGTTCTTTGGATAAAAAACATGGTAGATAACATATTCATTGTAAGGAACCTTCACCACGCGTGTTTAACTCGCATGTGTCTGGTTTTTTTTTTTTAACTTTGCTGCCATGATGAATTTTCATAACGGCCCATTTATTCGAAATAGACCGTCGTAAAATTACGCGACACGACTTTTAAAACTTTCATTAGTGAATTTAGCTTTCAAATACCAATTAATTTAAAATTCCAGATAATTTTAGTCTTCAAACAAGTTGCAAAAATGTTGTCAAATAAAGTCGTTGACGGCAGGATATCCGCTGTTAATCAGCTATCAAGGAAACGGTCATAATAACCGAATAACTAAATTCAAAAGAAACAACATAACAGATGATTGATACGCCGAATAAATTATTTGTTTACGCAACCCAAGTCAAATTAGAGAACAATTTTGTGAATGAAAAACAATAAAAAGTTTTATATTTCCACGCTTAATTTATTAGATTAACATTATTTACGGAACACAAAAGCATTCAAATCAAGTTCTTTAACAACCAAATTGCTTAATTCCCCAAATAGAGTTTGGAAAGCAATTTCAATTCCAATCAAACGTTATATAACAAGAACACATTCAGGAGGCACTTCTGTTGCTTTCTAAAATCATCTATAATAACAAGAATACAAGATTTAAGCTTCGATTGAATGACAGACAATTCCTTCGGCCGTTGGATGACTGCGCCAGTTTTATTGTGGCATGGACGGAGATTTCAAAGAGCTTTTTAATGCCCTGCGCGTACACATCTCGTTCGAAACTATTACGGCATACTAAAGCCGATTACACGAGGGCTGTTAGGAGCCTGCGCTTGCGCGTGCCGCTTTGAAATAGGTGTTCAAATAGAACTTATTTTATCTTTATTATTCCCATTGGTTCGAAAACTTTCCAGTTGTAGTCCCTCACTTAACGAGCTCGGGAGCACGTATTTATATCAGACTACCTTTTGCCCGCGGGTGCGCCCGCCGGAGGTTCGCAAATTATCCCACGGGAACGTACTACGACGATAAAAAGTATCCAATGTCATGGTCTACCTTTGTGCCAAATTTTGGCAAATTCTGTTCAGCTGCTAAGCCGTCAAAAGGTAACAGACAGAAGTTTTGCCAGAGGCTTCGCCCGCGTGCATATTGGAAATTATTGCACGGAAACTTACTACTGGGATAAAAAGTATTCTATGTCCTAATCCAGGTCATGGTCTGCCCATGTGCCAAATTTCACCCAATTCCGTTCAGCCGTTCTAGCGTGAAAGCGTAACTAACAAACAAACTAACTTTCGCATTCATAATTTTAGTTAGGATTGTATGGATAGATCCACTGGCTAATGCTGTATGTAGGACAGAAATATGATGCGAACATTCGCACAGAAGACCTCATTCATCACTGTACTGCAACATCATAAATAACAGAGAAGTGACTTTACATTGCGGACTATTTCGACAGATGTTTTTTACACTCCATTAATTATCACTTAAATGTTTCTGATTCATTCTATGACGAATGTAATCCAAAATTGTTTCACGCACGTCTCAAGTGATTTGGGACTTATAAAATAGGCCAGTAACAGCACCCTTTGCGAAACACAGTTTATAAAGGCATATTTATTTAATACACACACAGCGTTAACTCACAATCTTTGTAGTAATTATAGATCTTGTATATACATATTAGGGCTTGTGGCTAAGTAATAACAGCTGCAGGGGCCAATCGATCAGGTTAAGTTACGCTTGCCGCGGTTCGTCAGTAGATGGGTGACCATCTTTACATACCAAGACCTCTCCATGCCTCGGAATGGTCCCGGCTGTCATTCGTGGATCTTTGACAGTCGTTACGGGTCGTCAGAAGCCCGAAAGTCTGACAACCAGGGTATCGTATTACCCAGCAACTGGGTTGTGGAGGTCAGATAGGCAGTCGCTCCATGTAAAATACTGGTATTCAGCTGCATCCGGTTTGACTGGAAGCCGACCCCAACGTAATTGGGAAAAGGCTAAGCAGATGTGTGTACATCTCGTATTATAATAATAAAATAAAACATATATTCTAAAACATAAGATATAACTTTAAATATATTTTTTCTTAAATCAGTGTCAAGTTCACCCATGATGTGTGCCTGAACTAGGTACTCCTGTGTTTGAATAATTTTGAAGTATATTGCTAAACCATTGCTTCGTATGTTCGAAAAATTTGTCTGCTCAGCAATGTAAGTAACGCAATGAATGTTGTTGAACTGTCAAAATGAAACCAATTGCTACTGATAGTGTGTTAGGCAAGTGTACAGTCAGAGGGAAACGGATTCTTTAGCAAAGTGACTACGAACTCAAATTGTCCGTTTAAACACGGTGTCGTTTTGCATCCTCGTCAAATTTCAGGAGGCTGCTATGAAAGACATATAATAATGAATTTATTACTAATAATAATATAATTCAAAATCATTCACATTGTGATTGATAGAGTGTAATAGTAGTAGATATGTATAATATAGGTAGTAGATTAAATATTAGATTCTATATTTAACCATCAACACGCACTGATGGGCCCGAGCTCAGATCGTCTATGACCCGAGATCCCAGGGCCGAAATCCAGCACTGGATTACGGCTTACGGCTCACTTCTCCTTACAGTGAAGAGGACAGAATCCCAAGCCATACAATAATACAAGGTGTCGTTTTGCATCCTAGTCAAATTTCAGGAGCCTGCTATGAAAGTCATATATAATCATACAAAATTACGATACCTGCTCAATAATTAATACATACTTGTATTTTTAGTAATTTAAGTTTGACAGTATTTTAGAATACACCACTATCACAGAACAGAATCACACCGTTGTGTATGCGGTAGTGTGTGTGTAAACGGACAGTTACAGTGCGGCATCACACGGGCGCGTTATAACATAGGTACGTGGCCCACACATACCGGTTTCCGAAAATTAGAAAAAAAAAACTTCCTAATTATTTTATTATTGATTCGTGTCATGAATCATTAGCATAGTTACCTCCTTGAATTTGACGAGGATGCGAAACGACACCTTGTATATTCAAACCACATCTGAAATCCTTCTTAGTCGTATAACACGGCAAATTTTCAAAGTGTCTCAATCTGCTGAACAATTAATTTGCCTGACTGTACAGTTAAGCTGTTGCGCCTACGCAGCACAGTGGAACGAATGTATGGGAGCGGTTGGACGTAGACATGTCCGAAAAAAAAGAGTAAAATTATGCCAAACTAATGATGCCATCTTATTCGATTACTTAATGCCTTCATAACTTGTGGTGATGAATTTCTTCATAACTCCCATATTTCGGGAGTAATTTGAGAAAATGTGAAATTTTACTATGAAAATGAGTGTATCGAGCTCTCTCCCTCCTGATTCCGGGCTTGTTTCAAGTAGCGGTCTCTAATATCATAATGCTAATACTAAGAGCTATATTTAATACTAAGACACATAGTGCGCCAAATGTGCACTTTCTGGGATAAAGAGTGATGTTTATTTTATAACACAATTTTTTTATTTTTTGTTTATTTTGTTGATTAAAACCGTTTTTCTAAAGGTTTACCTTATTACAATAACATTTCTGAGCAGCCAATTAGAGAAGATATAAGCTAATTAGGATATATAATTAGGGACTTAAGGTTTACATATAAAACTGATGCACTAATGATTACTGATAAGAACATTGCTATTATTTAATTACTAAATGGCTCTTAATACACTAATTTAGCATGCATCATTTACTAATTATCACAATAACTAATTACCTTGCAATATTTAACAAAGGATACCTGGGATACCTGGATTTTATATAAATAGGTCACTATTAGTAACTTTAAAATCAGTGTTGATTTACACCTCGTTGTATCCAAGCTAATCTCGCAATGTATTTTCCAAATTTTAATACAAATCTTGATATTCACGTTGCTTTATGCGCACGCGCACATAAAGATTTACGCGACTTTAACTATTTGTTCAGTGTTTTAAAAGATAACAGTTGTGTTCAGTTATGTGAAAGTGCTGAAACAAGTTTAAAAGACTAGTGTCGTCGATTTTGCTACCGCATTTATGCAAAATGGACACAGTCTGGAAGAAGCACAGATAAGTTTCGGAAGAAACATGAGATTTGGCTACAGGCTGCAATTCAATGGCCGGAATTACAGAATGAAAATATGGAACCTTCTACAGAAAATATAAGTGACGTCATCGAGCCCATAATTTCTCCTGCTAAATCTGATGCTTCAACTTGTACACATCCTAGTCCTCGTAAATCTTTTGAGGACCTTAGTAACCGGCAAAAAAGAAGACGCACTGAAGATAGTCTTTCATGCAGCAGTAGCAGCGCTGAAATTATGTTTTCGGCCGAAAGGGCGCTTCAAAAGGCAGGACAAAGCGATACAGCTTATGTTATGAAATACTTGACGGAGAATCCAGAAGAGGCCTCAAAAATCAAAGCCTTCATTGAAGGTAAATCAATTCAGGTACGGGAAATATCCCCTTTGAAGGCATTGGCTCTTTATGTATCGATGAACTTATCGAAATGGCGCTATAACACTCTTCGGGATTTCAACACTCAAGAAGGAGCTCTTCAATACCTGAGTTACTACATGTTGGTTAAAGAAAAAATTAAGTGCTATCCGGCCAAAGAAGATCTCACAGTTACAGAGAGCTCTGCAAAAATCAAATTACAAGCCTTGATGGATTTAACCTCAAGAAGACTTATTAGGTCGTTAGAAACCCCTATTGATCCCAATCAACAGCTCGTATTGACCAGCAAATGGGGTTTTGACGGATCATCTAGCCAAAGCATTTATCATCAAAGGACGAGTGAAGATGAGCAAATCGATCTTGCTAGTAATTTTATGATTAGTCTTGTACCACTGCGGCTCGTCTCAAAAGGTGTAACAATTTGGGAAAACGAGCGACCATCTTCCACTTCATTTTGCCGGCCAATATTGTTTAAGTTTATAAAGGAAACCAAAGAAAATGTGCAGAGAGAGATGGCTGAAATCGAAGCAGAGATTGAAGCCTTAACTCCATCCACCATCACTGATGGAATTAGTGTCAAACACCAACTGCTGTTGACAATGATTGATGGTAAAATTCATTCCATTATATCCAATACAGCAGCTTCAGTGTGTGACATATGCAAGGCTTGTCCTAAAGAAATGAATAATTTAGAGTTAATCAAAGATAAACACGCAAACGAGGACATGTATAAATATAGCTTAAGCACCCTTCACGCTTGGATTCGCTCAATGGAATGCTTATTACACATTTCCTACAAATTAGACATAAAATCATGGCAAGTAAGGGGTGATATAGCAAAAAGGCAAGTTGATGACAGGAAGAAAAGAGTTCAAGAGGCTGTAAGAAGAGAAACGGGCTTACTTCTCGATGTTGTGAAACAAGGCAGTGGATCCACCAACAATGGCAACTCGGCAAGGAGATTTTTTGAAAACTACACTAAATCTGCTGAACTGACCGGAATAGATGCTATGCTTTTAAGAAAAATCTGTGTGATCTTGCAGTGTATTTCATCAGGAGAGAAGATCAACGTAACTAAATTCCGAGAGTTCTGCTTTGATACTGCTAAGCTTTACGTGGAGTTATACCCATGGTATTATATGCCTTCTTCACTTCATAAAATTTTAATGCATGGGCCAGACATAGTTCAGAACATGTCAATTGTGCCCATTGGTTTTCTATCCGAAGAGGCATCTGAGGCTAGAAATAAAGATTTTAGAAAATATAGAGAGGGGCATTCTCGAAAGCATAGCAGTATCTCATGCAATGAAGATATTATGCACAATCTTTTACTGTCTTCTGATCCACTTGTTACAAGTATCCGTCCAAAAGGAAATAAGTTTGTAAAAAAATCTTCTTTTAAGGAATTTTATGAGCTTACGGATTCTGAGAAAAGTGATATCGAATTTGTTAACATAAATGATTTAGCGGACATCGATTCTGAATTTGAATTAATTGATGATGATGATGATGACGAAGATAATTAAATGATGTTATTGTTTTAAAATGTGTAACTTAGTAAATTAGAGCTTACATCTTAATTATTTATTGTACTTTTAATGAAACTAGGTAATTTATTATCAACTTACTTAAAAGTCATACTCTCATCAGTTCTTGTGAATATTTTTGTTAATATATATTTCTGTATATATATAATATATTTATAGACCTCTTAATAAGTCTGTCTGCGGTTTAAAGTAAATACAAATGGGGAAAAAACGTTTTTTTTTTTTAATTTTCATTTCCTTTTATCCCAGAAAGTGCACATTTGGCGCACTATGTGTCTTAGTATTAAATATAGCTCTTAGTAATAGCATTACGATATTAGAGACCGCTACTTGAAACAAGCCCGGAATCAGGAGGGAGAGAGCTCGATACACTCATTTTCATAGTAAAATTTCACATTTTCTCAAATTACTCCCGAAATATGGGAGTTATGAAGAAATTCATCACCACAATTTATGAAGGCATTAAGTAATCGAATAAGATGGCATCATTAGTTTGGCATAATTTTACTCTTATTTTTCGGACATGTCTACGTCCAACCGCTCCCATACATTCGTTCCACTGTGCGCAGGTTTCTAAACAACCGCCGTCGTTGTGTGCGCACCGCTTAATTCCACAAAATAGTTTTTCGGCACGGTGATTAACTCTTTGACTGATCGATCCGTCGACACGATGTAATCTTCTAAATTGTTATAATGGCTATTGATCATCTAACTCGGATGGACAACAGTTTGACCATAAGGGGCCATCCATAAATTACATCACATGTTAAGGGAGGAAGGGGGTCAACAAAGTGTCAATTTTCCTGGTGACAACAAGGAGGATTCATAGGCTCCGTGACGTCACATGTATCAGTGTAAACTTTGGACTGATACTTTACAGTCTAAAGTAATAACACTCGAAACTTCAACCCTTACGAAAAACTTTTACCAACTCAATCAATCCTAATTAATATTATAAATGCGAAAGTGACTTTGTTTGTTTGTTTCGCTTTCACGCTAAAACGGCTGAACGAATTTGGATGAAATTTGACACATGGGTAGACCATAACCTGGATTAAGACATAGGATACTTTTTATCCCGATATTTCCACGGGATCGAAACTAATGCGGGATAAACCGCGGGGCGCAGCTAGTATTACAATAACGTATAGGTACAATAGATTGCAAAACATGGGGGAGGGGTGTGTCACCGACGACGGGGAGCGGGGGGGGGGGAAGCTCCAAAAATAGTGTGACATAATCTATGGATGGCTCCTAACAAACATGGACGTGGTATATCGTCGGTGATATTCTGAAACCGCGGAACTAACAGTGTTTAAAACCGCGTATTTACAAAAGTAGCAAAATCGAGATTTTGGATTTACTAATTCATTAATACATATTTTACATAATTAATGCCTACAATATTAAGAGAAATATGTCAATTTAAAAGTTTAAACAATAGAAAGTCAAGTGGTTTAGTAAATATTACGTTGTCCCTCGTTCTTGTATAATTCACACTGCACCTAGCTTACGCGGTTTTAAACACTGTTAGTTCCGAGGTTTCAGAATGTCACCGACGATATCCAACCAAACTTAGAATATTTTGCTTTGTGGTAGGTATGTAAAGTCGTGTTGCTTTATGCAGGCGTTGACTTAGCTGTTGAATATTAATTTCTTCGCAAGTAAATAGTCACATAGAAAAGCTTTGGTTCCTGTTGAAAGGTAAGCCGAATGACATGTGTGCTTTTGCGCAAACACGGACTTAAATTCTAAATCGAGTCACTGTGCATTTCCATGTACGTATTTATAGGCAATAAATAAAAATAATGATGAGTCAAAGAAAAAGAATAATGCAGTTTTGTAATCAACATACTGGCCATCTTTGGTGTCATTCATGATTATTCCAAATTTGAATTCACGATCGCTTAAAAAAGGTAATAGACCGTATACAAAAAATAAAATGTAGGGTTTCTCGATTTAGGAGTCTGGAAGTGTATGTATACCACAGATCATATAATGTTTATATGATCTGTGGTGATGTATACCTATCACAATTTTCAACTACATACTGTGATAATATTCTCATACCATGCACGTATAAAATAAAAAGCCATAAGAAGGGCCATTGAAACTATAACTCGATAATAAGCCGGTCGCCTTTACAAAAGTATTTTTATGTGTCAAGCGAATTTTCGAAATAAGTACGTGCGCAGTATAAAATCGTTTATACTTATAAGAATCTTTAAAAATACGAAGTTGGTTCGAGAACGTATCGATTGAAGCCTCAACGAGGCAATCGGTCGAGTCGTTTTCTACAGAAATACCACTTTTTTTCTCTTATTTCTGTCCGGGACGGCCCAGGAGCGTTGGCTTCGCTATAATAAACAAGAACTTTACTGTAGCCATCACCTTAATGCTGTTTTACAGGATATTAATAATATATATTTTTAAATGTAAAATATCGAATATCGAATGGTGTGAATACTTTTGCACTTAGCTGTAAAAATGTCAAAAAGTACTGGTGCCGTTTTTGGAAACATTTTTAAGTCTTGTTCTTTTTTAAACTTACTTTTTAAGAACCTCTATTAATTTATTTTACCGTTCCAAATTCTCATAGCTACCGACATCCTTTTTGTTTAGTCACACGCTCAATAAATTATAGTGATTATGCAATAGCAATAAAAACAGTTATAAAAAGACAAGCTACCAATTAAATCCTGTCAAACTAATACAGGAAGCTCATTAAGAACTAAACAAAAACATCAATACATTATTAAAAATGTGTATATCTGTGTATAAATTTTAAGGAACAGACGAGATCTCAGCTCATCGTCTCAAAACAAAGTTGAGAGACATTAAAATGTATAAAGAATTTAAATTGATTGCAACTCGGAACTTACTCAAAGATAAACGTAAGGTGTTTTCTTCAGGCGATTATCCTGAGTGGCGTGACGGGATGGTGTCAGTACACGAGCGAGATAGCACTGTGTGGGAAAGAGAGGGGTAGATGCGCACGATTCAGGTGTGAACGGGACACGCGCGCAACATACCGATTGAGTCTCCGACTGAGATGGTCAAAGTTCAGAGGTATTAAGTTTATATATAGTTTTGGTATAAGTTTACGAGCTATGTATGTGGTTTCAGTTATATAGAAAGGCCAAAGGAATATTTATTTAGGAAAACGAACGAAAGAACATTCAAGACCTTTCGATGCTTAAAAACAAATTAAAACATAAACCAAATAAATGAAACAATTTATCGTGTACCTATATATTTTTAAAAATAAAGTGCACTAAACAACACAATTACTCTCTATAAAAAAAAATAAGACAGAAAAAGTAAAAACTTTGAGAACTACAGTGAGGCTCGTGCTTTTCCTTCGCTTCTCGTTAAGAGCTTTTAACAAGCCGACCTTGCCGTAACGATTAGAAAGAGAGAGCAGCACCCACGCGCACCCAAACTCGCGCGCTAGACAAGGACGGAAGTCGCACCGGTAACAATAAACTTACTAACAAGACGGACTCACCCACTGAAAAATGTCGTAACCACCATAATTACACATGGAATTATGCAACCTATTTTTATTTAGTTATGGTGTGATTTTAAATAAACAAACATCGCCACTTATGAGACAGGTACCGCGGCAACTCGTCTGACTAACGAGAATGACTCAGGCGCAGGTTTTTTGTCGTTTTTCTGATGTAAACCTTTCAGTCAAACAGGAGGGTTTAAATTAGATTGGTGTGGAGGCTCGCTATGGGGTTTTCTCATAAAAGCCTTTTTGAAATTTATTTAAATTGGTTTTTCGTTGCGCAGAGCTAATCGTAGCTATAAAGTATGTTACAAGCGCATTTTTATGAGATGCTATCGTTTCATAATTATTAGCTAGCCGTCTTCGTGGGACATGCTATTATAGGTATAACACTAATCATGTTTTTTAGTAGATTCCTATTAGATAAATACGACTTACTAGGAAACCTCATTAAAATTTGGTCGTTAGAATGTTAAATATCACAAGGAACTTGTTTTTAACTGATAAAGTAGATAATTAATTATTTTATTTGATGTGTCGTTTTTTCCGGTTATGCATGAGGTCCTGCCTTACAAAAGACATCAACGCATTCAAGGGACTTTCAATTTGGATTTCAATTAAAATTGTTTGTAAATACGAACTAAATTACCTACGAACATAACTTCTTACAGTCTGTTAACAGTACCATAAAAATATTTAATTTTTTATTTCAAGAAAAAAAAATTGTTATTTGCTTCGAGCTGTGAACATTAAAATACCACATTAAACAGATGTAAAGTCTGTTTTTTAATCTCGGAGACTAAATTGACACATGCAAATGTCAAACTCCAAATTGAAAAAACGAAAAACAATCATTTGAAATGTCAAATTAGTCTCTGGGATTAAAAAACGAACTATAATCGTGGGTTTATATCTATTGGCGCTGATTCCCTTGTTCACAAACTAAACTAAATTTAAGTTCAGTCCATCTTTTTCCTACCTACTAAAATTACCTTGCCTACTAAAATTACGTCAATTTACGTCAAGCGCTGAATAATTTGACAGGACTAAACTAAAATTTATCTTCTGTTCTTTTCTTAATTAAATAGAAAGAAAAAGATGCACTAAACTTAAATTTAGTTTAGTTTGTGAACAACGGAATTGGCACCATTGTCAGTTTAAACAACTTTAAAACTAAAACTAAACCCAGTTTGTTTTAAAACCGTTACAAAAATACATTCTTTTATCAGTTTATTTATCAAACTGATTAAATAAGTCAGTGCAGCCATCTTGGAAAAAACTCAGGCGCACAACGAGCCGTCAGTCAAAATTTGAAAAACGAACATTAAAGTTTAACAGCACTTGAAAGGGTAAAGGTGAATTTAAATAAATAAGTGGGTACATCACTCACGATGTTGCAAGATATATTTTGATATGTAGTGATGTGACTGTTTTGATTACAGAGTGACACGCGCTTTTTAATTTTCACATTTTGAATTATTATTTTATATCATACATATAGTCATAATAAGTTCTAGCTTTAGCAATGGCTCTGCTTGCTAGGAAGTTCTCAATAGAGCAGATTTTCAGTAATTAACAAACAAATAGACAAATATAAACAGCATAAGATCATGTACCATTACATACAGGACATGTTTACGAGCTGCTTAAGGTTAAGACGACATTAATTGAGTAGGTTTCTCTCTGTCTCTCTCTTACTCAGTAAGTTTTTATATCTTCAAGCCCTTATAACTTTGCATTTTAAAGTATTAAAAGAGCTCTTTGAAGAAACTCAATTTCACCCAACAGAGCCAAAACATTCACACCGATATTGTAAAATACCAATCTTCAAAAACAAAAAAAGTCACGAACTTTTTTTCCATACAGGTTTTCCGAATGTCTCATTACGAGCTACGTTTTCCAGCAACCAATTAGCGGTGAACAAAAAAAAATGTAGTCTACTGCTCGGTAAACATTGTTGGTGTTTCTGTCGGCGCTAACGCGGCGAGCCGTCGATCGTGTCCAAAGTTATTACAACACGCCTTGTTGAGATACCACCGAACGTGGTACCGTAAAAAATGTACGGTCATATCGTTAATACGGCGCTTGATAATTTGATTTATTTATTGCTTGTAAATTACATCTTGTGCTATTATATATTACTAGGTACGCCCGCGGTTTCACCCGCTTAAGTTTCGATCCCATGGGAATGTCGGGATAAAAAGTATCCTATGTCCTAATCCAGGTCTACCCATATGCCAATTTCATCCGAATCCGTTCAGCCGTTTTAGATTGAAAGCGTAACAAACAGACAATAAACTCACTTTCGCATTTATAATATTAGTAAGGATTTTATACGATATGAAATTTCATGTATTATGTATTATATTTTTATTAGTGGTATTACTTAAAGAGACCGGGCAATATTAAAATATAACGCTTTGAAGTGATCATCAGTCATCAATAGCAAAACAAAAATATTAAATTACAAAAGGAATATTTGGGCTTGTGTGCCCTGTGACTATTCGTATTTTTCTGCCTCAGTGTCAAAGCAACCTTTGAAGTTTGACGTAAAAATATCTGTGTGATTGATCAAATATAATATTTCTTATTAATAAAATGTGAGTTATAATTTCTCTGTGATCTTTTTGTTAGATTAGGTACCTACGTCATAATCCGGCCCTAACCTCATTAGCCAATAAGATATTGCCTCTGCGCAAAGTTATTTGTTTTTGTGGTTAATTAAACCTCAGTCATCTGACAGGCTTTGATTCTCATTCAAGTTCTTTGTACTTTTTATTTATTTATTTACGTCCAATCATTAGAAATTATCAAAGAAAAAATACAAAAATATACTCAACATCAAAGACAGCTGAAATATTTGTTATTTGGTGTTATTCCACTAATCCCCATTGACATTCCCCATGAATGGGGATTTCTAATATTTTTCTTCTACAAATCGCCATTGAGGTTTACCGAATTCCGAATCATCCGATAGGACGACGACAAATAAGGTTTACAAAATCTTATCCACTATAAACACTATCTAACTGTACTACCAAATCAGTTGTGAGAGTCAACAAGCAACATTTTAACGCCCACTGGAGGTGCGTGGATACTCCCTCAGCATCGGACGCGGAGGGAATGATTACTTCTTTGACGTGCCGCCTCGGAGATGCAAAATAGAGTTCAAACTAGCCGCCTGCGATGATTGTTATCGTTGTTTATCACTTTCCAACTACAACGAACTATTACAATGATTATCGACTCGTTTTTAGTAGATGTGCTTTTTAATGGTAGTGTTAAGTATGTGTGGCAATTGTAGATAGTTATCTTCAGAGTGTATGTGGGAACATTGCTAAGTTTATTGTGAAACATTAGTTTAACTGCTAAGACGTAATAAAATAACATAGTTGGGAGTTTTATGTCTGCACCCACGATACACGAGAAATGCAATCAGACAAATAAAGATACACACATACACATACATAAACTCACGCCCATGGGGGTAGGCAGAAACTATAGAACGCCACTTGCTACGCTCCTTGCATACTCCTTTTGCTTCGTTTACGTTCATACATCTGATCATACACGCACGCCGGTTGCGAGTACTAGGCACCTGACCTTTTTGAAGAACTTAATTAATGAGGTCACGATATGTCTTTCTGGGGCGTCCCTCTCGGCCGGCATTTCCACTCTCATCTGCCTTGTAAATACTTTTTATTAGTCGCCTTTCATTCATCCTCACAACGTGACCAAACCATCTAAGCATACTCTTTCTCTTTATTTTTTCTTTTTCTCTTTTTTTCCAAACAAAGATTCTGCAAGAAAATTCATAAAAATTGGTACAATAAATAACTTTGGACTAAATCTAACCTTTTTTGGTAACAGGGTAGAAGTCCTCATGGATGTCCTCCGCCCTGGGGCGGACGGAGGGGTCTGTCAGACTTCAACTGACTAAAACCACCCCGTGTTCCGTCGCACACTTGCAACGGTGGCTACGGGGGCACTCAAGCACTCTTCAACGCAGCTCCCGACTGGTGCAGGGCGCCTCTGCGGGCTCCGTCTGGTCAAGCGGGGGGAGTGAAGTGTTTGACTCCCCCGAGAGGGGCGCGGGTGGAAACTTTGAATCTAACCTCATTCAAGTGAACGCACGAACATGAACTCACTCTTTTCTGAAGGAAATCATCATAATACACATCGCAATCATTCGAATTTCAAAGTTAGAAAAAATTGGATGCAAAATGGAGAACTTCAGCTGCACTGGTGAGGTGGTGTCCAAAGAGATTGAATTGAGATTGTTGCGATATTTCTAGATTATAATCAAGATTTGGTTACTACGTTGAATTCATTTCACATCATCATTCACTTCATTAATGAATCATTAAAGTTGTTTTTAATTACCTTAAAGTCGATTGAGATCGCAGAGGAATGAATAAACTCCGTTCTATATTGCGTGATTGGTCTAACGAATACAGAAACAAAGATTTAAGTACTTACATACCGGTCAAAACCATAACCCTCCTTTTTGCTTCGCCATAGTCAAAAGTGAAACCTCCCACAGATTGCATAGCAAATGATAGGTCATGTGGGTGGGTTCCTTTTAAACTAATTAAAATCTAGAATAACCAGTAAACTTTACTTTAATATATAAAAACCTTTCTAAGGCTGATTACTTGATTTATGTAGGTAAGTTTCTACACCGACGCCAACCAACTATAAAATCTAGCACCTTCTAGTCATATTGCTTGACAGAGGCACACCGAAGCGTTTAAAATTAATAAAGCCCGTAAATTCTCCAGCTCTTATTCGTCATGCACATCGCCCTTAACGCGCGCTACACGCAATTTCAATTCTACACTCCTTTGTAATACAGAGCGTTATTATTATGCCATTTACCAGCGTGTTTCCAGCGATGCGATTTGTGAACGTGCTCACGTCGCGTATTCGCGGGTGCAAAGCGAGCTACCCGCGAATACGCGACGTGTTCTCGTTTTCACAATATTTTACACTCGCTTTGTCTCACTCTCTCGTACTCTCACCCGAATAGCTCACGTTACGCAAACGCGGCGATCACGTTACGCACACGTGGCGTGCGTCGTTCCCTACGAAAATACCTTTTGGAAGGGGCAATTATAATCAATTCTATTTTTTTGTTTTGACATTTAAAAGTGCCTTTTATGTGCCTTTTATGTTTTATGTTTTTATATATTCTTTTATGTATATTCTTTTATGTTCTTTTATGTTTTTATATATTTTATATTGAAATGGATGATTTGACTGCGAGTGCGTGTAACAACTGTCTCGCTGGAAACACGCTCGCAAATCGCCAGTGTGTTAATTAAGATCCTTAGAACCTCACAAATTATTTGGTCTGAACTATGCAAGCGTGGTGCACCCTTGAGCTACTAAAAATAACCATTAAGCCACGCCTTTGCGCACTCATGGACAGGGAAAATTTGAATTTATTTTTTATTTTTATTCAAAAGGAACAACAAACAGCTACAATTAAGAGTAAAGGCTCCTACATACTGGCGCGACTTGTCGCGCGACGCGACGCGACACAAAGATACCGCGTGTAGCGCTACAAGCGGTGCCTTTGTGTCGCGACGCGTCGCGCGACAAGTCGCGCCAGTATGTAGGAGCCTTAAAGAAAAATAAATACACATAACATTGTAAATACGTTGTAGCCTACAACGCTGTTCACAGTTATTAACTGTGGAATATAATATACAATTAATTAAACGCTAGGGCAACAACAAATACATAATAATATTAAAACCGGCCAAGTGCGTGTCGGACCACGCATAATGAAGGGCTCCGTAGTTTGGGAAGTTGGGATGAATATATCCCAAAAACAAACTTAACATTGTAGTTGAAAGTCAATTCTCCAACTGCAAATACTATTACTCGTTAACTTGTAAAGCCTACTAAGCTGTAGTTTTCCTCTTAATTTCATTATATGTACTAATGCCATGATTTTTTTTACATCTCCATAAACAACCATTTAGCTGGCAGGCACTCGACTCTAACAAAAATTGCTGTTCACAGACCGAAAGTGAACCAGTGACCAGAAAGTGGTGTTCACAGACCCGCAATATTATTGAACGGCCTATCCAACGATACTCCACACCATGCGGTAGACGAGAAAAAAAATATCATACCCACATTACGTGCAAGGGAGATACCCTAAAAAAAAATTTTAAGATTATTTATTTTCAAGATTTTATTTTAGCACTTTGTCGGCGTGATTAATATGTATATCTATACCAAATTACATCTTTTTAGTACTAAGCGTCTCTGAGCTACAGCGGGGACAGACAGACAGGCGGAGATGGCGAAACTATAAGGATTCCTTGTTTACTTACTAAGGAACCCTAAAAACTAAACTTACTTAACTATCATGTTCATCTATCATTTTACAAATTAAGAGTGATCCTTAAGTACCTTTGAACTTCCTCGGAGAACATGCAAAAATTTTAATATGTTCAACAAAAAAAAAAATTAGTTCTATTGTAGGCAGCTACCATTTTGAATTTAGAAGCGATTACCTCCATTCTGTTTCACAGCTTCAAACAGTCTGTGAGATTTTCTCATAATAGATTCAGTATTTACCTAGTGTGAATCATTGCGTAATAAATTAATACCAATCCAATTGATTAGACGTGGGTAAAATAGGTAATACGATTTTGCATGCAACATGCTACCTGTTTCATGCGAATGTTATTGTTCATCTACCAAGGCAGTGTTGCCTACCGTTTTTAATACATACGAATCTCAAATTAACTTTACAATTTCAAATATCGAAAACGGTAAATGATTCGTAATTCAAAATATTAAATGCCATATCGATAAAAGGCTAATCTTCTCGTGTGAGTAAAACGTGTCGATATTTAAGTGTAAAATTAAGAATCGAGATAAAAATCATTCGATTTGGGCATCTGTATAAATCGGTGCGGGCATGCGGTCGGCTCGTTATAATAAAGTTTATGGCCCGTTTACAGCGCTTGTTTTACATACAATCGAGCCTTTTCTTATAGTTGCGATGTAAATAAACTGGTTATCTTGTCCTTTGTTACGAGATGCGTGATGCTGCGTCTGCGCTATCGAGGATACGTGGGTAAACTAACTACATTCTTATAAAATCGAGAGATTTGAAGTTTAAATTGTAACTAGCCAACAAGTTGCTTATATAATTATATTTTTTCATCGGTTAATCCAATAGCTTCGCTGCATTGCGCAATTGTGTTAACATTAACCAAATAAACAATTAAACGTTTCTTCTTTCGCTTAAATACCTAACTGTAACAGGAAAGGTGCGTAAGCCTTTACCAATCTTTTTAATTTGCGTGTTGCCAGTAAAATTAATTAATTTTTAAACACACACTTCAAACATGGAATAACATAATTTAAAAATAATGAAAATACTTCTAAGAATTTCATAATAATTATCTACATTATTCTTAGGCAATAAATAGAATAAAAATATTCTCAATTCAATTCTCAATTCTTTATTGCAAAGATTTTTTTTTGCAAATACTAATATACTATACCTATACACACATACCTAATAATATATACATAATTATACACCCAATTAAATACATCTAATAATTTATAATCATATTGAATTGCTTGAATTGCTACTTAGCACTCTTCCTCTCTCCTAATGTTGCTGTGTCCGACAGGGTCCACATTGATTTTTTATTTTTTGTACTATCTATGTAATACCTATGGAATGCTACAAAGAAATTAATATTGAGTATGGATGCCGACTAAGCTGCGATGCGAAGCGAAGTCGAATAGAAAATATTGTTTTTTTAAGTAGTGAAGTAGGCCCTAGGAAAGCCTACTAGATCTTACGACTAGGGCGAGATCTGGAGACCTAAACCTGTCTCACATCATACATATTATAATAAAAAAAAACGAAAACTCATCTCAAGATTCTACTTACGTCTTACATAATCGTAATTCTTACAATACTAATGTAATTTGTAGAGCTTTTATTCTTATCTCTTTCTCTCATATTGGACAGCTTTATTGTGTGAAAGGAACAGCGATAGCAGTAAAAGGATAGATAGCGGGTGGACGCAGGTATCCCTGAGTAGATGTGCATCTGCTTAGTGGGGCCACTTAGAACACGGGATGGGATGGAGTAGCTTAGAACTATTTTTTTTTTACACTTCCATAAAATCTGAAAGTTTCCTCCAGTGTCTTCTTTTCCTCCAGGTTTAAGAAGTGATGCTAATTTGATGAGCATTAATTTTTCATTTCTTATCAGTTAATATCTGACACGTTTAACGGTTTTAATTATTTTAATAGCATGACTACCTTCGCAGATTTATATTATACTATACACCCATAATTCAAGAGATACCTAATAAATCTTTGTTAAAAAAGTATGCTGAATAAACAGATTAAAATAGAGCATTTGTAATAGGGCGCCTAATATTGATGAGTGATTGATATATTTATACAAACTCCATTCCACACCCAAACAATACTCTACTATACAAATATTTCACACCAGGAACTGATAGATCGAATCAAAATATAACACAAACATAGATATGGCACGCACACGTAAATACAGCGGGTATTTTTATTTTTATCATAAACATGTCCAAACATTGCCCTGTCCAGCTCCAAAACACGGCCGGCTTTTTGGACGCCCGTTTAAATTACAGCCGACGGGATTTCTCCTTACGATCAATAAATCAATAAATATATACGGCTAAGCCTGTCCGTCTGGCGGACATTAATGGAAATCTGTGTTTGTTTAGGACGCGATCCTCGGACGAAACGTTTGTTATTAAACGGAAGCTTCATCGTTGAACTTCCTGCAAGCTGCTTTGCTATTTTAGAAATTATGATTTACTTGTAACGACAATTTGTTTAATGGCTTCCTAAATGCGTTGGGTGAGGCGGTTTAGTAGAAACATTGCTTTACAATGGCCGGCGACTGAAGCCCGGCGCGTCACCGATTCGGTGTCAAACAATAGAAAATCAATTGTGTCTCATTAGCTGTCCTTGGCCGATTAACTTGTTACTCGTGGGCGCTACCGTGAGATTTTATAGCTCCGAATGTTTAGGAAACTTTGTTATTGCAATTGAATTCCAGTGTGAGGCTTGAAAACTCCTTAAAAACCACCAGTTTCTCAGGAGTTAAACCGAACTCAACATTGGAAACCACCACCACCACCCAAGCCTGTCTTACCAAATTCGAAAAGAAAGGATGTTTTCAGCCGACTTTTTTCAATAACTGTGCCCGGCACACACAACTACTGTTCAAAAACAGCCGGCTCCAATAAATTACGCGTTTTTTTCGCCGCCAGTACCGTCGTACGGTCGGCAAAAAAGTCTACCTGCTCTCCGAAACCCACACAATGGTTCCCTCGACCATTTATTTGGGCGAGCGTCGTAACATTTCACGTTTTCGGTTTCGGAAAAAACGAACAAACTTGCATACAAAGAAATCTTTGCATTTTCTGAGAACAAACTTAACCTTGTAAGTTAGAAATATAAATCAGTTAACGAGGCAGTAAAAATAAAAGGTCACATTAGTTTTATGATAGTCTTTGTCTAATCGTTGAGCTAATAGAAAACTAGGGACGGAATCTTTGATGATTTCGAAACGTAACGTATCTAAAAGTACGTACTAGTAATTAACAGCGCTGTGTTGGGCGTCAGTTTTGGTTGTGTTCGTGGTGTCAAAATGAAACGTTAAAGCTTTTAAGATGTACACATGGCTACACTTCAAGCTATACATTTCCAGTTTACGCTGACCTCGCACTGTACGGAAATCCTATACAATACGAGATTAGCTTATACTGGAAATGTATAGCTTGATGTGTAGCCGTGTGTACAAGTTGTTCAAGACAACGCGGGCGCAAGCTCGTTTAGAAGAGCAGGCGCTAAACGGCGCACACGCATCCGTCGAGGTAACCACGAGTTTTGAAGCTGGAAGACTAGCAGTAATGGTAAAACAATTTCACTTAAAAATTAATAAAGTCAACTAAATGTCTATAGAAGAGAACTTTTTAAAATAAGCAATAAATAAGATGATGTCACATATCCATGCACACAAGTAAATGATTATTTGCAGCTCGATAACATTGTTTCTGACCGGTGGTCACATTACACGGTCATCGGTTTCCGCTGACCGCGTAGAATGCAGTGTTGTGTTCACACTAAGAGCTGTGTGAGTCAGCGACCACCGGGAAGCATTCCCGGGAGAAGTCACTGATGACATTAGATGACAACCATACTGAATGATATGTAAATGCACCAAGACATGCAACATAACTTAAGAGGCCGACAACACCTAAAGCGCGGTCACTGTCGGGCTGCATAGAAAAGAAAGAGAAGCGCGATGACACAACGCTGGTAATTTATTGCAAAATATGAAGCAATTATCGATTTACAAAAAAATAAAACACTATTATGCTAACATGTTGCTTGTAGAATAATCTGACAAAAAATCAGAATGATTGCATGTATAGTAGAATGGTTTTTAATAGTTAAAAGAAATTTTTAGAGGTATCTTCGTGATTTTTTTCTATCGTATCAAATTAGTTATATTATGTTTTCAACACACTATCTACCTAGCATATATCCTTAAGAATATCATATATTTTCCTGATTTTGTTTACTGCAGTGAATCATATACTTTAAGGCATAAAACTTATAAAAATTGCGTTTAGGTCCTGTAGTCCCCTTAATGCGTGTGAAATATTGCGGCGGGATAAGACAGGGTCTCAATTCGCACCGGAAAAGTTCTTGACTTGAAACGTCATTGTATCTTCCCAATTTATTTGAGGTGGGTAGCATGTATTCTCCTTCCATACATCTCTTTTAGTCGTCATTTCAGTAGTCACCCCCTTTCTAGCCATATCATATTTCACACAGTCTATCCATCGTTTCTTTGGTCTTCCTCTACTCTTATAGCCATCCACATTCATACTCATAACTTTCCTCACGAAATAATTATCCTCGACTTGACTTGAAACTTCGTTTGCGATGATGAAATCGCGAAAGTGATAGGACTAGTTGAAAAAGTTAATAATGACCAGGAGTTAGAAAAGAGGGGAACCAGTGGGGGTTTCAGGGGATATATAATAAATAAATAAATAAATAAATAATAACTATATAGTGGTCTGATCAGCAATCTCAGAAAGTATGGTAAATTCAATTGCATATTGCAAATTGCAAATTCAACTCCACTTTAAAGTACTCTCATATAAAACTCTATAAACCAGTACGGACAACAGCAGAACAGCTATCGATAATAAGCTTATTACCATAACCGACTATACGCATTAAGGCGCTGACAAGACCCAATTGACCAAAATAGGCTTCACTAAAAAAAAGCCAAATCTGTATAGTTTGTGGTAGCGAAAAAAATATATGTTAATTTTAAACATATTTCCCAGAACCTGGTTGTTACCAAAACACGTTTTGAAAACAAAATCTCGATACAAACTAACGTTAAACTAACCTCTTACTTTGAGTTCTAATCCAAAATATCTATATCAAATATCAACTTACGTTACGTATTTAATTAACAACAAGAACGTCTTATTTGAATGCAGAACTTGGTTGTTTTTTATTTTCGATTACTCAACTCAATTTTGAGTAAATACATAATTACTTCATATTTTGCTATAAATTGCAAGCGTTGTGTCATCGCGCTTCTCTTCCTTTTCTATAGAATTTAACAGTGACCGCGGTTTAGGTGTTGTCAGCGTCTTAACAATAATTTTAAAATTCCACCAGACTACCCAGTTTCCCCGAGGCGGACGGGTAGACAGATAATCGGCTATAATTACACGGCTATCCATCATCGAAAACCAACAAACGAGGTAGGTTACAGAAATGATCGGCCACCCACTGCATAGCTGACCTTTGAGGAACAACCTTCTCACTGACAGGGGAACATAGGAACGGTCGAAATAGACGGAAAGATAATCCGATGTCTTTCAAAATTCTCAAATGAAACGCTAGTAGTTAAGAATGGAAATACAAATGCGCGACACACTGTTAAAGCGACTATTCTACCTGTATAACGTCGAAAACATCAAGCATATCACTGAAATGAATGCCACTGTTAAATGAATGAACACTACTTTAAACTGCGCCAGATTGTCTTCAAAAAAACAACATCTTAAAGCTTTCATGAGATTCTGAAATAGCTGCTGTAAAATTACTTCCAGACACCCACAAAATCTGAAGTAAAAATAGAAAGTGACAGTCATTCATGATCGTTACGTAGTGACGGGGAACAATGGGCGGCGATATGATCGTGGCAGGCGAGCCAGGGACCAGTTCTTGTATCTAAACCGTGAATCGCGGCTAACAAGCCCGCTTGGTGCACCAACCGAGATAACACAATGTTTCTTGTAAAATAACTTTGCTTTATGAGACGCAAGTAGCATTTCTTATGACTTAACTTTGAGATAAAATATTTCTACAATAATTTTCCTGATCTCGTCAGTGGTGGTGAGATAGGCACAAAATTATATAGCTGGATTAGGGTGTATTAGTATAAGGCTCTCAAGAATCTTATCTCTTGAAAAAACATGGCTTGCGATGCAGCTCTGCGAACCTCTTCCATGAGGCAGCGTATCATCTATGTACTAATGCTTCAACCGTCCAGTTTCTAACCGCTATCATCATCATATTCATCATACAGTAAACATGAGATTATCGATGCATGAGGCAATAAACTTGTTAATTGGAGTAACAGAAATTATGTTTCAAAAGAAATTGGACTACGGGTCTACGTAACAAATTTCTTGTTACTTGTTTTTCTACCGACGTAGCTCTTCTCACAATTCCGTATATACTATTTGGACCCAACAAAGCGTGTTCCAATAATGAGGATCGCTCGATACGATCTCGGCTGCCTGCGCCCTCGCCGATCAGAGAGCCAGATATGCAGAATCCTCGCTCCTCGGCTCCTTTGTAATCCGGCCAGCGTAAACACAGCTTTGTGGCTCCAGCGACTCATCTCACCGCACACGTGCATTCTTTTTCTAGCTCAAGTCAAATCACCAAAAAAATTGAATCATGACAAGCCCCTCCTCTAATACATATTGAACGATTTTGCATCGGAACGATCAAAGAGCCCATAATAGAATTTATAGCCAGCATATAAAAAGACAAGTGACTTCTCAAAAATGCGTTTTTTACTACAGTGATTCTCGAAATGATTTTATTGCCTGCTACAAGCGAATCTACGTATAATAAGCTCGTTACAATATTGTATATTAATTTTTTAAGTACATGTTGAAAATTACAGCAAATTGTTACTTTAAAAACAAAAACAACTATCGGATCCAGCTCGTCATTCCATAACGTGGTTCCGCCGGGTTGTTAAAAATGAAAATTATTCTGCCATATGCCAGCGCAAACGACGGTGATTACATATCAGGCGGGCCAAAGCCCGAGGGAAGCGCGTCTCTCTCGCTTATTGCCAGATGATTGAAGACCCCGCCGCCTGCGACGCACTCCTTTCTGGCACGAGAAAGAGACGGCACCTACTCCTGCCGCGAGAGGAAACAGGATGGCGACAGCTCAGCATCTGATTAGCATCCCAATTACGGTGCGGGCGCGCAGTGGGATCGAATTTTCCTCCATAGTGTTGCACCACAACATCTTCAGCAGGAGTTTATATCGATATTTTGAATGTTAGTTTGGTTCATTGACCAAAAAATTGTTGAATATTGAAGTACGACAGAATTGAAGTCTAGAACTATAACCGCAACTTTGGGCCTTGAAAATTGTAGTTCAGCAGCGGCACTAGAAAATATGGCCTGTAATAATATTTACAATACGTTGTAGCTTAGCCGCGCTGTCGGTTGTCAATGTTTTCTCTAACAACAATCACAGCTGGGTTATTGATCGATAATAAAATGTAATAACGAGTGGCAGCCCTATTAACGAGAATGGCGGCGCGAGGCGGGGCGCTCTCGTGTCGAGATTACATCGACGCAGCACGGAAATTTTAAATAAACAAGGAATTATGAACCGACCCCAGATTATACACCTTCGTATTGACCAGCACCGGACGGCAACTAGAGGAAATTACCACACCAACAATTATTTATAAGCACGTACCTACATCAAGCGGCTGAGTTTTATGCTTTTACGAAATTGCGGAAATTCCGCCACCTACTTATTGAAAACTATCGAACGCTGGTAATAAGTTAATAGCGTGTAGGTATCGTGACTTTCTATTCCGCAATAGTCATTACATATTATGGGATCGCAGTACATAATTAGAGATTTCAAATTACAACAACACAATGCTCTGAAAGCGCACTGTCGGAGAAAACTTAATATCAGCTGCGTTACGAAACAACAACAGTTGGAATTCATACTATGTTCAGTGCCGTATCCGTGGTATTTCGTCTAAATTAAAATAAAATTACTGTTATTTCAAGCACAGAAAACCTGCAGTTTTGAATTCTTAACACAAAAGCTTTTATGTTTAAAGGCATGTCCACAAAGCAAGCGCTTACGTGAATACTTCTAGAGTTAAGTTAATTTTAAGTTAGTTTTGTTTAATTAGCATTTATTTCATTTATGTGGACGAGAGGATATTTAAAAATAAAGAAACCCTTTGGTGAATTGGTTGTATCCAGAATATCTGCTAAAATGCAAATTGGTTTCGAAAGTAAATAGCCATAAGAAACCTGAAATCTACCTGTAAGGAGAAAATGCAATGACTATTGAGGCAAAAAACAGTCTCAAACATTGAGTGGACTTGAACAAATGATAACTGAGCGCGTCCGTAGCGTAAGCTCACGGCTCGAGCGCATGAATACAAAACCAATTTGACGTTTCTCATTACACAGCGACCACAATATGCGCCGGAGTCGCTCGACTAACTAGTTCCGCGCTGAGCGATCTGTTATTATGTTAATAGAGCTAGTTTAGAGGCAAGAGACTCAGAATACTCAACATAGAGCCTTCGCCTCACGTAAGCTGCAAACAATTAAACCGGCCTCTTTCATGTGTCAATAAAACGCGATAACTGCCTGTAATTGATGCTATAACTGGCGCTGCGACTGGTTACGCACATTGAACAGTCATCGACTCGGTTCGATTGTTATTAGCGGCCTAGGGCGCTTTATGATACTAGGTCATTGAGATACTTATGATCCTACGCTTGGGGCTATTAACACACATGGTGAGGTTTTATTTTAATAGCAAACTTCTTTCGAAATGTCTCAAATCTAAAAAAAGATAAAATAATAATTACTCACATCCAAAGTTATGGAAGCTTTAATGATCTTAAAAGCAGCAATCAAAAGTAAAGCAACACTAAGATTCATTAAAGTTGTATGAGCTGTTTACTTTCAGGAATCCACAAATGATTTTCAACCTATCTTTTTCAATGGCATTTTGCATTCAATAACTTAACTAATTCATCACGAATTCATGACTGTAATAAAACTATGATTACTTAACATCAGTTTGAATGAACACGCGGATTATATTACCAAGGTGATTGATTGCATGAAATCCTCGATAATGAACCATGTTATTTACAACATCCAATATCTCCAGATCTTATCTGCGATATAATAATCTACGCACTTAAACACTGAAATGGAAGCAGTGAAGCTATTTCTGTATCGTTTATTATTTATCAATATTTTCTCACAAAAAACGTGTCCAGGATTTAAGAACACATTCAAAGAACACCGACGTCGTATAAATCACGGGAAATTATCATAGCGAGTCAGTTTTGTAACGAAATTGTGGCTTTCTAAGAAATTAATAATGTCCGCTATAAACTGAGATTTACAACTGTTATGGGTGTGTGTCCTCCTTAAATATTAGCTGCGTGTGTGGATAGCGGCGGCGTGGCATGACGAAATTGGAATCGACGATACACTAATGTCTTTAGATTTCGCTAGGTGATGATTAGTCAAATGGTTATCAAAGAAATGTAGATGCATTAGACTGAGCTTTGGCGTAGGTGACGATTGGTAAACCTAGTTGAATCCAACAGATGTAGATGGAATTGTACAATAAATTACACATTTGCACCAATCAAAGTATGGCTTGAAGTTAGCTCAAATCCAGATCAAGTAGCAAGAAAGCCCGAGCCCCTAAGAATATACATAGAATATAAGTATACAAGGTGTTGTTTTGGATCTGCAAAACATTTTAGGGGGTAATTACGAGTATGTTAGTGATTCTCGACCCGAATCAACAAAAAAAAAAAAAGATAAAATTAAAAAATCTAAAATAAAAAGTATTATTGATTATTGTCTTGGTATCGTATTGTTATATGATTATTTACGAGTTTCATAACAACCTCCTGAAATGTTTTGCAGTTTCTTAACTGCATCTTGTATAGAAAGAATAGCTTATACTGGATGGATTTGAAAAACGGGGAGGTACTATAGATAAACGAACTTCTTAGCTCCCAATTATGCTGGAGTTAAAGAAAGAGTTAGTGGAAATGCTTGAAAAAGATAAGGGAGTTGTTTCCCATGATCCCATGATTCCCGGTCCAAGTGTGGGAAGGGAAAACCGGAGTGTTTAGTCAGTAAGAGTCTGACAGACCCCACCTCCCCAGGCGGAGGACATCAAAATACAAACAACAAAAAAGGTGCTTGCCTTGGGACAACACAGGCTAAATTAATATAAATACATACTAACCCATTATTTCTTGTCGAATGAGAAGAAACAGTAGCCCAAGATTAATTTTCAGACTAGAATTTCAGGGCATTTTTTCTTCACAAGAGATCCTTATTAAGGATCGGGTAAACGCCGTTGACCTTGGCCATATAAATGCGCGTCGCACTCACGCCTCCCTGCCGTTCGATAACATAGGGAATATTTATTTTTAGTAACGAAAATATGTAAATTTGAAGAAATTACATAGGTATAGAATTATAGATAATAAAATAGTCTGTTCACACAAAATAAATCATGACAATATTTTAAGTAGCTTGAAAGTAATTTCGTTTTATATGCTTTGGGTAGACGTTACTTCCTAGATTTATTTCATAAAGTATTTTACTACCATACTTAAATATGGGATATTATAAATTGCATATCAAATAAATAATCGCCTATCAATACATACTCATCATTTATATTCTTATTTACATGTAATAACTTACTTCACTACAAATAAACTAAATGTTTAACAAAACTCAAACTGCAGATAATTCGAAATTATACATCAATATAACATTACTTTTTTCCTCATAATGCAATACAGTTAAATTTATTTTTGTACAAAAATACTACATACATACCATAAATACTGACTGCACAGCTAATTTTTCAGTTGTTGGGTTAGGTTAGGTTAGAACAGTGACCATTAACGCGCGAAGGCGAGCGAGCGAAGCGAGCGTGTCGCGGCAGCGACCGCCGAGCGCCAGATGCCCTCTATTACCAAAACAAAACTTCGATGCCAGTTTAAATTAAAACAAAGCTAACAACTGATTATTAAGCTGCTACATTTTACTTATATTTTATGTACGTTATGGGGACAACGGGAAATAAATTTAATCACGTCCCGCTGTCCCCGTAACGACTGTGACTAATAAAATGCTGTTTTATTTAGAAAAACTGCAGTACATAATATAAAAATAGAAGCTATATTTAAAAGAAAAAGAGTTAACATGTATAATGTGCATTAAGATTATTAGCTGTGCATTGATAAAAAGCTTTTGCTTTAGGAAAAATCGCTGTACGCTGCGAAAATAAATTGTAGTGTGTTTAGTGATATTTTGAGTTGAATATTTTGCTGTGCAATCAGTAATTTTGATGGGAATTCGGAATCTTATTGCATAGAAAAAGGATATTTTTTGATTAGCGTTTAAATACTACCCCTTAAATATTCACAGATAGAATTGATATGTATGCGTTCTAATTTAACATATTTTTTTTTTGCATAACTTACTTGGATTTTATGAAGGCGTAATAACAGATTTAAAAGACATTAAAATCATATATCTGCGCCTTAACAAAATAACTCGGCATCAACCTCACCGGAACGTCAACGTTCGCGAAGTGAGTGATTATAAGTTTAATAACCTTAAACAAGTCGCGAATTAACACATTAAAGACTTGCCCACTTTAAATTGCAGATTAATTGCAACTTCTCATTGTACTGATGAATAGACTCTTTACTTCTTAATGTCGCAGCTTTAATAAATCAGTAACGGTTTCTTATAAATAGAATGTAGTTATATTATAACAATTAGTAAGAAGAAGGGCAGCTTTCAAAAGCTAATGTGCCTGCCTTGGCAGGAGTAATGGAATTATGTGCTACGAAAACCATTCATCCTTTAGTGCAGAATACATGATCTATTTATCTTAAGCAATTGTTTAAATTCAATAGCTATGTGAACAGTAATTAGCTTAAATGCTAATAGCCCACAACGTACTCAAACTTAACAAACAAATAACTATTATATCGTCCGTACCCCACTGTAGAAAATTCAATTACGTTCTCAGAACCCTTACAGGAATCAAAGTACACATGGCCGATGGTACTTGAATGTCAACTCGTCAAAATGTCAGGCTCTCTTAATTAATACTAAAACCGTTGGTATTAAAGTATATAAGACATCTACAAATTCAAGCACGCACGTAATTGGTTAACATAACAAACTTATAGTAGAATAAAAAGTAAAAACGGTATCCATAATTCTATTTGTCTATAATGTCAGGTAAAATGATGTGGAGCAGCACGCACAAAATTTCGCTCATTGGACACAGTGGGAAGTTACCGGTTAAAAGTAATTAATAAGGTCCAACTACAAAATATAGCTACAATCGATAAAGATAACATTTTTTGCAGCAAAAATATTATTTTGCCACGAAAAGGATAAAACAAGTAGTGTTTATAAAGCAATTAGTGAACTAAAAGAATCAGGTTTTTCTTTCATAAACGTGTTATGATTTCGAAAAATGTCTTCATTAGCGCATTGGTTTCGCAAGCAAGAACAAAACGCATTTCTGGAATGGTAGGAATATGTTCCTCGGCTGCATTTCTTTTTTAAGGTTCTGTAATCAACAAGGAACCCTCATAGTTTCGCCATGTCCGTCTGTCTGCTTGTCCATGGCTTAGCTCAGAGACTCTTAGTACTAGACCTATTACGCCTGCCGGGGTCGCGGGAAGGTACTTATGGGTCACCGAGGCCCCTGGCAACACAGGCAACAGGAAGGAATACGGGTGGGTTTTAGTCAGTAAAAGTCTGACACACCCTCCCGCTCCGCCCAGAGCGGGAGAAGTTATTTGATGATATCCCAACCCAAAAAAAAAAAAAAATACGTAAAGTGGGGAAGATATTTTTTTTTTCTCGCCGTTCCCATGGCAACGGGGGTATCGTTGGATAGGCCGTTCCAAAATATTGCTGGTCTGTGAAAATCATTTTTCGATGCAGGGATCTATTTGCGTAATATTAAACTTTAAAGTGCAAACTTTTGTTAGAGTCAAGTATCCGCCCCACCCCCGCCACCTAAATAGTTGTTTTTGTATATGTGAAAAAAAAAACATGGCAGTATTACATAATTATAACGAAGTTAAAAGGAAAACTATCACAGCTAAGTAGGCTTATAAATTAAAGAGTAATTCGACCAACTTACATTTTACGAACGACGTATATACGAACATGTTTTTCAACAACAACTGTCAAGTTTGTTTTTGAGATAAATTCATCCCAACAACGGAACCCTTCATTGTGCGGGGTCCGACACGCACTTGGCCGGTTTTTAATTGGTAAACCTGAGACAGGAGCTAATTTTTAATTTACAAAACTTCCTATTGGTTGCTTAAAAAGTTGATAGTTTGTTCGTTTTTGCACTTTAAGTAAGTTGTACTTACTGTTTTCTACAATTTTTTACAATAGGTAACTGATACAAATACCTCATGGTCTACGGATGAGAGCTTCTACAAAAAGCTAGCAGCACATAATGTTTAATGTTTGCCGCAAGAAGTCGATCGCCAATATTTCTCAGATACCAATCATTAGATCGCAACTGCTGTATGGGTAGTTAAACCAATATTTATGTAGAAATGCAAGACGGCGAGTTTTTACTGCACCACCATGTCGCTTCAGATTTACAAGCTTTTTTATTACCGCCGTATTGTATCTTACTGTTCCACAAATAAGATTTATATTTGAAAATCAACAGAATGTTTGCTTTGGAGATGTACAGGGCTAGTTTTTCTGTGTCCTCGTCAACTAAATGTATTTTGTTACAACCACGTGAAGTTTTACAGCTGCGTCTTATTATTTTTTTGTGGAAGACGACCATAACTCATTTCCTATGCAGTAAAAATGTCACTTTATACGACAAAATGAATGGCCAAGATATTCTTAGAACTAATTGTCTCATTATGGGCTGGGCCCAGGGACATAAAAGTATAAACTCGTATCTTCTGTCCCAATTTAAATTCCGGTTAAATTTCAGCTTATGTAATGTAAAATGTAACAAGCAGCCTTTCCGAGTTTGATGTCTGTCCTTCTTTGAACTGTGTACAATATAAGGTGCGTTAAACTTACGGAGTTAGGGCGCACGTACACGACCCGTGTTTCGTCGCTCCGACCGGCCGCGGCACAGTCCTCCGCCACCTCGTGATTTATTGGTCCTCGTTTATTTTATTTCCCAATTCGTTTTTAGTTTACAACCTCGATGTTCCTCTATCGTTCTCTAAGGAAATGGTCTTACAAATAAATTGTGGTGATTTATCTTCTCTGTTATGTGAAATTGAAAAATGGAATTCTTATGTAGCGGTCTAAAGGATGTTTTATGTAAGTTTGGGATTTAGAATGGATTAAGAATCTTAATCGTTTGAAATGAGTAACGTAGCAGAAGTGAGCAGTGGTGGCCCAGTGGTAACGGCCGCGACTTACGAGGTGTTGTAGGTCGTGGGTTCAAACTCAGGCAGGAGCTTTACTTTGTGTAAATGATTTAATCACCACTGCTCTCAAAACGGTGAAGGAAAACATCGTGAGGAAATGTCCTTAAAACCAAAAATTCGAAGACATGTGACAACTACCAACCCGTAATGGGCCTGCGTGGTGGATTACGGCCCACTTCCTCTGGGAGAGAGGAGGCCTGCGTCCCAGCAGTGGGAACATTAAAGGCTGATTATATGTTTGAAATTACGTAATATCGTTTTTTATGCTTTGGGTAAACATTATTTCCTAAATTTATTTCATAAAGTATTTTACTACAATACTTAAATAGTTGCATTATTTGAAGGCGTAATAACAGATTTAAACGTCACTAAAAAAAATATCTACGACTTAAGGAAGCCTAGCGATTGGACAGGAATATGTCGAGCAGTGGTGATGTTGAAGAACGTTGGTTTAATCAACCATTTTGAAGTTTTAATAAGTACGTTGTAATCGGCATCAAGTCTAAGCGAATGTGGGTAAATATCCACATTTGACGAGGAATTCAGAAGTTATATATATATTTACGTAAGTCCGGATATTACAGAAGCCACAGTTAACATTCCTATGAAGGAATTGCACTAACTATTTGTCTTGTTCAAGAATTTAAAGTGATTTCGTAACGGCAGCATCTATTACTTACGAACTAGACAAAGAGCTAGTTCCATTTGTGACTAACCGTTTCAAAGCATGACTTATTACTAAGAAAACAATAAGTATTCCATCTAGTAAAGTAGTTTGAACTCTGTTAACTCCATTCAAGTTTAAGGCGCTGACAAGACCCAATTGACCAAAATAGGCTTCTCTTAAGAAAGAAAATTGCCAAATCTGTATAGTTTGTGGTAGCGGAAAAAATATATGTTAATTTTGAACATATTTCCCAGAACTTAGTTGTCACCAAAACACGTTTTGAAAAAAAAAAATCTCGATACAAACTACCGTTAAACTAACCTCTTACCTTGAGTTCTAATCCAAAATATCTGTATTAAATATCAACATAAATTACGTATTTAATTAATAACAAGTACGTCTTATTCTAATGCAGAACTTGGTTGTTTTTTATTTTCGATTACTCAACTCAATTCTGAGTAAATAGATAATTACTTCATATTTTGCAATAAATTACAAGCGTTTTGTCGTCGCGCTTCTCTTTCTTTTTTATGCAATCTGACAGTGACCGCGGTTTAGGTGTTGTCAGCGTCTTAAATAGCTTTGTGTAAGCTTCCCGGCTCCGACTACAAACAATGATAATAATTTCTGATTTTGTATTACAAAGCGCGAACTGTGAAAGAGTTTGAGCTCGTTGTATTTCTAGTTTGACAAAAGACGAAAGTTGATCTATGTGCATTTGTACCTGAAGAAACCTCGGCGTTGTATTCAGCTCGGTTTGTCAAAGCCGAAGCGACAGATTATAGGACATTATAACACGACAAGTGACAAAACATAATTGATTGTCGTCGAAGTTAAAGTTGGGGACAGGTTCAGACAATAAGGACAGGTACCCAAATCGGAATACAAGAAATCCATTGTCCATCCCGCACAGAGGCGTCAATTGTTGCCATTTTTTTTTTTGCTGACTGAACGAATTGCTTGTTTTGTTTGCTTTGCACAGGTACCGACTGCAAGGTTTATGCCAATTTTATATTGGGATCCCAAATAGGTTACGCCAATAGTGTATTGGCGTATACATTGACTAAGGTAAATAAGTATTTTTAGTATGAGGGTTTAAAACTTAATGGTCTAAAGTATGGCAAGGATCAGCCGTGGGCGTCGTTATACCTAGGCAATAGAGAATTATGTTAAGAGTGCTGCAATGCTAGCTTTTAGTAGTAATGTGTACGTTATAGGTCTTGTTTAGCAGGAAACACAAAATGGACTTACCAAACCGATGCAGCGAGGCCGAAGTAGTAAAGTAGCAGGAATACGACGGCACAATTAGGGTTTGCTAGCCCGTCGTGTGCCAGCAGCATGCGTGTCGGTGAGGTGGAGTCCTTAGCGCAGCCAGCGGCGGCGCGGCCGGCGGCGGCGCGCACGCCCCAGCCCGCCGCCGCCGCGCACCGGCACAGCGCCACCAGCACCAGCGCGCGCTCGCCCGCGCCGCCGCGTTCTCCACACGCCAGCTGGGCCCCCACAGCCGCCAGCGTACACGCGAAACTCAACGCAGCCCAAGTCGCCAACCACACCTCTGAAGCTTTCCGCTCTCCACCATCCCAGAGCACTTCTGCATCACAATACTGTGCGCAGCGTGCCGATCCTCTCACCCACACCCAGTTATTGGGCTTGATGAGTCTTCGGCACGCTTCCCTGCCGCCTGCATTCCCCATATCCAGAGGAACTGTCCCCGGCGGCGATGCACGCTCTCCCGGTCCTTCCATGCACATATGCTCATGATTATTCTCCGCAGGGAATAAAGAGCAATCCAACTCTGGAGGCCACAGGAACCCGAAGCCATGCAGCACAGGGTAACATCTGGTGTACACACTCTCGCATAACCCTCTGCAGGGCCCGATGGGCAGCGCCACCTTGTCGGTGCACATCGGTACGTACACAGAGCATAGGAACAGGTGCAGCTGAGAGGAGCATCCGTACTGCACCAGCGGGCTAAACGTCTGCAGCGTCACGTCGGCGTCCGTCTGCAGCGTGTGCCGCGCCAAGTTCGGCATCCCGGTTTGGTTGTATCCAATGTTCTTACACATCGCCACTTTGATAGGTTCACATGTTCGCACGGAGGCCTCGGCGGCGACTCCGGCCACTAGGGTCACTGTAACAACAACAGCCACGATGCACTTCATGTTCGGAGAGGACATATCCGGCGCGTTACATCAAAGATCTCATTGTAGTCGTGAATGTTTACGCGCGAGCGCCGCGGACGCGCCAACAGCGTGCGTGCGTCCCGAGTCGCGTCTCAACACGGTGTACGGGTGTATCAGGTGTATGCGAGGGAGGAGTGCGGACGGGCGCCGGCCGCGAGCCGCGGGGGGGACCGCCATCACAAAAAAAGGTCTGCAGGTATGCGCTACATTGTAGCGCGGGAAAGGGAGAGAAATGGCCGAGGAGCCGGCCGTGCTGTCCGGAGTGTCCGGTGTACGCCGCGTCGCTTATCACCGCCGCACCTTATCACTGAGGGTAGATTCCGACTCGTGATGCCATCCAGTATCGATTTTTCGATAATTTCGATATCGCGCGCTTGATATGAAAACTGATTAAATAAGATACTCAATTTGGGTCTTCATGTGAAAACATGTTATGAAATTATTTATAACTATTAAGCGTTAAATGCGTGAATTAAGTTGCCTTATTGCTATTGATTTAGATAACTAGTTTTTGTTACCACATAAGTTAATTAATGAGAAATGCACCGACCCCAGCATGATTTGACCAGACTCGATTACCTACTCGAATGAACTCAAAGATCCATACTAGCCCCAGGAGCCTCATGTTCCATGGGACTACTATGCCATTGCATATCAAAGAGTATCACGGGGGCGCGGTAATGGTAGGGAAGACGTGCCCTTAGGATATGGAAGGATTATTTGAGCCGTACCGGATATGCATCCTATCTTTTAACAACGTCGTCGCCAGGTTGGCTCAGGTCCAGCTGCTTCCTCGAATCTTTCCTGTGACACTGCTATAAATGACATTGTAAAAATGGAACTGTGTTGTATATTTATTAATTGAAATATTTAAATTTATATAATTTAAATAATGTAAATTGAAAATCAATGTAATTCTTTGATTTGAAGTAATTTTAAATTGATTTTGCGTACCGTTAAAACGGTGAGATATGTAGCACTATTGCATTTTTAACCTGTGTAAACATACCATGTTTCTGGCAAATAAATATTCTATTCTATTCTATCAGCTGTACGCTTATAATAGAGCATTACAAAGAAATTAATTTTGATGTTTTGATATTAAACTTTAAATTAATTTCAGATACTTTATAAGCGCCTAACTATAATTCCTTCCCACAAGTTCATCTGTCATTATCAAAATACAAATACTAATAAAATTTTGAAATAAATTTATTGTACATAATTTACTACATTGTATTTAAGCATTACTGTATAAATTTTTATGAAACATAAATAGGTATAATGGTGAACATTATTAGTAGTACAAAAATTGGACCAAAATGTAGATCAGTGGGGTTATAAAGCGTTCGACAGACGTTTCTCTGAGAATCAAAATATTTACAGTGCGAGGAGGCTGCGATCTAACTGAGGACCATATACTTAAAGTTACGACTAAAATGAAAGATAAATACTTTTACAATAATCTTATTATAATACAAGTTTTATTTCAACACATATTTCAGTTGCTAATATTGTAATCTGATAGTTTATAACATCTGCAGGGGCCCCGGCGCGGGGCCCCTATGCGTCGATACTTACTTACAAGTAACAATCTTATGTACTTTTCATACTTCTCAAGTCTTGTACATCGTCTTTCCCTTTAGTTCTTACATCTTGACATTTTTACATTCGCTAAGCTAATGTATAATACAACATTCACAAAATTTTAACAAATACACCCTCCGTCTGATGGAATTTTACACTTAAAACGATGACAAAGCGAATTATAATAAGGAATGCTAACCAAGCACACTAGCGCCACCTGCAGTAACATTTTGGAGTTACAACTAATTTCTAATATTGTACAAACGTATTCTATGAAAATTATAAATGCCACGGTACGAATACAACGAATTATAGTCCGCGCGCAAGTGCTAGTCACCGCCTGAGGTGTGTGAGCGATCTGCCGGGGTCGCGGGAAGGTACTAAAGGGTTACCGAGGCCCCTGGCAACATAGGCAACGGAAGGAATACGGGTGGATTTTAGTCAGTAAGAGTCTGACACACCCTCCCGGTCCGCCCAGAGCGGGAGAAGTTATTTGATGATTTCCCACCCAAAAACAAAAAGAAAAGGTATGTGAGCGATGAAACGGGGAGGTTCAGACAAAGGCCAAGCTAACTCAGTCTGCCAATCTTGTCAATCGCGCCCACCCGCGTGTCACCGCTCACATACTCAGGCGGTGACCAGCACTTGCACGCGGACAATAGACAATTTGGAAAACTATGAATCTTATAGATTCTCAAGTATTTGGCCTCTAACAACGAATTATTAGTTTTCTGTATTTTTATAAATTACAAAAAATATCGTCAACGGATACAAACGTTATTATTTAATCTTATATTATTAGCCTTTTGCCGATTTAGATTTTACAAACCATATTTTATTTATTGGATTTTATTTTAATAAACGAAATCTGAAGTAAGAGGATCCCTTTCGATATTCAACCGGTATTCAAATATGAATGGAAGTACTGACAAAATGAGTAAGCAAGCACAACCACTGAATAATACACTCTATAATATACTTAGAAAACACTAGAATTAGCGATAATTTCAAATCAATTATTTAAATCATATTTTTGGTACTTACAATTGATTTGAACATTGATCAAGTTTGGATTTATTAATATAAAAACGACTTTGTTGTAAATTCCTTCACTTCATCGAAGACCATTTGATAGTGTTTGGGTGAAGATATTTTCTTATACATATCTCTATAAAATCCATTAAAATGTTGTTGTTATTAGCTATGGGCTTGTTTCTTGAACGAAAATAATCGCAAAATTTATGTGACAAATGGTCAAGCGCTCGAAAACTACTGCGATTAGCTGTTGAATAATCATTCAAACAATCACAGCAGTTTACGCTCGCTTGACAATTCGTCGCACAAATTTTGCGATTATTTTCGTCCGAGAAACTGCCCCTTTAAATCCAAAAACGCTTCTAACACTAACAAGTCTTCATCACTGCTAACTCTGGAAATGTACGGGAGTGACGTCATTATAAATTTTATTATATACAATACAATAAACTACATGTATACAAAATTATATAAACCTGACCAAATTATATTAAATGCTACTGAGACTACGGAAATTAGTATAATGACGTTAAATACTGTGGCTCTATAATAAATAATACAGTTATTTTCAAAATAGCCTCTAGAAATAAAATGTTAATGGACCCCTTATGCTCAAAAATGTAAAAAAGGCACAAAAATTATACTGCGCAACGCTAACAACAACATTATGCTTCAGAGCATTACGCGCAAGCAGAAATGTGTAAACGTGAAGGCAGGTCGAGGCCGAATCAGTGACACGGGGTGATCGGCGAGAGTCGAGTAAAATACACCGGCATACAAATAATTAGTCTCACCGAATATACGATAACAATACTACATAATAAACGATTCACATTGCATGAGATTACACATTTAAAACAATAACATGGGCGTGTGTCGTGGCGGGGGCGTGACTAGAGGAGCGGGGCGTGGTCGAGGCGCCCGCGCAGCGCCTCGCGGTCGCGCGTGACGTCGGCGAGGTCGAGGCGCACGCGCAGCGCCTCGCGGTCGCGCGTGACGTCGGCGAGGTCGAGGCGCACGCGCAGCGCCTCGCGGTCGCGCGCCACGTCGGCCAGCTCGCCGCACAGCGCGCGGCACACGCGGTGCAGCACGGCGTTCTGCTCCGCCAGCGCGCGCACGTCGGGCTCGGGCGACGAGTCGCGCGGCTTGCGGTACACCTCGAACGCGCCGTGCATCTCGCGCACGTAGCCCAGCCCCTCGTCGAACTCGCGCGGCGCGAACGCGTCCGGCGGGAACGCCGGCTCGCCCTCGCTGCGCTGGTTGATGAGGCGGCGCGGGGGCTCCGCGGCGGACGGCGAGGCCCGCGGCGGGGGCTGCGGGGGAGCCGCGGGGGCGCCTTTGAGGCGGTTGAGGTCGAGCGAGCTGGAGCGCGCGTGGTTGCGCAGCGGGCGGGGCGGCGGCGGCGGCGGGGGCTCCTTCTTGGGCGCGTACTGCAGCGACGCGGGCCCGTCGTCGCGCGCGGGCGGCGGCGGCAGCACGCCGGCCGGCTTGACGGGCTTGCGCGGCTGCGGGCGCTGGATGGACTTGATCTCGGCGCCGTTGGGCGGCGGCTCGGCGGGCGGCTGCGAGTGCAGGCGCTTGGGGCTGGCCAGCTCGAAGGCGTGCGCGAAGTCGTCGCGGCGCGGCGAGCTGGAGGCGCGCGTGTCCTCCAGCGGCAGCGCGTTGTTGTCGGGCGTGACGCGCACGGCCACCGGGTGGAAGATCTTCGGGTCGCGCTCCACGGCCGACTTGTGGAAGTCAAAGTTAACAGGCTTAGGCCCCGGACTGGACACGCTTGATGTAGGCGAATCCACGAACTTGGTCCATTCTTTGTTATTAACTTGGGCTTCAGTTTTCGGCGGGGTGAGTGAAGCTTGTCGTTCCTCAGGCTTTTTAGGAACTGCCTTCGTGGCATCGTAAGGGTCGATGGGTTCTGGTTTGGGCGCGAAGTTGAAGTCTGCAGAGGTTCCGGAACTGAACATGTCTGCTCCGAGGTCTACCAGGTCGGTGGTGACGGCTTGGGCAGAATACCGTGAGTCCACGCGAGGCACGAGGGCGGAAGGCAGTGCCTCGGGCACGGCCACGTTGTTCCGTCGCAGCACTATGAGATGCATCGCTATGCTAAACTCCTCCAGTGTTAACATGCCATCCTTGTTTATGTCTGAGAGCTGCCATATTTTCCGGAGGTCGGGTACAGGTAGGTGTGATTTTTCGAAAAATAACCTGAAGAGACAAATATTTTGTTTTTATAATCATGCCTAAAAATGCCAAGGGGCTTGTGGCTAAGTATTAACTACCGCACGGGTCGATCGATCAGTTTAAGCTACGCTTGCCGCGGTTGGTCCGTGGATGGGTGACCATCTTTACATACCAAGACCCCTCCGTGCCTCGGAAAGCACGTTAAGCCGTTGGTCCCGGCTGTCATTTGTAGATCTTTCGTTACGAGTCGTCAGAAGCTCGAAAGTCTGACAACCAGTCTTACCAAGGGGTATCGTGCCCAGTAACTGGGTTGTGGAGGTCAAATAGGCAGTCGCTCCATGTAAAATACTGGTATTCAGCTGTATCCGGTAAGACTGGAAGCCCACCCCAATATAGTTGGGAAAAGGCTAGGCAGATGATGAATCATGCCTAAAAATCTTAGTATCATTTAAGCATAACAGGTCAGATTTTTTCAAGAATATTGGGGAGAGTGATTGAGTCGATATAATATGTTTATCGCTTTAAATTACTGATATGGCAGCTAATCGTGTAAAGTGCATTCATGATTTAGTTTAAACATGTAAACAAATATTTGTTTTTGGTAAAACAACTTTAACAGCTACAAATAAAGTTCAGTTTACATGACAACTTCGAATATTTTTATGATTTTTAAAAGTAATTCTGAAATCAACTTATATTAGAATACACTAGCATAAAGTTGACATTCATCATTTAAGTCGAAATAACGTCAAATGAAAACAAAGATTTGAATAGACTTTAGTTTAGTTTTTACTGAAATTTCTCAGTCACAGCCCGTAGTCTGGATCTGTCCCCGGTTGATGGCAATTTTACTATATACGAGAAAAATCTATAAATATGTTATTGAGATAGTTTAGGCAAAAAGGAGTCGGAAAATGTTAGTTTTAGTTCATAAAATAACAAAATAAATTTTCAAATTCAATTCAACGTTTTCAGTTTTTCTAATCTGTTAAAAAACACCATGAAATAGTAGCCGCCATGTTATTACGTCATACGGCTATGTTAACAAAAACGCGTCAATTATCATACAAAGATCAGCGCATTTGTTTTCATAGCCCAGTGACGTCATGACCACAGAGCAACATGGCGTCCACTGCGTCCAACGTTTTCGTCAACCTACACGCCCTTATGCCACTTATCGATTGAATAAAAATGTTGTGATTTTTTTGGGGCATGTTAGCACTATAGAATTTAATTAAGACACTTTTCAAAAATGGGTGTAAGACCCTATTACATATGACTTAAACAAAACTGGCGAAATGTGAGTGAAGTATACGTACACCTCTGCCTAACCCTTCAGGGAAACAAGGCGAGATGTTATGTTTATTAAGTTTAGTTACCTAGCGGTCTGTCCGGACAGCATGCCGCGCTCGGGCCGCAACGTCGCAAACTGTCCTGCGTAATGCCGCGCCTGCGCATCGCTGATCGCCCAGATATCGTCTACCGCGTCACCTTCCTCTTCTGAAGAGTGACGATCTGAAGACTCTTCTTCCGTACCTACAATTAAATAAGAGAGCTGTTAATGTTTTGGAACAAAGTCAATGTCATACATAATAAAGTTCAAATTCTATTGCAACCAAATCTTTTTCTTACATACATACATACATACATACATAAACTCACGCCTTCTCCATGGGGGTAGGCAGAAACTATAGAACGCCACCTGCTACGCTCCTTACATACTCCTTTTGCTTCGTTTACGTTCATACATCTGGTCATACACGCACGCCGGTTGCGAGTACTACGCACCTGACCTTTTTGAAGAACATCATTAATCAGGTCACTCACGCATACTCTTTTCAATTTTTGTCCCTACATCCTTTAAACCGCATCGTTGCCTTATCACATCATTTTTCAGCCTATCATTTATAGTCACACTACACATGCTTCTCAAGGAACGCATTTCCACAGCATTTACTCTATTTTCATGCCACCCAACATTCACTTCCATACATTAGTGTAGGCACCAGCACACCATTATGAACAGCCAGTCGAGCCTCTTTGGGCATCGACTGGTTGGTCACCATCGCATGTATAGCACCATTTATTTTTATTGTCACTCAAAAATCAACTTAGAGTGCAGAACGCCGAAGTATGTTAAATATAATACATTCAAGTAGATATATACTTGTAGTACTAATTATATACAGTAACTTGGAGAAATACCAGTTTCTATAAAAAACCGGCCAAGTTCGAGTCGGACTCGCGCACGAATGGTTCCGTACTAATATCTATAAAAAAAAAAAAACCCGACTGCAAAAACACATACCTAACTGAAAAGAGAAAAACAAGCATTATAATCTATAGAAATTTGGTATCACAGGCGGAGACAAACATAAGTTACACCATAATTAAGGTTATTGGTTTGTCCCCGCCTGCAATACCAAATTTCTATAGATTATAATGCTTGTTTTTCTCTTTTCAGTTAGGTATCTGTTTTTGCAGTCGGGTTTTTTGTTTTTTTAAATAATTTGTTTTATTTCCAGCTTTTTAGTTTTATTAATGTATAATATATGGAATTGACTCATTACTAGCTTTTATTTGATATCAATATTGTTGTGATTTATTAAAAAAAAACGTTTCACTGCGTTTTTTTGGATTTGCAGATGCATTAAATAAAAATTATAGCCTATGTCACTTCCACAATGAAGACGAATCTAACGACACCTCTTACATATGTTAAAATCCATCAAGCCGTTTAGGCTACAGAGCGTGCCAAAGAAATATACATACATACATACACTCGAAAAACATTACCCTCCTTTTGGGGCAGTCGGGTAAAAACGGCAAAAAATCATGTCTGTTGTATGGGAGCCCCCTTAAATATTCATTTTATTCTGTTTTTTAGTATTTGTTGTTATAGCGGCATCAGAAATACATCATCTGTGATAATTTCAACTGTCTAACTGTCACGGTTCATGAGATACAGCCTGGTGACAGACGGACAGCGCAATCTTAGTAATAGGGTCCCGTTTTCCCCTTTGGGTACGTAACCCTAAAAAAGGTAGTGAAGTGAAAATAAAAAGAATGAAAGAAATTCAACCTTACACATATATGCATAGTTTTAATTGAATTTAATAACATAAACGTTAAAACAACATAATTTAGTTTTTTTAACATAACGTAAATAACGAGCATTGACCGATTTCACGTTCTTGAAAATTCAATGAACTGAAAATGATTTTATTCATGACCATGTACACACGGCTACACATCAAGCTATACATTTCCAGTTTACGCTGACGGTACGGACGATTGTACGGAAATCCTATACAATGTGAGATCAGCTTATACACTGACAGGCGGACGTTGGATTTGACGACCATACTCTTGACATATTTTTTTATTTATTTATATTTAATATACAAGTAACAATGGACTCAAATGTATGTAACAACATTTCTTGACAACTGTGTTAGTAAACTTAACCTAACACTGCCCCATAGTTATGAGAATCCCTGCTACAAGCTCGACACCGATGTTGAAAGCTTGTAGCAGCGATTCACACACAAGCAGTCCAGTCTGCTCGCGACACACTGCAGTATAATGTTGGGGCTGGCTCGCTCCGGGCGCACCAGGAAGGCTAATCGTTTTCGCATCGCTACGTAGAAGCAATCGACACGAGAATCAGCAAACATCCTTGATCCGCTACAGAAGCGAAACAGCCCCATCAATACCCGCATTATTGAATGCGAATGGCGCTGTAAGATTTTTGAGTGTAATCTACCCACAAGCAGCACGTATGAGATCCAATATGCACGAAATACACATAGCCAGATGACTAGACTGTGCTGCCTAGCTACGTAATCCAAATAAATGGACTTTAGACAGCAGTACCCAGCCACACCAATGATTCGTCCAGTTTTGAGTGCCTACCTACTATAATTGTTTAATATATATTCCGTTTAATATATGTTCCGTGTTTAATATATACTATATATTCCGCTGAGGCCTAAGCAGTTTAATCACAAAGTCTGATCAAATTCTCAAGTTTCCTTGCGCGGTCTGCGTGAGAATGTCATGCGTGATTTCTAGACATTTTATTTTATTTTAAGTATTTCGATCATTTCTAATCTAGATTTACACATCTTATTATATGTATTTGTGAAGGACGGATACGACTTTAAGATTGTATGAAAAAGTGAGTCATTGAGCAGTGAAAAAATGGCCTAATTTAACTAGCGCCAAAATACGAAAATGTAGCTAATTAAGGCCAATTGTTAGAATACATAGAAACCAGAAGACGGACGTATACTAGAACAAAATATACCTACTTATATAGCTAGAAGAACAACTTGACTACAATATCAGTTTTATAAACGTTTCTTAAGAGTCGATTTCACTTTTATTTCTAACTAGCTACTGTTGCCCGCGGCTTCGCCTGCGTTGTTTTTTTCTCAAATAAAACTAAGTTACTCCTTATAACATCAGTTATCTGCCAGTGAAAGTCCCGTCAAAATCAGTCCAGCCGTTTCGGAGATTAGCCGGAACAAACAAAAAGACAAAGAAAATATTTAAAAAAATATTCTTTTGTTACAAGTACCGTATATACTTTCATATGCTTTTATTAAAAATCTATTATTTTGAAATTACAAACAGACACTTCAATTTTATTTATTTGTCGGAAGATACGATTAAATCATTGCTACTCGAGTTGTGGTTAGAGATCGGATCGAGTTATTTTATAGGTGACGTAAAGGAAATAACCACAAAGCCGCTCAATAGGTAAAATTACGGCTACACTGTCGCGATAACGTCAACTACACTTGGCGTGCTCTCTCTCGCACACCGCTCGACGTCTTGCCGTCTCTCGTGTGTATGTTGCTGTTCGCGTTATCACGACTATGTAGCCGTAGCATGAGAATACAAATACTTCCGGCGGAGAAAACAGAAATCACTTGAAGGTGGCACAAGGTGTGAAGTTTCTCTGTAGAAAATTGAGGGTTCTCCGCCCAGATGGGTGGTATTTTCTAACGGGCCACTGCCCCTTTCGTCGGAAGGACTTCACGCCTTGTTTCTCCACCTCCAAACTGACGACCCTTACGTGTTCCCAGTCTAGAAACCTGGATTTGGACCAGAAGGGTGATTGATACCTCGAAGGGAAAAACTTCCGTTCAGCAGAACGGAACTTCCTCCATTTGCAACGGAGGAACATCACATGTCGTTCCTCCGTTCACCAAAATCATTACTAATATTCGCGGTGCTCAGGTAAAAGACGCGTAAAAGCATATATTGTGGAGGAGAATGCGGGTACCCTCTCGCTCCAATAATAAGACCCATTGGAAGTGCAACAGACAATAAGATAAGATTATAGGAGAAGTCTCTTACCAAGTAGTCTCGTGTGTTCCTCTCCAGTGTTAGCTGGCCATACTCCCCGGCCGGTAGCACTATGCTCCCACACGGGATGCACCCGCTCCGCCACGCTATTGGTCGGCGTCGGACTTTCGCTTGCTGTACTCCACGGCGAGCCAGTCTTGGGTCCTCTTCTCTGTAAACAATTCGGAATTAAGAATGATTATTTATTTACGTCTGATCCAAAAGTCATCAGTGCTCGATCGACAGGATGTCTGTCGTTCGGCCCACAACCACTTCAGCAAGCTTATCCTGCAAGCTATGAAATGAAATTGTTTATTCTGTAAATAGGATATCAGAATCACTTTTACACGTCATATTAAAAAAAAAATAAGCTAGATGGAGTCGACATTTCCTATCTGATTACCCCTGAGAAGAAATGCCGAAACAAACTCAAGGGTCAAAGTCTCTTTTAAAGTCCTGACATAATCTTGGTCAGATCATGTGAGGACCATGTAGATCCATGTCTGAAATGGTCTTTTGAGGAAAGAACCACACAAATTTGAGTGGACCTGTCCAGTCAGTGCAAGCATTTGTCAGTAATCGTGTCGCTCAACTCAGAACTTAAGGAGCTCAACGACTCGACGAACAATACCAAGAAAAGGACATTTGGGTAGGCCGCATAAAGTACTCAAAATGCCAGACTATCATTAAAACTGAGAGAAAAAAAAAACAAAAGAAATATATAAAAATGACCCACATAGTGCTCACATTCACAATAATTAAACTATGACGGCAACTCCAGTTTTCTTCTGGAGGCTTGGTTGGTTTTATTAGTTTATTTATGAAATCGAGCAGCTGCGGCCTTGTGGTAACGGTCGGTCTCGACTTACGGCTCGTGAGCTCGATTTAGCTCGAACCCAGGCAAATACGAACCAGTTTGTACAAACCCACTGAATGAATATAGGCTGATTATGTTCCCATGTTTTAAATATTATTATTATTTCCCAGTGTGTAGACCAAAAAAAGGCTGTATCTCATTTTAGCCTGAAATGAGAGGCCTAAAAACTGCTAGTGAAACTGATGAATGAGGCATCAGTAATCCCGTAATTACTTTAACAATATGTCGACACCTCCATGCAAAAACATCGTAACTGTTTTTTTTCATAAATTTCGTTACAATGATAAAAATGTAACAAAAAGAAAACTGTACAATCACTGTAACCTATCGCAGATCGCAGATATACTGGAAGAGATTTATTTTTCTTTATGTGTGTACATATATGGTTAAATAAATAAATAATTTAAAACATGCTGTATGTATGTATGTCTATTTCTTTGGCACGCTCTGTAGCCTAAACGGCTTGATGAATTTTAACATATGAGGTGTCCTTAGATTCGTCGTTATTGTGGGAGTGCCATAGGCTATATAATATTTATAAATTGCATCTGCAAATACAAAAAAAAGGAGGGCAAAGGTGTTTTTTTTTAATTAATTGCAACAATATTGGTATCAAGTAAAAGCTAATGAGTAATTTTCAAATATATATGTTAATAAAACTAAAAAGCTTCAAATAAAATAAATTATTTAAAAAACAAAAAACCCGACTGCAAAAACACATAACTGAAAAGGGAAAAACAAGCATTATAATCTATATAATTTTGGTCTTGCAGGCCCACAGTCGAATAACCTGAAATATGGTGTAACTTTTGATTGTCCGGGGGCCTGCGATACCAAAATTATATAGATTATAATGCTTGTTTTTCCCTTTTCAGTTATGTGTTTTTGCAGTCGGGTTTTTGTTTTTTAAATAATTTATTTTTTGCAACTTGATTTATAATTGGGATATTATTCGCTTATGAAGCCCGGCGCGTACCGCACGTGGTGCCAAGCAATGGAAAATCAATTGTGTCTCATAAGCTGCAAAAAATAAGTTCAATCATACCATAAATATTGCCTGCAAAGCAAATTAACCAGAGCGTACACATAATACTCACACTCACACGTAACCACCCAGAGACGTGGGAGTCCCGCGAAGATTACGACTACGCCTTATTATTATTGCGTATCAGAAATAGGAGGCCGCGCCTAGCAGTGTAGGTAGTGTCAAGGCACTGGAATTACAAAGTCACTCCCAAGGTCACGACCATGACCTCCAAGGTCACTCGACCCTGACCACCAAGGTATCATGAACACCAGGATCACTTGAAATTGACCAGGGTCAAGGGGTCAAGGACAAGTGACTTTGATCACTTGTCCTTGACCCTAAGGTCACTTGACCTTTACCTCAAGGTCACTAACCATGAATATTAACATGCTCCTGAGAATAGCGGATCTCGACTTTCGATTTTTCTACTTTCGATTTCGAATTTTGACTTTGACCTCAAGGTCAAGGTCAGTGACCTTAGGAGAATCGCCGATAATACTTTAAGATAAATAGCGGTGCGCCACGAATATAATTTTTTGCTTATTCAGTTAAGAGTTGAGTATTTTTTTTTTTTTTTTGAGGGTGGGAAATCATCAAATAACTTCTCCCGCTCTGGTCGGAGCGGGAGGGTGTGTCAGACTCTTACTGACTAAAACCCACCCGTATTCCTTCCTGTTGCCTGTGTTGCGGGGGCCTCGGTGACCCATAAGTACCTTCCCGCGACAAGAGTTGAGTATTTAGCTGTGCAATCAATAATTATGCTTGGAACTCGAATTATTTATGGATAAAAAGTTTTTTTTTATTTGCGTTTTTAAATACTACCTTTTTTTTTGGATGGGTAATCATCAAATAACTTTTCCCGCTCTGGAGGGTGTGTCAGACTCTTACTGACTAAAACCCACCCGTATTCCCGCTCCGCCCAGAGCGGGAGAAGATATTTGATGATTTCCCACCCAAATAAAAAAAAAAGCTAGTCAAACAAATTGTAACATTATACATAATCTTTGTACTTATGACAAATGTGGAGCTTATGATCACAAAATGGACTTACAATGTTGTTGCGCGGATAAGTTATGGTTTTTGAGAAAGAAAAAGATTGTTGTGTTTCAAATACTCGTGACATATTATAAGGCAGGATAATAATGCTTGTATCCACTGAAGCTTTCTTCATTTGCTTCCAATAAATCTAATAGCCCGAAGCTGTTTTTTTAATCCTTCAAAACAACATAACAATAACATAATGATAATGATTCGTAAAAAAATAAAAATACATGTATTGCACGTCATATTTTGAGACGATTCTGTACAGATTTATTATTGTATGCATGAAAAAAAAACTTACATTTTACTATGAAGTAACATTTTAGGTACCTAACATTAAACTTGGAGTTACAATTAACAGACAACACAAAAAAAATAACTTACAAAAAACTAATTTGTAACTAAGACATACAATGATTGTCCTCGTAACATAAATGACTTGTCTATGTATTGTTTTTCACGTAAGTCATGAAAAACCATAAAATCAATTTTTCTTTTACAACCTAACTTTACTTATAAATAGTGTACCTAAAAAGATTAAATAGTGACAGTTCCAAAGATTTTATGGGTCGTCTTGAACTTGGTAAACAATAATTTTTTTTTTAACTTTTATATCACTCTCCTCTAAAAACAAAAAAAAATGTTACGATATTATTTTTTTTTTTTTTTTTTGTGTGTGGCATCTCGTAGTTGACCTTGAGAGGTCGTGACTACTTAACCGGACTTTCCTGTGGCTGCCTTAAGCGAACTCAAAGCCTCCAGCCAGGGGCACGATATTATTGCATGGAGGTATCGATTTATAGGTAAACAAATACGGGAAAAACTGTGTAATTTCCCCAAAGTTTGCGTATTTGATGGTATTTCGGTACTTTCGATTGAAATCGAGGACAATTTTAGCGAATTTCCTCGTAGTCAGTTAGCAAAAACTAGCGTCGTAAACACACTAAAGCGCATGTCCCTACTTATAAATATGTATCAGTAAATTAACAGCACACCTGCAAGGTCACGAGCTCACTAAAACTGTACCGATGACAAATAGGGCACATTGAATCGCCATCTTGTGACAGACAGCCTTGTTCATTTACTAGTTTATTTTATTTTGGTCTTTAGGCTTATGATTAACACTACTATTAGATCACTTTGTTCCAGTAGGCCCAGGCGCGACTTTTAAGCATGGGACCCTGAGTCCGATCTAGGTTGGTCGAAATATATCCGGCGAAATATGGGCGTATTTTTCTGCCTACCTTTTCGGGGCCGAGATTCATAGTAGGTAATTCAACAAATATGGTTTGATTTATACCTATCATGAGTCTCGGCAAAAGTATAGTATTAACAAGAGTTTCAACGCGAGACATAACGTGTACGTACACACGGCTACATAGGATCAAGCTATAGGTACATTTCCAGAATGCTGAACTGGCATTGTATAGGATTTCCGTACAATTAGAGGTCAGCTAATACTGGAAATGTATAGCTTGATATGTAGCCGTGTGTACATGCTATATTTTTTTTTCAATCCTTGTCTTGATTATTTTTTTGTTGCCTCGAAAAATCGTTAAACTTCTACCCTTTTTTCAAAAAAGTAACTATATTTCTTAATACTGGGGAAACTTATTCATATTGTGCAAAAACAGCAATTAGTTAGTATTGGATAAGGATATTGGCATTTCTGTGGGAAATTATAGATGATGGCACAGCAGAGGAAAACTGCATTATTTTGTGGTTTTGACATAATATATTCGAAGCTAAATTGGGAATAAAATGGTTATGCACAGCAAAAACAATAACATCGTTTAGACTGTACATGATATATATAGAACTTGTATGTCTAAATGAAACTTGTTTATAATTTTATTTATTTAAAATAATGAAATGTTAAAATATCTTACTCCAAGATGTAACATGAGGCTGTAATATGGGTGTGTAAGTTTCATAGACAGACCTTGATTGTAAGTACATGTAGAAATAATATTCTGTTTATAATTATGATTTACACACACTACTGGCCACTGGACTTATCTACTGTATGAAATGGTCAACATGAGGCTTGTGGCTAAGTAATAACAGCCGCAAGGGTCGATCGTTCAGGTTAAGCTACGCTTGCCGAGGTTGGTCCGTGGATAGCCAACCATCTTTACATACCAGGGCCCCTCCGTGCCTTGGAAAGCACGTTAAGCTGTTGGTCCCGACTGTCATTCGTAGATCTTTGACAGTTGTTGGGTAGTCAGAAGCCTGAAGTCTGACAACCAGTCTTACCAATAGATATTGTATCACCCAGTAACTGGGTTGTGGAAGTCAGATAGGCAGTCCCTCCATTTAAAATCAGTATTTTACATGGAGGGACTGCCTATCTGTCTTCCAAATGTAGCTTCCGAATGTAGCTGAATACCAGTGTATTCAGATACATTCGGTTAGACTGGTTGGGGAAAGGCTAAGCAGATGATGGAATGGTAAACATTAAAAATAAATACCTATTTTCAATCCCATAGACTATCACAATAATATCCCAAACGCTGTATTTGTGCATGGTTGATGGCAATAGGGCTGCCCCCTATTACATGGGATTTAAACATAACTGGCGAAATGTGGGTGTACTATAAGTAGGTACACCTTTGCCTAACCGTTCTGGGAATACAGCGGTGATGTTGTGTTTAATATTTGTTTTGTTATTAATGGATAAGATTAATGACTGATTTTTTCAAGGATGTGATAATAATTTGATGTCAGTATTTCTTAATAAGTACACTGTGTAGGTTCTAATCAGAGTGAGTACACTACAAAGAAGATATTCATTATAGTTGTACTAATATTCCATAATGATGCAATAAAAACAACTACTATGGCAATAGCAATAATACATCAATCTACCTAGCCTTTTCCCAACTATGTTGGGGTCAGCTTCCAGTCTTACCAAATGCAGGTGAATTAGTATTCACCTGCATTCGGGTAAACGTGAAGCTGGTGGAGGTTAGATAGCAAGGTGCTCCATGTACAATATTGGTGTATTATACATGGAGCACCTGCCTATCTGACCTCCACAACCCAGTTACTGGGTAACATGATACATTTTATTTAGACTGCATTATAATGCAGTTATAATAAAATTAAGGCAAGACATCATTTAATTTTGTTAGTTGGTTGTTAATAAAAGTAAGACATTTATAAACCTGGAAGCAGGCAGTACAGGTTCGGTCATTGGGACAACTTTTGGCTGACATGGTTTATGGAAATAAATGTTACAAAACACCAACATTATTATCTGTTTTACCAAACTTTTTGGAATCAGTTAAATTATAAGTAATACAGAATTATATTATTATTTGACCTTTCTTCGTTGTAAGTTTATTAAAATAAAATAACAAAGACTTTCCTTATATACCTGAGCTAAAGAGCTGAGTACAGATGTAACATTGTTCTGTTATCAACCTTCGTTCTAAGCTATTAGCTGGGTTATTAACCTTACTGATAAAAATGTCACCACCAAATACAAAAACTCATTATCTTGTTGTCAAGTCTTAATATATATCAATCAGAATCATTTTACTGTACATAACAATAGTTCCATTCATAATATATTATTTGCCAAGATCTATTTATATGAACACCAGACTATGTTTTATTAATGAGTATGTAGCAATTTATAACTTCATATGTACATAAAAATTTATTGTTGAGCTGAAAATGTGTGTAAAAGATTCTTATTTCTGTCATTAAACAAGTTTGGAAAATAATGTATTTAGTTGACTAAGGAAAAGGGGTTAATGGTACTTACGCTCAATAACCTATCCAGTAATTTATCAACAATAGTACCTTGAAGATAAATATTATTATTTTTAGCTCCATATTTTTTTTTTCTCTCAGAGAGAGCACTGTTCTACTAACAAAACTGGGTCATACATACTAAGCTTATATTTCTTCGCAGAATTCTAACTAAAGCTATTCTAAACTATTCTACTTTCTTACTAAAGTTATTCTTATTAATTAATGAATTTGGGAATATTTTTCTAAAAATTATGGTATTGCATTTGGAATATACCAAAATGACTCTTTTCTAAAAATTTCTAAACCTTACTCTATTGTCCACTTTAGCAAACAAGGTGTAAAATGCCATAATAATGCAGTTTGTTAAAAATCACAATTATTTTGTGTAAAACTTTAATAATCTTTTTGTTTTCCTAATAAAGACGATCATAGTAAACTCACCCCACGGGATCCTGATCGCTGTGACAAAGTTTCAGATTCAATTTCAGAGTCTGTACTTAATCCTTCAGTTGTATCGTGAGACAACACCTGTGGGACGTCACTGTCGGACAGGTTGGATGACAGTCTTATAGGCTCATATGCACCAAGGGTTCCACCAAAATTCCTTTCCCTTTTACTCAAGTGATGTTGGTGATCATGTGGTGAGTTCGATAGTTGTATCAAGTCAGCATTCGCTTCAGAATTTAGAGCCCACGTAAACCTCGGGAGAGGCAAGTCAACAGGAGTAGACAAAAGCTCAGGTTTTACTGTCATGTTTGTCTGATGGGCTGCTATTAGTTTCAGTGCTGAATAAAATTGTTTTCTGTTCATGTGACTCAGTGACGCACAGTTATTAGGAGCAACGCTTATATCCATGATCTGTAACATATAATTAGTGCTCATAATCACTCATTCACAAACTGTGTTATCGTACGTCTAACCTTTACCACTAATTACCTGTTTTAGGACATCGTTGTGTACATTCGAAGACCGAAACAATTCTGTTGCTTTTAAAATCGGTATTTTCCCATTGGATTCCTCGTCACAACATAAAAACAAATCACCGAAATATCTCATTTCGGTTTCTGTCAAATTGAGATCCTCCATTATAGTAATAAAATAACAATATTATGGACTTCTACACAGTGTCTTTAGTTTATTATTAAATAGGCAACATAAACAACCATTATCTATTAATGTACACCATATTCATTGATAAATAGACGGATTCGAAACTTGTACATCACAAAATTTACACGAAGCAAACCAAATGTCACTGACAGACAGCTGCCTGATGCGGCCATTAAAATTTTAGAGCTCGCTTTCACGTTCAGAAACCGATAATAGAGTAGTTCCGCCACCGGTATGTGTAGTATTTCAGAGGTTTCAGTCGACATTCAACACCATCATACCGGTTAAATGGTCTTAAACTAGATACACACGCAGCGACTTAGAATCGAATATTGAAAAAAAAAATAAACAGTTGGACTGCCTATATTGGAACCTCATCCATTTTTTAAGAAAAAAATGTGTTGTGAACATGATCCAACACTCCAAGCTACCAGTTGTTCTCCTGAGTAATTAACCATCAAACCAAAGAATGCACGTATTCGCGTAAAGCTTTTCAAAATGTTGGTCGATGTTCTTACTAAGATCAAAGTCTACTAAATAAGAATTTCAACATTTAGCTAATAGACTTTGGTATTTTTACAGGATAATTTGGTTCATTTAAGAGTTTATCCAACTCCACATTTAACTTCCATGATGACTTCATTTTTCACCTTTTACCTTACAACATCACGTTTCTGAAAAATCTATCATCTCAGACACCATATTAAATTTATTGTCATAGCTAATGATACAATAAATATAATATGGTGTCAGTGTTGCCCACATGTCGTCTGCCATTCCGGATGAAAAGTATAATAATGTCCTTACCCAGGTCTATCTATGTGCAAAATTTCATCCAATTCCGTTCAGCCGTTTTAGCATGAAAGCGAGCAGTGATTAACACATCGTCCACCTGTATCATGTTGACACCACCTATGACCTCCTACACCACCTAAATGATCCTGAAACATCACTACGATAGTGACATATTACTACCCTTTTTGGCAAGAATTGAGAGGATTATTTTCCGGAGTTTGGTGGAAAAAACCAGTGATAGTCGCACAATAGAAACAGTGAGGGGAAGATGGATTAATTTAATAATTAATCCATTTTATCCTCACTGTTTCTCTGGTTTCCTCACTAGTTTTTTTTATTGTATCAAATTTACCTAGTGTACGTATCAACTTTGTGAGTGTTCTAGGCTATATAACTATAGATCACAGTCATTTAGTTTTATTTCGAATATTTTGGAGCTTACTTTCACATTTATAATATTAGAGGCGGATAATTACGATGTACCTACTCAGCTTTTTTCAATCGTTATTGCAAGCACAGCCATACTGCGAAATACTCTTTCTGCGTCTACGTTCCCTACAAGGATCTTTTCCTTTGGCACCTGAATGACATTAACACGGGAGGATTGACAAAACAATACGGCGGCGTTAGTTCCGAGTCTGGCCATGCGCCTAAAGAACCTTGTAGCGTTGTAACTTTTGGTGGTCTAGACTTGTGTCATGTCTATCATTATTGTTGGGTTAATTTAGACACACGCGCCTTCCTTCGCGCAAACGTGCGGGATAATATTGTGTACTCTTTCACTCGCGCAATTATACTATTTCTCTCTCACCCGCGCAATCCCGCCCCTCCACACACGTACCCCTTTTTCGTCCTAAGCGCGCACGAAAGCGCGTACGTCTAAATGGACCCATTAATGATGTCGTGCTCGTTACTTTTAATGTTAATGATTGTACCGAACTAAGTCAATGTAGGTCTTAAGTTTTTATTCTCTATTATGGTCTGGTAGACTGGCAGTTTGAGTAATTTATTGCCGCCTTCCCAAATGTCCTTTCTTTGGTATACGTCGAATCGTTGAGCTCCATAGGTTGAGTTAAGCTGCACGATTACTGACAAATGCGTGCACTGACTGGACGGGTTCACTCATCAGAAGACCATTTCAGCCACCTTTTCAGTCTTCACATGATCTAAACAAGATTGTGTCATTTCCTTTATGTCATTACTCATATCTGAGTGCTGTTGTTGACCGGATATTTTTATCGACGAATTACAAAAAGTTCATTGATATGTAAAATTCACTTCTTGAGTTAAATTTACAATTTCGGCTATTTGGAGAATCTGATATTATGCGAATAAAGGGTCTGGACTCAGGACTAAGAGACTGTGACCTCCAAGTTTGTTTTGACCTTTCTTCTCAGACAAAACACTTCTCGTCGGCGTTTCCTGTCTGACTACAGACAGGAAACGCCGACGTGAAGTGTTTGTACAAACCTACTTACAGAAATAAAATCATATAGTTATATCAAAATTAGGGGAAGACGTAGCGTTGGAAGGCCTCCTACAAGGTGGACCGATGACCTCGTGAAGGCCGCAGGAATCCGCTGGATGCGGGAAGCACAAAACCGGTCGAAGTGGCGGTGCTTGGGGGAGGTCAGCAGTCGACGTCTTTCAGCTGAAATTATGATATCAAAATTGTCATTCAGTCAAAGATTCGAAGTTCCAACGAAATACTAGTGGTTAATAAATTGAATTGCATAATAAAGAAGAAACAAAACAAAATAATTTAGTAAATTTTTATTGAGTTCTGATTTAATCGCGATACTGCATTAAATGTATAAATGTGATAATTAATATGTGTGATACCATTATCAAAGTAGTTAAATAATAATTTAGATTTGTCCGCTATACTTAAGCTTAAATTATAAAAGTCGATCTAGTCGACAAAATCATATTCTTAAACATTCATAACAACATTTATCTCTATGCAATCTAACATTTAATCCTTGGTCTGGATGTACTTGATGAGATCGATAACGCGGTTGGAGTATCCATACTCGTTGTCGTACCAGCTGATGAGCTTGACGAAGTTGTCATTGAGAGAGATACCGGCAGCAGCATCGAAGATGGATGAGTGGGTGTCACCAATGAAATCAGACGATACAACTTGCTCCTCAGTGTAGCCCAAGATACCCTTCAGGGGGCCATTAGCTGCTTCCTTAACCTTCTGTTTGATAGCTTCGTAGCTGGCGGGCTTGGCCAGGCGGACAGTGAGGTCGACAACTGACACGTTCGCAACAGGCACACGGAAAGCCATACCAGTCAGCTTTCCATTCAGAGCAGGAATGACTTTGCCGACGGCCTTGGCAGCGCCAGTGGAAGCGGGAATGATATTCTGCTGAGCACCACGTCCATCACGCCACAGTTTTCCAGAGGGTCCATCCACAGTCTTCTGGGTAGCAGTGGTAGCGTGTACGGTGGTCATCAGACCTTCAATAATCTCGAAGTTGTCGTGGATGACTTTAGCGAGAGGCGCGAGGCAGTTGGTGGTGCAGGAAGCGTTGGAGATGACCTTGTGAGATGGGTCATATGCCTCAAGGTTGACACCACAAACAAACATGGGTGCATCAGCACTGGGGGCAGAGATGATGACCTTCTTGGCACCACCCTCTAAGTGAGCAGACGCCTTCTCTATGGTTGTGAAAACACCGGTGGATTCGACGACGTATTCAGCGCCAGCCTTGCCCCATGGGATAGCCTTGGGGTCCCTCTCGCAGAAAACGGCGATTTTGTTTCCGTTAACGACGAGCTGGCCATCTTGGATATCAACGGTGCCCTTGAAGCGACCGTGGGTGGAGTCGTACTTGAAGAGGTAGACCATGTAGTCAAGGCCGATGAAGGGGTCATTGATAGCAACGACCTGAGCGCCTTTCTCGACGGCAGCGCGGAGGACCAGACGCCCAATGCGGCCGAAACCGTTGATACCGATTTTGGACATGTCTGTAATAGAAAGAAACAAAGCACATTAAGTTTTCGTCATAATCGAAGATGATGATCGAGTATCTTCGTAATTGTTAGGCGTGTGAGTAGTTGGCCATAACAGCATATCTGTTACACCTACAGCTATACATTTATATTGATAATAAATGTGTGTAGTCTGATTTCATCAGAGATAACGTCAGGAATTCTATTAAATGCTACTGATAAAAGGCTACTAACTCTATTTTTATCCATGATATGAGTTCTAATAACTTTGCTAAGCTTTAAAACATTATAATTCGTAAATATGAATATAATTTGGAAAAATGTTGAGCTTTTCTGGTTTTTTCGTCAAGGAGGTATGTCTCTAGCTAAAAGAACCAGTAAATTAAAATGAGCAAGAATAGACAGGACACCTAGCAAGGTCATTTACGAATGTCGCAAGATGAACCTTAGGGAGTTCAAAACCAATGAGTGGATAAATATATTTCATGAGGGTCCTTCATAATTAATATTTGAAGAAGTTCTTAGCTCCACTTTTCACAAAACAATGTAGAAAACGCTTTAAAATAATACTATGCAGGTATTGATAACATTATGTTTACACAATATGTTTGGCATTTATTATGAAAAAATCTTGTTTGTATGCCAAAACTATAAGTAGCAGCAAAAACATGAAACAAACATTACGTGACCAGTCGCGCCGTTATATATCATATAAAACTAGGTATTTCCTCAAAGAAATAAGTGAACAAATTACCATTTGGAAATACATATAATGGTGCAATGTCTCACAAAAATAATATTATTGAGTATAATATAATTTTTTTTGCCATGGTTCGGTAGGTAGGTACCTTATTTCCTAGTCAATTAGGGCAAGAGTTACATAAAACAAAACGGTGGCGTTCAGTCGTCTAGCGACCGCAGTGCATTTCAAGGTCATAGGAAACTTACGGGATACAGATCATTTAGATCACGATTGTATGGGGAACGGTAAAATTTGTGTAGAATACAGAAACATGTAAATATACCTATTCAGTTGTAGGGCTATTAGAAAAAACATATCACGTCAAAACAGGAAAAAAAAGAAAAAGAAAGGGAAATATCTTTAAAATTTGTGTAATTATTAAAACTTTGTCGAATAATGGCATCAAACAGTTTTTATTTATAGTAAATCTAAATATTAAATCATTCTAACACATCCAAATTATTAAGTACTGACTAGGTAACTGGCATAGCTGTTTGCTAGCACGTAGGTCAGTTACCGAAATATAAATAGCACAAGTTCCGGAAGCCGATGATATAATCGTACCGGCTTTAATTCTGTTGCATACATTTATTCATTGCATTTGTAAACTTAGATCATCCTATAATAATTAGTCTAAGACGATCGAATACCGGCCGGTATGGAGGTCATATAAAGGTCACTCATTAAAACGTCATAAAATACAAACGAAATGAAACAAATGCTACGTAATGATATGAAGATAGATTATATTATTATATTCTTCCAAGGAACCAACAACTAAAAGTACTTGATAGAAAACTTTAACATAGATTTAAACTAAAAGTCGGCAAAATCACACATAGCTACGTGGTGAAGATAGAAGTACATAAACGCAGAAAATTATGCAATACACTACTAATTATTAAAGTAAGTTCAGAAAGACAATGGAAAACGAAATTAATTAACATGTAATTATTTGTGAACACTTACCGGAATAAATTTATTTAGAAACGAGTAAATATGTAACTCCACGTATGTTCTCCACGAGATGGAGTTTTAAAATGTCAGCTGAAGGACAAGGCAGGACGGGCGTTGTATAGACAACTTCCAGAAGATCAATGAAGCATAGAGCAAGCAAATATAAGTAGATACGACAAAGTACAATAGGCATTTTGTGCTTTGTTTTCGGGTATCATCCAGGATTTTTTTGCCACCAGGGGGCGCGGCGGCGCCACATAAAATTAGGCTGGTAAAGACTTTTGACAATTCTGGCAGACCTCTTTACGCGGAAAAGCATGTTTATTGATAAGTATTTTCAAATTAATAAAATAATGGGGTTAAAAACTAAAAGCTCGTCATAGGTGGCAGTACAGTTGTCCGTCTACAAACCGCCATTGTTTTGTTTTAAGTTTACTTTTGTGTCGACACAAAAGTACATATTTATCTAAATATGTATGTGACTTGGAGTGTACCGCGTGTGTACAGGGGAAGCGTCTATCGCTGGTTAAAAAACAGCTGTAGTGGAAAAGTCAACAATTTATGAATGTTTTATAGTTTAGGTTATTTTGTGTTTGCTGACTGTTATTTTTTCATTGAAGACTGGAGGCGTACGACAGAAATAACTTGATCAGAGTTGAAAACCAACTCGAGGATGATCTACCCTGACTGAAAAACTTCAGAGTTTTTAATAGATCTAATATGATAATACGAAACACACACACCTTTATTATAATTTACATAATATCAGATCACAAGTGCCTGTAGGTAAAGAAAACAGACTTAGTTCTCTTGGAAGTATTATAAGAATTCTCCCATAAAAGTCTTCAGGTTTCAAAAGGATAGCACATAGTCTCAACGAAATATCTGTTTCCATTTTTTTTTCCGAGAGCGTTATTGCCACAGTTTTCATCTTTTAACAAAAATATGGGCATTTTTTTTGGCAAATTCATGGGGTATTCGCCAAAGAAATCCCCGTATTTTTTCAGTCAACAGCTGCGCAATGGGGCATTTCATATAATTATGCGTAAAAGAAGTCGCTTGTTTACAAAAAATATGTGGATAATGGATAGTGACAGCTAGCAGCCAAATTCTTAAACCCTGGATAGTAGCGAAGTGAGCAAGTGGCAGTTTTTATCTTCATTATTACTGAATAAAATGACGCCAACCCAGTCCAATAATATTGGATCCATTCCAATCAAGTGACATCAGGTGAGCTATATTTTTGTTGCCCTCATTGAGGATTGGCTGTAAGTCACTGAATCGTTGTTAAATTGCATCGTTGCTTCCTTTAATCATTTTTAAATAGGTGGTTGAAACATGAAGATTTTGCTAACAGTGCCCTATGTCCAGCAGCCAATGGATAAGCATTTCAATAATTTTAAAAGGCTTATAATTTCTTAGTCACCGACTGTACCTACATGCTTAGGTTTTATAATAATATAAGTTCAATGAACAAACCAATGGGCTATTATCATCGTCATGATGATCCATCATTTCAGGTGAAAGATGTCCACACGGAAACCAATGGATAAGACAAATTATTTAGGATATGTAGTTAACTATGTATCCGTTTTAATATATTGTATACTTATTATTTGCACCAATGACAGCCCGTTTTGTGTCAGGCAAATCATTGTATTCCAAGGTTGCCTGGAAGAAATCGCAGAAAGCGATAAGGCCACCTGTTGTATATTTTGTAGTGTTTTATTTATTTTTTGTGATGTATGTTTGTGGTGTACATTATAGTATAAATACAAATAAATAAAACACAATAAATAATTACCTTACATAAAAATCATAAACTTAGGATATTTTTTTACCTACTTACGGGTCTTTTTTAATGCTTAGTCTACAATCTCACCTCTATTATCTCGTGGATAGTCTATGAACTCTAGTGATTGCGTTCTATTAAATCGGTAACAAAATGGGATAAAATACCGGTTTACTGTTAAATTTACATACGTTTTTTAATTCATTTTTTTTTATGTGATTGTATTTTTAATTATCAACGTTTAACATTCTAATAGTTATCTAAAAACGCTCATCTTTTTTAGTGTTGTTAAAATCGATTATCACATCTCATTGAAGCGCGTAATTCAAAACGTCAACCAGCTCGTGTCGTCAAATAAATATTCAAAATATTAATGATTATTCAAAATCTAATAAATGATTCAGTTCAAGTTCATCGGGAATGGTTATAAAAGTGGGAATAAATGGTTTCGGCCGAATTGGCAGGGTAATATTCAGAACGTGTCTTCAGAATCCCGACATTGAGGTAAAATGTTTCTTGCAGATTTGTAGTCCTATGATCCGTTTAGTAGAAATTTTGTTATGTATTTCGTAGATAGCGGTTTTATATTAATGTGCCGCAAGCAGTTCTAATCCTAGTTGACCCAGATTTGGAGTAAAAGGACGAGGGCTGAAAAGATTATGGGCTATTGGGTAGAAGCTTTCGTCCAGACATGGGCTGTAAACGTTTTGGGAATAGGACCTTTTTAAAATGCCACGGAGATATGAGGTACCTACAGCTCGATTCAAACTTGATAGCGGCTCTGAAGTGCGCTACTCACGCGCAGTACCGTACCCCTCACCTCCGCTGACACGTGAATTTGTTACTGCCCAGCGACTCGCCTCATTTTCCGAGCCGCCGTTAAGTTTGAATCGGGCTGCACTAACGTAACATAACTACAAACACTTGTTTGTGTAGGAAATAAAGTCATCATTGCCCTCTGGCTTACCTATACCAAGTCCAGTTAATATGTGGTTATAAGTAGCAGTATCTTCGGTATATCGTCGGTGATATTCTCAAACCGCGGAACTAACAGTGTTTAAAACCGCGTAAGGTAGGTGCAGTTAATTTGTAAGTTGTTTAAATTTTTAAATTGTCAAATTCCTCTTGATATTGTAGGTATTAGTTTTGTAAAATATCTATTAATGAATTAGAAAATCCCAAATCTCGATTTTGCTACTTTTGTAAGTACGCGGTTTTAAACACTGTTAGTTCCGCGGTTTAAGAATATCACCGACGATATGTATCCTTATATATTGAGGTAGGTATGTACTTCAGTATATACCGCAATATATAAGAATTAGCTTTCCACATTCTACTAGTAACCCCCAATGACTTTACCTGTTATAATGTATTCTGCGTTGATTGCTACAGTTATCTGCGATTAACGACCCTGCGATCGACGTCGAGTACATCTGCTATTTGATTAAGTTCGACTCCACTCATGGCAAATTCAAAGGGAACATTACACACACAGAGAATGAAATTCATATCGATGGTAAATTATCTCTTTATTCTTATAATAATTAGGTAGGTAGATTTCATATAGATATGCCATGGAGGCTTCAGGCTAGGTGCAGCAACAATCTTGAATGAGACTGACAGAAGATCGAGTTAAATGGCGTGCGCTTGGATATCCAAGCGCACGCCATTTAACTCGATCGCCTGTGTCCAGTAGTGACCCGCTGTATTTGAAGAATTCTCTGGTTATGGGTTCAATATTATTCAGTTTATTTATGATGTAGGTAATCTGCCGCAACCCAGACGCTACTGAACTAATTTGGTGATACTTATTCACACAATGGCACCGATTCCCTTGTTCACAAACTAAACTAAATTTAAGTTCAGTGCATCTTTCTCTTTCATTTCATTAAGAAAAGGACAGAAGATAAATTTTAGTTTAGTCCTGTCAAATTAATCAGCGCTTGACGTAATTTTAGTAGGCAAGTTTTTAATCACGTCTAAACTTGTATGGAGTAGTGACAGACGCTGATTAATTTGACAGGACTAAACTAAAATGTATCTTCTGTCCTTTTCTTAATGAAATAGAAAGAAAAAGATGCACTGAACTTATATTTAGTTTAGTTTGTGAACAAGGGAATCGGCACCATTGACTCAGTGCCCCTTTTAAAGTCAATTAATTTATGCAAGAACTGACTATATACGTCACTCGATAGTAGATTAAGCCCTCAAATCTTGTTGTTATGAAATAAAGCATAACAGGATCTCCAAAATATCTTTTGTACTTTGTTTTTAAATGCTGTTATCATATTGTTTTGTTAAACAAAAAATCGCCTACTTTTTTAACCTGTGGATGACAATTCAAACAAGATTGGGAAGATCACTGAGTTTAATTGGAGCAGGGGGGCCCCGGTCGATGACTTATCTCCACGATGTGATGGTACTAATGATTACATTATGACCTTACGTCTTCTTGCGCCACCAGATACAGCGTAGGTGCAGTTAAATTAAGTAGCGAAGCTTCACAGACACGATGATTATCACAGCGGCTTCACAAGCACTTTTTTTGTATTATCATGAATTGTTTGATAAATGATCTTATTTTTGTAAGTAGGTTTGTACAAACATTTTTACACTTCATATTAAAAAAAAAAACTAGATGAGGTCGGCGTTTCCTATCCGACTACTCTGAGAAGAAAGGCCGAAACAAACTCAGAGGTCACAGTCTCTTTTAATAATATCCACACATAATCTTGGTTAGATCATGTGAAGACCATGTAGATTGGTGTTTGAAATTGTCTTTTTAAGAAAGAACCTCACAGATTGAGTGGACCTATCCAGTCAGTGCACGCATTTGTCAGTGATATTGGCACTCGTCATCTATCGTCTCGTCTATGATATTTCGCCAGTTAATTTAATTTATTTATAACAGTTTATGTACACACATATAAACACACAAGAAGAAAGGAACAGAAAAATACGTACAAAGGTGATGCTTATTTCTAAAGAAATCTCTTCCAGCATACCTGCAATAGGACAGTAGACATAGAGATGTAGACACCGTATGTAAGAGTAAATGAGAAGACAAAATACATAAAAACAAAATAAAAATATTCACTACCTAATTTAAATATACAATAACATAATATACTTACATAAATACGTACTTCTAAAATAAATATCACTAAAATACTTATATACTTATAATTAATAGTATGAAATAATAAATACATAATATGCAACTATGGCAAAGTGGAAAGATAGTGTTCTTTCACTCTTCTTTTAAAAACAGCAACAGTTTGGCAGTCTCTAATGTCAGGCGGAAGTGAATTCCACAGCCGAACCGCGTGCACAGTGAAGGAGTAGGAGTAGAAGTCGGTAGAGTGGGGAGGGGATTTAAGGAGATTTCTAAGATGCGACTTGCAAGGTGCATCAGAAGGACGGGCGAAGGAAAAACGTTCCCGCAGATAGGATGGCGTACTAGGCGTACGCGTTTAACCATTTTGGTACTCTAAACTTCTGAAAGTACACTTACTTTCGAAATAGAAACTATACAGGCTCGTAAAGCACTTCCTTCTCGCCATACAGGTCGGCTTATCAAAGTATTTCGCGACAAGCTGCCACACACGGTGCCGTGGCAGGTTGCGGGCGTGCAGTACGTAATCGAGGCCTCCGGAATGTTCACCTGTCTTGAAAAGTCTTCGGTAGGTTTTGTATACCTTACCTATTGACCTAAAATAACCTGTAGGAATGGACAGAATAGTGCTTCTTAAAGGCATACTAAAGATTGTTATTTTGATCATCATCATGTCACTAATAAAATACATGAGGCATTCTTGGCGGTCCGATTTTCGGGTGAGGCAAGTAAGTTTTCAATACCCTGCTCTTTTTGTGTTCGCTGTCCACCGAACGCCTTTTTTACATCCTGTATTCCAGTGGTGTATCCTGCATACTAGAAGGAACTAATAAAGATGTTTAGCCTCAAGAAGTGAGTAACTGTAAACTTGACGAAGAGTCCTTTTTCTGTTTTTTTTTGTGCCTTAATCTGGATATTTTTTTTTTCTTTGTTTCTTTACGTTGCCACTGCTAGATAAAGGCCTTTCCCAAATTCTTCTAAGAAGTAGGCAAGTAAAAGAAAGGGCATACTTAATTGCAGTGTAATACGCGTGTAAATTTACTTCTTTTATTATAGGACCAACTCCGAAATATGAAAAAAATGTCGAATTTATTCTTATTCGAATAATAACATAAACATAACATAACATCACATAGTAGGTACACGCACATTATTCGAATAAATGTTCCATATTTAGCTTGTTTACATTCTGAAGTTAATTTCTGTCGCTGCTCAGTTGCTTATCACCAAGTGGAGATACCAGATGTTACACATCATAATATGCAACTACCTACTGCAAGGCTCGCTCGATTTTTTTCTTCATATTTTAGAGTTGTTTTCATAATAAAAGTTGGTTTTTCATATGTACTACATTGGCTTAAAGTATGTCCCGTCTATAACCTGCCATACCTATTATATTTTCCTATCTCCTCAGGGTCACTTGGCAAGTGACGGTGTGAAGCGCGTGATAGTGACAGCGCCCAGCGTGGATGTACCCATGATCATTCTGGGCGTCAATGACAATAAGCTAAATGCAGGTAATTTATTAGTCATGTAATTACTGAGAGCAGCGGTGGCCGAGTGGTAACGGTCCCGACTTACAAGTGCCAGGCAGGAGTTTTACTTTGTGTAAATAATTTCATCACCACTGATGCAATCAAAACGGTGAAGGAAAACATCGTGAGGAAAACGGTACGTCATTTTTTTTTGGGTGGGTAATGATCAAATAACTTCTCCCGCTCTGGGCCGAGCGGGAGGGCGTGTCAGACTCTTACTGACTGAAACCCACCCGTGACCGAAACGGATACCGTGGCCTCTGGCAACACACAGGCAACGGAAGGCCGTTGCCTGTGTGTTGCCAGAGGCCACGGTATCCATTTCGGACTTTCCCGCGACAACCAGCATGTCCTAGAACCGAAAATTCGAAGACGTGACATCTACCAACCCGCACTGGGCCCGCATGATAGATTACAGCCCACTCCCTTTTGAAAAGAGGAGGCCTGTGTCCCAGCAGTGGGAACATTATAGGCTGATTATGCTGATGCGGGTTTACGAATCGATGAATGCGTTTGCATACAATCGAGTGGGTCAAATGTCTTAATTTCTCGGGGGAAATTATGCAAATTGGATTAATTCGGAGTATTGAAAAATGTGCTTTTATTTCCTTGAAAAAATCATCGTGGACATTTTAATGGTATCTCTGTGAAGGGAAGTTCTACCACTAACACGTCCTATTTATGCCGCGAAGCATCATTGCTAACTTGTCGTATAACGGGTATGGTGCCGGGTTATTACAGGCATACGAGACGGTCTGGGGAGTTTGTTGCGCAACTTCTTCTTCCCAGCTAAAGCACTAGGAAGTGGTAAAAGGGCGGGGACTGTCTCATGTAATTTTGATTTAGGCGAAAAGTGGTGATTCTCCGCCTAGTTTGAATAGATTACTTTTGATTATGGTTCAGCTCATGTCTCTGGCAACGCACCTGTGATGTTCTGGCATTGCAGACGTCCATAGGCAGCTGTGATCACTTACCATGAGATGGACCGTCTGCTTGATAGTAGCCACCTAAAAATTTCTTTTTTTTAAAATAGAAAGTTATAATCATCTGGTTAGTCTTTCCCCAATTAAGTAGGGATCGGATGCAGCTGTGATCAATCTAACCGGATGCAGCTGAATACAGTATTTTAGACTGTCAAAGATCCACGAATGACAGCCGGGATCAACGGCTTAATGTGCTTCCGAGGCACGGAGGAGTCTTAGTATGTAAAGATCGTCACCCATCCACGGACCAACCGCGGCATGCGTTGCTTAACCTGATCGATCGACTCGTGCGGGGCTGTTATTACTTAGCCACAATTTATTGTTATTACAATATCAGACGCTTAGAGGCGTAGCTAGCAGTACAAAAACATCCAAATACAACTCAGGGTCGAGAGTTCAATTACCGCATCGGGACAAATATTTTGACCCACAGATAATTATGAGGCGTGCTATCGTTCGGCCGCAGTACGGGTGAACGTAGTGAGGTCTTTACACACAGATTGACCGCGATATCACTTTAAGAAAACAAAATAAATATTACATTCACCTAAAACATATAACATATTTTATCGGTACATGTTTCTGCGTGATCAGGATGCAGCACCACCATAGTTGTTCTACTTATAAAACACCGACGATTTACATAACGCCATCAAAACCATATTTGAAAAATACATATAATATGCTTGCTATACCGTACCTCTTCCCATGGTCTTCAATTACGTAGAGTCACGAGCTTATATATATTACTATGGACAGATCGGCAATAACATCTGATTTGATGATTCACCCTATCATATCTGTCGTCAAGATGGCGGCAAATATATGTGATCATTTGTGGAAGGCATATACAAATGGCAGCACAAATATGTGACATTGAAGGAACAACAAAACTATCTGATGAGACAAGCGTCGCCAAAATATTGGATGCTGTGCATCGGCTTCAAATAGTTGTGTCGCGTCTTAGAATGCTGAAAACTGAGTCGAAGTAGACTATTCTGCCAGTATACATATATCAATTTCATACTTGATATTGGCAGAATATCCGACATCGGCTCAGTTGCCAAAAATAAAGCTTATGATTGACATATTTCTACTGTCAAAGATTACCATCAGATATAAAGCTGCCAGTGAGATGTCACATTTTTATTTGCGGCACTGATTGCGTTATTTAAGAAAACTTGAAACATTATACCGTCTTGTTATGTTTTTTTGCTGCCAAAGTCATGTCAGATATCTTTGGTCACAACGAGGTATCACATTCTTCTGAATTTAACTGAGTAGGCAGATATTTATAATGCAAGATACGGCTGGTATTATTGCATTCTAAGAAGTGACATCTTTTTGAATTCCGATGCAGCATCCTCCATTTTGACGTCGCTTGTCACGTCAGATAGTTTTGGTGTTACCCTCGATGGCACATGTTTGTGCTATCGCTTGTATATGCCTTCCACAAATGATCACATATATTTGCCGTCATCATGACGACTGATATTAATGGATCATGTAATCATATATTATTGCCGAGCTGTTCATAGTAATATTTTATATTAATGCTCGTGACTGTGCCCGTGGTCTAAAGAACCAATGAAACTGGTACTTCCCTATATCGCACATCTTTCATTCAGTAGATTTTTCCTATCTTTCTTTAAAAATAGACGTCTGTCATAAAAACTCCTAATAATGTCCACCATATTTCAGAACAAAAGGTTCTATCATGTGCATCAAGCACGCTGTACTGCCTCGCGCCCATCGTGAAGGTTCTAGAAGAAAACTACGGTATAACAGAAGGGTTTATCACCAGCATACACGCCATGACACCTTCGCTCAAGCCTCTGGATGGACTTTGCTTGAGGGGGAAGGTAACCAGCATCTCTTTCCTTATTAGACATTAAATCCACCGTGGACTACAAGCTATTACAGCATTATAAAAAGTTTTTGGGGGAGAATAGACTTTCGTCAGAAAAATTTTTGGTCTTACAAAATGTTTCTGAATCGCTTGATCTAATCGGCTAGTGACGTGAGGATGGCTTATTGAAATGTCGCGATGGTCACGAGTGCATCGCATTCGCTCATACATCACAAATAGAAAACAAATAAAATAAAATCCCAGTTTCGCAATTTTTTTTATATTAGTTCAAGACAGATTGTAGAAATTTTATTTCTCTTCGTAACTATAAAGCTGAATAAAAATTAAAAAGCAATCGCAAATTATTAAGAAAATGTAAATAACTACTTATAAAAATGCGAGAAAGCTCTTTTTATTACACTTTGGGATCTTATTCCTATTACATATTCGTAGGGTGTTGTATCGCTATACTTTACATAAGAATCGTCTGCCGAAGCACCCCAGGTAAGGTACGTGTTGCCATCATAATTGAAATGATGAAAAAAAATGAACGGGCTGTCCCCGAATGTTTTTTTCACGTCTTTTGTCAGGACAAGAGTAATTTTTATTAGTACAAATTACTTCCTTTAGCTGCAATTTACCTTTCGGCCATAGTAATACCAGTTTTAAATTGTAACTAGTACCTACTAGAAAGCATAAGGCTTTTCTCATATCTACATACAAAATACGAACATTCTGTGAATGTAATTACTGTTCTATAATAAAATTTAAACATACATTCTTTATAAATTAACCTTTTGGCCGCCACAGTCATGTATAGATGACAGAGCAAATCAAGACTACATGACAGATTTTAAGGAATAATTCGTAGCTTGGTGCCGAGGGCACATCTTTGCTTTTTTGACGTGGCGGTCAATAGGTTAATTTATGTCTTGTAATTCCAGGTTTAGAGAAAGTCTGACCTACCACAAAACTATTTTGAGCATATAATTTTCCCTTCACCAGCATTGGCGCGACCACAGGAGTATCCACCAGAATATAATCCCGGCGGCTACTGGGTCTTGCAAAGCTCTAGCCAAGATCATTCCTCAAGTTAAAGATAAGATGACCGGACTGGCCTTTAGAGTTCCCATTGTTAATGTTTCAGTGCTCGATATGACTGTCAGGTATGTTATTGCAAAGTATTTTGAGTTCTATGGTATTTGTCAGTTTTGTTTAATATTTGGGTGTGGTGTTCCGTACTGTAGATTAATAATGACAGTTCTGCGTTATTTTACAGAGATCGATAATAAATCCGCGGACAATATGTTATATGTAATAGTGTTAGCATTATTTATTGATTCCTTGTTTGATCTTTCTTTATTTTATTTTTCTTCACACAGACTAGATACCAACACAAATCTTCAATGCATTATCAACACGGTGGAAAAAGCAAGCAGAACATTTCTTCAAAATATCATAAAAATATCAAACGAAGAAGCGGTGTCCTCGGACTTTAGCGGGGACAGTCACTCGTGCATTCTCGACGCAGACTCCAGTTTGCAACTAAAACCAGACTTTTTTAAAATCATATGTTGGTACGAAAATGAGTACTCATACGCCTGCAGGGTTTTGGACTCAATATTTTTCTCGGAAAGGCAATTTAATAAGCCAGTCAGACTTCCATGTAAGATGACATATGTCCGAGCAAAGGTTACGAAAAAGCAAGACGAAGTACAACAAACTGAGCGTAACGCCAAAGAGACGCCAGTGATAGAATGTAACACCGAGCTGCCTAAGGGCTGCACATCAGCTCAGGAGACGTTTAAACGAAAGCCGCTAGTCCGCCCAGCGGCGTTTTTAAGGAAACCGCCGTCTTCATATAGTTCTGGGAACCCCGTTACAGCACCTGCGGTCAATCGCGATACTAAAAAGACAAATGAGCTATTCAAAATATGGAAGGACAATAATGATGCACAAAAAAATGCTGCAAATCAGAATACAAATTCTTTGTTCCGCAGTTGCATGGGATTTGGACCAAAACAAAAGGAGAACACTGATTGCATGAATGCTCAAGAACGTTTGGAGAATGTCAAGAGAGAATTCTCTAAGATGGTAAATATTACCGAAGATTTGCTTAAAAAGTCGAATGCTACCAAAATGCAACTTGGTACTACGACAAAAAGCTCTTTAGAGGGTGCTAATGAGGGATCGAAAGAGCCCAAAACTAACATAAATAATACACAAGCAAATAATTCAATATTTGACATATGTGGTGATTACAAGAATAGGTTATCTGCCATCCCTAAGGACTGCAAAAATGAAGAACTACGATGTTGTAGCTCTAGTGGCCGAAAAGAAAACAATACAGAATATAACATAGCAAGTGCAGTAAAACAAATTGTTAGTAATAATAAACCGTTTTTAATACCCTCTCATGACGAAATTACGAGTTTTGCAAAACAGAACTCAGTTACTTATTTCGGTCAAAAGGCTACAGCTCAAAACAACTTATCGGCTAATGCCAATGACACGTTAAAAAAAAACTTTTTTATGAATACGACCATGAATTTTAAGGGGCCTTCTAACGAATCACCAGTTCATTATACTATCAAGGAGCACAAAGAAATTTCTCCAAATATTTCTGATAACGTCTGTAAGGAGTACGTGAAAGAAAAGCAAATGGAAGTTAAAATTACAGAAGGTGGTAGATCACCGCAAGTGCATACTGAAAAAAAAGCATGGAACCATCAAGACCCCGATACGACCGAAACAACACACTACAAAGAATTTAATAAATATTTACACAAGAAGGATTACAATATGCGTGTCATTGACGGAGAACTGCAAAAGCGAAATATCGTATTAGTAAACAATCAAAAACCAAATAATTCTGAAGTGAACTTCAAATCCTGTAATATGCCTATGAAAGACAGGGAGCAATTGCTCGTGGAAGCTGAGACGCGTAGCAAAAATTTGAATAAACAGATTCTAGAGAGCTTGAGCAGAAAGTTTCTCGGGCCAGCGGTACCCGAGGAAACCTCGGGATACTGCAGTCCCGACGGGACAGTCACTACTGTAAGCAACGGGAACGGTACAAGAACCAAACCTGACCTCTACGACAAATTGGATAGTGCCAGCGCCACGGACTCAACCAATTCATTCGAAATTAACGAGAGGAAATCTCAAGTTATTCAAATTTGTGATTTGACAAACTCTTTAGAGGATTTGGGACGTTTAGACAAGATTTGCCGAATCATCGAGATTTCCGACGAACTCTCAGATAAATTATTCTCATCTTTGGACCAACCGGAACTCACTGGGCTACACCAGAAAAAATGGTCGTTCAGAGATTTATGTGAAAGGATACAGTTGGACGATTTTTGTAACAATGTTTTTGGTAAATCTAGAAGTTAGTATAAATTGTGTTTTGTGAAAATTGAAACAATGTAAGTAATATATGAAATACAGCTACTTTTATTTCAGGCACTTGTACAGAAAGTTTTATTTCTAATGGCGTACAACTTAGACCATAATAAAATACTAATATCATACATAAAATACCATAAGTACTATGAATTACTGAAAGTATAAAAAATATGATTTCATTATCACAGAAAAATCTTGTATTTCAGAAACGCGTAAAAAGCTTCAGGTACTTTCGTAAATAAAATGACACAATCGCCTCAATATGGGCTAAATCATAATGGAAATAAGCTTAAATTCAAAGAAGAAATGCTGCTTAGTGCTTACCCATTATTCGCTAACTCTGAATGTCTTAATAGTTTCATGTTAAGATCTATGATGGTCCGGGGGAAGATGGCGTCGTCCATATCGACAAAGTCAGCGATGACGACGTTGACGGTCGAGCGTGCCACTTCCCTGTCGTTACGTGAGGGCGCGCCCGGGGAGAACTTGGCCAGTTCTGGTAACACGTCTTTTATTACTGGGACGGCACATTTTTCGCGTAAGCTTGATATCCACCTGGAATTTTATAAAGTATATTATATTGTTGCAATATAGGTAATATCTTGAGAGACCTACGTCCATCAGTTGACTTTGATTGTAACGAACCATGGTTGTGACTGCCCACTAAATCAGGTATTCCCAAACTATTTTGGGTAAGAGACCCCTTTTCTAAAATGAATTGATACCTCAGACCCCCATAGCCAAGTTTATTCATCTTGTACGAACTTGTGCACGTTTATCGACTTGTTGAGTTTTTTAAAAGTACAACAACGATACTTCCAACTAAAATATTAGTCATTCTTATAACAAGTTCGTACACGTAACACAACTTATACAGTATCATGAAAGTTTCAAATAAGAACTTGTGTTAATTAATATGGGTCGATTTTTAGACGTCGTCGACCCCCAAAATCACTTTTCGTTTATGTCGACCCCTGGGAAACTGATTTCGACCCCACGGGGTCGATATAGACCACTTTGGGAATCCCTGGTCTAAATCATACCGTACCTATACTGGGATTATTAGAACAATCTAACAAACACACTTTCACATTTGTAACTACCGCCCCTGCATTGCACGTTTGCGATCTACTGATGTGGGGACATGACAAACATCGAGATTTTTGTGCTATATTTAAGTTAAATATTAGACACATAAACTATCTATACATACAAATTAATTTGACTAAATGTTTCAGAAAGTAAATACGGTACTTATAAAAAAAAAAAACATTTTTAAAAATTGTGTCTGTCTGTCTGTTTGTTCCGGCTAATCTCCGAAACGGCCGGACCGATTTTGACGAGACCTTCACTGGCAGAGCTGATGTTATAAGGAGTAACTTAGGCAATTTTTATTTTAGAAAAAGCTACGCGGGAGAAGGACCGAGTTGCAGCTAGTCCTAAATAAATTATCTAAATGGTGGTGAAAGCCGCATTAAAATCCAGTGCGTATAGTTTAGACAAACAAGAAAAGCGACTTTGTTTGTATTCTATTTATAGAAGTAGCTAGTAGTCCTCACCGAAGCACAATGAAGGTGGGGGTCGGCGTGAGCACAGCCTGATGCACGAACCCTGTGCTGGGGGGCCTCTCGACGTTGTGCAGATAATTCAGGAGCCCCGAGATGCCGTCCTGCTGCGGCCACGGCGAGGGCATCATCTGCGGCTGCCAAAACTCGCCCGTCGAGCTTACCGTCTCGTTCCGATATACTACTATCACCTGAAATGATAAAAAATATTCTGGAAATAGGTTTTGAAAGCAGTTTTACGTCAAAAATTAATTATATTTTAAAACTAGATGAGGTCGGTGTTTCCTATCAAAATCAAAAGTCATTTATTCAAACTAGGCTGAAAATCAGCACTTTTCGAACGTCAAAGTTACATAAGACAGTCCCCCAAAAATGCCCGCCCGTCACCACTTCCTAGTGCTTCTATCTGTCTACTCTGAGAAGAAACACCGAAACAAACTCAGAGGTCACAGTCCAGACATTATTTTGGTCACATGGGACCATGCAGATTAATGTCGGAGATGGTCTTTTTTGGTAAGAACCACATAGATTTGCGCGGACCTCTCCAGTCAGTGCAACATTTGTCAGAATCCGTAAATATTGGTGATTGATTGCATGGTTTATTTAGTAACGATTTATGGACACAAACGAAAAAAAGACGGGCCAAGTGCGTGTCGGACCACGCACAATGAAGGGTTCCGTAGTTGATATGAATTTATCGCAAAAACAAAATTAACACTGTAATTGAAAAACATGTTCTCCCATACATCGATATACGTCACGGTCAGTTCTCCAACTGCAAATGTAAGTTGGTAGACTATTACTTGTTAACTTATAAAACCTACTTAGCTGTCATAGTTTTCATCTTAATTTCGTTATAATTATGTATCTACTACTGCCATGAATTTGTCACATATCCAAAAATAATCATTTAGCTGGTACTTGACACTTAAATTAGCACTTTAAAGCTTAATCAAAATCAAAAGTCATTTATTCAAACTAGGCTGAGAATCAGCACTTTTCGAACGTCAAAATTACATAAGACAGTCCCCCAAAACGCCCACCCTTCACGCAATATTACGCAAACGAATCCCTGAATCGAAAAATGATGTAAACAGACCCGCAATATTTTTTAACGGCCTATCCAACGATACCCCTCACATGGGATAGACGGGAAAAAACATATCCCCACATTACGTGCAAGGGAGGTACCACTTTGTCGGCGTGATTAATATGTATACCATGCCAAATTACAGCATTCTAGTACTAAGCGTCTCTGAGCTGAAGCGGGGGCAGACGGACGGACATGGCGAAACTACAAGGGTTCCTTGTTGACTACGGAACCCTAAAAATATGCAGAAAACTAAGTACAAAGGTATGTACGGCTGGTTCTGAGTATCGTTTGAAAGTTATTCGGGAAATAGGAAAAAGGCAAGCAACGAATTTAATTACACTCATTAGTCTGCTATTAAACTTACAGAAATTGCTGGAAAACCACATCCATACCTGTGGCGGTTTACGAAGCCTTTAAGGGCTTCTTAATGGGCATTCTAACGGTTAAGTGAAATCGTAATAATTCACTAATGGTTTGGTTGAAAAAAAAAAGCCCATTTTGCTCGGTCAATTAGGTACTAAAAACATTAATTAGCAGAGTATGTTTAGTCAAGAGCATTATTTATTAGGCTTGCCAGCCATAACGTAGTTCCTACCTAAGGCTTCTGTCCCACCGCCGAGGTATGGTTACGAGGAAGCGACCAGTTACCAAATCAACGATTTTTTCGCTCAAGAAACGTAAAAAAATTGTAGGTCCTTAAGTAAAAGAGACCTGACTTTTCACATCGCCCGCCGGCGAGTACTCGTTTGTAGCGACAAAAGCTATTAATGAGAGTACTCGCTCAGCGGAGCTCGCGTGGCAGGCAGAACGCTCGCAAAGAGACTCCTTGGTCATACGCCAACTCGTATGCTAGCTTTACTCGCTTCTCGTTAATCGCCGGCAGTGGGACAGGTACCTAAGTCTAATTAACTTACCTAATTATGTCGTAATTATATATGCCACTCCTTTAATAAACATTCAGTTGATTTTGGGTTCATGGAAAACAGAAATAAGCCTCAGTTGCTTATTTAATTGCGACCGCAAAAATAAGTTTGTGTTTCATAATATTTCTTATAATAAAGATTCCTGTGGTTGTAACCGCAATTATAGCAAAGTAAGAAGTCACTTTAGAGTCGAATTATTAATTCATTCATTGGAGTAATCTGACATGTGCTAGCTGTCATTTTGTGTAATAAAATGGTCTTATCTAATGTAATGGTGATCGTTTAGTTTAATCGATTTATCTAGGTGTAAAATAAATGTATAATACTAAGTGTAAAAGTCTAGAATACAACTAATATGACCATTTTATTACACAAAGTGACAGCTAGCACATGTCCGATTACTTCAGTGATTTATAATTCGACTCTATAAACATCATATTTTTTTTTTAAATTATGGGATATAACAACACGCTTAAGCATTGCGCTTATACACTACAGGCGGACATGACGAAATTATAAGGGTTCCGTTTTTGCTATTTGGACACGGAACCCTAAAAAAGTGATGACGTTGAAGTGTAAGAATATAATATGTATGCTCCTTTACTTTAGTAAGTAAGTACACTCCTTTATAAGTGACCATGTATGCTGAGTTTGCACTATACCTCATATGCGTTTATTCTATAATTATTCATTCAGTTAATAAATAGTAGGTACTTAACAGATGTGGTTGTTTCCTTGTAACCACCCTTTAGGGACCCGAGAACCCTTCATCTTTTTAGGCGAGTTTTTATAAGAATAAATAATTTGAAATATAAAAGCCCGTAACGGTCTCGCCAGTCAATCTTGCTGTTGGATCATCCCAGGACCGTAGTAAAGTATTCCTACTTTGTGAGTTATTCTTTATGTATTGTGAGTAATCTTCTTATGGCTATAAGTTAGCTTTTAGCAACAAACCTGCATTTTCAATCTATTGAGCGAGTTGAGCGTGATAGCCTGCAAGTCTATCTGTCGTGGCACCAGTCTTGGCCCGTACAGGTCCAGTAGGTACCCCCTCAGTCTATGGTGGTCTTGACGAGTGAAATTGTAGAAATGCTGGCAGTCTAGGATGACCACCTGGAAAGTTTCAAAAAGACTTTTATACAGACAGATTTTTGTTGAGAAAAAGTGGGCTTGGCAACAGTCTGCTGCGACTTTAAACGGTTACTGCATTGATATTGGATAGTTTATCCATAGAAATGACATAACATCACGCCTTGTTTCCCCGATGGGTTGGGCAGAGGTGTACCTGTAGTACACCCACATTTCGCCAGTTATGTTTTTAAGTCCCATGTAATAGGGGGCGAGCCTATTGCCATCAACCGGGCACAAATCCAGACTCCGGGCTGCTACTGAGAAATTCCAGATAGAAAACCCCAATACCACTTTGCCCGACCCGGGAATCGAACCCAAGACCTCATGCTCAGCAGTAGCGCTTGTGACCACTAGACTTATGAGGCAGAAATGGACAATAATATTTGCGCTTGGCATAGCTAGGGCTAATTCTATATTGTCAGTCATTTGTTTTGTACAAGGTATTCATTAAATATGCATACCTCTCCAGGATGTGTGTCAACAAACTGCTTGACTTGAGTCAAAGCTGTAGTTATTTCTTCACCATACAGTCCATGAGTGAAATAGAAGCTATTTTCTTCATCACCCTTAGTAGCCAGTCTCAGGTCAAAGTATCTGAAACATACAAAAAGTTTTTATTACAATAACATTCAGAAGTATACTGTACAATATTGCTCATACTTAAATTTATTTATTCAGTGAGTTGAATTTTAAATGAGCGATTTGACAATAATTAAATGAAGCTATTTATGTGTTACGGTGAAAGATAAATTAATTAGTAAGTAGAAGTGCTAAATGTGCTAATTGTTACTTCAAAGATACCTAATGCCAATGAGAAGTTGGTGCCAAGTGTCACTGGCCTGCGTTATGGTCCATCGTAAAATCGTACCTCGGAATAATGGGTACAGTCGGTTGAGTATTGGTTCAGCATCTGGGGCTACCGTACTAGACCTTGTTATGCCATATGTCATGGAGTCATGGCTTCCTGTAACATTATTTAAAATGTATGAGGATATAAGTATCTCAATAAACTGAAGTCAGTTTTAGTGCACTAAGTTTAATTGAGGAATAGTGTGCACAAATATGTACCTAAGTGTATAACTAGCTTTATGATACCAGCTGAAATGAGTAAGACATTCTTCTACGGCTGAATACAAGCCCTAAAAATAATATGTAAGACCCAAATTAAAGAAATTGCCACAGATTTATATTCAGAAATAGGTACATTTTCCATTTATTTGATTTTATGAAAATATATATTGATTATTTGATTTAAGTGTAAGTCATTACTAACATTAGTTTCTCATAAGCATTTCTGTGTTACTAACAATTAAATGGATGTATTTGGAAATCTGAAATAAATAAATATAATAATATGGGCTTTTCCATCTATATAAAGGAAATAAGAGCAATTCATTACCTTTGAACAGACCTGGCCACTTTATAGTTATAGTTCTATCTAGGTCAAGGCTCAATAAACTGTATATTAGTTTTTTTTTAATAATGTATTCTAAATAACACATCAGTGTTACCTGGTATAGCAAGAAAGATAAAAGGCATTTCTTTGATTGCAGGAGGCAGGTCACTCATCCAGTGTTCTAGGCGAACCTGTTGTACTTTAATATCTTCACCCATTATTGCAGCTAAAAACACAAAGAAAAATTTAATTTAATGGAGTATAGATTTAAATAACGAACGTAATTTATTAGATAGAGTAACTAGTAAACACAGTTTGCGAGGAACAAAACATTACCAACTTACATGCAACCTACCTTGAACAGAATTTAAAACCACGATTGATTTTAATTACAAAGGAATCACGTCATTCTAACACGAAGTACTAGCTAATTACGCTCACGATTAACGTAGGCCCTTCGACACTATTTCTGTACTTCCAATTATTTATATTAAGTGGATCTTTTCAGTCATGAAATTATGAAATAAAACTAATGTTTAGCCACGCATTTTTGATACGAATTATAAGACGTTGCATTTTTATTGATAATCAATAGAAAGGGATAACCGGGCGTCTTCCTTCCTATTAAATTTAGTCTAATAATACGTCAAAATCAAATGACATTTAGAACAATGACATTGATTAAAGGACATTGACATTTGTGCTACGTTTCATTATTGCTGAACTGTTATCACTATTATTAACGCTTAGCTTTTTATTATTTTAATGTCACGTTTTGTTTCCTATTTCCTAATACGTTCTTTTTATCATAAAGTCCAAGGATTACTAAAATAACTTGAAAAAACAAGTTTTTAGACATGGGTCGGTCGAAACTATTTATTGGTATGATTACCAATAAATAGTTTCGGTCTTGGAACTATTTATTTTAATAACTATGTATTGGTGATACCGAGCTCAGACTTCGCTTTTTATAGGTATAGGAATAGTTTTGAAACTACGTATTTATTTTGATAACTATGTGTCGGTGATACCAAGGACCGAGTTCGCTTTAGGTGTTGGCATAGCTTTGAATTTATTTTGTTATGTACCTATGTATTGCTGATACTGAGCTCGGGTTCAATATTTGAACGTTTGGTTGGTAGTAAAATAACTTGAACTAAACATTTTTGAGTAAATGAACTTTCTTTCATAATTCATCCAGGCTTTGGACTTGCTACAAATTAATTTAGCTTTGAGTTCCAGTTCATGTTATTTCGGCAGCGCTCGGCTTGTTCCAGACTGTATCCGGTATCGGGCATTAATCAGGTGTTGTTGCTAGTACTCGGTAATTCGTAGTCGCGTATCAAGCAAATAAATGGTTTAACGCAATACATAGTTATTGTGGAAGCCAACACCATATTTAAGGTATTACGCCAATACATAGTTATTGAAACTATCCACCCATCGCTAGTTTTTTACCGGTGTTACAAAATGTTTTACGCAGTTGTATTTTCCCCTGTGATTTTCCCCCTACGATTTTTCCTGTTTGGGAACCTGAGGACGGGTTGTTTGAAAATATTGGTTATTTCTATATGTATATTTTTTTATTTCGTTGGTTACTTACATGTCGCATCCTTCAAGTGAGAATGTGGACGAGAAAACATGATCTCAAATTGTAGTTTAGTCATTCGTGAAAGTTCTCAAATGATTGGAATGAGGGTAGGAGGATGATATCAGTGAAAGTTTGCGAATTCCAGTTTTGATTAACCCGGTAGTCAAATTAAAAACAGGAATCATGTAGACTTAATGTGTTGCTATCGCTAGCAACGAACTGGGTAAGTATGTATGTTCCGGTTTCAGAGTATTCAGAATAATAAAGGACTTTTAGGAAACCTGCAGGCTTAGCATGAGAAAAGTAGAGAAGCATTTTGTCGACGGAAGAGTAGACAAAAATGTCGTTTCCGTGTAGACAGTTGACAGCTTTCTACTGAGAAATGTAGACAAGCGATTTGCAGTCGAGTAGAAATAGAAAGCGTCATGCTAAGCTTGTTGGTCGTTTGATTGACCTAGGTGACAACAATGAGAACATCAGTAGAATAACCTTAATTATTATTAAACTAACAGAATAACAACCGTAGGTACATACCTATTAAAAACAAACTGAATCCAAACTTCATGTTATCACAAATAAAAAGTTTGTTGCACGTGTGGGTAGCGGGATTTCGCTGGTGTTCTTCAAAATATTAACAAAAAAAAACAACAATACACCGAATAACCGTTATTATGCCCACATAGTTTTAGCACGTGTGTTACTTTGCACATGTAAATGTACTCTGCCAAGATTGAACTAAAATGAACTTTAACATGAATGATATCTACTTCAGATGTTATTAAATGCAAAAAGTAGGGTTAGGCACTGTTGTTATCAAACCGGTGCAGAAATTGCTTTGCGTCTTTGTGACTGATGTCCACTACTTTGATTAGGTGAAAGGAGACGTTTTTTTATCTTTGGTGCTCCAATATTAGCTCTGACCTTGATTACATTAGCTTCGCCATAGAATGGCCGATTGTCGGGAAAGAAACGCCCGGAAAAATTAAGCGCCTAATAAATAATGTTTATAAAAATTACGGTTAACGTAATTGTGAGATGAAATTGTAGTTTTTTTGTTGAATTGAATATTTTCTACGTCATCTACGTTGCTATGTTCCAGTAGCTTTTGACTAGCAAATTTAAATAACTGCGGAACCGCACTATACACGGAGCTGAGTAAGGAGGAAAAACTGCTTTTGAAAAGAAAACTTGTTCAATGTCCATAGGTGTGTGTAGGCATGGACTGATAATGTTATTACAAAACCTGTATGTTATCATATCATTTGCTGGTGGTACTTAGCTTCACATCTACATAATGTCACAGACATTTTGTACAGTCAACAGCACATCAGGGCCTCAAGTCTACTATTACAATAGTGTCAGAATGTTCCGATCCTCATTAATGACGCCATTATATTAGTAGATTACCAAACTTGTCAAACTCAACAATTATAAAATCAATGATAGACCATTCTGACACTATTGTAATAGCAGACTTGAGGCCCTGGTTATACATAAGCTGTCAAATTTCACCAAATGATTTTAAACCTTAAAATGTTAATATTTCAAAATCGAATGAGAAAATTTGACAGTTTGTGGTAACTTTAAGTGCTTTTTTTTTTTTGGGTGGGAAATGATCAAAATTAAATATCTTCTCCCGCTCTGGGTGGAGCGGGAGGGTGTGTCAGACTCTTACTGACTAAAACCCACCCGTGGTCCTTCCGTTGCCTGTGTTGCCAGGGGCCTCGGTAACCCCTTCGGACTTTCCCGCGACCCCGGCAGGAACTTGATGTGCTGCTGTGTGTACGTGTAATCTTTAGAACTCCTCAAGAGTTTTTTCATTTTGGGATATCTAAATAGAAAACGACCTCTTTTTTTAACAAAATTCATTACAAATGAGTCTGGAAACTAAACAAACAACTCTGATCTAATGCCCTTAATGCATGTTACCTAGGAGTTCCGTTTGGGGTCACACTGCAAACACACACGCAGCATAATTAATCACTGATTCACATTTCACAAGGTTGCATCGGATATGTTTACCTACTGCAGATATTAAAATAAATGATTCAAATTAATAACAACTTCAATGACTAGGGGTTTGTAGAGCTACGATGCGTATTTTCTGAGTTGTCGTAGTTTTAGTGAACGCTCGCGGTCAATTCTACCGACTGTGTTGACAGGTGACAGTTTATTCGATTTGGAGCAATATAACAGTTGAAGGGTTAGGTTAGGTTAGTTTAGTAGGTTAGGTTAGGTTAGTAACTACTGGCAAACATAGTCAGCCTATAATGTGGGGAACATTATAGGCTGACTATGTTTGCCTGCTGGAACACAGTCCTCCTCTCTTCAAGAGGGAGTGGGCTGTAATCCACCACGCGGGCCCAGTGCGGGTGGGTAGATGTCACATGTCTTCGAATTTTTTGCAGTGGTGATGAAATAATTTACACAAAGTAAAGCGCATTTTTGGGTTCGAACCTACGACTTACAACTCGTAAGTCGCGGTCGTTACCACTGGGCCACCACTGCTTTCAAATGGACCACCACTGCTCTCAACTGGCAAACACTGGCTGTCAGTTGTCTTGTTGCTGAAGAACGAAGAAAATTTATGACGATCGACCATTCATAGCTAACTTACCAAAGAACCCAGCAGTTTTCAACTGTGACAAGCAAACTGCCATCGGTTTCAAACAAGTTAATATAAGTATATCAGTAGACTTTGGACAGTTGATTATTAACTCCTTTTTTATGGAGGACTTTTTGACGTGATAACGTCTTATAAATCGATAAACGCCGGCTGCACGCACGAACAAGCATGACTCATTGTCACGTTCCGCCCGAGCCGAGCGTGCAAGCGAGAGCGCGGAACTAGCGATAGAGAGGCACGAATGGCTTAAGCGTTCGGTTTGTGACGCATCTCTCTCTCGTTATCACGTAAAATTATCGTGCGTAAACCGACTTTACAGACAACCAATTTTTTTGTTATGCCGCAAACCTGCTGCGGAAACCGAACAATCTGAATGAAAATAATCTGGAGCAGTAGAAAAGAAGCTGAAGGAAAGAATTGTTTTAATTTTGACTTTTTAAAGACACTTATTAGGCCACACTAGGCTTATTGTCTACTTGCCTTGATGGATGTCAAACTGTTTTTTGGTCGACAGACGAATCTTTGTAGGAATGATTTCTATACTGATGAGATTACGTCTAGGGATCTGCTGCCGCTATGTATGGGCAGCAGCAAGCAAAGCAAGCAGATCTAAAAACAAAATATTGTGGAGGAAATCCCTTCTCCTACCTAATAAAATTATTACTTGCTGGCTCGTTTTTTATGGGATCTACGTTATTGCCTGAACTTGCTTGTACGAGTATCTAGATCTAGAGAAATTGAACACGTTGAAGAAGTTGATGGGTGACCATCTTTACATACCAAGAAGGGGTGTTGTTCCGTACCTGGGAATGCACGTTACGCCGTTGTTCCCTGCTGTTATTTGTAGATCTTTGACAGTTGTTACGGGTCGTCAGACGCCCGAAAGTCTGACAACCAGTCTAACCAAGCGCTGTCGTGTTACCCAGTAACCGGGTTGTGGAGGTCAGATAGGCAGTCGGTCCATGTAAAAAACCGATGTTCAGCTGCATCCGAATATACTGGAAGCTGACCCCAACACGGTTGGCAAAAGGCTAGGCTGATGATGATGATGACGATGAAGAAGTTAAGAATTATCTTATCTGTCTTTTTAATTGTCGAACGAATGGAGTAACCAATTACCCATCCCAAAGGTGGACCTTCGTATAACCTTGGGATCCCTCAAAAGGGGACGATTAAGGTCCCTAATCATTAACACAAACACAGAAACAGAACTACTATAGGAACATTTGGAACTTACCTCAGCAGGCTTAGCATGACACTCTCTATTTCTTCGAAGAATAGACACGGCTCTTTCCATACAAAGTGACATTTCGTTTCTCCTTTTTTGACATCCCACCGTAGAGATCTTTCTACATAAAACAGGACCTAGACAAAGATCGTTAGAAACGAAAGACAAGATGACAGATTGTAGAAGGATTTCTACGGTGAGATGTCAAAAACTGAGAAACGAAATGTCACTTTGTATAGAAAGAGCCCTGTCTATTCTTCGAAGAAATAGAGAGTGTCATGCTAAGCCTGCAGCAGGTTTCCTAGAACTTTGTCAACACACAATAAGAGTTAGTTGGCAACACCAGTCCAGTGACACTACGTAAGTAGCACTGGATCGATCACTTTCGTGTTAAGGTCACTTCAGTGCGAAATGCAATCGGCAAATGCAAGGACATAGTGATTATTGATGTGTTGCATTATTTATAGTTGCGTGCATAAACAAACACTGTAAATAAATTATGTAGTTGCACTCAATCGATATTGCCGAGCGTAGTTCTTTGTCCACCTTTATCATTTTGGCTAAACTTTGTAATTATAGGGCTAACAATCTTTGATATTAACTAAGACAACATATCGATGCCTTAGTACACAATTTATTGCACTAACTACAAAATTTTCAATTTTCACTTTTGTAATGCCCAACACGTTAAAAGAAAATTAACTGGCTGCGGCTGAAGAAAGAATCCCACACTTCAACTTTTTTACAAGTACGATTTGATCGATCCACATTTAAAAGAAATAGAAATTAGTAGGTAAGTCAAAAACAACAAAAAAATAAATAAAGAGACGTGCATAATCAAACTAAAAAAACCTGATTGCAGTTTCGCAAACCAAAAAGAAAGTTCTGTAAGATCTGTTGTCTGTTAACACTTTTCAAAGATGGAGTCATTCCACCAGAATATGGCCAGTATTACAAAGATATTCCATGCACTTCTGCGGCTATTGTTAACAATAACTGTGATGACACTGAATCGTTTGATGATGATCTGGGCCTCAAGTCTGCTATTACAATAGTGTCAGAATGGTCTGTTCCGATCCTCATTAATGATGCCATTATATGTATTAGTACTTCGACTACCAAACTTGTCAAAATCAACAATTATAAAATCAATGATACACCATTCTGACACTATTGTAATAGCAGAATTGAGGCCCAGGATGATGAGTCCATTGTTGAAAAATTCAAGTTATTATTCATTTTTTCATTAACTAATCATTGACATACCTATTTACTTTGTGGAGCTTAATACGAGTATATTGTGTGGAATTTAATATTTACTTCTAAAGTATTATTGTTTTCAATTATTGTGAATGTGAAGACTATGTAGGTCATTGTTTTTTTTTCTCATTTAGTTTTAATCTTGGTCTGGCAGTTTGAGTCATTTAAGCGGCCTACCCAAAATAATGTCCTTTCTTTGGTATTGTTCGTCGAATCGTTGAGCTCCTCCAGTAATCGTGCAGCTCAACTCAGAACGAGTTGAGCTGCACGATTACTGACAAATGCGTGCATTGACTGGGTAGGTCCACTCATTCTATTGTGGTTCTTTCCTCAAAAGACCATTTCAGACACCAATCTACATGGTCTTCACATGATCTGACCAAGATTATGTCTGGACTTTAAAAGAGACTGTGACCTCTGAGTTTGTTTCGGCCTTTCTTTTCAGAGTAGTAAGATAGGAAACGCCGAGCTCATCTAGTTTTTTTTTTCTAAATATGATTGACATGTAAAAGTTTTGTACAAACCTACTTACAGAAAATAAAATCATTTCATTTCGTTTCATTGTAATTAATCATTGTTACAAAACTGAAACTGAAGACTGAATTTATTATTTTTTCTAATTTGTAATGATTCAGGAACTAATTGTTTCGGGAAATAACTAAACATTAGCGTATAATTGGGCTTCAGTCCATTTAATTTTTTTATTGTGAGTTCGTAAAATATTTTATTTGATTACAGTATGAAAAACTGTTTGTTTATTAAAAAAAAAACATTATGAATATGGATCACTGTTTTATTATTTTGTCTATTTAATTAATGCAATACCCAAACATACTAATATCCTTCTTTTTGGACTTTGAACCAGCCTGGTAATGCTGTTAAATATTTCTGAGTTTTTCACTTAATGGCGCCGATTCCCTTGTTCACAAACTAAACCAAATTTAAGTTCAGTGCATCTTTTTCTTTCTATTTCATTAAGAAAAGGACAGAAGATAAATTTTAGTTTAGTCCTGTCAAATTAATCAGCGCCTGTCACTACTCCATACAAGTTTAGACGTGATTAAAAACTTGCCTACTAAAATTACGTCAAGTTACGTAAAGCATTGATTAATTTGACAGGACTAAACTAAAATTTATCTTCTGTCCTTTTCTTAATGAAATAGAAAGAAAAAGATGAACTGAACTTAAATTTAGTTTAGTTTGTGAACAAGGGAATAGGCACCATTGCCTGTCAACATAATCAATCTTAGTGCACAAATGTACTAAATTGTGGGTTGTATGTTTATTTAGCGATTATGAAAAGGTTAAGTATAGGTATGTATACTAATACTAAAATATTCAGATATGATGGAGTTAAAGGAGTAGTCTTATGAATAGATGCATATTTGTTTTGTTATTTTAATTTGTTTTTGTACTATTCTTGTCTAAACTATAAAAAACTTTAAAGCTCTCTCCTCAAAATTGTCAATTTTGTAATTAGTGCAATTGTGAACTAAGGCATCGGTATGATCGTTCCGCTTATAAAATGTCCACTGCAAGGTTTATTTTATTCGTTTGCTTTTCTAATGTTCAGGTGTTCGTCAATTTTGTGATGTAGCATACAAAGATTCATTATTTGACACCTGGCAGTTGACCCTCTCCGAAAGCCAGGTCCTGAAGTTGATACATTGCAGGTCAGACGGAAATGCTCATGGTACAAATAGAAAACCTGTCAGGTTAATCTGCTAAGTTGACCTGTCATGTACTTGGCAAGTATTTTGAAAGTTGATGGTAGGGCTCCTGTACTGCTGTAGGTAGCCGGTAGCCGGTAACCATTTTGTTAGAACAGGCAACCAAAATGATCAAATAGGTACTGATCTAAACAATTTGGTTGCCTGTTCTAGTAAAATGGTTACTTTATGCCAGAGAACAATATTCCACTGCAATAATGAAAAAAAAATTAATAAAAAAAATTAAGGACCAAACAATCTCAAAACATTTGAAAGAAAGTTCAAATTCTCTACAGAATTTTGATCTTTCTCTCAAATGTTTTTTGTTTTTCTTCATCCCACCAACGATATTGTGTATTTTGTTTTGTAATGATTACGCGATACAAAACAAAATATACACTATCGTTGGTGGCTTGGTGGGGTGATGTTGTTTACAAATATAATCAACGTCAATACTTTTAGCTTAGGGTCATTCACTTTGCACCAATCAACTTCAACCAATCGACAAATAACTTGCTAATAATTTTTCTCTACCCGCAAAAGCTTTTGATCATGACATGATGATGCATCATCCTGATTCAGTACTTTTTATAGTGTTCACAAAACAGGCAGAAGGAATAAGAATCATTGTTGTAGCTCACCCAAAAAGTTGATTACTTAACGAATAGGTACCAATTGACCAATCATTTTGTTCTGAACGAAAATAGTCGCATCCTCTTTTTTTGTTTGACCCACAGATTTAAGGCTCCTACATACTGGCGCGACTTGTCGCGCGACGCGTCGCGACACAAAGGCACCGCTTGTAGCGCTACACGCGGTGTCTTTGTGTCGCGTCGCGTCGCGCGACAAGTCGCGCCAGTATGTAGGAGCCTTTAAATATCTATATCTGTTGATTGACGACTGTTTCAGGTTGCGAACTTAGTTATCAAGGCGCAGATTTTAGTGACTTTAAATCTGATACTAACTAACTAAAACCTACACATTAATTCTGTATGTGAATTATTGTAGTAAAATAAAAGTATTGTTGTAAAATACTGAAATGAAAACGCCTTATCAGTACGTGTATTTCTGTATTTATATTCTTGCACACATACAAACTTGGTAAATAGCTTGGTAATATTTAACAAAACATTGAATTAGGTAGGTACTTAATACAATATCAGTATAGACAAATATGTCTATGATTCCGAGGCTCGAATATAATAAACTTAGCAACTACGCGGCACACCAAATATATCATGTTTTCCATGCGGATGTGTTTAATAAAACCAGTATTTTTACGGAGACAAAAAATCATTTGAAGCAAATCACATATTTTCAATTTTATATTTAGTATTTAAAATCACTATAAATCTATGTAAATCTTTGGAAATCATGACAATACTATATGAAATAAATTCAGAATGTCTACCCAAAGCATAAAAAACAATATTACTTTCAAAGTTACTTACTTTTCCTACTTAAGATATTTTCATGTTTTTTTTGTATCAACAGACTGTTTCATTAACTAATAATCTATTTATGATTTTTTTTTATATTTTCGATACTAAAAATAAATATTCCTATAAAGACCCTATTTTTTATATTCTTTTTTTTGGGTGGGAAATTATTATATATACCTACCTATTATATTATTTAATATATATAATTCATAAGTAACTTTGACGTTCGAAAAGTGCTGATTTTCAGCCTAGTTTGAATAAATGACTTTTGATTTTTGATTTTTTTTTGATCAAATAACTTCTCCCGCTCTGGGCGGAGCGGGAGGGTGTGTCAGACTCTTACTGACTAAAACCCGCCCGTGTTCCTTCCGTTGCTTGTGTTGCCAGGGGCCTCGGTAACCCTTTCGTACTTCCCCGCGACCCCGGCAGGCATCGGCCTTAGTGGACCTCTACACTTGTGCTGACATCTCTTATGAGATTGTTTGCTGACATCTCATTGATATACAGCTCAAAATTGAGGCAGCCCCGGTAAGTTATAAGGATGCTTGTGATGGGGTTACCTCGCAATTTCCCCTGGGTAACTAGCCACAATGTTGAGACATAATTAAAGAAAAGAAAAGTTTGGGTAGGTACTAGGCTGTTACAAAACTGGATGGGATAGGATGTTGTTGAAGCATGTTCAGATATGTGTAGTGCTTGTGTTTGTCTAAGTGCGGGGGTGTGTGGTTGTGAGTATGTGAGTGTGTGTAATGATTGAATTACTGATGTATGTTATGGTGTTTTTTTTGGGGTGGGAAATCATCAAATAACTTCTCCCGCTTTGGGCGGAGCGGGAGGGTGTGTCAGACTCTTACTGACTAAAACCCATCCATATTCCTTCCGTTACCTGTGTTGCCAGGGGCCTCGGTAGCCCTTTAGTACCTTCCCGCCATTATGGTTGGGAATAGAGTTGTAAATATATCGTATAGTACAGAATCGCTATGTAATACACCGGTATAATATAATAAAATACTGTATGATTTGTATTTTATTTTTTGAAGTGAAATATTAAAAATAATGTTTTATTTCGCGCGGAATTTATTACATTTGATAGCACACAATGGTCGGCACCATTGTGAGCTATCAAATTATCTTGTCACAAATCTAAACTGGACAAAAAATCGCCAAAATTTTGTTTATTCCTGTCAAACGACGATTTCCCATTCTAAAATTGACTAAAGTGACACAACTTTAGGTTGATAGCACTAAGATAGAGTTATTAATTTAGTGAAAATTTTGCTGTTCTGAATTTGACGTTTTTCACCAAAAGTTTTAATTGTCTAACAGTAACTAAATCTGTAAAGTAAAAAGTTGTGGAATAAAATTAGTTGTCATGAACTAAAATTCACACCAACACCTTGACTTCAGGTGCAAAAACAGTACTGTATTTTTTTTCTTTTGCTTATTGTTGAAAATGGTTTCCTATCGCAAAAAAATAAAATGTTGACCCACTATAATAAACTCATATACCTACCCCTAAAACTCAACATGTAGGTAATCATTTTTCATATTTACCCTTTGATCAATTATTGATCGGAGTATTTTCCATACAAAAAGTGAAAAATCATATAAAACACGTCGAGGCTGCACCGGCTGCGCGCCTCCGGCTCTAAAAAAAATCTCGGGGTAGGGCAAACAAGTACCATGTTGCGTAGTAAAAGAAAAAAAAAACCACGCGGAGTCGCGATTGTCAAATTCGATTTTAGTTTTTTTTTAATTCGTTGCCTGTGTTGCCAGGGGCCTAGTTAACCCTTTTGAATTTTCCCGCGACCCCGGCAGAATGCAAGGTATACGGCAATAGTTTGGCTTACAACGTTTCCCTCCGTCCTGCGTCTTTCACATTGGGTTTGAAAAGATTGAATCGTCCATCGAACGCAAGGAGCGAGCATGACGGTGTATCCATTCCATGCTACCTACCTGCCTATCCTCTTGCACAGCACTCGCTCGCGCGCGCCATTTGTCTTGACTTTGTGTCTGTACGGCATAAAAAGTAAAATCACATTTAAGTATGATGTAAGTACCTACGTAAGTTCTTTGATAGTATTTTGTGTTTTAAACGCGTCTCGTTAATACAAAAATCTCATAACATAGACAAATCAAGGTAAAAAAAGCGGTTTGAAATTGGTAACTTGTATGCACAATGTTTTATACATAATATACAGTCGATGTAGGTATAATACTGTATTATACCGTTGTATACAATTCCAACAGTAAATACCACACGGTAATATACAGCCTTTACATCTCTAGTTGGGAACAGGTTCGTCTTTAGCATTTATTCTGTTTAAGACGCTGACAACACAACACCTAAACCGCGGTCACTGTCGGACCGCATAGAAAAGAAAGAGAAGCGCGATGACACAACGCTGGTAATTTATTGCAAAATATGAAGCAATTATCTATTTACTCAAAATTGAGTTGAGTAGGTAATCTAAAATAAAAAAACATCCAAGTTGTACATTCAAATTAGACGTTCTTGTTATTAATTAAATACGTAATGTTGATATTTATTGCAGATATTTTGGATTAGAACTCAAGGTAAGAGGTTAGTCGTTAGTTTGTATCGAGATTGTTTTTTTCAAAACGTCTTTTGGTAACAACCAAGTTCTGGGAAATATGATTGCGTGCAACATGAAACGCTTTTGCGTAAACTACATCATTACGGTGTCCAAAATGAAGCTTTTAAAGTAATAAGTTCATATTTACATAATAGGTTGCAATGTATAGATGTTAATGGTGTGAAATCTTCCGGACTTCTAGTTCAGTTATGTGTAGCACAAGGTCCAATACTGGGTCCATTCTTATTCTTAGTGTATATTAATGACTTACCATTCTATTTAAAGGTATCTGTGACGTTGTACTGTTTGCAGATGATACTTCTCTTATTTTTAAAGTAGACAGGAATAGACAAGATTTTGACGTAAACAGTGCACTCTCAATTGTTACGGATTGGTTTACGACAAATAACTTAGTTCTCAATGCTAAGAAAACGAAATGTATTAAGTTCGCTTTACCGAATGTTAGAAATCTAAGACCCAACATCGTCTTGGATAAAGAGGTTCTTGAAACTGTAGACTCGGCAGTTTTTCTGGGCATAACAGTAGATGCCAAACTTCGATGGGCCCTCTTAAATCAAGCCTATCGGGAAGGCTCAGTTCGGCCGCTTACGCCGTCAGGAAAGTAAGAGCTGTATCAACGCCAGTGTATTGACACTGACGTTGATACAGCTCGGTAAGTATATTTAAGTTATTTTCATAGCGTTATGGTTCGTCGTTACGGTATTCTGCTGTGGGGCAAAGCCGGCAAAAAAACATTCAAAATATATTTGTTCATCAAAAACGAGCTGTTCGAGCAATTTACCAGCTAGGTGCCAGAGTTTCTCTGAGAGATTTTTCTAAAGATATTGGTATTCTCACGGTGGCATCACAATTCATCTTCGCCAACATCTTATATATTAGGCAAAATATACACTTATACATTAAAAACAGTGATATTCACAACATTAACACCAGAAATAAGGACAAATTGCGGGCTCCATTTAACCGGCTTCATAAGGTTCATAGCTCGTTTGTTGGACTTGGTATTACTTTTTATTACAAGCTACCCTATTCTTTGCTAAATTTGCCTTTTAATGCGTTTAAAACTAAAGTAAAATCCAAACATTGTTCAAGGGCATACTATTCTATCAACGACTACTTAAACGATAAGAATTGTTGGTCGCTGTGATTAACTCAAGACAATGTTTGTTCTTTCTCCAGAATTAGCTTACCTAGTGACAGGTTATATGAGTTCATATAATTGTTTATTTTATTTGACTGTATGAGTTTGTTTTTAACTAACTGTTATTTTTAATTTTATTTTCGTTTATTATTGACATAATCTTCTCATTACAATGTTTTTTGTTGAGTTGTATTGGAATATGTGGTTAGCTAGCGACCTCGATAACTGATTATATTATTCTTACAACCGGCAGCAAGTTCGTCATGTTCCCTTAGATGTCACTGCTTGCGGTAGCGTCGGGGGCCTCCATCCCTCAAATATGGCGAGGGGGGTAATGGCTGATTTTTGCGTTATGCTCGTGAACGGGTGCTGCTTGTGGTGACTGGTCGTCTTGCTGACCATTGTTTTGTTTTGTTATTAGTAATTAACTGTTTATTTATTTTACTTCGATGGTCCTAGTTCATAATTTGTGACTGTTACAGCTATAGCTATATGTAAGCGGGTAAGCCCTTTATGTTGGAGGCTTTTATTTGGGTATTAAATTCTGTTTAAGTTTTTATCTCCATGCTTGAGAATAGTTTTCTTTTTTTTTTGGTATAGTGGTGTGCTAGCTGACATATGGCTAAATAATTTAATGTTTTGTGTTGCACGCAATGTAAATTGTTTTGCATACTGTTGTATAGAATCCATTTTTTTTCTCTAACTGAACAGACAGCTGTGCTGCTGGGGAGTTTGTTGGCCACTTCTTCTCCCCAGCTAAAGTATTAGGAAGTAGTGAAGGGTGGGCGTTATGGGGGACTGTCTTATGTAATTTTGACGTTCGAAAAGTGCTGATTCTCAGCCTAGTTTGAATAAATGACTTTTGATTTTGATTTAGGTTCAAAACTTCGAACGCGCCACTGCACCGTCGCGGTCGGGGTCCCAAATAACGGTAGGAGGGGTTCACATCGTTTGTTATGTTATGTTATGTTAAGAAATGCACAATTCAAATTAATAACTAGCGAAATTAGCGTGTAAATATTGTAATAATATTTATTTAAGACACATTGATTATGTAAAAGAAAATATAAATTGTAATATGAAAATGTCAAATGTTCTACATCTAATCCATAACTATATTAACACGTGAAGCAAAAACTTTGAGGAGTATGCAATTTGGCACAGTTTAAGTTTACAATATGCATTATTATTGCAGGACCTCTAGTATATCTGACCAGAAGACGGTTTTTGATTGCTGTATTTCTACATTCTTTCTTAATTACTGAACCATTTCTACATAGTGCCCCACGCTAATTTCGCTAGTTATTAATTTTAATTGTGCATTTCTTATAAAATCATCATTGTCGATTTCAAGTCTTCGACGTTTTGTTTGTGAATAAGAAGGAAAATTCAGAGTTTTATGGTTACGTAATGAAGACATCAGTGAATCATTATGAAGAATGTGTAATATTTGTAAAATATTTCCTTCAATTTATTAATTTCATTATTAATTTTGTAATGCCATCCTTCAACAGCATTGTTTGTCCGGTGACGTTCTCCACGTATACAACACATATTAATGAAATCATCTCTCATCCAGTAATTTTCAAAATAGGTAAATAATTCTTTTAGTCGTTCATTATTATATTCGGCTATTTCACTTTTAATATATTCCCATCCTACCTTTATTTCCCCTACTGGTAAGAAAGGGAGCTTACTGCAAAAGGATATAAACCTGCGATCGAAACCTATCAAAACGTAGTACTAGTGAGAACAAAATATCCCACTAGTTCTACCGATGGAACAGGTAGAACAAGTGGGAATAGAGACTCCCACTAGTTGTACTATTTTGTAATATAGTATATCGTGAGGACTAGTGAGAACAAAAACTCCCATTAGTTCTACCGTGGAACTGTTCAGTGGAACAAGTGGGAATAGAGAATCCCTATAGTTCTACTATTTTGTTATACCTAATATCGTATAATAGTACCAGTGAGAACAAAAACTCCCATTAGTTCTACCGTGGAACTGTTCAGTGGAACAAGTGGGAATAGAGAATCCCAATAGTCCTACTATTTTGTTATACCTAATATCGTAGTACTAGTGAGAACAAAAACTCCCATTAGTTCTACCGTAGAACTGTTCAGTAGAACTAGTGGGAACAAACGGTTCACATCGGCGTCGAGTCGACGATGAAGTACCTGGGACTCGTCCTCGACAGCCGGTGGAGCTTCGTGGAGCATTTCCGACGTTTGGCTCCCAAACTGGAGCGGGCTGGGGCTGCCTTGAAGCGGCTCGTGCCCAATCTCGGGCGTCCAAACGCCTCCTGCCGGAGGCTCTACGCAGGGGTTGTGCGGTCCATGGCCCTTTACGGGGCTCCTGTGTGGGCGCGTTCCCTGGCGCTGCGGCCAGCCCGCCGGTTAAGCGCAGCCCAAAGGGTCATAGCCATCCGGATGGTCCGGGGATATCGCACGGTCTCCGGTGAGTTGGCGAGCTTTCTAGCCGGATTGCCGCCATGAGGACATGGTGGAGCATACGGTGGAGGTATGCCAGGCTTGGGCAGAGCACCGCCGTGTCCTCATGGAGGCGATCGGCGGCAGAGATCTCTCGCGTCCGGCCCTGATTCAGACCATTGTACGGAGCGAGAGGGCATGGGCAGCACCCTCTGAAAAGCAGTAATGCTCGTGAAGGAGGAGGCGGGACGGTTGAGAAAAAGGTACATTTCACGCCCTCTCGCCCCTAGCCGCCGCAGGAGACGCCCTGGGCGACGGGAATCCCGGGTGGATTTCCGGCCACCGTAGGCGCGGGCTTGCGGACGGTGAGCAATGGGTAGCTCACCGTCCGGGTGTAGGGGTCCACTAGGGCCGATGCCTGCCGAGGTCGTGGGAAAGTCCGGAAGGGATACAGAGGCCCCTGTCAACACAGGCAACGGAAGGAACACGGGTGGGTTTTACCCAGTAAGAGTCTGACACACACGGAGAAGTTATTTGATAATTTCAAACCCAAAAAAAAAAAGCTTGGTGAACTTTGAGAATCGGGACCCATGAGTATGCCATCCACTTCCTGCGGGTCCGTGTCAGGCAGTACGAATAATGTAGTACGAGGGCTGCACTAAAAGTATCGGGAATGGAATATTTCCACTGATCCTGTCATATTAAAATCTTTTTAATTGAAAACTCCTTGTTTTTAAAAATCGAATACCATTTATTTATTTAAAAAAAGATTCTCGGTCTTGTCACAAGGTTTTGTCAAACTTGTTTAGTCGTTGAGAAAATGGAATTGACTCGAGAAAATTCAAGAGCGATGATTTATTATGACTTTCGAAGTGGTTTAACACAAAAACAGTGTGTTGACCGGATGATTTCTGCATTTGGTGATGAAGCCGCATCCAAAACCACAATTTATCACTGGTTTGCTGAATTTCAACGTGGACGTGTCAAGCTGATGATCCCCGTCAAGGTCGTCCAAAAACTGCAGTCACCCAAGAAAACGTTGACGCTGTGCGTAAGCTGATTGAGAAAGATCGACATGTGACATACCGCGAAATTCAGGCAACTTTAGACATTGGCATGAGTAAAATACAAATAATCATGCATGAACAATTAGGTGTAAAAAAGTTGTTTTCCCGATGGATACCGCATTCGCTCTGTGAAGAGCAAAAAGCGGCTCGCGTTACTTGGTGCGTCAGAACTCTCAAAAGATTCCACGCAGGACCCTCAAATGCTGTATACAACATCGTACCAGGTGACGAATCCTGGATATACGCATACGAACCCGAAACAAAAAACCAGTCACGAGTTTGGGTGTTCGAAAATGAGTTAAAGCCAACAAAAATTGTTCGTTCACGGAGTGTTGCAAAAAAAAAATGGTGGCCACGTTTGTCTCCAAAACCGGCCATGTTACGACTATTCCTCTTGAGGGACAAATAACGGTTAATGCAGAATGGTATGCTAGCATTTGTTTGCCACAGGTCGTTTCTGAACTCCGTAAAGAGAACTGCATCCGCCGCATCATCCTCCATCACGACAATGCGAGTTCTCACACCGCGCACAGAACAAAAGAGTTTTTAGAGCAAGAAAACATAGAATTATTAGACCATCCGCCGTACAGCCCCGACCTAAGCCCTAATGATTTCTATACTTTCTCTAAAATAAAGAATAAATTGCGTGGACAAAGATTTTCACCACCTGAAGAAGCTGTGGACGCCTACAAAACGGCCATTTTGGAGACCCCAACTTCCGAATGGAATGGTTGCTTCAATGATTGGTTCCATCGTATGGAAAAATGTGTCAAATTTCGCGGAGAATACTTCGAAAAACAATAAATACATTTTTAAATAGTAATGTTGTGCCACTTCCTTGATTCCCGAAATTTTCAGTGCCGCCCTCGTATGCTGTTCACTCCTTAGGTATGGATAGCTTAGATTCGTTTTTTTAATTATCTCTTCCGCTAATGTTTTACCAATTGTAACGAAAAACTGATTAATAACGTTTAAAGAATCGAGAGGGTGTGGTGTGATTTTATGAAGTTTTGAATTGGCTGATTTAGTGGTTTTAAATTGTGTAATTTCGTTAATTTTTAGCGAGAGCTGTTTTGGATTGTTTATTGACATAGTTATTTGTTCTCTTTGTGATCTTCTTTTTAGTTTATTAAGTTTTTTACAAAAGTTACGACGTCTGGAAGTGATTTGTAGTATATATTATAGGAATCTTTCTTAGTTTGCAATTGCATTTTGTTACGGAGATTTATATATCGAAGTAGGTACACCAGCAGTCATCCAAGGCTTGATAACTCGCATACCATTTGGGACTGATTTAGTTGTAATATTTAATAGTAGTAAAGTTTTTATTACATCTATAAAATGATAAGCTCATAAAGTTTGTTTGAGGCATCGGTTTTTGTGAGGAATAATAAGAAATAAATTCTTAATTTTCTGATTGAAAGGTGATAATGACGCTAAACAGACACCAATTTAAGAGATGCAACAAAAAATTTAGTTTCTTTTTTTAATACAACTCTAATTAAAAAACATGTTTATCATATCGCTCATTTGGAGAAACATCAACGTAACTGCTACTTTTCAAATTGTACAGGAGAGCGATTTAATGTGAATTATTTGTAATGAGTTATTGCCTATTTTGTACTTAAAATGTGGCTACACTAATGTTGTTTTATGTGCTATTCAATTAAGTAGAATATTTATATTGGTGACCTTATAAATAAAATAAAATATGTCCGGTACTACAATTCCATCTATGTTTCCTAAAGATTCAGTAAAATGCGCAGAGTGCCGCGCATAATTTTTTATATTTTTGTGACAAAATGATAGACCAAATTTTTTTAAGTAATCAAAATACGCATTTATTTCGAATAAAATTTGTAATAAGCTAAACACTCTTCTTCGTCTTCATCTGAGAAACTCTTTTAGAGATAATTTTCAAATACAAACTAAACGTAATCACTGCTTCGTTAATTACGCCTACTCACACAACATATTTAATTTAACTACTACGTATCTTAATTAAAGAACAAGGACCATTTAAATATTTAAAATACTGTCGTAAAAACTGCAAGATCTGTAGATTTGACAACTGCTTTAAGATCTGTAGAAAGTGATGTCACTCTTCTTATTTTGATTAAATGGGACCATTTCGGAAAAAAGCTCTTTCAAACAAAAGGATCATCCAAATCGATGCGTGTATGTGTATGTATGGAGTTATGCCCGAACATACATAAAAGTAAAATATACAGGAATTAAGAACCTCCTCTTTTTTTAAGGCGGTTAAAAAGACCAAAAAGAATATAACAAAAATTGTGTAATTATCGGCAAAATTTTAATTCATATTGAATCGTCTAGTAATGTTTAAGCGTAATTGAACCAAATAATATTTTTGGAGCAACAACGACATTACTGATAAGAAATTAAAACTTATGCCACCGATGCTTCTGTAAAAATAAATACAGGGTGACATTGAAAACATGCGACAAATCGAAATGGGAGATTGTACTCATCATTATGAACAACTTTTACTAAGGGACCAAAGCTACAATCCCAAAAGAAAACTGCTGTCCCCTACATTTATGTTCGCAATACCTCATCAAAATGTAGGAAAAGCAGATTTTTTTTTGGGATTTCAGCTTTGGTCCCTTAGTAAAAGTTGTTAATAATGATGTATACAATGTCCCATTTCAGTTTGTCGCAAGTTTTCAATTTCAACCTGTATATTTTGAGACAACAATGACGAAAATGATCATTCCGTCGATGTAGCACCCAAACACAAGTTCTACACTTCGCGGAACTCCCAGGCGCGCCTCGCGGAACTGACGGGGTCGCGGGAAGGTACTTATGGGTCACCGAGGCCCCCGCAACACAGGCAACAGGAAGGAATACGGGTGGGTTTTAGTCAGTAAGAGTCTGACACACCCTCCCGCTCCGCCCAGAGCGGGAGAAGTTATTTGATGATTTCCCACCCAAAAAAAAAAAAAGGCGCGCAACTGACCTACCTATGCGTCGTTGTTTCCGCGAGATCTTTGCGAATTACCATAAATGCAACATGAAACGACGTTGGAGCCGTCTACAGATAAATTGACTGAAATTGATTTACGTCTTTATTTCTCTTAACGTAATTATACTGAGTGCTTTGTCATATTCCATTTTTGGAAAAAATACATTTACGACGACTTATCATAACATAACTTAACATAACCTAACATAACATCACGCCTTGTTTCCTCGAAGGGTTGGGCAGAGGTGTACCGGTAGTTCACCCATATTTCGCCAGTTATGTTTTTACGTCCCATGTAATAGCGAGCCTATTGCCACCAACCGGGCACAAATCCAGACTCCGGGCTGCTACTGAGAAATTCCAGATAGAAAAACCCAATAACACTTTGCCCGACCCGGGAATCGAACCCAGGACCTCATGCTCAGCAGTAGCGCTTGCGACCAACGAGGCAGTCATTTACGACGATGTTTCTACAAATGAGCGATACATATCGCTCATTTGTAGAAATGCATTACAATTTTTAATAAATTACCAAAGATCTTAGGGGCTAATGGGAGCTCCCATTTAAGACGCTGACAACACCTAAACCGCGGTCACTGTCAAATTCCATAGAAAAGAAAGAGAAGCGCGATGACAACGCTTGTAATTTATTGCAAAATATGATGTAATTATCTATTTACTCAAAATTGAGTTAAGTAATCGAAAATAAAAAACAACCAAGTTCTGCATTCAAATAAGAAGTTCTTGTTATTAATTAAATACATAACGTATGTTGATATTTGATAGAGATATTTTGGATTAGAACTCAAAGTAAGAGGTTAGTTTAACGTTAATTTGTATCGAGATTTTGTTTCCAAAACGTGTTTTGGTAACAACCAAGTTCTGGGAAATATGGTCAAAATTAACATATATTTTTTCCGCTACCACAAACTATACAGATTTGCCAATTTTTTTTCTTAAGCGAAGCCTATTTTGGTCAATTGGGTATTGTCAGCCCCTTAAATATTTTAAAATTAAACTGCGTAGATGGTTGATAGAAAATTGTTTTTATCGTTTACAAGAATTTCTGCAACATAAAGATTAAAAAAAAAAAGTTTCCTATAGTTTTGTGGCGTGTGTTTATTTAGTTTAACTTTACAATTTTTGTTACTTTATTGTTTTATGTTTTGGTATGTGATATTTATTGTAATTGTATATCTTAATTTAAAAATTATAGTAGAACATAAGTATTTTTCTGTATATTCTGTATATCTTAGGTACCTTATCTTATCTTTTAGGTATTAATGTAAAATAAATTTGCATTAAACAGGATCAATAGAGAGTAGTGGTTAGTGTTGCCCAAATGCAAGAACAAGACGAGACTTAGCCAGTCTTGGTCTTGGTCTTGCGCCAATACACCTGGTCTTGGTCTTGGTCTTGGTCTTGCGCTCCCAGTCTTGGTCTTGGTCTTGGTCTTGCAGCAAGAGTCTTGCAAGTCTTGCAATTACCTATTAGTCTATTACTATTTATTAAAGTTTACTTTAAATCTTAGAAAAACGTATTAGAATTGGAACATTGTGAGCTTGATTTAACATAGCCATAGTAAAGATCAAGCAGATTAATAAATAACTGAAGATTTGATAAGAAATTCGAAAAATCAACTGACCTATATGTCGTTTTCCATGGAAGTAACTGTTTCTTAATAAACATTTATGATTTATAAGCTTACATTTGCTAAAACATGTAAGAAAACAAATTAATTACAATAACTTGACTGTATTTTAAAGAACAATACTTATCTGTCTAGAAAGAGATTGAACCCTCAACTTATAAGAAATTTAATAAAAGAGTTTTACGATTTATCATTTATTTGAATAAAAAATAAAATACAACACAAATCAACAGCTTTATCATTAGGTTATGATACTTTATATCAATTTTTTTGACCAAGAATTAATACAAAGTAACCATCTGGCTGACTCATCACTTAACCTATTTCTATGTTTTCTAATTACTAATGATGCTTTAGAAAATAACCTCTCAGCAGGTACTGAAGTTGCAGGTATTTGTTCAATGAGTGTAGACTTTTATATTCTTCATAAAGTTCATTGAACTTGCGCAGACTTTCTGTTTTAAGTTGCTTCCCCCACATTGTCAGGTCAAAAGTCTGAGCCTTATGCCTTGGGTCTAAAATTAAAGAAGTACAATAAATCCAGTTGCTCTTCTTGTAATGTTTAAGCATTTTGTCTCGAGCTGCTTGGAAAGCTAGAATGAGCCTTTCATCCACTTCAGATCGATTAGGTTTCTCATCTAACTGTTTTACCATGGATTCAATTTTATCTAGCAAGAGATTGAATGATACAATGACTAGCGGTAATGTAACATATTTGTCTCCACCAAGTTTTGTACTTAAAAGTTTAAAGTTTATTAGAAATTTATGTAATTTTTCGAGTACCTGCCATTCATTAGCTGTGATTTGAAAATCATTTAATTCGGTGACAGAACTGCACAATATGTCAATGCCCGCTCTCACTTTTAAACCAAATCCAATCATATCATGTGTGGAATTCCATCTCGTTGGACAGTCAAGAATGGCATTTAGATTTGATGGCACGCCAGCTGCTTCACAAGCAGACTGAAACTTCTTCTTCACTATCTTACTTCTTTTTATTTTACTGGAAATACTGCGTAACTTTGTTACAGATGTACGCGAGTCAGCAATATTTGGTGCAGATTCTTCATCTTCCTCATCCTCAGTTTCGTCTGCATAGTCTTCGTACTGCTGATCTTGCGCGTTAGTGTCAGACTCACAGTGTAATGCTAAGGTCTTTAATAAATCTTGTACACCAAGGTTTAAAATGTGAGCAAAGCACCGGAAATGTTGATTGTCTGAATCAAAGTGTGGCGGCAGCTGTTTGCCCAGTTCATACATAAATTTGGTATTTGCAGTTGCGTTGTCGACCGTGATACCTTGTATTTTATCAATTATGCCATATTCCAATAAACATTCATGGAAAATCGTTGCAATATCTTCCCCAGTATGTCGACCGCGTGATGGTATAAAATCAAGAACTACAGATTGATACTTCCATTCGTTGTCTATATAATGAATAGTAACCCCGTAGTAACTCCTACCAGCAATTGACGTCCACCCATCAATGGTAAAAGACATTTTAGATGATAATTGTTGAAGTCGTTCCTTGAGATTCAATTGGAGCTCTTCAAATCGCTCTTTGACTTTCCTTCTAAGTGTAGACCTTTTAGGAAACACCATATTAGGGCAAATACGTCGAAAATATACTTGTGTAGCTTCGTCATCGAAAAATGAGAAGGGAAGATATTTTTTCACCACCCAATCAACTGTAGCTGTCGTGATGTTGTCACTGCTGTTTTCCGACTGAAACAAAACAATAAATCTTGTGTTATTATTTAAAACATACTAAGTTTGAGCGTATAAGAGGAGGAGGTTTGTTGTTGTTAAATCGAGAAAATCGTTAAATTGATATTTGTTATATTAAGGTTGCACTGTACTGTAATTTACCAAAATAAAGTACTTAGTTGTTACTGGCCGATTAAATGAAAATATGGGTGTTTATAAAAAATATTTAAGACGATAATTACATACTTAATATGTCGCACCCCTAGATGAAAACACCACTAACTCAAAAATACTTACGTAAGTTAATGGCGTTTTTGAAAGTATCGCATGAATAGCTACGCGGAGTTAAAATTCTTTTAACTGTTAAAAAAATATTCTTACCTGTCCACTTCTTCCAGCGGTTACTAAAAAGCTTGTGATATCTCCACTTAATTTTGGTTTAACAGGAAGAAATATTTCTGATTCCTTTTTGTGGAAAGATATTAGATGTTTCCTTAAGCCTGAAGTGTTTCTGTTTTTCATTTTTATTTCAATCTTTTTATGTTGGCACAATTTACAGAAGGCAGTTTGGGATGCATGAATTATTTCGAAAAACTCCTCAAATTTGCTTTTGGGTCTTTTAGATCTGTGACTCAAACTCTCGTTACTCGGACTAGAATAATTTGAATCTTCGTCACTCATATTAAATTGTACACGTGATACGTTTTTAGAAAACAACGAGAATTAGTAAAAACAATTATTAAGTTAGACTCGAAGCACAGCTCAATTGGAAATGACTGGAATTAAAATAATTCCTTTATTTATAGTACGTTTCCTTGCTTTCTACCGCGCCGCCTCGCCACGTGCCGACTCTATGAAAAGGATGCCGCCGCAAATCAAACAATGCCGCGTGCGGCGTACAAACACACACTAAATATTACCTACTTGTACAGACGCGACGCGTGAATAAAATAGAATTAGTGCCATCACACATCACAGTACATCTATACTAATATTATAAAGCTGAAGAGTTCGTTTGTATGTTTGATGACAGAAGTTTTAAAATAAATAAATAAGTCCTGAACGTCACTATACCTCCAAAGTTACTATTCCTCGTGGACGAAGTCGCGGGCACAGCTAGTAAATACTTACTCTCATCATCTCTCTCAGAGATATTCGGGCTGGTAAGTAATACAAAACTCTTATCGCAGGCTTTTTATTTTATTAGTAGGTAAGTACAAAACCTTTGATGCCGCATTATCAAAGTGCCGATGGTTAAAACATAACTATGCATGCACTCAGTTTGATTTTAATAGATATTTTTTTATTCGCTATGTTTATGGTATTAGTCGTAATGCGCATAGGTCCAGTTTTTCATATTCTTTGATACAGTTTTTTGCGTCTCATAGAATTCCTAAGCGTACCTACCTATACACCGAACTGTTACACCTAACTACTCAGTGAAATAGCGCTAAGTCCTAGCTGCAAGACGCAAGAGTCTTGCAGGCTATGTCTTGTTCTTGCTCAAGTCTTGCACGGTCAGTCTTGGTCTTGGTCTTGCTAAAAATACGCGGTCTTGTTCTTGGTCTTGGTCTTGCAAAAACGCAAGAACAAGACCAAGACTGAATTTGGGCAACACTAGTAGTGGTGACCCAGTGGTAACGGCCGCGACTTAAGAGTTGCAGGCGCTTTACTTTGTGTAAATTATATCATCACCACTGCTCTCAAAACGGTGCAGGAAAACATCGTGAGGAAATCGGCATGTCCTAGAACCAAAAATTCGAAGACATGTGACATCTGGTGGATTATGGCCCACTCCCTCTCACAGAGAGGAGGCCTGAGTCCCAGCAGTGGGAACATTATAGGCTGATTATGTTAAACAGGAACAATATGGACTGTACATACCACAAACTTTTACAACTAGTAACATTATTTCATTTTATACATATAAATTATATTTTTAAACATTAGAATATAAAAACTTAGAAAAATATAAAAATAGTAGCACACTGGTATCGGGAACAAGGTCCAAGCTAGCGGCGGTCAGAGGTTCCAAAGAGAGGAACTTTCTAACAATTCAAGATGTGCCCTGAAGTACCGCTTTCTGAATTAAGCCCTTAATCTAGTTGCCCAACGAGTGCCTCCTCAGGTGTTTGTCGAAGCTCTTGGCTATTAAGCTACTGGCTGTCATGACTATCGGCACAATGATCGCTGAGTCCACATCCCACATGTCGACAACCTCGCGATCCAAGTCAAGATACTTGATTTGTTTATCTTTCTTGGATTTCACGAGGTTGCCGTCACGCGGGACCATTATGTCAACAATCATTGCGCGCCGCTCTACTCGATCCACCACCACTATATCAGGCTTATTGGCAACAATAGTCCTGATGATGAATTTTCAGTGATGATGGATCGACAATGTGATATTTCCATTTTCGAGAACCGGGTCGCGCACATACCTGTAAGCACTTCCACTTCTACAAGGCTGTATTTCAGAGCAAGTTGCTGATGGATAATCTCGGCTACAAGGTTGTGTCTATGCTATTCTTGTTATTCTTAAAGTTAATTTTCACTTTGTAGTGTTTTTTTGGAAGTCGTTTTTTTTTAATCAAAAGGCTTCAAAATCCCGCACTGGCCGAAAAAAAATCTGGCAGTGTTGGACTAGGTACTAACATGATTTAGGTAAGCACGTTTGCTGTAGCTGCTGTTTCTACTTTAATAATAATATTGGTATCTTATATTTAATTGATATCTTATGTTTCTTTCCTTCCAATATTTACTGTTCTTGTCTTGATATCTTTCAGTAGTACATTGATAATGTTATAGTAGGCAGTGAAGCCGATAACGTCTGATGTTATTAATATACTTTCCATTTGATTTTCTCTAAATAAGCCTAGGTAACAAAGGATATGGGAAACCTTTTGTTCTAAGTATTTTACCATAATATTATTGCCTTCAAAACTGTGTACCAAGTTCTCACAAAAAAGACATACAGAAAACCTGTTAAACGCGGCGAGTTTTTCTCTTATGTCTTTTCATCGGATTCATTTACAATTGCCAATTTTTTTTTATTCTACCAACTAGGACCGCGTGGTAGACTACAGCCCACTCCCTCTCGAAGAGAAGAGGCCTGTGTCCCAGCAGTGGGAACATTATACGCTGATTATGTAAATGATCGCTGATTATTTTTTATTCCTTTTCATAGTGGGTACAGGTTTTTGAATTGCTGTGATTAATTAATTCATACATAGATAATCTTTCTTGTATATGTAATAATACATATATGCTATGTGCTAATAATTGTAGTCTTCACACATCTTGAGTTCATGAGCTTATTTTAGCCCCGTTGTACCGTATGCACCATTGACCTGCACCATCAATGGTGCAGAGGAGACTAATTAGTTTTGTTTGCACCATGAATATTAATACAACTACTTCACCATGCTTTCCTAGTCATAGGTAAAATAAAAACCAATAATAGGTCGTATTTTGTTTGTGAACCACTTTTTAATATAAATAAACAACCAAAAAGCAACAACAACAATGTTTTACAAATAAATTCCACAAATACTTCATATAATAATACAAAAATAATGACGCCCACACACAACACTTAATATTTTATTGTTGCCTGAAATTAAAAATGGCAATTTTATAACAAGAAGTTTACCTTAACTTTTCTAAAAATAACGGCATAACAATGTCGCCATTAATTAATTGCATATGTACAAATGCAATTTATATTAATTACGTTTCTTGACGTGGTTTGCCCTGTTGTTATATGGGTATGTTGATAGTGCGTTAACGGCATTAAAAGCGGCATCCTGCTTAAGCACAGCTAAGCATTTATTTACAGTCGGAGGTCTTCTTTGAAGCAGTTATTAATATACCCATTCCATCCCTCACAGACGTTGTTCGTACGATGCCGCTCTCTGAAACAGCACCATTGTCTTCTTGGGCATCGAAAATCTTTTTACGTAGTTTAGAAATTTTTGCATATCATATTCTACAAAATTATTTTCCGAAACTATGTAAACCCATCCATCATCAATACTTGATACAGGCAGAAGAGGCAGGACAATGCATAGAGATACAATTTTACAAATTTTGTTGTTAAGTATACTTCTTTAAAAGACGTTTTGCTTTCCTCCATAATTAGTTTTAGATAAACGATTGTTCATAGTCCGATATACATTTAGAATGGTTCCATTCTGGAATTTGCGACTGAATCATTTCCAACATTAGAATATATGTTTCCTTTTTTTATTTCCCAAAAGTATTTAAGCAACCGGCACTACAATTTTTTATCCTAGGTGCTTCCTAGGTCGCAAAAGGTCAACAACTGTTTGGATGGTCTAGGATATTTTTTGAAGGTATCGTCGCAAAAGAAGATTTTCCTGTTTTTAATAATTACTCTAGCTTCTTCCGAAGCAAAAATTAAAGTACAAAAAGTACGTTCGCGTTCGTGATGATAGTCAGCCAAAAGGAAATCTTTATGATCGTTACCAATTTCGACTTCTATAAGCCGTCTTTTTAACCCCCTATTTTTTATTTATCCGTCTCATGGAGCCGAGCGTGCAAGCGAGAGCGCTAAACTAGTGATTTAGAGGCACAATCGGCCTAAGCGTTTGGCTTGTGACGCATCTCTCTCGTTACTTATCACGTAAAATTATCGTCCGTAAACCTACTTTACAGATAACCAATTTCTTTTTAGGTGCCTAATAGGATCCATATCTCTCTTGGTAGACATTGTTGTGACTTGTGATTGTAGCCAACACCATCGTCCTTTCGGTGCCATGCCACTGATCATTTATGTTGATTATACATATACTTATAATGGTTTGAAGCAATTGATTTACCTCTTGTCATCTTGTAACTTAAATAGGGATTACAATTCTCAGAAATATCTGTTGCCTGACCAAATCTTAGCGACCTAGAGAAAGTGAGATTATCTAGCGTTATATCAATGTGAGATATAAACAGCACACAAGCTCCTACTAATAGGCCTAGCTAATATTCGTGTCGATACGAGAGAAGAGACTGATGCTACAGTGATCGGTCAGCAGCATTGCAAATTAGCTTGCTTGTTGAGTTAGACAGGGGGAGTCTAAGGATATTACAGAATCTCACTCAAAACTCAAGCATTACTTAAAACTCGTTTAAAGCCATTTGATTGGTTGAAAATAGTTTTAAGTAATGCTTGATTCTTGAGTGAGGTTCTATAATATGCCCCTTAAAGTGGATTGTTGATTGATCTGGTGACGACGATACAAATGATGATGATGATGATGATGATAAGTGAATAAATAAATAAATAAAATAAATAAATAAGTAGACACACTGACGATGGTGGACATAATATAATTATGTTTTGAGTTAGTTGCATTGCAAAAGTATTCTGTGAAACACCCGAGTTAGGTGTTTTTTAATGCGCGTTTTTTTTTTGCTGGTCTCACAAAATTCTTCAGAATTACCATTAATTCTAGCTGCATAACTAAATACTAAAATTACTGATTCTATCAATTAGTGAGCCTCAAGTTCTTTAATGACTTGATTTTTAATAAAAAACAAATCGTAATTATATTTCACCTAGGCATCATTATATCATGATTTCAAACTTCAACGACCCGCATACCTAGGTACTCGATTAGTTACAAAATAACATTGGCCCTAGAATCGAACCTTGCAGAACGCCCGACGAAATAAACCTCAGTTCGAAGTCCATTTATCTATGAGTTTATGACTGTTGTTAGAACACTCGTTTGTTTACATAATTGCAACTTGATTTTAATTAACTAAAGGATGAGGACTGATGGACGTGGACTGCCTCGTCGGTCTAGTGATCGCAAGCGCTACTCCTGAGCATGAGCTTCGATTCCTAGGTCGGGCAAACCGTTATTGGGTTTTTCCATCAAGAATTTCTCAGTAGCAGCCCGGAGTTTGGATTGCTGGTTGATGGCAATAGGCTCGCCCCTTATTGCACGAGACTTAGACATAACTGGCGAAATGGGGGTGTATAGGTACATCTCTGCCCAACCCTTCGGATTATGATGAGGAATATTCTGTTTTGCAACCAAAGCAACATTTGCAACACATGTAACTGACAGTAGTGAACCGCATAAGGACGGTCCACTCGGCAGCAATCATTTTCAGAGCCCAGTTAGGGCTACTGGGTAATTGCGTACGACACATAAAATGCCAATTGATCGCAATGGGTTTCATTTTAACATGTTGACCAAACGAATTTTTCAAATCTATGAAGCAATGGATTAGCATTATCCTTCAAAACTCTCAGATTGTGACTGAAATGAGTTACGCAATTAGGGTGCTGGCCATGACACCAGCTATCATCGATGCTGGGCGGTTGCGTAATAAAATAACTGTGTAAAAACAATCTACAGGCGCCGCCGCAAATATCGGGATAACGCACTGCAACGCCGTAGCAACCCATCAGTTTTCTGAACGCATTATTGAATTAGATAAGAAGGGCTCCGTACGACGCCCACAAATATTTCTTCCACAAGGTGGTACAGAATGCTCTAAAGAACTTTACCTTTTACGACTGCAGTACACCGTCCAACCTGCGGGCTGCCATATTCGTCCGTACGGACAGAGCCCTGTGTTGGCTTTCTGAGTTTGTTTCGGCCTTTCTTCTCAGAGTAGTCAGATAGGAAACGCCGACCTCATCTAGTTTAAAAAAAAATGTTTGACGTGTAAAAGTGTTTGTAAAAACCTACTTATAGAAATAAAATCATTTATCAATATCAGCTTTGTCATTGGCTTTGTTGTGTTGTTGTTGTTGACATTAAATATGGCTCGACAGGGTAGACTTGTGGTACTAGTGTGACTGGCTCTTGTCACTGCCTTCCATTTAGATCTATCTATAACACTGTTGTATATACCGCTGTGTTATCTATGGTGTATATACACCTAGTATTCAATGGATACTCGTACAATGTGTTCAGTGTACTACAACCAGAAAAGTACAGCGCACAGTGGAACGAATGTATGGGAGCGGTTGGACGTAGACATGTCCGAAAAATAAGAGTAAAATTATGCCAAACTAATGATGCCATCTTATTCGATTACTTAATGCCTTCATAAATTGTGGTGATGAATTTCTTCATAACTCCCATATTTCGGGAGTAATTTGAGAAAATGTGAAATTTTACTATGAAAATGAGTGTATCGAGCTCTCTCCCTCCTGATTCCGGGCTTGTTTCAAGTAGCGGTCTCTAATATCGTAATGCTATTACTAAGAGCTATATTTAATACTAAGCCAAGCTAATAGTGCACCAAATGTGCACTTTCTGGGATAAAAGGAAATGAAAATTTAAAAAAAAAAACGTTTTTTCCCCATTTGTATTTACTTTAAACCGCAGACAGACTTATTAAGAGGTCTATAAATATATTATATATATACAGAAATATATATTAACAAAAATATTCACAAGAACTGATGAGAGTATGACTTTTAAGTAAGTTGATAATAAATTACCTAGTTTCATTAAAAGTACAATAAATAATTAAGATGTAAGCTCTAATTTACTAAGTTACACATTTTAAAACAATAACATCATTTAATTATCTTCGTCATCATCATCATCATCAATTAATTCAAATTCAGAATCGATGTCCGCTAAATCATTTATGTTAACAAATTCGATATCACTTTTCTCAGAATCCGTAAGCTCATAAAATTCCTTAAAAGAAGATTTTTTTACAAACTTATTTCCTTTTGGACGGATACTTGTAACAAGTGGATCAGAAGACAGTAAAAGATTGTGCATAATATCTTCATTGCATGAGATACTGCTATGCTTTCGAGAATGCCCCTCTCTATATTTTCTAAAATCTTTATTTCTAGCCTCAGATGCCTCTTCGGATAGAAAACCAATGGGCACAATTGACATGTTCTGAACTATGTCTGGCCCATGCATTAAAATTTTATGAAGTGAAGAAGGCATATAATACCATGGGTATAACTCCACGTAAAGCTTAGCAGTATCAAAGCAGAACTCTCGGAATTTAGTTACGTTGATCTTCTCTCCTGATGAAATACACTGCAAGATCACACAGATTTTTCTTAAAAGCATAGCATCTATTCCGGTCAGTTCAGCAGATTTAGTGTAGTTTTCAAAAAATCTCCTTGCCGAGTTGCCATTGTTGGTGGATCCACTGCCTTGTTTCACAACATCGAGAAGTAAGCCCGTTTCTCTTCTTACAGCCTCTTGAACTCTTTTCTTCCTGTCATCAACTTGCCTTTTTGCTATATCACCCCTTACTTGCCATGATTTTATGTCTAATTTGTAGGAAATGTGTAATAAGCATTCCATTGAGCGAATCCAAGCGTGAAGGGTGCTTAAGCTATATTTATACATGTCCTCGTTTGCGTGTTTATCTTTGATTAACTCTAAATTATTCATTTCTTTAGGACAAGCCTTGCATATGTCACACACTGAAGCTGCTGTATTGGATATAATGGAATGAATTTTACCATCAATCATTGTCAACAGCAGTTGGTGTTTGACACTAATTCCATCAGTGATGGTGGATGGAGTTAAGGCTTCAATCTCTGCTTCGATTTCAGCCATCTCTCTCTGCACATTTTCTTTGGTTTCCTTTATAAACTTAAACAATATTGGCCGGCAAAATGAAGTGGAAGATGGTCGCTCGTTTTCCCAAATTGTTACACCTTTTGAGACGAGCCGCAGTGGTACAAGACTAATCATAAAATTACTAGCAAGATCAATTTGCTCATCTTCACTCGTCCTTTGATGATAAATGCTTTGGCTAGATGATCCGTCAAAACCCCATTTGCTGGTCAATACGAGCTGTTGATTGGGATCAACAGGGGTTTCTAACGACCTAATAAGTCTTCTTGAGGTTAAATCCATCAAGGCTTGTAATTTGATTTTTGCAGAGCTCTCTGTAACTGTGAGATCTTCTTTGGCCGGATAGCACTTAATTTTTTCTTTAACCAACATGTAGTAACTCGGGTATTGAAGAGCTCCTTCTTGAGTGTTGAAATCCCGAAGAGTGTTATAGCGCCATTTCGATAAGTTCATCGATACATAAAGAGCCAATGCCTTCAAAGGGGATATTTCCCGTACCTGAATTGATTTACCTTCAATGATTCAGGCTTTGATTTTTGAGGCCTCTTCTGGATTCTCCGTCAAGTATTTCATAACATAAGCTGTATCGCTTTGTCCTGCCTTTTGAAGCGCCCTTTCGGCCGAAAACATAATTTCAGCGCTGCTACTGCTGCATGAAAGACTATCTTCAGTGCGTCTTCTTTTTTGCCGGTTACTAAGGTCCTCAAAAGATTTACGAGGACTAGGATGTGTACAAGTTGAAGCATCAGATTTAGCAGGAGAAATTATGGGCTCGATGACGTCACTTATATTTTCTGTAGAAGGTTCCATATTTTCATTCTGTAATTCCGGCCATTGAATTGCAGCCTGTAGCCAAATCTCATGTTTCTTCCGAAACTTATCTGTGCTTCTTCCAGACTGTGTCCATTTTGCATAAATGCGGTAGCAAAATCGACGACACCAGTCTTTTAAACTTGTTTCAGCACTTTCACATAACTGAACACAACTGTTATCTTTTAAAACACTGAACAAATAGTTAAAGTCGCGTAAATCTTTATGTGCGCGTGCGCATAAAGCAACGTGAATATCAAGATTTGTATTAAAATTTGGAAAATACATTGCGAGATTAGCTTGGATACAACGAGGTGTAAATCAACACTGATTTTAAAGTTACTAATAGTGACCTATTTATATAAAATCCAGGTATCCCAGGTATCCTTTGTTAAATATTGCAAGGTAATTAGTTATTGTGATAATTAGTAAATGATGCATGCTAAATTAGTGTATTAAGAGCCATTTAGTAATTAAATAATAGCAATGTTCTTATCAGTAATCATTAGTGCATCAGTTTTATATGTAAACCTTAAGTCCCTAATTATATATCCTAATTAGCTTATATCTTCTCTAATTGGCTGCTCAGAAATGTTATTGTAATAAGGTAAACCTTTAGAAAAACGGTTTTAATCAACAAAATAAACAAAAAATAAAAAAATTGTGTTATAAAATAAACATCACTCTTTATCCCAGAAAGTGCACATTTGGCGCACTATGTGTCTTAGTATTAAATATAGCTCTTAGTATTAGCATTATGATATTAGAGACCTCTACTTGAAACAAGCCCGGAATCAGGAGGGAGAGAGCTCGATACACTCATTTTCATAGTAAAATTTCACATTTTCTCAAATTACTCCCGAAATATGGGAGTTATGAAGAAATTCATCACCACAAGTTATGAAGGCATTAAGTAATCGAATAAGATGGCATCATTAGTTTGGCATAATTTTACTCTTTTTTTTCGGACATGTCTACGTCCAACCGCTCCCATACATTCGTTCCACTGTGCAGCGTGCCAAAACACTCCCCTCCACCACCCGTCGAGCCGCCGAACGTGGCCGAACGAGAATCGATGTCACCCGAAGCCAGTTCGCTTGCAGTCCCGCTGCCGCTGACGGCTCCCTTCCATGCATAATAATCTTGCCTCGCTTTCGCCACGCTGCGACCCGACGCGCGACGCTAGTCAACACTCCACGTTATTACACTGTGCGGCTACGTAAACACTTTTATTGTGCATCAATTATTGACAAAACTACCAATATTTACCTGCTCAAAAACGCTATAAACGAGTTACAATGAGCAAATTAAGATCCGGTGTGAAATAGAGACGGGACGAGGCAACGCTATCGACGTTTTATTTTGGAACGCTGGACTAAAGATACGAAACTGTTTAATTACTGTGTTACATTTCCTGTGCGATGTTGGGGGAGAGTTTTGGTTAAAAAGTTGACATTAGACGTTTACTTGGACTTATTGCGAATGTGTATTGAAACGTTTATCGCTATCCACGGGCGCACTGCTATGCGCCACGATTTGGTGCATTTTATAAGACACACATCCTCCGATCACTACTGCGAAGGAAGAATTTAGTCACCCAAGCAGGTAAGAAAAACAAATTGTATTTAGTTTTATGTAATATGCTAACTAGTGAGCTGTGCTCTTTCTAGAACTTGTCGGAGTGTGCAATGTTGTTGAATTAACATAACGCATTGAAAACGTGTGAATGTCGGCTTTAATCGTATGTTCATAACGCAGACAGCGATAGCAAGTCTCAAATGAAAAACATATTGTGTTAGGTGCACTTCAATGTGGTGCAGATTGCAGAGAAGCTGAACTGTTTCTACAAAACTATTCCATTGAACTGCAAAAATTGGCACGTCACGTATTCATAATTGCCTTGAAGCGGAATCCAATTAAATTATAATTAAGGGCAATGGTTGGTTAATGAGACTGGTCGGACAGTGTCAACCACATAGATTACGATGATATAAACAAACAAACAAGCGGTTATAATGCGGGCCACAAACAAAGGAGTACCTATTTATATTCTTAACTCGTCAACCTTGTAAGTTCATGCTCTGCTTCACCTCTGAAGTAACGGTAACGTAAGCAGAAACGTATAAACGACGACTGCAAAATAAAGACACACACAATGGGTAGCCCCTGCTTTAGCATTCAAGAGGTTCAGCTTTTATTGAAAACAGGATTACAATAACTAGATAAAAGACAAAGATGCATTATGCAATACATACACATGAGATTTTTAAACAATTTCCAAACTAAATGAATAGGGCATCGTTTCTGATGATCTAACCTACTATAACGAAACCTGAAACAAAAACTACAAAAACATGGTGAATACAGTCATTCGAGAACAGAATACCAATAAAAAACAAACAGAGGAAGACCTCTTTGGCACTTTTATAAAATGGCCTACCTTCATTGACTATTTTTCATCAGCTGAGTTTTACTATAACATCGAAAACCACTTATTATATACTTATGGATCCATAAGAATTGAATATGCAAAAGTAAGGTTTTGTGTGCAGCTACCAAAAGAATTATACAGAACCATATACTTGGAAATATGTATATGTACAAGAGGATATATAATTATGAATATTCTTCAGATTCATCATAATATTCCTCTGCTTCATATTCATATGTCCAGAATATAATATAAGTCAATAAGGTAGATCACGATATGTTAAATGATACATTCGAAATCGTTGCTCACAAATCCCGAAAAGAGCAAACAAAATAAACAAAACTTTTTCATATAAGTAACATGGACAAAGTTTTTTACACTAATCTAAGACGAACATTATGCAGCTAATCTTGAATCCGATTCAGACACTCAGATTCTAAGCTATGATAGATAAAAATCACAACATGTTTGTTATGTATTGCGAACGAATTTACGAATTTTGTATCACCCTTGAATCCGATAGAAGCACATGCATGTTGCCACAGTACCTAAACTTTAAAGTTAGGATTAAAAAGCAATATTAGGAAGGTTTACTTTAGTGGAAGAAAACAGCCTGAGACATAATAGTAGACCACAATCCGACTTGAACTTAAAAATCTGATATCCTACGAAAATGTACCTCCACAAAAAATGTGTAGTGCTGCATACAGACATTGACTTTGGCGCAGTTGAAGCAGCACCTTCCTGATAACTAGGATCGTAGTTGTAATAGAACAGGGTTCCCAGAAAATCACAACAAATGTGTAACTGTATTGCCACCCTTTTTTTTTTTTTTTTTTGGGTGGGAAATCATCAAATAACTTCTCCCGCTCTGGGCGGAGCGGGAGGGTGTGTCAGACTCTTACTGACTAAAACCCACCCGTATTCCTTCTTGTTGGCTGTGTTGCGGGGGCCTCGGTGACCCATAAGTACCTTCCCGCGACCCCGGCAGGCATCGGCCCTAGTGGACCCCTACTATGTGCTGACGACATCTCTTTGAGGCGCGCGTGGAATACAAGGCGCCGTCGACCCGGGCCTGGTCCTTACCGGACGGTGAGCTACCCATTGCTCACCGTCCGCAAGTCCGCGCCTACGGTGGCCGGAAATCCGCCCGGGATTCCCGACGCCCTGGGCGTCTCCTGCTGCGGCTAGGGGCGAGAGGGCGCGAAACTTGCCTTTCCCTCAACCGTCCCGCCTCCTCCTTCGCGAGCATTACTGCTTCGCAGAAGGAGGTGACGGCTGCCCATGCCCTCTCGCTCCGTACCATGGCCTGAACCAGGGCCGGACGCGAGAGGTCTCTGCCGCCGATCGCCTCCAAGAGGACACGGCGGTGCTCTGCCCAAGCCGGGCAGACCTCCACCGTATGCTCCACCGTGTCCTCCGGGCGGTATTGCCACCCTGCGATGCTTTTCATGAAGTAAATGAATCGATCCTAACCTCCAACTTGCAAGAAGGTAGCAGAGATAAGCTTAAAAATTGACGTCTTATCTGTAAACAAACCAGAAAAATCAGGTCGGCACGGCTATAAAGTTAGGCAATAAACGAAAAATAGGTTAAAAGCAATGCTTTACTATTGAGGTGTTTTCGAGTATTACGTACGGATTCCCCTACAGACGACCTAGTTCTTTGAGTAATAATGAAAAACCAAACAGAATGGTTGAAAAGAAACAGTTACTTTTCTACAGAGAGTGTAAACGAAATATTAGTGGTTATTTAGCTCAGATTACTGAGCAAAATAACCAACTACGACAAACCTAGAGAAGATCCAAATAATTTAATTGATAAACAGACCGTCAAGTCAATACCATGAGTAATTAATGTAGAAAGGAAAACATGAATTCAAATTAAACAGGTTTGTACCTGTTTAATTTGAATTCATGTTTTCCTTTCTACATTAATTTCTATCTGGGTAATTTGGAACCTTGAATCATTTAATAAATGACTCGACGACAATAGGGAAAATATTTTTTTAAAAGACAATATTTACCTACTACATTTACGTGTACGTGACATATAAGCAAAAAGGCGAATAAAAAACCGGCCAAATGTGTGTCAGACCACGCACACTGAAGGGTTCCGTAGTTGGGATGAATTTACCCCAAAAACAAACTTAACTGTAGTTGAAAAACATGTTCTCCAAATACATCGATATACGTCACGGCCAATTCTTAAACTGCAAACGTAACTTGGTCGACTATTACACGTTAACTTTTAAAGCCTCCTTAGCCGTGATATTTTTCCTTTTAATTTCTTTATTTTATATGTATAATTGCCATGAGTTATTTCACATATCCAAAAACAACCATTTAGCTGCCAAGGCGGGACACTTGACTAACAAAAATTAGCACTTTAAAGCTTAATATTACGCAAATGGATCCCTGAATAGAAAAATGATGTTCACAGACCTGCAATATTTATGAACGACGGCGTATCTAACGATACCTATGGGATAGACGACAAAAAACAATATCATCCCCACATTACGTGCAAGGGCATTAAGCTTTCTAGTACTAAGCGTCTTTGAGCTAAAGCGGGGACAGACAGACAGACAGACGGACATGGCGAAACTATAAGGGTTCCTTGTTGAACAAATCATTGTTTTTAGGGTTCTGTAAACCCTAAAAACAATGATTTTATGGTGTGATGACAATTTAACCGCAATGACCACAAGAATGTAAAAACCGTTTTTGCGTAAATTCGCTCATTCACGTCAGTTTCTAATGATTTATGGGCTATTACATGTAGGTTAGGTACAGATAGTACCTATCAATGCTAACTCATTATTGTGTTCATATTACCATACGACATTGTTGTTATTAAATAGCTCATATGACAGTGTTATATTACAGTAGACTTGTTACGTAATTATTTCCGGTATCGTATCTATATTGACATGAATGATTTAATTCTAAAAGGATCTTTCACAGGCGTTTGATACACTAAACTACTAAAGCATAAAATTATAAGTAATTGCTCCGAAATCAATTGGGATAAAATTAATTTCTTAACAAAACCGATATTAATTAATCTAGGCCTTAACCTAAATTATGAAATATAATTGGAAAAAACAGAGAGACAAACATTTAACCATCGCAGAACACGATAAAGCTTTTCGCGTTTTTTTCTGTTATATTCCTTTCTTTTAAAATGCCTGTTTATATTTTGAACATTCTTGTTTGGTTTGGTGCAAAAAATTCAAGATCCTCACAAATTGACGTAAGCAGTGAAACGAGTTACCTGGTGGATGGGGCATACATAATTGATCAACCTGTGTATCAGAAAAATAACATGTTGACAGCATACAGTGAATAGTATGCTGATTTGGAAAACATTACGACTTGGAATCAAAATTCTGTGCTCACGGTCAACATTTATGACGTTGGAGATGATAGGGTAATAAATTGGGCTCATGTTTATAACAAGGACCTTTAAAACTAACCAGCATTTCATCAAAATCAGTAAATCAATACATCAAAATGGTTGAGGTAACCATTGTTACCTCAACAATTTTGAGGGTTTTAAAGCCATTGCTATAAGACCCCTTGTTGACCAACTAGGTGTCTTATAGCAATGGCAATTACATGTAGTCATGATTTCAATAATTGACTAGTTAGCCAAAGTAAAGCTAGATCATACATGTATAATAAAAGCTGGCATAATATATATTAATTAACATGTTTTTCATAAATATAATGAGGCGTGTGGAACCTATTAAAAAGCGGATATTGCAATGAAAAACATTGACAGAGAAAGTACTGTGTAAACAACTAAACGCATACATGACAAACATGAAGATAACGATTCTATATATTGCGGAAATTTTATTCAAAAGTCAATGAAAAGGTTTCTGATATTTCATCATCAGCAACTAGTTATCAAACTCCATTCTGCCGAATGATTTGTATATGAAGCCTGTTAGGTAAAGATAGAAAAAATACAAAAGCATACTTTTCCTAAGTATGCTTTTGTATACATAACTTTTTTGGTCCTTCGATACATTGTACTGCTTTAAGATATCGTTTCCAATGACCAATATTTATTTTATCTAGCCAGCTTTCGAAGTTCCAACCATGGATATTATTGGACAACCATTTCAAGTCGCAAATTAAAGTTAAACAAAAGAATACGCTTGATAATTAAAACTATCAATTGAACAAAAAAATAAAATTCTACGCTTCAATTACGTTCTTCAAATACTTTTCAATGGATAATGGGTTCATATTTAAAGCAAAAAGTTCAATCTTTTTCCTGTTTTCAGTTCATCAAGTGTTTAAGGCATCTTTTCTGAAAATATTTACTTCAACTCCAAAAATGTCAACTTCCTGAAATCCTGACCCCATTTTTTTTTGTTCCAGATCGCTATTGATGGCGTTACTCAGCATCCAGGGCGATTGGTACTTGTATTTTTGGTTAATATACTGCAAAATCTATTCAGCTATTATATGGTTGTTCAGCAATCACTGTCGCGGAGCTGATAAGGTTCGCTCAGTGATAACAAGTGGAGTAAGCGGACAGTCGCCTGCAGGCCTTCATAGAGTGCGCCCGCGTCGTCGAAGAGCTCCACAGCAGCACCGCGTCAAACACATCGTTGCTTTAGCAAGGAGACCGTCTCTTCGAAGGATCGTTATGGCACCAGGAGCTAGCACCGCCCACACCATGATGGAGGACAAAGAGAAGATCCTCCACGGAGCTTTGGCAACCGGTGAGTTCATTGTTTTAATGTTTTTGGATATGTGTACAACCGCTTTGTAAAGGACTCTTTTGTCTTGTACTCACGATTATTCTGGAGCATTCTTGTAACAATAAGGTAGTCGGTCAACTGAGATATTGTTCAGTCACGATGTTATTTACCCATGTTTTCTAAACCCATGAACACGCCTCCGTCCGGCGGAATTTCTGTAGGTACACTGTTATTGTCATACGTTTGAATAATATTCTTGATTTTATCGCCGAATTGTTATGCAGTCGGTCGGTCAATATTGTTTTGATTAATCAAAAACCATATAGCCATTAAAACCTGCCGATTCTTGCGAAGCATTCTCATTTACATTGTACTTTTCAATTTTCCATGTCGCCTGTAATATTGCATGCAAATAGTTAATAATCAGAATGAACAGAAATAAATTGATATGAATGTATAAAAATAGAAGTTTTATAAGTAGCGTTATGGAGTGTGAATGAATTGATCACTTTTGTCGGGTAACCGTTCTCTAAGATTGCTTCCTACTTAGTTTTTATCGAGGAGGTCAATAACAAAATAGGCAACAAAAAATCTATCACTGTTGTTGATGTTTGAACATTGATTCTAAATCAGGAACAAATAACCTGAAATAGTCAATAGTTTGAATATGCCTCCAATTATATAAATAACATTCAAAAGTGCTAAAACAGGTATAGTCTTGAGTCTTCCGCCATCTTTATTCAGTAACCTTAAATAGCTATTTAATGAATCCTTAAAGTAACTTCTTAATTGCTTCATGCGTGAAATTAAGTTGTGGTTTCATTTTGGGCTTGTTTAGCTTTAGCCTTCGAAAGTATGAATTTAGTTTTCAAGTAGGATGATGCACGTTGTTGTTGTTGGTTGTTGGATTGAATGAAATTCGTGATGCAAAAGTCTTTATTAGACCAAAACAATGCTGTGCATTATTCGCACCATGACCAATCAGAGCAAAATTTCACGCTTAGGGAATTCTAATTTATAATAAGCATTGCTTTGAATTTAGAATTCATTATGAATCCCGTAAACAGTCTTATTGTTTGACTTGTTACCTCATTACCTGCCGGTACTGAGTCTTATCCAAACCATTGTTTGTAATCTTGGCATCAAGTCTAAGGCTACCTCGCTCATTTCTGAGAGTCCCTTGATGACTTCATGGCAATTGCCGGAGAACTGCAGATCTTGATGGCAAAATGCCAGTATCTAACATACGGTCTGACAAATTTTCAGAGAAACCATTGGACGGCTATATTTATCATTTCACGTTTAGGCTACCTGATGACGCTAAGTTAGATATATGTATATATTAGATTTTTGCCATAAACACTAGCTGATACGATGCAGTGGACATTTTCAATCGATAGTTCTATTAAACCACTCTACGATGGCGGACAGTTTCTGTAGGTTCCTCTCTCATTATATTTTTTACTATCTCGGAATATCATCCATTTAGGAATTTACATCTTTCCATTTGGAACAATATTCATTCAGAAATTTTCATGATAATGTCTATCTTTGTTAAACTGGAAATAAATTTGGCATATCTTTCAATTGTATCGAGATCGATCTCATCGTTTGAACAGAAGAATTTAAACTTAAGATTTATAAAGTGGGATTTCAAAGTCATGCTACAATAAGCTGTAAATTACTTCAATAATCAGTGGTAAATCATTCATTCACGAGCATGACCATTGACTTTCTCATTGTACCGAAGGACCATTCAATCTCACGGTAATGTGATGTATGATTCACTAGGCTAGTGTGGTGAACTATTATTCTAGATAGTCTTACAAAAATGTCAGTTACAAGTCTGGATGACCCCGTTGGCGCAAACACAAATCCATCAGCCAAATGTCTAAACTCTAATGACTGTTCCGAAAAATGGATCACTCATCAACAGCGTACATTTTTCTTAGCGTCCTGGTTTTCTTTTTCTTAAGTAGAGCTTCTAAGAAATGTTTCGAATGTGTGTCGGTTATAAAAAGTCAATGAAATGTTTAGTTCGTTGCGTTGTGTAGTGCAAGCTCTGTGCATCGGTCAATTGCCTCCGGCCATCGCCTCGTTGCCAGAGCCGCCACATGCGAGAAAGAAACGCATTGAACTTTGCACTTTACTAAAAATAACTTTTCACACTTACAATATTAGGTGCAATATGCATTGTGAACGTTTGATATAGTGTGTCAAATATGTTTGTCGATAGTAATATTGGATATTTGGATTCTATGATGGTCAGGTCTCGTGTCTTTCACGGCACATCTCGAAACAAATTGGTTAACAAGACAAGCTATACAATCATGTTCGAAAGTGAATTTTGTTTTAAATCTAATTAGTTAGAAGAATCACCTTTTAATTATGATTAAGACTATGACTCGTGATACTGTAACGATCATAATATCTTGGCACGTGTTGGTAAAATTATGTCTCGTGATCATCTTATATTTAGTGACCAATATAAGATGATCATATCGACAGTGGATGACGAGAAATTAAAACAATATTACAATCGCGCGCGGGTCTCCGACCTTTAAAGATGGCCGGTTATACTTATCAAATAAAACATGGGAGATAAAAACTGAAATAAAATACATTGTTAAGAATATAATATGTTATTTTCTAAATATATGTAGAATTTATTTTTGTAACATTTATTTTTCTTGACGTCGAAGTTAAAAACATCATAGCCACAATGACGCGTCATTTAAAAAAAAAACAGCTAATCGCACCATTTGTGACGTCAGCGCCACTCCTCCGATAGGACCGTTGCTTTGGAAACAAAGATCATGGTTCTGAACTTGTGGTAATAAGTATAATCGTAATATTTTTTTTTGTTATATTATGTAAGTAAATATTATTATGATTTCCACACAAGCAAGTTTATAGGTAAAGCTGATATATAAATTACATGCTCAAGATTTTCTTGATAAAAAGTTTTATTATAATTTAGCTACGTCAATTCATCAAGTCATCGCTTGTTGTTCATTCATACCTGTAGGTAGGTATGGATGAAAAACAAGTATTTTTTATTTCGCTTAGTAGCATAAGCATAGCATAATGAAACGTTACGTGAGATGGAGTGGGCCATAATCCACCACGCGAGCCCAGTGCGGGTTGGTGGATGTCACATGTCTTCGAATTTTTGGTTTATGCTACTAAAAGGATAAGCAATGTATTCTGTTCTTCTAAAAGGGAGTCTCTATCAAATTCAATTACAAAATGATGCTCATCAACAATTTCGATAACAATGTTAGATGTAAGAGATTACGTGTGTGTATACTGTTATCTGCCCCCTGCAAACTGATCAGTGGGGGTGTTGCTATGTTCATTATCAAACTGGCTCCTCGACTGTGTTTACAAGCTATAGTACAAAGACTTTTCCGAAGTTATTATGTAAAAGTTTAACTTTTCAAAGATAAAGTTGTTTTTCATTCCAACACTTTATCAACTACATATAGTAACACAAGGTGCCGCATAAATTAAATTTGCTATTTTATTATGCACCGGTATGCATATTATACTCGTATTGATTCACAAGAGTAATAATATCAGTTATAATATCAGAAATATCGCAACTATGCTTCCTACCAATTTTGTCCTTTGTAGATGATATTCGTGATGTAGTCAATGATTTAAAAACATTACTATCAGTTAATATTTTTTTAATATATTTATTGTTTAATCATTTTTCAAGATTATATCGATGTTTTGAGGGCATGTTGATTAACAAAGCATATGTGCCTACAATACTACGTAGATGTATTACGAAACAGATAAATCCACTGAATGGTGGGCGTGGGGCAGACATTCTGGGTAGCAACGACAGTTACTACACAGATACTACATGACGGCATTATACGAAAACAACAAGACTGGTGACTAAAAGCTAGATCATAGAGGAAAGTAATATATCGGGGCTAGATCTTAGAAAGATTTACTTATATTTGAGATTTGACAATTGCTGCACTGTTTAAAATTTATTTCTTGTAACTTTATTGACTTCGATTTTCAATACAATTGTTTATGAAATACAATTGATTCATAGTATGCAGGTGTTTTCATAACAGAATTTATTTATATTAAAAATTCTATTGAAATATCAATAACATATATTTTTTCATCGTTTTGCTTTACTTTTGAACTATAAGTACCGAAGGACCATTTTTTAATTGAATGCCAGTTGTTTTCCATTCGCTCCACTTGATCATATAGATGGCAATTAAAATAAATAAATAAGTTGTAAATCACTTACTCACATTGTTGTTCTTTATTTGAAAAATAGTCCCTGTAATAATATCACATTAATTTCAATACAACTGTTTTCATAGATCGTCTAATCTTTAGACAAGCATGATTTTGTTATAGAAAAGTGTAATAATATATTATTATCATTAGTTTTGAGAAAACTGAGATGTAAGTTGTTATTTTCAATCTAATCTAAATGGATGTGCAAGAGGGGTCAGTTCTGAGAAACGACGTCACTTGATGACTTGACCTGATGACTGTAAATCAATAAGAATTTTATAGCTTCACGCATATAGTGCATGACACGCTCGTCACCCATTCAATATGTTGCATTCAGACATTCACTTTATTGCGTACCTTTTTTATGACTCCAACTATATACAATCATGAGAAAATACAAAAGCTATACATAATATAAAGCATTCAGCAAATATTCTCGATTAAAATAAACCGTTCTACATTGGAATGTAAAACTTATTTTTTCATGGACATTTAATGATACAACTAGAGAACCCTAACGATTGTTGGAAAGAAGCCATTACAATTTTCAATGAAAATGATTGTCTATCAGCCTCGTTTAGTGTTGAAACACTACAAAACTAATAAAAATGCAAGGTCTAATAATTTGGTAACTCTAAAATAATACAGAGTGCTAATTTTGTGTTAAACCTAACACAAAATGAGCACTCTTAAGTTTTGTGTTATTAATGAGCTTAAATTTTGCCTAGAAAGATGTAACACTTAGATATGGATACATTTCAATCCATCGTACTCAAATCCAGATTGCTATGGCAACTGTTAACACCAACACTGTTTAATAATTTACCTTTCTGGCAAATTCATGCGACAAGGTTGAATCCTACTACTTTAAGTAAATGTTTTATAAATTATTGTTCCTTCTTTTTTGTATTTGTTTCTCAGAAACCAAATTCATGAAGTGCATTTCCTTTCCAACTAATTTGAACTGTCAATAAGTTTCTCAGAAAGCAGTGTATCATTCAACGATTAAATCATTGAAGTATATCTAGTCATCAATACCCATCTGAAGTCCTTTTCTAATCCCTATCCCCATTTCAAATGTTTGTTGTTCGTTTTTATAATTTGGAGTTTCACATTTGCACTCCTGTCAAATTACTATTTGAGATTAAAAAACAAACTTTAGCTGCTGATAGTGACAAACAATCACATAAATATTTGCTCACTTTCTGTGTTTTTGTGTGTACTGAGCTTTGTATATTATAGTAATAAATACAGCTTTAATAAATGTGTATATCACCTACTATCAGTCGTATATGTAATTAATCTTTGGATTACCCTTTTCCGTTTTATAACACGCATGCGATGGGCAACGTGACTTGTCGTGTCTAGCAAAACTACGCTCAATAAACGACGAAACTTAATTTCTTTTTTTATGTTCAGGTATTGCTTTGGCGTTTTATTTTTGATGTATTTCATATTTGTTGTTTAAAAAAGACTTCGCTGGTTTTAGTCGATGTCATATTGTCGTATTAGCTTGTCAATGCTGGCTTTTAGTAAACGGCCAACATCATTCAATGTCACAATTTCTTGCATTCCGTGATTATTTGTCGCTTAAGACATCACTTAAAAAAATAAATTTATATCGTCTTCATTTTCAAAGATGACACTTAAACTTGAGATCATTTTACCACTTGCTTGCGTTTTGTGTGTAATTGATTTGAGTCAACTGGGCTGATGAGGCCAAGCCACGCTTTATTAATAACTGAGACAGTTCACACGCTGCGTCATATGTCCCATTGTCAACTACAATAACTATTGGAAACTGCAGTTTGACCATTCATGGCCATGGGACATCAATTTCATCCATTACATATTTGTTCATTCACCATAAAAGTTCAGAACATGTTAGTACCTATGATACAATTTTACTTATCCATTTTGTGAAGCATTGTAAAAAATAGTTGATAAAGATAAACGTATTAACAGCTCTATATTTTCCATTAATTTGCAAATCCGCAGCATGGAAATTTAAAATGTATACAGAGATCTATTTGCCATTTCTAGCATATTAACACAAGACTAGTTTCTAGACATAACAGACTGTACAAATAAAGCAGAATTATATAACTAATCAGCTAGCACTAAACCTGTTCAAAGTAATTAACTTGTAAAACTAGAATTGTATGTAGTTGCACAGACATTCCTTTTTATCTTAACAAACAACATTTGATTTTAAGCCCGGAGGATTATCTGGTCTTTAGAGTCAAAGACCTTTTTTTGGTATGCAGTTGAAGTAAAGGAGCGGAAAAAATAGGTACCTACCTACTTTAAAAACGGCTTTTGTTTATAATATTATGTAGGAACACAAACATATTGCGCCAACCCGAAGGCTGGTGAAAGGTATATTTCCTGTCTCTTCAAAGATGTCTTGACAAAATTGAAAATAGGGAAATGTCAAGCTTAACGATGAAATTTTGAACTGCCCCGTGGCAGTTCATATCACGAAAACTCTGTTTTGTATTTTTAATGGGTTATTTACTTATTTTTAAGTTAAGAGTCAATCAAGCAACATCGTGACCAGCCAGACAGTTTTTTGAAAGGGTACATTGACTGTGCAACATAAGTAGGAAACCCTGGTAGGTATTTAAAAAGTAATAGATATGAGACACACCTCCCTCGTTAATCTAAATATATCGTCGGTCCACGCGTCGCACAGTGGAACGAATGTATGGGAGCGGTTGGACGTAGACATGTCCGAAAAAAAAGAGTAAAATTATGCCAAACTAATGATGCCATCTTATTCGATTACTTAATGCCTTCATAACTTGTGGTGATGAATTTCTTCATAACTCCCATATTTCGGGAGTAATTTGAGAAAATGTGAAATTTTACTATGAAAATGAGTGTATCGAGCTCTCTCCCTCCTGATTCCGGGCTTGTTTCAAGTAGCGGTCTCTAATATCATAATGCTAATACTAAGAGCTATATTTAATACTAAGACACATAGTGCGCCAAATGTGCACTTTCTGGGATAAAGAGTGATGTTTATTTTATAACACAATTTTTTTATTTTTTGTTTATTTTGTTGATTAAAACCGTTTTTCTAAAGGTTTACCTTATTACAATAACATTTCTGAGCAGCCAATTAGAGAAGATATAAGCTAATTAGGATATATAATTAGGGACTTAAGGTTTACATATAAAACTGATGCACTAATGATTACTGATAAGAACATTGCTATTATTTAATTACTAAATGGCTCTTAATACACTAATTTAGCATGCATCATTTACTAATTATCACAATAACTAATTACCTTGCAATATTTAACAAAGGATACCTGGGATACCTGGATTTTATATAAATAGGTCACTATTAGTAACTTTAAAATCAGTGTTGATTTACACCTCGTTGTATCCAAGCTAATCTCGCAATGTATTTTCCAAATTTTAATACAAATCTTGATATTCACGTTGCTTTATGCGCACGCGCACATAAAGATTTACGCGACTTTAACTATTTGTTCAGTGTTTTAAAAGATAACAGTTGTGTTCAGTTATGTGAAAGTGCTGAAACAAGTTTAAAAGACTGGTGTCGTCGATTTTGCTACCGCATTTATGCAAAATGGACACAGTCTGGAAGAAGCACAGATAAGTTTCGGAAGAAACATGAGATTTGGCTACAGGCTGCAATTCAATGGCCGGAATTACAGAATGAAAATATGGAACCTTCTACAGAAAATATAAGTGACGTCATCGAGCCCATAATTTCTCCTGCTAAATCTGATGCTTCAACTTGTACACATCCTAGTCCTCGTAAATCTTTTGAGGACCTTAGTAACCGGCAAAAAAGAAGACGCACTGAAGATAGTCTTTCATGCAGCAGTAGCAGCGCTGAAATTATGTTTTCGGCCGAAAGGGCGCTTCAAAAGGCAGGACAAAGCGATACAGCTTATGTTATGAAATACTTGACGGAGAATCCAGAAGAGGCCTCAAAAATCAAAGCCTTCATTGAAGGTAAATCAATTCAGGTACGGGAAATATCCCCTTTGAAGGCATTGGCTCTTTATGTATCGATGAACTTATCGAAATGGCGCTATAACACTCTTCGGGATTTCAACACTCAAGAAGGAGCTCTTCAATACCCGAGTTACTACATGTTGGTTAAAGAAAAAATTAAGTGCTATCCGGCCAAAGAAGATCTCACAGTTACAGAGAGCTCTGCAAAAATCAAATTACAAGCCTTGATGGATTTAACCTCAAGAAGACTTATTAGGTCGTTAGAAACCCCTGTTGATCCCAATCAACAGCTCGTATTGACCAGCAAATGGGGTTTTGACGGATCATCTAGCCAAAGCATTTATCATCAAAGGACGAGTGAAGATGAGCAAATCGATCTTGCTAGTAATTTTATGATTAGTCTTGTACCACTGCGGCTCGTCTCAAAAGGTGTAACAATTTGGGAAAACGAGCGACCATCTTCCACTTCATTTTGCCGGCCAATATTGTTTAAGTTTATAAAGGAAACCAAAGAAAATGTGCAGAGAGAGATGGCTGAAATCGAAGCAGAGATTGAAGCCTTAACTCCATCCACCATCACTGATGGAATTAGTGTCAAACACCAACTGCTGTTGACAATGATTGATGGTAAAATTCATTCCATTATATCCAATACAGCAGCTTCAGTGTGTGACATATGCAAGGCTTGTCCTAAAGAAATGAATAATTTAGAGTTAATCAAAGATAAACACGCAAACGAGGACATGTATAAATATAGCTTAAGCACCCTTCACGCTTGGATTCGCTCAATGGAATGCTTATTACACATTTCCTACAAATTAGACATAAAATCATGGCAAGTAAGGGGTGATATAGCAAAAAGGCAAGTTGATGACAGGAAGAAAAGAGTTCAAGAGGCTGTAAGAAGAGAAACGGGCTTACTTCTCGATGTTGTGAAACAAGGCAGTGGATCCACCAACAATGGCAACTCGGCAAGGAGATTTTTTGAAAACTACACTAAATCTGCTGAACTGACCGGAATAGATGCTATGCTTTTAAGAAAAATCTGTGTGATCTTGCAGTGTATTTCATCAGGAGAGAAGATCAACGTAACTAAATTCCGAGAGTTCTGCTTTGATACTGCTAAGCTTTACGTGGAGTTATACCCATGGTATTATATGCCTTCTTCACTTCATAAAATTTTAATGCATGGGCCAGACATAGTTCAGAACATGTCAATTGTGCCCATTGGTTTTCTATCCGAAGAGGCATCTGAGGCTAGAAATAAAGATTTTAGAAAATATAGAGAGGGGCATTCTCGAAAGCATAGCAGTATCTCATGCAATGAAGATATTATGCACAATCTTTTACTGTCTTCTGATCCACTTGTTACAAGTATCCGTCCAAAAGGAAATAAGTTTGTAAAAAAATCTTCTTTTAAGGAATTTTATGAGCTTACGGATTCTGAGAAAAGTGATATCGAATTTGTTAACATAAATGATTTAGCGGACATCGATTCTGAATTTGAATTAATTGATGATGATGATGATGATGACGAAGATAATTAAATGATGTTATTGTTTTAAAATGTGTAACTTAGTAAATTAGAGCTTACATCTTAATTATTTATTGTACTTTTAATGAAACTAGGTAATTTATTATCAACTTACTTAAAAGTCATACTCTCATCAGTTCTTGTGAATATTTTTGTTAATATATATTTCTGTATATATATAATATATTTATAGACCTCTTAATAAGTCTGTCTGCGGTTTAAAGTAAATACAAATGGGGAAAAAACGTTTTTTTTTTTAAATTTTCATTTCCTTTTATCCCAGAAAGTGCACATTTGGCGCACTATGTGTCTTAGTATTAAATATAGCTCTTAGTAATAGCATTACGATATTAGAGACCGCTACTTGAAACAAGCCCGGAATCAGGAGGGAGAGAGCTCGATACACTCATTTTCATAGTAAAATTTCACATTTTCTCAAATTACTCCCGAAATATGGGAGTTATGAAGAAATTCATCACCACAATTTATGAAGGCATTAAGTAATCGAATAAGATGGCATCATTAGTTTGGCATAATTTTACTCTTATTTTTCGGACATGTCTACGTCCAACCGCTCCCATACATTCGTTCCACTGTGCGTCGTCGTAGCTCGATCGTTTCCTTGCCGGTACAAAGTCCGTGCTCTCTGGCAGTAGTGGCAGTTGCGCCCGCGCATAAACCGCATGCCGCGCCTGCACATGAGGCCTCGATGGCCGTTGCGAAACGAAAGTGTCTGATAAACTTATAAGTTATGACACTATTTCAATCTAAAACTAGCCTTGTCAGGTAATGGAAAAAAAAATGTAACTAAAAGCTCTGAAGAATTCGATAATAAAATATACGAGTAAAATATAATTATGTAATTGAACAAATGCAAACAATATACGCATTCCTGTTATCGCTGAATTGAAACGTTGGAACAAATAGGAAACACAATTTGACTTCGTAATGCGTGGAAAATCAATTGATTGTCTATCAGCTGTTATTCTCGTAGCTAAGCGATAAGAATCCGTCTTAGAAAGAGAAAGGAGAAATCAACTTTACCCTAAACTGAAGCTGAAGCTGCTGTTTTCGAAAGTAAACATAATATATAATGATGACTATGAGAGAACGAATAATATTTATTGTTCAACAAATTATATATCTCAAAAGTAAACCTGTCATTTGTTTTGGTATAACCTTAAAATGCCAGTAATTACATCACATTAGGTAAAGGCACGGATAATAACAAAAAGTTTGATATTTATACTCTTGTCTAAATTTGTATGATGTCATTGTTTGTTAGAGACAAAGGCACGGTTGAAGGCGTGTCGGTCGTGCCGCATTTTTATTGGTCGGTTTCTGCCACATCAACAACCATAAATGCCACTTGTATGTACAAACCGCTCCACTCAGGTGTGATGACGTGGCTTGTTCTTTCAAACTGGATATCTTCATGTGCTTGTGCATGTTTATTCTTTAAGCCACTTTCATTTTTTAGGTTTTTTTTACCGATATCGTTCTTTATATCTGTTGTAATCTTGCAATATATTTTTAGGAAGATTTTACTGTATCTCTGCCGGTTTACTCATTTTTTGTCCTTGATCTATTCAGCGGTTGGTCCAATAGGTTCTTTAGTTTTATCAATTTCTGACAACGATTAACTTTCTGACTGAAAACTTGTTCAAATATTTTCGGTTCTGGTAATTTTAACTAGCAAGGCGTTTTGAGAATAAGTGGCCTTAATTTTCCGTTTTTAACTGATGAGAATGATCCATTTTCACACTATTAATTTTCTTTTTATCTCGGTATTATTATCATAATTTCCATTCCAAGAAAATGGCAATTCATAGATTAAATAAAATGTTAATCCCCAGTCATTGAAAACGATGAACAGTTGTTTATAGTTTAGCTATGATTGCATGAGTAAATATTATCATGTTTCTGACCCGGACTCGCAACTAAGGTTAACGATTAATATTTCGCTGACGAATGTCTGTCCGTGGCAATTAATCTAATATATTCTCGACTGCCTCGTTGGTCTAGTGTTGGCAACCGCTACTGCTGAGCATGAGGTTCAGGGTTCGTTTCTCGGGTCGGGCAAAGTGTTTTTGGGTTTTTCTATCTGGTATTTCTCAGTAACAGCCTGGAGTCTGGATTTGTGTCCGGTTGATGGCAATAGGCACGCCCCCTATTACATGGGACTTAAACATAACTGGCGAAATGTGGGTGTAATAAAGGTACACCTCTGCCCAACCCATCGGGGAAACAAGGCGTGATGTTATGTTATATGTGTGTGTATATTCTCGACAAGTGTAACTTTAGCATCTATTGCTGGAAATTGGAACGTACTGAGAATTTAATTAGACACGCCCACGGTATGCTGCTTGATAATATAATCGTTTATTACTTCAATAATATTTGATTGTTCAATAAATCATTCGATATGGCATTACAAGTACACGTACACTCTTTATATCTAAATTAGTATTAATAAAATTATGGTCTATGTCCCAAACACATTGTTATAGCATCGTCTTCTTTTATTTATCCAACATTAATCAATTCCCAACTATTCAGCCACTGAACATCCAACAGTATTGGTTCTTATGACCACAAGACGATAAACTTGATGTGTTACACTTATGGGTATTGTTTTAGCATCGATGCGCTCACACCGCATCAGCCAGTTTGCGCCACTGCTCATTGCCCTGGTGGGTCTACCAGCGCGTGGCAAGAGTCAGCTCGCACACAGACTTTCCAGGCATCTCAACTGGAACGGGGAGAGCACTAAAGGTAAATAAAATCTATGCTTATATTATTTTTTTTTCATAATTATCTGTATCAGACTTGAAGCAAGGACCAAAACTTTATCAGAAATATAATCTTCACGATAATACATTTTTGTATCAAGTTTTACACTTTTGATCGGCCTCAAACTACCCGCCCGCCCGTCCGTCAAACTAATTGCTTATCATTTCAAATAATTTTGGAATCTTCAATCAATTATTTTTTCGCTGTCGTTTCTTCTGTTGTTCCTGTTATAATTTGATTATATAAACGTTGCACAATTTGCGTTGGAGCTGAATGTGTTATGTCAGGGAAGACTGATAGAATCTATTAATCAACAGTAGCTGGAAGGCCTAGTTTTCTCACAAATAATCTAGACTGTAATAATTATGATGCCTTTGACTGTTTACGAGTCAATAAAGAAGTTGTATTGTCAAGGTTTATGTTTTGACGTCATATCAATTGACTTCTTTTATATTTTGCTGGAACTGAAGATCACGCGATTAACAAAGTTAAAATGGAGAGTACATTTGAGTTCCAAATTGTTGTTATTGAAGCTGTCTGAAAGAAGTTTTTGTCTCGAATTATGTCGCCATGATTGATGATGATGATACTGTAAATTATCCTTGCGGGGGTTAGACTTTAGACTGAGAGCGATCTTATCTTGGCGTTAACATACACTCACATGAAAAAGTAGGTACAATTAGATCGATGTTTTTTTTGGTTTTCACAAAACAGTTTTTTGCGATTAGTCATTTTGGATTTTCGCGCTGATGAAAATATAGGATGACTTACAAAGCAAGTACATATTATCGAGCCTTATTGATAAATAAGATAAGATAGATTTTACACGAAGTTATTTATAATTTAAATCCTACCGGCGAATGTCGTTTGGATTAAGGGGCCTTTGTTCATAAGAATTCTCAATCAAATAATTTTTGAGCTTGATTGCCATTATTGAATGATACATTTTATTTTTCATTCGGTAATTACCAAGCAAATTGATTGAAATTTTCAGCAATTGATTAAATATTTTTAGTGCAGTAGAATAAACATAGGCATCAGACTATTTATACTTAAAATACTATTACTATTTATTGTCAGATTGCATTACAGTATCGTGTTATTTACAAAGTTCTGTTTGAAATGAGTGTTTATGTACCAGTTAGCGGGTGTACAATAAATCACATAAACGCAGACAGTGCCTATAGGTACCTACACAACACATAAATATAACAGCCCTGACCTAGATGGGAACGCTGCCGCTGTTCTCGTCTCTAACACAACATCCACGACCTAGCTTGCGAGATATCTTTATAACTGATTAGATTAGATATTGTGGGTTTCATCTTGATAAATAGTGACCTAAATAAAGAACATGAGAATACCCATCAAGGAATAACACGGCATAGTTTGTTTGTTGCTTCCACTTGCTCTAGATTGTAAGAATAAATAAACAAATATAGGAGCATTGCATATTAAGTGGCAGACGTAAACAATAACATGTATTGTATTATGCAAATTACTACATCTGCGATTAGACACACTTCGTCATGACCACGACCGCTCTGTCAAGAGCGAAGCGAAGAAGAAGAATTATGCAATACTAGCTGCGCCCCGCGGTTTCATCCGCTTATGTCTCGATCCCGTGGGAATATCAGGATAAAAGTATCCTGTGTTATAATCCAGGTCATGGTCTACCCATGTGCCAAATCCATTCAGCCGATTTACTCGTAGCGTGAAAGCGTAAGAAAGAAACAATCAAACAAACTCACTTTCGCATGGATAATATTAGTTAGGACTTAGGAATATCGCGGTCAAAAAAATCATAAAAACTAACGGTAAAGATTTGAAAGAACATTGAAAGGTACTAGTGGCATGAAATTCTTTTTTCATGAATTTTCGCAGATACATTTACAATTAGCAACTTTTTTTTTTTCGTTAGGAAATCCTTATGGGTACCCTCCGTCTGGGAAGAACGGAGGGTTATGTCAATTTCCTACTGACTAAAACCCCACTGTTTCTTCTAGTACAATGAGTCGGGGGCCGGGGAGATACTTGTACATTCACTGCACCCCCGACTGGTACAATTAGTAACCAAGCATTTACAAATCTAAAAAGTTCACACCTAATATAATCCTTTTGTTTTATGTTTACTTCTCAATGTAGGTACCTACTTTAGAAAATGTAGGTATTATGCAAGCGTTTACATAATGCAAACCCAGTAGTTTCCTGGGTTTGACAAACAACAGTGATTGTAATATAAACTAACGCTTAGCACAATGGAAACACATAACACGTAATAATAATGGAGATGCACGTGCACGTAGTCCTTTTCACAAAGGACCAATAAAAAAAAATTTTGCCAACTTTACTGTTAATTACTAATCAAGTATTAATTTAGTTAATGTTAATAATCATCTTGTAATTTGGTTATGTAAATAAATGATATTATCAAGTATAATGTCATAAACTTCGTTGTTTATTATGATAGTACCACATAGGTATCTGATAATCATTTTTCCTTGAAAATATTGGTCCTTCGAGTTGGCTTCGTCCTTCGAGTCGGCTTCGTCCTTCGAGCCGGATTCGTTCTTCGAGTTGGCTTCAGTTTTCTTTTTAATTAATTATCTTTAAATTAATCTTTTATCAGTTCTCACAGATTCTTTTGGTTCCAGTGTTCGACTGCAGCGAGTACCGTCGCCGCCACATGTTGTTCTACGGCAGCCATGACATTTTCCGCGCAGACAACGCCCAGGGCTCCGCGATTCGTCGCCAGAGCGCCCGCGAAGCAGTGCAGGATGCTGTACTGTGGCTCAAGGATGGAAACAGTGTAGCTGTAAGTTTACTTTTTAGGGTTCCGTAGTCAACAAGGAACCCTTATAGTTTCGCCATGTCCGTCTGTCCGTTTGTCCGCGGCTTAGCTCAGCGATCACATGTGGGTGTATGTACATATTAATCACACCAACAAAGTGGTACACGAGCCTTTATAGTCGATAAACCTACATTTGCAGTTGGAGAATTGACCATGACGTATATAGATGTATGAGAGGACATGTTTTTCGACTACAATGTTAATTTTTGTTTTTGGGATAAATTCATCCCAACTAGGGAACCCGTCATTGTACACACGGCTACATATCAAGCTATACATTTCCAGTATAAGCTGATCTCGCATTGTATAAGATTTCCGTACAATGAGAGGTCAGCATAAACTGGAAATGTATACCTTGATATGTAGCCGTGTGTACGTGGTCCAACACGAACTTGTCCGGTTTTTATGTTACTGTTGTAATGTTTTTAATAAGGTACTGCTTAGGTCAGTGATGCTTCCAGGATTATGCCTTTTTAAGTTTTTTTAGTGTGTATAACAAAATGCGTGAATACTTTTCATTAATTTTCAATTCCGTCCCCAAAAAAGGCTATCGAACCTCGTCTGAATTTACTTTAATTAGTGTGTTAACTCATATGGATATATCTAATTAAAGACTAAGTTAATAAATCCAGACATTTGCGGACGTTAATCTTGTATACAATACGAAACCATAAAGAAACGAACAAGTACTTACTTAACTAATTGCAACTGAACTCGGAACCCTGCTAACTGCCACAAGGACACTGAAGTGCCTATAATCAAATGATTCAAATGCACTGAAACGTGATGTCACTAATTGGTATAATAAACTTACTTGTATCTTTTGTACGATTGATTGGATGATTAATTGTGTGCTAAGCGTATTTGTGTAGGAAAGTCGGCACGTGGCACGTGCTACATTTATTGAAAGTTACGTAAATAATTGGCTATGATTGCAATCAGTACCTACGAAGTTTATTATATTCGTTAATTATTAACTGATGATATTATAGGATTCTATTATTATTATAATTGATTCTACCTATTTCTACTTTGATTATTTTCCCTATTTTGCTGACGTTAATTTTAAGGTATCAGCCTGCCGAAATGATAGTTTTAGGCCCTTAATTTTTTTGAGTTCTTAGGAACATTGAATGTTGATAAACTTTTAAATAGCTTCCTCACATTTGTAGTCACCATATAGGCAGTGCCGAATTAACCACGTAGCAAGAGTAGCAATTGCTACGGGCCCGTCGCAAAAGGGGGCTTCGCGTATCCAAACCCCCTAGCTCCGCCTGAGCGTAATTTTTTGAGTGAAACTTATTAAGACGTGGTATATAGCATTTGCAAGCAGTGGTGGCCCAGTGGTAACGGCCGCGACTTACGAGTTGTAGGTCGTAGGTTCGAACCCGGGCAGGTGCTTTACTTTGTGTAAATTATTTCATCACCACTGCTCTCAAAACGGCGAAGAAAAACATCGTGAGGAAACCGGCATGTCTTAGAACCAAAAAATTCGAAGACATGTGACATCTAGCAACCCCCACTGGGCCCGTGTGGTAGATTACAGCCCAGCAATGGGAACATTATAGGCTGATTATGCATATTGAATTTATTCGATGTCACGAAAACGTGAAACGTAACACCTTTTCCGACTAAGACAATCTATCGGTCACGTCAGCCCATCAGTAACCGATTATTACAATAAAACACATAGTTTCATACAGTAAATGCACAAGTTCTACAAAAACGCGTTCCTATGAATGTATAGAACCAGGGGGACTACTCTCTAAGTTCGTCAACCGTCCTCCGAAAGTAGTTGATCCGTTAAAACGAGTGACAAATTCAAATTTTCGACCAGGCACGAACACATTGCGAGTAGGGACAGCTGTCAAATCGTCAAAATCAAAAGTCATTTATTCAAATTAGGCTGAGAATCAGCACTTTTCGAACATCGTGGCGTCAACAACAACGTATTCTCAGTTAGGGCTCCGAAGTAATCTACTATTCGTGATACGGAGTATGAAACACCCGTAACTTTAGCCAAAACTACGGATTTAGTGCTTATGGAGTGTAGGTTCCCTGAATCGGCCCGATAATCGACTCTACAAAAAGTCTGACGTGTGTGAGCACCCTTTTGCGACACTCAGCGAAGATGCGTAGCAGAACTGAAATGGCTCGATTAGAAATGTTAAAATTCTCTATTTATTCGTAAGACTTAACTACAGTCTGTAGGCTGTAAAACAATGTATTGTTTTTATTGTAATTTAGTAATCACATACCAAAAAAAAAATGTTTTACCCTAGTTTTTGTTTTCCACTTTATACTTAAGAACCCAAAACAGATCAATGGCCCCTCGATAGAATTTGCTACGGGCCCCGCGCATGCTTAATCCGGCACTGACTATAGGCATCACGTAGGGTACAGAATGTAGAAATTTCACATGTCAAGTAATTGAACGTGTAGATACAATAAAGTCCTCACGTTCTCAGCTTTCTGTCACTGCAAGAAAACATATCTAATAACTTAATTGTACGGTGCATGCAACTGCTCATTGCATATTTGCTCTCTCATCAAATTGAATTGTTATTAACCGTCTAATAATATCTTAACAACTATATTAGGCATAAATCTATACTAATAACATTATAAGAAATAAAATTTGAGAGTTTGTATTGGTAATCTCCGGAACTACTCATCCAATTTAAAAAAAAATTTCACTGATGGAAAGCTGTCTGTCGTAGGTTATATTTTATGGTAGGTTGACTTCCACGCGGACGAAATCGCGTGCCGAAGCTATGTTGTATAAAATAACTCTTAAGTTATTTTATACAACATAGCTTCCTATAAGTAGGCAAATAAACAATGAATGAGCTCTTCAATCTCCATCTCACAGATTAACAACATCAAATAGGATTATAATGAGTCACTTTATTTTTTTCAGGAAATCAGCAATTTTTATTTTTTATCGGTTCTGTTCAAAATATACAGATTAGATACAGACAATGACTAAACTGTTAAGCTTACGTAAGACATGTAATTTTATGAGAGATCAACAGATATTTTTTCTGTTTTTTGTTTCTAAGCAACTTTAATTAGATTTTATTTATTGGCGCTTAGATAACCCGTAATTACATACATTATTAACCTCGGGTAGGATACTAGATTTAATGACATCTAAGTTGTCTACTTACTACTAAACAATTTTATAGATTTATCAGTACTATAATTTCCTAACCCGCACAGGGCCCGCGTGGTAGATTACGACCCCGACTGCTCCCTCTCACCGAGAGGAGGCCTGTGTCCCAGTAGTGAGAACATTATAGGCTGACTATGCTTATGCTATAATATCCAGCTCTTTCAATAACTACGAAAGCTTTTCATAAACATCGTTCCTGTTCTTCTGTTCCTGATCTTAACCCCTTTTTCTTCCTTCCAGATATTTGACGGCACAAACATCACGCGAGAGCAGCGTCGCGAGCTGAGCGAGTACTGTCTCTCCGATATGGGCTTCAGGATCCTCTTCATAGAGTGCGTCTGCGAGGACCAGGAACTGCTCGAGAGGAACATCATAGAGATCCTACACTACTCCGCGGACTACAAGTCCATGAGTGAGGAGGACGCGGTCGATGATCTGCGGAAGAAGATGGAGCATTACATGAGGCAGTACGAGCCTATTGATGCGGAGTTGGAGACGATTAGCTTTGTTCGCATTGAGAATGAAGGGGAGACCGTGACTGCGCATCGAGTTGCTGGTCAAAAGGAGTCCGGTATCCTTGGATACTTGTCTGGGATGAGAGGACTGCCGCAGACGTTGTACTTCACTAGGGTAGGTGCCTTTACAAAAATGTTACTTTTTAAAAAAAATTTCCTTTTTAAAAAAATGTTCCTTTTTTAAACCCTGATTACACATAAAGCAAAAAGTTTTAGTTGGTAGGACGACTGTTAATTTCGAGGTTCCTCTAGTCATGCCATTTGTTCACGTAACTAAATCTATAAAGTAATTTACCTCTCAAGTCTCAGTAGATAGATCATCTTCTTTATCATTGTGTCATTACATCCGCGTAAATAATTTCTAGATCTTCTAATTAATTAAGCTTGCATTTTGTACAAACATGTTTTCCCAGCCCATGTTTATTTTGAGCGGCAAAGGCTTGAAGTCGCCATTTTCCTGCCACGTGGTTTCAATCAACAAACAACTTTATGAGTTGAATTTGAAACTGTGTTTACAATAAACAGAGTGATGGCGATGCATTTGCTGTATAAATATCGCAAAATTTTGTTTGGTGTTTCGTCCAAAATCTTCGAATGGATGTTTTCTTTAAACACTTTCGGCTAAATGAGGAACAAGCTTGATAGAGAGGAGTAGGCTAATTTTCAATTCCAGTTCATGTTGGGTTGATCACCCACACCAAAGCAATTTATTCCAAACATAGCTGGCCTCTTTCGAACCTAGTGTTGGCATTTATTTTTCATAATTTCTAGCTACTGCCTACATCTTCATAATCATAATTCAAAGAATTAGCTAGCCGTGACATATAGTCATGTTTCTGGATAGCATTCAAGGTATTACGCCGCGTCACAGAGCGCCAATTCAGCAATTTGCTATGTAGCGCAATGAATCCTTCATGAGTGCCAACTACATCAGCTGGCCTATTAAATTAGAACTAGGAATACGCATTTCCTGATATTACATGCAATACATTGATTGAAAATAAAAATAAGAATGGGTTTAAAACTGCAACTCTATATATCTGCGGAGTTTTGCTAGCTAATGTAATTTAACCCTGTATAGTTTTAAACCCATTCTTAAATATTTTTTTAAAGTCACTCACGAAACGCACTCAAATATAAAATCTGGAAGCGCGGCAGACCACCAACAAATCCAGCATAATAATGATCTCGTCGATAAGATTTTGTAATAGGTTTTTAAACAAATGTTGGGCTACTTGGCCCTTGGTTGTGTTCTGTGCGCCCAATATAGTCCTTACCAAATTTTCAGTCAGCTGACGACTTAAACCTTTTTGTGCTTAAGGGGACTACAGGACCTAAACGCAAATTTTCTAAGTTTTATAATGCCTTAAAATATATGATCCACTGCAGTAATCAAAATCAGAAATAAAATAAATTAATTAATAAATAAATAAAATAATAAATTAATTATTATATAAAAAAAAACAAAAAACCCGACTGCAAAAATACATAACTGAAAAGGAAAAAACAAGCATTATAATCTATATAATTTTGGTATCGCAGGCGGGGACAATCAAAAGTTACACCATGTTTCAGGTTATTCGACTGTCCGGCCTGCAAGACCAAAATTATATAGATTATAATGCTTGTTTTTCCCTTTTCAGTTATGTGTTTTTGCAGTCGGGTTTTTTGTTTTTTAAAAATTTATTTTATGTCAAGCTTTTTAGTTTTATTAACATATATATTTGAAAATTACTCATTACTAGCTTTTATTTGATATCAATATTGTTGCAATTAATAAAAAAAAACCCTTCCCCTCCTTTTTTTGTATTTACAGATGTAATTTTTAAATATTATATAGCCTATGTCACTCCCACAATTAAGACGAATCTAAGGACACCTCATATGTTAAAATCCATCAAGCCGCTTAGGCTACAGAGCGTGCCAAAGAAATAGACATACATACATACATACTCGTACATACTTTCGAAAAACATTACCCTCCTGAGGCAGTCGGGTAAAAAATATATGATATTAGTAAGGATATATGCTAGGTAGATAGTGTGCTGAAAACATAATATAACTAATTTGATACGATAGAAAAGAATCACGAAATACCTCTAAAAAAATATTTTAACGATTAAAAACCATACTAATATACATTCAATCATTCTGATTTTTTGTCAGATTATTCTACAAGCAACATATTAGCATAATAGTGTTTTATTTTTTTTATACAATCTATAGCTTTTTTGTAAATCGATAATTGCTTCATATTTTGCAATTAATTACCAGCGTTCTGTCATCGTGTTTCTCTTTCTTTTCTATGCAGTCCGACAGTAACCGCGGTTTAGATGTTGTCGGCCTCTTAAAGTATTATACAAAATAAACATTTTTTTTACAAAACTAATTTCCTAATATTTGTCCCTACAGCACGGTGAAAGCGAATACAACGTCCTAGGCCGTATTGGTGGAGACGCATCTCTTTCACCCCGCGGTTTTCTCTACGCGAGTGCCCTGGCCGGACATATGAACGCCCTGGCCTGCCGTGACCATATGACGGTGTGGACCTCCGAGAGGTGGCGCACCAAGCAGACAGCTGCCGATATTAGGGCGCCGACGAGAGTCGTCAGGGCGTTGAATGAGTTGGATGCTGTAAGTACCTTGATGTTTTATAATGTCCTATCTTTTAGTCTCGTCGCGTTTGTGAGCACATATTAGTGATTTTTGTGTTGAACTATTTATGTTTAGTTCTTATTTAGAATCTACAAGATTTGATCACTACATAATAGAATAGAATATCTTTATTTTGTACATAAAAGGTCTAAATATTTAATAAGTACCTAGTTTCATATATTTTGCTTACTTTTTTCACCATGCAAACATACCTTATTTTTTTTTAAACAAAAATACTTCAGTTATTTATTATATATATTACTACTGAGATCCAGAAATAAAAACTGAAAGAAATATTAAAATTTAATAAAGTATATTACAAGTGAGATCATTTATTATTCATAATGTTTCTGATGTTGCTAAATAAAAAACAGAAGCGATGACGTATCATTATCATTATCACGTACACCAAATTGTAATTAACTGCGTAATATAATTAATCTGACCCCAAGCAAGTTATGCTGACATATCACAGATAATAATTAGTTTAGTACTTTAATAACCTGAGATAGCTCAGATTATTAAGGTACTTTACTACACACAGGACTGGATAAACGATTATTATTATTTACAGGTACTTACTTAAAAGCTAAGTGTTTTTACGGTTATCATTAACAATCGATAATTACTGAAAAACATGATCGATACACAATTAAAGATAATTACAAAAAACAATGAATGTCATAAGCAGGCGGTTGTGGTCACTATCTAGAATTGTTGTTTAAAGTTTTCGAATGTATCAACGTGACAAATAATAAATGTATAAACAACAACTGACAAATAAACAAACAATTTGCGTCTGGGAAATCCAATGATACAAGGTGTCGTTTTGCATCCTCGTCAAATTCTAGGAGGTAACTATGCTAATGATTCTGGACACGAATCATTAATAAAATAATTAGGAAGTTTTTTTTTTTCTAATTTTCGGAAACGTGTGGGTATGTTGGGCCACGTATGTTAAAACGTAGCCCGTGTGATACCGCACTGTAACTGCCCGTTTAACACACACTACCGCATACGCAACGGGGTGATTATGTTCTGTGAAAGTGGTGTATTCTAAAATACTGTCAAAATTAAATAACTAAAAAAACAAGTTTATATTAATTATTGAGTAGGTATCGTAATTTTATTTTAATATTATATGTCTTTCATAGCAGCCTCCTGAAACTCGACGAGGATGCAAATCGACCCCTTGTATAATATGTATACAGTTTCAGGAATATTCCACGGTAGTGCGTACTCGAATCTAAATGATTCACTAGAAATGCCTTTGATTGAGACGTACAGAAATAGGCTGTATACACATAGCAGCAATGCCACCTTCAAAGTTATCACTGGGCAAAGTATATGGCCTTGCAGTACCCCATCCGACTGACCGAGATTAATCGTAGGCATAACTGGCAAAGTCCCTGTTGATGGCGATGAGCGATAACGTTTGTCGTTTGTATAATTTTTCATCTGTTTGAGTTTTCTCAAACTTCCCACTATTCATCTACCTACTTTTGACTATTTTCGAGAAGAAGCCACTCCTTTATTATTATTGTTAGGTACTTTGTACTGTTATCGTTCAGTTTTGTTCCTGACATCACCTATTATATTTATCTGTCAGTCCATCACGTAAATACGACGTTATCATAGTCGATAACTGTTGATTAGGTTCCGGAGCGCGATCGACGCCATATTCATATAATGCCTTATACATCAATATTTATAAAGTAAATTTTGTTTACTGTCTAATGCTCAAGATGGTGATTAAAATATAACTTAATAATCATCATACTTTGCTAGTTCCGTAATTACGCAATTACTAAAAATCATTCATTAGAGAGGAGATTTTCATCAAGCGATTAGGTTTTGTTAAAATATTACAAACTCAACCCTAGGACCTATCAATTTCTTATTATTTAGAAAAATCGCCAATCAATTGATTGCATTTTCCAAGTGACTGGCAGCGGAACATATAGTAAAAACACAATATTCAGACAGTCATCATGTAACCTCGAAACTTAGAATATTGAGCAGCAATTTAGATCCGTATCAAATCGATTAAACATAAAAAAAAATAATCATAAGATTATAAAAATCTTGATAAAAACATACTTTTCATGTTACCTAATGGTTACATCAAAACAGTTGACAACGAATAAATGACGGACAATTACTGAATCCATAAAACAGATGATTAAACAAGCTGTCTTGGGTACAGCTGCTGCCTTTGATATACGGCGTATGTCCTTTCGACGGTCGACCTACATCAATTGAAGTCTTTTAACTACTTTATTATCATAGGAAAAGTACTATCGTGCTACATCGATGTTCTGAAACCGCGGATTCTATTTATTGTCATCATTGCACATTGTGAGTCACAGTGAATAGAATTGCAACTTTGTCATTGGATTGGTTATAAATAGGCTGAAACGTTCTCTGAATTTGCGATGTAATAGTTTAGAGCACGCTTGTAATTTTTGTAGGTTGTTTAATTTTGAAGTACCTATAAATATCTGTAATCTGGTCATAGAAAGAAATCAGACATGCTATATTAATAGCCCACACTTTTTAAGTTGTCCTGATTTTAATAACGAATTCATCAACTTTTTTGATAATTCAAGAACTGTTTTTAAGTACAGCGTGTCTTGTCCAAAGACTTCAAAGTGCAAATGTACAAAAACAGATTCAATCAGGTCACATCTAGTGCCAAATAATAGTCGAAATGATTAATTATTGAACATATAATTGAGTAGCAAGTCACGTGTGTCTCAACGGGGTGATAAATTAACATAATACGCATTGACATTTGAAATGAAGCACGTTTTCTAGGCGACGCTACTGATAATCCCAGTCATATTTGTATAGCATTGAAGAATAAAGCTATATATAATTACTTATTAACTAACAGGTTTATAGAACTAAACCTGTTAGTTACTAGAACTTTAATTTAAATTCAAAACTCTTAACTAAAGCAATAGAATGTAACAGATATATGGACGAGCATACTCTGGGCCACATAATAACCTTGCTGATTCTCTCACCTACCTGCATAGTTCCTGCCGAAATGACAAAAGAACTGTATCCAGTAATTATTAACTTTCCATTAATAATAATCGTTTTTCGAAATCTTCTCCAGGGCATCTGCGAGGGTCTGACATACGAGGAGATGCAGGAGCGCTTCCCCCAAGAGTTCGCATGGCGTGACCAGGACAAGCTCCGTTACCGGTACCCATGGGGCGAGTCCTACATTGATATCATGACTCGTCTGCGACCAGCGCTGTCGGCTCTAGAAGATGAGCACAACGTCGTGGTGGTCGGCCATCAAGCTGTGCTCAGATGCATGCTTGGGTACTTCTTGGAAGCTAAGCTTGGTAAGAACCTTTTCTTTGTCTTCTTAAGGCCTTCTAAATGATGAGTCGACTCAGAACTGAGTGTCATTGTCAAGCAGGCATAGCAAGATTTCATCGAAGTAACTCGGATCACTTTTAATTGCTTTTTCTTATCCTATGTCGATGATTTAATTGAGATTAATTTGCTTGCTATTAATTAATGGTAATTTTTTTTGGGTGGGAAATTATCAAATAATTTCTCCCGCTCTGGGCGGAGCGGGAGGGTGTGTCAGGCTCTTACTGACTAAAACCCACCCGTATTCCTTTCGTTGCCTTTGTTGCCAGGGGCCTCGGTAACCCTTTTGGACTTCCACGCGACCCCGATAATGGTAATTTGAAAGATATTTCTTTGTGTCGTCAGTGCTAAAGTCCTATTCTTGCCCCCTTTTCAGTCTCAAGTCTGTGAAACTATCGTGATGATGACAGCTTCACAAGTCTATCTTTACATAGCACATTTTTCCAACTTTCCTAACCATCTATCTGTCTACTTCCAGATGAGCTGCCATACATGAACGTTCCTCTCCACACGATCGTGAAGCTGACGTCCTACGGCTACAAGTACAAGGTGGAGATGATCAAGCTGCCTGTCGAATGCGTGGACACACACCGTGTGCAGCCCAAGGTAGGCACACAATGCTTTTGGTTAATGCAACATTTAAAACTGCCAATTTTTAAAGGGAACCTTAGATCAAGTTTAAGATTAAGATTCATGTGGAGTCAGCGTTATTCGGGATATGAACTCTCAAATACCAAAATAAAAATAACACGAAATATTTAAATGAATGAACACTGACAGTTATGGGAACTTGGCTCTATTTTAACATTCATAATATTTTTAATAAGAACTCGACCCCATAGTTGCCAACAGCAAGGAAAAACCCGGAAATGTATGGCTACTAGTACTTTGACGTCATTTTAGTTCTTTGAGCACATGGAATATTGTTTCAACAGATCGACAGATATTTTAGTTGCATTGCCAAAAATTATGGCATGTGATTGACTTAGGAGTTAGATTTGTTATTTCGTCAAAAATATATGTTGATATTTTAACTGGTGATAATGATACTCCACTTGTTTTATTATGGAAAATGTCTAACTCGTTTAGTTTTGTTAAATAGCTGTGAAGAGCAAAGATAAAATATTTATATGCGTAACAATTTGCTGTGTCACTGAGTGGGTGGATTTGATTGTGGGAAAGCCTTTTAATGTTGAGTGTGTTATTATAGCACTTATCAATCAAAAAGAAAAAATAACTTTGATATCTATTGTGTTAATGGTAATTAAATGGTCTATACGTTACAATATGTATTCGCTTGAATGAAAATCATGCCTTGTTTCCCCGAAGGGTTGAGCAGAAGTTAGTTTAGTACACCCACATTTCACCAGTTATGTTTAAGTCCCATGTAATAGGGGGCGAGCCTATTGCCATCAACCGGGCATAAATCGCTTGAATAATAAGTAGACTTTTTTGTAATACCGAATGTCCAATTAGCTTATTGTATGACTGGTAAAATTGTGGCGGCATCTACATGCGAACCACGCATCACACTGACGATACGCAAAATCCTGCATCGCGCAAGCAGAGTTTACCGCGCCACTAGCATATACAACGTCTCTACATTAATCGTAGGGCTGTTGCCGGTCGAAGGCTCCTCCCTTTTTCTCCATAAAAAAGGGAGGATCCGACCGTCAGTGAACTTTATCTTTACTATTCCTGATAGAGTCATTCACTTACGTAAGCTGGAAACTAAACCAACGGCTTGTGTCATCATCATAATTCTCTGAGATTGTCCTTATCGCAATTGACTTGGGGTTGCGCAATGTGTCTTTTTCTTCCATACTTTTCCATTAGTCGTCATCTCGGTAGTCTATTTAGGGCATTTTAACCTAGTCGAAGAAAAATCTATAACCCACATGTCCCCATCACGTTTTAGATTGTATCTAGCGATATTTTAGTGTAAAAAAAGTCACGAAAATAGTTGTTGGCAAGATTTGAGAACACGTTTATGCAATACTCGTGAGAGTGTGTATCTATGTATGTAATTTATAATACTTATATCCACATTCATAGGTAAGATAATACAACAGGTTATTAGGTATATGACAGTCACGCACGATGTCAAAAAATTATCTTAAACTTCGTATAAAGTCCAAAAGTTATCATTTTGTTACAATAAGATACGTTTCTCAAATCACTTGTAACATTAATGCGTATTTAAAAAAATATTTGTAGTCATATTCCGTATTATTCCGATAGAGAGCATTGATACAGGTTCATTCGTTTAACAATGTGAAAAGGTGTGTATCTTGAAGGTCATCTTCTGAGAATAAAGTAAGCGTGATCCGATCGAAGTTGTTTAATGTAATTTTTATCAACGCTTTTCTCCGAACATTTTAATCAGTTTATTATTTGCAACGTGCAATCTTGTAATCAATAAGATATCTATGTCATCATAACAATTATTGTTAATATAATTTTAATGTTATAAATCCACTTATCCTCATTAAAGTGGGTTTAATAAAAAAATATCTAATACCTAGTGTTAAAAACGTATTAAAAACTGGTTACAGTAAAGTTTATAGCTAGTCAAACAATTAAATTACTGTTCAACTTTTAGTAAACAAAAAATTGGAATTTCTAGAATCTCTTCGTCAATGGATGTGTGGGTGGGTATTTCAGTTTGTTTTATTAGTTTGACCGTTTTTGTGACTTACAAAAATACCTAATTTTGGCAAACTTTTTTAATATTTTTAGTTGGTTTCTAATAAAAAATATAGAATTAAGTAGTAATAACGTACATTTTAATTTCATTGAATCTAAATTACGTCAAAAAATATAAACATTCATTGGGGAATCCCCTAATGCGGCGCGAACCTCGGTGCTGTTGCCTACAGTTAACTATTTTAGTTTGGTGGTATTGGTATTGTATGGTTCCGTTGGAGGCACAGAAGTATGACGATATCCACATATTTCTTTAAAATCATTAGACTAACAGTAATAAAAGTCGGTAGTTATAATCTAAAAAGTAGCCAAAAGTAGCTAGATTCATTTTGGTGGCTACAATAGATAATGTTTTGGCTAAAACCGTCGAAAATCCGCTCGATCTAGCCACAAAATGGCTAAAACAGCAACGCTGGCGCTGGCCCGAATTGTCCCACTGCAGAGCAAAAGGCCTCCCTTTTACTCTCTTTCCACTGGTCTCGATGTAAGGCGATTAAGAACCCATCTTTGTTGAAGCAGCATAACCCAGCATAGCAACGTAGCTATAATTTGTATTTTTTATTGTTTCAGAACTGCTCCATAAGCAGGACGACAGCTGATGCGTTGGTCACAGTCCCGTCTCACTACGACACTCTTCCGTCAAACCTGTGGCAAAGCCCCACCGAGGCGCAGCTTTAGGCGTCACGTCTGGGCTTGCGAGTTCCGCCGCCCATCATACCGTAGCAGCATTACCTGGGCAATAAGCCCCCGGACCTAAGGTCTACAGTTCACGGACTTGAAAAACCATGGACTAGAAGAGCACGCCACGCCAAGATGTTTCGGGAGTCTTCTAGCGATCTCTATTAAAGAAAGACTGGTGTGAGTGACCCTTCACCAAATGATTTCAATTTTGAATGTATGCACGCCGTACAATAGCTAACTATAATCTTAAGTTTAGAATAATTTATAAGTATATCTTTTATTTTTTAAGCCTAAGATAAACGAGTCTGGTAACACTTTACCAGACTCGTTTATCGATCTGTTAAGCTCAATTGAATTCGTACAAAATAAATGATATAAAAAGTGATGAAGCACGCTGTGTAAATCTTCCAACATTTTATAATAAGACTGAACGAGTGGAATTCTTCAAAATCAACTTCATCTTTAGGTACATAATAATTTTGTATTCTTGTTTAAAAGTAGGTATGAAATAGCTCCCTAATAATTTTAAATATTTCTCCCTTATTCATAAGCACTTAATGCTCACAGATTCTGGATACATATCTCACCTCTCACTCACTTCCTTATAATCAGAATGAGAGGACAACAGTTGCAGAGCGTTAAGTTACACTGCTTATGGATAATGGGGTTAAAGTTAAAATAAGTAGAACGTTAAGTATCCAATTTATTTTAGAGTTTATTTAGTCGAATAGTTTCATGATCACTACGGACATTCAGTTTAACTTCCTTGTTCTAGCTCTAACTACGATTAAGAATTACTTTTAAATGAAATAACATCTACATAATTTAGTTCTTTATTGTAATTTCACTTAAGATTGTGTTAATTTCACTTTAGCTACTGGTAAGCCGGGATTAATTTCGCAATCTTACGTTTTATATAGGTTTTGGGCTATCTTGCTTACTTAAGTCCTACTTTAAACGGTGAAAGTAATAAGTACCTACTTTTAGTTTTAATCCTTAGACTCTGAAGTACTTAGAGGGATAGATTTGTTGTAATTTACTTGTATTGTAATGCTACGTAAGCCCGCCGGGCATATCCTTAGAATATACTTAGTATTATAGATTTATAGTGTGTCAATTAGGATAGCCTGACCATAGGAACTGTAAGTCTCTTATTGAAATTGTGACATGGGAAATGTAGTAATGTCAACTGTCTTTGCATGTATTTTTATAATAAAATAAATATACTTAATGATAGATTATGAGATTGTTTTATTTATTTATGTATGCACGGAGGAAAGAGATTGTAACAAACCTTACACACAAAATAATTGATTGTGCTAAGTAGATATCGCAAAACGTTGTTACTTCCTGCCTTCACGATAATGAACGCGAGTTATGTAAGTACACTTGATTTTTTTAAGTGTAAACTTCTCTAGGCGCGTTGAGAGATTCTTAGCAGGGGAAAAACTTATGGGTTCGCGTCACCGACATGCTAATGTGACGTATTGAGCCAGACTGGCGACGCGCAGAGGCCTGTGTTCATGTGTACGCATATACAAGGTGTCGTTTTGCATCCTCTTCAAATTCCAGGAGGCTGCTATGAAAGACATATTTAATCAAATAAAATTTCGATACCTGCTCAATAATTAATACATATTTGTTTTTTTTTATTTAAGTTTGACAGTATTTTAGAATACACCACTTTTACAGAACAGAATCACCCCGTTGCTTATGCGGTAGTGTGTGTGTAAAAGGGCAGTTACAGTGCGGTATCACATGGGCCGTGTTTTATCATGCGTGTCCCACACATGCCAATTTCCGAAAATTAGAAAAACAAAAAAAAAACCTACTTATTTTATTATTGATTCGTGTCGAGAATCATTAGCATAGTTACCTCCTTGAATTTGACGAGGATGCAAAATTACACCTTGTATAGAATAGAATAGAATATCTTTATTTCGGACACCAAATATCCATAATATAGTGTTAGTAACATACATACAAAAAATAACTTATTGCCTAGTGTTAGTAAAAATCAACCTCCGCACAAACAAACTGCTGTACAATCGGAGAGCCGAAGCTCTCGGCTACAGTTTTCAGGAAGCTGTTCCGACTGTCCCTCGCTCTTCTCAGTAGCGACGCAGTTTTTTTGCGTATATACGTAGAAGCCGTCGGTGGGGGCTTGCGCAAACATTTCCGACGCGCTACAGTAACGAGGCAGCCTCAACAACATCCTGAAAGCATTGTTATTTAGGATGCGCAGGGCATCCAGCGATCTCTTGGTACAATTGACTCATAGATTGCTCGTGTACAAGCTTTGGCAAGAAGCCTTGCATAGTGTTACTTTTTAACCGACTTCCAAAAGTAGGAGGTTATCAATTCGACATGTTTTTTTTGTGTATGTTCGCCGATTTCTCCGTCAATTGTGGACCGATTTAAAAAAATCTTGTTTTGTTTGGAAGGGTATGCTCTCGAGGAGTCCCATTGTCACCAAGTCATAATCGGATGAGGGGATTCCATGGATATCGACGGAATTCCTTAAATTTTAAAGGCCACCTATAGCGATTTAGGCATTTTTTATAGTAACTTGTGCATTTGCTCTCGGAAAGCACCATTTGGTGGAGTGGAATTGATGATGAAGACCACAGATGGCCACCGGAACGGTACTTTAATAATGGTTGCTAAGCCATTTATGCTCTTCACAATGCATATGGTGAATGACAGTTCTGGTTCTTACCAGGAGAACTCCTCAATAATTAACGTCCCTGCATCAAGAAAAGCAATATTTTGTAAAAGGTGATGAACAGTTAACTATTGCAACTTAGATAAATTACAAACTGACCCACTAAAAAGTGAAAAATAAAAAACATTTTACAAAAAAAAAAACAACCGGCTTCCAAAAAAAACACTACAAAGTGAAAAATAACTTTAATTTCGGAAGTCGGTGGCAAAAAAACTAAAATCTAAATCCAGAGACACCGACTTCCGAAATTAAAGTTATTTTTCACTTTGTAGTGTTTTTTAACAACATATTGCTCCGGACCGCTGACCATGAGTATTCTTCACACTTTTTAACATTGTATTTTAATCCATGTGCGGCAACGTAGGTTTCACAAGTTTTAAGCATCTCTCTGATTGCTCCTGCCGACGGACCCAGCAGCACCATGTCATCTGCATAGCTGATGTTGTTAATTCTAACCCCATCCACACTGCATCCGACACGCATGCTGCTGAGTGCGACTATCAGGTCATCCACGTAGAGGTTGAAGAGCCTGGGAGACGTCAGACCACCCTGTCTCACCCCGTACTCCAACCTATATGGCTCAGAGACTGTATCATCCCATTTCACCCGATTGACTTGGTTACCATACCAATACTGGAATAGCCCACATATTTCCGCGGGTATACCCCTGTCCCCCAATTTTCTCCAGAGCACATCGTATGAGACAAGATCGAACGCCTTGGAGAGATCAAGGAAACAGGCGTACACCGGCGTACCGCGATCTTTATAATATTGAACGGTATGCTTGAGACTTAAAATAGCACTTTCAGTTGATAGTCCAGGGCGAAACCCGAATTGTGCATTATGAAGATGTATGTAATTACTTAAGCAAGAATCAAGCACATCGTCCAATACCTTGGCTATTATAGTCGCGAAAGAAATGGGACGATAGTTGCCTCTGTCCGAGATGTCACCTGTCCTGTTCTTCACAATGGGAACTACGATGGTCTTCATTAGATTAGAAGGTAGGTACGCTTGACTAATACACATTGTGAAAAACACAGACAAGACTAAATTAATTTGATGATTTTTTGTGGGCTCATCGACCGCTACTTGAAATATCAGCTAAAAATTTTATTTTTTTTGTAAACTTCACAAACGTGATCGGTATCGATACGTAAACGATAAAACAAAAGAAAAAGGATTTTCTCAATTTATACTTCAAGTAACAGTACCAGCAGGCTTAGCATGACGCTTTCTATTTCTTCGAAGAATAGACACGGCTCTTTCTATACAAAGTGACATTTCATTCCTCCATTTTTAACATCTCACTGTAGAAATCCTTCTACAATCTGTCATTTTGTCTTTCGTTTCTAGCGATCTTTGTCTAGGTCCTTTTTTTACGTAGAAGGATTTTACGGTGGGATGTCAAAAATGGATAAACGAAATGTCACTTTGTATAGAAAGAGCCGTGTCTATTCTTCGAAGAAATAGAAAGCGTCATGCTAAGCCTGCAGCTGTCGTTAACCCCCAAAAAAAATAAACTTCAAATATTTTTTATTTTTATTGTATCATGTTTAGATATCGATGACCAACAAGTCTGCATAGTTTCGCTAGCTTATTTAATTTGACCCTGTTATGTATGTGTGTTATGTATATGTGTGATATGTATGTATCTTATTCCAAAGTTTAAAGGTTTCCTGCCGGGGTCGCGGGAAGGTACTAAAGGGTCACCGAGGCCCCTGGCATCTCAGGCAACACGGAAGGAATACGGGTGGGATTTAGTCAGAGTCTGACGCCCTCCCGCTCCGCCCAGAGCGGGAGAAGTTATTGGATGATTTCCCACCCAAAAAAAAAGAAAGTAGTTTAAAGGTTTCACTTTTGTCGGCAGTCCCCCTGACTGCCTATTTTTTTCTGTCAATCAAAAGCTAAGTGGGATGATGATGTGATCCACCCATAGAAATATAAAAACAGGCAAAAAACAAAATAAATGGCTTTTATAGCACAACGATAGCGACCGATGTTTTTGTGTGAGAAGATGTACGGTGCATGGTAAATGCACGCTGTGTTTAATGGGATATGGTTTATAATTGATTGTGTACTACGTTCTGATTTATGAAATGTGAGTGTGTGCGCGACTGCGTATCTACAAGGTGTCGTTTTGCATCCTCGTCAAACAGGAAGCTGCTATGAAAGACATGTATAATCAAATAAAATACGATACCTGCTCAATAATTAATACATACTTGTTTTTTTTAGTTATTTAAATTTGACAGTATTTTAGAATACACCACTTTCACAGAACAGAATCACCTCGGTGCTTATGCGGTAGTGTGTGTGTAAAAAATGGGCAGTTACAGTGCGGTATCACAAGGGCCGCGTTTTCACATGCGTGTCCCACACATGCCCGAAAATTTTAAAAATAAAACTTCCTACTTATTTTATTATTGATTCGTGTCGAGAATCATTAGCATAGTCATCTCCTTGAATTTGACGAGGATGCAAAACGACACCTTGTATTGGTTTTACTGTACAGTCATTGATTTTACTGAACTGCATGTGTAGTAGTTGGCGAGTGGTAGGGACAAACTGGAGACACCGGGTTCCTATACATTTTCAACGACCGGGCATCTCCTCTTTGCTATATCTATGGATCCACCTGATGGTAAATGGTCGCTACTGCCGCCTGCGGATATTTGCAATATCGAGGCATAAAACGTGTGTTGGTATTTCAGAGGCAAAGCTGAAACGTCCCAAGTGCCTGTTATTACTGTATCGCAGATTACGATTTACTGCACTAGCCATGTTGAGCGAGAAGTTAATCACACGTTATGAAGACGATGATGTCTGCCCCAGCCGCCGCGCTCTCTGCTTCTTCAAAATTAAAGCCGCATTTACACGATCCAAGTTTCTTGCCTGTGGTATACAAAAAAATGTAATCAACAAACGACTTGTATCGTCTAACACTGGTTAGATAATGCAAGGCTTTATGTAGTTAGTTCATTTTATTACTTCGCAACTGAACGTTACTGGTTTTGGAAGATAAACAAATTACTTACGACTGCTCGGTCCTATTCTATTCTATTTTTATTAAATGGCAAGCAAAGCCGATGTCGACTATTCTGCCAATGTCTAGAGTGCATTGGAAAAACAAGTGTGCATGAAGTAAGATAAAAAAAAAAAAAAAAAAACAATAACTGAAGACAAGTAAAATTCTTTGATTGATACAGTTCTGCTCGGTCCTAACTTCTAATGGGAGAGTAAATAAACAAGAATATGTTGACTTTGACTTGTTTTTCGCAGTTTAGTGATCTTCAAGTCATATAAGTATATTTTCGGTCTCAACCTAGTAAAGTAGAGATTTTTTTCTTACTTTAAGCTCGTTCTCCTGAATGTTTTAAGTTATTTCGGTGGATACCTTCCGATCTTAAAATACTTTGAGTCAAGTAAATTTAGATTATCTTATAAAATATCATTCAGTCTCTACACCCCGAAATACTTAGAATCAAGCTAAATTGTATCAATGCAAAAGGAAAGATTCCACTTAACCTTTTGTTTCTCGCATAAAAAGTCCCAAATTAATGACTTTCGACCGTAAACGAGATACTTTGTTAAATGAGGTTTTCATGCCAACGGTTTCTGAAAAGGACAATTGATAGAGCTAGAGGTCATCAAAAACGACGATGTTCTTGAGTCAAAAATCAAAATTTGCCAAAAAAATCTGAGTCATCATAATAAAGATAAGTACATAGGTAGTCCAATAGGTTTGAGTTGAGTCACTTGACCATACAGTTTTACGTAGGCAGGAGTCGATAAAATTTTTGGGTGCAGACAGAAACAAAGTTCAAGATTTTTAAATTATAATTCGTGTATGGGATTCTTTTGTGTCTAATTTTGTATGTTTAGAATTAAACATGATAAAGTTATATAGGTAACTAGCTTCTGCCCGCGATTTCTTCCGCTCCGACCCACCGCGTCGTATCTCATCCATCACCCGCCCGCGCTATTGCTTCGTTTTCGCATAGCGATTTTTGCTCGGCTCCCAAGGGTCGTAGCGTGATTTTGAATAACCTTTCTCAAGAATTCGGCTATCAAATGAAAAAAGATTTTTTCCAATCCGACTCGTAGTTCCAGAGATCATCGCGCATCATATTTCCATTTTACCCGTGTTTTGATTGACTAATTTGAACAAAAACGGTTATTGTGACTTAACTATAATAGTTAGACATATAGCTCGTGTACTTTTTTGTGGGTAATGAAGAGTACTATAAGCATGTAGTACATTATTTTATGTATCATCAATAGTTTTCGCAGCGCTCGACAATTAGTGACTTTTATAGGCAAATTTTTGATACCTTGGGTGACATTACTGTAATTTTCGCAGGTGTCTCTAATGTTTTTGAAAATAAAATACAGCCCATGTTACTTGCTGATAATGTAGCTTTATATTGGTGAGAGATTTTTTAAAATCAGTTAAGTATTTTTTGAGTTTATCCATTACAAACAAACAAACAAAAAGTCAAACCTTTTCTCATTATAATACCCAGTGTATTATAATGAGAAAAGGTTTGACATTTTTTGACCTGCAAAACTAAGTATCACACTTTTTAAATTGCAATAACTTTTTAAGTACACAAGATATACAAGTATATCTTGTGTACTTCGAAAGTTTTCGAAACAAAAAGGATTCGAAAAATAGTTTAATTTTGTTCATAAAAACTTCATAGTCGGTAATCTTCTTTTAAGAATTGGCTGAAAAAAACTTTAAAATCAAAAATAATCCTTTTCGAATTACTATTTTACCATTTATTTTTTGTTTCCATTTTTGTTTTCAATTTTTTTCTTGATCGATTAGTCTTGTTACAAATGCTAAGTTAGACAACAGCACATAAACTTATTTATCATGCCTCTTTCACCTGAAGAATGTGCTAGGATCATGACTTTTCTGGAACTAGGCATCAGTAGGTATGCGTCGTACTGCAAGAATGGTGGGTGTGACGTTACGATCGGTCTAGAAGGTGAAGCGAAGGTACGAAGAGACTGGAAACCATTTGAGGAGACCTGGTAATGGCAGACCCAGGTGTACTAGTGCCCGAGAAGACCGTTATATTGTTTCCACTGTGTTGAGAAATGCAGTTGAAGTCCAGCAACAGCTTCTTCAGACCCGAAGGGACTACATTAGCGACAGTACAGTGAGAATAAGACCTGCTGAAGCAAACCTGAAACCCCGAAGACCAGCGAGTGGCCCCAAACTCGAGAGAGAGCATCGAGTAGCGAGACTGCGATACGCCCGTGAACACATACAGTGGGATCAAGAAGAATGGTCAAGAATTTTGTTTACAGATGAGTCTCAATTCTCACTTTACACTTCTGATGGAAGGCGAAGTGTCTACAAGCGTCCTGGTGAGCGATACCTTCAAGCCTGCTTCTCAGAAAGAGTCCAGTACGGTGGAGGAAGTGTACATGGTATGGGCTGGCATATCTTCAGAAGGTCGCACAGAGTTAGTGGCCATAGAAAATGGCACTCTGACTGGGGAAAGATATGCCCAGGAGATTCTCAATGAGTATGCAGGGCCGTATTTAGTAGATATGGGTGATGGATCGATGCTGATGCATGATAATGCCCGGCCACACACGACTCGGGTCGTGCAAGAGTATATTCAGGAAGTTGGTATCAGCGTGATGGCTTGGCCATCAAGAAGTCCTGATCTCAACCCGATTGAGCACGCCTGGGATGAGCTAGGGAGGCTAGTCAGAAGCCGCAGACCACCACCAACCACCCTCAGGGCACTAAAACAGGCGCTGATAGAAGAATGGGAGAATATTCCCCAACATCGGCTCCGAAACCTCGTGTGCAGTATGCCAAATCGACTCGAAGCTGTAAGCAGAGCCCGAGGAGGCAAATATTTTTATATATGTAATATAGGAATTGTATATAAGAATTGTTAAGTTCAGTGTTAATCGACATTCGTTGCTAACCGTACACAAAACAACAGTTTAATGAGGTAATCCTGTCAAAGTCCCAGATAATCAAAATACTTTTCACTGCTCTATATAACACGTTCATATTAATTCGCAAAACTTCCATTCGAAAGTGCAGTGATGAAACGTGAACCAGTCTGGACTGGGTCATTACTGCTGCTTGCCTGAAGGTTGCAGTCGTGTATGTAGATCAATATCTATTGGGCAATCTAATGTTACAATTACTGCTTAGTCTGTGTCTTTAAAGCTGGTTTATAGCGATTAGTCTCATATTGTAAGCGTTTCTCGATGACAATAATTAAGTGCTTTTATATATCGCAAAGTAAGTACCAAACATTACAGTCTGTTTTCCATAATCTGTTTATTTTTTTTTTCTGGCGCAGATATGATTGTAGTGACTTTTAAATCTGTTATTACGCCTTCAAGTAGGTTATGTAAAAAATATATATATTATGTTTAACTAGGACACATACCTACACATCAATTCTACATGTAGTAAATTGTAAAGTATTAGTATTATTATATTATATAGTAAAGTATATTGTAGTAAAATACTTTATGAAATAAATTCAGGAAGGTCTACCCAAAGCATAAAAAACCATACTTTCAAACTGCTTATGATATTTTCTTGATTTTTTTTTTGTATGAACAGACTATTTTATTATCTATAATTTCATTTGTGATTTTTTTCAAATATTCATATTTTCTTAACTAAAAATAAATATTTTCTATGAAACCGAACAGCGCGGGCGTTAGCGCAACACGCATTCGTATGGCCAAGGTCTGAGGTCAATGGCGATTACCCGACTCTTTAACTCTTAAAGCTGGTTTATAGCGATTAGTCTCATATTGGTGCCGATTCCCTTGTTCACAAACTAAACTAAATTTAAGTTCAGTGCATCTTTTTCTTTCTATTTCATTAAGAAAAGGACAGAAGATAAATATAAGTTTAGTCCTGTCAAATTAATCAGCGCTTGACGTAAATTGACGTAATTTTAGTAGGCAAGTTTTTAATCGCGTCTAAACTTGTGTAGAGTAGTGACAGGCGCTGATTAATTTGACAGGACTAAACTAAAATTTATCTTCTGTCCTTTTCTTAATGAAATAGAAAGAAAAAGATGCACTGAACTTAAATTTAGTTTAGTTTGTGAACAAGGGAATCGGCGCCATTGTAAATGTTTCTAGACGACGGTAATTAAGTGCTGTTATTTATCGCAAAGTAAGTATCAAACATTACAGTCTGTTTTCCATAATCTGTTTATTCTTTTTTCAAAGCCGTCTTTGGAAAAAAAATTGATCTCTAATAAATAAGCAATCCAGCATCCTAATTACGTAACACAGTTTAAATCATTGATTGCTTCCTAGGTTTGAAAAATTCGTGTGCAATGGACGTAAACTGTCAAAATGAAACCCACTGCGATCAATTGTCACTTTATGGGAATTAGTCCGCTGAATGGGGTATCCATTCGAGTTATGCAGTATAATACCTCCATGTGGAATATGCGGACAACTTCTGAATCTTCAAACATAGGTTAGGTACCAGTGGATGCTGCGCCTCCTGAGCCGTGCTTTTACAGGTTCGTCTTGGAGGTAGATCTTATATTTGTATCTCTATCTATATACAAGGTGTCGTTTTGCATCCTCGTTAAATTGCAGGAGGCTGCTATGAAAGACATATATAATCAAATAAAATTTCGATACCTAGATATAATAGATATAATCAGCCTATAATTCTCCCACTGCTGGGACACAGGCCTCCTCTCTGTGAGAGGGAGTGGGCCGTAATCCACCACGCGAGCCCAGTGCGGGTTGGTAGATGTCACATGCCTTTGAATTTTTAGTTCTAGGACGTGCCGCCGGTTTCCTCACGATGTTTTCCTTCACCGTTTTGAGAGCAGTGGACGGTGATGATATAATTTAGACAAAGTAAAGCACCTGTCTGGGTTCGAACTTACGACTTACAACTCGTAAGTCGCGGCCGTTACCACTGGGCCACCACTGCACTCAAAACGGGCTGCATTTTAAAATGCGTGTCCCACACATGTCGATTACCACAATAAGAAAAAAAAATGACCTACTTATTTTATTATTGATTCGTGTCGAGAATCATTAGCATAGTTACCTCCTTAAATTTGACGAGGATGCAAAACGACACCTTGTGTATACAAGGTGTCGTTTTGCATCCTCGTCAAATTATTGTCATGATTTATTAAAAAAAAAATAAAATGTATTATTGTTGTGTGTGCCAGGAGGCAACACAGCAAGGAAAATATTTACTTTAGGGAGCAACACAGTGTCGGATGGCCGAATGTCATGAATTCATGATTTCCAAATATTAATAAGATTTGTAGTGATTTTAAATACTAAATATAAAATTGAAAGTACATAAATGTGATTTGCTTCAAATGAATTTCGTATCAGGGTAGTCATGAAGTTTAAAATTAAAAGTAGGTATCTAATTTGACAGTTTCCATATAAGTATTGGTTTTTTTAACACAACCGAATGGAAAACATGATATATTTGGTAAGCCGCGTAATTGCTAAGTGCCTAAGTTCACTTTCAGCCTCGGAATCTAAAGGTTCAAGTTAAAGTCTATACTGATATTGGTGCCGATTCCCTTGTTCACAAACTAAACTAAATTTAAGTTCAGTGCAACTTTTTCTTTCTATTTCATTAAGAAGAGGAGAGAAGATAAATTTTAGTTTAGTCCTGTCAAATTAATCAGCGCCTGCCACTATTCCATACAAGTTTAGACGTGATTAAAAACTTGCCTACTAAAATTACGTCAATTTACGTCAAGCGCTGATTAATTTGACAGGACTAAACTAAAATTTATCTTCTGTCGTTTTCATAATGAAATAGAAAGAAAAAGATGCACTGAACTTAAACTTAGTTTAGCTTGTTAGTCAACAAGGGAATCGGCACCATTATCGCTATATACTCGCTTTAGTTTGATCTAACCCCTCTGCAGTCTAGACATCCTGGGATTGAGCTATCTGCAAGAATCATCATCTGCCTGCCTTTTCACAACTACGTTGGGGTCGGCTTCCAGTCTAACCGGATGCAGCTGAATACCAGTATTTTACATGGAGCGACTGCCTATCTGACCTCCACAACCCAGTTACTGGGTAATACGATACCCCTTGGTAAAACTGGTTGTCAGACTTTCGGGCTTCTGACGACCCGTAACGACTGTCAGAGATCCACAAATGACAGCCGGGACCAACGGCTTAACGTGCTTTCCGAGGCACTACGGAGGGGTCTTGGTGTGTAAAGATGACCCATCTACGAACCAACCGCGGCAAGGGACTGACCCGTGCGGCTGTTATTATTTAGCCACAAACCCCTCTGCAAGGATATCAAACATTATTTGGGTAGTTGGGAATACTCATAGTCTTTCTTTGACGGTGGATTGATATTTATAAGTTACTAGCTTCTGCGTCCGCGTGAAATTTCTTGTTCCCATAGCGCGGGCGGGCGATGCAATGCGACGCAGTGGGTCGACTGCGTCGCATTGCATCGTCCGCCCGCGCTGTTACTTCGTTTTCGCTTTGCGTTCAATCTGATTTTTTTTTTCTTTTTGCTCGCCTCCTTAACTATTTTTTCAAATCCGACTGGTAGTTCCAGAGATTCTACATACAAACAAATTTTACCTATTTTTATACATATATACTAATGTACCTTTAGAAAAAGAAGAAGAACCCAAAAAAAGCGAAGAAAACAAATTACAAAGTTATTAAACTCTGTGGGGATTCTCAGATTTCTAGAAAATATTATGTTTCGACGCGCACAAATTTTAAATGCCCCGAAAATAATTGCGTACAAAAAATAACACAAAACAACAACCTAAGAATGAACCTTGAAACTTCCGAAAATAGCTAAATGGTCAAATCTTTGTTTTTTGTGTTAAAACGTGTAATTTTACGTCTTTTAAAATTGAATACTTAATGATGACATCAGCGAGGTTTAACAACATTAATACCGTGGATAAGAGTTAATAAAAAAACCCGACACAGTGCGAGTCGACCTCGCGTGTTGAGGGTTCCGTACAATGAATATGTTATCTACCATGTTTTTTTATCCCAAGAACAAACTTAACATTGTAGTTGAAAAACATGTTCTCATACCTACATTCCAACTGCAAATGTAAGTTTGTACGCACAATATTGAGAGATTATTTTCACACCATAGACTTCTTATAGGTGTTCCTGTAATCTCTAAGTAAAGAATATTTGGATTTTTTCATAATTTCAGGCTTAGTAGTTTAGGAGATAAGGGGGAGTGGTCAATTTTCATCAATTTTCTTTAATAACTTTAAAACTAATTATTTTAAAATTATAAAAATTAAATCCTCTTATAAAAGTCTTTTTGTTTTATATGTCATAAGGTAACAGCATGCAAAACTTTATTTAACTTTCAATTTTTTCTCCCAAAAGTGAACCCCATACTCAAAATTCATTTATCTACATTACATTTTCGTGTTTGAGTCACAGAAATTCATGTGTGTACCAAATTTCAATTTAATCGGTCCTGTAGATTCGGAGCAAATCGGCTGCGACAGACGGACAGACAGATACGAGAGATCCTATAAGGGTTCCGTTTTCCTTTTGAGCTGCGGAACCCAAAAATAGTTCCTATAAATAAAATCCAAGTCAGTTGCGATTTTTGAAGGTACTTATGGGTCACCGAGGCCCCCGCAACACAGGCAACAAGAAGGAATACGGGTGGGTTTTAGTCAGTAAGAGTCTGACACACCCTCCCGCTCCGCCCAGAGCGGGAGAAGTTATTTGATGATTTACCACCCTCAAAAAAAAAAAAAAAAAGGGTGTAAAATGACAAACTGTAGGTAGGTAGGTATTCAACTGAGCACGTAGCACTCAGCAGTAAGTTACCTACTGAGGCTGCGGATGACGATAAATGACATAAAGATTGTGATAATACTTAGTGATAATATAGGAAGATACGGAAAAATATCTTTGATTATAACATAGGTCAGAGACAGGGAAAAGTGGCACGTCAGGGTATATGTGTTCTGTGGTTAACAGAAGCCACAAAGTAGGGAAACAAGACCAACGCAAAATAATGATGGATGGAAATTAGCTAGCTGCTTTAAACCGAATTTACAATAATAACCAGAATTCCGGTTAATCTAGATTGTCATTGACTGACCAAAAAAATATGAATGCTTAATGCATAACAGATTACCGGTATCAAGTAAATATGATTGATAGTTTCCTTCCCTTCATCGTTCGAAACGATAATGCATACCGTTCCCATTGATCGCTGCACTCGGAAACAAGTGAGAGGCTTGACAATACGACCGTGGCTTACTTCATTCACAGATGGTGCTCACAGATCGTAGCCAACGACGGACGGCGACGATGAGTGAGTACGAAATACACAGCGAAAAATATTCTCACCGCATTGTCATACAAATGTTTTAAACGCGCACACGCACGTGAATCACCGCCGTATATAAAAATATTAAAATTTGTTGTTTTGAATTTTGAAATTAACTGTTGGTTATGTGGATATATTCAGTGACATAAATAAAAATAAAAAAAGTAAGTACAGTGTTGTTATTTACTAAATTGTTGATGCAATTTAATTTTGTGTTATAAGTAGGTGGAATATTATTGATTTCGTATAGATTGTGAGTGATAAGACTGGTTTAATATGAAAGGCTTGTGATAATGAACTGAGGAATGAACTGCAAAAACTTTTGTCATTTTATCCTTTCAATAATGTATATTAATATTATGATAGGTGTAACACAATTCTGAATGTTGGCTTGAAAATCAGCAGAACCAAAACCGAATATATGTGGCCTTAACGCTTAATGGCGGGGTTCTCCCGGTTTGCTCCGACTTTTGGGAATCTCGGGACACTCGTGTAAAACGAAGGGCGCTGACAAGACCCAATTGACCAAAATAGGCTTCGCTTAAGAAAAAATATTGCCAAATCTGTATAGTTTGTGGTAGCGGAAAAAATATATGTCAATTTTGAACATATTTCCCAGAACTTGGTTGTTACCAAAACACGTTTTGAAAACAAAATCTCGATACAAACTAACGTTAAACTAACCTCTTACTTTGAGTTCTAATCCAAAATATCTGTATCTGATATTTGATACAGATATTTTGGATTAGAACTCAAAGTAACACATACGTTACGTATTTCATTAATAACAAGAATGTCTTATTTGAATGCAGAACTTGGTTGCATTTGCATGCAGCTGAGATGAGAATGCTATGGGGGATGTGTGGTGTGACACGAATGGATATAATAAGAAATGAGTATAATAATCCGAAAACCGTCAGAAAAGTTTTGAGTATAAATGTATACGAGTAGAAGAAGACAACAGAAACGATCGATGGACAGTGTGAGAGATGATATGGCTAGAACGGGAGTGACTACCGAGATGACAACTAATAGAGAAGTATGGAAGAAAAGACATGTTGCGCAGACCACAAATAAATTGGGATAAGGGCAGGACAATGATAATAATGAGTGTAACAAAATATCGTTAGCATAAAAGATTGAACAGATAAAATATAATGGGTTATTATTTACCCTGACTGGGGACCTATTATATCCACCTCCATTATATTGAAGGTTTTAATATTATAATGTTAAGGCCATGTGTAGGTCCTGTACAGTCGCTAGCACAAGTTACCACAAAATGTCAAATTTTCTTATTCGATTTTGAACTTAAACATCAACATTTTAAAGTTTAAAATCATTTGGAGAAAGACAGTTTCGTATAACCTGATGTGCTGGCGACTGTTTATAAGTGCTTTGACATAGAAGGGTATAATTACCTAACCCTCGCAATAAGAGAAAGAAAAGTCGTGAAAGATCTCTCTTTATTATCCTCAATCAATAGGATCGGCAACATCATTTTGTGTAAAAAAACCACATAAGTAGTGCGATCTCTTCCTAATTTAAGACACTGACAAAACCTAAACCGCGGTCACTATCAGATTGCATAGAAAAGAAAGAGGACGCGCGATGACATAATGGTTGTAATTTATTGCAAAATATGAACCAATTATCTATTTACTCAAATTTGAGTTGAGTAATCGAAAATAAAAAACAACCAAGTTCTGCATTAAAATAAGACGTTTTTGTTATTAATTAAATACGTAACGTATGTTGATATTTAATGCAGATATTTTGGATTAGAACTCAAGGTATGAGGTTAGTTTAACGTTAGTTTGGTTCGCGATTCTTTTTTCAAAACGTGTTTTGGTAACAACCAAGTTCTGGGACATGTGTTCAAAATTAACATATATTTTTTCCGCTACCACAAACTATACAGTTTTCGCAATTTTTTTTTTCTTAAGAGAAGTCTATTTTGGTCAATTGGGTCTTGTCAGCGCCCTAACTGAAACTTTACCCGTATTTCGTATACGTAGGGCGTAGTAGTTGATGTTCTTATTAACCGTAGCAGTTGAGAATACGGAAAAAAAATAGGTTTTCTGTGATGATTGATTGATTATGAAATTTATTTATTTTTAACATAAATAAAACAGATAAATGACATATGCTAAGAGGGATGTGTGGTGTTACGTGAGAGTGTAATCAATTAATCATACTCTTCTATCTACACATGGCCTTCAAATTATAAGTAAAACCTCCAATATAATGGAGCTGGATATAATAGGTCAGACCGAGGAATAATAACCCATTATATTGACTTTGCGTAAATAATTTCATCACCACTGCTCTCAAAACCGTGAAGGAAAACATCGTGAGGAAACCGGCATGTCCTAGAACCAAACATTCGAAGACATGTGACATCTACCAACCCAAATTGGGCCGCGTGCTAGATTACGGCCCACTCGCTCTCGAAAAAGAGGAGGCCTGTGTCTCAGCAGTGGAAACATTATAGGCTGATTATGTATATTCGAAATCAAATTCTAAAAGCATTCAACATTATGATTGCGGCGCCTATATAAAATATTTAAGACGCTGACAACACCTAAACCGCAGTCACTATCAGATTGCATAGAAAAGAAAGAGACGCGCGATGACACAACGCTTGTAATTTATTGCAAAATATGAAGCAATTCTCTATTTACTCAAAATTGAGTTGAGTAATCGAAAATAAAAAACAACCAAGTTCTGCATTAAAATAAGACGTTCTTGTTATTAATTAAATACGTAACGTATGTTGATATTTAATGCAGATATTTTGGATTAGAACTCAAGGTAAGAGGTTAGTTTAACGTTAGTTTGTATCGAGATTTTTTTTTCAAAACGTGTTTTGGTAACAATCAAGGTCTGGGAAATGTGTTCAAAATTAACATATATTTTTTCCGCTACCACACACTATACAGATTTGGCAATTTTTTTTCTTAAGAGAAGCCAATTTTGGTCAATTGGGTCTTGTCAGTAGGCACTGACAAGACCCAATTGACCAAAATTGGCTGCATTACATCATTTAGGTAAGTCTACGTTAAGGCTAACGTAGACTTACCTAAATGATGTAATGCATAAAACTTTCTTCTTATTTTTCTGTGATGAAGACCCAGTGATGTCACTAGCAGGGCGTCTCTTTATGATGCTAATTGATCAGTGTCTATAATACTAGTTTCCTTGGTTTCATAACTAGTCATGTATGTATGTAACCATGTACAAACTTGCCGTACATAAGTGCTGATTCATTAGCTAATCGTCAAAGTAATTACTGTCCTTTTTCTTTGTCCCCATGTAGGTATGTGATTCATCTAATAAATATGATAAAAAATTGTATTCCTCTTCTTTACCAACTTTAAAAGGAGGAGGTTCTGTATTCGAAGGGCTTTTTCTCGAGGGTTTTGCATGATAGTATTTGTGACTTGTTCAAGGAAGTAAAAACCCTTTTTCATACAAATTGACATCTTATAATAAACCACTCTTGCCAATTAAATCATGTAAATAAGTGAGGGGCAATAAACTGTAACACCTTTAAAGTTTAAGTGAAGGCATAAGGCAAAACGTTAAGTCCACCTTTGTACATTTATGTTTTATTTTTGCACAAACGTTTGAATAAATAGACAAAATATATTTTTAATATTGCTTCCCTTCAAAATTCTCTGTGTTCGTAGAACGACGAAGTTGCGAAGCAGCCGCGTAGGCGGTCAGCCATGTAGGCGCGCAAGTCGTAGCCGGCGTAGAAGCCGCGTAGGCGCACACAAATCTTAGCCATTGCCGGCGTAGAATACCCGTAGCCGCCGCGTAACGTGCGCGTAGACGCGCACATCATAGCTATTGCCGGTATAGAAACCGCGTAGAAGCCGCAAAGGCATTGTAGGAAAAGCGAACGAATGCGTACAAAGCACAAGTATTTCATTACCTGTTCACAAACAAAATGAATGGTAAACCAAATATTGACACTGTCAATAACTTCGAACTAGACAATCGCTCAAAATCACGTAATGTATGATGATTGTATGGGAGCAATACAACTGCTTTTATAAAGCGACAACTTTGTTTATGAGATTTTTATAATTAATGTAAACAAGTGCTCGCGACCATTTGTACCCTTTCAAAAGAATCTCCAATAGTACCGTCGCTAGTACATCAAGTTACCACAAACTAACGCAAATATCCAATTTTCTCATTCAATTTTGAACTTAACCTTATTTATAACTCATTTTAAGGTTTAAAATCATTTGGGGAAATTTGACAGTTTCGTATAACCTGATGCGCTGGCGATTGTAGATACATAGTTCAATAAAAGATATTTTTTAGTTAATAAGTACCTACCTACCTTAAGTAAGTACCTTTTTTTTTTGTAGGGAAATTATCAAATAACTTCTCCCGCTCTGGGCGGAGCGGGAGGGTGTGTCAGACTGTTATTGACTAAAACCCACCCGTGTTCCTTCCGTTGCCTGTGTTGCCAGGGGCCTCGATAACCCTTTTGTACCTTCCCGTGACACTGGCAGGCGTCCGCCCTAGTGACCCCTACACTTGTGCTGACATCTCTTGAGACGCGCGTGGAACACAACGCGCCGTCAACCCGGGCCTGGTCCTTATCGAACGGCGAGCTACCCATTGCTCACCGTCCGCAAGCCCACGCCTACGGTGGCCAGATATCCGCCAGGGATTCCCGACGCCCAGGGCGTCTCCTGCGGCGGCTAGGGGCGAGAGGGCACGAAATTTGCCTTTTCCTCAACCGTCCCGCCTCCTCCTTCGCAAGCATTACTGCTTCGCAGAAGGAGGTGACGGCTGCCCATGCCCCCTCGCTCCGTACCATGGCCTGAACCAGGGCCGGAAGCGAGAGATCTCTGCCGCCGATCGCCTCCACGAGGACACGGCGGTGCTCTGCCCAAGCCGGGCAGACCTCCACCGTATGCTCCATCGTGTCCTCCGGCCGATCCATACAGTGGTGACAACTGAGTGTTTCCTCCCGCCTTATCCGATACAGGAACGTCCCGAAGCTGTCGTGTCCGGTGAGGACCTTCGTCAGGCGGAAGGTGAGAACGCCATGGTGCCTCTCTAGCCACTCCTCAAAGAGGGGACTTATCGCCGCAATTGTGGCGTGCCCAGCACTGGGTTGCGAAAATTGCACTCTCCATGCCGCCGGAGCTCTGTCCGCTGTGCCGTGATTTCTCTCGGCAGCGGAGTTACGCCCCGACGTTTCGCCTCCTCACGCCTCTCCATACGTGCGCGAGCACTTTTGCCTCCAGATTCCATGGCGGCAATCCGGCAAGGAGGCTTGCCGCCTCACCGGAGACCGTGCGGTATCTCCGGACCAGCCGGATGGCCATGTCCCTTTGGGCCGCACTCAACCGGCGGGTTGGCCGCCGCGCCAGGGAAAGCTGTGGGCGCTTTCCCTGGCGCGGCGTCCAGCCAGGTGCCCCGTAAAGGGCCATGGACCGCACGACCCCCGCGTAGAGCCTCCGACAGTTAATGAGTACCGACCAACTAAAACACATCGACGGACAGATTCGATTGTAGTCAAATCCCTGTAACCAGCACCCTAATTACGTAACACAGTTTGAATCACAATTCGAGAGTTTTGAAGGTTATTTGTAATCCATTGCTTCATAGGTTTGAAAAATCATTAAATCAAAATCAAATATTTTCAAATAGTAATAATAAGTATTTTTTCAAGCTTAGTTTTACGTAGCAAGACTGCTATAATTTTATCGAAATGTCACTTCGTATTTCGATCATGTTTCGATCCGTTCATTTCCAACCAAGAAAATTTTATCAAATTATTTAGAGCCTAAAATTAAACATTGAAGGACACAAAAAACGTTCAAAAGTCGAAAATGGAAGGCAATACAAAATTAATCATCGATGAAACTTTTTACAACACCGACTGCAGACAACATACTACAAAACTAATAACACCTATTGCAAATTAGTCGCTAACGATCAAAACGATTATCGATTACCGACACGTATTCGATCATTACAAGAACAGCTATGATATGGCCAGTTCACACGGTTACAAGCTCGTAATTCTTAATTACAATGACACGAGCACATGTTCACCTTGGCCAACGAACAGGATCCCAATAAATTGGCTTGTTGCTAGTTCTCGCTCGCGACTTTGTCTCGAGATTTGGCCTATAGAAGATGCCCAAGGTTTGCATGTTCAAGGTAATGGAAGAAAAATAATAGTAGAGCATGGAAACAGCGTACCAAATCTTGATCGGAAGCCATTCTGACTGAAGAGACTGAGATTGGAACGCCCTTGTTTCGTCTTGGAAGGCGAGTAGACCTCTGGTGTGGGACGCAACTTATGTCGACACCCTTGCGCCATCTCGTGTTCCAAGCATGGCTGACTGTGCTAGCGCCGCTTCTACGGCTGCTGAGACCCTCAAGCGGCGCAACTACTGTAACCTTATGGATAACTACAGTTTTGAGCCGTTTGGGGTCGAAACGCTCGGGTCATAGGGCCCGAGTGCGCGTCTCCTTTTTAAGGAAATTTCTCGCCGACTGATCGACACTTCACGTCACCAGAGGGCTGGATCCTGGATCGTTCTTTGGCCAAAGAATTAGCATTGCCATTCAATGTGGCAATGCTGCCAGTCTTCTGGTGTATGGATTGAGGAGTATTGACTCATATCTGATGCTGGTACTACCAATATTTAGTAGTAAATTTACCTTTTTTGTAGTCTCGAATCTGAAATTTGTAGTAAAACCCTTCAAAAGTTACATGACGATTTAGTAGTATTTATGTGTAATCTGTACAAAAAATAGGCTTTGTATGGATTACGCATAAACACTACTACAATCCTACCAAATTTTTCAAACATATCCGTCGACTAGTTTTCAAGTTCTAAGTGTCTCCTAAATTCAGACGTCATATGTTGTATATAATCATTTTTATGAATTTGAAGTAAAATTATGTAGAGTTGTTTCAGTTCTTAGGTCCCGTGTTAGCTGATAACCATACTAGTGCAACCAGCTTGGCGCTGGCTGGATAATTTGTTTTCATGGTTAATCTTTAAATGTGATGCTAGAATATAAATCACTTGATTTCTAGTTGCTTGCACCAGGCACTCACGAAATTATCTTGCAATTTCATAAAGTATATGCCTCATCGTTAAGTTTCCCAAGCTGATGCAGATGTGCTGACGTTTAAAAGGTTTGGGACTAGAACATAGGGTAGGCGGAGCCGTGGACATGCATAATCAGCCTATAAAGTTCCCACTGCTGGGACACAAGCCTCATCTCTGTGAGAGGGAGTGGGCCGTAATCTACCACGTTGGACCAGTGCGGATTGGTAGATGGCAAATGTCTTCGAATTTTTGGTTCTAGGACGTGCCGGTTTCCTCACGATGTTTTCCTTCACCGTTTTGAGAGTAGTGCTGATGAAATAATTTACACAAAGTAAAGGGCCTGTCAGGGTTCGAACCTACGATCTACAACTCGTAATTTGCGGGCGTTACCACTTTGCCACCACTGCTCTCAACTGGACCACCACTGCTATCCACTGGTAAACACTGGCTGTCAGTTGTGTTGCTGCTGAAGAACGTAGAAAGTTTCTGACGATCGACCATTGATAGCTAACTTAACAAAAAAACCCAGCACTTTCCAATTGTGAACATCAAACTGCCATCGGTTTCAAACAAGAAGTCGTATAAGTATATCAGTAGACTTTAGACAGTGGATTATTAACATCTTTTTTATGGAGGACTTTTTTGTTGGCACTCACGAAATTGTCGTGCAATTTCATAAAATATATGCCTCATCGTTAGTTTTCCAAAGCTGATGCAGGTGAGCAGATGTTTAAAAGGTTTGGGACTGGAACATAGGGTAGGCAGAGCCGGGTACATAGCCAATTACTATTAAAGTGTTGCATAAAATTACTAGCATAGTTGTCCCGAAAGTGCAATGGGTTCTTGATTTGTTGATGACATACTAACAATATTCAGCCAGGAACATTCTCGTCATCCTCGCCAATACTGCGTTTATTTACATGTATTTTACGAGTACTCGCAACTCAATAGCATTGTTCAAGAAAATGACGTAGCACCAAACAGAGAAAGCTGATGTCATAGATAAGGCTCAGGAATTCAGTTCGTCTGTGAATAAGGTCACCACAGGCTGGTTCAAAATAGCGCGATGGAAATTCGAACTCGATGTCATTGTTATACAGTTATTGGCCATTTTGAGCAATAAGCTTTCGTGAGAGGAAGATAGTCTTCATCTAAAAGTGTAACTAAGGATTACTGAGGTGAGCTCAGTCCTACGGTTCCTACATCCCTTGAGGTCAGTTGGTATTTTCGACATTCTGGGGTATCCAAGCTGGTAAGTTTGTTGCTTATTGCCTACTACCGGCAGATCGGTAAGGCGGGAAATGCCATAAACATATCCACGCTAGGGGCCGTTCAATTGGTTACTCAGTTACTGATAGGATAGAGTTGCTTTGAATCCTCGGACTTGCACGTGAATTTCTTACTTCGCAGGTTACAAATTAGCTAGTGTAACATCATTGTAATGATGTCACACTAGCTAATTTGTAACCTGCGGACATATTTTATTATGTATTTTATAGTTTGTAAAATATCAATTTATTTGTATGTGGTGTTAAAAATGATAATAAGTTAGTTTAGTTTACGATTCATTCAAATAAACACGTGCTAGTCAATACGAGACATGTATTTTTACATAAATAAATATCTATTTGTGTGGACTGGGTGACGCAAATAGTATGAAGTGAAATTACTTCCGTGTTTAAGTTAATGCTTATTTTGTTAATAAATTAAGCTATAATCTGTTAAAATTTAAAGTTAAAATTTTATTTGATTTATATAAAAGCAAATTATTAAAAAACAAAAACCCGACTGCAAAAACATATAGGTAGGTAAGGAACTGAAAAGAGAAAAGCAAGCCTTGTTATTCTATAGAATTTTGTTAGTGCTGGCGGGGTGGGGGGGCGATGGGCAAACAAAAGTTAGGTACACCATATTTCAGGTAATTGGTTATTTGACACCAATATTGTTGCACATACTTAATTTATTAAAAAAAAACTCTCCCTTCCTTTTTTGTATTTGCAGATGCAATGTAGAAATATTATATAGCCTATGTCACTCCCATAATTAAGACGAATATAATGACACGTCATAACATGTTAAAATCCATCGAGCCGTTTAGGCTACAGAGCGTGCAATCGAAATAGACATATTTTCCTCCTGGGGCAGTTGGGTAAAACTTTACCAAAATTAAATGACATTTGCTATCAATAAAATGGAATTAAACTACTATATTGTTTAAAATGATATAAATAAAACCAGCCAAGTGCGTGTCGGACCAGGCACAATGAAGGGTTGCGTAGTTGACAGTTTGCAAAACCTTTTCTTTTCTAATTTTATCCCCCTAAAGTGAAACCCATATTCAAAATTCATATAATTACGTTATACGTTCGTGTTATGATCACAGAAGGTCTTTTAATATGTGTACCAAATTTCAACTTAACTGCTCCAGTAGATTCGGAGTAGGGCTTTCAATACCGGTATTCCGGGATCCCGCAATACCGTGATCACGGATTTTATTTTGGCCTTTTACAATACCGGTATTGACACCCCAATACCGTACGGTATTACAAACATTAGATCTGAAAATTATGTGATCTTATTTTCACACTTGTTTTCTACTTTCTCTGCTTACTCTAGCTACTTAGCTAGTTAAGCTAAACATAACTTACTTGCATTTCTACAAATAATGATACCTATGTTGATTCTTGATTTATTTTGTTACTTGTTTAGTTTTAGATTTTTGATTGATTTTTATAACTTAATTATTAAGAACGTTACTTAAATGATTACCAAATGATTGCTACTAGCTAGTTAAGGTATACTTTACTTACTTAAATTTATATAAATAATGATACCTATATTGATTTTTACATGAGACATTATGAGATTTAGGTAATAATAAGAAATTTATATTTTTTTGATATTGTACAAACAAAGTCTATGCGAAATGCCTTCCTGCAAAAAGAGTAGATTAAGTTTAAGTTTTCATTATGTTCCTCATTCCTAGACCTACCTAATTAATCAACCAATACCAAATTATTATACAAGAATTAAGAAAGCTGTGTATGTATAACGTATTTATTTTATTATTTTCAATAAATAAGAACAATAAAGACTGATTTGAAAATATAAAAAGGCGTATTTTATTGGTTTTATTAATGTCCTAATTGAACTTGCGTTCAATACTGGACTACCGGTATTGATACCGGGATCACGGTATTAACTTTTCCAATACCGGTATTGATACCGGTATTGAAAAAATTCGGTATTTGAAAGCCCTAATTCGGAGCAAATCGGCTGTAACAGACGGACAGACAGATACACGAGTGATCCTATAAGGGTTCCGTTTTTTCCTTTTGTTTCCTTTTGCGGTATGCAACCTTAAAAATAACAGATAAATAAATCTTATATAAAAAAGTAAAAATATATTTATATAAATATTATTTAAATGATATCTTAATAGGTCTATCTAAGTATTTTGTAGTTGGTTTCTTCTTTTAAACTTAAACTAATAAAATTGGCATTTTGTTTCCAGAATGAACGAGCAAGATCTGATGGTGGCACGCGCATTAGCGGCCGAGTCCAAGGAGAGCTCGCCAGGCGGTTCCCCTGGACCCCTCCGGAAGACTGTGCTCACCAACCTCGCAGATAAACTTAATACATTCAGGTATGAACATTTCTGTAATTATTCCCGGGATGCGATGCGATCCTAGTTTCTGCACTAGGTAATGCTAAGTAGGCTGTAGTACCTACCGATACACCTTACACAAAAAAAGTTTTACGTGGTCATACCTACATAAAAAGATACGCGTCGACTTGAGAACCTCCTCCTTTTTTTCGTCGGTTAAAAAGCGTAAAACGTCTAACCGTTGGGGTTCTCTACCCCATTCTAGAATTTCGGCCGGATAGAGGATAAAGTGAAGTTTTGCGCAATGGTGATACATAGTTGACTTCCCGAACTAGTACTAACGTGCATTGCTAGATGGCGCTACATGTATGAAAGTGAAAAGAAAACACAGAGCAATCAGTACTATCTAGTTTACAGCACTGGTTTAGAGCATCATTTTCTTTGATTTATATTGACTTACATTATTTAATCAAATCGAATGCAAATTGAACAAGCACTACATAATTGCCTCCCCAAAAGACTCGTTTCTGAAGCAGTATTTTTTTTTTTGGATTGATAGATTGTGTGATCTGGATCTCTCGGTGTCAAATAAGACTGTCAAAACTAGTCAAAACAAATGTCAACGTAATATAATTTTCACGAGCGTATAACCTAAAATTACGTTATAATTTAATACAAATACGTATATAAACTGTTTGTTTTTATAATGGCACGTTGTAAACATAATGGCGATATAATTATCGAATGTGACTATAAGAAATGAGTTATATTATGACATTTTTGTTTAAAATACTGCAAACACTGTGTTTTGAAGATGGATAGTAATAAACTTATAGTTAAACAGGCGAAGACTCGTCCAACTACCAGCGTAGAAGCTTCTGACGAAGATGACAGGTCTGTAGTCTCGTACGTAAGAGTCTTCCTTATTTTATGAATTTTAGATAGCAATTTAGTACCTACCTGTAGTACTGTAGTTGATTGATTCGTGAATCATATCATGTGAGGGTGTTCCATTACCTTCCTCTTTATTTATAACTTACCTACTCTTTTGTAGTTCTCTAAGCTGCTTTTCGAAACGCACTGAGTTAGTCATTTTACTTTTTTTAATGTAAATCTTTAAATTGTTTATCTAAGTTCTCCGAATTGTAAAATGTTATTGTTTTGCAAATTACAATTTAAAGGAAGTTATCGGTTTTTCTGTTGTTTTCACAACTCAATTTATGCTGCGTTCAAATCTACGTAAACTGTATGAACAGCTTTCTGGCTTTGTAATTTTTTTTTACGACTAAGGATAAATTAAATATTTTGTTTTAGGTTATTTTAATTGTTCAAGGACAGCTAATGAGACACAATTGATTTTCTATTGTTTGACTCCGAATCGGTGTCGCGCGGGGCTTAAGATGTTAAGGTTCTAAGAACATTTTGGTAGATTGTAGCGTCGCGTCGGCATGGACTCTGCCCAGGCAGGGTCATCTTATTGGGTAAACGTAGGAATGCCTACGGGGGCTAGACCTGTGTTGCCAAGTTCTCCTCTATTATGTGAGGCCTCAAAACTTCAGTCTTTAATAATAACGTTTTCAAGGCTGGCAACATAAGTAAAACTGATAAGGTGTGAATGAAATCTACCATCTGGTTAACTTTATCGACAATTTTTTTTAATTATTCATCAACAAATTCACCGATTTATCATTTCGTCTAATTTATTAAATGTTAATATTTTTTAATTGAATAAATATAAATATAATTCCTGCAGAATATTATGGATATATGCTTGTATAACGCTGTATAAAAAGACAAAAGAGTTACCAATCAAGCAAATAAATAAATAATTAATTTTATTTACTGCAAGTTCAACGCAAATGGCAGAGGCTGCTTATTTTCTAAAATTATTTTCACAATATTTGGTGGGTAAGCTTTTGTTAAATATACCTGGCAGCCCCACAGGCCACAAGAAAAATGTCTGCCAGTGTGAGCGCAAGTTATTCAAGGAAAGTAATTATTTACTCTAGATGTTATTTCTTGTGAATTCTCTTGTCTTCTCTTTTTGCAACGTTAAGTGTTATCCTCGCCATTAATGACGTCGAGTAGAGCCTTTGATTTTTACAAATAAACCACAATCTTCTGTTTTTCGTCAAAATTCAAAAGTTTTCCACAAGCAAGAATAAATTGTCTACTATTCACCTTTTTAGTTAATTAATAAGGCTGCTTGATCACCAAAGCGGACCTGGAAAATTGTAACCAGTGAAATTGCACAATAATTTAACATCAGTTACAGTTTCCCAGTTCTGCTTTCGTGGACAAATCTTTAAATAAATATCTCAAAGAAAGCGATTTAGATCACGCGGTGTCTTTGTGTCGCGCGACGCGTCGCGCGACACAAAGACACCGCGTGTAGCGCTACAAGCGGTGCCTTTGTGTCGCGTCGCGTCGCGCGACAAGTCGCGCCAGTATGTAGAAGCCTTTAAGAAGATGTGCTGTTTTTTTCTATAAGCACGCAGCCCTAGGTCTTCATTTAACACCCTTTTAACAGTAGTTCTGCTTAGTCCCATCTGCAGAGCCAGCATTTTTTGCTTGCGGACAGAATTTCGTTGGATTCGCGCCTTCACTGCTTGGATGACCGCTGGAGTCCGAACAGTACGACGCCGACCGCTCCTTTGTTTATCTTCTAATCTTGAATCTTCCCTGAATCGTTTGATAGTACAATAAATAAATCTCAGTAGAATTATCAAATTTTTCAGCAGTTTGAAAATCTCAGTTGGTGCGTGACCGCAACGATGCAATGCAATTACTGCTTCTTGCGCGTCCACTCCATTTTAGAAAATGAACAAAATTCCAGAAACTTTTTGTTTTTATTTTCTTTAAATATTCAAATTTCGAATGCCCATACTATTTTCCTCGGCTTGCATTCTTAATTTGAAATTTTACATATGTGACAGAACTTATGGCCCGACTTCGTAGTGTACATAATAAATAGTATTCTATTATAATATGTCCCAAACTCTTGGTTTGGCCGATTCATCATTACTCGAGACACGCAACACCCGATCATTATCGTTCCTATTTCAAATGTGTAGTAGGTACCTACTTATGCGCTTCTCCGACTCCACTACTGGTTTCGGAGTCTCAGAGACTCCTGTTTTGATTTTAAAATAACAAGATAACCTTAATTCAATAGGAATAATAAACACGAATCAGTTTGCCGACTCTTCCATAGATAAAACTTGATCATAATCAAGAGTCCTGGTGGAAGCTAAATACCCAAAACCACCATACTACGCAGGCAGTGTGCAAGACCGCATAGCCGCAGACTAAAACCACTAAACCTCGGCATAAAACATTCACTTGTCAAAATTCCTTTCGTGCATAAATCGCACTTATTTCCATAGTTGAATAAAAACAGAGATTAATATCGTATCAATGAAGACCAATGTCCCTCGTAAAGCCCACGCGAGTCCTATAACACGGTTTCGGTAAACTAACTGACTGGCGGCAATTACTGTTCAACTTTTGGAGTCTGACTCACACAACTGACGGTTGACCCGCCAGGAATGTACCACTTTTAGGACAATGACTCTTGACCTACACTCGAATTAGATTCTTGCAGTGCACGGCATGGCAGGAATATGTGGATTTAAAGTGTTAATACCCCATGTGACTGTGTTAATGATCTTTACGAGAATTCTGTCGGTATTGGCTATGATATGTTTCAATTCTGTTTGCATGTAGCTTGTAATTTAAGCCAAAACTACACGCCGTTATTGTTCTTGTTCCGAGAAAATGATCGTTTTCGAGAAATGCTGGAGGTCTGTTACAGAACTTGACATGCTGATTCCGTTTCCATAATTTGAAAATGCAATACATACTAAGTAGGAAATGAAAAGGATGCATTGCCTGACTAATTTATCGTAAATAAATAAGTTTCCCTCAGTACTTTGCGGCATAACCCAATACAAATATCATTCACAATTATGTGCGATTGACATGCGGTTTCAACAAGTTTGATTGTATTCAACACTTTTATTCAACAGGTGACCCTAATATTTCCGCCAAACCCCAGACTGCCTCTGCTCCTGAATTATAATTCCACTCTTGTCTGCAATTTCGTCACGTTGTAGCCTTGATTTGCAACCTGTTTTTCGGGCCGAAACTCCTTATCGTATCGATCGATATTACATTCCGCTTCTGCACCCAATTTTATGCACGTCAGTTGTTTTCGTAACCCACCCAAGTTCGTCTGTTCAGCCTTTAAGGCGATGACAAGAGGCAAATGACCAAAATATTATTGTCTTAAAAAAAAAAATGGCCAAATCTGTATAGTTTGTGGCAGCGGAATTTTGAACATATTTCGCAGAACTTGGTTGTTACCAAAATACGTTTTGAAAAATTTTCGATACAAACTAACGTTAAACTAACCTCGTACCTTGACTTCAAATCCAAAATATCTGTATTAAATATCAACATACGTTACGTATTTAATTAATAACAGGAACGTCTTAAGGCTCCTACATATTGGCGCGACTTGTCACGCGACGCGACGCGACACAAAGACACCGCGTGTAGCGCTACAAGCGGTGCCTTTGTGTCGCGACGAGTCGCGCCAGTATGTAGAAGCCTTTATTTGAATGCAGAACTTAGTTGTTTTTTATTTTCGGTTACTCAACTCAATTTTGAGTAAATAGATAATTATTGCTTCATATTTTGCAATAAATTACAAGCGTTGTGTCATCACGCTTCTCTTTCTTTTCTATGCAGTCTGACAGTGACCGTGGTTTAGGTGTTGTCAACGTCGTAATGGCAATCATGTCATTTTATTATTTTATTGATATTTTACATAGATTCTTTTATATTTTGTGAATGCATACTAGACAGTAGATTTGTAGACCATTTATTTTTTGTTAAGTACCGAGCTGGTACTTGTTGGCAGGCCCTCCTCCCATACCTATTAACACTGTAATTTGAAAATATTGTAAAGCCAATTATTTTTAAAAGAGTAACCGTTTAGTTTCTTGTCTGTTCTTTTCCATAGGAAACGACCAATTGGAACCGTGCATCTAGCTTCTGACGTTTCATAAGCGCCCATGTAGGTTTATGTGAAATAAAATATTTTGATTTTTAGACTTTTTTTATAACCATAGTTTACTTTGGCACTGTCACTTATGCTATCATGGTGCTATGTTTACATTATTCGCCATATCTTTTTGGCAACACAAGATCCGGTAACTCTATAGTATACCTAATAATCTAATTAACAGAGATAATAAAGATTTATATTCAGCGCAGATTTGCCCAGATCCGCTGAAGATATGGATTAACTATTCCATTCCTGTCTTCCCGTGCAGCTATTCGGGTAAATACTGAATATGAATGGGGAAAATACAGGTTCTTGGCTGTGTACCAATTCTATCTTCCCTCATCACTTATACAATTTAGAAGAAGTACCTATCTTATTGTATGACCGTTTTCCTTTCAGAAATAATTCGGTCCTTTTAGTGTCTTTTCAAGAATGCTTCCTTCGTATGAGATCTGCAGGCTTAGCACGAGCACTGTTTTGTCTACGGAAGAATAGACAAAAATGACGTTCCGTGTAGAAAGTACGACGGCAGCAAAATCGAAAGAGTCAACTGCACTTTTTACGAAATTCACTCTTTTACATAATTCGACTCAGAATTCTAAGTTTTGTCATACGATTTTTTTTTTCTGTTTGATTCTCAATTTTTACTGATATTAAGTCACGTATATAAAGATAACTACATTTTTTTTCTGAAAGTGTCGAACACCGTATTTTGGAACAAAACATTATAATAGTAATATTGGCCTTCATCATTTCTTTGGTAATGCCCTATTAACAAAATGATGTAAAATAGGAGAAGATAGCTTTGCTCTTCTATTAATTACCATAGTTTTGCGTTCAAAACGCTCTCCTGTGAAATCATGATTTTGTAGATAACCATATATACCTTGTGGCCGTCGACTAGAAAAGTGCAAATTGTATTTACTACCTTAGACAACTGTCAGTTGTCAGTGTGATTTTGACAGTTGGGTATAGAAACTTTCTTCTGAAACAGTCTACATAAAAAAGGACCTAGACAAGCATCGTTAGAAACGAAAGACAAAGTGACAGATTGCAGAAGGATTTCTACAGTGCGATGTCAAAAATGGAGAATCGAAATGTCACTTTGTATAGAAAGAGCAGTGTCTATTCTTCGAAGAAATAGAGAGTGTCATGCTAAGCCTGCTGGACGACAGAATCTGTCGATGTACATTATACATGAGCATGGCAAAGCTGGATACAATTTTAGTTTTTTTTTTACATTCACATTAATTATTTACTCACCTTTACCCTAATGGTATTGACGAACGATTACCATTATGCCTACATGACAACATAAATATATGACGATAATATTCGTCATTTTGTTAAGGCAAGCAAGTTGAATGACAAAAAACACAAGTTTTGTGCAAATATCACACTATGACATGTCTAACAAATTGCATTCTCGTAGGAAAAGTACGGACTTTTCCTCTTTGTACAGTGATGATGTTGATAATTTATCATTTCGGTCTGCTGCGTGTCTAGCAGTTGTTAATTTCAAACACTTTCACTATTTAGCGGATCGCTACAATCTTCTTTTACTTTTGTATATTCTGTAACAAAAATGGAGATTGTACCCGATTGTTTGAATTAATTAATTAATTAATTCAAAACAGCCGTTTTCACTCGGTATTATGAACCATATTTTTTAAATCAACAGAAAAATATAACAAATAAAAATGTTGGATATCACAATCGAAAGTTAAACAAGGAGCTGATCGGGTTATCGAGTGGCAATAAAAACATGTTTGGGTAGCATGCGATCGAGTGCAGAAGACCTACTCGTAACGATGCGACGAATTTAAACAAAGGTCCACAAGTGGTATTTACAGAAGAGAAAAACAATGTTATCGTAAGACAGAACAGTCATGAAGAACTTATATGATTGGACGAAAGAGTCACAAAGGTTTGTGTTGATAAAGGAGTCATCTCAGGGCACACGCAAGGAATTGATTTCTAAGGGTCGCCATTATCGAAGTCGATAAGGGGTACTATACAGCTTGATAGTTGACAGCTGGAAATGGATATTAAAGAAGCCGAACTATTGCTGTGATTGCAATCTAGTAGCATGAAGTTATATAGACGCGTAGTTGCAGGATGCAGGTATTTCTGCTTTGTTCGACACGATATCACGCAGTGGTCCTTCTCAAGCTATCCGTGCCATGATCAAAAGACGCGATGTGCACACCATAGATCCGGCCACTGTGACGGACGAGCGAACGACATTTTCGCAGTTGAATGAGGGCTTAGTACGTACAGTCCCGGACAGCACCTGAATCGAGCCACCCTGCATATTTTTGATTAAAGGGTCAATCTTTTTACCCGACTGCCTCAGGAGGGTAATGTTTTTCGAGAGTATTTATGTATGTATGTCTATTTCTTTGGTACGCTCTGTAGCCTAAACGGCTTGATGGATTTTAACATATGAGGTGTCTTTAGATTCGTCTTAATTGTGGAAGTGACATAGGCTACATAATATTTATAAATTGCATCTGCAAATACAATTGGTATCAAATAAAAGCTAGTAATGAGTAATTTTCAAATATATTAATAAAACTAAACAGCTTCAAATAAAATAAATTATTTAAAAAACAAAAAACCCGACTGCAAAAACACAACTGAAAAGGGAAAAACAAGCATTATAATCTATATAATTTTGGTCTAGCAAGCGGGGACAGTCAAATAACCTGAAATATGGTGTAACTTTTGATTGTCCCCGCCTGCGATACCAAAATTATATAGATTATAATGCTTGTTTTTCCCTTTTCAGTTATGTGTTTTTGCAGTCGGGTTTTTTGTTTTTTAAATAATGGAAGTAAAAACCAAAAATAGTGGTTTTGAAGCCAGTCACTATTATTTCCGTTTGTCATAGTTACAAATTTGGTATCGGAATAATAAAAACACAATTTAATCGCAAAAAGCTGTTTCTCAGGGGCAAAATTAGCATGGAGTTTTGAAGAAAACAATCGTTTACATAGAGAAAACGTTCTTTTAGCAACTTGTGTTACCTCGAAGAGCATTTACGACGACCGTCATACGGTTCGGCATGGAATTAATTAACGCCTTTATGACGTGGTGTGGAATGTTCTTCCAGGCTTCCGAGATGGGAGTTTTCAGCGCCTGCAAAGTTTCTGGAGCTGGTTGGTTAGCTCGAACACGCCTCTTCAGCTCATCCCATAAGTGCTCTATTGGATTCATATCAGGGCTTCTTGCTGGCCATACTCGAACGATCGTTGCAGTGCGCCATTGCATTGTCATGCATAAAAATTAAATCCTGACCCTGAAACGGAGCATGACATCACATAAGCCTGTAGGCATTGATGAACGTATCGGTCGCTATTTAGTGACGGTAACCGTGGTCCCGTCACAACCTCAAAGCCAGTTTTTCCTTTTTCACATTCTCCCTGTCTTCAGTAGACTTTCCTACGGTCATCATAATTTTGGTTTTATCCGTAAAATGAACCTGGCGCCATTGACGTTGAGTCCAATGCAAATGTTCGCATGCAAACTGTAGGCGCGCCATTCTGTGAGCTCGTGCAGTTGTGCACTTACGCGCTAAGCCCATACTGAAGAAGCTTGCGTGGCTACTTCAGGTGCAGTATCCATAATTTGAACGTCAGAATGGATAAATAAATAAAGAAACACAATTTCAATATTCTTTTTATGCAAAATAAATAACGAAATAACTATTGACCTAGTGACGCTCTAGTCAAAGCTAGTTGCTTCTTAAAGAGCGACCAAACTCCGATTTTCTTCACTTGAAATGATGGCCAGTATGTCAGCTTGCATAACTGCATAAAAACTTTTTCTCTGACATATCATTATTTTGATGTTTTTTTTTATGATAAACATAAAAATGCACAGTGGGTCGATTTAGGAGTCCGAGAGTGTAGCCAAAAGTGCTCGTCATATTCATGATATGATATTCACTGTTCTTCGGGACTAATCCGGACCCCAATGCCCAATTTTACTCCCTCTAGAAATTCAAGACAAAATAAGAATAGTATGTATGAAAAGAAAAGGTTTTAGGTGACCTAATTCGGGTTTTACCTCTCCCTCATTAGTCCCAATATTTGTAGTTCGCTCTCCTAATATTTATCCAGCAGAACTGACCTTAATTGATAGTTTGCCTGACTTGCGTTGTTAGAGGGCAAATTATGTCAACGTAATGACTTTCTCAGAAGTTCCAAGACCTTAATTTCTGGTCCTTGCTATAGTTGAACTCCATCTGCCCTTTATTCAAGGAATATCGTTAACCATCCTCAAAGGTCATGAAGTGTTTGGTTTCAAAATTTCGACACGCCTCATTTGCCGCAATAAAAACAAGAGCATGTATGTTACAGGCAAGTAGATTAACAATCACATCAAAGTCGGTGTGATCAAGTATGATGCTCTCCTTGTGGCCACAATCTGACCGATAACGGCGACGGGCGTCCAGACACCTTTTGTTTGCAATTTCTGAGCATTCGGCGGCACCGTGGTCGTGGCGCGGCGGGAGGTTTGCTGCCCGCGACACTCAGGCCGTCAGTCGGCCGCATCTCGCCGCCACGGCTCCCGCGCTCTCACGTACTCGGTCGCGGCTCGCGGTCCTTCGATCCGCTTTGCGCGATACTAACCGCAAACCATTTCCGTATATTTGCTGCAGTAATTCATAATTCACGACTCGCAGAAAGCCTTGCAATATTTAACCATCCAATTTAACAAGCCTCACGTGCACGAATTTTGCAACGCGATTTCGCCTACCGATTCCTCAAAAGAAGGTTACCGCACCAAAACACCGTCGGTTGCAACATTTAACACACAAGTTTTTGGAAAAAACAATAAGAATTGAAGAGGTCTCGAAGATCTTTAAAGGCCCTCCAGTAACTTGTAGAGTTTGTTGGAACTGTCGTTTCAAATTGCTGTTGCAACAGTGCAGATTCCAAGGTTGCTCGTGAGAAAACTTTTGAACAGTATTTGATGTTTAGTGATGTGTTAAAACTAGCGTGAAACAATGTTGTCGATGGATTCCTTGTGGTGTGGTTCAGAGAGTGAGCTGTCGACTTTGAGATTGTGCAAAAGTTCGGCTGACAGACCGGAGTACCGGCTGACGAGACGCAAGCCGTCCAAGAGCCTGATCCCGCAAGCCCTGCTGCACGCGCCGGAGCAGCAGCCCAGGACACACCGCCGACGAAGGTCTGGTACTTGGCCGTAAGTGTATACCAAACACTGGCATACTCCACGTGCTATTTGTTACACGATTAGTTTGGCCGCACGGTCCTTATCAGCTAAACTAGTATGTAATTTATCAACGTTCTTATTATCGGCATACTATAAAATGCCAGAAGCATCGGTGAAGACATAAACAATTAACTTAATAGCATTTTTATTATTATTATGTCAATCTGGGCGAGAATTCCGAACGACTGCAGAAATATGCAGCGAGTAAATGACCTAATTAGCTCAGGTGTCGTGTCGGACGTATTAAATGTGTTTGTCTGTGATTGAAACTGCAATGCCACACAATTGTTTGCCTCAACATAATGGTTTAGGTACACGACTATTTTAATGTTTTCATATTTTATTAGCGGTTACAACGTTGACTAAAATTCACGTTGCTGATATTGTTGAAAACGACGTTTTATTTCTGTATCATCGCAATTTTAACAAAATTCTCCACCCGCTGTGGTCTTCCCTATGGTCCTATTCGCCCAACCAGCCCAACTAAAACAAATAGAGTTGATAAAATTAATATTTGTAAAATAATGCAGCTTTTGGAAAACGCAGAAACAGATCGTGATGCACGCACGACCCGCACGCAAACATAATGTTTGCGCTCTGTCGTTCTCATAATTTCCAGGCAATTATGATAGTACATACCGAATACCGTTACATTCTAGACTCTGGGCCAACGCGATTTGAGCAACGTTCCAGATATACCTGTTTAACATGTCTTTCAAATAGCATGGGCCAGTATATGTCACACAAACTAATATTACACTCAAATTGACCAATATTTGCTTTGATTTAACGACCTTTCTCTTTTATGAAAATAATATCAAGTCAATGCAAGTTTCCGTAGACCAACAAACGGCTCTGTGGATAGTATTTCTATGGTTTCACTCGGTACCTTATGTCTTTACATCCGTTCCGTCCCAGATAGCAGCTGATGCGTTGCGGCTTCAACCTTCGGTAACTTGGTCAATATATTCCAAGTTGTGTTTCAAACTATTATTTGCAAATGTTATGGTAAATGTTGCAACAGCAATTAAAGTTGTTGTGGTGATTTCATGCTCTGTGTGTGCACTGCGACCTAGTTTTCTTTACTTAAATATTGAGGTAAATACTAAACTTGTTTTTTTTTTTTTTTTTTTTCTTAAAATGCATTCCTATTCTGAGCATTAAAGGTATTAAAATCCTTTTCATGTGGCTGTGATAAACCAAACAGTTGGCCAAGTGACTTGTATATTTGCCACTCGAACAGTAAAAGGGGAGATTGCAAACAATAGTCGTGAGTAATCGCAGCGCCAAAGAAAGGAGGCACACATTAACGTACCCGATGCTAAACTTAATTTTTTACCGATGACCCACACTGCATACGTGCATTCTGACGTCATAATACACCAAGGGGGTTACGAATAGATGCTAATTGTTGGCAGAACCATTCAGTTCACTGGTCGAGGTTATCGTTTGTAGAAAGTCGATCCTGTTTCAAACAGGCTTTCTTGCTCAGACAAGCCCATAGAATTGTGGAAACACAACTTCATTAAGAATCACGTTAGCATTAGCAACGAACAATGCCTTTTCTATAATGTTTAAAATTATTATGTCATTAACCACTCAAAGAATGTTAATGATTTCGCAAATTAAGTCGGTGTTCTCGAGTTGTTGAATCAAGTGTTCATTTACATAATTAAGATACACTGTTCGCTCCATTGCTTTTGTGTTTTCTTTGAATCCAATTGATGTTAGCACTTTCACTGCACATTTCAGAGAAAATTGGAAACTGTAATTAATTGAAACGTAAATATTACTAACTTCTGCAGTTCTTTGTACGATGCAGTCATTCTTCTATTTTATTGTTTACTTGTAAAGCATTTCTACTATTTCTGAATGCTCATATGTAGATCCTTATTAATTATGATGTGTGTGGAAGTATAATATCAGTAGGCAAACCTACACGTTCACATGTCAGACTGGCGTCCGTTAGTTGAGCAATGTTTGCTTTCCTGCAGTAAGCAACGTTTCATATCCGTGGCTATGCAACGACCGCATAATTGCACTAAATCCACTCCGCTCTACTATTGTTTCACTTTACGCAAGTTTTTGTTTATAGAATTTTTATATTTTATAGTAATTGAATTGAGTTTTATTATCAAATAATTGATTAGATCATGGGTAAAGAATGAACCTACAAAGCGTGATATACTTAAGTTTGAATAGGTTGCAGTGACTGTTGATTTAACCCAATGACGTCAAAATAATCAAGGGGCTAAACAAAATCAATCCTACAACACAGTCTACTTTTATCGTTATCACAATAGTGTGAATTCCCATAAACATACGTCACTTCATTGTTATTAAGGACAAAATTCATATTATTTAGATTTTTTCGCGCCATGACGTTACGGTCTCTCACGCGTTAATTATTATCAACCAACAGAATATCGATAGCAAGTGCCTGCAACTAATCTTATTATGCAGTAACTGTTATATCAGGATGTTGCTTATCTTAATTCTCCTTGGTGTCTTTGGTTATCTTACTTGCTTAGACTCGGGTATCATTTAAAACTAAATCAACGAAGCAAGAGACATGTCATGCCAACAAATCTCGATACTTCCTCATTAATATTCCGAATTACTATCGAAGGAACATTCTGAATGTAGCAGAATAATAAGATGCTGCTGAATGGTACAAACTGCATCATAAAACTGATCATGAAGGCATATCTTTTCCCTTTGATGTAAGATGCAGATAATTTTCAAATAACTCGAAATCATTACAGGTATGTTACTCGTGGTCATTTTAATATAGACGAGACATAACAAGAATTATCGTAGCTCATACAATTGCAAGCCTACATGCCATTGACCACCCAATAACTTTGTTAAATTGGCTTCTTGCTAAATCGCTAACTATTGTAAAAATAACAGTATTATTTTAATTGTTAATTGGCATTTCGTCAGTCCTCGTTTCATATTAAGTCAATAAGGGTTTATGTAAAATGAAAGCTAGTAAATTATATTCACATATATCTTGCGGATAGCAAGATATATGTGAACTTTGAAATTGTACGACTAAAGTATAATATATTCTATGTTAGTATAGCCGCAATTGCTTCCATAAGATATTAATGTACGTTACATGAGTCCATTGCTTATATCTTTAGTACTTAATGCCTTGTATGCAGAGTATATAACGATTTCGTTTTTTTTTTTTTTTTAATTTATTTATTAAATGATATTATATTACAGAGGTGTTACATAATTCTAAACTCGCCAAACTTTTACGTTTGATGGCGAGAGCCCATAATAATAATGTGGTAATGTGCCCATTTGTTACGCAACCTGCTTAGGTGCCATAGGGTGTGTTGAATTACAAGCAGGCGAGACTTGCCTAGCTTACTACCGTTTAGAGATATATAAGTACTCCTTTTCTTTTTTTTTGACGGTGGGAAATCATCAAATAACTTCTCCCGCTCTGGGCGGAGCGGGAGGGTGTGTCAGACTCTTACTGACTAAAACCCACCCGTATTCCTTCCTGTTGCCTGTGTTGCGGGGGCCTCGGTGACCCATAAGTACCTTCCCGCGACCCCGGCAGGCATTGGCCCTAGTGGACCCGTACCTTTGTGTTGACGACATCTCTTTGAGGCGCGCGTGGAATACAACGCGCCGTCGACTCGGGCCTGGTCCTTACCGGACGGTGAGCTACCCATTGCTCACCGTCCGCAAGCCCGCGCCTACGGTGACCGGAAATCCGCCCGGGATTCCCGACGCCCAGGGCGTCTCCTGCGGCGGCTAGGGGCGAGAGGGCGCGAAACATGCTTTTCCCTCAACCGTCCTGCCTCCTCCTTCGCGAGCATTACTGCTTCGCAGAAGGAGGTGGCGGCTGCCCATGCCCTGTCGCTCCGTACCATGGCCTGAACCAGGGCCGGACGCGAGAGATCTCTGCCGCCGATCGCCTCCACGAGGACACGGCGGTGCGCTGCCCAAGCCGGGCAGACCTCCACCGTATGCTCCACCGTGTCCTCCGGGATATAAGTACTCCTGCAGTTAAACCTAGTAACCTACGTACTGATAATTAAGTATATTTGAATGGCGACACGTACAGTACTTCTGGCAGACAGCAGCAGCACCAATTTTGGTAACGTTATTTGATACGAGACTGAAAGGAAATTCTTATCTCTATTCTGATCTTGCTTCCCATATACAGTGTGTAACTGAATTAATGCACATTATGAAAGTAGTTTATTCAGAATCGTTCACTGAATCAATTTCTGACATTAATAATAGTTTTTTTTTTATCCCAAAAATAATTAAAACCAGTTACGTTCCGCGGTACAGTCAAAACAAACCAAAATGGACGAAGTACCTACTACGCTAGACCCTTATACATACGTACGTGTGCGACTGTGTGCGTGCGTAGATTTGCTAGGTGACCACAATTTTCTCCCATGCAATAGTTTAACAAATTTGATAAATAAACAATGTTTTATACATAATAGTAAACATTTGTGTATGTATTATGATTTTAACATAATATTCTAAATGGGGTGCTTGATGGTGTGCGTTAATTCCCGGACATGTTGTATTCAGGAAAAAAAATTCTGGTGAATTTTTTTTTTGGTGGTTCAGTATCAGTAATAAAACACATTTCCATTATTTGTTTAATACTTTTTTTTTCCCCGACCTGAAATCCTAATTACCTAAAAAACCTGTAAAACGCAAATCGAGCGAGCGCACAGCTGTTTAGGTACCTTCGCGCGTTCGCCCAAGAGCGACGGCCGGCAAGTTAGCATAAAACCAGTTCCAAAGTAAACACGATAACTTTATTTTTTTGTACTAAGAATCAAAATAAAAAATATTATGTATGTTTAATAAAACTCGCTTAAGTTTAATTTGTCAATATTTGCTCATTGGTTAAAAATGTTTCCTGTATACGTATTTCATTTGTTGCGAATCACACATCAAGTACACACAATCCTTATAGTATTAGTAATAACGACTTAAAAACTATGTTAGGCAAACTTACAAACTAACCCCAACCAATCAATTAGCCACATATCTAGATCCTCGTGGAGGCGATTAGCGGCGGAGATCTCTCGCGTCCGGCCCTGGTTCAGGCCATGGTACGAAGCGAGAGGGCATGGGCAGCCGTCACGTCCTTCTGCGAAGCAGTAATGCTCGGGAAGGAGGAGGCGGGACGGTTGAGGGAAAGGCAAATTACGCGCCTTCTCGTCCCTAGACGCCGCAGGAGATGCCCTGGGCGTCGGGAATCCCGGGTGGATTTACGGCCACCGTAGGAGCGGGCTTGCGGACGATGAGCAATTGGTAGCTCGCCGTCCGTTAAGGACCAGGCCCGAGTCGACGGCGTGTTGTGTTCCTCGCGTGCCTCAAAGACATGTCGTCAGCACAAGTGTAGAGGTCCACTAGGGCCGATGCTTGCCGGGGTCGTGGGAAAGTCCGGAAGGGATACCGAGGCCCCTGGCAACACAGGCAATGGAAGGAACACGGATGGGTTTTAGTCAGTAAGAGTCTGACACACCCTCCCGCTCCGCCCAGAGCGGGAGAAGTTATTTGATAATTTTAAAACCCAAAAAAAAGCCACATATAGAGGCCCACAAAAATTAATCTTACAAAATAATAGACTCAATCACGTTTTGAAAGACCAAATGTTTGGCTAATCTTCCTGAGTTGAAAATTAAAACAATTATTTGAATCCGGAGAAAGACATGGACGAGTATATTTAGCCGAACAGCGCAGCAGCATATTGGCGACTTATCATTCAGCAGTAAATAATGACACGCATCATTTAATATACAGTCATTTCATTTTCTCATTAGATTTTGAACTTCACCATCAACATTTTAAGGTTTCAAATCAGTGGGAGAAATTTGACAATTTGTGATAACTTGATGTGCTGCGACTGTACCTACTAAAACAAATATATTTGCATCTCCTGACGTACCTACTTGCGTGGCTGATAAGGATCTGAATCAGTGTACCTTTAATTACACCTAGCACGGGTTGTACTATAAATTGTGCAATTCGTTGGATAATTTCCGGACAATTATAGAGCAAGGTAGTATTTTCAATTAATGTTTACCTTCAAGCAATATTTGTTTTAGAATTTGTTAGATGAACTGTGTTATGTGAACGCTGTATGTTTTGCGAGAAAAATCTGCACTGCGCTAATCGGCTTTCAGCTTCCCCTTGTTCAAATATGTAGTTTCGCTACTTTTAAAATCTTCACTGAAGTACTAGTGACTTGGGATTTAAGGAATGCTTTGTAAGTCACATCGTGCTAAGTTTTGAAAAGAATTATCGTGTTGATTTTATACAACGGCAACGTTTGACTAGTGCGCCGATTAGTATATAAAATTGAACATAAAACCACAGCAGACAACCAGTCAGTAATAATATGCAATATCGTCAATATTGTTTAAAACTTGATAAAAAATATTTTAAGGAAAACCGCCATCAAACACGCCTAATAAAGCAGGAGTTTCTCAAGGCACTATATTTGATACCGTCCAGGGGCCTATGATATGAACTTGTCACAAAATCTCGTTATACATAGTTTACACTGGCTACTATGATTGGTGTCCATATCGTTATTACCAAATAACGATATGGACACCAATTATAGTCGATTTAGAAGACCAAGTACATAATCAGCCTATAACGTGCCCACTGCTGGGACACACGCCTCCTCTCTGTGAGAGGGAGTGGTCCGTAATCCACCACGTGAGCCCATTGCAGGTTGGTAGATGTCATGAATGTCGTGTCTTCGAATCTGGTTCTAGGATATGCAGGTTGCCTCACGATGTTTTTCTACACCGGTTTGAGAGCAGTGGTGATGAAATAATTTATACAAAGTAAAGCGGGAAACGGTGAAGGAAAACATTGTCAGGAAACCAGCATGTCCTAGAACCAAAAGTTCGAAGATATGTTACATCTACCAACCCGCACTAGGACCGCGTGGTGGATTACGGCCCATTCCCTCTCACAGAGAGGAGGCCTGTATATAATGTTTCCACTGCTGGGAGCAGTGGAAACATTATAGGCTGATTATATATTATATAAAGCGCCTGTCAGGGTTTGAACCTACGACCTGCAACTCGTAAGTCGCGGCTGTTACCACTGGGCCACCACTGCTCGAAGACCGAGTAATAATAATTAACTGTAATTGAGCTTTATTACGTGCTTTGCGTGTTTTTTTTTACGAACGTCATGCAGTTTTGTCTGCCGTGCTGTAAGGTAAAATGTATCGGGAGAGACTATTTATAAAAAATACGTCTTGTTTGTATACCTACATTATAAGCGAATAAATGATTTCTATTTTAAGTTAAGCTGATGAGTATATACGTAGAATGCCTACTCGCCGCTAAGTCTGTTAAGCCATCAATGTTCTAATTCCGTCGTATTGCACCTAATCGATGCACTTAGGCCGTCCAATCGATATTGATTATTCAATTTTCTTGTCGTACCGTTCCAATTTCGATGCCGACCATAGGTGCTCTTTAATCTTCCAGTAGTTTCTTTAACACAGTTGATATCGAATTTCGTAAAAGATATGAAACTGCAATTTTGTTTTTTTAGGACGGTGATTTATCAAATTGGTACTATCTGTCTGATATATTTTTAGAGATATTAAATAGAGCTCTTTAAAACAGATACTGCAAATCTTATCATACATATTTTTGTATTTTTGTTCATCAAAATCAAAGTAGAAAGTAAACAATCTAAAACATGTGTTTTCAAAATAAAATTGTGATTTTAACTAATAACCATTCTATAATCTATTACACCTATCTAGGCCACGCTCTACAGACCATGACCACCTAAATAGCTATTTATGTATATTAGCAAACTCTTTGTTTCAGTCTACAAGTTTTTACTTTCACAAAAAATACAATTAACTTGCATATTTTTTCTAAGACTAGCCTTTCTCATCTATTCATTTGCATTGTTATATTAGTAATTACCGCTATATATTCGGCTTTCAAACACTTATGTTTTTATAATTAACTTTGTTAAAACTGATCTCAAAATGATTGATGAATTGGTAGGGTTAAACCACGATGGAAGCTAATAATAATAGCTGTGGATCTGGAAACACAACTCTATAAGGTACACGTATTCTTAAAAAATCATAGTGTTCAGATACTCCAAATCTTATCCCGCCTCAAAGATTCTTATTCATATTTTTTATCCAAATAAACCGTATGGTACTCTTCCTGATTTACAGAAGGTATTGTACTCTTGCAATTCATTCACGTCCGCCCCATTTATGGAAGGTATCAATTTACTGTCATGTATGAACTCAAGTAGATCATTTTATTGTTGTCACAAAAGGACACCTGTCAGAGTTGTGGCACGTATGTTGTAATCGTGAACATGGTTTTCCCGATGCACCATGCGGCATAAATGATTGACATCTTACTATAAATTTCATGGAAAGGCGTTGTTAATTTGAAAACCTTTCAAGTAAGTGATTGTGTCTGTCGAAAGCTATTCTTAAATCAATACTTCTTCTTTCTCTCCTTAATTACTTGACTTGGACTTACCCGTATTTGATTTTTGACCATAGAATTTCACTTTGTTCGAGCAAATGGGCTACTGACTCGATAATGGGTGTTTGAAACCTGCATTACTATTTTAATGACAAGGTGGCTACAATCATGCACAGAGTTCGATAAAACTCTAGTTTTGTTTTCAGGTGATCGTTGTGCCATTGACACGAAAAAAGTTCAGCCTATTGTCTGCGTGTTCATTTATATTTAGGTACGGTTGCGTTTTGCGAATTTAATCTCATGATTGATTCTCGATCGGTCAGCAGCTCCTAACCTTATTTTGCTTATTAAATTGCAATCATACAAATCATATGCATTCCTATGTTCTATTTTTAAATACATTGCTCCTAAAACCTGATCTGCAATGTACGCAAAAATGTTAAAATCATTGAAGGCTAGCTATAATTTATTCTACATTTTTCAAAAAATGCCATTAATTTTGCATTCTTTATTTTTTTTATCATTGGGGAGTGAATTGAATCTCATAGTTTTGGTCGTAGCGTTATTCAGCTGGTCTGACAAAATCAATATTAGGTAATTGTACAAAGAAAATGACCACCAAAATTACGTAGGTTAAACTTAGTACTTTGACTATTTAATCGTTTTCGTCCACATCGGTTGTTTACATGTCGGTTGTCATGGCAAAGTCCAAAGGCCTTGGTTTAATTTTTATTTTTTTTAATAGCCTTTTATATCAAACATTTTTATGTCGTATTTATGTTTAGCTGTAACTCTAAGGATTTTCGTTTTGGTCATTTTCAGGGGCTTGCCATTCTTCTTTCTTTCATTCCACTTCTGGCGTATTGTTTATTGAAGCACCTCTGTCGCCACAATTTTCTGTTTAGTTTCTCGGTGCCGACGAGCTATCATTCGTTTGGACTAAAATATAATCTAGTAGTTTCTAATCCATCATTATAATCTAGTAGTTTTCAAATCATGCATGTAAAACACTCTTTTGCTAAGGTCAATTATATGGTACAAAGTTGCATAACATATGCTAAATATCGGAAATAATACATTATAATTTCACTTATTCAAGACCATAAAATCGTGAAAACACTGTTTTACGGTTTTGTGGCCTTGAATAAGTGATCTAATGATACATTTTTGTTTTATAAACAAAATGATAAAGAATGTTGTTATCGTATCACAATTTATTTATGTGTAAAGGCTTTTCCAGACAGAGGCGATATCGCCTCAGTATGCAGGAGCCTTAATGGTATTGTGGAAACAAAAAACATAATTGATAATAAGACTGGCACGGACCTAATGTTGTGTTTTGTTTTTCGCCAGTTTATTTGTTTGGTATGTTTTGTAGACAACACACAATTGTAAATGGGTAAATATTAAAAGGTATAATAAAAACGAGCCGTTTTCCATATGAATTAATCTGTTTTGTAACGTGGTAGCCATCTGTAGCTGTGGTATTCGCCCTTTTTAGGGTTCCGTAGTAAACAAGGAACCCTTATGGTTTCGCCATGTCCGTCTGTCTGTCTGACTTTCTGCCTGTCCTCGCTGTAGCTCAGAGTGGTTTAGTACTAGAAAGCTGTACTTTGGCATAGGTATATATATTAATCACACCAACAAAATGCTAAAAAAATCTTATTTTTTTTTTTGTTTCCTCTCCTGCAAATGAATGTGGAGATGATATTTTTTTTTCTCGTCTACCCCATGGTGTGTGGTATCGTTGGATAGGCCGTCAAAAATATTGCGGGTCTGTGAACACCACTTTTCGAAACAAGGATCCGCTTGCGTAATATTAAGCATTAAAGTGCTAATTTTTGTTAGTCAAGTGTCCCCCTCCCCCCTGCCTGCTAAATGGTTGTTTATGGAGATGTGTTGAAATTCATGGCAGTAGTAGGTACATATAATGAAATTAAAAGGGAAACTATCACCATAGTATAAAGAGAAGATCACAGCTAATTGGGCTTTATAAGTTAACGAGTAATAGTCGACCGACTTTATTTTGCAGATGGATCGTAGCGTATATCGATGTATAGGAGAACATGTTCTTCAACTACAATGTTAAGTTTGTTTTTGGGATAAATTCACCCCAACTTCCCAGCTACGGAACCCTTCATTGTGGTTGGTCCGACACGCACTTCGCCAGTTTTTATTATAATTATAACCCCCTGGGAAAAGACCAACGCACTCGTAGTCTCGTTCATACATATTCATAATTCCTCTTTGTAATTACTTCCTACTGAATCGATCACTGTTTCATAAGACGTTGCGATCCAATGACATTGTCATGTCACCGCAGATGGAAAGTGAAAGTCGGTACTGCGCCCAACACCGTATGATGGGACCAAATTCAGGTATTTTCAAACTTGTGTAAGAATAGTCTATTTACACTATCATGCTGATAAATTAATTTCGGGCTGAGACGTTCGTATCTAGATCTAGCATTCCATTTCGTGTTAAAATCGTCCATGTTAATCTGACAACACTGTAAATGTAAACAGAGAAAAGAGATTAGGGCCGTTATCGTCATAGCGCCCATATGATGACCTCGTGCTCTTGCGTCCAAGTCATCTAAGCGGGAGATAAGGGCACGTGGGTTGCGCTCCACGATCTATTCTAGACTGATCCACATCCAGTCTATATTATTATGTTCTGTGGACTGATCACTGATCGGTAGCAAAGAACTTAAATACAGATCCAAAGACACTGACTTCGGAAATTAAAATTATTTTTAACTTTGTAGTGATTTTTTCGGAAATCGGTTGTTTTATTTTGTAAATAGTTATTATTTCTCACTTTTTAGTGAGTCAGTGGTGCCGATTCCCTTGTTCACAAACTTAACTAAATTTAAGTTCAGTGCACCTTTTTCTTTCTATTTCATTAAGAAATAGACAGAAGATAAATTTTAGTTTAGTCCTGTCAAATTAATCAGCGCCTGTCACTACTCCGTACAAGTTTAGACGTGATTAAAAACTTGCCTACTAAAATTATGTCAATTTACGTCAAGCGCTGATTAATCTGACAGGACTAAACTAAAATTTGTATTCTGTCCTTTTCTTAATGAAATAGAAATAAAAAGATGCACTGAACTTAAATTTAGTTTAAGTTTGTGAATATGGGAATCGGCACCAGTGTGTAATTAATCTAAGTTACAATAGCCTAATGTCAACTGCTCATCACCTTTTACGAAATATTGTTTTTCCGGATTCAGGGATGTTATATGTTGGAGCTCCACTTCCCCATATTGCATTGTGACGTGCATAAACTTCTTAGTAACCATAATAAAGTTATGTCAATAAACTGACGGGATAGAATAATGATGACACAATCATATTTGGATTTGTGTTCTTAGATGCACACCAGATATCTCGGTATCTGGTGTGCAGCTAAGAAAACAAATCAGCCATTGTCGTCAGTTGCAACACACACACAATTCGCGTGAACATACAAAGATTCGCTAAAATTATCTGAGGCTGGCGAAAATGTTTAGCCATCTATTACACTGTTGATGTCCTATTCCACTATTGTTCTTTGTCTCTGGTTTAGTTTTAAGAAAGTTGAAGACCATGTACTAAATACTAATCTTTAAAGTATTCAAGGATTTACAATTATTGTAGTTGGTTTGGATGTACGCGCGCTTATCAGCTCATTAATTTCCCTCCGCCATACTTGGTGAATTCTTAACATTCTTACGCTTGTGTTTGAGACTGTATTTGTTAAAGGAAATATTTAAAAGAATACTTAGGATCTTTCAAAATTCGTATCCTTTTGACTTTACATCGTTCATCTCTAAAGATGACATTAAATAATATAATTCCAAAAACATTTTCTGAATATTTCTCTGACTACGTTAAATGTTTTGATTCTAAGAAAGGCTTACTTGTTAAAATTCCGAAAATGACAGTTCACCTGCCCTGTTTTCTCTTATGACGTAATCACGTAACTTTGGAGCACCCCTCTCTCGCTAAATCATTAAGGTGAGGCATTTCGATGATGAAACTAGTTGACGTCGCGCGATGTTCTATGTCGGTCAATGTTGCCATGTTGACACCTAACGTCTACCGGCTCATAACAGCCTTGGCGTAGCGTTATTGGCCAGGAAAATTATTTCCATAACCCACATACATAGGCCTCCATGTTTATAGGAGCTTAGTTCGAAGGACTGCATTGACGTCAGAATTCCATGTTCTTCTGTTTTTTACTTTTTATATGGCTGTGTTTCCAGTATGAAGGATCGCCTATGACGTCACTCCGTTTCTAAACCACGGAGCACATGCGATTGTTTAAAATGCATTTTTTTCTGCTCTCTGTATCTTACCACAAGTTTGTGTTTGTAATTTGTTTTCTTAGTACCTACGTTATTTGTTTTATTTTTTTGTAACATTTAGTTAATACGAGTATCCCACTGTAAACACGTTTTGAATTATATTTTTTGCTTGTATTGTAGCTTTATGGGTGATGTTATGTGCTACCCATATCGGTTTTTAATTCATACCTATGGTTTTCGAATTAATAAAACGAATTAGAATATTTTCCATTTAAATTTAATACCTTTCGTTTTTTTTTACTACGGCGCAGGTCGTCAGCTCACGAACTCGGTCAGCCAATGGTCAACCGTGCAGGTATATCGGTCAATGTCGGCCCGACACAGATTAACAAAGCTGATTCATTCGGTCGCCAACGAACAATATGCTAATAAGAAACAAAATATTATTAATATTATCAAAATATTAATAGGAATAATTTCTAGATTCTAATTTAGATTTTTCATTTGTGTTACAGTTTTCATCAGCTCATCCCCCTGCCTTTACGCCATTTAATTTGGGCTAAGCGAAGCAGCATGTCTTCTTCAATCACTCTCTACTAGCCGTCATCTCAGTGCTCACCCCCTTTCTAGCCGAATCATCTTTCACACAGTACATCCATCGTTTCTTTACGTCTTCTTTCGTTACTCTTGTTTTACATTTCTTATAGTATAATAGCATAATTAGCCTATAATGTTCCAACTGGTAGGACATAGGCCTTTTCTCTGTGAGAGGGAGTTGGCCATAATTCACCACGCGGGCCCAGTGCGGGTTAGTAGATGTCAAATGTCTTCGATTTTTTTGCTTCTAGGCAAGTTCTAGGACATGCCTGCATGCATTCCTTCGCCGTTTTGAGAGCAGTGGTGATGATTTGCACAAAGTAAAGCATCTGTCAGGGTTCGAATTTATGACCTACAACTCGTAAGTCGTGGTCGTTACCACTGGGCCACCACTGCTCTCTATTTCACACATTTACACAAATTTTAATGAAAAGAGCACCCAGTCCGTCTACATTACCGACATTCTCTCTTCAGATCTAAATTCAGAACTTTTATTGAACAGGTATATATGTATTTTAAGTAAATAGCTCAAATATCTAACCCTGGAGGTTGTAGACTTTTGCTTAAAGACCTGCAAGTCATCTCAATTCTAAAAATGTTTGATTAGTCAGATTAATCTATCGTAAACTTTTCGACGAATATTGAACAAGTCATTGAAGCAAATAAAAAATAAAAACATCAAAATCTGCACAATCATGCATTTGATATTTGATTAGATATCTGAAACGATGGCAGCTATCTGGCATTAGTTACCAATGAGTGTGATTAACGTTTGTAACGCGAATGAACTCGGTCAGACGACGGCGACGCGGTCGCTTCCGAGTGATAAGATCAGGTTTATATGAGAAACGGTTCGTGGACCGACGCTCACGATAATCGCGCGAACACGCCAAGGTCAGAACTGTCATTTGGGACGAGCAGAGCCTCGCATGGACTCCTGCGCAGCGTCAGTCGCCAGCCGCGCACGCGCCTCTTCGCGCCCCACCACCGCGGACCAATCGGAATTCAAAATTCCAAGTTACCGCAACAATGTCTTAACATAATGAAATATTTGTTTTAAAATTAGAATCTTCCGGTATTGCCATGTGACATGGACATGTTTTTGTTAATATTGACTATGTAATGTAAAATATATGAAATAGTGAAGTGTTTTGTGTTAAAAATGTTGCGGCGCCAATTCTCACATGAGTCCGGAAAAACGGAACTTGTTAGGGCAAGAGAGGAATATTTCGATCGGAGGTATGTTTCATAAGAATTGCACATAACAATGCAATTTAATCTAATTGGTAAGTTTAAAGTATCCAACCGCGCAATTATCGTAGTCGTAGTTATAAAATGCACGAGCCGTAATTAAAGGTCGGAAACTAATGGTTTATATAAATAATAGCATAAAAAACTATGTAACAGACAAAGTAAATATATAAACAATGTTACAAGTTAGTAGTTCAGTGAGTGAGACAGTTTATTATCAGTAGGTGATGCCAAGTGTGTGTGGGTATCTTGATTAAATATCCTATCTTATCGATAAGATTAATTATCGAGTATTTTTGAATTGTCAGTGTTCACACTGCTATGTGCTAACTTATCTCTTCCCGGCTTTACTTATGCTGTTTCTTGTGTGGAAATCATTACAATTGAAATGTTAGGCGCCACCTTCCACGGACGAGAAAATCGCGACGATAGTCTCGTCGTGCCATCAAATCTAACGCCGGTTTTCCCTGAAAACAAGCGCTGGGGCGGCTCTGTCTCGCATAGGGATAGGGTCGCAGCATTATGCTGAGCGTTGGCCGTTTTGCGTGGATGTGACGCATATTCTTCCCCTAGTTTCTTTTTCTGTATCTGTGTTCCTTCTTTGCGTCATGTTTACCGCAAATAAACATATTTTCTTTCTTTTTTCTTTTATGTTCCCCCATACATTCCAACTGCAAATATGCACAATATTATATATATATATATATATATATATATATATATACTATATATAATATGAATATACTAGATGCGCCCTGCGGTTTCACCCGCATAAGTTTTGACCCCGTGGGTATATCGGGATAAAAATGTATAGGTATCCTATGTGTTATTCCTGGTTATAAACTATCTGTGTGCCAGATTTCATCCAAATCCGTTCTGTACTTTTTGCGTGAAATAGTAACAAACATCCATCCATCCATCCATTCTTACAAACTTTCGCATTTATAATATTATTACGATTATAAATTCTCTTAACAAGCCCTTTTACTTCATCTGTCACACGATACAGTTTGCAAAACCTTTTTTTTTTTAATTTCCCGAAAAGTGAACCCCATATTCAAAATTCAATTATTTACGTTACACGTTCGTATTTGGATCACAGAAATGTGTACCAAATTTCAACTTAGTGTCGGTCAAGTAGATTCGGAGCAAATCTGCTGTGACAGACGGACAGACAGACACACGAATGATCTTATAACGGTTCCGTTTTACCTTTTGAGGTACGGAACCCTAAAAAGAATAACAATAAAATAACCTAACTTAACTAAAAAATAAAAACTTAAATAAATATTCAATGAACCTTCGAATACTGCTAATGCTTAGTCTGTACTTACAATAAAACCGTTGTGAAGTGAAAACTGTACATTTTGAAACGATTCTATATTCTAATCTAAAATTCTAATTTTTGTCTGTTTGTCTGAAAGTATGTGTATATTCCAGCATCACAGAAATACTACCGGATAGATTTCGTTCATATTTTGCATAGCGTAGTGTGATTCGAATAAAGAAAACATTCACCACATTCAATACTTATTATAGTTTCGTTCAAAAAATAATAAAACACCGAACCAAAACGAATGAATTATATAAAAACGTAAATTTAAAAATATCACTTGCTATAAAAAGGATTACTGAAGCTAAAAAACAGATATTTGGGTAAAATTAGATTTCACGGACTAGATTTACAACATAAACGCGTGAGTTTAGAACTGAAAGCTTACGAGGGCTGCACTAAAAGTAACGGGAATGGAATATTTCCACTGTTCTTATATTTCATATTATATGTCATATTAAAAAGATTTTCTACATAAAAAAGGACCTAGACAAAGATAGAAACGAAAGACAAGATGACAGATTGTAGAAGGATTTCTACGGTGAGATGTCAAAAACTGAGAAACGAAATGTCACTTTGTACAGAAAGAGCCGTGTCTATTCTTCGAAGAAATAGAGAGTGTCATGCTAAGCCTGCTGGAGAGAAAACAACACCTGGCTCGATAGAGCAAGCGAAAGACAAAACTCTCTAGTCCTGTTAGACTAAATTCACAACACAGGCAGAGCACAAGTAAATAACACATGAAAAAAAATGTGCTGTTGGTGTCCTAAAATATAACCTTTCCAGTTGAATCGATAATGAGGAATCAGCCCCCAGACATTTTTTTTTTTGACAAGCCGAAAGAATTTTGAAAAATTCGAACATTCAAAAATAAAAACAATGACAGGACCGAACTCGCAAATAAGGTTGAATATGTGATGGGGAGCAGTGGTGGCCCAGTGCTAACAGCCGCGACTTACGAGTTGTAAGTCGTAGGTTTGAACCTAAGCCAGGCGCTTTACTTTGTGTAAATTATTTATTTTTGTCTCAAAACGGTGAAGGAAAACATCGTGATGAAACCGGCATGTCCGAGAACCAAATACGAAGACGTGACATCTACCAACCTGCACTGGGCCCGCCTGGTGGATTACGGTCCACTCCCTCTCACACAGAGGAGGCCTGTGTCCCAGCAGTGGGAACATTATAGTCTAACTATTTATGTGATGGTTACAAAGACTAATTAAGTAAGTCTACAATAGATATTCCCTATAAGTCTGGTCTGGCTTTAAATTACCATGCTATTTGCTATGGGGGATGAGCAATATTGCTTTATGTTCATATTCTTCTATAGTTTAACACAAATTAGGTATTTTTTATGAAACTGTTAAGCTAAATGTTTGATTTATTCTTGGTGAATTAAAATAATCAGAATTGTTGATTATCCAATATGGCGCCTTCAGTTTGTCAGCTTCCGGCGCGCGGCGCACCAAGTATTAAGTTTAAATAATTGGTTGCTTAAGATTATTGATTTATATACTTTATTTAATTTATTTCTTTGTTAATAATAGGGTATTTTACTATATACGAGAAAAAATCTATAAAATATATTATTGAGATTGTTTAGGCAAAAAGGAGTCGGAAAATGTTAGTTTTAGTTCATAAAATAACAAAATAAATTTTAAAATTCAGTTCAACGTTTTCAGTTTTTCTAATCTGGTAAAAAACACCATGAAATAGTAGCCGCCATGTTATTACGTCATACGGCTGTGTAAACTAAAACTAGTCAACTGTCAACTGATAGATCAGCGCATTTGTTTACATAGCCAAGTGACGTCATGACCACAGAGCAACATGGCATCCACTGCGTCCAGCATTTTCATCAAACTACGCGCGAAATTTGAAAATGTAAAATTTAAATGCATTTTTATGGCACTTATCGATTTAATAAAAATTTTGAGATTTTTTTTTTTTGGGGCATATTAGCACTATAGAATTTAATTAAGACACTTTTCAAAGTGTGTAAGACCCTATTGTTATTTAATTTTACTCGTTACAGTAAGTAATGCAGTCTAAATATTAAGTTACTAGTGAATTATATAAATGCAGATGTGTTAGATAGTTCGAATCAGTAGTTTTGTAACCGTCACCAAAAACCGTAAGTGGAAACCCTGTCCGATTGTAAAATAATAAACGATTTATAATGCAAGTAGGTACGTCATTTGTTGTAACCATCATGACAGCCCAGCGTTTCACACGAGATACAGGTTTTTCATTTGCAAATGCTCCCATCATATTGTATTATTTTTATTAGGTATAGCCATAATTTTTTACGCAATATGGTTGTTGTTGTAATGTTAATACTTTTGTGTCAATAAACAATTTATGTATTTCATTTAAAACCAATCAGCACGGGGCCCGCCTGGATGATTACAGCCCACTCCCTCTCGAAGAGAGGAGGCCTGTGTCTCAGCAGTGGGAACATTATAATGCTGATTATGATTTAAACCAATGACAATGGACAATGGACAATGGACAAGTTACAATCATTCACACTATAATTAAGATAGTTTAATAGGTATTCATGACGAATGATAGAAACGCGTGTAACCAGGTTTGTATTGTTTTATTACATTACATACACAAATGTAATAATAAGGATTCATATACACCCACCATTAAACATGTAAACGATCTTGAGGTAATAAAAACGTATTCATAACTTCATACAATGCTTCCTAAGTCGATGGGTAATTATATCATCACGATTTTTACAAATGCCTGAATTGGGCTTCCTGGACCGGGCCCATAAAACGACACCCAGGATAAAACCGGCCAAGTGCATGTCGGACCATACACAATGAAAGGTTTCGTAGTTCAGATGAATTTATGTCAAAAACAAACTTAACAGTGTAGTTGAAAAAAATGTTCTCCCAAACATCGATACACGTCACGGTCAATTCTCCAACTGCAAATGTAAGTTGGTCGACTATTACTCGTTAACTTGTAAAGCCTACTTAGTCCTTTTAATTTCGTTATACTCGTAATTATGTACCATTGCCATGAATTTTTTCACATCTCCATAAACAACCATTTAGCAAGCAGGGGGGGGACACTTAACTCTAACAAAAATTAGCACTTTAATGCTTAATATTACGCAAGCGGATCCTTGAATCAAAAAATGGTTTTCACAGACCCGCAAAATTTTGAACGGCCTATCCAACGATTCCCCACACCATGGGATGGACAAGTTTATTTTTTTAAAGGTACCTGAAACGTTTTTTTTCAAGATATTTTTTTAACACTTTATGCGGCTTTTCTAGTACTAATAGTCTCTGAGCTAAGCCAGGGGGACAGACAGACAGACAGATGGTGTTGCTCCGTGGTGCCGGTATTCAGCAAGTGTTCGACAAGGTAATGCCCAATCAAATGCTTAATCATTTTAACACCAACCAAATCTTATACGATCTGCAATATGGTTTCACCAAAGAACGTTGTACGAATGATGCCGGTGACACCTTATTAAAACATACGTTTATTTACAGCGAGGGGAGGCCTAAGATACAATAGGAATCTTGTGTGACCTCTCCAAGGCATATGACTACGTGAATCACGAAACCTTAGTCTTGAAACTTGAACATTACGGATTAGGTAAACTTGCGCTCAATTTAGTAAAATTTTATTTAAATGATATACAACAGCAAGTTCAAATAAATGTTATCAATTCACTCGGTTTAAAAGTAAAAATGGGTGTTCCACAAGGCTCGATATTGGGTTCTTTCCTCTTTTTAGTATATATCAATGATCTACCCTATTTATTAAAAAACCAACCACAAATGGAGTTATTTGGTGACGACACTTCCTTAATCCTTAAGATAAATAGACGTGCATCAAATCTTGACGACTTAGATAACGGCCTACTGCAGGTCCAAATTTGGTTCCGTCAGTAGAGACTGGCCATTTCTTACCTGCCACGGCTTATTTTAACTTTTCAATTGTTTTTTGTTTTTATCTTCATATTACGGACGCTTTTAACGTGCATGCACATTGTTCTCACAAGTATAAGTTCAACATGAATGATGTTACCAATATTTTTGTAACAATGTTTTAATTTAAAAGAGTGTCCGTGGATTTTCTTGCCCGTTCTTCTCCATAGGAACCGCTTTGGAATGGACATCTAGCTTCATCTTTCTGACTGACCGACCCTTTGACATAACTGCATGTATTTGGTTTATTTGGGTTTATTTGAAATAAATTCTTTGAGTTTGACGGACATGGCGAAATTATAAGGGTTCCTCGTTGACTATGGAACCCTAAAAATGATGGATAGCGACAATATCTGTATTGTACTGCCACAGAAACAATCGCCTTGGCTTTCCTCATTTCTTTGGGTTCCACAAAAAGTACCATCCCTACGAAAATAAATTCTTCTTTCAAGAGAAGTGCACCTTGTTCGAAACACAAAAAAAAACAGCATTCTCTTGTGCACAAAAAAAAAATATGATCATGAATTCGTTCGCGATGCATGTAGTTTTTCAGGAGAAACGTTCATGAGTTTGCAAGTTTCTCAGTCAAGCCGAATCGTTTTTATTCTATTGTTTCATTAAGTTTTGCTTATTATCTCAACTATAATGCTGTGAAGATACGTTATTAATAACAACCGTGTACACACTTTATTCTGTTTTTTGTATTTTTTTTTTTCGTTCACCTTCCTTGAAGACGTTTTCGTGCTGACTGTCATGTTTTGCTCATTAATAATGTCAATAAGGTTAATACTTTAGTTCTTGTGCATAATGTTTTGTATTCATAGACATTAAAATTAAGTACAGTGTGTTGTAAAAAGTTTCGAGGTAAAGAACATCCGCAGTAATATGTTGTACTATCTTCTGCCCGCGACTTCGGTTGAAACTTCTTGTTTCCCCTACCCACCGCGTCGCATCGCATCACCTACCCGCGCCATTACATATGTACTTCGTTTTCACTTAGCGTTCTTTCTTACATGATGTTAAATATTATAATAACATTTTATTTATTACCTTCCTCAAAAACTGGGCTAACAAATGCAAAAATATTTTTTCAAATCCCACTGGTAGTTCCAGAGATTATCGCATAAAGAAAAAAACTTTTTATAATAGATAAAAATACCAATATATTAATTAACAATAAAATTGCCAACTTACCTCTTTTTATGAAAGGAAATTACAATTATAAGTATCAAGATTAGCAAAAAGCTAATGTTGTTGTTGTTATCTTTGAATGAGGAAATATACTTCAAGGATAACAATATTAATACTTGTTAACTTTAATATGTACTTGAAGACTGTTAGGTATGTTCAAGTTTTTTTATGATATTATTTTAATATAAGTGCTTCGCTCACGATATTTGCCTTCTGTAATGATAAAATAATATTATGCTATTAACGTTAGCATTTTATTAAAAGATGTACATGTAAAAACCTATCATCAACATCATTGACGATTCCTTATCCGTAAAGGCTACAAACATTAATATTAACATGTTAATTTATAAAACTGTTTTAAAGGCGTCTGCTGTCTTGCAGGTGACTAAGGCTTTTTACATGTTTATTTTTAAATATACAAAAAATAGCAACGTTGGTATATTTTTATTTATAAGACATGTCATGTTGCGCCGACCCCAAATAATTAGGATACGGGCAGGACTATAGGAGAATGATTATAAGATATATTTATATTTTAACGTAGCTTCTTCCCGTGATTTTTATGGTGTACATAATAAAAAGTATTCTATTCTATTATTTTTCCCCGTGGAAGAAACATATCCTATGGCACTCAGCAATAGTGTAACTTTCTATTAGTGAAGAATTTTCTAAATCGCATCAGTACTTACAGATATTACTTCTTACAAACAAACAAACAAACAAACAAACAATTTCACCTCTTTTTAATATTAGTTTTATTAAACTAATATTAAAAAGAGGTGAAATTGTTTGTCTTAACTATTGTTTAGACAAAAACCATGTGATTAGTACTTACAGCTTTAAATAAAACTTAACAAAAAAAAGGTGGAGAAATAAACAGGTTTAAACTTAAAATATTATATTAAAAGCATAACAAATGAGAGCAGCCTGTATGTGTATAAAATAAATTAACATAAGTGTACCAGAGTCGCGATTCGTGTCTGTGTATTTAGTTCGTTATTTTGAGTCTGTTGTGATAAACGTCCAGCTCTTCAATGGAAGCTTTATAGTTTCGCGTTCAGGTAATTGTGATTGTTATTTATTTACTTGTGTTTTGATTACTCTTTAAAAATAATATTTCGGTTTAAAAGCAACATTTTAATCATAATTTATTTTTGCAACAATTTTCATCTATTCATTCAAAACTAAATTGAAATGAATTAAACCTACCAACATAACATAATTTTCTAAAAGAAGAGATTGAATAAGTGTAGGTAAAATTAACAATCAATTTATACTTTTGATGATTAATTTTATCGAAAATTTTCGCGCAAATACTTTATAAGTACTTACAAAAATATTATATATTTTATGATTTTCAATTGGTCATTTATAATAACATAACTATACGAAACCATTTATGACACAAAATAACCGGTCACATTCCTGCCATGTGCAAAGCCGCTGCTGCCTTAAGGTCGTAATAAAACTTCGCGGACGAAAAGACCATTTAAATAACATACAGTTATTTGCAGATGATATTAAACTCGTTACAATATCAACCATATAAAAAACCTGATTAAACTTGGGAATCCAATTACTCCAATAATTGAAATAAATTCATTATTTTCCTACCATAGGAAATATCTGAAAAAGAATAAACCTGAAGAATTTTGTAAAAAAAAAAACGAATTTCACTTAACGAATTTTGTAAAAAAAAATTGCCCAAATCAAGTGATTTTAAATACGGAAATAACAATATTAATATTATGATTTTTCCTTATTGTTATTTCCGTATTTACACGTAATCACTTGATTTCCATTACATAAAACAAGTTAAATAATACCCACATAAACATTTGCAATAGTTTTACAAACAAACACTACAAGCAAGTTTAAACTTTGAATATTCAGAATTTTACATTGTTAGCCAAGTTGACTTGACACTGGAGGTCGTCGGGCGACTCGAAATTTTGTTTTGATCCAAATATGTTCTCACGTTTATTTCACGTGTGATTTTATCATACGTCACATACGTTAATACGTATAAAGTATCATTAATGTATTCTTCACTTACGATCCGCCGCTGCTTCGCAGTGTTTTTACGACCTGACAAAACATCGACATTTCTTTATTATAATTATGTAAGTTTAACATCAATGTATAAGTGAGTGGTTGACCAAAAAGGGACCTCAAGGGAAAACAATTGATTTCGAGTAAATCGCGTTTGAAAAAGATCACATTCAAAAATAAAAAAATAAAAATAACGGTTTCCAATCCCTCCAGGTCCCTTTTTGGTCAACCACTCACATTGTATATAAACCTTCCGCAATAAATTCTCTAAATGATGGTGAAAAACGCATCAATAGCCATTGCGTAGTTTAGGAGAACACCGCGGCCACACACACAGATAGACAGGAAAAGCGACTTTAATTTATAATATGTTTTACATATATAATCACATAATTAGCCAAATCAATAAGGTGTCAATCAGCAACGCCTTAACTTCATATTAACTAACGCGAAGGAAAGTTATGCCAAACATAAACCTCCAAAAATGTAATGATTAAGGGGACTACAGGAGCTAAACGCAAGTTTTATAATGCCTAAAAAAAGTATATGATCCACTACAGTAAACGAATTCACAAAATATATCTTCTTCTTCTTCTTCTTCAGGATATATGCTAGGTAGATAGTGTGTTGAAAACATAATACAACTAATTTGATACGATAGAAAAAAAATCACGAATATACCTCTAAAAACATATTTTAACGATTAAAAACCATACTAATATACATGCAATCATTCTGATTTTTGTCATTTTATTCTACAAGCAACATATTAGCATAATAGTGTTTTAATTTTTTTATTAGAGTTTTTGTAAATAGATAATTGCTTCATATTTTGCAATAAATTACCAGCGTTGTGTCATCGCGCTTCTCTTTCTTTTCTAAGTTGTCGGCAGCCTCTTAATCCATAAGTAACTTTACTTTTAGGTTAGTGTTTTAACGAGTAGGTATGCTTCGTAGTAATCGTGGTACACGCAAACACTACAACTGCATCTCTTTAATAATACTGCGAAGATATTTAATCCCTGTCAAGATTAGTAATGGTAGGATGAGAAATATTCATGATTAATTAAATTATCAAAAAACTCCATGTCTTCATCTATACAAGGCGTTTTTTTTTTTTATATCCTATAACTCTAGGGTATGAATGAGACCTTAACGAAGAATCAACTGGCATATGAATTACTTTTCATTTATCATTTTTTTTTGGTTTTCATTTTTCATACAAAATAATTCGACAGTCACGATTATTAATAATAATATATAAATAATATTAATGACTAAATTAATTTTATTTTATTTATTTATTTTATCAATGTAAAACACTCTTACGTAAATTTTAACAACGTCGCATTTTCTTACCTTTAAGTGTGAATGATTGCTTTGAATGAAAATTAATTGCTTGTATTTCCAATGAAACTTAGATACCGACACACATCGAGAGTCTAGTATTATTATATATCTTCGAAACTATGCATTTTTGGACCATATATTCTAGGACTTTTTGTATTATTTTTACTTATAGAATATAACCCCCAGAGTTATGGGATATCACAAAAAACAAGTTGTAGACGTCAGGGGAGACTGACGTCTACATATGAAGACATGGAGTTAAATGTGCCTGGAGAGGTTGTATTATAATCATACTAGATGCGCCCCGCGGTTTCACCCGCAAGTTTTGACCCCGTGGGTATATCGGGATAAAAATCCTATGTGTTATTCCTGGTTAAAAACTATCTGTGTGCCAAATTTCATCCAAATCCGTTCAGTACTTTTTGCGTGAAAGAGTAACAAACATCCATCCATCCTTATAAACCTTCGCATTTATAATATTAGCAGGATACACAGTATAGTGTAAACAGTAGAATACTCTGTAGATTAGCATACTTACATGCATATTAACGGTCTGTGTATTATTTTCCAGAAGGACGAGGTCCCTGAACGCACCGTCGCCGATACAGCAATTTGGACCATGCGGAAGGATAATGAAAAACTCGGCTATGGTTATGTGAGTAATAATATAAGAATTTTAAACATACTTCATTGTAACGCGTGTAAAAAGACACCTAACGAAGCCAAGAGTAACTTGTACTTCCTGTCATTGTGATATATATTTTTTTGCCAGAACGTTTACAGGTACGGACCTGTAAACGTTCTGGTTACGTTAATATTGAAGGTCTTCCAACTTTTATCACGAAAACATGTAAATATTGTAACTTTAAATATCCTCACAACTCCTGCACCATGCTTGCATGCATCCAGAAGCACAATGTTTTGCGTGTAACGCACGCGTTGTGCGTTGCGCGCTGCCGCCCGTAACGTAAACCAAAAATAAAAATCGTTTCCCAGCAATATTTGTTTGCTCAATGTTATTTAATGAATGCGTAGATAATGTTGATATTATGGATATTTTATACCCTGTATGTAGAAATTCACACAACATACAATTGTGAAAATTGTATGTTGTGTGAATTTGTCATTCAGCGAGCTTGCATTAAAGATTTTCAGAGATGTTTAACTTATTTAGAGCTCTGGAAGTTTCTTTTAATAGTGTTCTATGCTTTATTACCTTGAATTTAATTTAATACAAATATATCAAAATATCATCTCTCAAGAGCGTACCTAATACGCTTTTTGTCCATTTTGTTTTTTGTTTTTGTTTTAATTTCTGTCAATACAATCGTTTGTTTGGGTGATACCGCTATCGCTGTCACTCAAACGGCCTTAGCACTTATTTTAAATCTTTATTTTGACCTTCACGATTAATTACATTATTATTCGTTACTTTATTCACTACGATTCCAGTTAATAATTCAAGGCTAATGATTTAATAAACATATTAAGATACGTCGCGAATTCGCCCAGAAATTATACGAATTGTGTATTTTCTGCGTAGGTATATAATATGCGAATATTAAACGTGTGGTACCCAACATTGTTATATTTTTTGTTTTAAAATAATTAACGATTGATTGGGGACTAAGAAGTAAAGCAGTTGCTTCCTTGTCTCGTAATAAAAACAATATTATGTATATGTCACCGTATGATTATGAACATCCTTAGTTTATAAACTATCGAAAACTTGTGAACTGCAACAAATCATTTAAATATTTTCCATAATTTAACGCATTATTTTTCCATAGTGTATAATATATCCAAGGCAAACCGGCAAATTGTGAATTGGTATCAAACTTTCATGCGACGAACGCACCTTTTTTTTTTGGATGGGAAATCATCAAATAACTTCTCCCGCTCTGGGCGGAGCGGGAGGGTGTGTCAGACTCTTACTGACTAAAACCCACCCGTATTCCTTCCTGTTGCCTGTGTTGCGGGGGCCTCGGTGACCCATTAGTACCTTCCCGCGACCCCGGCAGGGATGAACGCACCTTGCGCTAATACTAAATAGCCAAGTACGAGTAACTGCGACCAATTTGGAAGAAGCGCTTGCCAGCCGCTCCCGCGGGATAGCTCGCTTCGCTCGCTCGGCTCGCGCGCGGTTGGTCACAGTTCTAAACGAACCTAACCCATTTGGTCGGGATGCCTTGACTTAGTTACTGCGACCAACTCGGCTACCGAGATCACCAATCAGGGACGGTTCACAATTGTACGGGTGATAAAATCGGACAGATTATTAACCCTGTCGGAAGTGCAGGTTCATTCATAATTTGAGTATTTGACTTTTATAGATAAACTACCGAAAATTAATGCGTTATATTGTAACAGTTCACAATTGTTTATAATCTCGCTAGATAGATTATAAACTAATGGTGACCACAATCTTACGGTGACAATATACCGGCTGATTTTTTTATCGTCTCGAAAAACATAGGGTATAGTAGGTGAACGGAGTAGAAGCCAATGGCATAGTCAATTGTTTTTTTTTTTCTTCAACCTTTAAAGAAATTGATTTATCAATAAATACTACCCATTTGAAGTAAACTTTTCATACTAAAACAATAAAAACAGAAAAAAAAAGACAATCCATGAAAAAATATCAAAATTCAAAATACGCACCCTGTATGATTTGAATGTCTATGTTTTTCGAGACGATAAAAAAAATCAGCCGGTATACAAGCTTTTTTGCTTTGGAGGAGAAGATTAGGATCTTCCAAATCGAAGAGCTCAGTTAAGTAGGTACCTACCTACATGTTATGAATAATTGCAATTAAAACTACCTTTTGTTTTAATCAAAACAGCTTTACAAAACGGCTTTGAACCTACTAGAATTGCATATTGTACTAATATTTGAACTTAACAACTCCAATACTAAAGATTTCTTACCTAATTTACAGGCAGATCCAGGACCCGGCGTCGCAGCGGCTGACATGGTACAAGCCGCCGCTGACGGTGCTGGTCATCAAGAAGGTGCACGACGCCACCATCCTGACGCCATTCGTGCAGCTTGTACACTGGCTGGTTCATGTGAGTTGAGCTTTTCTCGGAGGGGTATATTTAGTAAATATAAACAAATTAAAAAAAATAAAAATTTTAAAAAAATGAAGTGTCTGTTTGTAATGTCAAAATAACAGCTTTTTACTAAATGCATATGAAAGTATATACGGAACTTAACAAAAAAAAAAAAAAAAAATTTGTTCCCGCTGATCTCCGAAACGGCTGGACTGATATTGATGGGACTTTCACTCGCAGATAGCTGATGTTATAAGGAGTAACTGAGGCAACCTACTTTAATTTTAGAAAAGGCACGCCCCAGATACTGGACTTAGGCTATTAGATCAATAATAGTTTTAATTTTGGGTAAACTTGTGGGTCACCACCCCTTAGGAACTTATTTTTATCGTCCTTCGGGAAGAACCAAGTTATTTAAAAGGTGATAAATGTTGGTCCTTCGTGTTAAAACTTCAAGAGTGCTTGCATTACCAACGTGGCCTTACTTGTACCACTAGCAGAATTAGCAGGATTTCTAGGAATATTTATGCAAAACACAAAGAATGGAAACTTAAATAAACTGCTTAAAAAAACTTAAAATAAGTGAAAACTAACGCGCCTAAAGAAGTTGTCATTTCAAAACGATTCCTAACGTATAAGCATACGCAAGGCATTAAAAACTGGATTAGAACGCTGGTGGTGCTCCAACCACTGAATGTGTGGACGATAATGACGTTGGTAATAATGTAAAGTTCATTTGCTAAATATAAGATTTACTTCGTCTTAGTTAATCGTTGAACTCCACATTAATCTGTCGTGAAGAGACAAACAATGGCGCCGATTCCCTTGTTCACAAACTAAACTAAATTTAAGTTCAGTGCATCTTTTTCTTTCTATTTCATTAAGAAAAGGACAGAAGATACATTTTAGTTTAGTCCTGTCAAATTGATCAGCTCCTGTCACTACTCTATACAAGTTTAGACGTGATTAAAAACTTGCCTACTAAAATTACGTCAATTTACGTCAAGCGCTGATTAATTTGACAGGACTAAACTAAAATGTATCTTCTGTCCTTTTCTTAATGAAATAGAAAGAAAAAGATGCACTGAACTTAAATTTACTTTAGTTTGTGAACAAGGGAATCGGCGCCATTATCTAACGTTAGAGTTATAATTAATTGACTGCACTAGAGCAGTGGTAGCCCAGTGGTAAAGGCCGCGACTTACGAGTTGTAGGTCATAGGTTCGAACCCAGGCAGGCGTTTTACTTTGTGTAAATTATTTCATCACCACTGGTCTCAAAAAGGTGAAGGAAAACTTCGTGCGGCAACCGCAATGTCCTAGTACCAAAAGTTCGAAGACATTTGACATTTACCAACCCGCACTGGGCCCGCGTTGTAGATTACGGCCCACTCCCGAGAGGGAGTGGGCCGTAATCCACTGTGAGACTAGAGAGGAGGCTTGTATCCCAGCAGTGGGAACATTATAGGCTGATTATGTATAAAGTGCTTACTAATTCAATGTTATTAACGTAATCCACTGTGAGACTAGAGAGGAGGCTTGTATCCCAGCAGTGGGAACATTATAGGCTGATTATGTATAAAGTGCTTACTAATTCCATGTTATTAAAAGTCCGTCCCTTTTCACAGAATCACTCACACAGGAAGCGAGAGGAAAGATATTACTCACAGAGAGGAGGCCTGTGTCCCAGCAGTGGGAACATTATAGGCCGATTATGTATTACTGCACTAGTTCATTGACTAATTCATATCGTGTGTATGTTACAAAATACGCTGCAACTCGGGATAGAGCGGTAGTCTGTATTAACTCAAGCATTCAAATCAACGGAAACTTTTCTGAAAACAATTTACAGATGTATGGTTTGTTGAAACTTGGAGGAATTCATGGTTCCGCCATCTAATGTAAAAATTTGTTTATTTAATATTGAAGACGGACGAAAATGGATAAAGTAAGAAATGTATACAGGAGAGAAGAAATGTATGTGGAGAGGGAGAGGAAGGCCAAAGAAAAGGTAGATGGATTGTGTGAGGAATGATATGAAAGAGAAGGGAGTGAATGATAGCATGACGACTGACAGGGAGGATGGAAGAAGATAACGTGTTGCACCGACCCCAAATAACAAGGGCAGAAAAAGATGAATATTTGTTCAGCTAACTGCCCTGCCCTATTATTTTTCCATTAATTTTCATTGCGTTTAACGTTTTAAAATTGCCTTTTTAACGATCAAAACGTGTCATTTTTAATGACCGTTGCACAATTCTAATTTACTTAGCAAAATTATATAGACTTTAGAGTCTAAAGTCTGGACTAGACATGCACAAGTAGGTACACCTACATATGAGACGAGACTTTGTTAATACTAGTTGTCATGACAAGGCAAGGATGATGAGCAAAATCTATTTTTTAACCGACTTCCAAAAAGGAGGAGCTTGTATGTTCATCTGTATGTATATTTTTAATGCGTACCTAAAATATTCTTTCCTCTCACTTTGTGTGGGAGTGATTTCGTGAAAAGGGACACTTCCGTGTTTAGACAGGAAGCGACAGCTTGAGCATGGAATAAGCTACTCGTAGTACTTTTAATAGCATGTAATTAGTGTACTAATGGAAATAAGAAAGTACTAGATTTATCTAAAGCTAATAAAATCAGCGGTTCAGGCTGTGCCTTGTCTGTCAGTGTATTTAAGATGATCATCTTCCGTTTATCATTTCGCCTGTAAAGGAAGACCCAGCGTCACAAAATTACCATGAATTCGACACACAGGTGTTTCATCCAGACAAAATAATATTCAATGAAAGGTGATTCACCCCTGCCCTAATTATAGTTTATACGCGCCAAAAGTTGTTGGCGGTACGTTGAATCTAATTGGCCATGTGTATGCGCAGATCGATCCAACTGATTACGTAGCAAATTTATTTTGTTTATAATGTTGAACAATAGATTTATATTAAGACTGCATATATTAATTAAAAGCAGGAAAAATGTGCTCATTGGTTTATTTTTGTTTTTAAGGCGCAGTTATATGATTTTAGTGACTTTTAAATCTGTTATTACGCCTTCATATAATGCAAGTAAGTTATGGAAAAAAAAATTGTTAAACTAGAACCGATACACATCAATTCTGTATGTGAATATTTAAGTATTGTACTTAGTAAAATACTTTATGAAATAAATTCAGGAAGTAATGTCTACCCAAAGCATAAAAACGATATTACTTTCAAACTACTTAAGATATTTCAGTGTTGTTTTTTTGCATGAATTATTTTATTATCTATAATTATATGTGATTCTTCGTTACTAAAAATAAATATTCCCTATGAAACCGAACGGCCGCGCGGTGTGAGCGCGACGCGTATTTGTATGGCCAAGATCAAAGGCGATTACTCGACCCTTAAAACCATAAACAAAACAAAAACTTACTTCCTATAGAAGTGAAACTAGGCGTAACATGCCCACGATTTTGACATCTTACCTACACAGCCTTTTTTTTGGGGTGGGCCAATTATCAAATAACTTCTCCCGCTCTGAGCGGAAGGGTGTGTCAGACTCTTACTGACCAAAAACCACCCGTATTCCTTCCGTTGCCTGTGTTGCGGGGGCCTCGGTAACCCTTTTGGACTTTCCCGCGACCCCGGCAGGCATCGGCCCTAGTGGACCCCTACACTTGTGCTGACGACATCTCTTAGAGGCACACGTGGAACACAACGCGCCGTCGACCCCGACCCGGTCCTTATCCTTCTCCTTACCATCACAGCCTGGACATCGTTTTACAAAACTTTATCACCAGTTCTGATGATCAAAAATTGATTCCTTATCTATGACATGCTATCTATCTTCTTAGACATGATTAAAACTTTCTCCTTTATTATTACATACATTGTTTTGTCTTGGTACGCGTCTTCCGTCACGCCATATTCCCTAACCTAAAGAGCGGAACTGCAAGCAGTATCCACACGACTATGACAATATTAGATTCATTGTTGCATTTCCTCATCATACTCGTATCTTCATTATTATCTCAGACTTGTCCAGAGATTTTCTTGAATTAAAGGCAATTTGATGCCTTTGTTTTCTTTATATATTACGTTTGGTACATTACTGAACAAAATTTGGCAAATTGTAGGCTATAAAGCTCTGGGCAAACTGGAACGAATAGTTGTGTGAATCATTAAAACAATCGACGTACGCGTCCCTCGCGGGACTCGTCTCACTGTGGACAGAGCTTAAAACCTTCGGCTACTAATAAGTTTTTAAGTTCTGTAGTCAACAAGTCCTCGGCTTAGCTCAGATACTCTTAGTACTAGAAAGCTATAATTGGTATACATATTAATCACGCCGACAATTTGGTAGAAAAACATCTTGAAAAAAAAATTGTAGGTTACCTCTCTTACACGTACAATGAAGATGATATTTTTCTTCTCGCCTACCCCATGGTGTGGCGTATCGTTGGATAGGCCGTTCAAATATTGCGGGTCTGGGAAAACCATTTTTCGATTCAGGGATTCGTTTGCGTAATAATAAGCTTTAAAGTGTTAATTTTTGTTAACGAGTACGAGTAATAGTCGACCAACCTTCATTAACAGTTGGATTTTCAACCACAATGTTAAATTTGTTCTTGGGATAAATTCACCCCAATTACGGAACCATACATTGTGCGTGGTCCGACACGTACTTGGCCGGTTATTTCAAACTGAAGTAGGTAAACTGCTAAATAAAACGGTACCTTGTAGACTATTTCGACTGAATAAAAATCGATATTTGTCTACTAGAATGATTGATGTAGAAAAATATCGATTTTTATTGATATGAACTTGACGTAACGTACCTACATCAAATAATAAAGGCTCGTACATACTGGCGCGACTTGTCGCGCGACGCGACGCGACACAAAGACACCGCGTGTAGCGCTACAAGCGGTGCCTTTGTGTCGCGACGCGTCGCGCGACAAGTCGCGCCAGTATGTAGGAGCCTTTATGTAAATTACCAGTTCACGGTGGATCAAATGATTCAAGTTGAGTCATAATTAATGATAGAAGTAGCCACATGCTTCGCTGGTGCGATTATTGATCGAACTTCGCACAATGTTAATTAATGTCGGCCATTATTGTCACGTAAAGGGGTCGAAATGTTTCATATAAGACTAGTTTGTTTGAATGTCACTTATGGGACAGTGGTAATTTAAATATTGACGTGACTTTCGGACGGATATCGGTGGAATAATGATATTGGTGGAATCCAAATGATCTTATTACGTTATTACCAACTCGTCTCCACAATGATCTCAACACACAACTCATACGTATTGTATGTCCTAGAATCAAGGAATTTCCATTGTATTAGTAAAGTTTTGATGCCTGGAAAAGTCCTTAACTTTGCGTGCTTGAATTGAATGTATTTAAAAAAATATATAAATATAAAATAGCAAATTAAAGTCAAAATGATTAGAATTTTTGCCTTATTGCCAGTATCATAAAAATAATATGCACGATTTTATTTCTAACAGTTATATTTTATTCTAGGATCATAATTTACGTCACTCTAAAGCTGAAAACTGTGTGCTATGTTATATTTTACCTGTTTGAGATATGTCTACAATTTTAACACTATATTATACTACTTTTCGACAAACTACGCAATTGAGGTTATTATTTTAAATTGGCAACACCTTTGTTTAAGGCGCTGACAAGACCCAATTGACCAAAATTGGCTTCTCTTCAGAAAAAAAAATTGCCAAATCTGTATAGTTTGTGGTAGCGGAAAAAATATATGTTAATTTTGAACATATTTCCTAGTACTTGGTTGTTACCAAAACACGTTTTGAAAAAAAAAATCTCGATATAAACTAACGTTAAACTAACCTCTTACCTTGAGTTCTAATCCAAAATATCTGTATTAAATATCAAAATACGTTACATATTTAATTAATAACAAGAACGTCTTATTTGAATGCAGAACTTGGTTGTTTTTTATTTTCGATTACTCAACTCAATTTTGAGTAAATAGATAATTGCTTCATATTTTGCAATAAATTACAAGCGTTGTGTCATCGCGCTTCTCTTTCTTTTCCATGCAATCTGACAGTGACCACGGTTTAGGTGTTGTCAGCGTCTTAAGTACATTTTTGATGTCGGATTTCACTTCCTAGTTTTAGACAAAGTTAGAGTAGGATTGTAACATGCATACAGATCTGTGGTTACTGCCTACCCCCATGGGAAAAAGACATATAGTTTGTGTTTGTGTGTGTAATAATATGTCTTGAACCAACATGTTTACAGTATTAAAGGGACTACAGGACCTAAACGCAACTTTTATAAGTTTTATAATGCCTTAAAGTATATGATCCACTGCAGTAAACAAAATCAGAAAAATATATGATATTCTTCAGGATATATGCTAGGTAGATAGTGTGTTGAAAAAATAATATAACTAATTTGATACGATAGAAAAAATCACGAAGGTACCTCTAAAAATTTATTTTAACGATTAAAAACCATACTAATATACATGCAATCATTCATTTTGATTTTTTGTCAGTTTATTCTTCAAGCAACATATTAGAATAATAGTGTTTAATTTTTTTTATACAATCTATTGCTTTTTTGTAAATCGATAATTGCTTTATATTTTGCAATAAATTACCAGAGTTGTGTCATCGCGCTTCTCTTTATTTTCTATGCAGGCCGACAGAGACCGCACTTTCGGTGTTGTCGGCCTCTTAAGTCCGAATAATCTGAAATGTTCTACCTCTTTACTATGGGACACGTGGATGTGTTCAAATGAATTATGCATTTGAGGGATTTAGCAGAACTTGGTCGCTTGCCAATAACAACCTGGTAGTACTTACGACGTATGTTCATCAATTTTATTCATTTATACAACACGGATACATTACGAAAATGCTAATGTTGTACAAATAAACATGTTTATAAAAATGTCTATAATTTAATTTATTGTTTTTGGTTTATGTATAAATAAAAATTATTATGCGTAGGTATTATGCGTTAGGTGGAAGGGGAAATAATGCCACTATATCAAATCTGAATTGATTGCCATAATATTATATTTCACAAAATCTTCGTCACTTATTCGACCCACGTTATGTAAAAATAGCCCATGTCTGTAGGTACCTAACCAATTACCCGATAAAGGTTTAAAAAAGACATATAGGATACTAGATGCGCCCCGCGGTTTCACCCACATAAGTTTTGACCCCGTGGGTATATCGGGATAAAAAGTATCGTGTGTTATTCCTGGTTATAAACTATCTGTGTACCAAATTTCATCCAAATCCGTTCAGTACTTTTCGCTTGAAAGAGTAACAAATATCCACCCGTCCATCCATTCTTAGAACCTTTCGCATTTATAATATTAGTAGCATACTTAAAGGTTTTTTCATGGAGAAACCCAATAACACCAACCCGGGGATCGCAAACATTGCAGGACCCCATACGCAGCATTCTCGCACTTCTGATTAGACCAGCAAGAGTTACAAATCTCCCAAAATTAGTATGCGCCTCGGCAATCGGCGTCTATGTCGCGACGATGAGATCTAATATAGAGCTGTTAATGCAACCATGGAAGTAATTGCCTATTTTGTATTATCATTGTTACAAAGTTTTAGATAACTTACTACCTACTAAACCTATGAAAATCAAAAAAAAAAAAACTTTTAAATGAATGATGACCGGAGTAAGGAACCCAACAGAGGGAAAACTTCATAATATCGCGCAAAGATAGGTGATAGGTACAAAGCGAGGCAATACAAAACTTAGAAGCATTGATTTTGTGGGGGGTTATTCTGTGATGCGACGTTCGTACAAATTCGGAAACAATTCATTTCAATTAACAATTTTTAAATCGTGTCTGAATGTCTATAACTAAATACATAAGAAACATCATGCATGCAATCTATATTTAAATCATAACAATTATCGAAATTACATTAAAATCAGAATAATCATAAAAATAAAAATATAAAAATAAATGTCATAAGTCAATTCATAAAATGCATTAAAATTTTCATTTCAGATCAATAATATTACTAATATGTTACTTTCGACCTTTGTATTAATTTATAATTCATCAATAGAATATAGACACTTATTTAACAAGAACCGTTTAAGCTTATTCTGAAACCCACTTGTATACAGGTTGAAATTGAAAACTTGCGACAAACTGAAATGGGATATTGTATACATCATTATTAACAACTTTTACTAAGGGACCAAAGCTGTAATCCCAAAAAAAAAATCTGCTTTTCCTACATTTTGATGAGGTATTGCGAACATAAATGTAGGGGACAGCAGTTTTTTTTTTTGGGATTGTAGCTTTGCTCCCTTAGTAAAAGTTGTTCATAATGATGAGTACAATCTCCCATTTCGATTTGTCGCATGTTTTCAATGTCACCCTGTATACTAGACTTTTTATGTAACACGAAGATTACGGAATGGCTTACCTTTCTCGTTTAACTGTTCACGTACCTAACGATATTTTCATAATAATGGTTTCAGGACAAAAGCATGGTGGTGTTCGTGGAAGCAGCGGTGTTGGATGACAGGCTACTGGCCGAGTACGGCGACTTCTCCTCGATTAAGGAGAGGCTGATGACCTTCAGGGCTGGCACTGATGACCTGACGGATAAGATCGACTTCATCATCTGTTTGGGCGGAGATGGCACGCTGCTACATGCTAGCTCGCTGTTCCAGGTAAGATTGTATTATTTATTTATTGGATCTCCATCAGTGGTTGCAATTACATGCAACTACACAAAAATCGGAACAAATTCTCGTGTACGCTTCCAGTAACAGGAAAACACATCGTTCACTTATAATCTAGGTACAATAAATTTGACAAGGACGAAAATACCAAGGCAAAGCTAAGCCATGGTTATGTCGTTACGCTGACCAAACAAGGAAATCAAGGGAAAAACTTCACGCCTCAATTTAAATGGCGGCTATGAAGTGGTGCGCTACTCGCAGCGCAGTACCCTACCCCTCACCCCCGCTGACATATGAATTCGTTATTGCGCAGCGACTCGCCTCGTGTTCCGAGCCGCCATAAAGTTTGAATCGAGTAACGATTCCTTTGTACGTTCGACGCACCCCGGGTATATTGCCCTGCTGACAATCTTGCCAACTTGCTAATTTTTTTACCATCGCTTGAGCTTCATACATATTGACAACACGACTTAACCTGTTTTTAACAAGAGGTATAAAAATAAATAATAATAATAACTTTATTTCGGATGGCATAGAAATTTTCCATGACTCGCCACACCTACACAAGACATGACCCACTGACTGTGAAAGGGACAGTCGAAACATAAGCAATTGCGTTCAGAAGGGTACCCTCTATCTGGCAGAACCTTGATGCTCCGAAATTTATTTGGCATAACACACTCGGCATAATTTTCTTTAAACGAATATTATTAAGGCATAAAAATTATTTAATATAATTATTGTTTGGCCGAATGTTTATATGTCCGAATTTACAATGGCAGAATTTTATTTGGCATAATTACCTTTGGCAAAGTTAATATTCCGCATAATTTCATTTAGCATAACTTTTATTTAAAGCGTGTATATTCTTCGAAGAAATACAAAGCGTCATGCTAAGCCTGCTGTAACAGAAGACCTCAATAAATCTCAAGACTTGGGTAAACATTTAGTTCGTCGTCAAAAGATATTGAATGCTCTTTTAATTGTTAGACTGCTGACAGAAAAATGCCCTGTAAATACACTGGAAAACTAATTTTTGTTTGACCTTCTTCCAGCAATCAGTTCCTCCTGTGATGGCATTCCACTTGGGCTCGCTAGGGTTCCTCACGCCTTTCGAGTTCAACAACTTCCAGGACCAAGTTATGAACGTTTTAGAAGGTAAGACTACACTGGCTAAATTAAACTAAATGATATTTATTTATGTAAACTGACATCTTTACACTTTTGAAATATATTTTAGAACTACCTAGATGAATCTTAGCTTATCAATAGCAATTCAATACTGTAAAAGATCCAGCAGGGTATTTGCGTAGCATACTATCAGTAGCAATGGTTTCATCTTGACAGTTCTACAACTGAACTGACAATTTTTTTGAACATATGAAGCAATTGATTAGCTATATACTTCAAAATCATTCTGATTGTGTTTCAAACTGTGTTATGCAATTGGGTGCGGGTCGTGGTAACTCACAGTTTTTGCATCGAGTCCTTCTTATCTGCATTCTTCAAGACGTTGGTGTATCTGTCTAAGCATGCACAATCTTCGACAAAATGTTCTGATCTTGTTTCGTGATTTTACGGTTGTTGGGTAGTTAAAGTTGTTCTAAATGATGAATATAATTACCTCTTTTCAGGTTTTCAGTAATTTCAATTACACCCTATGTTGAGAGTATAGTGTAAAATTCGTTTTTTATTTAATCCCGGATAGTAATTTGACATTTCAAGATTTGAAATGTTGTTGATTGCTTTTTCAATTTGGGTTGTGACATTTGCACCTGTCAAATTACTATCTGGGATTAAAAAACGTCAAAGCCAAATTATTTATTTCAAATAGGCATATAAAGGGCCAAGCATTCTTATCTTGGATATAATCTTCTAATTTGTTATATGCTTGTTTACAAAGTGTACTTTTATTATTAAAAAAAAAACGAACTTTAGTTGTGTCGAATAAAAAAATAAAAATCTACCATTCTTTGAACCCATTTTCACCCATGCTCAGTTTTAAGTTTTCCGTAGTATTTCGGTAAGTCTCAGTCTTCCTTATTCTTTATAAGTCCTACATATTTTTCAGGCCACGCAGCCCTAACGTTACGGTCGCGCCTCCAGTGCGTGGTTCTGCGCAAGAGTCGCGATGACAAAGATGGCAAAGACAAGAAGAAACCCACCACTATCCTGGTGCTGAACGAGGTGGTGGTGGATCGAGGACCCTCGCCGTACCTCTCCAATATTGACCTGTTCCTGGACGGGAAGCATATCACCTCCGTGCAAGGAGATGGTGAGTTTCTAAACTGTTATACAAAGTGTCGTTTTGCATCCTCGTCAAATTTCAGGAGGCTGCTATGAAAGACATTTATAATCAAATAAAATAACGATACCTGCTCAATAATTAATACATATTTGTTTTTTTAGTTATTTAAGTTTGACAGTATTTTAGAATACACCACTTTCACAGAACAGAATCACCCCGTTGCGTATGCGGTAGTGTGTGTGTAAAAGGGCAGTTACAGTGCGGTATCACACGGGCCGCGTTTTAACATGCTTCTCCCACACATGCCGATTTCCGAAAATTAGAAAAAAAAAGACGTACCTACTAATTATTGATTCGTGTCCCGAATCATTAGCATAGTTACCTCCTTGAATTTGACGAGGATACAAAACGACACCTTGTATTAACTGAAAATAACTTCTGAAAGCCGAAAAAAAAGGGAATTTCTTGCGCCCACCTAAATACTTTCTGTTCATGGATCAGAGCTGCCGCTCTAAGTGCAAGATGTCAAGTACGACGATTGTATTAAAATCAGCGTACCTTACTCCAAACACAGACCAAATAAAAAACCAACAGTGACGTGAGGTCGGCTTCGTAAACATGTGTGCACTTAGTGAGGTGTAGTTTGGTTGAAATGGGTCGTAAATGTGTGCGTGTGAGTGTGAATGCACAGAGCAAAGTGTAGTTTTTGGCATGCTTCCGATATTGTTCGCAGCGCTATGTCTTGGTTTTTAATTGGTCTGAGACCCCAAGTTTGCTGAAGGCAGTATATTACAGAGAGCAACACAATTATATGATATCATGATTTTTATCAAATTACATACTTGCCCTTACATGCCTTTGAATGCTTGACTACTTGGTGCAGCGCTAACTAACTTCAATATTATAAATGCGAAAGTTAGTTTGTTTGTTTGTTACGCTTTCACGCTAAACCGGCTGAACGGATTTGGATGAAATTTGACACATGGGTACACCATGATCTGGGTTAGCAAATAGGATAATTCTTATCCGACACTTATTTTTAAATGTCGTAGCATTGTGCTGAGAAAGGAGCCTTTTGACCTCGTACAGGTTTTTTTGGTTTTAATTTTTGCGAGTCCCAATAAATACTTTTTCTTTCTTATGTTCCCGTAAGATAATTTCCGACATCCACGCGAGCAAAGCCGCGGGGATAAGCTATAATAAAGTAGTCGTAAGAGGATAGTAAAAATAAATATTAAAGTAATACGCTTTTCTGAGCACCGAAAAGTTTTGCATATGAATAAAAACTACGAGATTTCCTCATTGCAATATTACTTACCACGAACCAGCTGCAACCAATATCCACCCTTACACCTAATTAATTACCTCTCCAGGTCTAATAGTGTCGACTCCGACGGGCAGCACGGCGTACGCAGTAGCGGCGGGCGCCAGTATGATCCACCCGTCGGTGCCGGCCATCATGGTCACCCCCATCTGCCCTCACTCGCTGTCCTTCAGGCCTATTGTGGTCCCCGCTGGAGTGGAGCTGAAGGTAAATATGGTATTAAATAGAACTTAATATGACACATTACGGTTAACGTGTGTTTCGAGATTGCCCGAATGAATTCGGACAGAACCCATGTTCAAGAGCGGAAAAGACGAGATTGTAAGCCGTACGAAAGTATTGAGGCAAGCCCGAATCACACTTGTGAGTAGAGCTGATATTTTTTTGATAGTTTATTAAGTAGAAATATAACAATATCTATCCAATAGCCAAAATCTATCAAGCTGGTTGGTATCTTTGGCCGAAGAATTACCTAAAACGACTGTAATTGTAAAAAAAAATGCACAATTTTAATTTTACGAAAACTGTCATGATTTCCATTGTATGTTTTAGTTTTAAACACTATTACTTCACAGGTTTGTATAACTGTAGAACAATATTTTCCACCATAGGCAGTAAGTATATCCCACAGTTAATTTAAAGCTATATTCTAGATCGCACTGTCCCCGGAAGCGCGAAACGCCATGTGGGTCTCATTCGACGGCCGCAACCGACAAGCGTTGCAGCATGGAGATAGGTACAGGACTCTCTGCCTACCCCGTACGCTATGCACGCCGCTATACGCTTAGAACATAGTTACTTATACCCGCATGATTTACATATGTACATACAGCTTTTCAAAGAAAACACGCGCTTCGGGAATCATCGTCTATCTTCGTAAATACTAACGCACAATGATGAGATCTAATATGGAGCTGTTACAACCGTTAAATTACTTGGCTGTTTTATACCATGTTTACTAAATTAAAGATTAACAACTCTGTGCAATTCCAAGAAAACTTATTATAACTTTTTGAGCGACAAATAATGATCTGAGACCAGAGTCAGTAGTCCAACAGAGAAAACTCCATACAAACGCGCAATAATAGGTGATTTATTCAAACTAGGCTGAGAATCACTACTTTTAGAACGTCAAAATTACATGAGACAGTCCCCCAAAACGCCCGCCCTTCACCACTTCCTAGTGCTTTAGCTGGGAAGAAGAAGTGGCCAACAAACTCCCCAGCAGCACACCTGTCTGTTTAGTTAGGAAAACTTGATTCTATACGATGCAAAGTAATTAACATTACGAAACGCAAAACATTACATTAAATTATTAGCCATATGTCAGCTAGCACACGCCACTATACCAACAAAAAAACATAGAAAACTATACTCAAGCAGAAATAAAATATAAAACTACAAAGCACAGTAGTACAAAACTTAGAAGCATTGCCTCTGGCGGGGGTTACTCTGTGGTGCGACGTTCGAGCTATTTCGAAAACACGTTGTTTCCCGAAGTGCATACTTTTCTTTGGAAAGCTGTAGTCTTGTTTGTAATAAGTTTGTCTAGGTAAACTAATCTTGTATAAAAGTAACAAAATGGATTTAGAGTAGGTGTGATCAAGATGTACTTATTTTATAGTTAATGTAAGAGTACCTTATTTAGAAGTAAATTAGAAAAATTTTAAAATTAGGAAAGCGTACGTAACGACACTAAGACTCACTTGTCAGATACTGTCAAATTAAACAATTTTATACCCCTTGAAAACCTCGTTCGGTCTAAATCAATCTTAGTTCTCATAACAAAACTGAATAGACAAAACCCGAGATGGCTTTTCTGGTCTCAATGCGTATTGAAAACCCATTTTTGTGTAGTAACAACAAATAACTTGATAAATCAGTCGTCTTTCAAAACTATAAAGCCTGATTACACGAGTGCGATTTAATTGTCTATGGCATACCATAGTTGAAGCACCAATAAAAGTTGCACCGTGTAAACAGTGTTTAGACCAGGGATTCCCAAAGTGGTCAATATCGACCCCTTGGGGTCGAAATCGATTTCCCAGGGGTCGACATACCTGCTAGGGTCGCGGGAAGGTACTTATGGGTCACCGAAGCCCCCGCAACACAGGCAACGGAAGGAATACGGGTGGGTTTTAGTCAGTAAGAGTCTGACACACCCTCTCGCTCCGCCCAGAGCGGGAGAAGTTATTTGATGATTTACCACCCAAAAAAAAAAGGGGTCGACATAAACGAAAACTAATTTTGGCAGTCGACGAGGTCTAGAAATCGACCCCTATTCATTCCCACAAGTTCTTATTTAAAACTTTCAAGATACTGTATAAGTTGTGTTATGTGTACCAACTTGTTATAGAAATGACTAATATTTTAGTAGGAAGTATCTTTGTTGTACTTTTAAAAAACTCAACAAGTCGATGAGCGTGCACAAGTTCGTACAAGATGAAAAAGTTTGCTATGGGGGTTTGAGGTATCAGTTCATTTTGGAAAAGGGGTCCCTTGCCCAAAATAGTTTGGGAATCCCTGGTTTAGACGATGCAAATCGTTTGTTGTTTCAATTTTACTGTATGCTACAGGCAGGACAATTGCATCGTGTAAATGGGGCTTTAAGGTCCCAGTTCCGTCCATGATAGGCATAAGTGACTTATTGCATTGAGCTGAGGTCTCGGGGCTTGTTTCAGATAATGCCCACGCTAGAGGCGCGTAGTGCGGCCAGTGTGTCATTCGACGGGCGCTCGCAAGTCACCCTCAGGCCTGGCGATAGGTAACAGGACATGCTTCACTCCCATCACTACACTACACATTGGAGACGGCATGACAAGGAGTAGATAGTCAATGGAGAGATCACTTCGGGATTTATGAAATGTGGGGGAAAATGAATGTCGGTCATTAAATGATCCTTGGTTGTGAAAAAGTTGTTTTAAGTCGACATAGTGCATTGTACAGACTTTGAACACGTTTGTATGTATATTACAACACACAGAATATTGTGTTTGGTTTTGCTCAATGCTCAGTTAGAAAAAAATAAACTCTGTTGCCAACAAAAGTGGCTCTAAAACAAATTTCATACGACTCAAAAGCCATTATAACCATATAGTTATGATGTCATGTCAAAAGCCATACAGTCTTAATTTTGTATGGCTTAAGAGTAAATGTTTTGAATGCCGTCTCCTTTTTACATGCCTTAATTCGTACACCCAGAGTGAGGTCCACTGGTCATAGAGTACTTTTCTTATTCATAAACATAGAATTCAGTGTGCGGGGGTAGTTGTTTAGATTTTATTTGCTTTTTATCTGGTGAAGGGCTATATCATTAAATTATTTCTATAATTTAAAAAAAACTAGGTTTTATTCAAGTATTATTTGCATATTAAGTGTAGAAAAATATGAATTTTAGGTCAATTTGCTTATCGCTTCTGCTTTGCATGTAAACGTACCTAACCATTGATTAACATTAACCTCATTTAGTTTTTAGTTTTACATCACCATGCATGTCGTCGTTTGTGTGTGTTCCAATAACTTTGTCACAAACTGTTTTTGTACAAAATTGCTGATATTCGATAAAATATGTACGTCTATGTAAGAAGTTGTAAATGTGCAGAAGTCACTAGGATATCTGTCCAATCTGGTTGCATATGGCAATCTTTATGCGTATTAGCACTCCATTGTTCACTACTCCATGGCTATGCAAAACTTTTGGGCTATTTTGTACAAAAGTGGCTATGGCTATGTTGTGATTGTGTGAATAAAATAAAAATACTCTTCTTGCATAGTTGTTACAATAATAATTTATAAGTAAACTCGAAAAAATCAAATCATTTTGGCCCCTATTATTCGGAGTTGTCTTACTAGTTCAAGACTAAATGCGTACAAAAACTTGCATTTGGCAAACTTGGATTTGGATGCAATAGCATCCAAGTTTATTATCGTGTTTACGTTACAAAATACTATAGTCATTCTCATATTGATACTTTAATTCAGAAAAATAAATTAAAACATCAAATTCTCACCCACAGCCTCTACGTGACGACCTCAGTGTACCCTGTACCATCGATTTGCGCACAGGATCAGATCTCTGACTGGTTCGACTCGTTAGCCGAATGCCTGCACTGGAACGTTCGGAAAAAACAAAAACAGATCGACGAACTTAGCGACATGACGCATTCGTCCAGCGATAACCTTGAAGAACTGGACCACAACCACCACGATGAACGACCCGCTGATACATGACCAGTGAAGGTTCGGTGACCTCAAGTGTTTTTTAGGAAAGGAAGGACGTGAAAAGAACTTTTTATTTCTTTGTCTTTAAACGAAAACCCAATGTTTCTATTTCTGTGTGTTTGAAAATGACGTTCGAAAAGTGGAGTTAACGAGTAAAATAGGGATAATTTGGTGTCGAAACCGCTTATGGCTCTAATTTATCTCAATGAAAAAAAGTTAAATAATGTCGAAATATTGAAAATAAAACTTGTTTAATGACTATAAACTGTATTCTCTTGTTCTATTAATATGTTTTAAAAGTTAACTTTATTAGTGAACAACGAATATTTTTTTTGGTAGGTACAAGTTTCGGTTTACGTGTGTGAATAACGATTTTTTTTTTCGATGTGGTTGAGTTGTTTATAACTTTTCGGCTAATAATGTGATACCGATTTCGATTATTATGTTGTTTTTGACATTCCCTTGGACAATAAAAATAAATGTGTTATGTCTTTCTCGGGTATGTTCGGTTTTTCTATATTTTACGTGGCCAATATTATTAAAATCTAAGACGAAATGAAAACTCATTTCATCTTTTTAGAATGGACGCTCAATATTAAATAGAAATCACTTAGTTTTACTAAAACGTTGGTCCGCATGTTTGTTTGGGAATATAAATCAATCTCATAAACATGCCTAACTTGTGTTAAGTTTATAACTTTGAAGGTGCTAACTGAAATAAAACAGTGCCAATAAATATGCTTAAATGTACGGTGAAACAGCATACTTTAAGAATAATATTCTGTTAGTTAGAAGAGAAGAAATAGAACAGATGGCTAAAATTGCTAGTTTCACCCTATTAAGCCCCGCGCGACACCGATTCGAAGTCAAACAATAGAATCAATTGTGACTCATTAGCTGTCCTTGACCAATTAAGCGGCGATACTATACCTTTTGTTTCACCTTGCAATCTAAAACTATTGTATTTTTACTTCTAAGCGGATGAGCGAAAAAAATAATTAAATAAAATTCTTTTATAAATGAATTGACTTTTCTATGTGATTTTAATCGAGGAAAAGTTATAGGTATACCGCTAGTGTTCAATGACGAGCACAAAATGGAGATAGTTGATAGATTTTTTTCACTTTCAGCTATTTTAAATTTGCATAGGGATTGTTTAGCAAGTGTACAAAAGAAATCACGATATTATTTTAAATTTAATGTGACATCACAGTAATGAAGTTCCTTGGCTAATTGTAATATTACCAAATATATAAAAAAAAATATTGCCAAATAAAATATCGCATCGCAAAAATCTTTCTGCGGCTAATCGCATGCCGTTGCAGTTACAAATTGCATTCAAAATCGAACCGCTATTTTAACATCATGCGCCAAATTGTATCCAAAAATCTATATTTTTCAATGTTTCTAATTTTCCTGAATGATTATTTAACAAAGCATCTAATTATGTTATTTATTTGGCAAAGGCCATTTTGTTCGAATCGCAATAATACAAACATCTTTCCTTTTTTTTCCCCGGATGTATGTACTTGTATTGGTGTTCCATGAGTATAATAGAAGGATAATTATGTATATAGGTTTACTATAAATTATATTATGAATGCGAATTTATATTTTGTTTCACTTGCCCATAAAATACCCTGACGTTACAATGAGCAGCTAGCAGGGGAACAATAAATGACTGAGTTTGCCCTCGAAAACCATGAATGTACCTACTTTACCCTTAACATAACATATCATTACGCCTTTATTCCCCGAAGGCTTAGGCCGTGTACACCCACATTTTGACAGTTTACCGTATGCCGTTTCTCTCGTGTCCGGTCCTGGTTCAGGCCATGGTACGGAGCGAGAGGGCATGGTCAGCCGTCACCTCCTGCGAAGCAGTAATGCTCGCGAAGGAGGAGGCGGGACGGTTGAGGGAAAGGCAAATTTCGCGCCCTCTCGCCCCTAGCCGCCGCAGGAGACGCCCTGGGCGTCGGAAATCCCGGGCGGATTTCCGGCCACCGTAGGCGCGGGCTTGCGGACGGTGAGCAATAGGTAGCTCACCGACCTGTAAGGACCCGGCCCGGGTCGACGGCGCGTTGTATTCCACGCGCGCCTCAAAGAGATGTCGTCAGCACAAGCGTAGGGGTCCACTAGGGCCGATGCCTGCCGGGGTCGCAGGAAGGTACTAAAGGGTTACCGAGGCCCCTGGCAACACAGGCAACGGAAGGAATACGGGTGGGTTTTGGTCAGTAAGAGTCTGACACATCCTCCCGCTCTGCCCAGACCGGGAGAAGTTATTTGATGATTTCCCACCAAAAAAAAAAAAGGGGGAACAATCAATGACTGACTTTGTACGTGGTTTTGACCGACACATGCATTTTTTTTTTATGGGAAAATATCAAATAACTCCTCCCGCTCTGGGCATCCTGTGTAGTGACGGGTAACTCATCAATTTTTTGTGAGGTTGAGGGAGGACCTCTCTTTACCTCGTGAGGTCCTCCTCATTTGAGGTGAGGAATCGTCAACGGCGTATTCACCTCACGACTCGTGAGCCCGAGCCGAATTCAGCCGAACGTACGAGGGTGCCAGGCGGGCGGGCTAGACGACGACTCACGAGTCTCTACTCACTCGCGACTCGCGAGTACTCGCAAGTCACGAACTCGTTCGCCTCACGCCTCTCCACGATTTCATATTGTCAATGTCAATTTTTGAAGACGCGTGAACGAGTGAGGTGGTTCAATGAGGAGATTTGAGTAACTCTTTCAATTTGCGATCATGAGTACCTCAAACGAGGGACTTCATGAGTGAGGGACTCATCACTAATCCTGTGCTGCGTGCCACGGGTTATATTCCCACACATAACAAATACTTGTATGGCCTCTAAACCATTCAAAACATAGTTGTTCAGTTTCTGGCTATTTGTGTATATGAGATTTCTGTTTTTAAACGGAAATACAAAATACTAATCGTGGAATAGCAAAGATACCGGTCTGCTCTCCATGAGTACTTTGAATACCATAAACTCAGGATCTTGTTCGAAAATTATCGGTTTTCTTATCCCTTCACGTCAAATTCAAAATGTCAATTCGGAATACGTCACATTCATTCAAAACAATGACATTAGTCTAACCTTAAAGAATTGTTGTCGAAAAGCAATATTTACTGAAAGAAAATGTCTAAAATAACAAATTTAATCAACTTTATATCAAAAAGGAGTATTTCCATAACAGCTCCTAGGGAAGGCAAGAGGAATTTCAGAAAGTTCGTGATCGCTAACAAGAGAGGATCCCGTATTCATCGTCAACAGCAGATGACTGACAATAGAGTTTTAGAGGTCGATAAGCGAGGAGTTCGTGATGTAGGGCAATTCATGAAGGGCCGTTTCGTAACTGTGCCTGAAATGATACCCGAACTTATTGTTCCTGACCTAAAAGATTTTGATTTAAAGCCATATGTGTCGTACAAAGCTGCCAATGTTATTCAGAGTGAATTTACGCCAGAGCAACTGTTTGACGCTGTGTACAGCAAGAAGATCGTAACTGACTACAAAGAAGGCAAGTTAGATGAAGAAGGATACCCTAAACAACCATCAGAGGAGGAAAAATTACAGCCTGATGAAGCAGTTCGCAGGGCAAAGAGAACGGGCTCAGATATATTTTGATTTCTTTGGTACTTGTGTAGTTTAGCTTTAAATAGATAAAATTATTGAATAAATACTATTAATTTGTTGTATAATATTCACTTGTATGATTTCTCAGTAGAATTAAGTAAGGAAATAGTTTTTAATTTAGTTATTGTACTAATGCCCTGTATTACAGAATCTCACTCAAAACTGAGGCATTACTGAAAACCCATTTAAAGCCATTTGATTTGTTGAAACTAGTTTTAAGTAATGCTTGAGTCTTAAGTAAGGTTCTGTAATATAGCCCTAAGACTAACATAGCTAGTCCCATTAATTATTTATACAACAATATTGTAAAGGTTGCTGTTATACTCTTATCATCAAATTCCTCTATATCTATCTACCTAAATATATATAAATGTATTGCCGTGCGTTAGTCTCACAAAAACTCAAAACTGGCACGACCAATTGTAATGTAAGTTATTCAGTGCACACCCAAGAAGTTTAACAAAAATAAAAGGTAATGCAACACATGGCATTAGCTGGCAAGTTTGGCTAACAATGTATAAGTATTATTATAGAAGTTATTCCAAAGTTAAAGTTAAAGTCAACGGTTAAGGAGGACACATTTTGTGAGTTAATAAAATTTCAAATTTCCTGATTTCATTTGTGGTAGTTATATCTTACTTGATAAACAAGCAGTTATCCTTAATTTCGGCTGCTACTAAGTATTTTTTCTGTTCCTACTCTTCACCTTCAGTTCTCATGCATTCGTAATGGTTGCATCAAGGCTTGACGTAACCCTGATTTTTAAATGATGATGGAGTTCTTATTAAATTGTGAAGTAGGTAATTTATCAACACTACTCTGTTGTTAATGCCTTTCGGTCCCTTTTCTGTTAAATTATCTTACCTTCACTGCTGAAGGAAAACATTTCTGGGGGCCGCCACTTCAGTTTGGTCTACGCTGAGCACCAATGGCGCTCGAGTCGCCGTGTCCATGCCACAAGCAAGGATAGAGGTCACGTCTAGACGTCTTCATGCGCTCACTTGGCGTAGGTTGACAGGCTTCAGGCTCAGTATTCGCTCCACCCGGTTTCTAACCTAGTCAATCTGCCATCTCTTTAGTCTAGTACGGCGCGGCGTCGTAACGACTTTTGAAAATACTCGGAATTAACTTGTTTTACATCCAGCTCCCTCAAAATCACACATCACCTTCACGCTTGTCATCCCAATCCTCATAATATTCTGGCTTTCAACCACGGCATAATCTGACCAGCTCAGTCATCTCTAAACTGATAACGGGCGCTAGACTGCGTATCATAACAGGTTTTCCACGTACACGATTAGGAAAACTCATCAAATAGCTGAGTTTCAGAGCGGAGTGTTTATCATCCCGCCTTCATTACATATTGGTTGCTATTGGTGTGGCCTGACTGTTTTTTTCTTCCATACAAATTGGCTCTTCTTCTGGGCAGCATGCACACTTATTTATAATGTGCTCCTCATTATTCAATCGTGTGATTCATTTGGCTTTTAGGCCTAGCGCAGTCATTTGTCCAGAAAGATATTAACTCTGACTTTTTTTTTTGGATGGCATATCATCAAATAACTTCTCCCGCTCTGGGTGGAGCGGGAGGGTGTGTCAGACTTTTACTGACTAAAACCCACCCGTATTCCTTCCGTTGCCTGTGTTGCGGGGGCCTCGGTGACCCATTAGTACCTTCCCGCGATCCCGGCAGGCATTGGCCCTAGTGGACCTCTACATTTATGCTGACGACATCTCTTTGAGGCGCGCGTGGAATACAACGCGCCGTTTACCCGGGCCGGTTCCTTACCGGACGGTGAGCTACCCATTGCTCACCGTCTGCAAGCCCGCGCCTACGGTGGCCGGAAATCCGCCCGGGATTCCCGACGCCCAGGGCGTCTCCTGCGGCGGCTAGGGGCGAGAGGGTCCGAAATTTGCCTTTCCCTCAACCGTCCCGCCTCCTCCTTCGCGAGCATTACTGCTTCGCAGAAGGTGGTGACGACTGCCCATGCCCTCTCGCTCCGTACCATGGCCAGAACCAGGGCCGGACGCGAGAGATCTCTGCCGCCGATCGCCTCCACGAGGACACGGCGGTGCTCTGCCCAAGCCGGGCAGACCTCCACCGTATGCTCCACCGTGTCCTCCGGGCGATCCACACAGTGGTGACACCCGGATTAACTCTGACTTGGGAATGGAATTTGAATAAGTACTACCTGGGTCTACCTACGAGTACCTCGTTCTAAAAACTGGTGTCAGTCTCCGCAAGTAAATTAACTCAGAAACCTTTCGTAAGTATTAGATTTAGTTAAAATAATATGCAACCTGACAGAGAATCTAATAGAACTAACGAAGGAATACCCCAAGGCCGAGTTCTTGGCCCTCGTATAACTGTCGCTTTTTCTTTGCCGGAACGGAGGAACTTTTCATTCTTGTATAAAATCTTCTTTTCATTCTTGCAAATAGGAAACATAAACATTATGTTTACTATTCTAAGCTAGCGATTATTATCACATACCGGACTTACGACTTAGTAGGTATTTGGTGATAACATACCGTCTTATATATTATGTTGTTTGGACTTACATAACAGATAGGAGCAGTTATGAAGGTACCTATTGTGTATTATTGTCGGCCCAGTATATCTGCTTACCCCCTCTAAGATAATCTTGTATTTACTATAGTCGCGACGATATTTCACATCTAGTCTACCTACCTACATATTTATTTAAGTCAGTAAGACTTAAATAAATATGTAGGTAGGTAGACTATTAATAAATTAAATAAACTAATTTGCAAGTCAGTCAATATGGTAATTTTCCACAGCTAGTAAGCAGGTAGAGGTAATTTTAAGCTTTAGTTACCTAGGTACCTACATTGTGATTTAAACACGTGTACAGCAATCGCTCCATGTGAATATTCGGCAAAACCTGGAAGAGTATATGAGTTGTAAACGAGTTAATCATAATCTCATACAATATACTGCGAATAAAAATTACGAGTAAACTGATGATAACATATCATGAGATCAAAGAATGTTTTATAACAGGGATTGATATTTGTCTTTTTTTAAACAAATGTTTAGCCCGTGGACATTTAACATCAAATAGGTACTGAAGTGAAACAAAGTGCCGTGGCACGGATGACCCGAACTTTAACTAAATTGTAATAAGCTTGTCTACAGTTCATAATAATATCGAACAACGTTTTATCATTTAAACGACCGATACCATTTCGCGCGGTTGTGGAGCGCCTGCGCAGTTCGTACCGGTTTGACAAATAAGCGGATTTATACACAATGGGTGGTAACTATTCAGCTATGGACCCGATGGAAGTACCCGTGCCCGATATACAGAAATTATTCGATCGCGATGGTTATTTGAAGCCATACGAACGGGAAATCCGACGCAGGTAAGGCTTTAGTGTTCCTAATACGCTTTATAATGAAGTTTGAGTGAAATTGTGGAAGAAAACCGTGGTTTTAAGAGATATTTTGCCTCAATTTAAGGTTAACCCACCGTGTTTACGAATTGTTGACAATAAAGCGTTGTAGCGCTTTACATCTTTAGGCGTACTTAAACGTTAGAGAACGTTGTTTTGAATATTTATAGACACTTATCTGTAAAGTAGTAAATAAAAAATCATTCCAAGGCTATTTTCCGCCTTTGTAGCATATACATATTTCTATACCGATATTTATTTCCTAAGAAAAATATCGCGTTAGCTGATTCAGCGCTGTAATCGCTCGATGTACGTTGTAACGTTCCCAATGTCAAATCTAAGGTCAATTGATATCAGAGATGCAGAACTTTAGACACTTTAGAACTTAGATATTCATTAAATACGGTCATTTTCTGTAGGTAAATAGTAATAAGCCATTAGACCTTAGAGATAAACCTAGCCGGCTGGCCACGATTATGCTTAGGTATAACCTATTCGTTAATCAGTCATAGATGTAGCTGTGGGTAGGTAGGTACATAAACTCATCTCTATTTGGGCGAGCGTAGTAGGTATTAATCCGATTCAGCTTTATAAGTTCATGCCCTAGCTGGAGGCCTAAATTTATTGAGGCACCCACAGGATAGTCCGGTTAAGCAGACGACAACCACCTAGGTTGACTTGCGTGATGCCATACATAAAAAAAGCGTGCGTAGCAAAAAAATCAAGATGCAGATAGATACCTAGGCAGCTCATAGGTAATCAAGTGCATACAATATAAAGCATATACCTAGTACCTACCTACCTAGTTAACGAATGCGCACAGAGTTAATGCTACGGCTACATTATCGCAATAACGCGAACTACACTTCGCGCGCGCTCTCTTGTACAGCAAGACGTCGCACAGTGGGCCCATACTGAAAATTAGTGGACTTAGGCAACAAAGTTCCTATATCGATGCAATTTTTTTTTATATGACGTGTTATATTATTCCTGACAACTTTTATTCTTATAAAATTTCTTCTAAAGTTGATAGTTTGTCTTGAAAAAAATTAATTCGATTTTTTTGTATAGAGCGAATCACGTTTAATTTTTTTTCTTCAATTGTACTAATATGTTGAGTGTGTGGCGTGAGTATATGATAGCTAGGGTCATTCTCTATCCATGATAAAAAAAATCAGCGCCGGCCATCTGCGGCAGCGCGAGTAATCATTCGGTAAAAAAAAAATGATTTGGAAGAATTTTTTTGTCATTTAAAATAAATTCAAAGCATATTTTTTGTCTCATTTGGCTGTTTTCACCTTCTTTTTAGTTAAATAAATAGTTTTAATAGCGCATACGTACTTATAACTAGTAATTCTGGTAGAGATTTAGTTATTATTGCATGTTATCGGTAGCACCTGCATTGTGATTGATGACTCATTTGTTTGTGCACTCAGCTAAGCGCATAACTAATGAGTCATCGAAAAATGCTCGTCTCTGATTGGCTGAATAATTTTCACTCACTGTTATGTCCACTACTTGAGTAATTAACACTAACTATAAATATAAAGACATTCATTAAGTCCATCTAGTTTCGCTCTTGTCGCTTGTTTGTGAACACAGTGAAATACTTGTATTTTTATATTTACATTAGAACTATGGCTGGATTTTGTACCAACCTAGATCTTTTTGTGAAATTAAGAAGTGGCGGTGATCTGAAAAATCATATGTTTCTGTATGAAAGTATCATTTCTGTCTTGACTACCGAAGTGTCTGAAGAAGACAAGAACCGAATCAAGGAGTTCTGTCGACTTTTTTGTGTAAATTTAAATAAAAAGTGGATAGAGTCAAGTAGAAATCAAAAAACTTTTATGAATCGTGTAATTAATCGCAAGTGGTTGGAAAAAAACATCAACTGGCCTGTTTGTGACAGTGTTGATCTGAGAAGTGTGATGGGCTTTTCGGACGCAGCCTTATCTGAGCTTGTGGATATAGATTGCCATGTTCCTACTCTTGCAGTATGTACTGCGGAAGCGGGAACATCTACAGAAAAGGAGCACAGAAAACCGTTCGAAGAGTTAAGTAATAAGCAAAAGAAAAGACGTTCTACTTCCATAGTAGAAGAAAATTCCGAGGAAGAGTTGCAGCACTGGTACATAACAAAATTGAAAGACAACGGCAAAACGAATCTGGCAAAAGTGGTCGAATACCTTTCCAGTAATCCAGATGCGCTATCCGAAGTAGAAGAGAGACTATTCAAAAAGCAGAGCTTAAGTACTGTCTCTGAAGATAAGTGTTTAGCTCTTTATACATCAGTTGCGCTCTCGAAATGGAAGTACTTAGCTCTTCGACAATTTCTGAAAGAAGAAAACTGTGCTGCCTTTCCATCTTATCCAAAGCTTGTAAATGCCAAGAAAAGATGTTACCCACCACAAGAGAGTATGGAGATTACCGAAAACGGAGCTCACATTAAATTGCAAGCGCTATTGGACCACACTGTGGAGAGGATATTACTTGATATAAATACTGTTGATAGGTCTCAAAATGAAGAACTCAAGTTGACCTGGAAATGGGGACTTGATGGTTCTTCGGCGCAGAGTAACTATAAACAGAAAACGTCAAACACAGCTACAGAGTTCGATGATTCATCAGTAGTCATGATAAGCATCGTCCCTCTTCGGCTAGTGTCTACTAGGCCATCATCTGGGAATGAAAATCTAGTTTGGGAGAACCCCACACCTTGCTCAACTCTGTACTGTCGACCAGTGAAGTTCACTTTCACTTCGGAGACAGCTGACTTTATAAAGTCTGAAGAGTCTGAGATGAAAAAACAAATTGATGAACGAATATCTACACAGTGTGGAAATATTATTGTATCACATGAATTGCATATGACCATGATTGATGGAAAAGTGGCCAATATTATTGCTGGAGTACCATCATATGCAACGTGTCCCATTTGCTTGGCAAAACCGAGTGAGATGAATAATTTAGACGCTTTGACTTCTAAACCACTTCGTGAAGAAATTTACAAAAAAGGAATTTCTTCACTGCATATGAAGATTCGGTGTATGGAATGTCTTCTCCGTATATCTTATAATCTGGATTTTCAACGATGGACTGCTCGCGGCGAACATAAGGCTTTGAAACAAGCTAATAAAAATACCACACAGAAAGAGTTTCGTGAGCAAACTGGAATGCTGATTGATATAGTCAAACAGGTATGTATTTAATTTTCGCTCTCTATAAGTTGTTTGTGAATTATATCTCTATGTATTGTATATTACAGTATTGTTTTCCCATTTTAGGGTTTTGGAACTACAAACGACGGGAATACAGCGAGGCGCTTTTTCCAAGATTACAAAAGATCTTCCAGAATAACGGGAATTGACGAAAATCTGATTTTCAGATTTTCCGTTATTCTACAAGCCATATCATCAGGCAAAAACATTGACTGTGAAAAATTTAGAAGATACTGTAGAGAAACAGCTGATGTGTACGTGCAACACTATTCGTGGTACTACATGCCAGTTAGTGTACATAAACTTCTAATGCACGGTGCAGACATCTGTAACCACTTTGGTGTTTTGCCAATCGGTAAGTAAAAAATAAATATAGTTTGATGTATTATTTGACTCGATTGCGTTTTGAAATTAAAATGTATGTACTTATTCGTTTTAGGTACCTTATCTGAAGAAGCTTCGGAAGCCCGTAATAACGACTTCAGAAACGTCAGGGAGAGGCACACTCGGAAAACGGGGAGAATAGCAACAAACGAAGACATCCTCCATGGACTTCTAATAAGCTCTGATCCCCACATATCCTACATAAGGCCTAAAATAATGAAACAGGTTCATAATGAGTTGTTGCCTGAAGCAACGCAGTTGTTACAGACTACTGAGCCTCCCTGTGACAGTGAAATTATGGAGGAAGAAGAATGCCTCATAGCAGAGTCCGAAAATTTGCCGGAGCCACTAGCACTTCTGGAACAAGAAATAATGTGATCCGGCTCTAAATTATTCCCACAAAAGCCCATCAGGGTTAGGAATATGACAAACAGCCCTTTTCAGGGCTACAATTACTTCACAGTTTCATATTGATCATACGTACGATAACTTATACTATAATAATATACATACAGTTGATTATGTAGATAATTATCAACGACTTGCCAGTACAAATTTAAATTATTTCACCTATCATTAACAAAATTAGTATAACCTGAAACATTACGATATATTTATTCAACAATAGATAACGTGCAGTTAAAAAATAACACAGCCAATCAGAGACGAGCATTTTTCGATGACTCATTAGTTATGCGCGCACAAACATATGAGTCATCAATCACAATGCAGAGCACCTGCATTGTGATTGATGACTCATTTGTACCGATAACATGCAATAATAACTAAATCTCTACCAGAATTACTAGTTCTAAGTACGTATGCGCTATTAAAACTATTTATTTAACTAAAAAGAAGGTGAAAACAGCCAAATGAGACAAAAATATGCTTTGAATTTATTTTAAATGACAAAAAAATTCTTCCAAATTATTATTTTTTTACCGAATGATTACTCGCGCTGCCGCAGATGGCCGGCGCTGATTTTTTTTCGTGGATAGAGAATGACCCTAGCTATCATATACTCACGCCACACACCCAACATATTAGTACAATTGAAGAAAAAAAATTAAACGTGATTCGCTCCATACAAAAAAATCTAATAATTTTTTTTCAAGACAAACTATCAAGTTTAGAAGAAATTTTATAAGAATAAAAGTTGTCAGGAATATTATAACACGTCATATAAAAAAAACTTGCATCGATATGGTAACTTTGTTGCCTAAGTCCACTAATTTTCAGTATGGGCCCACTGTGCGTCGAGGGGTGTGCGAGAGAGAGCGCGCGAAGTGGAGTTCGCGTTATCGCGACAATGTAGCCGAAGCACAACAAATATCCGTGCTATGCTAAACTGAAATTTAGAAAATACCCTCATTTATCTTATCTCAGTTTTTAATCAATTAAACTGCGTAGATTTGAAGATGCGATTTTTGTTAATTAATAATGCTTGGTCGTTTTATTGAAATCTCAATTATAACACGGGTCAGCTGACATTTGATCATCCTGTATATAAACAGATTTGCAAGAAAAATAAAAAAATGAGAGGCTATGTTGGATTGACTGCCGTGCTTTTGAGTTGCACTGCTTCTAAGTAGGTTTATTGGACTCTACTACGACTCAGTACAAACTAGACTTCGGACTTACAAACGTCATAACTCTGAAAACGCCTTACAAATGCTGGTGCCAATATTTTGGAAACCTCGGGTGGGTTGACTGTTGCTGAAGTGAACCGAAACACTTATTATTATAGCCATATTCAAATATTGTTTCATCTCAATTTCAGATATGGATGCTACAGAGATCTGTGGGACAGGATCGACACCTGGGAGGGTGGTTTCGACGGGTTTACAAAGGGGTACAAATACTTTGGGCCTCAGTACAACTCAGATGGGTCCGTGACCTGGCGGGAATGGGCCCCAGGGGCACACAGCTTGCACTTACAAGGAGAATTCAGTACGTTATTAGACAACTAAGTTATTTAATCCTGCATCAGTGCTAAAGCTTCTAAAGCTTAATTACTGCACGATTTCCGATTTACCGAAACTTACTTCGCAACTTGCGCTGGTCTAATTCTAAAACATTTCTGTTGCATTTCTGATATGTCCTTTTTGTGAGCCCATCAAAAATGTCGAGGACATATTCAAAGACACGCCTTTGTTTGATCAAATCATGATAGTAAATTTTGAATATGCGGCCGCACGAGTCATTATAGTCAGTGGTGGCCCAGTGGTAAAGGCCACGACTTATGAGTTTGTAAGTCGTGAGTTCGAACCCAGACAGGCGCTTTACTTTGTGTAAATAAGTTCATCACCACTGCTCTCAAAACGGTGAAGGAAAACATCGTGAAGAAACCGGCATGTCCTAGAACCAAAAAATCGAAGGCATGTGACATCTACCAACCCGAACTGGGCCCGCGTGGTAGATTACAGCCCACTCCCTCTCGAAGACAGGTCCCAGCAGTGGGAACATTATAGGCTGATTATGCTATAAGTCATCAACAAGGTATTTTTACAACTCAAAACTCAAAGCATTTATTTCAAATAAACCAATTAAGTACAGGGACTTTTTAATTTTCAAGGTGTCGGTCAGTCAGAATGATGAAGCTCGTTGGCCATTCCAAAGCGTAGTAGGTTGTTATGGAGAAGAATGTCGAGTTTCTTGCCCGCAAGAAACTCGACATTCTTTTAAATCAAAATATTGGTTACTTACATCATTCATCTTGAAATTATACATGAGCGAACGATGTAGAAAGACGTGCACGTTAAAAGCGTCCGTAATAAAATGATAAAACAATAAATAAAAAAAAGTTAAAATTAGCCGTGGCAGCTTAGAGATGACCAGTCCCTACTGACGGCGCGGCGGCGCCCGTTCACGAACATGACGTATGGATTAGAAACATTCCTCTCAACCATGAAGGGAGCTTAATGATCCAACACAACAGAGGTCATTTGGGATACCTACTACGAGGGTGACACTGAAAGTTCTTAGAAAATAAAAAACTGAACAAACTAGCAAGTTATTAGTTTTATTATATCTTTTCAATATAGTGTCCATTTACATCAATACATCGCTGCATCCAATGGAACCACTGAGAAAAGCACTTTACCCACTCGTCCTTAGGGGTCTCTTCGACGGCATTTTGAAACGCAGCCACGGTTTCCTCGGCGTCCATAAAACGTTTTCCTCGAAGTTTTTCTTTTATTTTCGGAAATAAATAAAAATCGCAAGGTGCGAGGTCGGGGCTATAGGGCGGGTGACCCAGTAATTCCACGTCTGAAGTCGCCAAGTAGTCGATTGTTTGTTTGGCGGTGTGCGACCAGGCGTTGTCGTGGTGCGATCCTACTGCGAGGTCGTTTCTCCCGAACTTTTTACAAGACAAGTGGCAAGCAATTGTTAGTGTACCACTCAGCAGTAACTGTTTTTCGATCCTCTAAAACAATTGTTGCGTAATGACCTGTCCTTCCGAAGAACGAAGCCACCATCTTTTTCCCACGCTTCGACCTCTCTTCACTTTAGTTGGCAACTCCTCAGAAGGAAACACCCAGACAGTAGACTGTCTCTTAGTTTCAGGATCATAACAATAAATCCAGCTTTCGTCACCCGTAAGTATGACGAACACAGCATTTGAGTCACCTCCGTTAAATCTTTGAACCATTTCACCACACCAATCAACACGACGGAGTTTTAGGGCCTCTGTCAAATTATGATGTATCCGCCGGGCAAAAAGCTTGCTGACCGCTAAATGTTCATGGAGGATTTGTGCACTTGACTCATACCGATGCCTAAGCTTGTCCGAATTTTCTGATAAATCACTCTTTTGTCAGTCTCTATCATACGCCGCACAACACTGATGTTATCTTCAGTCGTCGCCGTAGAAGGCCGTCCCTCACGCAGATCATCGGTGAGATTAGTGTGACAGTTGTAGACAGTGGCACGAGATGGGGCTTCATCGTGAAAGGCCAATCGAAGTCTATCATAACTTTCTTGTTGACTTAAATGCCATCGAAAGTCAATAAATGACAAATGAATAAAATACATACACAATAATATTGGCAAAAAGTTCCATTTTCAAAGTTTGAACTGTTTTTTTATTATATCGTTTACAAGTGGCCAGTTCTAAAAACTTTCAGTGTCGCCCTCGTATTCTTCAATCTAGAAGGCGGTTTTAAATCAGTTCTTTGCTTTGCATTAATTCGTGACATTTAAATAAAAATACTCAACCAATACGTGCACGCTGTCCCAGAATAGACGAAGGCTAACTCTCGATCTTAACTAGTCCCGAAGTAAATTCCAACCGTATCACATTAACTTCAAATTCAAACTCTGTTCCATCTTTCATTGAGTTCAAAATGCCAAAACTAAGTATTATTTGAATAAATAGGGGCAATAAAAGATTATTGATCGCCGTATCACGCGCATTGCGACATAGATGCTCATTTTGATCTATACGTGAATGATTGCTTAATTTTTTTCGTCACCTTACAGTAAATTCCGATGAATCACAACTGTATCACATTATTTCAAACTCTGTACCATCCTTTATAGAGTTCAAAATGCCAAAACTAAATATTATTTGAATAAATAGGGGTCAATAGAAGATTATAGATCGCCGTATTACGCGCAAAGCGACATTAGGTGCTCATTTTTATCTGTACTAATATGTGAATGATTGCTTAATTTTTTTCGTCACCTTACAGATGGCTGGAACTCAAAGAGTCATCCATTCAAGAAACAGGAATTTGGTAAATGGGAGCTAACGATAGCAGCAAACCCCGATGGGTCTTCTCCACTAAAACACGGCGGCCGTGTGCAACTTATAGTCAACGACAATTTGTACAGGCTGTCGCCGTGGGCCAGTTATGTCAAGCCTTTCGAGGGATTCACATACCAACAGTTTATATACAGACCAGAAAACGTAAGTATTTATTTATGTACTGTCTACTTGTTGGTTATCGTATGATGCCCACATATTAATTTAAGCCAAAAGGTACAGTCCGTCTATCTGTCCTATTATATTTTTTCGGGTTCCGTACCTCAAAAAGACTTAACGGAACCTTTATAGGATCACTCGTGTGTCTGTTTATCTGATGTCTGTTCGTCTGTCACAGCTGATTTGCTCCGAATCTACTGGAACGATTAAGTTGGACATGGACCAAATGAATTTTGAATATGAGGGTCACTTTTGGGGGCAAATTAGAATAAAAAGTTTTGTAATCTGTACCGTGTGATATATTCAACGAAAGGGCTTGCTAAGAGGGTCTCAAATATATATATGTATTAAAATAAATATTTTAAAGCTGGTTAAGAAAATATATGAAAATGGTCCATTCTCCCCCCCCCCCCCCTATCTCCGAAACTACTGAGCTTAAAAAAATACAGAAATTAGTTCTTTACTTTCTTATATAATAGATTACAGGAAAACCTATAAGAAGTCTATTGTGTTAAAATAACATGGTAAACACTCAATATTGTGCGTACAGTTGCAAAGCATGTTCTCCCATACATTCCAACTGCAAATGTAAGTGCAGTTGCAACTCGCACTTGTCCGGTTTTTTCTGTTTTAACCTTCTATGCACAATACTTTCTTGATATTTTTAGACATTTAGTCTTTATCAAACCGATTGTGATTTCTCATTACAGCAAATCTTTAAGATAAAACACTGTTATTAAAGGCAATAACAATGTTTTATCTTAAAGATTTGCATTGACTGTATTCATAAGTAAAGACTTATGAATACAGTCAATGCAGATGCATTTTCTCATGTACGAATACCTGACCAATATGAAACATTACGACCAGCTTTGACGCCATCCATGAAGAGAATTTTCAGAACATAATTTTATTTTTTCCTGTATTTTTCTTTTTTAGCCTTATCAATTTAAGCACCCTAAAGTAGCGAGACCCAAGTCTCCCCGTATTTACGAGTGCCACGTCGGTATAGCTTCATCGGAGGGCAAAGTCGGCACATACAACGAATTTAGAGATAATATTCTACCTAGGATTAAGAATCAAGGTGAGTTAACAATTTATTTGCATGATATAAGTAGGTAGCTAGTTAGATTAATTTTAAAAATAAAGGAAAAAATGAGACAGAACTTCAACTATGTAAATAATCTTAAAATCTGATATGGCTGCTATGACCGCTATCCAAATCTTATTTCGCGCTTCTATCGCCACATGCGAACTACGCATCACACTGACGTCATGCAAAATGCTGCATCGCGCAAGCAGTGTACCGCGCGACTAGAATATAATAATGCCGACCAAAAAAAAACCGTTTGAATAACGAACAAAAAAGTCACCCATGAGGGGATTTTATGGACTTACACTTGTGTTTTTTAAATAAATACTGTTTTTTTTTTAATGTCTTCACCTCCGTATTTTTTTCACAGTCGACAAATTTTAATTCGACAATTTTTAAATGTTAGTTAACCCGATAAAATAACTCAAGCTTTTAGAAATAATAAACATAATCCAAATCGAGCCAATAACTTCGGAGATATGGCAAAAAATGTTAAACAAGGTCACAAACGCTACTCAAGTAATAAAAACTAGAATAAGATGAAAAATATTAAACATAGACCCCTTTTAATGTTAATTTTCGAGGCAGACACATGCATGGGTGGCATTTTATACAACGTTCCAACATCAATCGACAGGCAGTAGCCTACACAGAAACAACACCCATCTGGTCGGAGGATCCTCCCTTTTCTATGGAGACTGAGTGAACTATACCCTCATACCGCTTTAGATATTCATTTGCACTTTCTAATTTTAAAACAATTTGTAGGTTACAACTCAATACAACTTATGGCCATAATGGAGCATGCATACTACGCGTCCTTTGGATACCAAGTCACAAGTTTCTTCGCAACAAGCAGGTAATTGTTGTTCACATTTTAACATAATATTTATATTCTTCTTATCTCAAAAAGTTTTATAATGAGAGTTTCACTAACTATAAAATAAAAATAAAATAAAAGGGGTATTGCAGAAACTTGTACAACTTTTACAATAAATCTTACGTAGGAACCTTATTTATATAAGTAAAAGATATACCTACCCTGTGCTAGCAACTAACTTCTTCAGTTACAATTTTTGCCACATAAAATACGTATGTTGGCAACATACGTACGCAACATTAGGGAACTATCCTTTGGAACCTGCAACTTATTTAGACAATGTTAAATAAGTAATAGATAATCGTGTTAGAAATATAATTGAATTTTTCATCCCCAGTCGTTACGGCACCCCCTGCGAGCTCAAACAGCTGGTCGACCGCGCCCACGAGCTGGGTCTCTACGTTCTCCTCGACGTGGTTCACTCCCACGCCTCCAAGAACACCCTGGACGGCCTCAACGAGTTTGATGGTACCAACTCCTGCTTCTTCCACGACGGAGTGAGGGGAACCCACCAGCTGTGGGACAGCCGGCTGTTCAACTACTCTGAGTAAGTTGTGATCACCTTCGTCATATGTGGTCAGCGAAAAGATGCTTAAGCCAAGCGTGGTCAGCGAAAAGATGCTTGAGCCAAGTGTAAGTGTGTCACAACGATCGTTCCTGAGCTGAAGTGTGTAGTTGTGGTGATAGACCATGTGATATAATACTCTGCAAGGTGTCTAGTTCGATGGCACCAACTCCTGCTTCTTCCACGACGGGATGAGGCTATAAGGGCATGAGGAACGGTGTTAAGTTCACTCATCCTCCATAGAAAAGGGAGAAATGCTCTACGAAGTTCCACCGGCTGTCGAGGACGAGTCCCAGGTACTTCATCGTCGACTCGACGCCGATGTGAACCCATCCTACCGTTATTTGGGATACCGACGGTGGCACGTTCCTAGGAACATGAAAGCACATGGCCTCGAAATTGTGCAGGGCCACCTCGAGTCCCAATTGCCGGATCCTTTCGACGATTGTCGCAACCCCTCGTGCCGCTACTTCGGCCGCCGCCTGGTGCGACCTCCCCTGCCCCAGGACCAGCGTGTCGTCAGCGTAGCACACTACGCTGACGCCGCTAGGGAGGTCGGCGCGCAGCACCCAGTCGTATCCGATGTCCCACAGAGGCGGCCCCAGGACCGATCCTTGTGGGACACCGCACGACATCTCTTTCCAGTTCCACACTCCCTGGTGACCGGGGTAGATGACGGCCCTGTCCATCAGATTGGCCTCGACCACACGACAGACAGGGATTGCAGGCATTGGCGACGTCTACCGCGTCCACCGAAATTCTTGTTTCTTGAATGTATGACTCTTTGAGTTCCAGCCTTTTGATGATCTTCGAAAGATGCTTGAGCTAATCGTCACCACATTGATCGGTCCTTGAGTTGTGGGGATAAATCGTATAATAGAAGTAGACCCTAGATCTATGCTTGGAGTTTCCCTAGGTGATCGAATCAGAAATGAAGAGATCCGCAGGCGAACCAAGGTTACCGACATATCCCGAAGAATTGCCAAACTTAAGTGGCACAAACAGTGGGTGAACAGATGGCCGATGGGGCCGAAAGGTTCTGGAGTGTCGACCGCGTACCGGAAGACGTAGCGTTGGAAGGCCTCCTACAAGGTGGACCGATGACCTTGTGAAGGCCGCTGGATCTGGGAAGCACAAAACCGGTCGAAGTGGCGGTGCTTAGGGGAGGCCTATGTCCAGCAGTGGACGTCTTTCGGCTGAAATGATTATGATGATGATGATGAGACCCTAGATGGCCTCAACGAGTTCGATGGCACCAACTAGTGGTTCTCTCATGACGAAAGTTATATACAGGATCAAATTAAACTAGCGAAACTCCTCACACGTGATGGGTATTGATATCTCGAGAGGGCAAAAAAAATAATTGATGATTTTTTTTTGGGTCTACGATCGCTGGTAGTGTTGTTACTTGAAGTATGAGTTGAGAAAATCTGTTTTTTCTTCGTTTTATCGTCTTTAGATATCGTTACCCATCACGTCTGTGAAGATTACACAAAAGAAAACAGATTTTTTAAACTGATAATTCACGTAATATGTACTTCTATAATTTAATACCTATCTGTATAATTAAAATCCTGCTCCACCTATTCTTTAATGACATTAACTTCATTTTGATATTGTATACGAAATTGTGACTATTTACTACCAATTTTTGTTTATGTGCCGTCTTAATTTATTGACATATTATTAACTGTTAGTGTTTTGCATGAAACTGTGACATGTACTTACCTAGTGACTTCATTATTTATTATTTTGTTAATGTGACTTTTTGTAACTAATTATTTTCTATGCCTTCTGGCGGGACATAGTATGGACCAATATTTCTATATAATAACATCTGTATATTTACCCTATGTTCACAAAATTAATAAATGAATTTGAAAAGAAACGTAACTACACTTGCAGTTGAAACCCCAAAAAAACTCATCAAATTAATATCTTTTTATTTTATCATGTTTAGATATATTTACACATCACGTCTCTGAAGTTTCGCTAGCTAATTCAATTTGACCCTGTATAGACAATAATCCTTTTTTGGAGACAGGCTTAGCATGACGCTTTCTATTTCTACTCTACTATAAAATAGAAATCGCTTGTCTAAATTTCTCGGTAGAAAAATGTCAGCTGTCTACACGGAAACGTCATTTTTGTCTACCCTTCCGTCGACAAAACGCTTCTCTACGGTTCTCTTGTTAAGCCTGCAGCACTCTTGAAAAAAGTACAAGTGTCCAACTGATCAACAGTGGAAACAAAAATATCCTAACAAAATCATATCATTTTTCAGGACTGAAGTGCTGAGGTTCTTACTATCGAATTTGAGGTGGTACCAAGAGGAATACCAATTTGATGGATTCAGGTAAGATACATTATTAATCTACCATACACGTCTTGCTTGCAAGCTTTACTACAAAATATGATTAATTTATTTTGTTATTTATACACAAACAATTAAAAAAACTGGCGAAATGTGGTAGTTACTATGTCTATATCTAGCGTTGCCAGGCGTCCGGATAAAGCCGGACACAGTCAGGCTTTTTGGTTGCGTGTCCGGCCTTTGTTAGGCTTTTTAAATACCTTTTTTTTTACCAGACATGACCATTTTGTTTTAATTTGTTTTCCATTTGAAATTCATATTGTAATGAATATTGAATGATTAATAATAAAGAAGAATGATCCATTAAATTGTATTGTTGTTTCATTAGAATTTAAGGAGAATTAATTGTAAATGATAAAAAAAACGTGTTACTTAAAAAAAAACTGTCGTGTATCTAAGACTAAAAAGTTAAGGGTCCCCGGCCTTTTTATCCAAATGTCCGGCTAAACTGACTGATTTTAAGACCTGGCAACCCTATCTATATCCAAACCTCTGCCTAACCCTTCAGGGGAAAAAGGGTGATGTCATGTTAGTATTCAAACATAGGGAAACGAGTAACGACATTATAACTTTTACTTTTTTTACATATTTATAATGATAAATAGAATTTTCTTGGACACAGAAACTGCTTCTCCCTAATCTTGTTCTTTTGTTACAACCGTACCCCGTTACAACTGACCCCCGTCCTACCACAGATTCGACGGCGTGACGTCAATGCTGTACCACTCGCGCGGCATCGGCGAGGGCTTCTCGGGCCACTACGACGAGTACTACGGACTGGGCGTGGACACTGAGGCGCTGGTGTACCTTATGTTGGCTAATGAGATGGTGCACAAGATCGATGCCAGGGCCATTACTATTGCTGAGGTGAGGATAAATTTGAGATTATTAGCGATTATACTTGGGACTGGATCCCGGGATCAGTATAGGGACTCATTAAGGATAGCTTCTGAACGGGCCTAAGCTATTGTTGGGAGAGACCATCACCTGCCTAGCCTTCGGCTTCCAGTATAACTGGATGCAGCTGAATACCAGTATTTTACATGGAACGACTGCCTATCTAACCTCCACAACCCAGTAACTGGGTAATACGATACCCCTTGGTAAGACTGGTTGTCAGACTTTCCGGCTTCTGACGACCCGTAACGACTGTCAAAGATCCACGAATGACATCTGGGACCAACGGCGTAACGTGTTTTCCGAGGCACGGAGGGGTCTTGGTATGTAAAGATGGTCACCCATCCACGGACCAACCGCGGCAAGCGTAACTTAACCTGTTCGAATGACTCGTGCGGCTGTTATTACTTAGCCATAAGCGAGGGGCTTGTCACGCCTGTCACTACTCCATACAAGTTTAGACGTGATTGAAAACTTGCCTACTAAAATTACGTCAATTTACGTCAAGCGCTGATTAATTTGACAGGACTAAACTAAAATTTATCTTCTGTCCTTTTCTTAATGAAATAGAAAGAAAAAGATGTACTAAACTTAAATTTAGTTTAGTTTGTGAACAAGATAATCGGCACCATTATTATATGGTACAAAATCTATTTGTTATTGTTGTGTTTGCGTCTACGTTGGAATTTGGACTCTCTAAAAGAAAGTTTTTGGAAAAGTAATTTGGCCTGAAGTAAAGATGTGGCGGCATCTACAGCGCCACATACGAACTACGCATCACACTGACGTCACGCAAAAATCCTGCATCGCGCAAGCAGAGTTTACCGCGCAACTAGCATATATACAACATCCCGACATCAACCGTCGGGCAGTTGCCCACCAGACACGACACCTGTCTGGTCGGAGGATCCTCCCTTTTCTATGGAGGATGAGTGAACTTTACAACCTGTTCCTCATGCCTCTATAAAGACTAGTAAATAAGTGCCATCTTTTGAGGGGTGTCGTGTGACCCAGTAACTGGGTTACGGGAGTGTCAAATAGGCAGTCGCTCCATGTAAAAATACTGTTATTAAGCTGCATCCGTTTAGACCGGAAGTCGACCCCAACACGTTGGGAAAAGAATAGGCAGATGATGATGATTAAAGACCATCCTACTATTTTTGGGTGCGTAATATATGGCATAATAACAAATAGTATAATATCACTTGAAATAACGTTCACATGATATAATTTTCACATGCTATAAAAACAAACACATGAAATGTGATCTAATTTTATAAATAAAAATAAAAATATTTTATTGTCAGGCATCAAGGCCTATAGAGTGTTAGTATTACATTTTACTTAAAAACTAAGTTAGTAACATGCGGGAACACTACAAAGAAATAGAATTACAATCACAGGAAGGTTTAACAAGCTTTGTTGCCAACATGTAGCTTGGTAAACCTCCCCATTGTAGGCCCATCCAGCCTCTCTGCAAATACTTCATATACCTAACCTTCTTTTGTTCTAATTACATTTAGTATAACGTTAATTTCATATAATTTTCAATTTGTATAATGCTCTTTTTATATAACGTTCAGTTGACCTAATTTTCATATTTACTTATTTTCAGCCATAATTCTGTAATGAATAAGTAAATACCTATCAGGAAACCTCATAATGTTATACCCTCATCTAACCCAAACGATTCACCAACAATAGAGGGGATCTGGTCACTGTTCAAACCTAACCCAAATGATTCAATAACAGTAGATGGAAGTAGACGTTTCTAAATGAAATTAAACGTTATTTATAGATTTTGACATACTAATTGAATATTAATTCAAGTGTGCATTATAGAAAATGTTCATTATACCATATAAAATTAGGTAAAATTAAATTATATTAATAAATCATTTATATTTAAAGAAAAAAAAATTGTTAAATGAAATTAGGTCTTAAGATCATTAGAACTTTTGTTTTTTTATTTCAAACTTTACACACACCCTTTATTTTTTTTATTATAACTTCAAAAAACACTCTTATTCCATTTCCAGGATGTATCAGGAATGCCAGCTTCCTGCCGCCCAGTGAACGAAGGCGGCACCGGGTTCGACTACCGCCTGGGCATGGCCATCCCCGACATGTGGATCAAACTGCTCAAGGAAGAGAAAGACGAGGACTGGAAGATCGGCCACATCATCCACACCCTCACTAACAGACGGTGGATGGAAGGCACCGTGGCATACGCTGAGAGCCATGACCAGGTGTGTAACGATCTATAGTCTGTTCTAAAAAATCTGATGAAACTGTAAACAAACCCTGTTCAAGTAGAATTCTTACGAAATCACCCACTTTAAGACGCTGACAACACCTAAACCGCGGTCACTGTCAGATTGCATAGAAAAGAACGAAAAGCGCGATGACACAACGCTTGTAATTTATTGCAAAATATGAAGCAATTATCTATTTACTCAAAATTGAGTTGACTAATCGAAAATAAAAAACAACCAAGTTCTGTATTCAAATAAGACGTTCTTGTTATTAATTAAATACGTAACGTATGTTGATATTTAATACAGATATTTTGGATTAGAATTCAAGTTAAGAGGTTAGTTTAACGTTAGTTTGTATCGACATTTTTTTTTTCTAAACGTGTTTTGGTAACAACCAAGTTTTGGGAAATATGTTCAAAATTAACATATATTTTTTCCGCTACCACAAACTATACAGAATTTTTTTTCTTAATAGAAGCCTATTTTGGTCAATTGGGTCTTGTCAGCGCCTTAAGGAATTAATAGCACATAGGTCGGTATTTAAAATGTTTCAACCTTATATCTCACCATTTTTTATCAACAATTATCCTATGTCACTCTCCCGCCTATATACAAGGTGTCGTTTTGCATCCTCGACAAATTTAAGGAGGTAACTATGCTCATGATTCTCGACACGAATCAATAATAAAATAAGTAGGTCTTTTTTTTTCCCAATTTTCGGAAATCGGCATGTGTGGGACACACTTGTTTAAAACGCGGCCCGTGTGACACCGCACTATAACTGCCCTTTTACACACACACTACCGCATACGCAACGGGGTGACTATGTTCTGTGAAAGTGACACCACTTTCACACATTCTAAAATACTGGTGCCGATTCCCTTGTTCACAAACTAAACTAAATTTAAGTTCAGTGCATCTTTTTCTTTCTATTTCATTCAGAAAAGGACAGAAGATAAATTTTAGTTCAGTCCTGTCAAATTAATCAGCGCCTGTCACTACTCTATACAAGTTTAGACGTGATTAAAAACTTGCCTACTAAAATTACGTCAATTTACGTCAAGCGCTGATTAATTTGACAGGACTAAACTAAAATGTGTCTTCTGTCCTTTTCTTAATGAAATAGAAAGAAAAAGATGCACTGAACTTAAATTTAGTTTAGTTTGTGAACAAGGGAATCGGCGCCAGTGTCAAACTTAAATAACTAAAAAAACAAGTATGTATGTGTGTTGAGCAGTTATCGTAATTTTATTTGATTATATAATTATGTCTTCCATAGCAGTCTCCTAAAATTTGACGAGGATGCAAAACGACACCTTGTATAAACTATCTCTATGCAAATCGATCCGTTGCTCCGTTAATGTAGGACATACCTACAAACACACTCATATTCATAGTTGGTACCTATTAATAGGGATTCTAGGGATGTAAAAATTTAGACGGTGAATGAAAGGAACCCTGGCAATTAGCCTGGAATTAGATGCATGGAATTAGCCTTCTAGTCATGACTCTGAGCATGAGCTCAGAGTCATGACTAGAAGGCTAATTCCCATAATCATCTTGGCGACAATCAATATAAAAAAATAACAAAAATATATGTAAATTGGGGGTATTTTTGACAGATTGAGAATTAAATTAGAATGCGAACGTTCCTAAAAATACGGGAATTGATATATTTAGTGGGGTTTGTCCTTGTGGATAGATATACTCAGACGGATCTGTTAAAGCTGGTCAAAACAGCAAAGATGTTCATGAATTCTATGTAAAAAACACTCATCGAATGCATTACCTCCTACTTTTTTGAAGTCGGTAAAAATAGGCTGAAATTCATTACAGAAACATCCAATATTCACTGTTTCCTAGTGCTTAAGAGGTGATGGAGGACTATTTTCATTACATGCCATAGTTAGACCTTATATTTACCTTATCCCTAATTATTAACCTATTTATCTCCCTTCCAGGCTCTCGTAGGCGACAAAACAATAGCATTCTGGTTGATGGACGCGGCCATGTACACGCACATGTCTATAATGAGCGAGCCAAGTGCAGTGGTCGAGCGAGGACTCGCTCTGCACTGCATGATTCGCCTCATCACACACGCGCTGGCAGGCGAGGCGTACCTCAACTTTATAGGTATGTTCAGTGGTGCATTTATCCTATGGTCAAGAGGGCCATGGCCCGGGCGATAGACTTCCTTATTTTCTTGATATAGGAGTATACTCCTCTAGCCACCAGCCCCGTTGCTAAAATCCAAACATCTCATTGTTCTGATACTTGTATGCATAAATCAACATAGTAACTTGAATATCATCTGTATGAATTGTAAAAAGAGATCCAGTTAGATTTTCTTCTTTCTAAAAAAAGAACGAGCGAGCTCGAAAATGTCAATTCTCTTTTTGTGATGTTTTTATAACTAAGGGCAAATTTCACCATTGAAACTGAATGCGATCAGCCCACCTAAACCGCGTTCAAGAGCTGTCAGTGTCAATATTCCGCAACAATGATGACGGATCTTGAACGCGGTTTAGAAATTCGCCCTAAGTCGACTAAGTAATTTCTATGTCTATATGGAACGGTCGAAAGATAGGCTAATCGATCCGAGGCGGGGAGCCTTCATTTTTGAGCTCGTTTCGCTCGCTCTTGCATCTACGTCATTAAATTATTCTCAAGCATAAGTCAACAAAGTAACTTCAATATCATCTGTATACCTAAATGGTAAAAAGAAAAATTGTTGGTTAGGCTGGATTGACTTGTTCGGTCAAATTGATCGTTAGTCGGCATTTTATGGGAAATTTTTCCTCGTATGGACCACCCGGGCAACCTACCTAACGGTCTGACTTCTTACTTCTGGACATCACAAGTCTTCTAAACACATAATACGATGTACCGTGTACGCCGGAAATAATCCTGGTTACTTTTTTCATCAAATTCGTTGTCCCCCAGGCAACGAGTTCGGCCACCCCGAGTGGCTGGACTTCCCGCGCGCCGGCAACAACTCGTCGTACCACTACGCGCGGCGCCAGTGGAACCTCGTGGACGACTCGCTGCTCAAGTACAAGTTCCTCAACCAGTTCGACAGGGACATGAATGAGTTGGAGGACAAGTATGGGTGGCTGAGCTCGGCGCCGGTTAGTGTCTCTAAGTTGTTTTGTTCTTATTCTCTGCAGTTACCTACCTGCTTCTAAATAAAGGCATAGAATATAGTACTACTACGGTAAATATACCTCAATTGGAGGAAGAAGAGGCCTATGTTCAGTAGTCGACTGCTATGCTAAATTATTTTGAAATAAATTATTAAAAAAACAAAAAACCCGACTGCAAAAACACATAACTGAAAAGAGAAAAACAAGCATTATAATCTATAGAATTTTGGTATCGCAGGCGGGGGGGGAGAAACCAATAACCTGAAACTTATGTTTGTCCCCGCCTGCGATACCAAAATTCTATACTTAGATTATAATGCTTGTTTTTCTCTTTTCAGGTATGTGTTTTTGCAGTCGGGTTTTTTGTTTTTTAAATAATTTATTTTATTTCAAGCTTTTTAGTTTTATTAATATATATATTTACAAATTACTCATTACTAGCTTTTATTTGATACCAATATTGTTGCGAATTAATTTAAAAAAAAACTTCCCCTCCTTTTTTATTGTATTTACAGATGCAATTTATAAATATTGTATAGCCTATGTCACTCCCACAATTAAGACGAATCTAAAGACACCTCATATGTTAAAATCCATCAAGCCGTTTAGGCTACAGAGCGTGCCAAAGAAATAGACATACATACATACATACTCTCGAAAAACATTACCCTCCTGAGGCAGTCAGGTAAAAAGGCCCCAACCTCAACGGTAAGAATCCGGCTGACCCGTCTGTTAGGCCTTTGTATCACAGGGTAATTTTGTAGAATCGGGTCGGCATACTTGTGGGAAATTTTACCGTTACTGTCCTCTACAGCCCCGAATAAATGAGGAGCTGTTGCTAGCTCCAGTGTCTCCCGGCGCATATGCTTGTGTGTCTCTTCTACAGTTAGTAGAAGAGACACACAAGCATAGGCGCCGGGAGCGGGGTGCACTTGCAGTTCCCTGGCTTCAAAATAAAATAAAGGTGTAAAATCATTCAGAACTAAGTAAAAAAATATGCGAAAACGCTCTTACAGACTGAGGCGATATCGCGGGCGCGACAGGCATATTGCAACCTGTCGCGTCCGCGATGTCGCCTCAGTATGCAGGAGCCTTTAACCTATTCGAAGCGAGATCCTAAAATGTTCCTCTTAATTTTAAAGCTTTTGTGCATTAGTCGAGAAAATATGTACCGTACTCCTATTTCCGAAAATCGAATCGACCCTAGGCGGGTGCTAACATTATCGAGCTTGCTTCGCTCGCACTTGCATCCTACTATATCTTAATTCTTAAGCTTCTTTTTATAAATCGACACAGTTAGTCCTCTTTCTGTATGAATGGACAAAATAAAACCTGTCCCATTCGAGACGGATGCAAAAATTATCGAGCTCGCTTGGGACGCGCTTGCATCCTACATTCTCTTAACTGTTAAGGTTTCTTACATAAATCGACAAAGTTACTCCTCGTAACTATGAATGGACAAACGATAACCTAACATATCCGAGGTGAACTGCAAAAATGATCGAGCTCGCTTCGTGGAGCTGAAGGTGCAACCCCTGAAAATAAACTTGCCGGCGCCCATGCACACAAGGGCCTTGGTACGACCGCAGTGGTGCCAGTGATAGGTACCTTCCCCAAAAAGAATAAAATACCTTGGTTCGAGCGCAGGGACGCCAGTGATACCTTCCCCAAAAAGAATAAAATACATTGGTACGAGCGCAGTGATACCTTCCCCAAAAATAATAAAATACTTTGGCACGAGCGCAGTCACGCCAGTGATACCTTCCCCAAAACGAATAAATGCGCAGTCTCTGCTAGCTCCGAAGCCGCTGCGAGCTCCAGTGTTAACTGTAGAAAAGACACACAAGGGCCTTGGTACGAGGGCAGTGATGCCGGTGATACCTTCCCCAAAAATAATAAAATGCCTTGTGTTAGCTCAGAATTGGCCAACAGTCCCAAGAACCAAAAATATTATCATCAAGTGATTCTTCATGGATATTTTTTTTTTACATTATATATAATAATAATAATAATAATATTTTTAATCATAATATTTTTTGGTATCATCGATCTTTCTTTAGGCCTACGTATCATGTAAGCACGAGGGCGACAAGGTGGTTTCGTTCGAGCGCGCCGGCCTGCTGTTCGTGTTCAACTTCCACCCCTACAAGAGCTTCACAGAGTACAGGGTCGGCGTTGATGTGCCTGGCAATTATAAGGTAAATATAATGTAATATTTATCAAATATTCTCACGTGTAAAACGGTGTAGGTACCTGAGTAAAAAATAATTACTCATATAGCGTGCATTTTTATGTTGAAAGTTGAGCAAAGGAACTTATAACAAAAAAGCTTAAACAAAACTAACCCAGTTTTAAAAATACCTTCCTGTATATTTTAGTATATTTACGTATTCCATGTAAATTGTACCCACCGTTAGTGTTGCAAACAGTTGCCAGGATGTGAATGGCTTAATATCCAAAAAATGTAGGGTCAAAAAAAAATTTATATTTTGCCGAACACACTAAGAAAAAAATCAGATTAGTGATTGATGTATTTTTCCAGGCGGTCCTGTGTTCAGATAGCAAGAAATACGGCGGCTTTGGTCGCGTAGAACCGGACGGCGAGTTCCACGCCACACAGGGCCAACCATGGGGCAACCGAAGTGATTCAGTTCAGGTAATAATAATAAAAACTGGTCAAGTGCGTGTCGGACCACACATAATGAAGGGTTGCTTAGTAGGGATGAATTTATCCCAAAAACAAACTTAACATTGTGGTTGAAAAACATGTTCTGCCATACATCGATATACGTCACGATCAATTCTCCAACAGCAAACGTAAGTTGGTCGACTATCATTCGTTAACTTGTAAAGCCTACTTAGCTGTGATAGTTTTCCTTTCAACTTCGTTATATGCCATGCATTTTTTACATAAATAAAACAACCGGGGGGGGGGGACGGACGGACACCCGACACTAACAAAAATAATATTACGCTAACGAATCCCTGTATCGAAAAATGGTTTTGACAAACCCCGCATCACGTGTAAGGGAGGTACCCTACGTCTCTGAGTTAAGCCGCAGACAGACAGACGGACATGGCGGAACTATTAGAGTTCCTTGTTGACTACGGAACCCAAAACAAACCGATATTTATTTTTTATCAATAATTTTAAATTTAAAAAACATCAACTTTTGGCACATTTAGATCTTAGAAACGCAAAAAATCTCTATTGTCCCTCAACAAACAATACATAGCTTTCCACTCTACCCTGTATGTTGCCTTCTCTGGCCAACCTCCCATCAACATATTGGTGGATCCGCAGTGGCAGCCTAACAAATTAAAATTTTCTTTACGTTTTTGATTAATGATTCTAATAATTATAATTCTGTAACTACATATTTGTTATGGTCGCAAATTATATTTTGATTAAGATACAACCTGAGCTGCAAATTGCAAAAACGTTAGAAAATTTTAATTTCGGGGGCAACCACTGCAGATCCACCCTAATGAAACATCTACTTTAAAATTCGGATATCCAGAGTTACATTTAACCTATAAACCGTCACGTCAAGAAAGCAAAGACAATTATCCCATAAAATCTGTCATGTAGTTGTGACCGTGGCATGCTAGGCACAATTTGGTCTTTCATCTATACATGACTGTGGCGGTCAAAAGGTTAATTGATATTATGCAGTAGAAGTCTAAATTACGGTTTATAATTGGATATTAGACACATACAAACTTGTTAACAACGTCTTTAAGATATGGCATTGAAATTGTAAATCTAATTGTTTCAATTATTGGTAGGTATGTACTTGCATACAGAATTCCTAATTGATATTATGAAATAAACATCTACTTATTGTTTACGTAATTGAATAGACACTTAGTACTTCTAACAAAAAACATTTGTTCAGTTTTTTATTGAAACAGCAAACAATCATCCTGAATTACTAATTAATATTATGCAATAGACTAGATAACAACTTATTATCTATGTGTATTATTGAATAGACACAATTATAGTTATTTTTAAACAGTTAACAATTACTTCCTATAAAGATCCATCCAGGATTACTAATTGATATTATGCAATAGACATCAACATATTAAGTTTATAATTGAATAGACACTTAAAACTTGTAAACAACAAACATTAACTTAATGTACAATATTTTTTAAATAAAACAGTGAAGAATCATAAACAGTAATGTCTCTTAAACCTATTGTATTTTTTTTTTTCAGATCTATATCCCGTGCCGCACTGCCATTGTCTACGCAAAAGTGAATTAGATTTACTTAGAGAAGTGGAAAATTTTGGTACTTTTACTTCATAAAAGTATTTCAATGTGATGCCAATGATTATGCTTTAAAATCAGTTGAACTTTGTTTAACTTGAAAGTACAGTGTGTTTTTGAAAATGCTTATTTTTGGAGAGTTTTGTTAAGGGAAGGTTAAGAATAAGCTATTGTTAAAGTAGGTACGAATTCTACATTTTTAAAATCTGTTTATACAATAAATGATCTGTTAAAAATTTTGAGTTTTATTATTTATTTTTCTGTAGATATTCCTATTAATAAATTGTTTTTAGGTGTACATGTAACAGGCTTCAGTCTCATAAGTGTGACTTTGTATCCAAACTCTTCAGCCAAGCGAGCCCTGTCGGAATCAATGACTGCCATGCACCTCGCTCCTCTGACAGCCAAAGGATGCTCCTTGTGTGTTTGGTCTGCAGCATGTGCAATACACAAGTATTCGTCAAAGGGTAAACTGGAAAACTTTTTGCTTCTCGGATATTCCATTCTACAGGTACCATGTATAGCTCCATAGCAACATGGACTTAGGACAAACCTAGCATTTTGCTTTAAACATTTGTCCAAAATCAAATCAGTGGCAATCCCACAAGCATGTAATCCAATTCCTATATCAAACTCACCAATAAAGAAGTCCAGGTTGCACTGGTAGTAAAATACATTTGTCAACCTCATCATTTTAACCCTCTCTTTAGCTCTGTAGAGAGACTGCACTTTGTTCTCCAATAATATTATACTGCATCGTGGTAATAGATAAGCAAGGAGGATGCCCAAATGTCCAGTTCCGCAGCAAAAGTCTACAATCACATCTCCATCTGTAGCCATACTTAGCACAGCTAATGCTAAATTTTCTAATTGCTCAGATTTCCTTTGGACTCTTGTGTCAGGTAGATAGCCAGAATATGGATTTGCATGTTCTGGTATATCATTCCATTTAAAAGAACGTTGAAACTCATTTTCAGACACGGTAAGTTCCATTCCGTCTGTTATGGAACTTAGAGCCTTTTGAATATCCTCGTCCTTAGTATAAATCCTCTTTTTAGGATTATGCCTCTTTGGGTCACACTTGTACAAGCTTACATCATCAGATGTTGGCATAGTCATATTATCAAATGCTAACTGTTTTAAATTAAATTGGCTCATTAGGGACATAAAAGTTTCTTTTATTCTTGGAATGGATATCAAATTTTTATACCATTTGTAGGTAAATGGCAATAGAGATCCAAACCGTGTCTCTCCAATAGATTGTATTATAACATGATATGATGGCAGCAGAACTAGATCTGCTAATGTTAAGTACGGGCCTTCAGCAAATTCGTGATTTACTTCAAGGTCCTCCATTTTTGTGGAACAGTCAATTACAATATCTTTCTTTTTGTGAGATTTCCATTTTCTTGTTTTTGAAGTTCTTTTTGTGCCTGATGAACCTTCTCCGCTTTCTTGTGGGTCCTGTTTATCAGCAATAGCTTGTTGCTCAGCATTTGTATAATGCTCAGAATTTACCTTTTGCTCAACTTGCTCATTATTAGCCTGTTGTTCAACATTATTCGTTTGTTGCATAGCATTTTCTTGTTGCTCAATAGTTGTTTGTTTCTGAGTATTTATTTCTTGGCCAGCTTTTGATTGGTCCTCAGCATTTGCCTGTGGATCAGTAATTGCTTGTTGCTCAGCCTTTGCTTGTTTCTCAGCATTTAGACTTTCTTTTTTTATATTTTGTGCGACTTTATATACATTATGAATTCTAACAGGCTGCCTCATATGATCTTCAAATCGTACCAAAGCATTTGGTACTTCTTTAATATCATCTGTTGTTAATAATTCTTGGACAGTTCTTATAATTTCTACTTCACAGAATTTTGTCCATACTGAAACCTCATTTGGTGCTTGGAGGCAAGTATGACGAAAGCCGAGAAGACCGTCGTCATGTTCTTGCCTCAGGGCATAGCAATTCCTATATAAACAAATCTGTCTGGTCACAGCACACAGACCAGTTATTATAACTTCTTCAGCCATAATGACTGGGTATACACATAAAGCCACTGTCCACGGAACTTCATATTCATTTATCAGAAAGATGAAAGGTTCGCCTTCTTCCTCTACTAAAGTAACGGCCGCCTTCTCATTCTCAGGAGTTGGCCTTATTGGGATGAATCTTATAGCAACGAAATTGCTGGTACAAAACTTTTGAATGCAGTAACAGATAAATGAGTCTAGGGATACTCTTATTCTATGGGTCTCTTTGTATTCCTTGTAGCTTGTATAGCTCTCCAAATGTACAACGTTGAGTAACTTTTTCTTGAAACTTATGCCCACCATGATTGATGGCGAAATTAATTGTTCTTGCGGTCAGAGGGTTGTCTTATCACTTCACAAATCACACAATATTCATTGAGCTTAAAATTAGGGCAATCAATACCATTAAGTCCATCAATACTTAGCAGCAAAAGTACTCTGTGGTGGTATCCCACAGATTGACAGATGTGACACATGTGATGACATGTGGGTAGATGCTGCCAGCGTTAAATTATGAGAATCCACTCTTCTGAAAAATTATTATATCGCCCAAGGACAGCTAATGCAGTGTTGCGATTGATACGGTAATTGCCGTAATATACGGTAACCCATGATTTTTTTTTTCAGATTTTACGGCATACGGCAGGCTTTTCATTACCGTATCAAGTATTACGGCAATTCAGCTTTGCGATAAATCACAATGGCAAAGTATGAACAAAACGTTTTTTAATCAGTAGGCTGATTTAATATTAAATGCAACACGTAAAAACATAAATACCTATATCGATATCGATATTTTTTTCGCTTTCGTCACAACTTAAATGAAAAAATAAGTGTAGAGTGTGGTTGTTTACCGTTTCATCTTTCATTTTATGAAACTGACAAAGATAGCATGATACATGGTTGTGAAAGAGTTTTCAGTGAAGTAAATAATATGAAAACAAAATCCAGAAATAAATTAATAACATCCACTGTCAACGGAGCTCTATTAGCAAGACAAGCAATTAAAAATGAAGGAGGCTGTACGAAATTTCAAGTGTCAAATAATATGTTTAAGAAAATGAAAAGTAAAGAAAAATATTCGTTGCATAGAAAAGAGAGTGAGGTTTTCGAATCAATTAGAAATCTATACGGTGAAGACATTGAAGATATTTTGTGATTTATTTAATTATTCGTATAAATAAATTCTTTACGTCAATTTCGTGTTTTTTTTTCATAAATACGGCAATTTTAGTTCTTAGATACGGCAACTCAAATTTTGACAATTGCAACACTGAGCTAATGAGACACAATTGATTTTCCATTGTTTGCAGCGTTGCCATCCATACGAGGTTTCTCGTACCGAGATTTAGTGGTCTTGGTACGAGGTACGAGCTTACGTCCCTCCTCGTACGATTTTGTACGAGATTCGTTGATACAAGTCATATTTTGGAACGCGCCTCTGACTATAGGCATGTGTCATTGACGGTTTTTTGGTTAATGTAATTTAACTGTTTATCATCAATGGTCAACAGGTTGAAAAAACTGTTAAATTATTAACAGGTTTTTAAATTTCAATTGTTGGCGTTTAGCGTTAATGTATGTCAACGGTTTCGATCAATAAAGGCTCCTACATACTGGCGCGACTAGTCGCGCGACGCGACGCGACACAAAGACACCGCGTGTCGCGCTACAAGCGGTGCCTTTGTGTCGCGACGCGTCGCGCGACAAGTCGCGCCCGTATGTAGGAGCCTTAACTGTTTTGTTGCAAACAATTTCTTGAATTTTCGACCAATAACAATTTTATTGCAACTAATATAATGAAGATTATTGTTTTGATAAGAATTAAGATTACTTAATTTCTATTTTGAACTGTAATGAGAATGACTTTCCCTTCGTACTTTTCCAGGCTTAGGACTGGCTGGGTAAAAATAGTATCCAGGATTCCAGGCGTACTTAAATGATCATCTGATTTTATACACATTATTCATCAATTTTATGTAAAAATAACAAATTGAACTTTCTTTTCTCGCTCACACGCATAAGTCCGCCTCCAATGCGTCGACGCGACGGTGTTCGCGCCAGAATCGCTAGTGTTCGGTATCCTTCGGAAGTATTCGTTCCGCATACTACGTAATTCTTAGAAATGAATAAAATAATATAATAGTTGAGTGCGTTGACGCAAATTAACAGCTTATATTTTCAATCAGTTTTTTTTCGGAAATGAATAAAGTAATGTGTAAAGACGTTGAGTGCGTTGACGTAAATTAACAGCTAATATTTTCAACCGGTATTTTCATTGATGAAAAACAGTTAACTCGTTGACGAACGAAAAGTCGTTAAAAAAACAGTTTATTGATTCAACGCCCACCTCTACATATTAGTCATCTGTGGCAGACATGCGCAAAATGTGTCAGTGAAAAGAAATGAATGAAGTATATCTTTTGACTCAATGAAGTAGTCCACTCATTTAGTTCAGCATTTATCAGAACGAATCAATGAGACAACGACCTCGCGTAATGAAGCACTTCACTTAGTTCACTTTTATACGTATCTCGATTTTCCTTCATACTTTATATAGGATTAGGCACAGAGTACTATAATAATACGGAAGGAATTAGGACTGTCAACCACGAAATATGAAACAGACTTAAAAAAAAAACTAAAAAAATATTAATTTAAAATTAACAGTTTCAGAAGTAAGCAAAACTACCTATGTAATTATATTATTATTAAGTAGTATATTTTCTGTTTTTTTTTACTGATAGTTAGATTCCTTTTTGTCTAGGTTGGCGTAAAAAATAGTCATGTGTGTGTAAGCTAGACAAGCGACACACACATAGTATAGGCGCCGTCGTCGCGTCGTCGCTCGTCAGCCCGACTTTAGCCGACCGGCCGGCGAAGTGACACGAATACGTACGAGTCATGCATGCGAGCGAAATGAAATAAATGAACGCTGAGTTGGTGCGAGCCAAAAGAAGGACTGAACTAAATGAAGGAGAGACACATTTGAATGACTACTGAAGGAAAGATAAGTTTATTTTGTGAAATGAAGTACTTCATTTCCTTCAATCGTTCGCGAACTACCCATGTCTAATCTGTGGACTGACAGTACTCCGTGGAGTCCGTGGACAGTACAATTTGCAAGCGAACAAAACTTTATTTATTTATTCTCATTCGGCGATAATTAAAAAGCTGACCATTGTATATGGCTATTTATTAATAACTATTGCAAATATCATATCAGTCTGTGTGCTTCAGGTAGTGTCTATCACAGGAAACACAATGTTGGAGGTTATGGATGGATTTCTTTTGGTTTATTTTACTATACTGTGTACGCTCAGTGCTTTAGTCCCTCAGTTAGTGAAACCGGTAAGTACCTACTAGGGGTCTGTTCATACTTATTTCTATAAAAGTTAAATATCAATTAAAACAACACTGTTATTTGTTTGTAGATAGCTGCATGTTTTGTTAGACCATCCAATGAAGAGCGGTCAGTGTGGTCTCAAATCGTGGCACTTAAAGCGGAACAAAAGGGCTTATCTATGAAAGACGAGTTCGCCGCATATTCCAAGTTGCAACGGAAAATAAACAGTCTTGAAAATCAGCTAAAAGATGATACACAAACACGCATGGGCAAGAATATGGCAGTTAAAAGTACTGTAAGAATGGGTCTTCAGATTGGATTAGGTTTTATGACTGTACTGTCTGTTATTTGGTTTAGGCGGGAACCCATTGTTGCCCTGAAAGGTGACCTGTTTCCACTGACTGGAATATTGAGATTCCCAAGTGACATGCCAAATGCTATCTCCACTCATGTTTGGGTTGGAATATCAAATGTTGCTGTTAGAACCCTTTTAAAACCCATATTATCTTAATCTCATTATTTATTTATGATGCATTTATTTATTTGTTATTTGCATTTGTTGATGTTGGAATAAATTATTTGTAATTGATATGTGCTAATGCAGTTCTTATTTTATCACTTCCAATTACAACCAACAGCCTAGCTCATATTTATATCCTCCTACTTATTTACATAATTATGTCTAATACTCTAGGCCAGGGATTCCCAAACTATTTTGGGCAAGGGACCCCTTTTCCAAAATGAACTGATACCTCAGACCCCCATAGCAAAATTTTTTCATCTTGTACGAACTTGTGCATGCTCATCGACTTATTGAGTTTTTTAAAAGTACAACAAAGATACTTCCTACTAAAATATTAGTCATTTTAAGTTGGTACACATAACACAACTTATACAGTGGCGCCGATTCCCTTGTTCACAAACTAAACCAAATTTAAGTTCAGTGCATCTTTTTCTTTCTATTTCATTAAGAAAAGGACAGAAGATAAATTTTAGTTTAGTCCTGTCAAATTAATCAGCGCCTGTCACTACTCCATACAAGTTTAGACGTGATTAAAAACTTGCCTACTAAAATTACGTCAAGTTACGTAAAGCACTGATTAATTTGACAGGACTAAACTAAAATTTATCTTCTGTCCTTTTCTTAATGAAATAGAAAGAAAAAGATGAACTGAACTTAAATTTAGTTTAGTTTGTGAACAAGGGAATCGGCACCAATATCTTGAAAGTTTTAAATAAGAACTTGTGTGAATTAATAGGGGTCGATTTCTAGACCTCGTCAACCCCCAAAATTAGTTTTCGTTTATGTCTACCCCTGGGAAATCGATTTCGACCCCAAGGTCGATATTGACCACTTTGGGAATCCCTGCTCTAGGCCATAACACTCATAATTTATTTATTGTATCTTTAGCAAAGGAAAATGAAACTAAACAATATTATATTTATTTAAATATTTTATTTATTAAACAAATAATAGTACTTTATACTCAGTCCGACAAATGTCCAAATGTGTCCTCTAAATTAACATAACCATCAAAGATCTACCTGCCTATGTCTGGAAACCTTATTATGCTTAATTTATAAATCACTCTTAACTTCGATATAATTAGAATATTTAACAATTATATCAATCATAACAAGTATGACTGACATCATCCCACGCAAGAAGTGTTCCCAGACAATAAAATCTATATAAAAATTAACACAATTCTTAAATAATGGTGCATTTATACTTAATCTGTTACCAATTTCAAGTTCGTTATGAATCATCATGGATCATAAAATGTTGTCGATTTATATTTTAACATATTATTAACCTTTTGACCGCCACAGTTGTGTATAGATGACACAGCAAAATGTGCCCAGCACGCCACGGTCACAACTACATGACAGATTTTAAGGAATAATTCGTAGCTTGGCGCCGAGGGCATGTCTTTGCTTTTTTGACGTGGCAGTCAATAGGTTAAAATAAAAGCTAAGCACACAGTTGACATTCACCCTGAGGTCAATGTGTGTGTCATTCATAAGGGCCACATGTTCAGGACAATGACAAGCATAAATAGACCACTATATTCACTTTTCAATAGTATGTGTGATGGAACTATGTGCAACAGTTATATTTTACTTCCATAACTAATATTTACAAGCTCTATATCACAGCTTATGTTTTACTATTTTGTGTGCTGAGACTGGAATATAAGGTTTTATGAATAAAAATAAACTCTTGCTTTGATTATTTATACAGGTCGTAAATAGTGGTCCAACGTTAAGGGGTCTATACACCGTATATTCAGCTACCACATACCACAATTTGATTCATTTTTTCCCATAGATCTGTTTTATTTTTAGAAGAATTGACTTCTTCCTTTACTAATTTGGCTGTAATTTCTAAGAATGACATTATATTTCAAAACTGCTTGCGAAATTAGTAAACCAAGGTGTAAAAAAAAAAACATTATAAACAAATATTTTATTCCAGAGACCTATGGAGAAATGTGGTTCAAATTGCGGTATGTGATATCTGAATATACGGTGTATCGACCCCTTAACGTTGGACCACTATTCACGACACCTGTATGTCTAGATAGAGTGTTGCACTGCAAAAGATCTAAAACAAACGGCATCTGTTATGCTGGTGTGCGTGACAGCTACATCTTACACTTGCGTCACGTCATTGTGTTATTCTAGTGTGCGTGGATTTTGCGGCCAACAGTTGGAAGCACTTTTTTTTGACGAATTCACAGCTTTGACTGTCTATCTAGACATATTTATATCTTTGCTGTTGTGCATATTTCTTTGTATTCGCGAATTAATTATTAACTCCACATACTATGGACGAAATCTTTAGGGAAATAATATTGGACAATAACTGACTAGTCCATATTTAACAGTAGGATTCATAAAAACTACCTACATTTCTAATGCAAAAAGCCTGTTTTGACACGGTAAAGAAAATACTTACAAAGATACAACATAAAAAACATCAATAAAGCAATAATTCTAACCAAAGTTCCCAAAATAATGTATTTCTGATACTTCACGTGCATTTAAATCAGCAAAACCTATCATGCTACTTAATAACCAATGATGATGCTATTTATTTGATGCATCTGATGACCGATCCTAATGAAATGATTAAGGCATTTACATGGTTCAAGCACTTTATGAGACTAGAAAACTAATGACTCAATTAATTCAGACTGCTGTTATGCGGATTATTGTTGTAGAGGACAATCTCGACAAAATAATCGTCAATCAACTGAATGAACATATGAATGACTTCCAAAATAATTCTGATTTCAAATATAACATTTTTGATCGCATTATTTATCTTAGAAGCGCAATTATTTGAATAATAAGCTGGCAAAATAACTTTTTTATCTTAAACTAGCTCAACAATGAGAATATTTTCAGTCATCCCCAACACTAAAATACTAAATAATGACAAAAACAGGAAAATTGCACCAATTACAAGCACTTGGTAGTATGAATAGGTTGTTGACACACTTTGCAAATAAGATAAATTTTAAAATAATTTTATAAAAACCATCGATTTACATAAAAACTAAGTAAAGATATGAAAATATTTCAAAAAGGGAAACTTGTAGTTAGTAGGTATAAAGGTTAAAAAGCGGAAGTAATCGTATCTTATCTGCATAAGTTGTATCACCTTGTAAGTACATTTCAAATCGTTTACACGCTTTTACAATTATTAATATTTTGATTTAATACAAAACTGACCAATCAATGGTTTTATAGGTAGCAGGGTAGCTCAATTTAAAAAAAAAATTGCGTGCTACGATCTACCTTTTTTTTTGAGTGGCTTTTAGAAGTAGGTAAGCAACCGGTTTCAAATTATTTCATACAACCAATTTAACCCCTGCCAAGTATTGCTGACTTTGAAATTGTTATATTTTTTGAGAAAATGGTATTACGTTTACTTCCTACCATTCGGAGACTGGTGGGTTTTGACAGGTTTCGTAATTACTCGGCCACAAGCATGCACAATGTCTCTACGTGGACATTCGAGAACGTTGTCATCTAATGTTGGCTACGAAACTACTGTTTTGGCGCTCAACGCGGCTCGGACACGACTAACGACTCCTTATGCAGTTAGCTAGGTGTTCTCATAAAAGGAACTATTAAAATGTGTAGTCAGAAGATACACGACGGCTTCGTATGTTGACATCATGATTGCAGTGTTTGGTATCTGACGCACTAATTGTGTGCCTAAGCCCCTGAAACGATGAAGAAGTTATTAATAAAAGTTGGCACAGTTAGCGAAGATGTTGACTTTTGATGAGAATGTTGCAGTGCTTACCTATAGACTCCTCGGTATCCCTCCTCCTTCAGTACTGTGTGCAGCGTTTGCCAGAACTTGCGGTATTTGTCACCTTCCTCTCTGAGCCGTGTTCTTGCTACCTCTGGAATAATTTACGAGTTTTAATAAAGGAACCATAACACCAATAAATGATGTGGTCGGTCTTAGGTGTCATATTTTGTGATAATAATAATCTTATTTGCTTCTCATTCTTAATTACCGGAAAATAACCGACTTTATGTGGTCTAGACAACATTTGGTACAATAAATAAACAGCGCGTCACTTCAAAAATCCACTTAGCAACACGGTCCGTAAAGACGCCATTAACTTTGCTATCAGGCAGATGGAATATGTACCAGATAAGGTGACACATCGGTTTACTTGTACATGCATATGTTAATTACCTGCTGCTTCTGATCACTAGCTAATCTCTTTATCCATAGTGAAGTGCCAATGATCCCTGAAGCCTTCTTTATTTGCATTACTAATTAAGAACATTAGCGACTGATGATAATAATAAAAATGCATCTCGTATTTGATTATCATATCAGTGTGTAAATGTTTGCTGCACATCAACTTTGCAGGCAAATTAGTCGTCGCATTGTACATGAATTGCTATCTTAATGTGGTGAATCTATATTCTAGTAATTTCGAAGCTTACCATGTGGATATGCAATGCAAGAAGCGACTGTCTTCGAGAAAGCACCAGCTCCCATGAACTCGAGGAAGTCTCTAGGAGAGCGGTGGTCGCTGGGCACACCATCAACACTCCTTGCTGCCATCAATCTCGCCTTAACACCTTCGTACAGCACGAAATGGACCACAGTCTCACTGATGCCCATGTACGAAGCTGTTATGCCTTTGTAGAAACCCCTGATGCCCTGAAATCAATCACCTTTCTTGATTTTGATGAACTATCAAAACATAGAGGAGCTACTTATTTAAAGCCAGCGGACGGACAAGTAATCTCGTCATCTAAAAAAACTTGGTTCAGGTACCGTTTTGGCGTATATCCTCTTAATACACTGCACTGCTGTCACATTTTGTCCATCCAACTGCAGTCGCGTCTTAACAAACCAAATCGGATTGGTCATTGTACAAGACACAAAACCTGAAACAGATTGTTCTTAAAACTTGTGCGTGATAAACATAGCGCGATTACTGAAGCCAATGTGAATAAATTAGCAGGGGAACGAGAGAAAGACAATGCGATAATACAATGTTTATTATAATTTGCATTTCCATATCTCATAATATAAAAGAGTAGCGAAGTTAATAATATAAATATTTCACGAACAGTGTAAAACGTGTTTTACCTGCAGCACTTGCTGCGGATAGGTGCACGATCGGAGTATCCGGTGATATGTTTTGGTTCAATATGGCCTTGGCTTGAGAGTATGTGCAGAAGTATATGGCCCTAGACGGTGCTACCCCAACTATATTGGGTCCTAGACCTTTGAACAATGCTCTAGGGCCCTCAGTTTGGACTATGTGTCTGGAATGAAATAAGCTTTTATCAGTAAATCACCTTTGCACCTACGTCGGTGATAATTATTGAGTTAGTTTGTGACGTAAATGGATATCTCGTCCATTGAGATAAAATTGTAATGTCAACATACAAGCTGCTATAAATACTCGAGTTCGGTTGAGGTCGAGTCACAACCTCGAGAAAGCTGAAGTTTAAATTAATGTGCGTTGTCTGCACAGGAGGTAGGTACACGTCCGAAGATTCCGAGATAATAGTCTAATGCAAAATGCAAACTGATAAGCGATCAGCCGTTATTGGCAGCAGCCGGCTAATCTGCAAACACAGAGCGCACCAATGGGTCGCGATCGCGAATCCGACCCACGTTCAGCTCTCGTGACACTTCGGCATCACAGTTGTTATCTATTAACATACACTTGATAACAGGGCTAGTTGGAAGCGGTTTGAACTTCTTCTGTTTGCCGGTGCTTGATTATTTAAATACACAGTAAATGAATTTTTGTATTTTCATTTCGATAAGTGTTGAATTGTGTTTTTCCACTTAAATTTCTCGGACTAGAGATCTTTGTGACATCAGTTCGAACAAGTAAACAGCTAAATTAAAGGTCAGCAAGCGCAGAAGCCCCAATCACAGTCACTGAGTGGCTGCAAGCCAAAACGACAATCCACACAAAAACACCGATAGCAGCAAACACTTCACACACAACGCGTCCTTGTGTCGGAAATTGAATTTATAAGTCCAAAAATAGTTGGGAAGAAAATTGCGTGGACGGATAATATTAAATCCCGACTATGAAGCTCATAGTGTCATTAATAAATGCGACGCTGTATGGGACGCTCACGTAGACATGACGCACAAACGAGGTATAAAATAAGGTCTTACCTGATGCACTGTATAAGGCTCATCCTGGACGGTGTCCTGGCGTGTCCCGCCCTCGCACACTGCTGAACCTGACAATTGTACGACATCAGCATACGATCTGCTTGCTTGCTGTATGCGAACATCGCGCCCATCGTACGTCTGTAGCCCCATTTGGCCTCCTGCATTATATGGCCAATTTTATTATAACCATCGCTTGTGTCGAGCACGCATGCGGTCAGGGATAACTAGGTTATGTTAGCAGTCTCAGAGGTAAAGCAAATGGATAATGAAGAATTCTGTTATAAATATTGATTCATAAATCTAGATCCCATTTGTGTAGAGATTTTATTTCAACTAAAAGTTGACAGTGAATGCGTATGACCTTCGATTAGCGCAAATATGTTAAATAAAAACATAAAATGTTGTCATAACATTGTTCTCTATTCTAAAAACATAAAAGTCAAAAGCAAATAACTAGGTGCGCTTTACACAAGTGATGGAAACAATGGGACCTATGCAAATGTTAGGGCCAAATGTTTCCATACTGCCAGCTCCAGAGTTTAAAAAAATACGTTTCAAACATTCTTATTATTTATTTATTTCTAAAACACAGCCTATTTAACAGTTTGGTTTTAGTCCGACGAAAACCTCTCGGGGTTTATCCGTGTGCTGGCGAGTCGTCCATTAAAATTTTACAAAAATGTTAATTACTACAATGATACTTATTAAAATAATACTTTTATAATGATTTTAATAATTTAAAGGTACAAGCCCCGCGCGACACCGAATCGGTGTCAAACAATAGAAAATCAATTGTGTCTCATTACTCATTAGCTGTCCTTGACCAATTAATACATACATTAGGATAAATTTTGTGTAAGGAAACGTTTTGATTAGTAGTACTTATAACTTTTCGAACTAGATTTGTATAACGTTTGCAAGTGTTCTGGAAGATTATTAAGAAAAAAAATACATAGACGATTTTTTTATTTCTAAGAACAAAACCATTGTTTTCAGCGGCTTATTGGTGAACAAATTGAAGGAAAAAGACACATAACAATGAATTAACTCTCATTGATACCTACATACACCATAAAGTACGCACTGTAACGCTACTATTTACTAAAACGATAAGGCACCATAACATACATGTAAATATAATTATTATTAAATCTTAAATATTAAAAATTACACGGGAAACTTCCTTCATCAATTTTAATCATCCTAGGTGTTTATGCAAATGTTGAGCTTACATGGACGACACCATAATTTTTAGGATAAACATTTGAAAGCAGAGAACGAATGAAATATGTATATTAGGATATGGCTAGATGAGTTAGATGTTTCATCAAGGCTATATTAGTAGCATATTATCGCCAAAAGAAACCCGTTAAGTGATAAATTCTGGCAAGACGAAGACGAAGTATGCACGATAAATGATTAAAGTGAGTGCTAAAAATATCTCAGTGCAAAGAAATATCTACCTACATCGATCAAACTATGGAAAACAACAGAGTAATCATCTCGGAAGCCTTGGAAGTTGATTAAATCCAGGCCAGATGAGATGAGACTATATCATTTGCGATTTTATCAGTACCAAATGCATCCCGATTCGGACATTTTCGTTTGATTTAAAATAAGAATTGGTCTTATCGTTCATGTCAAACCTGTCTGATAAACCCAGAAATTCGGTTTATCAGACAGGTTTCATCTCCTAATGTAATTTCGAGTTATGTATGATTGTTAGCGAAAGCTCATCGGCAGGTATACACGGCGAAGCCAATAAATGTTTATTGCAATTCCAACTTGCTATGCATAATTCTACTTTTAGAACAGCCTTGAGCGGTTAGCTTCAGTATGTTTAATAACATTGTACAAGGTCATTATTAATCTTACATAGAACTACGCCGTAAAATGCGAACAAAACAATATCACGCTAAATAAATTTTGCTTTTTAACTGAAGTTTGAGCACTACAGTCAATTAACCCTTTAACGTGCAGAGGAAATGGGCAAAGGTATAAAAATAAAAACACATGGATATCGTTAAATGAGTTTATATTAACAAAATGTGAAAAAAAAAAATTGAATATCTTAAAAAAAAACATGGTGTCCAAAATATGGACAGCAGCCACCTAGGGTAAATGAAAAGATGCAAAGCAAGGAACAATGCATAGTGGTATATTGCATCGCATACACTGGATTTTGGATTTTTTGTACCTACACAATAGCAAAGCAGCTTGTCAAATATTTTGAAAGAAAATTAACGAAACGCATGGTGTCTAATATATGGACAGAACCCTGAAAAGGGTTAAATGGATACCCATCTTTAAACTGTTCCAATCGCGTTGGCTGGTAAACAACTCAGGAAGAAATAAATATCTCGTCAGAAAATGTCTGGCCTAGTTTTCTGTGGTTATTTTCGAACACTTCTAGAATCTGCGAAGCTATTGGAAACGAGAGACTTTGGCGATCTACATCGGTGGCATTGTTTTCAGCAATCTATCACCAGACGGCGAACGCGAATACCAGTCACTGCACTTGATCTTGGACATATATTTATAAACTATCCTTGGGATATTTTGAGTAAATAAATTGATCTGGCGTAGGGTGGCAAGCTGATTTTGAACATTTACGAAGGCGTGTTATCTGGATCGATTTAGACGCAGAATGAAATCGAGCTACGTAAAACTTCATGATTCAATAGAGATAATGGTTTCGGTGACTTATGTGGTAGGCACGAAAGTTAAGGTGGGGTCTGTAAATGAAGACTACTACCGCCGAATGTTGGACGAATGCCAATGTTGGGTCACTCACTAGATCAATAATTTATTTTTGATTTATGCTGATGTTGATACAGCAAGCTTATTTGTTGTTAAGTACTAAGTGTATTGCGTCTTTGCCGAGAGATGAAGTGACGTTTGAAAATTTGGTGTTTTTACCTGACTGAGCGACGCAAAGGAGGGTAATGTATGTATGTGTGTGTAGGTATGTGTAGTCTATAAACACTCACAGGCACAATTAAACGCCCACCTGTATCATTTGTCACAATTTGTTTATGTTAACTATGACTTAGCCTCTGTTTTATTTTTTGTTAAGTGAGTACTTTAGCAATAAACTAAACCCTTATTTAGTTAAGTAAATTTGTGTCACCGTAGGGTTTTTTGGAATTTAGTCGTTGTTTGACAATGGGGCCGATTCCCTTGTTCACAAACTAAACTAAATTTAAGTTCAGTGCATCTTTTTCTTTCTATTTCATTAAAAAAAGGACAGAAGATATATTTTAGTTTAGTCCTGTCAAATTAATCAGCGCCTCTCAATACTCCATACAAGTTTAGACGTGATTAAAAACTTGCCTACTAAAATTACGTCAATTTACGTCAAGCGCTGATTAATTTGACAGGACTAAACTAAAATTTATCTTCTGTCCTTTTCTTAATGACATAAAAAGAAAAAGATGCACTGAACTTAAATTTAGTTTAGTTTGTGAACAAGGGAATCGGCGCCATTGTTGCTGTTGCCGTGTTGCGTTACCGTGTTAACATTTCCTGTTAGTTTCTGCCATAGTGTGTGAATATTGTTTAATTTGAGTTCGCTTATTGTTTGGGACTTTAAAAAATGCCACTCGATGCAACTGGTGTAGCTAGGGCTGTAGCTTTAGCTGACGCAGGGTACCATCAACGTCGCATCACTCGTACACTCGCTGTACCTCGAACCACGGTACGGGATGCCATCAGACGATTTCAGGAGACAGGCTCATACACCCGCAGGCCAGGTCAAGGCCGACATCGATGCACTTCAACCCGAGATGACCGTTTCGTTGTCAGCAACGTGTTGAGAAAGTCGGATATCCAAAATGAAACTATGAAACCCTTCCTTGGCAATCCATCCATTACGATGGATTGCCAAGGAAGGGTTTCATAGTTGGAAGGTTGGTATGAATTTATCCCAAAAACAAACTTAACATTGTAGTTGAAAAACATGTTCTCCATACATCGATATATGCCGCAATCAGATCTCCAACTGCAAATTTAAGTTGGTCAACTATTACTCGTTTACTCGTAAAGCCCACTTAGCTGTAACAGTTTTCCTTTTAATTTCATTATATGTATGTACTACTGCCATGATTTTTTTCACATCTCCATAAACAACCATTTAGCTGACAGGGACGACGACGACGACGACGACACTTACACTTTACACTAACAAAAATTAGCACTTTAAAGCTTAATATTACGCAAACGGATCCTTGAATCGAAAAATGGTGTTCACAGACCCGCAATATTTTTGCCTTTCCAACGATACCCCACACTATGGGATAGACGAAAACAAAAAGTATCATTGCCACTTTACGTGCAAGAGAGGTACCCTAAAAAAATATTCTTCAAGATTTTATTTTACGACTTGTCGCACAGTGGAACGAATGTATGGGAGCGGTTGGACGTAGACATGTCCGAAAAATAAGAGTAAAATTATGCCAAACTAATGATGCCATCTTATTCGATTACTTAATGCCTTCATAAATTGTGGTGATGAATTTCTTCATAACTCCCATATTTCGGGAGTAATTTGAGAAAATGTGAAATTTTACTATGAAAATGAGTGTATCGAGCTTTCTCCCTCCTGATTCCGGGCTTGTTTCAAGTAGCGGTCTCTAATATCGTAATGCTATTACTAAGAGCTATATTTAATACTAAGACACATAGTGCGCCAAATGTGCACTTTCTGGGATAAAAGGAAATGAAAATTTAAAAAAAAAAAACGTTTTTTCCCCATTTGTATTTACTTTAAACCGCAGACAGACTTATTAAGAGGTCTATAAATATATTATATATATACAGAAATATATATTAACAAAAATATTCACAAGAACTGATGAGAGTATGACTTTTAAGTAAGTTGATAATAAATTACCTAGTTTCATTAAAAGTACAATAAATAATTAAGATGTAAGCTCTAATTTACTAAGTTACACATTTTAAAACAATAACATCATTTAATTATCTTCGTCATCATCATCATCATCAATTAATTCAAATTCAGAATCGATGTCCGCTAAATCATTTATGTTAACAAATTCGATATCACTTTTCTCAGAATCCGTAAGCTCATAAAATTCCTTAAAAGAAGATTTTTTTACAAACTTATTTCCTTTTGGACGGATACTTGTAACAAGTGGATCAGAAGACAGTAAAAGATTGTGCATAATATCTTCATTGCATGAGATACTGCTATGCTTTCGAGAATGCCCCTCTCTATATTTTCTAAAATCTTTATTTCTAGCCTCAGATGCCTCTTCGGATAGAAAACCAATGGGCACAATTGACATGTTCTGAACTATGTCTGGCCCATGCATTAAAATTTTATGAAGTGAAGAAGGCATATAATACCATGGGTATAACTCCACGTAAAGCTTAGCAGTATCAAAGCAGAACTCTCGGAATTTAGTTACGTTGATCTTCTCTCCTGATGAAATACACTGCAAGATCACACAGATTTTTCTTAAAAGCATAGCATCTATTCCGGTCAGTTCAGCAGATTTAGTGTAGTTTTCAAAAAATCTCCTTGCCGAGTTGCCATTGTTGGTGGATCCACTGCCTTGTTTCACAACATCGAGAAGTAAGCCCGTTTCTCTTCTTACAGCCTCTTGAACTCTTTTCTTCCTGTCATCAACTTGCCTTTTTGCTATATCACCCCTTACTTGCCATGATTTTATGTCTAATTTGTAGGAAATGTGTAATAAGCATTCCATTGAGCGAATCCAAGCGTGAAGGGTGCTTAAGCTATATTTATACATGTCCTCGTTTGCGTGTTTATCTTTGATTAACTCTAAATTATTCATTTCTTTAGGACAAGCCTTGCATATGTCACACACTGAAGCTGCTGTATTGGATATAATGGAATGAATTTTACCATCAATCATTGTCAACAGCAGTTGGTGTTTGACACTAATTCCATCAGTGATGGTGGATGGAGTTAAGGCTTCAATCTCTGCTTCGATTTCAGCCATCTCTCTCTGCACATTTTCTTTGGTTTCCTTTATAAACTTAAACAATATTGGCCGGCAAAATGAAGTGGAAGATGGTCGCTCGTTTTCCCAAATTGTTACACCTTTTGAGACGAGCCGCAGTGGTACAAGACTAATCATAAAATTACTAGCAAGATCGATTTGCTCATCTTCACTCGTCCTTTGATGATAAATGCTTTGGCTAGATGATCCGTCAAAACCCCATTTGCTGGTCAATACGAGCTGTTGATTGGGATCAACAGGGGTTTCTAACGACCTAATAAGTCTTCTTGAGGTTAAATCCATCAAGGCTTGTAATTTGATTTTTGCAGAGCTCTCTGTAACTGTGAGATCTTCTTTGGCCGGATAGCACTTAATTTTTTCTTTAACCAACATGTAGTAACTCGGGTATTGAAGAGCTCCTTCTTGAGTGTTGAAATCCCGAAGAGTGTTATAGCGCCATTTCGATAAGTTCATCGATACATAAAGAGCCAATGCCTTCAAAGGGGATATTTCCCGTACCTGAATTGATTTACCTTCAATGAAGGCTTTGATTTTTGAGGCCTCTTCTGGATTCTCCGTCAAGTATTTCATAACATAAGCTGTATCGCTTTGTCCTGCCTTTTGAAGCGCCCTTTCGGCCGAAAACATAATTTCAGCGCTGCTACTGCTGCATGAAAGACTATCTTCAGTGCGTCTTCTTTTTTGCCGGTTACTAAGGTCCTCAAAAGATTTACGAGGACTAGGATGTGTACAAGTTGAAGCATCAGATTTAGCAGGAGAAATTATGGGCTCGATGACGTCACTTATATTTTCTGTAGAAGGTTCCATATTTTCATTCTGTAATTCCGGCCATTGAATTGCAGCCTGTAGCCAAATCTCATGTTTCTTCCGAAACTTATCTGTGCTTCTTCCAGACTGTGTCCATTTTGCATAAATGCGGTAGCAAAATCGACGACACCAGTCTTTTAAACTTGTTTCAGCACTTTCACATAACTGAACACAACTGTTATCTTTTAAAACACTGAACAAATAGTTAAAGTCGCGTAAATCTTTATGTGCGCGTGCGCATAAAGCAACGTGAATATCAAGATTTGTATTAAAATTTGGAAAATACATTGCGAGATTAGCTTGGATACAACGAGGTGTAAATCAACACTGATTTTAAAGTTACTAATAGTGACCTATTTATATAAAATCCAGGTATCCCAGGTATCCTTTGTTAAATATTGCAAGGTAATTAGTTATTGTGATAATTAGTAAATGATGCATGCTAAATTAGTGTATTAAGAGCCATTTAGTAATTAAATAATAGCAATGTTCTTATCAGTAATCATTAGTGCATCAGTTTTATATGTAAACCTTAAGTCCCTAATTATATATCCTAATTAGCTTATATCTTCTCTAATTGGCTGCTCAGAAATGTTATTGTAATAAGGTAAACCTTTAGAAAAACGGTTTTAATCAACAAAATAAACAAAAAATAAAAAAATTGTGTTATAAAATAAACATCACTCTTTATCCCAGAAAGTGCACATTTGGCGCACTATGTGTCTTAGTATTAAATATAGCTCTTAGTATTAGCATTATGATATTAGAGACCTCTACTTGAAACAAGCCCGGAATCAGGAGGGAGAGAGCTCGATACACTCATTTTCATAGTAAAATTTCACATTTTCTCAAATTACTCCCGAAATATGGGAGTTATGAAGAAATTCATCACCACAAGTTATGAAGGCATTAAGTAATCGAATAAGATGGCATCATTAGTTTGGCATAATTTTACTCTTTTTTTTCGGACATGTCTACGTCCAACCGCTCCCATACATTCGTTCCACTGTGTGTCGGCGTGATTAATATGTATACCCATGCCAAATTACTAATTATATCTCATGCAATCGGATGTATCTTCTTAAATTTAACAATAAAGACCTATTTATTGCCTCTGATGGTAAATTCTTTATTTAACATCATATTATTCTTTGACGACAAACAAAAATGTGCAGAAAGCGTGTAATTTGATTAATTTATTATTCGGCAATGAGTAGGTAACTAGGTACCTACTTAAGTTATGTTTCTAAGACGTTATCTCATGTCAGCTGGTGATGCGAATATCAAGACCGATTATATAACATGTGTAGGTATCGTGAACCGGTTTATACAATAGGTTTACGTGCAAAAAATTCGGCACGCTGATAGTTAAAAGTGCGCAGTTTGTTTACATTAGCAACAAAATATGCAATACTTTGAGTAGCGCGAAAAACGACTAGAATTCTTAACGAGTAAGCGCTATTCAAGTTACGCGTCATTCAAAAAAATATAAACTAGAAAGGGAAAACATTTTTACAAAAATACGTTAATTTATCAAAATGTTCGAAGTACCTTAACTACATAATTTACCAACTCGGGAATTTCTACTTATCATAGCATAATTATAATTAGGTACTGTTTGCATGTTAAGACGCTGACAACACCTAAACCGCGGTCACTGTCAGATTGCATAGATAAGAAAGAGAAGCGCGACGACAAAACGCTTGTAATTTATTGCAAAATATGAAGTAATTATCTGTTTACTCAGAATTGAGTTGAGTAATCGAAAATAAAAAACAACCAAGTTCTGTATTAGAATAAGACGTAGTTGTTATTAATTAAATACGTAATTTATGTTGATATTTAATACAGATATTTTGGATTAGAACTCAAGGTAAGAGGTTAGTTTAACGTTAGTTTGTATCGAGATTTTTTTTTCTAAACGTGTTTTGGTGACAACCAAGTTCTGGGAAATATGTTCAAAATTAACATATATTTTTTCCGCTACCACAAACTATACAGATTTGGCAATTTTCTTTCTTAAGAGAAGCCTATTTTGGTCAAGACCCAATTGACCAAAATAGGCTTCTCTTAAGAAAGAAAATTGCCAAATCTGTATAGTTTGTGGTAGCGGAAAAAATATATGTTAATTTTGAACATATTTCCCAGAACTTGGTTGTCACCAAAACACGTTTTGAAAAAAAAATCTCGATACAAACTAACGTTAAACTAACCTCTTACCTTGAGTTCTAATCCAAAATATCTGTATTAAATATCAACATAAATTACGTATTTAATTAATAACAAGTACGTCTTATTCTAATGCAGAACTTGGTTGTTTTTTATTTTCGATTACTCAACTCAATTCTGAGTAAATAGATAATTACTTCATATTTTGCAATAAATTACAAGCGTTTTGTCGTCGCGCTTCTCTTTCTTTTCTATGCAATCTGACAGTGACCGCGGTTTAGGTGTTGTCAGCGTCTTAATGTTAATTGATTCAAAACTTCAAACAACCAGGAATCAGGATACGTTTTTTTTCTATACATTGCTAACAACAGTAGTCTTTTATATCGGCATGGTTTGGTAATCAAAAACACTGTTGGAGCGAGACCACACGGGCGTTGCCGGTGCGTTGCGTCGTCACACCGCTACGATTTCGACACTTTGATTGTCAGACGGACACTGCGATGTCGCACCGCAATGCCGCCGGTACTACAGCGTCGCAGCGTTCTGGTGTAGGGTGTTTCATGTCAGTCTTCGAATGACAATGGACTTCGAATAAAAAAAACTGAGTGCGCTGCGTTGCCGCTCCGGCGGCGGCGTTACGACGACGCCTCCACCCTCCCCGCTCCGTATCTCTGGTTTCCTTGTTCGATACGCGCGCGCTGCGTTGTCGCCGGACGAAGTCGCAGCGCACCGTGCGTTTGGCATACCATGGATATTTGTAAGAAATACGACGGAGCGGCAACGCTCACGCTCAGTCGTCGCAATGCAGCGCAAAGCGTCTGTCATCTCTTTTATTTAGTTGTAGATGTGCGTAGCAAACACGTTTACCATTAGGTAGGTACGAATTTAATTAATTTTATGTTTGAAATTACTTATGTTTTGTTTACATCCGTTGGCAGAAGTTAGTGTGTTTGTGTTCGTAATTTCCTGCAATTATGCCCCGATAGCACATTATCTCTGCCGCCGTAATCATTATAACACTGTGGAACATATTTTCTTTTGATTATGTTCTATTTTTAGCATAATAATAAATGTAAACACTCCTATTAGCTAAACATTTGTACGTGCATAATTATGTAAGTAAACGAAATAATAATATAAATAATGCGCAGTAATTTACGATGCATTATCTAACGATAACAGATTTGTATCTAGAAATGTCAGGGTTTATCGCCGCATATGGACTGATAAGAAAAATGCTGTGTACCTAATATACAATAAAATACCTGTAGACATTTTAAACACCAAGGAACTCCTACTATTCAAATATAAATTGCGTAATTTTTTAATTGACACGATCCAACTTTTTCTTAATAATTAGTACGTGTTAACAATTTTTTTTATACTGCATGTTGACATAATTTATTATTGTATGCCTACTAGGCAGGACAGGATCTGGGGGGGTAACTATCACCTCTTATAGCAGTATTATTTCAATATTACTTCAGCGTGAGAAAGAGATGGAGCTATAAGTCCTGTATAACTCCATCACTTTCCCACTGTGAAGTAATATTATAATAATACTGCTATAAGAGGTGATGGTTACCCCCTGTAATCTAATAAAAAGATTTGATTTGAGAGTAAAAACAACAAATAAGAACATTTCAATGTTGTTCTTTCCAAGATTGAGCTATTGCCAGCAGCAACAACCGAAATGAGAGTTCTATGACCAGTTAACGTACTAGTAGACATTGATAAATATGAACTCCTATTAATAAGAGGGTAACTAATTTTGAAAAACCATTTGAACAGTTGATAGAGCACTTGTATTTCTCTCACTACGTTACTAAGTGGCGACTTGGCGCATATTGTCACCGCCGCAGTAAGAATCTTTTCATCAATATTTTTTATTACTTTTTGAAGAAAAACCAAATGTATGTGATGTCATGTCGTATTGAAAATGGTTTTTAAGGGGCTTGACACGTGTTAAATTACTGAAACATGCATTTTCAGCACTCAATGAATTTAAAGTAAACACGTTCGACCATTCATGTTCATAATAGATTATAAATAACCTACCTATGCAACTTTTAATGTTTAAAAGTTGCATAGGTAGGTTATTTATAATGTATACCTACAATTTTGATATCAAACTATTTATTAGTGGCTTTTGTGGACAGAATACTAATTAAGACTTGTTACAGTTGTAATGGCAAACACGTCATTTGGTTTAAATAGGTTTTTATTATTTTATTAATATTTTACATAGTTTCTTTTATATTTTGTGAATGTGACTCTATTAAGCCTACGCTTAATAGACTAGATTTGTAGACCATTTATTTTTTTGTTAAGTACCTGGGACTTCTTGACGAGCCTACACTGTCCTCCTATTAACACTAATTTGAAAACATTGTAAAAGCCAATTATTTTTAAAAGAGTTACCGTGGAGTTTCTAGCCGGCTCAACTCCATAGGAAACGACCAATTGGAACCGTGCACCTAGCTTCTGACGTTTCATAAGTGCCCATGTAGGTTTATGTGAATTTTTTTTTTAACGTATTCGTTATTCTGTTACTAATATACCTAAAGCAAAATATATTTTTGGCACGTGAGCAATCTTAACACATGTTTAATATCTTATCTATCATTGTAACTGTTGTAACCGATTATTTTAATTTAAAACGCATTTTTTGTTTTATCTTAATTACAGACCAAACGAAGACGATTTGGTGCTGGTAGCTTGATAAGATGCAGATTAAAAGTTGAGGGGGCATGATGCCTACAGATAATCCACAATCTGGGACTGTGGCAAGGATAAGAGGGAGCCGTGAAAGTATTGAATTAAAAAAGTTTTAAACCAGATACAACGAGCTGGATGAAACAAGCAAGCAATGATTTAAATTGGCTCTGGACCGAAATAACTTTCATTCATTTTTTCATTTTCATTTTTTTATTCAGTAACAATAAAATTGTGTGTGAAATATTCCTATACAAAGATACAGAGAAAAAAAAAACAAACGAACAAAGCTTATACCTACAGTCAAGAAAAAAAAAAATAATAACATATAACAGATTAATATCTATTGTAAAATAATTAATTGGATATTCGAAAATTAAATATAGTAAAGTCAACTAATTACATTGATTACTTAAATTAGATAATACAAATTCAAATATCAAAATTAACAAAAAAAAAAAAATAATAATTCAGATCTAAAGACAATACAATTAAAATATCAAGATTAACTAAATAAAAGCATTAAGACAGACATAGCAAATTAAAATGTCAAGATTTATTTTAAAACAAAACAAGAAGAACACACAACATGCACATAGTCAAACATTAAAATTCGTCAAGAGAGTAGAGACACTTATCTAATAGGTAGGCTTGAAGCTTAGTCTTAAATGCGGATGTATAGATTATGCTTTTTAGATATATTGGTAATTTATTAAATATTTGCACTGCTTGATGTTGCGGACTGTGCCTAACAATATTCAAACAAGGACTTATTATACTGCTTAAATCCTTCCTGCGATTACTCTCCCTAACCTGTCTTTCCTCATATGTCTCATATTCATGGAGATGTTTCTTAAGGTTAGTAAGAAGTACCAGCACGTAGAGACTGGGTACTGTTAAAATTTTTAGAACCAGGAAATGTGGACGACAACTCTCTGTCTGTGAAATTCGCACAATGGTACGTATGGCTCTTTTTTGAAGAATAAAAGCTCTTTGGCAGTTATAATTGTAGCTGTTCCCCCAAAATTGTATGCTATATCTTAATTTAGACTGGAACTTTAATTACTTTTAACTGGAAGACAGGGTCCAGCAGGCTTAGCATGACACTCTCTATTTCTTCGAAGAATAGACACGGCTCTTTCTATACAAAGTGACATTTCGTTTCTCAGTTTTTGACATCTCACCGTAGAAATCCTTATACAATCTGTCATCTTGTCTTTCGTTTCTAACGATCTTTGTCTAGGTCCTTTTTTATGTAGAAGGATTTCTACGGTGAGATGTCAAAAAAGGAGAAACGAAATGTCACTTTGTATGGAAAGAGCCGTGTCTATTCTTCGAAGAAATAGAGAGTGTCAAGCTAAGCCTGCTGGAAGAAGAAGAGGTGCTAGAAGTAATGGGACCCTTTGCCCAGCAGTGGAATGATGTATCCTCAGAGTTAATAGTAATTAAACAGTTAAGTTGTTGCGACTGAATGCTTGGTGGAAGAGTCGAGTCGAGTCCAATTGAAGAAGAGGTTCGATAGTTAGATAGATATGGGAAGAATCTCTTATCTACCATTTTGGCCCTGAGACAGTGTGACGGGGTCGCAGCAGGTCACATAGGAGATGGCGGGATGAACTGGACATATTTCACCACAACGGAAAGGAGGACGCGCGAGCTCGCGAATGGTGGGAAGCAGGGGGGGCCCAGGGGGTTGCCCAGGGGGGGGGGGGGGGGGGGGGGGAGCAGGCTAAAGAAAAAAATGGCACTCAGCAATAGTGTAGCTTTCTGTCAGTGTAAGAATTTTTGTACTTAATCGGATCAGTAGTTCCGAAGATAACCTCATATTATACAAACTCACTAATTTTACCTCTTCATAATATTAAGTAGTAGTTTATGCCCACGGCCTCGGCCGCATGGAGGTCGGGTATTATTATCCCACGGCACTGTACCACAGACAAAAAGTAACAAACTAATCTTAACCCAAACCTCATAATCAGAATTAGTAAAATAAAACGAAACCAAAAAAAAAACAAATTTTTTTCAAACTAAAACTGTCATTATTTGACAATTGTTTGAAATTGCTAGAACCATAGATGTGATAGTGTGCTTATTGACGTCCTGCTGTCTTGTATGGATCAGAATCTCTTGAGTAAATATGTTCTGTGGTCAGAATGTTGGGCCACGGAAAAGGGATGAATGAAAGGCAATTGCATGCAGCTGAGATGAGAATGCTAAGAGGGATGTGTGGTGTGTCACGAATGGATAGAATAAGAAATGAGTACATAAGAGTTAGTCTGAAAGTGGCACCGGTGACTGAAAAGTTGTGTGGAAATCGGTTGTCATGGTATGCGCATGTGATGCGGAGGAATGAGGAAAATGTCATGAGGAAAATGTCGTGAGGAAAGTCTGGAGTATGAATGTCGGTGGCTATAAGAGTAGGGGAAGACCAAAGAAACGATGGATGGACTGTGTGAAGGAATGTATGGTTTTCTAGCCATATCATCCTTCGGTAGTCACCCCCCCTTTCTAGGGGGGTGACTACCGAAATGAGAACTAATAGAGAAGTATGGAAGAAAGCGACATGTTGCGCCGACCACAAATAAATTGGGATAAGGGCAGGAGAATGATGATTGACGTAGTGTGTCATTTTGTTGTTTTTTTTAGATGTACTCAAAATAAACGTAAGGTGAATTCATGCAAGCCTAGTACTTTTTGTCAGTTCTAAACTATCTGTGAGCCAAATTTCATCCAAATCCTATTATTAATGGGATAATAATAGTACCTAATGATTAAAATACGTTCTTCAATTCGTACATACTACTTTTTGTTAGGTTTGTGGCGGCATCTACAGCGCCACATACGAACTCACACTGACGTCACGCAAAAATCCTGCATCGCGCAAGCAGAGTTTACCGCGCAACTAGCATATATACAACATCCCGACATCAACCGTAGGGCAGTTGCCCACCAGACACGACACCCGTCTGGTCGGAGGATCCTCCCTTTTCTATGGAGGATGAGTGAACTTTACACCCTGTTCCTCATGCTTCCATACTGGTGACCCCGAATATGAACGTCAGCGCAGCCTTCGTACAACTTCTTCAGCGTGACGTCATCATCATCACTTCCTCAATCTTTCGAGCGGCGAGTCACACAGCCAGCCACCACCCACAACGGGTATCCTGACCACCAGCATGCAGAGTGACAGCGAATACCTGGTCATCACCCTAAGCCTCATCAGCAACCTTGGCACAGCACACTGCACTTTCGGCCGGTCAACAAGCAGAGCTGCTCAACCCTCTCCTGGTCGACGCCAGCAGTCAGTCTTCAACCCGGCGCTGTACCACGTCCGACTCACTGGAGCATAACGCAGCGCCACCCCGACTCACTGGGGCATCACCGCAGACAGTTCCGACCCACCGCGAACTATGCGTCAACCGGTTCCGACTCACTGGAACCACATCTGGCACTGGCAAGCATCGCAAGATACACGACTCAGCCCACTATCGACTTTCGGTCTCCGGAGGGGAGTGATGTGGCGGCATCTACTGCGCCACACGCGAACTAAGCAGCACACTGACGTCACGCAAAATCCTGCATCGCGCAAGCAGAGTTTACCGCGCAACTAGCATATATACAACATCCCGACATCAACCGTCGGGCAGTTGCACACCAGACGCGACACCCTGGTCGGAGGATCCTCCCTTTTCTATGGAGGATGAGTGAACTTTACACCCTGTTCCTCATGCCTCCATACGGTGCATCGCAGACAACACACACGAATGTGGTTACATTTTATTAGCTCACAAGCTTTCAAGCACTACTTCGCACAAAAAGTCTGTCGTCTGCGCTGCACCTACTGCTCAGAAATTGTGCACAACGTGTCGTGAACCGAATACCGTCTTGTATGCATGCAACGTACTACTGGGATAAAAAGTATCCAGGTTAAAATAAATTGTGTGCAAAATTTCATCCAAATCCGTGCAGCCGTTTTTGCGTGATTGAGTAACAAACATCCAAAAATACACATTTATAATATTAGTAGGATAGATGAAAAGGGACAATTAGGCTCAATTTACATTGCCACGGAACGCAATGGAAGCGAGTTTTTGTAACGATATTTTACATAGCAAAATGAACTTTATGTCATTTGTGTAACGTACAAACTAGATACGAGCTTGCTACTGCGGGAATTATTGAGAATGCGCGAGAATTCTCCAGAAAACGTGCGACCTTGGCTCGTATCTAGTTTGTATGTTACACACTTTTGACATAAAGTTCATTAAGGCTCCTACATACTGGCGCGACTTGTCGCGCGACGCGACGCGACACTAAGACACCGCGTGTAGCGCTACAAGCGGTGCCTTTGTGTCGCGACGCGTCGCGCGACAAGTCGCGCCAGTATGTACAAGCCTTTATGCTTTATACAAAAAAAATGGCTTCCATTCCGTTCGGCGGCAATGTAAATTGAGCCTTAGCATCCAACACGTAAATATTAATTTCTGACATTGTTTTGTGTTGTATAACACTGATTATAGATACATATTTTTATTACATAATTAGTCCATAGCTCTGATGATAAGGCTGATACATATTGCTTTAATAGTATTGATTTGTTAAAACAATATCCGAAGTAGGTACCTAGTGAAATCACACACGTATGCCCCCGACGGGTGTTTTTCTGCAAAAAGAGATTTAGTACCTAAACGCAAATTTTGCCACGGCTTATTTTAATTTTTATATTGCTTTTTTTGTTAGTCTTTTTTTACGGACGCTTTTACGTTTTGCATCGTTCTCACATGTATAATCTTAAAAATGAATTTTGTAAACATAATATACGTTGATTTAAAAGAGTGTCCGTGGAGTTTCTTGCCCGTTCTTCTCCATAGGTACCTACTACGCTTTGGAATGGGCAACTAGCTTCATCTTTCTGCCTGACCGTCCGACAGTTCAAAAGTGCCTGTAATTGGTTTATTTGAAATAAATGCTTTGAGTTTGAGTTTTTTGTAACTTTTATAATGCCTAAAAGCATATGATCCACTGCAGTAAAAAAAATCAGAAAATATATGACACTCTTCAGAATATATGCTAGGTAGATTATCATCATCATCATCATTTTAGCCGAAAGACGTCCACCGTTGGACACAGGCCTCCCCAAAACAAAAATAGCCTTGACCGCTACCGTAGCCAAGGTTAGGCGGGCCGCCGGGTACTAGGGGCCGTATTTTTTTAGGGCTTGTCATTAGGGGGGGGGGGGGGGGGGGGGTGTTGCCATAATTGCCTCGATTGGCAGGCGGGTTGGCGATCGCAGTATGGTGTTAAAAGGCATAGAGAACGCTGCTGCGCATTCGCTAGTAAGTCCCTTAGTCGCCTTTTACGACACCCACTGGAAGAAATGGGATGGTACTATTCTTTACGTCCGGCACCACACTGAATACTAGGTAGATAGTGTGTTGAAAAAACATAATACTACTAATTTGGTACGATAGAAAAAAAATCACGAAAATACCTCAAAAAAATTATGTTAACGATTAAAAACCGAAACGTCTAGTTGATGTAACTGGTGACCGAAAAGCTGGCGGCTTTCTCGCGCAACGCATCAGCATTGCAATTCAGCGAGGAAATGCCGCCAGCATCCTCGGTACAATGCCCCGAGGGCCTTTTTTAAGCTTAACTTAGTTTTAATTTAATTTAGTTAATGTTAATAATCATCTTGTAATTTGGTTATGTAAATAAAAAAACCATACCATTCTGATTTTTTGTCAGATTTTTCTACAAGCAACTTAATAGCATAGTAGTTTTAATTTTTTATCCAATCAATAGATTTTGTGCAAATAGACAATTATCTATTAAATATGAAGCAATTACTTCATATTTTGCAATAAATTACCAGCGTTGTGTCATCGCGCTTCTCTTTCTTTTCTATGCAGTCCGACAGTGACTGCACTTTAGCTGTTGCTGCTGCGCGTTGTCAATGACGCAAAGGTGTTTGTTAGAATAGTTGGGTATTTAAAGCTTATTTTCCTGAAGCTTATCATATTGCTAGATGTACCTAGTAGATAACTAGAATATGCTGAAACTTTAAGTTGCTTACATTAACTTGTATTGTAACCTGCGTGACGACAAACCCAGATGAATAATGAAGAATGATCTTATCTTGTTTTCGCAAATAACATTTTAGTAGACTACAAAAGAAATATCGATATTTTTGAGTAGGTACTTATAAACAGAATATAATGATGTCATTTATTGATTGAATCTCCCAACGGAGGCTACAAAATTACATGCAAGTTTACGAGAACAGGTGCAACAAATACTAGTATTATATGCAGTGGCGGAGCAAGACCTAAACTTAATTAATGTGGGCAACGTACATTTCGCGAGGCCCTCTGATGGTGCAAGAAGAAGGGAATATAAAGCTAAAAGTCCCTAAGTTTTTTATTTATTAAGAAACAAACCATTTTGTTTAATTTGCCAAAGTCATCAGTAAAAATTTACTGATAATTCTTTGGAAAATTAAACAAAATGAAAAAAAAAAGAAAAAATTTAAGAAACACTGAACTCCTTAGGGATTGGTTCGTCCTTAGGGATTGGTTCGTAATTTATCTTAGATGCTATATCTGCTTCAATAGATAAAACTGTCAAAGCTGAAAGTCTTTCTTGACCCATAGTATTTCTTAAATAATTTTTAATTAGTTTCAATTTTGAAAAGCTCCTTTCAGCGGATTTTTCACGTCTTTATTAGAGTTCGGTAAATTTAGGATCAAATTTTGAATCTCCTCATACAACTCATAAGGTTGGAAGTCACTGCTCTTATCAGAAATATCAATTATTTCATTCACATTCATTGCGTGCGCCGAAGAGTGGAATATCTTTAAGTTGAGAATGAGTTCTAATGTATTTATTATAAGAAAAACCTTGTAGCGTGTGCTTTTGGATTTTCCATACCTTTTCAAATTTATTTTATTTATTATCCTTATCAGATTTTCATTCAAATCTCTATGAGACCAACTTAAAGTTACAAAAAAAATCTATAGTCGTAAAACCTGTATACAAAGTTTTACATTTGGGGTCTTTTCATCTTTTTGGGTGGGAAGATGAAAATAATGTCATGATTGCATTACTGGCAGAATCCAACACAAGTACATTTTTTTTTTTGATGGTGGGAAATCATCAAATAACTTCTCCCGCTCTGGGCGGAGCGGGAGGGTGTGTCAGACTCTTACTGACTAAAACCCACCCGTATTCCTTCCTGTTGCCTGTGTTGCGGGGGCCTCGGTGACCCATAAGTACCTTCCCGCGACCCCGGCAGGCATCGGCCCTAGTGGACCCCTACTTTGTGCTGACGACATCTCTTTGAAGCGCGCGTGGAATACGACGCGCCGTCGAACCGGGCCTGGTCCTTACCGGACGGTGAGCTACCCATTGCCCACCGTCCGCAAGCCCGCGCCTACGGTGGCTGGAAATCCGCCCGAGATTCCCGACGCCCAGGGCGTCTCCTGCGGCGGCTAGGGGCGAGAGGGCGCGAAACGTGCCTTTCCGTACATTTGGATTAAGTACTTTCCTCTTTTTCAAATGTAGGATGAACCAAACAATGGGAAATATGATAAATACAATTTTCTTCCGCAATTAAGTGAAACACAAACTAACAATCAAACCGATTTCTTTTCTAAACACACGATCGATGAGATGAATATTTTGCCAGACAGAAGAAGTAGTAAAAGCACAAATTCATTAATTTCACTGGTTTTCTTCGGAATAGACGAACGAAATGGCGAGTAGTAAAGCAAAGGCAATGCATGATTAATATTGGAGTGCTTTAAGTAGGAATTAAACATCAAAGAACGCCTTTCCACTTACACCATAGTTCTCAACCGAATTGCAGTGCGTTTCATCGGAGTTCGGCCACATCATGCGAAGACCCCGAAGACAGTTTCAAGATACGAGTTCGCAGTGGAAAAACGCAAGAGGTGGATCGGTGACCAAAACGGTGGACAAACCCGGACCTCCGGTGCTTTTGACTTTCTTTTCACTTCAAGAAGCCTCAAGACAAGACTGGCCCAAGAGCGATATATTTGGCACCAAGCCGGTGATAATACAACTAACAAGATGGGTCACTAAGCCACTAATCACGAGGTCATCAGGGTTGGAGTACGTAAGGATCCGCATGGAGTGGGCTGTGTTTATGACATCTAGTTTGAATTAAATGCCCCAGGACGAAAGAAGTCATCTTGTAAGAGTCGATGGTATTAAACCACGTTACCTACGATTGTAGTTCTTTATTTGCTACGTCGCGCGTCGTCGACAGAATGTGTCCCTGACACAAGTCAGTTGAACAATTTCTAGTAACTATAAGGATCAAACTCCCAAAACATACAGTAAAAAAATTTAACCAGTGCGCAAATTTTGACAAATTAAACTTAAGCGAGTTTTATTAAACTTATTCGTATTTTTTATTTTGATATGCCCTGATATTGCCTTCGAACCTGATGTCCGAGTCGGGGTGCCTCGAATCTCGAGCTCGCTTCGCTCGCTCTTGCATCCTAAGTTCTCCTAGCAACAGTAGTACAATTTTTTTTTTTGGATGCGAAATCATTAAATAACTTCTCCCGCTCTGGGCGGAGCGGGAGGGTGTGTCAGACTCTTACTGACAAAACCCACCCGTATTCCTTCCTGTTGCCCCCGGCAGGCATCGGCCCTAGTGGACCCCTACATTGTGCTGACGACATCTCTTTGAGGCGCGCGTGGAATACGACGCGCCGTCGACCCGGGCCTGGTCCTTACCGAGATAAAACCCTTGATATGACTTAACACAAAAAAAAAATCGTTAACGAAAGATGTTTGAAACTTTGAAATTTTGATGGTGACTTGCCGGCCGGCGCGGGCGCGCTGTATGGCGGAGCGGAACGCGCGAAAGTACCTAAACAGCTGTGAGCTCGCTCGATTTTCCGGGGCATACCTACCCAGACTATTTTGAAAAGGTTGACTCAGGTTTGGGTGCGTTATGATTATCGTCACAAAAATACGGAACCTAATAATAGAACGTGAAATTATACATAGATCGTAGTAAAACAATAAATAAGGAAAAATACCACATGGCAAGATGAGGAAAACTACCATGATAATATCAATCTTATTATAGCGTTCAAGAAATAAAATCGATGTTTTGTTACTGTAAACAAACCCTAAGTTGGATATCGGTGCACGATAGACGTAATTTACGAGCCAAAAAACAAACAGTTAACTTTTATTGATCCAAGTGAAGTTGTCTTTGGTAAACATAAATGATGCATTGGGTCATCGATCGACATCATAGCCTTTGCTATTTTTGTGTATGGCAACTGTTATTGGTATAAAGATCAGGTGATTATAATTTTATTGCAACCATTTGTCGGAAGCGAGAACGAGAAAAAATAAACGAGCAAGCCTTACAGTAGACGCATATAATGTGTAACATCTGACATCTCACCTTGGTAATAACTAATAAGCAACTGAGCAGCGATAGAAATTAACATCAGAAAGAAAAAAAAAAAAGATTGTCTGTAAAGTCGGTTTACGGACGATAATTTTACGTGATAACGAGAGAGAGGTGCGTCACAAGACGAACGCTTAGGCCGATCGTGCCTCTATCGCTAGTTCCACGCGAAAGTTTGAGAGCAAGAGCAAGCGATAGCTTGCACGCTCGGCTCAGGCGGAACGTGACACTTTTTCGCGCGTGCAGCCGGCGTTCATCGATTTATAAGACGTTATCACGTCAAAAGCAACATACTGAAATATTGATTCGAATAATCATGACTAAAGCGGTCGCCCTCTGGTCGCTTGCTGTTAAAAAGTACTTACTTATTCCATGCTCGAGCTGTCATTGCCTCCCCTTTTCACGAAATCACTCCCACAGAAAGCGAGAGGAAAGATGTTACACATAAAAAATCTGCTGTTCCCTACATTAAATGTTCGCTTATTTCATCAAAATATAGGAAACAGCTGTTTTTTTTTGCGATATCCGGTTTGGTCAAGTTGTTCTTATTTATAAGTACAATCACCCGATGAGGTTGTGCGTTATTTAGTTACAACTTGTAGATTACAGGGAGCAACCACGGCCTCTTATAGCAGTATTATTTTTAATATTACTTCAGCGTGAGAAAGAGATGGAGCTATAAGTCCTGAACAGCTCCATCAATTACCCACTTTGAAGTAATATTATAAAAATACTGCTTTTTAAGGCTCTTACAGACTGGAGCGATATCGCGATATGTGCTAAATTTCATCCAAATAAAAATGTGCGTAATCAATCATTTCTCTTATAGCAAAAAACTGGGTAGTTATTTGTTAATATTTTTAGTCTAACTAGTCTGAATTAGGAAACCCTGGTTTCTTCTAATAAGTTCCTTTCAAGAACAATTCTTCTTTGAAATCAAATAAAAATATTACTTATTTAGGTTGGATTGCAATGTTAATCTGTAAATATTTATCACTAACTTGCCAGCCCTGATAAATCAATCACGTTTCAATTGATTACAAGTCCCTGATAATCTGCTATGTTTATTATTATTTTTATTCTTTTATATATTTTTTTAATCAAGTGTACCTATCCATTTGCATAAAAACAATTAATTAAAATTACATTGTAAAAAGCTGGCGGCTTTCTCGCGCAACGCATCAGCATTGCAATTCAGCGAGGAAATGCCGCCAGCATCCTCGGTACAATGCCCCGAGGGCCTTTTTTAAGCTTAACTTAGTTTTAATTTAATTTAGTTAATGTTAATAATCATCTTGTAATTTGGTTATGTAAATAAATATACTAAATTACAAAAATAATCATAGGCAGTTGTACCTGATGTTTAGGGATCTTCGAGCAGATTTTCCTGGCATTGTTAGCACTATCTGAAGGTGGAGGCTGAGATGGTGGTGATATTCCAACACCCTTCGAGGATTGGAGACGAGTCTTGACTACTTCTAAAGGACATGTCACCACAGCTCCAGCTGTGCCAGCCACTCTGAAAAGAGGAATGTTATATTACAGCATCTGAATACTGGTGCTCGTCTGTTTATTAACAATATGGAGCATTATTAAATTGATTGTTTTAAAATCTCATGTCAAGTTTACAATTGGTATTTGTTTTTAAATTGTTAACTTATGAAAACAATTATTTACCACTTATATTTTTTTTTATGTAGACGTCACTTATCACAAGACATAATTAAGTTTTTGACAACAGAGAAGAGTAAAATTTTTTATTTTAATAGTTTGATAATTAATCTATTAGAAGAGGTTTATCCAGAATATATAGTTTTACCATCAAATTGGGTATGCAAATGTGGCTATCATATGAAATTATGTTTTGTGAATGCTGACCTGACAGATGTTGTACTGAGCAACTTTCAATAATTCGCCCAAAAAAAGGTACAAAATTCCCATAGAAAATGCAATTTCAGTTTTCCAATTTGCCCGGAAACTTAAATTTTTTCTTTCCGTAAGAATCTGATTGGGACTATTAAATAAAAAAAATTGGCAAATCGGTCCAGCCATTCTGAAGTGTTACTCTTACCAACAAACAGCATTTAATTTTTATCGTATAGATAACATTCAAAATTATGTTGAACTTACATAAAAAGCTGGTTTGCTATTCTGAACTAGATCTTTATCAGTACCTAGATGGCTACAAAATGTGTGCTCTGTGTGTATGCATGGGTTAGTCAATTGTGTATATTGGCATGTATTTCCTAAGTTTGAATGTTGTAATTTTGCTCATTTTTGTGTGACACAAGTATTTTTATACTTATATTATTGCCCCCATTCCTGTTTTTTTTAATCTCATTACGAATATTTATAAGTTCTAACTTCTATTCATAGTAAACAAAAACTGTGATGAAAGATTGTGCAAAAAATAGTGGATGGTGGTTACTGTAACTGTCAATTAGCATTATGCAATACATTGTAGATTTGCTCAGTACAACATGTACTGAGCAAATTTCAATAATTCACCCAAATTAAAAAAAAAAAAAAAACATTAAATTCCCATATAAAATACAATTTCAGTTTTTCCAATTTGCCCAGAAACTAAATTTTTTTCTTTCCATAAGAATCTGATTGGGACTATTAAATAAAAAAATTTGGCAAATCGGTCCAGCCATTCTGAAGTGTTACTCTTACCAACAAACAGCATTTAATTTTTATCATATAGATAACATTCAAAATTGTGTTGAATTTATATAAAAAGCTGGTTTGCTATTCTGAACTAGATTTTTATCAGTACCTAGATGGCTACAAAATGTGTGCTCTGTGTGTATGCATGGGTTAGTAAATTGTGTATATTGGCATGTATTTCCTAAGTTTGAATGTTGTAATTTTGCACATTTTTGTGTGACACAAGTATTTTTATGCTTATTTTATTGCCCCCATTCCTGTTTTAATTAATCTCATTAGGAATATTTATAAGTTCTAATTTCTATTCGTAGTAAACAAAAACTGTGATGAAAGATTGTGCAAAAAACTTTTGATGGTGGTTACTGTAACTGTCAATTAGCATTATGCAATACATTGTAGATTTTATATACCATAACAAATAATAGCAATAAAGATAATATTATTTTTTTTGGTCACAATAACTTATTTTTACTTTTTAATAGCTAAATATTTTCAAATTATTAGGTACAAGTACTTATGTACTAACCACTCTCAAGTATTTGCATAAACAACAACATAGTACTATATTATGGTATTGTTATCTACATTCTCAAGGTAGCTTGTCTCTGCATTTATGTAACAAATAGAGATTGAATAACTAAAAACTAGTGTAACAATGTTTGTGGTGGTAATTCAGAAGTCAATAATGAAGCTTGGCGTGCTTATTCAAAGTTCATGAGTATATGATCAAAAATTTTAAAATTATAGATGTTTGTGTAGATTATACATGTATGCCACGCGTAGGCACAGTGAAAACGCTGGCGTAAACAACGTCTCGCCACATGTGCCAATACTTCTGAGTTCTGTAGCCATCGAGATTATGATAAAGATTTATGTCATGATAACGCATTACAATATGGTGTTTATCATATCACGGACCTCCCGCGGCTCAAAACTCACCCTCCAGCTAACAAATGTATCGCAGTATCCTTCTGAGACATTTTAGCGCCACAGGAATAATTACATGACTGCAAATTGCGACTGTCTATAAATAAACAAATGCACCGCTTATTATAGCAATGTCCACACTACGCTGGAAACACTTGGACTAAATCTAATTATTTAACTGTACACCTAATTAACTAAGGAAAGTTTTAATTTTGAAGAAATATTTAGTAGCTATTCATGTGATCACAATAAATATCGGCAAAAACTTCACAGCACAGCACACCGCACTGTCGTACGTTCGTCGTCTCGTAACAATATGCACACGAACACATCGTGAGCTCACGTGCACACGGCTCATTTAACGCACACTAGTGAAAAACCGACGACTACGTGACATGCCGTCTGTTGGTACTGCAACCCACAGCGCCACAGCACCCTCGCCTCGGCAAAACAGCTATTGGGTGGTGGTAGAAGAGCCTTTCCCGCTCTGCTGCTATTTTTATCAATCATCAAACAAAATTGTAGTAAATAATATTTTTTTTTTGGGTTTTCAAAAGAATTCCAATGGCAAATCGTTATCGAGAATGTCAGCATTTCGGTAGAAAAAAAAATGAAAGCAATTTATGGTTTCTAGTTGTCACGTTCCATTAATGTTAATTTAGGCAACGGCATACATTTGAGTGGATGAAGAACCCATTTATTGGTTGAGATCTACACAAAGTGTGTGTGAAAGAGATACCCGCAATGTGATACCGTAACGTTTAGTTTACTGGTACATTGTCCAAATGTCCATGTGATTGTCATTATTGTCACTAAATTTGACACTGACAGAAAATAAAGAATTGCACTACGCTGTTGGCACAGCTGTTGCATAATTCTGCATTTTGGTAATAAATTGTATTGGCAACTGGTAATCGTTTGCCGGTACCTTTATTTAAAGTAACATTTGCATTTCTTTCACTGCCTTTCATAATGTTTGCTACTCGTCGGTTTATGCTGTAAGTATTTTCTATATAATGCAGAACCACCTACAAAACATTTTTCTCTAGATTTTGAACCATGGTATTGATCGCAAGTTCTTTTTTCTGCTTCACTTACCCAAGTGAACGAGCAGTAAGGTTAAAACAAATAAGTACACCACACCATTATTTTAATGCAATAGATCAAACTGAATGGCCTAATTATGTAAAACGGACACTGCCCTAGCCGCCGGCTGCACTGCAGTAAGTTGTCATTGCATATTAATGGATTTGACCTCTCGTACTGTTCACAGCGGATCTGTGGGTGCAGCTCGCATGAAGCACACTCTCCCAGAGCTGCCTTATGAGTACAGCGCCTTGGAGCCTGTGATCAGCAGAGAGATCATGAGCTTGCACCACACCAAGCATCATGCCACATACGTTAACAACTTGAATGCTGCTGAAGAAAAACTGGTTCAGGCACAGTCTAAAGGTAACTACTGACACTGTTTCAGAGAATAGACTAATATTTGTTAAAATTTTAATCCTCTTGAAACCTCTAATGGTTACTCTTTATAATTGTTATAGATAAAACATTGCTATACAAAGTTGTTCTATCTCACGACAGCGGGTGAGCAATACTTGTAGTTGTGATGGGTATAGTCACATGCTCTTGTGTGCATAAATGCAGGTATCATCAGCAAGTTCATCATTATTGAACAAAACAAGTACCTAGGTAGTTAGATTTCTGTTCCGTTTAATGATGAAATAAAAATATTTTTCATGTTCAATATTTATTTTCGTAAATGAATATATAAGAAATAAATTATATAGTTAGCTAGTTATTACGTTTTATAAAGCAACATAGTTTTTAAAAACCCCCATTTGTTCTCTATAGCATTAAGCTCAGGGTGGTAAGGAGCAGTACTTCAAATCTTTTACTTTTGATATAGTCATCAATTTGGTGTGTTATAAAATTACTTTTATGTTTTTAATAATATCATACTGAAATTTTGAAGATGACGTGCTAGGGACATCATTTCACGGTAGCTTCGGAAGGTTCCTGTGTCGGATATAGTGGGAGGAAACGCCCGGGTGTCACCACTTTGTGGATCGCCCGGAGGACACGGTGGAGCATACGGCGGATATCTGCCTGGCTTGGGCAGAGCATCGCCGTGTCCTCGTGGAGGCGATCGGCGGCGGAGATCTCTCGCGTCCGGCCCTGGTCCAGGCCATGGTATGGAGCGAGAGGGCATGGACAGCTGTCACCTCCTTCTGCGAAGCAGTAATGGTTGCGAAGGAGGAGGCGGGAGGGTTGAGGAAAAGGCAAATTTTGTGCCCTCTCGCCCCTAAGCCGCCGCAGGAGACGCCCTGCAGGGCTAACATGACACACGCGACAATTACTCACTCTCGCGTGAGTAATTTTTGTCTATTTCTGTCAATTTTCTCGTTTTCTGACAGCGCTGCCATACAAAATACTCGACTCGTTCTGTCAAACTCGATATTTTCTCGACAAACCCTAACATGGCACCTAAGTTATCTCGAATTTTGACAATTCAATACGAGATAATCTTCGATTCTGCTGTCATTTAGTCGTCCTCGATTTTGACGACGAGAAGAGTAGACAAAATTATAATACAAAAAAAAATGGCATTCATGGGGACTGGTGACAGAAATGAAAACTTAAAACTTTGGAATAACGTATATAAGTATATATATGCGTGTACTATGTACGTACACAGGCCGCTGCGCGACGCCAGTCGGATGCACACATTACATTAGCATGTCGGTGACGCTGCTAGCAGGTCGGGCTCGCTGTTAGCATGTCGGTGACGCTGTTAGCATGTCGGTGACGCTGTTAACATGTCGGTGACGCTGCCAGCATGCCGAGCACGCTGCTAGCAGGTCGGGCACGCTGTTAGCATGTCGGTGACTCGGTTAGCGTGTTGGTGACGCATTGAGCATGTTGATGACGCATTGAGCATGTCGGTGACTCGGTTAGCATGTTGGTGACGTAGTTTTCATATTCAAGGGATGCTATTCATATGTCGGTGACGCGGCTAGTATGTCGGTGACGTGGTTAGTATGTCGGTGACGCGGTTAACATAATGGTGACGCGAACCCACAGGTTTTTCCACTAACAAAAATGGCTCACTCATTTTCATTTCCGTCATTTTGTATTTTAATTTCGGCATGCTATAGAAAAATATTAAATTTTAATCAAAACCGTCGGTTACACAAAAAATTACAACATAAAATTAATAGAGGTGGATGTAAAATCATTATAGTACATACTAATTCCATGCTTACGCATGATGAAACTATAATGAATTTAATGAATGAGCCGATGTTGCTTAAATAAAAATGATTTGTTTTTAATAATTTGCGACATCGGTCTCTCGTCGCGAGATAAAGAACTGTCATAGTGCCTTTCTCGAGTTTACTCGAGCTTAGCGGTCATGTTAGGCATTCGGATGACGTCAGAATCGTAGACAAATTTCGAGAAAAAGAGCGTTCTCGCGCTTGTCATGTTAGCCCTGCTGGGCGTCGGGAATCCCAGGCGGATTTCCGGCCACCGTAGGCGCGCGCTTGCAGACCGTGAGCAATGGGTAGCTCGCCGTCCGATAAGGACCAGGCCCGGGTCGATAGGAAAAGAGATGTCATCAGCACAAGTGTAGGGGTCCACTAGGTCCGATGCCTGCCGGGGTCGTGGCAAAGTCCGAAAGGGATACCTAGGACCCTGGCAACACAGGCAATAAAAAAAAAGGACATCCTTTTCTTCTTTTACAATATTCTCTGTACGGTTCATTCACTAGCACCCGTCTCTTCTGCAGTGCGTTGTGTTATGTTACGTAAATGCGATTAATGACAGTTTGTCATACTTTGTCTTGAGAAAATGAAACACATTTGCAATCATTTGACGAACTTAAAACAGGCAATAATAATAAAAAAAAAATAGAATCAACATTACATGTTTACAGATAAACATTATATAAGTGCCTCACTGTGAACAACTTTTCTCCGTTTACTTTTCATTTTGACGGTAAGCTACGCAAAATTTTGGCGCGAAACAGTTAGCACTAGTACCCCGACCGGCAGCTTGGGCGATATTTCTGATTCAGGGGCTGATCAAAGAACATGTCTGTGGGAGGGCCTTGACGAAGTGCCTACAAAAAGTCGTAAACGGTTGTAAAAATTGTAAAAGCAATTCGGACAATGAAATGTACAAATACATAAGTACGTGCCAGAGTAATATTGCCAAAATAAGAAGTGGCTTTGCCTTTCCGTCCGATTGCCTAGTAGCTTGTTTTCAGAAAGTATGAGAAACAACTGTTGCATTTTTGAATAAAGGCTCCTACATACTGGCGCGACGCGACACAAAGGCACCGCTTGTAGCGCTACACGCGGTGTCTTTGTGTCGCGTCGCGTCGCGCGACAAGTCGCGCCAGTATGTAGGAGCCTTTATGATTGCCACAAAAATAACCTAAAAAAAGAATTAAAACCTTCATTGAACTATTCACCGATTTTAGTTTCATAGGTTGTGAAATGCATAAATAAAAAGTTAAAAAATGTTTTGTTAACACATCCATAAATATAATTATATAACAGTGCAGGTCTATTAATATAATACTAGTAGGTAAAATCACTTACGAAGGTGGGGATGTCATAAAAACAGCAGCTCAAATATTACAATAATTATAAAACGAATAAATATTAATTTGTTTCATAATAATAAAAAGACAACAAGGGGCTTGTGACCAACTAATAACAGCCGCACGGGTCGATCAATCAGGTTAAGCTACGCTTGTCGCGGATGGTCCGTCGATGAGTGACCATCTTTACATACCAAGACCCCTCCGTGCCTCGGAAAGCACGTTAAGCCGTTGGTCCCGGCTGTCATTTCTAGATCTTTGACAGTTGTTACGGGTCGTCAGAAGCCCGAAAGTCTGACAACTAGTCTTACCAAGGGGTATCGTGTTACCCAGTAAATGAGTTGTGGAGGTCAGATAGGCAGTCGTTTATGTAAAATACTGGTATTCAGCTGCTTCCGGTTAGACTGGAAGCCGACCCTAACATAGTTAAGAAAAGGCTAGGCAGATGATGATGACTATGAGTAATAAAAGGACATTATTCTGTACTCCATACGTCTTTTTTTTTTATTAAGTCAAAACCCAGATTGTGACCCTAATACAGACTCGCTCTACAGATTGTCTAGATTTCTCAGTTTCTGTTACTTTTGTCTTCGATAGTGAAGCAAGAGTACTTTCTAAGTACCTAAGAGAAAATTACTAGGAGAACAAGTTGAGTGAGATGTCTGTAAATTGAATAAGATTATGAAATCCTTATAGTACCCCCCTTATCACACTAGCGAGTTGCGAGCGAGTGGAAAGCGGTACCCCCCTTATCACACTAGCGAGTTGCGAGCGAGTGGAAAGCGGGGTGAGTGCGCAGCGAGCTCTCCGCGAGTTCGCAATGTGATCGCCACGAGTGCGCAAGTTTTGACAATATTTTACACTCGCTTGTCTCGCTCTCTCTTGTACACTCACGTCAACCGCTCTCGTTCCGTAAACTCGGCGAACTCGTGGCGATCACGTTGCGAACTCGCGGCGAGCCCGCTGCGCACTCGCCCCGCTTTCCACTCGCTCGCAACTAGCTAGTGTGATAAGGCCTTTAGTATGCATACCTATAAGTAGGTATATATTATAGCCTTAGTTCACCCACCAAACTTAAGGTGGCAGCACTTTCCATACATGCAAATTTTACCACAGAGTTGTTACTCTTTCCCTATAAACTTATTTTACTCTGGGCGATACTGAGCCCTCCCGAGGTTACGCACACAGACACAATGTGCATGTACATCTACACACACAAGTAAGACCAACCCGCCGCCGTCGTGAGATAGAACACCTGTACCAGTAATACACTAATACTAGTATCCACATTGTATAATAATACTTTGGCAGCAGCGGACACAAACATGGTTATAGGGCTTCTCGGTGTGGTAAAGTTTAATGGAGGGGGTCACGTGAACCATTCTATTCTATGGCCGAGTCTTACTCCATGTCATACTTGCCCTTCTGAATGTTTAAAGCAAGCCGTTGACAAGTAAAGAGATTTGATTTTTTTTTCGTTATGAGATTTTAGTAGGTATTGTGTAAAGTAAAATAATAAAAGATTTTGCCTAGAAGTTAATTTTAATTTTATAGATATGTTAATTAATGACATTAATCTGGGTTTTATAGTATCTTCATTTCATGGTAATCTTAAAAACTGTATTTTGAAAAACCATTTTCTTTAAGTTATTTATTTCTAACAGAATTTCCCCTGGTTTTTGAAAGTCCAACCAATTTAGTCTGTTCTTAAATTCCATCCCTCATGAAATGATGGATGGGTCAATGTTTATTCTTAAAACAGCTAACATTAGGGACTTAATGATCTGACACTTGATCAAGCTTTCAGAAACCATGTAGTAGGGCAACCAAACTTGAAAAAAAAATGTGTGAAATCCTTTGGGTATAAAATTCTAAATTGTTATGACTATATTATCTTCAGGTGACATCAGCACAGTCATCAGCCTAGCTCCAGGGCTGAAGTTCAATGGTGGTGGTCATATCAACCACACCATTTTCTGGCAGAACCTCTCCCCCAATGGTGGGAAGCCTTCTGGTCTGCTCACACAAGCTGTTGAGAAGTAATTAAAATAAGGGCAGATTTTTCAACGGATAGCTGTTATCTGAAGAATTAATATGGCGGTTTGATTTTATTTTATTTTCTATACTGCTAAACTGCAATTTTTAATCCTGAGATAAAAGTTATCTGAAGATTGAAAAATCGTCTCTTAAACATGTTTTTTGCATATCTGGCTTTTGGGTGGTTTTTGGCGATCATTCTGAGGAATCATTTTGGACAGTTTTTCTATGCAAACGCTGTCAGCTAACAATTTTGTTTCACGGAAAAGAGATATCTGACATTGGTAAAAACAGCCCTAAGTTGTTTTAGCTTGTAATTAAACTTATTGTGTACTATTTCACTGTTTAGTAGATCATTAAGCTAATGTGTTGCTTCTATCATTACTTTATCAGAACTGATAGGTACTATATATCAGGTCTTTATTTTTGAAGTATTGTGTACCTAAAGCTTTAAACATATAACAGTGATTACACGTAAGTTTATCAGTTTGACTTGACTTTGTTTATATTTATTTTGTATTGTTTTTCTTTTTAATTTGTGGAAATTACCGCCTTACGTCAATGGTTGAGATAACCTGCATAGTAGTTTGGCAAGTTGACCTATTATTGAGATAAATTCGGGATTTGTTGAGAGTAACCTGTTATAATTAGCAGTAATTGATAATATTCACGTGGCTGGGTGTTTTGAATTTAACTAAAGGGGCGATGGGTGCAGTCTTTACCTCAGTCCACCAGCATTATTATTGTGATTGGTCAACATGGCGGGTGTAGCTTAATTAAATCCTATTTACCACAAAGTGTACCTACACACACTCACATACATACAACAACAACTAGTACACAGTACTAGTAGGTATACAGTAAATAGTTTAAAACAATACCTTAAAAATGAAATTGTGTCAAAATTTTGTTACACACGCCTTAATGACATCAGGTTGGCGGGTGTTTATCAATATACCAATATTTATCAATTACTTATTAATTAAATATAATTATATCGAAAAAATTACCTAAAATGCACCTTAAATAAAAAAACACCTGCATTTCATCAGTTGATTAGTTCCTGAGAAATAAAACGAAACATAGTTATGTTTCGTGATTACCTACTTATATTTATAATATCATGAAATATTGAATAATAATAATTAATAATTTACCAAGTACCTACCCAAATCACACTTTATTAAAACCATGCGTTTACGAAGCTTGTTACAATGTTTTTTTTATGAACTATCTAGGATTTCATTTTATTCACTTAATAATTTGCATTTGGTTTGGATAAAAAATGCTAAAAGGGATATGTAGCGTGACACGAATGGATAGAATAAGAAATGAGTACATAAGAGAAAGTCTGAAAGTGGCACCGGTGACTAAAAACTTGTGCGAAAATCGGTTATCATGGTATGGGCATGTGATGCGGAGGCATAAGGAAAATGTCGTCAGGAAAGTTTTGAGTATGAATGTCGATTGCTATATGGGTAGGGGAAGACAAAAGATACGATGGATGGACTTTGTGAAAGATTATATGGCTAGAAAGGAGGGGAGACTACCGAGATGACAACTAATAGAGAAGTGTGGAAGAAATACATGTTGTGCCGACCACAAATAAATTGGGTTAAGGGCAGGAGAATGATGGTTTGGCAAAAAAATAAAAATAAGTATCCGCCTCGTCTAGATGCATCTCTAACAATATTTCGTGATAATTATAAAAATAAGTAATTACGAAACATCGAACGAAACTAATCAACTGATCAAGTGTGGTGTTTTTTTTATTTTAGGTATTTTTTTCGATTTAATTGTATTTAATGAGTAGGTAATGGATAAATATTGATTTATTAATAAACACCCGCCATCCTGACGTCGATATAGCGGATGTACCTACATTTTAAAACAATTTTGTTCTGAAGAAGGTACCTACAGTTTTTTTAAACCTAGGTAACTTTTTGGTAAATGGGATGATTCGATTAGTTAAGTTAATATCACACATTAGTGTCAGTGTGATATTATAATTAACACCTTCTCGTACATGGAATGGCGGTATAGTCGTCATAATAATATAATAAAACTTGTAAGTATATTGTTCTGTTCCTGCAAAGGAAAGATGTAGGTACAGTCAACTCCAGTATTTTAATAGACAAAATTGGCCATTTCACACTTTATTACTCAAAGATTTTGGACCTAACTGTGCCTGTTAAATGGATAGTTTACCACATTAAATAATAGGTACCAACGTTGGTGAAGTGTCACAAAAGGTGGTCTGTATTTGATAAAACTTCAAATGCATTACTAAACATCTGTCTAAAACCAGTTAAACGAAAAAGAAAATGAAAAGGTTTTTTTTTTCTAAAATCCTTTAACGTAATTTTAGGGACTTTGGATCATGGGATAACATGAAGAACCAGCTTGCAGCAGCATCCGTAGGCGTGCAGGGCTCAGGCTGGGGTTGGTTGGGCTATAACAAACAAACAAAGAAGCTGCAAATTGCCACCTGCCAAAATCAAGATCCTCTGCAAGCAACCACTGGTAAATATTGCTGTTATTTAGGTTAAAAAAAAACTTAGGCATCTGTCCCACCAGGAAGCGACTAATTATCGCGTATTTCCTCGCTGAAGAAACGTGTAAGATGTAGGTCCCGTGTGAGTAGATTAACGTTCAAAAGTGCATTTTATGTGCCTATTTGACTTTGATACATAATTGTATTAATATTTGATGCTGCCTGTTCGCACTGCTGGCGAGAATTCTCTCTCCACTAGTTTGTTGCAGCGAGAAGAGCTATCAAAGATAATGCTCAGCAACACTCGCTTGGCGGGCAGACCACTAGCTGAGAGACTCGCTTGGTACATACATACGCCTACCAACAAGTGACTGGGCAGTAATTTTACTCATAGCACTCGCGCATTCGCTCATAGCCCAGCGATAAAACTATCCGAAATACACACGCTACTGCCTCGTTACCCTCCAACTCGTTTCAAGTCGCTAGCTCTACTCGCTTTTCGCTTATCTTCGGCAATGGGACAGGTGCCCTATAACGGTAATTAAAAAAGCTGTGTACAACACCTCTACGATGTGAGACCAATCTATAGGGTTGTCAAATCATAGAAAAATGTTGTGTCAATTTTGACCAGACCGAGGTCTTGGTGACCCAAATTAAATGGCAGGTACGCGAAGTCCGTTGAGGGCTCTGAAAGTGCACTCTTTGGTGGTGAGGAATTCACGTCGCCCAGGTCCCTACTTCTCTTTTAACCTACTTCAAAAACGAGGATTGTCTCCCTTCGGCACCTGTCCCGCCGCCGGCGATTAGCGAAAAGCGAGTAGAACTAGCAACTAAAATCGAGTTGTTTGTTAACAGAGTTCTCGCCGGACGGTGGTGTGAACAGTCGGCGATAAACTATTAATTGTATCTCTTTCTGACACGGGACCTATAATACGAGTACTAGTATTAGTCGCTTCCTCGTCGTCAGTGGGACAGGGCCGCGGATCTTTTCTTTTTTTTTTCAATATTTTCTGTCCCGAAACTGAGCCAATCCTCCAAAATCTTCCCCAAGCTTTACTATTTGTCTTAATTGTGTGTTTTCCGTTCCAGGTCTCGTGCCCCTATTTGGTATCGACGTCTGGGAACACGCGTACTACCTACAATACAAAAACGTGAGGGCGGACTACGTAAAGGCAATATTCGACATCGCTAACTGGGGAGACGTCTCGAACAGATACGAAACTGCAAAGTAGAACTATACATTTCTATTTCAACATCTCAATTTTATTTGGTTGGAACCAACTAGATGTAAAAGCTTATTATTATGTTACTCACAGGCATGTTGTACCATGCTGATGAATTAGATTCATGTGATGCTGAAATAAGTTTTAGAATACTTTTTTTTTTCCTACTATTGTGTTTTATTTATCTTGTCTTATTAAACCCTTGAACGAATGGTTAAGTGGGAAATATAGGCGGGAGGAAACGCCCAGGTGTCACCACTGTGTGGATCGCCCGGAGGGCACGGTGGAGCATACGGTGGAAGTCTGCCGGGAGAGCACCGCCGTGTCCCACGAGGACACGGCGGTGCTCTGCCCGAGGCTGTCGGTGGCGGAGATCTCTCGCGTCCGGCCCTGGTACGGAGCGAGAGGGCATGGGCAGCCGTCACCTCCTGTGAAGCAGTAATGCAAGCGAAGGAGCCGGGACGGTTGAGGGAATGGAAAATTTCGCGCTCTCTCGCCCCTAGCCGCCGCAGGAGACGCCCTGGGCGTCAGGAATCCCGGGCGGATTTCCGACCACCATAGGCGCGGGCTTGCGGACGGTGAGCAATGGGTAGCTCACCGTCCGGTAAGGACCAGGCCCGGGTCGACGGTGCGTTGTGTTCCACGCGCGCCTCAAAGAGATGTCGTCAGCACAAGTGTAGGGATCCACTAGGGCCGATGCCTGCCGGGGTCGTGGCAAAGTCCGGAAGATATACCGAGGCCCCTGGCAACACAGGCAACGGAAGGAACACAGGTGGGTTTAGTCAAAAGTCTGACACACCTTCCTCCTAAAAAAAAAGGGAAATATGATATTGTTGGAAAGGGGGTGAATACCGAGATGAAGACTAATAGCAATGTATGGGCGTTGAGTCGTCGACCCTAAAAATATGACGACAATATGGTCTTGTCACATTGCAGTTTCACATAGGTTTTTTTATCTATCTATAAATAAATACATGGCCTAGGCTTAATCAGCCTATAATGTTGCCTCTGCTGGGACACAGGCCTCTCGTTGATAGGGAGTGGGCCGTAAGCGCTGAAGAAAGCTGGTGGAGAAGCTGAGGGAAATTATTCCCAATAAATTAATCAGCAAGCATGAAGACATACAATTTTTTTTGTGGGCGTGCCGGGGTCGCGGGAAGGTACGAAAGGGTCACCGAGGCCCCTGGCAACACAGGTAACAAAGGAATACGGGTGGGTTTTAGTCAGTAAGAGTCTGACACACCCTCCCGCTCCGCCTAGATGGGAGAAGTTATTTGATGATATACCACCTAAAAAAAAAAATCCATCACTCAGGCCCAGTGCGGGTTGCTAAATAACATCACAAAACTGGAACCAGAGTATTAAAAAAAATCTTATAATTATAATAATTAAATTAGTTCTTGAATACGTAATCTAAGATATCTGAGATTACGAATTCAAGTAGGTACATAATTAATCAACTCGTTAGTCGAGGATTTTACCACTGGGCCGCCACTGCTGACGGAAAATAAAATAAAATAAAAACTTATAAATGGAATCCTCCAATATTGTGGCAACAAGCGAACGGACTATAGTGTGGCAATTAGTGCTGTGCACTCCCTGAGGTATGCTGTTTCAACTTCATCTAAAAATGACAGTCTTCATATCACGAGATAACGCACGACCCATCTTTGAATATTTATCTCATGTGCCTCTGACATAGATAGTGGTGGTTAATAAAGCATCTTGCTTATCATAAATAACATAAAGCAAATGCTATCGTGCAGTGTTGCCATCCATACGAGGTTTCTCGTACATGTACGAGATTTAGTGGTCCTGGTACGAGGTACGAGCTTACATCCATCCTCGTACGATTTTATACGAGATTCGTTGATACAAGTCATATTTTGGAACGCGCCTCTGACTATACGAAATGAAGGAATGGTGTGTACGTACGAAAGGTTTCATTTCATTCATTTTACTTGTATTGTTTCTTTAAGATGTTAAGTTAACGTTTAAAATATGTCTATGATAATTCCACTCTACTCCACGTCCACTATAATAGGTACAGTTCGGATACTACATACAGTATCCAAAGCAAAATTCCGGTTGTACGACCTGCCACCTGCGACCACCTGGACACTTTTTGACGAAACTGCTTTGTAGAGTGCTTGGTTATGAGATAGTTGACAAGAAAATCAATAAATTTTAGGCAATTTATTAAATAAATGGTATGTACGAGGTTGTGTTGACAAAATACGAGATTTCAGACCATATCTGTACGAGGACACGCCTTCGGCGTCTGGCAACACTGCTATCGTGGTTCTCAGTTGCTGCTATTTGCTTTTTGCTTTACATCGCACATCGCACTCTCTGGCTCTGTCCGTCGCACATCGCAAGCGCATGTAGTAATAAGCAACCAGGCATAGCAAAGCGGCGGGTGCCGGATGGCTAGTCGTCGCATGCTAGCGTTTGCTTTCGGTCGCGTGTGTAATCGTTTTAGGCACCGCGTGTGTTATCGCGATCTCAGGCGGTTCACGTACGTAACGTAATATTATAAACAATGTTGTTTTGCTTCGTGCGTTTTTAGTGTAAATAAACAGTGATAGAATACGCAATATTGATTATGTAAATAAAAACTAATTGTGTAAGTATGGACGATTGACTGAGTGAGGTATCGTGTTGTTGTTTTGTGTGTAGGTATTTAACGGACGAAATTTTTTAGAAGGAACATTGAACTTTTAAATACGCCTATAATGGTTTTAAATACTAACATACTTTATTTCTTAATAAAACTTAATCAAATAGACAGTCCTAAGCCTGGAATGTATGAAGGAAAGTTCATTGTTTTTTTTTTACTGTTCCCTAATAAATTCATAAACGCGATGTAATATTCCGCTCTGACAACACCGCGCTGGTTTTATTCGCGCCCGCCCGTTTGGTCGTAACAAGTACCTACGCATATAAAAAAGCTTAAAAATGCTTAAAACAAAGCATATAAAATAGTATGCTTAAAATAAACAGCATATAGCATTAAGCAAGTGATTGCCATAAAGCAACTTTGAACACCACTAGACAGTCCGATACAGATAACACTACCTGCCGCCACGAGCGTTGACTTGACGGCGCACTGACAGAACAGAGCGCAGCACAGCCGATTCTCCCTCCCGTCTCGCCGCGCGCATACCTCAGGGAGTGCACTTGCACAGCACTAATGGCCACACTCCGCCACACTATAGCTCTCGCAATATGGTGTTATAGGTTATAGCAGTGGAGTCTAGTCTTGACTTGACACATTTTAATTTGCTGTATTAATTTTGTATCGTGCTGATGATCTAGGTTAAATGGTATATGTGATAATTGATCAATCTTGGTTTCGGAAATTAATGTATTTTTTTAATTATAAAAAAAAGTTAGAACATTAGGGTTGGAAAATTCTAGCATTTGAAACGGAACGTAGATGAAGCAATTAAACTTTCATTTCTTGTAACGGGACGCAACACAAAAGTCACACATCTGTCAAATCAGATGATTGTCAGTCTGCTTTGTTGTAACTTGTGGTGAAAAATAAATAAATAAAAATAGTATTCTGAATCATTAAGAGCTTTTAACTTCAACCCCGGGTTCCCGAAGATCTTCCCTTCAAATCTGTGGAGAGGTAAGATAGCACGATGTTTATAATAGCTGTAACTTTGATGAAAAAGAACGGGCGAGTAAGCTCGGGGCAATGTTATTGATTTTTCAGGCTGTAGACGTTACCTACTTAGTGTCTTGAAGTAGTGAGAACATCGAGAAAGCAATTTTAATATATAGTTTATCTGTGTGTGGGTTGTGCTACCACGAGAAAGGTACGTGTTCGGTTGAAATTTAGATAATATTGTGAAAATTCTTGAAGGTCGACATTTCAGTGTTTTGAAATCGACCAGCAGTTATGCTCAATGCATATCTAGGTTTTACATTTTTTGCAGCATCTAACATACCTTGACGAAGGTTCGTTCATGTTTTTCTTGATTTATTAACATATTATGACCTTTATACATTTTATTTCATTTAATTAGTGTACATATATAATTTTATCTTTTGTTCTAGGTACAACAATTTGTTTATATATTAGTGTTACCTTCTGGATATGTTATTGTTCCATTAACTTCTTTATCAGAGTATTGTTAATTACTTATATCAATTATCATGAACTTCTTTAAACCTTTCACTATTATTTAATTTAAAATTGATTATAAATTATACTTCAAGACTAACACAAAAGCTGCAGGCCTGCGGCTTTAAAATAAACAAGCGTGCAGATCGTTTGCAAAGTAGCTAAACAGATGCAAAATATTTGAAAATAATAGTATTTGCTTCAGGGCAATTTTAATAAGACAGTTGAGTTGAATTGTTGAGTTGAACAAATGGAGTAACAAAATTTACTCGGCTATAACTTAAAACATCAAAATTTGTAGTTCTTTAAATCTGCCAATACATTTAACCAACTAATATTATACCTAGGTACTTATTACCTGTTATGGATTATCCAATCAATTAATTATTACAAAAATGTTTTATAAAATAAATACTTGCACACTATAATGAATGAATAATTATGTCTAAATGTAGAATGTGTTACCATACATGCCTTACCATGCATAACCATTCAATGTTTTATCCTATTCTCAATTTGTAGTAGTTTAGATGAGTCATAACTAAAACCATGAGCAGGTTATAGTAGGTATATCCAACGATCTATTCACAACCAGATGTTAAGAATGATTCATGCTAATTAATTGCAGAAAACCAAGTGCTGTGAATGTATAAGAAATATCCTGCTTTTATAGTAGGCCTAATTGAAAAATGTAATATATGAGGATTAAATTACATTTTGCATGTATATTCTCTTGTTTACTTTTGAAAACCAAGTACTGTGAATGTACAATGAATGTCCCAATCCCTTTTTTTGTAGGCCTAATTGAAAAATACAATATATTAGGATTAAATTATAATTTGCATGTATATTATTATTATTATTGCATGTATATATTGTTTTATTTTGTATCTTTCACTGCTCTACCTATCATATTTACTGAATTTATTTTTTTAAATTCTTTGTTAGGGCTTAGTACCAATGAAGGTAATTGATTTGATGTTTTATTTAATTACCCATACTTAATTACTTACTGCTGGTGTGATAAATTAAGGTTTTTAACAATAACTAGTGCTGACTGCGGCTTTGACCCCGTGATTTTTCTAAAATAAAAGTGAAAGTCCTGTCAAAATCGGTCCAGCGGTTACGGAGATTAGCCGGAACAAAGAGAGATAAATTTATTAAAAATTGTTTTTTTATTATAAGTACCGTATATACTTTAATATGCATTTAATAAAAAGCTGTTATTTTGACGTTATAAACAAACAATTAAATTTTATTTATATGTATGAATAATTATGCTCCAGACAGTCTCCTTGGTAAGTCGCAACATGAATGGTATACAGAGTTAAATAACTCATAAAAATATTAAAACCAGCCAAATCTGTAAGACGTAGATGTGACATGATTACATGACATACTGAACCAGTCTATAATGTTCCCACTGTTGGGATAGGCATTTCGGTGAGAGGAAGTGGGCCGTAGTAATAATTTGGGTTGGTAGATGTCACATGTCTTCGAATTTTTGGTTCTAGGACATGCCGGTTTCCTCTCGATGTTTTCCTTCACCCCCTCGTCCCTCGTTTGAGGTACTCATGATCGCAAATTGAAAGAGTTACTCGAATTTCCTCATTGAACCACCTCACAACACCTCACTCGTTCACGCGTCCTCAAAAATTGATATTGACAATATATGAAATCGTGGCGAGGTGTGAGTCGAACGAACTCTCTGAGTACTCGTGAGTCGTCGTCGCGCCCGCCCGCCTCGCTCCCTTGTACGTTCAGCTGAATTCAGCTCGGGCTCACGAGTCGTGAGGTGAATACGCCGTTGACGATTCCTCACCTCAAATGAGGGGTGCCTCGTGAGGACCTCACGAGGTAAAGTGAGGTCCTCCCTCAACCTCAAATAAAATTGATGAGTTACGAGGGCGGCACTGAAAATTTCGGGAATCAAGGAAGTGACACAACATTACTATTTAAAAATGTATTTATTGCTTTTCGAAGTATTCTCCGCGAAATTTGACACATTTTTCCATACGATGGAACCAATCATTGAAGCAACCATTCCATTCGGAAGTTGGGGTCTCCAAAATGGCCGTTTTGTAGGCGTCCACAGCTTCTTCAGGTGATGAAAATCTCTGTCCACGCAATTTATTCTTTATTTTAGGGAAAGTATAGAAATCATTAGGGCTTAGGTCGGTTTTCGAACACCCAAACTCGTGACTGGTTTTTTGTTTCAGGTTCGTACGCGTAGGTATATCCAGGATTCGTCACCTGATACGATGTTGTATACAGCATTTGAGGATCCTGCGTGGAATCTTTCGAGAGTTCTGACGAACCAAGTAACGCGAGCAGCTTTTTGCTCTTCACAGAGCGAATGCGCTATCCATCGGGAAAACAACTTTTTTACACCTAATTCTTCATGCAACATTATTTGTATTTGACTCATGCCAATGTCTAAAGTTGCCTGAATTTCGCGGTATGTCACATGTCGATCTTCCTCAATCAGCTTACGCGCAGCATCAACGTTTTCTCAGGTGACTGCAGTTTTTGGACGACCTTGACGGGGATCATCACTGAGCTTGACACGTCCACGTTGAAATTCAGCAAACCAGCGATAAATTGTGGTTTTGGATGGGGCTTCATCACCAAATGCAGAAATCATCCGGTCAACACACTGTTTTTGTGTTAAACCACTTCGAAAGTCATAATAAATCATCGCTCTTGAATTTTCTCGAGTCAATTCCTTTTTCTCAACGACTAAACAAGTTTGACAAAACCTTGTGACAAGACCGAGAATCTTTTTTTAAATAAATAAATGGTATTAGATTTTTAAAACCAAGGAGTTTTCAATTAAAAAGATTTTAATATGACAGGAACAGTGGAAATATTCCATTCCCGATACTTTTAGTGCAGCCCTCGAACCCATCACTACATCGCTTTCATGTGTATTAGCCGTTTTATGCGGAATTGCCACAGCAATTAGGCAGACAGCCCAACTGATGGTAAGTGGTCATCGCCACTTGTGGTCGTCTGGGATACCAGAGGCATCATAGGTGCGTTTCACAGAAACAAAACTGAAATGTCTCATGTGCCCATAATTACACTAGCACCAATATCCTACATGTCGGAACGCGGTATCGTAACTTGGCTGTTACGTAGAAACAGTTAGGTACCTATATTAGGCTGAACTTTGCGGGTGGGTAATTTAATAGGTACTAAAATACCGTAAGAGTGCCTTTCCACTGACGCGAGGAGAGGAGCAGACCGTGAATTGGAAAATCACAGTGCTCGAAATCTGCGGAGTGGAGATTTCGAACACTGTGATTGGCCAATTCAGTCAGTGGAAACGTACCCTTAAGACGCTGACAACACCTGAACCGCGGTCACTGTCAGATTGCATAGAAAAGAAAGAGACGCGCGATGACACAACGCTTGTACAGATGTTCTATGTCACGAAGTCGTTTGGCTATGAATGTTGTCAAGCGTGCACATGCACATTGTTTTTGTGTGCGTAACCTCGAGAGCGCTCAGTGTCGATCGGGACACGGTCCGGATCAGTAGTGGTTTTTAGTTCGCGCCAAATTGTTTCACGGAGTAAGGTCAGCATGGCAACAAAACGAAGAAGAGTTGTCCATAGTGAGGTAATATTTATTTATACGTTTTCAATTAAAATGTTATATAAAGATACTTAATATAGCAATAGAAGTATTTATAAAATGAATGTTTTTTTGTGTTATAAAATGTTTATATTACTTAATTATTTTGATTACATTTTGTTTTAGGGTCGAAACATGATAGCTAGTGTTTATCATTTTCTGCGAGAAGAATATGAATTTACAAAATCATTAATGGAACTCAACTGTGATTTGTCTCATTTACGAGACATTTCACGCCGTACAGCTGAAGCTACGGGTGTGAGCCAAAAAACAGTTCAAAGAATATTAAAAGAAGAGAATGAATTGCCATCCACTTCATCAAAATTCACTTCACCTATGAAGAAGAACTCCGTTTTAAAAAAAAAATAGCACAGGCACTCGCTTTGTTGTAGTGCACGCGGGAACCAAGGATGGTTTTATTGAAAATGCTTCCTTGGTTTATAAGGCCAACTCAACAGCTGGTGATTATCATTCAAATATGAGCTATGATAACTATGTAAAATGGCTAAATGAAAAGTTGCTACCCAATTTACTTCCGCGCTCTGTCATTGTCTTAGACAATGCATCTTATCGCAACACACGGGCTGAACGACTACCGACGCAATCTACAAAGAAAGCCGATATGCAGCAATGGCTCAGGGATAAGGGTATAGCATTTGATGAATCTCTTCTTAATTGAAAATATTTGGGGGATCGTTAAAAATTATGTCGCATCTAAAAATATCGAGCAAAACATGACGAATACGGAAAGACTGATCAATGAAAGTTTGGGCCAAGTTAGCAGTGAAACGTGGCAAAAAACTTGTGCCCATGTTGAAAAAGTTGAAAAAGACTACTTGAAATATTTTGATCTCGATTTTGAATTTATAATCAATGTACAAGATGATTCTGACGACAGCAAAACGGAATCGGAAATCGAAAATTTATCTGATAGTGATTGAAAATACTGAATAGTCCTACTTGTTTCGTTTCCATTCTGTAACACCAATGCTTAATTAAATGCCTACATATTCTTAATATTTTTGTATTTATTGCAACCTAATCTAATTTGTTTACAAAATGTATATACTTTTAAAACCAAAATTTTATTTAGATTATTAAATCTCGACTTGAATATATATCAGATTTTTTTGCTAACGTTACCTACTTTTACACACACAAGCGCGCTTGTCGGGATACGTCACTACTACAATCAAAGCCGAACGGACTTCGTGAAATAGAATATCTGTAATTTATTGCAAAATATGAAGCAATTTTCTATTTACTCAATATTTTGTTGAGTAATCGAAAATAAAAACAACCAAGTTCTGCATTCAAATAAGATGTTCTTGTTATTCATTAAATACGCAACGTATGTTGATATTTAATACAGATATTTTCGATTAGAACTCAAGGTCAGAAGTTAGTTTAACGTTAGTTCGTATCGAGATTTTTTTTCAAAATGTGTTTTGATTACAACGAAGTTCTGGGAAATATGTTCAAAATTAACATACTTATATTTTTTCCGCTGCCTACCACAAACTATACAGATTTGGCAATTTTTTTCTTAAGAGAAGCCTATTTTGTTCAATTGGGTCTTGTCAGCGCCTTAACGGTATTTTAGTACCTTAATATGTAGGTACTAAAATACCATTAAGGTGGAACCGCGCGGTGGGTACTTTAATAAGTACCCACCCGCAAAGTACATCCTAATATAGGTACCGGTCGGACCTGCCTCAATATGGAAATTACACAATTCATGAATTTAATTACGTGGCAGGTAGGGAGAGGGTTATTGCAAGAAATATGTCACGTATAGAGATAGGTCGTGCTTTGGAATAGGGTGACCATGGTTAAGTGCAATGTGGTTCCAGGAATCGACCGCTGAACCTATGTGGAATGAAAGCAGAGAGCATACCTAACGCAGGTTTTTGGAAAATTGCATGCTAGTCGCGCGGTAAACTCTGCTTGCGCAATGCAGGATTTTGCTTGACGTTAGTGTGATGCTTAGTTCGCTTAAGTGGCGATGTAGATGCCGCCACAGGTGTATGGCTGGTAAAGCTTTAAGTACGTAATATTTCTGCCACAATAGGGTAAGGGAGGGGGCGACCCGGGTCCAGAAAACCGTAGAGTCGACAAAGAGACCTTTCTGTCCACCTTGAGGACAGCACGGCAGTAAACTTTCTCATTCTAGTCACTGGAGCGAAAAACATTCACTAAATAGACTTTAGTGAATGTCGCTTCTGAGCGACTGATAAAGAAATAGTTACGAGAGATTGTGAAACCTTAGATTTCCGTTAGTTAACACCGAAGTTAATTTTAGCACACGTAATTTAACAATTTATAAGCCAATAATATTTTTGCATATTACTGCACTGTCTTTAAAACTTATGGGTGGTTTATGGGGCGCCTACTGCTGTGATGGTTTATCAGGATCGGCGCCGCACGCGATCCCACCAACGGTGAATGCACTCCAAAGTGATGGGGTAAGGGGAGGGGGGTCCGTAATTGAACTTCAAGGCTTTTGTCTTGTGTATGTACCTACTTGGTATTTCTAGGCGTTAGACAATTATACTTTTAAGCAATAAATAGTGTAAAACAAAGTCGTCGTCGTTTCGTGTCTGTATGTGTGACCGCTTAGTTCTTCTAAACTATGCAATGGATTTTGATTTTCACCATCGTTTAGAGAATTTATTCCGGAAGGTTTTTCTGTGAGATTTAAGAAAACTCGATGTTTTGATATGTCGCCACATAACGTCGCCTTAGAGTGAAAACCTCGGGAATGTTATTTGGTCATTTTTATTTTATTACATTTTTGGAAAGCAAAACCTTGCAACGCACGCATAGTTTCCCACAAAAAAGTTTAGTCACCTGTAGCACCATCTATGGCGAGTTCAAAATTCTCACAAAAGAACAGACGAGGTTTTCAATTTACCAACACTTAGAATTTAATAATTATTCCAGTAAAGTTGCCTTTTTCGCATATACGAGGTTTTCACTCTTTTTTTTTTTTTTTTGAGGGTGGGAAATCATCAAATAACTTCTCCCGCTCTGGGCGGAGCGGGAGGGTGTGTCAGACTCTTACTGACTAAAACCCACCCGTATTCCTTCCTGTTGCCTGTGTTGCGGGGGCCTCGGTGACCCATAAGTACCTTCCCGCGACCCCGGCAGGCATCGGCCCTAGTGGACCCCTACTTTGTGCTGACGACATCTCTTTGAGGCGCGCGTGGAATACGACGCGCCGTCGACCCGGGCCTGGTCCTTACCGGACGGTGAGCTACCCATTGCTCACCGTCCGCAAGCCCGCGCCTACGGTGGCCGGAAATCCGCCCGGGATTCCCGACGCCCTGGGCGTCTCCTGCGGCGGCTAGGGGCGAGAGGGCGCGAAACTTGCCTTTCCCTCAACCGTCCCGCCTCCTCCTTCGCGAGCATTACTGCTTCGCAGAAGGAGGTGGCGGCTGCCCATGCCCTCTCGCTCCGTACCATGGCCTGAACCAGGGCCGGACGCGAGAGGTCTCTGCCGCCGATCGCCTCACGGCGGTGCTCTGCCCAAGCCGGGCAGACCTCCACCGTATGCTCCACCGTTGCCTGCTGGGGTCGCGGGAAGGTACTTATTACCACAAAAAAAAAAAAAAAAAAATGCTCCACCGTGTCCTCCGGGCGATCCACACAGTGGTGACACCCGGACGTTTCCTCCCGCTTTATCCGACACAGGAACCTCCCGAAGCTGCCGTGTCCGGTGAGCACCTGCGTCAGGCGGAAGGTGAGGACGCCGTGGCGCCTCTCCAGCCACTCCTCAAAGAGGGGACTTATCGCCGAAATCGTGGCGTGCCCAGCACTGGGTTGCGACAACCGTACTTTCCATGACGCCATGAGATCCCGCCGGAGCTCCGTCCGCTGTGCCGCGATTTCTCGCGGCAGCGGACTTACGCCCCGGCGTTTCGCCTCCTCGCGCCACTCCCATACGTGCGCGAGGATTAGGTTTTCACTCTAAGGCGACGATAAGTAGAATGCACTCGTCGAAGCAAGGGCGGGTAGTCGTTTATAATTTCAAATTTATATTCTATCTTCGTCTCTCTTACTTGCCCAGGGTGCGCTTGATGCACATTTAAGCACGTAGGGAATGTATGTAGGTCCATGATATTAGGTTCAGGCTAGAGTTGAAAGTGTGCCAGTAAAATGCACAATAGAAACTTTTCCTATTGTCTGTGGATAAACTCAAAACTGTGTGGGTAGGACTGTAAAATACTTTATTCTATCTTAGTCTTGCTAGAAGATTTTCACGGCGAGATTTTTACTGAATATTTCCCCTGGACTACTTTTATAAAAAGTATCAATATAATTTACAGCAGATTTTTTTTTTTAAATAATAGTCAAATAACTAGTGTTACGTAGATACAATGTAAGTTAGTAGGAAAGTGAAGCAAAAGGAGTAAATGACGTAGCAAGTGGCGTTCTGTAGTTAAGTCATTGTTTTTTTTTTTTTTTTTTTTAATTTCTTAATTTTAGTTCTTTAAGTCTCAATATTGTCTACATCATGGGAAGGAGCGAGGCAATTCCAACATAAGTATTATTAATTACTTACTGGGACTGTTTCATTCAAAATTTGTGAATGTAATCGTTTGACACCCAATAAACAATTTTATTTTATTTATTTATTTATTTATTTAGTTTCCCCATGGGAAAAAGAATTGACTTTATGCATATATGTATTTTTATACTTGTAAGAATTTTTATAACTGCAGTCACTATTCACATCTTCATGGCTTAACACGAATTTATTAATGAACTGCGCCCCGCGGTTTCACCCGCATATTTCTCGATCACGTGGGAACATTATGATAAAAACTATCCTATGTCCTAACCTAGGTCATGGTATACCCTTGTGCCAAATTTCATTCAAACCCGTCCAGCCGTTTTAGCCTGAAAGCGTAACAAACAAACTCACTTTCGAATTTATAATATTAGTTGGGATAGGCAGGAAAATCCATTACCATTTTATTTACAATAAAAAAAATTAAAGCCTCAATTAGGTTTCCCCTTTTTTTTAAGGTTCGTGAAGCCAGGCGCGACGTGACACCGGTGGAACAATTTCCGTGAGGTTTTCATAGAATTTTTTTCACCAGAGTCGCGTCGCGCCTGTTTGCAGGAAATGCAGTGGCCGGCCGGCAGCGGTGCGGCGAGCACTTTCAGTGTGAAACAATTTTGAACTTTATCTACATAATTAAAAGACCAGTATCGCTTGAAAAGCACGAAAAGGTCGAGCGGCCGCGCTTGTTGTCAGCGGTACTGCCCGCGTCGCGTCGCTGCTGGCCGCTGCCGGCCGCTTCCGGCCGCTGGTTATTGGTATTCAGGGCCGGATTTAGGGCAGGGCAACAGGGGCACTGGCCCCGGACCTCCACAAAGAAGGGGCCTCCACAATTAGATTTTTCATTGATTTTTATATGAATAAAATACTTCGTTTGTGTCCTTCAAAAAAAAAAAGAGTCTACAATCATAACTTCGTAAGGTACCTTCTTTGAATTGTTTTTTTTATCTTTTTCACAAATTTTTCGGGGCCTCCACTTCTTGGTTGCCCCAGGGCCGCCACAACTTTAAATCCGTCCCTGTTGGTATTCACCTATTTAATTGATTGACCATATTTTACTATTAGGTAGGTATATCAAATTAATACCATTATAATAGGTAGGTATAATTTTATTAATATTTACCTATTGGCCCTAATATTTTACATTTATGTAGGTACAAGGAAAAAAAGGATCTCTTCAGCGAAGAATATCAATATTCTCAGAAAAATTGTTTCAATCCAAGTAAATATTTTCTTAACGTAAGTAAATGTACTCAGTCCAAGAAAACCTGTTTACTCAAATTAAGAATAATAAATACTTGGTTTTTATTCTTGACTTAAGCAAATATTTTTGATTCAAGACTATAATAATCTTAATTTAAGAAAATATCTAGTTTTAATATCTAATATTCTTAAAATTAAACTTAATAATTCTTCATTTAAGTATAATGTTTTCGAAGAAGACAATAAAACTAAGACAAAATTTTGCTTCATTCAAGAATATGTTGACGACACGGTTGGCGTAATGGCTGAGCGATGGACTGCTGCGCAGCGTGTCGCGGGTTCGATCCCCGAACAGAACAAATATTTGTATGATCTGTAAGTAATAGTTCCGGGAAACACAAAACGTTTATAAACAAAGAAACTCACAAACAAACACCCTTTGTTTGTAAACGCACCCACGATACAGGAAGAAATTCCAAGTGCGGCGCAACGTTTCAAAAAAAATAAATTGATTTCCCCATATATGAATCAATATTTTTCTTGACCAAAAGAATATTGTCTTAATTTAAGACATCCTTTTTTTCCGTGTAATCACATTGAAATCCTATTTGTATTGTTATGAAAATATCATTTTCCTTCCTTCCATGAATGTTGCATTACGTACTTCCTTCCATTTAAAATAAGTAGGGTAGGATTAATGAGTTTTTAATTAATACGAAATGACAACATCACGCCTGTATTTCCCGAAGGGTTAGCCAGATGTTCTTAGATGATAAAAGCACGTTAAACCGTTGGTCCCGGCTGTCATTTGATCTTTGACAGTCGTTACGGGTAGTCAGAGAAGCCCAATAGTCAGAAAACGAGTCTTGTCCACCAAGGGATATCGTATTACCCAGTAACTGGGCCGTGGAGGTCAGATAAGCAGTCGCTCCATGTATTCAGCTCCATTCGATTTGACTGGAAGCCGACCCCAACATACTTGGGAAATGGCTAGACTGATTATGGTTAGCCAGATGTGTAGCTATAGTACCTAATCCCATATAGCGATATGTGACTTAAACAGTTTAAGTCCTATAATGTAATAGGGGGCGAGTTTATTGCCATCAGCCGGGCACAAATCCAGACTCCGAGCTGCTACTGAGAAATTCTTGATGGAAACACCTAATAACACTTTGCCCAACCTGGGAATCGAACGCAGGGCCTGAAGCTGAGCAGAAGCGATTGGGACCACTAAATGAACGAAGCAGACAGTAATTAATATACACAGTTAATATTGATACAATTGAAAATGTTCGTAAACCATGGTTCTTTTATGTGACAATGGCCCGGATCAAAACCAACAATCGAATCATTACTTACCAGGAGGCGCCGCGTACCGTCTTAGAAAGGTCTACAGATATATTAACTATTAAGATTATATGAAAAAGTCTATTTAGGTACCTAAATTCTGCAAAGTATCGTAGGAGTTAAGGCTTGCAGAAAGGCGCGACGCGGTCTAGTAGCACAATTTCTATAAAAAACTTCCTGGAAAGTGTCGCGTTGCCTGTCCGCCCACGATGTCACGCCACTCAGCACGAGCCTTTAGCGGAAAAACTTTTAATAGATAAGAGATTATTATAAGTAATATCATTTTGCTCTTTCGTATCGTATGTCATTGGATCATTGATTCTAGCAGACATAAAAGGGCCTGGTATTAATTTCTAAAGGGTTAACAGACGGTCGCGCCGGTGAATGAACTAAGAATTTATTCGGAAATTATTATCTGTACCCATCTCTTGGGGAGATTGACATTTCAATCACAGCTTCCTCGATAGAGGGCGTGTTTTTGCCTGTGTATATTTTGGTATATTCATAAGAAACACTAGTAGGTATAGACGGTTTGCAATAAGTGTAACTGGTTTTACTATGGTTTGAATACGAGGGTTTTTTTTTTTTTTTAATGACTAAAACCCACCCGTATTCCTTCCTGTTGCCTGTGTTGCGTGAGTTTAGAACTGAAAGCTTACGAGGGCTGCACTAAAAGTATCGGGAATGGAATATTTCCACTGTTCCTGTCATATTAAAATCTTTTTAATTGAAAACTCCTTGGTTTTAAAAATCGAATACCATTTATTTATTTAAAAAAAGATTCTCGGTCTTGTCACAAGGTTTTGTCAAACTTGTTTAGTCGTTGAGAAAATGGAATTGACTCGCGAAAATTCAAGAGCTATGATTTATTATGACTTTCGAAGTGGTTTAACACAAAAACAGTGTGTTGACCGGCTGATTTCCGCGTTTGGTGGTGAAGCACCATCCAAAACCACAATTTATCGCTGGTTTGCTGAATTTCAACGTGGACGTGTCAAGCTCAGTGATGATCCCCGTCAAGGTCGTCCAAAAACTGCAGTCACCCAAGAAAAAATTGATGCTGTGCGTAAGCTGATTGAGGAAGATCGACATGTGACATACCGCGAAATTCAGGCAACTTTAGACATTGGCATGAGTCAAATACAAATAATCTTGCATAAACAATTAGGTGTAAAAAAGTTGTTTTCCCGATGGATACCGCATTCGCTCTGTGAAGAGCAAAAAGCGTCTCGCGTTACTTGGTGCGTCAGAACTCTCGAAAGATTCCACGCAGGATCCTCAAATGCTGTATACAACATCGTATCAGGTGACGAATCCTGGATATACGCGTACGAACCCGAAACAAAAAACCAGTCACGAGTTTGGGTGTTCGAAATAACACCACTAAATAGGTGGTTAAAAGTTTTCAATGCGTCATGAAAATGCATTGTTATGTGAATGAGTCAGATTTCTAATATTTACGGATACCTATTGATTTGATAAATGAACAAGTGCGTGTCGGACTACGCACAATGAAGGGTTCCGTGGGTGGGATGCATTTATCCCAAAAACAAACTTAGCATTGTAGTTGAAAAACATGTTCTCCCAAAATCGATATACGGTCAATTCTCGTAAGTTTGTCGACTATTACACGTTAACTTGTAAAGCCTAGTTAGCTGTGATAGTTTTCCTTTTAACTTCGTTATATATACCTACTGCCGTGATTTTTTCACATATCCAAAAACAACCATTTAGCTGGCAGAGAGGAGGACCCTTGACTCTAACAAAAATTTGCACTTTAAAGCTTACTATTGCGTAAACGGATCTTTGAATCGATCTTCTGAATTGAACGGCCTATACAACGATACCCCACACTATTAGATAGAGGAGAAAAAAATCATCCCCACTGTACGTGCAAGGGCCCTACAATTTTTTTTTGAAAGAAAGAAAAAAAGTATATTTGGGACACGCATAGGAAATACAAAGAGTAAAAAAAGCGGCCAAGTGCGAGTCGGACTCGCCCATGAAGGTTTCCGTAGCAGTAACCTAATATAAAAGTTCTTGTAGTTCGTCGTTGTAACTTTGATCGATGTTTTAATAGGTATACGATTTATGACGTATTAAAAAAAAAACTACTTACTAGATCTCGTTCAAACCAATTTTCGGTGGAAGTTTACATGGTAATGTACATCTTATATTTTTTTAGTTTTATCATTCTCTTATTTTAGAAGTTACAGGGGGACACACATTTTACCACTTTGGTCTCGTGTGTGTGTGTCTCTCGCGCAAACTATTCAGTGTAGAAAAAAATGATATTAGAAACCTCAATATCATTTTTATAGACCTATCCATAGATACCGCACACATATGGATTTGATGAAAAAAAAATTGAGTTTCAGTTCTAAGTATGGGGAACCTTCAAAATAGGTTCCTTGTTGACTACGGAACCCTAAACACCAGCAAAGGATACTTAATACTTACACTAATTAGCCACTGACTAGCCTTTCCTCCTGTCGATGGCACGACAGTAAATTAGTAAATTAGATTATATCTAAGATAAGAGTGCTTGGAAACATGCTGGTCCAGGGGGGTAACCATCACCTCTTATAGCAGTATTATTATAATATTACTTCCAGTGGGAAAGTGATGGAGCTATACAGGACTTATAGCACCATCTCTTTCTCACGCTGAAGTAATATTGAAGTAATACTGCTTTAAGAGGTCATGGTTACCCCCAGCTCCATAGGACAATCTAGTCTAGACAAAATCAAACTGGTTGTTATTTTAATTGTACAATTTATTATTTGATACAAATAATAAATCAATATTGAATTTAAATTCTGTGATTACTTTAACTCACACACTGACCTATTACTTTATTTATTATTTTTAGGAAAACGTATACTTTTACAATGTTTGTAAATATGTGAGCATCATATACCTATCACATAATTGATTTATCTGTCATTGCTTTATTTTTCATTCTTTTTTACCCATTTTGGTATAGTAATTTTAAGGTGCATCGTCTTCACATATAATTTTAAAATGTACCTATACAAAATTTTATAAAACATTTTAAAAGAGTAACGGTGGAGTTTCTTGCCCATTCTTCTCAATACGAAACTACCTTTTGGAAGGGGCAACTAGAATTAATTTTATATCTTATATATAAAATTCTCGTGTCACAATGTTCGTTCCCGTACTCCTCCGAAACGGCTTCACCGATTCTCGTGAAATTTTGTGAGCATATTGGGTAGGTCTGAGAATCGGCTAACATCTATTTTTCATACCAATATTACCATGGGATCGAGATTAACGCGGGTGAAACCGCGGGGCGCAGCTAGTTTTTTTTGTAAATTTTGACGTCCAAAAGTGCCTTTTATGTGCCTATTTGAAATAAATAATTTGACTTTGACTTTGATTTAGTTGGCCCAAAACTTTGCCACTTCATCGGCATCGTAGGTGGCAGCACAAAGGTCACTAGGCTGCATTTTTTGGGGCACAGGTATTACGTTACGAGTAAATAAAATCAATAGTAACATTCATAACTCCAAAACGGACAGCTACACATGTCATATTATTGTGATGGAAACTTGGTTATAATTTACAAGATAAGTTCTTCATAGGTACGTCTTCAAATCTTAGGTACCTATAAGAGATATTAGCACCAACTTCTTTATAATGTCAATACTTGGACAAGTTCTCCATAATATCAGGCCTTATCAGGCACACAAATGTTCAAAGTTTGTACATTATGTGTTACATGATAATTTCACAGCCGATAAAACGAGCTTTTAACCATTTAGACGGTTTATGGCAATCAAAACTTTGTCTCAACGATTTAATTTGTGTATTATGCGTAGGCATCCTAGTCCCACGCAGATATGTTTTATTAAAGTTAGATTTAAGAGATTAAGGGTCATTCTACTTTTTACTGCAGGTTTTTGTGTCCCCCGGTAACGAAAATATAAAACTGCCATGTTTTTAATAAAATAAAATAAAAACGCAGTATGTGAAATTGCCGCATTATTTCTTCAACTTCTATCTGTTGTCCGGTCAGTCCCCATTGACTCCGAATAGGAGTTTCACTCCTCCAACCGTCTGTCCCCACTGACACCTATTCGGAGTTTTTGGGGCGCGCGGTTTGCAACTCTATTATAACGGATGAGCACCTTATTGCATTATAATAGAGTTGCAAACCGCGTGGCCCAAGACTCCTATTCGGTGTCAGTGGGGACTGAAGGGTGCGGGAGTGCGACTCCTATTCAGAGTCAATGGGGAGTTACCGCATATTTTAAGATATGTAGGGCCATAAAGTAGTGCTTCATGGTAACATAGTTGTTTTTCATAGTAACGCGACATGTCCCCGACCTAATCCGCAGACAAACTTATTTATAATTTGATTTATAAGACTTAATAAATGATAATTTCTAATTAAAGTTATGAGAAAGAAAGATTTACGTTCTTAAAATACATTTTGTTAATGTTTTTTTGTTGTAATGAGTGACTAATGCTGCTCAATATTCGTACCAAAGTAGTATGATTTTTCTACCTTGGTCGACAAAACCTTTATTTTCTGAAAAATATATGTACTAAATTCGATGCTGGCAGTGTATTGCAATTGTTTAGGTATAATTACGCATACGTACAATGAAGTAACTTAATTTATCTTTAACCAATACTGTTTTGAATCCTGTTACTAAAGGCTCCTGCAGACTAGCGCGATACTGCGGGTGCGACAGGCAGCAATACGCCTGTCGTGCCCGCGATATAAAGTGCCAAAAACCTACAGTAAAAAGTAGAATGGCCCATATGGTTTTATACTAATGTTTAGGTGTAGGTAATCCAGTTTGTTATATTTAATAATAAATAAATAGAGAATTATAGGTCGCTGCAAACGTAACGTGTTTTAACCCGAACGGAATGTGACGACAATTTTTGGAAACATCGTGTCATAGTATATGTATATGAAAGAGCATACGTCACGCACGGGTGCACGGACGGGATGGCGGCGTGAGTTGAGACACAAAAACGGCCAAGTGCGAGTCGGACTCGCCCATGAAGGGTTCCGTAACAGCAAGTAACATAGTATAAAAGTTCTTGTAGTTCGTTGTAACTTTGATCGATATTTTAATAATTTACGATTTATGACGTATTAAAAAAAAACTACTTACTAGATCTCGTTCAAACCAATTTTCGGTGGAAGTTTATATGGTAATGTACATCATATATTTTTTTTAGTTTTTATCATTCTCTTATTTTAGAAGTTACAGGGGGGGGACACATTTTACCACTTTGGAAGTGTCTCTCGCGCAAACTATTCAGTTTAGAAAAAAATGAAATCAGAAACCTCAATATCATTTTTGAAGACTTATCCATAGATATCCCACACGTATGGGTTTGATAAAAAAAAATATGAGTTTCAGTTCTAAGTATGGGGAACCCCCAAAATTAATTGTTTTTTTCTATTTTTGTGTGAAAATCTTAATGCGGTTCACAGAATACATTACTTACCAAGTTTCAACAGCATAGTTCTTATAGTTTCGGAAAAAAGTGGCTGTGACATACGGACAGACAGACAGACAGACATGACGAATCCATAAGGGTTCCGTTTTTTGCCATTTGGTTACGGAACCCGGCACGTTTTTACGTGGGAAAAATATCGTCGATGACAATGTTAGCACGTCCCGCCCCGCGCGCTGCACGTCCCGTCCGTGGTTCCGCTGCGTATACATAGTCGTTCCGGTTGCAGTCCAGTCATCTTTTCTTGTACTCCTCACTAGCACGATAGTTTCGCGTCACTATCACGGTGTGTAAGCACAGTGTATAGTAATGTTTTTTTCATTTGGCGGCCCTAAACTTAAGGAATATGCCTACCCCAGGCCAGCTAGTAATATAGCACATTGTGTAAATTAAGAACTATAAGTTTTTTTTTTTTATTAATACGTTTACGAGATATTTGGAAGCCCTGGTACGAGGAAAAATTTCGCCACCCGGCAACCCTTTTTTTTTATGTATGGGAAATCATCAAATAACTTCTCTCGCTCTGGGCGGAGCGAGAGGGTGTGTCAGACTCTTACTGACTAAAACCCAGCCGTCTTCCTTCCGTTGCCTGTGTTGCCAGGGGCCTCGGTAACCCATCTGGCAACCTGGTAAACACCCGTCCGTATTTTAATAACACCACGTTCAGTCTCCCCCGTCCACGTCCTAACGCCGTCCAGTATGTAGCGACTTATGTTTATAATACCCTTTCCCTCAGAATGTAGGGACGTATGTATACCTACATAAAGGCTACATATAGGTAGATACATAACTAATGCCTCGTTGGTCTAGTTGTCGCAAGCGCTACTGCTGAGCATGAGGTCCTGAATTCCCGGGTCGGGCAAAGTGTTATTGGGTTTTTCTATCTGGAATTTCTCAGTAGCAGCCCGGAGTCTGGATTTGTGCCCGGTTAATGGCAATAAGCTCGCCCCTATTACATGGGACTTAAACATAACTGGCGAAATGTGGGTGTACTACAGGTTCACCTCTGCCCAACTCTTCGGGGAAATAAGGCGTGATGTTATGTTATGTTATGTTATGTTATGTCATGTACAAAACTACTTTGTTAACCAGATGGACCCGTTGAAAGTCTGACTGCCCAGAGATATAATAAAAAAACATTTATTTTCAAAAATCATAGACTCGTATCGTTAGTAACAATTTACTTACAGACTATGTTAGTAATACATATTCACAAGACATAAACAAGTAAACAACTGTGGCGGCATCTACATCGCCACATGCGAACTACGCAACACACCGACGTCACGCAAAATCCTGCATCGCACAAGCAGAGTTTACCGCGCAACTAGCATATATATAACATCCCGACTTCAACCGTCGGGTGGTTCCCCACCGGACACGACACCCGTCTGGTCGGATGATCCTCCTTTTCTATGGAGGATGAGTGAACTTCCTCATGCCTCCATACAACACAACGAGCTCCAAGTTCTTAAACAACTAAGTTCTTATTAGCTGGAACATGCAGCTGGCTTAAAAATTATAGGGCAATACAGTTTGCTAGCATTGACCACCAGGAGACTGTTAGAGTTGTCACGCACTCGGCGCAACAGGGACGCTGTACGCTTGCGTCTGATCGCAGCGAAGTCGTCACTCTGCGCGTCCGCGAACTTACCCGTGGCACTACAAAAGCGTGGCGGCCCCAATAGCATCCTGAATGCATTGTATTGTATAACAATTCCGTCTCATGGTCAGCTACCTGATCTAATCTGATCTATTCGTTACTGAATAAAGACTCTGCTCATGCCATGTAAGTAGGTACCTATACAGTTTCACTGACAGGCCTATTTTTGTTATGCAACTATAGCTGTAAAAGGATCATAAGGCGCGTGGCCAAAATCGCAACTAACCCCGCCATCTTGTTTTTAGGGTTCCGTACCTCAAAAGGAAAAAAAGGATCCCTGATAAATAATAAATAATACAAATTATATTCAAAAATATAAGGTATAACGTTGTAGGATCACTCGTGTGTCTGTCCATCTGTCATAGCCGATTTGCAACGAATCTACTGGATCGATTAAGTTGAACTTTGGTACACATATGAATTTTTGTGACCCAAACACGAACGTGTAATGAATGATGAAAATTGACCATCCCCCCTTATCTCCGAAACCGCGAGCCCAAAAATGTTGAAAAAAAAAACCGAGAATAGTTATACTATTATATAGATTGCAGGAAACCGTATAATAAGTCTATGGTCTATGGTCTAAGCCGCTTTCTGCGGAAAGAGGCTATAGATGAGGCTATAGAGGCGCTAGGGACTAAATTCACAAGTGAGGCTGGTTTCGACGCCTTAACGTGCACTTGTACGACACACATAAATACACGCTAATAAATACTAATAAGTCCGTTTCAAAACTACATAATTAATCTAATTTAAATATATTCCCAACGGTTTTAAACTATATATATTTACAGGCGTGAGTAGCAACAAATCTCTATTTAACTAACTAAAAAACAAATTCGTGCTCATGTGATTAAATCCGCAAGTTAATTAAGTTACAGCAGTTAATTAAAGTTTGACGAGTGTTGGGAATATGATGTAAAAATAAAAGTTAGAAACGAGGTAGATTTTATAAACTTCGCAATGCATGTTATGCTTTTTAATATTTATGACATTACCTGTATGTCTTCCATATTATCATCGTAATCATTCTCCTTCCTTGACTCAATTTTCTTTTGGGGTCTGCGCAGCATGTCTTTCTTCATTCATCACCAATCCGTTTTTTTAGTATTGGTTCCCCTTTCCAGTCATATCATCTTCGCACAGTCCGTCCATCATTTCTTTGGTCATATGTCAAGCAGGATGGAACAACAGATTAGGCTTGTTTGAAAACCGGGCACTGCATTTCCTTTTTTTATTGCGAAATTAGCCAGCTCTTGAAGTCTACGATGGAACGAGCGTGTCCAGAAGATACCAGTTCACTCTTGCTTTGAAGGCTGACGGGTTATACGTGAAAGGGAACACAGACTCTGGCAGAGAGTTCCACACATTGGCCGTGCGCATAATATAGGTCCTCTGAAGAGACCATAATACCTCAAATTTCTTATCCTCCGTTAAATCGAAAATACTGCAGCATTCATTTTGAAATAAATATACGCTAAAGTTGTGGATTAAGTTAAACACTATGTTTGACAAAAAACACGATTCCGTAAAATTTTTTCGACGAAAAAAATAAAAAAAAATACTTTAAATTAGATCATGAAACTTTGCATTATAACTAAACTAAATATAAAGCAAATACTATGTTTTGATTTTTTTTAATTACCAATTTTTTCACCGTACAAAGAAGTTACCTAAACTATCGGCGCCTTGGATACTTCTCCCTGCCGCCTTGTCTCGCTTGCTCGCGTGACTGCGAGCGAGATAAAGAGTGAGGTGGCGCTAAGGTATTATGGAATCTTAAATAGTTGATAAATAGTTTTTGGTAGTCCTATGGGTATTTATGAGCCAATAAATTAGTTCTTATGTCCACAATGGACCTTTGTCATACAATCTTAACTCGATAACGCTATATAACGCCATTGTAAAGCAGCTTTGCTTTGTCGCGGGTCTTCAGTAGAAAATAAATGAGTTTTCTCTCATATTCCATTATGTAGGTACGTCGGAGTCGTATCGCGTGACAATACAGCGCGAATGTTGGGAGGAATATTTTCCCTCCGCCTATCGTAAAGTAGATAGGTAGAAGGTCTGTTTCGAACAAAGCGTGTAAGCAAACGCTAAAAGCAGCATGCAAACATATTTGTTGTGCTGTTCTGCTCTCTCGATATCATTGGTAAGACCGGCAGTCTTCGCATAGGCAGTTTTTACACACGTATCTAGAAGCGCAAAGAAAGACGGTCCTTAGATAAGTTTTAATTTTTATTGTTGAATATTCAGAAGATGAACTACAATATACTCACCAAGAATTATGCCTATAACGTGATCAAATGCAAAACAACAATTTAATTATGTTTATAGTCAATCTTTAAGAATAATTTAGGTCTTCTACCTTTCTTGCCAGTTGCTACAACCAAAGGAATTAATTATTTTATCAATGAGTGCAGTAATGTCTGTAAAATATGCCCCCCAGTGAGTTATGACACTCGTTTTATGTGATTATCTTTTGCTTGTATGTCTGGGATTCATAGTTACTTTGGTATAATAGTTATAGTTACCACAGGTCATAATAAAGAAGCACACAAAGCACTTATATAACCTTAAATTACACTGAGACTGGCTAGTGCTGTTTATGTATTCCCACAGTGTTTAAATATGGACTTGCTAAACGTAATTCTAGGTATGAGTAGGTAGGTGGGGATAGACGTGGTTATAAAAGGCTTTACAGAAAGCAGCCACCAGTTTGTGCACAAACACACAAGACTGACAGTCCGACCTTGCCGCCGAGGTTCAACGCGAAGACCCCGACGTAATTGTCCCCCCGGCCCTTGCTCGACGAAGTGCCAGCCCGCGCCGTAGCTGAGCCTGTAGCTTAAAATACCCCCAGTTATTCCCCCCCCAATTATTCAGTTCTGATCCAGCCTGTCCCACCTTACTAAAGGGTTACCGAGGCCCCTGGCTACACAGGCAACGGAAAGAATACGGGTGGGTTTTAGTCAGTGAGAGTCTGACAAGAGCGGGAGAAGTTATTTGATGATTTCCCACCATAAAAAAGCCTGTCCCACCTTGCTGTCCCCCACCCAGTGACGCCCTAAGCCAAGGTTCGTACCCCACAGGGGGTGCCCTTAGCGTGCAGTCGTTTAGTAATGTAAGAAATTCGCCCCTGGCTGGAGGCGTTGAGTTCGCTCAACTCGCTCGTCACGACCTCTCAAGGTCAACTATGAGATGCCATAAACAAAAAAAAATAAAGTCTCCAAAGACGATGTGAACAACAGAGTGAAGGGGACAGAGAGCTAGAAATTTGCACATAATCCCTGTATCTAAGGTGGCAGTCCTTGCTGCCGTTCGCTGCCCCAAGTGTGTATGTAATGTGAATGTGTTAATAGATAGATGAATTTGTTGTTAGTTTGATGTATATCTGGACAATAAACGATTTCATTTCAGTTTTTGTTATTTTCATAATGAGACTAAAGTAAAGCCGAAGAAAGCTTACTTTAGACTAGAGTTAGAAAGAGAGGCAGAGACACATGTCGCACCTAACACCATCATCATCTGCCTAGCCTTTTCCCAACTATGTTGGGGTCGGCTTCCTGTCTAACCGGATGCAGCTGAATACCAGTATTTTACATGGAGCGACTGCCAATCTGACCTCCACAACCCAGATATTTGATAACACGATATCCCTTGGTAAGGCTGGTTGTCAGACTTCTCGGGATTCTGACGACCTGTAACGAAAATCTACATATAACAGGCAGGACCAACGACTCAAAGTGCTGTCTGAGTCACGGAGGGGGTCTTGGTATGTAAAGGTGGTCACCCAACCAGGGATTCACCGCGGCAAGCGTAGCTTAACCTGATCAATTGACCCGTGCGGCTGTTATTACTTAGCCACAAGCCTCTTCACAACATACTGACATAGCAGCCAAGTAACTCTCACTCTACCTAGTATAATTGGTTTTAGGAATGATACGATACAGTACTACGTGCAACTTCTATTGTTCTCGAATAGAATAGGCTTTTCTTCAGGCTGTGCTCTTTGTATCTTATAGCTTACATCGCAACACTGAAACCATAATTAAAGGTAAATAGTTTACAGTCGGAAATTGTAGAAATTAATTATTTATTACACGTGTAACTCCCACATTAATAATCATAAAAGTTGAAAGAACAAAGATGTCGTTCAACATTTTCATTACAATCTTTATTCAAACGGAAATCCATTTCCTTTGCCAGTGTTGGCAACTGAGAAAATATTAATTGAATCCCGGTAAACGGGTTGCAATAAAACATAAAGCACGTGAGCCGTGTGGGGAGCACCTTGAGGGGTGGTGCACCTCGTAAAATGGGTTTTAAAAGAGTGCACCCGGGTTTTAAACGAGCCCCCCCTGTCTGCTGCTTCATCCTACTTGAATTATTTCTGAAGTACCTAACTGAAAGACTGAAATATTTTGAACTATTCGTTACGGGGAAACAAATAGGTGAACTTTTAAATGCGTTTTCGTTCTTCGTCGAGAGAGTTCTTTGTACGAAATTCGTAGTGCATTTCGTTCCGATAAATCGTTTTCCGTGAAATTCGATTCTCGCTGCTTCATTCAAAAGCACGGTGCTGCAGGATAGGTTTTGACTGAATATTCGCTCATTTATGAATTTAGCTCGAGTAGGTGTATTATTTTTTGTTTCACATCACTTTACGAACCGTACAGGTAAAAACATCGTTCGTTTAGTCGTTTTGGGCACTTTTCAATAGCTTCTTATTTTCAGGAACCTCAGTCCAAATAAAAACCAAGACATAGCGCTGTCAACAGTGATGTTAGGCCGGTTTCGTAAACATATGTGCACTTAAGTGAGTGTTCCGGTGAGGTGTAGTTTGGTTGTAAATGGGTTGTAAATGTGTGCGTGTGAGCGTGCATGCACAGAGTGAGGTGTAGTTTTGCCATGCACAATCACTGCAATGCACATGCACATTCACTGTATTGTTTCAAGCGCCATGTCTTGGTTTTTTATTTGGTCTGAGTCGGGCACCTATTAAATATCAAACAGTACAGAGTATTGTGAAAAAAAAAACACCATTCAGTGGAAGCTGTCATCAAATTCACTAAAGTGCACTTTTTACTTAAAATATTGTGAAACATTATGTGGAGACTGCATAATATTTCACAAAAAAATGGCTTCATTTGAGATAATTTTCAATTCATTCTAGCTTTGCTATTGTAAAGTATGAAATAAAACTTATAAGTGGACTTCCCTAAAGATTTGTCGAATCTGCAAGGACAAAGTAATCCATAATCTTCGGTAATGTTCCAGCATCGTATTACTTAATATTAAACAATGTTAAATAGATAATCTGAAGCAGACATCTTTGTTTCTGATTATAATCCTCGTGTTTCGCTCCGTGGTTTTCCGAATTTAATAAAACAATAACGTAATCTTCGTCAAATAAATGAAATGTTTTTATTCGAGCTTCATTTAATTTGTTTGTTTGTTTGTTTAAGAGCTTGTATTATCTTATATTCTAGAGAACGTTTGTTTACTAACAACTAAAGGTTCGCAGGTGGGTTTATTTTACTCCAAGAATGACAGAAAACCCTTCTCGAAAATGGTATCTGCCATAATAATATCCAGCCAAGGTTTTTGACTTGAATATGCAAACAGTGAGAATACCTTGTTTTATCATAGTAGTGATATATATTCCACAATTACCTTTAGCCATGGTTTACTTTAGCAGGTATGTTGGGATTGGCTTCTAAGGTAATTATTTCATGTTAATATTCAAAGCACTGGATGCGAGAAGTACAGAACCTGTTGAAGTGGCGATGTTTGAGGAGGCGTACACGGAAAAAAAGGATCTCTTCAGCGAAGAATATCAATATTCTCAGAAAAATTGTTTCAATCCAAGTAAATATTTTCTTAACGTAAGTAAATGTACTCAGTCCAAGAAAACCTGTTTACTCAAATTAAGAATAATAAATACTTGGTTTTTATTCTTGACTTAAGCAAATATTTTTGATTAAAGACTATAATAATCTTAATTGAAGAAAATATTCTAAGAGAGAAATAATATTCTTGATGAAATGAAATGATTATATATAATATTGTCTTAATTTAAGACATCCTTTTTTTCCGTGTAGGTATGTCCAGCAGTGGACGCTTTCGGACGGAATATTGATGATAAATGATTTTATTTCTGTAAGTGGGTTTCTACAAACAGTTTTACACGTCAATCATATTTTAAAAACGATATGAGGTCGGCGTTTTCTATCTAACTAATCTGTGAAGAAAGGTCGAAACAAACTCAAATGTCACACTCTCTTTTAAAGTCCAGAAATAATCTTGGTGCCTGAAAGGGTCTTTTGAGGAAAGGACCACACAGATTGAGTGGACCTGTCCAGTGCACGTATTTGTCAGTAATCGGGCAGCTCAACTCGGAACCTAAGGAGCTCAACGATGCGACGGCCAATACCAAAGGACATTTGGGTAGGACGCATAAATTACTCAAACTGCCAGACCATGATTAAAACTACTGATCAAAGTTAAGTCCTCCTTATAGTGGTAATTCTATTGATGTATCGTTTCTTGTCATACAATCTATGTTGACACAAAATTAATGGAATGTTTTTAGCAATGTTGTGTGTGTTTTTCTGAGTGTCTGATTTCGTGTAATAACAAGTTAGTTATAATAAACAAGAGACCTCAACACTGCTCATTAATTATTTATTTCTTCGAAGCAAAAACACATGACGTCAAATTAATACGTAGGTAGGTAAGTAAGGTGTTGTTGTCGATGTTTCAGCGGGGGGTAATGGCGTAGAACACTTAAGAAACATGGCGTAAGGCATTGTTTCTAATTATGACAGTTCGACAACATTCATTGCGTCATTACGTTAATGAGCAGACGAATCTTTCAAACATACTCGTATCATCTTCATCATCTGTCTAGCTTTTTCCCAACTATGTTGGCGTCGGCTTCCAGTCTTACCGGATACAGCTGAATATATGTATTTTACATGGAAGACTGCCTATCTAACCTCCACATCCCAGTTACTGATTAACACGATTTCCCTTGGTAAGACTGGTTGTCGAGCTTCTGACGACCCGTAACGACTGTCAAAGATCTACAAATGACGGCCGGGACCAACGGCTTAACGTGCTTTCCGAGGCACGGAGGGGTCTTGGTATGTAAAGGTGGTCATCCATTCACGGACCAACTGCGGCAAGCGTGGCTTAACCTGATCGATCGACCCGTGCGGCTGTTATTAATTAGCCACAAGCCCCTATTTCAAACATATGAGATTGTGATTGAAAATGTGTTACTCAAATGGGGTGCAGTTTAATGCCATTACAGTAGATGTTTTTGTTAGTGTCGAGGGCTCTTAAATTTTAAATTGAACTTTTATTACCTACTTTTAAAACTTTATATATTACTAGTAGGTCAGACACGCTGTCATCGATACGTATCTCGTCGAAAGCTGCGGCCCTGTAGGTATTTTTCCCAAAGTGAAGGTACTTACTAATTTACCCTCATTTCTCTTTCCTCCTCCATCATCAGACCCTGATCACCATCTAGCTATAACCTGTTTATTGAGACCAGTACAATGAGCCCAAACACGATACCTGCGCTGTAAGTTGGTGAGTGAGTTAAATATCAACTATAAAAAGAGAGAAAGACTGAACTGATTTTCTTGAACCATAGCTGAGAACACTTTCGATTAAGTCACCTTTCAAACAAAAAAAACAAAATCAAAATCGGTCCATGCATTCGGGAGCTACGATGCCACAGACAGACACACACACAGACAGACAGACACGTCAAACTTATAACACCCCGTCGTTTTTGCGTCGAGGGTTAAAAATAGGACGATTTGTAGCAAAAATAATTTCAAGAAAAAACAACAATACAGCTATTGATGTTTTAAATGGTTATAAATAACTTTATCATAATTACCGCGTATTGAATTTTAATACTGCTTCTTTTTACTGCCTCGTTGGTTTAGTGGTCGCAAGCCTAATTCTGAGCTTTAGGTCCTGGGTTCGATTCCCGGGTCGGGCAAAGTGTTATTGGGATTTTCTATCTGGAATTTCTCAGTAGCAGCCCTGAGTCTGGATTTGTGCCCGGTTGATGGCAATAGGCTCGCCCCCTATTACATGGGACTTAAACATAACTGGCGAAATATGGGTGTACTACAGGTACACCTCTGCTCAACCCTTCGGGGAAACAAGGCGTCATGTTATGTTGTGTATTTTAATAAAAAAATCTGTGTTATAATTTGCAAAAAACGTAAGAAAATTCGCGGGCTGCGTTTAACCTATTGACCGCCACGTCAAAAAAGCAAAAAGGTGCCCTCGGCGCCAAGCTACGAATTATCCCTTAAAATCTGTCATGTAGCCGTGACCGTTGCGTGCTGAGCACATTTTGGTCTGTCATCTCATCAGTCATCAGTCATACATGACTGTGGCGGTCAAAAGGTTAAGGAATCACTTTAATAATGAGTTTTGCGTTCTATATAACCCTGTGAGATTCACTTCCAATCCTTGCCGGATTATTTTCAAATCCAAATCAGTGCAATGTTCTTAGGTCGAATTTCCAACATGCCCTGATTCTGGTTCTAAGTTCTAACGTTTCCTCAAAAATCTTAATTAAAATATAGTACGTGTTAACTAAACGAGCTCTCTTCATTGTCTTAGTCATTAGACACTCGTGACAAGTCCGCAGCGAGGGCCGTCGGTGGCGACACTTGATGCAAATTTAACTACCCGACCGACGTTGAGGCTTAATTGAACAAGCTTGTTCTTGTACACAAACATATATTGTCGCTTAAATATTATAATGTTACCCGCAAAATGGTTTTAAAACTATCTGCCTTGTAATTTACAGCTGCATTTTTATTAAAGTATTGCTGAATTTTGCACCTAGGTTGCAACTTTCATGCCATTTGCATGTTTAAGCGAAAATTTGCACATTCCACCCACCTCCTCCTTCCTACATCTTTGCAGAATTAATAAAGGTTCGCTCCATTATAGCTGAAATAGCGACTTCTATTCAAGTCATCCAAAGTTCATTTTAATCTAGCTTTGACCTCTCAAAATTATTTATGATGGAAAAATTCTCGGCTCAAACTCTGCCCAGAGATATTATAATGTCTTGCTTTAGCATCTTTAATATAAAATATTGCAGTTATATTAAAGGTAAGCGGATTTCTGAGGGATTATGAGGTTATTTAATTAATTAGTTCCTGGTCTTTTTCAGTTAAGGTTTTGTGCGTCATATTGTTTTACGCGAGAAGTAGGTCACACGTAACCGATGTTTAAAATTTTCATTGACTTCATATTTCTTTGATTATTGTTCTTTGAATATCAGAAGTCCTTATCGAATCGGAATTGAACTCTGAACAGATTTCCATTTCACCTGGGTACTGCACAATACTATTGTGCCAGGTTAGCAAATGCCGAAACTCTTATACTCCTATGCAGAAAATCGATACCTTCTAAGATGTACTCACTTAGAATATTTGATCATGCGTGGTTTGCCAAACGTAACGCGAAGTGAGCCGCTTTTTAGGGTTCCGCACCCAAAGGGTAAAACGGGTAAACTCCGCTGTCCGTCTGTCACCAGGCTGTATCTCATGAACCGTGATAGTTAGACAGTTGAAATTTTCACAGATGATGTATATCTGATGCCGCTATAACAACAAATACTAAAAAACAGAATAAAATAAATATTTAAGGGGGCTCCCATACAACAGACATGATGTTTTTGCCGTTTTTATAGATAATGGTGCGGAACCCTTCGTGCACGTGTCCGACTCGCACTTGGCCGGTTTTTGTTGGGTAGTCAACATAGTACCTACTTTTTGCCAAAATATCTGTCAGCGGTGCTTAGTACTAATCATATTATTTATATTCACGGCGCATTTCTCTCGGGCGCCTGGTAGGCGTGTCATTCTTCTCGACACGTGTTATCAAATTTCCATTACTTTTATTCACCTAATATTCCACCTACGTCGTCTTCTCTTAAAAACTTCACCACCGGACGTGCGTTTTTGTTTTCGTATTTATTACTGAGTGGGCTTACATTCGATGTAATTTCGACTTTATGACTGTAAAATAAGGTCGCTTTTAAAGGGGAAGTTTATTTGAAAGTTTGAGGTGTCGTTTTGGGAGCTTACTCGGGTCGCGTTATTAGAGTCTTGTCCTTCTTTATTGGAATATACGAGGGGCTCGACGCCTCCCCGCACCCGCGCCCCGCGCACCTCCCCTGGCATTGAGGTGGTCTGGTAAGGCCGATGCTTGACTGTCAGCAAGGGATGCGTTCTAGATCCTTCGATTAAGTAATTGCTTCATTTTGGCCCTGGCTTTCCTTCATTATTAGTGTCTGGATGATCCGGATTGCTGGCGCCATTATAATTAGTGTTTTTGGCTGTTGTCTTGTCTCTACACAGACATAATTTAGTTAACAAATTCGTTTTGACTATGTTGATGACGGGATTTACCATAGGAGCCTTGATATATTCAGTATATCAAGGCTTCAGACACAACATGTAGATCAGTTAGGTACTGTTTACTCATAAACTAGATAGCCTATTTTCGATGGACTCTTTTGTGTTATTTTATGGGAATATTTTTTATTAGTCACATTTTCTCTGAAGAGAACATAAAATTTTATGCCTCTGGCGTACCTAGGGGTACAGTAAATCAAAATCACTTGATATCTTCAGGACATAAAATAAAATTTTAAGTTGTTATTATATATTAATTTGATAGGATATTTATTATGGCTTGTATTCGTTTCACGTAGCGCTTCGTAGAGGCGTACATGTGAAAAGATGTCGTAGCGACGTAGCGGCGTAGCGGCTTCGTAGCGGTGCTACGAAGCGCCTACGCCCGCGGCCCACTGCTTAGTTTCACTAGATGTTAATGTTCATGAGATGGAATTATATTTCTGAGTTGGAGAGGAAAGCCAGAAGGGAGAATATACTTACTACTCACATATAGACAGAAGTATTTACTTTTTCTTGTGTACCTGCGCCCATTTGCGGCACGGCACGGTACTCTATCCTTCGGCATCAGTACATGAAAGCGCATTCTGACAGCAATGACGCCGCGGTATCATTAGGTATGCCGTGATGTCTTTAGGCACCATCATTGAAATTTAAATTTTATTGTCATGCTATTAAGCTTAGAATATAGAAAGAACTAGAATCCGCGTTCAACCGCGCTCGCCTCACATCCCACCCCCGTAATGTTGCTAGCTCGGACATTATGAACCTGTTTTGGGGTAAACGTTGAGAGTATTGGTAAGATAATATAAATAATACAATCACAATTGGTCTTTTCATAGATACATAATTTCAAACACCCGCCCCCTCTAGAAATTCTAATAGTCTAACATAGTACCTATTATGAATGTTATGCAATTCTAACAAAATCATTTAAACATACGGGTTGCATTGATAACCTTTATTTTTCAAGTCGGGTTTTTTTTGAAAGTTGTTATTAATTTAACACTACAACGAATAAATGCCCTCAGTAGGTAATAAAAAAAAAGGAAAAATCAAAACTCTTATACTGGCAACACTAACAAGATGGATGCATCATTCTCTATGACAATTACAAACTGAACAATTTATTCAGTAATTAAATAAGACGATATTTGAATGCGCTATTTACACGTGAAATGTGATTCCATCAAGTTTATTTTGTAGCCCCGCTGCATTTTTACAGGTATGAACGACACAAGACGGCATCATTGAATAAAATTGCACACCGGTAAAACACGTTACGCGATACGACGTTCACAGAGTAACTGATCGGCAGCGCGTCAAACTACTCTATTTAGGAGTAGTTTTTGACGCTTCAGTATTAGGCGTGTTCGCGGCTTCTGGTTCTTTCTATATTCTAAGCTATTAAGTTATATTTCTTTCTATTCGTCGAATAAAAATCCCTTGCCGAGCCGTGCCACTAATGGGCGCAGGCCCATAAATTCCAGTGTGAAGTTCTCCTTTATCAGACATAGATCCGCGCGTAATAAGTTCTCAACAGGCATCATAGTGCTAACCGTATTGCGTCTATGTAGATATTTGCACAATGTTGAGGTACGTATTGGTAATACTTTAAAGTTAATAAAAGGCACGTACACACGGCTAGATATCAAGCTATACATTTCCAGGATAAGCTGACCTTTCTTTGCACGGAAATCCTATACAATGCGAGATCAGCTTATACTGGAAATGTGTAGCTTCAATGTAGCCGTGTGTACCTACATAAAAGAAACGTTAAGTCCGGTCAGCAAATTCCGTATTTTCAAGGCGCTAACATTTCCATTGCATACTTAGTTCACACTCCCTGCCTCCATCCTATATTTTATTTACCGTTAATCCGGGTCACGTACGCAGCATGTTGTAGCAACGTGCCCCAAACTGCGTTCTCCAGCAACTATATAACGTTGCAGCAACACTGTTGCATTGTATGTAACAACATCGCGATTTTCTCATTACATTTTATGGGAGTTTTCTTTCTTGCGGGAAATTCTTTGAGCTGTTAGCCTTTTCACACGGTCGCCGGGTAAATTGTGCCCCGGTACGTGTGAACGCCTTTCATACTTATTTACCCATAGACTTCGCTTCCATGTACCCAATGCCGAGTTACGGGTAACGGAACGCATGAATTATTTTAATATAAAATTGGCTTCATTGTAATATTGGACAAGGAAAATAAATAATTGGATAATTTAAATGATTGAATATAAGAAATTTGTTTAACTGTCACTGATATTTAATATTTTAATGTATAAGTGTAAAATTTCAAAATCATTGATTCAATAATAATAATTGTACTCAATACTCAATATCTTTATTGCTTTACCATAATGTGTACTTAGGTGGTAACTATATAATTGAGATCATTATGGACCCTGTAGGGCACAGCAAGAGGGTAGGAGAGAGGAAGCCGCGTTTTAGGAGATTTAACTTTCATATACTCGAAGTCAGGAGATCGCTAAATATGATACTAACAATTCGCCTATCTACTATTTATTTATTTATTATTCTATCTGAAAAAGTACTTAAATATTTTAAACTAATTTTATATACCTGTACATATGTATTATAATGCTGTTTATTTTTTGGTATAAATTGTTTTTCTTTGAATAATTATTTCATTTCATTATTATTATTGTTATATTAATATATTTTAAACATACCTACAAGTTGCGTGATTATCATTAATTGTTGTTATGAATTATTTTTATTAAGTATATTATTTATTATTATATTAGTAATTTCTTTAACATATACAAATTACATTATTATTAATATGTTTTTTCCTATTATTTATTTTTATCATTTAAATATTCGTCTAAGGAGTAATAACATTTGTTTAACAGTAATGTTTTAAGTTTATTTATAAATATATTTAACTTTTCTTCTTTCTTTATTACGTCAGGCAGTTTATTATATATTTTTATAGACATTACGTAGGGACTTGTAGAATGTATTTTTAGCTTGGATTTTGGTATGTTTAGCCTAAATCGGTACCTAAGTGTGTACTGTGATTGGATGTCTTCGCGTTTTGTGTAGAAATCTTGATGCTTACGGACAAATTGTATCTAGATATTTGCACGCCAGGAGAAATGGCAGACATGTCGTGAGCCAATCTTATTAAGACAACTTTGAAAACGCGTTTTGGACCAAGCAACCAAGTTCTGGGAAATATGTTCAAAATTTACATATATTTTTTCCTCTACCACAAACAAAAAAACATTTTTCCTCTACCACAAATTTTTTTTCTTAAGAGAATCCTATTTTGGTCAATTCAGTCTTGTCAGCGCCTTAAGATCTTGCATGCATGTATTATTTTAATTCTGTATGTATACACATGTATGAGCAAATACAATTTCTTATTCTTATTCTTGGATAGGTTCAGAATATTAACAAACCACGGCCAGCACTTATTTATTAAAAAAACAAGTTGTTGTCCTTATAATTAAACAAAGCACACCATTAGACCTCTGGGGTCTGTCTTAGCAAGTAATGGTCTGGAATTCACTCAACGCGCTACTGACAAATTAAGGTAAAACGGAGTTGTGGTATTCTTTGAGCTTGTGTTTTTGTTTTTACTGTTTATGGAGTCGCGAATGTCTGAAGGTATTTGGTTTAGTAAATAAGGTATTGTGAAATATGCGGTGCGTCTACCATAAAAAATATTTTACGTGATACTTAAAGTGATTCTACCAGGGATGTGCTGTGGTACGTTGCTACGTGTGCGTTTGAATATCCACCAATCACATTCATTGCAGTGCAGTGGTGGCCCAGTGGTAACGGCCGCGACTTTACGAGTTGTAGTTCGTAGGTTCGAACCCGGACAGGCGCTTATCTTTGTGTAAATTATTTCATTACCACTGCTATCAAAACGGTGAAGGAAAACATCGCGAGGAAAGAATGTCACGTCATGTCCTAAAACCATAGGTAAATTCGAAGACATGTGACGTCTACCAACCCGCACTGGGCTCGCGTGGTGTATTACGACCCAGTCCCTCACACAGAGGGGAGGCTTGTGTCCCAGCAGTGGGAACGTTATAGGCTGATTACCAATGAATGTCATTGGTCCACATAGCATAGCACTAGTGGAAACTGTCACATAGTTTCGTAGGTGAGCTTTTAATTCCTCGCAGCATGGCTGCATAACCCATCTTTGGTGGAAAAGCAGTGTTACTTTTTGGTTTCTGATGTTGTTTTTTGGAAAATAATATTCTCAATTTATTTATTCATTCAAAATCTGTATTAACAATATCATACACAGTCTGCCAAACTGCATAACAGTTAGTCGGCGGGCGGTTGTTCTCGTCTTTTTTTTTTTTTTGAGGGTGGGAAATCATCAAATAACTTCTCCCGCTCTGGGCGGAGCGGGAGGGTGTGTCAGACTCTTACTGACTAAAACCCACCCGTATTCCTTCCTGTTGCCTGTGTTGCGGGGGCCTCGGTGACCCATAAGTACCTTCCCGCGACCAGTACCTTCCCGCGACCGTTGTTCTCGTCTAGCAATCGATTACAAATTTTGACATTTTGATAATTACGAGGGCGGGTCAATAAGTCCGTGACTTTTGGAATAAAACACAGATTTTTTGATAAAAAAATAATTTTATTTTTCAACGTAGTCTCCCTTGAGCTCTATACACTTTGTCCAACGCTTCTCCAATTTTTTTATCCCTTCCAAAAAAAATGATTTGTCGAGGTCCTCAAAATAGGCCTTTGTTTGCGAGATGACTTCATCATTGGAGTCAAATCTTTTTCCACCAAGCCATTTCTTCAGGTTTGGGAACAAGAAGTAGTCGCTCGGAGCCAAATCTGGAGAATAGGGCGGATGAGGGAGCAATTCATAGCCCAATTCATGGATTTTTGCCATGGCAACTGCACATGTGTGCACCCTTGCATTGTCTTGGTGGAAAAGAACTTTTTTCTTGGCCAAATGAGGTCGGTTTTTTTTCAAATCGTCATTGAATCGGTCCAATAAATTGGCATAATATTCCCCATTGATTGTTCTTCCCTTTTGAAGGTAGTCAATGTGGATTATCCCGCGTGCATCCCAAAAAACAGTCGCCATAACTTTATTGGCTGACAAACCCACCTTGGCCTTCTTCGGCGCCGATTCACCCTTAGAAACCCACTGTTTTGACTGTTGTTTGGTCTCTGGTGTGTTGTGATGGATCCATGTTTCGTCCACGGTTACAAAAGGGCGCAAAAACTCCTCCATATTGCGATTAAACAACGCCAAACCTTCCTGTGAAGTTGTTACACGATTGCGTTTGTGGTCGACTGTGAGCAAACGCGGCACCCATCTTGCGGAAAGCTTTCTCATGCCCAAGTGATCATTCAAAATTGAAACCACTGAGCCATGCGAGATCCCTACGGCTTCCACAATCTCTCGCACTTTCAATCTTCGGTCGGCCAACACCATATCGTGAATTTTTTCGATTGTTTCGGGTGTAGAGACCTCAACTGGGCGTCCAGGACGTTCGGCATCTTCAGTGCTTGTACGGCCACAACGAAATTCAGTAAACTACTTTTTTACCATTGAAATCGATGGTGCAGAGTCCCCATAGTATTTATCAAGCTTAGCCTTGGTCTCGGTAATGGTTTTTTTTCGCAAGAAATAATGCTTAATAAGCACACGAAATTCACTTTTTTCCATTTTCTCCTCAAATTAGTGAGTAGTCTGATAAAAATAGCTGTCAAACACAAACTAACTGACGCAGCAAGTTTAAATTTTGACAGGAGTCAACTGACAGATGCCTGTTGACAGGAGCAGTGTTGCTGTTTCAGTAAAGAGGTCAGAAATTCAAAAAGTCACGGACTTATTGACCCGCCCTCGTAATGTGCTAAAACTTAATTATGCTAAGTAAACTATTCTCGATACTCTTATTTAAGTCGGTTAGTCTATCGTTTACAGTTTTTCCAGCATTCTAGCAGGGCTTGTGTGCCTTTCATACCAGCCACAAAAGTAATGCCATTTGGTTTTACTTCTAATATCGTTAACATAATTTCTAGTCATTATTATTCAAACTCAAACTAAAAGCATTTATTTCGAATAAACAAATTACAGACACTTTTGAATTTTCAAGGGGTCGGTCAGTCGAAAGATGAAGCTAGTTTCCCATTCCAAAGCGTAGTAGGTTCCTATGGAGAAGAACGGGCAGGAAACTCCACGGACACTCTTTTAAATCAGCATATGGTTACAAAATATTGGTTACATCATTCAATTTGAAATGATACACATGAGAACGATGCAAAACCGTAATAAAAATATTAACAAAAAAACAATATAAAAATTAAATTAAATTATTATCAGTTAAGACATGATCAGTCTCCACTGTCGGCGCCCGTTCACGAACATGACGCATGGATTGGCACCATTCAGCTCAACAATTTTGAGGGGAGCTAAATGATCCGACAAACGCGTCACCACCAGCGAGACATTAGAGTGAGCACGACATACTCCCAGCCGCCAGGGCACAGTCAAGTCAATGAAAGACGTACCCAGTAAATGGTAGCTTTATATTAGGTACATAGTACTCACATAATAATGTGCTATGCAACTATACAAACTATATTAACACCTATATTATCCTTGTTACAGATGACACCGGCATAATAAGGCGAATTCTACACTAAGGTAAGTTCAAAGAGGTTAAAAAAAGGTTTTATACCTCCCATGACGTGATGGGCCTTATTTAAAAAAAAACTCTTGATTATCTTAGGTTATTCCTGTTAGGTCTATTAACTAGATTAATGTTTCATTATTTTGAGTGAAGCCTAAGACTGGTATGGTAATTTTATGAGAGTTTTTATTAGCTTGTCTGTTTGATAGGTGCTTCTTTTATGAGGTATCGGTGGTTTGCTGATTTGATTGGGCTTCTTTAGCTGAAGCAGATATCAGTATTTGCCAGGCAATGTAGATTTTAAACCATATGCATGTTTTGTTTTGTTGATTTTATCGATTCAGCCGTTTTTGCGCCAATCCGGAACATATATCCAGACAAACAGACAATCGGACATACATTCTAAAAACTATGTTTTAGGATCAGGACTCGTTCCCACACCTCGTGGCAATTACTTAAAAAAGATATTATACGTATGTACAGTGTGTAGATTCTTAGTAGGTTATGAAACTGTTGCAAAATGAGGAGTATTAAAACGCGAGGAGTATTAAAAAGTGAAAGCTTATGATCGCTTACTACTGTTAGAATTATTAAAAATATACGTTTTGGGGGGACTGTCTTATGTAATTTTGACGTTCGAAAAGTGCTGATTCTCAGCCTAGTTTGAATAAATGACTTTTGATTTTGGTTTTGATAGACTGTTAGTATTACATCAAGATGACTTAAAACTACGTTAGTAACTCACAAATACAACAAATAAGAGAAAAAACGCCAGTCAGCCTACAATATGTGCAGCCCAATCCAATGCCTCCAAATAGGACTATGGATGTAGTCTGCAATTACACTCAGGTAGCTGTGTTGTTTATTGAATAGACTATAAATATTGCATAGTTTGTAAATAACAATTTCAGATAAGAATATTTTCTTTTTTCATACTTTTTAGTCAGTGATTTTTCAGTAGGGTAGTGTTTTAGTTTATGAACTTACCTTTTTCCGGAAGGTTTATGTGTATTAATACATTCATATTAAACTTACATATTATAAATAAATCTCGATGTTTTGCCAGGAAGAAAGAAAAAGAAAAATAAGGTAGGCAGATCGCTAGTTGTATTACAAGAGACAAGCACATAACTCCGTTCTCAGACAGCTCGCACTTGTCATTATATTAAGGTAATTCATGCCTGCCACATAATTATACGTCCGACCCAGTTTCTACCCCAGATTATGTTAATGCAAGGTAATGGATTAGTTTATAACACTGTCAGGTGACGTCACTTGTTCATGAATGACTTTATAATTATAACTGTATAATCTGTCATTTAATACGGGCTTACTAACCTGTATTCAATGAGAAGAAATGGTTCATCATCTTGACAGTTCTTAGAACCCTGTCAGAAATTGCTGACTGACAGCAGTGTTGAAGTTGCGATTTCATCTCAGCGACAATCAGTGTCAAAAAATTGTTAAATTAGACTTATTTTTTATGTAATGAGACTGAGAATGAACGAATATGATCGTTCTTAAAAATACGAGAATTACCCATCTGAACTGATAATTAAAATAATAGCTTATAGACCAAGCGTCGATTTTTCTAGAAACCTACAAACCAAAATAAAGCAATAAATGGTTACCCATTCGTCAACGCAGAGAGTTGAGGGCTCTGTCTACGTTGTTCTCTATTCTCTACAAACCCACTTCTCCTTCTTACCTCATTTCAATACTTATGCTTTGCCCATATTAAAAATCTTCGTTCCACCAGCAATCGTCTTCTACGATGTCCTTCTCACCGTTCTGGCTTCATTCATTCATCTTTCTTTGTCCAGGCGGTCTTTCTTTGATATGCACTCCATCTGAATATCAGGACGGCAACCAGCCGGTTATCTTTTAAATTGAAGGCACGTGGACATTCGTCAGAAGTTGACTGCAACATCCCAGCGGTGATTCTCCTGACAAAGTTTATTATGCTTATATGTATGTATGGATCTATGTATTACTATTTATTCTTGTATTTAATACTTACTTTCGAGCTATCTATTCCTTATGTTGCACCTGCCATGTTTTGTCTCTGCATCACCCTAAGGTTGACTGGTAGGAAATGCCTCAAGCATTAAGTCCGTCTTTATACAGTATTTTTTTACTTGTGCATAAAGTTTTACTAAATTAGTAAATAACGCAGAATAGTATATATAGTTGTGTGTGCTAAGTACTTAGATGAGAGAAAAGTACTTAAGTAACAACTTAATCAAATCCAGACTCCGCAAGGGGTGTCATTGTTCAGTATGCCACCATTGTGTGAGTACCTCGTTATGTTGATTACTGAGCCATTATTTGATTACCGCGATTGTTTCAATCACAATGAGAGACAAACCTGTTAATTTGTTTATGTGTGTATAACTGGCAATTGTCTGGCGATTTTATATTGAGTTATAGGTACTGCTTACTCAAAACTTTAAGTAAATCTTAGCTTACTTGTGTAGCCTAATCTGGACTTATATTCTTACCGGTAGAATTAGATCAGCTTTTTACGATTCAACATAATTATCTATAATTTCGTCTTAAAAGCTTATCCGTTGAAAGGGCTTGAGAAAACAGTCAGTGAAACTAAAAATCGTATTACGTTATCGCCTTTCTTCATCGTAATTTGCAAAGACTTTACCACCTAATCAAATCAGACCTTAAGACGCTGACAATACAGAAACCGCGGTCGCTGTCAGACTGCATAGCAAAAAAAGAGAAGCGTGATGACACAACGCTTGTAATTAATTGCAAAATATGAAGCAATTATCCATTTACTCAAAATTGAGTTGAGTAATCGAAAATAAAAACAACCAAGTTCTGCATATAAGACGTTCTTGTTATTAATTAAATACGTCACTTACGTTGATATTTAATACAGATATTTTGGTTTGGAACTCAAGGTAAGAGGTTAGTTTAACGTTAGTTTGTATCGATATTTTTTTTTCAAAACGTGTTTTGGTAACAACCGAGTTCTGAGAAATATGTCCAAAATTAACATATATTTTTTCCGCTACCACAAACTATACAGCAAATCTGTATAGTTTGTGGTAGCGGAAAAAAAAATTTTTTTCTTAAGACAAGCTTATTTTGGTCATTTGCCTCTTGTTAGCGCCTTAATTATGGTCTCCTGATTCAAAATACAGATCTTATATGCGGAGCATATACACATAAAGTCACAAAACTCAAATGTTATGATACCAACATTTAACTTGTACCAAAAATACATAACTGTCCCTTGTTTCAATAGTTCCGTTTGTCTTATGTTCAACATTGTGAATTCCTATTGGTCCTTATCGCCTATCGACGCAGCCTCTGCGAGGGACCTCGTTTCTTACAACTGGGTCAAGGAATTCCTGACATCCGATGTAGTCCTGATGTTGGTGCAAATGTCTATGTAAGCTTACTAGCTGCAGTATGTGTAGATACTGTGTTTGTAACCTAGAATAAGTAAGGTGTGTGCTATTTACCTTAGATGTGGAAGGATGAACCAATTCAATACTCAATTCAATACTTTGTGGAGCTTAATATATTGTGTGGAATTTAATATTTACTTGTAAAGTATTATATTGTTTTCAATTATGGTGAATGTGAAGACTATGTAGGTCATTGTTTTTTTTTCTGTTTTAGTTTTAATCTTGGTCTGGCAGTTTGAGTCATTTAAGCGGCCTACCCAAATGTCCTTTCTTTGGTATTGTTCGTCGAATCGGTGAGCTCCTTAAGTTCTGAGTTGAGCTGCAAGATTACTGACAAATGGGTGCACTGACTGGATAGGTCCACTCATTCTGTGTAGTTCTTTCCTCAAAAGACCATTTCAGACACCAATCTACATGGTCTTCACATGATCTGACCAAGATTATGTCTGGACTTTAAAAGAGACTGTGACCTCTGAGTTTGTTTCGGCCTTTCTTCACAGAGTAGTCAGATAGGAAACGCCGAGCTCATCTAGTTTTTTTTTTTCTAAATATGCTTGACGTGTAAAAGTGTTTGTACAACCCTACTTACAGAAAATAAAATCATTTCATTTCATTTAATTTCATTTCAATACTAAACATAATTTGTAATGCACTGTGCATTACAAATTATGTTTAGTATTGTATTATTATGTATTGTAGTATTGAATTTGTTTTCTGTAGGAGAGGTGCATGTTTTGTTGTGGTAGGTACATTGCCTTGATTCAGCTGTTATATTTCTTAAATGCACTAAGCTTTAGCATGGACTTAGCGTTTGTAGTCTTTTTTTGATTTTCGGTCTTGAAAAGTTATTTACAGCTTCTATCTCGATTTCTTAACAAATATTTTTATGCTATCAAAGCAAATTATATGAAACATTACACCTATTGGCAAACAACGTGAATTTAATTAAAATGGTCACAATTCGAAGCCTTATATCAGTATCACCTGTCCTCTACCAATAATATTTGACAGTAAACAAATTGGTTACATTAAACATATAAACTGGAACATTCTCTTGGAGAGATTTGACCCAAATCCTGTAAAGATAAATTAATGTTGTGACATATTAATTAGCGGTTACCGAGAGCCTATCTGTCGGGACTAATTGGCTTCGTATTACGTTGTAAGCTGGCACTGAACACCTGCGTTCTTGAAATATGCCCGTTTTTGCGTAAGAGAGGGTTTTATTTGAGGTGGGGTAAAAGAACTGAAATGTAAAAAATAATTTTTGACGAAGATTTGATAGTGAGTAATGAGCAATCCGGACTATTACTGTATGGGGGTGAAGATCCAGAAATACTGATCTGGGTTTTCATTAATCATTACGATTCGATATCCGCAATCAAGTAGCTAAAGTCCTTGGTTGCGGATATCGAGCTGCCTTTAAAATTACCTTCAAAATATCAATCTAAATTATTATTATTTTCTTTTATTCCATTATATACACATAAAATTATATTTTTACTTATTAGAATATGAAAACATTTAAAAATATAAAAAAATAGTAGCCCACCGGTATCGGGAACTGGGGCTCCAGAGAGAGAAACCTCGTAGCAATGCGAGCCGTGTCCAGAAGTACCGCTTTCTGAATCAAGCCCTTAATCCAGCTGCCCAACGAGAGCCTCCTTAGGTGGTGGTCGAGGCTCTTGACAATTAAGTCATTGGGCTGATACGATTATCGGCACAACGATTGCTAAATCCACATCCCACATGTCAACAACCTCGTGAGCCAAGTCTTGATCTGTTTATCTTTCTCGGCTTTTACGAGATTCCCGTCATGAGGGACTGTTATGTCAATTATTATTATTATTAATAAAGTCCTGTCTTCACTTTGTTTCAGCATAAACTGTCAACAACGGGAAAATTTTGTTAAATCCTTATATAGCTACTACATGTCAACAAATCACCTATCTTATTCCTTTTCTCTTTTCTCTAATATTATTGACATCAGAAACTAAACGAATTGCGTTCCGCCTTATTAATTGTATTTACCGCTCGCGTCCGGGCCGTACGACTGGTTTACGACCAGACCGGCAGCCTCTGGGGATGTAACTTACCGGACCGGTACTTGGCCGGTTGAATTACGGCGCGTCTTCTGCAACGTGTATATATAAAACTAGATGCTTGACGATTGATTGTATTTAGGGAGAATTTACTTAGTTAGAATAAAGAATATCTAAGTATGTGTTGACCAAAGAAACGGTGGATGAACTGTGTGAAAGATGTTATGGCTAGAACGAGAGTGAGATTACGACCGAGATGACGACTACTAGATAATTATGGAAAAAAGGGACGTGTTGCGCCGACCACAAATAAATTGGAATAAGGGCAGGAGAATGATGATGATGATGTTCTAAGTATGTGTTCCTTAAATCTACTATTTAACAACAAAAGGATGTGTCCAGTAGAAAATTTTCAAGTTTAAATTGTTATTATTCCTTAACTAGCGGGGGGAGGTAAGTGAGAACCCCTCTCACTTACCGCTATCGTTCGACGCGCTTGATTTTCGGATTTACTAGTCGCAATTTGTCACTGGTCGGGAACGCACCGCGCGTTCGCGGTTAAGCAATATATAAAGTGCAGTGATTTTTTGGTCCGTGCGCCTCGTACGCAACTTATCTGGTCCGGAGTCCAGAAGTTCAGACAAGAAGGGAAAATGGTTAACCAAACTCACCGGAACCATCAAAGTCAGTAGCGAAATCAGGACATGTAGCTCAAGTTCGACGTGAAATGATTGCAGCCTGTACCGGAATAAAAAAATCAACAGTGCACTTTATTTTGAAAAAAGAAATTACAGTTTCACCCATACAAAATGGAGATCGTGCAGTTTCTCAACGGAAATGACCATTCTTTACGAGAAACCTTAGCGAGAACGATGGAGGAACGTTTTCGAACAGGACGAACGCTTGGAAACATATTGTTTACCGACGAAGCACATTTTCATATCGATGGCTATGTTAATAAATAGAACATAAGATACTAGTGCCCACCAAAACCTCAGAAACGTTATCAAAATCGTTTTCATAGTCCAAAAACGACAATGTGATGTGCACGTTTTGCCCGAGGAATAATCGGCCCTTATTTTTTTAATCAGCGAAAGGCACTCACTGCTTACGTGTATTGCCGGATGATCGACGAGGTTTTGGTACCGCAACTGCAGCTGTTCTCCGGGTTCAACAACAAAACACAATATCAAGCGGCCACTCCACACACAGCTAGAGTTTCGATGAAAAGAAAAGAAAGAAAGATAGAAAAATAGATTTATTTGTTACAGAAACACGTGCATATAAAAGCTAAGATAATTCTTATAAATAATAAAACAAAACAGATTTATGCTTATGAACACGGAACATATGTATACATATAGTCGGCAACTGCACGCCGTGACTGTGACAAGTAGGCTTCCACTCAGCATGATGCTGTGCTATGGGGGACCTACAGTAAAGCGCTGAAGAAAGCTGGTGGAGAAGCTGAGGGAAATTATTCCCAATAAATTAATCAGCAAGTATGGAGACATACACTTTTTTTGTGGGTATACCTTAAGTCCCTGTCGGGATCGCGGGAAAGTTCGAAAGGGTTACCGAGGCCCCTGGCAGCACAGGCAACGGAAGGAACACAGGTGGGTTTTAGTCATTAAGAGTCTGACACACCCTCCCGCTCCGCCTAGAGCGGGAGACTATTTGATAATTACCCAACCAAAAAAAAAAATAACTTAAGTCGAGGGTTTAGAGTAAACATCCTCGAACAATTCAGGTCCTACAAGGAAATATCCGCTGTTAAGTTGCTGCCATAGTAACAACGCTTTGCTCTGCTGCTTTTCGCGTGTCCGAAAAAAAGTCCGATTGCAAGTGTCTTGGGAGAAATGGACGGCACTTAAACGATATTTTTTTTAAAACTATTGTCAAACTCAGTTTTGTTTAAATAAAATATGAGAATAACATTGTTGTTTTTCTTTTATTCATTATTGAAGATGAAAATTTTCCGTTGGACACCCTCTAGTTGACTGACCGATAGCACAAGTGGCTCGACCCCATGTTAGAGCGAATTGTGCTATGAGAACTACGATAAACCCGCTGATATGTTTCATAAATTGCGGTTTTATTTGGAACTTCGAAAGTGGTTTCAGCGCTACTACTACGATTAATTTTCTGTATAAAAGAGTTTTGCGAATGTCAGTGTTCCTACTCTACATCGCCACTAGGTTATATTGGCGCGTGGCCAAAATCGGAAGTTAACTAACGCCGCCATCTTGTTTTTGAATACATTTCAAGTGATATTTCGCAAAACAAAAGGGAATATGCATGTATTTTGTTTTTTCACTATATTAATAACATACAGTATTAAAAGTAGTATAATATTAAAAAGTATTAAAAGTTAAATTGAACTGCTTGTTGTTAAAAAAAAAAAATGAAACTCCAACAATTTTCTACTACTTACTGTTCAAACGACGTCCCGTTTCTGTCGCGGGCATGATGTAACGTCATTTACCACGAATCTTCTTTGTTTGCATCTGTTTGTTGCCCCAAATCATATAAATTAAATTATGTTTGTGCTTTATTCAAGCAGAAATCGCACTTACTTACCTTAGTAAGATTTCAAGCACTTTGCTAAGAATAGTTCATTAACATAGTTTCTTTCATCACTTCCGGCATTGTCGAAAACTACGCGTTTTGAGTTTGCGGACCGTTCCACGAAAAAAACGCAACATAAATTAATGAATGGTAAAATAAGTAATGCATTAAAAAATGTAAAAGAATAGGAATTTGTTTCTTGATTCGTACAAAATGTGAATAATGGATAAGTTTTGAATTACTTGCATATTCTATTGCACAAATGTTTACCAATAGCCTGTCAACGACATGCTAGCGCCAAAATATCGTTGTACGAGTAGTAGTGTGAATGAACCCATATTTTTTTTTTAGAAAATGTGGGATCTTGCATCTAAATACGAGAATATTGATACCTACGTCTGGTGCTAAAGAGATCTACCACTTATAAGTTGGTGAACTAAACTATACCAATTAAGCTAACCTTGTTTACGACCTAGGAGACGAATTGGATACTATAAACACTAGAAGGGTAGGGGATACCTAACTTAATTTATTATTGGTGTTGCAAATACATTATTTAATGGCAGAAAGAGGGAAAGCCGCTCATAGTTTTGTATTGGACTAAAAATAATAGAATGAATAATTTGAATGTACTTGTTTTACTAAAGAAACTGTGGACAGATTGTGTGAAAGATAATATTATAGCCAGAAAGGGAGTGAATATTGAGATGACGGCTGACAGAGACCTTTAAAAGAAGAAGCCATGCTGGGCTGACTCTAAAAAAAATGGGATAAGGGCTACGATTACTTTTTGTTCCATAAAAGTCCAAATGCTTGAGGACCATCTTTATCTATTTTTTTGTAACTATTTTTTCTTTTTATTGGATACAGAATGGCTGTTCGTTGAACGACCTAGGAGCTGACAATCGGTTTGACCTGTTTGTAACTGGGCGACCCGATAAAGCCCCACTCGACCCGGCGATATCCCCTATCTTTATCACGAAACCATTATTTTTTTAATTGTTCAAGTTTTTGTATGGAACTTTTCTAATGGATAAACATTTCGACTTTAAGAAGTCAAATCTATGGCTAAGCCTTGCGAATTCACAATGCAGCGCATAGACATCTTCTAAAGCAGCAGCAGGCATAGCCAAATTTTTACTACCTACTAAAATATTAGTCATTCTTGTAACAGGTTGGTACACGTAACACAACTTATACAGTATCTTGAAAGTTTAAAATAAGAACTTGTGTTAATTAATAGAGATCGATTTTTAGACCTAGTTTTGTTTATGTCGACCCCTGGGAATCCGATTTCGACCCCAAGGGGTCGATAACATGGCCCTTTACGGGGCTCCTGTATGGGCACGTATGGGAGTAGCGCGAGGAGGCGAAACGCCGCGAGAAATCGCGGCACAGCGGACGGAGCTCCGGCGGGATCTCATGGCGACATGGAGAGTACGGTTGTCGCAACCCAGTGCTGGGCACGCCACGATTGCGGCGATAAGTCCGCGTCCGGCCCTGGTTCAGGCCATGGTACGGAGCGAGAGGGCATGGGCAGCCGTCACCTCCTTCTGCGAAGCAGTAATGCTCGCGAAGGAGGAGGCGGGACGGTTGAGGGAAAGGCATATTTCGCGCCCTCTCGACCCTAGCCATCGCAGGAGACGCCCTGAGCGTCGGGAATCCCGAGCGGATTTCCGGCCACCGTAGGCGCGGGCTTGTGGATGGTGAGAAATGGGTAGCTCACCGTCCGGTAAGGACCAGGCCCGGGTCGACGGCGCGTTGTATTCCACGCGCGCCTCAAAGAGATGTCGTCAGCAAAAATGTAGGGGTCCACTAGGGCCGATGCCTGCCGGGGTCGCGGGAGGGTACTAATGGTTCACCGAGGCCCCTGGAAATACAGGCAACAGGAAGGAATATGGGTGGGTTTTAGTCAGTAAGAGTCTGACACACCCACCCCCACTGACATACCCTTTCGCTCCGCCCAGAGCGGGAGAAGTTATTTGAAGATTGCCCATCCAAAAAAAAAAAAAGAGGTCGATAACGACAACTTTGGGAATCCCTGTTCTAAAGGGTAGTTATAAACATAGGCATACGTTAGGCAAAGAGGATGCCAAGGTAAATCAAGTATGAACCTTAAATGCACTACGAATATTACAAATTTTAGACTAAACTGAATTTCCTGCGCAGACAATTCGATTGATTGGCGGCAGGATGCTGAACACAGTTGGTTCGATATAGTAAATGTTGCCTGTTGGTTAGTACGTTCGCTTACTAATTAATCTACCTACCTAACTTATTTTTTCTATGGGTACAGGGTAAATTATTTTATTTGGAGACAAATTTTACGGAACCTAACCAAATCTTTTTTTTACGATTCCGACAAGAGGAATAGAATAATTGATACAGGTCTTTGTATGTAACTACTTAACATAGGTAGTTACATACAAGGATCTTTAAAAAAACAAGCTTAGCTTAAAAGCTTTCTACAATAGTTAAAGTTAACATGTTATTAAATAACTCTACTGTTAGTCATTCTACGGACATATAGAACGGTAACAGTTTAAAACATAAAACGCCGTTCTTTTTGGGTCGTGGGATAAAAAATAAGGGATGACAATGAAGAGATTACATTTTGATTTTAAATCCACTACCATGATGCCATGATGGCAACCTATCACTACTTAAACATAGCATATAACCATACCACTCGTAAATAGAGTACACACACATACATAAACTCACGCCTTCTTCCCATGGGGGTAGGCAGAAACTATAGAACGCCACCTGCTACGCTCCTTACAGATGGAGTATTGTATAGATAAGCTCTTAAGGTGCCATCAACTCGTACCGGGGTCGTGAGAAAGTCCGAAAGGGTTACCAAGGCCCCTGGCAACACAGATAACGGAAGGAACATTGGTGGGTTTTAGTCAGTAATAGTCTTTTTTTTTTTTTTTTTTTTTTTGGGTGGGAAATCATCTAATAACTTCTCCCGCTCTGGGCGGAGCGGGAGGGTGTGTCAGACTGTTACTGACTAAAACCCACCCGTATTCCTTCCTGTTGCCTGTGTTGCGGGGGCCTCGGTGACCCATAAGTACCTTCCCGCGACCCCGGCAGGCATCGGCCCTAGTGGACCCCTACTATGTGCTGACGACATCTCTTTGAGGCGCGCGTGGAATACAACGCGCCGTCGACCCGGGCCTGGTCCTTACCGGACGGTGAGCTACCCATTGCTCACCGTCCGCAAGCCCGCGCCTACGGTGGCCGGAAATCCGCCCGGGATTCCCGACGCCCTGGGCGTCTCCTGCGGCGGCTAGGGGCGAGAGGGCGCGAAACTTGCCTTTCCCTCAACCGTCCCGCCTCCTCCTTCGCGAGCATTACTGCTTCGCAGAAGGAGGTGACGGCTGCCCATGCTCTCTCGCTCCGTACCATGGCCTGAACCAGGGCCGGACGCGAGAGGTCTCTGCCGCCGATCGCCTCCACGAGGACACGGCGGTGCTCTGCCCAAGCCGGGCAGACCTCCACCGTATGCTCCACCGTGTCCTCCGGGCGATCCACACAGTGGTGACACCCGGACGTTTCCTCCCGCCTTATCCGACACAGGAACCTCCCGAAGCTGCCGTGTCCGGTGAGGACCTGCGTCAGGCGGAAGGTGAGGACGCCGTGGCGCCTCTCCAGCCACTCCTCAAAGAGGGGACTTATCGCCGAAATCGTGGCGTGCCCAGCACTGGGTTGCGACAACCGTACTTTCCATGACGCCATGAGATCCCGCCGGAGCTCCGTCCGCTGTGCCACGATTTCTCGCGGCAGCGGACTTACGCCCCGGCGTTTCGCCTCCTCGCGCCACTCCCATACGTGCGCGAGGACTTTTGCCTCCAGATCCCATGGCGGCAATCCGGCAAGGAGGCTCGCTGCCTCACAGGAGACCGTGCGGTATCCTCGGACCATCCGGATGGCCATGACCCTTTGGGCCGCGCTCAACCGGCGGGCTGGCCGCAGCGCCAGAGAGCGCGCCCATACAGGAGCCCCGTAGAGGGCCATGGACCGCACGACCCCCGCGTAGAGCCTCCGGCAGGAGGCGTTTGGACCCCCTAGATTGGGCAGGAGCCGCTTCAATGCAGCGCCCGCCCGCTCCAGTTTGGGAGCCAAACGTCGGAAATGCTCCACGAAGTTCCACCGGCTGTCGAGGACGAGTCCCAGGTACTTCATCGTCGACTCGACGCCGATAGAAACCCCTCCTACCGTTATTTGGGACCCCAACGGTGGCGCGTTCCGAGGACCATGAAAACACATGGCCTCGGACTTGTGCAGGGCCACCTCGAGTCCCAATTGCCGGATCCTATCGACGATTGTCGCAACCCCGCGTGCCGCTAATTCGGCCACCGCCTGGTGCGACCTCCCCTGCGCCAGGACCAACGTGTCGTCAGCGTAGCACACTACGCTGACGCCGCTAGGGAGGTCGGCGCGCAGCACCCAGTCGTATCCGATGTCCCACAGATGCGGCCCCAGGACCGATCCCTGTGGGACACCGCACGACATCTCTTGCCGGTTCCACACTCCCTGGTGACCGGGGTAGATGACGGCCCTGTCCGTCAAATAGGCCTCGACCACACGACAGAGGTAGGTCGGCATCCGGTGATACCGGAGTGCCTCCCTGATGCAACTCCAGGGCAGGGTATTGAAGGCATTGGCGATGTCTAGAGACACCGCCAAGACGACCCCACCCTGGGCAACAGCATTCCCCGTCGTCAGGGCTCGCACACGCATGATGGCGTCCACCGTAGAGCGCCCTCTGCGGAAACCAAACTGGCTCTCCGCCAAATCATTAATAGTCTGACACACCCTCCCGCTCCGCCCAGAGCGGGAAAAGTTATTTCATAATTTCCTACCAAAAAAAAAAGGTTTCATCAACACGGGCGAGAGTATTGTGGCGATAGTTACGCCGTGGCATCAAATGCAATAGAAACTGTATGAAACAATCTCCACAAGGCGATAACGTCGCCGCGAGAATTTGAGCACAGCGAGACTATCACCCCGATTCTTTCGCCCGTGAAGATGGTGCCTTGTAGTCTTTGACAGTCACATGTCAACTGGTACAATCTTATGTAGTCGGGTAATACTTTCCATAAAAATCGTACCGTGGCATCCGTTTTGTTTTGCTATAGTCTATAGCTAACAACTGGGGCCAAACAAACACTTTGCATACATGAAGGAGATCGAAAAAATATATGTAAAAATAATTACTCTTACTAATGGATGTAATAAGTGCGTCCCTGTCTCGCTTGTCTATTGCTATAATAGTTCTCCAGACCGAATTTCGGCGACCAATCTTAACGGAGACCAGCCTTCGGTGCGGGAGATATTATAGTGCACAAGTGTGTGCGCAGACACAGGTGCACTCTCTCTTCCCTCACTTTCATAATCCGATGGGACGACAATCCTACACCACAGGAGAGAGATCAGGCGCAGGGGTAACACACCGCCAACTTTCAAACTCCGGGCTGTGACCAAGTAATTCCTAATGGTAAAACCCAAGGAGTCGAACCCAGGGCCTCACGCTCAGCATGCTGTCTATTGCTATACTCTGTCTAAGGTATCGTACCTTTTTTAAAATATTCATAGATAAAACAATAGACGTAACTAAGAAGGTCCAACGTATGCATACTCATCATGTGACCTGTAAGCTCCAGATACTTATTTGGTTCGCGGCAACGCCCGCTTCCAACTTCATTTCAGCTTCACGGAATTCATATTGCATTTCGTCGAAAGTGTAGTATGTATGCAAACTACGAGGAATTCTATTAATAGCAAAACTTTTCAAGCGTTGCCTGTAAAGAATTTTTCATGTCCTATTTACCGTTTATTTATGGTTTTGAGGACTAAATAATCCTCGTTGTAAGTAAGTTTTCAATTTCGATTATAGCATAGACCTTCAGACCGAATTCCGGTTATGGCGACCAATTTCAGCGGAGACCAGCCTTCGGCGCGGGAGATATTATAGTGCACAAGTGTTTGCGCAGATACAGGTGCCCATATTCCGTCGCTCCCATAGTCTGATGGACGGCAATCCGACACGACCGGATAGATATCAGGCGCAGGGCCAACGGCTTAACGTGCTTTTCGAGGCATGGGGAAAATATCACACCGCTAATTTCAAAACTCGGGGCTGCTACTAAGAAGTTCCTAATGGAAAAATCCAATAATACTATCCAATAAAAAAATAATAAATCCAATAAAACTACCCAACCCGGGAATTGAACCCAGGACCCCACGCTCAGCAAACTCAGTCGGTCGGTCGTCAATGGTTTTGAGGACTAAATAATCCTCGTTATAAGTAGTATGTTTTAATTTTGATTAAACTAAGGGTTGATAGTATTATAGCTGCCACTAGTCTTCTTTTTGTGTTGAAAAAAGGCATTTCTTCTACACAATAACCTACCTTCGCTGTTTTCCTGAAGGGGGTAGCCAGAGGTGTACCTATACTACACCCACATTTCGCCAGTTGGGTCTAGATTTGTGTCCGGTTGATCGTAATAGGTTTGCCCCCTATTACGTGAGACTTAAACATAACTGGCATTGCTTCTACTGCAACATACGAGTACTAAGGACCTGAGTTTTCTAGATATTTCTGCATATTAATGTCGTACAAATCAAAGTCTCCGCCATTTATTGACCACATCTGTTGCAAGGATTTCTAAAATCATAGTCACGTCGTAAATAAGGTTACTGATTAATATAAGTCATTTATCTTTATGTTCTTCAATCAAGGAAGAATGTTTCGGAGGCTACTTGTGAATTGTGATCCCTATAAACGATTCACAGTAGGTGGTCTATTACATTTGCAGTATCTACATTTCGGGAACATGCACCATGGCGTTATATATTCCTGCTATCGTTTATTTTATATAGATTCAAAGGAAGGAACCTTTTCTGTAATTTGTCTTCGCAAAACAAAAGTGAAGTAACTTGGAAAGTTATGTAAAATTGTATCTGAGTTTTTCAGAGAAAATGTCCTTGCATGATTCATAGGAATGGACCGAATTGAACTACAGAATATTTTTGCAAACCCGTCGTTTCGTCTATAATGGCAAATGCGTCAGTTTCGAACTTTCAGCCAATTGCTACGTCATAGATGACGTTATGTATGTGGATCACGGCAAGATTTTATGTGGCACTCCAAAACGGCTTGAAGCAGACGTCTCTACAAAGTTAAGGTGACTTTGCAGGGAAGACGTCTAATCCTAAGTATTGTAAATAAACTGTGGTAGTTCTCAGACGCTGGTTTATCTTTTTAATTTACTGGTGCGTCACAGGCGCGACGGCCGGGCGCCATATTGTTCTGAGCAACTTCTATGAGTGGGCTGCATGTGATCCACTTATTATTATAATTAGGCGTAACCCCTTTATGACTTTAGTTTACGCATGTATTGTGGTTATTTTAGATTTTATAACATGTTACGTCATAAGATAAATAAAGACAGAAAATGGTGTCTTGCTGCGAGTATCTGTCTTTGTTTGATTCAAAAGTACTTTACGGCCGTAAAGAAAAATAAAATACTTGAGCCTATTTCATTTGATTAATCTACCAATTAGACGGAGTACATTTTGCCCATAAACCTGCCCAGCTTTCAGGTTTTTTCAGGCTTCAGGGACACTCATTTAGAATATCCTAATTACTATAAATTGTTGATCAGGTTGCTCATTTTCCAAACACGAACGATAATAGTTACTCTTAACACGGTTTGCTTATTTGGTCGTTTGAATTGACCAGTTCACCATTACATGAAGTCCTAAATACACATGCTTCGCAAAAGCTTGTGTAATTAAAATCATGTTTACATGTGTGTGTAAATGAAAATGACACGTATTATTTTATAATAGTAGAATGACACAGTCCACTTGAGATGCGTTTTTGTTGATCATTGTTAACCTTGATCGTAAACTACCTTTTCGGCGGCGGAGATCTCTCGCGCCCTCTCGCCCCTAGCCGCCGCAGGAGACGCCCTGGGCGTCGGGAATCCCCGATGGATTTCTGGCCATCGTAGACGCGGGCTTGCGGACGGTGAGCAATGGGTAGCTCGCCGTCCGATAAGGACCAGGCCCGGGTCGTCGTCGCGTTGTGTTCCACGCGCACCTCAAAGGGATGCCAGCACAAGTGTGGGGATCCACTAGGGCCGATGCCTGCCGGAGTCGCGGGAAAGTCCAAAAGGGTTACCGACGCCCCTGGCAACACAGGCAACGAAAGGAACACGTTTGGGTTTTAGCCAGTAAGAATCTGACTCACCCTCCCGCTCCGCCCAGAGCGGGAGAAGTTATTTGATAATACCCCAGCCAAAAAAAAAAAAAACTACCTCTTAAAATATAGGTAGAGCCTAGCTTAAGAGGTAGAGTATTATTCTTGTACAAATGTTGAAACATAAACTATAAATATATTTTTAAACTAAATATACTCTGTATGTTTTGGATAAATAAAGATTATTATTGTATTATTTAATCGAACCTCATATTATCGTATCATTTTTTTCATATCATTTTGCTTTACTAAAAATGTTATTGAACATTCGAATATAATGATTGCGCCTCTTTTTGTGAACGTCAAATAATTCGTATTTTGGAGTCCTAAAAATACTCAATGGTCAAGTAAGTGCGACCAACTTGGATATATCCTAACCCGTTTCTTTAGCTAAGTTACTGCGACCAACTGTCAGAAAAGGCACGAAAGTTAAAAGTGGCTCTCTAGTGAAGGTCAATAAGTTTTTAGAGGATCAGTTAAGTATTTTACAATGAATATTGTGTGTTATGAAAGTGACGTAGTTAAAGCAGCTTACAGTATCTTTTAGTTATTAATTGCGTTGAAGAAGTAGTTCATGGTCGGGTCGATGAGATTTTCTATTTAATTTATAGCGATCCCGGCCTCGGTCAGATGTTTACATGTACTTGCTTTAAATTCCCTTAGGAAGATTGATTCTGCGAGTTAGTGTTTATACAATGGAGTTTTGTAGAAACTATACGTTATTGGAAAGTAACACAGAACTGTTATAACGTTCTGGTTTTGTTAAGGGTAATCCTACGTAGAATATACTTTTATTAGGGCGCAGTTACCTGAAAAACACATTGGTAATGCCTTCATGCAGCTTACACTGTTAGTAGGGTAAACTTGCCTTATTCGTACTTACGCCTAATTCATACTCCGCTTTATCTCGGCTTCGGTAATAGCTACTAGAGCCTCTAGAGTAAAAAAAAAATGTAAATAACTGTCGGCCATTTTACCATCTGACAGATAACACCTGTTAAGCTGCTCTCGGCAAGAATATCTTTAAAAAGATTTTTTTTGAACTATTGCTGTAATGTTCTTACACATTTCTTAAGAGTTTTATTCAAATTAGGTCGTGTATAACCTATTTTACGATTTTATATGTGCATTAATGCGTATCTTTGTGATTTAATCTGACGTGATAATATACGTGTGATTGTTGTCAAATTTTCCGGCGGTAAATTTAAAATCTGTTTGGCTCTTGCGCCTATTTCTTACTTTCGTATTTGTGCTGGAACCAATATAAAACCAAAGATTACAACTGCCATGATTGCCAAGAATTGGCGAATATTAATACATTGTTTGATTATGATGCTGATTCTCAAGACTGTAAATCAATGATAAGATCTCAAAGTACGAATTAAGGGTATACCAGTACGAGTTAAGATGAATGGTCTTAATTCGTACTTTTTAAGTTTTTTTTTTAAATTGTTTATTTTTCACAAGTTTATAAGGTTTATGTTAAATTTGATTATGGTAACAATAAATAATTTACCAATTAAAAAATACTTATAATTAAAATTAATTTGTTTTTATTAATTTCCAACATATGACGTTTTTTTCTTAAGGGGTACGAATTAGGCAAGTTTACCCTACATTTTCAACCCCCAACCATTTCTCTATTGTCCATCGAGAAGGTACTTTGTGGTGAAATGTGTTCGGCCTTATAATAATTATATATGAAATTGCACTACCTTTCCGAATTAAGGCTCCTACATACTGGCGCGACTTGTCGCGACACAAAGGCACCGCTTGTAGCGCTACACGCGGTGTCTTTGTGTCGCGTCGCGTCGACAAGTCACGCCAGTATGTAAGAGCCTTCACACAAAAGTTCCCGTTACTGTAAATTGTAAATATTCCTTTGTTGTATCACGTACTTCTAATTCATGATAACGAGATTATGTTTTAATTTAACTACCCGTCTTGAGCATCAGTGATGAGCAATGCTCATCAATCATGATCAAGTCGGGTAGTTAAGCCTTATCTGTACGAGAAGAGGTTCTTTGCCCTGGACTGGGACAATAATCGGCTAGTATTATTTTTATTATTTATTAACTCTAACGATAATGTAACAGTTAACATTCTAAACTACGAGTAATCCTGAAATAGCCGAGGAAAGCTGTAGTTTTATTATTCCACAACACGATTGTTCTTTACCTACGCAGCAATTAGAGCTTGTAAATCTTCTAATGTTAACCACGTGAAGTACATTCAACTATTATTACTGTTAATGAAAAGAATATCACGCATATACGCCATCGTATGAATGACTAGATTTTGAATTGGATATCCATCCATGTCTATCATTCTTATCATTCGTTGTCATCATTCTCGTGACCCTATATCCCAATTTATTTGGGGTTGGCGCATCAAGTCTTTTTCCATACTTACTCTATTAGTCGTCATCTTAGTAATCACTCCCTATCCATGTACCTACTCTTTCCATGATGTAGTTCATCTAACGTTTCTTTGGTCTTCACCTACTCCTAAAGTCCTACTAAGAAAGTAGGTGGCTATCCACCTACTTTCATACTCAAAACTTTGCTCACGACATTTTTCTCATTCATCCGCATCACATGGCGTCCATACATGGTCTATGTTATTATTGAAAACTATTTAATAGATACAGGTCCAGCATTTAACATGACACTAACACAACGTTTCCTATAAAAAAAAAAAACATGTAGAATAGATACAGTCTCTTTTTTCGGACCCTGGAGAATACTGCAGTCGAGTAATTCATCAACATGTGATTGATAGTAGATAATCCACGAATTTTCAAGCTTGCAATAATAGTAGATAAGTACTTACCTAATTTTTATAAACATTTATTACCATTTAGTTAATCAGTTGCTATTTGGGTTCATGGGCATCAGGGCACACGGGAGTGGGTCGATTATTAAATACTAGGTTGCCGCCCCACGGTTTTTAAAACTTACAAAATATGGGGAGTTCTTTATTAAATGTAAGTTTAATATTAACGTATCATACACATATACACCTTTCGTAATAAATTCTCTAAATCATGGTGAAAAAAATTTGTTGTTAAGAAGAACAACGCGGTCATACAGAGAGAGACACAAAAACCGACTTTAATATAATATGCTTATATAGATATAGACGATGGATACACGAAGACAGTTATCATGAATGCAGAATCCGAGAACGCTTCTATACCTGCTGATTCTTTTCGTGCATACCTATAACGTCTCCTTATCCGGGGCTAGTCAAAAACTATTTTGAGTGTCATATTCGAAAGTGGATTTCCATAGAGGGATAAGTAATATAAACTGCATTGACGACAGGCTTTCTTTGAAATAGCGTTGCGTGTTTCTAAACTCTGGGTGTTGGTTCAATTGCTCGCGTTGATCGGTGTCGTTGGCGACACCCAGGCGCCATCGCACTCTAAAACATTACTATTGAACTACATTTTGCTATATTTAGTACTTAGGACAGTCTTTATTTGGCACAGCTGTTTTGGTGGTTAGTCTGGGCGATTAAAAGCGAATTTAGAACTAAATAACATGCCTTCAAGGACCAGTATTGGAAACAGCTTGCTCAAGTAGCATTGAAGACTCCGTATGCATAATAGAACTTTTCTATAAAATGAGCAAACACGATCCTTCATAATCCGATTAGTAACAAGAACAGTCGAGAAACATTATTAATGCATTTCAATAAAAACTCGATAGCAACGCCGAGCTGACTTCGAAAGCTGAAAGGAAAACAATTACGTTTGTGTTTTTGTTATATAAAAACGAAACATTTTATATGAACTTGTTGTCCCATTTAGCTATGAATTTATAGAGCTATAAATGTCCTAGCTTATGGTATCTATTAAGTATTCCGTGCTGAGTTGCGTCCAAGGTGACTTCAGTACAGACGATGCTTCGTGAAATATTTTCGTCTTTTGGTCTTCTTACTTTATGTAATAGCGAAAAATCCGAATTTAGTCGTCTGTTGCCAATCATGTTTCCATTCTTATGTGATTCGTTTATGCGGAGACGCACTTGTATGTTTTGAAATAAATCTGTTTGGTAACTAAATTGATCTTCGAATTTAGATGGGTCTTAGAGCAAAACTTTCGTTCCACTGTGTTTTTGGTCGTCTTGTATATTGTTGTCTTTTTCATTGGGTCTTTTGTACTGAATTAGTACTGTGCTATCATAAGTACTGTAGGAACCAAAAACTCTCTTTTTTTTCAAGTTGGTTTTGTCCATTTTAAATTCATGACTTGTATTGTAATACCGACTGCAAAATTTCATAAAATATTAGAGTTTCCAGTTCAACAGACATCAGTATTCTGAAGCTGTTTGACCTATTTCTGGGACCTCAAAAGCAACCGTAGTTGGAAATGAAGCAAATACAAAAGTTCTAGAGTTTCTTGAAGTTACTTATCATTTTGGAATTTTGCGAGTTGACTCTATGTTTTATCGATAGACGTGTAATGTAAAGGTTTTAGACATTAATAAAGGTAATATAGCCATGTAAGGATTACGTTAAGTAATTTTATTCTACCGGTACATGCTCAGAAAGATATAGGAAGAGCAAGCTTTTTTGACGAAATGTTAACGACATATACGAGTATTAAGTGGAAGAGTTTTCCTGTCGCGGTAAATAATGTGCTTGTTTTCAAGAATATATATATGATTGATATAGAATAAGAATAGCACTAACATTTTAATGTGGAAACGTTTTAACACAATAATAGTGACGATTATTAAATAAGATAGCAAGTTAAGGTATTGTAACATAAAGTATATGAAAGAAGCAGATCCAGGCAGTGCAAATACATAATGTGCATTGTGCACTGAAATGTAGTCCTCGTCATTCGGGAGTATGAAATGATTTCGAAATTATGAAAATGTTTCCTTATTTTAACTGCGAAGGGGACTTGGATCCTATAACAAGGATAAAATAATTGTATCATCATTCTTTGCATTTTACGGTTTGTTTTCAAGGGGGTGTCGCGAACATGCACGGGAGATTTTAACTGATATTTTTTTTACGTAATAATTTTAGAGTAAGCCATGTGTGAAATTGTAAAAAGAGTCATTGATTTTTTTTATTGTAGATTCTACTATTGAGTACCGCATTTTGGATACCAATACAAATTCTGTCGATTTGGTTATAACATTGGTTGACAAAACTAGCATTAGCCTATACAACACTGAACTCAATTCTATATCATAGTTCAATTACTAATCTAGGTTATATTTTAAAAAATGTATGAAAACGTGCAAATATTCAATAGTACACAACAAAGGATACAGTTCAAGATTTGTTGCGATGCCAATACTGGAAACTTCCTTTGTCTGCGTTGTTATTGTCTAGTTTTCTAGAAAGAGTGCAAGGAAATGTAATTTTAGATAAGAACAATGTTTCTGTTTGTGCGGAAATAAAAAGAAGGGCGAATTAGGTGTTGAAGTTGTTTATACAAAGCTCTTCTCGTCACAAACAATTTCAAAATTGCTCTTTCAACCTATTCAGTTGTTTCTGGTTTAGACAATGGTCTGAGACAAGTAAACCTGACACATTTTCACGCCTGTAATCCCCAAAGGGTTAGCAGACGTGTGAATATAGTAACACCCACATTTCGCCAGTTATGTTGTTAAACTAATCATGCTTCTTATTAGTTTATTTGAAATCATTGAAGTGGAAACTAACCTACTCACAAAAGACAAACTCATTTCTATTATAATCGTCTTCTCAAGTGACTTCTTCAATGTATTCTGCAGGATGTTATACGCAATAAGAAATGCAACACGAAGAGTACCCCACTTGATTGCTTTGAGACCTTCTGCGTTATCTATTGCATTGCTGAGGCAAAATATGTACCTTTCTTAAAGATCTCATATAACTTTATTGCTGAATGATTTTTAGATTGTATCATTGAAATAATGGGAATCATTGGCGTGAGTGTTGTTTGTTGTGACTAGTTAATGTTATTGCACTATATGTTTTATAACATCATCATTATCATCCTTCTCTTATCTCACCGCAGCATCTTCTTCTTCCGTAAATCTGTAGCAGACGTTGTATCAGTATTTACCTTAATCGTCTTCTTGTATCAAACTGAAAATGATAATTTGGTTCGTGTAAAGTTCACTGGTGCATCTAGTTTTTCCAAAAGGGGGGATAAAGCCGTGCAAGCCCCGCTAGGCAAGTAGGTTTTCACTTTCCATAAATTGATTTGAAGTAAAACAGTATTACAAAGTTGTTTCAAAAGTTGATATTCTATCATAATATTTTGTTGTGATTTGTTAATGAACTTAGTAAAAGTTTCGAAATTGGTTCTTAGTTCTTAGGCAGTTCTTCAAAGTATGACGAAATTCCGAGTTTGTTCTAGCGTTCGCGTTGGGTATGGCAACTCGAATTTCGCAACTCATTGTTTAATTCTTTCTTTACCTGTATTTTAAATTATGTTTTAAGTTAATTCTAAATCTGTCAGATTGTAAAGCAGGCTTTACTTCTATGTTATGATATCCCGTACTTGACTCGACGCTTAACAAACAAACGAAACATGTTTAGTGTCTGACATTTCACTTTACTAGACAAATTTTCTCAAAAAGAATACGTAGACAGGCGATGTAGACAGGATATTTTTTTTTCATGTACAAAATGTCTGAACGAAGCACTGTAAGTAATACCGTAAATAATTTCTTGCCTTCAGCCTTTATTCCAAATGAAAAACAATTTTGAATACAAAAGAATAACTACTCAAAGAGAATCTTATGTTTTGTCTTTCGGCATTTTACTGAAGACGCTTATATTTCAAAGCCTTTGGTTGATTTTCTTACATTCAATAGGTACTGAAAGTTGTATGTAATGTTTAGAATGGTATAACGATTGTTTTGCCTATCTCGATGATATTATGATTACACCCATCCCACATTATTTAAGAGTGATCTCCCAATACGTCAATACCGAATTTGCATGTGACGCATAAATAAAACCCAAAAGGTTAAATAATGCTCTGCTCACAGAAAAATACCGTCTGAATTCTGAAATTTGAAGTAATTCAAGATGCGTGAGAAGAATACGTGTGGGTTGCGAACGTTTGGCTCGATATATGGACGTTAGCCGCGAATTTGTGCCCTTCCCGACCTCTGCCTTGTTTATACCGACCACCTTCGGGATAGCTGGCAAATTGTGTACAATGCGAATCAACAAAGAGGTTAGAAGGAATGTGTTAATATTTAGTGGTGTTGGATTAGTTTTATTTGTTTAGGCGCCTTTTTTGGGTTCGGACCTAAAAGGAAAAACGGAACCTTTATTTTAAGTTTGTTTGGTTTTGGAGCTATGTTCATACAGGGAGCGAAAGTTTTAACAGTAGTTTAACGTGCCAAAAGCACGGATTTCCTAATGTTTTCTTTGTTAGTACTTATCAATTGATTTTCTAGAATTTGAAAAACCGTTAAAACGGTCCTATGCTTAAAAGTAAATTAAAATCTAGTTCAGTGAATTTCTCTGTAGAAAAATCGAGCGTACTATTATAATTAGTTCTCGTTCAAAGTATCGTTTTCTCTGAAGTAAATCAATAACTGAACTATGTGCATTTAAAGTAGAAAGGTTTTCATGAAAGCAAAGTCGGCCAGGATCTCAAATTGAGTTTGCCGACGGGAAGTTGGAACGTAGCTGTTCCGGCGAAACGTAGCAAGAACAAAATTCTACTGAAATAGCGTCTTGTATGAAAGTCTTGAATAATTTATTGGGATAATTCTTAGAGCCCTAAATAACCATGGGCAACCTACTAAAGACTCCGTCCTAATTTATTTTTGGATCCAACAGACGTCTATTTAATCATATAAATTTTGTTATGGGCTTCAACATAACAAACCGTTTGTTTCAAGTCTTAAATATATGGGATTTCCACAAAGAAACACCTTTCAGTTTCATTTATCTAACTAAAATACAGATGTTTGTTTTGTGTTTATATTCGAAACAATAAGTGAGATCAAACATAATAATTGCGACTTATAGTATATAATATCCATATTATATTAGTCGGAACATAAGGCAACGTAGCATCAAACCTATATTCCCCGAAAGGGTAAGCAGAAGTGTGTGGAACATCCACATTTCGCAATTTAGGTTTTTTATTAATATAACCCCGCAATCTTGGGAACAAGATCCAAGCTACCAGTAGCCAGGGCTTCAGAGAAAGGAACCTTCTATCAATAGAGCTTGTGACCCAACTGCCTAACGAGAGCAACCACAGATGTTGATAAATGTACATTTATCAACATTTTTAAAAATCAATTTACAATTATTTATAAGAATTCTGGGTCGTCAATTGTAATGCTATTTTAAATACCTCTGCTCACTCTCTGCACACAAAAAAAAGCAAAAAATAAAATAATATATACCTAAAGTATAAACCAATACGACTTTTACTTATTTTTGAATAACCTAATTTATTACACACTTACCAGTTACCTATTAGATTTCCTTGTTTTCCCTAAAACCTCATACTTTTGACGGTCGTCTTCATAGTATGATTAGAAAGCCAAGACCTTTTAAATGAGATATGTCCCTAATCTGTTGCCTAAGTTACAATGTTGGGGACGCTAGCGCCCATCGTCGTTTAACAACGGTCCTTAGTAAAGGTTTGTCTAAGTATAAATCTAATATTTTCTTTAAGACTTTAACGAGCTATGAAGATTTACTTATTCTAATTACGCTTGTTCGTAAATCCGTTAGGCAGGATTTATGAACAAATGCAAATATTTATTTATTATTCTTTTATAACAACGATGGCAGACGGTAATGTATGTAGCTGTAATGAAAAGGCTCATTTATCATCCCTAACATGTGGTGCCAAGATAATTCAACCGATGCGATTTTTTCTTAGCCTACCCTTCTTGGGCTTTTATTATTTTCATATATAAAAGAGTTTGGTAGGTTTGGTTGTATTTATGTGTTTGTTAAATTCTCCGTCGCATCAAGTCGGAACACTTAATTATGCACTCGAAATTAAGAAAAATTATGATATGTATATTTACGTCATTTTGTTTCTGTAGAAATCAGCTCATAAAGGTGAGCGTATTGTTTGTTCTGAAACCTATCAACTGTAGGTACATACACGTGGCTTTCGTAAAGCTACAGCGGAGTAGATCCAACCTTGAAATTACCCCTACCTTAGACCTTTAAAGCTGTAGTCATCACGAGAAACATTTGAAAAATTCCCCCATTCGTTAATAGATTACCATCAGCCGTCACTGAAAATAATTCGGTAATTAAAATTCCAGGAGATCAGTAATCGACCTCCGGATCAATGCGGGCCTCAAATTTACATTTGAGGGCCATCATGTTGATCTCTTGAATAGGTCTGGACACCTTCCATTGTTGGTACATACTTTATATCCACAATATACAACTCTTTGTTCTGCATGGAGTCGGATTATGGAGCAGGCTTAGCTGATTATGCGGTCGTAATATCCGGACAAAACCCCGGGATTATGGTTACACTGTGGTCTTTGTAGCGGCAGACACATCAAACAATTTTACTGTTGCGGTGTACCCGAAATGTCAACAGCTGTGGCTCGACGCTAGCTTTGTCAACGTAGCGTCGGTCGTGTTTGAAAAACATTATATTTTACAGTTAAGGCGCTGACAAAACCCAATTGACGAAAATAGGCTTCTCTTAAGAAAAAAAATTGCAAAATCTGTATAGTTTGTGGTAGCAGAAAAAGATATATGTTAATTTTGAACATATTTCCCAGAACTTGGTTGTTGCCATAACACATTTTGAAAAAAAAATCTTGATACAAACTAACCTCTTACCTTGAATTCTAATCCAAAATATCTGTATTAAATATCATCATACATTACGTATTTAATTAATAATAAGACCGTCTTATTTCAATGCAGTACTTGGTTGTTTTTTATTTCCGATTACTCAACTTAATTTTGAGTAAATAGTTAATTGCTTCATATTTTGCAATCAATTACAAGCGTTGTGTCATCGCGCTTCTCTTTCTTTTCTATGCAATCTGACAGTGACCGCGGTTTAGATGTTGTCAGCGTATTAACATCTATTATTTATTGTTATTCTAGTTTATATTATCTCAACGCGTACCTACAGCTCTCAAAACTGGTGCTTCATAAATGCCTCACATAATATAAACAAATGCAGATGGAACGACCAACATTTTAACGACTGCATAAAGAACTAATGATCAACTGAATCCGCGCTTTCTTTCAGAATGTATTTAGATAAAAAATTTCTCTCTTTCTTTCTGTGTATTTTGTATGCGAAATAAAAATACTGTTAACAGATGTCACGTATCAGTTATCTCAGTAGGTGTTGTGTGTCCAGCCTGTGTGTCTGACACCCCGTCTGCGACTAGGCCTTGCCCTTGGAGCTTAGAGACGAATCGATCACCAGTGTCGTTTGCATTGGAAGCGGTTCTATTTATGTCGGAGATGTTATTAAATTGGTGTAGTTCTTCTGTATTTTTACTCGTAACAAAAATAACGTAGAATGTTTATAAAGATCGTGTCTTTGGTAGGATTGGCTCTTTTCCGTATATCAACTATTCTACTAATCCTATTAAAAAAATGGTTGACGAAAAAATTACGTGCGACACAAATCCTTTCCTCAGGTTTTAAAAATAACTCTCACGTCTGTCGCCTAGTAAAAAAACGTAATCAAATCGCAGAACACCCCCGCGTCAGTTAAAAAAGTTATGCGCGTTCTAAAATTCATTTCAATTGAATTCTTTTAATTCATTACGTACGTCAATCCGGCGACAGATCCGACGACCAATCGCGTTCGAGGGCTTTGTTTGACGCATGCGCGCCCGTGGGCGTCGGGTCGATACCGCTCGTGACGTCACGAGCACTGACCAATGGCGCCGACTCGTCGCACGTCAATCGATGTGAACGATTGTGATATTTCCTCGGCTCCTTTTTGTTCATACTTACCGTATTGTATATATTGAAAAGCGTCTTTGTTTTGAATTGTCACGACCATCGTAGCCCACCCAATTCCAACCATTATGGTTATTATGATTAATTCAGTGGTTTTTGGTATTTTTTGTGTATAATCTTTATTTGTCTAAAAAAGCTATTGTTGCTATTCTCCAAGGATTTAAAATAAAGGCTCTTTTGATGCATGAAATACATGTCTATGATATTATAACGCTTTTCTTGAAGTCCTCTGAATGCTTTCTTAATAAGCTTTAGTGGTCTATAAAAGCTATTGCAATTAGATTCAATTACAAATAAATATACCACATTAAAATTTCAAATAACATTAGAAATTGCCGAAACCTTGTTTTTCTTACATTAGGTACTTCTAATTTTCTTCACAAAGTGCCTGTGAAATTATATTCAGTTCAGAAATGAATTTAGTTACATATAACAAAATTGTCTTTTAAAACGTATGCTTGTAGCAAAAAGGCACTCGGTAATATTATGAAATGTTCACAAACAGTGCAGATGGATGTTTTTATCTCATGAATTGTAATGTCTCGTATAATAACAGCCCGACTCGAGGGTGCTCGGGTTCTGTGAGCCTTGAGGGCAAATATTGTCCTGAAAAACCCTTTCACCGACGGAAACATTAAATAAAATCACTATACAGACAGATAATGTTATACGTATTGGGTAAAAATGGTTAGGGTAACAAGGGTAATCGTTACCAGAGGCTATCTTATTGCCTATTACTTTAGAGAGAGCGCGAAAGTTTACATTTACAAAACCTTTATTCCGGGTCTCTCGGGTATTAAAGCATCCCGAAGTGATTTAAACCCTTCGCAACATTATGTATTCTTTAGATGTTTACAAGGTATTTCGAGCTTTCTTCGAATGCAACAATGGCGCTGTTGAGGAGAATTTTAAATGAATGTTGATACAAGTCGAGTGTCTGGGCGGTTTCATTCTCTAGAGTATTGCTGGACTTCTAGATCAATAACATTTGGGTTGCTTATATGTATTGGAAATTATATGAAGAAATATAAGGTATTTCGAGCTTTCTTCGAATGCAACAATGGCGCTGTTGTAGAGAATTTAAAATTAATGTTGATGCAAGTCGAGTGTCTGGGTGGTTTCATTCTCTAGAGTATGGTAGGTATTGCTAGGCTTCTAGACCAAAAACATGTGGGTTGCTTAGATGTATTGGAAATTATAAGAAGAAATACAAGGTATTTAGAGTTTTCTTCGAATGCAACAATGGCGCTGTTGAGGAGAATTTAAAATGAATATTGATACAAGTCGAGTGTCTGGGTAGTTTAATTCTCTAGAGTATCTTCGTATTGCTGGACTTCTAGATCAATAACATGTGGGTTGTTTATACGTATTGGACATTATATGAAGAAATATAAGGTATTTCGAGCTTTCTTCGAATGCAACAATGGCGCTGTTGTGGAGAATTTAAAATTAATGTTGATACAAGTCGAGTGTCTGGGTGGTTTCATTCTCTAGAGTATGGTATTGCTGGGCTTCTAGACCAATAACGTGTGGGTTGCGTATATGTATTGGAAATTATAAGAAGAAATACAAGGTATTTCAAGCTTTCTTCGAATGCAACGATGGCGCTGTTGTGGAGAATGTAAGATTAATGTTGATACAAGTTGAGTGTCTGGGTGGTTTCATTCTCTAGAGTATGGTATTGCTGGGCTTCTAGACCAATAACATGTAGGTTGAAATTAAATGAAGAAATAAAAGGTATTTCGAGCTTTCTTCGAATGCAACGGTGACGCTGTTGTGGAGAATGTAAAATTAATGTCGATACAAGTTGAATGTCTGGGTGGTTTCATTCTCTAGAGTATCTTCGTATTACTGGACGTCTAGATCAATAACATTTGGGTTGCTTATATGTATTGGAAATTATATGGAGAAATTCAAACGGATAAATTGGGTCGGTAAACATATTTCTTATATATTTTATTTATTAGACATTTCATTTTCTCGGTGGCTAAAATCATCTCTATGTCCTTTTGAGTATAAGTATATGTCAGGCCAATGGTTCCCCAAATTACCCACCGAAGGCAAAATTTCCCACCTGTGTAAATATGGATATTGTTGGAAGTTTTTAACATTTCAGTTCGGAGCTTTTGTGCTTCGTATAAATACAGTTAAAACAAGTTGGGAAGCGAACGGAATTACTAACTTTTACGAACGAGTATTGATTTACGAAGCGAGTGCAGGCTTTTGATAGGGTTGTGTTACTTCAAGTGTTAAAACGTTAACGTTTTAAAAGTTGAAGGCTCAGCTCTAGTATCGTTAACTGTTGAGTGGGCTGCTTTGATATCGATTGTACCCTCTTTCGGTTAACTGGCTTGTTTTCTTTTGTTTTTAGGGTTTCGTTAAAAAAACGGAACCCTTATAGGATCACTCGTCTGTCTGTCCGTCTATCACAGCCTTTTTCTGTGACCCAAACACGAACGTGTAAAATAAACAAATGAAGTTTGAATATGAGGGTCACTTGTGAGGGGCAATTAGAAAATTTAAAAAAGTTTTGTATACTGTAGGTACCATGTGACATATTAAATGAAAGTGCTTGTTGTGAGGGTCTCAATTTTTAATAAATAGTTTTAAAGTTATTTAACAAAATATGTGAAAATTTAACACACCCCCCCCCCATATCTCCGAAACTACTGCCTAAAATTTTGAAACAAAAACACAGAGATCAATTCTGTATTTATAGATTACAGGAACACCTAAGAAGTCGTATGGTGTTAAAATAACATGGTAAATCTGTAAATATTGTGCGTACTAACTTACATTTGCAGTTGGAATGTATGGGAGAACATGTTTTCCAATGTTAATTTAGTTCTTGGGATAAAAACACGGTAGATAACATATTCATTGTACGGACCCGTCACCACGCGAGTTGTCCGGTTTTTCCACAACTCGCACTTGTCCGGTTTTTTAATTTATGATACTCCTTACAAAAATCTATGCTCATTTTTCTTGGCACCAACTCAGGACTCTCGTCTATGCCATTTACGAAACGAAGGAGTGATTCAGAATTTCAAATAAGACTCTTTTCGGTAAAAGCGTATTGAAATTCTGAAAGGATATTTCAAGTCAGACAAACTTGCTCCAGTATCAACCAGATAACTTAAGTCAACCGAAATTCGAAGGAGCCGTATCACTAATTAAACTTTACCGAATTTGGTCGATCCTTAGCGGAGAATGTAATTAATGCTAAACCAGCTGCTGAGCTAGCAATATCGAACAATGGATTTGTTTTTCTTTGTCTTAGTATATTTATCTAATAAAATTGGTAATTGTTCTCTTATTCTTCGACTGGATCATCTTTATTTTTGCAAGTTATAAAAAATATGAGAAACCTTAGTGGCCATTTTCTGCAAACGTTACAACATGCAATTTTCATAAGCTAGCCGCTATTATTTACATCATAGTTGAGATGATTATACATAACGTAATTTTCTATCCAACATTTTCTGTTGTTACGCAGTGTAGACTGTTTTACTTTCTGTCCCTAAGTCTTCTGTCAGCTTTGTATTGTACTCAATTGCATCATCAAAATCCATATAAGGTACGGACGTACCTACTATATTTATCAAAGTCAGATTTCTACAGCGTGACAATGAAAGATAATTCGATAAGGTCCCACAACCCCCATGGTGCCTACCATGGATGTAATTTGTCACTGCGTTTTTCGTAAAAAACGCGATTCGTATCAGTATTTAGACTCGCCTTGAACTAGTTTCCTGTCAGATATGGCATGCATACAAACAAATTCAGCCAAAATGAGTTTGAATTTCGTCCCAAAGTTCGCGCTGGATCCAAATTCTTTCTGATGTGATTTTAAAATTTTGATAAAAAGTACTAATTACTAAGCTGTTAGTCTGATGACTCTACAAATAGTTCAAAATAATGTGCCTCGAATGAATAAGAACAAGAATTAAGAAATTGACACAGAAGAATTGAGTCCAAAGTAATAATTTCCATAACAGAACTGATAAATGACAATTTTGCTTGAGTTTATTTTGATTTATTGGCACAATGAAAATTAATGGCGGGATTGTGTAAACTGCCAGGATCTATTTATTGCCGTTCATCATTTTTAATGTGGTAACAAAACCCAGGAGACTTTAACTAAGGATATCTACGAAGGAAATTGAATATATTACCATCATGAAACATGGTTATAAACAACCTTGAATTAAGCACAATGTCACAGAGAATAACGTTACCCAATAACACAACATTGAAAATAAGGATAATTATCGTCCTTGAAACCTGTCTCTAAGCTTTAGCCTTAATTGTACACACACGATTATGAATTTCAATGGATTATCGTGATCCACTCAGAAGCAAGTGGGTTTACCCGATGTTGGCGGTACAGTTGTCTTGATAAATTAATACTCTTCAGCTGTCAGGGCAGCTCTTAGCTTGTCAAGAGGAATTAGTCTTCGCTTTATTGTATTCTCCACTGAACGGTGTTGAGAGTTCACTTTACTGACCTTTGTTGCTAGCCTTACTTAAGGTACGTCTAAATGAGGTTGGTGTTGATTCCAATCGATTGTTTTAGAGTTAAATGACTTTGATGACATTCGGACTCATTTTACTTTTCACCGTCTTGCGCAATATCGTCGTGAGGTTGGAGTATCCTACTATGTGTATTAATTATATTATAATTATACCTCCTTGGCTTGAGCTTAAAATAAACGGCCCCACCGTATCCCGTGGGTGTCGTAAAATCCGATTGAAAGTAAGGATAGCTGCATCATCTTGAGCATTCGATATTTTTAGTCTTAGCCTCGCTAGTCTTGCACATCTTTCAAGAAAGCACCATTTCGTTTTTTTTTTTATTTCTATTTGTGCTTTATTTACTTTTTCATCATAGTGGTTAACCAGATTAAAAAGTAAAAACCTCTTCTATCAAAACTTCATTTGCTTCATGTTTTTCCTTAACACTTTTATCCTAAAGGGTTGTACAATGTACATCGAATTATGTGTCCGTCAGTCCAGTTTGATGGATCGGCGTACGCGACCATACAACGGAAGATCGATTGGTCTGCTAAGCCTGTTACATTAGCTTCCCCTAAATGTAAGCTGGTTTATATGTACATTTGTTTTACTATTGAATTGTTAATGGTATTCCTTGCGTCCAGTCTTGCAGTACTTGCAAAGTACTATTGTTCTTTTGCATAAAGGCTGTCAATTCAATTCTTGCCAAGTTCGTAAGGGATATTACTTCTTACATTCGTTGGTCTTGGGGCATCGACTAAAATCCTGGCAAATATATATGAACCCAATAAATACCGAATCCATTTGAATATATATCTAGTCGTTTACAGACATTTCAATAATGGTGTAGAACATTAAGAGTCGCATAATACCTTAGCGCCACCCCATTCTCTATCTCGCTCGCACGTTACTGCTCGCGGTCACGCGAGCAAACGAGACAGGGTGGCTGGGAGAAGGTTCTAAGGCGCCGATAGTTTAGGTAATGTCTTTCTACGGTGAGAACAATAATAATAAAAAAAACATAGTATCTGCTTTACATTTAGTTCAGTTATTGCAGTTTCATGTTCTAATTTGAAGTATTTTTTTAAATACAATCGGCTTATTGTTCGGTTTAGAGGTTACTTTGTAATTATTGAAACTTTTTCTGTCTAGAAATTTTATGGAATCGTGTTTTCGTCAAACATAACATTAATCTTCAACTTTACCATATATTTATTTCAAAATGAATGCTGCAGTATTTTCGATATAACGAAGGATCATGCTAAGCAATTTGATGTATTATGGACTCTTATTAAAAAAATATCCAGTCAACCTTCGCTGGTCCTCCAGTACCTATTATAAATGGGACGATCGATCTTACAGGTTGAAAGCGAATGTAGGTATTAGAAATTCCTTTCTCAGCTTTTGGAGATTTTAATATTCTGTGTGGGAGAATTTTTTGGCTCGAACTCGCATTAAGATTTTGGGACTAGTTTGGGTCAAATATAACGACGTCCTTGAATTGAACGTCTATTATGATTTTTCTGATGGCGAGGAGGCATAATGCGTGAGCCTTTTTGTCGTTTCAATATCCTGAACTATGTGTTACATATTACCTACCGCGAAACGAAAGGGAAATATAACAGTATTCAGTGTAACGCTGATGTCGTTATGTGGCAATATTGGCGACGGCGACATGACAGCCTACTCCGGGGTTTTATAGCGCCCCAAATTCAAGTCCCGTAATGTGGAAAATGTATTACTCTTAATCTTTACACGCTTGGCCCCTTTCTTTTCTTCTCTTAAAGAGTTTGCCCCCATTCTTAGGTATTTGACTTACTAAATGAGGTAAGAAACGGCCTTAGAGGAAAGGAAAGGAAAGGCCTAAGAGGAATTGTGTGTCCTTTGACTTTAAATCAAAGGACAATTTGGAAATTCTTTTTGTTGTTACGCATAGATGCAGCGAATATTAGGTATCTTGATGAATATATCGATCAGCATAAAATCTTGCGAAGACTTGCGATTAAAGCTACACAAAAGTATGCTTGATGTATCTGATAGTTGCATCCATTACAGAACTGTGATAATAATCTGCGCAGGTGACTTGCTTAGACGAAGAAAACGACGTCTGTGTTAACGTTACTTTAGACTTAGTTCAGTTCAATAACGCAAGTAAAGCTGCGATTCCATTTCCAATCAGCTATATCTATAAATCTATGAATTAAAAATCCGATAGAGATCCTCCCACGCGCTTATTTGACTATGACAAATATATATATAGCGCGTGGGCGTCCAGCTAACAATCCGTCACTACTGGCACACTGCAGATACGCTTTAGTGAGCTTTAAAGCGCTTCAATGTGCTTCTACAATTTAAATTCTATGCGTTATTGCATTACGTGCCTCTAAAGGTGCACTACGGAAACGCTTTACAAAGAAAGATCGAACGACTACGATACAAAAGGAATAATATCTGTAAAAGGAAAGATACTTCTATTAAGAAAATTCGAACTTGGTACCTAGATTTTATTGGTTCTTTTATATTGTAGAGAAAAATAAGATTCAGTGTATGATCTTATTTTTCTCTGTGCTGTAAAAATATTATAAGTAGATGTCTGGATATTGCTGACGGGATTTGTTCCACCTTATTAGAGATGGTTGGTATCTAAAAACAACTATAATAATTTTAATAAAGACATATTAGGATCCCATGAATCAATAACTAAGTTGATTCTTCCAAATATATTGTTGAAGTATTCTGGAGTATCAATGTATATTTTACCAGAAAAAAATACACATTGAGTACCACCCACATAATATTCAAATAACGCCTACTTCTCTGAAAGCATCATTAATCCAAAGTTTTGCTAATATTTACTCTGCCTTTTTCTCCTTAAATAAATACAGGAAAGACAAATGGTAGTTGTAGATAGTTCAGATATTAATTCTGAATATTAAATCCATTTTTGCTTTGCTGATACAATATTTAGATACAAATTAGTTCTTCAAATCTGCACCTAGATAGCAAACGCAAACTCAAAGTATTAATTTTAATTAACCTGTTAAGCCCCGTGCGACACCGATTCGGAGTCAAACAATAGAAAATCAATTGGGTCTTATTAGCTGTCCTTGACCAATTAAACTAATTACAGGCACTTTCAACTGTCAAGGAGTCGCGTCGGTCAGTCAGAAAGATGAAGTGAGTTGCCCGTTCCAAAGCGTAGTAGGTTCCTATGGAGAAGAACGGGCAAGAAACTCCATGGTCACTCTTTTTACTCAAAATATTGTTCCAAAATATTGGTTGCATCATTCAAGTTGAAATTAAACATGTGAGAACGATGTATAAAGACGTGCACATTAGAAGGGAGCCACGTTCGTGTTGGTACCTTAATTTACCCTTGATCAATAAATACTCTATGTTATGACAGGATATTCCAATAAAATTTGTAACTTTATTGAGTGGGCTTCGACTCCAGCTAGGCAACCAGGTACACGATAAATAGTTGTATAGAACGTCAGATCGATAATTCGTTCGTAAGCTGATTGAGGAAAATCGACATGTGACATACCGCGAAATTCAGGCAACTTTAGACTTTGGCATGAGTCATATACAAATAATCTTGCATGAACAATTAGGTGTAAAAAAGTTGTTTTCCCGATGGATACCGCATTCGCTCTGTGAAGAGCAAAAAGCGGCTCGCGTTACTTGGTGCGTCAGAACTCTCGAAAAATTCCACGCAGGATCCTCAAATGCTGTATACAACATCGTATCAGGTGACGAATCCTGGATATACGCGTACGAACCCGAAACAAAAAACCAGTCACGAGTTTGGGTGTTCGTTCACGGAGTGTTGCAAAAAAAATGGTGGCCACGTCTGTCTCCAAAACCGGCCATGTTACGACTATTCCTCTTGAGGGACAAAGAACGGTTAATGCAGAATGGTATGCTAGCATTTGTTTGCCACATGTCGTTTCTGAACTCCGTAAAGAGAACTGCAACCGCCGCATCATCCTCCATCACGACAATGCGAGTTCTCACACCGCGCACAGAACAAAAGAGTTTTATAGCAAGAAAACATAGAATTATTAGACCATCCGCCGTACAGCCCCGACCTAAGCCCTAATGATTTCTATACTTTCCCTAAAATAAAGAATAAATTGCGTGGACAGAGATTTTCATCACCTGAAGAAGCTGTGGACGCCTACAAAACGGCCATTTTGGAGACCCCAACTTCCGAATGGAATGGTTGCTTCAATGATTGGTTCCATCGTATGGAAAAATGTGTCAAAATTTCGCGGAGAATACTTCGAAAAGCAATAAATACATTTTTAAATAGTAATGTTGTGTCACTTCCTTGATTCCCGAAATTTTCAGTGCCGCCCTCGTACCTATCGAAATCTAGTGTTAATGGTACGAATTTTAATTCTTTCTGTGACCGCTACGCAATATTTCATGCTTATCGTTTACGGAGACCTAGCAATTTTGGCTGTGTAAACTCATGGTAGAGCTTCTGGTCCTTGCATACGCAGGGCGCGCGTGGCCTTTATGAAACTGGTGAATGAATGAATGAATGTAAACATTTATTTGTAAGGTACATTCATTTTGTCTTCTTCAGTAACAATTCAGTTGACTCTCTATATTTTGCCAGTAGTTTGTTTATTTCACCGTTTGACCGCCACAGTCATGTATAGATGACAGACCAAAATGTGCCCAGCACGCCACGGTCCATGACAGATTTTAAGGAATAATTCGTAGCTTGGCGCCGAGGGCACGTCTTTGCTTTTTTGACGTGGCGGTCAATAGGTTAAACTTTTTACATACAAAAAAGGTACAAAAGCGGACTTAATGCCTTAAGCTATCTCTACCAGTCAACCAAGGGTGGTGAAGAGATTAGATATTAAACATAATGAATTATGAATAAAAGGGGAGGTAAGGAGGAGTAAGGTACACAAGTACATAAATAGGTTATAGGTTGTGTTAGGTTATCTACATCTAAGTTTTATCATAATAAACACGTATAATAATAATAATATTATAGGGTGGAAGTTTTTACTGTGTTCTAATGACGTATGCTTGTATCACGTGGACACCCACACGACGTCGGCACTAGATTAACTTTTAAATGGATTTAGTTTTCAACTTATGCAATGAACTATGTCCGTTTCTTTCGATTGATTAGTCGGTGACTTTTAATAGTTAGATTGTTGAGAGGTTCAATATAATATCAATATTTTATTAAACAGCAGTAGTAGCTGATTCCTTTCGCAGTGCTTACTGAGAATTGTGAAAGATGAGTGCTTTTCTTTTTAAATTAGGACTGACCCAACGGTTTATCCTAATAATTTGTTTTAATATTTACAGTTTTGGTTTTATAAGCAGGTATAGAGTAGTATCTTCGTTCAGTTATCCCCTTGGCGTGCTGAGCACAATTTGTCTTGTCTTCTGTTTGTGACTGTTATGGTCAAAAGGTTAAGCCGTAAGGAGATATTCTATGTAGAAAATACTTTTAGCCGTGCAGTATTGATGTAGTTTCCATGTAGCAGTTAACATACATTTATTTATTCAGAATTCCATTCACGACAAGTGCCGTTTGCAAATAGTTAAATGGTGTACGAGTATCGCACTCCCAACCCAACGTACCGAAAATAGCCGATATAAGATTTCTTTAGACGAATCAAAGTAAAAATTCTTTTGTATTTTATTTGTCCACAAACCTACTTCTACTCTAATAAAATGGATGGGATATCTAAGCTTTTAAACGTAATGGTGTGGAAAACAACTCGTAACTTGTGGTTACAGTATATTTATTGCTTTCATTTGAACCCGCAGAAGTGTGTAAGAACTTCGTGAGATTAGGGATCTCGCCCTATGTATCTTGGGACATCGGATTAGTGGCTCGTGTTTAAAACTGGGCTGTTATCGCGTTGTCCACTCATCGCATACGTGTTGGCAAAATTTTGTTGGCCAATTTTACGCCGCTAGTTTATCCTAAAAAGGATATTAATAATAATTTATTGACATATCATCGGCAGCTCGTTTGAACCACAGACCTCCCTTTTGTGCCATGCATATAAATAAATCATATTAAGGTGATACGTAAAAATCGGACAAGTCCAAGTTGAACTCACATGATGAGAGTTACGTACAATGAATATGTTATCTACCATGTTTTTTATCCCAAGAGCAAACTTAACGTTGCAGTTGAAAAACATGTTCTCCCATACATTCTAACTGCAAATGTAAGTTTGTACGCACAATATTGAGAGATTGACCATGTTATTTTAACACCATAGGCTTCTTATAGATTTTCCGGTAATATATAAGTAAAAAACTAATTTCTGTATTTATTTCAAAATTTTCGGCTCAGTAGTTTCGGAGATAATAATAATAACAATAATAAACTTTATTTGCCAAAATGTAGGTGTAAAAAGTAGTATGATGTTATTATAAATGTGGCCCGTTTACATTCTACCATTACATGTGGTGTGCAAATATTTAATTTCAGAATATATTAAATTACTAAAAATGTCATAATATTCCTTCAGTGATCACTATAATCGTTACAAACAGACACAGTCAGATTAAATAAATTAATTACAAATATTTAATTTCACAAGATAAGAGAGGAAGAGAAAAGAAAATTATCAAAGAATATATTTGAGACCCTCGCAATAAGCTCTTTTTAAAATTCAATTTGATATGTCACGCGAAAAACTATTATTTTTTTATTTTATAATTTGCCCCTCAAAAGTGACCCTCATATTCATAATTCATTTATTTACATTACACGTCCGTGTTTGGTTCACAGAAACTCATACTCGTATGTGTACCAAGTTTAAACTTAATCGGTCCAGTAGATTCGCAGCAAATTGAATGTGACAGACGGACAGACAGACACACGAGTGATCCGTTGGGACCCCGTAAGGGCACCTTTATTTTCCTTTTGAGGTACGGAACCCTAAAAATAAATCATAGCAAACTGGGCAGAAAGAAAGTGACAGAGTAAATTACAAACCTACTTAGGGCCGATTTTTCAATCATCAGTTAACTTCTATCTGAGGAATAAATATGGCGATTTGACATATTTTCTATACAAAAGCTGTCAAAACGTCAAACATATTCTTCAGATAAAAGTTATCTGGCGATTGAAAAATCGGCCCTTACAGAAATAAAAATTATTCATCATTTGTTGGATGGATTCATGGGACTGAAACATAACTGGCAAAATGTGGGTGTATCTACTATGGGTATAGACCTCTGGCTAACCCTTCAAGGAAACAAGGTGTGGTGTTATGTTATTATAAAAAACAAATTGGTCCTTATAACCGAATTCCAGAAAATCATCTTTATCATACGATCATAATTCACAATCGTCCTTTTCCTGAGGTCTTTATAAAAATATAAAGTGTCACTTTGTATGATCCGCGCTTTGCGTCCCTTGTCGGCGCTTCCCTTTGTCACCCCCACTGGGTCCCGGTTGAAATCTGTAAAATGTCAGAGTTCACTAATGGCTTTCAATGGACTCGCATATCATGTAACGTAGTTATTTCAGGCCTGGTATTACGTAGGTAACTGAAAGGATTGTTGACGCACATAATTTATATTTTGTTTAGAACTAAATGTAACTTTTTGCGAGTTGAAAGCTGTTTAAAAATTGAGTAGCGCAAAGTTTTATAAACACACAAAAGGGTTATTTTTATTATGAAACGTTACTTTGAAATATTCTGAAGGATTCTGAGAATAAATTATTACTGGGAAAAATACCTACTAACTGAACGAGCTTATTCTATGTAAGATTGTTTCCAGTTAATGTAAAGCTCTTTATTTTACTACGAAACTTGAGACGGTTAGATGATATGTACATAATTTAACTTTGTGTATTCAAGAAAATAGAACCAATATAAATATGTATCTTATGCTGTTCTTGAAAACTGTCGCAATATGTTAACAGAAAACATCTTAATTAAACGTAGTAACGTAATTCCTTTCTTAATTTAACAATATATAGCTTTAGCTAGAGATGGGTCTAAAATTAATAAGCTGCTATATTAACAGTGCTATTTTTTTTTAGTGTGAACACCTGTTCAATACATTCTGAGATAGTTGCTAAATATAGCAGTCACAAATCTGAACACAGAGAACAATAATACCCTAACCACAGACTAAGTATAACTAGCCTTATTAATGAATAAAACAGGCTGCCGGCGGCGGCGTCAGGTACGAGTACTCTGTGCGGCGCTAGTAACTGTTAATTTTGTGTTTAGTTTTCAGTCAGATAGATTGCTATTTAGACGAGTTGATATATTTAACTGCTGAGTTCGAAAAGACTGATCTTCGTTACGATGAAAAGTATGAAGGAAATGAGAATTAATTATGTTAACAATCTGTCTGTGTTTAAATTAAACAGTTGCAAAAAAAAAACCCGTGATTTTAAGTGTTAATTATTGTTAGCATTTAGCTGTGTTTTTTTAACGTTTAAGGCTATCTCTATCAAGTTCTTTTACATATTTTAGTACCAAAATGTTCCGATACAATAAAACCTCATCTTATATTCCGTGAACGTGCCAATTACAAAGTTTTAACGGTCTTGGGAATGGCCTAGGCAGTAGGCTGAATATCTCCTAGACCTTTCAAGAAAGATCTATAGTTCGCTAAAGGCGTCTTATATTCACGCCCACGAGCTTCATTCCAAAGTTTCCATCTGGAATTTTTCAGTGGCAGTCCAGAGTCTGGATTTGTGCACGGTTGATGGCAATAGGCTCGCCCCCTATTACATGAGACTTAAACATAACTGGTGAAATGTGGGTGTCTTATAGGTACACCCTTGGGGAAATACAGGCGCCAAGTTATGTTTCAAAACTTAATATCGCAAACAATGTATTGTAAATACTGATAATGCAACAGGCCGCGCCTGTGTAGACGGCGTAGCACATGTCTACGAGGTGCGTAGATGCGCTACGCGTGTGCGTAGACGTCATTTTGCTGGCGTAGCGGTTTGGGTTTGATTTTATTCAACGTAATTACCGAATCGATTTTTGGAAAAGTCAATGAGCTTTGGTGTTCTATTTAGCATGTTTTAGCAACCCACCTACCACATAGCACGGGTGCAGTGGCGACGTGTCGAAACATCGATAATTATATGCTATATCTAAGTTAAATATTAATGTATTATACATGTAAACCATACGGAATAAATATTATTAATAATGGTCAAAACGACATCAAAATACATTGTGTAATTAAGAAGAGCTAGGCGGTCACAGAGCCATACATGAAAAGCGACTTTGTTTTTAACTTTTACGAACAGAAATCAATACGAAAATAAAATACGGAAATTGTGTTTAATTCAAAGAAGAAAAATACCTTATCTGGGTTTCCTTTTATCACAAAGAAAGGTTAAATCCGACAAAGATTACTAATGCACCAATTTATAAGGTCGTGTCGAACAAATCTGTGATATCGGAGAGTCCTTCAGCCATCTTGTGGGGAAATTATTTCATCCCGTCCCATCGTGGGGTATGTTAGGTCGTATCGATTGCGCGATGCTGTGACCTTTGTCCCGCCCGACCCTCCCGCACATACAGCAGACTGTTGTGTAACCCAATTACATAGTGTTTACTTATATCTATGTAAGCTAAACAAATTCTAGACTTAGTGAAATTAAAGTAAACATTTTAAGGCTTTTAGCGTGGCTATATTAAAAGAGATATTCCCAAAGTGTTTCGTTTAGGTTTTCGGTGTCCAATTATTTTGTTTCTGTATTGTACCTATTCGTTTTGGTAATATTATTCTCATGCGAGACATAGAACCTAGTAATGTGTTGGAGAATAACGACTTTAGAACGAGTAAATGGTTTTTTTAACCGACTTCAAAAAAGGAGGAGGATCTATGTTCCACTGTATGTATTTATGAAGTAAAAACTTCTTTAGGCGCGTTGAGCAATTTTTGGTAGAGAAAAAACTTATTGGTTCGCGGCACCGACATGCTAATGAGATGTATTGTGCCACTGGCGATGCGCAGCGGCCTGTGTACATGTACATGCTTAAACAAGGTGTCATTTTGCATCCTCGTCAAATTCAAGGACGAACTATGCTAATGATTCTCGACACGAATAAATAATAAAATAAGTAGGTCTTTTTTTCTTCTAATTTTCGGAAATTGCATGTGTGGGACACGCATGTGTCGCTTGCGCGCCGCTGTCGCATGAAGTCAAGATCCCTCGCGCCTCGAACCCAAACCCGAACCCCAACCTTATTGCGTTATAATAGAGTTGCAAACCGCGGGGCCACTGACACCTATTCGGTGTCAGTGGCCCCGTGGGGACTGAAGGGAGTGCGTCTCCTATTCGGAGACAACGGGGACTTACCGGTTAAAACGCCTTTTACACACACACTACCGCAATCGCAACGGGGTGATTCTGTGAAAGTGGTGTATTCTAAAATACTGCCAAACTTAAATAACTAAAAATCAAGTATGTGTTAATTATTAAGCAGGTATCGTAGTTTTATTTGATTGTATATGTCTTTCATAACAGCCTCCTGAAATTTGACGAGGATGCAAAACAACACCTTGTGTATATATATATATATACTATATGTTATTCCAAAGTTTTAAGTTTTCACTTCTGTCGGCAGTCCCCTGACTGAGACTGTCTATTTCTTTTTCTGTTGTTCTTCGATATTTTCTTTTTTTTTTTGTCGTTTTGTAGGGGAAGCTTGCGCGGTGGTCCCATATAAATTTAATTAACTTTGCTTGGATAGTTTTTTAGTTAACTTCAATAATACATATTTTTTTCCCCACATATTCTATGTACATAGCAGGCAGTGGTATTCAAATTTGTGTGGGGAAGGTACCACAACTAAAAAGTGAAAAAATAAAAACTTAATACAAATATAAAACAACCAACTACCAAAAAAACACTACAAAGTGAAAGAAAACTTTAATTTCGGAAGCAGGTGGCAAACAACAAAATACTAAACTAAAGACACCGACTTCCGAAATTAAAGTTACTTTTCACTTTGTAGTGTTTTTTTTTTTTGGAACTCTGTTGTTTTTTTTTTGAATAAAAGTTTTCATTACGTATTATTCTTTTGCTTACATAAGGATTGCGGGCGAAGTAATGTTGATTATTAAAAATACTAACAACTAAAACAAACAATCCGTTAATAACACAATATTACAAAAAGTATGAAAACATTCTAAAGAAGACAGTAACGACAGCAAAACTACACTACAAAAATAAAATTACTAAATCTAATAATAAAGTTAAGACAATGTGGAGCATAGTAAATGAACGTACAAACAAAAAAATTGCAAGTGAGAAATGTAACATAATCCTACAAACGAATAATAGCGTAACTTCTGAACCCAAAGGGGTTGCAAACATATTAAAAGATTTTTTTGCTTCTATCGGGGAGTCTACGAACAACTCAACCGGCAAACCGAAAGGATCTCCAGTTTTATGCCCTACAGAGAATACAATCTTCCTCAGTCCAATTGATCCGTACAAGGTGAATAAATAAATACAAAATTTAAAAAATAAAAAAGTCATGGCGTTGATGAACTTCTACTTACCTTATTAAGACAATGTGCAGATGCTACCATTTGTTGGAGCAATAATTTGAAGAACGAGCTTTTCCCAATCTCTTAAAAAAAAGCCCTTATAACCACAAAATAGTTATACAAATGATCCAAATAATTACCGCCCCATTGCCCTCTTACCGACAGCTTCCAAAATATTCGAAAAAGCCATGTGTAATCGAGTATATACATTTTGTGAAAAATATCATATATATTTAATGATTGCCAAAACGGTTTCCGAACAAACCGTTCCACTATCTTGGCCGTTTACAAATATATTCAAAAAGCCCTTGATATCATAAATGATAAACAGTACGCGATAGGACTTCTGCTTGATATGACTAAAGCATACGATACAGTACAATTTGAAATATTATTAAATAAACTATATAGTATAGGACTCCGCAGCAAATGTTATGACTGGGTTGTATCTTATTTGAAACATAAGGAACAAATAGTTGAGATCGAACATTACAACAACAGCAAAAATGAAATAGAATTAATCAGATCCGACAGCAAACAAATCGCCGCCTCAATCCCGCAAGGAAGCGTAATAGGGTGTTTCTTATTTCTTGTTTACGTAAACGACCTTCCTAATAATATCAATAGGCCATGTGTCCTGTTTACGGATGACATATATGAAATGATAAATTAAATTCCATACTAGATTCTACAAGAAATTGGATGACTGAACACAACCTAGAAATCAACTTCAATAAAACTAAAATAATTTCATTCCACCCTCCCCAAAAAATACCAATAAATATAAACTTTAGCTTTAAAAATAATAAATTAGAAGTAGTTGATAAATTCACCTCACTAGGCCTAAACATTGATACGCACATAAATTGGAATTCACACATTCAGAAAGTAAGAACAAAAATATCTAAATTTGCATACGCCCTCCGCGAGATCAATAAAACTACAGACCTTCAAACTGCACTAGTAACGTACTACGCGTACGCCTACGCATGGCTCAAATACGGTGTCATCTTATGGGGCAACATCACTGACGCGCCCACGCTATTTACCTTACAAAAAAACGAATTAGAATCTTAGTAAATATTAAAGTCATCCGATAGCTGTAAACCCCACTTTCAGGAACTAAAGATTTTATCCCTACTCTGCTTCTATATATTTGAAGTTTGTAAGTACCCAGAATTCTTTACAAAAAGAGAGGACATATAAAGGAAAAATATTTTAAGACATAAAAATAGACTAAACTTGCCAATATCGCATCTAAAAATGCACTCAAATAGTACCTTTGTCATGTCCATAAAAATTATAATAAATTACGCAAAATAATAAAGAATTTAAATAAATATTTACAACATCTTTATCAATAAATTTAAGCTTTTCCTTGTAAGCAAATACTACTATAGTATAAACGAATACTTAAACGATAAATTAAAGGTAACTTCATAACTATCTTCATAACTAACTATCTACAAATTCTCACTATTAAAGATACGCCTACCTACTGGGAGTAGGTAGGCGTATCTTTAATAGTGAGAATTTCAAAAAACCGAAAAATAAAAATGAAGCTTCCAATAAATAACTTACCCTAGGGATAATTACGTAATAAATAAAAATAATAATAAGTAAATAAAACAATAATGAATAATTTAAAAAAATAAAGGGTTTTTGCAATGTTAATAAATAAATGTATATAATTTGTAAATCAATAATTATAATTCTTAATTTCAATTCAGTATTAATAAAACAGTATATATAACCTACGAACAGTATATATAAATACTTAACTAATAATAAAATTTATCAGTTAACACATTAAACAGCCAGTCGTCCTCCTCTCTCCTACTTGATCTATGCTGTGCCCGACAGGGTCCATAATTGTGACTAATATAATTATTTTCCTACCAACTATATACATTATGGTACACAATAAAGAATTGAGAATCGAATGTTTCAATTAATGCGTATGCAGTGTACGAATTTGCACAAAAGATCACTACATTCTGTCACCCTAAAATGACCTTTAGTTTTTTACACACACAAAGTTTTCCTATCTAATTAAAATTCTGGAATTCAAATAATTTACCCAAATGTCTTTTATTAGCCTTAATTCAACACCTTACATCAATGGTACTCGTACTAATATGAACTAATCGCCCGACGCATCGAGAGAGATCGTTAACGTCTGTGGGACAAATGGCCACTGCCCCATGGTACAACGATCCCCAAACCAAGGGGGACTGACATCTACAAGTCTTGGGAACTGAATGGTTCAAGTATCTTTTTATTACGAAGAATACAATTGTCAGTGGATCAACTCGTTCTTAAAATAAAAAATGTTTGTGTTAGAAGTGAGTTTAGTGAAGTACTTAAGAGAATTTTAATAGTATTTTTAGAACTACTTTCCTATTTTATAAACGCCTGTATATGGCGTTAGGAGAATAATAACTTACCCTAGGGATGATAAATATTAATTACGTAATAAATATAATAAAAATAAGTAAATAAAACAATAATGAATAATTTAAAAAATAAAGGGTTTTTACAATGTTAATAAATAAATGTATATAATTTATAAAACACAAATTATAATTCTTAAATTCAATTCTATATTAATAAAACAGTATATATGTATAACCTACGCAATACTTAACTAATAATAGCATTTATCAGTTAACACATTAAACAGCCAGTCTTCCTCCTCTCTCCTACTTGATCTATACTGTGCCCGACAAGGTCCATAATTGTGACTAGTATAATTATTTTCCTACCAACTATATATACATTATGGTTGACAATTGAGAACAAGATACACATAATATTCGAAAGGAAAAAATGTCTGTCGTTTTCACTAGCCTAACAAAAGACTTAAGAGCTAAGCTTATCCAAACGGAAAATTAGACGACAACGACACACAAATTCATATTTATATTGTCACTCTAAAAGTCCTTTTTTCCTCAAACATCTTACAATAATAAAACAGTAAATAAAATAAACGAAATTAACTTGTCGGGTTTAGTCACGTTATACTTTCCATTATCCTGTTTGGGTGAAGGAACTCGGGTAATCCGTCTCGATTATCTCCCTGTAAGTTTAATGCCCGAAAATTTCATGGAGATGTCATGTTGTGAACTTGTTTGACGTGAGACGAGTCGTTGAACTTCTAAACGGGTTCCGGGATGTAAACCGTATGATATGAAAACTAGCAAAAACAGTGCGGTTTATTATGGGAAGAGATACTTAGAACTTGACCATGTTAATAGATATGATAGATATTTTGCACTAAATTTAGAATTAAAAAATAAAGCACACAAACACAATAAGAACAAGTTGGGGGAAAATATGCGTAACATCCACGCAAAACGGCCATCGCTCAGCATTATGCTGTGACATTCTACTGTAATTACACTTAATATAGGCTTTGGTATCTTTTTCTCTGTGATTAAAAATGAAGCAGACGGAAGTAAATAAAAGCATATCTACCAGGCATGACTTGAATGGACTCGAAAGGCAAACACAATCTTTTGCTATATAAAGACTTAGTTTTTGTGAGCTAAAAATTAACTTTAACCATTTTTCCGTAACAACACCGAACTTAACTGTAAAATTCACCGTCATTATAAAAAAAAAAACATCATAATAAAAGTGTCATCAGTACTTATATCAAAAATATGTTGAGTAAGTTTGCGTTACGCCTCGTATTCATGGTAAACATTTGTTTAGCAACATGGTTGCATAAACATGTTGCCGAGTTGCTGTCAACATATTGCGGGCAACACCAGTTGCGGAGTTGATCACGCCATGTTGCAGAGTTAACGCCCGGCAAGCGAAAACATCAGTTTATCAACAAATGTTGACGTGTGTGGACGTGTTTGAAACTTTTTATAAACATGGCGGTAGTGTGGAGCAACGATAAAATTATGCAATTAATATAATTATTTCAATCAAAAGCGGTAGTTTCCTCGGGCAACATTTTAACGCAGACAACACGTATTGATTTAAACAAATTTCCAGCAGCATTCTCGCCGTTCATCAACAACGTTGATCAACTGTTGCTAAACAAATGTTTACCATGAATACGAGGCTTTACGGTTCAACAGAACTTTTTTTTTTGTACAAAAACTGTGTACTTAGAGCACGGAAGTGCCCGACCCGTCTAGAGAAGACAATACTAATAAATTCGTGGCGCCGAAAGTGCTTTGAGCGTACAAATTCTATCACGGACCGCCATTCGAAGCTGTCAGTTTCTACAATGTGTAAACTTAATGCACATTTTGAAAGTAGTTTGTTCAAAATCGTTAACTGAATCGATATCTGTCATTTTTAATATACGTTATTTTTTATCCCAAAAATAATTATAACTACGTAAAGTTCCACTGTACAGTCATAACAAACCAAAATGGACGAGGTACGCTAGACCCCTAACCGTTCGACTGTGTGCGTGCGTAGATTTGTAAAGTGACCACAATTTTCTCCTACAATCAATATAACTGATTTAATAAAGTCATGTATTTAACGCGGCGACAAACTAATCTGATTTAAGGTTTTAAAAATAATTAAAATGGGTAACAAAACTAATAGGTTGGCAGCTGCAGTGAAGTAGCATTTTAAGTATAAAGTAGCAGCTTAATAATCAATTGTTAGCTTTGTTTGAATTTAAACTAGCATCGAGTTTTTGTTTTGGTAACTGAGAGTCACCAACAACCGATGGGATCTGCGGCGGATGCTCGGCGGTCGCTGCCGCGGCACGCTCGCTTCGCTCGCTCGCCTTCGCGCGTTAGTGGTTATTGTTCTAGCCTAACCTAACCCAAATGATTTTATACTTAAAATGGTATTTCACTGTAGCTGCCAACCTATTATTTTTGCTACACATTTTATTTTTTTAGTAGCAAATAGTTAGTCGCCCTTTAAGTTGTTGCCTGGAAAATAATTAGCATTTAATAAATAAACAATGTTTTATACGTAATGATAAAACTTCAGCGTACGTACTATAGTTATAACACAATATTCTAATTGGGGTGTTTGGTGGTATGCGTTAACTCCGGGACATGTTGTATACGTCATTTGTGTCGTAGTGCGAGCTGACACGCTTGGTTTGTATGGAAAGTGTTGACAGTACCACTTAGACAAAGACATGGGTCGGTACGCGAATTCGTAATACCGAAACTATTTATTGGTATGATCACCAATACCAGGTTTTGAAACTATTTATTTTAATAACTATGTATTGGTGATATCGATTACAAAGTTCCTTTTAGATAGGTATTGAAATGGTTTTGAAACTATTTTATTAGGAATCATCACTAATACATAGGTATTGGCGATTCTGAGCATGGGTTCAATATTTGAACGCTTGGTCAGTGTTAAAAAAAGTCGTTTTTTTTACGTTTTTATCTAAATGAATATATCGTGCATCAATCGGGTGTTGTCGCTAGTACCTGCTCGGGAAATTGTTATCGTGTATCAAGCCAATAAATAGTTTCACACAATACATAGTTATTGTGGAAGCCAATACCTTAATAATAGGGTATTACGTCAATATAGTTATTGAAACTATTTATGGTTTATACCACCCATCTCTAGTGCCACTCTAGCAGCGGTCGCCGAGGTATCTCCGTGCTCTGTGTCTACTCGTCGCTTTTTGATCGCTCACGTACTATAATAATTGGTAGTTTTTTCCATTAAAATAAATCGGAACATGATTCAGCATATTCGAGCAAACGCGGATCGAATACAGCTCGTTTAGATGCCAGCGATAAGTTGCACTAGTTTGGTTAAAACGCGGTTAACATTAAGACGCTGACAACACCTAAACCGCGGTCACTGTCAGATTGCATAGAAAAGAAAGAGAAGCGCGATGACACAACGCTTGTAATTTATTGCAAAATATGAAGCAATAATTTATTTACTTAAAATTGAGTTGAGTAATCGAAAATAAAAAACAACCAAGTTCTGCATTCAAATAGGACGTTCTTGTTATTAATTAAATACGTAAAGTATGTTGATATTTAATGCAGATATTTTGATTAGAACTCAAGGTAAGAGGTTAGTTTAACGTTAGTTTGTATCGAGATTTTTTTTCAAAACGTGTTTTGGTAACAACCAAGTTCTGGGAAATATGTTCAAAATTAACATATATTTTTTCCGCTACCACAAACTATACCGGTTTGGCAATTTTTTTTCTTAAGAGAAGCCTAATTTGGTCAATTAGGTCTTGTCAGCGCCTTAACGTTTATTTTGTGATATTGAGGGCAAAACGGTTAAGTCACTTATTTGCATTTCTAACTTGTTTATGTAATTCTTTAAGTTCGTGTTTTATTTAGGAGTTTTTTGTGACAGGAGCTATTTAGATGGTTTATTGTTAATTTGTTACGGAGATTCTGACTTTTTAATTTTGTTGCTCAGAAACTTACTTTTCTATGTCTGAATAATTAGACTAGACATTCATTTTATTTAAGTAATTTTTAGCAACTGTGTTCAAGCTTATGAAAGACTAAGAAAAACTCGCGTTTCTTTAAAAATCTTCAGAAAATTATCTCCGAAGAGACATCACAAAATCTGACGCATTAAAACAAGATCAATCAGCTCGCGTCCTGACGTCATCGACATCTTTGATGTGTAGCGTGTGCGCAAACAAGCCGACCCGACACCCTTTGACAAGACCATCGCCAGTGTTAAATATTAAAATATTCATGAGGTGGGTTGGAGACGTCTGCCCGCCCAAGACATATAAGTAAAGTAAAGAGACAAAAATATGTTCACTTATTAGATAGAAACGTAAAAAATACTGTACTTAGTCCTTAAACATTCAGAACGCTGCTTAAGAAATTACGGGTATTAATACTCCTGGGACTAAAAGGACCACAATTCCGTAAAAAGAGCTGTACTTTATCGCGAAGCAACTACACGGGCAAAGCCTTATAAATTGTTTATGAGACAGTAATTAAATAAAGTAGGGTAATGTGTTTCACGTATAACACTTTGTCTTGTATTTTAATAAAGCCTTGAATCTAACGTAGCCCACAATTTAATTTCGCGCATAATTTCCTTTGTGAGCTTCCATGTCAGCAGTCTACGAGATGAAATTATTACTTTAATAACGATACACAAGACTATGAATACAGTGATAACTACACGGAAAAAAAGGATGTCTTAAATTAAGACAATATCCTTTTGGTCAAGACAAATATTGATTCATATATGGGGAAAACAATATATTCTTGAATGAAGTAAAATTTTGTCTTAGTTTTATTGTCTTCTTCGAAGACATTATACTTAAATGAAGAATTATTAATTTTAATAATATTATTTCTCTCTTAGAATATTTTCTTCAATTAAGATTAGTATAGTCTTGAATCAAAAATATTTGCTTAAGTTTAGAATAAAAACCAAGTATTTATTAGTCTTAATTTGAGTAAACAGGTTTTCTTGGACTGAGTACATTTACTTACGTTAAGAACATATTTACTTGGATTGAAACAATTTTTCTGAGAATATTGATATTCTTCGCTGAAGAGATCTTTTTTTTTCGTGTAGCTAATGTAAGTTCCTAAGATTTTAAGCCTTGTTGTAGTAACGTCAGGCCTATGAATAGCCCCTCAACAGTTACTTAGATCCTTAGATATGTAAAAGTAGTCCCACAGGCGAATGAACAACTAAATAGTTCCCTAATTGAAGCGGCAGACCCGTTTGTATCTAATTCAAGCCTTATATGTAAATTTAATTGTTTTTACTGTTTGGTATATTCATGTAAGAAACGCGAACTTGGGCCCCTATAGACGTCATAAGGTCGCACCGGTATTTGTCTTTGTCAATCTTGCAGAAATGTAACAGGAAAATGTATTGATCCCTTAAAATACATTCTCTTGAAGATGGTTGTTTCTGAATTTATTTCTGAATATATATTGTAGACGAAGTTTTGTGTCGGAAAATGCTCGCGTGGCTTTTAACTAGAAACATGGTTGACTTCTGGACTAAAAAAATAAAATTCAACTACGTTCTCTACTACAAAATAAAGCTGTTTTAACGATCTGTTCCGTCTTGCGGGGATTACCTTCGGAAGCAAACTGCAAACTTGATAAGACCACACAAACAGGGCGAAGTTTTAGGCAACACCTGAATTCTCTGTAGACGAAAACTTTTCAAGTAGCTGCAACCATGGTTCGATTAGGGTTACTATCTGTGCTCTTTGGTGGCCAAACAACCGTCTCGAAGTACCACAGTTGGAATTGTTCTGATTTCGTGTAAGCTACCAACGAATTAATCGAGTTTTGGAATTAAATTGATACCTACGTGTTTAGTGATTCTAGTCAGGCACGAGTTGCATTTTAAACAGAATATTTCAAATGCTGAAGAACATTTGAAAATTGAACTTTTCTTCGAGGGAAAGACGAAGAAAAATATCTTGAAGAACGGCACGTTAATAATATATTGTGAACGTGGGCGATGCTCGAGGCAGTGGGTTATGTCACATCAACGTCACTTGGACGGGAACAGCCACCAGCGTAGAGACATGGAGCTCCCGGCTAGAAAACTGACATTTAATTAAGCTTCTTGTATTCAAGAGTACGTGAACTTTTTCGCACCTAATTGGAAATCCCAGAATGTGGAACAAATAGTGTATGCTGCATACTCGTATTCAATTGTAATAGTGATTTTTTTGCTGTTTGTATTGTGAATAAAATTTAAATATACGGAAAAGCAAGTACCCACCTATTATTCGCAGCCGCTACCATAATCATGTTAAACAAACGAACTATTGATAATTATTTTAGGTAACTTTTAGGGGTTGCAAGAAAAAGTTACATTATTTCAATGTAAAGTTAAGATCTTTTTTCGTATTTTTCTCTTCTGTCTAGTAATTTTTTAATTTCAATAAACCTTAGTCTGAGTTCTCAGTATAACTATTCTATGGGATCCTGCCGTTTTGCCGAAAAGATTTTCCCAAAATTTCACTACCCAAACAAATTTAGCAACCTTTTTTTATACCAATGCAATGTTTGGAATTATTTTAGTACGCACATTTTCATTTGGTCAACTTTTTACTTGGCAGAATATTACCAAGGATTATGTCATTTAGGCATTTGGTCATTAATCAAATGATTTATTACAGCAAACAATCTTGAGACAATAAACGTTAGAGAATGTGTTGTGTGAATGAGATGTGCTTGAATTTATCTGAAACAAGTCAAATTTATGGTTACTTATGGAACTAGTTAGAGTAGGTTAATTATTTTAAATAATGGTTAGGTTAGGTTAACATTGTGACCTCCTACGCACGAGCCGAGCGAGCGAAGCGAGCGGTGCCGCGGCAGCGACCGGCGAGTGCCAGAAACGAATAGATTATATAGAAAAAAATATGGAAAAAAAGAGATTATTTTTAGCAGGCTATCGAGAACCGAACTAGTTAGACGAAGTAGAAATTTTATTTTGCGTAAAATTAATAAATGTAATAATAAATGAATTCCAACTGAAATATTTGACTACATAAAAATTGGTAAAAGTACTAGTTGGTAAAAAAGTTTTTGTTTAAACGTTCACTTGCCAAATATTAGGTTTACGTTACAATTATTGGTAAAAAGATTATTTGCTAAGTAATAATTTGGCAAATGAAATTATGCGGAAAATTGTTTGGGAAGTGATAATTTGGCAATTTCTTTTCGATGAAACAAGGGAGACCCCTATTCTACACCAGCGGGCTTAGCGTGACGCTTTCTATTTCTACTCTAATGTAAAATAGAAATCGCTTGTCTACATTTCTCGGTAGAAAACTGTCAACTGTCTACACGGAAACGTCTTTTTTTGTCTACTCTTCCGTCGACGAACGCTGCTCTATGGTTCTTGTGCTGAGCCTGCTGTAAAAAGGAGGTTCTTTGAAAAGTTTCAGATGAATTTACACGAGTATTACGTTGGACGTTGTTTTAATTGCTTTGGCTTCGTAATGGCCTTTCAACATGCGAAGGCGTGACTCCACAATTTTAATTGCGTTTTTGTTTTATTGTCTTTAGATTAAATTTTCGTACACAAGGCCTGAAAATGTAAATAGAGGCATACTGGTCTCCTTATTCGTGTTTTTCCGTACGTCCAAATTAAAAAGAGTAACCCTTGCAGGATCACTCGTGTGTCTGCCTGTCTGTCCGTCTGTCAAAGCCAATTTACTTCGAATCTAATGGACCGATTTAGTTGAAATTTTGCACACATATGAATTTCTGTGACCTAAATACGGAAGCGTAACGTAAATAAATAAATGTTGAATATGGGGGTCAATTTTGGGAGGCAAATAAGAATATAAAAATAAAAAAAATTGCAAACTGTATCGTATGACATATTGAATTAAAACTTAAAACTGGTCCCAAAATTAAATATATATTTTTAAATAATTTTAAAATAAATAGCTTTAAAGTTATTTAAGAAAATGAAAACCACCCTTATCTCCGAAACTACTGAGCACAAAATATTGAAAAAAAAATACAGAAAGTAGTTATATACTGTATAGATTATAGGAAACCCTTTATGAAATGTTATGGTCTTAAAATTACATGGTAAATCTCTCAAAATTGTGTGTGCAAACTTTCATTTGCAGTTGGAATGTATGAGAGATCATGTTTTTCAACTACAATGTTAAGTTTGCTCTTGGTATAAATTCATCCTTACTATGAAACCCTTCACTGTGCGTGGTTCGACACGCACTTGACCGGTTTTTTATTCTAAAATTATCTTTGACCTTTTTTTTAGTCGTAGTTTTCCTGTACAATTTTGCATCATCAAATATTTAGGTAATCGAATGTCCCGATCGGATGGAAACGTTTTACATTTCTATTTCCCCAAAACTCGAAGGTATTTCGCCTTCATGGAAGTTTGAATCCCATTGAGGATTGCGGGGGTTGGCGGTACTTCAATTTCATACCAATATTTGTTCCACAACCCCTCGGGGTGGTGCAACGACGCAATCAGACAACGGAAATCTGTTCTTGTAGTGTATTGGTGTAGTATATGTAAAGATTACAGATCAATAATGTTTTGGTTTTCTTATACTATATTCCTATATATAAAATTTTGTGTCACAGTGTTTGTAACAAAACTCCTCCGAAACGGATTGACCGATTCTTATTAAATTTTGTGTGTATATTCAGTATGTCTTAGAATAGGTTGTAAAGTATATTTCATCTCAATATTCACACGGGATCGAGACTTGCGCACGTGAAATCGCGGGGCACAGCTAGCTGAAATTTGGAATGAAATTTGGCAGTAGGTAGGGTGGGTAGGGTAGGTAGGGTAGATACTTATTGCAACCCGTGCAAAGCCGGGCCGGGAAAAGCTAGTTCATATATATAAAAAAAAAACAATGTTTGTGTTTTCGTATTTTATGCGCTGCCATACTGTTAATCCGATTGCAAGAAAAAATTGTTAACGTATTACTCGCACTTGCTCGAAGGTTATAGGGACGGCAGCAATGCGCAGGGTACCAGCTAGTTTACTTTCATATTATAAATAGGTCAAATTTGAGTTTTTATGTCTGGGGTAATTTTCGGAACTTCTGATCCGATTTCAAAAACTATTGTACAAATGGGATGCGACATTATTGCAGTGTCATAGGATATATTAAAAAAAAAATCCACGTGGACTTAGTCGCGGGCTAGTGTTTTATAAACGGGTAAGCCAATACATCAAAATATGTATTATATTTCACATAAACCTACATGGGCACTTATGAAACGTTAGAAGCTAGGTGCACGGTTCCAATTGGGCGTTTCCTATGGAGAAAAACCGGCGAGAAATTCAACGGTTATTCAAACATTACTTTTAGCGAGTAGTATGAACAAAAAGACCTTTAAAGGGCCTGAGTTTATTATGTCTTTAAAATTGAGCTAGAAAATGTTTAGCATTACAATATTAGGTACCTTTTGTAAAGTTACTGAGCAGTTTCCGCTGAAGCCCTAAAACAATGTGTGGTAGTATTATTCTGATTTGAATTTTTTAGTGTACTCTGAAGTAATGTTTCAGGTCAAATGAATGGATATACTCGTACATACTTGATATACACACAACTGACGTATTGCAGTTTATTGATGTCGTGGGCGAGGAAGACCGTCTGTCCCTGTTTGTAACTGGACATTTTAATTATAGTCTGTACACGTTATTTCTGATTTATGTGACCGAAGTAAGCTACAATTGTAATAATTATAAGTTACTAAAGCAACTGAACAATATTAAAATTCTCTCAGAGTAACGTACAATGAACTTACGAGAAACAAGGTCAAAATAATAAAATCTGAGGGTTTTGTGAAGCCCAACGGATTATAACCCTTTATAAGGCTCTGTCCATATTTTGGACACCATACTTTTTAAATTTTTGCGGCTGAATGAAACGTCAGTCAAATTCAGTTTTTGTACTTTGTGATTTGACAGTTTGTTAGCAATAACCTTGTGTGTGGTTCCATGCTTTGCCGAATTCCATAAGCCCTAGTAAGGCTCTGGCCAAATAATGGACACCATGTTTAAAAAAAACATTAAAAAAAAAAACTCATATTCTTAATAAAGAGGTCCTAGTTATCATATTTATCAATTTTTTATTTCCATACCCTTAGCAGTTTTCTGTGCCTTATAAAGGGTTAATAGTTTTAAAATATTATTGTATTAAAGCTTAATATTTATCTGCAACTTTTTCAAATACTTATCTCAAAGACTAAGTTATGAAAAAGCTATAAGTAAAAAAAATATGAATTTCAGTATTCAGAACTTTATCATCGTTTGGAGAGTCGTTTACTAAGTGTAATGAATATTAACGTTGATTCTAACTAACCGTAATACTAATTAATTATTCATAAAACACTTGAAAATAGCTAAGACTTGCTTGTTAATTCATAAGCTCTCTTTATTATCTTTGAAACATTTTCTTACCTGCTTATGTGTACTAAGATAATAGTTTTGTTGTGCTAGAGTGATTTTTATTATTATTATTACGTCTTTTATTTGTTTATTCACATTTTTGAATATTTCATTAAAAATATTAAATTATATAACTCATATTTTCGGCATTAGTATCATACGAGTATCCGCAACGCGTAGCGATTACTTAAAAAAATGTATCGTTTTGTAGTACACATATTATATTTTATTTTTAATTTTGCCTCGTTGGTCTAGTAGTCGCAAGTCCGGGTGTCACCACTGTGTGGATCGCCCGGAGGACACGGTGGAACATACAGTGGAGGTCTGCCCGGCTTGGGCAGAGCACCGCCGTGTCCTCGTGGAGGCGATCGGCGGCAGAGACCTCTCGCGTCCGGCCCTGGTTCAGGCCATGGTACGGAGCGAGAGGGCATGGGCAGCCGTCACCTCCTTCTGCGAAGCAGTAATGCTCGCGAAGGAGGAGGCGGGACGGTTGAGGGAAAGGCAAGTTTCGCGCCCTCTCGCCCCTAGCCGCCGCAGGGGCGAGAGGGCGCGAAACTTGCCTTTCCCTCAACCGTCCCGCCTGGATTCCCGACGCCCTGGGCGTCTCCTGCCGCCGGCCACCGTAGGCGCGGGCTTGCGGACGGTGAGCAATGGGTAGCTCACCGTCCGGTAAGGACCAGGCCCGGGTCGACGGCGCGTTGTATTCCACGCGCGCCTCAAAGAGATGTCGTCAGCACATACAGTAGGGGTCCACTAGGGCCGATGCCTGCCGGGGTCGCGGGAAGGTACTTATGGGTCACCGAGGCCCCCGCAACACAGGCAACAGGAAGGAATACGGGTGGGTTTTAGTCAGTAAGAGTCTGACACACCCTCCCGCTCCGCCCAGAGCGGGAGAAGTTATTTGATGATTTCCCACCCTCAAAAAAAAAAAAAAAAAGCCTTACTACTGAGCATGAGGTCCCGGTTTCGATTCCCAGGTCGGGCAAAGTGTTAATGGGACTTTCCATTAGGAATTTCTCAGTAACAAAGTCAAATTATTTATTTCAAATAGGCACATAAAGGGTACTTTAGAACGTCAAAATTTACAAAAAATAGAATTGATTCTAGTCGCCCCTTCTAAAAGGTAGTTTTGTATGGAGAAGAATGGGCAAGAAACTCCACCGTTACTCTTTTAAAAATGTTTTACAATATCTTGTATAGGTACATTGTTTATATAATTATATGTGAAGACGGGAGCAGCCCGGAGTCTGGATTTGTGCCCGGTTGATGGCAATTATACATGGGACTTAAACATAACTGGCAAAATGTAGGTGTTGTTTTTATTTTACAGTCGTGATATTATGTTATTATTATTTTTTTGTTCTTCTTTTGCCTGCCTTGACCTCAAGATACTTTTAGAAAGGTTGTCATTTATCAACGTTTTAATTTTGAACCGTGTATTCTTCAGTAAATGGGTCTTGCGTGATCGAACAGCTTAGGCTACGTCAGATTAAGATTGAATGCTCCCGTTAACCCCATTCACGACGCTCACTTCTTGGGCCCGTTTTAGCTCATTGTTTTCTTATTTTACGTCTCATCTACTTTTACTCTCTTTATTACCTTCATTAAGAAGATTAACTTCGTTTCAAAGACCTTAATCGTCTCAACTTGATGCCAGTTTGCCAGTATTCGTAGAAAAGCTTGTACATAAAAACACGTAATATTCTCACAATACACTCGAGAGCAATGAATTAGGGTCACATAAGGATACCTGAAAGTCACGGAAACTAAGAATGCTAGCTTAATGAAATAAATTGTGTTTAATAGACAAACAAATGTTCCTTAAATTAAAGTAATAAAAGGTATGTGTCACTTTGTATTATATCTCATCTTATAACAAAAATAGAAAAGCAAATTTTTTTTGTACCACTTTAAAATTTTCTTGAGTTTTAGTACTTTGCGTTACCCCCACGTGCTGTCATCACTGCGATTATGCGGTTTGGCATGCTGTACACCAAGTTTCTTATACGATGTTGGGGAATATTCTCCCATTCCTCTACGAGCGCAACTTTGAGCTCTTGAAGCGTGGTCGGGGAAGGGTTTCGGTGTCTCACACATTGTCCGTGCTCGTCCCAAGTATAATCGATTGGGTTGAGGTCCGGGCTGCGTGCTGGCCACTTCATGCAGTTAATGTTCACTTCTTGAAGGTAGTCATTCACAATTTCACCAGTATGAGGCCGGGCATTGCCATGCATAAAGATAGCATCCTCTCCCAAATTTACTATAAATGGACCAAGTTATTAGTTTTGGACTTCCCACGTATCTTTCGCTAGTTATAGTGCGGTTTTCTATAACCACCAGCTCTGTGCGACTCTCTGCAGAAATTCCGGCTCATACAGGTACGGATCCAGCGCCATAGACCACTTTCTCTTGGATGCATGCTGACTAGAATCGCTCCCCTGGTCTTCTATACACTCTTGATCTTCCGTCATCCGCATAAATCTTGATTCACCTGAGGACATAACTCTTGATCAATCTTCAACACCTACTCCAATTTAAGTGGTTCCGGGCATATATTAATCTCGAAATACGATGCCCACGCTCGAATTTAGGGCCGTTTGCAGGTCTTAATTTGCTTTAGCAAGTCGTCGTCTTACAGTCCATGCACTTGAGTTACTTACTTCATCCGAGGCGTCGGAACTGATATGTAAGTTCAGTTCCTGTGAGAAAGCGGTTTCGAAGCATTGTGTTGACCAAGTATCGATCATGTCGTGCTGTGATACATCTGGCCCTACCTGTTCCTGGTCTGCGTAGGTTAGAGCCGGTTTCCTCGTAACATCGGAGAACTTGTTCTACAGTTGACAGCGACACACCAACTGTCCTTGCTGTATCACGCTGACTCGCCGAATTCCAGCATTGTGAGAATTCTGGTGCATTCTTCAGGTGTAAGTGATATTATAACAGCTTAAATAATGAATATTGAACATCAGAAACTCTGTTAACTTACCTTTTTATATGACAGAATAGACACAAAACCAAAAACAGATGCAGAAAATTCGTAGTTCCATTTACAAAAGTCCCATTGTCAATTTTGACAGCATAACTTTACATTAACTTACTTTACAGTAAAATTACTTTTATTTAAGAAACATTTAATTGTCTATTAAACAGAATTTATTTCATTAAGCTAGCATTCTTAGTTTTTGAGACTTTTAGGTATCTTTATGTGACCCTAATTCATTGCTCTCGAGTGTATTTTCTAAATCAAAAATAAATCCACACGTATTGTGTCCAACAAAAATAGATTTATTAAGACGTGAAATTATTTAATAAAGATAAACATAGCTTCTTAAAGAAGCACGAATAAAATAAATTGGAAAAGCCGTTTAGATGTCATGGTGATAATGAAAAGCGCCTTGATGTTTTCTGAACCACCACGTAACTAATCCTTTGGTCCATTAAGCCAACATAAAAGGGCATTCTTTTCCTTCTGTGTGTTGACATTGAAAACCCGCGGGTAGGCAGGGACTTCGAAGGTTCTGTTTGATGTTCTCGTAAAATACTCTCACGTGTTGTTGAGTCCACGTATACGGATTCAATCACAGTTTACTGACAAGGTTAACCGTAAAAATATGGAAAGTTTCGGTTTTAATATTTGAAATGTCATCGTTTTAGGGTTTTGTTCAGACCATGTTTCAGTCTTTTGAAACCAAATGCCATAAATCCAGAACAAAAGGATAGTAATTTACTACAAAAGGATAAACAAAACACGGATTGGTAATTTATCACACAAGCATAAACAAAAAACATTTATGACACCCAAAAAAAATATATTTTCACAATTCCGTCGCGACGATCTAGATTGTTCTGGACATTTATCGTCCCGAACCCAAAAGTCAAGTTAGTTGCATAAATGAAGAAATCTACAGAAATGATATTGCATAAAACCAATAACATAAGAAATATAAAAAAGGTCTTCAAAGGAAGGTGACCTGTGGTAAGGGTCCCTTCATAAACATCTTTTATGACTGCGTAACGTTGTAATGCGTGCCCAGAAGACATTCTGCCTAATATGGGAGCAGTAATGTCAATCGATGCTATTACATAACATACATAATCAGCCTATAATGTTCCCACTGCTGGGACACAGGCCTCCTCTCTGTGAGAGGGAGTGGGCTGTAATCCACCACGCGGGCCCAGTGCGGGTGGCTAGATGTCACATATCTTCAAATTTTTGGTTCTAGGACATGCCGGTTGCCTCACGATGTTTTCTTTCACCGTGGATTATGGGCCACTCCTTCTCAAAGAGAGGAGGCCTGTGTCCCGGCAGTGGGAACATAATAGGCTGATTATGTAAAGCGCCTGTCTGGGTTCGAACCTACGTCCTACAACTCGTAAGTCGCGGCCGTTACCACTGGGCCACCACTGCTCGATGCTATTGCTAGTCATTAATTGTATTGTGCATTATCAAACAATCAGTACAAAGTTAATTGTCATCTTTCCCTTGCCCTTATCCCAATTAATTTGTGGTCATCTTCACCCCTTTTCTAGCCATATCATCATTCACACAGTACATTTATCGTTTTGTTTGGTCTTCACCTATTCTAAGCTAATTGTGCATTATTTACACAAAACCCCCACAATATTGCCTATAATATAAAATAACTTAATTACTTTTTTTTGCTATCCCTTTGAACTTATTTTATTCACTTTTGAGTACAAATGTAGCTTAAGAGGCTGACAACAGCTAAAGCGCGGTCACTGTCGGACTACAAAGAAAAGAAAGAGAAGCGCGATGACACAACGCTTGAAATTTATTGCAAAATATGAAGCAATTCTCTGGTTACAAAAAATCTATTGATTGGATAAAAAAATTAAAACACTATTATGCTAATATTTTGCTTGTTGAATAATCTGACAAAAAAATCAGAATGATTGCATGTATAATTGTATGGTTTTTAATCGTTAAAATATTTTTTTTGAGGTATTTTCATGTTTTTTTTCTATCGTATCAAATTAGTTATACGAGTATCATGTTTTCAACACACTATCTACCTAGAATATATCCTGAAGAATATCATATATTTTTTTGATTTTGATTACTGCAGTGGATCACATACTTTTAGGCATTATAAAACATACTCGTACCTACAAAAATTGCGTTTCAAATGAAATTCTACTGAGCCACAGTTTTCGAGAATGTACGAACATGCATTCGATGTCGGCGCCTGAAGAGACGATGCGTCATCTTTCTAGAATGCAGGCGTGTCCTATTGAAAACGGCTACATTTCTCAATTATAACTTAGTCTCTATTAGTAAGACTTAATTAATTGTGTCTTGTCAGCAATATTTTAGCTCAGGTCCAAATATTGGTGTGAGTCGAATCGATACGTTCAATTGCGTCACCTCCCGTTCAGCTCCACAGTGTAAGTGCGCAGTTTGTCTAGTCTTTTGACCCAAGATTCGCCAACGAAATGATTTATGTTGTCTACTAGCGTCAGCGGACTTTTCGAGGGGATTCAGGGGTTCTGAATAATTTAGTTTTTGGGCGTCCTGTTTCCGTGTTTTGTGACTTGATTCATTTACGGAGAATGTTTTGTCATTGCTTGGTCCTTGTGTGTGTAGTTTCAATTATTTGCGTTAATAAGTGATTGTTGTACATGAACTGAAAAGCCGATAACGCAATAAATTTTAAGCTTTACTTCAGGGTTGGTTCGAAGTAGTTAATTTTGCTAGCGTACAATACCGCTTCATGTTAATTGCTTGCATCAAAATTCAAGACAGGTCACCGATCAAGTTGATCAAGAGTACTGGAATCAAAGCGTACGTGCCTAGAATGATATCAGCGACTGGCATTGCAGATTCGGTCGGCCCTTTCCTCTTGTTTGCATTTTCAATTAAATACCTGGTAACCCTTAATGTACTTTGTCAATATGTAATGTTTATTTAAGACGACGTAGCCATAATTCATCACGCCCTAAGCTTTTCAGCAAATAGCTTCATATGTGGGAGTGTAGGGGAGGCGGAGACTGCGACGAACCTTAAATAATACGATTGCGTTGCAAAAGGGTTCCATTCAGCGATGATGTTTGCTAGGAATGATGAAGTGAGGTCATATGAGGTGTAGGCATTTTAAATAGCAATTAGTGTCAATTGGAACACGCTTGGTCAGCTATTGGGCAGTTGAAATAGTCAGGTTAGTGAGGATTGTGTTATTTGCGGTGTAGGGTGCGCGTCAGCGGTGCGCGCATGGCGGCGTTAGATCGAAGGCGCGGGGGCGCAACGCGCATGCTCCACCGCGGCCTCTCCGGCGAGTCGGCCGGCGGCCGCAGTCGCACCGCGGAACCAAACGCGACGCGCCATGTTGGCCGGCGCTGCTACCTGACCGAGCTACCAGCTCTTGGGAAAACAAACCTTGTGAAATCGCGTTTCAAATCGTCGCCATCGGTCGCTACCGCACGGGGATTCGGGTAAGTCCGTAGCGGATCCGTTCACGCCTCATGTTCTCGCGCCGAGTGCAGTGCCCAAGGTTAAAAAAGGCTTCCGATGTGCTTTTCCCGGATACCGATCTGCGATCTCGGGAGGGTTGTAGGTGGCGCTAGTGCGCGCGGTGAGTCATCTCTGCGACACGTTTTTTCATGGCCGCCCCTTCGCTGTCGCGTACGATTGTAGGCTTGCTGAGGGTTTGCAAGATGTTGGTTGCAGTGGATGTTACGTAAGTGCGTTGGTAGTGCAGTGGCCGTGGTGGCCGACGCTTTCGATACGCTCGGCGCGCACTCGACCGCGGCCAATTACAGCACGCGAGGATCGTTTTCAGGAAAACATTCACCATTTTGTACTCGGCGCTCGCGGGAGCAACTGTGAGTTTAGTGATCAACGTCATGACTCCATACGTTACTGTGCCCAGTACACCGCCCGGACATTTAAGTGAAATCGTTCTATTGTGCAAGTGAATATAATCGGCTCTTGGTAATAATTGTTTGTGCTGCGTTTTATAATTACATAATCGGAGACACCAAAAGATTAGGTAAACGTTTTATTTATTTACTAAATTCGCAGCTAATATTTTACTGCTAGTCATTGCACAAATCTTAATTACAAAATCAATGTTTATTAAATATCTAATAATGATTATACCAAAACAAAATATATAATTATACTTAATATAATTATATATTTTGTAAAATATAAATATATAATTATACTGTTTTTTTTTCCAATAACTACAATAAAGAAAACAACACTACCAGTAAGTCAAGACAATTTCTTTATTCTGATTTATCTAGAAGTTGCTAATGGATTGTTATAATTAATTGAACGCACAATGCTAAAACAATGCGCACAGTTGTTACGTAAAAAATAGTTTTCCTAAGTTTTCTATTCGTACAACACGATTATCAAATCATTCGTGAATGTAAATAACCTGACATTAGTCATACTAACACAATACTCTACTTAATACCATTGTATTTGTGGGGCAAAAAACGAATCAGCTGAGACGCACGCGCAACGGTCACAGCGCATGCGCGAGCCGTGACGTTCGGTAATTAAACGGTAGTTAGATTGGAACGTCAAACGCGCAAAAAATAAACCGTAATGGAACCATTCTCATAAGAACGTTATCAAAAACATAATGGTGTTTTTGGAGGTTCGTAAATCGATTATTGTGTCATTAAATGTCAATTAACGTATGAAAGGCGGTAACTGTAAACTAAGAAAGAACTTGCTGAAATGACATTTAATAATGGAAATGACATTATTTCATGCATAATTTTATTATTTCATGCAGCCTTCATTAAAGTAATATTAAAGTAATTTAAAAAAAAAAACCGACCGACAAGTGCGAGTTGAACTCGCGTGGTAAATTCCTTTGAATATGTGACTGACCATGTTTTTATCCCAAGAAGAAACTTAACATTGTAGTTGGAAAACATGTTTTCCCATACATTCCAGCTCAAAATGTAAGCTTATACGCACAATGTTGAGAGATTTACCATGTTATTTTAACACGATATACATCTAATAGGGTTTTTTTTTTTGTAATCTATAAGTAAAGAACTATTTTCTGTATTTTTTCACAATTTTAGGCTTAGTAGTTTCCGAAACTCTCAAAAATCTCTCAATATTGTGCGTACATACATACATTTACAGTGGTCAGTTTTCATCTAATATATATTTTAACACTATAAAAAAATATAATATGTATTTGCGACCAATAACAAGTCCTTTTATTTGATATGTCACACGGTACAGTTTGCAAAACTTTTTATTCTTATTTACTAGTTTGTGTGTTCAAAATTCATTTATTTACTTTACACGTCAATGTACCTAATTCTTATGTGTACCAAAGTTTAGCTTAATCGGTCCAGTAGATTCGGAGCAAATCTGCTGCGACACACGGACAGGTAGACACACGAGTAATCCTATAACCTACCTATGTTCAACAAATACAAAATATTTGTATTTGTATTTGTATAAGGGTTCCGATTTGTTTTGCTTTTGAGGTATGGAACCCTAAAAAAGGAATATGTAACAACTAACTGCAAGATAAAAGATCAAAAATATTTGAGCACATTTGTTATTACTACCAGAGCCGACTTTTGTTTTAAGTTGACAACCAAATCAAAAATATCATCATTTTGTCAAGCTTAATTTGCTTAATTAAAAATCACAAAACAATAAACAACGACCCTTTAAAATTCGTCACTGAAAAAGATGACATAATAAGAACCAGAAGCACGTATTTCAAAATCATAACTTCGCTGATCACCCCTTACTTACAAACAGTTTTGAATCTCGAATGCCATCAGCGGCGACGTCTCAATGACGTCACGGAAACATTTTCAGTAATTCCAGAACGTTGGATAATTGTTATTGCTTGTGAAATCGCTTGGAGGAGTTAGCATTTGCCTTCCAACGACCCTCCCATGCGACAACGTCATTATGCCACGACTTTTATTCCTCCTTTAAGCGAATACTTCTTGTCATTATCGACTTTTTTATTTTGTTTTCAACGTCTTTGAACCGGATCTTAAGACCATTTAATGCGTAGTTCTCGGTTTCATGAGGATTGTATTCATACTTTGCTCGCTTTTGGTCCTTTTGATAATCGTCTTTAGCTTTGAGAAGGTTTACATGGCTTCATTATGTAAATAAATCATCAATGAATAACAACTATCCAGCAATAAAAATTATCCAACGTTCTCGAATTACTGGAAGTGTTTGCGTGGCGTCATTGAGACGTTGCCACTAATGGCATTCGAGATTCAAAACTGTTTCAAAAAGGGTGATCAGCGAAGTTATAATTTTGAAATACGTGGTTCTGGTTCTTATTTTGTCATGGTTTTCAGTGACGAATTTTAAAAGGGGCGTTTGTTGTTTTGTGATTTTTTTTTTCATTATAGTTGTCACAATATAAAAGTTTAACGATCAGAAGATTATTCCCCGACATCCGTAACAATCGTAGCTTCTAGAAACAAATCTTAGCAAAAAGAAGGTGCCACTAATAAGTCAAAATCTAGCTGTACCTCTTTGTTCTAGATTGTTAAAAAAGATAACACAGTGAGTGCTCTAACAGCTATGTTGGTGTTCTACTTTATGATTTCAATTATATTTTTGGACCGAAGTATTTTGGCGAGCAAGGCATAGTATTTACCGTTTGCGTGTTCTTATTGACCCTTTATATAAAAAAATGTGAATGCTTAGGTACTTAACATGATTTCTCATTAACATAGAATATCAGAAGCTTTAGAAGCTAAAAGCTTATAAAGCTTTTAGAAAATAATCAAATTTAGACTTCAATAACGCAGATGCTATTGTAGCTGATCGACGACTTGTTAATACAGAATACTCGGGTCGATGACTGTAGGAGACGAAAGGGCGCGTTAGGTTAAATTCAACAATAAAATAATAAAATAAAGAAGGCTTGATTTCAATTGCAACTTAATTTTTAATCAATTTTATAGTCGATATTTTTTGTATCGGTTCGATTAGGTCAATTATGAAAATAAACTATAAAAAAGCTCTATTATTGTAATCATTACGCCATTAGCCATTCATGAATGCATAACTTCTATCTAGTACCAGATGTTAAAGACTTTGTTGTTTCTATTAGGTACGTGCGTAAAGTTTTGGCTAATTTATATATAATTATAGTTTTGCAAATCATTGAACCTGCCTCTATTGACCTGAGTTGCTCCTAAGGTCAATAGTCGTTTGACCTACACCAGATAGATCATTAAGAAAATATTTTCAATTATATTAGGCTGTTCGGGTTATAATATAATTATATGGCGATCATCTCAATGTTGTTCTTGGAAAACGAATTAACTTTCAGAGATTTTTGTAATTCTTTTGATTTTATACGTAAGGACGATTACAATACTTTTGCAAATGTTTTTTTTTATAAAAAAACCTCTTGATACTTACAAACATGGCTTTAAGAACTGCATTCGTATCAATGCAGCCGACGTCATTCCGAAAGATATTCTCTATCTAAGCATTAGCTTTCGGTTCTAAGTTCACCGGTGGTCTTTCTCCAAGTCGTAGAGTATCAACATATCCTATACGGATATAAAAACGAATACAGCAGACTCCAGAGGCCTGAAAGTCGACGAATTGCAGGACTCTTTTCATCCGAATCCATCACACTTCAAAAATATTTTTTTTAATCTTTTCACCATATCCTAACGTTGGTCCTTTGTTCCAGTTGTAAATCCGGCCCCGTACCGATGCACTAGAGGTTGTGACGAGCGAGCAAAAAGCCACAGCCGCCATGTCGTCGGTAAAGGTGGCCGTCAGGGTTCGCCCCTTCAACTCCCGGGAGATTGCCCGGGAAAGCAAATGTATCATTGAGATGACCGGGAATACTACAGGTAAGAATTATGATTTACGAAAACGATAAGAAAATATGGAAGATCAGTTATACGATGAAGGATAGCAAATACATGTTAATAACATGCACAAGTGCGAGCCACATGGGGTGCGAAGAAATACATGTAAAACAAAATACTAAATAAGAAAAAAAAATGTCTGCGGCATTCAATTCCACCTCTGTACATGTGAGTGCTTGAAATATTAAATAAATAAATAATGGGAATTAGCTATACCAAATAGTTCTAGGGCAATATTAAATAAACGGTAGTGACCAATATAACTGAGAATGAAATTAAATTGCAAAAACATATCATGTCCTCAATATGTTTCTCAGAAATAAGTCATTGGTCTTGTTTTAGAAATAAAACGTATAATTAGTTAAAATTTCAAGTTTAATCTGATTATATTTACTACTCTTACGTTTAACATAATTCAGCGCAAATACTTTCTTCTCACACTATATCGGCGTTCACCAAGGTTCTATCTTCGGCCCTCTCCTAACATTTCCACAAAACAAATGCTATCTATCGATCTTTTTGGTCTTTATCAAAACATATGTACAATATTGAGTACCATATGGTCTGATTTATGTATCCAATATAACAATAACATGTATCAGAGCTTTGATAATGCCTGTAATGAGGTTTTTGTGATACGGTACGCAATCTCGATGTTATACTCGTCTGGGTTGTTCATAACGCGTTGTATTATGTTATGGTTTGTTAATATTGTTTCATGTTGTACAGAAGTTAGTGTGTGTAGCCTACAGTATCGTCATATATGCCGCAAATCTAATATATCATCCCTATATTAGATTTGTGGCCTATACAGATGTATATGACGATACTGTCGCCAAAATAACAGTTATTTTGGTGACACCATAATTATAGAGGATGGTCCCGTTTACACAGTTTAAAATTGGGATCACATGCCAACATCCCATGTTTATGCGGTTTAAAAGAAATGCAGTATGAAATTACCACGTGATCCCAAAATTGTACAGTTTAATATCGTATTGATGATCGCCATGTGAACGGGGCCTGTATATGATAAGGACTTCACCTTCGTAGAATCCTTGTGACTTTTACAAGAAGGATGAAAGGAAGAAGGAGGATGGGGACTTAATTAATCAAGAAGATTACTCTCATCACTTAATATAAGTCAGACAAAGACCATTACTATCCAGCAATCAACATCTTCAGTGGTTTTTATTAGCCAAGTCACCTTGAAAGGCTTTTAAATTAGCCACCGTCCACGCAGCCCTAGATAACGAAGATTGACTTTTACATTGCAGTAAAACCCCGCCCTTTGCCCTTAGTTACCTATATAATGGTGAATATAAAGGCTGAGGAAACCGGCCTTTTGACGAAAATTGATTAATGCGTTGGAGTGGTGGGTCTTTAAAGAGTTAAGGTTCTTGAACATGTAACGTAAACATCGCTAAACTAAAAAACACATCTCTGAACGATTCACAGGAATCCCTTAAGAAATTGTAGTATTAGTAAAATGGCCTAGTGTCTGCAACTCCACGTCTTAGCGCGTATTTTGCGTACGGCAAGAAATAGCATCTTCAGACTTGTTTTAAAGATAAATCGTTATTGCTCGTTTCTCTTCAATTCATTTTCAAATAATTCTCCAAACCCATTACAGAGTTAAATCGCTGGCCATTATAACTTTATTCAATTTACTGACACTGCATTAAATTGTTAGAAATATATCACTAAAATTTTACGCTTAAAATAAATATCTACGCTCCATCTACGTCTCTAAAGAAAATAAAGGTCTTATAAATCGCAATAAAATTCAATGCAGCTGAATTACAAAAGTTCTTTGTTTAATGTTTTTCTTTTATAAAATAAAAGTAAAATAGAAAGATTTCGGTTTAATATGTGCAGTACAAAGCGTGCGCGAAGTACTTTTAGAAGGTCGCGAACGAAACCATACAAGGTAGCAATGTGAGCAGAAATCAATCGAGCTGTTTAGTAATAAGGATGTAAAGTCTACATAAAAGTTAATATCATAATACTAACTCAAAAATATGTATGTAAAAGCATCTAATAGAACAACCAGAAATCCAGGAAAATCACTAAATCTTGTTTTCTTTGAACCCATGCCTGATTTTTTCCCATATTGAGGTCAGTCGAAAACTTTCAACAAAATTGGGTCAGACCGTCCCAAATTCTCAACATACCTTCTAGTATTTAATGTGAAAATTCTGAGACGATCCTAGAATCTCATCACTGAAGAACATACTCTCCTTATTATCAGAGTTCGTTCTTTGTTACAAAAAATAACATGTAATTTTCGAGGGCTCTCAAAAAATATCTCGGGGGAAAGCCTCATGTGGAGTGCTCCGTACTTGACTGTGGCATGTTTTAAATTTATTACCCAGGCCTCACACAATTTAATATGTTCTGTTCATTGGATATTCAACTTTGGAATTTATCTTGTAAAGGTCATTTTACTTTGACCTACCCGAAGTTAGAATTTTGCGCTACTTGTCAATTATTTACACTGTATCGTAATTTTGTTAGACTTAGAGAAAACTTAGTTTATTTAAGCAATTGTTACTGGAATTGGGGATTTTATAAACATCGCAGTTGCTTTATTAAAGGTACATGTTAGAATAATATTGTTAACGAAAGCCTATGTCTGAACCCACTAAAATTATGAGTTCAGGGAATTAATACCTCTGTGAAAATAAAAGTCAGATTCTTCTGCCTTTTGAAGTATTTTCCACTAAAAGTTTAAAGTACCGTAAAATAGTTTTTCAATCAGTTTCAGCTCAGCTCTTAAGTTAGTGAACCTTATCGAATTTCAGGCGATGAACGATAAAACGCAATATCGAGAGCAAAGCACTATTTCATATTAAAGTTTAAAGCTCTTACAAGTTCCTTGTCAAAGGCAATGTGAAACTAGTTGTAGAATGAAACCGCCTCTGTGGTCTAGTGGTAAGACCACCTGTCTCAGACCCAGAGGTCCCGTGTTCGATTCCTAGCGGGTGCAAAATTTTCTGCTCGGTTTGCTAGCTACCACCATCTTATCTAAGTCTGTCGCTATAACAACAATGTTAACAGCATTGTTGTGTTTCAGCAGTTAGAGGAAAGATAGTCTTTTCCTCTGTGGTTGAGGATTTCGAAGATCGCTTCTAAATCACCTTATTAAAACTTATTAGGTAGATGAAATAACTACATTGGCAGAAAACCTAACTTGCAATTTTGAGAATTTTATTTCGTGAGCACAAAGTTCTTAGCCAATTTTAGCATTATTACCCTTATCCTCAACAACTTTGACTTACAAAATCGAAATGTAATCCTTATTTCCTTGGGCTACACTTTCTGGGTTACATTTCTCCCAGTGAAGAGTTGTGGTCGGCGCTACCAATTACTGCTATTAACAGCTCGGCAACTGGCCTGAATGTGTCGTCACAGTTGACGGAACTCCCATTTCTGAGCAGTGCGCTCACCTAACGAGCTCGAACCTCGTTAGTGGTAAACTACATACATATTTATGTACGTTTCCCTTTCGGTAATGTGTTCCCAAGCGTTGAGATCTACATTGATGACTGTCCTTGTATTGACATGTTTTTCTTCAATGTTTTGTGGAGTATATCATTTGGTATTGAAACATGCGTCCATATCCTAAGCATTACATTTCCTGTCATTTGATTTAAAACGAAAAAGAAGTTACTAAAGGAATTCTTACTGTGTCATCCATCGTAATATTATACATCTAATCCGAACACAATAATCCCGTATGATCAGCTAGTTTCAAGTTCACTGTCACGTCTCCTCAACATGGGGGTGTTAAAGCGACGGCTCGTCAAGGTCAAGGCATGACGTCATAACATGCGTCATACTAAGTATTAAGCTCGAATACCATTAATATGCATTAGCATGGACACTGCAAAGGCTTTCACGACCATCTACTGACGATGTTCATGGTTGTTTCAGAGACAGAGATAGTTACTGTGAATTTCTAATATCTATATTTTTTATATCATCTGGGTCCCATGTGGGGTCGACGCATTTTCTATATACGCGACTTTGTCTGCGTATAGTACATAATGATAATGAAGTGCGCAAATTCAACTTTCAAGCGAAAGACATGACTCACTTATTTTCTACAAAAAACTACCCCTGCTAACCTGACTCATTTCCAAACCCTACCCAGCCTTGAATTTCGTGGCCAGGTGTTCAAAATCTGAAAATCATTCCGCTCCTACGCCCCTGTTCCCTTCCTATGCGTTTCAATGGCCTATAAACCCTATAATGAGCCATAAACCTTGTCCATGGGCTGCTCCATGCCTCTCGTAAATTCACCGCAGTTTCACTTCCTGCCTCTAAATGATTCGCGAGGTTTCATTTCATTTACTTCCGAATGGATTTGATTGGATGAATATTTGAAGTTGTTTTTCTTCGTTATATCGGTAAACGCCTTACTTTTAACCATTGCTGTATTAGTTTCTTTGCATATTTTTCATAGCTCGTCAAGTTTGAGAATGGTTTCATTGATTTTAATCTTGGAAACTTCTATGCTTCTCTTCTGTCATCACGAAGATAAGACTTTCTCCAAAATTCTCGCACCCAAGTAAACAACCAACCCCATAGATTTCATGGCTCATTATTTTATAGAGTACGTGTTTGGCGTTTTGATTACATGTACGCAAATAAAACCATAATGTCACATAAAGTTTTATTAAGTTGCCTTTTTCTACGAGTTACGTCCGAAACGTGTCGGAGCGGTTGCGCTCGTTAAAATTGTTAACTTTATATTGCTGTACCCTCATCTGTGGCTATGCGGTCTTATGTGTTGTGAAACTTTGACAGACATAGAGAGAGTTTTTTTTTTCAGTAGCTATTCTGTAGTATTCTATTCACTTGTTGTATATAGGAATGTAGCCTTCTATTTATTCACTTAATTATATGGTGGTTTCTTGATCTTTCTGATAGAAGAACCCTTTCATCACGTACTTTAGGAATAGATGCTTGTTATTAAGGATCTTTATCTTGAACTGTTTTGGTTATAAAAACGTCTCTATCTTTAACTGTACCACCACTTTTTTCACGTCTTATTACGAACTGTTCTGATTTTTATAAATTACTTTAAAAACCATTTTTAAATTCCAAATTGGAGTATAATATATTAGCTACATATAGTTTACGGCAACAGCATGTTATGTTAAGCATGCGGCCGCACGCAACCCTGTTCTTGGTTCGAATTTATGCTGAAATGAGCATTTAGGTTGAATATTGATCAAGGTCTGAAGTTGTGTTTCATGATATGTATCTGGTGTTTGTGAGAAATATAATAATACTGCAATGGATAGTTGATAATAACGTGTTTTATGCTTATTGACAAAATACATCTGCTGTGATGATAAATAATGAATTAAGTAAACCAATACTTTACTGAAAATTCAAGAGACTTTATTTTTATATTAAATATTTTAATTACATTAGCACAAAATCTAATCAACCTTTAACGAAGTTCAACTTCGTTCATTATGCAAGTAAAAAAAAATTGCACCATTTTTCCCTTTAGAAATAACGTAAATATTCTCTCTCTGAAGGCTCTTGAGGCATCAAAGCAATTAGTCACCGTTAATTACGTTTCGTCTTAAATTCTCGGGAATGAGCGATCATTTGTGAAATCTTTTTTGATGGAGAGAACAAAAGCTTTTCAGTATTTTGTGTTCAGTACAAAACAGGGCTCCGCATCCAAATATTTGGAGCAGGTTTTATTTGAGGCTACAAAACGAGTAATATTTATTTGGAGTTTATTTATTTATTTATTTAACAGTTTATGTACACACATATAAACAGACAAGAAAAAAGGAACAGAAAAATACGTACAAAGGTGATGCTTGTTTCTAAAGAAATCTCTTCCAGCATACTTGCGATAGGACAGTAGACAAAGAGATGTAGACAACGTGTGTAAGGTAAAAGAGAAAACAAAATACATAAAAACAAAATAAAACTATTCACTAATTTAATTATACACTATGAGAATATACTTACATAAATACATACTTCTAAAATAAATATCACTAAAATACTTATATACTTATAATTAATAGTATAAAATAATAAATACATAATATGCAACTATGGCAAAGTGGAAAGATAGTGTTCTTTCACTCTTCTTTTAAAAACAGCAGTTGTGTCAGTTCTTCTTTTTTTTCTATACCTACATATCTGTATTAGCAACTGTCTCACTATTTACTTCTTTCCTAGTCATCTTTCACACATCCATCATCTTTTCTCTGATTTGCCTTTTTATTTATTAATCATTCGGAATTAGACTGAACACTTTTCTTGTCGCTTGCTCTTATTTTTTTCGCACCACGCAATGTCTATAAAGGTTTCCAAACAGAGTAAGGTTATCAAATTTTCTACATCATGCCTCCACAATCACGACCCTCACTGGTACATCTCCTGGTGCTTTGACCCTTCGGTTTTTGATGCCTCATTCACTTTTACAACCATTTTTCATCGGAGCAAGCAATGAAACGTGACGATTGTTTGGTAGCAGACCTCGTAAAATAAAATGGTACAGCCAATTATTGGCCGTTATGCGAAGTTCATGACAGTCATGTTTTTTGTACAGTTCAGTGACTTACGGCTTACTTTGTGTTGATAAATTGTTTATTTTACACTGGAACTATACTTAATGTTCTTTCTTTTGATGTTATTGAATATTTATTACCCGACTGCCTCAGGAGGGTAATGTTTTTCGAGAGTATGTATGTATATATGTATGTATGTATGTATGTATGTATGTCTATTGGCACGCTCTGTAGCCTAAACGGCTTGATGGATTTTAACATATGAGGTGTCGTTAGATTCGTCTCAATTGTGGGAGTGACATAGGCTATATAATATTTATAAATTGCATCTGCAAATACAAAAAAAGAAGGGGAAGTTTTTTTTAAAATTAATTGCAAATATATTGGTATCAAATAAAAGCTAGTAATGAGTAATTTTCAAATATATATATAAATAAAACTAAAAAGCTTGAAATAAAATAAATTATTTAAAAAACAAAAAACCCGACTGCAAAAACACATAACTGAAAAGGGAAAAACAAGCATTATAATCTATATAATTTTGGTCTTGCAGGCGGGGACAGTCGTATAACCTGAAATAAATGGTGTAACTTTTGATTGTCCCCGCCTGCGATACCAAAATTATATAGATTATAATGCTTGTTTTCCCTTTTTAGTTATGTGTTTTTGCAGTCGGGTTTTTTGTTTTTTAAATATTTTTTTACGAACAGTTGCCTAACTTTGGTAACGACCTCGTGACCTGAAATTAGTATTTGCTTGATTGCCATCTTGCCTTTAAGGTTGTTTTAGACGATTTTAATATGAATAAACAAAGGAAAGAATGTTCTGTTCCTGTTTACACAAAAAGGATTTGGTAGAATGTGAATTCGCTTGTTTGGTTTCTATACCGGCCTTTATTTGGTGCATAATCTTAGCTAACTTTTACATCGAGTGCTAAGAGAGTGTGATGACGATGTGAGAGAGTTGTCTAAAAATGTTCACTCCTTTGCATGCGCCAAAAATTATCAAAATTAATGTTTCTATGTTCCAAGATCCATTAAAATATTTCATCGCTAAAAATCATTTATTGTATCGATAGCAACAACTCAACGGCAACTCAACGCAGCGGCTCAACTCTCAACATCCATCTATACTATACTTCAACTTTTGCTGTGACAATCGAACGCTTTGTCTGTTCGACCTTGTAGCGTTCGATGCGGGCTGGCTTCCGCTGCGGAAGCCTCTCGCCCGTCCCGACAACATGGCAGATTGGTGAAGGATTTTCTTGTTTTGATACTTTTATGGTATCAGAGACGTTTTTGTGGATTGTTGAGTGGCGGGATCAGTACAGACATAATAAGAGGTCTAATGACAATTAAGACAAGATAGATTTAAAAAACATTTAACATTCGAAGGACTAAGTAAGAAGCACACATATTAAGCACAAAATATACATACCTAATATTAAACATTTTGAAATAAAATCTGCATAAATCGAGCACTAGAACATTAGGCCATTTGTACAGTCAGCGTCAATAATATCGGGACGAACAGACTGTTGAAAATGATCTAAACAACTATGAAAAATAAATATTAACTCAATGACACAAGAACTGTTTCAAAATGAAGAAAGTACACGAAAATTGTCATTCTGACAAAAGTTTTATCAAATCGAGATAAAGTTTAATTTTCTTAGTTGTTGAGATCATTTTGAACAGTCGGTTCGTCCCGATATTTTTGACGCTGACTGTACACGGCACGGTTTCTTTACGGTACGGTGGAAAAAACATGTCTGTCAACACGCTACCATAGTGATCCATACAACACTGACGACCGTGCCTGCACACGGCTTATAAACCGCGCCGTAGAGAAAACGTGTCTGTCATCAAGTTTCCATAGTGATCCATACAACACTGACGACCGTGCCTGCACACGGCTTATAAACCGCGCCGTAGAAAAACGTGCCTGCCATCAAGCTTCCTTAATGATCCGTACAACACTGACGACCGTGCCTAAACAAGGCGTATAATCCGCGCCGTGGAAAAAAATTGTCTGTCATCAAGCTTACATAGTGATCCATGCAACACTGACGACCGTGCCTACACAATGCGTATAATCCGCGCCATGGAAAAAAACGCGTCTGTCATCAAGCTTCCACAGTGATCCATACAACACTGACGACCGTGTCTACACAAGGCGTATAATCCGCGCCGTGGAAAAAAACGCGTCTGTCATCAAGCTTCCATAGTGATCCATACAACACTGACGACCGTGCCTAAACAAGGCGTATAATCCGCGCCGTGGAAAAAAATTGTCTGTCATCAAGCTTACATAGTGATCCATGCAACACTGACGACCGTGCCTACACAATGCGTATAATCCGCGCCATGGAAAAAAACGCGTCTGTCATCAAGCTTCCATAGAAATCCATACAACACTGACGACCGTGTCTACACAAGGCGTATAATCCGCGCCGTGGAAAAACGTGCCTGCTATCAAGCTTCCTTAATGATCCGTACAACACTGACGACCGTGCCTACACAAAGCGTATAATCCGCGCCATGGAAAAAAATTGTCTGTCATCAAGCTTACATAGTGATCCATGCAACACTGACGACCGTGCCTACACAATGCGTATAATCCGCGCCATGGAAAAAAACGCGTCTGTCATCAAGCTTCCATAGTGATCCATACAACACTGACGACCGTGTCTACACAAGGCGTATAATCTTGTTCTCGTAACTGTAATTATCTATAGTCTTCATTTATTTTCGTTGCTTATACATTTAATATGTATGTATTTATGTATATATTATTTAGGATATATATATATATATATCTGTGTATCAATTTTAGTATATTGTATTTATTTATTTTTTTTACGCCAACGACAGCCCCACTTTATGTCCATGCAAATCACTGTCCATCCTATGGTTGCCTGGAAGAGATCGCAGAAAACGATAAGGCCGCCCATTGTATATTTTGTAGTGTTTGATTTATTTTTTGTCATGTATTTTTTGTGGTGTACAATAAAGTATATATAAATAAATAAATAAATCCGCGCCGTGGAAAAAAAATGTCTGTCATCAAGCTTCCGCGTCTGTCACGTTTTTTTCTACGGCGCGGATTGTACGCCGTGTGTAGGCACGGTCGTCAGTGTTGTATGGATCATTAAGGAAGCTTGATGGCAGGCACGCAAACTTTTTCATTGGCAACAAATTTCATTGGAAAACTGCACAAATGAAGTTATTTTCCTCAATTGTGCAGTTTGCCAAAAAATTGGCAACACCTTTGTTTACCTTTATGATCTCGAATTCGATTTGTGGATTCACGTAATTTTTAAATTGACGTTATGAGGTCACACCGTCATTTTATTTTGACATTACGTACGCTAACCCAGAGTTTAGCGACTTATCTCTCCCACATCGATGGCTTAAATATTTAGAAGTTTAACTCTAGGTTTACCTCTAACTCTTGGTGACGCAAGATTAATTATTTGATCACCCCGAATAAGCTGTTAACTCCGGGTTATTTAGGATAACTAGCGCAAGTGGGCCTTAGTGTACAAGCTAAGATATCCAAAAAGTATCGGTATAGGTACATTTTAAAATAGTTTACTCTCTTTTTAGTCCATAATATTACTACTAAACACAAAGATGCATTGAGTGTTACCATGGTTCTCAGTTCATTGCCGACTCTAGGGGAAGTTAAACAACAATTTTCCATAGAAGTGCATTTATGAAACGACAGAATATTAATGGCCGATGAGTCAAGTCGCAAGCAAGTTCGATACCAGTTCACAATTTGTCGGTTTCCCATGGTTAGCTTATTAAACTATAGAAAAAGAATGCGTTAAATTGTAAATGGTTTGTTGCAGTTCACAATTTTTCGACAGTTTATAATCTAACGGAAATAATACATATAGATTATGAACTAACGAAGTTCATAATTATACGTTGACATAATATACATATTATAAAATTGTAAGTCACTTTTCGTGTCTGTCTGTTCTTCCACGTTGTTCTTCTAAACTATGCAACGGATTTTGATGCGAGCTTCAGCATCATTTAGAGAATTTCTTCCGAAAGGTTTATGTGTATAAGGCATTAATATTAAACATAATATAATAAAAAATATCGATGTTTTGGCAAGTCATAAAAACCGGGAACATCACAGCGCGTTCGCAGCGCGCTTGACTCACACTGCTATCTCCTAGCAAAACGAATGCTTTATTTCCTTTCCATAAAACAGCGTCATAAAGCAAAGAATAAATAATAACGACATTGCTCTCAGTGTGATTGCTCACCCCTGGGAGCTAGGGACGGTAAAACAACTGTATATCCGGCCACTATATCTCAGTGCAGCGATGCATTTGTGACTCATAATTTCAAAGTGAGGCTAGGTTTATAATGGCGACGTCTAAGCGCGTTTGATTCATGCGCTGTTTGAGTTTGGATTTAAGACTGATGTGAGTCTGACTACATAAGCAGCGCTAAGACGAATAAGGAGTGAAGTGGAAGGTTATTTAATAAGCATTTTGCGCTATTGCACTCATTTAGTTTTAAATAAGAACTTGCATGACTCTTATGCCTCGGATGCCGATCCGAAAAATAGTGACTTGTTATTCAATTCGTCTGACTGTGCAAGTAATGAAATGGGAATAATATACGAGTAGGTTATTTAAGTACTCACATATTATTTTGTAGCCAACGATTCCTCGAGGTAGAAATGAGAGCGGCGGTACGCAGGCTTAATGCCAAAATTACCGCCCCAGGACCCGACGGCTTACCTGGGAAGGCCTGGGTCCTAGCCTTGGAGGCTCTCGGGCCTCGACTTAGGGCTTCTAAGCGCATGGAGAGGGGCCAATTCCCGCTTCGTTGGAAGACGGGGAAACTGGTCCTCATAAAGAAAGCAGGGCGTCCTGCGGACTCTCCGTCCGCTTATCGGCCCATCGTGCTGCTCGACGAGGTGGGCAAGCTCTTTGAAATAGTCATTGCAGACCGCCTCGTCGGCCAGCTGGTGCGGGTGGGGCCGGATTTGGCGCAGAGCTAGTTTGGTTTCCGCAGGGGGCGCTCTACGGTGGACGCCATCATGCACGTGCGAGCCCTGACGACGGGGAATGCTGTTGCCCAGGGTGGGGTCGTCTTGGCGGTGTCTCTAGACATCGCCAATGCCTTTAATACCCTGCCCTGGAGTTGCATCAGGGAGGCACTCCGGTACCACCGGATACCGACCTACCTCTGTCGTGTGGTCGAGGCCTATCTGACGGACAGGGCCGTCATCTACCCCGGTCACCAGGGAGTGTAGAACCGGCAAAAGATGTTGTGCGGTGTCCCACAGGGATCGGTCCTGGGGCCGCATCTGTGGGAAATCGGATACGACTGGGTGCTGCGCGCCGGCCTCCCTAGCGGCGTCAGCGTGGTGTGTTACGCTGACGACACGTTGATCCTGGCGCAGAGGAGGTCGCACCAGGCGGCGGCCGAAGTATCGGCACGCCGGGTTGCGACAATCGTCGAAAGGATCCGGCAATTGGGACTCGAGGTGGCCCTGCACAAGTCCGAGGCCATGTGTTTTCATGGTCCTCGGAACGCGCCACCGGGGTCCCAACTAACGGTAGGAGGGGTTTCCATCGGCGTCGAGTCGACGATGAAGTACCTGGGACTCGTCCTCGACAGCCGGTGGAACTTCGTGAAGCATTTTCGACGTTTGGCTCCCAAACTGGAGCGGGCAGGCGCTGCATTGAAGCGGCTCCTGCCCAATCTAGGGGCCCCAAACGCCTCCTGCCGGAGGCTCTACGCGGGGGTCGTGCGGTCCATGGCCCTCTACGGGGCTCCTGTATAGGCGCGTTCTCTGGCGCTGCGGCCAGCCCGCCGGTTGAGCGCGGCCCAAAGGGTCATGGCCATCCGGATGGTCCGGGGATACCGCACGGTCTCCTGTGAGGCAGCGAGCCTCCTTGCCGGATTACCGCCATGGGATCTGGAGGCAAAAGTCCTCGCGCACGTATGGGAGTGGCGCGAGGAGGCGAAACGCCGGGGCGTAACTCCGCTGCGGACGGAGCTCCGGTGGGATCTCATGGCGACATGGAGAGTACGGTTGTCGCAACCCAGTGCTGGGCACGCCACGATTGCGGCAATAAGTCCCCTCTTTGAGAAGTGGCTAGAGAGGCGCCACGGCGTCCTCATTTTCCGCCTGACGCAGGTCCTCACCGGACACGGCAGCTTCGGGAGGTTCCTGCGTCGGATAAGGCGGGAGGAAATGCCCGGGTGTCACCACTGTGTGGATCACCCGGAGGACACGGTGGAGCATACGGTGGAGGTCTGCCCGGTTTGGGCAGAGCACCGCCGTGTCCTCGTGGAGGCAATCGGCGGCAGAGATCTCTCGCGTCCGGCCCTGGTTCAGGCCATGGTACGGAGCGTGAGGGCATGGGCAGCCGTCACCTCCTTCTCCGAAGCAGTAATGCTCGCATAGGAGGAGGCGGGACGGTTGAGGGAAAGGCAAATTTCGCGCCCTCTCGCCCCTAGCCGCCGCAGGAGACGCCCTGTACGTCGGGAATCCCGGGCGGAGTTCCGGCCACCGTAGGCGCGGGCTAGCGGACGGTGAGCAATGGGTAGCTCACCGTCCGGTAAGGACCAGGCCTGGGTCGACGGCGCGTTGTATTCCACGCGCGCATCAAAGAGATGTCGTCAGCACAAATGTAGGAGTCCACTAGGGCCGATGCCTGCCGGTCGCGGGAAGGTACTAATGGGTCACCGAGGCCCCTGGCAACACAGGCAACAGGAAGGAATACGGGTGGGTTTTAGTCAGTAAGAGTCTGACACACCCTCCCGCTCCGCCCAGAGCGGGAGAAGTTATTTGATGATTTCCCATCCAAAAAAAAAAAAAAAGCCAACGATTCCTGCTATAAATACGAGTATGAAGTGAACTTTTATTTTCTTATAAATACGTCTGGAAGCAAAGACAGTAATAACATTGCTCTCTATTGAGCGAGAGATTGCTTACCCCGCGCCAGCATCAAAACGAAACTATTCACTGGCACCCAGTCTGTCTGGTTGCAACGATGCAGTTTTGTGACTCATAGCTAAAATGTAAGGCAGAGACCAGACAGACAATGAATAAGCGCGTTTGATTTACAAAAATTGTTTACTGTTCACAAATATGTTTTGATGGTTGAAGCGACAATAGCCTAATAGCTCGAGTGTTAGATTGATATCATATCACGGGCATAATTCGTATATTACGATAGAACAATGTTGTTAGATTTTCTTGTTGAGCAACTTACTTACTTTTTCACCAGTACTTTACATTGCTCATGCATAATAACAAGCTTTATTAATCCGAAATTATACAACAGTCAACAGCAAAGTCTAGACAGTTGCTCTCCGTAGATTGTGTAATCCAGGTCTGTATATTTTGGCACACAATGCATTTTGCTGCGCTGCATCTGTGACTACTTCAGTGCAGAAGAGAATAGAATAGAATAGAATAGAATAGAATAGAATAGAATAGAATAGAATACTCTTTATAAAACATAAAAATTACAGATATAAATAATGAAATTTTACATAGGCCGCCACAATGGGCGGTATTATCGCTAAAAGCGATCTTTTACAGACAAGCTTTGAATGCATTAAAGGGAGAAGGAGAGACAATATTGCAGGTAGTCAGTGGTGTACCATTTACATATACAATTAATACATACATACATAAAGCATGTACTTATCTATATAAACATATATACAATAATAAACATGAAACAAGAGCAAGCTACTATATTACGTAATGATGATGTTTTGAAGCAAATAAATGATTTTTATTTCTAAGGATAGAGGAAGCGTTTTGGTGAAGAGCGGCTGTGAAGCGCGCTTATTTAAAACATGATAGATAATGTGTTTATTAAAGTTGAAGTCGGACTAGGTTCATATTATATGACCTTATTTCATATACTCACGTGTTGTTCCCATGGTGGTAGGCAGAAACTACAGAACACCTACGATTTTGCTTCGTTTACGTTCATACACAAATGTTGTTATGTATTTAAATAATTTGCTCGTTTGTTAAGTACTTCGCATTCCTCTTGCATAATTTCGGCTTAATACAGCCAGCCAAGACCTAGACAGTTGTTCTCAGTAGATTGTACAGGTTGAAATTGAAAACTTGCGACAAACTGAAATGGGACATTGTATACATCATTATTAACAACTTTTACTAAGGGACCAAAGCTGTAATCCCAAAAAAAAAATCTGCTTTTCCTACATTTTGATGAGGTATTGCGAACATAAATGTTGGGGACAGCAGTTTTTTTTTTGGGATTGTAGCTTTGGTCCCTTAATAAAAGTTGTTCATAATGATGAGTACAATCTCCCATTTCGATTTGTCGCATGTTTTCAATGTCACTCTGTATATATTTTGGCACAGAATACATATTTTATCTGTGTCGTTGCATCTGTGACTCATATAAACCCCGGTGCAGAAGCGAGGAAGTGAAGCGCGCTTCATTCATACGTTATTTTACGATTGAAGTTTATAATGTTAGGGGAGGTTTATTAAATTCGGTATTTTTGGGGGACGAGTTTGATGTCTTGTGGGTTATGAGCTATTAGCGATTAACGTTATTGGATACTGGATGCATTTATCCACGTTTACATTGATTATGTTTATAATTTAAAGAGATGTCAGGCAATTAATGTGAAATCGTAAGGTAGATGACAGCCTAATCCGTTTAAGAAGTATTTTCTTTTGTTACACCTAACAGCTTCCTGAAGGGAATTCAGTTTAGATTTCTAGTCTAGACTAATTGTCTTTGAAGTTATACGCTTGATCCAATTGCCTTTAACTTCGAACTTGGTTCAACTCAACCCAACTCTTAAGTGATCCTAAGTCGGGGCTAAGTGAATAGATCGGCGGTATTGCAACTTTAAGTAGCGCTTTAGAATTAACCCGTTCAGTCTGTTCTGAACATTAGGTAACTTAGAACTTGATAGGCTAAGTTACCTCAGGTTTGGCATTGAAGGAGGCGAGGTTACAAGTTGGTTTTAAATTATTTGTAATCTCATCTATATTTAGAGAAGAATACGATATGAGAACATGAACAGGTGGCTAATTATAACATTGTCTGCTATCTTAAATATTTAAAGTAAAAACCGGGATGAAATACTCATGCTATTAAAAAGCATACTCCTGTGCTAGTAACTAGTATGCTTATTTATAGCATACTAGTTACTCTCATTCTGTCTGTGTTTGTAAAATAATCATTCTCTTTTAGTATCCACGTGGTACTTAATTGTGTGTTAGTAGATAGTATTTGCTCGATATTAGCATACTTTTGTGATACTACATAGCCTGTGTATACCTGTGTTTGCCTATGCTTTAATAGAATTTCAATTTAAAACGCAATGGAATTAAAAACAAGCTTTTCAATGCTGACAAGTTAAGCAACACAAAAGCAAGCAATCAAGGGATTCACAGAAATCCTAGCATTGACGCATTCCTTACAAAGCGCCACTCTTTCGCTCGTCCGCACCAGTCGTTACTGAATGCAAGTGAATGGCGCCGCAGCGACGTCGACGGTCGATACGTCGCGACGCCTCGGCTACTCACATTTCTGCGATATATGAAATGTACAGGCAACCGCACGTCCATGGTAACTTTGACAGCGCCTTTATTTCGAAGCAGTAAGGACCGTTTTCGTAGTTCAAGTATTACTGGTTGATAGTTCTGACTTACGAGTTTGCGAGCCTGAGTATCTCGTCAAGTGGCAGACGGAGCTGGTTAATGACGGACTTGAATAGGATTATGAGGCTTGTTGCTACCTGTGCACTATTAATGACCGTCTTATGTAGAATGAACTAAGAGGATCAAACTCACTCGATACCACTAATTTTTCATGAGGTATTGGCGCCGATTCCCTTGTTCACAAACAAAACTAAACTTAAGTTCAGTGCATCTTTTTCTTTCTATTTCATTAAGAAAAGGACAGAAGATAAATTTTAGTTTAGTCCTGTCAAATTAATCAGCGCCTGTCACTACTCCATACAAGTTTAGACGTGATTAAAAACTTGCCTACTAAAATTACGTCAATTTACGTCAAGCGCTGATTAATTTGACAGGACTAAACTAAAATTTATCCTCTGTCCTTTTCTTAACGAAATAGAAAGAAAAAGATGCACTGAACTTAAATTTAGTTTAGTTTGTGAACAAGGGAATCGGCACCACTGTCTCGCATGATGTTAGGATTGGTGCAAGTAGGTAGTCCAATATCAAAGAGCACGAATTATATTAAGTACTTGCTGCTGGCATTTTCCAAAATAAAGCCTAAGTTACTCCTTATAATAGCAGCTATCTGCCAGTGAAAGTCCCGTGAAAATTAGTCAACCCGTTTCGGAGATTAGCCGGAACAAACAAACAAACAGACAAAAATAAAAAAAATGTTTTTTTGTTATAAGTACATACTTCCTTATGCATTTAGTATAAAGCTGTTATTTTGACATTACAAACAGACACTTCAATCTTATTTATTTGTTTATATTTTTTTTTCTTACAAAGGAAAATTACGGTCAAGTTATTGAACAGAGGGAGAATTCCCGTAACTTTTAGAACGTTCGCTTTCTAATCTCAGTCTGTCAAAAACACGTTTTATAATTACGAAAACGGAAAAGTTTTTGACATTATTTATTTATTTAGCAGTTTATGTACACCCATATAAACACACAAGAAAAAATAAACAGAAAAATACGTACTAAGGTGATGCTTATTTCTAAAGAAATCTCTTCCAGCATACCTGTGATAGGAAACTCGTTAGAGAGATGTAGACTCCGTGTGTAAGAAGTAGTAGAACAGAAAACAAAATACATAAAATCAAAAACTATTCACTCATTTAAATATAAACATACAATATGAGAATATACTTCTAAAATAAATATCACTAAAATATATTTAAATAATGTAGTATAAAATAATTCGCCGTCACGCAAGCTGATTCACTTCGATGACAATAAAAAATTATAATACTCGTATATATCAAAAAAATTATATTCTGTAATTTTTATGGTGTACATAATAACAAGTATTCTATTCTTTTCTATTGCCCTTTTGGCATTAAGGCTCCTACATACTGGCGCGACTTGTCGCGCGACGCGTCGCGACACAAAGGCACCGCTTGTAGCGCTACACGCGGTGTCTTTGTGTCGCGTCGCGTCGCGCGACAAGTCGCGCCAGTATGTAGGAGCCTTTATTGTAATTATTTTCTGTTGTAAGGTGTATTTTTTTTTTTGCAGTAATGTCAATAAACGCATTTTTTTTTCTTACTTTCTTTATTGTCTCTCGTTAGTAACATTAAGTATACAGGGTCAAATTTAATTAGCTAGCGTAACTCCGCAACCGTAATGGGTACCTATCTAAATACGACAAAATAAGAATAAAACTGGTTTTGTGGTTTTTTGGGTCAACGACCGCTGGTAGTGTTGTTACTTGAAGTATGAGTTGAGATGTTTTTTTTGTTTTATCGCGTTTAAACATCGATATGGGGGGTATCGACCCCCCTCTACGTGCCTCGGAAAGCACGCTAAGTCGTTGTTCCCGGCTGTCATTCGTGGATCTTTGACAGACGTTACGGGTCGTCAGAAGCCCGAAAGTCTGACAACCAGTCTTACCAAGGGGTATCGTGTTACCCAGTAACTGGCTTGTGGAGGTCAGATAGGCAGTCGCTCCATGTAAAATACTGGTATTCAGCTAGACTGGAAGCCGACCCCAACGTAGTTGGGAAAATGCTAGGCAGATGGTGATAACCCATCATATCTGTAAAGTTTACAATACTAAAACTGATATTTCAAATAGCTACACTACCTGCGGTTGATGTATCCAAACTGCTTTTTTTATGATTTAATTTGATCCCGTATAAGCAACTATGACGAGATGGAAAGATAGTGTTCTTTCACTCTTCTCTTGAAAACTGCAACAGTTTGGCAGTCCCTTAAGTCAGGCAGAAGTGAATTCCACAACCAAACCGTTACTCTTACGAGTAGACGTCAGCGACATTGACTGATAATGATTTATATTTATTATTATTTGATAATTCATAATAAAAAAAAATAATAATAGGCAGATCACGATTGTCCTTGAGATAAAAAAAAATGCGGTAAAATTGCGAGTAGATATTGAACGATTTAATTACGGGAGTTGGCTCTCAGAGATATGTTACCAACTCTTTCAGTAACACTACACTTACGGGTTGTTGGCGACAAATACGATACCGATACTTTAAAGAATTTAATGTTATTTTGTATGGGATGTCAGATGACAACAAAACGCGAGTACATTCCGTTGCAACACTGTATAGTTTTGCCGACGCGCTTCGACACTCAAAGTGGTCGAGGCGCGCATTTTATGTTCTTCAAATCTCCAAAATCCAGAAACCATTTTCAGCGATGTGTCTTTCTGTCATCTGTTTGAAACAAAGGCTTGTTGAAGATAAAACTTTATACTAAAATGCTTTTTCTTTTATTACAGTGATAACAAACCCGAAGGCACCCCCTGGCAGCAAGGATGGCGCTAAAAGCTTTAACTTCGACTTTTCATACTGGTCACACAATGTAAGTATCTTCTGAATTACTTTAATAATCTTGCAAATCAGGCTGTACCCTGTCATCTGCGTTGCCCCTTTTAAAATAAAGCCAACGGTTCTATTTGTTAGTTATGAGTAGCTACGCAAATAGTACCGACTCCAAAAGCAGGAAATTTTGCAATTGCGAAGTAATTGCTAAGCTTATCAACCATGGTTGCCTAATAACTTAAAATGTGAATTAAATTGTACTAAATACATGTCATAATAAATAATGACTAATGCCTAGAGGCAATAAATCACATTCCGGAAAAAAACATTGTAAATATGCACATGTTTTCCTTCCTTTCTTACAAACAAATAATTAATCATTCGTTTAAAATAAATTATTGCATTTAAATGTACGTATATTTGGATACGTAATATACGTGGAGCTTTCCGACTTTAATGAAGAAGGAAATCTTAAATTCATTTACGGACAAATAACGAACGCACGGCTTAATCATCTGGGTCTAGAAAGAAGTACGAAATTCCGCGCAAGAGTTCCTTTTTTATCGAAGATGAGCGCTACGAAAAGAATTTCGAAAATTGACCCCTAAAGGGGTTGAACATTTTTAGGGAAGTTCGTCGATTCTGCCGATGGGAAATTGTATTGGACACACGGCTTGTTATAATAATAAATCCATCAAATACTTCAAAAATCACACCCCAAACAGCTAAATATAACCTTAAAATCGATACAACATTAAACATTTACACAGCAGCTCGTTCAGACAGACTCGGTGTTGATCCAATCGCGTAGCCGTTGGATCAATAGTAAGTAGATTTGCTCCCCGTGGCTCCGGTTTCCTTGCACCGGAGATGCGATACCACAGAATAATAAAAGTCCGAGATTCTGATGGCTATTGGTTTTGCAGTAAGTACCCACACAGTACACATGGCGAAATACGAGATCTATTTAGATGGTGGACGAACATACTGAGCACTAGCCAGAGACTACATTAAGGGGACTACAGGACCTAAACGCAAATTTTGTAAGTTTTATAATGCCTAAAAGTATATGATCCACTGCAGTAGACAAAATAAAAAAAAAATATATGATATTCTTCAGGATATATGCTAGGTAGATAGTGTATTGAAATCATAATACAACTAATTTGATACGATAAAAAAAAAACACGAAATTACCTCTAAAAATGTCTTTTAACGATTAAAAACCATACTAATACCCATGCAATCCTACTCGTATTCCTTCCGTTGCCTGTGTTGCCAGGGGCCTCGGCCTCGGTCTTTAGTACCTTCCCGCGACATGTAAGACAGACTTGGGCAGTCATCATTACCACTGCTATTTTAAGATGCCTTGTAATTATTTCTCTGCCTATATTGTATCCAAGGCTTTGTCGTGTGCGTGTAGAACTGTAGACTACGCACGTTAATGTATCGATCGATAGCTAATAGCAGCCTCGTAAGTAATGCCCCTGATTTACGTTTAATAACGTTCAATTTATATATCAAAGACCGTCAAAATATTGTTGATATATACTTAATACACCGTCTACATAGATCTTTTCCATAAAGCAACGTAAAGCTCCTTATTTTGATTACCATTAGAGACGTTGATTTAATTACATTTGGTAATCTACTTAGCCTAATTCCTTGATTTATGAAGTCCACTATCGATGTCAGTTTGTGAGTAACGCACTTTTAACCACTACTGTTTCCTTTATTTGTACCAGTCATTCCCAAAACAAGAAATTGCAGTAACTGCAAAATTTGAATCCTCGTTGTGATTATAGTTAACTAGCTGTTGTCCGCTACTTCGTCTGCGATCCAGGATGAAAAGTATCGTATGTCCTTCTCCAGGTCCCAGACTACCTATCTGTAAAATTTCAAAACGATCCATTCAGCCGTTTTAGCGTGAAAGCGTAACAAACAAACAAATCCACTTTCGCAGTGTTAATGTTAGTTAGGATATTCCCTAAGAACTAATCACTAATATGGTGCATTAAGATGCCATCTTCAGCATATTTTTTTGATATGTAACATCTTTCCCCTCACTTTCTGTGGGAGTGGTGGGGACGGAAGTGTGTAACAGGAAGTGACAGCTTGAGCATGAAATCAAATCAAAAGTCATTTATTCAAACTAGGCTAAGAATCAGAACTTTTCGAACGTCAAAGTTACATAAGACAGTCCCCCGAAACGCCCGCCCTTCACCATTTCCTAGTGCTTTAGCTGGGAAGAAGAAGTGGCACAACAAACTCCCCAGCAGCACACCTGTCTGTTTAGTTATATAGATTTGATTTTATAGTAATGAAATAAGTAAGTACTTCTTAATAGAATGGAATTAGTAAGTACTTTGGGGTTGAATTTCGACCAGTGGGCGACCACTAGTAATGGATAGGTAATAAGATTAATCGAATAAATATTTCAGTATTTAGCTTTTTTTAAAATCTGTGGTTAATAATCTGTGGCTGCTCAGTTGCTTATTACCAAGGTGAGATGTCAGATGTTATACATCATATGCGACCACTGTAAGGCCCGCTCGTTTTTTGGGTTCCGTACCCAAAGGGTAAAACGGGGCCCAATTACTAAGACTCCGCTGTCCGTCTGTCACCAGGCTGTATCCGTGATGTATTTCTGCTGCCGCTATAACAACAAATACAAAAAAAAAAACAATAAAATAAATATTTAAGGGGGCTCCCATACAACAGACATGATTTTTTTTGCCGTTTTTATAGATAATGGTACGGAACCCTTCGTGCGCGAGTCCGACTCGCACTTGGCCGGTTTTTTTTTTAATCTGTTACGGGGAAGCTGTTGGCCTTCATCTCACGAGATGGTAAGTGATGATAAGGCCGAAGGTGGAAGCGAGCTTCACCCGGAATCCTCAACCACAGAGGAACGGACGACCAGATACAATAACGATAATGGAGCACGTTATGACTTTACAGCCCCATCATCATACAAATTGATGAGTTCTGATGTTAACGGGTACCCGGCTGGTAACGCGATTGTCCGTCAATGTTACCGCTTGTTCGGTTTTGGACGGGAGCCATATTGCATGCAGGCTATATTGTTATCGGATTAATAGTCCATTGGCTATAGGGTTTTGGTGTAGATTAATTTTAGGATTTGCCAAATGCTGCGATTCTTTTATCAGTTTTCTGTATTGCAATAAAAATATGTCAATTTATTTAAATCGCTTTTAAAGTACAAAAGAATAGGCTACACTTAGCTGTACTTTTTTTTTTTGGAAATTAACAAATAACTTCTCCCGCTCTGGGCGGAGCGGGAGGGTGTGTCAGACTCTTACTGACTAAAACCCACCCGTGTTCCTTCCGTTCAAATCAAATCAAATCAAAAGTCATTTATTCAAACTAGGCTGAGAATCAGCACTTTTCGTACGCCAAAATTACATAAGACAGTCCCCCAAAAACGCCCGCCCTTCACCACTTCCTAATGCTTTAGCTGGGAAGAAGAAGTGGCGCAACAAACTCCCCAGCAGCACACCTGTCTGTTTAGTTATATAAACTTGATTCTATACAAATCGTTTGCAAAGTAATTAACATTACGAAACACAAAACATTAAATTAAATTACTTGCCTATATGTTAGCTAGCACACGCCAATATACCAACAAAACAATGAAAACTGTACTCAAGCAGATAAAAAATTACAACATAAAAACGTAAACAGAACTTAATACCTAAATAAAAGCGTCCAGGCATAAAGGGCGTGCCCGCTTACATTAGGCTATTGCTGTAAGTTGCTTGTGTTGCCAGGGGCCTCGGTCGGTAACCCTTTCGGACTTTCCCGCGACCCCGGCAGGACTTAGCTATGCTAAGCTATTAGGATTCCAATGAAACTATGCTACGTACGATATTAGCAAATATAAAGGGTTGTTTGAATTAATAACGAGCGGATAGAGTTTTAATCGAGTGGAAAGCTTTAAATTGGTTCTTGCAATTAATGTGTAATTGAGCACCTGCCATGTAATCTCTTCACCACCTTTGGTTGACTAGTAGATAATGGTGCCGATTCCCTTGTTCACAAACTAAACTAAATTTAAGTTCAGTCTATCTTTTTCTTTCTATTTCATTAAGAAGAGGACGGAAAATAAATTTTAGTTTAGTCCTGTCAAATGAATCAGTGCCTGTCACTACTCCATACAAGTTTAGACGTGATTAAAAACTTGCCTACTACAATTACGTCAATTTACGTCAAGCGCTGATTAATTTGACAGGATTAAACTAAATTTGATCTTCTGTTCTTTTCTTAATGAAATAGAAAGAAAAAGATGCAATGAACTTAAATTTAGTTTAGTTTGTGAACAAGGGAATCGGCGCCAATGTCTAAGGCATTAAGTCCGCCTTTGTACTATTTTGTGTGTAAAAAGTTTAAATATATAATTTAAATGTTAGAATGTTTAACACAAATCAATACATATCACAAAAATGTATATATGTATTTACCAAATAATTATACGTAAACACACCAACACATTAATTCCGAATTGTTGGCAAATGACGCTTAACCGCAGAAACCACGTCCATTTGATAGCTCGGAGATTGCGCCGTGATGATTAATTTGTACCATTCGGACGCAATCGTGGCCAATCGTGGCGCCTCGGTTTGTGGTCTCATCTCACAGCGACACATGGTTTGATACTGGCAATCATAACTATTGGTGGATGATCAAGGGGTGTACACCATATGCTTGTCATTTACTATGAGTGATGGGGCCACGGGGAGCAGCGGTGGCCCAGTGGTAACGGCCCTGACTTACAAGTTGTAGGTCGTAGGTTCGAACCTAGACAGGCGCTTTACTTTGTGTAAATTATTTCATCGCCACCGCTCTCAAAACGGTGAAGGAAAACATCGGGAGGAAACTGGCATGTCCTAGAAACAAAAAAATCCAAGACACGTGACATCTACCAACCCGCAATGGGCCCGCGTTTTGGATTGCGGCCCGCTCTCTCTCATAGACAGGAGTCCTGTGGGCAATGGGAACATTATCGGCTGATTATAATGGGGCCACGGGGGCCAAGCTATAGCTATGTTTTACTGGTTTCGGTGTAATGATAAGGTACAATGACTTTTATATCAAAACATATTTTATCTACAACCTGCACATAGTGCACATATCAATCAAGTTATAACGTAAAACTTTTTAAACTTAAGGCGCTGACAAGACCCAATTGACCAAAATAGGCTTCTCTTAAGAAAGAAAATTGCCAAATCTGTATAGTTTGTGGTAGCGGAAAAAATACATGTTAATTTTGAACATATTTCCCAGAACTTGGTTGTCACCAAAACACGTTTTGAAAAAAAAATCTCGATACAAACTAACGTTAAACTAACCTCTTACCTTGAGTTCTAATCCAAAATGTCTGTATTAAATATCAACATAAATTACGTATTTAATTAATAACAAGTACGTCTTATTCTAATGCAGAACTTGGTTGTTTTTAATTTTCGATTACTCTACTCAATTCTGAGTAAATAGATAATTACTTCATATTTTGCAATAAATTACAAGCGTTTTGTCGTCGCGCTTCTCTTTCTTTTCTATGCAATCTGACAGTGACCGCGGTTTAGGTGTTGTCAGCGTCTTAAGCATATTCAATAATGAAAAATATCGAAAAAATACATTTATACTAATATAATAAAGCTGAAGAGTTTGTTTGTTTGAATGCGCTAATCTCTAGAACTAGAGTCGAATTGCTAATTCACTGGAGTGATCTGACATGTGCTAGCTGTCACTGTGTAATAAAATTGACATATTTATTGTAAAGGCTTCTACATACTGGCGCGACTTGTCGCGCGACGCGTCGCGACACAAAGGCACTACTTGTAGCGCTACACGCGGTGTCTTTGTGTCGCGCCAGTATGTAGGAGCCTTAATGGTGATCGTTTCGTTTAATCATCGATTAAACGAAACTTACACTTATATACATCGGTATATAAGTGTAAAATAAATGTATAATAATAAGTGTAAAAGTCTAGAATACAATAAATATGACCATTTTATAACACAAAGTGACAGCTAGCACATGCCAGATCACTCCAGTGAATGAATAATTCGACTTTACTAGTCGGATTTGGAAAATTCTTTTTGCATTGGATAGCTCAGTTCTTGAGGAAGGTTATAGGCTACTTAACATCACGTTAAGACCCTAAGGAGCCTGCCGGGGTTGCGGGAAGGTACAAAAGGGTTACCGAGGCCCCTGGCGACACAGGCAACGGAAGAAATACGGCTGGGTTTTAGTCAGTAAGAGTCTGACACACCCTCCCGCTCCGCCCAGAGCGGGAGAAGTTATTTGATGATTTCCCACCCAAAAAAAAGACCCTAAGAAGCCGAGCAAAAAGAACAAAGTAACTCAGTAATACCGCTAAGCGAAAACAAAGTAATATTGCGGGCTATGCGATTACACGCGGTGGATCTGGGGCCAAGGGAGTATATTGTGTATCTTACGACTTCCACGCGAACGAAGTCCCGGATAGAAGCTAGTTTGTTATAAAGTTCAGATGACAACACACACCTAGGTACGGAAAATAGACATTTTATTCAGTTCAGAATCTAAAAAGGAGAGCTTTGTTAGCAGATATACAAAAAAGTCGCATTGATTAGACAAAGTTAACGGCAAAGAGCATCGGCATTTACCTACTTAATTTGCAATTTTAACGTGTGAATTCGGGGAAGGGTTTAATTCTTACAAATGTATGCGTCTGCGAGACGCGTCTGTACTGTAGTCACTGCAGATGGTGCTATGACAACCTGGTTTACTTAGTTTTGGTAATTTCATTTTTGTTATCTTAATTTGTTTAAGAAGTTTTAGGTGGGTAGGGACCTACTTACTAATAGAATTGTCAAATATTCCGATATTCATAGTTAACCTTTTGACCGCCACAGGCATGTATATAGATGATAGACCAAAATGTGCCCAGCACGCCACGGTCACGACTACATGAAAGGTTTTAAGGAATGATTCGTAGCTTGGCGCCGAGGGCACGTTTTCGCATTTTTGACTTGGCGGTCAAAGGGTTAAAAAGCATGTAGAGAATTAGAATGTTTTGAAAAACAACTGATTGGATTGTAATTTTCAGTACCTACGTACCTTTTTAGCTAGTCTCAAGTTGCAAGGCGGTAAAAGAAAATTATTCAAATGAAAAACACATTGATTATGTGCTCAGAAACAATTTTTTCATTAGAATTAGTCCAATTTTGGTGCCAGGACATTCCTCAAATTAGGAAATGCCGTTAGAATTCCTAAACATCTTGGCCATTCTCCTTTACAAATATTCATATTCACCTTTACTCCATTTATTATAGCATTAGAAAAATAACGGCAAAATAACGACAGTTATTATATATTGTGTAATATATTGTTGAAATCACTGCACTATTGAGTTATTTTTTTAATGTAAATGGTAAATAGATTACATTGCTTTGTATTTATCGTGAACTAACGGAGTTTATTAGACGTTTAGGACTGTAGGTACCTACTATGTATGACTGACTAGTAAACATCGCTGCTATGTACATAATGGCCAGTCTCCTTGACAAATTACCCCTATTCACCTATATACATACATACATAATCAGCCTATATTGTTCCCACTGCTGGGACACAGCCCTCCTTTCTGTGAGAGGAAGTGGGCCGTAATCCACCACACGGCCTAGTGCGGGTTGGTAGATGTCACATGACTTCAAATTTTTGGTTCTAGGACATGCCGGTTTCCTCACGATGTTTTCCTTCACCGCTTTGAGAGCAGTGGTGATGAAATAATTTACACAAAGTAAAGCGCCTGCCTGGGTTCGAGCCTACGACCTACAACTCGTAAGTCGTGGCCGTTACCACTGGGCCACCACTGCTATAGGCTGTAGGAACTTTGTTGTTTCTAAATGAATATTAAAATCTACGTTTTTGTTACAGCCAAGTGACGCAGAGTTCTCATCACAAATCATGGTGTACAAAGACATCGGCGAGGAGATGTTGCAACACGCTTTCGACGGTAATGACCATTCGCTTTCCTTCTTACTTTCACCCACTACACACTAATAATTACGCTTTCTGTTCGCAAATTGCCATATCTGTGCATCTCAGATCGGCGTATCTTTGTGATATACAGGTTGAAATTGAAAACTTGCGACAAACTGAAATGGGACATTGTATACATCATTATTAACAACTTTTACTAAGGGACCAAAGCTGTAATCCCAAAAAAAAATCTGCTTTTCCTACATTTTGATGAGGTATTGCGAACATAAATGTAGGGGACAGCAGTTTTTTTTTGGGATTGTAGCTTTGGTCCCTTAGTAAAAGTTGTTCATAATGATGAGTACAATCTCCTATTTCGATTTGTCGCATGTTTTCAATGTCACCCTGTAGTATCCATACGTGTTTACTATCTACATATGTCTATGTATATGTATGAGGTGTCGTTTTGCATCCTCGTCAAATTCAAGGAGGTAAGTATGCTAATGATTCTCGCCACGAATCAATAAAATAATTAGTAAGTTTTTTTTTTCTTTTATTGGAAATGGGCATTTGTGGGCCACGCATGTTAAAACGCGGCCCGTGTGATACCGCACTGTAACTGGCCTTTTACACACACACTACCGCATACGCAACGGGGTGATTCTGTTCTGTGAAAGTGGTGTATTCTAAAATACTGTCAAACTTAAGTAACTAAAACAACAAGTATGTATTAATTATTGAGCAGGTATCGTAATTTTATTTGATTATACTTATATGTATTTCATAGCAGCCTCCTGATATTTGACGAGGATGCAAAACGACACTTTGTATATATGTATCTATTTTTGTTTTACGAGTTATCTATCCCATATGTTGTACCTGCCATGTTTTGTCTCTGCATCACCCTAAGGTGTTCTAATTTTCTACCAGTCAGGTAGAAAATGCCTCAGGCATTAAGTCCGCCTTTGTATAGTATTTTTTTTTACTTGTGCATAAAGTTTTAATAAATAAATAAAAATATACTTTGGGGGATATGTTTTAAGATAAATGAGGTTAAATTAATTGACAATCGTGTTAGGTACTGCATGAGGATAAAGTAATACGTATTATGGTTAAATACTCGCGATTAATTAGTAAGAAACTGATAAATTACAATCAAAGAGGTATGAAGTTGATGATGGAATTAAATGATTGAAATGATTTTTTGGTTCTGTAAGTAGGTTTGTACACATCTGGCTATACATTTCCAGTATAAGCTGATCTCGCATTGTATAGGATTTCCGTACAATGCGAGGTCAGCGTAAACTGGAAATGTATAGCTTGATGTGTAATCGTGTGTACAACCACTTTAAACGTCAATCATATTAAAAAAAAAAAAAAACTAGTTGAGCTCGGCGTTTCCTATCCGACTACTCTGAGAAGAAAGGCCGAAACTAACTCGGAGGTCACAGTCTCTTTTAAAGTCCAGACATAATCTTGGCCAGATCATGTGAAGACTATGTAGATTGGTGTCTGTTGATACTTGTACTTAAATTCGTTTCCGGTAATCAATCGAAGCAGGGGTCAATGGCTTACTTGATACTTAAAAATGTATTAACTTTCATAGAAATATCTACACGCGTTGTTTCAATTAAATTGTCGTTTTGCCTCTAAATTATAGTAGCGTCAATTACACGCTCACGTTGGTTTCCACGATCGATAGTTTTATATCGATGGTGGATTTGGTTGAAAACGTAATATTTAGAAACTCTTCTGTGACTTAGAACAAAGTTTGGTATTTATAATTAGGATTGGCACAGTATCGATACAGAAAACTTAAAAAAAGGCCTAAATTTCAATGACCAAGCACTTCATACAAAACGTACCAAGTAATTCAAACCCCGGCTCGAATCTGTGTTAAATAATCCAACCAAATCAAAAGTACGCTTTTGATTTGGTCATTCCAAAACATGCTCTAACATTCAACATTCTACCTTATCCATAACGGACGAAGTACTAATATCAATTACCCCACAGGCTACAACATATGCATATTCGCGTACGGGCAGACCGGCGCGGGCAAGTCCTATACCATGATGGGCACGGGCAAAGATGGCCAGGAGGGCATCATCCCGCAGATCTGCAAGGACCTCTTCAGGCGCATCAGACAGACCTCCTCCGATGATCTCAAATATTCGGTAAGGATTGTTAAATAGAAAATTTGGAAAATCCAAAAGTGCACTCCTCACAGAAAGCAACATTTTGACAATAAAACGGAAAAAAATCTAAGAATATTCATAGATTTATGTTAATATCTTTTATAATGAGTTTGATAACGAAAATCAATAGGGCTCATCCGAAGGTTTAAGGATTTAGATTAATCCATTGTGTGTGACGAAGTAAATCCAGAAGACAAACAGACACACTTCCCGACGGAACGCACTACACGTAATTTTTTTGATCAGACTTTTTTTATATACTTATATCACGGTATATTTATAAAAAAATATATTAATCTTATAATGTCATATCTCAAGTTTTTAAAACTTCCCAGTTAAGACGCTGACAACATCTAAACCGCGGTCCCTGTCAGATTTCATAGGAAAGAAAGAGAAGCGCGATGACACAACGCTTGTAATTTATTGCAAAATATTATATTAATTATATTATTAATATTATATTATATTAATTATCTATTTACTCAAAATTGAGTTGAGTAATCGAAAATAAAAAACAACCAAGTTCTGCATTCAAATAAGACGTTTTTGTTATTAATTAAATACGCAACGTTTGTTGATATTTAATACAGATATTTTGGATTAGAACTCAAGGTAAGAGGTTAGATTAACGGTAGTTTGTATCGAGATTTTTTTTCAAAACGTGTTTTGGTAACAACCAACTTCTGGGAAATATGTTCAAAATTAACATATGTTTTTTCCGCTACCACAAACTATACAGATTTGGCAATTTTTTTTCTTAAGGGAAGCCTATTTTGGTCAATTGGGTCTTGTCCTCGCCTTAATATGAATTTCATGTATAATTGAGAGTATAGAAACGATTTTATGTTGAAAATGTTTGACAAGGCTACATCGAGAGCACTCTCACATGCTAAAGCGTGGTAAGGCGTGCAATATTTACTGATTAAAATAAGTTGCCTTAACCGATTAAAGGATCCCGCAAACAGGCGCGACGCGACATCGAGACGCGTCTCTAGTAGAACAATTCTATGTAAACTTCATGGAAATTGTTCTACCACAATCGCGTTTTAGGAGCCTTATAAGTTATAATACACAACAAAGTATAGGCAACAGAGTTATGGATAGCACGGTAATGACTAGGCTTTTTATTTTTTGGGTGGGAAATTATCAAATAGGTAATTTCTCCCGCTCTGGGCGGAGCGGTTTAGGTGTTGTCAGCGTCTTAAAGTGACCGACGCAGCATGAGATTTATTGGCGTCTTAAATTTTAGTTGCTTGTAGTCATATTTAGCACAGCCAGAATACAGTAAGTATTCTTTAGCCTAGTCATTCCTGCCGGGGTCGCGGGAAGGTACTAAAGGGTCACCGAGGCCCCCTGGCAACACAGGCAACAAGAAGGAATACGGGTGGGTTTTAGTCAGTAAGAGTCTGAAACACCCTCTCGCTCCGCCCGGAGTGGGAGAAGTTATTTGATGATTTCCTAACCAAAAAAAAAAAAAGGTAAGAGGTTAGTTTAACGTTAGTTTTTATCGAGATTTTTTTTCAAAACGTGTTTTGGTAACAACCATGTTCTAGGAAATATGTTCAAAATTAACATATATTTTTTCCGCTACCACAAACTATACAGATTTGGCATTTTTTTTTCTTAAGAGAAGCCTATTTCGGTCAATTGGGTCTTGTCAGCGCCTTAATAGCGAAAGAAGCACATTTAGTTAGGTGGCGTTTGAGAATTATTTGGTAACACAGCCAAAAAATGTGCTGTTTTTTAGGCACGCCCCATGTAGTCACGAGCATCAATACTTCTTAAGTAAGTCGTAAAATAACTTCGAGAAAAGACCTATTCCATAATTTTTGTATATAATATTTATTAATATTAATATTCCAAATTCAAGAATACCATGTTCGTAACAATATAAAATTTCTATAAATACGTTACGAGAAAAATCCCTTTGAAAAAAAAAAAAAATAATTGTTCAGTATTGTATTTATTTTATTTCTTATTTTGTTATTTTTAACGCACTAAATACTGCATCGGTTGACGTCAACGCCGGCTGCTGCTGAAAACTAGCGCTAAGGTTCTGTCTTTCTTGCATAGGGTCGCAGCATTATGCTGAGCGATGGCCGTTTTGCGTGGATGTGACGCATATTTTTGCTCAACTTGTTATGTCGTGTTTGTGTTCTTTTTTTGCGTTATGTAAACGTTTCTTTTTTCTCTATCTTAAGCGTTTTCTATGTCAGAAATCAGAGTGTAACCTATAAGTGAGTGTACTGTTAAAATGGTTTTAATATGGATTGTTACGTAAGTGTTCTAGAAATATCCCCGCCCACTTCCCTTTTCAACCCCCACGTCAGAGCACTGTATGCCGTAGTTACGCTATCATTTATATATTTACTTTGGATTGCCGATGAATTATGTATTACTTTGCACGCCTGTATTTCCTTAAGGGAATGGCAATTATGTCCTGTACACCCACATATCATCAGTTATGTTTAAATCCTATGTAATAGAAGGCGGCCCTTTCGCTATTAAGGGTTGGGTAATCGCCGTTGACCTTGGCCAGACAAATGCCCGTCGCGTTCAAGCCGCGCAGCCATTCGGTTTCATAGGCAATATTTATTTTTAGTAACACGCAAAAAAACTAAATCACAGATATTATTATAGATGATATTATTGTCTGTTCATACAAAAAAAAAGCATGAAAATATCTTATGTAGTTTGAAAGTAATATCGTTTTTTATGCTTTGTGTAGACATTACTTCCTGAAGTTATTTCATAAAGTATTTTACTACATATAGAATTGATGTATATTTTAACATACATTTTTTGCATAACTTACTTGCATTTTATGAAGGCGTAAAAACAGATAAAAGTTACTAAAATCATATATCTGCGCCATAGCCGGATACACGTCCAGACTCCATGCTGTTACTAGGACATACAAGGTGTACGGTAAATATATGGATAACCTTGAAATGGAGCCGGGGTCGCGGGAAGGTACCAAAGGGTTAACGAGGGCCCTGGCAACACAGACAACGGAAGGAATACGGGTGGTTTGTAGTCAGCAAGAGTCTGACACACCCTCCCGCTCCGCTCAGAGCGGGAGAAGTTATTTGATGATTTCTCACCCAAAAAAAAAACCTTGAAAGGACTGTAGAAAAATTGTGAAAGTTCCAAAAAATATAGCTCAAGTAGGATTAGCAGAGATGATTTTAATAATAAACAATTCATTCGCATAATTCGCTATTGCCCGAAGTGTAACAAACAGACAAACTCACTTTCGCATTAATAATATTAGTTAAGATATAAGTTAGGATTCCTGTACGCCAAGGCCACAAATGACTAAATTTAATCGGTTTGTCGTTGTTATTATATGCTAAACTAAGGATAGGCTGTATGCCTAGTTATGGCTAATTATTTTCCAGGCGACTAACAAGTAACAACTTAAAAGGCAAAAAAATAAAATGGGTATAAAAAAAAATTAATTGGCAGCTACAGTGAAGTAGCATTTTAAGTATGAAATCATTTGGGTTAGGTTAGGTTAGAACAGTGACCACTAACGCTCGCACGTCAGATCCCCTCGGTTGTTGGTGACTCAGTTACCAAAAAAAAAAAGTCGATGCTAGTTTAAATTAAAACAAAGCTAACAATTGATTATTAAGCTGCTACTTTATACTTAAAATGCTACTTCACTGTAGCTGCCAACCTATTATTTTTACTACCCATTTTAATTATTTTAAAAACCCTAAATCAGATTAGTTTCTCGCCCCGTTAAATACATGTATTACTTAAAAATCAATAAAAAAAATCCTGAGCGGCCATTTGTTTTTACCTAAGCATTTTAAGGTCCTTCACTAATTACTGGGCACTCTGTATAGGTAGATTCCTAGCACAGCACAGTTTACTTCGTTGGGCGCTGACAAGACCCAATTGACCAAAATAGGCTTCTCTTAAGACAAAAAATTGCCAAATCTGTATAGTCTTTGTAAGCGAATAAAATATATGTTAATTTTGAACATATTTCCCAGAACTTGGTTGTTACCAAAACACGTTTTGAGAAAAAAATCTCGATACAAACTAACGTTAAACTAACCTCTTACTTTGAGTTCTAATCCAAAATATCTGTATCAAATATCAACATACGTTACGTATTTAATTAATAACCAGAATGTCTTATTTGAATGCAGAAATTGGTTGTTTTTTGTTTTCGATTACTCAACTCAATTTTGAGTAAATATATAATTGCTTCATATTTTGCAATAAATTACAAGCGTTGTGTCATCGTGCTTCTCTTTCTTTTTTATGCAATCTGACAGTGACCGCGGTTTAGGTGTTGTCAACGTCATAAAGTTAACTCAATGTTTCATTCCAATTGACAGATGTTTGAAACTGCGGGGTAATTGCGTAACACACATAAAATTACAACTGATCGCAATGGGTTTCATTGTGATAGATTACACACATCCATTGCGTTTTTTACGTTGTTGAGCAGACGAATTTTTCAAAACTATGAAGCATTGAATTAGCAATGTCCTTCAAAATTCTCGGATTTTGATTCAAAATGTGTTACGCAATTAGGGTGCTGTTCAAAATCAAAATCGAAATCAAAAGTCATTTATTCAAACGACATTTTCGAACGTCAAAATACGAAACGTTCGAAATACGAACGGTTATCCCAAAACGACAGATGTTTGAAACTGTCCGAAATATGAACAGTTCTTCTTCGTAAACCAAGTAGGATTCTTGCATGAATATTCATATTCATTCTAATTATATCGTTAGCAATTCAAATTGAGTTTATTTAAGGTTAATAACACTTCCGAAATACGACAAGAAAATATCACAAATATTATTTCACGAATAAGAGAAACCGTTTTTCCCGAATAATCTAGACCTAATTATAACGTTTTAACGTTGTGTCATTTTGGAACGTTTTGAGCCCAGGGTTCAACTGATAATGCTAATATTTTATGTTTAATTTGCCAACTGGACATAGGCCTCTCAACGCTATTATTATTGGCTATAATAATTTCGATTAGCGAACGGATAAGTGACCCAAGTAATTTTTTTTTTAAACTTCTTAGCAGATGCAAAAAGAAGCAGTTGTATTTGTTCTCGAGTTCATCACATACTCACTAGAATAATATCATTCTTCGAGAGAACTACCCAAAAACTTTTGAAAGACTTATTACCTATATATTACCAGGTTAAATACTAAGAAATAGGCTATAACTGAAAGCTAAGTTACGAAAACAAAATTATAGGCCAAGTTCCTAGAAACACAATAATATAACATTTTCCTATATCCAAAACAGGTGGAAGTCTCCTACATGGAGATATACTGCGAGCGGGTTCGAGATCTCCTGAACCCTAAGAACAAAGGAAACCTTAGGGTGCGCGAACATCCAGCACTTGGACCCTACGTGGAGGATCTCAGCAAACTCGCTGTGACGTCATACCAGGACATATATGACCTCATTGATGAGGGCAATAAGGCTAGGTAAGGATTCGTTTATTTTTTCATACCTGCTTTTGTTTCTAGCCAGCATTTTTTCTGTGTGGAGAATGTTCTGGCTTGTGATAGTACCTAAACCTGCTTGGTAGTCGAGTGCAACAAGATTTTTTGGCGCCGAATGACATTGATAGGGGAGCGTTGTTGGTAAACATTTGTGAATTTGTCTCACCCTACGGTTACACTGTCGTGATAACATGTACTTTACTTCGTGCGCTCTCTGTTGTACAGCGAGACGTTGACCGGTGTGCGATAGAGAGCGCGCGAAGTAAAGTTCGCGTATCGCGACAGTGTAGCTGTAGGGTTACAAATTCTGCCGGGGTCGCGGGAAGGTACCAAAGTGTTACCGAGACCCCTGGCAACACAGGCAACTGAAGGAATACGGGTGGTTTTTAGTCAGTAAGAGTCAACGTAGGCGCGGGCTTGCGGACGATGAGCAATGGGTAGCTCACCGTCTGGTAAGGACCAGGTCGACGGCGCGTTGTATTCCACGCGCCTCAAAGAGATGTCGTCAGCACAAGCGTAGGGGTCCACTAGGGCCGATGCCTGCCGGGGTCGCGGGAAGGTACCAAAGGGTTACTGAGGCCCCTGGCAACACAGGCAACTGAAGGAACACGGGTGGGTTTTAGTCAGTAAGAGTCCGACACACCCTCCCACTCCGCCCAGAGCGGGAGAAGTTATTTGATGATTTCCCACCCAAAAACAAAGGGTTACAAATTGTATTGAAAAATCAAGATGGCGTTGTGGCCTAAGATCCTTGCAGCGTTGTAGCTATATTTTTAATAATTTAAAATGTGTCGAACACTATTTCAAGATGTCATAACGGCCATAATAGCGTGCTACAGTATTAATGATAACTCTTGACGTAACGTAACATTTGACAGGACTGTGGCAGCCACGAACATGAACGAGACCTCGTCTCGTTCGCACGCTGTCTTCACCATATTCTTCACACAGCAGAGGCATGACCAGACCACCAACCTTATGTCGGAGAAGGTAAGACACATTATTCTACTTTCATAACTTTTATGTCTTCTGTGTTTGGAGATTACTCTGCTGAGCCAACATCAAGTGATTTTTTGTAGTGTCAGTAACTCCTTGGAGATACGGTTTTTTCTTTTATTCAATAACTTTTTCCTAACAGCTCAGTATACTGATAACTGAAACGATGATTTTTTGTTCTGGTAAGGAGTTCCATTCATTTAACTATCGTTAATAGTTTTTAATTGAATAAAACTAGCAAACCTGGAAATTGTCCCACTGCAAAACAAGGGTTGCTGCTCCTCATACAGAGCAGTCTCCGTATAGCCAAAATTGCAAGTGTATCCATGGAGTTCTTGCCCGATTTTCTCCATGGGATCCTACTACGCTTTGGATAGGTTTATCAGATGAATTAATGGATATAACATCGATGATACCGGCCTGTTAATGCCTCTGCAGAACAAAGGCTCCTTCTCATGCAGAGCTTCATTCAACTAAAGTCGAATTATTAATTTACTGAAGTGATCTGACATGTGCTAGCTATGTGTAATAAAATTGTCATATTTATTGTAATGGTGATCTTTTAGTTTACTCGATTTATATAAGTGTAAAATAATGTATAATAATAAGTGTAAAAGTCTAGAATACAATAAATATGACCATTTAATTACACAAAGTGACAGCTAGCACATGCCAGATTACTTCAGTGAATTAATAATTAGACTTTAGCTTCTTCTTTCTGAATGACCGACTCCTTGACAGTTCATAAGTGTCTGTAAATGGTTTAATTGAATAAAGGCTTTGAGTTTAACATCTTCTCTCTTTCAGGTGTCCAAAATCTCGCTAGTGGATTTAGCAGGATCGGAGCGAGCGGATTCGACCGGCGCTAAAGGAACTCGTTTGAAGGAGGGCGCGAACATCAACAAATCTCTGACTACCCTCGGAAAAGTCATCTCCGCGCTCGCTGAGATTGTGAGTCCATTGTCATTTGTTTTGTTATATTTGGTTGTAGTAGTGTAGTTTTGTGTTAGAGGACAGTTCTTTAGAAAAACTTTGATTTCGCCATCATTGAGCTTCGTAAGTTTAGCTCGGTGACGACACAAAGAAATCACTTCTAGTAGGTAACCTTTTTACTGTCAATTCTAGTTTTTTCTTTTGGTATTTTTTTTTTCTTCATAATATGAAGTTTTTAAAATCGCGTTAGTATCATAAAAAGCTCTAAAGATTTTCGAAGAATTGTCCATAAAACGTAGATGAAAATGACAACAAACAAAAATATATTTTGAAATGACAGATAAATGACGTAGCTTTAGAAAGTGACAAAACGTCTTGGTGCCGCAAATCATGGGTATCGTCACTAAATACCTAAAAAGGTTTTTTGAGTTGGGTGATGGTTTTAGTACTACATAAAGTCGAATTATTAATTCACTGAAGTTGTCTCACATGTGATACTGTGATAGCTGTGACTTTATGTAACAAAATAGTCATATTTATTGTAATGGTGATCGTTTAGTTTTGTGGCGGCATCTACGTCGCCACATGCGAACTACGCATCACACTGACGTCACGCAAAATCCTGCATCGCGCAAGTAAAGTTTACCGCGCAACTAGCATACATATATACAACATCCCGACATCAACCGTCGGGCAGTTGCCCACCAGACACGACACCCGTCTGGTCGGAGGATCCTCCCTTTTCTATGGAGGATGAGTGAACTTTACACCCTGTTTCTCATGCCTCTATAGTTTAATCGATTTATATAAGTGTAAAATAAATGTATTATAATAAGTGTAAAAGTCTAGAATACAATAAATGTAACCGTTTTATTACACAAAGTGACAGCTAGCACATGTCAGATTACTCCGGTGAATGAATAATTTGACTTTAGAGTGACTAAATGGTGCTAGATATCTTGAATGGTTAACGTATCTTTTACATTGTCGTTATTAGCTATACTAGAATAATATAATAGCTAATGCCGCAATAAAAGATCAGACAGTCGCAAAGCTTGGTACCATATTATGACGTTTTAATGCCATCATGATCCCTGTGCAAGAGAGACGGAGCTATACTTGGCCGATAGCACCATCCCTTTTCGTACTGGAATCTTGATGGCATTAGTACTTCATAATACGGCCCGTGGCGGAACTGACTGGCTGATCCGAGATAACCAAAGTTGGCACAAAAGTCTTTTTAGCTAAATTCCAAGATATTTAAGGACTTGGCTATCTTAAACTGGGTGTTGTATTTAGATTACCTACTGTATATACCTATTACCTACATAGTTTTAAGAAAATAATTTCCAACGGACCGCAATTTTTTTGTAATTTTGATTGATTGATGCTATTTTCTAGTTATTCAAGTAAAGCACAGTGTTCACTAGTACGTTTGATTAAGCAAGTTTACTTTTTCAACCAACTTGTACCATGTAAGCACTCCCAGCAATACGACTAGCGTCAGTTAAAGTTTTGCCAGACTTTTTGAGGGTGTTTTAAAGTCTTATCTCTATAGGTTACAGGGCTGACCCTGATATGTAGTATACCGACAATCTAGTCAGTCTATCACATATTCTGGCGTGGACCCCGAAAGATCTTGTGCAAAGTCATCAAAAGAGAAAAAGAGATGGAGCTATATATGACGTACAGCGCCATCTCACTTTACAGTGTAACTCGGTGATGGAAGTAGACTTGCTCCACGAAACATGCTAGTGGACCGTGGTTTCCACGTAGATGTATGCTAAACTAACAATACATTCACGTTTGTTTTAATGCCCCGTATCTCCGTGGAAATTATAATATAGTCGGTGAGTTTGGTTTTTATAATAGAATACTAGGAGTGTGTGTGCACATTGCTAATATTTTGTTAACCTCTTTAGCGAGCGTTTGTACTGCCGTGTCGATAGATAACTATCTTGCCGGCTTATTCTGTAAACATTTCACCTTGAAAACTTGAGTGAAGTGAGTTGTTATTCCATCAATCAACTCAGCCTATAACAGTCCACTGCTGGACATAGGCCTCTCCCAGGCTGCGCCACAATACCCTGTCCTCCGCCTTCCACATCCAGTCTGTCCCAGCCACCTTTTAAGGTTTTCGGTCCATCTAGCTGGGGGTGGTCCCACACTACGCTTGCCGATACGCGGTCTCCAGTCCAGGACCATTATTCCATCAGCCGCTACCACGGTGCGATTTTTACAGAATTGACAATTCTGTAAAAATCTCACCGTGGTAACATAAGTGATGTGAGCTTACATTCTACCTGATGGGCAATGCACTACCTATTGACCACAATTGACCGCTCACTTTAAGCTCACTTCACCTAGTTTTTACGGTGAGTTTTAACAGAATAGATCGCCTGATGCTCAGGATTGACACGATTGACGGCTCGTTTGAAGTTCACTTCACCTAACTTTTCAAGGTGACATTTTTACATAATAGTATCGGCTCCACCCTAATTGCGTAATACACAAAGACAATCCCAATGTTATTTTGACAATTCAATAATATCCATTGTGTTATTTTCCCTGTCGAGCAAATGTATTGTTCAAACATATGAAGCAATGGGTTTTGATGTACTGTCAAAATGATAATGATAATATTTTCTGTCGTTACGACCGAGAACACTCGATTACAAATATAAGCTAAATATGCTTGTGCTAGGAGTCGGTTCACTTCGAACTCGGCCTAAAAATTGCCTAACCAACGCCTTAGCCAATGGGCTATTGTTGCTTTTATTCAATTTACTATGGAACATTTGAATTCCGAAATTATTATTTTTTGTATCATTCACTTGCAATATTTGGCTTTTCGTCTAAGTCCAGATGCTCGTGCGATGGTAAGTTCTATGCTTTATCAAATCAAAACAGCATACGTTTTAATAATAGCTCTGCAGGTTTTAAGAACGTGTGTCGTCGCATGACTATCTGTAGGTGGCCTAATGCTTAAGAATACTTGATCTAAGTCAAGATACATAACTTAGATAATTTTTTATCCGTATTTAAAGTTATCGGAGAATATTTGCGTTATCCTCTCGTACTGTCTTAAGCTAGTCTTTCGTTTAATAGGTTCTGAATAGTAAATTATACTTAACCCAATCTTTACTAGATTTCGGGGGACTAAGTCAGCCGCACTCTGGACGTTTACGAATTTGAGAACCTAGAGCAAATATGCACAAAACCGCAGGAAAATCCCCATCGGCCAAGTACTGTGGGAACTTCCACGCTGCCTGCTGTCACCGCCATTTGACGTCAGACATTTTGTGTTGTCGTGCGTAGCAAAAAATTTAATGGATATCGTATTCAAAGTTTGGCTGCCTTAAACCGATATCTTCCGATAGCTTCCTCCGCTTAGCTTATGACTGTGCTTCATAACAATAATCTTCTCCCATCAGGCGTCAAAGAGCAAGAAGTCGAAGAAAGCAGACTTCATTCCGTACCGTGACTCCGTGTTAACGTGGCTGTTGCGAGAGAATCTCGGGGGCAACTCTAAGACGGCAATGATAGCTGCTATTTCGCCAGCTGATATCAACTTTGATGAGACTCTCAGTACTCTCAGGTAAGCATGCAAGAGATGTCATTGTTTCAAATTTGTTGTGTGACATAGAATCAAAAGCTGTGAGTATAACATACTTATGAGTACAATTGAAAGCAAAAAAACCCTTCCATTTATTTCATTGTCCCTTGCATGTCCAATGAGACTAACATTAATTTTGACAATTCATCTTCGGATTGAGCTGGTTATTTTGTACTCAAATTTTAAAGCATACGTCTTGCAGTGCGTATTATGGGATTGGCAAAACTAAAGCCATTGTCATTGCTGGTGCATTACGCAATTACGTGTCCTAATCCCCCGTGGCACAACTCATTTTAAAAGTACCACTGACTCGAAAAGAAGAAGATGATGGTATAGGTTGTTATATCACGGAGCGACTATGGTCTAATCTTGTCTAAAAGATACCACTCTCATCTATTAGCCATCTACTCTCCAAATGACATCTCAACAATATTTCACAACAAGACACCTTCTCGCAGTCATTACCTACGTTCTTTCCCCATTCAGTTTCATAACACACATTGCTAAACACCCCTACGCCCCACAGATACGCTGACCGCGCCAAACAGATCGTGTGCAAGGCGGTCGTCAACGAGGATGCCAACGCGAAGCTTATCAGAGAGCTCAAGGAGGAAATACTCAAGCTACGGGAACTACTCAAGGCAGAGGGCATCGAGGTTGAAGAAGGTAGGTCTTTGTGTTTGTAGGTGTGGCCAAGAATTGCTTGTTGTTGATGATCGGTGGATAAACTGACGATGTAATATACATGTAAAATAATGTAGAAGATCTAATGAAACAATTTTTGGGGTTGCGAGCTAGCGTAAAGATGGGTAAATTTTTACTGAACGAATTTTCCAGAAGATATAGAATTTACTTTAGTGAGGAATGTTGCTGTAATTTTAGCTTCTCCTTCTGGCAAGACCGTGTCTTAATTGAGATAACTTGACATTCTAATATTTTGTATAAAGTTTTTTTTTGTACTAGTTATCTTATAAAAAAAGCATAACCCTAAAATGATTGAATTTCTCGTCAGTCTATCCATCGACAATCAAGACAGCTTATTCTCGGGCCTGTCAGCAAGTTAGGATGTTTAAACGTCATGTGATGATAGAACGTCTTGTGTGATCGTTTCATAGCGAACACCGCACCAGTGTGCAGTGTTACGATTAACGTTATAATAACCATTGAATTAAGTCTCATATTCCTGATACTAAAACTTGATTCTGTTTCCAAAATCCACACGAACTAGGACCAGATGGTAAAGTCCTTTATGAAAAGAAACAAGAGCTCACCAGTAAGTAACAACGATACAGAGGCTTGCGCATTTTTGCATATGTACACCCCACCTGTACGCTTGGCCTCCATTTTGAATCGGGGTTGCCAGACACGAAAAAATATGCAAACTTGTTTCATACAATTCTCGGTCAATGATCTGGCAGCCTGACACTTTAAAATGAAAAAAAAAGCAATTTATTTTGCACTTTGTCCAGCGCTTGTGGCGTTTGTAGGCATAAAATATATAGTATTATCACGAATACATACAAATATTATATAGACTATGGTGTGGGTCATACCATAAATATATATGACTATAGATATATAATTGCGCTTATCTTTCACTATATCCTACTGGTGTTGGTCTGGAACACTATTGAACATGGTTAAATACAGATAGTGTATGTATGTAGTAAATAATACTCGGTGTGCTGTTATGTATTTTACTGAGCATTTTATTATCGTATATAAAATGTATTTATCAATAGAATGTTATTATTCTATAATGCTCAGTCCCGCATTATGAAAACAATCGATTTTGATTGACCGACCAGATATTCGTTCTCGCATTCTCGGATATAACATTTCAACGTGTGGACTTAGTTGACGCGTTTTAGCATAGCATTAGCGGTCATTCACCCACCTATATTTTCTACCATTTTTTATTTTAAAACTGAAATAAAGTCCGTTGACGTCCTGCATCAACATCTATCGTGATCTTTAACATGTTCCAATAACGAAAAACCATACATAGTTTATTGTTTATGTTCGTACGGAGAGATAATTATTAGGAAAAGGGCAATGACTGCTAATGCCATGTTAAAATGCGACAACTATAGTATTCCGTATTTGTGACAATAACATTTGATTTCGCAGCCCTCGACAGCGAGCCAATGTTTTTACTTTTGTCCAACATCGATCTTACTTCTTCAATTTGCTGCAATAGAGTTAACACATCTTCAAAATCGATTGTCAAACCGTCCATTGGCGGCCATATCACAAACATTGGCATCCGAAGATTAACTGTATTGGTCAAAATTTTTCGTTGGTCGCCAAACGGCTGTTATATTGTGAATATATTGCATTGCTACAATAAAAGCTTCCTAGCTTCAGAAGCCTTGCATGTTTTCCCATTATATTTGTGTCAGAATAGAATAATTTTGGTGTCAAATATTTATTTTGTGTAGTACCTATAATCTTTTTAAAGTATTTTTATCATAGACTTTTGTCTTCTCGTGCAATAGTTTGCACAATGAGAACAATCGTGATTTTGCACATTAATTTGCACTATAATCCACTTAGTGCAAAATTAAGGTGTTTTATAAAAAAATATAAAAAAGTAATAAATTAGTACAGAAAACCGTAGATTCGACTTAAAAAGTAAACGCATGCTTCAAATTACAACATGATCGTGATGTATTCAATACCTACATATTATCATGGGCTTGTCATGATTTTAAAGTTGTGTTTCCAGCACCGAGCATAACCAAGAAAGTCCTTAATTATACGGTACAAATATATATAAAAAGAGATGACAGTACAGTGCAACTCAAAATATAGAGATCTTCACTTTTTCTTTCTGTCTACTAATGAATAAATTCATAAGTAACAACGTAATCCATAGCTGTTAACGTACAAAAAGTATTTAAAAGATTTCGTATTAAAAAAAAATATCGAGCCTTCCCCAAAGTCTACAAAGCTAAAACTCCTTCACATTATGATTATAACAGCAGAAGAGAACAACTCTTCACCTCAACGCAAGAAGAGCGAGGCAGAGGTGCTGTCCCCGAAGTTGTCCCGAGCAGCCACGACTATTGCCGAAGAGGCCGTCGATCAGCTACAGGCTTCGGAGAAACTTATTGCTGGTAAGTTTTTGTAACAAATTAGAGATAATATAACCATGCAAATGTGCTAGTTACTAATCTTTACAGCGTCAATTACAACAGAGAAAAGCAAGCCCAGAAGTCTATTATTAACCTCTGAAGGTAGACTGTGTCTTACAGCGGGACGAAGTTAATACTTAGGGGCTAACTATATGCTTTTGTCGCTGGTCAATCAATATTAAACTAACAGTGATGTGTCAAGCGATTTTGTATCATGTGCGGTGCAAATATGAACTTGACTTGCCCTTCAAATGACGTTTTATTTGTTTTCACAAGGAAAATAAGGCATAGGTTACGATTAATTATTGAGTACTTTAAAAAAAAAGAGTCTTATTTGCGACAATATTTCTGATACTAACGAAATTCATATTATAACTTAATGCTTCAAGATTCGTTCAGATGATCGACATCTGTGGCGCAATTTAGAAAACGCGTGTCCTTCGAATTGCGATAGCAATCTATCGCAGTTCGATGGAAATAGGCGTTTTTTAGTAGAAAATCCAAACTCATTCAACATTTTTTTCCACCAACAGAGCTAAACGAGACATGGGAAGAGAAGCTCAAGCGTACCGAACAGATCCGGGTACAGCGCGAGGCTGTGTTCGCGGAAATGGGTCTCGCGGTGAGGGAAGGAGGCGTCACTGTCGGCATCTACTCGCCCAAGAAGTCGCCTCATCTGGTTAACTTGAACGAGGATCCTAATCTGTCGGAATGCCTCATCTATTATATTAAAAATGGTAAGTTTATAATTTCACTGTTCGTCTTTTACTTTGCCGGGGAAAGCTAGTCTTGTACAAGTTAAGGTACACGACTAGCTAATGCCATTGTAAAAATATTAAGTAGTCAGAAAGGTTGTTTTTCGGCTAAATAACCACAGGGTTTACTTAGGCATCGTATTGTCAAAAATATGTGACGGGGTTTTTCTATCGAGGATATTCCCTAGAATACTTCATTATGTCTGAACTTTCTGAAACGAAAGAATGAACCTAGTGAGTTAACAGCTTGTACAAGCAAGCAAACATTGAAATCTTATTACTTTGCTAACTTTTCAGGTCAATTCTGAACAAAAAACAAATAAAAATCATTTCTCTCTCGACTCCTCGAAGAACTTAATTATATTTATTGTTTTGGGGTACAAAATCTAAAATACCTTTTACTTCCCAGGCGTGACCCGCGTAGGTACATCCGAGGCTAACGTCCCACAAGACATCCAGCTGTCAGGCTCGCACATCCTGAGCGAACACTGCATCTTCGAGAACACTGACGGGGTCATACTGCTCATCCCTCATCGAGACGCACTCATCTATGTTAATGGTAGAGAGGTAAGGAAACACGGTGAAAAACATACTTTGAAACTTAATATGCTGGTCAAAAGACCAGTTGTTAGCTTTCCAGCCGTAGAAACTCGCCATAGTCTTTACGTTCTTTTTCAAAATACCCTAATGTTAACTTTCAGTCTTAACAGATCCAGCCAAAAATCTATATTTACGAGCCCAGGGTTGCCAGTTGCTTATTCAAGATCCTTACTGTATCTAACATAACCAAGGCTTTCATAAAATATAGTCACTCAAAGACACGAAATGATTCTGATATAATAAGAATGGTCCATTATTCCAAACTTCACTACTGTGAGGTACACCGTTGTCACTTGACCACGTGCCCTTCCACTTCTAACTTTGCCTTTTTCTCCAGCTCGCCGAACCAGTGATCCTGAAGTCAGGCTCCCGCGTGATCCTGGGCAAGAACCACGTCTTCCGCTTCACGCACCCCGGACAGCCGCGAGAGGAACCAATCAACAAGGAGAACAAAGAACTCACCGATACTGCCAGCAATGCTGAGAACGACTGTGAGTGGAATGAGTTTGATAATGGTGCATAATGTTGAGGCTGTGCTCAGCAAAAACGATTTCTACATTCAATTGAGCAATGAACAATGCTATTACAGAGAAATAAGAAACTGATGTAATATTATTCTGTGAAGCATTCATAAACAATAAGACCAAATTAATATTTAGACATAGAGTAAGGAGGAACATCGCCAAATATGAAAAAGCCATTTTTTTACCAGAGACCTAACAACCCATTCCATGGTTGCCTGGAAGAGATCGCAGTAAGCGACAAGGCCGCCCACTGTATATTTTGTAGTGTATTTTATTTTAATTTGTATAATGTATAATCTGGTGAGAGCAGTGGTGGCCCAGTGGTAACGGTCGCGACTTACGAGTTGTAGGTCGTAGGTTCGAACCCAGACAGGCCCTTTACTTTGTGTAAATTATTTCATCACCACTGCTTTCAAAACGGTGAAGGAAAACATCGTGAGGAAACCGGCATGTCCTAGAACCAACAATTCGAAGACGTGACAATCTACTGGTGTATTACGGCCCACACCCTCACACCAAGAGAGGCACCAAGAGAGGGAAACATATCTAACCTACATACATTTCCCCCAGCCGGCAGTACCGACGCGGACGGTAAGAACGTAGACTGGGACTATGCTCAGTGCGAACTGCTGGAGAAGCAGGGCATCGACCTGAAGGCCGAGATGCAGAAGAGACTGTTAGCTCTTGAGGAGCAGTTCCGTAGAGAAAAGGAACATGCGGACCAGCAGTTTGAGGAACAGCGCAAGGTGAGATGTGCATGCTATCCCTGGGTTTATGAGTCTCTATACTAACATTTTGAGTAGTTTAAATACCCTTTTTACTTCAATAAATTGAAAATGAAGTCGGTTGGTGACAAAGACCCAGTTAAATATTTGAGGATTCTGGTACGTTGAAACAAAATGATAAAATTTTAGGAGGGCTGGAGACGAATAAAGGGCTATTTTTATACTACAAAGATATAAAATAACATGAGGATGAATCCTAAGGGTCAGTTCACGCTGAGACTTGACGCGAGGCGACGCTGCGCGCGTTTTTTAACATAGCTATACAATATTGAACTTATTTTCTACACAAAAAGGTATCATTTCAGTGTGAGCGTGAACGCGTGTCGAAGGACACAAAGATGCGCAGTGCTCCGCAGCGCGTATGCCTTATTGTGTAGTAAATAAGTTCGATATTGTATCGTAATCTTAAAAAAAACTGTGCGCAGCCCGTCTCGCGTCGCGTCACGTCGCGGTGTGAAATGCATAGTGAACAGGAGGACATAACTAAACTTTAAACAGAGGTTCCACTTCTGGAAACCAGCCAATTTTTTAACATTAATTTATGTCGTTTTTGTTCTTATGACATTATCTGGCCCTGTTATTCCTTTCTTCATTTAAATTTGACCCTAGCAATCTTTGATTAAGTTCATTTTCTATCAAGTTCTACATTTACAAATGATTGTTCTAGAACTATGAAGCCCGTATCGATGCTCTACAGCGTCAGGTCGAGGAACAAAGCGTCACCATGTCTATGTACAGCTCTTACACGCCTGAAGACTTCCATAATGATGAGGACATATTTGGTAAGTTCAACATCACTCATCCACAGCTGAGCAAAATATTTTTTTTTTTGGAAAATCCAATGGTGCACGCTTGACAGAAACATGTTGACGATATATTTTATGGGAAAAAAAAATTAACAAAATTTATCACTTTTTGTTAATATCTTTTGAACGGTTATGAGTTTGATAACGAAAATCAATAGGGTTCATCCGAAAGATGAAAGAAAACTTATAGAAGAAGATTTAAGTACATTAATCCATTGTGTGTGACGACGTGAACCGCGACGACAGACACACTTCCCAACGGAAAGCACTACACGTAATCTTTTATATCAATTTTTTGATGTACATATAACAAGGCATGTTTATCGAAAAATATATTAATAATGTCTCTAGTTTTTAAACTTCTCTGCTAATATGAATTCAATGTATAATAAAATTGAGACTATAGAACTAACTTTATGTTGAAAATTTTGACAAGGCGACATATCGAGGATCAATAAATCAGCCTGTGTCGTCGCGCTGCAAAAAGGAACGGAAGCCCGCCACGGCTGTCCCCATGGCGGGCTTCCGTTCCTTTTAGCCAAAGTCTATAATAGTACCTGTGCCCAGAACCCTGGTTTCCAACATCCTGCATTAAACAGCTTCAGTTACGACCGGATCAATGGAAACTTAAGGCGCTGACGAGACCCAATTGACCAAAGTAGGTTTCTCTTAAGAAAAAAAAAAACATGCCAAATCTGTATAGTTTGTGGTAGCGGAAAAAAAAATATGTTAATTTTGAACATATTTCCCAGAACTTGGTTGTTACCAAAACACGTTCTGAAAAAAAATCTCGATACAAACTAACGTTAAACTAAGCTCTTACCTTGAGTTCTAATCCAAAATATCTGTATTAAATATCAACAAACGTTATGTATTTAATTAATAACTGGAAGGTCTTATTTGAATGCAGAACTTGGTTGTTTTTTATTTTCGATTACTGAACTCAATTTTGAGTAAATAGATAATTACTTTATATTTTGCAATAAATTACAAGCGTTGTGTCATCGCACTTCTCTTTCTTTTCTATGCAATCTGACAGGGACCGTGGTTTAGGTGTTGTCAGCGTCTTAACAGTGTTAATGCCTCCTTGACATACAGGAGATCTTTCACTGGACATTGTGGAGATATTTTTTTAGTTCCAAATACGCTCAATAATTGTGCTATTTCAATGTCTACATGGTATTCTATTGATACGTTATTTCGTACTAAGGAAGTCAACCGTATCTTGATTTTCATAAGATTCTCGTTTGTGTGCCGATTGATACATGCTTATAATAATGTTATTTCCTCTGTTTAGTAAACCCGCTATTCGAGACAGAATGCTGGTCAGCCCGCGAGGTGGGTCTGGCCGCGTGGGCGTTCCGCAAGTGGAAGTACCATCAGTTCACCTCGCTGAGAGACGACCTCTGGGGCAATGCTATCTTCCTCAAGGTAAGTCCTGGACTTATGTACCCTGGTGGAGATAGAACTCCGTACCATGCTCACATAGGAATATACCACGCACGGTGATATTTATTTATAAATGGAATATTTACGACCTGGACAAAAAAAAAATACATAAAATGACGCCTGTATTCCCCGAACGGTTATGCGGAAGGGTACCTATAGTACTCTCGCATTTCGCCAGTTATGTTTAAGTCCCATGGGAATAAAACTCTTTAAATCGATGAGCCATGTCATAAGATAAGACAATTATTTATTTGCTCAAACATGAGTATACATACAACACAAATAGTCAGCATGCAAGAGATATTTATAATAAAAAGAAAAACACATCAGGGGGCGAGCCTTTTGCCATCAACCGGACACAATTCCAGACTCTGGGCTGCTACTGAGAAATTCCAGGTGGAAAAATCCAATAACACTTTGCCCGATCCGGGGAAACACGTGCAGCAGTAGCGCTTGCATCCACTAGACAAGTGAGGCAAAAAAACACAATAATTGTCGTAATATCCATATGATGGATAATCGCAGCATGCAGTTATTAAGGCGCTGACAAGACCCACTTGACTAAATTAGGCTTCTCTTAAGAAAAAAAAATTGCCAATTCTGTATAGCTTGTGGTAGTGGAAAAAATATACCTATGTTAATTTTGAACATATTTCCCAGAACTTGGTTTTTACCGAAACACGTTTTAAAAAAGAATCTCGATACAAACTAACATTAAAGTAACCTCTAACCTTGAGTTCTAATCCAAAATATCTGCATTAAATATCGACATACGTTACGTATTTAATTAATAACAAGAACGTCTTAATTCAATGCAGAACTTGGTGGTTTTTTATTTTCGATTACTCAACTCAATTTTGAGTAATTATATAATTGCTTCATATTTTGCAATAAATTACAAGCGTTGTGTCATAGCGCTTCTCTTTCTTTTCTGTGCAATCTGACAATGACCGCGGTTTAGTTGTTGTCAGCGTCTTAAACTCGACGGGAAGAGCGATACATTTTATTACAACAAAATAAATAATTCTACTTAAAGACACTAAGCAATTCGGATAACAAATAATTAAATACTGTCAATAACTGAGAATCCGTGCTTTTGCTCAAGTAAATGAACTGGGTGTCCTAAACTTTTTACAAACCCCCACAGGAAGCCAACGCAATCTCCGTGGAACTCCGTAAGAAGGTTCAATTCCAGTTCACCCTACTAACGGACACGCCCTACTCGCCCCTCCCCGCTGAACTCGCCCCTCGCGACGACGCGGACGACGAGTATCGCCCCTCGGCCCCCACTGTTGTCGCAGTGGAGGTCACTGACACTAAGAACGGAGCTACACATTATTGGACTCTTGAGAAGTTACGGTAAGTGAGGAAGGAGGAAGGTGGGGGGGGTTATTAATAACGAGGAATTTCATAGAACTAGGGAAGGGAATAAACAAGGAAAGTTGAAGATTAGCATAGACTAAATTGCAACGAAGGAATTACATAGAGTGATCTTGGTTCTTTGAAAATACCGTGTTTGAACTTAGAATTGTGTAACTGGCAGTTCACCATGTTCAAATAAAAATTTATAGATAAGTTTAAAGAATTTTCAAGAAAATTAAAGTCTTTGTAGCAACATAGGATCAGAGTAGATTTAAGGCATTTGCATTTACATCCGTTTCCTGAAATATTATTCAAATTATTTGGGGAAATAAATACCTACCATAGTTGAATTTGACATTTCTTTATTTTGTCAATATTTTAATTTTTACATTACCCAAGATACTTAGGTCTATTACAATCCTTTATGTATTATTCTCGTTACTATTATTATTATTTATTTTAAGTTCCATTTTATTTGTTTCTCGTTAAACAATTTGTATGTATGACTTCACATTCATTATTTCGTTAATTTTGTTGCATTTTGTTGTTTTGTCTTTACGTCCGAATATTTTATTCCTCGAGAGTTGAATATAAACCTGTTTTGCTCGTGCCGTGTTGAGAATTTTCATTTTGTACGTAATTGTATATAAGATTGGTTATAAATCCGTATTAAAGACATTGTATACATATAAATATACTGGGTCGGTAAGTACATTTTCTTTTAATAGGACTAAATGTATAGTTGCAATGTCTAATCCATTTCTAATAGCGCTTGTTTTATTTGCTGCTTCATTATTTTAATTTATCATTTTAACGTGCTATTTACATAACATGTTACGATAGTTTCCCTCATTTTAAGAAATCATTACTTTAGCAAATGAAAAGAATTCATAAAATATTTTTGTCATACATTTTTGCTTCGTAAAAGCGAACTAATAAATTTTAATACTCTTTTTAAACCATATTTTGTTATCCTTTCAACTTAAACAATGAAAGTAAGTTCGCATGATGAATATCTGATCATTTGCTCGATCAAAATGAGAGGGCATGCCTACTCCTTACGAGATTAGCGTAGCAGGACCGATATTATCGAACGTTTTAATATAGAAAAATGTTTTAGAATTTTCTAGTTTTTGTTATTATTTAGATACCGTTTATATAAATAATATTCTGAGAAGGGCTTCATGAGGATTTGGTTCTCATATCAGATGGGCATATCCTCTCAAACACCTTAGATAGGTCAAACGGATAGGTCGGGTAGGGCAGCGGCGGGCTACATGGCTGTATTGTCCGTAGCCATCGGCTGGAGCTCATGCGTCAGATATACAACATGAACGAGAGCGCATGCGCGGAGGACGAAGCAGCGCCGCCAATGGTGCTGGCCCCGCCGCCACTGCCGGCCATCCCCGGCCACACGCTGGGCCAGGCTGGCCAGGCCCCGCCCGCCGACATACTGCACTGTATATCTGCGTGCGCGCAGCAGACGCGCCTCTCGCTAGCCAACCTGCTGCCCTCCAGGTTTGTGAACGCCGACCTGCGCCTCGCTTAAGCCCTTATCACGTTGAGATTATTAATAGCGATTTAGCTGTGTAAACTGATCTATCTGTACGTTCTCACAGCCCAATAAACTGTTCACTACAGTCATAAATTGACAGAGAAGTTTGTTAGGAAAACAGAAAATAAATAAATACGGGTTTTTCCTCCAACATTCAAATCTTTATTTACTATTCTTGAACTAAACTATTCATATTAGGTTTGTCCAGTTAAATCGCTAAATTCAATCAAGATGTATCGGGCTTCAAAGACAGACAGACCGGGGACGCAGAGTCAGCTTAGGGCTGACTAGGCTGCGCGTGAAGGACGCCTGTACCATAGCAGTGTTGTTGCACTGAGGACTTACGTGAGCCATGCACTGTCGGCTTTCAACATGTACATACACACAAACAGATGGACTGTGGCAGTTGAATTGAGAAATAACTCTTTTTTCAACGTAAATTGTACAATATTTACAAGGCTTACAAGCTTCCCACTTAAATGTATTTATAATATAGTTGCTGCAGATTCTGAGGGTGCGATTAGTTTCTTTTGTTCATTGACATAAGGTTCTAATTCAAATGTTCCATGTGAGTAATGTTAATGTGAACTGCAGCAACTATATTCCTGATATTATTATGGCTTTGTGTTTATCATCACGGAAGTAGTTTTATTTGTATCGCGACTCCACGCTTCTCATGTAGCTTGGACTTGATGTGAAAGATAGTCTAAAGTGTCTTTGTGACGCAAATAGGCTATTTAACAGTTTTTGAGAAACAAATAGTGTTACTTGTGGTTACTTACTAGATTTTTATTTCCATAGCCAAATTACAAGATGATTATTAAGTAACATTAACTAAATTAAATTAAAACTAAGTTAAACCTAAAAAAGGCCCTCGAGGCATTGTACTGGGGATGCTGGCGGCATTTCCTCGCTCAATTGCAATGCTGATGCGTTGCGCGAGAAAGCCGCCAGCTTTTCGGTCACCAGTTACATCAACTAGACGTTTCGCGATTTCCGAAAATAACTTATGCGCACTGGGACCCCACGGACCGAGTGTCTCGACGCCAGAGGGCACAAAGTTTTACTCTCTGCCAAGGCCTTCATATTTAAAAAGTTTCAGATTTTTCCGCTTTAGAAGTAGTAGTAATGCCAGTCGGTTCAAGAAGAGCAGGTACATAGATGCTGGTAAGAGACCGGCGGATTATGTCATTAAGTGTCTTGTAGTTTATTTTCGTCAAAACATGAATATTTCAGCAGAATACAAACATTAACAGACATTTGAGTTTTGATATCATAATTTTAGCTCAGACCAGTTGTACACAAAATTCTAAAGTATTTTTAAATTACCATTATATATTTTTTTTTATTCTAAAGGTTTTATCTTACTGTCAACTAGCCTATTATATTCAGGGTGAAGCTACACGACATATTTGTGCAGTGTAAATCATGCGACTCTTTGCAAATCAATTTTTAAAACGTTTGAATGCGCAAATAACGGTTTTTGCGAAAATAATGTTAGTCTGGCCCCACGATAAGTTCCAAACATGAGTATAGAAATTGTCTAAGTGAATCACAGTAGAACTTAAATATATATATTACTATATATTTATAACCTTTGTAATATATATATTACTTGCCGCCTTTCTATGTAAGAAAACAATCTGTTAAAATGACGATTGACCGAACCCTGCAACTGTTTATTTAAGTACCTACTAGCTTCTGTCCGCGACTCACGCGTCTGCGTGAAAAATCTTGCTTTACAAGAAAATGCATCCTATGACACTCAGAAATACTGTAGCTTCCCACCAGTAGTTCCGAAGATGACCCCCAATATACAAACTCAAAAATTTTACCTCTTTATAATCCTAACTAAGTAACACCCATAAACTCACGCCTTCCTCTCATGGGGGTAGGCAGAAAGTATAGAACGCCACCTGCTACGATCTTTACATACCCTTTTTGCCTCGTTTACGTTCATACATCTGGTCATACACGCACGCCGGTTGCGAGTACTACGCACCTGACCTTTTTGAATAACATCACCAATGATTTCACTATTATGTCTTTCTGGGACGTCCCCTCCCGGCGTTTCCACTCACAGCTGCCTTGTAAATACCTTTTCTTAGTCGCCTTATTATATAATATAATATTATAAATGCGAAAGTCAGTTTGTTTGTTTACTTGTTTGTTACGCTTTCACGCCAATCCGGCTGAATTGATTTGGATGAAATTTGGCACATGGATATACCATGGCTTGGATTAGGACATAGGATACTTTTTATCCCGATATTCCCGGGATTGAGACTTACGCGGGTGAAACCGCGGGGTGCAGCTAGTATTAGTAAGTATAGATTTAAATATTTGGTTCAACAAATATCGAATGTCATTTTGACCGATTGTTCACTTACCTTGTACTCGTAGTACATGACTGTATTAATTGTAAATTATTTATTACTTATACGATCAAAATAGGGATTAACTTTCGCTGCACGTCTTGCAACATTTCTGCATTGAAACTAAATTCATTTGATTTGGCTTTGGTAAGATTAGTAAAGGATGTTCTCTTCATCCACGGATAGTAAGTACCTAGCATGATCAGCCGATAATGTCCCCACTACTGGGACACAGGCTCTCTTCGAGAGAGTGGGCTGTAATCTACCACGCGATAGTAAGTAACCTGTAGTAATTCTTATTCTAATCGTATAGTATGTGAAACCTGTGCTTTATACCTGTTAACATACCCACACACTGATACTAGATAAATCCACATTACTATAGCACTAGATTTTATTATTACTATTGTCTTCTGTATTATGTACTATTACTTTGCAAAACGATTACAATCTTGTTTTCAGAGTTGAATTATTATCCAGCTTGCAATGTGCTAACGCCTGTAAACGGACCTTGTATGATGTACAATACGTGTATTGCATGTATAATATTAAGATATTTAGCTACACATGAAAAACTATCCTTGATATACAATACGTGTATTGCATGTATAATATTAAGATATTTAGCTACACATGAAGTACTATCCCTGATATACAATACGTGTATTGCATGTATAATATTAAGATATTTAGCTACACATGAAAAACTATCCCTGATATACAATACGTGTATGGCATGTATAATATTAAGACATTTAGCTACACATGAAAACCTATCCCTTTTTCGAAATTGCGACATTCGAAACTAGGTTACTTTTATCACATGTATATCTTTTATACACTTAGTCCTACCATTACATGTATCTTTAGCTCCTCTATTATGAACCTTGCATTCAACAACTTAGCGTTCAAAATCACAGACACAATAGGGAATATGCAAGTAATTCAAAACTTATCCATTATTTTAATATACATTGTGTAGTTTCACCTGTGACAAACAATAAATTAATTTGAATTTGTAGGAGTCAAGAAACAAATTCCTTTTCTTTTTTTTAATGCATTACTTATTTTACAATTCATTATTTTGTGTTGCGTTTTTTTGGTGGAACGCAACGCAAATTCAAAACGAGAGATGTTTTTGTCAATGCCGGAAGTGACGAAATAAACTATGTGAATAAAAACCAGCTATTCTTAAGTTGGCAAAGTTCTTGAAATCTCACTATGGTAAGTAAGTAAGTGCGATTTCTGCTTGAATAAAGCACAAAAATAAATTTATTTAAATGATTTGGGGCTAAAAAGCAGATGTAAACAAAGAAGATTCGTGGTAAATGACGTCACATCATGCTTGTGACGAAAACGGACGTTGGAACTGTAGTAGAAAATTGTTGGAGTTTCATAATTTTTTTGAATTTAACTTTTAATATTTTCTTGGGTTTATATTACTGTCTATTATTGCTTCAGTGAAAAAGAAATACATGCATATTCCTCATTGCTGCACAAAGAGTAGCTTAGTATGTATAGAGATCATTCCCACACGCACTGATAAAGGTTCTGTCTTCAGTCTTCGACGACTAGAGCGATATATAGCTTAGCAAACTTCAATCTTAACTTCAGCACACCTATGGCTAATTTCGCGTTTCAATTAAGAATAACAATCTTACACCAAGTTATCTCTCCCGAAACTGGAGTCTCCTATCTCGTTTTTAATTCCACAAACAAATAAGCAACGTTACACAACTCTCACCCTTACCAAAACATCATAAACCCTAAAATACCGTATTTATTCACCAGACAAAGGCTGGAGCTCATGCGCGAGATGTACCACAACGAGGCCGAGTTGTCTCCCACATCGCCGGATCACAACATCGAGTCTGTCACTGGAGGCGATCCTTTCTACGACAGATTCCCATGGTTCCGTCTAGTTGGACGGTCAGTAATATTTACATTAACACAAAGCTTTTTACTAAATGCATATGAAAATATACAGGGTCAAATTAAATTAGACGTGATGGGTCCAAACAAAATATGAAAAAAAAAAAAATTTTTTTTGGGTCAACGACCGCTGTTAGTTTTGTTACTTGAAGTATGAGTTGAGAAATACTGTTTTCTTTTGTTTTATCACGTTTAGAGACCCATCTCGTTTGTGAAGTACACACAAACAAAAAACGTTTTTTAAAATGATATTTCAAATGACTAGACTAACTGTGGTTGATGACCCCAAAAAAAACTCATTAAATTAATTTATTTTTGTTTGGTCATGTTTAGATATTGATACCCATCACGTCTGCGTATCACTAGCTTATTTCATTTGACCCTGTAGACGATACTTATAACAATAATACAATATTTTGAAAGTTTTATCTGTCTGTGTGTTGTTTGATTCGGCTGGACCGATTTGGACAGGACTTTCACTGGCAGGTGGCTGATGTTATAAGGAGTAACTTGACTTTTATTTAAAAAAACAAGCCACGCTGGCTAAGCCATGGGTGGCAGCTAGTCAATTATAATAATTAAAATAATACAGTTACTTCAGGCTTCTATTAAACTGTTCAATATGTTTGCAATTTCAAAACATTTACTATAAAAAAAAACTTGGAAAAAGCATTTGTGAGCGCTGCACAATGTTAAAAAGCTTTCAGTAATTTTGACAAAATCGGGCATTTTAACTACATCCAAAGCTCAAAAAGCAACAACAACCGAAGTAATACTGACCGAAGGAACAATTCGAGATCACACAGACATTGATTTCATTCATTCATTCATTCATTTATTCATTCACATCTACAGTGCTACAGAGTTCCTTTGGCACTTGCCTGGATGACGTTGACAGGAGGACGTTGTTGGTAAACATTTGTGAAATTGTCACAGAAATTGTAGTGAAAAAAAACCGGCCAAGTGCGTGTCGGACCACGCATAATGAAGGGTTCCGTAGTTGGGAATTTGGGATGAATTTATCCCAAAAACAAACTTAACATTATAGCTGAAAAACATGTTCTCCCATACAATCGATATATGCCACGGTCAAGTCTCCAACTGAAAATTAAGTTGGTCGACTATTATTCGTTAACTTGTAAAGCTTACTTAGCTGTGATAATTTCATTATTTATGTACTACTGCTATGAATTTTTTCACATCTCCATAAACAACCATTTAACTGGCAGAGGGGGGGGGGGGGGGGGGCACTTGACTCTAACAAAAATTAGCACTTTAATGCTTAATATTACGCAAGCGGAACCTGGAATCGAAAAGTGGTGTTTACAGACTCGCAATATTTTTGAACGGCCTGTCTAACGATGCCCCACACCACGGGGTATACAAGAAAAAGAAATATCATCCCCACATTAGTTACGTGCAAGGGAAAAAAAAGTTTTTCGAGATTTTATTTTAGGACTTTGTCAGCGTAATTAATATGTATACCTATGCTAAATTACAGCCTTCTTTACTACGGAACCCTAAAAAAAACAAGATGGCGGTGCTAGTTCCGATGTAGCTCACGCGCCAAAATTTCCTTGTACGTTCATGCACATATTTTAAAATAAAATATTCCTTGTTCTAATCACATACTTCATTTCTACAGGAGCTTCGTATACTTATCGAACCTGCTGTACCCGGTTCCGCTCATTCACAAGGTGGCCATTGTGAACGAGAAAGGAGACGTCAAGGGGTACCTGCGGGTGGCCGTACAGGCTGTTATTGACGCTGAAAAGAGTGAGTGTTCTCTAAATTGATAAGAGATATCGAAAAAGTGGTCCTATACAAAAAACGGTTGGCATACTCACAATTTGGAAACTATTACTTGCCTTTGAACAGAAGAAATTGCTAAACCTCAAAATGTTTCAAGTTATTCAGAATTTGAGATTCTAAATTCGTATTTCTGCTGTCCATACTTTGGATCATAGGACCAAGAATTACTTATACAAACTATTCATATAAAAATACTGAAAATAAGCTCATGACGATAAAGGCATGACGACAGTTTAATGTAAATTCAGGGAAATAAGAACCTAATATTATGCAAATTCAATATCAACTTAAATTGTCACTATAACAAAACAGTAATTCTTTAAAACTTGTATTATAATCAGGCTATAATGTCCCACTGCTGGGACTCAGGCCTCCTCACTTAGAGATGGAGTGGGCTGTGAGACTGGTGGTGGGTACTGGTGCCATAACTTGGGTCAAATAAGTTTATTTTCTTTCTTTCTTTTGATGTGATAACGTCTTATAAATCGATGAACGCCGGCTGCACGCACGTAAAAGTGTCACGTTCCGCCTGAGCCAAGCGTGCAAGCGAGGCACGATCGGCCTAAGCGTTCGGCTTGTGACGCATCTCTCTCTCGTTATCACGTAAAATTATCGTCCGTAAACCGACTTTACAGACAACCAATTTTTTTTCTTCATATTTTTATTAACGTTAAAAGTCATGTAAAATAATACTTTATAGTAACAAAATTCCTGCCCTACTATTTCAAACTCATTCTTTGTCCCCTATTCACCTAAAACTTCCTACCAAAAACCCTCTACAATCTCATCCTTTCCTATTCTGAAGCCTTCAAACGATTTTGTAGACAACGCAGAATTCGCAGCGGGCGTGAAGCAGTCGGCAAAGATATCGTTCGATGACGACGTGGCGCCGGCGCGTCGCAACAAACTGTCAGCTGTTGACAAGAACAACGCGATCAACCTCGACGAGCGCATCACTGATGTGCCTGACTCGAATATTAAGATTGAAGGTTAATCATTTATCATAATCGTTCATTAGCGAATATACTGGGCAATACGTGAATTTTAGAATTGGCATGCAGGATACGGACAAAATTATAGGTTTTTTTATCATTAGTGTAATTCATAATTACGAGTATATATTCATAAGTTTTTTTGTGATGTGCATATACGGGAATACTTTTTGTATATATTTTGAAACATTGGGTTTTCCCAGCCGTTTTTAGCGATCTAGGTGACCAAATATTTTTTCAAGTAAACCCATGCTACACACAACAATAACTTTAAACTTTCTTTGCAAAAATTTTACTGATGACAGTTAAACAATGATTAATATTAATATAGAATCTTTATTTACTGTGAATGAAGCCTTTTAGTTTTCTCTTCATCTTAATGTTTGTAAGGGCATCTGAACAGTGTATATAGATGTGTGTGTGTGTGTAGTCCATTCAAAAAACCTACTGGGCTAAATGCGAGCATTTTTGCTGGCTAGCTTTAATTGCTTATCATTGAAAATCTACAATTTTTTGTTCCATCCATAACAGAACTGGCAATGGGCGAATGCGACGCTGACAGCGGTCGTGGTGACAGTTCCCTTGCCTCGGAATTAAAGGAAGAGGAGCTTCCCGAACACCTGACCCTTGGCAAAGAGTTCACCTTCCGAGTCACTGTGCTGCAAGCTCACAGCGTGACTACTGACTACGCCGACGTCTTCTGCCAGTTCAAGTGAGTTTTATAGTTATAGTGATATGGTTCATAATTGCTTGCCAAATAGAACAATTGACCCACAAAGAGAACTGAAAGAGACTGCACTGACGACTTCCTGTTCAAATGGAGCTGTAAATTTCTTGGAAAAAAAGCGCCGTTTGCCAAGCAATTGTTAATCTCAGTTGTGTCGACATAATAAGTGACTTCATTTGGGTTACTTAAGTACTGCCAAACAAGCAAGGCGTTTTGAGGAACGGGGTTACGAATCATGTTTTGTTTCAGCTTCTTACACCGCAACGAGGATGCATTTTCGACAGAGCCCGTCAAGAATGCGGGAAAGAACACACCTCTGGGATTCTACCATGTGCAAAATGTAAGGACATATTCTTATTCACCTTGCTATTAGTTTTAATATAAGGTCTTGGGTATTATTTTGGTCCTTCTAGTCGGTTACCACAAGGTGCTATTTAAATATCATAAAATCTGAAAAAGTGGCTTCTAATTATTTCAATTTCTATAAAATATAATAAAGGTAAAATAGTTACTGAATTTATCCTATCAGAATAACCCGTTAATCACCTTGTATATTTTTTGGTCCTTGCAGTCGGATTCTATTTATTTTGATTGTACCAATATTTTCTAATACATTGTTATTTTGTTGACAGATCACAGTCCCCATTACGAAATCCTTCGTGGAGTACATAAAGACGCAGCCGATCGTGTTCGAAGTGTTCGGCCACTACCAACAGCATCCACTGCACAAGGTAAGCGCAATTGTACGTAACATTCTACTATTACTGTGTTATTTGTGTGTACGCATGATTGGTTTAATTATAAAATGAACTTATGAGTTGGTTTATCGAGTTAATTATCATATTGTGACTCATATAGTATTTGCGTATGCAATAAACCCTACAAAGTCGCTAAGCACGGGTATATTGGATTTCGGAAGCACAGTAGTCAAAGATTCAACAGAATTATTTTTTAATTTACTGTCCCCTTTGCAAAGCCTTTAAACGAGAGTTCAATGTTTGAAGAGGTCTAGGTATTGCCACCATGAGTGTAATATTATGATAATTTGTCTTGTACTTGTTGAATGATATATTTTATCCTAGTCCTTCGATAAATTGTTAATGTTGATCCTTAAAGTCGAAAAAAATCCCTTAGGTCTTTCCAGTCGGTAAACCATTGATCAATGATACCTAACTGATTTCATTTCTCTAGGTAGGTTTGTACAAACACTTTTATACGTCAATCATATTTTTTAAACTAGACAAGATCGGCGTTTCCTACTGCCCACTCTGAAAAGAAAGGCCGAAACAAACTCAGAGGTCACAGTCTCTTTTAAAGTCCAGACATAATCTTGGACAGATCATGTGAAGACCTTGTAGATTGTTGTCTGGAATGGTCTTTGATGAAAGAACCGTTCTTTCATCAATTTGTGTAGATTGAGTGGACCTGTCCAATCAGTGCACGCATTTGTCAGTAATCGTGCAGGTCAACTCAGAACTTATAGGATATTTGGGTGGCCGCATAAATTACTCAAACTGCCACTATGATAAAAACTAACGGAGAAAAAAAAACAATGACTCACATAGTCTTCACATTCACAATAATTAAAATAATGTAATACTTTACAAAGTAAATACTCATGTCATTGTATTTATAACATTCATCAATGTCACTGTGTATATAAAAATCAGGACATAAAATAATAGTTATTTAATTTGGTCCATCGAGTTGCATACTCAGTTTATTTTGGTCCTTCAAATGTGTTCATTTTGGTCTTTCGAGTCAGATTACTATTTATTTTGGTCCTTCCATTCGGATATCCTGTTATTTTGGTTTTTCGAGTCAGACATCATGTCCTGTTTATTTTTGTCTTTCCACTTGGATCCCTTGTTATTTTGGTCCTTCGAGTCGGATAACTATTTAGTTTGATCTTTGAGTACGTTATTTTGTTAAGCGTGTGTTGTTAGGTGAGGGTAGAAATAAAACGATGAGTAAGAATGAATCAAGATGTGTTTCTTTCAATGTTTAACACCTTCTGATCAGTTTTACCGCTCCTCTTCACCCCAGGACGCAAAGCAGGACGGCCCAGTAGGCGGGCGCACCCCTCCCCGCCGCATGCTGCCTCCGTCCATCCCGATCTCGGCGCCCGTGCGCAGCCCCAAGTGGGGCGCCGCCGCCGTGGCCGCGCCGTGCTGCAGCTCGCACCTGCACTCCAAGCACGACCTGCTGGTGTGGTTCGAGATCTGCGAGCTCGCGCCCAGCGGCGAGTACGTGCCTGCCGTGAGTATCTGTAATTAAACATGATTTGAAGCTTAGCGTTTCTTACTAAACTAACAAGAAAAGAAAAATACATTTTTTTGGTAAACTATGGTATGACGCAAAAAAAAAACAAATTATGGGAAAATATGCGTCACATCCACGCAAAATGGTCGACAAAAAACAAAATATAGCAAAAAATCTAAGGGCTAAGCCAGAGTTATTCGGCCGGATTCACATTTAACCGAGCCCTTTCTGTCGCTCAAAACATCTTTTATCTCGCTCTACGAGAAAGAAATTCGCCGAAAGCGATTAATGCGGGCTGTTGGAACCAATCCAGCCCGGATTGGTTCCAACAGTCTAGCTCAACAAAAAAATAATCACTTTTCACAATATGATCCAGAAGCATACAGCTCCAGCATACATTTCCTACCATGTGGACCATCCTAAACAAGATATTAGTGGATTTCTCCAGAATTTTTATTACAACCCACTAAGACACCCTCGGCCTTATTAAAAACTAAGTTTATCTTATATCGATCCATTTTTTTATTTCGAACTTTATACCGACAAAGTTAAAATTCTAATTACAAATACTGACGTTAAATTCGAGTCTAAGTCTAAGTTGTTGTTTGTCTAAACAGAATTCAAAATACAAAATACATGACTTAGATTAGTCCAAGTCATGTATTTTGTATTTTGAATTTTGTATTTAGAACTTGTTTTGTAATGAAACGGTTTACTTTAAATCTCCAGGTGGTAGAACACTCAGATGAACTCCCTTGCCGCGGGCTGTTCCTGCTGCACCAGGGCATCCAGCGCCGCATCCGCATCACCATCCTGCACGAACCTTCACAGGACCTGCAATGGACTGACGTCAGGGAACTGGTTGTTGGTATGTTCATGTTTATTAGGATTTGAACATTCTTTCACGAACGAGGAGTGTGACTTTGAGGAAGTCCGAAAAATTAAGAGAAATTATATTATTCAAATTAAAGTTTTGAACGTAAATACTCAGGACTGACAGTGGACTCAATAAAATTTTGATTGGCAGAAAAATACCAGTTTTAAGTATACAAATTACTAAAGACGGTCCTAAAATTAACCATCAGCGAGTGGTTTAAGCTAGCAAGAAGAATAAACACAAAAACAAACTCTAATAAGACTAGAAAGAGGGATGCGCATTTCATATCTCAAATGAAATACCATATGAGCAAACTGGTCATATTAGACTGTTAATTCAGAAAGCTATACTCTTTTGCGGCGCAATTGTGTTTATGAAACTGACCTAAAAAATTCAGTGATTAAAAAAAACCCGAAATAACAACCATCGCTGATTCCGTATTTATTTTCACATAAAGTCTACTTGTCAAAATAGTATGTGATGTCGCAGGCCGCATCCGCAACTCCCCGGAAGCGAATGAAGACACGACAGACGGAGATGAAGATGGCGCGCTGTCTCTTGGACTATTCCCTGGAGAGAGGCCCACGCTCGACGACAGGGCTGTATTCAGGTGAGGCAATTATTATCAGTAATCTGAAGGCCATTTCTCGTACGTGAAAACGTTCAAATTCAAGTCGCAATGCCATTTCGGTTCCAATGAGACAGATTAGAATGAGACCGTTCTTAAAAATAGAGGAACTGTCCCACACATACAAAAAAATACATAAAAAAATCTGAGAGCCTAAATGTTTTATGTCTGAACATTAAAACATTTTGAGTCTCAGATTATTTTTAATGTGTAAAGTGGAAGACTTAATAGAAACGATCACAAAACTAAACGTCATTTTTGAACACTACGAAGGACAAAAAATCTTCTTCAAAAAGCTGATTTCAGACGCTTCACTCGAGTGAATGATAATTTTTGTTACATTTCACGTTCGGTACATTTCACGACACCGAGGAAATTTCATAGAAATGAACGTGCATCTACTCATTTAATTTCATTTTTCTATCATCGGAATTTGAGTGAAAGATGCTAGATAAATGAAAAAAAAAAAAAGTAAACCGTCTGGTACCTATCCGTTTTACAAATACATTCTTAATTGCCCCAGAAAATAATATAATTTTGGTAATATTAGGTTCGAAGCGGCCTGGGACAGTAGCCTGCACGGATCCCCGCTACTCAACAGGGTCAGCGCCAACGGAGAGGTCGTGTATATCACTCTTAGTGCTTACTTGGAGGTCAGTATACCAATCAACCGATTAATTTGTTCCGATTTCGTGTCACAACTTACGATTGCCGTACACGCTAATCGTAAAGTGGATGCTAAAGAATTTGTTCCTATATTGCAATGCTAGCAAAAGGCTGCTAAGTCACAAGTACTAACATAATATTTGACCAATATTTTGTACACTTATTTTTTTTTGGGTGGGAAATTATCAAATAATTTCTCCCGCTCTGGGTGGAGCGGGAGGGTGTGTCAGGCTCTTACTGACTAAAACCCACCTGTATTCCTTCCGTTGCCTGTTGCCAGGGGCCTCGTTATCCCTTTCGAACTTCCACGAGACCCCGGCAGGCATCGGCCTTAGTGGATCTACACTTGTGCTGACATCTCTTTGAGGCGCGCGTGAAACAATGTTGCGCCGTCAACCCGGGCCTGGTCCTTACCGGACGGTGAGCTACCCATTGCTCACCGTCCGCAAGCCCGCGCCTACGGTGGCCGGAAATCCGCCCGGGATTCCCGACGCCCAGGGCGTCTCTTACGGGGGCGAGAGGGCGCGAAATTTGCTTTTCCCTCAACCGTACCGCCTCCTCCTTCATGAGCATTAATACGCTCCGTAATATTTTGTGCACTTAGTTTGCAATTCACGTTTAGACTTTGAGTCTCATATTCGTGACAATCAAAAGTTGCGCAACGTTAGTTGCAAGTCCAATTTTTAATGTTTTTGAAACTTGTTTATACATACACATACATAAACTGACGCCTTCTTCCCATGGGGGTAGGCAGAAACTATAGAATGCCATCTGCTACGCTCCTTACATACTGCATTTGCTTCGTTTACGTTTATACATCTAGTCATACACGCACGAGTACTACGCACCTGACCTTTTTGAAGAACATCACCAATGAGGTCATTATTATGTCTTTCTGGGACGTCCCCTCCCATGCTACTCACATATCGTAACATTCGAAATATAAACTTTCAAACGAGATTATTTTGACATACCTACTTTAGAAATACAATACTGAAATTTAAAAATAGAATCTTATTAAAACAATTTTTGTATAACAAAATAATGTTATAAAACAATTTTTGCACCAATACGATACAGGGAAAATCCAAGAAGTTAATATCAGCAAGGAGTTTCCATCAATTATTTTTTTTTAAATGGAACGCATATGCGGGGCGCTCCATTTTTATATCACTACAAAAAAGTATTGTCTCCAATTTTTACTTGTCTGTGGCAGCGCCCGTTTTAACTTTGATATTATATTTAGTAGGTTCCTTCCCAATGTTTGAGAGTAGATAAAGTAGTGTATGAAACTGCACTCGTGTTTTTATATCCTTCATTATGCAACAGGTTCATAAACTACTATTCTGATTCCCTTTGACTTAAGCAACAGCCCGCAAGGTGAGGAGATGAGGTGAAAGAAGCGCAGTGCGTCTCGTATTTATTGAAATTTTAGGTTTTTTCTGGGTCCGGATGATTTTCTGGGTAGACACTCGTTTTAAATGTTGTGTATTGTGTGTCAGGTGGACAACTGCAGCCGGCCGGCCATCATCACCAAGGACCTGTCGCTGGTGGTGGTGGGGCGCGAGGCGCGCACGGGCCGCTCGCTGCGCCGCGCGCTGTTCGGCTCGCGGGCCGCGCGCGCCGACCACATCACCGGCGTGTACGAGCTCAGCCTGCACCGCGCGCTGGAGCCAGGTCGGTGCTCTAACACGCAACGAACAATAACTATTCACTGGGAATCGCGCGGGAAGATAATTACACAAACGTAATATTATGACTCCTAAAGAAAAGAAAAAATTGTCTTTTATGAAGTCAAAAGGCGCTCCATCCCCAGCATGGCGGGCGCTTGACGTCATGGGCAGATACGGAAATAAATATTCACACTATGGCATCACGCAAACCTGTTCATCATATACCACTAGGCCATACGAAGAGTTATTTATTGTTAATAGCATGGAATTAGCAAGTACTTTATAATAGCATGGAATTAGTAAGTCCTATTAATATTATAAATGCGAAAGTTTGTAAGGATGGATGGATGTTTGTTCCTCTTTCACGCAAAAAAACGCGGGTTTGGATGAAATTTGGCACACAGATAGTTTATAACCAGGAATAATACATAGGATACTTTTTATCCCGATATACCCACGGGGTCAAAACTTATGCGGGTGAAACCGCGGGGCGCATCTAGTACTTACATAATAGTATGATATTAGTAAGTACTATATAGATTATAAATGAGATGTTAGATGTTGGACATCATATGCAACTACTGTAAGGCTCGCACGTTTTTTATAAGTAAGTACATATTTATTTTTTTATAAATTAATTGTTTTTATGAGCTAGTCAGCTTATAAAATAAATAACTCTTCGTATGAAAACCAAACCAGGCGTATCATACGCCCGAAAACTGTAGACCACTTGTTAATCTTTGTACGCGTTTGTCTAATATCCAGTAATTATAAAAAACAACGAAGTTACGTTAGTAATGCCGCCCCGCAGGTGTGCAGCGCCGCCAGCGCCGCGTGCTGGACACGAGCGGCACGTACGTGCGCGGCGAGGAGAACCTGCACGGCTGGCGGCCGCGCGGGGACTCGCTCATATTTGATCACCAGGTATGGACGGGTACTTTCTTAATCATCAAAGTGTGCCTGTAAAACAATGGTGCCAATTCCCTTGTTCACAAACTAAACTAAATTTAAGTTCAGTGCATCTTTTTCTTTCTATTTCATTAAGAAAAGGACAGAAGATAAATTTTAGTTTAGTCCTGTCAAATTAATCAGCGCCTGTCACTACTCCATACAAGTTTAGACGTGATTAAAGACTTGCCTACTAAAGTTACGTCAATTTACGTCAAGCGCTGATTAATTTGACAGGACTGAACTAATATTTATCTTCTGTCCTTCTCTTAATGAAATAGAAAGAAAAAGATGCACTGAACTTAAATTTAATTTAGTTTGTGAACAAGGGAATCGGCGCCAGTATCCATTTTTTTTTCTCTAACTGACCAGATAGTTGTGCTGCTGAGGCGATTGTTGAAGGGCTGGCGTTTTGGGGGAAGAAAAGTGCTGATTCTCAGCCTAGTTTGAATAAATTACTTTTGATTTGATTTTGAATAGAAGCAATTAAATCGGTTAAAATTAATGAGGATTTTATCAAAATAACATATCTAGGTGCAACTAACTAAATTGTGGCTGATCGATGCAGTATCGATCGATTATATCAAAACATAATCGATGGGCGATCTATGAATGTAAAGTCCCATTTACACGATGCAAATTTGGCATACAATAAAATTGAAGCAACACATTTGTTGCGTTATAATCATTTGTTGCATAATCGATGGGCGATCCCTGGTTTAGACGATGCACATCATTACGTGCATCGTCTAAACCAGGGATCAACATAAACGAAAACTGATAATGGGGGTCGACGAGGTCTAAAAATCGACCCCTATTAATTAACACAAGTTCTTATTTGAAACTTCCAAGATACTGTATAAGTTGTATTCCGTTTACCAACTTGTTATAATAATGACAAATATTTTAGTAGGAAGTATTATTGTTGTACTTTTAAAAAACACAACAAGTCGATAAGTGTGCTCAAGTTCATACAAGTTGAAAAAAAATGGCTATGGGAGTCTGAGGTATCAGTTCATTTTGGAAAAGGGATCTCTCACCCAAAATAGTTTGGGAATCTCTGGTCTAAACTCTGTTTAGACGGTACAATTTTTATTGTTGTCTCAAGCTATAGTATGTCACATGCAATTAATCGCACCGTGTAAATCAGGCTTAATCCAGCAGCCCACAAAGGATCTATTTCGCCTTTAGGCGCCACCTCCACGGGAATCGCGGCAATAGTCTCGTCGTGCCATCAAATTCTCGCCGCGATGATATCGCCATGTAGAGGGGCTTGTAGCTAAATAATAACAGCAGCACGGGTCAATCGTTCAGGTTAAGCTAAGCTTGCCGCGGTTGGTCCGTAGATGGGTGACCATCTTTACATACCAAGACCCTCCGTGCCTCGGAAACCACGTTAAGCCGTTGGTCCCGGCTGTCATTCGTGGATCTTGACAGTCGTTACGGGTCGTCAGAAGCCCAAAAGTTTGACAACCAGTCTTACCAAGGGGTATCGTATTACCCAGTAACTCGAAGGTCAGATAGGCAGTCGCTCCATGTAAAATGCTGGTATTCAGCTGCATCAGCAGTTGTAGTTGGGAAAAGGCTAGGCAGATGATGATGACTCTCGCCCGTGAAGATGGCACCTTATTGATAGTGTTGTCTCTGAAATCAAACGCCGTCAAAATTATTTGAACAAAAATAAATAGCATTTTTTTTCAACATGTTTTTGTTTCTCATAAATCTAAAGCACATTATTGCGTATTGCAAGTGAATGGGACATAGAAATAAGTAAAAAATATGCATTTTTTTGAGCATGAAGTCTCCTGAAATTGCTATTTTTATAGCATGTCTTTCAATGATAAATAACCCGTCATTTCTGTCGCCAGTGGGAGCTGGAGAAGATGACCCGTCTGGAGATGGTGGGCCGCACGCGCCACCTGCTGGCGCTGCGCGAGAGGCTGCGCCACGGACACGAGAACACCGTGGCGCCCAACGACTTCACTAAGACAGAGAAGGTACGGGATACTATTATAATACAAGTAGAATATCGTCGGAGATATTCTGAAACCGCGGAACTAACAGTGTTTAAAACCGCGTATTTACAAAAGAAGTAAAATCGAGATTTCGGATTTTCTAATTCATTAATACATATTTTACATAACTAATACCTACAATATCAAGAGGAATTTGACAATTTAAAAGTTTAAACAATAGAAAGTCAAGTGGTTTAGTAAATATTACGTTTTTCCTCGTTCCTGTAAAGTTCACTGCACCTAGCTTAGGCGGTTTTAAACACTGTTAGTTCCGCGGTTTCAGAATATCACCGACGATATCAGAAGGCCTATTCCCGTAAATAAAAACGTTTAAAATTTATTCGCAATCTTATCTCAGCGATGATCAATGTATCGTAAACTAATATTATAAAGGCGAAAATGAGTTTGTTTGTTTATTTGTTACGCTTTCACGCTAAAATGACTGAACAGATTTGGATGAAATTTGGCACATGTGTAGACCATAACCTGGATTAGGACATAGCATACTTTTCATCCCGATATTCCCACGGGATTGAGACTTATGCGGGTGAAATCGCGGGGCGCAGCTAGTTTATATTAGCGAACATTTCAGGTCTTGTCTTATATCTTTTCCTAACTAATATTATATATGCGAAAGTGAGTTTGTTTGTTTGTTACGCTTTCACGCTAAAACGGCTGAACGGATTTAGATGAAATTTGGCACATGGGTATACCATGACCTGGGTTAGGACATAGAATACTTTTTAATCCCAGTAGTACGTTCCAATTGGATAATTTCCGACCTCCACGCTGGCAAAGCCGCGGTCAAAAAGCTAGTCAGTTATATTTGTAAAAAAAATAGGTAATACGTCAAGATATTTGCCTCTCTATCTAAACTGTTTGCTAATAGTAATATGAATAAACTGTATCAAGACGCCGTTAAATGTGATAAATGTTCAAAGGGGGTGAGCCTGGAGACCTGTCATACAGGTTCCGAATCTAGTTCAGACTCCAGCTCTCACGAAGGTTTAGCTCAAGGCAAATTTGTAAATACAAACTACTGTAACAATGTACCTTGATGAGAGAAATTAACTGTGTTATTATTATTATATTATTATTTAAATTTGCTCATAATTATTTGTCTTTTCAAAAAGTCCAGTGACGACAAAGACAATGTATATTTAATCTATTTTGACGAAAATTTCGTATGATCTTTGACTGGTCACACTAAGACCAATCAAAGATCATACGAAGCATTTTCACCCAAATACCAATACAAAGTCAAAATATTTTATTTCACATAAACCTACATGGGCACTTATGAAACGTCAGAAGCTAGGTGCACGGTTCCAATTGGCCGTTTCCTATGGAGAAGACCCGGTATGAAACTCCATACCGTCCAGCGTGTATGTTTTGTTTGCTTGATAAGAATATCTGCCGTACAAAAACAGCTGATGAAGACCAGCGCCACATAACTAAGCTAGAACAATAAAAATGATAATGTTGTTTGTTAAACAGGAGGTATGCAACATGGCAGCTAAAGCAGCTGCGGACTGCGCCCGCGACGAGTCGCTGTACGAGCCGTGGGACATGACGTCACGCGAGAAAGAACTCTCCACCAAATACATCAAACTTATACAAGGTATGTCATAATATGTAGTCGCTGTTTTCATAAGCAACATCTGTTTACTCAGGCCACCACCTTATCGCAAGAACGCATCCAACTTGATGACAACTAACCCTTTTATTTTTCTTGTACACATGGCTACATATCAAGCTATTCATTTCCAGTATTAGCTGATCTCGATACAAAGAGAGGTCAGCTTATACTGGATACATTTCCAGTTTAAGCTGACCTCTTTTTGCATGGAAATCCTATACAATTGATATGTAGTCGTGTGTTCACTGGAATTTTGAAATTACCAATATTTTATAATGTTCTCATGTTAGTGACGATTGTTATAATGGGAATAACATAACATTACGGCTATATTCCCTGAAGGGTTGGCACAGTTGTAGGTACCTGTAGCTCACCCACATTTCGCCAGTTATGTTTAGTCCCATGGGAATAAAACTCTTTAAACCGATGTGCCATGTCATAAGATAAGACAATTATTTATTTGCTCAAACATGAGTACAATACATACAAAACATATAGTCAGCATGCAAGAGATGTTAAAAATAAAAATAAATCATCATGTTGGCCTTAAACATTGGCATGCCTTTAATGCTTGGTATACTGTGTCGATCAGTGCCGGATTAAGCAAGCGCGGTGCCCGTAGCATATTATATCGAGGGACCCTTGATCTGCAATGGGTTCTTAAGTACAAAGTTGTAAAAAAAATGTTGGTATGATTACTAAATTGTAATAAAAATAACGTAGACTGGTAAGTCAGGCTGAGAAATTGAAAATTCGATTGAAAGCCTTCACATATCATTAACAGAATAGTAATAGAAGAAATCTGTGAACAACGCAGTACTGCCAACAAAAACAATAAACCGCCAAAACTATACATATTAATACTATATAAATACAACAATAGTGATTGTGGCTAAATAATAACAGCCGCACGGGTCAATTAATCAGGTTAAGCAACCACGGTTGGTCCGTGGATGGGTGACCATCTTTGCATACCATGACCCCTCCATGCCTCGGAAAGCACGTTAAGCCGTTGGTCACGACTGTCATTCGAGGATCTTTAACAGTCGTTACGGGTCGTCAGAAGCCCGGAAGTCTGACAACCAGTCTTACCAAGGGGTATCAGGTTACCCAGTAACTGGGTTGTGGGTGTCAGATAGGCTGTCGCTCCATGTAAAATACTGGTAGTCAGCTGCATCCGGATGGCTGGAAGCCGACCCTAACGTAGTTTGGAAAAGGCTAGGCAGATGATGACATACAACAATACAATATAGGTAGGTGATAAAACTAGGCTACTTAGTCTAACAAGTCTCAATCAAACATAACCTAAGCAACATCAAGCATCAGGTAAAAAAGTTACGGTTCGAGCACTTTCCGGCCACGGACATACAGCTAAGTTGGCTTTACAAGGTAACGAGTAATGTTCGACCAACTTAAATATGTAGTTGGAGAATTGACCGTGACTTAGGGCTCCCACACAAAACTGCGAATTCGCATCGCATCGCAAAAATCTGCGACCTCAATGTCATTTTATTATGAAAAAATGACATCGAGCTCGCAGATTTTTGCGATGCGATGCGAATTCGCAGTTTTGTGTGGGAGCCCTTATATCGATGTATGGGAGAGCATGTTTTTCAACTACAATGTTCAGTTTGTTTTTATTCATCACAACATCCCAAGTACAGAACCCTTCATTGTGCATGGTCTGACACGCACTTAGCCGGTTTTATATTATGGCCTGTTGTAAAAGGATCGAAGTCAAGCTGTTCACTCACCCTGTTAAAGTTTCTGCTCGCACGCACAGGCGCAAAAGGACTGAGTTCTGCCTGTAGTTAGTCGGAGCAAATGACACACGAAGCGGGGGATTAGACCGCTTCCACCTGCCGAGGATGTTGAAGTAAAATTTTGATAGAATTTCCGAGCTATTAATATTATTATTAAAGGTCTTTAGTAAAAAAACGCAGTCGGAGATCTCACGACGATTAATTAGGGGCAAGAAATGATATTTCTTTTAGAGGTTAATGATACGGTACTCTTTGATAGTAGCATAGATACTTTATAAATCTTCTTTTCATCCCATCTATTCGAAAAGAGGCAAAGGGTTCCTCGATAAGTGCGAGCAAAATGGGTCATTCCGGCGCACTTAATAACAGTGAAGAAATTACTTTTGAATTCGGAATACTATTTAGTTAAAAAGTTTGAACGCAATCCGATTCGATAAAGTCCTGGTCGGTAATAAAAAAAGCGCGCCTGCCGATGCGGCATTGGCTAAACAAATAAAAATAAATACGCGGGAACTTCTTATCCGTTTTTTCATTACTTTTTGTCATAATATTACAGGCAATTTTAATATAAATTTGTAATTTGGTTATGTAAATATAAATATTCGTCACTAGTCTCATAGAGGGGAGCTATAAGCAGAGCGTGCCATACGGTACCATAATTATTTAACCTCGAGCTCGACTCTAGAATCCTTCGCTTCGCTCTGGATTCAAACAATCGCTCTCGCCCTCAATACATTATTTTGGTCCCCTGTGACACAATCTACTATTGGATGATCTCTATGTTTTCAATATATATGTGGTAACACGGATTCCATATTTCAGACGCGTACTCCAAGTGATTTCTGACAAAGGGACAGTATAGAATTTTTAAGGTTTATTAACGTAATGTTGATATTTCTATGGCAAAGTACAGTAAGTAAAGTTAAAACGGAACAGTTTCCTTTGCAGGAAGGATAGGCTCGTCGGGCAAGGAGGTGGAGACCGCTGCATCGCCCGCCACCCCAGTGGACGAGGGTGTGTCCGCGGACATCTCCACCCCCAGCCTGCTGTCTTCCATACACAGTGCTAGCAGCTTCGAGTGAGTACCTACAACCGTGTAAGCATGAGCGAACAAAACTTGGTGAACACGAACGTGGGACACGTCTCGGTAGTCACCCTTTTTCTAGGCATATCTTCTTTCACACAGTCCATCCATCGTTTCCTTGGCCTTCCCCTACTCTTATAGCCATCCACATTCATATTCAAAACTTTCATCACGATGACAACCGATATCTTGATTACTTGAATATTTAAAAAGCTGAAATTCTAATTTAAAACCACCTTAAAGATTTTTTAGTTTTTCATTCGACGATTAAGGTGTATTATCTAACTTTTTGTCGATGGTTTTTCAATAATAAATTAATAATATTTTTCCAACAATTCAAAATCGTTGAAACCTTCTAATTACAGATGATGTAATTCTAACGATTTGACATTAATTTGTATTTGATATTATAATTTTCTAATTGTTAAGTAAACAATTATAATATCTTTTATATATGTAATTAAATATGATGCCCATAAGCTATATGGAAGAATTTATTATAAAATTAAAATATCTTAGTAGTAATGTCTGCAAAGGAGATGTTTCAAAACGGGCCCAGTATATGTACAGTACCTCGAAAAATCGAAAAAAATCCCTGGAATTCGGGAAAAATACAGATAAATTGCATAAATGCATATTTTTCTTGTAATCATTTGATATTTATCAATTATTTTTATCAACTTTCAATATGGCGTCTCGCCAATTTAGGTACTCTGTGGTTAAAAAACAATGACAGTACTCGTATACCATAGATCGACCACTGATAATGAACTATCTACTGTCACTTCAGTCGCTTTCGTTGTCCATCGTGTTTTGATGTTCGGTTTGTTTGAATTTCTCGAGTTATTTTTTTATGGCATCTCGCTGGTCAACCTATGATGTTATCGTCTGCTTAACTGGACTTTGTGTACAAACTCCAACTAGATCTAAAATAATATTACAAAAGACTAAAAGTACGGTAACGTAGTGATTCTCTTTGACAATGTAAAGAAATAAACATGTCAAACGTCGATAATCAATCAACATGACAGCTTACCGCCATGACGGGTTTTTGTTGTGTGTTGCAATTTCAAGTGTACATTCTTGTGCTTTACTACCAAACAAAGCCAATTTATAGTAATTGGATGATTGAAACTGTTTTAATTGTGTTTCCCCATTTTTTAGTATGGTGTACTAAGACCTGGCCGGGGCTCCATACATTTTGAAACATCTCCTTTATTCATGATTTGATTTGATGAAAGGGTTACTAATTCGCTTTAGTGAGTTATTGGGTAAGAATTGAACCTGAACATGGTTTGTTTAGACATTCATCAGATAAGTTTGGAACAGACTATACAACCTATTATTTTTTGGTGTACATATGACATTTACCTTACATCGCTTTCCAGACTTTGCTCCCCGGAGCGCGGCTTACTAGAGAAGTCGATGTCAGGCTGGGCGGGATCGCACGGGGCCGCACTAGGAGCCCTCGGGGCCCTGGGCGCCATGGGGCCCGGCGCGCTGGGGCCCGCGCTCTACGTGCCGGACTGCGAGGAGGTGCGCGTGTCTGCGGCCGTGGCACGACGGGGACATCTCAACGTGTTGCAACATGGCACACATGGGTGGAAGAAGCGCTGGCTGGTACGTTCATACTGTAGTTTTTTTTTTTATAATGTCTGGTGTAATCGGTGATTATTTTATAACAGTAATTATTTTTATGAAAAATCAATATTCTACAAATAAAAAAAACTATGCTTACATCGTGAAACTTTTCATTAGGTGCGAGAAGTCAGTGAAATTGACGATTGATGGAATATTGTTTAAAAGGCTTCCATATTTTAGTTTAAATAATTATTATCACAAAAAAATATGCAAGAATCAATTAATGAAATGCCCCCAGCGTGGTTTGACCAGACTCGATTACTCGAATAGACCCAAAGATTTGTACTAGCCCCTAATGAATACTTTTATTTTTTTTTACCTCGACCGCGGCAGTCTCAAAGTAGGGTAATGTTTTTAACCAAACCTACAAATTTTTAGGTGGTCCGACGACCCTACGTGTTCATATACCGCGACGAGCGCGACCCTATCGAGCGCGCGGTCATTAACCTCGCCAACGCGCACGTGGAGTACTCTGAGGACCAGGAGCAGATGGTCCGCATGCCCAACACATTCAGGTAATGACGTCACGCCTACGTGTTCCTATATAATGACCGATCAGTTTCAGGTATTCGAGGATTCGTAAGCAAAATAGACAAAGAGCATGGTAGTTATTTTTCCGTTCCGTCTTGCTAAGGTATTTTGCGCCTTAAAAATAACGCATAATTACTATTGCAATCCGCAATCTATACTAATATTACATAAACATAACATCACGCCTTGTTTCCCCGAAGGGTTGGGCAAAGGCGTACCTGTAGTACACCCACATTTTGCCAGTTATGTTTAAGTCCCATGTAATAGGGGACGAGCCTATTGCCATTAACCGGGCACAAATCCAGACTCCGGGCTGCTACTGAGAAATTCCAGATAGAAAAACCCAATAACACGTTGCCCGACCCGGGAATCGAACCAAGGACCTCATGCTCAGCTGTAGCGCTTGCAATCATTATACCAACGAGACAGGTAAACTAATATTATAAAGAGATTAAATTTGTTTGTTTGTAAGTTTTTTAGGTAGGAGGTAATCTCTGGAACTACCAGCAAGCTTAGCATGACGCTTTCTATTTCTACGAAGAATATACACAGGCGCTGGAACTCGCAATTTTATATACGCCTTGTTCTGTCGAAGTTGTGAGCTAATACGTTTACCTTATGAAATATGACATAAAAGGCCAAACAAATATTGTATTTATTAACCTGTTAAGCCCCGCGTGACATCGATTCGGAGTCAAACAATAGAAAATCAATTGTGTCCCATTAGCCGTCCTTGACCAATTAACACGATTTGGAGCAGTTTGTCGTTAAAACTAAAATACTGCTGCCCACCCCCTTGCAAAAATCTCGCACATCAGAAGTAGAAAGATAAAGATGCCATTTTATTTTTAAACCATATTTTGTAACATATGGGTAACCAGTAGGCTTAGCATGACGCTTTCTATTGCTATGAAGAATAGACACAGCTCTTTCTATACAAAGTGACATTTCGTTTATCCATTTTTGACATCGCACCGTAGAAATCCTTCTACATAAAAATGGATCTAGACAAAGATCGTTAGAAATGAAACACAAAATGTCGGATTATTGAAGGATTTCTATGGTGGTGTTTTTTCTGTTTGCTCGGCTCCTAAGGAGGAGCCGAGCAAACAGAAAAAAAGTCTGAAACAGTGTTTCTAAGTGAAAACGAAGTAGTAGCGCTGCGCTGCTGATATTATTATCAGTCTTCAATAAAAAATAACAATTTTAACTATGAACGTAAATATGTCATTTATAAACTGTGGTCTTTATTCTTGTTATAGCGTGGTGAGCAAGGAACGCGGCTACTTGCTGCAAACACTCGGCGACAAGGAAGTACATGATTGGCTGTACGCTATCAACCCATTGCTCGCTGGACAAATCAGGTGAGTTGACCTCCTCTGTTACATTCACTACCCCTTCATTCATATTAAGAACATGCATGACGTAGTATGACAGTTACCTTGAATTTACTTCTTAAATTTACTATTACCAAATAATCATATTCTGCTTATCTCTTCATTTTTGGGCTAAGACTCCAAGCCATACTGCCACTGAGGCAAAAGCACCAACCCCTACAGCCAAAGGTAAAACCTTTACTGTCAACTTTTAGGCATAGGTACTCGACCTTTACAGCCACTTTTTTAAAGCAAAGTATTAAGCCCATACAGTCACTAGTGTCAAGATTCCCTGTTGTACAAGCGAAACCGCCAGGGTAGCCCGCGAAATTGTAATTGTCTCACGTTTTTTGCAATTTGCAGAGCAGTATGTGAATTAAGAGCAGTGGTGGCCCAGTGGTAACGTCCGCGACTTACGAGTTGTAGGTCGTAGTTTCGAACCCAGAGAGGCACTTTACTTTGTGTAAATTATTTCATCACCACTGCTCTCAAAACGGTGAAGGTAAACATCGTGAGGAACCCGGCATGTCCTAGAACCAAAAATTCGATGACATGTGACATCTACCAACCTGCACTGGGCCCGCGTGGTGGATTACGGCCCACTCCCTCTCACCGAGAGGAGGCCTGTGTCCCAGCAGTGGGAACATTATAGGCTGATTATGATGTGAATTAAAATATCATTCGCGTCCGTAACAAATATGTATTTACAGAATTATAATCATTAAAATCATCAATACAAGTCTCGAAGTTCAAATTGCCCTACTGAATGACTATTTCATGAAATCGTGACATTTGAGGCCAATTTGAACTTAGATAGTTATATTTATAATTCCAATGTTTTTAATTCTTCAAATACGTATGTGTTACGGTCGCGAATCGTATTTTGATTAACACAACCTTACACTGACGTGAAAATTGCAAAAAACATGAGCAAATTAGAATTTCGCGGGCTACCTTAGCGAGTCCCCCTTAAGTGGGTTAGTTGGGTCGGGCCTGTCAATATACACGTGTGAAGTTGTGTCGTGTCAGGTCGCGGTCGGCGCGACGCGGCGACAAGGCGGCCGGGGCACCATGAGACGCCCTCATCATGGAGTCTATCCTCGTTTTTTAAGTGCGTCTCCAACGGAACGCTCACTCACAAAGCCTTGCAAAGGTATTGAAACCGCTCGGAAGTTCGGTTTGTGGAATTAAACTAAGATGAAATGCGAGAACTGAAAATGTACTATTAATGTTAGGAACAAAGGCAGCTGTATAAACGTAAGGTTGAGAGTAAAATTAAGACTTCTGAATCATTGTGAATTCAAAACGAGCGTGAATTAGAAACGATTGAAGACATTTGTAAGTTACTTATAAAATCTTTACGAATATTTTGTCGGTTTCATCTATAGAAACAAAACTAGAAATGTGTTTAAATATTATTACCATTATTACATAATGTAATATTATACATACAGGGTCAAATTTAATCAGCTAGCGTAACTCCGCAGACAAGATGGGTATCGATATTAAAAACATGATAAAACAAAAAAAAAAACTAATTTGATGGGATTTAGTTTTGGGGTCATCAGTCGCTGGTAGTGAAGTCGCTTGAGATATCAATAAAAAAAAAAAAGTTTTTTTGTGTAAACTTCATAGACGTGATGAGTGTTGGTAACTAAACGTGAAAAAATAAAACATTTTCTTCAAAATCAAAATCAAAATATTTTTATTTCACATAAACCTACATGGGCACTTATGAAACGTCAGGTGCACGGTTCCAATTGGTCGCTTTCTATGGAGAAGAAACTCCACGGTTACTCTTTTAAAAATAATTGACTTTTCAATGTTCTCAAATTACAGTGTTAATAGGTATGGGAGGATAGTGTAGGCCTGTCGAGAAGTACTTAACAAAAAAAAAGAAAAGAAAAAGGTCTACAAAAGATCTAGTCTATTAAGCCTACAACGTTCTCACATTCACAACGTACACAAGAATCCATGTAAAATAGTATTAAAATAATAAAAATAAAAACCTATTTAAACCAAATGACATGTTTGATTAACTCATACTTCCAGTAACAACACTAACAGCGGTCATTGACCCCAAAAAACATATATTTTTTTTCATTTTTCACCCATCACGTCTGCGGATTAGTCTTGCTAGCTAATTTAAATTGTCCCTGTATACGACGATAAAAGGGAATATTCGCTTTGGTTCAGAAGTGTTCAATACAATGTGATATCTTTCTGCATATCTTATATTGAAGAGTTAAAATTCGGTCTGATTACGCTAGCGTATAGTTAGGGTATTACGCAAAAAGTACAAAGTAAGTACTTTTAGGCTGGTTTTAACAACGTTATTTACCATCGTAAATCGCACTGTGCCAACAGTTGCACAAATATTGTCAAATTAAATATACGATATGCATAAAGATTGGAATGAGGTATTTTCTAATACTGATTTTAAATATTAACATTAATAAAATATCTTGATATTGTAAACGATCCATGATTGTTAATAAAGGTTTAATTCCAAAGACCGAGTGAACCAATCGTTGATAAAGAAGGAATATATCCGTGACTGGTTTGGTGGGGTATAGTAATTCTATAGTCACTGAGCGCTCAACGCAGAACTTTTTACTGTGGTCCATTTTTATAATATTTAGTGAGATAGTTCATTTCGTATTCAAAGTTGCCAAAATTATTGACGAAGGTTGTATCATGGTGTTAACAATTTAAAAAAAAGATTGAACACCAAGACTTGTATTTTTTTTAAACATCACTAGTGAGTGAGAATTTTAATACTTTTTATACGAAGTTAACTATTTCTATAAATTATAATTTTGTTTCGTCAACTCGGGGACCACAAGTCGCATAAAGTCAGAGGACATGCAAATGAATCAATTATTTTAGCATATCTGAGTTTTATTATCAGTATTATATGAAGCAGCTGCATTTAATGCGATATACGATTTATACGTAAATATATATATATATATATGTATATTTTATTTATTATATGTATTTGCTAATTGGATGGAAGAACCGGTCTTTGGCACTTACATTGGACTTACATATTTCTGATTAAAACAAGAAAGTGTCTTAATAAATTATACAATATTGATGTAGCTTAATTCCTATATAAATTACAAAGTAATATTATACTCGTAAAAAGAGATTTTGTTATTTTAACCAAAAATATTCAAGTGCCAAATATCTTGCCAATAACTGGTCAATTAATCCCGGAGTTTAGAACTTTATAGTTTAGTGCGAGGGTCGAACGAGACGGGACCAAACCGGTGCACTGATTATAACAGGAACGGGGTAAAGATAATATTTACATTGATTATAAACACGTACAGTATATTATGTACGTCTAGTTGAGATAACGAGCTGTTTCAATGTCTTCAAGGCCTATTAAAAGCTCTTCTTTTTATCTATCTTGTATTGGCAACTTTGGACCACGATATTAACATAGCTCCATTAAAATATATAGGCAAAAGTATATAATAATGATACCTTAAGAGTATAATACCAGCATTTATGTAACCTACTTATCGTGGTCCATCGGCCATCTTGTAGGAAATGTTAAAGCGTATGATGTCTACGTACAATTTCCGTGCAGTAATAACAATATTGTGATGCGCACAAATAATATCGGCGATGCGTGATAGACTCCATTTGTAACCTAAGAATTTAAAGAAAAGAAACACTGTACTTGTGAAAAGACAAATTACTGAACTATATAAATTTTCTTCTAATGTTGGATACATTATTAATGTAATTTACCTTGTATATACGTATGACCCGAACGGTAGTATAAAATTATATTTTGAGGCTCAAAAGGCCGTGGTGGCGGTAGTTCGAACTCGTATGTCGTCATACGTAATCGTTTCACGTTTTAGTATCGATTGTAAATACATTAAATATTTGTAGTTAAATGTAGACTATGCATTATAAATCATTTGCGCTACAGTATGTAGTTGGTAATATTATTTAACTTGATATTGTTTTGTGTAACGATGTTTTCTTTCAAATTCTTTATATGGGATGTATAAAGTAGGTTAATGTGATGTTACTCAGATATATCTCGATGATTTCTCGATTACCGATGATTCCGTTCGGAGCATTCCGTACGTTCTAGTCATATACCGTGTAGGTACATGTGATAGAGTGGCCCCATGCTGTGCTGCGAACAATCACAAAGTAGTGTGTTGATACGTGTTTCAGTGTTACGTTGTCCCCTGTCCCCCTGTCCCCGTCTCACAAGTCCATTACTACATATATTTATACAGACCACATCAATATCATCGTAGGTAGTAAATGAAGTGACTGTAGTTTTATATGGATGATCTTTATAGGCATTAATTTTATCTCAAACACTGTTGTAAGTCCGAGCTATTGTTTACTCTCGTTACCGCTTTGATAAATGTGGAATAAATATAATAATTGTCACTATACTATCGCTTTTAGGTGACTATTTTTCATTCGAAATCGAGCATACATAGTTATATAACAAACTTGTAAGCTTAAGACTTATTAGTCTCTGTAAATATTTTACTTCATTTGGTACTTACATGGGTTACAGAAAATAAAAATAGCTTTCTCCTGTTAAAAGTCCAGTCACAACGGCTTGCACACTTAAACTGTAGTCATAACATATTCGGCTAACACTAGAGAATATCCTGATAATAATTTAGGGTATAAACGTAGCTATAAGAACAAAAAGTATTATCCAAAATTTAGACATGCTGTGTGTTCTAGGTAATATTTCTTGAAATTGGAATTAATACAATTGTCGTCGAGATTATTAAATGATTATGTACCGTTTCATTTTATACAGCACAACGTCAAATGTTGCATAATTATTTTTCATGCGTGTACTGGTTCAATACTTTGGCGGTGTGCTTTATTAAAACACGAAACGCTCTTAAAAATATAAGAATCTAACAGATTACTATGTCCAAGTACTTCTTCACCAAAATTAATATTTGTGTAACTTCTTCAATATGTGTGTTGTTATGGATGAACGAGATCTCAAGCTGAATGACATGTTTGTTAATACCTTTCTTTTCTAGTCATTTTTTTTTTGTATTTACATTACATTCCAAAGTTTGTATATTACTTATTTTCTTTTTTTTTTTATAAATAGGGTAATGTATTTTGCATAGCAAAGTGATGTTTACGTAGCGTAATAACGTGCAGAATGATAAAACCACGGGTGTGTTGAGGCGGCTGTTTTATAGCTTTTTATTTCCTTTGACGTTTTGTTTGCTAATTCGCGTTTAGTTGTTATATTATTGTAATTCTATGGAAACAAAACATTTTAAATTAGAGATACAGCTGGACGCTGGATTATATTTTTTTATAGAGTATACTGTTTAAGCTACACTGCTATTTTTATAGGATTAGCTGTTGTTTTGATTACGTTTGTTTGTTTTTCAACTAATTTATTTGGTATGCGTCGTTGTTCTGTGGATGCGGCGCGGCCTGTGACGTCACAGCGGCTGCGCCGGCGCCGCTCTTGTGATTACGATAGTGATTGTTGATTGTTGGGCGAGAATGATATTGAAAACAAATTATATATTCTATATATAATTTATGAATTTCATTCAATTTATGAAAATAAGAACAATGTAATGATTGGTAATATTACTCATTGCTCTAAATGTACTATCAAAATATATTATACACAGTGTTAAAGGTCATAAATAAAATGCTTTGAAAATTTCCAAATCGTTGTTTTCTTTTTACTTATCCACCAAATACATTATACAAATCTTAATTACGATGTGAGAAAACACAGAAAACACTCAAAATAGTCCTGAGTATTTAAACTGAAAGGGGAAAAACTGTAAAATAACCAGAGATCAGATTTTCTATATTTTAACACTTTCTATGCCAAGCACCCAGCATATGGGTCGAAAAATAATTCGTTCGTGTGCCCACAACTCGCATCCGAGTCGTCGCTATATGTAGCTAAAGATGACTTCTGTTCAGATGACTTCTGTTGATTGAATTGTTATAGATTTGCAATAAACATTATATGGCATGCCAATTTGTATGTATTCTATGTACTTAGCGGTGAAAGTGTTAAGGGCAACGAACATCATCAACGTTTCTGGGTTCGATTCCCGAAACGGCCAAGTACACTTCAATACACTACACAGGGTCAAAAAAGACTTAACGAAGCCTAAAATCTACGCATAGGTACTGAATATCGGCCATTACAATACAACATTATCTGTAGTGTGTAATGTAACTTAAATAAGTCGTTCCTGATTATTACTGGTTACTTATAACCTACCCCGTAGCGAATGCTGTATCCACTGTTACACGCCTCCAGAAATTCGTAGGACTAGCCAGCCGCATCGCGAGGGCGAAGCTACAGGATCACCCACGCTACTCAATGCAAACTATGTATAACCCAGTGCCCCAGACGCTTAAAAGCCGCAAGTTTTCTTGGGTACGTGAGTCCAGCCGATGGCAACCCCTCCACAGGAAGATTTGCTACCGTAAAACGGGGTGAATGGGGATGAAACTTTCAACATGGATTTTCACGTTAAAATAATAGTTTGCTGCCAACAAGGAAAGATCGTCATTCATTATTATACAGTAGACACATTAGTCCTTTTTGGCAACAAACTACATTTAAAGTTTCGTCCCAATTCACCCCTGCATCCCTATTCACCCCGTTTTACGGTATTTGGCAAGCAAGAGCTGCTTAAACCTCCTGATTTCTTTATTGAATCATCGGCCTCCCATCTGGGTACAAGTTACCGTGACCAACTTGGAAAATTTTGAATAGACTTCGACCTAAGTAGGCCGCAGTAGATAACCTCCACGAGTCGGTTCACGGACGGCTCAGATCTCCAAGGCGTATGCGGCGTCTCTTCACAGATTCACCTCCCATCTTGCACGCGAGGACCTATGCTAGGATGCGTCAGAAAACGGTAACGGACGCGAGGCATATATGCTTGAGCGGTGTTTAATCATCATCAGCATTTCAGCCGAAAGACGTCCACTGCTGGCCATAGGCCTCCCCCAAGCACCGGCGCTTCGACCGGTTCTGTGCTTCCCGCATCCAGCGGATTCCTGCGGCCTTCGGAAGAATTATAGGCCCATTTCACTTCTGAGCCATGTCTACAAGCTGTTTTCAAGAGTCATCACGAACCGTCTTGCGAGCAGGTTTGACGACTTCCAGCCTCCCGAACAAGCCGGATTCCGTAAAGGGATTAGCACCATAGACCACACACGCTGCGGCAGGTTATACAGAAGACTGAAAAGTATAACCTGCCTCTTTGCTTAGCGTTTATGGACTACGAGAAAGCCTTCGATTCGATCGAGACATGGACTGTACTGCAGTCTCTTCAACGGTGCCAGATCGACTATCAGTACATCAAGGTGCTTAAGTGTCTGTACACACGCGCCGCCGAGCGCCAGATACCCTCTATTACTCTAATTCAGGGTAATTTCGAACTGGCGTACATCGCACTCGTATGCTTTCTAATTAACGATACGTCGGCCTTGCATACTTCGCTCCAGTGAACTTTCGAACTGGCGTACATCGAGATCCTGTACTTTGGAACTAACATACGTCGACATTTCAAACTTCGACATTCAGTAGCGGAGTCAGTTTGAAGACTTGGGACTAATAAAAGTAATAGTCTGACGAGTCAGGAGTTCTTTGAGTCCTTGCGAGTCTTCCGAGCCCTATGAGTTCTTTGAAAAAAAAAAAACACATTTATTTAGCTACCAGATAAGGACTCAGTTGACTCAGTCCCAAGTTCTTTTGAAAAGACTCAATCTAAAGTTCCTTTAAAGACTTAAAATTCAAAAGGACTTGAGCACTGAATATTTTTTACCGGACTAGTATTAAAAAAAATAGCATATAAAGTCAAAATTAATTAAATCGAAGATTAATTTTATATAATGCTAAATACTCCGACACGCGCGTGAATGCTACATACCTAATGCGGTACGCGATACATTATATTATATGCTATCGATATCAGTTGACTTATCATTTGCATCTGGAACACAGTAACACAGTAATTATTTATAATTTTTATGTATACACGAAAAGACAAGCCTGCTACACTATTCCCAACCACTGCAACTCCTGAAAGCCAGATTCAGCAGTCGCGACCACTAGAAAAGCGCCGAGGCAATGAAGTTCGGAAAAGTCTCGAAGAATTTTCATTCGACTTTCTTTCAACAACTTAGCACCCATTTAGATCTCAATTACTTTGTATGCGCCTACGGAAGTGAAGTAAGCTTAAGCGGTTTTGACAGTTTGTATTACAGAGGTCTTAAAAAAATCGGTTGCAATGGAATTTCAACTTTGTCATCTATGACATTGAGTTTGTTTTCCCGAAACTTTATAAACATCCGAGATTCTAAATGAAAAAATAGGCTTACGACCTTTGCTTGATTAAGGAAAGTGGCGGGAAAATTAATAAGTAGAAAAACACAAGCATAACTTAAATTATATATTTATTATCACATGGAATCATGATACAAAATGGATATAGCTTACAAAACAATACATAGTTTCCATTATGAGCCTTTATATAATGTACATGAATTTCTAAATAAGGCATGTATTTATATTTTACAATACATTTTGAGACACACTATAATAAAATATAAGGGAACCAATATCATATTTACTGTTTTGACTAGTTTGTTTGATAAATAAATTCGTACAAGTCAAAATTAGCTTGTAAATATTTGTAATCAAATTATATACAATAATTTGATTACAAACATAATTTTTATTTAAAAGAAAAATATCAGACCTATGTTTTACATAAAAATAATATATTACGGCAATAGTATTCCAGCAAAATAAAATAACTAACAATAGAACTATTATTATTTATGTAAAAGGGTGATCTATTGAAAAAAACATGCATTCTGTGGAAACAAAAAATATTTTTATTAGAGCGAAGTTCCTTATCGCACGATACGGTCTGCAAACTTGACGAATGAAAGCTGGACCGATTTTTTTTTACATTATTATCGTCACGACACTTTTTTTTTCATTTAACTAATCTCAAAAGTTGTTAATTAATTTCATTGTGCCTGATATTTAATACATAATATACAGCCGTTCCAAAACCAGCACCCTAACTGTGTAACACACAATCTGAATGATTTTGAAGTATATTACTAATCCAATGCTTCATAAGTTCGAAAAGTTTGTCTGCTCAACAACGTAGAAAACGCAATGAATAATGTTGAATTGTCAAAATGAAACACATCGCTACTGACAGTGTGTTACGCAAATACCCCGCAGGACACCTCTCAATTTTTTTATTGACATAATGCCTTTATTATTGCTATAAAAATCCATGGCAGTCTTTCAGACGCTGACAACAGCTAAACCGCGGTCACTGTCAGGCTGCATAGAAAAGAAAGAGAAGCGCGATGACACAACACAACGTTCGTAACTTATTGCAAATTATGAAGCAATTATCTATTTACTCAAAATTGAGTTGAGTAATCAAAAATAAAAAAAACAAGTTCTGCATTCAATTAGGACGTTCTTGTTATTAATTAAATACGTACCTAATGTATGTTGATATTTAATACAGATATTTTAGATTGGAACTCAAGGTAAAAGGTTAGTTTACCGTTAGTTTGTATCGAGATTATTTATCAAAACGTGTTTTGGTAACAACCAAGTTCTGAGAAATGTGTTCAAAATTAACATATATTTTTCCCGCTACCACAAACTATACAGATATGGCATTTTTTTCTTAAGACAAGCCTACTTTGGTCATTTGCCTCTTGTCAGCGCCTTAAGCGTTTCTTTCTTTGCATAAAAGTGAAGTGTACAAATTTATCATACATTTTCTCATTCGATTTTGAACTTAACCTTCAACATTTTAAGGTTTATAATCTTTGGAGAAAATTGACAGTTCGTGGTAACTTGATGTGCTAGCGACTGTACATACAGCAGAATATAAAACCAAAATTACGATTATGTTTTGCAGTAGTGATGGCATTGTTTTCAGTTCTGATGTCCGAATAAGGGCAGAATAATTATGTAGCAAGCATTCCCCCTCGCATCGCAAAATATGATGTATGTATATTTCGGCCACAGAAGTTTAAATTCGCAAAACACGTGTTCTTTTGTACTCAGCTGCCAGTAACGCATTCTCTCATCGGCCGGATTATAACATGTTACGAATTTAAAACATCGCTCTGTCTCGGTCAATCGTTTAAAGATGAGAGGGACAGAATGATGGTAATCGTTAATACGGGCTGGTGTCTTTAACTCCACGTCAAAGAGGGTTTTTTACGTAGATAGAATGATGTTATAAATATTATGTGTATTGTGTGTTTTTTAGGTAGTTTGTTTTTTTGCATTTAAATCAGTCCAGTTGAAAACCAGCGTTTTTTGCTGAACTGGGCCTTTTTGGCGCAGCCGTGAGGCACACTTTCCTGCTAATTTCTTACATCGTACTTTACACTTTTTATTTGATATATATATATATATATATATATATATATATATATATATATATATTATCTGCTGTATATTATATTACATGTTTTTTTTTCTTTCTTTTCTTTCAGATAGCCCAGAGGAAACATACTATTAATCCAAAGCGTCTGCATTAAATTGCTTACTGGCTAATATTTTCCTTCGCCGTGCGATATTCTAATATAGTTCGCAAGAATAGAATTTAAAATCCTAGCCTTTTCATTGTTTGCCCATATTTCCTAAGAAAGTCTGAAATTTTCTAAAATTTCAAAGATTTCGTACGGTTTTTACGACTTGACAAAATATCAAGATTTCATTATTATAAGTTAGTTTAATACAAACAAAATCTTCCGGAATAAATTCCCTAAACGATGGTGACGACCGTACCGGCCCGTTGCGTACAACGCGGACACACAGACAGACATGAACGACTTTAATTTATATTATGTATATGTATATAAAGATTACACAGTTCAAGCAAATTGATTCACTTTGATTGTAAAACAAATGAACGGTATGGCCGACCATAAGTTTGTATATGTTTGTTTGTTGTGTTTCTTTGTTTTGTTTTTTGTGTTTGTTTGTATGAGTAAATTGTTAAGCATAACTACAAAGCAAAAATTTCAAATTATTGCTATACATACTATAATATTCCAGTACTCCATACTTTTCCATTTACAACTGTCGAGCACACAGCGTGAGCCCGATCTCTTCAAAGTTTAGCACAAGTCAACTAACACTCGCTTCATGAAAACGGATTGTAATTACTGTCGTAATCATCTTCTTCGCTAAACGGGTTCGTGGGTTCCGTAGCCTCATCCGCAAAAGGGTTTTTAGCTTCATCATAAGTTTCATCTTCGAATGGATTTTTCTTTGACCCATTGCTTATGGCTGCAGAAATATTATGATGAACGACGGGTGATACTCCCGTACTTCGGGGTTTCTCTGCAAATCGTTTCTTAGCCGTGATTGGTGAGGAGTACGGGGATAGTTTGTGGACTGGCTCGAGTTTGTTCAGGTTGGCTTCGAGGCTCGAGCTGTATCGTTGTTGCTCTATTAGCCTCATTCTACCCTCTGGGACGGGGACGACGGTGGTGCCTTTTGGTGCTACCTGTTTTGCTGTGTTTGATACGAATACTGGAAATAATAAAAGGTTAGTTACGATAATATAATTGGATAAAAAAATCTAAATGATCACATTTTTAATGGTAAGTTCGTTGGGTTTTGATAAGAGAATATTAATTAATGACACGGAGTCGATAATACGATGGAAAAACTAGTCCGGAATTGTATCTGAGTTTGTTATCATTATACATAAATTCACCACTGGCAATAATAATGCTACTGACATTTTTAATAACCACGTCAAAATTGGATTATCTTTCCGATATTTTTAAAAATAATAATAATTTAATTACACAAAGTGACAGCTAGCACATATCAGATTACTCCCGTGAATTAATAATTCGATTTCAGTGCATAGAGTTTTTGTGCACTCAGTTAGATGAAGATAAATGTTGCATCATTAGCAGAGATCGGATATTCGGATGCATATTTACCTAGTTCATTTTTGACTATGAAAGTATGGAAGCGATTTCTTAAAATATATTTTTTTAATAAAAATCCCGGGATGCCAGGGACACTGGGAATGCATAGTCGGGTGCATAGCATAGAAACGACTTCTAAAAAAAGATTTACATAAAAAAAAACCGGGATTCATGGCTTGCATATTTATTTACAATAAAACTTAATGTTTCTACTTACTTTAAATTACAATATAAGAGTAGGTAGTTATGCAGCCAATTCTATAGTAAAAAAAAAACACAAAATTTGTTGATTCCGGAATGGCGGGCGGGATTTTTACGATCGATACAAAAGTGCATTCCATATAAGCCAACATTTGAAAGTAAGTTAATATACATTCGATTTTATAATCAGAAACCTAAATTTGTTTTCCCGGAACCACGGGATTTTTTCTATACAAAAGCGCATTCTATATTAGCTAACATCTCATCTTTAGGTAAATATGCATCCGAATATCCGATCTCTAATCATTAGCTACTGAGAGTTTACCTGAGGACCTCAGAAAGGGCGTACCTAATAGTGACGTATAAATAAGATTATCAACTCACTCTGCTTGCTCTGTCCTTCTGATTGCCTCAACTTGGCCTCTGCTCCGGGTCCGTACGGCTGCGGCGCGAGCGCGAGCGCTGGCGGTGCCGGCTGCGCGGGCCCGACCGGTGTGGGGGGCTCTACTACCCCACTCTCTGTTACTACGGTCAGCTTGTTAAACAGGCCGCGTCCGTAGTATTCTGATACTACCGCGTAACTGGAAGATGAAAACGGGATGTTAATTCAGGATCTTAGAAAATCATCGATAATACTGACGATTCATCATATCATCATCATCGTCTGCCTAGCTTTTTCTCAACTGTTGGGGTCGGCTTCCAGTCTAAAAGGATGCAACTGAATACCAGTATTTTACATGGAGCGACTGTCTATCTGACCTCCACAACCCAGCTACTGGGTAACACGATACCCCTTGGCAAGACTGGTTGTCAGACTTTCGGGCTTGCGACGACCCGTTAAGACTGTCAAAGATCTACGAATGACAGGCGGGACCAACGGCTTAAGAATGACGAGTAAACAGATAATTATTTCGTTAATTTAAAAGGCATTGTAAAGTGTTAATGGGTTTTTCTATCTGGAGTCTGGATTTGTGCCCGGTTGATGGCAATAGGCTCGCCCCCTATTACATGAGGACTTAAAACATAACTGTGGGTGTACTACAGGTACACCTGTAATTTAAATTTCGAAGGGTTGAGTCTTTCGAAGGGTTGGGTCCTTCGAAATTTAAATTCCACATAACATAACATCGTATCACGCCTTGTTTCCCAGGCGTGATGTTACCCGGGGTTGCGGGAAAGTTCGAAAGGGTTACCGAGGCCCCTGGCAACACAGGCAACGGAAGGAACACGGATGGGTCAGTAAGAGTCTGACACACCCTCCCGCTCTGCCCAGAGCGGGATAAGTTGTTTGATAATTACCCACCCAAAAAAAAAAGGCGTTATGTTATGTGTAATTTAAAAGATATTTCTTTTTTTTTGCATATTTTATTATGTTTGTTTTTCTCTACTTTCAAACTGTGTTTAGGATATAGAAACAAATCCATCACCGATATGACTCAATCGCTGCTTGCCTGTTTTATCATTATCTAGATCTTCAAATCAAATCAAATCAAATGATTTATTTGCTTGAATATGGGTACATGAGGTGATACATACGACAAAAATTCCTTTTTAAACAATATCCTACCTAAACAGGTGTGCAAATATCTATTATAATAAAAACATATCAAACATCATTCATTTAACTATTAAAATTTGATTATTTATAAATTTTATTAATTATATAATTCTATTATCATTACGTTAACTTTAAAAAAATATATATCGTTTAAATAATCATTAACTTTATAACAGGCTTTATTGAACAGATAAGTCCTTAATTTATTTTTAAATGATGTCAAATGCTTCGTTTATAATTATTAGGTAATTTATTATACGGGGTGTTTGGTGCATCGTGTGCCAAATTGAAATGGTCGACTGAAGGGGTCATCCGCTAGCCTTTCAGACCCCTTAACACCCCTCATGCTCTGTGGATTTTTTTTTATCGACTTTTTATTGTTTTCCAAAAAAAAGACCCAAATTTTACATTCAAATACAGATTTAAAAAAAAATATAAGGCGTAGACTCTGAATTTTAATTTTATTTCGATGTGTATTGTTTAAGAATACTTTTAAATACAAAATTAGTGACATTAGTCACCTAGTTTTTTTTTAAATTCACTCGCAAAGGTAAAACTTAAATTAAAGCTGTACATGTTACAGCTATTATAAATAGCTGTAACATGTACAGCTATTTATATAATATTTATATATGGCTACAAAAAAAAAACCAAAAGCGACCGGGATCTTCCAACTCCCTCATTAATTCTCCAGTCTATCCTCTTTCTAATGATGTGCCACATGCCATAAAAGTATTTTAACAACTTTGTGAATTCGCTAGAATTGTGAATCAAGTCACATAAAACTACATTCCAAATTCTAATGAAAAAATATTTATTGCGGAACTGTTACTTGAGAAAGAGGTAAAATTTGTTTTCTCACTCTTTCACAGTAAAATCTATCTTTTATCTCTTTCTTGCATACCTTAAATCGGTTTGAACAAATCGCGCCGCCCGACCCGCCATTTTTTTAGTCGAGACATCACTGCCTCTGCTACCTAACGTGTGTGCTAGTTCACCATACTCCGCGATTCTTTTATTACTTTGTTATCGTTAAGTTTTGTTGGTTCTTGTTACATTTGTTTAATTTTTGTTGTTATTGTTAAACTTTGAGTTTTTTGTTATTGCAATGGCGACATTCTCTAACGAAGAATATGCGGACATCATGATGGCTTACGGAGCCGCTAATGGCGTCGCTCGTGCAGCGCAACGACTTTACCAGGAACGCTTTCCTGGTAGACGATAACCTGGCCGCAGAGTCTTCCAAGACACATACCGACGCATACGCGAGACTGGCAGTGTTACTTTTAATGAACCAAGGGGCCATATTGTGCGACATAATGTTGAAGTAGACGAGAGAATACTGGCACTTTTTGAGGAAGACCCTACAAGAAGCATTAGAAATGTGGCATCACATCTTGATATTTCAATATGGAAAGTGTGGAAAGTACTTCGTCAAAACAAAAAGCATCCATTCCACTACACTCCGGTGCAAGGTACGTAATTTTAAACTAACTTTAAACCCGTGCAAGCTTTGTTTGACCTTGCCTTTGTTTAGCAGGTAATGGGTATGGTATGGCGTCACTTCCAGGTAGTGAATCTATTAGCACGAACAGCGGGTCCTTTCTTGTGCAATTACTTATTGCCCAAGAGAAATTTAAAAGAGTTTTTTGTTTGTTGCAGGTCTTGAGGGTGGTGACTTTGAGAGACGAGTGGCTTTTTGTCGGTTTCTTTTACACACGGATGTGGATGATCCTGATTTTTTAAAAAGAATACTGTGGACGGATGAATCCAAATTTACCAAGGATGGGATCCTCAATTTACACAATTTGCACCACTGGACAACGAAAACGCAAAACCCACGTGTTAAAAGACAGAAATCTTCTCAAAGAAGGTTTAGTGTAAACGTTTGGGCAGGAGTGATTGGGAATCAGGTAATTGGACCGCATTTCCTGCCCGATAATCTCAAAGGCGAAGACTACCTGGAATTCCTACAAAATGACCTGCCCGAATTAGTGACCGATGTGCCCGTATTTAATGAACGTGTGCCCATTGTATTTCAAAATGACGGCTGTCCCGCGCATTGACGATTGACTGTGAGGGAATATCTCGACAATGTGTTCCCCAATGCATGGATTGGACGCGATGGCCCTATTCCATGGCCGCCACGTTCCCCAGATCTAACTCCGTTAGACTTTTATGTCTGGGGACGTGCCAAAGAGTTGGTATATGCCACGGAGGTTCCAACTAGGGAGGTATTAGTCCAACGCATAGAAGCGGCATTCAATACTATTAAGGAGGAAATACGACTTCGTACAACAACTGTTGAAATACGAAACAGGTGTCGGGCCTGCATTCGCAACAGAGGCCAACAATTTGAGCAAGATTTATAACAATGATTAAATAAATGTTAAAAATGCAATTTTGTTTTTTTATTTCAAGTAAATCCCACGAAAGATACAGATATGAGACACGAATTTACCTAACCATAAAAATGAGATAGCAGATTTATAGGTTTGACAGGTATCATTTAAGAGATTTTTTTTTAAATCATAATTTTGAATATTAGCCTTAGGTGACTCGATTCACAAGTCTAGCGAATTCACAAAGTTGTTAAAATACTTTTATGGCATGTGGCACATCATTAGAAAGAGGATAGACTGGAAAATTAATGAGGGAGTTGGAAGATCCCGGTCGCTTTTGATTTTTTTTTTGTAGCCTTATAAACAGCTGTAACATGTACAGCTTTAATTTAAGTTTTACCTTTGCGAGTGAATTAAAAAAGAACTAGGTGACTAATATCACTAATTTTGTATTTAAAAGTATTCCTAAACAATACACATCGAAATAAAATTAAAATTCAGAGTCTACGCCTTATATTTTTTTTTTAATTTGTATTTGAATGTAAAATTTGGCTCTTTTTTTTGGAAAACAATAAAAAGTCGATAAAAAAAAATCCACAGAGCATGAGGGGTGTTAACGGGTCTGAAAGGCTAGCGGATGACTCCTTCAGTCGACCATTTCAATTTGGCACACGATGCACCAAACACCCTGTATATTCTAGGGCCCATACAAAATACACTTTTGTCAAACATAACTGTTCTATGGGGATATTGCACGAAGGGTACTGGCAAGCCTGGTACTTTTTAACGTTTCATACCAGCGGCTTCGCGTGGTGTCAGAAATTGTCCCACGAAAACGTACTATCGGGATACAAAGTATCTTAGGTGTTAATCAATGTTATAAACTATCTGTTGTAATAGTAGGATTTATTTAAGAAGAGATTACATAAACAACCTATAATGTTCCCACTGCTGGGACACAGGCCTCCACTCTGTGAGAGGGAGCGGGCCATAATCCACCACACGGGCCCAGTGCGGATTGGTGGATGTCACATGTCTTCGAATTATTGGTTCTAGGACATGCCGGTTTCCTCACAATGTTCTCCTTCACCCCATTTTGAGAGCAGTGGTGACGATATAAATTAGAGAAAGTAAAATGCCTGCTTGGGTTCGAACCTACGACCTACGGCTCGTAAGGCGGCGGCCGTTACTGGGCCACCACTGCTCGTTCAAGAAGAGATTGATGAATAATAATGTAAAAGACAAGATTTTGTAGAATAACCTCATCAGGTAGAAAATCAGAGTGTCTTCTTTTAAAACATACTGTCCAAACTATCTAGCAATTACCATTGTGAGAGCCAAGTATCAAGTATGTATGTTTATAAAACACGGTTCTTCACAACATTTGCCGGAACGAAGCTTGACCGATGGCTTGCTTACCAAAACATGTGCATGAGACCGAAATGTTCATGTTGTTACTGTTTCATGATGCAATAGCAGATTACTAACACAAGACACCGAATTTTAGCGGACTATTTAAGGGGTAATGCGGTCACATGGTCGTTGACTTTCTTTCCATACTGACGTATTACTCTGTTTTCTCCCTGGTTAATGACATTAGTCCAAATATTGTTTACGATATAATGTGTACTACTGCCAAATCTCTATGTTTTGTTTTTGACGTAATTATATTACAAAATATAATTCGATAAAACGGTCAATTCTCCAACTGCAAATGTAAGTTGGTCGACTATTACTCGTTAACTTGAAAAGCCTATTTAACTATAATCATTTTCATTTTAATTTCATTATAATGTACTAATGCCATGAATTTTTTCACATCTCCATAAACATCCATTTAGCTGGCAGGGGTCCCCACCCTTGCGGGAAGGTACTTATGGGTCACCGAGGCCCCCGCAACACAGGCAACAAGAAGGAATACGGGTGGGTTTTAGTCAGTAAGAGTCTGACACACCCTCCCGCTCCGCCCAGAGCGGGAGAAGTTATTTGATGATTTCCCACCCTCAAAAAAAAAAAAAAAAGGGGTCCCCACCCTTGTGTGTGTCCCCACACTTGACTAACAAAAATTTGCACCTTAAAGCTTAAGATTACGCAAACGGATCTCTGAATCGAAAATGTGATATTAAGCGTCTCTGAGCTAAAGCGGGGACAGACAGATAGACAGACGGACATGGCAAAACTATAAGGGTTCCTTCTTTACTACGGAACCCTACAAACCCGGTGCGGCCCGCCTGTAGTGTGATGCGATGAGTCACACAAAATGTACGAAAGATGTTTTTTCAATGCACTGCGTTGCGGTGCGGCCCGCCCAGATACGTGCAAGCCTTTATAGTGCCCGAGATTGTCCTACTGTAGGCTTTGCCTTTTCTAATGTCTTTGGCTCATGTCTTTTCTCATAATTATGTAGAAGGAACACGCATTAATTACCACGCTTGCTCAGTGCAGATTGAGCAAATACAAATCATTACAAGTTCAGGTTCAGTTACGGTGTTCTTCTTGAAAGTTAAGGCGCAGATACAGCCTTGGCCAAAAGTATTGAGCACCTTACAAATTTCGCTCGTTCACGGTAAGTATGGGAGAAAACCAAATCTACTGTTGAAATATTCTTTTGTCGGTCATCTACAAAGATTTAAAAACAATGACCCACGCCGCAGCTAGTAATAAAACACCTGGGTGCAATAAAATGTGTCTTTTACAATTTTTGTATTTATTTATCAGTTCGCTACCATCGCTCGTTGTGAACACATCCAGTGATCTAGTGCGCCTTTGGTATTTTATTTCAAAGTTTTAAGTGTTATCGTTGCAATATGCCAAAACGAAACGAACTTTCTTTAGAAAAACGTGTGCAGATACAGCTTCTGCATGAGCAAGGGAAATCACAAGTAGAGATTTCCAAAACTGTGAAATGTTCGCGCCGATCCGTGCAATATGCTATTAAGCGATTCTCTGCTACCGGATCTCATCAAAATAGACCGAGAACCGGGCGCAAACGCATCACCACAGACCGTCAGGATCGTCAGTTACTGAGAGAGTCGTTAAGAAATAGGAAAAAAACATCTTCAGAGCTCGCTGCTGAGTTGTCAGAACAAATTAAGAAATCAATTTCTGCTCGAACTACTCGTAGAAGACTTCAGGAAGCTGGTCTGAATGGCTGTAAAGCTAGGAAGAAGCCATGGCTCTCCGACAACAACAAAAAAGCTCGATATAAATGGGCCTTAAAACACCGAACTTTCACCGCTGAAGAGAGGTCAAATGTTGTGTGGTCAGACGAATCAAACTTTGAGGCGAAAACGTCAATTTAATGCCCTAATAAAATTATATAAAATGGTTTAAAAACCAAACGCATAGATGAAGTTATTTTTTTTTCCGGAACTCAATATTTTTCTCTTTATTGCAGATTTTTGGTACACCTGGTGTGATCTTTGTGCGTCGCCGGGTGGGCGAAGAATTTAAGCCAGAGTGTGTGATCCCAACCGTAAAACACGGCGGCGGCAACATAATGGTCTGGGGTTGCATGACCGATTCTGGAGTTGGCGAATTGTTCGTGTGTGAGGGCCGCATGGACTCTACTAAGTACGTAAATGTACTAGAAACTGCGTTGCTGCCTTCATTCACGAAACTTTTCGGCGACACGAACATGGATGGTGTTAAATTCCAGCCGGATAACGCGCCATGCCACAAATCTGCCCGCACTATGACATGGTTTCGGGAAAATAACACAGAGCTTCTTGACTGGCCTGCCCAGTCGCCAGATCTGAACCCCATAGAACATTTATGGGGTTTATTAAAGCGTAGAGTTAGGCGCCACACAATTAACAACAGAGAAGATTTGAAACGCTACCTGCGCCTAGAATGGAACGCGATTACTGCTGAAGACTGTAAAAATCTTGTTAGCTCTTTACCAAAAATAATTTCTGCCGTAATTAAGGCAAAGGGCCACAAAATATTAATTTTCAATTAATAAATAGTAAAATAAACCTATATGAAACGTTTTGTTTTATTTCTATTTGATACTCCTCATAAAACTGAAAGATGTCATGGGTGCTCAATACTTTTGGCCAAGGCTGTATATGATTTTAGTGACTTTTCAAATCTGTTATTACGCCCTCGTATAATGCAAGTAAGTTATGCAAAAAAATGTGTGCTGAACTAGAACGCATACACATCAATTCTATTTGTGAATATGTAAATATTGTAGTAAAATACTTTATGAAATATATTCAGGAAGTAATGTCTACCCAAAGCATAAAAAAATGATATTACTTTGAAACTACTTAAGATATGTTCATGTTTTTTTTTGTATGAACAGACTATTTTATTATCTATAATTAAATCTGTTTTTTTTTTTCAAATATTCATATTTTCGTTACTAAAAATAAATATTCCAATACCAAACGGCGACGTGGCGTGAGCGCGACGCATATTTTTTATGGCCAAGGTCAACGGCGATTACCTGACGCTTAAGTCACATTGGTACTTGCCAGATTCTTAACCGCTGTTTTATTAAACCTACTATGGGTCCACGTGTGAAAGTGGCACCGGTGACTGAAAAGTTGTGCGGAAAGCGGTTGGAATGGTATGGGCAAGTGATGCGGAGGAATGAGGAAAATGTCGTGAGGAAAGTCTTAAGTGTGAATGTCGATGGCTATACGAGTAGGGGAAGACCAAAGAAACGATGGATGTACTGTGTGAAGGATGATATGGCTAGAAATGGGGGGTGACTACCGAGATGACAACTAATAGAGAAGTATGGAAGAAAGGGACCTGTTGCGCCGACCACAGATAAATTGGGATAAGGGCAGGAGAATGATGACTATGGGTCTACGTGCCTACATTTTAAACATGCTTAGTGCTGTTTGTGTTAATAAATTACCATATTTAGTTAGGTGTGTGCCTATTGTATCGTACTGCAACAGTTACTGATAAACAAAATTACCATAAAAACATACCGTTTAAATATGAGCAATAACAACTTTTTATTACAGTCTTCGTGGGTGAAGGGCGATGGTTGTTTTTTCTAGGCGTTCGAAAAAAAAAGGCTAAGAAATAGGCTAATTTAAACCTTAGTCGATAGTTATAATAAGGCCTTAAGGTTATTGGCATTTATTGCATAATCAGCCCATAATGTTCCCACTGACATTTTTGACATTATATACCTACAATTTATATTTCAGACTTAATATTATTAATATTATTTTACATGGATTCTTGTGTACGTTGTGAATGTGAGAACGTTGTAGGCTTAATAGACTAGATCTTTTTTTCTTTAGACCGTTTCCTTTTCTCTTTTTTTTGTTAAGTACTTCTCGACAGGCCTAGACTGTTCTCCCATACCTAATTTGTGTAATTTGAAAACATTGTAAAAGCCAATTATTTTTAAAAGAGTAACCGTGGAGTTTCTTGCCGGCTCTTCTCCATAGGAAACGACCAATTGGAACCGTGCACCTAGCTTCTGACGTTTCATAAGTGCCCATGTAGGTTTATGTGAAATAAAAATATTTTGATTTGATTGACTGCTGGGACACAGGCCTCCTCTCTGTGAGAGGGGGTGAGCCGTAATCCACCACGCGGGCCCAATGCGGGTTGGTAGATGTCTCATGTCTTCCAATTTTTGGTTCTAGGACATGTCGGTTTCCTCACGATGTTTTCCTTCAACGTTTTGAGAGCAGTGGTGATGAAATAATTTTCACAAAGTAAAGAACCTACGACCTACAACTCGTAAGTCGCAGCCGTTACCACTGGGCCACCACTGCTCTATTGGCATCGATTGTTGTTTTAAAATTACAGTCAAATATTTTTACGGTCAAATCATGGAAATGTTTAACTAAAACTCGATACAATTTGAAAGGGAACGATAAAATCATAAATCTTTCCGATAAATAAACAATACTTTAATTTCAGATCCAAAACAAGTTGTCAACAAATTCAATGACTTTTTTGCATCGATTGGCGACGAGACCACCCGCCCCGTAGGAACTGAGGCAAAAGGCCAGCCTGTAGTCAACCCGTCTGAAAATACCCTCTTTCTTAGACCTTTAGACTTCTGAGAGACGCACCGAATTATACAGAACTTAAAAAACAAAAAAAGCCACGGAATAGACGAACTACCGCCATCTCTTATAAAACAATGTGCAGATGAACTTGCTGGTCCCTTTTGTGTTTTAATAAACCAGTCATTTGATGAAGGTATTTTTCCTGACCAACTTAAAAAAGCAATTATAAAACCATTGTATAAGAAAAACTCTAAAACTGACCCAAGTAATTACCGACCCATAGCCCTTTTACCTACGGCATCAAAAATTGCATCAAAAAGGCTATGTGCGACCGAGTGTATAATTTTTGCGAAAAATTTAAACCTTTGATGAAGGACAAAATGGATTTAGGAAACAGCGGTCAACTACCCTAGCTGTCTATAAATACATGCAAGAAGTTATTAATGTTATAAATAATAAAAAATATGCAGTTGGTATTATTCTAGATATGACCAAGGCTTATGATAAGGTCCAATTCAAAATCCTACTAAATAAACTTTACGGTATAGGAATCCGTGGTAACACTTTTAATTGGTTTGTATCATACTTAAAAGATAGGGAGCAATATGTGCAAATAGAGCATTTCAATCACGACCAAAAACAAATACTGCAAGTAAGATCCGATAAGAAAATTATAAATGCATCAATTCCCCAGGGCAGTGTCATTGGATGTCTTCTATTCATCATCTACATCAATGACCTTCCTAAAATTATGGATGAGCCTTGTGTGCTTTTTGCAGATGATATATCTCTGCTTACCACATGCCAAGCAAATAGTCAAATTAAAGATCAACTAAACACTTTACTAAATAAAACAACAAAATGGATGGATGACCACAACCTTGAGATTAATTATAAAAAGACCAAACTAATTACTTTCTACCCACATCAAAAATCCCCTTTACCTATCAACTTCACAACAAACGGCACAAAATTAGAAGTAGTTAACGACTTTACATTGTTAGGAATTACAATAGACTCACACATATCTTGGAAACCTCACATAAAACGAGTACGAGCTAAACTTTCGAAATTCACTTACGCACTTCGAGAAGTCAAAAAAACAACCGATTTGCAAACTGCAATTACGACCTATTACGCCTACGCACATTCATGGCTCAGCTATGGCATTATTATGTGGGGAAATAGCACAGACGCGCGAACACTTCTCATCCTCCAAAAGAAATTAATTCGTATCATTGTTAACATTGACCAAACCGATAGCTGTAAGCCATATTTTATAAAGCACAAAATACTCACTTTGCCATCAATCTACGAGGGCGGGTCAATAAGTCCGTGACTTTTGGAATAAAACACAGATTTTTTGATAAAAAAATAATTTTATTTTTCAACGTAGTCTCCCTTGAGCTCTATACACTTTGTCCAACGCTTCTCCAATTTTTTTATCCCTTCCAAAAAAAATGATTTGTCGAGGTCCTCAAAATAGGCCTTTGTTTGCGAGATGACTTCATCATTGGAGTCAAATCTTTTTCCACCAAGCCATTTCTTCAGGTTTGGGAACAAGAAGTAGTCGCTCGGAGCCAAATCTGGAGAATAGGGCGGATGAGGGAGCAATTCATAGCCCAATTCATGGATTTTTGCCATGGCAACTGCACATGTGTGCACCCTTGCATTGTCTTGGTGGAAAAGAACTTTTTTCTTGGCCAAATGAGGTCGGTTTTTTTTCAAATCGTCATTGAATCGGTCCAATAAATTGGCATAATATTCCCCATTGATTGTTCTTCCCTTTTGAAGGTAGTCAATGTGGATTATCCCGCGTGCATCCCAAAAAACAGTCGCCATAACTTTATTGGCTGACAAACCCACCTTGGCCTTCTTCGGCGCCGATTCACCCTTAGAAACCCACTGTTTTGACTGTTGTTTGGTCTCTGGTGTGTTGTGATGGATCCATGTTTCGTCCACGGTTACAAAACGGCGCAAAAACTCCTCCATTTTGCGATTAAACAACGCCAAACCTTCCTGTGAAGTTGTTACACGATTGCGTTTGTGGTCGACTGTGAGCAAACGCGGCACCCATCTTGCGGAAAGCTTTCTCATGCCCAAGTGATCATTCAAAATTGAAACCACTGAGCCATGCGAGATCCCTACGGCTTCCACAATCTCTCGCACTTTCAATCTTCGGTCGGCCAACACCATATCGTGAATTTTTTCGATTATTTCGGGTGTAGAGACCTCAACTGGGCGTCCAGGACGTTCGGCATCTTCAGTGCTTGTACGGCCACAACGAAATTCAGTAAACCACTTTTTTACCATTGAAATCGATGGTGCAGAGTCCCCATAGTATTTATCAAGCTTAGCCTTGGTCTCGGTAATGGTTTTTTTTCGCAAGAAATAATGCTTAATAAGCACACGAAATTCACTTTTTTCCATTTTCTCCTCAAATTAGTGAGTAGTCTGATAAAAATAGCTGTCAAACACAAACTAACTGACGCAGCAAGTTTAAATTTTGACAGGAGTCAACTGACAGATGCCTGTTGACAGGAGCAGTGTTGCTGTTTCAGTAAAGAGGTCAGAAATTCAAAAAGTCACGAACTTATTGACCCGCCCTCGTATATAATGGAAATATGTAAATTTGTCAGGAAATACATGAACTTTTTTACAACTCGCGGTGATAAACATAATGATCGATCTGTTAGGTATAAAAATATGCTAATGTTACAGTCATCGCGCATGAAATTACACTCTAATAGTCCCTACGTAATGTCCATAAAGATATTCAATAAACTACCTGATGCGTTAAAGGATGAAACTTGCAATAAAACATTTACTAACAAACTAAAGGAAATATTAATTAAAAAGGCTTATTACACCATTGACGAATACATACATGACAAAGCAATTAAACTTGCAATAAAACATTTACTAACAAACTAAAGGAAATATTAATTAAAAAGGCTTATTACACCATTGACGAATACATACATGACAAAGCAATTATTTAACTCAGAAGAACTGACACTAGAATACCCGTACATACCCAAAGTTGGTCAAAATTTAAATTTGATTATTGTATTTATAAAAGGATACCTACCTATGTTTTTGAAACCCTTCATTAAATAAATTTGTTATTAAATATGTTTAATTCAAGAAAATAATTATTATGAATAAGATTTTCAACATTCTTTATTAGTTCACACTTATGTTAAATTTAATTTAATTTTTTATACTTTTTGCTGTGCCCTACAGGGTCCATAATTGTACCTAGCTTTAAGCCTAATATAAGATCTGTAAAATTAACATTATGGAATGCAAATAAAGATATGAATATGAATATGAATATCGATAGGTATAAAATAAAACACGTCTTGTAAATACTAAGCAATTTTTCCATTAGCAAAGTACACTTTTTTTTTTGTAGGGAAATTATCAAATAACTTCTGACGCTCTGGGCGGAGCGGGAGGGTGTGTCAGACTTTTACTGACTAAAACCCACCCGTGTTCCTTCCGTTGCCTGTGTTGCCAGGGGTCTCGGTATCCCTTTCGGACTTTCCCGCGATTCCGGCAGGCATCGGCCCTAGTGGACCCCTACACTTGTGCTGACGATATCTCTTTAAGACGCTGACAACACCTAAACCGCGGTCACTGTCAGATTGCATAGAAAAGAAAGAGAAGCGCGATGACACAACGCTTGTAATTTATTGCAAAATATGAAGCAATTATCTATTTATTCAAAATTGAGTTGAGTAATCGAAAATAAAAAACAACCAAGTTTTGCATTCAAATAAGACGTTCTTGTTATTCATTAAATACGTAACGTATGTTGATATTTAATGCAGATATTTTGGATTAAAACTCAAGGTAAGAGGTTAGTTTAACGTTAGTTTGTATCGATATTTTTTTATCAAAACGTGTTTTGGTAACAACCAAGTTCTGGGAAATATGTTCAAAATTAACATACTATATTTTTCCGCTACCACAAACTATACAGATTTGGCAATTTTTTTTCTTAAGAGAAGCCTATTTTGGTCAATTGGGTCTTGTCAGCGCCTTAAGGCGCGCGTGGAAGACAACGCGCCGTCGACCCAGGCCTGATCCATATCGGACGGCGAGCTACCTATGGCATCTCCTGCGGCGGCTAGGGGCGTGAGGGCGCGAAATTTGCCTCTCCCTCACCCGTCCCGCCTCCTCCTTCGCTAGCAAAGTACACTAATCAGAAATTGTTTCGCACCAATAAACACTATAACAACGTCTTATTTGAGACTAGCTTCTGCCCGCGACTTCGTTCGCGTGGAAGTCGTAAGATACACAATAACTATACGAAAATAACAGCCACATTTTAATAAAACTCTCTCGGCCCCGACCCACCGCGTCGCATCGCATCGCCCGCCCGCGCTATTACTTTGTTTTCAATTAGCGTTCTTTCTGCCTTTTCCTTTTTGCTCGGCTCCTAAGGGTTGTAGACTAATGTTAAAAAGCCTTCCTCAAGAATTGGGCTATTATTAACGATTTTTTTTAATCCGACTGGTAGTTCCAGGTATTAGCGCGTTCGAACAAACAAAACGTTCATTTTCTTCAGTATTTCTTTTATTTCAATGCTATATTCACAAATGATGCAGCCCATTTTTTATCAAATTAACCTCGCTATATTACTTAGAGTGGCTAATTATCAAGTTACACTTTAATTCTAATTCGCTTTTAATGAGTCAAGGACAGCTAATGACACATAATTGATTTTCTATTGTTTGACTCCGAATCGGTGTCGAGTCCAAATTTTCTAATAAATGTGGTCTTCTACACATACAAAGCACAAAATGAAGTCGTTTTTCGAGTTAGTGTGACCGCTTAGTTCTTCTAAATTAGAAAATGGATTTTGATGTGGTTCTCACTACCATCAAGAGCAGGGATTCCCAAAGTGGTGAACCTTTGGGGTCGAAATCGGTTTCCCAAGTGTCGATATAAACGAAAACTGATTTTGCGGGTCGACGTAGTTTAAAAATCGACCCCTATTAATTAACACAAGTTCTTATTTGAAACTTTCAAGATACTGTACAAGTTGTGTTACGTGTAGGTACGAACTTGTTATAAGAATGACTAATATTTTAGTAGGAAGTATCATTGTTGTACTTAAAAAAAACACAAGTCGATAAGCGTGCACAATCTCGTACAAGATGAAAAAAAATTGGCTATGGGGGTCTGAGGTATCAGTTCATTTTGGAAAAGGGTCTCTTGCCCAAAATAGGTTGGGAATCTCTGGTTTAAAGGATTTATTCCGGAAAGTTTGTGTAATTAATAAATAAAATAAAGCCTGGAATACACATGCCACTAATAAGCATGCTTGTTTACTAACAGGTAGCATGCTCATTAGTAGCATGCTCTCTGTGCCCGTAAAATACTCATGCTCTTTTCGTATACACATGCATACAGCATTGGCTTGAATGTAGCATGCTCTGGTACTACTACGAGTAGGTAGCATGTGTATTCCACGCTTAAGTATATAACACAGAAATCTTCATGTTTGACATGTCGCCACATCAGTAGATCGTTTCCGTGCAAACTAGTGTCACTAGTTACAAATAATCTAAACAGAATAATTAACTACGTTTACAATAATAAAATCTCACTCACCCATACCTATCTTCCGTATTATTGGGAAAACACCACGAAAATGGCGCAACTGTGATAGATTTGATCAGTGATAAATACATGTTGTTAATTTGTACACTATGTTCCACGTTATCGCGTTAATATTGTCGTAAATTAATTACGATTGAAGTGATAAGACGACATGACTGCGTGCGCGCAGCCAACTGACTGGCTTCGATCAATGCTATGTTACGTCAGGTGTACACAGATTGCGTTTTCCTATCGACATTGCGTATTTCTTTGACACATAAAAAAACTGTTAAACAATTCATGAAGAAGCGACTTGTATTTTAAAAATATAACCTAAAGATCCCTCCCATTCAAACACTTTATAATTTTGTACTTTTTAATCCTTGAAATAAATGTGCATCGTCCGTCTATAATTTAAATTTTAATGAACATAAACATTAAAACTCTTAAAGCGAACATGAATATCGTAAAGCAATCCATTTGTGTTAGATATGCTTTCGAAATTAAATATACTATAACATAACAAGTAACTGTAGCAGCCTTATAAATACTAAACTCACAAGGGATATAATACCTGGTAATATAGTCACCTGAAACAACACAGTGACATCAATCAATTGTTGTGATACAATAATAACTTTTTATAGAGAATTTCTTTGAAATGTTCTCTGATGCTCAGTAAAATGTTGGAATGTAAAACAACTGTAATTTGCTATATATGTCTTTGTGCTGAAACAATCGTACTGACGATATGCATCCTGCAAAGAGCCTTCGCAGATGATGGCTAGAAGATGGGCGACTAGTTCAGGCTACCAGTGGCTTCTGCGTTGTGTTCGTTTAGCGCTAAAAATATTTTAAACATCACCTCTATCATGTTCAAACGATGGATAGAAATTTAATAGTTTTATTAAATATTTTAAATTAATTTAGCGCTAAATGAGTTTAGTGATTTGTGGTGTAAGCAGGGATAAGACTCGCTTAATCCTTAATCGTTTATTGCATTACACAATGCGCACTTCGGTGGTAAACTTCTAATAATAACTGTATTATAGACCTGAGCGGGCACAGCAAATTATTTTATTTTATTCGACAGTTTAAACACAATTAACTCTTTATAAGGCTAAAAAACAGACAAAAAGAAAGGAACAGAAAAATACGTACAAAGGTGATTCTTATTTCTAAAGAAATTTCCAGCAATGTGGTCTACATAAGGTATGTATGCATAATTAGTAGGAGCGAGGAAGTTATTACTCAAGGAGGCCAATAGCGATCGTTTCTTTTGATGCATTTCGTGTAAGAAATAAGTATTTATTTTGTGTGTACCGGTGGTGATTGGATGCGGAAAAGCAAGCAACGATTTCATAAAAAATCGACCTCGACTAGTAGCCGGAAAGTGTCTAGCAACTGTCGCACACTGTACTTATTAGTGAATGGACGACTATTTACTTGATTACTGAAAGTAGCGTTGAATTACCAATTACGCGAGTAGTAATCTTCGTGTTCCGGCCGTGTTCGTGCAGTGTGTCGGTGGCATAACAAGCAGCTGTGAGTTTAAGCGACGAAGACTTTACTCATCTGCCTAGGCCACGAGTACAGTGCACAAACACAAACCGACATTCCGAGCTCGCCGCCAAGGACCCCGACGTAACCGTCCCCCCGACCCTTGCTCGACGAAGTGCCAGCCCGCGCCGTAGCTTTAAATTCCCCTGATAATAATAATTATCCAGTTATGATCCAGCCTGTCCCACCTTGCTGTCCTCGCTCCAGCAACTAAGCCGAGATTCGTACCCCACAGGGGGTGCTCTTATGTAGGGGTCAACTAGGGCCGATGCCTGCCGGGGTCGCGGGAAGGTACTTATGGGTCACCGAGGCCCCTGGCAACACAGGCAACAGGAAGGAATACGGGTGGGTTTTAGTCAGTAAGAGTCTGACACACCCTCCCGCTCCGCCCAAAGCGGGAGAAATTATTTGATGATTTCCCATCCAAAAAAAAGGGGGGTGCTCTTAGCGTGCCGTTTTTTAGTAATGTAAGAAATTCGCCCCTCGCTGGAGGCTTTGAGTTAGCTTAAGGCAGCCACATGATAGTCCGGTTAAGTAGTCACGACCTCTCAATGTCAACTAAGCCGTGCCAATCGCGAAATAAAAAAGTCGTCTGCCTAATTTTTCCCAACTATATTGTGGTCGGTTTCTAGTCTAACCGGATGTGACTGTGTATCTGACCTCCACAACCCATAGCTCTTGGGTAAGACTGGTTCTATGTTCTATGTTAGAGGGTTTGGTTTCCGCACTTAGTCCTTCAGGTGCACCATTGTGCGTGGGCCATGGCGGCCGTTCGGTGGTTATTCCAACCAGCCCACCTCCCTCCAAAAGTTGATCACATCTCCTGGTCTGTCTAGAACATCTGCAGGCTTAGCACGAGCACCGTTTTGTCTACGGAAGAATAGACAAAAATGACGTTCCGTGTACGACGACAACAAAGTAGAAAGAGTCAACTGCACTTTTTACGAAATTCACTCTTTTACTTAAATTGACTCAGAATTCTTTGTTTTGTCATACGATTTTTCTTCTGTTTGATTCTCATATTTTACTGATATTAAGTCACGTATGTAAAGACACCTACATCAATTTTTCTCAAAGTGTCGAAGTACTCTATTTAGGAACAAAAAATATAGTAATATTGCCCTTCACCATTTCCTTGGTAATGCCCTATTAACTAATTGATGTAAAATAGGAGAAGATAGCAGTGTTCTTCTATTAATTGTCACAGTTTTGCGTTCAAAACGCTCTCCTGTAAAATCATGATTGTGTAGATAACCGTCTATACCTCGTGGCCGTCGAGAAGAAAAACGCAAATTGTCTTCACTACCTTAGACAACTGTCAGTGTGATTTTGACAGTTTGATATAGAAATTTTTTTCTGAAATAGTCTACATAAAAAGGACCTAGACATAGATCGTTAGAAACGAAAGACAAAATGACAGATTGTAGAAGGTTTTCTACGATGCGATGTCAGAAATGAAGAAACGAAATGTCACTTTGTATAGAAAGAGCTGCGTCTATTCTTCGAAGAAATAGAAAGCGTCATGCTAAGCCTACTGTGAAGGAGCTGGGTGCCCCGAGGGTTTCTGTTCTAATCTGGATGACGCATGTGCAATCAAAGAGCACATGCGCAACGGTTTCCTCTGCCTCCATGCAGGCCCTGCACAGAGGGCTGTCCGTTATGCCTATTATGTGGAAGTGTTTGTTTAGCGAGTAGTGTCCCGTCAACAGGTGCAAGCCGGTCCTGTCCAGGTGTGATAAGCGCCTGGTAGGACTGGTTGTCATACTTTCGGGCTTTAGACTACCCGTAACAACTATCAAAGATCTAAAAATGACAGCCGAGACCAACGGCTTAATGTGCTTTCTGAGGCAGCCGAAATAAAGTGCAGTACTCACGGGTCATGTTCGTTGTGCAGTCTTGAGTGTAAGGCCTCTGCGACGTGTGGTAGTGACTCTGGTCGGCGTCGGGCGCTCGCGCACACGAGACATTCATTTTCCGATTCTGTGTATGTTGTGAAGCAGCTGAGAACAAAATGATAATTAATATTTACACATAATCATCTCACGTTATTATGTAGTTTCGATCTCAGCATAATCAGCCTATAATGTTCCCACTGCTGGGACACAGGCCTCCTCTCTGTGAGAGGCAGTGGGCCGTAATCCACCTCGCGGGCCCAGTGCGGGTAGGTAGATGTCACATGTCTTCGAATTTTTGGTACTAGGACATACCGGTTTCCTCACGATGTTTTCCATCACCGTTTTGAGAGCAGTAGTCATGCAAATTATTTACACAAAGTAAAGCGCCTGCCTGGGTTCGAACCCACGACTTCCAACTCGTAAGTTGCGACTGTTACCACTGGGCCACTACTGCTTCTTTTAGTTTCGATCTTAACCAGTGACATATATGGTGTTTCAAAAGTTACTGATTAAAGTGTAAACGAAGCCTGATCAGGTTTAAGTCTTAGGCAATCTTCTGGCCACCGTAGGCGCGGGCTTGCGGACGGTGAGCAATGGGTAGCTCACCGTCCGGTAAGGACCAGGCCCGGGTCGAAGGCGCAACGTGTTCCACGCGCGCCTCAAAGAGATGTCAGCACAAGTGTAGGGGTCCACTAGGGCCGATGCCTGCTGGGGTCGCGGGAAGGTACTAAAAGGTTACCGAGGCCCCTGGCAACACAGGCAACGGAAGGAATACGGGTGGGTTTTAGTCAGTAAGAGTCTGACACACCCTCCCGCTCCGCCCAGAGTGGGAGAAGTTATTTGATGACTTCCCACCCAAAAAAAAAAGAGGCATTTTCTCACTAAAGGGAATTAGTAATACACATTCATATTTATTAAGATTTCAACTTTACATCTCATCATGTTTTCCAACAATGATTGTTTGAAAACATTATTAAATTATGATTAAAAAATCATGACGAAAATTGAGGTTGTTAATAAATTAACCTCAATTGAAAAATGTCTATGTGATTTAAAATTAAGTTAAAATCAAATCAAAGCACTCAATTTGTAAGTGGCACTACAAATTGGCAATTACGAGTGGTAGTCGAGTAGTAGGTAGGTCGTGGGTTCGAACCCAGACAGGCGCTTTAATTTGTGTAAATAATTTCATCACCACTGCTCTCAAAACGGTGAAAGAAAACATCGTGAGGAATCCGGCATTTACTAGAACCAAAAAATCTAAGACATCTACGAACCCACATGGGCCCGCGAGGTCGATTACAGCCCATTACCTCTCGAAAAGAGGAGGCCTGTGTCCCAGCAGTGGTAACATTGTGGGCTGATTATGTTATGTACTACAAATTGGCATCCACAGGTACGAATTTTGATCCATTTGTTAACATTTTCATCACTTACGTTTGGGACAGACTATTAATTGAGAATTTATAGAAGCTATGTATGACCAGATGTCTGAACGTAAACGAAGCAAAAGGTGTATGGACCGTAGCAGGTGGTGTTTTATAGTTTCTGCCTACCCCATGGGAAGAAGGCGTGAGTTTGGTGTATGTATGTTGTCAAACTCAAACTCAAACCATTTATTTCAATTAAACCATTTACAGGCACTTTTGAACTGTCAAGGAGTTGGTTAGAAATATGAAGCTAGTTGCCCATTCCAAAGCGTAGTAGGTACTTATGGAGAAGAACGGGCAAGAAACTCCATGGACACTCTTTTAAATTAAATTGATACATAAAGATTAGTACAAAAATAATGTTGAAATTATAACTAAATGTGAGGACGATGTAAAATAAAAAACGCATCCATAGTAGCAAAAGAAACAAAAACAATTTCTAAATAAAATAATTACAAATAAGCCGAGGAAGCTAAGAGGTGACCAGTCCCAACTGACGGCGCCCGTTCACGAGCATGACGCATGGATCAGCACCATTCAGCTCAACCATTTTGTAGAAGCTATACGGTCTGAACGTATTCTAAATGCAGCTACGTTCGCTATGAGGTCTGTAGCACGCTCTTATGAATTACCTCTGATGGAAGGAGTGTTGACACAAGAAGTGCATTGTGGGCAGTTCCAGCGGCTTGTTGCAGACGGCACAGCGTGACGACTGGAACACGACGGGCTGGCTCTGTAGCACGGTGGTCTGTTCACGCATTTTTTCGCTCTCGCTGCGATATTTAGACGAAAGTTGCTGTTCTCTGGTTATTACTTCGTTCTCGGATTTAAGGACGTCTGTTAGGTACCTGGGTAAAAAAATAAAAAAAAATTACCGTAGCCTGAGCATAATCGACCTATACTGTTCCCACCGCTGGGACACAGACAACATTTTTGTGAGGGAGTTTTATAATGAAACTCATAAGAAAAATACTATTAATCGACTTTAAGAGCATGCAAAGTCGATTTTTGAATGTCAAATACTAATAAGTTGAAACGGAAAATTAACCATTCACAATACTATTATGGAGCAATGTATTTTTTTATATAAAAGTGGTTAACGTAAACTTACTTTCGAACATCTCCTAAAGTATACGTAGGCGTGCTAGCGAGGCAGTCGATGACTAAAATAGGCGACAGTAACTTTTCGTTCGCTGTGGAAAAAATTGATGAAATTAATATACTTACATCTATAGTATATATAAAAATGAAATGACGTTTGTTAGTCTCACAAAAACTCGAGAACGGCTGAACCGATTTGCCTAATTTTGGTTTGAAATATTTGTAGAAGCCCAAGGAAGGTTTAAAAGATGAGAAAATATAAAGAAATTGCAATTAAAGTAGTAGCAGCTATGAACCTATCAAAAATGCATGGGTTGCACGAATTCACGATAGTATTTCAATCATTATCCACGATAGGATTTGGATGAAATAGGATAGGTAGGTAGGGTAGGGTAGGTAGGTAGGTAGGTAGGTAGGTAGGTAGGTAGGTAGGGTGGGTAGGTAAGGTAAGGTAGGTAGGGTACGGTAGCGTGCCCTCAGCGCCTAGCTACGAATTCATCCTTTAATAACTACAAAATAGTAGTGAGTTCGCAATTATATCGATAAGCACAAAACTATTTATTTTTTAATATCTAGTATCTTTTTAATAAAAAATATTATACCGGAAATGTATGATACAGGAATTTTATTTCATCCCGCTTTGTCCTTTATGACAGAAATGATGAATTATTCCGATCTGTCACCCCGCTTTGTCCCCTTAGGGTGGTCGCGGGAAGGTACTTATGGGTCACCGAGGCCCCCGCAACACAGGCAACAGGAAGGAATACGGGTGGGTTTTAGTCAGTAAGAGTCTGACACACCCTCCCGCTCCGCCCAGAGCGGGAGAAGTTATTTGATGATTTCGCACCCTCAAAAAAATAAAAAAAGGAGTGACAGATAGGAAAAAAAAAGTTTGATCTGTCCCCCTGTTAGCAATGAGGGGACAGTTCGAACTTTATTCACTCCTTAACGTTTTCATCTGTCCCCCTATCACTGACAGGGGGACAGATGAAACTTTTTATTCCTGTTTGTCCCCCACAGAATTTAATATATTAATTCTTAAAACTAATGCCACACATACTGCAACATTACATTAAATTAAAGACTAGTGGTTTAGGTAACCTAACCTAACCTCAAAACACTTGTCGATTAAAAGGCGTAGTATGAGGCCCGCTTCGCGGGCCTCTAGGGTTTAAAAAAAAATAACCTCGAAGGGGACCCCTTCCAACCTAACCTATCCGAGTCGGGGTGCCCCAAGTCCCGAGCTCGCTTCGCTCGCTCTTGCATCCTAAATTCTGTGGGGGAGAAACGACCTGTGGCAAACAAATGCTAGCATACCATTCTGCATTAACCGTTCTTTGTCCCTCAAGAGGATTAGTCGTAACATGGCCGGTTTTGGAGACAAACGTGGCCACCATTTTTTTTGCAACACTCCGTGAACGAACAAGTTTTGTTGGCTTTAACTCATTTTCGAACACCCAAACTCGTGACTGGTTTTTTGTTTCGGGTTCGTACGCGTATATCCAGGATTCGTCACCTGATACGATGTTGTATACAGCATTTGAGGATCCTGCGTAGAATCTTTCGAGAGTTCTGACGCACCAAGTAACGCGAGCCGCTTTTTGCTCTTCACAGAGCGAATGCGGTATCCATCGGGAAAACAACTCTTTTACTCCTAATTGTTCATGCAAGATTATTTGTATTTGACTCATGCCAATGTCTAAAGTTGCCTGAATTTCGCGGTATGTCACATGTCGATCTTCCTCAATCAGCTTACGCACAGCATCAACGTTTTCTTGGGTGACTGCAGTTTTTGGACGACCTTGACGGGGATCATCACTGAGCTTGACACGTCCACGTTGAAATTCAGCAAACCAGCGATAAATTGTGGTTCTGGATAGGGCTTCATCACCAAATGCAGAAATCATCCGGTCAACACACTGTTTTTGTGTTAAACCACTTCGAAAGTCATAATAAATCATCGCTCTTGAATTTTCTCGAGTCAATTCCATTTTCTTAACGACTAAACAAGTTTGACAAAACCTTGTGACAAGACCGAGAATCTGTTTTAAATAAATAAATGGTATTCGATTTTTAAAACCAAGGAGTTTTCAATTAAAAAGATTTTAATATGACAGGAACAGTGGAAATATTCCATTCCCGATACTTTTAGTGCAGCCCTCGTAGTAAGCATAAAGTTGTTAAACTTAACCCAAAGTACTAGAAATTCCGCACTGTCTTCCATTACTCATGTGTCATTGTCGACTCCTTGTAATATATTTATTAACTCTTCAGTACTTATGTGATTGTCATCCATTGTTATTAATATTTAATAGTAAAGGAACAGCTCTATTTGAAAATTTCCGCGTGTGACGTCATGGGATTGTCATGATTAGATGACTGTGGCATTCCAGGCACACACAATATGACAGTGTGATGGAGATGGGCATACAGTCATTATGATGTATCGATAATCAACTGACACCGACATTTTTGATGAGCAGAGAGTTCAGTATTATAAAATTTTCATGATTTCTCAATCATAAAAACTACTATCAAAAGTTTTATTTAATTGTTTTAGAATAATTTAAAGAAATTAAATATAACGTAGGTTACCGTCGAGGTCGATATTCTTGTTATATTGATTGCTACCTATATCGCTACGTTTCATGATATGGTGACTGTGGCGCTGAGGGCACTATGTTTTTGGAACTTTATAATGGGTATATTAGTTTTTGTCATCTTATGTTAATATAGATGAAATATAAAGAAAGAAGTTCAACTAATCTAAATTAGGATGAGTCAAGGAACATAATTAGCAAAGGAAATAAAAAACAATGTTGTTTTATGAGCTTTATTTCCGTATAAAAGCCTGTCATGTATTCGTGACCGTGGCGTGCTGGGCACTTTTTGGATTGTCAAAAAATCAACGAATCCATGACTGTGGCGGTCAAAAGGTTAAAACTTATGTTTAATATTGTTAAGAAATCAATTGTCTTAATAGTAATTGTAAGAACTCATGCCGCCTGTGATACAGGTTTTTCCTAGTACAGCATGTAAGCTGCCTGTGCTAGGATAAACCTGTAATACCTACATTATTTCTATTTACATGATTTATACTGTATTTTTTATTCATATATATTTGAATATGTTTTTATTATTTGATTATTATAATGATTGTTTTGAAATTGCATCATTTAAAAAGTGCTCTCATCAACGTCCTTTTTTTTAAGAGCTGGTCACTCAGTCTATAGGTAGCTCATTCCATGAAGAATACTAAGGAGCGCAATTGAAAATTGCAGTACTGCATGTAGGTATACAGTGTCAAATTAAATTAGTTTAAAGTTAGTTAGTAGTAATTAGTAGAGTTTCGCTAGTAACTCTGCAGACGTGAGGGGTACCGAAATCTTAACGCGATAAAAAAAAAAAAAAAAGATTTGATGATTTTTGGGTGTCAATGACCGCTGGTAGTGTTGTTAGTTGAAGTGTGAGTTGAGAAAATCCGTTTTCTTTTGTTTTATTCTGTTTGGATACTCTGCCTGTGAAGTTAACACAAAAAAGCCGATATCTACAGTGACTACACAAACTGCGGTCCATGACCCCGCAATTTTTTTTAAATTACTTAATATATTTTTTTATCTTGTTTAGATATCTAGTACCCATAAAGGCTGTGGAGTTTTGCTAGGTAATTTAACCCTGTATAGTGACCGATACGTCGAAGTAACTATGTAGTGTAGTGAAGATAAAGTTACATAATGCACTGACAAATGACATCAACTAGCAGCAGTGTACTGACCGATCACGTTGAGCAGCTCGGGCAGGCAGTGCGGCGGGGGCGGCGCCCACAGCACGTCCAGCCACACGCGGGCACGTGTACTGACAGATGACATCAACTAGCAGCAGTGTACTGACCGATCACGTTGAGCAGCTCGGGCAGGCAGTGCGGCGGGGGCGGCGCCCACAGCACGTCCAGCCACACGCGGGCACGTGTACTGACAGATGACATCAACTAGCAGCAGTGTACTGACCGATCACGTTGAGCAGCTCGGGCAGGCAGTGCGGCGGGGGCGGCGCCCACAGCACGTCCAGCCACACGCGGGCACGTGTACTGACAGATGACATCAACTAGCAGCAGTGTACTGACCGATCACGTTGAGCAGCTCGGGCAGGCAGTGCGGCGGGGGCGGCGCCCACAGCACGTCCAGCCACACGCGGGCACGTGTACTGACAGATGACATCAACTAGCAGCAGTGTACTGACCGATCACGTTGAGCAGCTCGGGCAGGCAGTGCGGCGGGGGCGGCGCCCACAGCACGTCCAGCCACACGCGGGCACGTGTACTGACAGATGACATCAACTAGCAGCAGTGTACTGACCGATCACGTTGAGCAGCTCGGGCAGGCAGTGCGGCGGGGGCGGCGCCCACAGCACGTCCAGCCACACGCGGGCACGTGTACTGACAGATGACATCAACGAGAAGCAGTGTACTGACCGATCACGTTGAGCAGCTCGGGCAGGCAGTGCGGCGGGGGCGGCGCCCACAGCACGTCCAGCCACACGCGGGCACGTGTACTGACAGATGACATCAACTAGCAGCAGTGTACTGACCGATCACGTTGAGCAGCTCGGGCAGGCAGTGCGGCGGGGGCGGCGCCCACAGCACGTCCAGCCACACGCGGGCACGTGTACTGACAGATGACATCAACTAGCAGCAGTGTACTGACCGATCACGTTGAGCAGCTCGGGCAGGCAGTGCGGCGGGGGCGGCGCCCACAGCACGTCCAGCCACACGCGGGCACGTGTACTGACAGATGACATCAACGAGAAGCAGTGTACTGACCGATCACGTTGAGCAGCTCGGGCAGGCAGTGCGGCGGGGGCGGCGCCCACAGCACGTCCAGCCACACGCGGGCACGTGTACTGACAGATGACATCAACTAGCAGCAGTGTACTGACCGATCACGTTGAGCAGCTCGGGCAGGCAGTGCGGCGGGGGCGGCGCCCACAGCACGTCCAGCCACACGCGGGCACGTGTACTGACAGATGACATCAACTAGCAGCAGTGTACTGACCGATCACGTTGAGCAGCTCGGGCAGGCAGTGCGGCGGGGGCGGCGCCCACAGCACGTCCAGCCACACGCGGGCACGTGTACTGACAGATGACATCAACTAGCAGCAGTGTACTGACCGATCACGTTGAGCAGCTCGGGCAGGCAGTGCGGCGGGGGCGGCGCCCACAGCACGTCCAGCCACACGCGGGCACGTGTACTGACAGATGACATCAACTAGCAGCAGTGTACTGACCGATCACGTTGAGCAGCTCGGGCAGGCAGTGCGGCGGGGGCGGCGCCCACAGCACGTCCAGCCACACGCGGGCACGTGTACTGACAGATGACATCAACTAGCAGCAGTGTACTGACCGATCACGTTGAGCAGCTCGGGCAGGCAGTGCGGCGGGGGCGGCGCCCACAGCACGTCCAGCCACACGCGGGCACGTGTACTGACAGATGACATCAACTAGCAGCAGTGTACTGACCGATCACGTTGAGCAGCTCGGGCAGGCAGTGCGGCGGGGGCGGCGCCCACAGCACGTCCAGCCACACGCGGGCACGTGTACTGACAGATGACATCAACTAGCAGCAGTGTACTGACCGATCACGTTGAGCAGCTCGGGCAGGCAGTGCGGCGGGGGCGGCGCCCACAGCACGTCCAGCCACACGCGGGCACGTGTACTGACTGACAGATGACATCAACTAGCAGCAGTGTACTGACCGATCACGTTGAGCAGCTCGGGCAGGCAGTGCGGCGGGGGCGGCGCCCACAGCACGTCCAGCCACACGCGGGCACGTGTACTGACAGATGACATCAACTAGCAGCAGTGTACTGACCGATCACGTTGAGCAGCTCGGGCAGGCAGTGCGGCGGGGGCGGCGCCCACAGCACGTCCAGCCACACGCGGGCACGTGTACTGACCGATCACGTTGAGCAGCTCGGGCAGGCAGTGCGGCGGGGGCGGCGCCCACAGCACGTCCAGCCACACGCGGGCACGTGTACTGACAGATGACATCAACTAGCAGCAGTGTACTGACCGATCACGTTGAGCAGCTCGGGCGCCTAGGCAGTGCGGCGGGGGCGGCGCCCACAGCACGTCCAGTCACACGCGGGCACGTGTACTGACAGATGACATCAACTAGCAGCAGTGTACTGACCGATCACGTTGAGCAGCTCGGGCAGGCAGTGCGGCGGGGGCGGCGCCCACAGCACGTCCAGCCACACGCGGGCACGTGTACTGACAGATGACATCAACTAGCAGCAGTGTACTGACCGATCACGTTGAGCAGCTCGGGCAGGCAGTGCGGCGGGGGCGGCGCCCACAGCACGTCCAGCCACACGCGGGCACGTGTACTGACAGATGACATCAACTAGCAGCAGTGTACTGACCGATCACGTTGAGCAGCTCGGGCAGGCAGTGCGGCGGGGGCGGCGCCCACAGCACGTCCAGCCACACGCGGGCACGTGTACTGACCGATCACGTTGAGCAGCTCGGGCAGGCAGTGCGGCGGGGGCGGCGCCCACAGCACGTCCAGCCACACGCGGGCACGTGTACTGACAGATGACATCAACTAGCAGCAGTGTACTGACCGATCACGTTGAGCAGCTCGGGCGCCTAGGCAGTGCGGCGGGGGCGGCGCCCACAGCACGTCCAGTCACACGCGGGCACGTGTACTGACAGATGACATCAACTAGCAGCAGTGTACTGACCGATCACGTTGAGCAGCTCGGGCAGGCAGTGCGGCGGGGGCGGCGCCCACAGCACGTCCAGCCACACGCGGGCACGTGTACTGACAGATGACATCAACTAGCAGCAGTGTACTGACCGATCACGTTGAGCAGCTCGGGCAGGCAGTGCGGCGGGGGCGGCGCCCACAGCACGTCCAGCCACACGCGGGCACGTGTACTGACAGATGACATCAACTAGCAGCAGTGTACTGACCGATCACGTTGAGCAGCTCGGGCAGGCAGTGCGGCGGGGGCGGCGCCCACAGCACGTCCAGCCACACGCGGGCACGTGTACTGACAGATGACATCAACTAGCAGCAGTGTACTGACCGATCACGTTGAGCAGCTCGGGCAGGCAGTGCGGCGGGGGCGGCGCCCACAGCACGTCCAGCCACACGCGGGCACGTGTACTGACAGATGACATCAACTAGCAGCAGTGTACTGACCGATCACGTTGAGCAGCTCGGGCAGGCAGTGCGGCGGGGGCGGCGCCCACAGCACGTCCAGCCACACGCGGGCACGTGTACTGACAGATGACATCAACTAGCAGCAGTGTACTGACCGATCACGTTGAGCAGCTCGGGCAGGCAGTGCGGCGGGGGCGGCGCCCACAGCACGTCCAGCCACACGCGGGCACGTGTACTGACAGATGACATCAACTAGCAGCAGTGTACTGACCGATCACGTTGAGCAGCTCGGGCAGGCAGTGCGGCGGGGGCGGCGCCCACAGCACGTCCAGCCACACGCGGGCACGTGTACTGACAGATGACATCAACTAGCAGCAGTGTACTGACCGATCACGTTGAGCAGCTCGGGCAGGCAGTGCGGCGGGGGCGGCGCCCACAGCACGTCCAGCCACACGCGCGGGCACGCGGCGCCGCGCCTCCGGCACACGGCCAGCGCGGCCTCCGCGTCGCCGCTACGCAGGTGCACTGCTACTTGGGAGCGCCAACTGGAGGTATAAACAGTGTGCTTTTACTCAGGCATTCATGTAGGTTCCACTAGTGTTTGTGAAAACGGCCATAAAGGCGTGGACGCACGAACGAACAAAACATGGTAAACACAAACACCGAACACGGAAACATTGGTTCGTACGTTTGGAAGTAAATTAGCAAATCGAACACGAAGACCACACAAACAAATGTTGTATCAAATTTCTCTGAACACATCACAAGAAAACTAAATTGGATCATAGTGTTTAATGTTATTTAGTGGTACACACGGCTATAAATCAAGCTATACATTTCCAGTATAAGCTGATCTCGCATTCTATAAGATTTCCGTACAATGAGAGGTCAGCTTATACTGCAAATGTATAGCTTGAATTGTAGCCGTGTGTACACGCGAATAAAATGTTTGTTGTTTCACCATGTTCTTGTTCATTCTTGCGTACACGCCTTAGAGTTATGATGGAGTATGGCGTATCCAGACAATTAGGTGTGGCCTCAGATTTATAGAATACGAGGGCGACACTGAAAGTTTTTAGAACTGGCCACTTATAAACGATATAATAAAAAAAAACCAGTTCAAATTTTGAAAATGGAACTCTTTGCCAATATTATTGTGTGTGTATTTTATTATTTTGTCATTTGTTTACGATTTGGCGGCAAATTGAAAATTGTCTGTGTCACGTCTGCATGAATTTAACGCGATAAAATTTTCGTACAATGTTTTTTTATGACTTTCGATGTCATTTAAGTCCAAGAAAGTTATATAGAATTCGATTGGCCTTTCACGATGAAGCCCCATCTCGTGCCACTGTTTATGTGCGGGACAAGTGAACAGTAAAAGTGTATAGTGATAACACGAACTGATAGGACAGTACATAATAGTTTACGTTATTATTTTTTTTTATATAGTTTTCATTATATTTTACTGAGTTTAAGTGTTTAGTATTAGATTGCCTATTTTGATTATGTTTTATATTTTTCTCGTATAGTTTATTAGTTGTAGAGACTAAAAACATAAAATTATAGTGTATTAAAATAAGAAAACATAAGGAAAAACGAGAAAATTGTCGTATGGCTCTCGTTACGGTAAAGTTTCGTCATAGTTAAGCTTACTGCGCCGACATCCACTTCGCGCTCATTGGCTAAAAGTCCTGTGATCTGATTGGCTGACCAATCACAGGGCCTACATTGTTTTGAATAAATTCCGTAGCCTTTTTGGGTGTCGACACAGTCGGCGGGAAATAGCAGTAAGAAGAACACTCTGAAATAAAGAAGATCTACAAGGAAAACAGCTGTATTCTTCACCAACCCAGCACACAAATGTGCCCCGTACTGCACATTTAATGGTCCTCCGCAGCCGGATTTATCGTGAAGAAAACTGCTTGAAGAAAATAGTGCCGCAAGTAAAGAAGCCTTGAAGATCGCATCCAGTGAAAGTGTTCAAGATCGTCGATTGTAGAATCTGCTGACGTCATGCCCGTTACGCGCTCCGAGGGTAGAGGCCGCAAGCCGCAGAATGAACAGAAGCCGTCGTCGTCTGAACCACACCAGGGACCTCAGCGACCGGCACCAGCACGGAAGCCACAACGGAATCGACACATACAGGGACGACTGCCACGGAGACTTCCGAACATACCGCCACCTCCGCGACGACTGATCCAACCAGCGTGACTTCCGCCGCCTCGACTGCAGCAGCCTCCGCCTCGGTCACGAAATCCGCGCACCCCGACAGCGCCGTCGTACCCTCCGTCGCCCTCTCCGCCGCGACGACGCTTACTGCGGGTGCAAAATCGAAGCAGCAGATGAAGCCGCCCGCCGCTGCCACCTCCAGAGATACTCGCCAAGAAACAGACACCTCAACAGTGAAGCGAGTGTATACATCGAAGCCAACCGGCCCACAGTGCCTCCCGCCCCCCAGTAAGAAAGGGGGTGGGGGGGGGGGTTCGACGCAAAGCAAGTCAAGACAACAGAAGATAGCAAAGGCGAAGGAAGAATTGCTCCGCCTCCAAGTCGAACTAGCTGCAACGCGCCTAGCCGCACTACAGAACGAGGAAGATGAAGAAGATGACGTCTCCCTCTACGAAGAAGTCAACGAAAGAGTAGACAACTGGTTGGAAAACCAGGTGACTCGTCCCGTCTTGGCTATTGCCAGCGAGCCATATCGCCCTCCGGTAGCGCAAACGGCTACACACGACGAGCAACAGAAACATGAAGATATACATCGATCACCGGCGGGAGGCCAAGGGGACTTAGCCCTTCTAGCTGAAGCCATCACTAGGGCTGTCAGCACCGCCCAACGACCCAAGTTCATCGAGCTACCGTTCTTCAGCGGGTCGCACCAGGAGTGGCTACCCTTCCGCGCCGCCTATTATGAATCAGAAGCAATGTTCAGTGTCGTCGAGAATACGAACAGACTACGGAGAAACTTGAAAGGCAAAGCCAAGGAAGCTGTAGAAGGGTTGCTGATCACAAACGCGCACCCAACAGAGGTAATGAAGACGTTAGAATCCAGATTCGGAAGACCAGAATCTATAGCCATGATCGAGATGGAAACACTTCGAAGTCTACCACGCCTCTCCGACTCACCGAGGGACATCTGCATATTTGCCACGAAGATTTCCAACGTCGTAGCGACATTGAAGACATTAGATTGTTTCAACTATATGTACAACCCCGAACTTGCGAAGACATTGGTAGACAAGCTGACGCCGACACTGCGGTATCGATACTACGACTACTCGAGCACACAGCCGCGTGAAGACCCCTGCCTCATCAAGATAGAAAAATTCTTCAAGAGAGAAGCTGAACTGTGTGGACCCTACGCACTGCCTGAACAAACGACAGTACAGTCTACAGCCGCACCACATAGGAAGACGCAGCGGGTCACCAACGTAACTGAGAAGACCAACGTACTGAAGTGCTTCGTGTGCGAAGAAACAAGTCACACCAATGCAACAGAATGTGAAGAATTCAAGAAGATGGATGTCAACACAAGATGGGATACAGCGAAGTCCAAACGCCTCTGCTTTAGATGCCTGCGATATAGGAGCAAGACTCACAATTGCCGAACAAAGCCGTGTGGTGTCAACAACTGCAGATACACGCACCACAAGATGCTTCACTATGAGAAGAAAACAGACAAGGCAGAGAAGACAGAAAAAGAAGAGGCAACAGAAGTGATCAACTCAGCATGGACAATGAAGAAACAATCCTATCTGAAGATCCTGCCGGTCCAGGTGAAGGGACAGAAAGGAACAGTCAACACCTTCGCATTAATGGACGACGGGTCGACAGTCACGCTCGTCGACGACAGCATCGTGACAAGCATCGGAGCAACAGGACCCATAGATCCGCTAAAAATCGAAACCATTAACGAACTAAAAACGGCGGAATCAACATCAAGAAGGGTGACTATCGGGCTAAAAGGGATCAACAATAGAGAAGAGCAAATTCAAGCAAGAACAGTGAAGAACTTACAAGTCTCATCTCAAAGGGTTCCGCGAGAACTAGTGGAGGAGTGCTCACATCTATCTGACATCAAGGAACATCTATCGTACTCCAATGCAAAGCCGCAAGTCCTCATCGGTCAGGACAACTGGCATCTTCTGATCACCAAAGAAACACGAAAGGGCGATAAGAACCACCCGGTTGCATCTCTCACGCCGCTGGGGTGGGTTCTTCATGGAAGCCAAACGAAACCCTTCGGTCAGAAGATAGACTTCGTGTCACATATGACTGAAAACTCAGAAGATGAGCTCGAGGACCTAGTAAAGAAGTACTTTGAGATGGACGCCCTCTGCATAAACCCGAAGAGACCGAAGACTGACCCAGAAGAAAAGGCGCTTCGAATATTGGAAAAGAAGACTGAGAAGATTGAAGAAACTAGATATCAGACCGGCCTTCTCTGGAACAAAGAAGACGTAACGCTCCCCGATAACTACGACAACTCCTTGAAGAGACTCTTCAATATAGAAAAGAAAATCGACCGTGATCCAGCCCTGAAGAAAAGATATGTCGAACAAATGGACGCCTTTATAGAAAAAGGATACGCCGAGCTTGCGCCGCCTCAGAAGACACCACAAAAAACGTGGTACCTGCCTCATTTCGCTGTCATTAACCCTATGAAGCCGGACAAACTCCGAGTTGTGTACGACGCCGCAGCCAAAACCAGGGGAGTGGCACTAAACGACATGCTACTCAAAGGTCCAGATCTGCTCCAATCGTTGCCAGGTGTCGTCATGCGTTTTCGACAGCACCTAATCGGAGTGACATCGGACATAAAGGAGATGTTCATGCAGGTCAAGCTACGTACAGAAGATAGAGATGCACTGCGGTACCTGTGGCGTGGGGATCGCCGCGACGACCGACCTCCGGAAGAGTATAGAATGACTTCGTTGATATTCGGGGCATCAAGTTCGCCAGCGACAGCAATATACGTAAAGAACCTGAACGCGAAACAGCACGAGAAGACCCATCCGGAAGCCGCAGCTGCCATTGTCGAGAAACATTACGTCGACGATTACCTGGACAGCTTCAGAAGCTTGGAAGACGCTGTGAGAATAACGAAGAGCGTGCGCGAAGTGCACAACAAGGCCAGCTTCGAACTAAAGCAGTGGAAATCGAACTCAGCGTCACTCCTAGAAGCACTGGGAGAAGAACACAGAACAGACGACCTGGAACTATACAGAACAGAAGAGAAAACAGAACGAGTACTAGGAGTCATTTGGAAAATCAACTCGGACGAGCTTACCTTCAACCTCAACTTAACCAGAATCCCTTCGACTCTGATAGAGGGAAAACAGCCGACGAAGAGGGAAGCCTTAAGAGTAGTTATGTCACTCTTCGACCCCTTAGGATTCGCCTCGCCTGTTACAATCCGAGCGAAGCAGCTACTCCAAGAAGTTTGGCGTCGAGGAACAGGGTGGGACGAACGGATCGACGAAGACCTGGCAGAAGAATGGGACACGTGGATGGGACATTTGAAAAGTCTCCACGACATGGCAATCCCGCGACAATACCTAAGCTACAGTGACGCCGCCTCCTTAGAACTCCACGTCTTCAGCGATGCCAGCGAATCAGCCTACTCTGCGGTCCTCTTCTGGAGAGCCATAACACCAGACGGCGAAGTCGGCATATCACTCATTATGGCCAAGGCAAAAGTGGCACCGTTGAAGTTGACTTCGATCCCAAGATTGGAACTGCAAGCAGCAGTCATGGGAACCAGACTCGCCGACACAGTTATAGAAGAACACGAGAGGAAGCCTGACCGAAAACTGTTCTGGACCGATACCAAGACAGTACTCACCTGGATAAGGACAGGGTCGCGTTCATACAAACCTTACGTGGCTCATCGTCTAGCAGCAATCGAAGAAAGTTCTAAGGTAAATGAATGGCGCTGGGTTCCGACGAAACAAAACGTAGCCGACGACGCCACGCGAGACGTACCATCCGCCTTCAATAAAGATCATCGATGGTACAAAGGGCCCGACTTCCTATATCTGACGGAAGACTCCTGGCCTATAGAAACCGCATGGACAACACCCGAAGAACCTTCCGACGAGGAGAAGACGCATCATCTGACCGATAGAAGAAGACTTAAGTTAGCAGAGGGACTGCCTGATCCGACGAAATTCTCCAATTGGGACCGCCTCCGATATTCAACAGCACGTGCTCTGCAGTTCATCGAGCTGTGTAGAGCCCCTAGACAGAAGGTCAACTACCGACGAACAAAGAAGAACAAGGAAGTGGATCCTACCTGGAAGAGAAACAAGCCAGCTACAGCGAAACAACAGGCGCCTACAGCACTGAAGAAACCCTCACTCAAACTGATTCCAATCACAGCCGAGCTCCTCAAGAAAGCTGAAGAACTACTGATGCGGTCCTCGCAGGAAGAAGCCTTCGCGGGAGACATAGATAATTTGAACAGCGGGAAGCCGATCGCCAAGGAAAGTCGCCTACACCAGCTCAGTGTCGAATCAGTAAACGGCTTACTCCGAATTCGAAGTCGTGACCGAGCGGTCGGAGACATGCAAGAGGACTTCAAGAACCCGTTAGTAGTCGACGGAGATCATCCCACTGTAAAACTTTGGATACAGGCTGTACACCGGCAACTCCATCACGCCGGCGTGGAGGCAACAGTCAACGAATGCAGACAGCAATACTGGGTACTAAGACTGTCACACGCGCAACTCTGCGAAGATGCCTCTTCTGCCGCATGAAGACTCAAATGCCTCCGCATCCAAGAACCGGGGACCTGCCAGCGTGTCGCTTAGCACATCATAAGCGACCCTTTACATTCACCGGAGTCGACTATTTCGGACCTCTCTCCGTGACCGTGGGACGGACTCGACAAAAAAGATATGTGGCCATCTTCACATGTCTCACGACGCGAGCAATACACTTAGAAGTCGCCGGCTCGCTTAGCGCTGACGCTGCAGTAATGGCGATCAGACGAATGATCGCACGACGAGGCTGCCCTACTGAAATTTGGTCGGACAACGGCACCAATCTAAAGGCCGCCGACAAGGAACTTCGACAAGCAATCGACGCGGCAACTTCAGAAGAAGCAGCGAAGAGGACAATCTCCTGGCGCTACATTCCGCCTGGAGCTCCGTTCATGGGCGGCGCCTGGGAGCGAATGGTTCGCTCAGTCAAGACAGCCCTCGCAGCGACACTGCATGAGCGCCACCCCACCGAGGAAGTCCTCACTACTCTACTTGCCGAAGTAGAGTATACAGTGAACAACCGTCCGCTGACGCACGTCTCCGTCAGCGCAGAAGATCCCGAGGCCCTCACTCCCAATCATTTTCTGCTGGGGGGTCCTGGACGTGTGCCACAGCCGGGCACATTCACCGAACAAGACACCATCTCCAGGTCCAGCTGGCGAGCTGCACAGAGGCTCGCAGACATCTTTTGGCTCCGCTGGGTGAAGGAGTATCTTCCCGAGCTCCAACACCGGCGGGAGCCCCACGGACGAGGCCAAGCAGTACAAGTAAACGACCTCGTGCAGATCGTCGACCCGAACCTGCCCCGCAACGTGTGGATAAGAGGACGAGTCATCGCGGTGTATCCTGGTCCAGACAACATCGTGCGGACGGTGGACGTGCAGACCAAGGGAGGTGTCCTGCGCCGGCCAGTAAGGAAGCTGGTGATCCTGCCCCTGACTACGGACGACGTGCCCGCACCGGAACTTAGTGCGACACAGTCGCACGGCGGGAGTGATGTGCGGGACAAGTGAATAGTAAAAGTGTATAGTGATAACACGAACTGATAGGACAGTACATAATAGTTTACGTTATTATTTTTTTTTATATAGTTTTCATTATATTTTACTGAGTTTAAGTGTTTAGTATTAGATTGCCTATTTTGATTATGTTTTATATTTTTCTCGTATAGTTTATTAGTTGTAGAGACTAAAAACATAAAATTATAGTGTATTAAAATAAGAAAACATAAGGAAAAACGAGAAAATTGTCGTATGGCTCTCGTTACGGTAAAGTTTCGTCATAGTTAAGAGCCATTTCACGTTTTCGCGCGAATATCGCAGATTTCAGTCGCCTAATTTACCATCTTAGGTAATACTCTGACATTGGTGAATACATGTAAAAAATAGACTAATCCTTCGTTTTGACACTTAATGTAACACATTTACAAAAACTTATTTGTTTACTTTGTGGTGATTAATCTCCCACAACCAGTTTACTGAAATATCATCGCCGAGTCAATTTCAAACTCCTATATCTATCATTAATATTTATAAATTTAACTGAAAAAAATACATAAAGCATCAGAAATATAATTTGATCGACACAAACAGTACTAGAATATCGATTCTTAATAACATTAATTAGTAAAAAAATAAAGTCTTAAGCCAATTTTTAGGTTTTGTATCGCTAATAAATCGTGATTTTTTGGTTTAAATAAAGCGTAATTACATTTTTTTTTTATTGGCGAAATAAACTATGGTTTTTAACAAACCGAATCCTAAAGTTTTATTAAAATCCCTTCATTTAATTAGACATAATATCGTTATTAAAATCACTCTAAATTAGAATAAATTCCGATGCTAAGCGGGCAACCGTTTAGTACGGCGTGAGTGCCGGTCGAGGTAGGACCTGCGCCAAATTTTCCCGCGTCTCGATTTTCGAGCGCACGTATTGTGAACAAATTATTATACTACGACTACAACATTTTGATTCACTTCGTATTTTTTTGCATAAGGTAAGAGTTTAATTTATTATCAAGTTAAGTATTAGTTTAGTAGTTTGAGAATAATTACATATTTTTGTTTTATTAGTTTTAGCAATGGAGCGAAAGGGTTGTGTATACCATTGTGTCAAAAAAAGGAAAAATAAAAATTCTGCAGCCTTAAAGAAAGCAACAGAAGCGAGATATATATAATTTGCGATTCGATTACGATATTATGTACACAGTAATCGATCAAATAAGTACATATCGACATGAACTATAAAACCGTAATTACAATTTTAAGGATTTGTATACACTGACACTTCGACATATAAAAATATTGATGTTTTTAATAATCATTTATTGATAAAAAAAAATATTTATTCGTAGATATTGAAACTTGACAGCTATTTTGTTTTCATTTCAGAATGAGAAATCGCATGAATCGAGTAGAGGAGGATAGTACCTTTAGAAGACACGCCACCACCGTACCGGGTACAAGTGGAACGTCAGATTCGATAACAGAAATTGTATGTTTGTAACTTGCTACTTCAAAAAGATACAGCTATACCTCTAAACGAACGTAAACTTTTAAATATCGACCGACTGAAAAGGTTTTACCAAAGTTTTACCAAGATTGTGTATTGCTAGAAATCATAGACCCTAGAAAGGCAAAATCAATGCTTTTACGAATTCATATAATGTAAATGATATGTGATTTTTCCCAGTTCATTTTTATTACATACTTTACATAACATATATTTGTGTTTTTTTTATTAGTCTAGAAAGCTATAATATAATAACTTTTTTCATAAATCTCTAACCATGGTGCATTACGATTATAAAGGCTCAAGACTGTTTAGTCCATCTCAACACTCGCGCTACACTGCTTGTATTGTGTATGTGTGGATAGCTGCGCACACATACACAATACTGCCGTCTTTTACCTAAACTCGAGCGCAATAATTTTGTGAAATGGCTCTTAAGCTTACTGCGCCGACATCCACTTCGCGCTCATTGGCTAAAAGTCCTGTGATCTGATTGGCTGACCAATCACAGGGCCTACATTGTTTTGAATAAATTCCGTAGCCTTTTTGGGTGTCGACACAATGTAGCAGGCGTAGATGTTCATGTCCTCGCCGGCTACGTGTAGCTGAACACCCAGCGTGTAAAAAGAGCTGAGAGACGGCAAGGGGACTTCCTGATGGACGACCCTTCGCTTCACTGGTCTGGCGGTACTAGTGAAGCGAAGGGTCGTCCATCAGGAAGTCCCCTTGCCGTCTCTCAGCTCTTTTTACGCGCTGGGTGTTCAGCTACACGTAGCCGGCGAGGACATGAACATCTACGCCTGCTACAAGCCGCCCGCGGCCCATCTGGACCTGACAGAGCTGCGGGCCTTGTTAAACAACTCGACGCAAGCTACACTCCTCGCCGGTGATTTTAATTGTAAACACCCAGCGTGGAACTCGTACGGTACGAATACCGAGGGGAGACGACTCTTTGCGGACGCGGAAGCCTTCGGCTATACGGTGTCCGGCCCGGAGACGCCTACCCACTACCCTGAGGCCACCCGGTACATGCCGGATGTGCTGGACATCGTAGTCCACCGAGGGCTACACTGCCAGACTACACAGCAAGTTATAGACGACGAGTTACAGTCGGACCACCAACCTGTACTCGTCGTCCTATCGGGTATGCCGACCCGACTGAAGCCCCTAGCGCCACGTCGATCCACGGACTGGGACTCCTTCCGGGAAAAAGTAGAGACCACCGCGCCGACTCGGCCTATTGCCACCGCCGCGGACGTTGACCAGACGGCGAATGACGTCACTGCTTGCATCCAAAGCGCCCTGGAAGCGGCGACTAGCATCATGCAGCCGCAGGGGAGAGGGCTATTGCCGCCCCTGCCGGCCCGCATCAGTGCAATGATCGCCGCGAAGAGGCGCCTACGCAAGCAGTGGCAACAGCTGAGATGCCCTACACTAAAGACGCAGCTCAACCGTCTCGCGGAGAAGGTGAAGGCCGAACTACAGGCGCACACCGCCGCGGGCTGGGAGGACCGAATCGACGCCACTACGGACAGTTGGCCGTCGATTCACAAGCTGTGCCACCAATTGACGAATACCCCAGCCCCGGTGCGCCCTATACTCAACAGCGACGGGGCGCTTAAGTTTGTAGCGGAGGACCGGGCGGAGGTCTTCGCCGAACACCTGGAGCGTCAGTTCCGCCCCAACCCGACTGTTGACACCGAACATGTCGCAGCAGTCGAGCAACACCTAGGGGACTATTTTGCAACGCCGATAGCTCCCGATGAGGACCCGATCTTCTTCTCGCCTGGCGCAGTCAGACGCGCCATCCTAAGAACGAAGCCTAGGAGGGCCCCCGGTGCTGACGGTATCACCAACGCAGCGCTGCGCCACTTGCCGCACCGTATGGTCGCGGCGCTGGCGCGCCTGTATACGGCGATACTGCGCACGGGGGCCTTCCCCGCTTCGTGGAAGGAAGGGCGCGTCATAATGCTGCCCAAGGCGGGGAAGAACATCCTGAAGCCGGAGAGCTATCGGCCGATCACGCTGCTGCCGACAGTCTCCAAGGTGTTCGAAGCACTCCTGCTGCGACATCTCCAGCCCCACATAGCGCCGCGTCCTGAACAGTTTGGGTTCCGGGCGGAGCACAGCACGACGCTCCAGCTGTCGAGGGTACTGCACCACCTCACAGCCGCGCTGAATAAGAAGGAGTACTCGGTGGCAGTATTCCTCGACATGGAGAAGGCCTTCGACCGTGTATGGCACGAGGGCCTAATTTATAAATTGGCCACGTCCGATGCGCCCCGTCGCGTTGTACAAGTGGTCTCTACTTTTCTTTCCCACAGGACATTTAGGGTGGTGGTCGATGGGGCGCTATCTAGCGCCCGCACGGTGCTGGCCGGCGTGCCGCAGGGCAGCTGCATATCGCCGGCGTGCTACTCACGTTACACCGACGACATCCCCACCACGACAGACTCGACGCTCGCGCTGTATGCTGACGACGCCGCGTACATTACCACCTCGCTGAACGCAAAGTACGCGGCCGTCAAGATGCAGCGCGCCCTCGACCTACTTCCCGAGTGGCTGTCAAAGTGGCGGCTGTCGGTTAACGTGGGTAAGACGCAGGCGCTGGTCACTGGATCCGCGCCCCTCCCACCACCCTTGAAGCTTCAAGGAGCCGACGTCGAATGGTCGCCCCGGGTAAAGTACCTGGGAGTCACTATCGACCGTCGGCTCTCGATGGGGACACACGTCCGCAAGGTCGCCGCACAAGGTAGGGTAGCCCGCAACCTACTCAGGCCGGTGCTCTCATCCCGCATACCGGCGCGCGTCAAGTTGGGCGTGTACAAGCTGTACATACGCCCCATTCTGACGTACGCCGCCCCGGCATGGTTCGCCCTCACGAGTGAGACGAACCGCAGGCTGCTCCGCGCGCAACAGAGTCTGGCGCTGCGGACCATAGTTGCCGCCCCTCACTTCGTGAGGAACGACATCATCCAGAGGGACCTCGGGATTGAGAGCCTGGATGAGTATGTGCGGCGTCTCGCGAAAGGGATGTTCGCGCGTGCCGACGCGTCTGCTTGGCCTCATATCAAGCAGATAGCGCCATGGCATACGCGCCCCCCTGACGCGAGACCCCTGCCCCGCGACCTGGTAGCGGACGACTGACCCCATCGCACCGGACTGGACGCCACGAGTAAGCTGCATCCAGGTTACACGCGGCTTACTCGTTTCAATAGCACTCTACAGATAACATACATCTATTGCGTGGCGTGTGCTAAGTTAATATAGGCGCGTCACGCAATTAACACAGACATTCATCACTAAACAGACATCTAACTCACACACATACGCGTAGCGCGGGCTAAGCGATATGTGTAGACACTGGGCGGTGTTACGCAATTACAATGCCGCCCACACACACACGACAGTTCCTTAGCCCGGACCGTAATCGGCTTGATCTGAAAGCGGGGCGGGCGGGAACTAAACACCTATACTGTAGGAGCGTCGAGTCGGCACCTACGTCGCTGGTCGCCTTCACTGGGCCTCCCCCGGGTAACCGGGGGTCTCACCTGGCGGGGGTTGACCGCCGGGGTGTCGTGAAGAAAGCGGCGCTAACAGTATTAGCGTCGTGATGCGCCTACAGTAACAAAATAGCAATCACTCACATGGGCGCGTTACAGCAAATAACGCGCCCAATCAACTAGGCGTCATATTATATGACAACCACAATGAGGGGCCCGTAGTTACGGGCCAACGAATTGCTCCCGCGGCCGAGGGGCGACGCCCCGGTTCCGCTAGCCGCGCCCCCTGACGGGGGCGTAGCGACTTCCCAATGTGTCGACACAGTCGGCGGGAAATAGCAGTAAGAAGAACACTCTGAAATAAAGAAGATCTACAAGGAAAACAGCTGTATTCTTCACCAACCCAGCACACAAATGTGCCCCGTACTGCACAGTTTACAACTGACTTAATGAGTTTAAACGTGGTCGCATTAAGCTCACCGATGATCTGCGTGAGGGACGGCCTTCTACGGCGACGACTGAAGATAACATCAGTGTTGTGCGGCGTATGATAGAGACTGACAAAAGAGTGACTTATCAGCAGATTCGGACAAGCTTAGGCATCGGTATGAGTCAAGTGCACAAAATGCTCCATGAACATTTAGCGGTCAGGAAACTGTGCCCGGTGGATACCTCATAATTTGACAGAGGCCCAAAACTCGTTGTGTTGATTGGTGTCGTGAAATGGTTCAAAGATTTAACGGAGGTGACTCAAATGCTGTGTTCGACATACTTACGGGTGACGAAAACTGGATTTATTCTTATGATCCTGAAACTAAGAGACAGTCTGCTGTCTGGGTGTTTCCTTCCGAGGAGTTGCCAACTAAAGTGAAGAGAGGTCGAAGCGTCGGAAAAAGATGGTGGCTTCGTTCTTCGGAAGGACAGATCATTACGCAACAACTGTTTTAAAAAAACGAAAACAGTTACTGCAGAGTGGTACATTAACAATTTTTTGCCACTTGTCTTGGAAAAAGTTCGGGAGAAATGACCTCGTGTTGGATCCTCCTTTACCACGACAACGCCTCGTCGCACACCGCTAAGCAAACAATCAACTACTTGGCGACGTCAGACGTGGAATTACTGGGTCACCCGCCCTATAGCCCCGACCTCGCAGTTTTTATTTATTTCCGAAAATAAAAGAAAAACTCCGAGAAAAACATTTTATGGACGCCGAGGAAACAGTGGCTGCGTTTCAAAATGCCGTCGAAGAGACCCCTAAGCACGAGTGGGTAAAGCGCTTTTCTCAGTGGTTCCATCGGATGCAGCGATGTAGTGATGTAAATGGACACTATTTTGAAAAGATATAATAAAACTAATAACTTGCTAGGTTGTTCAGTTTTTGATTTTCTAAGAACTTTCAGTGTCACCCTCGTAGAAGTGTGTCACGTACTAGCGATGCGGTGCTTCTTGCCGTACCGACTCTAGTTTTTTTTTTTTTTTTATGTATGGCTAGTAGGCTCGTAGTTGACCTTGAGAGGTCGTCACTACTCAACCGGACTATCCTGTGGCTGCCTTAAGCGGACTCAAAGCCTCCAGCCAGGGGCGAAATTCTTACATTACTAAGCGACTGCACGCTAAGGGCACCCCCTGTGAGATACGGACCTCGGCTTAGGGCGTCGCTGGGGAGAGGACAGCAAGGTGGGACAGGCTGGATCTGAACTGAATTATTATTAATCGGGGAATTTACTAAGCTACGGGCTCAGCTGCGGCGCGGGCTGGCACTTCGTCGAGCAAGGGTCGGGTGGGACTCTAGATTGTATTCGCTTTTCAATTTGTATTTGATTTGTTGGCCACACTCTCGGTGTTCCGCGCGGTATATCTGCTTTGATTCTATAATCTGAGGGTGTGGCTCAGTGTTATCTAAATTTTAGATCTAGATGGACAGTACTTACTATTACGTCGTTACTTTTACGACGTAAAGTCTGCATAATATGTATGTAGCTGAGCGTGAATCGGAAATTTAAAAATCACTGGGTTGAGCTATTATAAAAAAAAATCCAAACACTTTTTACCACTATACAATAAATAATAGGATCAATAACATAGTAGAGTACACTCACAGTTTGTTCTCCTCGTACAGATACAGCACCCCCGCTTGGAAACCTAGCATCTGACAGATGATCAGAGTCTGGTCCTTGTCGTAGTTAGCGTCAGGGTTCTTTAGTAAGCGTAGCACTTTCTCTTCGTATTCTTTCTTCTCGCTTTCTGGAGATTTTGCCCTGATGAATGAGTCATCAAACCATGATTATTTATTTTGTTTCGTTATTTTTAGGATACAGGGTGATGCTGCCTGTGATACTGAACAAGTTTTCCTTTGAAACACAAATTGTTGCGTGTAAAAAAAAGCGTAACTAAAACATTTCATACATGAACTCATGTTAGTTGATTTCTGTTTGAAACTCGATTTTACTTCACATTGGGGTGTTTATTATTATGAAATCTGTAAGTACTACGGATCAGATTTTATATAAAGGTTAAAATTCCTAATCACCACTTACCAAACATGAATATAATGTTCTATGAGCGCATCGAACACAAGTTTGGAGCAGTCGTTCTGTCTCTGCGTCATGTGCTCAAGGAACTCTATGAGCCGCTCCGAGTTGCTCAGGAACATAGGTATGTAGTCGTCAGGGAGCGCGCTGATTGGCTCCCTGACGCCGCCGGAAAGGGAAATCTCGTCGACCAACGGCTTGCTGCGGGGTTTGTAGTCTGTGCACAGTACTGTATGAAGAAGAAACGTGTGTTTTTAGAAATTAAGTTTTATTTTACACTACCTGCACAAAATAAATAATTTTCATTCTTATAATAAATATTCATGAGGATTCTGAATGCAATTAAATTATTGCTTTATTAACACAGAAGTAACACTGATTTTTTTATTTATCCAATACCAAATTAATTATAAATTATTAGTCTCTTCACACAGGTTAGTTAATGACTGCAAAAAGGATTTGTAACTACTCAAATCAAAAAAACAAAAAAAAAAAACATATTTCTAACGAACATTTCTAGGTTGTTCCTGTTTCTGATAGTTTGAACCTGGAATAAAATGAAACCAAATCTCGTGTCTATGTTATTTGAAGATTTGATACGACAATGGAGCGTAAGTGCGACTAATATGTGCATATTTGTGCAAGTAGATGTATTTTTGATGGATTTTAGATTTTAGTATTTTTTTTTTAAGGAATTAAAAAAAAAGCTTTTATGTATATCTACATTATCCTAACTAATATTATAAATGCGAAAGTGAGTTTATTTGTTTATTTGTTACGCTTTCACGATAAAACGGCTGAACGGATTTGGATGCAATTAGGCACATGGGTGACCTGGATTAGGACATAGGATACTTTTTATCCCAGTATTTCCATAGGATCGAGACTTAAGCGGGTAAAACCGCGGGGCGCAGCTAATAAGCAAATCAATTATTTCTTTTTTCCAGATATTTACCCAATATCAAGTGCACTCAACCTTAAACTCAACAATACTCACACTTCAAAAACTTGGTGCTCTCCTCTGGCTCATGCTGTATGAGCCGATGCCCGTACTTCCTCATGAACTGTTCGGCGTCATCGAAATCCAGCTCTACGATATAGTCCAAAGCCTTGCGGTAGTCCTTCTTATCGTCCAGCATCATCTTCAGGTACCAGTCGTGACGCTTGTGGTTCGCGGCTAGCGACAACGCGTCGTCTACGCTCACTTGACGCATTACCTGTTAATATGAAATTATATTTAAAATTATTATAACTTGGAACGTACGGTTCCTTACTTGTCGTTCGTGTGGACTTTTTTTTTTGGGTGGGAAATCATCAAATAACTTCTCCCGCTCTGGGCGGAGCGGGAGGGTGTGTCAGACTCTTACTGACTAAAACCCACCCGTATTCCTTCCTGTTGCCTGTGTTGCCAGGAGCCTCGGTAACCCTTTAGTACCTTCCCGCGGTTCGTGTGGTCTACAGTGAGCTAAGTTTTCATTTGATTTTCGTCATTAGTAGGTGCCTTTTCTTTGCCACAGTAATAAAAACTCATTTGATCTAGCAGAAAAAAGTTTTGCACCAGTTTACAGCGCTTCTATTTTCTTAATGTCTCTCGGCAATCATCACATTTCCGAATACAAACGAATCCTAATTTCCATGTCCATTAATTATTAGATTTATCGTGTCTAATAATTTGAATTCAGAACTAAGTACTTCTGAATTATCTATGGCGAAACACGAAGTTTTCCGAGAGACATTAAGAAAATAGAAGCACTGTAATGTAACTTTATCAGTAACTTTTATGTTTTTACAATCATTTTCTCAGATTAAAGTCATGGTAAGAAACGAAAATCAATCAATCTGTCTAGCCTTTTCCCAACTATGTTGGGGTAGGCTTAAGTCTAACGAGGTGCAGCTGAACACCAGTATTTTACAAGGAGCGACTGCCTACCTAACCTCCACAACTCAGTTACTGGGTAACACGATACGCTTTGGCAAGGCTTTTTGTCAAACTTTTGGGCTTCTGACGACCCGTAACGACTGTCTAAGATCTACGAATGACGAAACGGAAATCATACATTATTAAAAATACTTCTCACAACTTATTTTTGTAATTTCATTATTTCAATGTCAATTACGAAATTGACATTGAAAAAATTAAATTACAAAAATTGGTTTACAATGATTGGTAATAATCACCCGTTTCAAGGAATGCACCCATTCTTTGAAACGGGTGATACTAAAGCTAATTTAAAACATTTTAGGTCGTTTTGGAAATATCGAACTGTTCAAATCTTTTTGGAAATTCCCCCTCTTGACCGAGGTTAGTAATATGAATTGTTTTTAAACTTCTTTTGTTTTTCGTTGCAGTTTGCTTAAAATAAAAGTAGTGTAGCTAGTTGGTAATTGGATGCACCTCAATTACAATCACCCTGTAGAATTTTTTAAACTTTATAAAGGTTCTCGTAGAGTCAGGCGAATCCCGCAGGGCATTCGTCTCAGTGTGAATCTAGCTTATAGATCTAACACTTCAAACATAAAATTAAATATAAAGTATGCAATAAATGATAACAAACCTTAATAGCGACATTAACATCAAAATCGATTATTTTATCCTTAGAATTGATGAATTCCTTCAGCTTCCCTTGTTGATCATGCTGGTCTATCTTCATGTAACAGGTCAGTAGTAACGTCGTATGGTCCTCAGTGGCACAGCCCTTCTTCTTATGAAGTTCCTCTAAGTATTGGACTAAGGATTCCAAATGTCGAGATTCCAGGTATTTACGGATTACATATGAAGTTTCTAACCAGCCAATAGTTTTGACATATTGGTCGATAGCGCCTTTTAAGTCGCCCTGAAAAATGGGATCAGCTGTTAAGTGATTCAAGATATTAACTGAATTATTCGGCTGATATCATTATTGAGATGATCTGTATTATCCTGTATAGTTAAAATTCATAATGCCTAATAGTTATTATTATGTCAATCATTACAACTTTATTATTATAATGGGTTTCGTACCACAAAATCGTATGAAATAATTTTTTTTTTCCCTATTTTTTGTATAGAGTTTGGGTTTTTAATTTAGAAATTTATAATTTATATCATTTAGTTATATTATGTTCATAGTAACACGTATTCTATAGGTACATCTTAACTCTGCTATCTATTAACGTTAATAAGATACAACCCTGTGACCAACAGACGGCCTAAATAAGTATCATATTCGTATAAATCGCTTGCTGAGAGATTTACATAAACGAATATGAATATTATTCTCTTTCGAATAGGGTTCATATTCCTACGAAACACTAACTTTACATAACAAAGTACAATCAAAGTGCGATCATGTGAATCTCACCGTACCCAAATGGTGCCGAATAACCTCGCCGGTTAGTCGGCACCATTTGGGTACGGAAACATTTGTTAGGTACGTAACTAAAAAAAAAAACGAGCCTTACAGTAGTCGCGTAAGTGTAACATCTGACTTCTCACCTTGGTAATAAGCTGTATGTTCGCAATGGAACAAAATAATTATGTTTCGTTTGATGATTGGGTCAGATGAAATTACAGAACATTGAAGTTAAAAAAAGGTATAATTATTCTGTTGGCTGACTATACCAACCTCTCGGAAAATGCGTTGCATCTGACGGCCAAGAACCTACCTATAGTTAACATCTTCAAAATTCTGTACAATTAGTTCGCAATAAAGAATTTGAATTTGAAAGGGACGGAAGTGTGTAAGGCAGGGAAGCGCGCGCTATTTGATTTGACCGTTTCCGAGCACGCTTTTTATTCAAATTCTTTATTGCGAACTAATTGTACAGATTTTCGATGATGTTAACAATAGGTAGGTTCTTAGAACTTGTTTTCACGAAATAATTCCCACAGATTGCAGGAAAGCGAGAGGAAAGATATTACACATAAAAAAAAATTAAAAACATACCTTATTATACAAATGATCTCCGTACTGTTTATAAATCTCCGTCAACCCAGCCTCATCATAATGTTGACTACTCGCTATCCTAATAGCGACATCATACAAATTCTTCTTAAACAGCAGTGATAACTTCGACTGCAAATCCTTTTCCTCCAAATAGATCATGTCTTTATTCTTCGTGAGGATATAGAACGACCCCCATTCTGTCAAAACCGCGTCAATTTCTTCGAAAGTTTTTGAGAAAACTATGAATTTGTTTTGTATGTCTAGAATGGTGATATGGTGCGATTTCGGCGCAGGGGCAGTACTGGTGGATGCGGCAGTTTTGTTGGGTGTCTCGTTGGTGGTGATGACCAGGTAGCTGCGGAACCAGTCGAGACGAACCTTCTCGCCTTCGAGGGCGTAGCACGGACCCCGGCCTTCGGTCGTGTAGCAGTACAGAGCCTGTGGAGTTATCGTGGTGTTGGAGTGATTTCATATTGGCGGAGAAGGAGTTTCTAAGAGATAAAAGAATCTGGAGACACACAGATGGCACAAAGTTCCAGTGAATATGCATTAACGATTTTTGAAAAGCTGACCTTTATTGGCTGTCTTGTATCACTATTGATCATCAAAAAGCACTGATTTTCAGCCATATTTTATGAATGATTTTATTTATTAGGGCCACCTTACACTACTCATCGCTAAAATATTTAGCGCCAAAAATATTCTCAATACTCAATTGTTATTGCATTCAATATGTATTACATAGATGGTATAAAAAGTAAAAGACCAATATCGACTCTGTCGGGTACAGCGACATTAGGAGAGAGGGAGAGGGCTAAGTAGCAATTCAAGCAATTCAATTATCATCAATATTATTCTGTTTCTGTAGAGTTCAAATGATTGACAGAAATGCAACATTTTTTTTTGGATTCGTTTAGAGCTAGAAATATTTAGTGGCGGAAGTGGGACTTGTTACAATACGGTATTTGACTGATTTTTTTTTTAAGTAGATTTCTCTAAAGCTAGAAAAAAAAAACGAAGCCACAATAAAAGAAATGTTGATGATGTTGATGTCGACCTTTTTGGCGCAGCCGTGAGGCACATACTACTGTTGTTAGAACATTATTTTCACTTTTTTTGTATTTTGTTCTTTGTATTTTACGAACTGTCAAAATAAACGTTATCCTTTCATTTTTTCGTAAGCGTTTTAAAGTCTATAATAGACACGGACAGCACTGCTAGCATCTGACGTCACAACACAGAAGTGCCACAATAATTACACGCCATTCAGTACAATGCTCGTTTTGCGTGACAAGGATAGAAGAATAACTTCAAAAGCGTGTAACTTCTCCATTTTCCACGTTTTATTTTTCTGTTCTTTTTTTCAGAACATCTTTAAAATATCATGTATATTTTTGATAGCAGTTAATGTGATGAGATGTGTGTGTGTGGTTGTGATTTAGTCTCACTCGCTCACTGGCCACTGACCTCGTTGTTCGCCACAGTGAGCCGATGGTTGTCGGCGAGCACGCTGCACGCGGGCGCGGCGCCCATGGCGTCCAGCGTGACGCAGCGCTCCGAGCTCAGCCAGATCACCATCACGCATGCGCGGGATACTACGAACAACTTGTCTGCTCCTCTGATAAATATCAAGTAAATTAATGATAAAGTAATGTTTAATTCAAACCCCATTCATTTTGAGGAGCAAGTAGATTGCGTGAAAACATAATCGATCCAAACAGACTGCATGGATTCATAAAGTCTTCACAATTGTTTGATGCGAATTACATAGAGCGTCATCCGGCAGCCACATTGGATCGATACGAAAGGTCGGTCGATGTAACCGATCGACATCGATCGACTTCAATCTAGTTGCATCTACAGGGTGCCCCCTAAATAATGGACAACCTTGCCAAAAAATATAGTCCAAGTAGTACCTAAGAATTTAACTTTTTAGGGTTCCGTACCCAAAGGGTAAAACGGGACCCTATTACTAAGACTCCGCTGTCTGTCTGCCTGTACGTCTGTCACCAGGCTGTATCTCATGAACCGTGATAGTTAGATAGTTAAAATTTTCACAGATGATGTATTTTTGCTGCTGCTATAACAACAAATACTAAAAAACAGAATAAAATCAATATTTAAGGGGCTCCCCCATACAACAGACATGATTTTTTTTGCCGTTTTTATTGATAATGTTACGGAACCCTTCGTGTTCGAGTCCGACTCGCACTTGGCCGTTTTTTTTTACCTTTTTACATTCTTCTTTACCACAACCACAAACGAATGAATTCCATCGGTTATTTGCTGTTGTAATTTTGTAAGTTGACTATGCCGACAGAGAGGCAGTAAATAATGTTACTAGGAATTGCACAATATTGAAATAAAAAAAAAAACTTAGTTTTGGTACTACTTGGGATATACTTATATCTTTTGTATTTTTTTTAGAACGGCCATATGGTATATTATATGCTATTTCAAGGTGATCCATTATTTACGGCACACCCTGTATAAACAAATAATACCAATAATGGCGCCGATTCCCTTGTTCACAAACTAAAGTAAATTTAAGTTCAGTGCATCTTTTTCTTTCTATTTCATTAAGAAAAGGACAGAAGACACATTTTAGTTTAGTCCTGTCAAATTAATCAGCGCTTGACGTAAGTTGACGTTATTTTAGTAGGCAAGTTTTTAATCACGTCTAAACTTGTATAGAGTAGTGACAGGAGCTGATTAATTTGACAGGACTAAACTAAAATGTATCTTCTGTCCTTTTCTAAATGAAATAGAAAGAAAAGATGCACTGAACCTAAATTTAGTTTAGTTTGTGAACAAGGGAATCGGCGCCAATGTGTTTCAAAATTTAGTTGTTAGTATTAAATTTAAGTTTCTATGAAAGGCAAAAGAGAACTATCCTGCAATGGGTGACAGGAAAAATATGTGTTTTGTTAGCGATAGGGTTAATTAAATTCGATTTGGTATAGTTTGCATGATAAACAAACCAAGTTTTAACCGACTTCAAAAAAGGAGGAGGTTCTATGTTCGTCTGTATGTATTTGTATTTCTTTTCTACAAGGTGTCGTTTTGCATCCTCGTCAAATTCAAGGAGGTAACTATGCTTATGATTCTCGACAAGAATCAATAATAAAATAAGTAGGTAATTTTTTTTTCTCTTTCTTATTTTTGGAAATCTGCATGTCTGAGACAGGCATGTTAAAACGTGGCCCGTGTGATACCGTACTGAAACTGCCCTTTTACACACACACTACCGCATACGCAACGGGGTGATTCTGTTCTGTGAAAGTGGTGTATTCTAAAATACTTTCAAACTTAAGTAACTAAAAAAACAAGTATGTATTAATTATTGAGCAGTTATCGTAATTTTATTTGATTATATATGTCTTTCATAGCAGCCTCCTGAAATTTGACTAGGATGCAAAACGACACCTTGTATTTATGTTCATCGATATTTTCGTCAATAGTGGACCGATTTTGGTTTTTTTTTTTTCACTTAGTCAGTTATTTACAATTAATGTAATTATTGTAAATTTTCTATGAGTCGAAAATAAGAGAACAGAACCCTGTGTGACTACCGAGATTACGGGAGAAATTATGGAGATGTATGGAAAAAGACATGCAGATAAATTAAGATAACGGCAGGACATGACCTACTTGAAAGCGAGTCCAGTAATAGGGCTGGTTCCTGAGTCGGGCAAGGTCCTCATCTTCCCGCTGCGTTGTCGAGCGATGACCCCGCGAAACAACGATACCGAGCCATCTAGGAAACCAACGGCCAGGAGACTCTGGAAACAGATACATAACGCTTGTATACTCTAAGCAGAAAAATAAAAATAAATGTTAAATATACAGCTTGAGTCTATTGTTATTTATCACACAATACCAGTCTAGATTTGAATAGGGCACGGCTCCAGGCTCCTTATAAGAAACACTTTGGAACCCAGGACTTGATGTTCAAAAGTCCGCTAACAAATTTTGACTTTTCTATCATAATCAGCCTATAATGTTCCGACTGCTGGGACACAGGACTTCTCTCTTCGAGAGAGAGAGTGGGCAGTAATCTACCACGCGGGCCCAGTGCGGGTTGGGACTTTCTAAACTAATATGAAAAAATATTTGTAAATTGTTTGTTTGAAATGGATAAACTAAAAAACTTAACTGATTAAAAAAAACATTTCACCTATAGAAAGCTACATTATCAGCGAGTAACATGAGCTGTATTTTATTTAAAAAAAATTGAGATCCCTACGAAAATTACAATAATATAACCCAAGGTATCAAAAATTTGCCTATAAAAGTCGTTATTTGGCGTGCGCTGCGAAAACTATTGATGATACATAAAATAATGTACCTACTACATGTTTATAGTACTCTTCATTACCAACAAAAGAGTACACGAGGTTAAATGTCTAACTTTTATAGTTAAGTCACAATAACTGTTTTTTGTTCAAATTAGTCAATCAAAACACGGGTAGAATCGAAAGCTGATGACATTCGTATCATGATATTAATCCTTATCCAACTAAGTTTCAAATCAAGGTTGTTTATGTACATGTAAATTCCTCTTAAAATTATTCGAATAAGACCTTTCGTTTAGAAGTTATGAGAGGTATAAAATGCTCGGAGGACACGGTGGAGGTCTGCCCGGGTTGGGCAGAGCATCGCCGTGTCCTCGTGGAGGCGATCGGCGGCAGAGATCTCTCGCGTCCGGCCCTGGTTCAGGCCATGGTACGGAGCGAGAGGGCATGGGCAGCCGTCACCTCCTTCTGCGAAGCAGTAATGCTCGCGAAGGAGGAGGCGAGAGGGTGAGGGAGAGGCAAATTTCGCGCCCTCACGCCCCTAGCCTCCGCTGGAGACGCCCTGGGCGTCGGGAATCCCGGGCGGATTTCCGTCGACCGTAGGCGCGGGCTTGCGGACGGTGAGCAATGGGTAGCTCGCCGTCCGATAAGGAGCAGGCCAGGGTCGACGGCGCGTTGTGTTCCACGCCCGCCTCAAAGTGTGCACATGTCAGCACAAGTGTAGAGCCGATGCCTGCCGGGTTACCGAGGCCCCTGGCAACTCAGGCAACGGAAGGAACACGGTTAGGTTTTAGTCAGTAAGAGTCGGACACACCCACCCGGTCCACCCAGAGCGGGAGAAGTTATCATTTCCCTCGTAAAAAATGTATAAAAATGCTAAAAGTAAGAGAAATGTCGCCATGTGAACGAACATTCCTACGCTTAAAAAGATCGCACTCATTAGTTTTCGGAAACTATCTTTTAAACGGGATGGAGAGTGTGTTGAAGTTTTTGTCGAAGATACGAAATCCACGCGAACGAAGTCGCGGGCGAAGTGCAGTCTTAAAAAATACCTTATTCTCATGCACGGCGAGCGCTGTAGCCTGCGTAGGTCGCATGTGTGAGGGCACAGCCCGTGACACTCTTGCACACGTCGGGTTGCCATGCCGGTCGCTGCGGGACCAGTCCCACACCTTGATCAGAGGGTTTGTGCCTGCTTCGTCATCCTGGAATTAGATTGGATTGTATGAATCTGCATGCATATAGGGTTTAAAAAGACCCAACACAATACGTACGTCCACTGTACACTGTACGTCGAACAAACCATGTTGTCTAAGAACCATTGCAAAAATGATTGCTGCCACCATTTATTTTTGGTGTGCAAAACCACTGATTACGGCAGTAGCGCATGGGGGTATTTAAAAATTGTTTTGGTGACAAAACAGTAATAAAATTTGTAACTTTTACCAAAAGATATCACAATTATGGGCAGTTATCGTGATTTTTGGCTTTGTTATGCATATTTTTAAACCCATTATTTATATTGCATATCCATATACCATATGACGAGTAACAGATCAAAGTGTATTAACTCCACCCACCGGACTAAGAATAGTACAAACTGATTTTTTTGATAATTAATAATAAAAATTTAAGTAGATTACAGTTTTATTTGATGAATTGACTGCTAATAAACCCTATTATAGAGAAAAGTTGTTTGTTTGTGTGCTCTCTTTAAAGTATTATGGATTATGCCTTTATCTCAAAAGTTACATTGACGGAGTTAATACCTTGATCAAATTACTTTAATACAAAGAATACTAATCAATAAAAGTATTCTTTGTATGGCATCATTGATTTACAACAAGTTGCCGGATGATGTCAAAAAGTTACCAGTTCATCTTTTCAAGTTGAAGCTGCACAAATTCCTGGTGAATAAATGTTATTATAATATCAAGGAGTACTTACAGGATAAAACTATAGATAGATACTTATACTTTTATTGAAACTGAATAATATGACAATAAAAATAGTGAGGCATGCTATAATAATTTGATTTCACATCTGTATAATTTAATTTTAATTTGGTCCAATATTTTAATTGTTCTTATTTAATTGTTAAGTCTATGACATGTATTATAATTCATCTGCCAATTTTTATTTTTATTTTTTTTATGACTGACAATTATGAATGACAATCAAACAATAATAAAATAAATTCAGAATACTACATTCTGAATTTATTTTATTATTGTTTGATTTTTATAATAATTTTGTAATTTTATTTTAATAATTATTTAGTTAGATTAACAATAATACAAATATTTGCACACCTTACTAGGTAATGATACAGAGTACTTTATATTTATTTGCAACATCTGTGTATACCTGTATTAAGCATTTTATCTTCAAATCAAATTAATAAATTGATTTGATTTGAAGATAAAATGTCATTGCCAGCCACACAAGGAGTCAAGTTTCTAAAAACGAAATCTCATAACAAAAATATACTTACACCAATAGTAACAAGATAAGGATCATGCGGCAGCTGCTGAGCGAGCGACACTGTCATCTCGTAAGCCTTGAACGAGGTGACCTCCCAGGAGCGGGAGATGAGGTGGGCCCAGCCCGTATAGTCGCACAGCACAACATGACCGTGGCCGCTAGTTGTAGCAGTCACTTGTGTATCCTGAAAAAGCACAAATGTTGGATAGCACAAAGCTATATGAGTTATGGCTTTAAGAGTAAATAGTTACTTTAGTTTGAAGCATGGCTGATATTACCTAATATAATAGAAGGCAAAAGGCTTTTATAAAAGTGCCAACAATTGAGCTAAAGTACTGCAAGATTAATAACAATAAGGTTTACGTTTACATTGTTAAAATTACAAAAATAATTATTTTACGTTCAGTTTACGTTTAAAATTCATGTGATACAAAAAAAAACAAGAAAACAAATGTTTTCTTTGCACATCTGCAACATCAAATTAATAAGTAGCATACACATTATGAACTGAAAGATCTTACTTGCAAACATTCAGCTACTTTTCTGTTGTCAACGTTCTTGTGGAGGTCGAAAAACGAAAACTTTCGCCACTGTAAATCAAGTACATTTGATGAAGTAAATATAGGGATTAGGGGTTTCTTATTTTCACTCATTATGGCGTGCTGATACTTTATGTAAGGTTAATTTCGTAATGTAAATAAAATGAACAAGTCAGGTACTATTTTAACAAGATTTTTATGCAATTATTCAAACAAAAGATACAGAGCTACCAGACAACCATTCGCTATGTTAGCTATAAAATCAATGTCCTTTTAATTACCTCCAAAAAAGCCATTGTTATCGTATTTATAGTTCACGCACTGATCATGTTATCGATATAATCACTGAAATTAACAATTTTCAGCGTTTTCCTCATGCAAGATGTAAATCGTTCACAGTATTTTTTTACATATTCCACACAATAATCATTCGCTGACGGCTGAAGCAATATCTCACTCTGTTACACGTTACTTTCTTTCAAAGTTTTCGTGTAAAAGAAGGACAGACATACGATTATTTCATGAACGTGATAATGACAAAACAAGCCACAAAAATGAATCATACAGAATAAAATGGTGTAACAGAGTGAGAAACACCCTCCCCGCTGACATGTCAACTGTCGTCCTGTAGATGTCAAAAATAATGTTGTCAGCTCAATTAGTAATAATTTTATTATTTACATGTCATGTTGCATACATGACATTTTAGCATACAAGTCTACCGACCCAAGTTTCCACGAATGGAATAAAGTAGCTTTCATACCGTACCGCCTGTGGCGGTGTCTACTTAGCCGAGCCGTTGCGAACACTAAACTTATACTTATCAAGTCTGACCGCAACGCACGGCGCAGTAAGCACGATAATAGACCGATAAGTGCCATGAGTTGCCTTATCATTCTCGCCTGTTGACATAAACTAGACTGCCCTTGCCTTGTGTGTAAAAGAAAGTGTGTTACAGGGTGCGGGTGAGAAAATACGTCATAAAAAATGTAGGAACCTATATACTTAAATGAAATGCGTAAATAATTGGCAAAATTATTTATTCAATGTCATGTCATATTGTTTCAGTTGTGATGTAGTTTTGTACGTAACCGGATTCAATAGTTTATTGTACATTTTAGCTCTGGTTTCTGTTTCAACCACACTATCAATATTTACTTGCAAGTACGTAAACAAGCGCCTCAGTTCGAAACTATCCACACTATACGTTAGAGATGTTAGGCCATCCAATAAATACAATGGAGATGGGGTTGACAAATATTCAGTTCTGCGGGAAAAATAATTTTACATTGATTGATTTTTTATAAAATAAAAATTATAGTCCATCTTAAAATAAAAGTTGATTCTGGTTGGAACTGAGCAAAATAAGAACTAGAATTTCTTCAAAATACATTCCTTTAAAATGGCAATTGTACTTACTTATGCCATAAAGCTAAACCTTTTCTTATCGTTGTGTATTTGCCAACAAGAGGGAAACTTTTTTCAATATAATAGTTTGTGGCATTTATTCTGAAAACCGAAATAGGGAAGTTAATTTTAATATACATACAAGTGCTACTGCAGATGTTCCCCACAATTCATTTTTGTCGTTGGTAGCACAGGCAACCTTGCGAAGAAGGTAAAATGTGGGGGGTGAACTAGTGATGCCTTACCGTCCACAGGTGCACTGCGAGGGTGTTCAAGGAACTACCTTGGTTCCCCTATAGCGGATACTTAGTACAAGTTTCCCTGGGATCGGAACTGACGATTATGTTTTAGTACACAGAGTAGGCAAATCATGTCCAAGATTTTTGCTGTTGAGCCGGAAAAATGTTCGTGAACTTGTGAGATGTACACATGACTACATATCAAGCTATACATTTCCAGTGTAAGCTGATCTCGCATTGCACAGTATAAGCTGACCTCTCATCCGAACAATGAGAGGTCAGCTTATACTGGAAATGTGTAGCTTGATATGTAGCCGTGTGTACCTACATTAGTCAACGATGAACTGTTTTTCCGTTTACCTGTAATACAAATCGTAATAATCCGCATAATTTCCCCAGTACGCATTTGAAAATCCGTTAAATTTGAGAAACTGCTCCGGTGTCATGGCGATAGCACCTCCGAGCAAGGGTTGATAAGGCGGTCTGGGGAATAAGAAATTAAGAAAACCACTCTAGTAACTTAAGCTCGCAGTTCTTGCTCTCGCACCATACCGTATTAATTAAGAAAACCACTCTAGTTACTTAAGCTCGCAGTTCTTGCTCTAGCACCATACCGTATTAATTAAGAAAACCACTCTAGTAACTTATGCTCGCAGTTCTTGCCCTCGCACCATACCGTGTTAATTAAGAAAACCACTCTAGTAACTTAAGCTCGCAGTTCTTGCTCTCGCACCATACCGTATTAATTAAGAAAACCACTCTAGTAACTTAAGCTCGCAGTTCTTGCTCTCGCACCATACTGTATTAATTAGGGAAACCACTCTAGTAACTTAAGCTCGCAGTTCTTGCTCTCGCACAATACCGTATTAATTAGGAAAAACACTCTAGTAACTTAAGCTCGCAGTTCTTGCTCTCGCACCATACCGTATTAATTAAGAAAACCACTCTAGTAACTTAAGCTCGCAGTTCTTGCTCTCGCACCATACCGTATTAATTAAGAAAACCACTCTAGTAACTTAAGCTCGCAGTTCTTGCTCTCGCACCATACCGTATTAATTAAGAAAACCACGCTAGTAACTTAAGATCACAGTTCTTGCTCTCGCACCATACCGTATTAATTCGTTGCTATAAAAGGTCAAATTAAATTAGTTAGTTAGGGAAACTTCACTCACGTGCTCGGTACCGATATCTAAACACGGCACAGGTTTTTTAAACTGATATTTCATTAACTACACTACATACTCGTATATGGTCGTTGACCACAAAAAAATATCATCGATGATTTTGTTTTATCATTTTGAAACATTTAAACCGATCACGTTGTGGAGTTTCGCTAATTTAATTGGACCCTGTATTTCTGTACTGTAATATTATGTTGCAAGGGACGGCTACAATATTGCAATATCCACTGGACTTTATGAGCAGTGGTGGCCCAGTTGTAACGGCCCTGGGTTACTAGTTGTAGGTGCAAGCAGGCGCTTTACTTTGTGTAAATAATTCCATCACCACTGCTCTCAAAACGGTGTAGGAAAACAACGTGAGGAAGCCGGTATGTATGTCCTAGAACCAAAAATTCCAGCCCACTCCCTCTCGAAGAGAGGAGGCCTGCGTCCCGGCAGCGGGAACATTAAAGGCTGATTTTGAACTCGGCTTATGTTCTTGGACTATAATAAAATAGAACCAAGAACAGTATCATTATTTATTCTTGTGTGAAAGAGAGATATTGTGATGGCTATATTAGTAGGTAGTTCTTTCGGTGCAGTTGACGTTTAGGTGTGTGTGTTATACGCCAACCGCTATAGAGGCGAACGACACTCCCACAGAAGTAAATACCTACCTATTTAAATTCTCGAGAGGGCCGCGCTTGGCGCTTACGGCGGTCAGGCTACAAGATATTGGATACAGAATTCTTACTTCACAGGTCTCTCAACGACCGTAGCGAGTTGCCGCGGATACCAGCCACATCGGTACAGGTTCCTGGTGTCCAGAGGCACAATGTGAGGCTCATGTAGGATGATGCAACGGAACCCGTCCTTGCGATATCGACTGGCTTCAGTAAAGCCAATGTTCAGAAGTTTGCCGCGGTTGTACTGCTGGCTCTTATTACCTTGGTAAAAGTTTGTTAAGTAGTTATTTCTTTAGGTAAAGACGACTGAAAGTAAGTAGGTAATGGGCAAAGAGCCTCTACGCTTTGGTACCACTTTACTCCTAAGTATGAGTAACCTAAATTAAATTAGGTGTTATTAAAATACCATTGGCGAAGCAGAAATCTAAGCATACTGTATACTTTTTACCCTTTGAATCCAACAAAGATGATATTGTTTTGTTCGTCATTAAAAAACCTCATCGCTTTTTGTGCATTATGTATGCTTACATGATTTAGCTTTTACCCGCGGCTTCATCCGCGTAGAGGTCGGAAATTAGTCCACAGGAATGTACTATCAGCATACAGCATAATGACCTATCCCAGGTCATGGTTCATATTTGGGTGAATAAAAAACAGAATCCACTCACTTTGTTCGACCACGAAAATTTGGTAATCTAATTGTTGTTTCATCAGGAACGGATGTAATATATTCATAAATGTAGTGAGGTCATTTTTACTGCCCCTGCATTTGAAATAAAAATACGTTCACTTTAAAGATGGCTTCTTATTCAAGGCGGCGGCGTCCTTTGAAAACTACCGAGAGGTACGTGCCACCGAACATCAAAGAAAACTGCTTTGAAGTTAAACAATAAAAAAACGCCACCGACGTGGGTGAACGTCTGTGATCATTCTAAAAGCGATTAGTTTTACAATACTTACCTGTAAGCTATAATAATAGCAACACTTTGCAGAGACTTGCAGTTTGCCGGTTGGTATATACCACCCGGTTTCACATCATCCAACTTGACTTTGAAATAGTGCAAATTCGTAGCGACTTGTGATCGATCCATTAGTTCAGGACCTGATGGGGTTAACACAGGTAGGTAGATACTTATAGTGGAATCTAACGACTGATTTGAGAGTCCTATTACATATTTACAGAGGGATTGGTAATTCGATTTATTCCTCGAAAAGGGCACAACACGAGAGCGAATTTCCTAAAATCTTAGTTCTGTTACCATGGGTAGGAAAAATAAGTGATTTTTGGAATTTTTCCGTTCAAAAACTGCTCACTATGAGAAATATTATTTCTTCTCTCTTATAATTTTCTGATAGCTTATGAATCAGGCAATGAGGTAGCGTTTTGTACCTATTATGTCCATAGAACCTGTGAGTTCTTCGTTTTTAGGGTGCCGTAGCCAACAAGGAACCTTTATAGTTTCGCCTTTTAGTGCTAGAAAGCTGTAATTTGGCATGGGTAAACATATTAATCACGCCAAAAAGTAGTAAAATAAAACTTTGAATAATTATTTTTGTAGGGACCTCCGCTGTACGAAAAGTCGAATGTTATTTTTTTTGTCTATCCGGTGGTGTGGGATATCGTTGGATAGTGCCATTTTTCGATTCAGGGATTCGTTTGCGTAATATTAAGTTTTAAAGTGGGGCCGCCCACTGCCAGCAAAATGGTTATTTTTGGTTATGTGAAAAAAATCATGGTAGTGGTAGGTATATATAACGAAGTTAAAAGGAAAGCTATCACAGCTAAGTAGGCTTACAACGAGTAATAGTCAACCAACTTACATTTGCGGTTGGAATGTACGGCAGAACATGTTTTTGAACTACAATGTTAAGTTTGATCTTGGGATAAATTCATCCCAACTACGCAACCCTTCAGTGAACGTAGTCCGACAAGTCCTTGACCGGTTTATTTTTTAAAGAATCTTGTTGGTTTTCCTTACCAAGGCCAGGAGGCAGTTCGGGGCAGTTCTCAATCTCCTTCCCAGTAGTAGTTTCAAGGTTTTTAGACATCAAATAATAAGCAGAGTAGGTGGTTAAATCTAATTCACTATAGTTGTTTCTTTGACTGTAATTTGCGCTTGACGTGTTTTTATCACCGGATGCTACCGCTGCTGACCAGTACTTGGGATTTATTGTACCTCTGCAATCAATATTCAACTGCTTAAACCTTGCTGTACTTTTACAACTTTTGCTCCTTTAGGAGAATATACTCCTTCGACATAATTACGTCATACTGCTGCGTGCGGAGCCGGGCTACTGATAATGAAATGAAATGAAATGAAATGAAATGAAATGATGAAATGATGATGAAATGATTTTATTTTCTGTAAGTAGGTTTATACAAACACTTTTACACGTCAATCATACTTAGAAAAAAACTAGATGAGCTCGGCGTTTCCTATCTGACTACTCTGAGAAGAAAGGCCGAAACAAACTCAGAGGTCACAGTCTCTTTTAAAGTCCAGACATAATCTTGGTCAGATCATGTGAAGGCCATGTAGATTGGAGTCTGAAATGGTCTTTTGAGGAAAAAACCACACTGATTGAGTGGACCTATCCAGTCAGTGCACGCATTTGTCAGTAATCGTGCAGCTCAACTCAGAACTTAAGGAGCTCAACGATTCGACGAACAATACCAAAGAAAGGACATTTGAGTAGGCCGCATAAATGACTCAAACTGCCAGACTAAGATAAAAACTAAATGAGAGAAATAATAAAAACAATAATCCACATAGTCTTCACATTCACAATAATTTAAAAAAATAATATAATACTTCAAAAAGTAAATATTAATGTCATAGTGTATAAGTATAACAAAATCATCAATGTCACACTTAGTATAAAAATAAAATTAGTTTGTTGCCTGGGGGTACATTGGAGTAGCTTAATTAATCCCAAGCCTTTTTGTCGTCCAAGTAATCTTTAACTTTATAGAAACCTTTTTGACAGAGTTTCTGTTTAATAAATGATTTAAATTTATTGAGGCTCAGTTCTTTGACATGGCTTGGGAGTTTGTTGTAAAAACGTATACTTTGGCACTTAAATGAATTACTAATTTTTTGGAGCCTAGTCTTGGGCACAATAAGTAAGTCTTTGTTTCTAGTATTTATGCTATGAATGTCGCTGTGCCTAGAATATAGGTTAATATTCTTTTTGACATAAATCAGGTTCTCATATACATATTGAGATGCGACTGTCATTATGTTTATATCCTTAAATGTATCCCTCAGTGAATGCCTACAACTTAGGTTATAAATTGCTCGAATGGCTCGTTTCTGCAGCACAAATATAGCCTGAATGTCGGCTGCATTTCCCCACAGCAAAATGCCGTACGACATTACACTATGGAAATAACTAAAATATACTAATCGAGCTGTTTCTACATCAGTCAAATGACGGATTTTATACACCGCGTAGGCTGCAGAGCTTAGCCGCTTCGACAATTTGGTTATATGTGGGCCCCACTGTAGCTTTGAGTCCAAAGTAATACCTAAGAACACAGTGGTGTCCACAAGATCCAACTCCGCCCCATTTACTAGTACATTGGTTTTTACCTGCTTAACGTTAGGTGTCAGAAATCTAATACATTTGGTCTTTTTCTCGTTTAAAAGTAAATTATTAACACTAAACCAATGTACTATTTTAGAGAGAGCATTATTTACATCGTCAGTAACTGTCTGTTGTCGTTTAAGCTTAAATAAAAGTGATGTGTCATCTGCAAATAACACTATTTCATGACTGTTCTTTATAAGGCAAGGTAGGTCATTAATATATACGAGAAATAAAAAAGGGCCAAGAATTGAGCCCTGCGGAACTCCCATAGTGACAATAGAACCCGGCGATCGCTTACCGTTAACGTCCACTCTTTGGATCCTATTATCCAAATAAGAAATAAGAAGATCCAAGGCAGTGTTTCTAACACCATAGTGATGCAATTTCCTGACCAATGTATCATGAGAAACACAATCGAAAGCCTTAGATAAGTCACAAAAAATACCTAGGGCATCATGTGACTTCTCCCAAGCCTCAAAAATATGTGCAAGAAGTTCCACACCAGCGTCGGTAGTCGATCGACCCTTTGTGAAACCGAATTGTTTACTGTTTAATAATTTATGTTTATTAAAATGTCTTTGCAATTGATCTAGCATCAATTTTTCAAATATTTTACTAAAGGTGGGAAGCACAGAAATCGGTCTAAAGTTTGTGGGGTCTGATGTGCTGCCCGATTTAAACAAAAGTATTATTTTACTACTCTTCATTAAGTCAGGAATTACACCACAGTCAATACATTTATTAAAAATAATTGCCAATTCAGGCGCTACAGTGTTAATTATGCATTTTGCAACCTCCACAGAATTTCCCCATAGATCAGCTGTTTTTTTAACATTGAGTGTATTGAAAGTTTTAATAATATCCCGAGCACTAACATAGTCGAAATTAAATTCATGGTTACAAATATCAACATTTTCATTCAATATGGACTCAGCAACAGTGGGTGATGAATTTAAAGATTTAGTGGTTGAGACTGGGATATCTGCAAAGAAATTTTCAAAAACTGTGGCAACCTCTAAATCCGTGTTAATAACTGTATTGTTAATATTAAGGCTGTATTCACAATTACGCTTCCTATCCCTTCCAGTCTCATTGTTTATAATTTCCCAAGTCGTTTTTATTTTATTTTGACTCCTTTTAATTTTTAAACTTAAATATCGACTCTTAGCTTCGCTACAAACTTGTTTAAATAATTTGGAATAGTTCTTAACATATTGATAAAATTCTTTACTTTTATTATAATTTCTTTCCTCATAAAGTTCAAAAAGTTTGATTCTACTATTAAATATCCCTTTAGTTGCCCATTCACTGAAGGTTGCAGAACCATTAACTGAAATCTGCTTGGGTATAAATGTTGAGTTAAATTCTTTACAATACATGGAAAAAAAGGAATTGTATAGTTCATTAGGATCATGACTATAAGGCAAGTAGGCTAACTGACTTTTAAGTTTGTTTTTAAAGCTTTCCAAGCGACCGGCAGTTTTTGGCACTACAGTGATATCTCTCTTAGCCACTTTTCTATCATGCATACTAAATGTAATCAGCTGACCACAGTGGTCAGAATCCAGTTGGCTTATAATTTGCCTAGTAATAGGTAATATGTTAGTAAATATATTATCTAAACATGTAGCTGAGGTGGCGGTTATTCTAGTAGGCTCTAAAAATAAATGATCAAGATTATATGACTGAAATAAATTTTTAATTTTTAGGCACATCGATGAGTCCTCTAATAAATTGACATTAAAATCACCACATACAATTATATTATATTGTTGTCGATGTCATCGACACGTCGAAGAAGAAGAATGAATCATCATCTGCCTGCCTTTTCCCAACTACCTATGTTGGGGTCGGCTTCCAGTCTTACTGGATACAGCTGAATACCAGTATTTTACATGGAGCGACTGCCTATCTGACCTCTACAACCCAGTTACTGGGTAACACGATACCCCTTGGTAAGACTAGTTGTCAGACTTTCGAGCTTTTGACGACCCGTAGCGACTGTCAAAGATCTACAAATGACAGCCGGGACCAACGGCTTAACGTACTTTCCGAGGCACGGAGGGGTCTTGGTATGTAAAGATGGTCACCCATCCACGGACCAATCGCGGCAAGCGTAGCTTAACCTGATCGATCGACCCGTGCGGCTGTTATTACTTAGCCACAAGCCCAAGAAGAATGAATGCTATCGTGATTATTTACTTCTACTCTGCTTCTTTTTCTATTGTATCAATAACACTATACCTATATTGTTCGTCCAAATTGCCCAGTATTGCTCAATGCCACTGGGCTTGGCGTATACAATCCGAATGCTTACATACGCCATTATCATCTAGGTATCTATTGACACCACGGAGTCGGCAGATCCTACTGCTAAGTCGCTTACTGCTGCTGTAGTATCAAGGTAATTATTTATTCATGTGCTTACCCATGTTTAAGAGCCCACTGGTCCCTAAAACATACGAAACTAATTCAACAACTCAGTAGGTATCTAGGTACCTATAAGGCGTCGGGGAGGCAACCGCCTCAACGCCTAACACGCTGAAACCCCGCTTGCAACCTTTATAGCAGGCGGGAATTTGGGATCACGGGCGCTCAGAACGGGGACTCTGTCCGCCCACTTAGGTCCGTATTACAGAAGGTTCCTCAAGTCTAGTTTGAGCGTCAATCAGTCGATCACTGTTTAAGTATAGAATCAGTACTCGAGCATCGGTCATATTCCAGAACGGTAATCAATCTCTATTCAGCAGAATCGAGACTCAAATCGAACCTCAAGCAGAGATGTGTATTGTCTATGTATCAGCCTGTTTTCGTTTACGATTTATTTTATTTACCAACTTTGTTTTAATCTTCATTGGATTAGAAATATTAAAATATATCATAAGCGCCCAATTATTTAGGAAATCTGCGTTATTAGTTCGGTCCCGAATACTCGTAGCACAATTCCTCATTTATTTAAATAAAGTATAGTAATTTTATAAGCATAATTATTGTAAGGCTTAAAATACTAGTATCTATGGCCATAAATAGGTACGCTATTTAATAAAATTGTCAGTACCTATGTCAAACAATTTATACAAATGAAAACATCGTAGATATTTTGATTAGATTTGTTTTGCTGATTATTATTTATTCTTATAACTTTTTAAATGGCAGGACGAAAGGAAAATAAAACACAAGAATTTGCAATTCTGGGGCTAGGGGATGCCCACGGTTATGTGGTTTTCTTAAATCGTGGTCTATCATAGGTAGATATTAAATATTTTACCACGTCTTATGAAAACCTGTACCTCTTTATGAAGTTTTCACAATTATATGGGTCCTGTATATCTCTTAAATATCTATGAGGAACGCTAAATTGCAATCTTCTATTTGCATCATCATTGAATAAATTATTGTAATGATCTACTTCTTCAAATATATCCATTTTGATATTAAAACTCGACAACTTACGCTTGAAACAAAAATTGGCATGACAATTCTATGCTCAAGCGCGGTCTCGACCACACTTGGGCGATTACAGATCAAATCACTGCTTGGGTTCGCTTTACGAACTGAGTAACGTTCTAAAATAAAGCGATACTCAGCTGAACTATGATCAATGAATCTATATCTTCTGTAATACGGGCCTTGGGCCCGTATTACAGAAGATATAGATTCTCAAGCTAAACTCAAGCATTGATCTCTGTTTAAAACTAGTTTTAAGTCAAGTTTTAATTTTAGAATGTTCCTCAAGCATAGATTCATTGATCATAGTTCAGCTGAGTATCGCTTTATTTTAGAACGTTACTCAGTTCGTAAAGCGAACCCAAGCAGTGATTTGATCTGTAATCGCCCAAGTGTGGTCGAGACCGCGCTTGAGCATAGAATTGTCATGCCAATTTTTGTTTCAAGCGTAAGTTGTCGAGTTTTAATATCAAAATGGATATATTTGAAGAAGTAGATCATTACAATAATTTATTCAATGATGATGCAAATAGAAGGTTGAACTTTAGCGTTCCTCTTAGATATTTAAGAGATACACAGGGCCCATATAATTGTGAAAACTTCATAAAGAGGTACAGGTTTTCATAAGACGTGGTAAAATATTTAATATCTACCTATGATATACCACGATTTAAGAAAACCACATAACCGTGGGCATCCCCTAGCCCCAGAATTGCAAATTCTTGTGTTTTATTTTCCTTTCGTCCTGCCATTTAAAAAGTTATAAGAATAAATAATAATCAGCAAAACAAATCTAATCAAAATATCTACGATGTTTTCATTTGCATAAATTGTTTGACATACTGACAATTTTATTAAATAGCGTACCTATTTATGGCCATAGATACTAGTATTTTAAGCCTTACAATAATTATGCTTATAAAATTACTATACTTTATTTAAATAAATGAGGAATTGTACTACGAGTATTCGGGACCGAACTAATAACGCAGATTTCCTAAATAATTGGGCGCTTATGATATATTTTAATGTTTCTAATCCAATGAAGATTAAAACAAAGTTGGTAAATAAAATAAATCGTAAACGAAAACAGGCTCATACATAGACAATACACATCTCTGCTTGAGGTTCGATTTGAGTCTCGATTCTGCTGAATAGAGATTGATTACCGTTCTGGAATATGACCGATGCTCGAGTACTGATTCTATACTTAAACAGTGATCGACTGATTGACGCTCAAACTAGACTTGAGGAACCTTCTGTAATACGGGCCTTAGTGACCTCAGGGAACACGGCGCACAGTGGTCACGTGCTGCCTTGCTTATTTGCGCAGTTAGGTTTCGGGGAGACCCCTTTACAGTCTCCCCAGAGATGTGCCCTAACAAGCATTGCATAGAGGGGGTTTCGGATCGGTCTTTTGAGAGGTAACGATGCCCCCTTCCATATGCAGATGGTGACCACTGGGGTGATTTTAGTGAGGTAAAAATCCCATACTCCCCGGTCTTATCCCCAAAGGCCGGGCGCCTTTAGAAGGTTTCCCCCCGAAAACAAAAAAAAAAGTACCTAGGTATATCATTTTTATCGAAAAGTAGATACCTCATGCATATTTACCTTACAGCTCTGTATTGGCTCTGGCGAGCCGCGTTGTATACCCTCACAAACAAATAATTCGAGACATTTATAACTAGTGCAACGATTAGGAACACGGTCAGTAAACGCAGCGAAAAATTCGCCATATTTTAACTTGTATATCTAAAAACATTTATAGGAAAAAAAGAAAAAGCTCCCAAGAAATAAGATTAAAAAAAAGCGTTTACAAAAATGACACTTCATTCTGTGTTGATATGACACATTGTAGTCTGTGATATGACAGACTTTCACAGTTTTTGAAAGTCGCTACAGATTAATAAAATTATGCAGAAATGAATGCATCCTGGCCAATGTACAAAAACTTCATAAAAAATCACTTGAGGCAAACCACATACTTTCAATGTTATATTTAGTATTTTTAATCACTACAAATCTTATTAATATTTGGAAATCATGAAATTCGGCCATCCGACACTGTTGCCTTCTGACACACACAACAATCATAAAAAGTAATGATATTCTTGCTGTTTAATTATTTTTTTTTTAAATCTATCGATTATACAAAGCATTGCATTTTACTTGAACATACAACAACAAAACATTACAATATACTTGAATATACAAAAATGGAAAGGTGCTGCTTCGTGTAGAAGACAAAGACTGTCGTAAGGAGCGAAATGGACATCGATCGGCTTTCGACTACAACGAAGGCAGGAAATGAAAAACTTTATCGGTAGGTAATCATTTAACTTTTAACCTTTTGACCGCCAGTCATGTATAGACGACAAACCAAAATGTGCCCAGCACGCCACGGTCACGAGTACATGACAGATTTATATGGAATAATTCGTAGCTTGGCGCCGAGGGCACGTTTTTGCATTTTTGACGTGGCGGTCAAAGGGTTAAACTAGTTAGCTGTCTCCCGATCACTAAGGATTATTCGGGTGATTCTTTGAAAACGGGTAGGGTTCGTTTAAGGGTATTTGACTCATTCTTATGGCTTAAATTTATTTTTACCATTAGATCTAATAAACAAATTAGTTTATTCCAATCATTAAATGTAATAACATTTAATGTAATGCACTGATTTGCACCAAGTGGTTTAGGATTTAGAGTGTGTTGATTAATTGACGAGCCAGATTAATGATGACAAAGGCAGAAGAATGAGTTTTTGCACCATATTAATTATAACCATGCAGATAAATGATAATTACATTTTATTTTTAATCAACTTTATTATAAAATCATTAACAAATATGGAAATAATTACTCCCACATCTACTTTTTGGCTCACACAAGAAAATCTTAGGTGTATTAAATTCAGTTTTGATTAAGTGGTGAAGTAATATACTTCACTACCTAATCAAAACGTTGGCACATACAAATTGGCAATTTAAAAAGTAAAGTAATATTTTTGGACGAACTAAACATTCATTAAAGTAAATAGGTAAATCACACTTCCTTCAATGCTATATATAATATTTTTAAACTTAATTATCGTTTTAAACTAAGCGCTTACAAACTCTTAAGAAAAATAAAATAAAAAATCATTTTTATGAGACTCAAATTCAGATTTAATTTTGTAATAAATTATGTTAACTGTGCTGATATATAAGCAATAAATAGTATGACTGCTATTACACAGTTAAAAAAAAAACAAGTTGAATTATCTTTCTAGTGAAAAATTTGTGAAAAATATTCATTTTGACAACAAAACTTATCTATCAGCACAGTTAACGTAAATTACTATAACAATAAAAAACCAATGAAATTCATTAATTTGTGGTCGTGGTGTACAAGAATATAAAATAAGGTAACAAAAATAATCGATGTTATTTAAAAAAAAAAACATCACTGGTACTACTTGTTTTTTTTTATTTGTATTTTTTTTTCTGAAAGGTCATTAGTTCTACCATGAATTATTTCAAGGTTATCCATTAATTACCGGACAGCCTGTAGAGCCCTTTCCACGCTTTGGTCAGCATTATCCTTCCGTCTTCCTATTTATCATTTTGTTTTGTCACAGTTACTTCTTCTTTAATAGTAGGTATCACTGCGCCCCAGGGTTTTACCCGCATAAGTCTCTATCCCATATCGGGCTAAAAAGAAGCTATGGGGCTATTTTATGTCCAAACCCAGGTCATGGTCTACCCATGTGCCAAATTTCATCCAAATCCGGTCAGCCATTTTAGCGTGAATGCGTAACAAACAAACAAATTCATTTTCGCATTTAAAATATTAGTTAGGATTCCTAATTATTTACGTACAGTTGCAGTCAGATATATTGTAGCAGACAAGGTGACATTAATATCTGAACATTCATTAATTCATTAATATCTGAGCAGATACTTGTCCATAATTTCTATACACACAACTAACCAAAAATATCTGCACACTTACAACGTCAAGTGTATCTACGCAGATGGGGTAGTCTTAGATATCTGAGCAGTTGAGGAAAAATTGCAGTAGGAAGTGCTTCCAACTTTACTATAAATACAATAGGTATATATAGGAACTCTTTTGCTAGTTTATGTACTATGATGACCCAGTAGCACCGTAAGAAGACGATTAAAAGAAGGAGGTTTACAAAATAGAGTACCGGCAAGAAAGCCAACTCTCACACCAAGGCACAAAATGCAGTGGCTGCAATTTGCGGCTAATTATTTAAATCACAATTTTGATAAAATTATCTTTATGGACGAGAAAGTTTTCTGTTCATCGGATAATGGCAGATTGAGTTTGTGGAGACCAGAAAATGCACGGTACAAAATGGAACAAAATGTGCTGCCTAATCGACTGGATTCTGGGGATGGATGTGCAAAAATGGCCCTGGTGAGCTTGTAGAAATAAGTGGACGAATGAATTCAATGAATTACGAGGAACTTGTTGAAGATACTTTTCTTCCAACTGCTAAAGTATTTTATCAAGATGAACACATAACGTTCATTCAAGACAATAGCTCAGTGCATAATGCTCATACTGTACAAGCATGGATTAATGAACAGAGAGAACTTACTTTAATCAAACTACCGCCAAAAAGTCCAAACCTCAATCCCATTGAGAACTTATGGGCTAAAATGGTGCAAGAGTGGGATGGGAAAAAATGTCGAACAAAGGAAGCATTAAGTCAACATGCAAATAACGTTTGGGAATCTTTCAGAGGACGAAATTGTTGTCAGAAGGTTGTTGGTTCCATGCGTAAACAGGACGTATAAATGCAGAAGGAGGTTACACAATTGTCACAAATAAAAAAATATTTACAATAATTTTTAATTTCATTACAAAACCAAGATCTATTTTCTATCAATAGTTTGACATTAACATAAAATATCAGTTGTATCTTAAAAAAATGATTTTCTATACAATTTTTATTCCCTTATCGTGTTTATACTCATTTAGTGTTCAAAAAGGGTGTGTTACCCGGAATTTATATACCCGGAGTTTTGAAAATTGGTAATTTTATTGAGTTCGATGTGTTCTCTTCGAATTTTCACTTGATAACTTGACGTTGAGAGATAGGTACACTTGACGTTGTAAGTGTTCAGATATTTTTGGTTAGTTGTTTGTATAGACATTATTGACAAGCATCTGCTCAGATATGAATGAAGTAATGAATGTTCAGATATTAATGGTAACTTATAGTGTATGGAACTTATTGACATTTTAAATTGTTCAGAAGTAATTGGTCACCCAGTCTGCTACAATATATCTGACGGCGACAGTACATACATACATAAACTCACGCCTTCTTCCAGTGGGGATAGGCAGAAACTACAGAACGCCACCTGCTACGATCCTTACATACTCCTTTTGCCTCGTTTACGTTCATCGGGTCTGTCTTACGCACCTGACCTTTCTGAAGAACATCACCAATAAGGTCATTATAATATAGAAGACGGGGCATTAAATCCCAGCGTTTCCACTAATATCTGCCTTCTAAATACGTTTTGTTAGTCACTTTCCATTCATCCTCTCAACATGACCAAACCATAATTCTAAGCATACTCTATTCAACTTTTGTCACTACATCTTGCCTTATAACATAATTCCTCATCATATCATTCATAGTCACATCACACATGCTTCGCAAGGAAAGCGTTACCACAGCATTTATCCTACTTTCATGCTTCTTTTGCTACTGCTAACATTCACTTTCATACATAAGCACCAGCACTCCATTGTGAACAGCCAGTGGAGCCTTTTTATGTAGCACCATTCACATCTTAGTCAATCTTTCCATCCCTTATAAACAGACTTCCCAAATATACGAGCGCTTCTTTGGTCGCCTGAAGAAGCTATTGATTAGTCTTCTTTCAGGCGGAAACAAGGTGCGCGCCTTCAACGGTTAGGTCATGCCGGTTTTGATGTACTCTTTCGGCATACTCCAATGGACTTAAACCGAACTTGACGCCCTAGATAGGAGGGTCCGTACTCTGCTGACCGCAAACCGGATGCATCAACCACGAGTGATGCATCCAATCGTGCGGGGATCGAGGCTTTTTAAATGTGAAGACCCTTCACAACCGCGAGGTATGCAGTGTCAGGGAATATTTTTAAAAACCGAAGTGGGCCGCAGTGGACAAGGGGCTCACCCCGCTCTCCATGGCGAAAGAGAACTGGCGCAAACCTGTAGTAGTTACTGCCGATGACCAAAAGAAGATATGGCAAAGCAAGGAGCTGCACGGGCGCTTCTATCGGGCTCTTCATGAGCCCGCTGTAGATTTCTTAGCGTCCGTATCCTGCCTACTTTTTGGGGACCTCTTTGGGGGAAACTGAAGGTTTCGGCTGTGCAATTATGGACGAAGTTATCTTGACGAATAACTACCGGAGACATATAATGAAGGACGGGACGGTTGACGTGTGTCGGGCATGCCACCATCCGGGTGAGTCCATTACACAACACCAAAATGTAACAGAATTTAATTAAAAACTCCCGAATCCCGCTTATCGGCAAACTAATCTGCTTCAGGGAGGGCAACACTCGCCGTGTTGCAGACTAGAGTGATGCGCTTTGTGAGGCGGGCGTTCTCAGGGACTGATATCAGCCCTCAGGAGTATATGTCCCGTGTCACAGAGCGCATAGACTTCCTGAAACAGAAAGTATATGCATGAGCGAACCGTATTCGTAGGTATAGTCGGCGAGTAAAGCGATAGACTCAGAATCCCACCTTTCAGAGCGATGAAAGGTGGGTTTATAGGGGTTGGGAGAGATGGGACCAAGGTGTGACGGACACGCGCCTGCCGGATGACGATGTCATGTGTTCGTTCTGGCGCAGTATCTGGTCGGTGCCTGCCCGTCACACCGGAGGTGATTGGGCTCGAAAAGTCGAACGAGCCTGCGATCCAATACCAGAAATGGGGGCTATTACCATCTGCCCCCAAGATGTAGCTTGTGCAGTCCGTCCGTTACGTAACTGGAAGTCCCCAGGGCCGGACGGGCTGCACAACTTCTGGCTCTCATGGATTTTTAAGGATGCACGCTCGCTTGGCGGCTCAGTACCAGGCTGCTTTGGAGTCTGGCTCGCTACCCCAATTCCTAACGACAGGAGTTACCCACCTGCTCCATAAATCAGGGAGCACCGCGGAACCCAAAAATTATAGGCCGATCACGTGTTTACCGACGGTCTATCTTACATCCTTATTTTATCTTACGTCCTTATTCTTACATCCATTTTGAGAGCTAAAATTAACAAACACCAACTCCATCATGTCTGCCTCTCAAAATGGATGTAGGAAGGGGTCCCGCGGTACTAAGGAGTTACTCCATGTTGTTATGGCCATTAGCCAACAGGTTTGTCATTCCGACAGGATCTGTCGACATGTTGGATAGATTATAAGAAGGCCAATATAATCTATCCAACATGTCGGTCGATTCGGTGCCGCATACATGGCTCATGAGGATGCTGGAGTTGTATAAAGTAGATTCAACTCTGCGCACCTTCCTGATGTCATGTATGGGACAATGGAGGACGGTCCTTCGCTATCCAGGATGTCGAAATATCCAGAGGAATAGCGAGCCGATAAGGATCGAGCGAGGCATACTTCAGGGCGATAGTTTGAGTCCGCTTTGGTTCTGCTTAGCCTTGAATCCTCTAAGCACACTGCTGGAGGATTCAGGTCTAGGCTATCGGTTCCGGAGAGGTGGTCAGGTTATATCTCACCTCCTCTACATGGATGACCTAAAACTCTTTTCCTCTAATAATTTGTAACTGATGGAGCTACTGAAAATAACTGAAACTTTCAGTAGCGCCATCAGGATGGAATTTGGAGAGGATAAATGTGCGGTCATACATGTAAAGCGAGGGGAGATTGTGGAATCCGTGGGAACCCAAATCTCGGATTCCATAAACCTTAGAGCCCTCTCCGCATCCGAAACCTACAAGTATTTGGGTATGTCGGAAGCGTTGGGCATCAATGTTACTGACATGAAGCAATCGTTGAAGGAGCACTTTTTTGGCCGCCTGAAGAAAGTATTTAATAGTCTTCTATCAGGCGGAAACAAGGTGCGCTCTTTCAACGGTTGGGTCATGCCCGTTTGTATCTTCGATAGAGCCGGCAAGATAAGATATTGGCCTGTAGTTATTCATACGATTTTGTCTTCGCTTTTATGGGTAGGGCCTCTGCTTTTTTTAGAGAGTCAGGGAACACTCCAGAGAGTAAGCAGTCATTAAATATTTTTACTATAGGAGGAATCAGAATTTTCTTATGCGTTTTTAAAAGGGCGATACTAATGTTATCCCATCCACTGGCCCAATGTGTCTTCAAACCAAAAATGAGTCGGTCTATCTCTTCGTTAGTTGTGTCCAATAATACAAGTGAATTGAGTGTATTTGTATCAGTGCTTGTGTTTGGAATATTATTGTTTGCCATTTGCATATTTTTATGATGTATTTTCTCTGCAATGGGCGTCCTTCATTGATGAAGTAGCTATTCATTCCGGGGTTGTTGAAATAGTTAGTAGTTCTTTGGCAGAGTTAGTTTTTTTAGATGTGTTTGTGACATCTTTAATTGCTCTCCACAGCTTTTTACTCGTATTGTCCTTTTTTGCTGCTTCAAGTTGACTTTTCTCGTATGCTCTTTTTACTTTCCTCAGTATGGTACTCGTATTACAGAGGTTTCTGTAACGACTGTATGAAAGTTTTAAAATGACGTTGTTTGGATTTATTTTTACTTTCTGTGTAGTTTATCACGATTTCTTATACATCGTAGCAGGCCCTGCGTTATCCAGGGTTTTATTATTTGGTGTCGCTTAGAAAGAGATTACTCTTTCTTTAGTATTTTTAGCAATTGTGTGTTGTAGGGAAACGTGAAAAAGTTAAGGGAGGTATTTGGATCTGCTAAGTAATAAATTGGGATAAAATCAATATTTTTTAGGTCTTGTTGTAGACCTAGTGCGTTGGCTTTTGTGATTTTTGTTAAAGCGTATTTTTTCGTGTTTTCTTTAACCTTACATTTAACAAAACAGGGCAGTGGTCTGTTAGAGTAGCATGGGGTACTAGGGTGGTGGTGGGGTAATTAGTTTTTATTAGTACATGATCCAAACAGGCATGACTTCTGCTACGTATGAGCTGGTAATTAACGTATGAGTATGAGCAACAGACCATGTGTGGCTGCTAAGGTCAGATAGCGTTCTCCATTTTGATTAATGTTGTTGTGCGTTATATCGATATTTATGTCTGCCATTATAATATGTTCGAGGGCGAAAAGTTTATGCAGTGTGGTATCTAATGAGGTAAGAAATTGATCGATTTTTTATAGGATAGTGATCGGTAAACGGTGAGTATGGCTATACGATTGTCGACTACAGCTATCAGACTATTGCAATCTTGCATGGTAGGCTCTTCAATAAGTACACTAAGGTTTTCATCGGAGAAAATAACCACACCATCGTTTTGTTTTAGGTTTAGTTTAGTTCCCACACTACAATAACCTGGTAGGTTTGGTATAACATTTGTTTTTGAGAGCCAACATTCTGTCAAAATAATTATGTCGCATTTGAGTTTCATTCTCGTTAACAGAATGTCTAACTCTGGCATGTTGCAGTTTATGATGCGAAGTTTCTGAGTATGAATGAGCAGGTCCTGTGTTGATCATCCAATGACGATAGTATTTTATGGCAGTCATCAATATCTGTAACTTAGATTTGGAAACTAGATAAATATTTTCTGTTAACTGTATTATGTCGTTAACTGAATGTAAAGGCAGGAAAATATTTTGGCATGAGTATTAATACAGCATTTGGATGATTGTAAGCAATTAATTGTTGTGTGATGTTTGCTTGGAGAATGTTTGTATGAGTAGGCTGGTAGTGTGGATAGGTTTTCGTACAGTCCACAGTTGAATTTGTATAATAAACTTGCATCTGGATGAATTTGTGGTGGTGTGTATTGATATGAGTGTCTATTATTTAATTTAAAGTGTAGGTATACTAGCATCGAGAAATATGTCAAATGTGCAATTTATGTAATTTCTGTAGAGTATAATACGACAGTTTAAAGTCAGTTGTATTGTCTTTGGATAAGAGACATATGGTAACAAAATAAATCTGATAATTTTAACAAGAAAAATGAATGACTCAATTAGCCGATATACATAATAAAATAATTTTAATAACGTTGCAAATGTGACAAGAATGACAAAAGTATAAGTAAAAATAAAATATGAACGTACCAAACATGCAATATTATTATGTTGAGCATTTGTCAAACTTTAATTTCAGAAAAATATAGTCACTTGTGTTGTCGCTTCGAAGACAGATATACATATAAAATTTGGTTTATGATTTAATGATTAGTTGATTTATTTGTTAAAAACATATTTAATTAATAACCTTTTTAAGGCTAGGGCTACTCCAAATTAAATACGGTTAGGTACTATTTAAAATTAAAGTATTATCTGATTAATATTTAGGTTGGCAGCACTGGTGTCGCACCATTATTGTTCCGTTACGAACTACCGGAGCAAAGGTGGGGCGACACTTTCCACTCGGAGATTGGAACGAGTTTATTTGATATTATGAAAAAAATTATTAAATGTAACTTCAATAAGGACACTACTTTATTAATTTTTATGGGTAATAGGGGAAATGTGAACAAAGGAGAATTGCTCCAATATTATAGAACATTGTGTAATATTAGTTTAAGAAAAATTGTGTTGTTTACATTTCCTTATAGTAACAGTTTGCCACAGGAAGAAAATAAGTTAAGATTTGATATTAATTTGACATTGCATAATTTGACATTTAATAATAATCAATTCCATTTAATTGATACTAACAATTATGTTGGTAATAATTTGTATTTGACAAAAGATAGATATAATATTATTATGTACTATCTTTCTAACTTTTACAAAAGACAGATAGCTGTGTCGCTATCATATTTTTTTTCTATCTCAGCCAAAAATTTGGCTAAACAACTTGCTTCTTTTGAGCAATGCAATGATATTTTAAATAATTCTGCCAATCATTTGGCATCAACTAATGACATTGATTATCATTTAAATTAGAAATTAGGACAATAGAGGAAACCTCTTGCTTAACAAATGAAGATAATTTAAATAAAGGTTTAAATCATCTTAATGTTACACAAAGTTCTTTAATATCACACCCATCAAATTGCAGTAACCTAAATAAATATAATAATAATACTCTAAAAATCGTTCATCAAAATATACAGGGTGTGATAGGTAAGGAATTGGAACTGGAGCTGTTCATGAACTGTAATTATATTGATATCCTATGTGTAACTGAACATTGGTTAAAAGTCCACCAGTTCATGTTCAGCTTTAACAACCACCAGGTTGCCAGCTCGTTCAGCAGAGTTAATATGATACGTGGTGGCTCTCTAATAATTGTTCGTAACAATATGAAATTTAAAGAACGTAAGGATATTGTGAGCCTCTCTGTTGAGCGAGTTATTGAAATAGCTTGCATTGAGCTTGAGCAGTTCATTGTAATGAGCGTGTACAGGCCCCCATGTGCTTCATATGATATTTTCGAGAAATATATGGAAGAAGTATTATTAAAGACTCGTAACAGTAATAAAACACTTGTTGTCTGTGGAGATTTCAACATTAATATATTGGAAAAATCTGCTGCAGTAAATAAATTTATAACTTTATTAAAATCCTATAATTTGTACAATACATTCTTTGAGCCAACTAGAATAACTGCCACTAGCGCTACCTGTATTGACAATATTTTTACAAATTTAAGACCTTCTAGCCATTCAATTGTAAATGAGTTGGACTCTGATCACTGTGGCCAGTTGGTCACTTTCCCTCAGAAAATAATCAGAGTTCAAAGAAAACTTATGAGTTTTGTTCCTGTTAACAAAAGTCGCTTAGAACAATTTAAAAATAGTTTAATGGAAAAACTACCGGGTTTGCCTTATCACACTGACCCGGACCAAGCATATACTTCACGACACGGTTGGCGTAATGGCTGAGCGATCGACTGCTGCGCAGCGTGTCGCGGGTTCGATCCCCGCACGGAACAAATATTTGTATGATCTGCAAGTAATTGTTCCGGGTCTGGGTGTTTGTGTTTGTGAGTTTCTATGTTTGTAAACGCACCCACGATACAGGAAGAAATTCCTAGTGTGGGGCAACGTTTTTAAAAAAAAAAAAAAAAATAAAAAATAAATAAAATAAATAAAAATACTTTACTATTTAACCTCATCAATTGTGAATTTAGGAAGGTATTCACCTCAAAAACATTGCCTGTTCATGATCGCGTTATATTTAGTGACTGGGCAACGTGGCGTTCCGCAGGCTTCAATTTTAGGTCCATTCTTGTTTCTAATCTATATAAATGACTTACCTTATCTCATAAGGGATAATCACAAGATTGTATTGTTCGCAGATGACACTTCCCTCATTTTTAAAATCAAACGACTGCTGGTCAACTTTGAACATGTTAACGATGCACTCTCTAAAGTTGTCCATTGGTTTAATGTAAATAATCTTCTCCTGAACGAAAAAAAGACTAAACTTATTAAATTTTCAACGCCAAATGTCAGGCAGCTAACTACCAATGTTCAACTTAATGGAATAGAGTGGGACCCTGTTGAGTCGACAGTTTTTCTTGGAATAACAATTGACGCTAAATTACAATGGCGCCCACACATAGAAAAATTGTCAGGAAGGCTAAGTTCGGCCGCCTATGCTGTTAAAAAAATTCGACAGATAACCGATGTAGATACGGCCAGAATTGTTTATTTTAGTTATTTTCATAGTCTTATGTCATATGGGATTCTTCTCTGGGGAACCTGTGCGGAGATTAATACCGTCTTTGTTTTACAAAAAAGGGCTGTTCGAGCCATTTACAACCTAGGTCCAAGAGATTCCCTTCGAGAAAAAATCAAAGAAATAGATATTCTGACTGTAGCCTCTCAATATATATTTGATAAGATAAAAGAAAGTACTTCACACTCGCCTCCACAGAGTAGGCAACTCGTTCATGGGTCAATGTATACGCTTTTACAACAAACTTCCTATTGCTATTCGAAATTTACCCATTAAACGATTTAAAAGCTGTATTAAAACCAAACTTTGTAAAAAAGGGTACTATAAAATTTCAGATTATTTAGAAGACAAAAAAGCTTGGGATTGAGCTGCTCGCTCTGATAAGCTTTGTGCTAAAACCATAAAATTTGGTATTAAAATTATGCAAAATCATCATTATATTATACAACTATATGTACATATTGACATTGATGAATATTATAAGCAAAATTAAGTGAATATTTATGTACCTTGAAAAGTATTATATTACTTTAATTATTGTGAATGTGAGCACTATGTGGATCATTTTTATTTATTTCTTGTTGTTTTTTTTTTTCTCTTAGTTTTAATGATGGTCTGGCATTTTGAGTTCTATATGCGGCCAACCCAATTGTCCTTTCCTTGGTATTGTTCGTCGAGTCGTTGAGCTCCTTAAGTTTTGAGACTACACGATTACTGACAAATGCTTGCACTGACTGGACAGGTCCACTCAAATTTGTGTGGTTCTTTCCTCAAAAGACCATTTCAGACATAGATCTACATGGTCCTCACATGATCTGACCAAGATTATGTCTGGACTTTAAAAGAGACTTTGACCCTTGAGTTTGTTTCGCCATTTCTTCTCAGGGGTAGTCAGATAGGAAATGTCGACTCCATCTAGCTTATTTTTTAATATGACGTGTAAAAGTGATTCTCATATCCTATTTACAGAATAAACAATTTCATTTCATTTCATTTCATTTCATTATCGGCACTTGGTCGTGGGATTCAGTGCGGATAACATCTACAGAACTGGCATAAAATAAGGGTGGTTATAGTGAGGTTATATTTTAGATTATAAAATAAAGTTATAATTGTTGTTTACGTGTGCCGTTTGATTAAAGTCTTAGACGTGGAATTTCATTAACCTTTTTAGGGCTACTCCAAATTAAATACGGTTAGGTACTATTTAAAATTAAAGTGTTATCTGATTAATATTTAGGTTGGTAGCACTGGTGTCGCGCCATTATTGTTCCGTTACGAACTTCCGGAGCAATGGTGGGGCGACACTTTCCACTCGGAGATTGGAACGAGTTATCGACTTGGTCGTGGGATTCATTGCGGATAACATCTACAGAACTGGCATAAAGTAAGGGTGGTTATAGTGAGGTTATATTTTAGATTATAAAATAAAGTTATAATTGTTGTTTACGTGTGCAGTTTGATTAAAGTCTTACATCAGAAGTGGTACGGGAAAGCGTCCAGATGCCGCGAAGCCGCAAGCGCAGTCGAGGGAAAAGAAGTGCGTCAAAAATAACTCTTACGAGTAGCTCGTCATCGAGCTCTGGTTCACCCTCGTCCAGCAGCAGCAGCAGCTCTGATGGACACAGGCGTAAGAAAAAGAGTCGCACCAGGCGTGCGTCTCCCACAGTAAGCCAAAATGTTACATTATCTTCAGTGATTCCTGATTTTGACCTATTAGTGGACGATATTGAAATGTGGATAATTGTTGTGGAAGCCAATGCGCGTGCTTTTCGTTGGACTGATCGTGTCCTACAAAATCAAGCTTTGCAAAAATTGCGTAATACTGCTATAACATGGTATGACTCACTTCAAAAAAATAAAACACGGTGGACTACCTAGAAATGGAAGGATTGGCGAAATACACTATTAGATACATTTCAAATAAAGCGTAATATGTATTGTTTGCTAAAAGATTTGGTCCAAACTAAACCCTTGGATGGCCAGTCATTATACGAATTTTATTTTGTACAAAAAGGCAAAATTGACAAGTTGAGGTTGTCATTTTCTGATAAGATATTATTTCAGTAATCGTAGGATCAATTGGCGATAAAAATATAATCACTGCAGCAGATGCAGGTAATTTTAAATTCTGTGATGAGTTGGCCTCATTTTTGCACGAGAAAATTCATGTTGACCCGGAACAAAAGTCCGTTCAGAAGCATAATAATATGCACGGTAAAAATTCAACTCACTTATTCTATAGTAATATTGATAAAAAAACAGACAGTTCTTCCAACTCTGGAGTACCGATGCATGGTTCTGTTTCCAATGCTGGTGCAAATATAAGATGTTTTCGCTGTGGTGAACCTGGTCACAAAAAGACCACCTGCAGTCAGAAGGATAATGTCAAATGTACCTAATGTGTAATAAATTTGGTCATTTAGAGCGCGCATGTAGGTTTAAACCTAAAATGAAACCTGAAAAGGATAGGATAGTGAAGTCAAATTAATTATTGAACCTACACCTAAGGATACATTTTATAAGGCAGTTGTAATTAATGGATGTAAACGACAGGCTTTTATTGATATGGGCAGTGGTTGTTCTCTAATAACGTCTTCTTTGGCACGCGAGTTAAACCTTGCAATTTTCCAATTATATAAACCTGTTTTATTAACAGGCGAATCCTGTTAATAAAACAGGTTTATAAAAACAGATTCAGATGGGGTACAGGTTGACATCATGGTTGATAATGAACCACCTTAATGTGGTCCTATATATTTGTGATGAATTAGCTGGCTGTCCTATTTTAATTGGTAGGAATTTTACGGAGGATAAAAAAAAATATGTATACACGTGTAGGAAATAGCCTTTATTTTTGCCCCATAAGTAACTACCACGTCGCTTTAATAGAATCGTCTATGTTTAACCCTGATTCTGTTGAACACATATATGTGTTAAATGAACTATTTTCTTTTTTTTCGTTAAGGCAGACTTCTTGTGTTGAGTTAGATATTAAACTAATAACTAATAAACCTGTGTACCATAGACCTTACCGTATGTCTGAATCCGAAAATGCAACGACTAGGGAAATTATTGAGGACCTATTAAAAAATGGAATAATTCGCGAAAGTAATTCCGCATATGCCAGTCCGATTCTTTTAGTTGATAAACCTTCGGGCGAAAAACGTTTGTGCATTGATTATAGATCACTAAATAAAATTACTGTCAAAGAGAAATACCCAATGCCCATTGTAGAAGACCTTATTGACAAACTTGAAGGATGTAAATGCTACACATCTGTTGATTTAAAAAGTGGCTACTATCAGATTAATGTCAATGAAAATTCTATTGCTAAAACTGCATTTATTACGCCTGATGGCCATTTTGAATTCAGGAGGATGCCATTCGGGTTATGCAATGCACTGTCTGTATTCCAAAGGTTAATGAACACCGTCATGGGTAAACTACGCTTTGATAAAGTTATTTGTTACATGGATGATCTATTGGTAGCCACAGAGTCGGTGGATGAAAATATTAGGCAGTTAGACAAAGTATTAAAAATATTGCAAAATAACGGTTTGACAATAAATTTGGAGAAATGTCACTTTTTCCAGAGCTCTGTTAACTTCCTAGGGTACAATATTTCTGAAGATGGTATACGTCCAGGTAAAAAGAAATTAAGTAGAAAATTACCCTGAACCTGAAAATGTGCATCAAGTAAGACAATTTTTGGGCCTAATAAATTATTTTAGAAAATTTTATAAAGGATTGTGCTCTTATAGCAAAACCATTAAAAAAGCTCTTAAAAAAAGATATCACATGGGAGTGGGGATCCGTGCAAGTTTCAGCGGTCGATAAATTAAAAGATGAGTTGTTACATAATGCTTTATTAAAAATATATGACCCAAAATTACTATTTTATACACGGATGCCAGCCGCAATGGTATAGGCTGCATATTGACTCAAGTTACTGATACAGGTGAAAAACCAATTCATTTTTATAGTCGACAGACTTCTAATGAGGAGAAAAAGTACCACTCCTTTGAGTTAGAGTTTTTGGCAATAATTGTTGCACTTCAAAAATTCCGTCACTATTTATTGGGATCCACTTTTAAAATTTATACAGATTGCAATGCTGTTAAATATACAATAAATAAGCAAGATATTAATTCTAGAATCGGTAGATGGGTATTACTTACACAAGAATTCACGTGTGAAATAATACACAAACCAGGGGCTCAAATGCAACATGTTGACGCTTTGAGCCGAAATCCAGTTGATAGCAATACCACACCCATGTGTAATAAAGTGTGTTGGCTATTACTGAGGCAGATTGGTTATTGTCAGTTCAGTTGCAAGACCCAAGTATTTGTGCAATAAGAGAAATGTTAGAATCAGGTCAGGCCGAGCTTAACAAGAAAGTGTATAAGGAGTATGAGTTATTAGGTAATAAGGTATACCGTCGGACTGAATACGGTAGACGGTGGGTTGTACCTAAACAATGTATTTGGCAAATTATTAGAGCTAACCATGACGACATTGGCCATTTTGCCGTGGATGATGAAAGAATAAATTCATGTTATTGGTTTCCCAAAATTAAGAAAGTAGTATCTAAATATAATAAAAATTGCAATAATTGTATTTACTATAAAAATATTCATGGCAAAAAGGAAGACAAACTGTTTCCTATACCTAAATATGCAAAGCTTCACATAGATCATCTGGGTCCATTTGTAAAGACCACGCATAAAAATACCTACCTCTTGGTGACTGTTGACTCTTTTACAAAATTTATATTTATATCTCCTGTTCGTAAAACTAAGAGTCAAGTTGTTATTAGCGAATTAGACAAAATATTTAAAGTTTTTGGTAATCCTAAGCGTCTTCTATGTGATGCTGGAAGTTCTTTTACGTCTAAGTTATTCGTTAAGTACTGCCAGAACAAAAATATACGACAACATGTTATAGCTACCGCTGTTCCACGCTCAAACGGTCAAGTGGAACGCTTAAATCGCACCATCCTTGATGCATTGAGAAGTATGGGTGCTAACACCAGCTATGACAAGTGGGATACTCATATTGCCAGTATCCAACAAGGTATTAATAGTACCATTAATAAAACCACTTCAGCCATTCCCAGTGAAGTATTCTTTGGATACCGACTTCAAACTGATGCTGACATGTTAGCACAGGAAGATCAGGCTGTTGACGTCACATTATTAAGAAATAACGTCAACAGTCGCATTCAGGTCAGTGCAGACAAACAAAAGCAGGCTTTCGATTCCAAAATAAAAGTAGCTCACAGTTACAACGTCAACGATTTGGTAGTTATAAGAATTCCCAGTCAATCCAATGACGGGCAAAGTAATAAATTATTACCACTTTTCAAAGGACCCTTTCAGGTGATTCAAGTATTAGGTCATGACCGCTATAAAGTAAAGGATATGCGTGGCGCTGAAAGAACAAGCAAGTGCTATGAGGGGACCACGTGTGCCGAAAATATGAAACCTTGGATCAAGTTGGCAGAAATAGATGTTGAAGGTTCGGAAATGGCCTAAGATGTTGTCAGGTATTTATTTAAACCCAAATAATGAATCAATTTATTACAATGTTATTCTCTGCTGGTCGTTGATGGAATAGTAGAGTAGACGCTCAATTCGAATGAGGAGTAATTACATACATTCACTCTATGAAATATTGTGACTTAATGTTTATACTTTGTTCCCAGCAATATTTAGGTTGGCAGCACTGGTGTCGCGCCATTATTGTTCCGTTACGAACTTCCGGAGCCATGGTGGGGCGACACTTTCCACTCGGAGATTGGAACGAGTTATCGGCACTTGGTCGTGGGATTCAGTGCGGATAACATCTACAGAACTAGCATAAAATAAGTGAGTGAGTAAATGGTTATAGTGAGGTTATATTTTAGATTATAAAATAAAGTTATAATTGTTGTTTACGTGTGCAGTTTGATTAAAGTCTTACACGTGGAATTTCTTAACTTGTCTAAGTCTGCCTCTGTGTTTATTCGAATATGTATCGAATCCTCGGTATTTTTTAGATAAATAACCCCATTCGCCGTGCAACAGAAATGATATCCATAGTTTTTCTGGAACTGTGTTGCCAAGAAGAAGAGTCTCTCGAGTTTTGTGAGAGATAGTCTCTACTACCTATGTACGAGTATAGTGGCTTTAGTTGGTGTTTGGAACTCAAATGAGTTGTGTTTAACCTTTCTACCTTTGGTTTATTTTTATTGAAATGCTTGATAGCCTTAATAACTTTGTCCTTGAGCAATACCGTGGTGAGGTCCACGATAACCAGATTTTTGAGGCGTCTTGGTTTTAATCAGTAGATATCTTTAATAATGGAACTGTCGATCTCGAAATTTAGGGTCTTCCCTAATTGCATAATTTCTTTGCAGAAGGTTTCTTTTGATTCACCGTTTTGTTGTAGTATATTACGTATTTCAATACCGATTCCTCGAGACTTTCGTTCCAATGTTTCGAGTTTTTCCTCCAGCTCTGATCAAAATTTTGTCAGGTTTCCGTTCTTTTCCGAGAGAAGTAAATTTTATTTGGAAATCATCATATTTAGAGGACATAGCATCCATACTTGACTTTAACTCTTGGAAGCGCATTTCTTGTTCTTTTGAGAATGAAGTAAACATTTCTTTAATTAGAGACTTAATATCAGTATCACCGTCATGCTTCTTTTTTTTACGTTCAGTAATATTTAACGTGAACGAATGCAGATCAGGCTCGGACTCGAAATGCTGCAACGGTAGATCGTTTGTTTGTGGGAATTTGTATTGCGGAGCTTAAGATCTCGGATCCCGCGACAGGCGCTGAGGCAGGGGGTGTGCGATTTAGCGGCATTGTGGCGGAAGTGCGTAGTTTCACTGTTATTTCAGTAAATTTGCCACCGAAACCATAAAAAAACAGCCGTAGATAGATTATTGTAAATTAGGCGATTAAATATTTTTCAGCCAGAATAATTTATATAGTAGAAGTCGCTGTTTTTGGCCAAGAACGATGACTGTTTCGTTTATGTGGGCAAAAAGTAATAAAATAAAGGACAAAAGAAAAAAAAATAACCACTGGTTATTTGTTTTGTACAGCTCGTCCCGCCATCTTCTACGGGATCTGCTGCGACGCCTCTTGGGGAGAGGCCTTTGCCCCGCAGGGGATGCTACTCGCTAACAGTAAAAAACACTTTTTGTACTTAACGAGACTGCGTTGCCTGTGTTGCTAATAATTTAAAGACAAATGATTCAGGTAAGTATTAGGAGGGTAAGAATTTGCGTTGCCTGTTTTGCTAATAATTTAAAGACAAATGATTCAGGTAAGTATTAGGAACTTAACGAGACTGCGTTGCCTGTGTTGCTAATAATTTAAAGACAAATGATTGAGGTAAGTATTAGGAGGATAAGAATTACCTAAAAGTTTTAGAATGACAAAAGATTTAAGACAATATTCTTAAGATTCACTTTGATGTTAGGAAAAAAGTCTACACGGAATAGAACTAAGAAGTTATTAAAGCCAATTTAAAGATACCTACTAAATTAAAACTATAAAGGTTGACCTGTGTGAATGTGTAACCTACCTTGACTTCCAATTGAACCACCATTAAGTCAAGGTAGGTTCAAGATCTGGTTAACTAGTTGTATATTAGTCTTCCTGGTTGATAGTATCAAGTATCCCATATATTTGCAAGATTTCTTCCCCCGGATCAAGTCGTCGTCAATACTAAATATTTTTTCAATGTATGTTAAGGGCCTTTTCCCAGGAACTACCATAAAAAAAACATATTCTAAAATAGTTTATTTATCTGGAACAGGTATTTTTCTAGATTACATAACATAACATAACATCACGCCTTGTTTCCCCGAAGGGTTGGGCAGAGGTGTACCTGTAGTACACCCACATTTCGCCAGTTATGTTTAAGTCTTATGTAATAGGGGACGAGCCTATTGCCATCAACTGGGCACAAATCCAGACTCCGGGCTGCTACTGAGAAATTCCAGATAGAAAAACCCAATAACACTTTGCCCAACCCGGGAATCTAACCCAGGACCTCATGCTCAGCAGAAGCGCTTGCGACCACTAGACCAACGAGGCAGTTTTTCTAGATTTGTAGACAGAAAATAAAAGGTTCTCTTCAATATATTTGTATTTTAACTTACCTTACTTTTAATTTTACCTTTATTTTAACTAGTTGTTTATCTATGTCGCATTGTAATTACTAATATTGATTTTTACATACAAAAAAAACAAATATATCTAATTAATTAATAAAAATAACTAAAACTATACACAAACTAAAATAGGGCGTCGAAAAATTCATCCACATCGCTGTCGACTGGTACTGTACCCAAGAGACTGGCGGCATTGCCACGTTGTATGGCAATGCTTAACTTCTGGCCAAGGTAAATGCCAGCACTTGGGTCACGGGAAGTGTCAATCAGCCGTCTGGAGATTTCCTTAAAAAGGCCATGAGCACTCGGACCCCACGGCCCGAGGGTTTCAACCCCAAACGGCTCGAAAATATAATGACCAACTAGGTTATTATACCTACGCCACTTGAGGTTCTCTGCAGCCGCAGCAGCAGCGCCAGCATGCTACGCCGTGCCAAAAAGGCCTACCCACCTTCCATGGAAATATAGACATGCCATCTGGTCTCTTGCCATCGTCGCGTGCCAGGCCATTGGGTTCTAATACAGCTGGAACGCCGACGGTGACAAGAGCTCATCGGATGATGTCATTAATGTTCGCGTGCCGCGCTAAGCGACCCGCATTTCGGCTGCAAGACAGGCCGTGGTGTCCGAGACTGTTGACAACTTCGCCACAGTGACAGCGATGATGAGAACAACGTGGAGCTCCTAGTCTTAGGGAAGCAGCGAGGCGGAAAGTAGTGTCGTTGAAGAGAGTACCAATGTACGACGACGGTGTTCCTGTTGGTAGTATCAAGTATCCGCGCGAGGGTGTTTGGTAGATGGGTGCAAAGCCTGAAGGGGGTGATATCTTAGACCATATAGAACGTATTAAGCTAAACTTGTCTTAAACGAAGTCTGTTCCTTGTATTTTTTTTGAAACTCTAAGGTTTTTAACAATAAAACCTTTTTTTTTCAATTAATTGTTACTAGTGTCCAGTAAAAGCTGTTATGGTATTATTTTTATTTATTTTTTATTTATTTATGTAATGTGTACTCAAACAAAATAAATCCCAAGCATCTGCGTCATCAGAGAAACATTCTACGCCATATTTAAGTTTAAGAAACTTTTAAAAATCTAAAACATGTTTTGTTTACAGCATAATAAAAAAATAAAAAAAATTGCCTCAGTCGTTCAAACCTTTTTAAAAAAAAAAAAAAAGTTATTTATTACCTTTAGTTTGTACATAAACACTTAAATTTATACAACTATGCTTTACAAACAGCGTAAGTGTTTTCGATAAACTCTGGCACCCAATGTAAGATTTAACTTGTGTTTAGGGTGCCAGCGTCCTCGCCTGCCAATTGAGCATAAAGTAGCATGCTTGGTTATTGCCCTTCCTTTTGAGGTACTACTTACGCAGATATATCATTAGCTCTTGGAATTAGGATGTGTACAAAGCAAATATACGTTCTAAATGGTCTAAGATATCACCCCCTTTAGGCTTTGCACCCATCTACCAAACACCCGTATATCTGCGAGATTTGTTCCCTCCGGATCATGGAATATAGAATATGGGACACATTCTACAGAGAGATTTTTCAATGTATGTTAAAGGCCTTTTCTTAGGCAGTTCCTGGATATTTTTTTCTGCATAGATTAGTAAAAAAATCTTGTAAACTCTTTCAGTACTTTAATTAATGCTCAAAAACAAAGGGGTATCAAGTTCCCTCTCTTCCCCTACATAATAGTTTATATTAAAACATCATAATTGATTGACTAATGACAGCCTTACAAGACACCTTCGCTTTCTCACACATTCAATAAAACTTATGTGAACTGTCACTCGGTAATGCGAAAGAAATCAACAACACTAGGTAACGATCATATTTTTTTAGAAGTGTCTCTGCACATAACTTATGTTACCGGTTATCGCCAAACAAGAGCTTGGCGAAATATGTCCATCTGCTACGCTCGTCTATATCGGCTAGGATGTGTGTGTACAAATGGTATTGCACCACTTGCACTATTTCGTATATGAGGGTAGACAGACCATCCCTGCAAAACGCCGTTCCTTTTTGCAATAGCAGCCGGTGCCTGAAGATGATTAAATGGAAAATCAATGTTTGTTGTGGTGTCAGACTTTTATCGTGATACACTTAGAACAGGCAAAATGAATTGTGGCCAACATGATTTTGTATAGATAAGTTGCTTGACAATAATTAATTTCATGATTCTCAAAACTGTTTGGCTGAAATGCATGTTTTGAGGGCAGAGCAACCAATAAAATAATGTTTTTTTAGAGTAAAAACAATCAATAATGGCCTACCTCTTTAGATTAGGCGTTCCCCACTCATGTTCTAAGCTAGCATAGCGTGCGATAGACATCTTATACCTTGCTATGTGATAATTATTTTTGAGTAATCTGTAACGGGACAAAAAAATACCATTTCACAAATCAATTTAACTAGCAATAAGGGTAGTTGTGCTGTACATTGATGCTGGTTAATACTTAGGCTTTTATTTTTGACTTTAGTACCAACATTTCACCAGTTATGTTGTGAGTCCCATGTAATAGGGGGGGAGCCTATTGCCATCAACCAGGCACAAATCCATACTTCGGGCTGCTACTGAGCAATTCTAGATGGAAAACGGGTTTTCCATCTGGAATTTCTCAGTTTGCCTGACCCGGGAATCGAACCCACGACCTCATGCTGAGCAGTACCGCTTGCGACCACTAGACCAACAGGGCGCGCGGGCTTGCGGACGGTGAGCAATGGGTAGCTTACTGTCCGGTAAGGACCCGGGTCGACGGCGCGTTGTATTCCACGCGTGCCTCTAAGAGATGTCGTCAGCACAAAGGTAGGGGTCCACTAAGGCCGATGCCTGCCGGGGTCGCGGGATGGTACTTATGGGTCACCAAGGCCCCCGCAACACAGGCAACGGAAGGAATACGGGTGGGTTTTAGTCAGTAAGAGTCTGACACACCCTCCCGCTCCGCCCAGAGCGGGAGAAGTTATTTGATGATTTCCAACCCAAAAAAAAAAAGACCAACAAAGCACATAGGGATTAAAGTTTAATTATTAATTGACTGGAGTAATCTGACGTTTACGGTGTTACCAGTTTCTGATGAAAATAAATAGTGTTGTGACAAGAAGATTGACATCAAACACTCACTCATTCATTCTCTTCCAGGGACTACGGGAGGGGCCACGGGTAAGGAACCGAATTTATGTATGATAAAATTAATTACTTTTCATAACAAATGTTACTATTGACTTTGCGTGAGTGAACTGCATCACAACGGATGGAACTCATCACTGTTACAATAAGTATGACAACATTATTGCAGTGACATTAGCGTCTGTCAGCTTACTCAGTGAATTAATTACACTATAGGGCGCATTTTCTTTCCTGTCCATGTCCAACCTGCACCGTCCAGGATTTAAATGAGGCACAGAACAGAGCCGAGGAACAGAGCTGTCAAGTCTCTAAATATTGGTTGGAAAAATAAGTCGATCTATTGAAACGAAAAGAAGAAGAAATGCTTACCTATAATACATATCATCGTCTTCTCCGCCCCAGCCCCAGTATTTGTTGGAAAATCCATTGACCGTGTGGATCTGCTCCAGGGTCAGGGCTGATACTCCGCCAAATATAGCGTTGTATGGTAACCTGGAACAGTTTACGTATTCTGGTTAACAGATTGATATTTCAGACACTTAACTTTTTATTGTATGAATAGCACAGGAAAGTCGGACATTTTTTTTTTCATACCAAAGGCAAAATTGCGCGAAAATCTAGTAAAAATTTCGCACCGCCGTTTTGTGCACTTAGTAGTATTACGACAATTTAGGTTTTTGTAAGTTTATTACCAACCAATAGTTCTAAAAGACGGTTGAAGGAAGTTAAGCGTAGCTATGATTTACTTTCCGTACCACTTTTGGGTAGGCACGCTGCATACATATACCTACACTAACTGTGTATCCCAATTATTTCTACTCCAGCAGCATATCGCAAAGCAAACTTACTTGAATTTATACCTATCTAATGAAGCAGACATGTGCCTCGGCTGTCGCGTGCAGGAGTACAAGTTCCTAGTATCCAACGGCAGCAGGTCAACATCGTGGAAGATGAAGCACTGGAACCCGCCAGGTTCCAACTTCTGACTCTCCATGAAACCCACATTCATCAGCTTCGCGCGATTGAACTGTTTCGTGCCTGGGAATAAAACGTTTTTAAAGAAACTTAAATCTAAAAGCCATCACGGCTTTTAGATTCCAGTTTCTTTAAAAACGTTTTAAAAGAAACTTAAATCTAAAAGCCATCACGGCTTTTAGATTCGAGTTTCTTTAAAAACTTTTTTGGGTGGCAAACAAGCAGGCGGCCCATCTAGCTGATGGTACACGGCATTCACAAATTATTTTCCAAATATGTAAACAAATTTGTTTTTGGAAAAAACAAACTTTAAATCCCACACAAAGTTCACTATGATGTGGTAGCCCCTTGTAACATTTTAAGGACTTTTTCAATAGTATTTGTTATTCTACAATCAACTTAATTTACACCGGGTATAAGTTGACAGTATTTTAAGTAGAAATAACATAAATTGTGAACAAGAATAATAGACAACGTGTACACGCTGCCAATAGACATCCCCTTTAAAGCGAAACCCAGAATATTTGGGAAGAAATTGCAAAAATAAAGAAAATTCATTACCTTTTTGCTCAACAATGTATATCCCGTATTCAATTTGTTGCTTCATCAAGAACGGGTGCATGTGGTTTAAGAACATTGCTAAATGCTGTTGGCGGTCTCTGGAAATAAATTTAATATATTTTATCAATAAGTCACCCTCCTTCTAGCCGCATAACTTTTCACACAATTAATCCATCGTTTCTTTGGTCATCCCACACACCGAGTGCCCAAAAATATGAATTCATCACAGAAGACTCCTCCCTCAAGCATCGCCATAACGACCGGGCCTGTGCCGATGGGCACAGGCCCAGTTATGGCATTCAGCGGATTCTCGCGATCTGCACACCAGATCATCGATACACCTTGTGGGGTTACGTTCCGCCTTCCAACGCGCGACAGATGTGAAACATGAACTATACTATGAAGTATACGGGCCACGCTCACAAAAGGAAGTGGAGAGCAGCGGCGGAGAGAGGGTCTTACTCCCAAGGTGCGTCAATAGATAATTCTCTTCTCTTCTAATCTTACCTGTATGGCACAATAATAGCAACTTTATGTTTGGCAGTGCAGTTGGGCGGGGTATAACGACCCCCCCACTGCACCTCAGGGAATTTCTTCTCCACATCATCCAGTTCCATGTCGGCCATGTTGGCTGGTACGGGACCTGTGACAGAATTTCATTGGATTGAATATTAGTTTTGAACGTTTAGCATGGCTCATTGAGTTTTAGAAACAGACTTTTTTTGTCAAACTGCTTCAGCCTCGTTGGTCTAGGGATCACAAGTGCCCCCACCGAGGGTGTCTCCATGTTTCGGCGGGTTCACTGAGTCGAGTTGCCAGGACAGCGAACACAGGCATGTATATTGCCGCCGGCAGAGGCTTGGCCTATCTTGGCTTAATTAACTGCCTGGCCCAGAGGAAAAGGATACCTCTAAAATAAAATAAAAACACCTAATCATACATTTTGAGGCGCAGCGAAAGGATAAGTGGCTGGAGAGAGTGCAGTCTTTATCGCCTCCCCTGTAGAGCACTTGCCGCACTCTACACTCTACAGTATATAGGCTTACCTATGCATAAAGGCTATGCCTAGGTTGACATCTATATCCTTACTAGTCTGGAAACTATATGGAGAACAACAAACAAAACAAACAAAATGAATTAGTGGAGGAGGTGGATGTGGGGTCAGACTTTGACCCCCACATCAATCATAATGAGTGTGGAGAGTACAGCGAGAGACATTGGGATGCAATTGTGGAAGCGAACGTGTCCCAGCGCGAAGTTCTTGGGGTCGAACCTGGCCCTTGGCGATGAGGATGTACCGGCCCCCAAGGTCGCTACGTTACTTGTAACGTGTAACGCTTCCTTGGAAGAAGAAGGAGATCTGGAGCGACAGGGAAGTGTGTCGGTTGGGCTAAAGCACAAAAGGACCTTATGGCTCTTAAAATGACGGATGATATCGCAGATGAGGAGACGCAGAGCGCAAAACTTGCTGATAAGTGGTTCGCTGGTCAAGCAATTCGTCTGTCGGAGTCATTCGCTTCAGGTGTCGTATCGGGTGAGGTCGGTCCACAACGGAGGTGGTGGATGAGATTTCAATGACCGCAATCAAAGATTTATAATGCCATTGGCACTATACAAAAAGTCGGAAAGGTATCCAAAGGCCTTAGCGATGTGTACAAGAAAACACTAAGTGAGCCACTGGAGACTGCTGAAACTCTCCTTTGGCGCACCTCGTCAAGGGAAACAGCCAAGCTCCAGGCACAAAAAAACCGGCTGGAAGTTCAAGTTGCGGAGCACCAGAAGGAAATAGACGAGCTGAAAACAGAAATGGCTAAGTACCATCGGGAGCTACGTGAGGAGGTGAGGCAGCCACAGTCTCAAGAGTCGGAAATGGCAAAGCTCCAGCAGGAGGTGGCGAGCCTAAGTGTCCAATTCGCTGGTCTTTCGAGGGAAACCAGTTGTGACCTCCCCTTGTGGCGGACCGTATAGCTGCTCCGGCAACAACTTTTGCGGCAAAAATCTCAGCACCAAGGACGGACGATCCAGCCTGTCCCGGTGTCGCGGGAAGGTACTAAAGGGTCACCGAGGCCCCTGGAAGGAATACGGGTGGGTTTTAGTAAGTAAGAGTCTGACACACCCTCCCACTCCGCCCAGAGCGGGAGAAGTTATTTGATGATTTCCCACCCAAAAAAAAAAGCCTGTCCCGGTAATATTTATAGCCCCGGAAGCTCCAAAGGGTAAGGGTAAGCGGAAGAAGACGCCTGTTAGTGTAGCCCCGAGTATCCCGGGTACTTCAACCCAAGTCCCCCACTAAGAAGAGCTCCAAGGTGCCCAATTTTAGCAAAGGCTAGTGGGAGACAGCCGGGACCAAGAAGAAGACCAAGAAAGCGAAAAAGGCGACCCAAAAATTGCCAAGACCGCGAAGAAGAAAAGTGACAGGCTCCATGCACCCTAGTCAGCAGCTGTTGTACTGACGGTGCAACCGGAAGCGCAAAAGCAAGGCCTGACTTATGCAGAGGTCATCCTGAAAGTAAAATCCTAATTTCAGTTCAGCGATGTTGGCATAACGGGCATCCAGTTTAAGTACGCTGCTACCGGAGCCATCAAACTGGAGATCCCTGGTGTCAATAACGGCATCAAAGCAGACGCCTTTTCTGAAAAGCTAAAGGCGTCGCTCGATGCAGGGGACCTGTGTCCAGGCCTGTCAAGTGCGCATATCTGCGCATACTAGACCTGGACGACTCTGCAACTTCAGAAGAGGTTGCAGCTACTGTTGCAAAGGCCGGAGAATACCCGCTAGACCAAGTTAATGTGGAAACAATTCGTCCGGGCTGCTCCGGCCTACGGACAGTATTGGTCGACGGGACAGCTCCGTTGCGGCAGTTCAAAAATTAAAAGATGGTCCCAGACTGGTGGGCTGGGTTTTGGCACGGGTCAGGCTTCTGGCAAATAAACCTCGTAAGTGCTACAGGCGCATGAGACAGGGACACGTGGGAGTTCAATGCACCTTAGAGGTCGATTACTGCGGTCTTTGTTTCCGCTGTGGTCAGCCCGGTCATAAAGCCAGCTCTTGCGATGCTGCACCGCATTGTGTAGTGTGTGCGGCATTGAACAGGTCGGCTGACCACCAGACGTGCAGCAACAAGGCATGCACGAGATATAAAACAGCTGACTCGAATAGTAAAATGGGGCCCTCGAAGTCAGCTCGCCCACCGCTCGGGGCGACAGTTATAGACACCCAGTAATGGCCACACCTTCGTCTTCTAAGCTCAGGACCTTTTGCTCCAAAGCATAGGAGAGTGGTTGATCAACGTCGCCATTGACGCCGAGCCATACGTTGTTTCTCCCAGGGATGACTGGGTGGGTGACATTGATGACCTACTGGCGCTTTTCGGGGAATATAGGCGTGATGAGACGATGGTCTGGAGACCTTTCAATTTACTTTTATTTTACGGTTACCCTCTGATTTTGCATCACAGTAATTGATTCTCGTTAACATACGTTTGCTGTGCAAAAACCAATGTTTTCAGAGGTAAGATAATTGTCAAAGGACTATACACTGTTGTGCAAAACAGTGCCAAACTACCTTATAAACAAACGGCAGCGTATACTAAATTGCATTATGGGAAAGAAAAATCAAAACTCTTTATTTGTTATTCAAAAAGTCAAGTATGCTCATGCTCCTTGGCTTTCTCCTGCCATTTGCGATGGCAAGTAGGGACAGAGCCAAAAGGAGGTTAAAACGCTGTCCTTCCGAGCGCTACTTGAAAGCGTTTAAAGTGCTGCGTAATCGCTGCAATCGTATGTACAGAGATACAAAGAGGCGTTACTTCTATAATTCTCTTGACAACCGTAACTCATCAGAAATCTGAAGAGTTACGGTTAAGTTTCTGAAAACTGTCGGCATTGGTAAGTCTCCTATTGCTTCCACTCTGACGTGTGCTCTTAACAAACATTTCACCCACCCCCCTGTTACGTTGGATCCGCACGTCAAATCGGTTACTTTAAATAAACTTTCATGCTTGCCTATGCCGCAGTGTCCTTCTTTTGAGCTAAGTCCGGTGAGAGTGAGGTCAAAAAATCTATTTGTGCTATCTCCTCCTCTGCAGTTGGTAATTACAATCTTTGCTCAAGAATGATTTCTCCTATCCTTCCTACATTGCTTCCCATCTTGACCCACATTTTTAATTTCTCCTTGTTTTCTTGTACACTCGACTACTGAAATGTATAGCTTGATGTGTAGCCGTGTGTACTGTTCCTTAGGCCTGGAAACAAGCTCATGTCATCCCCTTACCCAAAATTCCTAATCCGGTCTCTACGACCGACTTCCGACCCAATTCTATCCTCCCATTTCTCTCTAAAGTTCATCAGCAACATTCTGCCTTTCTATCTTCAAATTGCCTTCTTAGTCATTTTCAATCTGGTTGTCGACCCGGTCATAGCACAGTAACGGCTCTTCTGAAGGTTACTGATGAAATCCGCTGGGCTATGGACAACAAATCTCTCAGCTTGCTTGTACTTCTGGACTTTAGCAGTGCCTTTAACTCTGTCGACTTCGACATCCTTCTAGGGATCCTTAAATGTTTCAATTTCTCTTCTTTTACTGTAGATTGGTTCGACTCCTATCATAAAAGCCGGTCGCAGCGGGTTCATCTCGTAGAGACTTCTTCTGGTGTGGTGTTCTCTTACCGCGGCTGTGCCTAAAGGGTGGCGTTATCTCTCCTCTTCTCTTTTCTATTTTCATTAACTCCGTCATCAGAGTCATCTCTTCCCACTTCCATCTCTATGCCGACGATCTGCAGCTTTACAATTACTTCTTAAGGCAAAATTGTGGAAACAGCCGTGTTTGCCATGAACAGTGACCTGAATTTGATTAGCGAGTGGTCGCGGTCCTTTGGACTGTAAATCAACCCTAAGAAATTCCAGGCCATAATTATCGGTGAAAAGTATTGCGGAATAGGCTCGATTATTGCGTCGCTGTCTCCACTCTGTTCGAATGGAGTTCAGATTGAATACGCAAATACAGTTAAAAACCTGGGGGTGACCTTGGACTCTTACCTATCGTGGACTACCCATGTTGCTCAAGTCAGTCGCAAAGTGCCATACACGTTCCATTCGTTCAAATGCCTCCAGAGATTCTTGTCCTTTAATACCAAAATCTCCCTTGCTCAAACTTTCATACGGCCCATCGTAGTCTACGCTAATGCCTGTTATTTGGATGCCACCGACAAGCTTTTAAATAAACTTGAGCGTTTGCAAAATATCTGCATTCGTTTTGTTTTTAACCTTAAAAAGGATGATCATGTTTCTAACTTTAGCAAGATTCTCAAGTGACTCCCCATTCGTCATCGCAGGAACTCTCGGATATTGTGTCTGCTATTTAACATCCTTCATAATCCTAGAACGCCATCCTATATGCGGGAACGTTTTTCCTTCGCCCGACCTTCTGATGCACCTTGCAGGTCGCATCTTAGAAATCTTCTTAAATCCCCTCCCCACTCTACCGACTTCTACTCCTACTCCTTCATTGTGCACGCGGTTCGGCTCTGGAATTCACTTCCGCCTGAAATTAGGGACTGCCAAAACTGTTGCTGTTTTTAAAAGAAGAGTGAAAGAACACTATCTTTCCACTTTGCCTTAGTTGCATATAATATGCAACTATGGCATTAGTATTTTTACTATTAATTATATATAAGTATTTTAGGGATATTTACGAGGTGCATTCAATAAGTACCTAGCCTCATCGCCAGAGGGCGCTATAGTTTCAAAAGAGTTTTACCACAGTGTAGCACATTCTTTTTTAATTCTTTTTTCAAATTTTCATTCCAATCCCTTCATTTGTTTTAATTTGACAACTTATGGAAGCAAACGTGTCGATCAGTTTTACAAAAATGGAAAAAGAGCAATATCGTTCGGTGATTCGATTCCTATTTTTGGAAGGGAAAACGCGCATCGAAATCGAAGAGCGCTTGGATGCTGTGTACGGTGACTCTTCTCCATCGATGGCCACCGTCAAGAATTGGTTCAACGAGTTTGCACGTGGCCGTACGTCGGTTTTTGATGAACCACGTCCAGGTGCACCGAAAACAGCTGCTACGGAGGAAAACATTAAAAAAATCCATGATTTCGTATTGGCAGATCGCCGATTGAAGGTTCGGGAGCTAGCTGAGACTGTAGGCATTTCAGAAGGAACAGTGCATCATATTCTTCACGAGGAACTCGGCATGAGAAAGCTGTCGGCGCGATGGGTGCCGCGTTTACTCACACCAGAAAACAAGCGCAATCGTGAAACCACATCGGAGACGTGTTTGGCGCTGTTTAAGCGGAATCCAGCGGAGTTTTTGCGTCGTTTTGTGACCGTCGATGAAACCTGGATCCACTGGTACACACCAGAGACCAAGGAGCAATCAAAACAATGGATCCAGACCGGGGAACGTGCTCCAAAGAAGGCGAAAACTGTAAAATCGGCCGGAAAAGTTATGGCCACCTTTTTCTGGGATTCACAAGGTGTGATCTACATCGATTACCTCGAGAAGGGTAAAACAATTACAGGGCTTTACTATGCCGATTTATTGGGCCGATTCGACGCCGAATTAAAGAAAAAACGACCCCATCTGGCGAAGAAAAAAGTGCTGTTTCACCACGACAACGCACCGGTTCACACGTCTGCCGTTGCCATGGCCAAATTGGTCGAATTACGCTACGAATTGTTGCCCCATCCACCGTATTCTCCAGATTTGGCCCCTTGTGACTTCTTTCTGTTTCCTAATCTGAAAAAATCACTCGCCGGGAATAGATATGGATCGAATGAGGAGGTCATCGCCGCCACGGAGGCCTATTTTGCAGAGTTTGACAAAAACTATTTTTCGGACGGGTTAAAAAAGTTGGAGCATCGCTGGGCTAAGTGTATCGAACTAAAAGGAGACTTTGTTGAAAAATAAATTGCCACTTTTCCAAAATTTTCGTTTACTTTTTGTAGGCTAAGTATTTATTGAATGACCCTCGTATTTTAGAAGTATGTATTTATGTAAGTATATTCTCTTATTGTATATTTAAATTAGTGAATAGTTTTTTTTGTTGTTTTTATATATTTTGTTTTCTCTTCTGCTCTTACACACGGTGTCTATATCTCTTTGTCTACTGTCCTATCGCAGGTATGCTGGAAGAGATTTATTTAGAAATAAGCATCACCTTTGTCTTGTCTGTTTATATGTGTGTACTGATAAATAATAAATAAAAGGTGATAGATGAGAAAACAATTTGCTAACAAGCTTGGATCAAACTGGGTCGATTTTGATCGGCTTTAAAACTAAAGGAAAAATGAGTTTACCTAAATCACTCATACTCTCACACATCGGCAAGGTCACTGGAGAAGAATCACTCTTATTCATGACTTCACTCCCGTTCTTCATCCCAGCTAGTATATTTGTGATCAGCATCGAAGAAGGAATAGTCTCATTTTGTGCAGAACTGTTCATGTCTTCCAAAGACTTCGTTCTCGTCATGTTGAGATCGATGGATCGTCGCATCACGTTGTTCGACACAGTGTGGTTGTTTCCAGTTAAATTCAGAGTTGGAGTTTCAGTATACCTTTCGGCATAATTCATATTCATAGGATCCGTTAGGGAGATCCATTTTAAAGAAGCTGGTGTTCTTTCGGCGTTTCTGGAAAAGATACGATTGTGTTAGGGAAACTACAGGTACCACTTAATATCGTCTTGATTTTCAAACAACAGAAATTGTGTCCTAAATTATTTTGAGAGCTTCTATATAATCCCCAAGACAAATCACGTCATGTTTTGGGTATTACATTATTTTCATTATTCAATTTTACAACTATACTGTACTACAGGTACACCTCTGCCTAACCCTTCGAGGAATCCAGGCGTAATGTTATGTTATCTATTTAATTTCCATCGGCAACGCATGCTTGTTTTCGAGCCTGTGTGTCACCACTGTGTGGATCGCCCAGAGGCCACGGTGGCGCATACGGTCTGCCCGGTTTGGGCAGAGCACCGCCGTGTCCTCGTGGAGGCAATCGGCGGCGGAGATCTCTCGCGTCCGGCCCTGGTTCAGGCCATAGTACGGAGCGAGAGGGCATGGGCAGTCGTCACCTCCTTCTGCGAAGCAGTAATGTTCGGGAAGGAGGAGGCGGGACGGTTGAGGAAAAGGCAAATTTCGCGCCCTCTCGCTCCTGGCCGCAGGAGACGCCTTGGGATCTTCGCCGGATTTCTGGCCACCGTAGGCGCGGGCTTGCGGACGGTGAGCAATGGGTAGCTCGATGTCTGATAAGGACCAGGCTTGGGTCGACGGCGCATTGCGTTCCACGCGCGCCTCAAAGAGATGTCGTCAGCACAAGTGTAGGGGTCCATTAGGGCCGATGCCTGCCGGGATCGTGGGAAGGTACGGAAGGGTTACCGAGGCCCCTGGCAACACAGGCAACGGAAGGAACACGGGTGGGTTTTAGTCAGTAAGAGTCTGACACACCCTTCCGCTCCGCCCAGAGCGAGAGAAGTTATTTGAGCATTTCCCATCCAAAAAAAGAAGCTTGTTTAACGAAAAAGACAAGAATCTTTGTCGTCACACATCGTCTTCGTCTTATACTTGTTCTTTATACATTTTATAGCAGGCTTGAGCGTATGGCACTCCTCGGACGAGAGAATCGCAGTGATAGTGAGTCACACTAGTCCTGAGTTACAGCTAAGAATCAGCTACAGGTGGTAGTACCCAGTGCTGCCATCTGACATGCTGAGCTGAGGCCCGTATGAATAGATTTTTAACTACGTGCCATCACAACTTCTTTCTTTCTTACCTGAGTGTAGGCTCCGTGGCGTTATAAAGCGGGGTGTACAGATAAGTCCTCAGGGGAGACGCATCCAGGGTAGACCCAAACAGGTACTCCACGCCCGCTAGGGCTAGCACGAGCAGCAGTAGCAGGCGAAGGGCGCGAGTCGCCCGCCCGCTGCCCGCGCTCGCGCCGAAGCCCATCAACGCATGCGGTGCTGGCGCGAGAGCATAGACCCCTGCAAGTAAAAATATTGATTGATGTAATATTTCTTAACAAGCAGTGTGCCCGACTGCATTCTCATTGGCAAAAATGAAGAACTTCCATCCAAACTTTCATCCTCTATTTAAACCCTTTATTTATTTTATTCGGGAAAGCAAACAGTTACACAAATATCATAAGTGAGAAAAGAGCTCACGACGTCATATCATGTGTAGCTCACGATGTCATCCACATCTTAAATAGGTACTACAAATTTGAGTGGCTGATTTTTTTTAAATCCTTCCTTAGTGCTCACTTTCGTTTTGTAATTAACTCTTGTGTAAAATTTCAAGGTTCTTGAGACCCAGCAGTTTAGGGAGCGTTGTCTGCCAGTGAATGAATGAAATTAAGATTTTTATTAAGTAGAAGATTGTAACAAAACAATCAGTACATCATCATCATCATCCTTAACTTTCACACAATAAAAATAACTTTCACAAAAACTCAATTCATTAGGGGGAACGACATATCTCATTTGTTTTAGGCTTTGTTTCCAGTTTTTCTGTAACGTAACCATTTTTTATAACGACTGCAGGCCGGTTGCTAGTTTTTTGTCGGTTGTCAACTAATATTATAAATGCGAAAGCAACTTTGTCTGCCTGTGACCTTTTCATGCCTCAACGGCTGGACGGATTTCGATCAAATTAGGTACACAGGTACCTAGAGCATGAGGTTTGTATGTACCCGTGGGATAATTTCCGACCTCAACGTGGACGAAGCCGTGGGCAAAAGTTAGTACAAGAAAAAACAAGTTGGAAAGATGTCCATCGTGTAGAAGTTCGAAAACACCATCGACATGCTAGGTTGATGATGCAAACGATGTGTAACGATGCAAACGATGTGTGACGATGCAAATGATGTGATGGCGCCAAAAATATATTTGATCTTGTGTCTATCTATCTACCCAGTTCTAATAATCTTTAAGTAGGTAACTTGGAGTTTTAAATCACGCAAATTTAACGGAGCAAGGCAGAAACGTGAAAGTAAGTTTATTATAACCAAGATTTAACCTGTTAAGCCCCGCGCGATACCGATTCAGAGTCCAACAATAGAAAATTAATTGTGTCTCATTAGCTGTCCTTGACCAATTAAATTAAATTAACAAGCTTTCATTGATAATTAACTTTATTCATTCTTCGATGTTTGACGTTATTTGATATTTTCCATTATAATATTTTCTGAGGAAATCTACTTGGGTACCTGTAACTCTGTTACAGATACACATCTATTCATATAAAAAAAGAAAGACAGACTGACTGACTCATCAACGACCAGCCCAAACACTTGCGACTTAGGGCCGATTCACACCGGGAAAGCAGTGGCCGGTAGCGGCACCGGGAACACTTTCAGTGTGAAATAATAGGAGGAGTAAAAGAAAGTTTGTATCGAAAATCGTATCGTCATAATTTAATTTAAACCATGAAAATTGGTATTTAGTTTTCTGGTTAAAAAATTAAAACCACGTTTCTCATCGTTTTTGGAAAATTATCTCCCAAGGGTGTAAAATAAGGGATGATAGTTCGTATGGAAAAGCCATTAGTTTTGTAGTTCAAACCATGAACATTGGTATTTAGCCTTTCCATGTATCAGTACATGTTTTACCCCCTTAGCGGATAATTTAAGATTTTCACAAAATTTACCCACATTATGTCTATTGAACGCAGTAAGTAGCCCGTGAAAAACTTGCAGCCTCCGGGAACCTGAGAGATTTAATTTTATACCGATTCATAAAACCATAGAACCAGTCGTAAGTAGCTGCCTCCTTCTCATGCCATTTTGGTGGGAAGATTTTTCCATTTTCACTTACATATTGGTAAGCCAGCTGTCTTATAGGGGTCTTTATAATAGGGGATAGTCCTTCATACAATTTAGTAGCAGTGTCTAAGTAGTTTTTTAAGTCTTCTTCTTCTAAAGGAGTAAAAACTTGTGCTTGTCTGTAATCTGGAGCATATTTACCCGACTGCCTCAGGAGGGTAATGTTTTTCGAGAGTATGTATGTATGTATGTATGTATGTATGTATGTATGTATGTATGTATGTATGTATGTATGTATGTATGTATGTCTATTTCTTAAAAAAATATATTATTTCAAAAACAAAAAACCCGACTGCAAAAACACATAACTGAAAAGGGAAAAACAAGCATTATAATCTATATAATTTTGGTATCGCAGGCGGAGACAATCAAAAGTTACACAGGTTATTCGACTGTCCCCGCCTGCAAGACCAAAATTATATAGATTATAACGCTTGTTTTTCCCTTTTCAGTTACGTGTTTTTGCAGTCGGGTTTTTTGTTTTCGAAATAATATATTTTTTTATGTCTAGATTATCATTATCTTCCAAGGCAGCTTGTTTCTTGCGCGCATATCGCTTCACGGCCAAAACAGACGTCAATCAGTTTTTGAAGCATTATAGTACCTATCACTATTTTATAAATTGAGAAGCGATGTTATCACTTCAGCCAGACGGGAGATGGCACTAGCGAATTGTATTTGTTTTGCTTCTATTCCTTTATCTCGTTTTGCGATGTTTTCAGAGATTGGTGCTTTCATTTCAGCTTTAATGTTGGGCGCATTTATATGAAGACAGTTACTTATTTAGTAAGGCGTTAGGTATTTGGTAAGTAATTCATTTCTACCTTCTTTGGATAGTCATTCTGTAGCGACGTGTTAAAAACGGCTGGCTAATTCGTTTCGTATGTCAGCTCCATACTGAAGTGCTAATGAAGGATCTTCACCGAATATTTACAGGACCTTAGTGTCTAGTTCGCCAACACTTCCTGCTTGCGATTCAGTTACTGAGGTACTGGCTTCACCCGGCATAGACCCGGTTGCGGCAGTATCTGCTACCAAGCTGGTTGGAGCTTCCCCAGGTAATTTCCCAAGAACTTCAAGCACATCAGGGTCCGTATCGTCTAGAAGCCATTAATTGGGTTCCGGAGCTGGAGGTAGGTACTAGAATATGAATAGTGTAAAAGGTGTTTCACCGATTTACTATTTTGCTACTGCTACTAAATACTTAATACATTAAGAAAGTTTTGGTAAACAGTGCACTGCCAGCCCCTTAACAGGTATGGCGTACCAACATAGTAAATTAAAAGCGTTATTTACAGCTATGTCGGTAAAACGATAGTAGTGTGAGTCACGTGTGCGTCTAAACAACCGCATTGGCAGCTCTCGTTGCAGACAGTTATGTCTTAATGTAAATACGTTAGCTTTTCGTGTGTATTTTTAACAACGAAAATTATCAATTCTACAAGTAAGTAACAATCCCCAATGAATTGCCCGCAAACTGTAGTACATTACAAGCGCCGAGTAGTGCCAATGACTACCCAGGTTGCTAATTTAGTACATCTTGAGCACGTCACAATAAAAGTTTATGGTTATATACCTTTATCGATTGTATTGTCTGACAGTGGCGACGTCGATGCGGAACTCGTGTCCGACGAATCTCCATTTGATCCATGTCTTTTCCGGACTTTGCGTTTTAGCTTTCTTATCTTTCGCATTATTGGGTGTAATTCGTCTTGTAATTTTCTTGAATGTTTCCTTATAAGCATTTTTATCTAAAAAAATATGTCAGAGGTCGTGCTCAAAAATGTGAATGACGATGACACAGAGCTGACAAGGGCGACAGATGTATTATGAAGAATAAAAATCGAAGAAGTTTTCTTTTCAACTTCATGCAGAAGTGGTTACCATTATGTGTCACTATATGTGTGATATTACTAATCTCGTCGGACGAGACGCTCTCGTATAATTACGATAGAACTTCACTCACAGGTGAGTAAGTTTAATCATTAATTAACAAGCTTAATTTTAAACAAGCTTAACTAAAACTGTAACGTTACAATTGGCCGGAGGGCCAGTCGTAAGTCACGTTAAACAAAAATTGAGTAATAGTATTACTAAATATTAAAAAGGTTAGACTAGATATTAAAATAGAAAGTTCCAGGCTTCCAGTTCGAATGTACGGGATGCTTGGACGGCAGGATGCAGGATCGGCTAGCAGCAGCTGGACAGGATCGGCAGGTTGTTGTGAGACTGGATCGGCAGGCAGCAGTGGTACAGGGCTGGCCGACGAAGCGGAGCACGAAGCTGATGCTGTTATTTCACACGCCGTAGTGGATCTCGTAGCCGCAGTTGATAGATTGCCCTAGTAATGGAAGGGCTCTCCGTCCTGGAATGGACTAGTAAGAGGGTGGCGTTGTCTGAACCTCGCCGATACGACGGATAGCGGAGGCGCCCTACAGCACCTCACACTCCACGGGACGAGTGTCTGGACCTCCCATGACACACAGGAATGGTCGGCTATGGCGTCCCAAGCCGCGCGACTACAACGCCTTCGGCCTTAGAAATCTGCCAAAGGCGTAAGTGAGAGGGCCGGAGGTTATGGAGAGTGAATCACAAATCACACACTATGAGTTTCTTTGAATTATTATACACAATACTGTTTATTATATTCGTCAACGATATAGCAAACAGTATCAAACACAGTAACTGTTCCATCTTCGCAGATGACTTGAAGCTATATCGGGTCATTGACGCAAGTACAGACATTGCCCTACTCAGATCAGACTCAGAGGATCTCAACTCTGTACATAGTTGGTGTACTAAAAATCACATTGTTCTTTATGCTGATAAGTGTTACCATATATCATTCACAAAAATCACCTTACCTTACTTCTTCATATTCGCACAACGGAAGAGTACCTACTTCAAAAAGTCGACAACATCCGAGACTTAGGTGTTCTCCTTGACAGTAGGCTTACCTTCATACCTCACATTGACTCTATTGTTTCTAGGGCTGCTAAAACACTGGGATTCATAAAAATAACATGTTATGACTTCAAAACTGTCCAAACCTTAACAGTACTCTATAATTCACTTGTACGAACTGTTTTGGAATACGCGTCACCTGTCTGGAATCCAATTTATGGTACACATGTGAATCGCATTGAACGGGTGCAAAAAAGCTTTACACGCTATCTGCTGTACAAATCTGATAGCTGTCCTCTGGACGCTGATTACTCGCAAAGGCTAAGTCACTTCAAAATCTGATAGCTTATCTGATAGCTTTAAAACAGCGAAGGCATACTAACGACCTGATTTTGCTTCACAAAATCATTAATGGATCTATACAAGTTCCGAAACTTCTCGTCAAAATAAATATATCTGTCCCTCGCCATAATTCACCCAGATCTAAACGCATCCTAGATGTGTTCACTCTATGCCCAACAAGAACTAACCACGGATATTCGGCATCAATGAACAGGTTGATGAGGATGTACAATGAGCTCCATACACGTTCCAATAGCATTAATATCTTCTCCAACAGGCTATCGCAATTTCACAAAGAATTGTTTCTGACCCACAGTGGCCACAGTTAATATCTATGTATATCTGTGTTATTAATTATTACTTACTTATTTATTAGTTGTCATTGGCTGTATTATTCTTTAAAGCAACAAAATAGATTTAGTTAATTGTTTACTTTTCTTTTTTTTATTTTGCTTTCATGTAGTTTTGTCTTTTTTTTAGCCTATAGCTATGTCATATTATAAAACTTAAAATATGTAAGTGCTGTGCACACCTGTAAGTGACGAATTCATTCATAGATTTTAAGTTTAATTGTTATAGTACCCCAAAAAATGTATTAGTGAATAAGTCGTTGGAGTGCCATAATAAATAATAAAATAAATTGACTTATACTCGTACAGTCAAACAAAATAAACATAAACAATTATATGGACTCATATGACCTGTCAGTAGGTAAGATAATTATGTAGAAAGAATATAAACATTGTCATGAGTTAATCACAGCGACCAACAATTATTCTTATCGTTTAAATTAATAGTCGTTGATAGAATAGTATGCCTTTGAACAAAGGTTGGATTTTACTTCAGCTTTAAACGCATTAAAAGGCAAATCTAGCAAAGAAGAGGGTAGCTTGTTATAAGAAGTTATACCAAGCCGAACAAACGAGTTATGAACCTTATGAAGCCGGTGAAATGGAGCACGTAGTTTGTCCGTATGTCTGGTGTTAATATTGTGAATATCCCTGTTTTAGTGTATATTTTGCCTCATATTATAAGATGTTGGCGAAGATGAACTGTGATGCTACCGTGAGAATACCTATATCTTTAAAAAAATCTATCAGAGAAACTCTGGCACCGAGCTGTATCAACGTCAGTGTATTGTCTTACTTTCCGGCGTAAGCGGCCGAACTCGTTAAGCTTGATATATGAGGTCCCCCCCACTGAAGTTTGACATCTACTGTTATGCCCAGAAAAACTGCCGAGTCTACAGTTTCAAGAACCTCTTTGTCCAAGACGGTATTTGGTCCTAGATTTATAACATTCGGTAACCCTACGGCTACATTGTCGCGATAACGCGAACTTCACTTCGCACGCTCTCTCTCGCACACCAGTCGACGTCTCGCTATACAACAGAGAGCGCAATGTAGTTCGCGTTAGCGCGACAGTGTAGCCGTAGGGTTTTTTTTTGGGTGAGAAATCTTCAAATAACTTCTCCAGCTCTGGGCTGAGCTGGTGCGTCAGACTATTACTGACTAAAACCCACCCGTATTCCTTCCATTGCCTGTGTTGCCAGGGGCCTCGGTAACCCTTTTGGACTGCCACGCGACCCCGGCAGGCATCGGCCCTAGTGGACCCCTACACTTGTGCTGACGACATCTCTTTTAGGCACGCGCCGTCGACCCGGGCCTGGTCCTTACCGGACGGCGAGCTACCCAGTGCTCACCGTCCGCAAGCCCGCGCCTACGGTGGCCGGAAATCCGCCCGGGATTCCCGACGCCCAGGGCGTCTCCTGCAGCGCGCGGTGGCTAGGGGCGAGAGGGCGCGAAATTTGCCTTTCCCTCAACCGTGCCACCTCCTCCTTTGCGAGCATTACTACTTCGCAGAAGGAGCTGACGGCTGCCCATGCCCTCTTAAGGCGAACTTTATCGCCCAGAGCGGGAGAAGTTATTTGATGATTTCCCATCCAAAAAAAAAAAAAGCCGAACTTTATACATTTCGTTTTCTTGGCATTGAGAACTATGTTATTTGTAGTAAACCAATCCGTAACCATTGCAGTGCCCAAGCCCCACCAAGAGTGCACTATTTACGTCATCAAAATAGTCACTGAGACAATAGTAACATTTCTTTATTAATATAGTACGTAATTTACGCTTAAAATTGACTAAATTTGGATTTTATTGAGCAAGGTAACAAGAAATATTACAAAAATAGATTTGGACAAATGGGGTTATTGAAAAATTTTGTATGGGGACAGTGAACGTGTTAATAAAGCGGCCATACAAAAATAGCTTTTCCTCATTAATGCCGTACTTGCTAATAAGCTCCAACTTATTTTTATCGCGTAATTTGCAATAATGGCTTTTAAAAGCTATTTCATATAGGTTGATGTTTGTTTTAACAAACATATATACAGAATAGAGATATAAATAGAGGTTGACAGCTGTCAGTACTTTGTAAACCACACATATCTCCGATGCATCTTTTTGTGCTTTGAAAACATACTCTTTTTATTTACTGAATTGCACCAATATATTATGCCATATCTTAGAGTGGATGCATCATAGGCATGTTGAGCCATTAAAAACGATTCTAGGTTTATGATTTTAGCCAGTTTATAGAGGGCATAAGCAAATTTATCAAATATCGTCCGTTTGCGGTTTCCAGGGACAAGTTATTGTCTATAATTACGACAAGGAATCATGTCACAGTTGCCGACTCTATGTTAGTAGTTTAGTACCCAAATAGTTAAAAACCAAATCCTGGAAGCACAGAACGACAATAAAAAATTATGGAAAGTCATAAAAAACATCACACACACAACAAAAACAAATCAACACCATAAAGATCTTCTAACACTATCATCTTCTCCAGACCAATCACTTCACGAAGCAAATAGTTATTTTATAAATGTGGGTAACTCACTGGCGGATAAAATCAATCAACAAAAAAAATATTTCCGGAATCTACCACTACTAACTAATACCCAAGATAAAGTACTAAAGGTCCCCAATTCTTTCGTCTTAACTGAGACAGACAAATACGAGATTGGACATCTTATCATGGGTCTAAAAACAGATAGTGCACCAGGATGTGATAATATCAGCAGTAGATTCCTAAAACAACATAAAAATATTCTCGTACAGCCCCTGGAAAAAAATTTCAACGATTGCTTGAAAACTGGAGTGTTTCCCTATTCCCTAAAACGATCAGAAGTGTGCCCAATCTATAAGAACGGAGACAGAAGTCGTATAAACAACTATAGACCGATATCTATACTACCCGCAATTTCCAAAATTCTAGAAAAAATTATTAACATCCGTCTAGTAAAATATCTCGAAAAAAATAATTTGCTTTCAGTAAACCAATATGGGTTTAGGCACGGAAAATCTACAGAAGAGGCAGTGAATAAACTTACTGAATTTATTAGTTCTAATTTGGACAAAGGGAAAAAATGTCTGTCTATTTTTCTTGACCTAGCAAAGGCATTTGATACGATTTCTGTCTCTCTCTTACTCAACAAATTGGAGACACTGGGTATCAGGGGCACCCAGCTTGAACTTTTCAAAAACTACCTCTTTGGGCGAACTCAGTGTGTCCGAGTGGATAAACACAAAAGCACATACCTTCCAGTTACTCACGGCGTACCTCAGGGAAGTATACTGGGGCCCACCCTCTTCCTCGTGTACATAAATGAGCTTACTCGTCTTAAACTTACCAAAGGTGAAATTATCTCTTTTGCGGATGACACCGCGTTGTTGTTTGCGGGTGATAGTTGGGAGGAGGTCTTCACTATCGCACAAAATGGCTTCGATATTACTAAGGAGTGGCTGCAGAAAAACATACTTACTCTAAACGTAGAGAAAACTAAGTATATTTGTTTCAGCATTAGACAGGCGGTGAGTATTCGCGGCGACCTACGAATTGTTTCACATGAATGCAATTCTGCGGATAGTTGCGCATGTTCACCTCTGGAACGCGTTAATACTCTAAGGTACCTTGGTGTTACTTTGGACAATAACCTCAACTTTAAAGAACATGTCAAAATTCTTTGTAATAGAGTACGAAAATTAATTTATGTATTTAAAAACCTACGTCGTGTCGCGGACCCTGCACTGCTGAAGCGAATATATCAGGCCCTGTGTCAGTCGCTTCTTACCTACTGCGTTTCATCCTGGGGAGGTATCTGCAAAACCACGCTAAAGGCAGTTGAGGTCGCCCAGAGAGCTATACTGAAGGTTAGCACGTTTAAACCGATGCGCTTTCCTACTATCAAACTGTTCAAGTTGTGCGAGGTTTTGACAGTAAGACAGTTATTTATACAAAAAATTATCCTTCAACAACATAAAAAACAGCCCTACAACCCAATGATATTACACAGACGTCGTAAACATCACGTATGTGACAATTTAACCTCATTTAAAACAACCTTTGGTAAAAGATTTGTAAGTTTTCTAGGCCCTTACCTTTATAATAAGCTTAACCAATCAATAAATATACAGGGTTACAGGGAAAGTCGTACTGAATATTAAAGGAGGTTATTATTCAGGTCATATCTGATGATTTTCATTCTGAAATAAAATGTCCGAAACTTAACCGCTAAGGAGATATTAAATTTTAAAGATTATTTTTAAAAATCCTTTATTTTTTGGCTTTTAGTCGTTTTCTTTGGGGTTAGGGCTCCTAGAGTCGGTTTTATTGATGTATCTAGTTAGAGGACATGTCCATTAATAAAAATGATCAACAGAAACTGAACCTACTACTAACAGCTTAAAAAACTGCTCGACAACGGTTAGCATTATGAATTTTCTAATAGAGCGTTCTTAACTTTGATGGGCTTTAAAAAAAAAAATGTATGGAACTTATTCTGCGAATAACTTTACAAAGTTCTACGTCTCTTTAGCTATTCAAAAAGGTATATCATCTACTAGGTTTGTTCATAAAATCTTAAAATAATGTTATTAGAATAGGCCCATCTGGTAGTACAACATAACAGAATTTCGATACAAAAGAATCCGGCTTACCTGGCACTTTTAAACAATGAAAAAAGGTTTGGGTAGACATTGTTTGTGCCCGGGAGACGTGCGGTGACAGGTATTTATGTCATTTTAAATGTCTGATTTGTCAAATCGTGGATAGTGGTGTTTGTTTAGTCTGCTCATGCGAATCTTCCATGGTAGATGTGTTATCCGTGCATTCCGATTTTTTTTTTGTAAAAACGCGACTTGGCTTGGATTTTTGGACTGTTTCATCTTCTAACTGTGTGACGTGGCTTGTAACTGGACTTTGATTTGTGTTGTGAACATGGCAACATTTACCAACGAGGAATATGCTGACATCCTAATGTGTTATGGATTTTGCGAAGGAGTGTCGTTGCGTGCACGCAATGAATACATGCTAAGGTATCCTACTCGCCGAGTACCTGATATTGGCGTATTTGACAGAGTTTATCGAAGACTACGAGAAACTGGTTCTGTGCTAGTACGTCGGACTGACATGGGACGACCTCGTGTTCTTGATGACGACGACGAAGATAATGAAATACGACGTCTCTTTGAAGCCGACCCAACCACATCAACAAACGTTGTCGCTCGACGGCTTGGTATTTCCCAGTGGAAAGTCTGGTTCGTAATGCACAGTTCTGGGCAATACCCTTACCATTACACGCCAGTGCAAGTAATTGAAGAAGGGGATCCATTGAGACGACTAGACTTCTGCAGATTTATGCTCAATGCCGATAATGAAGATCCGGATTTTTTAAAGAAAATCATGTGGACAGATGAGTCGAAATTTGACAAAGACGGCATCACAAACTATCATAACACCCATTATTGGGCTCCCAAAGCGCAAGGTAACCCCAAGAAAAAAAACCCAAAAGGGTCACAAAGGAGATTCAGTCTTAATGTGTGGATGGGTATAATATCAAATAACTTAATAGGGCCATACTTCCTGCCCGATAACTTGAATGGCGAGACATATGAAAACTTTTTGAGGGAGGAGTTACCCTCTTTAATGCAAGACTTGCCTATTGCATTGAGACGAGACATGTTCTTTCAACATGATGGCTGCCCAGCGCACTACAGAAGAAGTGTTCGAGCATGGTTGGACGAGAATTACCCAAACCAATGATTGGATGAGGCGGACCCATAGCATGGCCGGCGAGGAACCCCGATTTAACGCCGATGGATTTTTATGTGTGGGGTCATATGAAAAGCCTAGTATACGACCAAATGACACCGATCGCAAATGTCGATATTCTAAGACAAAAAAATATTGATGCGGCTGAGGAAATGAGGCGGAACCTACGAACTTCTGTCGTGAAAAGTAATTTAAGAAAAAGAATGAGACTTTGTGTAAGAAATAGCGGCGGCCATGTAGAACATGAATTATAAAAATATTGCTAAAATTTTTGTCTTTTTTTACGTATTTTAGCTACTTTTACCTCAAACTAAAAATGTACCCTCTCCCAACTTAACTGTTATTTGGGCAATGATTTGCCTATTTAATAGCAAGTGTTATACCTTTTTGAATAGCTAAAGAGACGTAGAACTTTATAAAATTATTTGCAGAATAAGTTCCATACAATTTTTTTTATTAAAAGCCTGTTAAAGTTAAGAACATTCTATTAGAAAATTCATAATGCTAACCGTTGTCGAGCAGTTTTTTAAGCTGTTAGTAGTAGGTTCAGTTTCTGTTGATCATTTTTATTAATGGACATGTCCTCTAACTAGATACATCAATAAAACCGACTCTAGGAGCCCTAACCCCAAAGAAAACGACTAAAAGCCAAAAAATAAAGGATTTTTAAAAATAATCTTTAAAATTTAATATCTCCTTAGCGGTTAAGTTTCGGACATTTTATTTCAGAATGAAAATCATCAGAAATGACCTGAATAATAACCTCCTTTAATATTCAGTACGACTTTCCCTGTAACCCTGTATACACACTGACTAGAAAACAATGCAAACTAAAAGTAGGCCAATATTTGCAGAAATTAAGCTATGAGGAGACGGAGCAACTAATATACTTACCACTCTAAGAATACGGCTAAAAGCACAGAAAGCAAAGACACACTCGCTACATACATAGCTCACCGACTCACACAAAACACTCATGCGTACTCACACTCACACACTCACCGCATAATCATTCTCACACACGCACCCTCAGATATGTATATACACCACACGTACACCCACACATTCTCATATACATACACATACAAACACACACGCGTGCATGCACATGCACCACGAACACACACACGAACACACACCCTCAATCCATTTAATTAATTGGATTAAGATTATGTACTTACCTATTTGCAAATTACTTATATAGATTACTTATCAACTATTATTCTGTATTTCTGTAGTACTGATTTAATTATATATGCCTTTATTGCTTGGCACCTATTCTTGTATTATAATGCTCGAGGGGAACGGTGCTGATAGCCGAAATACAGGCTATGCCTAGTTCGGCTACAGACGCTAATTTCTTTACAGTAATTGAATTTGTTGCCACATTGCCATTGTAAAGTAGTACTAAGTTATTTGTTTTTTTTTTTATAATATTAAGGGGGCTCCCATACAACAGAATTAATCTGAGGAAAAACATAATGATGTATCTAAAGTCCAATTAAACCTAATCGTTAAGTACTTTTGTAACAACGGTTATTTGTATCAATAAAGTTATTATTATCGTCCGTTTGCGGTTTCCAGGGACAAGTTATTGTCTATAATTACGACAAGGAATCATGTCACAGTTGCCGACTCTATGTTAGTAGTTTAGTACCCAAATAGTTATTGTCAAGGTTTATTTTAGAAATCCTTTGATAAAAGTGCAATATTTTAGTCTGTTCCAGATACATCTGGAACAGACATACATGACAAGATTATTATTATTTAGCCAAATAACGATTTTATGAAATGTCAAATTTATCTCTGCTTCGTATGTATTAGGATCGTCACAATTTACTACTACCGTGCCGTCGTCAGCAAATAGTACCATAGGATACTTTATTTCTCTAGGCAGATCATTTATATATGTTAAAAACATTGGAGGTCCTAACACACTGACTTGTGGGACTCCGTATTAAATTATCCTACTACTAGGCCTGTATCTTCTTTCGTTTCCAGTGCGTGAGCAAATTCGTGTTATTTCTAAAATCTGCTTTCTGTTGTGTAAGTACGATTCAATAAGATTCAAAATGTTGCCTCTTATACATATAACATATTCCTCTAATTTATTTAAATTGAAGCGAGTATAAAGTCCACATTTCTATATTGACCCATATTATAAGGTACTTATAGTATCTTATAATCTACATAGTCAACAGCCTTTGTAAGGTAAATATATACAGCTAATTAGGCATTTCTTTCATCCACATTCGATAAGATAGGGCGTATCAGATCATGGATAGTCTTGTTAATAATGTCCTGTTCTCGCGAAATCCTTTTTTGATTATTAACTAGAATGTTTGATTTCTCTAGATTTCTGCAAATAATCAATAAATCTATAATATCAAACAAGCAATAGAAACTAAATCTTTAATTTTTATTAAGACATTTGTCTTGCTTTTTGTATAGTGGAGTAACTGTGGAACTGTGGAAGTTTTTTAGCTTCTCCGGGAAGATACCATTCTCAATACTTAAATTGATGATGTAACTAAGATGTGGTTATCTATCTAGCTATCTTTTGAGAGACTGCTTTTATGGGTTTTGTGCATATTCCATCACTAACTACACTGTTTGCATGCCTTTATTTTATCTTTTTATTTTTGGGTGGAAAATTATCAAATAACTTCTCCCGCTATGGGCGGAACGGGAGGGTGTGTCAGACTTTTACTGACTAAAACCCACCCGTGTTCCTTCCGTTGCCTGTATTGCCATGGACCTCGGTAACCTTTTCGTACTTCCCCGCGACCCCGGCAGGCATCGGCCCTAGTAGACCCCCGCACTTGTGCTGACATCTCAATGAGGCGCGCGTGGTACACAACGCGCCGTTGACCCCGGCCTGGTCCTTATCGGACGGCGAGCTACCCATTGCTCACCGTCCGCAAGCCCGCGCCTACGGTGGCCGGAAATCCGCGTGGGATTCCCGACGCTAGGAGCGAGAATGCCCTCTCGCTCTGTACCATGGCCTGAACCAGGGCCGGACGCGAGAGATCTCGGCCGCCGATCGCCTCCCCGAGGATACGGCGGTGCTCTGCCCAAGCCGGGCAGAGCACCGCCGGACCTCCACCGTATGCTCCACCGTGTCCTCCGGGCGATCCACTGTTTGTATCCCTAAGAGACCATGACATCATGATTCATGACGTCATGCGGCAAAGTTGGTTCCTTATACATATAATAAAGAGATCAGAGTAATAATAATAATCTTTATTTTTTCTCTCTTCACAAAGGTTTACATAGTTATAAACATAGATACAAAAATTATAGCGTTTTGACTAAGATGTACAAAATATGATCCTTTGTGACAGACAGTCCATACTAGGATACCCTGTGTGACGGATCACCAGGCTCTCACCTCGAATTAAATCTAATCAACATTACAATGGTAAATTATTGATGAAGAAGACAAATAATTTTTGATGAAGGAAAAAAACAGACCTGTTTTAATTAATTAACCAAAAATAGAATAAGTAAAAAATAAAAAAATAGGTATACTGTAATGCGTGTGTAGTGTGCAGGTGAAGTGTGAGGAGAGGTAGAATCAAGTGTGAGTGTGAAATTATTAACTACGAGAAACAATGAGTAGCTGCTCTGTGGCAAAAACACTATGTGGGCATCATAGCTCAATTTTTGTAACCCAAACTTGTTACAAAATTGAGCTATGATGCCCACATAGTGTTTTTTTGCAACGCTGTTTGGGTAGGTCATAAATGGACAAAATTTTGTTAATTTTGTTATACAAGTAGTTTCCAAGAAAACCAAAATGTCGACGGGAGAAAGCGGTACGGAACCGAGTTGTTGGATAAACTGCGTGTTTACGATGCTTACCTTCAAATAGAGAAGCATTATAGGTAAGAAGATAATGTTTGCGCAAGATCGTATTTAACATGAAAAGTTGACGTACAGTTAACACTCCAGTTCGTTCATACAGTTCTCTGGTGGGAAATAAGAAAGGCAGGAAATTACTAACCTTCAGAACGGCCCTTTGTGCACGTTCGATACGGAGCATTGATGTTTTTATCGCACCACCCCATACAGTTATGACGAGATTAGCGATTGGCATAACGCAAAATAAACTGATCTCAATATGCCAGTGTCCGCAATATGACGAAGATTTTTAAACACAAATATTAATTTACGGATTCTAGTGGAAAGAATATCTATGTGTGGGTGAAAACTTAAGGCTCCTACACACTATGCCGGCGGCCCGGCCGGCGGGTATGCGGCCAACAAGCCCGGCAGCATTCCCGGCGGGTATTTGAGCCGCCGGGGCTTGCCGCACGAACAAACCTAGTACGCACAAACGGCCTGATTATGCCGGCGACATACCCGCTCGGCATGAACCCGGCGGCATTGCCGCCGGCATGTGTGTAGTAGTCTTTATTGTGTTATTCAGCATGGCGCCCAAGTACTTTATTGAATATGTTTTATGAAGGTCCCCAAGCAATGAGCACTATGAGTCGAAATGCAAGAAGATGAATGTGCTGTAATTTTGAAATTATCAAGTGTAGAAAGAAATATACTTTGTCTTATCAATATTGAGAGAAAGTCCATTATATTATTAGCCAGCCATCACAACACCAAGTTCAATCAACCCCATCTGTGCACAACTGTAAACTTCGGGCCAGGTGTCGGCGTCAAACAAAAACGCTGTGTCATCAGCGAAAGTTATGATCCTTCCGCTGGGCATCTTGAGCTCACAGAGATCGTTGATGAAAGTCAGAAATAAAGGGGGACCGAGGACACTGCTCTGTGGGACGCCGTGCGTGACGGGAAGATACTACTAGTCCACTCGTCTACTCTAACTCTCTGGATTAGGTTGGTGAGGTAGACGGAAAAAAGCTTTATAAGTTTATTAAAAGTTTATTAAACGCCGGCACCGACGTCGCATCCAACTAGCATAATTAGCCGTTTAGTTAACAGCCTAACCGTTAGAAGTAGCGCTCGCCGGCCGCTGCCGCGTCACCGCTCGCTTCGCTCGCTCGTCTCGCGCGCGGTTGGTCACAGTTCTAACCTAACCTAACCCATTTGATCGGAGTGCCCTGGCTTAGTTACTGCTACCAATTAGGCGCGCGTGGTTGGTCAAAGTTCTAGTTGTCCTTCAGCTATTTAATTGGGAGGCGTCCAATTAACTGGCTAATTTCACCAGATGTCTGCGACAGAGTTAGGATGTTAATTAAACGGCTGACTAAGCTAGTTGGATGCGACAAATAGATACATTGACTAAAAACCACGATTATCTTTCATTTTGCTTGCATATACTTGTAGTGCCAGTTATCAACAAGCTCACACGGAAACCCAGATGTGTTTGCTCTGGTAAGGTAAGAGTTATTGAAATCAAACAATCCAGCTTATATAAAACAAACCATATTTTATTCAAAACAATTTTGACAAAAGAAAAACTAATTTATATCACTTTTCTTTAAGTAACTCATGGTCTAAGCTATAGTTATCTAATGTAGACAGGTATTATAACGACCTTTGATGTCTAAGCGGATCTTACACTAGAAACCTATGTTGCTTACAAGAAATTATCTTATATACGCGAGTACTGATATTCTAAAGCAAATTTAATAGTATATATTAATAGCTTATCATTGTATTATTGTGATGTAAGTAGGCCTTGGTATTTCTCGCGCATATATTCAACAAAAGTAGGCATACAAATCCTACTTCTTATCATAGGAAATAGAACAAGTATTGACTGACAATTAGCTAATCGAATTACTAAAGAAAATCTATGACTGGTATAATTATATAAGTAAATTATGTACTTATGGAAAGCATTGTTTTTTGAAATAACTGCATATTTAGAGTTACACTGGAAAATATGTAAATAATAAAGCGTTTCAGTTTAAAATTAATAACCAAAATTAGAATTATCAAAATAGGTATATACTAAAATGTAGGATAAACATATCGACGGTTAAAAGGTAATAGGGCATAAGCGACATTTTGGTCGAAAATGAGTTATGATTGCCATCCTACTTAAAAATAGAGATTAAGTGGGATGGCATTCATAACTCATTTTCGACCAAAATGTCGCTTATGCCTTATTACCTTTTAACCGTCGATATCGTTTCAAGTATTCGGTTTTCATTAGGCCTAACGGAAGATACGCCATTGCTCAGTTAAAATTAAAATGGCCCATTTGTCTTGCCACTATCACAAAATAGAGTAACATAATTATACAAGGTGTCGTTTTGCATCCTCGTCAAATTCAAGGAGGTAACTATGTTAATTATTCTCTACACGAATCAATAATAAAATAAGTAGATGTTTTATTTCTTTTTTTTTTCTTATTATCAGAAATCGGCTTGTTTGAGATACGCATGTTAAAACGCGGCCCGTGTGATACCGCACTGTAACTGCCCTTTTACACACACACTACCGCATACGCAACGGGGTGATTATGTTCTGTGAAAGTGGTGTATTCTAAAATACTGTCAAAATTAAATAACTAAAAAACAAGTATGAATTAATTATTGAGCAGGTATCGTAATTTTATTTGATTATATATGTCTTTCATAGCAGCCTCCTGAAATTTGATGAGGATGCAAAACGACACCTTGTATAATAAAATAAAAGATGATCATATACATTTATAAATTATTCAACATCATTAGGTTTTGACTTTGAGCAACTTACTGTATCAGAGCAATGGTTATATTTTTCGCTCATAAACAGATGTATCACATTGTATCCCTTAAAACTAAATTCAAAAAATTAAATTACCAAGAAATATAAATGCTTACATAGAGGGCCCTGACACACCACTAATACGTACATCGTTGTTACTAGAGGTGGGGAATCCATTAAACCCGATTACTGGCTTTAACCTCACCTCTAGTTGCAACATATTCACCCGAAATTAGAAAATGTCACATTAATTGCATCGCATTGATAGTGTCTGGGCCTTATCATAGTTTTCAACTTGACTATTCAAAAAGTGTATGGAAAGGATAATGAATAATATTGATTGGTTGTTTTTGGCATCAATTTTGTTTTAGAGCTCGAGTGCTTAGTGGTCAATATTGCCGCATTTGGATGTACTTGGAGAAATTAGCGGTTGACCATACTCATTTAGCACTTAAGCATTTTAATAACCATATAATATTTAATATTTCGAAAAAGCATCCAGATAAAAATACTTTATACAAACTAAATGGTGAAGGGAGTATTTTAGTGATGAATGAACTATCTTACGTAGGTACATTAGAGATAGTTAAACAAAACATTGAACAGCAAGGACAATAATTTCTATATATACGTTTTCTACCTATCTAACTACAAAAGCTATTTACAATTGTATTTATTTAAGTAAGTAAGTACATAATTATTAGTTATAATAAAACGAGTCTGCAACCATTCTCGAGAACGGTTGCAGAGCCTAATAAAACATTTATACACCATACGGAATATTTTTTAGCACTTGAGTGCCTAGATACTAGTCAGTGTTTAATTGATATTTCATACAAAATAGTTTTGGAGATTCTTATATTATAAAAAAATAAACATTAATACAGTGGTCTGTATGTAATAGACATGTTAATTTTGTGACCTTAAATTATAATGAGTATGTTTATTAAATATAAAAATGTAAATAAAATAATAATTATCGAATTGGGAAAGTAGATCTTGAAATTAAAAATACTTATCGAAATGACGAGGAAGAAAATTATAAAAAAAGATTTTACTTGTTTGATGCTTAGGCCGCGAATTCCTCATATAAAATCTTAATATTAGCTTTTTCAATTAGTAACCGATCTACATGTATTTCTAACGCATGCTGACGAGAATTATTATACTACTATTATTAATTTTATTAATCAGTATTAACTGTACTTTAATAATGAACGCTCTCAGCGCCACAATAACACTAAATTTGGATTTTGTGTACTATATTGTCATTCTGTACTTTATTTAAATATTACAATAAAATGGCCGTCTGTACATTTATCTATAATTTCCGATAATTTACATTTTATACATTTAGGTTTAAACATTACAGAAAAACTATGAAATCGATCTTAAGTTTACATCATCGCCGACTATAATATAGTCGCCGACTATGATGATCATTAAACAAGTCAAAAACAAAAATAAAAACGAAAGTCCTTGAGAACCTTGATCATAAAAATCTACGAGCGATACATTACTATAGAAATCATACAAATAAAAATATTAAAGATTCATAACAGATATATCTAGAAAATAACTGTACCTATGCTTCATTTAAAAATATATAATTTCTCAAATCATTTAAAGCTTAAATACTACTTACGGTCATTGGGCGTAATCTGAGTCGGTTTGTGAAAAATTGCGTACAAAAACCAAACTAGATGCTACATTTTTCGAACCTAATTCTTCTATAATAAAATCTTACGTGCCTACCAATCACGTTTAAAGTTTCTAAAAATATAAGTACAGCTAAATCTAATCAAGGATTCAATGGAAAAAGAGAAGACAATATGGCGCTGCCGTCACGTACAGTTCGACTCCGTATATATTGGTGGTGATACGTATACATTGGTGAACAGAACATAGACAGAGTATCGAAGGTTGTTACTGCTCTTGCATCCACGGACGCCGCACCATTGGCAGTTGCGCGCTTATAGCCAGCGTGGTTTACTTTTTATCTTGGGCCAGACATCAAGAACAAACAGACGCTCCGGCGGCAGGCGCTGTATGTAAAATATTGGATCCGGCTAGACTGGAAGCCGAACCCAACGTAGTTGGGAAAAGGCTAGGCTGATGATAATGTAATTAAAAAAAAATATAGACAATTTTTTTTTGTCCTAACAGACAGTGGCAACACTAATGCATAATATCGTAAAGTAGAGATATTAATCTGACTATTTCACCCTATATTATTAATGTACAGCGTGGGCATAGTTCCCATACTATGGTGCCCAATGACCTTTGCATAAATAAATTACACAGACATCTATATAATATTTAACAGGTAGATAAAACGCCTATTTTTATATTGTGCACTGTATAGTGCTGACAAATCCCTAGTGTTGCCATACCTTAAAATGGGGCCGAAGTACAAGTCAACTTATGACATCGATAATCATGGAATGATTAGACAATTTAGACCAACAGTCGACACCTATATACATAATAGTTTTATATTTTTAACATCATAATAATTGTCGCACAATTACAATGAGGGTTTTCATGAACATTCACGCTACCAATTGGCACCACTTTGACATGAGGTCTTCCATATCGACAATGAATATAAAATATATGATGACGTTCATCATTCGTTTCATTCATTCTTTCATCATTCAGTCACGACTAAAGAAAATACAGGCGCTTTGACACTTGACAGGCTGAGCTGACATCTCAGTGCTGCCAAAAAATCCTCATTGACTAATGACAAGATTAACAAGACACCTTTGCTTTCTCACACATTCAATAAAAACCGTACCAAAAGTCACCCAGTAGTTATCAAACACCGAATAAATAAAATCGTTATTTTAAACTGGCAACACTAGTGAACTGTCACTCGGTAATGCGAAAGAGATCAACAACACTAGGTAACGATCGTATTTTTTTTAGAAGCGTCTCTGCACATAACTTATGTTACCGATCATCGCCAAACAAGAGCTTGGCGAAATATGTCCATCAGCTACGCTCGTCTATATTGGCTAGGATGTGCGTGTACAAGTGATATTGCATGACTTGCACTATTTCGTATCTGAGGGTAGACAGACCATCCCTGCCAAACGATTTTCCTTTTTGCGATAACAGCTGGTACCTGAAAATGCAAAATCAATATTTATTGTGGTGTCAGACTTTTATCGTGATATACTTAGCACAGTCAACATTAATCGTGGCCAACATGATTTTTTTACAAATAAGTAAAACATTAAATACATAAAATAACATTAATTTAGTTCAAGCAAAACCCATATTACATACAATTAAATTAAAATTATTTAAAATATTGCAATACTGCAACAGAATAGATCAGAATAGAATAAAATGTCTCTGCAATTAAAATAAAGGAATGAATAGGCACAAAAAGGAAACAGAATTTAAAAAAAATTAAAAAAATGTCAAACGCAATTAAAAGAAACGCATGAGTAGATACAAATTATAAGGTCAAGAATTGAAATTAAAATAAAATGTCAAATATGGGTCAAATAATAAATGCTTTTTATCTTTGCTTGACAATAATTAATCTAAAAATAATTAAAATAATAATTAACTAACTTTTAATTAGGGTTAAAAAAAACAACAATGGCCTACCTCTTTGGATTAGGCGTTGACCTCTTATGTTCTAGACTGGCGTAGCGCGCGATAGACATCTTATACCTTGCTATGTGATAATTCTTTTTGAGTAATCTGTAACAGTACAAAAAAAAACAATTTCAAAAAATAATTAATTAGCAATGACGGTAGAGGAATACTTATTCCGTATCATTGTGCTGTACATTAATGCTGGTATTAACCAGCATTAATGTGCAATAAAACCTAAGTATTAACTTAGGTTTTATTGTTGTATTCGTTACCCACATTTCGCCAGTTATGTTGTAAGTCCCATGTAAGATAGAGGGCCATGTAATATAGAAGCCCGAAGTATGGATTTGTGCCCAGTTGATGGCAATGAGTGAGTTGGTGGCATCATCTGCCTAGCTTGGGGTCGGCTTCAAGACCAACCGGATGGAGCTGAATACCAGTATTTTACATGGAGCGACTGCCTATCTGACCTCTACAACCCAGTTACTGGATAATACGATACCCCCTGTTGGAGGCCATATAGATTTGATACAATTTCCATAAACCCCTTGGTAAGACTGGTTGTCAGACTTTCGGGCTTCTGACGACCCGTAACGACTGTCAAATATTGCCATTGCCATCAACTGGGCACAAATCCATACTTCGGGCTGCTACTGAGCAATTCTAGATTGGGTTTTCTATCTGGAATTTCTCAGTTTGCCCGACGCGGGAATCGAACCCAGGACCTCATGCTCAGCAGTACCGCTTGCGATCACTAGACCAAGGAGGCACACAGGGATATTATGTCACATTTTCTTTCCTGGCCGTAATGTTCAAACTACACCCTCCAGGATTTAAATGACTCAGAGCTGTCCAAGTCGCTAAATATTGGTAGGAATAATTAGTTGATCTATTGAAACGAAAAGAAGAAGAAATGCTTACCTATAATACATATCATCGTCTTCTCCGCCCCAGCCCCAGTATTTGTTGGAGAATCCGTTGACCGTTTGGATCTGCTCCAGGGTCATGGCTGATACTCCGCCAAAAATAGCGTTGTATGGTAACCTGGAACAGTTCATGTAATCTGGTTAACACATTGATATTTCAGACACCAGGAAAGTTGTTTTTTTTTATACAATGACAAAATTGCGAAAAAAATCGTGTTTTTTTTCGCAATTTTGCAAAAAAATTTGTGCACTTAATAAAGTATTACGGCAATTTAGGTTTTCGCAGGTTTATTACCAACCAATACTTCTAAAAGACGGTTGAAGAAAGTTAAGCTTAGCTATGAATTCCTTTCCGCACCACTTTTAGGTAGGCAAGTTGCATACATATACACAGGGTAACTGTGTAACCCAATTATTTTTACTCCTGCAGAATATCTCAAAGCAAACTTACTTGAATTTAAACCTATCTATAGAAGCAGACATGTGCCTCGGCTGTCGCGTGCAGGAGTACAAGTTCCTTGTATCCAGCGGCAGCAGGTCAATGTCGTGGAAGATGAAGCACTGGAACCCACCAGGCTCCAACTTCTGACTCTCCATGAAACCCACATTCATCAGCTTCGCGCGATTGAACTGTTTCGTACCTGGGAATAGTGATGGCTTTTAGATTTAGTTTTAGCCGGTCCTTGACAAATTAAAAACATTTTTCGGTGGCAAACAACCAGGCGGCCCACCTGATTGGTCACGGCGTTCACAAATGTGTTTTTGGAAAAAACTACTTTAAATACACATAAAGTTCAGTATGAAGTGGTAGCTAGCCCCTTCAAATATTTTAATGACTGTTTCAATAGTATTGTCATTCTACAATCAACCTTATTTACACTACGATAAAATTGATATTCTTTTATGTGGAAATAACATAAATTGGAAACAAGATTTTTAATAGACCAATTGTACCCGATGCCAATAGAAATCAGTAATAGCAGAGCCTTCGCAGACGTGTTGTCATCTCAGAGATACCCTTTAAAGCGGAACCCAGAATATTTTGGAAGAAATTGCAAAAGAAAGAAAATCCATTACCTTTTTGCTCAACAATGTATATCCCGTATTCAATTTGTTGCTTCATCAAGAACGGGTGCATGTGGTTTAAGAAAATTGCTAAATGCTGTTGGCGGTCTCTGGAAGTAAATTAAATATATTTTTATTAATAAGTCGCCCTCCTTCTAGCCGCATAATTCATCACACAATGCATCCATCGTTTCTTTGGTTATCCCAAATGCCGTGTGCCCTAAAATATGAATTCGTCATTGTCATTCAGGCGAAAAACACTGGACAGAGAACTCCTCCCTCAAGCATTGCCTTAACGGCCAGTCCTGTGCCTATCGCATTCAGCGGATTCTCGCGATCTTCACACCATCAGGTCATCGGTTCATCGTGTGGGGGTTACATTCCGTGTTTAAGTACGTACAATCAACTCAGCCTATAAAAGTCCACTGCTGGACATAGGCTCTCTGCTACTACTGCTCTCCCAGGCTGCGCCTCAACTCCCTGTCTTCCACCTTCCGCATCCAGTCTGTCCCAGCCACCATTTTAAGGTCGTCGGTCCATCTAGCTGGGGGGCGTCGCACACTACGCTTGTCGGCAAGTATAAAATATACGTCACGGGACGTGCGACAGATGTGAAACATGAACTATACTGTAAAGTAAATAGTATACGCGCCACGCACACAAGAGAAAGTGGAGAGAGGGCGCGACGGGAATAAAAAAGCGTCATGCCGTTTGCCGTCACGGCATACGACTCGGTCTTACCCCCAAGGTGCGCCAATAGATAATTCACATAAAAAAATAAAATGTTGATCATACCTGAATGGCACAATTATAGCAACTTTATGTTTGGCAGTGCAGTTGGGCGGGGTATAACGACCCCCCCACTGCACCTCGGGGAACTTCTTCTCCACATCATCCAGTTCCATGTCGGTTGTGTTGGCTGGTACGGGACCTGTGTCAGAATTTCATTGAATTTAATATAAGTTTCGAACCTAAGCATGGCTCATTGAGTTTTAGAAAGAGACTATTTGTCAAACTGCCTCTGCCGCGTTGGTCTAGGGGTCGCAAGCGCTCTGGGTTCGATTCCCGAGTCGGGTGTTGTTGAGTTTTTCCATCTGGGATTTCTCAGTAACAGCCCGGAGTCTGAATTTGTGCTCGGTTAATGGCTGTAGGCTTGCCCCCTATTACATAAGGCCTAAACATAACTGGCGAAAACTGGGTGTACGTATTGTACACTTAAAAAGGATTAGTTGAAGGTGTATAATATGTACCTATAGTAATATAGGTACACCTCTGCCTAACCCGTCGGGGAATACAGGTGTAATGTTATATTATATTTGTCACATAGCTACGAGTGATAGAGACGATGGTCTGGACCCCTTCCAATTTTTTTTTTTTTTGAAAAACGTTGCGCCACACTAGGAATTTCTTCCTGTATCGTGGGTGCGTTTACAAACATAGAAAAACACAAACACAAACATCCAGACCCGGAACAATTACTTGCAGATCATACAAATATTTGTTCCGTGCGGGGATCGAACTCGCGACACGCTGCGCAGCAGTCGATCGCTCAGCCATTACGCCAACCGTGTCTTCTTATTTTTATTTTTAATTTACTTTTATTTTACTCTGATTTCACATCACAGTGACCTTTATTCTTGTTGACATAAGTTTGCTGTTTGGTTGTTGTCAGAGGTAGAATAAATGTGAAAGGACTATACACTGTTGTGCAAAACAGTGCCTAACTACCATGAGACTGGATCGATTTAAAAAAAAAATAGCTTACCTAAATCACTCATACTCTCACACATCGGCAGGGTCACGGAAGCAAAGTCACTCTTATTCACGACTTCACTCCCGTTCTTCATCCCATCCAGTATCTTTGTGATCAGCGTCGAAGTTGGAGTAGTGTCATTTTGTGCAAAAATGTTCATATCTTCCACAGACTTCGTTTTCGTCAAGTTGAACTCGATGGGTCGTCGCATCACGTTGTTCGACACAGTGTGGTTGTTTCCAGTTAAATTCAGAGTTGGAGTTTCAGTATACCCTTCGGCATAATTCATATTCATAGGATCCGTTAGGGAGATCCTTTTTAAAGAAGCTGGTGTTTTTTCGGCGTTTCTGGAAAAGACAAGATTGAGTTAGGTAAACCACAGGCAGCACTAAATATCATCTTGTACTTAAGATTTTCTCGGCCCATTTTTGTTTCTCGGCCCATTTTTGTTTCTTATTTATATAAATGACTTGCCTTGCCTCATATAGGATAATCATGATATAGTGCTGTTTGCAGACGACACTTCACTTTTATTTAAACTCAAACGTCAGCAGTTGGTTACTGACAATGTAAATAGTGCCCTCGAAAAAGTAGTTAACTGGTTTAATGTTAACAACCTACTTCTTAACGAGAAAAAAACCAAATGTATTAAGTTTACAATACCTAATGTTAGACAAGTAAAAACTAGTGTTCTCATAAAGGGTGAAGAGTTGAACCCCGAAGATACCACTGTGTTCTTAGGCATAACTTTGGATGCCAAGCTTCAATGGGGCCCCCATATAGATAAATTGTCAAAAAAGCTTAGCTCTGCAGCATACGCCGTTAGAAAAATTCGTGATTTAACGGATTTAGACACAGCCCGTTTAGTATACTTTAGTTATTTTCATAGCGTAATGTCGTACGGTATTCTGTTATGGGGAAATGCCGCCGATATTCAGACAATTTTTGTTTTACAAAAAAGGGCAATCCGTTCAATTTATAAATTAAGTCCCAGATACTCCCTCAGAGAAAAATTTAAAGAGATTAATATAATGACTGTAGCTTCTCAGTATATTTATGAAAATCTTTTGTACGCACATAAAAATATCAATTTGTTTAAAAAATACAGTGATATCCATAATGTAAATACTAGGAACAAACACAAATTTGTTGTTCCTACAACCAGGCTCAAAAAAATAGGCAGCTCGTTTAGATGCCAATGTATACGTTTTTATAATAAACTTCCTAGCCACATTCAAGAAGCCTTAAAAAATTCAAATGTTTTATAAAACAGAAACTGTGCCTAAAAGCCTTTTATACTGTTAAAGATTATATTGAGGACAAAAAGGCTTGGGATTGAGCTGCTCCAATAAACTTACAGTGAATGTTGTTTTTTTACTCTTTTTATTTTGCTAGCTATTTATATTTTCTTATTCTATATAACATTCTATATAAACAATGACATGAATATTTACTTTGTATAGTATTATATTATATTATTTTAATTATTAGGAATGTAAGGACTATGTGGGTCATTGTTTGTATTTTTTTTTTTTTTGTCTCTTACTTTTAATGATGGTCTGGCAGTTTGAGTACTTTATGCGGCCTACCCAAATGTCTTTTCTTTGGTATTGTTCGTCAAATCATTGAGCTCCTTAAGTTTTGAGTTGAGCTGCATGACAACTGACAAATGCGTGCACTGACTGGACAGGTCCACTCAAATCTGTGTGGTCTTTCCTCAAAAGACCATTTCGGACACAAACCTACATGGTCCTCAAATGATCTGACCAAGATTATGTCCGAATATACACATTGACATTGATGAATTTTATTTATGCAATGACATGAATATTTACTCTGTGTAGTATTATATTGTTTTAATTATTGTAAATGTGAAGACTATGTGGATCATTGTTTAATTTTGTTTTATTCTCAGTTAGTTTTTAATATGGTCTGGCAGTTTTGAGTATTTTTTGCGGCCTAGCCAAATGTCCTTTCTTTGGTATTGTTCGTTGAATCGTTGAGCTCCTTTAGTTATGAGTTGAGCTGCACAACGACTGACAAATGCGTGCACTGACTGGACAGGTCCACTCAATCTGTGTGGTTCTTTCATCAAAAGACCATTTCAGACACCAATCGACATGGTCTTCACATGATCTGACCAAGATTATGTCTGGACTTTAAAAGAGACGGTGACCTCTGAGTTTGTTTCGGCCTTTCTTCTCAGAGTAGTCAGATAGGAAACGCCGGCCTCATCTAGTTTAAAAAAATATGTTTTGACGTGTAAAAGTGTTTGTAAAAACCTACTTACAGAAATAAAATCATTTATCATTTATCAAACAACAGAAATTATGTCCTGAATTATTTTTAGAGCTTATAAAACTTATGGTCTGGAAGCGTCATGTTTTGTGCATTACTGTACTATAGGTACATCTCTGTCTAACCCTTCGGATTACGGCGTGATGTTATGTTATGTTATGTATTTAACTCTCATCGGCAACGCAAGCTGGTTTAACAAAAAAGACAAGAATCTTTGCCGTCACACATCGTCTACGTCACATACATTTTATAGCAGATTTGGGCGTATGGCACTCTCTACGGACGAGAGAATCGCGGCGATAGTCACGCTCGTCCTGAGTTACAACTAACAATCAGTTTACCCGTCTCACATGCGTAGCAGAGGCCCTTACGGATAGTTGTGAAGAGTTTTTTTAACTACGTGCGAGCATTCGCAACTACTTTCTTTCTTACCTGAGTGTAGGCTGCGTGGCGTTATAAAGCGGGGTGTACAGATAAGTTCTGAGGGGAGACGCGTCCAGGATAGACCCAAACAGGTACTCCACGGCCGCTAGGGCCAGCACGAGCAGCAGTAGCAGGCGAAGGGCGCGAGTCGCCCGCCCGCCGCCCGCGCTCGCGCCGCCGCCCATCAACGCATGCGGTGCTGGCGCGTGAGCAGAGACCCCTGCAAGTAAAATATAGATTGTGTAATATTTATTAACAAGCAGTGTGCTCGACTGTATTCCCATTGGCATAATTAAGAACTTCCATCAAAATGTTCATCCTCTATTCAAACCCTTTATTTATTTTATTCAGGAAAGCAAACATTTACACAAATATCTTAATAAACAGGGTATTGAGAAAAAGTTATAACATATGTGTTGCTGACGAAGTTATCCACATCTTAAATACTACGAAGTTAAGGAAATTTAGGCGAGGTGAACTTAAAAAAATCCTTCCTGTGACGCAATCCAGGCCATTTACGCCTGAGGGTCCAAGTTACTGTTCGGCGTGTCGTCCCCCGTCGGTCGAGGCACTGGATGCAGTTCGGCAGCAGCGGTTTATTCTAAACCTATTGATTTAGATTGGTGATCGTAGTTATGAGTACTTGCAAATTGATTTTTAGATAAATTCCGTGTTATTCTTTAAAAAAAACCTGGTCATTTATACGTACTGGAAAACTTGGGTTCATCCTTTACGTAAATAGTAACGCGGAGTAAACGATTGATGGAAATCGTACCGCGGCTTCCCAAAGCTTACCTATTGATGTACCGCAAGTGTTCTTATTAAGGCGCTGACAAGACCCAATTGACCAAAATAGGCTTCTCTTAAGAAAGAAAATTGCCAAATCTGTATAGTTTGTGGTAGCGGAAAAAATATATGTTAATTTTGAACATATTTCCCAGAACTTGGTTGTCACCAAAACACGTTTTGAAAAAAAAAATCTCGATACAAACTAACGTTAAACTAACCTCTTACCTTGAGTTCAAATCCAAAATATCTGTATTAAATATCAACATAAATTACGTATTTAATTAATAACAAGTACGCCTTATTCTAATGCAGAACTTGGTTGTTTTTTATTTTCGATTACTCAACTCAATTCTGAGTAAATAGATAATTACTTCATATTTTGCAATAAATTACAAGCGCTTCTCTTTCTTTTCTATGCAATCTGACAGTGACCGCGGTTTAGGTGTTGTCAGCGTCTTAACTGAGGGGCTTGTGGCTAAGTAATAACCGCCGCACGGGTCGATCGGTCAGGTTAAGCTACGCTTGCCGTGATTGGTCCGTGGATGGGTGACCATCTTTACATACCAAGACGCCTCCGTGCCTCGGAAAGCACGTTAAGCCCCGCGTTGGTCCCGGCTGTCATTTGTAGATCTTTGATAGTCGTTACGGGTCGTCAGAAGCTCGAAAGTCTGCCAACCAGTCTTACCATGGGGTATCGTGTTACCCAGTAACTGGGTTGTGGAGGTCAGATAGGCAGTCGATCCATGTAAAATACTGGTATTCAGCTGTATCCGGTAAGACTGGAAGCCGACCCCAACATAGCTGGGAAAAGGCTAGGCAGATGATGATGAAGTGTTCTTATTAACTCTGCCTAATCCACGACTAAACTTATCTTTCGACGACGAATCTTATATTTTTTATCGCACTTTTGTTATTTTTTATAATATTTTTGTTACGATTTTCGTGTTTTTACCCGACTGCCTCAGGAGGGTAATGTTTTTCGAGAGTAGGTATGTATGTATGTGTTGTATGTCTATTTCTTTGGCACGCTCTGTAGCCTAAACGGCTTGATGGATTTTAACATATGAGGTGTCCTTAGATTCGTCTTAATTGTGAAAGTGACATAGGCTACATAATATTTATAAATTGCATCTGCAAATACAAAAAAAAGGAGGGGAAGTTTTTTTTTTTAATTAATTGCAACAATATTGGTATCAAATAAAAGCTAATATTGAGTTATTTTCAAATATATATATTAATAAAACTAAAAAGCTTGAAATAAAATAAATTATTTAAAAAACAAAAAACCCGACTGCAAAAACACAACTGAAAAGGGAAAAACAAGCATTATAATCTATATAATTTTGGTCTTGCAGGCGGGGACAGTCGAATAACCTAAAATATGGTGTAACTTTTGATTGCCCCGCCTGCGATACCACAATTATATAGATTATAATGCTTGTTTTTCCCTTTTCAGTTATGTGTTTTTGAAGTTGGGTTTTTTGTTTTTTAAATAATTTAATTTATTGATACATTAACTAGCTAAATCAATATACATGTTTTTGTAGTGGAGAAACTGTTTTATTTCTCAACAGTAGGTACACCAATGCAAATCCGTCGAGATCTCAATCTCAATAAACATGCCTAAGGTAGGTAAGTATATATAACTCCCTCACGGAAGGTCGCAGAGACGTACACCCAGTTAATTTACTTGCCGACTGTACATGACAGCTAACGTCACGCCTGTCAGATGACGTCACACACGTGCGAGAAGCCGGAAAAAGGGTCCTCTGGTGATCCGGATTTTACCCTGGCAAGTCTGATACGCTTAAAATCGGCCCACTAACTCGTGAAACGGAATTTCTATTGAATGTGAATAATAACCGAAGGGAGTGTTTTTTCTACTGGCTATGACGTCATGTTTTTATTATTTTTCGTATATCCCAATTTATTTGGGGTCAGCGCAACATGTCGTTTTCTTCCATACTTCTCTACTAGTCGACATCTCTGTAGTCAACCTGTTTCTAGCCATATTGTCTTTCACACGGTCCATCCATCATTAATGTGGTCTTCCCGACCATTGCTACTCATACACATTCATAGTAAAAACTTTCCTCACGATATTTTTCTCGCATCTCCGCATCACATGCCCATACCATGACAACCGATTTCCAGTTAACATTGGAGCTCCTACTTGCCCGTTTAATCATCATTATGGTCATTATGGTCTTTATAGAACCAAATGTAATGAGTGTTCCTATCCCCCAAATGAACGTTCCGATAACGTAACATTATCCTAAATTACTTCCCACCATGACCGATGGTTATAAATAAATTGTTCTTTAGGAGGAAAATGTTCTTTTGTTTCCGTTGTACTCCATTTCTAACGAATAGAAAGTTCCACAGTGTTTTCTACCTGAGACCGGATTTTTGGGTTTCTACCTCCCTAAACCTAACTAACCATAGTGATGATCCATAAAAAAACGTTACCCATCCAATCTGGCATGGGATTTTGCTTAGCTTCATAGACAAATGATTATTAAATCCATCCTCCATCCTTGACATGGGACGCTGTTTATCTTCTTAGCTAGACAGATCCTTTTGATTCGCCATTTACGATACCCACAGAAAAAAAGGGAATTTATCGCACCTATCGATCCAGTCCGGTCCGGTGTAACGGGGTTTAAAAAAATACAGGCGCGCGACGCGTCTGTCGTACCTACTCGTTCAAGTAAGTCCACATAAGTTGGTTCGTGCTGGCAAGCACAGGAGCTTCAGTGAATATGAAAAACGCCTGTGTTCCTGACACGTCCCTGATGCTGCACGGATCTTTGCGGTCTGATCTTTTTTTTTTTTTCTTTTTTTTTTATCATATACATATTCACCCTCGGTTTCTGAAATGAAAAATTTTAAGTTGAGAACTTGTCAGCCCGGCGCGTATCCTATTCGGAGCCAAACAATGGAAAATCAATTGTGTCTCATTAGCTGTCCTTGACCGATTAACCTTCAATGTAGCCCGTAAAATTCAAAATTTCTTTGCAATTAACAAAATAAATTTTCAACCTCACGGATTATCATTCTTAGTCATGATAAAGTGGAGTTTGATAAGTTATCTACTTCAGATTCTCAATTCAGAAAACGCGTGTCTGACTACTGGATATACTCGACTATAAATGGAAGTAAACAAACTGTATCCCACCAAAATAATTAAAAGGCACAGAGCGTCAAGGGGAACATTTTACAAATTTTTTGCATTTCCCAACGGTCCGCGGACGAATCCGATTTGGCGGCAACGAACGAACAAAATAAAAATTCGGTAACTGAACTTGTATGTAGTCGAAAAAAAGTGTATAAATTATATTTTTAACAGTATATCTGTAGTTATAAGTATGACGTGTTGCGTTTGGCCAGCAGTGAAAGCATATATATTTAATTAAATAATAATTTAACAGTATATTTTTTATTTTACAGTATTGGTGAACTGCTTTTTGGACTAGTGTTTTGAGTTTTAGCATGATATCTATAGGCGCTTACGGCTGTTTCCATCTCTCCCAAGCTCCATTTATCACGTTTTGTCTTCCTTTGGTAGTGCTGAACCATAATTGTATTTGCAAAAAAAAGATTAATTTAACACAATTACTCGAGGCAAAACGGACACCTTGCTCATTTTGCCCCGCCTGCAATGTAATGGCCCCGAAGTCATATAAAATAAATGTTAACAAAATCGAAAGAATAAAATGGTAATTAGTTTACAACTTTTTATAGTTATTTAGCCACATAATTTAACGTAATAATTAACTTGACAACTTAGAATTTAACACAATCACAATTTAGCTACAACACAGATTAAAAAAAAAGCTTCAACTTACGTTTTTTCGTTTTGTCTACGAGAAACGTGCAGCAGGCTTAGCATGACACTCCCTATTTCTTCGAAGAATAGACACGGCTCTTTCCATACAAAGTGACATTTCGTTTTTTCTTTTTTGACATCCCACCGTAGAAATCTTTCTACATAAAAAGGACCTAGACAAAGATCGTTAGAAACGAAAGACAAGATGACAGATTGTAGAAGGATTTCAACGGTGAGATGTCAAAAACTGAGAAACCAAATGTCACTTTGAATAGAAAGAGCCGTGTTTATTCTTCGAAGAAATAGAGAGTGTCATGCTAAGCCGCAGTTACGCACACAAAATACTTCTTGTCTCGCAAGTGCGAGGACGACTGATACGCAATCCGACTAGTTCCGAACGTCTCAGTTAATTATTCTACGAGACGAAGGGGCCCGCAATACCCCGGCTTCTCCTATGTGTGGAACGGAATATTATGAGGCAGACAAAGGTTTTGGTTTTGGGGTACCTACATGTAATGTTTTAAATTGTTATTAGTGCATTTCCGCGTTATAAGCCGGGACCATAACCGGCATAACCTAGAACCAAAAAATAGAAGACTTGTGACATTTACCAACCCGCACTGGGCCCGCGTGGTATATTGCGGCCCACTCCTTCACGATGAGAGGAGGCCTGTGTCCCAGCAGTGGGAATATTATAGGCTGATTATGCAAGCTGGGAATTATCTCTCTTTCCCACCTAAAAGCTAAGAAAGAGACGGAGAGAGAGAGGGAGTTAAATAGTAATACATTTATTTAAGGTGCAGATATATTATGATTTTAGTGACTTTTAAATCTGTTATTACGCCTTCAATTAATGCAAGTAAGTTACGCAAAAAATATATGTTAAACTAGACCGCATACACATCAATTATATCTGTGAATATTTTAGTATTGTAGTAAAATACTTTATAAAATAAATTCAGGAAGTAAGGTCTACCCAAATATAAAAATCGAAATTACTTCCAAACTACTAAAGATATTTTCTTGTTTTTTTTTTGTATGAATAGACTATTTTGTTATCTATAATTCTATCTGTGATTTTTTTCAAATATTCATACTTTTATTACTAAAAATAAATATTCCCTATAAAATCGAACGGAACGGCATGCGGCGCTCTGCGCGGGCGACGGGCGGCAGTGTACCGCTGACCACTGTCACGGGTAGACGCTGACACTTTGCGCGACCGCTGTACTTACGTATTTTTTCGACAATATGGGCAGAACAACTAAAGTTCTGAAAGAGAAATGACGTATACATGGAAGAAACAGGATACTGAGGTAAGTTTCTCATATATTATTATAATATAATGAGGTTAGCTAAATGTTATTTTGATAATAATTTGTGCGCGAGTATATCCATTATTTACGAGTAAGTTCAAACATAACTTTAGATCCGTATCATTTTTTTTTTTTTTGGGGGATAATAAAATAATACAGATTTCCGAAACGAAAATGCGGAGAGCAAGTACCTACCTAATAAATTGTAGACTACCATTTATTATGGTTTTTTGAGGACAATCCCGTTACAGCAGGTTTGAAACTTTACCTAGCTTAAAAAAAAAAAAAAACAGGTGTAGTACATAATAAGATTGTTTTACTATTTTAGTTGTTGCGACCCGACGGCAGTAAATAATGATAAAAATAATGAAAGAACTGACAATGATTCCCAACATGAAAAAGCGGAGACAAAGTGAGTATTAAATAAATTGTAGATTCTAGGCATACCATTTATTATGGTTTTATGGGGACAATCCCGTTATAGTAGGTTAGAAACTTGTCTAGTTTAAATAAACAGGTGCAGCTCATTAATAAGATTATGTTTTAATATTTTAGTTGTTGCGACCCGACGGAAATAAATAATGATAAAAATAATGAAAGAACTGACAATGATTCCCAACATGAAAATGCGGAGACAAAGTGAGTATTAAATAAATTGTAGATACTAGGCATACCATTTATTATGGTTTTATGGGGACAATCCCGTTATATTAGGTTAGAAACTTGTCTAGTTTAAATAAACAGGTGCAGCTCATTAATAAGATTATGTTTTAATATTTTGGTTTTTGCGACCCGACGGAAATAAATAATGACGAAAATAGTGAAAGAACTGACAATGGTTCGTTATTTATTATATACAATGTAGATTCACAGGGTTTTTTTTTATATTTCCAGGACCATCAAGTGGAATGGAATCAATGATTTTGGTTGAAGGCAAAATACAGACAAAGAAGAGACAGAGAAACAGGAAGATCAAGACACTCGACAAGAGGAATATTTCGAAAAATGACTACATTTCTACGAAATGTAAAAAAAATAATTAGTACAAACAAATTCACGCCTTCTTCCCAAGAGGAAGGCAAAAACTATAGAAGGCCAGCTGCACGCTTCTTTTAAACCGCACCGTTGCCTTATCACATAATTTTTCAGCCTATCATTTATAGTCACGTCACACATGCTTCGCAAAGAGGCATTTCCACAGCATTTAGGGCCGATTTTTCAATCATCAGTTAACTTCTATCTGAGGAATAAATATGGCGCTTTGACATATTTTCTATACAAAAGCTGTCAAAACGTGAAACATATTCTTCACATAAAAGTTATCTGGCGATTGCAAAAACGGCCCTTGTTCTACTTTTATGCTTCTTTTACCACACCCAAAATTCATTCACTTCCACGTATAAGCTTAGGCACCAGCACACCATTATGAACAGCCAGTCGAGCCTTTGTAGGCATCGACTAGTTGGTTACAGTCGCATGTATAGTACCATTTACTTTATTTCCCGCATTTACTCTCCTTTCCACATCTTCATCAATCTTTCCATCCCTTGTAAACTGACTCCCCAAATATACTAACTTACTCTGGGGGGCGATTCTACTAACAACATTGTTCTAAAATGGCAATTGAACCTCAAATCAATCAGGGTTTTCAAGCGTTTTCATATTTTACTTATGAACAACGTATGATTCTTTTTGCTATTGTAGACATACGTAGGTACCTACCTAGGTACGCACCGGAATATTAATATATTTGATGTTAGAACTAATATTATACAAAAATCATTGAATACTTATCACATCACACATCATACCGTGATACCTACTGATCCTAAAATTATTTCTTTGTTTCAATGACATGCAACAGTGATCAGCGACTATTGGCATGGCCACCATGCCATGTTAGTAGTTAGTATAGTATTCCATTCCCGCTGTTTATTTTATAGTAAAGTAACTCTATCCAACATTCAAAATCCGTTTCGTTTTACGCGATTCAAACCACCCAGACTGTTTCCTTTAAGAAAATCTGCTAATTTACAATTATTAAAATATATGGAAAAAATCATTTACTTTTCGTGGTAAATATAACGGAAAATCAGTTTTAATGGGTTTATTATTCGTATAAACTTTATTTGTTATTTAACCATTTTTGTTATAGTAATATTATAAACTTACTAATTGAACTATAGGTAACACTCATTCATTGCCATTAATTCCCGTAATGATTGAGTTGGGTTTCGACTTGGTTACAGTCAGTTACAGTTTCAGTTATTGTCATAAAAATTGTAGAATAGATTTATGGGGGACGAACGAGAGCCGAACGAAACCGAACCATTGATGAGACGGTACAGAGCGTATAACTTTGCAAATTAGTAGAATCGGCCCCCTGATCCATACAGCCCATTCCCTCTCTAAATCTTGCCTGCACATCTCATATTTTCTCTTCTGTCACTAAAGAAATTAATCGTTTTATTTTGGAATTAAATTTATTTATTTAGATTTTTGGCTTTCATTTCACTTTATATTGTTTCCATAGCTAAAGAGCTCGTTAGTCGCATCACAGCCGCACGGGGCGATCAATTAGGTTAAACTATTCTTGCCGCGGTTGTTCCGTGGATGGGTGAGCATCTTTAAGTACCGAGACTCATCCGTGCCTCGTAAAGTCGCGAAAAAAAAATCTGCTGTTCCCTACATTTATGTTCGCTTAATTCGTCAAAATGTAGGGAACAGCTGATTTTTTTTTCGCGATTTCATGTTTAGTCCAAGTTATTTCATGTTGTGTCCAATATAGTAAAAGTTGTTTATAATGATGAGTACAATGACGAGAGAGGTTGATGGTGTTTAAAATTACACCCTGTTTCACACCAACTTATTCAATGCAAACTATTAAAATAATATAATATATTACAATCTTATTTTATTATCAGAATATTACCTTATTTATGAACACTACATAAAAAAAAATTGGATTGTGATAAAAAAATCAGGCAGGACAGTCCATACAATCTGAAACGTATGGTTACCCTACGTCACGTGCGAACGGTTGCGGGGTCGCGGGGGGTGACGCAAGCTCCTCCCACTCGCTCAAGGTCCTCCCACTCGCTCAAGGTCGCTGGCATTTATCGTCCTCTTAAGTAGCGAATTAAGTACTGTTGCCTAGTAATAACTTATTTCTGTAGCAGTCAGTGGTTTTAAAAACGGTCGAATTATCTAGGATGGATTTAGTTCGTAACCTACAGTTACGTATGCTCATGCTGATACACATATCAGCTAAGTAAATGACTGTTTTTAAGGAAGTCATATTTTCGCAGCACGATATTATCAGTGCGCAATGGATTCTGTCACCCATTCCTTAATACAAACCCTTCACAGCATATAGGGTTTTTCGAAGAGATACCAACCTCTGAGTAAGTGATGTGCAGGGAAGGCGCCCGGTGAAATTGTCCCATTATTTTCAACGCCAACTTGTATGATGTGCCATTACGCCTGTTCTATCTGAAACAAGAGAAATATAATTTGTTAATACATCAATATTAATCACTGAATATCGGCACATATTTGAAACAAAGAAAGAAAATACGTTTAAAAGATAACAAGTGGACATATGCGTCACATCCACGTAAAACGGCGAAACGGCGAATTGGGCAATCACTTTCCGCAATTTCGATATTTCGGCAACAGTGGTGTAGGTTACCTACTTCTGCCAGCCCCTTCAGGGAATGCAGGCGTTATTTATTCATCAATGACTGACGGCCGTAAGAAAACATTGTGAGGAATCCAGGACTACATTATCTCTATGAGAAAAGGTCTTTGCTCTGTAGTGGCATAATAATAGTGCATTGCGCCTAATTATATCTATTTATGAATAGTGTCAATGAATTTGTAATAAAACTTAACCTGACTTATCAGTGTCTCTCTTATTTTTTATAATTCTATCGACCGTCTTGTTTATGAAGAAATCTATCCACGGATCGGCGAAAATAGCCTAAAATAAAAATTGTTATTTGGTTTTATGCTTCTTTTTATGAATTTGCATTTACGAATCGAAATAAAACTATCCAGTCTAGAGTTTATGGGCTGTTTATGATCATTCTTGGTAAGATTGATGTGAATGTTTTCAATCCACATCGCTGTTTTTCGTCAAATCTACTTTTCGTGTATATAGCGAGGACTGTATGTACCCTTCACAATTAAATTCTTCTAGAATAACACTATTCCAATATGACAACTTAATCTTTGTCTAGAAAAGGTAGGATGAAAAATCCTCATAAAAGAAACAATCAACCAAAACTCACTCTGTCCTTACCTATACCTAGGTTGATAAGAGTGTGCCCCGGGGTCTCGCAACAATAGATACCTAATTAATTCGTTTACAAGTACCTACTAAAGATAAATTAGACCTTCTAGCAGTTGACGAGAAAATACCTTTTTAGTACAATTTTTATCCACACGTTAGTAAATACGTAGCGTCAGACATTTGGCTTACAATACGCCATGACAATACGAGTACCTATTAATGTTATTTAATAAGAAATTACGGATACAGTGCGAACCTCCTATTAAAAACAAAAGAGCGGTAAGAACAAAGAGGTAAGTATAATAATTATCGTATTTAAAAAAGCGCAATTATTTCTGATGGGACAAAAATGGTGCGATACGTGCGTCGACGCCTTAATGATGGTATTTGGCGCGTCGGCGTCGTATAAAGCTAAGCGCACATTACAGCCGCAACGGGCCGCAGTCGAACGCATTTTCATACAAAAAGAACGGAACAGGATTTTTGTAATGCGTTGCGTTACGGCGCGTCCCGCCCTAATCCGCGCTAGGCTTAAGCAGGGTCAGATATTCTGCTGGCGTAAGGATGACGTTTTATCGTAGGACTTGTAATGAGTATAATGTGGGTAGGACACATTTATTTGGCACTTTTTGTGTTAAACTTAGTTATAAAAAGATGGAAAATTGACGCTACGTTGTTTTGATACAGACAACCTTAGGGTCAAAGTAACCCGGGTCGACGGCGCGTTGTATTCCACGCGCGCCTCAAAGAGATGTCGTCAGCACATATAGTAGGGGTCCACTAGGGCCGATGCCTGCCGGGGTCGCGGGAAGGTACTTATGGGTCACCGAGGCCCACGCAACACAGGCAACAGGAAGGAATACGGGTGGATTTTAGTCAGTAAGAGTCTCACACACCCTCCCGCTCCGTCCAGAGCGGGAGAAGTTATTTGATGATTTCCCACCCTCAAAAAAAAAAAAAGGGTCAAGGTAAGAAAAAAAAAGACAAATTATCTTTTGATTACTTTAAAGTGTGGCAGAGATCGTCTAACTGAAAAACTAACTGAAAACTGCACGCCCCTCCACTAACATTTCTATAAAAAAATTAAACGTGAATGCAAAAAGCAGTGAAGGGGCGTGCAAATTTTAATTAGACGATTTCTACCTACCAATGCTGGTTTGCGATATACGAGTTCAAAGATACATTATAAAAAATACAAACAACCTTCGTTAAGTATGGGTTGACATGGCTGACATTCAAAAAAAGGTTTAAAAACGCCAAAAACAAAACATTATCTAAGTAAACAATTGATTTCCGGCGGAAAATGACGGTACCCGAAAAATATTACCGACTACCCGGAAGTGCCAAAAATTCACACACGAAAGGGTTCAAAGCAATTTTAGGGACAAACGGTCAGAATTTCAGGGGTATATTTATTTTTAAGAAGGGTATTTAGAGAATTTATCAATGAAAATATTGGTGAGTGAACAGTTTTAAAATTGTAGGTACTATAAGTACCTAATTATATTTCTGCAGTTACGTTTACGATTTGAATTAAGTATCTTTTCATTCGAGACGATATTAGATAGGTGAGGATAGTATACAATAAACCAAGATAACTGATGCACTCACGCAAGCCCTAAAACTGAAATGGCAATGGGCCGGTCATATAACACGATATATAGACAGCAGATGGACATTCAGAATTACGCGATAGAAGGGACCAACAGGAAAAAGAAGGGTAGGCAGGTCGAAAAGAAGATGGGCTGATGGCATAATAGAAATAGCAGGGAATGACTGGAAGCCTATTGGCAAACATGGAAGAAGACTCAAAAGACCATCTCAGACACCAATTTACATGATCCTCAAATGATCTGACCAAGATTATTAATTTTTGGATTCTTCATGAATATTTACTTTTTAAAGTATTTTTTTTTAAATTACTGTGAATATGAGTTTTAATCTTGGTCTGGCAGTTTGAGTCTTTTAAGCGGCCTACCCAAATGTCTTTTCTTTGCTATTGTTCGTCGAATTGTTGAGTCCTCAAGTTCTGAGTTGAGCTGCACGATTACTGACAAATGCGTGCACTGACTGGATAGGTCCACTCAATCTGTGTGGTTCCTCAAAAGACCATTACAGACACCAATCTACACGGTCTTCACATGATCTGACCAAGATTATGTCTGGACTTTAAAAGAGACTGTGACCTCTGAGTTTGTTGTGGCCTTTCTTCTCAGAGTAGTCAGATAGGAAATGCCGAGCTCATCTAGTTTTTTTTTTTTAATATGACTGACGTGTAAAAATGTTTGTACAAACGTACTTGCAGAAATAAAATTATTTCATTTCATTTCATTTCAAGCTGGAGGAGGCTATCACCCGACAAACGACCCGACCCGACCCGTGACTGACGTTTAAAAGTGTTTGTACAAACGTATTTACAGAAATAAAATTATTTCGTTTCATTTCATTTCAAGCTGGAGCAGGCTATCACCCGACAAACGATCCGACCCGACCCGTGACTGACGTTTAAAAGTGTTTGTACAAACGTATTTACAGAAATAAAATTATTTCATTTCATTTCAAGCTGGAGGAGGCTTTCACTCGAGGAGGGGTTCATATCCGACAAAATAACTAATCTGTACTAACATCTAGAAAATGAGTAAAACTACTAACAATTAACTATCAACAAGATTTGCAATGTAATTTAAGGATATGGGAATAAAGGGATTTATTATTTATTAGAGACCGTTAAAATACCGATAAAGCGTCACTACTACCAGATTCGTTTTGGCAAACTTAACTGGCAACTAAATGAATCTTTCTAGCCTTTTCCCAATGTTCGGGTTCGGCTTCCAGTCCAACCGGACGCCCCGGAACCTAACTGGCAGCTAATTCCTGCAAATGCTGTTCCTGTTCTTTTGGTGTAATAAAACTAAGTAATTACTTAGTGAAATACTCCGAAAGTATTCGGTTGAATCAAACAACAACATTATTAATCCTACATGCAATTGTTCTGACTTGTACACAATGTACAAGAGCCTACACGAGATCAAATTTACATTGAAAGGGGACTATTTTTGTTAAAATTACCAACGTACGTAGGTACCTACTTAAGTAGCTATATATATATATACGTATAAGTATTGTCAACCGTAGAAGAACCCCGATAATGAGATATCAGATAAAAGGGTTGTAGAACCTACTTACCCTTTTGTTGTCAAAGTAAGTATTATGTTAATCATAGACCCTTTAACGGATAGAACGATTTTTTCTGATTCTGTTGTCATTTGGGTTTAGGGAAGATGATTATCTCCGCTAAATTATAATTACATTATCTTATGAATCTAATTATTTTGTCCACTTTAGGGTTCCGTACCCAAAAGGTGGCAATGAGACGCGCGCCCATACCGTTCATACCAGGACACGGAAGCACTGCGGCAGAAATACTTAGTTACGGTGGAGGTGTACAGTTCCCCGTGTCGACATCTACAACTTACTACCTGTGTGCAAAAAGTTTACATCTACAAAAACGTGTGCAAATTGTTTAGTAATCTCGTTGTTAACAAATTCTAAAATAATTTACAAAGTGCCTGTATGGCACCGCTGCCAAAAGAAGTAGCAAAATATTTAACATAACATCACGCCTTGTTTCCCCGAAGGGTTGGGCAGAGGTGTACCTGTAGTACACCCACATTTCGCCAGTTATGTTTTTAAGTCCCATGTAATAGGGGGCAAGCCTATTGCCAGCAACCGGACACAAATTCAGACTCTGGGCTGCTACTGAGAAATTCCAGATAGAAAAACCCAATAACACTTTGCCCGACCCGGAAATCGAACCTAGCACCTCGTGCTCAGCTGTAGCGCTTGCGGCCACTAGACCGACGAGGCAGTCAAAAATATTTACATTCCAAAAAAAAAAAGTTGGTGCTTATTTCTCCTCCTGCTTTGGACATGACAAAAGACTAATTATAGTATAAGGGTGCATTTCCACTGACGCGGAGCTGGGCGGAGTGGAGAGGAGCGGACCGTGAATTGGCCAATCACAGTGCTCGAAATCTGCGGAGCGGAGATTTCGAACATAGTGATTTGTCAATTCGTGTACCGCTAAGCTCCTCTCCGCCCCTCTCCACCCCGCTCCGCGTCAGTGGAAACCCGGCCTTAATTGTCAATTTTTCTACCTCAGATTATACACTACAAAATACACGTAATATACCAAAAGGATGTACCTACCCAAAAGTAAATATTGACCACAAACCAACAACATCAAGTGTTTGCGGTCACGAAACTCGTGCGCCGCGGTTTTTAATGCAAATATAATATTTTAATCTTCTTTGCTTGTCCGCTGATGTGTATGTAATAGGGATTACTTTTAGTAGTAGGTATGTTTTACATAGATAACATTCGTAAATAGATTATTTTTAAATGTAGGTACTTTTATGTGTTTATTTTAAAACCTCCATTTGCTTTAAAAAAATTAACAGTATGATTTTATCGTTAATCGTCCTGAATATCTGTTTATTTATTTATTCTATAAGCTGCTGCCCGCGGCTTTGCCCGCATGGTTTTTTCTAAAATAAAAGCCTAAGTGACTCCTTATCTATCTGCCAGTGAAAGTCCCGTCAAAATCGATTCAGGCGTTTCGGAGATTAGCCGGAACAAACGGACAGAGAGAGACAAAAAAAATGTGCTTTTACTATAAGTACCGTACTGTTATATATTAAACAACATTATTAAGTATATAATAATAAACAGCTGACGCGGCAACACGTGTATCCAACGTTTTTTCCATTGACTCAGCATATTGCCATAACTTAGAAATTACACCATTTTATTGGCAGTGTGGAATTGAACGTCGTCACGGATATTAGGCTTTCTTTGTAAAACCTTTTTATTAATTAAAAGTTTTTTTAGTTCTATTAAATTTTTTTTTTTAAAAAGCCTATTTCGACCCACCCCGTAACAGTGGTGTCAGAAGTGGGATACCAGTATCGATTGTGCTGGTATTTCATTACGTGTTACGCGAGTGATAGTCTGAACTCTGTGTCTACTACAAACTCTGTGTCTACAAACTCTGTGTCTCAAACTCTGTGTCTACAAACTCTTTTTGTGTGAAGTGATTGTATCGACATCGCGAAGTCTCCAAACTCTGTTCGTCCCTGGTCCGGTGCCTGGTGTGTTCAACTTACCTGGTCATCTCCACGAAGTCTGCGATGTACGCCACACTCCTACTCGCCGTGCTGCTGTGAGTAGAATATCTTATCGCTTGTTATTGCTAATCCTATTTCTATTTCAGATAATTCCAAATCCTACAATTTCAAAATCTTTATCTTAATTCAAATCTGTAAAACAAACTTACCAAATCTTATCCTTTTAAAATTCAATATCCTACGTATTGTGATTTAATTTCTACCTAATCCTAAATCTAACTATCTTTCAAAATGTCCAGGACCGAAGTGTCTCTCAGTGAACAATATCCTCTTAAAATTTTATGTGATTTTATCGATATATACCGAGGAGATCGTGAAACTTTACCGGCATTCTTAACAAATTGCCAAAATGCGCTAAATCTTGCTTCAGAGAGCCAAAAAAAGTTAATCTTAAAATACATTTTGTCTAAATTACGAAACAAGGCTCAAATAGCTTGTTCAAATGAAATCTTTGAAGATTTAGAATCATTGCAATCTTTCCTACGTCAGAACTTTGGAGAAAGAAAACATTATAGTCACTTATTCTTTGAGCTGCAGTCATGTAAACAGCAGCCCAACGAATCCATATCGCAATTCGCGTTACGTTTAGAAACATGCTTAACAGACATGCAAACAGAAATACATAACTCTGTTACTACTAAGAAAGACTTATCAGGAAATCCTTCCTGATAAGTCTTTCTTAGTAGTAAAAGGGCAAGATCCTCTGTCATAGCAATCCTGCTATGACAGAGGATCTTGCCCTTTACACTTTTAACTTTGGTCTAAATCCGGGGCTTAGCAACATGGTGAGGTGTCGTAACCCTAAAAATCTTAACGAGGCTATAAATATAGCCATCGAGGAGGAAAAGATACGAAACTTTACCCTTAACGTTTCTGCGAAAATGACTAAACATTGCAAATTTTGTAAAAATTCAGGCCACTTAGAGAGTGAATGTCTAAATAAAAAGCGCGTTTCACAGCCTCAATCTCAATCTCCTAAAAATTAACCTCACCAAGTTAGTAAGCCACCGGGCGTTATAATATGCAGATATTGCAAGAACCCGGGGCATGATATTTCACAATGTTACAAACGAAAACATAACAACTTAAAAAAACAATCCGATTCCAATAACTTTGCAACTCAGCATAACGTTACGATGTTACCCGATTCCGTTGAATCGTGGGACGGAGCGGAAAATGCCGATTTAAACTAAAAAGTCGGGTGTCGTTTTCGTGTCGCACTACGCCCGACCATAAGAATGGCACATTACAATTTCGCAATACAAAATCATTAATTACTAACTCTACAAATTCTTTTACTAAATCTACTAAGTCTTTTACTAAATCTACAAAATCAAATTTACATCCGACCATGCAACAGGGTAACCAGCCCCAAACCGAAGGTCGGTCATTTCAATTTTCACCGGTCATACAACAGGGTAACCAGCCCCAAAACGGAGACTTTTCTACTTCCCTTTTACATCCGACCATGCAGCAGGGTAATCAGCCCCAAATCGAAGGTCGGTCATTACAAACTCATGTTGCCACGCAGCAGGGTAATCAGCCCCAAAACGAAGGCCAACACAAACTAGATCCATCTCAACATATTCCGCAAGGAATCTCTGCTTCGTTGAGTCAGTCGGAAGAGCATAAAAGCATTCCGATTCATGAAATTAAAACTTACAATGTAGCCCTACCTTACGTATTTCTAAGTACGAATTATTCGAATAAACCTCTCTGTTTCCTAATTGACACTGGAGCCAGTGTTAGTATTGTGAAGTTACAAAACTTTGTTACAACCCCACATTTATCTAATGATAAAATCAAACTCAAGGGTCTGAGTGAAGACGACTCTCACTACGAAACTTTGGGGTCATTCCGAATCGATTTTGAGTATACTTTTCCTACTAATTCTAAACTTTATTTTAGCTATATACTTAACGCCGTTAGTGATAGAGTTAGACTTAACTATGACGGTATTCTAGGCAACGATTTCTTGAGGAAACTCGATTGCGATGTAAAATACTCCCAAAATTCTTTACTAATCCAAGGGCATCTTATACCTCTAAACTTCGATCGTCCAGTCTACGTCATTCCACCTCGCTCTGAGATAATAGTTGAATGTCCTATCTCAAATTCCTTAGAGGAGCTAAAGCACATGAAAGATGCTCTAGTCCTTGATCATATATACTCAGAGGGAGTCTACTTAGCAAACTGTGTTGTTACAGTTAAATCTAACCACTGTATCAATATTTCGGTGCTCAACACTACCGAGTCAGAAATCATATTTAAAGATTACTATGTTCATGTACTTCCATATGAGCCCGAAGTTGTTTCATCCGCGTTTCCTCGTAATGACGTCTACCAAGACATAAATAATATTTTCAATATCTTGAATGATAGATCGCAACAAGTCTTAGATCTCATTCGAACTGAACACCTCAATCCAGAAGAGACAAAAATACTCTTAGAGTGTTGTTCAGATTATACCGATATTTTCTACCTCGAGGGCGAGCCTTTAACACATACCAATGCTATTGAGCTGCTCCGACTCATGTAAAATCTTATCGTTTCCCCGAGTGCCACAAAGGTGAAGTCGAATCCCAAATCAAAAATATGCTAGACCAGAACATCGTTCGTCCTTCCAAGTCACCTTGGAGCGCCCCAATTTGGGTAGTGCCCAAAAAGGTAGACTCTACGGGTAAACAGAAATGGAGGTTAGTCATTGACTATAGGAAATTAAATGACGTGACAGTCACCGAAGTTTATCCTATACCTTTGATCACAGATATCCTAGACCAGCTGGGCCACTCAAAATATTTTAGCACTTTGGACCTCGTAAGTGGCTTCCATCAAATAAAATTAAATCCTAAGGACGCATCCAAAACTGGCTTCACCGTTGTAGGTAACGAAATATCCGGGCATTATGAGTTTACAAGAATGCCCTTCGGATTAAAAAATGCTCCGGCTACGTTCCAAAAACTTATGAATACTGTGCTCTCTGGTCTTCAAGGCCTTCACTGCTATATCTATTTAGATGACTGCATTATCTATAGCCAAAATCTCCAATCCCATATCGATAAGCTCAAACTAATCTTTGATAGATTTCGTGAATACAATCTCAAATTATAACCCGCAAAATGCGAGTTCTTACGACGCGAAGTTGCCTACTTAGGTCATATAATTACCGATAAAGGTGTTTGTCCCAATCCAGATAAAATCAAGGCCGTCACTCAATTCCCAACTCCTAAAAATCCGAAAGATATAAAATCTTTCCTAGGCCTAGTCGGCTATTATAGGCGATTTATTGAAAACTTTTCCAAGATTACAAAACCCTTAACTTCCCTTTTAAAAAAGGACATTTCTTTTATATGGTCAACAGAGCAAGAAAATGCTTTCAATATTCTGAAACATAAATTAACAACGGCGCCCCTATTACAATATCCAGATTTCTCTCAGCCGTTTCTGCTGACTACCGATGCTTCTAACTATGCCGTAGGCGCTATACTATCTCAAGGCGAAATAGGCAAGGATAAGCCTATCGCATACGCATCGCGAACATTAAACAAAGCTGAGGGCTACTACTCAACAACCGAAAAAGAGCTATTAGCTATCCTTTTCGGTGTTAAAACGTTTCGTCCCTATCTTTTCGGCTATAGGTTCAAAATCGTCACCGATCACAAGCCCTTAGTATGGCTTTTTAACGTCAAAGACCCCGGTTCTAGACTAATACGTTGGCGCCTAAAATTAGAGGAGTACAACTACGAAATAGTCCATAAACAAGGCAAATTAAATTGCAACGCGGACGCTCTGTCGCGTTTCCCATTACATACATAATCAGCCTATAATGTTCCCACTGCTGGGACACAGGCCTCCTCTGTGTGAGAGGGAGTGGGCCGTAATCCACCACGCGGGCCCAGTGCGGGTTGGTAGATGTCACATGTCTTCGAATTTTTGGTTCTAGGACATGCCGGTTTCCTCACGATGTTTTCCTTCACCGTTTTAAGAGCAGTGGTGATGAAATAATTTACACAAAGTAAAGCGCCTGTCCGGGTTCGAACTTACGACTTAAAACTCGTAAGTCGCAGCCGTTACCACTGGGCCACCACTGCTCTCCCACTGTTTCCCATTACAAGATCCTGATAATAATTTAAATCGCCCGGTATGCGCTATCGAAGATGAGCCACCGAACTCAAATATTCCGAATCCTCCGGATTCTCATTCTCCAAGTTCACCCTTCGATAATCCTTCGCCATGCCCATCAGATACTTATGAAAAATACTTAAAACAGTCTAAACAGCCTAACTTTTGTTTTAATACTACTATTCAAGAATACAATGAATCGTTGCTGAAGGCCAAGTGCAAGTTAATTGCATATCCTACCTCAATTGATTTGGACGACTCTGTTCCTTATTGCAGAGACATTATAGACCTATCTACAAGTCAACCTAGCGTTCGTGACATTGAACGCGAACTTATACAGCACTTCTAACGATAAGCATTTGTTCACTCATTTACTCGTCCGCGTTCATCACTACGATGAAATGTCATATAAAGATATTTTTAGACTATTAATCGAATATAGAGATATGGTTAAATATTGGTATTTAGAGGAGAAGGAAGTTGCGATTTCAGATTTCTCCGACCCATTCACCAAACTTTCTTATACAAAAATCTATAATATTATAGGCTACGTATTCCGTGATACTGGCATTAAAGTAAATATTTATAGAAACTCTATTCTATTTCCCACACCTGAGGAAGTCAAGAAGATACTTCGTGACAATCACGATTTACCGACGGCTGGTCACCCTGGTGTATCACGTATGTTTGAAAGGATAAAGAGTATGTACTGGTGGAAAAATATGCGGCAAGACATCGAAGATTACATCAAAAACTGCAAATCCTGCCAGATTAACAAACCCCTACGTCAAATTCATCATGCGCCTATGATTATTACTTCTACCGCAACAAAACCGCTCGAAAAAATATTCCTTGACATTGTTGGTCCTCTTCCGGAGACCTACGAATTTAAATACAAATTTATTCTTACCATTCAGGATGATCTTACAAAATACTCGCAAGCCTATCCCTTGTTAGCCTGCTCATCGGATGAAACCGCTAAAAAATTAGTCCACTTTATATCTCATCTCGGAATTCCTAAAATGATCATCACTGACCAAGGCACTAATTTTACTTCCCAAGTCATTAAACAACTTACAAAATTATTCGGAATAAAACACATTCTAGCTTCGCCTTATCATCCTCAAACTTGTGGCGCTCTAGAGAGGAGTCATGCCACCCTTAAAGAATACTTAAGGCCATTTGTGAACGAAAATGCCCATACTTGGGACTTATATCTTAATACAGCCATGTTTTCTTACAATTCAAATGTTCACTCGACTACCAATTATTCGCCATTCGAATTGCTATTCGGCTTCAAGCCACATATTCCTAAATCTATAGATACTTTAGAGAATAACACTTATACAGATTACGTCAGACTACTAAATCATAGATTATATTATAGTAGGCAAAAAGCACTACAAAATATTCAAGTATCTAAAGAAAGGTCTAAACGTCTTTACGATTCTCATGCTAAGCCCGTTACGTATAACATTGGTGACTCAGTCTATCTCAGGTGTCACCACAAGCAAAATAAAGCCTTATCCCCTGTATGGAAAGGCCCTTTTAAAATAGTCAAAATAAACGGTAATCACACCGTCACCTTATTAATAAATCGTAGACATGTACGTCATCATTATGACGAAATAAAGTTGGCGTCAGATGATGCTATAACTTGATCTTATCTTTACAGGCACTTTGGTTCATCAACTTCGTGTCATCAGATCGTTACGCCTATAACTACGAGTCCAGGCCTATATTTCGATAAACTTAACAATCTAAAATTCACCAACGACAACTGGAACGTCATAACTTATCTAGATATCAGCAGAATACATTCACACTTTACTATTGTAGAATCGTTATTTTCTAGAGTCAATACTTATTGCAAAGATTATAGTTCTTCTAAAATCCAACAGGATTGTTTAAATGCATTATCAGCATTACAAAATCAACATGATAATAATGTTAAAAAGTATTCCTCTGTCTCGTATTTGGTAAATAATAATAAAAGATACAAACGCGGCCTCATAGACGCTGGCGGATCTTTATTAAAAACTTTTTTCGGCACTCTGGATGCAGAAGATGCCCTCAAATATTCCGATGCGATCGACCAAGTACAAACAGACGAAAAACAATTAGCTCATTTAATGAGAGATAACATCCATGTCATTAAGTCAACTATTACTACATTTAATAATTCTATCTCTAAACTAAACGAAAATGAGAAACGCCTAAATAAAAATCTCGAAGTCATTGATAGAGGACTTCAACTTATTTCCAACTCCAATGATAAGTTAGAAATCAAGTCGAACATTAATTCACTATTAAGTGCTCTTGAAAGTATCATTATTTCATTATCGTTTGATATAGAAGATATCAATAATGCGATTTTATTCAGCAATATGAACGTATTGCATCCGACTATACTTATTCCACATCAAATATATAACGAACTTGAACAAAATAGGAATAATATGCCAAGGTACTACGAACTCCCGGTATCCCTGTCGTTACAAAACATTCATGAACTAATCGATATTTCTAGAATTATTTCTTATTTCCATAATAACAATATAATTATCGTCATTAAAATCCCGCTCGTCCTTCCGCAGACATATATACCCTGTACCGCGTGATTCCAATGCCTGTCCCTTACGACGTATCGCAACCCGATACGTTTGCACTTATCGCTCCCGCTCATCCTTACCTAGCAATAACAGTCGATCATATGTTCTATTCATTGTTGCGTAGTGTAAATCAGTGCAAAGTGATTCCGGGTAAATCCCATGTGTGTGAGTTAGAAAGTGTTTTTTCAAGTGTCGTTAACCCAATTTGTGAGACTATCTTAATTACAGAAGTAATAAATAAGTTACCTAGTTCTTGTGAAATTAAACTACTGAAAGGCTCAGTACAAGTATTTCATAAAATAAATAATAATAATTGGATTTTCGTTCTGTCAGAACCAGGCAAGTGTCATATCTCCTGTGAGAATGATGGAAATAATTTCGATGAAACTTTGTTCGGCACTGGCATACTGTCTATACCCAAAACCTGTAAAGCCTTCTATAAAACTCTACAATTCGTGCCACAATCAAATGCCGTTCTCAATGTAAGCTCACAGATTATTTCTAACTTTAATCTTGTAGACGATGATTGTTGTGATAAAAGAAGAATCAACAAAACACTTACCAGATTGCCTTATTTAAAAGTAAACGATGCAAATAATCTGGATTCTCTATTACAAGCTAGTTTACATTTAGATTCATTCGAAAAGGATTTAGACAGCCTCGAAAGTCCCAATCATTTTCAAAAATATGGCATTCATTACATGTCTCTTTCTTATGTATTTTTCATTATATTCTTTGTATACTTACTCTATAGAATTAGAAGATATTTTTGTCCAAAATCGAAAGATCATTATTGCATACAGATATTTAACCAATGTAATACCAAGAGAGTTACTGAAACTCGTCAACCTACTGTTGAATTATCTGTCTTGAATGAAAACGGAGTGGCCGATGAGACTTACTCATCAATGTCAAGGCCAGCACCAATTAAGCGTAATCTTTTAGTATCTAAGGTGAATTAGAATTTAAACCTAATGATCTTAATTTCTATTTCAATTATTAATAATACCTAATGTTTATCTGGGGTAATTAAATTGTTTTAGGATTATAATATACTATTCTTTCAATTTTTAACTATGTGCTATCGCTATAATTACTATTGTTTGTAAGTCTGAAACGACGTTCAAGTCACTTCGTAAATTTTTATGTTAATTTCGCATCTTTTCCTCCCAGATGCTCCATTTTATCCGGGGGCTGTTATATATTAAACAACATTATTAAGTATATAATAATAAACAGCTGACGCTGCAACACGTGTATCCAACGTTTTTTCCATTGACTCAGCATATTGCCATAACTTAGAAATTACACCATTTTATTGGCAGTGTGGAATTGAACGTCGTCACGGATATTAGGCTTTCTTTGTAAAACCTTTTTATTAATTAAAAGTATTTCTAGTTCTATTAAAAGTTTTTTTTTTAAAAAGCCTATTTCGACCCACCCCGTAACAGTACATACTTTCATACATTTAGTAAAAAGCTGTTATTTTGACATTACAATCAGATACTTTAATTTTATTTGTTTATTAAGTTTCCCAATGTTTTTTACACCGGGTACAGACACATACAATATTCTTAAAAATAGAATTACAGAGCAACAATTACGTATACGGAAACACCACATGCATAATACATAAAAATTAACCAAAAACTAACTAGCGGTAATATTTGATAAAATTGGTAAAATCGGTAAGTGCATTTCATTGATAAAAATCTGATTAAAAATTATAAAAGTTTACCCTTAAACATAGTTACAAGAGCCAGAACTAAGAACCAGATAACGTACTATTTCTACCTATAACACGTTTTATACTCTGTTTTTATCTATAGGAGGCATATAGTTACATACACTTTTATCCTTAACGTTTCCCCAGAAGAAGCCTGGAGACCTTGATACACATAAAATACGACTTCACCCGTATTATAATTCAACTTATCCACTTCCCAAAGATATGACTACGCTAAATCAAAATCATCAATTTTGTGGGGCAAGACTCCTCATAAATAACCTTTTGGGGGCTAAATCCTGCCTGGCACAGGCAATGAGTCATGAGGTATGGTATGTGACGTCACTATCCCCCAGAAAAGGATAAAAAGGGTGCATAAAGTGTTATTGATACTTATTTAATAGTGCAGTTGATTGAGGTCGATAAATTGACAACATGGTTTATTTTTGACGATAGATGTTAGCCGTTTTGTTGGTTTAGTAGTAGAAAAGTTTAGAAAGTTTAGAAGGTTTAGATTGTTAATCCATATCAGCAGGGTGTCGGGAGTGATAGCAGTACCTACATTAATTAAAGTCGTTGTAAAGTACATTGAGATATGGTTATGGAATATAATGTTTGCACGTCTTAACCAAGAAAGGATAAATCTAAAGCTTAATAGTATTGGTAACCATATAAGCATAACCAGCCTATAACTTTTCCATTGCTATGAAACAGGCCTCATGTCTGTGAGAGGGAGTGGGCCTTAAACCACCACGCGGGCCCAGTGCGGGTTGGTGGATGTCACATGTCTTCGAACTTTTGGTTCTAGGACATGCCTGTTCGCTCACGATGTTTTCCTTCAACAGGCCACACAGGTTACTGGTTTGCCCCAGACCCCCCCCCCCCCACCCCCGCCTGCGATACCAAAATTCTGTAGATTATAATGCTTGTTTTTCTCTTTTCAGTTATGTATGTGTTTTTGCAGTCGGGTTTTTTGTTTTTTAAATCCTTTTGTTTATTTCAAGCTTTTTAGTTAATATATTTATGGAATTGACTCATTACTAGCTTTTATTTGATATCAATATTGTTGTAATTTATTTAAAAAAAAAGTTTCCCTCCCTTTTTTTGTATTTGCAGATGCAATATATAAAAATTATATAGTCTATGTCACTCCCACAATGAAGACGAATCTAACGACACCTCTTGTGTTAAAATCCATCAAGCCGTTTAGGCTACAGAGCGTGCCAAAGAAATAGACATACATACATACTCTCGAAAAACATTACCCTCCTTCCGGGGCAGTCGGGTAATAAAAAAAACACGTCAGTCAATTCAAAATTGGCAAAAATAAAGCGAGCATAATAATAAGGAAATACACGAATGACAAATATTCAATCTGAAGTCAATAGCGAGCGATCTTGGCTTTAATGGGATAACATAATATAAAATCATACCAGTTACCAGGTTAGGCAGAAGTGTACCTATAGTAAAACCCACATTTCACCAGTAGGCGGCGAGCCTATTGCCATCAACCGGGCACAAATTCAGACTCCGGGCTGCTGAGAAATTTCAGATAAAAAAACCCAATAACACTTTGCCCGACTCTGGTGACGGTCTGGTGGTCGATTCCCGGGAATCGACCACCAGACCAATGATCTCTTTCAATAATGTTTTAATTACGGGAATAAGATTGAGAACAATATTCCTAGAGTTTATATTGTTCTTAAATTATTCTAAGCACATTAATCTGTTTATTCTGTCTCAGCTACCGTTCGCATCTTGAGCCAAACCCTTTATTAATTTATTTATTCCTTTTTTACCTATTTTGATATAGTAATTTTATTCTAGGTGCATCGTCTTCACAAATAATGATATAATGTACCTGTACAAAATTTTGTAAAACATTTTAAAAGAGTTACGGTGGAGTTTCTTGCCCATTCTTCTCCATACGAAACTACCTTTTGGAAGGAGCAACTAGAATCAATTCTATTCTTTTTGTAAATTTTGACGTTGAAAAGTGCCTTTTATGTGCCTATTTGAAATAAATAATTTGACTTTTTGACTTTGACTTAATCTTTAGCAGTGGGTGGGTTATGATTTCACTTAATATTTGGCATTGCATATTGATCAGTTTTAATTTGAAGTTAAATATAAATGTATTAAAAGGTTAATACGATTTTCTTGAGTTATGAAACCTAGAAGAATACCTACTAGACAAGAGGCAGCTTTTAAAGATTTTTCCAATAACACAGTTAGTAACAACGGTAACTTATTTCTAGTTGACTGACTGCTAAATAACTGTTACTATAAGTTCTTTTAGTTTCTTTGGAACTAGTTATTACTTTGTCGAAGGAAAACTAGAAAAACTGTGAAAAGAAACAGCCCCTTGGGCCCGGATATTTATCGCTTCCTGCTGATTTGAAGTTCGTTTCTGGTCGGAAGCGGGTAGATTTGATAACATTCATACTTTGAAGTATATATTATTACAAAATATTAGACACAAATACTATTGAATTCTCAAGTAATTAGGTACTCAAGTAGTTACCCGTTTTATTCCATGTTATTTTTTATGGGTTTTGTATAAAAAGTACATGGAAACCATTTAATGGATTAGATTTTCACAACATGAATAATTAAACCATCATACTCGTATATGTTTCGTAGGCGGATCGTAGCGTCGGCCACCGTTCGTAGCACAGTGCAAGCTACGCCGTAGCCATGCCGTAGCGCACCGTACTACGAGCTACGAGGAACTACGGAGACGAAACAGATGAAAACAAAGCGTTGAGTTGCGGGCAAAGTAACTTAAACATACTCATTCATTGTAGAAAAGTATTCCTGTATTCTAAGGACTGCAACACAAATATGGCATACTCCTGACATTTAAACTCACACAGATTTAAACTTAAACACATTTCTAGAGCAGTGGTAGTGTTTCATTTTGTAGAGCAGTGGTGGCGCAGTGGTAACGATCGTGACTTACGAGTTTGTAAGTCGCAGGTTCGAACCCTGACAGGCGCTTTAATTTGTGTAAATAATTTCATCACCACTGCCCTCAAAACGGTGAAGGAAAACAGAGAGGAAACCGGCATGTCCTAGAACCAAAAATTCGAAGACATGTGACATCTACCAACCCGCACTGGGCCCGCGTGGTGGATTTCGGCCCACTCCCTCTCACCGAGAGGAGGCCTGTGTCCCAGCAGTGGGAACATAATAGGCTGATTATGTATGTATGTATATTTCTAAAGTTTGACAACCATAAAAATGCTCTAGAAACTAAGCTACCAATATTTCTCTGTACAAAACACGTTGCCTGCCAGTTCCAGACTGCGGCTATAAAAGAGAACAATAGCTGGCAGGCTGTTTACCTGGAACAGGCCGGAGTCGTTCGTTAGCCTTATTTACGAGCCGAAAACGTGTCAAATTTGGGTTTCTTATTTTACGTTACCTATATTATGTTTTGATGCTTGTTTTGTTTTTTTTTTTGTATTTGTTTTAAGGCGCAATTATTTCATCACTACTGCTCTCAAAACGGCGAAGGAAAACATCGTGAGGAAACCGGCATGAACTAGAACCAAAAATTCGAAGACATGTGACATCTACCGACCGCACTGGGCTCGCGTGGTGGATTACAGCCCACTCCCTCTCACAGAGAGGCCTATCCCAGTAGTGGGAACATTATAGGCTGATTATGTATGTAAGGCGCAGGATACATGATTTTAGTGACTTTTAAATATGTTAACTGACTTTTTAATAAGTTATGCAAAAAATGTATGTTAAACTAGAGAGCATACACATCATTTCTATATGAGAATATTTAAGTATTGTAGTAAAATACTTTATGAAATAAATTCAGGAAGTAATGTCTACCCAAAGAGTAAAAAACGATATTACTTTCAAACTGCTTAAGATATATTCATGATTTTTTTTTGTATGAACAGTCTATTTTATTCTATGTGTGATTTTTTCAAATAGTCATATTTTCTATACTAATAATAAAATATGATTATTTGAAAAAATCACACGGCAGTAGCGCTCGTCACCCTTAGATTATTTTCGTAGAAGAACTTAATATTATGATTTAGCAAGGAATTTAGAAACGTACTCCTCTTTAAAAAGTTGACCGAGTAAACAACTCGTGTTGTTACAAAAACTCGTTTAAAAAACTCGAACTTATGAGTTAAGTACTCGAACTTATGTGCTGCACTTACTTATTATGTTTATATGTCATCCTGCATCATTAAAACATGTGCGAAACTCTTTCCAAAGCTCGACGAGCCATATTAACGCCTGGCTATTGTAAAAACACTACCCTTGCATTTCCACTTCTCCTCTCACACTTAAACTAATATTCCTGCAAAATTAGGTTCAGCCAATGAACGTTGACTTTCCACCGACCACGGACACTAATTTAATTAATCTCTTGAATAAATCTAATAGACCCGGTCAGCACGTAATGTATGCAACGTACGTATGCAACGTTTATCGCTAAATGTGCCAAGTTATTTCTAATGAATCATTAAAGAGTGAGGTACGGATGTGACCGAGTTTCCATTGTATATCGAGAAATTTTAATATGGTAAGTCCTTGCAGTACTGTTTGTATAAATAATTATGTGTTATTTTGGAAACAAAATTAAATAATAAAGTAGCCTGTAGATGTTTATAACTGCGCAAAATTATGAGATGGTTTTTAGTTTTAGAGAAAATACCGGTTACTGTTCGTCCGAAAGTTTGCTGATTGCATCCAGGAGTAAATAAGTATCGTAACTCGTCGGTTTGCTATCAGTCCGTGAGGTTTTTTAGAAACAGCTACTATTCTTACTGATAACGTAAACGTTCCTACCTGTAGCCTATTCACCACTTCCTAATAAGTCACAATTAACTTATCTGGCGGATAATTTAAAACAAAATTCTGTTCCATTTTTTAGTTTATTTGGTAATAGAGCCTATAAGGGATCTGTGATGCCTATTCGGGCTCTGTAAATGGGGATTCACAGAGCCCGCATAAGAATCACAGACAGAATTTGTATGGGATTGGTACTTTAGTTTTGTTTGTCTTTTAAAATACAGGGTTAAGGGGGTGGCCCTTAACCCTGTATTTTAAAAGACAAACAAAACTAAAGTACCAATCCCATACAAACTTCATGTCGTAATGGTAGAAACGCAATCTAAACATAAACCTGATAACCGAGGCAAACCCGGCTTTGAATGATTCCCGTATAATTCCGGCATGAATATAAAAAGGTGGGCGTACCCTACCCGGGTTTATCCGGCAGCGGCTGAATTATATTCAATAAGACGTTATTACCGCAAATGGTAATAAAAGTAAGTCTATCGGCAATTCTATTTCAGCAGTTCTATTGTGAGCTTTATAAATATTGCTTGTAAAATAATGTTGTAGCAGATTGTTATGGGTTCAATGAAAAGTTAGTTGCAAGACTTTCTTTTCACAAATACATGCATACACAGCGCGTACGTTCATCAATAGTTGCTACAGTAAAAACCTCCTTTAAATTCTTCTAAACTTTGAAAGAAAAGAAAGAAAGAAAGAATACCTATAGAATCAATAACGACATCTGGCCAATTACCGTATTTAAAAACGTTCAAAATCTAGTCGCTATTTATCTCAGCGACAATCAAATTGTCAAAGGTCTCGTTCAAAACTCCGCGATGCACCCAGGCGATGGGTGCCAAGTTCCCACTGATTGTGCCATTTGTATATCAAAAGCGGTTCCGTAATATTATAACGACCGTCATCATTGACCTACTACTACTAAAGCCGTCATGAAGATCTGTCAGTTTCACCACCAGCATTTGACATTAAGGTGTCAGAAAAACACTATGTATTATGGACTGCCGTTATTATGTAACCGATCACCGCTCTCTTAGGAATCCAAAGATTCAGAGGTAAAATTGAAAGATTGACATGGTGTGTCTGTGATTAGAATGCGGCCATTCGTTCGAATTTTCCCTCTGATAAATCAACCCTAAAAATAGTATCAAGATAAGAAAAATAAAAGAAAATACAATAGATAGCCTCTACCTTAACGAATAACTACAATTCACGTCCAAAGAATTTATGTATGAAACGGATCGGATGTGATACCAACCCGTATCACTTCTTACCCCCGTAGTACGTCCCTGATTAATGTTGTACCCCGTCAGAGGCTGCCATTCGCACTCGCCTTAACGATTCATTACTCCACGAGTGTTGCTGAAAAATCGGCTAAACGTACTGGACAGTAATCGATTAATCGGTGCGCGATATCTTGATTGTTATAGTGTAATGGAGGTTTAATGGTTTTTGTGATTAAGTTAGGTTTTTCTGGATATTATTAATTATGTTGTTAAGAAGTTGCTTGAGGTGATAATATATCTCAAGGCCTGCTCTTCTTGAGCCGACTGGCGTTGTCAGAGGTGATGGCAAAAGACCTGATGGTGTGTCTTTGGTTCTGTGGAGATTGGGACGGATGCTTGTGTGGGACGCTACCTGTGTAGACACACTGGCCCGTCCCACTTCCAACGGACTACTTCTAAAGCGGGTGCAGCGGCAGAAAATGCCAAAAATCTGAAAGTTATTAAATATGGAGGCCTTGGCAGAGAGTACAACTTTGTGCCCTTTGGCGTCGAGACCCTCTGTCCGTGGGGTCTAACTGGTGACCGAAAAGCTGGCGGCTTTCTCGCGCAACGCATCAGCATTGCAATTCAGCGAGGAAATGCCGCCAGCATCCTCGGTACAATGCCCCGAGGGCCTTTTTTAGGCTTAACTTAGTTTTAATTTAATTTAGTTAATAATCATCTTGTAATTTGGTTATGTAAATAAATACTGTTAAAGATTATAGTCAATTTTGGAAATATTGATTGAGCTAATCAGAAACTTGGTACCTATACCAAGTTTTTGATTGTACGCATAAATAATAATAATACTACCAGCCTATTATTGTCCCACTGCTGGGCAAAGGCCTATTCTCATACAGAAGGCATGAGCGTTGATCACCAGTCATGATCAAGGTGGATTGGCGATATCAGACTTACATTAATCATAACCCTAGGTTTCCTCAGGATGTTTTGTTTTACCGATTTCAGAGAAGTCCCAGAAAAATCAAGAAAACAGCACATAAATAAATAAAATGTATTGTTTCGTTCTTTTTACTCTATCGTCTTATGCACGAAGAAATGTATTGTTATTTTTGACAGATTGCCCTTTAAGAGCAATTTTCTCGAAATGGCAATTATATTTGACAAGTACGCTTTTATGTATCTAACAGATACACTGTAAGATACATTGGTAGTATTGCTATCTCATTAGCTTTCCCAAAAGCCAAGTTTTATAGGTACCTACATGAAGGTAGGCACTTGGTGATGGGGCTCACTAGGCATAGCGGGCTGATACCAGTTGGGGGTGCGGTGAATGTACAAGTCTCTCGGGTCCCAACTCATGGTAGTAAAAGGAACAGTGGGGTTTTTGTCGGTAGGAGTCCGACATAACTCTCCGTTCTCCCCAGACGGAAAGATACCCATCGAATAATCTTCTAAGAGGATTTCCCCACGGAAAAAAAAAAAGGTTTTAAGCTTTTATGGTTTACATCATCAACGTTAAATACCGTTACCTAACTTTCCAAAATAGGTAATCCCTAACTTCCGATAACAAGCTATTTTTAGTACAATACCAAAAATATTGAGACCGCAGTGTACCGTGGGCGTTGGGTTCGCATTATGAATTTATTTAACTACTTGCGTGGGTTTCAGAATTACGTAATAAATTACTTCAGTATACCTTCCCACATTGTGCATAGTTCCTTTAATATTATTTTGCTTCATAACATGACGCCTTGTTTCCCCGAAGGGATGGGCAGAGGTGTACCTGTAGTACACCCACATTTCGCCAGTTATGTTTAAGTCCCATGTAATAGTGGGGAGAGCCTTTTGTCATCAACCAAGCACTTATCCAGACTCCGGGCTGCTACTGAGATATTTCACATAGAAAAACCCAATAAAAAAGAATATATATATTTTATTTCACATAAACCTACATGGGCACTTATGAAACGTCAGAAGCTAGGTGCACGGTTCCAATCGGTCGTTTCCTATGGAGAAGAGCCGGCAAGAAACTCCACGGTTACTCTTTTAAAAACAGTTGGCTTTTACAATGTTTTCAAATTACAGTGTTAATAGGTATGGGAAGATAGTGTAGACCTGTCTAGAAATACCAGGTACTTAACAAAAAATAAATGGACTACAATAACACTTTGGCCGACCCGAGAATCGAACCCAGGACCTCATGCTCAGCAGTAGCGCTTGCGAACAGAAGACCAACGAGGCAGTCATCGGCACTTCATCACCAGGGAAATAACGCCAGATAATGGCAATTGTTGTGTTTATTAACTGCTTTAGAATTTGTTTTGGAAACGAGGATAAAGTGACGTAATTTATATCAAAACAGCTTTTTAGGGTTCCGTACTGAACAAGGAATCCTTTACAGTTTCGCCATGTCGCTATGTCAGTCTGTTTGTCTGTCCGCGACTTAGCTTGGAGACTCTTAGTTCTAGAAAGCTGTATTTTGGCTTAGGTATACATATTAATCATGCCGAAAAAGTAGTAAAATAAAATCTTAAAATATTTTTTTTAGGGTACCCGCTCCTACACCTGCAGTGTGGATGATTTCTTTTTCTTGTCTATCCCTTTTTGTGTGGTATCGTTGGGAAGTTCGTTCAAAAATATTGCGAGTTGTCTAAAAACTATTGTTCAATTCAGGGGTCCATTTGCGAAATATTAAGCTTTAAGACGCTGACAACACCTAAACCGCGGTCACTGTCAGATTGCATAGAAAAGAAAGAGAAGCGAGATGACACAACGCTTGTAATTTATTGAAAAATATGAAGCAATTATCTATTTACTCAAAATTGAGTTGAGTAATCGAAAATAAAAAACAACCAAGTTCTGCATTCAAATAAGACGTTCTTATTCTTAATTAAATACGTAACGTATGTTGATATTTAATACAGATATTTTGGATTAGAACTCAAGGTAAGAGGTTAGTTTAATGTTAGTTTGTATCGAGATTTTTTTTTCAAATCGTGTTTTGGTAACAACCAAGTTCTAGGAAATATGTTCAAAATTAACATATATTTTTTCCGCTACCACAAACTATACAGATTCGGCAATTTTTTTTCTTAAGAGAAGCCTATTTTGGTCAATTGGGTCTTGTCAGCGCCTTAAAGATTTTTGTTCGTGTCGACACCTGACTGTCGGCCCACAAACCATGAAGGGTTCCTCAGTTGGGATGAATTTATCCCAAGAACAAACTTAACATTGTAGTTGAAAAACATGTTCTCCCATACATTCCAACAACAAAAGTAAGTTGGTCGACTATTACTCGTTAACTTGTAAAGCCTACTTAGCTGTGAAAGTTTTCCTTTTTATTTCGTTATATATATTAGACTGCCATGATTTTTTTTCACATATCCAAAACCAACCATTTAGCTGGCGGGGGGACACTAGACTCTAACAAAAATTTGCACTTTAAAGCTTAATATTACGCAAACGGATCCCTGAATCGAAAAATGGATTTAACAGACCCGCAATATTTCTGAACGCCCTATCCAACGATACCCTCCATGGGATAGAATAGACGAGAAAAATAAAATATCATCCCTGTTTTACGTGTAAGGCATTTTACCGCTTTGTCGGCGTAATTAAGGCGCTGACAAGACCCAATTGACCAAAATAGGCTTCTCTTAAGAAAAAAAATTGCCAAATCTGTAAAGTTTGTGGTAGCGGAAAAAATATAATTATGTTAATTTTAAACATATTTCCCAGAACTTGGTTGTTACCAAAACACGTTTTGAAAAAAAATGTCGATACAATCTAACGTTAAACTAACCTTGAGTTCTAATCCAAAATATCTGCTTTAAATATGCATACGTTAGGAATTGAATTAATAACAAGAACGTCTTATTTGAATGCAGAACTTGGTTGTTTTTTATTTTCGATTACTCAACTCAATTTTGAGTAAATAGATAATTGCTTCATATTTTGAAATAAATTAATAATTAATAAATTACAAGCGTTGTGTCATCGCGCTTCTCTTTCTTTTCTATGCAATCTGAAAGTGACCGCGGTTTAGGTGTTGTCAGCGTCTTAATAACCCATGCCAGTTACAGCTTTATAGTACTAAGAGTTTCTGAGCTTAGCCGGAGACGGACAGACAGACAGACAGACGGACATGGCGAAACTATAAAGGTTCCTTGTTGACTACGACGGAACCCTAAAAATGATCCAGGACTGCTTCTTTAGTCTAGTGGTCGCAAGCGCTACCATTGAGCATGAGGACCTAAGTTTGATTTCCGGGTAAGGCAAAGTGTTACTGGGTTTATTCATCTGGATTCTCATTTTTTTAGTCTGGATTAAGGCCCGGCTGATAGCAATAGGCTCGCCCCTATTACATGGGACCAAAACATAACTGGCGACATGTGGGTGTACTATTAGTTACTTCTCTGCCAAACCCTTCGGGGAAATGCAGGCGTGATTTTGTGTTAAAAATGTTCCCGTCAATCCTGTTATTTCAGGCTTTTATCTCCATTAAAACATTAAACGTATATGTGAATTCGATCAACTACATCTAAACCATATTCTGGATAAATAAAGCATTCCACTTGTCAATTAGGGTTAAAAGGAAATCGATAGTCCTGCCCGGCTAAAGAATATGGAATTCCAAACCACGTTCACTGTCTTACGTTTCCACAAAAATCCGGCAAACACTTGCCCATTCGTTTTCATACCGATTTTAACCATTCCTAGGAATCGCTTAGTACCAGCCCCGGCGTCTGGATTTGAACATCACCAGTCACCCGCCACTAACCGCTCAATAAAAGATAGGCGTTAATAAAACACAATAACAAATACAAACCAAAACTTTAACTTTCTAAAATAACTGGTGTTACCAAAATCCTAGCTACACAGTCAATAATGCTAATAGCATCTTCATCTTCAAACTACCTACCATAATACCCTTACGCTCAAAACAGCTTATAATGATCGCGTCAAATAACCGGTTACATCCCGTTATTGGGACTATACTGAGCTCTCAGCCCCATATAGCTATGTTATAGAGACATAACGAAGCTTACGCAAAGCGGGCTATGAAGCCCTCGCTGGCAAAACTTTATTGGAAACCTTAGTTAACCTTAGTTTCCACGTGAATACAACAATGCATTTTGTTTTTGTGTCAAGCAGACAGCTCACCCGATAGTGAGTGATCACTGTCACCTGCCAACGACATCTGATAAACCAGAGGGATCGCAGGAACGTTGCCATCCCAGAGCAGGGATGGTGATTCTTTCCGAATAAGATCGATTCTTAAATCGATTCGAATCAAACTCTGATAAATCGATACACAAAAAATCGATTTTCCAAATATCTATATTTTTTCGATTTGCTTTTCGAGTTTGTATTTTCAAGAGAAATGTAGGACTGACATACGCTATGCGTAAAAGCCCTTATAAACAAATAAAGAAAAAGAAAAATATAATAAATCCAATCATGGAAAACAAAAAGGAAAGCACTGATTACACAGTGTTTTTGACGTGATAACGTCTTATAAATCGATAAACGCCAGCTGCACGCACGAAAAAGTGTCACGTTCCGCCTAAGCCGAGCGTGCAAGCGAGAGCGCGGAGCTAGCGATAGAGAGGCACGATCAGCCTAAGCGTTCGGCTTGCGATGCATCTCTCTCTCGTTATCACGTAAAATTATCGTCCGTAAACCGACTTTACAGACAACCATTTTTTTTGAGGAGTGACGAAGAAAACTCAGCTATCTAGCGAGTTTTTGAGTAATTAAGTGAAAAATTGTCATTTCTTAAAATGTTTTTGGGTACATTCAACTAATTGTAAATAATTTACGGCTCTATTGTTCTTAACAAAACAGAACCAATCGAATCTCGATTTTCTAGGGTGAAATATGGATTCACTGGATCGATACAGTACTAGATATCGATTTAAAAAACCGTCTTTTTGGTTCTTCGAAAAAAAAAAGTCTCAGATCGCCATGCCTACTCCAGAGGCAAGGCAAAAATGTCTCATGTGCCTGTCATTTCACTGGGACCATAGGTACTCACCCTTCAGACTGGAACTTAGCAGTGCTGCTTCGTGGTAGAAATAGGCTTGGTTTCCCTAGAAAAGCTCCTTCACTACTGAAATATCATTTTAATTTTCCCTTTTTAATTTTTTAACCCCAAAATAGATTTTATCAACACTTTCGGCTTTTTCAGTCGCGTAATGAAATTCCTTTCGCGTCAACGGCTTGGAATATTAAATTGTAGGATACGTTAATTTAATTCGGGTACTGGTTTATCCTTTTCTGTAGGGCTGTCATTTGGTTTTCAATTAAATTGGGTGTCTATACCCAATTTAATTGACTGACTTTGTTCATTCTTCCTTTCATTTTCAGTCCATTCTTCTCTGGAATTCGCTTCCTCTTGATATCAGGTTGGTATGCATTTAAGCGGAAATTGCAGAGTTATTTTCAAAACAAATAGCGTAGAGTCATCTCAATTATGTATCTCTTTTCCTTGAATTTGTATGTATATATATTATAAGTTTGTAACCTATTTATGTACTTCTGTACCTATTCTATTTATAATCTATTATGTTATCTTTTAATATTTTTCATTATTATTATTTCCTCTCAGAGCACCTGCCATCTTATCTCTTAATCATCTTATCTCATAGGTATTCTCTACCAGTCAACCAAGGGTGGTGCCCTTGGTTGACTGGTAGAGAATACCTAAGGCATTAAGTCCGCCTTTGTATCTAATTGTGTGCGAGAAGTTTAAATCAATTCTAAAGGCTCCTACATACTGGCGCGACTTGTCGCGCGACTCGTCGCGACACAAAGGCACCGCTTGTAGCGCTACACGCGGTGTCTTTGTGTCGCGTCGCGTCGCGCGACAAGTCGCGCCAGTATGTAGGAGCCTTAAATATGGATGGACTCCAACACCCCTGAAATCGCGAATAAGACTAGAGTGAAATGGAGAAAAATAAAGCAAAATAAAGTGATTGAATTAGGTGGTAAGTCATGCGTTCGCATAAAAGTTCTTCGATTAATATTTGTACTTACATAATCAGCATACAATGTACCGACTGCTTGGGACACAGGCCTCCTCTCATCGCGAGGGATTGGGCTGTAATCTACCACGCACGCCCAGTGCGGGTTGGTAGATGTCACATGTCTTCGAATTTTTGGATCTAGGACATGCCGGTTTCCTCACGATTATTTTCTTAACCGTTTTGAGAGCAGTGGTGATTAAATAATTTACACATAGTAAAGTGCCTGTCTGGGTTCTAATATTTGTACTTATTTCCTTCCAATAAGTGAAAAACCTAAGCCTTGGTTTGGGATACTTATAACAAGTTTTTAAACTATCGGTTGTTATCGTATTAACCGGTAACTCCCCATTGACTCCGAATAGGAGTCGCACTCCCGAACCCTTCAGTCCCCACTGACACCGAATAGGAGTCTTGGGCCACGCGGTTTGCAACTCTATTATAATGCAATAAGTATATAACTCCTCATCTGCCTAGCCTTTTCCCAACTATGTTGGGGTCGGCTTCCAGTCTTACCAGATACAGCTGAATACCAGTATTTTACATGGCATTGGTAAGACTGTCAAAGATCTACAAATGACAGCCGGGACCAACGGCTTAACGTGCTTTTCGAGGCATGTATTAGTATAACTAAACAATTTAAAATAATTACATTTAGAGAGACATGAGAAACAGGGTGTAAAGTTCACTCATCCTCCATAAAAAAGGGAGGATCCTCGACCAGACGGGTGTCGTGTCTGGTGAACTACCCGACGGTTTATGTCGGGATGTTGTATATATGCTAGTTGCGCGGCAAACTCTGCTTGCGCGATGCAGGATTTTGCGTGTCGTCAGTGTGATGCGTAGTTCGCATGTAGATGCCGCCACACATTGTCATGGAGTCAATTTAAATGATAAAATTTCGGTAACTCGAAAATTCTATGTTGACAGTGTTAACTCCGAAAACTGTTTTGTTTGTTTGTATTTCTGTTAAGGTATTTAAAGATCCATTTCCATTTAGTTATAATTTACCAACGAGTTAGGATAACGAAATAGCGGTTGAAATTTTTATCACAACCTCAATTTTTAGTCTTGGACTCGTGCTTACCCACCTAATTGTCATATATATAAAACAAATAACTAAAGGATGTTTAATAATCTTTTTTTTCTGGAGAGGGCTTTCGATGATGAATGCCACAGACAGGATCGTCTCTTAATTCTAAATAATGGTCATGACCAAAGGCATTAAATAAAAGCTTGTTTTTAATGAACAACAAGTAAACTGATCTTTCTCTAGGTAGCGCCAGCTACGGTTATCTTAACTTATTATTAGTCCTTAATCTTTTTTTCTGGAGAGGGCTTTCGATGAAATTGGATACTTTAGGTCCAAACCTCTTGATATAATTAAGAGGCTGACAACAGCTAAATCTGATGAAAATCAGAATGATTGCATGTATGTAAAAAATATTTTAACGATTAAATACCATACTAATATACTTGCAATCATTCTGATTTTTTGACATATTATTCTACAAGCAACATATTAGCATAATAGTGTTTCAATTTTTTTATCTAATCAATAGTTTTTTTGTAAACAGATAATTGCTTCATATTTTGCAATAAATTACCAGTGTTGTGTCATCACGCTTCTCTTTCTATTCTATGCAGTTCAACAGTGACCACGCTTTAGCTGTTGTCAGCCTCTTAATTATATCAAGAGGTTTGGACCTAAAGTATCCAATTTCATCGAAAGCCCTCTCCAGAAAAAAAGATTAAGGACTAATAATAAGTTAAGATAACGGTAGCTGGCGCTACCTAGAGAAAGATCAGTTTACTTGTTGTTCATTAAAAACAAGCTTTTATTTAATGCCTTTGGTCATGACCATTATTTAGAATTAAGAGACGATCCTGTCTGTGACATTCATCATCGTCATCATTTCAGCCGAAAGACGTCCACTGCTGGACATAGGCCTCCCCCAAGCCCCGCCGCTTCGACCGGTTTTGTGCTTCCCGCATCCAGCGGATTCTTGCGGCCTTCACGAGGTTATCGGTCCACCTTGTAGGAGGCCTTCCAACGCTACGTCTTCCGGTACGCGGTCGCCACTCCAGAACCTTTCGGCTCCATCGGCCATCTGTTCTGCGATCAATGTGCCCTGCCTACTGCCACTTAAGTTTGGTAATTCTTCGGGCTATGTCGGTAACCTTGGTTCGCCTGCGGATCTCTTCATTTCTGATTCGATCACGTAGGGGAACTCCAAGCATAGCCCTCTTCATTGCCCTTTGAGTGACTTTTAGCCTTTTAATAAAGCCCATTGTGAGCGACCACGTTTCAGTGCCATATGTCATCACTGGCAACACGCACTGGTCAAAGACTTTCGTCTTGAGACACTACGGTATGGCATGTGGCATTAGTTCATAATTATCTGCTATTAAATAAACGTATTGCCATAAAAATAACACGTATCCAAACAACTTGATACTCGACAGGCTCACTCAAATCTGTGTGGTTCTTGCCTCTGAACACCATTTCAGATACTAATCTACATGGTCCTCACATCATGACCAAGATTATGTCTGAACTTTAAAAGAGACTACCTCCGAGTTTGTTTCGGCGTTTATTAATCATTTATATATTTTAACACACAAAAAAAAGTACAAAGGCGGACTTAATGCCCTAGGCATTCTCTACCAGTGAACCAAGGGTGGTGAAGAGATAAGATGGCAGGTGCTCTGTTTGAGAGGATCAATGAGAATTCTTACCTTTCTTGTCAGATAGGAAACGCCGGATAGGAAACGCCGTAACTCATCTAGTCTTTAAAATATGATTGACGTGTAAAAGTGTTTGTACAAACCTTATAGAAATAGAATCATTTATAATAGGCCAAGAGCAAATTGAACAAAATCAGCAAAAATCCATTCATTATTCAAGTAAAAATAAATAACACCCTGTAAAAGTGTAAACGTACGCGTATGACACACGCCTGCGAGTATTATCACAAGAGATCGAAGTAGGTGGAGTATATTTACCTAAACTTCGAGAAAGTAAGTAACATAGAGTGGATAATACCTCCTCTAAAATCCCGGAATCATAAACATGACGATTAAGTACCGATTGCAAATTATTTATTGGACTTTATATATAGTTACAAATTATAGTCTCTGCATAAGCACAATCAGCCTGTAATGTTCCCACTGCTGGGACACAGGCCTCCTCTCTGTGAGAGGGTGTATGCTGTAATCCACCACGCGGGCCCAGTGCGGGTTGCTAGATGTCGCATGTCTTCGAATTTTTGCTTCTAGGACAGGCCGGATTACTCACGATGTTTTCCTTTACCGTTTTGAGAGCAGTGGTGATTAAATAATTTAAACAAATTAAAGTGCCTGCTTAGTTTTAAACCCACGACCTATAACTCGTAAGTCGCAGCCGTTACCACTGGGCCACCACTGCTCCACGGCTACCATTGCTCCACAACTCTCTGAATACCACAGAACTCACGAGGTTCAGTTAAAACTTTCTCTCGCTATACTCAGCTTTTGAAATAAAAGTGACTGACGCGTGACTTTTTATGTAACTTGTGTGAAAGTTTGACGTAGTTGGGTGTCATACGAATGCCAGAATACACTTTAATTAGTATATTCAAAATAAAAGTTCCGAATTTAAAATAGGTTTATGAAAGTTTTTTTCAGAATTACAAAACGTGGAAAATGAAAAAAATAAAAATGCAAATTGTTTTTTGTTACATTTGAAGAACAAACTTTTTATTCTAGAGCCTCAAATATGAGTTTCATTTTATTTTACAGTAGACAGTAGCCTTCTTCCGCTACTTCGTCAGCGTGATATTTCTTGTTTCCCCACCGCGTCACATCGTATCGCCCGCCCGCGCTATTCCTTCGTTTTCGCTGAGCGTTTATCCTGACCTTTTTTATTTTCACTCGGCTCCTAACGATCAAAGCGTGATGCTAAATAGCCTATAACCTTACTCAAGAATTGGGCTATCAATCAATTTTTTTTTTCAAATCCGACGTTCCAGAGAAACAGCAATCAAACAAACTCTTCAGCTTTAATAACAGTATAGATAACAAAACGGTAGAATTTTGAACAATGTTTTTTTCCCAAAAGAATATAAAAGTACTCGCACGTACATAATATTAAAGGTTAAAATTAATAGGTATACGTGCCTCAAAACAACACATTACAGGAAAAAATATCAAAAATAATTGGTATATTTTACCCTACACAGTCCGGTAAACTCAAACAAACGTTATCCGAACTCTTTTCCCACAATTTTACCTCACAAATGTTTCTTTTACACAAATCTGAAACAATAAATGGCCAGCCACCCCGATTGTTTACGGCCAACAATCCGTATATCTTTCGGACCGTACCTTTTTTTGTTTTACCCTTATCTTTGAGATTTTATCTTTATTAAGGCTGGAAAGGATAGATAACAAATTTTGCTGTGAAATATAAAAGGTAAGTGAGATGCAATAAGAATTACATTTTCTTTTATGTGTTGAAGTTTGTTTTTCTTTGAGCAAAAAGCTCTTTGTTTTGCAGTGTGCTCGCCGTTTGCTTTTGCTCATTTGTGTAAGTATTTATTCATCGTAACAGTTGTGACGACTTGTTCTTTTAAATTAGAAAAAGTATTGTATAAGGTTAATGTTTTTAACCAAAATAAGCTTTATATTGATGTGCATTAGGAACAGCTTGAGAAAAATAAGAGCATTCATGGAAATTCATTTTGAGAGACTAAGTACGGATTGCTGAATGGTATTCAATAAAAATAACGATATTGTACTAAAAAAGGTCGCTATAAGAAAGGCGATTGATTGAAGATTTATAGAATAGAGCTATATCAAGGGTTTAGTGGCGAGTAACGTTTTATGGAGTCCCAGGGGAACCTATCCACGGTCTCGTGAAAATGAAAAAGGGAAGTACCTACTTTGGTATCTGGTATCGATGAATTTAAAGCTTTTTAACCACGGTTTATATGTATTATAAGGTATGGTTTTATACCCTTTATGTATAGTCGTAGAAATTAATGGTTTATCAAATTGATGATTGATATGAAATAAAGAAATTGAACACTACGTCGATTTGCCGTGTTATAGCCATGTCATACAACTGTCACACAACAATAACTACTGTCAACTATGACATATAGTGACTTCATTAATGATGTCCTTCAAAAAGGTCAGGTGCGTAGTACTCGCAACCGGTGTGCGTGTATGACCAGATGTATGAACGTAGACGAAACAAAAGGAGTATGTATGGAGCGTAGCAGGTGGCGTTCTATAGTTTCTGCCTACCGCCATGAGAAGAAGTGAACTGTTCTTTATACAACTGTCCCTTTTTGACAGTTGTATACATATATAAGTGTCAAAAAGGGACACTTGTATATTCAATATCCGGATATGTAAAATTTTCCTGACATAAGTAACCTTTCGGAGATACAGGCTTGATGGTATGATGTATTTGTTTTAAAATAAAGTTAAACCTGTATTTATTCAATGATCGAAACAAAGATTTCATAAATATAATATGAAAAAAACATAATAAATATTTACGAGTTGTAGGGCGTAGGTTTGAACCCGGACAGGCACTTTAATTTGTGTAAATTTTTTCATCACCACTGCTCTCAAAACGGTGAAGGAAAACATCGTGAGGAAACCGGCATGTCCTAGAACCAAAAATTCGAAGACATGTGACATCTACCAACCCGCACTGGGCCCGCGTGATGGATTACGGCCCACTCCCTCTCACAGAGAGGAGGCCTGTGTCGCAGTAGTGGGAACATTATAGGCTGATTATGTACCTACTTCTGTTTTGCCTTTAATGAATAACAAACAAAGGTACCTAAGTAACATTCTGTTCACTTTATAATATTCCAACAAGAATGTTTTCATTTAAAATCTGGCGGAATTTTGTTTAGCTTAGACAATTCTAAGTATTTTTACACTAAATTTCCACTTACGGGACAGGTATTCCGTGGCATATTTTGTTTCAGTAATTTTACTAAATACCAAACTACATTCTTGTAGATAAAATGAAAGATACTAATTAATTTAAATGAAAGAATTTTGTTAAATAGTCATTGGTAATAGGGAATATGCATGTAATTTTTTTTTCACAGTATCAATAATAGACATTAATATAAACCCAAGAAAAGTATTAAAAGTTAAATTCAACTACTGCTTGTTGCTCAAAAAAATGATGAAACTCCAACAATTTTCTACTACAGTTCAAACGACTGTTTCTGTCGCGGGCATGATGTTACGTGATTTACCACGAATCTTCTTTCCACGAATCTTTTTTGTAGCCCCAAATTATATAAATTAAATTATTTATTCAAGCAGAAATCGCACTTACTTACCTTAGTGAGATTTCAAGCACTAAGGGCCTTATCACACTAGCGGTTTCCAAGCAGCTGCGGGGCGGGGCGGGCGCGTAGCGAATGTTTCGCGAACACGTCGCGGCTGCACTGCGAAGACGTCGCGGGCGCGTGGCAAATTCGCAACGTTTTCGTCGCGTGTTTGTAGCAAGTTAACGACATACAATACACTCAGTAACAAAATGGATTCCGATGAGGAGCCACTGCTGTTGGTTTTGTTACTTCGAAGACGCCGGAGACGAAAACGAAAGTGTTGACGATTCTACTATTCGCAGCGATCTTGTTGCGCGTCTGCAACGAATTCGCTGCGCATGCGCCGCGTGTTCGTTGCGCGCCCGCTCCGCTTTGAGGACGCTCGCAATCCGCTAGTATGATAAGGCCCTTAGTATAGATTTTTATCAACATAGTTTCTTTCGTCACTGCGCCGGCATTGTCGAAGACGACGCGCTTTGAGTTTGCGTTCCGTTCCACCAAAGAAACGCATTAATTAATTGTAAAATAAGTAATGCATTTTTTTTTAAAAAAAGATTAGGAGTTTGTTTCTTGACTCCTACACAATGTGTATTTAAATAATGGACAAGTTTTGAATTACTTGTATATTCCTTATTGGTGTAATTATAGTCCATACAATAATACCCACTTGAGTTGCACCAGGTCGATAAAACGATGTTTTAAATTAGTACATATTTAGTGATTTGTGATGCAACTATGCCTTAGTTTTCAATCTTTGTAGTACTTATTGCAATTTAATTACGCGGATTTTACCAAACAAACAAGATATAATTAAATATTTCATGTTTGTTTGAGAAAAATATACGGTGTGTTTACCTAACTAGAATTGTATTCATAAGCATAAAAATATGTGATTTAACTAGTCATAAGTTATTTTATTTTGAGCCTTTTGAACACACCATTTACGAGAAACAGACGTATCTAACTCCCTCTCACACAGAGGAGGCCTGTGTCCCAGCAGTGGGAACATTATAGGCTGATTATGTATGTTATGTAGATGTATCTAAAACCAAAGAAATAAAATCGATAAATGCTTCGGACCTTAAATCGTTTGTCTGTAAGTGAAACGTTCTCGTCATTCAATTACATTTGAGTAGTCGGTCAATTGGCCAAAAAACTGTCCATATGGGTCATACAGAGATTGACCGTGTCAATTGGTATTTGACCACTGATTTCCCTACCATTGGGCGTATAATTTGGAAGCGTTTAGAGAACGGGAACATAAATAAGTATGATGTTACATAACATCCAGCGAACAGAAGTGCATAGTTATGTTTATATTCTAAACAATAGCTAAGCGAAAATTTACAATGGAAAAACCAACCAAAACAAGTATAGGTCTCAGCAGTCTTTAAAGTAAAAAACGTGACGAACAAACTAGAACTCGTTTATAGTTAACAATGATGGGAACATTAACAGATGGACTCGTAGAGAATGTGTAGGAAATTCAGGTTCACAGGCACCGACATCGACTGACGGCTCAAAGTACCTACTCATGCCTCTTCAATCATAATGGAAGGTCAGAAAAAGGATCAAAGGAAACATCCAAAACAAGTCTAACGCACTAATAAGATCACGGCCATCGAAGAATAATAGCAATCAGAAAATCTCTGGCGCAAAAGCAAATACAGCGAGATTCTTTGATTAAATCATGGCATTTACTAGAAAATCTACTGAATATGTACGAAATCGAATAATTCCGTAAACTTCGTCAAAATATTCCTGTAAAACCTTATTTTTCTACATACCTTCCTGCCACGTTAATTAATATAGGTTGTTAACGCCGAATTTAACACTTACCGCGAGAAATGGGTCTACGGGTGCCGCCATTTTTTTATGGACGAATATTTTGGCGCGATGTCGAAATGAGGGCAATTTAGCAAATATTGCGTTTCGGTATATCTTTTGGTGGCAACATTTTATTAGCTTTTTTAAAGGCAATATTGAACAGATACGAGTGAAAATGTTTAATGAAAGAACGTCTGTCATTTGCATGTTACATAATATTGGAAATATCTCGCGTCTAAAAATTGATTTCTATGTACTCATCTCTATAACGGAATCATAGATTAAAGACTTCGTGTTTAGCGGGATAAAAGCATATTTTTATGAAAAGCGTACTTACTTGAACAGCTGAAAGTCGGGAAATAAAAAAAAACGGCCAAGTGCGTCTCGGACTTCGCACATTTAGGGAACTAAATATGTAGAATACAAGCCGTCCGAATGGCAAAATTAGTCATAAGCAGTAGGTGAGTGACCTTAGTAACAGTTTTTGTGAGGAATCTCTGGAGCTTGGTTATAGATTTCTTCACGTGAGAGAATTTCAAAGAAAAAATCAGATTTATCAATGTATTGGTATTTGTTAGTAAAATATACGTAATAATATTATTACTATGAACTAGAAATCAGGTGGTAATGTATATACCACCTGATTTCTAGTTCATAGGTCAATGGGAATGTAAAAAATTAAAAGCTGACTTTGGTGGTTTCTCGTTCATTTGTTTTCCAATATGTTTTAAACCAAAAAATACAGTATTTATCTACTCAACGAGCTCTAAACGATACCCTACTCCTTTATGTATGGGACCCCCCTTAATTTTTTTTTTTTAAATTTGTAGTAATGGCTTTGGTTCAACAAGATGCTAATACTGTGAACATTTTAAGACTGTAGCTCCAACCATTTGACTGTAAAACCTATGTGACAGACGACGGACAGACGGAGTGACAGCAACAGGGTCCCGTTTGGGCCCTTCGGGTACGGAACCCTAAAAAGGAGAAATGAAAGAAACCTTATACCCTGTGAAATAAGAACGTTTATTAGGTACCGATAATATATATATATATATATATATATATTATGTTAATCGAATGTACATAACAACGATAAAATAAAATACGTAGGTAGGTACGCTCAAGGGTCCTGGATCGTATTATCCGAAACGAATAAAATGGAATATATCGCATATTAAATGTTTGACTTTATTCTTGAAGTCGATCTGCGAGTAATACGGTTCTCTTTTAGCCTTTGATATATTTAAAATTATCGTTTTATTTCGGCTTTGAATATTTTTATATTGTAGGTATTGGTGTGATTCGATTTTATTTCGACAGGTAGGTAACTGGCGGAATGAGGAAAATGTCGTGAGGAAAGTTTAGAGTATGAATGTGGATGGCTATAAGAGTAGGGGAAGGCCAAAGAAACGATGGATGGACTGTGTGAAAGATGATATGGCTAGAAAGGGGGTGACTACCGAGATGACGACTAATACTCGAAGTATGGAAGAAAAGACATGTTGCGGCGCCCACTAATAAATTGGAATAAGAACAGCAGGCTTAGCACGAGAACGTTTTGTCGACGGAAGAGTAGACAACAATTATGTTTCCGTGTAGACAGTTGACAGTTTCCGACCGGGAAATGTAGATAAGCGATTTTTTTTCTATTCTGATGATGAATGGAGGAGAATGATGCTGAGGTAGGGACTACTCGTATATGTATATGTTCTGTGTTCATAAGCATAAATCTGTTTTGTTTTATTATTTATAAGAATTTCCATAGCTTTTATGTGCACGTGTTTCTGTGAGAAATAAATCTATTTTTCTTTTTTTTTTCTTTCTAACTACGTATCTGAAATAAATGCTTGGGTATATGGCACCATTTCGAATAGGTTGAGAATAATAGGATTAGGAAAAATAGGGTTAGAAGTATTGTCTGGAGTGGAGTCGAAATAGCGACATACTACTAAAATTGTGACCTATCTGTTATACATATTACAAGTCCAGTTTGCATCCTCGTCAAATTTCAGGAGGCAGCTATGAAAGACATATATAATCAAATAAAATTACGATACCTACCATTATTTAAAACATACTTGTTTTTTTAATTATTTAAGTTTGACAGTATTTTAGAATACACCAGTCTCACAGAACAGAATCACCCCGTTGCGTATGCGGTAGTGTGTGTGTAAAAGGGCAGTCACAGTGCGGCGGTTACAGCACGGCAATCACACGGGCCGCGTTTTAACATGCGTGTCCCACACATGCCGATTTCCGAAAATTAGAAAAAAAATGTCCTACTTATTTAATTATTGATTCGTGTCGAGAATCATTAGCATAGTTACCTCCTTGAATTTGACGAGGATGCAAAACGACACCTTGTATACAGGGTGTGTCGTAAATAATGGTCCAATATTAAGGGGTCGATACACCGTTTATTCAGCTACCACATACCACAATTTGAACCATTTTTCCCCATAGATCTCGGTTTTTTATTTTTAGAAAATTTTACTTTTTTCTTTACTAATTTGGCTGTAATTTCTATAAATGACATTCTATTTTTAATTTTGATTTTTTTTATGCCTTTGGAATACATGTGCTAACTGCTAGTGAAATTAGTAAAGCAAGGTGTAAAGAAAAAAAAATATATAAGTATAAATAAATATTTTATTCTGAGACCAATGGAAAAAAGTGGTTCAAATTGCGGTATGTGATAGCTGAATATACTGTGTATCGACCCCTTAACGTTCGACCACTATTTATGACACATCCTGTATACTAATATTATAAACAGGTAAAATTTGTAAGTTTATATGTAAAGGGTAATCTTTGGAACTAATGATCCGACTCCAAAAATTTATTCACTATTGGGAAGCTGCATTATCCTTTAGTGCCATAGGATATGTTTTATGATAAAACGAGAAACTTTTCGTGAAAGAAGTCGCGGTAAGAAGCTAGTAGATTATAAAATACCTCGATATAGTTTTTATTTCTACTAAGTTTGATGATTTGATGCCACAAAAAATCTAATTAAAACTATTTTATCAAATGATTTTTCAATCCATTAGTGAATATAACGGTCGGTGAGGTCAACTCGAATCAAATAGCAATAAGAAAAAGTAATTGTCTGCAAAGCGTTAAAACTATAAATCATTGTCATTCTAAATCTCACATTCAGGTTAATGTCGACTATCAATGTCTAGAAATAACTTAATTCCACCACCTGTGCTATTCACCGTAAAAATATAATACAGGATATATTTCGCACTTTAAGCGAGTCCAATTTCTCGAAGTACGAATTGGAACATCGAGATTGCCACTTGGCCTTATAGAACGGAATTGTACCTGGGTTCCGTGGTCCGTACGATTGGCTTTACGAGATTACCTACCTACCTTCTTTGCCTTTAAAAACAGCGAGGTGGAAATTACATCGGCCTTTGTTTCGTTAATTCAGATTGGAAAAGCAAATTCCTATTTTCTAAAACATTAACGGGAGAATTGCGGTGTTGTAGATAATAGAATTGCTTGACAATCAGCTTCGATAAGAAAATAGAGTCGAATAAGCTGGAGAAAACTCTAAGTGGGTACTAGGATTTCGTATTCATGTGATTGGAAAATGGAATGGAAATGAAACTAGATGACGCAGCTTTATTTAAAAGGTCTACATTAAGAGGCTGACAACATCTAAAGCGCGGTCACTGTCGGACTGCATAGAAAAGAAAGAGAAGCGCTATGACACAACGCTGGTAATTTATATTCTCTATTTACAAAAAATCGAAGGATTGTATAAAAAAAAATAAAACGCTATAAGATACAGAATGATTGCATGTATCTTAGTGATTTTTAACTATTGTATCAAATTAGTTGTATTATGTTTTCAACACACTATCTACCTAGCATATATCCTGAAGAAAATCATATATTTTTTTGATTTTGTTTACTGCAGTAGATCATATACTTTTATTTTATTTTATTTTTATTTTTATTCAAAAGGAACAACAAACAGCTACAATATAAAACATAGAAACAAGAAATACACAAAACATAATAGACAATATTGCAGCCCACAACGCTGTTCACAGATTAACTATAGGATACAATACAGTGAAAATAATCGCTAGGGTTACAGATACAAGATATAATTTTATTCTAACTTTTAGGCATTATAAAACTTACACAATCTGCGTTTAGGTCCTGTAGTCCCGTTAAGTACCAGCACTTGCCCGCACTTCGCCCGTGTAGATGTCGGAAACTATCCAGGGGAACGTGCTACAGAGATAAAAAGTATCATTTATGTGATTTAATCCAGAGGGGCAATTGCGTAACACACATATAATTACAATTGATCGCAATTGGTATCATTATGGCAGTTCACCCACGTCCATTGGGTTATTTACTTTGTCGAGCAGACGTATTTTTGAAACCTATGAAGCAATGGATTAGCACTATGCTTAAAAATTTGGGTCCTGGTTATAAACTACCTGTGTGCCAGATTTCATCCAAATCCTTTCAGCCGTTTTTGCTTTATTGAATAATAAACATGCAAATATACTAACTTTGACATTTATAATATTAGTAGGATAGTAAGATTAAGAGGGGCTTGTGGCTAAGAGAGGGGCTTGTGGCTAAGAGAGAGGCGTATGGCTAAGAGAGGGGCTTGAGGCTAAGAGAGGGGCTTGTGGCTAAGTAATAACAGCCGCACTGGTCAATCGATCAGGTTAAGCTACGCTTACCGCGGTCGGTTCGTAGATGGGTGACCATCTTTACATACCAAGACCCCTCCGTGCCTCGGAAAGCACGTTAAGCTGTTGGTACCGGCTTTCATTCGTGGATCTTTGACAGTCGTTACGGGTCGTCAAAAGCCCGAAAGTCTGACAACCAGTCTTACCAAGGGGTATCGTATTACCCAGTAACTGTGTTGTGGAGGTCAGGTAGGCAGTCGCTCCATGTAAAATACTGGTATTCAACTGCATCCGGTAAGACTGGAAGCGACCCCAAATTAGTTGTGAAAAGGCTAGACAGATGATGATGAGTAGGATTAAGACGCTGACAACACCTAAACCGCGGTCACTGTCAGATTGCATAGAAAAGGAAGAGAAGCGCGATGACACAACGCTTGTAATTTATTGCAAAATATGAAGCAATTATCTATTTACTCAAAATTGAGTTGAGTAGTAGAAAATAAAAAACAACCAAGATCTGCATTCAAATAAGACGTTCTTGTTATTAATTAAATACGTAACGTATGTTAATATTTAATACAGATATTTTGGATTAGAACTCAAGGTAAGAGGTTAGTTTAACGTTAGTTTGTATCGAGATGTTTTTCAAAACGTGTTTTGGTAACAACCAAGTTCTGGGAAATATGTTCCAAATTAACATATATTTTTCCGTTACCACAAACTACACAGATTTGGCAATTTTTTTTCTTAAGAGAAGCCTATTTAGGTCAAATGGTTCTTGTCAGCGCCTTAATGAGGGGGGGGCTACATAAAGTTTTTCGTTAATTTTCATTCTTAAAGTGAAAAAAACAGATGCCTCATCTAAGAATGTCTACTATCATTTTAGTATCAAACATTTTCCATATCAGTAGATACTAATATTATAAATTCGAAAGAAGCTCTATCTGTCTGTCTGTTACCTTTCACACTTTAACGGCTGAACGGATTGAAATTTGGCACACAGGTAGACCATGACCTTTTTTTTTTTGGCTTGGAAATCATCAAATAACTTCTCTCGCTCTGGGCAGACTCTCTGGGTAGACCATGACCTAAGGTTAGCACATAGAAGGACATAATTATGCCGGTAGTACAGTCCCCAGCAATTCAAGATACCGCAAGCTGTCAATTTTTATCATTCGATTTTGACCTTAACCATCAAAATTTTAAGGTTTAAAATCATTTGGAGAATTTTGACAGTACGTTCCTATGGCCATGGATAAATTTCCAGCCTCCACTCGGGCAAAAGCAAGTAACTACTACAATAAAATTGCTGGTATGCCTACACATCTGTCTACAACGAAGAATAAAACAACCATTTTCAAAACTTCACTAACAAGCTGAATAAATCTGAAAAGTTCTGACACACGTCTAACAGATGTACAATGGTTCCGATGAATAATAGTCAGACGTCAGATAAAGATATTTGTCAGAAGGGTGCGTGAGGACATCAGTCTTACGTAATCTGTCCTTGGGGGTGCCTCTGACATCTTAAGGACTGGATGCAGGAAAAACCGACGCTTAATGCTCCATTGTATCTAAATATATCACTTGTATGTTTTCAAAGCTACCATCAATTCTTTAAACGATATGGTCAAATCTCGTGTTCAAAAAATCGACCTTATCACAGTTTTGATGGGGTTTACTTTCGTCTTTTTGGTTACTGTTGTTTATGAGTGGGATACGAATATCATTTTCTATTGCCATATCTATTTCATACAGTCAGCGACATTAACTGTTCAAATTGGGTGTCAATTACGTCAATTTGCCGTGTCATAGTCATTTCATACAACTGTCTGTGTTTGTCATACTTGAAAAGTACGCTTGAATTTACCTGATCAGAAGACTGTTAAATAATAATAATAAAAAATAAGAATGAAAACAGTACTTTTCGTCCCTGGGGAACAAATTTCCCTGCTGACAAAAAAAATAAAAACTATGCAAATCATGTCCCAACTTTTTATACAGCCACTCTGGTAAATCGCGGCGGAAAATTGTAATTAAAAAATATTATCAACAATTTTGTTACATGAATTTATACTTATAATTCACTTTTCACTAAATTATTATTTAATTTATATAGATTTGAGCTAAATATGTACGTACCATCATCAATCGTAAAAAATACTGGCTGGTAGAGTGCGACAGAAAAAGAAACATAAAAAAAGGGACATCGGCAATTCTATCTTCAGTTGTTTTGTCGACTACTAATTATTCACTTAGACAGATATTTGTATAAAACGAGTTCATCAGATTCAGATATGGATTTAATTCCTGATTTAATTAGGGAAGAGGCTAAAACAGTAGTGGAAAACCGTTTCAAAGTAACGTAAAAATCTTCCGATGTTTTTATGAAATGGCGCACTGATAAAATAGTCAAGTCTTTTTCGGAAAACATGTTACTAACATTATCTAATTATAACAATATTACTAACAATGAATTATCAAGAATCATCAACTGTATGGAGCAAAAAATCAGCTATAAAATAAATTACAAAATATTGCTTTCTCCAAAATTTACAGAGACACAAGAAACTCAAGTTTCGCAAAAAATATCCAACATTAATATACCAGGAAAGAACCTTTCTCTTACATTTAATAATTGCTCTAATTTTAATATTAATTTTAAATAGATATTACCTTTCCAATATTGTTTATTTATGTTTTAATAAAAAATTGTTTGTTTAACTAATCATATTTTTATTTACTTTCCTCATATTCGAAATGAAAAGCAGAGTGTTTACCTCGGGTGAAATACTTATTTAGGCACTCTAATTATTGACGCCCGCGCTACGCTCGTGGGTCAAACCACCTCGTGCCTAAAGAGGTCCCTTTCATCCCTTGTATAACAATCTACTATTTCCTTACTTACATTCAGCGATTGTACTAAATTCTTCAGCTCACACAGCAGCTTCAGTTCAGTATTCTTGAGTTTTCTTAAAATGTTGATGTACAAAAGCATAATTATTCTATTTATCTAAACTATTACTAACAACCACTACACCAGCAAACGTTGTGTGAAGGGTCCTCGGCCAGCCTAAACAAGGCACTCCCCTATATCGCATGTTTGTCCATCGTGTAATCGTGTTATTTAGTGGTGTTAATTTATTAGACCATAGACTATTGAAGTGCGAGGTCAATCGAACCGGCTTGTTCGCTCAACTAATTACTTTCCTCTACTGTGTGAAGAGACAAAGAAAAGCTTTTAATATTATTAAACCACGAAATCTTTACCTACTTGGAATCTTAGGAAAATATAATATATATATTTATATAGATAAGTATATGCTTTATGTATGTATGTATTGTATATGCAACTGGTACAACACTGACTACCTGCAGAATTGTCTCTCCTTCTCCCTTTAAACCATCCAAAGGTTGTCTGTAAAAGATCGCTTTTAGCGATAAGACCGCCCATTGTGTCACCCTATGTAAAATTTCAACATTTGTATCTGTAATTTTTATGGTGTACCGTATTATAGAGTATTCTATTCTATTCTATTCTATTGTCTGAATGTATTTTCTGTATTGATGATAAGTATGAAACGAAAAAAGGCTTGTTTGCTACTTAAGACATATAGGTTTGTAGTAAAGTGGGTTTCGTTTAAAACAGAACCAGAATAAGATCATACATTTTTTATATTCTATCACAAGACCAACGAAAGTCCAAATACACGAAAACAGCGAAAAAAACTAACATTAGTTAAATGTCATGAATCCTTGAACTCCACTAAAACACAGCTTTCATAACCATAGCACAATAATAGCGACCATAAAGCTAAATGAGACGAAAACACTTCGCTTTCATAAATAACAGTAACAAATTCTTATTGTGATAGCCGTTTTATGCAAGAGCAGTGGACTAGTATCAAATACGCCATACGTTACGTTCCCTAACGCTATAGAAAATATTCTCACCCAAGTGTGTGAATAAAAAATAATGCAGAACAAATCCGACGATATGAAAACAGAAGGTATGAAAACACGACATGAAGTTTTCCAACTTGGCGATGAAAGTCACAGGATCTTTATCCTGTGACTAGTCTTTACTAATCCTACGTCACCTTATTAGTTAGTTGATATCAATTTATTATTTAAGAGTTTGGGAAGAACGATGGTTGGACTGTGTGAAAGATGATATGGCTAGAAAGGGGGTGACTATCGGGATTACGACTAATAGAAAAGTATGGAAGAAAGGGACATGTCGCGCCGACCCCAAATAAATTGGGATGAGGGCAAGAGAATTATTATTTAAGGCGTGCCGTAAACGGGTCAAAAATTAATGTCGATAAGTGCCTAGGCTTCTGAGTGAAAAGTTGCGTGCATATTGGTAAATGTGAAGTTCTCGAAACCTATAAAATCTTTTATGACACGAGTGGCGATAAATTGGTATGGTAGGTAGGCAACGGTATTTTCAAGTTATCACAAATGTTCCGAGTTTCTATGACGCTGAAAATATATGAAAGCCATTTCGAAGTCTTTGCATATATACTTTCCAATTCGCAATATTGGAATACATTTGTAGTTTTATTCAAAGTTGGAAATATCCTATATAGGAGTACAGTTCAGTAGAAAATGTTAAAAAAGGGCATTGCTTTTAAGGTAGCTGTTTGAAAGCGGCACTGAACGTGTTCCATAACTGGATTTAAAAGAAAGGCACGCAAACAATTCGGACGAAAAGCCATCCAAAACCAATCGACTAAAAACTGCCTCCGGCTTTCCTTTGTCTGGTTCCAACTTCAATCCACTGCCTGCCGAAGATCTGAGTCGATAATTAAACATTTTTTTTCCATTTAAAAGACCAAACCCATCTACATGTGTAGATGCAGACCCGAGTCACCAGCTTTTGAATTTTAAAGTGGGGTCACACGAAGATCCTGCCGAGAGGTTTTTCTACAAATAGAACAGAAGCGTGAAATAGAAAAAAGAAAATCAAGGTAGAACTCCCAGGATTTTCTCTAATCCAAGCTTGTCTGCAACGGGGATTTATCAGGGTCACAGTAACGTAACGTTAACATATTCCGTCCGTATAGCTCCCTAATTGTATGGATTAAATTATAGCTAAGCGGTACATGGCTGGACTCCAAAGTGTTTGCTAAGCAGAAATTGTGTGGACATAACAAAGAATTATTTTAATTGTTATTTTTTCAACAACAAAATTCTCGTCCGTTTTACGCTAACACTGCAAATATTTAGTGAGTTTGCCTTTTTATTCTTTTCGAATATTCCACCACAATTAATCTTTTTCGCTGATCCAACTACGGCCTTAATCCAAATATTCTATAGAACTGAATCATACAACGCCAACGGTGGAATGCATTTATCAAAATTGAGCTGGAATTCTCTAAAACTCTCGCCGCACGGTATTGTGGGGCGGCTTGGGGGATTAGATTGATATCTGTTCATTCCTGTTTTGATTTATTTCGACCCAAAACCGAGTTATTCGACACCTGTAATCAACACGGCAATGAGAGCTTCGGCGTTGCCGTTTTACGAAGATTGGCTTATTTAATTTTATATAGACGACGACGACGACGACGACGTATATACAATTTGACAAATTTAATATTAACGTCCCTCAAGACCGCCGCGACTTACGATTTATACGTCGTAGGTTCGAACCCAGGCAGGCGCTTTTGTGTAAATTATTTCATCACCACTGCTCTCAAAACGGTGAAGGAAAACATCGTGATGAAACCGGCATGTCTTAGACACAAAAATTCGAAGTCATGTGAGATCTACCAACCCGCGCTCGCGTGGTGGATTACGGCCCACTTCCTCTCACTGAGAGGAAAACTAAATCTATCCCCTCAAACTTTCTTCAATCAGTGTTAAAATAAACTATCATCCAACAAAAACTGTTCCCAAACTTGTAACAACATACAAATGATTTTAGTTAAACTCAGACCTTCGCAGGAAACCTTTCGGCTACAAATAGCCTTGATAAGTGAAGTACATATTTATAGAAACGGGTTTGGACGTCTAATCGTAACAGGCGGGTATACTCCGGGTGTTGTTGACGGACAATTTACATAGAACTACCTAAATAAAGCGGGATTTTTTTTTACCGAACGTCAGCCCTTAATCGAATTGAGGATTTAAATTATGGAAAGCTGTATTGAGTGTTCGTGTTGGGAATATGTAAGCTTTCTAGTTTACATAAATAAAAATAAATTTGTTCATGATCTTCTGTAAATTGTTCCTTGATCGTGTGTATTCTGGAAAACTATGGCAAGAATGAAAGGAGTTTCAATAGCGCGCTCCAACACGCGTCCTCTTCATTGGAATAAGTTGGATAGTTTTTTAATTCCCGAGACATTATCCATAATTGATATATATATATCCTTAGCTGAAGTATAATACAAATAACATGCTATTCGAACACATAACACCTTTGATTAATATTATTGATCGAAGCTTAACACAAAATGAGTTATCTTGTTAATATTTATCTTCAACCACAACGTGGTAGCAAGTCATTAGGTCAATCGATCAGCTGAGGTTTGCCGAGTCAATCTGATTCCGTATCCCGAAGGCTCTAGGCTCGTGACGCATGACAGAGTGGATGTGACCGGACGACGTCTAGGTAATTTCCCCTGGCAATGGATTGAGGCTGTCCGGAGTAAATTATAGGCGGGTCGGGACCCATGCTGGGCACCAATAAGCCTCCATAATGATAATTTGCAATATTGCGACGTCAAATTTCCTCTGCAGTGTTTGTTAACTATAAATTATGTTGTAGTTATGTAAATATAGATCTATCTTTCCGTATTTTGCTAATGTTTTGTACAAACTTAAATCCCACGTTGGGCGCCATTATTTAAATGTTTTGAATATAAATTACGCTGACTTGTTTCTAGTTAACAACTACGTAATACAACAAAACGTTAGCCGTTCTTAACTTATAACACACACCACATGCTCATATAACAACCATTAGAAGGTCGAGGCGTCATTTTATCTTTATTACAGTCCCTTAAACAATCAACCATTGACACCTTAATATAAAGTTGTGCTAAGATATAGATGACATCTTTTCGTTTCTTGGAAACCTCGTAGCTTTCATTCGTATTTTCTCAACCTTAAGATTCCGTACATATTTATTAGACGCTAATGAAAATGGACCGTGTAGGCTCCGGTCATGAATACTTAAAAAGGTTAAGTAGGTTTCCAAGAAGGTTTTTTTATGATAATAAGGTAGTCAGGCTCGTTGACGTGTGATCGATTGGCAGCCTATCTCTGAAGTGATTGGATGAGTCGCTGATAGAAAATTGGTTCTACGAAGTTTATTTTTAAAAAGAGAGGGAAAAAACGTGTTTTAAAAGATATTGAAAGGTTTTCGTCGGTTGCTTTGCGAACGTTTCTCGTTCATAGCTATTGAATCTCTTATTTTGATGCGTTAATATTTAGACCATCGTTTTACTCTTCGTGTCTCAACGGACGTTAAAAGTTTCGCTATCAAATCCCACTTTTATCACCCACAAGACGCAAAGACGAAACTATTTAGTTACATTTAAACGCAACTATGTGTCCTAAATGAAGAGAAATCCTTCCTAAAGTGTACATGAAAGCTGTTAAAAATAATCGTAAAGTAAGCTCTAGAAGTAAACTGCAGTTAATGTCCTATTAATCAAACCAAATTATTAAAAAAAAACAAAAATCCCGACGAAGATAAAAAACGAGTATCCTTTAAGACGATTGAATTTATTTATTTTTGGAACTTAAAGGATACTCGTTTATATTTTTCATCTTGCTTTCATCTTTTAAGTTCGTTTTTTGCCAGTCGGATTTTTTTTTTAATAATTTGTTTTCTCTTTTCAGTTGTGTTTTTGCAGTAGGGTTTTTTTAATAATTTGCTTAGGTTTAAGCTTTTTACTCTCGTTACTAGCTTGTATTTGATAACATTGTTCTAATTTATTTAAACAAGAAAACTTCCCTCTCTTGTTTTGTAATTGCAGATGCAATTTATAAATATTATGTAGACTATGTCACTCCCACAATTAAGTCTCATATGTTAAAATCCAACAAGCCGTTTAGATTACAGAGCGTGCCAAAGAAATAGACATACATACTCTCGAAAAACATTACCCTCCTTCTGAGGCAGTCGGGTAAAAAGGGTAAATAAAAATTTGTAAATATTTAAATATAAATTGCAGTAAGTAGCTAAGTTGGGCTATAACAGAGAAATAAAAGTGTGCATTATAAAATAAATGTACTTCGGAGAACACCGCTAGCTCAGGATTTACTGAAATGAGGTTTCTTACATTTATACGGTAGAATTATTGGATTCTCGTGACTTCAAAGAGGTCTATTTTTAGCGGTTTCTTTAGATTAAAGGTTTTTGTATTTTGAAGTCTGCCCTTTAGGAACTTATAAGGATTTTCAGATGTTTCAATTTCTGTCAAATTTAATACAAATACGCTATTTTTATAAGAGATTCTATTAAGTTTGTATTATATCCAATTTCTTTATTCGGACCGTTTTCCGGACAATCTCTTATCTTATCCTTTGTATTTAATGTCTTCTTGCTCGAATCAAGTTACTGCCGACAAAAAGTTTAATTGCCAAGCAGCAAAGTCCGAGGGCAAGAGCAGTGGGACCCAAGGGACGAGAGGAAAAAAATATGTGCAAACTTTTAAATGGCATCGTTCTCTACGGCCCCCTTGGGAATTTGTACTGATACACAAATTAGCTTGTTTCCGATACCGGTCGGAAAACGAATGGAAATGTCTCTGGTTTTCGACAATATTGGCTGAAAATAGCAGTTGACATCAAACGAAAATTGAACGACGGATTTAATTTTAAATTCGAAAAGAGAATTCGGAGAGAGAACTTGCATTTTGAATCTGCTAAAAAGCTATTCCAGATTTAAAATTCCAATAGCCAAACGAGTTTTTAAAAACACACAACTATTTGAATATAAAAATAATGTCGTGCAGATAAAATTCTGGTAAATCCTTTGCTAACATTAAACATTTTAATACAACACAAAGCAAAATAAGCAAAGCACATGGCACTTGGGTTTAATAAAAGAGATGCAGTTGGGACTCGCTAGCCGTAATGACTAGTTTGTGGCACAATTAACTCAAGAGATAGGTGTTACGGGCAAACGGCCACTGAGCCAAGAACAAACGGCCTTTGTGTACCATTGTTACTATGATAATTTTAGTTGTGCAATTGTTTTATGATTAAGGACAAATATAAAGCAGACCCTCACTTTTGGATGTAACATCTGCCATATTGATTTTGATCACCCGGGCCATAATAACGAATCGATTGACACCTAATTCATCAAAATCGGATGATTAGTTTAACATACATACATAGAATTATTTTTCTTATTCAAATTTCGTTCTCGAAATTATCACATGAGAGGTAAGTCTGTATTTTGATAACCATAAAAAATTTGATAGTTGTCAAAATACAGACTATCTTATATTTATGGGGTCTTAGGGCCGGTTTTACAGCGCCCCAACTAAAGAATACAGCAGCATTTGCAGCATACACGATGGTTAAAGCGGCCATTAGTGCCACAATAAACAGATCTCAAAAACTGCCAAGGCCCTCCAATTGTATAGACCATAATAATATCAATAAATTTATACCGATGATCGATGTTTTCAGAGAATTCATGACGACAAGGCACGATCTCCTTTCATACGCGTTGAAAAGAACACGGAGCAATATGGCGATATTGCCCGAGTGTTGGATCAGACGTGTTGGAAGTATTGAAAACCACGTATTTTAATAACATGTAAGGCTTTAGAAAATACTTTTTTGATACCAAGTTAAAGACTTAAAAGTGCTGTATAGCATAATCAGCCTATAAAGTTCCCACTGCTGGGACACAGGCCTCCGCTCTATGAGAAGGAGTGGGCCATAATACACCACGCGGGCGCAGTGCGGGTTGGTAGATGTTCAACGAAGTTTTAGTTCTAGGACATGCCGGTTTCCTCACGATGTTTTTCTTCACCGTTTTTGAGTGTCGTTTAGTACAAATTAACTGTATGTATAGACAAGTAACAAAAAGTTTTTGATATGCACTCTATAATCTTTACTCTTCCTATGTCTGTATCGTAATAAAAAAAAACAATAGAGCGATGTCCTGCTAAGCTTTAATAAAATATTTATACTATTCCAGTCAAATCCTAAAGATGGTCCCAATAATGAGAGCATTTTATGACAGGATGGACATAAATAAACTGAAGTCTCTAAATTCAGGGATTCTCAAACTACTTTGGGCAAGAGACCCCTTTTCCAAAATGAACTGATACCTCAGACCCCCATAGCTGATCTGGAGGCAAAAGCCCTCGCGCACGTATGGGAGTGGCGCGAGGAGGCGAAACGCCGGGGCGTTAGTCCGCTGCCGCGAGAAATCGCGGCACAGCGGACGGAGCTCCGGCGGGATCTCATGGCGTCATGGAAAGTACGGTTGTCGCAACCCAGTGCTGGGCACGCCACGATTGCGGCGATAAGTCCCCTCTTTGAGGAGTGGCTGGAGAGGCGCCACGGCGTCCTCACCTTCCGCCTGACGCAGGTCCTCACCGGACACGGCAGCTTCGGGAGGTTCCTGTGTCGGATAAGGCGGGAGGAAACGTCCGGGTGTCACCACTGTGTGGATCGCCCGGAGGACACGGTGGAGCATACGGTGGAGGTCTGCCCGGCTTGGGCAGAGCACCGCCGTGTCCTCGTGGAGGCGATCGGCGGCAGAGACCTCTCGCATCCGGCCCTGGTTCAGGCCATGGTACGGAGCGAGAGGGCATGGGCAGCCGTCACCTCCTTCTGCGAAGCAGTAATGCTCGCGAAGGAGGAGGCGGGACGGTTGAGGGAAAGGCACGTTTCGCGCCCTCTCGCCCGTAGCCACCGCAGGAGACGCCCTGGGCGTCGGGAATCTCGGGCGGATTTCCAGCCACCTTAGGCGCGGGCTTGCGGACGGTGAGCAATGGGTAGCTCACCGTCCGGTAAGGACTAGGCCCGGGTCGACGGCGCGTCGTATTCCACGCGCGCCTCAAAGAGATGTCGTCAGCACAAAGTAGGGGTCCACTAGGGCCGATGCCTGCCGGGGTCGCGGGAAGGTACTTATGGGTCACCGAGGCCCCGCAACACAGGCAACAGGAAGGAATACGGGTGGGTTTTAGTCAGTAAGAGTCTGACACACCCTCCCGCTCCGCCCAGAGCGGGAGAAGTTATTTGATGATTTCCCACCCTCAAAAAAAAAAAAGACCCCCATAGCTAATTTTTTTCATCTTGTACGAACTTGAGCACGCTTATCGACTTGTTCAGTTTGTAAAAGTACAACAATGATACTTCCTACTAAAATATTAGCCATTCTTATAACAAGTTGGTACACGTAACACAACTTATACAGTATCTTGAAAGTTTCAAATAAGAATTTGTGTATTAACACAAGGTCTAAAAATCGATCCCTATTAATTATAATAGGGATCGATTTTTTAGACCTCGTCGACCCCCATAATCAGTTTTCGTTTATGTCGACCCCTGGGAAACCGATTTCGACCCCAAGGGGTCGATATCGGCCACTTTGGAAATCCCTGCTCTAATTCGTCCGGATTTTTGGTTAGAATCGTAAATACTAGCAGATATTACAGAAATCAATCGTGCCAGCGATTTATTGCACTGTTGCCAAGTTCTTAAAACTGAAGCATAAATAGCAAATACTCCCACAAAATGAAAAAAAAAACATGGAGTTTTCTAAGACTGAGACTAGCTCGAAATAGGAATAACTTTATAACTCCTTAGACTGGCCACAAACAAGGCGTATATATTGTAAAAAAACTACGTATTTCGACATATTAGAATTAATAGTGTCTGCAAGGCAGTAATAAGTCTGAATAAAACATTTGTCTTAACCAAAAAAAAAAACAAAAGAAAAAATCAGTTTTCTTGAGAAATTTGGCTGGCTTTTTTCTGCCTATTGGCTCTTCATTTTAAAAGGATATTTAATAATAATTTATGTTGTGTTTCATTACTGCCAAGGGTAAAAGACTTGGCCGTAGAACTTTGTAAGAGTTTTCCCAAGTTTAATGAAAGAGGTTTTAATCTACCAGTAAATTTCTCGGAACTTTTGCCGAAAAGGAAACGGTTTTTTACCGGCTGTGAATGCAAATTGACCGAAATTATTTGAATGGTCTATTAGCCTTCTGTGGTAAAGTTGAGCTTTTGAGTATTAAGTAATGTATTTATCACTTGACATGAATCTGCATAAACAAAATGGCAGTTGAGATATCCTAAACCGACAAAAACGGTAGCCGTTCCCAGCTGTAACGTGCAAACTAAAAATGCTACACGAAAATGAACTCTTAACCATGTTTTAATAATAAAGCGTGTATGCAGGTTCACAATGAAAAATAAAACAAAATATGAAATTTTTATAATCCCATCATGTGTGTTGTCTGTCGTAAATGAAAAGCCGTTTATAACGCTCAGTTAAATGATTAAACCGTTGGCACACGACAAAGGGGTTTTAATTAAAACTAACTATGCGTGCAGGTATCTCTATGTCGCGATATTGTTATAAACTGGGGCGGTACTTTGGCGCGCATAAAAATGTCACATTTGACAGCTGCCATTTTTTAAATAATGTTACTAGTGATAAGTAGCTAAAATAAAATGTTGTTATTGACGCATATTTAATGTACAGTCGCCAACACACAAACTGACAAATTTCTTTAAATGATTTTAAAATTTAAAATGTTGATGATTAAGTTCAAAATGGAATGAGAAAATTTGACAGTTTGTGGTAATTTGATGTGCTGGCGACTGCACCATGGGATTTTAGTCCTTGGATTACCAAAGATACTTTCACTACAAAACAAAAAAAAAAAAAAAACAAAATAAAAATAAACTAGGTTCTGTTTATTATTATTTTTTTGGTGTGATTTTATGAATTACTTCTTTCGCTCTGGGCGCAGCGGGAGGGTGTGTCAGACACTTACTGACTAAAACCCACCCGTGTTCCTTCCGTTGCCTGTGTGTTGCCAGAGGCCACGGTATCCCTTTCAGATTTTTCCGCGACCCCGGCAGGCATCAGCCCCAGCGGACCCTACACTTGTGCTGACATCCTCTGAGGCGTGCGTGGAACACAACGCGCCATCGACCCGGGCCTAGTCCTTATCGGACGGCGAGCTACCCATTGCTGAACTAGGTTCTCTGCTATTTAATTTGACATGTTATAAACTTCAAGAAAGAGAGAGAGAGAGCAGTGGTAGGCCAGTGGTAACGGCCACGACTTACGAGTTGTAGGTCGTAGGTTCGAATCCAGGCAGGCGCTTTACTTTGTGTATCTTATTTCATCACCACTGCTCTCAAAACGGTGAAGGAAAACATCGTGAGGAAACCGGCAACTCCTAGAACCAAAATTTGATGACATGTGACATCTACCAACCCGCACTACGCCCGCGTGGTGGATTACGGCCCACTCCCCTCTCACAGAGAGGAGGCCTGTGTCCCAACAGTGAACAATATAGACTGATTATGTAAACCTCAAGATGAAGTCAATCAAAGATAAATCCTACTAAGTGAGAATAAAATGTCTACAAGGTGAAAATCATGAATAGCTGTTAAAACTATTGTTTGAAAAATCCATTCACTCATCATTCATTCATTTAGAATCACTGAAAATTCATGACGAAGTTTATAAACGCTTTAGTTTGATATTCATTGAAAGTCAAGCATACAGAAGTAGGTAATAGTGTATTATTATAATTTAAGTAAGGATTATGGCAAAGTAGTGAAATAATTATCTATACTACTATCACTTACTGCCACAGTAATCAATACACCGATTTATCACCAAAAACACCAACGTTACCTGTAATAACAAAAAGCAATAAATTAGTAAAGAACTGATACAACCATAAAAATCAGACGTAATTTATGAGCCAGCAAATATAGTGTTAGTAACGTCTGGCAACACCGCTTCTCGATTGTCAACCCACAGGTAAGGGTTAATTAATACCTTTGGAAAATTACGTTAAGTATTAAAAGTAATGAAACTTTATGAGGGTTCTCATAGCCTTTATAGCTCGTCGTTAGAGTAAATTTACTATGGGTTTTTAAATTGTAGTGGATTTAGTGTCATAGTTTAACCATCCAAGACAGTTTTGAATTAGGATTTTATTTTTAAACACCACTGGCCGGTTTTGATTTAAATTGTAAATGAGTACATGGGTTCTTTTGTTGCCGGCAATATCTGCGGAATGTGTTTTGATGAATTTTGTTGTATTAGCAAATTCGAAGAATCAACAATCCCCGTTTTTATGCTTCATTTAATTTCGCTTCAAATTAAACGGAACACAGTTATTACATTTGAGTTTCTTTATTTCCCATTCCTTTTAAAAACGAATTTCGAACTTTCGATCCTTCATTTTCGGACGACTTCACATAGGGGTCTAAACTTTTACCTTCTGATTGGTTGTCGTAGAATATTAAACTTTATTCTGTGATGCTTAAGATTGGAAGGTTATAAACCGTCAATCAAGCCCCATGTCGTAGTTAATCTTGTTGAAATATTCATGCAATTACGGTGGACATTTAATAAAACTTTTAATTCGTTTTAACGGACTATTTCGATTAAATGAGTAACTTGTTTTTTCTAACTTTACAGTACAGTACATGTCATCATTATCATCTGCGTAGCCTTTTTCCAACTATGTTGAGGTCGGTTTCCACTCTACTTTACATGGAGCGACTGCCTATCTGACCTCCGCAACCCAGTTACTGAGTAAGCAAGTGAGTGAGTCGTTACCAAGGGGCGCACCCCTGTTGGTAACGACTACATACACACACAGACAGTACAGGTACACCTACTCAGTTGTAAATTTTAATATGGCACGTCGAGTTTTCGAAACACTTCGGCTTTTTAGAACATTGTCTCTGTCACTCTGTTATTAGACCCGCACGGGTCTATCGATCAGGTTAAGTTACTCTTGCCGCGGGTGTTCCGTGCATGGGTGACTCTGATCTTTAGATACCAAGACCCCTCCGTGCCTCGGAAAACATGTTAAGCCTGGCCCTGGCTGTCTTTTGTAGATCTTTGATAGTTGTTACGGGTCGTCAGAAGCCCGAAAGTCTGACAACCAGTCTCACCAAGGGGTATTGTATTATCCAGTAACTGGGTTAAGTAGTCAGATAGGCAGTCGCTCCGTGTAAAGTACTGGTATTCAGCTGTATCCGGTTAGACTGGACCCTAACATGGTTGGGAAAAGGCGAGGCTGATGATGATGTCTCTGTCACTCATACCTTGTGTGACAGTCTCTTTCTAATTCTCGATGTGTCAAATTTACTGCCAGGTGCTGTTATTGATATTGAATTTGTAACAACATTTATTTAAGGCGCTGACAAGACCCAATTGATCAAAATAGGCTTCTCTTAAGAAAAAAATTGCCAAATCTGAATAGTTTGTGGTAGCGGAAAAAATATAATGTTAATTTTGAACATATTTCCCAGAACTTGGTTGTTACCAAAACATGTTTTGAAAAAGAAATCTCCATACAAACTAACGTTAAACTAACCTCTTACTGAGTTATAATCCAACTTATCTGTATTAATCATCAACATACGGTACGTTTTTCATTAATAACAAGAACGTCTTATTTCAATGCAGAACTGGTTGTTTTTATTTTCGATTACTCAACTCAATTTTGAGTAAATAGATAATTGCTTCATATTTTGCAATAAATTACAAGCGTTGTGTCATCACGCTTCCCCTTCTTTTCTATGCAATCTGACAGTGACCGCGGTTTAGGTGTTGACAGCGTCTTCATATGTCTGTTGCGTGTTGGTAATTGGGATGTTCGCGTTAATTTCGCTCGTTAGTGGAACAAGGTCAGTTAGCTACGAATTTGTTAGACACGACAGTCATTGCTTCCGACACAATGAAAGAATTTCCTCTTTTATTATAATTAACTAGGGACCCACTCCTGCTTCTAAGACTTGAAAAAACATCGAGAATTGTTATCTATTGTATATATATATAAAAATGAATTGACGTTTGTTAGTCTCACAAAAACTCGAGAACGGCCGAACCGATTTGCCATTAGGCAAATCGGTTCGGTTCAATCGGTTTTTAACCTTCCTTGGACTTCTATAAATATTTCAAAACCTAAATTATTAGGTTTTGAAATATTTATAGAAGTCCAAGGAAGGTTAAAAAGGTGAGAAAATATAAAGAAATTGCAATTAAAGCGTAGTAACTATGAACCTGTTAAAAAGTATTAGGGTTGCATGAATTCATGATAGTATTTCAATAAATATCCACGATAGGACTTGGATGAATTAGGGTAGGGTAGGTAGGTAGGGTAGGTAGGTAGGTAGGGTGAGTAGGTAGGGTACGGTATGTAAGTAGGGTAGGTTATTATAGATACTTAGTACTACCCGTGCTAAGCCGGGCCGGGTAAAGCTAGTTATATATAATATGTAAGTTTAATATAAATATTATACGTATAAATTACGGAAGATATTCTCTAAATGGTGGTGATAACTGCATCAAAATTCATTGCGTAATTTAGAAAAAAAACGCGTTCATACAGATAGACACGAAAAGCGACTTTAATATACATAAAATTGTATAGGTTGACCCAGTCATCAAAAAACGTATCTTAACGGAATATTTTTTTGCTGAAAGATGTAGTGTACACACAATTATTTACTTGAGTATTTATGCATTCTGGATGGATTTTACGTTTTTAACCGACGTCATAAAATGAGGAGGTTCTTTGTTCATCAGTTGTCAAAAATATATATTCAATATTAAAAACGATGGATGAGGTCTACGATGGAAAGAACAGGCCCAGGAGATGCCCGTTCTCTCTTGCTTTGAAGGCTGACTTGCTTGTGTTATTATGTGGAAAGGAACAGAGACGATGGCAGGCTATTTTCAATATTACGTTATCAATTCAACATGTTTATAAATAAAAATAAAATAAGTAAAATATATATACCTATATTTTTATGTATGTTCGCCGATTTCACTGTCAATTGTGGACCGATTTGAAAAATCTTTTTATGTCCCGTGGTGGTCCCATTGAGACTAAGTCATAATCTGATAAGGGGATCCCATGACAATCGAGGGAAATCCTCAAATTTTAAAGGCACACCTATAGCGATTTATGTATTTTTTATAGTAACTTGTGCATTTGCACAATGGTGCTATCCACCAAATTGGTGGAGTGGAATTGATGACGAAGACCACAGCTGGCCACCGGAACTACTTAATAAGAAGTAAGTATTTAACGAGTTGCGATTCGATTAGGTAAGTACTTTAATATGGTTGCTAAGCCAATTATGCTCTTCACAATGCATATGGTGAGTGGCAGTTCTCCTGGTTCTTTCTTTCCAGAACTCCTCAACTATTAACGTCCCTGCATCAAAAAAAGTAATATTTTGTAAAAAGTGAAGATAAAGTTGACATTAGGCTATTGTAACTTAGATAAATTACAAACTGACCCACTAAAATGTGAAAATTAAAAATATTTTTACAAAAATAAAACAACCGACTTCCAAAAAAAAAACACCACAAAGTGAAAAGTGACTTTAATTTCGGAAGTCGATGGCAAAAAACTAAAATACAGATCCAAAAACAACGACTTCCGAAATTAAAGTTATTTATCACTTTGTAGTATTTTTTTGGAAGTCGGTTGTTTTTTTTTTTTTTTAAAAAGTTTTTTATGTAATGTCAAAATAACAGCTCTTTACTAATTGCATATGAAAGTATATACGGTACTTATAAATGTTATTTTTGTCTGATTATCTGTAGGTATGTTTTTTCCGGCTAATCTCTGAAACGGCTGAACCAATTTTGACGGGACTTTCGCTGCCAGATAGCTTGTGTTATAAGAAGTAACTAGGGCTTCCTATTATTTAAAAAAAACCACGTAGGCGAAGCCGCTGGCTGCAGCTAAACAGAAATAATTAAGCAAGATTTTTAAATAAGAATTGGTTTACCTACATTAATAATTCAAACACGGTGAAAAAATTAGCATAGCCCAGTTTCATTAGATTTAGAATTCAGAATAATTGATTTTGAACTGGTGGAGGGTTTGAGGATGGTCTCTTGAGATTGTTGATGTTAAGTTATTCATTTGTTCGGAACTGGGTTAATCTGGTAACAACTGTAAGTGGGATGTTTGGGGTTTTCATTAGGTGTGGGGCAAGTAGGGACGTGACGGTTTAAGCAATTGGTAAGCAAACGTTAATCAATCTGCCTAGTGATATGAAAACGCATTCTTAGTATGAATATGTCTGTATTTATGTTATTGCACAAATACAAACTTGGTATGTAGCAATGTTTAAGAAACTATTTAGTTAGGTCCTCAATATAATATCAGTATAGACTTCAGACTTCTTGAAGGCAACCTTTAGATTCCAAGGCTCGAAGAGAACTACCTTAGCAACTAAGCGGCACACCAAATATAACATGTTTTTCATTCGGTTGTGTTAAAAATAAAATAAATTATTTAAAAAACAAAAAACCCGACTGCAAAAACACATAACTGAAAAGGGAAAAACAAGCATTATAATTTATATAATTTTGGTATCGCAGGCGGGGACAATCAAAAGTTACACCATATTTCAGGTTATTTGACTGTCCCTGCAAGACCAAAATTACGAGTATATAGATTATAATGCTTGTTTTTCCCTTTTCAGTTATGTGTTTTTGCAGTCGGGTTTTTTGTTTTTTAAATAATTTATTTTATTTGAAGCTGTTTAGTTTTATTAATATATATATTTGAAAATTGGATGCCAATTATGTTGCAATTAATTAAAAAAAAAACTTACCCTCCTTTTTTTTGTATTTGCAGATGCAATTTATAAATATTATATAGCCTATGTCACTCCCACAATTAAGACGAATCTAAAGACACCTCATATGTTAAAATCTATCAAGCCGTTTAGGCTACAGAGCGTGCCAAAGAAATAGACATACATACATACATACTCTCGAAAAACATTACCCTCCTGAGGCAGTCGGGTAAAAACAGTACTTTTACGGTAACTGTCAATTTAGATAGGTACTTTAAACTTCATGACTGATACAAAAATCATTTGAAGCAAATCACATACTTTCAATTTTATGTTTAAAATCACTACAAATCTTATTTTTATTTGACAATCGTGACACTAGCCTTCTCCCAACTATGTTGGGATCAGGTCCGATCTACCGGAGGCACCTGAATATGAAATTTTACAAGAAGCGATTGCCTATCTGACCTCCACAACCCAGTTACTGGGTAAACGATACCCCTTGGTAAGACTGGTTGTCAGACTGTTGGGCTCATAACTAACTGTAACGACTGCCAAAGATCTATGAATTGCAGTCGGGACCAACGACTTTACGAGCTTTCCGAGGCACTGAAGGGTCTCGATGTGTAATGCAACAAAGCAGCTTCACACTCTCCACGCTTAAAGTCGAATTAATAATTCACTGGAAATCTGACATGTGCTAGCTGTCACTTTGTGAAATAAAATGGTCATATTTATTATAACGGTGATCGTTTAGTTTAATCGATTTATTTAAGTGAAATATAAATGAATCTATCATTTCAAAAACCTCATAAGTCATTCAATTAGAATTTTTCAGGAATCAATAAAAACTGTTTCTTGCGCAAACAAATGAGTTTTATAGGACTTTTTATGCTTAATTTATTGATTTATTTCAGTGGTAAAAAAAAATTAAATAGCAAATAACAGTTTAAGTATTAATAAAAATAATGAAAAACAACCTGAAAAACTGTTCTTGACTTATGTTGTTTTAGCAAGAAATAGGGTTAGTGATATATAATTTAACCAAAATAATAGTAGTAATCATATTTTTTATTGCTTAATATTGAAAATTACACTTAAAAATAACCTTGACGGAATTCCTCAAGACACCGTCAAATCAATGAAGAATCGACAAGGTGCAAGCTGTGATTAGAACTGGAGGGGGGGGGGGGCGCAATACCAAGTACTGACACAACAAATTATTTTATGTTTTTTAACAGTTTCAGTTCCTAACAGCAGACATTATTATAAGTTCCCATTTGCCCTCTATTTTCACTCAGATAGCATTAATTTTAAAAATACTGAATAAATGTTGACAATAATGGCACCAACTCAAAGCTGAGGTCTCAAACGCTAATGTTAAAATGATTTTTATAATAAGTGATGTTCTTTTTGGAAAAATACATATATTTATGCGCGCGTATGGGTTGAGTCGATTTAGTTGCTCACGAGTGTGTTGAGTAAAAGACACAAATATGACATTTATGACGATTGTTGTCAAATTAAAGATTTGAATATTGTTGAACCAATCAGAACATTTATATAACTAAACAGACAGACGTGCTGCTGGGGAGTTTGTTCCACCACTTCTTCTTCCCAGCTAAAGCACTAGGAAGTGGTGACGGGCGGGCATTTTTAGGGGACTGTCTTATGTAACTTTGACGTTCGAAAAGTGCTGATTTTCCTAGTTTGAATAAATGACTTTTGATTTTGATTTGATTTTGAACAAAGCCGATTTAAAACGTCAAACTCAGTCATAAAACTACTCCCGCCATCTAAGAAGAAGAGGAAGGAATGTATTGTCTTACGTGGTTTTTACCCAGAAAAGAACACACACCCTTTAAAGAACAAAAAAATCAATCAGCAAAAAAAGCATGTTGGAAAAAAATGTGACTATAGAGATTTTTGAAATGACCGATTCAAATGTGTACAAGTCTAGAATATAATAATTACAATAAATATGATCATTTTATAACACAAAGTGACAGCTAGCACATGTTAACGAATTAATAATTCGTCTTTAGATACACGTTATAGAAAACTAATCAGCAACTTCTAATTCCTCCCTTACCATATTCAAGCTTAAAACGACGCAAGTTAGCCAAACTTCGTCTTAAATTACTCGATTTACATACAATAAGTCCGTCAAGCTACTTACTAATGCAGCATTAGACGTTGAAGTAAGACTACCTGACAAAAGCCATTTGTGTTAGTCGAACAAGTTATTCCTATTATTTAAATTGAAATAGCCAGATGTTATACTAAGTACTCTGGAACTTGTTCACGATAACGCATTGCAGGTAGATCTGTCCTTGTCGTAAAATTAATACTGGAAGAGCTAAGGTAATTTTGTAGCTTTGATGTTCATTTGTTTTAGCCGTTAAGTAAGCTTATAAACGTGTTATAACTTCTAGTCTTTTTAGGGCTTATAAAAGGTCATCGCTGGTTTTGCAAAAGGGCGCAAAAACGAATTGATTAGCATTTGAAAATACTGTTGCGAGCTGCTGAAGATTTCAAAAACTATCTTTGCATTGTATAAATTCAATCTCTTAGTATTGTATAGACGCTTGTGGCTCAATAATAACAGCCGCACGGGTCAATCGATCAGGTTAAGTTACGCTTGCCGCGGTTGGTCCGTAGATGGGTGACCATCTTTACATACCAAGACCCCTCCGTGCCTCGGAAGGCACGTTAAGCCGTTGGTCCCGGCTGTCATCCGTGGATCTTTGACAGCCGTTACGGGTCGTCAGAAGGCCGAAACTCTGACAACCAGTCTTACCAAGGGGTATCGTATTACCCAGTTACTGGGTTGTAGAGGCAGATACGCAGCCGCTCCATGTAAAATGCTGGTATTCAGCAGCATCCAGTTAGGCTGCGTTTCCACTGACGCGGAACTGGGCAGAGTGGACAGGAGCGGACCGTGAATTGGCCAATCACAGTGCTCGAAATCTGTGGAGTGGAGATTTCGAGCACTGTGATTGGCCAATTCGCGGTCCGCTCCTCTCCACTCCGCCCAGCTCCGCGTCAGTGGAAACGCACCCTTTGACTGCAAGCCGACCCCAACGTAGTTGGGAAAAGGCTAGGCAGATGGTGAGTGTTGTATAGTTGCATAGCACATTATTATGTGAGTATTATGTACCTACTGTAAAGCTGCCATTTACTGGGTACGTCTTTCATTGACTTGAATGTGCCCTGGCGGCTGGGAGCATGTTTTTCTCACTCTAATGTCTCGCTGATGGTGGCGCGTGTGTTAAATCATTTAGCTCCCTTCAAACGAGCTGAATGGTGCTGATCCATGCGTCATATTCGTGAACTGGCGCCGTTAGTAGGGACTGGTCATCTCCCAGCTGCCACGGCTCAATTTAATTTTAAAATTGTTTATGTTTATTTTTTTTTATCACGGACGCTTTTAACGTGCACGATTTTCTACTTTGTTCTCACATGTATAATCTCAACATGAATGATGTAACCAATATTTTGTTCTAAAAGAGTGTCCATGGAGTTTCTAGTTCGTTCTTTTCCATAGGAACCTACTACGCTTTGGAATGGGCAATTAGCTTCATCTTTCTTGTTCAAGTGACGGACCCCTTGACAATTCAAAAGTGCCTGTAATTGGTTTATTTGAAATAAATGAGTTTTTGAGGTCTACATTTTAGTTTAGAATTAAGGTGGATCCGCAGTGGTAGCCCGCGAAATTAAAATTTTCAAGATACAACCTGACACTGACCAACAAATTGAAAAAAAAAAATTGGTTGTCTGTAAATTCGGTATAAGGACGATAATTTTACGGGATAACGAGAGATTCGTCACAAGCCGAACGCTTAGGCCGATCGTGCCTCTCTATTGCTAGTTCCGCGCTCTCGCTTGCACGTTCGGCTCAGGCGGAACGTGACAATGAGTCAAGCTTTTTCGTGCGTACAGCCGGCGTTCATTGATTTATAAGACGTTATCACGTCAAACTCTTGAGAAAATTAAATTAAAAAAAATTGAAAAACCACCTTAACAATATTTTCTATTTTCTTAATTCTATTTTCTGCTGTATTAGACACTTCACTTATTTCCGAACAGGTGGCTTTACTTCTCCGAAATCTTAAAGAAATACCAATTTATTTGTAGAAATCTGCTTACATTATATCTTGTTTTCCATGATTCCTTTTCAATCCGACTACAACGTAATCTTTCACGTATTCTCTTCCTCACAGCTAATGACTCCACGAGGGAGCCAGTCGTTACTCTATTAACCTCCTACTATCGCGTGCTATCCTCAAAGGAGTTCGTATGCGGTGTTATAGGGAATTAATGGAATCACTTCGCCGACATGCTGGCTAAATGCGGTACCGAACTTCGTGGTACAATATTAATTTGTTACTGCAATGAGGAGGCTCATTGTAATATTTAAGACTAGCTTTAGCTTCTGCTTCTTGGACTTCGTCCGCGTGGCGTCTTATGTATATAGGTACTCTCTGCTCTCAAAACGGTGAAGGAAAACATCGTGAGGAAATCGGCATGTCCTAGAACCAAAAATTCGAAGACATGTGACATCTACCAACCCGGGCACATGTACATCTACCTACATCTACTGGGCCCCCGTGGTGAATTACGGCCCACTCCCTCTCACAGAGAGGAGGACTGTGTCCCAGCAGTGGAAACATTATAGGCTGATTATGGTGATATCTCTCTATCGCTCATGACACTCGGCAATACTATAGCTTTCCATTAGTGAAAGAATTTTTGGAATAAAGAAAGAAAGAAAAAGTATTTATTGGGACTCGCACAGGAGATCACAAATGAAACTAAAAAACACTCATAGAAACATAAAAAAAAAACAAAAAAAAACGAAAACAAAGCAAAAAGTCCTGTACGAGGCCAAAAGGCTTCTATCGCAGCATAATGCTGCGGCGGTACTTAAAAATAAGTGTCGCAGCGCTGGTATTCTGATAGCCCGCCCACTGTGAGATGTCACGGATAGATAGGTACAGATATAAATAAAAAATAAAATAAACGTGTGAAATAATCTATAAAAATAAAATAGTTATTGATTAAAATTCATGTAATTCTAAACCGCGTGTCAGAACCCGAACGTAACGTCACTTTGTCAATGCTATTTGTCTTTAATTGTCAATGCTATTTGTGTTTGTGGTACTCTATGGTATCTATGACCGATGATAACTGCATGTGAGTTAATGTTAAGGCGCTGACGAGACCCAGTTAACCAAAATAGGCTTCTCTTAAGGAAAAAAATTGCCAAATCTGTATAGTTTGTGGTGGCGAAAAAAATATATGTTAATTTTGAACATATTTCCCAGAACTTGGTTGTTACCAGAACACGTTTTAAAGAAAAAATGTCGATACAAACTAACGTTAAACTAACCTCTATCTGTATTAATTATCAACATACGTTACGTATTTAATTAATAACAAGAACGTCTTATTTTAATGCAGAACTTAGTTGTTTTTTTTTTATTTCTATTACTCAACTCAGTTTTGAGTAAATAGATAATTGCCTCATATTCGGCAATAAATTACAAGCGTTGTGTCATCGCGCTTCTCTTTCTTATCTATGCAATCTGACAGTGACCGCGGTTTAAGTGTTGTCAGCGTCTTAAGGCGCTGACAAGACCCAATTGACCAAAATAGGCTTCTCTTATGAAAGAAAATTGCCAAATCTGTATAGTTTGTGGTAGCGGAAAAAATATATGTTAATTTTGAACATATTTCCCAGAACTTGGTTGTCACCAAAACACGTTTTGAAAAAAAAATCTCGATACAAACTAACGTTAAACTAACCTCTTACCTTGAGTTCTAATACAAAATATCTATATTAAATATCAACATAAATTACGTATTTAATTAATAACAAGTACGTCTTATTCTAATGCAGAACTTGGTTGTTTTTTGTTTTCGATTACTCAACTCAATTCTGAGTAAATAGATAATTACTTCATATTTTGCAATAAATTACAAGCGTTTTGTCGTCGCGCTTCTCTTTCTTTTCTATGCAATCTGACAGTGACCGCGGTTTAGGTGTTGTCAGCGTCTTAAGCCTGAACCTGAGCCACATTTGTTTAACCTGCGGCGCCGGCGGTTGCGGCACGGCGCGCACGCGCAGCCCGCGGCGCACGTAGAACCCACGGCGCGCCGCCCGCGCCCCCGCGCCCCCGCGCCCGTAGCGCACGGTGCGCGCGCGCGGCACGTGCCGCAGCCGGTAGCCCGGAACTGTCGGCGCGCGACCTTCCTCTCCCTGCCTGACCCAGGTCTCATTTATCGGAATCAGATCAGAAGTGCCGTAGTTCCTCTACTCACAAATTTTACCTCTTTACAATAATTATTATGTATACGTAAGTATAGCCTAGCAGTTGCTTGCGGTTTCACTTGTGTCATATTATGGAAAATAGTAATGTGCCCAGCTGGCTTAGCATGACGTTTTCTATTTCTACGAATAATAGACACAACTCTTTCTATACAAAGTGACATTTCATTTCTCCATTTTTGACATCGCACCGTAAAAATCCTTCTGCAATCTGTCATTTTGTCTTTCGTTTCTAACGATCTTTGTCTAGGTCCTTTTTATGTAGGTACAAGGATTTCTACGGTTTGATGTCAAAAATGGAGAAACGAAATGTCACTTTGTATAGAAAGAGCTGTGTCTATTATTCGTAGAAAAAGAAAGCGTCATGCTAAGCCTGCTGGTTAAAAAAAAGTATCCAGGAAATGGTCTACTTGTGGTACGTAATTTCATCCAAATCCGTACAGTCGTTAGTGGTATTGATTAAGACACATCAATAGGATGGTATGGTTGCATTATCCATATTTTTAACCTGTTAAGGCGCGACACCGATTCGGAGTCAAACAATAGATAATCAATTGTGTCTCATTAGTCGTCCTTGACCAATTAAATGTTGATAAATAATGTTCTCGAATAATAGTGTTAGTTTTTCTTTATTTATCAGGCTAAACATAATATCTATACAATACAGCTACCCACCCACCTTGATATTTACATAAGAATAAGTTTTTTCCTTTGGAAAAAGCCTACTTATTTAATAAAGCTCCAGATATAAGGGTTCCAAAAGAGAACCTAAATATATTTTCGGAAATCTATTGAAATGACGCTAAGAAGCGGCTCTCGATCTCGAAAAACATGTTTTCTCAAATGTGTCGGCACTTAGTACTTTTACGTTGAGGGAGCGTCTCTGAGTGGAAGGGGAGGCGTTACGTACTCGATACTTCAACGGGTTCCTTTCAGCCCACGTTTATATCTAAAAATACCGTATTTTTAGCTTAAAAAGAAGGTTCTGATATGATATTGAAGACACAACCTACTTAGGTAAAGGACCTAAACTAGGTACACGACAATAACCAACCTTCATTGCAGATTATCAATAATTATCTAATTCAATTAAGAATTATAATGATTTATAAGTATTTATAACAAGTATTTATAAGTATTTATAACAAGTATTTATAAGTATTTATAACAAGTATTTTCCCGTTTAAGGAATAAACTAGCTTCGCAAAAAAGATTCTTTAATTATAAACTTAGATAGATGAGTTCATCGATTTCAATATCAATATAAGTATACAAAAACAACAAATCTCATCTAAGCCGCATTTAATGGCGGTATATCTTTGTACGGGGCTTAGTTTTGGCGCCAATCCAGCAGTGGTACAGGTGCGTCCGTGTATGCCATCCGCCATGTTTGAATGTGGCGTGCGCGGGAATATGCATGGAATACATAATTATAGTTCAATCTTTGTTACATTTGGGACTCCAAACACGTTTTCGGTGCTCCTGTTTATTTGTATAGTAAATCTAGACAGATAGGCTCGTTTTATTACCCGACTGTCCCAGAAGGAGGGTAATGTTTTTCGAGAGTATGTCTGTATGTATGTATATCTATTTCTTTGGCAAGCTCTATAGCCTAAACGGCTTGATGGATTTTAACATAAGAGGTGTCGTCAGATTCGTCTTAATTGTGGAAGTGGCATAGGCTACTTAATATTTGTATATTTTATCTGAAAATACAAAAAAACGGAGGGCAAGGTTTTTAAAACTATATTACAACAATATTGATATCAAATAATAGCTAGTAATGAGCCAATTCTATATATTAATAAAACTAAAAAGCTTGAAATAAAACAAATTATATAATAAAAAATAAAACCCGACTGCAAACCAATAACCAGAAATATGTTGTAACTTTTGTTTGTCCCCCGCCTGCGATCCCAAAATTCTATAGATTATAATGTTTGTTTGTCTCTTTTCAGTTATGTGTTTTTTAGCAATCAGGTTTTTTGTTTATTAAATAATTTGTTTCATTTTAATTGAATGCCAATGACTTATCTGACATCTTATAAAGGCATTTGTTTGATGTCTCTTGAAATAAGAGTAGACTTATGTTGACATTGGTCTAAAACAATATGGCTATTGGGCCCGGGCCTTGGTGCAGGAATGAAATAATATTAGGTACGTATACGATTGTGTTTCCCTTCACTATTTAATAATAGCGAATGAGCTGCTCACAGCCAGTCGGCCGTCGAAGCGTCCGTCACTCAGTAGTTCACAAGAGAGGTCCATCAGAGTAATTAGTAATCTGTCAATGGATGGATCGTGTCCGGTGTGGACCGTACCTAGTTACTGTTCAACATTCAAGCAACGACGATCGGTTAAATTCTCGACAACAGAAACTTAGTTCAAAATAATTCTAGTTTAATTCGATTACACATAAGGCACATATGCCCAGAAGGGCAAACGTTTTTTTGGAATGGCATCTAAAATTTACAATAAAATACCTGTAGACATTTTAAACACCAAGGAACTCCCACTATTAGGTACTATACTACACGTTCCAAGATTTTCTTGAGAATTAGTACCTACTACAACCTGTCACTAATTCCTTTTGTAAAATTTGCTTTATAACTTTATAAGTGATAACTAAATTTCTTATAATGCATATTGACATTATTTAGTATTGCATGCCTACTAGGCAGGACATGATGATCTGAATTTACCTAACATCTAAAAGGTTTGATTGAAATAGGAAATAGTGAGCGGATTTTCGCACAAAAGCGTCTATTTCGCACGATTTGAAAGCCAGTTTATGGCTTATTATAGCGAACGATACTCATTATCAGCAAGTTTCAAATTCCGTTATATTTCGACAAAGCAGTGCCCGTATTTACGCCGCTTAGCTCAATTTATAGTTCCCGACATTACATTTGCTAATGCTCAAAGTGCCGCATTGGATGTTCGGCCTAATTAGATTGATGTTAAATGATTTAGAACGTTTCAAATTATGCGGATGCACATTGATTTGGACGTAAAAGAGCAACAAGGGGTATTAAATTAGACTGAATAGGATCTAAGTATTAGTGTTGTTTTAGTGCTTGGTTTGAAATCTAGGGCTGGCAAATTTTGTAGACATCATTATTTAGAAATCATATACATCTTCATTATTTACAATCACATACTCTCTAATAAGGAATATGCGGAATATGCATGTATTTTTTTTTCTCTATATCAACAATAGACAGGAATATAACAAACCCAAGAAAGTATTCATAGTTAAATTCAACTGCAACTACTACATACTGCGTGTTGCTTATAAAAAATATGAAAGTCCAACAATTTTCTACTATAGTTCAAACGACCGTTTCTGTCGCGGGCATGATGTGACGTCATTTGCCACAAAACTTCTTTGTTTACATCTGTTTCTAGCCCCAAATCATACAAATTTAATTATTTGTTGTGCTTTATTCAAGCAGAAATCGCACTTACTTACCTTAGTGAGATTTCAAACACTTTGCTAAGAATAAATTTTTACTAACATAGTTTCTTTCGTCACTTCTGGCATTGTCGAAGACGACGCGTTTTGAGTTTGCGTTCCGTTCCACCAAAAAAAACGCAACATAAATAAATGAATTGTAAAATAAGTAATGCATTTAAAAATGTAAAAGAATATGAATTTGTTTATTGACTCCTACGGAATGTATATTTAAATAATCGATTAGTTTTAAATTACTTACTTGCATATTCCCCATTATACCAACCCCAAATTAAGTGACGTCACGGCATCAAGGCTCGTGCAGACTAGCGCCATATAGCGGGCGCGACAGGCAGCAATATGCTTGTCACGCCCGCGATATCGCGCCTTTATCCATTCTATAAAAACCAACACTGGACTTGCCTAACGAAAAAATTGCTAACAAAAAGCACTTATAAAATCAATGCAATAAAAGAGAATCCAGTCAAAAGAAATTGCTGTACGGAAAACGAGACACAGGAGCATAAAATACAAAAGGAAGTCAGCAATGTTCCTACAAAAGGTATTGATTCAGCAGTGAATTATTAGTAGCTTTAGACATTTAAAAATGTCGTCTTTTACTGGGCAAGTTGCCAACCTTCCTAAGTAGTTCAAGTTGCCTGGGAAGGCTTTCTACAGACTTGTCCCGAATCATTAATGCACCTCCTTGGAGACTTTAATATGACGAACTTTATTTTTGTTGCCAGTTTAAAAATTAGTGGTTGTCAAAAGGATATCAAAGTCGAGTTATTAATTCTCTGAAGTAATCTGACATGTGCTAGCTGTCACTTTGTGTAATAAAATGGTCATATTTATTGTAATGGAAATCATTTAATGTAATCGATTTATTTATGTGTAAAATAAATGTATAATAATAAGTGTAAAAGTCTAGAATGCAATAAACATGCCCATATTTCACAAAGTGACAGCTAGCACAAGTCAGATAACTCCAGTGAATTATTAATTCGACTTTAGTGGAAGGCCATAAAATTAAAGTTTGTTTGAATTTTCAGTACCGCTTGCGTGCTTGCGTTTTAAAGGCGTTTTCGCATTTTGTATGTTGTAAGTACCCTATGCTTTACATAGGTTCAAGTTCATTAAAAACTATTTACTCAATGAACGAGTGCCTAACTCGGGCTACCCTGTATGGCAGCCATTCATAATCACACTGCAGGGCAAAGGTTATCTTCTCATAAAGGGAAGGCTGGAGAATTGATTACCACGCTTGCTCAAGACGGGTTGGTGATTTCAGACTCATATTACCTATAACTCCAGGTTTTCTCACAATTCTTTTCCATCGCAGGCCACCAAAATAGGCTTGTCTTAAGAAAAAAATTGCCAAATCTGTATAGTTGGTGGTAGCGGAAAAAATATATGTTAATTTTGAACATATCTCTCAGAACTTGGTTGTTACCAAAACACGTTTTGAAAAAAAATCTCGATAGAGACTAACCTTAAACTAACCCTTGAGTTCCAATCCAAAATATCTGTATTAAACATCAACATACGTTACGTATTTAATTAATAACAATAACGTCTTATTTGAATGCAGAACTCGGTTGTTTTTTATTTTCGATTACTCAACTCAATTTTGAGTAAATAGATAATTGCTTCATATTTTGCAATAAATTACAAGCGTTGTCTTTCGCGCTTCTCTTTCTTTTCTATGCAGTCTGACAGTGACCGTAGTTTAGGTGTTGTCAGCGTCTTAAGTGGATCGATATCGTTATTAGTTAGTGAAAAACTTTAACAATCTGATGTAAAACGAATTAATATGGAGTGGAAAACAAAAAAAGAGCTTTCAGAGAGATAAAAACGCTAAGTCTGGGCAAATAGGTCGCCGATCTACATAATGGATTAAAGTATTTCCAGTGACCCAGACTGAAACCAACATACAGAAACATAAAGAATCACATTCATTCACTGCATTCAGCCTTTGGCATAATGCCTAAACCGTAGCCCTGTTGGCAACAACCATGCTGGCGACTCAATCGCTCAATTCATGCGAACTAGGACAAGAATTGAGGAACTCAATCAGGACACAGACTTAATGGACAGTAAACTTTTCAATTTATAAGGCTGTTGAAGTGGTTTTATCCATAAAATTCGGGGTTGATCAACGAGGTCCTGTTAAAAGTCCTCCCTCATAATTAAAATGGAGGCTACGAGTGGAAGAAGAGTGGAAGGCAAATTCCAATTTGCCCTTGAAATCTAGTGTATATGTTGGATTAACTGAAGTGTTGACTATTAACTAAAGGGACAAGTGTATTTACCAATTATCCGTCAAGTTTAGGCGATAAAATATACGAACAATTGTCCGTCAAGGTTTAAGCGATTAAATATACGAAAAATATGTCTTTTACCAAAATATTATTTAATTTTTCCTTCCGTATGATAGTAAAAAATGCCATTCACAAGTTGGGAAAAACAACAGTTGAAAAACAACGTCAAAACAATACAGTGCAAATATTTTCGCGCAAAATAACCTGGAATCACTATTCAATTTGACGTCAACAGGGAGCCATATCGGATATTAGAGCCCGCTTTATTTGGTACTAGCTGCGCCCCACGGTTTCACTCTCATAAGTCTCGATCCCGTGGGAATATCGGGATAAAAATATCCTATATCCTATATCCTAATCCAGGTCATGGTCGACCCATATGTCAAATTTCATCCAATTCCGTTCAGCCGTTTTAGCGCAAAAACAAATAAACTCACTTTCGCATTTATAATATTAGTTAGGATTAGAATACAGATATATTTTTATTCGAAATTGTCCTAATTTTTCTCCGAATAAGTCGGTGGGTTGTCTTTATAAGTGTTATCTTTCCTTACAGTCGGATTCCGATGTAGATATTAGCGGGATAAATGGTTATTGGATGTTCCATTATGCTATATGAGTATTTTTCATAGCAGAAAAGGAAAAAAAAAATACGGTATGAAAAAGGTCATTCCACTCGATTAGGCAAAATCAACTCAGGGGAGTTTTTCTTTTAGGGATCGTAGTTCGAATGTTACTGTGAAAACAATCAAATAAAACATCAACTTTAAAAACTCGCTCACATAAAAAGCACATGTGACTATAACTATTTCAAGTAAAGGCTCCCGCAGGCAGACGCGACGCGACTCTAGTAGAACAATTCCTATGAAAACTTCATAGAAATTGTTCTACCAAAATCACGTCACGCCTGTCTGCAGGAGTCTTGACAGCATGTATTTGTATTCCATATTTTTTTTTAATAACTTGGTTTGCTATTGGCAAACCAGAAAAGCTTTTTGGTAAATTGGCATCTATGAGTTCTCGTACAAATTATAGGAATACAAATACATGCTGTTAAGGCTCCTGCAGACAGGCGCGACGCGAAGTATGAAAGAAAAATACATATTGCTCCAAATAAAAAGGCGATACTCCCAGATAAGGGCAGGAGAATGATGATGCAGAAATATAACAAACAAAACTAAATATGTGTAGTTTTCTATTAGGATTAATTCATTGAATGAACACGCAATCAGAATCTATGAACTGCGTGTTCACTAAATTAATAAATCCTAATATAAAACTATACATATTTAGTTCTTTCACTTCTCTATTAGAAAGAAAGAAAATACGTTTATTTGCGGTAAACATGACGCAAAGAAGGAACACAAATACAAAAAAGAAACAATTTGGGGGAGAATATGCACATCCACGCAAAACAGCCAACGCTCAGCATAATGCTGCGACCGAGTCGTCATCTCGATAGTCTCCCCCTTTCTCGCCATATTATCATCTTTCACACAGTATTTTTACACGATACGAAAATAATAAAAAAATTGTAAATTGGTAGGTAGTTCTAAAAATACAATATCTTTGTAACCGAAAGCAGGAAAAATCATCAATTACCTATCTTTAATTCACAGTAAATAGTAAGCTTCTAACTTTTATACTCAAAAAAAAGAACAAAGAATTATATATACTCTTTTCTCCCTATTTTCGCTATTTTTTTCTCAGCGGCTTTAAAAGGATATTTTTATGTAAAATGTTCCTCTCGCGACACAATCCACTTTACGATGATGGTCACAGTTTCAAAGACGATAAAACTTTTGGAATTGGTTACCAAGTCAATATCGGCGAAGAATGATAGGTTTCGCGACACCTGAGTTCAACCTTTGAGGAGTTAGTGCAATAAGGGTCGGGTATTTAAAATAATCACAGATTAAATTATAGATAATCAAATAATCTGTTCATACAAAAAAAAAAAACATGACAATATCTCAAGTAGTTTGGAAGTAATATAGTTTTTTTTTGCTTCGGGTAGACATTACTTCCTGAATTTATTTCATAAAGTATTTTACTACAATACATACATATTCACACGTAAGTACAATTCAGGTTGTAATATAATAAAAATAATTGATTAAGTATTAAGTTTAGTATTTCGTATAATACTTGTAGCTGAAAAATATCAGCCGCACGGGTCGATCTATCAGGTTAAGCTACGCTTGCCGTGGTTGGTCCGTGGATAGAGCCATATTTGTTGCGGCCACGAATCATATTTAGATCAACATACGACCTGATTTTTTTTTTGTGGATGTTAAAGCTTCAAATAACTTCTCCCGCTCTAGGTGGAGCGGGAGGGTACGACCTGATACTGACCTGTAAATTGAAAAAACGTAAGAAAATTTTAATTTCACGAGCTACTTTGACACTCGCCTACAGGACCTAAAAGCAACTTTTATAAGTTTTATAATGCCTTGAAATGAAATGAAATGAAATGAAATTGTTTATTCTGTAAATAGGATATGACAATCACTTTTACACGTCATATTAAAAAATAAGCTAGATGGAGTCGACATTTCCTATCTGACTACCCCTGAGAAGAAATGGCGAAACAAACTCAAGGGTCAAAGTCTCTTTTAAAGTCCAGACATAATCTTGGTCAGATCATGTGAGGACCATGTAGATCTATGTCTGAAATGGTCTTTTGAGGAAAGAACCACACAAATTTGAGTGGACCTGTCCAGTCAGTGCAAGCATTTGTCAGTAATCGTGTAGCTCAACTCAAAACTTAAGGAGCTCAACGACTCGACGAACAATACCAAGGAAAGGACAATTGGGTTGGCCGCATAAAGAACTCAAAATGCCAGACCATCATTAAAACTAAGAGAAAAAAAAAACAACAAGAAATAAATAAAAATGACCCACATAGTGCTCACATTCACAATAATTAAAGTAATACTCGTATAATACTTTTTAAGGTACATAAATATTCACGTAATTTTGCTTATAATATTCATCAATGTCAATATGTACATATAGTTGTATATAATGATGATTTTGCATAATTTAAATATCAAATTTTATGGTTTTAGCACAAAGCTTATCAGAGCGAGCAGCTCAATCCCAAGCTTTTTTGTCTTCTAAATAATCTGAAATTTTATAGTACCCTTTTTTACAAAGTTTGGTTTTAATACAGCTTTTAAATCGTTTAATGGGTAAATTTCGAATAGCAATAGGAAGTTTGTTGTAAAAGCGTATACATTGACCCATGAACGAGTTGCCTACTCTGTGGAGGCGAGTGTGAAGTACAGCAAGATTATGTTTATTCCTGGTATTTAAACTGTGGATATCGGACATTTTCTTAAAATTTGATATATTTTTGTGTACATACATAAGATTATCAAATATATATTGAGAGGCTATAGTCAGAATATCTATTTCTTTGAATTTTTCTCGAAGGGAATCTCTTGGACCTAGGTTGTAAATGGCTCGAACAGCCCTTTTTTGCAAAACAAAGACGGTATTAATGTCCGCACAGGTTCCCCAGAGAAGAATCCCATATGACATAAGACTATGAAAATAACTAAAATAAACCATTATGGCCGTATCTACATCGGTTATCTGTCGAATTTTTTTAACAGCATAGGCGGCCGAACTTAGCCTTCCTGACAATTTTTCTATGTGTGGGCGCCATTGTAATTTAGCGTCAATAGTTATTCCAAGAAAAACTGTCGACTCAACAGGGTCCAACTCTATTCCATTAAGTTGAACATTGGTAGTTAGCTGCCTGACATTTGGCGTTGAAAATTTAATAAGTTTAGTCTTTTTTTCGTTCAGGAGAAGATTATTTACATTAAACCAATGGACAACTTTAGAGAGTGCATCGTTAACATGTTCAAAGTTGACCAGCAGTCGTTTAATTTTAAAAATGAGGGAAGTGTCATCTGCGAACAATACAATCTTGTGATTATCCCTTATGTGATAAGGTAAGTCATTTATATAAATTAGAAACAAGAATGGACCTAGAATTGAACCCTGCGGAACGCCCATAGTGACCGCAGATCCTGCAGATCTCTTGCCATTTATATCAACCCTCTGAATTCTATTATTAAGATAGGAAGTCAGAAGGTCGAGAGCCCTGTCCCTCATACCATAGTGGTGCAGTTTCCTGATGAGAGTATCATGATGGACGCAATCGAAGGCCTTAGACAAGTCGCAGAAAATGCCAAGAGCATCCTGCGACTCCTCCCAAGCCTCGAAAATGCTCTTCAGCAATTCCACGCCCGCGTCTGTAGTTGAACGACCCTTCGTAAAACCAAACTGTTTCAGATGAAATAAATTACATGAATTGAAATGTCCTAACATTTGTTTTAAAATTATTTTTTCAAAGATTTTGCTCAATGTAGGTAATATCGAAATAGGCCGAAAATTCGTGGGATCAGTTGTGCTGCCAGATTTGAACAGTGGAATCACTTTGCTAAGTTTCATCAGATCAGGAAATATACCAGATGCAATACAAGAGTTAAAAACAATTGCTAAAAAGGGTGAAATAACATCAATTATTGAAGACATTGTATTTACTGATAATCCCCAAAGATCAGTAGTTTTTTTTACATCAAGTTCTTTAAAAGATTCCAAAATGTCTTTAGGGCTAACAACTGTGAATTTAAAGTGTTTATCACATTCTGGTACACATTATTTTAGTATTGAGTAAGCAGAAGTGGAGGACGACGATGACAGAGTTTTGGTTGTTAAAAAGGGAATATTAGTGAAGAAGTTTTCAAACTCTGTTGCCACCTCCACGTCTGCCCTAATATCTGCATCATTGATTTTTAGATGGAAGTCACGATTCCGTACTGTCGTTCTTCCCGTTTCAGAATTAATAATATTCCAAGTTGTTTTAATTTTATTTCCAGAAGATTTTATTTTATTTTTAATGTGTATGGCTTTTGCTGAGGAACAGGCTCTTTTAAAAGTATTAGAATAATTCTTAACAAATTCTTTAAAAGTTTCATCATGGTTATATGTTTTTTCATGATACAGTTCATATAACCTCAACCGACTTTTGTAAATACCTGGTGTTGCCCAGTGACTAAATATAACGCGATCATAAACAGGCAATGTTTTTGAGGTGAATACCTTCCTAAATTCACAATTGATGAGGTTAAATAGTAAAGTATATGCTTGGTCCGGGTCAGTGTGATAAGGCAAACCCGGTAGTTTTTCCATTAAATTATTTTTAAATTGTTCTAAGCGACTTTTGTTAACAGGAACAAAACTCACAAGTTTTCTTTGAACTCTGATTATTTTCTGAGGGAAAGTGACCAACTGGCCACAGTGATCAGAGTCCAACTCATTTACAATTGAATGGCTAGAAGGTCTTAAATTTGTAAAAACATTGTCAATACAGGTAGCGCTAGTGGCAGTTATTCTAGTTGGCTCAAAGAATGTATTGTACAAATTATAGGATTTTAATAAAGTTATAAATTTATTTACTGCAGCAGATTTTTCCAATATATTAATGTTGAAATCTCCACAGACAACAAGTGTTTTATTACTGTTACAAGTCTTTAATAATACTTCTTCCATATATTTCTCGAAAATATCATATGAAGCACATGGGGGCCTGTACACGCTCATTACAATGAACTGCTCAAGCTCAATGCAAGCTATTTCAATAACTCGCTCAACAGAAAGTAAGTAGTAAAAATAATATGATATTCTTAAGGATATATGCTAGGTAGATAGTGTGGTGAAACATAATACAACTAATTTGATACGATAGAAAAAAATCACGAAGATACCTCTAAAAATTTCTTTTAACGATTAAAAACCATACTAATATACATGCAATCATTCTGATATTTTGTCAGGTTATTCTACAAGCAACATATTAGCATAATAGTGTTTTATTTTTTTTTATACAATCTAAGCTTTTTTGTAAATCGATAATTGCTTCATATTTTGCAATAAATTACCAGCATTGTGTCATCGCGCTTCTATTTCTTTTCTATGCAGTCCGACAGTGACCGCGCTTTAGGTGTTGTCGGCCTCTTAAGTAGATATTGGGAATTGTGGTCGACAGTGATAAAGCAATTATGAAGTAGATAGGAAGACAAAATAAAGAGAGAATCAACATTACCCCTCAATCAATCTGCCTAGCCTTTTCCCAACTATGCTGGCGGCGTCTTCCGGACTAACAAGATTCCGTCGAATACCAGTATTTTACATGGAGCGACAATCAAAACTCATCAAACATCACCCCTCAAAACTCATGAAAATGTAATACCAAGTCGACTCAGTTTACGTGTTCCCATAAAAATCGATGTGATCAGTACGTTACCTACACGTGTAAGAGGTAGCTACGAGTCGTAAATGAGGCTCGTAAAGCATACGAGGGAATGAAACCTGCCAATGAGCTGGGGCGGTCGCTTCTTTGACTTGACAGATAGAATTAGGAACGAAAATTGTAAAGACTCGTCATGTACTCGTACGAAAATTCCAGTCACATGGGTTTGCATTACAGTTTGTGAGATTAATAAAATTCCTTCCAGACGCAGCGATCTTGTGACTCAACGGAAGCCACTAAACATTTATGTGATGGTTCATTTTCGTGATAGGTATGTAAGAACTTGTTGTTGTAAGACTTTTGCCCAGTTCCATCATTGTTCTCTTGTAGGTTGACCTTTGTAATTTTGTGCAACTGTCTTTTTACAGTGCCCTTTGTAAACTACAGAAGTTTTTATCCTCTGCTCAGTATATTGTACTTACGACTAATACCTACAAGTTATACCTGGTAATAAAATGGTTCCAAAAGCGTATTCATCATTTTAATTGCAAGAAGAAATAATGAGCTAGTAATTTGATCGTGTATACCCTTGGGGAGAATTAGAAAACAATTATGACGATAATGAAGTTTGGGAGAGGATTTACGATTTAGCGAATTAGCGCTCCCTATGCAGGTAAGTTTGGCTAAAGAATGTAAGTTTGGTTAACACAGATTTGTATGAATTTAACGCTGTTGTACTTCTAGTTCAACAGCGTTAAATTAAAATATCATTACTTTATTAGTCTTAGATAATCTGAAATAGCTTTATTGTGAACTTCGTAAAAAAATTGTCAGCGCAAATCCGTCGAGACAAAATAAAACCTTTTTATTTCATTAGATTGATGTGATCACCTGTCAAAATTCCCGCCACAAAATGGCGGCTCGTTTAAATTGAAAACAATAGCTATCTATTCATCCAGGATGAATCCTACGCAATTTCCAGTCCAGTTGAAACATAAACCTTTTTGCTTTGTGACTTTTATCGATGTTAATTAAAGCTCACTGAAACGAGACACAATGTATGAAGAGTTAATTGTGTTTTATTAATAAATCGAGTATTATTATTAATTGTAGTGCTGGGCAAGCATTAACTTCCTGATTGCTTCGCTAATAATGTATTAATATCTGCTCTTATTGTTTCGTTGATTATTTCATGAGGTATCCCGGTGGGATGGAGGATGGAGGGAGAATAGGAAGCGACTGGTTATCATTTGGAGCACGTTGTGACGTTGATTGAGTGAACAGGATTACTTGTAGGTAAGTGATGGGGTTATTGTTAAGAGCCAGCTTTTATCACATTTTTTTTTCCCTTTCCGATAGAAGAAATCTTTTGCAGGTATCATAAGAAATGCACAAATTTAACCGCATCGAATTATTCTAAAACTGATCATTTCACAAACAATGTGTTTTAGACATTGGCTGTCTTTTGATTAACAAACATAGGTACATATTGCATTACGTACTACCGAATCAAATAAACATACATGCATATTAATGTACACAGTATACATAAACGCATAACATTTTACGAAGACAAATGACCTGAAATGATCATTAACAAGCTTTGTTAGCTGTTAATTTCCATACATGTGTCCATTTAATTAATTTATTGTTTGCAACTGAACTGATTTAATACGCACGTTAAATGTGCAATATATTAACGTTAACGTGGCTGTAGGACAGATACGTGAATACTCTTATTCACACAAGGGTTAGCTGTTGTCACTAATGTCACCTGTCAGTCACTACGAATTGGGGAACAGGTTGACAGTGAGGTGGCCCTGCATGAGAGGCTTGGTCACAGAACACTATTAGGTACTCCTGGCTTTTTTTTTTAATGGGAAATCATCAATTAACTTCTCCCGCTCTGGGCGGAGCGGGAGGGTGTGTCAGACTCTTACTGACTAAAACCCACCCGTATTCCTTCCTGTTGCCTGTGTTGCCAGAGACCTCGGTGACCCACTAGTACCTTCCCGCGAATTACTCCTGGCTTGGTATAGGAGTGAGCCAGTGTTGTGACACAATCAACTTAAATACGGGATCAACAGTGCAACAGTCCCACAGTGGCAATACAAAATAAAAAAGGTTCGATTAGAAGCAAAGACTCACATATTTTTTGGGTTCCGTACCCCAGAAGGAAAAATACGGAACCTTCATAAGATCAGTCGTCGGTTGTCTGTCTGTCTGTTTGTCCGTCTATCACAGCCGATTTACTCCGAATATACTGGACTGATTAAGTTGAAGTTACACATGTGAATTTCTGTGACCCAAACACGGAGGTGTAACGTGTAACGTTGTAGGAGGCAAATTAGAAAATACAAATAAAAACGTTTTACTACCTGTACCGTGTGACTTATCAAATGAAAGGGCTTGTTGTGAGAGTCTCAAAAATATATTTTATTAATTTTATAAATAAATCTTTGTAAAGTTATTTACGAAAAGAGGTGAAAATTGACCCCCGAAACTATAGACTAAAATTTTGAAAAAAAAAATACAGAAAATAGTTCTTTACTTAAATAGATTACAGGAAATCCGATAAGAAGTCTCTCTAAATATTGTGCGTACAAACTTTTTTAACATTTGCAGTTGGAATGTATCGGAGAACATGTTTTTCAACTACAATGTCAAGTTTGTTCTTGGAATACATTATTCTGGTATATAAAACATGGTAGATAACATATTCATTGTAGGGCACCCTAACCACACGAGTTCAACTCGCACGTGTCCGTTTTTTTAGGTACGTATGCCTCAAAGGCACTAGATTTTGATTAAGAAAAAACCTTTATTTAATGTTTGTTCCGCCATCACCTTAAACCAGGGCTACCACTTTCCTAAAAGCCGAAATTTTACAACTCGATTAAAAATTATCCTTAATGCTTAGTCAATAGGGTGCACAATAAAGCGTTCACTTATGATCTTTCTGTTTGTTTAGGGTCCAAAAGGGTGGCGACGTTTTAGAAGATTTATTAAGTTAAATGCTATCGGAGCTCCCTGAGTAATTGCTGCGGACTTCCGCGCTGATAAAACACAATTTTGTGGCAGCCCTGTAAGCTGCAGGTTAAGATGGCATTTGTCGACATTTTAGCAGGGTGTTTAAAATTAAGAGGGAACATAATTGCAATGTCTCGTTGTAATTATTTTGCGGAAATAGAAGAAAGAGGAACACAGTTTTAAAGTTACTCAGTAACTGGGTCATGGAGGCCAGATAGGCATTCGCTCCATTTAAAGGATAAGGCTAGACAGAGACAGAGTTTTACATTTCTGTATGTAGTATAAATGAATCCTAAGCACAGTTGTAGGTAGGTAGAAAATATGGAAATCAGTAGACGAAGTTCTCAGAAGGCTTATATAAAAAATTATTTCTAGTTAAAACAATTAGCAAAAGTCGAATTATTAATTCACTGTAAATATGGTCTCTCTATAAAATAGTCATATTTTTATTGTATTTATTTCCTGTTGACCGCGATGCGGACGAATTTTTTGATGGCCTGTGATTATTTCCCCTCCCTTTTTTATTTATACAGTTGTACCTACATATAATTATTATTATTTTAAGTTTGTTAGTTTTTAAATGATGTAAATATTTTAAAAATAAAAATTGTATTCTAGACTTTTACACTTATTATTATACATTTATTTTACACTTAGGTATATAAATCGATTAAACTCAACGATCACTATTACAACACCATTTTATTACACGAAGTGACAGCTAGCAGTTGTCAGATTAGGTGCTCCAGTGAATTAATAATAATTCGGATTTTGCTTTGTTCTCTTCACGACTAACGTTCATTGTATTGTCATTTTCTGCATAGTAATTTTATTTTGCGTAACTTTTTTGATAAACCTCCATCTGCCTAGCCTTTTGCAAGCTATCTTAGGGCCTATGCACACCACGTTTTTTAAACGCGCCGTCGACGCGCGTTTGTAGCGATACAGACGCGACACGCACTCGAGTCAGACGCAGCCTGTAGACTTTAAGTAGGATAAAAGCGCCCGTCGACGCGCGTTTTAGAAACGCGCGTCGACGGCGCGTTTAAAAAACGTGGTGTGCACAGGCCCTTAGCAATCCAAGTCTAACCGGATGCAGCTATTTAATACCAGTATTTAATATGGAAGGACTGCCTATCTGACCTCCACAACCCAGTAACTGGTTAATACGATACCCCTTGGTAAGACTGGTTGTCAGACTTTTGGGCTTCTGACGACCCGTAACGATAGTCAAAGATCTACGACTGAAAGCCGAGACCAATGGCGTATCGTGCTTTCCGAGGCACGGAAGGGTCTCGATATGTACTAGATCACTCATCCACGAACAGACCGCGGCAAGCGTACCTTAACCTTTGATCGACCCGTGCGGGTGTTATTATTTAGCCAAGTTTTTAATAAACCAGCATTTAAAGAGAACATTCTGCACAATATAAAATAACTGTATTCGCTGTTATTGCATTTTATCACGGGACATTGCACAGCGAGCTGGAAATGAAATGAACCCATTCAACTGATAAAGCTCAAACATTTTACGGATTTCTTTTTGCTAAAACTTTTTATTTTTGGAAAGTTTTAATAATATCAGGGTAACGGTTCTTGTCTCTGGAGCCCAAACCACCGACAGCTTAGACCCTGCTCCCGACACCGGTGAATCCTTTTTTTTAATGTATTGTTTTTACTTTTGTTTTTAAAAATGTAATTGAATAAATGTAATAAAACAAATTATTTAAAAAACAAAAAACAATAAATATCAAGCTTTTTAGTTTTATTAATATATATAGGAGTTGACTCATTTCATTCATCATAGCTTTTATTTGATATCAATATTGTTGTAATTTATTTAAAAAAATCATACCCTCCCTTTTTTTGTATCTGCAGATGCAATATATAAATATTACATAACTGTATCACTCCCACAATTAAGACGAATCTAACGACACCTTTTATGTTAAAATCTATCAAGCCGTTTAGGCTTCAGAGCGTGCCAAAGAAATAGACATACATACATATGTACACACATACTCTCGAAAAACATTACCGTCCTTCTGGGGCAGTCGGGTAAAAATGAATTAAGAATAATATTTTCTACTTCACCACCCTTTTTTTAATAGCCCTTAGAAAGGTTGTGCCTAGTGTGCCTACTAGGTACAGACGGCTACATGTTATACATTCCCAGTATAAGGCGACTTCTCATTGTACGGAAGTCCAATCGTATGCGATATCAGTTTATACTGGAAATGTATAGCTTGATATGTAGCCGTGAGTACTTACTTCCTCACTTCCTGCTAAAAGTTTCATCTTAGAAGAAATACACGCAAACAATAATTCATGCGATAATATCCGTAAGCAGACGCTTGGGAACGACACAATTACGAGAAAGGAACAACAAATAAAGAAAGAAACATTACATTAGGACTATAAATAAAACTGATAACAAGAGGAAAATAAATAATATACATACATAGCTCATGTCATTCGCAGATCTTTGACAGTCGTTACGTGTATTCAGAAGCCCAAAAGTCTGACTACCACTCTTACCATGGGTTATCGTATTACCTTGTAACTGGGTTGAGAAGGTCAGATAGGCAGTCGCTCCATGTAATATAATGGTATTCAACTCCATTCGGTTACACTGGAAGCCGACCCCAACATATGTAGTTGGAAAAAGGCTAGGCAGATGATGATATTTCGTATTTAGATTTTTTTTTAATAATTCAGCTGCATCCACTTAAGACTGGAAGCTGACCCCAACACATTTACAGTTACATAGGAAGAGGCTAGGCAGATTATAATTTTGGGTACGTCTTTCATTGACTTGAACGTGCCCTGGCGGCTAGGAGTATGTCATGCTCACTCTAATGTCTCGCTGATGGTAGCGCGTGTGTTGGATCATTTAGCTCTCTTCAAAATGGTTGAGCTGAATGGTGCTAATCCATGCGTCAGTTTCGTGAACGGGTGACGTCATAAGGGACTGGTCATCTCTTAGCTGCCACGGCTTACTTTAATTTAAATCTTGAATTGTTTTTTTTAGTAGACTTTGAGCTATGCAGATTATTTGAGCTGATGCTACTTGGAAAGCTGCACGCTAAACTGGTTGAAGTTGGGTTTTTGTATTGGACACATCTGCCTCATGTCAATTTATCAGTGATAGCCTAGTAGTGTGACCATCGGACTGCCAAGTCAAAGGCCTCGAGGTCGAACCTAAGGCACGCGCCTCAGACTTTTCGGATTCATGTGCGTATTTTATAATTCAGACTTACTTAAAAAACGGCGAAGGAAAACATCGTGAGGAAACCGGCATGCCAATGAGATATTTCTCGATGGGCATGTGAAGCCAAGTCAGAGGCCCATTAATCAATCAATCAACTCAGCCTATAACAGTCGACTGCTGGACATAGGCCTCTCCCAGTCTGCCACAACACTCTGTCCTCCGCCTTCCGCATCCAGTCTGTCCAAGCGAACTTTTTAAGGTCGTCGGTCCATCTAGCTTGGGGTCGTCCGACACTACGCTTGCCGATATGCGGTCTCCACTCCAGGACTTGTCTGCTCCACCGGCCCTCGGTCCTTCGACAAACATGGCCAGCCCACTGCCACGTCAGCTTGCTTGCTTAGAGAGAAAGTCAGAGGGCCATGGGCGGCATAAAAACTCTGACACACACTAGGAGGCCTACTCTCTAAGTCTGGCCTGTCTGAAAGTATTTTGAAACTTTGGAGTGAACCCTACACTCGATTAATCGGACAGGTAAAAACACATCGGGAGTAGGGACAACTGTCATATCGTGGTGTCATTCATTCTTAGGTCGGGCCCAAACTAATGTATGTTCGTTACTTCGGCCTAAACTACAGATATCGTGCTGAGGGAATAGACCTCCAGGTTAGTCACTAACCACACGAAAAACCGAACTCACGACCCAATGGGTGCCTCTACATGGCAAGGGATACCACGGCAGGCCCAGGCGGAGACGGCCGGTTGAGTGAGCTGGACTCCTTCGATTAAGGACTGCTTCCAAGTCCCAAATAGCCTTAGATAGAGAGAAATGGAAGAAGATGGAGTAGTCTGCTTTGTGGAGGGAAATACAGGCTTATGAAAAAAACATATAGAGGAAAAAACGCAGTACATATTTTGTATATAAACAAAGGCCAAAATAAAAATAAAATGGCGGAACCGAATCAACTGTATTGGATCGATACAAGTTCAGTATCTAGAGATCTATTCGATGCACTGATATTGGACATTGTATATTGTTGCCTCGGGAAATTGAATGCAATTTTAAAGCCAATATGAGCGTTACATAGATGGCAGAAGTACCGATATAGTGTGTTATATCGACGATCAGGCTTTTGGATCGTTGGAAAGCAGAACATTTCTGGAAAATTTTCCTTTGAGAAACTTTTCGTGGTTGTAAACAATGCAGAGTTAGGTACCGAGTCTATTCAAATCGTTGTTTCCATGTTAGTTGATATTCGTTTAATATCAACTTTGTGGTAATGTAAATTAAGTTGTTTACTGAATCTAGCAAACAACTTAATATACATTACCACAAAGTTGATTTATTAATACTATTGAAAAAGTCATAAATATGTTTGAAGTTGTAGCTTAAACTGAACTTTACGTGTGGGAATAAGTTGTTTTTATAAAAACACATATTTTTTACATAATATTTGGAATCTAAATCGCGAACGCAGACTGCGTTCACATCGCTTCCATTTAAATGAAATAATATTATAGATTTTTTTAGTTTTTCGTCTTTTTTACGAAACCATTATTTACACACGGCTACATATCAAGCTATCCAATATACAATTCCAGTATAAGCTGATCTCTCATTGTACGGAAATCCTATACAATGCGAGATCGGTTTATATATACTGGAAATTTATAGCTTGATATGTACTCGTGTGTACGAGTAAAAATTAAAGCTTAGTAATTTATTTACTTTTTGCGTGGTTTCGTAAGTCAATATTTTTCTTCTATTGGACGCCTGAATGCACCCATTCACGACTTGCGTCTAGTGAAACACGCGCGCGTCACCTGTTCCCGTCCGGCGCTCTGCAAGTTGCAACAAGTCGTGGCATGCACTAAACAACTTCTTTCATTTATTTTCTCCGCAGTCGTTGTAGCAAGACGCGTGTCGCTTGATCGCGTAGCTCGTAACCACGGGGTGAAGCGATATTTCGCTGTTTGCATGAACGTGTGGACGATGTGGACTTTCTGTCTCTATAACGTTGGGGCGTGCTGCGGCTGGATTTAATTAGAGGCAACAAGGACATAACTGCGTTGTAATTTAACACTCCACAGCTTTATCAAACTGTACCGCGCATGCCTATAATTTATTTCAAGAATTATACTGTATTGTTTGCCTTGTCATCGTATTTTAGCTTTGTACGTTTTACATAGGTTTTCGAATGTTTTAAAGTCAGTTCAGAATTTATTCTCGGAAATCACCAATCCCCACCAATCAACCAATCCAATCAACAGAAAAACCCCTTTTTTCTGTAATCACTGCTCTACGTAGGTACTTGGATTGGTGATTTCCGAGAATAAATTCTCAACTGACTGCCTCGTTTGTAGCGGTCGCAAGCCGTACTGCTGAGCATGATGTCCTGGTTTCGATTCGCAGGTCGGGCAGTATTATTTTTTACATTTGGATTTTTTTTAATAGCAGCCTGGAGTCCGGATTTGTGAAGGCAATAGGCTCGCCCCCTATTACAAGAAACTTAAACATAACTGGCGAAATGTGGGTTTACAGTTGGTACGCTTGTGCCGAACCCTTCGGAGCCTTATACTGGCGCGTGCTAGCTAACGTATGGCAAGTGTGTAATTTAATCCAATGTTTTGTGTTTCGTAATGTTAATTACTTTGCATACGATTTGTATAAAATCAAGTTTATATAACTAAACAGACAGACGTGCTGCTGGGGAGTTTGTTCCACCACTTCTTCTTCCCAGCTAAAGCACTAGGAAGTGGTGACGGGCGGGCATTTTTGGGGGACTGTCTTATGTAACTTTGACGTTCGAAAAGTGCTGATTTTCAGCCTAGTTTGAATAAATGACTTTTGATTTTGATTTTGGAGAATACAGGTGTGATGTTACTCAATATTGGATTCGGTCGGTAGACGTTAAACAGTGTGGACGTGTGTCGATCGTCCTGAGCAATTTATACGCTAAATTCTGTGATTGGTTGAAATTAGTAGTTTCTGTTTCCTTGTCGCTCATTAGGAGTCTTTACCTGTTGACGACTCCCACTGGGCGGTCCTAGAAGGAGACACAAATATTATTGTAATCTTCGCTTCAAGTGATTTCCTAAAAGTGCCGTGTGATTTGTTGGACTCGAACCGGCGGCACGCTCGAGGCGGGGAGCCCCGTGTCGCGCGCTTCACCAACGCGCCACCGAGCAAGTACCAACAAACTTCGAAACAGAGGGACCCTACGTGCGCTTGACGTCACCGCTACGACCGCTACGACCAGTGCTACGGGTCTACGAATTGCTACGAACTTTGTATCGGCTACGCCGCGTGCGCCGTCACCTGCAGATATTAAGTGTACTAATTATTGCGCTGTGAGGTAAATACTTTACCCTTTTAATTATACATTGATATATAATAATTTGCCTTCTGTCTAAAATGGCAGCCATACGGCGAACTCCACCTAACACGCCTAGAAGTCAAGCAATCAGCCTGAGCCAGACTCAGACCCAATCTGAGCCTGATCTTAACTCGGCAATTACGGAAAGTGACTATGTAAACACCAATAGAAACAAACGTTTGCGGATGGCAGATTCACCGCTAGGTGGAGCTACAGAGTACGGCGAGATAAACCCCGATATATCCAAGACATTAGTGGAACAGACTGCCTTAATGACTAAACTCCTTTCTGATATAGCGGAAGTTAAGCTCCAAAATACCCAAATACAAGCGTCCAATGCTCAAATTGGAAAGTCAAACGAAGAAATCGTCAATTCAATGTCACTCATCAACAAAAAATTTGAAGACCTGAAAAAAGAGGTTGAAGACCTAAGAAAAGAACGACATGAACAGCAGCGTTACATAGAAAACCTGGAAAAAAAGTTACTTGACCTGCAACATAAGTCACGATCATCTGCAATTGAACTTCGCAACATCCCGCAGACATCCACTGAAACTTGTAACACTCTCAAAAAAACCATCAGTATGATAAGTGAAGTCGTAGGAGTGCCCATTCCTGAATCAGGCATACGCGACATATATCGTCTACCAGGGAAACCTTCCAGCTCGACCACTCCACGCCCGATTATTGCGGAATTCACAACGGTGCAATCAAAACAGTTACTTATATCCGCTGTACGGTCGTTCAATAAAGTAAAACCTAAAGAAAATAAATTAAACACCGCCCTAATCGGATTACCAGGTAAACCCCAGCCAGTTTACATTGCTGAGCAGCTGCCTGCTAGCACCAAACAATTGTTTTACCAAGCCCGAGAATTTGCAAAGAAAAAAGCTTACAATTACTGCTGGACTTCTAATGGCAATGTCTTCCTACGCAAGATAGAGGGTGATAAACAAATAATAATTAGCTCGGAAAAATGTCTTAAGGATCTTGAAGATAAAAATAAGTGACTATCTCTTAATCCAGTGTTTAGATTTTATTTAATATACTCTCCTCTTTTAATTGTTAAAAAAATGTTCCTACTCACACTCTTTACACTTCCACACATACTTAGCAAAACAAGTAATCACATACAAACATTACTCAATAAGACTTTTGTACTCACATCAACTTCACTCATCGTCCACTTCATACCTCTCCCTATTATCAGATTCACCACTCAAATATACTCGTATATCTATTTTAATTCATACTTTGACCCCAATATATTTGTTATTTGTATTATATATTCTAAATGACTACTATAAATGAAATTAACAATGATCTTGACCACATCTGTCTAGGAAATTCCTACACCTGCAGTCCAGAGGACTGCCTAAAGTATACTGGTCTATCTGATAGCAATTTTAATTTAATTCACACAAATATACGTAGCGTAAATAAAAACTTTAACCAGCTCCAAGTATTACTTAAGCTGACAAAAATCAGCTTTGACGTTATTGTTTTGTCAGAATGCTGGCTCAGCAAAGCTAGTTATCTTCCTAGGCTGGATGGATTTGAGTGTCATTCGACAGGTGGCAACTTTAATCAAAATGATGGTGTTATTATCTACACGAAATCAGGTCTACATAGTAACGTGTGGGAACCGAACTTTAAGAGTGGAAATTGCCTCGTTTGTGAAATAGATAAAAAGTTAGCTGTCGTGGCTGTTTATCGATCTCCGTCGCTTAATTCTAAAGAGAATTTTGATAATTTCACAACCAGTTTAAACAACGTATATGATCAGTTATCCCACTTCCCTAATATCGCTTTAGTGGGTGACTTAAACATTGACATAATACCGAACAATAGGAATGACCGTTTTTTCGACTACCTTAGTCTTAATGCCTCTCATGGGCTCCTGCCAACTCACCTATTTCCTACTCGTCTAGAACATTGCATCGATCATATACTTCTAAAGTCTAATCTACCAGCTACCACACTTGTGTTAGACTCATATCTTACGGACCATAAACCTGTTTTGCTTACTATTGCTAACGCCAGCCCAGCTAGGAAAACATCCTACTCTGTCACTCACATAAATCACCAGGCTATTATATCAGAACTAGAAAAAGTGGACTTTAGCTTAATCTACCAAATCGATGACGTAAATGAAACTATGAATATATTCATTAATATTATAAAATCTGTCGTAGCGAAGTTTTCCGAGCAAGTTATAATCCCAAGGCAAAAAAGAACCATAAAACCATGGATTACTCCGGGTTTACTAAAATGCATAAAAAACCGAGATAAAATGCACATGAAAACAAAAAAATCACCTGATAACATAATTCTTAAAACTACTTACACCCGATACCGGAATTTCTGCAACAGTTTACTTAAGAAGTTAAAAATTGCCCATGAAACGAGTGAGCTTGAGAAAGCCAGACACAACCCTAAGGCCTTGTGGAAAACAATTAAGGACATAACTAACACACGAAAAATGTATGGTAGTCCCCTTGAGCTATTAAGAACACGTGAGAGTCCTATAAGTTCTTTAAATAATGTGTGCCAGTTTTTTAGTAATATGGGTAAAAATCTGGCGGCTAATATTACACGAAATCAAGCCACACCTATTTCTGATAACAATAATCTTCTCAGTCCTGGTCGTGATACCCGTAACTCTCCTGCCAACTCTCTTGTTATATTAGAAGTGGATGAAGCAGAAATAGAGTCTCATATTCTCCAGCTACGAAACAACTGTGCTGTTGGTTGGGATGGGATATCATCCCTGCTTCTAAAAAACTGTCGCCACATATTGGTGCCTCCTTTAACCTATCTCTTTAACCGTTGTTTACAGACAGGAGTTTTCCCGGATGCTCTAAAAAAGGCAATTATACATCCAATCCATAAGGGTGGGGACAGGAACTGTGTCAATAACTATAGGCCTATATCTGTTCTGCCTGCATTGTCTAAGGTTTTGGAGAAGATTCTCAATAAATCTCTAAGGGGTTTCTTGGACAAACATCAACTGATTGCTGACAACCAATATGGCTTCCGGCCAGGGGTGTCGACAGAGGATGCTGTACTTGATCTTACCCAAGAAGTTGCTTCAAACTTAGATAAAAAAAACAAATGTATAGGTATTTTTCTAGATCTTTCTAAGGCATTTGACACGGTTTCTGTTCCCATTCTTACCTCAAAGCTGGAACTTCTAGGTGTACGTGATACTCCACTTAAACTCTTTAAAGATTACCTCCGGAATCGCACACAATGTGTTAAAATTGATACGTACCTCAGTGACGAAGAAATTGTGACTTTTGGCGTCCCCCAAGGTAGCATACTGGGTCCCATATTATTTCAAATCTACGTCAATGATCTTTGCAGGTTGAGCATCCCAAACTGTAAAATCTATGCGTATGCTGATGATACCGCTATCCTTGTGTGTGGCTCGACTTGGGATATCGTTAAGGAAAAAGCAGAAGCAGCAATGTCGGTAGTAATGAGTTGGCTCCATTCAAATTTACTCACGCTTAACCTCGACAAAACCACCTACATCCCTTTTTCAATCCGGCGAAATTCCTTACCATCCCACGAATTTTCTATAACTGCTCACTCCTGTTCAAACCAAGCTACACCCTGTCTCTGTCTAGCACTTAAGAGAGCTGAATGTGTAAAATATCTGGGAGTGCAGATAGATAACGGACTTAGATGGGATAAACAAATTGTTGCTCTCACCACTAGAACAATGAGACTTATACACATATTTAAAGCTCTCAGGGAGTCTGCAAATCCTAGCACACTAAAAATGGTATATTATGCCCTAGTCCAATCTGTCATTGGGTACTGCATCACCGCATGGGGTGGTGCTATCAAAACCAACTTTATTCGAGTAGAGAGAGCACAAAGAGCAATACTTAAAGTGATGACAAGAAAGCCCTACAGATATCCAACATCTGAACTGTACTCTAACTGCGAGGTCCTCACTGTGCGTCAGCTCTTTGTGCTCAAATCAGTTCTAAGAAAGCACACTACCCTCCCCAAATCGGACCCAAGCAAGCGAACTAATCTCCTCCCACGTATTCAACACAAAACCGCTTTCGCTACAAAACAGTATTACATTTTAAGCACTCTCATTTACGAAAAAATACATAAAAAACTAAATTTACTCGATCTAAATTCATACTCAGTTAAAAATAAAGTAACAGAGTGGTTACTTCATAAGGACTATTCCTTTACGGAGTCTTTACTCACTTACCTCACATAATACGAGTACACTAAATCTCTCAATAATACATACATAACATACTTACCCATAAATACACACACACACACGACACACACACACGCACACACGACACACAAGTAAACATATACACACACATCTACCCACTGCACTCATTAAACCCCTTTTACTTAGTTAGATACGGAAATATTATAGTAGTTTAGTAGTTGGATCGACATCACTACTCACTTTTTATCGGATTGTATAAATCATGTTTGTATAAATACTGTGGCCGAACACTGTCTCCTAAGATACAGGTCACCCTAGTTTGGGAGGCAGGGTTTACCTATTGATTAACAGATCTTGTAACATAAATACTATTATCTTTGTATTCTAAAATATGTCAGTGTAACTAATTTTCATAACTTTATGTTGTTCCTTGTATCTGTATTTATTGGAAAAAAAATAAACATTTATTATTATTATTATCTTTTATTTAATTATTTACACATTTTAATTTTATTTTTAAATATTAGAATATAAAAAATATATAAAAACATTTAAAAATATAAAAAAAAAATGGTAGCCCACCGGTATCGGGAACAGGGTCCAAGCTACCGGCGGTCAGGGCTCCAGAGAGAGGAACCTCCTGACAATGCGAGCCGTGTCCAGAAGTACCGCTTTCTGAATCAAGCCCTTAATCCAGCCGTCCAACGTGAGCCTCTTTAGGTGTTGGTCGAGGCTCTTGGCAAGTAAGCCATTGGCTGATACGACTATCGGCACAATGATTGCTGAATCCACATCCCACATGTCGACAACCTCGCGAGCCAAGTCAAGATACTTGATCTGTTTATCTTTCTCGGCTTTCACGAGATTCCCGTCATGAGGGACTGTTATGTCAACAATCATTGCGCGCCGCTCTGTTCGATCCACCACCACTATATCAGGCTTATTGGCAACAATAGTCCTGTCAGTGATGATGGATCGGTCCCAGTACAATGTGATATTTCCATTGTCGAGAACTGGGTCGGGCACATACCTGTAGTACGGCACTTCAGATTCTACAAGGCTGTATTTCAGAGCAAGTTGCTGATGGATAATCCTGGCTACAAGGTTGTGTCTATGCAAATACTCTTCGTTAGCTAGACGAGAACACCCGGAGATAATGTGTCGGATTGATTCTCCCGGACGGTGGCATGCCCGACACACGTCAACCGTGCCGTCCTTCACAATAAATCTCCGGTAATTCTTCGTCATGATAACTTCGTCCATAATTGCACAGACAAAACCTTCGGTTTCCCCAAAGAGGTCACCAAAACGTAGCCAGGCTACGGACGCTTGGAAATCTACATCGGGTTCATGTAGGGCCCGGAAAAAGCGTCCGTGAAGCTCCTTACTCTGCCATACCTCCCTGCGATCGTTAGTGTCAAGCACTACAAGCTTGCGCCAGTTCTCTTTAGCCAAGGAGAGTGGGGTGAGGCCCTTGTCCACCGCGACCACATCTCGATGCATCCCCACGTCGGCTTCTAGGAAATATTCCCTGAGACTGCATACCTCGCGATTGTGGAGGATCTTAGCGTTTAAAAAGCCTCGACCTCCACACTTTCGCGGGATATACAGTCTCATTACCGACGACCGTGGGTGATGCATTCGATATGCAGTCAGCAGCGTACGGACCCTCCTATCCAGGGCGTCGAGTTCAGTCTGAGTCCATTTGAGTATGCCGAAAGAGTACATCAAAACGGGCATGACCCAACCGTTGAAGGCGCGCACCTTGTTTCCGCCTGACAGAAGACTATTAAATACTTTCTTCAGGCGGCCAAAAAAGCGCTCCTTCAACGATTGCTTCATGTCAGTAACATTGATGCCTAACGCTTCCGACATACCCAAATACTTGTAGGTTTCGGATGCGGAGAGGGTTCTAAGGTTTATGGAATCCGAGAGTTGGGTTCCCACGGATTCCACAATCTTCCCTCGCTTTACATGCATGACCGCACATTTATCCACTCCAAATTCCATCCTGATGGCGCTACTGAAACTTTCAGTTATTTTCAGTAGCTCCATCAGTTGCAAATTATTGGAGGCAAAGAGTTTTAGGTCATCCATGTAGAGGAGGTGAGATATAACCTGACCACCTCTCCTCATACGATAGCCTAGACCTGAATCTTCCAGCAGTGTGCTTAGAGGATTCAAGGCTAAGCAGAACCAAAGCGGACTCAAACTATCGCCCTGAAATATGCCCCGCTCGATCCTTATCGGTTCGCTATTCCTCTGGATATTTCGACATCCTGGATAGCGAAGGACCGTCCTCCATTGCCCCATACACGAAATCAGGAAGGTGCGCAGAGTTGCATCTACTTTATACAACTCCAGCACCCTCATGAGCCATGTATGTGGCACCGAGTCATAGGCCTTCTTATAATCTATCCAACATGTCGACAGATCCTTTCGGGAACGACGAACTTGTTGGCTAATGGTCATATCAATGAGGAGTAACTCCTTAGTACCGCGGGATCCGTTCCTACATCCATTTTGAGAGGCAGACATGATGGAGTTGGTGTCTATATGTTTGTTAATTTTAGCTCTCAAAATAGATGTAAGAAGTTTATAGACCGTCGGTAAACACGTGATCGGCCTATAATTTTTGGGTTCCGCGGTGCTACCTGATTTATGGAGCAGGTGGGTAACTCCTGTCGTTAGGAATTGGGGTAGCGATCCAGACTCCAAAGCAGTCTGGTACTGAGCTGCCAAGCGAGCGTGCGACCTTAAAAACCATTTGAGCCAGAAGTTGTGCAGTCCGTCCGGCCCTGGGGACTTCCAGTTAGGTAACGGACGGACTGCACGAGCTACATCTTGGGGGCAGATGGTAATAGCCCCCATTTCTGGTATTGGATCGCAGGCTCGCTCGACTTTTCGAGCCCAATCACCTTCGGTGTGACTGACAGGCACCGACCAGATACTGCGCCAGAAAGAACACATGACATCATCATCCGGTAGGCGCGTGTCAGTCACATCTTGGTCCGGTCGCTCCCAACCCCTATAAACCCACCTTTCATCGCTCTGGAAGGTACGATTCTGAGTGTATCGCTCTACTCGCCGCTTATACCTACGAATACGGTTCGCCCATGCATACACTTTCTGCTTCAGGAAGTCGATGCGCTCTGTGACACGGGTCATATAGTCATGAGGGCCGATATCAGTCCCTGAGAACGCTCGCCTCACAAAGCGCATCACTCTAGGGCGAGTATTGCCCTCCCTGAAGCAGATTAATTTGCCAATGAGCGCTCTGGCCCCACCAATACGGCTTTCAATTCTGCACTGCCAAGCTGGTACGGTTGGTTTCGGTCGTGTAGTTCTAGAGTCTTTAGCAAATTTCACGTGAGCTACACGACATACCGCTACAGCCGCGCAGTACAGAATCGAATGAGTATCAGTGAGGTCTTCGCAGTCATCAAAATAATTTGACAACTGCGAATCCAGAGCTGCCACCAGCGCCCTGTTTTTTTTATGCATGGGCAAACGAGGTAAGCGTGGTCTTAGTTCGGGCGACATGAGCCGATATTCTCGAATCGCATCTTCCAAAGCACTCCTCAATTCCACATTGCACTGGGTACTTACATTTGTAGCCCTGTCATCACTCCCCTCGTCAGCTTGATTCGTGCTTAATTGAGGTGAATGTACAACAGTCTGCGACGGGGGGACGATGACATGGCTACGCTGCATTTCACTTCGTAGGCGATCAAGTACAGTGTCATCCAACATATGATTACGCTGGATAACCCGTACCTGATCCGACAGTCGTTGTGCCGAAACGTTGACAGCTGGCTCAAGCACCTGAAAAAGAGAGAGCATCCGAACACGGTAAGCAGTCAGATTGTTTCCCCCCTCTGTAGCCCCATAGTATGAGCGCATGACGTTCTCATTGACAGATTGTGTCCATCTCATGCGCTTCACACTTCCGCCGGGAGCTGGGACCCTATCAGAGGCCGGTGGGCCTCGAGATCCTAAGCCGTCCGGCGGCCGGCGTCCTCCCCGTCGACGAACAGGTGGTGGCGTCGTGGGCGGAGAGAAATACTCGTCGCTCGAGCTCGACGCAACTGCCGCGGTCGGTGTAGTCACAGCGCACACGGTGGGGCTGGGTACCGGTGGCGGCGAGGCGGAGCTGAGCGAAGAGTCCGGAGGTGGTAGGCGTGCTCTAACTGTAGCTGATCTCGTCAACATTTCATTTGTATACGTATTTGTTCTGTTTTATCGGAGGTGACATCTGTCATGTCACCTCCTATCCGGAAATTTTTGGTGAAAATCTAGAAGATTATGCTTCATTTTGTAATTTTTTAAATATGTCGTTATTATTTGGATTTAGTTTTGTCGATTTTATTATTATTATTATTATAATACTCAATAGTTTATTGAGTATTGAGTAATTGAATAAAATGTTAAGGGGCTGACAAGACCCAATTGACCAAAATAGGCTTCTCTTAAGAAAGAAAATTGCCAAATCTGTATAGTTTGTGGTAGCGGAAAAAATATATGTTAATTTTGAACACATTTCCCAGAACTTGGTTGTCACCAAAACACGTTTTGAAAAAAAAATCTCGATACAAACTAACGTTAAACTAACCTCTTACCTTGAGTTCTAGTCCAAAATATCTGTATTAAATATCAACATACATTACGTATTTAATTAATAACAAGTACGTCTTATTCTAATGCAGAACTTGGTTGTTTTTTATTTTCGATTACTCAACTTAATTCTGAGTAAATAGATAATTACTTCATATTTTGCAATAAATTACAAGCGTTTTGTCGTCGCGCTTCTCTTTCTTTTCTTTGCAATCTGACAGTGACCGCGGTTTAGGTGTTGTCAGCGTCTTAAGTTACTTACGTGGTAACTTAAGATTTTATTAGGTACTAGACGCGCCCCGCATACCAACCATACATACCAACAAATAATTGGGGCAACATAAATTATTCGGCCCGTATTTTACTAGGTATCCACAATATGTTCTGCAGTAGTTTCGAAATCGGCTATCAATACTGGTTCCAAACTGTTCAGAATCAGCCCTGGTTTGATTGTGCTATTCATACGAACAGAGCTCTGTTTGGAATTTCTGAATCAATTATAATTATCGAATTGGTTTTGATAATATAACTTTGTCTGGAATTATGAAGGAGATTCGAAAATCAGAGGTTGGTTCAAATTGAGATAGAAAATACTAAAATCTGATACGTCGAGGGAATAGTTTATTGTTCAAGCATTATTAATACAATGCTTGAACAATAAACTATACTCTCGATTTAATAAAAAATGTAATCATTTTTTATTCCCAATGAGTGAATAAAAAATGATTACGTTTTTATTAAATTCACCGTTATTAAATACTAGATGCGCCCCGCGGTTTCATCCGCATAAGTTTTGACCCCGTGGGTTTATCGGGATAAAAAGTATCCTATGTGTTATTCCTGGTTATAAACTATCTGTGTGCCAAGTTTTATCCAAATCCGTTCAGTACTTTTTGCGTGAAAGAGCAACAAACATCCATCCATCCATTCTTACAAACTTTCGCATTTATAATATTAGTAGGATATGTAATCATTGCGGGGGTTGTCGGACACAGCTAAATAGAAGAGAACAGAGACTTTGAAAACTTAGCTTATCAGTCTTCTAGACCTATAATGAATCTAGATATATGTTATGTTTATAAACCTCTCAACTTACAAAGGTGGTAATTTGACTGGAAACAAAAACTGGGTTGCGAAAAACTCAAAGAAAAAATATTTATTCTGCACGAACAAAACGCACTACGCAAACTTCTATTGTTTCCAAATAAAAATATCCATTAAAAAAAGCGCGGTTAACTTCATAAAGCACTGGTTTCCTATTTATTTCCCAAAACGATCACTTCATATAAAGCGAAATGACCAATTAAAATGTGGGTAGGTACTGGGTACATAATAAAGGAAATAAAGCCTTAAATCCGGGAATTCGGGTTTTAAAGTATGGCAACATTTCATCATTGACAAAGGTCGAGGGCGGTCGTTCGCGTTAATTTATTTCGGTGTTGCCATAAATTGCAGTGTTTTGGTTTGCTTTAATTACCAGTCGTGTCGCCCCCAAATAACGGATTTTGGTACTATTGTAATTAATTGTCTAATTACTGGTACGACGCCCTTCCCATAATGTTTGTCTTGGCAATTTACTACTATTTTGTATGTTTTGAAAATGTAATTACGAATAGAATCGTATCTTATCTTAATTAGTTTCCAATAAATTACTCAGCGCATCGGTCCCGGTCTTATTTTTATTCTTTCTCTGTTAAGTTCTCCAGAATTAATCTTCGTGGAAATAAAGTGTTGTTTTTTTATCATGCGTTTATTTATAGTGCTATTCACCACGTATAAAAATAGGAACATCAAAATAAGCGAACCATTTTATTTTAAAGCTTTAATTCCCATCAAAGTTAAAACCTTTTTAAAACGTCATGTCATCAAACGCACCACAGATTAAAAACTCCATCAGCTTTTAATTGACACAGGTTGACACAAACAATCACTTCGAATTTCGAACAATCATCCAATCGCGCTCTATTTATTAATCGAAATTTGAAATTCGGAGTTTCGAACCAGCGATCAAACACTAATCTGTGAGTGCATCGGTTTCGAATAGATTGTGTAGGTCTTTGCGGCTATTCCGAGCTCCATCGATCACATACGAACGGTTCCGTATCCGCAGGAGTCCGTAGGTGATCCATTTAGAACAGTCAATACATTGAGGATATTAATAGTTCAGGAAATGGCAGGAAATTGAGGAGACGATATTCCGTTATAGCTTCGAAATTACTTGTATGTTTCAATAATTGAGTGTAGGAAGCTTGTAGGCTTTATTTAAACCGGTAATGGCGCTGACTGCCAAGCGTAAGTTCGTGATGGATGGTTGACCGATGCATTGACGCACGCGAGAACCCGCAAAGCAAACTATTATGAAGTTTAGTTTGCGTGGCTTACATATAATCTAAAAAAAATGCTTGTACTGTCAGGGTTTATAATTATGAAACAATGGATTAAAATTGAAAGACTACTAAAAATAATTTTTCTTCTTATATTTGTAGGAACCGTAGCGGTTGCCATAGGGCAAAAAAAATCGGCCATGTGCGTGTCGGACCCCGCACAATGAAACCCTTCATTGTGCGGGGTCCGACACGCACTTGGCCGATTTAGGTTGTAGGGGATGAATTTATCCCAAGAACAAACTTAACATTGTAGTTGAAAAACATGTTCCCTCATACATTCCAACTGCAAATGCAAGTTTGGACACGCAATATTGAAATATTTACCATGTTATTTTAAAACCATAGACTTCTTATAGGTTTTCCTTTAATCTATAACAAAAGAACAAATTATTTATTTTCCTCAATAGTTTCGGAAATCCCCCATATCTCCGAAATTACCGAGACAAAAATTGTGTGGTCAACTTTCTTAAATAGCTTTAAAAGTATTTATTTTAAAATTATAAAAAATATATATATGAAATCCTTACAAAGCCCTTTCATTAACTGATATGTCACACGGTACAGTTTGCAAAACTTTTTATTTTTTTCTAAGTTTGCCCCCCATATTGAATATGGGGGGAAATTCATTTATTTACGTTATACGTCTGTGTTTGGGTCAAAGAAATTCATATGTGTACCAAATTTCAACTTAATCGGCCCAGTAGATTCGGAGCAAATTCGCTGTGACGGACAGACTCACAAGTGATCCTATAAGGGTTCCGTTTTTCCTTTTGAGGTACACAATCCTAAAAAGAAGTTGAAGGAAAGCTCTAAAGGCTCTATAAACTGAATCCGATAGTGAAGGTTTTATCCCAATCAGTCATTACGATTTATTCGAGCTAAAAAAGAAGGGACGACCAGATTTTCCTTTATTAGTATTAGAAAACAATTTATTTTGATGGATAACCCATGAAAGTGGACAGCATCGACCTTTAGAAATTTATTTGCTTTTTTGCTGCTGTAAAAAATCCAGATTCTTTGATCGAATTTTTTCATACAGAACATGCCATCTGTCAATTTTTAATAATGAATGATTTATTACAAATGAAGCCGCGACAAATATTTATTTTAGGCAGCCGAACTTCACCGCGAAATCATGATGAACAAATAAAAATAATGTATTTTTAAATGGAATTGGTTTCGTAATTATAATAAATAATAGTGCAAGCAAAAAACAGTACTTAGATTACATTACAGTTAAGTGCTATGATGAAACAAAAGTACACAAAAGTTTGAAAATCTGGAGCCAAACTAGGAGGAACCTGTATTTCGGCTGACAGCGCCAAATCCCTCGAGTTACATTAGATTAAAGTTCTTAAATGCTAGCATTTTACAAAACAGGAATAATAATAGTCTAAGGTTCTATTTAAGATCTATTAATGATCTGCACCTGTCTTTGTGTTGGGTGAAATGGTGAGTGAGTGAGTGTGAGAGGGTGTGATATAGTGAATATGTATATAATTATGTATGTACATATATTTGTCTATAGATAACTAATTTTTGCTAACATTTTAACACAATTAAATTAAATATAACTCAAATTACACAGTAATGTTTCCTTTCACAGAAAAGGGACATAGAACCAAACTTTCCGACGATGACAAGATGATTTATATCCCACATTGTAGGCCAAACTATTCAGAATACCAAAACTTGGCTATAGACGCAAGGTTTTCAGAAAACTTAGCAATTCCTAACTAGATCAACAAGCTGTGGATTTTATGGGGTAAAGGTTTTTGTACGGTGGATAGACAAATGGTATGATAGGCGTGATTTTATTTTTTGGACTATGTGAATCTAATAAGACCGGTCTAATAATTAATTAATTAATTAATTAATAGACCGAATTAATAAATTATTTTTTATTGTTATTGTTGTCAACAATAACACCAATAATAATTATAATAATAATAATAAATAATAATATTATTAATAATAATTAATTAATATTAAAATGATTGTGCTACTTAATATAATGACATATAAATTATAAGAATAGTAAGTAAAAGTAGTAGTAGTAGAATAGTATGAGATAATATAAAATGTATGAATAATGATAATTAATATAATATAATGTAAACTGTATAACGGTTATATTGGGCATGTACATTTTTATTTTTTGTTCTTATATTTATAACCATTTAAATTGCAATGCCTTATCAGGCAACTAAGTTCTAAGAACCTACCTATTGTTAACATCTTCAAAATTCTGTACACTTAGTTCGCAATAAAGAATTTGAATTTGAATACAACACCATAATCACAATAACATCATCCTGTTATTAAACGTTTCTTGGCTTAGCAACATTTAAAAAGCATGGTTTTTATAAACTGTCTTTTACATATAAAGGATTATGTAGGATATGAAAAATCTTGCTATGGCTTGTTAAACTGGATTGGAAACCAAAACCAAGATCTCTAAATCAATAAAACTGGATCAGCCAACAACGAAAACGGAAGTTTCACTTCTAGAACTTAAAACTATTGAGTTCTGTCAATGCTACGGGTACGTGGTGACAAGAGCTTTATCTCTCGTTTACCTACCACCGGGACAGTTTTCAGAGGAAGTTTCGCTGGCAGCCAGCCAGATCGTGGCCCACAATAATTATACTTGTTCGAAAGCACTGCGGCTGTACATTATCGGAATTTGCACTGAACTCCCAATATTTTACAACGCTTTGTTGAAGTTCACGACGTATAACTAAATATTTGTAAATATTGAGTATGGTTTTCGTCGAAAGCGTGTAGATGAAACAGTGAAGCGGGAAACCCGAATTTAATGGTATAAAATGAAATGGATTGAAAGCTACGTATTTCAATTTCCTAAATTGACTTCCCTGTGTGTTTGTGCTCAGAAAATGGTGGATGTTTGTCCGTCAAGTTCAGTGCTGCGAGCGATGTGAAGACCGTTACGGCTGAGTTAGTCTACACTCCTATAATCAGCCAATTGTTGTTCCCACTGCTAGGACACAAGCCTCCTCTCTGCGAGAGGGAGTGGGCTGTAATCTACCACGCGGGCCCTGTGCCGGTTGGCAGATGTCACATGTCTTAGAACTTTTGGGCCTAGGACATGTCGGTTTCCTCACGATGTTTTTCCTGCACACTCAGGGTAGCCTAAAGCACCTGTCTAGGTTCGAACCCACTAATTACAACTCGTAAGTCGGAGCCATTACCACTGGACCACCACCGCTCACACTCCTATAATGCTTTTGTCAAATTAAACTTTTCAAACACTATTTCATTTCGTTTCAAAACGTTTGTCTTTTCGTACTTTCAATGAATGTTTTTCATCAAAAATGGCGCGACGTTACTACATTTGTTTAAAAGAGTAATTACTATAAAGTTTCTTGCCGATTCTTCTCCATATGAAACTACACCTTTTGGAAGGGGTACCTGGAATAGAATCAATTCTATTTTCTTGTAAATTTTGAAGTTCCGCAAAGATTAATAATGAGTTCATGACCTGTCTGGCTACACACATTCGGTATTAAAGCTTGTTTTATTCATCGTCAAAGAATTTTACTTTTATTGTTAATCTTTGCTTTATTTGTACCGATACGATGACATCTGCTGTACTCGTATATGTATTTTGTAAAACTTTTTTGGCTGTTAAAAAATCTGTGATAATAACAAGAAAAAACATAGTATACGTGCATGTAAATACATTTATACAGACAGTTATTTGGATTTGTCAAGATTAGAACACCCTATTTTCAGAAATAGCTGGAAAACTCTGTGGGATATACAGGAGTATGCCCGATAGAGGGATTTATAATGCTCCAGCGGTAAATGTAAGCCTATCGAACTATCGCTCGTAACACGATCAGAATATTCACCACACAACACACAATGGTACGGCACGGATTTAGCGTTAACAGTTGTCGGGTATCGTAACGGTAGGTATGTGAACTAAAACGAAAATACAATAGATACCGGAATATCTTTTGTCTTTTTCATTCATGGGCTTGCTTGCATTACCTTGTCTCTACCACTTTTTAACCCCAGACGCAAAAACGACGTGTGTGTGTGTGTGTGTGTGTGCGTGTGTTCGGGCGTGTGTGTGTGTGTGTGTGTGTGTGTGGGCGTGTGTGTGTGTGTGGGCGTGTGTGTGTGTGTGTGTGTGTGTGTGGGCGTGTGTGTGTGTGTGTGTGTGTGTGTGTGTGTGGCATCGTAGCTCCCGAATGCATGGACCGATTTTGATTTTGTTTTTTTTTTTTCGAAAGGCGACTTAATCGAGAGTGTTCTTAGCTATGATTCAAGAAAACCAGTTTAGTCGTTTGAAGATTATCAGCTCTTTTCTAGTAGATATTGACACCAACTTACAGCGCAGGTATCGTGTTTGGGCTCATTGTACTGGTCTCAATAAATAGGTTATAGCTAGATGGTGATCAGGGTCTGATGATGGAGAAGGAAAGATAAATGAGGGTAGACTAGTAGTAAGTAGCGTCGTCTAGTCGGGGGACGGCTAAAGAAAACGTCAAACAGACGAGGCTTATACCTTGCAATAATGAATGTATGCTATTGTAGAAAGAATAGCCGCTGTTAACTTCCTATTTTCATTAGCCGTACCCCGACTCGACGACGCTTGGCTCAAAATATTACCTAAATTTATATTAAACTGAAAGGGCCCAATACGTATTATTTTGTTACTTTTTAGAAGTTTTGGTTAGTGTCGGCGGTTTTTAAATTTTAAATTTAACTTGTGTTATGAGTGGCCAGTTACTATAGCGTGGCCAATTACTATAGCAGTTACCCTACATAATTATATTGTTATCGTATATTTGCCATATTTAAAACGAAGACCATGGGCCTACCTTGCATCTTGCGCCGCATGAGACTTGTACAGATGAGAACCTAATATATGTGGCTGTAATTAGTGTTAGCGTTACTGAGTCATCATCTGCCTAGCTTATTTAAATTTTAAATTTAACTTTTGTTATGAGTGGCCAGTTACTATAGCGTGGCCAATTACTATAGCAGTTACCATACATAATTATATTGTTATCGTATATTTGCCATATTTAAAACGAAGACCATGGGCCTACCTTGCATCTTGCGCCGCATGAGACTTGTACAGATGAGAAGCTAATATATGTGGCTGTAATTAGTGTTAGCGTTACTGAGTCATCATCTGCCTAGCCTTTTTAAATTTTAAATTTAACTTTGTTATGAGTGGCCAGTTACTATAGCGTGGCCAATTACTATAGCAGTTACCCTACATATTGTTATCGTATATTTGCCATATTTAAAACAAAGACCATGGGCCTACCTTGCATCTTGCGCCGCATGATACTTGTACAGGTGAGAACCTAATATCTGCGGCTGTGATTAGTGTTAGCGTTACTGAGACATCATCTGCCTAGCCTTTTCCCAACTACGTTGGGGTCGGCTTCCAGTGTAACCGAATGCAGCTGAATACCAGTATTTTACATGGAGCGACTGCCTATCTGACCTCCACAACCCGGTAATAGGGAAATACGATACCCCTTGGTGAGACTGGTTGTCAGACTTTCGGGCTTCTGACGACCCGTAACGACTGTCAAAGATCCACGAATGACAGCCGGGACCTACGGCTTAACGTGCTTTCCGAGCCACGGAGGGGTCTTGGTATGTAAAGATGGTCATCCATCTACGGACCAACCGCGGCAAGCGTAGCTTAACCAGATCGATTGACCCGTGCGGCTATTATTATTGAGCCACAAGCCCCTTCTTAGCGTCACTGAGTGAGCCAAATAAAAATAATGTAATCTCTGTTCAAAACAATATTTGCCATCGACACGGTAATAAGATTGGAAATCATAGGTAAGGCAATGTTGCCAAAGTGATTACACAGAGATAACACTTACTTCCTGTATCTGACAGCCATTGTCAAAACTTACATTGTTTGTAACTCTGATTGGCTAACCAAAATATCAAAATCCAATCAGACTAGACATGCGATATGACAAGCTTAATTGAATAGGCTTTCAAACGGGCAGCCTGTCGAGTAAGATAAACTGAGGCCGTAACCACACTGCGTTAGCCAATTCAGCTGTCTTAAGTTACATCACAGAATGCGGCATACTGGCAAGTAACCCGGTGTCAAAAACCGGCCAAGTGCGTGTCGGACCACGCACAATGAAGGGATCCGTAATTGGGATTATTTGGGATGAATTTATCCAAAAACAAATACAAACAACAAAAACATGTTCTCCCATACATCTAATATGCCACGGTCAATTCTCCAAGAAGTTGGTCGACTGTTACTAGTTAACTTGTAAAGCCCACTAAGCTGTGATAGTTTTCCTTTTAATTTCATTATATGTACTACTGTTATGATTTTTTTCAAATCTCCATAAACGACCATTTAGCTGGCAGAGGCCCCGGACACACTTGACTCTAACAAAAATTAGCACTTTAATGCTTAATATTACGCAAGCGGATCCTTTAATCGAAAACTGGTGTTCACAGACCCGCAATGTTTTTGAACGGCCTATCCGACGCTATCCCACACCATGGGGTATACGAGAAAAAAAATATCATTCCCATATTATACATACTTTTTTTTTAAGATTTTATATTAGCACTTTGTCGGCGTAATTAATATGTATACTTATGCCAAATTACAGCTTTCTAGTATTAAGCGTCTCTGAGCTACAGCAGGGACAGACAGACAGCCTGGAGGCTTTTATTTAGGTATTAAGTTCTATTTACGTTTTTTTTATGTTGAAATTTTTATCTGCTTGAGTACACTTTGTTCATTGTTTTGTTGGTATACTGGCGCGTGCTAGCTAACGTATGGCAAGTGTGTAATTTAATCCAATGTTTTGTGTTTCGTAATGTTAATTACTTTGCATAAACAGACAGACGTGCTGCTGGGGAGTTTGTTCCACCACTTCTTCTTCCCAGCTAAAGCACTAGGAAGTGGTGACGGGCGGGCATTTTTGGGGGACTGTCTTATGTAACTTTGACGTTCGAAAAGTGCTGATTTTCAGCCTAGTTTGAATAAATGACTTTTGATTTGATTTGATTTGATTTGATTTGACAGACGGACATGGCGAAATTGTAAGGGTTCCTTGTTTACTACACAACCCTAAAAAACGCTCTCTAGGAAAACACCAAGTTAAATAACGTTTCAGTGAAGCCATTCGACAATAAATTACGGACGCTATGTGGCGGCCGCCGCAGTCTTAGGAAACTCTAGCTTTACCAATAAACCACTATGACTATTAAAGTGTTCGTAGTAGTTTTGAATACTTTGCAAGTTCGTCTGCATCAAAGCGTCCGTCCAAAACTCGGTGTCCGGTTATTTCCCGGCTCCGTCAATGCTAACACTTCCGATTGCTGCTACGGACGTCAAGGATGGCGAGTGCGACCTTCCACAATGGACATGAGGAAATGAATGCCTGCGGTCCCAGAAAAGGTAGGCGATATTTGGCTAGACTACAAAACAAATTATAAAAAAAAAAACAAAAAAGATATTGTTCAGTTAAGTATTGGTAAGTAAATAAGCTATACGGTAAAGTTAGGTTAGCAAGATAGGATAGGTTTTAGAAAAGAAAATGTACTTTTTTGTAGTTTGTGTTTTAGTAGCTTTTATTTTTTGGGTGGGAAATTATCAAATAACTTCTCCCGCTCCGGTGTCAGACTCTTACTGACTAAAACCCACCCATGTTCCTTCCGTTGCCTGTGTTGCCAGGGGCCTCGGTTTCCCTTTCGGACTTTCCCGCGACTCAGGCAGGCATCGGCCCTAGTGGACCCCTACACTTGTGCTGACGACATCTCTTTGGGCCGCGCGTGGAACACAACGCGCCGTCGACCCGGGCCTGGTCCTTATCGGACGGCGAGCTACCCATTGCTCACCGTCCGCAAGTCCGCGCCTTTTTTTTTTTTTAGGGTGGGAAATCATCAAATAACTTCTCCCGCTCTGGGCGGAGCGAGAGGGTGTGTCAGACTCTTACTGACTAAAACCCATCCGTATTCCTTCCTGTTGCCTGTGTTGCGGGGGCCTCGGTGACCCATAAGTACCTTCCCGCAACAACCCCGCGCCTACGGTGGCCGGAAATCCGCCTGGGATTCCCGACGCCCAGGGCGTCAGGGTGTTTTAGTAGGTTAAAAGTGTTATATTTGGAATTGGCCATTTACTATCTTTTATTTTATACCCATATCATAACCACAAAATATATATTTTTTTATCTCTTTTTTGATTCACAGATGCCATTTTAAAATTTTATAACCTATCTCACTCCCGCAATTAAAACGAATCTACCTCATAATAATTACCTATGTTAAAATCCATCAAGCCGTTTAGGCTACAGAGCGTACCGAAGAAATAGACATATGTACATACATACACTCGAAAAACCTCTTGGCCCTCCTGGGGCAGTCGGGTGAAAAAGGAATACAAGTAATCTTAACTGGAGTGTCCTGTTATCGTAAGGGACGAGTTGATAGTAAACAAGAGGTCAGAGTGCCTAGCACAAACGAACGACATAAAGGTAAAGTAGATTCTAAAGACTTTTTTTTTATCGAAAATACAACTATCCTATAGCATTCTGGTTATTTTTTTGCGACAAGCATTAAAGAAGTACTTAGTAAAAAATGAGTATTTTCAATTTTATACAAACGTACAAAAACTCACGCCTTCTTCCCATGTGGGTAGGCACTATAGAACCACCTGCTACGCTCCTTCCATACTCCTTTTGCTTCGTTTACGTTCATACATTTGGTCATACACGCAAGCCGCCTGAGAGCACTACGCACCTGAACTTTCTGAAGAGCATCACCAATGAGGTCACTATATGTCTTTCTGGGGCGTTACTACTGGCGTTTCCACTCACATCTGCCTTGTAAAACCTTTTGTTATTCGCCTTTCATTCATCCTCTCAACATGACCAAACAACCGCGATAAGGCTGCCCATTTTATATTTTGTAATGTATACTTTTTCATTTCTGTGATGTGTATTCTGGTGTACAATAAAGTATATATACATAAATAAATAAATAAAATATCTAAGCATACTCTTTTCAATTTTATAATCGTTAGAATTCACGTTACATTTGGGTACTCCGTGCGTTCGTGCCGGACCCACAATACTGACTCAGAAGAAGCTTAAAGACCGCAGACCAGTGACAACAAATTGCTGTTATTTTAGATCACGCTGACCAGACCCAACTGACCAAAATAGGCTTCTCTTAAGAAAAAAAAAATGACAAATCTGTATACTTTGTGGTAGCGGAAAAAATATAACATAATTTTGAACATATTTCCCAGAACTTGGTTGTTACAATACCAAACCACGTTTTGAAAAAAGTCGCGATACAAACTAACGTTAACCTAACCTCTTACCTTGAGTTCTAATCCAAAATATCTGCATTAAATATCAACATACGTTACGTATTTAATTAATAACAAGAACGTCTTATTTGAATGCAGATCTTGGTTGTTTTTTATTTTCGATTACTCAACTCAATTTTGAGTAAATAGATAATTGCTTCATATTTTAAAATAAATTACATGAGTTGTGTCATCGCGCTTCTCTTTCTTTTCTATGCAATCTGACAGTGACCGCGGTTTAGGTGTTGTCAGCGTCTTAACACGTTGCGGGACGCACTACCCTGTAGATTTATTGAAGTTAAAAAATGACAGTACGGGCACCGCCGTACAATTTTAATATTTAATAATTATATGACAGTAGGTATATCATAATTATAATTATATGATTAATTGTAATTATATGACAGTACGGCTATAACCGGCTTACGGCTATGAAAGTACTGTCGATGTCGTCGTGTTCTTGTTCTTTAGTATTCTCTAGGGCAGTACGGATATAGCAGTGGTCGTAACTTTTATGGGCAATTTTACTGCCATATCGTATAATTTGAAAAAGTCAGTACCGTCCCGTAACGTGTTAATTTGATGTCACTAGCCTAATTTGTAAAAATATTAAAGACTGACTAAGAATGACATTTTTTTTTTTGCTTTTATTGTCATTCTTTGTCTCTAGAAAACTTTAGATTTATTATAATATTCTATGACTTTTATATATTCCGGTCTCCAAAATAGGTTATCCTACAAAATAGACGCCATATTTTGTCTTATCACAGAAACCAACCAATTACGCTTACCCAGCAAATATTTATTGAGAGCTGGATAGACTTGGCTAGCTACACAAAAAATATGTAATTTAATTCGTCTGTTTTCTATTGGCGATGTGCCAAATCTCTGCAGATTTCATAGCGGAATTAGTCTAAGCTTCAATTACAGGAACATTGGTTGGTGGCCTGTTATGTCTTCTAATCTAGATATTACAATGTTTATTGTGTTCTATTCCGGTTGTTAGTCAATGTTTATTGTGTTCTATTCCGGTTGTTAGTCAATGTTTATTGTGTTCTATTCCGGTTGTTAGTCAATTTTGGATGTATTTAAGGCTTTATGGGGATCAGATATTGGTAACATATATTGATTTGAAGAAAGGAAAGTTGAAAGGAAATCGTTTGGCTTGGTATTGGCATTTGATGAGGAGGGAGGAAACGCTTGTGTTTAAAAGAGTGATGAATATAAATGTTGATGGATGGTGAGGAGGAAGAAGGCCAAAAAGGGATGGATTGTGTGAAGAAGGATATGAAAGAAGAGGGGATGAATGTTAGCGTACTCGTAACGGTTGACAGGAGATTGGGAGAAAAAAACGTGTCGCACCGACCCCAAGTACAATGGAACAAAGGTAGAAAGGTGATCTTTAAAGGTCGATTTGTAAAGAAAGAAATAAAATACATTTACTAAGCTCAGACTAAAAGGCACACAATATAATTTAAAAAAAAAATGTATAAAAATCAAATAAAAAGTGTCCGATGTAAAAAAATTGCAGGAAAGTGTGCCTCATGGCTGCGCCAAAAACGCCCAGAGGCATTTATTGATATATATGAGCGAAGGCACGTTTTAGGTATCGCAACTCTACCAATTTATTTAAGTGTTAACAGGGATAGACAATTCTTTCGTTGGACTATCCATAAAAAATGTCAAGAATAGTGACCGACCGAAGCTTCGTTTTCAGCCAAAAAGTTATGATTCGGCCATAAACCAGTCGAAGCTTCGGACTAGCAATATCAGGTGACGTTCGGCTAACATCGGGGTGAATCGGGTACGCTCGTGGTTTCACTCAGCTGACTTAAGAGGCCGACAACACCTAAAGCGCGGTCACTGTCGGACTGCATAGAAAAGAAAGAGAAGCGCGATGACACAACGCTGGTAATTTAGTGCAAAATATGAAGCAATTATCGATTTTCAAAAAAGCTATAGATTGTATAAAAAAAACAAAACACTATTATGCTAATATGTTGCTTGTAGAATAAACTGACAAAAAAAATCAGAATGATTGCATGTATATTAGTATGGTTTTTAATCGTTAAAAGAATTTTTTAGAGTTATCTTCGTGATTTTTTTCTATCGTATCAAATTAGTTGTATTATGTTTTCAATACACTATCTACCTAACATATATCCTGAAGAATAAAATATATTTTTCTGATTTTGTTTACTGCAGTGGATCTTAAACTTTTAGGCATTATAAAACTTACAAAATTTGCGTTTAGGTCCTGTAGTCCCCTTAAACGGACGCGATTTAGTTTTGGAGATGTGAATCGAGGTTATGTTGTATTTTTTCTTCACGCGCATAAATTAATGGTTAAGTAACTTTTATTTGTTCTTGACTTTTGTTTTTATTTCCGCCATGTATATAAAGACATTAGAGATGTAGGTAGGTATTGAACTTTTTTCACTCAATTTGACAAAGGTTTGTGAAATTTGTGATTATTGAATTATCTCTGAATTACCGTGTTTTATTTCTCTCCCTAGGTGTAAATAAAGCAAACAAGATTTCAGTGTACAGCGGAAATAATAATATTTTTTAATGTCTTGGATTTTTCGTTTTCGGCTTTGCTTTCGGTCGAAAATAAGACTAAAGTCGAAGCTTCTTTTTTTGTTTTCACTGCAGTAGGTACTTACTGTTGGTTTTGTGGACATGTTATTAGACAAGTAGGAATTTCTTTTAAGTAAAATGTCTGTGCTTTCGATTTTACATACCCAGTAGGTAAAAGTTGTCTTCATAAGTTTTGTGACGCAATACAGTCACGCCTCACAAGTCTAGGAATTGTGAACGAGAAAACAAGTCTTGGATTCTAAAAATAGCAAAGAGTTTAACCATTGTGTTCCAGGCCGTGTATCAAGGTCTTAGCCAAAAATATAAACTTAAGACTCGTAAGAAAATCACTCTACGAAATAAATAAAGTAATCCTGATGCGAAGGGCTTCTGAAGTTTTTGTTTTTCAGAAAACAATGCAGTTGTTCTGCTGTGATTAAAAAAATATACAACAGCCAAAAACACCTACAAATAACAATTTATGTAAAACAATACACTAAAAATCAGCCCATCTGCAACGCACGCTTGCCAACGATGACGTCACAAATGCATTCACCGCGATCCCGTACGATCCCGCACGATTCGCGACGGAGTGCCGCGATTCGCTGCGGACGCTCGCAGTGTTAAAATAACTAACGTACCGCTTTGAGTATGGGTCCCATTAACATTAATGTTTTGTGGGTTTTGCATCCGTGTTCATTTAAGTTTATTATTAAGTGCTTTTGTCTTTGAGTAGAGCTGGCAAAACGAGCCGTTGTGACGTTGTCGAGGTAATTACGTTGCAGTTAAAATTTAGTAGCTAGACTTCATTTTCAGAAATCTAATTGTGAATGACTAATAATTGGTAGCAGAGAGTTATTCGCAAGTTATGTAATAGTTTTATTATTGAACAGCAGGCTTAGCATGACGCTTTGTATTTCTTCGAAGAATAGACACGGCTCTTTCTATACAAAGTGACATTTCGTTTCTCCATTTTTGACATCTCACCGTAGAAATCCTTTTACAATCTTTCATTTTGTCTTTCGTTTCTAACGATCTTTGTCTAGGTCCTTTTTTATGTAGAAGAATTTCTACGGTGGGATGTCAAAAAAGGAGAAACGAAATGTCACTTTGTATAGAAAGAGCCTTGTCTATTCTTCGAAGAAATACAAAGAGTCAAGCTAAGCCTGCAGGTAGGTAGTAGCTATTATTTATTTATAGGAAAACCAACAGCTATAAGTTCTATAAAGAATGGATAACAATTGTATATGCTACACAGAGCCAATTACAGGCTCTCACGGGTAAAAACAGAGAATTTAGTAGATATCTTAGGATCACTAATAAGCACGATAGAAAATAATATAAATAAGGTACATTATGCACTATGCACTTTTAAAAAAGTCGGCGTTCAGCTGAGTGCGTGCAGAATAGGTTTCGGTGGTAAATTGGTCAAATGAGAACTCTTTACAAAGGATATTAAGAGGCCGACAACACCTAAAGCGCGGTCACTGTCGGACTGCATAGAAAAGAAAGAGAAGCGCGATGACACAACGCTGGTAATTTATTGCAAAATATGAAGCAATTATCGATTTACAAAAAAACTATAGATTTTATTATAAAAATAAAACACTATTATGCTAATATGTTGCTTGTAGAATAATCTGACAACAAATCAGAATGATTGCATGTATATTAGTATGGTTTTATTCGCTAAAAGACATTTTTAGAGGTATCTTAGTGATTTTTTTCTATCGTATCAAATTAGTTATATTATGTTTTCAACACACTATCTACCTAGCATATATCCTTAAGAATATCATATATTTTTCTGATTTTGTTTACTGCAGTGGATCATATACGAGTACATTAACGCATTATAAAACTTATAAAAGTTGCGTTTAGGTCCTGTAGTCCCCTTAAAGTCTTTACTCGCTCGCAGTATGCATGAGTTTTGTCTGTAGTATAAGTACTTGGTCCGATAAGGAAACTATAACTACCCTACAAATAAAATTTAAACGGTCTCTGATTATGTTTTTAATTAATCCTACTAATATTATAAATGCGAAAGATTGTATGATGGATGGATGTTTGTTACTCTTTCACGCAAAAAGTACTGAACGGATTTAGATGAAATTTGGCACACAGATAGTTTATAACCAGGAATAACACATAGAATACTTTTTATCCCGATATACCCACGGGGTCAAAACTTATGCTGGTGAAACCGCGGGGCGCATCTAGTATTTAATAACGGTGAATTTAATAAAAACGTAATCATTTTTTATTCACTCATTGTTAATAAAAAATGATTACATTTTTTTATTAAATCGAGAGTATAGTTTATTGTTCAAGCATTGTATTAATAATGCTTGAACAATAAACTCGACGTATCAGATTTTAGTATTTTCTATCTCAATTTGAACCAACCTCTGATTTTCAAATCTCCTTCATAATTCCAGACAAAGTTATATTATCAAAACCAATTCGATAATTATAATTGATTCAGAAATTCCAAACAGAGCTCTGTTCGTATGAATAGCACAATCAAACCGGGGCTGATTCTGAACAGTTTGGAACCTGTATTGATAGCCGATTTCGAAACTACTGCAGAACTATAATATTGTGGATACCTAGTAAAATACGGGCCGAATAATTTATGTTGCCTCAATTATTTGTTGGTAGATTTTAGAGCAATTTGGTTAATATTGGTCCCTTGTTGATAAACTAAACTAAATTTAAGTTCAGTGCATCTTTTTCTTTCAATTTCATTAAGAAAAGGTCAGAAAATAAATTTTAGTTTAGGCCTGTCAAATTAATCAGCGCTTGATGTAAATTGGCGTAATTTTGACACCCTATTAGCATAATAAGCACTTGTGAGTGTGTGTGTGTGTGTTTATGTGTGTGCATGGTGTGGTGAGGTGATAATTAATTAATATAATTTTAGATAACCTAAAATAAATATTATTATAATCCCATTAAACAAAAATACAAATTAATTACTGATAATTTGACACTGGCTACAATATTAAGTATGTCTGGATGGATACAATACAAGCATGTCAATTTAAATTCTTAAGTAACAATAATAAAATAAATAATTTATTTAATCAAGAAGTCAACAATAAACCAATTATATTTTAATTTTAATTATTATTTCATAAGAGCATGTCAAGAATAATAAACTGAAAACAAGATGAGTACCAGGAAGTCAATCACAAAGTCATTTAAAATTGCAACAACATCGATACTTAGGTCCCACATATTTTTTCCGATATATTATAATCTTAGAACATAGAAAGAACTTTATTTCTATATTCTAAGATTATAATATGATTTACTTAAGAGAAAGCTTTTTAAATGTCTTTTAAATAAATAAACATTTAAGATTTTGATTGATTCTGGTATGTGATCAATGATCATAATTATATAATAATTGGTGCCATGCAGAGAACGTTTTTTTGGATCAGAAAATGTTATAGTGTTTTGTTAACATACATAGCACTTTACGTTTATAATACTGACGACCTAATGAATAAAGGCACAAACGAGGCGATATCGCGCTAGTCTGCACGAGCCTTAAACCGTTTTTCTTCAGGGCTTGGATTCGGCACCTAGCGGTTCTTGCCATTTTGTTACTGGGTACCGGTTCCAGGCGGGTGCCGGTTCCAAACGGGTGCCGGTTCCACACGGGTACTGGTTCCAGACTAGTACCGGTACCAAATTCACATGTATGAGGAACCACGTACGGTTGGCAATCCTGAAGTTATTTTAAAATGCCTATTAACTATCATTTTTACATCTGTTGCTCACTCTTACAGGAAATATTTATTTGGTACCGGTTTTGGTACCGGTACAGTACCTACTGATACTGATTGGAAAGCCATACAGACAGGTACTACGTCTGGTACTGGTATCACACCAAGGCCTATAAATGATAAATGATTTTATTTCTTTAAGTAGGTTTTTACAAACACTTTTGCACGTCAAACATATTTTTTTAAACTAGATGAGGTAGGCTATGATATCGATTCCCAAAAATACTGGTATTTCAAGCCCTGCTCTCCATGTTCCTGCCAAAATTTAAACGACATCATCTACTTGACATATAATTATTATTCATTAAAGAATCCGGTTCTGTCTGTCAGAAACTGATTACAAGAAAACAATGTCGATTTTATTTTTAACGGAGATTTTATTTTTATTTTGATTTCCTGCTCTGGGCGGAGCGGGAGGGTGTGTCAGACTATTACTGACTAAAATCCACCCGTATTCCTTCCATTGCCTGTGTTGCCAGGGGCCTCGGTGACCCTTTAGTATCTTCCCGCGACCCCGGCAGGCACTGGCCCTAGTGGACCCCTACATTTGTGCTGACGACATCTCTTTGAGACGCGCGTGGAATACAACGCGCCGTCGACCCGGGCCTGGTCCTTACCGGACGATGAGTTACCCATTGCTCACCGTCCGCAAGCCCGCGCCTATGGTGGCCGGAAATCCGCCCGGGATTCCCGACGCCCTGGAAGCTAAAATGCTTACGTAGGTATTTTCAGTGATACTGGAATTTCTGTATCCTAACCTAACTGAACCTTAAGTAACTTACCTGTCGCATTTGTGTTATATGCCTTCGAATACTTAAAATACATTCTCAATACACGATCCATATAAATACAGATATGAGTCTATCCAAGATTTAGTCCTAAATAATATTTTATCGACGCACTTTGGCGACGATTTTATAGTTTCCCAAAGTGCTAGTAGTAAAATCGTACCCATATAAGACTGTATCAGTACAATTTACTTATGTATATAGCCTACGTCTACGAATTGCAGTATTTATTATTTATATGAAAGCCACGTATACCATCTTCTCAAGTCACGAACTTGAGAAGATGGTAGAACAGAAGATGTAGTGACAAAAATTTAAAAGAATATGCTTAGATGGTTTGGTTGTTGAGAGGATGAATGAAAGGCGACTGACAAAAGGTAGTTACAAAGCAAAGGTGAGTGGAAACGCCTAGAGGGGACGCCCTAGGAAGTCATATATGGAGACCTAATAGGTGATGTTCTTCAGAAAAGCTAGTTGCGTAGTACTCGAACCGGCGCGCGTGTATGAACGTAGGCGAAGCAAAAGGAGTATGTAAGGAGCGTAGCAGGTGGCGTTCTATAGTTTCTGCCTACCGCCATGGGAAGAAGGCGTGAGGTATGTATGTATGTATATGACTTGAGAAACAAAATAGATGAGCAGAATTCCTGCTGATATTAATGATCGTTTTCACTAAGCGACAACTAAATGATTACACAAAGTCAAATTATTTATTTCAAATAGGCACATAAAAGGCACTTTTGAACGTCAAAACTCTCGGCGCCTAATGTTGCATATCCAACAATGAGTTTTTATTTAGGCCATTATGGTGGCGCTTAGTGTTAGTAAAAAATATTCGAAAAATAAAAACCGGAGTGCTAAAACACATAACTGAAAAAGAAAAACAAGCATTAAGGTTTTTACAGACTGGGGCGATATCGAAATACGAAAGGTATTGGTGCCGATTCCCTTGTTCACAAATTAAACTAAATTTAAGTTCAGTGCATCTTTTTATTTCATTAAGAAAAAAAGGACAGAAGACCAATTTTAGTTTAGTCCTGCCAAATTAATCACGCACGCTCACTAAATAGTAGATTATGTCACAAGGGAGCAAAATTCAAACAATCGCTCTCGCCCTCAATACATTAATTGAGGGCGAGAGCGATTGTTTGAATCCAGAGCGAAGCGAAGGATTCTATAGTAGAATCCTAAGCGTAACGAGGGATTCAAAGTACTTCGCTCGAGGTTAAATATTTTTGGTACCATAGGTATATCGGCACACTCTATTTTTCATCCCCCTCTTTGAGAAAAATAAATAAGAGATGCTTTTAGTAGTGACGAATATTTACATAACCAAATTACTAATTTATATTAACGTAAAATTACAACAAGTAATGAAAAAACGAATAAAAACTTCCCGCGTATTTTTTTTTAATTTGGTTAGCCAATGCCGCATCAGCAGGCGCGCCCTTCGTCACTGTTATTAAATGCGTCGGAATGATCTATTCTGCTCGCACCCATCGAGGAACCCTTCGCCTCTTTTCAAATAGATGGGATGAAAAGTATTTTTCAAGCCATCTTGTGCGTGTGCTCATTATTTAGGGCCGTATTACAGAACTTTACTCAATACTCAAGCACTACTTAAAACTAGTTTCAACCAATCAAATGGCTTTAAACGGATTTTAAATAATGCTTGACTTTAGAGTGAGGTTCTGTAATACGGGCCTTAGTCATTGTTAGTCTGAGTGAGAAAAGTAAGTTCAAAAACTAAAACTCCGCTACTGAAAAAACATGCTCTAAAAAATACATAATCAGCCTGTAATGTCCCAACTTAAAAAATAAGTTGTCAAAATAAGAGTATGTTGTGAGCCTATTAGTCAGAGAGTCTCTGACTACCTACCTAGTATATTTTTGGATCTCTGTTAGAGACTGGTAAGTGACTTTTATATCTGTTGACTTGAGCTGTTAACTCTTAAATTACGCTTTCATAAAATGCAAGTAAGTTATTTGCATAAGTTATGCAAAAAATGTATGTAGACGTAACTAGAACAATTCTACACACATCAATTCTATATGTGAATATTTAAGTACATAATCAGCCTATAATGGTCCCACTGCTGGGACACAAGCCTCCTCTCTGTGAGAGGGAGTGGGCCGTAATTCACCACGCGGGCCCAGTGCGGGTTGGTAGATGTCACACGTCTTTGAATTTTTTGGTTCCAAGACATGCCGATTTCCTCACGATGTTTTCCTTCACCGTTTTGGGAGCAGTGGTGATGAAATAATTTACACAAACTAAGCACCTGCCTGGCCACCACTGCTCAAAAAGTATGAAACAAGAAAATATTCTCATCTGAAATTGTTATGTACGAACTGTTCAATATTTATCGTCTATTAAATAAACAACTTACACGTAATATATTTTAATGTATTTAATACATATTCCTAGTGATGTTCAGAGAATAACCGTGGTCATATTCACTTTGCCCTAAAGCTTATGATCGCTTACTACGAGCGTGGCATACGACAGTTTTTTTTTAGTTTATGACTTTATGGCCTCTCGGGGGCATCATATGCATACATACCCACATACATACATACCGGTCAAAATCATAATCCTCCTTTTTGCTTCGGGTAAAGTAAAAGTAATTACGCAAGCAATTTCATGGCAGGTTATTTAACTCTTTTGGTGACCGTACCTAATCATGTTCGTAGCAGAATATCGGTAACCACGAAACTAATTCTCAATAGGGTATTTGACTGTTATTTTTTATTGATTTTTCGAAATCTAGAAAGAGTTAAGCCACAGTAAAAAAAAAATATGCATGTTCTTAGCGTTTAAAAGTCTACGTTAGACAAAAACAGCACTACTAGCATCTGACGTCACTGGGTGTCTCCTCTTTGTGGATCGCCCGGAGGACACGGTGGAGGTCTGCCCGGCTTGGGCAGAGCACCGCCGTGTCCTCGTGGAGGCGATCGGCGGCAGAGATCAGGCAGATTTGCGGCCACCGTAGGCGCGGACTTGCGGACGGTGAGCAATGGGTAGCTCGCCGTCCGATAAGGACCAGGCCCGAGTCGACGGCGCGTTGTGTTCTACGCGCGCCTCCAAGAGATGTCAGCACAAGTGTAAGGTTCACTAGGGCCAATGCCTGCCGGGGTCGCGGGAAAGTCCGAAAGGGTTACTGAGGCCCCTGGCAACACAGGCAACCGAAGGAACACGGGTGGGTCATAGTCAGTAAGAGTCTGACACACCCTCCCGCTCCACCCAGAGCGGCAAAAGTTATTTGATAATTTCCCACTCAAAAAATAAAATAAAAAAGCATCTGACGTCACAACACAGGAGAGTCATAACAACTTCGCGCCATTCAGTACAATGATCGTTTTGCGTGACAAGGATAGAAGAGTAATTTCAAATGCGTATAACTTCTCCATTTTTCCATTGACTTTGTTTGTCAAGACGTCTCTTTTAGTAACGTATTTAAAATAAGTATTAATTCATGTATTTCTTTGCTAGTAGACAAATACTCCATTTGAATAAAAACAGGTATGTAAGTAGGTACAGTCAAAAGCTTAAATACTTTACATTTACGCAACATTTAAAAGCGATTTTTTTCGTGAAATAACGATTTCAACTTTGAGAAAAGACATATTTCACTACAGTTTGATTTCGACAACACCATGTTCGTAATACCATAACATTTCTATCAATACTTTAGGAGAATATCGCTTTTGAATCTTGTGTAAGTGTAAGATATTTATGCTCGTGCCTGTACGTAATTTGCGAAGTTTCCACAGATTTCACGTTATTAGTTCTTGAACCTCATCTCGTAAATGAGACTGTTAAGTACCGACTCTATTTTCATTGGTTCTTAAAACCACATGGAGAGATACTAAGAAACGTTTAATAAAGTTTTATGTCAACTTCTAATTTAATTGGTTTGGCAAAGTTTTAGTTACATACATCGATAATAATGGAGCAATTCAGATTCTATCTTTTTCACGACTGCCCAAAAAAGGAGTGTTATGTTTTCATCTACCAACCCGCACTGGGCCCGCGTGGTGGATTACGGCCCACTCCCTCTCACAGAGAGGAGGCCTGTGTCCCAGCAGTGGGAACATTATAGGCTGATTATGTTATGTTTTCAGGGTTCATGTATGCATGTATGTGAGTTTATTTATTCCACCATAACTTTTATGTTATTATAAATGTACCGTGTGACATAAAATCTAATGAAACAGCTTGTTGTGAGGGTCTCAAATAAATATTTTTTTATAAGTAATTTTAAAATAAATATTTTTAAAGTATTTAAGAAAATAGATGAAAATTGCCTATCCTCCCCGTATCTCCGAAACTACTGCGCCTATTTTTTTTTAATACAGAAAATACTTCTTTACTCATAGATTACAGGAAAAACCTATAAGAAGTTGATGGTGTTAAAAAAATAAAAAACACATATTAGATGACACATTCATTGTACCTACGGAATCATCACCACGCGAGTTCAACTCGCACTTGTCCGGTTTTTTTCCTTGTACTTAGTACTTCTTGTACTTAGTAAATAAAAAAATATAGTACGTATGAGACATTACCAAGGTTAATTTTAAATCGTGCTCAGGTTACAAAAACTCAGCATAACCCTTGAAGAAGTGGAACGTATTTTTTCCGAAACTACGTTTTAAACGAACCACTATCTCTGTAGTAACAACATCAAGAAATATCTTATATAAAAAACTCATCGACCAAAACTCAAAAAAAAAAAGCAAAGAAAACATCTCAAAAGGATTTCAATCCACTCTCCCAAAGCACATGGCGAAAAAGGCGGCACAAAGAAAAAGTAATTTATCAACCCACATAAGTGTTTATAAGAGGTTCGCAAAAAGAGGCTTACATTAAAAAAAAACGTCCATTCAAGACAAAGTTTTGAGGGCTTGAAACTGGTATCTTCTACTTTGTACTGAAATATTCTCGCTAAAAATATGTCAAAATGTTTTCTTTACGTAAATGGAAATGCTGTAAAAAAAAAAAACGAGCGAGCCTTACAGTGGTCGCATATGATGTGTAACATCTGAAATATCACCTTGGTAATAAGCAACTAAGCAGCGACAAAAAATAACCTCAGATTTTAAAAAGCTACATACTGAAATATTAATTCGAATAACTATTTATTACTAGTGGTCGCCCAATGATGGAAATTCGACCCCCTCTAATTTACAATCTATATAGTACTTACTAATTCCATGTGTACCTACACTAACTCCATGCTATTATAAAGTACTTACTAATTCCATGCTATTCAAAAAGTATTAAAAATTAAGTGCTGTGCACACCTGTAAGTGACGAATTCACTCAATTCAATAAGTCGTTGGAGTGCCATAATTAAATAAATAAATTAAAATAAATTAATTAAAAAGTACTTTCTAATATTATTCCATGCTCAAGCTGTCTCTTCCTGTCTACAAACTTCCGTCCCTTTTCAAGAAATCTCTCCCACAGCTAGCGAGAGGAAAGATGTAACATCAAAAACAATAACTTGTGTCGCACGGTTGCGTCACATAGGCCCAGTTCAAAATGACAAATGCTGTCGCTGTTTGTTTTGAGAATGACTTTATGAAAAATGCAAACGTAACTTTGTCCCATCAAACCCAGGAGCCCACGTTTAGTGGTCGCGCTTATAACTAGGTACTAGTTTAATTGGTCAAGGACAGCTAATGAGAGACAATTGATTTTCTATTGTTTGACACCAAATCGGAGTCGCGCGGGGCTTTACAGGCACTTTAAAAATAGCGACGCAGGCACTTTAAAAAATATGTGTCAATATCTAAACATACTACAAATTAAAGTCGCTTTTCGTGTCTATCTGTGGGACCAAATTGCGGTTGCGGATGCAGTTTTTACCATCGTCCAGAGAAATTACTGTGGAAGGTTTATTTACATTAATATTAAACTTACTTAATAAAGGAATCTCGATGTTTTATTTAGTCGTTAAAACCGTGCGAAGCAGGGGCGTGTCCTAACTACTAATATTATAAGAGATATTATTAATTGCACATCAAATAAATTCAATCATATCATAAATACTGCACTATACTAGACTGCACAGCAAATTAACCAGAGCGTACATACATAATACTCACACTCATAGCGTGGGAGTATCATTTATTGGTCTCCGATCAGCCGTTTGTCGTAAAAATTATGTTGAAAGGATCGGTACAAAATGCAATATTACTGAAGGTACTACGAGAATTTAGGATGCAAGAGCGAGCGAAGCGAGCTCGGAATTTGGGGCACTCTGACTCAGACAGGTTAGGTTATTCCCTAGTTATTTTTTTAAACCACTCAGATGTTGGACAGTCGACTACGCCTTATTATTATTGCCATTCAGAAATAGGAGGCCACGCCTAGTAGTGTAGGTAGTTTCAGGGCACAGGAATTCCAGACACTCCCAAGATCGCTTGACCATGACCTCCAAGATCTCTCGACCTTGCCCTCCAAGGTAACATGACCTCCAGGATCACTTGACCTTATCCTTGACCCTAGGGTCACTTGACCTTGACCGCAAGGACACTAACCATGAATATTGATCTGCTGATAAATAGCGGTGCGCCACGAATATAAATTGCTTATTTAGTTATATTTTGAGTTGAGTATTTTGCTGTGCAATCAGTAATTTTGATTGGAATTCGGCTTATTTTTCGATACAAAAAGTATTTTTTTTATATGCGTTTAAATACTACCCATATTATAAATGCTAAAGCGAGTTTGTTTGTTTATTTGTTACGCTTGCACGCTAAAACGGCTGAACGGATTTGAATGAAATTTGGCACATGGATAGTCCATGACATGGATTAGGACATAGGATACTTTTTCTCCCGGAAGTATGTTCCCGTGGGATAATTTCCGAACTCGACGCGGGCGATATCGCGGGAAAACGCATAATTCATAAATAGCAGTCGTGAATAATTAAGAAATGAGAGAAATTCGTGTCAGCACTTCATCATGTAAGCTCAGAATCAAGTTTAACCTCCAGCAAGTTACGTTAGGATAGTTTGTTGAGTTTTGACTACGTTTGCATTGTCGCGAACTAAGTTTTGAAGCTCTTGGAGGACAATTAGCACGTCGAGTATCATTGTATTTGCTGATGTCCCAAAGTCATGTCCTGTGGCTTTTAGTATGGCAGTTTGTGACTTTAGAAAGTCCTTGGGAAGCTTGCTGAAGTTCTTGAATGACTTTGTGGAGTCTTACTTGGTGTATTTTGTTTGGGTACTGGGTAGTGCTGAAAAGTCTTCGCAAAGTACACTTTCCAGCTTCTCTATAAAAAAAAACATAAGCAGTCAACATGGGGACTGCCAACAGAATTGGAAACTTATCGCTCAACGCGCCTAAAGGCACGTGCAGATTAGGGCGATATCGCGAACGTGACAGGCAGCAACATGCCTGTCGCGCCCGCGATATCGCCACAATCTGCGAGAGCCTTAAAGAAGTTTCCACCTCAATAAAATAATTATTATTATCTAACCACAATTAAAACAATGCACAGTATACACAAATTCAACTTTTCACGTGGTCAATTTGACTTCAGTTACTGCTACTACAGCATATCTGCGCGGGCATGTCGGTGACGCGATCTCATACGGTTTTACCCTACCAAAAATCGCACAACGCGCCGAAAGAAGTTTCACTTCAAAAATTGGCGTTAACTTGTGACTGAATTACTGAAAGCCTTATTCAACAGCGTTCACATATGAGAACTACTACCCCGTATCGACTCCCATCATCAAAACTAGTGGCACAATAATGCTAGACCAACTATGTAGACGAACGACAAGCAAAACAATATATAGGCATTCTAAAATTCACACAAAAGGCCCGCCTAAAAAAAATAACTCTAAATCTGCCAATACAGCCAAAAAAGCACTGACCACTTTGTTCTATCCACTAGACACCTACAAAGGGATTACAGCGCTGCGTCAAAGCGAAACACACCGGTTTTCGGTGCACTAGGTTATATTAAAACTCGCAGCTGTCGCTTACCAACTACCCACATGCGTTGAAAGAATTCAGCAATTTTCTGCTGTTGCTGGTGCGATCATAAGTTTGCGGATATTAAACGAGTTTTTAACGTTAAGCTTTTGAGGGGATTATACTTTTAACTTTGAGTGCGTTCAGGGCAGGAAATTAATAGGTACAGTTAATCGCTTGTCTGTGGGAACAATTTGACATTGACAGTGCCTCTATGTCGTAACATTATACTCCAGACAATGAGAGAATGCGCCGCTGACACCTGGCAGCTGGGTACAAAAGAAAACGTGTCTTACGAATTTGAACTTTATTAGTTTCTAATCGTGTCCAACTGACAGATGTCAGGAACGCATTCTCTCGGCGGTCGAAATATACGCGATTTTCGTTGTATGGTCTGTTCCAAAAGTATCTGGTAAAAGTATAAACAAACCCCGTTCAGTTTAAATCCTTCCCTAATCACTCACTAAAGGGAATAAATAAGTACGTTCATCTGTATTTAAAAGGTTTCAACTTTATATCTCACCACTTTTTACTACAATAGCTATTGTTGGGATAACAATTTTAAACAGTAATTGCAAAATCAATCGAAAATTGAGGTTATAAAATTAATCTCAATTGTCAAATGAGAAACATCTTTACGGTGATTTATAATTAGAATTTCGAGTTATTGTACTAATTCTAATAATCAAATCATAGCACTCACCTTGGTAATAAGCTCACTTTGTAAGTGACTCTACAACCCGGGTGTCACCACTGTGTGGGTCGCCCGGAGGACACGGTGGAGCATACGGTGGAGGTCTGCCCGGCTTGGGCAGAGCACCGCCGTGTCCTCGTGGAGGCGATCGGCGGCAGAGATCTCTCGCGTCCGGCCCTGGTTCAGGCCATGGTACGGAGCGAGAGGGCATGGGCAGCCGTCACCTCCTTCTGCGAAGCAGAAATGCTCGCGCAGAAGGAGGCGGGACGGTTGAGGGAAAGGCAAATTTCGCGCCCGGGTCGACGGCGCGTTGTATTCTACGCACGTCTCAAAGAGATGTCGTCAGGACAAGTGTAGAGGTCCACTAGGGCCGATGCCTGTCGGGGTCATGGGAAGGTTCAAAAGGGTTACCGAGGCCTCTAGCAACACAGGCAACGGAATGAATACGGGTGGGTTTTAGTCAGTAAGAGTCTGACACACCCTTCCGCTCCGCCCAGAGCGGGAGAAGTTATTTGATGATTTCCCACCCAAAAAAAAGGTACCTACGTTTACAGATCTATTCGTTAACATTTTCATCAGGTACTTTTGAACAGATTATACGTATACTTCTGTGTCCTTGTGTGTGAGACCAAGAGAAGATGGCGAGCACATCTAGAAATTATTTTTTTTAAATAAATATGAGGTAAAAGCAATTAGATCGTCACATCGTCTAAGTAGTTCAATTATTAAGTAAACAAATACTCAAGATGGCGGCACAAATATTGTATTAATAACGTTTGTATTGTATTAATTAACGAACCAAAGTAAGATTGGAACGTTTACATTCGTCTCGTAATTTAGCTCTATCAACATCACGTTAGCGATCTTTAGTTTATGATCAATTAAAGTTATCAAATGTCATCAATTTCCACGTTGTAACTACTATGCCGAAGTACAGTAATTATAGTCTAATTATTAATTCACTGAAGTAATCTGACATATGCTAGCAGCTGTCACTTGTGGTATTTTGCTAAACAAAGCCACATCTTTATGCTATAATAATTATAAATTTACCTTTGTTATAATTCCTGTACTATTTTCCTTGCTTCAAACATATGAAATCATATTATTTCTCTAACTTTCTTACATATGTTTGAACACCACAGCTGAAAAGCAACATCACAATGAACTGTTTTTAACACTGAATACTGTATTTTATATTATTAATTTTATCTTGTTGTAAAAACTTAGAATATTTTGATCCATTGACAATTTGACGTCCTTCATCATAAATTGTCATCTGTCTAAGATTTTGTTTCTCTATGAATCGTACCGGCCTTGATAAAGCTAGTCTCAGACTTGATTCGCTATGTACTCATGTAAACCGTTTTTATTGATCCTGGCAGGCATTCAAACTAATCATTTGAATTATGCTTCACAGAAATTTCTAGAACTTTTGCCAGGATCTATAAAAGCGGTGATCGGACCTGACAAGAGTTCAATTCGACTCAGTCTAATCTCAGTTCAGTCAGTTCCGGTTGAATCCGGAACTGACTGAATGAGGAGTTAGGAGTTCCAGACACTCGTCTCGTGGAGCGTGAGGTGCCGTAGAGTGCCTCCGCAGTCAGCCGTATCGGCGAGATTCGGACTACGCCACCGTCTTACTAGTCCGCTCCGGGACGGAGAGCTCTACCATTATTAGAGCATTCTATCAACGTGGCGTTGGACAGTAACACCAATTACACAACATACCACCAACCACACTAACAATACCACTAATTTAGGTACTATAAAACAAAACCTCTTGTTTAACAAGGGACGTTTTACTCCTTGGGACAGAGTTGCCGACTGACTGCGAAGGCGAGATCCTCATCTTCGTGCTCCGCCTCGTCTGTCAGCCCTGTCCCACTGCTGCCTGCCGATCCAGTGCAACTACCTGCCGACCCTGTCCAACTACCTGCCGACTCTGACCAGCTGCTGCCAGCCGATCCTACATCCTGCCGTCCAAGCGTCCCGTGCACTCGGACCGGAAGCCTAGAATACTTTTAATATTTAATCTAATCTTTTTAATATTTAGTAGTAAGTACTAATACTCTAGTTTTCTTTTTAACGTGACTTACGACTGGCCCTCCGGCCAATCGTAACGTTACACACTTTGTGTCATAAAATGGTCATATTTATTATAACGATGATCGTTTAGTTTAATCAATTTATACATATGTAAAATTTACAAGTCTAAAATACAATAAATATGACACAAAGTGACAGCTAGCATACGTCATTTTACTCCAGTGAATTAATAATTCGACTTTAATATAGGTACTGTGGCTATGTAACCCCCTGTTATCAGGCAGTTATATTCAATTTGTACTATCGAGTAAAGATTTTTATTCGTTGCTCTTTTAAAAAAAAAAGTAAAGATCACACTAACAGCTAATTAACTGATTGAAGATTTGATCAGGCTTTCAGTACATAGTACGTCATTTTATAAATTAGGAAGTTGTTCAACAATAAACAAACCGTAATTTGAAAAGCCTTAAAATAATGATCTCTCCCATAACTCACCATAAACCGCAGTTAAAACGTACAATATAAACGGGTGTATAATGAGGGATTTAGCTGGAGGAACATGGCAACACACTCTTCGCCTTGCTTACGTCATTACGGCACATTAGGCAGAATTGTGTTTGGTTTTCGCTTTGTGCTATTTACTGGAGGTAAGCGCCGTGTACAGGATGTTGTTCAGCGTTGGGTAAGGCCGTAAGGCTTATTCGGAGCTCTGAATACTGTAGTCATGTAGTGTAGAGCGGTCTACACGTCGCAGATGGATTTTCGAATCCGCTGTTTTACATAACCGCTAGTTGTTTTACAAAACAGCTCAGTTATGTAAACTGCTACCCACGTTTAGACGCAATGCAGAATGGCTTATCTGCAGTCACAATAAGCGTTTGGCGTGGCTTCTAATGCCGAATCGGCCGCAGTGGCTAAGCTAGGGCACCCTGACCAATTGGTGTAGGTTCGATTAGAATTTCACCAACCGCGTAACTTCCAAGTTGGTCGCAGTTACTTGGCTTTTTAGTATTTTTAGGACTGACTCTCATAAAACTTTGATATCTTTATATTTAAATTGTGCTTAAAATCACTGTTATAACTTTTAGGGTTATTTTCGTTACTTCGTTACTCATATTACTCGTTTTATTTATTTCTGTTTCGGACGCTTTTATTGTTGTTATGAATGACAAACAGAGCCACGAGCGAAAAAATGTAGAACTAAAATCTACGATCTGATCTACATAACCTCTAATCGTTGACCCGCTGCATTTATGAATGCAAAACGTTACTCAATTCTGCGTGTAAAGTTCAGTAATTATGAAAAATCGCATACCTCGTTCAGCTGTTTTACATAACGGAGCTATTTTCCAAAACAGCTAGAGGTTATGTGAAACAGTGGATTCGACAATCCATCTGCGACATAATTACACACTATAGGTTATTGGCCTAATAAATTGAATACCTAGTGTATCAATCAATGCTAACAGACCAAATAAACCTATTTTTCTTTCTTTCTTTTCTTTTCTGTGTTTGGTGACTAACGAAGCCACCTACTTCAAAGATATTTAAAGAATCAACGCAGCTACAACATACCAATCAATAAAGTATTGATATTAAGGAATAAAAATGCATTTCAGATTGGTCAATTCCAACAAAGTTTTCAGTTGCATCATTCTGTCTTATATCTGATTTCTCTCGAAGACTGCATTTAGTGCAATGTTGAAACACTTAAAACAGTTTTACTTCTATTACCACGAACCCATTGCCCAGTAAAACGCAATACATTTCAAATGAATGTAAATACCAGAGCATTGCGCTTATTATCACATAATATAGGAGCTAGGTACTCATCAACATCAAAGTCAAAGCGGATCAGATTTCGCCCGAACCGTAAGACCTGATGTGCACTAGAGAACGTATTAAAGATATTAGTGAAGTTTAGAGGGTTTCCCAGAAACGGACGGCACAATTACGTGGGAAATACTTGAACACCAGTATCTCTAGGTACTTAGGCAGCTGTCCCACTGATGACGAGGATGCGACTTTCTCGAGAAACGTATAAAAGATCCCATGTAATTAAAAGAAATGCATATAGTATTAATAGTTGATCGGTAACCGTTCGCCGGTAAGTACTCATTTGTCGCAGCGACAAGATATCAAAGAGGAGTACTCGCTCAGCGAGCGTCGTCGGTCGCTTGGCGGGCAGAACACTACGTGAGAGACTTAGGTTGCGGGCACGAAACCAGCGGCGAGGAGCGATGGCCGTACGGGTCGGTGGCGATGGAACGATTTTGCACCGTGCCGCCCCACGTCACCACCGCCCGCTCGACCTTCGCTCCTCGCCGCTGGTGTCGTGCCCGCAACCTCACCCCTAGAGCTGCAGTCTCGACATAGACAGCGATTGCTTTACGACCGAATTCGGACGCAAAGTCCTAATGGGGTCAAAATTGCTTGATAAGCACGAAATCATCACAATTTTGTCTGGTACATACGCATACCAGTGAGTAATCGCTCATCGCCGTCGCGTACTCGCTTCTCGTTAATCGCCTGCGGTGGGATAGGTGCTTTATGTATGTCCTAAGTAGGTAGGTATGTAGATAAGCCAGCTTTAGAACGTGTTCATTGTAGGTTTCTACTTTGAACATTTTGGGAGTTGCAATTGTGCTATTGTGGGAAGCATTATTATATCAGCGTAAAGCTGCGGACCCACGATCTGTTAACTGACAGGCCGACCAGGTGTTGCCACGCCTGTTGCGGCCCGTGCCGGGCATTCCCACAGCGTGTGTCGGCCTGATGGCCGCTATTACAACTTGTCAAATGATACGGAGCGCATGGCTGCGTGTGTAGCCGGTGTAGTTTTATTCAGTGGACAACATTTGATGAACAAAGTAAAAAGCAAGCAGAAGAAACGCGCCCGTACAGGCCGCGGGCCCTTCGAGCTGCGTCACGACGCGCCTTTAAACTTACCGACTCCCAACGGATCGGACGGGCGACGACAGGCCAACAGGCCTCATCGGATGCGATGGTTCCCACGGCCTGTCGGACTATGTGAAAGCGGGCAGTGGCATCGCAACATCAGGTATATTTACCGGACACACGCTGAGCTGGACTCCCATTTGGTGCAACCTTGACACGCACACAGCACCTTGTCTATTCGTTATTTGATTTGAAGTATATGTCACAATGTCACTCTATTTCTTTAAGTATGTTTTTCTTTTTGTTTATTGGCACATTTTTTTTTGAACTTTTGTGTGTTGTGCTATGTCTTTTGTGTGCACTGAATAAATGTTTTATCTATATATCTTATTTTTTGTATTAAGTTAATACCTTAATCTGCGGTCAACGTGTTATTTTAATACTTGGCAATTTTTGAGTACCTAAGTAGAAAAACTAGGTAGGTACATTCATGGAATGTTTAGGATACTAATAAAATTATTAGTCTGTGTTGTTATTTTTATAAATATTCCTTTTCGCCAAAACAACGCAGACTTACCTGAAACAAAGAACGAGACTAATTAGTGAATTAATAACAATATCATCAAACCAGAAACAGAAGGTTAGAAATCCAACAATACATTTCCAACACAGCTTAGCAACTTAACCCAAAGTACCGATGAAAAACAATTGAAAGTGACGCAACAAGGAACTCCAATTAGGGGGGAACCCATCATTACAGTGAACTTTGCTAAAGTATACGTAGGTATATCGTGAGTCCAGGTAAAACGGCGGAGGTCACGTTCTGCCAACTTGCTGGCTGAATGGCCTTATTTCCCTTGACACGCGAAAAAAAGTTGAAAGGGCGCCAAAAAAATTGAGCAGCGACATTTGAATTGAGAATGAAATTGATGTCACCTTTGATTAAGCGTTTATTTTGTTAGAACTGGTTTTTAAAGAAGCCGGTTAGATTTTTGTGTTTGTTAGCGTGAACAATAATTGGCAAATATAATTTTGATACCAAAAAGTATATAATTTTCCTATTAATATTTTATAGTCACATCGTTCACAAAATACAGAGCATTTTTCAATATTCTAAACACGTTAACATAACAACATTTTCAAGCAAGAATCACATTTTAGAACTAAACACGAAGTCCTTTGTACCTACATGGGGACACAGTAAGCAGTAAAATGAGATCAGATCCGGCTGGCTGGCAACGACTGGATTACGTCTACAAGTCCACAGGCAAGTAAAACTGCATTACAGTGTTCCGGTCTGAAGGACAATCGACCTCCTTAGAACTGGAAAATGCAACGTTTGCGAATTTAGTTCCTTTTTCAAACAATAGATGGTGTTCTTTCGACCCCAGGTTTATACTCTGTTTAAAGAAAAATGTATTTCTACCACGAAATTGAAAATTGAAAAGAATGGTAATAAGAACTGGTTTAGTTGCTACTTCTGTGTTAGCTTTATATAATTGTATTTTGAATTAAAACACACGTCAACTAAATTAGTTACCTATGTTGCCATTATTTAATTTCTAATTAAAATATTGGTTCCTAAACTCAACACAGCCGGCCCTTACGCAATTACACCGTAGGTCATAATTACCCGCATAAACTGCCATTTTACAAAAATTCAAATAAATAATTAAATATTTTTATACTGTGGCTCCATACACTCGCGATAAATACAATGACAGTCTGTTTTATGCCATCATTTTACGTTAATCACAGTGCTGTGGTCGCTGCAACTTCGATATAATTCCCTCGCAATTGTCATAAATATTAATTAAAATGTTATTTAAAATAGTTTTTGAAGTGTTAAAGATAATGAGTTTTCATTGTAGTGCGTTCCTTTGCGTTGATTAAACTGTACATAACATAGGAACAGTCAACGACATTATGTACTTGTGTATCTATTTTATTTATAATTCATTATGATATAATTTTAATACATAATTCTCATTGTTCCTCTCAAACAGAGCACCTGCCATCTAATCTCTTCACCACCCTTGGTTGACTTGTAGAAAATGCCTGAGGCATTAAGTCCGCCTTTGTACCGTTTTTGTGTAAAAAGTTTAAATAAATAACAAATATCTTGCTTTGTGTGCTTAATAAATAATTGAGTGTGTTTAATAATTGACCCGGATTTTTTCAAAACAGGTTTTTTTTTACTTTTATCTGCACCCATGCTATAAATCCTCTATAAAAGTTTCTGAAACAGTTAGCTTATTGCCAACATTGAAACAACCAGTATCATAGTAACCATAGTGATATCATCCAAACGAGTGTTTTAATGTACTAAATTTCACTATGCAACTCCTTTTCAAAAAAAGAACATTGTCATGCACGCGCGTTTCACTACCACAACGCCATACTTAAAAAAAAAAACTTATAGGTTATTCGAATTCAAGTCGGAATTCACGTCGAATCCCGCCATTTTAACTCGATATTAGTATTGCAAAAATGTATTACTTTAATGTTTAAAAAAAATAGCGATACAAGTTTTGATACGAAGATACGTCATCTCCTTTTGCAAAGCAGTAATGCGCGAAGAAGGAGGCGGGACGGTTGAAGGAAAGGCAAATTTCGCGCGCTCTCACCGCTAGCCGCCGCAGGAGACGCCCTGGGCGTCGGGAATCCCGGGCGGATTTTCGGCCACCGTAGGTGCGGGCTTGCAGACGGTGAGCAATAGGTATCTCGCCGTCCGATAAGGATCGGGCCCGGGTCGACGGCGCGTTGTGTTCCACGCGCGCCTTAAAGAGATGTTAGCACAAGTGTAGGGTCCGCTAGGGCCGATGCCTACCTGGGTCGCGGGGAAGTACGAAAGGGTTTACCGAGGCCCCTGGCAACACAGGCAACGGAAGGAACACGGGTGGGTTTTAGTCAGTAAGAGTCTGACACACCCTCTCGCTCCGCCCAGAGAGAGAGAGAGAAATAGAGGATGAAAGTTTTTGTGTGATGACGTCGGAAAAAGCTTACGGCCCAGAATTTTACACAGATTACAAGACAGGATCTAAATGTTTCATACAATAATTTAATTTACAATGATGCGCTAACAAAGGTTGAAAACCAAGTGATTACTACACTCGCGAGCAACCAAATCGACTCAAGCCTAGACGGCGCACATATACATTGATATTCCTAAAACGATAAATGGTAATTACAAAAGTGATATGTCATTCGAAAGCTGAAGAATTAGGCTTTCAATTAACATCAATACCTTAAAAAAAAAAACTAAGCGCAAATTTATTGATACATTTTAATTGGCCGTCAGCGTAAATTACCTCTTTAGGAATCCACGACTTGCGCTACCTGCTCCCGCTATAAACCCCCCCCCACTTCCGGTTTATCTTATCAGTTGCTTGTTACAAGTTGACCGATACACATCTCCGTAAATTGCAATCCTTGTTTTCGCTAACCCATGGATACCACACCAGAAGAAGCCGCTCAAGTTGTTGCCTTGTTGCAACAAGGGTTAAGTCAGCGAGCAGTCGCTGCCCAGCACCACTTGATCCAGTCTTCTGTATCCCGAGTATACAGACGGTTCCAAGAGACTGGTGCCTTCAATCGGAGACCAAGAACGAGCCGCCACCGGTGCACTTCAGAGAGAGACGACCGCTTCATTGTCTCAACCTCGCTGCGTAATCGACACCTTACGGGCGTTGATGTGCAGCAAGAACTGAGACGTGTACGACAAGTGGCTGTCAGCGAGTGGACAGTGAGAAGACGCTTGAAGGAAGCCAACTTGACGCCAAAAAGACCTGCGACGGGCCCTAACTTGACTGCAGGCCACCGACAAGCGCGCCTTCAATTTGCTCGAGAGCATCTCAATTGGAGCGTTGCGCAATGGCGATCGGTCCTGTTTACTGATGAGTGCAGAATGTGTCTGCATGGCAGTGACAGGAGAGGCCGAGTCTACAGGCGTCCGGGGGAACGATTTGCCCAATGTTGTTTCGCTGAAACAGTGGCATATGGCGGCGGTTCCTGCATGATGTGGGCTGGTATCTCTTTAGAGGGAAAAACCGAACTGGTTTTCGTGCCTGGGGGCGGCCAAGGAGGCGGGCTAACAGCTGATCGGTACATCACCGACATTCTACTGGATCATGTTGTGCCCTACGCAGGGTTTGTCGGTGAAGACTTCGTGTTAATGCACGACAATGCCCGCTGCCACACGGCACGAGTCACTCGACAGTTTCTGCAAGAGGTCGAATTACGCACGATGGACTGGCCTGCGCTCAGTCCTGAAATGAATCCCATCGAGCACTTATGGGACGAGCTTAAAAGAAGAGTTCGGGCCAGAAATCCAGTCCCTTCAAGCGTAGACGAGCTAAAGACAGCATTATTAGAGGAGGGGGACGGCATTCCTCAAGAAAATGTCAAAAAATTGATAAGGTCCATGATAAACAGACTGCGGGATGTAATTAGGGCTAGAGGGGGCAATACGAAATACTGATTTAATTAAATTAATTTTATTTTTAAAATTTTTTGTTTAATTTGTCAAATACGAGACACATACCCTTTTTCCTAAATTCTCGTTATTCCTACTCTTGCGTTCAGAGAACATTTATTTCAAAAATGATAGATGGATTTCAATGATAATGATATCAAATTTAAGCAGACATCGTTTTTTTTATTTTTTGGGTGGGAAATCATCAAATAACTTCTCCCGCTCTAGGCGGAGCGGGAGGGTGTGTCAGACTCTTACTGACTAAAACCCACCCGTATTCCTTCCTGTTGCCTGTGTTGCCAGGGGCCTCGGTGACCCATAAGTACCTTCCCGCGACCCCGGCAGGCATCGGCCCTAGTGGACCCCTACTTTTGTGCTGACGACATCTCTTTGAGGCGCGCGTGGAATACGACGCGCCGTCGACCCGGGCCTGGTCCTTACCGGACGGTGAGCTACCCATTGCTCACCGTCCGCAAGCCCGCGCCTACGGTGGTTGGAAATCCGCCTGAGATTCCCGACGCCCAGGGCGTCTCCTGCGGCGGCTAGGGGCGAGAGGGCGCGAAACGTGCCTTTCCCTCAACCGTCCCGCCTCCTCCTTCGCGAGCATTACTGCTTCGCAGAAGGAGGTGACGGCTGCCCATGCCCTCTCGCTCCGTACCATGGCCTGAACCAGGGCCGGACGCGAGAGGTCTCTGCCGCCGATCGCCTCCACGAGGACACGGCGGTGCTCTGCCCAAGCCGGGCAGATCTCCACCGTATGCTCCACCGTGTCCTCCGGGCGATCCACATAGTTGTGACACCCGGACGTTTCCTCCCGCCTTATCCGACACAGGAACCTCCCGAAGCTGCCGTGTCCGGTGAGGACCTGCGTCAGGCGGAAGGTGAGGACGCCGTGGCACCTCTCCAGCCACTCCTCAAAGAGGGGACTTATCGCCGCAATCGTGGCGTGCCCAGCACTGGGTTGCGACAACCGTACTTTCCATGACGCCATGAGATCCCGCCGGAGCTCCGTCCGCTATGCCGCGATTTCTCGCGGCAGCGGACTTACGCCCCGGCGTTTCGCCTCCTCGCGCCACTCCCATACGTGCGCGAGGAGAAAAAGCTAACATCTTAAGCTTTCGAATGACATATCATTTTAACAATTTCCATTCATAATTTTAGTTGTATCAATGTATGTGTGCGCCGACAAGGCTTGAGTCGATTTGGTTGCTCGCGAGTGTATTACTGAAAAAGATTTATCCGATGAGGAATGAGCAGACCACGAATAATTGGATTGGATTTAATGCGAGAACTAGATTACGATACTGTTTCTAATGCAACAAATAACAGAAGCCCTTCCACTTTTAAATTCAGAACAAAGATTAATTTATGACACAGTTATTCAAAAAGTTGCCAGTGGCGAAGAAGGTTTGTTCTTTTTGGATGCTCCAGGAGGCACTGGCAAAACCTATCTTTGAAATTTATCAGCCTAAATCCGGAAAGATAAAGGAGTTGCTGTTGCAGTAGCTTCCTCTGGAATAGCTGCTACGCTACTTAGTGGGGGACGAAAAGCACACTCAGTTCTAAAACTACCATTGCACTTAGCTCATGAGGAAATGCCGTATGTAATCTTAGCAAAAGCAGTGAGCGCGGAAGAATGTTACAGGAATGTAATCTTTTGGTTTGGGATGATGTACGATGTACGATGTCCCACAAAAGAGCAATTGAAGCACTAGATCGCACAATAAAAGATATCAAAGGCAACCAGGGTATCATGGGAAGGATGGTGGTACTTTTAGCACCATCCCTCTTTAGCTATTTACTTTTTAGCTCGTGACTTTAGACAGACCCTGCCGGTTATTACTAGGGGTACGCCGGCAGATGAAATAAACGCCTGTTTGAAAGCATCTGTATTATGGATACACGTAAAAACGTTTTGTCTCACTACAAATATGCAAGTACAACTTCACAATGATTCTTACGCAGGAAAATATGCAGCTGCTCTTTTAAAATTCGGAGAAGATTGTATGCCAACAGACAGCAACGACATGATTACACTGAGACGTGAGTTCTGCCAAATTGTCGATAACACAGATGACCAAAAAAATAATGTCAATCCTGATCTTCAAATAAATATGGGCAATCGGGAATGGCTGTGTGAAAGGGCAATTTTGGCGCCGACTAAGGAGATAGTTAACCATATAAACGAACAAATCATGTCAGACGTGGAGGGGGATGTTGTCGAATACCTCGCAGTAGACAATGTTATGGACACTGAGCAAGTCACATCATACCCTATAGAGTTTCTCAACTCTTTAGAATTATCAGGAGTGCTTTCCCATAAGTTGAGGCTGAAAGTTGGTGTTCCAGTGCTATTAATGAGAAATTTAGACGCGCCAAGGCTTTGTAATGGTATACGGCTACAAATTACACATTTGGGACACAACATTATAAAAACTAGAATCATGAGTGGAATGGCAAAAAGAGAAAATGTTTTGATTCCCCGTGTGCCAATATTTCCAATTTCCAATTCCGACTGATTTGCCATTTCAGTTTAAAAGAGTGCAGTTTCCCTTGAAAGCAGCATTTGGAATTAAAATAAATAAAGCACAAGGACAGACGCTTAAAGTTGTAGGTGTTCAATTAGAAAAAAAAAATGTTTTTCCCATGGGCAACTCTGTGGCATGCTCACGTGTATCAAACCAGCACAAAATCTTTGTTTTGGCAAAAGATGGAAGAACTACAAACTTCGTGTACAAAAATGTACTTAAATTGGCTGTGAAATACTGTAAATAGCTATATTGGCAGTAAATAGCTTATTTTAATGAATGTATGTGTATTTTATTTGCAAAATAATTAGCCTAAAAAATAAAAAATGCTGTCAAGTCCCTATTCGACGCGGACGAAGTCGCGGGCACAGCTAGTTATCCATAAACCCACATTCGTGTTTTAATACCCCTTATTATAACAGTTGCTGACTACCCCCGTTGCTGTTGCTAACTAGTCCCGCGCGACACCGATTCGGAGTCAAACAATAGAAAATCAATTGTGTCATTAGTTGTCCTTGACCAATTAAATAACTATTGTGGCATTATTAAAGAGTCTTATGTGTCTGAAGTTAAAAACTAATCCATTTATAAGCTTTGGTCATCAAATAAAGTAAATCTATCCTTCAAATTATCCCCGTAAAAAATGAAGATCGAATCGTTAAAAATGACAACGAATTATAAGGTAGCGTCCATGTTGTTATCGTTACAAATAAAGACTCATTAATCGTCGAACTACAAAAGAATCTCAGACAGTGTTGTTAATATGTTAATCCAACAACAACAAATCGTAAAAAGTTGCAGCAAACATCTGACATTTCCTTAAACAACAGAGGAATCTCATCAAAACATTAAAGTACCTATCAATCCCGAACAAATAAAACAGCTACACATGGAATTCGCAAATGAAAATGTCCGAAACACTTCTGACAACCTGACAAAGCAAATTAAACTTTATACCGCAATGGCAGAGTTTATTTTCTTATGACTAGTTACCAAGTGCTTCATGTGGTCTTCCTTGGTGAAGACAACAGACAAGGGAAATCAAACTGTGTTTGAAGATGATAGAGTTTGTTTTCTAATGGCTTATTGTTGCAAGTTCTTCGTTGAAGACCAATAAAGATTGGTATTTCATTAAAATTGTATTGAGTACGAAGGTATTTGCTTGGGTTTAGGGTGTATTCTTGGTGGCAACAATACGTCGTAAGAGTACTTTGTCATCATAATTAATTATATCAGGTACGAGGGCGACACTGAAAGTTTTTAGAACAGGCCACTTGTAAACGATATAATAAAAAAACAGTTCAAATTTTGAAAATGGAACTCTGCCAATATTATTGTGTATGTATGTTATTCATTTGTCATTTGTTTACGATTTGGCGGCAAACTGAAAGTTGTCTGTGTCACGTCAGCATGAATTTAACGAGAGAAAATATTAGTACAACGATTTTTTATGACTTTCGGTGTCATTTAGGTAAACAAGAAAGTTATGATAGACTTCGATTGGCCTTTCACGATGAAGCCCCATCTCGTGCCACTGTCTACAACTGGTTTAATGAGTTTAAACGTGGTCACACTAATATCACCGATGATCTGCGTGAGGGACGGCCTTCTACGGCGACGACTTAAGATAACTTAAGTGTTGTGCGGCGTATGATAGAGACTGACAAAAGAGTGACTTATCAGCAGATTCGGACAAGCTTAGGCATCGGTATGAGTCAAGTGCACAAAATCGTCCATGAACATTTAGTGGACAGGAAGCTTTATGCTCGGTGGATACCTCATAATTTGACAGAGGCCCAAAAACTCCGTCGTGTTGATTGGTGTCGTGAAATGGTTCAAAGATTTAACGGAGGTGGCTCAAATGCTGTGTTCGACGTACTTACGGGTGACGAAAGCTGGGTTTATTGTTATAGTCCTGAAACTAAGAGACAGTCTGCTGTCTGGGTGTTTCCTTCCGAGGAGTTGCCAACTAAAGTGAAGAGAGGTCGAAGCGTGGGAAAAAATATGGCGGCCTCGTTCTTCGGAAGGACAGGTCATTACGCAACAAATGTTTAAGAGGATCGAAAAACAGTTGCTGCAGAGTGGTACACTAACAATTGTTTGCCACTTGTCTTGGAAAAAGTTCGGGAGAAACGACCTCGCAGTAGGATCCTCCTACACCACGACAACGCCTCGTCGCACACCGCCAAGCAAACAATCACCTCCTTGGCGACGTCAGACATGGAATTACTGGGTCACCCGCCCTATAGTCCCAACCCCGCACCTTGCGATTTTTATTTATTTCCGAAAATAAAAAAAAAACAAATTATTTAAAAAACAAAAAACCCGACTGCAAAAACACATCCTAACTGAAAAGAGAAAAATAGCTTATAATGCTTGTTTTTCTCTTTTCAGTTAGGATGTGTTTTTGCAGTCGGGTTATTTGTTTTTTTTTCAAGCTTTTTAGTTTTATTAATATATACAATTGACTCATTACTAGCTTTTATTTGACATCAATATTGTTATAATTTATTAAAATAAAAACGTTTCCCTCCTTTTTTTTTGTATTAGCAGATGCAATATATAAAAATTATATAGCCTATGTCACTTCTACAATGAAGACGAATCTAACGACACTTATGTTAAAATCCATCAAGCCGTTTAGGCTGCATAGCGTGCCAAAGAAATAGACATACATACATACATACATACATACATACATACATACATACATACATACATACTCTCGAAAAACATTACCCTCCTGAGGCAGTCGGGTAAAAACCTTAGAGGCAACCGTTTTAAGGACGCCGAGGAAGCAGTGGCTGCGTTTCAAAATGCCGTCGAAGAGACCCCTTAGGACGAGTGGGTAAAGTGCTTTTCTCAGTAGTTCCATCGGATGAAGCGATGTATTGATGTAATTGGACACTATTTTGAAAAGATATAATAGAGCTAATAACTTGCTAGTTTGTTCAGTTTTTGATTTTCTAAGTACTTTCAGTGTCACTCTCGTATTTTAAGAAATACTAGTAGGTATTTCTTTCTTTTCCTTGCAAACGTTTCATGTTGTATTTTTTTTTTCAGTAGCACATTATTATCATTGGCAAGTTTGGACTTATGCTAGAGGTAAGTACTTCAACTACTTGATAGCTGATTTCTAAAATAATTACAAATTACTAAGTATGATAGACCAGTTTTTATACAATTGGATACATCGACGATGTTCTGAATTGATTAGGTAAAAAAAAAATATCGGGAAACTAAGATAATAGCTAGGTTAAATATACTATTTTCCAAAACAGCTGTTTCGTCCATGAAAAACATGTATAGCTTTGTTCTTTATTATTTATTTTGCTAGCGCGTGTATACGTGAGATACTACTGAGCATACTGTAGTGTGGGGTAGGGACATAATAATATTTCAATGAATGTTGGACGAACAGTTTACGGGTAAGGTGACAGGCGCCACCTGCGACATTCACAAGGTGCCACATAGACACGATCCCTATCTATTATTCAATTGTGGAACGCCTAACTGTGTATTGGAATTTGAGTATGGTGATATTTTAGAGGTAATTTATTGTGGATGCCTTTTTAGGGATCCGTAACCTAATGATTAGTAAGTAATATAAGTGTTACTTGAAACTAGCGATTTGACGGAACATGAAACACATTTAATTTTCAAGAATATTTGTTAACATTTTTTTTGTCTGCTTTTTGTTTGTTTTGTTATTTATGTTATGTTTAGGTACAATCACCAGCACGTCAAGTTACCACAAACTGTAATTTTTTTTCATACGATTTTGAATTTAACCATCAACATAAGGTTAAACCTTAAAATGTTGATGGTTAAGTTCAAAATCGTTTGGAGAAATTTGACAGTTTGTGGTAACCTGATGTTGATGTGCTGGCGACTGTACCTACTTGAGCCGCATAAAAAAGAAACAAATTTTTTGTTCTTTTAAAAAAAATGTTTTAATAATGGCGGGGAATGATTTGACAGGCTTGTCCCGTATTAGTTTTAAAACGGCGTGGAGCATTACGGCTACAGAAAATATATAGCGAAATAATAAAAACGACAAAGCTACAGCTTCAACATTAAATTAACATACTCCCCAATAGTATACGGTATTCAAGTTAAAAATAAGTTTGCTTTGAGATGTTTTTTTTAAATACTCATAATTTTCACGGAAAGAAACCACATAATTTACAATAAAAACAACAACCATTTTCTCAACAATAAAAACAAAACCAACTCCCTTAAAACTTACTATTTTTAACGATAACACTATTCATGGAGCACAATGACTGTCGGGCACAAGACCTCGGGCTCCAGGCTACAAGGCACAATGGTGGAAAATAACGTGTTTCTCCCTTGTTTTAAAACGTAACAGTGGACTGTTGAAGTTTTCTTGCTTTCACTTTGATTTAGTCGACAAGCTAACAGCAAGAGTGTGTGTTTAGAAATAAAGGGACGAATGAATTATTTTGCAAAACTGTAAAGGGTAAACTTGTAAGGTTGTTTTGTTGTTGGTTTAAATACATTAACATGGAGTTTTGCTTCACTATGGCTACTCTGCAAGATAAAAAGTTGATTGAAGAAAAATTTTTATGGAAAATTGTCTCATTCACGATGGTCGCTACTTTTAATACTTATATTTTATTTATTTGAGAAGAGAAATAATTGTACAGTGAGAATTCCATAATTATAGAATTAAATTAAATCTAAGGATGGGTACAGTGCATTCCACTACGCTTCCACGGATAACATAATAATTATAATATAATACCCTTGATGATTGATTAAAACTACACAGCATCGTTTGATTTTTTAATCAGTTTATTTTTAGTGCAAAAATAACAAGGTTATACCTGACAAAATTACATTGGAAAACAATCTTAGAAAAAAAAAAATCATGAGCAACTTTGTAGTTCAATGTTTACTTCACAGAGTAATTTGAATGCAGAGGCGACAATGGCGATAAGAACATTAATTCGTAAGACGATATACCCGATGATGGTTGCCGTTATAGACATGCAACAGTTAAGCCCCGCGCGACACCGATTCGAAATCAAACAATAGAAAATCAATTGTGTCTCATTAGCTGTCCTTGACCAATTAAGAAATAAAAAACAACAGAAGATTTAATTTTAGATCCATGAGCATTCGCATCGCAGAGAAAATCAAAAACACAATACGAACTACAATGTATCTCACCTTGTACATAATTAGATAAAGTCTTTGTTACCCAAGAAACAGTCACACAGAACAACAAAATAAAACAATCCGACAGTACCATAGACACTACCCTCTATACTCTATGCATCCGACACAATAAAACTTAACCTTTACACCGCTAACGAGCTCTCACCGAGTAATCTAGTTTCAGTAATGCATATAGGCCAATTGGATTGACTGTCAGTCAGTGTGGCTTCCTGCAACGGCTCAATGATGTGTTAATGTCGGTACTTTTCCATGCCATGTGTCTCATTTATTATTTCGTTTTAAATTTTCATAGGTTCAATTTAATTTTGGTAAATCAAATCAAAATCGTTTATTGCAACCCATAATGTACAGTTACACGTGGTGAATATACTTAAAAAATAAATAATAGAAACAATTATGGACCCTGTCGGGCATAGCAAATGTTTAAATAAGTAGAGAGAGGAGGAGCGCTTTATTCATTTTCCTTGTTATTAATTTAGAATTATTTTATATCCTATCCTAGTTAATAAATGGAAATATGAATACATGGGTAATGTATTCATATTTCCATTTATTAACTTATTCTAATAATATTTTAAATACAGGCCTATCTAATTATTTATTATTTATTTAATTATATTTAATATTGCTCATTTCTTTACTCGCATTAAAAAATGTTAATTATTATGAATGTAGTATAATTATTAAGTATTATGATATAATTTATTTTTGATATTTTACTTATTAAAATATATCTGTTATTCGTTTTTCTGTATTATTATTATTATTATTATTGAATTTATCCATTAGAGTTATTTTATATCCTATTATCTATGTATTTATATTTCCATTCGTTTCATCCTATTAATATTTTACTCGCTTGAAATATGTTCTAAGTATTATAGTATAATTTATTTTTGTTATTTTACTTATTAAAATCTATCTGTTATTCATAGTCATGTATTATTATTATTATTATTAAATTTCTAACTGTGAGTCTATCAAAAATACAGGAAAGTTTGAATGTCAGGACGGGAAACTGTGTGCCATCAAGTTTTTACGTTAATTTTTACCAACGACGACGTTCTGTGTGACGATTTAAGGCTGATTTTTAGAGTTCCGTAACATAAAAGACAAAACGGAAATCTTATAGGGTCAATCGTGTGTTTGTCTTTCTGCCTGTCTGTCTGGCACAGCTAATTTGCTCCGAATCTACTAGACCGATTAAGTTGAAACTTGGTACATATATGAATTTATGTGACCCAAACACGGACGTGTAACGTAAATAGATCACACTTCTGAAACTGCTATAACTATCGTGTAAAAGAGACAGATAGAGAAACAAACAAGGTGAGAAAGAGTCAGGCAGGTAAGCTAGATTTTAAAACGCGACAATAACTCTCGGTCATCGCGGTTGTAAAGTTTAGTGCCAGTAAGATTTAGTAGGCAAGCGTAAAGGCTCCTGCAGACAAGCGCGACGCGGCATCGGCCGCGGCAGTGCGACGCGAAATTGTTCCACTAGAGTCTCGTTGCGCCTGTCTGCGGGAGCCTTAAAGGTTTATTTTTATTTTTAATAGCATTGTTAACATTTATCTAGTAGGCCCATTTTGGTTAATTATTTTGGTTTATATTAATAACACAATTCCTGTAGGTAAATTACTTTCATTAAGGATTGGTGGAGCAGTGGTGGCCCAGTGGTAACGGCCGCGACTTACGAGCTGTATGTCGTAGGTTCGAACCCAGACAGGCGCTTTACTTTGTGTACATTATTAGTATTACATCACCACTGCTTTCAAAACGGTGAAGGAAAACATCGTGAGGAAACCGGCATGTCCCAGAACCATAAAATTCGAAGACATGTGACATCTACCAACCCGCACTGGGCCTGCGTGGTGAATTACGGCCCACTCCCTCTCACAGAGAGGAGGCTTGTGTCCCAGCAGTGGAAACATTATAGGCTGATTATGTTAAGGATTGGTTTATGATACAATTTGATACAGTCTTGCAGACAAAATCCCGATAACGTCTAGTTTGCTTTAAATTGAATTTGATTTCGATTGGTTATTTGTATCAAAACATTAATTTGTAACATATTGGATTCGATAAAACCTGATCTTAAAACCAGTTATTACTTTAATTATTGTGAATGTGAGCACTACTATGTGAGTCATTTTGATTTATTTTATAATTTCTTTTTTTCTTTCTCAGTTCGTTTTAATGATGGTCTGGCTTTTTGAGTACTTTATGCAACCTACCCAAATGTCCTTTTCTTGGTATTATTCGTCGTGTCGTTGAGCTACTTAAGTCTTGTCTTGAGCTACACGATCATTAACAAATGCTTGCACTGACTGGGCAGGCCCACCTAAATTCAATCAACCAATCAATCAATCTTTATTCGTGAACACAGGTATCACAATAAAGGTTTTATGTATACATTTTAGTCGAGCTCTATGTCCTACTAATGAAATTGGTGTACAAATATATTAGTTTGTTAGTAATAAGTCTGAATCTATACAATACAAAGTCATGTTCGAGTAAATAATATCAATTAAATGTATTATAAATAAATAATTAATCAATTATAATTTATTTTTACATACATGTCAATGGTAAATTACATTAAAGGGCTGGTAATGTCATATTTTATCATTTAAAAATTCGTGGGAAATTTGTGTGGCTCTTTCCTCAAAACACCATTTAAGACATGGATCTACATGGTCTTCACATGATCTGACCAAGATTATGTTTGGACTTTAAAAAGAGACTGATTCCTGAGTTTGTTTCGCAGTTTCTTTTCAGGGGTAGATAGATAAGACATGTCGACTCCATTTAGCTTGTTAGGGTTCCGTACCCGAAGGGTAAAACGGGACACTATTACTAAGACTCCGCTGTCCGTCACCAGGCTGTATCTCATGAACCATGACAGTTAGACAGTTGAAATTTTCGATGTATTTCTGTTGCCGCTATAACAACAAATACTAAAAAAACAGAATAAAATAAATATCCCCCTTAAGGGGCTCCCATACAACAGACATGATTTTTTTACCGTTTTTATAGATAAGAGTTCGGAACCCTTTGTGCGCAAGTTCAACTCGCACTTGGCCGGTTTTTTTTAATATGACGTGTAAAAGTAATTCCGATATCCTATTTACAGAATAAACAATTTCATTTCATTTTATTTCCAGGCGAGACATTGTTGTTTCATTCGTGGAACAGAAGTGCAGGAACTTAGTTCATGTTCAGTAGTGAAAAATTGAAGAAAACGAAGGTCGCTAAAAATATAATACCTACGTAACACAAAGGTTTTCTCGTAAAAGGATTAGTTAGAAAATGAGTAGAAGACGCTGCAATTTTCAAAACTATCTCCGCTCTCGCTGAAATGGTGCCAGATGAGATCTAATAATAAATTAACCTTGTTCTTTGTTCTTTTGGATGTAAGGATTCAGGATTTTACCGCGTTATATTATATTATAATGATGTTGTTTACATGTTGAGAATAGACCTTTATAAAAAATCTAAAAAAGAAAGCCTTTAGCCTTTAGGATGGTGATTGTCGTATACTGGTAGCAAAAGTGTTGCCTTTTTTTTATTCGGCGGCCAATAACGGGTCTTATACATTTAGTAAAAACTAGCATAACAAACGAAATTCTACATTATGGTAAAGCTTATAAATAAGTGTGAGCCGAGTTAAATTAATGTATACAGAGTGATTTGTGAGATGGTACTTCAGAGCATAATCCGAAGCTATGGGTAGTTGAGCAAAGTAGTCCAAGGACTCATGACCTTGATTTTGATTATTGTAGTACTAGTGAGGGTAAACGCCTTGACGCGCCCGCTAGAGGAGGCGGCAAGTGGGCAGTCGTGTAAGTTGTAAGTAGCTGAACGACGACGTGAGGGCAACGAACGGATGCAGACCTCTACTTCTCCAAAGCGAAACTGTCGGTTTGCCCGAACTTGAAAATACTGCGAGAACGTTACTAGTATTGTACTGTGTTAATTGGTCAAGGACAGCTAATTAGACACAATACATTATTTTGTTAATGATGTAATGATGTACCAAATTTTAAAGCCTCATTAAAAATGGCCGCCAAGAAAAAAAACAAAGCACCATTGCTCTATACATTTAGATCATTGTCTTTTCAATGGATAGATGGAAGAGGAATAGACCGATGAAAAGGTGGATAGATTGTATTAGGGATACAATTAAAGAAAGGGGGACAATGATAACGTGACGGCTGACAGAGAAGAAGTAACATGAGACCAGCAGGCTTAGCACGAACACCATTTTGTCGACCGAAGAGTAGACAAAAATGACATTCCGTGTAGACAGTACGAAGGCAGCAAAGGAGAAAGCGCATCAACTGCAGTATTTACGAAATTCACTCTTTTACATAATTCGACTCAGAATTCTTTGTTTTGTCATAGGATTTTTATTTCTGTTTGATTCTCAATTTTTACTGATATTAAGTCACGTATATAAAGCCGTATAATAGGAGAAGATAATTAATAGAAGAACTAAGCAGTTTTTCTATTAATTATCACAGTTTTGCGTTCAAAACGCTCTCCTGTAAAATCATGATTTTGTAGATAACCATATATTTGTGGTCGTCGAGTAGAAAGTTTTCTACTATCATATTAGCATGGCGATTACAACATCAATTTGTCTTCACTACCTTAGAGACCATTGTCAGTTGTCAGAGTGATTTTGACAGTTTGGGATAGAAAACTTTATTCTGAAATAGTCTACATAAGAAAGGACCTAGACAAAGATCGTTAGAAACGAAAGACAAAATGACAAATTGTAGAAGGATTTCTACGGTGTGATGACAAAAATGGAGAAACGAAATTTCACTTTGTATAGAAAGAGCTGTACCTATTCTTCATAGAAATAGAAAGCGTCATGCTAAGCCTGCTGCAGCTTGATTGCGTAGCACACTCACAATCACAAATAAAGCAATGTATTATGAATCTACTTAAAAATTAAGGGAATTGTGAGTGAGTTACCTGCGCAATAGGAGTGCAGGGCAGGTGGAAGTTGGTAACGCAGAACTTAAAGTAAGAACGAGAGTAAACTGTTACGGAAACAACATAACATCACGCTATTTTCTTCAAAGGGTTAGACAGAGGCGTAAATATAGTTGACGGCGTCAGCGATGGCTGAGCGATAGTGCCGTCATCATCTCATTTCGGTACGGAATAAATAGTGCAGGTTTACAATCAAACACGATGATACAGAAAATCCGTTAGTATTTTTACTTTCGCAATAATTAACATAGTACAATACTAATAACGTTCTCGCACTATTTTCCAAGTTCGGGCAAACCGACAGTTTCGCGTTGGAGAAGTGGAGGTCTTTTTTTTTTTTTTTGAGGGTGGGAAATCATCAAATAACTTCTCGTGGGTGTGTCAGACTCTTACTGACTAAAACCCACCCGTATTCCTTCCTGTTGCCTGTGTTGCGGGGGCCTCGGTGACCCATAAGTACCTTCCCGCGACCCCGGCAGGAGAAGTGGAGATCTGCATCCGTTCGTTGCCCTCACAAGACTGACTCGTCTATCAGCTACTTACACCTTACACGACTGCCCACGTGCCGCCCCCTCTAGCGGGCGTGCAAAGGCGGTGCCCTCACTAGTACTACAATAATCAATAGAGAGGCTATTATCGCTCAACTTTTACAATCTACGACATAATCAAAATCAAAACAAAATATTTTTATTTCACATAAACCTACATGGGCACTTAATAAACGTCAGAAGCTAGTTGCACGGTTCCAATTGGTCGTTTCCTATGGAGAAGAGCCGGCAAGAAACTCCACGGTTACTCTTTTAAAAATAATTGGTTTTTACAATGTTTTCAAATTACAGTGTTAATAGGTATGGGAGGACAAAGTAGGCCTGTCGAGACATACCAGGTACTTAACAAAAAAAAAACAAAAAGGTCTACAAAATATCTAGTCTATTAAGCCTAGTAAGCCAACATAGTTTTGTTTTGCCAGTTATGTTTTGAAGTCCCATGTAATAGGGGGCGAGTCTATTGCCATTAACCGGGCACAAATAATCCGGGCTAATACTGAGAAATACGACGATTTCGAATATTGTTGAAAATTCACCAATAAAGCATCTATGAAACTCAACCCATTAAATAATAAACCTCCGTCTTACAACAGTATCCGACCACATAACAATGATGTGTATTCGATAGCCTCATAAGTTTTTTAGCAGCCACGTCGTGGATACGGCGTCTGCATTTTAATGTAAGCTCTGACAGCTTGTTCGGACAACCGCCGAGGATGTAAAATGTTAATTACCTCTTTGTACTTTTATTATATGATTTATGATACGTATTCAAGTATTGGAAGATTATGTTGAACTGTATTTTAAGAGAATGGAGCTTAAACTTCTCCTGCTTAGTATCTTTTTGGAGAGAGGAATGTATAGAATCAAGTTTTTCTAACTGAACAGACAGCTGTGCTGCTGGAGAGTTTGTTGCGCCATTTCTTCTTCCCAGCTAAAGCACTAGGAAGCGGCGAAGGGCGGGCGTTTTGGGGGACTGTCTTATGTAATTTTGACGTTCGAAAAGTGCTGATTCTCAGCCTGAATAATTGATATTTGATTTAGAGATTATAATATATTAGAAATGACCCTTCAGATTTAGGTAAGTTACACAATTATAAAAAAAAAGTGTTTAATAAGACTAGAGTATAATTATGGGATAATATAATTATGTATAATATAATTATATGGGAGATAACACAAAGGCCATGAAACCAGGCAGTCTAAACGATATCTAGAAAAATTACAAAGATATAATAAAATATAGCTAAATATCTATCTAATATACTTCGACCTACCCAAAACTCGGTACTATCTCCCAACTATCCAAAGATACACCTCTAATCAAATACCAATCATTGAATGCAAACATTACGGACATTAACCACGTATCTAGAACCTCATAACCCGACGCCAATCTACATGAACCATGTTATCCTAACCCACATACGTCATTAGCAGCAATAAAGCCAATATCCTGGGATTTCACAGCTAAGCCAGCCTACGATAGCAGCGGAGTCGCCAGCACGCAAAATATAAATGAACTTGCCTTATTTACCATAGACAGGACGATGTCGAGCAACGAGTTTGCATAGCGGTTTGAGATTGTCTGTGGTGCGTTATGAATTTTTGTTACCTGTTGCATAGTGGCCAATAAGTCTTATCTTTGGTAGTTAATCCTTGATTTTTAATGGACTCTACCAACACTTAAAACCATACTAGCGTATTTTGAATTCCAGATTTCAAGAAACAATCGCTTTGAAATCCAATTAAATTATTTTATATAAATAATGTTAATTATTAATATTAAAGCCAAATTTTACCTATAACATTAACAGCTTAATTCAATTTCTAATTTGCTGTTTATTGGATCGGGTCCAATTTATTAAGCAAACATCAATTCCGAGCAAGTTGCGCATAAATTATGTTCTGGCGAAATTTAATAAAACTCTGATTACGCAATGGACGGGCGCGAATTCGATAAAGCTCTCTCCAATCTTTGTCGATATCGTTTGCATTGATACGAGTATTAACGCAATTAAAACCCGTCTGTTTGTTAAAACGTGAAAATCATTGTATTTATTTTTTGATTATTCCGTATTTGACGGATTTGGTTGGAAACCGCTGAATAAATTATTCGTTCAAACTGTTTCAATACAAAATGTTGATTTATTTTACCATCATTAATCTGTTAATCTATAATGTTTGTTGATGTATACCCATTTTAAGTAGGTATGTACCTACTTAATAATTATAATATTGTAAATTATATAATATATATAATATTGTTTTAACATACACGCTTATTTATTATGATTACACAAGTTCTATTTTACGTTTTGGCGCGAATTTAACGCATAGACAATATAGACATACGCCATTTTGTGTTACAGAAGTTAGAGTGGCACAATGTGTCCTTTTATAATTTCTAACGTGACAATATTATTATTACCTTGGACGTCCACGTAACGGTATCAGGATAATACAGGGAATTAAAATGTATGGAAATTTATAACGACGCTTTTAAATTTCCGTCCACGATAACGTGCAATTATTTCCATACATTTTATGGGCGTTGACGTGGAATTCCACAATAATAATGGTCACGTTAGAAATTATAAAAGCGCAAATTTCTCCATGAATCACCGATCGAACGTCACAAAATACTCAGAAAGAAGTCTGAATTACAAAAAGTAAATGAGTGAAGGCAATAAAAGAAGACAACATTGGACAAAGCGTACAAGACTCATTAAAAGAGGCCCCTTTCGCAGTAATTACATCAAATCGTAAATTGTTTATCGTCGGAAATAAATTTTTTTTTTGAGCCTGCATTGTAATTCTGAAAATGTCGTGCTTTGCTTGGCGACTTGCCATGTTGTTATTGGGATTACATAGTTTGTTACATAATTTTTGGACATAAAATTTTTTCCTACTCGTCTGATGTTAAAGACTATTTTACCTTGGATGCTTAGGCCACATATTTATTATATTTTTAATCAACCATTTAATAATTTAATACAAAAATATCTGGTGGTAATTAGTGTATTAAATTAAAATGTTCCCTTATACCTAATTAAGAGGATTATCAGATAAATTAATTTTGAGGAAAATGTTCATATTAGCGATTTTTGCCAACCATTTACCTTACGATCAAAGAGCCTGAATATGAATATTACATAAATAATGATCACTGAGCTACACAAAAAACTAACAATACTCGTACCACTTAATATTGAATGAAAGAAGTTTTCGAAGTCCAAACCGTAACACGAACAAAGATTGAAAGAGGGTTTGACAGCTTCTTAATTAGCCGCTGCTTTGCTGTCAATGTCAAATCGACTAGTCTATGGCACTTTCTTTTTTATCAGTTTGACAATTGCCCATAGATTTGTAAACGCTTTTGGTGGACCGGTAATTTGATAAATTAAGGAAGGGACAATTTCCTGGGTAAGGATGGCTGTGTAGTAAGTTAACATAACTATTATGTTGACCCAAAGCAATGAATACAGTGTAAGGGTAAATACTAGCTCACTTAGTGTTAATGACCCCCAAAACAATGAACAACAGTCACAGACCCATAAATAATACAATTGACTACTCTTAAAATAGAATGGGTATGAATTATTTTTATTTTATTTTAGACACAATTAGAAATAAAACTGAAAAGATATTTTAGGTGTGTAACACGAAAAACGTTTAAGATTTCTAGACGTTTTATTAAATGGTTACCTCCCACCATTACAAATTAAGAATACGAATTACCATAATTAAGCTGTAATAATTAAAACCATACATATCCCCACGTTTCGGCACACCTGTGCCGCCTAATTCAGCCAAAACATTACCTACCGGAATTAAAACGTTCTCAAATTCGGTTTACAAAAATAACAAACATAATTACAGATTACGGAATAAAAGAAAATAGAAAAGCGTCCATTTTTAATGTAGCTTCCCTAAATTGTTGCCATTTGTAATAAAACTCTCCGCGGCGCGGTCACTGGCAACTTTTTGAATTTCTTCATGCAAATTGGTTCTGGTCGGCGTTGCGTCGATTTGCATCGCCATTTTTCATCTCCCTACATTGTTTTACATTAAAATTGCTTGGCGTTTTAGACAAATTGTCGCAGATTGTTTGTTTTTAGGATTCCGTACCTCAAATGAAAAAAAAAAACGGAACCCTTATAGGATCACTCGAATATAATTTGGTGCACATGAATTTCTGTGACCCAAACACGGACGGTAAATGGATGATGGTCAATTTTGGAAAACAAATTAGAAAATATATATTTTTTTTTAAGTTATGCAAACTGTACGTGTGACATATCAAATGAGGCTTGTTGTGAGGGTCCCAATGTTTTCTCATAATTTTAAAATAAATCGTTTTAAAATTATTTATGAAAATACATGAAAATTGGACCCCCCCCCCCCCCCTTATCTCCGCAACTACTCAGTTAAAATTTTTGAAAAAATACAAGTATAGAACTATTTTCTGTAATCTATAGATTAAGTCTATGGTGTTAAATAACATGGTAAATTTCTCAGTATTGTGCGTACAACCTTACAATTTCAGTTGGAATATATGGGAGAACATGTTTTTCAACTACAATGTTAAGTTTGTTCTTGGGATAAATTATCTTGGAATAAAAAACATCTTAGGTAACATATACAAAATATAAATACGAACACATATTCAACAAAACACACAAACATATTTAAAAAAATTCATTGTACAGAACCACGCGAGGTCAACTCGCGCTTGTCCGGTTTTATGTAACTTGATGACGTTATTTGGAGCTGCGGTGTTTGTTTACTGTGACGAAGGATTCCATTTCGTTAATAAATATTGTGATTTGCAAGACGGAAAATTGTCTCGTCTACAAAATTGCTAATTTGCATTTAATTATGTAAGTACTAGATGCGCCCCGCGGTTTCACCCGCATAAGTTTTGAGCCCGTGGGTATATCGGGATAAAAAGTATCCTATGTATTATTCCTGGTTATAAACTATCTGTGTGCCAAATTAGATCCAAATCCGGTTAGCACTTTTTGCGTGAAAGAGTAACAAACATCCATCCAATCCATCCATCCTTACAAACTTTCGCATTTATTTATTTATTTATTTAACAGTTTATGTACACACATATAAACAGACAAGAAGAAAGGAACAGAAAAATACGTACAAAGGTGATGCTTATTGATGCTTATTGAGCCATGATGTATTTGTCTATACTTAATTAATGTAAGCAAAGTGAAATACAACCTTACATACGTGTGCTGTTTTTCATACTTTGGCCTTAGTTTTTTATACTTACATTTTACCCATGAGAAGTTATAGACAATCCAGAATCTAGGTGACCTTTTAACAATCTATGGAAGTAAATAGCTTTCGCTTACAACCGATATTCTAGTAAATACAACGATCATTCATTTATTCAATATTACGTCTCTTTTCATCCTTAAGCTAAGGCTTTATAATGAAATCGCTCAATAACTCCGCAACTCATCACTCATAAACTAGCCAGAGGCTGTAAATGGACTAGCTTATTTGTTATTCAGATTGGACGGACGATACCGCAAGATATAACTTGTGAACAACCCTTTAGGGGTTCAGTGATAGCCTAGTAACTTCATTGTTCTACGCATAAACAAGTTCTGGCACAAAAAATATGTAGCCTAAGTATCCTTGAAAGACGCTGCGGAACCATAGTTTTTAAATTAGGATACATATTTTTTTTTATTAATTCAGCATTTTGACAGTTCATCAACATTAATTGCTTTATTTACGTTGATGAGTAGACATTTTTTTTAGGAACATAAAGCCCATTGCTTCATTATATTTAAAAAAAAATTGGAAAGTCGGTTTACGGACGATAACTTTACGTGATAACGGGAGAGAGAGATGCATCACAAGCCGAACGCTTAGGCCGATCCTGCCTCTCTATCGCTAGTTCCGCGCTCTCGCTTGCACGCTCGGCTCAGGCGGAACGTGAGACATTTTCGTGCGTGCAGCCGCGTTCAACGATTCATAAGACGTTATCACGTCAAAAAATGTTATTATATTAGGCAAAATCATACAGATTGTGATATGATTGATTTACACAATTATGGTGCTGTATTACCACAATGTTGGGCCAAGACGGGTGGTCTTGGCCCAACAGTGGGGCAATACAACACCATAGCATTACGCTCTTCCCTTCTCTTCCCTTCCATTTTCCAGCCTGCTTCCCATAAAATTTACATAAATTGTTAAGTAAAAAAAAACTCGCACCCACTATTCCTCAGATGTTTGCTATCGCAATTTCATTGGCTGCATCTTTTACAAACTTTAGTGAAATGGCGAAAGTTTTCCACAAACCTCTTTTAATGTGATCGACCAAGTTCATATAAAACGGACAAAAAACAAACTAAATCCGATCACAGACCGAACAGGACCATGTTTCGAAAACTTCAGATAAATCCAATGTAATTACTTCCTCTGATTGATTTAAAATCTATTCGCCTAAGCAAATACAAGTAACAATAAGAAGGAAATATTTATACAGGACTGCAAACTCTGCCGGGGTCGCGGAAAGGTACAAAAGGGTTACTGAGGCCCATGACTACACAGGCAACGGAAGGGACACGGGTGAAGAAGAGAAGTTATTTGATAATTTCCCACCCAAAAAAAAAAGGACTGCAAACTAGTTCCTGTTTGAAGGGTTACAAGGGTCAAAAAATATATTCAAAAGTATGGGTGTCGTAAATCGTGACCCATAAACGAGGACATAAGGTTTAAATTACAACGGTCGACGCGCGTTCGTGAAATGCAACAAACTATGGGTACCGATCAAAACTCAAAGTAAACAAAGGGATAGAATTGAGTTATAAATTATAATAGATAGACTTTTTTATATACCCCACGGTGATATAAACATAACGAGGTCGATGTTACATTCGATTAGATAAAGTCCACAAAAACGCAGAGATGCGGAAAGCGGAGCGCAGATGAGCGGAGCGGAGATTAGCGAATGATAGTAGTGTAATTTGAAACGTATAAGAGTTATGCAAATATACAACGTAGTTTCTAATGGATATTTAGTAAAATAGCCTACTTTGGAACGGAGGTGAGTCAAAAATCAAAATCAAAATATTTTATTTCACATAAACCTACATGGGCACTGATGAAATGACAGAAGCTAGGTGCACGGTTCCAATTGGACGTTTCCTATGAAGAAGAGCCGACAATAAACTCCACGGTTACTCTTTTAAAGATAATTGGCTTTTACAATGTTTTCAAATAACAGTGTTAATAGGTATGGGAGGACAGTGTAGGCCTGTCAAGAAGAACCAGGTACTTAACAAAAAAATAATGGTATATAAATCTAGTTTATTCAGCCTGCAACGTTCTCACATTCACAAAATATAAAAGAATCTATGTAAAATATTAATAAAAAATAAAAATCTATTTAAACCAAATGACATGATTGCCATTATAACACCTGTAACAAGTCTGAATTAATTTCCTGTCCACAAAATCCACTACTACTACATATGTAGGTAGTTGAAATTAAGAAGAGTGAAACGAAGATACAAGTAGCGTAGTGTTGTTTGAAATAGAGATAAGATTCCACAAATAGTATAGTTTTAGAAATGACTGCAGAAGCAATGTAGTTTCAGATCAGTGATAGCCTTCCAGTCTAAACGGATGCAGCTGAATACCAATATTTTACATGGAGCGACTGCGGATAAGACAACCCAGTTACTGGATAATATTACGTATACCCCTAGTAAGACTGATTGTCAAACTTACGGGATGCTGACGACCCGTAAATACTGTCAAAGATCAACAAATGAATAAAAATAAATTAAGTCATTTATTCAAACTAGGCTGAGAATCAGCACTTTTCGAACGTCAAAATTACATAAGACAGTTCCCCAAAAACGCCCGCCCTACCACTTCCTAATACTTTAGCTACGAAAAAGAAGTGGCGCAATAACCTCCCCAGCAGCACACCTATCTGTTTAGTTAAAAATGATTCTATACAAATCGTATAGGGGGGTTTAACGTACCTTCCGAGGTACGGAGGTCTCTCTACGTAAAGGATAGTCATCCGCGGGCCGACCCCGGCAAGCGTAGCTTAACCTTCGATCGACCCGTGCGGCTTTATTATTCAGCCTCGAGTTTGTTACAGAGATGAACGAAAGAAAGTTACAAGAAATAGTCCACATTCGAATGAAGATCAACACAGTATAGATAAAAGATATCTTCTAGTTTTCAGTAGATCCACAGTTCTATCAAAGTAAATACGGGCTGAACTGTAAAGAACCTACCGAACTCGAGAGTTCTTGTTACTTGCAATGAAACTTGATCCTGCTAAAGATGAATAATATTAATCTCAGATAATATTTTCCGGGAAGTTTGTACCTGATGAAACTTGTAATCAAAACTATTGATTCAACTATCTTGTGATACTAAAACTCTAAAATGACTCAAATTCTCAAATTAAATTGCTCTTTGTGTCAAATCAATTCGTCCACGCCTGCGATACCAAAATTCTTATTTTTCTCTTTTCAGTTTTGTGTTTTTGCAGCCGGGTTTATGTTTTTTAAATACTTTTTTTATTGCAAGCTTTTTAGTTTTATTAATATATATACTAGATACGCCCCGCGGTTTCACCCGCATAAGTTTTGACCCCGTGGGTATATCGGGATAAAAAGTATCCTATGTGTTATTCCTGGTTATAAACTACCTGTGTGCCAAATTTCATCCAAATCCGTTCAGTACTTTTTGCGTGAAAGAGTAACAAACATCCATGCATCCATCCATCCATTCTTACAAACTTTCGCATTTATAAAATTAGTAGGATATAAATATATAGAATTTACTCATTACTAGCCTTTATTTGATGGAAATATTGTTGTAATTTATTTTTAAAAAACCTTCCTCTGCCTTTTTGTATTTGTAGGTAATATATAAATATTATATAGCCTATGTCACTCCTACAATTAAGACGAATCTAACGACACCTCTTATGTTAAAATCCATCAAGCCGTTTAGGCTACAGAGCGTGCCAAAGAAATAGACATACATACATACATACTCTTGAAAAACATTAACCTTCTGGGGCAATCGGGTAAAAACTTATGTGAAGTGAACTGTCAATATTGTCAATCCGTAACATCAGGCGCAATGACAGCTCACTTCGCGTAAGTTTTCACGGTGAGATCTTTACAGACCAGCAGGCTTAGCATGACGCTTTCTATTTCTACTCTACTATAGAATAGAAATCGCTTGTCTACATTTCTTGGTTGAAAACTGTCAACTGTCTACACGGAAACGTAATTTTTGTCTACTCTTCCTTCGACAAAACGCTTCTCTACGGTTCTCGTGCTAAGCCTGTAGATCAACGGGTCTTTGAACACGGCCGTGGAGTTAGCCTTGTTACCGAAATCTAGGATTCGGAAATTAATGTCTTTACCCGCTTTCACTTCATAAAAGCGGATCTTAACTTGCCGAAAAGTCGGTATTGAGGCAGTTATGTCCTAGCAGTTAAGATCAATGATGCTTGACGTCGTAACGAATCACATCGGCGATGTAAAGGTGCGTTTCGTTTACGCGAGCGCGATATAATTAAGCACAAATGGCACGTTAAGGAGCGGATATGGAGCGAAAAATTGTGTTTTGGTTGTAAAGAGGTTGATTTAGTTATAGAAGTTTATAGTGGACATTTTAGCGTGAAATGAGCTGTATTTTATTAAGGATATTAAAAGCATTTGAAATGCGGATATTTCAAGCGGTAATAAAAAGCACCTCTTCTAGACAGTTTGTTGAAACAAAGGTACATAAAATAAAAAATGCATAATCAGCCTATAATGTTCCCACTGCTAGGACACAGGCCTACTCTCACTGAGAGAGAGTGGGCTGTAATCTACCACGCGGGCCCAGTGCGGGTTGATAAATGTCACGTCTTTGAATTTTTGGTTCTAGGACATGCCGGTTTCCTCACGATGTTTTTCTTCACCGTTTTGAGAGCAGTGGTGATGAAATTATTTACACAAAGAAATGTGGAATGAGAGTTCACTTCACTGAAGTTTTCACGGTGAGGTTTTATAGAATAGCACTACAGGTGGAAAAAGAGCTCACTTCATGAAGTTTACACGGTGGGATTTTATTGAATAGCACTACATGTGGAATGAGAGTTCACTTCACTGAAGTTTTCACGGTGAGGTTTTATTGAATAGCACTACATGTGTAATGAGAGTTCACTTCACTGAAGTTTTCACGGTGAGGTTTTATAGAATAGCACTACAGGTGGAATGAGAGTTCACTTCACTGAAGTTTTCACGGTGAGGTTTTATAGAATAGCACTACAGGTGGAATGAGAGTTCACTTCACTGAAGTTTTTACGGTGAGGTTTTATAGAATAGCACTACAGGTGGAATGAGAGTTCACTTCACTGAAGTTTTCACGGTGGGGTTTTATAGAATAGCACTACAGGTGGAATGAGAGCTCACTTCACCTAAGTATTCACGGTGAGGTTTTATAGAATTGCACTACAGGTGGAATGAGAGCTCACTTCACGAAGTTTACACGGTGGGATTTTATAGAATAGCACTACAGGTGGAATAAGAGCTCACTTCACCTAATTTTTCACGTTGAAATTTTTCACCAACCACAAAATATAAGACGAATTTTGAATGTTTTAAATACTATTCGGGAAGTGTGTTTAGGTTTTTCCAACAGGAACTTCTCAATAGCATCTCGGAGTCTAGATTTGGCAAATGGCAAAAGGCTCGCCTCCTATTATAAGGGATTTGAACATAACTAGCGTGATGTTATGTTATGTAAATAGTTGCTCAAAAGTAAATTCTAGAGCAAAATAGAATAATGTATATTATTATTGACAAAAATGTGGTTCTACAAATTCTGATAACAAGATTGTTGTCAGAATTTGTAGAACCACATTTTTGTCAATAATTCTAGATAGAATTTGCAAGCTTTGGGACCTGCAATTTAGATACTGTTTGACTAATAACATTTTATTGCATTTGTTACTGGCAGCTGTTCTAACGGTTGTTATTTATTGATATGTACGATTTGAGTGGGAATAAGCTATACTTATTTAATTCTAGTTTGACAACAGTCGATCTATTCTGTAAAAATCTCATCGTGAAAATTTAGGTGAAGTCTCGGTGAAGTGAGTTTGAAGTGAGCAGTGAATGGTGTCAATCCCTAGCATCGGGTTGAACGACAGCTCACTTCACCGTGACTTCAACTCAACTATAGTGCGGCCACCGAGAGAATGCGTTCCTGACACTGTCAATTGGACACGATTACCAATAAAGTTTAAATTCGTAAGACACGTCTTCTTACTGTATGTAATTGACAGGTGTAAGGAACGTATTCTCTCATCGGCCGGAGTGTAGATTCAATATTTTACTGAAGGCCATTTATTGCTTGGCGATAATTACAAATCGTTGGAGCAACCACATAAGAAGTTCAGGCTTCCGAAGCCACTAAAACGCTTGCAGGCTTTTTCTTTTTTTGGGTGGAAAATCATCAAATAACTTCTCCCGCTCTGGGCGGAGCGGGAGGGTGTGTCAGACTCTTACTGACTAAAACCCACCCGTATTCCTTCCGTTGCCTGTGTTGCGGGGCCCTCGGTGACCCTTTAGTACCTACCCGCGACTCCGGCAGGCATCGGCCCTAGTGGACCCCTACATTTGTGCTGACGACGTCTCTTTGAGGCGCGCGTGGAATACAACGCGCCGTCGACCCGGGCCTGGTCCTTACCGGACGGTGAGCTACCCATTGCTCACCGTCCGCCAGCCCGCGCCTACGGTGGCCGGAAATCCAAACGCTTCCAGGATGACTGCACAGCAAATTTTCTATAGTTCACAATTTGGTTTTCTAAAGACAAGAGTTCAAAATCATTCACCACAAAATTGTATATTCAATTTTTATTTTACGAGGCACTCTTTGTGTTTCTTCCTTGTAAGATTATTGATTAAAATTGTGTACGTTCCCAAAGTGGTCGATATCGACCCCACGGGGTCGAAATCGATTTCAGGGGGTCGACGAGGTCTTAACATCGACCCCTATTAATTAACACAAGTTCTTATTTGAAACTTACAAGATACTGTATAAATTTTGTTACATGTACCAACTTGTTATAAGAAGGACTAATATTTTAGTAGGAAGTATCATTTTTGTACTTTTAAAAAACTCTACAAGTCGATAAGCGTGCACCAGTTCGTACAAGATGAAAAAAATTGTCTATGGGGGTCTGAAGTATCAGTTCATTTTGGAAAAAGGGGTCTCTTGCCCGAAATAGTTTGGAAATCCCTGATTTAGAAGATGTGCTTACCGACGCGTAACGTTCACGATCACGACGTGACTTGTGGAAACTCCGTGTTTCCGCTTCATTTGCCCGCCATGCAAAACGTACTGAATGACAGACTATAAATATTAATAATCTGTGTCAGACACGGAGATATTAACATAATTTCAACGTCTGAGATTCTGAGCAGCTTGGCGAAAATTTGACGTCGGTAATAGTGACGGAACTATCGTAAGTCAATGTTTAGATTCGAAATTATGGTAAAATTATTTTGAAATCAAACATCACGATTATGTAATTGTTTATTACCAGAAAAACTTGTTATTTGTGTGTTTTATAGTTAAGGGACTATCAAAACAACGTTGTTTACCTAATAAAATATGTTATCATTTTTTATGAGGTCAATAAAAATAACTTTCGTCTTAGAATAACACAGCATAAAAATATTCAAAATGGAAAAACATAGACAAGTACCCTTTTATGACTTTTACATTATAAATAGCGTAGTAATAGTCCAAATATATAACCAGAGACAAAACAATAATGTCTCCGCAGTACTTACGTAGAACTTATTTGCTGCCGTCAAAGAGGCTTATACTCATTACAATACAGAAATAGCTCTCAATATCATTGCCCAGTCTATTATTGATACAAAAACGACCCTTTTAGTATTGTCGAGAAGCTTATGTAAACAAAAGAATTAATTAGAAATACGGAGAAACGAAATGAATAGAAACAGGTTTATGATGAGATATGACGTGTAGTGGCCGCCATATTGAATTTCCTATGACGTCACACAACATAGAAAAAGAATTAAATTCTCATTCGTCGAAATCGGTCCAATAGGTATGGTTCGTACAAATTGATGAAAATTATAGGTTCGTGGCGTTTTTATCTCGAGAAAATGTATTATTGTATTTTTCTGTTCCACGAAAAGTTTCGAAATAAAGTACTCATAATTTGTATGTTATACCTACGTCTAGTCTAAGTATAAGTCTAGTCATTTTCATGAAAAATCTAATTTACCAATCGATATTTTAGTTGGGTCCCACTCCTAAGCTTGTGCAAGATAAAAATCACAGACAGATAGCAACATCGCAATGCCGCAGTCTGAAAAAAAAAATATAGTAAGTCAAATAAATCAGAAGTAGATTTATTTCTTCCTTGTGGTCGAACAAAAATGCAAATAGCTCACTTTCCCATCGAAATTGGAACATGAACTTTACAAACAGAGGGCGATAGATTCATTAGCAAGTCAAACGTAGGCCTATCTGGTGCGGTATCGAATAATTCGAATAATTCATCGAGAATTGGTTATCTCCTGCCATGTGATCGGAACACAATTACCAATCACGCCTGTTGATAAGCTTTTGGATTCTCGTTGGCGACACATAGGACGTCAAATTGTGTTTGATTTGGGTTTGTGCGAAGAAATTCTTTTATTTTATTCGGATGTGTAATTTCTCGATTTTTGTCCTTTGACAGAAAATGACAAGCTTGAAATCTAACGAATCGTATCGTAAGTTGATTTATTGGGCTCAGAAAAAAGATGAATTTTCAACAAACAGATGAGACAGAATATTGCCAGCAACGCGGCAACGCCTCAAAATAATGTCTGTCTCCTAATTATGTGTCAATTTTGAAACAATTCATACTTCTCGAATACTTCCTCCGAATAGACATCTTAAGAATATCAATTGAACTCAAACAATTGCAATATCACTGGCTTCACGATTCGTTTACCGCTTAATAGAGCCAGAGGGTTCAATTCTGCCGTATTGGGCAAACACAAACACCGGCCCAACAATAGGTTTTACAAGAACACGAAAAAGAAAAAAAGAAGGAAAAGATAAAACAAGAAAATAACAGAAACTTAACATCGACTTAAGATCACAATAGAACACCTCGTACACTAGATGTGCAGTGCAATTCGAAGACATGTGACATCTACCAACGCGCACTGGGCCTGCCCTCTCACCGAGAGGAGGCCTGTGTCCCAGCAGTGGGAACATATAGGCTGATTATGCATGTACACTAGAAACAAAGACGTTTTGTCTAGTGTACAAACATGGATAAAGTCAGGCTTTGTTCACCAAATTAACTGCCAACGTAAATTGCCCGCACATTCAAATCACAAATGTCATCCTTTGACCGTTGCATGAAATGGCTTATAACACGGCAAATTGACGTAAGCTGTCAGTTTGAAAAATAATGAATTTCCCTGACTACATCTACATCTACTGTATAGTATAAGTGAGAAGACTGTTTTGTTGCGAGTGTGTGCATGCCATCGTTGTTTTCATAAAGCGGTATTAGTCTGACTAATAGACAGTTTCGAATAAGCCTGCCCACAGCCTAAAGACATAATTATATACTCCTTACAAAACTTGTACTACACGTTAAAAATAAAAGGTATCCCAATAGACCATTTGCCGCTAGATAAGTCCCTTGGGTCGTATTCGCCTTGGACAAACAAACATTGGTCCAACAATGGGATGTATTAGATAGAATGCAATTACTTGGACTTGTTCGGGACATTGTCGTAATACCCGCTTCCTTTCCGTTTGAGATTCAAATAGACCATTGTTGTTGAAGGAAAGAGTTCGGGACGAATGCTCAGTTTCGGCACTGAGTTTGTTTTTTAGTCCTGTTGGATTCAAATGTTGAGAGAAGCTTCAGTTTTTAGTTTTTGTTTGGTGAAGTTTTGTGTATGGTAGGTATAATAATGATAGCCTTTTTATTCTTCTTGAACAAGCTGATAATAAATAAGTTGGTAATTAAAAACATTGCTGACTTGATAGGTAAAATGGTAATAGCCAAACATGTTTCTACGATTCGGCTGATCCTTTTGAAAATGACGCACATATTAAACGTAAATTCTTTGGTCCTTTTAAGCAGTAACAGGAAGTTGTACAAAACCATAAAACACTATCAGATAAATTTTCGATTTCCGATTCCGTTTTGCTGTCGTCAGAATCATCTTGTACATTGATTACAAATTCAAAATCGAGATCAAAATATTTCAAGTAGTCTTTTTCAATTTTTTCAACATGAGCACAAGTTTTTTGCCACGTTTCACTGCTAACTTGGCCCAAACTTTCATTGATCAGTCTTTCCGTATTCGTCATGTTTTCCTCGATATTTTTAGATGCGACATAATTTTTAACGATCCCCCAAATATGTTCAATCGCATTTAATTCTGGGTGATAAGGGGGAAGGCGTAAGACATCAAAACCCTTGCTTTTTATAAAATCGTCAATCTTGTAGATTACGTGTTGGGCTTTGTACTTCTTTATTGTATCGTACAATTCCAATTTAAGAAGAGATTCATCAAATGCTATACCCTTATCCCTGAGCCATTGCTGCATATCGGCTTTCTTTGTAGATTGCGTCGGTAGTCGTTCAGCCCGTGTATTGTGATAAGATGCATTGTCTAAGACAATGACAGAGCGCGGAAGTAAATTGGGTAGCAACTTTTCATTTAGCCATTTTACATAGTTATCATAGCTCATACTTGAATGATAATCACCAGCTGTTGAGTTGGCCTTATAAACCAAGGAAGCATTTTCAATAAAACCATCCTTGGTTCCCGCGTGCACTAAAATAAAGCGAGTGCCTGTGCTATTTTTTTTTAAAAACGGAGTTCTTTCCTTTTTTTTTGCCCAGGTGTTGTTTCGCACGTGTGTCGAAAGGACGTAGCTCTCATCGGTGTAGACAATGGGCCGACTTTGAGAGCGGTACTCTGTTATTTTTTTTTATATTTTAAACGCCACATTTGTATATCATGATGCTCCGTCAAGACTTTACGGTTGTTCTCTGTTTTGCGCCACTTGTAACCTAATTTTAACAGTAACTTGCGAACAGTTTCTAAACAACCTTTGAATCCGATTTTTTCATTCAATGCTGATCTTAACTTAGCTAATGTTGGAATTTCTTTATGGACAATATGGAAATCTTGTACAGTACTGCGAACCACATCAGCTGTAAAATTATCTATATCCACTTTATTATCTCGCTTTCTCCTTTTCTTCATAGGTGAAGTGAATTTTGATGAAGTGGATGGCAATTCCTTCTCTTCTTTTAATATTCTTTGAACTGTTTTTTGGCTCACACCCGTAGCTTCAGCTGTACGGCGTGTAATGTCTCGTAAATGAGACAAATCACAGTTGAGTTCCATTAATGATTTTGTAAATTCATATTCTTCTCGCAGAAAATGATAAACACTAGCTATCATGTTTCGACCCTAAAACAAAATGTAATCAAAATAATTAAGTAATATAAACATTTTATAACACAAAAAAACATTCATTTTATAAATACTTCTATTGCTATATTAAGTATCTTTGTATAACATTTTAATTGAAAACGTATAAATAAATATTACCTCACTATGGACAACTCTTCTTCGTTTTGTTGCCATGCTGACCTTACTCCGTGAAACAATTTGGCGCGAACTAAAAACCACTACTGATCCGGACCGTGTCCCGATCGACACTGAGCGCTCTCGAGGTTACGCACACAAAAACAATGTGCATGTGCACGCTTGACAACATTCATAGCCAAACGGACTTCGTGACATAGAACATCTTGTAACAAAAGCGGACATTTAACAACCACAGTCGGTAACGAAACGCACAAAGTGCACAGCTTGCGCTCAAACTAATGTGAAAACAACTAAACTGGGAAAACTCGACGAAAACCCCACGAATTTTGAAACGGGATAACATGTTCAGCTGAGTGTTATAGTTTTATTATTCTACAATGGTAAAAACCTTTTATGATATCATACTTATAGAAATGAATGCATTACGCCCTGATTGCTCAGGAGCCGGATGTTGACAAATTTCTGTATAGCAGTAATAATGCTTAAACGTTTTTTTAGTTAAGAGGCTGAGAACAGTTGAAACGCGGTCACTGTCGGACTGCATAGAAAAGAAAGAGAAGCGCGATGACACAACGCTGGTAATGTGTTGCAATGCAATTATCTATTAAAAAAATTAATTGTTAGGATAATAAAAATAAAACACTATTATGCTAACATGTTGCTTGTAGAATAATCTGACAAAACATCAGGGCCTCAAGTCTGCTATTACAATAGTGTCAGAATGGTCTGTTCCGATCCTCATTAATGACGCCATTATATTAGTAGATTGCCAAACTTGTCAAAATTAACAATTATGAAATCAATAATAGACCATTCTGACACTATTGTAATAGCAGACTTGAGGCCCTGAATGATTGCATGTATATCAGTATGGTTTTAATCGTAAAAATATTTTTTTAGCGGTATTTTCGTGATTTTTTGCTATAGTATCAAAGTAGTTGTATTATGTTTTCAACACACTACACCTAGCATATATCCTGAAGAATATCATATATTTTTCTGATTTTGTTTATTGCAGTGGATCAAATACTTTTAGGCGGTATAAAACTTGAATTTAGCTCCTGTAGTCCCTTGAAATGTTAATGGCTTGCTGCATGCTTTGGTTGTTATACAAATAAATGATTATGTAATTGTATTAAGAGGTAAAAGTGATTGTATACAAGGTGTCGTTTTGCATCCTCGTCAAATTCAAGGAGGTAACTATGCTAATGATTCTCGACACGAATCAATAATAAAATAAGTAGGTATTTTTTTTTTCTTTTATTTTATTTGATTATATATGTCTTTCATAGAAGCTTCCTGAAATTTGACGAGGATGCAAAACGACACCATGTATATGTTTGTACGAGTAAAAGGTAATTTTTCCACTGATAGTACAAGGAAAAAGTTAAGTACTCGTATGAACGTGGGTGGCTCTATGAATAGAGACAAAACAAAGAAAGGATGAATGGATTGTGTGAAACATGATATGGCTAGGAAAGAAGTGAATACTGAGATGTCGGTTGATAGAGTAGTAGGTATGGAATTTCAGCTCAATCTGTTGAAGATATCTGCTTCAAAAATGGAGAAACAAGATTCCAAACTGTGTCAAAAACCAAAACGAAAGGAGCACACTCCTTTCGTTTTCGTTTTTGACACAGTTATTTTACATTATGGAGCAGCTGGGAGTTAACCGCCTAGATGTCGGTATTATCCAAAGTATTTTGGCTGAACCGACATCGGAGCGGGCTTTTGGGCTTTATGAGTTAGCATTCTATGGTAATAATAATTAATACAACTGCTAGTAAAGTTAAGGTTATTTGTATTTTAAGTTTAATTTAAGGTTAGGCCTAATGGACTGACATGTATAAAAGTCCTTAAAATACATAATCAGCCTATAATGTTCCCACTGCTGGGACACAGGCCTCCTCTCTGTGAGAGGGAGTGGGCCGTAATCCACCACGCGGGCCCAGTGCGGGTTGGTAGATGTCACATGTCTTCGAATTTTTGGTTCTAGGACATGCCGGTTTCCTCACGATGTTTTCCTTCACCGTTTTGAGAGCAGTGGTGATGAAATAATTTACACAAAGTAAAGCACCTGTCCGGGTTCGAACCTACGACCTACAACTCGTGAGTCGTGGCCGTTACCACTGGGCCACCACTGCTCGTCCTTAATAAATAAAGAGACTTTTTGACCTTAATTATTCAGACACCAATCTACATGGCCTTCAGATGATCTGACCAAGATTATGTCTGGACTTTAAAAGAGACTGTGACCTCTGTCAAAGTCAAAGTCAAATTATTTATTTCAAATAGGCACATAAAAGGCACTTTTGAACGTCAAAATTAACATAAAAAATAGAATTGATTCTAGTTGCCCCTTCCAAAAGGTAGATTCGTATGGAGAAGAATGGACAAGAAACTCCACCGTTACTCCTAGTAATAATTACCCCATAAATCAACATATGAAGCTACCTGTACAATGTAATTCTTTTGTTCTCCTGGATACTGACCCCAATGAAGTTGATCGAATCTTGATGGGTCTTAAATCTGATAGTGCCCCCGGTTGGGATAATGTCTCGACTAAATTTCTAAAGCACATACGAAAGGAAGTTGTTCCAGTAATAACTCACCTTGCAAACCTCTGCTTCCAAAGCGGCATCTTCCCTGACCTACTAAAACATTCCATTATTACTCCCGTTTATAAGGGCGGGGACAGAGACGATGTCAACAACTACAGGCCTATATCTGTTTTGCCATCCATTTCTAAAATACTGGAAAAATTAATTAATAATAGACTAATAAAATACTTTTCAAAATTTAATTTACTATCCCTCAACCAATTTGGCTTTAGACAAGGCTTATCCACTGAGGATGCAGTTACAGCACTCAGTTCTCTAGTAACTGAACACCTTAACACTGGCAATAAATGCCTGACTGTCTTCCTGGACCTTAAAAAAGCTTTTGACACCGTCTCTGTCCCTATTCTTGTGAGTAAACTGGAAAAAGCTGGAATAAGAGAAACCCCTCTGAAATTGCTTAAAGACTATCTCTCGTCTAGAAAACAAAGGGTAAAGGTGGGTGAACTGACCAGTAGTGATGCTGAGGTCACATATGGCGTTCCCCAGGGCAGCGTACTGGGCCCTACACTATTCCTGGTATATTTAAATGACCTCTGCAACATGCATATCAATAATGCAAAAGTTTTTTCATACGCCGATGATACCGCTGTCGTTTTCTCTGGGAAATCCTGGCAAGACGTGAAACTCAAAGCAGAGATGGGCATGGCACAAGTAACTAATTGGCTAAATAATAACCTGCTCACTTTAAATACGTCAAAAACCAATTACATTTGCTTCAGTATTAACAAAAGTAGTCAACCAAGCGAGGATCTCAATCTAAGAATACACACATGCGGTGATACCAATAACAGATACTGTTATTGTTCATGCATAAAACAAGTAACTCAAATTAAATATCTAGGCGTGATAGTCGATCAGCGGTTATCCTGGTATCCACATCTAGAACAGGTCTCAAATAGGGTTAGGAGATTAAGCTGGATCTTTAAAACACTTCGACATGTTGTTCCAAATAATATTACGAGTAAACGAGACCCCCCAAGAAATGTTCTTAATGAGATCTACATGGCTTTGGTGCAGTCTGTCTTGTTATATTGCATCCCTATTTGGGGAGGTGCAGCGAAAACTAATTTTATAGACGTGGAGCGATCCCAACGAGCTCTGATAAAGATAATGTACTACAAAAGTAAAAGATATCCTACTGATATCTTATATAAAATGAGTAATCTGCTTTCCGTAAGAAAACTGTACATTATCCAAATAGTTTTAAAAAAGCATAAAACCCTGCAATATGATCCACACTTATTACGAAAAAGGAGGACCGACATTGTTGCACAAATTCCTAAAACCAAAACCATGTTTGCTTGTAGACAATTTAATAAACGGTCTGCTCAACTGTACAACAAAATAAACAGACATATTAACATATACTCAAAAAAAAGTTATGAATGTAAAAAAACAATAACCAGTTGGATAAAGACACTTACATATGATGAAACGGAGGCACTTTTAGAGCACATAAAGTAGCAGATACACTCACACATACACTCTCACTTACACTTTAACATACACTCCTTACACTCTAACATTCACTCTCATTCACTCTCGCATACACTCGCGCACACACCCCCATTCACTCTCACATACAATTACACATACAGACACACTACGCACTGGTATTCACACTTGAATCACACTCTCACTAACATACTTGTTTTTATTTGATATTTTAAGATATTTTAGGTAGGTACCTACAGAGTTGTTTTATAGATTAAGATTATGCTGTACTATGGAAGAGCGGAGTCTCCTAACACAGGCATTGTTTGCTTAAAAGGAGGCTCCAGACATGAAACCCTTTATATGTAAACTGAAGCATAAATAAAAACATTTTAATTTAATTAACATTTTAATTTTAATTAATTTTTAATTAATTAACTCTTTTAAAATGTTTTACAAAATTTTGTATATGTACATTTTAAAATTATATGTGAAGACGATGTGATGCACCTAGAATAAAATAACTATACCAAAACAGGTAAAAAAAGAATGAAAAATAAAGCAATGACAGATAAATGAATTATGTGATAGGTACTATCGGCCAATCTTCCGCATGCTCACCTCTAAGGCGATAATCGTATAGCACGGCTCACGACTCGATCGCCCGATGCAAGCGTTTTGGCCAATGGGATGCATGAAGCGTATTTTAGCCGTGTTTGTATTAATGTAATTATGTATAGTGTGTGTGACAGTCACACTAGGCGCGTGCTATGCTACACAAGTGTGTTTGTAAGACATTTTTTTAATGGGCACGGCCAGCGAGAGCGCTTTATGAATTGTTATTGTTGGCAAGAAGTAATTTCGTACTAATATCTTCCGTTTGGTTTAGAAAATGTATTATTGGTATTGCTATACGCGTACCCTAAAAAAAACTTTATTTAGCATTTTTGTTTACCACTTTGCCAAATTACAGCTTTCTAGTAAGAGTCTGTGAGCTAAGCCGGGGACAGACAGACAGACAGACGGTCATGGCGAAACTATAAGAGTTCCTTGTTGACTACGGAACCCTAAAACGAAGCAAGTTACGTAGTTTTGTTAGAAATTGTCATTTGCTATCTCTTTCTTTTATTGCTGTTTTGATTAAAATAGCAAAATTACTTACAGTAGTATTTGAACCATTACTTGGCGCAGTTTATACAATGTTATCAGATTTTTTTATTATTGCTGTCGCAACTTTTGCAACTGCAATAAAAATAAGTTCATTATCTAAGCACCATTGTTATTCAGTGGGAACGTCAGAACATCTGGTTAAACAATAGATCGGCTTTATAGAACGGCCATAAAATACGGTCGCAAAAAATTACGAAATATTTCTTCAACACACTTGCTTGTAAAGTGACTCAGAAATTCAGCTTATTATATAGAAGTATTTTTACTTTACATTTCTTTTTTCAATATAAGTACGCAGTTTTTGTCCAAAAACAATGAATATTTTTGAGAAAAAAAAATTCGTTACATCAGATAAATCAATCATCAAAATTATCATCATTTCATAAAATTATATATTTTTCACTACATATTAACCTTAATTTGCTTATTCAAAACATTATTTTGTTTATTATATTTTTTATATAGGCTGTTTAGCGGTTTTTCCAGCGCCTTTATTTACACCTGCGGCGCGCGGGATAAACAAAACAAGCGCGGTATTTTCCAGAAATACTTGTTAACGTTTTCATTGTGTGGTTAATTATTATCAAAAATGTTGACTTCAATTAGGAAAGAAGAGCGAAGAGCAATGCGTAGATTTAACCCCCCGGAAATACTAATCTAGGCACGAAACGCTAGTGACAGCCTGTTGCCTGCAAAATCTAGAGAGAAATACCTAGCGGCGTACGAAACTAATAACAATACCAGTCTCTTTTTTTCCTCTCAAGTTGAAAACCGTCGTATGAAACGCGCACACACTCGACTCCCTTATCGCGCTCGCTCGCCCTCGGCTCGCGCGAATAATACCGGCTCGTGCAGTGAGTAACCAACATACCACACATATTTATATTTTTTGTTACACGCCCTATACTCACACAAATTCATATTGTCTCTAATTGGACGAAACCAGGAAGGGGTGTGGTTTGTCACTAGCTGCGCTTGCCGCAGAAATATTTTCTAAAGTGAGCATGCTTAAGTTTTGCCAATAGTACATAATGGTCACATATTTACAAACATTGTAAAAGTATACGTTTTCCTAAAAATAATAAATAAAGTCAGTGTCTGAGTTTGTTTCGGCCTTTCTTCTCAGAGTAGTCAGATAGGAAACGCCGACCTCATCTAGCTTTATTTTAAAAATATGATTGACGTGTAAAAGTGTTTGTACAAACCTTCTTACAGAAAATAAATAATTTATCATTTATCACAATTTTATGATACAATATTTTTCAGAAAAACAAATTACAGAAACGTTTTCCTTTGATAGAGTAATTATAATTCTGACAGTAGAATATCAGCCCTCAAACAAACTCAGAAGTACTCAACAAAACAAATCATCCATTCTCTTTGGAGAGAGTTAAAACCGTACATAAGCCATTTTTAATTGGCATTCAAACTAAAAGCAAACATGTTGCGTGGTAGTCAAATAATTAATCTACAATTTTGCTCACGTTACTTACAGTACTCTCATTACGGGGTGAGTGTTTTGATACATCTATATCTACAAATACGCATATTATAAATTAAGGTGCAGATATATGATTTTAGTGACTTTTAAATCTGTTATTACGCCTTCAATTAATGCAAGTAAGTTACGCAAAAAATGTATGTTAAACTAGACCGCATACACATCAATTATGTCTGTGAATAATTTAGTATTGTAGTAAAATACTTTATGAAATAAATTCAGGAAGTAAGGTCTACCCAAATATAAAAATCGAAATTACTTCCAAACTACTAAAGATATTTTCATGGTTTTTTTTTTTGTATGAATAGACTATTTTGTTATCTATAATTCTATCTGTGAATTTTTTCAAATATTCATACTTTTATTATTAAAAATAAATATTCCCTATAAAATCGAACGGAACGGCATGCGGCGCTCTGCGCGGGCGACGGGCGGCAGTGTACCGCTGACCACTGTCACGGGTAGACGCTGACACTTTGCGCGACCGCTGTACTTACGTATTTTTTCGACAATATGGGTAGAACAACTAAAGTTCTGAAAGAGAAATGACGTATACATGAAAGAAACAGGATACCGAGGTAAGTTTCTCATATTTTATTACAATATAATGAGGTTAGCTGAATGTTATTTTGATAATAATTTGTGCGCGAGTATATCCATTATTTACGAGTAAGTTCAAACATAACTTTAGATCCGTATCTAATGTTTTATTTTTTTTTTAGGAGGATAGGAAATAATACAGATTCCCGAAACGAAAATGCGGAGAGCAAGTAAGTACCTAACTAATAAATTGTAGACTACCATTTATTATGGATTTTTGAGGACAATCCCGTTACAGCAGGTTTGAAACTTACCTAGCTTAAAAAAAAAACAGGTGTAGTACATTATTAAGATTATGTTTTACTATTTTTGTTGTTGCGACCCGACGGAAGTAAATAATGATAAAAATAATGAAAGAACTGACAATGATTCCCAACATGAAAAAGCGGAGACAAAGTGAGTATTAAATTGTAGATTCTAGGCATACCATTTATTATGGTTTTATGGGGACAATCCCGTTATAGTAGGTTAGAAACTTGTCTAGTTTAAATAAACTATTAATATTAATGAGCTGCACCTGCTCATTAATAAGATAATGTTTTAATATTTTGGTTTTTGCGACCCGACGGAAATAAATAATGACGAAAATAGTGAAAGAACTGACAATGGTTCGTTATTTATTATATACAATGTAGATTCACAGGTTTTTTTTTTATATTTCCAGGACCATCAACTGGAATGGAATCAATGATTTTGGTTGATGGCAAAATACAGACAAAGAAGAGACAGAGAAACAGGAAGATCAAGACACTCGACAAGAGGAATATTTCGAAAAATGACTACATTTCTACGAAATGTAAAAAAAAAATTAGTACAAACAAATTCACGCCTTCTTCCCAAGGGGAAGGCAAAAACTATAGAAGGCCAGCTGCACGCTTCTTTTAATCCGCACCGTTGCCTTATCACATAATTTTTTAGCCTATCATTTATAGTCACGTCACACATGCTTCGCAAAGAGGAATTTCCACAGCATTTAGGGCCGATTTTTCAATCATCAGTTAACTTCTATGCGAGAAATAAATATGGCGCTTTGACATATTTTCTCTACAAAAGCTGTCAAAACGTCAAACATATTCTTCACATAAAAGTTATCTGGCGATTGAAAAATCGGCTCTTATTCTACTTTTATGCTTCTTTTGCCACACCCAAAATTCATTCTCTTCCATGCATAAGCTTAGACACCAGCACACCATTATGAACAGCCAGTCGAGCCTTTTTAGGCATCGACTAGTTGGTTACAATCGCATGTATAGTATTCACTTTATTTCCCGCATTTACTCTCCTTTCCACATCTTCATCAATCTTTCCATCCCTTGTAAACTGACTCCCCAAATATACGTTAGTATATTTGGGGGGCGAATTCTACTAACAACATTGTTCTAAAATAGCAATTGAACGTAACTCAATCAGGGTTTTCAAGCGTTTTCATATTTTACTTATGAACAACGTATGATTCTTTTTGCTATTGTAGGCATACGTAGATACCTACCTAGGTACGCACCGGAATATTAATATATTTGATGTTAGAACTAATATTATACGAAAATCATTGAATACTTATCACATCACACATCATACCGTGATACCTACTGATCCTAAAATTATTTCTTTGTTTCAGGGACATGCAACAGTGATCAGCGACTATTGGCATGGCCACCATGCCATGTAGTATAGTAGTTAGTATAGTATTCCATTCCCGCTGTTTATTTTATAGTAAAGTAAATCTATCCGACATTTAAAATCCGTTTCGTTTTACGCGATTCGAACCGCCCAGACTGTTTCCTTTAAGAAAATCTGCTAATTTACAATTATTAAAATATATGGAAAAAATCATTTACTTTTCGTGGTAAATATAACGGAAAATAAGTTTTAATGGGTTTATTATTCGTATAAACTTTATTTGTTATTTAACCATTTTTGTTATAGTAATATTATAAACTTACTAATTTTTTTTTTCAAATATTAAGAATACTATCATTTATTTACATAACCAAATTACAAGATGATTATTAACATTAACTAAATTAAATTAAAACTAAGTATTGTACCGAGGATGCTGGCGGCATTTCCTCGCTGAATTGCAATGCTGATGCGTTGCGCGAGAAAGCCGCCAGCTTTTCGGTCACCAGTTACATCAACTAGACGTTTCGCGATTTCCGCAAATAACTTATGCGCACTGGGACCCCACGGACCGAGGGTCTCGACGCCAAAGGGCACAAAGTTGTACTCTCTGCCAAGGCCTCCATATTTAATAACTTTCAGATTTTCGGCATTTTCTGCCGCTGCACCCGCTTTAGAAGTAGTCCGTTGGAGGTGGGACGGTGCCAGTGTGTCTACACAGGTAGCGTCCCACACAAGCATCCGTCCCAAACTCCACGGGACCAAAGACACACCATCAGGTCTTTTGCCATCATCTCTGACAATGCCAGTCGGCTCAAGAAGAGCAGGCACATTGATGCTGGCAAGAGACCGGCGGATTATGTCATTAAGTGTTGCATGTCTTGAAAAGCGGCCTGCACTTTTTTGAACTAATTAACACTTACTAATTGAACTATAGGTTGTACCTCATTGCCATTCATTACCGTAGTGATTGAGTTGGGTTTCGACTTGGTTACAGTCAGTTACAGTTTCAGTTATTGTCATAAAAATTGTAGAATAGATTTATGGGGGACGAACGAGAGCCGAACGAAACCGAACCATTGATGAGACGGTACAGAGCGTATAACTTTGCAAATTAGTAGAATCGGCCCCCTGATCCATACAGCCCATTCCCTCTCTAAATCTTGCCTGCACATCTCATATTTTCTCATCTGTCACTAAAGAAATTAATTGTTTTATTTTGGAATTAAATTTATTTATTTAGATTTTTGGCTTTTCATTTCACTTTATATTGTTTCCATAGCTAAAGAGCTAGTTAGTCGCATCACAGCCGCACGGGCCGATCAATTAGGTTAAGCTATTCTTGCCGCGGTTGTTCCGTGGATGGGTGAGCATCTTTACGTACCGAGACTCATCCGTGCCTCGTAAAGTCGCGAAAAAAAATCTGCTGTTCCCTACATTTATGTTCGCTTAATTCGTTAAAATGTAGGGAACAGCTGATTTTTTTTTCGCGATTTCATGTTTAGTCCAAGTTATTTCATGTTGTGTCCAATATAGTAAAAGTTGTTTATAATGATGAGTACAATGACGAGAGAGGTTGATGGTGTTTAAAATTACACCCTGTTTAAACCAACTTATTCAATGCAAACTGTTAAAATAATATAATATATTACAATCTTATTTTATTATCAGAATATTACCTTATTTGTGAACACAACATAAAAAAAAATTGGATTGTGATAAAAAAATCAGGCAGGACAGTCCACACAATCTGAAACGTATGGTTACCCTACGTTACGTGCGAACGGTTGCGGGGTCGCGGGGGGTGACGCAAGCTCCTCCCATTCGCTCAAGGTCGCTGGCATTTACCGTCCTCTTAAAGTCGCTTTTCGTGTCTAATAAATAAACTTGTGTTATACTCGTACATATAAACGCGATGTTCTTCTAAACTGCGCAAAGGATTTGGATGCGTTTTTCACTATCATTTGGAACATTCCAAAGGGTTTTGTGTAAGTTTAATATTAATGTGTCATTAATATTAAACTTACGTAGAATAAATAAACCTCGATTTTTGTCAAGACGTAAAAACCTTGCGAGGCAGGGCCGGCTCGCTACTAAAGTATAGTTTAAAGCAGGGATTCCCAAAGTGGTCGATATCGACCCCTTTTCCGGTTCCGTAGTAAACAAGGAAGCCTTATAGTTTCGCCCATGTCCGTCTGTCTGTCTGACCCCACTGTAGCTCAGAGACTAGTACTAGAAAGCTGTAATTTGGCATAGGTATACATATTAATCACGCCGACAAAGTGCTAAAATAAAATCTTGAAAAAAAATTTTTTTAGCGTTCCTCCCTTGAACGTAATGTGGGGATAATATTTTTTTAGTCGTCTACCCCATGGTGTGGGGTATCGTTGGATAGGCCGTTTATAGCATTCGATTCAAGGATCCACTTGCGTATTAAATATTAAGCAATATTAAGTATTAAGGTGCTATTTTTTAGAGCGGGAGGGTGTCAGACTCTTACTGACTAAAACCCACCCGTATTCCTTCCTGTTGCCTGTGTTGCGGGGGCCTCGGTGACCCATAAGTACCTTCCCGCGACCCCGGCAGGCATCGGCCCTAGTGGACCCCTACCTATGTGCTGACGACATCTCTTTGAGGCGCGCGTGGAATACAACGCGCCGTCGACCCGGGCCTGGTCCTTACCGGACGGTGAGCTACCCATTGCTCACCGTCCGCAAGCCCGCGCCTACGGTGGCCGGTAATCCGCCCGGGATTCCCGACGTCCTGGGCGTCTTCTGCGGCGGCTAGGGGCGAGAGGGCGCGAAACTTGCCTTTCCCTCAACCGTCCCGCCTCCTCCTTCGCGAGCATTACTGCTTCGCAGAAGGAGGTGACGGCTGCCCATGTCCTCTCGCTCCGTACCATGGCCTGAACCAGGGCCTCAACTGCTGATGCGTTGCGCGAGAAAGCCGCCAGCTTTTCGGTCACCATTTACATCAACTAGACGTTTGTAGTTTTTTAGGATATTAATTCAGACTTGTTACAGTTGTAATGGCAAACATGTCATTTGGTTTAATTGGTCAAGGACAGCTAATGAGACACAATTGATTTTCTATTGTTTGACTCAGAATCGGTGTCGCGCGGGGCACAGGTTAAATAGATTTTTATTTTAATTAGTGTATTAATATTTTACATAGATTACTTATTTTATATTTTGGGAATGTGAGAACGTTGTAGGCTTAACCCTCTGCGACTGACGTGGTTAAATTTTTACAATTCAACTGAGGTGGTAGTACACGAGACACCATTTCAACAGCAAATATTTTTGTAAAATTAAATTATACAGCTAACTTATTCTTATTTATTAGATTTCTAGCCTATTTTAAATGTTAAATTTACTTGAAATAAAAAAAACAATATGTATTTTCAAAATTACACAACGTTTATTTACTTATCACAAATCAGTCTATAAATTTCTATTTAAACATTTATGACATAAAAAAAATAACAAAATCAACTTTTTCAAATTTCACATTATACATTTTAAAAGTTTACAATAATATTAATCAGTCTAGGAAAAATGAGATACATTCGTTGGTCAACTTAAAAACTAGAGTGTTTCAAAATCACAGCTTTGTTTGACAATTATCACACAGTGGCTTAGAGCACTGAAGGCAAATTGGCTTCGAACAATCACAGCAACGATATTTAGTTTGTCTTTTTATTTTAGTTGGACAAATATAACATAATTTTTTGAAAATAAACTACTGGAGGTGGAGGGGGTATCCTTGCCTAAAACTCTAGTGATAGTCATTCGCAGCTCCCTTGGCAATCTTTCATTGTACACTCGGTTTTTCATATGACCCAGCACTAAGTCTCTGGCCATATTCAACAAAAAAGTTCCTCTCCTCATTTTGCCATCACTGTCATTACAACTTTGATACAATACAAAGCTATTTATGCCTGCCATGTCCAGAATCCTTTGAAAGATTGCCATAGGCCACCGACGAGTTTTACGACTGCAACAATATATTGAGCACGTTTTATCCACTCCACCTTTTGCATGGTTGTAGTCTGCAATCATAACTGGTTTTCCTATATCTTCATCTATTTCTTGAATATGGTGAGAAGAAGAAATCAACAATAAGGCTCGTTGTGACTCGTCTGACGATTGTTGACGTTCAACCTCCATAGCAGGTTCTTGTTGCACTTCTAAGATTGACTCTTCTTCACGTGAAATGACGTCATCTTATCGCGTTGGGTTTCAGGCTCGAAACTTGGATCTTCATCTTCATCATTAATAACACTAAAGGCATCGTCACTTTCCTGTTCCAGCCATTTCAATATTTCCTCTTCGTGACTTACGAAAGTTCCAGCCGGTGTTCTTTTACGAGCAGAAGTCCCTGGTTTAGGGTTGTTACTTGAGATATCCACCTAAAAACAAGTTAGGTACTGTTAGCTTTTCACCGCGACTTAACCCGCGTGTGCTGTATAGATAATATTTCCTGTAGCCTGCGTTACTCAGAGATAATATGTATACAATTTTATGGGAAATAATTCAAAAATCGGCTTACTATTCAAGTTTACTATTCAAGTTTTCACGATTACAAACAAAAGTACAAATCTATCGTAATTGTAGTATAAGTATATATACATATAATATTTTATGAAAATTGGAAAATAACACGAAATAATAAATCATTTAAACTTATTGACTGACGTGGTTGTTTAGGAGACACTATGAAGATATAACCATTTGACTGAGGTGGTACTCTCGTGGACACTTACCTTAACGCTGACGTGGTAGTCTCGTGGACACCTTCCCTCCGCTACGCACGCGTGCGTTCACTGCGACCGCCCGCCGCACACCGACCGACGCGCGAGCCCTCTACAGTAAGGTACTCGCAGCGGTGGCGCTCGCATTTGAAAAATGCCAGTAAAAAACGAGATTTTATATTACGCGGTGTCTGTGGGACTACCGCGTCAGCCGCAGACGGTTAAAAGACTACATTGTAGACCATTTATTTTTTGTTAAGTATCGTACTTCTTGACAAGCCTACACTGTCCTCCCATACCTATTAACACTGTAATTTGAAAACATTGTAGAAGCCAATAATTTTTTAAAGAGTAACCGTGGAGTTTCTTACCGGCTCTTCTCCATAGGAAACAACCAATTGAACCGTGCACCTAGCTTCTGACGTTTCATAAGTGCCAATGTACGTTTATGTGTATTCGTTTTTTTGCTTATGAAAATAAGTTGGTGTTTCCTAGAGAGCGTTTTTGACACCGTAAAGTCCAAACCCGGTGTCATCATTTTCATGACGACCGTCATTGCGGCCGTTATGTAGCGGGCACCACTCTTCTAGGACACCGTACCTTAACGCAACACAGCGCGCATCAAGTCGCGCCTTTGTGCTCCCAGCCTATAAATGATACATTATTTTACTTCTGTAAGTAGGTTTGTACAAACACTTTTACATGTCAATCATATTTTTAAAAAGGCGGAAACAAACTCAGAGGACGCAGTCTCTTTTTCAGAAAACTTTAACGGAACATCAGCGGAGGAATCACCAAAAAGTATTAAAGCATCAGTGTTAATATTGTGACCAAAGATTCAACTCGAACACATACAGGCGACAGGAACTTCCGGTGTGATCCAGACATAATCTTGGTCAGATTATCTGAAGACCATGTAGATTGGTGTCTGAAATGGTTTTTTGATGAAAGAACCACTCAGATTGAGTGGACCTGTCCAGTCAGTGCACGCATTTGTCAGTAGTCGTGCAGCTCAACGCAGAACTTAAGGAGCTTAACGATTCAACGAACAATACCAAAGGAAGGACATTTGGGTTGGCCGCATACATTACTCAAAAAGCCAGACCATCATTAAAACTAACTGAGAAAGAAAAAGAGTAATAAAACAAAAAAAAAAAAAATCCGGCCAAGTACATGTCGGCCCACGCACAATGAAGGGTTCCGTATATCAGATTACTTGGGATGAATTTATTCCAAAAACAAACTTAACATTGTAGTTGAAAAACATGTTCTCCCGTACATCGATATACGTCACGATCAATTCTCCAATTGCAAATTTAAGTTGGTCGACTATTACTCGTTTACTTGTAAAGCCCACTTAGCTGTGATAGTTTTCCTTTTAATGTCATTATATGTACTACTGCCATGAATTTTTTCACATCTCCATATACAACCATTTAGCTGGCAGAGGATAGGCATTTAGCACTTTAAAGCATAATATTACGCAAACGGATCCTTGAATCGAAAAATGGTTTTCACAGACCCACAATATTTTTGAACGGCCTATCCAACGATACCCCACATTATGGGATAGACGAGAAAAAAATATCAACCCCACTTTACGTGCAAGGGAGGTAGGTACCATAAAAAAATGTTTTTTTCAAGATTTTATTCTATCACTATTGGCGTGATTAATATGTATACGTATGCCAAATTACAGCTCTCTAGTACTAAGCATCTCTGAGCTACAGCGGGAACAGACAGACGGACATGGCGAAACTATAAGGGTTCCTTGTTTACTACGCAACCCTAAAAATGACCCACATAGTCTTCACATTTACAATAATTAAAATAATAACTTTACAGAGTAAAACCTATTTCTTATAACATGTTTCAATTGATATCCTAAACGACATCTGATTTTTTTATTTTTATAGGATCCGTACAATCACAGATAAAGGCACATTTACCGATACAATATTGGGGTTAAACAAGGCATTTTCCTTGCCATAAAACGATACTTTCGTTGCCCTCTTTTCCCATAGGAATAAAGCCGGGGAAAGTGATATGGTAATAGCATCAGAGCCTCATCATCTGCCTAGCCTAATTTCAGGTAAGGTATTGTAATCAAATTGATATAAAGAAATAATATCAGCCTTGTTAAAAATACTTCACTATTTTCTAAACTCAAACCATTTATTTCAAATAAACCAATTACAGCTGGCACTTTTGAATTGTCAAGTCAGTCAGAAAGATGAAGCTAGTTGCCGATTCCAAAGCGTAGTAGGTACCTACGGAGAAGAACTGGCAATACGTGAGAACATGTGAGAACGATGCAAAACGTCAAAAGCGTCCGTACAAAAAAGATAAAAAAGCAAATCAAAAATTAAATTAAAATTAAATTTGCCATGGCAGCTAATAGATGACCAGTCCCTACTGACGGCACTCATTCACGAACATGACGCATGGATTAACACCATTCGTCGGCAGTCCCCATGATTGCCATTTTTTTTTTTGTATTTATTTACTGACAATGCAGTCTTTACCATTATATTAAGGAAAGCATAATCAACCTATAATGTTCCCACTGCTGGGTCACAGGCCCCAAGGCTTCTGGGGGTGAAAGTTTGTAATGCAAATTCGTAATTTTTGCCAATTCGAAATCCCATCGGGCTGGTCATACAATAAAATATATAAAAAAAGCTTTACGGTTAACTGTTCGAAAGACGCCTTTTTAGCTACAAAATAAAGGCGCTTTCAATAAATGGTTATCATGGCCGTGACGTTAGCTGTTCAGTCAGAGAAACTAATTGGTTATCAAATTGCCGCTCTACGTCGATTTGCCATGTTATTATAACCATTTCATATACTCGTAACTATCAAAGACTGACACTTGTGATTCGAATCATTACATACATGTTATAAAACAAAGTCCGGGCCGAGTCTGTCTGTCTATCTGTCTGAACGCGATAAACTCAAAAACTACTCAACGGATTTTCCAACGGTTAATAATGGACGGAGTGATTAATGAGGAAGGTTTATGTGTCAAAAGTCATTTATTCAAACTAGGCTGAGAATCAATCAGCACTTTTCGAACATCAAAATTAGATAAGACAGTCCCCCATAAACGCCCGCCCTTCATCATTTCCTAGTGCTTTAGCTGGAATTGGCTGTACCTACGAGTACTCGTAATATGACGATTATTGTTGAAGATGTCGGAAAAAATCATGCCGACTTAGCTTTACTGGCGTGGGTTGCGTAAACCGTACGAGATACAACAAATGTATGTTCTATAGGATTGTACATCTTAAATCGGTCAACAAAAAGTCCGCAATAGCATATGTCTATCTTCTAAGGATGACCCACCGTAGCCATTATAACCTTTCAGAATTTTATAAAAAAATCATTGTTATTTCCGAAGCTATTTAACCGGTATTTTATTATCCTTATCCAATAAAATATGTTATTTAAATTTGGCATTTAATTAAGATTAAAATATGCCTTTACATCATATCATTTAATTGAAGGCTTTAAAAGATATTACAGATTCAAAATTACGCGTAACAAAATAATTACGGTTGACGATAGGTATGCGATCGTTTTCTGTTCCTTTTAATCCCGGTAGTACATTCCCGCGGGATATTTTCTGACATCCCCGCGGGCGAAGCCGCGTGCAAAAGCTAGTATAAGGTCAATTTTAAGTTGGTAGTCAATTTGATAAGCAATTCGTTTCCCTGGATTTATATCATTAATTAAAAAGCTACATTATTAACTCCTTTTTTTGACTAATGCAACAAAGAGCTGTCTTGTGGAGTCAAACCCACATAACGCGAGTTTAACCCGTCGTCAGACAGATAACTTAACGCAGGTTAGCACGGATGGTATACAGTGTCATATAGAAATGATAGAACAGAAGGTTCGACACACTAAGATCGATGACTTTTATCGAATAGATATGAATCTCCTTATTACATACACACAATCACACATACATAAACTTACGGCTTCTTCCCACGGGGGCCATTCCCATGGGGAACGACAGAACGCCACCTGCTGCGATTCAAACATACTTCTCCTCCTCCTTCGACCTCCTTATTTATAGGTGCTTTATGAGTGAGTCACCATGGTTGGCAAATAAACTCACAAGACAATCCACACGAGCGACGACGTACCCACACCACAAGTCGCTTGATATGCACTACAACGCCTCGCGCCCTGCAATGCTACCGGCTAGATCTGGTTAAGTTGTTGGGGCGGGAACAGCATCCACTGTGAGCGCCAACCAAAACCGACGTCCTCGGTGCTGGATCGTCTCTTGCCGGGCCTTCCCAAGGGAACTAGGGATCTCACCCAGCAGAAGCCTAATCGCACAGGCGTCGTGAAGCACTTCGGGCGGTCCTCACACCCCAGAAACACACTTCAGAGTGCTAAGGGGGGTAAACTCCTAAGCGACTAGGTGTGCAATAGAGCACTCCCACCCCCTCCAGCGGGAGAAGAACCAATGACCGGTCCCCAAATCTGGGGACCGAGAGAACAATCCCTCGGGCAAAAGGCCCATAAAGCCACAACACCGATTCCTCATGACCTCACAAGAGAAAAAGGCAAATAAACTAGAGTGCTACAATACGTGCCACTAAAGATAAGACTTGACACACCACGTGGTTTGACTTGCGCAGTAGACGATAACGATAATAACTATTTCGTATAACCATGTCGTATAATAACTATTTCTTAAACGACTGTCCCTGCGCAGGCTCCCTACTGACGCTCGTCAAGTCTCATCTTTCGTGGCGCGAATTGTACCAGTGGCAAAGAGGACTGTTTCCTGCCTCTCGCATGCTTAGTTTGCAAAATTCTACAAATCGCTGCCTTTGTATGCTTTAGCAAACTGTGTTTTCAATAAGTTAAAATTTCAAATATACGAGTACGTATTACTCGTATGATATCTTATATTATGTATTCTATGCTTCCGTGTTATTAAAGCTCATGGCTGAGAACAGCCGCACGGGTCGATCCAGCACGTTAAACTACGCTTGCCGGGGTGGTCCGTGGATGGGTGACCATCTTTACACACCGAGATTCCTCCGTGCGTCGGAAACGTTAAGCCGTTGGTCACGGCTGTCATTCGCGGATCTTTGACACTCGTTACGGGTCGTCAGAAGTCCGAAAGTCTGACAACCAGTCTTTTCAAGGGGTGTCGTATTACCCAGTTACAGGCTTGTGGCTAAGTAATAACAGCCGCACGGGTCGATCGATCAGGTTAAGCTATGCTTGCCGCGGTTGGTCCGTGGATGTGTGACCATCTTTACATACCAAGACCCCTTCGTGCCTCACAAGGCACGTTAAGCCGTTGGTCCCGGCTGTCATTTGTAGATATTTGACAGTCGTTGCGGGTCGAAAGAAGCCCGAAAGTCTGACAACCGGTCTTACCAAGGGGTATCGTGTTGCCCAGTAACTGGGTTGTGGAGGTCAGATAGGCAGTCGCTCCATGTAAAATACTGTTATTCAGCTGCATTCGCTTTGACTGGAAGCCAAGCCCGAACAAATTTGGTTTTCCCAACTAGCTAGGCAGATTAATATTACTTCCGTGCTAAAGCATGGGTATAACTGCTACTTTTAGTACCTATTGCACTGTGGCCAATGTTACCTGAATACACAACTTAGATGTAAATAACTGAACTTTTTGTGGCAAAAACAGAATGAGCCTTATTCATATATCTTTATTGTGTGTGACCCGTGTGTCATTGCGGTGGCACTGGTCAAGTAAACCCTCGCTTGTCAAGTTTAGCAAACAAAAAAAACTTTAGCTCAAGGCTTTCGCGGCCTTTTCATATTTGCGAGAGCTGCCTCTTAAATTATTCATTGCTTTTTACTCATTTCGCCTAAGCTATGAAACGGCATTTTTTATGCGCAAGTAAATAAATATTTAGCAATTTTGGCCGTTACATGGAAATTGTAACTAGATTGAGTAATTGTGTGAATATTACTTTAATTATTCTGAGATAAAAATGTTTAAAAGATAAGCTCGTTTTGTAAAAGTCTTATTTAATTATGTCTGCAATTAATTTGATTTTTGCATGTATAAAACGCCTTTTACTTGTAAAGTCAGGGACATTAATTGCTAAGCTAATTGATTACCAACCTAAATTATGCGTTTATTCAAATCACATCTGTCATTCTTAGACAGGCAGTTGTATTAAAAGGCGATAACACGGCCAATTGACGTAGGGTGTCAATTTACTCGTCAATTAATTTCTCTAACTGTACAAAAAACATGGCTTCTTAAAAGGTCACAAAGCCTTATTATCCGTATTAATACTTTCCTCAAGTGCCACATACCACGTCTGGAAGGGGTAATGAGGACCTAAATTTCCAAGTGCCCAATCATCAAAACCCTCAAAAAAGTCATGAGAACCCTTTACAGATGGCGGGAATTTTAATAGCATATTGCTAATTTAATGTAAAGTTTCAAACTGCAGACGTTCTCGCACCATAACACTAGGAACTCTAATTATGGAGCTGAGTGCTGTCACTAGTCACCAACTGTGGACGGGGTTTTTACGAGTAATTAGTGGAACATTGGAAACTTGATTTTCAGAGAGTATTTTTTAAATCTTATTTATATGCATAGGTGTGTGGCAAAAGAAGCATGAAAGTAGAATAAATGCTGTGGAAATGCTTTTCTTGCGAAGCATGTGAAAAAGTTCTGTGATAAGGCAACGGTGCGATTTAAAAGAAGATGTACTACTTAGTGGCAACAATTTAGAAGAGTATGCTTAGATGGTTTAATCATATTGAGAGGATGAATGAAAGGCGACCAACAAAGGGTATTTACAAGGCAGATGTGAGTGGAAACGCCGGGAGGGGACGCCCTAGGAGGACATATCGTGACCTAATTGTTGAACGTAATCGAAGCAAAATTTGTACCTATGTAAGGAGGCTTATAGGTACTAAATAACGTCACTTTCCAAACAAAGACAAGTTTTTAATTCCATTGTAGTCTAAAACAGTTTTAACTACAATATTAATAAAAGTTTAAATATAACTATCAAAATTCGATCCTCGGGCCGTGTTCTGTGCTCGTGGTCTCTTCAATGAAATCTCCCAAACGGTTGGTTGACACTTCCCTCGACCAAATGGCTGACACACAACGTGGCCATGCTGCCAGTCTCTTCTTGGCCATATTTTAGTTTGTTAATAGTTTTAGTTAAGTTAGGATATTATATTTTTATTTCATTAATTAATAAGGTGTAAGTTGTTATTTATGTACAGTTCATTTATAATTCTCAATAAATAAGAATTCCCACACATTTTCTGTGCAATAAAACCCACCATATTTTCATAAACCCGTTTCAGGTGACCGATGTAACCACCTTTCAAAGCTCGTAACTCACCGCGAACATTCTCATAAGGCGGCGCTGAAAACCCCCATTTTCATACGAAACTGCTGTAAATCTTAAATATTATTTATAGCTGAAGCCGAATGGTGTTGAAACACTAGCGTCTTGTGGTGATGCTGTAATTAATTTTGCAGCTGAGTGTAACAAGTTTGCATGTTTTGGATTCTCTTTTTTTTTAAGTAAACGTTGTAAACAAGCATATTACAAATTAGAGGATTATATCCAAGATAAGAATGCTTGGAAACATGCTGGTCCAGCTCCTTATGGCAATCTAGAGTCTAGACAAAATCAAACTAGTTGCTATTTTAATCGTATAATTTATTATTTGATAAAAATAATAAATCAATGTTGATTTTACATTCTGTGATTACTTTAACTCTATGACTGACCTATTACTTTATTTATTTTTTTAGGAAAACTTATACTTTTACAATGTTTGTAAATATGTAAGCATCATATATCCATCATATCATTTTTTTTTACTTATTTTGGTATAGTAATTTTATTCTAGGTGCATCGTCTTCACATATAATTATATATAATTAATGTGCCTATAGAAAATATTGTAAAACATTTTAAAAGAGTAACGGTGGAGTTTCTTGCCCATTCTTCTCCATACGAAACTACCTTTTGGAAGGGGCGACTATAATCAATTCAATTTTTTTGTGAATTTTGACGTTCAAAAGTGCCTTTTATGTTTCTATGTATATGAAATAAATAATTTGTCTTTGATTTTCACTTTGTGTGTTAGATAGTGTTGTTGTTAATGGGAAGTTTTGATGTAAAATGTTTGGTAGGAAAGTTTTGTAGTTGTACGATGATTTTATATTTAGAGATGCTAGATGTTTCTATACAAGGTGTTTTTTTATATCCCATAACTCTAGAGTATGAAAGAGACCATATCAAAGAATCAAATGGCATATGAATTATTTTTCATTTATCTTTTTTTTTGTTTTTATTTTTCTCACAAAATAATTCGACAAAGTCACGATTACTAATAATAATGTATAAATAATATTAATAAATGCATTTATTTATTTTATTAATGTCAAAGACTCTTACGTGAAATATGACAACGTCGCATTTCCTTAGCTTTAAATATGAATGATTGCTTTGGAAGAAATTAATTGCTCGTATTTATCAATTAAACTTAGATACCGACACACATCAAGAGTCTAGTGTTAGTATTATTATATCTTCAAAACTATGCATTTTTGGACCACATATTCTAGGACTTTTTGTATTATTCTTACTTATAGAATATAACCCCAGAGTTATGGGATATCAAAAAAAACAAGTTGTATATACTTTTTGGCGCTGACAAGACCCAATTGGCCAAAATAGGCTTCTCTTAAGAAAATAAATTGCCAAATCTGTATAGTTTGTGGTAGTGGAAAAAATATATGTTAATTTTGAACATATTTCCCAGAACTTGGTTGTTACCAAAACACGTTTTGAAAACAAAATCTCGATACAAACTAACGTTAAACTAACCTCTTACCTTCAGTTCTAATCCAAAATATCTGTATTAAATATCAACATACGTTACGTATTTAATTAATAACAAGAACGTCTTATTTGAATGCAGAACTTGGTTGTTTTTTATTTTCGATTACTCAACTCAATTTTGAGTAAATAGATAATTGCTTCATATTTTGCAATAAATTACAAGCGTTGTGTCATCGCGCTTCTCTTTCATTTCTATGCAATCTGACATTGACCGCGGTTTAGGTGTTGTCACCGTCTTAAGTTAGAGCTTAGAGACACTTTAATCAACTGTGTTTTTTGCGTTTTCCTCTCAAAATTACAAAAATAAAACTAGATTCATATTTTGATATTTTTTGCTATTTATTGCAACCGAATACTAAAATGAACCCGAAAACTTTTAAACCTCCATTTAAACATGTCCAAATCTTGGACAATTTCGCAAATCGCACCGGAACTTTGTAACAAAGCAGAGAGGTAAGTAGATCGTTAGCGTCAGGCTGTAATATTGAAAGTTTGCGGACCTCCGCTTAGTGCCCTTCGAAGTCACATTAGGCCAAATATCACTACATTTATCACCATAACGGCGTCTGTAACGCTTAAATTGATACTTATTTTCGTAAAGATGTTAAGATATCATAAATTTTCGTGTGGAAATATGGTTTTAGCTACTTATCTTGGCTTTTATTGAATAAAGAACAGTATTTAGGTGGCAGCTTGAAGCAAAAATGGGGAAAGTAAAGAATAAGTACGTACCTACACAAGTACTATCATTATCACGCGCTATTTTCAGCGTATTTTTTTTAGCGTTATGCTGTTAAGGGTCGGGTAATCGCCGTTGAACTTGGCCATACGAATGCGCGTCGCGCTCACGCCGCGCCGCCATTCGGTTTCATAGGGTTATTTATTTTTTTGTAATGATAATATGAATATTTAAAAAAAATCACGGCTAGAATTATAGGCTATAAAATAGCCAGTTTGTAAAAACAATCTTCAGTAGTTTGAAATTAATATCGTTTTTTGTGCTTTGGGTAGACATTAATTACTTCCTGAATTTATTTCATAAAGTATTTTACTATAATACTTAAATATTCATAAATAGAATTGATGAGTATGCGTTCTAGTTTAGCAACCTTTTTTTTGCAAAAGTTACTTGCATTATATGAAAGCGTAACAACAGATTTGAAAGTCACTAAAATCACATATCTGCGCCTTAACGTGAACTATTAATTCGATAATTTTGAGACCTTGAAAAATACTAAACGCGAAATGACGAACTTTATTTAGAACCGGCTTAATACATAAACTCAACTGTCAATCCGATTCTTAAGTTATACAGATTGACAAGAAAACCAGAATTATTCAGTCCGTATTGTTTCTTCAGTGAGTCAGTGTTGTTTCTTGAGGAAACAACACTGACTCACTGAACAACATAAATATTCAAAAGTCTTTGACCGAGGGGTTTTAAAAATGATTTGGAGGACGATCTGCCAGATGTCCCAGCTTTTACGGGACGACGATTTTATTTATACGTTTTTTATCTTTTTACCTGTCTCGGGGACGACTGGTCGCTCTGGGTGCAGGAATAAGTCGGACTTCAGTTTTGATTTGTTACCTGAAACAGGAAAATAATGTTTAGTCAAGTTAATGTAAGTATTAAATTGTAAGATTATTAAACGGCCATTAGCCCTGGGTAGAAAGTACTGGAAGTCATGGGGAGGGGTTTTTGCCCAGCATTGGGATGATGCAAGTTTTTTTTTTTTTTTGAGGGTGGGAAATCTTCATATAACTTCTCCCGCTCTGGGCGGAGCGGGAGGGTGTGTCAGACTCTTACTGACTAAAACCCACCCGTATTCCTTCCTGTTGCCTGTGTTGCGGGGGCCTCGGTGACCCATAAGTACCTTCCCGCGACCCCGGCAGGCATCGGCCCTAGTGGACCCCTACCTATGTGCTGACGACATCTCTTTGAGGCGCGCGTGGAATACAACGCGCCGTCGACCCGGGCCTGGTCCTTACCGGACGGTGAGCTACCTATTGCTCACCGTCCGCCAGCCCGCGCCTTTCTTTGTTTTTTTTTTTTGAGGGTGGGAAATCATCAAATAACTTCTCCCGCTCTGGCCGGAGCGGGAGGGTGTGTCAGACTCTTACTGACTAAAGCCCACCCGTATTCCTTCCTATTGCCTGTGTTGCGGGGGCCTCGGTGACCCATAAGTACCTTCCCGCGACCCCGGCAGGCATCGGCCCTAGTGGACCCCTACTTTTGTGCTGACGACATCTCTTTGAGGCGCGCGTGGAATACGACGCGCCGTCGACCCGGGCCTGGTCCTTACCGGACGGTGAGCTACCCATTGCTCACCGTCCGCAAGCCCGCGCCTACGGTGGCTGGAAATCCGCCCGAGATTCCCGACGCCCAGAGCGTCTCCTGCGGCGGCTAGGGGCGAGAGGGCGCGAAACGTGCCTTTCCCTCAACCGTCCCGCCTCCTCCTTCGCGAGCATTACTGCTTCGCAGAAGGAGGTGACGGCTGCCCATGCCCTCTAGCTCCGTACCATGGCCTGAACCAGGGCCGGACGCGAGAGGTCTCTGCCACCGATCGCCTCCACGAGGACACGGCTGTGCTCTGCCCAAGCCGGGCAGACCTCCACCGTAAGCTCCACCGTGTCCTCCGGGCGATCCACACAGTGGTGACACCCGGACGTTTCCTCCCGCCTTATCCGACACAGGAACCACCCGAAGCTGCCGTGTCCGGTGAGGACCTGCGTCAGGCGGAAGGTGAGGACGCCATGGCGCCTCTCCAGCCACTCCTCAAAGAGGGGACTTATCGCCGCAATCGTGGCGTGCCCAGCACTGGGTTGCGACAACCGTACTTTCCATGACGCCATGAGATCCCGCCGGAGCTCCGTCCGCTGTGCCGCGATTTCTCGCGGCAGCGGACTTACGCCCCGGCGTTTCGCCTCATCCCGCCACTCCCATACGTGCGCGAGGACTTTTGCCTCCAGATCCCATGGCGCCGTACCGTCGCTTGCGAACAAATCCGTTTCTGCGCCTAGTCATATAGTTTCATTCCTACCGTGTTGACGTGTTCTAATTTTTGAAAATGGTTGAAGTTGACGTAGTATTTAACGTAGTATTTGACGTAGTATTTAAGCGGCCTAACCAAATGTCCTTTCTTTGGTATTGTTCGTCGAATCATTGAGCACCTTAAGTTCTGAGTTGAGCTGCACGATTACTGACAAATGCGTGCACTGACTGGATAGGTCCACTCAATCTGTGTGGTTCTTTCCTCAAAAGAACATTTCAGACACCAATCTACATGGTCTTCACATGATCTGACCAAGATTATGTCTGGACTTTAAAAGAGACTGTGACCTCTGAGTTTGTTTCGGCCTTTCTTCTCAGAGTAGTCAGATAGGACACGCCGAGCTCATCTAGTTTTTTTTTCTAAATATGATTGATGTGTAAAAGTGTTTGTACAAACCTACTTACAGAAAATAAAATCATTTCATTTATTGTTGGCTATTATTGCATTAGAAGAAGAAAATAATCTTATAACACAGAAGAGGAAAAGAAAAATTTGGATCGAAAGGATTCGATCGGATACGACGACAGGGGAACGACGCCGAACGCGCGTCGCAGCCTACTTTGTACTACGATCGGGTGTCGCGGAAGACGCCCGCGGTCAAGCTGCTGTGCACGGCTTGGTAATATAGACATTAAGGCGCTGACAAGACCCAATTGACCAAAATAGGCTTCTCTTAAGAAAAAAAAATTGCCAAATCTGTATAGCTTGTGATAGCGGAAAAAATATATGTTAATTTTAAACATATTTCCCAGAACTTGGTTGTTACCGAAACACGTTTTGGAAAAAAAAACTCGATACAAACTAACGTTAAACTAACGTTAAACTAACGTTAAACTAACCTCTTACCTTGAGGTCTAATCCAAAATATCTGCATTAAATATCAATATAAGTTACGTATTTAATTAATAACAAGAACGTCTTATTTGAATGCAGAACTTGGTTGTTTTATATTTTCCATTACTCAACTCAATTTTGAGTAAATAGAGAATAGCTTCATATTTTGCAATAAATTACAAGCGTTGTGTCATCGCGCTTCTCTTTCTTTTATATGCAATCTGACAATGACCGCGGTTTAGGTGTTGTCAGAGTCTTAAATACAGTGTACACGATTTAATATCGTTTAAAGATTGTAAAATCCGTTCCGATTCGATGCGTTGCGAGCCGTTTGGTGGAAAACATCCTTTAGTTTAATACTATGCACACAATCGTTCCGGAATAAATTCTCTATATTAATGGGGAAAACCGCATAAAACCGTTGCGCAGTTTAAAAGAACAAAGCGGTCACACAGACAAACGCGAAACTCAAACTTTAATTTATGACTGAAATTTGTAATATGATTGAAAACTAAACTATACTGCCTCATTGGTCTAGTGGTCGCAAGCGTTACTGCTGAGTATGAGGTCCTGGGTCCAATTCCCGGGTCGGGCAAAGTTTTATTGGGTTTTTTAACCGACGAAAAAACGGAGAAGGTTCTCAAGTCGACGCGTATATATTTTCTTTTTTATGTCTTAAAATCAAAAGTCATTTATTCAAACTAGGCTGACAATCAGCACTTTTCGATCGTCAAAGTTACATAAGACAGTCCCCCAAAAACGCCCGCCCTTCATCACTTCTTGCTTAAGCTGGGAAGAAGTGGCGCAACAAACCCCCCACCGTATGACCACGCATAACTTTTTACATAGTAGTCCAAATTTCCATCTAGAATTTCTCAGTAGCAGCCCGGTGTCTGGAGTTGTGCCCACACATAATCAGCTTATAATATTCCCACTGCTGGGACACAGGCCTCCTCTCTGTGAGAGGGAGTGGGCCGCAATCCACCACGCGGACCCAGTGCGGGTTGGTAGATGTCACATATCTTCGAATTTTTGGTTCTAGGACATGCCGGTTTCCTCACGATGTTTTCCTTCACCGTTTTGAGACAGTGGTGATGAAATAATTTACACAAAGTAAAGCGCCTGTCCGGGTTCGAACCTACGACCTACAACTCGTAGGTCGCGGCCGTTACCACTGGGCCACCACTGCTCACTGGGCCACCACTGCTCAAGCGGGAGTTGTGCCCGGTTGATGGCAATAGGCTCGCCCCCTATAACATGGGACTTAAACACAACTGGCGAAATGTGGGTGTACTATAGGTAGTTAGTTACACCTCTGCCTAATCATTCGAGAAATACAGGCGTAATGTTGTTTATAATATGTATAGATGGTTTATCCTTTTCATGGGGCAGTCAGGCAGAGAAAGAAAGATATGTAACAATGTGAATGTGTTATGTTAGAGGGTTTGGTTTCCGCACTTAGTCCTTCAAGTGGACCATTGTGCGTGGGCCATGGCGGCCGTTTTTTGGTGGTTATTCCAACCAGCCCACCTCCCTCCAGAAGTTGATAACATCTCCTGGTCTGTTTAGAACCTCTGTGTAGGATCTAGGTGCCCCGAGGGTTTCTGTTCTAATGTGGGTGACGGCTGTGCATTCGAAGAGCACATGCGCAACGGTTTCCTCTGCCTCCATGCAAGCCCTGCACAGAGGGCTGTCCGTTATGCCTATTGTGTGGAAGTGTTTGTTTAGCGAGCAGTGGCCCGTGATGGTCCCCGTCAACAGGCGCAGGCCGGTCCTGTTCAGGCGTAACAGGCGCCTGGTTAACTTGCTATCCAAGGATGGCATAGCCTCCCTGGACTGTCTGCACCCCTGTACCGAGGACCACCAGCTCTCCGCTTGTGTGTGGGTGAGCTCCTGTAGCCACCTGCGTAGTTGGTTGAAGGGGATGGGCACGATTGGCTCTGGTCCGCAGACTGACGTGCCGGATGCTTTCCTGGCTAGTTCGTCAGCTGCGTCATTGCCCAGGGATCCACTGTGTCCTTTTATCCATTGCAGTGTCACTGTGTTGCGGTTCAATACCGTTATACGTTCTAGCGCATTGTGACATTCTTGTGTTAATCTCGAGGTATTATGTTTCTTCCCTAGGGATTGGAGAACTGAGGCGCTGTCGGAGAGTATACGTACATGAGTGTCAGTAACTCTCCTGGCTTCTATGGCATACGCCGCTTGTATAATGCCCACACATTCCGCCTGGTAGACGGTGTTGAACATTCCCAGCGGACAGGATATATCTATGTTAAGGTCGTGTGAGAAAACGCCAGCTCCGGTTCCGGAGTTGGTCTTTGATCCATCGGTGTATACTCTTACCTCATGCGGGCCTGAATAGTCGCACCGTTCTTCTGTGAGTATTATGTTGTAGTGCTTTTGGAAACAGTGTAGTTTTGGGGCTCTGTCGCAGGGTGATGCCATCATCGGTCTTCGTTTGATCGCATCCTCCCTTATGCGTATGTGCTTGACTCTAGAGTCTTTGCTCAGGGTCCCTGTTATGTTAAGCCTAAAGGCGGCCAGGGCTGCCTCCTCTCGCACGATGAGGTGCAGAGGCGGCAATCCAAGCATCGCCTGTAGGGCGGCGGTGAATGTGAATGTGTTTCGTCGATGTAAAGTCAAAGACAAAGTGTCATTATTTATTTAGTTAGGCTAGTGCCGTAGTGTGTGGAATACAAGTGATAATTATTAGATTAAAATTATTATCAATGGGGGGCTTGTGGCTAAGTAATAACAGCCGCACGGGTCGATCGATCAGGTTAAGCTACGCTTGCCGCGGTTGGTCGTGGATGGGTGACCATCTTTACATACCAAGACCCCTTCGTGCCTCAGAAAGCACGTTAAGCCGTTGGTCCCGGCTGTCATTTGTAGATCTTTGACAGTCGTTACGGGTCGTCAGAAGCTCGAAAGTCTGACAACCAGTCTTACCAAGGGGTATCGTGTTACCCAGTAAATGGGTTGTGGAGGTCAGATAGGCAGTCGCTCCATGTAAAATATTGGTATTCGGCTGTATCCGGTAACACTGGAAGCCGACCCCAATATAGTTGGGAAAAGGCTAGGCAGATGATCAATGTTAATTGATTAAAAATTATTTTAAAATTAATTATATAATAAGGGGTTAATTTCACTAACATAAATGTATATGTAAGTACCGCGACTCAAATGCGTTTATAACTAAGTACACTCTTTTAATACCCACTTTATCCCTCTTATTTACGCTAGCTTACACATTTTTATCTTCGAAACACGAACACGTCACGGTTTTCCTCAAAGGGTGGGTATAGGTACTTGTGTAAACCGACATTATGTCGATAAGTATCCTGTGACCCCTATTATCCCTAACTGCGTGTTATCAGTAGGCTGTAGAACTATAGAATAATCGAATTTGACTTATTTTAGTTAATTGCGTGGATGTGACGCATATTAATTTTCCCCCACCTTGTTCTTTTTTGTGTTCTTTCTTTGCGTCGTGTTTACCGCAAATAAACTTATTTTCTTTAATGATAAATGATTTTTTATTTCTGTAAGTAGGTTTGTACAAACACTTTTTACGTCAAACATATTTTTAAAATAAAGCTGGATGAGGTCGGCGTTTCCTATCTGACTACTCTGAGAAGAAAGGCCGAAACAAACTGAGAGGTCACAGTCTCTTTTAAAGTCCAGACATAATCTTGGTCAGATCATGTGAAGGCCATGTCCTTTTGAAGAAAGAACCTCACAGATTGAGTGGACCTGTCCAGTCACTGCACGCATTTGTCAGTAATCGTGCAGCTCAACTCAGAGCTTAAGGAGCTTAACGACTCATCAAGCAATACCAAAGAAAGGACATTTGGGTAAGCCGCATAAAGTACTCAAACTGCCAGACTATCATTAAAGCTAGCTGAGAAAGACACAAAACAAAATATGACCCACATAGTCCTCACGTTCACAATAATTTAAATAATAATATATTTAACTCCACCACGTCTTTCTTCTTTTAAATTACTCTGATCATATTTCTCTTTAGCATGAATGTAGACAAAACATGTTTTGCAAAAGTTAAAGTTTACGCTTAAAAAAGAACTGAAATATACCGACAATATTGTATTAAAAAAGTAAGAGCAGCAGCTAGCAAAAAAGTCTCTTGTTTCACATTTCCGAACACATCAATAAAATATAGCCGTATGCCCCAAAAAATATAAAAACCAGTATAAATACAAAATAATAAAACCAAAACAAAATATACGGCGCTATATGTTCTGTATGAACTGACTATTAAGACTCATCTAGACAGTCAGTTACCGCATTGCGTCTGAACTTAGATTCGCTCTCTACCCACAGCGCCGCGACGCCGGAATAAAGATACTTTTAAGAACTTTGCAGTAAACAAAGTTATAAAATTTTTTATAATAATATATCTCATTTTGTCCTTCTACTTAAAAGTTTTATATCTTTGAATTTTATTAATAAATGCGTGATTTTTTAAAAGCATTGCAGAGCTTTTTAAAGTTACTCACTAGAATAATAGAATTGTTTCAGGAAAATACTTGAAAAGGTGTTAAAATATAGAAGGATGATTGTTGAAGAAGACGATTCACTCAGATCAATAAAAAGGTAAGCACAATCAAATCATAGATTTCCCACAAAAACAAACAAGATTCTCGGTATTTAAAAAAGTTTTTCCTCTAGCCTAAGAAAACAGCCCTAAGCCGTAGTATTGTCCTGAAAGATATCGGTATTTCTCAAGTCAACATTAATAAAAACTGGGTTCTTTCCACTGTTTGAAAGAGACGATAAAGGATTAGAATTTATTCATAAAGCAATACTCCGCAGTTGAAAACATATTTTCTTATAGATTTCATCATATTTAATAGGCCGTGGCTTTGACAGCGTGGATGTCGGATATATCCTACGGGAACATACTACCGGGAATAAAATTACCCTATATGTCAACCCAGGTTATAAATTATCTACTTATGTGCCAAATTTCAGCCAAATCCGTTCAGCCTTTTTGTGCCAATCTGGAACATAAATCCCTTTCTCTGGAGACAAAAATTATTATTTACTATTTTATTAAACAGGTTGTACCAGAAAGGTGTGATTATATTTAAGGGTGTGGTAGACGCCAAATAAAAGTGGTTCAGTTTGGAACCACTTTTATTTCTCCATGGCATCAAAATGATAATCGCGAAAAATTATCAGCTATCCCATACATTTGGGTCGAGTATGTATTGAAGTTTTGTATGGGACAGTTGATATTTTTTTTTTGTAACGAGCAGTGGTGGCCCAGTTAGAGCAGTGGTAGCTTAGTGAGAGCAATGGTGGCCCAGTGAGAGCAGTGGTAGCTTAGTGAGAGCAGTGGTGGCCCAGTGAGAGCAGTGGTGGCTTAGTGAGAGCAGTGGTGGCCCAATGAGAGCAGTGGTGGCCCAGTGGGAGCAGTGGTAGCTTAGTGAGAGCAATGGTGGCCCAGTGAGAGCAGTGGTAGCTTAGTGAGAGCAATGGTGGCCCAGTGAGAGCAGTGGTAGCTTTGTGAGAGCGGTGGTGGCTCAGTGAGAGCAGTGGCAGCTTAGTGAGAGCAGTGGTGGCCCAGTGAGAGCAGTGGTAGCTTAGTGAGAGCAATGGTGGCCCAGTGAGAGCAGTGGTAGCTTAGTGAGAGCAATGGTGGCCCAGTGAGAGCAGTGGTAGCTTAGTGAGAGCAATGGTGGCCCAGTGAGAGCAGTGGTAGCTTAGTGAGAGCAGTGGTGGCCCAGTGAGAGCAGTGGTGGCTTAGTGAGAGCAGTGGTGGCCCAATGAGAGCAGTGGTGGCCCAGTGGGAGCAGTGGTAGCTTAGTGAGAGCAATGGTGGCCCAGTGAAAGCAGTGGTAGCTTAGTGAGAGCAATGGTGGCCCAGTGAGAGCAATAGTGGCCCAGTGAGAGCAGTGGTAGCTTAGTGAGAGCAGTGGTGGCCCAGTGAGAGCAGTGGTAGCTTAGTGAGAGCAATGGTGGCCCAGTGAGAGCAGTGGTAGCTTAGTGAGAGCAATGGTGGCCCAGTGAGAGCAGTAGTAGCTTAGTGAGAGCAGTGGTGGCCCAGTGAGAGCAGTGGTGGCCCAGTGAGAGCAGTGGTAGCTTAGTGAGAGCAATGGTGGCCCAGTGAGAGCAGTGGTGGCCCAGTGAGAGCAGTGGTGGCCTAGTGAGAGCAGTGGTAGCTTAGTGAGAGCAATGGTGGTACAGTGAGAGCAGTGATAGCTTAGTGAGAGCAATGGTGGCCCAGTGAGAGCAGTGGTGGCCCAGTGAGAGCAGTGGTAGCTTAGTGAGAGCAATGGTGGCCCAGTGAGAGCAGTGGTAGCTTAGTGAGAGCAATGGTGGCTTAGTGAGAGCAGTGGTGGGCCAGTGATAACGGCTGCGCATTACGAGTAAATTATTTCATCACCCCTCAAAACCGGCATGTCCTAGAACCAAAAATTCAAAGATATCTGACATCTACCAACCCACACTGGGCCCGCGTGGTGTATTATGGCCCACTCCCTCTCACCGAGAGGAGGCCTGTGTCCCAGCAGTGGGAACATTATAGACTGATTATGCTAAGTATTGAAGTTTTGTATGGGACAGTTGATATTTTTTTCGCGATTACATTGTTGTTCCCATTGAGTAAGTTGTTGAGTTTGATGGTCTGTACCACACCCTTGAATTTGACCACACCTTCCTGGTACGCCATGTATGTATAGATTTATATACCTATAGTATTTATGTAATTTGATATGAAGTGTATTTAATTTTAATACGCTATCAGAACAGCAACTTAAAGTTCCATTTAATTATTTGTTATGTACAGCCCGATTTAAACTTTATGGCGGTTCGAAACATGAGGCGAGTCGTTGCGCAGTAATGAATTCATGTATCAGCGGGGGCGAGGGGTGGGGTACTGCGCAGCGAGAAGCACACTTCAGAGCCGCCATTAAGTTTAACGCGTACTATACAAAGTTTCAACATGGACCATAGACACACTTTTTTTTTTTTTTTTTTGGGTGGGAAATCATCAAATAACTTCTCCCGCTCTGGGCGGAGCGGGAGGGTGTGTCAGACTCTTACTGACTAAAACCCACCCGTATTCCTTCCTGTTGCCTGTGTTGCGGGGGCCTCGGTGACCCATAAGTACCTTCCCGCGACCCCGGCAGGCATCGGCCCTAGTGGACCCCTACTTTTGTGCTGACGACATCTCTTTGAGGCGCGCGTGGAATACGACGCGCCGTCGACCCGGGCCTGGTCCTTACCGGACGGTGAGCTACCCATTGCTCACCGTCCGCAAGCCCGCGCCTACGGTGGCCGGAAATCCGCCCGGGATTCCCGACGCCCAGGGCGCCTCCTGCGGCGGCTAGGGGCGAGAGGGCGCGAAACTTGCCTTTCCCTCAACCGTCCCGCCTCCTCCTTTGCGAGCATTACTGCTTCGCAGAAGGAGGTGACGGCTGCCCATGCCCTCTCGCTCCGTACCATGGCCTGAACCAGGGCCGGACGCGAGAGGTCTCTGCCGCCGATCGCCTCCATAAGGACACGGCGGTGCTCTGCCCAAGCCGGGCAGACCTCCACCGTATGCTCCACCGTGTCCTCCAGGCGATCCACACAGTGGTGACACCCGGACGTTTCCTCCCGCCTTATCCGACACAGGAACCTCCCGAAGCTCCCGTGTCCGGTGAGGACCTGCGTCACGCGGAAGGTGAGGACGCCGTGGCGCCTCTCCAGCCACTCCTCAAAGAGGGGACTTATCGCCGCAATCGTGGCGTGCCCAGCACTGGGTTGCAACAACCGTACTTTCCATGACGCCATGAGATCCCGCCGGAGCTCCGTCCGCTGTGCCGCGATTTCTCGCGGCAGCGGGCTTACGCCCCGGCGTTTCGCCTCCTCGCGCCACTCCCATACGTGCGCGAGGACTTTTGCCTCCAGATCCCATGGCGGCAATCCGGCAAGGAGGCTCGCTGCCTCACAGGAGACCGTGCGGTATCCTCGGACCATCCGGATGGCCATGACCCTTTGGGCCGCGCTCAACCGGCGGGCTGGCCGCAGCGCCAGAGAGCGCGCCCATACAGGTGCCCCGTAGAGGGCCATGGACCGCACGACCCCCGCGTAGAGCCTCCGGCAGGAGGCGTTTGGACCCCCTAGATTGGGCAGGAGCCGCTTCAATGCAGCGCCCGCCCGCTCCAGTTTGGGAGCCAAACGTCGGAAATGCTCCACGAAGTTCCACCGGCTGTCGAGGACGAGTCCCAAGTACTTCATCGTCGACTCGACGCCGATAGAAACCCCTCCTACCGTTATTTGGGACCCCAACGGTGGCGCGTTCCGAGGACCATGAAAACACATGGCCTCGGACTTGTGCAGGGCCACCTCGAGTCCCAATTGCCGGATCCTTTCGACGATTGTCGCAACCCCGCGTGCCGCTAATTCAGCCGCCGCCTGGTGCGACCTCCCCTGCGCCAGGACCAACGTGTCGTCAGCGTAGCACACTACGCTGACGCCGCTAGGGAGGTCGGCGCGCAGCACCCAGTCGTATCCGATGTCCCACAGATGCGGCCCCAGGACCGATCCCTGTGGGACACCGCACGACATCTCTTGCCGGTTCCACACTCCCTGGTGACCGGGGTAGATGACGGCCCTGTCCGTCAAATAGGCCTCGACCACACGACAGAGGTAGGTCGGCATCCGGTGATACCGGAGTGCCTCCCTGATGCAACTCCAGGGCAGGGTATTGAAGGCATTGGCGATGTCTAGGGACACCACCAAGACGACCCCACCCTGGGCAACAGCATTCCCCGTCGTCAGGGCTCGCACACGCATGATGGCGTCCACCGTAGAGCGCCCTCTGCGGAAACCAAACTGGCTCTTCGCCAAATCCGGCCCCACCCGCACCAGCTGGCCGACGAGGCGGTCTGCAATTACTCTTTCAAAGAGCTTGCCCACCTCGTCGAGTAGCACGATGGGCCGATAAGCGGACGGAGAGTCCGCAGGGCGCCCTGCCTTCCTTATGAGGACCAGTTTCCCCGTCTTCCAGCGAAGCGGGAACTGGCCCCTCTCCATGCATGCGCTTAGGAGCCCCCTAAGTCGAGGCCCGAGAGCCTCCAAGGCCAGGACCCAGGCCTTCCCAGGTAAGCCGTCGGGTCCTGGGGCGGTATTTTTGGCATTAAGCCTGCGTACCGCCGCTCTCATTTCTCCCTCGGTCACCTCCGGAGCATCGTCGTCGTCGTCGGCGGTGTGGTCCGCATCAGGCACCGCAGTAGGCGGAGCCATAGGCGGGGAGGAACCATAGACACACTGGAGGTAGAAGTGTTTTTTACCCCGTCTTGGTAAATCCCTACAATAATTTAAAAGTGCTTCGTCGAGTCATGGCCTCTGGCCGATCAGCAGACACTTAGGCTCAATTTACATTGCCACGGAACAGAATAGAAGCGAGTTTTTGAACGATATTGCACATTGTTACCACAAACTGAGATTTTCTCATTCGATTTTGAACTTAACCTGAAAAATTTTAAGGTTTAAAATCATTTGGAGAAATTTGACAGTTTGTGGTAGCTTGGTGTGCTGGCGCCTCTACATAGCAAAATGAACTTTATGTTTCCAATTGACATAAAGTTCATTATGCTTTGTACAAAAAAAAAATCGCTTCCATTCCGTTTTGCGGCAATGTAAATTGAGCCTCAGTCGTTACACTATTGCTTGATATAATACTCAATACTGCAATTCTATATAATGCGGGACAAGGAAAATACATAGGTACATATAATTATATACATTTTTACCTCCACGTTTAACATTTCACTCAATATGGCACTTAGATATTATTACATCAAACGCCAGAAATAACCTTCCATAAAATTATTATATAACGGCATAAAACCTGCCTATTTTTCAGCATTCTCAGCGCAAATCGTTGATAAAGCTTCGTATTCACGACGCGAAAAATGCGACACAGTCGAGCGACTTTCAACAGTTTTCCAAACTTATCTCCTGCGACATTGAACGATATCTCAGACAACATGTTACATAACGCTTGTCGTACCTACAGTCTTTATGGACCAACTATCTAGCTTCTTCTATCTGGCGACTTTGCCCGTTTGAAATTGCTTGATCCCCCCAACCCACCGCGTCGCATCGCATCGCCCGCCCGCGTTATTACTTTGTTTTCGCTAAGCGTTGTTTCTGCCTTTTGTTGTTTTGCCCAGCTCTTAAGGGTCGTAGCGTGATGGGAAATAGCCTATGTACCTTCCTCGAGAATTGGGCTATTAAGTGCAAAAGAATTTTTCAATTCCGACTGGTAGTTCCAGAGATTAGCGCGTTCAAACAAAAAAATAAAATCTTCAGGTTTATTTTATTACATACGTGATATTCACATACATCATTTGAGCCTGTCTATAATATTCAGCTTATTTCGGTTATATTCGTTCTGAAGTCACATAGCATATTTATGAGACACTATACAACCTGTTTTTTTGTATATCCCATAACTCTAGGGTTATATTCTATAAGTAAAAATAATACAAAAAGTCCTAGAATACGTGGTCTAAAAATGCACAGTTTTGAAGATATAATAATATTAACACTAGACTCTTGATGTGTGTCGCTATCTAAGTTTCATTGATAAATACAAGCAATTAATTTTCATTCAAAGCAATCATTTATATTTAAAGCTAAGACGTTGTCATATTTCACGTAAGAGTGTTTTACATTAATAAAATAAATAAATATAATAAAATAAATTTATTTATTAATATTATTTATACATTATTATTAGTAATCGTGACTTTGTCGAATTATTTTGTAAGGAATATAAAAACAAAAAAACAATTATAAATGAAAAATAATTCATATGCCATTTGATTCTTTGATATGGTCTCATTCATACCCTAGTTATGGGATATAAAAAAACACCTTTTAAATAATAACTGGCGAAATGTGGGGTATAGGTACCTACACCTCTGACTAACCCTTTGGGGATTACAGCCTCAATCATTGTTATGTATGTAGAAGTTATGAAAATAATTTGATTACCGCTGTGTCAATCGAATTTGGGGAAGTAGAAAGTCGAAAAGTTTTATAATTCGATATTCCGCCTGTCGCATTGTAGGGCACAATGGGACAGGCGGATTGACAAGACAGGTCCATAATGGACGTAATACAATCTACAGATTATACTTACATGAATGTCTGTATATTAGAAGATGAAGAATAGATTTGAAGATTTCTTGAGCATTTTTATCTAAAAAAGGAAGTTATTCGGGAGTAAATTTTTCTTTTTAGTAATTCGGGAAAAAATTCGAGAGTAATGGGTTTTTATGTGTTGTTACACATAAGAACCCATTACTCCCGAATTTTCCGGATCTCAACTCCAGATCTGATCACAAAAAGGATCTTCAGTGTACATAATCTGGTAGTCTCTCAGGACCGGTACCTTTAGGTGGAAAATAAGTTCTATTGGTTGTGGACACCACCCGCATACGTAATGCAATGTCGAACTCAACTGAACCGTAGAATAGATACATACATAAGACCGCACACACAGGCGCACGCACACACAGACGCGAAAGTACCGCGAACGAAAACCAGTCGCGAGTAGAGTTACCAATTCGAAATGTGAAAAATCCTGACAGAAAGCCAGACATTTGTAAAAAAGTATTTTTACTATTGAATATTTTTATTAACCGAAATAATTTACGTTATTAAAAAAAAATACTCTTTAGTCAAAAAGTCCGGACAAATCCGAAAAGCTGGTCATTTTCGGACTAATCCGGGCAGATGGTAGCTCTAGGTCGCGAGTACTCGTGAATTCACGAGTTCGCTTGCACTCGCTGTGTACGTGACTCGTATTTATGTGTGCGTACGTTTCGTATCGTTGCTTAAAGCTCTTACACACGAGCGGCATGTTCCCAACTTTGATCTTCGAAGTTGAAATATCGACGGCTGCCGTCGACGCGTCAACGGAAGTCGTCGACGCGTCGACGGTTGCCGCCGACGCGCGTCGACGGCTGCAATTACCTCTGCCGTTGGAAACATGCCGCTCGTGTGTAAGAGCTCTTAGAGCCGACCTTCTGTACCTACCTAGAGTTTGGCCAGCGAGTAGTGGCTCAACTTAACACTACAGTACCCGCGCCCCTGTTTGGGACGTCAGTCCTAGCGCGCTCTACATATTAGAACAATTTTGTGTAAAGATTTTACAGAGATACTAAAAAGATTTAAAAATACTTCAATATCATATGAAAATAAACTTTATTGAGATACTAAAACAGACAAAATATAACTGTTAACATTTAAGAGGAACTTAATATCAGACATCTTACGATAATTTTGGGATAAATCAATTTTACTCGTATTTGGCATCAAACCTTCTAGGTCTTCTTTTTCTACTCACTCTTATCCTCCACACGCTGCATCGTCTAAACTGTTTAGACGATGCAACTTTTATTGCTGCTCCATCTTATGGTATCAAATTTCGCGCCCTCTCGCCCCTAGCCGCCGCAGGAGACGCCCTGGGCGTCGGGAATCCCGGGCGGATTTCCGGCCACCGTAGGCGCGGGCTTGCGGACAGTGAGCAATGGGTAGCTCACCGTCCGGTAAGGACCAGGCCCGGGTCGACGGCGCGTTGTATTCCACGCGTGCCTCTAAGAGATGTCGTCAGCACAAGTGTAGGGGTCCACAAGGGCCGATGCCTGCCACAACACAGGAAACAGGAAGGAATACGGGTGGGTTTTAGTCAGTAAGAGTCTGACACATCCTCCCGCTCCGCCCAGAGCGGGAGAAGTTATTTGATGATTTCCCATCCAAAAAAAAAAATCTTACGGTATGGCCAGAGGCATTGAATCGCATCGTGTAAATCAGGCTTTAATTGTTGAGACTATTTATCGTTTAGAAAGTGCTAATAAAACAATTACTCCCTAACGCTAACTTTACCTCTAAAACCAACATAACCTGACAATGCCGGTTAGTTATTACGTCCCCGTAGATATATAGTTACTGAGACGTTATCGCCGACATCCCCTGGGTACGTCTCGAGTGGCTTAACTGACATCCGCGACTATTTTACACGTTATAAACGGAAGATTTAGTCTAACGTTAGCTTAGGAAGATAGATGGCTAGAATTAGGTGGAAGTGGTGACGTTATTTGCAGCCCTGAGACTGAATTTGTGGCAATTGTGGCCAGCTCGCCACTGTTAGGTATATAAGTTGTAACTTAAATAAAGTACAACCTCTTGAGGGGTCATTGCACTCATCATTATGAGCAACTTTTACTACGGCACCAAACCTGAAATTGCTAAAAAAGACCTGCAACTTTCGCGATTTCAGATTTGGTCCCATAGTAAAAGTTGTTTTAGTTAGTCGGTTACGTTGCGTCCCGAGGTATACACACACACACACATAAACTCTCTCTTCTTCCCATGGGGGTAGGCAGAAACTATAGAACCTGCTACGCTCCTTAGGTACATACCCCGAGGTATACCTCTCTACTATACTCCCTAGCACTTTGGCTACTCTATACATAAATATTATAAAAAAACGGCCAAGTGCGAGTCGGACTCGCGCACGAAGGGTTCCGTATCTATAAAAACGGCAAAAAAAAAAACATGTCTGTTGTATGGGAGCCCCCTTAAATATTTATTTTACTATGGTTTTTAGTATTTGTTGTTATAGCGGCAACAAAAATACATCATCTGTGAAGATTTCAACTGTCTAACTATCACGGTTCATGAGGTACAGTCTGGTGAAAAACGGACAGACAGACAGACAGACGGGCAGTGGAGTCTTAGTAATAGGTACGGAATCCTAATTATATCTCCCTCAATGTAAAATAATACATTACAAATATACTTAATGCCTGGTTATTCCACAATTTAAGTAACTAATAAATAATCTAGTTATCACGCGTTCGTCCACGTAATCTTTAGGAATTTCGAAGTAGGTATTATTCAAGCCCCGATCGCGAGGTTGTGACCTCGTAGCGTGGTTATAAGATTATGCAACCCGAATCAAAAGATTCTGAATTCTAGTGATTCGGGACAAACCGAAAACCTAAAAACAGAATAATTTTTATTATACACCATTAAGGTGTACATAATAAAGATTATTGTATGTTACAGAACTTAAATTACAGATATACTCGTAAATGTTGAAATTTTACATAGGGTAACACAATGGGCGGTCTTATCGCTAAAAGCGACAGAAAAACATGGTCGTGGTTTAGATAAAAATTTACTTATGTTTAGATATTACAAAATCTATTTATAATAAATCGTTGGAATTCTCTTATTCACCGAGTTCTATTATAATATGTACCTATAATAAATATCTATAAATATTTCAATTTAAGAGGCCGACAACACCAAAATCGCGGTCACTGTCGGACTGCATAGAAAAGAAAGAGAAGCACGATGACACAACGCTGGTTATTTATTGCAAATATGAAGCTATAGATTGTTTAAAAAAAATAAAACACTATTATGCTAACATGTTGCTTGTAGAATAATCTGACAAAAAATCAGAATGATTGCATGTATAATTATTAGTATGGTTATTTTTTTTTTTTTTTTTATTTGTGATGGTTTTGCTCTTGACCTTAGTCTATGTCAGAGGCGACAGAAACAAAGTCGACGATGGAGCGAGCTTACCCAGAAGAAGCCTGTTCACTCTCACTTTGAAGAGATTAGGGTTATATGCGTTCGGAAACACAGACGCAGGCAGAGAGTTCCATTCCTTTGCTGTGCGCATTATAAAAGAAGTTTGGAAACGCTTAGTGCGAGTTGGTGGGATAGCCACCAGGAAGGGATGGTAACCTGAAGTGCGCCTAGATGACCGATAATAGAAGGGGGCCGGTGGAATGAGGTCGTGGAGTTCTTGGGCACACTCTCCGAAGTACAATCTATAGAAGACCGACATGCAGGCAACCTTGTGACGATGGGCCAAACTGTGAAGCTTGGCATCCACCAGATTTACGTCGCCAATGAGCCTCTTAGCTCTGCGTTCCACCGAGTCAAGCGCGGCAAGTTGGTATTTAGCCGAGCCATCCCAAAGGTGGCTACAATACTCCATGCAGGATCGGACCGTTAATCGTTAAAAAAAAAATTTTAGAGGTATATTCGTTATTTATCGTACCAAATTAGTTATATTATGTTTTCAACACACTATCTACCTTGCATATATATAATTTAAGAATAGAATATCCTTTTCTGATTTTGTTTACTGCAGTGGATCATATACTTTAAGGCATTATAAAACTTATAAAAGTTGCGTTTAGGTCCTGTAGTCCCCTTAAGTAGCTTTTCGTGTCAGACAGACACGACATTAGAAGTCGTGTATTTATAGATGTGACCGTGTTTTTCTTCCAAACAACGTAATGGATTTTGATCACCTTTTGAGCATTTATTCCGTATGTTTTTGTGTATAAAAACATTAGTATTAAACGTACATAATATAATAAAGAATTAATGGTGGTGACCGAATAAATCAGCGCCGTCAAAAAGCGCGCTGGGTTGATGATATCGTCAAACTCGCGGGAACACCTGGATGGGACGCACCGGAACCGGGAAGTATGGTAGAAAAAGGGGAGGCCTATACCCAATAAGGGGTAATTCCGGAATGAAATGTTGATGATTATAATAAAGAAATCTCGATGTTTTGTGAAGTCGTACAAACCGTGCGAAGTAGGGTAGGTCGCTAGTAAGAAATAAAATAATGTACAGGGTGGGCCAGAACAAAGTTCACTTTTGAAACCTACATAAAAAAGACTGATAATACTTAGAGACTATATTCAAAAAATAACTTAATCTAACATTAATGTAATTTACTTCTTGAAAATAACAGAGGCTGCAAGAGTACAACTGCCTGACCTGGTTCCAGCAGGATGGGGCCACCTGCCATACGTCAAATGCCAGCATGAAGGTCGTACAGGAGCTGTAACATCGAGTGGCCACCACGAAGCCCAGACTTGTCCCCACCGGATTTCTTGGGGATTAAGTAACTAAGTATTATCAGTCTTTTTTTATGTAGGTTTCAAAAGTGAACTTTATTCTGGCCCACCCTGTATTTTAGAGATATATTATCTGATATAACTCCCTGTTACAGAGGGGAAGCCTTTGTCCCAGCAGTGGGACGTTGTAGGCGGATCATTAGTTATGTATGTATGTATGTATGTATATTTCATAATGTGCGTCTCGTTTGTGTAGAATTCATAAAAACAATTTTTCTTTCTTTCTTTTTAGAACGAAGTTCTTTAACGCGGCTTTCGATAGGAGTAAACTGGCAGAAATCGTCACGTAACAAAAAAGCGTTATGACTGAAAAAGTCAGTTTCAAGTGTCAAAAGTTTTTGTTTTTAGGGTTCCGTAGTCAACAAGGCAAGGAACCCTTATAGTTTCGCCATGTCTCTCTGTCTGTCCGTCCGCGGCTTTGCTCAGAAACTCTTAGTACTAGAAAGCTGTAATTTGGCATGAGTTCGACATATTAATCATGCCGACAACGTGGTAAAATAAAGTCTCGAAAACCTTTTTTTTTAGGGTATCTTCGTTGCACGTAAAGTAGGGATCATGTTTTTTTTCTCGTCTATCCCATGGTGTAGGGTATCATTTGATAGGCCGTTCAAAAATATTGAAGGTCTGTGAAAACAATTTTTCAATTCAGGGATCCGTTTGCGTAATATTACGCTTTCAATACAATTCATTTATTTCAGATAAATTATAATCGTTAGTAATTATCATAATCATCCATACATGTTTTTTTTTTTAATAATATAATAAGTATATAAGAAATATGCACAAACAACAATGGCAACATTGGATCAGGTCCGTACTACACGTACATGTAGTTTAGTCCAATACTGTTGAAGGAGCAATCCATATCCATTCTCCCTGCAAGAACCTGTTGGGGCTGCCTAGTATGCAGCGCATCAGAAACGCGATGTATCGCTTGAAAGCCATCCACTTGAGCGTCTGCAAACATACCTGATGCGCTACAAAAGCGTGGCCACAACATCCTGAACATGCTTCAAACTACTATTTTTTGTTAGAGTCAGGTGTCTCCTCCCCTGCCAGCTAAATAATTGTTTTTGGATATGTGAAAAAAATCATGGCAGTAGGTAGTAAATGCAGCGAAATTATAAAGAAAACTATCACAGCTAAGTACGGTCTAAGTTAACGAGTAATAGTAAGCCAACTTACATTTGCAGTTAGAGAATTGACCGTGACGTATATCGATGTATGGGAGAACATGTTTTTCAACTACAGTGTTAATTTTGTTTTTGTGATAAATTCATCCCAACTTCCAACTGCGGAACCCTTCATTGTGCGTGGTCCGACACGCACACGGCCGGTTGTTATTATTTATTGTCTACATTTAAAACTAAATTCTCTGGTGGCTCTGTATTAAAAAAAACATTTGGCACTTGAGACCACACTAGATGCCACTGTATACATAATACACAACGAAAGGAACTTCGTTCTAACCGTGTCCCTCGACACCTCTCGACTTTTTTCGTAAGATATTCACAACCTACCTTTAGTAACTTTTTTCACTATGGACGCACTTAGTCAAAAAAGTATATTGAAACAGAATCACTATTTTCACACTAAAACCACGTCATTAATTTAATAAATGTGTAGAAAATTACTAAATTATAAATAAAGCTATAAAATAATATTTTATAATTCTTTTTAAATATTAAAAATCCGCAAATAATACTTCTTATCACGCTGGCACCATACCAAATGATCAGTACAAGGAAACTAAGCTTATTAACAGTACTATCAGAAACGATAATAAAACTTTACATTGCATAATAAGTATTCAAGAAACAGGAAAAACATGCATTTAATACTGTGTGCATAATACAGTTACATATCTATATAATATATAAAAGCATAGCACTAAATATACATTTTCATTTAAATTATTTCATTTGAATGAATAGGTACCTATATTTACTAGTTATTTTATTAAAATTAATTTCCGTACTCACCAGTTACTACATTTAGCCGATGTTAACGATACGAATGTAAATTAGAAGTTTTATAGTTATTAAATCAAATTTATTTACATTGCAGATGATAGATTTGTTTACAGTTTCTAAAATAATTTGCTAAAGCATGCAAAATTATTGACAACATTAGTTTAAATAAGTGAAGCTAATAAAGGTAGGTACTTCTATCATAAATTTTATATTATCAAGCATTTATCAAATTATATCATATTATTATAGAATAATGTCAGTGTGAACGACGCGGTATTGCGCGCGTCGATTGAAGACTACCGAGATGACGACTCAAAATCAACACTTTTATTTCACATAGGCGAATGCTACACCCTCGATATGTATCGTGATATTTAACGTGATATTATTTTATCTAGTAATATTTTCGTATACTACACATATGATACGAATCGCGTCAGTACGACGGTAAATTTCATTGAATACACTCGTGCGTTTCGTATTACAATATAAATAAAACTATGAGTGATAATATAAATAGAGCTTGCGTTGCTATTATATTAGCGATAGCATTGAAAAGACGTACAATGCGGAAAAAATGGACGAAATTTTGGTTTCAAGATAGAGAAAAATATACACATCTGAATTTATTAAATCAGATTCGGGAATACCAAGAAATGGATGACTATGAAAATTATTTTCGCATGCCTGATGCACGTTTTGAACATCTGCTGGAGTTGGTTACACCATACTTGATTAAAAAAGATACATTAATGAGAAAGGCTATTACTGTAAGAGAAAAGCTAGCTCTGACTTTACATTATCTATCAACAGGGAGATATTTTAAAAATATGAGATTTGCAGGAATAATGTCATCTGAATCTGTGAGTCAAGCAATTATAAGTACGTGTGAAGCAATTACATATGTCCTACGGGAATATATAAAGGTAAGAAAAACTTCATGATACAATTTTAATTATTTATTGGTACGAGTCACAATAAGTAGAAAAAATACCTACAACTAGTTTAAGACTTATTCACCTTGGTAAGAAGAGAAAAGGGTCCCTACACTATAATCCGAGTGAGTGCTTGATGTAGACGGAATTTGCAACGTATAACTTGTCTCACTGAGTCTACGTACATTGTTCGTATTTGTTATGATCAAATTAGAAGGCACGCCAGTAGTGATTACATTCCTGTCATATATTTGAGTAAAACTTGGAACATCATTTGTTTGGGGAGAGGCTGCAGCACAATTTTCCGGAGATGTAACAGACTGTGATGACTGTAAAGATACTGAATTCGAGTAAATCTGTAACGGTGACGGCGGATGTACACCATGCGGTGGTGGTGATGGATGACTATTCGATGTCGGAGATACAAACTGGTTAAATACTGGAGAACCAGTGTTAATTTGTACTGAGTCCCTGTTTAGTGTCCCAAGTTCAGCCTCGAAAAGGATTTCGTTGATTGCCTTTTCGGCGAACAGTCTTTGGGTTGATTTCAATTTATTTAGCTTCTGAGTCCAATAAAGAGCAGTAGTATCTATATTTGGGAATGTCACTGTTGGAGACATAGGTTGCGATGATTGCGACAAATAATTACAAGCTTTTTCGAGAAGATCATTCTGTGTTGCTACTAGCCCCTTCTTCTTGAGTTTTTTTGGCGGCGGAGCAGGTTCACCCATAGAAGAAAATGAAGGTTCACTTTGTTCTTCTTCGTTTTCGGACTTATCCAATTCAGAGAAAGCATTCTGAAAAAAAAAACTTATTATTTACTTAAAATCTACGTACTTTTCAGGTGCCAACAACAAAAGAAGAATGGATGGACATCGCAAAGGACTTTGAAACATTGCATGGTTTTTACAACTGTCTTGGCGCGCTTGATGGAAAGCATATAAAAATTCAACATCCGCCGAATTCTGGATCTCTTTATTACAACTATAAAGGTCACTATATTATTGTTCTTATGGCACTAGTAAATGCAAAGAAAGAATTTATTATGATTGATGTCGGCTGCAATGGACGAGTTTCCGATGGTGGTGTACTTTTTTATACCAAATTTTGGGATTCTTATCAAAAAGGACAATTGAATTTGCCAGAGGCGGCCCCACTGCCAAACAGTACAGAAACATTTCCATTTGTATTCACAGCAGACGAGGCTTTCGCCCTTGGGCCTAATTTGATTAAACCATATGCGTTAAAAAGTGCCACAAAAGAGGAACTAACATTTAATTACCGTTTATCAAAAGCTAGAGGTGTGGTTGAGTGTGCATTTGGCATGTTAGCTGCAAAGTTCGGTGTTTTTCAAAAAGCTATATGGCTTACACCTGCAAAGTCTACAAAAGTGACTACTGCATGTTGTTATTTACATAATTATTTACTTAAAACAGAACCACACTTTTATCTTTCGTCAAGTGGAGATAACCAAAATAATAATTTATTAGTAGGCATGAAACGTACGACATACAGAAATACATTAAACAGTGCTAAGATGCTTAGAGACAGATTCTGTAACTATTATAACGCTAATATTTAAGGTAATGTAGGTAGATAAAATAAAAAACTTACCAAATCAATGGGCTTTTCATTTTTATTCAAAAATTTCAACATATGAAATACCCAAGACTTTGGATTGTACACATGTTCTGCTGCAGCACCAGATCGCTTCGAATCAGTTATTTTTTTTAATTCTTTCCTATAATTCGATTTTAATGAATTTATCTTCGCAATGACGTCTTTGGTAGTCGCGCCAGATTTAATTTTTTTTTTAAATTTCAAGTAGTTGCTCATAGGCATTCGCCCTTTTCACTTTATTTAAACTGTTGGCACTTGAGCTGTCCCATACCTCTGGTAGTGTTTCTAACACTAGTATGAATTCTTTCAAGTACTTTTGGTCGTTTGTTTGAGGTACAGCGGGCGCCGCCGCCGCCTCAATATGCGCGTCCTCTTCCATCGCTGACAGAATGAATACTGACGTGATAAATATCGATTAGAGACTAGACGCTCGATATTTATCAACGATACTTGATACAAATCGTGGATTTTTGGATTTCTAGAAATCCAGCGATCCGTATCACGATAGGTGATACGCTATACTACAGACTCGATAAATATCGTGATCCTGGATTACGATCCAAATATCACGATAAAAATCGAGCGTGTAGCATTCGCCATAAACGTCCATGTACGTTTATGTGAAATAAAATATTTTGATTTTGAATCGACGCGCGAAATACCGCGTCCCGCGCGTTATACCAACGCGGTATTCGACTCAATGTGGCCAAAGCTTTATAGTGCGAAATCACGTATTATCATTTTTATCTTGAATATAGCCTAGGTTAACAAAACGCTAGTCACGGACTCGCAGAAGTAGGTTCTTACTAAAAATGTATTCTTCAGTAGACACAATAGGGTCTTACACCTATTTTTGAAAAGTGTCTTAATTAAATTCTATAGTGCTAATATGCCCCAAAAATATCACAAAATTTTTATTCAATCGATAAGTGCCATAAAAATGCATTTAAATTTTACATTTTGACGAAAACGCTGGACGCAGTGGACGCCATGTTGCTCTGTGGTCATGACGTCACTTGGCTATGTAAACAAATGCGCGGATCTATTATCTAATTATCAGTTGACAGTTGACACGTTTTAGTTTACATAGCGGTATGACGTAATAACATGGCGGCTACTATTTCATGGTATTTTTTAAAAGATTAGAAAATCTGAAAACGTTGCATTGAATTTTAAAATTTATTTTGTTATTTTATAAACTAAAAGTAACATTTTCCGACTCCTTTATGCCTAAACTATCTCAATAATCTATTTATAGATTTTTCTCGTATATAGTAAAATACCCTATTCAAGTATACGAATGTTGTACCAAAGTGTCTGAACTCCTAACATAACCTCGGACAGAAAAACTGTTGAGAATATTAGGTATGACGTGTTATGAGTCTGTTTTCACAAGTTTTTGTGACACCGGAGTGATGTTGGTATACCTAGTTTAACTATTTCAGAAAGTCCTGTCTTGATGCCGTTATGTCATTAATAAAGTTCAAATTTCAAAATTATTCCCTTATATTCCCTTATGGCGTTGTTGTCTCCTAAGTATTCTACAACATAAGACATCAAATTGAATTTGCTCCTAATCCCCAAAAACTACAAATAGAACCTTTAAGTCCCTCACAAAAAACTTCAGCAGCAAAATACCTCCCTAACTAAACCAATTCTTTGATAAGTAGTCAGTTAACAAACGGAATAATTAATTCAATCACCTAATGCACCTTATCTTCAGTCGGTAACGGCGCCCAGTACAGTGATACAAGAAATAAATTAGGAAGAAACGCTGCTCGCCTTGCTATTCACGCAACGCGAAGTAATTTTAAAGTAATGATGTTGAAAGGAATTCGTTTTCACGTGTTTTTTATTTGGTGTAATTGATTTTTGGATTTGGATAAAGCTATCGAGGTATGAGGAACAGGGCGTAAAGTTCACTCATCCTCCATATAAAAGTGAGGATCCTTTGACCAGACGGGTGTTGTGTCTGTTGTATATATGCGAGTCACGCGGTAAATTCTGCTTGCACGATGCAGGATTTGAGTGACGTCAGGTCTTTGATGCGTAGTTCGCATGTGGCATTGTAGATCCACAAAGCTAGGAGGATAAAGAGAGGAAAGAGGAGAAAAGACGTATGAAGAACAGGGTGTAAAGTTCACTCATCCTTCATAGAAAAGGGAGGATTCTTTGGCCAAACGGGAGTTGTGTCTGATGGGCAACTGCCCGACGTTTGATGTCGGGATGTTGTATATATGCCAGTCACGCGGTAAATTCTGCTTGCGTGATGCAGGATAGGTCTTTGATGCGTAGTTCGCAAGTGGCGATGTAGATGACGCCACGAAGCTTTTGGAATTTAAGTTCGGCAATTATGTCTATTATTCTAAAGAAGAGTCTTCTTGTACCTATCATAAGACCTCATTTGCAATAACACCCGGACTAGTTTAAAACTGTCTGTAGCTTAAACAAATATTTTTTCATGCGAGAATGTAAACTGATCCGTAGCACGAAAGTTACCGTTAAGTTGCTTTACTGATGTCACATGTAAGGTGAGTATATACCAGTCAACACATAACATCACGCCAGTAATCCCCGAAGGGTTAGGCAGAGGCGTACCAATAGTACACCCACATTTCGCTAGTTATCTTTCAGTCCCATGTAATCCGGGGCGAGACCTTTGCAATCAACCGGGCACAAATTCAGACTCCGGTCTGCTACTGAAAAAAAGCCGATATGATAAAAACAAAATCAAGTCATTTATTCAAATTAGGCTGAGAATCAGTAATTTTCTAACGTCAAAATAACAAAAGACAGTCCCCCCTTCACCACTTCCGCTTTAGCTGGGTAGAAGAAGTGGCGCAACAAACTCTCCAGCGGCACAGCTGTCTGTTCAGTTATAGAAAACAAAAAGGATTCTATACAATAGTATGCAAAATAATTTACACTACGCGCATCACAAAACAGTAAATTATTAGGCATATGTCAGAAGCACACCACTATACCAGCAAACAAAAAAAGAAAAACACCGGAAACTATTCTCAAGCAGAGTGCATGATGCAAGAGCGAGATGATGACAAAACATCCTCAAGTTGAGCAAGTCCTTTGTAAGGATATATCTAATCGATAACCATTATGTTAATTGTTCGTAATCTAATTAATAAACAAGTCACTGCTAAATTATTCGAAGTCATGCGATTCCTGAATACGACGTCAAATTAAACAGAATTAAAGTTAAGCCGATCACAGAGTAACAGATTAACTTCAGATAAAGCATTAAGTAGATACAAGAGTGAATTTAAATTGAAAAGCTTTGTTAAATACCTTCCTACTTGGAAGTAACTCAGTATCCCTAACTTTTACTGAATTAGTCTGTTGAAACTACATATTTAAACATGCGACTTTGCGAGTAGGATTCAAACTCAAACTCAAAGCATTTATTTCAATTAAACCAGTTACAGGCACTTTTGTGAGTTGTGATGTCAAGGAGTCGGTCAGTCAGAAATATGAAGCTAGTTGCCTATTCCAGAGCGTAGTAGCTACCTATGCAGAAGAACGGGCAAGAAACTCCAAGGACACTCTTTTAAATTGTATTGTTACATAAAGATTAGTATAAATAATGTTGAATTTATAAACAAATGTGAGGACGATGTAAAAAAAAACGCGTCCATAGTAGCAAAATAAACACAAAAAATAAAATATAATAATAATTACAAATAAGCCGAGGAAGCTAAGAGGTGACCGGTCCCAACGGACGGCGCCCGTTCACGAGAATGACGCATGGATCAGCACCATTCAGCTCAACCATTTTGAAGTGAGCTAAATGATCCAACACACGCGCAACCATCAGCGAGACATCTGAGTGAGCATGACATACAATAGATTTCTGACTTAGAAATGAGAGTTATATGTATTTGTTCTTAATCTACGTCAGTTTCGTATTAGAGTAGGTATATAATAATTATATCATCGATTTTTATAATATAAAACTTTATTAAATAATAAATTACTATTTTACTACAGACGAAATACACGTCCATTAAACACGAAATTTGAGATAATAATGAGTCATCGTAATATCGGTTGCTCGCTACGAAAGCGTAGCTTGCGTAGCGGCTACGTCATCGCGTCAGCTACGGCGTAGCAAGACGATAAAAACAGCTTTTGTCTACGACAACATTGACAAAAAGATTGCGTAGGCAAGCAACAAAACTGCTAGTTATATACATAGTCTGTTCCAAAAGTTTAGTATGTTTAAGCAAATACGTCGGAAAACGTACTTGTGCTTCGATTATTAGAATACTTTAATAACCAGAAATTGTAATTGTAAATAATTAATTTTAACTTAAATAAAAAAGAACTTTTCCATAAGAGATTTGTTGTTACGGAACAAATCTAACTAAGAGAGATGTATTAATAAATAAAATAAATAAAATAAAATAAAAATCATTTATTTCAGACAAAAGAGTCCATAAGCACGACAGGGTTGTTAGTATTAAAAGTAAACTAATGTTAGTAATTAAAATACAAAGTGTCACCGTCTACTCTGAACAGCAGGCTCACTGGTCCCGCAACACATGGAGTGCAGTGAACCTACTGAGCAGAACAGTATCGGTTCTCTCGCCAATCATCTTCAGGACGCTATTAGGGCTCCCCCGTACTCGTCGCACCACCGACGCTACTTTCTTACGCATAATTGCGTAGAAGTCATCTACGCTGGCATCAGTAAACATGCCGGATGCACTGCAATATCGAGGGAGCCGAAACAGTGATTATGATTAATGATTCTAATTATGTAAACACATATTTTTTATGGTCGCGAATCATATTTTGTTCAAGATACAAACCTGACAATAACATGCAAATTGCAAAAGACGTAAGAAAATTTGTATTTCGCGAGCTACCGCCGCGGATTCACATTAAAGGTGAATTTTATGAATTAATTATTATTGTTTGATCAACATTAAATGGTAAGTTATTTATAAAATTAACCTCAATTGTCTCAATTTCTACATACAGATGAATGTGTAACTAATTTCTTCTAGTGAGTGATTGCGCAAGAATTCTACTTGAACTGGGTTTATTTTATGAACAGGTATATGTTACGATGACGAAGTCTTTTCAGAAGAAACAGTGAACTAGGTTTCGCTAGGATATCAATATTGCAAAAGCGTATTATGTCCGATGCATACACATAATATAATATTTGTGGAAATAACCCAACTCTTCGGTTGCGCTACATGCATAATTTATGACTAGCAACTTGGCTGAATGTCGCGGCCAGCTACTGCGAAAAATAGAAATGCTTTCGTATTTTTCTAGTTTATGTTTTGAGTACTATAATATTAAGGGAATTCTGGTTATATTATTCCATTTTTACGATGAATGTCCGTTCCGTGGTAAATAAAAGTATTATTACAAAGATACAAACTATGTTTGCCTACAAAATCTCATTTATTGACTTTTTATTATTTTTACTTTTTTATTAGGCCTTACTTTTTAGGGTTCCGTACCTCGAAAGGAAAAAATGGAACCCTTATAGGATCACTTCATTCTCCATACGTCTGTCTGTCGAGACCCTTTTTCTCGGAAACGCGTTGAAGTAACAAGTTGAAATTTATATTAAATACGTAGGTCTACGGTCCCCTGGAGCTCTAAAAAAATCAAGTTTCTAAGTCAACACAATAAAAAAATACCGCTATTTATGCGACATATTTTGCTCGCAAATAAATCAAAACTAGGGTACTTCCCGTTGACCGAAAATCATGGAATTTGGCAAGAAGCAAGGTCTCACAGCACAAGGAACGACAAGGAAAAACATTTTTTCAACTAAAAAGTTAAGTTTGTTCTTGGGCTAAATTCATCCCAACTACGGAACCTTCATTGTGGTTGGTATGACACGCAGAGTGCCGACTTTCGCGGGAAGGTACTAAAGGGTCACCGAGGCCCCCGCAACACAGGCAACAGAAGCAATACGGGTGGGTTTTAGTCAGTAAGAGTCTAACACACCCTCCCGCTCCCCCCAGAGCGGGAGAAGTTATTTGATGATTTCCCATCCACAAAAAAAAAAAGAGTGCCGGCTTTATTTCACTAGATACCTACTTGTAATGTTTTTTCGGTTATTAATCATTTCGAAAATAAATTAATGGACGAAATAGAAATAAAATTGTTCATTAGTTACTTTTGTCTCTTTATGGGTAACAAATCAAATCAAATAATTTATTTGCATAATACATGTTAAGAAGGTGTTACAGGTATTAAAAGGTACCTACATTGTATTATAACCTAATGAGCATGCAAATTAATATATTAGGTACTAATCGCAACATTAAATATACACAATAAATTTTAAATGAATATGTATTTATTTACATAACCAAATTACAAGATGATTATTAACATTAACTAAATTAAATTAAAACTAAGTTAAGCTTAAAAAAGGCCTCGAGGCATTGTACCGAGGATGCTGGCGGCATTTCCTCGCTGAATTGCAATGCTGATGCGTTGCGCGAGAAAGCCGCCATTTTAAATTGTATTACATAAAAAATAGAAATGTCAAAAAAAATAATAATAATAATCATTCCATTGGTGCCATTTCACATAAAATCAGTCATCTTTCATTTAAATAGTCATTAATGGAGGGATAACAGGAGCTGTCAAATTTGCATTACCTTATAATACTATTTACCAGCTAGGTGCCAAAGTTTCTCTGAGGGATTTTTTTAAAGATATTGGTATTCTCACGGTGGCATCACAATTAATTTTCGCCAACATCTTATATATTAGGCAAAATATACACTTAAGCATTAAAAACAGTGATATTCACAATATTAACGCCAGAAATAAGGACAAATTACGTGCTCCATTTCACCGGCTTCACAAGGTTCATAACTCGTTTGTTGGGCTTGGTATTACTTTTTATAACAAGCTACCCTCTTCATTGCTAGATTTGTCTTTTAATGCGTTTAAAACTAAAGTAAAATCCAAACTTTGTTCAAGGGCATACTATTCTATCAACGACTATTTAAACGATAAGAATTGTTGGTCGCTGTGATTAACTCAAGACAATGTTTATGTTCTTTCTCCAGAATTAGCTTACCTAGTGACAGGTTATATGAGTTCATATAATTGTTTATTTTATTTGACTGTATAAGTCAATTTATTTTAAATTTTATTTTCGTTTATAATTGACATAATCTTCTCATTACAATGTTTTTGTTGAGTTGTATTGCAATATGTGGTTAGCTAGCGACCTCGATAACTGATTATATTATTCTTACAACCGACAGCAAGTTCGTCATGCTCCCTTAGATGTCGCTTGCGGTAGCGTCGGTATGGCTGATTTTTGCGTTATGCTCGTGAACGGGTGCTGCTTGTGGTGACTGGTCGTCTTGCTGACCATTGTTTTGTTTTGTTATTAGTAATTAACTGTTTATTTATTTTACTTTGATGGTCCTAGTTCATCATTTGTGCTGTAGATATATGTAAGCGGGCACGCCCTTTATACTTGAAGGCTTTTATTTAGGTTTTAAGTTCTGTTTACGTTTTTTATCTCTGCTTGAGAATAGTTTTCGGTCTTTTTCTTTTCTTTTTTTGGTATAGTGGTGTGCTAGCTGACATATGGCTAATAATTTAATGTTTTGTGTTTCACGTGGTGTAAATTGTTTTGCATACTATTGTATAGAATCCATTAGTTTCTCTAACTGAACAGACAGCTATGCTGCTGGGGAGTTTGTTGGCCACTTCTTCTTCCCAGCTAAAGCACTAGGAAGTGGCGAAGGATGGGCGCTTGGACTGTCTTATGTAATTTTGACGTTCGAAAAGTGCTGATCCTCAGCCTAATTTGAATAAATGACTTTTGATTTTTTTTTTTTTGACTAAATATATTTTTTAAGTGAAAATTTATTTAGGCACGTTGAGCGATTTTTGGTAGAGCAAAAACTTATGGGTTCGCGTCACCGACATCCCTGCGCCGACATGCTGTAGTAGCAGTAACTGAAGTTAAATTGACCACGTGAAAAGTTTCATTTGTGTTTACTGTGCATTGTTTAAAATGATATTCTGAAACCGCGGAACTAACAGTGTTTAAAACCGCGTAAAGTAGGTGCAGTGAATTTTACAGGAACGAGGAAAAACGTAATATTTACTAAACCACTTGACTTTCTATTGTTTAAACTTTTAAATTGTCAAATTTCTCTTAATATTGTACGCATTAGTTATGTAAAATATGTATTAATGAATTAGAAAATCCGAAATCTCGATTTTGCTACTTTCATAAATACGCGGTTTTAAACACTGTTAGTTCCGCGGTTTCAGAATATCACCGACGATATGACATGTGCTAGCCGTCACTTTGTGTAATAAAATTGACATATGTATTATTGTATTCTGGACTTTTACACTTATATAAATCGATTAGACTAATCGATCATCATCGTCTGCCTTTTCCCAACTATGTTGGGGTCAGCTTCCAGTCTAACCGGATGCAGCTGAATACCAGTATTTTACATGGAGCGACTGCCTATCTGACCTCCACAACCTCCACAACTGGGCAACACGATACCTCTTGGTAAGACTGGTTGTCATTCGGGCTTCTGACGACCCGTAACGACTGTCAAAGATCTACAAATGACAGCCGGGACCAACGGCTTAACGTGCTTTCCGAGACACGAAGGGTCTTGGTATGTAAAGATGGTCACCCATTCACGGACCAACCGCGGCAAGCGTAGCTTAACCTGATCGATCGACCCGTGCGGCTGTTATTACTAACAGAGGTAACTAAACGATCACCATTTCAATAAATATGACCCACAGAGCAGTAGTGGCCCAGTGGTAAGGGCCCCGACTTACAAGTTGTAGTCGTAGGTTCCAAGCCAGCCAGGCGCTTTACTTTGTGTAAATAATTTCATCATCACTGTTTTTCAAAACGGTGAAGGAAAACATTGTGAGGAAACCGGCATGTCCTGGAACCAAAAATTCGAAGACATGTGACATGTACCAAAGTACCATCGCGCACTGGGCCCGCATGGTAGATTATAACCCACTACCTCCAGAAGAGAGTACCCCTATGTCTCAACAAGGGGATCTTTATAGGCTGATTATGCATTGGGCACACGGCTTGGTGTACATAATAAAGAGTATCCTATTCTTGTTTTACAAAGTAAAAATCAAATGATACAAGCAAAAAAGCTCAAATAACTTGCTAACCGTAAGCGTAACATACATCACACGTACTGTGAAAATCATTACTCCTCTACCCGTGACCGCAGTCGGGAAACGAAACGCATCGGTTACGAGAGAGCATAGGCAGTTTATCAAATATATAAAGTTCAGTACATATGGGCGGGTACACACTCACGATTTAAACCTGTAAGGCCGTTTGCACACTTGATACTTTTAAGTTTTTTGCTACTGTTTTGCCATACTACCTTTAAACACAGGTTACCGTTTTCGAAAACATTAAAACAAATGCAAATCACACAAAATGAGATTTGAGGTTCTTTTATTTTTTACAAAATAAGAGTAGTTGTGAGCCTATTAGTCAGAGAGTCTGATTACCTACCTAGTATATTTTTGGATCTCTGTAAGAGACTGGTAAGTGACTTTGAAATCTGTTGACTTTTAAAGCTGTTAACTCTTAAATTACGCCTTCATATATAATGCAAGTAAGTTATGCAAAAAATGTATGTTAAACTAGAACGTATACACATCAATTCTATATGTGAATATTTAAGTACATAATCAGCCTATAATGTTCCAACTGTTGGGGCACACGCCTCCTCTTTGTGAGAGGGAGTGGGCCGTAATCCACCACGTGGGCCCAGTGCGGGTTGGTAGATGTCACATATCTTCGATTTTTTGGTTATAGGACATGCCGGTTTCCTCACGATGTTTTCCTTAACCGTTTTGAGATCAGTCGTGATGAAATAATTTACACAAAGTAAAGCGCCTGTCCGGGTTCGAACCTACGCCCTACAACTCGTAAGTCGCGGCCATTACCATCAATGCTCTCAATATTTAATATTGTAGTAAAATATTTTATAAAATAAATTCGGAAAGTAATGTCTACCGAAAGCATAAAAAACGATATTACTTTCAAACTACTTAAGATATTTTCATGATTTTTTGTACGAACAGACTATTTTGTTATTTATAATTCTATCTGTGATTTTTTCAATCATTCAAATTTTCGTTACTAAAAAAAATATTCCCTATGAAACCGAACGGTGGCGCGACGCGAGCGGGACGCGCATTCGTATGGCGCCAAGGTCAACGGCGATTACCCGACCCCTTAAAACGCACTGTTTTGCGCATGTCTGGTGTGGGGCCCGCGCTCAGCCGTTCGGCCAGCTGACTCGCCGCTGATCCCGCACCCCTCGATCACTGTCGCCAGCGCGCGGCGATGTTGAGAGGAGCGGTCTCAATAGTTTTAAAGTCAAGAAAATTAATTATTTATTAATTTGATAAACAAATAATTACTTATCCGTAGACAGAATCAATCTACGTAATTTTCCAATTATCCAACTGTCATGTTTTGACAGTTACGTATGAAATGGCTTTTATCACGGAATTTGATAAATAATTAATTAATTTAATTAATAAATTCAGGAAGTAATGTCTACCCAAAGCATAAAAACGATATTACTGGTCTGGCAGTTTTGAGTATTTTTTGCGGCCTAGCCAAATGTCCTTTCGTTGAATCGTTGAGCTCCTTTAGTTCTGAGTTGAGCTGCACAACGACTGACAAATGCGTGCACTGACTGGACAGGTCCAGGTGACAGGTTCAATCTGTGTGGTTCTTTCATCAAAAGACCATTTCAGACACCAATCGACATGGTCTTCACATGATCTGACCAAGATTATGTCTGGACTTTAAAAGAGACTGTGACCTCTGAGTTTGTTTCGGCCTTTCTTCTCAGAGTAGTCAGATAGGAAACGCCGGCCTCATCTAGTTTAAAAAAATATGTTTGACGTGTAAAAGTGTTTGTAAAAACCTACTTACGGAAATAAAACCATTTATCATTTATCATTACTTTAAAACTACATAAGATATTTTCATGATTTTTTTGTACGAACAGACTATTTTATTATCTATAATTCTATATGGTTTTTTTTCAATTATTCATTAATTTCCCGACTGTACAAGCAGAGTAGAGCCCCGTGTCCTTGCCGAAAAGTACTTAAATTTTTTGCATAGCTCACGAACACTTTCATTAAGAAGTTATTGAACTGAAGGTCAGCAACATAGCAATTGCCCACATTTCCTTGAATACCGATACTATTGCATGACTGGTTAATAATAAAAGTGGTAATTTACTTGTTGCATGACGACGAATTGTCATACAACCCTCATAGTGCACAGCCTAACCATATTAATTGGTCAAGGACAGCTAATGAGACACAATTGATTTTCTATTGTTTGACTCCGAATCGGTGTCGCGAACGATACTTATTGTAATCTATTGCTTTAATATTGAAAGCCATGTTAGGGTTCCGTACCAAAGGGTGCCAACGGGACCCTATTACTAAGGCCGTTCGTCCTTCTGTTACAGGACTGTATCTTTTGAAGCGTAATATACTTAGACACTTCTATCACAGAGTGTGTACTACTATGGCCACTACAATAACAAACGAGGTCCTCATACAAGAAAAGTGTTTTTTTTTTCGGTGTGTTTTGCTCGATCTGTATGACAATGGCAATGTTTAATATTATACGGTGTTACGGAACCCTTTTTTGCGAGTCCGGCTCGCACTTGGCCGCTTTTTTTCATCAACACCAGGCCTATAGAAATAATATAAATTGGAAAATAGCAATATAACTTAGGTACATAATCATAATAAAGTCGATAAGAAAGCAAAAAAAAAAACAGTTTCTCCTACTTTTTTGGATACAACATCCGTCATATTATTGTTGTTCATTTATAAAATGTAGCCTATGCACCTGGACCATAATAACTAGTCGATTCATCAAAATCGGACGAGTAGTTTAGGCGCTACGTTGGAACATATGTAAATACAAACATACTGCTAAAAACATAACTATTCCTTTTGGCTTCATCGAAGTCAGGTAACAAAAGTATCATATTTACAATACTTACACCAAAACAGTATTATCGCTTAATTATTACTTGAATTGTAGAAGTTTCAAGGATGACCTACGGGTCAAATCGTTCCACGAAATCGACCGATTTGACCTACTGTATAATGTGTTAGACTGTGGCACACGTAATCACATTATGACCTAACATTTGTGAAGGCACGTCACCTGTTTTGATTCCCGCACATCGAAGGCAAATTTAATGTGTGATAACGATGCCAGCCTTGATAGATATATTGTAATTACCTTTTTACTGCTTTTTTATTGTTTTTACTTTCCATTTGCTATAACATTTGTCCAACCAACGGTATGTATAACAGTTTTTACGATCTAGAATTTTCCTAATTAAAACGTGAAGATATTACCTATAACATTGCTAGCTTTTGCCAGAGGAATTTCCCGCGTGGGTCTCGGAAATTATCCTACCGGGATAAATTGATCATAAACTATCTGTGTGTCAAATTTCATCCAAATCACTTCAGCCGTTTTTGCGTGATTGAGTAACAAAGATCCAAACTTTCGAAATTAAATGAAATTGTTTATTCTGTAAATACGATATTGGTATCACATTAACACGTCATATAAAAAATAAGCTAGATGGAGTTGGTCCTACTCCATCTAGCATGTTTACAAAAGAACTGGACTTAATTATATCCTAATGATTTTCTTTCCGTTTTCGACTACAGGGCAAACATTTCGTAATAAAAGGCAGAAAAAGTACAAAAAGTGTGAGGAAAAATCTCGTTAACTCCCTCAAAGGAACCAAATCAGAATAGACGTACAAAAGTTACACAACAAAAGCTTTTTCCAACAAATCAACATTCTCTAGTTTGCCAAGAATTCTGTCTACCTTTGCAGGATAAAACGATACAAGAAGTCGTAATGTCGCCGGTCTGAAGTCGGCCTTATACGGGCCAGGTATAATAAATCAGCACCGGGTGCGTATACGCGTAGGTAACTACGTGAAATCGCGGGGTTGGACCACCCCTTACATTACCATAGCAAACAGTTAAATCAGGCAGAAAAGGCACAAAATATATAGAGTAGAAAATTAGGAGTTATTCTGGGGTATTTGTTTCAATTGTGTACAAACATGTGTTGTGTATCTTGTATGACGGGGGACATAAATTATGTTTTGTTAAATGGGTTAATATCGTTTGGCTGTAATAGCTTTAGACGTTTCGCTCCAGATTCCTTGGACTACTCATTTGCATGGAACATAAATTTTCGTTCTACTTACTGGTGCTATTGCTATGCCTTATTGCTGTAAATATACTAAAGTCGAATTATTAATTTACTGGAGTACCTAATCTGACCTGTGCTAGCTGTCACTTTATGTATCAAAATGGTCATATTTATTGTAATGGCTATCGTTTAGTTTAGTCGATTTATATGTATGTCGGAAATACGTTAGTCACTCGTTTGACTAATCGGGACGCCAGCGCCACCAAGCGGCGCTCGACAGAGTCTACAATATAACGCTTGACCGAAGTTAATTTTAGTTTGTCGGAGGCGGTCAAGGAGTGAATACGTTTAGAAACTGTCGCGCGTTCCGTTTAGTTGTGTCGTGTAACTACAGTGTGTGAATAGCTAGTGTGATTATTTGATCGTAAATTATAATTTGATTTAAACTGCAGACGGTTTTTCTATTGTGCAATAACCAACACTTCCCATTGTACGCCCACGGTAGTTAAAATATGGCTGTTGATAACGAGAGAGACCTACCTTCTCCGTCATGTATAAGTGTAAAATAAATGTAAAAAATAATAAAGTATCGTGCAGACTAGCGCGATATCGCCCAAGTCGGCACTTAAGGCACCCTCCTTAAGTGTAAAAGTCTAGAATACAAAAAATATGACCATTTTATTACACAAAGAGACAGTTAGCTAATGTGAGGTTACTCCAGTGAAATAATAATTCGACTTTAGTGCTATGCCTTAAGGCTCCTACATACTGGCGCGACTTGTCGCGCGACGCGACGCGACACAAAGGCACCGCTTGTAGCTCTACACGCGGTGCCTTTGTGTCGCGACGCGTCGCGCGACAAGTCGCGCCAGTATGTAGGAGCCTTTATTGCTCATCTTGGAGTTCCTGCCCCCCGGTATGTGATAAGGAATGCAAAATATTCAAGCAATGTTCTTCGATAACTTCGCTAGACACAATATGATAGCTTTTATAAGAGATAGACAAAGATTGTTACTTTATTAGGTATTTGACAAAGAAGGTCATCTTCTTGAAGGGGCTGGAGTGTCGTTGAACTACAGGTCTTAAGCTACTTGATCGTCGTTCGCTTTGAGATTGATTTCTTTGGATGTGTCCTTGTGATTCTTTAGATTAGAAAAGTCTACAGTCTTCTTCGTGCATGCCCCGCATATATAGATCGGCGTAGTTATGCAAGTTGTAATAAATGTTACTAGCAGACTTGTTGAGAATAAAACCGTTGAACGTTTAACCCAATCAATACAAAAACAATATAATGTTAAGCCTATTTTATTGTATCGGTGACCGTTACCGAGAATAAGTTTATTGCATTATATTATCTTGTATTTTCATGTAAGTGGCTCTTTTGTCAAAAACTTTGTTATAACAAGTTTTGATATTTATTTAATTAATTAAAAACACCTTTAAGGTGTTTTCAATTAATTAATAGCACACATATCAACTCGGAAAGGGATCGTCACCGTATTGCCTTTAGCCTCGCCATCAAACAGGCGTCAACCTAACGTAAGCACGTAACCAAAGCAGATCAGCATCTCCGATACGTCGACTCAGCTACGGCTAGGCGGACGCCGCGCTTACGGCTCGCCGACCGCTTGCTGGTTGAGGAGTTTAGGACTATTAAAAATTAAGAGAAGGGCAAGGGTGGACGAAGAGACGTAAGCTCGGGTACGGCAAAACGTAAGCGCGGGTACGACGAGCCGTAAGCGCGGGAACTGCAAGCTTGTCCCGAGGCGAAGCAATAATGTTACGATTCGGAGTTTCATACAAAGAATATTGAATTGTTCGAGTTGATACGGTGACGATCCCTTTCCGATTTGATATGTGTGCTATTTCCTTTAATTTGTTCCTCTATTGTGAACAAAATTCATGTTGACGACATGTCTATTAGCTTCTAGTACATTTACTAGGAGCTGTAAGTGAGGTAAGCCATTGCTTACCTCACTCACAATAAAATTAGGCTAGCTTCAACAAGTTGTCGTATACAAATTAGTAGCCTTTTTTCTGCAGACAATATTCTGGTAACATAATCAAACCAACAACCTTGATAAGTTTTTGAACACGCAAAATAAAATTTCAAACCACTTTTAAAAGGACTTTCAAAGTTTTAAATTCAACAGAACACCTGTCCCCAAAACCCAAGGACTGGACTTAGTTTCAGCCATTCAGTCAGACAAAACCCATTTTAAAATATCACGAAGCCAAGTTACAGCTTAGGTTCTGAAGTTAGGCCTTTGTACGCAAAACTTTTCTGTTTAATATTTGTGTCCTTCAAAATTAAAGCCCACGGCTGCCACGACAGACATTTAAATAAATTAAAGTAAATTATTTATTTTTAGACTTTGGCGAAGTTGGTTTCTTTTATCATGATAATGCTGAAAGTAATCTTGGGATTTAAGGCTCGCGCAGCCTGGGGCCATATCGTGGGTGCGACAGGCACATTGCTGCCTGTCGCGCCCGTGATAGAGCGCTAGTCTGCACAAGCCTTTATGGTAGAAAGTCGACTGTTTATCCAAGCAGTAATTTATCCAACTGATCTGGAAAAAAAAACTCGTTGAATAAACACTTTTCATTTCTCTTTGTTTTACCTATTTACTCTCCAAGTAGGTAATCTTAATACCTACAGGAATTGAAAAAAAAAACCATGAAAATTAAGATACATTAGATAGATTGAATTGCGGCGCGGCGGAGATTATACTCAACTATTGGGGACATCTTAAATACATATAATAGAATAGAATAATCTTTATTATGTACACCATCAAAATTACAGATATTAGGACGCTGACAACACTTAAACCGCGGTCACTCTCAGATTGCATAAAAAAGAAAGAGAAGTTCGATGACAAACGCCTGTAATGTATTGCAAAGTATGAAGCAATTATCTATTTACTCAAATTGAGTTGAGTAATCGAAAATAAAAAACAACGATGTTCTGAATTAAAATAAGACGTTCTTGTTATTAATTAAATACGTAACTTATGTTAACATTTAACACAGATATTTTGGATTACAACTCAAGTTAAGAGGTTAGTTTAACGTTAGTTTGTATCGAGATTTTTTTTCAAAACGTGTTTTGGTAATAACCAAGTTCTGGGAAATATGTTCAAAATTAACATATATTTTTTCCGCTACCACAGACTATATAGATTTGGCAATTTTTTTTCTTAAGAGAAGCCTATTTTGGTCAATTGGGTCTTGTCACCGCCTTAATGTTTAAAACAGGGTGACACAATGAGCAGTCTTATCGCTAAAAGCGATCTTTTATAGACAACCTTTGAATGGATTAAGGGAGGAATTAAGGGGGGAAGTATCTTTATTGCTACTTGCTAAGTAAGTATTAAAGCGGCTATGTTACGTTAATTTATGTATGACATTAGGAAAATGATTACTGAATGAATGACTAGTGTTGATTGGATTATTTTGCTATTAGTTTCTGTATAATTATTGTTCCTAATTGCACACCATATTAGAATAATATTTATTTTCTCTCCTAGTTACTGATATTACCAAGTTTATATGTAATGGATGGGTTGATTGCCGCCATGGGATCTGGGGGCAAAAGTTCTCGCGCACATATGGGAGTGGCGCGAGGAGGCGAAACGCCGGGGCGTAACTCCGAGAAATCGCGGCACGGGGGACAGAGCTCCGGCGGGATATCATTGTCGCAACCCAGTGCTGGGCACGCCACAATTGCGGCAATAAGTTCCCACTTTGAAGGGTGGCTAGAGAGCCGCCACGGCGTCCTCACCTACACAGGTCCTCACCGAACACGGCTGCTTCGGGAGGTTCCTGTGTCGGATAAGGCGGAAGGAATCGCCTGGGTGTCACCACTGTGTGGATCGCCCGGAGGACACAGTGGAGGTCTGCCGGTTTGTGCAGAGCACCGCCATGTCCTCGTGGAGGCGATCCACGGCAGATATGTCTCGCGTCCGGCCCTGGTCCAGGCCATGGTACCGATCGAGAGGGCATGGAAAGCCGTCACCTCCTTCGGCGAAGCAGTAATGCTTGCGAAGGAGGAAGCGGAACGGGTGAGTGAGAGGCAAAGTTCGCGCCCTCACGCCCCTAGCCGCCGCAGGTAACGCCCTGGGCGTCGGGAATCCCAGACGGATTTCCGGCCACTGTAGGCGCGGGCTTGTGGACGGTGAGCAATGGGCAGTTCGCTGTCCGATAAGGACCAGGCCCCGGTCAACGGAGCGTTGTGTTCCAAGCGCGCCTAAATGAGATGTCAGCACAAGTGTAGCGGTCCACTAGGGCTGATGCCTGCCGGGATCGCGGGAAAGTCCGAAAGTAGTATTAGTCAGTAATTTTTTTTTGTTTAAATATGTTATTTATGTAAATAGTTTCCATTTCTGTAAAGAACTACCCTTTTTTTTGGGTGGGAACTGACTAAACCTCACCCATTTTCCTTCCTTGAGATACCGTGGCCCCTGGCAACACAGGCAACGGAAGGAAAACGGGTGGGTTTTAGTCAGTAAGAGTCTAACACACCCTCCCGCTCCATCCAGAGCGGGAGAAGTTATTTGATAATTTCCCATCCAAAGAAAAAACAGTTTCTCAGGAGTTCGATTCTCAGGTCGAGTAAAGTGTTACAAGGATTTCCATCAGGAATTTATTAATAGCAGCGCGGACTCTAAATCCGTGCCCGATTGATGGCAACAGGCTAGCCCCCTATTGCATGAGATTTAAACATAACTGCTGAAAAATGTGCATGTATATTAGATCACCTCTGCTTAACCTTTCGAAGAAAACAGGTGTGATGTTACGTCAAAACAAACAACCCGTAAGACCGTCTCTATTATGAAATAGGAGACAATAGGACAATATAATGTAACACTTGTCATGAGCCAATGCGGTTACGGCAAAAAGTTATGAAAACATTGCATTGTGGTGTGTACGGTGCACGTGTCGAATTGTAACCTATATTGTTTAAAAAGAGTGAATGTAATGTTACAAAATAGTACTGTCTGTGTCAACGTGTCGGTATGACATTGGGAGTGACTCATTCAAATTTAAAATATTTTATTTCACACTAGCTCACCTGACAGACGCAGTGAGCGGCCACCCCATGCTTGGAAGCGGTCAAAATTATTAGGACCGGTTTCCTCACAATGTTTTCCTTCACCGTTTTGAGAGCAGTGGTGATGAAATAATTTACAAAATTAAAGCGCTTGTCAGGGTTCGGACCTACGACCTACAACTTGTAAGCCGCGGCCGTTATCACTGGGCCACCACTGCTCTATATGCGTGCTCTGTATGATTTAATAAATCTTGTAAATCCAACTGGACACTTATTTGTTTCCGTAACAGAAATAGCATTTTCATTCGGATAGGATATTTTTTTAGCACCTTAGACGTGCTTGTATGTCGCGGGAAGGTACTAATGGGTCACCGAGGCCCCCGCAACACAGGCAACGGAAGGAATACGGGTGGGTTTTAGTCAGTAAGAGTCTGACACACCCGCTCCACCCAGAGCGGGAGAAGATATTTAATGATTTCCCATTAAAAAAAAAGACGTGCTTGTATTTATGAAGGAAATCTACTAGGAGCCGGTGCTCTAACCACTGTAACCACCATCTGACCAATGTAACTGTCCATCTATTAAGAGCGTGCATTCTGAAAGTGGGCAACGTCGCAAATAGTTGTCAAATATTTCGCTGTTTTGATTAATTTGGCAATTTTACTGTATGGAAATATGAAACGAAATAGCATATAAAATTATGGAAATATTTTAAATACAATTTATAATTCTGTTATCATTTAATTTTAGGTAAAAGATAAGTTTATGTATTTATTTAGAGCGACTCACAGATCAGAGATTTCGTTCGGAATTGATTGTTCATCTACTGCGATAGTTTAGAATAAGAATTAAATAAAAGATTAATTTTATATGATGCTACATAATCCGACACACGTGTTTCTGTGACAAATAAACCTTTTCTTTCTTTCTTTCTTTCTAGTGCGTGACTTTTCTACTTTTCGACCTTTCACTGGCCGAATCAAAACTAGAACAGGGACGACCAGGTCCGGTAGGAAAAGTGTAAAATGGGAATGTTTCAATTTGTTGCAGCCACTCAACGTATTTACTATACATTTGTCCTTTCTGCGAAAACCGAAATATCTTCTTTAAATATTGTAAAAAAAATGCTGAAACTCTCAAGGCACCCGCAGACAGGCGCGCCGCGACACTAGTAGCACAATTTCTATTAAAACTTCATGGAAAATATATCGCGCTGCACGTCGCGCCGCCCCGCGCCCGTCGCACCCGCAATATCGCGCTAGTCTGCACGAGTCTTTATTCTCATTGAATTTTGTTGGTCAGGGGGCAATTAGTTTTCAATACAACCAACTCTTGAAATGTTCTCTCTTAGGTACAATGCCAACTTTTTGCAGGATCTTGAAATATCAAGTCTACCAGTTCACGACGAGTAAAATTTAGTAGGTACGCACCCTACAATAAAAAAAAAACATTGATCACGTCCAGATTAGCAAACTTTGGCTTTTTTTTTATACCATAATAAAAGAAGGTTTGAGGTATATTTTCCAAAAAGTTTTTTTGCAAACAGTAGCGAACTGCTATAACTTTTATTCTAGTAAAACAAGTTTACTTTGTAAAATTTGAGCTTATTTAATTGACCACGATTATCATATTAAGTAAATGCTTTATGTAAAAATCTATAGTATTATAAGAGAATGAACCTTGAGCTACACGCAGCTTCCATATTTCAGGACCTTAATTACTTTCGTCGTTTTGTAATTATGAAGCAACAAAGAACTGTATTTTTTACTGCACGTATTTTATTCGATCGATTGTAGAATGTTTGAACGGTTGTTAATCTTTAATTTTGTCATAAACCTACTTGCGCATTTGAATGGAGCAACTATTCAAATAATATTTGCCATAACTTTTTTTGACGTTTCTTCAACTTTTCGAAATTGGTTTTTACCGACCCCGGCCGCTCTGTGAGAAGTCGTCCTGCCCAAATTTAAATAAAACAATCCCACAGAAAAAAAAACGTTCAGTTTTCCCCGAATTTTAAAATTTTCCAGGAAACTTTTCCAATTTTGCTTTCCATAAAAACCTAATTCGGACTATTACGAATATTTAAAATGTATTTCACGTGCGCCTCAAAGAGATGTCGTCGGCACAAGTATAGGGGTCCACTAGGGCCGATGCCTGCCGGGGTCGCGGGAAGGTACTAAAGGGTCACCGAGGCCCCTGGCAACACAGGCAACGGAAGCAACACGGTTGGGTTTTAGTCAGTAAGAGTCTGACACACCCTCCCGCTCCGCCCAGAGCGGGAGTAGTTATTTGATAATTTCACAACCAAAAAAAAGGACCCACGCTCAGCACTAGCGCTTGCGCGACCACGAGACCAACACGGCAGTCAATTTAGCTACACCAATAATATAAAGAGGTAAAATTTGTGAGTTTGTATGTAGGAGGTAATCTTCTTCTTCTTCTTCTTTTTCGATCCAATTCCGAAAATTCTTACTACAATGGCAAGCTACAGTATTACCCAGTGTCATAGGATACAGTTTTATGTTAAAAACAAGAAATCTCACGCGGATGAAGTGGCGGGCAGAAGCTAGTTAAGTTATAAGAAACAAGTTTTAATTCAAAAGACACGTCGGAACTATCCAGTTTAAACTAATTCGTAAAATAATAACCAGCAGGCGATATATTTTTTGCAAAGTGTCGTGTTTCCCGACCATTAGCATTGCTTCTTGCAACAAAGAGGTTCACCTCTTGCAATCTAGCGACCAACGGCCTGTCGCTTTGGATTCACGTTGTGCAAACATGCAGCTTTGGACACTGCAGTCAAAAATGTGGCTAGGTAACAGGGTTGCCAGACGTCCCGATTTTGGCGGACGTCCCAAAATTATGCAGCCTGTCCCGCGCGGGACAAGCTGAGTCCCGCTTTTCGGGGACAAAAAAAATAATAATTCGTAAGTAATTTGTTAATTATTAATTATATTATATCCCTCGGAAGACTTAACTGACTTACAGAGCAAATCAGACAATTATTGTTATTACTAAAGCAAAGTAACGTATTTTCATAAAAATACATTTTTATGGCTATCTAATAACATTGTAAACTTAAAATGAAACTGAATTATAAGGATAAATAGTAATAAATGAATTACCAGTGATTATTTACGTTCTTTTTTTATTATGTCCGTCTTTCGACGAAAGAATCCCGCATTCTTTACTCAAAAGGTATGAAAAGGTATGGTAACCTATACCTACCTAGCTTTTTTTTTTTTTTGAGGGTGGGAAATCATCAAATAACTTCTCCCGCTCTTATACCTGCCTAGCTTAAGGTGTTTTGTAAATACTTTTCTACATAAAACGAAACAAACTTCTTGAGGCAATGGCATTGACAAATTCTAATAAATGATCATATACATAATGCTCATATCAAAATCACGATAATGGGTTTAGGGTTCGATAACATCCCGAATAACCAATAACTATACATATTACAAAATAAAAGTCGCTTTTCGTGTCTGTCTGTGTGACCGCGTTTTTCTTCTAAACTGCGCAACGGATTTCGATGCGGTTTTCAACATCATTTAGATAATTTATTTCGACAGGTTTATGTGTGCATTACTACCAAACATACATATAATAGAAATCTAAATGTTTTGTCGTAGTTAAGTCGTAAACACCGTGCGAAACAATATAATTACAAATACTGAAATACTAGGCAACAATTTTACCACTTCACCGTTCCCGAGAAACTAAACCAAGCTACAGTGACATCACGGGTAAGTAATATATGATATAATTACAAAATCTCTAATATAGCCTTCTAACCTAACTTATCCGAGTCGGATTGCTCTGAATCGGGGTGTTAATCATAATAATGGTATTAATATATATTAAAACGATAGACCTAATGATTTTCGATTAAATAAATGTTATATCCAATAACGTTAAACGAAATAAGTCTCGTAAATGTTATATGTAAAGAAATTATAATAACAGTTGGTATCTCGCGTTTATTCATCTTGTGAAATGATAATATACCAAATAACTTTATATGATATGAGACGCACCCTTTTTTTTTTTGGATGGGAAATCATCAAATAACTTCTCCCGCTCTGGGCGGAGCGGGAGGGTGTGTCAGACTCTTACTGACTAAAACCCACCCGTATTCCTTCCGTTGCCTGTGTTGCGGGGGCCTCGGTGACCCATAAGTACCTTCCCGCGACCCCGGCAGGCATCGGACCTAGTGGACCCCTACACTTGTGCTGACGAAATCTCTTTGAGGCGCGCGTGGAATACAACGCGCCGTCGACCCGGGCCTGGTCCTTACTGGACGGTGAGCTACCCATTGCTCACCGTCCGCAAGCCCGCGCCTACGGTGGCCGGAAGTCCGCCCGGGATTCCCGACGCCCAGGGCGTCTCCTGCGGCGGCTAGGGGCGAGAGGGCGCGAAGCTTGCCTTTCCCTCAACCGTCCCGCCTCCTCCTTCGCGAGCATTACTGCTTCGCAGAAGGAGGTGATGGCTGCCCATGCCCTCTCGCTCCGTACCATGGCCTGAACCAGGGCCGGACGCGAGAGATCTCTGCCGCCGATCGCCTCCACGAGGACACGGCGGTGCTCTGCCCAAGCCGGGCAGACCTCCACCGTATGCTCCACCGTGTCCTCCGGGCGATCCACACAGTGGTGACACCCGGGCGTTTCCTCCCGCCTTATCCGACACATGAACCTCCCGAAGCTGCCGTGTCCGGTGAGGACCGGCCTCAGGCGGAAGGTGAGGACGCCGTGGCGCCTCTCTAGCCACTCCTCAAAGAGGGGACTTATCGCCGCAATTGTGGCGTGCCCAGCACTGGGTTGCGACAACCGTACTCTCAATGATGCCATGAGATCCCGCCGGAGCTCAGTCCGATGTGCCGCGATTTCTCGCGGCAGCGGACTTACGCCCCGGCGTTTCGCCTCCTCGCGCCAATCCCATACGTGCGCGAGGAATGAGACGCACCCTGACATCACTATTTAAGAGCATTAAGTTCCTAATTTAAATATTCAAATTAACCACACTACTAACAAGACTTTGTAAACAACCAGCAGTACAACTTCGCTACAGTTGAATTTGAAAATAGAACATGAATCAAAATGGCTGAACGCGCAACTTGCACTGTCGGAACATTGTTCAGAGATGAAAGTATTTGGTTAACAAATGGTTTGTTCTTACTTTACCTTCCACTTTTAGAGGAACAGGATGTGGTGGGCAAACGTTAGGATATGATAACTATACAATTTCTTTATTTAAAATGAAATTATGGAATAAAGGATAGAGGTTGTCTAAATTGTGCTTTGTGATCACGACTTTAACAATTATTAAAAATCTAATCCAACCATGGTGAGCATTATCATCTTTACTCAACTGACAACATATTGTATTTGTCATATTAGAAAACTGTGTTTTTTAGGGTCCCGTACCTCAAAAGGAAAAAAACGAACACCTTATAGGATCACTCGTGTGTCTGTAACTGACAATTAGCTCCGAATCTATTGGACCGATTAAGTTGAAACTTGGTACACATATGAGTTTCTGTGACCCAAACACGGACGTGTAACGTAAATAAATGAATTTTGAATATGAGGATCACTTTTGGGGGCAATTTGAAAATAAAAATATTTTTGAACTGTACCGTGTGACAATAAATGAAGGGCTTATTTATTTTTTTTTTAATAATTTTGAAATACACAGTTTTAATTTTTGTTTAGTAGTAATAATAAACTACTGATCCGAAAATTAAAAAAAAAAAACCAGAAAATAGTTATTCACTTATAAATTACAGAAAAACCTATCAGAAGTCTATGGTGTTAAAATAACATGGTAAATCTCTGAATATTGTGCGTACAAACTTACATTTGCAGTTAGAATGTATGGGAGAACATGTTTTTCGACTACAATGTTAAGTTTTTTCTTGGGATAAAAAACATGGTTGATAACATATTCATTTTACGGACTATCTCACTCAACACGCGAGTTCAACTCGCACATGTTTTTTTTTATTTTTAAAAATAATCAGCTGTTGCCCGCGACTTCATCTACGATCCAGCATGAAAGTAACCTATGTCCTAACCCAGGTCTACCCATGTGCCTAATTTTATACAAATCCGGTCAGCCGTTTTAGCGTGACAGCGTAACAAACAAACAAACAAACAAACTTTCGCATTTATAATATTAGTTAGTATTAGGATGTCCACAACTAAAGTCAATAATATATCTATGTACAGGAAAGTGCCAGAGAACAGTTTCATCATTTAATGACATACATCGACACAGCCACAACAAAAGAAAAGTCACGAAAATACATTATGAGGCCGTTTTACTCATAAAGTAGCATTTACATAAAATGACACCTGTATTCCACGAATAAGTATCTAATACTCATAATTCCTGACAAATATACACACGCTACAATTGTCGTTTGCCTTACAAGCCTCACATCTTATTTAGAAGTACAGCACCTTACATCTGTAACCGCCATAACTCACACGTCGTCGCTTCGAATAAACTCGCCTAATTTCGCATTCGTGCAGATAACTGACGCGGGCATGAGACAGTGCCCATGGTAATCCCTGGCATATTGAAAGCATTTATCATGGAAGCAGAAGGAAGAGAGACGCTTGTTTTAATGCTGGAATATATTGATAAGCTGACGTACAGTCAGCGTCAATAATATCGGGACGAACCGACTGTTCAAAATGATCTAAACAACTATGATAATTAAATATTAACTCAATGACACAAGAACTGTTTCAAAATGAAGAAAGAACACGACAACTGTCATTCTGACAAGAGTTTTATCAAATCGAGATAAAGTTTAATTTTCTTAGTTGTTGAGATCATTATGAGCAGTCGGTTCGTCCCGATATTTTTGACGCTGACTGTACAAAGCAGTATTTTTTTTTTTGTTTAAATATGTTATTTATGTAAATAGTTTCAATCTCTGGTAAAGAACTACCCTTTTTTTAGTAGGAAATTATCAATTAACTTCTCCCGCTTTGGACGGAGCGGGAGGGTGTGTCAGACTCTTACTGACTAAAACCCACCCGTGTTCCTTCCGTTGCCTGTGTTGCCAGGGGCGTCAATATCCTTTCCGGACTTTCCCACGATCTCGGCAGGCATCGGCCCTAGTAGACCCCTACACTTGTGCTGACATCTCTTTAAGACGCGCGTGGGACACAACGCGCCGTCCCTACCCTGCTACCTTGATGACAGGCTAATCGTTTTACCAGGGCATCAGGCATGGCATTCAATTAAAATTCATAATGGGTAGTATTTAAACGCAAATCAAAAAATATCCTTTTTCTATGCAATAAGATTCCGAATTCCCATCAAAATTACTGATTGCACAGCAAAATATTCAACTCAAAATATCACTAAACACACTACAATTTATTTTCGCAGCGTACAGCGATTTTTCCTAAAGCAAAAGCTTTTTTATCAATGCACAGCTAATAATCTTAATGCACATTATACATGTTAACTCTTTTTCTTTTAAATATAGCTTCTATTTTTATATTATGTACAGCAGTTTTTCTAAATAAAACAGCATTTTATTAGTCACAGTCGTTACGGGGACAGCGGGACGTGATTAAATTTATTTCCCGTTGTCCCCATAACGTACTATCGGCCAATCTTCCGCATGCTCACCTCTAAGGCGATAATCGTATAGCACGGCTCACGACTCGATCGCCCGATGCAAGCGTTTTGGCCAATGGGATGCATGAAGCGTATTTTAGCCGTGTTTGTATTAATGTAATTATGTATAGTGTGTGTGACAGTCACACTAGGCGCGTGCTATGCTCACTTGTTTGTAAGACATTTTTTTAATGGGCACGGCCAGCGAGAGCGCTTTATGAATTGTTATTGTTGACAAGAAGTAATTTCGTACTAATATCTTGCGTTTGGTTTAGAAAATGTATTATTGGTATTGCTATACGCGTACCCTAAAAAAACTTTATTTAGCATTTTTGTTTACCACTTTGCCAAATTACAGCTTTCTAGTAAGAGTCTGTGAGCTAAGCCGGGGACAGACAGACAGACAGACGGTCATGGCGAAACTATAAGAGTTCCTTGTTGACTACGGAACCCTAAAACGAAGCAAGTTACGTAGTTTTGTTAGAAATTGTCATTTGCTATCTCTTTCTTTTATTGCTGTTTTGATTAAAATAGCAAAATTACTTACAGTAGTATTTGAACCATTACTTGGCGCAGTTTATACAATGTTATCAGATTTTTTTATTATTGCTGTCGCAACTTTTGCAACTGCAATAAAAATAAGTTCATTATCTAAGCACCATTGTTATTCAGTGGGAACGTCAGAACATCTGGTTAAACAATAGATCGGCTTTATAGAACGGCCATAAAATACGGTCGCAAAAAATTACGAAATATTTCTTCAACACACTTGCTTGTAAAGTGACTCAGAAATTCAGCTTATTATATAGAAGTATTTTTACTTTACATTTCTTTTTTCAATATACGCAGTTTTTGTCCAAAAACAATGAATATTTTTGAGAAAAAAAAATTCGTTACATCAGATAAATCAATCATCAAAATTATCATCATTTCATAAAATTATATATTTTTCACTACATATTAACCTTAATTTGCTTATTCAAAACATTATTTTGTTTATTATATTTTTTATATAGGCTGTTTAGCGGTTTTTCCAGCGCCTTTATTTACACCTGCGGCGCGCGGGATAAACAAAACAAGCGCGGTATTTTCCAGAAATACTTGTTAACGTTTTCATTGTGTGGTTAATTATTATCAAAAATGTTGACTTCAATTAGGAAAGAAGAGCGAAGAGCAACGCGTAGATTTAACCCCCCGGAAATACTAATCTAGGCACGAAACGCTAGTGACAGCCTGTTGCCTGCAAAATCTAGAGAGAAATATCTAGCGGCGCGGCGTACGAAACTAATAACAATACCAGTCTCTTTTTTTCCTCTCAAGTTGAAAACCGTCGTATGAAACGCGCACACACTCGACTCCCTTATCGCGCTCGCTCGCCCTCGGCTCGCGCGAATAATACCGGCTCGTGCAGTGAGTAACCAACATACCACACATATTTATATTTTTTGTTACACGCCCTATACTCACACAAATTCATATTGTCTCTAATTGGACGAAACCAGGAAGGGGTGTGGTTTGTCACTAGCTGCGCTTGCCGCAGAAATATTTTCTAAAGTGAGCATGCTTAAGTTTTGCCAATAGTACATATAAGTAAAATGTAGCAGCTTAATAATCAGTTGTTAGCTTTGTTTTAATTTAAACTGGCATCGAATTTTTGTTTTGGTAATAGAGGGCACCTGGCGCTCGGCGGTCGCTGCCGCGACACGCTCGCTTCGCTCGCTCGCCTTCGCGCGTTAATGGTCACTGTTCTAACCTAACCTAACCCAACAACTGAAAAATTTGCTGTGCAGTCAGTATTTATGCTATGTATGTAGTATTTTTGTATAAAAATAAATTTAACTGTATTGCATTATGAGGAAAAAAGTAATGTTATATTGATGTATAATTTCGAATTATCTGCAGTTTGAGTTTTGTTAAACATTTAGTTTATTTGTAGTGAAGTAAGTTATTAGATGTAAATAAGAATATAAATGATGAGTATGTATTGATAGGCGATTATTTATTTGATATGCAATTTATAATATCCCATTCATAATGGATTCAATGACGTCTTTTTTTTTTGGGTGGGAAATCATCAAATAACTTCTCCCACTCTGGGCGGAGCGGGAGGGTGTGTCAGACTCTTACTGACTAAAACCCACCCGTATTCCTTCCGTTGCCTGTGTTGCCAGGGGCCTCGGTAACCCTTTTGGACTTTCCCGCGACCCCGGCAGGCATCGGCCCTAGTGGACCCTTACACTTGTGCTGCCATCTCTTTGAGACACGCGTGGGACACAACGCGCCGTCCCTAGCCTGCTACCTTGATGACAGGCTAATCATTTTACCAGTGCATCAGGCATGGGATTCAATTAAAACTCATAATGGATTCAATGACGTCTTTTTTTTTTGGGTGGGAAATCATCAAATAACTTCTCCCACTCTGGGCGGAGCGGGAGGGTGTGTCAGACTCTTACTGACTAAAACCCACCCGTATTCCTTCCGTTGCCTGTGTTGCCAGGGGCCTCGGTAACCCTTTTGGACTGCCACGCGACCCCGGCAGGCATCGGCCCTAGTCGACCCCTACACTTGTACTAACGACATCTCTTTGAGGCTCGCGTGGAATACAACGCACCGTCGACCGGGGCCTGGTCCTTACCGGACGGTGAGCTACCCATTGCTCACCGTCCGCAAGCCCGCGCCTACGGTGGCTGGATATCCGCCCGGGATTCCCGACTTTCCGAGATTCAATGACGTCTGGATTTGAAAATAACAATAAGTGTAATGTGCTTATGTTGCTTCACCGATTTTATTCACATATTTATAAGATTTTGTATACTGGTTACTGTAAGTACTGCTATCAAACTTATTATTTTATTATTGTATTGCATTTGTCCGCAATGTCATTAAACATTATTGACATTTATTATATTTTTTTTTAATTTTGTAGGTATTGTTTTTACCTACTTTAAATTTTAGACGTAGTTTATAAACAAGGTGTCGTTTTGCATCCTCGTCAAATTCAAGGAGGTAACTACGCTAATGATTCTTGACACGAATCAATAATAAAATAAGTAGATACATTTTCTTATTTTTTTCAAATTTTCGGAAATCGGCATGTGTGGGACACGCATGTTAAAACGCGGCCCGTGTGATACCACACTTTAACTACCCTTTTACTCACACACTACCGCATACGCAACGAGTGATTCTGTTCTGTGAAAGTGGTGTATTCTAAAATACGGTCAAACTTAAATAACTAAAACAACAAGTACCTATGTATTAATTATTGAGCAGGTATCGTAATTTTATTTGATTATAGGGGTCTTTCATAGCAGCCTCCTGAAATTTGACGAGGATGCAAAACGCCATCTTGTATAGTACACCCATATTTCGCCAGTTATGTTGGATCCGATGCAATATGGGGAGAAACTAAATGATAAATGATTTTATTTCTGTAAGTATGTTTGTACAAACACATTTACACTTCAATTATTTTTTTAAACCAAATGAGGTCGGCGTTTCCTCTCTGACTACTCTAAGAAGAAAGGCCGAAACAAACTCACAGAGATCAGTCACGAGGATGCAATACGACACGTTGTATATCTTGACTAACCGTTTTTTTTATTAACATGTTCTATCTATAAGAGCTGCGTGAAATAGAAACCTTTGTCTTTTAAAATTTTGTCTTTTATTAACCAGTAATATATGATGTTTAGATAAATAAAGATTTATAATTTCGATTATATCGCTGTTAAAGTATCTACAACCATCGAATTAATTATCAACTTTATCATTCTCTCTTTATTAAAAAAAATCTAAGCGCACCTATTCCTCGAAGCACATCTGCCACATCCTTATCCTGCCAGCGATTAAAATCAATAGCATCAACAATAATTAAACTGACTGTATTAATATTCCAAAGGCTCAAGTCTTGAACCCTTTTGGTGATTTAATCTCAGATAATCCATTACCCCGTCAAAACTTGTTTCAACAAGTTCGCAACTTTTCTATCAAACGTATAGAAACATGACAAAGATTGTTCCTTATTTACAAAGTCAAATAATTGCGAAGGGATTACAAGAGAATTATCTTGCGACAGCGCATAACTTTCTGCAAACATTTTTTGAATTAAATTATGTTAAGTCTTCTTTATTTAGAGTATAAATAAAGCTTTGGAAATTGGATTGTTTATTTAAATAAAACAATAGATTTGAGAGTCTTCATTTGGGATTTCAAGGAGTCTGAGAAGGCCCTTTTCCAGGATCGTGAATATTTATTTTACCTTTCCTGTTTCCAGAGATATTTGATAAAAAAAAACCGTCTAAGTGCGTGTCGCACCACGTACAATGAACGGTTTCGTAGTTGGGATGAATGTAACTCAAGAACAAACTTAACATTGTAGGTGAAAAACATGGTCTCCCATACATTTCAACCGCAAACTTCTTATAGGTTTTCCTGTAATCTACAAGTAAAGAACTGTTTTCTGTACTTATATTAATTAAAAAAAAAAGCAACGATGCGGTTTAAAGGAAGATGTAGTGACAAAAATTTAAAAGAGTATGCTTAGATGGTTTGGTCATGTTGAGAGGATGAATGAAAGGCGACTAAAAAAAGGTATTTACAAGGCAGATGTTTTGGAAATGCCGAGAGGGGACGCCCCAGAAAGACATAATATATGACCTCATTAATGATGTTCTTCAAAAAGGTCAGGTGCGTAGTACTCGCAACCGGCGTGCGTGTATGACCTGGGGGGCAACCATCACCTCTTATAGCAGTATTATTTCAATATTACTTCAGCGTGAGAAAGAGATGGAGCTATAAGACCTGTACAGCTCTATTACTTCCCACTGTGAAGTAATATTATAATAATACTGCTTTATGAGGCGATGGTTGGCCCCCAGATGTATGAACGTAAACGAAGCATAAGGGGTATGTAAGGAGCGTAGCCGGTGGGAAGGCGTGAGATTATGTATGTTTATGTTATGTAAAAAAAAAAATTGCTCGGAGTTTCGGATATATGAGGGGAACGGTAAATTTTCAACTATTTTTTTAAGTAACTTTAACTTATGTAGCCCGGCTCGTACCCCACGTGGTGCCAAACAATGGAAAATAAATTGTGTCTTATTAGCTGTCCTTGACCGATTACAACTATTAATTTTTAAATTATAGAAAAAATATACTGGAGTAAGAGAGCAGTGGTGGCCCAGTGGTAACGGCCACTTACGAGTTGTATGTTATAGGTTCGAACCCAGGCAGGCGCTTTACTTTGTGTAAATTATTACATTACCACTGCTCTCAAAAAGGGTGGAGGAAAACATGACATCTACCAACCCGCACTGGGCCTGCGTGGTGGATTACGGTCCACTCCCTCTCACAGAGAGTAGGCCTGTCTCCCAGCAGAGGGAAGATAATAGGCTGATTATGTATACTGGAGTTAAACTTTTTATTTTATTTTTTTATTAAAAAAATACTCCCTTAACCCGCAATGTTAATCAAAGCCTATAACCACAATCAAAGTCAAATAAAGCCATTTATAACCATCACCAAAGTCACGTTCTACTTTACGAGTTCCCAGTTTCCCAGTTTCAACTTCATATCTAACCGAGAATTATGGAGTACCCTCAACTTATACAGAGGTACCTTTCACACATATTTAGTACTAGCTGTGCCCCACGGTTTCATTCACCGTTTAATTTACAAGAAATCGGATTCGCCCGCGCTATTACTTCGTTTTCGCTCAGCGTCCTTTATAACCTTGTTCTTGCTCCCAAGGGTCGTAAAGTGATGGTAAATAGCCCATAACCTATCTCAAGAATTGGGCTATCAAAGCCCAACATTGGGAATTGGGCTATCATATGCAAAAGATATTTTCAAATCCTTATAATAATAATAATATAAATCAAGTATCTTGACTTGGCTCACGAGGTTGTCGACATGTGGGATGTGGATTCAGCAATCATTGTGCCGATAGTCATATCAGCCAATGGCTTAATTGCCAAGAGCCTCGACCACCACCTAAGGAGGGTCTCGCTGGGCAGCTGGATTAAGGGCTTGATTCAGAAAGCGGTACTTCTGGACACGGCTCGCATTGAGGAGGTTCCTCTCTCTGGAGCCCTGCCGGTAGTTTGAACCCTGTTCCCGATACCGGTGGACTACTATTTTTTTATATTTTTAAATGTTTTTGTATTTTTTTATATTCTAATATTTAAAAATATAATTTAATTTGTTTGGAATGAAATAAAAAAAAATATTTTTATTCAATTAATTTTTAGACAAATAAATTGTAATTATGTTGAGTAGCTTAACTCTTAGCTTCTCAAGAAGAATGGCAATTTTGGTCTCGCTTAATTTCAGGAGCGAATGAAAGTATGTCAAATAAATGAAACAGTTACAGGGCTTTACTTTGTATACATTAGCTTTTTTTTATTTAGTAGACCATTTCGGACACCAACCTACATGGTCCTCAATGATCTGACCAAGATTATGTCCGAATATACACATTGACATTGATGAATTTTATTTATGCAATGACATGAATATTTACTCTGTGTAGTATTATATTGTTTTAATTATTGTAAATGTGAAGACTATGTGGATCATTGTTTAATTTTGTTTTATTCTCAGTTAGTTTTTAACATGGTCTGGCAGTTTTGAGTATTTTCAGCGGCCTAGCCAAACGTCCTTACTTTGGTATTGTTCGTTGAATCGTTGAGCTCCTTTAGTTATGAGTTGAGCTGCACAACGACTGACAAATGCGTGCACTGACTGGACAGGTCCACTCAATCTGTGTGGTTCTTTCATCAAAAGACCATTTCAGACACCAATCGACATGGTCTTCACATGATCAGACCAAGATTATGTCTGGACTTTAAAAGAGACCTCTGAGTTTGTTTCGGCCTTTCTTCTCAGAGTAGTTAGATAGGAAACGCCGGCCTCATCTAGTTTAAAAAAATATGTTTTGACGTGTAAAAGTGTTTGTAAAAACCTACTTACAGAAATAAAATCATTTATCATTTAGGTATCAGTAAAAATAAAAAAAGCTTATAATTTATAAAAAAAAAAAAAGATAAAACAAATATTATATTAAATCTGGCTATCGAAACTCAATTATTTGCAATATTTTAACGCAGAACCTGGGACGGTAGCTAAAGAGTTACGATACTCACCAGAATATGGTATTTCTATTTTTATAATTTATGCTAATCAGCAGGATGTTGGTGGTAGTGGTTTTAACGTTTAAAAAAATAAATACTTACCGTAGGTGAGTAGATATACATATTTACTTTAACACAGTTAATAAATTCTCTGACGTATAGGTCCAGAGTAATCTCTGGAACTATAGTTGTAGAGATCAGAGACAGAGTCACATTTGAAAAAATCTTCGCGCGCTCTAAAGGCTCCTACATACTGGCGCGACGCGTCGCGCCACAAGTCGCGCCAGTATGTAGGAGCCTTAATGAGGGCTCAAACAAACTCTTCAGCTTTATTATAATAGTATATAGAAAGACAGAAAGAAATAATAACGTTTATTTCGACACAGTTCGTGAAACACAAAATAAAAATAATACTAAAGTGAAAATAATGTTTTAACAACAATAGTGTGTGCCTCACGGCTGCGCCAAAAAGGTTCATTTCAGCATATTAAGGGGCTGACAAGACCCAATTGACAAAAATAGGCTTCTCTTAAGAAAAAAAATTGCCAAATCTGTATAGTTTGTGGTAGCGGAAAAAATATATGTTAATTTTGAACATATTTCCCAGAACTTGGTTGTTACCAAAACACGTTTTGAAAACAAAATCTCGATACAAACTAACGTTAAACTAACCTCTAACTTTGAGTTCTAATCCAAAATATCTGTATCAAATATCAACATACGTTACGCATTTAATTAATAACAAGAACGTCTCATTTGAATGCAGAACTTGGTTGTTTTTTATTTTCGATTACTCAATTCAATTTTGAGTAAATAGATAATTACTTCATATTTTGCAATAAATTACAAGCGTTGTGTCATCGCGCTTCTCTTTCTTTTCTATGGAATTTGACAGTGACCGCGGTTTAGGTGTTGTCAGCGTCTTAATGCCAGAAAGATATAAGACAGACATACGAGTATATAAGTATTGACACAAGCACGGTACGATAGGTCCTCACATCCAATTGGGAAACTTGCGTCATTTCATGCAGAATAGTCTGGTTGCTAGTTCCTATATCATGGCTCATTTACACGAGATGAGTTTCTCGCCTCGAATTAGGGATCTTCGAAAGGAGATAATTATGTAGATGACTCGTGTGAACGGAACGTTCTATTGTTGCATGCTTAATGGTAAGAATTGCCTCGTCTTTACGTGGAGTAAATACTGTAAACAAAAAATCGTATTGGGAGTTTTTGTTTAATCACAGTTTGAGAAAATTGCTTGATGAATCTCGTATGACATAATCGTAGGTGAGTTTTTGATTCTCTCTTGCACGTCAACACATGAGAGCGATAACCACCCAGCGAGTCTCGCCTACGAGACCCGTATGGACATTCTCGCCTCTCAACCGGCTAGAAACCCTTCGATATTAAAGTCCCTCCAAGTTCAGAAAGCTACAGAATAATCAACGTCTCCGCTATATTTGTTATCTCTGCAAGTTATCGAAGCCTAAACTTTTCGCATGTAAATAAATGTTCTAGAAAAGTCTAGAACATCTATTTACATGCGAATAGTTTGGCGGACCGTCTCATGGCAATGGTAATGAGATGGCCGGGGCCTGAGACAAAATTTGTACCAACATGGAAATTGGATGTATTCTTAGGATATTTCTTTGTTAGGTTAATTTGAGTTCTGGATTAGAGGTTGAAAGTTATTTGGTCTGGTCTAGTTTTATTATTTGTTCCGTGTGATTAGCTGCGTTATACTTAATAATGAAATGATGTTCGTTGGTAAGTGCATCATTTGAGAATGGCTGGTCAGATTTGCTTATTTTTTCCGACTTCAAAAAAGGATTACACATACATACTGTAGAATTATTAATTCTACAATTTTTATTTTGGTATTTGATCTTCGTCCTTACGCCAAGCATTCCACCTGATCTGTCTGCCAAGAAAAAAATACTTTTGAAGCTCTCCCTGTGTCAATAATTTAGAGTTTTTCATACTAATATTCGAACGATAGAAAATTTTAAATTGTAGAATTAATAATTCTACAAGTAAAAAATAAAATAAAAAAATAAAGTTATCTGTAAAAAATCATGTGGCTGAGTCAGCTGCGTCTCGTGCACGTAGACTCGGACCACAGGATTTTTTACAGATATTTACGCAAAAATAAAAAATATTTACTGCAGTGGATCATATACTTTTAGGCACTATAAAGCTTATAAAACTTGCGTTTAGCTCCTGTAGTTCCCTCTTAAGGAACACATTGGAACAGTGCACCTAACTTCCGACGTTTCATAAGTGCTCAATTTAAAGGTGGCCTACGAAACGAATCTGCTAGTGTCTCATTAGTTACCCAAATGTTTTGAAGGATTAATATAAAGCGGGAAAAGGATACCTCACTGTGCTTCATTTTCTATTTGGCTTTAGTATAATAAGAATGATTTAATGTCGCATGTTAGGAGGTTGTGTGAGATAAGTCGGAGTTAAATCCTCGGGATATCAAATACTGCAGTTAAGAGCGATTGTCCTGTAAATGTGTCCGAAAATTCCATTTCTGCTCCACAAAAGCAGTATTTGATAACATGTTTAAAAATCTTGTTTGTGCTTTGAAATTATGAATTATTTGTTTTACAGAACGTGTTTTAGATTTTATTCGTAATTTTGCAGGAACATGTCCTGCAAGATAGCAATATAAATTACTTATAAATTTAATACATCAACATTTTTTGCTTAATTTTTACAAGCTAATGAGAGGGTTCAATAAAACCTCGACCCTGGGGCCATGTACTTATAAAGTGTCGAAGTGTTGTGTGAAGCCATTTTTTTTTATGGGCGGTAAATCATCAAATAACTTCTCCCGCTCTGGGCGGAGCGGGAGGGTGTGTCAGACTTACTGACTAAAACCCACCCGTATTCCTTCCGTTGCCTGTGTAGCCTGGGGCCTCGGTAACCCGTTAGTACCTTCCCGCGAAACGATGATGTCCTAAAGCTTCGGTTTCTTAGAAGAGGCCGGAGTGACGGCCGTCATGAAAGTCATGGCACAGGGGTTTGACATTACGGTGTCGAAAAACGCTCTCTAGGAAAACACACCAACTTACTTTCATAGATAACGTTTCAGTGACTTCATTCGCCGGTAAATTGCGGACGCTATGTGGCGGCAACCGCGCGGTCTTAGGCAACCCTAGCTTGACCCATCATTATACAGCCCCATAATAATAGAGAAGATGCTATGGCATGATCTCTTTATCGAGAGCGAAAGAGCTTCATCTTTCTCCCGCACTAAAAATATAATGATCCTAACACATAATTATAATCCACAATGTCTAAACACAACCCCTTGCCACAAAAACATCAAAATTCAAACACCAATAATCAGCTCAAACCAACATAAACTTCCCCAACAAAAAGGGATGAACATCGCCCCCCCACACATTACCGCATGAGCGATCACCAAAGTTAGCGGTGTTACTAATTAGCCGTGACTATAGACACATTAATCAAGAGTATTCAAGGACGTCAAGTGGACAAGAAAGGATGTCTCGTGTCAGAGAAATTTGGGAGCTACGCGGAGAGAGAACAGAGAAAAATGAGGCATTCGTAGAAGGTGTTTTTGGCGGAATTATGTTTCAGAAGAGGCAATCTGTCAACGGAGCTAAGTCGGTGAAAGTGTTAACGTTGCTATCCTCCTTACTTCTACCTATCTGACAGAACTAGCTGACATAGAACAATCGAAAGAGTATGGCGCGATTATGAGAAATATGGATAGATAGATAGATATATAAAACATTAATTCAGTGCAAACAAAAGACATAGCACAACACACAGTAGCACAATTAATAAATAATACATTACATATAAAAACAAGGTGCCAATATACAAAAAAAGAAAAACATACTTATACGTGACACTAACATACTTCAAATAAATTTTCGAATACAAGGTGCGGTGTGCGTCTCAATATGTAAGGCCCGTATTATAGAACGTCACTCAATACTCAAGCACTACTTAAAACTAGATTCAAGCCATTTGATTGGTTAAAACTAGTTTTAAGTAATGCTTGAGAATTGAGTGACGTTCTGTAATACGGACCTAAGTGAGTTTACCTCAGGGTAGGTAATTACGTATTATATGCGAATATTGTAAGGCTCACTTGTTTTTTTTTTTTTTGTTTTCAATTGTTTTATCACTTACCTACCCATAAGATTTACTATTTTTAGACATAGTTAACATAATATTTGACATATAGTTTGACCGAATCCGCTGTACCGCGGCTTAGGAATGCGCGGCGACGCGGGGGGGGGGATGCCGTGAGCGTGGACGAATGAGCGGCCCGCACTGCCCCCCCCCCGTTCCGCCGCGCACATACTTAAGGCGCGGTACAGCGTTGTCGGTCACCCATCACAGACATTCCCTCAACTCCCCCTGAGGTTAAGCCCGCAAAGGCCTAGCCCATGGAATGCGATGAACCATCAGCAGGCGTTCCCTGCTATGGTTCAGCCCAGACCCACCCCGCCTCCCATCAGACCGCTGATGGACCCCCGCATCCGCGTTTCCGCGCCTATTCAACCCGCGAAACCCGCCCCCGCTCCCATGGCCGCTGCCGCAACCGCTGCGCCACGGCCCGTCGCCGCTTCAACCACCCCGGTGGTCGGCCCGTCCATCCCAATTGATCCATTCAGTGTGATCTCTGGGACTTTTTCGTTATTTTTCACACCCCGCGCGCGCAAAATGGCCAACGAGCTCGTTGCCGCCCGTAATTCCTGCGATCTCGCTCAGATACAGCGTATCTTCCACGCGTATCCAGAGATTACGCAAGCCCTGGAGAACTTCGCGAAACCCAAATAATGGATTTACATCCAAAAGCACGTACCAAACCCCGATCCCTAAAGTTAGGTTTCTTCAATGCCAATGGCATGACTAACCAGCGAGATGAAATCGCTGCTTTCCTCCGCGACCACAAAATTGATATTCTCCTATTACAGGAAACATTCTTAAAGCCCAGCCGTCGAAACCCGTCAATTGCCAACTATCGTATAGTTCGCAATGACAGGACTAGATGTCACAGGGGCGGCACCCTAATTTATTTCAGATCAACCCTCCACTGCATCCCAATGGACCCGCCCCCTCTCTCGCGTTTAGAAGTGTCCATATGCAAGCTAGGCATGACTGGCCATCAACCGATCACCATTGTATCGGCCTATGTTCCCCCCGGTTCCTCATCGGAGTTAGCCCTTCCCCCCCTCTCTGACGACCTTTCCATCCTACTTGGCCTGAGTGACTCCGTTATCATAGCGGGCGATCTCAACGCCAAACATCATGCTTGGAACAGCACCAGGATCTCCACCAGAGGCAGACACCTGTTTGACCTATGTCCCATCCTCAACTTCGACATCATCGCCCCGATGACTCCCACTCACTTTCCCCACGACCCTAACCAAACCCCCGACGTACTTGACATAGCGCTTCTGAAGAGTATCAACCTACGGTTGGACTCTATAGAGGCGCTTGACGAACTCTCCTCTGACCACCGTCCAGTTGTTGTAAAGCTGGCACCACGCCTAGGTCTCCATGACCCTGATAGACCCCCTCTCACCAAGTTAGTTACAGACTGGAGGAAAGTAAGCGACTGCCTGAAATCCACCACGTTAGGTCCCCGACTAGACTCCATTCCCGACCACTTCGACTCTATCGCTGACACGACAGCCGCGATTGACTCATTCACAGTGCACGTACAATCAGTCCTGAACGACTGTTCAAGGGAGGTTCCGGCGATGGACGACCATCGCTGGAAGCTCCCGGACGATGTACGCGAACTGTTGAATGAGAAGAACGCGGCTGTCCGTGCGTACAGTAACTTTCCCAACCACGCGAACAAAGCCCATATGCGCTATTTACAGAGATCTGTAAAGACACGCCTATCGGAGCTGCGTGACGCTGGATGGGACAAGATGCTGAGCGAGCTAGAGCCCACTCACCGAGCGTTCTGGGACCTTCAGAGGAAACTCAAATCCGACGAAGTCGTCTCAATGCCCCCCCTGGTGCGCCCCGACAAGACCATCGCTTTCGATGACGTCGACAAGGCAGAATGCCTAGCCGATAGTCTTGAGGCTCAATGCTCACCTAGCTCTCAACCAGTAGACCAAGCTCACCTGTCCCAGGTCGACGCGGAAGTCGAACGTAGAGCCTCCCTCCCGCCCGTTGAAGACCCTGACTATCCTCTGCCTCCCGTCACTCCAGACGAAGTGCATGATATCATCAAGGGTCTAAAACCTCGCAAAGCCCCCGGCTCAGACGGAATCACCAATAGGGTGCTCCAACTGTTCCCCGCTCACCTCATAATGCTCATGGCCACCATCTTCAATGGAGCCCTGAGCAATAACATCTTCCCACAAGAGTGGAAGAAGGCCACCGTCATCGGCATACCGAAGCCCGGTAAGCCGAAAACGGAGCCCACCAGCTACCGGCCCATCAGTCTGCTCAATGTCTTCGGCAAAATCTATGAGAGGCTTATCTTAAAGCGCCTCAGAGATTTTGCGGAAACAAAGGGCCTCATCCCCGACCAGCAGTTCGGCTTTAGAGCCCAACATTCTTGCGTCCAACAGGTCCACCGCATCGTTGAACACATAAGCCACGGCTTTCAACGTGGTCTTACGACCGGTGCTGTATTCTTCGATATAGCGAAAGCGTTCGACAAGGTCTGGCACAACGGCTTATTATATAAGCTCTACAAACTCGGTGTGCCCGATCGTCTCGTGCTCATCTTACGAGACTTCTTGTCGAACCGCACCTTCCGCTATCGCATCGAAGGAGCGCTATCCTCCCCTCACCCTATCCGTGCAGGCGTCCCTCAGGGCTCTGTACTATCCCCTCTCATTTTCACTCTCTTCACCAGCGACATCCCGAAAAGTAGAAAGGCGCAGTTGGCTCTGTTCGCAGACGACACGGCCATCTACTACACCGGGTTAGTCCACGACCACATATCTCGCACTCTCAAGACCGAGGTCAACAAGCTTGGCGCTTGGTTTAGAAAGTGGAGAATCGAGGTCAATCCCGACAAAAGTCAGGCTGTTCTCTTCACCAAACAACGTAAAAACCTCATCGCCCCCCGACCGCTCACCATGTTCGGCAAGCCTATCCCTTGGGAGAAGCGAGCCAAATACCTAGGCGTGACCCTTGACCACCATCTCTCGTTCTCAGAGCACATCAAGCAGGTGCGTTCGCGTGCCGCTTTCGCTCTCGGTAGACTTCACTCCGTCCTAAATGCGCGCAGCAAATTGTCCCTTAAGGGCAAATTGCGTATTTACACAGCGTGCATCCGTCCCATCATGACTTATGCCTGTGCAGTCTTCGCACACGCTAAACCCCACCACATCCACAGGATGCAGTCCCTCCAAAACCGTTTCCTCCGAAAGGCAACGGGAGCCCCCTGGTTCGTTCGAAACGAGATCCTCCATCTCGATCTTAGAATCCCCACCATCAAGCAGTTCATGAAGCGCATCACGAAGCGCTTCTTCGACTCCGCCACCACCCACCGCAACCCTCTGGTTGTGCAGGCCGCCAGTTATAGGCCCTCCACCATTAGTTCTATTCGCCGTCCAAGGCATACCCTCTCCGACCCCGATGACCCCATTACCCTCCTCCAGGAAAGCAATAGGGCAACGAGTACAGTGCACAAAACACACCGACGACCTACGTTCCGACCTCGCCGCCGAGGTCCCTCGCGTAAACCCCGACGTAATTGTCCCCCCCGACCCTTGCTCGAAGAAGTGCCAGCCCGCGCCGCAGCTGAGCCTGTAGCTTTAAATTCCCCGATTAATAATAATAATATTAACCAGATCCAGCCTGTCCCATCTTGCTGTCCTCCCCCCAGCGACGCCCTAAGCCGAGGTCCGTACCCCACAGGGGGTGCCCTTAGCGTGCAGTCGCTTAGTAATATAAGAAATTCGCCCCTGGCTGGAGGCTTTGAGTTCGCTTAAGGCAGCCACAGGAAAGTCCGGTTAAGTAGTCACGACCTCTCAAGGTCAACTACGAGATGCCACACACAAAAAAAAAAAAAAAAAAAAAAAGTTGTCGGTCAAACTATCGTTAGTTTTCTGCTCAGTCTTGATCAAGCTTTTAGTAGGTATACGGGTGTATATGCATTGCACTAGATACATTTATACAGATGGCGCCACAGAAGCTTTCTACTTTACTACAGTATTCCTTGCTCACTTTATTGGTTTTGCAACTTAAAGTTACAACTCCTACCTAAGTTAGAAAATACATTAGATATGATATTCACTGCATTGGCTCTTAAATAAATAAGTACAGAAACTTGGTGTGAAGTTCATAAGATGAAAGGTTTATATACCTGAGACACTCGACTCGTTATTTGAAATCGAACAAACTTTCATGGAGTAACCGTATACAAGCTGAACACGGGCGCAACGCGACGGAACATTTTCGATGAAGTTTTCGTCGAAATTGTTCTACTAGAGCCGCGCCGCGCCTGTCTGCGGGAGCTTTAACTTGTAATTCTATAGTGACTGTATTTGGGTCGTGTGTAAAAGGAAAAGTTACAACAATGAATGATTCGATGAGCAAAGTGGCTGGAAAACAGATTTCTTTGAGGGTATGAGTTTGTGGTAGATATTTTGAGTTTTGGAGTTAGGCTATTTCAGATCAGTGTCTGTGGAAGCACTCATGATATAGCACTTTGTAAAATGATGTCGAAACAAACATCCTTTATAAAATAAAATCCCAACATGGCTATCGAACCTTAGACCTTCCGTTATACAATTTCATTAATGAGATCATCAGCATCGGCCTGCCTTTTCGCAACTATGTTTGGGTCAGCTTCCAGTCTAACCGGACACATCTGAATACCAATAATTTAAATGGAGCGACTGCCTATCTGACCTTCACATCCCAGTAAACAAAAGCCTTTTTGAAAACTTTTCCCGACATGGCAACGAAACTTTAGACTTTCTGTTATACCATTTCATTAATGAGATACTTGCAAGAAACTTATCCCTGTATTAAGGCTCCCGCAGACAGGGGCGATATCGCGGGCGCTACAGGCATATTGTTGCCTGTCGCGCCCGAGATAACGCGCTAGTCTGCACGAGGCCTTAGATTTTATATCTAAAAGTGATATTTATTATCTAATAGCGTCAGCGACACACCAGCCCACACAGTCTAATGATAATGACAGAATTTGCGTCAAACGTTGTTTTTTTTTTCAGAATTTGAATATTTCAAGAGAAATTAGCTCGCACCGGTAATACATCTTGTGTAGTTGGTAGCAACTGTAAGACCTAGCACGCACTGCCGAGCGTATTTTTACCACACGATCCATGAAGTATGGCATGTAATAGAAATGAGAGCATTACAATGAAAAACTATCTCCTTGGTACTGCGTCATTGGTCTAGTGGTCGCAAGCGCTACTGCTGAGTATGAGGCCCTGGGTTCGATTCCCGGGTCGGGCAAAGGTTTATAGGGTTTTTCTTACTGTAATTTCTCAGTAGCAGCCCGGAGTCTGCCCGGTTGATGGCAGTAGGCTCGCCCCTATTACATGGGACTTAAAAACATAACTGGCGAAATGTGGGTGTACTACAGGTACACCTCTGCCCAACCCTTCGGGGAAACAAGGCGCGATGTTATGTTACAATGAAAAATACGCATGCGGTATATTCACAGTGGGCTCCCGCTGAAAAATACGCATGCGGTATATTCACAGTGGGCTCCCGCTGAAAAATACGCATGCGGTATATTCACAGTGGGCTCCCGCTGAAAAATACGCATGCGGTATATTCACAGTGGGCTCCCGCTGAAAAATACGCATGCGGTATATTCACAGTGGACGCCCGCTGAAAAAAACGCATGCGGTATATTCACAGTGGGCTCCCGCTGAAAAATACGCATGCGGTATATTCACAGTGGCCTCTCGCTGAAAAATACGCATGCGGTATATTCACAGTGGGTTCATGCTGAAAAACTCGCATGCGGTATATTCACAGTGGGCTCCCGCTGAAAATTTGCGGTGCGTTATCGCACTCATTTTTGTATCGCATAGAGATATGTGATATACCGCGCACTGCAGTGAAAAAAGACGCACCGAGACACCGACCACGCAGTAAGTAATATACAAATTTGTTTTTTGGCTACGCCCGTAAATCTTTATATCTTACGAAAAAGCAGACCTTATTAGAAAGAAAGAAATAATAACGTTTATTTGGACACAGTTCGTGAAACAAAAAATACAAGTAATCGAATAAAAAAGTGAAAATAATGTTTTAACAGCAATAGTGTGAGCCTCACGGCTCCGCCAAAAAGGCCTTTAGGCCATCAAGTGATGCACCAAAAACCGTTTGGGTGCTCTTTTTTATGGAATATAATCGGCCAAGGACAGCTAATGAGACACAATTGATTTTCCATTGTTTGGCACCACGTGGGGTACGCGCCGGGTTTAAGACTCTTACAAACAAGCGCGACACGCGACGCGACACAAAGGCACCGCTTGTAGCGCTACACGCGGTGTCTTTGTGTCGCGTCGCGTGTCGCGCCTGTTTGAAGGAGTCTATCACCAGATGCAGATCATATATGATCAGTTAGATGATAGTCATCGTGCATTTTTTCACCGCCAGTGCGCGAACCCGTGACTGCGTTAATTATACCGTACGGCAGAAGCGCAGATATAGAATTTTAGTGACTTATAAATCTGTTATTACGCCTTCATATAACGTAAGTTATGCAAAAAATGTATGTTAAACTAGGACGCATTCACATCAATTCTATATGTGAATATTTGTTTGTAGTACCTACTACTGTTTGTAAAACTATTTGTCTGTATAGGTACTTTATGAAATAAATTCAGAAAGTAATGTCAACCCAAAGCATAAAAACGATATTACTTTCTTTTTATTTGTATGAACAGACTATTTTATTATCTATAATTATATCTGATTTTTTTCAAATATTCATAATTTCGTTACTAAAAATAAATATTCATTATGAAACATTTGTATGGCCAAGGTTAATGGCGATTACCCGACCTTTAACGCACCGCATTCCACCGTACGCGCAGTACGCGCCAGCCCTAAAGTGTAAACTCACCATCTTGAATATTTTCTGTCAGTCCATTTACAAGAAAGGCGTACAGCGCCCTTCGAGTCCAGTATAACAACGCTTTTAAGGTGATATTGGGGTTGCCGCGTTTCTGTAGTGCTTCAGGGATGTTTGCAGAAGCCCGAGTAGATTGCTTCTATACAGTTATGCGTAGGAGATGCGCATCCCTGGTACACAGGGTGCGGGGCAGCACCAACAGCATCCTAAAAATGATCGCAGGCCGACTGGATTGCGCGAACGTTAACCTATGCTGCAGAACTTCTGCTGGACCTGCAGCATAGCAACGATGTGCCCGTTATTGGGTTAATTGTAATATTTGTATATAATTTAGTTTACTAATATAGATATAAGTCAACTCGTAACTAACAATATGAGTTATGTCACTTGAATAAATAATTTAATTATTATTATTATTAGATGGTGTTGAAAAGATAATTACTTTAAATGAATATGATGTTGTTACTCCAACATTGTTTATACATAGTACATTTACGTGTGATAGTAATTCGTATATTTTTGTTTTGTATTTTATTACTAAATAATTTATTCATTCATTAGTAAAAAATATATATTATGTATGTTGAAACTGTTTCTACTCCCCCGTCACTTGCCCCTAAAGGTTCGTAAGAAAAGCAGCGTCAGACAGCATCTGTCTGGCATTAATGCTGAAATGAACCTTATTGGCGGAGCAATGAGGCACACACTATTGTTTTTAAAACATTATTTTCACTTTTTTATTCTGTTATTTGTATTTTGTGTTTCACGAACTGTGTCCAAATGAACGTTATTCTTTCTTTCTTTCATTCTGATTTTAGTTTACGCACAATTCTTTAACTAAATAAATCTGCTTGTTTACAAAAAGTCACTTATTGAAATCTTTAACTAATCCTTTACAAAGATCTGGGACAATTTTACGTATGAACACTTTAAAAATATGGTTTGCAATCAGAAACCGGATGTAAGTGACCCTCTGTTTACTTTTTTACCCTCAGTATGTATATCGCATCGTTAAGTCCAAATGAAAAACCTTACATGGTTTATTGTTTGGGTTTCTGCGGAGAGATATTAGGGAAAGGGATCATTGAGTTCCCTTCAAAATGATTGAGCGGAATAGTGCTGATCTATGCGTCATGTTCGTGATCGGGCGCCGTCAGTAGGGACGGGCGCCGTCAGCTGGGATCTCTTAGCTGCCACGATGTATTTTATTTTTTCAATTGTTTTTCTTTTTGTTGTTACTTTTTTATTACGGACGCTTTTAACGTGCACTTCTACATAGTATAATTAGGACACGAGTTATGTAACCAAAATTTTGTAACAATATATTAATTTAAAACAGTGTCCGTGGAGTTTCTTGCCCGTTCTTCTCCATAGGAACCAACTACGCTTTGGAATGGGCAACTAGCTTTATCTTTCTAACTGACCGACCCCTTAAAAATTCAAAAGTGCCTGTAATTGGTTTATTTAAATAAATGCTTTGAGTTTCAGATTTGAGTATTGCCATGATTAAACGCAACACCTATAATAAAATAGATTGCATTAACGCCTGATTGATTGGTCGATCGCGGTCAGTGGGACGCCAAATATGGTCTCGAATATTTTCTATTTTAGATATAAATATGTCCCTCGTAACGTACCAATCATGTCCGAGTAATATCGAAAGGCTTTCGTGATTTATGAAGTTACGAAATAGAATTCCTAAATAAGAAAATCATGTCAAACCTGTCAACCGACAAATGGGAAAGCCGTTTCCTATTTACGGCGGAAAGAAAGGTTCTAATTATGTATGGGGTGAGTCGTGCTATCGAGTTATGTTCGAATAATGAGGTCGATAAAGAGTTTTCTTTATTTCTCAGGCCAACGATACGAGATAAAAACATAAAATTGCAACCTACAAATATCAACTTTAAACTGAAGTGCTCGAAGTTGATTTTTGAATGAATATACTACCGCTAAAGGTCATAATATAATTTTAGTTGCAATGGAAACTGAACCATATGCAATTAAGTTAAAGTTTTAATCCTAAGCATGAAATTAATCTCGTCTCGTTGGCGTTAGTATAGGTAGGTATAGTTACATCATCACCAGCTTTGTTCTACACGTCTTCTAAGCATGTCTCTTCCTTCTATTTTTTGTAGAAAACTGGCTACGCACGGATGCATCAAAGAAATCTGAGGATTTTTTTTTATGAAAGACAAGCATTGTTAATAAAGAATTGAGGTGGCAAGCTTGTGGCCAAGTAACAACAGCCGTACGGGTCGATCGATCAGGTTAAGCTACGCTTGCCGCGGTTTGTCTGTGGATGGGTGACCATCTTTACATACCAAGAACCCTCCGTGCCTCAGAAATCACAATAAGCCGTTGGTCCCGGCTGTAATTTGTAGATCTTTGACAGTTGTTACAGGTCGTCAGAAGCCCGAAAGTCTGACAACCAGTCTTACCAAGGGGTATTGTGTTACCCAGTAACTGGGTTGTGGAGGTCAAATAAGCCGTCACTCCATGTAAAATACTGTTATTCAGCTGCATCCGGTACTGGAAGCCGACGCCAACATATTTGGGAAAAGGCTAGGCTCTCCGCCCCCCTTTAATCCATCCAAAGGTTGTCTGTAAAATATCGCTTTTAGCGATAAGACCGCCCATTGTGTCACCCCTTGTAAAATTTCAACATTTGTATCTGTAATTTTTATGAAAGAAAAAGAAAAGAAAGAAAAATTGTTTATTCTGCACAAACAAAACGCACATTATAAAAATTTACGTAAAATAGACACATAATATACAAAGTAGCTAGAAGCCTCGTAATCAACCCATATAATTTTGACAGGATTTTGACAGATTTTTTTTTTATGGTGTACATGATAAAGAGTATTCTATTCTATTCTATTCTAGGCAGATGATGATCCCCAAAATGCGTAAACAGCCTCCGGAAGGTAATTTAGTTGTCGCCTTAACAGCTGCAAGTCAATATCTCACCCCACACGACAAATTCAGAAAAAAGTTAATTCAGCTGTAAACGCCGATTTTCACCGTCCCTCCCCCAAAAATCATTCGTTCACTCCCAAGTGGGTCGCAGTCTCGCTCCGTCAACCATTCACTCAGTCCCTCGACCTTCAGAGAAGGTCATGCGTACGTTTCTTTCCCTCGTTATGTCATGCTCCTGTGCATTCGGCTCACTCAGAATTAGGATCTCTTTGAGCTTTGAGGAAAATACTTTTAGGGACTGAATGACTGATATAAAATATTGTATTATGAGTACTATACACGTTAGGATGAAAGCTTTTTGTTTTTAGGATTTTGAATAATATTTTGATGCTGTCATGGCTGTCTGTTTTTTATAAGTAAACGTTTATTTTTATTAAAAGATTGTTTAGTCTACTACGGGATAGCTACTAATTTAGGTCAGGTTCAATTTTAGTACACAGCTGTAGGATTATGATCGGTATTATTTTATATCTGACTGCCTGCTGCCCGCGGGTTCGCCCGCGTGGCATTTTAATAAAAGTAGCCTATGGTTTACCTTATAACATCAGGTATCTGCCAGTGTAAGTCCCGTCAAAATCGCTCTAGACGTTTCGGAGATTAGCCGGAAGAAACAGACAGACAGACAATAATTATAAAAATTGTTTTATTGTTAAAGTACCGTTTATACTTTTATAATAATATGCATTTAGTAAAAAGTTGGTATTTTGACATTACAAACAGACACTTCAATTTTATTTATTTGCCAGGGATCATTTTTTATTTTTTATTTATTTCAGACATCATTCTAGTCCATAGTTTAACACTCATACATTTAAATTATAAACTACTTTAAAGTCTTAACAAATAAAAACCCAAAATAAATTTCTGATCAATTAAATTTTAATATTCAACAACTCATTAAAAAAAAATCGAAGACATGTGACATCTACCAACCCGCACTGGGCCCGCGTGGTGGATTACGGCCCACTGGGGTTTCACAGAGAGGTAGCCTGTGGGCCTGCCGGCAGCAGTGGGAACATTATATGATTATGCATTTAAAAAAAAATTGTCATAAAATTATAAAACTGTCAGAATCGTATAAAAATAAAATGTCAAAATGAATTCAACGAATGGAAAAATACAAAAAATATAAAGACTCGATGGCAGCAGATATCAAAGTTCGGATATTCTCTTCAAATTGGGGTAGCGGCAACACACGATCGAAGTTATTTTCATACAACGTGAGAACCATGAATATGGGAGGTGCCCATAATTATGGTTCTGTATTAGAAAGGAAAGAAAGAAAGAATAACGTTTATTTGGATACAGTTCGTGAAACACAAAATAAAAATAACAATAAAAAAGTGAAAATAATGTTTTACAACAATAGTGTGTGCCTCACGGCTGCACCAAAAAGGTTCATTTCAGCATTAATGTCAGACAGACGCTGTCTGACGCTGGATTTCTAATGAACCTTTACGGACAAGTGACGTCCCAGTACAAACAGACAACTAGTAACTTAGTAGCTTAGCAGTAATAACTCTAATAAGATAAAGTAACATTTTTGTTACTTTATCATGTGTTTTATATGGGATAAGTTAATACTTACCATCAGGCGCCCGGTTGTTTAACGTTGCTAGTAAAATAAATGATTTTCCCTTACCTAGAACAAAAACACAAAAACAATAAGATTATATTTTTCCAATATTGGATCACACACAGATGAGTACTCGTCGTGCAAACGGAAGTGTAACACGATTCACGATACGCAAGAACCCGTTTTTGTTATCAAGTAACTATTACAAATTGTACAGTAAAATTGAAATTGTTTTTTATCCTTTTCATTATCGCACGACCGTTATCCCCATTGCTTAATTATTATTCATAAGCTAACAATTAAAAACAATAACTAAGGCTTCTACATACTGGCGCGACTTGTCGGGCGACGCGTCGCGACACTAAGGCACCGCTTGTAGCGCTACACGCGGTGTCTTTGTGTCGCGTCGCGTCGCGCGACAAGTCGCGCCAGTATGTAGAAGCCTTTATTGAGATAACGCGATTATTGCGTAACCATTGTTTGAACGTTGTAATTATATAAGTAGGTAAATTATATTTATGTCGTAAATTGGTTAAACATAAAAGAAAAAAACTCAGCTTACTAAACATAAAACGCCATTTGGTTTGGGTAAATGATAAGGAAATGATTTTTATTTCTGTAAGTAGGTTTGTACAAACACTTTTACACGTCAATCATATTTTAAAAACCGGCCAAATGCGTGTCGGACCATGCACAATGAAGCGTTCAGTATTTGGAATTGGGATGAATTTATCACAAAAACAAACTCAACATTGTAGTTTAAAAAACATGTTCTCTCGATATAAATGGGCGGGGTGTAATATTTTTTTCACATTTCCATAAACAACCATTTATCTGGCAGGGGGGCGGGACACTTGACTCTAACAAAAAATATCACTTTAAAGCTTGATATTACGCAAACGGGTCCTTGAAACGAAAACAGTTGTTCACAGACCCGCAATATTTTTGAACGGCCTATCCAACAATACCACACACCATGAAATAGACAAGAAAAAAAAAAACATCACCCTAAAATTACGTCCAAGGTTACGTCCTAAAGAAATTACAACTTCGTCGGCGTGATTAATATTTATACCTATGCCAAATTATAGCTTTCTAGTCCTAAGCGTCTCAGAGCTACAGCGGGGACAGAGAGACAGACATGGCGAAACTATAAGGGTTCCTTGTTTACTACGGAACCCTTAAAACTAGATGAGGTCGACGTTTCCTATATGACTACTCTGAGAGGTAATGCTGAAACAAACTCAGAGGTCACAGTTTCTTTTAAAGTCCAGACATAATCTTGGGCAGATCATGTGAAGGCCATGTTGATTGGTGTCTTAAATGGTCTTTAGAGGAAAGAAACACACAGATTGAGTGGACTTGTCCAGTTAGTACACGCATTTGTCAGTAATCGTGCAGCTCAACTCAGAACTTAGGAGCTCAACGATGCGACGAACAATACCAAAGAAAGAACATTTGGGTAGGCCGCATAAATTACTCAAACTGACAGAGGCCATGATTAATTGGTCAAGGACGGCTAATGAGACACAATTGATTTTCTATTGTTTGACTCCGAATTGGTATCGCGCGGGGCTTTTTTTTTTTTGAGGGTGGGAAATCATCAAATAACTTCTCCCGCTCTGGGCGGAGCGGGAGGGTGTGTCAGACTCTTACTGACTAAAACCCACCCGTATTCCTTCCTGTTGCCTGTGTTGCGGGGGCCTCGGTGACCCATAAGTACCTTCCCGCGACCCCGGCAGGCATCGGCCCTAGTGGACCCCTACTTTGTGCTGACGACATCTCTTTGAGGCGCGCGTGGAATACGACGCGCCGTCGACCCGGGCCTGGTCCTTACCGGACGGTGAGCTACCCATTGCTCACCGTCCGCAAGCCCGCGCCTAGGGTGGCTGGAAATCCGCCCGAGATTCCCGACGCCCAGCGCGTCTCCTGCGGCGGCTAGGGGCGAGAGGGCGCGAAACGTGATCGCGCGGGGCTGAACAGGTTAAAAATAACTGAGAAAAAAAAAAAAAAAGCAATGATATAATAATAAAAATAATATAATACTTTACAAGTAAATGTTCATGTCATCTTATATATAAAATTCTCGTGTCACAATGTTCGTTCCCGTACTCCTCCGAAACGGCTTGACCGATTCTCATGAAATTTTGTGAGCATATTGAGTAGGTCTGAGAATCGGCTAACATCTATTTTTCATACCACTTAGTGATAAAAAAAAAAATGCAAAACAACGTTTGCCGGGTCAGCTAGTTGTACATATAAATTTCATCAATGTTGATGTGTATATAAATCCGGAAATAATCTTGGTCAGATCATTTGAGGACCATGTAGGTTGGTGTCTGAAATGGTCTTTTGAGGAAAGAACCATAGAGATTTGAGTGGACCTGTCCAGTCAGTGCACGCATGTGTAGCTCAACTCAGAACTTAAGAAGCTGATAAAGATGCTTTTTAATAACCAATGAAGCGTAACCTAACCTAGAAGAACAATCAAACTAAGGCTAAACAGACTCCGGACCTAGGCTGGTCGAATGAAGGAAAACCTGCTCACGAGGAGATTTATAGACGATTTTTATTCCAAGAGTGCAAATGTTGTGCTATTCCCCAAATTATGGGATACCTGATATCGTTTCCTACTCTTGCCCTGATGCCTGAATGCTCCAGGAATTGATCAACGCTTGTGATGGCGCCAAGCTCGTAGCTAATTTCTGGGCTAACTTAATATAGAATCTGTATGAATCAACTAGCTGCGCCCCGCGGTTTCACCAGCATAAATCTCGATCCCGTAAAAATATCAGGATAAAAGTATCATATGACCTAACTCAGATCATGGTTTATTTCATCCAGCTGTTTTAGCCGGAAACAAATAAACAAAAAAACTCACTTTCGCAATTATACTTAATATAGTGAGGAAGGAAGGAAGGATATTACTTATACAAGACCAATGAACAGTGACCACGTCATTCTAAGTGGTGTGCAATGTAACCCAATTTCTTTGACGTAAACACTGTTTAATACACATTACCGTTATTTAGCTCACTATTAGTATAAGGAGCTGAATTATTGTATGTATAGAAAAGTTTGCCTATTGTTGCCATACCCAAAATGATGCCTACGGAGCGCCTTTGTCCGCACACATCCGCAGGGTTGACAGTTATTATTAGTAGTATGTTGAATCGCGCTGAACGTGTACTGTATGTATAAAGTCGAATTATTCATTCAATGGAGTAATCTGACATGTGCTAGCTGTCACTTTTGTAATATAATGGTCACATTTATTGTATAATTGTATTCTAGACTTTTATTGTATTCTTTTAGACTTATTATACATATATTTTACACTTACATAAATCTATTAAACTAAACGATCACCGTTACAATAAGTATGACCATTTTATTACACAAAGTGACAGCTGTCACTTGTCAGATTACTCCATTGAATTAATAATTCGACTTTAGCTTTAACTTTAAGGGATCTTAAAGATTGACCTTAAAGAAAATATTGTTGATAATTATTTTTCTTTTAAAGTATATTTATTTACATAACCAAATTACAAGATGGTTATTAACATTAACTAAATTAACGTATAGTTGATGTAACTGGTGACCGAAAAGCTGGCGGCTTTCTCACGCAACGCATCAGCATTGCAATTCAGCGAGGAAATGCCGCCAGCATCCTCGGTACAATGCCCCGAGGGCCTTTTTTAGGCTTAACTTAGTTTTAATTTAATTTAAAAAGGGGAAACGCAGCCGTGATGACATAGAGGCGTTTATGGGAAATTGGCCGGAGAAGGCAACACACAGGGAAGAGTGGAAAACAGTGGAGACCATAGCAGCAGAAATCTGACTTAAGCTTAAGATTAACACCTAAGAAAGAAAGAAAAATATTTTATTTGGGGCACGCACAAGAAGCATAAAGAGTATGAAAGGAGCATTTAAAACTAATAACTGTTCGATAAACAAAAAAAAAAAAAATCAAGACAGATCTTTTTTTTATATTTTGTATTTTGATTGGCGATTCCAAAAAGGCTCCTATGTCAGCATAATGGTGCGATATAAAAAAAAAATACTCTGGTATTCTGATAGGGCCCGATATATCAAGCTAAACACAAATCCAATTACAGAGATCACAGAAAACACAAGAAAGCTCCTTCACAAATTACATTTGGACAACCCTGTTTAGGTGTTAACGAGTACAAGAAGAACAAGGAAAACTCTCAAGAAATAACTTACGAGGCTAACTAAATGTTGGGTAAGTAATTCGACTGCTCGGACCCTATTCATCATCCAAGATGGCGAGGGTCTGACGTCATTTTCGGAGATAACGGCAACCGAATAAATTGGACAATTTTGAAGGCAACTTTTGATTGCGTCAGTTGAGCAGCCTGTACAGCGTATCAGAATTGTGTGGACATATTTAAGGGTGTGGTTCAACTTTCACCATGGTACCAACTTCATAATCACGAAAAAAATATCAGCTGATACAAAACTTCAATACTTAGGTACTCGACCCGACCCGCTTCTGAAATTAAGCGACACCAAAACTGCCATTGTTCTTTATGGGAGAGCTGATAATTGCTTTTGCGATTACGCTATATTATGTTGCACATCTATTTTTTATTTATTTCTGTATCTAGCCGTGACATCACAGCGGGTCCTATCAGAATACCAGCGCTGCGACACTTATTTTTAAGTATTGCAGCATTATGCTGAGATAGGAGCCTTTTGGCCTCGTACATGACTTTTTGTTTTTATTTTCATTTTACTTTGTTTTTGTTCTTTTTTTATGTTTCTATGAATGTTTTTTAGTTTAATTTGTGATCTGCTGTGCGAGTCCAAATAAATACTTTTTCTTTGTCTTTATATGTTCCATGAGAAAATTGTTCAGTATGATGGTCTGTACAGATACCTTTAAATAAGACCATACATTTCTTATTCACGCTGTATATGGACACAAATTGTATTGTTTGGCTTTAACTTGAATCCCAGTTGTTATTAGGGTTTCAGGTTCCATTTGTTGCGAACCTAATCTTTTAAAACATTAATCTAGAGTATTTTTGTTGAGGCCCTCACTTAATTCAACGTTCCCTTTGTTTTGCGTCTAAATGCGAGTCGTTGAATTTTTGACTACAGATACTAATTCGTTCTCAAATAGAACAAACTAGTTATAGCTCATTTAATTACACAGAATAAAAAGTTATTACGGTTGCATCTGACGGAAATATAATTATCTAACTAACCGTTGTATCTCAATACATGGGCATTACGTCACATTCCCACGGCCTATCACAAGAAATCAAAGAAACAAAACAGTTACAGCTAAAACTTTTTTTCACGATTGAGAGCAACAAAAAAAAGGCCGAAAAGTTTTCACAGATAGAAGAGAGCATAAAAACAAAAATATTTGAGAAGGTAGACAGTGTTCAAAGTAAAAAATGTGTTTCAAGCAGCCTAAATTGTAACTGTAAGCAATTTCGAAATGCTAGTACTGGAAACATCGGTGTCGATGCCCCGGCAGACCGCATTATACGTACGAGTCGCTCTGATTAAGTATGAATTTCGTCTGTATTTCGTTCCTACCACAGGAGTATGGCAATAGATAAGGATTGCGCAGAAAAGCAGAAGGAACCCGCGGTCCAATTGGTTTTTAGCAATTCGGGCAGCTCGGTTAAACCGTTAGCAATTCTATATGTAATACGGTAATACGTATTAGTACTGATGATATTACTGTTTATGCCACAACGTTATATATTCTTTTTAGGAAAACGTATACTTTTACAATGTTTGTAAATACGTGAGCATCATGTATCTATCACATAATTAATTAATCTGTCATTGCTTCATTTGTAATTCTTTTTTACCTATTTTGATATAGTAATTTTATTCTAGGTGGCATCGTCTTCACATATAATTATATAATGTCCTATACAAAATTTTGTAAAACATTTTACAGGAATAACGGTGGAGTTTCTTGGCCATTCTTCTCCATAAACTACCTTTTGGAAGGGGCAACTAGAATCACTTCTATTTTTTTGTAAATTGTGACGTTTAAAAGTGCCTTATACATATGTGCCTATTTGAAATAAATAATTTGACTTTGACATTCTTATCTCAAGCATATTTATACGTCACGAGAACAAGATTTTCTCACGATAGGGAGAAGTTATTGACTACAATTTTGTATGTAGTTGTAACGCCAAAAAAATCTGGAACTATTTTCCGGGAAGAATTTTCTATTACATTTTGAACAGGAAGAGAGATCATCAACCTATCAAAACGTTTCCTAATCTACCACACAACAACAATTTCGATTTTCCCCTTTAGCTGCTAAAAGGTGGTGCCAATGTCCGGTGAACTGCAAGAGGCCGAAGTTAGGAGCACAATTTCCGCTGCCTGATTGCTCGGATCACATTCGCCCGAAAACGACAGTTTGTGCGATAAACTAATATGTAACATCAAACATTGACTGCCTTGTAGTTGTAGTGGTCGCAAGCGCTACGGCTGAGCACGAGGTCCTGAGGAAAAACCCACTAACACTGACCGAACTAGGAATCAATCATAGGTCGGTCAGTGTTGATCACGGTATCCCCTATGCCAGGTAAGTAATCGGATCCAACCCAGGAACCACGCTCAGGTCGACGGCGCGTTGTGTTCTACGAGCGCCTCAAAGATATGTCAGCACAAGTGTAGGGGTCCGCTAGGGCCGATGCCTGCCGGGGTCGCGGAGAAGTACGAAAGGGCCCCCGGCCCCGTGGCTCCCGGTAACACACAGGCAACGGAAGGAACACGGGTGGGTTTTAGACAGTAAGAGTCTGACCACACCCTCCCGCTCCGCCCAGAGCGGGAGAAGTTATTTGATGATGCCCCATCCAAAAAAAAAAAAGGTCGATCAGTGTTATTGGGTTTTTCCATCAGAGATTTCTCAGTAGCAGCCCGGAGTCTGAAGTACCCGGTTAATACCAATAGGCTCGCCCCATATCACATGGGACTTAAACATAACTGGCGAAATGTGGGTGTACACGTCTGCCTAGCCTATCCTGTAGCGATGGTTTTTTACTACTCATCGACTAACACTTTGTTTGCAAGAGAGAGAAGAATCATCCACCACTCATTGAGAAGATCTTTTTTATTACTTATCCCTTAACGATTCCATAGTTAATTAAGGGAAGTAATAATAAAATATAAAATAAACATAAAAACCCTGCCAACAAATAGAAAGTGTTGAAATATCTTGAGGTTATGAAATTCACCACCTCATGTCTCATGAGACAATGTGTATTTTAAATCAATAAATGAATACTCACAGCTAATTTAATATTATCATTCTATGGCTGGTCCTAGATGAAAATATGACGCTACATCATATGTATAAATGGTGTTAAAATGAGATTCCAAAATATATCTCTTGACCTTCGAGAAACAATTAGGAAAAAGGGACGCTCACCTATTTTTCCTTTGTCTCTGCTGGCAATTTACTCTGTTACTCTCTGGTTGTCAAATTATTAATGTTTAATTTATTATCATTAGTACAATGTGTGTGTTCTATAGAAATATTTCTTATTAATTTAATTTGATTATTTCTATAGATTATATAAGTACTCTGAAGCGCCATCTAGTTAGCTCTTTGTGGAAACTACACACTTCAAGTTCAAAAACGCTAAAAGAGGGCTCTGCTTTTCCAATATTTAGTATTTCAATATTTAATTGTTACAATCCTTTCGGGGATTACAGGCATAGTGTTGTTATGTATCAAACAGGCCACGGACCAACGTGACGTCACACAGCTCTTAGAACTAACCCCCCGGGGACCCTTTTATTTAATGGCCGCGCAATAAAAGAGACCCACATAAACAAAACTGTTTGTTTTATTACCGCTATCAAGATTGATCTTAACTATCTCTGCACTGGATTAATTATTGCAATGAGCAATACTTTCTGAAAGACTTGGGAGTTCTGACAATGTTTTGTTTTGCTTTCGCGAAGAGACTACTGCATTTTTTTTTTTTGAAGTGGCTGTTTTGTAGTTATTCCTCGGGGATTTGAACTACTTCACCGGGCTTCGGTGGGGCCAGAAGGGCCTCTCACCTAGCTAAAGAATAAATAATTAGGTAGCACAGCTAAGGGCGTCCCATAGTAGGACTTGAACCTAGGCTAGGGCGCTACCGATTACTGAGCAACTGGGGACTTGTCGAATCTGTGAGTTGAGACTACTGTATATTAGCTTACAAAAGCATCACGTACACCTTAAAACTTTTGTAACACTCATGATTTGTTTGATAATGTCGAGATCCTGTTAACCTGAAAGAAACAAGCATCTATCGTTTCTACATGACCAAATTCGAAGCCCAAGCTGTTGCTAAAAGTTTTCCTATTTGAAACCAAATAATAATGTCTAATATACTATCAGAACGCCCCGCTTAGCCTTTATGACATCCAATGTAGCGTTGTGAGGAACCTTATTTGAGTAATTTTGTCTTCATGTTAAATGTTTGACCTCTGCGCCCCGCCCGGGGGAATAATTTAAAGGGACATGTTCAAACTTCCTCGTATATTTAATTTGCTTAACCAATGGCGGACTGTTTTTCTTTGAGTCCTAAGTCAGCAACGGAATGTGGACACGTTTAAATTGAACGAATTAGATTTGTTTTTACCACATCAATGGCTATTGTTTAAGGTTTTGTTCGTTCTATATTTAGAATGAGTTAATGAAAGCTTTGCCACGAATATAATGTATTTACTGGAGGTGGGCCGTTGACCTACGAGACCAAAGCAGGTAACAAAACGAATGTTGTATCATCAATTCGACAAGAAGAAGAATTGAAGTGTTGAATTCGGATGGTTGAGAAGAGGGATTGATGATATCGAAAAGATTACCACGTACTCAACGCAAAATAGACAACATTTAATGGTATTTAATTTATTAGTGATTAAACAAAAGCTAGATGGACCGACGACCTTAAAATGGTGGCTGGGACAGACTGAATGCGGAAGGCGAAAGACAGGGTGTTGTTGCGCAGACTAGTAGAGGCCTATTCCCAGCAGTGGACTGTTATATGCTGAGTTGATTGAAACAAAAGCTACTAACAAAGATTATGGAGATGCCAATCGAAATGAAGATACAGTACCTAAATGGTCACGAGCTTGATAATTAACTAAAGATGACCTCGCCCGAAGCTGCAAAACTTCACAAACTCCTTAAGATTAGCCACTTAAACCAAGACCACAATTCAGATATAGTAAGCACCCTTACCCATAATTTTCGGCGACTAAATTATACATTCAGGGTTACTCTCAAAACTGTATCGTCACAAGTACACAGCCCCGAGACTGTCCATAAGACCACTACAGTTGAAGGATTCCAAGGATGCTTTAGAGAGGTCTTGGCAATACCTCTCTTAGCAAGTTTACATTATGATGGTAATATTCTGAATTCATGTTTTTTGTTCGGGCCGCGTTTATTGGATCATCTATCACCGCTGTTAGGGTGGAGTGTGTTACATGAAGTTTATTGGAACGGGTAATTTTGTATTTTTGTAGGTGTCTGAATAAAAATATGCTACATCCGACATCTTTTCACGTGTGTTAGCTAAACGGAACATATTTTTTGTGGCCAAGCTGTTCATAGAAGGCTGTTACAATTTTGGTGTACAATAAAGTATCTATCTGTCAGTCTTACATACATATTGCATACATACATACATACATACCTACATAATCAACCTACAATGTTCCCACTGCTGGGACCCAGGCCTCCACTCTGTGAGAGGGAGTGGGCCGTAATCCACCACGCGGGCCCAGTACGGGTTGGTAGATGTCACAAGTTTTCGAATTTTTGGTTCTAGGACATGTCGGTTTCCTCACGACGTTTTCCTTCACCGTTTTGAGAGCAGTGGTGATGAAATAATTTACACAAAGTAAAGCGCCTGTCAGGGTTCGAACCTACGACCTACAACTCGTAAGTCGCGGACGTTACCACTGGGCCACCACTGCACTATATCAATTGGATGTTTTTGGTTATAATTTTATTTTCAGGTATTTTTTGCATGCTGAAATAAGTACGCAACATAATATATTTGGAACTATTTTTATTTAAGGCTACGCATGTACCAGATTTTATGCAAAATAAAGAAAAGATAAAATAATAAATATATTTAGTGAGCACATTTCCTAAAACTAAAATTAAACCAAACATTCGGAATGTGGAAGGTGACAAATCAAGTATTGTGGCGCAAATTAAGAGTGGCGGTCAGCGCATGCGCAGCGATAGGCTGAGATGATTAATTAAGTGAACCTCTTCCATTACATGAAAGAGGTAAACCACCAAGGATTATAATATCAGCCTATTATTGCCCCAAACTATACAGATTTGGCATTGTTTTTCTTAAGAGAAGCCTATTTTTGTCAATTGGGTCTTGTCAGCGCCTTAACTATTTTATTTATTTGTATTGTACAGACCAGCTGCTGCCCGCGGCTTCACTCGCGTGGCTGTTTCTAAAATAAAAAGTACTACTACATCAGCTATCTGCCAGTGAGTCCCCTCAAAATCGTTGCAGCCGTTTCGGAGATTAGCCGCAACAAACAAACAGCCAAAGAAAAAAAAAACATGTTTTATGTACCGTGGGTTCTTTTATATGCATTTAATAAAAAACTGTTATTCTGATAGTACAAACAGACATTTAAGTTTTATTTATTTGTTTAGAGATATGTAACAGATAATTCACAGGTTTCCAAGATCAACTCAGAAAGTACACATGTGAAAAAGTTACATTGATACTTGCCCGGATTTAAAGCCACAACCTCGTGCATGCTAGGCGAGACCTTAACCTCAGGGCTATCACGAGATTCACCAAGGATTAAAAAAACAAAAATATTATTCAAATTCCCCACAATGCCCAAGTTAATGGCGTAAACTAGGGCGCTAATGACCTTGTTTTTTATTTGAACCTTATTTAAACCGTATTAGTTCAAGTGTTATGTTATCGCTCTCGTAATCGCGTCGATTGATCACTTTACGTGGCAAGAACACTAATTATGACTAACACTAACCCTTACTTATGCCCGAGATACACGAGACTAGTTTCTCAAGCGAGGATAGTAAGTAGTAAGTAAATTATTTCTAGAGGTATAATTTGTCAAGACGTCACAAAGAAGAATGGCGAACTCCCAAACAAATTTTTGTTGACAATTTTTTTTGCGTCTATCGATGTAAAATATTTAAAAGTACAGACTTTGAATTCCTGAATAGTTTTGTCTTTATACTCTAAAAGGTTATGTCTTGTCAACCACAGACCCTAACCGAAAAAGAATGAATGAATGAATGAATGAAATCCACCGACACCAGCCTGGTTAAACCAGACTCGATTGCTCGAATGAACCCAAGGATTCACACTAGTCCCTGGAGCCTCATGTTTCATGGGACTACAGAGACCATTGCATATCAAAGAGTAGACCGGGGGGCGCGGTAATGGTCAGGGTGCCCTTAGGATAGGAAGGATTATTAGAGCCTACCGGATATGCATCCTATCCTGACCGAATAAATATATCTACATACCAACCATAGAAATATCTACATACCACTTAAAATTTCATTGATAGAAATGCATTTTTACAGCAAAATAAACTACGGACTACGTGTTCAAAACTACAGGTTGAAATTGAAAACTTGCGACAAACTGAAATGGGACATTGTATACATTAACAACTTTTACTAAGGGACCAAAGCAGTAATCCCAAAAAAAAAATCTGCTTTTCCTACATTTTGATGAGATATTGCGAACATAAATGTAGGGGACAGCAGTTTTTTTTTTGGGATTGTAGCTTTGGTCCCTTAATAAAAGTTGTTCATAATGATGAGTACAATCTCCCATTTCGATTTGTCGCATGTTTTCAATGTCCCCCTGTATAAGTCTAGCCAGGGTCTACTAGGGCCAATGCCTGCCGGGGTCGCGGGAAGGTAGTCCCGTGAGAACCAGCGTCAGGCGGAAAGTGAGGACGCCGTGGCGCCTCTCTAACCACTCCTCAAAGAGGGGACTTATTACCGCAATTGTGGCGTGCCCAGCACTGGGTTGCGACAATCGCACTCCATGTCGCCATGAGATACCGCCGGAGCTCCGTCCGCTGTGCTGTGATTTCTCGCGGCAGCGGAGTTACACCTCCTCGCGCCACTCCCATACGTGCGCGAGGACTTGAGGTTCTAGCTTGCTCTCTTAGCTTTGAAAAACTAGCCTCGTGTATCTCGGGCATTAGTACTGATAAATCGGGAAGGAACTTGCGTGTTTTCGACGTTTTTGGGCTGATTTATAAATATATTGCTTTTTTTATAGATTTGGCCTTGACCTTCAAAGAACTATGCAGTTGCGTATTCTGTAGAAAAATAGCCCAATTCTTAAAGACGGTTATGTGTTATTTAATATCAACTACGACCCTTAGGAGCCGAGCAAAATGAAAGGTGGTCAGAAAGAACGCTAAGCGAAAACGTATTACTTCGTTTTCGCGCGGGCGGGCGATGCAATGCGATGCAGTGGGTCGAGATAAATTTTACGTGGACGAAGTCGTGGGTAGAAATGCTAGTTTCTAATTATAATATAATATAATATTTACACAATAGTTAGTGAGATAGTATAGACAGTTACATAGAAGGTTAATTTTCAAAAACTAAGGGTGCGTTCATACTAGCGCGGAGTCGAAGCGTCAATCTAAAAGATAACATAGCAAATCCACCCTTATCTCTACAACGCAATGCACATATTTCATTTTTTCTATATTTCTCTCGTGACAAAAAGACGCGCGAATCAGCGCGCATTCTACGGAATACTCGCGTCTGCGAGCGGCCAGCTCTGATTTGTGCGCGCGCGTTACGTTGTGGAAATAAGCGGAAATAATGCTATGTTATCTTTTAGATTGACGCTTCGCTGCGCTATTATGAATTGACCCTAAGTGAACTGATATACTGATCACATTTCAATACCATCCCTTATTTACTTTATACATCAGTCTCAGCAATTCTTATTCGAGAGGAATGCATAGGATTATAAGACTCTAACAGTGAGGATATCTTTCGTCCCGGCATCAAGCTCATAAATTTGAATTATCTCTTCCTGCAAGTGATACAGCGTAATATAACCGCACTAAAAAAAAGGCAACTGTCATTTATCATCAACACACTTAGTAATACCCCAAAGATTCCATCGCACCCCAAATCCTCTACCTTTCACACTAAAAATGGCAACACTAAAAGCATTCCAAAAAACAAGTCCAAGGCAATTTAAACCTTAACCGAACTGATTACAATTCAATGTACTTCACAGATGTGGAGACAAGAACAATAAATAAAATATACTAGCACCATCAGGTTCTCAAACAAAAGTACCTCAGATTTGCGCCGATTCATATTTCATTCAAATGAAAATCTAAACTTGGAGATGTCTTGGAAATTAATGGTTTTAAGATCCAGTGACGCAGCTGGTGTGAACGAATGAGAATACTCATCAAATCTTGATAGAACTGATTGAATGGATCGATTCCTTCTGAATTAACGTTTTCTCTCAGTTGTCGATGCTGGTTGGAAGAGCGATATTAATTAGAAATACTGGGAAATAACGGTACTAATTAAAAATCGGTGATAAATCTGGTTGCTTAGCAATTACGCTCGTCTAGCCGTAATTAGTTTCAAGCTTCGTATTACTGAGGTGGTATTTACCGCATTTTTGTAGTTATATTAATTAATACATTATTTATTTATTTCAGACATAACTGTAGTCCATAGTTTTACACTAATATATTTAAATTTTAAACTACTTTAAATTCTAAACAGAAAAAAACCCAAAATAAAAGTGATACATTATTATTAATTTAATATTCAACAACTCTTAAGAAAAATAATTCAAATTGTCAAAAAATTATATAAATGTCAGAATCGCATAAAAAATAAAATGACAAAATGTGTTTATTGGAAGTTTTCTGTCAGATACTTTGCCCAATAGACTGTATTCTTAAGCGGTGTTACGCGAATGGATAGAATAAGAAATGAATACATAAGAAGAAATCAGAAAATGGCACCGGTGACTGAAAAGTTGTGCGGAAATCAGTTATCATGATATGCGCATATGACGCGGAGGAACGAGGAAAATATCGTGAGGAAAGTTTTGAGTATTAATGTGGATGGCTATAAGAATAGGGGAAGACCAAAGAAACGATGGATAGACTGGGTGAAAGATGATTTGGCTAGAAAGGCGGTGACTACCGAGATGACGACCAATAGAGAAGTATGGTGGAAAAAGACATGTTGCGCTGACCTCCGAATAAATTGAGACAAAAGCAAAGAGAATAATGATGAGACTATACTCTGTAACTTCTGATTATGTCTCGTTATATATAAAATTTATGAGAAGCATGGGGCTAAGTAATAACAGCCCCACGGGTCGATCAATCAGGTTAGTCTACGCTTGCCGCGGTTGGTCCGTCGATGGTTTTTACCCCTCCGTGCCTCGGAAAGCACGCTAAGCCGTTGGTCCCGGCTGTTATTTGTAGATCTTTGACAGTCGTTACGGGTCGTGAGAAGCCCGAATGACAACCAGTCGTTACCAAGGGGTATCGTGTTACCCAGTAACTGAGTTGCGGAGGTCAAATAAGCAGTTGCTCCATGTAAAATACTGGTATTTAGCTGCGACAGGTTAGCCTGGAAACTGTCCTCAATATAGTTGGGAAAAGACTGGCAGATGATATATGTATATAATTTATGTAACTTATGACTTATGATTACAATGGTAAAATACGTTTCTGCTTTCGCTAGACACATATTGATTACTACGAGTACCTACGTCATTAGTTCATTACAGCTAAAAGCTAATAAAACGAAACCGCAAAACATTCTCGTAATTTCGTACCTAATTGATCTGGCGCCCACTAAAACCTATACAAAAAGCCTATTTCACCTAAAAGGGAGCTCGCAACTACTATTACCTACTTTTTTCATCTGGCAATACTGACTCCTAAGTGTTCGATGGTCCTAATTGGTCTGGCGTCCACTAAAACCTATAGAAAAAGCCAATTTCACCTAAAAAGCAGGACGCATCATACCAATACTACTATTACTTTTTTCAACTGGCAACACTGATGTCTTCCAAACACTTAGTACAAAAAAGAGTTCCCTAAACGTTTTTTACAGGCAATAAAAAGATATAGTTAGAGGCAAATGTGACCGTTGTTCGAGAACTATGTCTCATTACTGTGCCTCAGAGAGTACTTGCTACTAAACGACCGACCTAAAGTGGTTTCAGAAACACAAATTGTTCAAAGTTTCCAAAGTATGGAATAATAGTTCTGTTTCCAAAGTAGTGGGTGCTTGGGTCAAAAACAGACGGGTGTCAGTCAAATTGATGGTTAATCAGCCGTTTTGGAACAGATTAACCTAATTGACGCTTAAGGGCCCGTTCACACGTACCATAACCGCACCACATCGCAGCGGCGAGATGTGGGCAAGCCGTGGTTACGTGTGAATAGTTCCGCTGTAGCTTCTTGCAGTTGCGTTGTGGTAACTACAAAATAAAATCAAATGCCCGATGTAGAGTTTTGTGTGTTTGCGATGTGGCCGGCCGCTAGTGCGCGGTCTTGCCGGTGGTTGCTTTTTGGCTGCGACGTGGTCGGTGTCGTCGACTCGGTTGGTTTTGACGACAAAATATTATATACCCGTGTGAATAAAATATTCATTTTCATTCAAATTATCGCCCGACCACGTGTGGTCGTTGTGGTAAAAGAAAAGAAAGAAAGGAAAATAGATTTATTTGTCACAGAAACACGTGCAAATAAAAGCTATGGTAATTCAAATAAATAATAAAACAAAACAGATTTATGCTTATGAACACAGAACTTAAATGGTCGGCAACTGCACGTCGTGACTGTAATAAGAAAGCTTCCACTCAGCATGAAGCTGTGCTATGGGGACTCACAGCAGAGCGCTGATTTTCAGTGGTCACCCGCCCGCACCACCACCACCGCGCGCCGCCACCCGTGGTGGGTGTGTGGATGTGGTACGTGTGATCGGGCCGAAAAAGATTAAAAAAATAAAAAAGTTTTTTGACTCAAAATACCTTTGTATACAATTACAATATATTTTACTTCGGTATATTGGATTTTAGGGAAAGGCTGCACAAATAATGAAAAACCCTGCCTCCTAAACTAGAGGAACCCTGTGACCTAGGAGCCTTTATTTATTTATGTGTGTTAATAAACCCATAATGACCTGAATTAATTATGATTCTGAATGTGTGAGGATGTGTATATAGGCAGGTATGTGTGGCTGTGTGAGTGGGATGGGATGTGGTGTGGTGTGGTGTACGAGAGGCGAGGGGGTGTGGTTATGTTGAACACTTGTTACGGCCTAAAGGTAAAAGCGGTTGTTCGTCAAATCTATATTAATATTATAAATGGGAAAGTAACTGTGTCTATCCGTCTGTTACCTTTTTACGCCTCAACCTCCGAACCAACCTTTTTCAAAGACAGTTATGTAGGTAGCTAGTTTACATCCTTTTAACCCGACTAGGGGAGGGTAAAGTTTTCGAGAGTATGTATGTCTATTTCTTTGGCACGCGCTGTAGCCTAAACGGCTTGATGGATTTTAACATAAGAGGTGTCGTTAGATTTGTCTTAATTGTGGGCGTGACATAGGCTATATAATATTATACATATTACATCTGAAAATACAAAAAAGGGAGGGCAAGGATTTTTTAAAATAAATTACAACAATATTGGTGTCAAATAAAAGCTAGTATTGAGTCAATTCCAAATATATATATATTAATAAAACTAAAAAGCTTAAAACAAAGCAATATATTAAAAAAAAAAACGAAACACCCGACTGGTAAAACACATAACTGAAAAGGGATAGCAAGCATTATAATCTTTAGAACTTCGGTATTGCAGGCAGGGGGGACAAACCAAAAACCTGAAATATGGTGTTACTTTTGTTTGTCCTGCCTGCATTACCAAAATTCTATAGATTATAACGCTTGTTTTCTCTTTTCAGTGATGTGTTTTTGTAGTCGGGTTTTTTGTTTTTTTTAATAATTAAGTTATTATTATTATTAAATAATGAAATACAACATACACGCAGAAGAAGTCGCGGGCAATAGCTAGGCGAGCATTTTTGGCGCTAGAAAGGTTCAAGAGCTAGATAAGGCCTTAAGCAGAATTTTCCTCTAAAACATATGATTACGACACAAATGGGGCCTCCTTATCGGTTAAGAGTTATATCTCGAGGCCTTGATGACGTCGGGCTAGAGAGAAGGATGAGATCACACGCCTGTCAATCATCTTAACATCCTCGTGGAAAAACAGCTTGCGGAAAATGTTTAACCAGGACTTAAGAGCAAGAGATAGGACTATAGCCTCTATTTCTAACAGCTTAGGGAGTAGTATCCCGTGATTTTTTTCTCTCGTTAGTCTATCTAGTAATGATGTTGTAATGACGATAAAAATCTCAGTGAAAATGGATCTGTAACTACTCGCTAATGACTTTTTTCCATTTTGTAATGGTAAACGAGTTTATTTCCAGTATTGTTGGTCAGTTGGCGGCCATTGTGACATTTCCTCATGCGTGTGACGGTATTAACGGAGGTAATTATGAATTTAATGGAAACTCCCTCAAATAACGACATCGTATTTTCTCTTTTTTTATTACCTAACATTTTTTTTTTTTTTTTAATGTGGACAATCATTTATTTACATAACCAAATTACAAGATGATTATTAACATTAACTAAATTAAATTAAAACTAAGTTAAGCTTAAAAAAGGCCCTCGGGGCATTGTACCGAGGATGCTGGCGGCATTTCCTCGCTGAATTGCAATGCTGATGCGTTGCGCGAGAAAGCCGCCAGCTTTTCGGTCACCAGTTACATCAACTAGACGTTTCGCGATTTCCGCAAATAACTTATGCGCACTGGGACCCCACGGACCGAGGGTCTCGACGCCAAAGGGCACAAAGTTGTACTCTCTGCCAAGGCCTCCATATTTAATAACTTTCAGATTTTCGGCATTTTCTGCCGCTGCACCCGCTTTAGAAGTAGTCCGTTGGAGGTGGGACGGTGCCAGTATGTCTACACAGGTAGCGTCCCACACAAGCATCCGTCCCAAACTCCACGGGACCAAAGACACACCATCAGGTCTTTTGCCATCATCTCTGACAAAGCCAGTCGGCTCAAGAAGAGCAGGCACATTGATGCTGGCAAGAGACCGGCGGATTATGTCATTAAGTGTTGCATGTCTTGAAAAGCGGCCTGCACTTTTTTGACAACAAAGTCCGTGGTGACCCAGTCGGTCCACGTCCGTGCCACAAGGACATGTGTGTGGAGTGCATACCGTGACCCCAAGCCGCAGACCAGTCGCCAGACGAAGCGAGGTCGGATCCAGGAAGGTACCGGTATATGGAGAAGGATGGGCATGTAGCCAATGACCGGCCTCTCTGGTTCCGACCGCCAAAAGTCTTGCGCGATCCGGACCTGAACTGCGGCTCAGAATCGATTTGTATGTTAAATCGCAATAAATATCGTCCCAGCTCCTCTGAGATTTTAGGTTGTCTGGAAATTCTTTACCCGGGCAAGCAATTTGAAAATTTTACCTAACATTACTTTTTAGGATTTTTAAATAATAATAATACCATTTATTTCAGGCGATATTTTAATAATAAAGAAATTTGGCGTATATACATATAACTTACAAGTTGCGCTCCGCGGTTTCACCCGCATAAGTTAAAACTCGTGGCAATATTTCGTGTAAAAGTTATGCAAAGTCAAAGTCAAATTATTTATTTCAAATAGGCACATAAAAGGCACTTTTAAACGTCAAAATGTACAAAAAAAATAGAATTGATTCTAGTTGCTCCTTCCAAAAAGTAGTTTCGTATGGAGAAGAATGGGCAAGAAACTCCACCGTTATTCTTTTTAAATGTTTTATAAAATTTTGTATAGGTACATTTTAAAATTATATGTGAAGACGATGCACTTAGAATAAAATTACTATACCAAAATAGGTAAAAAAAAAAGAATGAAAAATAAAGCAATGACAGGTAAATTAATTATGTGATAGGTACATGATGCTCACATATTTACAAAAATTGTAAAAGTATACGTTTTCCTAAAAATAATAAATAAAGTAATAGGTCAGTGTGAGAGTTAAAGTAATCACAGAATTTAAATTCAACATTGATTTATTATTTGTATCAAATTATAAATTGTACAATTAAAATAGGAACCAGTTTGATTTTGTCTAGACTCTAGATTGTCCTATGGAGCTGGACCAGCATGTTTCCAAGCATTCTTATCTTGGATATAATCCTCTAATTTGTAATATGCTTGTTTACAAAGTGTATTTTTAACATGAGTTTTAAATTTTCTTTCATTTAATTGCAATGTATCACAAGGTATTTTATTGTAACATTTGACACAGTACCCCATAAACGATGTAGGTATGTACTTTAGATAATCTGAAAAATGGTTGATCTATTTTAACTTTATTTCTATTATTAAAATTATGTCTATCACGTGTTTTATTAAAAAGATGTAGATTTTTTCTTACATACATAATATTTTCATAAATTAATTGGCAAGGTACCGTCATAATATTAATCTTTTTTAAATTGTTCCCTAAGAGATTCACGGCGACGTAGATTATAAATGGCTCTGACAGCTCGCTTTTGCAAAATAAAGATGGAATCAATGTCAGCAGCCCGACCCCACAGTAAAATGCCGAACGACATAATGCTGTGGAAGTAGCTAAAATAGACCAAACGCGCGGTTTCTACATCTGTCAACTGTCTTATCCTTCGAACAGCATAAGCAGCCGAGCTTAGACTTCCCCCGCAAGAGATGTTATTATAAAATTTGATTATAAAAAGTATTCTATGTCCTAAACCAGGTCATGGTCTACCCATGTGCCAAATTTCATCCAAATCCGTTCAGCCGTTTTAGCGTGAAATCGTAACAAACAAACTCACTTTCGCATTTATAATATTACCTAGTAAGGATGATGTACGATCTACGATAAAAGTAAATTAATTAAACATACCTAAATTCGACTTACCCTAAAAAACATACAGAAAAAAGTATTTTCCGATAGTATCTAAAAGATTACATATTGAAGGCAAAGTTCTTATGGCTTACATCAGCAAGAAATCTAATATGAAACTATCGGAAAGTTATCGAAGATCCGAAATTATTTCGGACCGCCATTTTACCTTACCGACCGACATAGCCTTAATACCTACTCGCATGGATATTTAAATTCCGGATGTGACCGACCTAAGGGTTAAGGTAGGTAATAAAGTATTCATAGTAAACTATAGGCAGGAATATTTGATGGCAGACCACAAGATTATAACAACCTAGTTTTACTGCGACTTCACGAAAAAAAAACACGTTGTAGCTACACTTTTGTGAAGACATTGGAAGACACACACCTAATAAAGAAACTGAATGAGCTTCAACAACGTAAGAACACAATAACGTAAAACAAAAACGATTTTCAGTATTCAAACTCAACTGACATTCGAATCGAAAACATGACAGCTGTCACTGTCAAATTATTATCCACGCAGAAATAGTGAGTATCGAGGGATCAAGTTCAAAAATAAATGAGTGACATGCATTATGTATATTTTTATTGCTTCAAAAATATACATAATGCATGTCACTCGTAAAAATGTCAGCCATGATTATACACGATTGAGTTTCAGTGCTGAGCGATTCGATAAACGAATATCTAAATACTATTATATATGTTATATTATATAGTAGGTATCTTGTTTTTTCAGAAGCTTTTCTTTTGTTTTATAAATAACCAATTGCTACCCACAATCCCCATATAAAGAGCCAACACAGTTTTCGTCTATCCTAGATCAGCAAGGCAATTCGTCTTCGAATTTATCGCCTCTACTTTGTCTTGGTAAAGATGTTTGAATAAATTATTCGAGGCAGTACAGGATAGACACGCTAGGCTAGGCAAAAAAGAGTCTTATTATGCTCTTTGCACTCCCTAAGAAATACACCGCACTCCTTTTTCGCCATTCATTTCTCAGTAAAGTTAGTACTCGTAAGCTTCTAAATTTCGAATCTTGTCTTTGGTTTTTATGTGAAGTTCGATGCCCGTCAATTTGGTAGAAATCTGTTTCTAGCGCTAAGTAACTTGACATCTGCGGATTACATTTAGATGTTGCCTATAGTTGTAGCGTTTTAGCATGGCAATAGCGGTCATTGCCCTAAAGCTCTAGTATCTCTCCGTAGGAATCTAAACAATAAACTATGTACAGTTTTTCGTTATTAGAATATTTTAAAGATCACGATAGAGGTTGATTAATGACGCCAACGGATTTTATGTCAATTTTTTAAATAAAAAATGTAGGTGGGTCAATGATCGCTAGTGCCACGCTAAAACGTGACAACTTTAGTGTTAGTGAAAACGGGCATTATTCATTCATTAGATAATATTAGCCCATTTCAACGCCGGCTGTCGCTGAAAACCAGCGCTGGGGCTCTGTCTCGCATAGGGTCGCAGCATTATGCTGAGCGATGGCCATTTTGCGTGGATGAGACGCATATTTTCCCCAACTTGTTCTTTTTTATGTTTGTGTTCCTTCTCTGCGTCATGTTTACCGCAAATAAATGTATTTCCTTTCTTTATTTCTATTAAAGCCGAAGTTTTACGCTAACATGATGCTAAATTGCTAATGTTAGCTAACTACTTGTGCTATTTATCTTTAGCCTAGAAAAGTGTATTTATTGTCAGACCGTTTCCATTAAGAGAATTAACAGTTCTGAGTCAGGTCAAAACAAAAGGCATCTTGCCAGCAATTTTGTATGCGAAAGTAGATATAATTTGTACTTAAATCGAAACTTTTGTCCTTAGCTTTTAATAACTAGCTGCGCCACGCGGGCCCACGTGATTTTTTCTAAAATAAAAGTAGCCTTATTTACTTCTTATAACATCAGCTATCTGCCAGTGAAAGTCCCGTCAAAATCGGTTCAGCCATTTCGGAAATTAGCCGAAAAACAGACAGACGAAAAATTGTTTTTAACTTTTATAATATGCATTTAGTAAATTGCTGTTATTTCGACATTACAGACACTTCATCATCTACCTAGCCTTTTCCCAACTATGTTGGGGTCGGCTTCCAGTCTTACCGGATACAGCTGAATACCAGTATTTTACATGGAGCGACTGCCTATCTGACCTCCACAACCCAGTTACTGGGTAACACGATACCCCTTGGTAAGACTGGTTGTCAGACTTTCGGGCTTCTGACGACCCGTAACAACTGTCAAAGATCTACAAATGACAGCCGGGACCAACGGCTTAACTTGCTTTCCGAGGCACGGAAGGGTCTTGATATGTAAAGATGGTCACCCATCCACGGACCAAACGTAGCTTAACCTGATGGATCGACCCGTGCGGCTGTTATTACTTGGCCACAAGTAAATCCCCAAGCCACATTACAGACACTTCAATTGTATTTATCTTATCTTTCTTTTTTCTTTACAGATTTACTCGCCAAACCAATTTGGACTACTACTTTGTTCAACTTTTGTAATGGCCTTAAAAATGAGCGTTCTTCAGGCATTAATTAACCTTCCATCTAATCTACGCCGACTTTTAAGTAAGAATGAAATTGAGACAAAACAACATTCAAATGATGTACGATGGTAAGCGCATTACTTCAGAACGGCTGGACCGATTTAGCTATATATTTTATTTTAAAATGTTCGTAATAGTCCGAATCGAGGTTTTATGTAAAGAAAAATTAGATAAGTTTTCCGGAAAATCTTCAATTTCCGGAAAAAGTTATTTTATTTATGAGATTTTTGTATGAGCTCAAGACCATTAATGACGATTTAAGGCTCCTACAAACAAGCGCGACACGCGACGCGACACAAAGGCACCGCTTGTAGTGAAGGAGCCTTTAAACGATGGATATGCGTTAAGACTCTTACAAACAAGCACGACACGCGACGCGACACAAAGGCACCGCTTGTAGCGCTACACGCGGTGCCTTTGTGTCGCGTCACGTGTCGCACCTGTTTGAAGGAGCCTTTATTCTTTTTAGGGTTCCGTAGTCAACAAGGAACCTTTATAGTTTCGTCATGTCCGTCTGTCTGTCCGCGGCTTAGCGCATAGACTCTTAGTACTAGAATTTGGCAAGGGTATACATATTAATCACGCCGACAAAGTGCTAAAATAAAATCTTGAAAAAAAAAAAGGTAAAGTGGGGCATGTTTTTTTTTTTTCGTCTCTCTCACGGTGGGGGTATCGTTGGATAGGCCGTTCAAAAAAAATGCTGGTCTGTGAAAACCATTTTTCGATACAGGGAGCCATTTGCATAATATTAATCTTTTAAGTGCTTATTAGAATCAAGTGTACACATACCCAAAAACAACTATTTATAATAAATAGTAGTTTTTGGATAAATGGAAAACATCACGGCAGTTGTATATATATAACTAAGTTAAAAGGAAAACTATCAAGACACCGCGTGTAGCATTACAAGCGGTGCCTTTGTGTCGCGTCGCGTGTCGCTCTTGTTTGTAGGAAGGAGCCTTCACAGTTATGTAGGTTTTAGAAGTTAACGAGTAATGGTCGACCAACTTGCATTTAGATTTTGAATGTATTGGAGAACATGTTTTTCTACTACAATATTACGTTTGTTCTTGGGATAAATTCTTCCCAACTACGGCACCCTTCATTATGGGTGGTCCGGCACGCAATTAGCCGATGTTTCTGTTTTGTTTATATGCATGGAAAGTTATCAGGAAAAAAAAATTGGAACTGATTCACTAAACGATCACAAACAAAATTGAAATTTGAACAGAACAACGTCTGGTCAAACAAAAATGTTCCCCTTCAATAAAATACCTCTCAATCTGCGAAAAGTAGGTTACAACCACGATCTTATAAGTTTACGCATATAAGAACTCTCGGCACTCACGTAGAAAGGGCTCTCCAGTCTTCAAGAGGCCGCAAAGTACTTGCTAAGATCTATCAAATTACTGAAAGTACGGTCAACAGTACTCTTGAAGTACGAAAACCGTCCTTAATGCGAAGACACAACGGTGGTTTCAATGTCAAATTGTTACCATCGACGCGAGCTTGAAAGTACACAGGGGAAAAAGACGATAGGTAGGTATTACTTTACAGAGTTTGCTGATTGAGCCTTTACTTTTTGGCGTTCTTCTGGAAGAAGTTGGTCTTCAGGCTATTTTACTGTATTTGAGAAAAAATCTATAAATGTATTATTGAGATATTTTAGGCAAAAAGCAGGCGGAAAATATTAGTTTTAATTCATAAAATAACGAAATACATTTTAAAATTCAATTAAAAGATTTCAGTTTTTAGGGTTCCGTAGTAAACAAAGAACCCTTATAGTTTCACCATGTCCGTCTGTCTGTCTGTCTGACCCCACTGTAGCTCAGAGACGCTCAGTGCTAGAAAGCTGTAATTTGGCATAGGTCACGACGACAAAGTGATAAAATAAAATATTGAAAAAAAACTTTTTTAGCTTACTTCCCTTGCACGAAATGTGGGGATGATCAAAAATATTGCAGGTTTGTGAACACCACTTTTTTCACGATTCAAGGGTCCACTTGTGTAATATTTTAAGCATTAAAGTGCTAATTATTGTTAAAGTCAAGTGTGTGTGTGTGTCCCCCTGCCAGCTAAATGGTTGTTTATGAGATGTGAAAAATTCATGGCAGTAGTACATATAATGCAATTAAAAGAAAAACTATCACGGCTAAGTAGACTTTACAAGTTAACGAGTTATAGTCGACCAACTTAACTTTGCAGTTGGAGAATAGACCGTGGCATATATCGATGTATGGGAGAACAGGTTTTTCAACTACAATGTTAAGTTAGTTGTTATGGAATAAATTTGTCCCAAGTAATCCCAACTACGGAACCGACACGCACTTGGCCGGTTTTCTAATCTGTTAACACCATGAAATAGTAGCCGCCATGTTATTACCTCAAAAGGCTGTGTAAACTAAAAAGTGTCAACTATCAACTGATCGGCGCGCGGCGTTTAAAGGTTTTGTACTTTTATTATTTTCGCAAAATTAAATTTATATATTAATAGTCAATTTTCATCTATTTTCTTAAATAACTTTATACTATTATTTTAAAATTATAAAAAGATATACTTACTTTTAGACTATTTATTTTAAAATTATAAAAAAATATACCTACTTGAGTGCCTCACAGTAAGGTCCTTTCAATTAATGTGTCACGGTACAGTGTGCTAAACTTTTTAAATTTAATTTATTTATTAAAACTTTATTAACAAGTAAAAAAGAAATAACCGTACAAAGGCGGACTTAAAGCCTGAGGCATTTTCTACCTGTCAACCTTAGGGTGATGCAGAGAAGACACATGGTGCAACGTAAGGGATCACATCACATCATCAGCCTATAATGTTCCCACTGCTGGGACTCAGGCCTCCTCATTTTTTGGTTCTAGGACATGCCGGTTTCCTCACGATGTTTTCCTTCACCGTTTTGAGAGCAGTGGTGATGAAATAATTTACACAAAGTAAAGCGCCCGTGTGGGTTCGACCTAGGACCTACAACTCGTAAGTCGCGGCCGTTACCACTGGGCCACCACTGCTCTCCTGCTCTCTCACGTAAGGGATAGATAACACGAAAATAATTATACAATACAAGAATAAATACGTAGATACATACATATAAACAGAATAAACTTTGTCAGAAATAACGATCAGTAGAAAACGAATCCAGCAAAATATCAGCGCTGGGATCTGCCAACTTCTTACGTAAACGTTAACATGCCTTCACTTTAAAAGACAACCGACTGGTCGCCGACCGTATTTTCTTATCTGTCTCCCGAAAGTGAGGGTCCATATGCAAAATTCATCATTTACGTAACACGTCCGTCCGTGTTTGGTTCAAAGAAATTGACATGTGTAGGTACCAACTTAATCGGTCCATTAGATTCGTAGCAAATCGGCTGTAACAGACGGTCAGACAGACAGACATACGAGGGATTCTATAAGGGTCCGTTTCTTTCATTCGGACATACGGAACCTTAAAAATACCGTGTTTTCTTCTTTGTTTATGATAAAAATAAACACAATAATACGCCCAATTTCCTGATCCTGATGATTGGACGAACATACTTATTCGATGTACGGGAAGCTGGAAATTCAATCAATAAACGTGGGATCACGTTATGAGATTCGGATACCTACAGGCGGTAAGCAAATAATCACATTTGGGCAGCTTTTCCCTTCCTTATAAAATCAACATGGCTGATGGCATTAACTTCTTTCTAACTTAACTAAAACTATATACAAACTAAAATATGGTGTCGAAAAATTCATCCACATTGCTGTCGACTGGTTGTCAGTCACAACCAGTCGACAGCAATGTGGATGAATTTTTCTGACTGACACATACCCAAGAGACTGGCGGCATTGCCACGTTGTATGGCAATGTTTAGTCTCTGGGTCACGGGAAGTGTAAAGTTTTTAGTTAATTTTAGCTTAATTAATTAATTATGGTGTGGCAAGTTATTGCCCCTTACATTTTTTTGATTGTGGACGGTTTATAAGGTGTCTGTAGTCTGTCTTAGGCTTATATTGCAGCCGCGGATATTGTGTGTCGCGGGATTTAGAGAATCCTGCGGCTAGTGACAGCTAATGATGGCTGTCAGACGTCATAGTGCACCGGCGCCGAACGGAAGCATTTCGTCTCACCGCAAACCACGTTTTTTCAATCTCAGTTCATCGCGCCCGCAAAACCGCAAAACTTTATTACGTTATCCCGTAATCCTTGGGGATACGTTTGCTACGTTTTCAAAATTAAAAATAATAACCCGCGTCCGATTAAATCCAAAATATAGACTTTCAAGTGACCAGTGTACGGGCAAGCAAGGTGGCCACCTGCCCAGAAGGATTCTTCAAGATTTCGCCAGGAGAAGCACAGGTACCGCTTTTGCATTATTTGCTGGAGTTAGGCTACAAACGCCACCTGACCGTCACCAATTCCTCTTTGAAAGTTTGCTCAAAAAAAAAGGCAAATTGAATTATTATGCATTCCAGATAATAATTTTTCTGTCGTCCTCGACCCGCAAGGATACACGGCTATTTTATACGCCTGTCCCTCCAAATTAGGTATGTTTTTTTGTTACGTCATTCTTGTACGTCATCAGTTAAGCAAATTAGCGATCCTTTTGAATGGTCGGAAATCAAGATTTATTATACCCACGTGCGCTGGGCGTCAAAGGCCGATTCTGTTGAATTCCAGTAACAACCCAAAAAAAACCCTTCATAACAAGATACATATCTTCACAAAAACAAAGCACTAACAAAGTATTTGATTTATAGGAGCTCGCGGCTAAGTGGCTAACTAATAACAGCCGCACGGGTCGATCCATCAGGTTAAGCTACGCTTGCCGGGGTTTGTCCGTGGACCATCTTTACATACCGAGTCTCCTCCGTGTCTTGGAAAGCACGTTAAGCCGTTGGTCCCGGCTGTCATTCATGGATCTTTGACAGTCGTAAGGGGTCGTCGAGAGCCTGAAAGTCTGACAACCTGTCTTACCAAGGGGTATAGTATTACCCAGTTACTATGTTGTGGAGGTCAGATAGGTAGTCGCTCCACGTAAAATACTGCTATTCAGCTTCATCCGTTTAGACTGGAAGCCGACCCCAACATAGTTTGGGAAAAGGCTGGAAGATTGATTAGTCATTGATTTCTATCTCAGAACAGCATCTTTCATATCACTTTAAACTACACCCAATCTTAACAGATGAATTTGTAGCTAAGTAAGTGTTAAATATCTGTCAACATGACACTATTTCCACATTATTTCACTAACTTGCTCAGGGGGGTAACCATCACCTCTTATAGCAATATTATTATAATATTACTTCACAGTGGGAAAGTGATGGAGCTATACAGGACTTATAGCTCCAGCTCTTTCTCACGCTGAAGTAATATTGAAATAATACTGCTATAAGAGGTGATAGTTACCCCCCAGAAGCACTATCAACTAGTGATGGTCATTGACGGTTTTTCCCTTATCGAAACGGCAACGTTGATTTATGTTTATCAACTAATCGATCAACTGGTTATATTCGTAAACGAGTTAACGTGCTCTTAGTGTCAAGTTGCAACATAAACCGTTCATTCATTGAAAGGTTTTTATTCAACGCTGGCTCGTAAAGGCTCTAACAGACTGGGGCGACGTCGCGGGCGCGACTGGCATATTTCCGCATGTCACGACCGCGGTATCGTCCCAGTATACAAATTAGTATGAATTGGTTTGTCTCAGGTGGTTTGTCTGAGCGGCGCGCGCCATTTCAGCAATATTGTCGTACTTTTCTTAAAGAAATATTTCAAAAATCAAGTCTTGTTTATGTAAGTTAGAGTTGAAAAGTTCAAATTCTATGACATGAGCGTTGCTCGCAATATATGCACGATGTGATTTTCAATTGTTCAGCAAGTTTTTTTTAATTGTTCAGTTCCTTGTTTGCTTTCTCGAACTTAGTTGATTAGTTGAGTTACATTCATAAGCGTCGCTGAAGAATTCAACTAGTTGATTCACAAACAGTTAACGTTAATACGTTCGGTTGATTCAACTAGTTCGTTGATTCAACGTCCGTCGCTACTATCATTAAACTCCTAACCTGCTTCTTGCTAGTATCTACTTCAGAAGCGCATTGATATTTTCTAAAAAATCCGATCGTGTCTAAAGAGACAGAACTATTACAACTTAAAGCTTTCACTGTAAAATATGATGATTAGGCAGTAATTCCTAAAGCAGATACAGAATGTCTCGAGGAGCTAAAACTACTCACACACTTTCGATTACACTCTGAAGGATTTTGAAAGAAATTCATAATCCTATCGGCCTTTATCACAACACCAGCGCTACGGTATTTATTCTTTAAATATCGCAGCATTCTGCTGAGATAGGACCCTTTTTGGCGTCGCACAAGTCTTGATTGTTTATTTTTGTATTTTGTTTAATCTAACAAATATGTCAGTTTTGTTCATTTTAAATGATCCTTTTTTACTTTTTGTATTTCTTGTACGTGTCCCAAATAAAATATTTTTCATTCTTTCTTTCTCTGCAACGAATGTGCCAAAATTAAAGGCATTACCATTGTAATTGTGTTACGTAACTACCCTTTTATTTATTTTTTTGTGTGGGAAATTATAAAATAACTTCTCCCGCTCTGGGCAGAGCGGGAGGGTGTGTCAGACTCTTACTGACTAAAACCCACTCGTATTCCTTCCGTTGCCTGGGGCCTCGGTAACCCTTTCGAACTTCCACGCGACCCCTGCACGTAACTACCCTGCAGTTTTCAACCTAGGTACCTCTTGCTTGAATATGACCAGAGCACAACGTATGCTCAACTTTAATATCACTTAGAAATCCAATATAGGATGGAAAGGCTCTACTGCATGCCGTTATTAACCCCTTAAACTATGCACAAGTGTTAGTGCAAGCGGTGAATAGTTCAACACGGCGGTACCTTCCAACCCCTTAGCTCGGTAACTTCTACGGGCATTACCGCTTTACAGATTGTTCGCAGACTTGGTTCATTGAAAGCCGTACTATATGGCTAAATGTCGAGCTTGTGGTTTTAGTTTAGAATAGTTTCTGCCTGCGACTTCATCCGCGTGTTTCATGTTTTAATACAAAATATATCCTATGATACTCGGAATTACTGTAGCTTTCCGTATGTGAAAGAACTTTCGGTATCGGATTAGAAGTTCCAAAGATTATACCCTACATACATACTCACAAATTGTACCTCTTCATAATATATATAAATCATAAAAATGAAATGCTGTTTAGTGGTAACTGCATCACTTCTGAACGGCTGGATCGATTTGGCATTTTTTTTTACCGACTTCAAAAAGCAGGTTCTATATTCATCTGTATGTTTTTTTTTTCACTCGTTAATTGTGATTAGTTTTTGAGTTCAAGACTACGTATTTTCCTACTTAGTCTATGTGGATCTCGTATAATGTCTGTCACTGTTATTTATATAGCAGGTAGTGGTATCCGAATTTGTGTGGGGTAGGTTAGGTGGGGTGGGGTGCAAAAACAAGTGAACAATAAAAACTTTTTACAAAAAAAAAAAACATTAAAAAGAGAAACATAACTTTAATTTCAGAAGTCGGTGGCAATTTAAAAAACGAAAGTACAAAACCAAAGACACCGACTTCCAAAATTAAAGTTCGTTTTAGGGTTCCGTACCCAAAGGGAAAACGCGACCCTATTACTCATACTCCGCTATCCGTCTGTCTGTCCGTCTGTCGCCAGGTTGTATCTCATGAACCGTGATATTTAGACAGTTGAAATTAGATTATGTATTTCTGTTGCCGCTATAACAACAAATACTAAAAAACAATAAGATAAATATTTAAGGAGGCTCCTCCCTTAAAACAGACATGAATTTTTTTTTCATAGATGATAATGGTACAGAACCCTTCGTGCGCGAGTCCGACTCTCACTTGGCCAGTTTTTATGTTTTATTTGGAAGTCGGTTGTTAATTTTTTTGTAATTCGGGAAAACTGAACGTCCTTTTTTCTATTGGATTTTTGTATGAATTATTGATATTTGGACAGAACGTCGCACAGTGGAACGAATGTATGGGAGCGGTTGGACGTAGACATGTCCGAAAAATAAGAGTAAAATTATGACAAACTAATGATGCCATCTTATTCGATTACTTAATGCCTTCATAAATTGTGGTGATGAATTTCTTCATAACTCCCATATTTCGGGAGTAATTTGAGAAAATGTGAAATTTTACTATGAAAATGAGTGTATCGAGCTCTCTCCCTCCTGATTCCGGGCTTGTTTCAAGTAGCGGTCTCTAATATCGTAATGCTATTACTAAGAGCTATATTTAATACTAAGACACATAGTGCGCCAAATGTGCACTTTCTGGGATAAAAGGAAATGAAAATTTAAAAAAAAAAACGTTTTTTCCCCATTTGTATTTACTTTAAACCGCAGACAGACTTATTAAGAGGTCTATAAATATATTATATATATACAGAAATATATATTAACAAAAATATTCACAAGAACTGATGAGAGTATGACTTTTAAGTAAGTTGATAATAAATTACCTAGTTTCATTAAAAGTACAATAAATAATTAAGATGTAAGCTCTAATTTACTAAGTTACACATTTTAAAACAATAACATCATTTAATTATCTTCGTCATCATCATCATCATCAATTAATTCAAATTCAGAATCGATGTCCGCTAAATCATTTATGTTAACAAATTCGATATCACTTTTCTCAGAATCCGTAAGCTCATAAAATTCCTTAAAAGAAGATTTTTTTACAAACTTATTTACTTTTGGACGGATACTTGTAACAAGTGGATCAGAAGACAGTAAAAGATTGTGCATAATATCTTCATTGCATGAGATACTGCTATGCTTTCGAGAATGCCCCTCTCTATATTTTCTAAAATCTTTATTTCTAGCCTCAGATGCCTCTTCGGATAGAAAACCAATGGGCACAATTGACATGTTCTGAACTATGTCTGGCCCATGCATTAAAATTTTATGAAGTGAAGAAGGCATATAATACCATGGGTATAACTCCACGTAAAGCTTAGCAGTATCAAAGCAGAACTCTCGGAATTTAGTTACGTTGATCTTCTCTCCTGATGAAATACACTGCAAGATCACACAGATTTTTCTTAAAAGCATAGCATCTATTCCGGTCAGTTCAGCAGATTTAGTGTAGTTTTCAAAAAATCTCCTTGCCGAGTTGCCATTGTTGGTGGATCCACTGCCTTGTTTCACAACATCGAGAAGTAAGCCCGTTTCTCTTCTTACAGCCTCTTGAACTCTTTTCTTCCTGTCATCAACTTGCCTTTTTGCTATATCACCCCTTACTTGCCATGATTTTATGTCTAATTTGTAGGAAATGTGTAATAAGCATTCCATTGAGCGAATCCAAGCGTGAAGGGTGCTTAAGCTATATTTATACATGTCCTCGTTTGCGTGTTTATCTTTGATTAACTCTAAATTATTCATTTCTTTAGGACAAGCCTTGCATATGTCACACACTGAAGCTGCTGTATTGGATATAATGGAATGAATTTTACCATCAATCATTGTCAACAGCAGTTGGTGTTTGACACTAATTCCATCAGTGATGGTGGATGGAGTTAAGGCTTCAATCTCTGCTTCGATTTCAGCCATCTCTCTCTGCACATTTTCTTTGGTTTCCTTTATAAACTTAAACAATATTGGCCGGCAAAATGAAGTGGAAGATGGTCGCTCGTTTTCCCAAATTGTTACACCTTTTGAGACGAGCCGCAGTGGTACAAGACTAATCATAAAATTACTAGCAAGATCGATTTGCTCATCTTCACTCGTCCTTTGATGATAAATGCTTTGGCTAGATGATCCGTCAAAACCCCATTTGCTGGTCAATACGAGCTGTTGATTGGGATCAACAGGGGTTTCTAACGACCTAATAAGTCTTCTTGAGGTTAAATCCATCAAGGCTTGTAATTTGATTTTTGCAGAGCTCTCTGTAACTGTGAGATCTTCTTTGGCCGGATAGCACTTAATTTTTTCTTTAACCAACATGTAGTAACTCGGGTATTGAAGAGCTCCTTCTTGAGTGTTGAAATCCCGAAGAGTGTTATAGCGCCATTTCGATAAGTTCATCGATAGGTACATAAAGAGCCAATGCCTTCAAAGGGGATATTTCCCGTACCTGAATTGATTTACCTTCAATGAAGGCTTTGATTTTTGAGGCCTCTTCTGGATTCTCCGTCAAGTATTTCATAACATAAGCTGTATCGCTTTGTCCTGCCTTTTGAAGCGCCCTTTCGGCCGAAAACATAATTTCAGCGCTGCTACTGCTGCATGAAAGACTATCTTCAGTGCGTCTTCTTTTTTGCCGGTTACTAAGGTCCTCAAAAGATTTACGAGGACTAGGATGTGTACAAGTTGAAGCATCAGATTTAGCAGGAGAAATTATGGGCTCGATGACGTCACTTATATTTTCTGTAGAAGGTTCCATATTTTCATTCTGTAATTCCGGCCATTGAATTGCAGCCTGTAGCCAAATCTCATGTTTCTTCCGAAACTTATCTGTGCTTCTTCCAGACTGTGTCCATTTTGCATAAATGCGGTAGCAAAATCGACGACACCAGTCTTTTAAACTTGTTTCAGCACTTTCACATAACTGAACACAACTGTTATCTTTTAAAACACTGAACAAATAGTTAAAGTCGCGTAAATCTTTATGTGCGCGTGCGCATAAAGCAACGTGAATATCAAGATTTGTATTAAAATTTGGAAAATACATTGCGAGATTAGCTTGGATACAACGAGGTGTAAATCAACACTGATTTTAAAGTTACTAATAGTGACCTATTTATATAAAATCCAGGTATCCCAGGTATCCTTTGTTAAATATTGCAAGGTAATTAGTTATTGTGATAATTAGTAAATGATGCATGCTAAATTAGTGTATTAAGAGCCATTTAGTAATTAAATAATAGCAATGTTCTTATCAGTAATCATTAGTGCATCAGTTTTATATGTAAACCTTAAGTCCCTAATTATATATCCTAATTAGCTTATATCTTCTCTAATTGGCTGCTCAGAAATGTTATTGTAATAAGGTAAACCTTTAGAAAAACGGTTTTAATCAACAAAATAAACAAAAAATAAAAAAATTGTGTTATAAAATAAACATCACTCTTTATCCCAGAAAGTGCACATTTGGCGCACTATGTGTCTTAGTATTAAATATAGCTCTTAGTATTAGCATTATGATATTAGAGACCGCTACTTGAAACAAGCCCGGAATCAGGAGGGAGAGAGCTCGATACACTCATTTTCATAGTAAAATTTCACATTTTCTCAAATTACTCCCGAAATATGGGAGTTATGAAGAAATTCATCACCACAAGTTATGAAGGCATTAAGTAATCGAATAAGATGGCATCATTAGTTTGGCATAATTTTACTCTTTTTTTTCGGACATGTCTACGTCCAACCGCTCCCATACATTCGTTCCACTGTGCGTCGGTCGGGTCAGTTAGTTGAGTATAGATAAGCAACTACAACAACAACAGGTATATAAAATTAGTTTAAAATATTTAAGTACTTTTTCAGATAAAATAATAAATAAATAGTAGATAGGCGAATTGTTAGTATCATATTTAGCGATCTCCTGACTTTGAGTATATGAAAGTTAAATCTCCTAAAACGCGGCTTCCTCTCTCCTACACTCGTGCTGTGCCCTACAGGGTCCACAATGATCTCAATTATATAGTTACCACCTAAGTACACATTATGGTAAAGCAATAAAGATATTGAGTATTGAGTATTAAACTTAGAACTTAACGACTAAGTTGTAGTTTCATACATCTAATGTCAAATCACATGACAGATGCAGTCGTGATTCGAAGGTCGAACTGACAATAGCCAATCAAATGACGGAGCCCCGCTCGCTTTCAGCACTAATCACTGGATGCGTTTAGGGCTACACATACCTATTTAAAGCATCATTCTGTCTCTGACATCTTCAAACTGTTGACAGAAACAGTACGATATTTTCGTTTAGAGCTAAATGTATTGAGTAATTGAGGTGCAAGCGGGCCTTAAGAGGCTTACAACAGTTAAATCGCTGTCACTGTCGGAATGCATAGAAAAGAAAGAGAAGCGCGATGACACAACGCTGGTAATTTATTGCCAAATATGAAGCAATTCTCTATTTACAAAAAATCTATTGATGGATAAAATAAATAAAACACTATTATGCTAATGTGTTGCCTGTAGAATAATCTGACAAAAAATCAGAATGATTGCTGATATATAAGTATAGTTTTTAATCGTTAAAAGAAAATTTTAGAGGTATCTTCGTAATTTTTTTCTATCGTATCATATTAGTTGTATTATGTTTTTAACACACTATCTACCTAGCATATATCCTGAAGAATATCATATATTTTTTTGATTTTGTTTACTGTAAAATTTGCGTTTAGGTCCTGTAGTCCCCTTAAAGTCAGAATAACTTGAATAAGCTTTCAGGAAGTCATGTTTTTGTTACAGAATGTATTTATAAAATCATTTTCAGTTTGCGTGCGTTTGTGACTTGATGTAGAAATAATGGATGATTAGCAATCATTTTTCAACTTGACTCCCTTGTTGGTCCAGTGGTCGCAAGCGCTACTGCTGAACATGAGGTCATGAGTCGATTCACGGGTCCGGGAGTCTTATTGGATTTTTCCTTCTGGAATTTCTCAGTAGCAGCCGGAGTCAAGATTTGTGCTCGGTTGATGGCAATAAGCTCGCCCCCTGTTAGGTACATGGGACTTAAACATAAGTTTTGCGAAATGTGCTCTGCCTAACACTTCAGGGTTTACATCCGTGATGTTATTTTGTCCGTAGCCAGATTAAAACTCATTTTACAGCAATTTGAACTCATAAATGGGTCATTTAATTATCTACCATTATAGTCAATAATTGAAGCAGTATCATCAATCATGAAATTAATCGCTTTTATAGTTTAACTCTTCGATTTAAGTGTTCAAATTACTGTTAAATGTAATTATTTTTTGTATTGATTGCTCGGTTATCGCCACATAAATAATTTCATATACATTATTGGCCTGACATTGGTATTTATGGGTTTAATCTACAGCTCAATGTTGATAAAAGAAAATTATTTCACCAGATTTCAAATGGTTCGGCTTGTTTGTGCATCTGTAGTCGACATGTATAATGTTCCCACTGCTGGGACACAGGCCTCCTCTCTGTGAGAAAGGGTGGGCCGTAATCCACCACGCGGGCCCAGTGCGGGTTGGTAGATGTCACATGTCCTCGATTTTTTGGTTCTAGAACATGCCGGTTTCCTCACGATGCTATGCCTTCACCGTTTATTATTTATTTATACTTTATTGTACACCGTATACAAAAAGAAAAAAATATTCACTACAAAATATACAATGGGCGGCCATATCGCACAAAGTAAATCGCAGGGTTCGGACCTACGACCTATAAAATCGGTAAGTTGCGGCCGTCTCCACTGAGCCACCACTGCTCTCAGTTATACTTGACCTACAGACGCACAAACAACCCGAACAATGCAAGCACCCGAACCAAAATCAAAAGTCATTTATTCAAACTAGGCTGAGAATCAGCACTTTTCGAACGTTAAAATTACATAAGACAGTCCCCCAAAACGCCCACCCTTCACCACTTCCTAGTGCTTTAGCGGGGAGGAAGAAGTGGTCAACAAACTCCTCAGCAGCACAGCTGTCTGTTCAGTTAGAGAAAAAAACATGGATTCTATACAACAGTATGCAAAACAATTTACACCACGTGCAACACAAAACATTTTTCCTAAATTATTAACCATAAGTCAGCTAGCACACCACAATACCAACAAAAAAAAGAAAAGGAAACACCGAAAACTATAAATTCTCAAGCAGAGATAAAAACGTAAACAGAACTTAATGCCCAAATAAAAGCCTCCAAGCATAAAAGGCGTGCCCGCTTACATATAGCTATAGCTGTAACAGTCACAAATGATGAACTAGGACCATCAAAGTAAAATAAATAAACAATTAATTACTAATAACAAAACAAAACAATGGTCAGCAAGACGACCAGTCACCACAAGCAGCAGCCGTTCACGAGCATAACGCAAAAATCAGCCATTGAACCAGAGCATATAAATAAATATACATGAGAAGTAGCCTACCAATATTTTTTTTTTTTTTTAATGAAACCGAGATCATTGAAGCGAAGTTAGATGAAGCGTAAAGTTTGAAACAGAGATAAGATTCAACAAATAGCGTAGGTAGTTTTGGAGATGACCGCAGATATCCGAAGCAATGTAGTTCGTTAAGATCATCATCTGACTAGCCTTTCCCGAACTACGTTGGGGTCGGCTTCCAGTCTAACCGGATGCAGCTGAATACCATTATTTTAAATGAAGCGACTGCCTATCCCCACAACTCATCTGGGTAATACGATACCCCACGGTAAGACTGGTTGACAGACTTTCGGGCTTCTGACGACTCGTAACTACTGTCGAAGATCTACAAATTAATGACAGACGGTGTCCTGTTCAAATATCAATAACTATAAACAAGGACGTAAAATTTTTCCCGAATTTATGTTACGTGCAACTTTTTATTTTTTTTTCGTTAAATCCTAGTTCGGACTATTACGAATATTTTCAAACAACAAGTAGGTATTCAAATCGGCCCAAACAAACAGCATTTAGCTTCTGGCGAAAGGATAATTACCAATCCGTGTGCCAAAAGGTAATCACAATTACAGCTTTTAACAAAGGAAGATACTTCAACCAAAAATTATTTCACAAAATAAAGAAATTCAATTTTTTTACATTAACATGACTTTGCTGTGATCAATTTCGGTTGTTTTCCAGCCTTTTGATCTGAGCGCACAATACATTTTCCGATAATTATTTTACCGTTATTCCGAATTTTCGCGGAAAAAATTCATTTAAAATTACCGAAATGACCTCTACAGTAATCTCACGGACGTGTTATTATTTCGGTGAAACATTATAGCACATGCATTTCGTTTTAAAATGTCATTTTGGACGCTATCATGACTCTTTTTTTCACTGGCAATTAGTTTTATTTTTTGACTAGCTGCGCCACGCGGTTCACTCGCATAAGTCTCGCTCCCGTGGGAATATCGGGATAAAAAGTATTTTATGTCCTAACCCAAGTCATGGTCTACCCATGTGACAAATTTCATATAAATCCGTTGAGCTGTTTTAGCGTGAAAGCATAACAATAACAAACTCGCTTTCGCATTTACAATATTAGTTAGGATTGACGCGTCATTACGGCCACGTTTTATTGTTAAGGGACAGAAGTACTTGTATAATCCCTGAAGCACTTCAAACACATACAATGAAAACTAAACATCGCTAGACTTAAAGTACAATTAAGATCGCCCGCCAGGACAAACTGACGCCGTTCGGCAGAAAAGATGGATGCCATACATTTTTTTTTTCCTCCCAACTTTGGCGAAGACTTCATACAGCCTAGTTTTAAACTCTTGTTCGGCGCACACGAAAAAGTTCATTTTCAAGATTTTAACACATTCTAGTTGAATTAAATCGACGCCATTTTCACGAACAATTTTCTGCAAAGCTCCAGTGAATTGTATAATTCACTGGAGCTTTAGCTAGAGATGATGTTTCTTGTGGTAGCTGGGTTATTTTCTGCAAAGAGTTTTGTGAAATGAAAATACTGAAAATATATTGTTTTAAGTAAAAAAATAAAACGTAAAATGCAGGAATTAAATGATACGATTAACTTTTTTAATTTGTCTTTCATAGTATGTCAATTCCCACTAAAATGACATGATAAAATATTTATAGCGGATTTAGAAGAGTCAAAATCTGTTCCGTTCGGGAACTATGATGTTACAGACGGACACACAGATACACACTACAAACTTATAACACCCCTCTTTCGTCGAGGGTTAACTACAAAGAACTGATTCAAATGAAAACAATTCACTAATATGGCTAGTGTTTCTTTTAAAAAAAGGCTTATCGTTATTGTTCGGCTACAAAGGCTCAATAATAGCTTGCTACTTAACTTACATTGTCAAAATGCGGAGTTTTAGCAAAATGAAATTGAAAGCATTATCGGTAGATAATGCTTTTTTTACTCAGTAGGTATACTGAGTAAGTAAACTAATAAAAAATAATATATTACTATAATTACTTAAAAATGACAAACTGAAAGGAGTGACAAACATTTTTTGAGACTTTGTCCCATCCCCCACTTGCCAAAAGTATAATTTAAATTTACAAGATTTCTAAAACGACGAAAACCCTCGAGGGTCCTAAACCCCTGTAGCTAATATTTTATTTCTACCAAACAATGCGTACCAAGGGGCTGAATATAATAGCTTTATTGCCAGTGTTCCTTTGACGAGGTCCTCAATTGTAATTGGTGTTGTAAGGTGAAAATCGATCTACTTGCTTCCTGCTCCGACATCAGTTGTTTAAATTTAGATCGTACCTACAGCTGAATTTAGATTCATTAATTATGGTGGAACATTTCCATTGATTGTTAAATTTTCATTAATTCCGGTTTGCAAGGTAACAATAAGTACCTTTATTGTATTAAAAGGTTATTTTGATACTAAATGGCTACAAAGAGAGTGATAAAGGTTTAAAAAAAGTACATTTCAGTAGGTACTAGGTAGGTAAGTAAGTTTGTCTCGTGCAGATAGGCGCGACGCGGCTCTAGTGGAATAATTTGGAACGAAACTTGTGAATGGAATGATACTCCTCTCTGTGAGATAGAGAGGACCGTTATCTACCACGCGGGCCCAGTGCGGGTTGGTAGACATCACATGTCTTCGAATTTTCGGTTCTAGGACATGCCGGTTTCCTCACGATGTTTTCCCTCACCGTATTGAAAGCAGTGGTGATGAAATAATTTACACAAAGTAAAGCGGCTGTCTTGGTTCGAACCTACGACTTGAAACTTTTAAAGGCTTCCCACGCCGCGCGACTGGTGGAACAATTTCTATGAAAACTTCACGGAAACTGTTCTACCGATGTCCCATCGCGCCTGTCTGCATGGAGCTTCCATGCAACCTCCGCGAGTGTTTTAAAGTTAATGACTTATCATGGTGGATTTTTGAGACGGGGCAGTAAGGGCAGCTACCTTAACCGTTGTAGCTACAGAAAAACGGTCTAAGGAGACCGCCCTTGACTTTTTGAGACATTCAGATCTGCATTCACAGATTTTGGAAAAATTGTACAGTCAGCAAGAAAATGGGCAGTTTTCACAAAAACTTTTTTTTGTGCCAATTGATCCTGTTTCATACAGGGTTCAAAAAACTCTATTAGACCAACAGAGGTTTGAGTACTAGAAAAGTCAGAAATCGCAAAAAACTTTTTCCATACATTTTGTAGGAAAGAAACTCAAACTTCATTTTTTATGATGGACAGATTAGACGAAAACAAACAAAACCCCTGTATATATATATCCACATGCATGGGTGCGCACCCATGCATGTGGATATTTACTTAGGGCTTAACAAAGAAGGTGATCTTCCGACGCATTTTCATTTCTACTTAGTTGATTCGTTGTACGCGTGGGTTAGGGCGGTATTCATGAATTTCTGAAAATTAATACTTATCAGAATCAGATCAGAGCATCTTATCATTCGCACAGTTTACTCAGCGCAAACTGTTTTAACTCCATATTTTAGAGTAACAGATTCCTAAATTTATTTGTTAATCTAGCTCATTCCAAGAAAGGCATGTCATTAACGCGGCGACAAATTAATCTGAATTTGGGATTAAAAAATAATTAAAGGCGGTAGCAAATCTCGTAGTAGGTTGGCAGCTACAGCGAAGGATAATTTTAAGTAAAATGTAGCAGCTTAATAATCAGTTGTTAGCTTTGTTTTAATTTAAACTGGCATCGAGTTTTTGTTTTGGTAACTGAGAGTCACCAACAATAGAGGGGATCTGGCGTTAATGGTCACTGTTCTAACCTAACCTAACCCAAATAATTCAGTAATCCTTCGCTGTAGCTGCCAACCTACTATTTATTTATTTATTTATTTAACAGTTTATGTACACACATATAAACAGACAAGAAGAAAGGAACAGAAAAATACGTACAAAGGTGATGCTTACTATATTTGCTACCGCCGTTAATTATTTTTGAATCCCAAATTCAGATTAATTTGTCGCCGCGTTAAATACATGCCTAATAATATTTAATCGCAGCCAAGTTATTTTTTTAATACCAAATAGTTTGTCGCCCTTTAAGTTGTTAGTCGCCTGGAAAATAATTAGCCTCTAAGAAACATGGTTTGCGTACAATGAATCGCATTCTTTCTTTGTCAATGGTGCCGATTCCCTTGTTCACAAACTAAACTAAATTTAAGTTCAGTGCATCTTTTTCTTTCTACTTCATTAAGAAAAGGACAGAAGATAAATTTTAGTTTAGTCCTGTCAAATTAATCAGCGCTTGACGAAAATTGACGTAATTTTAGTAGGCAAGTTTTTAATCACGTCTAAACTTGTATGGAGTATTGACAAGCGCTGATTAATTTAACAAAACTAAACTAAAATGTATCTGTGCTTTTTTTAATGAAATAGAAAGAAAAAGATGCACTGAACTTAAATTTAGTTTAGTTTGTGAACAAGGGAATCGGCACCAATATTACGCTGAGTAAAAGTGTTTTGGGTAATTTGTCGACGATGAAGTGACACGAACTCCTTCCTGACATTTTGGCGATTTTAATATTTTTACGTAGATAGACTTCAAATAATCGTTTGCGTGAGCTGGCAAAAGCAACAAGCAAGGTTCCGTAGTAAACAGGAAACCCTTATAGTTTCACCATGTCCATCTGTCTATCTGTCTGTCCCCGCTGTAGCTCAGAGACGCTTTGTACTAGAAAGCTGTAATTTGGAATAGATATACATATTAATCACGCCGACAAAGTGCTAAAATAATATCTTGATTTATTTTTATGGTACCTCCCATGCACGTAATGTGGGGATGATATTTTTTTCTCCCCCATGGTGTGGGGTATCGTTAGATAGGCCGTTCTAAAATATTGCGGGTCTGTGAACACCACTCTTCCATACCAGGATCCGCTTGCGTAATATTAAAGTGCAAATTTTTGATAGAGTCAAGTGTCCCCCTCCCCCTGCCAGCTAAATGGTTGTTTATGGAGCCGTGAAAAAAATCATGGCAGTAGTACCTACAAATAATGAAATTAAAAGGAACTATCACAGCTAAGTGGGCTTTACAAGATAATGAGTAATAGACATCCAACTTAAATTTGCAGTTGGAGAATTGATTGTAGCATATATAACAATGCTTTCAGGATGTTGTTGAGGCTGCCTCGTTATTGTAGCGCGTCGGAAATGTTTGCTCAAGCCCGCACCGACGCATTTTATGCAATTATACGCAAGAAAACTGCGTCGCTACTGAGGAGAGCGAGGGGCAGTCAGAACAGCATCCTGAAAACTGTAGCCGGGAGCTTCGGCTCTCCGATTGTACAGCAGTTTGTGCGGAGGTTGATTTTTACTAACACTAGCCAATAAGTTATTTTTTGTATTTTACTAACACTATATGGATATTTGGGGTCCGAAATAAACAGATTCTATTCTATATATCGATGTATGCGAGAACATGTTTTACAACTACATTGTTAAGTTTGTTTTTGGGATATATCGCCTATCCCTATTAACATTGTTGGATGTGAAAATCAGCAATATTAAAAGAGAGCGTGTCAAAGTTTGAATTGCAATTTTTTTTACATATAGAAATTAGGTTGTCAAAAATCAACAGAATTTTAATAAATGTTCTTGACTCCACTAGAACAAGGGACTTTTTAAGAGTGATTAATGTAATAAAAAGAAAATGGCAAAAATACATATACGACAATGTTAATAGGGATAAGCGATATTCATACCAACTTCCCAACTATGAAACTCTTCATTGTGAGTGGTCCGACGCACTTGGCCGGTTTTTTTTTAACGAGTTCAGTAACTCGTTAAACCGATTTATTTTACAGTATATAGTTGCTTAATAGTTATTGTCAGTTATCAGTATACCTGACAATAACTATTAAGCAACTATATACTGTAAAATAAATCGGTTTTTTTTTCGTTTCTTGTTAAATTATGTTTTGGTAGACAAAGGTTCTAGTCACTTCATCGTCGTTATTTCAGTATTTTTCGTGTTCGTGGTAAATGCTACACATGTTTTGTTACGCAGAGGTGTGTAACCGCATTTTGGGATTTTTCTCAAATTCCTTTGCCTTATGTATGTAAATACCACAAATTTGATGAAAAATTTACCTTTTTATATCAACACAAGGAAATGTCGACACCGTTTATGGTTTTTTATAATTAAGTAGTTCTTTTTAATTGTTAATCCAATAATTTAAATTAATACCTACAAGATATACAAGTATATAATAAAAATAACAAAAAGGCGGAAGAGTTCATTGGGCATCAAAAAATTCGTCCGCATCACTGTCAATGGGATAAGTGCCCAATAGGCTGGCAGCATTGCCAAGTTGGATGACAATGCTGATTCTTTGGGCTAAAAAAGGCCAGCCCTCTGGTCAGTTCTTTTTACATTATAAAACATTTTGCAATTACATCAACATCAGACTGTGGCTGATATTTTATACTACCATGCCACGTAGAAGTGTAACCGGACATTTAAACTGATATCACAATCAGGGGGCCAACCACCGCCTCTTATAGCAGTATTTTTTTTAATATTACATCAGTGTTAGAATGAGATGAAGCTATACAGGGGGTATAGCTCCATCCTTTCCCACTGTGAAGCAATATTAAAATAATACAGTTATAAAAGGCGGTGGTTGCCCCCTCATCATCATCATTTCAGTCGAAAGACGTCTACTGCTGGACATAGGCCTCCCCCAAGCACCGCCACTTGGACCGGTTTTGTGCTTTCCACATCCAGCGGATTCCTGCGGCCTTCACAAGGTCATCGGTCCACCTTGTAGGAGGCCTTCCAACGCTACGTCTTCCGGTACGCGGTCGCCACTCCAGAACCTTTCGGCCCCATCGGCCATCTGTTCTGCGAGCAATGTGCCCTGCCCACTGCCACTTAAGTTTGGCAATTCTTCGGGCTATGTCGGTAACCTTGGTTCGCCTGCGGATCTCTTCATTTCTGATTCGATCACGTAGGGAAACTCCAAGCGTAGCCCTAGCCATTGCCCTTTTGAGTGACTTTTAGCCTTTTAATAAGGCCCATTGTAAGCGACCACGTTTCAGTGCCATAGGTCATCACTGGCAACACGCACTGGTCAAAGACTTTCGTCTTGAGACACTGTGGTATGTGGGACGAGAAGATATTGCGTAGCTTCCCGAACGCTGCCCAGCCGAGTCGGATTCGGTTGCCCCCTATTTAATTAATATTAATAATTTATCGCCTCGTTACTGCTGCCTCATTAGTCTAGTGGTTGCAAGCGCTACTGCAGAGCGTGGAGTCCTGGGTTCGAGTCCCGGGTCGGGCAAAGTGTTATTGGGTTTTTCTATCTGGAATTTCACAGTAGCAGCCCGGAGTCTGAATTTGTGCTAGGTGATAGCAATAGGCTCGCCCCCTATTACATGGGACTTAAAACATAACTGGCGAAATGTAGGTGTATTACAGGTACACCTCTGCCCAACCTTTCGGGGAAACAAGGCAAGGCGTGATGTTATGTTTGTAATAATTTATTGTGTAAAAACGAATTTAATTACACTGAAATTAAAGTTCAAACAAATCGTAGTTTAATTAAACTGTGGTTACAGTAACGATGCTGCAAATGGAACAAACTATTTCAAAATACGGTTTTCGGTTCCATTTTACGGGAATTAGAAAGTTTAATGGTAATTAAGCAGAACATGAACGTTTTACAAATTAGGTGTTAACGACCCTATGTTTAACGAAAAGTTGTTCAATTAAAAGTGAATTCATTTAAAATTTGTTTTGGATTACCATAGACATCAATTGGAGTCGAACTACTTTCGAAAGTTTGCCAAAACTAGTGATGGGTAACTCATCAATTTCATTTGAGCTTGAGGGAGAACCTCATTTTACCCCATGAGGTCCTCACGAGATACACCTCATTTGAGGTGACGAATCGTCAGTGGCGTATTCATCTCACGACTCGTGAGCCCGAGTCGAACTCAGCCAAACGTACGGGAAAAACGTGGCGGGCGGGCGCGACGATAACTCACGAGTACTCACGACTCTCGATCCGATTATTCACATCTCTCTCACGCACCATTTCACCGCACCTCACTCATTCTCTATACAATTTTTAAGTCGCTTTATTCGCTCACTGAGCTCACTCAACCACTCAATACTCACACGCGAGTCTCGAACTCGCTCCCCTCGCCCTTCGCCACGATTTCTTATTGTCAATGTCAATTTTTGAGGACGCGTGAACGAGTGAGGTGGATCAGTGTTGAAATTCGAGTAATTCTTTAGATTTGTGATTATAAGTAGGTACCTCAAACGAGGGACCTTAGAAGTGAGGTACACATCACTAGCCAAAACCGAAGATTTAAGGCCCGTGCAAGCCGTCGCGGCTGTCTGTACGAGCCTTTAGTATATGCCAAATAAGAGTTTATATTTAGAATAACTGGATTAAACAAATTCGATCGTCAGAATATGATTCTCTATGCTTTTTTTTCTGTTTCCATGTTTGCACCTGCCTCCAGAGAGCTTTTTTTAAAAGATGTTTGCGTAAGCCTAGAAGAGAAATTATCACTAACAAGTAGGTAAGTTTTAAGCCGAAAATCCTCATTTTATCTTCATAAACAGTAAGGAACAGATATAACTGACACAACAACTTCAACAAACGCTTCTCTAACAGCCAAATAATCTCCTATTTCTAAAGACACTTATCCTAATCCTCTAAAGCTATCAAAGGCCATATTGACACGACAATACAGTTAGCTACCGAAACTATGCAACGCTCAACAGTTTCAAGTTTCGAACGCCGAGCGAAGTTGCCAGCTCAAATAACAGTTGTACTCGCTTCCCGTAGACTACAGAGTTAGACTGAATAATTTGAATACTAACGTAGCAGATTTTGTTTGTTTAGCGCCCATTGTCTGAGGACACTAGAATCGGCTGTTTTTACTTTGCACTGCAGATACGTATGTAATTTTGAAATGGTTTGGACTTCATTCTGCAAGATTGACAAAAAATAACTGAAATAAAATGAGGTTTTACTCATAGTTACAGCAATCTAAACAAATATTCAATTTATTTTAACACAAAGGTTCTTTGTTGGAGAAAGTTTCTGAGAACTATCAGGGACGTCAGCTTTTCCCTCATTTCCCCTTGTCACCGGTTACCGATTAACGGCTGTCCGCAAGCGCGCTGATTGGATGGCCCAGCCAAATGTCAGGCCCGAAAATAATTCCGCCAATTACGATTCAGCATATAGAACCGTTGCGAAGCGAAAAGATAAAAAAAAACCGTGCTTACATTTATACAATGAAAATTCTGCATACAATGTTTAAGATACGAATGAAAATATGAAGATTATTAAGAACGAAAGTTCGCAAAAGAGGACTAAGGAGGGGAAACTGAGCAAAAAGGTTTAAAATACTGCCGAGATAAGAAGGCGGCAGCAAAAAGGATTAATATTACTTACAATTTAATTTTGTTAAGCGACAATAGCGATTTAGACTAAGGGAATTACGTTAACTGGTAATTGTGTCATGTCAACATTAGGTACTGTGGGATCCGAAAGGGTTACCGAAGCCCCTGGCAACGCAGGCAATGGAAGGAACACGGGTGGGTTTTAGTCAGTAGGAGTCTGATACACCTTCCCGCTGCGCTTAGAGCGGGAGAAGTTATTCCAAACCAAAAAAGAAAAGGTACGGTGGGAAGCTTACTTCAAGAATTTATTAGTTACCTACTCAAATATTACCTAATTACCTAAATGCTGCTGTACTTCTTCGAAATAAATAGCAGCTGATGCTTATACTAGGTCACATTAATACGATAAAATAAAATAGCTCCAGAGCTTAAATTAATTCCATTTTAGAAACAGCCGCCAGAAAAGACCCACGGTGGATTAACTGGAAACTTTCTCATTGATTCAAAAAGTTTACAGCTCAAAGCGGTGAAATCCGCGGAAAAATAGCAGTATCTATACATATTAAAGTCGCTTGTCGTGTCTGTCTGTGTAACCGCGTTGTTCTCCTAAACTAAGCAACGGAGTTTGATGCAGTTATCACAATCATTTAGATAATTTATTCCGGAAGGTTTCGGTGTAGGGGAGACTGGGTACGGTTGAAACAATTTTGCTTTGAACGCCCGTAGCACAGCCATTTTTAAACATAACAAACAACAAAACACTTAAAATGGGAGAATAGACTTTTGTCTTCAAGAAAATCTCAGAATTAGAGGCTTAACTGCCATATTTACTAGATAGGAAGAGTTTAATAAAATAATGTGCCACTGTTTCAACCGTACCCATATCAGGGGCGGTTGAAACAGTGATGGGGGTCAGTTGAAACATAAACAAATAAGTAATATAAAATCAGTTTCTTTATTCATAATCAACAAGAAATATTTAAATTCTGTTAAGGCACCATTTCTATCATTCTTAATAATTGTTTCCTGCCTGAATGAACATAAAAAGAGCTCTTCGCTCCGGTTTAAACTAACAACTTAACATTAATAAACAAAAATAATAAAAAAATTAAGCCAAGTCTTAGTAATTAAATTAAATGATATTATAAGATTTAAATTTTTATGCATCTCTTTTTTTTTGTATCGCAGAAGAGAAGAGTGGTTAACTCCGTATATCTCTGCAGCTTTTCGTAAAGAAGTCCCTTTTTTGACTTCTTCATACGCATTTTCGTAGTGAGCTATATCACACTCGCCTCTTGAAGTTCTTTGTATACGTTGTCTGGGCATCTACAACAAAAAAAGCAGCGAATATCATTGTTTCAATAGTACCCACAAAAAATGCTTCATCCGTCCCCATACCCGTCAACCGCTAATAACACATTCATAGCGTCGAGACTAAACAACATAAACAAAAACGAATCACGGTTTTCGAACCTTCAAAATCTAACAATAAAGCAGAAAATCACTCAAAATACAAATGCTAATATCAACAAAGTAATTTAAAAAAGAAAACAATAGAAAATACTTACTTTTTGTTGAAAAAATATAATAGGGTCCCCTGGAAACTTACACAGCGCGCGAAGTGCAACGCGTCACTGTGATTCATGTCCGAACTAGCCGGCCGCGTCTTTATCCCCTTGTACCCCTCACCACACCGCTAATAGTTTACGAGTTATTAGCGTTGCTTCAACCGTACCCTGCTTCAACCGTACCCAGTCTCCCCTATTATTAGAAAGAAAGAAAGAAAGAAAAATAATTCGTCGCGTTCACGCCGCGCCGCCGCGCCGGTCGATTTCATAGGGAATATTTATATTTAGTAACGAAAACATGTATATTTGGAAAATAATCACAAATAGAATTATAGATAATAAAATAGTCTGGTTATACAAAAAAAATCATGAAAATATATTTAAAGCAGTTTAAAAGTAATATAGTTTTCTTTATGTTTCGGGTAGAGATTATTTCATAAAGTATTATACTACAATATTTAAGTATTCACTTAAAGAATTGATGCGTAAGCGTTCTAGTTTAACATAATTATATTTTTTGCATACCTTTCTTGCATTATATGAAGGTGTAATAACAGATTTAAAAGTCACTAAAATCATATATCTGCGCCAAACGTACAAATAATAAAGAAATTTCGATGTGTGTCAATTCGTAAAACCGTGCGAAACAGGGGCGGATCGCTAGCTTGATGTAAGTTCGTGAAGTACGATGACGTTCGTGGACGAGCTAAATCCTCAAAGTAATTGCTTTATCTAAGGAGATTAGTTTCCGGGCATTTTCCGGACCAGTATCTATTTTGTTTGGCGTCATTCCTTTGTTGCTTGTCGAGTGGCTTATCTGTGTATGAAAAGATATGGCTTTGTTGTGTCTATGGTTTGCGGACGTTCGTGCTTCTGAACAAGATATTCAATGTGTTGAACAAGCTTTTAGATAGTACATTAAGTAATAACAATGGTAATAAACGAACTAATCTATGAAATTTGCGGCAAAATACAAAATGATAGAGCTAGATTTTCATTCCTTTATTTTCTTTTGCTAGTAATTAACCTAATTTATTTCTTGTATGTGCTAAAACCTACAAGACGAGAATAGTCTGCTATATACCTACAAACCCAATTTAGATATTTGCACGGAAAGCACGCAACAACATTCAGGCCGGAATTTATTGGCAGACCTTTATGGAGTTAATATTTAAAATTCGAATACCCTGTACTGCAAACTCATATTTACTCTGCCTGCCAGTAACACAACCAACCGTAATGAAATCCGTAGCCCTTTGAAGTTCGCGTACCTACTAGAGCAAGTACTTGACGAGAGTACTCGCCACTGACATATAAAAAGCTTTCAATATTGTCACTGTGTTCAAGAGGAGTTTGCAAACGAGTTTTGTTTGTTTATGGTATGTCCGCTTCTCATATATTACGCTGGCAACATTGGAGTGTAGACGTCATTGTGACTTTTGCTATGCTGCTTTAGCTAGCTGACCTATACAATAAGTCCAGGAAGTAACGCACACCACCAAACACCACCACCAACACCATTAGAATAATATGTTATAATCATCATAATACATACACTGAATTTTTACGAGTATGTATAAAACATTGTTCATTTATTAAATTAGTTCTACTGATTGTGAATAAAAATTGTGGCCACATAACAAATCTACGTACGCAGACAGTCGCCGCACACGTAGGTATATGGTTCTAGCGTAGTAGGTATTTCGTCCATTTTGGTTTGTTTTGACACAGCGGAAGTGTGACTGTAATGTACGCAGTTTTAATTATTATATTTTTGGCATAAAAATTACCTATATTAAAAATGACAGAAATCGGTTCAGTAAACGACTGAACAAACTACTTTCATAATGTGCATTCATTCAGTTACATCACAGTGGCGGGGTATCAGAATACCAGCGCTGCGACACTTATTTTTTAAGTACCGCAGCATTATGCTGAGATAGGAACCTTATGGCCTCGTACAAGACTTTTTGTTTTTATTTTCATTTTACTTTGGTTTTGTTTTTTTATGTTTCTATGAGTGTTTTTTAGTTTAATTTGTGATCTCCTGCGCGAGTCCCGATAAATATTTTTTCTTTTTTTTCTTTATACACACAAGTAATTATATATGAAGGCTAGCCTGAATTTATTCATCGGAAGTCTTAGTAGATCTAGAAATCTATTTCATTTCATACAAACAAATAAATAAAATGTTTAAAAAAGCACGCAGCACAGCTACAGGTACGCCTCTGCCCAACCCTTCAGGGAAACAAGGCGTGATGTTATGTTATGTGTTAAAAAAGCCATCGTTACAAAATGTTTTATATAAACTGAAATGAAAAGAACTCAGCCATTCAGCCTCTTGTTTAGTCAAACCATAGACTAACTACAAAAAAGAAAAAAAAATACTGCATGGCTCACAGATTATGCACAGTCGCTCTTCTGAAAGCAAATATAAAAGCGAATATACTTTTGAAAATCGCTTCAAAGCGTACAGTAGGGAATGCCAAAGACTTTATTTACATCAGTGAATAAAAGCTTAAAAATTACGTCGCGTCTATTGCAATATGAAGCAGTGTACAATGTGCTTAAGCGATTTACTGAACGTCGGTGAATGAAATTTTGAAACAAGCGGAGGCTTTTTAAAATTTAAACAAAGGCTCCCGCAGATAGGCGCAACCCGACGGTGCGACGCGATTCTGCTAAAACAATTTTCATTAAGTTTTCATACAAATTGTTCTACTAGCGTCGCGTCGTGCCTGTCTGCAGGAACGCTAAGGGATAATACCTACGGACTTTTATGAAAGTCTCACAGAAACGTAACAAATTAAAATATGAAATGAGATTCCACCGAGATTACTTTTTATTAATTTAATAGCTCTAGGTACTGTGACGGGAGTAGTGTTGCCATGTTCATTATTATGCTCAGGTCGTCAAGTAGCACAGATAATGAAAATTCTAAATTAATATCTAAATAATATAGCATAATTTTATTTGAAGTATTTCATATTATACACGATCAAAAATGGGGAAACTGTAGAGTTCCTAATCCTACTTCGATGCTAGTGAGTAAATCGGATAAACATATACCTACGCTTCATTCAAGACACATAATATTTGTGTCCTGAATGATCAGATCGTTTGTGACGTCATGACGTCACATCGTTACAAATGCACCCTGTGGAAAGCCTTCGAAATAAAAATCAGTTAAAGACGCACCATCTTTTAATCGGTAATACGAATTTCCGAATTGTTTTTAAATATTTATTTATATATATATATATATATATATATATATATATATATATATATATATATATATATATAAAAATATTTTATTTCAGATAAAATCCATATTATGTTAGTAAAAATCTTAACCTAATGTTAGTAAAACTACACTAAATACAAAATTTAAACGACTGGCACCTACGTGTGCAGCCGTATCCAGTGAGCCAGCATGGGGCTGTCCCACCTATCACAAAAAACACTCAGGATACTGTGGGAGCTTGCACGCACTCTACCGAGAATGGAAGCGCACCGTTTCCGTATAATGGCATGAAAACCATCAACCCTGGCCCCGGTGAACATCCTGGAAGCGCTACAAAAGCGTGGTAGACCCAACAGCATCCTGAATACATTATTATACTGGACACGCAAGGCGCTGTATGCCCTCAGCGAATACCTGACCCAGAGACTGCACGTGTAAAAAGACTGGCAGTATGCTCTGAAAAGGGTTATTTTGACTTGTGTCGTACAACGTGCAAATCTGCGGATCAGCATATTACCTCGGACAGCCATCGCCCTGCGTTCCCTTTCTATGTCCAGGTCATCATTCAGGTCATGAGGGTTTTAAAAGTCGTGTTCGATCACCACTAATCGATTTAAAAGTCGATTTCTGTCGCCACAACCTTACTCCTTCTAAATAATAACAACATTCGAACAGCAATTCGAAATCTATTCGAAATTTAACCTGATTTGATCTTAATGGCGCTGTAGAACAGACATATTTTTTTATGCAGATTCCATGCTGCTATTAATTTAATCAAATGAAAATAATATAGTCGCTGAAATAGAGTAGTTTGTACTTCAATTTCGTATTTGTTGCTGTTGACATGTCATACAACATTATTTTCTAGCAGGTTCTTCTATATTTTACGTAAACAGCAAATCAATTCACAATACTGACGTTAAAATATTCATAGTTATCGAATAAGCTCGGTTCATGTGTTCAACCGTTGCTTGTGCTAAAGAATTTATGTATTAATAACACTTGATCCACGTGTGGCGGCTTTATAAGTTTGGTAACACCGGAAAGTACGTTCGAGGTAATGTTAGTAGGTTTTTAAGACCGTGCATTCTGAAAGTGGGCAACGTCGTAAATAGCTGTCAAATATTTGGCGGGTTTGATCAATTTGGCAATTTTACTGTATGGAAATATGAAATATCGCTAAGTAGTGAACTAAAATATTGATTATGAAATGCACTAATTAATATCGTAACACCGAATATTCAGTTTTAGATGTAAAAAAAGTATTTGGAAACTTTCCAAATGCCCTTTTTATACCTAAAACGGTTACAACATCAAATTCAGTAGATATTATAATTGCTATTCATTATTAATAGGTACTTGAGGTCACTAGTAAGCGATATTTCATATTTTCATATATTAACAAATAAATAAAAACAGTTAAATATTTGACAGCTATTTGCGACGTTGCCAACATTAAGAATGCACGCTCTTAAGGTGTTTCACGTCATTTTGTAGGTACCTTAGAGCATGCTAAATACATATTTGTTATGTTTGCGAATCATATTTTGATCAACGTAAAACCTGACACTGTCCTGCAAATTGCAAAAAAACTTAGAAAATTTGAATTTCGCGGGCTACCACTGCGGATCCACCTTACCAGTTCAATACATTTATATTTAACTTCACATTAAAACTGAGCAATATGCAATCCAAAATATTAAGGCAAATCATAGCCCGCCCATTACTAAAGATTAAGGGCTCGGCTCAAGATGCGAACGATAGCTGAGACAGCACAAATAAACATATTGATGTACTTAGAATAATTTACGAAGAACATAAACTCCAGGAATATTGTTTACAATCTTATTCTAATAATTAAATCATTCATTATCACCGGTTGGTTCTCTATACACATCGGCATTGATGAATTTTATATATAAAATGACATGTATATTTATTTACTTGGAAAGTATTATATTGTTTTCAATTATTGTGAATGTTAAGACTATGTGGGTCATTGTTTTTTTTTCTTTTCTTTTTCTCTTCTCCTTTAGTATTAATCATGGTCTGGCAGTTTGAGTAATTTATGCGGACTACCCAAATGTTCTTTCTTTGGTATTGTTCGTCGCATCGTTGAGCTCCTTAAGCTTTGAGTTGAGCTGCACGATTACTGACAAACGCGTGCACTGACTGGACAGGTCCACTAAATCTGTGTGGTTCTTTCCTTTTGGACCTCATCTAGCTTTATTTTAAAAATATGATTGACGTGTAAAAGTGTTTGTACAAACCCACTTACAGAAAATAAATCATTTATCATTTACCGAATAATTAACTCCAGAAAACATCGACTGTTAGGCGTGCCTTCCTGTCGGACAGCAGCCCGTGCTGCGTGTCCTGTAGGTACCGCACGTGTTGACCGCACTAAATAAGCTCGTGGAACCAACCCGGCTTGCGATCTGTTCGCTAATAAATTCGCCAATTTAACGGTTCTGCCTACATTTTTGTGAAAATAATAGTATTTAATTGTTGTTATTAGTTTATGTGTGGTTGTACTATTATACAGGGTGTGTCGTAAATAGTGGTCCAACGTTAAGGGGTTAATACACCGTATAGTCAGCAATTTGAACCACTTTTTTCCATAGGTCTCAGAATATATTTTTTTTTTTACACCTTGTTTTACTAATTTCGCTAGCAGTGTTAGCACATGTCAGTCATAAATAAAAAACAAAATTAATATATAATATCATTTATAGAATAATTTCTATAAATTACATTATATTTTAATTTTGTTTGCAGCCAAATTAGTAAAGAAAGAAGTCAGTTTTTCTAAAAATAAAAAAATAAAATTAAGATCTGTAAATCGAATAAATAAATTATTGTAAGAGATCGTTGATCTAGTGGTCACAAGCGCTACTGTTGAGCATAAGATCCTGGTAACGGCTGCCACTTAAGGTTTGTGCAGACAGGCGCGACGCGACACTGGTAGAACAATAAATTTCCGTGAAGTTTTCATAGAAATTGTTCCGCCAGTCACGCGGCGCCTGTCTGGGAGCCTTTACGAGTTTCAGGTCGTAGGTTCGAACCAAGACAGGCGCTTTACTTTGTGTAAATTATTTCATCACCACTGCTTTCAAAACGGTGAGGGAAAACATCGTGAGGAAACAGAACCGAAAATAGTCCAAATAGTAGTAGTTGAATTAGTCCTAGAACCGAAAATTCGAAGACATATGACGTCTACCAACCCGCACTGGGCCCGCGTGGTGGATTTCGGCCCACTCTCTCTCACAGAAAGGAGGCCTGTCTCAGCAGTGGGAACATTATAGGCTGATTATGTTATACACATAAACCTCCTGGAATAAATTCTCGAAATTATGTTGAAAACCGCATCAAAATCTTTTGCGCAGTTTAAAAGAACAACGTGGTCACACAGACAGACACGAAAAGCGACTTTCATTTATAATATGTATAGATTTCACAATGTTCAAAAAATAAAAAAGGGTGGAGACCCTTTTTTATTTTTTGTGGATTGGAAGCGGGAGAAGTTATAGTTAGCGGGGGCGCGAAACTAGCCTTTTCCTCAATCGTCCCGCCTCTTCCTTCGCGAGCATTACTGCTTCGCAGAAGGAGGTGACGGCTGCCCATGCCCTCTCGCTCCATACCATGGCCTGAACCAGGGCCGGACGTGAGAGATCTCTGCCGCCGATCGCCTCCACGAGGACACGGCGGTGCTCTGCCCAAGCCGGGCAGACCTCCACCGTATGCTACACCGTGTCCTCCGGGCGATCCACACAGGGGTGACACCCGGACGTTTCCTCGCGCCTTATCCGACACAGGAACCTCCCGAAGCTGCCGTGTCCGGTGAGGACCTGCGTCAGGCGGAAGGTGAGGACGCCGTGGCGCCTCTCTAGCCACTCCTCAAAGAGGGGACTTATTGCCGCAATTGTGGCGTGCTCAGCACTGGGTTGCGACAACCGTACTCGCCATGACGCCATGAGATCCCGCCGGAGCTCCGTCCGCTGTGCCGCAATTTCTAGCGGCAGCGAACTTACGCCCCGGCATTTCGCCTCCTCGCGCCACTCCCATACGTGTGCGAGGACTGTTCACTCCACCCTAAGCCCAGCAGTGGGTGAAGTTGGGCTGTGGATAATGATGATTGTCACATAACAATTAAAACAAATGTGTAAGATGCTGAGATGCACAATAGTTTTTGATAGAGTCCATTTCGAAACTAAACCTCCAATAAATGGGACAACATTACGCATCCGTTCCGCTCAATGAAGCATGGAACTTTATGCATGTTTGATAACACGACGTTGTAATGTAATTGAAATCGTGACATGTTCAATATAAACAGGCGTAGTAGAAAACATAATACAACAGATAACAGGCTTCCAACGTATTGTTCAAATAATGTGCAGAAGACTAACTATTAACAACACCACATTATGTAATTCGCAATCATGCAATGGACTCTATTCTGTAAAAATCTGTAATATTTTGAAAACTTAGTGAAGTGAGCTTGAAGTGAGCTATCAAGAGTGTCAATCCCTAATCAGGTGAAATGACAGCTCACTTCAAGCTCACTTCACCTAATTTTTTACAGAGAGATTCTAACAGAATGGGTCGACCTGCGTTCGAAACGGTTAAGGAGACCATCATGAGGAAACTCCATGTTCTAAATTAAAATAAAATCGAGGACTTCTGACCTTATCTAACCCACCCTGACCGGTGGTTGGATTATAGTCCACCTCTCACGGAGAGGAGGCCTGTGTCCTAGCAGAGGGAATGTTATAGGCAGATTAATTATAATTAGATTATGTTATCTAATGGATGTGTTGTATAGGTATAGTTTTTAAGAAAAGCGTTCTTTAAGGCGCTGACAAGACCCAATTGACAAAAATAGGCTTCTCTTAAGAAAAAAAATTGCCAAATCTGTATAGTTTGTGGTAGTGGAAAAATATATATGTTAATTTTTAACATATTTCCCAGAACTTGGTTGTTACCAAAATACATTTTGAAAAAAAATCTCGATACAAACTAACGTTAAACTAACCTCTTACCTTGAGTTCTAATCCAAAACATCTGTATTAAATATCAACATACGTTGCGTATTTAATTAATAACAAGAACGTCTTATTTGAATACAGAATTTGGTTGTTTTTTATTTTTGATTACTTAACTCAATTTTAAATAAATAGATAATTTCTTCATATTTTGCAATAAATTACAAGCGTTGTGTCATCGCGCTTCTCTTACTTTTCTATGCAATCTGACAGTGACAGCAGTTTAGGTGTTGTCAGCGTCTTAAGGGTAGATACTGTTATTTGGGTTTTTGTTTTTGGGTCAGTATAGAGTAAAAGAGAACGTGAAACGAATTTTAAGTAATTGAAACGTGCAAACTTTACATAGGGCAATAATATATATATGTTCGGGCTCGTACAGCGCGCTAAAGTTGCAATTTGTAACTGTAGCACGCCAAACGCGAACCTTTTACCGTTGAACTCGGCGATATTTTACTGAAAAGTGTTTTAGTTAAAGCGACTTGCAGTGCTCAATGTCAGTATAATAATTGCATGTTTTAGTGAATCAATGATGCATTGTATTCGTTGTGTGAGAGTACCATGGAGCCGTTTATGATGTATATGTTGACTTGAAAAAGCTTGGCAGTTGAGAGTGTGTCAGGCTCACTTAAATGTTCCCTGATGGTGGCGCTTGTTGGTTCTTCGGTTCCCTACAAAATGGTTGAGCTGGATGGTGCTGATCCACGCGTCATGTTCGTGAACGGGCGCCGTCAGTTGAGACTAGTCATCTCTTAACCATCAGAGCTTATTTGTAATCTTTTAATCTTATATTCTGAATTGTTTTTAATTTATTTATTTTTACATTGTTCTCACTTATAGAAGCAACAAGAATAATGTACCCAGGATTTGTAATATCTTGATTTAAAAGAGTGTCCTTGGAGTTTCTTGCTCGTCCTTCTCCATAGAGATCTACGTTTTGTAATGGGCAACTAGCTTCAACTTTCTAACTGACCGATATTTGACAATTCAAAAGTGCCTGTAATTTGTTTAATTGGAATAAATGCTTTGAGTTTGAGTAGCTTACATGGAAACTTTAATAAGAGCTGGTCGTGATTTTAAATCTTGTGTTTTCGGTCGCCTTAATATGTGCAGTAGTGCTTGCTTGCTTGTCGTAGGGATGTGGTGTCGACTTAGTGACGCAACGAGACGAGTAACCTCAGTTTGGGGAAAACTAAGGTTGCTCGAGGTTGCCTCTAGTGGATATGAAGCCAACTAAACGCACGGCTCTGGGGGCCTGCTGTCTAAGTCCGTCAACGAAGATATGGGCCCGTCCGAAAGTAGTGCGATACTTCGGAGTGAACCCAAATCCTGCTTAATTAACTTTTTCGGACGAGCAAAAGCACATCGGAAATAAGGACAACTGTCAAATCGTGTTGTCACTCATTCTTAGTTCGGGCCCCAAACTAATGTTATGTCCGTAGGTGATAGGAGTAGAAAACGTTCGTTACTTTGGTCGAAACTACGGATTTCGGCGAGTAGACCTCATGAAAAAGCTCATTAGGGCGCTACAAGAACCGACAAAACATGGCTGAGTCGATGAATTTTACTTAATCGCGCGGCATATCTCGGATAGAGGCAACGTCTCTGGTCGAGGCGCTAGTTGACCCAAAGTTGCCTCTACAGACGGAGCCCGCAGAGGCGAGCCAGCACCAGTCGGGGGCTGCGTTGCAGAGTGCTTAAGTGTCCCCGTAGCCCCCGGGGCAAGTGTGCGATCAACACGGGGTGGTTTAAGTCTGTAGAAGTCTGACAGATCCCCCCGTCCGCCCCAGGGCGGAGGACATTCATGAGGATTTCCACCCCGTTGCCAAAAAATGCCATGGCAGATGTTTTATCGATAGTTCTGTTTTGTACAGAGTAGAATTTCTGTCCCTATTATATTACATGTCACGTTGCCGATAACTAAGTGTCAGACGCCCACTAGTTGTTAACATCCGCGCTTACAGATAACGAGCGTGATGCGATTATGATTGACACACACTGCTATTGTTCTTGTTTCAGCTCAGATATCGCTGAATCAATGCTGGTTATTACTCTGTTATCGGCTACGTAGGTAGGCTTTCAGTTTCGTTAGGTATTTAATTTTTTTTTCGTCGATTTAACCCAAAAACAATTTAAAGCTCGGATTAAAAGAGTCATTGAGATGCTGTTGAAAGGTTTCGTGGGATTAGTTCATCATTTGCGGTTAAATGGTTGGTTAAATGTTGTTTTATTTTTCCTTGTTTACTATGAATATTTTTGATAATATTACATATTTCCTCTCGCTTTCTGTGGGAGTGATTTCGTGATAAGGGACGGAAGTGTGTAACAGGAAATGACAGCTTGAGCATGGAATAAGTAAGTACTCTAGAATAGCATAGAATTAGTATACTCATGGAATTAATAAGTACTATATAGATTGTACGTTGAGGGGTCGAATTTCGATCAGTGGGCGACCACTAGTAATGAATAATAATTCGAATAAATATTTCAGTATTTAGCTTTTTACCCGACTGCCCCAGAAGGAGGGTAATGTTTTTATGTATGTATGTATGTATGTATGTATATTTATTTGGCACGCTCTGTAGCCTAAACGGCTTGATGGATTTTAACATATGAGGTGTCGTTAGATTCGTCTTCATTGTGACATAGGCTCTAGACTAGAATATTTATATAATGCATCTGCAAATACAAAAAAAAGAGGGGAAGGTTTTTGTTAAATAAATTACAACAATATTGACATTAAATAAAAGCTAGTAATTAGTTAATTCCATATATATATATTAATAAAACTAAAAATTATTAAAAAAAAAAAACCCGACTGCAAAAACACTAAACTGAAAAGAGAAAAACAAGCATTTTTAATATATAAAATTTTGGTATCGCAAGCGGGGGACAAACCAATAACCTGAAATGTGGTGTAACTTTTGTTTGTCCCGCCTGCGATACCAAAATTGTATAGATTAATAATGCTTGTTTTTCTCTTTTCAGATTAGTGTTTTTACAGTCGGGTTTTTTAAATATTTTATCTTTAAAATTATGACGTTAATTATTGTTGCTGCTCAGTTCCTTATTACCAAGATGAGATGTCAGGTGATAAATACCATATGCGACGAATAAGGCTGGCTCGTTTTTTTATTATACCAGTTAAATAAAAAACAGAAAAATGCTAGTCTGGATTCAGTTAACTCCAGTGGTGAAGACTGTGTCCAAGTGGCACTTAGCAAATGTCGACAGTCTCTTCAGTTTCAAGCATTCGACAACCCTTTAGTGATCGCGTCGAGAATGGCAGGATATTATTAGATCGGTGACAGTTCGTTTTGACATCTGTCAATTAGAATTAAGGCGGGCAACTGCTAACAACAGAATTTTGACGTAAATATTATTTTGGGATATCACCTGCGGTATGGCACTGATTTCATGATAATTGACATGTTAAATGGGTTAACTTTTGTCCAAATGAAATAATAACTATAACTTTGAGTAATGTCAGTGGGGATCGCTTAATTTTAAACAATTCCAATTGAATGCTCTTTCTATACATAGAAAACAGGTTTTCAATTTCCATCCTTATTATTGTTGGCAATAAAGTAATAAATACAATGTAATATGTATGTTGGCAACACTACCAATTTATCTTTAGTTTTTTGTTCTAATAAATATTACCTTAAGTGATGTCATTATGTTCTCTTTTAATAAATATTGAATAAAACTACAGGTCACCAAAATGATAACCTTGACGGCATTCCGGCGAGAGTGTTGAGGCAGTGTGCGCCTGAACTGTCTCCTGTGTTGACACGTTTGTTCCGCCTCTCTCTTAAAAAAGGCACGGTACCAAAATCCTGGAAGCTTGCTAATGTACAACCAGTGCCCAAAAAGGGCGACCGTGCTGACCCTGCCCATTACCGTCCGATCGCCATTACCTCCATTCTATGCAAAGTTATGGAAAGGGTACTGAACAGTAAGTTGCTGACCTACCTCGAAGACAATGATCTCCTCAGTGACCGTCAATATGGCTTTCGCCGGGGACGGTCAACTGGTGATCTTCTTGTGTATGTCACGCACCGCTGGGGCGAAGCCATCGAGAAACATGGCGAAGCACTTGCTGTATCGCTTGATATCTCGAAGGCTTTCGACAGGGTCTGGCACGCTGGTCTGCTCAGCAAGCTTCCTGCTTATGGCATCCCAGCTGATTTTTGTAGCTGGATATCAGACTTCCTTAGTGAACGGTCGATCAGAGTAGTCGTTGACGGCTGCTCCTCTGACCTTATGGCTATTGATGCCGGAGTTCCTCAGGGGTCTGTTCTCTCTGCAACTCTTTTCCTGCTGCACATCAATGACCTACTACAGACTGGTATTGTTGGGTACGCGGACGACAGTACTGTTTCAGAGAGATACTTGTCCAGCGCAAAATCAACGGGGCCGCAGTTCGTTCCTTGAGAGAGGCCTTGGTAGAGCGGACAGAGTTGACGTTAAGCCTTGTCTCCCAGTGGGGTGATGATAATCTGGTCACTTTTAACGCCACCAAAACACAAGCGTGTCTTTTTACCGCAAAAAGGAGTCGTTTCGACCTGACTCCTACTTTTCGGGGTACATCGGTTCCTGTAACTGATCGGCTCGAGCTCCTAGGCATGGAGTTGACATCTAACCTCAACTTCGGCGCCACCATCGAGTACAAAGCCCAGACTGCGGCCAAGAAACTGGGCATCCTAAATAAGGTGAAGCGATACTTTACGCCTGGACAGCTTTTGACCCTTTATAAAGCGCAGGTCCGATCCTGCATGGAGTATTGTAGCCACCTTTGGGATGGCTCGGCTAAATACCAACTTGCCGCGCTTGACTCGGTGGAACGCAGAGCTAAGAGGCTCATTGGCGACGTAAATCTGGTGGATGCCAAGCTTCACAGTTTGGCCCATCGTCGCAAGGTTGCCTGCTTGTCGGTCTTCTATAGATTGTACTTCGGAGAGTGTGCTCAGGAACTCCACGACCTCATTCCACCGGCCCCCTTCTATTATCGGTCATCTAGGCGCACTTCAGGTTACCATCCCTTCCTGGTGGCTATCCCACCAACTCGCACTAAGCGTTTCCAAACTTCTTTTATAATGCGCACAGCAAAGGAATGGAACTCTCTGCCTGCGTCTGTGTTTCCGAACGCATATAACCCTAATCTCTTCAAAGTGAGAGTGAACAGGCTTCTTCTGGGTAAGCTCGCTCCATCGTCGACTTTGTTTCTGTCGCCTCTGGCATAGACTAAAGTCAAGAGCAAACCCATCACAAATAAAAAAAAAAAAAAAAAAAATAAAAAAGCTTTTGCTGCGGCTTCGCCCAGGAGGAGGTCAGAAATTATCCAACGGAAATGTATTACCGGAATTAATTTGTCATATGTATGTGTTATTCCAGGTTATTAACTATCGGTGTGCAAAATTTCACCCAAATCCGTTCAGCCGTTTTTACTGTCGTAGTAATAGAATGGGAAAAGGTCATTGACCGCGCGGGGGAGTCAATGACCTTCAATGACCACCGTCAACCATAATTATGTTGTTACGCGTAATTTTTAATCCCTGATATCTTTTATAATATTAATATAAATTTTATGATAGGCATATTTTAATCAAAATTAAAAGCCCAATTTAAATAGTATATTCTATTGGATGATGATTAATATAATACTGGTTGAAAAACAATTAATTCTGAAACATAATTATGGTTACTGTGGGTCATCCATAGAAGAAACGTAATTATGCTATCGCAGACATTTTTGTTGAACTTTTTATGACTTACAATACTGTAAAACATATATTGTATGTATCTCGTACGGTTTACGCGGCGCACGCTAGCGAAGCTCACAGTCTGCATAATTTTTTTCGACATCTTCAACAGTAATCGTATAACGATTACTGTAAACTTATAAATAGATTCAGTCAATTTACACAAAACCTACAGCTATACATAATTATAATAAAATAGAAACGAAGTTAACCTGTTAAACCCTGCGCGTCACCGATTCGGAGTCAAACAATAGAAAATCAATTGTGTCTCATTAGCTGTCCTTGACCAATTAATCCGAGTTTTTAATTATTTTTGGGGTAAAAAGACAGAAAAAAATTAAAATACCTAACGAAAATATGAAAGACTAGCTATGGCTCGCGGTTTCATCTGCCTCGCCCGGCTCCTAACCTCCGGACGTAGTCGGCTCAGCCGGGCGGCAAAATCGAATTTATACAACGTGGAGACGGCAATAAAATGAAAATATTGTCGTATAAATATTTATTTATTTATAGTTAATTAAAACGGCACAGGTCCAATTACATGAATTAACATAGAATTATAAAGATTAAAATAAGGTAAGCATTCATATAACATACAATACAAAAATTAAATTCAAATTCAAAAATATACAATTCGTGGATAAAATTATTAATAATTATTTGCGTAAATGGTTGAATGGTTAAATAAATTAAAAACAACACAAACTAACATGTAACAGTGCACACCCTCGCATATTGTCTCCCACAAAACACCAGACAAGCACGCATTATTTCCTTCCAATCATCAGCAAACTCATCACATTCAGGGTCGGCAGTCAGGAGGGCGTTTAGCATCCTTAGGGTTCGACATACCGGGGATTCAGCTCTAGCAACAAATCTCGATAGGGGTGGTTTTAGTCTGTAGAAGTCTGACAGATCCCCCCGTCCGCCCCAGGGCGGAGGACATTCATGAGGATTTCCACCCCGTTGCCAAAAAATGCCATGGCAGATGTTTTATCGATAGTTCTGTTTTGTACAGAGTAGAATTTCTGTCCCTATTATATTACATGTCACGTTGCCGATAACTAAGTGTCAGACGCCCACTAGTTGTTAACATCCGCGCTTACAGATAACGAGCGTGATGCGATTATGATTGACACACACTGCTATTGTTCTTGTTTCAGCTCAGATATCGCTGAATCAATGCTGGTTATTACTCTGTTATCGGCTACGTAGGTAGGTAAGCTGTGTGTGATAATGTGTGGATTCGACTTTGATTTAGCAGTGTTTTTGAGGTTGGCTGAAATGTGTAGATGATTCGGCTGTAAGTATTGTAGTTCAAAATTCCGGCTGGAATAAGCGGTTTTCAATAATTCTAACAAGTCGTTAACTCATCCTGTAATCCTGTATTACTTATGTGTAACAATTTCCTATTAAACCAGATAAGTTATTAAATATGGAGGCCTTGGCAGAGAGTACAACTTTGTGCCCTTTGGCGTCGAGACCCTCGGTCCATGGGGTCCCAGTGCGCATAAGTTATTTGCGGAAATCGCGAAACGTTGACGTAATTGATGACCGAAAAGTTGGCGGCTTCCTTGCGCAACGCATCAGCATTGCAATTCAGCGAGGAAATGCCGCCAGCATCCTCGGTACAATGCCCCGAGGGCCGTTTTTAGACTTAACTTAGTTTTAATTTAAATTAGTTAATGTTAATAATCATCTTGTTATTTGGTTATGTAAATAAATAATGTAGTAAATGTTAATAATCACCTTGTAATTTGGTTATGTAAATAAATGTATACGAGTACTAATACAGAACCATTTCTTTTATTTCTGCAACTTGTGAAAATAAGCAGGCAACGAAAGAGGCATCTGTTGGGTTGAATAAGAAATATCAAGTTTCTTCTCATTAGGTACTATGAATTTGTTTAACAGAGCTGGTCAGTTTATAACAAAAACGAAATTAACTTTGGAACCGCAGTGGTAGCCCGCGAAATTAAATTTTTCTTACGTTTATTTGCAATTTGCCGGTCAGTGTCAGGTTGTATCTTGATTAAAAAAATATGATTCGCGCTCATAACACATATGTTTTTACAGAATTATAATAATTAGAATAATTTACACAAGGTGTTGTTTTGCATCCTCGTCAAATTTCAGGAGGCTGCTATAAAAAATCTTATATAATCAAATAAAATTACAATACCTGCTTAATAATTAATACATACTTGTTTTTTTTAGTTATTTAAGTTTGACAGAATTTTAGAATACACCACTTTCACAGAACAGAATCACCCCGTTGCGAATGCGGTAGTGTGTGTGTGTGTAATAGGGCAGTTACAGTGCGGTATCACACGGACCGCGTTTTAGCATGCGTGTCCCCACATGCCGATTTCCGAGAATTAGATTAGAGAAAAAAAAGACCTACTTATTTTATTACTGATTCGTGTCGAGAATCATTAGCATAGTTACCTCCTTCAATTTGACGAGGATGCAAAACGACACCTTGTATATCTGTCTTAGTTAGATTTGTTCCCTAACGACAAATCTCTTAAGGAAAAGATTTTATGGAACAAATCTCACTTAGTTAATACCTACATCTCGTATTAATGTTTCTAATTATTATAATTATCTTGGATTTCCACAATGTGTTACGGAAATCTCATAAGCAACAAGAACAACCTACATGATATAACATGTAATTATCATGCTCACCCCTTTGAACAACATTCTCAACCGCAGTCTGCCCTCAGGGAAATTATTGCTACACGGCAAACAAACCATTGTAAAGGCTCCCGCAGACAGCCGCGACGTGACAGCGCAACTCGACACTAGCAGCATAATTTCTACGAAAACAATAGACGCGCTGCCTGTCGCGCCAGTGTGCACGAGCCTTAAATCACCCCCACTTCCCTATAAGAATCGTATCGAAATTCCTGAGCTTGTCGAATAAATTACGCACTACGCTGCGAGTCAAACTAATCGCCTAACATAATCTGTAAATACCGATAATCGTTTATCGAGATTACGAGAATACACGCCTAAGCCGCGCGTAACTCGAGGCAAAGGTAACTATTTTAGGGAGCCTTAAGGGATCCCCGGAGTAATTAATCTTCATCATATAAGGATCCCTTTAGATAGTTTGGGGATTGCTAAGTACAGGGATACAAGAATGATATCGTGCGACGGACGGTGGCAGGCCGATAAAAGGGAAACAGAGGTCACTCGCATATTTTACCCAACTTTGGGCCCATTGACATGCGAGTTTAAAACTGCCGGGGTCCCCTGGCAACACAGGCAACAGGAAGTATGGGTACATACGGGTGGGCTTTAGTCAGTAAGAGTCTGAGACACCGTCCCGCTCCGCCCAGAGCGGGAGAAGTTATTTGATGATTTCCCACGCAAAAAAAAAAAAAAGACTTAAACAAAAACCTAATTTGTGCTCTGCGTGCTATGTAGAATATTCTTTTAAGTATTAAAATGAACAGTGAACGTGCTGATCTGAAATGGTCATCACCCATTTACGTAGACATAAAAATACTTGATGATTATTATAGTCTGTTTTTTTTTTTCAACAAACGAGTACTGATTTATTTGACTATAGTACATCGTAATTATGCATAATACTATTTATTAACTTGGCTACAAAATTGAATTTGATTGTATTGTATTTTTATTTTACAAAATTTAATCAGTGTAAGATATTTTTTAATGATAATACTGATGATGATGACTATTTTAATTTAATATTTGGATATTTTGTAAATTTCAATTATAATTACCTAATTATTTTTTTTATCATATGATATAATTTCACATTTTTAATTGTTTTGTATGCCTTTGTATGGCTGAGTATAGAGCACTTTAATTGTACTGAATATCTTGTAATGTATCACAAATAAAAGCCTATTCTATTCTATTCTGAGTATGTCTCTCGCACATTTCCGATATTGACAGAGTGAGATGGGTTATTTGTTGGTCGGGGTAGGGCTTCGCCTTTGTTATTTTTTTTTTCTTTGTTCAGTGACTTTATGTTGATTACGTGAACCAATAGAAAAAAAATAGTTTATTTACTCAGTAAAAAAATTCGGTAGATACTCGTTTGTTAAAAAAAAAACAGACTATAGTGTGTTTATAACTTGATAAGAATTGTTTATACAATAAAAAAAATATGCTATCGAAGCTATTTAATATTATTACCTAGCACGTAAACACGCAGTAGATATCGATTAAATATTGTATTTTTTTAAACATGTAGTCGCCTAAATTTTAGATACATAATTATGTAAAGGTTAATAACACAAAACACGTCACTAATTATAAACGACCTATAACCATTAATCTTTTTTTTTATGTGTAAAATCTTTCTTCTCGCTTTTTGTGGGAGTGATTTTGTGAAAAGGGAAGGAAGTGTGTAACAGGTAGTGACAGTTTGAACATAAAATAAGTAAGTACTTTTAATAGCATGGAATTAGTAAGTACTATATAGAGTACCACTAGGCAGATGAAACCGCGAAGCATAGCTAGTCTTTCATATTTTCGTTAGGTATTTAATTTTTTTTTTCGTCGTTTTAACCCAAAAACAATTTAAAGCTCGGATTAAAAGAGTCATTGAGATGCTATTGAAAGGTTTCGTGGGATTAGTTTATCCTTTGCGGTTAAATGGTTGGTTAAATGTTGTTTTATTTTTTCCTTGTTTACTATGAATATTTTTGATAATATTACATATTTCCTCTCGCTTTCTGTGGGAGTGATTTCGTGATAAGGGACGGAAGTATGTAACAGGAAATGACAGCTTGAGCATGGAATAAGTAAGTACTTTATAATAGCATAGAATTAGTATACTCATGGAATTAATAAGTACTATATAGATTGTACGTTGAGGGGGTCGAATTTCGATCAGTGGGCGACCACTAGTAATGAATAATTATTCGAATAAATATTTCAGTATTTAGCTTTTTACCCGACTGCCCCAGAAGGAGGGTAATGTTTTTCGAGAGTATGTATGTATGTATGTATGTATGTATGTATGTATGTATATTTCTTTGGCACGCTCTGTAGCCTAAACGGCTTGATGGATTTTAACATATGAGGTGTCGTTAGATTCGTCTTCATTGTGGGAGTGACATAGGCTCTAGACTAGAATATTTATATAATGCATCTGCAAATACAAAAAAAAAGAGGGGAAGGTTTTTGTTAAATAAATTACAACAATATTGATATTAAATAAAAGCTAGTAATTAGTTAATTCCATATATATATATATATATATATATTAATAAAACTAAAAAGCTTGAAATAAAATAAATTATTTAAAAAACAAAAAACCCGCAATCGCAAGCGGGGGACAAACCAATAACCTGGAATGTGGTGTAACTTTTGTTTGTCCCCCGCCTGCGATACCAAAATTGTATAGATTAATAATGCTTGTTTTTCTCTTTTCACTTTAGTGTTTTTGCAGTCGGGTTTTTTAAATAATTTATCTTTTAAATTATGACGTTAATTTCTGATGATGCTCAGTTCCTTATTACCAAGATGAGATGTCAGATGATAAATACCATATGCGACGAATAAGGCTGGCTCGTTTTTTTATTATACCAGTTAAATAAAAAACAGAAAAATGCTAGTCTGGATTCATTTAACTCCAGTGGTGAAGACTGTGTCCAAGTGGCACTTAGCAAATGTCGACAGTCTCTTCAGTTTCAAGCATTCGACAACCCTTTAGTGATCGCGTCGAGAATGGCAGGATATTATTAGATCGGTGACAGTTCGTTTTGACATCTGTCAATTAGAATTAAGGCGGGCAACTGCTAACAACAGAATTTTGACGTGAATATTATTTTGGGATATCACCTGCGGTATGGCACTGATTTCATGATAATTGACATGTTAAATGGGTTAACTTTTGTCCAAATGAAATAATAACTATAACTTTGAGTAATGTCAGTGGGGTTCGCTTAATTTTAAACAATTCCAATTGAATGCTCTTTCTATAAATAGAAAACAGGTTTTCAATTTCCGTCCTTATTATTGTTGGCAATAAAGTAATAAATACAATGTAATATGTATGTTGGCAACACTACCAATTTATCTTTAGTTTTTTGTTCTAATAAATATTACCTTAAGTGATGTCATTATGTTCTCTTTTAATAAATATTGAATAAAACTACAGGTCACCAAAATGATAACCTTTTCATTTATAAAATAAAATAGCTTTTGCTGCGGCTTCGCCCAGGAGGAGGTCAGAAATTATCCAACGGAAATGTATTACCGGAATTAATTTGTCATGTGTTAATCCAGGTTATTAACTATCGGTGTGCAAAATTTTACCCAAATCCGTTAAGCCGTTTTTACCATAATTAGCCATAATTATGTTGTTACACGTAATTTTTAATCCCTGATATCTTTTAAAATTTTAATACAAATTTTATGATAGGCATATTTTAATCAAAATTAAAAGCCCAATTTAAATAGTATATTCTATTGGATGATGATTAATATAATACTGGTTGAAAAGGCTTTGGAAATAACAATTAATTCTGAAACATAAATATGGTTACTGTGGGTCATCCATAGAAGAAACATAATTATGCTATCGCAGACATTTTTGTTGAACTTTTTATGACGTACAATACTGTAAAACATATATTGTATGTATCTCGTACGGTTTACGCGGCGCACGCTAGCGAAGCTCACAGTCTGCATAATTTTTTTCGACATCTTCAATAGTAATCGTTATATTTCAGTCAATTTACACAAAACCTACAGCTATACATAATTATAATAAAATAGAAACGAAGTTAACCTGTTAAACCCTGCGCGTCACCGATTCGGAGTCAAACAATAGAAAATCAATTGTGTCTCATTAGCTGTCCTTGACCAATTAATCCGAGTTTTTAATTATTTTTGGGGTAAAAAGACAGAAAAAAATTAAAATACCTAACGAAAATATGAAAGACTAGCTATGGCTCGCGGTTTCATCTGCCTCGTCCGGCTCCTAACCTCCGGACGTAGTCGGCTCAGCCGGGCGGTAAAATCGAAATTATACAACGGGAGACGGCAATAAATGAAAATATTGTCGTATAAATATTTATTTATTTATTTATAGTTAATTAAAACGGCACAGGTCCAATTACATTAATTAACATGGAATTATAAAGATTAGAATAAGATAAGCATTCAGATAACATACAATACAAAAGTTAAATTCAAATTCAAAAATATACAATTCGTGGATAAAATTATTAATAATTATTTGCGTAAATGGTTGAATGGTTAAATAAATTAAAAACAACATAAACTAACATGTAACATTGCATATTCTCGCATATTGTCTCCCACAAAACACCAGACAAGCACGCATTATTTCCTTCCAATCATCAGCAAACTCATCACATTCAGGGTCGGCAGTCAGGAGGGCGTTTAGCATCCTTAGGGTTCGACATACCGGAGATTCAGCTCTAGCAACAAATCTCGATAGCGGTAGTGCGAACAGGTTATGACGGCGGCTTTGACGGTGCCCAAGGTATTTGCCGGGCACAAATAGGCAGCAGAAAAGTCCGTGGAGCTCAGGGCAGTCAATACGACCGTGCAGGGTTTTACAGGCAATCGTGAGCTGATCAACACCCCTTACCTCCAGCGAATTGAAGCGCAACACCCCTAGAAGATAGTTCGTTGGGTACATGAGTGGAAAGTAATGGTACAGCCTTTGATACAAAAATCTCAGGAAGGTTTTCAGAAGTTTCTCAAGCATCAGTGTCTGTATAATATGCATTAACATAGGAGTATTTTGAAACCATCAAATATATCCTAACATCGAAATGCCCTTTAATTATTTCCCCTCCTTTTTAGGGTTCCTTACCCAAAGGATCAAACGGGGGGACCCTATGACTCCGCTGTCCGTCTGTCACCATGCAGGCTGTATCTTATGAACCGTGATAGTTAGACAGTTGTAATTTTCACAGATGATGTATTTCTGATGCCGCTATAACAACAAATCCTATAAAACGGAATAAAATAAATATTTAACGGGGCTCCCATACAACAGACATGATTTTTTTGCCGTTTTTATATATAATGGTACGGAACAATTCGTGCGCGACTCCGCCTCGCACTTCGCCGGTTTTTTATATACTTGTACATACATATAATTATTATTATTTGAAGTTTGTCAGTTTTTAAATAATTTGAATATATTAAAAAAAAATATACTTAGATAAAAAATATAAACATCGAAATTAAAAAAGTATTTTTTTCAAACAAACTAAATACTTGTGATGGGCCGGCTATGGGTTTTGCTAATCTTTGACTAGCTATGTAGTGACTAAACAGTTGAATACTTTTATTTTTTTTATTTATACGAAGTTTAATTTATTGTCTAATTGTCGTCTCCACATGGCTGTGCCGAATCATGCCGACCCTTTTTTTTTTTTGGTTAGTAATTCATCAAATAACTTCTCCCACTCTGGGCGGAGCGGGAGGGTGTGTCAGACTCTTACTGACTAAAACCCACCCGTATTCCTTCCTGTTGCCTGTGTTGCCAGGGGCCTCGGTGACCCTTTAGTACCTTCCCGCGACCCCGGCAGGCATCGGCCCCAGTGGACCCTACATTTGTGCTGACGACATCTCTTTGAGGCGCGCGTGGAATACAACGCGCCGTCGACCCAGGCCTGGTCTTTACCGGGCGGTGAGCTACCCATTGCTCACCGTCCGCAAGCCCGCGCCTACGGTGGCCGGAAATCCGCCCGGGATTCCCGACGCCCAGGGCGTCTCCTGCGGCGGCTAGGGGCGAGAGGTCGCGAAACTTGCCTTTTCCTCAACCGTCCCGCCTCCTCCTTTGCGAGCATTACTGCTTCGCAGAAGGAGGTGACGGCTGCCCATGCCCTCTCGCTCCGTACCACGGCCTGAACCAGGGCCGGACGCGAGAGAACCAGTCCACATTGTTACCTATATTTTGCCGCCTGGCTGTGCCGAATCACCCTAACACGAGAATAGCACTCGTTACAAAGTTATCTGATTATTGCTAACTGTAACAAAACATATCAGTTTCGAACATTTCAGCATCAAGTATCCGACACACATAATTAAAACTTTAATTATGAAGTTGTTTCTCACAAGTTTCTATGGTTCCCACTCAGTTTATTTCCCAAGTTTAACAGATAAATTAACAAAGTTCTGCTGACATCATTTTACTTTCATTAAAAAAAGTAATTTGTGCCGTCGCGTCGAGATGGCAACGAAAGTTATATTTAGATTAGCATTTTTCTCGCGGCTTCGCCCGCGTGATGGCGGGAAATATCCCACGGGAACGTACTACCAGGATTGAAAGTATGTGTTAATCCAGGTTATAAACTATCTCTGCACCAAATTTCATCCAAATCCGTTGAGCCATTTTTGCGCCAATCCGGAACATCCAGACGAACGGACAAAAATTCTAAAAACTATATTTTCGGAATTAAACTCGTTCCTAGAGAGAGCAGTGGTGGCCATGTGGTAGCTGTAGGTCGTAGGTTCGAAGCCAGACAGGCGCTTTACTTTGTGTAATTTATTTCATCACCACTGCTCTGAAAACGGTGAATGCAAACATCGTGAGGAAACCGGCGTGTCCTAGAACCGAAAATTCGAAGACATGTAACATCTACCAACCCGCACTGGGCCCGCGTGGTGGATTACGGCCCACTCCCTCTCACAGAGAGGAGGCCTGTGTCCCAGCAGTGAGAACATTATAGGTTGATTATGTACTCGTTCCTTCACCTCATCGCTACTTTTTTTTTAATTTTCAATGTACAGCTTTAAAAGAGTCATTGAGATGCTGTGGAAAGGTTTCGTTGGATTAGTTCATCCTTTGCGGGTAAATGGTTGGTTTATTTTTTCCTTGTTTACTATGAGTATTTTTGATAATGTAACATCTTTCCTACAGCTTTCTGTGATTTCGTGAAAAGGGACGGAAGTGTGTAACAGGAAGTGACAGCTTGAGCATGGAATAAGTCAGTACGGTACTTCAATTCAATTCAATTCATCAATTCGTCTACTTCAATGTCCCACTCACCGCACTGACTTAATTCACTCTTCCTTCTTCGTTCAGTCTATCTCTCTGTGGAATGCGCTCCCCCAGGAAATCAGGATGGCAACCAACCGATTATCCTTTAAAGTTCGCGAGCATATTCGTAAGAAGCTGAGAAGAGTGTCATCACAATGGTAATGTTTTCCCATTGTTTGTCTCATCTGTTTTAGTATATTCGTGTATTTATTAGGTCTTATATTTATGTATAATTAGGTATATATATTTAAAGTTTTTAATAGCTATGTATATACTTATATTTAAATAAATATTTATTCCACAGTTTTCGCTATTGCACCTACCACTGTTTGTCTATGCATCACCCAAAGGTTGACTGGTAGAAAATGCCTACGGCATTAAGTCCGCCTCTGTACATTTGTGTGCTTAAAGTATTAAATAAATAAATATATAGATTGTAAGTAGAGGGGGTCGTATTTCCACCAGTGGGCGACACTAGTAATGAATAATTATTCGAATAAATATTTCACTATTTAACTTTTTAAATTATGAGGTTAATTTCTGTCGCTGCTCAGTTACTTATTACCAGGTGAGATGTCAGATGATACACATCATATGCGAGTACTGTAAGGCTCGCTCGTTTTTTTTTATAACAGAGTGTACTATTATCCACATACCACTGCAGAAGGACCATACCTGGGTCGTGTAAGTCCTTATTCAAACCTCTTACATACCTGTAACAAAATGATAGAATATTTTAAGTTATGAAGAATATTAAGATTGAATAAATAAACTAAATAGAGCTAAGGATTATTATAACAAGATAAATAATTTGCAGCTTATATAAGTTTTATTGTTATGAGTATGGGCGTTTATTGTCCTTCAAAGTGTTCAGAAACTGACCGCTTCGTCAAGCAAAAACAAAAATGCCTAAATAATGATTAGATTAGACGTCCATTAAGTAAGGAGACAAGACAGGACAGTTATTGTGAAATGTTTTGCTCTAATAGTTCTCAAATAAAAATAAGCATTAAATGTTCTAAGTAGGCCTATTTATCTAAGTTCGATGGACCCGTGCGGGTGTTAAGCATTAAATGTTCTAAGTAGACCTATTTATCTAAGTTCGATGGACCCGTGCGGGTGTTAAGCATTAAATGTTCTAAGTAGACCTATTTATCTAAAGTCGATGGACCCGTGCGGCTGTTAAGCATTAAATGTTCTAAGTAGACCTATTTATCTAAAGTCGATGGACCCGTGCGGCTGTTAAGCATTAAATGTTCTAAGTAGACCTATTTATCTAAAGTCGATGGACCCGTGCGGCTGTTAAGCATTAAATGTTCTAAGTAGACATATTTATCTAAAGTCGATGGACCCGTGCGGCTGTTAAGCATTAAATGTTCTAAGTAGACATATTTATCTAAGTTCGATGGACCCGTGCGGCTGTTAAGCATTAAATGTTCTAAGTAGACATATTTATCTAAGTTCGATGGACCCGTGCGGCTGTTAAGCATTAAATGTTCTAAGTAGACCTATTTATCTAAAGTCGATGGACCCGTGCGGCTTTTAAGCATTAAATGTTCTAAGTAGACCTATTTATCTAAAATCGATGGACCCGTGCGGCTGTTAAGCATTAAATGTTCTAAGTAGACATATTTATCTAAAGTCGATGGACCCGTGCGGCTGTTAAGCATTAAATGTTCTAAGTAGACATATTTATCTAAGTTCGATGGACCCGTGCGGCTGTTAAGCATTAAATGTTCTAAGTAGACATATTTATCTAAGTTCGATGGACCCGTGCGGCTGTTAAGCATTAAATGTTCTAAGTAGACATATTTATCTAAGTTCGATCGACCCGTGCGGCTGTTAAGCATTAAATGTTCTAAGTAGACATATTTATCTAAGTTCGATGGACCCGTGCGGCTGTTAAGCATTAAATGTTCTAAGTAGACATATTTATCTAAGTTCGATGGACCCGTGCGGCTGTTAAGCATTAAATGTTCTAAGTAGACATATTTATCTAAGTTCGATCGACCCGTGCGGCTATTATTACTTAGCCACAAGCCACTCCCAATTCAATTCTATACCCCTTATTATTATTTTAATACATTTATTTTTATTCTCGTACAGGGTGCAACAAGACGCTTCACAAAGCCGTCATCTACGGATTCTGTAAGTAACTTTGATCAAAATTAATTGCTAGGAACCCACATTTATTTTTGATGTGAAAATTCGCTGCTTCGCAACGTAACGCACGCAATACATTGGGCTTGTCAAAATCAATATCAAAAAGTAATTTATTCAGACTAGGTTCATCAGCATTTTTCGAACGTCAAAATTACAAAAGACATCATCATCATCTGCCTAGCCTTTTCCTAACTACGTTGGGGTCGGCTTCCAGTCTTACCAGATGTAGCTGAATACCAGTATTTTACATGGAGTGACTGCCTATCTGACCTCCACATCCGAGTTTGTCAGACTTTCGGGCTTCTGACGACCCGTAACAACTGTCAAAGATCCACGAATGACAGCCGGGACCAACGGTTTAACGTGCTTTCTGAGGCACGGAGGTATGCAAAGATGGTCACCTACGGAACCATCGCGGCAAGCGTAGCTAAACCTCGATTGACTAGTGGGGCTGTTATTATCTAGCCATAAGCCCCTCAAAATTGCATAAGACAAACCCCCAAAGACGCCCGCCCTTCCCCACTTCCCAGTGCTTTAGCTGGGGAGAAGAAGTGGCGCAATAAACTCACAGCAGCACAGCTGTCTGTCGTGGGTGCATACAACGGGACAGGGATCTTGGCAGCATTTAGAAAACCCTTGTTAAAAATCTTTGGCATGTTTTCAAAATTATCTATTGTTTATTTTCTCACACATATGTACAGGCAATAAAAACTGAAAGAGCGGAACCACCTACTACAAGCATATCTATGCTTAAAAGGTGACTACAAACTTAGGGCTCCCACACAAAACTGCGAATTCGCATCGCATCGCAAAAATCTGCGAGCTCGTTGTCATTTTATTATGAAAAACTGACATCGAGCTCGCAGATTTTTGCGATGCGAATTCGCAGTTTTGTGTGGGAGCCCTTAACAATGTAATTTACATATAAGTTGGTGAAATAAACAATTTTTTTTTTCATTTAATACCCAGTTTCATATCACATTTACTCAAAAATACTGGTTATGTGGTCATTATTATGACAACCTACTTTGAGCAAAGTCGACCTTTCCGCGCCACTTGAGTAGGCACCAGCAAAGTTGTATGGAACTTTCATTGCTAGTGACTTTTAGCCACCAGCAATTTATTTTGTACTTAAATTAATTATTGTCGAAGGCAATCCGTGATTAAGAAATGATCCAACAGTCAAACAACGCACGAGGATTATCATATAATGCTTGTTTTCCCCTTTTAAGTTTTACAATATGTAACAAAAACCCTGTTGTTCCTTTTAGGAACGTATACATTTACCTATAAGCAGAACATTGATGAAATTATAATTTAAAAAAAATAAGCATTGTCGAAAGCATTTATCATTATCATTTGACACATTCAAAAAAATGTGTAGAGTATCTGATTTTACAAGTACATCTTTATTTCGCTAAATAGCCTAAGCTCGGCGGCTTTCTTTGATGCGACAAAAGATGCCGCCAAAAACTGCCGCCGCGCACGTGCCCCAGGTCGGTAGCACGTGCCTACCTACCCCGCCGCCCCGCCACCCGTCTCCCTCAGTGATGCCAACTTAGCAACTTTATAGCTAGATCTAGCTATTATTGGGTGACAGACAGCTACTATTTAATGAAACTTGTAGCTAAACTTTTTAGCTACTTTTTTTAGCTACTTTTCATTTCATTAGGAGACGTGAGGCTATCAAGATTCGTAAAGTAGGATAACGAGTCTCGAAAGAAAAATAAAAACTAAACGCGAATCTATGGTCATAAATGGTATGGTAGGTACAGGTGCTAGGGTATATATGTTCTGTGGGTATAGGTCGGCCATTCAGTGTGACCATGTTCAGTATTTTAATACTTTGTTGGTATATTTTATCGACTTTTACAAGCATTAGTATTTAGTAAAAACGGAACAAAAAAAACAGTTTTATAAACAAAAACGGATCAGCAATTTTAAAAACAAAGTAAGGTGTAAAAGATCAAGGAGGTTGTGTTAAATTTAATCCTTCAAATAGAATGTTAAAATACAATTCTAACATTTATTGTGATGATGATTGACTGAACTTTAAAATTTTGAAAATCAGTATTTTTATTGGTATATTTTCCCTGTGCAAGTTGGTATATTTCCATATTATTTTGATGTGCTTCGGATTTTTCGTAAAAAATTATCTGGTCACACTGTCGGCGTTGGCCGGAAATTCTCCGTTTACTGCTGTGTGCGCTGCGACAGAATATTTACTCAACCAAAACAGTACGCGCTATTCGTATTCTGTCTTGTTTTGTTTTGGTCTATCCATATAAAACTAATACTAGCTGTTTTGATTTAATTTGAAAATGGATTCACCTTTGAAAAAGAAAACGTACGCGCAAAAATACAGACCGGAGTGGGAAAATATGGACGAATTTAAAGGTTGGCTAAAATCGGCAAGTGGAGACTCAAGCAAAGCGTTTTGTACATATTGTTCCACGGAAATTCTTGCCAAACTATTTGACATCAAGAAGCATGCTGAGACAAAAAAACATAAACAGAAAGTAGAGTTCAAAACAGGTACGTGAAAGCATTTAAAATTCGTTTTGTTGAGAGCAGACTCAATCGATGTGAAAAATGAGTTTGATACTTTCATTATTTTTAACCAGTCCTTTTCTTTCTATAACAAAAGTATCAAACTCATATTCTGCGTCTATATGGTCAGTGTTGTGTGTGTTTTTTTTCATTTGCCGCAGTTTTCATGTGCAAAGAAGAGCCAGACTCGTATCAGTGTTGCCCTAAAATAATTGAAATCCAGTTATGAAGGTAAACTAAAGTGTAAAGTTTTATCTGGCTAACGAAAGAGCGACCGAGAAAACGCGGCAAATTCTCATTTTTTTAACCTTGGCAACTTCTAGCTACTTTTTGGGGTAAGATAATGTGGGAATCTGGCAACTTTTTGCAAAAGATCTAGCTACAGAGATGATAGTACAGTTGGCAACACTGGTCTCCCTGCGAATTACTTCCTTAGTCTCCCGCGCAGCTTACTTCCGAATGGATGTTATTGTTGACCTACGTAGTGAGTGACTAGTGTTGTTTACGTAAACGTTGACCATGTCTTATTCTAACGTAGAATATTTTAATATGTTGATGTGTCTTCGGAAATGTGACTGCAATTATGCAGAAGCACGCAGACACTACCAAGAACGTTTTGCGAATCTACCATTACCGTCGGCGATGGCATTCCAACGTTTGCACATACGTACGTACAATACCGGCAATGTGCACGGGCGAGACCAACATCGAGCTGACGCAGGCAGACCGAGGACTCGAGACAGAAGTCTTGGACTTATTTGAGCACCATCCAACGCGAAGTACACGCTCAGTGGGACACGAACTCGAAGTAAACCATATGCGCGTTAGGACAGTACTCAAAGAAGATGGCCAGCACCCATTTCACTATTGTCGCGCCCAATCACTACTTCCCTACGTGTAAAATAAATGGAAAATAATAAGTGTAAAAGTCTAGAATACAATAGATGTAATAAATATGACCATTTTATTACACAAAGTGACAGCTGGCACATGTCAGATTACTCCAGTGAATTAATAATTCAACTTTAGCTAAGCTATGCTCTCAGCCTTCAAGCTTGCTCATCATTGCAGCCCTTGCTGTCCGCACTATAAAGACCTTCGGTCTTGGCCTTTATTCCAGCTTGTCCATTAAGGGGACTACAGGACCTAAACGCAAATTTTGTAAGTTTTATAATGCCTAAAAGTATATAACCCACTGCAGTAAACAAAATTAGAAAAATATATGATATTCTTCGGGATATATGCTAGGTAGATAGTGTGTTGAAAACATAATACAACTAATTTGATACGACAGAAAAAAATCACGAAGATACCTCTAAAAATTTCTTTTAACGAATAAAAACCATACTAATATACATGCAATAATTCTGATTTTTTGTCAGATTATTCTACAAGCAACATATTAGCATAATAGTGTTTTATTTTTTTTATACAATCTATAGCTTTTTTGTAAATCGATAATTGCTTCATATTTTGCAATAAATTACCAGCGTTGCATCATCGCGCTTCTCTTTCTTTTCTATGCAGTCCGACAGTGACCGCGCTTTAGGTGTTGTCGGCCTCTTAAGGGCTGATGCTGACCGCGCTGTGTTGGCTTGGAGCTGCGCTTTTGGCCATCATCAGCGCTGCCAGCAAGCCATTCATTACAGACCGCGGCAGTAAAGTACTATTAAAACTGGTTTTCGTAAATAAACAGCAAGAAAAGTTGGAACTTTGACATTTAATGTCTCCTTAACCAGTAGGTTCCCAGGTATGGCCTAGTCCAAAAAAACTATCATAATAACTGGAAGAAAAAGTGACTCTGTTATGTTAAGGGTATTTTGACCCCCGTTAGAATGTTAGACAGACACATCGAATAAGACGATATTGAACTACGTACATAGTTACATAATATTCAATGTTAGTAAAAGTTTATAATAGTAGTTTATCAAGCTGTTGCATAGTGAGTTATGTGCAGTTTCATACACTACTTTATCTATAACTCCCATTCATTCGGATTGAACCTACTAAATAAAAAGTTAAAACTGTAAGAAATAGTTATTTGCCTAGAAAACCCAGCACATCACCGCGCATGCGCTAAAGCGTGCTGCCACAGACAAGTCAAAATTGGAATCAAAACTTTTTAGTAATACTTTCAAAATGGCGCGCCATTCGAAGCGTTCCATTACAAAAAAAATAATTGATGGAAACTTCATGGTGATATAACTTCTTGGATTTGCCCTGTATCGTAGGTAATGGTAAAACATTGTTTTCATTATTTTCTTAGAGAACAAGTGTTATAAAATGATTCTATTTTTTTATTTCGGTATTCTGTTTATAAAATATGTCAATATAAAACTCGTTTTGAACTAGATAAAATTGTTTTTTATAATAGACGCAGCATCTGTGACTTGGTACCAAAGCGTCAAGTTCGTAGATTTGTTTCTAGGTCAATATCTACTTAGTACCGGCTGGGTACCTAATAAACTATCAAAAACATTTCTCATTAGGTACAAGTACAAGACCCAAATCTTCAAAAAATATAATTTGTCCTGAATTACATTACATTGCCAAGAGCAATATCAGAGACAGAATTTCTTTCAGATCAAAGTAAGATACAGTTAAACCAGAAAAAGTATGCTCTTCGGTAATCTTCGTGATTCCGAATAAGCAAAGTCACGAGTTGCGTCAACAGAGCCAATGTTTCTCAGTTTTGAACTGCCGCGCTTGTGTAGGTATTACACACCTATCATTGCCCGTTTGTATAAAGTCTTCTCTTTCGGGATTCCTACTCCGGTTGCAGATCGTTATTTGTCTCTCAAAAGTTTTGATTTTGTTTTGGTATTGCGATAGTGCCCGGAGCGCAGACTTTTCTTGGGATATCTGTACTTATAAGCAGAGGCGCCCAAACTTAATATGACACATTACAGCTATCTGCAGACTGCGATACATGTACCATGTAGCAATAAGTGAATTTAGGACCCTCGTAACTGCTTTATAGCTCCTGAAATTGATGCTACCTAACTTTGGACGTTCTACGAGATACAGCGTCACATTGAACTAACTTTAAGGGCTTAGCGACACGATCCAATTTGGTTTGCCAACCAACGCGCAACGGTCAAATATTTTCTCACGTATCGGTAAGACTTAGTTAAACGATAAATAGGTCATGAGGGTGATGAAAAGGATTAGCTAGTGAGCCAGGTTAGTTTCGGAGCCGACAGTCCGGGTGCGCCGAACGTATAGGTAGGGGTCACGCGCGAAGTTTCTAGATACGTGCTGGTCTATACTTTAAAATCGAATTGTTAAGACTTTGGTGAAATGAGCTTGAAGCGAGCTGTCAATAGAGTCAATCACTAGCATCAGTAGTGCTACGCTCTGTAAAAATCTCATCGTGAAAACTCAGGTGAAATGGGCATGAAGTGAACTACCAATTCCCTAGCATCAGCCGGTCTATTCTGTAAAAATCTCACCGTGAGAACTTAGGTGTAGTGAGCATAAATAGTGAACAACCAATTCCCTAGCATCAGCCGATCTATTCTGTAAAAATCTTACCTAGAAAACGTAGGCGAAGTGAGCATAAAGTGAACTATCAATTCCCTAGCATCAGCCGGTCTGTTTTGTAAAAATCTCACCATGAGAACTCAGTTGAAGTGAGCATAAATAGTGAACCATCAATTCCCTAGCATCAGCCAGTCTATTCTCTAAAAATATCACCGTGAGAACTTAGGTGAAGTGACCATAAATAGTGAACTACCAATTCCCTAGCATCAGCCGGTCTGTTTTGTCAAAAACCTCACCATGAGAACTTAGGTGAAGTGACCATAAATAGTGAACTACCAATTCCCTAGCATCAGCCGGTCTGTTTTGTAAAAATCTCACCATGAGAACTTAGGTGAAGTGAGCATAAATAGTGAACTATCAATTCCCTAGCATCAGCCTGTCTATTCTCTAAAAATCTCACCGTGAGAACTTAGGTGAAGTGACCATAAATAGTGAACTACCAATTCCCTAGCATCAGCCGGTCTATTCTCTAAAAATCTCACCATGAGAACTTAGGTGAAGTGAGCATAAATAGTGAACTATCAATTCCCTAGCATTAGCCGGTCTATTCTGTAAAAATCTCACCATGAGAACTTAGGTACTTAGGATAGCACTACTGATGTGCTGACAGTTCACTTCCAACTCACTTTACCTAAGTTTCCACGATGAGATTTTCATAGTGTGGCGGCATCTACATCGCTACATGCGAACAACGCAACACACTGACGTCACGCAAAATCCTGCATCGCGCAAGCAGAGTTTACTGCGCAACTAGCGTATTCAACCGTCGGGCAGTTGCCCACCAGACACGACACCCGTCTGGTCCGAGGATCCTCCCCTTTCTCCATAGACAGGGGAGGATTAAAAGGTTGAGTGAACGTTACACCCTATTCCTCATACCTCTATAATATAATAGACCGGCAGGACGAATGACAGGTCGCTTCGATCAGCTCGGCTCGGCATAACATCATTGGCTGTTACTTCATAAAATATTGATTTACTGTAGCGTTGTTTGTTAGTAAAAAAAATCTTTTATCAAGTAGGAAGTTTGATTGTGCAAACCTGCACGAATTGGAAGTCACAGTAACTTTGATTTATGATATCTGTGGTCATAAATCTTAGTGACGCGTTTACCTGAAAAAAAAATACAAGAAGGTACTGGTTACATTTTTAATGAAAATGTAATGTAGAAAAGTTATACTGATTTATATAGGTATCCTGTGTAGGTAGTAGGTACCCATATCCCGTGCGACGTAACTAGACGCCTCGCTGGAATGCGACCCTGTTTTTAGGGTTTCGTAGTAAACAAGGTGGTTATAGTTTCGCTATGTCCCGTCTGTCCGTCTGTCTCTCCCCTCTATAGCTCAGAGACGCTTAGTACTAGAAAGCTGTAATTTGGCATAGGTGTACATAGTAATCACGTCTTCAAAGTGCTAAAATAAAATATTGAAAACAAAAATATTGCGGGTCTGTCAACACCACTTTTCGATTTATGGATCCGCTTGCGTAATATTAAGCATGAAAGTGCTCTTTTTTGTTAGAGTCAAGTGTCCCCCCTCCCCTGCGAGCTAAATGGTTGTTTATGGCGATGTGAAAAAAATCATGCAATAGTACTCGTACCTACTTATAATGCAATTAAAAGGAAAACTATCACAACTAAGTGGGCTTTACAAGTTAACGAGTAATAGTCAACCAAATTAAATTTGCAGTTGGAGAATTGATTGTGGCATATATCGACGTATGGGAGATCACGTTTTTCAACTAAAATATTAAGTTTGTTTTTAGGATAAATTCATACAAACTTCCCAAATACGGAACCCTTCATTGTGCGTGGTCCGACACGCACTTGGCCGGTTTTTTTTAGTAGTTAGACTGGAAGTCGACCCCAATATGGTCGAGAAAAGGCTAGGCAGATGATGATGATGATAACAATTTGATTAGGAACGTTCCTCTTTGAAGGTTATTTTATTTTGTGCGTGGTCCGACACGCACTTGGCCGGTTTTTTTTAGTAGTTAGACTGGAAGTCGACCCCAACATGGTCGGGAAAAGGCTAGGCAGATGATGATGATGATAACAATTTGATTAGGAACGTTCCTCTTTGAAGGTTATTTTATTTTGTGCGTGGTCCGACACGCACTTGGCCGGTTTTTATTTTTATAAATGGCATCTCGCAGATCAACCTAGGAGTGGTCGTCTGTTTAACCGGACTTTCCTGTGGGTGCCTCAATAAATTAAGGCCTCCAGCCAGGGCGTAAGCTTATAAACTAACGACTTATAAATTATCGACTGCACGCTAAGGGCACCCTCTGTGGGGTACGAACCTCGGATTAGGGCGTCGCACAGTGCGATATTATCAATATCTAACTGGACAATATTATTTTACCATCTCAATTCGTTGTGACGTTTAATTTACTTAATAAAAAATGATCGTAGGAAGTAAAACAAAGTGATAAACTGTAATAAGCAAGATTTAATACAAATTAAGTACCCATTACAACCAATATGAAACAAAATAAAATTCAAATTAAATGAGGTAGAGTGTAAGCTTGTTTTATAATTTTAAAACTATTTACTAATTAAAGAAATACAAAAAAACTACAAAAAGAAACAAAATCAAATACAAATTACATGTAAGTAGTAGTAATTAATCAGATTCGCTGTCAGATTCGCTGGCATCTCTATTAGAATCTTGATCAGAATCTTCTGATTGGCTGTCCCTATGTTCCATTATTGGGAGTCTTATTTCCAGTAATTCTAGAACTTCTGGTGTGATTTTTCCACGCTTGGTTTTGGGCAAAGCACGCAAACTTGCGATATATGGGTCGGATGTTATCAATAATCTATTCATTAAATCTCTGTTAGTGTCCACTCGAGAAGTTTTTCTTGTGAATAATTCTCTGAACTTTAAGTTATGTTTGTTTCTTGACTCTTGTGCTTCTTCTGACAGCTGACCAATCGGGAGAACACACGATGAAATTATATCTTTACCGTGAAATAATATTTTATGCACACTGACAGGCATTGGGTACCAAGAGTACTCTTTAATATACAAGTCGCATGTTACTTTTGCATACTCATCAAATTTATCGCTGTTTATTGATAAACCACTATTTATGCACTCCAGTATGACGTGGAATCGCTTGATAAGTGCAACATTAACACCTGTAATCTCCGCTGACTTCTCAGCATTTCTAAAAAATTTTCGCGCTGTGTTTCCATCGTTAGTGTTTCCTGTTTGTTGTTTAGGCATATCCACTAATAATCCTAAGTCACGCCTAAATTTTTCTTGGACTATTTTCTTTTTTTCTGCTAAAAGCTTTTTATTTTCATTTCCCCTGGCGTGCCATGATTTTATGTCAAGACGATATGATATATGCAAAATGCATTCAAAAAATCTTATCCAGGAATGGAGTGGGGATAATCCGAATGATAGATAATCTCTTTTGATTGGTTTGCTTATAACAAGACTTTTGTTGTTCATCTCTTTGGGTTTTGCACCACACAAATAACATGTCTGCGTAGATGCACAAGAAGCAACAGCATTACAGACTTTTCCGTCTATCATGCAAAAAATGAAATCCACCGTTACTGACACTTCTACGTCATTAACAAAAAGTTGAGTTGGAGACAGAGTTTGAATAGCACTTTTTATTTTATCGACTTCCATGGTTATCAAATTTGTGGTTTCTTTTGCAAAAATAAATTTAATTGGCCGACAATACCTGGTTGAAGATGGCGAAGGGTTTTGCCACACAATTTTTTTTGCATTTTGTTTTCCTTCTGTCATTTGGAGGGGCACCATAGATATGCTAAACAGACTCTCGTCACTACACTCCTCCTCTGAAAATTTCTGCTTATATCTATTTTGTGCCGCTCCATCACAACCCCATTTAATTATCAGCTTTAAATTTTTAACATTGTTTAACGTTTTTATCACATCTTCTTGCACTTTACATAAACGTGTAACAGTATGATCCACCAAAGCTTGGAGTTCGATTTCTGCACATGTTTCCGTGACATTAATGTTATTAGGATAACATTGCTCTCTTGCAGCTTTAACTTTATAATATGCTGGATACATTTTAATATTAATTTGTTTTGCTTGTTGCCGTATTACGTTGTACTGGTGCGTTGAGAGATTTGCATCAACAATTAATGCAACAGCTTGGTCTGCGGACAGTTCCACCTTTTTATTCGCGAAACACTTTCGCGCTTTTTTTAAAGTAGTCCCTCTTCGAGGTGAAGCAATAGACAGCTCCTTGACAATGGCTGCCGAGTCTCTTTTTCCCTTGTTGCGAAGTTGCACTTCGGCCGCAAATGACAACTCTCCTTCACTTGATGTATCAAGAAGATGTTGAACGCGACGTTTCTTGGTTTTGTAGCTGCAACTTTCAAAATCTTTGTGTGGTCTTCCGGCTCGGTTACTAGGCCCAGGTGATAAATTACTAGCTACACTTTCTGTGACTATATTGTCAAACGTAAAATTACCTTCTAACCATTTCGAATTCGCCTTTAAAAAGCGATCTCTATGTCTTCCTGATTTAGACCATTTCTTGTCGATTTGTTGGCTATAACTTCTTATTTTTGATTTTAATGAATCTATAATTTCATCTGGTATAGATCTGATAGACATTTCTTGTAATATATGGTTCAGAATTGCATCCACTCTGCACTCTTTCGCGTTGGCGAACCAGATATCGAAATACGTCAAACGTGAAAATTGGTAGGTCATTCTGAAATTTAAAAAAAAATGTATGAGTGTCGCAGCTTTTCGCAAGTTAATACCTATGTTTCTTAGAGTTTACAAGTGCATCTACTAACAAAATACAGGACAAGACTGATATAATGTTATATGAGGTATTAAAAAACTGTTACAAACTGTGTTAGGTCTTATTTTGTCAAATAAAAAAGGATTCGTATTCTTTATGCTCTAACTATTTAATTTATGGATATTTATTATAAAAAATATTGTGTAAACTTACCTTGACACTCAAACTAAAACGGTCACAACACTTAATCACAACTAGCGTACACAAACACAGCGTATTCATCGAGTAAACTCAGACGAATGCTACAAACGTTCACTTGACGCGACCGGTACGCTCCAGGTAGTCGGCCCCTCCGACCCTTTTTTTATTGTTCGGGGCAACTTCTTGGAAAAAATACTTTATGATCTTGAAATATGGTTCATTATCCCTCATTTTACACAAGCTATGACGTGGTACATAAAAGTGCGTATTTTGAATATTGTCCACCTAGATTTTAAAAATATTGCATTGTGCGTCGCTGGGGGAGGACATCAAAGGACAGGCTGGATCGGATTAAATGCGACCCCGTACTGTTCAGTACAGTATTGTACGAGTGACGTCACAACGCCAGGTATATAATTAACTCGCACGGGTTGTACTTTTTAAATTTCCTTATTTGGTAAATAAATAATAATTTAATATATAATTATGGTGCACAATGAAGATAATTCTTAAATTGTGTTTCTCGGCTAAGGGGCTTGTGGCTAAATAATAACAGCCGCACGGGTCAATCGATCAGGTTAAGCTACGCTTGCCGCGGTTGGTCCGTGGATGGATGACCATCTTTACATACCAAGACCCCTCCGTGCCTCGGAAAGCACGTTAAGCCGTTGGTCCCGGCTATCATTCGTGGATCATTGCCAGTCGTTAAAGGTCGTCAGAAGCCCGAAATTCAGACAAACAGTCTTACCAAGGGGTATCGTGTTACCCAGTAACTGGGTTGTGGAGGTCAGATAGGCAGTCGCTCCATGTTAAATACTGGTATTCAGCTGTATCCGGTAAGACTGGAAGCTGACCCCAACGTACTTGGGAAAAGGCTAGGCAGATGATGATGATGTTTTTCTTACAAAGATCGTTCTTTTCCCACCCAAAAGTGTGTGACTGATGAGAAAACTCGCGACTTTTGTACAATGTCTGTTTACTTACTAAATAAGCCATGTACTCATAGAAAAATAAATTGTAGGTCTTTACAATAAAACCTCAATAAGATTTATAAGGTAAAAAAATACTATTACATATTTTTTTTTTCAGTTTTTGTGTGTTTGTGTGTCTGTTTATCTGCAGTCAATCACTTTATTTACAGTAACAAGTCAATATCAACAAAAAAACACTGAGCGTTTTATCAATCAAAGTCAAATACACCATTCATGTGTCAACATTATTATCAACTCAAAGTTTACACGATTATAATTATTTAAATAAACATCCATTTGGATTGATTTATTTATAACCGATTGCTTATTTTTGTATTTGCAAAGCGGTGTCTGCACACTGCTTCTCATTATTTTCATCATTGCGGCTAATTTTTGGCAACACATTTGTTCTTCTTGTACTCATTTATCTATTCCTTGTTCTTAGAATAGAATAGTTCTTTATTTGCACAGATATACAAGTTACAGATGTTAAGTTTAAAATGATCTTTATACCAAATACCTACCTTAACTAAAGCATGCTTAATTGGTCATGGACAGCTAATGAGACGCAATTCATTTTCTATTGTTTGACTCCGAATCGATGTCGCGCACAGTTTAAAGACTCAATATACATTATTAACACAATCAATCAAATCAATACAAGTTTACCATGTCAGGATGAAATTCAGTAAATAATTTGAAATAGGCAATACAATACAAATAATGCCTACTTTAATAAAATGGGATTATAAGTTCGTCAATTTGTTAATTTGTTCGTTCTTACACTTCTTTCTCTTCTTTACGGTCACTCGGAGAATGTCAAAGCAGTTGTGGGGACGGCTTGAAATACCGGGAACCGGTACCATTGGCCATGGTGTGATACCGGTACCGGAGTAGTACCTGTACTATTGGTATTCCTAATCAGTATCGGGACTGTACTGGTATCGTTATTTTAATTATTGTAAATGTGAAGACTAAGCGGGTAATAGTTTAATTTTGTGTTATTCTCAGTTAGTTTTTAACATGGTCTGGCAGTTTCAGTATTTTTTGCGGCCTAGCCAAATGTCGTTTCTTTGGTATTGTTCGTTGAATCGTTGAGCTCCTTAAGTTCTGAGTTGAACTGCACAACTACTGACAAATGCGTGCACTAACTGGACAGGTCCACTCAATCTGTGTGGTTCTTTCATCAAAAGACCATTTCAGACACCACAAAAAAACTTCTTTGGCACGCTCTGTAGCCTAAACGGCTTGATGGATTTTAACATAAGAGGTGTCGTTAGATTTGTCTTAATTGTGGGAGTGACATAGGCTATATAATATTTATATATTGCATCTGCAAATACAAAAAAGGGGAGGATGGTTTTTTTTTTATAAATTATAACAATATTGATATCAAATCAAAGCTGAGTCAATTCCTTAAATAAAATATTAATAAAACTAAAAATCTTGAAATAAAACAAATTATTTAAAAAACAAAAAACCCGAATACAAAAACATTTAACTGAAAAGAGAATAACAAGTATTATAAATAATCTATAGAATTTTGGTATCGCAGGTGGGGAGAAACCAATAACCTGACATATGGTGTAACTTTTGTTTGTCCCCCGCCTGCGATACCAAAATTCTATAGATTATAATACTTGTTTTTCTCTTTTCAGATAATTATGTGTTTATGCAGTCGGGTTTTTTGTTTTTGAAATATTTTGTTTTATTACGGACGCTTTTACTTTTTGCATCGTTCTCACATGTATAATTTCAAAATGAATGATATAAACAATATACGTTGATTTAAAAGAGTGTCCGTGGAGTTTCTTGCCCGTTCTTCTCCATAGGTACCTACTACGCTTTGGAATGGGAAACTAGCTTCATATTTCTGCCTGACCGACCGACCTCTTAACGATTCAAAAGTGCCTGTAATTGGTTTATTTGAAATAAATGGTTTGAGTTTGAATTCGTGGCTCTTTGACAGTCGTTAGGGGTCGTCAGAAGCCCGAAAGTCTGACAACCAGTCTTACCAAGGGGTATCGTATTACCCAGTTACTGGGTTGTGGAGGTCAGATAGGCAGTCGCTCCAAGTAAAATACTGGTATCCAGTTGCATCTAGTTAGACTGGCCGATACCAACATAGTTGGGAAGAAGCCAGGCAGATTCAGTGTGTTATGCAATTACCCCACTGGTTGTAAGTAATAGGGAATATGCTTGTACATTTTTTTTTCACTATATCAATAATAGACGGGAATATAAACCCAAGAATGTATTATAAGTTAAATTCAACGACTGCTTATTGCTCAAAAAAATTATGAAACTCCAACAATTTTCTACTACAGTTCAAAAGACCGTTTCTGTCGCGGGCATGATGTGACGTCATTTGCCACAAAACTTTTTGTTTACATCTGTTTGTAGCCCCAAATCATATAAATTAAATTATTTGGTGTGCTTTATTCGAACAGAAATCGCACTTACTTACCTTAGTGAGATTTCAAGCACTTTGCTAAGAATAGATTTTTATTAGCATAGTTTCTTTTGTCATTTCCGGCATTGTCGAAGACGACGCGTTTTGAGTTTGCGTTCCGTTCCACCAAAAACACGCAACATAAATGAATGAATTGTAAAATAAGAAATGCATTTTTTTTTAAAGAATAGGATTTTTTTTCTTTTGAAACACTTGCATATTCCCTAATTTGCGAGATTTTTAGGTTAGGTACCTTACCAAAGCACGTAAAAAAGCACACACCTATGTGTATGCGAAAATAGCACAAGACGTCGTGATGAAAAAGCCAGTAAGCAAGGTATATTTATTTATTTATTTTTTAATCATAAAATATTTCTGCCGGACGTAGAGTCGACATCAAACCATAAGGGAGAAAGATGACGAAAAGTAGCAACGTACGTTATTAACTTTATTCTAAGAATAATTTGAGCACCTAATTTTCTCCCTAGGCAAATAAAAGAAAAATATAGTGCTTCAGCTTTTCTCATCCCACTCAAATATTGAATACCCATTTGTGGTAGGTACTCATAGTCCGTCCGTAGGCGTCGTGGGTTGTATTGTAGACCTGTCATTACCTCAACAGTCTCTACTTAATGCTTTTAACCCTTATTAAAGGCAAAGGGATAATTCTTACCACCATATATTACAAGCGTTCCAAGTACGTATTCTTTTGTTTTACAAAGGCTATTATGAAATTTCGTTTTCTACAAATAATAAATAATAAATGATTTTATTTCTGTAACTTCTTTTCGTTCTGTTTCTGTAGGTTTGTGTATAAACACTTTCACAGTGCAATCATATTTTTTAAAACTAGATGAGGTCGGCTTTTCCTATCTGACTACTCTGAGAAGAAAGGCAAAAACAAACTCAGAGGTCACAGTCTCTTTTAAAGTCGAGACATAATCTTGGTCAGATCATGTGAAGACCATGTAGATTGGTGTCTGAAATGGTCTTTTGATGACCAGAACCACACAGATCGAGTGAACCTGTGTAAGTACTTATAACATATGACTATTTGGCATTGTTGTCTGATTGCTAAATCATTATGACTGTTAAGGATCGGGTAATCGCCGTTGACCTTGGCCATACAAATGCGCTTCCCGCTCACGCCGCGCCGTCGTTCGGTCTCATAGGGAATATTTTTATAAGTAACGAAAATATGAATATTTGAAAAAAAAAACACAGATAGAATTATTGATAATAAAATAATGTTCATACAAAAAAATCATGAAAATATCTTAAGTAGTTTGAAAGTAATATCGTTGTTTATGCTTTGTGTAGACATAACTTCCTGAATTTATTTAATAAAGTATTTTACTGCAACACTCAAATATTCACTTAAAGAACTGATGTGTATACGTTCTAGTTTAACATATTTTTTTTTGCATAACTTGTATTAGGTATATGAAGGCGTAATAACAGATTTAAAAGTCACTAAAATCAAATATCTGCGCCTAAGCTTTGATTTCCTAAGAAAGCGGAGAATGGTCCCTCAATAACGGCTGTCCAAATACATACATAACGTTTTTTTAACACCTAAATGTCAAACACTGTTGGAAATGACAGATTTTCATGACAGCCGTTGGAATGTAACGGAACGGCTTTCCTAGGAAACCACAGCTTTAGTGAAAATCAATTTACAGGGAGTTTTTTTTCAAAAGTGATAAGGCAATAACGAGGTCGACTAAACAATTCATAAAATACGCTAACATCACGTTACATTTTAGCACTAATTCTTTGTGTTTTAGAAATAAGTATATCCTAGCTCCTCGCTGTAAGTCGCGGCCGTTACTACTGAGTAACGGCCGCGACTTACGAGTTGTAGATCGTAGGTTCGAACCCAGACAGGCGCTTTACTTTGTGTAAATTATTTCATCACCACTGCTCTCAAAACGTGAGGAAACGGCATGTCCTAGAACCAAAAAATCGAAAACATGTGACATCTACCAACCAACATTGGGCCCGCGTGGTAAATTACGGCCCACTGCCTCTCACAGAGAGGAGGCCTGTGTCCCAGCAGTGGGAACATTATAGGCTGATTATGTATATCCTAAGATACCTGTCAGTGGCATATTCACACTTACATACCCATAAGAGAAGCCACGTGCTCAAGAAGGATGTAAGGGACGTAGTTCTTAAGTAGAGGGGGTCGAATTTCGACCAGTGGGCGATTACCCAAATAAATATTTCAGTATTTAATTGTTTTTTAATTTTGATGTTAATTTCTGTCGCTGCTCAGTCACTTATTACTAAGGTGAGATGTCAGATGTTACACATCTTAAGCAACTACTGTAATGCTCGCTCGTTTTTTTTTTTTTTTGAGCATACTTAATTGCACACTCTCTAAAGGGGCCTTCAAACTGACACGGGGCCCTTCATTATTCGAATACACGGTCAATGACAGATAAGTTGATGTATTGATTTCTTAATATCAGCCATTTGTCACGTTCCAAGGACTTCTTTGAAGTAAACCATCGATTAACTTCTACTGTTAAATTAAATTATGGGCTGGTTTCCGATGCGTGCCAGTTCCGATATAGAAATTTGTACACACTTCATTAACATCTAGCCTTGTTTTCCCGAAGGGTTGGGCAGAGGTGTACCTGTAGTACACCCACATTTCGCCAGTTACGTTTAAGTCCCATGTATAATAATATTTCCAACGGGGGCGAGCCTATTGCCATCAACCGGGCACAAATCCAGACTCCCGGCTGCTACTGAGAAATTCCGGATAGAAAACCCAATAACAATTCGATCGACCCAGGAATCGAACCCAGGACCACATGCTCAGCAGTAGCGCTTCCAATCACTAGACCAACGAGGCAGTTGGTAGGAAAAGTCAGGAAAACAATGATATTATATATGTCGGAAATACGTTAGTCACTCGTTTGACAAATCGGGACGCCAGCGCCACCAAGCGGCGCTCGACGACAGTGTCTACAACATTACGCTCAACCGGAGTTAAGTTCAGTCTGTCGGAGGCGGTCAAGGAGTGAACAAGTTTAGAAACTGTCGCGCGTTCCGTATAGTTGTGTCGTGTACCTACAGTGTGTGAATAGCTAGTGTGATTATTTGATCGTAAATTATAATTTGATTTAAAATGCAAACGGTTTTTCTATTATGCATTAACCAACAATTCGCATTGTACGCCCACAGTAGTTAAAATATGGCTGATGATAACGAGAGAGACTTACCTTCTCCGTCATATATATTATGTCGGATCCTAGACATAGGATCGTGATTAGACACAGTGTCAGACATAAGTACCTACTGTGGGCGCAGAATTGCGATACGGGTAAACTAGAGAAATAACTCCTTATCATAACGTCCACGCTGTTAATTGTTATCGAGTCAATTATAGGGACATTACTTAACACTACAGATCTAATACTGTGAACTTAAAAAGGAAACACTGAGCAGTTCCTAGGCCAGTATGTCTCACGACCACGTCGCAACGATCACAACGATCAAATCCCTAGACCCCACACAACGACAAAAAAAGGCGTTTTTGTTTCGTTTTTATGTGCATACTCATCATAACAGCTTCGACATATATGTCACCGTAAGATTGTGAGCACCATTAATCTACCCAACGAGATAATAAGCTATCGAATGAAGAATGTTCAGTTTTATATAAAATTGTGAACATTAAAACGCATTCATTTTCAGTAGTTTATAATCTATAAACGTCAAATGACTGCGCTACTGTATGTCGAAGTTTGAAATGTCGACGTATGTTAGTTCTAAAGTACAGGATCTCGATGTACGCCAGTTCGAAAGTTCCCTGGAGCGAAGTATGCAAGTCCGACGTTTATAGCATTAGAATTAAGAGTAATAGAGGGGATCTGGCGTTAATGGTCACTGTTCTAACTTAACCTAACCTAACATTATCCTTCGCTGTATGAAATATACGTCGGCCTTGCATTCTTCGCTCCAGTGAACTTTAGAACTGGCGTACATCGAGATCCTGTACTTTAGAACTAACATACGTCGACATTTCAAACTTCGACATTCAGTAGCGGAGCCACGTCAAATCGTCAAATTGTGAACGAACCTGCACTCATCGACAGGGTTCATAATCTGACCGATTTTATCACCTGTAAAGGCTCCCCGCTGACTGGGGCGATATCGCGGGTGCGACAGGCATATTGTTACCTGTCGCACCTGCGATATCGCGCTAGTCTGCACGAGCCGTAAAGTTGTGAACCGTCCCTGAATGGTAGGCCTTGGCGGTAGCCAATTTGGTCGCAGTAACTAAGTCCGACCAAATGGGTTTGGTTAGGTTAAAGCTTCTTCCAAGTTGGTTGAAGTTTCTGGCTATTTAGTATTAGCGCAAGGTGCGTTCGTCGCATGCAAGTTCGATACCAGTTCACAATTTGTCGGTGTACCATGGATAGATGATAAACTATCGAAAAATAATGCGTTAAATTGTAAATAGTTTGCAGTTCACAATTTTTCAATAGTTTATATATCTCGTTAGATAGATTATAAGCTAACGCTTTTCATAATCATACGGTTTTTGTTTTTTGGGTTTTCCCGCTCTGGGCGGAGCGGGAGGGTGTGTCAGACTCTTACTGACTAAATCCCACCCGTATTCCTCCCGTTGCCTGTGCTGCCAGGGGCCTCGGTAACCCTTTTGTACCTTCCCGTGACCCCGGTAGATAATCATACGGTGACATGGTATAACTAATATTATAAATGCGAAAGAGAGTTTGTCTGTTTATTACGCTTTCACGTTAAAATGGCTGAACGGATTTTGATGAATTTTGGCACAGATTGTCATATTTGGCATAGATTATCGTCTACCCAGACGATGATCTGCAAAAGGACATAGGCTACTTTTCATCCCGGATCGCAAACGAAGTCACGGGCAACAGCTATATGTAAAAAAGAGGCAGGTATGTTTAGTCGTTGGTCCGTGCGTCAAGGAGGGCGAGCAGTCACGTGTCACGACCAGATTTTAAACGTCGGTTACTATGAATTTAACAATTATCATTGCAGGAAAATTCATTGTTTATCAAATTGACTAAATACCAACTTCAATTATATAGTGCCCTTATTGGTGATGCTCTTCAGAATGGTCAGGGTTAGTACACGCAAACGGCGTGCGTGTATGACCAGATGTATGAAGGTAAATGAAGCAAAAGGAGTATGTAAGGATCGTGGCAGGTGGCATCCTGTAGTTTCTGCCTACCCCCATGGAAAGGCGTGAGTTATGTTCAATTGTCCGTAGGTACAATGACCTTTTGGAGCTCGAATGACGTTATCAGCTATTAATAAACATTTTTTGGAAAATGTATAGAAAAACAAGATGGCCGCGTTAGTTCTAATTTTGGCCACGCCAAAAAAATCCATATCACAACTGTCATTCTTTGACAGTTGTACGAAATACGTGACATGGTGTGTCAATTTGTTGAACAATTTGTATAAAATATTGTATATTTATTAAGTAATATACAATATTGAACGACTAACTATTTACACTAGGTACTAAATTAAATTACTAACCAAATATACAAATAAATACAAAAAATAAATGACACTTAGGCGTAGAAGTATTCGTCCGCATCGCTGTCATCCGGAAACGTGCCCAGAAGACTGACGGCATTGCCACGTCGAATGGCAATGCTAATTTTTTGGCCAAAGAACGAGCCAGCCCTCTGGTCACGTGAAGTGTCGATCAGTCGGCGGGAAAAAGGAGACGCGCTCTCGGGCCCCTTGACGCGAGCGTTTGAACAACCACAGCCGGGTATGTATATAAATGTCTCTCCAAATAAATTAAGGGTTTTCAACAATCTAAGGAAGGCCAAAAAGTAACTACGGATCTATAAGATATATAACTTTACAATAAAAGTGCCAATTTATGACTTATGTATACATGGCTACATACCAAGCTATACATTTCCAGTATAAGCTTACCTTTCATTATACGAAAATCCTATACAATGCGAGATTAGCTTAAACTGGAAAAGTACACATTTTTATAACTTCCTACACTATCAAAACAGATTGTTCAACTCACACCTATTTCATAGCTATAGGCACTATCCTAGTGTTTTTTTTATGAATATTCTGAACAAATAAACTAAGCGAATATTTTTTGCACTAAAACATAAAATACGAGGTAATTAGCTACGAATGCGGGGTACGGAAACTCATTAGTTAGTCCAGCGTAATCTATGGAGCTATGGGGGCAGTAAACTGTGAAACATATGGGACTTCGGTACTTGAAAACAAAAGGACTTAGAATAATAGAGGTTTGAAAAAAAGAAGCACGGTGTTTTGTTTTGTAGATTAGTACTTTTCGGTACCTATGACACGCAGTTTAGAATTAATTTTATTTAAAAAACACGACTTGAAATCCTACTAATATTATAAATGCGAAAGTTTGTAAGGATGGATGGATGGATGTTTGTTACTCTTTCACGCAAAAAGTACTGAACGGATTTAGATAAAATTTAGCACACAGATAGTTTATAACCAGGAATAACACATAGGATACTTTTTATCCCGATATACCCAGGGGTCAAAACTTATGCGGGTGAAACCGCGGGGCGCATCTAGTTCAAAATAACTCTTGCGTTTATTTGTTTGTTACTCTTTCACGCTAAAACGGCTAAATGGATTTGGATGAAATTTGGCACATGGGTAGACCATGACCTGGATTAGGCCATAGGATACTATTTATAACAATAATAATAAAATCATATAATTCGGACAACTAAAAGATCCATAAAATGTTAGTAACAGGTTTGCACTTAAAATACTATTGTTAGTAACTTAAAATAAAGACGAATTAGTGAGAAGACCACCCAACGACTAGACACAACGAGAAATGGGAAAACTATGGTATAAGTCTTCGCACAAATTGCCCTATAATGGCGGAGGAAGTATCTGCCGCCACAGCCTTCAGAATGCCGATATTCCCACGGGAGCGAGACATATTCGACAGAAACCGCGTGGCGCAGCGAGTAAAATAATAAATATCATTTATCAAAAGCCAGATAAGTATTATAAAAAAAAAACAAATTGCCAGCACAAAAAAGTCATGATAGCGTCCAAAATGTAATTTTTTTAATCCAGTAGTACGTTCCCGTGGGATAATGCCCAGCCTCTACGCGGGCGAAGCCATGGGTAACGCTAGATAACAACAAGCCCAGGTTTCCTTACGATGTTTTCCCCTCATCGTTGTCAGTAATATCCAAGATAAAGTCAGAAAGTTCATATGAATTTAAAAAGACACATTGGTAATTGCCTGGATTTGAACCCACAGCCCCGTGCATAATGGGCAAGGCCTTAACCAGTGGGCCATCACGACATTATACATCACAAATCATTATAAAAGGAAAATCAGTCTATAGATGAAGCAATTTTCACGGGCATTGAAAAACATGCAAAGGGAAATTATGACTTAAGGCGCTGACAAGACCCAATTGGCCAAAATAGGCTTCTCTTAAGAAAAAAAATTGCCAAATCTGTATAGTTTGTGGTAGCGGAAAAAACATACGTTAATTTTGAATATATTTTCCAGAACTTGGTTGTTACCAAAACACGTTTTGAAAAAAAAATATCGATACAAACTAACGTTAAACTAACCTCTTACCTTGAGTTCTAATCCAAAATATCTGCATTCAATATCAACATACGTTACGTATTTAATTAATAACATGAACGTCTTATTTGAATGCAGAACTTGGTTGTTTTTTATTTTCGATTACTCACCTCAATTTTTAGTAAATAGACAATTGCTTCATATTTTGCAATAAATTACAAGCATTGTGTCATCGCGCTTCTCTTTCTTTTCTTTGCAATCTGACAGCGACCGCGGTTTAGGTGTTGTCAGCGTCTTAACGTTTGTAAGTGTAGCGAAATACGTGTGAGATTATGGCTGCTACAATTCACAACCGATCTTAATTTGTTACAGCTTTTTTTTATTAATTTGTTACGGCTGACAATACATTTATTCTTACGGAAAATTCCAATAGAAATGAAATGAAATTGTTTATTCTGTAAATAGGATATGAGAATCACTTTCACACGTCATATTAAAAAATAAGCTAGATGGAGTCGACATTTCCTATCTGACTAACCCTGAGAAGAAATGGCGAAACAAACTCAAGGGTCAAAGTCTCTTTTAAAGTCCAGACATAATCTTGGTCAGATCATGTGAGGACCATGTAGATCCATGTCTGAAATGGTCTTTTGAGGAAAGAACCACACAAATTTGACTGGACCTGTCCAGTCAGTGCAAGCATTTGTCAGTAATCGTGTAGCTCAACTCAAAACTTAAGGAGCTCAACGACTCGACGAACAATACCAAGGAAAGGACAATTGGGTTGGCCGCATAAAGTACTCAAAATGCCAGACCATCATTAAAACTAAAAGAAAAATAAAAAAAAACAACAAGAAATAAATAAAAATGACTCACATAGTGCTCACATTCACAATAATTAAAGTAATATAATACTTTTCAAGGTACATAAATATTCACTTAATTTTGCTTATAATATTCATCAATGTCAATATGTATACGAGTATATAGTTGTATAGTTGTATATAATGATGATTTTGCATAATTTAAATGTCAAGTTTTATGGTTTTAGCACAAGGCTTATCAGAGCGAGCAGCTCAATCCCAAGCTTTTTTGTCTTCTAAATAATCTGAAATTTTATAGTACCCTTTTTTACAAAGTTTGGTTTTAATACCGGGTATATATAATATAGGTATTACTTGCACCGACCTGGGGTCGAAACCGAGAACTCACGCTTAGCAGTTGCACTTCATCATCATCCCAATTTATTCGTGGTCAGCGCAACATGTCGCTTTCTTCCATACTTCTCTATTAGTTGTCGTCTCGGTAGTCACCCCCTTTCTAGCCATATCATCTTTCACACAGTCCATCCATCGTTTCTTTGGTCTTACCCTACTCTTATAGCCATCGACATTCATACTGAAGACTTTCCTCACGACATTTTCCTCATTCCTCCGCATCACATGCCCATACCATGACAACTGATTTCCGCACAACTTTTCAGTCAGCGGCAGCAGTTGCACTTGTGACCACTTAACCAACGTGGTAGACCAGCGTCGACGTGGACCTGTTCATTCATAAGCCAGCTGGACTTTTCTATTAACTTCTCACCGGCAAAGTGAGCCAAGTGAGCTAGGGCTAGACACTACTTATCACTCTCCCTGCCGACAATATATAAAGTTTTTTAAGTTCAGGAGGCCATGGAGGTCGCCGGCGGGTCCCAAATTTGCCGATTGTGAACGCCGTGAGTCAAAAGTTAAAATTATTACAAGGAGCCGCCGGCGGGTCCAAAAAAAATTTTTTTCATGACGCCGTGGGATCCGCCCTGACCTCCCGAATTCAAATAATTTTTACAACTACTGGCGTGCTGTTAACGGCCCGCTAGTAAAAGTATTAAGAAGTGTGCTTTGGCCTGCTGAACAAATTTTTTTGGGGGTCGCCGGCAGTTCCCATGGCAGGGAGAGTGCTATTGACAGCTCACTTCAACTAAGTTTTCATGAAGAGATTTTTAGGGTTCCCTAGTCACAAGGAACTCTTATAATTTCGCCATGTCCGGCTGTCTGTCCGCGGTTTAGCTCAGAGACTCTAAAGGCTCGTGCAGATTGGCGATATCGCAGGCGCGGCAGCCATATTGCTGCCTGTCGCGCCCGCGTTATTGTGCTAGTCTGCACGTGCCTTTAAAGTAAATACTAGAAAGCTATAATTTGGCATGGGTATACATATTAATCACGTGGACAAACTGGTATAATAAAATCTTGAAAAAATATTTTTTATAGGTTCTCTACCTTCCCTAGCACGTAAAGTGGAGATGATATATTTTTTTTCCCATGGTGTGGGGTATCGTTGGATAGGCTCCGTTCAAAAATATTGCGGGTCTTTGAAAATCATTTCGATTCAGGGATCCATGAGTTATATTATGCTTTAAAGAGCTAATTTTTGAGTCAAGAGTCCCTTGTCAGCTAAACGGTTCGTTTTGGATATGTGAAAAAAATCACGGCAAAACGAAGTTAAATAGAAAAATATCAAAACTAAGTAGGCTTTACAAGTTAACGAGTAACAGTCGACCAACTTACATTTGCGATGACGAAATAATACCATTATCTAAAATTAACTAATTACACCACAGATAATAAATCAGGCACGGAATAACGCATCCGTTGTACATGTTATGTCAAAAATCCAACCTTGTGATAGTTTAATTAAACAGTAATGTTTCATAGCGAGTCTGTGACACAAAACACACAGATTCTTATCTAAGGGGAACCTTGAATTACAATTAGTATGACATTATTTGAATTTGAGCAGTGTGAAGGCCGCCCATGACAAATTTTATCTAAAAATGAGAGTAAATATTTAGATACGTTCTATGTGACTTTTTAAGCTGGTAAGCCGGAATTTGTTTCCGCTTGAGTACCTACTAAAAATGTTCTTCCTTTGTTGTCATTGCTATCTGTCTGACTGAAAAGGAATGTTGTTAACCAGTTTTCATTACTTAAATTCTCATCCGGTGTAGTTTTCCTACGAAAACAATTTACTGAAACCGAATCGGATAAAATAATTGACAAAAACCGAAGGCTATGTCATATTGTTGAAACAAAGTAACAATAATATTGTTTTTGGTGTTGAATTTTGTAAAATATCTTCAGACAGCCGATAAATAAGTAAACAGAAAACATTATACCCAAATTAAACGTTGTGTAAACTAAAAATTTCCCCGAAATCCTATCCTACTAATAATGAATGTGAAAGTTTGTATGTTTGTTACTTAATCACGCAAAAATGGGCGAACGTATTTGGATGAAATTTGGCACACAGATAGTTTAAAACCTGGAACTTTTATATCTTATTAACCTCTCTCCAAAACAAGGAATATTTCCCGATACATTAAATCGATCAATAGTGAAACCATTATTTAAAAATCGGGATAAAACTAATACCCATATTTTCCAAAATTTTTGAAAAAGTAGTTCATAACAAATTATCTAACTTCATTGAAAAACACCAAATTATAAATGATGAACAAAATGGTTTTCGCAAAAATAGAAGTACATCTTTAGTAGCCTCTCAATTAAATTTAATAAAGTCAATAACGGGCTCAATGTTAACAAAATTCCTGTTTCAGTGGTCTTTATGGACATGAGAAAGGCGTTTGATCATGACAGTCATGACCGCGGAGTACAGGCGGTGGAAATATCAAGTTATAATGATCAATGCAAAACAAGAGAGTTATTTCTTTCTTTTCTGTCATCATTTTTGTAAAACAGTTATGGCGTGCCACAAGGCATTATTTTAGGTCCACCCTAGTTCTTGCTCTAAATAAACGACTTTCCAAATATTTTGAATCATAAATGTGTACTGTTTGCGGATGATACTACTATTATATTAAAAGGCAACGATAAAAACACCTAAGAGCAGGAAATAAATACGGCCCTCCAAACTTCTATAGCAAGGTTTGAAGCTAATAATTGAAAGGTCAATATTAGTAAAACAAAATTTATGCAATTTCATACATACCGAACAAAGCCATTAAACCTAAGGTAGCACATAAAGTGGTCGCCCTGACAGATACTGACTCAGTTAAATTTCTTGTGATATATTAAGATAAATTTTGCTCCTGGAAAAACTATATAAATGACGTTTGCGGTAGAGTGAATAGTTTTGTCTACCCTCTGAGGCGTATTAGCTGCTAGAATCTCGAAACGCCGCAAATACTGCAACCACGGCTATATATCCTCCATTTTGCGGTATATATATTCCACATAGCGACCCCAAAGAACGATATTCTTTGGGGTCGCTGTGTGGAAATTGATCAAGCATTCGTGAAGCAAAAAAGTGTGTTGAGACAAATAGAGTCTTGTCGCCCTTTCTTTAGGAAATATAAGATATTTACTTTACCGTGCATCTATATCTTGGAATCACGTATTTTTTTTTTCAAGCGTAAGATTATTTTTCAACAAGCGACAAGCTACTTGTCCCTTGATCTCATAATACTAACAAGTTATTTCAACCCAAGAAGAATCTCACACTCACATCCAAAAACAGCTGTATGTATGTGGATCAAATTGTATATTAAATTCCGAGTAGGTACAATAAAAACACTTTTTTTATTTTATAGTGTATTTGATGGCCTAGATTGTAAATTGAATTAATTGTTATCAAATTTGAGTAAATTGAATTTAATTGTAATTTACTAATCACATAAATTATTCAAGTTAATTTCTTAAAATAATGATTAAGTATGTAAAATTTGCACGCCGACATTAAAGGCACAATAAGAGATCGATCTATTATCCTAAGAACTTTCTGTACCTTGTTTATGCAAATAAATGTTTTAATTATTTTATTTAACTAATAGGATTTTTACTAAGACAATATTTTTATCCCGTTAGTACGTTCCCATGGAATAATTTCCGACTTCTACGCGGGCGACGCCACAGGCAAAACATGTACTAAAATAACCTCGCAAGCAAGAAAATTAGGTCGCCATTTTCCCTCCCTAATTTGCTCATACTCGTACGCACTTTGATTACAAGTGCTTTCCATTCCGCCCGTCTAGGTTTTCAAGCTACTCAAATTAGAAGCAAACTAATTATCCATGTTAATTGTGCCAGGTTAGATGTAGTTCATTTTAGGGTTTTTAACATACCACCTCGTAAAATGGAGTTATTTGCGATGAGGTTTTTCCCAAGAAATCTTTCACCAATCTTGTAACTTTTTTATGCGTCTTGGTTAGGTAGTGCGAATAAGAACTAAGAATACATTACATGAGAGTACGTATTTTTAGCCCAGGCAGGCGCTATACTTTGTGTGAATACTTCCATCACCACTGCTGTCAAAACGGGGAAGAAAACCATCGTGAGGAAACCGGCATGTCCTAGAAACAAAAATTCGAAGACATGTGATATCTACCAACCCGCACTGGGCCCGTGTGGATTACGGCCCACTCCCTCTCGAAGAGAGGAGGCTTGAGTCCCGCCAGTGGGAATATTATAGGCTAATTATGCATGATACTCGTATACAAGTATTTTTGGAGCGGCCACGACATGAATGCAGGGAAATCTATTTTAGATTGATTGGGAATAACATATTGAAAGTCTTAGACTAGCGCTACAGCCGATCAATATTTTAAAAATCTCACCGTGAAAACTCAGGTGAAGTGAGCTGTCAAAATCAGAGGGAATGACAGCTTATTTCAAACTTTTGACAGGTTATTCTCGATATTAACTGCCACAGCTTGTGGCTACTCGACAGTCGATATGAGTGGATGATAAAACAGTGTGGTTAATATTGGTTCATAACTTTCTACTGGCTCTTTTAGTTTCCAGCGCGCAATCTAAAAAGTTTCCTTCACATAAAAACTAAAACAAACTGCTTTTCAACATACACTACACCCTAAACTTACTTTTTAATTAACTAAAACTAACGCTATGCATTCAAGCTGACGAAGAATTTCGGACTGCGGTTTCAGTTAACGGCAACGGCAAAGCCGGAGAAAGACAAAAGATCAACTTCACAAAAACCCGCTGAATTTGTACAAAATACATCGCTGCCTTCCAGTCTTATAGAGGGGTGTCCTTGTTACCCGTAACTGGGATGTGGACGTCAGGTAGTCTCTCCATGTAAAATACTGGAAGCCGACCCAACTTATTTGGGAAAAGGTGAGGCAGATGATGACATCGCTGGTATCTAAAATTGCCCGAATGAGCTCTCTCATAATCTGATGAAGACTATTTCTGGACTTTAAAAGACACTTCGACCCCTGAGTTTGTTTCGCGATTTCTTCTCAGAGGTAGTCAGATAAGAAATGTCACTCCTTCTAGCTTGTTTTTATGTAGATGACGTGTAAAATTGATTTCGGTATCCTATTTACAGAATAAACATTTATTAATTTCCTAAGACCACAGTTTGTCCTACGCGAGTACGAGCGAAGTTCATTCCGTGTTTCATCTGTGACAAATAACAAACGAATCATTTCCTCTACCAACGCAATATTGAACCTGGAGAAATAGTCTGGGTGTGCTCTTGGAGGGGAATAACCGTGACCGATTCAACGGCCGTATTTTACGTAGGTAGGTAGGTAGGTACAAACAGAAGTAACAATTTTTAAGTTTTGTTTATTTGGTTTGGTTAGGTTAGGTACAATATGGCCAAAGAATCCTGGCCGGTCTGAATATAGGCTCTCCGAACTTAAGCGCATGTCTTCTCTCTCACACTCGCCTCATGTCACCATTTGCAGTGCTATTCTGTAATAATAACACCGTGAAAACTTAAGTGAAGTGAGCTGTCAATAGTGTCATCCCTAGCTTATGGTGGAATTAGAGCTCACTTCACGTTCACGTTTACTTCAGGAGATTTGTACAGAAGAGACCGGCTCACAGTGGAACGAATGTATGGGAGCGGTTGGACGTAGACATGTCCGAAAAATAAGAGTAAAATTATGCCAAACTAATGATGCCATCTTATTCGATTACTTAATGCCTTCATAAATTGTGGTGATGAATTTCTTCATAACTCCCATATTTCGGGAGTAATTTGAGAAAATGTGAAATTTTACTATGAAAATGAGTGTATCGAGCTCTCTCCCTCCTGATTCCGGGCTTGTTTCAAGTAGCGGTCTCTAATATCGTAATGCTATTACTAAGAGCTATATTTAATACTAAGACACATAGTGCGCCAAATGTGCACTTTCTGGGATAAAAGGAAATGAAAATTTAAAAAAAAAAACGTTTTTTCCCCATTTGTATTTACTTTAAACCGCAGACAGACTTATTAAGAGGTCTATAAATATATTATATATATACAGAAATATATATTAACAAAAATATTCACAAGAACTGATGAGAGTATGACTTTTAAGTAAGTTGATAATAAATTACCTAGTTTCATTAAAAGTACAATAAATAATTAAGATGTAAGCTCTAATTTACTAAGTTACACATTTTAAAACAATAACATCATTTAATTATCTTCGTCATCATCATCATCATCAATTAATTCAAATTCAGAATCGATGTCCGCTAAATCATTTATGTTAACAAATTCGATATCACTTTTCTCAGAATCCGTAAGCTCATAAAATTCCTTAAAAGAAGATTTTTTTACAAACTTATTTCCTTTTGGACGGATACTTGTAACAAGTGGATCAGAAGACAGTAAAAGATTGTGCATAATATCTTCATTGCATGAGATACTGCTATGCTTTCGAGAATGCCCCTCTCTATATTTTCTAAAATCTTTATTTCTAGCCTCAGATGCCTCTTCGGATAGAAAACCAATGGGCACAATTGACATGTTCTGAACTATGTCTGGCCCATGCATTAAAATTTTATGAAGTGAAGAAGGCATATAATACCATGGGTATAACTCCACGTAAAGCTTAGCAGTATCAAAGCAGAACTCTCGGAATTTAGTTACGTTGATCTTCTCTCCTGATGAAATACACTGCAAGATCACACAGATTTTTCTTAAAAGCATAGCATCTATTCCGGTCAGTTCAGCAGATTTAGTGTAGTTTTCAAAAAATCTCCTTGCCGAGTTGCCATTGTTGGTGGATCCACTGCCTTGTTTCACAACATCGAGAAGTAAGCCCGTTTCTCTTCTTACAGCCTCTTGAACTCTTTTCTTCCTGTCATCAACTTGCCTTTTTGCTATATCACCCCTTACTTGCCATGATTTTATGTCTAATTTGTAGGAAATGTGTAATAAGCATTCCATTGAGCGAATCCAAGCGTGAAGGGTGCTTAAGCTATATTTATACATGTCCTCGTTTGCGTGTTTATCTTTGATTAACTCTAAATTATTCATTTCTTTAGGACAAGCCTTGCATATGTCACACACTGAAGCTGCTGTATTGGATATAATAAAAAAATAAAAAAAATAAAATAAAAAGTATTTATTTCAGGTAACCAAGAAAAAGCACCCATACAGCAACCAGAATACATAAAAGACACATACACACATAAAAAAAAAAAAAATACACAAAACAGACATATTATCGGACACAGCTAGCAACATGCCTGCTACAGCAGTGTCCGATATACGGGCAGTCAAATCTCCCGGCGATCATCGCCAGCACTGTATTGGAGCTGCCCCGCACCCTGCGCACCAAGGACGCGCACCGCTTGCGCATGGTGGTGTGGAAACAGTCGGTGCGCGCTTCCGCAAACATGCCCGAGGCACTGCAGAAGCGGGGCAGCCCCAACACCGCTCTGAACGCATTATTGTATTGGATACGAAGGGCACTGTAAGTCGCTTGTGTGTAGGAAATCCATAGGCTGCACGTGTATAAAGAAGTGCAAAAGGCTTTAAAAAGCGTTATCTTAACTTGATTTGAACAACGTGCAAACCTACGGGCTATCATATTTGCTCTTTTCGACAGTGCCCTCCGCTCCCTTTCGATGTCCACATGGTCCCTCATGTCGGCTGTTACCCAATGCCCCAAGTATTTAAATTGGTCCACCCGTTCCAACGGTACATCATTCAGGCGAATAGGTGGTACAAGTTGAGAGCACTTGGCGCCGGCCTGAAAGACCATGTATTGACTTTTAGCGACATTATACATGAGGCCGTGTGTGTTCGCGTAACCCTCACACACTTGCAATAACTTGCGTATTCCACAGACCGACGCGCTCAGTAGCACCATGTCGTCTGCGTAACTCAGATTGTTTACACATACACCATCAACGTGGCAGCCAACATGGTGGCTACTGAGCGCGACGATGAGTGCATCCATGTACAGATTGAACAGTGTGGGGGAAGTTAACCCACCCTGTCTCACTCCACATTCAAGCTTGTACGACTCTGACAATACACCCGCCCATCTGACACTGTTGACCTGGTGTGCATACCAATACTTGAAGATGTTCACAAGTTCATGTGGCATGTTCGTGCTCTCAAGTTTCCGCCATAGCACGTCATACGACACCAGGTCAAAAGCCCTGGACAGGTCGAGGAAACACGCGTAAACTGGAGTTTTACGATCAGTATAGTATCTGACGGTATGCTTGAGGCACAGTATTGCACTATCTGTAGACAATTTGGGTCTAAAACCAAATTGATTATCGTGCAACGTCACGTGTTTTTGTAACTGTGCATCCAGCAAACCATCAAACACTTTTGCTATAACAGTAGCAAGAGAAATAGGCCTGTAGTTAGTCTTATCGGCTAGATCACCAGTTTTATTCTTCACTACAGGCACCACCACTGTTCTCATGAAGTCGTACGGCAGATAGGAATGGCTCAGGCATAGGCATAATGGAATGAATTTTACCATCAATCATTGTCAACAGCAGTTGGTGTTTGACACTAATTCCATCAGTGATGGTGGATGGAGTTAAGGCTTCAATCTCTGCTTCGATTTCAGCCATCTCTCTCTGCACATTTTCTTTGGTTTCCTTTATAAACTTAAACAATATTGGCCGGCAAAATGAAGTGGAAGATGGTCGCTCGTTTTCCCAAATTGTTACACCTTTTGAGACGAGCCGCAGTGGTACAAGACTAATCATAAAATTACTAGCAAGATCGATTTGCTCATCTTCACTCGTCCTTTGATGATAAATGCTTTGGCTAGATGATCCGTCAAAACCCCATTTGCTGGTCAATACGAGCTGTTGATTGGGATCAACAGGGGTTTCTAACGACCTAATAAGTCTTCTTGAGGTTAAATCCATCAAGGCTTGTAATTTGATTTTTGCAGAGCTCTCTGTAACTGTGAGATCTTCTTTGGCCGGATAGCACTTAATTTTTTCTTTAACCAACATGTAGTAACTCGGGTATTGAAGAGCTCCTTCTTGAGTGTTGAAATCCCGAAGAGTGTTATAGCGCCATTTCGATAAGTTCATCGATACATAAAGAGCCAATGCCTTCAAAGGGGATATTTCCCGTACCTGAATTGATTTACCTTCAATGAAGGCTTTGATTTTTGAGGCCTCTTCTGGATTCTCCGTCAAGTATTTCATAACATAAGCTGTATCGCTTTGTCCTGCCTTTTGAAGCGCCCTTTCGGCCGAAAACATAATTTCAGCGCTGCTACTGCTGCATGAAAGACTATCTTCAGTGCGTCTTCTTTTTTGCCGGTTACTAAGGTCCTCAAAAGATTTACGAGGACTAGGATGTGTACAAGTTGAAGCATCAGATTTAGCAGGAGAAATTATGGGCTCGATGACGTCACTTATATTTTCTGTAGAAGGTTCCATATTTTCATTCTGTAATTCCGGCCATTGAATTGCAGCCTGTAGCCAAATCTCATGTTTCTTCCGAAACTTATCTGTGCTTCTTCCAGACTGTGTCCATTTTGCATAAATGCGGTAGCAAAATCGACGACACCAGTCTTTTAAACTTGTTTCAGCACTTTCACATAACTGAACACAACTGTTATCTTTTAAAACACTGAACAAATAGTTAAAGTCGCGTAAATCTTTATGTGCGCGTGCGCATAAAGCAACGTGAATATCAAGATTTGTATTAAAATTTGGAAAATACATTGCGAGATTAGCTTGGATACAACGAGGTGTAAATCAACACTGATTTTAAAGTTACTAATAGTGACCTATTTATATAAAATCCAGGTATCCCAGGTATCCTTTGTTAAATATTGCAAGGTAATTAGTTATTGTGATAATTAGTAAATGATGCATGCTAAATTAGTGTATTAAGAGCCATTTAGTAATTAAATAATAGCAATGTTCTTATCAGTAATCATTAGTGCATCAGTTTTATATGTAAACCTTAAGTCCCTAATTATATATCCTAATTAGCTTATATCTTCTCTAATTGGCTGCTCAGAAATGTTATTGTAATAAGGTAAACCTTTAGAAAAACGGTTTTAATCAACAAAATAAACAAAAAATAAAAAAAATTGTGTTATAAAATAAACATCACTCTTTATCCCAGAAAGTGCACATTTGGCGCACTATGTGTCTTAGTATTAAATATAGCTCTTAGTATTAGCATTATGATATTAGAGACCGCTACTTGAAACAAGCCCGGAATCAGGAGGGAGAGAGCTCGATACACTCATTTTCATAGTAAAATTTCACATTTTCTCAAATTACTCCCGAAATATGGGAGTTATGAAGAAATTCATCAACACAAGTTATGAAGGCATTAAGTAATCGAATAAGATGGCATCATTAGTTTGGCATAATTTTACTCTTTTTTTTCGGACATGTCTACGTCCAACCGCTCCCATACATTCGTTCCACTGTGCGGCTGGTTCCTAAAAAACACTTTTACACGTCAATCATATTTTTAAAATAAAGCTAGATGATGTCGGCGTTTTCTATCTGACTATTCTGAGAAGAAAGGCCGAAACAAACTCAGAGGTCACAGTCTCTTTTAAAGTCCAGACATAATCTTGGTCAGATCATGTGAAGGCCATGTAGATTGGTGTCTGAAATGGTCCTTTTGAGGAAAGAACCACACTAACTCGGAACTTAAGGAGCTCAACGATTCGACGAACAATACCAAAGAAAGAACATTTGGGTAGGCCGCTTATATTACTCAAACTGCCAGACCATGATTAATACTAAATGAAAATAAAATAAAAAACAATAATGACCCACATAGGCTTCACATTCACAATAATTGAAAAACACACTATCAGTAAAATATGGTTTCATTTTGACAGTCCAACAATCGGGTTATTCACGTTGTTGAGCTGACATTTTTCTTTCGAACTTAAGGGTCGATTTCAAATTTGGGGCCAAAAGCATATATTTTCATTTATTTCTCATGGTGTAGAATTTATATCGTAACTAAAATTATTTTAAATCATGTAGTCTTATGAGACGTCCAAACGCCAGTTACAACGAATCTTTTATAATTGTAAATTAAAAAGATAGATCTAAAACTAGTACCTATTTCTCATTAGTGTTAATGCTCCAAAGTCTTATTTTTTCTTAATCTTTCTAAAAAACGAAATAACGTGTCGAGGAAATTCAAATTTTATCGTGGTACTTTTAAGTATACACTTCAAAGATGAATAATTAGATATTAAAAACAATGCTGGGTATAAAAAAAATGATTTTTTTTAGCTTTCTAAAACTGTTTCATTTTAAAGTATCATTTGTGTGATCGTAACAAAATGCACCAGTAAATTGAATTCGTCCCTGATTTACCCGACCTTTACCCCGCGCGCATCCCGTGTGCTCAGTCGTGACCGAACGCGCGTGCTCGTCTATTGTGTGTGGCGTTATTTTAAGAGAAATTCCAAATTTCAGGTAAGATTTTGACTTTTGTAACAAATTTATATCATTAGTGTTTTGTCACATATCGTGCTTAGTTAAATGTGTTTTTTGTTTTTGATTTGGCTGCCTAACAAACCATTGAGAGCATATTTTGTTTCCAATGTACGAAAACGTTCTAGAACGTTCTATTTACGAAATAAATTCGAATTACTTCCAAAAATCTCATTCGTGTCACTCTCATTTGTGTCGATTGACGAGTCACACAAATTATATTGAAAGTCACACTAATGATTTTTTTTTAACTTTTAGATTTAGTATTATATAATGGCGAAACCAAAAAAACAAAAAAGTGAGGAAGAATTAGAGAGACGTAGAATAGCTAGAAGACAAAAATATCAAACTATTAAAAACAATCTTGAGTTATATGCTGCTGAGCAAGAAAAAAAAGACAATATTACTTAAAAGCGAAGGAGAATAAAAAAAATAAAAGTATTAACGAAATGAGTCCACGCGAGCAAAGAATTCAAAGACGAAAATGGAAAACGAGTGCCAAAAAGTTTTATAGAAAGAAAGTAAGTCAAAGGATGATAGAAAACGTTGCAGTAACTGAAGAAAGTTGTGATATTGAAAATGTTAACATGAATACAGATCCCTTAAACATAGAAAACCAAGAAATAAAATCGAAACTAAGTATGCGTGAACAAAAATTAATAAAAAAAATCAAAACAATGAAAATACAGCACGAGAAAGAAAAACGAAATTATATATTATTATTAAACAGGTACAGGTTCAGGGTAAATTATTTAAAAAGAAAAATATCTACACTAACAGGAGAAATAAGTAATGAATCAGAAAATACAAAAAATGAAGACAAGAAACAATTATTTGATAAACTTCTAAGTGCTGAAATAACACGGAAATTTGCAACAACTGCAAACAGGAAAGACAAACGCGTTATCACTAACTTAATTGATAAAGAGAAGTATAAAAAAATTAAGGTTGCTACTGACCTTCGCAAAGTTCATCTCCGAGAACGATTTAAGAAGAATGCACGAAATAACATCAACGTTCAAAAATTAGTGGAAAAGTTTTACGAAGACGACATTAACAGTCGCATTACTCCAGGCAAGAAACAATATAAGAAGAAACATGGAACCGTTAAACAAGTCAGATATCTTTTAGATTCTATAAAAAATTTGCAAAAGAAATTTTTGGCTGAAAATACTAACATTAAAATTAGTTACACGACTTTTACAAGACTCAGACCATTTTGGGTCTCTCTTCCAACTGACGGCCGTGATACGTGCGCCTGCTTATTGCACACAAACTTTAACTTATTAATAGCGGCTCTTAATAAGAATAATATTCTTGATGTAAAAGATAGTCAGAATTTGACAAAGGAAATCTGTTGTAATAAATATAGCCTAGATTGTCTTAATCGCAAATGCGCTTCATGTAAAAATAAAACAGTACCATATAAAGAATTCCGAAATGATAAAGAAATACAGTACATGGTATGGGAAAGAGACACCAAAAAAGTAGATACGAAAGAAATAAAAATAATCAAGAAGAAAGCAAAGAGACCTGCTCGTAACCTGATAATTGAACTGGAAAATATGCTGCCAAAATTTTTGTCCCACACGAGTAACATTGTCAACCAGTACGCTACTATTAAATGTTTGAAAGAAGCTCTAACTACCAATGAAGCCTTGATTCATATGGATTTTTCGGAAAACTATTCTTATAAATATGCGGAGGAAGTACAAAGCATGCACTTTGGTGGCAGCCGTGGTCAAGTCTCACTTCATACAGCAGTGGTTTATTTAAAAAATGATTCCAATGCTGCTCAAGCCTACTCTGTTTGCACAGCCAGTGAATGCACCCGTCATGATGCAGCGGCAGTGTGGGCTCATCTAAATTATTTAACTAAATTTGTGTTTAACAGATCATCACAAATTAATCGCATTCACATTTTAACAGATAGTCCCTCAAGCCAGTATAGAAATAAATACATATTTTATATTTTAACCCAATTAAGGAATGACTTCCCAGAACTAAATCTTATCACATGGAATTACCAAGAAGCTGGGCACGGCAAGGGTGCTCCTGATGGCATCGGAGCAGTGATCAAAAGGACTGCGGATTATGAATTAAGGTGTCATCATGATGTCGGAGACTTTGATGCCTTTGTTAACATCATTCGAAGAAATATAAAAAACGTAGAAATGGGTATTATTCAAGAGCACGAAATTAAATTAAAGGAATTAATGTTGCCTAAAGATATTGCCACTTTCAATGGGACTATGACAGTTCATCAGGTATATTTTATACAACAATTAAACATTAAAAAATATACTGATGTTACCATACACAATGTAATAATAATACATATTTTTTTCTTTCAGGTCGTTTGGGCTGCCGATTCTGCTTATCTAGAATTTAGACAACAGAGCTGTTTCGAATGTTTAAATGTCGCTTGTAAACATGGCAAACATATGAGATTTTTTAAAATATATAATACTCCCATTGAATCTACAATGGAAAATGTAAAGGTCATCCCGGAAAACATAATAATTAAGGTATTAAGTGATGTTACCATTCGTTATGCTAATAACGATGATCCAATGTTACATGACAGCATGCCATCAACTTCAAGTATCCGCAGTGTTCGACACTCGTGGACCAACAAATCTTTTATAAATAATCATACAAAAGCGACAGATCATGAAAAAGAATTTCTTGATTTTTTAAAGAAATGTGAAGATGATGATGACGATCCCATTAAATTAAGAAGGTATTAAAAATATGAATATTGTTATTGTATTCGCAATGAAAAACGATTAGCGTTAACGAATCTTGAAGACTGAAATCAGAAATGTATACCATTGATTAGCTTAGTTGAATAAGTTTGGAATTAAGTTTAAAATTCTGTAGTACGGTGACCAGCACAAAAATGGTACCCCAACCTGTCAAAGTTTCCAGGTAATGGAATTTGACACTTTTTACACTGTTGCAGTAAATTGAAAATCTTTTATAGAAATTTGTCAGTAGGTTGAGGGTAGGTTGAAGCGCTGACCACTGCACCTGCTACTAATAATGTTAATGACAAATATTTTATGTTTTGTTGATTATTTATTAACTTTCATTAGTGTAACCAGAGATCTCATTAGTAAATCACAAAATATCATTAGAGAAATTATGCTGCTCATTCGTGTCACTCAAAAATTTGTATTTTCCCTGTTATTGGAAGAAATTAAAGGTTTGTTTGATTAGCATGTGTTTTTTTAACTAATGAACGCACCCAGATATTTAAACATTATTTTTCAAACATTTTTCAAATATCATGCAATTCACACTTTTTTGGCCCCAAATTTGAAATCGACCCTTAAGAAGCAATGGATTAGCTATATACTTCGAAATCTTTCGGATTGTGATTGATGGTAAGTTACGCAATTAGGGTACAGGTTGTATGTTAATCTAAATAAGATTCACGACAGAATCAAATATTTATTTATAAAATTATTATCATGAAATCATCAATACAACTCTCTAAGTTCTACCCTATTGAATGACTATTTTATATCATAACATTTGAGGCCAATTCTAACTTAAGGACTTGTATTGCTGATTGAAATGATTATAATTCTGTAAAAGCATATTTGTTGCGGTCGCGAATCATATTTTAACCTTTTGACCGCCACAGTCATGTATAGGTGACAAACCAAAATGTGCCCAGTGACAGTGGTGTCACTGTCACGACTACATTACAGATTTTAAGAAATAATTCGTAGCTTGGGGCCGAGGTCACGTTTTTTACTTCTTTGACGTGGCGTGGTCAATAGGTTAATCAACATACAACCTGACACTGACCTGCAAATTGCAAAAAAACGTAAGAAAATTTGAATATCGCGGGATACCGTAGCGCGTCCTTAATATTAATATTGGTAGATTTAATTAAAAGGTACCTACAGCTAGGCCATTGCACCCAAAGAAGTCGCAATATTTTAAAAGAGCTATGTAAAAATGTTATTGTTGAGGGTTATTTGACTGTTCTTTTAAAATTTTCGAAACCTAGAAAAAAAAATTGTTTAAATATCTTAAAAAATGGCGAAGTTGTTTGCGTTTTAAAGTCTATGCTAGACAGTAACAGCACTACACTGTACTGGCATCTGACGTCACAACACAGGAGAACCATGGCAACTTCGCGTCATTCAGTATAATGATCGTTTTGTGTAACAAGGATAAAAGAATAATTTGAAAAGCGTAAGAATTCCCTATTTTTCCACTGATTTTATTTGTTTTTTCACAAAACGTCTCTTTTTAGTAACAGATTTAAAATAACTATTAATTCATGAATTTCTTTGATATTAGTCAAATACCGTTCTATCTTTAAATTTTACTACTTCAAACCGTTTCTGTACTTTGTTACCTCGTGTCCCAGGGTGGAGTTCTGATGAATGAACCATCCTCTACCCCCCTTCACCCCCTCGGAACCCCCGGGCACTCAAGCCTCCGCTCTCATCCATTGTTCGGAAAGAACTAGGTACCTCCACCAACCCGCAGTGTACGCATTTTGCCGGCTCAGCAGACTTTTAAAATTCATATAAGGATTTGAAAAGGACAGATTTATTTTATGTTTACGGTGAATGTGAATCGGTGGGGAAGGCATGCAGTTGAAATAGTTTTTGGTACTTAGTGAAGTATTTTATGGTGATTTTTAAGCTTTTCCGAGTAGCAGAAAAATATTATGAAATTTCTTTTAAAACTATATCCAGGCTTGGATGCATAATGGAGCATAAAAATTTATTGTTATGGATTTCCACAAAGTAAGTAGGTACTTAAGACGCTGACAACACCTAAACCGCGGTCACTGTCAGATTGCAGAGAAAAGAAAGAGAAGCGCGATGACACAACGCTTGTAATTTATTACAAAATATGAAGTAATTATCTATTTACTCAAAATTGAGTTGAGTAATCCAAAATAAAAAACAACCAAGTTCTGTATTCAAATAAGACGTTCTTGTTAATAATTAAATACGTAACGTATGTTCATATTTGATACAAATATTTTGAATTAGAACTCAATGTAAGAGGTTAGTTTAACGTTAGTTTGTATCGAGATTTTGTTTTCAAAACGTGTTTTGGTAACAACTAAGTTCTGGGAAATATGTTCAAAATTAACATATATTTTTTCCGCTACCACAAACTATACAGATTTGGCAATTTTTTTTCTTAAGAGAAGCCTATTTTTGTCAATTGGGTCTTGTCAGCCCCTTAACGCCTGATTCCATCACTTACATCATTTCTTTCAGATTTTGAGTCATAAACATGAAACTATTTTTTATAGGAATTTGTGTGATGTTATCAGCAAAACACAGCACATAGGTACCATAAATACTATATTGTAGGTAATATTGTAATATTATGTGTATAATATTTTTTCGTGTTTCTAAAGTTCTGAATAGCTAACACGTGGCGCTGCGCTGTAACGTTTTCTATATAAAACGTGTCATTTACACGAAATTGCAGCTCTTTTTTTTTGGGTGGGAAATCATCAAATAACTTCTCCCGCTCTGGGCGGAGCTGGAGGGTGTGTCAGACTCTTACTGACTAAAACCCACCCGTATTCCTTCCTGTTGCCTGTGTTGCCAGGTGCCTCGGTGACCTTTAGTACCTTCCCGCGACCCCGGCAGGCATCGGCCCTAGTGGACCCCTACTTTTGTGCTGACGACATCTCTTTGAGGCGCGCGTGGAATACGACGCACCGTCGACCCGGGCCTGGTCCTTACCGGACGGTGAGCTACCCATTGCTCACCGTCCGCAAGCCCGCGCCTACGGTGGCTGGAAATCCGCCCGGGATTCCCGACGGCCAGGGCGTCTCCTGCGGCGGCTAGGGGCGAGAGGGCGCGAAACGTGCCTTTCCCTCAACCGTCCCGCCTCCTCCTTCGCGAGCATTACTGCTTCGCAGAAGGAGGTGACGGCTGCCCATGCCCTCTCGCTCCGTACCATGGCCTGAAACAGGGCCGGACGCGAGAGGTCTCTGCCGCCGATCGCCTCCACGAGGACACGGCGGTGCTTGCCCAAGCCGGGCTGACCTCCACCGTATGCTCCACCGTGTCCTCCGGGCCTATATTGTTTGTAGCTCTATGATGCTATTTTAATAAAAGTTCGTGTTCTCGGTACACAGAGGTTTACGGAAATATAATATATGTAGAATTATAGATATGTAGTTTCAACGAAATACATAACACACTTGTATACTTCGATCTCAGGACACTGGACGAACGAGGGTATCACGAAGTAGGTGCAGGCCTTTTTTTTTTTTTTTGGATGGGAAATCATCAAATAACTTCTCCCGCTCTGGGCGGAGCGGGAGGGTGTGTCAGACTCTTACTGACTAAAACCCACCCGTATTCCTTCCTGTTGCCTGTGTTGCCAGGTGCCTCGGTGACCCTTTAGTACCTTCCCGCGACTAGCCTAATTAGCCTTCCAGTGAACAGCCTAGCCTTTGGAAGTAGCGCTCTCTGGCCGCTACCGCGACACCGCTCGCTTCACTTGCTCGGCTTGCGCGCGGTTGGTCACAGTAACCTAACCAATTTGATCGGGGTGCGGGGCTTAGTTAATGCGACCAATTCGGCTCGCGCGTGGTTAGTCACAGTTCCAACCTAACCTATAATTAATATCATTCAGGCCGCTAGTTGAACGGCGCCGTTTAATAAATAGGCTTGGCTGTTAATTGAAAGGCTATTTAAAGGTCGGGTAATCGCCGTTGACCTTGGCCATACAAACGTGTGTCGCGCTCACGCCGCGCGGCCATTCGTTTCATTGGGAATATTTATTTTTAGTAACGACAATATGAATATCTGAAAAAGTCACAGATAAAATTATAGATAATGAAAGTCTGTTCATACAAAAAAAAAATCTTGAAAATATCTTAAGTAATTTTAAAGTAATATCGTTTTTATGATTTGGGTAGACACTAATTACTTACTGAATTTATTTCATAAAGTATTTTACTACAATTATTAAATATTCACATATAGAATTGGTGCGTATGCGTTCTAGTTTAACATACTTTTTTTGCATAACTTACTTGCATTATATGAAGGCGTAATAACAGATTTAAGTCACTAAAATCATATATCTGAGCCTGAAGCAGACTGTGACATATACATCGACAATGATAAGCGTCCGCAGAGGCATACAATCGGTGGCCGATCATTTGTAGGAGTTAAATGAAACAATAGAGATCAAATGTAACAACGCACACGTCCTACAAAACGTGTAAAAAATCAGACCGATTCTAGGACCTACAAACAGTGTGCCGAGTTATTTGACTGTCAACAGTTTGTGTTGCATAATGTACCTACTTAATTAAATTACTAACTAAATATACAAAAAAAAACAAAAGGACACTTAGGCGTCAAAGTATTCGTCCGCATCGCTGTCATCCGGAAACGTGCTCAGAAGACTGGAAGCATTGCCACGTTGAATGGCAATGCTAATTCTTTGGCCAAAGAACGAGCCAGCCTGGTCACGTGAAGTGTCGATCATTCGGCGAGAAATTTACTTAAAAAGGAGACGCGCACTCGGGCCCCATGACCCGAGCGTTTCGACCCCAAACGCCTCAAAACTATAGTTACCCATAAGGTTACAGTATTTGCGCCGCTTGAGGGTCTCAGGAGCTGCAGCAGCGGCGCCAGCACAGCCAGCCGTGCTTGGAACATGAGAATGCGCAAGGGTGTCCACACAGGTTGCGTCCATTATTCCAAAATACTGTATCCATGTGTAATAATAATGTTTGGTGGCTTAACATTTATACAATAATTTAATTGTCTTTAATCTTTGTTCCATAAAACAAAGATTAAAGACAATTAAATTATTTTTTGTCGATGTAAACATCTTTTTACTTAGTTAACCTGTTCATGCATCACACATAACATATTACATATTATGTAACCCATTCATAATCAACGGCCATTCATCAGAAGCTGTCACACAGTGTTGCCATTATTCACGAATTAGCATGTAAATAAGACAAGGAAAAAGTAAGCAGAATAGACAATGGCTGCATGCATAATCATACGTTTTAAATATACAGAGTGTCCGGTATAGAATGGATAACCTTGTAATAGCATATAATAGACCTGATAGTCGTTCAAAAAAAAATACCGCAAATGGTACCTAAGATTTTTTTGAAAAAATATCATATTTTTTTACCTTATTTTACATTCTTCTTCACCACGACCACAAATTAATTAATTCCATCAGTTATTTGTTTTTGTATTTTTTCACGTTGACTTTTTGACAGAGAGGCAGTAAATAATGTGACTAGAAGTGGCAAAGTACTGAAAAAAAATTGGTACTACTTAGTACTTATATATTATTTTTTGTATTTTTTTTTAGAAACGGCCATAAGGTCTATTCTATGCTTTTTCAAGGTTATCCATTATTTACCGGACACCCTGTATGTATGTACTTGGCAAGTAACTTCAGAATACTTACATTTCAAAGAAATATTGCGGTTATATAATTAACAAGCAAGTAATTAAAAATGGATTTTTCCATTAATCACTACAGAAATAGCATTAGCGTTGAAAAAAGAAAATAAAAACAGCAATTAAATATTCCGGACGATTATCTTTATTCTTTACCACATTGCAGATAACATTTTTAAACCGACTTCTAAAAAGGAGGAGGTTTATAATATGTTCGTATAAACAAGGTGTCGGTTTGAATCCTCGTCAAATTGAAGGAGGTAACTATGCTAATGATTCTAGAGACACGAATCAATAATAAAATAAGTAGGTTTTTTTTTCTTCTTCTAATTTTCGGAATTCGGCACGTGAGGGACACGCATGTTAAAATGCGGCCCGTGTGATACCGCACTGTAACTGCCCTTTAACACACACACTACCGCATACGCAACGGGGTGATTCTGTTCTGTGAAAGTGGTGTATTCTAAAATTCCGTCAAACTTAAATAACTAAAAAAACAAGTAGGTATGTATTCATTATTGAGCAGGTATCGTAATTTTATTTGATTATAAAAGTCTTTTATAGCAGCCTCCTTAAATTTGATGAGGATGCAAAACGACACCTTGTAGGTATGTTTTTTGTTTATGTTCACCAATTTCTCCGTCAATTGTGGACCCATTTTGAAAATAATTTATTGTTTGAAATTGTATGCTCTCGAGGTGGTCTCATTGTGACGAAGTCAGAATGTCCCCTCATCCCATTCTGAATTGCATTTGAGGATTTCCCTCGATTTCCATAGGACCATCCTATGGAAATCGAAGGAAATCCTAAAATTTTATAGGCAATACCTATAGCGATTTGGATATTTTTTTATAGTAACTCGTGCATTTGCTCCCGGAAAGCACCATTTGGTGAAGTGGAACTGATGATGAAGACCACAGATGGCCACCGGAACTACTTAATGATAAATATTACACGGGTTGCGGTTCGATTAGGTACTTTAATATGCTCGTCACAATGCATATGGTGAAGTGGAACAGATGTGACTTCACCATCAGCTCCAGTTCTGCTGGTTCTTACCAGGCCAATTCTCAACAATTAACGTCCCTGCAAAGAGATAAATTACAAACTGACCCACCAAAAAGGGAAAAATAAAAGACTTACAAAAAAAAACATCCGGCTTCCAAAAAACACTACAAATTAAAAAATACCTTTTGTTTCGGAAGTCAGTGTTTTAAAAACTAAAATACAGACAATAAAGATTTTTTATTAAATGCGTTATATTTTTGTGTACGTAAAACGACACTACAAAAGTAACTCTCAAACGCAAACGTGCTTATTTCTCAGCTCAGCATTGACTAGCCATTTTATTGGAAGAAACCTCAATGCAACACAGAAAATGTATTTTATGTGCAATACGTGAGAAAGGAGTTTTCTATTTTTGAAATCTGTGAACTGCATGGGCTGAGATTTGCAGCGAGCGTTGTGGGGGTTAGATTAGCGAGACAAAGACATATTTTCATCTATGAGTTTAAGGAGAAATAGCTGTTATTCGAGAATGTATTTTTTGTCGAATAAATAACAAGCATCAGCGAGTTACCGAATGGATATGGAGGGATTCATTCCATTATTTATTCAGTTAGGCCGGTTTTATTTTGGGCACTTCAACAACGATTTCATATAGATATTCGTCCAATATATGTAGGTCATATTCGTATTATAAAACTGTCATCCTTTTTCAATCAGTATTAGGTACACCAGATTCCAATATTTCCAATACATTGCCTTATCGACCGGCAATCTGTCTAAATCCCTCCACCTATCCTCTGTATAAATGGTTTTGTAGCACTTAACAGTTTTGAACTATAAAAAATCACATTGTGAGAGCTGGTGCCTTTTTGTTTTTTTTGAGTGGGAAATTATCAAATAACTTCTCCCGCTCTGGGCAGAGCGAAAGGGTGCGTCAGACTCTTACTGACTAAAACCCAACCGCATTCCTTCCGTTGCCTGTGTTGCCAGGGGCTCGGTAACCCTTCCCGCGACCCCGGCAGGCATCGGCCCTAGTGGACCCCTATACTTGTGCTGACGACATCTCTTTGAGGCGCGCGTTGACCACAACGCGCCGTAGACCTGGGCCTGGTCCTTTTGCAAGCCCGCGCCTACGGGCTTTTTGACTTTCCCTCAACCGTCCCGCGTCCTCCTTCGCGAGCATTACTGCTTCGCAGAAGGAGGTGACGGCTGCCCATGCCCTCTCGCTCCGTACCATGGCCTGAACAGGGCCGGACGCGAGAGATCTCTGCCGCCGATCGCCTCCACGAGGACACGGCAGTGCTCTGCCCAAGACTGGCAGACCTCCACCATATGCTCCACCGTGTCCTCCGGGCGATCCACACACTGGTGACACCCGGGCGTTTCCTCCCGCCTTATCCGACACAGGAACCTCCCGAAGCTGCCGTGTCCGGTGAGGACCTGTGTCAGGCGGATGGTAAGGACGCCGTGGCGCCTCTCTAGCCACTCCTCAAAGAGGAGACTTATCGCCGCAATTGTGGCGTGCCCAGAGAGCTGGTGCCTGAAGTAGGTTTTAGAAAACCATGGTCACCAGGTCCCACTTACTGGCATCATACAAATAAACTGGCAGGTATCATGTAATTCTACTAAACAATTTATATATTGTAATTTTATGTTGCCTATGTACAAATTGCACCACCGAAACGTGTTTTCAATAAACGGCCTTACTCAATCTCAGTGGAGAGCTAATATGGCGTCGTCTGCAGCGCAGCAATGTGCAGTGCTGCGCTGCAGACGACGCATACAAATAAACTGGCAGGTATCATGTAATTCTACTAAACAATTTATATTGTAATTTTATATTGCATATGTACAAATTGCACCACCGAAACGTGTTTTCAATAAACGGCCTTACTCAATCTCAGTGGAGAGCTAATATGGCGTCGTCTGCAGCGCAGCACTGCACTACACATCACTACTACTCTCGCCTCAACACAAGATTACAGCGACGACGTGTTTCGTGAAATGTAGCGAACGAGACAAGAACAAAACCATTCGGCAGCGCGAGGGTTGATTAGCTCTTGTGAGACGGTTTGCTGTATTGTCAATTTATTGCGATTCTCGGGATACGGAATCGATATGTTTTATTTTATTTTTAGAGCATAAACAGTGCAATACATACAAGATGCTAACATTCAATTACGTACAATTGAAATAAATTAAAACTTGAAAAGGGGTCATTATACAAATTTTACTACGGTTAAAACCAAAAACCGCAAAAAGAAACAGCTATTCCCGACATTTTATTGAGTTATCCGACCATAAATGTATGCGTAACTTGTGTGCTACTGCTGAGCATGAGGTCGTGGGTTCGATTCCCGGGTCAAGCAAAGTGTTATTGGGTTTTTATTACATGGAACTTAAACATAACTGGCGAAATGTGGGTGTACTATAGGTACACCTCTGCCCAACCCTACGGGGAAACCAAGGCGTGATGTTATGTTGTATGGAGATGTATTTCAGGGTCGGTCCCAAATATAACTTGTTCATAATGATGAGGAGGTGCCTACAATGACGTCAATGACCCCTTTCAGGTTTTTAGTTTTTTGAAGAACACCTTGTACACAAATCCACCACCTCACACCACCTCGCACCTTAAACACGTATGAGTATTCTATTTTTGTATATTAATAACTTCGCGCAAGTTAACATTTATTAAGATGGCAACATTGCAAGTCCTGTCGAATAAAAGAAAATGGCGAATTAATTTTGGATGGGTTGTGCGAAAAACTAAGCGTAATCGGTCAAAGACAGCTAATGAGACACAAATGATTTTCTTTTGTTTGAGACCGAATCGGTGTCGCGCTTTTTTTTTTGGGTAATCATCAAATAACTTCTCCCGCTCTGGGCGGAGCGGGAGGGTGTGTCAGACTCTTACTGACTAAAACCCACCCGTATTCCTTCCGTTGCCTGTGTTACCAGAGGCCTCGGTGACCCTTTAGTACCTTCCCGCGACCCCGGCAGGCATCGGCCCTAGTGGGCTCCTACATTTGTGCTGACGACATCTCTTTGAGGCGCGCGTGGAATACAACGCGCCGTCGACCCGGGCCTGGTCCTTACCGGACGGTGAGCTACCCATTGCTCACCGTCCGCAAACCCGCGCCTACGGTGGACGGAAATCCGCCCGGGATTCCCGACGCCCAGGGCGTCTCCTTAGCCGCCGCCTAGGGGCGAGAGGAATTAACGTCCCTGCATCAAGAAAAGCAATATTTTGTAAAAGGTGATGAGCAGTTGACATAAGGCTATTTTAACTTAGATAAATTACAAACTGACCCACTAAACTAAGCGTAATTGATCAAGGACAGCTAATGAGACACAATTGATTTTCTATTGTTTGACACCGAATCGGTGTCGCGCTTGGCTTCACAAGTTAATATTTTAAAGTGAAAAAAAAATGAAGAAAATGCAATGGCAGGTCAGTATTAGCGGGGTAACTGCGATTGTGTCAATTGTCATTTTATGTGTTAACATAAAATGACAATTGATCGCAAATTTCAACATTTCAACAGTTCGCGCACGTCCATTTTGTTATTTACGTTGAATTGAGCAGACGAATTAGAACTTATGACGCAATGGATTAGCAATAGGCTGCAGGTTGTATGTTGATCAAGATATGATTCGCGGCCGCAACAAATATGTATTTACAAAATTATAACCATGAAAATCATCAATACAACTCTCTTGTCAGTTCAGATTACTCTATTAAATTACCATTTCATGAAATCGTGACATTTTAGGTCAATTCTGACAGAGTTGTAACAATGAGTTTAAAGGCTCCTACATACTGGCGCGACTTGTCGCGCGACGCGACGCGACACAAAGACACCGCGTGTAGCGCTACAAGCGGTGCCTTTGTGTCGCGACAAGTCGCGCCAGTATGTAGGAGCCTTAATAATTTGAATTCTATAAATACACATTTTTTACCCAGGCCGCGAATAGTTTTTAGGGTTCCGTACCTCAAAAAGAAAAACAGAACCCGTATAGGATATCACTCGTGTGTCTGTCTGTCCATCTGTCACAGCACTCACAGCTGATTTACTCCGAATCTACTGGACCGAATAATTTAAAATTTGATACACATGAATGTCTGTGACCCAAACACGACGTGTAACGGAAATGAGTTTTGAATATGAGGGTCACTTTTCGAGGGAAAACAAAAAAATAAAGTTGACATATCAAAAGAAAGGTTTGTTGTCTCAAATGTATTTTTTTATAATTTTTAAAATAAATAGTTTTAAAGTTATTTAAGAAAATAGATGAAAACTGACCATACCAAGGGGTATGGTCAATCTTCTCCGAATCTAGAACGTTCAAACAAATAAAGAAAATAGTTCTTTACTTACAGATTGCAGGAAAACCTACAAGAAATCTATGGTGTTTAAATAACATGGTAAATCTCTCAATATTGTGCGTACAAACTTACATTTGTAGTTGGAATGTATGGGTGAACATGTTTTTCAACTACAAAGTTAAGTTTGATCTTGGGATAAATCATCTTGGGACAGAAAACATGGTAAGTAGATAACTTAATCATTGTACGGAACACTCACGACACGAGTTCAACCCACACTTATGCGGTTTTTTATCAATATACAACCCTGACCTGCAAATCGCAAAAAAGCGTAAGAAAATTTGAATATCGCGGGCTAGGATTAGGTAAAGCATCTAAGTAACAAGTGCCAAAAGTAATGACAAATAAGTTTTTTAGTTCACCACATAGTGCTATCATGAAGTTACAGCCATTATTCTTTATAACATAATTTAGTAAATGAAACTGGTATGTGTGAATACATAACCTTTTTAGTTTTCTCTGAGGTAACATTTTGCACGATGTATTTTGTTGCCATTATTCAGGCTAACTTTAAAATTAATTGGGTTTCATTCAGGAGGTGAAAGTTCTAATGAAAATAACTAACTTTTATTTATAATGGGACCAACCCTGAAAAAGCGGAAAAAAAATGTTTTCTTCAAAAAAACTCGTCTAATTAACACAAAAATTAAATACAGATTCAATGAAAATATATTCACTGGGTTTATATTTAAATTTTGTATGAAACGGAAGTTTTTTTATAATTTTTTTTTCTTTCAATATTTTCACAGTGGTTCTATGAAACTTCTATGGTCAAACTTAAACCCGATGAAAATCAAAAAGTCTATGCCAAGTCGCCAATGAAGGACGGTGAGCAGTGGGTAGCTCACCGTCCGGTAAGGACTAGGCCCGGGTCGACGGCGGTTGTATTCCACGCGCGCCTCAAAGAGATGTCGTCAGCACAAGCGTAGGGGTCCACTAGGGCCGATGCCTGCCGGGGTCGCGGGAAGGTACCAAAGGGCAACACAGGCAACGGAAGGAACACGGGTGGGTTTTAGTCAGCAAGAGTCTGACACACCTTCTCGCTCCGCCCAGAGCGGGAGAAGTTATTTGATGATTTCCCACCCAAAAAAAAAACTCGCCAATGAATTCAAAAAGTCATTTAGCGGAGTAATTGCGTAAAACAATAACAATGCCTTTAATTTTGACAATTTAAATACATCTATTGCGTGATTTACAATGTCGAGCTGACATATTTTTCATACATATTATGCAATGGCTTATTAATATCCTTCAAAATCCGTCAGATTGTAATTGAAAGTGTGTTAGGTACGCAATTGGGGTACTGATCAAAATGGCCGACCGATCGCATATTTTCTTTAAGACGCTGACAACACCTAAACCGCGGTCACTGTCAAATTCCATAGAAAATAAAGAGAAGCGCGATGACACAACGCTTGTAATTTATTGCAAAATATGAAGTAATTATCTATTTACTCAAAATTGAGTTGAGTAATCGAAAATAAAAAAAACAACCAAGTTCTGCATTCAAATAAGACGTTCTTGTTATTAGTTAAATACGTAACGTATGTTGATATTTGATACAGATATTTTGGATTAGAACTCAAAGTAAGAGGTTAGTTTAACGTTAGTTTGTATCGAGATTTTGTTTTCAAAACGCGTTTTGGTAACAACCAAGTTCTGGGAAATATGTTCAAAATTAACATATAATTTTTTCCGCTACCACAAACTATACAGATTTGGCAATTTTTTTTCTTAAGCGAAGCCTATTTTGGTCAATTGGGTCTTGTCAGCACCTTAATAACATAAAATGCCAACAACCGAGCGATCTGTTTCCGAAGAATTTTAATTGCCTATAATATTGAAACTGCGAGTATAATATTAAAAAAAATAGTTTAGCGTATTATAATTTACAGAAATACTTGAACGAAACACTGTTGGAATATTGAAATTAAATACTTACATACCACGAGCTTTGGAAATGAGATCTAAATGCGGTAATTACCTGAAACAAAGAATAGAATTTTAATAAATAACAGCTCAATAGAAAAACAGAGGACGTGTGCTTATGACCACGCGACAGAACTCACGATGTTGGAGCCGAGTATACGCGATTCAACGCGTCACCGACCGAAACGTGACGGTTTAGATACAGCGCAATCATCATCTGCCTAGCCTCACAAAAATATCAAGAAAACCGGCCAAGTACGTGTCGGACCACGCACTTAATGGGTAACACGATACCCCTTGGTAAGGCTGGTTGTCAGACTTGCGAACTTCTGACGACACGTAACGACTGTCAAAGATCTACAAATGACAGCCGGGACCAACGGCTTTACGTGCTTTCCGAGGCACGGAGGGGTCTTGGTATGTAAAGATGGTCACCCATCCACGGACCAACCGCGGCAAGCGTAGCTTAACCTGATCGATCGACCCGTGCGGCTGTTATTACTTGCCCCTCAAATACAGCGAAATAAAAAAATAAATATATTCAAAACATGGTATAACGTTAAATACAGTTTTTCTTAAATCTATATCAAGTTCACCCATAATTTATGCCTGAATTAGGTAATCCTATTTTTCAGGCAAAGTGCGCCTAAAGATGTGTTCACTACAAAAATCAATGTGTATGTATATTATCTTTAATCTTCTATTACTTTTATAAACATCTCTTTTACAAAAAACAGAACATAAAAATGTCATCTGTGTAATTGGACCGCTGCTTTTCATCTTTTAATCTAAAGTCTAATCTCGTGTTCAAAGGAATCGATTACATTGAAGGTAATCAGACAGACATTGTGAATTAAACCAATTCCCCCTGCCATTAAGAGTACTATTGCTGATAGATGCTTTCATAAAGTATATTAAGGGGTTTTCTGCATTAAGATATGATACATTTGTAGAATACCAATTAAGTGAACGGATATTCAAAGAATCTGATATAAGGAAAATGTCGTGAGAAGTTTTGAGTATGAATGTGGGTGGATAAGAGTACAGGAAGATCAAAGAAACGAAATAAATGTACTGTGTTTTAAGGCTCCTGTAGACAGGCGCGACGCGACGCGACTCTGGTGGAACAATTTCTATGAAAACCGAACGGAAGAAAGAAACATTTTACGCCGAGCATCCAATAAGCGCCGATATTTAAAGTGTTCCAATTAAGGAGTATACCTACCTAAGTCACCCACACCACACTAATCTGTGCGTGTGGCGAAATAGAGAACTAAAACAAAATGTACAAAATTCAACAGATTTTTTACATATAGCAAGAATCACCGCCATGACACGCACAGTTAAGTTTGACTATAAATTTATAGATATTCAAGTACTTCCCGGGACTGCATCAATTTACTTTTCTTTGTTTATTTTCCTGCCAGTCTCGATTTATAGTGTGTCCATTAAATATGTTTACATGTCACGTTGAAATTACAGCTTTCATAACATTTCAGCAATGTTTTGTAATTTTTGTTTATTGTCTACTCCGATTTGCTGGAATTGATTTTCTTTAATAAAATGTGAGTGAAATGTATCACATACTTCTACTCACTTAGCAGAAATACTATATCTTCCATGCGAGAGCTTCCGTCGAAAACGAACATGGCAACACCACAAGCATTTATATTAACTAAGAAAGTCGAATTATTAATTCACTGGAGTAATCTGACATGTGCTACCTGTCACTTTGTGTATATCGGGTGTAAAAAGACAGTTTCCGAAGCCGAAAGCCACATATTCTACCCATTATTTGGATATTTTTTCCACTAGAACATACCTGGGAATCCACTGGTTGTGGATATTGAAGGTCAAAGTCGCATATTTTTTAACTTTTTTACGATAACGAATTCCATGCGTTATTACAAAACTTTTTTCCAAACTAACTTTACCTGAATTTTCGATTTTTCTTAACAAATTACGCATTTGAAGTTACAAAAACGCAATGAATATCAAATAACTGACGCGTACCGCGTAGAGCGAAGGGGCGGAGCTTCACTCATACAACCAGCACTGAGTCCGTTTGCCTAGGTTCGCGTTACATTGCGCGCAATAAAAAATAGCTATTTTTATATACCTACCTAAAAATATAAATTGGTTCCCAACAATATTTTTTGCGCAAAGCTACTTAGTTAGATGTACAGTATGCGTAGTTGACGGCTTTGTGATGGCATCACAAAGCCGTCAGCTACGCATAGGTACTGTAAATCTAACTAAGTAGCTTTGCGCAAAAAACATATTTTATTAAAAAAGACACATTATGTCTTTTTACACCCTGTATAATAAAATGCTCATATTATTTTCAATTTGCTAGACTAAAATGACATTTGGTGTCGACCTAGTAAATAATCTAGTTACCGAGTGACTCTCACCAAGGAGACTGAATCATTCTCTGCAGGAAAACCTTCAATGTTGTCGTGTTATCTCTGTAATATTTACTAGCTGCGTCGGGCGATTTCGCCCGCATAAGTCACGGTCCCGTAGAAATATCGGTATTAAAAGTATCCTATGTATCCAGGTCTTGGTCTACCCATGTGCCAAATTTCATCCAAATCCGTTCAGCCGTTTTAGCGTGAAAGCGTAACAAACAAACAAACTCACTTTTGCATTTATAAATAGTTGAGATACGAATTAATCGTGCTATTAAAAAAAAAAGTCGCAGCTGTCATTTTGGTCAAGCAAATAAAAAATCTAAGTTTACGTTATTATAGGTAAGTATATACTCAGTCCTCCTTATCGGTTTCGATAACGGCGACCTTAGAAATCAATTCCTTGCGTGTGCTAAGATGACTTGCTAGACCAAATTTAGTTTTGAACACCCGGTCGCAAATAGAACAATACAGTTGGCCTGTATTGTTGAATGTATACGTGAAAGATAGCTTACCCAAATCACCGTTTACCCAAAGTGATATTTTACGCCGATATGGCAGAAGGTAAGCGGAAGCATGGCGGTCAACATCTCCGCTACAAGGATGTGCTCAAGAGGCATCTTATCGCTTGCGCTACTGATCCTAAAGTTTGGGAGAGGATCGCTTTACACAGGTCGTCTTGGCACTCTACTACTCACAAAAATATCAAGAAAACCGGCCAAGTGCGTGACGGACCGCACACAGTGACGGGTTTCGTAGTTGGGAAGTTGGTATGAATTTATCCTACAAACAAACTTAACAATGTAGTTCCAACTGCTTTCAGTTGTTAAGTTGGTCGACTATTACTCGTTAACTTGTAAAGCCCACTTATCTCTGATAGTTTTCCTTTTACATAATCAGCCTATAATGTTCCCACTGCTGGGACACAGGCCTCCTCTCGGTGAGAGGGAGTGGGCCGTTATCCACCACGCGGGCCCAGTGCGGATTGGAAGATGTCACATGTCTTCGAATTTTTGATTCTAGGACATGCCGGTTTCCTCACGATGTTTTCCTTCACCGTTTTGAGCACAGTGGTGATGAAATAATTTACACAAAGTAAAGCGCCTGTCAGGGTTCGAACCTACGACTTACAACTCGTAAATCGCGGACGTTACCACTAGGCCACCACTGCTCACACTGCTCTGCGCTGTTTTCCTTTTAATTTCATTATATATACCTACTACTGAAAATGGTGTTTACAGACCTACAATATTTGAACGGCCTATCCAAATTTTAGCACTTTGTCGGCGTGATTAATATCGTATACCTATGCCAAATTACAGCTTAGGAACCCTAAAAACGACATGAATCTATAATCAAGAAGCGCCAAATACGCAAAGAAATAGGGAACATGATACGGAAGGCGGACGACAGGGTGTTGCGGCGCAGCCTGGGAGAGGCCTATGTCCAGCAGTGGACTGTTATAGGCTGAGTGGATTAAGGTACAGTAGGCACCTAGATCTGGCCTAGCGTAAAACGGAGTTTTTATTGACTAAGGGGTTAGCTTATATTGGTTTTGTTAACCTTTTGACCGCCACAGTCATGTATAGATGACAGAGCCAAATGTGCCCAGCACGCCACGGTCACGACACTACATGACACTACAGATTTTAAGGAATAATTCGTAGGTTGGCGCCGAGGGCACGACTTTGCTTTTTTGACGTGGCGGTCAATAGGTTAACACACGTGCGTCCTACAAGTGCATCCACACCAAAGTTACTTTATGTAGGGCAACATTGTTGCAACATGATAACTATTGACAACATTAAGTAACTTTCTGTAAATTTTAGTTTTACTTTAAGTAATAACTTTTTGATATCCATTTTTACCCACTACCATTTGCAAACGATGCTCCACAAAAAATAACTTCGGTGTGGATGCACCTGTACCATAATTAACTACTAAGTACTAATAAATGTATAATAAATAACAACTAGTATAAATAACTACACATCACAAATGAAGTTCATAATAAATTATTATCTATGGAAACTAACGTCCATTGTTAATTTCATCAACATTCATGCTTGATTGGGATATCAATGTTCATTGTGGCCGACATCGAATATGGCGGCGTGTCAATTTGACAGACGGCGTGTCATGTGACATGGCGTGACGTACGAATAAAATAATTGGAAGGAAATTATTGATAACCGAATATTATGTCCAATTTTACTATTACTGGAAATGCGTGAACTCGGTTTTTGATATTTCATGTTATTAATCTACCTGCAGTCGTTGACCCAAAAAATATGTATTTATTTATTTACTGAAGAGAACCGGAGTTACCGACATAGCCTGCAAAGTAAGCAAGCTGAAGTGGCAGTGGGCTGGCCATGTTTGTGGTAGGACCGATGGCCGGTGGAGCAGACGAGTCCTGAAGTGGAGACCGCGGCACAGAGTTTTTAGACAGGTTAGGCAGAAAAAATCATCTTACCAAAAATACTGCATGCTGGTTTTGGTTCGTCGTCTTGTCGATTAAATAATGATGTAGGCAATTGCCACCTCAAATATCCTTTAAATTATGAATATCGTTGTAACCGGTGTCGTGTTCCAGACGGTTTTATTGTTTGAAAATAGCAGACAAGGGAAGCAGAACAATCGATTACTGTGTATGCAACCTGTGAGCCAATAATATGAATCATATTGTTTTGTATTGAATTTACGATTGACTTTACCTTTCATCATCATCATTTCAGCCGGAAGACGTCCACTGCTGGACATAGGCCTCCCCCAATAATGTGGTTGCCATAATCGCCACGCTTGGCAGGCGGGTTGGCGATCGCAGTATGGTGTTAATATGCATAGAGAACGCTGCTGCCCATTCTCTAGTAAGTCCCTTAGTCGTCTTTTACGACACCCACGGGAAGAAATGGGACTTTACCTTTAGTTTGTATTAATTGCAAATCCGGCGTACAACGACCTTTCACGATCACTTCTTTTTTTGTCACCGAAAGATAGTTTTGAAAACGCGTCATTTTTTATTTTCTCTATACACACACTACCTGAACAACCTTCACAGTAAATATTATTCATTTTTCACACTATTATCAACATTAAAATCTTTAATAACTCACAACCAAATCAAAACAAACAAAATAATGACGGCTCGACTCAGTATAAAAATACGACAAAAAAAATGGTACTTTATGTAGCGAAAATTTAATGAAACAATGCTACTTTTTAAAATAGTTTCATAGCTAACTTCGGATCGGAAAACTTCGGTAAGTGTCGTAATTTGTCGTGTTGTAAAAACGTCAGTGTCTACTCTGTGCGGTTGTGTGCGTTATTTGTGACATTGTGTGTCTCATATCTATAGGACGCACACCCATTAAATCTGTATGACCAGGAGAGCACACATATACACATTTAGCCGCGAATAGTTTGTGTCTTTCCCGTGGCACTCAGCGGCGCTAGCGCAGCGCAATGCGAAATTACTTCAAATTGCACGAACGAGCTGGCTGCTCTGTATCGTTATTACCCGACACTCGAAAAGTGGCGCTGAATTATGAATTAAGATTTTTTGGTACTTGCAGATAAAATAATATTAAATAACAGTACAAGATTATAAATATTTATCTGAGTTAGGTATGGTAGGCAGTGTCTTTCTGTCTTTATGAAAAGCACGCCACTGAGACCGTGTATCGGCAGCGTAGTGTGGGACCAGCTTAGGCAAGCTGGCCCCACAGAATCAAAGTCATTAATACATCTCTCGCGTATCGGCAAGCGTAGTGCGGGATGCCCCCAGCTACTCGTAGATGGACCGACGACCTTAAAAAGGTAGCTGGGACAGACTGGATGCGGAAGGCGGAGAACAGGGTGTTGTGGCGCAGCCTGGGAGAGGCCTATGTCCAGCAGTGGACTGATACAGGCTCAGTTGATTTATTGATTTACTGTTACTTATAATACTGGTTCCCTTTAGTTTGGTGTACTGCCAAATTATAACTTTTAATTTAAATAGATAATGGTGCCGATTCCCTTGTTCACAAACTAAACTAAATTTAAGTTCAGTGCATCTTTTTCTTTCTATTTCAATAAGAAAAGGACAGAAGATACATTTTAGTTTAGTCCTGTCAAATTAATCAGCGGTTGACGTAAATTGACGTAATTTTAGTAGGCAAGTTTTTAATCGCGTCTAAACTTGTATAGAGTAGTGACAGGCGCTGATTAATCTGACAGGACGAAACTAAAATGTATCTTCTGTCCTTTTCTTATTGAAATAGAAATAAAAAGATGCACTGAACTTAAATTTAGTTAGTTTGTGAACAAGGGAATCGGCGCCATTGACTTGTATAAGTTGTTCTTTTCGTTTGTTCTCCAAAGCGTAGTAGACTTGTAGTGAAAACCTCGTGATTGCAATAAACTTTAATTTTACAGTGGAAATAAACATTTACTGAAAAATGGCCGTACTCAAGTAGATAAAAATTACAACATAAAAAAATGTAAATAGAACTTAATATCTAAATAAAAGCATCCAGGCATTTTGGTATGGTAACCAAGTCAATCGGATGAAATGGGATGATACAGTCTCTGAGCCGTATAGGTTGGAGTGCGGGGTGAGACAGGATGGTCTGACGTATCCCAGGCTCCTCAACCTCTACGTGGATGATCTGATAGCCGCACTCAGCAGCATGCGTGTCGGATGCAGTGTTGATGGGGTTAGAATTAACAACATCAGCTATGCAGATGACATGGTGCTGCTGGGTCCGTCGGCGGGAGCAATCAGAGAGATGCTTAAGACGTGTGAGACCTACGCTGCCGCACATGGATTAAAATATAATGTTAAAAAATGTGAGTACATGGTCTTTGAGGTCAGCGGCAAACGTCGTGGAGAAGGACCCGAGTTGATTTTGAACGGTTCACCAATTAGTAGGGTGTCAACTTTTAAATACCTTGGGCATTGTCTTGCCGCTGACCTCAGGGACGATGTAGACATAGAGAGGGAGCGCAGGGCTCTAGCGGTCCGGAGCAATATGTTGTCCCGTAGATTTGCGCGATGTACAGACCAAGTAAAAGTAACACTTTTCAAGGCTTATTGCCAAAGTTTGTACACGGGCAATCTATGGGTCAATCATACCAAGAGATCGCTGGTTGCCCTGCGCATCCAATATAACAATGCTTTCAGGATGTTGTTGAGGCTGCCTCGTTATTGTAGCGCGTCGGAAATGTTTGCGCAAGCCCGCACTGACGGCTTCTATGCAATTATACGAAAGAAAACTGCGTCGCTACTGAGGAGAGCGAGGGGCAGTCGGAACAGCATCCTGAAAACTGTAGCCGGGAGCTTCGGCTCTCCGATTATACACCAGTTTGTGCGGAAGTTGATTTTTACTAACACTAGGCAATAAGTAATTTTTTGTATTTTACTAACACTATATGGATATTTGGTGTCCGAAATAAACTAATTCTATTCTATTCTTCTATAAAGGGCGTGCCCGCTTACATAAGGCTATTGCTGTAGCTCGAAGTGAGAAATGATAAATTAGCCCCATCGAAGTAAAATAAGTAAACAATTACTAATAACAGTCAAAACCATGATCAGCAAGACGACCAGTCACCACAAGCAGCACCCGTTCACGAGCATAACGCAAAGATCAGCCATCACCCCCCTCGCCATATTGGAGGAATGGAGGCAACCCGACCCCCGACACTACCGCAGGCAGTGACATCTAAGGGAGCATGACGAGCTTGCTGCCGGTTGCTCAGGCAAGAATAGTATAATCAATAGTCGAGGACGCTAGCTATAGCTAACCACTTATTGCAATACAACTCATAAAACACACATTGTAATGAGTAGATTATGTCACTAATAAATTAAAATTTAACTAAATTAAATTACATTGACTTATACAGTCAAATAAAAAAATAATCAATTATATGAACTCATATAACTTGTCAGTGGGTAAGCTAATTCTAGACAAAGAACATAAACATTGTCTTGAGTTAATCACAGCGACCAACTATTCTTCGTTTAAGTAGTCATTGATACAATAGTATGCCTTTGAACAAAGGGTGGAATTTACTTTAGTTTTAAACGCATTAAATGGAGCTCGTAATTTGTCCTTATTTCTGGTGTTAATATTGTGAATATCACTATTTATATTGTATAAGTGTATATTTTGCCTAATATATAAGATGTTGGCGAAGATGAATTGTGATGCCACCGTGAGAATACCAACATCTTTAAAAAAATCTTTCAGAGAAACTCTGGCACCAAGCTGGTAAATAGCTCGAACAGCTCGTTTTTGAAGAACGAATATATGTTGAATGTCAGCGGCTTTGCCCCACATCAGAATACCGTAGGACATGACGCTATGAAAATAACTAAAATAAACTAATCGAGCTGTATCAACGTCAGTGTATTGTCTTACTTTTCTGACGGCGTAGGTGGCCGAACTGAGCCTGCCCGCTAGGCTTGATATATGAGGGCCCCACTGAAGTTTGGTATCTACTGTTATACCAAGAAAAACTGCCGAGTCTACATTTTCAAGCACCCCATTATCTAAGACGATGTTGGGACCTAGATTCCTAACATTTGGCAAGGCAAACTTTATACATTTCGTTTTCATGGCATTGAAAACTAGGTTATTCGTCGTAAACCAATCCGTAACCATTGAGAGTGTACTGTTTACGTCATCAAAATATTGTCTATTCCTGTTTACTTTAAAAAGAAGTGAGGTGTCATCTGCAAACAATACAACGTCACAGATACCCTTTAAATAAAATGGTAAGTCATTAATATACACTAAGAATAAGAATGGACCCAGTATTGAGCCTTGAGGTACTCCTAACTGAACTGGTAACCCGGAAAATTTTACACCATTCACATCTACACATTGGAACCTATTATGTAAATAAGAATTTATTACTTTGAGAGTTTCATTTTGGACACCATAATGACACAGTTTACGCAAAAGCGTGTCATGGTCCACGCAATCAAAGGCTTTGGAGAGATCACAGAAAACTCCAATAGCATTTTGCGAGTTCTCCCATGCGTCAAATATGTGTTTCAGCAGTACAACACCCGCATCTGTAGTCGAACGACCTTTTGTAAAGCCATATTGTTCATTATGAAGGAGGCTGTTTAAATTACAATGTCTTAGCAATTGCTTGAGTATTAACTTTTCAAATATTTTGCTAAATGCAGGTAAGATAGAAATAGGTCTGCAATTGCCAACGTCATTTTTATTACCTGATTTAAATAAAGGTATGACTTTACTACTCTTCATGAGGCCAGGAATGGAGCCCAAATCAACACATTTATTAAAAGTAACAGCTAGATAGGGGGCTACGATTTCTATTATATTGCTTAATAGTTTAATAGAGATACCCCAGATATCACCAGTGTTTTTAGACTTAAGTGTGTTAAAAAGATTAACTACATCACGAGGTGTTACATGTTCGAAGCTAAATAAGCGACTACATTTAGGCACACTACTATGCAAAAGGTTTTCAGTTTTAGACGGGGACGAATTCAAGGAGCGAGTCGTAGTTATAGGTATGTTGGCAAAAAACTCATTGAATGCTTCAGCTACGTCAGCTGCTTTATTAACTAATTTGCTGTCGACCATAATCTCAAGTTGTTTTTCTTGTTTAACCGACTTACCCGTTTCATTGTTAATAATTTTCCAAGTGGTTTTTACTTTATTATTGGAATTTATAATTGTATCGCTTAAAAATTTAGATTTAGCATAAACACAAATCTTTTTAGTTTTGAATAATTTTTGACATACTCTAAGAAAGGAGTGTCAAACCCGATTTTTTTTCAAACCGTATAACTCGTATAGTCGCGCTCTACTTTTATAAATACCTGGAGTAGCCCATTGGTTAAAGCCAGCGGAGGTGCCATTAATGTTAATGGTTTTGGTCTTGAAAGTAGATTGGTACTCTTTTTGCACAACATCAAAAAGGGCTCCATAGATATCATTAGGATTCACGTGTTCTACTATAGATGGTGTAATTCTATGAGCTATATTATTTTTAAACTTGTCGCACCGACTAGCTGTATAAGGCCTTTTTTTTTTTTTTTTTGGGTGGGAAATCATCAAATAACTTCTCCCGCTCTGGGTGGAGCGGGAGGGTGTGTCAGACTCTTACTGACTAAAACCCACCCGTATTCCTTCTTGTTGCCTGTGTTGCGGGGGCCTCGGTGACCCATAAGTACCTTCCCGCGACCCCAGCAGGCATCGGCCCTAGTGGACCCCTACTATATGCTGACGACATCTCTTTGAGGCGCGCGTGGAATACAACGCGCCGTCGACCCGGGCCTGGTCCTTACCGGACGGTGAGCTACCCATTGCTCACCGTCCGCAAGCCCGCGCCTACGGTGGCCGGAAATCCGCCCGGGATTCCCGACGCCCTGGGCGTCTCCTGCGGCGGCTAGGGGCGAGAGGGCGCGAGACTTGCCTTTCCCTCAACCGTCCCGCCTCCTCCTTCGCGAGCATTACTACTTCGCAGAAGGAGGTGACGGCTGCCCATGCCCTCTCGCTCCGTACCATGGCCTGAACCAGGGCCGGACGCGAGAGGTCTCTGCCGCCGATCGCCTCCAAGAGGACACGGCGGTGCTCTGCCCAAGCCGGGCAGACCTCCACCGTATGCTCCACCGTGTCCTCCGGGCGATCCACACAGTGGTGACACCCGGACGTTTCCTCCCGCCTTATCCGACACAGGAACCTCCCGAAGCTGCCGTGTCCGGTGAGGACCTGCGTCAGGCGGAAGGTGAGGACGCCGTGGCGCCTCTCCAGCCACTCCTCAAAGAGGGGACTTATCGCCGCAATCGTGGCGTGCCCAGCACTGGGTTGCGACAACCGTACTTTCCATGACGCCATGAGATCCCGCCGGAGCTCCGTCCGCTGTGCCGCGATTTCTCGCGGCAGCGGACTTACGCCCCGGCGTTTCGCCTCCTCGCGCCACTCCCATACGTGCGCGAGGGCTTTTGCCTCCAGATCCCATGGCGGCAATCCGGCAAGGAGGCTCGCTGCCTCACAGGAGACCGTGCGGTATCCCCGAACCATCCGGATGGCCATGACCCTTTGGGCCGCGCTCAACCGGCGGGCTGGCCGCAGCGCCAGAGAGCGCGCCCATACAGGAGCCCCGTAGAGGGCCATGGACCGCACGACCCCCGCGTAGAGCCTCCGGCAGGAGGCGTTTGGACCCCCTAGATTGGGCAGGAGCCGCTTCAATGCAGCGCCCGCCCGCTCCAGTTTGGGAGCCAAACGTCGGAAATGCTCCACGAAGTTCCACCGGCTGTCGAGGACGAGTCCCAGGTACTTCATCGTCGACTCGACGCCGATAGAAACCCCTCCTACCGTTATTTGGGACCCCAACGGTGGCGCGTTCCGAGGACCATGAAAACACATGGCCTCGGACTTGTGCAGGGCCACCTCGAGTCCCAATTGCCGGATCCTTTCGACGATTGTCGCAACCCCGCGTGCCGCTAATTCGGCCGCCGCCTGGTGCGACCTCCCCTGCGCCAGGACCAACGTGTCGTCAGCGTAGCACACTACGCTGACGCCGCTAGGGAGGTCGGCGCGCAGCACCCAGTCGTATCCGATGTCCCACAGATGCGGCCCCAGGACCGATCCCTGTGGGACACCGCACGACATCTCTTGCCGGTTCCACACTCCCTGGTGACCGGGGTAGATGACGGCCCTGTCCGTCAAATAGGCCTCGACCACACGACAGAGGTAGGTCGGCATCCGGTGATACCGGAGTGCCTCCCTGATGCAACTCCAGGGCAGGGTATTGAAGGCATTGGCGATGTCTAGGGACACCGCCAAGACGACCCCACCCTGGGCAACAGCATTCCCCGTCGTCAGGGCTCGCACACGCATGATGGCGTCCACCGTAGAGCGCCCTCTGCGGAAACCAAACTGGCTCTCCGCCAAATCCGGCCCCACCCGCACCAGCTGGCCGACGAGGCAGCTGTATAAGGCCTGCATTCTATTTTATGCGGCTTTTTATGTAATGGCATAGGGAAGCTAGCTAATAAACCACAGTGGTCAGACGTTAAGTTACTTAACACTAATTTATTTTTGGCATCACAATCACTAAAAATATTATCAATACAAGTCGACGAGGACGCCGTGATCCTAGTAGGTTCAAAAAACAAGTTAATTAAATTATAAGACCTAAACACATTGAGAAGCCTAATACTTAATGGAGTAACATCTAAAATATTAATATTAAAATCTCCACATAAAATTATACTTTTGTTACTACTTTTTAACCTATTGAGTGAATCATCCATTACCGATTCGAAAAGAATAAAATCTCCAGATAGGGTCCAGAGGGGGTCAATAAACGCAAATTATAACGTATCGCTCGAGTTCAACACAAGACAACTCAATAGTGCGCTCGATAGAAAGATTAACTAAGTCTAAACGTTGTTTACACTTCAACTTGTTTGCAACAAGAACTAAAGATCCACCGCGAACAGCACTTATAAAAGCACTTTGTACAGTAAAATGATCACTATTCATAAACACTACTTCATGTTCTTTCAACCAGTGTTCAGTCAAACATAACACCTGGGGGGAAACCATGACCTCTTATAGCAGTATTACTTCAATATTACTTCAGCGTGAGAAAGAGATGGAGCTATAAGTCCTGTATAGCTCCATCACTTTCCCACTGGAAGTAATATTATAATAATACTGCTATAAGAGGTGATGGTTACCCCCCTGAACATCATAGTTCTCCATAAATAAACTTAACTCTAGCTCTTTGCCGGACAGACCCTGCATATTTTGATGTACAACATTCAACATATTTTATGCGGCTGACCCGTTGTCGCACCTAATAGTTTAAACTACAAGGCGTACCAAAAGTAGTGTTAGTATCACTACTAACAGTAATCGATGGTACACTACAGGTACCAGTGTCACTGTGTATAATGTATGCTAAAAGATTAGCAATATGTCTCCTACAACTATGTGGCAAATACATGTTGCGAAAGGTACTTATGGGTCACCGAGGCCCGCGCAACACAGGCAACAGGAAGGAATACGGGTGGGTTTTAGTCAGTAAGAGTCTGACACACCCTCCTGCTCCGCCCAGAGCGGGAGAAGTTATTCGATGATTTCCCACCCTCAAAAAAAAAAAAAAAGATGTTAGCTAAATTAAGATAAGGCAAAAATTGCCGCTAGATTAGCATTACCCAGATATATAAATTAAAAAATAATAATTTATCATTAAAATACAATACAATTAAATAATTATTAAATACGAATTGTAAAATAAAAATATATACATTTTAGGATAAAATTAAAAAAATTGGGATTATCCAGTGTGGATTGAAATAAGAATTAAGACTAAAAATATAAAATGAAATGACAGGACAATACAATTCATTAATACAAATAATTAAAACGGTTGAAATAGATTAAACTTAGAAATACTCACACTATTTCTTATTATCATTAAGTAAGATTTGAAAAACATTGGACTTAAATTTAGATTTGGAACATACAAAAATATCATGAATTGCGATTATAAGATTCCACTATACGACGAACAGGGCAACGCAATCCTGAACTATTTTATTACACATTCCGCATAAGCAGAGTCAAGTCACGGTGACATTAAAAAGGCATTTCGCGCTTTTTGTACATTAAGAGAAAAACACAATAAAATACGGTAACACGTTTCCCTTTCCCCGTCATAAAATATTTCAATATCTGGGAGTGATAAAGTAACAATATTAGACTAACAACAGTATATTTTGTTCATAAAATTAATGTTTCACGCGAGTGGAACCTTTCACCCTTCCAAAGCTATAGCTCTGATAAATATAAAAGACATTACCGTAAGTGGAATTTTCCTTAATTTCACACTGTTTTTGCGCTTGCCTACATAATTTAGTCGTGTTATATCGTCCATAAAAGTTTGTGTCTGTATCGCTTGCGTTTTTAGGGTCCCGTACTCAAAAGGTGCCAACAGCTCCACTCAGTGTCCGTCTGTACCAGAGGGTCTACTCTCTAAGTCCGTCAACCAAGATACGAGCCCGTCCAAAAGTAGTTGATCCGTCAACACAAGTGAAAAATTCAATTTTTCGAACGAGCACACAAACACATTGCGAGTAGGGACAAAAGGAAATCAAATGGAATTGTCGTTCATTCTCAGTTCGGGCTCCGAAGTAATTTTATGTCCTTAGGTGATACGGAGTAGAAAATGCCCGTAACTTCAGTCAAAACTACGAATTTAGTGCTTAGGGAGTAGGCCCTTAGGGCTGTATCTTTTTCACCATTGTGTGGATCACCCGGAGGACATGGTAGAGCATACGCTGGAGGTATTCCCGGCTTGGGCAGAGCACCGTGTCTTCGTGGAGGCGATCGGCGGCGGAAATCTTTCGCGTCCGGCCATAGTCCAGGCCATGGTACGGAGCGAGACGGCATGGGGAGCAATCACCTCCTTTTGCAAAGCAGTAATGCTCGCGGAAGAGGAGGCGGAACGGGTGAGGGAGAGGCAAAGTTCGCGCCCTCACACCTCTAGCTGGCGCAGGAGACGCCCTGAGCATTGGGAATCCCGGGCCGATTCCCGGCCACCGTAGGCACAGGTTTGCGGACGGTGAGCAATGGGTAGCTCGCCGTCCGATAAGGACCAGGCCCAGGTCGACGGCGCGTCATGTTCCACGCGCGTCTCAAAAAGATGTCAGGTAGGGTCGCTGCCTGCCGGGGTCTCGGGAAAGTCCGAAAGGGATACCGTGGCCTCTAGTAACGCACAGGCAACGGATCCTTCCGTTGCCTGTGCGTTACCACCCGTAACCCACCCGTGTTCCTACACGGGTGGGTTTTAGTCAGTAAGGGTCTGACACGCCCTCCCGCTCCGCCCATAGCGGGAGAAGTTATTTGATAATTACCAAAAAAAGGCAATCTTTTGTACCGCCGCTATAACAACAAATAATAACGATAAATTTTAAATTAAAGGGGGTCCCAATACAAGGAAACATTTTTTTTTTTATATGCAGTGGTAAATATTATACGGTGGTACGGAACTTTGCATTTACAAGTACGGATAAATAATGCCATTAGATGTTGCCCTAACAACTAATGGCATTCTTTGTTATTTCGTATACAGGCATGTCCCTTTTTATAATATACTTAGTATTAGGATTAAAAGCATTAAGTAGAGACTGTTGAGGTAATGACAGGTCTACAATACAACCCACGCCGCCGAACGACGCCTACGGACGGACTATGAATACCTCGGGATCCTGCCGTTTTGCCGAAAAGATTTAGCCAAAATATCACTACCCAAACAAATTTAAGCAACCTTTTTTATACCAATGCAATATTTGGAATAATTTTAGTACGCACATTTTCATTTGGTCAATTTTTTACTTGGCAGAATATTATCAAGGATAATGTAATTTAGGCATTTGGTCTTTAATCAAATGATTTATTACAGCAAACAATCTTTAGACAATAATCGTTACAGAATGTGATATGTGAATGAGATGTGCTTGAATTTGTCTGAAACAAGTCAAATTTATGGTTACGTATGGAACTAGTTAGAGTAGGTTAATTATTTTAAATAATGGCTAGGTTAAAACTGTGACCTCCTACGCACGAACCAAGCGAGCGAAGCGAGCGGTGCCGCGGCAGCAGCCGGCGAGTACTAGAAACGAATAGATGATATAGAAAAAAGAACCGAACTAGTTAGACTAGGTAGAAATTTTATTTTGCGAAAAATGAATAAAATAATAAATGAATTCCAACTGAAATATTTGACTACATAAAAATTGGTAAAAGTACTAGTTGGTAAACAAGTTATTGTTTAAACGTTCACTTGCCAAACATTAGGTTTGCGTTACAATTATTTGTGAAGAGATTATTTGCTATGTAATAATTTGGCAAATGAAATTAAGCGGAAAATTGTTTGGGAAATGATAATTTGGCTATTTCTTTTCGATGAAACAAGAGATACTCGAATACCTCAAATGGCTACTCAATATTTGAGTGGGATGATAAAAGCTAAAGCACTATATTTTTCTTATATTTCCCTAGGGAGAAAATTAGGTGCTCAAATTATTCTTAGAATAAAGTTAATAACGTACGTTGCTAGTTTTCTTTTCTCTCTTTAGTAGTTATCATTAGTTATGTAGATAGTAGAACTGCAAATAAATCTGCATACTTAAGGCTCGTGCAGACTAGCGCGATAATCGCGATCTTCCCAATCTGCACGAGCCTTTAAGGTGCATCCGTAGTGGTAGCCTGCGAAATTCAAAATTTCTTACATTTTTGCTATTTGCAGGTCAGTTTCAGGTTGTATCTTGACCAAAATATGAATCGATTAGTTAGATTTGTCCCATATGAACAAATCTCATTAGGAAAAGTTATTATGGAACAAATCTAACTTAGAGAGATGTATTCAATCAACTCAGCCTTAAACAGTCCACTGCTGGACGTAGGCCTCTCCCAGGCTGCGCCACAACACTCTGTCCTCCGCCTTCCGCATCCAGTCTGTCCCAGCTACCTTTTTAAGGTCGTCGGTCCATCTAGCTGGGGGCATCCCGCACTACGCTTGCCGATACGCGAGAGATGTATTAATGACTTTGATTCTGTAAATACATATTTGTTAGTCGCGAATCATATTTTGATGAAGATACAGCCTGACACTGACATGCACGACTCAAAAAACGTAAGAAAATTTGAAGTTCGCGGGCTATCACTAACGATCCACCTTGAATAGATTACAACCGCTAACTATTTCGTCTATTTTATCAAATGAAGGAAACATAGAACTCAAATAAAGCCATTCAACCTAATTTGATAGCATAAAAACCTCATCACACCTCGAAACTATTTAAATGGAAACGTTAACGACTGTCATTCCTTTTTATGGCAACACCGGGTAAATTAAAAACATAACACAATCTACATATTATTATGTAAAAGGTGTTTTTTTTTTGAGGTTTGGTTTTTAAAATGAAATAAAACACGTAAAAATAAATTGAACTGCCATGGTATTTATTGGCTTTGCTTTAAAGATATTCTTATGCCATTGGTGTTTAAACATTTTTTCGGGCATATGGGCGCCACGGCTGGCTCGAATGAAGCGTAATCGGGATGCCGAGCAGAATGTTACCGTCAATGGAGAGCGCTATAGAGCCATGATTGCAGACTTCTTTGTTCCTCGGTTGAATGGTATTGAGGTGGCAGAGCTTTGGTTTCAACTAGATGGTGTAACACGCCACACAGCGCGCGACACCATTAATGTATTGCGGGAAACATTTGAGGAGCGCATAATTTCGCGTAATGGACCTGTGAACTGGCCTCGATCCTCGGCCACACGATCGTGTGATCTCACCACACCTATATATTACTTTCTTTGGGGATATGTGAAGTCACTCGTCTACGCAGATAAACCACAGACGTTGGAATACTTGGAAGTCAATATTCGCCGCATTATTGCCGATATACGGCCCCCGTTGCTCGATAAAGTGGTCGAAAATTGGACTTCCCGATTACGAGTCATTCGAGCCAGCCGTGGCGCCCATATGCTCGAAATCATGTTTACGCACTAATGGCATAAGAATATATTTTAAAGAAAGCCAATACCATGGCAATTAAATTTGATTTTACGTGTTTGTTATTTCCCTTTAAGGCACTGACAAGATCCAATTGACCAAAATAGGCTTCGCTTAAGAAAAAATATTGCCAAATCTGTACAGTTTGTGGTAGCGGAAAAAATATATGTTAATTTTGAACATATTTCCCAGAACTTGGTTGTTACCAAAACACGTTTTGAAAACAAAATCTCGGTACACACTAACGTTAAACTAACCTCTTACTTTCGAGTTCTAATCCAAAATATCTGTATCAAATATCATCATACGTTACGTATTTAATTAATAACAAGAACGTCTTATTTGAATGCAGAACTTGGTTGTTTTTTATTTTCGATTACTCAACTCAGTTTTGATAATTACTTCATATTTTGCAATAAATTACAAGCGTTGTGTCATCGCGCTTCTCTTTCTTTTCTATGCAATCTGACAATGACCGCGGTTTAGGTGTTGTCAGCGTCTTAAAAACCAAACCTCTAAAAAAAAACACCCGTTAAGTATATGAGATGAAGAGTTTGTAATCTCTGGAACCGCCATTCGGATTTCAAAAAATCTTTTTGCATTTGATAGCCCAATTCTTGAAGAAACTTATAGGCTATAACATCATCACGCTGCGCCCCTTAGGAGCCGAGCAAGAAGAATAATGTCAAAATGAATGATAATCATAAGCGAAGTAATAGCGCGGGCGGGCGATGCGATGAAACGCGGGGTCTGAGGGAGTTCTATAAAAATGTGGTTATTACTTTATTATATTGTTTATCTTACGACTACCATGCAAACGAAGTCGCAGGCGGAATCTAGTATTAACATACGATAAACTTTCATAGCTATCATGAAAAATATAGTCGTGCCAAAATGAAACGAAAGAGGTCATTCCATTTTCCTTAATGAAGAGAGAGAACAAGAATGATGGTCATGTCATGACGCTTTAACTTGTGTTGGAGCCGTTGGATGGCGCTGTCATCGTAGGCAGGGGAATCGTTCGGGGCCAGGGGACAATTTTATAACTTCGTAAAAGAACTTACCAATGTTTTTTACTACGTATTCGATGTTTTTTTGTCGCAATCGATGTTTTTCTGCTATCCGATCACGGGTGTTTAAAAGTTTTATTTGAGTGTTTATGTAGAAAGGGGAATGATTCGAGGTTCTGGTGCGTTGTCTTTAGAAGTTGTATTGCAGTGTTTATTTGTGTCTTAAAGCAAATTGTACATGATTTTTTACACTTCTGTTATTAACTTGGGAACCTCAAAGGCCCAAAACACTTTGATAAAATGCAGAGTCAATTTACATAGATACAGCAAAGTCTACCAATAATCTACCTATATATATAAAAATGAATCCCTATTTCCCTTGGTCACGGGCATCACGCGTGAACGGCTGGACCGATTTCGTTAATTATTTTTTTGTTGTGTTTGTTATTGTCAGGAGAAGGTTCTTATGTAAGAAAAAACAAAAACCTCCACGCGGGTAAAAGCTAGTCTAGAATAAAAATAAAAAAAGCCCCACAGCTCGTAAATTCGTCATCCTACGTTTGGATTGAAATATATAATAACATATTATTGTTTAAATTATTGTGAACGTGAAGACTATGTAGGTCATTTTCTTTTTCTCTTTCTCAGTAAGTTTTAGTGATAATCTGGCAGTTTGAGTATCATATGCGGCCTACCCAAATGTCCTTTCTTTGGTATTATTGTTCGACGAGTCGTTGAGCTCCTTAAGTTCTGAGTTGAGCTGCACGATTATTGACAAATGCGTGAAATGACTGCACAGGTCCACTGGATCTGTGTGGTTCTTTCCTCAAAAGACCTTTTCAGAGACCAATCACAAGGCCTTCACATGATCTGACCAAGATTATGTCTCGACTTTAAAAAAGACTGTGTCCTCTGCGTTTGTTTCGACCTTTCTTCTCAGAGTAGTCCGATAGGAAATGCCGACGTCATCTAGTTTTAAAAATATGATTGGCGTGTAAAAGTGTTTGTACAAACCCACTAACAAAAATAAAAATCATAAATCATTCATCACAAAGATTTCCACTGCAACGTTTACAGAATAAAGGATTCCGCACTTCAGCAACCGAACGGGTTTGCTCCCTGAATTCCATTTTAATCAGCCTAGATAACAGTTCGTTTCATATAGAATCCTCCAAATAATTAAATAAAAATTTTCAGGTTCTTAATGCGAGAAAGATTAAAAAGGATCTGCGCCCATTACTCATTCAGCTTTCTCGAACTTGGACACGGCGGAATACCTAATAAAAGCACTGAGTCGGAAAAAGCGCAGCGTTAATCTTACGTCGTCGTTTTTCCGAGTATCCCAGTTAAGCTAAGTCAAAGGCGAATTCCAGGATTTTTCATTTGGCCCGCTAGCTGTATCATTGGTATAACTATGATATTTGCATATTAATATTACGAGTTTTCTAAGTAATAAAATGAAAAAATGCTACGTTATGTTGAGAAAGTTAAGTGTGCCCCGTCTCGTTATGACATCTTCGCCGTTTATTGGACAATACATATAATAATAATTAATTACAGTACAAAGCTACAGTAGCTTTGTACTGTAATGAATTAATTACAAAAATAAATATAATTAATTACAGTACAAAGATATAGTAGCTTTGTACTGTAATTAATTATATTTAGTCATTTGAAGTGCCTAATCGTTCTGTGAGTTTGAAAATAAATATATAACAATTGCTTCGATCAATCAATTGCTACAATCTTATTGTTATTATGTAATTATTGCATAATTTAAGTACGTAAATGAAACTGTTTCTGCTCTGATTTGGTTTTGTAGCTATAGCTAGCTTTATGGTAACTTATTTATTTATTTCAATATATTTGTTAATTTTGGTAATGCACATAATTAAAGATCAATGGTTGCCACTAGACGACTAGTGGCAACCATTGATCTTTAAATATGTGTTATTTGCGGATAATGCAGTGGACTGCAACGTTGCTACTTAAAGTTTTGTTAACCTTATGTACTATATTGTTTTAGTTGTTTATTATCCCTTATTAACTAAAAGAAAAATTAAATTAAATTACTAAAGTATTGTATTTAGTTACATGAATTCATTGTTTTGTTAGTAACTAATTACATAAAGTAACAAAAAAAACCTATTTACTTATCAAGCACGCGAACGCACGATTTCTTTGTTAAGGCAAGCAATGAAAACATCCATTATTTTTTTTTAATAAAACCCTAGACGAGATAAATATAAAAAAGAAACCAAAAAATCTTTCATATTATAAGCAAAATCTCCTGGCATATTGCACACCCAGCACCAAAATTAAATTAAACAGAAACGCGCTCAAAGCTAAAATTACCTAACAAAAAGCATTTCTGCTTGTATTAAAACGACAATATGTAGATTAGGAGTCTGAGTGTCACAGTATCGCCAGACAGCGGTATTTCAAGCCAGGGCAATGACTAGTGATGGGTTAAGAGAATATTCTCTCACGGAGAATGTTTTCAGAGTATTCTCGATCGGAGAAAAAGGTTGTAAATAAAATGTAAATTTTATAATGTTGTTGTATTGTAAGTGTTATTGGGGAAAAAATGTTGTACTTTTTCTGCAACACTCTTTTCGACGGCGAATATTCGTGGAAAAGGGAGAATTTAAGATTAAAATCATTTTAAAGTAGTAAGTAGTTAATTATGACGGGCAGGAGGTAATAAATGTAACTGCCAATAACTAAATAACGAAGAAAAACGTGTTAAATTACAAAATCAAAGTCTGTTCCAAAGAAATAGTGACTGGATTTTTTTTTGTTTTTAATATTGACCTTTCCAATAATGTTTTTTTTTTAAATTTATTGAAGCTGATTATTTGTAAATCCTAAATTAAAATTAAGTACCATACAAAAATCTTCTAGTTCTCTCCCAAAAGATTATTCTTGCTAGGAGAATATTGTCGAGAGATCAGCAAAGTTCTCGATAGGAGAATATTCTCGAAAACTGAACTGCAAAGTTCTCGCTCGCTAGGAGTATATTCTCGAGAACTTAACAGCAAAGTTCTCGCTAGCAGAATATTCTCGAGAACTTAACAGCAAAGCTCTCGCTGGGAGAACTCTCGAAAATTTACATGACATGTGCCAGGTAACGGTAATGAGATCCCAGGACGCCTCCCGGAAAAAAATTCAGGTGATACACATAACCTGTGAACGGCTAATATGGTTTCTTCGTTTCGATATACACTTCTGGCCACATCTATTGGCCCACCTTAGAGTTTAGGTTTCGATGGCCCCTACCGAAATATGATTCCTAGATTGAACAAAAACTGTTGATGCAGTTTTAAACCTGATACATTTTACCATCTTTTTCGATCGTATTGTTTTAAATTTTAATTCAGAATACCATACGACATGGAGCTACGCCTAACAAGTCGGATATGCGCCTTGTTAAAGGCAATTGATTTTTGAATAAAAACCATGTTTTATCAAATAAAGGTTTAATTTAATAACGCGTGTTGCCTCCATGGGCATCTACCACAGCTCTCATACGATTAGGCATAGAGTTTATCAACCGCTCTATGAAATTTTGAGGGATCATCTCCCATTCCTCTTCTATGGCAGTTTTCAACTCCTGCATCGTCTGGGCAACTGGCTGACGAGCCCTAACACGTCTTTTTAGCTCGTCCCACATGTGCTCAATGGGGTTCATGTCTGGGCTTCTGGCTGGCCAGTCCATAACTGTGATGTTCACATCCCGAAGATATTCCCTGACGATGCCGGCCGCATGGGCTCTTGAATTATCATGCATAAAAAGGAAATTTGAACCCACATAGTCCGCGTATGGTATCACGTGAGGTTCTAAGCACTCACGAATGTACCATTCAGCATTTAATGTTGGCAGCCGTGGTCCTGTAACAACCTCAAGTTGAGTTTTGCCGCTCGCGGATATACCGCCCCAGACAGTCCATGAGCCACCGCCATAAGCAACCCTCTCTTCAAAGCAGCATTGTGCGAAACGCTCTCCCTTACGTCGGTAGACCTTCTTCCTTCCATCATTGCCATGTAACACAATTTTAGACTCATCAGAAAAGAGTACACGGCTCCAATCTTGCCGTGTCCAATTTAAATGACTGCGTGCGAAATGAAGGCGCGCTGTTCGGTGGGCTCGCGTTAGTTTGGGCCCATTAGCTGGCTTGTGTGGTACCATATCGCGTTCTTTTAACCTTCTCCGAACAGTACGAGCGCTCACAGATACTCCGTGGAAGTCGCGAAGTTGGTTTTGTATCTCAATGGAGGTAAGGTGACGATTTCTCAAGCTGGTCGTCACGATGAATCGATCCTGCCTTTCAGTTGTGACCCGAGATCGTGGCCTTCCTTGGCGACGAACAAAGCCGCCAGTCTCTAGGTACCTCCGATAAACATTTCGGACCGCAGATCGACTTAAATTAAGTTGAGCACTCACGTTTCTTTGGCTGTGTCCGGCCTGAATAAGTGCCACAGCTTGGGCGGCGACTTCAGGTGAAGTATCCATAGATTATTGATAGAACCTCACCTTAATGTTAAGAATAAGTAATGTTTGTTGCAAAACCAAAGATATCAATCACTTTTTCAAGAATTAAATCCAAGTAAACCAATAAAACCAAGTTTTCTTAGTATTCGATTGTTTGATATCAACAAACAGGCTCCAAATTGTCTTTTGTTTCTTTAAATTCTGTGTTCGAAATTCAAAAAAGACTATTGAATGAAATTGTGAATGTGCCAGGTTCAAAACTGCATAAAAACTTTTTGCTCGACCTAATATAAAATTTTAGCTAGGACCAAACGAAACTGAAAATACAAGGTGGGCCAATAGATGTGTCCAGAAGTGTATTTTATAATTTTAATCTCATATAACATGACAATGACATCACGCCTTGTTTCCGAAGGAATAGGCAGCGGTGTACTTACAGTACACCGACATTCATATAATAGGGGGCAAGCATATTGCCAAGAACCTACAGCTACTCAGAAATTCCAGCTGGAAAACCCAATAACACTGTGCCCGACCAGCGAAGTAATTGCGTTACACACATAAAATGACAATTGATCGCAATGGGTTTAATTTTGACAGTTGACCCAAATCCATTGTGTTATTTACGTTGCTGAGCACACGAATTTTTCAAACATTTGAAGCAATGAATTAGCAATACTCTTCAAAACTCTCGGATTCTGATTCAAACTTTGCCGAGGGTGCCGGGAATCGTAACCAGGACCTCATGCTCAGCAGTAGGTCCAATACATAACGACTATTAGAACAAGGAGGCAGTAATCTGAGACTACACAAATAATTATTTGCGTGGCAATGGAAGTTAACAGCGTGAACGTGTTATCTGAACCCGATTAGCAAAGTAAATTACGCTTCTGAAGTCTTATTAAAAGTAATCTAAAATCTAAGCCTAATTACAGATAACGATGTACAGCAGGGATTCCCAAAGTGGTGAATATCGACCCCTTGGGGTCGAAATCAGTTTCCCAGGGTTCGACATGAACGAAAACTGATTTTGGGGGTCGACGCGGTCTAAAAATCGACCCCTATTAATTAACACAAGTTCTTGTTTGAAACTTTCAAGATACTGTATAAGTTGTGTTACGTGTACCAACTTGTTATAAGAATGACTAATATTTTAGTAGAAAGTATCAAGGCTCTTACAGATTGGGGCGATATCGCGGGCGCGACAGGCATATTTCTGCCTGTGCGCCCGCGATATTGCCCCAGTCTGTAAGAGCCTTCATTGTCGTACAAAAAACAGACGATAAGGGTGCACAAGTTCGTACAAGACGAAAAAATTTGGCTATGGGGGTCTGAGGTATCAGTTCATTTTGGAAAAGACCCTCTTGCCTAAAATAGTTTGGGAATCCCTGGTGTACAGTTAACTTTTATGGATATAAATATTCTACTTTCAATATTGAATTCTTGAATGGAATTCCCTGTGTAACAAAAGTCACACATAATATATACGATGTTTTCCTTATTACACGACTGCCCAAAAAAGGAGTGGAATGTTTTCAGTTGAATGGGTTCGTGTATGTATGTATTTATGCATTGTATGTGAGTTTCTTAATTCCACCGTAACTATTAAATGCCTGAACAGATTGGGAATACATCCCAATCTGTTCAGGCATTTAAAAGTTAGGATCATTAGAATCCTTACATCATACCGGTCGGGGGACCTCTTAGATTAAAAAGTGATCCCCAGAATGGTCCCCCGACAGCAATGACAATTTTATTTACCTGTTTAGTCAGCGATTAAATGAGTGCCTTTCCCTTTGTATATACAGATTAACTAAACTTGTTTTTTACTTTTTAGTTAGTTTTTTGGCAGACAGTCATGTTTTTTTTTTTAAATAGTGACTATGGTAATAAATAGTAATAGCCATATTCGATTTTTAATCATCAGATTCATCACACTTCCAATTTCAATTGCTAAATTCGATAACCAGCTCACGTGTAAAATTTCTAATCTAATTCTGAACTCGACTCAGTTACCTTCGCGAATTAATCTCACAAAATACAGCCTCGCTCTTTACCGTGTTCAAATTAAACTAGGGAATTGCCAAGGAACGCAGTTTACGAACTGCGTAGTTAGTGACAATGTCGTGAGCTAAAATTGAGTGGATCATTCCCGGTATTACAGTTTATAGAGTCCCGGTAATTAATTTGGAGTACTAACTTTAATCAAATGTTTAGATCTAAATTCGCTTTATAGCTCCAGTTTTGTTGCCAAGACGAGCGAGCCGATGCCTGCCGGGGTCGCGGGAAGGTACTTATGGGTCACCGAGGCCCCCGCAACACACACACACAATTTTTTTTTTTACTTTAAATGCAAAAGGTAAAATCATTTCATTATTATGTTATATCTACATGATTATTATCATCTGCCTGCCTTTTCCCAATCATGTTGGGGTCAGCTTCCAGTCTTACCGGATACAGCTGAATACCAGTATTTTACATGGAGCGACTGCCTATCTGATCTCCATAACCCAGTTACTGGGTAACGCGATACCCCTTGGGAAGACTGGTAGTCAGACTTTCGGGCTTCTGACGACCCGTAACGACTGTCAAAAATCCACAAAAGACAGCCGGAACCAACGGCTTCACGTGATTTCCGAGGCACGTAAGGGTCTTGCTTGGTATGTAAAGATGGTCACCCATCCACGGACCAACAGGTCAGGTTAAGCTACGCATGCCGCGGCTGGTGATTAATTTGTTATATCTTCATAGGTACTTCAATGAAATTGTATACGAGATCAACATCGAACGTCATTGGCCGCTCATCAATCATCCCTCTGATTACAATTGGTAATATTATCACAGCGGCCATATTGCTGACTTTTTCAAACTAATACAGAAAACAAACGAGAAAACTTTTATTAACATTATTAGAGAAAAGCCCTGAAGGTCGGGAACGAGATTGTTTTCGATAAAATCTCTGTGATTACTTTGTCCATGTTATATAAGATATATTTGAGTAAAACGATAACGGAGGTTTGCATTAAATTCTTAATTAAAATATCGTCCTGATAAAATGAGGGGTAATCGAATAACTTTAGTTAAAATTCTTGTTTATTTCATTTGGCCTCTCAAAAAGCCTTTAGTGGAAAAATAACAAGGTTATACCTGAGAAAATTACATTGGAAAACAATCTTAGAAAAAAAATCATGAGCAACTTTGTAGTTCAATGTTTACTTCACAGAGTAATTTGAATGCAGAGGCGACAATGGCGTTAAGAATATTAATACGTAAGACGATATACAGAATGATGGTTGCCGTTATAGACATGCAATTACATTGAGTATGTGCTTGATTGTTACACTAAAAATCGACGTTTATGCCAAAGTAATCGGATTACAATATTATCGAAGCCACTTAATGGTTAACACAATATACAGACGGCGTTTGTCCACCGCCACCGTCAAAGGGACGTCAAAGTAAAACGACTTCATTCGAATCGTACTAAACGTCCCGGTGACGGAAATCGTTTGTCCATCGCAACAGAACTCTGCGGTTCAGTATGTTAAGATAGGTAGTCAGTAAGTCTGACAGCCTTCTCCACCCGCCCCAGGGCGGAGGACATCCATGAGGATTTTCCGCCCCGGAAAAAAAAAACAAAAAAGGTAGACATAGCAAATGCTGGGCGAACGGCGGCGCCGCACTGCCGCCGCGCGCGGTGCTACGGTAGTGTGTGGACAAGATCAGATGTGTTTTGTATTGCCGGCACATCGGCCCGTTACAATCTCGTGCGGAGTTCTAGCGGTCGCGCCGAAGTACTCGAAAATTTGGGGGCGGGGTTTCGGCGCCCAGGTGACGGACGTGCGGTGGACACGCGGCCATAGTAAATGTACGTATAGCTACTTCGGCGCCGTCATCTCATTCTCGTTGACGTTCCGTTGACGGTGGCGGTGGACAAACGTCCTTAGACTATCTGTGTCTACGTCTAAGGGCCTGTGCACACCACGTTTTTTAAACGCGCCGTCGACGCGCGTTTTAGAAACGTGCGTCGACGGCGCGCTTTTATCTTATAGAAGGTCTACAGGCTGCGCCTGACTCGCGTCTGTATCGCTACAAACGCGCGTCAACGGCGCGTTTAAAAAACGTGGTGGGCACAGGCCCTAAGATGGAGACTGCGACAGATGTGCACTTATTTGTTGTTGATAAATATAATTTTAAGGACAGTAATCAGATCCAAATTTCTACAGAAAGTTACTTATTTCATCACAGAATGAAGGCTCCTACATACTGGCGCGACTTGTCGCGCGACGCGTCGCGACACAAAGGCACCGCGTGTAGCGCTACACGCGGTGTCTTTGTGTCGCGTCGCGTCGCGCGACAAGTCGCGCCAGTATGTAGGAGCCTTTAGAATAACGAAACAGGATCTTATATTATTTTGTTGGAATTTGAATTTTAAAACTACGTGACAGTAGATGGCTATTTAGTTTTTTACACTAGCCAATAATATTTACGATGCATATAGTAAAGTTCCAAGATCAAGGCTTAAGGAAAAACATCGAATTAAATGATCAAAAATAGGTAATACAATAAAGATACATACTTGAATGATAAAGTGATCGACGATGTAATAGAAAAAAAACCAAGTAGGTACTTACTTAGGTAGGTATGTCTCGTGTATAATTCACAATTTATTAGAGATGCCGCGAATAGTTATAGTGAATAGTCGAATACCAATTAATCGGCATTCCCTATGGCAAATAGTCGAATACTCGCCATTATTACTCGACATAAAAAAGGTAATATATAAAAAAGTTAATTGGTTCTCAAATAATAATATTACAATCACAATCTGCCCCTTTTGGGGTTTAAATATTAAACTATTAATTAAAATGCCTCACTAATTAAATTCAACGTGACTGATTTTTGGCTAACTTTTTAAATTAATGATAATAATAATAATAATAATAAAACGTTTATTTCGGAAATTTGCTCCATATTTTGTTAGTGATACAACTTACGTAACTATGTTAGTACTTACTTATAATTAAAAACAAACAAAATAAAAACCTACAATACAATACAATTTAATTCATGTATTTTCCTGCAGTATCAGACCCGTAGCTGTGCATACGGGTCCAATACTCCAGGAAAACGCCGTCCAGCCTATCCCCGATCACCTTCAGTATGCCGTTGGCGCTCCCACGAATCCTACGAAGTGTGTGTTTGTTTTAAAGTTTAATAAAAGTTTAATTATTTTTGGTCTATAGTTCTTCTGTTCATTAAAGTTTATTTTTTAGACAACTATTCGCCGAATATCCAATAATAGATACAATTGTTCGGTATTCGACGAATAACAAAAAAATATCGAGTAGATAATGCCGAATACCGAATAATAGCGATTATTTGCGGCATCTCTACAATTTATACAATCATGACTTGATTTCTAAAGAGTAAATACACAGTTGACACTGCACGACAATTTATTCATACATTTAGGAAGTTGAAACTAACCAGCACCCCAGTTGCATAACTCTCTTTCACAATCCGTAGGATTATTTCTAAGCGACTACACGCTAAGAGGTTGGGAGGGTACGGACATCGGCTTTCGGGCGTCGCTGGGGAATCAAGGGGCAGGCTAGAACGGATCATACGTACCTATACAGTTCGTGCCAATACCAGATAAGAAGACCGGGGGTCAAAGGCCTATCGATAATCACTGCGTGTTAGTTATCTTACTCGAAAAAACCCAAGTAAAACAAATACTTATCTTGGATAAAAACCCACCAATGAAAACTGAAAATCTGGGCTAACAACGGTTGCACGTACTAATTGAAAAACCGGCTTCAATTTGAGAAAAAACGCGGCTGTTCAATGCGTTCGACACATAGTATGCATATCACGTATTGTATGCGACTAGGTAGTTAGTTACGAATAACTTTCGTGCTCAATAGGCTTGCCAGCATCGAATTTGGCAACAAAAATGATTCACGGCGGTCGTGCCAGGGATTTTTGTTACATAGATATTATTGAATGTAACAATGGCGCCGATTCCCTTGTTCCCAAACTAAACTAAATTTAAGTTCAGTGCATATTTTTCTTTCTATTTCATTAAGAAGAGGACAGAAGATAAATTTTAGTTTAGTCCTGTCAAATTAATCAGCGCCTGTCACTACTCCATACAAGTTTATACGTGATTAAAAACTTGCGTACTAAAATTACGTCTATTTATGTCAAGCGCTGATTAATTTGACAGGACTAAACTAAAATTGATCTTCTGTCCTTTTCTTAATGAAATAGAAAGAAAAGGATGCACTGAGCTTAAATTTAGTTTAGGTTGTGAAAAAGGGAATCGGCACCAATATGTAAAAAGACAGGGGCAATAGTAGAACGACTGTATTTTTGATGTGTGACATCTTTCCTATCGCTTTCTGTGGGACTGTGTTCGTCAAATGGGACGGAAGTGTGTAACAGGAAGTGACAGCTTGAGCATGGAATAAGTAACTACTTTTTCATAGCATAGGATTAGTCATGGAATCAGTAAGTATCTTCTATACATCTATATAAAATTGGAGTGTTTGTTTATAATATTAAAATAACCGCTTTTTACTAAATGCATATGGATGTATTATACACGGTACATATACCAATATAACATTTTTTACAATTTTTGTCTGTCTGTCTGTTTGTTCCGTCTAATCTCTGAAACGGCTGGACCGATTTTGGCGAGATTTTCACTGACAGATAGCTGATGTAATAAGGAGTAACTTAGGCTACTCCTTATTACATCAGCTATCTGTCAGTGAAAATCTCGCCAAAATCGGTCCAGCCGTTAATAGAAAAAAAAAATAAGTGTCGGCTTGTAATGCCTAAATAACAACATTTTATTAGATGCGTATGAAAGTATATACGGTACTTATAACAAAAAAACATTTTTAAAATTTTTGTCTGTCGGTCTGTCTGTCTGTTTGTTTCGGCTAATCTCCAAAACGACTGGACCGATTTTGAGGGGACTTTCACTGGCAGATAGCTGATGTTATAAGGAGTAACGTAGGCTATATATATTTTAGAAAAAGCCACGAAGGTACGGACAACAGCTAGTCTACTATACAGGGTGACATTGAAAACATGCGACAAATCGAAATGGGAGATTGTACTCATCATTATGAACAACTTTTACTAAGGGACCAAAGCTACAATCCCAAAAAAAAAAACTGCTGTCCCCTACATTTATGTTCGCAATACCTCATCAAAATGTAGGATAAGCAGATTTTTTTTTTGGGATTACAGCTTTGGTCCCTTAGTAAAAGTTGTTAATAATGATGTATACAATGTCCCATTTCAGTTTGTCGCAAGTTTTCAATTTCAACCTGTATAGATTGTAAGTAGAGGGGGATCGAATTTCGACCAGTGCGCGACCACTAGTAATGAATAATTATTCGAAGAAATATCAAATTGCTATACTGCACTATGGGACATAATTTGGATGTCATTAGCATTTCTCAAGGTCTAAAGTCTCAAGCTAAATAGTGAAATTTTCACTATTTAACTTTTTCAAATGTTGAGGTTATTTTCAGTCGCTGCTCTGTTGCTTATTACCAAGGTGAGATGTCAGATGTTACACATCATATGCGGCTACTGTAAAGCGTTTTTTAAAGTTTATCGACCATAATTTTGACAGACCTTGAGAAATGCTAATGACATCCAAATTATGTCCCAACATGCAGTATAGCAATTTGGGACACAAGTCCGCTTCCTTTTTCCCGAACCCCTCAGTACGAATGCTCTGAAAAAAATACCCGCGTTGACCGACTGCAAAGGAGTTAAACATAGGTAAACTGTGGCAGAACTGCATTATGAATGAGACAGGATCAGATATTCATGAATTTAATGTGTAAATGACGTAACAATGGCCGTGGTTTTTTCAATTACCATTGCCACTATTACTGACAGGGTAAGTAGATCTAAGTAAATGGCGGAAATGTCCGTCGTTTAGTCGCATTAGTCAGTCACGCATGCGCAATGCATATGCAACTAAACAGATGATTTCTGATGACAATATAGGAAATGGAGGACAACCTTAGGTACGAGTGTTAATTTTGATTAAGAATTCTTATTTAAATTTTTTTGCAAAAAGGCTACTTAATTCATAAAATATAAACAACGGAAACATTAAGAAATGAAAAAAGCTGTTAAAAAAAATAAAACCAAAGACAACATTATTTAAAGACTAATGTATCACAGACAAACTGTCTGTCTCTGACGTTTTTATGGCGCGAATTCTAAACGGCTTATGTCATATTTGTGCGTCAGTCACATTCCCGTCCCGAAAGCGGTGAGACGACAAATCTTCTGACGTTGAATTATCCTTAGATGTTATAATGATGAATGAGAATTACTTTTAAACCTTTACACATGATAATTTTTATTTTGTTACGTTTATAGGTTTTTGGTACTTATAATAGGAAACGAGTGTGTAGTGATGTGGCGAAGAGGTGACGAATTTCTTGTTCCAATTTCTAGCTGCCTTTATACTCTCTGTACTGACAAAATTTCCTTATGTGACTGTCAATTTTTCCACTGATGCCTCTTAAAAGCTCCCGTAGACAGTCGCAACCCTGCCGGGGTCGCGGGAAGGTACTAAAGGGTTACCGAGGCCCCTGGCAACACAGGCAACGGAAGGAAAACGGGTGGGTTTTTGTCAGTAAGAGTCTGACACACCATCCCGCTCCTCATCCCCAAAAAAAAAAAAGACAGTCGGACTCTAAACAATTTCTATGAAATCTTTAGTTAAATTGTTCTACCATAGTCGCGTTGCGTCTCTAGCGAGCCATAAATGGGCAGACCCTATGACAGGTATTTATGGAGACTCCGTCATTCTCAACTTATCGATCTATGTGTAACTTGGCTGTATCATTGATACGATAACGAGTCGTAGCTCACTTAATAACGTTCAGTTAATTATAGCAACTGGGTCAGGTAAATGAGCGCTAATTAGTTTTGACCATCCCTCCAAGATCATATAAAATAATACTCCATATTCATAGAGACATTAGTGGATAATAAATCGCCTATCTACAACTAATGTTATTATATTAATTATTCTATTATTTATTAGTAACAATTGTTATAGCAGTGGTGGCCCAGTGGTAACAGCTCTAAGTTACAAGTTGTAGGTCGTAAGTTCGAACCCAGCTGGCGCTTTACTTTGTGTAAATTATTTCATCACCACTGCTCTCAAAACGGTGAAGGAAAACATCGTGAGGAAACCGGCATATCCAAGAACCAAAAAATCGAAGATATGTGACATATACCAACCCGCACTGGGCCCGCGTGGTAGATTACAGCCCATTCTCTCTCACCGAGAGGAGGATAGTGTCCCAGCAGTGGGAACATTACAGGCTGATTATGCTTTTGCTATAACTATTCATAATAACCGTCTACGTGTGATGCATATTCAATTCGGAACGGCATTTTTACGACTTTTTTTACGATTTCATTACTAGCATTATTGATAGTGTAATGAAATGATAAAACTACGCAACGAGGCGACAATGTCTATAAAAAACCTCAAGGGACCAACATTATCATATTTCCGGGCGTATCAAGCGTGGTGACATCAGCGGGAGTACCAATATTGTCGGGATCGTGGGCGTCTGTTGCAAATGGGTGACATTTGTCTCGCGAACGGGCCTGCTTTAAGGATATACGAGTATTGTGGAGTAACACTTGGGCGAGTAAGTGGTAAATAAGAAGATAGTAAGGAGTATATTTATTGTGAAAAGAGGACTTGGAGATTTTAGGAGGAAACGCACTGCTTATTCAACGCTCGATCATATACTTTTGCGTTACATGCTTGTGTTTGGAAAATGTGTTGAATATAAAGAATGTACTTATAGGTAGGCAGTCAACGTCCAGACGTCCACTTACACCGCAATGACCATTATCGCCTGCGCTATACGGGCAACAAGATGCCAATGTGTAGTGTTGTCAAACGTTCTTATAGAAGAAGGTCATAAGTACAACTAATATTGCTTAATATTCCATAGTTTTGTGAGATTGCTAGTCGACTTCTGACTGTTACTGTACATGACCTTACGAGATAGCAAGAAAAACTCAAAATAATATAGGAAAAGTTTGCGAAATTCATTAAAACTTTAAGAAAAATAATTTGTGCTTTGCTCTTTTTTCAACGTGATAGTGGATGTTATAATTTTACAAGTTATTTTAAGCACTTTAATTGACAAAGTTTCAGGCATAAGTTTTTAAGTAGCAAGAGCGTCTGATAAGAGAGTCTGCTTTGCCAAAAGTTTTATGCAATAAACGAAAAACGGTAAAAGAAAAAAGGTGCTAGTGAAACTAGAAAAAAAACTAAACGCAGATATTGGTGCCGATTCCCTTGTTCAAAAACTAAATTAAATTAAATCACTGCTTGACGTAATTTTGGTACGCAAGTTTTTAATCACGTCTAAACTTGTATGGAGTAGTGACAGGCGCCGATTAATTTGACAGGACTAAACTAAAATTTATCTTCTGTCTTTTTCTTAATGAAATAGAAAGAAAACGATGCATTGAACTTGAATTTAGTTTAGCTTGTGAACAAAGGAATCGGCACCATTGTTTGTGTGTATGTTTAAGCTTATTAGCAAATGGGTAATTGGTTTTTAGTTTTATAATAGCGCAGGTTAATTTATTTTGATGGAAACTTATGGTAGTTGGTAGGAAATATTCAAATTATCACTACATAGTACGCGATAAGGCCGCCCATTGTATATTTTGTAGTGTATAATTTTTATTTTTGTAGGTTATGTATAATCTGGTGTACAATAAAGTATATATAAATAAATAAAAATAGTACATATTATAAAACAAAGACCCCCCTCCCTCCCCGCCACGTCTGTCTGTCTGTCTGAACGCGATAAACTCGAAAACTACCAAACGGATTTTCATACGGTTTTCACAAATGGACGGAGTGATTCATGAGGAAGGTTTTGGTGTGATTAATGAAGTTTTAGTGTTAATTGTCTGAAATATGACGATAAAGAATACTCCAAGTAGGATAAACGTCAGTAACATTTTAATCTAACCGTCATGCTCGAAGCAACGGGCTGACACGAAACTACAACAAAAAAAAAGTAGGCATATATGCTCTGCTACCCGTGCAAAGCCGGGGCGGGCTACTAGTACCTACCAATTCAGTGGCAAACTCAAACATTTTACTGTTCCTATAAATAAATATATTTTCGCCGTAGATAAAGGCAGTAATATATAACTTTTATGCCCTGCTTGGAGGCCTTAATCATCATCATTACTTATCTAACATAGTTCTTGTTCTTGTTTCATGTTTATTATTGTTTATGTATATATATTTATGTAGATACGTATATGCTTTATGTACCTATTTATGTATTTATTGTATTTGTAAGTTTCACCACTGAGTACCGGCAGTATTGTTTCTCCTTCTCCCTTTAATCCATCTAGTGGTTGTCTGTAAAGGTGTAGCGATAAGAGCGCCCATTGTGTCACCCTATATAAAATTTCACCATTAATATCTGTAATTTTTATGGTGTACATAATAAAGAGTATTATATTCTATTCTTAATTTATTAAGGCCCGGATAGCCCAGTTAAGCAGCCGATAACCTCCTAGGTTGTAGTGATGAATCCCTCACTCATGAGGTCCCTCGTTTGAGGTAAGTACTCATGATCGCAAATTGAAAGAGTTACTCGAATTTCCTCATTGAATCACCTCACCACACCTCACTCGTTCACGCGTCCTCAAAAATTGACATTGACAATATGAAATCGTGGCGAGGGGTGAGGCGAACGAGTTCGTGACTCGCGAGTGAGTAGAGACTCGTGAGTACTCGTGAGTCGTCGTCGCGCCTGCCCGCCACGCTCCTTCGTACGTTCGACTGAATTCGGCTCGGGCTCACGAATCGTGAAGTGAATACGCCGTTGACGATTCCACACCTCAAATAAGGGGTGCCTCGTGAGGACCTCACGAGGTAAAGTGAGGTCCTCACTCAACTTCAAATAAAATTGATGAGTTACCCATCACTACTAGGTTGACCAGGGAGATGCCACATACAAAAAAAAAAGATAAAGGGAGATACAACGTTTAACTTTAGGTACAGTTCGATTCAAACATGGCGGCTCGAAACTTGAGACGAGTCGCTGACGTAACGAATTCATGTGTCAGCGGGGTGAGGGGTGGGGTACTGCGCAGCGAGAAGCGCACTTCAGAGCCGCCATACAGTTTGACGCGTACTATACATATAGTGTGTTCCCAACACGAATGCTCACTGACAACCGGCCATCGACAAATCACTCCATCCATAAAGGCAATAACGACAAAACACACTATACAACTGTTACAGTACCTATAGAATTTAAATTTTGTTTATTATCACGTAAAAATTTACGCACGAAAATATCAATTTGATCACAAGGCCTAGAGGCTCGTGCAGGCTGGGGCGATATCGCGGGCGTGTCAGCACATTGCTGCCTGTCACGACCGCGGTATTGCGCTAGTCTGCACGACCGTTTACAGTCACAAAGAATGAACACAATCATAATTATTACTTAATAAGTAATTGAAAACCAGTAATAGCTACCTACACCTAGTAATTACAAACCAATAGAGCAGGTAAGTACTTATTTTTAGTACAATAGCCCATAGATTATCTGCCATGTTTCAAAACACTTGAAAATATTGAATCATTAAAAATAAAGTACACGCTAGTAATTACGGTACGTACTAGGGATGGTGCGGATGCAGATCTATTAACATCCGCGGAGGCGGATTTTTGGTGGCTCACTTCCGCGGACGCGGATTGATCCGGGATCTCTCAGGGATCCGTCAAAGCGGCCAGGCGAAATTCAAACATTTCTTACTTTTTTTGCAAATTGCAGCGCACTTTCGTTGCGTTGTGTTGTGATTCAAAACGTTCGTCCGTCCAATTTGGGCTACCAACCTGCTCACTGGTACTCGTAAATGTCACATTTTTGACAAACACAGCTATGTTTGTCGTTGACGTTGCACAGTGGAACGAATGTATGGGAGCGGTTGGACGTAGACATGTCCGAAAAAAAAGAGTAAAATTATGCCAAACTAATGATGCCATCTTATTCGATTACTTAATGCCTTCATAACTTGTGGTGATGAATTTCTTCATAACTCCCATATTTCGGGAGTAATTTGAGAAAATGTGAAATTTTACTATGAAAATGAGTGTATCGAGCTCTCTCCCTCCTGATTCCGGGCTTGTTTCAAGTAGAGGTCTCTAATATCATAATGCTAATACTAAGAGCTATATTTAATACTAAGACACATAGTGCGCCAAATGTGCACTTTCTGGGATAAAGAGTGATGTTTATTTTATAACACAATTTTTTTATTTTTTGTTTATTTTGTTGATTAAAACCGTTTTTCTAAAGGTTTACCTTATTACAATAACATTTCTGAGCAGCCAATTAGAGAAGATATAAGCTAATTAGGATATATAATTAGGGACTTAAGGTTTACATATAAAACTGATGCACTAATGATTACTGATAAGAACATTGCTATTATTTAATTACTAAATGGCTCTTAATACACTAATTTAGCATGCATCATTTACTAATTATCACAATAACTAATTACCTTGCAATATTTAACAAAGGATACCTGGGATACCTGGATTTTATATAAATAGGTCACTATTAGTAACTTTAAAATCAGTGTTGATTTACACCTCGTTGTATCCAAGCTAATCTCGCAATGTATTTTCCAAATTTTAATACAAATCTTGATATTCACGTTGCTTTATGCGCACGCGCACATAAAGATTTACGCGACTTTAACTATTTGTTCAGTGTTTTAAAAGATAACAGTTGTGTTCAGTTATGTGAAAGTGCTGAAACAAGTTTAAAAGACTGGTGTCGTCGATTTTGATACCGCATTTATGCAAAATGGACACAGTCTGGAAGAAGCACAGATAAGTTTCGGAAGAAACATGAGATTTGGCTACAGGCTGCAATTCAATGGCCGGAATTACAGAATGAAAATATGGAACCTTCTACAGAAAATATAAGTGACGTCATCGAGCCCATAATTTCTCCTGCTAAATCTGATGCTTCAACTTGTACACATCCTAGTCCTCGTAAATCTTTTGAGGACCTTAGTAACCGGCAAAAAAGAAGACGCACTGAAGATAGTCTTTCATGCAGCAGTAGCAGCGCTGAAATTATGTTTTCGGCCGAAAGGGCGCTTCAAAAGGCAGGACAAAGCGATACAGCTTATGTTATGAAATACTTGACGGAGAATCCAGAAGAGGCCTCAAAAATCAAAGCCTTCATTGAAGGTAAATCAATTCAGGTACGGGAAATATCCCCTTTGAAGGCATTGGCTCTTTATGTATCGATGAACTTATCGAAATGGCGCTATAACACTCTTCGGGATTTCAACACTCAAGAAGGAGCTCTTCAATACCCGAGTTACTACATGTTGGTTAAAGAAAAAATTAAGTGCTATCCGGCCAAAGAAGATCTCACAGTTACAGAGAGCTCTGCAAAAATCAAATTACAAGCCTTGATGGATTTAACCTCAAGAAGACTTATTAGGTCGTTAGAAAGCCCTGTTGATCCCAATCAACAGCTCGTATTGACCAGCAAATGGGGTTTTGACGGATCATCTAGCCAAAGCATTTATCATCAAAGGACGAGTGAAGATGAGCAAATCGATCTTGCTAGTAATTTTATGATTAGTCTTGTACCACTGCGGCTCGTCTCAAAAGGTGTAACAATTTGGGAAAACGAGCGACCATCTTCCACTTCATTTTGCCGGCCAATATTGTTTAAGTTTATAAAGGAAACCAAAGAAAATGTGCAGAGAGAGATGGCTGAAATCGAAGCAGAGATTGAAGCCTTAACTCCATCCACCATCACTGATGGAATTAGTGTCAAACACCAACTGCTGTTGACAATGATTGATGGTAAAATTCATTCCATTATATCCAATACAGCAGCTTCAGTGTGTGACATATGCAAGGCTTGTCCTAAAGAAATGAATAATTTAGAGTTAATCAAAGATAAACACGCAAACGAGGACATGTATAAATATAGCTTAAGCACCCTTCACGCTTGGATTCGCTCAATGGAATGCTTATTACACATTTCCTACAAATTAGACATAAAATCATGGCAAGTAAGGGGTGATATAGCAAAAAGGCAAGTTGATGACAGGAAGAAAAGAGTTCAAGAGGCTGTAAGAAGAGAAACGGGCTTACTTCTCGATGTTGTGAAACAAGGCAGTGGATCCACCAACAATGGCAACTCGGCAAGGAGATTTTTTGAAAACTACACTAAATCTGCTGAACTGACCGGAATAGATGCTATGCTTTTAAGAAAAATCTGTGTGATCTTGCAGTGTATTTCATCAGGAGAGAAGATCAACGTAACTAAATTCCGAGAGTTCTGCTTTGATACTGCTAAGCTTTACGTGGAGTTATACCCATGGTATTATATGCCTTCTTCACTTCATAAAATTTTAATGCATGGGCCAGACATAGTTCAGAACATGTCAATTGTGCCCATTGGTTTTCTATCCGAAGAGGCATCTGAGGCTAGAAATAAAGATTTTAGAAAATATAGAGAGGGGCATTCTCGAAAGCATAGCAGTATCTCATGCAATGAAGATATTATGCACAATCTTTTACTGTCTTCTGATCCACTTGTTACAAGTATCCGTCCAAAAGGAAATAAGTTTGTAAAAAAATCTTCTTTTAAGGAATTTTATGAGCTTACGGATTCTGAGAAAAGTGATATCGAATTTGTTAACATAAATGATTTAGCGGACATCGATTCTGAATTTGAATTAATTGATGATGATGATGATGACGAAGATAATTAAATGATGTTATTGTTTTAAAATGTGTAACTTAGTAAATTAGAGCTTACATCTTAATTATTTATTGTACTTTTAATGAAACTAGGTAATTTATTATCAACTTACTTAAAAGTCATACTCTCATCAGTTCTTGTGAATATTTTTGTTAATATATATTTCTGTATATATATATAATATATTTATAGACCTCTTAATAAGTCTGTCTGCGGTTTAAAGTAAATACAAATGGGGAAAAAACGTTTTTTTTTTTAAATTTTCATTTCCTTTTATCCCAGAAAGTGCACATTTGGCGCACTATGTGTCTTAGTATTAAATATAGCTCTTAGTAATAGCATTACGATATTAGAGACCGCTACTTGAAACAAGCCCGGAATCAGGAGGGAGAGAGCTCGATACACTCATTTTCATAGTAAAATTTCACATTTTCTCAAATTACTCCCGAAATATGGGAGTTATGAAGAAATTCATCACCACAATTTATGAAGGCATTAAGTAATCGAATAAGATGGCATCATTAGTTTGGCATAATTTTACTCTTATTTTTCGGACATGTCTACGTCCAACCGCTCCCATACATTCGTTCCACTGTGCGTTGGTTAGTGGTACGCACATGCGAACAAAGATTTCGATGTTCGTTGGTGCGTACACGCCTTTACAGGTCGTGTCAAAACAAGAGAAGAAGGACCTACTCTAAAATTGGATAATTGCCATTTTAAATACATGTAAGTACAGGACAATGAAGCAAGAGTAATTAATTGAGCTCAGTTACAATGGCTCTCGAAACAACTGTTCTCGACTCAACAACTTTGGAACAGCTCAAAGAATCAGCCGAGTGGTCTCGTAAATTGCATGCATAAGTAGTTCTACTTACAGAACTTATTCTGTATTCGTAACTAGCTTTTGCCCGCAGCTCCACCCGCGTGGTTGTCGGAAAATATACCACGGGAACGTACTACCGGGATTAAAAGTCGGAAAATATCCCACGGGAACGTACTACCGTGATTAAAAGTATGTGTTAATCCATTTTATAAACTATCTGTGTGCCAAATTTCATCCAAATCCGTTCAGCATTTTTTTCGCCAATCCGGAGCGTACAGCCTGACAAACGGACAAAAATTCTTCTATACTATTTTATTGTATGTATGTATAGATGCGAGTTGAAAACGTCACAGACAAAAAATATCTAGAACGATGATGTCACAGATCAAATATCTAGAACGATGTTGTCAAAGACAAAAATTTATCTAGAACGATGCTTAAGCGATATTCTCGATTCAAAACTGGAATTGATCGTAGATTCGTTGAGTGATGTAGACATTAAATACAAGATGCTGATAACTTTAAAATCAAATCGTTTATCCTAATAGTAGTAGGTATTATAAATGCGAAATTGAGTTTGTTTGTTTGTTAGGCTTTCACGATAAAACGGCTGAACGGATTTAGATGAAATTTGGCACATGGGTAGACCATGACCTGGGTTAGGACATAGAATACTTTTTATCCCGATATTCCCACGGGATCGATACTTATGCGGGTGAAACTGCGGGCGCAGCTAGTTTTATACAAGTTTTTCTAACAGTGCTGCCAACCTTCAACCAGTGTTACCAACTTAATTTAAGTAAGAACATTGCCATTTTATTACAAGTAATGCTGTAAAGATTGAACATCGTTCTTGAATCGATGCCCATGTTAATAATTATATGGAAATAAAGTTTAAAATGGGTTGATAAGTAGGCTATAGTTTTGGCTATAGGGAGACTGGTAACGTAAAGGCTCCCGTGGACAGGCGCAAAGTGACAGCACGACGCGACACTATTAGCACAATTTCTATGAAAACTTCATGAAAAGTGTCGCGCTGCCTATCACGCCCACGATATCGCGCCAGTCTCTACGAGCCTTAAGCTAGCTGAATATCTCAGAGCAAGCTGAACACATTATTAATTCAATCTAAGATCATAATTGCAAGGATTTTAACCCCTGCTCCGGAGTTAAACGACATAAACAGCCTCTACACGGTAGCTTACGTTTCTTTAACGAGGAAATCAAATCGCTTCACAATTAGATTTGAACGAGCACAACAAATCAACACTAAACGATGCAATCAATAATTAAGCGGTACAGCGCTGTCTGTAATCGTACCTTCTACGTTTTCAGCGCTTAATTGTTGGTAATTGCTACATTTGTGCCTAGTCGCGGAAGGAGGGGGGGGTCCCTTTCTTTTTCCTTCCTTCTCTACTTTGTTATAGTTTTCGAAAAACCGTTTTGCTTTCGGTATCTCGGAGAAGGAAAACACTCGTTATATTTTATATTTCCGTCTAGCTTCTGTCGTGCTTTGGTCGCGAATTCTGCATGTTTTTACAGAAATTGGGAAATTGTGCACAATGAAAACAGAAAGGCGTTGTGTAAAGTTTTAAATAATGACTTACCAACTTACTCGTATTTTTCAGAAACAAGTGGTTTTCGCCGTACCTACTTGGCAAATAATGGTAAACGAATCAATCTGTCAGTCTTTCTCAAAGCAAATAAGTTATAACACGTATCCATTCAAAATTTGAAGATCAATTTTTTTTTGTTTGTTTTCGGCCAGTCTATCCATCGTAAAAAAGTAGTTTGGGAGTCTCATTTCCTAAGAAATGTATGGGAAAAGTTTTTTTGCGATTTCTGACCTTTCTATTACTCAAACCTCAGTGAGTCCAATAGTCTTTTAATCGTTATAAGAAAACAGGATCGATAGGCATAAAAAAAAAACATTATTTACTATTTTTTTTTTTTCAAAATCTGTGAATGCAGGTCAAAATGTCTCAAAAAGTTAAGGCCAGTCTCCCAAGACCGTTTTCTGTAGCTACAACGAATAAGGTACCTACCCCTACTGCCCCATCTCAAAAATCCAGCCTGTATATCATTATAGCTGTGCCCCGTTACCTCATTTAGCGTTTTTTCTGAATTCTTTCTTTTTGCTCGGTTCCTAAAAGTCGTAGCGTGATGTTAAATAGCCTATAACCATCCTCAAGAATTGAGCTACCAAATACAAAAATAATTTTTCAAATCCGACTAGTAGGTAATTCTAGAGATTACGCCCTACAATACAAACTTACAAACAAATCAACTTCACCTGTTTTTATGTATATTAGTACTTATAGATTGTATAGACAATTATGATCTAAATCTACTCAAAGAGTTGATGATAATTATTATGCTAGCTCATCGTTTCTTAATCACTTAATCTAATCATAAAGATTCCCGCGCAAGATTAATGATTCATGACTCAGATAAGGATGTTATTGAGTTTCTCCACCTGGAATTCCTCAGTAGCAGTCCGGAGTTTGGATTTGTGCCCGGTTGATGACAATTAGCTCGCCCCCATTACTTGGGGCTTAAACTTAACTGGCGAAAAGTGGGTGTACTATAGGTACACTCCTGCCTAACCCTCCGGGGAATACAGGCGTGACGTTGAACATGTGTGTATGTGAGTGTGTGCGTGTGTGTGTGTGTGTGTGTGTGTGTGTGTGTGTGTGTATGTATGTGTGTGTGTGTATGCATGTGTGTATGTGTGTATGTGTGTGTGTGTGTGTGTGTGTGTGTGTGTGTGTGTGTCAGTGGCGTGCCTAGGGTTTCAAAATAACGCAAGCCCAATAAAATTTTAACCGATTTCAAAAAAAGAAAGTTCAGTTTTCGACTGAGTATGTAGGTACCTACGTATCTACGTATGTATCGTCGCAATTTTCTCATAAACTACTGGTTAGGTACAATAAATTCTCTATCGAGCATTTTAGTAAAGGCTCCTACATACTGGCGCAACTTGTCGCGCGACGCGTCGCGACACAAAGGCACCGCTTGTAGCGCTACACGCGGTGTCTTTGTGTCGCGTCGCGTCGCGCGACAAGTCGCGCCAGTATGTAGGAGCCTTAAGGCTTTTGGGCTTATATGAAGGTACCGCCACTGGTGTGTGTGTGTGTGTGTGTGTGTGTGTGTGTGTGTGTGTGTGTGTGTGTGTGTGTGTGTGTATGTGTGTGACTCAGGTAAGGATTGTGCGAGATCGTGAAATATTATACCTAGATCTGTGGCCATTAATCATGAGCGAATGCAAGGATTTAGGCCGGCTACATCGCTGCGAGTTTGCGACTAAAATGATGTGGCGATTTTACAACGTCTGACGTTAACTCGACGTGGAAGATTTAAAAAATAGTGTATGATTAAGATAAATCGATAGAATACTCTTCATTATGTACTTAGGTACACCATACAAATTAGAGATATAAATGTAGAAATTTTACAAAGGGTGACACAATGGGCGGTCTTGTCACTAAAAGCTATCTTTTAAAGACAACCTTTGGATGGATTAATGGAGCAAGGAGAGACAATACTGCAGTACAGCCCGATTCAAACTTTATGGCGGCTCGGAACATAAGGCGAGTCGCTGCGCTGTAACGAATTGGCGTGTCAGCGGGGGTGTGTGGTGTGGTACTGCACAGCGAGTAGCGCACTTCAGAGCTGCCTATTAAGGATCGGGTAATTGCCGTTGACCTTAGCCATACAAAAATGTGAGTCGCGCGCACGCCGCGCGGCCATTCGGTTTCATGGAGAATATTTATTTTTAATAGCGAAAATATAAAAATTTGAAAAAATCACAAATAGAATTATAGATAATGAAATAAATTCAGGAAGTAATGTCTACCCAAAGCATAAAAAAAACGATATTACTTTCAAACTACTTATGATATTTTAATGTTTTTTTGCACACAAAAAACACATATATATAAACATTAATATAGAAAATAAAATAGTCCGTCCACATAAAAAAATCAAGTATTTTGAAAGTAATATCGTTTATTATGCTGTGGGTAGACATTACTTCCTGAATTTATTTCATAAAGTATTTTACTACTAACAGTACTTAAATATTCACAAATACAATCGATGTGTATGCGTTCTAGTTTAACATATTTTTTTTGCATCACTTACTCTCATTTATATGAAGGCGTAATAACAGATTTAAAAATCACTACAATCATATATCTGCGCCTTAAGTTTGACGCGTACTATACCGGATGACATTTTTTACCGTCTCGAGAATATTAAGGTGTGTTGTGTAAGAGGAACAGACGCCATTCCTGAGAATATTTGCTTAGTACCATTGAGATTTACAAGGTTCGGAATTTCCTAAAAAAATCATGAAAACTATCCATCCTACGGCTCGTGCGTAAAACTAATAATAGCCAAAATAGGAGATAATAAACGGCGCGGCGCACGGCGCGTAGGCTACTATCGCGCATGAATGAAAGTAAACGTGTTAGCGAAACGCACACAGTGTTGCCGTTTCCAAACAGGTTTATTTAAATTTTGCAAAACAGACCAACTCACCACAGATAAATAATCTTTGTCTCTGAAAGGTACCTACCTAAAAACCGCTACCGCTACCTGAAATGTTTACAGCGGTCTTTAGGTAGGTACCTTTCAGAGACAATGATTATTTATCCATGGTGAGTTGGCCTGATCTGTTTTGCAAAATTTAAACATACCTGTTTAGGTAGTATTCTTACACAATCACTGACTAAATGGAATGATTAGTAATACATTAATCTGTAGGTATTTCGAAGATTTTATGTTAACCACTCTTTCTTACAATACCTATTGTAAGAAAGAGTTAGATTTAGATTATCATTAGCTACTAACTTAATATTTCATAGAAATTGACATAAAGTGAGGTTATGAAATATTGGGCGAAGTCGATTTTAAATTAGGTAAGGTACATTGGTGTTTATTATACAACTAATCAAATCATTCAATGTATTAATGGATTTGTAAAAGGGAGTGCCATTACCCATCACTGTGCCATCACTAACTAAACCGTCCAAGGTCGAGATGACCCATTTGTTACCCGACTACGGCGCAGCAAAAAGGAGGGTTATTTAAATGATTAGTAACCGCTGATACGTCCGCAATATGAGGGAAGTGCTGGGAATTTGAGGAGCAGGGATACCGTTCCTTCGCAGCGACTGAAGATGTTCTTCTTCTGCGTACATTCGCCTGACACTGGCTATGTTTTCACCAGACAGGATATAAAATCGCACCATTGCGAGGTACTCTACATTAGAATATTCGTACATGTTTACATACGATAACTATCACCGGGCGGACCATCGGTGCATACGCGGAAACAAACAGCGCGACATCACGCCGCCGTGACTAATCGTAGACTGAAGCGCGGGATGCAGGCGGGCCCCCGGGGATATGCGAGCGAGCGGCTCGTGCGCCTGGTATCAAAAAAGAAGCCGACGGCAAGTGCGGCGAGTACCTATCGGCTGCAAAAGAACGGATCTACGAATTCATTGATAAATTCTGCGCATTTAGCAGTAGGGTGCGTACCTATGATTTGAATTTCGATATGTTTTCATCGATTTATTCTTTTTTTTCTGTTTTTATTGTTTTAGTATGAAAGTTTACTTCAAATGGGTAGTACCTATTTATTGATAAATCAATGACTTTACAGGTTGAAGAAAAAAAAAAACAAAAAATTTACTATGCCATAGGCTTCTACTCCGTTCACCTACTTTACCCTATGTTTTTTGAGACGGTAAAAAAAATCAGCCGGTATATAGTACATTAATATCTGTTCATAATATCTGCGCCCTTATGCACAGCCAAAGTGTGGAACTCTCTGCCAGCGTCTGTTTGCCTATAAGCTGTCTGAAGCCTTCAAAGCAAGAGAAGCTGAACAGGGGTCTTCTGGGCACGCTCGTTCCATCACGGACCTCATCCATAGCTTTCCATCAGGTGAGATTGTGATCAAGAGCAGCACCCCAATCATAATCCGAAGGATTTTGAAGGAAATTTATCCATTGCCTAATAAGTTTTCGAAAAATAAAATCGTTTGCTCGACAACGTAAATAAATAACGCAATGAATTTTTGAAATGTCAAAATGAATAGCATTGAAATTGTGAGTGTACGCAGAAAGCCCACCCCGTCGAAAATAACAAGTTTGCTGTCATAATTACACGAAGAAATAAACAGAAAATATACCTACACCTGTTTTTTATAAAATACCTATTTAAGGCTCATGCAGACTCGAGCGATATCGCGGGGGCGACAGACAGCCATGTGTCTGTCACCCCCGCGATATCGCCCCAGTCTGCATGAGCCTTTAACAATAACAGAGTCATAACGTCTAGTAATCAGATGAGAGAGTAAAAGAGCAACCCAGCAGTGGGTCACCGATTCGAATTAGCAAATCCGCGCACATTTTCTGACTCACCAAAACACATCGTTTACATTTTATCTCCAGCATGTGTTACTAAATTAAACATTCCCTCATTGAAGTTTATGATAAAAATCCGAGACACTCTCATCGAATTCTAAGCTTTATATTTAAGATTTTTAGGTTTAAGATCAGCTCAGAATGGTTGATGCTGTTGATGTTAAATCTAAATACGTTCTGTCTGTGGCGAGGTTATAAGGCCTCCATGCCAAAGAGCATACAGCGTCCGAAGTGACCGTGACGACTTCGGGCAAATCTTTAAATCTGATGAGATAAGATTGCTGCGAAACTGACACAAGTCCGCCTGATCAATGTGGCCTCTCCATGGCCTGAAGACCTCTAGGTCTTCTTCGTCTAGGTCTACAAAGTGATATTTAATCAGCGATAACGATGATAGAAAATTAAAAATATAACTGTCATTAGCTGCCGAAAACCTTAAGTAAATCCTTTTTTTAAGGGCTTTATCGCTGAGCGATAACGTCACCCTCAATACCAGCACAATCAATTTAACCTAAAAACACTTTCGACATTCTGACGTTAATACATACTTTAAAACAAAAAAAAACCGGCCAAGTGCGTGTCCGACCTCGCACAATGAAGGGTGCTAGTTGGGATACTTGGGATGAATTTATCCCAAAAACGAACTTAATATTGTATTTGAAAAACATGTTCTCCAAAACATCGATGTACGTCACGGTCAATTCTCCAACTGCAAATTTAAGTTGGTCGACTATTACTGTAAAGCCTACTTAGCTTTGATAGTTTTCCTTTTAATTTCATTAAGTGTACCTGCCATGATTTTTTCACATCTCCATAAACAACAATTTAGCTGGCAAAGTGCTAATTATTGTTAAAGTCAAGTGCGGGTAGCACTTGACTTTAACAATAATTAGCACTTTAAGCTTAATTTTACGCTAACGGATCCTTTAATAGAAAAATGGTGTTCACAGACCCGCAATATTTTTGAACGGCCTATCCAACGATACCATGTGTGGATCCATGGTGTGGACATTGAAATAGACGAGAAAACAAAATATCATCCCCACATTACGTACAAGGATCGTACCCCAAAAATATATTTTTTTTTTCAATTTTTTATTTTAGCACTTTGTCGGCGTGTTTAATATGTCTATGCCAAATTACAGCTTTCTAGTACTAAGCGTCTCTGAGCTACAGCGGGGACAGACAGACAGACAGACAGACATACTGACGGACATGGCGTAACTGTAGGGGTTCTTTGTTAACTACGGAAGCCTTTAAATGCCAGTTTGTACAGTATCCTTATAGCTTGTTCCGATAAAAGACAAGCCAAGATAGCATTACACTCTCCAATATCGTATTTTTTATTAGTTGGACCAAAAGTAAATCCTGTTATAGAAATACGAAATGCTTTGAAAGCGATTGCCCTCAGGCCAGTCAGTTTCGTCACGGGCATTACCGCAATAATTCAGATTCCTGTCACACTGGATTACTACATTGTGTTGACAGGTCAACAGCGAACATTACTGAGAACTTTACGAGATCGCCTTTGTTGGATGGTCGGGTTACAAAGTTTGGCAATAGTCGACTCGTAACGTAACACTTATTATTGCACTGAACCTAAATTCTCTTGTCATCAAGAATATGTATATAATAGAAGAAATAGGAAAAATATTGCCTCTGCGTTAGATTGCTGAAGGTTTTGGTAAATTACTGTAGGTATGAAAATCGAATAATCTTGGATATTCTTAATGTTCAAGAAGGACTAGTTCAGACAGTGAAAGTACAAAATGTACTTTCGCTCTTATTAAAAAAGCAGGTGGTTCCATTTTCAAAGTTAATCTAAAAACAAAAATGGCCGCAGTCAGTGGGACGTAGGCATGACAATGTGCGCATTCCATTGAGCGCTCCTCTCGCATTCCATTTCGCATTCCTCCGTTAAGTCAGAGGAATAGCCCGCGAATTGATTAGACAGCTTGTCGACTTGTCTATTTCCAAATGAGAATTTGATTTTCGAATCAGCCCATAAAAAAGGCGCTTGCTGGAAACGCTCCTCAACAAAATATTTTATATTATTTTTAAAAGTTATAATAAATAAAATAGGTATAGAGCTTCTGATTTCATTATTATAATTATTTTTATATTGAAACAATAATCATGAAACGCCTACATCTGCGTACACATCCTATCATCACATTTATGACACCAATGGCCCACTGTTTCAGAATGACCCGTTTTATAAACTGTCATAAATGTTAAAAATTATGTGGTTTAAACATTAGAAGGAGCACAGCTGTATAATGACCTGCCAAATGACGTAAAAGATTGTAACAACATTAACCAATTCAAAATTAAACTAAAAAAGCATAAGTATTCATAAAATGTAGCAATAAATACCTATCAATTAATGTTAGCAACTACTTACCTACCTAATATTTATTTGTATAACTTCACCAACACGCACCTGAGGCAAAATGTATTTAATTTAGATTAAAGGCTCCTACATACTGGCGCGACTTGTCGCGACGCAAAGGCACCGCTTGTAGCGCTACACGCGGTGTCTTTGTGTCGCATCGCGTCGCGCGACAAGTCGCGCCAGTATGTAGGAGCCTTTAAGCAATTACTTTGTATCTCAATGCAAGTGAACCTATGTATTGTTCTTATGAGAATAAATTCTTTAAACCTAAACCTCTTTAAGAGTCTTTAATATGTACCTCAAATTGCTTAGCATGATCTTCCGTTATATCACAAAACCCCAGCATTCATTTTGAAATAAATTGACTGTCATTTGTAGAACTTTGACAGTCGTTACGGGTCGTTACGGGTCTGACAACCTGTCTTACCAAGGGGTATCATGTTACCCAGTAACTTGGTTGTGGAGGTCAGGTAGGCAGTCGCTCCATGTAAAATACTGATATTCAGCTATATCCGGTAAGACTGGAAGCCGACCCCAACATAGTTAGGAAAAGGCTAGGCAGGTGATGATTCATTTTGAAATAAATAGAGGGTGGATTTTTGAGACGGGGCAGTAAGGGCAGCTACCTTAACCGTTGTCGCTACAGGAAAACGGTCTTAGGAGACCGTCCTTAACTTTTTGAGACAATTAGATCTGCGTTCACCGATTTTGAAAAAATATACAGTCAGCAAGAAAATGGGCAGTTTTCACAAAAACTTTTTTTGAAGGCAATCGATGCTGTTTCTTACAGGAATCAAAAAAATCTAGTAGACCAACAGAGGTCTGAGTACTAGAAAAGTCAGAAATCAGAAAAATAAACTTTTTCCATACATTTTGTAGGAAATAAACTCAAACTTACTTTTTATGATGGACAAATTAGCTGACAGTAAACTACGTCTTCTAAGACCGTTTTCTTGTAGCTACAACGGTTAAGGTAGCTACCGTTAGTGCCCCGTCTCAAAAATCCACCCTGTATAATATGGTGTAAAGTTGGAAATTAATGGTAGATACTATGTTTGACGAAAACACGATTCCATATAATTTTCTCGACAGAAAATAATTACAAAGTTACCTACAAACCGAACAATACTAGTGTTAAAAAATACTTCAAATTAGATGATGAAACTTTGCATGATACTTACCTGAAGTAAATATAAAGCAGATACTATGTTTTTTTTAATTAACTTAGAAGTTATTACCGCAACTATCGGCGCCTTGGAGCCTTTTCCCTCCTGGCCTGACTCACTTGCTCGCGTCACCGCGAGCAGGTAGGAGGATGACGTTTACTGGTGACAATGTTGGAAGTCAGACTCTTTTTTCGGGTTCCGTAGTAAACAAGGAACCGTTATAGTATCGCAATGCCCATCTGTCTGTCTGTCTGTCTGTCTGTCTGTATAGGTATATATATACAAAGTGGTAAAATAATTAATATTTTTTTTAGGGTAGGTATCTCCCTTGCACGTAATGTGGGGATGACATTTTTTTTCACGTCTATCCCATGGTGTGGGGTATCGTTGGATAGGCCGTTCAAACATATTGCGGATCTGTCAACACCATTTTTCTATTCAAGAATCGGTTTGCGTGTAATATTAATTAAGCTTTAAAGTAAAAATTTCTGTTAAGTGCTAGCCAAATAGTATGGAGATGTGAAAAAAATCATAGCAGTACATATAATGAAACTAAAAGGAAGATCATCCCAACTTCCCAACTAAGGAACCCTTCACTGTGCATGGTCCGACACGCACTTGGCCGGTTTTTGATAATATAGATTTATATTAAACACAGAATAACCCTGTTATTCATGAAACTTGTCATTTTGCAATGCTCAGTAAACTGTACCCATCTAAGTATAATACTCGTAATTATGTCCTTGTCATTTACAGGTTAATTAATGTCATTTAGCAATGCTGTACCTACCATATCCTTGTCATTTACAGGTTAATGAAGGGAGAGGACAACAGCCTCCAACGCTATTTTACTGGAAAAGGGTCCGTTTCAAACTATGTATCCTCAAACTTCTTACATTAATATTGCATAATATTTTATACCCTTACCGAACCAGCGACCCGCCCCTGCGTCTTAAGGACACAAACTTGACGGAATAAATTCTCTAAATGATAGTGAACAACGTGGTCACAGAGACACACAAAGCGACTTTAATTTATAATAATATTAGGTATAGATGCAAGGGCGTCGCCAGCCGATGAACCAGGGGAGGGCAAGTTGATATATAGAGGATGGGAAAAGTATGAATTGTTCACTTTGTGCACGGTAGAGCGATCAAAATTTTCAACGTTTTTGCCCGTTTCCAGAAAGGTGTTTGCCCCTTTTAGGACATCAACAACGGTTAGATTTATACAGGGTGACATTGAAAACATGCGACAAATTGAAATGGGAGATTGTACTCATCATTATGAACAACTTTTACTAAGGGACCAAAGCTACAATCCCAAAAAAAAAACTGCTGTCCCTTACATTTATGTTCGCAATACCTCATCAAAATGTAGGAAAAGCAGATTTTTTTTTTTGGGATTACAGCTTTGGTCCCTTAGTAAAAGTTGTTAATAATGATGTATACAATGTCTCATTTCAGTTTGTCGCAAGTTTTCAATTTCAACCTGTAAGGTACAATTGCTGCCAAATTTCGATTTAATTTTTTATGTTCGGTTAATCATAAAATTGCACGAATTCAAGTGCTTTGGGTGCTTTGGTTGCTTTGCATTTGGGTACTTTTTTATCTCTAGAGGGGGCAGCTGCCCCTCCCTGCTCCCCCTTTGCAACGCCCTTGTATAGATGATACTTTCATGCTTGATGGACGATGGTAAACAAAAACAAAACAATACCATGAAACCTAATTTACAGGCAGTGTAGGAGTTCCTTATTTTAAATTATTTTGTGTCTTATTAACTTCTCGTTTACGTACGTTGCGTAGGTAGGTTACAAAGTTTCCCCGGCCTCCGTTACCAAAGGAAAACATCAAGTACTACTTTGTTAACTTAATAATAAAGGCTTCTACATACTGGCGCGACTTATCGCGCGACGCGTCGCGACACAAAGGCACCGCTTGTAGCGCTACACGCGGTGTCTTTGTGTCGCGTCGCGTCGCGCGACGAGTCGCGCCAGTATGTAGGAGCCTTAAAACCGCAATCATCGGCGTACAGGTTAACATCAATATTTAAACGTGAAAACATTTACAATGTTATCGCTTAATTAAATAATATATTTTCTGGAAAAGTAATTACGAAGATTGTTTTACAGACGTGGGCCCATCATTCGGTAGTTGGATATTCCTTTTTTAATCATCGCTAGACGAAACATGGTGATTTCTTTATTTTATGTAAGTTCCTCATTTATACATGACTGTGGCAGTCAAAAGGTTAAATTTATTTATGATGATAAACCAAAATGTGCCCAGCACGCCACGGTCACGACTACATGACAGATTTTAAGGAATAATTCGTAGTTTGGCGCCGTGGGCACGTTTTTGCTTTTTTGACGTGACGGTGAAAGGGTTAATGAACATACACCTGAACCTTCTGGAATGAATTCTCTAAAATCTAAATGATAGTAAAAACCACATCAAAATCCTTTGTGTAGTTTAGAAGAACAACACGGACAGACACAGAGACTTTACTTCAAAATATCTTTACATAGTGTTTTTTTAGAAGCGGAAAACTTGAAATTGAAATAAAACACGGATTTATTTTTTATAGCCATGAAAAAAATTAAGCTTTCAGTAAATTAGGCCTCGGCGTCAGCCGCGGCGGCGGTCACATACCCGAAATCATATTCAAACATTAATTAATGCCATAAAAATATCTGTCAAATAAAGCCAATTTCATGGTTATTAAAAACATTTTTCTGTGTCATATTTCTATTTTGAGTTCTCCGTCTCTAACAAAACCACTCTTTATGTACAGATATAAAAAGATTCAAAAATATTTAATACGGTCGAGCCAGTTTCGAGATTTTGCGAGATAACTATAGATTTTTATAAACATTATACATATTGGCATCTAAAAAATACTACGTTGTGTGGTCCGCCATAATTTTAACAAGCCGTAAAGCCACATAAACCAAGTAATGTTTACTCCTTTTACTCTTAAACCTCGTTTACTCTCAATTAGGTCTCCCTAAGCCACTGGAAGCGTCTGCTTTTTGATGTAAATTTGAATATTTTACAAGTCTTATACTTATAATTATGCGCGTTCAAGCAAGAGTTGGATCCTTTGTTTTAACTTTTGCTACATTCTACTGAGTTTTTTTTTTTTAAGGTTTCAGCCAAGTTTCATGTGGTGTATCTTTACCGGAAAGGAAATTTTATACTATAAGGAAAGTTTTGAAGAAAATAAACGAATATTATCCTAAACGAACAGCACCCTAATTGTGTAATACACTTTCAATCACAATGCGAAAGATTTTGAAGGAAATTTCTAATCCATTGATTCATATGTTCGAATATTTCGCATACTCAGCTCTCACCAACGTAAAAAACGCAATTAATGTTGCTGATCTGTCAAAATTATGCATTGTCACGTAGTGTGTTACGCAATTACATCGCAGGGATGCTTTGAAGTAGATACCTCTCTGCCGGGGTCGCGGGAAGGTACTAATGGGCCACCGAGGCCCCCACAACACAGGCAACAGGAAGGAATACGGGTGGGTTTTAGTCAGTAAGAGTCTGACACACCCTCCCGCTCCGCCCAGAGCGGGAGAAGTTATTTGATAATTTCCAATCCAAAAAAAAAGCGTTTCACTATGCACTTATTTTATCGTTTTAAATTATATCGGCTACTGATAGGTATTGTCACCCCGTATAACTTTAATTACCTTCTGCACATAACTGATAAGCGATCAATGCCCTTCGTTTTATCGGAGTCACAGTATACCTACCTACTAATCGAGTTTCCACTGAAAATGTAGAACATCATTTGGTCCGAAATTCTAATATAGGTAACCTATAAGAATAATTGTTATAATAATTATTGAATGTGCAAGTCACCCCCTTTTTTTTTTTTTTTGAGGGTTGGAAATCATCAAATAACTTCTCCCGCTCTGGGTGGAGCGGGAGGGTGTGTCAGACTCTTACTGACTAAAACCCACTCGTATTCCTTCCTGTTGCCTGTGTTGCGGGGGCCTCGGTGAGCCATAAGTACCTTCCCGCGACCCCGGCAGGCATCGGCCCTAGTGGACCCCTACTATATGTTCTGACGACATCTCTTTGAGGCGCGCGTGGAATACAACGCGCCGTCGACCCGGGCCTGGTCCTTACCGGACGGTGAGATACCCATTGCTCACCGTCCGCAAGCCCGCGCCTACGGTGGCCGGAAATCCGCCCGGGATTCCCGACGCCCTGGGCGTCTCCTGCGGCGGCTAGGGGCGAGAGGGCGCGAAACTTGCCTTTCCCTCAACCGTCCCGCCTCCTCCTTCGCGAAAAGTCACCCCCTGCCATTTTATCTGTGTATTTCATAACATTGATCAGGCAGGGGACATAGTCTTTCCATAGTTCAAGGTCACCAATCCACTAGCCACCCAAACCCATAGCCTAATATGTTTTGTTTCCATATTCTGCAATAGTCCTGCACCAACCGAAGATTGTCCTTGGGTGCATTTGCATAAAGGGATAACCGTCGGTTTTGTGCCTCAACACTCAATTGTCTAAAGGGCCACTGCGAGTTGGCTTCGGCCCTCGTACGCCTTTCCAAAGGTCCGAGAACCCAGGGGGACCCTGGGTTCGGGGGGGACCCTGGGTTCGGGGGGGACCCTGGGTGAAATAATAATTTAACGAAAAAAGATGCTCAAACAATTTTAAAGGTCTTAGTTTTCCCTTTTGCAGTTCCCGCCTGTCTGTAATTACTTGCTGTAAATATTAAAGCGCACACAAAGCTCGTAATGTAAAGATTTAGCGCGTTTATAGCTGCATTTTGCAATTTCGCGCCACTTTGTGGTTAAATACAAAAGCTGGCGCCATGTTGGATTTTTCAAGTACTTAAGGACGCGTTTGCAAAATTAATAGGTATAGAATCCAACTACTACATTGACACGGGTCACACACACAAGTGTACGCACGGTAAGCTGCGGGAATAGTAGTTAAGTGAACTAATTTTGATACTTTGAGTTTTTTTTCTTATTTCGTTATTCGTACTTACAAAAAATATTTCGTATTGCTTTTTATAATTTTACTAAATAATTCTTAGATACAAATACTTCAGTGACTCCTAGGCACTGGAAGCCCTCTACTAGTAGAGAGATGTGGGCTGTGGACTTTAGGCAAGTTTTATTAGTTATGCTGAGACCTTACCTCCGGACTTGGTGAAGTGACCTGAAGGTGTTTTCGGTGACTGGTACTGGAACTGGTCGACGAGTAGGACTAGGTGTGCCGAGTTTGGGCTCGTTTTGATAGTTATGATGAGACATTACCTTCGGACGTGATGGAGTGACCTGAAGGTGTACTTCATTTACTGCTACTGGAACTCGTCGACGAATAGAACTAGGTGTGCCGAGATTGGGCTCGTTTTGATAGCAACTGAGCTGACATCCGTAATAGCAAAATATGTGAAAAAATAAGTTCAGTTTTTAATTTTTTCTGCGACTATGTGTGACATTTTGATATAGTTTTGTACTAGTTTTTGGAATTGAATATATCTGCCTACTTCTAGTATTTTTAGAAACCTTAAAATATGTTGATAATAAAACAAAAAATGTACTGAAACTCAGCTCGGTATCGTTAATTTTGTGAAAAATGGGAACAGATAATCGTTTTTACACTATAAAATCTATAATTTTCAACAAAATGGTTACTATTTTTTGAAGATGGAGAACCAATTTATATGTGGTAGTGATTAGTTATATTTGATTTGGTTTAATTCTGTCACAATATGTACTGAAAAACGGCACAATTTTGTCTGATTTGCAAACGCGCCAGGGCTTAAGTAGAAATTTGAAAACCGAACGGCAAAATTAAATGGCTTCTACTTAAAAAATAATTTACGTTATCAACTAATTAATTTTATGTTAGCGTTCATAACATTAAAACGTACTTGCTAACATCACCAATGTATTCTTGAACTGTTTAAAAATACCACTTTAATTTGATCCTTTATGGTACCGAATTAATTTCCAAAATTCTAATTATTCAATATACCTACGTGACAAAGTTATAATTATGTGTACAAACTAATTAGGTACTCAGTTATTTTAGTATTAAGTTATTAATTTTATAAATGTAATGCTAACGAATACAGATGAGTTTTAAGACGCTGACAACACCTAAACCACGGTCACTGTCAGATTGCATAGAAAAGAAAAAGAAGCGCGATGACACAACGCTTGTAATGTATTGCAAAATATGAAGCAATTATCTATTTACTCAAAATTGAGTTGAGTAATCGAAAATAAAAATCAACCAAGTTCTGCATTCAAATAAGACGTTCTTGTTATTAATTAAATACGTAACGTATGTCGATATTTAATGTAGATATTTTAGATTAGAACTCAAGGTAAGAGGTTAGTTTAACGTTAGTTTGTATCGAGATTTTTTGTCAAAACATGTTTTGGTAACAACCAAGTTCTGGGAAAAATGTTCAAAATTATCATATATTTTTTTCCGCTACCACAAACTATACAGATTTGGCAATTTTTTTTCTTAAGGGAAACCTATTTTGGTCAATTGGGTCTTGCCAGCGCCTTAATGAGCCCACTAAACATCAAATTCATTCACGGATAATTTATATGGTATTAACAAAGTAGGTTAAATAGGTTTCAGTCAAACAATAGCAATTTAACTTTATTAGGTACACTATTTAATTAACAATACATCTAGATTCGCAAGTAGAAATGCATTAGATGTGCAATTACTAGAAATTTCCATTGTTAAATCGGAACGTTCCTGGATCAGACACGGGAAATTGGCCCCTATAAATGAGAGTTGAAGTGAAAAATGGCTTCAAAGCAACTTCAGCGCTTTGAACGGTTGATTCAGGACTTTTTTTAACGATTTGGCGCAAGGGCCGAGGCGGGCAAGCGATCACACACAATGAAGTGTGCTAGTTAGCATTTCGCTCCCGCTGAACTAACGATGAGGATTTCGAGCTACACTGCATGTTTTTTACTCTATTTGAAGCTAGGTTTTAGTGCTTTTTTATATTTTTGATTGCTTTCGAGGTCCATTTAAAAGTTACCTACTGGCAACCCGTTAAAAGACAAAGGCATAATGACCAACAGCTTAAAAATACTTACCGTTATCTATGTTTTAAAAACTGGCTATTACCGGCTGGTGCTTTTTATACGAGAATAAACCATAGTGCACAATTGCTAGAGCCAAGGAACAAATAACTGACTTCTATTTTGACGACCCGTGCAGTTAGAACTGTTAGTTTATTTTCAAGTTTCGAACGTACAATTCGATCTTCGAACCAATAACGTCGCAACATTAGAGATGACTGCAAAGATAAAGTTGGAAAGAAATGTTTGTAGTCACCAAGATTGTGTTGGTAGAGGAACGAAGTGTCCTTTGACAATCTCTTAGTTCTCTGTTTCTCAGCTGCCGAACCGTCTTCGACTAATACCATTTTATTTGTCAAAGCTCAAATAACCTTTGACAGTTCTTTAATTTAAAGATTCGGAATTCGAACTTTCTTGATTAAAAAATATTGCAGTTCGCAAATAATCAAATGAAATAAGTGAAAGGTTTTTGAAGCGAGTAAAGAATCGTGCAGACTGGGCTCGCGTCACCGACATGCAAATGATTTTGGTAGGAGCAAATCTTATGGGGTCGCATCACCGACACGCTAATGTTTTTGAAAGGGGAAAATCTTATAGGCTCGCATCACTGACTTGCTAATGTTTTTGATAGAGGAAAAACTCATGGGTTTGCGTCACCTACATGCTAATGTTAACAGGGTATACCTATAACCGTAGCTATATCACCGAGGGTGACCGCTGTTTTTCATAGTTTCAAGTTTCCACTTCTGTCGGTAATCCCAAACTGCTTTTTTTACTGTAAGTACGTACAGTTCAGAAAACAAGCAAAATGTATTCCTGTACCTGCAAGATTTTTAAGTTCTTGTTTTTATGGCCAGTTTATTCACGCCAACAACACGGTGCACTTTTTTTTTTTGGGTAAGAAATTAACAAATAACTTCTCTCGCTCTGGGCGGAGTGGGAGGGTGTGTCAGCCTCTTACAGACTAAAACCCACCCGTGTTCCTTCCGTTGGCTGTGTTGCCAGGGGCCGCGGTATCCCTTTCGGAGTTTCCCGCGACCCAGGCATCAGCCCTAGTGGCCCTACACTTGTGCTGACATCTCTTTGAGACGCGGTCCTGGTCCTTAACGGGCGGCAAACTACCCATTGCTCACAGTCATATTACAACGTCCTGAGTGAGCAACATAACAACGCCTTCAGGATGCAATGGCAGCTGCCGTGGCGTTGTAGTGTGTCGACCATGTTTGCGGAAGCAATACGGATGGCTTTCATGCCATTATGCGTTAGAAGGCAGCATCCTCACTACAACCAATCAAATCAAAATCGAAAGTCATTTATTCAAACGTCAAAATTACACAAGACAGTCCCCCAAAACGCCCGCCCTTCACCACTTCCTAGTGCTTTAGCTGGGAAGAAAAAGTGGCGCATCAAACTCCACAGCAGCACAGCTGTCTGTTGAGTTAGAAAAAAAAATGATTCTATACAATAGTATACAAAACAATTTACGTAACAGAAAATGAATGAATCTTCCTTTCATCCTGAAAATGAATGTTGCGAGACCTAACTCCTCATCCAAAGTAAAGAAACTCATAATTATCTACTAATATTACTAACATAGCAGATAAGCGCAAATTGTTACTAACTTTTATCTAAAAATCTATGGACTGTAATGTAATGTTTGAAATTTGTTTTTATTTATTTACGCAGAAAAAACAAGTTCGAGTTGAACTCGCGTGGTGAGGGTTCCGTACGATTCGGTACGATGAATATGTTATCTACCATGTTTTTTATACCAAGAACAAACTTAACATTGTAGTTGAAAAACATGTTCTCCCATACATTCCAACTGCAAATGTAAGTTTGTAGGTAGGTACGCAAAATATTGAGAGATTTACCATGTTATTTTAACACCATAGACTTCTTATAGGTTTTCCTGTAATCTAAGTAAAGAACTATGTTCTGTACTTTTATCAAAATTGAAGGCTCAATAGTTTCACAGACACATACATATATATATATCCACATGCATGGGTGCGCACCCATGCATGTGGATGAATACCTAGGGCTTAAAAAAGAAGGTGATCTTCCGACGCATTTTCATTTCTACTTAGTTGATTCGTTGGACGCGTGGGTTTAGGTCGGTTTTCATGAATTTCTGAAAATTAATACTTATCAGAATCAGATCAGAGCATCTTATAGTGTCGCAGTTTACTCCGCGCAAACTGTTTTAACTCCATATTTTAGAGTAACAGATTCCTAAATTTATTTGTTAATCTAGCTCATTCTAAGAAAGGCATGTATTTAACGCGGCGACAAATTAATCTGCTATTAAGCTGCGTGGGTGATTGTTTTTAAATCTATGTAGATGACCGACAAAAGAATATTTCAACAGTAGATTTGGTTTTCTCCCATTATCCCATACTTACCGTGAACGAGCGAAATTTATAAGGTGCTCAATACTTTTGGCCAAGGCTGTATGATGGGGAATGGTAAAATTTCATCTATTTTCTTAAATAACTTTAAAAATATTTATTTTAAAACTATAAAAAAATATATATTTGAGACCCGCTCAACAAGCGCTTTCATTTTATATGTCAAGGTACAGTTTGCAAAAAAATATTTTATATTTTGTCCCTCTAAAGTGACCCTCATATTCAAAATTCATTTATTTTTGTCCGTGTTTGGGTCACAGAAATTCATATGCGTACTAAGTTTCAATTTAATCGATCCAGTAGAATTGGAGCAAATTGGCTGTGACAGACGGATAAACAGTCAGATAGACAGACAGACGAAGGATCCTATAATATATCCTGTCCTACTTATATTATAAATGCGAAAGTTTGTAAGGATGGATGGATGGATGTTTGTTACTCTTTCACGCAAAAAGTACTGAACGGATTTGGATGAAATTTGGCACAGAGATAGTTTATAACCAGGAATAACACATAGGATACTTTTTATTCCGATATACCCACGGGGTCAAAACATATGGGGGCCGCGGGGCGCATCTGGTATATAATAAAATATTTATTTCCAGTTTACAATTTTAGATTTACCAGTAGATATAACGTGATAAATATTGCCATATAAATTGTAGATTAATACAGGGTTATAAACCTCTGACACCCAAGCTAAGATTTAACCACCAAAAGATTTAATTAAGATTAAAAGGGTTCCGTTTTTCATTCGGACGTACGGAACCCTAAAAATGCTAGTGGTAAGCTCCAAAATCATAAAAAATGGCGCTAATGCTATGGTTTCCAACGACAGCGGTGGTCGCCACATGACGGCCGCACGTGATGGCTGCTGTTATGAAAATAATGGACGTGGGGTTTGACTTAACGGTGTCAAAAAAAGCTCTCTTATAAAACCTACCAACTTACTTTAACGTTCCAGTGATGTCATTCGATGGTAAATTACGGAGGCTATGTGGCGGTCACCGCAGTCTTAAGACGCTGACAACACCTAAACCGCGGTCACTGTCAAATTCCATAGAAAAGAAAGAGAAGCGCGATGACACAACGCTTGTAATTTATTGCAAAATATGAAGTAATTATCTATTTACTCAAAATTGAATTGAGTAATCGAAAATAAAAAACAACCAAGTTCTGCATTCAAATAAGACGTTCTTGTTATTAATTAAATACGTAACGTATGTTGATATTTGATACAGATATTTTGGATTAGAACTCAAAGTAAGAGGTTAGTTTAACGTTAGTTTTTATCGAGATTTTGTTTTCAAAACGTGTTTTGGTAACAACCAAGTTCTGGGAAATATGTTCAAAATTGACATATATTTTTTCCGCTACCACAAACTATACAGATTTGGCAATATTTTTTCTTAAGCGAAGCCTATTTTGGTCAATTGGGTCTTGTCAGCGCCTTAAGGAAACCCACGCTTAAAGCCTACAGCTTAAGGTTCGCAACGATATGCCCAGTTTCGCTTCATCTTCATACGAACTACCTAAGGCCTATTTCTGATTTGTCGGCCCAGTAGCGGTGCGACATCAGCATGCTCGGATGCCGATAACATACCGCGGTGCCTGCACCTACGCACGTGTCAGTAAAAAAATATGCAGAACCGCTTGTACCGTCGCGAAATTAAGTCGTCTTCCAGTCATTTGCACAGGGCGCGCGTCTGGCTCGGCAGATTGCAGAGCAGCCACTGGCTGGACATGCATGCCGAGACGCGGTAAGCCGAATCAGTATCGCAACACTCCCGCGCATACCGAGCTAATCAGGGACGCTCAATTGAAACATAGGCCGATCGGAAAGCTTTCGGTACCGCGTATACCGAGCATGCTGATGTCGCACCGCTGCAACTGCTGCGCTGACAAATCAGAAAACGACCTTATTATTTTTTCATATTTCAAGAAACATTGAAATGAAATTATGAAATGAAATGATTTTATTTTCTGTAAGTAGGTTTGTACAAACACTTTTACACGTCAATCATATATTTAGAAAAACTAAATGAGCTCGGCGTTTCCTATCTGACTACTCTGAGATGAAAGGCCGAAACAAACTCAGAGGTCAAAGTCCAGACATAATGTTGGTCAGATCAAGTGAAGACCATGTAGATTGGTGTCTGAAATGGTTTTTTGAGGAAAGAACCACACAGACTGAGTAGACCTATCCAGTCAGTGCACGCATTTGTCAGTAATCCTGCAGCTCAACTCGGAACTTGAGGAGCTCATTAATCGGTCAACGAGACACAATGATTTTCTATTGTTTGGCTCCGATTGGATACGCGTCTTACCTCTTTTATGAAGTCCTATCTAACGAAATGCAAATAACAATTTACAATAAAAAATTTAATACCAATTTATTTAATTGGTACTTTGTAATCCTATACTTACGTAAAAGTGATAACAGGAACCAATAATTTTAATTATACTCAATTAAGAGGTTGATGACCTCATTATGGCGCGAATAAAATGATGAACAGACACTTTTCAAGTGACACATTGGTCGCATACACAATTCACGGCGTTTTTTAGGGTTCCGTACCCAAAGGGTGCCAACGGGACCCTATTACTTGGCTCCGCGGTCCATCCGTCCGTCTGTCACAGAGCTGTATCTTTTGAACCGCAATAGTTAGACTCTTGAAATTTTCAGTGAGTGTATAAGTACTGAGTAATATGGCCACTATAACAACAAATAATAAAAAATAAATTAAATTATAAAGTAAAGTATAAAACAATAAGGTATGTAGTGTTAAATATTGTAGGGAGCCTGTTGTGTGCAAGTTCGACTCACAACTAAAGATTGTTCAAGAGATTTTTCTTAAGGTTTAATCCCGGTTATATTTTGTAACATGGTGATAAGTACCCGAGCTTCCACTTGCGTCGTCGAACACACAATGCGGCATCGGGTATGTAGCAAATTGCACAGGCAAAATTAATATTTTTAATTGTAAAAAAAAACAATCTACAATTCGACTAAACCTAAATTAAAAAAAAAAAAACTACCAGATAAATACATGTTCCACAAACGCCCCTGCCAATGAGCGAAAAATATCCAATATCAAACACATGGCCCAATAAATCATGACACGCGGCAATAACTGGAACTAAATTCAAATGTACCGAATTCGACACAACGCTGACAGTGTTGTCTATGCAAGCAGCGTCACAATGAAACGTCAAATATACTGGACAGCCTGTAACCTGTCATTATCTAAAATATTTACATACAGATTACATTACTATCGTAAATCCCATTTGGCAATGACAAAAGCATCAGCCTTATCTAAATTTGCTTGTAAGCAAATAGTTATAAAATGTTGAATGTCAGATTTGTTTACAATCGTAGATAAAGGTACAACTATAATTATGTTTGAGAATGGTCTCCAACCGATCATAACGCCTGTCGTGGACTGTATATATTTTTTCTTAAAGAAGGAGGAATAAAACTTGTTCCCAATTTTCTTCGTATTTATTTTCGGAGTTGTTGATTGTTTGGGAGCTGGAGACCGACTGTGTCTCAGCTCTCTCGTGGCCGTCTCTGCGCCCCCGGGGGCGCGAGGAATCGGTATGGGGGCTTTTTGGCCCCTTGCCCGAAGTATGTTTCAAGAGTGTCTCAGCTTTACAATGACCCGTATTTTATGCAATTCTCCTTATGTTCCGGGAGCGGGCGGACCGAGTCACACGGTTTGCTTGGTAATCTTATTTAACATTTATTATTCCTAAGTGACTCTTACACGGTCCTGACGGTCTAAATCACATTTATTTGACAAAATTATGCTAATCCGGTTATAAATCACTAAATTAACGTATCCTAAACTATAACTAAAGTCTTTTTCGATAACTTCCCTTGCTTGTAGCAAGGGCGCGTTATACACTCCTTTACCCAAAAAATCTAATCCTACTTCCTTTTCCGAATACCGTCCTATCTCCATCCTGCCTTTCCTCTCCAAAGTCCTAGAACGACTTGTCCACAATCAGCTTAGTGATTTTCTTTGTAAGAATAGCCTGCTGAATCCTTTCCAATCCGGTTTTCGTCCTGGTCATAGCACCACTACAGCCTTAGTTAGCGTCACTGATGACATACGGTTAGGCATGGAAGGAGGAAATCTGACGGTTCTTTGCTTGCTGGATTTTAGTAACGCATTTAATACTGTCAATTTCGATATCCTGCTTGGCATGCTTCGCTCGCTTAATATATCTCCAACGGTGATTGACTGGTTTCGTAGTTACCTGTATGGCCGCCGGCAACGTATATGCATAGAAGAGTCTTGCTCTTCTTGGTGTTATACTTCTGCCGGTGTACCCCAGGGTGGCGTTTTATCTCCTTTACTCTTCGCAATATTTATAAACTCAATTTCTAAAAAACTTCTTTCTTCCTACCACCTTTATGCAGATGATTTACAAATATATAAACAAGCTACCCCTGCAGATTTGGTTGATGCAATTAATATTGTAAACAAGGATTTGGGTTCAATTTGCGAATGGAGTGAGGCACATGGGTTGCAGGTTAATCCATCGAAGACTCAGGTCATTGTTGTTGGCAGCTCAAGGTTGACCCCCAAGATAAACTGGTCACAACTTCCCCAAGTTCAATTTAACGGAACTGCTATTCCAGTAAGCGAAAAGGTTAAGAACCTTGGAGTTTGGCTCGACAAACATCTTTCTTGGGGTCCCCAGCTACAGGACGTAAGTCGCAAAATTTTTGCATCTGGTAAGTCCCTGAGACGATTGCGGAACTTTCTTCCAACTGCCACTAAAACTGCGCTTGCACAATCCCTTTTACTTCCCATCCTTGACTACGCTGATGTCAGTTATCTCGATCTCACTGAGGCACAACTAGATAAACTTGAGCGACTTCAAAACTTTTGCATAAGATTTATATTTGGCTTGCGCAAGTATGATCATATTTCTGAATATCGTACAAAACTCAAGTGGCTTCCCATACGTCTTCGCCGGAATGCTCATATCTTATTTCAGCTATACAGTATTCTGTTCAATCCTACAACCCCCTCTTATCTTAAAGAACGTTTCAAGTTCCTTCATGACACACATAATAGATACCTGAGGTCATCGGAAAACTTAAAACTAGAGATGCCGATGCATTCCACCAGCTTTTATGACAAATCTTTTACAGTTCAAGCAGTACGGTTATGGAATGCCTTACCCGTGTCGATAAGGCGTGCACAAACTTTGTCCACTTTTAACATTCAGGTAAAAAAACACTTTCTCTCTCCCTAAATATCATCATTACTTATAGTTATATAGTTCTTGATTTTGTTTCATGTTTATGGCATATATATATATATATGTATGTATGTATGTATGTATGTATGATATATGTTATGTATAGTATATGCTTTATGTATTTATTGTATATGTAACTGGTACACCACTGACTACCTGCAGTATTGTCTCTCCTCCCCCTTTAATCCATCCAAAGGTTGTCTGTAAAAGATCGCTTTTAGCGATAAGACCGCCCATTGTGTCACCCCTTGTAAAATTTCAACGTTTGTATCTGTAATTTTTATGGTGTACATAATAAAGAGTATTCTATCTATCTACGCGGTCCCGCCGCTACTTGTGCCCTAGTGCACAGATAGGGTCTTATCATAAACTATTTTATCCTAATTTTCACTTCTTATATCTATGTGGAGGGTCAAAAAACATACAACACTGTCTCTCCACCTTGTATGCTTGGCGTTAATTATAGTCACAAACACACAATACTGTTTTTACACTTTGCACGCTCGGCGTTCGTTACAACGCCATTCAGAGTAAATTTTTTTAAGTGGATCTTCTTTAAGGTGGATCCGCAGTGGTAGCCCGCGAAATTCAAATTATCTTACGTTTTTTGCAATTTCCAGGTCAGTTTTAGGTTGTATATTGATCAAAATATGATGTATTTACGTAATTATAATCATTAAAATCATTAATACATCATTCTCTCTAAGTTAGATTTGCTCCTTATGAGATTTGTTCTTATGGAACAAATCTAATCCTGTATCTCATTCTAATTCTGTAAACAATAATATTTGTTATGTATGTATGCAAATCATATTTTTTATAATCACATTATCACATATAGAATTATAATTCTATCTGCAATTTTTTTATATTGTTTAATATTTTTGTTCAATATTTTATTACTTAAATATAGATAATACAATAATCTGTGAATACAAAAAAAAACATGAAAAGATCTTAAGTAGTTTGGAAGTAATATCGTTTTTTATGCTTTGGGTAGACATTTATTCCTGAATTTATTTCATAAAGTATTTTACTACAATACTTAAATATTCACTATAGAATTGATGCGTAGGCGTTCCAGTTTAACATTCATTTTTTGCATAACTTACATTACATGAAGGCGTAATAACAGATTTAAAAAAGTCACTAAAATCATATACCTGCGCCTTAAGAGGCCGACAACACCTAAAGCGCGGTCACTGTCGGACTGCATAGAAAAGAAAGAGAAGCGCGATGACGCAACGCTGGTAATTTATTGCAAAATATAAAGCAATTATCGATATACAAAAAAGCTATAGATTGTATAAAAAAAATAAAACACTATTATGCTAATATGTTGATTGTACTTTTAATAATCTGACAAAAAATCAGAATGATTACATGTATATTAGTATGGTTTTCAATCGTTAAAAGAATTGTTTAGAGGTATCTTCGTGATTTTTTTCTATCGTATCAAATTAGTTATATTATGTTTTCAACACACTATCTACCTAACATATATCCTTAAGAATGTCGAATACTTTTCTGATTTTGTTTACTGCAGTGGATATATACTTTTAGGCTTTATAAAACGTAGTCCCCTTAAATACTAGTAATATTAGTATAAATTGAGAAAGATCACCACATCTCTATATATTGAGATATACCACATCTCTATTTTCCTGCGTTGGCTGTATGTGGGAGTGAACGTGAAATAAATAGGTAAAGTAACAATATCAACGTTCAATAAAGGTAAGTGCCCACTTGTCCACTAGGTACCTACTAAATGAAGGCCTCTCGCCTTTGTGACATAAACCACGACGGCCTTGGAGTGAAATGAATCAACCAAACTGTGTACTAAAAGATTTAGTGACCGAAATTTATGACCGCAGCGGCAGTTGGGCGCTACCTTTGTATTTGTATTTAACACATAAGCAAAACATCAAGCCTGTATTCCCCGTTGGGTTTGGCAGAGGTGTACTTTACTTTACTTAGATTTACAAAAAAGCTATAGATTGTATAAAAAAAAATTAAACAGTAGTATGCTAATATGTTGCTTGTATAATAATCTGACAAAAAATCAGAATGATTGCATGTATATTACTATGGTTTTCAATCGTTAAAAGAATTGTTTAGAGGTATCTTCGTGATTTTTTTCTATCGTATCAAATTAGTTATGTTTTCAACACATTGGCGCCGATTCCCTTGTTCACAAACTAAACTAAATTTAAGTTCAGTGCATCTTTGTCTTACTATTTCATTAAGAAAAGGACAGAAGATACATTTTAGTTTAGTCCTGTCAAATTAATTAGCGCTTGACGTAAATTGACGTAATTTGTATTTAACACATAAGCAAAACATCAAGCCTGTATTCCCCGTTGGGTTTGGCAGAGGTGTACCTATACAAGGTGTCGTTATGCATCCTCGTCAAATTCAGGAGGAAACTATGCTAATGATTCTCGACACGAATCAATAATAACATAGGTACTTATGTCATTTTTTTTTCTAATTTTCGGAAATCGGTATGAGTGGGGCACGCATGTTAAAACGCGGCCCGTGTGATACCGCACTGTAACTGCCCTTTTACACACACACTACCGCATTCGCAACGGGGTGATTCTGTTTTGTGAAAGTGGTGTATTCTAAAATACTGTCGATCTTAAATAACTAAAAAAACAAGCATGTATTCATTATTGAGCAGGTATCGTAATTTTATTTATTTTATATGTGTCTTTCATAGCAGCCTCCTGAAATTTGACGAGGATGCAAAACGCCACCTTGTATAGTACACCCATATTTCGCCAGTTATGTTGGATCCGATGCAATATGGGGAGAATCTAAATGATAAATGATTTTATTTCTGTAAGTAGGTTTGTACAAACACTTTTACACTTCAATTATTTTTTTTAAACCAAATGATGTCGGCGTTTCCTCTCTGACTACTCTGAGAAGAAAGGCCGAAACAAACTCACAGAGATCAGTCTCTTTTAAAATCCAGATATAATCTTGGTCAGATCATGTCAAGACCATGTAGATTGGTGTCTGAAATGGTATCGAGTGGACCTGTGCAGTCAGTGCACGCATTTGTCAGTAGTTGTGCAGCTCAATTCAGAACTTAAGGAGCTCAACGATTCAATGAACAATACCAAAGAAAGGACATTTGGCTAGGCCGCAAAACATACTCAAACTGCCAGACCATGTTAAAAACTAACTGAGAATAAAACAAAGTTAAACAATGACCCACATAGTCTTCACATTTACAATAATTAAAATAATATAATACCTACTTAACAGAGTAAATATTCATGTCATTGCATAAATAAAATTTATCGCCCCTTGCCATCAACCGGGCAGAAATCCAAACCCCGGGCTGCTACTGAGAAATTCCACAAGGAAACACCCAATGTCACTAAGACCGACCCGGGAATTAAACCCTCATGCTCAGCAGTAGCGCTTGCAACCACTAGACCGGCGAGGCAGATAATATAAATGAAAACTAAAAACTTTCCGCAAAATTTCGAGTGTTGCTTCCCCAGCCTTTTTGTCGTCCACCCATAGCACGTCACGTCTCATAGGTAATGTCCTAAGGGCTTTGCCCACAAACTATGAGACTGCGGGCTTGGAAAATGCCAAGAATGCTTTTCAAATTGCTTGCCCGGGTAAAGGATTTCCAGACAACCCAAAATCTCAAAGGAGCTGGGACGATATTTATTGCGGTTTAACATACAAATCGATTCTGAGCCGCAGTTCAGGTCCGGATCGCGCAAGACTTTTGGCGGTCAGAGCCAGAGGCCGGTCATTGGCTACATGCCCATCCTTCTCCATATACCGATAACTTCCTGGATCCGATCTCGCTTCGTCTGGCGACTGGTCTGCGGCTTGAGGTCACGGTATGCACTCCACACACATACGACTGGGTCACCATGGACTTTGTTGTCAAAAAAGTGCAGGCCGCTTTTCAAGACATGGACACTTAATGACATAATCCACCGGTCTCTTGCCAGCATCAATGTGCCTGCTCTTCTTGAGCCGACTGGCATTGTCAGAGATGATGGCAAAATACCTGATGGTGTGTCATTGGTTCCGTGGAGTTTGAGACGGATGCTTGTGTGGGACGTAACCTGTGTAGACACACTGGCACCGTCCCACCTCCAACGGACTACTTCGAAACCGGGTGCGACGGCAGAAAATGCCGAAAATCTTAAAGTTATTAAATATGGAGGCCTTGGCAGAGAGTACAACTTTGTGCCCTTTGGCGTCGAGACCCTCGGTCCGTGGGGTCCCAGCGCGCATAAGTTATTTGCGGAAATCGCTAAACGTCTAGTTGATGTAACTGGTGACCGAAAAGCTGGCGGCTTTCTCGCGCAACGCATCAGCATTGCAATTCAGCGAGGAAATGCCGCCAGCATCCTTGGTACAATGGCCTTTTTTAGGCTTAACTTAGTTTTAATTTAATTTAGTTAATGTTAATAATCATCCTGTAATTTGGTTATGTAAATAAATTTGTCAATGAAAACTACCTCCAAATTCTTACTTATCAAATGTGCTTGCTACATAAAATATAGCCGATAGATCCAGTGAAAACAAATTCCTATAAAAAATTTCGAACAGCGCTATAAGACACGACATTGACGTATTTTTAAAAAGGGGCGATAAATTCTCGTCTCATACGGTTCTAGTTACGTCACTCTCAATTCAGAGTTTATTATATTACCTGCTTTTCAAGCGATAAGGTATTCGCTTGAAAAGCGGTAGGTGAAAATATTAAGAGAGAGAAAGACGCGAATTACGTCGCGTATTCCCTCAGGTTTTATATTTTTTATATCTCGTAATAATTTTCTCGGATTTACGGCAGATCATATGTGATGAGGAAAGCCGTGCAAAGTACATAATATAGGTACCTATGTTGGATAATAAATAATGTAGGTATTTCACAGTATAAATAGATTTCGAACATGGGGTTGTTCGTCGTTCCTCTGGCTGGAGGCTTTGAGTTAACTTAAGGCAGCCACAGGATAGTCCGGTGAAGTAGTCACGACCTCTCAAGGTCAAACTACGAGATGCCATACATAAAAAAAGGGTTGTTCGTCTATGGCAGCGATGCACAGACCGCGGCCCCCTGTCAGTACGCGTGCGGCCCGTCAACAAATTAAAAAAATGCGGAAAATAAAATAAAATTATAAAATAAATATTGACAATGTTGTATACCTAATTACCTACATTATCAAGCATGTGTTGCAAGCTTGCGATCGGAACTGTTCGGGTAGCACTTGGGTGAGTTCGGGTGAGAGGGGTGAGGCGCGCAAAAAAATGTCACGGCAATGCATTGCCATGCATCAAAGTTTATATCGAAAGTTTTACAAAAAACGTTTAATGACTCTTACAAACAAGCGCGACACGCGACGCGACACAAAGGCACCGCTTGTAGTGCTACACGCGGTGTCTTTGTGTCGCGTCGCGTGTCGCGCCTGTTTGAAGGAGCCTTAAATTCTTTTAAAACGTTTAAGGCTCGCACATGCTAGGGCGATATCCTGAGATATCGCGCTAGTCTGCACGAGCCTTTACCTAATTATTTTTCTTTGGGCACATGAGCCAGGTGGGTGCCAGGCTCGCCTTTGGCTCATAATGTGCCCGAGTGGTCCCTATTCTCTACATATAAAGTCTGTGCATCCCTGGTCTATAGTAATAAATATTAATAGTGGCTGAATTTCTTCACAACTCCACTAGCTGTTATGTAAGAACGTAGTTGATTTCACGAACGATAAAACGTGAAAAATACAGCCTTTTCTATGAGACATAGAACAATACACAAAGCTATAAATAATGCTAACTTCTACCGTTTTCTTCGGAAACAAAGCGGAAACATTTCAAAGTGAAATAAACAGCTGTGACTGTACAAAATTACAGCCGGACTTTTTAAGGAGTTAAGGCTCCCGAAGACGGGCGCGACGCGACAGCGCGACGACGCGACACTAGTAACACAATTTCTTTGAAATTTTCATGGAAAGTGTCGCACTGCCTGTCGCGATATCGCCCCAGTCTGCACGAGCGTTTAAGAAAACAGTAAAGGTTCGTGCTCGTGGACTAAGGTCTTCAACCAGTGCGTCCTGCCCGTTATGACATACGGTGCCGAAACGTGGACACTGACAGTCGGGCTGATCCACAAATTCAAGGTCGCTCAGCGCGCCATGGAGCGGGCGAGCAAGCTGTAGTGGCAGTGGGCTGGCCATGTTTGTCGAAGGACCGATAGTCGGTGGAGCAGACGATTCCTGGAGTGGAGACCGCGTATCGGCAAGCGTAGTGTGGGACGCCCCCAGCTAGATGGACCGACGACCTTAAAAAGGTGGCTGGGACAGACTGGATGCGGAAGGCGGAGGACAGGGTGTTGTGGCGCAGCCTGGAAAAGGCCTATGTCCAGCAGTGGACTGTTATAGGCTGAGTTGATTGAAAGGCTCGTGCAGACTGGTGCGATATCGTGGGCGCGACAGGCATATTGCTGCCTGTCGCGCACGCGATATCGCGCAAGTCTGTACGAGCCTTTATTTGAAACGACAATTCAGTTCAAGATTTATTTTTATATTAGGTACATTTCTAATTTAATTTTGAGTTTCATTTCCTCATTTTAAACCTGGATCTGGGAAAATATATCTAGACAAGGAGTACTTAGACTTTATTAAAATTTGAATTAAGAGGCTGACAACAGCTAAAACGCAGTCACTATCGGACTGTATAGAAAAGAAAGAGAAGCGCGATGACACAACGCTGGTAATGTATTGCAAAATATGAATCAATTATCTATTTACAAAAAATCTACTGATTGGATGAAAAAAAAATACAAAACACTATTATGCTAACATGTTACTTGTAGAATAATCTGACAAAAAAACAGAATGATTGCATGTAGTAATATGGTTCTTAATTATTAAAAGAATTTTTTTTAAGGTATTTTCGTGATGTTTTTCTATCGTATCAAATTAGTTATATTATGTTTTCAACACACTATCTACCTAGCATATATTCTTAAGGATATATGCTAGGTAGATAGTGTGATGAAAACATAATATAACTAATTTGATACCTCTAAAAAAATATTTTAACCATTAAAAACCATATTAATATACATGCAATCATTCTGATTTTTGTCAGATTATTCTACAAGCAACATATTAGCATAATAGTGTTGTTTTCTTTTTTTATACAATCTATAGCTTTTTTGTAAATCGATAATTGCTTCATATTTTGCAATAAATTACCAGCGTTGTGTCATCACGCTTCTCTTTCTTTTCTATGCAGTCCGACAGTGACCGCGCTTTAGGTGTTGTCGGCCTCTTAAAAAGCTATTGTGTCTCGCATAGATCAACGTTCGCCGTAAGGGTTACGTCCCTTGTAATAGGGGCCGAGCCTATTGCCATGAACCGGGCACGAACCTGGACAGGCTACTACTGAGAAATTCCAGATAGAAAAACCAAATAAACGACGCGACAGCGGTAGAACAATTTACATGAAGTTTTCATCGCCAGTCTGCAGGAGCCTTAACACTGCCCGACCTGGGAATCGAACCCAGGACCTCATGCTCAGTAGCGCTTGCGACCACTAGACCACCGAGGCATGACGTACTTATCAGGTTTTTACTATTTTCATGTTACAATTTTACGATTATATTATAAACCTGCTAAACATAGAATTTCTAACAAACACAACGATACACAACATATTTAACGCGCTAACAAGACCAAATTGACCAAAATTGGCTTCTTTTAAGAAAAAAAAAATTGCCAAATCTGTATAGTTTGTGGTAGCGGAAAAAACATATGTTAATTTTGAACATATATCCCAGAACTTGGTTGTTACCAAAGTACGTTTTGAAAAAAAATCTCGATACAAACTAACGTTAAACTAACCTCTTACCTAGAGTTCTAATCCTAAATCTCTGCTTTAAATATCAACATAGTACGTTACGTATTTCATTAATAACAAGAACGTCTTATTTAAATGCAGAACTTGGTTGTTTTTCATTTTAAACTACTCAACTCAATTTTGAGTAAATAGATTATTACTTCATATTTTGCAATAAATTACAAGAATTGTGTCATCGCGCTTCTCCTTCTTTTCTATGCAATCTGACAGTGACCGAGGTTTAGGTGTTGTGAGCGTCTTAAGCATCATATTTACATACATGGCCAAAAGAATATGCTATTTCAATTCTCTTAATCGATTTATGAGACAGGAAACGTATTCAAGATGCGGGGAGCGTCCGACATTTTAATAAATTCGATGTAGAAAATGAATCACGGTGTTGCGTCCGCATAACAATGGTACATATATGTGACTTCATCGTAAATGGAGCAGTCGGTGCCAATTTATGTACCGAATACTTACTGCCAATAAATAATATCACAATGTTCTTGATCCGTACTGTCTCGTGGCTAGCGTTGCCAGGCGTCCGGATAAAGCCGGACACAGTCAGGCTTTTTGGTTGCGTGTACGGCCAAATTAGACGGTGTCCAGCCTGTCATTTATTAGGCTTTTAAATTTGACCATTTATTTTACAATAATATGATATACCATGACCATTTTGTTTTAATTTGTTTTCCGTTGCAAATTGCAATAGTAGTTGGTACTATTGCAATTATTGAAATTAATATTGTAATGAATATTTAATGATTAATAATAAAGAAGACTGAGATTCATTAAATTTTATCTTTGGTTCATTAGAATTTAAGAAGATTTTATGATAAAAAGCCTTCTTTTATTTTTCTTTTAATCTCGTGTTATAAATATTAAGGATTTCCGGCTTTTTTACCCAAATGTCCGGCTAAACTAGCTGGCCTGTCCGGCTTTTCGGTTTTAAGACCTGGCAACCCTACCCGTGGCTTCAAATTACAGATCGACCGAATTTCTTTTTTGGGTAATTTTCGTCGGAAATATTCATTTTAATTTTCGGTTGAAAATGCAAATCAGACGGAATTTCGGTTTAAAAAATAACCATTTTCGGTTGGACTCAGTCAAAATTGCTTGACAAGCACGAAAAAATCACAACCTTGGGAAGAAATTTTGACCGTCTAAGCCGACCGAATTCGGTCGTAAAGCGATCTCTATCTATGTCGAGACTACAGGGCCAGGTACTGGTATTTAGCACATTAAGCAAAGCAATATTTAAATAAAGTCACATTCCACTTTAAGGAAGCCCTGTTGTCTTCGGCCGTTGTTGCTCCTATGAATAAAACTTTTTTTGTGTATTCATAGCAGAATATGTTGTGCCTTTTATTTAGTCTGTTCTAAATCAACGTATGTTTTTTATTTCTTTTATTAGTGAAAAAGAGCAAACTGTTCTTCATGCAAACATTATTTTCAAGCGTTTGTTAGTACCGGATTACTATACTGCCTAGCTAAGCACAAAGGTCCTAAGTTACATTTTAGGTATTTTTACTTTTTTTGCTTATTTGGCACCATGGCAACAAACGTCCTATCTGTGCATTTACTTACTCAAACCCATGTTTACAGTTTGTCCTTTAGCACTCTGTTACAAAGGATTAAAGTCATATCTAACAATTTTATATTGAAAGGGAATATATTAATTATAAGCAAAACTAAGACAGTTTTTTATCTAAACAATCGACTTTCAAACACTTTCAATACATAAACAGTAGGCATTCAACAAAACACGTTTTTGCCTTTTCTGTAAATAATACATTTGGCAGATAGGACTTATACGCTTAGCAAAGCAGTATAAGCATTTTTATTAATCCGGCTAGCTGCGCCCCGCGTTGTCACCCGTATAAGTCTGGATCCCGTGGGTCTCCCGGGATAAAAGTATTCTATGTCCTAATCCAGGTCTTGGTTCAACCATGCACCAAATTTCATCCAAATCCGTTCAACCGTTTTAGCGTGAAAGCGTAACAAATAAACAAACAAACTCACTTTCGAATGTATAATTTTAGTTAGGATTTCAAAACCTCACATGGAATATCTAAAATTCTAGAGGAACCAAAAACTATCTAAAAGGTATTCCATGTAATATGTACGCCAATTTCGCAGGTATAAATTCCTGAAAGTAATCAAAATATTTTCGGGTGCCCAGTGCCTGGATGAATATTCTCTAACGAAGAGCGTCCATTTTGGCTATCCGGTGCCGGATTTATTCGGGATTTGTCGCCGGTATGAAGCCGGTTCTAGACTTGACTGGCTTTACCGGTGTATCTATAAATTATTGGAATGGGTGGCCACACACGATAAAGGATAGCGCTGCATTAGAGACGAGGTACCATACATGGAATACGAAATTTAAAATGAATGGCTCACTTTTTGATTCTGGTTAGAATAGGTTTGGAATTGACAATGCTTGACATTATAAGTAAAAAGCCCACGCACAATGAAGAGTTCCGTAGTTGGGAAGTTGGGATGAATTTATCCCAAAAACAAACTTAAGGGGCTGACAAGAGGCAAATGACCAAAATAGGCTAGACTTAAGAAAAAAAATTGCCAATTCTGTATAGTTTGTGGTAGCGAAAAAAATATATGTTAATTTTGAACATATTTCTCAGAACTTGGTTGTTACCAAAACACGTTGTGAAAAAAAAATCTCGATACAAACTAACGTTAAACTAACCTCTTACCTTGAGTTCCAATCAAAAATATCTGTATTAAATATCAACATACGTTACGTATTTAATTAATAACAAGAACGTCTTATTTGAATGCAGAACTTGGTTGTTTTTTATTTTCGATTACTCAACTCAATTTTGAGTAAATAGATAATTGCTTCATATTTTGCAATAAATTACAAGCGTTGTGCCATCGCACTTCTCTTTCTTTTCTATGCAGTCTGACAGTGACCGCGGTTTAGGTGTTGTCAGCGTCTTAACATTGTAGTTAAAAAACATGTTCTCCATACATCGATATATGCCACTGTCAATTCTCCAACCACAAATTTAAGTTGGTCGACTATAACTCGTTAACTTGTAAAGCCTACTGCCATGAATTTACTTGAATTGTACATCTCCATAAACAACCATTTAGCTGACGGCTGACACGACTTTAACAAAAAATTGCACTTTAATGCTTAATATTACGCAAGTGGATCCTTGAATCGAAAAGTGGTGTTCACAGATGAGAAGAAAAAATATCATCCCCGCGTTACGTGGAAGGGAGGTACCCTAAAAAATTTTTTTTTCAAGATTTTGTTTTAGCACTTTGTCGGCGTGATTAATATGTATAACCTACCTATGCCAAAATACAGCTTTATTTATTAGTACTAAGCATCTCTGGGACAGACACAGACAGACAGACAGACGGACATGGCGAAACTATAAGGGTTCCTTGTTTACTACGGAACCCTAAAAGAGGTACTTATAGCGCTACAAGGTTATTTTGGCGCGTGGCCAAAATCTGAACTAACGCCGCCATCTTATAAACAATAGGGAATATGCAAGTAATTCAAAACTTATCCATTATTAAAATATAAATTGTGTACGAGTCAAGAAACAAATCCCTATTCTTTTTACATTTTTTAATGCATTACTTATTTCACAATTCATTATTTTATGTTGCGTTTTTATGGTGGAACGGAACACAAACTCGAAACGCGTCGTCTTCGACAGTGCCGGAAGTGAAGAAAGAAACTATGTGAATAAAAATCTATTCCTTGCAAAGCGCTTGAAAGCTCACTAAGGTAAGTAAGTGCGGTTTCTGCTGGAATAAAGCACAAAAATAATTTCATTTGTATGATTCGGGGATAAAAAACAGATGTAAACAAAGAAGATTTGTGGTAAATGACGTCACATCATACCCGCGACAGAAACGGACACCGGGGGGGTAACCATGGGGTGCGTGCAGAAAACCTCCTCGTGTGCTTGATTGCTGCTGGTTCCCTGCGAATACGTTCGGGGGAAAGAGCAGTCGTCGGGCCGGTGCATCCTGGGTACGGCCAATAGTCTCTCCATGTTTCGGAGAGGGTATTGACCGTGGCGAATTTCTGCGTGGCGGGGAGCTTCATGCTCGATCGTCGGTCGTCCACTCCCCTCTCTGCTTACAGAGGGCAGGTCGAGTGGGCGAAGAGTGGCGGTGCTTGCTGTGCACTTACCCTGCCAGCGAGCAAGCAGCGGGAGAATGATTCTTCTGCCTGCAACCGTCGAAATCGTAATCCGTAAAGAGACCACAGTCATGTTTTGTGGCTTGTAACGGGACGAGGATCTTGGCTTAGTCGCCCGGATCGCGAGGAAGATAACCTTTATAAAAATTCCTCTAATATCAAGTTTTGGTGCGCGGCGAGGATATGAATGGCTGAGGAGTAGTGTCATCTGCAACTTCACAGTTGTAGGTGGTGCATCAGTCGTTAGCGCACCCCCAGCCAGGGTACCAGTGGACCCTCTGGTTGGGTAATAAATTTACACTTACCTAGGGACAGGGGGTGAACCTAGGTAGACCGATTAAATCCCCCACACTCGTGGGAACAAAATGGAATCTTTTTTAAAAAAAAAACAACAAACAACTGGACGTCAAGGGGAGGAGAGCGATGCCGGGTCGGAGTCCGACCCTGCATCAGGCGGAGAGAGCTCGGGGAGCTCGCAGCGAAAAGGGGTGCTGGAGAGGAGCCGAGAGTATAGGCGGACCTCCAAGCGGCCCAACTCGGGGTCTACCTCCGACGATGGAGTCGGCCGGAGGAAGAAGATTCACTCCAGCCGGCGGGGCGGAGCCCGAGGTGGTGGAGGGGTGGACAGAGTGCCCCCCACAAAGGAGGCGGGCAAGCCGGGCCGGGCTGGCCCGGTCGAGCTGACCAGCCCGGCCGGGCTGGCCGGACCGGCCCGGTTGGCCCGGCGACCCGAGAGGCTCGCCAAGGAGGGACCCCCCTCTGAGGCTTCTGGAGGTGGGGCGGAAGCCGCTGGCGGTTCCGGGTCGGAGCGTGCGGCCGGGTTTGCGGAGGTCGTGGCCGCTGCGATCAAGGCGGTATCTGTGAAGAGGCTTAGGTCCTCTAAGGATCAGGCCATAGCCGCGGCCACGGCCTCTATTGTGGCGGCAGCGGAGGCCCTTCACGTCAGGCATCCTTCGGACGGTATGTCTGAAATGCGCCTGACAGCCGCCATGGAGCTTCTCCGATAGGAGAACGAGAAGCTCCGAGCGGACCTGGCTGGGCTCCGAGGAGCCGGCCCGCGAATGGAGCCGCAAGTGGGCAGCAGCAGGAACAGGGACGGCCCGTGCAGGACCGGGTTCTAACCCTGGTGAGGCAGGAAATGGCTTCCTTGCGGAGTCGTTTCTCCGCCCTGGAGGCCATCGTCCTACGCCCCCCGTTAGCGGCGAGCCAGCCGGCCTCGGGCAGGTCGAAGGCCGCCTCATATTCAGCCGCTGTAGGTTCCGCGGCCAAACCGGGGTCGACGGGACAGACCAAGGGCGCGGCGAAAGCGCAGGTGGCGAAGGCTCCAGCCCCAGCGGCGAGAGCTTCAGCCCCAGTGGCGAGAGCTCTAGGCCAGGAGGCGAGGGCTCCGGTCCTGGCGGCGAGACGGCCACCACCGCCTCCTAAATCTCTTCCGGCCGATGCCGAATGGCAAGTGGCCGGGAAGAAGAAGAAGGCTAGTAAGGCAGCAAGGGCGGCCAAAAAGAGAGAGAGGCGGCAGCGTCGCAAGAAGCGCACCGCCGCGGCTAGGCTCCGCGCCCCGAATTCCGCAGCCGTAGTGATTACACTACAACCGGATGCGGAAAAAAAGGGTGTGTCCTATAAGACCGTCCTTGAGAAGGTGGGTGAGGTGGTGCGCCTCGAGGAGCTCGGCGCTGCCGGAGGCCTTAAGATGAAAATTACGGCGACTGGAGCCCGAATGGTGCAGGTCCCCGGTGCGGCTAGCGGCCCGGCCGCTGACGCCCTGACCGAAAGGCTTAGGGCGTCACTAAATGCGGATGAGGTCCGAGTGTCCAGGCCCACCATGTGCGCCAGCATGCGCATCATGGGCCTGGACGACTCCGCGACGGAGGACAAGGTGGTCGCCGCGGTGGTTAGGACCGGGGGGTGCTCTGCCGAGCAGGTGAAGGCAGGCACCATCCGTCCTGACTCCACGGGGCTGCAAACCGTTATGGTGAGCTGCCCCGTGTCGGCGGCGAGAAAAATTGCCGGGGAGGGCCAACGGCTATTGGTGGGCTGGGTTTCCGCGCAGGTGAAACTGCTGGAACCCAGACCTCTGAGGTGCTTCCGCTGCCAGGTGGGCAACCACGTGCAAGCGAATTGCACCTCGGAGGTGGACCGCAGCGGTCTTTGCTACCGCTGCGGTCTGCCCGGGCACAAGGCCGGCTCGTACAATGCCACGCCGCACTGTGCGCCGTATGTGCGGCGGCTGGCAAGCCGGCCGAGCACCGGATGGGGGGCAAGGCCTGCGCCCCACGCACCAAAGCCAGGACCAGAGGCAAGCCCTCCGCCACCGCCGTCACCGCCGCAGCCGCCACCACTGCCACCGCCGCTGCCGCCTCCAACACCGCCGTCGTCGCCGTCGCCACCGTGGCCGCTGCGGCAGGCCCCTCTCAGGGGGCTGGGAAGGAGGCCCAAGAGGGGGCTGACATGGAGTGCCATTAATGGCCCCATTACGCCACCTCCAGGCGAACATCAACCACTGCGCCGCCGCTCAGGATCTGTTACTCCAGAGCATGGCGCAGTGGTCGATTAACATCGCCGTGGTCGCTGAGCCGTACTTTGTCCCGCCCAGGGATGACTGGGTGGAGGACCTGAGCGGCTCAGTGACCCTAATTTCGTCGGCCGCCGCCGGTACCCCAACCCTCGAGGCCGTCAAGAGAGGACGGGGCTGCGTAGCAGCACGGTTCGGGGAGATTGTCGTGGTAGGGGTCTACCTCTCTCCGAACCGAACTCTTGCCGAGTTCCACAACTCCCTTGCAGAGTTGAGAGACGTCGTCGTCGGTTTTGGATCCCTCCCCGTGTTCGTCCTCGGGGACTTCAATGCCAAGAATTTGGCTTGGGGTTCCCGGTTAACGGACACACGGGGCAGGATGGTGGAGGACTGGGCTCTGGAGACAGGCCTGGTCGTCCTAAACCGGGGTTCTGTCCCCACGTGTGTGCGGATGCGGGGTGAATCAGTGGTGGACATCTCGTTCGCCAGCCCCGCTCTGTCGCCGCGTGTAGTTGACTGGCGTGTCATGGAGGGGGTGGAGACCTATTCCGATCACCGGTATATCCGGTTCGACGTCTCCGCCCAGACCTCGGACGCGCCGGTCCGACGGGCCCCGAGTGGTCCGCGGTGGGCGCTGAAGCAGCTGGACCGGGAGCTCCTCCTGGAAGCCTCGATCGTGCAGGCCTGGTTGTCACCACCGGACAGGCCTGCCGACATCAACGTCGAGGCGGAGTGGTTCCGGGAGGCCATGTCCGACATATGTGACGTGGCAATGCCCCGGGCCCAGCCTGGACGTGCCTCGCGCCAGGTGTACTGGTGGTCGCAGGAGCTGACGGCTCTGCGCACTGCGTGCGTGGCTGCGCGACGCCGGTACACCAGGCACCGCAGGCTCCGTATCAAACCTCCGGATACGGATGCCATTCAGGCGGAGCTATACGAGGGGTACAGAGCGGCGAAGACCGCCAAGTACCAAGCGGAGATCCTGCGGGCCAGGGGGTTGGCCCGCGAGGAGTCACTGGGGACTCTGGACAGGGACCCGTGGGGACGCCCGTACAAAGTGGTGCGGGATAAACTCCGCCCATGGGCTGCCACGCTGACGCAGAGTCTCCGGCCCCAGCTTGTGGAGGACGTGGTGAGCGCTCTGTTCCCTTCCCGAGGGGAACACACCTCCCCGCCTATGGCTCCGCCTACTGCGGTGCCCGATGCGGACCACACCGCCAACGACGACGACGACGACGATGCTCCAGAGGTGACCGAGGTAGAAATGAGAGCGGCGGTACGCAGGCTTAATGCCAAAAATACCGCCCCAGGACCCGACGGCTTACCTGGGAAGGCCTGGGTCCTGGCCTTGGAGGCTCTCGGGCCTCGACTTAGGGGGCTCCTAAGCGCATGCATGGAGGGGCCAGTTCCCACTTCGCTGGAAGACGGGGAAACTGGTCCTCATAAAGAAGGCAGGGCGCCCCCTGCGGACTCTCCGTCCGCTTATCGGCCCATCGTGCTGCTCGACGAGGTGGGCAAGCTCTTTGAAAGAGTCATTGCAGACCGCCTCGTCGGCCAGCTGGTGCAGGTGGGGCCGGATTTGGCGGAGAGCCAGTTTGGTTTCCGCAGAGGGCGCTCTACGGTGGACGCCATCATGCGTGTGCGAGCCCTGACGACGGGGAATGCTGTTGCCCAGGGTGGGGTCGTCTTGGCGGTGTCTCTAGACATCGCCAATGCCTTCAATACCCTGCCCTGGAGTTGCATCAGGGAGGCACTCCGCTATCACCGGATGCCGACCTACCTCTGTCGTGTGGTCGAGGCCTATTTGACGGACAGGGCCGTCATCTACCCCGGTCACCAGGGAGTGTGGAACCGGCAAGAGATGTCGTGCGGTGTCCCACAGGGATCGGTCCTGGGGCCGCATCTGTGGGACATCGGATACGACTGGGTGCTGCGCGCCGACCTCCCTAGCGGCGTCAGCGTAGTGTGCTACGCTGACGACACGTTGGTCCTGGCGCAGGGGAGGTCGCACCAGGCGGCGGCTGAATTAGCGGCACGCGGGGTAGCGACAATCGTCGAAAGGATCCGGCAATTGGGACTCGAGGTGGCCCTGCACAAGTCCGAGGCCATGTGTTTTCATGGTCCTCGGAACGCGCCACCGTTGGGGTCCCAAATAACGGTAGGAGGGGTTTCTATCGGCGTCGAGTCGACGATGAAGTACGAGTACCTGGGACTCGTCCTCGGCAGCCGGTGGAACTTCGTGGAGCATTTCCGACGTTTGGCTCCCAAACTGGAGCGGGCGGGCGCTGCATTGAAGCGGCTCCTGCCCAATCTAGGGGGTCCAAACGCCTCCTGCCGGAGGCTCTACGCGGGGGTCGTGCGGTCCATGGCCCTCTACGGGGCTCTTGTATGGGCGCGCTCTCTGGCGCTGCGGCCAGCCCGCCGGTTGAGCGCGGCCCAAAGGGTCATGGCCATCAGGATGGTCCGGGGATACCGCACGGTCTCCTGTGAGGCAGCGAGCCTCCTTGCCGGATTGCCGCCATGGGATCTGGAGGCAAAAGCCCTCGCGCACGTATGGGAGTGGCGCGAGGAGGCGAAACGCCGGGGCGTTAGTCCGCTGCCGCGAGAAATCGCGACTCAGCGGACGGAGCTCCGGCGGGATCTCATGGCGTCTTGGAAAGTACGGTTGTCGCAACCCAGTTCTGGGCACGCCACGATTGCGGCGATAAGCCCCCTCTTTGAGGAGTGGCTGGAGAGGCGCCACGGCGTCCTCACCTTCCGCCTGACGCAGGTCCTCACCGGACACGGCAGCTTCGGGAGGTTCCTGTGTCGGATAAGGCGGGAGGAAACGTCCGGGTGTCACCACTATGTGGATCGCCCGGAGGACACGGTGGAGCATACGGTGGAGGTCTGCCCGGCTTGGGCAGAGCACCGCCGTGTCCTCGTGGAGGCGATCGGCGGCAGAGACCTCTCGCGTCCGGCCCTGGTTCAGGCCATGGTACGGAGCGAGAGGGCATGGGCAGCCGTCACCTCCTTCTGCGAAGCAGTAATGCTCGCGAAGGAGGAGGCGGGACGGTTGAGGGAAAGGCACGTTTCGCGCCCTCTCGCCCCTAGCCGCCGCAGGAGACGCCCTGGGCGTCGGGAATCTCGGGCGGATTTCCAGCCACCGTAGGCGCGGGCTTGCGGACGGTGAGCAATGGGTAGCTCACCGTCCGGTAAGGACCAGGCCCGGGTCGACGGCGCGTCGTATTCCACGCGCGCCTCAAAGAGATGTCGTCAGCACAAAGTAGGGGTCCACTAGGGCCGATGCCTGCCGGGGTCGCGGGAAGGTACTTATGGGTCACCGAGGCCCCCGCAACACAGGCAACAGGAAGGAATACGGGTGGGTTTTAGTCAGTAAGAGTCTGACACACCCTCCCGCTCCGCCCAGAGCGGGAGAAGTTATTTGATGATTTCCCACCCTCAAAAAAAAAAAAAAAAAACAAAAAAGTGATAGAGCTATACAGGACTTATAGCTCTATCTCTTTTTCACGCTGAAGTAATATTGAAGTAATACTGCTATCAGAGGTGATGGTTACCCCCCTGAACTGTAGTAGAAATTTGTTGGAGTTTCATATTTTTTTTGAGCAACAAGCAGTAGTTGAATTTAACTTTTAATACTTTTCTTGGGGTGATATTTCTTACTATTATTGATTTAGTGAAAAACAATATTACATGCATATTCCCTATTGCACAAATGTTTACCAACTGACGAATCCTCGAATGGCGTTGACAGTGGGGCGCCCTGTCAACGTCATTCGAGCACCAAAAGATGCTTGTAGCAATATTTAGAGGTAACCTACCCAACACCGAATCTTAAAAAAAATGTCACACTATTTAGGACATACGTGGAAGTACGACGGCGTGTCGAAATGATCGAGAGAAAAAGAGACAAGACAATATGTAACTTGGCTATCTAGCCTCGTTTTGACGTGCTACTTGAGTAGAGGCACGTCAAAACAGTTCCGTACCTACCTCAAAACCCATAAAGGATCACTCGTGCGTCTGTCTGTACGTCCGTCTGTCACAACCGATTTTATGTGACCCAAATACGTATTACGTAAATAAATGAACTTTGATATGGGGTTCACTTTTTGCGGAAAAAAAAAAAAATAAAAAAAAAACATGCAAACTGTGCCGTGTGAGTGTGACATATCAAATGAAAGGAGTTGTTATAAGGATTTCAAATATTATAATTTAAAAATTATTCGTTTTAATGTTATTAAAGAAAATAGATGACAATTTACCATTATCCCCCTTATCTCCGAACCTGCTGAGAATAAAACTTTGAAAAAAAAAACAGAGTTCTATACTTATTACCCTAAAAAACCTATAAGAAGTCTATGGACTTTACTAACACTTACAGTTAGAATGTATGAGGGAATCTGTTTTTTAACTACAATGTTAAGTTTGGTCTTAGGATAAATTCATCCCAACTACGGAACCCATCATTGTGCGAGGTCACGCACTTAGCCGGTTTTTTTAACTCATAATTATATCTTATCCAAATTAGCCTAGTGACAACGATGCGAGTCTGTTACTCGTAACTGCTGTTAATCAGAATGACTACATAATTGAATTGAATAAGATTTCCAACACTCGAAACTTTAGGCTTTCACGAAGGTTGAGGATATTACAGTTTCACGCTGTCTTTAGATTCAATTAATTTTCGATGGAACTTTCAAATTTGATGCCAGTGGGAGCTAAGCCGTTCTACTATCAAAGAACTGCAATTGTCAGTAAAATGTATTAATTGAGCAATGCTTGAATATCTGTTGTTTAGATAATATAAAAGTAACAAAGTCAAAAGTAATTGGTACGAGTTATGGGAACGAGTCTGACGCCGAAAGTATAATATTTAGAACTTTGTCCGTTTTTTTTTCCGTTTGTCTGGATGTATAATATGTTCCAGATTGGCGCAAAAACGGCTTAACGGATTTGGATGAAAATCGGCACATAGAGAGTTTATAGCATGGATTAACACATACGGTACTTTTAACTCTGGTAGTACGTTCCCGTGGGATATTTTTCGACATCCACGCGGGCAGTGTTTGAATATTTTTAGACTTCTATGGCCATGTATTCCCAATAGCCAGCATCCTTATTAAACTTGACCCACGTTTGGCTTAATTTTTCTCAAGGTCGTTTATTTTAGCGTTCAATCGGAAACCCTAATTGCGCAATGAACTCCTGACAAAAATGCTAGAAAAAAAAACAGCGGACCCAATCCTTGACAATCATAAACACTACAGAGAAACAATACTTAATGCATGTAACTCTGCACTTGCAATAAAATGGTGCATAATGCGTCTTATTGTCTATGGTCGTAAAGCGTCGCGTTCATGCACCGAGCAAGACTAACAAGTAACAACACTTTAGTAGGTATGTATTGTTTTATACAAGTTGTACCTACTTGAATTAAAACTGAATAACGTCTCTACGTTATTCAGAGACGTATACTAACACAATGGCAACAATAGTGCATGAAGACATGGTGAATTTAATTTAAACGAGATGAACATAAGCGAGATCATAGACACTTCTTGGGTTCTTATAAAATTGCTGCTAACGAAAAAAGACATTTGTTATTTTATAAAAACAGGTTTACTTCCATCGCTGTGACGTTAAAAATATGAAGTTTCGTCTTCGATACTTAACCTAAATAAATAAATTAATAACCCAAACACGACTTGTCAATTACGTACTATTTTTTTTTCTTTATTTTAAGGGCTTTATCGCTGAGCGATAACGTCACCCTGTAACATCAGCACAATAAACTTAAGGCGCTGACAGATTTGGCAATTTTTTTTTCTTAAGAGAAGTCATTTTGGTCAATTGGGTGACCAAAATAGGCTTCTCTTAAGAAAAAAAAATGCTAAATCTGTAAGTATAGTTTGTGGTAGCGGAAAAAATATATGTTAATTTTGACCTTATTTCCCAGAACTTAATTGTTACCAAAACACGTTTTAAAAAAAACTCTGTATAAAAACTGGAGTTCTAATCCAAAATATCTGTATTAAATATCAACATACGTTACGTATTTAATTAAAAACAAGAACGTCTTATTTGAATGCAGAACTTGGTTGTTTTTTATTTTTGATTACTCAACTCAATTTTGAGTAAATAGATAATTGCTTCATATTTTGCAATAAATTACAAGCGTTGTGTCATCGCGCTTCTCTTTCTTTTCTATGCAATCTGACAGTGACCGCGGTTTAGGTGTTGTCAGCGACTTAAGGGCTTTATCGCTGAGCGATAAAGTCACCTGTAACATCAGCACAATAAACTTAACCTAAAAACACGTTGTCTTTCTGAGATTAATACTTACTTTAAGACAGAAATTGCAAGTTTGTAATTACGTACTTAATATAATATTACTAAATGTTGAAGCTACCGACCGAAAAGCTGGCGGGTTTCTCGCGCAACGCATCAGCATTGCAATTCAGCGAGGAAATGCCGCCAGCATCCTCAGTACAATGCCTCGAGGGTCTTTTTAGGTTTAACTTATATTTCAACAACATATCAATAACTGTGTACCTATGTTTATTTAGCTGTCATACTGACTGCAGGTCAATTATGTAGTAGATGTACAGAATCAGTAAGTTTCGGCACGGTGAACTGACTTTTTACACCCTGTACACGTCACCATGCTAGTTGAAATATAAAATCGAATATTATAAATATTTCAAATTTATAGGCGGAATAAAACATTAAATGCCAAAAAAAAATTGTGGGAAATTTTCATGAGGCGGACAACACCGAGCTTGCTTTTGCAAGTGATAGCACTTTCTCCCTCTAATTATCCTTCCCATCGTTTTTGCGAACCAGTGTAAAAGAGATAGATTATGTTCTTTGTTTAAAATGCTTAGTGGTTTCAAAGCTAAGTTCTCATAAGTGAAGTGGCACGTTTTTTTTGACGCGTGTGTTTTGATGAAGTTTGTTCCTGTCTATAAGTTTATAAGTGTAATTTATAGTATTATGAGACACTAACATAGGTACAGATGTTCTATGTCACGAAGTCCGTTTGGCTATGAATGTTGTCAAGCGTGCACATACACATTGTTTTTGTGTGCGTAACCTCGAGACTACTCGAGAGCGCTCAGTGTCGATCGGGACACGGTCCGGATCAGTAGTGGTTTTTAGTTCGCGCCAAATTGTTTCACGGAGTAAGGTCAGCATGGCAACAAAACGAAGAAGAGTTGTCCATAGTGAGGTAATATTTATTTATACGTTTTCAATTAAAATGTTATACAAAGATACTTAATATAGCAATAGAAGTATTTATAAAATGAATGTTTTTTTGTGTTATAAAATGTTTATATTACTTAATTATTTTGATTACATTTTGTTTTAGGGTCGAAACATGATAGCTAGTGTTTATCATTTTCTGCGAGAAGAATATGAATTTACAAAATCATTAATGGAACTCAACTGTGATTTGTCTCATTTACGAGACATTACACGCCGTACAGCTGAAGCTACGGGTGTGAGTCAAAAAACAGTACAAAGAATATTAAAAGAAGAGAAGGAATTGCCATCCACTTCATCAAAATTCACCTCACCTATGAAGAAAAGGAGAAAGCGAGATAATAAAGTGGATATAGATAATTTTACAGCCGATGTGGTTCGCAGTACTGTACAAGATTTCCATATTGTCCATAAAGAAATTCAAACATTAGCTAAGTTAAGAACAGCATTGAATGAAAAAATCGGATTCGAAGGTTGTTTAGAAACTGTTCGCAAGTTACTGTTGAAATTAGGTTACAAGTGGCGCAAAACAGAGAACAATCGTAAAGTCGTGACGGAGCGTCATGATATACAAATGTGGCGTTTAAAATATTTAAAAAAAATAACAGAGTACCGCTCTCAAAGTCGGCCCATTGTCTACACCGATGAGAGCTACGTCCTTTCGACACACGTGCGAAACAACACCTGGGCAAAAAAAAGGAAATAACTCCGTTTTTAAAAAAAATTAGCACAGGCACTCGCTTTATTTTAGTGCACGCGGGAACCAAGGATGGTTTTATTGAAAATGCTTCCTTGGTTTATAAGGCCAACTCAACAGCTGGTGATTATCATTCAAATATGAGCTATGATAACTATGTAAAATGGCTAATTGAAAAGTTGCTACCCAATTTACTTCCGCGCTCTGTCATTGTCTTAGACAATGCATCTTATCACAACACACGGGCTGAACGACTACCGACGCAATCTACAAAGAAAGCCGATATGCAGCAATGGCTCAGGGATAAGGGTATAGCATTTGATGAATGTATTCTTAAATTGGAATTGTACGATACAATAAACAAGTACAAAGCCCAACACGTAATCTACAAGATTGACGATTTTATAAAAAGCAAGGGTTTTGATGTCTTACGCCTTCCCACTTATCACCCAGAATTAAATGCGATTGAAAATATTTGGGGGATCGTTAAAAATTATGTCGCATCTAAAAATATCGAGCAAAACATGACGAATACGGAAAGACTGATCAATGAAAGTTTGGGCCAAGTTAGCAGTGAACCTGCCGGGGTCGCGGGAAGGTACTTATGGGTCACCGAGGCCCCCGCAACACAGGCAACAAAAAGGAATACGGGTGGGTTTTAGTCAGTAAGAGTCTGACACACCCTCCCGCTCCGCCCAGAGCGGGAGAAGTTATTTGATGATTTCCCACCCAAAAAAAAAAAAAAGTTAGCAGTGAAACGTGGCAAAAAACTTGTGCTCATGTTGAAAAAATTGAAAAAGACTACTTGAAATATTTTGATCTCGATTTTGAATTTATAATCAATGTACAAGATGATTCTGACGACAGCAAAACGGAATCGGAAATCGAAAATTTATCTGATAGTGATTGAAAATACTGAATAGTCCTACTTGTTTCGTTTCCATTCTGTAACACCAATGCTTAATTAAATAACACATATACATATTCTACATATTCTTAATATTTTTGTATTTATTGCAACCTAATCTAATTTATTTACAAAATGTATATACTTTTAAAACCAAAATTTTATTTAGATTATTAAATCTCGACTTGAACATATATCAGATTTTTTTGCTAACGTTACCTACTTTTACACACACAAGCGCGCTTGTCGGGATACGTCACTACTACAATCAAAGCCGAACGGACTTCGTGAAATAGAATATCTGTACAAGCAAACATGTCATTTGGTTTAAATAGGTTTTTATTTTTATTATTTTATTAATGTTTTATGTACCTTGTGAATGTGAGAACGTTGTAGGCTTAATAGACTAGATATTTTGTAGACCTTTTTCTTTTTTTTGTTAAGTACCTTATACATCTCGACAGGCCTACACTGTCCTCCCATACCTATTAAGACTGTAATTTGAAAACATTGTAAAAGCCAATTATTTTTAAAAGAGTAACCGTGGAGTTTCTTGCCGGCTCTTCTCCATAGGAAACGACCAATTGGAACCGTGCACCTAGCTTCTGACGTTTCATAAGTACCCTTTAAGATTTAATTGACAAGGTTGTTTTTTTATATTTTAGTTTACTAGGTACAAATATTTATTTATGTATGCAGTCGCCATAAACATTATCTTAGCACCGTTTTCCTTACAAACAGGTACGTAAATAATTATTTGCCTTGTAACCAATTTACCTCAATATCGGAAGAACTCATTATGTGTGTAAATGGGTTAATTTATGACTTGTTACTTTATTTATTTAAACTATGTCTAGCTGCGCCCCGTGGTTTCACCCGCATACGTCTCGATCCCGTAGGAGTATCGCGATAAAAGTATCCTGTCCTAACCTAATCCAGGTCACGGTCTACCCATGTGCCAAATTTCATCCAAATTCGTTGACCCGTTTTAGCGTGAAAGTGTAACAAACAAACACACTTTCGTATTCATAATATTAGATAAGATAGCAACTGAAATCTGGTTATGCCAGATCAAGAAAGAAGAATATCCAGTATTTACACGCTTCGTCAGGTCTAGTTTTAATGCAATGTTTTCACCAAAGATAAAAATATGTCTAGATAGACAGTCAAAGCTGTGAATTCGTCGAAAAAAATTGCGTCCAACTGTTGGCCACAAAATGCACGCACACTAGAATAACACAATGACATGGCGCGAGTGTGAAGGCACTCGCAGACAGGCGCGACGCGACACTAGAAGCACAATTTTCATGGAAAGTGTCGCGCTACCTATCGCGCCAGTCTGCACGAGCCTTAAAAGCTCCCAGCACACAGGCGCGACGCAACGGTGCGACACGATTCTGGTTGTTTTCATAGATATTGTTCTAATAGTGTCGCCTCGCGTCTGTCTGCCTTAAGACGTAGTTGTCACGCCTAACAAATTTGGCATGTTTGTTTTAGTTTGCAGCGGGACACTATCTAGATTTATAAATAATCAAAGGTGTGATGAGAATTCATGGGAAAATGAATAAACTACGTAGGGTGAATAGCTCATCATATTTTTAATGATGAAATAACAAGATACTCTATGCAATCTGTTAAGTTAATTATGTTTCTGAACGATAATTAAGTTTAAATACAAGGATTGTTGTTGTCTAGATTGTAGGCATTGTAGCACGGTGTGCACTATGCAGTGGTAATGTTTATTGTGTAAATTACAGTAATTATCTAGGTTTTCCTTAGTGCCGAGCGCACCCGACGTCAGCCGAACGCGACCCGAAAGTACAATGTTGAAAGTTTCGGCGCGGCCGAATTGTTCCGCGGTTTTTTGGCCGAAACCGGACCTTTGGCCGAAACCGGACCTTTGGCCGAAACCGGACCTTTGGCCGAAACCGAAACTTCGTTCGGATACTATTTTCCTTTATTGTAATACTAGCAAGCCCGCGTCTTCGTCCGCGTAAAAGTTCTTGTTCCCCGACCCGCGTCGCATCGCCCGCCCGCGCTATTACTTTGTTTTCGCATAGCGTACTTTCTTACTTTTTTTAATTTTGCTCGACTCCTAAGGGCCCTAGAGTGATGTTAAATTAATAGCCTATGTATAGCCTTCCTCAAAAATTGGGCTAAAATTTTTTTTTCACATCCGATTGATGGTAGTTCCAGAGATTAGCGGGTTCAAACAAACAAACTTATATTAAGTAAAAATATTTTAATGTCATCATTATTAACTGCTGCAAGGATGTTAAATGTTTATTAATATTTTACGTATATGCAGATTATCCACACATTGGTGCCGATTCCCTTGTTCACAAACTAAACTAAATTTAAGTTCAGTGCATCTTTTTCTTTCTGTTTCATTAAGAAAAGGACAGAAGACAAATTTTAGTTTAGTCCTGTCAAATTATTAAAATTTAGTTTAGTTTGTGAACAAGGGAATCGGCGCCAATATCTATGTTTATTCGAATGGTTCCCTAAATGTCGAGTTTGTTTACGTCGAGTCTGAGAGTCGATAAATAGTTATATATATATATAGTTCTTGCAAAATATTGCTTTCTTATGCTTTCTAATACCTATATTAGAAAGCGTATAATAGCAATATTTTGACATTTGTACGTCGAGTTTGGTTAATAGCTAGTCAGGATACAAATTAAACCCAGTATCATTAAAATATTGTTTTATCATTCGCTATTAATAATACACTATGGATAAGTAATTCAAACAGCTAAAAACACTTCTTTTTTAACAGTATATTATCTTACTCAGTAATAGTTCTTCTCAAATAAGTATTATTTTTTAATAAGTACCTACTTAACTTATTTTTTTTAAGATAATATGTTATTATTAGTAATTCAGCAGATTCAAAACAATAACACATAAAACATGTGAACCTGACTTTACTTCAAAATATGATATTATTAAACTCGACATAAAGGTAGTAGAAGCGGGATAAAGACACTCGACAAAACAGGACAGAAATCGTAGACTTAACGTAGGGGTAATAGAAGCGAGACAAGGCTCTCTGCTCGACGTAAAGGGACTCGACATAATGGAAACCATTGGTTTACGAGTATTAACAAAAAAACGGAAAGTAACCGCACTTATCAAATTATTTCAGTGCGGTTAGTGGAAGTGCTCCGGTGTGGTTCGGTCAAGTGCTGTTGAAATTAGTGGTCTGAGTGGTATATTTCAATATAAATACCCCTAAGATTTTTTTATGGAAACAATAAAAGTAATATACCTAAACTAAAGGCTGGTGCAGACTGGCGCGACAGGCAGCGCGACACGCATCACGATACTTTCCATGAATTTTTCATACAAATTGTGCTGTGTCGCGTCGCGCCTATCTGCGGAGAGCCTTAAAACGTTTAATACTGAATTATATAAATCGCGAAAAGTATGCAAGGCATCTTTCTCTAGGTACTAAAACCTAGATGGATACGTAACAAAAGGCAGCATCTAAAGTTTCGTCTATTACGGCATCGACGAGCAAGGCTGAAACCTGATCTAGACCATGTACCATGTTATTAGGAGAGCTCCGTCTACAACATAACAATAGGACGACTGTGCAGCGTAAAAAAGCATTCTTCCAGTGCCGAAGCTCCTGTACTCAAGTAATCTTGCTTCCATGAGATATTACAGAGACCTAGGTAGCTACATTTCAGTCGCGTGGGTAAGAAGCTTAGTTTTTATTTCTCTAAGGCGCCACCTCCACGGGCAAAAAAATCTCGACGAGTCTCGTCGTGTCATCAAATTCAACTATGGATCGATCTCCACACGGCGATATCGTCGCGGCGATAATTTGATGGCACAGCGTGGCTATCGCCGCGATTCTCTCGTCACGTCGAAACATAAGATAACCAGATGACCAGCACCCTAATTGCGGAAGAATATTGCTAGTCCATTGCTTCATAGGTTTAATAAAGGCGTGAGTTTTATGTATGTGTATGTATGTATGTATGTATGTATGTGAAATATAAGATTGTATTTGGATATTTTGGATAAAGCTCCACCAGCTTTTAAACAGAAAGATATACGCACCACATGCCACGAAATGTCGGTGAGAGCATTAACGCCATTTTAACGGCTCAGCGTTGGTAATGATTTAATTATCCAGTAGTTTGTATGTAAGACAGCTTCACTATTTAACACAAGACAATGTTTGTGCTGTTTCATTCGTGACGTTTCATTATTAATTATGCGGTTGCTGTTAAGGCCCGTATTTTAACCATCTCAGTCTGACAGACGACATGTAGATGTACCTAGGAAAGGAAGGAGTTGGTATAAGTAAGTAGTTTAAACCTCAGACGAATTTCAAAGTAGTTGCCTAAGTATACATAATTAAATTGACCCACGCCTGTTTCAAAATGGCAACATGAACGAATTTGATTGATGCTAATTATAGATTTCAAACAAGTCGTTTTCTGACAGCTGCGTGCACAGATTAGGTAGGTACTTTAGGCCGCCGCCGCGTACGTCGTTCCCGTCGGTACGGGATATTGCCATTTTAAATATTTGTATTTATTTTATACTTTTTTTTTTATTACAATCTCACTGTGTGCTGCACGGTCGACGTCATCACGCCGGCTAACGCTGAAAACCAGCGCCGCAACTCTGCCTCGCAGTATTATGCTGAGCGTTGACCGTTTTGCGTGGATGTGACGCATAATCTCCCCGAAATTATTTCTTATTTGTGTTCCTTCTTTGCGTCATATTTACCGCAAATAAATGTAGGTATTTAATTTCTTTCTTCTATCAGATTGTATAGGTACCACTTACGGAAAACATTCGTTCTATCAGAACGAATCTAACAAAAATAGATACCAAATCGAATACCTAACTAGTAAGCAAACATACTTATTGCAGTCAAGGTGAAACATAACAGGAGCAAAACATTCCACTACCGATCACGCGAATAGAATCAGTTTGCTGTACCTATCTATCTTTAGTAATATAAAGGCTCGTGCAGACTAGCGCGATATCGCGGGCGCGACAGGCAGCAATCAGTGGCGGTACCTTCATATAAGCCCAAAAGCCCGGCCGGCATGCCTTACTAAAATGCTCGATAGAGAATTTATTGTACCTAACCAGTAGTTTATGAGAAAATTGCGATGATACATACGTAGATACGTAGGTACCTACATACTCAGTCGAAAACTGAACTTTCTTTTTTTGAAATCGGTTAAAATTTTATTGGGCTTGCGTTATTTTGAAACCCTAGGCACGCCACTGGCAGCAATATACCTGTCGCGCCCGCATTATCGCCCCAGTCTGTTTGAACGCGCTCATCTCTGGAACTACCAGTCGGATTTGAAAAAATATTTTTAGATTTGATAGCCCCATTACTGATTATGATTACCTATTTATTTTACAGCCACATTGTTTTCACATGACGCTACGATCCTTAAGAACCGAGCAAAAAGAAAAAAGTTAGAAAGCACGCTGAGCAAAAACGAAGTTATAATAGCGCGGGCGGGCGATGCGATGCTATATTTTATTTTATGACGAAGAAATAGCGCGGGCTGGAGATGCGATGATATATTTTATGTTAAAACGAAGTTATAGCGCGGACGGGCGATGCGATGCTATATTTTATGTTAAAACGAAGTTATAGCGCGGGCAGGCGATGCGATGCTATATTTTATGTTAAAACTAGAAATTTTTCGCGGACAAAGTCGCGGTATATGTTTGCTATATAGCAAACATATGGAATATTGTAAAAATCCAAGATGACATGTAGGTACTTAATTTTGACATTGGTTTTGAAGTAACGATTACCTAATTATAATAATATTAATTCATATTGGACATTATGTAAATCATAATACTTAAAATTAATAATTGAGAATGGCATTTGAATATTTGTACACCATAAGTTATGGTAGAATGTATAGAACTTAAAAAATATTAACACCATACTATGTAAAACTACATTCTTACAAATAAATAAATTCTAGGTGTTGTTAGGCCATGCTGCAATGTTCAGTCTTAGGGACATCCTGTATGTTAATGAACATCTTGACATCGGACCGCACGTCAGTGTTAACAAAACCAGTATAAGCTGGCCTCTTATTCTATTGTAACTCCGTACTAAGTACGCTGGGCCAGCTCAAGGTCAAAGTGCGGTCTACTGTACAAGGGGGATTGACGGTCGTCCAAAGATAGATTAAACAGGCCTGTAGAAAAGCAGAGCCCACTTTGTAATTAAAAAAAAATTAAATACCTAAGTAAATAAAAAAAATAATGAAATAAAAATTGGTAAAATACAGTATTAAATCTAAGAAATGATTTAGTTATTACAAAGTAGTAAATAATGTAGTTATTATAAGGCTCGTGCAGACTGGCGCGATATCGCGATTGCGACTGGCAACGCGATACTTTCCATGAAGTTTTCGTAGAAATTGTGATACTAGTGTCGCGTCACGCCTGTCTGCGGGAGCCTTTAACCTGTATCACAGGCGGCATGAGTTCTTAAAATTACTCTTAGGAGTGTACAACTCATTTCTTAACATTATTTAACATAAGTTTTAAGAATAAAATCAATATCAAGAGAATATTTTGTAAAGCAAAGTCGGGGTGACATATTATGTATAGAAAAACATAATAAAGAAATAGAAATAAAAATAATAAAATAGAATAAACAAATAAAGATTAATAAAAAATAAGTGATTTTGCAGAATGTTAATGAAAGATGCACGTATACAAGTATATTATTAAAAAAAAATGTATATAATGTCTATGCAAAAAGTTTGTCAATTTTGGTCTGTTTAATCTTAGTTAAAATTTTTGTTGTTTTCAAGTATCTTGTCGTGAAACAAAATGGATCAAAATATTTGTTTACTCAAAGAAAACTTAAGCCTGATTACACGGTGCAATTTAATTGCCCGTAGCATACCATAAAGGCTCCGACGCGACGCGACACAAAGACACCGCGTGTAGCGCTACAAGCGGTGCCTTTTGTCACGACGCGTCGCGCCAGTATGTAGGAGCCTTAACTTGAAGCAAAAATAAAAGTGGCACCGTCTTTCGACGATGCAAGTCTTTTCTTGTTAAAATTATATTGTATGCCACAGGTAAGAAACTTGCATCGTGTAATGGGGGCTTAAGGTCACCCTGCGTCATGTTTTGGATGTCTGAAGATATCGGTTCATTCGGATTTTCCAAGTGACGTGACTAATTCTCTATCAGGGTTATCAGAGTCAACTTGACCCATAATAATCTTTGAGATAAGACAACCCATTATCAATTTTAATGACTCGAGTCATAAAAGTTTCATTCTGAAATCTGACATAATAGGTACCTTTTTTTTTTTTTGAGGGTGGGAAATCATCAAATAACTTCTCCCGCTCTGGGCGGAGCGGGAGGGTGTGTCAGACTCTTACTGACTAAAACCCACCCGTATTCCTTCCTGTTGCCTGTGTTGCGGGGGCCTCGGTGACCCATAAGTACCTTCCCGCGAATAATAGGTACCTTACAATAACAATTTCACGGTAAAAACACGCAAGAAAATCTAATCTAATCTTCATCGAATCTATTACGATAATCGATTTCGTTATCATAGACTGAATGATCGAAAAACCGGAGTTCGCCTTTTGATAATAAAACGTAGGAGCATTTAGCACGATTGTATCCGAATGTGACCACGAAACTGCGGTGTCATTAGGATAAAAATCACGTTCCCAAAACAATGATACGAACAGTTATGGTAGAATGGAGGAAACATTACCAGCATGGGACCGAGTGCATCTATAAACATTCCGCCATCGCCATTATCATTCTCGCACACATGGTGTCCTTTTTAGGAGTACTCTAGTAAAAAAACTGGCGTCGTGCGAGAAGGACTCGCACACGTAGGGCCCGTACCACCATACAATATTTAAATATTATATGTAGTGTTAACACTACATATTTTTATTATTTGTTGTTATAGCGGCCATAGCAGTAGGTACATAGTCAGGGAAATTTTCAAGCGTCTACCTATTATGGTTCAAAAGTTACAGCTCTGTGATAGAAGGACGGACGGACGAACAGACAGACGTACAGCGGATACTTAGCAATAGGATCCCGTTGGCACCCTTTGGGTACATAACCCTAAAAACAATGTGTAACTGAATTAATGCACATTATGAAAATAGTTTATTCAGAATCATTTACTTACCTTTTGGCCGCCATAGTCATGTACAGATGACAGACCAAAATGTGCCCAGCACGCCACGGTCACGACTACATGTCAGGTTTAAGGAATAATTCGTAGCTTGGCGCCGAGGGCACATCTTTGCTTTTTTGACGTGGCGGTCAATAGGTTAATAGAGTACTGTAATTTTTAAACGTATTTTTTTATCTATAATAATTAAAACTACGTAAATTACAGTCACACTTCCACTGTACAGTCTAAACAAACCGAAATTGACGTTTTAGAAGTACCTTCTACGCTAGACCCATATACCTAACCTACGTGTGCGACTGTGTGCGTGTGTAGATTTGTAATGTGAACATAATTTTGTCCTAGAATCAGTATAACTAATTTAATAAATAAACAATGTTTTATATATAATAATAAAAAATTAGTGTATATACTCGTATTATAATTATAATACAATATTCTAATTGGAGTCTTTGGTGGAGTGCGATAATTCCGGGCATGTTTTATAAAAAATGTTGTTTTTTTTGCATAAACATTAAACCTAACGAAGCGCTCATGCATCGTTTTAGAAAATTAATGACTAATATTACTTACTAGTTATGTGGTTAATTGCTTCTTACACAAGTAAAAGAAAATAGCTGATTACGGAAACATTAAACTCAAATCTCGTACATCATAAACTTCGATTGTATGGAAGGAATAAAAATTCAAGGACAAACAAAAAAATCTTTAATTCATGATATTATTATGACAATTTTAGTAGGTGAACATGCTGCCAAATGTAAGCATATTTTTATGACGTATGCGCAGACGTTCAAACACATAAGAATACATGCTGTAGGTCAAAATACTCGCTCCGAAAACAATGAATAATGACAATAATTTAAGTTTAAAACCAGCCATGCGACCTGCTTGCAAGTTTTGAGGAATTAGGGGATCCAGGAAACGAAGTACTTCGGTCTTGAGGATAGGAGGGGTGGGAACACTGGAAATAAACAGAATATTACTACTTAATTAGAACTTTCCGATGCAAATTACAGACCCTCGAAGCGTTTCTTTTTTAAGGGGACTACAGGACATAAACGCAAATTTTGTAAGTTTTATAATGCCTAAAAGTATATGATCCACTGCAGTAAACAAAATCAGAAAAATATGTGATATTCTTCAGGATATATGCTAGGTAGATGGTGTGTTGAAAACATAATACAACTAATTTGATACGATAGAAAAAGAAACACGAAGATACCTTCAAAAAAATATTTTAACGATAAAAACCATACTAATATACATGCAATCATTCTGATTTTTTGTCATATTATTCTACAAACAACATATTAGCATAATAGTGTATCATTTTCTTTTCTAATCAATAGTTTTTTTGTAAACAGATAATTGCTTCATAAAATATGAGCAATAAATTATAAGCGTTGTGTCATCGCGGTTCTCATTCTTTTCTATGCAGTCCGACAGTGACCGCGCTTTAGCTGTTGTCGACCTTAAGGGAAAACTTCTTTAGGCGCGTTTGGCGATTTTAGATAGGGGAAAATCTAAACCTCATCTAGTTTTAAAAAATATGATTGACGTGTAAAAGTGTTTGTATAAACCTACTTACAGAAATAAGATCATTTATCAATGGGTTTGGGGCCACCACTATGTCTGTACCTAGCTATGAGTATGACGTGTTGCAATTGGCCAGCAGTGAAACCAGCGTGGTAATTGCGTACCACACTATCAGTAGCAATGGGTTTCATTTTGACAGTTCAACAACATTCATTGCGTTATTGAGCAGACTAATTTTTAGAACTTATGAAGTAATGGATTACTAATATACTTCAAAATCATTCATATTCTGGTTGAGTGTGTTACGCAATTGGGCTGCATGTTTTAGTTTTAAATTTTCAATTTTGTCGGCAATCCCCATGACTGCCGGTCTTTTTTTTTTAATATTAGCTGCTTTGTGATAAATTGCTATGTTCCGTCAATATACCTACGTTATTAATTTAGTTTGGTTATGTTAAAAACGCTATTATGTCCAGCTTTTAGATAAAAAAGGCCCGAACTTTGTATTTTAGGGCCTGGCAACCCTAGTTGAAAATTCAAGCAACTATTTTAACGATTTTTCCGATGGTAACATTTAAAAAAAATCCGTCAGTCGTGCCGCAAGACTATTCACATCTCCGTACTCAGACGCCAAGGCCAAAGCAAGATGTTCCGATGAGAGTGCTACCGTCAACTGTGGCATCTTAAAGGCTCGCACAGACTGGGGCAATATCGTGGGCGCCACAGGCATATTGCTGCCTCTCGCGCCGGCGATATCGCGCTAGTCTGCACGAGCCTTTACTTTCCATGAGCAACTTTACCCGTGAGGCACTTAAATATCTCTCGATTAGTAAAAATCTGTTACAAATAGGCGATTTTTCTACTTTTGTATCGCTTTGATATTAAATGGCGGCAACAGATTTTTCGGAATCGAGATTTATTTAGGTACAGTACCTACTCATGGGTAAAGTTGCTCTCGGAAAGTAAAGATGCCACAGTTGTATGTAAAATCCAGATCTCAAGAGTTACATAACGAATGACGAAGCTCTTTTTCTCATTACCGGAGTGTATCTCTTTTCCTGCTATATTTCAAGGTGTGCTACTGGCAATATACATGGGTGGGACAATCGTGTCCAACACATGTGTAATGCCTATTATAATTTTTTTTACGCAAAAGGGGTGTTTTTTTAATTCTATTTTATTTTTAGAGTTTAATCACAAATTGATTATGCCACCCTCATCAGTACAAACAATTATTCCTTATGATCTAAATCCTATTTTTGCTTAATTATTGAATAAGAGTCTTGACAATGGGAACGCAAGAATGCTATTACACCTTCCAACATCCAGTGACTTTGATAACAATATGACTCTTTCGGCCTCGTTCCGGACGCACTCCATCAGTATATGTTAAGTGTCTTCCACTATATTACATTCCGGACAATTTGGTGACGTAACTTTACCCATGAGAAACGCAAAACTGTTCATTGGAATGTGTCCCGATCGAAGTCGAAGAGCCATTACAATTTCCGGCCGACTCATATTTGCCTGGTCAAACCATGAACAACGAGAAAGTGCTGGGTTTACTTGCAAATGCTTACTGATCTTCTTGATAAACTACAGACCATGTTTCCACGTGTATTGGACGTTAAAGTGAGTTTATTCAAGGCGTTCTGCCAGTCTTTTTACTCGAGCGGTCTGTGGGTGTCACACACGAGCTGAGCCTACAACGTCCAGCGTGTGCACCCTGAAGGGATGCTATTGCGGCGGCCGTGGCGTTGTAGTGCGTCGAGCATGATTGCGGAAGCACATACGGAGGGCTTTCATGCCATTATGCGTTAGAAAGCAGCATCTTTACTACAACGTTTTCGTAACAGTCGGAATGGCATCCTGAAAATGATTCTTGCGAGATAAGACTGCCTCATCCAAAGGCACCTGGTGGAGGTAGTTTTAGATTTAACTCAGTAAAGAAACACAAGAGTTATCTACTAACATTACTGAGAGCAGTGGTGGCCCACTTATTAAGCAAATTATTTCATCACCACTGCTCTCAAAACGGTGAAGGAAAACATTGTGAGGAAACCGACATGTCCTAGAACCAAAAATTCGAAGACATGTGACATCTACCAACCCGTACTGGGCCCGCGTGGTGGATTACGGCTCACTCCCTCTCACTGAGAAGAGGCCTATGTCCCAGCATTGGGAACATTATAGGCTGATTATGTATTACTAACATGAGTGATGTCTGAATTAAATCATTTTATTTTTAGCTCTCTTTTGTTTTGGGATGATATTAACGGCAGGCAAGGAAGCAATCCTACTATTATTATCTATGTACTAAAAATAAAGCTGAAGAGTTTGTTTGTTTGTGTTTGACCGCGCTAAACTCTGGAACTACCAGTTGGATTTGAAAAAATATTTTTGCATTTGATAGCCCCATTCTGAGGACGGTTATAGGCTATTTAACATCACGCTATGACCCTTAGGATCCGAACAAAAAGAAAAATAGTCAGAAAGAACGCTATGCGAAAATGAAGTAATAGCGAGGGCTGGCGATGCGATGCGACACGTGGATTGGGGGAGCAAGAAATTTCATGTGCACGAAGTCACAGGCAGAAGCTCGTTATTAATAATTAAATGTGAAAGTTTGTAGGTATGTTTGGATTTTGGATGTTTGTTACACGCAAAAACGGCAGAACGGATTTGGACGAAATTTGGCACACAGATAGTATATAGCCTGGATTAATTCATTAATTAATTTGGCACATAGGTAGACCATTACCTGACATACTTTTTAAGGCCATACTTTTTAAGGCTCCTTCAAACAGGCGCGACACGCGACGCGACACAAAGGCACCGCGTGTAGCACTACAAGCGGTGCCTTTGTGTCGCGTCGCGTGTCGCGCTTGTTTGTAAGAGTCTTTATCTCGGTAATGCGTTCCCATGGGATAATTTCCGACATACAAGCAGGCGAAGCCGCTGGCAAAAGCTAGTTCATAGAAATTATTTAAAAATTTGTTTTTAAGAAATATTATAGACTAGCTGCGCCCCGCGGTTTCACCCGCATAAGCCTCGACCCCGTGCTATAATAGGGATTAAAAGTATCCTATATGCTAACCCAGGACATGGTCTACCTATGTGCCAAATTTCATCTAAATCCGTTTAGCAGTTTTACCGTGAAAGCATAACAAACAAAACAAACTCACTTTCACATTTAAAATATTAGTTATGTATAAGTAGACGTGTACCTACGACCAGCCAGATGTATGAACGTAAAGGCTCGTGCAGCCTAGCGCGACATCGCGGGCGCGACAGGCAGCAATAAGCCTGTCGCGCCCGCGATATCTCCCCAGTCTGCGCGAGACTTAGATAGATAGATAGAATACTCTTTATTATGTACACCATAAAAATTACAGCTATAAATGTAGAAATTTTACATAGGGTGACACAATGGGCAGTCTTATCGCTAAAAGCGATATTTTAAAGACAAGCTTTCTCAAATGAACCTTTCTTAAATGAAGCAAAAAGAGTAGGAATGTAACCTACTTATTTAAGGGATCACAGCAGGTGACGTTCTCTCGTTTCTGCCTACCCCCATGGGAAAAAGGCGTCAGTTTATGAATGTAGGTACCTATGTGATTATTTTACGTTTTATATGCAATACCGATTGTAATTATAATTTAAATTGATAAATGTTGTCGACCATTAATAAAATTGTACGTAACGTAAAGGCTCGTGCAGACTAGCGCGATATCGCGGGCGCGACAGGGAGCAGTATGTCTGTCGCGCCCGCGATATCGCCCCAGTCTGCACGAGCCTTAACGTAATCGGTTCTTTTTGTCGGCAATAGCGTGGCAAATGCATTACTAATTTTACGTCAATATAGCCGGCCTTAGATAACGTCACGGCTACGCTAAGCATGATGAGGTCAAGCATAAGTCCGCATTTTAATACATTAACAATGTCCAAATAATAATTATGCAAATGAACTAACACTCACCAGAATGACGCATTGAGAACTAGTCTTTATTATGTAGGTGTAAGGTTCAAAGTTCATTGTAGAGATACATTTTATGAAAGTATTTAAATAAAATAAATATTTAGAAGCCTATTTGGAAGCAAAATTATTGTACATTATTCATATAGTACCTCATATCAAACCTCAAACCTTCAAACCTTTATAAGGTCCTACCTCCTGATAATGATAACTGTGATGAATTTAATTACTCAGATGGAAGTCCCAAACTCAATCAATGCCTATGTACAATCAACTACACATCAGTGGTAACAATTTGACAGCAGTTATGTCATAGCAGTAAGGGTGATTTTCGTAGAGCAAGTGTTCCCAGTGATTTGTGATTGTCTGTACGGCATTGTTTACAATCTACTATTTAATACTATCCAAATTAATAGGTACTCAGAAGATATTTTTATCCAGCTAATATATGGTGTACGGCTTTGTTATCTATTTATTTAAATAAACTATTACTAAATAAATGACAATACTAGTATTGTTGTATCAATAATCGTCAGTAATAACATTATCAAGCATAACTTAACTGCTTAACAAAAGGTTATGGATTGATATCAAACAATTGTAAATATTTAATTAACTATTATGTTGTATTGTAAACTTTTGTTTGAGTAATGTTGTATGACAGTGTTTTAAAAAAAGAACATACTACACTGTGTGTTCTTTTTTTAAAACACCGTCTTGAAAAATGCTGGCCATATAAATCACAAATGGGGCAAATAGTAAAATTAGAGTAGTGTGCCAGGTTACACACATAGGAAATATTTAAATGAAATTATAGTGCAATCACTTCAATGGGCACATCCTCTAGACAATAAGACTTGTCTTGTCGAGGTCATATCAATACTGGAGTGCTAAATTGTACTCTTATGCAATAACCATAGACAGAAGCACTTTTCTTTGGTTTCTTATTTTGCTAGACAGAGGCCAATAACAAAAGGGTGTTAAAAGTTATGATACATGGCCGGCGGCTGAAAGTAAAAAAAAATAACATGGAAGAATGTATCTCATGTATAAAAAAAATGTAGTTATACTGATGCACTTATAATGTTTTACTCACATTAGGACCAGAAATATTTCACCAAAGATACCTAAAGTAGATGTTTTTAAGGATTGTTGTTATTATATTGCAAAATAGGTACATTATGTTAATTTTAATTGATCTCATATCAGTAATAAAACTTGAAGTAATTTCAATGTGCAAGGTTTATGAGTTTTGTTTTATTTTATGGTACTATAAAAAGCATACAATTTCCATATTGCACACAAAAAAAATATTCTTACTGATTCTCTAAAATGTCAGGTATCTGTCGTACGTCGTGTCCAGAATAAATATTTTAATAAAAATAACAACAATCTCCGTAATACATACTTGGTATATAGAACAGGTTTCTATAATTAAACCAACGCTACAAAATTGCCGTGTTTTATAATAATAGTACAACGATAAATCTAGTATAGTTCTTACCTTGTATACAGCTCACTTAGAATTTCCGAACAAGTTGCGCCAAAAATCAGAAACGAAATACACAAAAAAAACAAGTCTGACGAAAAAAACACTGCTTACACGATTTTGGGGATTATAACTGCCAGCTACATACTACAACGTTGTTACAGTTATTACGACACGTAGATATTGTTTATTACACAATCTGATGATAATTAACTGGTGAAAGTACAAATATTAGAAATATTGTCAATGCGGAAAATCAACATGAATCTGAAACCGTCACTGACTGCCGCAAACCGCAATATACAACTGACTCTGAACTGACAAGACAATTGACATTTTACGTCGGGAAAGAACGAACCAGTGTTACCAGGCCAGTAAATATGTTTACCATTGCAGTCAGACTTTAATAAAACAAAACAAAAGTTAAAAATTAATCGATTTCGGATAATAATTTTGTGCTACATGCTGAAGTATTTTTGCTTTACAATACCAATATTTTTTGTTTGTCATAAAATAACGTCAAAGGCAACTTGGGAAGTGTTCCTTTTATTAGTTGTTTAGTTTACTTGTTTAGTCTTTATAAAAATTCTGAGTAATTTTTTATTGAGATTGTCCTATATTTGTAGTAGACTATCGGGACTTGGCAACACAACACAGAACGTTTCGCTTTGCGCAGAATCTTGAAATTGGTTTTATTTATGACTTAAAATTTGTTTGTTTCTTTTAAAATTGATTGAGATGATTTAATACAGTCATATTTTTTGTTACGTCGAAATAGCTTTTATTATTATTTGTTTTGTTTCTCACGAAGTCAATATGCATAATACGCACAGTGACATCTACCGAAGATATGAGGAATTAAAATACAGGTCTGCCTATCCGTTCCTTTTACGTTCGCTGTTTTTGCTGCGGACTGCACTTAGTTCCTCTGGCTTCCAGTAAAACTTTAGAGAAAAGTGATCTAAACATAATGTAATCAGGTTGCAATGTTCCCACTGCTGAGGCTGGGGCCTCCTTTTTGTGATGGGTCACAATCACAATACATGTTGTAATACATGCTTTAGATTTCACACTAATCTGTTAATATCCTATAGTAGATACAGGTTTTAAAAAAAATGTGTAGGTAAGGTCAAGCGGGGCAAGTGCGCCGACGGCGACGGGGTAAGCGCGCCTACCCTAGAAATATCGAAAACTACAGTTATAATACAACTAACGACATCTTACATCCATGCAACAAACTAAAACACAGTTCCACTTCACAATCACAGATGCCTCTGTTCACGGTAACTTGATGTATCCGCCATTTTAGTTTTAGTGTCATAACCTGTTACCAGAGATGACCACGTGTTACAAATCCCCTTAAATCTTTAAAATATTTTACGTATTGCGGCACCCCCCCGACCCTTGTTCGACGAAGCGCCAGCCCGCGCAGCACCTGAGCCTGTAGTTTTAAATTCCCCGATTAATAATAATTCTGATCAGATCCAGCCTGTCCCACTTTGCTGTCCTCCCCCCAGCGACGCCCTAAGCCGAGGTCCGTACCCCACAGGGGGTGCCCTTAGCGTGCAGTCGCTTAGTATTATAAGAAATTCGCCCCTGGCTGGAGGCTTTGAGTTCGCTTAAGGCAGCCACAGGAAAGTCCGGTTAAGTAGTCACGACCTCTCAAGGTCAACTACGAGATGCTATAACTAAAAAAAAAACGTGTTGCGGCAAACCAATGAGGTAATTACAGAATTCAGTTTTTCTTTAAATCTATGTCTGTATTTTAGTCCTAGATAATGAAATTAATATATTTTGATAGAATTTAAAATCTTAACCTCAAAATAGTCAAGTGAGGCAAGTGCGCCTAAGTTTTTAGTAGTATGGCGCACTTCCCCCGAGCCAGAAGTCGTCAACTTTTATGATTCAGGTATTTTCTTACCCGACAGCCTCTGAATAACGGTAAAGTTTTTCTGTATTGAAAAGTTACTGTCTAGATGTGCTTAGGGTCTTGTGATGAGAAGGCGTTGGGTGATGGGTTAACAGTAAAAGCCTCGTATTAAGTATATAAGCTATTTATACAAATAAAATTTAATTTTCTTGGGATTTGCTTTTGGGACGCTATAATTATATAACTCGTTGATCGTTAGTGCTAACAGTATAACCAACGTACTTGTCATTTCCTTTGCTCGTCACTTTATGCGCGCTTAGGTGTACTTAAGCTCGTTAATCGGAAGCGATAATCGAAGTCAAGCTACTTTGGATGGATCAATCCGGCTGTTATCATTCAACATCAGTCTTTAAGCCATGTCAGAGGCCTTTGGACTTCCTGAACAACTCTGACACTAGGTTGCCCACAGATCTCTCAACAAGAAGAAGCATTTGGATACTTACTACAAGTGGTTCTAAAATTATTGTCTTTTTACAAATGGGTCGTGCCTATCAAAGAAAAACCGATAAGCGTTCTTGGTCTAGAGAAACTTTATGTCAGGCAGTGGACGCTGTCCGATCAGGCCTATCTGGATATGAAGCAGCTAAAACTTATGGTATACCTCGTAAAATAATCATGGATCACGTGACGGGTCGAAGGGGCCAAAAATCATTCTCATAAGGTAGACCACCAGCCTTGTCAGCTGAAATTGAAGTAGGGTTAGCTAACTGTCTACATATTATGGAAAGGCATGGCTTCAGGTTAAGTCGGAAAGAGGTATTAGAACTGGTTGGCGAGTACGTTAAAAAATAACATAAATACACCATTTACCAATGACATCCCTGGAAACGATTGGTTTTCTAATTTTATGACTCGACATAGGTTGTCAATAAAAAAACCGCAAGCAGTTGAGATAGCCCGTAAAAAAGCGGCTGACCCTTTCATCATACAAGAATTTTACGACATTGTCGAAAAAGTTATCAAAGAGCTAGGGCTTGAAAATAAGCCAGAGAGAATATATAATATTGACGAAACAGGATACTGCAGCGACCCTCAAAAAACCAAAGTGGTCGGCTTAAAGGGATATCCCTCAACTAGAACAACATCATCAGCTGGTAAAACAAACACAACCGTCTTGATTGCCAGCAATGCAGCTGGAGGCAAAGGGCCTCCATTTATAATTTTAAAAGGTAAGCATGTGTGGAGTGGATGGACATCTGAGGAAGCATATCCTGGCACTTTGTACACTGCGACATCCAGTGGTTGGATTGAATCCGAAGCTTTTGCAGAGTTCATGGCAAAAAGTCATAAAATTGCCACCACACACAAGTCACCTTCTTCAACCACTTGATCTAAGCGTATTCAAACCATATAAAAACGCTTGGGATCAGGAAATGGTTAAATGGCAACGCATACATAAGGGCGAAAAGTTACCTAAGGATCAGTTTTCAGCGACAGTTTGGAAACTCTTCCCAGTTTGGAAAAATCTTAATTCCGATGTTATAAAAAAAGGCTTCGTAAAAAAGCGGAATTTATCCATTCAACAGAAATGCTGTGCCGAAACATAAACTAGACCCAGAAGCCCTAAAACGATGGATAAATCACCATGAAAATTTATCGAAAGAACAAACACTCGCTCGTAGCTCACCATTAACCTTAACCAAATTATTCCTGAATAAAATTAACTCTTGTATTAAATTAAACTCGATTCCAGTCACCATTTTGCCAAACATCGTTAGTTCAAAGTCTTCGGCGAAAATATCTTTTGAAGATTTATTAATACAATCTACCAAACAATCGCAAACTGGCAATGTCAAGAAAAAGAAAGTTAAAATTTCCGCAAGTGCAGAGGTGATAACGCATCAGGACGTCATTGAAAGATTCCTGAATAAAATTAACTCTTGTATTAAATTAAACTCGATTCCAGTCACCATTTTGCCAAACATCGTTAGTTCAAAGTCTTCGGCGAAAATATCTTTTGAAGATTTATTAATACAATCTACCAAACAATCGCAAACTGGCAATGTCAAGAAAAAGAAAGTTAAAATTTCCGCAAGTGCAGAGGTGATAACGCATCAGGACGTCATTGAAAGGACGTGAAACAGAAGGAAGAGGATAAAGCCAAAAAAGAACAAGAAAAAGAAGAAAAACGAAAGCAACGAGATCAAAAACAGAAAGATATAATTAGTAAACAAAATGAGAAAATTGCTAAAGTAAAAGTAAAGAAAATTGACGAAAACAGTAAAAATATAAGACTGACAAATAACAAACTATCGCATATTACTCACCCACCAAGCTCGGAAGCAACTCTTTCTGAAATAATATCACTTAATTCAGACTTGAACTTCCGTGACCCAATTCATCTTTTACAAAACGATTCTTCAATACTTAATTGTTTTGCAAACTCCTCAAAATCACCACTGCCACTGAATTCAAAACCGGAAATTGCTATTTTAGAAGACAGATATTTAAAAGTTGATGAAAAACTGACCAATATTTTTACAGGACTTAAAATGAAACGACCAGCAGACTTTACTTTACAGGGTACTGAAGAAATTCATACTATTAAAAAAATTAAATATGAAAGACAAAACAACCCCATTAAAATAAAAACGAAAAAAAAGCAAAAGAAAATTAAGATAGAAGAAGATTTAGAAGAAGACAGTGACTTTACGATTCATGATTCAGATGGTTCAGATGTGGAAGCAGAACTTAAATCAGATGAAGAAAACGTATATACGGATTTTGGGCTCACCGATATAGAGTATTATGAAAAGACATCAAACAAGTTAAAGAAAGGTGATTGGGTTCTAGTCAAGTTTTCGGCAAAAAAAAGTGTAAAACATTATGTAGGGCAAATTATTAATATTAATGATGACATTCCAATGATAAAATACGTACGAAAAACTCAAACAAAACAAAGAGGTTTGCTTTTTGTCTATCCTAATGTGGACGACATTTATGTGAGTTGAAACATGTTACAGATATTGTGTCAGTTTTGCCGAATCCCACAATAACACGTCGTGGCCAAATATCCTTCAGTATTAACATCGGTAAATTTAATTTACAGTAAGTTCTTACTATTTATTATAATAAGATTTTTTGAGATAAGTATTTGTTTCATATTTTTTTTTTTGTTTAGTCCTTTTTATGATAATTATAATTTGGACCGAAGTTAACAAAGACTTACACGACTTTACTAAGTATTTAAGTACCTAGATTACTGATATTATATTATTTTTTGTTATTTTTGCTTGATTTTAACGTGTCAAGTTGTTTAAATACTTAAGCCTAACAAATACTGAAATGTTTTCTACTTTACCATGTAAGTTCTTGCGTGCCATCCACTAGATTACTAAGTATTTGCGTCCTATCGCATCAAAGAAAAATTGTTACCTACTTTTGTGTTTTTTTAATAAATAGCCGTAATTCTTAAAATAAAAGACTAATTTGATTAATTAAAGATATCTATTATTCCAGCTAAACCTGCAAACATTTTTATTTAAATACACCAGTTTGACTTAACAAAACAAAAACAGCACTAAAGGTTTAGAACCCCTGATTACTAGTCTATGGCGCACTTGCCACAAATTTATCATGGAAGCTGCAGTAGCCTATAGGGCGAGTAAATTAAAAAGACACCAAGAGTAATGAGTTTATTTGTTCATGTTCTATCAAGTAAATTATCTGTTTTTCTGGTATCGTAGGATTTTAGCGTTTTTTTTACCCGACTGCCTCAATGTTTTTCGAGAGTATGTATGTATGTATGTATGTATGTATGTATGTATGTATGTATGTATGTATGTATGTATGTATGTATGTATGTATGTATGTATGTATGTATGTATGTATGTCTATTTCTTTGGTACGCTCTGTAGCCTAAACGGCTTGATGGATTTTAACACATGAGGTGTCTTTCGATTCGTCTTAATTGTGGGAGTGACATAGGCTATATAATATTTATAAATTGCATCTGCAAATACAAAAAAGGACGGGAAGTTTTTTTTTAAATTAATTGCAACAATATTGGTATCAAATAAAACTTGTAATGAGTAATTTACAAATATATATATATATATCAATAAAACTAAAAAGCTTGAAATATAATAAATTATTTAAAAAACAAAACACCCGACTGCAAAAACACATAACTGAAAAGGGAAAAACAAGCATTATAATTATTAGAGATCGGATATTCGGATGCATATTCACCTAAAGTTGAGATGTTGGCTAATATGGAATGCGCTTTTGTATCGCAAAATCCCGCGGCTGTGGGAATACAAATTTAGGTTTCTGATTATAGAATCGAATGTATATTAACTTACTTTCAAATGTTAGCTTATATTGAATGCACTTTTGTATCGATCGTAAAAATCCCGCCCGCCATTCCCGAATCGACAAATTTTGTTTTTTTCTGACTTCATATGTAATTGGATGCATATGTACCTACCTAATATTATGATGTAAAGTAGGTAGAAACATTAATTTTAAATAAACATGCAATCCAATAATCCCGGGTTTTTTTTAAATAAATGTTTTTATAGAAGTCGCTTCCCTACTATACACCGGCCTAGTTATGCATTCCCGTTGGTCGTGGCCTCTTAAAAAAAAAAGATTTTTAAGAAGCCGCTTCCATACTTTCATAGCTAAAATTAACTTTAGGTAAATATGCATCCGAATATCCGATCTCTGATTATAATCTATATATGATTTTGGTCTTGCAGGCGGGGACAGTCGGGGTCGTGAGGAAACCGGCATGTCCTAGAATCAAAAATTCGAAGACATGTGACATCTACCAATCCGCACTGGGCCCGCGTGGTAGATTACGGCCCACTCCCTCTCACAGAGAGGAGGCCTGTGTCCCAGCAGTGGGAACATTATAGGCTGATTATGTGATGTGTGTAGGCGGGGACAGTCGAATAACCTGAAATATGGTGTAACTTTTGTTTGTCCCCGCCTGCATAGTTGTTTAGAACCCCTGATTACTAGTCTATGGCGCACTTGCCCCAAATTTGTCATGGAAGCTGCAGTAGCCTATAGGGCGAGTAAATTAAAAAGAAACCAAGAGTAATGAGTTTATTTGTTCATGTTCTATCAAGTAAATTATCTGTTTTTCTAGTATCGTAGGATTTGAGCATTTTTTTTGCGCGCACTTGCCCGTTGCCAGGGGCAAGTGCGCCTATACACATGTTTTCCAATTTAATGAAAAAAATCGTAAAAATATTGTTAGATTTGATTGAATCGACGTTTCTTGCAGCTACAAAATTCCAAATATTGACAATTTAATAAAAGTTCACTCATAAGTCAGCATTCAAAAAAAATACTTTGCATCGAAATCATCTCTGCAAAAAATATGGCGCCCTTGCCCCGCCTGACCTTATAAAGAAAGAAAGAAAGAATAAAGTTTATTTGGACACAGCTCGTGAAACACAAAATACAAATTACAGAATTTGTAATTGTTAAAACATTATTTTCACTTTTTTATTCTGTAATAGAAAAGTGAAAATAATGTTTTAACAACAATAGTGTGTGCCTCACGGTTTTTTAATGAATCTTTAGGGACAAGTGACGGGGAGTACAAGCAGTTTTAACATACATTATACATAAATTTTATACTTATAAATTAGTAAATAATCCTATTCTGTAGTTCTTTTTATTGAGTATTGTAAAGTAGTGCGTTTGTAAGAAAGTAACATAATAGACTTTGGAAAGAATGCTTTTATTTTATAAATATGACGATATTTGTACGAAAAAGTCGCTCACCCTACTTTAAACTTTGAATCAGCAATATATTTCAAGGTAAAACTGCACTAAACCCTATATTACCTGGTAGCTTATTTCATATAACAACTTCAATGAAAAGAGGTTTGTAGAGCTACGATGCATACATATTTTCTGAGATTAGGCCAATCAACGAGGATATTTATTGTATTGTATGGAGATTCCGAAAAATTCTCCCGCTCATGAAATTTGGCATATGATGAAGTTAGGTAATACAGATTACAGATGTACAATAAGCCAACAACTTTTATTACGAGAAGTTAGGTATTTTTACCTAAACATGAAAATCGCTTATAACTCTCTGAGAATATTTCCTCAGACTGAAATACTTTCTGTATACGTACGTATGTACTAGTTAGAATATGTATGTAAAGGTATCCAACATTTTTTCGAATTCAGAGATACCCCACATGTAACTTTTAAAATTTTGCGCTATAACTTCTACTGAAAAATTGGTCTGCTGATTGTTATTTTTTAATATGTTTTATATCCTTAAATACATAGCTTTGTTTAGTTATCCAAAAGATTTTTCTTTTTAATCATATTTTTTTAATTTTTGCTTAACTACGTAATGTGAAAAATAACTCCGTCAATTTTTATACCTTTATTAGTCATATGATTTAATATTAAAACAGATTTACCAATTATCCAACAATTTTTCGAACATTTATGTATTTTTTAGGATATGTTCGCTGATTTATGCTAAAGCGTAAGGCTTCACTTGACCGCTCGGTACCTACTGCTTTGCCACGCATTTCTGCAATAGTGTAGGCGAAGGCGAGTTTGGTGGCCACAGCTTAATATGCACAACGTACAACGGGCGTTTAGAAATTGGAAATTTTAAAAGGAATATTATTTTATTAAATGCATTTAAAATAAACGTCAGATACTTGAACTGAAGGACCTTTTACAATATGCGAAAAAAAAGGCAATAAGTCTAATAATGTTTAGAAAGGCACCTACTGAGGAGATATGGAGTAAAGAAAAAAAAAAAGTTTCGTTCAAAAGTGTCCGAACAATATACAGGGTGTCCAGAAAGATGAGGTCAAATTTAAGGGTGTGGTACAGACCATCAAACTGAACAACTTTCTCCATGGGACCAACATCGTAATCGCGAAAAAAATATCAGCCGTCCCATAAGGGGGATAAAGCTGCTCCCGTCCATACGTTTTACCACCTTCTCCTAGGCCCACCCTATACGTGTCCCTCGGGTGGTGCTAAATGAGCAGCCAGCCAGCAAATCACCAGTGAGGATCACCTTAGAGAATGATGACAACAGGTGTCCTCTCATATGGCAAAGAATACCCACCCAACGCAACCCAAATACAAAAAGAGGCTATCTAATAGCCCACCTTCCACGGAAGGACATAAGAACCTATCACAGAACTCGCAGAGCTCTATTAATACTTCCAACAGATACAGTGGACTTCTAGTAGATACATCTGATGACTCCGCTGAACCAATACCGTACCATATACCGGTTATGTAATTGACTTGAATGGGCCCTGGCGGCTGAGAGTATGTCATGCTCACTCAGATGTCTCGCTGATGGTGGCGCGTGTGTTGGATCATTTAGCTCCCTTCAAAATGGTTGAGCTGAATGGTGCTGATCCATGCGTCATGCTCGTGAACGGGCGCCGTTAGTTGGGACTGGTCACCTCTTAGCGTCCTCGGCTTATTTGTAATTATTTTATTTAGAAATTGTTTTGTTTCTTTTTCTACTATGGACGCGTTTTTTATTTTACATCGTCCTCACATTTAGTTATAATTTCAACATTATTTTTGTACTAATCTTTATGTATCAATTCAATTTAAAAGAGTGTCCATGGAGTTTCTTGCCCGTTCTTCTCCATAGGTACCTACTACGCTTTGGAATGGGCAACTAGCTTCATATTTCCAACTGACCAACTCCTTGACAATTCAAAAGTGCCTGTAAATTGTTTAATTGAAATAAATGCTTTGAGTTTGAGTTGAGTTGAGTTGGAAAGTCAAGGTGGTGGTTTGCTAAAAAACTTAGCAAACCACCACCGATAATCCTATCGTACCAAGCGACACTTACACCTATAAAATAGTCAATAGATCAGTTGAGAGTAATGGCGCAGATAAGTAAGACAAAATATCACAGACCTAATTCGAAAGAATGGGCCATACGTTCACACAGAAAGACACGAGGAGCTGCAGAATCGTGATTAAGAATCTGCACGACATGACACCAAAAGAAGTCATTGTTGACGAAAAAAACTGGTAATAAAGTCAGAGGTGAAATCATATGTGCATTCTCAAGAAGAAACAAGAAGCCACTGAACATGTTTTTCGTGAATGTAGAAGATGGCTCAAACAACCCCGAACTTAAACATATACAGGGTTACTGGTAACTCGACGTATTCCTTGCAGGACGTCATAGTAGGGTTAAAATGCAACAAATTAAGCCACCAAATGTTCTACCGAAATTCAGTAGTTTTTGAATTAGTTAAGAGTTTTAGTTTTTTATGAAAAATCCCAGATTAAATCATTTGAAACCAATTTAAAAATGATTTACGGCGCGACTGTGCTGAAATTTAAGTTATTATCATAGTAGACACCGTAGCAGACCTTTGTTAATAATTAAAAGTTCAATAATGCCTAAAACTTTGGCAAATATCACTAACCAAACATTTAATTTTTTGTAATTTTTGCTATTACTTCATAAAAAATGTAGTCTAGTGCAAAAAAAAAATACTACACCTGGTGTACAAATTACTAGGAAAATATCCTTGTCTTATCAGTTATTCAGAAAGGTATGATTGTCAATACTTTTGCATGTGTGCCAGGGAAGAGAAGAGTTTTATGGGGGGCAGGTAAAATTGCGAGACGGTCAACCTCCGGTTTTCGTATTCGTATTATTCGTAGTTTTTACCTGCGCTTGAACTCCAACCACTCGGGGAGCTTTGTGATTGGTCGCTATTGTTCTCTCGGCATGACAGGGGGTGCGATTTTGCAAAATTTGGTCGTCAGCGTTAGTTAGTTTCAACTCTACGTCGCGCAAGCTCGTGTTTTGTTACTGGCTATTTCCCTAACTGTTGCTGCGTATCTTGCTCTTGTGCTGTGCTGTGCCTTCATAAGCGCTGACTATGGCTGCATATTCTAATCCTGAATACGCTGACACGGACTGTACTGTTACGGACTTTGTGACGGTAACGCTGCTGAGGCGCGGCGAGAATATCAACTTCGCTTTCCCAACCGCCGACTCCCCCACGTTAGTGTCTTCGGATCGACTTATCGGCGAATATCTGAAACTGGCAGCGTCCAAAGAAGCAGGCAAGTTGACACTGGTCGTTCCCGGAGATACACGGCTGAGGACGAGGAGCTTATTCTTCAACGTTTTATTGACGATCCTAACACATCGACAAACATCGTAGCGCGTGAGCTTGGTATGTCACAGTGGAAAGTCTGGTCTGTAGTTCACTTGTCAGGCCGACATCCATACCCTTACCAACCAGTCCAGTCATTAGAAGAAGGAGATCCGCCGAGACAGCTTGAATTTTGTCGTTTTATGCTAAGTGCCGACGCCGACAGCGAAAACTTTTTAAAAAACATTCTGTGGACCGATGAGTCATGTTTTGATCGTGATGGTATCACAAATTACCACAACTTACATTACTGGGCACCGAAAGCAGAAGCAAACCCTAAAAAACTGAAACCAACCGCATCCCAGCGAAGGTTCTCGCTTAATGTTTGGATGGGTATTATTGACGACAAATTAATTGGCCCACATTTTTTACCCCGAACACTAAATGGGGAACTTTATGAAGATTTCCTCAGAAATCATTTATCAGCACTGCTCACGGATGTACCGGAAGAAAGAAGAGCAAACATGATTTATCAACATGACGGATGTCCAGCCCACTTCCGAATCACAATTCGACAATTGCTGGATGAAAACTATCCAAACCGATGGATAGGGCGCGATGGGCCGATTCCGTGGCCTGCACGAAGCCCTGATCTGACGCCGCTAGACTTTTACGTCTGGGGTCATATGAAAGATCTAGTTTATGTGACCCCAGTAAATTCAATTGAAGAACTAAGGGAGAGAATTACAAATGCGGCGGACCAGATGAGCGCAACAATTACCTCAAGAATAACAAAAACCGAAGTAAGGAAGCGAATAAGAACATGTATTCGAAACCGAGGGCAGCACATCGAACAAGACGTGTGAAATGTGTGTAATTAAAGTTTTTAATATTGATTAAAAAGAATAATAATGTTCACGATTTTGTTTTTGATTTTTCGAATAATCACCTTTTTGTGAAACGCACACCTGTACTAAATCAAAAACGATTTTCATAATGTAGTCCATGATTTTGTATTAACTTTCATACCTTTTGGATAGCTGATAAGACAAGGATATTTTCTTAGTAATTTGTACACCAGGTGTAGTATTTTTTTTTTGCACTAGACTACATTTTTTATGAAGTAATAGCAAAAATTACAAAAAATTTAATGTTTTGTTAGTGATATTTGCCAAAGTTTTAGGCATTATTGAACTTTTAATTATTAACATAGGTCTGCTACGGCGTCAACTATGATAATAACTTAAATTTCAGTACAGTCGCGCCGTAAATCATTTTTAAATTGGTTTCGAATGGTTTAATCTGGGATTTTTCATTAAAAAACTAAAACTCTTAACTAATTCAAAAACTACTGAATTTCGGTAGAACATTTGGTGGCTTAATTTGTTGCATTTTAACCCTACTATGACGTCCTGCAAGGAATACGTCGAGTTACCAGTAACCCTGTATATTCTATATACCATACGAAAGTTAAAATAGTCGAATATCCACGAAAAAACAAATGAAATTCCTCAATGCGCTAGATGTCAACAACATATGTAGGTACACAAAAAATAACTGCATGCGACTTTACCGTTGCGTTAAATGCACAGAAGGACATAGAACTATAGACTGCCTATAAAAGACAGGAACAAACCGGCCACATGTACTTTGTGCCTTGGAGACCACCCCGCCAACTACAAGGGGTGCCAAGTATACAAGAAGATTCGCGCTAGAAAAAATTCACAGCAACCCCACAAAAAAGCTGCATTCCCAAATATGAATCCACGAAATAACACTTTGTCCTTTCAAATTGATGACTTTCCACAATTACAGCCAAGAAGCCACGTTAGACAGCAACCACCTAATCCACGCACTCAAGACACAGGAAACACTGCACAATGCAACAAAACAATCTCAGCCAACAAACTGCTGACCTACCCACCTCAAAGCAAACAAGATTGGATCATGGCTGAAAAAGTGGAGAATCAAGGCTAGTGCTGCTAAGTCTGTCCATATTACCTTCGCCCTACGAATACTTAGGTATGTACATCGACAGAAGACTTACCTGGCGTGAACATATAAAGGCCAAAAGGGACCAAGCAATAAGCATACAACTAAGAAAAATTCACTGGCTCACAAGCAGACAGTCATCACTAAGCTTCGAAAACAAACTTCTAATCTACAAATTCATCCTTAAACCTGTACGGACATATAAAATAGAGCTCTGGGGATCGGCAAGCCACTCAAATATTGAGATAAAACAGCGCTTCCAAATTAAAGCACTAAAATCCTACAACTATCAAGGAGGTTGTAGAAAGGTCCTGCAAGAGTTATAAGGAAATACTTCAACGGCATAAAACTGAACTCGCTGTACAGACTGTACCAACAGACTTAAAAGAGAACGAGTAGCGCCAATCTAACCAACACTAATAAATCAAATAACGAGATGACGCATCCCAGGATGTAAACAACCTCGAACTGCTTAAAGCTTGAATTAAAACTCAAGGGCTGATTATCCCGGAGGACACGGTGGAGCATACGGTGGAGGTCTGCCCGGCTTGGGCAGAGCACCGCCGTGTTCTCGTGGAGGCGACCGGCAGCAGAGATCTCACGCGTCCGGCCCTGGTTCAGGCCATGGTACGGAGCGAGAGCATAGGCAGCCGTCACCTCCTTCTGCGAAGCAGTAATGCTGGCGAAGGAAGAGGCGGGATGGTTGAGGGAAAGGCAAATTTCGCGCCCTCTCGCCCCTACCCGCCGCAAGAGACGCCCTGGGCGTCGGGAATCCCGGCCACCGTAGGCGCGTGCTTGCGGACGGTGAGCAATGGGTAGCTCACCGTCTGGTAAGGACCAGGCCAGGGTCGACGGCGCGTTGTATTCCACGCGCGCCTCAAAGAGATGTCGTCAGCACAAATGTAGGGGTCCACTAGGGCCAATGCCTGCCGGGGTCGCGGGAAGGTACTAAACGGTCACCGAGGCCCCTGGCAACACAGGCAACGGAAGGAATACGTGTTGGTTTTAGTCAGTAAGAGTCTGACACACACTCCCGCTCCGCCCAGAGCGGTAGAAGTTATTTGATGATTTCCCACCCAAAAAAAAGGGCTGATTGTAGATCGAAATAATAAAAGAAAAAAAAAGCCGTCGCATACATTTGCGTCCAGTAGGTATTGAAGTTGACAATTTTGTGATCTATTGGTCAGCTGATAATTTTTCGCGATTACGGAGAAAGTTGTTCAGTTTGATGATCTGTACTACACCCTTTTTGATCACATTTTTCTGGTACATTCTGTATTAAAAAAAATAATTATGTTGTAGAAAACACTATAATATAAACATAAAATACCTCTTGGTAAAATCACGAAGAAAATGTGCCGCCCGCGCCAACGCACCGCTGCGCGAGCGTCACGCACCCCTCTCCACACCCGCAACCGATCGTTGCTAAGCGACGGCAATACTTGTACTTAGCAAAAATTGAGATTGTAAAAACTTTGGTATTAGGTCGAATTCCCATTGGCTTCTATTAAAATACACCGACTCATAAGTAATAAACGTATTGATTATAATTATAATTATTATTCACAAAAGTATATTGTTCGAACACCTTTGAACAAAACTTTTTTTTTTCTTCTCTCCTCAATAGGTGCCTTTCTAAACATTATTAGACTTATTGCCCTTTTTTGTACAAAGTCTTTCAGGAAGTATCTAACGTTTATTTTAAATGCATTTAGTAAAATAATATTCCTTTTAAAATTTCCAATTTCTAAGCGCCCGTCGTAAGTTGTGCATATTAAGCTGTGGCCACCAAACTCGCCTACACAATTGCAGAAGTGCGTGGTAGTAATGTAGGTAGTATTCCCGACTTCCCGTGGGTGTGACGGAGAACGCACGCTACCGCTGCGTGCGTCGGCGCTCTGACGTATGATAGTATAAAAAAGTACGAAGCGATAAATTTGCTTCGCACTTCACAGAATCTCGCAACTACATTTCATTTGCTAAATGCAAAATGAGCATTCGCATGCACAGTGAATGTGAATGCTAATTAATCCATCACTAGTGCGTGGCAAAGCAGTACCGAACGGTCAAGTGAAAGTCAACCCTTACGCTTTAGCATAAATCAGCAAACATATCCTAAAAAATATGTAAACGTTCGAAAAATTGATGGATAATTGGTAAATCTGTTTTAATATTAAATCATATGACTAATAAAGGTATAAAAATTGACGGAGTTATTTTTCACATTAGGTACGTAGTTAAGCAAAAATCATAAAAATATGATTAAAAAGGAAAGTCTTTTGGATAACTAAACAAAGCTATGTATTTAAGGATATAAAAACATATTAAAAAATAACAATCAGCAGACCAATTTTTCAGTAGAAGTTATAGCGCAAAATGTTAAAAGTTTCATTTGGGGTATCTCTGAAATCGAAAAAATGTTGGATGCCTTTACATACTTATTCTAACTAGTACATACGTACGTATACAGAAAGTATTTCAGTCTGAGGAAATATTCTCAGAGAGTTATAAGCGATTTTCATGTTTAGGTAAAAATACCTAACTTCTCGTAATAAAAGTTGTTGGCTTATTGTACACCTGTAATCTGTATTACCTAACTTCATCATATGCCCAATTTCAAAGGCGGGAGAATTTTTCGGGTTACATAAGCCCCGTTGATCGGACTAATATCGTTGTTTTAGTGAACGCTTTCGGGTTTCGGGCGGTTACTCTACGCCGTATCCGCCTATACAAGCTGTTGTTTTGAACCTGCAAAACATTTCAGGAGGTTGTTATGAAACTCGTAAATAATCGTATAACAATACGATACCAAGTCAATAATCAATAATACTTTTTATTTTAGATTTTTAAATTTTATATTTTCTTTTTCTTTTTTTTTTATTTCTTTTTTATTTTTTTTTTTTTAAATTTTTTTTTTAATTTTTTAATTTTTTTTTTGTTGATTCGGTTCGAGAATCACTAACATAATTACCTCCTAAAATGTTTTGCAGGTCCAAAACAACACCTTGTATAATGGCGGCGTAGGGGCGTGACAGCTGAAGGGAGAAAGGCTCAATAAGAGACACAACACACCAGGTTTTTTACTTTTTATTAGTTGGATACGCTCGTGTTGGCGGCTCGTGCCTAAATAATAACAGCCACACGGGTCGATCCAAGGTTAAGCTACCCTTGTTGAGGCCGATTCGTGGATGGGTAACCCATTACATATCGAGATCCCTCTATCCGTGCCTCGACACGCACGTTACACCGCTGGTCCTGGCTGTCATTTGTAGATCTTTGACAGTCGTTACGGGTAATCAGAAGTCTGAAAACCAGTCTTATTATGCGGTATCGTATTTCCCAGGAAGTGGGTTTGGAGGTCAGATAGGCATCACTCTATGAAAGATACTGGAATTCAGCTGCATTCGGTAAGACTGAGACCAACATAGTTGAGAAAAAGCTTGGCAGATTATGATGACACTCGTGTTTTGGATTTTTTATACAAATGCTCGTACAAAAGCACTATTTTCTGAGGGATATAAGCTGCTATGATCTTTCGGTTCTTGTTTTTTTTTAAGACATGTCTAAAAATCTGCCAGCACATAACTAAGTCCTATGTTCAAATATCTCATGGGCCATTAGGTAATTCTACCGGAATCCATTCCCTGCGAGAGAGATTGATTGTTCTTAATATATTTTGATAGTTCTGAATCTCTAGTAATACCTACTGACCTAGGTATTACTAGAGATTAACATGAAATCCAGTCTGTAAGTATTCGGGCCACCTCTCCTTAGGGCCTGTGCACACCACGTTTTTTAAACGCGCCGTCGACGCGCGTTTTAGAAACGCGCGTCGACGGCGCGCTTTTATCCTACTTAAAGTCTACAGGCTGCGTCTGACTCGCGTGCGTATCGCGTCTGTATCGCTACAGACGCGCGTCAACGGCGCGTTTAAAAAACGTGGTGTTCATAGGCCCTTAAAACTTCAGCAAACCTCGCCATTATTGTCACTGACCAAATTAACAAAGAAATAAAACGCAAACCTCTGGCAACACTTTAATAAAACTTATATCCATTGCTTTCCCATTTATGATTAAGATCAGTTATGTTGTCACCACGTGGATTGATGTCGACCACGATATGCGTACAAAGAGGTCGAAATTTTGTAGAAATGACATAGTATTCAGAATTAGAAAGTCCGTCAATCTTGTATCTTTCCACAGCCCTGCTGAGAAGATGGAACCTGAAAAAAAAACAAGAATATTGTCAGTTTTTTTTTCTATGGTTATTTCACAATCAATCTTTCCTGTTAAAAGAAGCCGAGCCCATTTTGTATTTTGTAGTGTTTGAATTATTTTTTGTTACGTATTCTTTTGTGAAAACAATAAAGTAATTAATATATCTATTTATATATATACAATAATATATATATTATTAAATTAAAATCTATTGGCGTATACTTTGTAAAGTATTATATTATCTTTTCTAAAACTTTGACCCATTTTCAAGAAAATTACGCGGACGTAGGAGTATGATATTCGGCACAGTTAAACTGTATATGGAGGAGTGCAGAAAGGTAATATTTTTATACCTTATGTGTATGTGTATGTATTCACCTCAAAGTAATCACATTTTTTTCTTCTAGAGTTATACAAGCTAGCTTAAGAGTATCAGCGCCATTGATTGAATGTTGTATACAAGGTGTTGTTTTGAACCTGCAAAACATTTCAGGAGGTTGTTATGAAACTCGTAAATAATCGTATAACAATACGATACCAAGTCAATAATCAATAATACTTTTTATTTTAGATTTAAAAATTTTATCTTTTCTTTTTTTTTTTTAAGTTTTTTTTAATTTTTTTTTGTTGATTTTGGTCGAGAATCACTAACATAATTACCTCCTAAAATGTTTTGCAGGTCCAAAACAACACCTTGTATATTCCAAAGTGTTATCAAACGATTGATGAAATGACAATGACATTTTTCTGTAGTTAAAATTTTTCTGTAGTTAGACATTTTTCTGTGCTTAAGCCTCAAGTTTTTCAAATAGCCTACAGTTTGAGTTTATTACCCCATTTTCTTGATTCTTTTATTATAACTTGTTATTTTAATTTTACTGTAAACAAAGCGATTTTTGATAACCACTTTCTAAACCTCTGTATGTACAACTGTCGTTGTCTAATAGACATACCTATACTTTATTAACCTTAAATTAATCATTGTACTGACATGTGTTCACATAATTTCTAGCCTATTTCTATACGTGAGGACTTGTAATTGGCTTTCTGTTGTCTATGTTTGTTTATGTTAAGTTTTTATATAGCTGTAAGTCTTCCATAGTGTCATAAATAAATAAATAAATAAATAAAACAACGGTCTGATCTTTTCTTTGCTTTGCGATTTTTACGAGATAGGTAAATATTTATAAGATCTTCCACGTCCTTATCGCTCGACGGAAGGGTCGAGAAGGGTCGACTGGCCGTCAAATGGATTCTATAACTGGCTGCTCAATATTTCATACACAGCTTTGCACCCGTCTTCCTAGTGCTGGAGCGGCTGCTGCAGGTGGGGAAAACTCAATTTTCAATATATTTGGGAGTTACATGTTCGAGCCGGTAGTGGTTGATACGCTAGGGCCATGGGGTCCAAAAACCCACTTGGTTTTTCGAGACATCATCAAGCGGTTGGACGCGGATAAATTTTTTGATGCCTTATTATTCTTTTCCCACTTTTTAGGGATCCGTACCTCAACAGAAAAAAACGGAAAAGCTTATAGGATCACTCGTGTGTCTGTCTGACTGTATGTCTCTCTGTCTGTCTGTTTTAGCCGAATTACTTCGAATCTATTGGACCGATTAACTTGAAAATTGGGGAACATATGAGTTGTTGTGACCAAAACACGGACGTGTAACGTAAATAAATGAATTTTGAATATGAGGGTCACTTTTGAGGGGAAATTTAAAAAAAAGTTTTGCTAACTGTACCGTGTGACATATGAAATGAAAGGGCTTGTTGTGAGGGCCTCAAATATTATTTTTTTTTTATAATTTTATTAATAAATAGTTTTAAAGTTATTTAAGAAAATAGATGAAAATTGACCATTCCTAATGAATTATCTCCGAATGAGCCTATTTTTTTTTTAAAACATACTTTATATATTACAGGAAAACCTATATGAAGTCTATGGCCTTAGAATAACATGGCACATCACTCAATATTGTGTCTAAAAACTTACATTTTCAGTTGGAATTTATAGGGGAACATGTTTTTCAACTACAATGTTAATTTCTTTATTGTGCGTGGTCCGACACGGACTTGGCCGGTTTTTTATATACATATACATATTATTATTATTATTTTAAGTCTGTTATCTTTTATATTATGTGAATATTATATTCTGAAATAAATAAAACCTACTTGAATAACTATTCAAGTAGGTTTTATTTATAAACACGCCAATTTATTTAAGGGTACACCCTGGCTGTCGCTCGAAACTAGCGCTGGGGCTCTGTCTCGCATAGAGTCGCAGCATTATGCTGAGCGTTGGCAGTTTTGCGTGGATGTGACTCATATTTTCCCCCAACTTGGTCTTTTTTGCGTCATGTTTACCGCGAATAAACTTACCTTTTCTTTCTTTTCTTTTACGTTTGATAATTAATTGTATTAAATACAATACGAAAAAAAAAGTTTTGCAGGCGATTTATTAAATCCTTTTATTTTTTCTTTTCAACACTTCTACGTTCTTATTCCGGGGAAAAATAGCATGTTGCGGGAACTACATATAGGTAAGCATAATTTTATCTCACAAATGGGGGTGTGCTAGGATGCACGGTTGTGATTTTTTCTGTCTATATACGCACCCTTAAAAGTCAGTGGCCTCTTCTTCCTACTTCTCTTCATATCCTATTTAACCCTTTGACCGCCACGTCAAAAATGCAAAAACGTGCCCTCGGCGACGAGCTACGTATTATTCCTTATAAATCTGTCATGTAGTCGTGACCGTGGCGTGCTGGGCACATTTTGGTTTGTCATCTATACATGACTGTGGCGGTCCAAAGGTTAAAAGTCAGTGGGCAAAAGGTTGGTGAAGTCTGAAGAATAAATGCAATATTACCTGAAAGGATTGGCTTCCGCACGCGTGTGTGGCAACACTAGGTACACGCCAATAGTGCTATTGTACCGCACAATTGGGTATCCGGCAGCACGCAGCCTTTAACAAAAAAGGGTACCTACTTAGGTATACTGGTGTAACAATCGTGTTCCTATTCTCGAAATATGTTCAGATATTAATTTCATTTAAGGTGGATCCTCAGTGATAGCTCGCAAAATTCAAATTTTCATTTATACATCTCTTAGATAGAATTATTTACATTAGAAATTAGCATAGAAATTTATTTACATAATCAAACTACAAGATGGTTACTCGTATTAACATTACAACTAAATTAAATTAAAACTAAGTTAAACCTAAAAAAGGCCCTCGAGGCATTGTACCGAGGATGCTGGCGGCATTTCCTCGCTGAATTGCTATGCTGATGCGTTGCGCGAGAAAGCCGCCAGCTTTTCGGTCACCAGTTATATTACATCAACAAGACGTTTCGCGATTTCCGCAAATAACTTGCGCACTGGGACCTCACGGACCGAGGCTCTCGACGCCAAAGGGCACAAAGTTGTACAATTATTCTCGAAATATGTGCAGAAATGAATTTTATTTATATGCATCCTCTGTGGCAGCTCGCAAAATTCAAATTTTCATTTATACATCTCTCTTAGATTTGTTTCTTTTTCAGGGGAGTATTCTTATGGAACAAATCTTACTTATAGAGATTTTAATTATTATAATTCTGTAAATACATATTTGTTATGGTGGCGAATCATATTTTGATCAAGATACAACCTGACACTGACCTGCTAATTGCAAACAACGTAAGAAAATTTGAACTTCGCGGGCTACCACTGCGGATCCACCTTAAGGCGAAAGCACTGACACGGTGGAGCATACGGTGGGGGTCTGCCCGGCTTGGGCAGAGCACCGCCGTGTCCTCGTGGAGGCGATCGGCGGCAGAGATCTCTCGCGTCCGGCCCTGGTTCAGGCCATGGTACGGAGCGAGAGGGCATGGGCAGCCATCACCTCCTTCTGCGAAGTAGTATCGCTCGCGAAGGAGGAGGCGGGACGGTAGAGGGAAAGGCTAATTTCGCGCCCTCTCGCCCCTCGCGGCGGATTTCCGGCCACCGAAGGCGCGGGCTTGCGGATGGTGAGCAATAGGTAGCTCACCGTCCGGTAAGGACGAGGCCCGGGTCGACGGCGCGTTGTATTCCACGCGCGCCTCAAAGAGATGTCGTCAGCACGTGTAGGGGTCCACTAGGGCAGATGCCTGCCGGGGTTGCGGGGGGTTGTACTAAAGGGTTACCGAGGCCCCTGGAAACACAGGCAACGGAAGGAATACGGGTGGGTTTTAGTCAGTAAGAGTTTGACACACCCTCCTGCTCCACCCAGAGCGGGAGAAGTTATTTAATGATTTCCCACCCAAAAACAAAAAAGGCGAAAGCAACAGAGTAATGGGGTAATTTGAACTTAGAGATTTTTATTGCTGTAGCTCTGATTCGCATAGGCTCACAGCATTATGCTGAGCGATAGCTTTTTTGCGTGGATGTGATTTTCTTCATCTTGTTCTTGTCGTGGTTGTGGTTTTTCTTTCCGTCACGTTTTACCGCAAATAAACGTATTTTCTTTATTTCTTTTCTTTCTAAATATATTTTACGGTCGCTAATTATATTTTGATCATCTTACAACCCGATACTGATCTGCAAATAGCAAAATCCATAAGAAAATTTTCATTTCGCGGGCAACCCTGCTGATAGATTTGACTGACGTGTAAGAAAGAAAGAAAGAAGAAAGAATAACGTTTATTTGGATACAGTTCATGAAACAAAATAAAAATAACAATAAAAAAGTGAAAATAAATTCACGGCCTCGACTTGTCGCACGACGGGCCGCAATTTTAGTTGCAGGATCCGATTAAGAAAAATATTTGGCCGTACGATCCGTCTCCTGACCAGTTTCATTGAAGATTGCGGCCGGTCTTACGACACGTCGTGGTCGTAGAGTAGTTTTCTAAATACAAACAAATCTAAGTTTTTAGAAAAACAACTTTAATACCACATATAAAGTTCAATCTGCGCAACAAATCTAAACATTTTTATGACTTTTCAATTCTCTGTTATCACTCGTCATTCTGAAATCAACCTAACTAACACTAACGAAAAATTGGAAACGAGGATTTAAATCTTTATTATAGACTTTCTTAGTAAAAGTGTTTGATACCATAACTGCCGCGCAGTTGAGCGAAGGTACTCTACTTCCTCAATCCTCACCTCCAAAACATGTCATTGTCTTCACCCCCCCATCCGAAGTAAAGGTTAGAGAACCCGTTTGCTCTCTCGAACTGCTCTTTGGTCATCGACACCACACCACCAAACTGGCTTTGAAACTTGTACGACGGCCTGAAAAAGGGATATAAAAGAATGCCAAAGTGTTATAGAATTTTGCCCTCTTACGTCATAGATATAATTATGAATCTAACTTCCTGTAATATGTGATAGTTTGAATGTCTGTGAGTTTGCCTGTTTGTTACTCAATCACGCTTTTACGGCCGGCTGGTCAGATTTAAATGAAATCTTCCAAACACATATACCATAACCTGGATTGGATAACAACATAGGATACTTTATATCCGGGTAACTAAAGTAATTCTACGAGGAACAGCTTTTCATAAAGACTTACTCAATCTTTTTCATCTCCGTATCGTTCACACTGGCGCACATGTGCCTGGGGAACGTTGGGCAACTGTACACGATGTTCTCGTGCAGAGGCAACAGGTCCACATCGTGGAACACAACGCAGTGGAAAAAGTTAAACTTCAACATTTCAGTGAAGCCGGCATTGTACACTCGGCCCTTGTTGAACAGCCCGGTTCCTTGAAATATAAGAATCTGACATCATTATACCGATTATAAAATCTTCTTCTCTTGTGTCGGCACGAACTATATTATGGGAATAGGTACCTTAAGCCAAACTCAAGCAAAATCTTTTGATCAACAAATTCTGTAAAATATGAGTGCATGCGAAGGAGCATGATTCAAATCAAATTAAATCAAAATAATTTTATTTCACATAAACCTACATGGGCACTTATGAAACGTCAGAAGCTAGGTGCACGGTTCCAATCAGTCGTTTCCTATGGAGAAGAGCCGGCAAGAAACTCCACGGTTACGCTTTTAAAAATAATTGGCTTTTACAATGTTTTTAAATTACAGTGTTAATTGGTATGGGAGGACAGTGTAGGCCTGTCGAGAAGTACCAAGTACATAACAAAAAAAATAAAATGAAAAAAGTTCTACAAAATATCTAGTCTATTAAGCCTACAACGTTCTCACAAATTCGTGCTGTGAACCCGTCTATACGAGAGACAAATCCATTTCTAGGCAATGATAACACAAAGACGCCACGTTGTTCTAGTGGAACTGCCTCATTGGTCTAGTGGTCGCAAGCGCTACTGCTGAGCATGAGGCCCTGGGTTCAATTCCCAGGTCGGGCAGTCTTATTGGGTTTTTCCATCAATCATTTCTCAGTAGCAGCTCGGAGTCTGTATTTGTACGTAGTTGATGGCAATAAGCTCGCCCCCTATTACATGGGACTTTAATCATAACTGGCGAAATGTGGGTATACACCTCTGCCTAACCCTTAGGGGATCACAGGCGTGAAGTTATGTTATGATAACCCAAAGCAGAGTAAAGGCCTCCTACTCTTCTTGCCTCTCTATTTTGCAGGCCCGCACTTTTTGATAGGACTTAAGCTTGCCCCGCCATCTTCATCTTGGTTTGCCATTAACTAACTATAGAATGAAGCAATTAATAGAATTAGAGCAGTGGTGGCCCAGTGGTAACGGCCGCAACTTACGAGTTGTAGGTCGTAGGTTAGAACCCAGAGAGGCGCTTTACTTTGTGTAAATTATTTCATCACCACTGCTCTCAAAACGGTGAAAGTAACATCGTGAGGAAACCGGCATGTCCTAGAACCAAAAATTCGAAAACATGTGCCAACCCGCATTAGGCCCGCGTGGTGGATTACGGCCCCACTCCTTCTCACAGAGAGGAGGCCTGTGTCCCAGCAGTGGGAACATTATAGGCTGATTATGTATGTATGTAACTATAGAATATCATTTGTATTACTTTTATTACGAATAAAGATAGAGATAGAGGGGCTTGTGGCCAAGTAATACCAGCCGCACGGGTCGGTCGATCAGGTTAAGCTACGCTTGCCGCGGTTGGTCCGTGGATGGGTGACCATCTTTACATACCAGGACCCCTCCGTACCTCGGAAAGCACGTTAAGCCGTTGGTCCCGGCTCTCATTTGTAGATCTTTGGCAGTTGTTACGGGTCGTCAGCAGTCCGAAAGTCTAACAACCAGTCTTACCAAGGGGTATCGTGTTACCCAGTAGCTGGGTTGTGGAGGGTATTTAGCTGCATCTGGTTAGACTGGCAGCAGACTCCAACATAGTTGGGAAAACGCTAGGCAGATGATGATGTTACGAATAAAGATAAGCAATTACAGATATTTAGAAATAACTTTATCTGAATTTATCATTGGTGTGTTCTTCAGAAAGCTCAGGTGCGTGGTTCTCGTAACCGGCGTGCGTCTATGACCAGAGCAATTGCGTAGCGCACTACCAGTAGCAATAGGTTTCATTTTGACAGTTCAACAACATTAATTACGTTATTTACATTGTTGAGCAATTAGTTTACCGGCTTTCATAACCTCGGTCCACGGCACTGAGAAATTAATCAGGAAAATCCTAGACTCCACACTGAATAATTTTTATGTGCCGTGCTTCACCGAGGCTATGGATGCCTGGAGACTCGATTGCCCGAATTCAGATCCACCCAACAATGAACAATCCATCTTCCCAGAAACGGTGGGATGAGCCGCTCTGCAGAGTAGTACATAACAATTTACTTGACACGTCTGCTACTACCTTGGAGAGTGCGCGCCTGCTGGCTGTGGGTAAATAGGAGTCGGGTCTGTGGCTTCATGCACTACCGTCATCGATCATAGGCACTTTGTCCCTACGACACTACTTTCCGCTTCGCTGCTTCCCTAAGATTAGGAGCTCCTGCTTGTTGCTCGTCGCTGTCACTGTCGCGAAGTTGTCAACAGCCTCGGATACCACGGTCTGTCTAGCAGCCGAAATGCGGGTTGCTTAGGGCGGCACGCGAATATTAATGACATCATCCGACGTGCTCTTGTCACCGTCGGCGTTCCAGCTGTACTAGAACCCAATGGCTTGGCACGTGACGATGGCAAGAGACCGGACGGCATGTCTTTATTTCCATGGAAGGTGGTAGGCCTTTAGTGTGGGATGCAATGTGTATCGATACTCTTGCGCCATACCATCTTCCTGGCTCCGCGTGCTGTGCTGGCGCTGCTGCTAAGTCTGCAGAAAACCTCAAGCGGCGAAAGTAAAGGGTGTGCCAAAATTTACGCAAGATTTGAATTAATTAAAAAATGCAAAACGACACCTTGTGTAGTTTAATACAAACTTAGACATCCAAAAAATGTTGTCATATAAATTGTTCATAAGTATGTTACGGTGGTGTGGTAACGGCCGCGACTTACGAGTTGTAGGGCGTAGGTTACTGTGTGGATCGCCCGGAGGACACGGTGGAGCATAAGGTGGAGGTCTGCCCGGCTTGGGCATAGCACCGCCGTGTCCTCGTGGAGGCGATCGGCGGCAGAGACCTCTCGCGTCCGGCCCTGGTTCAGGCCATGGTACGGAGCGAGAGGGCATGGGCAGCCGTTACCTCCTTCTGCGAAGCAGTAATGCTCGCGAAGGAGAAGGCGGGACGGTTGAGGGAAAGGCACGTTTCGCACCCTCTCGCCCCTAGCCGCCGCAGGAGACGCCCAGGGCGTCGGGAATCCCGGGCGGATTTCCGGCCACCGTAGGCGCGGGCTTGCGGACGGTGAGCAATGGGTAGCTCACCGTCCGGTAAGGACCAGGCCCGGGTCGACGGCGCGTTGTATTCCACGCGCGCCTCAAAGAGATGTCGTCAGCACATATAGTAGGGGTCCACTAGGGCCGATGCCTGCCGGGGTCGCGGGAAGGTACTTATGGGTCACCGAGGCCCCCGCAACACAGGCAACAGGAAGGAATACGGGTGGGTTTTAGTCAGTAAGAGTCTGACACACCCTCCCGCTCCGCCCAGAGCGGGAGAAGTTATTTGATGATTTCCCACCCTCAAAAAAAAAATAAAGGGCGTAGGTAGGTAGGTAGGTAGGTAGGTAGAACCCGGACGGGCGCTGAACTTTGTGTAAATTATTTCATCACCACTGCTCTCAAAACGGTGAAGGAATACATCGTGAGGAAACCGGCATGTCCTAGAACCAAAAATTCGAAGGCATGTGACATCTACCAACCCGCACTGGGCCCGCGTGGTGGATTACGGTCCACTCCCTCTCACAGAGGAGGCCTGTGTCCCAGCAGTGGGAACATTATAGGCTGATTATGTGTGTGGTGTATGTTACGGTGGTGCAGTCACAAATATCTGACTACTTTTCGGAACATAAATACTCTAGATTTCAATATATTTGGTGCAACCTAGGATTCGTAAATATCCATTCAGCTTTAAATATTCAACTAAATAGCTTTACCATCTTTAGTTTTGCTTGCCGGAGCAGAAGTACGAGTAATAATGCAATATTGCCGTTCCTAATCCTGTATCAATATGACAACGTTGCGTAATAGCTGTATTATTTGATTAATTGAGTTTTAGGAAATCTTAAGGTCTGAAAAGTTTTCAACAAATAGGTAGGTATAGTCTGTGTTGACCCGAAGATTTCCCTATAATGCATAGGGAAAATTATTGAAATTGAAAGTGTGTTACGGTGGTGCTGGTGGATGAACGTAGACGAAGCAAAAGGAGTATCTACCTAGGAATCGTATGTAACTTAATCTGAGTTGTCTTACCTTCCTGTTCGATTACAAATATTTGATAATCCAGTTTCTGTCGCATTAGAAACGGATGTATGTTGTATAAGAATGTACCGAGGTTGCGATCACGGTCCCTGAAAAGACAATCATTTTAAAATTTACTAACATTTTATGCTTAAACTTATAAAAGTATATGATTCACTGTAATAAACAAAATCATAAAAATATATGATATTCTTCAGGATATATGCTAGGTAGGTAATGTGTTGAAAACATAATACAACTAATTTGATACAATAGAATAAAATCACGAAGATACCTCTATTAAATTCTTTTAACGATTAAAAACCATAGTAATATACTCGTACATGCAATCATTCATATTTTTGTCAGATTATTCTACAAGCAACATATGAGCATAATAGTGTTTTAATTTTTTATCCAATCCATAGATTTTTTGTAAATAGATAATTCCTTCATATTTTGCAATAAATTACCAGCGTTGTGTCATCGCACTTCTCTTTCTTTTCTATGCAGTCCGACAGTGACCGCGCTAAGAAACCACTGATGGATTGTGTATTTTTGTTTAAATAATGTGTCTAGAAAAAGTGCGATTACTGAGATAATGGCAAGACATTTGTGGATGACGAAGACATGCTACGTTGACTACAAATAAGTTGATATGAGGGCAGGAGGATAATTTATGCGTATAGTACCTACAGCTAGAAAACATTTCTATAAAAATCATATATTTAAATTGGATACGTGGTGCATTTTGGTATCAGGATCAGCGCTAGTTCAGAATCTGCTCCAAATATTTATAAGGTAAGGCGTTACTAAATGTTTTAAAATAATACCTGTGTGGAACAATGATGGCCACTTTAAACCGTGTTTTACAATCCGGAGGGTGATACATTCCCCCTTTTACCACCAGAGGATAAACATTCTCCTGCGATAAGTTCACACTTTTCATCTGTATCTGAAATTTTGCTAAAACACGTATACAGCAGTCATTAATTGTTCAGTTTAAGGCAATAGGACCCCTGGAAAAGTTCTTTGTCTTTGTCCAACCTTTGGAGACAAAGCGTGATGTAATGTTCATTATAAGTGTTTTTTTTTTTCATATTTTTGAATACCTAGACTTATTTAGCCATTAGGGTTTCGTGATCAAACTCGGTTGTCATAGTAAGTGATGCGGAGGAGTGAGGAAAATGAGGGAAGTTTTGAGTCTGAATGTAGATGGCTATAAGAACAGGGGAAGACCAAAGCAAATGGATGGACTGTGTGAAACATGATATGGCTAGATAGGGGCTGACTGCTGAGAGGACCACTAAGAACTCAAATATAAATATGTCGGAAATACGTTAGTCACTAGTTTGACTAATCGGGACGCCAGCGCCACCAAGCGGCGCTTGACGGAGTCTACAACATAACGCTCGACCGGTGTTAAGGGCAGTCTGGCGGTGTCGGTCAAGAAGTGAACACGTTTAGAAACTGTTTCGCGTTCCGTATAGTTGTGTCGTGTATCTACAGTGTGTGAATAGCTAGTGAGATTTGATCGTAAATTATAATTTGATTTAAACTGCATATGGTTTTTCTATTGTGCAATAACCAACACTTCCCATTGTACGCCCACAGTAGTTAAAATATGGTTCATGATAACGAGCGAGACGTACCTTCTCCGTCAAATATGAAAATATAAATACATAAATTAATAACAATGAAAATACTTCTAAGAATTTCATAATGATTACCTACATGATTCGTATGGAATACATAAAATAAAAATAACTGATATACTCTACCTATACACACAAACTTAATATATATGTATATATACATAATTATACACCCAATAAAAGACATCTAATAATTTATAATAATATTGAAATGCTTGAATTTCTACTTAGCCCTCTTCCTCTCTCCTAATGTTGCTGTGCCCGACAGGGTCCATATTGTTTTTTTTACTTTTTGTCCCACCTATGTAATACTTATGGAATGCAATAAAGTATTGAGTATTAAGAAGGAGATAATATATTGCGCCGACACAAAATAAATTGCGATAAGGTCAAGAGAAGATGATGGTTTCATGATGATCGCGAGGTTGAGCGGAGCTGACTGCCCAGGGTGCACAGGACTACAGTCAGCATATATACCCTTATATGAAAAATATTAACTCTTGTCAACTCTTACGGTACGGTCTCTTCCGGAAACAAAATGGCAAATCGAGTCCGGGGTGCTTGCCTGGACTTGGATCTGCTCCTGATTCTGCAAATATAAGATAATCATGCATATAGTATGGGTATAGTTACCCAAAATACTGCTATCACAAATATCGAGAGTACTAGATAAGTTTGTTACATTAACAACGAATATATTTAACCCATTGAAGGAAACAGGACGTAAATTTAAGTCAAATAATGGATTCCTGAGCTCCTCAGTTATATTAAATTGTAACAAAATTCCTTCCTTAATTAAGTTTAGAAACAAGTTAACGAACCAATATTGTATGAAAATATGTATAACGTTATCGTGGAGGGAAATTTAAAAGTGTCTTCATATGTTTTAATACATTTGACTTGATGCCGTGACGTGGAACTGGAATTCCACGATATCATCACGTTAGCAATTATAAAAGCGCACAATAGTACTCAAACTCAAACTCAATGCATTTATTTCAATTATACCATTTAAAGGCACTTTTGAATTGTCAATGAGTCGGTCAGTTAAAATATGAAGGTAGTTGCCCATTCCAAAGCGTAGTAGGTTCTTATGGAGAAGAACGAGCAAGAAACTCCATGGACACTCTTTTAAATTATATTGTTACATAAGTAATTTTGAATTTATAACTAAACGTGAGGACGATGTAAAAAAAAACGTGTCCATAGTAGTAAAATAAACAAAAAAAAAAAATAATCATTTCATTTGAATAAAATAATTACAAATAAGCAGAGGCAGTTAAGAGGTGACCAGTCCCAACTGACGGCGCCCGTTCACGAGCATGACGCATAGATCAGCACCATTCAGCTCAACCATTTTGAAGGGAGCTAAATGATCTGAGTGAGCATGACATACCTACTCTCAGCCGTCAGGGTCCATTCAAGTCAATGACATATTAACCGGTATATCGTAGCTTTATTATACATATTACTCATACCTGTGCAATGCAATGATATATACTCTACTATCGAATAGATAATGTCCGGTTAAGATGCCTCAGAAACCGAATCATAAGTCCATATATCACTAGGTTATTAACGTTACTAAAGAAGTTCAGTTGCAGGGCATTATTGCAGCTAAGTTTCCATCGGAGAGATCAGAACAACAAAGCTTCAAATTCTCTACAGTCAGTCAGTCAGACGCGAAAATTATAAGAGCGTATTCTATTGCTAGTCGCAGTTGAAAGAATACAAGGCTAGCTGTCGTAGTAGTACTTTTTTCAGTTCAGTTTTTGCTCCCCAAAAGTGACGCCCATATTCAAAATTCATTTATTTACGTTACACGTCCGTGTTTGGGTCACAAAAATTCACATATGTACCAAATTTCAAATTAATCAGTCCAGTAGATTCGGAGCAAAATGGCAGTCACAGACGGACAGGCAGATAGACACACGAGTGATCATATAAAGGCTCCGTAAAAGGGGGATGGGAAGGAATCATAGGACAACAAAAAAAACTCGTGTGCATCGCTGTCATCAGGAAAGTGCCGAAAAGGCTGGCGGTATTGTTATGTTGAATGGAACTCCGCTACTGAATGTCGAAGTTTGAAATGTCGACGTATGTTAGTTCTAAAGTACAGGATCTCGATTTACGCCAGTTCGAAAGTTCATTGGAGCGAAGTATGCAAGGCCAACAGAACCTTTCATATAGCGAAGGATAATGTTAGGTTAGGTTAGGTTAGAACAGTGACCATTAACGATCCCCTCACTCTAATTCTAATGCTTTCTAACTAACGATACGTCGGCCTTGCATACTTCGCTCCAGTGAACTTTCGAACTGGCGTACATCGAGATCCTGTACTTTAGAACTAACATACGTCGACATTTCAAACTTCGACATTCAGTAGCGGAGTCGTTGAATGGCAATGCTTCTTTGGCCTAAAAATGGGCCAGCAGTTTAGACCGAAATAGATGATAAATAAATCCTTACTTACTCATCACGTCGTAGTCAGTCTTGTAGAAATCCACAGCTGTCTTAGTATTGGTGTTAGCCTTTACTGTGTTGCTAGCCGTGCTAGGTTTGCCAATGGGAGAAGCTAATGTTATCTTCTTTTGAGTTACATAGTGAGTAGATTCTGTAATGACAACGTTGCTTAAATGCGGTTGTTTTAAAGCAAAATTTGGCTTTTTAAACCAAATTTGGAGAGAGCAGGGGGGGAAACCCTTTGCCTGAGAAGACTCGGGGAAAGGGTTTCCCTGCCTTCTCTCTTTCAGAAGTACCTTTGCATGACGGATACATCTAGTTGTACATTACTGTACGGAGTCTATAAAATGCGAGGTCAGCCTATAGTGGAAATGTATATTGGGACTCCTCGACGTGTGTAGATCCTTTTGGGGCTGGATGTACTGCCCTGAAAGGATGTACACCCGGACAAGGAACCATTTTATTGTCTACAACCATTGTTCCATAACATTGTATACACCGTGCATGTACAAATCATAGTTCACAATTTATTCTACCGAAAAAACATTACCCTCCTGAGGCTGTCGGGTAAAAAGTAAACTTTTTGTCCCAAAACATCTGTACACCCTATGACCAAAACAAGGTAATCTACGTAAATCTCACAAATATGTACACAGTAATCATTCAATAACTAGGTAAACAAATTTTATAGTTCTTTCAATTAAAAAATTCAACTTCGAGAGAACCTTCTCTCGAAGTAGAATTTTTGAAAGAACTATAAAATTTGTATATCACCTGCTCAAAATAAGTATTTAGTTGAAAATACGATGTAATTAACAATTACTATTTACTCTGGCGCGTCAGACTGACTATTATTGTCATGACAACGATTACATCTTAAGGTAGTCACTCACCGGGAGCATTTGCGTGTAATGTAACGTTCAGATTCGAGTGTTTCATCAAGGAATGCGTCCAGGCGAGCCTGGCGAGCATTACAGTGCGTACCTGCAGGCTTAGTAGCATGACACTCTCTATTTCTTCGAAGAATAGACACGGCTCTTTCTATACAAAGTGACATTTCGTTTCTCAGTTTTTGACATCTCACCGTAGAAATCCTTCTACAATCTGTCATTTTGTCTTTCGTTTCTAACGATCTTTGTCTAGGTCCTTTTTTATGCAGAAGGATTTCTACGGTGGGATGTCAGAAAAGGAGAAACGAAATGTCACTTTGTATGGAAAGAGCCGTGTCTATTCTTCGAAGAAATAGAGAGTGTCATGCTAAGCCTGCTGTAATGATAAAATTCGTAACATTGCCCAGTGAGTCCAGAAAACCGAGCATTACACATGCATCGATGTAACATGTATGAATGCTCATAGTTCGGGCGATTACAAAAGCGAATGCACCTTAGTGATTTTAATTTTTGTATCTATCAGTGACATCATAGCGGGCCCTATCAGAATACCAGCGCTAGGACACTTATTTATAAGCATCGCGGCATTATGCTGAGATAGGAGCCTTTTGGCCTCGTACAGGACTTTTTGTTTTTATTTTCATTTTACTTTGTTCTTGTTTTTTGTTGTTGTACCTATCTATGAGTGCTTTTAGTTTAATTTGCGTTCTTCTGTGCGAGTCCCAGTAAATACTTTTTATTTCTTAATTTTTTTCATTGCGTCGAGCGGGTGCAGTATTGTAACGCAATGCTCAAAATAAATCATTGAATGTTAATTATACACGAACACCTGGTGAGTGACCACCTCAAAAAGTGTAAGCAACATTCGTTTGATCATTTATGATTTACCTATTTGTATAATTCTAATTAAAAATATAAAAACAAATGACACATCAGCGAAGTTTTGCATGGTATGAAAAGGACAATAATAAAATTATTGTTCTTTTATTAAACGAAGTGAGAGCAGTGGTGGCCCAGTGGCAACGGCCGCGACTTACGAGTTGTAGATCGTAGGTTCAAACCCACACAGGCGCTTTACTTTGTGTAAATTATTTCATCACCACTGCTCTCAAAACGGTGAAGGAAAACATCGGGACGAAACCGGCGTGTCCTAAAACCAAAAATTCGAAGACATGTGACATCTACAAACCCGCACTGGGCCCGCGTGGTGGACTACGGCCCACTCCCTCTCACAGAGAGGAGGCCTGTGTCTCAGCAGTGGGAACATTATAGGCTGATTATTTAAAGACGTGTCATTCGATATAAGTCGTATGACGTTTTCAGTCTTGTATACCTTGTTCTGGAACTATCGCTATGTACACTGGTCAGAGGGTTTGGAACAAAAAGGTTAACAACATAAATGCTAAATTAATAGTTAATATAACAAACAGTAGACTTAATAATACATTACGCATTAAAGCATCCCACACTGCAGTATACAGCAATAGTATTTTTTTGTATGGGCATAAAAATATATGCAATAATTTACCTATAGACATTAAGAACCTACATTCAATTGGTATTTTTAAAAGGAAAGCTTTCTGATTAAAAAGGCATATTACTCTGTAAAAGAATTCCTTAAAGATAAATAATTATTTAATATTAAAATGATTGTGATACATAATGTTTTATAAATAATAAGAATAATATGAGATAATATAAAATGTATAAATAATGATAATTTATATAATATAACGTAAACTGTAATATTGCGTATGCAATTTATATTTTCTTATATTTATAAGCATTCAAATTGCAATGCCTTAACAGGCAATTAAATTCTAATAACTTACCTATTGCTAAAATCTTCATAACTCTGTACACTTAGTTCGCAATAAAGAATTTGATATAAAAAGAGAAAATATTTAATTTTTGTTTGTTTGTAATGGATAAATTCAAAAACTACTTAACTGATTTAAAACATTCTTTCACATATAGAAAGTTACATTATTAGGGAGTAACATGGGCTGTATTCCATTTTCAAAAAATTAAAGATCTATACGAAAATTACAATAATGTAACCCAAGGTATCAAAATTAATTATTACAAAAGTCATTATTTGTCGTGCGCTGCAAAAACAATTGATGATACATAAAACAATGTACTACGTGTTTACAGTACCTACTCATCATTACCCACAAAAAATACGCAAGGCTATGTGTCTAACTATTATAGTTAGGTAAGTCACAATAACTGTTTTTTATTCAAATTAGTCAATCAAAACGCTAGGAGAATCGAAAGCTGAAGAGATTCGTATCATATTAATCCTTATCCAACTAAATAGTTTAAAATCAAGGTTGTTTAGGTATATGTAAATTCCACTTTAAATTATTCGAATCGGACCTTTCGTTTAAAAGTTACGACGGGTATAAAATGCTAAAAGTAAGAAAAATACCGCGGTGTGAGCGAGCAGCCCTTCGCTTAGTAAGTTAGAAACAATTTAGTAGTAGTTTGTAATAAATAATAAAGTTTGTCATAAATTGATAAATAGAAAGATCTCAATCATTAGTTCTCGGAAACTATCTTTTAAACGGGATGGAGAGAGTGTTGAACTTTGTAGGCGAAGATAGATTCACGATGACGAAGTCGCAGGCGAAGTCCTAGTTAAGATAAAATGGTTTGTTGTCCGTGTATACATCTTTTTGGGGCTGACGAATTCAAAATAACAAATAAAAATTTTAAAAGTTCAACGACATTTCATATAATTTACAACAGACAATAAAAACAACTTACTGATTTTTTCATGAGGTGGTGCGTCGTAATGTATTTCATTAATAAAAACCTGTCCATTCATAGCAGGCACGTTGTGAGCCCGTTGATAGTATAAGTAGATGGCAACTGACAGAAGAATGAACAGTATGAGCCAGGGGTTCCACCGGCAGCGCCTCCTGGACCCGGCGGCCAAGTACGAGCATTCTTGAAGCGATGATCGACGTTCATGTTCTGTTTTCATTAAGGATATCAATATATAACAAAAGAAAAAGGAAGCGATGCATGGGTTCATATGAACACACACGTTCGTGTCGATACATTCGATTCGGCAGTATTTGTCGAACAATAAAGCCAAACTGAAGCAATTCCTTAACACATTCGGATTTCATTCGCCTCGTGCCAAACGCGGCAAACTCGATTCGATATCAACCCTCGCTGAATCATGTTCGGATCGGCTCGGCACAATAAGGCCAGCTAAGCCGAACGGCATTTTCCGAAAATACAAGTATCTATACAATGTGGATCTGGACTTACGACATTAAATTAAAACGAGCACAGTACTAGTCCATCGAAACATTTTAAAACACGAAGATTAATAGTTAATGGAAAATTTAAGAATTGCAATTTTCAAACAAAATTAATAGCAAAATCAACTGCATAAAATGTAAACACGCTTTATCTACGAAAAGTCACTGACCTGTTGCGCGGTGTGGTGCGGGATGCAGCGGGCGGGGTAGCGGGACGTAGGTGGACGTAGGTACCTACCTACGTCCACCTACGTCCTACGTCCTAAAGTACCTACTTTATTCGGAGAACAACAAATCCGCGGCATAAACTCACTAAGTTGCGCGTTGTTAATTAATAAAAGATCACTAATTGAATAATTAATCACATATTATCACATCACAATCAGAATTTAATTCATCAATAAGTAGTCAAATTTTTAAATTTTCAAAGTGTCCACCGTTGTTCATTATGCACAAGCGACATCGTCTTATTAAATTTTCACGGACTCGTCTTAACAAGTCCCCATCTGTTCTTTTAAGTTTGTCGAAGGCATTAATTATTCTAATTTTTAAATCATCCACAGTGTTCACTTTTCGTGCATACACCTCGTTTTTTACGGCCCCCCACAAAAGAAATCCAGTGGTGTCAGGTCCGGTGACCGTGCTGGCCATCGAATAGGTCCAAAACGGTCAATCCGTCAAACGTCCCATCAATAAACACTGGATCTATTATTTTGTTCCTATGAATTCCAGCCCAGACATTTAGTGAAAACCGGTACTGGAATGAAGACTCTCGAATTAGGCGCGGATTTTCATGACTCCAATATCTCAGGTTTTGTCTATTCCAAACTCCATTTCTTGTAAACGTGCTCTCATCTGTCCACATAATATTAGATATGAAGTCAGGGTCGTCTGATATTTTGTCGAAAAGCCATTGGCAAGATAACACTCTGACTGGCATATCTCTGGATAACAGTTGTTGTACTTTTCTGAACTTGTAAGGTCGCCGTGCATGGCGTTTCAAATATCTATGGACAGTTCTGTGACTCACTTGAAACCGCCGCGCTGCGTTCCGGAGGCTAGAAGTCGGGTTATTTTCAAAATGTTGTAATATCCGCTCCTCGATATTTGAATTTGAATACACGCCTTCTCCTTGAGGAACCAAAGGCCGATTCTCTCGTAACCTCTGAACGGCCAGGGTAAAAACACGGCTGTTGGTAGGGCACGTTCGTGTGTCACCATATCTCTCCCGATATGTACGCAATGCTAAAGCCGCATTTTGGTGACGTTCTCCGTACATAAGTACCATGTCAGTGTACTCGGCAGCTGTGTACCTTATTTGAGGCATAATATTACCTAAACTAAAAACTTACAAACCTAACCTAAATCCAAAAACTAACTAATAAATGCCTAATTAACTAACTAATAAAACACTAACACTTAACAATATGTCACAATAACCTGTGCACTCATCTAACTAGCATAAATCGTCTTTAACACAATAACAACTAAAACTTTTCATAAAATCACAACAATGCGCGCGCGCGTGTGCTCTCATAAAAGGGCTCCGCTATGCACTGACTGACATAGTTACCGAGTCAATAAAAGTCTTTTTGCCGAAAAAAATCCGCTCACACACACACTCGCAGTTTTCTATGCACCACTAATACATAAGTAATATTTCTTTTTCTTTATAATTGTAGTATTTTGTGGGAGTGGGCGGGGCGCGTAAGAGTGGAAAGGTATGACACCTTTCTCTGTCTTTCAAGCATATTGAGACGTAGAGAATACAATCGTACGTTTTTGCACAGGTTCCTGACCTTACAATGTTTACCTATTATTACGGAGTCAGATCTACATCATGTTGAAAAATAAGAAAATGAAAAATAATTTCCTGTGGCTAAAGTATTCATTGGATTTGATTGATTTTTTGTATACGGGTAAAGAACATGACACTCTTTACGTGGTTTAAAGGAATGTCAATCGTCCTGCTCCACTTCGTATATTTGATTTTGCCGTTCGGCTGTGCCGAATCATGCCGAGCCGAACAAATGTGTAGTACCCTTAACATGCCAGGCAACGTATTTCGTGCCAACTTGCTCATGCAACTGCTTTTCGGTTTTCCCATCAGGAATGCCTCAGTAGCGGCCCGGTGTCTGGATTTGTGACGTATCTGATTCGGTCGGTGACAATAGGTTCGCCCCCAACTAAGTAAAGTCTTAATTGTTAACCACCAAATACCACCACCACCATATTGACTGACTGTATCTTCAAATAACAACACTGTCATTCTATGACAGGTGTGTGAAATGGCTATTACACGGCAAATTGATTTCAGGGGTCAATTTGCTTAAAAAATAATCTCAGATTCTAGAATAGTGGTAGATGACCGCAATAATGTGAGGCATGTTTGTAGACATGTGACAGTGTGCGTGACAGCCACGTGACATCTCTATAAGAACACGTGCCTCAATTTGCGTGTACGGTTGCCATGATAGTGAAAAAATTACCCATAATATTTAACCCTTTGACCGCCACGTCAAAAATGCAAAAACGTGCCCTCGGCGCCGATTTACGCATTATTCCTTATAAATCTGTCATGTAGTCGTGACCGTGGCGTGCTGGGCACATTTTGGTTTGTCATCTATACATAACTGTGGCGGTCAAAAGGTGAATTACATTAAATAAATAATTTATTGTATTATATAAATGCAGAGGAGGGGTTTTAAAGCAATAAATAAATTATTTAATGTTGGTGTATAAGTTGAAGCGGTTTTTTTTCGACTTCGAAGGACCAATATGCGGGAATGTAATTTATTTGTTTTATTTTGCGGGTTGGAAGATTGGACGACACACAGAATTGAGCAAAAGGGGACTATGAGATTATGAGTAAGAAAGAGGGATGGATGGACTTACTTGAGAACCTTCTGGACGAAGCATGTTGACTCAAGGGGCAGCCTTAGCAGACGTCCCACGTGTTCACTGGTTTCTTCCTTTCACTGATCACTTGAGTTTTTAATGTTACACTTGTGTCGGCCAACACTTATACATAGCGAGAGTTTAGAGTTTTGATATAGTAGCGGATTATTTGCGGTGCGGCGCGGTATGTGAGCGGTGGCAGTAGAACACACACACTCTGATTATTTGCGGAGCGGGGCGCGGAACGTGAGCGGTTGCAGTAGAACAACACACTCTGATGCGAGAATGTTCTTTCTGGATATATATGCGGTAATTGGTTTTCGCCGCGGAGGAAGTGCCTCTGATTCGGCGTGCGACGAGCGTGCCTCTCGTTCTGTTGTATGGGAATTGGGAGGGAAAGAAATATAGCTCAAAACTGCGGTCGGAAATATTATAATTTAACTTATTTCTAAAACTTGCGCGAGCAAATGTCTTTGTGGAAGGAAATCTTGGACTCCGAAACAGACAGACAGATTGGTACATAAGTCTGTCTGTTTGTTATAGTCAGAGCTAGCAACGGATCGACGCCTCTCTACTTTCACTGGTGATTTTTGAAAGTTAAAAGCAAAAATTGGAAAATTTAGGTTATGTTTCAGGTCTGCGAACCTCTCGATCGATGTGTCATGATTAAGTGAAACCCCTTTCAAGTGCCCCTAAAACGTGTTATTTTGCCCTATATAGCTTCCTGTACAAGGTATACCGGTTGGTATTGTTTTTTTGAGGTTAAGTTGGCATTGCATGCTAATGAATGGATTTAAAATGCATGTCATCGAGTTGTGAGCTATCCTGAAAGTTTCAGCCGGATAGCTAATCGGGAAGTGCTTGAAATTTGAGTTGCAAGATTCCACTCGGAATGACAGACAGACATACAAACAAACAAGAAAGTGACTTAAAGCGCTGACAAGAGGCAAATGACCAAAATAGGCTTGTCTTAAGAAAAAAAATTGCCAAATCTCTATAGTTTGTGGTAGCTGATAAAATATATGTTAATTTTGAACATATTTCCCAGAACTTGGTTGATAACAAAACACGTCAATCTCGATACAAACTAACATTAAACTAACATGTTACCTTGAGTTCCAATCCAAAATATCTGTATTAAATAGCAACATACGTTACGTATTCAATTAATAACAAGAACGTCTTATTTGAATGCAGAACTTGGTTGTTTTTTATTTTCGATAACTCAACTCAATTTTGAGTAAATAGATAATTGCTTCATATGTTACAATAAATTACAAGAGTTGCGTCATCGCGCTTCTCTTTCTTTTCTGTGCAGTCTGACAGTGACGGCAGTTTAGGTGTTGTCAGCATCTTAATAAAAACGTGGTAATATAATCGTATTCCTCATAACGAGCCCTTTTATTTACTATATCACATACCTAACGCGTTATACATTTTTTTTAAAATTACGCATGCATACATAACATCACGCCTTGTTTCCGCATAGGGTTGGGCAGAAGTGCACCTGTACATCCACATTTCGCCAGTAATGTTTAAGTCCCATGTAATAGGGGGCGAGCCGAGCACAAATCCAGATTCCGGACTGCTACTGAGAAATTCCAGATAGAAAAACCTAATGATACTTTTCCCGACCCGGGAATCGAACCCAGGACCTCATGCTCAACAGTAGCGCTTGCGACTACTAGACCGACGAGGCAGTTCATTTTTATTTTTATTTGGCCCCAAAATCAGTTTTTTTATTAACACTGTAGGTCAAATTAACAACACCCTTAAACATATCGCAAATGTATCGTGGTAATATAAGATATATTAGCGATATATTTTTATTTTGAGACATTGTTTTTGTAGCTATATTTACGAGTACTTTATGGTGACATCATAAAATATAACACAAGAAATGGCGAATCGACTGATGTACATAATTATTATTAGAGACAATCAATCAATATCATTACAGTTACGAAGACACATACAAGCGGACACACGTACCTCTCGCGTCCGGCCCTGGTTCAGGCCATGGTACGGAGCGAGAGGGCATGGGCAGCCGTCACCTCCTTCTGCGAAGCAGTAATGCTCGCGAAGGAGGAGGCGGGACGGTTGAGGGAAAGGCACGTTTCGCGCCCTCTCGCTCCTAGCCGCCGCAGGAGACGCCCTGGGCGTCGGGAATCTCGGGCGGATTTCCAGCCACCGTAGGCGCGGGCTTGCGGACGGTGAGCAATGGGTAGCTCACCGTCCGGTAAGGACCAGGCCCGGGTCGACGGCGCGTCGTATTCCACGCGCGCCTCAAAGAAATGTCGTCAGCACAAAAGTAGGGGTCCACTAGGGCCGATGCCTGCCGGGGTCGCGGGAAGGTACTTATGGGTCACCGAGGCCCCTGGCAACACAGGCAACAGGAAGGAATACGGGTGGGTTTTAGTCAGTAAGAGTCTGACACACCCTCCCGCTCCGCCCAGAGCGGGAGAAGTTATTTGATGATTTCCCACCAAAAAAAAAAAAAAACAGTGGACACACATACATACTTATTTATATACATACAAACATACCAAGCAAACAAGGCGATAAATAAAACACTATTATCGAAATAAATATTTTTGTAAACCGATATTCCTGTATCCTATACTTATTTCCTAATGTATGGGGTAAATGTTTCAATTTAAACTAGCAACACTAAATGATTTTTGTCAAGGTTTTGTGTTTCAAGATGTAACAACACGTAAAATAATTCCAAATAGACAAATAATCAATATTTACCCATGAAAAGATACCCGTATCTTCTTTCTTTTGTTTTTGGAACAGTATTACAATGTTTCAAGACGGCATTTTTCTCAAAAATATTGAAATTATCTGTAAGAGCTCTTGACGTAAACATGTGGCGCTTTGTGCCGTACTCGAGTTGTATTAACTTTTGAATTGTATTTGTTGGCCGCACTCTCGGTGTTCCGGGCGGTCTATCTGCTACGATTCTAAAATCTAAGGTACCTATGTACTTACTGGGATTCCGTTGCGTGGACACTATTTTGATGATCTTCCTGACCGGCACGTAGGTATTCATTGGTAGAAGGTTGAATACAAAATGATGTTCTATCACGCTAGTTTAAGAAACTACTCTGTTTTCTAAACAATAATTCTGTAGGATTCTTAACAATAACTGTAGGATGTGTACGCATTGCTTGTGTTGTTATAGATGTTATGGTAAGAATTTGTTTATTGACAAATATGGAAGTAAGTGTTAATATCCTCCAATTTCAACGAACATAAGCCATGTATGCGCTAGATATTATAGTGCACAAAAGTGTGTGCATACAAGTGCACTCTTTCTTTATTCACTCTCATAATTCGAAGTGACGACGATCCTTTATGACCGCCAGTCTATAGTCTGTTTTTTTAATAAACGAGTACCGAAAATTTTGACTGCGTTTCTATTGGTCCACGACACAACATAAAGTCAACATAAAGTCAAAAAAAAAAGAAAAAAGCCACAACATAAAGTCAAAAAACAAAGAAAAAACAAGAACAAAGGCGTTGGCCCACCCCGACCCATGGCCCCTCTCACTCTGTCAATACCGGAAAAGTGCGAGAGACACACTCAGTACTCGTTTGTTAAAAAGACCAGACTATAGTAAGTCGCAAGTTGAGTTCTGATTTGAGCTTCACGATTACTGACAAATGCGTGCACTGACTGGACAGGTCCACTCAATCTGTGTGGTTATTTCCTCAAAAGACCATTTCAGACATCAATCTATCCCAGGCGGATTTCCGGCCACCGATACGCGGGCTCGCGGACGGTGAGCATTGGGTAGCTTACCGTCCGATAAGGACCAGGCCTGGGTCGACGACGCTTTGTGTACAACGCGCGCCTCAAAGAAATGTCAGCGCAAATGTAGGGGTCCACTAGAGCCGATGCCTGCCGGGGTCGCGGAAAAGTCCAAAAGGGTTACCGAGGCTCCTGGCAACACAGGCAACGAAAGGAACACGGGTGGGTTTCAGTCAGTAAGAGTCTAACACACCCTCCCGCTCCGCCCAGAGCGGGAGAAGTTATTTGATTAAAAAGACCTCAATCTAAGAAGACCATGTGGTCTTCACTTTATCTGACCATGATTATGTCTGGACTTTAAAAGAAACTGTGACCTCTGAGTTTGTTTTGGCAATTCTTCTCAGAGTAGTCAGATAGGAAACTTCATCTTCAACTTCAAAAGTGTTTGTACAAATCTACTTACAGAAATAAAATTATTTATAATTTAACATAAGTACGCATGACGGCTGACAGTGGTAGTGGGTTTATTCCCTGTAACGGGCAAAGTGCTGTTGTAGAAGCAGTCTGCTTAATTAGTCGACAAAAGCTGGGAGGTCCTGGGAGTATGGGAATTAGGCTTACAACTGGCTAATAGCTTTGCTTACCCCCTTCGGGGAATACAAGACGTGATTTTATTGTTTTAAGATACTCATTGAATCCTAAACCCATCACTAATAACTTAATTTGCGAAGTATACAAAGTATTGCTGCAATTGTTACCGGGGTTAATTCCCAGCATTTAGAGCCGTCGGCGACACTTCTACGGAAGATGTTCCGGAAATAGAAGATTTAGCAATCCGACTCCTCTACACTGACGAACCTACATCTATTTATCTATAATTCATATAATATAATAAAGAGTTTATTTGTGTGAACGCGCTAATCTCTAGAACGATTGGATTTAAAAAAGTATTTTTGCATTTGATAGACCAGTTATTGAGGCTTACATCACGCTACGATAGTAAGGAGCCAAGCAAAAAAAAAATCAGATAGAACGCTAAGCGACAACACGAAGTAATAGCGCGGTCGAACGATGCAATGCGACGCGGTGGGTCAAGGGCCGAGAGAGTTTTATAAAAACGTGGTAGTTATTTTAGTATATTGTGTATCAGTAGGAGAGTATTGGGGTACCTGGATCAAAAGATCCAGGCACCCCAATACTCTATTCAAACTGAGTGTTGCATTCAGAATCCTCTATTCATAAAGAAGGTTTGCTTTCAGACTCCTCTATTCAAAATGAGTGTTGGATACAGAATCCTCTACTCAAAATGAGTGTTGCATTCAGAAACCTCTATTCAAAAGAGTTTTGTTTTCAGAATCCTTTATTCAAAGTGAATGTTGTATTCATGTTACAGATGTTCTATGTCACGAAGTCCGTTTGGCTATGAATGTTGTCAAGCGTGCACATGCACATTGTTTTTGTGTGCGTAACCTCGAGAGCGCTCAGTGTCGATCGGGACACGGTCCAGATCAGTAGTGGTTTTTAGTTCGCGCCAAATTGTTTCACGGAGTAAGGTCAGCATGGCAACAAAACGAAGAAGAGTTGTCCATAGTGAGGTAATATTTATTTATACGTTTTCAATTAAAATGTTATACAAAGATACTTAATATAGCAATAGAAGTATTTATAAAATGAATGTTTTTTTGTGTTATAAAATGTTTATATTACTTAATTATTTTGATTACATTTTGTTTTAGGGTCGAAACATGATAGCTAGTGTTTATCATTTTCTGCGAGAAGAATATGAATTTACAAAATTATTAATGGAACTCAACTGTGATTTGTCTCATTTACGAGACATTACACGCCGTACAGCTGAAGCTACGGGTGTGAGCCAAAAAACAGTTGAAAGAATATTAAAAGAAGAGAAGGAATTGCCATCCACTTCATCAAAATTCACTTCACCTATGAAGAAAAGGAGAAAGCGAGATAATAAAGTGGATATAGAAAATTTTACAGCCGATGTGGTTCGCAGTACTGTACAAGATTTCCATATTGTCCATAAAGAAATTCCAACATTAGCTAAGTTAAGAACAGCATTGAATGAAAAAATCGGATTCGAAGGTTGTTTAGAAACTGTTCGCAAGTTACTGTTGAAATTAGGTTACAAGTGGCGCAAAACAGAGAACAACCGTAAAGTCTTGACGGAGCGTCATGATATACAAATGTGGCGTTTAAAATATTTAAAAAAAATAACAGAGTACCGCTCTCAAAAACGGCCCATTGTCTACACCGATGAGAGCTACGTCCTTTCGACACACGTGCGAAACAACACCTGGGCAAAAAAAAGGGAAGAAATCCGTTTTAAAAAAAAAATAGTACAGGCACTCGCTTTATTTTAGTGCACGCGGGAACCAAGGATGGTTTTATTGAAAATGCTTCCTTGGTTTATAAGGCCAACTCAACAGATGGTGATTATCATTCAAATATGAGCTATGATAACTATGTAAAATGGCTAAATGAAAAGTTGCTACCCAATTTACTTCCGCGCTCTGTCATTGTCTTAGACAATGCATCTTATCACAATACACGGGCTGAACGACTACCGACGCAATCTACAAAGAAAGCCGATATGCAGCAATGGCTCAGGGATAAGGGTATTATAGCATTTGATGAATCTCTTCTTAAATTGAAAACGCCGGGGCGTAAGTCCGCTGCCGCGAGAAATCGCGGCACAGCGGACGGAGCTCCGGCGGGATCTCATGGCGTCATGGAAAGTACGGTTGTCGCAACCCAGTGCTGGGCACGCCACGATTGCGGCGATAAGTCTCCTCTTTGAGGACGGGCTGGAGAGGCGCCACGGCGTCCTCACCTTCCGCCTGACGCAGGTCCTCACCGGACACGGCAGCTTCGGGAGGTTCCTGTGTCGGATAAGGCGGGAGGAAACGTCCGGGTGTCACCACTGTGTGGATCGCCCGGAGGACACGGTGGAGCATACGGTGGAGGTCTGCCCGGCTTGGGCAGAGCACCGCCGTGTCCTCGTGGAGGCGATCGGCGGCAGAGACCTCTCGCGTCCAGCTCTGGTTCAGGCCATGGTACGGAGCGAGAGGGCATGGGCAGCCGTCACCTCCTTCTGCGAAGCAGTAATGCTCGCGAAGGAGGAGGCGGGACGGTTGAGGGAAAGGCACGTGTCGCGCCCTCTCGCCCCTAGCCGCCGCAGGAGACGCCCTGGGCGTCGGGAATCTCGGGCGGATTTCCAGCCACCGTAGGCGCGGGCTTGCGGACGGTGAGCAATGGGTAGCTCACCGTCCGGTAAGGACCAGGCCCAGGTCGACGGCGCGTCGTATTCCACGCGGGCCTCAAAGAGATGTCAGCACAAATGTAGGGGTCCACTAGGACCGATGCCTGCCGGGGTCGCGGGAAGGTACTTATGGGTCTCCGAGTCCCCTGGCAACACAGGCAACAGGAAGGAATACGGGTGGGTTTTAGTCAGTAAGAGTCTGACACACCCTCCCGCTCCGCCCAGAGCGGGAGAAGTTATTTGATGATAATATTCATAAAATATGATATCTAAATAATCCATAGCTAAAAGTAAAGGTGTCAACCATTTACTTATTCATCTTTCGATTTGTGTATGATACGCATGCGTTTATTATAGAAATGTGTGCATGTGTATGGGGCGCGCTCACAAACAGCATCTGTTTTGTTAAATATAATGTACTGTTCAGACCAGAATTAACATGCTGTTCCATGTGTTAGGAAAACCATTGCCTCTGTTTTATATAAAAGCCCTTATAATTTAAAGAAGATAGGTGTACGTCAATCTCGATACAAACTAACATTAAACTAACATGTTACTTTTTTTTTTTTTTTTTGAGGGTGGGAAATCATCAAATAACTTCTCCCGCTCTGGCCGGAGCGGGAGGGTGTGTCAGACTCTTACTGACTAAAACCCACCCGTATTACTTCCTGTTGCCTGTGTTGCGGGGGCCTCGGTGACCCATAAGTACCTTCCCGCGACCCCGGCAGGCATCGGCCCTAGTGGACCCCTACTATATTATGTGCTGACGACATCTCTTTGAGGCGCGCGTGGAATACAACGCGCCGTCGACCCGGGCCTGGTCCTTACCGGACGGTGAGCTACCCATTGCTCACCGTCCGCAAGCCCGCGCCTACGGTGGCCGGAAATCCGCCCGGGATTCCCGACGCCCTGGGCGTCTCCTGCGGCGGCTAGGGGCGAGAGGGCGCGAAACTTGCCTTTCCCTCAACCGTCCCGCCTCCTCCTTCGCGAGCATTACTGCTTCGCAGAAGGAGGTGACGGCTGCCCATGCCGTCTCGCTCCGTACCATGGCCTGAACCAGGGCTGGACGCGAGAGGTCTCTGCCGCCGATCGCCTCCACGAGGACACGGCGGTGCTCTGCCCAAGCCGGGCAGACCTCCACCGTATGCTCCACCGTGTCCTCTGGGCGATCCACACAGTGGTGACACCCGGACGTTTCCTCCCGCCTTATCCGACACAGGAACCTCCCGAAGCTGCCGTGTCCGGTGAGGACCTGTGTCAGGCGGAAGGTGAGGACGCCGTGGCGCCTCTCCAGCCACTCCTCAAAGAGGGGACTTATCGCCGCAATCGTGGCGTGCCCAGAACTGGGTTGCGACAACCGTACTTTCCATGACGCCATGAGATCCCGCCGGAGCTCCGTCCGCAATCCAAGCTACTTGTAACCGTTCTTTTTTCGTCAAGTCATAAAATCATAAAATGGTCGTGGTGGTTTTATCAACATTACTTGTATGCGTCCTTCATACATCATTGCTATTTCTTTTGGAATAAATTCGTTTTCTTCGTTCTTAAACCCTTGGACATCCACGATCACATTCATCATAATTTTCTCACAATATTTCTCAAAGGTTTGTATTCGAAAAGTCGATCGTTTATTATTAAACAATACGCGGATGTATTATCTGGAATATCTTCGGAACATTCAATTTCTAATCGCACATCGACCGGTCCAGTTTTGAGCGATTCGTTTTGTCTTGAGCAATCAATCACAAAAAGTGGAGCAATTTCTTTAAATTGATTTAAGCTAAGCAACGGATCTATACCCAAGTAATACGACTGACAAAAATTAGCATACATTTCGTATAATATACTGTATTTATTTTCATCAAATTTCAGATTAAGTGAGTCATATGGATAATATTGCGAATTTAAAAATAATTTAATATTGCATATATTACAATGATCAAATATGGAAGAACTTTTTATTCTTTTTTCGGTTAGTTTGTAAACCAAATATAACAAACCTTGGTTTCTCTAATTGTGAAGTTGTCTTCACCGACCATGAATGCTTTGTAGTTCTTGGTAACAGCGGATATTCATACAAATCCTAATTTCTAAATGCTAACTGTATGGAACGATCTCTCTCCAAAATTTTAAGCAATAATAATTTGTTACGATCAGAAACTTTGATATGTGGCACGCGCCATTGTATTTTTTGTATATCCATTTCTAGGCTATCATTTTTCTCCATAAGCACACAGTTTAATGCGGAACTATTTCTTTGTAAAATTAGTTCATGTTTGCAATTAATTATTATTTTGTTATAATCTTCTGCAAATCCCAGTATTCTATTTAAAGGCACAATAATGCAAAAATGTCCCTTTCCAATTTTTGTACCATTTAAGTTCCATCCCCAAATTGCTTTCATCTTTCACCTTTGCTTTCACCTTCATTCATGGAAGCATATGATTTTAAAGTTGTTGTGATACCAGCATTTTTAATGCGATCGATTTCAACACCATTTATTTCGTACCTAATATCTTGAAACAAATATAAGATTGGGTTGTTTATGAAATCAATATCTTTTTTTATTTTCCCTGCTGGATCTTTAGTAGATACACTTGCATACCCTTCTATAAAAATGGAACTGTTGCAGGGCAATACATACAAATCTTGATGATGAATGGGTATTCTGATTTCATCATTTTCTTTAAAACTAGTATTATACGGATTGTAGCTATGGATCTCATAACTTTCAATAGAGTTGTCATGTTGCACTAAATCTGTGATTTGAAGCATGTTGTTATTATTTTAATTTTAATCCAATATGTCTGAGAAATCTTTTATTCTCTTTAGTAATTTTAATTTGTCTTTTAATGTTTATCGCGTTGACACGTCTGACTTCTTTGGGAACAGGAAGTGAAATATTACATATTCTTCTCACGATAGGCGTTTTATTAAAAACTAACATCTTGTTTATATGTATAAACAAAAAGGTAGTATTACTATTATTAAATGTAGCTCAATTATTCTTTACAATGTGAGTAGTGGTTAGGATCACAGGCAATCTAAGAATGTGTGTAGAGTATCAAGATATAAACTTTTATAACTCTTCCTAATTACGTTACAAGGACATCCATTTGTATTAATAAAAAAACATCCATTTTTTTGTTATTTTATTCTTTCCAAAATGACATAAGAAATTTTAAACACAAGTGCCCACAATTATACAAATGATCACGCTGATCGTTTCATAATTATACTGAATATTATTTCCAACATATTTCAGAAATTCTTTTGGAGGTTTTAAGTTACCATAACTGTCAAAATATTCTACGTATTCATTTATCTTGCGTCTGCTACCCAATGAGTACCAGAGTTTTTAGATGAGTCAAGATTGATCACTCCACATTCTATCGGCAATACTTCATCCGGTAATTTACACACACCTCACACTCATAAACACACCTCGAAAGAATGGAATCTTGTCCGAGTGTTTCATTATATCAATATTGGTTAAAGCTCTATTGGGTAGCCGAGATTTCAGTTTTTTTTCTCTGTTATGTAAATCCCTAAACCATCCTTGTAATGGTTGAGATGTAATCCTCTTCTAATTAACAACGCCTCCATTTCCTTGTTGTGTCATTCTGCTTCACACAATTGCTTCTTAGCTGTTTTATATGCGTTAATTGCTTTTGCAATACCGGCGGCACCTCCTGCTAAACTGCCAGCAGCAGATAATCCAGCAAATATTGGTACTAAAGGAAGAAATCCTCCAGTTTTTGGTACTGGAGGTCCTAGGTAATTTTATTGGTGTATCTGATGCAAATTCTTTAGCTGCTGCATATGCTAATTCCATCATTGCTTTCTTACATGATGGTTTTAATTTTCTTATGTGCTTTCTAGTATGGGTAACAATTTTAATAAGAGTTTTCATAAAACCAGCTCCTGTTTTTACTTTACTGATGTTTTTGTTCAATGCTGATGAAACTGTTTTTTTGTTGTCTGAAATAACTCGTGTTGTTTTCACTGCTATTTCTTTATTGTTCTCCAAAGTAATAGAAATGTATTTAATAGGTACAAATACAAGTCTTTTTTGTTTTAAGAACAAATACGTAATGAATAGCAAAAATATGTGTATTTGCTTAAATACACATTAGAACAAATTTTTGATTGGCCAACTTAAAATACATTTGTTTTATCTATCCAGCTATTCTCGCTAGTAGGAAGTCCGAGCCACTTCACATATACTTGATTCCCTTTTCTTTTCAATACTTTTTCAACTAAGTACAAATCAGGGTGGCTGGTTTTTCGAAGTTCTTGAGCATAAAACGCTCCTAGTATTGGTCGACATCTTGCATCTTCTATCAAGTAAGTTAGCGGATTAGTTTCTTGTATTGTTTTATCTTAAATATTTCTGTTGACCAATTGGGATAATAGCCTTTATCAAAACATCCTTTGTATTTATTTATTCTTACAAAATCACCAACACTAAACTTCCTACACTTGGTGTTTTTCTTACATGCAGCCATACGAATATATCTTTGCAGTATGTCTGTTTAATTGTCATGATTTATAGAAGCTGGAGGTTGTCCCACAGTTCTATGAGTAGTGTTATTGTATTCATATACAATTTTGTTGAGCGTTTCAATCATCCACTTGTAATTCCCGTTAAGACTAAATTCTTTGTATAATTTATTTTTTAATGTCCTTATTAATCTTCCAACAATTGAGGCTTTTTTAGTAGAATACGTTGAATAATGATTAATGTTGTACTTTGTAACAATATTTTTGAATTTATTATTATAAAACTCTTTTCCCTGATCAGTTTGCAAATTTCTTGGAACACGCCCTTTAAACAATAGACTTTCAAATGCTTTTGACACCTCTTGCTTATTTTTTTGTTTCAAAGAAACTGTCCAAGCATATTTGGAAAAAGTGTCTATGATTGCTAGTATATATTTGTAACCACCATTCACTTTTGAAATTGCTTGCATATCCATTAAATCTGCTTGCCAGAGATCATCGATATCTTTAAGTATGACCTGTCTTCTTGGAAAGTTAACTCTAGCACATTTATGAAATTCATTTATGACATCTACTTTGCTCATAATTAAAATCAAATTAATTAAATTTAATTTATTTCAGACATAATTACAAAATTGTCCATATAGTGTTAGTAACAGAGGTCTTAAAAACTATGTTAGTATACTAGTATTAATTCACAATATAAAAATTCAAATAGACATTAAAACACCACATGAAAATACAACAAAAATAACATTACATATATTAATTATGTCACGTGAAGCCGAATAAGCCTCCCCAGCACTGCAGGCTCCGGCCTAACTGATATAATCCTCAGAATTCCGTTGGGGCTCCCACGGATCCTAAACATCAGAGATGCTGCTTTTTTACGCATTATGGCATAAAAATCGTCGACCCTAGCGTCAGCAAACATGCCTGATGCGCTGCAGAAACGTGGGAGCCTCACCAGAACCCTGAAGGCGTTGTTGTATTGTACGCGAAGAGCGTTGTAGGCCCGTTGCGTGTAGCTGGTCCATAGAGCACTGGTGTAAAAGCTTTGGCAGTAGGCCCTGAACAGTGTCACTTTTACATCTACTGTACACCTTGCAAATCTATGCACCAACATATTCGCACGAACCGACAACGCCCTTCGCTCCCTCTCGATATCTGCATCGTCATTTAGGGTCTCAGTCACTATGTGTCCTAGATATCTAAACTGAGAGACACGTTTCAGAGGTACTTCGTTTAAAAAGACCGGGGGTACATGCTCTGGTGACTTATTCTTACCTCTAATCACCATGAACTCACTTTTTTTCTCATTGTATTTGAGACCATGAGCGACCGCATATGACTTACAAATACCGAGCAGTTTTCTCAAACCACTGAGCGACGGAATCAGCAACACCATGTCGTCAGCGTAACTGATGTTATTTACGCAGACGTCATCTATATGACAACCAACGTGACTGTTACTGAGGCCCTCAATCAGCTGATTAACATACAAGTTAAAAAGTCTTGGAGAGGTCAGGCCTCCCTGTCTGACACCACACTCCAGTGCATACTCATCCGAAAGCACATTTCCCCACTTGACATAGTTTTTCTGATGGTTGCACCAGAAAGACAAGATGTTAATAAGTTCAGTGGGAGCCCCCACCTCCCCAAGCTTGGTCCAGAGCCTGTTGTAATCCACCGGGTCGAAGGCTTTTGACAAGTCCAGGAAACAAGCATAGACAGGGGTTTTTCTATTAACATAGTAGATGCTTATTAAATTTTCCTGAAACTTCTTTCAACGCAATATTTTTTTCAAGATTTCGTACTTTATCGTTTAAAATTAAAATCAGTTTATTCAGTTGTTCTATTTGCACGCAAACATTAACTTTAAGTTTTTCGATTTGCTCTTCAGTAGTAGTTTTAATCAAAACACGTTCCACACTTATGTTACTTTCAGTTTTATTTGTACGAACAGAATTAATTATTTTATGTTCATTCATGTTGCATACAACTTTGATAACTGAGAACATTGCAAAGCGTTTGGTCTTTTATAATATCAGCTTCTTTTAACTCTTCTATTATTGATAGAATTTCACTGTCGTGATTAGTATTACCAGCATTTGTTGAAGCAATTAGAATTTTCAACCTTTCAATTAGTTCATTAGGGTCATCCCAGTAGACATAATCGGTATTACTTTTATATTTTTTTAATTTTGGCACCACCGCTTTTTGTTTGCATTATCTGTCCTTCATCTTGAACATAACTATTTTGCGAAAACAAAGGTTTAATAATTTGACGATATTTTAAACTTTCATCACGATGAAAGTATCGTTTGTGCGCGTGTGTAATATGAAGCATATCTTTATAGATAACTTTATCTAATTCAGTGACTAAATTAAGGTTAGGTTTACTGCGCTCCAAAAGTTGCTTCAAGCCTGGTGTTAATTAATATGGCCTTTTATCAATAGTGACTATATTTGTTTTGGGTGAATTACAGGTCTTATTTGCAAGAGAAAATGTAACCTTGCTGTTCCCATCATCAACTTTTTATTTTCACTACGTATCCCAAATGGGACATTCATATTATCATAGATTTCCATCATATCTTCTTTATTTAGTGAAATCAGGGTATCATTAGAATCTTTAAACGGATTTCTTGACAGAACGTCTTTACAGCACTCTGAATCTTCATTTGAATCTGTTTTTATACATTCTTTAAAACTTTCATAATCTGGAACGTAATCTGAGCTAAATTTTCCAAGCAAGTTACTCTCATCTTTTGAAATGTCAAATATTGGTTTAATTATATCATTAGCTTTAATTAATATTTGCAGCGGATCTGTTATTGTTTTGAAGACCTTTTTAAATTTTAAATGAGCTATATCTTCTTCATTTTGCATTGTTTTAATTTTATTTTTTATACTATCGACTGACTTTATCAATTGTTCTTTAATATTAACCTGCATAATGTATTATTTTTAAAAATGGTCCGTCCGTTATTTACAGATATCAGATTTCGATTGATATATTTACTGCAATGAGTTGGTATATATACTTTCTAAAAGTATATAAATATGTCAAACCCTTGTCTGTATCTACCTTCATTTAGAGGACAATCTTTATTAATTAACAAAAAGTCAAATCTATCTTTCCAAATAGCACAGCAAAGTTTTTTAAATTGAAACCATTCTATATCTGTATTTACGTCCTCATTGTATATATGTTTTAAGTTTATATCGTCTTGTTTGAAGATTATTAAAAGATTTACATTATCTCGTATAAGTTGTTTAGGTATTTTGGAATAGGTTTATGATAAGTAAACACAATCTAACTGTTTATGTCTCCCCATTGCAAAATAATTACGAATATTGATTTGATTTTCGCATGTTACGTCATCAAAAAACATTACTGCATTAGTTAAAGCATCATTTGGGTGTACGACTTCTTTATTATCATCGAAAACAAAGAAGTTAGCACCTGGTATGTAGCTCATAACTTGTTTTAAAATACAATATTTTGGCTGGAAAGCCGTCTTTGAGTATAAGTAAATATGCTTAAACTTGAGACCATTTCCATGTAATATTAAATTAAGCATTATGTTAGTTTTCCCACAGTTAGATGGACCACATATTATACATCTAATGGTATCTGGTAAGAGTGCACTATGTTTTACTTTACGTGATTGATTTTCTAATTTTATATTATTAACTTCTAAAGTCTGTAGTTGCTTGACGAACTTCATTGTGAAATTTAAGATAAATCTAAATGACCTGTGTATATATAGGGATCAATAAATAAAATAAAGTACCATGTCATTACATACCTTTATTATGAAATTTAATCATACTTAATGTTATAAAATAATAGCTTGAAGTTAACTTGGGGGTTTAGCTTTTAAAAGCTATAAACTAAAATACAACGTTATAGTGACCCCAAGGCAATGTTTCGATCTGATTCGAGAGTACATATATTTTATCATCATTTCTATTCATGACCAGTTCATTTATTTGTTGTGAATATAATACATGTTTGATTGACTTAATCATATTCATTATACACGATCGAAATTAGGTTTACAAATTAGTTTCTCAGCACAGATTTGCTTATTTGTCACATTTTCTATGTCCATCCATTTTGTAACTAGTTTAATATCTAGCTGTTAACGTTTGTTTTCTATCGTTTTACCAAAAATAGAATTATTCAAAAGCTTAAAAAGTCTTTCTCAAATACAGTTGCGGATGCTTGACGTAGGGTAGTGTTCAAATCAATATATTTTTTTAAATATTCTTCTTGTTCGAAAGTAAGAATTCGATGATTTTTTCTTAGAACTAACCCGTACTTCAAACACTCCTTTATGTGAATATAATTAATTACATAGTTAAATTTATCATATAAATTAGCTATAAGTTTAGCTGTCTTTCCTCCAGGGGGTATGAATTTCTCTGGAGCAAAAGGCCAATCACTATGAAAATCATGTACTGATTCAGGATATTCAAGATCTAACTCTAAATTGAAGCCATATTCGCTATCATCAGACACACTCATTATATCAAAACAGTTAATTTCCTTCTGATTAAAAAATCTAAATTCTGAAATTGGGATTATTTTGTCATTGCATATCCGTACAAATTGTTACAATCGAGATAAACTAAACTAAACGGTTCTAGATCGTTGTATTCTGATAAATAAGGATTATTTGCTTTTGCATGACGTAGTGAGCACTGAGCCAGACCACCACGTATACCCTTTTCCAACATTTGATATATTTCTAAGTCATCAATTAAGTCTAGCTCAACACGCGTATACAACAACATAGCATCCCAGCTTAAACTAGGTGCCGTTACATCAGGCTTTCACGCCCTACCGCCGGCCTCGCCACCATCGAGGCGGTCCGGCCAGTGCTCGAGCCCTGGCTCGGGAGGAGGCACGGCTCCCTGTCGTTTCGGGTGACGCAGGTGCTCTCGGGGCATGGTTGCTTCGGGAAGTACCTGTGTCGCATAAACAGGGAGCCGGACGCCCGGTGTCACCACTGCGTCGACTGTCGGGGGGACACGGCGCGGCCCCTAAATGGGTCCAGGGACGGCGGACTTGGGGAAGTCCGCCGCCCCCCATCACACTGGACCCGAGGTGGCGGCGCGTAGTGTTCCACGCGCGCCCCTTTCAGACGTCGCAGGGGGGGGGTTTAAACACCTCACCCCCCCCAGACTTGAGGTGGCCCGCGGAGGCGGGCCGGCACTAGCCGGGGATCGTGGAAGTCGCATTAGATCCCATGATCCCCGGTGCAAGTGTGGAACGGGAACACCGGGGTGGTTTTTAGTCAGTAAGAGTCTGACAGACCCCTCCGCCTACCCCAGGGCGGAGGACATCCATGAGGATTTTCCACCCCGGAAACAAAAAAAAAAAAAAAGTGCCGTTACATAGTACACAGGGTCTAACTTATAATATTTTAAGCTTATATTACGAAAATTTTCAAATTTATCACACAGTAATAAAACATCACATTTTAAATATAAATCAGTATACTCGCCAATACTATTGATATTAAATGCATTCCACACAGTTTTCGCATGTTCATATTCGTTTTCGATAAGTTCCATTTTCAAAGAGTTATAGAAATATTTTTTTTGAGGGAGTGATGTTTCTTCGTACTTTTCCCAAGTGCTAATATAATCATAAGGATAAATACCTTTATTTTGTAGTAAGTATATGTTTTCATTATTAAATTCTGCTGATAAATGAATAAAGTCGCGGTCTGATAAACTTTTAATAAGTGCATCTAAACTTGTGCTTAATAATTGGAACGAATCTATGAATTTTATTTGAATAGGACGTTTTCTATTCTCATTATCTATATATTTGGTAATAGTTAAATACTTTTCTTTAGTTTTAGGTATAATTTTAATGTGACCTTTATGTCTCACTAATTCTTGTATAAATAGATGAGAGTCGTAATTCGACAAATTATGAAACAGTACTGGTATGAATGGACATACTCTTAGCATCAAGTTACATTGAACATGTGCAGGTCCTCTATACTTTCCTGTTATATGATCGTGGTCACATACCTTATCATGAAATAATAACTGATCACAAATATGACAGATACTAGCATTGTTATAACTGGTTTGCTCTTTTTTTGTTAAAGGTATCATTGATTTGTTTATAGATAATATTTCATTTATTTTTTTCACATCTTCTATTAATCTAGTAACAAATACTTCAACACTGTTAGAACCTCTATATGTAACATATTTATTTTGACTAGGATCGTGTGAACAGCATATATAGTATCCAAAACATGAGGGCTGGTGTTTTTTGTAATTGTGTGTTTATTCAGATTTTTTTTCGGAACCGCTTTCAGTCTGCATAAATGACATAATTAATTTTTTGCTTTCTTTCAAAATTCTTAAAACCAAGTTTACTATTCTTTTCAGGCAAAATTGATAAAACTTTTAAACAGATATGAGATTTATACTTATTTTCACTGCTAGAATTGTAAACATGATTCACACAGTAAAAATTACCTTTGTGACATGTCACTTGCCGTCTTACTAATCGTAGCAGATTTTTTATAAGACAGTAATGACTTAGTCCTTTTCTTTTTAGATATATTAAATTAACATGTACAGATTTTCTATTATTTGTTAAATACAGAGGGCCAGTCACAATTTCGCTCTTATTGTCTACTCCATAAATATTAATTAATTTATTAATAATTAATTAGAACTTATGTTGTTGTTTATTTCAAATAATTTTATGTCTTGGTATGAGACAGGAAAAGACATTCCATCAATTTTTAATACAGAGCTGTAATGTGGGTACGAATTAGTCCTGCAGACGTTATTCTTAACAGGATACAAAGCAGCCACCACACTCCATAAAAAGCAATGATTGTCATTATTTTGTATAGTAATACAACTTTTAGAATTCTAAATTTTTGTAGGCAAATGTAAATAATTGCCGCCTCTCATTGGACAATATTTATTCACATTGATTTCAAGACCATCCAGAGTCTTTGCGTTCGAATTCTGACATTTTACATTTTAAAAGTTCGGTTACTTTCGAGTACAAGTCATTAATATCTGTGTTATTACAAATAATTTCATATTTCGTATTGAATGACTTAAGTTGTTCTAAGCTCACTCGTTTTTGGTAAGACAAAGTGGGCAAACAATTCGAAATTAATCTTAATACAAGTATTTTTATGTATAAGTTTTAGGATATCATTTTTATTCTGACTCAAGAATGCCTCCGGTGTGAGGTAATCAACATCTTGTGCAGGATTTAAACGATATGTTATGATTCTGTTTTTGAAAGCACTTGCAATTATGTAAATATTTTCAAATTCACTTTGCAATAAACTATTAGACTTAATATTGGTTCTCAAATGGTATTTGAATTCATTAATCGGTAATTCAATGAGACATTGTCTACATTCAATAAATTCTGGATTAATTGGATATTGCATTCGGTGAGTAGACGGGGTTTGTACTGTAAATAAAACGAAAAGATAATATTATGGTTACATTTCTGTATATATTAAGATTTGTCACCCTTATGAATATTTTATGTATACGAATACCCGATAACTATAATTAAAGTAAATAGGTAAATGATTATTATAATGATTAGCAACAAGTATGTAAGAACAAGTAAGTGAGTAAGTATTATGTATTGAGACATGGACTAAAAATAACTGCTGACATAATCTATGGGACAGTGCTTGAACTCTTTATGAGTTTCTTTTAAAAAGTCTTTTATATGTTTCCATGATGGCGTCCCATGATTAGTGCGATTTTTTACACTTACAATTGCGTGCCGCCATCGATTTATAGGCGCTACACGCTCTATCTCACTATGATCGTATATCTTTAGCTCTATATAAAATCTACCCTTTTTGTTCTCATTAGTTTGTTTACTTATACCATTGGCTACTCTACGGGTATAATACGAATGCATTGGTGGTATTTTTTCTTAATCTCGGTATTCAACGTTTCTCCCTCCGCCAACCTCTTGGCAGTCAGCGATGAAGATGACGCTTTTAAGTCTTGCGGTTGTTTCAACTGGTGCTGATGTTCGACTTCAACATCGGAAGAGAAAAGTTGGGTAGCTGTTTGTCTCGACCTGTAACAATAATTATATAATTATACAACGTGTAACGGAATAAACGCAAGAGCTCATACACCCCAATTAGAATATTAAATAATCAGACTAAAATTACATCTGTAATTTAATTTAATTAAACCACACCTAGTATTTTTTTATAAAATCGACGTCCTGACTAAACATGAAACGTTTGAGCAAACTACTCGATTTCCACGCACACTACGCGCCGCACACGAGCGTGTGCCTGCCAGCTGGCTAGGTAGGTAGGTACTGTAAGCGTACGCACTAGGTTTGTACGTTAGTTCAATGACCGAACATTACTAGTAAAATTATGATTCCATCTTTCCATCACACTTTCACAGGCTTTGGACTGTAGGCATTGAATAATTTTGTTTACTTAATTCTAAGATTAGGTTTAGTAAAGTGGAAGCATTTTTAAATCAAGCAACTTTTCGCCCGTCTACGATCAATCAGAAAACGTAGGTAGGGTGGTCTTTTCGGCGGCCGCCCGACCCACTTATTATCTCTGATGCGTACCTAACTGTCGCGATATCATATTCAAAGTGCGTGTTTAAAAGATTTGAATCATAATATTTACAGTAATTAAAATAGGTAAAGATAAAGGTACTTACAGAACTGAACTATTTACACTACACTATTTCTTCGCTTTCCCCTTTTTAATAGACTTTCGAAATGTCCACCAGCTTGCTCGATGTACTTTATTGCACGTTTTTTAAGTTAAATTTTAGTTTATTTAGCACTTCGGTGTCACTTTGCACAACACTAAATGCATGATAAATTTTTTGTCTGAGGTCTTCGACACTTGTTGCTACAATTACGTATACGAGCCCTCAGATGCTGAGTTGCACTTAACATTGTCCTGGCGCTCACTCTGGTACCATATCTTGCATTGAACTCTCGACATTATCGTAGCAACGAGCCAGTGTCCTCACCATCTCCGTGTACTGAATATCGGTGTACTGGAATGCCATCGCGCGCGTAAACAAATGAAATTCGGGAACACCTTGTCGCTGCCGGCGAATAACTACTAAAACTAAACCCTTGTTATGGAGCGGGTGCGCCGCGGGCGCTCGCGTCGGCCTTTCAAACGTTAAGGGGGTAAGTCGGCAAATTAATGTATCTCGCTCTTTCACATTAATCTTCCATTTGCAAAATACGAACTATTAAATTCCTAGTATTTTGGCATTTCTCAACAAAATAATGTGAAATACGGTCTACACATTTGGTAGTGCATTTAAAAAAGTTTTATTACTTTGGGATTAGGTCTAAATTTCCTTAAATTAACATTTTTGTTTGTGTGTGTGTAAAGAAAGCTATGACCGAACTACAAATTCGGTTTTGCATTTAAATTAGACATATTGCTTTGCAATAAGGATTAAGCTTCCTTAAATTAACAATTCTATTTAACCCGCACTACACATAAGATAGCTATGAGCGTATTACAAATTCTGTCATGCATTATGAATAGGCTTTATACCTTTGAGATAAGGCTTAAATTTCTTTAAATAAAATATCATAATTCCTTGTTATGACGCGGTGGTTCTAATTTCAGTTAAATAAAAGACTTTTTCATGAAAAGTTAACATATTAAAATAATGACGGAAATCGATTCAGAAGCCGATTCTGAGCAAACTACTTTCAGGTCTTGCGCTTATTCTGTTACACGTTGTATATACAATAAAGAAAAACATTGTCAAAGGCACTGTTTAGTGCATGCATGGATTAAATTGCTATTGAGTGAACAGATTAAATGAACAAGAAAAGGTAGACTAATTATTTGACTTTAATAGATAATCGATTGATTAGATAATTTGAGAGATGCTGAATAAATGAAATAAGTAAATACTCAGATGAAATTAGAAATTCAATAAGTGAATAGATAAAACGATTGAATCGATGAATAGACTTAAAAAAATAAACTACTTACATTTCAAAGCCTGTAGAGTTTTGCTTGGTCTACTTGATACTTCTGTACTTGATGCAGAAATTCAGGAGCACCGAGTCTTTTCAGTGGTGGTTTGGTAGCGAACCTTTGTCCCGACACGTTTATATAGGCGTAAAAACGCGTCACGCATATCCAAATATGTAAAATTGCATACATGCAAAACAAGTTCATCAGCCGGATTGCAAACGCAGCATTTTTACATCGACAAAAATCTACAGACAAGTGTTATAACCGCAGCGTTTTAAAAACTTAATTCATTGAGTGTTAGCCGCTCTCTGGTGCCACTAGCAATATAGTATCAATTGTGTCTCATTAGCAACGCTTAAATAAAAAAGTAAGTATTTATATAGTGTAATTTAGGTATAGTGTAATTCTGTGTTAGAGGGACAAACGCCGCGGTTAAAACGCTCGTCTGTAGATTGCAATGCATCTTTGTGCACGTGTCATAAATTCCTAGCCATATGGAGACAAGAGGAGCCGTAAGTTTCGGATTACTTTTCATACATAAAAATGAAATTAAATTGAACCTTAGTGACAAAAAAAAAATGGAGCAGTACTTATATATAAACCAATCCAAGATACCAAAAATAACATTCAAGTTATCTTATCTGCTCTACGATGTCGGTAAGTAAAATACCATATCTTAAAAGTATTTTAAATTATTAATAAAAACATTAAAATGTGTATTATAAATGAATGTTAAATATTTTCACAGGGATATATTCTAAGATAATTAATTTGTCTTCGTAAACTTGTAATGTAAGTGTTATTTAATTAATATCTACTTCTTTGTTTCAGATGTCCAGCGATATTTTCCCAACGAATTCTTCATACTCACCAATTCCTGCTGAACAAACCCTACGTCAAAATGTGGCCAACTATTTAGAGAGAGAAATACCATTTCAACCGTTTCAATTTGAGGAAACACCGCCTTGCAGCAATAGTAACAACAGTAACAATAATAAAAGACGAAGAAGTGATGTTGTATACTCATATATTGAGAAACCATCAACGGGTCATCGTCGTAAAATAATAAGAATACAAGTTTTTGACGCGGAAGATTTCACAAATTCGTCATGTGATTGTAGTGCCAATATATGTGTCCAGCATGTTGTGGGGAATGTATTTAATGATGATATTTATAAATGTGTTAAGGATATTTTAAGCAAATTGCATAAAAAATTGTGAATAAACTATTAATTACATTTCAGTTGTTTCATTTCTATCACTCCTGTTGATAAAATGTACGAGTCACTAGCAGGTACCTGTGTATAGACACCTGCCAGATAGTTAAAAAAATCTTATAAGTACTATGAATGTGTTCCTATACACCAAGAGTCAAATTATATTAAACTATATCAAACAAAACTTCTTTATTATAGGGTACACTTACATTTTTACACACTTCTTATTGTTCATGTTTGTACTCAGTATGTAAACCTATTTATTTGTCATACTCGTAGGATGAATCGTAGAATGTGGATTAATCATAATACTACATGTTGAATTCTGATGTAAATTAACTATTAGAACTTTATAGCTATGAGGCACACGATGGGTAGAAAGAATGCGATCTGCCTCCTTTACGTGAACGAGAATGTGTTTGTTATGTAAACAATCACTCGTGCTTAGCAACTGATTATGAATACGATTAATTAAATGTAGGTATTTGGTATTTTACTCAGAGGCCACATTAACCCATAATAAATACACATCACTGCATCATACATACCTAAATGTAAATTTTATCTTTTTATTTTTTACCTAATGGGTAACTCGGTAACCAGCATCATAAAATAAAATCCCAATCGTAGAAGTCTCATTCCGAATGGAGTTTTCTAAATAGATGATCTTGAACAGATGTCTCATTTCGATCTGAATGGAACATTCACTTTGAATAGAGGATTCTGAATCCAACCATCATTTTGAATAAAGGATTCTGAATTTACGAATCTCATTTTGAATGCAGGATTCTGAATGCAACACTTATTTTGAATAGAGGATTCAAGCCTTCATTTTGAATAGAGGATTCTGAATGCAACACTCGTTTCTCTCCTACTTGTATCTTACGTCTTCCATGCGAACGAAGTCGCGGACAGAAGCTGGTAACCAATAAATATTAATTTTTGTATGTGGGCGTGTGTTATTGGGTTGTTCTATTAGGGATTCCTCAGTAGCAGCCCTTAGTTTGGATTTGTGCCCGGCTGGTGGGAATCGGCTCATCTCACGTCCTGGTACATAGGGCTGGCGAAATGGAGATGTACTGTACACCAACCACCAACCCTTCGGGAAATGAGTCGAATAGAATAGAAAAAGCCATTTGACTGAGTAAGACTGAACAAGACTGAACTAGACTGCACAAGACTGAGACAAACAGAGACAAACTGAACGAAACTGAACAAGAATGAGACAAACTGAACCCTTGTCAGGTCCGATGACCGCTCTTATAGATTCTGGCAAAAGTTCTAGAAGTTTCTGTTAAGCATTATTCATGACTTATAAATGATTTGTTTGAATGCCTGCCAGGATCAATAAAAATGGTTTACATGAGTACATAGCCTAACTAGATGTAGTCTGAAACTAGCTTTATCATGGCAGCTAAAATGCATTGTAAAAGAAAAACCTGACAGATGACAATTTATAATGAAAAATATTCTAAGATTTTTACGACAAGAGAAAATAAATAATATAAAAAACTTTTTACCAAAAAAAAAAACAACCGACTTCCAAAAAAACACTACAAAGTGAAAAATAACTTTAATTTCGGAAATCGGTGTCTTTGGATTTGTATTTTAGTTTTTTTGCCACCGACTTCCGAAATTAAAGTTTATTAGATGTGCCTTTAAAATTTGAGGATTCCCTCGTTTTCCATGGGATCCTCTCATCAGATTATGACTTGGTGACAATGGGACCACCTCGGGAGCATACCCTTTCAAACAAAAAAATAATTTTTAAAATCAGTCCACAATTGACGGAGAAATCGGCGAACAAACATAAAAAAAAGCATATATACGGTCGAATTGGGAAACCTCCACCTTTCTTTAAGTCGCTTAAAAATACAGTTTTGAGTGTTAGAAACAGTTCATTGTGACTATAGTTTTGCTTTTCGGCTGTAGTGTTCAAACATATGTTAGAAAGTGTGAGACATAACAATATGATTTCATGTTTGAAGCAGTATAGAGATTATAACAATAATTGTTGGACATAAAGGCCTTTTGAAAAGGTTCATTTATAAATATAATATAAAGATGTGGCTTTGTGTAGCAAAATACCACAAATGAAAAAATACAATGCACAGTAATTTCTAGAATTTGTCCTAAAAGCAAATTAGAAACTAAGAATACATCTGAAACAAGATATGTTAAATATGGTGTACCTCAAGGCAGCGTATTGGGGCCCTCCTCTTTTTAATATATATTTAATGATCTGCCAAAAAAATCGACGAACAAAATGGTTTGTACTTTTCGCAGATGACAGTACGGCTATAATAAAATGCACCGATCCAGACAATTATCGAAACGAAATCAATAATTCTCTAAATAATATCATTAACTTGGCTTATAAATAATAATCTTAATTATGCAATTTCATCGACGGCGTGAGTATCCACCACTAAATATAACCTATAATTAATGTAAAATAAAAGAAGTCACGAGTGCGCAATTCTTAGGTAGACCACAAATTAACCCGGAAACCTCACCTAGAGGAAATTTTACAAGCGACTGAGTAAATCTGCGTAACTACTATTCCAAATGTCCAAGAGAGTAATTACTGAGACTCTACTAACAGCCAATCATGGACTTGTAGTCTCTATTCTACAGTGTGGTGCTGTTTTCTGGGTGCAGTCAACAAACTTCTATTCAGGATGCAAAAATATGTGTACGATCCATGTGTAATTAAAAACCAACAGACAGCTGCGTTCCCTACTTTAAGAAATTTAAGTTTTTACGTTACCAGATATATTTACTGGAAACTGCATTGTTTGTAAAAATCAAATCTGCATTTATTTACTAAATTGTCAGCAGATAAGGAGACCCCAATCTGTACTCAATATAAAAATCAATTATGTACGACAAAATGCAATACATCATTAATGAAAAAGCCAACAAGCGGTATCTAGACCCACCCGGGTGTCTGATCTGGGGCAATACACGACATCATAGTAGTTAAATGGTGAAAGTACCAGCAGATCTGAAAGGAGGTTCCTAAAATATCCTCGGAAAGGTACTCACGGGTTCCATAGAGGACCTTCCACTTATAAAAGGCATTCTGAATCTGGCTATTAATGAGCTTCGGATAGGTAAGTGTTTTTCGGAAGAAGGCCTTCAATGTCTCCATAACCGTAGTTCGTTGTTTTGCTAAATGATAAATGATAAATGATTTTATTTCTGTAAGTAGGTTTTTACAAAAACTTTTACACGTCAAAACACATTTTTTAAACTAGATGAGGCCGGCGTTTCCTATCTGACTACTCTGAGAAGAAAGGCCGAAACAAACTCAGAGGTAACAGTCTCTTTTAAAGTCCAGACATAATCTTGGTCAGATCATGTGAAGACCATGTCGATTGGTGTCTGAAATGGTCTTTTGATGAAAGAACCACACAGATTGAGTGGACCTGTCCAGTCAGTGCACGCATTTGTCAGTCGTTGTGCAGCTCAACTCATAACTAAAGGAGCTCAACGATTCAACGAACAATACCAAAGAAAGGACATTTGGCTAGGCCGCAAAAAAATACTCAAAACTGCCAGACCATGTTAAAAACTAACTGAGAATAAAACAAAATTAAACAATGATCCACATAGTCTTCACATTTAACATTCTGTATTATCAAAGGCACCGTTAAATAACAAATTGTTATTACTCGATTCGAAAGTATGTCGGATTTTCAAGTAACTGTCAAAGTATGTGGCCAAATCGATTGTAAGTGTCTGTTTCTCATTTTCTCTATGTTTAGCTTGTATGAAGACCAGAACAGGCTTATCAAGCCCTTCCACTTTTGCTTTGAAACAAATATCGTCAAAAGCCCCTATGTTGTCGACATTTGAAGCTAGTTGAAATTCTGCAATCCTATTGTCATGAATGGCTCTAAAATATAACAAGCTTATGAGTTTTGATTCATATAGCTGTCCACTAATCCCTGACGTCCCTTTACGCTTACTAAACATGGTGCAGCTGCTTGTATGTCCTGGGACCTGGCGGTGCTTCACTTAGCACATAGAGTACCTATCAGCACAAAGGCAGATGGCATGCACCGTCACGGGGAGCACTCAGCAGCAGCAGCAAACTTAAGCAGCATCAAATGTTCGCCTGATGACATAAGTACCTGCAGAGAAATAAAACATGTTCATCATTCTCTTAATATCACAATCAAAAGTCATTTACTCAAATTAGGCTGAGAATCAGCATTTTTCGAACGTCAAAATAACATAAGACAGTCCCCCAAAAGGCCCACCCTTCACCACTTCCTAGTGCTTTAGCAGGGAAGAAATGGCGCAACAAACTCCCCAGCAGCACAGCTGTCTGTTCAAGTTAAAAAAAAATGTATACAATAGTATGCAAAAATAAATTACACAACGCTAAATCATTAAATTATTCGGCATAAGTCAGCTAGCACACCACCATACCCACAACAGAAATTAATACCTAAATAAAAGCCTCCAGGCGTAAATGGCGTGCCCGCTTACATATAACTATAGCTGTAACTCAGTCACAAATGATAAACCAGGACCATCGAAGTAAAATAAAGAAACAGTTACTACCTACTAATAACAATAACGTTTTGGAAGTGCCACGCAGCTATAGCGCGTGTGTCACAATTATGCGGAGCTCCGCAACACCGGCTCAGTCGCGATTAGCTACTCGCTCTGATACGACGTCTCGAACGTAACGAAAAATATTACAAACATGCCTCATTGTACAAATTTTTACATGCAAAAATGATAGCAGGACAAAAATGTATCTTGCGGAGGTGTATCGTATTACCGGTAAGTATAAAACTATATTTCAATATAATTGTTTTTATTGACCAAACCATATTTATTACTTCGACGCTACTCGATTAGGGATGGGACAAATTCAAATAGTCCGATATCGATAAAATAATAAAATGTGTATTTACTTTACGACTAACTTTACTGAACTTAAATAAATAAAATTACGAGAAATTAGTATCAAATTATGCGTAAATGATAGAGATACAAAGTCAAATATAGTGAAACCGTGTTATACCGTACCATGACATTATTATATACTCGTCGTTCTTCTCGATTAATTGAAATAAATGGTTTGAGTTTGAGTACTTATATTCTGACAAATAAACCAATCATTCATTCATTCGCGGCTGGACGTAGGCCTCAAAAATAAGTACTAATACTAATAAAGTATGTAAATATTTCAGTTTTACCAAAGATCCTTTTACCAAGGAGACATGAATAGAAGCTACGGGAAGACAGAACTGCACGCCGTCAAAATCAAGTACAATCTGTTCAGAGCATTTTGATGAATAAAATTTATAAACTTAAAAAAAGGCTACACATTTTTAAATGGTACGCAATTCCTAAACAAAAAAAAAATAATTTTTCAAGTATGTGCAATTTATTACCTATAAATATTACTTCATAAGTTATTACTTATTTGAGCCTGCCCTTATGTTTAACTACCATTTAATATATTATTATACAGGATCACAATTATTCCAAAAAATGTGAGCCAGGATTCTCCAGGAAACGGCTCCAGGAAACGCCACCATTGCCTAGCTTAATTTCAGTAACACCAACAAAAAAAGGCCCGTACAGTTATAGACTGAGTTACCTAACAGTTCGTCATCCACGTCATCAACTCCAAGAAAAAAAAATTAGAAAAGAAAGGGAAAGTAAAATATGGAAACAATATCTAAAAATCAAACTCTTACAAACTCGGAATCGTAGATTAAAAAGAAAAATCAAGAATATGGAAGAACTTCTTAAATCATTAGAAGATAAATTTGCCATGAGAAGTGAACTTGTTAGCTTAAAAGACACAAAATTAAAGGTTAGCTATTATTATTTTATTAAGTCGATTTCCGACCTGACTCGTCAACACTGGGCAATGCGCAAAGGTATAAACAATAAATGAACAGTGTTTATACCTTGCTCACTGCTTAGCATAAGCTTCCATGAGAACCATAAAGTTAAAATGACGAAATTATGTACGAGCTCAATTCTCTAAGGGCCCTAGTCAAATATATTGTTTGTTAATAAAGTGTTTTCTTGTAGGTTAACGAATTGATTACTCGCATGACTGGAAACAAACCTGAAGTACGAAAGTATTCACCAGCACTTCGCAGTTTTGCATTAACCTTAAACTATTATTCGCCCCGAACTTATGATTACGTGCAAAGAACCCTTAATACTTGTTTACCTCATCCACGAACTTTAAAAAAGTGGTACTCAAAAGTGGGTGGAGATCCCGGATTTGCCAGTGCATCCTTTACTGCTTTAAAAAGTAAAGCAACTTTATTGAACCATGAAATTATAGCTACATTGGTCATAGACGAAATTAACATTTGACGTCGAATTGAATGGGATGGGAGTAAGCTACACGAACGGGTTTAGATGAGGATCATTTATCGGAGGCGAAAGAAGCTTTGGTTTTTTAGTTACTGCTATAAACCAAAACTTTAAAGTCCCCGTGGCTTATTTTCTTGTCGATGGTATTACCGGCTTACAACGCGCCGAACTAGTTAAACATTGCTTGGTAATGAGTCATGACGCTGGCGTTAAAATAGTAGCACTGACGTATGATGGATGCGCAGCCAATATTTTTATGGCTGGACATTTAGGTTGTTGTTGTGAAATATTAGCATCCCCTGACCAAAGATTAGATAGAACTATTGTTGCTGTACTTGACCCGAGCCATATGTTAAAATTATTGAGAAACTTATATGAAAATTACAAAACGTTTATTGACAAAGATGGTAACGAAATCTTGTGGCAGTATCTAGTAGATTTAAATAGCTTACAGGAACAGGAAATCTTTCATTTTGCAAATAAAATAAAAGATGGACATATCAACTTTAAAAATGAAAGGATGAAAGTAAAATTGGCTTCGTAACTTTTTAGCCTTAGTGTGGCAGAAGCAATCAAATTTTGCAGAGAAGATTTGGCAATAGAATATTTTAAATATAGTGAGCCTACCGAAAACTTTTTTTAAACTAGTTAACAATATTTTTGTACATATAATTATTTTTTTGTAATATAAGGGTGCATGGTGGATCTAACAACAATCCTACGACTAGGCAGTTCGTATCTGCCTATAAAAAAATGTTGGTGCACGTGGAACTGAAAGACACAGATAGAGGAAATTGTTCGGCATTGGAACAAATCTCAATTTTAAACTGTTCATCTGCGGTAGAAAGAATTAATCTAAGTTCAATGCGACAAGACTTAAGCAGGGAAGATGATCAAAAGGAGGATGAATACGATTATATGAAATTGATTTGCATCTGTCTGATTTCGGCAAGCAAACGATCGCTCACATTGCTGGTTACATAATAAAACAATTTTTAGTGTGGCGTGTATAGGTAGTACGCTAGTTGATTATAATAAAACTACTAAATATTGACTGATTGACCCGCCTCGCGCAGGCCGGTGGCGCAGAGTTGCTCTCGACCAATAGCGATCCGCCACTCGTCTTTTTCAAGACGGTTGCTTCAATGTTTCTTGCGGATATCAAAAACGTGGTAAAGTACTGGTTCAGTGATATGTGGTAAGTAGTTGGAATTCTTGTGTGCCAGGAACGTACTGTGTCACTACAAATTAATTAAAAAAGTTAAGTGTGATATTTGCGTTAGTGCTCTAGTAACAGAAAAAAAAAACAGTCACTACATATATTTATAATAGCGAAGGATAAATGAGGATTGTTGTACCCATCAGAGGATGTCATTAAGATATGCCAGACTTCAGAGATATTTTTAAAAGACTGTCTCACATATTTAAAAAAGATGTTCTCATGTCTAAAATAATGCAGCAATTTATTGGGACGTCCATATTCCAAAAAAATATGTATCATCAGTTAGGAGAATTCCACATTACGGATTGAATGAAAGCCATCGCGGAAAAATATGTCAATATACGCATGCATCACTTGTTAAAATAAATATAAAACAGTCAAAACGACAATTTTATTATTAAACAAATATGTTTTATTTCAAGGATAATGAATATTTTTAATTTACTACTTATCGTTTAATTTTACCTTTTATACTAATCGGACTTTGGTCCATTACATAAGATAAAGGATTTGAATATTACATTGTACAAACATCGACCTTAACCTTTTGACCGCCACAGTCATGTATAGATGACAGACCAAAATGTGCCCAGCACGCCACGGTCACGACTACATGACAGATTTTAAGGAAAAATTCGTAGCTTGGCGCCGACGGCACGTTTTTTATTTTTTGACGTGGCGGGTAATAGGTTGATTTATCGATATCTTGACCTCATTCCTAGCTCAGTAGAAAAAAATATATCATTGAATATATATCATTGAAATAGATGTCATGTACATATGAATATGACATTAGCGTGCTAAATAGAGTAAATTGGTTACAGCGCCTTCTAGCGTTGAAAAGCTGAACTCGTTGTTGATCTCGAGATTGATTGTTAGATGGAAAAATGGTCTTCATTGATTTTGACATGTAAAATAAAAAAAACGTTCATGAGTTGTATAAGATTTAATTTTGAACAACAATAAATAAACTTTTCGCCAAAGTTGCATCTATAATTCGGTTCGGTAAAGTTGTATTGCGATGTATGTACGTTTTAATTTGCAAGCGTGTGAGTTTGGCGACACTGGTTCCCGTATTAAGGAAGTCTAAGGGCACTTCCACTGTTTTTTCTATTTCGTGAACAAAACCATGGTCAGCAAGACGACCAGTCACCATAAGCAGCACCCGTTCACGAACATTACGCAAAGGTCATTATCCCCCGCGCCATATTTGAGGGAAGGAGGCGACCCGACCCCCGGCGCTACCGCAAGCAGTGACATCTAAGGAAGCATGACGAACTTGCTGTCGGTTGCTCCAGTAAGAATAAATATAACCAATAGTCGAGGAGTCTTGCCCTAGGGCAGGTATGGGCAACCTTTGACATGTTGAGGGCCAAAGTTTAGCGTGCAAATACGTTCGCGGGCCGCGTATAAAAGTAGGTAAGTACTTAGTGCAGCATTTTTAAGTAGTGATCATATTTTTTGCAATAGATGTTAGACACGAAATAATACGACAATGTTATTATGGTACAATTTATTAAAATAACAAAATGAAATTAAAAAAAAATGGTACATTATAATTAAATCGTTTTTGCAATTGTACAAACTACGAAAGTTAAATACACCGAAATCAATGAGACACTTGAGCTTGAATTTGGGAAACTAATCCATCGATATTTGTATTAATTCGAATGATACAAAGACGCAAAGAATTTTCCAAATTATCGTCAGTCAGTCTTGTACGATGTGTTGATTTATTAACTTTCATCAATGAAAAGAACTGTTCGCATTTATAAGTACTGCCAAACGTACAAATCTCTTCTTCGAATTTTCTAAGCTGCGGAAAATTGTCTTCTTCTAGGTATTTTTTGTAGAAATCACACAACTCTACGTCTTCAAATTTGGATTTTCGGAGTGAGTTTTCTTGAATCTCGATCAACTGCATTTGTAAGTGTATTGGAGCATTTTGTACATTACATTTTGTAGGAGTAGCAAATAAACTGAAACAGTCTTCCATGTTTTTGAAGTCGCTAAATCTGTTCGAAAATTGTTCCGACAGTAACTTGAGTTCTTCAGCATATTGAGCATAAGCAATATTTTCATACGCAGAGAGCGTGTTGAAATGGTAACTATTACCAGACAGCATCTGTGACTCCCACAAGCGTAGTTTGATCTGAAACGCTTTCAAATGGCTGTACAAATCATTTACTAACTGTCCTTGTTTTTGAAGTTTCCAATTTAAATCATTCAAATAGCCTGTAAGATCGACCAGAAATGCTAAGTCACATATCCATTTTGGGTCACTTAATTCAGACAGTGGTTTATCTTTTATCTTCATAAAGTCTGCTATCTCATTTCTAAGCTCGTAAAACCGTTTCAACATTTTTCCTTTGCTCAGCCATCTGACTTCACAATAATATGTTACGTCGTTATATTCAGCTGATATTTCATCCAAAAACGCCTTGAACTGACGATGGTTAAGACCTCGGGATCGAATAAAGTTGATGGTTTTTACTACCACATTCATAACATTCTGAAGTCGAATGGACTTAGAACACAAGTTCTGTTGGTGAATAATGCAATGAAGGACTATCAAATCATCTTTTTGCACATTTAATTCTGTTGCTTTTTCATTCAAAATTCCGATGAAACCTTTACGTAAGCCGACCATAGAAGGTGCACCATCAGTGCATACTCCAATTAATTTTGACCATGGCAAGCCAAAACTTGTGAATACCTTTTCAACTTCAATCAAAATATCCTCTCCTGTAGTGGTTCATTTAAGCGGCTGTAAAGCAAGCAATTCCTCAGTAACAGTGAACTCCTTATCAACACCTCGAATAAATATAGCCAGTTGAGCTGTGTCAGACAAATCGGTGCTCTCGTATTAGACGAGAGCACCGATTTGTCTATGGAAAATGATTCAAAACCAGCCATACGGTCAGTCAATGTTGTTTTTATATCATTAGCCATCATTTCTATACGTCGAACAACAGTTCGTCTTGACAAACTATTTTTTAAAATTCATTTTTCTTTTCGGGACACAAAATACTGCAAACTTCTAACATACACTCCTTGATAAATTCTCCTTCGGCAAATGGTTTTAATGCCTTTGCCAATTTTGAGATAACTATAAAACTAGCTTTCACAACATTATCAAGTTGTGTTCTTTGTTTATCCCTTCAACTGTTATAATGCTCCAAATCGTTTGTTGCTGTTTTTCAAAATTTGCGGTAAGCTTCTGGATTATGTCTGTTCTTAATTGTCCTGTCAGTGAGTGCAGCGTAGCATGCTTAGTTGAGTAATGCCTCTTTATATTGAATTCTTTCATTACTGAAATGGATTCATTACACAGCAAACAAATAGGCTTACCATTGTGCAAGATAAAAAAGAATTTTTCAGTCCATTTTTCTTGAAACTGGCGACCCTCTGTATCTACTTTTCGTTTCTTTCCACCAGACATCATTTTTGTTTACTTTTCGTTCAATAAACTTAATAACACACTATAGTTAGTAACCACTCAAGATGCACACAAAGTCACAAAGCATGTTGACGCCTTGGTAGCTCAAATAGAACTGAACTAACGTTCGGGCCATCCACCCACTTATATAGGCAAAATGAAGGAATAATCTGGAATAAACTAGTTTAGAATAATTGAGAAGCAATAAATCTTTTGATGTGTCGCCCGTGAGGCGGCAAACCTCAAAGAATTTGATCGAGCAAGCCGAGTGGCGGCAATTCCAAAGAGTGAGGCGGCAAACATCAAAGGATTTGATGTTTGGCACCTCACTGTCACTCCCGTGAGTATAAGTACCTAATGTAATATTTTTTTAATTAGGTTTTTTCAAAATGTCTCGCGGGCCGGATAATATCTTACAGCGGGCCGGATCCGGCCCGCGGGCCGGTTGTTGCCCATATATGTCATAAGGTATCACAATTTATTTGGGATTGGCTCATTTATTCTTCCATAGTACTTTTCTATTAGTCGTCATCTCGATAGGCCCCACATAATATTAGCAATACTAGCCATAACATTCTCCACACAGCTCATCCATCGTTTTTTTGGTTTGGTTTAATACATAAAAGATGTTATGTGACTGAAATCTCCGAAGCAGATGGCAGAGAGAAGACGAATATTTTTCTCGGCCGCACTCAGAGACGTCTCTTAAAAATAGTCAATCAATCTTTAAGGGACTAGCATTCTGGACTATCAACGGAAAACGCTGTGTTGTCTTATAAGCGTGCTGTCACATACTACACCGACCGCAGCACTCCTATTACGACTGCTTCCTGGACCTGTCCAAAGCATTTGGCTTGGTTTCTTATGATATCCTATGGAATTAATTTGGAAAAGCTCATGTTTTTAATCTTTTTTTGGTATAGAAAACAGGTCAACAATGTGCGATCGGCAGGGGCTTTGACTGATCCGTATGGGTTGGAGTGCGGGGTGAGACAGGGGTATTTGAACTCACCAACGCTCTTTAGCCTATATGTCGACGGGTTAATTGGCAGGCTCAGCAGCATCAAGATCGGTTGTCATATAGATGGAGTGTGCGTTAGTAATTTAAACTACGCAGACGACATGGTGCTGCTGAGTGCGTCAGTCTGTGGCCTCAGAAAGCTTGTTGTCATTTGTGAGGAGTATACCGACTCACATGGCTTAATTTACAATAATAAAAAAGTGAATTCATAGTCTTTGGGGCCGGGGGTAGGTATCCTGTTTATGTACCCCCAGTTTACCTTAATGGTATGCCATTAGAAAGGGCATAAAAGTTTAAATATCTGGGCCACCTACTTATCCCTGACCTCAGGGAAGCTGACGACATTGAACGGGCGCGGAGGGCCTTGTCGGTTAGAGCGAACACAGTAAGCGTTAAAATTACTCTTTTCAGAGCGTATTGCACTACGTTTTACACGAGCAGCCTGTGGACTAGATATACTCAAAAATCGTACAGTGCCCTCCGCGTGCAAAACAACAACGCGTTCAGGGTGTTGTTGAGGCTGCCCCGCTACTGCAGCGCATCAGGGATGTTCGCGGACGCACATGTGGATTGTTTCTTTGGCACAATGCGCAAGCACTGTGCGTTCCTGGTGCGTGGGGTGTGGGGCGGCAACAAAAGTATCCTGTCTATAATTTCGGGCAGGCTGGACTGTCCGTACGTGATTAGCTGCTGCGCCATTTCCCATGGAATGGTGCAGCCGCGGTGAAGCATCGGCCAGTGCTGCCGCTGTGTATATTATACAGGAATTTGTTTAGGATGTAGATAAAGTTATCTTAATTACTAACATAGGATAAGTTTGACTAACAAAAGAGTCATGGTTACTTGAATAAATAAATTAAATTGAAAAATATGACAGGTTGAAAACTTTCAATTCAACCAAATTGAAATGTTTTTAATCTGCCATATATTTTTGACCGATAGCGTCTGCTATAAAATAACCAATTCAAGTAACTATGACTCTGTTTCAAGTCTGCTCAGCTCTGCTACAAGTCTGGCAAAATTTGCTTTCCTCTGTCAGTTTGTTGGTACTCCTCTACAGGTCGTATTTTACAACCGACCTGCAGGGCTAACATGACACACGCGACAATTACTCACTCTCGCGTGAGTAATTATTGTCTATTTCTGTCAATTTTCTCGTTTTCTGACAGCGCTGCCATACAAAATACTCGATTCGTTCTGTCAAACTCGATGTTTTCTCGACAAACCCTAACATGGCACCTAAGTTATCTCGAATTTTGACAATTCAACACGAGATAATCTTCGATTCTTCTGTCATTTAGTCGTCCTCGATTTTGACGACGAGAAGAGTAGACAAAATTATAATACAAAAAAAATATGGCATTCATATGGAATGGTGACAGAAATGAAAACTTAAAACTTTGAAATAACATATATATGTATATAAATGCGTATACATGTACGTACACAGGCCGCTGCGCGACGCCAGTTTGATGCACACGTTACATTAGCATGTCGGTGACTTGGGTAGCATGTTGGTGACGCAGTCTGCATGTCGGTGACGTGTTTAGGATGTCGGTGACGCGGTGTGCATGTTGGTGACGCAGATTGCATGTCAACAAGTGCTTTCAGAATGTCGGTGACGTGGTTATCCCGGCGTAAGTCGATTGGCATTTCGTAAATCTGCTAGCATTTCGGTGACGCTGCTAGCAGGTCGGGCTCGCTGTTAGCATTTCGATGACGCTGTTAGCATGTCGGTGACGCTGCCAGCAGGTCGGGCACGCTGTTAGCATTTCGGTGTCTCGGTTAGCGTGTTGTGACGAATTGAGCAGGTTGATGACGCATTGAGCAGGTTGATGACGCATTGAACATGTCGGTGACTCGGTTAGCTTGTTGGTGACGCAGATTGCATATTCAAGGGATGCTGTTCGTATGTCGGTGACGCGGCTAGTATGTCGGTGACGTGGTTAGTATGTCGGTGACGCGGTTTACATATTGGTGACGCGATTCCGCAGGTTTTTCCCCTAACAAAAATGGCAATTTTCATTTCCGTCATTTTGTATTTTAATTTCGGCATGCCATAGAAAAATATTAAATTTGAATCAAAAAGTCAGTAACACAAAAAATTACAACATAAATTAATAGAGGTGGATGTAAAATCATTATAGTACATACTAATTCCATGCGTAATGAATGAGCCGATGTTGCTAAAATAAAAATGATTTGTTTTTAATAATTTGCTACATCGGTCTCTCGTCGCGAGATAAAGAACTGTCAAAGTGCCTTTCTCGAGTTTACTCGAGCTTAACGGTCATGTTAGGGATGACGTCAGAATCGGTGACAAATTTCGACAAATCGAGAAAGAGAGCGTTCTCGCGCTTGTCATGTTAGCCCTGCTGGGCGAAACTTGGTACACAGGTTTTACAACTTTATAGATTTTTTGTGGTCGGGGATTTCTGATTACTTCCTCCAAGAAGGGGCAACACGGGGACTGCTGGATATCTCCGCCTTATGAGATCCGATTTCGATGGTTCTTTTTTATTTGAAAGTTAGAGTTAAGAACTTTAAATTGGTCCCATAGAAATTTGGTGCAGATTTGATGAGCAGAATAGCTGCTCAAAATGCAGTAAATGACACTTGTAGATTTCTACCAGAGGAATTGCTTTATAACTGCTAAGTAGGGATTGATGGAGCACCTGCGATCACCTTTTCATCACAACTAGGCTGCAGCGTTACCTCTGCCAATTAAAACCTATTAGTTAATTTTTCTAGCTGGCCTACAAATTATTAGTTATTTTTTCTAGCTGGCCTACAAATTATTAGTTAATTTTTCTAGCTGGCCTACAAATTATTAGTTAATTTTTCTAGCTGGCCTACAAATTTTAGTCATAATTTTTCTGGTTTTTAAAGGTTCTGTAGTCAACCTATTCCGTCCCACCCGCCAGCTTTAACCTTTCTGAGACTTAGTGCTAATTACCTGCGCTCCGTAGACAACAAGGAACCCTTAGTTTCACCACGTCCGTCTGTCTGACTGTCTGCCTGTCCCCGGCTTAGCAAAGAGACTTAGTACTAGAAAGCTGTAGGTAATATGGCATGGGGGTATACATTAGGGTGGAACACTTTAATATGAAAAAAATTTTTCTTTCAAATTTCGAATTGAAATACCAGATCAAAGTTGCTTTATGTAATTGTAAATAACACCCCTTAATTTGGAAGTTCTAGCTCAACAGCTTGAGCTCCCGCCATAGACTTTAAATTTTATTTTTTATATTTTTATAGACGTTTTGTATAGTAGACCTTAAAACAAAATAATAGGTAAAATATAATATGTTAAAGTGTATTTTAATTAATAGAAACATTTATTTAAAAAGTAAATACAGGTTCAGAAAGTTATGTCGGTATGAATTACATCATTTTTTATAGCAAAAATCCTTTTTCGTCTCAAACTTTGGCATGAGCTTTCGAGATGCTAATTTAGACTTTATAAATCCCTCTCTTCTTGTCTTGTCGCATACACTTAGAGCTGCTTCTGTCACAACTTTTACTGATCTTTCCATAGCCTGAGTGTGGCAAGGCAGTCTCATAAACTCCAAAACAGAATTTTCTCCATTTTCAATTAGATCTTGTAATTGCTCATCGGAAACATTCATGAGTATTGGGGGTTCGTATATATTTTGTTGCCAGTCAATCAAGTCTATGTAAGAACTTGCATTTAAGTTCACTTTTGGCACCTCAAACATGCGTGAAACAGATTTTTATTCACTTGACGAGCCTTTAAAATGCGTCTTGCAGCGAGTTCTCTAATATGCTTACGTGAATCTGTTATCATACTCAACAACAAGTTTTCTGGATGAGCAAAGTAACTGTTTCTAATTAAAACAGGGTCCACTATCGCTAACAACTCGTTGGATAAATATCTAGTGCTGTTGATGAGCTTCCATAAATGTTTTGAACCATCTTTGCAGGATGAATGTGTTTTGATGCCAAACCAGACAGGAGCGTATGTTTTTACGACAAACGTTGCTAAAGTCACAAGATTTTGCTGTGGAGGACGAAGTATGCGATTAGCTCTTGTCAACCAGCGGGCATGGTATAGCTTACCTGGGCTTCTGTGTAATAAATCAGGAGGGCAGGATCCATTTATGACAGCAGTAGTAATTTCTTGTAAATATTTCTGGTCTGTATTGAGGTCTATTGATATTTGTGGAGGTAGCTCACCTTCTATCTTCTCAAAGTGGGCCAACGGGAGCGTCTCGCATGTCTCTAATGCTTTACCTATTTGACCTACAAATGATTTAGGTCCTGCAGTAGGACCATCCAAATAGGTAAACAAATGCCTTATTGGCAACTCATTTGCGTGTAAGAGGCAAATTATCCATTGCAATGGTCGAGATAGTCTATTTTCCAAAAGACGAATCACGCCTCCCACTTTCCCTGTATTTGTTTGTTCCATCACAGCCAACAGCCATTAAACTCTCTGGAGGTATCTTTTCAGTCATCAAAAAGCTGTGGATAGCTCTTTCAATATTTCTTGCACTACCCGATGTTGGAACCACATACCCAACATAAACAGAACCTGGTTCTTTTATTATCGAAATATGTTCCTCTTGTACAATCACTCTAAACCTCTTCGATCCTTTTAAAACAGTTTTAGCCGTCTTGTCTTTCCTTCCATCGAAATATAATGCAGGAATTTCTGTTACTCTTTCTTCTGTTAAAATTTGCTTGCGTACTTTCTGTCTTATTCTTCTTAGTTTCATCCTATCCACGACGTTAGTTGTCTGCGCCTCAGAGTCGGCATCAGAAGCAGAATACAGAACAGATGATACGATAGCCGCCGCAGCTCGGTCTGATACTCCGTATCTATCGCATACAGTCGTCAAACTATGAAGACTGGCATCCGTGAGCTTTATAGGCTTTTGATCCACTGTGTCAGCGGTGTCAAAACCATCTGCGGCTGACGAACAAGATGGAAGGTCGACGTTAGAACTAACTTCAGATTTATTTAGCCGATATGAAGTAGAGGGAATTTTTTCAATTCGTGTATTTGAATTATGTCTGATTTCTTGTTTTAGAGCACGTAATCTTCTATTCTTCAATTTTTTACTCTGGATAACATCCATTCTTCCTAAAGCCATTAGTCTGTTAGTGCGTTGGTCTTCTAAAAATATTTGTTCCTCTTTTGGCACTTTTTTTTCTCTCAAACAAGAACAGTTTACAAATTCTTTACATTATTCAAACATGCAGCTATGTCAAAAAGCTTTCTACTCTGTCTTCTGAACTCTTCTAACTTTTCTTCTTTAAGTTTCTTCAAAGACTTTTTCAAATTATAACATTTTGAGTGATAACTTTTTAGTAACTGTAAGACTCGTTTGTGTGTGACAATTGGAATAGAAGATTTTATCCACAATTCTTCAATTTTCGTTGCAATTATTTCGGCAATTTGCAAAAACGTAGGTTCTTTTATTGTGTTATTCCTTACTTTTAAGTCTTGTCGAAACCCATTCATCACATTTTCATACGTAGGTGGGATATTCTCTTTCAACTCTGCACTTTCACCAAATATCGGAAATTTTAACTTTTGTCTCGTAGAAGTCATGTTAGTACACTTATAAAACGTAAATCAACAAGTACTCGTGCAAATAGTTGACGCGCGACCTTCCACCTTGAGACAACTATCGACACTAGTTGAAACAAAACACTGCAATTCGTAGATCGGCGCGTGCCGCCCCCCCGCTTCGTCCCGCACTTTTCTCCTTCAAGTATATTAAAATAATGAAATATTTGATTGCAAAAGCTAGTTAACTATAATTGAACATGTTTTTGAATAAATGAAACCTATTTTAATAAATTCTGTACTATTTTGTAGGCTGCGCAAATAGCCCCTAAATTGCCGTTTTTGTAAATGTTCGATGTCCTGGCGGGGGCTTTTACCGTTGTCTGAAAATATTTATATTTTTAATGGAGGTAGGTATTTGATGGCAATTGGCAATTTAATACAACTATTCCAAATAAATATAATAAAAATTAAAAAAAAAACGTTCCACTCATACAAGTTAAACACGCCGACAAAATGGTAAAATAAAATCTTATTAAACAATTTTTGTAGGGTTATCGTCTATCCCATGGTGTTGACTATCGTTGGATAGGCCGTTCAAAAATATTGAGATTCTGTAAAAACCATTTTTCGATTCAGGGATCCGTTTTTAAGCTTTAAAGTGCGAATTTTTGTTAGAAACAAGTGACAGATAAATGGTTGTTTTTGGATAAGTGAAAAAATCATGACAGTAGTGTATATAACGAAATAAAAGGAAAACTATCACAGCTAAGTAGGCTTTACAAGTTAACGATTAATAGTCGACCAACTTACGTTTGCAGTTGGAAAACTGACCGTGGCATATATCGATGTATGGGAGAACATGTTTATCAACAACAATGTTAAGTTTGTTTTTGAGATAAACTCATTCCATCTACAGAACCCTTCGTTGTGTGTGGTCCGACACGCACTTGGCCGGTTTTTAAATTCGATTTTGACTTCTTGAACGTTGTCATGTTTTTATGATAGGAAAAAAAATAGGTCAGTCGCCGTCAAATCATAGAAGAGCGTGGGTAGCATAAAATATTTTCGGACCATTAGACCATTGGTCAGATTTGTGAGAACTAAGATATATCAAGAGTGCTCGCGGGACGACAGTCAAGGGAATTCAAATATTGATCCAATAGTTTTAAGAAACGAAGCAACATTTGCTTAATTTTTAATTAAATTAAATACACGCGCTGTGGATAAGAGAGCGTGACGTCTTTGCAACGTTTCAATTTTCTGCTGACCAAACACGGCAACCATTTCAAATGTTGAGCATACATCACCATTATTCATTTTTGTTAATCATAAAACAGCCAATTGACCTTTTTGTAATAATCCTTGAATAGACCTAGAATAGACCTCAGTACTTAAAAATCATTTTCTCGAAACCTAGGTCCAAGTTGAAAGTAATATTTTTGTGGGTGTTAAACCTTATTATAAGGAATCTATTTGTACCAGACAGAGTAAAAATAGACCATAAACTCCAGATTCCTTGTTCTACTTCGAGCTAGAAAAAAAAAAAAAAGAATACTTATACTGATTTCGGTAACGCATTTTTTTGTGGGTTCTACGACGGCGATACTGAAAGTTTTTAGAGCTGGCCACTTGTAAACGATATAATAAAAAAAACAGTTCAAATTTTGAAAATATTATTGTGTATGTATTTTATTCATTTGTTTACGATTTGGCGGCAAATTGAAAGTTGTCTGTGTGTCGTCAGCATGAATTGAACGCGAAAAAATTTTCGTACAATTTTTTTTTTATACCTTTCGATGTCATTTAAGTCAATAAGAAAGTTATGATAGACTTCGATTGGCATTTCACGATGAAGCCCCATCTCGTGCCACTGTTTACAAATGGTTTAATGAGTTTAAACGTGGTCGCACTAATCTCACCGATGATTTGCGTGAGGGACGGCCTTCTACGGCGACGACTGAAGATAACATCAGTGTTGTGCGGCGTATGATAGAGACTGACATAAGAGTGACTTATCAGCAGATTCGGACAAGCTTAGTCATCGGTATGAGTCAAGTGCACAAAATACACCATGAATATTTAGACGTCAGGAAGCTTTGTGCCCGGTGGATACCTCATAATTTCACAGAGGCCCAAAAACTCCGTCGTGTTGATTGGTGTCGTGAAAAGGTTCAAAGATTTAAGGGAGGTGACTCAAATGCTGTGTTCGACATATTTACGGGTGACGAAAGCTGGATTTATTGTTATGATTATGAAACTAAGAGACAGTCTGCTGTCTGGGTGTTTCCTTCCGAGGAGTTGCCAACTAAAGTGAAGAGAGGTCGAAGCGTGGGAAAAACGATGGTGGCCTCGTTCTTCGGAAGGACATGTCAACAATTGGTTTAGAGGATCGAGAAACAGTTACTGCAGAGTGGTACACTAAGAATTGGTTACCACTTATCTTGGAAAAAGTTTGGGAGAAACGACCGCGCAGTAGGATCCTCCTTCACCACAACAACGCCTCGTCGCACACCGCCAAGCAAACAATCGACTACTTGGTGACGCCAGACGTGGAATTACTGTGTCACCCGTACTATAGCCCCGACCTCGCACCTTGCGATTTTTATTTATTTCCGAAAATAAAATAAAAACTTCGAGGAAAACGTTTTATGGACGCCGAGGAAGCAGTGGCCGCGTTTCAAAATGCCGTCGAAGATACCCCTGAGGACGAGTGGGTAAAGTGCTTTTCAGTGGTTCACTCTGTAAAGCACTGGTACACAGTGGTAAATGGACACTATTTTGAAAAGATATAATAAAACTAATAACTTGCTAGTTTGTTCAGTTTTTGATTTTCTAAGAACTTTCAGTGTCACCCACGTAAATTATTATGATTTCTGATCAATAAAAACGGGAAAATATGCGCCTAGAATTGCTTCATAAATATGCAATACAAACAAAACTCAATCATATAAAGTTTTTTTTTGTACTAATTATTTTCAGTATTTTGATCTCCAAGGTAACGAGAACTTTAAGATTAAAAAAAAAATAAAGTACTTATACAAAATTAACACGTGAGAGTTCTTCTTGTGCGTTTGTAATGAACTATTGAGTAGAAATATTCAATAACAAGCTGATGTCACATTTTTGGGGCAAAAAATACGCTTAAACTCAAACTCAAAACTCAAAGCATTTCAAACTCAAAGCATTTATTTCATTTAAACCATTTACACGCACTTTTGACTTGTCAAGGAGTCGGTCAGTTAGAAATATGTAGCTAGTTGCCCATTCCAAAGCATGGAGTTTCTTGCCAACGGGCAAGAAACTCCATGGACACTCTTTTAAACTATATTGATACATAAAGATTAGTAAAAAAATAATTTTGAATTTATAACTAAATGTGAGGACGATGTAAAAGAAAAAACGCGTCCATAGTAGCAAAATAAACAAAAACAATTTCAAAATAAAATAATTACAAATAAGCCGAGGAAGCCAAGAGGTGACCAGTCCCAACTGACGGCACCCGTTCACGAGCATGACGCATGGATCAGCACCATTCAGCTCAACCATTTTGAGCTTGAGGGAGCTAAATGATCCAACACACGCGCCACCATCAGCGAGACACCTGAGTGAGCATGACATACTCTCAGCCGCCAGGGCCCATTCAAGTCAATTACATATTAACCAGTAAATGGTAGCTCTATAATACATAGTACTCACACCTGTGCAATGCAATTATACAATACAAAGTAGATTGAATTTATACAATGCAAAGATATTCTTATAATGTTCAGCTGCTCCAACAGTATTTTCAAATGTTAATTATTCAATTTTTTGTGCACAACAAGCATTGAGCCAAGCATTCTTATCAGCGATGTAATCACCCAACTTATACGAGTAAGTGTACGTTTTATACAAGATTTGAATTTCATCTCATTCAGTTGCAGTATGTGGGGTGGAATTTTATTGTAACATTTTAAACAGTACCCCATGAAAGATGTGTCTACTTTAGCCAGTCTGAAACCTGGTTGATATAATAGGTCCCTATTTCTAGTACTATAATTATGTCTTTCACTTCTTTTACTAAAAAGATGTAATTTTTTTCTTACGTACATGATCTTTTCATAGAAATATTGACAAGGTACCGTCATGATGTTAATGTCCTTAAACCGGTCCTTTAGAGAATCGCGCCTGCGGAGATTATAAATGGCTCTGATAGCTCTTTTTCGCAGAATAAAAATTGACTCGATGTCTCCAGCCCGTCCCCAAAAGTAAAATACCGTAAGACATGATACTATGAAAGTAAGTAAAATAGACTAGCCTCGCGGTATCTACATCAGTAAATTGACGGATTTTTCTGACAGCATATGCCGCCGAACTTAGCCGTCCTGCAAGAGATGTTAAATGAGGACCCCATTGTAGCCTTGAGTCGAGCGTGATCCCCAGGAAAACAGTTTTATCGATGAATTCTGGTTTCTCTTGCACTGCTTTTGACATTTGGTAAAGAAATCTAATGCACTTAGTTTTTATCCCATTTAATACTAAATTATTGGCAGTGAACCAATTCTGAACCTGCAATAGGGCGTTATTTACTGTGCGAGCTGACTATGTGTGCGATGACCAGTGACCTTGTGATCTCTCACGAAACTATGACGACATGTCAACCACATTATTATGCATTTTTCCTGTATTCAAGCTAAATCAATATGAATGTTATCTTACTCATACAGAAATATGGCAATGCACATGATAATATTGATTTAGGCACCAATGTATCTACTTTTATTTAGTTTAAGTCAAAATCGCTATCTTTTTTTGTCAGTAATCCTTTGGTTTATAGACTTGAATATTATTTTTCATCATTTATTTATGAAGATTTCCCTCAAAATTTGTAGGGGGAAAATAAATCGTAAACTCAGTTTGAATATAATATAATGGTATAAAAAAATAACACATTATAACGTGGTTCAGGCTTAAAATAACCATTTAGGCCAAGACATACCTTATCCTCGTCGCCATTCGCCTCGTCAAAAAATACTTAGTCACTTATTATTGTACAACAGTCTGTTCAGCAAAAGATGAAGTCGCACTAGCGCACTCCACAACAAGCAAACTTTCAGTATAGTATAAAGTACTCTGTGAAGCAAACAATGACAAATTCAATGTTTGTATAGAACTGTGACGTATCCGAGTAGTGCAGTGTAGCGTGTTGTCTCAAAACTAGATTCCTTTTCAGAACAAGTTATTTGTGCATCTGTTGAACTGAGAAATTGTGGATACGACACTGGCTGTCAGTGATATAACATTTGATGCGTGACACCAAGCGCTCCCCTGTCAACGTCATTCGAACGCGAAAAGATTCTTGTAGCACCCTACATATTAGCGCATTTTTTTTATGACATCGGAGGGTCTGCTTCCGTATTGTTAAGAACGTGTGAGTGTAATGTCAGTGTCAATCTGTCAAAAATACCTCTAATTTTCCTACATAGTATACAGGGCATCCCACGGATATGCCACATGGAGGGAAAGTACCTTGAATATTGTAGATGGAACATTTTACTGAAAGAAGACATTATTTGAATTTAAAAAACAATTTAAACTGCATTCATAGATATTTAAATAATTACATGGTTGAACCGGAAATCGAACCCGTTACTCGAGAAAAATAATCACCCTGTAGCTTTATCATACCGATCGAAAGGCTTCATCATATGGATTATTTTTTGCTAAATAACATAGTATCACAAATAAAAGGAAGACATGTTTGTTTTTATAAATTATTAATCAACAAAAGAGAATGGCCATTTTCTTGCGAAATTTGGGCCCCTAAAAAAATTGTCATGTCAATTTGGTTCAAATAGAGTGCGATTGTCGTAACCCAGTGCTGGGCACGCCACAATTACCGCGATAAGTCCCCTCTTTGAGGAGTGGCTAGAGAGGCGCCACGGCGTCCTCACCTTCCACCTGACGCAGGTCCTCACCGGACACGGCAGCTTCGGGAGGTTCCTGTGTCGGATAAGGCGGGAGGAAACGCCCGGGTGTCACCACTGTGTGGATCGCCCGGAGGACACGGTGGAGGTCTGCCCGGCTTGGGCAGAGCACCGCCGTGTCCTCGTGGAGGCGATCGGTGGCAGAGATCACTCGCATCCGGCCCTGGTTCAGGCCATGGTACGAAGCGAAAGTGCATGGGCAGCCGTTACCTCCTTCTGCGAAGCAGTAATGCTCGCGAAGGAGGAGGCGGGACGGTTGAGGGAAAGGCAAATTTCGCGCCCTCTCTCCCCGCCGCAGAAGACGCCCTGGGCGTCGGGAATCCCGGGCGGATTTCCGGCCACCATAGGCGCGGGCTTGCGGAAGGTGAGCAATGGGTAGCTCACGGTCCGGTAAGGACCAGGCCCGGGTCGACGGCGCGTTGTATTCCACGCTTGCCTCAAAGAGATGTCGTTAGCACAAGTGTAGGGGTCCACTAGGGCCGATGACTTTCCCACCCTAAAAAAAAGGTGGTTCAAATTTTATTTTGTAGGGAATAAAATTTATTTTCATATTATGCAAATGTTTTTCATTCTTTCGCCCTAGTTTAGGAGAAATCTTATTTTTTTCAGATGATGATATTGAGGTTATAAAAATGAATTTCTTAGTACGTCAAACCTACTTGAGATTAATCGTGATTTACAATCCAAATTGTTGAATGAGAATGAGGTAGTTAGATCCCTCAGCCTCTGTGCCCTATCCAGCAGCGAGTGTCATTAAAGATGAATAAAGACTTTGGCAGCAGTATTTTCAGTGTTCTGTAGGAAGGTTTACTTAAAGAGAAAAAAAACAACAATAAATAGTAAAAACATTTTATTTCTTGAAGAATATAAACCTGCCCCTGCTCCATTCTCATAACATAGTTATGGTATGAGCGCAGCATAGGTACCTACCTACTGTACGCTTTCCGACGAAACTGCAATAATAAGCAATGATGCTCTCTAAAGGATTTGCCCTATTATACTCACTTATAGTATGTAATAATTATGTGCACTAAGCCCTGCTGCTCAGCTCACATGTCGTGATTTGATTCTGGCCCAAACCTAACTATGTACGAGTAAATATTTAAAGAACACATAATCACCACCAGCATCACCTTTGTACGTATTTTTCTGTTCCTTTCTTCTTGTCTGTTTATATGTGTGTACATAAACTGTTAAATAAATAAATAAATAATACACTTCCCAGTGTAGAAGTTACCCAGGGTCGTGGAAAGCTAAGCATAAGTTCGTCTAAGTCTTCAATTTAAATCGTAGCGGAACATAATAAATATGGAGAAGTCAACTCAAATCGACGCAAAACACACAGTACGACAGCCGGCATAACCATTAAAATAAAAAAAAATCTAAATGTTTATTTCAATAACTTAAAAATACGTTTACATTAGGGTCATTAGGGAATTTCCATTTAAGGCGCTGACAAGACCCAATTGACCAAAATAGGCATTTCTTAAGAAAAAAAAAATTGCCAAATCTGTATAGTTTGTGGTAGCGGAAAAAATATATGTTAATTTTGAACATATTTCCCAGAACTTGGTTGTTATCGAAACACGTTTTGAAAAAAAATCTCGATACAAACTAACGTTAAACTGACCTCTTACCTTGAGTTCTAATCCAAAATATCTGCATTAAATATCAACATACGTTAATATTTAATTAATAACAAGAACGTCTTATTTGAATGCAGAACTTGGTTGTTTTTTATTTTCGATTACTCAACTAAATTTTGAGTAAATAGATAATTGCTTCATATTTTGCAATAAATTACAAGCGTTGTACCTATAATCGCGCTTCTCTTTCTTTTCTATGCAATCTGACAGTGACCGCGGCTTAGGTGTTGTCAGCGTCTTAAGTAAGAAATATACTTGTGTTAGGAAGTTCCGCTCTTCCATTAGTTACGGCTTCCAGTTTAAGCTATGATGCCATTGATTTGAAAGAAATCTCTTTGACATTATGCATGATGTCAGTGTAACCAGGTTTAATTATTTTGAAAATCGATTTACGAAATCGATTTTGTGATTTATTAAAAAAATACCATTGACTATATTCAGTACAATATAAAATTTTAGTTGTTTTAAAATGATAATTACAGTATTTGGGTATAATAACATGAAACATTCTCGTATCATGTGGATTAATAGAAGTATCGAGATTTTAAATTGATTACAATTATTTGATTGGAATAGTCTGTTATCTGGCAACATTCAGATTATGTTTTAATGTTTTTCCGCAAAATTTCGAGTGTTGCTCCCCCAGCCTTTTAGTCGTCCACCCATAGCACGTCACGTCTCATAGGGAATGTCCTAAGGGCTTTGCCAGCAAACTATGAGACTGCGGGCTTGGAGGATGCCAAGAATGCTTTTCAAATTGCTTGCCCGGGTAAAGAACTTCCAGACAACCTAAAATCTCAAAGGAGCTGGGACGATATTTATTGCGATTTAACATACCAATCGATTCTGAGCCGCAGTTCAGGTCCGGATCGCGTAAGACTTTTGGCGGTCGGAGCCAGAGAGGCTGGTCATTGGCTACATGCCCATCCTTCTCCATATACCGGTACCTTCCTGGATCCGACCTCGCTTCGTCTAGCGACTGGTCTGCGGCTTGGGGTCACGGTATGCACTCCACACACATGCCCTTGTGGCACGGTCGTGGACCGACTGGGTCACCACAGACTTTGTTGTCAAAAAAGTGCAGGCCGCTTTTCAAGACATGCGACACTTAATGACATAATCCGCCGGTCTCTTGCCAGCATCAATGTGCCTGCTCTTCTTGAGCCGACTGGCATTGTCAGAGATGATGGCAAAAGACCTGATGGTGTGTCTTTGGTCCCGTGGAGTTTGGGACGGATGCTTGTGTGGGACGCTACCTGTGTAGACAGACTGGCACCGTCCCACCTCCAACGGACTACTTCTAAAGCGGGTGCAGCGGCAGAAAATGCCGAAAATCTGAAAGTTATTAAATATGGAGGCCTTGGCAGGGAGTACAACTTTGTGCCCTTTGGCGTCGAGACCCTCGGTCCGTGGGGTCCCAGTGCGCATAAGTTATTTGCGGATATCGCGAAACGTCTAGTTGATGTAACTGGTGACCGAAAAGCTGGCGGCTTTCTCGCGCAACGCATCAGCATTGCGATTCAGCGAGGAAATGCCGCCAGCATCCTCGGTACAATGCCCCGAGGGCCTATTTTAGGCTTAACTTAGTTTTAATTTAATTTAGTTAATAATCATCTTGTAATTTTTTTATTAACACCTCTGTATAATAAATTATGTCGGATATATTTTAAGATCAGTAAAATAAATATTTACCAGGTTCTCCAATGCCAGGGTGAACGAAATGTTGATAAAAAAACAACTAAACTTGAAAAAATACAACATAATTTTTGATAAATAAATTGTATTGACACGGCACTATAACGTGGGCTTGCTTTCGGTCAATCTCCTTTGCCAATTTATTATTTTGGCTAATTTATTCAATGTTAATATTATTAAAGTTGAATAAGTATAAATATAATTCATGCAGAATATAATGACGATGACAAACCAAGATGAAGATGGAGGGACGAGCTTAACTCCTACCAAAAAGAGCAAGCCTGCAAAACAGAGACAAGAATAATGAGGGAGGCAATAGCTCTACATTGGATCAGCATTGACAAGAAATTCATTTGGAGTTTTATCTATAGAAGGGCTCTCACTGGTATACGTACACACAACCTGTAAACTGGCCCTGCTATGCTCTTTTGCTCGCACTCATTTACGGAGTTTGGTAGTAAAAGGATTTTGCTTGAGCTTGGCTTGCATTTTTTTATCGGTATAATTATGTCAGATTCTTATACATATTTCAAGGAACCGGGCTGTTTAACAAGGACCGAGTGAATGATGCCAGCTTCAGTGAAATGTTGAAGTTAATATTTTTCCACTGCGTAGTTCCACGATGTGGCCCTGTTGCCTCTGCACGAGAATATCATGTACAATTGCCCAATGTTGCCCAGGCACATATGCGCCCATGTGAACGATACGGAGATAATGAAGATTAAGTAAGTCTTTATGAACAGCAGTTGCTGGCAGAATTACGTTAGGTAGGTACCCCGGATTGACTCTGCGAAAATAATAATTGTTACTCTGAACAATTATTTAGCAATCAGTCAACTAGAAACAAGTCACCGTTGTTATTATTTGTGTTATTGGAAAATATCTTTTAAAGTTGTCTCGTTGGTCTAGTGGTCGCAAGCGCTACTGCTAAGCATGAGGTCCTGGGTTCGATTCTCGGGTCCGGCAAAGTATTATTGGGTTTTTCATCATTTCTATCTGGATTTTCTCAGAAGCAGCAAGGAGTCTGGGTCACCACGGACTTTGTTGTCAAAAAAGTGCAGGCTGCTTTTCAAGACATGCGACACTTAATGACATAATCCGCCGGTCTCATGCCAGCATCAATGTGCCTGCTTTTTGCTTCTTGAGCCGACTGGCATTGTCAGAGATGATGGCAAAAGACCTGATGGTGTGTCTTTGGTTCCGTGGAGTTTGGGACAGATGCTTGTGTGGGAGAAGCTACCTGTGTAGACACACTAGCACCGTCCCACCTCCAACGGACTACTTTTAAAGCTAGTGCAGCGGCAGAAAATGCCGAAAATCGGAAAAATATATTTAATATTTTCCATATTTAATGGAGGCCTTGGCAGAGAGTACAACTTTGTGCCCTTTGGCGTCGAGACCCTTGGTTCGCAAATAACTTATGCGCACTGGGACCCCCCAGTGCGCATAATTTATTTGCTGAAATCGCGAAACGTCTAGTTGATGTAACTGGTGACCGAAAAGCTGGCGGCTTTCTCGCGCAACGCATCAGCATTGCAATTCAGAGAGGAAATGCCGTCAGCATCCTCCAATGCCCCGAGGGACTTTTTTAGGCTTAACTTAGTTTTAATTTAATTTAGTTAATGTTAATAATCATCTTGTAATTTGGATATGTAAATAAATACATATTTATATTTGACATTGTGGATTTCCTTATTATTATTATGCTTGCTTTAAATTCAATTCTTTTTTTGCCAATTTTGATTTGACTGACGTGTTCTTTTTTATAAAAATATTTTTCAATGTTTTCATGCTCAGTTTAAAGTAGGTTTTACGGAGATTACAAAATTTTGTAAACATCTTTATTTTATGTACCTACTTTCTAAGCAAATAAAGGATTATTTAATTGTTTATTTGTCTGATTTGAAAGAAAGATGGCGACTGATAGAGGAACTTACGTAGGTACTGTACTGTTGGATTATGTATTATTGAAGCTGTTCTTATGTTTTTGAATCAGCTGTTTCTTGTTTTAATTTAAAGTCGGTTTTAAGCATTTAGAAGTAGGTGAAAACTGAATATTAATACGATAGCAGAGACGAGAGATTCGGAACCAGGCAGGCACTTTAATTTTGTACCTAATTTATAATCATGAAACGTATAAGGAAAACATCGTGAGCAAACCGGCATGTACTAGAACCAAAAATTCAAAGACGTGACATCCCTGACCTCCACCAACCCCCAATGGGCCCACTTGGTGGATTATGGCCCACTCCCTCTCACAAAGAGGAGGCCTGTTTCACAGCAATGAAAAAGTTGTAGGCTGGTAATGCTTATATGCTTATCAATAAATACTATTAAGTAGTTCTTGATTAATCCTTTCTTGGTTATAACGTGCAAACGTTATAATCCACAACCATATCTCAATGTACTATCGGCCAAATCTCCGCATGTTCACCTCTAAGGCGATAATCGCATAGCACAACTCACGACTCGATCGTCCGATGCATGCGTTTTGACCAATAGGATGCATGGAGCGGATTTTAGTCGTGTTCGTATTAATATAATGATTTATAGAAGTGTGAGACTCACAGTAGGCGCGTGCTATGCTCACTTGTATAGAATAGAATACTCTTTATTATGTATCTCCATAATGATTACTGATATAAGTGTTGAAATTTTACAAGTGGTGACACGATGGGCGATCTTATCGCTAAAAGCGTATGTGAGATGATATTTTTTTAATGGGCACGGCCAGCGTGACATTCATACATAACCAGCCTATAATGTTACCACTGCTGGGACACAGGCCTCCTCCCTTCGAGAGGGAGATTTTAATTATCGATAGGAGTATTTTAGTAATTATCGATAAGAGTTATTAATTATTATTGTTGACAAGAAGTAATTTCGTACTCATATCTTCTGTTTGGTTTAGAAAAAGTATTGTATGTGTTGTGGTGTGTAGGGTATTGCTTTAAATTAGTATCATCTTTCCACAAAAATATAGTAACTTTAAGAAATGACAAACAACAATTTATGTTTTTTCTATCCACTTTAATATTTTCCTCTCTCCGACACATGGTTTTGCTCTGTTGGGTCTATAAATTTAGTTATTTATTAACACTTTCACTGTTTCCCTAGTTTTAATGATATCCTATGCGACTCCGCCATACAAATCGCAGCGAACGCACTAGGCGGGTTGACTGGCACTGCATACAGAGATAAAATGTTTATATTGACATGACACGCCTTATTACTTGTGCAGTGTTATTGGAAAATAAATAACTACATTTACAAAAGCAGTAAGTTACGTAATTTTGTTAGAAATTGACAATATTTGGTATCTTTTTCTTTTATTGATCTATATTTTGATAGAAATAGCACAATTACAGTAGTATTAGAACCAATACTTGGCGCAGTTCATACAATTTATCAGAACTTTTTAACTTTAACTTTTGCAACTGCAATAAAAATAAGTTCATTATCTAAGTACCATAGTTATTTAGTGGGAACGAGTGAAAACCCAGTTAAACAATGGACGGCTTAAATAGAACGGCCATAAAATACGTTCGCGAAAACTTACAAAATATTTTGTTAGTTTTTGTTACACGTCCTGTATTCACGCAAATGCGTATTGTCTCTAATTGAGCGACATTTGCAGGCTTAGCATGACACTCTCTATTTCTTCGAAGAATAGACACGGACACGAAGAAATAGAAAGCGTCATGCTAAGCCTGCAGGAAGGGGTGTGGTCTGTCACTAGCTGCGCCTGCCGCAGAAATATTTTCTAAACTGAACATGCTTAAGTTTTGCCGATAGTACCTACTGTGCAACCACTATAATGAATTTAGGTACTATCACTCCCGAAGTCCCGCCACCCTGCTGACACGGATAAACAACCTAAACCTTCTTTGCAAACCTTTTTTACTACTAGACCAACAAAACGGTTAACATCTATCTTCAAAAATAAACTATTTTGTAAATTTATCGACCTCGATCAACTAGCACTATTAAATAAACACCAATAACACTTTATGCACCCTTTCTACCCTTTTCTGGGGGAAAGTGACGTCACATACAGTCCCTCATGACTTATCACCTGTCCCCCAGGATTTAGCCCCAGGAGGTTATTTATGAGGAGTCTTGCCCCAGAAAATTGCTGATTTTGATTTAGCGTAGTCATATCTTTGGGAAGTGGATACGTTGAATTATAATATGGGTGAAGTCGTATTTTATGTTTCTCAAAGTCTCCAGGCATCTTCTGGGGAAACGATAAGGATAAAAGAGTATGTACCTATATGCCTCCTATATATAAATGACAGAGTATAAAATGTTCTATCGATAAACATAGTACGTGATGTGGTTCTTACATTTTACTCTTACATGTATGTATGTTTAAGGTTAAACTTTTATTATTTATATTGCATCGCTTCATTCTTCAAATATAACATTGACAACGTAGTTCTTGTAACCTACAAGGCAACTTTGCACTTTTTTTTTAATTACCCCGTTTTTTGTCTAGCATCTACGATCAGTCTGTCGAATCTCATTCTTTTTCCGTGCGAGGCAACGACAAAACGAGTTCTGCGATCACGGTCCCCATTTGAAAAACTAACGGTTTTAGTATTGAATTTAGTTGTTTGTCAGTATAATAGAAATAATGTCCAAGCGCAGTGCTGAAGATAAAATTGAATGTTATAATAAAAATATTCGCAAACTCGATGAAAAAGAAAGACAAAATCGACGTCGCGTGTTGCGAGTTTAAGAATCTTCGGAATCTGGATGCGAGCTTCGATAACGACGCCGGTAACGGTACGTACCTATTTATATTTTGGTGATTAAGTACTTCAATGTGGTATCTTAACCTCAAACAGTCATTGTTGCCTTGATTCGAAATCAAACGTGGCAAGCCTGGAGGTTGGAGGAGGGGCTGTGAGTCAACACGAGGGCATAAAAGCAAAAAATAAGCATACACATAAGCATAAGCATATACATGAGGTAGCTTAACATTTTGCAAAATTAGACAAAGCCTGGGCTTTATCCGAGAGATAGAACGGAGGTATTTTTGTCAAAGTATCCGTGCATAAAAAATAAATAATTTTGTTATATCCACCAGCCTTAGAGGTTACCAATATTCCCGAGATACCGGTTCCCCATCCAAGAATACCAGAAACCGAAGCACCTTAAATTGTACATGAGCTTGACCCAGAAATTTTGTCAGCATTAAGGGAGCAATCAACGACACTCTCGAGTTTGGGGACAGCATACACGAAAATCTGGCACAAAAATGGCAGCCCATATAATAGAGGACCTCTCAAGGAAGCCAAGGACAAATCATCAAAATAATACCTTGTCCCCTCCAACTCTTTTACAAGCACCAGAACTTAATGCCGAAATTTCGGCAGGTATTACAGCTATGGCAAGAAATCGCGATAAGAAGTGAAGTTATCGCAACAACTTCTTGGCGCTGATAGATCATAGCCGTGAATAGGGCGATGTCTACTCATTACTGGCGAAGAAAAAATCCAAGGCATAAAAATGCTAAGTGACAGTTGTCGCATCTTCACCATATGTATACTGAAGCACGTATCAAATTAGTGACACTAGGCTTAGAAAGATCATTCCTTAATGTTATCAAAGATAACGAAAGGGAACTTTATTCGGAATAAAACTATCCGAAAAACCAATGCTTCAAAACCTATTGAAAGGCAGGGCCTGTAAATAAAAAAGGCCACGGTGCCTCAAAAACCTCCACAGACAGTTAAATCAGCAGACGCACGACCTCGCTACCAGGAAAACTAGCCAGGTCGTTCGCGTTACCAATCGAACAGAGGGGAGCGCGGAGGCGAGAGGAGACAAGCCCCTGCAGCACTCAAGGCACAGACGGCGGCGCAATCGAGGTACTCGAACACGAACAAAATGCGTGCTCAACCTCAACAATAGAACAGGTACATTCTGGACAAATAAGTAATTTTTATGGTTCCGTAGTAAACAAGGAACCCTTATAGTTTCGCCATGTTTATCTGTCTGTCCCCGCTGTAGCTCAGAGACGCTTAGTACTAGAAAGCTGTAATTTGGCATAAGAATACAATGACATATTAATCACGCCGACAAAGTGCTAAAATAAAATCTTGAAAAATATTTTTTTTTTTGGTTAGGTTAGGTTAGGGTACCTCCCTTGCACGTAATATGGGGATGATTTTTTTTTTCTCGTCTACCCCATGATGTGGAGTATCGTTAGATAGGCCGTTAAAAATATTGCGGGTGAACACCACTTTTTAATTTAAGGATCTTGCGTAATATTAAGCATTTAAGTGCTAATTTTTGTTAGAGTCAAGTTCCCCCCCCTCTGCCAGCTAAATTGTTGTTTATGGAGATGTAAAAAAATTCATGACAGTAGTACTCGTACATATAATGAAATTAAAAGGAAAACTATCACAGCTAAGTAGGCTTTACAAGTTAACGAGTAATAGTCGACCAACTTAAATTTGCAGTTGAAGAATTGATTGTGGCATATATCGATGCATCGGAAAACATGTCTTTCAACTACAATGCCAAGTTTTTTTTTGGGATAAATTCATACCAACCTCCCAAATACGGAACCCTTCATTGTGCGTGGTCCGACACGCACTTGGCCGGTTTTTTTTAGTAGTTAGACTGGAAGTCGACCCCAACATGGTCGGGAAAAGGCTAGGCAGATGATGATGATGATAACAACAAATTGTTAAATAAAAACAACCTTCAAAGAGGAACGTTCCTAATCAAAATTAGGAACGTTCCTCTTTGAAGGTTGTTTTATTTGACAAGAGCAACACAAACATTGTTAAGAGTCAAACATCTTCCGAGACCAAATAAAGTTCATTATCAATGTATTTATTTACATAACCAAATTACAAGATGATTATTAACATTAATTAAATTAAATTAAAACTAAGTTAAGCCTAAAAAAGGCCATGCAATGCTGATGCGTTGCGCGAGAAAGCCGCTAACTTTTCGGTCACCAGTTACATCAACTAGACGTTTCGCGATTTCCGCAAATAACTTATGCGCGCTGGGACCCAATGGACCAAGGGTCTCGACGCCAAAGGGCACAAAGTTATACTCTGCCAAGGCCTCCATATTTAATAACTTTCTGATTTTCGGCATTTTCTGCCGCTGCACCCGCTTTAGAAGTAGTCCGTTGGAGGTAGGACGGTGCCAGTGTGTCTACACAGGTAGCGTCTCACACAAACGTACGTCCCAAACTCCACGGAACCAAAGACAATTATCAATTATTAAAATTAACCTTGTTAATTAATGATTAAACGAACTTACCTGTGAGTGAAGTTCTGTCTTCATTATATGAGCGCTTCCTCCGAAGAGATTATAATACATGTAGTAACAGATAAGTGCGACCACTTCTGCACATAGTTCAAACGAAAACTTCTTCAATTTTTATTCTTCTTCTTAATATATCTGTCGCCATTGCCAGCTCTGTGTCATAATCATTCACATTTTTGTGCACGATCACAGAGACACATTTTTAAGATAATAAAAATTCCTAAAACATTGACTTGGCCTAAAAGGAAACATTCAAGAAAATTAGAAGACGAATTAGACCTAATAATGCGAAAAATAAGAAAGCTTCAAAGTCAAACCTCAAAGTCCGTCAAAGACGTGGATCAAGTGGTGATTTCTCAATCAATAAAGGTATTTACTGTTTACCTTAAACTTTTACTGTTACGTGCTCTAGATGTACTAAATTAGCAACCTGGGTAGTCATTGGGGTACTCGACGCTTATACAGTTTGCGGGCAATTCATTGCGGATTGTTCCTTACTTGTAGAATTGATAACTTTCGTTGTCAAAAGTACGCGCGAATAACCAACGTATTTACGTTAAACCATAACTGTGTGCAACCAGAGCTGCCATTGGAGTTGTTTCGACGGACACAAGACTCACACTACTACCTAACGTTTTACCTGGTGTAAATAACGATTTTAATTCACTTTAACGATAAGAAATCGATAAGAGGCAGTGCACTGTTTAGCCAAAGTTTCTTAATGTAGGTATTTACCTGCAAAATAGTAAATCGGTGATACACCTTATACACCATTAATATTTTAGTACCTCCAGCTCCGGAACCCAATTAATGGCTTCTAGACGATACAGACCCTCTTTTTTTTTTTTTTGAGGGTTGGAAATCATCAAATAACTTCTACCGCTCTGGGCGGAGCGGGAGGGTGTGTCAGACTCTTACTGACTAAAACCCACCCGTATTCCTTCCTGTTGCCTGTGTTGCGGGGGCCTCGGTGACCCATAAGTACCTTCCCGCGACCCCGGCAGGCATCGGCCCTAGTGGACCCCTACTTTAGTGCTGACGACATCTCTTCGAGGCGCGCGTGGAATACGACGCGCCGTCGACCCGGGCCTGGTCCTTACCGGACGGTGAGCTACCCATTGCTCACCGTCCGCAAGCCCGCGCCTACGGTGGCTGGAAATCCGCCCGAGATTCCCGACGCCCAGGGCGTCTCCTGCGGCAGCTAGGGGCGAGAGGGCGCGAAACGTGCCTTTCCCTCAACCGTCCCGCCTCCTCCTTCGCGAGCATTACTGCTTCGCAGAAGGAGGTGACGGCTGCCCATGCCCTCTCGCTCCGTACCATGGCCTGAACCAGGGCCGGACGCGAGAGGTCTCTGCCGCCGATCGCCTCCACAAGGACACGGCGGTGCTCTGCCCAAGCCGGGCAGACCTCCACCGTATGCTCCACCGTGTCCTCCGGGCGATCCACACAGTGGTGACACCCGGACGTTTCCTCCCGCCTTATCCGACACAGGAACCTCCTGAAGCTATCGTGTCCGGTGAGGACCTGCGTCAGGCGGAAAGTGAGGACACCGTGACGCCTCTCCAGCCACTCCTCAAAGAGGGGACTTATCGCCGCAATCGTGGCGTGCCCAGCACTGGGTTGCGACAACCGTACTTTCCATGACGCCATGAGATCCCGCCGGAGCTCCGTCCGCTGTGCCGCGATTTCTCGCGGCAGCGGACTAACGCCCCGGCGTTTCGCCTCCTCGCGCCACTCCCATACGTGCGCGAGGACTTTTGCCTCCAGATCCCATGGCGGCAATCCGGCAAGGAGGCTCGCTGCCTCACAGGAGACCGTGCGGTATCCCCGGACCATCCGGATGGCCATGACCCTTTGGGCCGCAATCAACCGGCGGGCTGGCCGCAGCGCCAGAGAGCGCGCCCATACAGGAGCCCCGTAGAGGGCCATGGACCGCACGACCCCCGCGTAGAGCCTCCGGCAGGAGGTGTTTGGACCCCCTAGATTGGGCAGGAGCCGCTTCAATGCAGCGCCCGCCCGCTCCAGTTTGGGAGCCAAACGTCGGAAATGCTCCACGAAGTTCCACCGGCTGTCGAGGACGAGTCCCAAGTACTTCATCGTCGACTCGACGCCGATAGAAACTCCTCCTACCGTTATTTGGGACCCCAACGGTGGCGCGTTCCGAGGACCATGAAAACACATGGCCTCGGACTTGTGCAGGGCCACCTCGAGTCCCAATTGCCGGATCCTTTCGACGATTGTCGCAACCCCGCGTGCCGCTAATTCGGCCGCCACCTGGTGCGACCTCCCCTGCGCCAGGACCAACGTGTCGTCAGCGTAGCACACTACGCTGATGCCGCTAGGGAGGTCGGCGCGCAGCACCCAGTCGTATCCGATGTCCCACAGATGCGGCCCCAGGTCCGATCCCTGTGGGACACCGCACGCCCTCTCTTGCCGGTTCCACACTCCCCAGTGACCACACGACAGAGGTAGGTCGGCATCCGGTGATACCGGAGTGCCTCCCTGATGCAACTCCAGGGCAGGGTATTGAAGGCATTGGCGATGTCTAGAGACACCGCCAAGACGACCCCACCCTGGGCAACAGCATTCCCCGTCGTCAGGGCTCGCACACGCATGATGGCATCCACCGTAGAGCGCCCTCTGCGGAAACCAAACTGGCTTTCCGCCAAATCCGGCCCCACCTGCACTAGCTGGCCGACGAGGCGGTCTGCAATGACTCTTTCAAAGAGCTTGCCCACCTCGTCGAGCAGCACGATGGGCCGATAAGTGGACGGAGAGTCCGCAGGGCGCCCTGCCTTCTTTATGAGGACCAGTTTCCCCGTCTTCCAGCGAAGCGGGAACTGGCCCCTCTCCATGCATGCGCTTAGGAACCCCCTAAGTCGAGGCTCGAGAGCCTCCAAGGCCAGGACCCAGGCCTTCCCAGGTAATCCGTCGGGTCCTGGGGCGGTATTTTTGGCATTAAGCCTGCGTACCGCCGCTCTCATTTCTACCTCGGTCACCTCCGGAGCATCGTCGTCGTCGTCGTCGTCGTCGTTGGCGGTGTGGTCCGCATCGGGCACCGCAGTAGGCGGAGCCATAGGCGGGGAGGTGTGTTCCCCTCGGGAAGGGAACAGAGCGCTCACCACGTCCTCCACAAGCTGGGGCCGGAGACTCTGCGTCAGCGGGGGAGCCCATGGGCGAAGTTTATCCCGCACCACTTTGTACGAGCGTCCCCATGGGTCCCTGTCCAGAGTCCCCAGCGACTCCTCGCGGGCCAACCCCCTGGCCCGCAGGATCTCCGCTTGGAGGGCGGTCTTCGCCGCTCTGTACCCCTCGTACAGCTCCGCCTGAATGGCTTCCGTATCCGGAGGTTTGATACGGAGCCTGCGGTGCCTGGTGTACCGGCGTCGCGCAGCCACGCACGCAGTGCGCAGAGCCGTCAGCTCCTGCGACCACCAGTACACCTGGCGCGAGGCACGTCCAGGCTGGACCCGGGGCATTGCCACGTCACATATGTCGGACATAGTCTCCCGGAACCACTCCGCCTCGTCGTTGATGTCGGCAGGCCTGTCCGGTGGTGACACCCAGGCCTGCACGATCGAGGCTTCCTGGAGGAGCTCCCGGTCCAGCTGCTTCAGCGTCCACCGCGGACCACTCGGGGCCCGTCGGACCGGCGCGTCCGAGGTCTGGGCGGAGACGTCGAACCGGATATACCGGTGATCGGAATAGGTCTCCACCCCCTCCATGACACGCCAGTCAACTACACGCGGCGACAGAGCGGGGCTGGCGAGATGTCCACCACTGATTCACCCTGCATCCGCACACACGTGGGGACAGAACCCCGGTTTAGGACGACCAGGCCTGTCTCCAGAGCCCAGTCCTCTACCATCATGCCCCGTGTGTCCGTTAACCGGGAACCCCAAGCCAAATTCTTGGCATTGAAGTCCCCGAGGACGAACACGGGGAGGGAACTAAACCCGACGACGACGTCTCTCAACTCCGCAAGGGAGTTGTGGAACTCGGCAAGATTTCGGTTCGGAGAGAAGTAGACCCCTACCACGACAATCTCCCCGAACAGTGCTGCTACGCAGCCCCGTCCTCTCTTGACGGCCTTGAGGGACGGGGTACTGGCGGCGGCCGACGAAATTAGGGTCACTGAGCCGCTCAGGTCCTCCACCCAGTCATCCCTGGGCGGGACAAAGTACGGCTCAGCGACCACGGCGATGTTAATCGACCACTGCGCCATGCTCTGGACAACAGATCCTGAGCGGCGGCGCAGTGGTTGATGTTCGCCTGGAGGAGGCGTAATGGGGCCATTAATGGCACTCCATATCAGCCCCCTCTTGGGCTTCCTTCCCAGCCCCCTGAGAGGGGCCTGCCGCAGCGGCGACGGTGGTGACGGCGACGACGGCGGTATTGGAGGTGGCAGCGGCGGTGGCAGTGGTGGCGGCTGCGGCGGTGACGGCGGTGGCGGAGGGCTTGCCTCTGGCCCTGGCTATGGCGGGTGGGGCGCAGGCCTTGCCCCCCATCCGGTGCTCGGCTGGCTTGCCAGCCGCCGCACATATGGCACAGTGCGGCGTGGCATTGCACGAGCCAGCCTTGTGCCCGGCCAGACCACAGCGGTAGCAAAGACCGCTGCGGTCAACCTCCGAGGTGCAATTCGCCTGCACGTGGTTGCCCACCTGGCAGCGGAAGCACCTCAGAGGTCTGGGTTCCAGCAGTTTCACCTGCGCGGAAACCCAGCCCACCAATAGTCTTTGGCCCTCCCCGGTAACTTTTCTGGCTGCCGACACGGGGCAGCTCAGCAGCCCCGTGGAGTCAGGACGGATGATGCGTACCTTCACCTGCTCGGCAGAGCACCCCCCAGTCCTAACCACTGCGGCGACCACCTTCTCGTCAGTCGCGGAGTCATCCAGGCCCATGATGCGCATGCTAGCGCATTTGGTGGGCCTGGACACTCGGATCTCGTCCGCATTTAGTGACGCCCTAAGCCTTTCGGCCAGGGCGTCAGCGGCCGGGCCACTGGCCCTACCGGGGACCTACACCATTCGGGCCCCAGTCGCCGTCACCTTCATTTTGAGGCCTTTTGCTGCGCCGAGCTCGTCCAGGCGCACCGCCTCACCCACCTTCGCCATAACCGTCCTATAGGACACGCCCTTCTTCTCCGCATCCGGCTGTAGTGTGATCACTACAGCTGCGGAATTCGGGGCGCGGAGCCTAGCCGCGGCGGTTCGCTCCTTGCGCCGCTGCCGCCTCTCCCTCTTTTTGGCCGCCCTTTTCGCCTTAGCCGCCTTCCTCTTCTCTCCGGCCACTTGCCATTCGGCATCAGCCGGAAGAGATTTAGGAGGCGGGGGCAGCCGTCTCGCTACCGGAGCCCTCGCCGCCAGGGCTGGAGCTCTCGCCACTGGGGCTGGAGCTCCCGCCGCTGGGGCTGGAGCCTTTGCCACCTGCGCTTTCGCCACGCCCTTTGGCTGCCCTGACGAGCCCCGTTTGGCCGTGGCACCTGCGGCGGCTGCAAACGAGGCCGGTTTCCGCTGGCCAGAGGGCGGCTGGCTTGCCGCTAATGGGGGGCGCAGGACGATGGCCTCTAGAGCGGAGAACCGACTCTGCAGGGTAGCCATTTCCTGCCTCACCAGGGACAGAATTCGGTCCTCTACAGGCACGGGCCGTCCCTGTCCCTGCTGCTGCCCCCCTTGAGGCTCCGCCCGGGGGCCGGCTCCTTGAAGCCCAGCCAGGTCCGCCCGGAGCTTCTCGTTCTCCTTTCGGAGAAGCTCCATGGCGGCTGTCAAGCGGGCGACCTCCGCCCGCATCTCAGACATACCGTCTGACGGAGGCGTGACGTAAAGGGCTTCCGCTGCCGCCACAATAGAGGCCGTGGCCGCGGCTATGGCCTGATCCTTAGAGGACCTGAGCCTCTTAACCGATACCGCCTTGATCGCAGCGGCCACTACCTCCGCAAACCCGGCTGCACGTTCCGACCCGGAACCGCCAGCGGCTTCCGCCCCGCCTCCAGAAAGCTCAGAGAGGGCGAGCCTCTCGGGTCGCCAGGCCAACTGGGTCGGGCCAGCCAGCCCGGCCGGGCCGGTCAGCTCGACCGGGCTAGCCCGGCCCGGCTTGCCCGCTTCCTTGGTAGTGGGACCTCTGTCCACCCCTTTACTACCTCGGACTCCACCCCGCCGGCTGGAGTGGATCTTCCTCCTCCGCCCGACTCCATCGTCGGAGGTAGACCCCGAGTTGGGCCGCTTGGAGGTTTGCCTGAACTCTCGGCTCCTCTCCAACACCCCTTTTCTTTGCGAGCTCCCCGAGCTCTCTCCGCCTGATGCAAGGTCGGACTCCGACCCCGCATCGCTCTCCTCCCCTTGACTTCCCCTTTTTTTTTTTGTTTGAATTTTCCATACCTGTTCCCACGAGTATGGGGGATCTAAAAAGTACACCTAGGTTCACCCCCTGTCCCTAGGCAAGTGTACATTTATAACCCAACCAGGGGGTCCACTGGTACCCTGGCTGGGGGTGCGCTAACGACTGATGCGCCACCTACAACTAGGAAGTTGCAGATGACACTACTCCTCAGCCATTCATATCCTCGCCGCGCACCAAAACTTGATATTAGAGGAATTTTTATAGAGGTTATCTTCCTCGCGATCCGGGCGATCAAGCCAAGATCCTCGTCCCGTTCCAAGCCACAAAACATGACTGTGGTCTCTTTACGGATTACGATTTCGACGGTTGCAGGCAGAAGAATCATTCTTCCGCTGCTTGCTCGCTGGCAGGGTAAGTGCACAGCAAGCACCGCCACTCTTCGCCCACTCGACCTGCCCTCTGTAAGCAGAGAGGGGAGTGGGCGACCGACGATGGAGCATGAAGCTCCCCGCCACGCAGAAATTCGCCACGGTCAATACCCTCTCCGAAACATGGAGAGACTATTGGCAGTGCCCAGGATGCACCGGCCCGACGACTGCTCTTTCCCCCGAACGTATTCGCAGGGAACCAGCAGCAATCAGACACACGAGGAGGTTTTCTGCACGCACCCCATACGGACCCTCTTGTGCTCGAAGTTCTGGGGAAATTACCTGAGAAGCTCCAACCAGCTTGGTAGCAGATATTGCCGCAACCGGATCTCTGCCGGGTGCGGCTGGTACCTCGATAACTGAACCCCAAGCAGAAAGGGTTGGCGAACTAGACATTAAGGTCCTGGAAATATTACGTGAAGATCCTTCATTAGTACTAAAGTATGGAGCTGACATACGAAACTATTTAGCCAGCCGTTTTCAACACGTAGCTATAGAAAGACTATCCAAAAAAGGTAGAAAGGAATTACTTACCAAATACCTAACGCCGGCTAAATGTCTTCATATAAATGCGCCAAAAACATCGCAAAACAAGATAAAGGAATTGAAGCAAAACAAATACAATTGGCTAGTGCCATCTCCTGTCTAGCTGAAGTGACAAATTCGTTTCTCAATTAATAAAATTAGTGATACTAATGCTTCAAAAACTGATTGACGCTGAACACTTACTATGTGATACATACACAACACGGCGATTCTGTAACGAGACGAAATTTGATACTATTTGACCTAAAGAAAGAAATGAAAGATCACCTCTCTAATACAAATTTATTTAATGAGAATTTGTAGATTTTAAAATCAGCTAAAGCTGTTAACAAATCCGTAGAGGAATTGGAAAGAGGTTCAATCAATAAGAGCATCGCCATTAAACCTTCGATGTCGAAGTATTTAAACGACAAGGCTCCGCCCCCAGCGCACTGGCAGCAGTGGGTGGCACAACGGAGTCTGGAGCTAGCAGTACTGCGCTCTACCTGCTAAGTTCCTGGGCACAACGCCCATAACCGCCGCTTGGACGGCCGTCCAAGCGCCAATAAACACAGTCCAGTACACCGTCTAAATAGGTCAATTACATAATGTTCGATGACATTTTTTTTTCATTCATATTATATTAAATAAAAAAAATGACAAACTATATATTTTGTCAACAATTTTTGCCTGGACTATACTTGCTTCAACCCAAAGGTTGTTATTACATAACTATAACCTACACCTCAACTACGGGGGAGGAGATATTTAGTATTGGTGGATAGTAGTAGATAGGATTACTATAGGTAGGTACTATTTCTACCTCATTCATTACTCTCAAGGTCTACATTGTGTGATATTACTAACCTTGAGGACGAGGCGTGAAGTATAATTAATGATTAAACGAACTCACCTGTGAGTGAAGTTCTATCGAGCGTCTCGTCCGAAGAGATAAGAACATCCCGCCCACCCCTAACTACTGTTGCAGAGTTACAGGTACCCCAGTAGATGGCCTTGGAAAATATTATAACGGAAATAAAGGTAATTACTAATTATTAAAATTAAGCTTGATAATTAAATTAAATCCTGGTTACAATTTACTTTCACGTGTTTGCCTTCCTCCGTTAAATTTGAGTGCTTTTAAACTCCATGCTACCTAGTTAAACATACTTAGTACTGGGTAGATAGATAGACAACCGATCTAATCAATTGTCTGTCGCCAACACATTGTTTGCATCGCCACACATCATTTGCATAATCACACATCGTTTGCATCGTCTAATTTTATCGTAATTCGTTCAGCCGTTGAAGCGTGAAACGGTCACAGAAAGACAAAGTTACATTCGCATTTATAATATTAGTTGAAACTGGCAACCAGCCTGCAGTCGTCATTAAAAATGGTTACGGTACACACAAACTGGAAACAAAGCCTAAAATAAATGAGTAAAGTCCTTCCCCCTAATTAATTGTGTTAAGATGACGGATGATGATATTGTTGCTTTGTATTGTTTTGTTACAATCTTCTACTTAATAAAAATCTTAAATTCATTCATTCACTGACAGACAAGGCTTCCTAAACTGCTGGATCTCAAGAACCTTGATGTGTTACACAAGAGTTCCTACAAAACGAAGGTGAGCACTAAAAAGGGATTTTGAAAAATTCACTCCCTAAAGTTCCTTAACAAATTTGTAATATTTAAGACGTGGATAACGTCGTGAGCTACACATATGTTATCACTTTTTTCTCACTACCTGTTTATTAAGATATTTGTGTAATTGTTTGCTTTCCCGAATAAAATAAATAATGGGTAATAGAGGATGAAAGTTTGTATGGAAGTTCTTCATTTGTGCCAATGGGAACGCAGTCGGGCACACAAAATGCTTGTTAATAAATATTATATCAATCTATATTTTACTTGCAGGGAACTCTGCTCACGCGCCAGCACCGCATGCGTTGATGGGCGGCGGCGCGAGCGCGGGCGGCGGGCGGGCGACTCGCGCCGTTCGCCTGTCTGCTGCTCGTGCTGGCCCTAGCGGCCGTGGAGTACCTGTTTGGGTCTATCCTGGACGCGTCTCCCCTCAAGACTTATCTGCGCACTCCAGTTTATAACGCCACGCAGCCTACACTCAGGTAAGAAAGAAAGAAATTACGATTCATACGGGCCTCAGCTCAGCATGTCAGCTGGCAGCACTGGGTACTACCACCTGAAGTTGATTCTTAGCTGTCTCAGGACTAGCGTGACTATCGCCGCGATTCTCTCGTCCGTGGAGAGTGCCATACGCTCAAATCTGCTATAAAATGTATAAAGAACACGTATTTTTTTTTTTTTTGGCGCTAAATCATCAATTAACTTCTCCCGCTCTGGGCGGAGCGGGAGGGTGTGTCAGACTCTTACTGACTAAAACCCACCCGTATTCCTTCCTGTTGCCTGTGTTGCGGGGGCCTTGGTGACCCATAAGTACCTTCCCGCGACAAAGAACACGTATAAGACGTAGACGATGTGTGACGACAAATATTCTTGTCTATTTTGTTAAACCAGCTTGCGTTGCCGATGAAAATTAAACACATAACATGACATCGCCTGTATTCCTCGAAGGTTTAGGCAGAGTTATACCTATAGTTCAGTCATCGTTCTCCTGCCCTTATCCCAATTTATTTGGGGTCGGTGAAACATTTCTTTTTCTTTCATATACTTCTGTATTATTGTCATTGCGGTAGTCCCTCCCTTTGTAGCCATATCATCTTTGACACAGCCCATCCTTCGTTTCTTTGGTCTTCCCCGACTCGTATAGATGGCTATACGAGTCGGGGAAGACCATCAAACCAGTCACCAGGAAAGCTTTCAGTATGCATGTGGATGGCCACATGCATACTCAAAGCTTTCCTGGTGACATCATGTGATGTCACCAGGAAAGCCCTGTACCTATAGTACAGTATAGTAGCAAAATTAAATAATGAAAAGAATTTCATGTACAAAACATGACGTGTCCGGTCTTGGGGTATAAAAGCTCTATAAATAATTTAGGGCACAATTTCTGTGGTTTGAAATTCTTAAGTTCGAGATGATATTAAGTGCTACCTGTTGCGTCCCTAACACAATCTTATCTTATCCAGAAACGCCAAACGAACACCAGCTTCTTTAAAAAGGATCTCCCTAACGGATCCTATGAATATGAATTATGCCGAAGGGTATACTGAAACTCCAACTCAGAATTTAACTGGGAACAACCACACTGTGTCCAACAAAGTGACGCGACGACCCATCGAGCTCAACATGATGAGAACGAAGTCTGTGGAAGACATGTTCTGCACAAAATGAGACTACTCCCACTTCGATGCTGATCACAAAGATACAAGATATTATGAAGAACGGGAGTGAAGTCGTGAATAAGAGTGATTCTTCTCCAGTGACCTTGCCGATGTGTGAGAGTATGAGTGATTTAGGTAAGCTCATTTTTCCTTTACTTTAAAAGCCAAGTAGTAAAATCGATCCAGTCACAAGTTTGTTAGCAAATTGTTTTCTCATCTATCACTTTTTTGTTCTACAAATAAGGAGTTTTGATTTTTCTTCCCGATAGGTAATACAATTAAGTTTACGCAGCCGTTTATAAGGTAGTTTTGCACTGTTTTGCACAACAGTATTAATTAAATAGTAGTAATTTATAGTGGAATTCAACTTGAAAAAAAAATACGTGCGCCTGACTGAATGACTGTTGAATTCCACTGTAAATTTCTATCAAACATAAATTTTTATCTTGTGATCAAATTCTGAGCTATTAGTACTTAGTTAGAATTTGGGTGTTTTGTGTTTTTATAGCAGATGAACACACATTCTAGCCTTAATACTGACAAAAAAAAACTCAAAGAAACACCACTCAACAAAAGTTATAAATAAAATCGCCTACAATATAAAAAAAATCTGAAAATAATACGAACAAAAATATATCTCAAAAACTAGAAAACATCAAGGAGCATACATGGGGGTTCGATAGGTATTGGTGTCCCCTGACCACAGACCTTCGCTGGTACAGGTTTCCTGGGACAGCCTTTCATATTTATTCTACCTCTGATGCGATCAGATCTTGATGATCAAACAGCAAACTGATGTCAACGAGTGTCAATCACTGTGATGCAAAATCAGAGGTTAACCATAAAATAAAAGTAAACTGAAAGGTATCCAGACCATCGTCTCTATCACTCGTAGCCGTGTGACAAACATAACATAACATAACAAAACATAACATCACACCCCCGAAGGGTAAGGCAGAGGTATACCTAAAGTAAGTACAGCCACTTTTCGCCAGTTTTGTTTAGGTCCCATGTAATAGGGGGCGAGCCTACAGGCATCAACCGGACACAAATTCAAACCGGCCTGCTACTGAGAAATTCCAGATGGAAAAACCCAATACCACTTTGCCCAACTGGGAAATCGAACCCAGAGCGATTAGATCAACGAAGCAGAGGCAGTTTGACAAATAGTCTCTTCCTAAAACTCGATGAGCCATGCTAACGTTCAAAACTGATATTCAATATAATGACATTCTGTCATAGGTCCCGTGCCAGCCAACACAACCGACATGAAACTGGATGATGTGGAGAAGAAGTTCCCCGAGGTGCAGTGGGGGGGTCGTTATACCCCGCCCAACTGCACTGCCAAACATAAAGTTGCTATTATTGTACCATACAGATACCTGTATGGCACAATAATAGTAATATGATCATACGATCATATTACATTTTTTGATGTGAAACTTCTATTGGCTCTCCGTGGGGGTAAGACTGAGTCGTGTGCCGTAACGGCAAACGGCATGACGCTTCCGTCATACCCTCTCTCCGCCGCCAATCCCTACCTCCTTTTGTGAGCGTGGCGCGTATATTATTTACTTCCTCTTAGTACACATCTGTCGCGCGTCGGAAGGCGGAACGTAACCCCACAAGGTGAACCTATGACCTGGTCTGAAGATCGTGAGAATCCGCTCAATGCAATAGGCACAGGACCGGTCGTTATGGCGATGCTTGAGGCAGGAGTCCTCTGTCCAGTGTTTTTCGCCTGAATTACAATGATGAATAAATTCACATTTTTGGGCACACTGTGTATGGGATGACCAAAGAAACTATGGATGAATTGTGTGAAAAGTTATGCGGCTGGGAAGGAGGGTGATTTATTAATAAATATATATTTAATTTATTTCCAGAGACCGCCAACCGCATTTAGCAATTTTCTTAAACCACATGCAACCGTTCTTGATGAAGCAACAAATTGAATACGGGATATACATTGTTGAGTAAAAAAGTAATGGATTTTCTTTCTTTTTGCAATTTCTTCCAAAATAATCTGGGTTCCGATATCTCTGAGACGCAATGCATGTGCGAAGGCTCTGTATTACAGATCTCTATTGGCAGCGGGTACAACTTTACTAGTCTAATCCAATTCTTGTTTCCAATTTATGTTATTTCCTTATACTTATAAGAATATCAACTTTATCCTACTGTAAATTAAATTGATTGTAGAATGACAAGTACTATTGAAAAAATCATTCAAATGTTTGAGGGGCTACCACTTCATAGTAAACTTGGTGTAGGATTCAAAGTCGTTTTTTCCAAAAACAAAATTGTTTACAAGTTTGGAAAATAAATTGTGAACGCAGTGTATAATCAGGTGGGCCGCCCGCTTGTTTGCCATCCAAAAACGTGTTTAATGAAACTTAAATCTAAAAGCCATCCCGATTCCTTGGCACGAAACAGTTCAATCGCGCGAAGCTGATGAATGTGGGTTTCATGGAGAGTCAGAAGTTGGAGTCTGGCGGGTTCCAGTACTTCATCTTCCACGACATTGACTTGCTGCCACTGGATACAAGGAACTTGTACTCCTGCACGCGACAGCCGAGGTACATGTCTGCTTCTCTACATTTCTTCTTCTAATTCAAACCCATCTAGGTTTGAATTCAAGTAAGTTTGCTTTGAGATATTCTGCAGGAGTCAAAATAATTGGGTTACACAGTTACCTTGTGTGTATGCGTGCAGCGTGTCTACCTAAAAGTGGTGCGGAAAGGAATTCATAGCTACGCTTAACTTTCTACGACCGTCTTTTAGAACTATTGGTTAATAATAAACTTGGAAAAAACTTAATTTGCCGTAATACTGTGTACTACGTGCACAAAATAGCGCTGCGAGATCTTCACTAGATTTTTTTCGCAAATTTGCCTATAGTATGTAAAAAAAATGTCCCACTTTCCTGGCGCGTGCTAGCTAACGTATCGCAAGTGTGTAATTTAATCCAATGTTTTGTGTTTCGTAATGTACGATACGATTTGTGTAGAATCAAGTTTATATAACTAAACAGACAGACGTGCTGCTGGGGAGTTTGTTCCGCCACTTCTTCTTCCCAGCTAAAGCACTAGGAAGTGGTGACGGGCGGGCATTTTTGGGGGACTGTCTTATGTAACTTTGACTTTCGAAAAGTGCTGATTTTCAGCCTAGTTTGAATAAATGACTTTTGATTTTGATTTTGTGCTATTATTCATGCAATAAAAGTTAAGTGTCTGAAATATCAGTCTGTTAACCAGAATACATGAAATGTTTCAGGTTAAGTCTATACAACGGCTTATTTAGCGGAGTATCAGCCATGACCCTGGACCAGATCCATACGGTCAACGGATTCTCCAACATATACTGGGGCTGGGGCGGAGAAGACGATGATATGTATTATAGGTAAGCATTTCTTCTTATTTTTGTTACAATAGATCAACTAATTTTTCCAACAATATTTAGAGACTTGGACAGCTCTGTCGTCCTCATTTAAATCCTGGAGTGTGCAGGTTGGACCTGATGGACAGGAAAGAAAATGCGACATAATATCCCTGTGTGCCTCGTTGGTCTGGTGGTCGCAAGCGGTACTGCTGAGCATGAGGTCCTGGGTTCAATTCCTGGGTCGGGCAAACTGAGAAATTCCAGATGGAAATCCCATTGTTTTCCATCTGGAATTGCTCAATATCAGCCCGAAGTCTGGATTTGTGCCTTTTTGATGGCAATAGGCTCGCCCCCTATTACACGGAACTTACACTATATCTGGTGAAATATGGGTAATGAAGCCAACAATAAAAGCCTATGTATTAACCAGCATTGTACAGCACAATGATACGGAATAAGTATTGGGTCCTCTACCGTCATTGCTAATAAAATTGATTTATGAAATTGTTTTTTTTTGTCCTGTTACAGATTACTCGAAAAGAATTATCACATAGCAAGGTATAAGATGTCTATCGCGCGCTACACCAGTCTAGAACATAAGAGGTCTACGCTTAATCCAAAGAGGCAGGCCATTGTTGTTGATTTTGTCTAATTAAAAGTTATTTAATTAATGATTTTATTAGTTGCTCTGCCCTCAAAACATCCATTTCAGCCAAACAGTTTTGAGAATCACGTAATTAATTATTGTCAAGCAATGTATTACTTACACGTATTTATACAAAATCATACTGGCCACAATTAATGTTGACTGTGTTATGTGTGTCACGATTAAAGTTTGACACCACGACAAGTATTGATTTTCAATTAACTAATTTTCAGGTTCCACCTGCTATCGCAAACAGTAAAATCGTTTGGCAGGGATGGTCTGTCTACCCTCAGATACGAAATAGTGCAAGAGTTGCAATACCACTTGTACACGCACATCCTAGCCAATATAGATGAGCGTAGCTGATGGACATATTTCGCCAAGCTCTTGTTTGGCGATGACCGGGAACATAACCCAGATGTTACTGAAACTATTTTTATCTACGACCATCGTGATTTTTGGATATATTTCTTTAAATGACTCACAGACCATAATAACTACGAACAATCATGAAAAAGATACAGCTTTTCCGAGAATGCCACACGGAAAAAAAAGGATCTCTTCAGCGAAGAATATCAATATTTTCAGAAAAATTGTTTCAATCCAAGTAAATATTTTCTTAACGTAAATAAATGTACTCAGTCCAAGAAAACCTGTTTACTCAAATTAAGAATAATTAATACTTGGTTTTTATTCTTGACTTAAGCAAATATTTTTGATTCAAGACTATAATAATCTTAATTGAAGAAAATTTCTAGTTTTTATCTAGTTTTAGAAATAATATTCTTAAAATTAAACTTAATAATTCTTCATTTAAGTATAATGCCTTCCAAGAAGACAACAAAACTAAGACAACATTTTACTTCATTCAAGAATATATTGGTGCCGATTCCGTTGTTCACAAACTAAACTAAATTTAAGTTCAGTGCATCTTTTTCTTTCTATTTCATTAAGAAAAGGACCGAAGAAAAATTTTAGTTTAGTCCTGTCAAATTAATCGGCGCCTGTCACTACTCCATACAAGTTTAGCCGTGATTAAAAACTTGCCTACTAAAATAACGTCAATTTACGTCAAGCGCTGATTAATTTGACAGGACTGAACTAAAATGTATCTTCTGTCCTTTTCTTAATGAAATAGAAAGAAAAAGATGCACTGAACTTAAATTTAGTATATTTTGTGAACAAGGGAATCGGCACCATTGTCAAGCAATAACGAATTACGTGATTCTCAATATATACAAAATCGTACCGGCCACAATTAATGTTGACTGTGTTATGTGCATCACGATAAAAGTCTGACACCACGACAAATATTGATTTTCAATTAACAAATTTCCAGGTTCCACCTGCTATTGCAAACAGTAAAATCAGGCAGGGATGGTCCGTCTACCCTCAGATACGAAATAGTGCAAGTGATGCAATACCACTTGTACACGCACATCCTAGCCAATATAGACGAGCGTAGCTGATGGACATATTTCGCCAAGCTCTTGTTTGGCGATGACCGGGAACATAACCCAGATGTTACTGAAACTATTTTTATCTACGACCATCGTGATTTTTGGATATATTTCTTTAAATGATTCACAGACCATAATAACTACGAACAATCATGAAAAAGATACAGCTTATCCGAGAATGCCATGGAAAATGTAGCCTTTTAAAAGGCCCGTCGTAATATAGAGGTATATCAATCTACCTAGCCTTTTCCCAATTATGTTGAAGCCGGCTTCAGTCTAACCGAATACCAGGTCAGCCGAATACCAGCCATTTTACATGGAGCGACTAACTGTCTGACCCCTCAAACCAGTAACTGGGTTACAATACCCCTTGGTAAGACTGGTTGTCAGGCTTTCGGGCTTCTGACGACCCCTAACGACAGTTAAAGATCCACGAATGACAGCCGGGACCAATGGCGTAACGTGCTTGCCGAGGCACGGAGGACTCTCGGTATGTAAAGATGGTGGAACCCATCCGCGGACCAACCCCGGCAAGCCTGATGGATCGACCCGTGCAACTCGTGGCTAAGTAATAACATATGTACAGTCATAAATGGTGGTCTACTAATGAAACAAAGTATCATGGGATCAGTATTTAATCAATTTAGATGTAGAGAAATACATACTTACGGAGTTATATCATATTGAAGAAAAACACATACAAATACGTTCGTTGCCCAGTTCGCCTGTGAAAATGAAAAAAATCAACAGGGGTGAACATATTAGGGTGTACATGTGTTCTAAAATAGTACCTAGGATTATATATGGTATGATGGTTGGTCTGTGACGGTCTGACATATAGTGTCAGTCAAGTATGTAACTGAATCCTACTAATATTATAAATGCGAAAGTTTGTGAGGATGGATGTATGTGTATGTGTATGTTTGTTACCCTTTCACGAAAAAACTACTGGACGGATTTGGATGAAACTTTACAGTAATATAGGTTATTCATCAGAATAACACATAGGCTACAATTTATAATGATTTTATCTAATTTTGGTCATTATATAACGATACGTGTCAATTAAGTCGGAATAAAATCTTCCATCTGAGAGCTATCTTGGCGTGCGCTGCCTAAACCAATGGAGCTACGTAAAGATGATGTACCGCAGGATTGTTTGTCTTAAGTAGATCTAAATAAAAGTCCGGGACAGCATATATCTACCTTTTATGTGCAAGCCAGTACGACCAAAATTGTGAACCATAAATTTAATTAAATTTGGTACTATTTTACAATGCACATATTAGTATATAATTATCAAACTCTTATCAAAATGAACACATTTCTCGCATTAAGTATTTAATGTAGATAAACTTTGTCTTTCACACTAAGTAATTTGGCCGAATAGTTTAAAAGTTATCACGATAATATGATTGACTTGAACGGAGCGCCTAACGGCGGCGGCAGCACGGGCGGAGCGCGATGCGGCGTCGGGGTCGCGGGGGAGCATAATGCAATCCAAGCAATGGCGAGGCATCGCCGAGTGCGCGACCCGAACGCGGGTAGACGCGTGTGGGCAGACGTCATTGATGGTTGTGTTCTGTATGCATTTTTATTGTCATGTCATTTATTCTTCGTCATTTATCCTAGATAGCGATTAATTACTTTTTATTTTTTATTCAGTCGTATAAGAATTGTTCTTTATTGTTTGTTTAAATATAGGATCGTAGATTTCGGGCGGACTTTTTTTCCTTGATACCCCGGGTGGTACAGGAAAAACTTTCTTGCTTAATTTGCTTTTCGCAAAAATTCGTGGCGGCCATAACGTTGCATTTGCTGTGGCTTCCTCTGGAATTGCTGCAACATTGCTAAGCGGTGGACGGACAGCACATTCGGTCTTTAAATTACCTCTTAATCTGGCAAGTGAAGAAACCCCATCGTGTAACATCAGCAAAAGCAGTGCCCGTGGCCTCCTCTTGCAACAGTGTAAATTAATCGTGTGGGACGAGTGCACAATGTCACACAAACGTGCCATCGAAGCTCTTGATCGTTGTTTACAAGGCTTACACGGCAAACAAACAATAATGGGTGGTGTGGTTGTTTTATTGGCTGGGGGACTTTCGGCAAACTTTGCCTGTCATCGAGCGAGGCACTGCAGCAGACGAAATTAACGCATGTCTAAAATCCTCATATTTATGGACCAAAGTTGAAAAGCTGCACCTTATCACCAACATGCGTGTCCAGTTATTCAGTGATCTAGAGTCGGGCGCGTACGCTGAAAAACTGCTCAAGATAGGTGAAGGTCGAATCGAAACTGACGAAGAAGGTATGGTTCTATTCACTAACCAATTTTGTCACGTTGTGGATTCGGAAGACGCACTCATTGGTCAAGTTTTTTCAAATTTGCAACAGAACATCCACGATGAAAGTTGGCTATGTGAAAGAACTATACTAGCACCAAGAAATGAGACAATTGCGAAAATCAATAAAATTATCTTGGACCAAGTAACCAGCGATGCAACAACCTACAACTCCATCGACACAGTCATGTCATCTGAAGACTGTACGAGCTACCCCGTGGAGTTTCTTAACTCTTTGGAGCTATCCGGGGTGCCATCACATAAGCTCGAATTAAAAGTCGGTATACCAGTTTTGTTAATGCGCAACTTGGACGCCCCGAGACTATGTAATGGCACTAGATTGTGAGTCATTGAACTAGGCAGGCATATTGTTAAGGCCACAATTTTAACTGGAGAAGCTAAAGGGTGAAAATGTTCTTATTCCACGCATCCCAATAATACCCAATAACTTACCCATCAATATCAAACGTTTACATTTCCCACTTAAAGTTGCATTTTCTATGACTATTAATAAATCGCAAGGGCAAACTTTGAAGGTAGCGGGGATACATTTAGGCACGCACTGTTTTTCCCATGGGCAGCTATACGTAGCTTGCTCACGTGTATCTAAATCCCAAAATCTACATATTTACGCTGAACAAAAAAAATCAAATAACATAGTATACAGGATTATATTGCAGTAAAAACACAGATAAATTAACACAGATGTTCACCTATTCCAGTTATATACCACATAATTCTTTACTTATTACAAAATCTATTAAAAAAACCGCATCAAAATCCGTTGAATAGTTTTAAAAATTTAAGCATACATAGGGACATAGGGACAAAGAAAGCTACTTTGTTTTATACTATGTAGTGATTAAATGCAAGTAACATTGGTCCAACCTGTTTATTAGTCAGTGGCGCCGATTCCCTTGTTCACAAACTAAACTAAATTATGTTCAGTGCATCTTTTTCTTTCTATTTCATTAAGAAGAGGACAGAAGATAAATTTTAGTTTAGTCCTGTCAAATTAATCAGCGCCTGTCACAACTCCATACAAGTTTAGACGTGATTAAAAACTTGCCTACTAAAATTACGTCAATTTACGTCAAGCGCTGATTAATTTGACAGGACTAAACTAAAATTGATCTTCTGTCCTTTTCGTAATGAAATAGAAAGAAAAGGATGCACTGAACTTAAATTTAGTTTAGTTTGTGAACAAGGGAATCGGCACCATTGTTTAGTAATCCGTTTGTGCTGGATAGGATAATCTCAAGCCTGTGGAAGGACATAGGGCTACTTTTTATAAACACACCGTACAGGTAAAGATTGATGAAGAAACCACTGGACTTAGCATTTTGAAATTTGCAGAGTTCTATTTTAGCTTAAAATAATGAGCACTTAGAAAGGAATTCAGATAATTCCACCCTCAAGAGATTCCCTCTAAATAGTAGGTATAGGAGTTCAAAGATTGTATGGAAACTAATTTTGAAGTTAGAAATCTGGGATGTACGATGTGAAGTTACATTAAAAAAATATAAGTATTTAAAAAAAAATGTCACGTAACTTAATGTGGCAGACCAAATTCTACGCGAGCGAAGCCGCGGGCAAAAGCTAGTACATACATAAATGTGAAAGCACTCCACAACTTCCTTCCAACTACTGTAGAGGCCGCTCGTTTGTGGAATGTATTACCAGTTCCAATAAAACACGCGCAATCGTTGCCTGTGTTTAAGACTCGTGAAAAAACATTATTTGTCGTTGTGACTGTTCTCGGTGTTAGCTGTATTAAACTATCTAATATAGTCTTCGTTTATTTTCTTTGCTTATATAGTTAGTATGTATCTATCTATTTTATAGCATCTATGTATGTATTATATCATATTGTACTTATATACTTTTTATTTGCACCAAAGACAACCACATTGTATCCAGAAAATCACTGTCCATTCCATGGTTGCCTGGAAGAGATCGCAGTAAGCGATAAGGCCGCCCATTGTATATTTTGTAGTGTATATATTTTTCCGTGTGGTGCCGGAAGTAAAGAATAGCACCATCCCATTTCTTCCCGTGGGTGTCGTAAAAGGCGACTAAGGGACTTGCTAGAGAATGGGCAGCAGCGTTCTCTATGCAATTTAACACCATACTGCGATCGCCAACCCGCCTGCCAAGCGTGGCGATTATGGCAACTGCCTCCATTGGGGGAGGCCTATGTCCAGCATAGTGGACGTCTTTCGGCTGGAATGATGATGATGATGATGATATATTTTTATTTTCGTAATGTATAATCTGGTGTACAATAAAGTATATATAAATAAATAAACTTACGCCTTCTTCCCATGGGAGTAGGCAAAAACTAGAACGCCACCTGCTACGCTCCTTACATACTCCTTTTGCTTCGTTTACGTTCATACATCTGGTCATACACGCACGTTGGTTGCAAGTACTACGCACCTGACCTTTTTGAAGAACATCACCAATGAGTTCACTATATGTCACCGTCCTTCTAAATAAAAAAGGACCTAGACAAAGATCTTGTACAAACGAAAGACAAAAGTACAGATTGTAGAAGGATTTATCTACGGTGTGATCTCAATGAAATGAAATGTCACTTTGTATAGAAAGAGCTGTGTCTATTAAAGCGTCATGCTAAGCCTGTTGGGGCGTTCCCGGCGTTTCCCCACTCACATCTGCCTTGTGAATAATAAATAAACTTTATATATTAGAAGTAGCAATGTTCGTAAAAATAAATCCACACTTGTTTCCTCGTACGGCAGACAGATTTCCAAGAAATAGACGTGATGATAGTAAATTATGTGTACATCCATCAAAAACTGCACTTATGAGCAGAAGTGTTTTTAGCATGGCACCGGTTATCTACAACAAATTGCCCAAAAGTTGGAAAGAGCAAACTATACCTAAACTTAAACAATGAAATTGTTTTTAGCACAAAAAGCGTATTACAGAATTATTAAACGACTCATGGTGATTATTATAAATAAATGAATAAATATAACAATGTATTAAACATTGTAGCCATTATAGCCATGTAGTAGTGGTGACCTTAAGTAAATATACCTTAATTATTAATGTTATTAAAATTGAACTCCTATTAAAGTGATGGAAATCTTCATTGTGATTATTGTAGTCTGCAATATTGGACAAGGAAAATAAATGATAAATAATTGGATAATGTAAATGATTGAATATAAGAAATTTGTTTAACTGTAACTGATATTTCAATTGTAAAATTTAAAAATCATTGCATGTGTAAAATCCTACTAATATTATAAATGCGAAAGTTTGTAAGGATGGATGGATGGATGGATGTTTGTTACTCTTTCACGCAAAAAGTACTGAACCGATTTGGATGAAATTTGGCACACAGATAGTTTATAACCAGAAATATCACATATGATACTTTTTATCCCGATATACCCACGGGGTCAAAACCGCGGGGCGCATCTAGTTTAATATAAATTAATCATTCAATAATAATAATTGTACTTAGATATTTGCACGCCATGAGAAATGATGACGTGAGCCACTCGTATTAAGATCTTGCATGCATGTATTATTTTAATTCTGTATGCATACACATGTTCGAGCAAATAAAAATTCTTATTCTTATTCTTAAATACCTTTTGTTAGTCGCCTTTCATTCATCCTCTCAACATGAGCAAACCATCTAAGCATATTCTTTTTAATTTTTGTCACTACAACTAGATACCTAATGCATTTACCTTACGGCTCTGGCACATGAGTAGATAAACGGAAAATTTCCGTTTATCTACTCATGTGGCTCTGGTGAGCTGCGTTGTATACCCCGCAAACAAAGAATTCGAGACATTTAGAACTAGTACAGCGATTAGAAACACGGTCAGTAAACGGAGTGGACAATCCGCCATAATTTTAGGGATGAGGCGTATTTATCGTAACAGATAGAAATAACAGATATATCAATATAGCAAATAACAATTGTTCCTACCAATATAAAATATCTGTTACAACAGCAATAACAGACCGTCAAAGACTGTTTCCGCGGCTGTTACTTACATACACACTCAACACAAACGAAGGAATATAGCAAGGTTATCAATTTCTCTCTTTTCCTCAGTGACTCTTGGTAAAAAGAGAACGCCTTATTTAATTTACTTCGAAATATGTTTACTTCTCACTTTTACTAAAGCTGTTTAATTACGCTAAAAAGATACGCACTTATTTATTATCTCTAAAATACAGTTGGTGGTCTACAACACGGAGCAATTGTATTTGCTCCGTGGTCTACAAGTAACAAAGAAAATTGAGGCTGTTATAGTCATTGACAAGTACATTTTCGAAAAATTGACTCCTAAATGAGGTCGTGTTACTGTTACCAGTAACCATTATTAAAAAAAAATGTTTAAGTTTTATTGTATTTTTCTTTATGGCAATTTGCGATGATGCAACCAAAACAAATCCTTTATTATATTTGGTTTCACGGAATTAATTCCAAAATGTTCCAGGTATTTACGATATTTTTGATAAACCATAGAGATGTTATTAAATTTTATTGAGAGTAATTTTCTCATAAGTGAGATGCATTGTAATATTTCAAATATAATAACTAGCTGGGCACTGACCGTTATCAATTTTATTTAAAATATATCGATACGGATCTAATGTATGGGCATCCCTAATACTTGTCAAGTCACTCACGTCAGGAAGATTTAACAAATGAGTAAAATGTTTCTTGTGTTTTTTTCGCACGTTTTCTCATATCATACCTGACATCGGCACCATAGCCATAGAGAAAAATAGAATAGAATAGAATGCTACTTAGTATGTTTATTTAACACCAAACAAGATAGGTATAAAATTACTTAAATGTTTTGCTGAATCTCTTAGATTAACTGGCCACATAAAGGCAATAGAAATAACATTAGTGGCAGGTATTATTAGCATGTATTTCTAAGAAATCAGAAATCAGAAATCATTTATTTGCCATGAATGTGGGTACAAAATAGGACGTAAACATTATAAAAGCAGTTCCAACACACTCTACCTTACGGCATACAAAAGTAAAAACATATTTATATCTTCTAATCAGACAAACAAACAAACAAACAAAAAAAGAAAAGAAAAGAAAAACATAAAAGTACAGTTATGTGAATATACAGACATCAAAAACAACTAAAAATAAACAATATTTATTCCGTATTTTAACAATTATTGATTAAATTGAATTATTTTGCCTACATTAACAAGGTACTATCGGCCAATCTTCCGCATGCCCACCTCTTTTTTTTTTTTTTTTTGAGGGTGGGAAATCATCAAATAACTTCTCCCGCTCTGGGCGGAGCGGGAGGGTGTGTCAGACTCTTACTGACTAAAACCCACCCGTATTCCTTCCTGTTGCCTGTGTACCATAAGGGCCTCGGTGACCCATAAGTACCTTCCCGTGACCCCGGCAGGCATCGGCCCTAGTGGACCCCTACTTTGTGCTGATGACATCTCTTTGAGGCGCGCGTGGAATACGACGCGCCGTCGACCCGGGCCTGGTCCTTACCGGACGGTGAGCTACCCATTGCTCACCGTCCGCAAGCCCGCGCCTACGGTGGCCGGAAATCCGCCCGGGATTCCCGACGCCCTGGGCGTCTCCTGCGGCGGCTAGGGGCGAGAGGGCGCGAAACTTGCCTTTCCCTCAACCGTCCCGCCTCCTCCTTAGCGAGCATTACTGCTTCGCAGAAGGAGGTGACGGCTGCCCATGCCCTCTCGCTCCGTACCATGGCCTGAACCAGGGCCGGACGCGAGAGGTCTCTGCCGCCGATCGCCTCCACGAGGACACGGCGGTGCTCTGCCCAAGCCGGGCAGACCTCCACCGTATGCTCCACCGTGTCCTCCGGGCGATCCACACAGTGGTGACACCCGGACGTTTCCTCCCGCCTTATCCGACACAGGAACCTCCCGAAGCTGCCGTGTCCGGTGAGGACCTGCGTCAGGCGGAAGGTGAGGACGCCGTGGCGCCTCTCCAGCCACTCCTCAAAGAGGGGACTTATCGCCGAAATCGTGGCGTGCCCAGCACTGGGTTGCGACAACCGTACTTTCCATGACGCCATGAGATCCCGCCGGAGCTCCGTCCGCTGAGCCGCGATTTCTCGCGGCAACGGACTTACGCCCCGGCGTTTCGCCTCCTCGCGCCACTCCCATACGTGCGCGAGGACTTTTGCCTCCAGATCCCATGGCGGCAATCCGGCAAGGAGGCTCGCTGCCTCACAGGAGACCGTGCGGTATCCTCGGACCATCCGGATGGCCATGACCCTTTGGGCCGCGCTCAACCGGCGGGCTGGCCGCAGCGCCAGAGAGCGCGCCCATACAGGAGCCCCGTAGAGGGCCATGGACCGCACGACCCCCGCGTAGAGCCTCCGGCAGGAGGCGTTTGGACCCCCTAGATTGGGCAGGAGCCGCTTCAATGCGGCGCCCGCCCGCTCAAGTTTGGGAGCCAAACGTCGGAAATGCTCCACGAAGTTCCACCGGCTGTCGAGGACGAGTCCCAGGTACTTCATCGTCGACTCGACGCCGATAGAAACCCCTCCTACCGTTATTTGGGACCCCAACGGTGGCGCGTTCCGAGGACCATGAAAACACATGGCCTCGGACTTGTGCAGGGCCACCTCGAGTCCCAATTGCCGGATCCTTTCGACGATTGTCGCAACCCCGCGTGCCGCTAATTCGGCCGCCGCCTGGTGCGACCTCCCCTGCGCCAGGACCAACGTATCGTCAGCGTAGCACACTACGCTGACGCCGCTAGGGAGGTCGGCGCGCAGCACCCAGTCGTATCCGATGTCCCACAGATGCGGCCCCAGGACCGATCCCTGTGGGACACCGCACGACATCTCTTGCCGGTTCCACACTCCCTGGTGACCGGGGTAGATGACGGCCCTGTCCGTCAAATAGGCCTCGACCACACGACAGAGGTAGGTCGGCATCCGGTGATACCGGAGTGCCTCCCTGATGCAACTCCAGGGCAGGGTATTGAAGGCATTGGCGATGTCTAGAGACACCGCCAAGACGACCCCACCCTGGGCAACAGCATTCCCCGTCGTCAGGGCTCGCACACGCATGATGGCGTCCACCGTAGAGCGCCCTCTGCGGAAACCAAACTGGCTCTCCGCCAAATCCGGCCCCACCCGCACCAGCTGGCCGACGAGGCTGTCTGCAATGACTCTTTCAAAGAGCTTGCCCACCTCGTCGAGCAGCACGATGGGCCGATAAGCGGACGGAGAGTCCGCAGGGCGCCCTGCCGATGTAAACCCCTCCTACCGTTATTTGGGATCCCGACGGTGGCGCGTTCCGAGGGCCATAAAAACACATGGCCTCGGACTTGTGCAGGGCCACCTCGAGTCCCAAGTGTCGGATCATTTCGATGATTGTCGCAACCCCGCGTGCCGCTACTTTGGCCGCCACCTGGTGCAACCTCCCTTGCGCCAGGACCAACGTGTCGTCAGCGTAACACACTACGCTGACGCCGCTAGGGAGGTCGGCGCGCAGCACCCAGTTGTATCCTTTGTCCCACAGATGCGGCCCTAGGACCGACCCTGTGGGACACCACACGACATCTCTTGCCGGTTCCACACTCCCTGGTGACCGCGGTAAATGACTGCCCTGTCCATCAGATAGGCCTCGACCACACGACAGAGTTAGGTGGTACCGGAGTGCCTCCTTGATGCAACTCCAAGGCAGGGTATTGAAGGCATTGGCGATGTCTAGAGACACCGCCAAGACGACCCCACCCTGGGCTACCTGGAATACCAAGGAATTTTGTAATATTTGTCGATTCTACTTTTGTCCCTCAAATTCAATACCAAATTGTTCAGCTCCTTGTCGCTGGTGAAAATGCATAACTTTTGTTTTTGGTATGTTTATAATTAGATTATTTCTATTAAGCCAATTTATTATGCTTTTCAATGTATTATTGATATCGTTTTCATAATTATTTTTATTGCCGCATTTTACTATTGCTGTACTGTCGTCTGCGAATAATACCATAGGTTGTTGAATTTGTCGAGGCAAGTCGTTAATATACAAAAGAAACAATAAAGGTCCAAGGACACTACCTTGTGGTACGCCATATTTGACTTCTCTGCAGCCGGATAGATATTTATATTCTTGTTTAGTTTTCACACATATCCTTGACACTTCTGTGTATTGCTTTCGATTAGTAAGGTATGATTTAATTAGGTTTAAGACATTTCCTCTAATACCGTACGTGTAAAGTTTATTTATAAGAGCGTCATGGTTTACGTAATCGAATGCTTTCGTCATATCAGTATAAATAGCGCATACAGGCATTTTATGATCCACACTTGTCATTACGTTGTTCAGTAGATCGTATATTGCCATATTGATATTTTTATTTTCTAAGTATTGAAGGGATTGATCTTACTAAATATAACCTCATTTTTTTTTAAATAAATTCTTTCTGCAAGTTGCCCGTCGTTAAACTTTGTGGGCATATACTTGTTATTTAGAACACGCAAAGTATTTTTTCTTCGCTGTTGGTTCTGGGGCGAAATATGTACGTATGCAGGACATACTCCTTTGTGATGCAACCAAAAAAAATATGCAGTGATCGTGTCCTTCTTTATTATCTTTGGTTTGACGGGATTGGTCGCAAAATGTTCCCTGCATGTACGACTTTATTCTAATAGGAATTAAGATGATATTCAAATTAAAGTAATGGCTGGTTTGTTTAAATTTATAGTAAACTGACAGTCTTAAGCCTAAGGATAAGGGAATGTGTTCAGTTTGGAATTAACTAAAAAAAATATCAATCAACTTATCGTTTACAACTATGTTGGAGTGGGCTTCCAGTCTAACCGGTTGACTTAAAAAAAGTAATAAATAAAATGTATTCTCTATTTTCACATTTCCCCGTCATTCCTAGTTAATACTTAGGATACGATTTTCGACTTTATACGAAAATAAATAAAGAAGATATTCAATTGAGATTTAAATACGTATTTACCTACCGTAGAAAAATAAATGACTGTTATTTAATAACAGTTATTTGGATCTCTTATTTTTGTGTAACAGTAACAGTTATAACAGATATCGTGTTAAACCTGTTACAACACATCTCTAGTATATTAACTTGTATATCTAAATACATTAAAAAAGCTCCCAAGAAATAAGATAACAAAAAAAAGCGTTTACAAAAATGCCACATCGTTCTGTGTTGATATGACAGACTTCTACAATTTTTGAAGATAGTTACAGATTAATTAAATGATGCAGAAACTTTTGAATGCATCCTGGCCAATGTTCAAAAACTTCATAAAAAGCAAAAGCTATTTATTATGTCAGAATTGTAATGTCATTTTGGGATCATCGTGAATGTTGTTCGCGTAACATTTTTTGCAAAATTTATATTGAAAGATGCCGAAATACTATAGGTTCAGAGCGACAACGCCGACTCGGAAACCAAAGCGGAGCAAAGAAAAAGAAAAGGAGAGAGAAATAGAGAAGTGAGTTGTTATTCAATTAACTGTAGGTAACGGTAGGTGGTCAAATGAAAACAGCCCTTCCTACCGGCAACTACCTAGGTTGGACATTCTGGGAAGTCACTATGGTCGATCCAAGGCGTTCCAAAGTCGCTCCAAGGTTATTAAGGAATGCTACATTATTAATATGACTAAAATCATCATCGAATAAACATATTACTTAATATTAGTGTATTCGATACCATAGGTACAGCTCGATTCAAACTTGGAGCCCTCAACCCCACTGACACGTGACATTGTTACTGCGCAGCGACTCGCCTCATATTCCGAGCCACCATAAAGTTTGAATCGGGCTTTCAAATTCACTAATAGGTATCTACGTCTCTTTGCGCAAGTATCTAGATTCCATATTGTAATTCGACTAGAATAAGATCTCAGAATTACCTATGGCATTTATTTAACTTTTTAGGACCAAGTTTGATGCTGAAAGAAGTTGGTTGGACTTGACATTAGCGTGCACACCAGCGCCATCTTGGTATTTGCGGCGCACATCATGGCGCGAAAGCCCGCCCCTGATGGGTTTGCCGCGACAACTGGCCGCCGGTCTCCGAGCCTCGCTCCAGCTAAGCAACCGACCCATCTTTGTGTTTAAAATCCCAGCCGTTCGCTCCCAAGACGTTATGCGTCCATTTTAAAATTTTAACAGTGATAAGTGTACACTTTCCCGGGTGTTTGTGCTTTTTTTTTTAAACCTTACCGTTATTCGTGAACGCTTTTTATGTGGTCAAGTGAGAGTAGTGTACTCCCTAGTTTTTTTTCGTTGACAGTTAACTTCCATATTTTGTGATGGTTAGTACATTGACTAAAAACCACGATTATCTTTCATTTTGCTTGTTATTTACTTGTAATCTCAACAAGCTCACACAGAAACCTAGATATATTTGCTCTGGTGAGGTAAGAGTTATTGAAATCAAACAATCCAGCTTAGGTACGTAAAACAGGGGGTGGAGACCTATTCCGATCACCGGTATATCCGGTTTGACGTCTCCGCCCAGACCTCGAACGCGCCGGTCCGAAGGGCCCCGAGTGGTCCGCGGTGGGCGCTGAAGCAGCTGGACCGGGAGCTCCTCCTGGAAGCCTCAATCGTGCAGGCCTGGGTGTCACCACCGGACAGGCCTGCTGACATCAACGTCGAGGCGGAGAGGTTCCGGGAGGCCATGTCCGACATATGTGACGTGGCAATGCCTCGGGCCCAGCCTGGACGTGCCTCGCGCCAGGTGTACTGGTGGTCGCAGGAGCTGACGGCTCTGCACACTACGTGCGTGGCTGCGCGACGCTGGTACACCAGGCACCGCAGGCTCCGTATCAAACCTCCGGATACGGAAGCCATTCAGGCGGAGCTGTACGAGGGGTACAGAGCGGCGAAGACCGCCCTCCAAGCGGAGATCCTGCGGGCCAGGAGTTTGGCCCGCGAGGAGTCGCTGGGGACTCTGGACAGGGACCCATGGGGACGCCCGTACAAAGTGGTACGGGATAAACTCCGCCCATGGGCTCCCCCGCTGACGCAGAGTTTCAGGCCCCAGCTTGTGGAGGACGTGGTGAGCGCTCTGTTCCCTTCTGTTCCTTTCGAACACACCTCCCCGCCCATGGCTCCGCCTACTGCGGTGCCCGATGCAGACCACACCGCCGACGACGATGACGACGACGATTCTCCGGAGGTGACTGAGGTAGAAATGAGAGCGGCGGTACGCAGGCTTAATGCCAAAAATACCGCCCCAGGACCCTACGGGAACCCTACCTGGGAAGGCCTGGGTCCTGGCCTTGGAGGCTCTCGGGCCTCGATTTAGAGAGGGGCCAGTTCTCGCTTCGTTGGAAGACGGGGAAACTGGTCCTCATAAAGAAGGCAGGGCGCCCTGCGGACTCTCCGTCCGCTTATCGGCCCATCGTGCTGCTCGACGAGGTGGGCAAACTCTTTGAAAGAGTAATTGCAGACCGCCTCGTCGGCCAGCTGGTGCGGGTGGGGCCGGATTTGGCGGAGAGCCAGTTTGGTTTCCGCAAGGGGCGCTCTACGGTGGACGCCATCATGCGCGTGCGAGCCCTGACGACGGGGAATGCTGTTGCCCAGGGTGGGGTCGTCTTGGCGGTGTCTCTAGACAATGCCTTCAATACCCTGCCCTGGAGTTGCATCAGGGAGGCGCTCCGGTACCACCGGATGCCGCCCTACCTCTGTCGTGTGGTCGAGGCTTATCTGACGAACAAGGCCATCATCTACCCCGGTCACCAGGGAGTGTGTAGCCGGCAAGAGATGTCGTGCGGTGTCCCACAGGGATCGGTCCTGGGGCCGTATCTGTGGGACATCGGATACGACTAAATGCTGCGCGCCGACCTCCCTAGCGGCGTCAGCGTAGTGTGCTACCCTGACGACACGATGGTCCTGGTGCAGGGGAGGTCGCACCAGGCGGCGGCCAAATTAGCGGCACGCGGGGTTGCGACAATCGTCGAAAGGATCCGGCAATTGGGACTCGAGGTGGCCCTGCACAAGTCCGAGGCCATGCGTTTTCATGGTCCTCGGAACGCGCCACCGTTGGGGTCCCAAATAACGGTAGGAGGGGTTTCCATCGGCGTCGAGTCGACGATGAAGTACCTGGGACTCGTCCTCGACAGCCGGTGGAACTTCGTGGAGCATTTCCGACGTTTGGCTCCCAAACTGGAGCGGGCAGGCGCTGCATTGAAGCGGCTCCTGCCCAATCTAGGGGTTCCGAACGCCTCCTGCCGGAGGCTCTACGCAGGGGTCGTGCGGTCCATGGCCCTCTACAGGGCTCCTGTATGGGCGCACGCTCTAGCGCTTCGGCCAGCCCGCTGGTTGAGCGCCATAACCATATTTTATTGTAAACTATTTTGACAAAAGAAAAACTAACATATATCACTTTTCTTTGAGTAACTCATGGTCTAAGCTATAGTCATCTAATGTAGACAGGTATTTTGTTGTGTACCTTTGATGTCTAAGCGGATCTTACACTAGAAACCTATGTTGCTTACAAGAAATTATATTATATACGCGACTACTGAAATTCTTAAGAAAATATTAATAGTATAAATTAATAGCTCAACATTTTATTACTTGGTATTTCTCGCGCATACATTCAGTAAAAGTAGGCATACAAATCCTACTCCTTATAATAGGAAATAGAACGAGTATTGACTGACAATTTGCTAATAGAGTTACTAAAGAAAATCTTTAAAAAAAAATTGTTAGATAAAATGTTATCAACAGTAAAACAAAAAAAATAAAACAAGATTTTATTTTATTACTTTGTCGGCGTGAATAATATAACCCATGGCCAATTACAGCTTTCCAGTACTAAGACAGTTGTCCCACCGCCAGCGATTTACGAGTAGGAAGTAGAGCCAGCAACTGAAAACGAGTAGGCGACCAGCGAGTGTGTAGTTCCGATAGTTTTGTCGCTGGGCTATCAGCGAGTGTCCAAGTGCGACGGGTGATTACTCGCACCACTAGCTCGACCACTCGTTGGTCTCTCGGCGCTCTCGAAGTTCTGATCGCCAAGCGAGCATCGCTGACCGAGTATCGCTGAGCGAGTATTATCTATGATAGATCTTATCGCTCGGGACAAACTAGTGGAGCGAGTACTCGCAGGCGGTGTAAACAGTCCGCGATCAACTATTAATAAAGGCATCTCTTTTGTTTTCACGGAATATACATATATCTCAAGCGGTGCCTTTGTGTCGCGACGCGTCGCGCGACAAGTCGCGCCAGTATGTAGGAGCCTTTACATAATTGTGAACTAGCGAAATTCAAATTTTCTTACGTTTTTTTGTAATTTGCAGTGTCAGGTTGTATCTTTATCAAACTATGATTCGCGATAATCATTAGAATCGTTCATACATCTCTCTTGTTATATTTGGTCCTCCTATGTATATTGTACGTTTCTTGAGCGAGAAAAAAGCCGATAATTAGTCGCTTCCTCGTCCGCGGTGGAACAACTGCCTAAGCGTCACTGAGCTATAACGGGGACAGACAGACAGACAGACGGACATGGTGAAACTATAAGTTGGTCGCAGCTTCGCGCAGCCCTGGTGGTGGAATGGCGGGACAGGCTTTCACGCCCTACCTCGTCACCATTGAGGCGGTCCGGCCAGTACTCGAGCGCTGGCTCGGGAGGAGGCACAGCCCCCTGTCGTTTTGGGTGACGCAGGTGCTCTCGGGGCATGGTTGCTTCAGGAAGTACCTGTGTCGCATAAACAGGGAGCCGGACGCCCGGTGTCACCACTGCTTGGACTGCTGGAGGACACGGCGTGGCATATGGTGGCAGAGTGTGCCGCTTGCGAGGAGCCGCGCCGAGTCCCCGTCTCAGGAGTAGTAGTAGCAGTGACCTGTCGCTGCCAGCAGTGGTCGACTCGGCGACCGTTTCTCCCCTAACAAAAATGGCAATTTTCATTTCCGTCATTTTGTATTTTAATTTCGGCATGCCATAGAAAAATATTAAATTTGAATCAAAAAGTCAGTAACACAAAAAATTACAACATAAATTAATAGAGGTGGATGTAAAATCATTATAGTACATACTAATTCCATGCGTAATGAATGAGCCGATGTTGCTAAAATAAAAATGATTTGTTTTTAATAATTTGCTACATCGGTCTCTCGTCGCGAGATAAAGAACTGTCAAAGTGCCTTTCTCGAGTTTACTCGAGCTTAACGGTCATGTTAGGGATGACGTCAGAATCGGTGACAAATTTCGACAAATCGAGAAAGAGAGCGTTCTCGCGCTTGTCATGTTAGCCCTGCTGGGCGAAACTTGGTACACAGGTTTTACAACTTTATAGATTTTTTGTGGTCGGGGATTTCTGATTACTTCCTCCAAGAAGGGGCAACACGGGGACTGCTGGATATCTCCGCCTTATGAGATCCGATTTCGATGGTTCTTTTTTATTTGAAAGTTAGAGTTAAGAACTTTAAATTGGTCCCATAGAAATTTGGTGCAGATTTGATGAGCAGAATAGCTGCTCAAAATGCAGTAAATGACACTTGTAGATTTCTACCAGAGGAATTGCTTTATAACTGCTAAGTAGGGATTGATGGAGCACCTGCGATCACCTTTTCATCACAACTAGGCTGCAGCGTTACCTCTGCCAATTAAAACCTATTAGTTAATTTTTCTAGCTGGCCTACAAATTATTAGTTATTTTTTCTAGCTGGCCTACAAATTATTAGTTAATTTTTCTAGCTGGCCTACAAATTATTAGTTAATTTTTCTAGCTGGCCTACAAATTTTAGTCATAATTTTTCTGGTTTTTAAAGGTTCTGTAGTCAACCTATTCCGTCCCACCCGCCAGCTTTAACCTTTCTGAGACTTAGTGCTAATTACCTGCGCTCCGTAGACAACAAGGAACCCTTAGTTTCACCACGTCCGTCTGTCTGACTGTCTGCCTGTCCCCGGCTTAGCAAAGAGACTTAGTACTAGAAAGCTGTAGGTAATATGGCATGGGGGTATACATTAGGGTGGAACACTTTAATATGAAAAAAATTTTTCTTTCAAATTTCGAATTGAAATACCAGATCAAAGTTGCTTTATGTAATTGTAAATAACACCCCTTAATTTGGAAGTTCTAGCTCAACAGCTTGAGCTCCCGCCATAGACTTTAAATTTTATTTTTTATATTTTTATAGACGTTTTGTATAGTAGACCTTAAAACAAAATAATAGGTAAAATATAATATGTTAAAGTGTATTTTAATTAATAGAAACATTTATTTAAAAAGTAAATACAGGTTCAGAAAGTTATGTCGGTATGAATTACATCATTTTTTATAGCAAAAATCCTTTTTCGTCTCAAACTTTGGCATGAGCTTTCGAGATGCTAATTTAGACTTTATAAATCCCTCTCTTCTTGTCTTGTCGCATACACTTAGAGCTGCTTCTGTCACAACTTTTACTGATCTTTCCATAGCCTGAGTGTGGCAAGGCAGTCTCATAAACTCCAAAACAGAATTTTCTCCATTTTCAATTAGATCTTGTAATTGCTCATCGGAAACATTCATGAGTATTGGGGGTTCGTATATATTTTGTTGCCAGTCAATCAAGTCTATGTAAGAACTTGCATTTAAGTTCACTTTTGGCACCTCAAACATGCGTGAAACAGATTTTTATTCACTTGACGAGCCTTTAAAATGCGTCTTGCAGCGAGTTCTCTAATATGCTTACGTGAATCTGTTATCATACTCAACAACAAGTTTTCTGGATGAGCAAAGTAACTGTTTCTAATTAAAACAGGGTCCACTATCGCTAACAACTCGTTGGATAAATATCTAGTGCTGTTGATGAGCTTCCATAAATGTTTTGAACCATCTTTGCAGGATGAATGTGTTTTGATGCCAAACCAGACAGGAGCGTATGTTTTTACGACAAACGTTGCTAAAGTCACAAGATTTTGCTGTGGAGGACGAAGTATGCGATTAGCTCTTGTCAACCAGCGGGCATGGTATAGCTTACCTGGGCTTCTGTGTAATAAATCAGGAGGGCAGGATCCATTTATGACAGCAGTAGTAATTTCTTGTAAATATTTCTGGTCTGTATTGAGGTCTATTGATATTTGTGGAGGTAGCTCACCTTCTATCTTCTCAAAGTGGGCCAACGGGAGCGTCTCGCATGTCTCTAATGCTTTACCTATTTGACCTACAAATGATTTAGGTCCTGCAGTAGGACCATCCAAATAGGTAAACAAATGCCTTATTGGCAACTCATTTGCGTGTAAGAGGCAAATTATCCATTGCAATGGTCGAGATAGTCTATTTTCCAAAAGACGAATCACGCCTCCCACTTTCCCTGTATTTGTTTGTTCCATCACAGCCAACAGCCATTAAACTCTCTGGAGGTATCTTTTCAGTCATCAAAAAGCTGTGGATAGCTCTTTCAATATTTCTTGCACTACCCGATGTTGGAACCACATACCCAACATAAACAGAACCTGGTTCTTTTATTATCGAAATATGTTCCTCTTGTACAATCACTCTAAACCTCTTCGATCCTTTTAAAACAGTTTTAGCCGTCTTGTCTTTCCTTCCATCGAAATATAATGCAGGAATTTCTGTTACTCTTTCTTCTGTTAAAATTTGCTTGCGTACTTTCTGTCTTATTCTTCTTAGTTTCATCCTATCCACGACGTTAGTTGTCTGCGCCTCAGAGTCGGCATCAGAAGCAGAATACAGAACAGATGATACGATAGCCGCCGCAGCTCGGTCTGATACTCCGTATCTATCGCATACAGTCGTCAAACTATGAAGACTGGCATCCGTGAGCTTTATAGGCTTTTGATCCACTGTGTCAGCGGTGTCAAAACCATCTGCGGCTGACGAACAAGATGGAAGGTCGACGTTAGAACTAACTTCAGATTTATTTAGCCGATATGAAGTAGAGGGAATTTTTTCAATTCGTGTATTTGAATTATGTCTGATTTCTTGTTTTAGAGCACGTAATCTTCTATTCTTCAATTTTTTACTCTGGATAACATCCATTCTTCCTAAAGCCATTAGTCTGTTAGTGCGTTGGTCTTCTAAAAATATTTGTTCCTCTTTTGGCACTTTTTTTTCTCTCAAACAAGAACAGTTTACAAATTCTTTACATTATTCAAACATGCAGCTATGTCAAAAAGCTTTCTACTCTGTCTTCTGAACTCTTCTAACTTTTCTTCTTTAAGTTTCTTCAAAGACTTTTTCAAATTATAACATTTTGAGTGATAACTTTTTAGTAACTGTAAGACTCGTTTGTGTGTGACAATTGGAATAGAAGATTTTATCCACAATTCTTCAATTTTCGTTGCAATTATTTCGGCAATTTGCAAAAACGTAGGTTCTTTTATTGTGTTATTCCTTACTTTTAAGTCTTGTCGAAACCCATTCATCACATTTTCATACGTAGGTGGGATATTCTCTTTCAACTCTGCACTTTCACCAAATATCGGAAATTTTAACTTTTGTCTCGTAGAAGTCATGTTAGTACACTTATAAAACGTAAATCAACAAGTACTCGTGCAAATAGTTGACGCGCGACCTTCCACCTTGAGACAACTATCGACACTAGTTGAAACAAAACACTGCAATTCGTAGATCGGCGCGTGCCGCCCCCCCGCTTCGTCCCGCACTTTTCTCCTTCAAGTATATTAAAATAATGAAATATTTGATTGCAAAAGCTAGTTAACTATAATTGAACATGTTTTTGAATAAATGAAACCTATTTTAATAAATTCTGTACTATTTTGTAGGCTGCGCAAATAGCCCCTAAATTGCCGTTTTTGTAAATGTTCGATGTCCTGGCGGGGGCTTTTACCGTTGTCTGAAAATATTTATATTTTTAATGGAGGTAGGTATTTGATGGCAATTGGCAATTTAATACAACTATTCCAAATAAATATAATAAAAATTAAAAAAAAAACGTTCCACTCATACAAGTTAAACACGCCGACAAAATGGTAAAATAAAATCTTATTAAACAATTTTTGTAGGGTTATCGTCTATCCCATGGTGTTGACTATCGTTGGATAGGCCGTTCAAAAATATTGAGATTCTGTAAAAACCATTTTTCGATTCAGGGATCCGTTTTTAAGCTTTAAAGTGCGAATTTTTGTTAGAAACAAGTGACAGATAAATGGTTGTTTTTGGATAAGTGAAAAAATCATGACAGTAGTGTATATAACGAAATAAAAGGAAAACTATCACAGCTAAGTAGGCTTTACAAGTTAACGATTAATAGTCGACCAACTTACGTTTGCAGTTGGAAAACTGACCGTGGCATATATCGATGTATGGGAGAACATGTTTATCAACAACAATGTTAAGTTTGTTTTTGAGATAAACTCATTCCATCTACAGAACCCTTCGTTGTGTGTGGTCCGACACGCACTTGGCCGGTTTTTAAATTCGATTTTGACTTCTTGAACGTTGTCATGTTTTTATGATAGGAAAAAAAATAGGTCAGTCGCCGTCAAATCATAGAAGAGCGTGGGTAGCATAAAATATTTTCGGACCATTAGACCATTGGTCAGATTTGTGAGAACTAAGATATATCAAGAGTGCTCGCGGGACGACAGTCAAGGGAATTCAAATATTGATCCAATAGTTTTAAGAAACGAAGCAACATTTGCTTAATTTTTAATTAAATTAAATACACGCGCTGTGGATAAGAGAGCGTGACGTCTTTGCAACGTTTCAATTTTCTGCTGACCAAACACGGCAACCATTTCAAATGTTGAGCATACATCACCATTATTCATTTTTGTTAATCATAAAACAGCCAATTGACCTTTTTGTAATAATCCTTGAATAGACCTAGAATAGACCTCAGTACTTAAAAATCATTTTCTCGAAACCTAGGTCCAAGTTGAAAGTAATATTTTTGTGGGTGTTAAACCTTATTATAAGGAATCTATTTGTACCAGACAGAGTAAAAATAGACCATAAACTCCAGATTCCTTGTTCTACTTCGAGCTAGAAAAAAAAAAAAAAGAATACTTATACTGATTTCGGTAACGCATTTTTTTGTGGGTTCTACGACGGCGATACTGAAAGTTTTTAGAGCTGGCCACTTGTAAACGATATAATAAAAAAAACAGTTCAAATTTTGAAAATATTATTGTGTATGTATTTTATTCATTTGTTTACGATTTGGCGGCAAATTGAAAGTTGTCTGTGTGTCGTCAGCATGAATTGAACGCGAAAAAATTTTCGTACAATTTTTTTTTTATACCTTTCGATGTCATTTAAGTCAATAAGAAAGTTATGATAGACTTCGATTGGCATTTCACGATGAAGCCCCATCTCGTGCCACTGTTTACAAATGGTTTAATGAGTTTAAACGTGGTCGCACTAATCTCACCGATGATTTGCGTGAGGGACGGCCTTCTACGGCGACGACTGAAGATAACATCAGTGTTGTGCGGCGTATGATAGAGACTGACATAAGAGTGACTTATCAGCAGATTCGGACAAGCTTAGTCATCGGTATGAGTCAAGTGCACAAAATACACCATGAATATTTAGACGTCAGGAAGCTTTGTGCCCGGTGGATACCTCATAATTTCACAGAGGCCCAAAAACTCCGTCGTGTTGATTGGTGTCGTGAAAAGGTTCAAAGATTTAAGGGAGGTGACTCAAATGCTGTGTTCGACATATTTACGGGTGACGAAAGCTGGATTTATTGTTATGATTATGAAACTAAGAGACAGTCTGCTGTCTGGGTGTTTCCTTCCGAGGAGTTGCCAACTAAAGTGAAGAGAGGTCGAAGCGTGGGAAAAACGATGGTGGCCTCGTTCTTCGGAAGGACATGTCAACAATTGGTTTAGAGGATCGAGAAACAGTTACTGCAGAGTGGTACACTAAGAATTGGTTACCACTTATCTTGGAAAAAGTTTGGGAGAAACGACCGCGCAGTAGGATCCTCCTTCACCACAACAACGCCTCGTCGCACACCGCCAAGCAAACAATCGACTACTTGGTGACGCCAGACGTGGAATTACTGTGTCACCCGTACTATAGCCCCGACCTCGCACCTTGCGATTTTTATTTATTTCCGAAAATAAAATAAAAACTTCGAGGAAAACGTTTTATGGACGCCGAGGAAGCAGTGGCCGCGTTTCAAAATGCCGTCGAAGATACCCCTGAGGACGAGTGGGTAAAGTGCTTTTCAGTGGTTCACTCTGTAAAGCACTGGTACACAGTGGTAAATGGACACTATTTTGAAAAGATATAATAAAACTAATAACTTGCTAGTTTGTTCAGTTTTTGATTTTCTAAGAACTTTCAGTGTCACCCACGTAAATTATTATGATTTCTGATCAATAAAAACGGGAAAATATGCGCCTAGAATTGCTTCATAAATATGCAATACAAACAAAACTCAATCATATAAAGTTTTTTTTTGTACTAATTATTTTCAGTATTTTGATCTCCAAGGTAACGAGAACTTTAAGATTAAAAAAAAAATAAAGTACTTATACAAAATTAACACGTGAGAGTTCTTCTTGTGCGTTTGTAATGAACTATTGAGTAGAAATATTCAATAACAAGCTGATGTCACATTTTTGGGGCAAAAAATACGCTTAAACTCAAACTCAAAACTCAAAGCATTTCAAACTCAAAGCATTTATTTCATTTAAACCATTTACACGCACTTTTGACTTGTCAAGGAGTCGGTCAGTTAGAAATATGTAGCTAGTTGCCCATTCCAAAGCATGGAGTTTCTTGCCAACGGGCAAGAAACTCCATGGACACTCTTTTAAACTATATTGATACATAAAGATTAGTAAAAAAATAATTTTGAATTTATAACTAAATGTGAGGACGATGTAAAAGAAAAAACGCGTCCATAGTAGCAAAATAAACAAAAACAATTTCAAAATAAAATAATTACAAATAAGCCGAGGAAGCCAAGAGGTGACCAGTCCCAACTGACGGCACCCGTTCACGAGCATGACGCATGGATCAGCACCATTCAGCTCAACCATTTTGAGCTTGAGGGAGCTAAATGATCCAACACACGCGCCACCATCAGCGAGACACCTGAGTGAGCATGACATACTCTCAGCCGCCAGGGCCCATTCAAGTCAATTACATATTAACCAGTAAATGGTAGCTCTATAATACATAGTACTCACACCTGTGCAATGCAATTATACAATACAAAGTAGATTGAATTTATACAATGCAAAGATATTCTTATAATGTTCAGCTGCTCCAACAGTATTTTCAAATGTTAATTATTCAATTTTTTGTGCACAACAAGCATTGAGCCAAGCATTCTTATCAGCGATGTAATCACCCAACTTATACGAGTAAGTGTACGTTTTATACAAGATTTGAATTTCATCTCATTCAGTTGCAGTATGTGGGGTGGAATTTTATTGTAACATTTTAAACAGTACCCCATGAAAGATGTGTCTACTTTAGCCAGTCTGAAACCTGGTTGATATAATAGGTCCCTATTTCTAGTACTATAATTATGTCTTTCACTTCTTTTACTAAAAAGATGTAATTTTTTTCTTACGTACATGATCTTTTCATAGAAATATTGACAAGGTACCGTCATGATGTTAATGTCCTTAAACCGGTCCTTTAGAGAATCGCGCCTGCGGAGATTATAAATGGCTCTGATAGCTCTTTTTCGCAGAATAAAAATTGACTCGATGTCTCCAGCCCGTCCCCAAAAGTAAAATACCGTAAGACATGATACTATGAAAGTAAGTAAAATAGACTAGCCTCGCGGTATCTACATCAGTAAATTGACGGATTTTTCTGACAGCATATGCCGCCGAACTTAGCCGTCCTGCAAGAGATGTTAAATGAGGACCCCATTGTAGCCTTGAGTCGAGCGTGATCCCCAGGAAAACAGTTTTATCGATGAATTCTGGTTTCTCTTGCACTGCTTTTGACATTTGGTAAAGAAATCTAATGCACTTAGTTTTTATCCCATTTAATACTAAATTATTGGCAGTGAACCAATTCTGAACCTGCAATAGGGCGTTATTTACTGTGCGAGCTGACTATGTGTGCGATGACCAGTGACCTTGTGATCTCTCACGAAACTATGACGACATGTCAACCACATTATTATGCATTTTTCCTGTATTCAAGCTAAATCAATATGAATGTTATCTTACTCATACAGAAATATGGCAATGCACATGATAATATTGATTTAGGCACCAATGTATCTACTTTTATTTAGTTTAAGTCAAAATCGCTATCTTTTTTTGTCAGTAATCCTTTGGTTTATAGACTTGAATATTATTTTTCATCATTTATTTATGAAGATTTCCCTCAAAATTTGTAGGGGGAAAATAAATCGTAAACTCAGTTTGAATATAATATAATGGTATAAAAAAATAACACATTATAACGTGGTTCAGGCTTAAAATAACCATTTAGGCCAAGACATACCTTATCCTCGTCGCCATTCGCCTCGTCAAAAAATACTTAGTCACTTATTATTGTACAACAGTCTGTTCAGCAAAAGATGAAGTCGCACTAGCGCACTCCACAACAAGCAAACTTTCAGTATAGTATAAAGTACTCTGTGAAGCAAACAATGACAAATTCAATGTTTGTATAGAACTGTGACGTATCCGAGTAGTGCAGTGTAGCGTGTTGTCTCAAAACTAGATTCCTTTTCAGAACAAGTTATTTGTGCATCTGTTGAACTGAGAAATTGTGGATACGACACTGGCTGTCAGTGATATAACATTTGATGCGTGACACCAAGCGCTCCCCTGTCAACGTCATTCGAACGCGAAAAGATTCTTGTAGCACCCTACATATTAGCGCATTTTTTTTATGACATCGGAGGGTCTGCTTCCGTATTGTTAAGAACGTGTGAGTGTAATGTCAGTGTCAATCTGTCAAAAATACCTCTAATTTTCCTACATAGTATACAGGGCATCCCACGGATATGCCACATGGAGGGAAAGTACCTTGAATATTGTAGATGGAACATTTTACTGAAAGAAGACATTATTTGAATTTAAAAAACAATTTAAACTGCATTCATAGATATTTAAATAATTACATGGTTGAACCGGAAATCGAACCCGTTACTCGAGAAAAATAATCACCCTGTAGCTTTATCATACCGATCGAAAGGCTTCATCATATGGATTATTTTTTGCTAAATAACATAGTATCACAAATAAAAGGAAGACATGTTTGTTTTTATAAATTATTAATCAACAAAAGAGAATGGCCATTTTCTTGCGAAATTTGGGCCCCTAAAAAAATTGTCATGTCAATTTGGTTCAAATAGAGTGCGATTGTCGTAACCCAGTGCTGGGCACGCCACAATTACCGCGATAAGTCCCCTCTTTGAGGAGTGGCTAGAGAGGCGCCACGGCGTCCTCACCTTCCACCTGACGCAGGTCCTCACCGGACACGGCAGCTTCGGGAGGTTCCTGTGTCGGATAAGGCGGGAGGAAACGCCCGGGTGTCACCACTGTGTGGATCGCCCGGAGGACACGGTGGAGGTCTGCCCGGCTTGGGCAGAGCACCGCCGTGTCCTCGTGGAGGCGATCGGTGGCAGAGATCACTCGCATCCGGCCCTGGTTCAGGCCATGGTACGAAGCAAAAGTGCATGGGCAGCCGTTACCTCCTTCTGCGAAGCAGTAATGCTCGCGAAGGAGGAGGCGGGACGGTTGAGGGAAAGGCAAATTTCGCGCCCTCTCTCCCCGCCGCAGAAGACGCCCTGGGCGTCGGGAATCCCGGGCGGATTTCCGGCCACCATAGGCGCGGGCTTGCGGAAGGTGAGCAATGGGTAGCTCACGGTCCGGTAAGGACCAGGCCCGGGTCGACGGCGCGTTGTATTCCACGCTTGCCTCAAAGAGATGTCGTTAGCACAAGTGTAGGGGTCCACTAGGGCCGATGACTTTCCCACCCTAAAAAAAAGGTGGTTCAAATTTTATTTTGTAGGGAATAAAATTTATTTTCATATTATGCAAATGTTTTTCATTCTTTCGCCCTAGTTTAGGAGAAATCTTATTTTTTTCAGATGATGATATTGAGGTTATAAAAATGAATTTCTTAGTACGTCAAACCTACTTGAGATTAATCGTGATTTACAATCCAAATTGTTGAATGAGAATGAGGTAGTTAGATCCCTCAGCCTCTGTGCCCTATCCAGCAGCGAGTGTCATTAAAGATGAATAAAGACTTTGGCAGCAGTATTTTCAGTGTTCTGTAGGAAGGTTTACTTAAAGAGAAAAAAAACAACAATAAATAGTAAAAACATTTTATTTCTTGAAGAATATAAACCTGCCCCTGCTCCATTCTCATAACATAGTTATGGTATGAGCGCAGCATAGGTACCTACCTACTGTACGCTTTCCGACGAAACTGCAATAATAAGCAATGATGCTCTCTAAAGGATTTGCCCTATTATACTCACTTATAGTATGTAATAATTATGTGCACTAAGCCCTGCTGCTCAGCTCACATGTCGTGATTTGATTCTGGCCCAAACCTAACTATGTACGAGTAAATATTTAAAGAACACATAATCACCACCAGCATCACCTTTGTACGTATTTTTCTGTTCCTTTCTTCTTGTCTGTTTATATGTGTGTACATAAACTGTTAAATAAATAAATAAATAATACACTTCCCAGTGTAGAAGTTACCCAGGGTCGTGGAAAGCTAAGCATAAGTTCGTCTAAGTCTTCAATTTAAATCGTAGCGGAACATAATAAATATGGAGAAGTCAACTCAAATCGACGCAAAACACACAGTACGACAGCCGGCATAACCATTAAAATAAAAAAAAATCTAAATGTTTATTTCAATAACTTAAAAATACGTTTACATTAGGGTCATTAGGGAATTTCCATTTAAGGCGCTGACAAGACCCAATTGACCAAAATAGGCATTTCTTAAGAAAAAAAAAATTGCCAAATCTGTATAGTTTGTGGTAGCGGAAAAAATATATGTTAATTTTGAACATATTTCCCAGAACTTGGTTGTTATCGAAACACGTTTTGAAAAAAAATCTCGATACAAACTAACGTTAAACTGACCTCTTACCTTGAGTTCTAATCCAAAATATCTGCATTAAATATCAACATACGTTAATATTTAATTAATAACAAGAACGTCTTATTTGAATGCAGAACTTGGTTGTTTTTTATTTTCGATTACTCAACTAAATTTTGAGTAAATAGATAATTGCTTCATATTTTGCAATAAATTACAAGCGTTGTACCTATAATCGCGCTTCTCTTTCTTTTCTATGCAATCTGACAGTGACCGCGGCTTAGGTGTTGTCAGCGTCTTAAGTAAGAAATATACTTGTGTTAGGAAGTTCCGCTCTTCCATTAGTTACGGCTTCCAGTTTAAGCTATGATGCCATTGATTTGAAAGAAATCTCTTTGACATTATGCATGATGTCAGTGTAACCAGGTTTAATTATTTTGAAAATCGATTTACGAAATCGATTTTGTGATTTATTAAAAAAATACCATTGACTATATTCAGTACAATATAAAATTTTAGTTGTTTTAAAATGATAATTACAGTATTTGGGTATAATAACATGAAACATTCTCGTATCATGTGGATTAATAGAAGTATCGAGATTTTAAATTGATTACAATTATTTGATTGGAATAGTCTGTTATCTGGCAACATTCAGATTATGTTTTAATGTTTTTCCGCAAAATTTCGAGTGTTGCTCCCCCAGCCTTTTAGTCGTCCACCCATAGCACGTCACGTCTCATAGGGAATGTCCTAAGGGCTTTGCCAGCAAACTATGAGACTGCGGGCTTGGAGGATGCCAAGAATGCTTTTCAAATTGCTTGCCCGGGTAAAGAACTTCCAGACAACCTAAAATCTCAAAGGAGCTGGGACGATATTTATTGCGATTTAACATACCAATCGATTCTGAGCCGCAGTTCAGGTCCGGATCGCGTAAGACTTTTGGCGGTCGGAGCCAGAGAGGCTGGTCATTGGCTACATGCCCATCCTTCTCCATATACCGGTACCTTCCTGGATCCGACCTCGCTTCGTCTAGCGACTGGTCTGCGGCTTGGGGTCACGGTATGCACTCCACACACATGCCCTTGTGGCACGGTCGTGGACCGACTGGGTCACCACAGACTTTGTTGTCAAAAAAGTGCAGGCCGCTTTTCAAGACATGCGACACTTAATGACATAATCCGCCGGTCTCTTGCCAGCATCAATGTGCCTGCTCTTCTTGAGCCGACTGGCATTGTCAGAGATGATGGCAAAAGACCTGATGGTGTGTCTTTGGTCCCGTGGAGTTTGGGACGGATGCTTGTGTGGGACGCTACCTGTGTAGACAGACTGGCACCGTCCCACCTCCAACGGACTACTTCTAAAGCGGGTGCAGCGGCAGAAAATGCCGAAAATCTGAAAGTTATTAAATATGGAGGCCTTGGCAGGGAGTACAACTTTGTGCCCTTTGGCGTCGAGACCCTCGGTCCGTGGGGTCCCAGTGCGCATAAGTTATTTGCGGATATCGCGAAACGTCTAGTTGATGTAACTGGTGACCGAAAAGCTGGCGGCTTTCTCGCGCAACGCATCAGCATTGCGATTCAGCGAGGAAATGCCGCCAGCATCCTCGGTACAATGCCCCGAGGGCCTATTTTAGGCTTAACTTAGTTTTAATTTAATTTAGTTAATAATCATCTTGTAATTTTTTTATTAACACCTCTGTATAATAAATTATGTCGGATATATTTTAAGATCAGTAAAATAAATATTTACCAGGTTCTCCAATGCCAGGGTGAACGAAATGTTGATAAAAAAACAACTAAACTTGAAAAAATACAACATAATTTTTGATAAATAAATTGTATTGACACGGCACTATAACGTGGGCTTGCTTTCGGTCAATCTCCTTTGCCAATTTATTATTTTGGCTAATTTATTCAATGTTAATATTATTAAAGTTGAATAAGTATAAATATAATTCATGCAGAATATAATGACGATGACAAACCAAGATGAAGATGGAGGGACGAGCTTAACTCCTACCAAAAAGAGCAAGCCTGCAAAACAGAGACAAGAATAATGAGGGAGGCAATAGCTCTACATTGGATCAGCATTGACAAGAAATTCATTTGGAGTTTTATCTATAGAAGGGCTCTCACTGGTATACGTACACACAACCTGTAAACTGGCCCTGCTATGCTCTTTTGCTCGCACTCATTTACGGAGTTTGGTAGTAAAAGGATTTTGCTTGAGCTTGGCTTGCATTTTTTTATCGGTATAATTATGTCAGATTCTTATACATATTTCAAGGAACCGGGCTGTTTAACAAGGACCGAGTGAATGATGCCAGCTTCAGTGAAATGTTGAAGTTAATATTTTTCCACTGCGTAGTTCCACGATGTGGCCCTGTTGCCTCTGCACGAGAATATCATGTACAATTGCCCAATGTTGCCCAGGCACATATGCGCCCATGTGAACGATACGGAGATAATGAAGATTAAGTAAGTCTTTATGAACAGCAGTTGCTGGCAGAATTACGTTAGGTAGGTACCCCGGATTGACTCTGCGAAAATAATAATTGTTACTCTGAACAATTATTTAGCAATCAGTCAACTAGAAACAAGTCACCGTTGTTATTATTTGTGTTATTGGAAAATATCTTTTAAAGTTGTCTCGTTGGTCTAGTGGTCGCAAGCGCTACTGCTAAGCATGAGGTCCTGGGTTCGATTCTCGGGTCCGGCAAAGTATTATTGGGTTTTTCATCATTTCTATCTGGATTTTCTCAGAAGCAGCAAGGAGTCTGGGTCACCACGGACTTTGTTGTCAAAAAAGTGCAGGCTGCTTTTCAAGACATGCGACACTTAATGACATAATCCGCCGGTCTCATGCCAGCATCAATGTGCCTGCTTTTTGCTTCTTGAGCCGACTGGCATTGTCAGAGATGATGGCAAAAGACCTGATGGTGTGTCTTTGGTTCCGTGGAGTTTGGGACAGATGCTTGTGTGGGAGAAGCTACCTGTGTAGACACACTAGCACCGTCCCACCTCCAACGGACTACTTTTAAAGCTAGTGCAGCGGCAGAAAATGCCGAAAATCGGAAAAATATATTTAATATTTTCCATATTTAATGGAGGCCTTGGCAGAGAGTACAACTTTGTGCCCTTTGGCGTCGAGACCCTTGGTTCGCAAATAACTTATGCGCACTGGGACCCCCCAGTGCGCATAATTTATTTGCTGAAATCGCGAAACGTCTAGTTGATGTAACTGGTGACCGAAAAGCTGGCGGCTTTCTCGCGCAACGCATCAGCATTGCAATTCAGAGAGGAAATGCCGTCAGCATCCTCCAATGCCCCGAGGGACTTTTTTAGGCTTAACTTAGTTTTAATTTAATTTAGTTAATGTTAATAATCATCTTGTAATTTGGATATGTAAATAAATACATATTTATATTTGACATTGTGGATTTCCTTATTATTATTATGCTTGCTTTAAATTCAATTCTTTTTTTGCCAATTTTGATTTGACTGACGTGTTCTTTTTTATAAAAATATTTTTCAATGTTTTCATGCTCAGTTTAAAGTAGGTTTTACGGAGATTACAAAATTTTGTAAACATCTTTATTTTATGTACCTACTTTCTAAGCAAATAAAGGATTATTTAATTGTTTATTTGTCTGATTTGAAAGAAAGATGGCGACTGATAGAGGAACTTACGTAGGTACTGTACTGTTGGATTATGTATTATTGAAGCTGTTCTTATGTTTTTGAATCAGCTGTTTCTTGTTTTAATTTAAAGTCGGTTTTAAGCATTTAGAAGTAGGTGAAAACTGAATATTAATACGATAGCAGAGACGAGAGATTCGGAACCAGGCAGGCACTTTAATTTTGTACCTAATTTATAATCATGAAACGTATAAGGAAAACATCGTGAGCAAACCGGCATGTACTAGAACCAAAAATTCAAAGACGTGACATCCCTGACCTCCACCAACCCCCAATGGGCCCACTTGGTGGATTATGGCCCACTCCCTCTCACAAAGAGGAGGCCTGTTTCACAGCAATGAAAAAGTTGTAGGCTGGTAATGCTTATATGCTTATCAATAAATACTATTAAGTAGTTCTTGATTAATCCTTTCTTGGTTATAACGTGCAAACGTTATAATCCACAACCATATCTCAATGTACTATCGGCCAAATCTCCGCATGTTCACCTCTAAGGCGATAATCGCATAGCACAACTCACGACTCGATCGTCCGATGCATGCGTTTTGACCAATAGGATGCATGGAGCGGATTTTAGTCTAGTAATGATTTATAGAAGTGTGAGACTCACAGTAGGCGCGTGCTATGCTCACTTGTATAGAATAGAATACTCTTTATTATGTATCTCCATAATGATTACTGATATAAGTGTTGAAATTTTACAAGTGGTGACACGATGGGCGATCTTATCGCTAAAAGCGTATGTGAGATGATATTTTTTTAATGGGCACGGCCAGCGTGACATTCATACATAACCAGCCTATAATGTTACCACTGCTGGGACACAGGCCTCCTCCCTTCGAGAGGGAGATTTTAATTATCGATAGGAGTATTTTAGTAATTATCGATAAGAGTTATTAATTATTATTGTTGACAAGAAGTAATTTCGTACTCATATCTTCTGTTTGGTTTAGAAAAAGTATTGTATGTGTTGTGGTGTGTAGGGTATTGCTTTAAATTAGTATCATCTTTCCACAAAAATATAGTAACTTTAAGAAATGACAAACAACAATTTATGTTTTTTCTATCCACTTTAATATTTTCCTCTCTCCGACACATGGTTTTGCTCTGTTGGGTCTATAAATTTAGTTATTTATTAACACTTTCACTGTTTCCCTAGTTTTAATGATATCCTATGCGACTCCGCCATACAAATCGCAGCGAACGCACTAGGCGGGTTGACTGGCACTGCATACAGAGATAAAATGTTTATATTGACATGACACGCCTTATTACTTGTGCAGTGTTATTGGAAAATAAATAACTACATTTACAAAAGCAGTAAGTTACGTAATTTTGTTAGAAATTGACAATATTTGGTATCTTTTTCTTTTATTGATCTATATTTTGATAGAAATAGCACAATTACAGTAGTATTAGAACCAATACTTGGCGCAGTTCATACAATTTATCAGAACTTTTTAACTTTAACTTTTGCAACTGCAATAAAAATAAGTTCATTATCTAAGTACCATAGTTATTTAGTGGGAACGAGTGAAAACCCAGTTAAACAATGGACGGCTTAAATAGAACGGCCATAAAATACGTTCGCGAAAACTTACAAAATATTTTGTTAGTTTTTGTTACACGTCCTGTATTCACGCAAATGCGTATTGTCTCTAATTGAGCGACATTTGCAGGCTTAGCATGACACTCTCTATTTCTTCGAAGAATAGACACGGACACGAAGAAATAGAAAGCGTCATGCTAAGCCTGCAGGAAGGGGTGTGGTCTGTCACTAGCTGCGCCTGCCGCAGAAATATTTTCTAAACTGAACATGCTTAAGTTTTGCCGATAGTACCTACTGTGCAACCACTATAATGAATTTAGGTACTATCACTCCCGAAGTCCCGCCACCCTGCTGACACGGATAAACAACCTAAACCTTCTTTGCAAACCTTTTTTACTACTAGACCAACAAAACGGTTAACATCTATCTTCAAAAATAAACTATTTTGTAAATTTATCGACCTCGATCAACTAGCACTATTAAATAAACACCAATAACACTTTATGCACCCTTTCTACCCTTTTCTGGGGGAAAGTGACGTCACATACAGTCCCTCATGACTTATCACCTGTCCCCCAGGATTTAGCCCCAGGAGGTTATTTATGAGGAGTCTTGCCCCAGAAAATTGCTGATTTTGATTTAGCGTAGTCATATCTTTGGGAAGTGGATACGTTGAATTATAATATGGGTGAAGTCGTATTTTATGTTTCTCAAAGTCTCCAGGCATCTTCTGGGGAAACGATAAGGATAAAAGAGTATGTACCTATATGCCTCCTATATATAAATGACAGAGTATAAAATGTTCTATCGATAAACATAGTACGTGATGTGGTTCTTACATTTTACTCTTACATGTATGTATGTTTAAGGTTAAACTTTTATTATTTATATTGCATCGCTTCATTCTTCAAATATAACATTGACAACGTAGTTCTTGTAACCTACAAGGCAACTTTGCACTTTTTTTTTAATTACCCCGTTTTTTGTCTAGCATCTACGATCAGTCTGTCGAATCTCATTCTTTTTCCGTGCGAGGCAACGACAAAACGAGTTCTGCGATCACGGTCCCCATTTGAAAAACTAACGGTTTTAGTATTGAATTTAGTTGTTTGTCAGTATAATAGAAATAATGTCCAAGCGCAGTGCTGAAGATAAAATTGAATGTTATAATAAAAATATTCGCAAACTCGATGAAAAAGAAAGACAAAATCGACGTCGCGTGTTGCGAGTTTAAGAATCTTCGGAATCTGGATGCGAGCTTCGATAACGACGCCGGTAACGGTACGTACCTATTTATATTTTGGTGATTAAGTACTTCAATGTGGTATCTTAACCTCAAACAGTCATTGTTGCCTTGATTCGAAATCAAACGTGGCAAGCCTGGAGGTTGGAGGAGGGGCTGTGAGTCAACACGAGGGCATAAAAGCAAAAAATAAGCATACACATAAGCATAAGCATATACATGAGGTAGCTTAACATTTTGCAAAATTAGACAAAGCCTGGGCTTTATCCGAGAGATAGAACGGAGGTATTTTTGTCAAAGTATCCGTGCATAAAAAATAAATAATTTTGTTATATCCACCAGCCTTAGAGGTTACCAATATTCCCGAGATACCGGTTCCCCATCCAAGAATACCAGAAACCGAAGCACCTTAAATTGTACATGAGCTTGACCCAGAAATTTTGTCAGCATTAAGGGAGCAATCAACGACACTCTCGAGTTTGGGGACAGCATACACGAAAATCTGGCACAAAAATGGCAGCCCATATAATAGAGGACCTCTCAAGGAAGCCAAGGACAAATCATCAAAATAATACCTTGTCCCCTCCAACTCTTTTACAAGCACCAGAACTTAATGCCGAAATTTCGGCAGGTATTACAGCTATGGCAAGAAATCGCGATAAGAAGTGAAGTTATCGCAACAACTTCTTGGCGCTGATAGATCATAGCCGTGAATAGGGCGATGTCTACTCATTACTGGCGAAGAAAAAATCCAAGGCATAAAAATGCTAAGTGACAGTTGTCGCATCTTCACCATATGTATACTGAAGCACGTATCAAATTAGTGACACTAGGCTTAGAAAGATCATTCCTTAATGTTATCAAAGATAACGAAAGGGAACTTTATTCGGAATAAAACTATCCGAAAAACCAATGCTTCAAAACCTATTGAAAGGCAGGGCCTGTAAATAAAAAAGGCCACGGTGCCTCAAAAACCTCCACAGACAGTTAAATCAGCAGACGCACGACCTCGCTACCAGGAAAACTAGCCAGGTCGTTCGCGTTACCAATCGAACAGAGGGGAGCGCGGAGGCGAGAGGAGACAAGCCCCTGCAGCACTCAAGGCACAGACGGCGGCGCAATCGAGGTACTCGAACACGAACAAAATGCGTGCTCAACCTCAACAATAGAACAGGTACATTCTGGACAAATAAGTAATTTTTATGGTTCCGTAGTAAACAAGGAACCCTTATAGTTTCGCCATGTTTATCTGTCTGTCCCCGCTGTAGCTCAGAGACGCTTAGTACTAGAAAGCTGTAATTTGGCATAAGAATACAATGACATATTAATCACGCCGACAAAGTGCTAAAATAAAATCTTGAAAAATATTTTTTTTTTTGGTTAGGTTAGGTTAGGGTACCTCCCTTGCACGTAATATGGGGATGATTTTTTTTTTCTCGTCTACCCCATGATGTGGAGTATCGTTAGATAGGCCGTTAAAAATATTGCGGGTGAACACCACTTTTTAATTTAAGGATCTTGCGTAATATTAAGCATTTAAGTGCTAATTTTTGTTAGAGTCAAGTTCCCCCCCCTCTGCCAGCTAAATTGTTGTTTATGGAGATGTAAAAAAATTCATGACAGTAGTACTCGTACATATAATGAAATTAAAAGGAAAACTATCACAGCTAAGTAGGCTTTACAAGTTAACGAGTAATAGTCGACCAACTTAAATTTGCAGTTGAAGAATTGATTGTGGCATATATCGATGCATCGGAAAACATGTCTTTCAACTACAATGCCAAGTTTTTTTTTGGGATAAATTCATACCAACCTCCCAAATACGGAACCCTTCATTGTGCGTGGTCCGACACGCACTTGGCCGGTTTTTTTTAGTAGTTAGACTGGAAGTCGACCCCAACATGGTCGGGAAAAGGCTAGGCAGATGATGATGATGATAACAACAAATTGTTAAATAAAAACAACCTTCAAAGAGGAACGTTCCTAATCAAAATTAGGAACGTTCCTCTTTGAAGGTTGTTTTATTTGACAAGAGCAACACAAACATTGTTAAGAGTCAAACATCTTCCGAGACCAAATAAAGTTCATTATCAATGTATTTATTTACATAACCAAATTACAAGATGATTATTAACATTAATTAAATTAAATTAAAACTAAGTTAAGCCTAAAAAAGGCCATGCAATGCTGATGCATTGCGCGAGAAAGCCGCTAACTTTTCGGTCACCAGTTACATCAACTAGACGTTTCGCGATTTCCGCAAATAACTTATGCGCGCTGGGACCCAATGGACCAAGGGTCTCGACGCCAAAGGGCACAAAGTTATACTCTGCCAAGGCCTCCATATTTAATAACTTTCTGATTTTCGGCATTTTCTGCCGCTGCACCCGCTTTAGAAGTAGTCCGTTGGAGGTAGGATGGTGCCAGTGTGTCTACACAGGTAGCGTCTCACACAAACGTACGTCCCAAACTCCACGGAACCAAAGACAATTATCAATTATTAAAATTAACCTTGTTAATTAATGATTAAACGAACTTACCTGTGAGTGAAGTTCTGTCTTGATTATATGAGCGCTTCCTCCGAAGAGATTATAATACATGTAGTAACAGATAAGTGCGACCACTTCTGCACATAGTTCAAACGAAAACTTCTTCAATTTTTATTCTTCTTCTTAATATATCTGTCGCCATTGCCAGCTCTGTGTCATAATCATTCACATTTTTGTGCACGATCACAGAGACACATTTTTAAGATAATAAAAATTCCTAAAACATTGACTTGGCCTAAAAGGAAACATTCAAGAAAATTAGAAGACGAATTAGACCTAATAATGCGAAAAATAAGAAAGCTTCAAAGTCAAACCTCAAAGTCCGTCAAAGACGTGGATCAAGTGGTGATTTCTCAATCAATAAAGGTATTTACTGTTTACCTTAAACTTTTACTGTTACGTGCTCTAGATGTACTAAATTAGCAACCTGGGTAGTCATTGGGGTACTCGACGCTTATACAGGTTGCGGGCAATTCATTGCGGATTGTTCCTTACTTGTAGAATTGATAACTTTCGTTGTCAAAAGTACGCGCGAATAACCAACGTATTTACGTTAAACCATAACTGTGTGCAACCAGAGCTGCCATTGGAGTTGTTTCGACGGACACAAGACTCACACTACTACCTAACGTTTTACCTGGTGTAAATAACGATTTTAATTCACTTTAACGATAAGAAATCGATAAGAGGCAGTGCACTGTTTAGCCAAAGTTTCTTAATGTAGGTATTTACCTGCAAAATAGTAAATCGGTGATACACCTTATACACCATTAATATTTTAGTACCTCCAGCTCCGGAACCCAATTAATGGCTTCTAGACGATACAGACCCTCTTTTTTTTTTTTTTGAGGGTTGGAAATCATCAAATAACTTCTACCGCTCTGGGCGGAGCGGGAGGGTGTGTCAGACTCTTACTGACTAAAACCCACCCGTATTCCTTCCTGTTGCCTGTGTTGCGGGGGCCTCGGTGACCCATAAGTACCTTCCCGCGACCCCGGCAGGCATCGGCCCTAGTGGACCCCTACTTTAGTGCTGACGACATCTCTTCGAGGCGCGCGTGGAATACGACGCGCCGTCGACCCGGGCCTGGTCCTTACCGGACGGTGAGCTACCCATTGCTCACCGTCCGCAAGCCCGCGCCTACGGTGGCTGGAAATCCGCCCGAGATTCCCGACGCCCAGGGCGTCTCCTGCGGCAGCTAGGGGCGAGAGGGCGCGAAACGTGCCTTTCCCTCAACCGTCCCGCCTCCTCCTTCGCGAGCATTACTGCTTCGCAGAAGGAGGTGACGGCTGCCCATGCCCTCTCGCTCCGTACCATGGCCTGAACCAGGGCCGGACGCGAGAGGTCTCTGCCGCCGATCGCCTCCACAAGGACACGGCGGTGCTCTGCCCAAGCCGGGCAGACCTCCACCGTATGCTCCACCGTGTCCTCCGGGCGATCCACACAGTGGTGACACCCGGACGTTTCCTCCCGCCTTATCCGACACAGGAACCTCCTGAAGCTATCGTGTCCGGTGAGGACCTGCGTCAGGCGGAAAGTGAGGACACCGTGACGCCTCTCCAGCCACTCCTCAAAGAGGGGACTTATCGCCGCAATCGTGGCGTGCCCAGCACTGGGTTGCGACAACCGTACTTTCCATGACGCCATGAGATCCCGCCGGAGCTCCGTCCGCTGTGCCGCGATTTCTCGCGGCAGCGGACTAACGCCCCGGCGTTTCGCCTCCTCGCGCCACTCCCATACGTGCGCGAGGACTTTTGCCTCCAGATCCCATGGCGGCAATCCGGCAAGGAGGCTCGCTGCCTCACAGGAGACCGTGCGGTATCCCCGGACCATCCGGATGGCCATGACCCTTTGGGCCGCAATCAACCGGCGGGCTGGCCGCAGCGCCAGAGAGCGCGCCCATACAGGAGCCCCGTAGAGGGCCATGGACCGCACGACCCCCGCGTAGAGCCTCCGGCAGGAGGTGTTTGGACCCCCTAGATTGGGCAGGAGCCGCTTCAATGCAGCGCCCGCCCGCTCCAGTTTGGGAGCCAAACGTCGGAAATGCTCCACGAAGTTCCACCGGCTGTCGAGGACGAGTCCCAAGTACTTCATCGTCGACTCGACGCCGATAGAAACTCCTCCTACCGTTATTTGGGACCCCAACGGTGGCGCGTTCCGAGGACCATGAAAACACATGGCCTCGGACTTGTGCAGGGCCACCTCGAGTCCCAATTGCCGGATCCTTTCGACGATTGTCGCAACCCCGCGTGCCGCTAATTCGGCCGCCACCTGGTGCGACCTCCCCTGCGCCAGGACCAACGTGTCGTCAGCGTAGCACACTACGCTGATGCCGCTAGGGAGGTCGGCGCGCAGCACCCAGTCGTATCCGATGTCCCACAGATGCGGCCCCAGGTCCGATCCCTGTGGGACACCGCACGACCTCTCTTGCCGGTTCCACACTCCCCAGTGACCACACGACAGAGGTAGGTCGGCATCCGGTGATACCGGAGTGCCTCCCTGATGCAACTCCAGGGCAGGGTATTGAAGGCATTGGCGATGTCTAGAGACACCGCCAAGACGACCCCACCCTGGGCAACAGCATTCCCCGTCGTCAGGGCTCGCACACGCATGATGGCATCCACCGTAGAGCGCCCTCTGCGGAAACCAAACTGGCTTTCCGCCAAATCCGGCCCCACCTGCACTAGCTGGCCGACGAGGCGGTCTGCAATGACTCTTTCAAAGAGCTTGCCCACCTCGTCGAGCAGCACGATGGGCCGATAAGTGGACGGAGAGTCCGCAGGGCGCCCTGCCTTCTTTATGAGGACCAGTTTCCCCGTCTTCCAGCGAAGCGGGAACTGGCCCCTCTCCATGCATGCGCTTAGGAACCCCCTAAGTCGAGGCTCGAGAGCCTCCAAGGCCAGGACCCAGGCCTTCCCAGGTAATCCGTCGGGTCCTGGGGCGGTATTTTTGGCATTAAGCCTGCGTACCGCCGCTCTCATTTCTACCTCGGTCACCTCCGGAGCATCGTCGTCGTCGTCGTCGTCGTCGTTGGCGGTGTGGTCCGCATCGGGCACCGCAGTAGGCGGAGCCATAGGCGGGGAGGTGTGTTCCCCTCGGGAAGGGAACAGAGCGCTCACCACGTCCTCCACAAGCTGGGGCCGGAGACTCTGCGTCAGCGGGGGAGCCCATGGGCGAAGTTTATCCCGCACCACTTTGTACGAGCGTCCCCATGGGTCCCTGTCCAGAGTCCCCAGCGACTCCTCGCGGGCCAACCCCCTGGCCCGCAGGATCTCCGCTTGGAGGGCGGTCTTCGCCGCTCTGTACCCCTCGTACAGCTCCGCCTGAATGGCTTCCGTATCCGGAGGTTTGATACGGAGCCTGCGGTGCCTGGTGTACCGGCGTCGCGCAGCCACGCACGCAGTGCGCAGAGCCGTCAGCTCCTGCGACCACCAGTACACCTGGCGCGAGGCACGTCCAGGCTGGACCCGGGGCATTGCCACGTCACATATGTCGGACATAGTCTCCCGGAACCACTCCGCCTCGTCGTTGATGTCGGCAGGCCTGTCCGGTGGTGACACCCAGGCCTGCACGATCGAGGCTTCCTGGAGGAGCTCCCGGTCCAGCTGCTTCAGCGTCCACCGCGGACCACTCGGGGCCCGTCGGACCGGCGCGTCCGAGGTCTGGGCGGAGACGTCGAACCGGATATACCGGTGATCGGAATAGGTCTCCACCCCCTCCATGACACGCCAGTCAACTACACGCGGCGACAGAGCGGGGCTGGCGAGATGTCCACCACTGATTCACCCTGCATCCGCACACACGTGGGGACAGAACCCCGGTTTAGGACGACCAGGCCTGTCTCCAGAGCCCAGTCCTCTACCATCATGCCCCGTGTGTCCGTTAACCGGGAACCCCAAGCCAAATTCTTGGCATTGAAGTCCCCGAGGACGAACACGGGGAGGGAACTAAACCCGACGACGACGTCTCTCAACTCCGCAAGGGAGTTGTGGAACTCGGCAAGATTTCGGTTCGGAGAGAAGTAGACCCCTACCACGACAATCTCCCCGAACAGTGCTGCTACGCAGCCCCGTCCTCTCTTGACGGCCTTGAGGGACGGGGTACTGGCGGCGGCCGACGAAATTAGGGTCACTGAGCCGCTCAGGTCCTCCACCCAGTCATCCCTGGGCGGGACAAAGTACGGCTCAGCGACCACGGCGATGTTAATCGACCACTGCGCCATGCTCTGGACAACAGATCCTGAGCGGCGGCGCAGTGGTTGATGTTCGCCTGGAGGAGGCGTAATGGGGCCATTAATGGCACTCCATATCAGCCCCCTCTTGGGCTTCCTTCCCAGCCCCCTGAGAGGGGCCTGCCGCAGCGGCGACGGTGGTGACGGCGACGACGGCGGTATTGGAGGTGGCAGCGGCGGTGGCAGTGGTGGCGGCTGCGGCGGTGACGGCGGTGGCGGAGGGCTTGCCTCTGGCCCTGGCTATGGCGGGTGGGGCGCAGGCCTTGCCCCCCATCCGGTGCTCGGCTGGCTTGCCAGCCGCCGCACATATGGCACAGTGCGGCGTGGCATTGCACGAGCCAGCCTTGTGCCCGGCCAGACCACAGCGGTAGCAAAGACCGCTGCGGTCAACCTCCGAGGTGCAATTCGCCTGCACGTGGTTGCCCACCTGGCAGCGGAAGCACCTCAGAGGTCTGGGTTCCAGCAGTTTCACCTGCGCGGAAACCCAGCCCACCAATAGTCTTTGGCCCTCCCCGGTAACTTTTCTGGCTGCCGACACGGGGCAGCTCAGCAGCCCCGTGGAGTCAGGACGGATGATGCGTACCTTCACCTGCTCGGCAGAGCACCCCCCAGTCCTAACCACTGCGGCGACCACCTTCTCGTCAGTCGCGGAGTCATCCAGGCCCATGATGCGCATGCTAGCGCATTTGGTGGGCCTGGACACTCGGATCTCGTCCGCATTTAGTGACGCCCTAAGCCTTTCGGCCAGGGCGTCAGCGGCCGGGCCACTGGCCCTACCGGGGACCTACACCATTCGGGCCCCAGTCGCCGTCACCTTCATTTTGAGGCCTTTTGCTGCGCCGAGCTCGTCCAGGCGCACCGCCTCACCCACCTTCGCCATAACCGTCCTATAGGACACGCCCTTCTTCTCCGCATCCGGCTGTAGTGTGATCACTACAGCTGCGGAATTCGGGGCGCGGAGCCTAGCCGCGGCGGTTCGCTCCTTGCGCCGCTGCCGCCTCTCCCTCTTTTTGGCCGCCCTTTTCGCCTTAGCCGCCTTCCTCTTCTCTCCGGCCACTTGCCATTCGGCATCAGCCGGAAGAGATTTAGGAGGCGGGGGCAGCCGTCTCGCTACCGGAGCCCTCGCCGCCAGGGCTGGAGCTCTCGCCACTGGGGCTGGAGCTCCCGCCGCTGGGGCTGGAGCCTTTGCCACCTGCGCTTTCGCCACGCCCTTTGGCTACCCTGACGAGCCCCGTTTGGCCGTGGCACCTGCGGCGGCTGCAAACGAGGCCGGTTTCCGCTGGCCAGAGGGCGGCTGGCTTGCCGCTAATGGGGGGCGCAGGACGATGGCCTCTAGAGCGGAGAACCGACTCTGCAGGGTAGCCATTTCCTGCCTCACCAGGGACAGAATTCGGTCCTCTACAGGCACGGGCCGTCCCTGTCCCTGCTGCTGCCCCCCTTGAGGCTCCGCCCGGGGGCCGGCTCCTTGAAGCCCAGCCAGGTCCGCCCGGAGCTTCTCGTTCTCCTTTCGGAGAAGCTCCATGGCGGCTGTCAAGCGGGCGACCTCCGCCCGCATCTCAGACATACCGTCTGACGGAGGCGTGACGTAAAGGGCTTCCGCTGCCGCCACAATAGAGGCCGTGGCCGCGGCTATGGCCTGATCCTTAGAGGACCTGAGCCTCTTAACCGATACCGCCTTGATCGCAGCGGCCACTACCTCCGCAAACCCGGCTGCACGTTCCGACCCGGAACCGCCAGCGGCTTCCGCCCCGCCTCCAGAAAGCTCAGAGAGGGCGAGCCTCTCGGGTCGCCAGGCCAACTGGGTCGGGCCAGCCAGCCCGGCCGGGCCGGTCAGCTCGACCGGGCTAGCCCGGCCCGGCTTGCCCGCTTCCTTGGTAGTGGGACCTCTGTCCACCCCTTTACTACCTCGGACTCCACCCCGCCGGCTGGAGTGGATCTTCCTCCTCCGCCCGACTCCATCGTCGGAGGTAGACCCCGAGTTGGGCCGCTTGGAGGTTTGCCTGAACTCTCGGCTCCTCTCCAACACCCCTTTTCTTTGCGAGCTCCCCGAGCTCTCTCCGCCTGATGCAAGGTCGGACTCCGACCCCGCATCGCTCTCCTCCCCTTGACTTCCCCTTTTTTTTTTTGTTTGAATTTTCCATACCTGTTCCCACGAGTATGGGGGATCTAAAAAGTACACCTAGGTTCACCCCCTGTCCCTAGGCAAGTGTACATTTATAACCCAACCAGGGGGTCCACTGGTACCCTGGCTGGGGGTGCGCTAACGACTGATGCGCCACCTACAACTAGGAAGTTGCAGATGACACTACTCCTCAGCCATTCATATCCTCGCCGCGCACCAAAACTTGATATTAGAGGAATTTTTATAGAGGTTATCTTCCTCGCGATCCGGGCGATCAAGCCAAGATCCTCGTCCCGTTCCAAGCCACAAAACATGACTGTGGTCTCTTTACGGATTACGATTTCGACGGTTGCAGGCAGAAGAATCATTCTTCCGCTGCTTGCTCGCTGGCAGGGTAAGTGCACAGCAAGCACCGCCACTCTTCGCCCACTCGACCTGCCCTCTGTAAGCAGAGAGGGGAGTGGGCGACCGACGATGGAGCATGAAGCTCCCCGCCACGCAGAAATTCGCCACGGTCAATACCCTCTCCGAAACATGGAGAGACTATTGGCAGTGCCCAGGATGCACCGGCCCGACGACTGCTCTTTCCCCCGAACGTATTCGCAGGGAACCAGCAGCAATCAGACACACGAGGAGGTTTTCTGCACGCACCCCATACGGACCCTCTTGTGCTCGAAGTTCTGGGGAAATTACCTGAGAAGCTCCAACCAGCTTGGTAGCAGATATTGCCGCAACCGGATCTCTGCCGGGTGCGGCTGGTACCTCGATAACTGAACCCCAAGCAGAAAGGGTTGGCGAACTAGACATTAAGGTCCTGGAAATATTACGTGAAGATCCTTCATTAGTACTAAAGTATGGAGCTGACATACGAAACTATTTAGCCAGCCGTTTTCAACACGTAGCTATAGAAAGACTATCCAAAAAAGGTAGAAAGGAATTACTTACCAAATACCTAACGCCGGCTAAATGTCTTCATATAAATGCGCCAAAAACATCGCAAAACAAGATAAAGGAATTGAAGCAAAACAAATACAATTGGCTAGTGCCATCTCCTGTCTAGCTGAAGTGACAAATTCGTTTCTCAATTAATAAAATTAGTGATACTAATGCTTCAAAAACTGATTGACGCTGAACACTTACTATGTGATACATACACAACACGGCGATTCTGTAACGAGACGAAATTTGATACTATTTGACCTAAAGAAAGAAATGAAAGATCACCTCTCTAATACAAATTTATTTAATGAGAATTTGTAGATTTTAAAATCAGCTAAAGCTGTTAACAAATCCGTAGAGGAATTGGAAAGAGGTTCAATCAATAAGAGCATCGCCATTAAACCTTCGATGTCGAAGTATTTAAACGACAAGGCTCCGCCCCCAGCGCACTGGCAGCAGTGGGTGGCACAACGGAGTCTGGAGCTAGCAGTACTGCGCTCTACCTGCTAAGTTCCTGGGCACAACGCCCATAACCGCCGCTTGGACGGCCGTCCAAGCGCCAATAAACACAGTCCAGTACACCGTCTAAATAGGTCAATTACATAATGTTCGATGACATTTTTTTTTCATTCATATTATATTAAATAAAAAAAATGACAAACTATATATTTTGTCAACAATTTTTGCCTGGACTATACTTGCTTCAACCCAAAGGTTGTTATTACATAACTATAACCTACACCTCAACTACGGGGGAGGAGATATTTAGTATTGGTGGATAGTAGTAGATAGGATTACTATAGGTAGGTACTATTTCTACCTCATTCATTACTCTCAAGGTCTACATTGTGTGATATTACTAACCTTGAGGACGAGGCGTGAAGTATAATTAATGATTAAACGAACTCACCTGTGAGTGAAGTTCTATCGAGCGTCTCGTCCGAAGAGATAAGAACATCCCGCCCACCCCTAACTACTGTTGCAGAGTTACAGGTACCCCAGTAGATGGCCTTGGAAAATATTATAACGGAAATAAAGGTAATTACTAATTATTAAAATTAAGCTTGATAATTAAATTAAATCCTGGTTACAATTTACTTTCACGTGTTTGCCTTCCTCCGTTAAATTTGAGTGCTTTTAAACTCCATGCTACCTAGTTAAACATACTTAGTACTGGGTAGATAGATAGACAACCGATCTAATCAATTGTCTGTCGCCAACACATTGTTTGCATCGCCACACATCATTTGCATAATCACACATCGTTTGCATCGTCTAATTTTATCGTAATTCGTTCAGCCGTTGAAGCGTGAAACGGTCACAGAAAGACAAAGTTACATTCGCATTTATAATATTAGTTGAAACTGGCAACCAGCCTGCAGTCGTCATTAAAAATGGTTACGGTACACACAAACTGGAAACAAAGCCTAAAATAAATGAGTAAAGTCCTTCCCCCTAATTAATTGTGTTAAGATGACGGATGATGATATTGTTGCTTTGTATTGTTTTGTTACAATCTTCTACTTAATAAAAATCTTAAATTCATTCATTCACTGACAGACAAGGCTTCCTAAACTGCTGGATCTCAAGAACCTTGATGTGTTACACAAGAGTTCCTACAAAACGAAGGTGAGCACTAAAAAGGGATTTTGAAAAATTCACTCCCTAAAGTTCCTTAACAAATTTGTAATATTTAAGACGTGGATAACGTCGTGAGCTACACATATGTTATCACTTTTTTCTCACTACCTGTTTATTAAGATATTTGTGTAATTGTTTGCTTTCCCGAATAAAATAAATAATGGGTAATAGAGGATGAAAGTTTGTATGGAAGTTCTTCATTTGTGCCAATGGGAACGCAGTCGGGCACACAAAATGCTTGTTAATAAATATTATATCAATCTATATTTTACTTGCAGGGAACTCTGCTCACGCGCCAGCACCGCATGCGTTGATGGGCGGCGGCGCGAGCGCGGGCGGCGGGCGGGCGACTCGCGCCGTTCGCCTGTCTGCTGCTCGTGCTGGCCCTAGCGGCCGTGGAGTACCTGTTTGGGTCTATCCTGGACGCGTCTCCCCTCAAGACTTATCTGCGCACTCCAGTTTATAACGCCACGCAGCCTACACTCAGGTAAGAAAGAAAGAAATTACGATTCATACGGGCCTCAGCTCAGCATGTCAGCTGGCAGCACTGGGTACTACCACCTGAAGTTGATTCTTAGCTGTCTCAGGACTAGCGTGACTATCGCCGCGATTCTCTCGTCCGTGGAGAGTGCCATACGCTCAAATCTGCTATAAAATGTATAAAGAACACGTATTTTTTTTTTTTTTGGCGCTAAATCATTAATTAACTTCTCCCGCTCTGGGCGGAGCGGGAGGGTGTGTCAGACTCTTACTGACTAAAACCCACCCGTATTCCTTCCTGTTGCCTGTGTTGCGGGGGCCTTGGTGACCCATAAGTACCTTCCCGCGACAAAGAACACGTATAAGACGTAGACGATGTGTGACGACAAATATTCTTGTCTATTTTGTTAAACCAGCTTGCGTTGCCGATGAAAATTAAACACATAACATGACATCGCCTGTATTCCTCGAAGGTTTAGGCAGAGTTATACCTATAGTTCAGTCATCGTTCTCCTGCCCTTATCCCAATTTATTTGGGGTCGGTGAAACATTTCTTTTTCTTTCATATACTTCTGTATTATTGTCATTGCGGTAGTCCCTCCCTTTGTAGCCATATCATCTTTGACACAGCCCATCCTTCGTTTCTTTGGTCTTCCCCGACTCGTATAGATGGCTATACGAGTCGGGGAAGACCATCAAACCAGTCACCAGGAAAGCTTTCAGTATGCATGTGGATGGCCACATGCATACTCAAAGCTTTCCTGGTGACATCATGTGATGTCACCAGGAAAGCCCTGTACCTATAGTACAGTATAGTAGCAAAATTAAATAATGAAAAGAATTTCATGTACAAAACATGACGTGTCCGGTCTTGGGGTATAAAAGCTCTATAAATAATTTAGGGCACAATTTCTGTGGTTTGAAATTCTTAAGTTCGAGATGATATTAAGTGCTACCTGTTGCGTCCCTAACACAATCTTATCTTATCCAGAAACGCCAAACGAACACCAGCTTCTTTAAAAAGGATCTCCCTAACGGATCCTATGAATATGAATTATGCCGAAGGGTATACTGAAACTCCAACTCAGAATTTAACTGGGAACAACCACACTGTGTCCAACAAAGTGACGCGACGACCCATCGAGCTCAACATGATGAGAACGAAGTCTGTGGAAGACATGTTCTGCACAAAATGAGACTACTCCCACTTCGATGCTGATCACAAAGATACAAGATATTATGAAGAACGGGAGTGAAGTCGTGAATAAGAGTGATTCTTCTCCAGTGACCTTGCCGATGTGTGAGAGTATGAGTGATTTAGGTAAGCTCATTTTTCCTTTACTTTAAAAGCCAAGTAGTAAAATCGATCCAGTCACAAGTTTGTTAGCAAATTGTTTTCTCATCTATCACTTTTTTGTTCTACAAATAAGGAGTTTTGATTTTTCTTCCCGATAGGTAATACAATTAAGTTTACGCAGCCGTTTATAAGGTAGTTTTGCACTGTTTTGCACAACAGTATTAATTAAATAGTAGTAATTTATAGTGGAATTCAACTTGAAAAAAAAAATACGTGCGCCTGACTGAATGACTGTTGAATTCCACTGTAAATTTCTATCAAACATAAATTTTTATCTTGTGATCAAATTCTGAGCTATTAGTACTTAGTTAGAATTTGGGTGTTTTGTGTTTTTATAGCAGATGAACACACATTCTAGCCTTAATACTGACAAAAAAAAACTCAAAGAAACACCACTCAACAAAAGTTATAAATAAAATCGCCTACAATATAAAAAAAATCTGAAAATAATACGAACAAAAATATATCTCAAAAACTAGAAAACATCAAGGAGCATACATGGGGGTTCGATAGGTATTGGTGTCCCCTGACCACAGACCTTCGCTGGTACAGGTTTCCTGGGACAGCCTTTCATATTTATTCTACCTCTGATGCGATCAGATCTTGATGATCAAACAGCAAACTGATGTCAACGAGTGTCAATCACTGTGATGCAAAATCAGAGGTTAACCATAAAATAAAAGTAAACTGAAAGGTATCCAGACCATCGTCTCTATCACTCGTAGCCGTGTGACAAACATAACATAACATAACAAAACATAACATCACACCCCCGAAGGGTAAGGCAGAGGTATACCTAAAGTAAGTACAGCCACTTTTCGCCAGTTTTGTTTAGGTCCCATGTAATAGGGGGCGAGCCTACAGGCATCAACCGGACACAAATTCAAACCGGCCTGCTACTGAGAAATTCCAGATGGAAAAACCCAATACCACTTTGCCCAACTGGGAAATCGAACCCAGAGCGATTAGATCAACGAAGCAGAGGCAGTTTGACAAATAGTCTCTTCCTAAAACTCGATGAGCCATGCTAACGTTCAAAACTGATATTCAATATAATGACATTCTGTCATAGGTCCCGTGCCAGCCAACACAACCGACATGAAACTGGATGATGTGGAGAAGAAGTTCCCCGAGGTGCAGTGGGGGGGTCGTTATACCCCGCCCAACTGCACTGCCAAACATAAAGTTGCTATTATTGTACCATACAGATACCTGTATGGCACAATAATAGTAATATGATCATACGATCATATTACATTTTTTGATGTGAAACTTCTATTGGCTCTCCGTGGGGGTAAGACTGAGTCGTGTGCCGTAACGGCAAACGGCATGACGCTTCCGTCATACCCTCTCTCCGCCGCCAATCCCTACCTCCTTTTGTGAGCGTGGCGCGTATATTATTTACTTCCTCTTAGTACACATCTGTCGCGCGTCGGAAGGCGGAACGTAACCCCACAAGGTGAACCTATGACCTGGTCTGAAGATCGTGAGAATCCGCTCAATGCAATAGGCACAGGACCGGTCGTTATGGCGATGCTTGAGGCAGGAGTCCTCTGTCCAGTGTTTTTCGCCTGAATTACAATGATGAATAAATTCACATTTTTGGGCACACTGTGTATGGGATGACCAAAGAAACTATGGATGAATTGTGTGAAAAGTTATGCGGCTGGGAAGGAGGGTGATTTATTAATAAATATATATTTAATTTATTTCCAGAGACCGCCAACCGCATTTAGCAATTTTCTTAAACCACATGCAACCGTTCTTGATGAAGCAACAAATTGAATACGGGATATACATTGTTGAGTAAAAAAGTAATGGATTTTCTTTCTTTTTGCAATTTCTTCCAAAATAATCTGGGTTCCGATATCTCTGAGACGCAATGCATGTGCGAAGGCTCTGTATTACAGATCTCTATTGGCAGCGGGTACAACTTTACTAGTCTAATCCAATTCTTGTTTCCAATTTATGTTATTTCCTTATACTTATAAGAATATCAACTTTATCCTACTGTAAATTAAATTGATTGTAGAATGACAAGTACTATTGAAAAAATCATTCAAATGTTTGAGGGGCTACCACTTCATAGTAAACTTGGTGTAGGATTCAAAGTCGTTTTTTCCAAAAACAAAATTGTTTACAAGTTTGGAAAATAAATTGTGAACGCAGTGTATAATCAGGTGGGCCGCCCGCTTGTTTGCCATCCAAAAACGTGTTTAATGAAACTTAAATCTAAAAGCCATCCCGATTCCTTGGCACGAAACAGTTCAATCGCGCGAAGCTGATGAATGTGGGTTTCATGGAGAGTCAGAAGTTGGAGTCTGGCGGGTTCCAGTACTTCATCTTCCACGACATTGACTTGCTGCCACTGGATACAAGGAACTTGTACTCCTGCACGCGACAGCCGAGGTACATGTCTGCTTCTCTACATTTCTTCTTCTAATTCAAACCCATCTAGGTTTGAATTCAAGTAAGTTTGCTTTGAGATATTCTGCAGGAGTCAAAATAATTGGGTTACACAGTTACCTTGTGTGTATGCGTGCAGCGTGTCTACCTAAAAGTGGTGCGGAAAGGAATTCATAGCTACGCTTAACTTTCTACGACCGTCTTTTAGAACTATTGGTTAATAATAAACTTGGAAAAAACTTAATTTGCCGTAATACTGTGTACTACGTGCACAAAATAGCGCTGCGAGATCTTCACTAGATTTTTTTCGCAAATTTGCCTATAGTATGTAAAAAAAATGTCCCACTTTCCTGGCGCGTGCTAGCTAACGTATCGCAAGTGTGTAATTTAATCCAATGTTTTGTGTTTCGTAATGTACGATACGATTTGTGTAGAATCAAGTTTATATAACTAAACAGACAGACGTGCTGCTGGGGAGTTTGTTCCACCACTTCTTCTTCCCAGCTAAAGCACTAGGAAGTGGTGACGGGCGGGCATTTTTGGGGGACTGTCTTATGTAACTTTGACTTTCGAAAAGTGCTGATTTTCAGCCTAGTTTGAATAAATGACTTTTGATTTTGATTTTGTGCTATTATTCATGCAATAAAAGTTAAGTGTCTGAAATATCAGTCTGTTAACCAGAATACATGAAATGTTTCAGGTTAAGTCTATACAACGGCTTATTTAGCGGAGTATCAGCCATGACCCTGGACCAGATCCATACGGTCAACGGATTCTCCAACATATACTGGGGCTGGGGCGGAGAAGACGATGATATGTATTATAGGTAAGCATTTCTTCTTATTTTTGTTACAATAGATCAACTAATTTTTCCAACAATATTTAGAGACTTGGACAGCTCTGTCGTCCTCATTTAAATCCTGGAGTGTGCAGGTTGGACCTGATGGACAGGAAAGAAAATGCGACATAATATCCCTGTGTGCCTCGTTGGTCTGGTGGTCGCAAGCGGTACTGCTGAGCATGAGGTCCTGGGTTCAATTCCTGGGTCGGGCAAACTGAGAAATTCCAGATGGAAATCCCATTGTTTTCCATCTGGAATTGCTCAATATCAGCCCGAAGTCTGGATTTGTGCCTTTTTGATGGCAATAGGCTCGCCCCCTATTACACGGAACTTACACTATATCTGGTGAAATATGGGTAATGAAGCCAACAATAAAAGCCTATGTATTAACCAGCATTGTACAGCACAATGATACGGAATAAGTATTGGGTCCTCTACCGTCATTGCTAATAAAATTGATTTATGAAATTGTTTTTTTTTGTCCTGTTACAGATTACTCGAAAAGAATTATCACATAGCAAGGTATAAGATGTCTATCGCGCGCTACACCAGTCTAGAACATAAGAGGTCTACGCTTAATCCAAAGAGGCAGGCCATTGTTGTTGATTTTGTCTAATTAAAAGTTATTTAATTAATGATTTTATTAGTTGCTCTGCCCTCAAAACATCCATTTCAGCCAAACAGTTTTGAGAATCACGTAATTAATTATTGTCAAGCAATGTATTACTTACACGTATTTATACAAAATCATACTGGCCACAATTAATGTTGACTGTGTTATGTGTGTCACGATTAAAGTTTGACACCACGACAAGTATTGATTTTCAATTAACTAATTTTCAGGTTCCACCTGCTATCGCAAACAGTAAAATCGTTTGGCAGGGATGGTCTGTCTACCCTCAGATACGAAATAGTGCAAGAGTTGCAATACCACTTGTACACGCACATCCTAGCCAATATAGATGAGCGTAGCTGATGGACATATTTCGCCAAGCTCTTGTTTGGCGATGACCGGGAACATAACCCAGATGTTACTGAAACTATTTTTATCTACGACCATCGTGATTTTTGGATATATTTCTTTAAATGACTCACAGACCATAATAACTACGAACAATCATGAAAAAGATACAGCTTTTCCGAGAATGCCACACGGAAAAAAAAGGATCTCTTCAGCGAAGAATATCAATATTTTCAGAAAAATTGTTTCAATCCAAGTAAATATTTTCTTAACGTAAATAAATGTACTCAGTCCAAGAAAACCTGTTTACTCAAATTAAGAATAATTAATACTTGGTTTTTATTCTTGACTTAAGCAAATATTTTTGATTCAAGACTATAATAATCTTAATTGAAGAAAATTTCTAGTTTTTATCTAGTTTTAGAAATAATATTCTTAAAATTAAACTTAATAATTCTTCATTTAAGTATAATGCCTTCCAAGAAGACAACAAAACTAAGACAACATTTTACTTCATTCAAGAATATATTGGTGCCGATTCCGTTGTTCACAAACTAAACTAAATTTAAGTTCAGTGCATCTTTTTCTTTCTATTTCATTAAGAAAAGGACCGAAGAAAAATTTTAGTTTAGTCCTGTCAAATTAATCGGCGCCTGTCACTACTCCATACAAGTTTAGCCGTGATTAAAAACTTGCCTACTAAAATAACGTCAATTTACGTCAAGCGCTGATTAATTTGACAGGACTGAACTAAAATGTATCTTCTGTCCTTTTCTTAATGAAATAGAAAGAAAAAGATGCACTGAACTTAAATTTAGTATATTTTGTGAACAAGGGAATCGGCACCATTGTCAAGCAATAACGAATTACGTGATTCTCAATATATACAAAATCGTACCGGCCACAATTAATGTTGACTGTGTTATGTGCATCACGATAAAAGTCTGACACCACGACAAATATTGATTTTCAATTAACAAATTTCCAGGTTCCACCTGCTATTGCAAACAGTAAAATCAGGCAGGGATGGTCCGTCTACCCTCAGATACGAAATAGTGCAAGTGATGCAATACCACTTGTACACGCACATCCTAGCCAATATAGACGAGCGTAGCTGATGGACATATTTCGCCAAGCTCTTGTTTGGCGATGACCGGGAACATAACCCAGATGTTACTGAAACTATTTTTATCTACGACCATCGTGATTTTTGGATATATTTCTTTAAATGATTCACAGACCATAATAACTACGAACAATCATGAAAAAGATACAGCTTATCCGAGAATGCCATGGAAAATGTAGCCTTTTAAAAGGCCCGTCGTAATATAGAGGTATATCAATCTACGAGGGCGGGTCAATAAGTCCGTGACTTTTGGAATAAAACACAGATTTTTTGATAAAAAAATAATTTTATTTTTCAACGTAGTCTCCCTTGAGCTCTATACACTTTGTCCAACGCTTCTCCAATTTTTTTATCCCTTCCAAAAAAAATGATTTGTCGAGGTCCTCAAAATAGGCCTTTGTTTGCGAGATGACTTCATCATTGGAGTCAAATCTTTTTCCACCAAGCCATTTCTTCAGGTTTGGGAACAAGAAGTAGTCGCTCGGAGCCAAATCTGGAGAATAGGGCGGATGAGGGAGCAATTCATAGCCCAATTCATGGATTTTTGCCATGGCAACTGCACATGTGTGCACCCTTGCATTGTCTTGGTGGAAAAGAACTTTTTTCTTGGCCAAATGAGGTCGGTTTTTTTTTCAAATCGTCATTGAATCGGTCCAATAAATTGGCATAATATTCCCCATTGATTGTTCTTCCCTTTTGAAGGTAGTCAATGTGGATTATCTCGCGTGCATCCCAAAAAACAGTCGCCATAACTTAATTGGCTGACAAACCCACCTTGGCCTTCTTCGGCGCCGATTCACCCTTAGAAACCCACTGTTTTGACTGTTGTTTGGTCTCTGGTGTGTTGTGATGGATCCATGTTTCGTCCACGGTTACAAAACGGCGCAAAAACTCCTCCATATTGCGATTAAACAACGCCAAACCTTCCTGTGAAGTTGTTACACGATTGCGTTTGTGGTCGACTGTGAGCAAACGCGGCACCCATCTTGCGGAAAGCTTTCTCATGCCCAAGTGATCATTCAAAATTGAAACCACTGAGCCATGCGAGATCCCTACGGCTTCCACAATCTCTCGCACTTTCAATCTTCGGTCGGCCAACACCATATCGTGAATTTTTTCGATTGTTTCGGGTGTAGAGACCTCAACTGGGCGTCCAGGACGTTCGGCATCTTCAGTGCTTGTACGGCCACAACGAAATTCAGTAAACCACTTTTTTACCATTGAAATCGATGGTGCAGAGTCCCCATAGTATTTATCAAGCTTAGCCTTGGTCTCAGTAATGGTTTTTTTTCGCAAGAAATAATGCTTAATAAGCACACGAAATTCACTTTTTTCCATTTTCTCCTCAAATTAGTGAGTAGTCTGATAAAAATAGCTGTCAAACACAAACTAACTGACGCAGCAAGTTTAAATTTTGACAGGAGTCAACTGACAGATGCCTGTTGACAGGAGCAGTGTTGCTGTTTCAGTAAAGAGGTCAGAAATTCAAAAAGTCACGGACTTATTGACCCGCCCTCGTACCTAGCCTTTTCCCAATTATGTTGAAGCCGGCTTCAGTCTAACCGAATACCAGGTCAGCCGAATACCAGCCATTTTACATGGAGCGACTAACTGTCTGACCCCTCAAACCAGTAACTGGGTTACAATACCCCTTGGTAAGACTGGTTGTCAGGCTTTCGGGCTTCTGACGACCCCTAACGACAGTTAAAGATCCACGAATGACAGCCGGGACCAATGGCGTAACGTGCTTGCCGAGGCACGGAGGACTCTCGGTATGTAAAGATGGTGGAACCCATCCGCGGACCAACCCCGGCAAGCCTGATGGATCGACCCGTGCAACTCGTGGCTAAGTAATAACATATGTACAGTCATAAATGGTGGTCTACTAATGAAACAAAGTATCATGGGATCAGTATTTAATCAATTTAGATGTAGAGAAATACATACTTACGGAGTTATATCATATTGAAGAAAAACACATACAAATACGTTCGTTGCCCAGTTCGCCTGTGAAAATGAAAAAAATCAACAGGGGTGAACATATTAGGGTGTACATGTGTTCTAAAATAGTACCTAGGATTATATATGGTATGATGGTTGGTCTGTGACGGTCTGACATATAGTGTCAGTCAAGTATGTAACTGAATCCTACTAATATTATAAATGCGAAAGTTTGTGAGGATGGATGTATGTGTATGTGTATGTTTGTTACCCTTTCACGAAAAAACTACTGGACGGATTTGGATGAAACTTTACAGTAATATAGGTTATTCATCAGAATAACACATAGGCTACAATTTATAATGATTTTATCTAATTTTGGTCATTATATAACGATACGTGTCAATTAAGTCGGAATAAAATCTTCCATCTGAGAGCTATCTTGGCGTGCGCTGCCTAAACCAATGGAGCTACGTAAAGATGATGTACCGCAGGATTGTTTGTCTTAAGTAGATCTAAATAAAAGTCCGGGACAGCATATATCTACCTTTTATGTGCAAGCCAGTACGACCAAAATTGTGAACCATAAATTTAATTAAATTTGGTACTATTTTACAATGCACATATTAGTATATAATTATCAAACTCTTATCAAAATGAACACATTTCTCGCATTAAGTATTTAATGTAGATAAACTTTGTCTTTCACACTAAGTAATTTGGCCGAATAGTTTAAAAGTTATCACGATAATATGATTGACTTGAACGGAGCGCCTAACGGCGGCGGCAGCACGGGCGGAGCGCGATGCGGCGTCGGGGTCGCGGGGGAGCATAATGCAATCCAAGCAATGGCGAGGCATCGCCGAGTGCGCGACCCGAACGCGGGTAGACGCGTGTGGGCAGACGTCATTGATGGTTGTGTTCTGTATGCATTTTTATTGTCATGTCATTTATTCTTCGTCATTTATCCTAGATAGCGATTAATTACTTTTTATTTTTTATTCAGTCGTATAAGAATTGTTCTTTATTGTTTGTTTAAATATAGGATCGTAGATTTCGGGCGGACTTTTTTTCCTTGATACCCCGGGTGGTACAGGAAAAACTTTCTTGCTTAATTTGCTTTTCGCAAAAATTCGTGGCGGCCATAACGTTGCATTTGCTGTGGCTTCCTCTGGAATTGCTGCAACATTGCTAAGCGGTGGACGGACAGCACATTCGGTCTTTAAATTACCTCTTAATCTGGCAAGTGAAGAAACCCCATCGTGTAACATCAGCAAAAGCAGTGCCCGTGGCCTCCTCTTGCAACAGTGTAAATTAATCGTGTGGGACGAGTGCACAATGTCACACAAACGTGCCATCGAAGCTCTTGATCGTTGTTTACAAGGCTTACACGGCAAACAAACAATAATGGGTGGTGTGGTTGTTTTATTGGCTGGGGGACTTTCGGCAAACTTTGCCTGTCATCGAGCGAGGCACTGCAGCAGACGAAATTAACGCATGTCTAAAATCCTCATATTTATGGACCAAAGTTGAAAAGCTGCACCTTATCACCAACATGCGTGTCCAGTTATTCAGTGATCTAGAGTCGGGCGCGTACGCTGAAAAACTGCTCAAGATAGGTGAAGGTCGAATCGAAACTGACGAAGAAGGTATGGTTCTATTCACTAACCAATTTTGTCACGTTGTGGATTCGGAAGACGCACTCATTGGTCAAGTTTTTTCAAATTTGCAACAGAACATCCACGATGAAAGTTGGCTATGTGAAAGAACTATACTAGCACCAAGAAATGAGACAATTGCGAAAATCAATAAAATTATCTTGGACCAAGTAACCAGCGATGCAACAACCTACAACTCCATCGACACAGTCATGTCATCTGAAGACTGTACGAGCTACCCCGTGGAGTTTCTTAACTCTTTGGAGCTATCCGGGGTGCCATCACATAAGCTCGAATTAAAAGTCGGTATACCAGTTTTGTTAATGCGCAACTTGGACGCCCCGAGACTATGTAATGGCACTAGATTGTGAGTCATTGAACTAGGCAGGCATATTGTTAAGGCCACAATTTTAACTGGAGAAGCTAAAGGGTGAAAATGTTCTTATTCCACGCATCCCAATAATACCCAATAACTTACCCATCAATATCAAACGTTTACATTTCCCACTTAAAGTTGCATTTTCTATGACTATTAATAAATCGCAAGGGCAAACTTTGAAGGTAGCGGGGATACATTTAGGCACGCACTGTTTTTCCCATGGGCAGCTATACGTAGCTTGCTCACGTGTATCTAAATCCCAAAATCTACATATTTACGCTGAACAAAAAAAATCAAATAACATAGTATACAGGATTATATTGCAGTAAAAACACAGATAAATTAACACAGATGTTCACCTATTCCAGTTATATACCACATAATTCTTTACTTATTACAAAATCTATTAAAAAAACCGCATCAAAATCCGTTGAATAGTTTTAAAAATTTAAGCATACATAGGGACATAGGGACAAAGAAAGCTACTTTGTTTTATACTATGTAGTGATTAAATGCAAGTAACATTGGTCCAACCTGTTTATTAGTCAGTGGCGCCGATTCCCTTGTTCACAAACTAAACTAAATTATGTTCAGTGCATCTTTTTCTTTCTATTTCATTAAGAAGAGGACAGAAGATAAATTTTAGTTTAGTCCTGTCAAATTAATCAGCGCCTGTCACAACTCCATACAAGTTTAGACGTGATTAAAAACTTGCCTACTAAAATTACGTCAATTTACGTCAAGCGCTGATTAATTTGACAGGACTAAACTAAAATTGATCTTCTGTCCTTTTCGTAATGAAATAGAAAGAAAAGGATGCACTGAACTTAAATTTAGTTTAGTTTGTGAACAAGGGAATCGGCACCATTGTTTAGTAATCCGTTTGTGCTGGATAGGATAATCTCAAGCCTGTGGAAGGACATAGGGCTACTTTTTATAAACACACCGTACAGGTAAAGATTGATGAAGAAACCACTGGACTTAGCATTTTGAAATTTGCAGAGTTCTATTTTAGCTTAAAATAATGAGCACTTAGAAAGGAATTCAGATAATTCCACCCTCAAGAGATTCCCTCTAAATAGTAGGTATAGGAGTTCAAAGATTGTATGGAAACTAATTTTGAAGTTAGAAATCTGGGATGTACGATGTGAAGTTACATTAAAAAAATATAAGTATTTAAAAAAAAATGTCACGTAACTTAATGTGGCAGACCAAATTCTACGCGAGCGAAGCCGCGGGCAAAAGCTAGTATATACATAAATGTGAAAGCACTCCACAACTTCCTTCCAACTACTGTAGAGGCCGCTCGTTTGTGGAATGTATTACCAGTTCCAATAAAACACGCGCAATCGTTGCCTGTGTTTAAGACTCGTGAAAAAACATTATTTGTCGTTGTGACTGTTCTCGGTGTTAGCTGTATTAAACTATCTAATATAGTCTTCGTTTATTTTCTTTGCTTATATAGTTAGTATGTATCTATCTATTTTATAGCATCTATGTATGTATTATATCATATTGTACTTATATACTTTTTATTTGCACCAAAGACAACCACATTGTATCCAGAAAATCACTGTCCATTCCATGGTTGCCTGGAAGAGATCGCAGTAAGCGATAAGGCCGCCCATTGTATATTTTGTAGTGTATATATTTTTCCGTGTGGTGCCGGAAGTAAAGAATAGCACCATCCCATTTCTTCCCGTGGGTGTCGTAAAAGGCGACTAAGGGACTTGCTAGAGAATGGGCAGCAGCGTTCTCTATGCAATTTAACACCATACTGCGATCGCCAACCCGCCTGCCAAGCGTGGCGATTATGGCAACTGCCTCCATTGGGGGAGGCCTATGTCCAGCATAGTGGACGTCTTTCGGCTGGAATGATGATGATGATGATGATATATTTTTATTTTCGTAATGTATAATCTGGTGTACAATAAAGTATATATAAATAAATAAACTTACGCCTTCTTCCCATGGGAGTAGGCAAAAACTAGAACGCCACCTGCTACGCTCCTTACATACTCCTTTTGCTTCGTTTACGTTCATACATCTGGTCATACACGCACGTTGGTTGCAAGTACTACGCACCTGACCTTTTTGAAGAACATCACCAATGAGTTCACTATATGTCACCGTCCTTCTAAATAAAAAAGGACCTAGACAAAGATCTTGTACAAACGAAAGACAAAAGTACAGATTGTAGAAGGATTTATCTACGGTGTGATCTCAATGAAATGAAATGTCACTTTGTATAGAAAGAGCTGTGTCTATTAAAGCGTCATGCTAAGCCTGTTGGGGCGTTCCCGGCGTTTCCCCACTCACATCTGCCTTGTGAATAATAAATAAACTTTATATATTAGAAGTAGCAATGTTCGTAAAAATAAATCCACACTTGTTTCCTCGTACGGCAGACAGATTTCCAAGAAATAGACGTGATGATAGTAAATTATGTGTACATCCATCAAAAACTGCACTTATGAGCAGAAGTGTTTTTAGCATGGCACCGGTTATCTACAACAAATTGCCCAAAAGTTGGAAAGAGCAAACTATACCTAAACTTAAACAATGAAATTGTTTTTAGCACAAAAAGCGTATTACAGAATTATTAAACGACTCATGGTGATTATTATAAATAAATGAATAAATATAACAATGTATTAAACATTGTAGCCATTATAGCCATGTAGTAGTGGTGACCTTAAGTAAATATACCTTAATTATTAATGTTATTAAAATTGAACTCCTATTAAAGTGATGGAAATCTTCATTGTGATTATTGTAGTCTGCAATATTGGACAAGGAAAATAAATGATAAATAATTGGATAATGTAAATGATTGAATATAAGAAATTTGTTTAACTGTAACTGATATTTCAATTGTAAAATTTAAAAATCATTGCATGTGTAAAATCCTACTAATATTATAAATGCGAAAGTTTGTAAGGATGGATGGATGGATGGATGTTTGTTACTCTTTCACGCAAAAAGTACTGAACCGATTTGGATGAAATTTGGCACACAGATAGTTTATAACCAGAAATATCACATATGATACTTTTTATCCCGATATACCCACGGGGTCAAAACCGCGGGGCGCATCTAGTTTAATATAAATTAATCATTCAATAATAATAATTGTACTTAGATATTTGCACGCCATGAGAAATGATGACGTGAGCCACTCGTATTAAGATCTTGCATGCATGTATTATTTTAATTCTGTATGCATACACATGTTCGAGCAAATAAAAATTCTTATTCTTATTCTTAAATACCTTTTGTTAGTCGCCTTTCATTCATCCTCTCAACATGAGCAAACCATCTAAGCATATTCTTTTTAATTTTTGTCACTACAACTAGATACCTAATGCATTTACCTTACGGCTCTGGCACATGAGTAGATAAACGGAAAATTTCCGTTTATCTACTCATGTGGCTCTGGTGAGCTGCGTTGTATACCCCGCAAACAAAGAATTCGAGACATTTAGAACTAGTACAGCGATTAGAAACACGGTCAGTAAACGGAGTGGACAATCCGCCATAATTTTAGGGATGAGGCGTATTTATCGTAACAGATAGAAATAACAGATATATCAATATAGCAAATAACAATTGTTCCTACCAATATAAAATATCTGTTACAACAGCAATAACAGACCGTCAAAGACTGTTTCCGCGGCTGTTACTTACATACACACTCAACACAAACGAAGGAATATAGCAAGGTTATCAATTTCTCTCTTTTCCTCAGTGACTCTTGGTAAAAAGAGAACGCCTTATTTAATTTACTTCGAAATATGTTTACTTCTCACTTTTACTAAAGCTGTTTAATTACGCTAAAAAGATACGCACTTATTTATTATCTCTAAAATACAGTTGGTGGTCTACAACACGGAGCAATTGTATTTGCTCCGTGGTCTACAAGTAACAAAGAAAATTGAGGCTGTTATAGTCATTGACAAGTACATTTTCGAAAAATTGACTCCTAAATGAGGTCGTGTTACTGTTACCAGTAACCATTATTAAAAAAAAATGTTTAAGTTTTATTGTATTTTTCTTTATGGCAATTTGCGATGATGCAACCAAAACAAATCCTTTATTATATTTGGTTTCACGGAATGAATTCCAAAATGTTCCAGGTATTTACGATATTTTTGATAAACCATAGAGATGTTATTAAATTTTATTGAGAGTAATTTTCTCATAAGTGAGATGCATTGTAATATTTCAAATATAATAACTAGCTGGGCACTGACCGTTATCAATTTTATTTAAAATATATCGATACGGATCTAATGTATGGGCATCCCTAATACTTGTCAAGTCACTCACGTCAGGAAGATTTAACAAATGAGTAAAATGTTTCTTGTGTTTTTTTCGCACGTTTTCTCATATCATACCTGACATCGGCACCATAGCCATAGAGAAAAATAGAATAGAATAGAATGCTACTTAGTATGTTTATTTAACACCAAACAAGATAGGTATAAAATTACTTAAATGTTTTGCTGAATCTCTTAGATTAACTGGCCACATAAAGGCAATAGAAATAACATTAGTGGCAGGTATTATTAGCAAGTATTTCTAAGAAATCAGAAATCAGAAATCATTTATTTGCCATGAATGTGGGTACAAAATAGGACGTAAACATTATAAAAGCAGTTCCAACACACTCTACCTTACGGCATACAAAAGTAAAAACATATTTATATCTTCTAATCAGACAAACAAACAAACAAACAAAAAAAGAAAAGAAAAGAAAAACATAAAAGTACAGTTATGTGAATATACAGACATCAAAAACAACTAAAAATAAACAATATTTATTCCGTATTTTAACAATTATTGATTAAATTGAATTATTTTGCCTACATTAACAAGGTACTATCGGCCAATCTTCCGCATGCCCACCTCTTTTTTTTTTTTTTTTTGAGGGTGGGAAATCATCAAATAACTTCTCCCGCTCTGGGCGGAGCGGGAGGGTGTGTCAGACTCTTACTGACTAAAACCCACCCGTATTCCTTCCTGTTGCCTGTGTACCATAAGGGCCTCGGTGACCCATAAGTACCTTCCCGTGACCCCGGCAGGCATCGGCCCTAGTGGACCCCTACTTTGTGCTGATGACATCTCTTTGAGGCGCGCGTGGAATACGACGCGCCGTCGACCCGGGCCTGGTCCTTACCGGACGGTGAGCTACCCATTGCTCACCGTCCGCAAGCCCGCGCCTACGGTGGCCGGAAATCCGCCCGGGATTCCCGACGCCCTGGGCGTCTCCTGCGGCGGCTAGGGGCGAGAGGGCGCGAAACTTGCCTTTCCCTCAACCGTCCCGCCTCCTCCTTAGCGAGCATTACTGCTTCGCAGAAGGAGGTGACGGCTGCCCATGCCCTCTCGCTCCGTACCATGGCCTGAACCAGGGCCGGACGCGAGAGGTCTCTGCCGCCGATCGCCTCCACGAGGACACGGCGGTGCTCTGCCCAAGCCGGGCAGACCTCCACCGTATGCTCCACCGTGTCCTCCGGGCGATCCACACAGTGGTGACACCCGGACGTTTCCTCCCGCCTTATCCGACACAGGAACCTCCCGAAGCTGCCGTGTCCGGTGAGGACCTGCGTCAGGCGGAAGGTGAGGACGCCGTGGCGCCTCTCCAGCCACTCCTCAAAGAGGGGACTTATCGCCGAAATCGTGGCGTGCCCAGCACTGGGTTGCGACAACCGTACTTTCCATGACGCCATGAGATCCCGCCGGAGCTCCGTCCGCTGAGCCGCGATTTCTCGCGGCAACGGACTTACGCCCCGGCGTTTCGCCTCCTCGCGCCACTCCCATACGTGCGCGAGGACTTTTGCCTCCAGATCCCATGGCGGCAATCCGGCAAGGAGGCTCGCTGCCTCACAGGAGACCGTGCGGTATCCTCGGACCATCCGGATGGCCATGACCCTTTGGGCCGCGCTCAACCGGCGGGCTGGCCGCAGCGCCAGAGAGCGCGCCCATACAGGAGCCCCGTAGAGGGCCATGGACCGCACGACCCCCGCGTAGAGCCTCCGGCAGGAGGCGTTTGGACCCCCTAGATTGGGCAGGAGCCGCTTCAATGCGGCGCCCGCCCGCTCAAGTTTGGGAGCCAAACGTCGGAAATGCTCCACGAAGTTCCACCGGCTGTCGAGGACGAGTCCCAGGTACTTCATCGTCGACTCGACGCCGATAGAAACCCCTCCTACCGTTATTTGGGACCCCAACGGTGGCGCGTTCCGAGGACCATGAAAACACATGGCCTCGGACTTGTGCAGGGCCACCTCGAGTCCCAATTGCCGGATCCTTTCGACGATTGTCGCAACCCCGCGTGCCGCTAATTCGGCCGCCGCCTGGTGCGACCTCCCCTGCGCCAGGACCAACGTATCGTCAGCGTAGCACACTACGCTGACGCCGCTAGGGAGGTCGGCGCGCAGCACCCAGTCGTATCCGATGTCCCACAGATGCGGCCCCAGGACCGATCCCTGTGGGACACCGCACGACATCTCTTGCCGGTTCCACACTCCCTGGTGACCGGGGTAGATGACGGCCCTGTCCGTCAAATAGGCCTCGACCACACGACAGAGGTAGGTCGGCATCCGGTGATACCGGAGTGCCTCCCTGATGCAACTCCAGGGCAGGGTATTGAAGGCATTGGCGATGTCTAGAGACACCGCCAAGACGACCCCACCCTGGGCAACAGCATTCCCCGTCGTCAGGGCTCGCACACGCATGATGGCGTCCACCGTAGAGCGCCCTCTGCGGAAACCAAACTGGCTCTCCGCCAAATCCGGCCCCACCCGCACCAGCTGGCCGACGAGGCTGTCTGCAATGACTCTTTCAAAGAGCTTGCCCACCTCGTCGAGCAGCACGATGGGCCGATAAGCGGACGGAGAGTCCGCAGGGCGCCCTGCCGATGTAAACCCCTCCTACCGTTATTTGGGATCCCGACGGTGGCGCGTTCCGAGGGCCATAAAAACACATGGCCTCGGACTTGTGCAGGGCCACCTCGAGTCCCAAGTGTCGGATCATTTCGATGATTGTCGCAACCCCGCGTGCCGCTACTTTGGCCGCCACCTGGTGCAACCTCCCTTGCGCCAGGACCAACGTGTCGTCAGCGTAACACACTACGCTGACGCCGCTAGGGAGGTCGGCGCGCAGCACCCAGTTGTATCCTTTGTCCCACAGATGCGGCCCTAGGACCGACCCTGTGGGACACCACACGACATCTCTTGCCGGTTCCACACTCCCTGGTGACCGCGGTAAATGACTGCCCTGTCCATCAGATAGGCCTCGACCACACGACAGAGTTAGGTGGTACCGGAGTGCCTCCTTGATGCAACTCCAAGGCAGGGTATTGAAGGCATTGGCGATGTCTAGAGACACCGCCAAGACGACCCCACCCTGGGCTACCTGGAATACCAAGGAATTTTGTAATATTTGTCGATTCTACTTTTGTCCCTCAAATTCAATACCAAATTGTTCAGCTCCTTGTCGCTGGTGAAAATGCATAACTTTTGTTTTTGGTATGTTTATAATTAGATTATTTCTATTAAGCCAATTTATTATGCTTTTCAATGTATTATTGATATCGTTTTCATAATTATTTTTATTGCCGCATTTTACTATTGCTGTACTGTCGTCTGCGAATAATACCATAGGTTGTTGAATTTGTCGAGGCAAGTCGTTAATATACAAAAGAAACAATAAAGGTCCAAGGACACTACCTTGTGGTACGCCATATTTGACTTCTCTGCAGCCGGATAGATATTTATATTCTTGTTTAGTTTTCACACATATCCTTGACACTTCTGTGTATTGCTTTCGATTAGTAAGGTATGATTTAATTAGGTTTAAGACATTTCCTCTAATACCGTACGTGTAAAGTTTATTTATAAGAGCGTCATGGTTTACGTAATCGAATGCTTTCGTCATATCAGTATAAATAGCGCATACAGGCATTTTATGATCCACACTTGTCATTACGTTGTTCAGTAGATCGTATATTGCCATATTGATATTTTTATTTTCTAAGTATTGAAGGGATTGATCTTACTAAATATAACCTCATTTTTTTTTAAATAAATTCTTTCTGCAAGTTGCCCGTCGTTAAACTTTGTGGGCATATACTTGTTATTTAGAACACGCAAAGTATTTTTTCTTCGCTGTTGGTTCTGGGGCGAAATATGTACGTATGCAGGACATACTCCTTTGTGATGCAACCAAAAAAAATATGCAGTGATCGTGTCCTTCTTTATTATCTTTGGTTTGACGGGATTGGTCGCAAAATGTTCCCTGCATGTACGACTTTATTCTAATAGGAATTAAGATGATATTCAAATTAAAGTAATGGCTGGTTTGTTTAAATTTATAGTAAACTGACAGTCTTAAGCCTAAGGATAAGGGAATGTGTTCAGTTTGGAATTAACTAAAAAAAATATCAATCAACTTATCGTTTACAACTATGTTGGAGTGGGCTTCCAGTCTAACCGGTTGACTTAAAAAAAGTAATAAATAAAATGTATTCTCTATTTTCACATTTCCCCGTCATTCCTAGTTAATACTTAGGATACGATTTTCGACTTTATACGAAAATAAATAAAGAAGATATTCAATTGAGATTTAAATACGTATTTACCTACCGTAGAAAAATAAATGACTGTTATTTAATAACAGTTATTTGGATCTCTTATTTTTGTGTAACAGTAACAGTTATAACAGATATCGTGTTAAACCTGTTACAACACATCTCTAGTATATTAACTTGTATATCTAAATACATTAAAAAAGCTCCCAAGAAATAAGATAACAAAAAAAAGCGTTTACAAAAATGCCACATCGTTCTGTGTTGATATGACAGACTTCTACAATTTTTGAAGATAGTTACAGATTAATTAAATGATGCAGAAACTTTTGAATGCATCCTGGCCAATGTTCAAAAACTTCATAAAAAGCAAAAGCTATTTATTATGTCAGAATTGTAATGTCATTTTGGGATCATCGTGAATGTTGTTCGCGTAACATTTTTTGCAAAATTTATATTGAAAGATGCCGAAATACTATAGGTTCAGAGCGACAACGCCGACTCGGAAACCAAAGCGGAGCAAAGAAAAAGAAAAGGAGAGAGAAATAGAGAAGTGAGTTGTTATTCAATTAACTGTAGGTAACGGTAGGTGGTCAAATGAAAACAGCCCTTCCTACCGGCAACTACCTAGGTTGGACATTCTGGGAAGTCACTATGGTCGATCCAAGGCGTTCCAAAGTCGCTCCAAGGTTATTAAGGAATGCTACATTATTAATATGACTAAAATCATCATCGAATAAACATATTACTTAATATTAGTGTATTCGATACCATAGGTACAGCTCGATTCAAACTTGGAGCCCTCAACCCCACTGACACGTGACATTGTTACTGCGCAGCGACTCGCCTCATATTCCGAGCCACCATAAAGTTTGAATCGGGCTTTCAAATTCACTAATAGGTATCTACGTCTCTTTGCGCAAGTATCTAGATTCCATATTGTAATTCGACTAGAATAAGATCTCAGAATTACCTATGGCATTTATTTAACTTTTTAGGACCAAGTTTGATGCTGAAAGAAGTTGGTTGGACTTGACATTAGCGTGCACACCAGCGCCATCTTGGTATTTGCGGCGCACATCATGGCGCGAAAGCCCGCCCCTGATGGGTTTGCCGCGACAACTGGCCGCCGGTCTCCGAGCCTCGCTCCAGCTAAGCAACCGACCCATCTTTGTGTTTAAAATCCCAGCCGTTCGCTCCCAAGACGTTATGCGTCCATTTTAAAATTTTAACAGTGATAAGTGTACACTTTCCCGGGTGTTTGTGCTTTTTTTTTTAAACCTTACCGTTATTCGTGAACGCTTTTTATGTGGTCAAGTGAGAGTAGTGTACTCCCTAGTTTTTTTTCGTTGACAGTTAACTTCCATATTTTGTGATGGTTAGTACATTGACTAAAAACCACGATTATCTTTCATTTTGCTTGTTATTTACTTGTAATCTCAACAAGCTCACACAGAAACCTAGATATATTTGCTCTGGTGAGGTAAGAGTTATTGAAATCAAACAATCCAGCTTAGGTACGTAAAACAGGGGGTGGAGACCTATTCCGATCACCGGTATATCCGGTTTGACGTCTCCGCCCAGACCTCGAACGCGCCGGTCCGAAGGGCCCCGAGTGGTCCGCGGTGGGCGCTGAAGCAGCTGGACCGGGAGCTCCTCCTGGAAGCCTCAATCGTGCAGGCCTGGGTGTCACCACCGGACAGGCCTGCTGACATCAACGTCGAGGCGGAGAGGTTCCGGGAGGCCATGTCCGACATATGTGACGTGGCAATGCCTCGGGCCCAGCCTGGACGTGCCTCGCGCCAGGTGTACTGGTGGTCGCAGGAGCTGACGGCTCTGCACACTACGTGCGTGGCTGCGCGACGCTGGTACACCAGGCACCGCAGGCTCCGTATCAAACCTCCGGATACGGAAGCCATTCAGGCGGAGCTGTACGAGGGGTACAGAGCGGCGAAGACCGCCCTCCAAGCGGAGATCCTGCGGGCCAGGAGTTTGGCCCGCGAGGAGTCGCTGGGGACTCTGGACAGGGACCCATGGGGACGCCCGTACAAAGTGGTACGGGATAAACTCCGCCCATGGGCTCCCCCGCTGACGCAGAGTTTCAGGCCCCAGCTTGTGGAGGACGTGGTGAGCGCTCTGTTCCCTTCGCGAGGGGAACACACCTCCCCGCCCATGGCTCCGCCTACTGCGGTGCCCGATGCAGACCACACCGCCGACGACGATGACGACGACGATTCTCCGGAGGTGACTGAGGTAGAAATGAGAGCGGCGGTACGCAGGCTTAATGCCAAAAATACCGCCCCAGGACCCTACGGGAACCCTACCTGGGAAGGCCTGGGTCCTGGCCTTGGAGGCTCTCGGGCCTCGATTTAGAGAGGGGCCAGTTCTCGCTTCGTTGGAAGACGGGGAAACTGGTCCTCATAAAGAAGGCAGGGCGCCCTGCGGACTCTCCGTCCGCTTATCGGCCCATCGTGCTGCTCGACGAGGTGGGCAAACTCTTTGAAAGAGTAATTGCAGACCGCCTCGTCGGCCAGCTGGTGCGGGTGGGGCCGGATTTGGCGGAGAGCCAGTTTGGTTTCTGCAAGGGGCGCTCTACGGTGGACGCCATCATGCGCGTGCGAGCCCTGACGACGGGGAATGCTGTTGCCCAGGGTGGGGTCGTCTTGGCGGTGTCTCTAGACAATGCCTTCAATACCCTGCCCTGGAGTTGCATCAGGGAGGCGCTCCGGTACCACCGGATGCCGCCCTACCTCTGTCGTGTGGTCGAGGCTTATCTGACGAACAAGGCCATCATCTACCCCGGTCACCAGGGAGTGTGTAGCCGGCAAGAGATGTCGTGCGGTGTCCCACAGGGATCGGTCCTGGGGCCGTATCTGTGGGACATCGGATACGACTAAATGCTGCGCGCCGACCTCCCTAGCGGCGTCAGCGTAGTGTGCTACCCTGACGACACGATGGTCCTGGTGCAGGGGAGGTCGCACCAGGCGGCGGCCAAATTAGCGGCACGCGGGGTTGCGACAATCGTCGAAAGGATCCGGCAATTGGGACTCGAGGTGGCCCTGCACAAGTCCGAGGCCATGCGTTTTCATGGTCCTCGGAACGCGCCACCGTTGGGGTCCCAAATAACGGTAGGAGGGGTTTCCATCGGCGTCGAGTCGACGATGAAGTACCTGGGACTCGTCCTCGACAGCCGGTGGAACTTCGTGGAGCATTTCCGACGTTTGGCTCCCAAACTGGAGCGGGCAGGCGCTGCATTGAAGCGGCTCCTGCCCAATCTAGGGGTTCCGAACGCCTCCTGCCGGAGGCTCTACGCAGGGGTCGTGCGGTCCATGGCCCTCTACAGGGCTCCTGTATGGGCGCACGCTCTAGCGCTTCGGCCAGCCCGCTGGTTGAGCGCCATAACCATATTTTATTGTAAACTATTTTGACAAAAGAAAAACTAACATATATCACTTTTCTTTGAGTAACTCATGGTCTAAGCTATAGTCATCTAATGTAGACAGGTATTTTGTTGTGTACCTTTGATGTCTAAGCGGATCTTACACTAGAAACCTATGTTGCTTACAAGAAATTATATTATATACGCGACTACTGAAATTCTTAAGAAAATATTAATAGTATAAATTAATAGCTCAACATTTTATTACTTGGTATTTCTCGCGCATACATTCAGTAAAAGTAGGCATACAAATCCTACTCCTTATAATAGGAAATAGAACGAGTATTGACTGACAATTTGCTAATAGAGTTACTAAAGAAAATCTTTAAAAAAAAATTGTTAGATAAAATGTTATCAACAGTAAAACAAAAAAAATAAAACAAGATTTTATTTTATTACTTTGTCGGCGTGAATAATATAACCCATGGCCAATTACAGCTTTCCAGTACTAAGACAGTTGTCCCACCGCCAGCGATTTACGAGTAGGAAGTAGAGCCAGCAACTGAAAACGAGTAGGCGACCAGCGAGTGTGTAGTTCCGATAGTTTTGTCGCTGGGCTATCAGCGAGTGTCCAAGTGCGACGGGTGATTACTCGCACCACTAGCTCGACCACTCGTTGGTCTCTCGGCGCTCTCGAAGTTCTGATCGCCAAGCGAGCATCGCTGACCGAGTATCGCTGAGCGAGTATTATCTATGATAGATCTTATCGCTCGGGACAAACTAGTGGAGCGACTACTCGCAGGCGGTGTAAACAGTCCGCGATCAACTATTAATAAAGGCATCTCTTTTGTTTTCACGGAATATACATATATCTCAAGCGGTGCCTTTGTGTCGCGACGCGTCGCGCGACAAGTCGCGCCAGTATGTAGGAGCCTTTACATAATTGTGAACTAGCGAAATTCAAATTTTCTTACGTTTTTTTGTAATTTGCAGGTCAGTGTCAGGTTGTATCTTTATCAAACTATGATTCGCGATAATCATTAGAATCGTTCATACATCTCTCTTGTTATATTTGGTCCTCCTATGTATATTGTACGTTTCTTGAGCGAGAAAAAAGCCGATAATTAGTCGCTTCCTCGTCCGCGGTGGAACAACTGCCTAAGCGTCACTGAGCTATAACGGGGACAGACAGACAGACAGACGGACATGGTGAAACTATAAGTTGGTCGCAGCTTCGCGCAGCCCTGGTGGTGGAATGGCGGGACAGGCTTTCACGCCCTACCTCGTCACCATTGAGGCGGTCCGGCCAGTACTCGAGCGCTGGCTCGGGAGGAGGCACAGCCCCCTGTCGTTTTGGGTGACGCAGGTGCTCTCGGGGCATGGTTGCTTCAGGAAGTACCTGTGTCGCATAAACAGGGAGCCGGACGCCCGGTGTCACCACTGCTTGGACTGCTGGAGGACACGGCGTGGCATATGGTGGCAGAGTGTGCCGCTTGCGAGGAGCCGCGCCGAGTCCCCGTCTCAGGAGTAGTAGTAGCAGTGACCTGTCGCTGCCAGCAGTGGTCGACTCCATGCTGGGCAGCGAGGAGTCCTGGGACGCGCTGGTATCCTTCTGCGAAACATTTATCTCGCAGAAGTAGGCTGCGGAAAGGGAGCGGGAGATCTCTTCCACTCACCCTGCCTGTAGCAGGCGCACCGGGCTTCGGCGAAGGGCGAACAACGCCCTCTTCCAGTCCCCTTAAATGGGTCCGAGGCGACGGATTCGGGGACATCCGTCGTCCCCCACATAGCAGGTAGCCGTGGTGGAGGCGCGTAGTGTTCCACTATTGGTGGACGTCGTGGGGCCAGTTTTACACCTCATTCCCCCCCCGCGAGCCTGAGGTGGCCCGCAATGGTGGACAGCCGAGGATCGCAGAATTCGCCCTAGATCCCATGATCCCCGGTGCAAGCGAGGGAAGGAAACACCGGGGTGGTTTTTAGTCAGTAAGAGTCAAACAGAACCTTCGCCCGCTCCAGGCTCCACCCTGGATATGAACCAGTGACCTATGGATATACAGTCCGGCTCGAAGGACCACTTTTGTTTGAAGTAAAACAAAGACTCAGTAAAATATAGATTTCACTTTAATTAGTAAGAATATAAAATACAATTAGCCAGTTAATCTAACGTGTTCTACGGAAGTGAAAAAAGGAATTAATTGTGTTGCCACATAAAATAAAATATATTCTAACGAATATTAATGTTGCACACATAAAAAACAAGAGAAAAAGTAATAAAAATAAATTTGATTCTGAATTATTACAAATCACTGCAATTAACGTGTAATTGCATTAATTTATAATAATTCAGAATGTCAAAATATATATATGTTCACATTGTATTGAACATAGTTGGGGGGGGAGGCTGACAAGCTATCAAAAGTACAATGAACACAAGCATGATTGTAAAAATGGATTACTTATTTAATATTAGATTATTCCACTGGCAGTGGACATAGTTTGGCAATCGACCTTAAGTAAATTTTATTTTTAAATTTTATTTCTGCTACTCGAACACTGTTGTCTGGCCCAGGAAACACTTTGACAATCATTGCCATAGGCCAATGTAAGGGAGAGGCATTTACATCCTTAACGAGTACAAGATCACCTACCTTTAAGTTGTTAGAGCTATGCTTCCACTTGGGACGGCTCTGAAGTTGAGTGAGATAGTCTGCTGACCATGCCTTCCAAAAATGTTGCTTGAGTTTAGACACAATTTTCCAAAATTTTAATCTATTTATTGGAATTTCCAATAAATCGACCTCAGGATAACTAGACAAAGCCGTACCAATTAGAAAATGACCTAGAGTTAAATATCCACCTTCATTGGGGTTGGAAAGCAGAGGTCTAGAGTTCAAAACACCCTCTATTTGCACTATCACCGTGTTAAACTCTTCATATGTCAAGCACAGAGTGCCGACGACACGTTTGAGATGGTGCTTCACGCTCTTTACCCCGGCCTCCCAAAGACCACCAAATTCAGGGGAGTAACTAGGAATGAACAAAAATTTAATGTAGTTAATTTTACAATAATTATATACAGAGTCCCTATGAGCTCTGGAAGCTTGTACATTGTATAATTCTTTTAATTGATTTTCAGCTCCCTTAAATGTTTTCGCATTATCACTATACACTTTAGACGGTACACCACGCCTAGAAATAAAGCGATCAAAGCATGCCAAGAAAGTTGGGGTTGTGAGGTCCGACACAACTTCTGCATGTATAGCTTTGGTAGAAAAACAAACAAATAAAGCTACATACCCTTTTGTTACCGAGTGGTTTCCTGATTCTTGATACCTTTATATTAAAAGGACCACAAAAGTCGATGCCGACATGCTGAAAGGGCCTAGTTGCTGTGACTCGTTCCTTTGGAAGTGAACCCATGAGCTGCTTAGCAGTGTCAGCTTTCAAACGAAAACATTTCAAGCATTTATGCACTACCTTTTTTACCTCTCGTATGCCACTGATTATCCAGAATTTCTGTGATAATGAACTGAGCACCAACCTAGGACCTGCATGCAACAATCGCAAATGCTCTCTTTCTATAATTAAGGAAGTTATATTAGAATGTTTTGGCAAAATGATAGGGTGCATTTTATCCTGTGGAATGCCTGCATTTTGCAGCCTGCCACCTACACGGAGCAAACCGTGTGCATCAATAAATGGATGAAGATTGGCTAGCCCTGACTTGATTTTTTTTATTATTAATAATTGAATTAATTTCTTCCGCTAATGATATTTTTTGTATGGAATGAATTATAAATTCCAGAGCTAGCTGTAACTCTTTAGGAGTTAAATTTTTATCTTTTATAATGTTTTTTCGCATAGAATTATTTACAAACCTATACATATATGCGACAACGCTTTGTAGCTTGTTTATATTTGAAAATTTTTCTAATAAATAGGTTGGTAGAGAAGGCTCTACATTAATTATATAACAAGATTTGTCTGGTAGGTACTGTTTCTGTTTCAGTATAATTTTCTTGCTTATGATCTAGATCTGGGTTTAATAAGTATTGCGGACCATGCCACCATAATTTGTTTTCTCGCAACTTTTGTGGCTCTACCCCGCGGGAGATAATATCAGCTGGGTTTTGAGAAGAGCGAACATAGTACCAAGATGACCTATCGGTATAAGAAACAATTTGTTGAACTCTATTATTAACGTAAGTATTAGCTCTGACTCTACCTGACTGTATCCACGCTAGTACTATTTGTGAATCACTGTACAAGCGTGTGTAATGCGGAAATCTAGAGTTAATTATATCACTGACTCTTTTTGTGATTTGAACAAGCAATAACGCACTATTCAGCTCTAACTGAGGTATAGTAAGTACTTTAGCTAGAGGTGCCACACGTGACTTCGAGCAAAGAAGATTTACTTCAACACTCCCATTAGATTTTAAAATCCTTATGTAAAGGCAGGCACCATAAGCTTTCGATGATGCGTCAGCAAACCCCACCAACTCAATAGATAAAAAATTGTTACATTGGACGTACCGAGGTACAATAAGTCTATTCATTAATTTTAAGTTATTTAGAAATTTTTCCCATATGTGAGTATATTTTGTTGGAAGAATATCATCCCAACCTATCTTAATACCCCACAATTCCTGCATGATCATTTTTGCAACAATTATAATTGGGCTAATAAGACCCAATGGGTCAAAAAATTTCCCTATGTAACTAAGGATCTTTCTTTTAGTGTTCATTTGTTCATTAGGTTGTGTTAAAGGAGTCTGAAAATAGAAACTATCAGATACGACATCATACTTTAATCCTAGTGTTTTAATAATATTATCCTTATCCAACTCGATTTCATCAAAATATTTATATTCACTAGGGATATCATCCAAAACTATAGAATGATTTGAACACCATTTATGTACTTAATTTAAAATTACCAAATTTAAGTAATTCAATTAGCTGATTCTTTAATAAATTAAGTTGCTCTATATCTTCGCAACCTGTAAGTACGTCATCGACGTATGTGTTTGAAAGCATGGCTTGTGCAGCAAGAGGTAAGTCATTCTTATGCCTATTTGCAAGTTCTATTAAGCATCGAGTGGCCAAAAAGGTAGAGGCTTTCAACCCATATGTTACAGTTTGCAACTGCAAACAACTTATGGGTGGATCAACAACTTATGAATTCCTTTTTTCACTTCCGTAGAACACGTTAGATTAACTGGCTAATTGTATTTTATATTATTACTGATTAAAGTGAAATCTATATTTTACTGAGTCTTTGTTTTACTTCAAACAAAAGTGGTCCTTCGAGCGTCAGTATACGTTGTTCTTGGAGTGAAAGTGATTTTCGGTGCATAGTGGTGTATGAGGTGCTCGCGCTAGCTTTTGCAGGGTGGGACAATGTCTCAATGCCCCGGCGCAACCTCACCCTGACGATATTCTGGGTGATCCGCATCGAGTCACGAGGATTTTATTCCGATTTCACATCGGTGATCGTGAAGCATCGCAAAATTGGTGCGATTTCGGAGTTGGAATTTGGATAATTCATCAACATTTTTGTTAAGTGGGTAGATTCTCATACCCACTCTGGTATGTACGCCAATTTATTCTAGCAAGTTCAATATTTGACGTCATCATCGTTCTTCATTCACTCGTCGTGAAGTTGACACATGTCAATGCAAACCATCAAGTGTCACTGTCATACTGCATCAACGTCATTTGAGTTTGACACTCGTGACGTCTTGGCACATGTCATTCGACTTTGACACTTGTGACGTCTTGGCACATGCCATTCGACTTTGACAGTTCATTGAAGTAAACAATAAACAGTGTTAAATTCATAACAAAAAACCGGCAAGTTGTATGAATAAAATAAATAAATAAACAAAACCAAGTGATAAAAGTGTTTGTGCGGTATATTCATACTAAATACGAGCGGATAATATAGTATAAGCAATAAAATGGCTGATATAAAGAAACTGAAACTGTCGCGAGCGTCATGCAAAGCAACTTTGACGCGTATTCAAAACTTTGTAGAAGATCCGATAAACCTCACTTCGGCTACAATAGACCTTTTGGAGGCAAGGAAAGATAAACTTATTACTTCATTAAAACAGTTTGAAGCTCTTCAGTTAGATATATTAAGTTTGGATGAAAAAGATTCTGAGGATGTAGGTATGTTTGAGGAACGATTTTTTAAAACCCTTGCTAAAATCAATGAAACTATACGTATGCTTACCCAGTCAGAGTCTTCTCAATCCACATGTACTTCAACTTCTAAGTTACCCACTGTAGAAATTCCTACTTTTGATGGCAAGGATTTTACAAAATTCAAACCCTTTTATGAACTGTTTATAGCGGTAATAGACAATAACCGTACATTGACTGATGTCCAAAAGCTTTTTTATCTGAGAAAGTATCTAATCGATGAAGCTTTGTCAATAATAGTTAACCTACCGCTAGTCAGTCAATCTTATAAGGAAGCTTTAGATTTGTTGAGAAAGCGCTATGATAATAAGACACGCTTAATATGTAACCACATTAATTTAATTTTGGATATACCAACAATGCAGAAGGGAACAGCAGTTTCTATAAGAAGCTTTGTTTCTGAAATTAAACAACAATTATATGCATTAAAAAACCTTGATGAACCAGTGGATAGCTGGGATCGTCTTCTATTGTGTCTACTCTCTAAAAAACTTGATTTATATACACCCAGAGCATTTCATTTAGATAGAGATGCTAGAGTTTTACCAACTATGACTGAATTTTTAGACTTTTTAGAAAAGCGTGCTATGGCGCTGGAGGATACTATTCCCCTTAAAGGTTATACAACTGAAAATAAATTGAAGACTACAGTGCGAGTCTCAAATATTGCTGCACAATCCAATGTATTGTGTGCCTATTGTAATAAAACTGATCATGCAATTTTTGCTTGTCCCAAATTCAAGATGGTTCCTATAGAAACACGTCTGACCTTTGTAAAAGATCACAAATTGTGCTCAATATGTTTAAGATTACATACTGACAATGTCTGTAAGTACAAATTTAAATGTAAAATTTGTAAGGAATCTCATAATACACTTTTACATGAAAGTAAGAAAGAGGCTTCAGTCTCATTATGTTCACATAGTAACATTTCAAATTGTAATGTTTTATTACCTACAGTTAAGGTTAAGGTCACTGATAAATATGGTCGTGACATTTTTGTACGGGCATTGCTCGACAGTGGGAGCCAGGCTTCCTTTATAACTAACTCTTTAGTGAAAAGGTTATCAATTGTTCCCACTTTGAAATCAACTAATATTATTGGTATTGGTAATAAAACCACAAATATAAATCAGTTTGTTAGTTTACGTATAAATTCAACTGTTTATGATAATATTATATTTAATGTCAATTGCTTTATAGTTGATAAGATTACAGCACCACAGCCACAGCAAATATTAGACATTTCTAAATTGTCCATTCCAGAAAATATTATTTTATCAGATAAAGAATTTAACATCCCTACTGAAATTTCTATATTAATAGGGGCTGATATTTATTTTGATTCTTTGTTGAGTGGTTGTTTCAAAATATTGGATGGTCTTGTATTGCAAAATACTGTTTTTGGTTATGTGGTTGCTGGTAAATCCTGCATAAGCAGTAAAAATGTATGTTCAAATCTAGTTTCAAATTTTGCAATCCTTGATGAAAGAAAATTAGAAAATGTAATGGAAAATTTTTGGTTGACTGAGAAAGTGTCTGAACTTCCATTGAAAAAAGTTACAGATGAATTTATAAAAACTGAAAATATTTTCAAAGAGTCCCTTCAAATTGTTAACTGCACATTCCATGTAGATATGCCGCTTATTTTTCCTAAAAATGAGCTACAGCTGGGAAACTCTTTCTCAGTCGCCCTGCAAAGATTTTTAAGTTTGGAAAAAAAACTTAAACAAAATCCAATTTTATTGGATGAATACAAGAAATTCATAGAACAATATGTAGCATTAGGACATGCCAAGGAAGTTGATATAAATTCTTATGATCTTAATAATGGTTCTGTTTACTTTTTAGCACATCATGCCGTCTTTAACCAAGATAGTAAGACTACAAAGTTGCGAGTGGTTTTCGATGGAAGTATGAAATCCAAAAACAAAACTTCGTTGAATGACGTCATGCTGAATGGGCCTGTGGTACAAAGTGAGCTCTTTGATATTCTTCTTTTATTTCGAACATATTTATTTGTTTTAATTTGTGATATACAAAAAATGTTCCGTGGTGTTTATATTAATGAACATCACACTAGCTTACAGAACATACTTTGGAGGGATGATCCTAATACACCCATAAGTTGTTTGCAGTTGCAAACTGTAACATATGGGTTGAAAGCCTCTACCTTTTTGGCCACTCGATGCTTAATAGAACTTGCAAATAGGCATAAGAATGACTTACCTCTTGCTGCACAAGCCATGCTTTCAAACACATACGTCGATGACGTACTTACAGGTTGCGAAGATATAGAGCAACTTAATTTATTAAAGAATCAGCTAATTGAATTACTTAAATTTGGTAATTTTAAATTAAGTACATAAATGGTGTTCAAATCATTCTATAGTTTTGGATGATATCCCTAGTGAATATAAATATTTTGATGAAATCGAGTTGGATAAGGATAATATTATTAAAACACTAGGATTAAAGTATGATGTCGTATCTGATAGTTTCTATTTTCAGACTCCTTTAACACAACCTAATGAACAAATGAACACTAAAAGAAAGATCCTTAGTTACATAGGGAAATTTTTTGACCCATTGGGTCTTATTAGCCCAATTATAATTGTTGCAAAAATGATCATGCAGGAATTGTGGGGTATTAAGATAGGTTGGGATGATATTCTTCCAACAAAATATACTCACATATGGGAAAAATTTCTAAATAACTTAAAATTAATGAATAGACTTATTGTACCTCGGTACGTCCAATGTAACAATTTTTTATCTATTGAGTTGGTGGGGTTTGCTGACGCATCATCGAAAGCTTATGGTGCCTGCCTTTACATAAGGATTTTAAAATCTAATGGGAGTGTTGAAGTAAATCTTCTTTGCTCGAAGTCACGTGTGGCACCTCTAGCTAAAGTACTTACTATACCTCAGTTAGAGCTGAATAGTGCGTTATTGCTTGTTCAAATCACAAAAAGAGTCAGTGATATAATTAACTCTAGATTTCCGCATTACACACGCTTGTACAGTGATTCACAAATAGTACTAGCGTGGATACAGTCAGGTAGAGTCAGAGCTAATACTTACGTTAATAATAGAGTTCAACAAATTGTTTCTTATACCGATAGGTCATCTTGGTACTATGTTCGCTCTTCTCAAAACCCAGCTGATATTATCTCCCGCGGGGTAGAGCCACAAAAGTTGCGAGAAAACAAATTATGGTGGCATGGTCCGCAATACTTATTAAACCCAGATCTAGATCATAAGCAAGAAAATTATACTGAAACAGAAACAGTACCTACCAGACAAATCTTGTTATATAATTAATGTAGAGCCTTCTCTACCAACCTATTTATTAGAAAAATTTTCAAATATAAACAAGCTACAAAGCGTTGTCGCATATATGTATAGGTTTGTAAATAATTCTATGCGAAAAAACATTATAAAAGATAAAAATTTAACTCCTAAAGAGTTACAGCTAGCTCTGGAATTTATAATTCATTCCATACAAAAAATATCATTAGCGGAAGAAATTAATTCAATTATTAATAATAAAAAAAATCAAGTCAGGGCTAGCCAATCTTCATCCATTTATTGATGCACACGGTTTGCTCCGTGTAGGTGGCAGGCTGCAAAATGCAGGCATTCCACAGGATAAAATGCACCCTATCATTTTGCCAAAACATTCTAATATAACTTCCTTAATTATAGAAAGAGAGCATTTGCGATTGTTGCATGCAGGTCCTAGGTTGGTGCTCAGTTCATTATCACAGAAATTCTGGATAATCAGTGGCATACGAGAGGTAAAAAAGGTAGTGCATAAATGCTTGAAATGTTTTCGTTTGAAAGCTGACACTGCTAAGCAGCTCATGGGTTCACTTCCAAAGGAACGAGTCACAGCAACTAGGCCCTTTCAGCATGTCGGCATCGACTTTTGTGGTCCTTTTAATATAAAGGTATCAAGAATCAGGAAACCACTCGGTAACAAAAGGGTATGTAGCTTTATTTGTTTGTTTTTCTACCAAAGCTATACATGCAGAAGTTGTGTCGGACCTCACAACCCCAACTTTCTTGGCATGCTTTGATCGCTTTATTTCTAGGCGTGGTGTACCGTCTAAAGTGTATAGTGATAATGCGAAAACATTTAAGGGAGCTGAAAATCAATTAAAAGAATTATACAATGTACAAGCTTCCAGAGCTCATAGGGACTCTGTATATAATTATTGTAAAATTAACTACATTAAATTTTTGTTCATTCCTAGTTACTCCCCTGAATTTGGTGGTCTTTGGGAGGCCGGGGTAAAGAGCGTGAAGCACCATCTCAAACGTGTCGTCGGCACTCTGTGCTTGACATATGAAGAGTTTAACACGGTGATAGTGCAAATAGAGGGTGTTTTGAACTCTAGACCTCTGCTTTCCAACCCCAATGAAGGTGGATATTTAACTCTAGGTCATTTTCTAATTGGTACGGCTTTGTCTAGTTATCCTGAGGTCGATTTATTGGAAATTCCAATAAAATATCATTTATTTACATAACCAAATTACAAGATGATTATTAACATTAACTAAATTAAATTAAAACTAACTAATTCCAATAAATAGATTAAAATTTTGGAAAATTGTGTCTAAACTCAAGCAACATTTTTGGAAGGCATGGTCAGCAGACTATCTCACTCAACTTCAGAGCCGTCCCAAGTGGAAGCATAGCTCTAACAACTTAAAGGTAGGTGATCTTGTACTCGTTAAGGATGTAAATGCCTCTCCCTTACATTGGCCTATGGCAATGATTGTCAAAGTGTTTCCTGGGCCAGACAACAGTGTTCGAGTAGCAGAAATAAAATTTAAAAATAAAATTTACTTAAGGTCGATTGCCAAACTATGTCCACTGCCAGTGGAATAATCTAATATTAAATAAGTAATCCATTTTTACAATCATGCTTGTGTTCATTGTACTTTTGATAGCTTGTCAGCCTCCCCCCCCAACTATGTTCAATACAATGTGAACATATATATATTTTGACATTCTGAATTATTATAAATTAATGCAATTACACGTTAATTGCAGTGATTTGTAATAATTCAGAATCAAATTTATTTTTATTACTTTTTCTCTTGTTTTTTATGTGTGCAACATTAATATTCGTTAGAATATATTTTATGTTATGTGGCAACACAATTAATTCCTTTTTTCACTTCCGTAGAACACGTTAGATTAACTGGCTAATTGTATTTTATATTATTACTTATTAAAGTGAAATCTATATTTTACTGAGTCTTTGTTTTACTTCAAACAACTACAAATAAACTAAATGTTTAACAAAACTCAAACTGCAGATAATTCGAAATTATACATCAATATAACATTACTTTTTTCCTCATAATGCAATACAGTTAAATTTATTTTTGTACAAAAATACTACATACATAGCATAAATACTGACTGCACAGCAAATTTTTCAGTTGTTGGGTTAGGTTAGGTTAGAACAGTGACCATTAACGCGCGAAGGCGAGCGAGCGAAGCGAGCGTGTCGCGGCAGCGACCGCCGAGCGCCAGATGCCCTCTATTACCAAAACAAAAATTCGATGCCAGTTTAAATTAAAACAAAGCTAACAACTGATTATTAAGCTGCTACATTTTACTTATATGTACGTTATGGGGACAACGGGAAATAAATTTAATCACGTCCCGCTGTCCCCGTAACGACTGTGACTAATAAAATGCTGTTTTATTTAGAAAAACTGCTGTACATAATATAAAAATAGAAGCTATATTTAAAAGAAAAAGAGTTAACATGTATAATGTGCATTAAGATTATTAGCTGTGCATTGATAAAAAAGCTTTTGCTTTAGGAAAAATCGCTGTACGCTGCGAAAATAATTTGTAGTGTGTTTAGTGATATTTTGAGTTGAATATTTTGCTGTGCAATCAGTAGTTTTGATGGGAATTCGGAATCTTATTGCATAGAAAAAGGATATTTTTTGATTTGCGTTTAAATACTACCCAAACAAAACATCATCAGGAAACCTAGACTTATAATTATTATTAGTCAGATATCGCCAATCCACCTTGAGCATGACTGGTGATCAACGCTCATGCCTTCTGTATGAGAATAGGCCTTTGCCCAGCAGTGGGACAATAATAGGCTGGTATTATTATTATTATTTATGTGTACAATCAAAAACTTGGTAACTTAGTTAGCTCAATCAATATTTCGACGAATAATTTGCGATATTTTAAGATTATTTTACATCAGCAGTATATTATAACACTACAACCAACTAAGAACAACATCATCATGAAATCCATTAAACCTTCATTACACAATAACAATCAATATATCGCGCACGATTAATCGATTACTGTCCAGTACATTTAACCGATTTTTCAGCAACACTCGTGGAGTAATGAATCGATAAGGCGAGTGCGAATGGCAGCCTCTGACGGGGTACCTACAACATTAATCAGGGACGTACTACGGGGGTAAGAAGTGATACGGGTTGGTACCACATCCGATCCGTTTCATACATAAATTCTTTGGCCGTGAATAGTAGTTATTCGTTAAGGTAGAGGCTTTATAGTGTATTTTCTTTTATTTTTCTTATCAAGATACAATTTTAGAGGGTGATTTACCATAGGCACAATTCCTGTATGTTTAAGAACGGTCGCATTCGAATCACAGACACACCTTCTCAATCTGTCAAAAATAGCTCTGAATCTTTGATTTCCTAAGAGAGCGGTGATTGGTCACATAATAACGGCTGTCATCATACATAGCGTTTTTATGAAATCTTATGTCAAATACTGGTGGTGAAACTGACAGATTTTCATGACGGCTTTAGTACTCGTAGTAAGTCAATGGTGACGGTCGTTATAATATGACGGAACCGCTTTCGATACACACATGGCACAATCAGTGGGAACTTGGCACCCATCACCTGGGTGGTCTTGACCACATTTAAAGCAGCGTAGTTTTGAACGAGATCTATGAGAAGTATGAGATTGTCGCTGAGAAGAAATAGCGACTAGATTTTGAACGTTTTTAAATACGCTAATTAGCCTTCAGATGTCGTTATTGATTCTATAGGTATTCTCAAACACAATTGCCTCTGATGATAGTTCAAAGTTTAGAAGACTTCCATTGGAGGTTATTATTTTAGCAATTTTTAAAGAACATACGCGCTTTATATGAATGTATTTGTGAAAAGCAGGTTTTGTAACTAAATTTTCATTGAGACCATAAGAAGAATTTTCTACAATTTTCTTTTACAAAAAGAAAGAAAGAAAAATTGTTTATTCAAGCAATCTTTATAAAGCTCACAATAGATTTGCTGAAATAGAATTGCGGATAGACTGACTTTTATGACCACTTGCGGTAATAACGTCTTAGTGAGTATAATTCAGCCGCTGAATTATAAACCCAGGTAGGGTACGCCCACCTTTTTATAATTATGCTGGAATTATACGGGAATCATTCAAAGCCGGTCTTGCCCCGGTTATCAGGCCTATGTTTAGATTGCGTTTCTGCCTTTACGAAATGGAGTTTGTGTGGGCTTGGTACTTTAGTTTTGTTTGTCTTTTAAAATACAGGGTTAAGGCTTCTACATACTGGCGCGACTTGTCGCGCGACGCGACGCAACACAAAGACACCGCGTGTAGCGCTACAAGCGGTGCCTTTGTGTCGCGACGCGTCGCGCGACAAGTCACGCCAGTATGTAGCCTTTAGAGGGGTCTGTCTGCCCCTAGTCGCCGCAGGAGACGCCCTGGGCGCCTCAAAGAGATGTCGTCAGCACAAGTGTAGGGGTCCAATAGGGCCGATGCCTGCCGTGGTCGCGGGAAAGTCCAAAAGGGTTACCGAGGCCCCTGGCAACACAGGCAACGGAAGGAACACGGGTGGGTATAATCAGGAAGAGTGACACAAAGAGCGGGAGAAGTTATTTGATAATTTCCCAAGGGTCCGTGGGAAACTATCAAATAACTTTTTAAAAGACAAAACTAACGTACCAAACCCACACAAACTCCATGTCGTAATGGTAGAAACGCAATCTAAACATAGGCCTGATAACCGGAGCAAGACCGGCTTTGAATGATTCCCGTATAATTCCGGCATGATTATAAAAAGGTGGGCGTACCCTACCTGGTATTATCCGGGCAGCGGCTGAATTATACTCACTAAGACGTTATTACCGCAAATGGTCATAACAGTAAGTCTATCCGCAATTCTATTTCAGCAAATCTATTGTGAGCTTTATAAAGATTGCTTGTAAAAGAAAATTGTAGAAAATTCTTATGGTCTCAAAGAAAAGTTAGTTACAAGACCTTCTTTTCAAAAATAAAGTTGAAGTCTTCTAAACTTTGAACTATCATCAGAGACTACTGTGTTTGAGAATACCTATAGAATCAATAACGACATCTGGAGGCCAATCACCGTATTTAAAAATGTTCAAAATCTAGTCGCTATTTCATCTCAGCGACAATCAAATACTTGTCAAAGGTCTCGTTCAAAACTCCGCTGCTTTAAATGTGGTCAAGACCACCCAGATGATGGGTGCTAAGTTTCCACTGATTGTGCCATGTGTGTATCAAAAGCGGTTCCGATATATTTATAACGACCGTCATCATTGACCTACTACTAAAGCCGTCATGAAAATCTGTCAGTTTCGCCACCACTATTTGATTTAAGATTTCATAAAAACGCTATGTATGATGACAGCCGTTATTATGTGACCGATCACCGCTGTCTTAGGAAACCAAAGATTCAGAGCTATTTTTGACAGATTAAGATGGTTTGTCTAAGATTCGAATGCGACCGTTCTTAAACATATAGAAATTGTGCCTATGGTAAATCAACCCCAAAAATAGTATCTAGATTAGAAATAAAAGAAAATACAATAGATAGCCTCCACGATTCCACTTACGAGTAAATGTAAGTCTTACAAAGCTATCTGGGCAATCACTCCAGCCACTAACTTGATTTTTTAACCATTGAAATGAAATGAAATGACATTGTTAGGATATCAGAATCACTTTTACACGTCATATTAAAAAATAAGCTAGATGGAGTCGATTGTTTGAGCTATTCGCTCTTAAAGGTAATTTATTCCGATTCGAGACAGACGTCTTGTCTTTTTTAGGGTTCCCTAGTAAACAAGGAACCCTTATAGTTTCGCCATGTCCGTCTGTCTGTCTGTTTGTCTGTCCCCGCTGTAGCTCAGAGATGCTTAGTACTAGAGAGCTGTAATTTGGCATAGGTGTACTGTATATTAATCACGCCGACAAAGTGCTAAAATAAAATCTTGAAAAAACATTTTTTTTTGGGTACCTGCCTTGCACGTAATGTGGGGATGATATTTTTTTTCTCGTCTATCCCATGGTGTGGGATATCGATGGATAGGCCGTTCAAAAATATTGCGGGTCTGTGAACACCATTTTTTGATTCAAGGACCCGTTTGCGTAATATTAAGCATTAAAGTTGTTAGAGTCAAGTGTCCCCACCTCCTGCCAGCTAAATGGTTGTTTATGGAGATGTGAAATTAAAAGGAAAACTATCACCGCTAAGTGGGCTTTACAAGTTAACGAGTAATAGTCGACCAACTTAAATCTGCAGTTGGAGAATTGAACGTGGCATATATCAATGTATGGGAGAACATGTTTTTCAACTACAATGTTAAGTTGGTTTTTGGGATAAATCCATACCAACTTCTCAACTACGGAACACTTCATTGGGCGTGGTATGACACGCACTTGGCCGGTTTTTTCAAATATTTTAGAAGCAACCACTTACGTGTCTTATTTGAAGAAGTCGACGAGCCCGCTCTACAATCCCTCGTGAGGAAAAGAAGCAATTTTTTCGTCGATTGCTGTGCTGAAGTTTGTATACGGCAACATTTGGCAAAATATTGCCAACTATAAAAACTTAAGCCATTTGGTTCAATAAATAAATACCGTTTTTTTTTCAGAACTTTGTTTTGTCACTTTCCTACGGGTTTTAGGGGTCTCATGTCGTAGCCAAATCAAATATACTAAGCCACTTTTGAACGTCAAAACGTACAAGACAAAATCATTGATCCTAGGTGCCCCTTCCAAAAGGTACCCACTATAAGGTAAGGTTCCATATGGAGAAGAATGGACAAGAAACTCCACAGTTAGCACTGAGGTACTAGCAATTGAGTACCCAGTGCTGATTTACGTGATTTTGTTTTAATTCATAGACAGACCTCAGTGTACAATTGTCAGTCTTATAAAATTAAATATTTAATTTAATTGTTTCGCATCACTTTCAATTCAATAGTTAGGCTGTATTTAATCAAATGGAGCTTCCGTTATACCATTTAAAGAGTTTCATTGTGCATTGTAGGGCTATCTATATCTATCAGATTTTGTGTTCCACTGTCGAGAGAAGTCTTCTTCAGTTAACACTACACTTGCTCACAAAATATTGGTGATTTCGAACCGTTAATCACAGTTTCATTACCATAGTTTCCATAACGTTCAGTGTTCAAAAGTGAATAGATACCTACAACATTAAGAATATCATATTGCAAAGTGGTACCGACCAGATTTCGAGGTACATAGATGACAAAGAAAGTCTTCTTTGAAACCTGGTAAGTTATCTGGTAAAGCGGACGCTTTGAAGCCAAAAATAGGATTTAGTATATATACATTGTAACATTACGATAGGCCGGAGGGCTAGTCGTAAGTCGTATATAAAATAAAGGTAAGTAACATAAAATAAAAAGGTAAGTGTGAGTAGGAGTTCCAGGTCGGCTTTAATTTCTCGTAGCTCGAGTCACTCGGATGCCAGGAAACGGGAACGGCAGGCAGTAGTGGAGCAGAAGGAGGACAAGGCAACAGTGTCTTCCGTCGTACTGGATTAATATAATTGACACGCGAGCGTTCACTAAAACTACGACAACTCAGAAAATACGCATCGTAGCTCTACAAACCCCTAGTCATTGAAGTTGTTATATGAAATAAGCTACCAGGTAATATAGGGTTTAGTGCAGTTTCACCTTGCAATATATTGCTAATTCGAAGTTGAAAGTAGCGTGAGCGACTTTTTCGTACAAATATCGTCATATTTATAAAACAAAAGCAATAAGTCCAAAAGATAATACGTAATTTTCTTAAAACCATACTTCTTTACAATACTCAAAGAAAGAACAGATATCTCTCTGCGTTTTTTTAAATGACAAGCTTATCAAAAAATAACCTTATTGCAAAAAAAAAAAGGTATGCTTACACAATTATTCCGGGAACTCTGTAAGCCCCTTAGCTTCGGTTCTTATCTTAGGAGGAGGAGTTGTCGACATCCCTGTCTAGAGGAGGAAAAGCTTTTAAGAGTTTTCGTAAACAAGAGGTTACGTTATAGAGCTATGTGATGCTTCACACTAGCAGGAGGGCCGTGTTGGTGTCATGGACCACGTGAGTACAATGCCTTAGCGTCATAAGGTTCCTTGTCCAGGAGTCGGCAGAGAAAAGGACCCCCGGTCTTGTCTCAAGTCACGCCGATATAGAAGTCAGCGGAGGCACTTTGCAGTGTCTCACGGTCAGCGGGAGGTGTATCTTGGCCTCTTGCGGCATGCAAGAGTGGTCCGCTGCGGCGTTTTACGCCACGCGACAAGTGTACCCCCGACGTCTGAGGCCTCCAAAAGATGTAGACAATACCCTACTGACTGGTATCATAGATATTCTATGATACCAGTGTCGGCCTTTGACGTTGGAAAACCGACGCCTGAGGGCGACACCGGTAAGCGATCATCATTAAAAGACGAAAAAGTTTTAAAATTATTAAATAAAGGCTGTCATCATTAGAAGATCTAAACGTTTTTAGGGGATCAATTAAATGGTAAATATTTAATGGATCCCCTAAAATCTTATAGATCAATGGCAAACCCCAACAGAATTCGAACCCAAAGACCACGTATCATAAAAATATAATTTTGCTAATCCTTCTTCAGATCAAACATGAATATAACGCTATGTCTTCTAGCGCTGGTGACGCTTGCAACGTTAGTTGATGCCCAACAAATCCATCTAGAGAAATCCATAAACAGGCGAGCGTCACCGACAACAGACTGCAGCAGAAACTTCAGAAACTTGTACTTAATCACATGCGCAAAAGAGTACCAGCAAAATCGTAAGTTTTTATGAATGCTTAGGTATACATAATTAGCACTTTGCCAGCGACTTTGCCCGTAAATTCCCTACCCCGTGAGATTTTTAAAAAATCCGCCTCATGCTTTAATTACCTAAGTCATGTTAAACCACCGCTGTGAAAAAAAATTGTTTTATTGGTACAGAAACTCACAGACTGATTATATCGACAACGCCCATCCCACCCTGGGTTGGGCATTGATGATGTCAGTCTGTGAGTGAGTCAGGACTTTTCTTGTTACCAGACTGCGTCACAAATTAGGAATTCGTCTGGTCTTTTTGTCAGCAGGCTTAGCACGAGAACCGTAGAGAAACGTTTTGTCGACGGAAGATTAGACAAAAATGACGTTTTCGTGTAGACAGTTGACAGTTTTCTACCGAAAAATGTAGACAAGCGATTTCTATTCTATAATATAACATCACAACCTGTTTCCACGATGGTTTGGGCAGAGGTGGACCTGTAGTACACCCACATTTCGCCAGTTATGTTTAAGTCCCATGTAATAGTGGGCGAGCCTATTGCCATCAACCGGGCACAAATCCAGACTTCGGGCTGCTCCAGGCGTTTTGATACGGAGGGACCGTATCAAAACGCCTTAAAAGCAAATGGTCTTATAGCAAAACGACCTATAATCTGTGGCGGCATCTACAGCGCCACATACGAACTACGCATCACACTGACGTCACGCAAAAATCCTGCATCGCGCAAGCAGAGTTTACCGCGCAACTAGCATATATACAACATCCCGACATCAACCGTCGGGCAGTTGCCCACCAGACACGACACCCGTCTGGTCGGATGATCCTCCCTTTTCTATGGAGGATGAGTGAACTTTACACCCTGTTCCTCATGCCTCTATACTGGTGACCCCGAGTATGATCGTCAGTGCAGCCTTCGTGCAACTACTTCAGCGTGACGTCATCATCATCACTTCCTCAAGCTTTCGAGCGGCGAGTCACACAGCCAGCCAGCACCCACGGCTTCAACGGGTATCCTGACTACCAGCATGCAGCGACCGCGCATACCTGGTCATCACCCTAAGCCTCATCAGCAACCTTGGCACAGCACACTGCACTTTCGGCCGGTCAACAAGCAGAGCTCTTCAACCCTCTCCTGGTCGACGCCAGCAGTCAGCCCTCAACCCGGCGCTGTACCACGTCCGACTCACTGGAGCATAACGCAGCGCCACCCCGGCTCACTGGGGCATCATCACCGCAGACAGTTCCGACCCACCGCGAACTATGCGACAACCGGTTCCGACCCACTGGAACCCCACACCTGGCACTGGCAAGCATCGCAAGATACACGACTCAGCCCACTATCGACCTCCGGTCTCCGGAGGGGAGTGATGTAGCGGCATCTACAGCGCCACATACGAACTACGCATCACACTGACGTCACGCAAAAATCCTGCATCGCGCAAGCAGAGTTTACCGCGCAACTAGCATACTCGTATATACAACATCCCGACATCAACCGTCGGGCAGTTGCCCACCAGACACGACACCCGTCTGGTCGGAGGATCCTCCCTTTTCTATGGAGGATGAGTGAACTTTACACCCTGTTCCTCATGCCTCTATAAATCAAAACGATGAAACGAACAGACAAGTCAATCACTTCACATCACATCACTGTTTTGGGTTTTATCTGGAATTTCTCAGTCGCAGCCCGGACTGCTACTGAGAAATTCTAGATAGAATCCAATAACACTTTACCCGACCCGGGAATCGAACCCAAGACCTCATGCTCAGCAGTAGTGCTTGCAACCACTAGACCGTCGAGGCAGTTTATTATATAGTAGAGTAGAAATAGAAAGCGTCCTGCTAAGCCTGCTGGATCGATGGCATACCACCATCATTCATCCGATTAGCGTTGTCCCAACTACTGTCCGGCCGTCGAGATAAATAGAAAGCGTCGTGCTAAGCCTGCTGGATCGATGGCATACCACCATCATTCATCCGATTAGCGTTGTCCCAACTACTGTCCGGCCGTCGAGATAAATAGAAAGCGTCGTGCTAAGCCTGCTGGATCGATGGCATACCACCATCATTCATCCGATTAGCGTTGTCCCAACTACTGTCCGTCCGTCGAGAGAATAAGTTTCTAACACCCGTCAATTGGACAATTTCTAGTAACTTTAAGGAAAATATTCGCAAGACATTCGTTAGTGTGAACTGAAAGATGTCAAGAACGCAATCTCTCAACGGCCGGACTGTATGTTAGTTTTGTTTCGGTGCACACTGGGCGTCTGCGCAGTTAGTAATCTGCCATCGCTGACAGGCACATATTTAGACCATGGTATAAGCCAATTTTCTAAGCCAAAGCAAGAGGATACGCGTCGTCATTTCTTAGATTTTTTAAATCAACTATCCACTTACATGCTGTTTTCGTTTGACTTTCAGTACTCACCCAACCTGGACGAAGGTCAATCCTTACGAAGTATTGTTAACTTAGTTAAACAAATAATATAATTATATTAGACGGTTTTTTTTTTCTAAATTTAGGTACAGTCGCCAGCACATTAGGTTATACGAAACTGTAAAATGTCTCAAAATTATTTTATACCTTATGTGTCTCCGTATCAAAACGCCTTAAAAGCATTTGCTTTTACTAATATATGTTTACGTAATTTATGTTGATGTAATATGTTTATTTAATATGTATTTTGGTCTTAATAGCAAAACGACCTATAATCAAAACTACGAAACGAACAGACAAGCACATCACTTTACAGCACATCACCTTTTTGGCGTCGCATAAGACGTTTTTATATATTTTCTTTGTTGTTTTTTGTTTATTCGAACAAATATGCACTACTATATTATTATTTATTTATTTATTTAATACTTTACGCACATAAATGTACAGAGGCGGACTTAATGCCATAGGCATTTTTTTATTTGTTTTTTTTGGCATTTATTTTACTTACTTATACTTTTTGTAGTACTTGTGCGTGTGCCAAATAAAATATTTTTCTTTCTTTCTTTCTTTCACCACCAAAAAATATTTTATACCTACAGTAGTTTTTTTTTAATAAATTTACCTACCTCTTTCAGACCATTTCTCAAGGTTCGTCAAAGTAACAAAACTAGGCCACCCCAATCAAATGGGTTAGGTTAGGTTAGAAGTGGGACTAACCACACGAGAGCCGAGCGAGCGGCGGCAACGGTTGGCGAGCGCTACATCAAACTTGTTAGCAGTTAATTGACTATTTAGTATTTTATGACACCAACATGGAAATTATTTTGAGTCTTTTGCGAGGATGTGACGCATATATTTACCCAACTTGTTATTTCATATTTGTGTTCTTTTTTGCGTTATGTTTACCGTAAACAAACGTATTTTCTTTCGTTTTATTATTTTAGTATTTGGAGATAGGGAATGGAACACTGGTGCCGATTCCCTTGTTCACAAACTAAACTAAATTTAAGTTCAGTGCATCTTTTTCTTTATATTTCATTAAGAAGAGGACAGAAGATAAATTTTAGTTTAGTCCTGTCAAATTAATCAGCGCCTGTCATTACTCCATACAAATTTAGACGTAATTAAAAACTTGCCTACTAAAATTACGTCAATTTACGTCAAGCGCTGATTAATTATATAGTCAAAAAATATATAGTCTCAAGCAGATGATACACAAAATGTTTCCTTTAAACGATCTCATCTCTAATGTGTTGTGTTAACTGTACCATTTTTGCTCTTTTGTTTTTAGGACCATTTGCTCATAGTACGATTTTCTAATAGAACATATTGGTAAAGTGTCGTTTGGTATTGTCTGGTTTTCCATAAAATAATTTGTATAGTACAAATTATATTGTTTTCCATAATCGTCCCTCATAATATTTACTTGCACTATTATCATTTATGCTAATAACGCTTGTCATATCAACTTATTAGTCATAACTTTTATTTTCTATAAAATAAGTTTCCATAATAACATGTGTTTTAATCATTAGTTTCTATAAGTAAAACATTACATAATCGATACTTGACATAAGCAACATTTAATATAATTTAAAAACGTTTATTGTTTTGTACAAAAAAATAATGTCACTAAGGCATTTGGTCTGTCATCAAATGATTTATTACAGCAAACAATCTTTAGACAATAAACGCTTAGTCAAAATCGAAACGGCTAGGTACGGTTAGGTTAGAACTGTGACCATACAACGCCAGATTTCTTCTTCTGCAAAGCAGGCATGCATGGTCGGACGGTGAGCAATGGTCAGCTCACCGTCCAGTAAGGACCAGCATGTCGATTCTATAAAAATCTCACAGTTAAAACTAGCGTGGAGTGAGCTGTCAGTGTTATCCCACTGATGCTAGGGTGTGACCAAGCATTACATTTATAATCATAATCGAGATTTTAAAAATATTTTGATGCTTATTCTATTGATCATTTTATATTATATCAAAACTAGTATTTAAGTGTTGAAACGTTTCTATTTAGGGTTTTTTTTTAAATAAAATAGCAAAACAGAAATTCAGTCAGAAACTCAATTTTGTTTTTTTTTATTCCAAAAGGTTTGGTAATTTTCGCAGCCGCCATCTTGCTTTTTAGATTTGACCTCACTACCGGCTGTAACACCCCCGAAAAACACGAAAACGACACCCATGATTAAAAATCTGAACATTTTCGCAGCTGCAATCTTGCTTTTTAATTTTAACCTCACTATCGGATTTATCACCCCCGAAAACATGAAAACATCTGACACCCATGATGAAAAATCTGAACATTTCCGCAGCCGCCATCTTGCTTTTTAGATTTGACCTCAGTATCGGCTGTAACATCCCCGAAAACCATGAAAACGACACCCTTGATGTAAAATGTTTGTAGCCGCCATTTTGGATTTTGATATAAAAGGTGGTAAAACCAAATCTTTGTTTGTCGCGCATTTAAAAATATAAAACGGCAAATTAAAAAAAAACCCATCTTCTTCACCATCATATTAATATTAATAACAGCGCCACACGCGCAAGCGCGGCGTGATCTTATCACTTCACCCGATTCTCGTAACCATAGTAACCACCCGCGCAGAAGTGAATCGGTTAGGTAAAGTGAGTCGGTAAGCGCGACGCGCGAGTGTCGTGATCTTATCACTTCTCTCGCTAGTCTTTGCCATAGCAACATCACTTCACTTGGGCTGGATGAAGTGAGCCTAGCCGCCCGCCAGCAGGTGCACGCGCTGCGCGAGTGTCAGTTGAACTGTTGAATTTTGTTATAGTATTGATGACGGTGCTTTTATTAATATTATTTATTATATATATTGGCAACGCGTAGGTCGGTATAAATTTACCTACCTAAAATAAAATATTAGAAAGGTACTTATTAAATAATCCGCACGTTTTTATTCAAATGGCTTTTGTACACAGACACACACATCGTTTAGTTAGGTTTCCACATAGTTTGTAAGGGGATAAATTCTATGGTCCGTCAGCCAGGCACACTTTTAGCACTCGATCACTTGACACACTCGGTTATCTCTTCTTATTGAATAGATTTGGGTTAATAACAACGCTGAATAACGTCGCACAGTTTTTACTCGACTCAATCCACTATCACTTCTTCAAAACACATCGCGGTTGGGTCATGGGATTGCGTTTATTTAATCAGTTAAAACACATAGCGATTGGGTCATGGGATTGCGTTTATTTAATCAGTTAACTGATTATGATCAATAGAATTAGCATAAAAATATTATTAAAATGTCGATTATGATTATAAATGTAATCCTTGGTCCATCCCTAGTATCAGCATATCGATTCTGTAAAAATCTCACCGTGAAAGCTCGCTTGGAGTGAGCTTTCAGTGTCATCTCACTGATGCTAGGGAGTGACCAAGCATTAAAGGACCATGGGCTAAAATGTATACACCCTGGTCCAATATACCAACAGTGTTACAACCTATGCCAAATGAAAGGATTTGAAGAGTAAAATATTTCATGCTATAGCGCCAAGCCGAAATTGAGCGCGATCATGGTGTTTAAAACCTAACCCTATTTTATTTAAATATTTTAATAAAAATGGTCAAGTATTTGATCATATTTTCGCCTGGTGGTTAGTGTCGGTATTTTCAAGATTACTTATACATTACATAATTTTTAGGGTTCGGTATTTCCAGCAAAGCAGATGGGTAGAACTTAAAGTATAAAAGAAACAACAAATGTTATATTGTAGCTTTATTAATAGTTCTGTATTATCAGTGTTATCTCTTAAAATAATTACAAAAATAGCTTAATATAATATTATAACTAAATAATTATTCAACAATAATCTCATCTAAATGTAGTGCCGGTCTATGAAATCCTTCCAGTCTACCCAGCCCCAAGTACCATATTATAAAGATTACATGCGCACAGCTCCCTATAGTGCGTCTACCCGTAAGACATGTACAATAATAATGTATTATCGCTTCTCGGCCTACTTGATCGCGGTCAATTAATGTGTAAGTGTAATATGTTTCTGATCTAACGTGTCGAGATTGTACTCGTCCCCTGAGTAGCCATACGTTAGTTTGCATAATATTACATTGCTGCAAGTCGTGCAAGTTACTCTGCCGATATATTTCTATTGTATAGAGACCGCTTTCACGCAAGTGTTCGCTAGCGTACGATCGTGCAAGCTTAAGCTGATAAGTGCCAAGAGCAATGAGAATCAAATCATCTATGGTTAATACGGGAAAGTCTTGCAACTGGGGAAGATTTGCTTCCATTGTTTCAAACGCGACTCGCTGTCTATTAAGATTTTTTAATGTTACGTTTTATATGAGATAAAAGGTTTGGAGGGTTCATCTTTATGTTTATTATGCTCAAAATGTCACGAGCAAGTCTATTATCAGTAGCTACTTTATAAAACGCATTAATAAGCGCAGCTGCAGTTTTAAAATCAACAAACATGTGAGGCAACGCTCTATTAAAATAATCTTGCCGTAACAATTTGAATCGGTTCTTAAACTTGCCATTAACCACTTCCACCACCCAACGAATGATAGTCATTAATCTAGATTTATTGGCCTGCTCTGTCGTCAATTGGCTTTCATTCCTATCCTTTGTTGGAGGAAAATGTGTTTCATATCCTAGCGATTCCAGGTCCATGACACAGTCTCTGAAGCCTCGATCCAAAATTAATACATCATTTGGTTCAAAGAACATATGAAATGCATGAGTCTCGTCTACACACAAGTTGGTTATAATCGTTGCATCACTGGTTGTTGCGGCGTATGGACCAAGGACATCTATTATGTAACCGTCACTGCAAACAATTAAAAAGGGTTTCAACAAGTTTTGAAACTTGTGGTGACTGTATGTTAACTTTTGAAAAAGAAAGTTGCTACTTTTTTCAATGTAGACATATGTTCCATCACAAATGACTATGGCTGTTGTGTTGTTGTCATTACCAAAAATACTCCTCGGTAAAAACAAATTCCTATCCAACTTATTCTGTCTCGAAATATTGTTCATGCCTAAGTGAGTACTTACAAAATCGGCCGTTAAATGTTGTCTGGCTAGTGCTAGTTTCCTTTCCAGGGTTCTGCGTGACATATTAAACAGGCTTGATAGTCTTTCATTAGACTCACCTGTACGCAATTACGATAAATATACGCCAATTATAGTACGAGGATGATTAGTCACTGGTGTCAATGAAGGAGTTTCTTGTAAAAGCACATCGAATTGCCCAGTAGTGAGTCCAGTCCAAAAGACTATGTCATTGACACTTAACGATCCCAACAATTCAAATTCGATCCTAGCTCCTTGATTAAGAGCTGATATTAACATATTAGACATATCTGTGAAAAAGTCAACCGAAAAATCGTGCGACACGTTACAGTGCTCAAGTAATGAATCCCACACTTTACCTTCCAAATGCTCTTGACAGACTCTTGCACTAATCGGAATGTACAAACGCTGTATACGTAGAACATATAATTTAATTGTGGTGGGTATTCTTTTTCGTTCAATGTTGTGACAATAGTTGAAAATGAAATGATTTGCTGTGTTTGGTGCTCTAATATATTCGGGCGAATAAAACATTTGTTCAACAGAAATGTTCTCCGCCGCAGGTTCCACATCAGCCACCGCAGGTTCCACGTCCTCCACCGCAGGCTCTTCAAAGTTTTCTGCAAAAGCAGCATTAATCCTTTGCCAGCAACGATGGCATACATTTTGTGTTTTATTATACACAACCTGAAAATAAATATGCCAATATGAGAATAGTTAAAGGCTGCTGAAATATGACATTTATCCCACTGTGGTTTTTGTTTAATAGGCTTGCTTAAACGGATAGTAGTTAGAGCGTAGTATTCTTATTATAACATAACATAGTGGATAGTGTTTTCTTTCGTTATAAAGACAATTTGCTATATGGCATAGTAGTCAATTTGCTCCTGACTGAATAAGAGTGTGTTTCTATGTTTTATGATAGCAACGACATATAAAAAATACACAGATTTTTAATATAATATCTAAAAATATATAAATAAGCCCATACCTCGACCAAGGCGTTTTGTCGCACATATTCTGCAAACTGAGGTCGACGTTGTGGAATATTTGCTCCCAAAATATGCCTTCTTGTTCGTACTACGCGCGAGCGCAGACATAATACACAGCGGCTATCTGCCATTACACTATTCACCAAGAGCGTTTGCTAAAATCGTGTTCAATTAGAAGTCCGATAGTCACATGAACCTAAGCAATATCGAAGTCAAATAAAACGGGCCGGGGTCAGAAAGTCGCAAAACAAGCCGATAGTAACACAAAAACAAGGATCGTAAACAAGGTGCGAGCAAGGATTGACTTCACATTGCTTTGTTCGGACCGCACAAATTGCGGGCGGGCGAGGGGTATGAGAGAGGGGGAAATGTGTGCATACCGACGCGACGTACGCGCAGGTACAGAAATAATAGAACAAAAAGAGTTTGTATAGTTTATGATGCTAAGAATTTTTATGCTTTTTTGTTTACAAAATGTATCAAAACACCATGTTCGCGTCGGATATTGACTTAGGCGTCATTGTATAAAATAAAGTGTACACCAAAACCGTTCATTTGGTATCACATCCAACGTTGTTGAGGGATTGGACCAAAATTACTCAACCAGTATTTAAGTGTTGAAACGTTACTATTTAGGGTTTTTTAAAAATAAAATAGCAAAACAGAAATTCAGTCAGAAACTCAATTTGGTTTTTTTTATTCCAAAAGGGTTGGCAATTTTTGCAGCCGCCATCTTGCTTTTTGGATTTGACCACACTATCGGTTTTAACACCCCCGAAAACCATGAAAACGATACCCACGATGAAAAATCTGAATATTTTCGCAGCCGCCATCTTGCTTTTTAGATTTGACCTCACTATCGACTTTAACACCCCGGAAAACCATGAACACGACGCCTATGATGAAAAATCTGAACATTTTCGCAGCCGCCATTTTGCTTTTTAATTTTGACCTCACTATCGGATTTAACACCCCCCAAAACCATGAAAACGATACCCATGATGAAAAATCTGAATATTTTCGCAGCCGACATCTTGGTTTTAGATTTGACCTCATTATCGGCATCAACACCAATCGGCAAAACCAAATTTTTGTTTGTTGCGCATTTAAAAATAAAAAACGGAAATTTAAAAAAAAAACTCAACTTGATGTTAATAACAGCGCCTCACGCGCAAGCGCGGCGTGACATTATCACTTCACCCGATTCTCGTTGCCATGGCAACATCACTTCACTTGGGCTGGATGAAGTGAGCCTAGCCGCCCGCCGGCCGGTGCGCGCGCTGCGCGAGTGTCAGTTGAACTGTTGAAATTTGTTATAGTATTGATGACGGTGATTTTATGAATATTATTTTATTATTGACAACGCGTTGGTCGGTATAAATTTACCTACCTAAAATAAAATATTTGAAAGGTACTTATTAAATAATCCGCACGTTTTTTATTCGAATGGCTCATGTACACAGACACACACATCGTTTAGTTAGGTTACCACATAGTTTGTGAGGGGATAAATTCTATGGTCTGTCAGCCAGACATACTTGTAGCACTTGATCACTTGATACACTCGGTTATCTCTTCTTATTGAATAGATTTGGGTTAATAACAACGCTGAATAACGTCGCACAGTCTTTAGTCGACTCAATCCACTATCGCTTCTTCAAAACACTTCGCGGTTGGGTCACGGGATTGCGTTTATTTAATCAGTTAAAACACATCGCGATTGGGTCATGGGATTGCGTTTATTTAATCAGTTAACTGATTATGATCAATAGAATAAGTATAAAAATATTATTAAAATCTCGATTATGATTGTAAATGTAATCCTTGGTCCATCTCTAGTATCAGGTGGGATGACACTGACAGTTCACTCCACGTTCACTTCACTTAAGTTTTCACGGTGAGAAGGTTACAGAATAGCACTACAGGTGGGATAACATTCATAGTTTACTCCACGTTCACTTCACTAAGTTTTCACGGTGAAAAAGTTACAGAATAACACTGCAGGCCCGGATCGACGGCGCGTTGCATTCCACGCGCGCTTCAAAGAGATGTCGTCAGCACAAGTGTAGGGGTCCACTAGGGCCGATGACTGCCGGGGTCGTCGGAAGGTAATAAAGTGTTACCGAGGCCCCTAACAACACAACAACAGGCAACGGAAGGAATACGAGTGGGTTTTAGACAGTAAGAGTCTGACACACCCTCCCGCTCCGCCCAGAGCGGGAGAAGTCATTTGATGATTTCCCATCCAAAAAAAGGCATACATTAGGTTTATTTTTAGGTTTCCGTGTGAAAAAAAAATCTGTATCGTATAATCATATATTGATCAATATAAGTCAAGTAATATAACAATATTTATTAATATAATATTTTTTATATTTTCACATGATCATACCATCAAAATTGCAGGCGCTTGTACTGAACTACCATTGTTGTGCTAGTATGGGCAAATGAATATTATGGTTAATAAATGTTATGTAAAACGACATTATTGAACTGCACGTGGTGTCATAAGACACCACGTGCAGTCTCCAATGTGTAATCAGTGTTTCGTATATTTTTCCTATTAGTTTTATTATTTATAACTTTCCAAATTGCTTTTATTTGTTGCTGATTTGATCTTGTTGCTAATATACAAGGCTTTAGTTATCTCAAAGGTATTTAAAAAAAAATGAAATATGTAGCAACATACTTACTGAAAGTTTCAGTGTTAACGCAAGGCCATACAGCTCGAACAGTCTTTCTCTACTTTAACTAATACCTCTAGTTGCCCAGTCACTGAATATAAAATCATGACAAGTATCTTTTGTTTTCTTTTCAAAGGCTTTATTGAATTCAGTATGCACTACTGAAAATAAATCCTCGTACAATTTATTTGCGTCGTCTATATTATGACCCAGAACATTTGACTCATTATTTAGGGAACTATTAAATTTATTCAATTTGCCAGTTGTTGTTGGTCTAAATTGTATTTGCACTTTTTGCACTGCCTTGATCGCACAATCTTTAATCTAAATTCTTAATAGAAAAACCCAATAACAGAACCTTTAGCAGTTGAACTTGCGACCAATAGACCAACCTGGTACGCAGCGGATTGTGATGACAAATTATTATTAGACATAATATCGAGTTTTCTTGCGAAAATACAATGACTTTATGTGAGCAAAGCCGCGGGTACAGCTACATATTATTAATGCGAAATTACCTCCGTCTGTCTATCCCTTACCTGGAGAAACTCAGGTTAAGCTACGCTTGCGGGGTCCGTGGATAGGTGACCATCTTTACACACCGAGACTCCTCCGTGCCGCGGAAAGCACGTTAAGCCGTAGGTCCCTGCTGTCATTCGTAGATCTTTGACAGTCGTTAGGGGTCTTCAGAAGTCCGAAAGTCTGACAACCAGTCTTATTAAGGGGTATCGTATTACCCAGTTACTGGGTTGTAGAGGTCAGATAGGCAGTCACTCCATGTAAAATCAGCATCATGTGTATTCAGCGACATACGGTTAGACTGGAAGCTGACCCTAACATAGTTGGGGAAAGACTAGATAGATTGATTGTCTATCCCAGGGATTCCCAAAGAGGTCGATATCGACCTTGGGATCGAAATCAGTTTCCCAGGGGTCGACATAAACGAAAACTGATTTTGGGGTCGACGAGGTCTAAAAATCGACCCCTATTAATTAACACAAGTTCTTATTTGAAACTTTCAAGATACTGTATAAGTTGTGTTATGTGTACCATTTTGTTATAAGAATGACTAATATTTCATTAGGAAGTATCATTGTTGTACTTTTTAAAACTCAACAAGTCGATACGCGAGCACAAGCTCGTACAAGATGAAAAAAAAAATGCTATGGAGGTCTGAGGGATCAGTTCGTAATGGAAAAGGGGTCTCTTGCCCAAAATAGTTTGGGAATCCCTGGTCTATCCGTTACCTTTTCACGCTTTAATGACTGAACAGATTTTACGAAATTTGACATACAAGTAGACCATGACAAGCTGAGCCATTCTGTAAAAATCGAAGCGAGATTAAACTGAGCTGTCAATAGTGTCAATCCTAGCATCAGGTGGAATTTCAGCTCACTTCAAGCTCACAGAATAAATCGGCTGAATACTTTCCTTCCGAAATTATGCTACCTTACTACACGTTCACGTCGCATAATTTCCGACCTCGCGAGCGAAACTAAGTAAATAATCAGTTAAAAAGACAGTTTTTTTTTTAAATATTTATTTAATGATACGAAATGTTAACTACTTTTTGTACTAACAAAAGCTGAGGTAATCATCTAATGTGCAAACTTTGAAGCAGCATTCAGTCAAGGATCTGACATTTCTGACAGATCTGGATCTGGTACTGGATGGTTCAACGGTGTTGGTGAACGCTGAAATTAAAACAGATATGCTATTATGCTGTAATTTTTATGGTGTACATAATAAAGAGTATTCTATCTATCTATATATGCTATTAACCTGGGTTTTTACAATAGGAATAGTACGCGTCAAATTTAATGGCGGCTCCGAAGTGCGCTACTCGCTGCGCAGTACCCCACCCCTCACCCCCGCTGACACCTGAATTCATTTCTGCGCAGCAAAAGTTCCTCATGTTCCGAGCCGCCATAAAGTTTGAATCGATAGTGCCATCCACGAAGACGCGCCCCACTATTTTTTGGTCAAGGGGTTGTAGTTGACCGTAAAGCTCTATCGTGATCAGTCTATTCAACTTAGTGTGCGCACTCATAGGCAATTCGTACGTATCGACAGCACTACAACACTAGCAAAAGGATGCACACTTGCACTTTAAGCAATTAGGGAAAAGAGTGGGGCGCGTCTTCGTGGATGGCACTTACCCATAATTAGTCTAAAATCTATGGAAAACAACGCAATCGTTCAGCCTACAACGTGGCCTGAAGTAGCTACAATAACATGATTCTAGACACAAAGGAACATTTTTATAAAAAAAATCTATCCATCAGTTTCACACGAAGACACAAATTGTACACCAGCAGGCTAAGCATGACGCTTTCTATTTCTTCGAAGAAAGACACGGCTCTTTCTATACAAAGTGACATCGTTTCTCCTTTTTTGACAACCCACCGTAGAAATCCTTCTACATAAAAAAGGATAGGACCCCTAGACAAAGATCGTTAGAAACGAAAGACAAAATGACAGAATGTAGAAGGATTTCTACGGTGAGATGTCAAAAATGGAGAAATGAAATGTCACTTTGTATGGAAAGAGCCGTGTCTATTCATCGAAGAAATGGAAAGCGTCATGCTAAGCCTGCTGATTATACATTACAAAAAGAAAAGAAAAAAAATATATACACTAACAAAATATACAATGGGCGGCCTTATCACTTACTACTCGTACGATCTGAAATTAGCACTTCACAAGCTAAATATTACGCAAACGGATCCCGGAATCGAAAAATGGTTTTTACAGACCCGCAATATTTTAGAACGGTCTATCCAGTGATAACCCACTCTATGGGATAAACGGAAAAAAATATCATCCCCACTTTACCTGCAAGGGAGGTAGGTACCCTAAAAAAATATTTTCGAGATTTTTTACCACTTTATCGATGTGATTAATATGTATACCCATGCCAAATTACAGCTTTCTAATAGAAAGAGTCTCTGAGCTAAACCGAGGCCAGACAGATAGACGGACATGGCGAAACTATAAGGGTTCCTTGTTGACTACGGAACCATAAAAATGAAATGCTGTACGTTGATAAGCGCATCGCTTAAAAAACGGGTTACAATTATCGGAAAAGGTCAAATAAGGATTTTAAGAAAAGACAATCTCCCATAAAAAGATCGCAAAACTTGTCAGCTAGATTGTCGATATTTTGTAAAGTCGTGTTTTAAACAGGAACAAGCAGTAGCACCACAGCGTCAGCGTTAAGAGCGACATACATTCGTTCTAAGCGCCGCCAACACCGGCGCCGGCGCACCATCAGCGCTAAGAAGTGACCTACTGAGATCTACGATTCACCGGCTCGATACACACACAGCACACATGTGAATAGGTATCAATGTGTATTTACCACAAGATTTGTATATAATTAAGTTAATTATTGTAATAAATTAGTCATCAAGCTGGAGTCGAGTATGATTCATCTCCTATAACTCCTCTCACTGTGGCCAAGGCACCTTTAGCCATCATCGGTCCTATGAGTCTGTGGGATTGGCAGTGAGAAAACCATTTCCTGTGTACATTGCACGACGTACCTACACCCCCCCCTACCCCCCCAAACCCCTATTCATGCCCAAATTCCGTCTGTTACCGTAGGTCTCTTTGTAACAGCATTCCCACAAGTAAAACCAACGCATCTTACGTTTGGTATGGTTTGTATGGTAGGTTAGCGGTAGGATAACTAGGGTGCTAGGTCAATACTGTAGGGCTTAGTTTACAGATAGTAGGGTCTTAGGTAACTAATAGGTGCTTAATTGTCTCGAACACTGTACGCATTTGGAATAACGGCCGTACTAAGCTGTAAGTCCCTGTGCGTACCGTCGTAATTAAAAACCGTGCGAAGTGGAGTGGGTGGCTTTTTTTGTTTGGGTGGGAAATCATCAAATAATTTCTCCCGCTCTGGGCGGAGCGGGAGAGTGTGTCAGACTCTTACTGACTAAAACCCATGCGTATTCCTTCCGTTGCCTGTGCTGCCAGGGGCCTCGGTAACCCTTTAGCACCTTCCAACGACCCCGGCAGGCATCGGCCCTAGTGGACCCCTACACTTGTTCTGACGACATCTCTTTGAAGCGCGCGTGGAATACAACGCGCCGTCGACCCGGGCCTGGTCCTTACGGGACGGTGAACTACCCATTACACCCTCAACCGTCCCGCCTCCTCCTTCGCGAGCATTACTGCTTCGCAGAAGGAGGTGTCGGCTGCCCATGCCCTCTCGCTCCGTACCATAGCCTGAATCAGGGTCGAACGCGACAGATCTCTGCCGCTGATCCCCTCCACGAGGACACGGCGGTGCTCTGCCCAAGCTGGGCAGACCTCCACCGTGTGCTCCACCGTGTCCTCCAGGCGATCCACACAGTGGTGACACCCGGGCGTTTCCTACTGCCTTATTCGACACAGGTACCTCCCGAAGCTGCCGTGTCCGGTAAGGACCTGCGTCAGTGAGGACACCGTGGCGCCTCTCTAGCCACTACTCAAAAAGGGGACTTATCGCCGCAATCGTGGCGTGCCCAGGGGTGGGTGGCTAGTTCGTGGTACGAAACTATAAAGTCTGTTTTTAATCTCGGAGACTAAATTGACACGTGCAAATGTCAAACTCCAAAGCGAAAAAACGAACAACAATCATTTGAAATGTCAAATTAGTCTCTGGGATTAAAAAACGAACTATAGTTAACAAATGAACACAATATTGCACAACTGTTTCAATGAACCATTTACATGAGGCCAATTCACGAGCCATCACCGAAAAATTAGAAATCGTTCAAATTTATTGGATTGTTTTTAACAATGGCCAGTAGACACTCCATTGTAAAGGATTGTCTTTATTGACACAACGTCAATAATGGTTTGGCTTAGTGGCATAGCTCGTCAATTGGCCTCGTGTAGGTAAATGGTCCATAATGGATACTTGGCTTCATGGGGTACTTACGCTCTTCGTTGGTTCCTCCTGAAGAACAAATTGCTGCGATAATATGTGCCAGGGATTTCCCGCAAAATGGGGCAGCGGTGTCATGGTAAGGATGTGCAACAGCGGAAGTTGCCAGCGTCACCAGCGCGACAAGACACAGCGTTAACTTCATGGTTGACCTGCAAAAGATCAACAAAGTAGATAACAACAACACCTAATAACGACAACAACAACAACTATAGTAATTAGGTATATACATATATAATATTTAAAGTTTTTAAAAGGTGTATGTATGTGTATCCTTATATTTAAATAAATATTTATTCCACAATTTTCGTTATTGCATCTGGGTAGATGCAATAACGAATAATATAATAATAGACAAACAGTGGGTACTGTTTGTCTGCGCATCACCCAAAGGTTGACTGGTAGAAAATGTCTATGGCATTAAGTCCGCCTTTGTACATTTGTGTGCTTAAGGTATTAATTAAGTACCTACATAAGTCATCTTTCGTTATGATTAATCTCAAAAACTCCAACTCAAAGCATTAATTTCAATTAAACCATTTACAGGCACTTTTGAATTGTCAAGGAGTCGGTCAGTTAGAAATATGAAGCTATTTGCCCATTCCAAAGCGTAGTAGGTACCTATGGAGAAGAACGGGCAAGAAACTCCATGGACACTCTTTTAAATTATATTGTTACATAAAGATTAGTATAAATAATGTTGAATTTATAACTTAATGTAAGGACGATGTAAACAAAACAAGTAACAACTTTTCCATAGTAGCAAAATAAACAAAAAAAAACTATTTCAAAATAAAATAATTAAAAATAAGCCGAGGCAGCTAAGAGGTGACAATGATATCAATTTATCTTCTTTATGGAACAAAACTTTATCATGTTTGCACAAAATACTCGAGCCTTAGATACTGGAGTCTGATACTCATTATGGATAGGTAAAAGACAAAGAGATTTAAGAATATATTTAATTTAGTAATATCTAACAAGAGTGACACGATCCTCGGCCAGCATAAATGTGCAACTAGAGATAGCGTTCGATCGATGAATGTTATCCGGCTGCCATGCATTATACCGTATCGATGTCAACGATCGACGTCGCTTGATCGCAATCTTGAGATACCTCGCATTCAGGTAAATAATTGATTTTTCACACCACCAGGTCGATAATGTCAAATAATAATTATATCATGCAAACCTAACCTAAAGTTCAAGTCTTTGTAGCCGGGCAATAATGTTGTACTGCATTTCATATTAACCCGCTGGCCAATAATATGATTTGAATTTGGAACAATAAAAACGGATGAAAACATTTTTTTTTTGTTTTCAAAATGTTAAAAACGAAAATCGAATTGCTTTTTATTATCTTTATAAGGTATTCGTCTTGGGGGGAGCTTGAATCCCTGGCTGCTCTCAGGATTCTAGTCTTAACGCTATCGAATCTTTCTTTACGCTAGGAATTCAATATAATACCGATATGTCATATTCCCATTTGTGAATAATCTACTATAACTTTTTAATGAAATATACATTTCTAGGTACTTACAATTTGTGTAGTGCTCGAGTCTGCGTTTGATTATGTACTGGAATAAAAGACACTTAAGTACTGGCGTATCTTCTCTTTAATGATATTATGATAACCTGAGGTTACCAAAATATATATTTAGAGCGCGTATAAACTTTCGAAAACAGCAAGAAAATAAGAGCGTTTGCTCACTGAATCTGATCCGATACTGACCCGAATCCGTGAACTATCGGTCTAAAGTAGCCGCACTAATAATTGTGTTACGGGTTGCTCACTAGAGCCAAATTCCATAAATTCATTTCAGTATATTTTCAATTTGGATAAAACGGATCCAAATTACGTACGGAAACAAATTCGGATCGGCTGAAGTGCGCAAACGCTCTAACCCCGTGGCCACGAGCTACACGCTCAAGCGACAGCGACTACGGAGAAAACAAATGAAAGTAGTTGTTTAAAGCATGCCACAACTCACCGCGACACGACTTGCGGAGCGACGGACGGAAACAGGTGACGCGCGCGCATGTCACTTGACCATCACTCGAGGCAGTGAACGGAGCCTAAGCGAGTATAGAATTTCTGATTATTTAGAAGACAAAAAAGATTGGGATTGAGCTGCTCGCTCTGGTAAGCCTAGTGATAAAATCGTAAAACTTGACATTTTAATTATTATGCAAAATCATCATTATATACAATTATAAATACATATTGACATTGATGAATATTATAAACAAAATTACGTGAATATTTACCTTGAAAAGTATTATATTACTTTAATTATTGTGAATGTGAGCACCATGTGGGTCATTTTTATTTATTTCTTTTTCGTTGTTTTTTTCAGTTAGTTTTAATGATAGTCAGGCATTTTGAATGCTTTATGCGGCCTACCCAAATCTTTTTTCCTTGGTATTGTTCGTCGAGTCGTTGAGCTCCTTAAGTTCTGAGTTGAGCTACACGATTACCGACAAATGCTTGCGCTGACTGGACAGGTCAACTCTTTGTGTGGTTCTTTCCTCAAAAGACTATTTCAGACGTGGATCTACATGGTCCTCACATGATCTGACCAAGATTATGTCTGCACTTTAAAAGAGACTTTGACCCTTGAGTTTTTTTCGCCATTTCTTCTCAGGGGTAGTCAGATAGGAAATGTCGACTCACATGTAGCTTATTTTTTTTTTAATATTACGTGTAAAAGTGATTCTGGTATCCTATTTACAGAATAAACAATTTCATTTCATTTTATTTCTTTTCGCACGCGCAGCTACCGAGCAGCAACCGCGCAGTCACCGAACAGCGACAGCGCAGCCTCCGCTCAGTATACGTGCCACCTACATATCACTAGTGTGTCCTTCGCTTGAAGCCCCGCTGCGACACGAGCGAGATGGATGCGTATTACCTTTTTTTTTTTTTTTTTGGGTGGGAAATCATCAAATAACTTCTCCCGCTCTGGGCGGAGCTGGAGGGTGTGTCAGACTCTTACTGACTAAACCCCACCCGTATTCCTTCCTGTTGCCTGTGTTGCCAGGGGCCTCGGTGACCCATAAGTACCTTCCCGCGACCCCGGCAGGCATCGGCCCTAGTGGACCCCTACTTTTGTGCTGACGACATCTCTTTGAGGCGCGCGTAGAATACGACGCGCCGTTGACCCGGGCCTGGTCCTTACCGGACGGTGAGCTACCCATTGCTCACCGTAGACCTCCACCGTATGCTCCACCGTGTCCTCCGGGCAATCCACACAGTGGTGACACCCGGACGTTTCCTCCCGCCTTATCCGACACAGGAACCTTCCGAAACTGCCGTGTCCGGTGAGGACCTGCGTCAGGCGGAAGGTGAGGACGCCGTGGCGTCTCTCCAGCCACTCCTCAAAGAGGGGACTTATCGCCGCAATCGTGGCGTGCCCAGCACTGAGTTGCGACAACCGTACTTTCCATGACGCCATGAGATCCCGCCGAAGCTCCGTCCGCTGTGCCGCAATTTCTCGCGGCAACGGACTTACGAAACGCCGGGGGCGTTTCGCCTCCTCGCGCCACTCCCATACGTGCGTATTACCTTGAAGTACGATGTCCGCAGAAAAAATAATTTCGTAAAAAGAAGAGATCCCTGTCTTGTGAGACAAGACTCACCGCATCTTTTCGACGAGCTAAAATAGGATGCACGAGTTTTCTTTCAATTTCTTATTTTTTAGGGTTCCGTAGGCAACAAGGAACTCTTGTAGTTTCGCCAGTCCGTCTTTCTGTCTGTCTGTCTGTCCCCGGTTTAGCTCAGAGATTCTTAGTACTAGAAAGCTGTAATTTGGCATGGGTATATTAATCACGCCGACAAAATGGTAAAATACAATATTTTTTTTAGGATACCGCCCTTGCACGTATGTGAAAACCATTTTTAAATTCAGGGATCCAGTTGCGTAATATTAAGCTTTAAAGTGCTATTTTTTGTTAGTCAAGTGACGTCGCCGTCGTCGTCGCCCCCTCCCCGCTAATTGGTTGTTTTTGGATATGTGAAAACAATCATGTCAGTGGAATATAATTAGAACGAAATTGAAAGGAAAACTCACAGCTAAGTAGGCTTTATTGTAGAATTGACCTGACGTATATCGATGTATGGGAGAACATGTTTTTCTACTACAATATTAAGTTTGTTTTTGGGATAAATTCATTTCAACTACGGAACCCTTCCTTGTGTGTCCGGCGACACGCACTGGGCCGGTTTTTTCACATTGTATTTTATAAAAAGAATACCCAAATTGGAGTTTCTTTTTTTATTCACGGAGTACATGGTAAACACGTACACATAATCTAAAGATTTGTAGTGTTAGTACGTAGGTATTTCTTGCAACCTTATTTCTTGTGTCATATTGTACTTCTGTTTATATAGTTTGAAACCACATAATTTTAATTTTTTTATTTTTATTAGTTTTGTTTAATTTCGTTTTTACCTTAAGTTGTCACTGTATTTGAGAATGCTGGTTCACCTGTTATTGGCAACTGTATAAGTTCATGACTGTTATCTACTTTTATTTGATATTTTGTATACAGAAAAAGCTGTTGGTGTACCTTTATAAATAAATAAATAAACACGTCTAAATGTCGCAATGAAAACAAATGAACTGCGAACCATAGAATGGAAACCCTAGCAGCTGAGTAGTGGTGGTTAATAAAGCATATAGCATAATAAAGCATCTTGCTTATCATACATAACATAAAGCAAATGCTATCGTGGCTCTCACTTGTTGCTATTTGCTTTTCCTTTACATCGCACATCGCACTCTCTGGCTCAGTCTGTCGCACATCGCAAGCGCATGTAGTAATAAGCAACCAGGCATAGCAGTGGCGGGTGCCGGCCGCCGGGTGGCTAGTCGTCGCATGCTAGCGTTTGCTTTATAATAATAATAATAATAAAGTATTTATTTGCAAAAAACATGGTATACATGGTGTTTCAATAATTACATATATGGCCTCCGCAGGTGCGACTCTCTAAGGGAACTGTTTAAAGAAATTAACATCATGACGGTACCTTGTCAATATATCTATCAAAATCAAAAATCAAAATCAAAAGTCATTTATTCAAACTAGGCTGAAAATCAGCACTTTTCGAACGTCAAAGTTACATAAGACAGTCCCCCAAAAATGCCCGCCCGTCATCACTTCCTAGTGCTTTAGCTGGGAAGAAGAAGTGGTGGAACAAACTCCCCAGCAGCACGTCTGTCTGTTTAGTTATATAAACTTGATTTTATACAAATCGTATGCAAAGTAATTAACATTACGAAACACAAAACATTGGATTAAATTACACACTTGCCATACGTTAGCTAGCACGCGCCAGTATACCAACAAAACAATGAACAAACTGTACTCAAGCAGATAAAAATTTCAACATAAAAAAAACGTAAATAGAACTTAATACCTAAATAAAAGCCTCCAGGCATAAAGGGCGTGCCCGCTTACATAAGGCAATTGCTGTAGCTCGAAGTGAGAAATGATAAACTAGCCCCATCGAAGTAAAATAAGTAAACAATTACTAATAACAATTAAAACCATGATCAGCAAGACGACCAGACACCACAAGCAGCACCCGTTCACGAGCATAACGCAAAGATCAGCCATCACCCCCCTCGCCATATTGGAGGGAAGGAGGCAACCCGATCCCCGACGCTACCGCAGGCAGTGACATCTAAGGGAGCATGACGAGCTTGCTGCCGGTTGCTCAGGCAAGAATAGTATAATCAATAGTCGAGGACGCTAGCTAACCACTTATTGCAATACAACTCATAAAACACACATTGTAATGAGTAGATTATGTAACTAATAAATTAAAATTTAACTAATTAAATTACATTGACTTATACAGTCAAAATAAAAAAATAATCAATTATATGAACTCATATAACCTGTCAGTAGGAAAGCTAATTCTGGAGAAAGAACATAAACATTGTCTTGAGTTAATCACAGCGACCAACTATTCTTATCGTTTAAGTAGTCATTGATACAATAGTATGCCTTTGAACAAAGGGTGGATTTTACTTTAGTTTTAAACGCATTAAAAGGCAAATCTAGCAAAGAAGAGGGCAGCATGTTATAAAAAGTTATACCAAGCCCAACAAATGAGTTATGTACCTTATGAAGCCGGTGAAATGGAGCTCGTAATTTGTCCTTATTTCTGGTGTTAATATTGTGAATATCACTATTTTTAGTGTATAAGTGTATATTTTGCCTAATATATAAGATGTTGGCGAAGATGAATTGTGATGCCACCGTGAGAATACCAACATCTTTAAAAAAATCTCTCAGAGAAACTCTGGCACCAAGCTGGTAAATAGCTCGAACAGCTCGTTTTTGAAGAACGAATATATTTTGAATGTCAGCGGCTTTGCCCCACAGCAGAATACCGTAGGACATAACGCTATGAAAATAACTAAAATAAACTAATCGAGCTGTATCAACGTCAGTGTATTGTCTTACTTTTCTGACGGCGTAGGCGGCCGAACTGAGCCTGCCCGCTAGGCTTGATATATGAGGGCCCCACTGAAGTTTGGCATCTACTGTTATACCAAGAAAAACTGCCGAGTCTACAGTTTCAAGCACCCCATTATCTAAGACGATGTTGGGACCTAGATTCCTAACATTTGGCAAGGCAAACTTTATACATTTCGTTTTCTTGGCATTGAGAACTAGGTTATTCGTCGTAAACCAATCCGTGACCATTGAGAGTGCACTGTTTACGTCATCAAAATCTTGTCTATTCCTGTTTACTTTAAAAAGAAGTGAGGTGTCATCTGCAAACAATACAACGTCACAGATACCCTTTAAATAAAATGGTAAGTCATTAATATACACTAAGAATAAGAATGGACCCAGTATTGAGCCTTGAGGTACACCTAACTGAACTGGTAACCCGGAAGATTTTACACCATTCACATCTACACATTGGAACCTATTATGTAAATAAGAATTTATTACTTTGAGAGCTTCATTTTGGACACCATAATGACACAGTTTACGCAAAAGCGTGTCATGGTCCACGCAATCAAAGGCTTTGGAGAGATCACAGAAAACTCCAATAGCATTTTGCGAGTTCTCCCATGCGTCAAATATGTGTTTCAGCAGTGCAACACCCGCATCTGTAGTCGAACGACCTTTTGTAAAGCCATATTGTTCATTATGAAGGAGGCTGTTTAAATTAAAATGTCTTAGCAATTGCTTGAGTATTAACTTTTCAAATATTTTGCTAAATGCAGGTAAGATAGAAATAGGTCTGAAATTGCCAACGTCATTTTTATTACCTGATTTAAATAAAGGTATGACTTTACTACTCTTCATGAGGTCAGGAAAAGAGCCCAAATCAACACATTTATTAAAAGTAACAGCTAGATAGGGGGCTACGATTTCTATTATGTTGCTTAATAGTTTAATGGAGATACCCCAGATATCACCAGTGTTTTTAGACTTAAGTGTGTTAAAAATATTAACTACATCACGAGGTGTTACATGTTCGAAGCTAAATAAGCGACTACATTTAGGCACACTACTATGCAAAAGGTTTTCAGCTTTAGACGGGGACGAATTCAAGGAGCGAGTCGTAGTTATAGGTATGTTGGCAAAAAACTCATTGAATGCTTCAGCTACGTCAGCTGCTTTATTAACTAATTTGTTGTCGACCATAATCTCAAGTTGTTTTTCTTGTTTAACCGACTTACCCGTTTCATTGTTAATAATTTTCCAAGTGGTTTTTACTTTATTATTGGAATTTTTAATTGTATCGCTTAAAAATTTAGATTTAGCAAAAACACAAATCTTTTTAAATAGTTTTGAATAATTTTTGACATACTCTAAGAAAGGAGTGTCAAACCTGAATTTTTTCAAACCGTATAACTCGTATAGTCGCGCTCTACTTTTATAAATACCTGGAGTAGCCCATTGGTTAAAGCCAGCGGAGGTGCCTATGAAAACATCATGTACGTAAGGAAAAATCTACATCTTTTTAGTAAAAGAGGTGAAAGACACAATTATATCACTAGAAATAGGGACCAATTAGTTTAACCAGGTTTCAGGCTGGCTAAAGTAGACATCTTTCATGGCGTTTAAAATGTTACAATAAAATACCTCCCCACGTACTTCAACTGAATGAAACAAAATTTAAATCTAGTATAAAACGCACACTATGTAGCCAAGCATATTATAAATTGGGGGATTACATTGCTGATAAAAATGCTTGGCTCAACGCTGGTCCTGCTCGACAAGGGCGCAAAAACTAATTGATCAGGTATTGAAAATAGTGTTGGAGCTGCTGAAGATTTTAAAAACTCTTTGCGTTGTATAAATTCAATCTCTTAGTATTGTATAGCTGCACAGCACATTGTTATGTGAGTACTATGTACTATAAAGCTGCCATTTACTGGATACGTCTTTCATTGACTTGAATGTGCCCTGGTGGCTGGGAGTGTGTCGTGCTTACTCTAATGTCTCGCTGATGGTGGCGCGTGTGTTGGATCATTTAGCCCTTCAAAATGGTTGAGCTGAATGGTGCTGATCCACGTGTCATGTTCGTGAACGGGCGCCGTCAGTAGAGACTGGTCACATCTCTTAGCTGCCACGGCTTATTTTAACTTTAATTTTTGAATTGTTTTTGTTTTTGTTGTAATCTTTTTATTACGGACGCTTTTACGTTTTGCATCGTTCTCACATGTATAATTTCAAAATGAATGATGTAAACAATATTTTGTAACCATAATACGTTCATTTAAAAGAGTGTCCTTGGAGTTTCTTGCCCGTTCTTCTCCATAGGTACCTACTACGCTTTGGAATGGGCAACTAGCTTCATCTTTCTGACTGACTGACCGTACCCTTGACAATTCAAAAGTGCCTGTAATTGGTTTATTTGAAATAAATGCTTTGAGTTGAGTTGAGTTGACAATAAAGAGCTTAATGTTTTGCCAGAATTGTACTTAGCATGCAAATTTTTACTTAAAACTAACATGAGAATTTCTTTTCCATGAATTCTTTAAGACTATAGAAATTATTAGAATTCAACCAATCAAACAATTTTCCCTAGATAATAATATCTAGGGAATTTAAGAGTTTAAGTTTTTTATGTTACTCGGTATCTTATTATATATACGAACACAAGTATATAAGCAGCTTTTATTATATTTAGCAAATTTGGGAAGATCATGCAGAACGAGTCTCTGTGGATCACGCTGGCCCCGTGGATTAATATCATTAGCTGATATAAACAAAGCTTTATTTTTATTAACGAACATGCATATTTCAAATATATAGAGGGACGGCAGAGGTAACGAACGTAGTTTTTTAAATATAGGTTGACATGATTCCTCCGGGTGCATCCCGTGAATTGCCCTAATGCACTTTTTTTGAGCAACAAATGCTCGGTTTATATCTGTGCTATTTCCCAATATTATAAGCCCGTAGCGTAGCACCGATTCTACATATGCATGATAAGGTCATAAGAGCTGTTTTTAGATTTGTTATATTTTTGATTTGCTTAAGAGCATATACAAATTTATTTATTCTCTTTGAAGCATTATCCACATGCTCTTTCCAGTTCAAATTCTCATCAATAATTACGCCTAGAAACTTCGTTTGTGCTACTTCTTTAATTTTTGATACGTTTAGTCTAATATTATATATAGGATTATTACATTTGTTGAAATTAATATATACGGATTTATTAAGATTTATTTTTAAATTATTTATGTCAAGCCATTGTATTAATTTATCTATAGTATTATTAATGTCGGTCTCATGATTATTTATAAAATTATTACATTTTTCTGTCGCTATAATAATAGTAATGTCATCAGCAAACAATATACATCGGTGGTTAGTTATATTAATAATATCATTTATGTACAGCAAGAACAGGAGAGGCCCCAGTACACTTTCCTGTGGTACACCACATGTATATTATGCTTAACATGATTTTCATCAATTTTATCAATAATGACTCGTTGTTGTCTGTTACTAAGATATGATTTTACCTGATACCGACTAGTTCAAGATTTTCGAGCAACAGATTGTGGGAAACTAAATCGAAAGCTTTTGAGACATCAAAAAATAGCCCAGTGGTCAGATTTTTTTTATTGATGTTAGTAACTATAGCCTTCACAAGAGAGAATACTGCCAATGTAGTGGACTTGCTTTTCTGAAAGCCATATTGTTCCTTGCTAATTATATGAAATTTATCGCAGTAGTCAATTAGTCTTCTATACATACACTTTTCATATATTTTGGACAATACTTTCGGTCGCGTGTGTAATCGTTTTAGGCACCGCGTGTGTTATCGCGATCTCAGGCGGCTCACGTACGTAACGTAATATTATAAACAATGTTGTTTTGCTCCGTGCGTTTTTAGTGTAAATAAACAGTGATAGGATACGCAATATTGATTATGTAAATAAAAACTAATTGTGTAAGTAAGGACGATTGACTGAGTGAGGTATCATGTTGTTGTTTTGTGTGTAGGTATTTAACGGACGCAAATGTTTAGAAGGAACATTGAACTTTTAAATACGCCTATAATGGTTTTAAATACTAACATACTTTATTTCTTAATAACACTTAATCAAATAGACAGTCCTAAGCCTGGAAAGTATGAAGGAAAGTTCATTGTTTTTTTTTTACTGTGCCGTAATAAATTCATAAACGCGATGTAATATTCCGCTCTGACAACACCGCGCTGGTTTTATTCGCGCCCACCCGTTTGGTCGTAACAAGAACCTACGCATATAAAAAAGCATGCTTAAAATAAAGCATACAATATATTATGCATAAAATAAACAGCATATAGCATTAAGCAAGTGATTGCCATAAAGCAACTTTGAACTACAGCTGAGTGAGCGCTGCGCGGTAGCTACGCGGCAGCCTCTCGGTGGCTGCGCGTTCGTGGCGAGAATGCAGTTGCGGCGTGTACGCGTAGTCGTCAAAACGCGCGTACGTGTGTTTGTTGACCTAGTCATATGCTAAGTACTGGAATGACAAAGAAACATGTTTACTAAACTTATTTTTATTAATTAGTAAATTAAATATTTGTATGCCATAAATAATTCGACGATTACACGTACGTTAATATAGTGAAAAAACTACACAAAATTAAAATATTAAAAAATCTTGTATATTTTCTATCCAAAGAGAAGTTTTGTTTGGATTAAGATAGTTTAGATTTTTCTCAAGTGAGGAAAAGTACAAATACCTAACTAACAAGCATAAAAAATCTACACTATCATTTATTACAATTTAAGAATAAAAATACTTATTTATAAAGATGCTATGATTCATAAAATTACAAAGAGCTTTTTTTGGTTACGTTCAGAGACACCTTCTGAGACAACACTTTAGCGCACTAAATTTGATCCAAATCAGACGAATGATGTTCCGTTGTGATCGAAGAACTATTTATACGACGGGTAGTGCACTCGATCCAAATTCTATCCGTCAGAATTTAGTGCAGCAGGCTTAGCATGACACTTCGTATTTCTTCGAAGAATAGACACGGCTCTTTCTATACAAAGTGACATTTCGTTACTCCTTTTTTGACATCCCACCGTAGAAATCCTTCTACATAAAAAAGGACCTAGACAAAGATCGTTAGAAACGAAAGACAAATGACAGATTGTAGAAGGATTTCTACGGTGAGATGTGAAAAAGCCTTGTCTGAAAATGAAAGAGCCTTGTCTATTCTTCGAAGAAATACAAAGCGTCATGCTAAGCCTGCTGGTCGAGACGTTTCTCGGCGCGTCATTTCTCGAATATGGATTGGATGCAGTGCGCAAATGCTAAAAGTGTGGTACCTGTAGCGCTACAAGATTCTTTTGGCGCGTGGCCGAAATCCGAACTAACGCCATCTTGTTTTTTTCAAGACATTGCACAATTTTTTACCAGCAGCGCACCCCTGTCAACGTCAATCGAGCGCCAAAGCTTCTTGTAGCAATTTATAATCTTTTCACAGTTATTTTACCTCTTCCTGCAGCAACCCAACAGCAACCTTATTTTAAACGACAATAAAGATCACTGTGATTTTGAAAATAATGCAAAATCAGAGGTAATACACTGGGTTAGTCACTTACCACACGATAAAGAAAGAAAGAATAGAGGTAAAATACCTGTAGAACGATTGTTCACATGTTTCTACAGGATAAATGTCTGTCATACTTAAAAGATAGGTACTTATAATGATTTAATTTAAAATAGCGCACCTCTCCACTGCTTGGTTCATACAATAAATTCCTTACATATAAAATATTGTGGAGAAGAGCGCAATTATAAATTAGACGATAAGAAATCTATATCCGTTTCTCATTATTGACTTCAATTGATAAGTTCTGGGTTGAGGTTGGCCCTTCCTTGTCTTATGGCTTACGAGTGGTCGAGGAAAAATATCTGTTGAAAAAAAAGGTTAATGTAAGATGGTCATCATCATCTGCCTAGCATTTTCTCAACTAGGTAGTCGGCTTCCGTCTAGCCGGATACTGGTGAATACCAGTATTTTACATGGCGCACCTGCCTACCCGACCTCCACAATCCAATCACTTACATGGTAACATGATACTTATTTATTGGTAAGACTGGTTGTCAGACTTCGGGCTTCTGACTACCCGTAACGACTTTCAAAGATCAAGGAATGGCATGGGTAGAAAACATTTTCGAAAAATAGTGTTACAGTTAAATTAGAGCAATTTTAAATGTTCCATACAAACAGAAATTACCAATGATTTTTTTAAATAATAAATTTCGAAAATGTTTTCTACTAACATTTTAGACCTATGTAAACTGCTTATGTGTGTGAAGTTTCAGTAATTTCTAAAAATAAGGACTTGAAAATTTGTATGAAATGCCGTACGGCGTAAACGCTCTTAAGAAACGTACAAAAGATTGCAGGTCCCGTGTAAGTAAAAGAGATACATATGTATCTTAGGGGTTAATCACTGGCTTTGACGTTGAAACGACCAATTGGAACCGTACACCTAGCTTCTAACGTTTCATAAGTGAAATAAAATATTTTGATTTTGATTTTGACTGTGCACACCGCGCCGGTGAGAACTTGTTTGTTGTAGCGCCGACCAGAGCTGACAAAGAGAGTACTCGTTCAACGACACTCGTTTGGCGGGACCCTTGAGACCTTTTGACCCTTGAGTTTGTTTCGCCATTTCTTCTCAGGGGTAGTCTGATAGGAAATCACGTCATATTAAATTTTTTTTTAATATGACGTGTAAATGTGATTCTCATATCCTATTTACAGAATAAACAATTTCATTTCATTTCGGGCAGACCACTTGCAGAGATACTCACGTTTGGTATACCAGTCACGCATACCAGCGAGTAATCGCTCGTCGCCGTCACGCCAATTCTTTTTAGTTCCTATCTCTACTTGCTCCCCGTTAATTGGCGGCGAGACAGGTGGGACAGATGCCTTACGAGTATGTCCAAGTAAAAATAATCGTAGAAAGTCGGACTTAATGCCTTAATTATATTGAGATCACAATCATATTTACTAGCTGGCTTACTAAGAGGTGCGTAGCTATTCATAATTATTTGATACGCTTCAAGCAGAATCGCACATCAAGCAATGGTATCAGGTGAAGAGGACTAACGCTGTTCACAAATCGAAACCAGCTTGCCAATTTAGATCAAATAGCCGCGACCGCTATTCTTCAGACAGTTATTTTTTGTCGGGGGCAAGGTAAATCAGGTAGGTAATTGAATTATGTAATTTTCGACACGATAGCCTGTCGAACGGTTCTGAATAGCTATGCAGCGGGGTAATTACACACACACACATAAAATGGCAATGTCTCAATTTTTTACAGTTCAGCTCACTCATTGCGTGTTGTTGAATAGTTATTAAATGGATTGGGACATACTCGTAGGATACTTTTTATCCCAATATTCCCACAACATCGAGACTTATGAGGGTAAAACCGCGGGGCGCAGCTAGTCGTGAATAAAATTAACGATATAAGACTGGTATTGCAATGCAACTGTGCATAGGCGGCGGTGACCACTTACCATGACCCATCTGGGTTCAGTCTCCTTTAGTCAAACGATAAAAATGCATATTGGAGATATTTTTACATGTTTATTTTTTAGGACTTAAGATACTTACCTACCTACTGTCCATCTTACTACTTACTTATTGTCCGTCCTAAACTGCGGTGCTCAGACCTGGTCGCCCACCGTGTCGCAAAACTTCCGCCTTGGAGTTTGCCAAAGAGCGATGGAACGCTACATTCTGGGTGTAAAAAGACAGGGCAGGATTCGAATACCACGCTGCATTCAGGCACGGGCATACCGGAAGTAGGAAAGGAGGCTGTCGAGCTCAAATGGGATTAGGAGAGTCACATCAGCCGCATGCACGGTGACCGCTCGCGCTGGGCAAATGTCTCCCCATTACGGGTGCCTGAAGATGGATGGTGCCGCCGAGGCCGGCCCGGAGAGCTGGCGAAAGGACCTTGTCGCGTACCGTGAGAGCTGTTTCGAGGTGGCGCAGGAAAAGAGTTCCTGGAAGGACATGGGGAGGCCTTTGCCCAGCAGTGGGACGGTATAGGTTAGAAAAAAAAACTTACCCCTAGAGAGCTATTTATCGGATAATGAGGGTAGAGAAAGTTAGCTTTTTGTACTCGTTTCAATATAATATATAATTTAGTTCCCTGTTAAGTACTAGTTTGCAATTTATGTTTTGCTTCTTTTATAAATTGCAATCACGTTGTTTTTTAACACTCAAACTGGCATTTTAATTACGAAACGAGCACCTATGTATATTTGGCAAGTGCAAATCTTCTCGGTAAAAACTATCCAGATCGCAGATAACGCTGATTGAACGCTGAAATTATATCCCTTTCGTTTGTTGCAGCCATTTTTGTTACGATCTTGTTAGTTTTGGAATCTGTGGAGAACAGTGAACAAGGTAGCATAACATTATACATAACACTACATAAAATTACACATAACATAACATAACACTACATTACATTACACATACCACTACATTACATTACACATAACATCACGCCTGTATTTACCGAAGGATTAGGCAGAGGTGTACCTACAGTACACCCACATTTCACCAGTTGTTTAGGTCCCATGTAATAGGTGACGTGCCTATATTCATCAACCGGGCATAAATCCAGACTCCAGCTACTACTGAGAAATTCCCGACGTAAAAACCCAATAATACTTTACTGCACCTGGGAACCGAACCCAGAACGTCTTGCTCAGCAGTAGCGCTTGCGACCACTATACCAGCGAGTCAGTAAGTACTTTTATATTTATACTCTATTATGAAGGGGCTTGTGGCTAAGTAATAACACGGGTCAATCGATCAGGTTAAGCTACGCTTGCCGGGGTTGGTCCGTGGATGGGCGACCATCTTTACATACCCAGACCCCTCCGTGCCTCGGAACGCACGTTAAGCCGTTGGTCCCGGCTGTTATTTGTAAATCTTTGACAATCGTTACGGGTCGTCAGAAGCTCGAAAGTCTGACAACCAGTCTTACCAAGGGGTATCGTGTTACCCAGTAACTAGGTTGTGGAGGTCAGATAGGCAGTCGCTCCATGTAAAATACTGGTATTCAGCTGTATCCGGTAAGACTGGGAGCTGACCCCAACACAGTTGGGAAAAAGGCTAGGCAGATGATGACTCTATTATGTAGTATTTTAATAACACGCTCGTGATTGCGTTATTTTTTTTCTTAATAAGATTGAATAAACTTACAAACCTAGGGCGCCCCTGATTCAGTTTTAAATTTCTCTATTAATTTGTGGCCGGAGTATCGTATTGACCACAGTGTGTGGGGAGGTATTTCTTTGAGTAGAAGACAAAAAGTACCAGGAATGAATCCCAGAAACTATGAGGCCGGCACAAAACTGTCTTAGGCTGTAAGCCTTTATGATTTCCCAACTTCTTATTGGAATCATCTGGTATATTTGGGAATTATTTTTTTGAAACGAAATAATTTTCCCTGTTAAAAGTGTCACCTGTCAAAAATTGCTGTCACCGGCAATCACCAGATACCTCGTCAGAATACTTATTTTTTATACATTCTGGCTCGTTTGCCTGCGTGTATCGTAAATGTTATGAAAACTTCTTGATGATGTAAGACAATTTTATTCACAGTCAGCTCAGTCTGGAATTCTGATTGATCATTTTTATTGAATACTCTAGGCTCTGTCCGTTACACTATTTGCATAAGGTTTTTCCTAATTGCAACTATGCAACACCCGACTCTACGTCTTGTATAGATTTCTTACTTCAGGTTATCTTAAGGATGCTTAGGTTCTTTAAAATAGTCCAATATTTATCCTTAGATCTTATAATTCGTGTGGCAGTGCTGTTTTCTCTACCCAGGCCTTTTTTTTTGGGTGGGAAATCATCAAAAAACTTCTCCCGCTCTGGGCGAAGACGGAGGGTGTGTCAGACTCTTACTGACTAAAACCCACCCGTATTCCTTCCGTTGCCTGTGTTGCCAAGGGCCTCAGTAACCCTTTCGAACTTCCACGCGACCCTGGCAGGCATCGGCCCTAGTGGACCCCTACACTTGTGCTGACGACATCTCTTTGAGGCGCACGTGGAATACGTGCTGCTTTGAGCCGGGCCTGGTCCTTACCGGACGGTGAGCTACCCATTGCTCACCGTCCGCAAGCCCGCTCTACCCAGGTCTGGATCTAGTTTTTGGCGGAATTAAAACAAAATATTGAAATTACATATTATTCTACTGTCATGTATTTAATTAAAAGTAAGGTAAACGTAAAGTAAACTAATATTTAAAAGTAAAGATTCATTAATCTACTGGTCATGAGTGCAGTCATGATTTGTTTCAGTTTATTATTTGGTACTTTTTTTTTGAAAACCCAAGGGGAGCCCATGGAATTATTAAGTCCTATAGAAAACGTAATATTCTCGAGACTATAATCAAGAACTTAAAAACTCTTTGATGAAGTGTTGTGCGGTGTCAGATACAAAACAAAATGTCTTTTAAATGTCTTTTATCTATTCATATGACTATTTGACTATTTACTACTATTTTAGGATCTAATTTTAATTTTACAATACGATCTATAAGAGGAACTTGCTGCTAACTACCTGAAAGTTATGCCGACATTTCTTAGCACTCTCTTTTTTCGGAATCGGTGTATGTGGAGGTTGGTGGTACTTACTTTAAAAAGTGGTACAGGTCGGCTTGATCTGGACATCCCAATAGGTAGGTAAATTGCAACCGCTTTGTGAAATATGCACAATACAAATCATATAGAACAGCGAATGTTCTTAAAATGTTTACTTACCGTCCACAGATGCAGATCAAGAACCCTTCGACGTAATTTGGAGTTTATTTTATTAAATATATTATTACCTTCATTGCTTCTGTCGAAGTGTTCGCTCATTAAAAGAAGATAATATTATGTGTCGCTACAGATACACTCACAGACAGTGTTTGCTTCTTATTTCCATACTCTTCATTTTAGAGTGTATTTTTAACACTGTATATTATGAAGACATAACCGCTGTTTATAAAAAAGAAAATATCGATCATTCAAATTTAAGCGAAATCAAAAATAAATCCGATGAAAAGTTCCAGCAACTTATGGAATTCTGCTCCAATATCACTATAAGGAATCCGGCAGCTCGAGATGTGGCAAAAAAACAGATCATTGTTAATTCTACACTTCAAAGTGTTACCAAAAAAACAATCGTAAATTATAAATATCCGTTAATTAACTTGAGGAATGTTTCAATGGGTGAGTTGTTAGTTATTTTTATACCATCATCATCATCTTCTTCAATCTTCAAGCCTGCATCATCATAATTAATGAGAATTGATTTTGTTTATTTTCAGTAAATGTGGGTTCGCCACTGCGAGAAATCCTGCGAATCACTGAAACACGCCAATGGAAACGGACCAAGTCTAGACCATAGAGGATCTTTAACTGTGACCAAATACTTCATGAAGATTGTGATCCATAAACATGACACTGACATTTAGTGTAGAAATAAAGAATACGCAAATGTCACAAATTCAAGATCTGCAATGCTTTAATTACGTTTTTCTCCCTTAAATTATTTGTCCTTAATCAATAAATATTCTACCGGACACCAAATGTTGTTTTTCCGAAACTGGGCACTCATAAAAAAGAACAGCTGGCGGGCTGTTCCACAATTGCTGTCGAAGGGAAGCACGCTCTCTGTTGACCGCTGTTACCGAGACAGCGTCGAAAAGCAGGAGTATTCCTCTGAAAGTAGAGTCTACCCCGACAGAATAATTGTTTCCTTTGGTTCTCTTATCCAACGCCAGTCGAAACAAAATATTTTAAACAACTATGAATATTAGATAAAATTGTAAGTTTGTTGTCCACTGCACCCTCGCCTGTTACTGCACAAGACTTCACCCTCACAATTGAAGTAATGGATTGTTATTACCAATGCATGCAAATCCGGTGTCTGATTACGTTACTGGTATTTTTTATATTGGAGTTCTATCATATTATCATAACTCGCGGTAATGCATCCCGGGGTGTAATCTCTAAAACAGATCGTGCGAATCCTGAAACTATTTATTATAAATACCAGTTGACTATCGGTACGGAAGTGGAAATGGGTAAGTACTTTCATTTAGTTCAGAAACTAAGCAATATTTCGTGGCAAGAGTGAAATTCTGTATTTTATGATTTTTTGTTGCAGATTACGAAAATGGATATAGCTCTTCCTATGATTGGTTTATGAGGACGAAGTCTCAGTTTAAACCTTTAGGTAATTCATTGTTGCATCGTCCTTGTTTTCGTTTTAAATTATCCATACAGAATTTTCTTCTTTAGTTAAAAACCAATTGATAAGTTTTACACTTTAATTTTAATTATTTAAGAATTCTTTTTTTTCGACTACAGAAGAGGTTATTCACTGTTTTATCGATCTCTTTATCGTATCAAATCCATTATCCATACAGAATCTTATTATTTTAATAATTTCTCAATCAAGTGTTACTTGTTTTGCGATTAAAGAAGTATCTAATAAATGATTTTAAGTAAAATAAATTTCCTTGATTAATAAATTACTGTTTTAATGTTCAAGGCGACAAAGGAAATAGAAGTTATCCAAAAGATACGCCAATGTGCCAATTAAATGAGACTTCTTTAGGTAAGTAAAACAAGGATTTAATTTCAGGTACTAGCAAAAAATATTATCATTTTTAATTGCATTTAGCGCAGCAGATAAAATTATTAAAAAATAATATATAATAAAATAATATTTGATGGATGTGTTAATAAGATAATACGTTAGTCTTTGATCAAACGTGGTTTTGTATTTAATTTATTTTCAGGACAAATTAAAGTCATAAAAAATGAAATCAATCTGAAGTGGGTAGAAGAACAGAATCCTGACGTGAAACCCGGAGGGTACTATGCGCCCACGCATTGCCGCGCCAAACAACGAGTAGCGATTATTATACCTTACCGGTAAGCTTGCTTCTATAGCACTACAAAGTTTTTGCGGCGCGTAGCCAAAATTAACGCCGCAATCTTATTTTTTCAATACATTTCACAAAACAATTGCACAAATGTTTACCAAAAGCTCCCCTTTTTTTTGGGTGGGTAATTATCAAATAACTTCTCTCGCTCTGGCCGAAGCGTGTCAGACTCTTACTGACTAAAACCCACCCGTGTTCCTTCTGTTACCTGTATTGCCCGGGCCCTCGGTATCCCTTTTGAACTTTCCCGCGACCCCTGCGGGCATCGGCCTTAGTGGACCCCTACACTTGTGCTGACATCTCTTCAAGGTGCGCGTGGGACACAACGCGCCGTCGACCTGGGCCTGGTCCTTATTGGACGGCATGCTACCCATTGCTCACCATCCGCAAGCCCGCGCCTACGGTGGCCGGAAATCCGCCTGGGATTCCCGACGCCCAGGGCGTCTCCTGCGGCGACTAGGAGCATGAGGGCGCGAACTTTGCCTCTCCCTCACCCGTTCCGCCTCCTCCTTCGCGAGCATTACTGCTTCGCAGAAGGAGGTGACGGCTTTCCATGCCTTCTCGATCCGTACTATGGCCATGACCAGGGCCGGACGCGAAAGATCTCCGCCGCCGATCGCCTCCATGAGGACACGGCGGTGCTCTGCCCAAACCACCCACAGCGCCCCTCTTGATACTGTCATTTGTGCGCCAAGTAGCGGTGTACATTGAAGAATCATCATTATCTTCATTCACGCCCCACTTAACACGCGACATAGGCACTTCCTTGCTTGTGTGCCACCGGCATCCAGGTTCAACTTACTTTGAATATAAGAGGTCTAAAAAGAAGCTGAACGAAGTCGAGAGTCACTTGTACTCTCGGTCATTGTGATCATTTTTAGAGTTTCATACTTCAAAAAGAAAAAAATGGAAACGGTAACGGTATCACTTCGTTGTCAGTCAATCTGTGAGGAGATATCAAGTTGAAATTAATACCAAATAAGTAGGTAACGTCCTATGGCTGCATTGTCGCGATAACGCGAATTCCACTTCGCTCGCTCTCTCTCGCACTCTAGTCGACGTCTCGCTGTACAACAGAGAGCGCGCGAAATGCAGTTCTCGTTATCGCGACAGTGTAGCCGTAGGGTTAACTAAGCTCTAAAAAAAACAAGGTTCAATTACGGTCATTTATGCAACATATTTTAATACAAATACAAATAACTTATTTTCCTTCCTAAGTTATGTACTTCATCTTGTGGCTTTTTTTTTGTGGGATGTTATCAAATAACTTCTCCCGCTCTAGGCGGAGCGGGAGGGTGTGTCAGACTCTTACTGACTAAAACCCACCCGTATTTCTTCCGTTGCCTGTGTTGCCAGGGGCCTCGGTAACCCTTTTGGCATTTCACGCGACCCCGGACATGTAGTTAGTGGCTGAAGTGACCTTTTAGACAAAAATTGCCTGTGTTAGGACAGTTCGCTCTTCCGAAGCTTAAAGTTACGTGGTGTACCAACAATTTTAAATCTCCTTATCCTTAGAAAACAATTCAAAGTAATTTTACAAAAGAAAATGATGTGCCAAATTTCGAATTTACATAATTAAGAATAAAAATTAACAAAAGCAAAATATGTACTTTAGCAGCTAATAAAAATCTTATACTTTTATATAGAACAGTAGGAGTGGCATACGTGTTTTGTGGTAAATGAGATAAGTGATTAGGGTGTATGTGTGTGATACTCGCAAATAAATCAAAACCTACATATAGTACTTCCCGTTGACTTAGAATTTTGTAATTAGGAGGAAAAAAGCCCGAAAATAGTTATTTGTGTAGTACGTACAAGTTTAAAATGTCATAATACCCCACAACTCTTGTAACATTAGAATGTCTTGCGTGCGTTATATTTCACGTTGCCGTAAACAGCGATTTATCACACAAAATAAAAGTCCTTCCCAGCAATCATTTTTACTCAATATTACCCAGTTTTTATGGAATAATTTAACTTGTGACTCCTACAATAAACATTAATAGGAATGTTGGCACTATTCAGGATTTCAATTTGTTATCCTGTTCATTTAGTTATCTTCAATGGGTACTGTGCTACAGCAGCCTAATTTAAACTCAGTCAATCGTTTTCCTTTTTGTTTTCCCTGTAATTCCTAATCATTTTAATATTTTTATTTTTATTTTAGAGATCGTCGGGTCAACCTTGGTATTTTGCTTCGTTATATACATCCATTATTAAAGAAACAGTTACTAGAATACAGGATATTCGTCATAGAACAATATGGTAAGTGATACGAGTTCGATGCGCCACTATATACATACACATATGGTGATTTTATTCCACCTCTACATATACATATAATGCGTACTAAACGTTTCAAATTATTTTGTTACCGCACCGTAATTTATATATTATATTACATTATAATTTGTTTGAAAATAAATAATACCTAAAAAATAATACATGTCGCGCCATTGTACGCACTAAGCTACGGTGCAGCACGCACTATACTACGGCGTAGCACGCACTATGCTACGGTAAACACGCACTATGCTACGGCAAACACGCACTACGCTACGGCGTAGCACGTACTATGCTACGGCAAACACTTACTATGCTACGGCAAACACTTACCACGCTACGGCGTAGCACGCATTATGCTACGGCTAACACGCACTACGCTACGGCGTAGCACGCACTAAGCTACGGCAAACACGCACTATGCTACGGCTTAGCACGTACTATGCTACGGCAAACACTTACCACGCTACGGCGTAGCACGCATTATGCTACGGCTAACACGCTCTATGCTACGGCGTGGCATGCACTATGCTACGCATTAGCCCGCACTATGCTACGGCGTAGCACGCATTATGCTACGGCGTAGCACGCACTATGCTACGGCGTAGCACGCACTACGGTTTGGCAAACACGCAGTATGCTACGGCGTAGCACGCACTATCTTTGGCAAACACGCACTATGCTACGATCGCTTGGCTTTCATGTTTTCGTACTGGATGATGAAACTTTTAGTAAAAAATCAAGGCTACCAATTAGTATCTTCAATTAGTGTCGGGTCCTATGACCCGAATAAACAGTTTATCGCTAACCACCGCCTTTTATTGACGTCTCATTGGCGACGAGGATGGGATTTGTGATTTTTTTTTAGGCACTTTCAGTTAAATCATGTCTATCAATATTGTTGTTGTTGTTTAAACTTAAATTTCGTTTTTATCAAAGAATCATTGTCACGTTTCTAAAGGTACAGAAAAGTTCAACAAAGGCACTCTATACAACATCGCGTTTCTGGAGACTCAGCGGTTCGGCAAATGGAACTGTCTGATCTTCCACGACGTGGACCTGGTCCCTGAGGACGAGAGGATCTTATACTCCTGTTCAGATCGTCCGACGCATATGGCTGCTGCAGTTGAATCGTTCGGCTATGTGTAAGAAACTCCTTAACTTCCTGAGGCTCCATACGGCATGTAACAGAAGCATTTGGTCATAATAAAAACAATATCAAACTCATATATACATACTGTCCCATACACAACTTCAAAACCTACTCGACCCAAACGTATGATGATTTTTTCGCGATTTTGATTTTGGTGCCATCGAGAAAGTTGTTCATTTTAATGATCCGTACCATACCCTTAAATATACCTGATGTAAAGAAGTATCAATTGTTCCATAGTGCTAAAAAGGGATGGTGTTTAGCTCCATCTTTTTTGCGCACTAAAACTATGATAACTGACACTTTTATTATGGCCGGCGCCCCTAGCCATTTTATTTGGATTCAATGGCTAATTGCCTACTATTAAAGATGTTTACATTTTGTGCCTTTTGCATGAGATTTAAGAATACACGGGCAGTTGTATTGTGTCGCACTTTTACTTTAGTTCTCTATCGGTGACTTCAAAGCTTCAATAATAATGCTGATATTGGCAATTAAAAGCAGTAATTGTACATTATTGACCTAGACATTAGAGACTGTAAGCTTTATGAAGAATAAATAAATAACAATTGATTTCAGTGTACCGTACCGACTTATCTTCGGTGGTGTAACTGCCCTCACTCCTCAAGATTATAGAGCGGTCAACGGCTATTCAAATTTTTATTGGAACTGGGGCGCAGAAGATGATGATTTCTATGCCAGGTGAGAGTTTTTCCTTGTACCACGGTAAAGTTATGGTAGACCCACGCGGGAGACTTATGTGAACCACGCGGTAGACTTATGTGACCCACGCGGTAGGCTTATGTGACCCATGTGGTAGACTTATGTGACCCATGTGGTATACTTATGTCACCCACGCGGTAAATTTATATGACTCATGCGGTAGACTTATGTGACCCATGCGATAGACTTATTTGATTCACGCGGTAGACTTATATGACCCATGCGGTAGACTTATGTGGCCCATGCGATAAACTTATGTAACCCACGCGGTAGACTTATATAACCCATGCGCGGTAGACTTATATAACCCATTCGCGGTAGACTTATGGTGACCCACGCGGTTGACTTATGTGACCCATCTTTTGTGACATGTGTTGACGTCTGTATAGTTGATCGGAACAAGGTTACTAACACGATTGCGATGTCTATAATAGTTTCCAAAAACTTGTGTTGTGATTTTTTGTTTCAGACTAGAGGCCAACAATCTGCTTGTGTTGCGGTATGATAGAGCTATAGCCCGGTATGCCACACTGCCTCACACTTACCCTGTAATAGGAAATGAACGGTAAAATAACTCTTCTTATGCTTCCAATAATTCTTCTCCAGAGAATTACGGTTTAGGCACACGCCAATCCTCGTGACAAAATTCCTAAATCGCTTTGAAGGATATTAGAAGTTGAACCGATTATTTTTGTAGGACTACTGTAACCTTTATCGATTAAATATTCACGAAATACCTAGCAATTGATTAAAATTATTTATTTATTTATATTTATATACACTTTATGGTACACCAAAAAATATATAACAAAAATGAATTGAAATAATTTTGTAGTGATTGATACACTTCAAAATATACAATGGGCGGCCACAACCCACAGCCTTTTTCATCCTACTCCATAAATATATTACCTCCTAGTAGGCTAGTTGCCCTTTTGAATCATTCTGTCCTGTTTTGCATCAATCTTGTCCAGCCAGTCTAATTCGTAAAAATCTCATCATGAAATTTAGGCGAAGTGAGCTGAGTCGTTCCACTGACCAGGGCCGGATTTAGGGCAGGGCAACAGGGGCACTGGCCCCGGGCCTCCACAAAGAAGGGGCCTCCACAATTGTTTTTTTTTAAGATAGGATAAAAATATATCCTTTGTGTAGGTACTTCAAAGAAAAAAAGTTCACAATCATCAAAGAAAAAGAAGTTGACAATCGCAAGATACCTTTTTAAATTGTTTTTTTTCTTCTGTTCCACAAATTTTTCGGGGCCTCCACTTCTTGGTTGCCCCAGGGCCTCCACACCTGTAAATCCGGCCCTGCCACTGACGCTATGGATTAACCGCTTACTTCAAGCTCAATTCACCTAAGATGTGAGATTTTTATAGATTATAATACGATATCGGTTGCCTACCAGCCTAATAATTCAATTTACTGTCATATTGTTGATAGTTTTGAACTTTTATTCTGCTTTTTTACAGAGGTTTACTCCTCATGCTTGCCAAAATACGTTGCCACAAGGAAGGTCTTGCAACCACGAAGTACAAACTTTTAGAAGTAACTGAAGAAAAACTGTACACCCACATTTTAGCCGACGTTAATCCTACAAAAATGAAACTTGACATGAAAAGTGTCATGCAAAGAGCAATTCGTTTACATGGTGAAACTATTATCTACGGACAACAAGAGTTTAGATTATCAAACCCGTCAAAGCTGTAAAACAGTCGTGTAGAGAGCTCTTTGTTTCACTTATTAATATCGAATTCAATGTAGGACTATTTTAATCGTAGGTTATACAGTCCGAAGGCTGTGTTTTACTGTCTGAGTAGGCACTATTCACCGATAAATTTTAAAAAATAAGACAGAATTTGTACCTATGCAATTTTCTACCAAGCAATTTAACGGGAACTTGTACTCAGATGTGTCGGAACAGCTCCCTAAGTTTTATAACGACGACAATGATGATGATTATACAATTGTTAAATGAATTGATGACTGTTTTACTTGCAATATCGTTTTGCGAAAAGCATATCAATTTTGATGGTAGAGAAACTAATAACCTTTTACATAAAAAATATTTGGTTCCATTAGGAATTTTTCATTTGTCCCATGCAACAGAGTCAAGACCTTTTTGACAAAATGTCGACCAAATGTTTTGTTGACCAAATGTTTGTTCAAATCATTTTCCTCTTGGTAAATTGAATATTCTTGACTAAAATATAATTATACTTAATTTAATTATAGATATAATTATAATTTTAGTAGGCCACTAAACTACGGAAATTTAATTGCATAAAATATAACAAGCAAAGGTAATGAATTTGGAATATTTATATTGTATTAAAGACTGAAAAAACACGTTTTGTATTTATTTACGCAATCCCGATTAGATAAAAAAGTTAAGAAACAAACACTAGTTTGCTGCGTTGCGCTGGAGCTAAGCTATGGGGACGTTATCTGAAAATTTGAAAAAAAAAACAATTTTATTGGTGGATTTTTCTAGCTTCTATATCCTCCTTAAACATGCCACTATTATATTAGGAATCTTGGATTTTTTTTTTTTTTTTTTTTTTATTTATTTTTTTTTTTTTTTTTTTTTTTTTTTTTTTTTTTTTTTTTTTTTTTTTTTTTTTTTTTTTTTTTTTTAGGGTGGGAAATCATCAAATAACTTCTCCCGCTCTGGGCGGAGCGGGAGGGTGTGTCAGACTCTTACTGACTAAAACCCACCCGTATTCCTTCTTGTTGCCTGTGTTGCGGGGGCCTCGGTGACCCATAAGTACCTTCCCGCGACCCCGGCAGGCATCGGCCCTAGTGGACCCCTACTATGTGCTGACGACATCTCTTTGAGGCGCGCGTGGAATACAACGCGCTGTCGACCCGGGCCTGGTCCTTACCGGACGGTGAGCTACCCATTGCTCACCGTCCGCAAGCCCGCGCCTACGGTGGCCGGAAATCCGCCCGGGATTCCCGACGCCCTGGGCGTCTCCTGCGGCGGCTAGGGGCGAGAGGGCGCGAAACTTGCCTTTCCCTCAACCGTCCCGCCTCCTCCTTTGCGAGCATTACTGCTTCGCAGAAGGAGGTGACGGCTGCCCATGCCCTCTCGCTCCGTACCATGGCCTGAACCAGGGCCGGACGCGAGAGGTCTCTGCCGCCGATCGCCTCCACTAGGACACGGCGGTGCTCTGCCCAAGTCGGGCAGACCTCCACCGTATGCTCCACCGTGTCCTCCAGGCGATCCACACAGTGGTGACACCCGGACGTTTCCTCCCGCCTTATCCGACACAGGAACCTCCCGAAGCTGCCGTGTCCGGTGAGGACCTGCGTCACGCGGAAGGTGAGGACGCCGTGGCGCCTCTCCAGCCACTCCTCAAAGAGGGGACTTATCGCCGCAATCGTGGCGTGCCCAGCACTGGGTTGCAACAACCGTACTTTCCATGACGCCATGAGATCCCGCCGGAGCTCCGTCCGCTGTGCCGCGATTTCTCGCGGCAGGAGACAGGGAGGGAGGACAGGAATGCTGGCATTAATAATATCCGTCGAGTACGATGTGTTGATTAGTAATCTCACGCAATTACTTCAAGGTACTTATTGCGACACTTATTGCGACAGCCGGCAAACATTAATATTTTATTTATTTATTAACATAAAACCAGCACTGGAGCTCTGCCTCGCATTGAGTCGCAGCATTATGCTGATCGAAGGCCGTTTTACGTGGATGTGACGCATATTTTCCCCCAACTTGTTCTTTTTCGTATTTGTGTTCTTTCTTTGCGTCATGTTTACCGCAAACAAACATATTTTCTTTATTTTCTTTTCAGTAACTTTTAAAAGTTATCAGCGTTAAGGAAAATAGCCATACACATATACTCTTAGTATTGCTTACGGATTCATTTTCTATTATGCCACACGTGTCGGATTCCTGACCTCACAGAGTTCAGCCGGGGGGGCTATCGGCTGATCGAGGCACACATCTATGAACTTGGGAATCCCCAAAAGACAGACACGTTTCAAGTGATTAAAAACAAAACTGTAAACAACCATGATCTTATCTGACGTAGAAATACTTAAATACTATCTTAAGCTAATGTTTATTTCAATGCTGTTGGAGTACATGTACATACATATATATAAACTCACACCTTTTTCCCATAGAGGTAAGCAGAAACTACAAAACGCCACCTGCTCTACGATCCTAACATACTCCATATGCTTCGTTTACGTTCATACATCTGGGTCAAGTACTAAAATACGCACCTGGCCTTTCTGAGGAATCGTAGTCATGGTTATGGTGTAGTTTTTAAATATATATATAGATGACAATAGCAGTAAAAGCCCTCATGAATGAAGAGTTTTGGCCGATAGGCGTGGGGTACCGACGTTTTCGTGGTTTAATGTTACGCGACTCCACGCAGCGTAACACGACGCACAGAGCGACCAGAGTCGGAATTTCGAAAAGTTGAATTCAAGTCAAAAAAAGTTCTGGTAAATATTATTTGAATAGTTGCTCCATCCAAATGCGCAAATATGAAGCTAGGTTTATGATAAAATGTAAGATTAACAACAGTTTAAATATTGTACAAATGATTGTACAATATATAAACTGTTGTTAATGTTGTTGTTGTTGTCGTTTTGTAATTATAAAGCAACCGAGAACTGCAATGATGCAGTTCTCGGTTGCTTTATAATTACAAAACGACAAAAGTAATTGTGGTTCTGAAACTAGATTCTGTAGCTAAAGGTATGCGGTTTCTTATGATACTATAGATTTTTACATTAAGCATTTACTAATAATAGCGGTGAATTTAAAAGCTTAAAATAAAAAATTTGAGCTTTAAATTTGAACAGTAACGAACTGCTATAACTTTAACGAGACTACGAGAGTAAAAACGAGACGACGAACGACGTACGTGACGTACGAGAGTAGAGGTCGCAGTAAGAAAAATACCTCAAAAATACCTCAAACCTTTTACTATGATATGAAACAAAATCTTGCCATAGTTGGCTAATCTTGACGTTATTATTATTTTTTACTAGATCTATCTTCCCGCGGCTTCGTCCTCCTCCTTACATAAGAACCTTCTCCTGACAATAATAAACACAAAATAATTTGCGAAATCGGTCCAGCCGTTCACGCGTGATGCCGTGATCAAGGGAAATAGGGATTGATTTTTGTAAAAATAGATAGATTGTAGGGTGCGTCGAGCACGACGTGTGAAATTTAAGAATTTTACTCGTCGTGCTTGACTTGATATTTCAAGATCCTGCTAAAAGTTGGGTTTGTAAGAGAGAACTGACCAACAAAATTATTTCGATAAAAATATATTTTGGTAATACGCGCAGAAAAGTTGCTGCAGAAAAGTTCGGAAAGCACAAGCAAGGTCTTTGCCCAGCGCGTCGACGATCTATTTGCCTGTGTGTAGGATTTGGGTGGCGGTGCCTCTGTTTCTCGTAAACCCGCACTGATGGCTGGGTATTATTTCGCTCAACTTCGTCTCGCTGCGATTGAGTATTATTCTCTCGGCCTATTTGCCTATGATGGAGCGACTACTGGATAACACAATACCCGTTGGTAAGACTGGTTGTCAAACTTTTGGGCTTCTGACTACTCGTAATGACCGTCAAAGCTCTAGGAATGACAGCCGGGGCCAACGGGTTAAGGATTACTTATCCTGGACCATGTCGTGTGTGAGCCGTGCCATGTACGAGGCGTGGGCGAGGCACAGATCCAAAACTTCACGAACATTTTATATGAAGCAGTCCATGCTACACCTTGCAGCAACCATGTGCTGTCTTCGTCTTGGTCCCTACAAATTGAGCACACACGGACGCGGCCCGTGACGGTCTAGCATTAATCATACCTTATGTTTTTCAAAGAACCGAGGGGTCTCGATATGTAGGTAATGGTCACCCATCCACGAACCGACTGCGGCAAGCATACCCTTCGATTGAGCCGTGCGGCTGTTATTATTTAGGAATGAGCCCCTCCTTATTGTGTTGAAAGTGAAGAAGTTTAATTTAGCTTTCCTTAAGACGCTGACAACAGCTAAACCGCGGTCACTGTCTGACTGCATAGAAAAGAAAATTGCAAAATATGAAGCAATTATATATATATTATACTATTTACTCAAAATTGAGTTGAGTAATGGAAAATAAAAAAACAAACAAGTTCTGCATTCAATAAGGCGTTCTTGTTATTAATTAAATATGTCACGTACATTGATATTTAATAGTATCTGTATTATATTTTTTATTTTGCATTTATTTTGGATTGGAACTCAGGGTAAAAGCAAAGTTTACCGTTAGTTTGTATCGGTTTTTTTTTTAAAACGTGTTTTGGTAAAAACCAAATTCTGAGTAATATATTGAAAATTAACATATATTTTTTCCGCTGCCACAAACTATACAGATTTGGCAATTTTTTTTCTTAAGACAAGCCTAGTTTGGTCATTTGTCTCTGGTCAGTGCCTTAGAGCATGTCCAGATGTGGCGATCTGCGCTCGAGTCCACTCGCGCGTTCCCGCGATACTGGAGCTACATAATTATATCTCGTCCAGATGCTGGCGCGCGTTTCCTCACTCGCGCGTAAAACGCGTGCAATGAGTGGGACTCTGGACTCGTTCGTTTCACGTGCGAGCGCCACTCGAGTTGAGATACTCGGGCGCCATTGCTGCATCCAGTACTACGCACGAGTCCGTGGCGAGTGGACGTATTTTTTGGTTCGAAATGGAGCGTGATAACTTCGATACAGAACTTTTTATTGACGAAGTTGTACTGTATCCGAGTCCATGTTTACAACTGACAGGGAATCCCTCCTAGCGTAGAAACGCGCGTAAAACGCGGTATTTGGACGCAACATAGTTATTATATTGAAGCGTGCGAGTGGACTCGCGCAGATCGTCTCATCTGAACAGGCTCTTACTGAAGTTTTATTGTCTTTGCCGTCTTATAGAGAAAAGAGGAGTCTTCTGTGGAGAAGAGTTAACGACAGATGCACAGAGTACTTTTTCATGTAGGACAGATGTCACATTGACACTTCTTTTCACACATATTTGAATAAAACCTGAAATTAAACGAATATAATAATAACATCCTATTCTCAGATACAATGCTTCTTATTGAGAAATTCAGCAGTCGGTTGAGAAATTATCAAGACACACAGTATTACTAAATAATTGTGTTTCTTCTTACGCGGATCTCTTCCCGGGATTTAGCTGTTTATCACGTTCTTGCTTCGGGTCCTGAATTGTGTACCCAGTCAACTAGAATAATTTATTTATTTATTTGTCATCATAAATGTATAAACATATAAATGGAACATGGGTAAGTTACTGAAAACTTGGTAAATCACAATCCCAATCTTCTCGTCCTCAGTTCCTCAGTCCCTCAAGTCCTCAGTTATAAGGGTTTTTACCGTGTTTTGTCTACATATTGGGTCATGATTATACGAGTACCTATAAATTCTTCACTGTTCATAGCAGATTGCGAGCTTGGATATATGGTTTTTACGAGTTTTTAAAATAATCTTACCATGCGCGCTTTAGTTTAAATGTACGGTACATTTAATTTAAACTAAAGCCGGTACTTTTAGTCCCATTAGGTACAGGCAAAGGCTTAAGAAGGCAGTCCCGGTTTGCTGTCGACAATATTAGTCACTTTTACGGATTAATTGGATATGCATTATCTGTCTTCTTGTTTGTGGACTAGGAAGGACAATTTTTCCTTTTAAGAACGTCTTTTCATTCATAGGACAATTTACCTCTTTTTTTCATAGATGTAACGGCTCAAAAGAAATAAAATGGACGCCTATAACATTCACTCCACCCGCCGAGTTTGGATATTCGTACTATCAATGCTGATAGTTCTGGACAGCTTCTTCCACGTTTTCGTGTACTACAATCTTCTGCAAAGTCCCGAAAGAAGAAGAATTTATGATGTAAATGTGATACGGATTCCTAAGAATGTGACTTTTTATTACAAATATCCGTTGGTTAACGGGTCGGAAGCGTCTATGGGTAAGTTTTGTTAAATTATCTGCTAGTTGGAACAACAGTTCCAATAAGTTACTTCCAACAGGAAGTAACTTATTGGAATTAAGATTAGGTTATGTATTTGACTACTATCAAAGAAATAATATACATGAATTAATACTTATTTCAAATATGTCACTAAAAAGAGACGTTTTGTAAAGAAACAAATAAAATTAGTGGGAAAATTTTGAAGTTATACGCTTTTGAAATTGGTCTACTACCTACTATCCTTGTCACACAAAACGATAATTGTACTGAATGGCGGGAAGTTGCTATGGCTCTCTATGTTGTGACGACAAATGCTAGTAGTGCTGCTACTGTCTAGCATAAACTTGAAAACGCGAACAACTTCGCCATTTTTGTAGTTTTTTTTTTTTTTTACTGTAACTTAGTTTTTTTTCTAGGTTTCGAAATACCAAATTAAAAAACAACAGTCTAATAATCCTCATAGGCAGCCTTGTTCCACCTAATTTCGTAATACACTTTTTTTTGTGTGTGAAATTATCAAATAACTTCTCCTGCTCTGGGCGGAGCGGGAGGGTGTGTCAGACTCTTACTCGCTAAAACCCACCCATACTCCTTCCGTTGCCTGTGTTGCCAGGGGCCTCGGTATCCCTTTCGAACTTTCCCACGACCTCGGCAGGTTCGTAACACCCTTGGCAATACCTTTAATTTCAACAGTTCTACAACATTCACTGCGACATTTACGTTTTCGAGCAGAAGAAGTTCTCAAACATATGAAGCAATAGATTAGCAATTTCCTCCAAAATCTCTCGGATTGTAATTGATGGTGTGGTACGGAATTAGGGTGGATGTCTATCTGTGTGTCAGCAAAGTCAGTAAATGCGTCATGGTTTTTGAACACACATGAGGCAAGGGAATAAATTATAAAATAGCTACAAGCACTATGAAATTATGATAAACTAGCTGCCCCGTGGTTTCACCCGCATAAGTCTCGATCCCGTAGGAATATCGGGATAAAAAGTATCTTATGTCCTAATCCAGGTCATGGTTAATCCATGTGCAAAATTTCATCCAAATCCGTTCCGCCGTTTTAGCGTGAAATCATAACAAACAAGCAAACAAACAAGCTCACTTTCGCATTTATAATATTAGTTAGGATTATTTTCGGGGTAAGTAGTACCATCACATAGCTCAGTCACCGCCATAGAGATGACTCACAAAAACCTGCATTTGTGTACCATCCTACTGCACTGATTCAGAAACTCTATCGATCGATTCGCTTCACATTTGATATTGACAACTTTTCAGATTTCATTTTTATCGAAATTGACGTCCTTTCGAAGATTCTATAGTTATCAAGTTCTTAATCAGAAGACAGAAATCTTCTTCAGCATTAATATAGCTTCAACGAGTGGCGATACTAAAAAATAATATACTATATATCTTGAAATCCCATCCATTCGAACATCCATTCATTCGAATATACCTTCAAATGTGCCTTCTTGGGAGTAAAAAGTATCCTCAATCTTAGGATTGAGGATACCCAGGGCATGGTCTACTCTTGTGCCAAATTTCATCCAAATCCGTTCAGCCGTTTTATCGTAAAAAATAAACAAACAAACTCATTTTCGCATATATTATAAATGTTTGTTAATTTTTTTGTTTAGTTAATATTATTATGAGACGAGCTTTGGGATTTTCCATCGGCATAAATGACGAACTTCCATACAATCCTTAATTATTTAACACATTTAAGGGATGAAATTTCAAATATGTTTTGTTAATGCTTACGAACTGTTATGCAGAATTTCATGGTTCCAATCAGCGGTTTAGGCCCGTTGTACACGGCTCGGTTTCTTTATGGTAGGGCGCGCTAGCCGCACCGTAGTATAATCGTGTGAGTTTGTAGACAGGGCGGGATGACGTATACGTCGACGGCACCGTGCCGTAGTGCCGCCGTGTCTGTCAACAAGCTTCCATAGTGATCCATACAACACTGACGACCGTGCCTACACGGCGAATCGGGCGTAGTTTTTCAAGGCAAAATAATCGTGTGTGTCCAACGGGCCTAGGTTATGCATCGTCTGTCGGTGAATACTCGTAAATATAATGAATGAATGTAAGATTTATATGCCATACTAGCTGACCCAACAGAAGTAGTCCAGTTCAAATTTCAATAACTCATACAAAATTCCTATAGAAAATGCACTTTCAGTTTCCCGATTTTTACAATTTTCTTGGCAACTTTTCCAGTTTTTCTTTCCGTAAGACCCTGATTCCAACTATTACAAATAAATTATTATGAAACCAAAAAATGGCCAAATCAGTCCAGCCGTTCTCAAGAGATAAGCTGACCACCGAACAGTATTTCATTTTATTGCATAAATTTTATTTTTAGATTATAAAATTGGGTATAACTCCTCATACTACTGGTTTATATCGATGAAACATCTGTTCAAGGACATTAGTAAGTAAACAATTTTTTTTTGTCCTTTTTTTGTGTTTCAAATATATATTTTTCATAATTTTAAAATAAATCGTTTTAAAGTTATTTAAGAAAATTTATGAAAATTAACCATTCCCCCTCGCCGAACTATCTTTATCGTTATCTCCGAAACTAATGAGACTAAAATTTTGAAAAAAAAATACAGAATACTGTTATTTACTTGTAGATTACAGGAAAACATATAAGATGTGTATTGTGTTAAAATAACATGGTGAACCTCTCAATATTATGAGTACAAACATATATTTGCATTTGGAATGTATTGGAGTACCTAAATTAATTTCAACTACAATGTTAAGTTTGTTTTTGGGATATTGGGATAAAAAACATGGTAGGTACATATTCGTTCATGCGGAACCCTCACGACGCGAGTTCAACTCGCATTAGTTCGGTTTTTTTAATGGCGTCTGCCTTTTAAAATACGAATTACATTCTTCACGCAACGACACAGTCAGTGGTAAAATCACATAATTATGTAGACTAGCTCCTCCTGTTTTTGCAAGTCAGTTAAATAATATTATTTGTATTATTTTTCGTTATAGGCGCAGACGCAGCGTCGAGGCGTCCAAAGAACATGCCTATGTGCAAATTAAATACTTCTTTAGGTGAGTTTTACAGTAGTAGATCTAACAGCACACACTATATGACAAAAATATGCTGTGTTAAAATATTTGGTGATTCTCTTACCCATTGACTTTCTCAAAGATTTAAGATTAAGATAGATTAGATTATAGTCAGACAGGAAACGCCGACCACCAGCTGTCTACCAGTGGAAGTCCCGTCAAAATCGGTCCAGCCGTTTCGGAGATTAGCATACTTTATACTTTATACTTATATGTGTGTATAGGTATGCTATCAAACAGCCACACGAGCCGTGGTGGCCCAGTGGTAACGGCCGCGACTTACGAGTTGTAGGTCGTAGGTTCGAACCCAGACGGGCGCTTTACTTTGTGTAAATTATTTCATCACCACTGCTCTCAAAACGGTGAAGGAAAACATCGTGAGGAAATATCCTAGAACCAAAAATTCGAAGACATGTGACATCTAACAATCCGCACTGGGCCCGCGTGGTGGATTACGGCCCACTCCCTCTCACAGAAAGGAGGCCTGTGTCCCAGCAGTGGGAACATTATAGGCTGATTATGTAAAGAGACACTTTAATTTTATTCATTTCTATAGATTAGATTTAAGATTTATGTCAAGCTAAGTGCAAAGTGAAGTGCTACATACATAGTCTTAAGCCTTGTATTTATTGACACAAGTTTTGTTTATAATAAAAATATGTACGAGTATGTTTAGGTTAAGGTATTTATGTGTCAATAAATATACATTTATTTATTTAAAGGTCTGATAAAAACGTTGTCACGCTTGTCAGACAATAGGTACCTACAGAGTATAAAAAAACTCATAACGTAGCGTTTATCTACGCATTCTGTTAATAAAACTGAGTACCATTAATCAAAAACTATTGATGAGCCGTAAACCGCGATTTTTCACACCAAAATAAAAGTAGTTTCCCTTGATTTTGGTGTGATAAATTACTAATTACGGCAGCGCGTAATGTAACGCACGTACATTTTGCTTACGAGTGCATGCAACGGTGTAGGAGTTAAAATTGTGAGGTATTTCAATTTAAAACTTCTTTTTGTCAAAAAAAAATTAGAATTTTAACTTTCAATATCTCTGCAACACCCGATAAATACAGTGCGATATAAAATTGATTTGAAGTAATTTTTGGACAAACATATCCATCGGTTACTCAGCTCGGGAAACTCGACTTGGTAATGTGCTACGAGATGGTATCCGTCGTAGCCATTAGCTACGCCGTAGCAAAAGAGACTTGTTGCTTGTGCCTACGTTCATACCATAGAAATATAAAACTATATCTATGGTTCATACGAACGTTGGACTGTACGATATTTTACAGTATAATTTTGGGATCGCACGGCAGTTTTATACAGAATTTTACATCCGCTGTAAACCGCCATGTTGGATTTTATGTGACCAACATGACGCTTCCAACGATACCTCGTTTGTCAAATACGACGAGGAGTTTGAAGAAGAAGCTAAAACATCTGTACATGCATTTCATCAACATCTGCCTAGCCTTCTCCTAACTACGTTGGGGTCGGCTTCCAGTCTTACCGGATACAGCTGAATACTAGTATTTTATATGGAGCGACTGCCTATCTGACCTCCACAACCCAGTTAGTGGCTAACACGATACCCCTTGGTAAAACTGGTTGTCAGACTTTCGAGCTTCTGACGACCCGTAACGACTGTCAAAGATCTACAAATGATAGCCGGGACCAACGGCTTAAAGTGCTTTCCGAGGCACGGAGGGTTCTTGTTATGTAAAGATGGTCACCCATCCACGGACCAACCGCGGCAAGCGTAGCTTAACCTGATCGATCGACCCGTGCGGCTGTTATTACTTAGCCACAAGCCCCTCTTATCTCACATCTATACATGCATTTACACATAATAAATACATAGCATTTTAAAATCATAACCCTCCTTTGGCTTTGCCAGTGTCGGGTAAAAATATCGTTCAGGCACCGTTGCGTGAACGGTGCATGCTCGATATTTTTTTTTTCTTCCGTGTGGTCCTGGATTAAGAATATGGCCACCCCACCTCATCCCGTGGATGTCGCAGGAGGCGACTAAGGGAACTGAGACTAGTGCATATCATCGTAGCACTTTGGGTCACCCGCGTGGTGGTGGGTAAACCACCAATAAAAGCATTCCCAAGGAGGGTTGGGTAGGCGGCCGACTGAAAAACTTTGCCAAAACCCTAAGCAACATGAGTGTAAATAATATGAAGCGTGATAGGGCTAGGGCGTACCCCACAGGTGACGCGCAGGGGCAGCACCCGAATTCTGTGAGAAATAGACAAGGGTGCAAAGACACCGGAACGGGCGGGTGCGACGTAAGATGCAAGCTTGGAGAGTGAGAGAAGTTAGATTGAGGTGTGCAAGCTGGAATGTAGGTACGATGACTGGAAGAGAAAGAGACGAAATGGAAGGGTGCGAAGGCCAGAGAGATAGGAGAAGGATATAAGTTTTATTACTGTGGAAGCGATGGCAAGCAAAATGGTGTGGGTATAGTTTTGGATAATCAGTTGAAGGAATTTGTGGTGGATGTTAAAAGAGTGATAGAGTGATAGCTGTTAAAGTGATTGTGGAGAGTCGGGTGGTTAATATAGTTAGTGTGTATGCACCTCAGTCTGGGTGTGAGGATACTGTAAAAGAGAAGTTTTGGAAGGACTTTGATCGGGTGATGATGGATGTGCAAGATAGTGAAGAAGTGTACGTGGGGGGTGATTTTAACGGGCATGTAGGAAGACAGAAGGATGGGTATGAGAGAGTGCATGGTGGTTGGGGATACGGTGACCGTAACACTGGTGGCGAGACACTCCTGCAAGCTGCTTCGGTCTTTAACCTCATAATAATAAATACGTGGTTCGAAAAACAAAATGAGCATCTTATTACCTACAAAAGTGGTCGCCACGTGACACAAATTAACTACTTGCTGGTAAGACGGAACAGCCTTAATAGAGTCAAAGACTCTAAAGTGCTCCCAGGTGAAGATTTGGTCCCACAACATAGACTCCTAATAAAGGAGGTAAAAGTCAGTGTCTCGTCCAGTAGGAACAAGGAACGGGAACCCAAAACCAGATGGCGTATGATAGAAGAAGATGAATGTGCCAGTATGTTTAAGTGTCAAGTGGTAGATAAAATTATTGAAATTAAGGATATGGAAAGAAAATCTTTAAATGAATATTAGAAAGAGAGAGAGTAGCAAAAGATGTATTTGGAGAATTGAAAGGGAAAGGTATGATAGAAAGGGATACATAGTGGTGGAATGATGACGTGCAAAAGGGAAGGTATATAAAACGGGAATGACAGTTTGAAAGATGATAAGAAAAAGGTTTATAAAGAATGGAATAAAAAGGCAAAAAAGGCGGTAGCAGTTTCGAGGGCTAAAGCGCAGGAAACGTTGTATGACTCACTGGACAGCACTAGAGGCCAGAAGGAGCTCTATCGGATAACAAAAACAAAAGAAAGGAGAATGAGACATATAATTCACATTAAATGTATGAAAGACGACGTAAGGTTCTGTCCGAAGATGACGAAATAAAAGAACGATGGAAGGTTTATTTTAAAAAGCTAATAAACGAAAAGAATAAATGAAATGGTGTGCTCAAAGAGGTACAGGAAAATATGGGTTTAGTGAGAGAAATTAGCATGGATGAAGTAAGGAAGGCAGTTCAAAGTATGAAAAATGGAAAGGCCATGGGCCCATATGATATACGAGTAGAAGTATGGAAGTGTTTAAAAGAAGATGGATGTATGTGGCTGACTTTATTCTTCAATAAGTTGTTGCATGAAGGAGGGATCTCACAAGAATGGTGCAATAGTTCGCTAGTGCCCATCTACAAGAATAAAGGTGATGTCCAGGACTGCAACAACTCATCATCATCATTCATCATTTCAGCCGAAAGACGTCCACTGCTGGACATAGGCCTCCCCCAAGCACCGCCACTTCGACCAGTTTTGAGCTTCCCGCATCCAGCGTATTCCTGCGGCCTTCACAAGGTCATCGGTCCACCTTGTAGGAGGCCTTCCAACGCTACGTCTTCCGGTACGCGGTCGCCACTCCAGAACCTTTTGGCCCCATCGGCCATCTATTCTGCGAGCAATGTGCCCTGCCCACTACCACTTAAGTTTGGCAATTCTTCGGGCTATGTCGGTAACCTTGGTTCGCCTGCGGATCTCTTCATTTCTGATTCGATCACGTACGGAAACTCCAAGCATAGCCCTCTCCATTGCCCTTTGAGTGACTTTTAGCCTTTTAATAAGGCCCATTGTAAGCGACCACGTTTCAGTGCCATAGGTCATCACTGGCAACATGCACTGGTCAAAGACTTTCGTCTTGAGACACTGAGGTATGTGGGACGAGAAGATATTGCGTAGCTTCCCGAACGCTGCCCAGTCGAGTCGGATTCGACGATTGACTTCTTTCTCGAAGTTGGACCTACCTAATTGGACAGTATGTTCTAGGTAAAAATACTCGTCCACAACTTCGAGCGTAGCGTCTCCGATCTTCACGAGAGTGGGTGTAATATGGGCATTTAACATGACCATTGTCTTGTCCATGTTCATTCTAAGACCCACTCTTTCGGAAGCTCTACTAAGGTACATCGAGCATTGTACTGAGGTCCTCCATACTCTCAGCTATGACAACTATATCGTCGGCAAACCGAAGGTTATTGATGTACTCGCCATTGATGTTGATGCCGGCCCCTTTCCAGTCCAGAACCTTGAAGACTCCTCCAGTGCAGCGGTGAACAGTTTCGGAGAGATAACGTCTCTCTGCCTCACACCTCGCTGCAGAAAGATAGGTTTCGAGGTCTGGTCCTGGAGTCGGACTGACATAGTGGCGTTTTCGTACAGACGCTTAAGCACCTCGATGTACCGATAGTCGATCTGGCACCGTTGAAGGGACTGCAGTACAGCCCATGTCTCGATCGAATCGAAGGCTTTTTCGTAGTCCACAAACGCTGAGCAGAGAGGCAGGTTATACTCTTCGGTCTTCTGTATAACGTGCCGCAGCGTATGTATGTGGTCTACAGTGCTAAAGCCTTTACGGAATCTGGGTTGTTAGGGAGGCTGGAAGTCGTCAAACCTGCGCGCGAGACGGTTCGTGATGACTCTTGTAAACAGCTTGTAGACATGGCTCAGAAGTGAGATGGGCCTATAATTCTTAAGGAGGGTATTGTCGCCATTCTTAAAGAACAGTATCACCACACCTCTGTTCCATGCCTATGGCGTTTTGCCCTCGAGTATGACAGAACCAAACAACTTCTGGAGGGCCTTGAGAACGGGTTTTCCACCGGCCCTCAGAAGTTCGGCCGTAATTCCGTCATCACCTTGTTGTTTTTGAGCTGCTTCAGAGCCATCCTAATCTCGTACAAGCTGACGTCCTGGATGTCTTCGATGTAGTGTTGGGCCAATCTAGCTCTTGGGTCGTTTGTCAGATTCATACCAGTTACCTGTCGACATGTATAACTGTCCATATCTCTCTCAACAGCTCATGTTTGGCGAATACGATCCTGTCATCATTGGTCTTCAGTTTCACAAGCTGACTTTGCCCAATAGACAGATCTCTTGTAAAGACATTGGAGCCCTAATTCCGCTCTATCGCGTCCTTAATGCGGTCTGTATTAAAGCGGCGAAGGTCTCTTTTTAAGGACTTAGAAATCCGTCTATTGAGCTGGCAGTACTTGAGCGCATCGACTGAAGACTGCAGGATCATCTCGCGCCTCTCCTCCATGAGCTGTATAGTAGGATCAGAGGTCTTTTTGTTCCTATTTGTACGACGGGTTTTAAAGATCTTAGACCCGACCATATGGACAATTTTCACGAAACCATCGTCATAATCATCCACGGAGCTCCCTAGGCACTCGAAACGATTCTGAAGTTTGAGCTGAAAGCTCTCGGGGTTTTGGACTTGGATCGGTGCTGGGCGGAGCGTAGACTTCATCAATCGAGATCTTTCCAGCTTGATATTAAGTTCAATGTGCCTCTTACCATTCGGTGATCACTTTCGGTTTTCACCGCGTTGATCACAGAGACATCATTGAATATTTGCTTCTTCGTCGACATAATGAAGTCAGTCTCATTTTTTGTTGCACCATCAGGGCTCTGCCAGGTCCACTTCCTGTGCTCACGTTTTCTGAAAAAGGATTTCATCATAAAGAAGCCTTCCTTCTCCATAAAACTGGCTAGTAGGTGACCTCGGTGGTTCTGACGTCCAACTCCAAATTGCCCCCACTCGCAGCTCATCATCGTTTCGTTTGCCCAGTTTCGCGTTGAAGTCCCCCATGACAACGGTGAAGTGAGTTTTAGAGTCACGCATGGCTCTGGAAATATCCTCACACATGGTCTCCACTTCATCGTCGGGTTGTGACGAGGTCGGGGCGTAAACCTGTACGACCTTCAGCGAATATCTTTTGGATATTCTGGGTATAAGGTACGCCACCCTGGTCGACACACTCTCGATCTTCACCACGTTGCTCACAAGGGACTTGTGGACGATAAACCCGACACCACCATGGTACTGTTGGTCGCCCTCCCGGAAATAGAGCAAGTTCCCGGATTTGAGGATTATCGAGTCCTCCCCCTCTCTTCGGACTTCAGATAACCCTACTATACCCCATCGTAACCTGCTCAATTCTTCCTCGAGTTCGATGATCTTCTCGTCGGTCCGGAGTGTACGCGTGTTGTAAGTTGCCAGGTCCAGTTTTCGGTGGTTGTGGTATACTGCAACAACTATAGATGGATAAAGCTTATGTCACATAGTATGAAGCTATGGGAGAAAGGAATAGAGAAAGGACTGCGAGAGGAGAGTGAGATTACCCCGAACCAGTTTGGTTGAACATTGGACGCCATTTTTGCACTCCACAACTGGAATGTGTGGTGTGACACGAATGGATAGAATAAGAAATGAGTACATAAGAGGAAGTTTGAAAGTGGCACCGGTGACTGAAAAGTTGTGCGGAAATCGGTTGGCATATGGTATGGGCATGTGATGCGGAGGAATGAGGAAAATGTCGTGAGGAAAATCTTAAATATGAATTTCAATGATATATAGAGTAGGGGAAGACCAAAAAACGATGGATGGGCTGTGTGAAAGATGATATGGCTCGAAAGGGGGTGACTACCGAGATGACAACTAATAGAGAAGTATGGAAGAAAGGGCCATGTTGCGCCCATACTATACACCGGAATAGTTATGCATTCCCGTTGTTCGTGGCCTCTGTTAAAAAAAAATATTTTTAAGAAGCCGCTTCCATACTTTCATAGCTAAAAATTAACTTTAGGTCAATATGCATCCGAATATCCGATCTCTGATGATGACCGTTGCGTGAGCGGTCGCCGAAGATACGAACTAAAAAACATAGATAAAAAAATAATTAATGAAGAGAAAAATAGTTTTATATACCTACAAAACCAAGTAGAGGAGCTCGTGGTAGTAATAACAGCCGCACGGATCGATCCATGAGGTTAAACTACGCTTGCCGGGGTTGGTCCGTGGATGAGTGACCACCTTTACATAACGAGACCCCTCTGTGTTTCGGAAAGCACGTTAAGCCTTTGATCCCGGCTGTCATTCGTGGATCTTTGACAGTCGTTACGGATCCTCAGAAGCCTGAAAGTCTGACAACCAGTATTACCAAGGGGTATCGTATTACTCAGTTACTGAGTTGTGGAGGTTCGATAGGCAGTCGCTCCATGTGAAATACTGGTATTCAGCTGCATCCGGTTAGACTGGAAGCCGACCCCAACATAGTTGGGGAAAGGCTGGGCAGATTGATACAAAAACAAGTACATACAAAAAGGTACGTTAACTCCAGTAGGTAAATAATAAAGAAAAAATAAAAAACATAAACAAAATAAAATAAAAATAGAATAGAAATAAAAATAGAAAAAATAATAATGGAAATGGAATAGAACGATTCTTATTTTCCTAACCAAGTCAGTAAATTGTCTTACAAACACGTTGATACCGACTGCTTCCTGAGAACCTCTTGGTATTTTCATAGATACACCCCCCCCCCCCCCCCCCAAGAATCCTAACATAGTACCTATTATGAATGTTATGCCATTCTAACAAAATCATACGGGTTGCATTGATAACCTTTCTTTTTCAAGTAAAATTAGTTATTAATTTAATACTACAACGAATAAAAGCCCTCAGTGGATAATAAAAAGCAGGGAAAATCAAAACTCTTATATTGGCAACACTAACAAGATGGATGCATCATTGTTGCCTGCATGCCGATGCTGTTGTTCACCGAACTTAACTAAACTATCACTAAAACTTCTTATTTTTGGTTAAGAGAATCCTAAAAGCTATTCTGCAAATAAGTTTCACTAAAATTAGAAACAATTTTGACACAATTATATTCGAGTTTGACAATCGTAAGTTGAGTAAACCATAGGCCAAAATAGAGGTGACAAAATGCGTTCGACACAGATTATATTCAAAATAGTCGAATAAAGAACAATAAATTTGTCAAATCCATGATTTTTGTATCTGTCGTAACTTCGACAGACAAAAGTAAAATATTTTATTGGAAAATTCGAATTTGATTTTATTATTAAATAAAGTTTATTTCAATGTGTTTGCGATGGTAGCAAGGAAAATAATAAGCTCCAATAAATCGAAGCTCCATTAAATAGAATACAAGTGCCTCAAGCTGACCATGTGAAAGACCTTGGTATAAACCTCGACAGACGTCTTCCTTGGAAAAACACATTTTCACTAAGAAAGTTCTACTGGTCACTATTTGACCTGGAAAATAAAACAAAGCTATAATCGAGCCTTTATCCCTATGGCATTCAGCTACAGCATCATACTCTAATATAGAGATCACACAGCGATTTCAGACCAAGCTTCTAAGAACAATCACAAACGCCCCATTGTTGTACCAAATGAAGCTCTGCACCATGATATAAAAATACCGACAGTAAAGAGGAAATAAAAAGCTATCTCAAGTCGTATAAAGAAAGAAGTACTCGGTACCCATATATCCAGGCTAACAACCTAATGGATAAAAAAGGAATACACAGGCTAAAACACAAAATTCCACAGGATTTCATCGGACAAACTTAGCTTGTTGTTTCATAACTTAGTGGATTGTTTCATAACCTTGGATGTGTCAAAGGACACTATAACAAGCAAGACAGAACATGTCATAAAAAATACTGAATGTCCTAATACATAGTGGCAGATTGTAAGAAAAAGGTGACATAAAGAAATTGTCCAACATGAAAGGTATTTATCTCTGATTTTATATCTACTTACTAGAACTGTCTTACTTAATGTAAACTGACCAAATAAAGTTAAAGCAGTAGCTGATAATAGCTATGTATTTTCATGTCCTTTAAGAGCTTGTTCACACAAATATACCATTTAGAAATATATGTAGGTACTAATGTATATTTTATATTACTTCCTATTGCTTTTGCACCAGGGTTTCAGTGTTTTTTAATAACAAATTATACTTGTTTACAGGTACGAGTTTGACTGCTGCTATGAAAGCCTCACCAAGCACCAATACTATTTAACCTCGCAAAGACAGCGATGGAGGAGACCATTCTATGTGAAAAAGATGAGGAATGAGGGTGGCATGAGAAAAGAATGGCACCCATGTCTTTATAGGAAGAATATAGGAAACAAAAACTTAATGAATAAACAAAAATGTAGCTTTATTATTTATAAAAATATATTGTTTTCTAGAAAAATGTCTCATTATTTGTGTGTAACTACCACAACGTGGCAACGTGGCCTGCTGTTCTGTTGAGCTGGCGTCATAATATGGGTACATGGGATAACACATTGGATAATCACTATCTCCGATGAGCTTTTCACTAACTCATTCCATTCAAACCTGAGCGACTACTGAGCCTCCTCCTGATTGAGCTTTCTCTATAAATCCGGTTTATCGTTCAGTAAAGTCTCCGGTATTCTCGTCGCCGTAGGGAAGCCCTATCAAGGACATCTTGTTCGTATGTCCCAATCTAGGGAGTAAGTACAAAAATCTTTTTTCAGCCATTTGGAATGGGTTGGAACGGTCTTGCAATGTTTCCGACTGATAGTTGAACTCTAATAACTGAACTCTTTCTTGATAGTTAAAAAAAAATAGTTTCTTATTTCACAGTATTTGGAAATGGATTTATCCACTTGTTTTCCAAATTATACACATACACACACGTACATAAACTCACGCCTTCTTCCCATGGGGGTAGGCAGACTATAGAATGCCACCTGCTACACTCCTTACATGCTCCTTCTGCTTCGTTTACGTTCATACATTTAAGTTTGGTCATACACTCACGCCGGTTGCGAGTACTACGCACCTGACCTTTTTGACAAACATCATTAATGAGGTCACTTTAAGTCTTTCTGGGGCGTCCCCTCCTGGCATTTCCACTCACATCTGCCTTGTAAATACCTTTTGTTCATTCATCCTCTCAACATGACCAAACCATCTAAGCATACTTTTTTCAATTTTTGTCACTACATCTTCCTTTAAACCGCATCGTTGCCTTATCACATCAATTTTCAGCCTATCATTTATAGTCACAGCACACATGCTTCTCAAGGAACGCATTTCCACAGCATTTACTCTACTTTCATGCTTTTTCCAAATTATAACTAAGTCATTAGATGTTCAGTACAAAAATACCTCTAAGTTATCACGAATGAATTTCTAATATCAATAATTTTATTATTTCTTTCTGCCGCATCGACAACAGCTGCAATTACATAAGCGTCCTTACTGATCTAAGATTTTCCAAACCCACAAGCATCCAAACTTTCAAGAAATCTAAGAGAAATGTGGTTTGTAAATTTTAGTTCATGACAACTAATTTTATTCCACACCTTTTTAATCGCGATTAAAAATAATCTGATTTAGTTTGAAAATTACAATTTTAGGTGAAAAACGTCAAATTCAGAATAGCATAATTGCCATTTTCACTAAATTGAATAACTAAAATGACATTAGTGCTGTCAAACTATAATATAGTTAATTTATGTCACTTTAGTTAATTTCAGAATGGGAAACGTCGTCTGACAGGAATAAACGAAATTTTGGTGATTTTTGGTCTAGTTTAGAGAAATTTGTGACAAGAGAATCGGCACCAATTACAAACTGAACAATTTATTCATTAATTAAATAAGACGATATTTGAATGCGCTATTTACACGTGACATGTTGATCCCGTCCTTTTTTTTAGTCCTGCTGCATTTTTACTGGTATGACCGACACCAGACGGCTTAATTTAGCTAAATTGCACACCGGTAAAAACACGTTACGCGATACGACGTTCTCAGAGTAACTGATCGGCTGCGCGTCAAACTACTCTATTTAAGGGGTGTGTAATGTATGATATAATAACAAATGCTCTAATTTCACTTGAAATAACGTTCATATAATATAATTTTCATATGCTATAAAATCATATAACCTAATTTCATATGACCTAATGTTTCATATGATATAATTTTCATTTAATATAAAACATTTAGTATAACGTTCATTTTATATAATTTTCAATATGTATAATATTCTTTTTATATAACATTCATTTGACCTAATGTTCTTTTGACCTAATTTTCATGTTTAATGGTCACAGTTCTAACCTAACTCAAATGGCACCTAACCAAATCTTAAAATATTCAATGCATGGTTGAGGGTGGGCTTGGTCGACGGCTCCTACTTCTGGATGGTTTATAAAAAAATAACCACGAAGGGGATGGCGGGGTCTATTCGCTCGCTCACACGACCTCGCCATCCCCTTCTAACCTAACCTGTCCGAGTCGGGGTGCCCTAAAGTCCAGATTGCAGATTTTCTAAATTATATTAAAAGTTATTAGAGATTATGAATATTATAGTAAATGAATAATATACTACATGAATATTATGTCAAATGTGCATTATAGGAATTGTTTATTATATCATAAGAAATTAGATAAAATGAAATTATATCAACAATTCATTATCTCAACTGATCGTCATATTAAACAAAAGTATATTAACTGAAATTAGGTCAAGTGAACGTTAGATTTTTTGTTATTATATCAACCGTTACACACCCCTATTTAAGAGTAGTTATTGCCGCTTCAGTATTAGGCGCGTTCGCGGCTTCTGGTTCTTTCTATATTCTAAGGGTCCAACGAGTTATTGAAATACTTAGGGCTTGTAGCTCTGTCACTCAAACTTGTATGACCGTCTTATTCTAAAGCTTGATGTGCAATACTAAGGGTCGGGTAATCGCCGCTGACCTTCGCCATACAAATACGCGTCGCGCTCACGCCGCGCTGCCATTCGGTTTCATAGGAAATATTTATTATTAGTAACGAAAATATGAATATTTGAAAAAATCACAGAATTATAGATAATATGTATGTTCATACAAAAAAACATGAAAATATCTTACGTAGATTGAAAGCAATATCGTTTTTAGGGTTTCGTTCCTCAAAAGGAAAAATGTGTGACTGTCTGTCAAGACCCTTTATCTTGGGAATGCGTGGAGATATCGAGTTGAAAGTAAAACCATATTCTAGTCCTCTATATTCATCCAACCATACTCAAGTCTACAGTCCCTTGAAACTGTAAAATAAATCAAACTTCTAAGTTAACGTAAAAAAGATACGGCCGTTTATGCCGCAAAAAAACGTATATTTTGACACTGTCAAGAGAACCAAAATTTATAGGGTACTATCCGTTGACCTAGAACTATGAAATTTACCAAGTAATATCGTCTTACACTATAAGTACAGAAAAAAATCAGATAACTATACATTTTAATTAAATCATAAATATATACCCCCTTATTCATAAAAAAACTAAAACGCTCTACAAACCTATTTTATTTAAAATAGTGTTTTATCTTCTTCTTTCAAACTCAAATGGAAAACACTGTTAAAAAATTGACAAACAACAAATCTACAAACCTATTTTAACTAAAATAGGTTTGTAGAGCGTAGTAGTTTTTTTTTTATGAATAAGGGGGTTAGCCTTTACTTAAAGTACCGTTCTTTTTTCAGTCACTACTAAAGTACAAATCTGTATTATATTTAAGTAAGAAACAACTTTGATTAGGTTACTTAACTAATTTCGGTATGAACTGTTAGTATAACAATAATATAAGTAATTATAGGTTTTGGAAACTGAATTTCGGGAAAAGCTCGGAAAAAACTGCGGTACTCGAATCCTGAACTATTTATAATATGTACCTACAAATTTATACGGAACCCTCGGTGGGTGAGTCCGACTCGCGCTTAACCGGTTTTTTTATGCTTTGGGTAGACATTACTTTCTGAATTTATTTCATAAAGTATTTTACTACAAAACTTAAATATTCACATATAGAATTGACGTGTATGCGTTCTAGTTTAACATACATTTTTTGCATAACTTACTGGCATTTGAAGGCCTTTTTTTAGGGTGGGAAATCATCAAATAACTTCTCCCGCTCTGGGCGGAGCGGGAGGGTGTGTCAGACTCTTACTGACTAAAACCCACCCGTATTCCTTCCTCTTGCCTGTGTTGCGGGGGCCTCGGTGACCCATAAGTACCTTCCCGCGACCCCGGCAGGCATCGGCCCTAGTGGACCCCTACCTTTGTGCATGTCGTCAGCACACTCTTTGGGGCGCGCGTGGAATACAACGCGCCGTCGACCCGGGCCTGGTCCTTACCGGAACGTGAGCTACCCATTGCTCACCGTCCGCAAGCCCGCGCCTACGGTGGCCGGAAATCCGTTCGGGATTCCCGACGCCCTAGCGTCTCCTGCGGCGGCTAGGGGCGAGAGGGCGCGAAATTTGCCTTTCCCTCAACCGTCCCACCTCCTCCTTCGCGAGCATTACTGCTTCGCAGAAGGAGGTGACGGCTGCCCATGCCCTCTCGCTCCGTACCATGACCTGAACCAGGGCCGGATGCGAGAGATCTCTGCTGCCGATCGCCTCCACGAGGACACGGTGCTCTGCCCAAGGCATTTGAAGGCTTAATAACAGATTTAAAAGTCACTAAGATCATATATCTGTGCCTTAAGGCGAAAGCACCAGGGTAGCCCGCGAAATTCAAATTTGACAGTTTGCATATCAATGTCAGTTTGTACGTTGATCAAAACATGATTGGCGACCGTAGCAAACATGTCTAGTCATTCAAGAGGGTAATTTGAACTTAGAGAATCGTATTGATGATTTTAATTATTATAATAGTTATTAATTTTGTTAAGGTCGCGATTCGCGAATCATATTTTGTTCACAAACAGACACTGACCGGCAAATTGCAAAAAAAATATGGAAATTTTGAATTTCACGGGATACCTTAACGGCCGGTACTTTGTCATTTTTATTTTTAGAGCCAATATTTGTGAACAAGTCTGAACCAGAACTAGATTGGGTCCAGGAACAGAATACGGACGTGGCTGTGGGAGGTTACTACGCGCCTACAAACTGCAAGCCTATTAACCGAGTGGCTATTATAATTTCTTACCGGTAAGCAAAGCATTTTAAGCATAACTCAGCTCATGACGTTCCCTCTGCGCAGTAGCGGTACCTTCATATAAGCCCAAAAGCCTTACTAAAATGCTCGATAGAGAATTTATTGTACCTAACCAGTAGTTTATGAGAAAATTGCGATGATACATACGTAGATACGTAGGTACCTACATACTCAGTCGAAAACTGAACTTTCTTTTTTTGAAATCGGTAAAAATTTTATTGGGCTTGCGTTTTTTGAAACCCTAGGCACGCCACTGCATCTGCGTATGTTTATTTTATCCGTTTAAGGCGCTGACAAGAGGCACATTTTCTGGTCCGCACAAAATAGATCGGCGGTCCGCCATTTGGTGACTCTTGCCGTAGCTAGTACTAGGAGGGTGCCGATGTAATTACTTCTTTATTACAGTTTTGACTTTGTGATAGCAAAACATCTGCGCTGCCTCTGGCACTGTGTTGCTATTGTTTTATTAAAACAATAATATATTCATTTTGTAGCAGTGGTGGCCCAGTGGTAACGGCCGCGACTTACGAGTTGTAGTTCGAAGACATGTGACATCTACCAACACGCACTGGGCCCGCGTGGTGGATTACGGCCCATTCCCTCTCACAGAGAGGAGGCCTGTGTCCCAGCAGTGGGAACATTATAGGCTGATTATGTATATTCATTTTCAGAGATCGTCCAGCGAGTCTCCTTACTCTCCTAAGTTACCTTCACCCATTACTGAAGAAACAGCTTCTGGAGTACAGAATATTTGTCGTTGAACAATATGGTAAGTTTTGTCTGTACGTTGAGTAGCACAACCCTGAAGGAGTTCGTTCGGGGATGTACAGATAGGGAAATTAATTATTAATCAAATTGACACCCTATGTCAATTTGCCGTGTTATAGCCACTTCATACAACTGTCAAAAAATGACGGTTGTAATATGGATATACGGACAATTTAAGACGGTAATCAATTTGCCTAACGATTAATTTTCCTTGACTTTGACTTTACAACTTTACAACAATAGTAAAACTGCCGCCAAACCGAGTTGCTGTGATCCGGTTTCCAGGACAGGGTTTCATGTGAGTGGTAACGCCGGGAGGAGACGCCCCAGGAAGACATATAGTGACCTCATTGGTGATGTTCTTCAAAAAGGTCAAGGGCGTAGTGCTTGCAACAGGCGTGCGTGTATGACTAGATGAACGTAAACTAAGCAAAAGGAGTATGTCAGGAGCGTAGCAGGTGGCGTTCTATAGTTTCTGCCTACCTCCATGGGAAGGCGTGAGTTTATGTATGTTTTATAGAAATAACAGGCACAAGACCCATTCCAACTTATTTTCTATAATGGCAATAAACATGCGATGCAATTGATATTGCAAGGTTCAAAGGGTTTTTTTTTTTGTAGAATATATGTATTAGTTTATAGTTATTGTTTTTTAAACTTATATCCTCGTAAGGCCCAACCCAAATTTAGGTCGATATATATTTTTATGATTAGATATATAATTTAAATGATTTTAGTTGTCGAGTTTGAGTGTCTCGGGAAAATTTTTTTGTCATTAAATTAGGTCGTTGGGCCTTGGGCCTTACGAGGATATAAGTATTGTGTTTTTATGGGCCTTAGTAGCCTGAAATAAAGGAAATTATTATTATTATTATGTCCTTACATATCTCGGGACCATGGGGTCCTCCCGGACCTTTGGAAGGCGAACGAGGGACCGAAGCCAACTCGCAGAGGCCCCTTGGACAATTTTAATGGAATGAGGCACCAACCGACGATTATCCCTTTTTGCTCTATGAAGGTGCTCCCAAGGACAACCCCCGGTTGATGCAAGACTATTGCAGAACATGGGAACAAAAAATATTGGGCTATGGGTTTGGGAGGCTATAATGGATCGGTTTCCTAAGACTATAGAAAGGCTATGGCCCCTACCTGACCAATGTTTTATATAAAATACACCGACAAAATGGCAGGGGGTGACTTGCACACTCAATAATGGGCCCCCGAAAACGGCCGCTAGCACATAGTGACAAGAGGGCAACACTTCCTGAGGTGCTTGAGGAGTGGAGAGGTATTCCACGACTATCAGGACAATCCCGGAAGTACGGTCAAGATCCCTACCAGCATCTTACTGGAATACTTCCTTCCTCCGAGCACGTTTGCTCTTGCGAATCTCCACTCAAGCCGGCCAATAAAGGTAAGAATGAGGTGGGAGCTCTGTTCCTAGTCAGTGTTCACGCCAGCCGGCCAATAAAGGCAAGCCAGAGATGAGGAACAAGACTTCTCCCAGGAGATAGGGTCCGTGGGGTCGCTACTGCCCAACAGCTCGCCACATGCTGCCCTGCGGGTTTCTGTATCTCTCTTGGTTTTACTCCTTACCCTAGACCCATTCCGGCAAAGTAAACTCTATCGGCACAGACCCAGAGTTCGGAGCGCGCAAGCCCCACCACGACGTCAACGTAGAGATACGGCGGTGGGGTTATTATTATATTTTATTTCATTATTTACACAATATAATTATATTTTTAAATATTAGAATATACAAAAATATATAAAAACATTTAAAAATATAAAAAAATGGTGGCCCACCGGTATCTGGAACAGGGTCCAAGCTACCGGCGGTCAGGGCTCCAGAGAGAGGAACCTCCTAACAATGCGGGCCGTGTCCAGAAGTACCGCTTTCTGAATCAAGCCCTTAATCCAGCCGTCCAACGTGAGCCTCCTTAGGTGTTGGTCGAGGCTCTTGGCAATTAAGCCATTGGCTGATACGACTATCGGCACAATGATTGCTGAATCCACATCCCACATGTCGACAACCTCGCGAGCCAAGTCAAGATACTTGATCTGTTTATCTTTCTCGGCTTTCACGAGATTCCCGGCATGAGGGACTGTTATGTCAACAATCATTGCGCGCCGCTCTGTTCGATCCACCACCACTATGTCAGGCTTATTGGCAACAATAGTCCTGTCAGTGATGATGAATCGATCCCAGTACAAAGTGATATTTCCATTGTCGAGAACTGGGTCGGGCACATACCTGTAGTACGGCACTTCAGATTCTACAAGGCTGTATTTAAGAGCAAGTTGCTGATGGATAATCCTGGCTACAAGGTTGTGTCTATGCAAATACTCTTCGTTAGCTAGACGAGAACACCCGGAGATAATGTGTCGGATTGATTCTCCCGGACGGTGGTCAACCGTGCCGTCCTTCACAATAAATCTCCGGTAATTCTTAATCATGATAACTTCGTCCATAATTGCACAGACAAAACCTTCGGTTTCCCCAAAGAGGTCACCGAAACGAAGCCAGGCTACGGACGCTAGGAAATCTACATCGGTTCATGTAGGGCCCGGAAAAAGCGTCCGTGAAGCTCCTTACTCTGCCATACCTCCCTGCGATCGTTAGTGTCAAGCATTACAAGCTTGCGCCAGTTCTCTTTAGCCAAGGAGAGTGGGGTGAGGCCCTTGTCCACCGCGACCACATCTCGATGCATCCCCACGTCGGCTTCTAGGAAATATTCCTATTAGGGTTATTATTATTATTATCCCTACACCTATTTATTATTATTATTATTAAAGGCAGCGATGGCACCTTATCAGGTGGCCCCGGTGGCACTGTTTGACAATCAATAAAAAAAACAACTCAATTTCTCTTCCTAACCTACTTGATTGTAATTCTGTTCCTCTCTTTTAACTAAAGGTTCAGAAAAGTTCAACAAAGGCACTCTATACAACATCGCATTTCTGGAGACTCAGCGGTTCGGCAAATGGAACTGTCTGATCTTCCACGACGTGGACCTGGTCCCTGAGGACGAGAGAATCTCGTACTCCTGTCCAGAGCATCCCACACATATGTCATCTGTCAAAGATTCTTGGGCGAATAGGTAAGAGCCTTTACCTACTAGAAATCAGCACCACAACTGTGTAACACTTCAATCATAATCTGACGGATATTGAAAGAAATTGCTAATCCAATGCTTCGTATATTTGAAAAATTCATCTGCTCAACAACGTAAATGACGCTGAATTGTCAAATGCTGTTGAATTGTCAAAATGTAAAGCAGTGCCGTAATCCAGCAAGAGCTCTGGTGGCCCAGTGGTAACGGCCCTGACTTACGAGTTGTTGGTCGTGCGTTCGAACCCAGCCAGGCGCTTTACTTTGTGTAAATAATTTCATCAACAATACTCACAAAACGGTGAAGGAAAAAATCGGGAGGAAACCGGCATGTCTTAGAACCAAAAATTCAAAGACATGTGACAGCTACCAACCCGCACTGGGTCCGTGTGGTGAATTACGGCCCACTCCCTCGCACAGAGAGGAGGCCTGCCAGCAGTGGGAACATTATAAGCTGATTATCTTAGTTTATGTAACTTCCCAACTACGGAACCCTACACTGTGCGTGGTCCGACACGCACTTGACGGGTTTTTTATTTTATATCGTCATGAGCACTAATTGAAAAAATGTAACGCGTATATACAGTAGTATAAAAAAAAATATAACAACCTGAATTTATTATTGTGCACTGAGTTACTAATTGGGTATCTAATATTTTTGGTTTTTTTTTTTTTTTTCAGTGACCTGCGCAGAACTAGTTTTGGCGGAGTAACCGCAATCACTCCGGAGCAATATGAAGTTGTCAACGGTTACTCTAACTTGTTCTGGGATTGGGGCGTGGAAGACGATGATTTCTATGGCAGGTGAGTTGCCTGATTCTTGTCTCACCTCTTAGGTTAGTAACTAAGTCGACAACGCTCCATCGTTGTTTATTTGTATTGAAATTAGCACCTTATTATTTTAATATTTGTATCACTATATAGGCTGGTTTCACAGCTGTCCGGGAGACCCGTACGGGTATCGCCCGCAATGCAGCAGTGCTCTGAAACGAGGGAGTAATACGATACGGTTGCTAGCGGTGTGTGCGTGTGCGTTGTACGGGCCCTACCCGGAGCGGGTCGCGTACGGACCAATCCGCGTCGCTGTGAAACAATGTTCTAGCTCGCGTGTGTCTCCGTTCCGGGAGCCCGAACGGGCGGCCCGTACGGGTCTCCCGAACAGCTGTGAAACCAACCATATACCTATCTTCTTTTGTACCGCATTTACTATAAATCGATAAATCACTTTGACTTTAAATTTTCTTAGTTTTCTTAAATTTTAGACATGTGTTAGTATGAACTTCTAAGGTTTTATACCTTAGCAATTTTATACCTTTATACTAGTCCAACTGATTACCTATATTGTTATTTTATCCGGGATGTTTTTTTATGTATAAACATAATATAACATCTCGCCTTTATTCCCCGAAGGGTTAGGCACAAGTGTACTACCTATAGTACACCCACATTTCGCCGTAGGTGTTCCAATGTTATTTGGGGCGAGCCTATTACCATCAACTCGCCCTCGACCTATTAACAGGACCTCGTGCTCAGCAGTAGCGCTTGTGATCATTAGACCATCGAGGCAGTCATCGAAGTTTTTCAGATATAGCATGTACTATACATGCTATATCTGAAAAACTTCGATGACTATTATAAATGTAATAATCAGTCACACCACACACAAATACCACAGAATACTAAGTAGTACGATACCATAGAATATCACAAACACAAATGGCATTGACAAGTAACTGATGTTACGTCGGGTTCTGACATGCGGTTTAGAATTATGTGAATTTTTATTCAATAACTATTTTATTTTTATAGGTTATTTCATACGTTTATTTTATTTTTTATTTATATCCGTATCTATCCGTGACATCATAGTGGGCCCTATCAGAATACCAGCGCTGTGGCACTTATTTCTTAAGTACTGCAGCATTATGCTGAGATAGGAGCCTTTTGGCCACGTACAGGACTTTTTGTTTTTATTTTAATTTTACTTTGTTTTTGTTTGTTTCTATGAGTGTTTTTTAGTTTAGTATAATGTGTGATCTCCTGTTCGAGTCCCAATAAATACTTTTTCTTTCTTTTTCTTTTTTCTTTCTTTTCACATACAGTTTCAAAATGTCATAAATAATAATATCTTGAAAATTAATACCTTACTTACTTTTGCTTACAGACTCGAATCGAAAAACTTCACTATCGCAAAATACAATAGTTCCATAGCACGGTACGCGGTACTGGCTCACCCTAGTAACGACGACAAAAAACGGTACAAAATAATTCACTATTCTACATTCTATGTATAGTGGCGATGAGGACAATAATTTTAAGAAGGCCGTAACAACAGTTATCGCTTGTAGTGTTTACGTTACTTGAGTAATTCGGAATGGCAACGTTTAGGCGCCATCTCAACGGACAAGAAAATCGCAGCGATAGTCACACTGCGCTGTGCCCTGAAATTATCGCCGCGATGATATTGCAGTGTGGAAATGGCGCCTTAAACTACCTTCACAGGTCGTTGACCTGCTAGTATTCGTCAGGTGATTCTCTCCCTCCAGGGCTCATAAGTTTGGGATTTAGCAGCATGCAACTGTATTCATGCGACTTACGAGTTGTACGTCGTAGGTTCGAACCCGGACAGGTGCTTTACTTTGTGTAAATTATTTCATCACCACTGCTCACAAAAACGGTGAAGGAAAATATCTTGAGGAAACCGGCATGTCCTAGAACCAAAAATTCGAAGACATGTGACATCTACCAACCCGCACTGGGCCCGCGTGTGGATTACGGCACACTCCCTCTCGCAGGGAGGAGGCCTGTGTCTCAGCAGTGGGAACATTATAGGCATTATTGGTGTGTATGTAACTGTATTCGTGACCATAGAGGCCTCTATGGTAAGGTTACTGCACTGGAAAGACTACCCCGGTTTGACTGACAGGGTTCTGCCGGATCCCAGTGACCCATTGGTTGACAATTCTTTGCAATGTTCTGCTGGCATGGATGGCATTGTTAAAATGATGTCAGATTGTAACTCTAAGAATAAGCAAGTATCAAGTTTCCTTTCATCAATCTACAACACAAAATGTTCCTATGTGATAGATGTGCAAGATCACCCAAACTGGGTTGTGGCCATTGGAACCAAGAGTACAATACAATTGATATCTCTATGAATTTACATGATGTTGTTTATAATATATAACTCTTATTACAATCTCATCGCCACTCTATTTAGCCTAAATAGCTATTGGGAGCGTTGTTTTGTTTTTTATTTATACGCTAGTTATAGCTAGCATGATTACCCCACCACACCTAAAGTCACGGGGCAGTATCAGCCCATATGATCGTAGACAACCGAGCCGACTGATTCTCTCAATAATAATAGCCGGGCACAAATCCGACTCCGGGTGTTAACTGCAATATCTGACGGAAAACCCAATAGCACTTTGCCCGACGTAGGAATCGAACCCAGGACCTCATGCTCAGCAGTAGCGCTTACGTCTACTAGTTCAACGAAGTAGATAATAATAATGAGTCTCAATTTTAGGTGCCACCTCCATGAGCGAGTGTATCGCCACGAGTCCGCCCTGCTATGGTCGTGTAATCTTCACGAGACTACTATTCTTCCGCCTGGTGCGCGGTGTAGCGGTTAGCGGAGCAGGAGGTCACGTCTCGCGGCGAGCGGCGAGCGCGCGAGTTAAGGAAGGTTGTCGCTTACTTAATTCGCGCGCTTCGATCAGGTCGTGTCTCGCGGCGAGCTCGTTGCGTGTAGGTAGTGTCTCGCGGCGGGTGCATAGCGAGTTGTTGAAGTTTTTCTCGTCACTGTTACTCGCCACATTGCATCGTCGCGATAATATCGCCCGTGGAGGTAGCGCCTTAGTACCTACAACGAAAAATATTTTTTTTACAGAACCTTACTCCTCACGGCATCCAGAATGCGTTTCCGAAGAGCTGACCTTACAAGCACTATGTACAACCTTGTCAACGTTACTCAAGAAAAACTGTACACACACATACTAGCCGACGTCAACCCTACGAACATGCCTCTAGACCCGAAGAGCATGATGCGACGTCTCTTTTATTTCAATGGAAAAACATTTTATGGCCACGAAGAATTCAAATCACGATAGAATAATAATAATAAATGATAATTTGTGAATGCTAAATTCAGTGCCGGTGCTAAAGTAATTCATTTTTTATTATAAAAATGTGAATAGCGGTGTTTTTTATTGGTATCTAAGTACTACTTAAGCACATTAGATTCTTCTCGTTTTGGTTACGAATGTCTCATTCAGCATCTCTCACACGAAGTGAAACGTCTGAACACAAAGCGAATCAAGAGTAAAAACAAGGCTTCCGTAGTTGGGGTGAATTCATCCCAAGAACAGTGGTGGTGGAGAGCAGTGGTGGCCCAGTGATAACAACCGCGACTTACGAGTTGTAGACCGTAGGTTCGAACCCTGACAGGCGCTTTACTTTGTGTAAATTATTTCATCACCATTGCTCTCAAAACGGTGAAGGAAAACATCGTGAGGAAACCGGCATGTCCTAGAACCAAAAATTCGAAGACACGTGACATCTACCAACCCGCACTGGGCCCGCGTGGTGGATTACGGCCCACTCCCTCTCGCAGAGAGGAGGCCTGTGTCCCAGCAGTGGGAACGTTATAGGCTGATTATGTATCCCAAGAACAAACAACTAGGAAGTTGAAAAAATGTTCTTCCATACATCGATATACGTCACGTTCAATTCTCCAACAGCAAATGTAAGTTTGTAATCGCAAACAAAAATTATATATGACAAAACTACAAATTAAAGATTTTTGGGATTTTTCCTTTACTAATTTTGCTGTGAGACCTTGTTTCTTGCCAAATTTCATTATTTCAGGTCAATGGGAAGAACTCTATAGATTTTGATTTAATTGCGAGAACCAAAATGTCGCACAAATGGCCGTATTACTAATTTTAAATTCCGCCGGCCTTATTATCAAATTGATATTAAGACGCTGACAACACCTAAACCGCGGTCACTGTCAAATTCCATAGAAAAGAAAGAGAAGCGCGATGACACAACGCTTGTAATTTATTGCAAAATATGAAGTAATTATCTATTTACTCAAAACTGAGTTGAGTAATCGAAAATAAAAAACAACCAAGTTCTGCATTCAAACAAGACGTTCTTTTTATTAATTAAATACGTAACGTTTGTTGATATTTGAAACAGATATTTTGGATTAGAACTCAAAGTAAGAGGTTAGTTTAACGTTAGTTTGTATCGAGATTTTGTTTTCAAAACGTGTTTTGGTAACAACCAAGGTCTGGGAAATATGTTTAAAATTAACATATATTTTTTCCGCTACCACAAACTATACAGATTTGGCAATTTTTTTTCTTAAGCGAAGCCTATTTTGATCAATTGGGTCTTGTTAGCGCCTTAATATCAAATAAGTAAGTCCACGGTCCCTCGGAGCTCTAAAAAAATCAAGCTTCTAAGTCAACGCAATATAATTAACTTGCGTTGACTTAGAGGCTTGATTTTTTTAGAGTTCCGAGGGACCGTAGACCTACTTATTTGATATTAATTTCAACATAATACCTCCACGCGTTCCTGAGAAAAAGTTTCTTGACAAACAGATAAACAGACGGATGGACGGACAACGAAGTGATCCTATAATGGTTCATTTTTCCCTTTTGAGGTACGGAACCCTAAACATTAATCCAAACTGTTAGATGTGACGATGGATGGATCGATGAGGACGAGTGAAGCGATGCAGCGATGTTGGATTTCGGCCCTCATAACTCAACGGATACATACATTAAATGAAATAAATAGGTACGGGCTGGTGTCCGCGACTCCACGTCAAAGCACGTATTTTGAAAAATGAAATGTAATGAGAAGATGAACGTGACTTTCTCCGGACAATATGGAGCAGTCGTTTGCCGGGAAGTGTTTGGCTTCACAGCCAAACACTTCCCTGGAAGCATAGCAGACCTGTTTGATTTACCACTGCTCACCACGCAAACAATAATTAGTGTACAAATATAACTAAAAAACGTTAATTATATATAATTTTGTCGGTGTCGTGTGATTAAAGTGTTTTTAAATTGTCACACGAACTCTTCAAAAATGCCGAGGAGAAAAAATACAGTTTTAAATAGACAGGCAAGGCAAATGGTGTATTCAGTGTATTGGGGAGATAATGCAATCCGAGGGAATTCAACTTTCGGATTCCATACACCTTAGATCCCTCTCCTCACCCGAAAGCTATAAGTATTTGGGAATGTCGGAAGCGTTAGGCATCAACGTTACTGACATGAAGCAATCGTTGAAGGAGCGCTTTTTTGGCCGCCTGAAGAAGGTATTGATTAGTCTTCTTTCAGGCGGTAACAAGGTGCGCGCCTTCAACGGTTGGGTCATGCTGGTTTTGATGTACTCTTTCGGCATACTCAAATGGACTCAGACCGAACTAGACGCCCTGGATAGGAGGGTCTGTACACTGTTGACCGCAAACCGGATGCATCACCCACGATCATCGGTGATGAGACTGTACATCCCACGGAAGTGCGGGGGTCGAGGCTTTTTAAATGCGAAGACCCTCCACAACCGCGAGATATGCAGTCTCAGGGAATATTTTTTGAAAACCGAAGTGGGTATGCACCGTGATGTGGTCGCAGTGGACAAGGGGCTCACCCCACTTTCCATGGCTAAAGAGAACTGGTACAAACCTGTAGTACTTACTACCGATGATCGCAAGGAGATATGGCAAAACAAGGAGCTACATTGGCGCTTCTATCGGGCTCTTCATGAGCCCGATGTAGATTTCTTAGTGTCCGTATCCTGGCTACGTTTTGGGGACCTTTTCGGGGAAACTGAAGGTTTTGTCTGTGCAATTATGGACGAAGTTATCTTGACGAATAACTACCGGAGACATATTATGAAGGACGGGACGGTTGACGTGTGTCAGGCATGCCACCGTGCGTCTATCAGACATATTATCTCTGGTTGTTCTCGTCTGGCTAACGGCGAGTACTTGCACAGACATAACCAAGTAGCTAGGATTATTCACCAGCAACTTGCTTTGAAATATAAACTTGTGAACTCTGAGGTACCGTATTACAAGTATGTGCCCGACCCAGTTCTCGAAAATGACCATTTCACGTTGTACTGGGATCGGTCTATCATTACTGACAGGACTATTGTCGCCAATAAGCCTGATATAGTGGTGATAGATCGATTAGCGCGCCGCGCAATGATAGTCGATGTTACCATTCCACATGACGATAACCTCGTGAAAGCTGAGAAAGAGAAACAAATAAAATATCTCGACTTAGCACACGAGGTTGTTGACATGTGGAATGTGAACTCGGCTGTCATTGTGCCGATTGTCGTTACGGCCAATGGCCTGATGGCCAGAAGCCTCAACCATCATCTCTCGAGGCTCGCGTTAGACGGCTGGATTAAGGGCCTGATTCAGAAGGCAGTACTCCTCGATACGGCTCACATCGTGAGGAGGTTCCGGTCTCTGGAGCCCTAACCACCGGTAGCTTGGACCCTGCTCCCGATACCGGCGGAGCACTATTTTATATATTTTTAAATGTTTTTTAATATTTTTTCTAAGAAATATTTAAAAATGTATTTTATAAGACAAAAAGGTAATAAACGACATAATAATAAAAATCTTTATTGCAGACCCAGATCCATATAAAAAACACATTAACAACACAATAAGAACACAATAAAAAAGATATACATACACACAAACAAACTCACTCCTCTACTCTCTCGCACATAAACAAAATACAAACAATCACATTTACATTTACGCGGCTATTTCCAACCACCGGTTGTAGGACTTGGTTGCATGCATCCTATGTTGTATATTACATATTATGTTTAAGTTTCTTGTAATAGGGGGCGAACCTATTGCCTTCACAAATCCGGACTCCGGGCTGCTATTAAAAAATCCTAATGTAACAAAATAATACTGCCCGACCTGCGAATCGAAACCAGGACATCATTCTCAGCAGTACCGCTTGCGACCACTAGACGAACGGCCAGTTGAGAATTTATTCTCGGTAATCACCCATCCAAGTACCTACGTAGAGCAGTGATTATAGCAAAACCCCTTCGAAAACATTCGAAAACCTACGTAAAAGCTAAAATACGATGACAAGACAAACATTACAGTATAATTGTTGAAATAAATTATAGGCATGCGCGGTAGAGTTTGATAAAGCTGTGGAGAGTTCATTTACAACGCAGTTATGTCCTTGTTGCCTCTAATTAAATCCAGCCGCAGCACGCCCCAACGTTATAGAGACAGAAAGTCCACATCGTCCACCCGTTCATGCAAACAGCGAAATATCGCTTCACCCCGTGGTTACGAGCTACGCGATCAAGCGACACGCGTCTTGCTACAACGACTGCGGAGAAAATAAATGAAAGAAGTTGTTTAGTGCATGCCACGACTTGTTGCAACTTGCAGAGCACCGGACGGGAACAGGTGACGCGCGCGCGTGTCACTAGACGACGCAAGTCGTGAATGGGGCCTGCATTCAGGCGTCCAATAGAAGAACAATATTGACTTACGAAACCACGCAAAAAGTAAATAAATTACTAAGTTTTAATTTTTACTCGTACACACGACTACATACCAAGCTATACATTTCCAGTATATATATATACTGATCTCGCATTGTATAGGATTTCCGTACAATGAGAGATCAGATTATACTGGAATTGTATATTGTATAGCTTGATATGTAGCCGTGTGTATATAATGGTTTCGTAAAAAAGACGAGAAACAAAAAAAATCTATAATATTATTTCGTTTAAATGGAGGCGATGTGAACGCAGTCTGCGTTCGCGATTTAGATTTTTCGCCAAATATGTAAAAAATATGTGTTTTTATAAAAACAACTTATTCCCACACATAAAGTTCAGTTTAAGCTACAACTTCAAACATATTTATGACTTTTTCAATAGTATTAGTAAATCAACTTTGTGGTAATGTATATTAAGTTGTTTGCTAGATTCAGCAAACAACTTAATTTACATTACCGCAAAGTTGATATTAAACGGATATCAACTAACATGGAAACAACGGTTTGTATAGACTCGGTACCTAACTCTGCATTGTTTACAACCACGAAAAGTTTCTCAAATGAAAATTTTCCAGAAATGTTCTGCTTCCCAACGATCCAAAAGCCTGATCGTCGATATAACACACTATATCGGTACTTCTGCCATCTATGTAACGCTCATATTGGCTTTAAAATTGCATTCAATTTCCCGAGGCAGCAATATACAATGTCCAATATCAGTGCATCGAATAGATCTCTAGATACTGAACTTGTATCGATCCAATACAGTTGAATCGGTTCCGCCATTTTTATTTTTATTTGGTCTTTGTTTATATATAAAATTTCTACTGCGTATTTTCCTCTATATGTTTTATTATAAGCCTGTATTTCCCTCCACAAAGCAGACTACTGCATCTTCTTCCATTTCTCTCTATCTAAGGCTATTTGGGACTTGGAAGCAGTCCTTAATCGAAGGAGTCCAGCTCACTCAAAGCTCGGCCGTCTCCGCCTGGGCCTGCCGTGGTATCCCTTGCCATGTAGAGGCACCCATTGGGTCATGAGTTCGGTTTTTCGTGTGGTTAGTGACTAACCTGGAGGTCTATTCCCTCAGCACGATATCTGTAGTTTAGGCCGAAGTAACGAACATACATTAGTTTGGGCCCGACCTAAGAATGAATGACACCACGATTTGACAGTTGTCCTTACTCCCGATGTGTTTTTACCTGTCCGATTAATCGAGTGTAGGGTTCACTCCAAAGTTTCAAAATACTTTCAGACAGGCCAGACTTAGAGAGTAGGCCTCCTGGTGTATGTCAGAGTTTTTATGCCGCCCATGGACCTCTGACTCTCTCTCTGAGCAAGCAAGCTGACGTGGCAGTGGGCTGGCCATGTTTGTCGAAGGACCGAGGGCCAGTGGAGCAGACAAGTCCTGGAGTGGAGACCGCGTATCGGCAAGCGTAGTATCGGACGACCCCAAGCTAGATGGACTGACGACCTTAAAAACTACGCTTGGACAGACTGGATGCGGAAGGCGGAGGACAGAGTGTTGTGGCAGACTGGGAGAGGCCTATGTCCAGCAGTCGACTGTTATAGGCTGAGTTGATTGATTGATTAATGTGCCTCTGACTTGGCTTCACATGCCCATCGAGAAATATCTCATTGGCATTAGTGTTGCCCAAATTCAGTCTTGGTCTTGCAGTCTTGGTCTTGTTCTTGCGTTTTTGCAAGACCAAGACCAAGAACAAGACCGCGTATTTTTAGCAAGACCAAGACCAAGACTGACCGTGCAAGACTTGAGCAAGAACAAGACATAGCCTGCAAGACTCTTGCGTCTTGCAGCTAGGACTTAGCGCTATTTCACTGAGTAGTTAGGTGTAACAGTTCGGTGTATAGGTAGGTACGCTTAGGAATTCTATGAGACGCACAAAACTGTATCAAAGAATATGAAAAACTGGACCTATGCGCATTACGACTAATACCATAAACATAGCGAATAAAAAAATATCTATTAAAATCAAACTGAGTGCATGCATAGTTATGTTTTAACCATCGGCACTTTGATAATGCGGCATCAAAGGTTTTGTACTTACTTCTCAAAGAAATTTGCCGCTTTTCGGAAGTACATGGTTATGATACACGCGCCGGCGGCTTCTTTTGAAATCTAAAACAATCGTTGCCGCCACGCCGAAATCATAACATTTGTGACACTATTTGATTGCCGCCATAGGGCGTAGGTATACTCATGCAAAATAATTTCGAATTTTTTTAAGAGTACCTACAGGTGTTCCAAAGAATAAATAAGTTTCAGAGTGCTTAGAATGAAAATGAATACATTATACTGATCACGCAAGTAGTATTATGATTAGGATAAAATGGTAAGGATAGGTAGTAGATGTCATATTAATTCATTCTAGTAAGTATATATTATAATATTGATTACTTATATGGTTTTAAACTAATTACTTAGGTACTATTATTGTACATTTAGTCATTATATTTCTTAAGTTTTTACAAGAAAAAATAGCAAAAAAGTGTTCAAATATCACCCGTTTAATAAATATTGTAGCCACTTTTAAATATACTTGAAACGTGTAAAAAAATTCTACAAAACTAATAAAATAATATAAAAAGCGTAGGTACTTACCTACTAATAAAATAAAAAGCCTGCGATAAGAGTTTTGTATTACTTACCAGCCCGAATATATCTGAGAGAGATGATGAGAGTAAGTATTTACTAGCTGTGCCCGCGACTTCGTCCACGAGGAATAGTAACTTTGGAGGTATAGTGACGTTCAGGACTTATTTATTTATTTTAAAACTTCTGTCATCAAACATACAAACGAACTCTTCAGCTTTATAATATTAGTATAGATGTACGCCAAAACATTCACTTATATGTAAAGAATAGTGATTGGCACTAATTCTATTTTATTCACGCGTCGCGTCTGTACAAGTAGGTAATATTTAGTGTGTGTTTGTACGCCGCACGCGGCATTGTTTGATTTGCGGCGGCATCCTTTTCATAGAGCCGGCACGTGGCGAGGCGGCGCAGTAGAAAGCAAGGAAACGTACTATAAATAAAGGAATTATTTTAATTCCAGTCACTCCGCGAGCTAGATTAAAAAGAGTTTTAAGTCACTCCCCCCGACCCTTGAGCCCGCCCGCCCGCGCGGAGCAAGTTAATTCAAATAATTTCCCCAATAATAATAACATAACACGACAAGTCCTCGCTTGCTCAGTAACCGGTAGCGCCCTAAGCCGAGGTTCGAATCCCACTATGGGATGCCCTTAGCTGTGCTGCCTAATTTTAAGTTAAATAGGTGAGAGGCCCTTCAGGCCCCACCGACACCCGGTAAAGCAGTCGAGGTCCCCCGCGGGACCAATGCATAAAAGCCCGCATCAAAAAAAAAAAAAAAAATTCCAGTCATTTCCAATTGAGCTGTGCTTCGAGTCTAACTTAATAATTGTTTTTACTAATTCTCGTTGTTTTCTAAAAACGTATCACGTGTACAATTTAATATGAGTGACGAAGATTCAAATTATTCTAGTCCGAGTAACGAGAGTTTGAGTCACAGATCTAAAAGACCCAAAAGCAAATTTGAGGAGTTTTTCGAAATAATTCATGCATCCCAAACTGCCTTCTGTAAATTGTGCCAACATAAAAAGATTGAAATAAAAATGAAAAACAGAAACACTTCAGGCTTAAGGAAACATCTAATATCTTTCCACAAAAAGGAATCAGAAATATTTCTTCCTGTTAAACCAAAATTAAGTGGAGATATCACAAGCTTTTTAGTAACCGCTGGAAGAAGTGGACAGGTAAGAATATTTTTTTAACAGTTAAAAGAATTTTATCTCCGCGTAGCTATTCATGCGATACTTTCAAAAACGCCATTAACTTACGTAAGTATTTTTGAGTTAGTGGTGTTTTCATCTAGGGGTGCGACATATTAAGTATGTAATTATCGTCTTAAATATTTTTTATAAACACCCATATTTTCATTTAATCGGCCAGTAACAACTAAGTACTTTATTTTGGTAAATTACAGTACAGTGCAACCTTAATATAACAAATATCAATTTAACGATTTTCTCGATTTAACAACAACAAACCTCCTCCTCTTATACGCTCAAACCTAGTATGTTTTAAATAATAACACAAGATTTATTGTTTTGTTTCAGTCGGAAAACAGCAGTGACAACATCACGGCAGCTACAGTTGATTGGGTGGTGAAAAAATATCTTCCCTTCTCATTTTTCGATGACGAAGCTACACAAGTATATTTTCGACGTATTTGCCCTAATATGGTGTTTCCTAAAAGGTCTACACTTAGAAGGAAAGTCAAAGAGCGATTTGAAGAGCTCCAATTGAATCTCAAGGAACGACTTCAACAATTATCATCTAAAATGTCTTTTACCATTGATGGGTGGACGTCAATTGCTGGTAGGAGTTACTACGGGGTTACTATTCATTATATAGACAACGAATGGAAGTATCAATCTGTAGTTCTTGATTTTATACCATCACGCGGTCGACATACTGGGGAAGATATTGCAACGATTTTCCATGAATGTTTATTGGAATATGGCATAATTGATAAAATACAAGGTATCACGGTCGACAACGCAACTGCAAATACCAAATTTATGTATGAACTGGGCAAACAGCTGCCGCCACACTTTGATTCAGACAATCAACATTTCCGGTGCTTTGCTCACATTTTAAACCTTGGTGTACAAGATTTATTAAAGACCTTAGCATTACACTGTGAGTCTGACACTAACGCGCAAGATCAGCAGTACGAAGACTATGCAGACGAAACTGAGGATGAGGAAGATGAAGAATCTGCACCAAATATTGCTGACTCGCGTACATCTGTAACAAAGTTACGCAGTATTTCCAGTAAAATAAAAAGAAGTGAGATAGTGAAGAAGAAGTTTCAGTCTGCTTGTGAAGCAGCTGGCGTGCCATCAAATCTAAATGCCATTCTTGACTGTCCAACGAGATGGAATTCCACACATGATATGATTGGATTTGGTTTAGAAGTGAGAGCGGGCATTGACATATTGTGCAGTTCTGTCACCGAATTAAATGATTTTCAAATCACAGCTAATGAATGGCAGGTACTCGAAAAATTACATAAATTTCTAATAAACTTTAAACTTTTAAGTACAAAACTTGGTGGAGACAAATATGTTACATTACCGCTAGTCATTGTATCATTCAATCTCTTGCTAGATAAAATTGAATCCATGGTAAAACAGTTAGATGAGAAACCTAATCGATCTGAAGTGGATGAAAGGCTCATTCTAGCTTTCCAAGCAGCTCGAGACAAAATGCTTAAACATTACAAGAAGAGCAACTGGATTTATTGTACTTCTTTAATTTTAGACCCAAGGCATAAGGCTCAGACTTTTGACCTGACAATGTGGGGGAAGCAACTTAAAACAGAAAGTCTGCGCAAGTTCAATGAACTTTATGAAGAATATAAAAGTCTACACTCACTGAACAAATCTCTGGAATTACCAGAAAAAGAAAATAAAGTATGTGATGAAGATGAAGACGTAATAGACTTTGATAAACTCTATGAATGTCCCTCGACGTCATCTGGATCTTGTCTTCAAGGCTTAGTGATAGACGAGTTGGAGGAGTACCTGAGAAAACCAAGAACTGCCAGCTCGGAAGACATTTTAGATTGGTGGAGGACGCATGAGACAGAGTATCCGATTTTATCGAAAATGGCCCGTGATTTTCTCTCAATACCTGCAACTTCAGTACCTGCTGAGAGGTTATTTTCTAAAGCATCATTAGTAATTAGAAAACCTAGAAATAGGTTAAGTGATGAGTCAGCCAGATGGTTACTTTGTATTAATTCTTGGTCAAAAAAATTGATATAAAGTATCATAACCTAATGATAAAGCTGTTGATTTGTGTTGTATTTTATTTTTTATTCAAATAAATGATAAATCGTAAAACTCTTTTATTAAATTTCTTATAAGTTGAGGGTTCAATCTCTTTCTAGACAGATAAGTATTGTTCTTTAAAATACAGTCAAGTTATTGTAATTAATTTGTTTTTTTACATGTTTTAGCAAATGTAAGCTTATAAATCATAAATGTTTATTAAGAAACAGTTACTTCCATGGAAAACGACATATAGGTCAGTTGATTTTTCGAATTTCTTATCAAATCTTCAGTTATTTATTAATCTGCTTGATCTTTACTATGGCTATGTTAATTCAAGCTCACAATGTTCCAATTCTAATACGTTTTTCTAAGATTTAAAGTAAACTTTAATAAATAGTAATAGACTAATAGGTAATTGCAAGACTTGCAAGACTCTTGCTGCAAGACCAAGACCAAGACCAAGACTGGGAGCGCAAGACCAAGACCAAGACCAAGACCAGGTGTATTGGCGCAAGACCAAGACCAAGACTGGCTAAGTCTCGTCTTGTTCTTGCATTTGGGCAACACTAATTGGCATGCCGGTTTCCTCACGATGTTTTCCTTCACCGTTTTTTAAGCAAGTGATAATTATAAAATACGCACATGAATCCGAAAATTCTGAGGCGCGTGCCTTAGGTTCGACCTCGAGGCCTTTGACTTGGCAGTCCGATGGTCACACTACTAGGCTATCACTGATAAATTTTTATGAGGCAGAAGTGTCCAATACAACAACCCAACTTCAACCAGTTTAGCGTGGCAGCTTTCCAAGTAGCATCAGCTCAAATAATCTGCCTAGCTCATTGTCTACTAAAAAAAATATTAGAAAAAATATAGAATTAAATTAAAGTAAGCCGTGGCAGCTACGAGATGACCAGTCCCTTCTGACGTCACCCGCTCACGAAACTGACGCATGGATTAGCACCATTCAGCTCAACCATTTTGAAGGGAGCTAATTGATCCAACTCTCGCTGATTGTGGATCCGCCAGATATTAGAGTGAGCATGATGTACTCCCAGCCGCCAGGGCACGTTCAAGTCATTGAAAGACGTACCCAAAATACTCATCATCTGCCTAGCCTCTTCATAAGTAACTGTAAATGTGTTGGGGTCAGCATCCAGTCTACCGGATACAGCAGAATAATTTTTCTTTTTCTAAATACGAAATATCATCATCTGCCTAGCCTTTTTCCAACTACATATGTTGGGGTCGGCTTCCAGTGTAACCGAATGGAGTTGAATACCATTATATTACATGGAGCGACTGCCTATCTGACCTTCACAACCCAGTTACTAGGTAATACCCTTGGTAAGAGTGGTAGTCAAACTTTTTAGGCTTCTGAATACACGTAACGAATGTAAAAGATCTGCGAATGACATCAATATGTAATGTATATTATTTATTTTCCTCTTGTTATCAGTTTTATTTATAGTCCTAATGTAATGTTTCTTTCTTTGTTTGTTGTTCCTTTCTGGTAATTGTGTCGTCCCCAAGCGTCTGCTTACGGATATAATCGCATGAATTATTGTTTGCGTGTATTTCTTCTAAGATGAAACTTTTAGCAGGAAGTGAGGAAGTAAGTACTTACGGCTACATATCAAGCTATACATTACCAGTATAAACTGATCTGCCGGGGTAGCGGGAAGGTACTGGGTCACCGAGGCCTCTGGCAACACAGGCAACAGGAAGGAATACGGGTGGGTTTTAGTCAGTAAGAGTCTGACACACCCTCCCGCTCCGCTCAGAGCGGGAGAAGTTATTTGATGATTTCCCTTCCAAAAAAAAAAGTATAAACTGATATCGCATAGTATAGGACTTCCGTACAATGAGAAGTCGCCTTATACTGGGAATGTCCATATAGCTTGACATGTAGCCGTATGTACCTAGTAAGCACACTAGGCACAACCTTTTTATGTGCTATTAAAAGAAGGGTGGTGAAGTAGAAAATATTATTCTTAATTAATTTTTACCTAACTGCCCCAGAAGAGCGGTAATGTTTTTTGAGAGTATGTATGTATGTATACATACATACATACATACATACATACTCTCTGTATTAATGCTTGTTTTTGTGCTTGTTTTTGAGTATGTGTATAAGTAATGCTTGTTTTTCTCTTTTCAGTTACGTGTTTTAGCAGTGGGGTTTTTTGTTTTTTAAATAATTTGTTTTATTACACATTCAATTACATTTTTAAAAACAAAAGTAAAAACTATACATTAAAAACAAGGATTCACCGGTGTCGGGAGCAGGGTCCAAGCTGTCAGTGGTTTGGGCTCCAGAGACAGGAACCGTTACCCTGATATTATTAAAACTTTCCAAAAATAAAAAGTTTTAGCAAAAAAAAACCCGTAAAATGTATGAGCTATAACAGTTGAATGGGTTCATTTCTTCTAGCTCGCTGTGCAATGTCCCGTGATAAAATGCAATAACAGCGAATACAGTTATTTTATATTGTGCGGAATGTTCTCTTTATATGCTGGTTTATTAAAAACCTGGCTAAATAATAACAGCCGCACGGGTCGATCTACGCTTGCTGCGGTCGGTTCGTGGACGGGTGATCTAGTAGGTACATATCGAGACCATTCCGTGCTTCGGGAAGCACGATACGCCATTGGTCTCGGCTGTCAGTCGTAGATCTTTGACTGTCGTTACGGGTAGTCAGAAGCCTACAAGTCTGACAACCAGCCTTACCAAGGGGTATCGTGTTACTCAGTAACTTGGTTGTGGAGGTTAGATAGGCAGTCACTCCATGTAAAATACTGGTATTCAGCTGCGGTTAGACCTGGAGCCAACCCTAAGGGCCTGTGCACACCACGCGTCGACGCGCGTTTTAGAAACGCGCGTCGACGGACGCTTTTATCCTACTTAAAGTCTACAGGCTGCGTCTGACTCGAGTGCGTGTCGCGTCTGTATCGCTACAAACGCGCGTCAACGGCGCGTTTAAAAAACGTAATGTGCATAGGCCTTAAGATAGCTTGCAAAAGGCTCGGTAGATGGAGGTTTATCAAAAAAGTTACGCAAAATAAAATTACTATGCAGAAAATGACAATACAATGAACGTTAGTCGTGAAGAGAACAAAGCAAAATCCGAATTATTATTAATTCACTGGAGCACCTAATCTGACAACTGCTAGCTGTCAGTTTGTGTAATAAAATGGTGTTGTAATAGTGATCGTTGAGTTTAATCGATTTATATACCTAAGTGTAAAATAAATGTATAACGATAAGTGTAAAAATCTAGAATACAATAAATACAATTTTTATTTTGAAAATATTTACATAATTTAAAAATTACTAATAAACTTAAAATAATTATAATTATATGTAGGTACAGTTGCATAAATTAAAAAGGGAGGGGAAATAATCATAGGGCATCAAAAAAATCCTCCGGAGGAAATAAATTCTTTTCCCTAAGGAAATAAATACAATAAAAATATGTCTATTTTATAGAGAGACCATATTTACAGTGAATTAATAACTCGACTTTTGCTAATTGTTTTAACTAGAAATTATTTTTTATATAAGCCTTCTGAGAACTTCGTCTACTGATTTCCATATTTTCTACCTACCTACAACTGTGCTTAGGATTCATTTAAACTGCATACAGAAATGTTAAACTCTGTCTCTGTCTAGCCTTATCCTTTAAATGGAGCGAATGCCTATCTGACCTCCATGACCCAGTTACTGAGTTACTTTAAAAGATTCACCCTTGTTTGGTATAGCAACGTTTTGTCGAAAATCGCTCCGGCTAATTTTAGTTACAATAAAGTCATTTCGTATAATTATTCATTTGACCTAACCTAACCTAACCTAACCTAACCTATCGTAACGAAACCCGAACGTTTTGTGTCATTATAATAATCAGCTTAACAATAATTCTACCAAATGAAACGTTGTCATACAAAAATTTGCTAATCGTTAGTTGTCAAAGTGAAACATTGGCGAAACGTTGGTTGGCAAGTGATAATCTGCCAAACAGTTTTCGGCGAAAAGGCAGGATACCCCTGAACATTATACCTTTTGATCAAGAGCGCAAATGTTGTTATCGCAAATAAATATTCGATGAAATGAAAATTATGTTAATCGATATTATACAAATTGATTATTTTCTCAAACGTTGTTCGAATTAGTAACATTACATCAAAAGTTGTTATACCAAACAAGGGTGAACCACTTTAAAACTGTGTTCCTCTTTCTTCTATTTCCACAAAATAATTACAACGAGACATTGCAATTATGTTCCCTCTTAATTTTAAACACCCTGCTAAAATGTCGACAAATGCCATCTTAACCTGCAGCTTACAGGGCTGCCACAAAATTGTGTTTTATCAAGTCCGTAGCAATTACTCAGGGAGCTCCGATAACATTTAACTCAATTAATCTTCTAAAACCTCGCCGCCTTTTTGACCCTAAACAAACAGAAAGATCATAAGTGAACGCTTTATTGTGCACCCTATTGACTGAGCATTATGGATAATTTTATAAATTGGCGGTTGAGTTGTAAAATTTCGACTTTTAGGAAAGCGGTAGCCCTGGTTTAAGGTGATGGGGGAACAAACATTAAATAAAGGTTTTTTCTTAATCAAAATCTAGTGTCTTTGAGGCAAACTTACCTAAAAAAACCGGACAAGTGCGAGTTGAACTCGTGTGGTCGCGCGTCCCTATAATAAATATGTTATCTACCATGTTTTTTATCCCAAGATAATTTTATTCCAAGAATAAACTTGAACATTGTAGTTGAAAAACATGTTCTCCGATACATTACAACTGCAAATGTTAAAAAAGTTTGTACGCACAATATTGAGAGATTTACCATGTTATTATAACACCGTAGTCTTCTTATCGGATTTCCTGTAATCTATAAGTAAAGAATTATTTTCTGTATTTTTTTCAAAATTTTAGTCTAATGTTTCGGGAGTCAATTTTTACCTCTTTACGTAAATAACTATTTATTTTAAAAATTAATAAAATCTGTTTTTGAGATAAGTCACACGGTACAGTTAGCAAAACGTTTTTATTTGTATTTTCTAATTTGCCTCCCAAAAGTGACCCTCATATTCAAAATTCATTTATTTACGTTACACGTCCGTGTTTGGGTCACAGAAATTCACATGTGTACCTTCAACTTAATCAGTCCAGTAGATTCGGAGCAAATCTGCTGTGATAGACGGACAAACAGACAGACAGACACACGACGACTGATCTTATGAAGGTTCCGTATTTTTTCCTTCTGGGGCCGTACCCCAAAAATATGTGAGTCTTTGCTTCTAATCGAACCTTTTTTTTTTGTATTGCCACTGTGGGATCCTGTTGATCCCGTATTTAAGTTGATTGTGTCACAACACTGGCTCACTCCTATACCAAGCCAGGAGTAATTCGCGGGAAGGTACTAATGGGTCACCGAGGCCCCTGGCAACACAGGCAACAGGTAGGAATACGGGTGGGTTTTAGTCAGTAAGAGTCTGACACACCCTCCCGCTCCCAGAGCTCCCAGAGCGGGTTTTTTTTAGGTAAGTATGCCTCAAAGACACTAGATTTTGATTAAGAAAAAACCTTTATTTAATGTTTGTTCCCCCATCACCTTAAACCAAGCCCTGGTTTAAGGTGATGGGGGAACAAACATTAAATAAAGGATTTTTCTTAATCAAAATCTAGTGTCTTTGAGGCATACTTACCTAAAAAAACCGGACAAGTGAAGGAACTAATAAAGAAGGTATATATATAATAAATAAAGAAGGTACTAATGGGTCACCGAGGCCCCTGGCAACACAGGCAACAGGTAGGAATACGGGTGGGTTTTAGTCAGTAAGAGTCTGACACACCCTCCCGCTCCCAGAGCTCCCAGAGCGGTAGAAGTTATTTGATGATTACCCATCTAAAAAAAAAAGCTAGGAGTACCTAATAGTGTTCTGTGACCAAGCCTCTCATGCAGGGCCACCTCACTGTCAACCTATTCCCCCATTCGTGGTGACTGACAAATGACATTAGTGACAACAGCTAACCCTTGTGTGAATAAGAGTATTCACGTATCTGTCCCACAGCCACGTTAACGTTAATATATTGCACATTTAACGTGCGTATTAAATCAGTTCAGTTGCAAACAATAAATTAATTAAATGGACACATGTATGGAAATTAACAGCTAACCAAGCTTGTTAATGATCATTTCAGGTCATTTGTCTTCGTAAAATGTTATGCGTTTATGTATACTGTGTACATTAATATGCACGTATGTTTATTTGATTAGGTAGTACGTAATGCAATATATACCTACGAGGGCTGCACTAAAAGTATCGGGAATGGAATATTTCCACTGTTCCTGTCATATTAAAATCTTTTTAATTGAAAACTCCTTGGTTTTAAAAATCCATTTATTTATTTAAAAAAAGATTCTCGGTCTTGTCACAAGGTTTTGTCAAACTTGTTTGGTCGTTGAGAAAATGGAATTGACTCGAGAAAATTCAAGAGCGATGATTTATTATGACTTTCGAAGTGGTTTAACACAAAAACAGTGTGTTGACCAGATTTTTTTTTTTGGGTGGGAAATCATCAAATAACTTCTCCCGCTCTGGGCGGAGCGGGAGGATGTGTCAGACTCTTACTGACTAAAACCCACCCGTATTCCTTCCTGTTGCCTGTGTTGCCAGGGGCCTCGGCGACCCATAAGTACCTTCCCGCGACCCCGGCAGGCATCGGCCTTAGTGGACCCCTACTTTTGTGCTGACGACATCTCTTTGAGGCGCGCGTGGAATACGACGCGCCGTCGACCCGGGCCTGGTCCTTACCGGACGGTGAGCTACCCATTGCTCACCGTCCGCAAGCCCGCGCCTACGGTGGCTGGAAATCCGCCCGAGATTCCCGACGCCCAGGGCGTCTCCTGCGGCGGCTAGGGGCGAGAGGGCGCGAAACGTGCCTTTCCCTCAACCGTCCCGCCTCCTCCTTCGCGAGCATTACTGCTTCGCAGAAGGAGGTGACGGCTGCCCATGCCCTCTCGCTCAACCAGGGCCGGACGCGAGTGGTCTCTGCCGCCGGTGTTGACCGGATGATTTCTGCATTTGGTGATGAAGCCCCATCCAAAACCACAATTTTCGCTGGTTTGCTGAATTTCAACGTGGACGTGTCGAGCTCAGTGATGATCCCCGTCAAGGTCGTCCAAAAACTGCAGTCACCCAAGAAAACGTTGATGCTGTGCGTAAGCTGATTGAGCAAGATCGACATGTGACATACCGCGAAATTCAGGCAACTTTAGACATTGGCATGAGTCAAATACAAATAATCTTGCATGAACAATTAGGTGTAAAAAAGTTGTTTTCCCGATGGACACCGCATTCGCTCTGTGAAGAGCAAAAAGCGGCTCGCGTTACTTGGTGCGTCAGAACTCTCGAAAGATTCCACGCAGGATCCTCAAATGCTGTATACAACATCGTATCAGGTGACGAATACTGGATATGTATATACGAACCCAAAACAAAAAACCAGTCACGAGTTTGGGTGTTCGAAAATGAGTTAAAGCCAACAAAAATTGTTCGTTCACTGAGTGTTGCAAAAAAAATGGTGGCCACGTTTGTCTCCAAAACCGGCCATGTTCCGACTATTCCTCTTGAGGGACAAAGAACTGTTAATGCAGAATGGTATGCTAGCATTTGTTTGCCACAGGTCGTTTCTGAACTCCGTAAAGAGAACTGCAACCGCCGCATCATCCTCCATCACGACAATGCGAGTTCTCACACCGCGCACAGAACAAAAGAGTTTTTAGAGCAAGATTAAAACATAGAATTATTAGACCATCCGCCGTACAGCCCCGACCTAAGCCCTAATGATTTCTATACTTTCCCTAAAATAAAGAATAAATTGCGTGGACAGAGATTTACATCACCTGAAGAAGCTGTGGACGCCTACAAAATGGTTGCTTCAATGATTGGTTCCATCGTATGGAAAAATGTGTCAAATTTCGCGGAGAATACTTCGAAAAGCAATAAATACATTATTAAATAGTAATGTTGTGTCACTTCCTTAATTCCCGAATTTTCAGTGCCGCCCTCGTATGTTTGTTAATCAAAATACAGCCAATGTCTAAAACACATTGTTTGTGAAATGATTGATCAGCTTTTAGAAACATTCGATGTGATTAAATTTGTGCATTTCTTATGATACCTGCAAAAGATATCTTCTACAGGAAAGGAAAAGAGAAAAAAACGTGATAAAAGCTGACTCTTAACAATAACCCCATCACTTACCTACAAGTAATCCTGTTCACTTAATCAACGTCACAACGTGCTCCAAATGATAACCAGTCGCTTCCTATTCTCCCTCCATCCTCCATCCCACCGGGATACGTCAAGAAATAATCAACGAAAAATAAAAGCAGACATTAATACATTATTAGCGAAGCAATCAGGAAGTTAATTCTTGCGCAGCACTACAATTTATAATAATACTCGATTTATTAATAAAACACAATTAACTCTTCATACATTGTGTCTCGTTTCAGTGAGCTTTAATTAACTGGACTGGAAATGGCGTAGGATTCATCCTGGATGAATAGATAGCTATTGGTTTCAATTTAAACGAGCCGCCATTTTGTGGCGGGAATTTTGACAGGTGATCACATCAATCTAATGAAATAAAAAGGTTTTATTTTGTCTCGACGGATTTGATGTAGATTCGGACGGCGCTGACAATTTTTTTACGAAGTTCACAATAAAGCTATTTCAGATTATCTAAGACTAATAAAGTAATGATATTTTAATTTAACGCTATTGAACTAGAAGTACAACAGCGTTAAATTCATACAAATCTGTGTAAACCAAACTTACATTCTTTAGCCAAACTTACCTGCATAGGGAGCGCTAATTCGCTAAATCGTAAATCCTCTCCCAAACTTCATTATCGTCATAATTGTTTTCTAATTCTCCCCAAGGGTATACACGATCAAATTACTAGCTCATTATTTCCTCTTACAATTAAAATGATGAATACGCTTTTGGAACCATTTTATTACCAGGTATAACTTGTAGGTATTAGTCGTAAGTACAATATACTGAGCAGAGGATAAAAACTTTTGTAGTTTACAAAGGGTACTGTAAAAAGACAGTTGCACAAAATTACAAAGGTCAACCTACAAGAGAACAATGATGGAAATGGGGAAAAGTCTTACAAAAACAAGTTCTTACATACCTATCACGAAAATGAACCAACACATAAATGTTTAGTGGCTTCCGTTGAGTCACAAGATCGCTTCGTCTGGAAGGAATTTTATTAATTTCACAAACTGTAATGCAAACCCATGTGACCGGAATTTTCGTACGAGTACATGACGAGTCTTTACAATTGGACGTAGTTATGCGAAAACGTTCCAACCCACAAGTCACTCAAAATTGCAATAAAGTGACCAGTATACCTTTTTTGAGTACTTACATCATTCTAGCAAAAACATTCCAGTCCTCGTGTAATATTTCTCTATTTATATTACTCACTGTATGTTCCAATCCACACTTTTACTTTTTTTTGTATTTTTTTCATGGAAATAATGTTCCAGTGCGTTTGGACGTTTTAGATAAATAACAAAAGTGATGCATAAACGATTCAAAATGTGTGGTACCTTTTGGCTTAGTCCAAAATAATCAAATTTCAAAGTTTTTAAGGTTCCATGGAGTTTGTACTATTGTAACAAAAATTGAGGTCTTTTTTAATGTGATATGTTCATTATGAATTTTATACGTAACATTACAATAGGTGTCTTTATACGATCCCGTAATAATAATTATTATCACAGAACGGTTTCTAACGGTTCATCTTTAGGTAAGTCAACATAATAACTTTAAAATGTTTATGACAAGAAGAAAAGAAAGTTTGTATTAAAATTGTTCTCATGATAAAAGCAATCATAAACTCTCATCAAACTTTAAGACCAATATCATTTCGATTTCTTGAGTCTGGACACACGTTTTTACCGAACGAAAAATCTGTGTATTTTTCAAAAATCGAAACGGCTCTTAAACATCACCAACTTGTTGTGTTTGTATACAGCCGAAGAACATATAGATATTATTAAAAACATTAAAAGAAAAACCTTTTCAAGTCTATAAAATGCAGAAAACTGACTTTTATAGCACAGAAAAATTGGAATAAAACAATGAATTATAAAAAAAAACAATGATAAAAGTAAAGTTAATTGGTTACATACGAAAGAAATAAAAATTGAAAAGTAAAAAATGTTTTCTATTTTTATGAGGTCATCATTGGAAGAAGACTATCAGGAGTTGATTATAGAAAAAAAATGTTAAAGGAGAAATACGTCAAATTAAGCAAAATGATTTCTGTCTGTTGTGGCATAAAGGTAAACCTATTGCTCCAGCGAAATCAGCTGATTTACAGTCAATGTATCAATACATTCATGAGGATTGAGGGTTTTATAAAACATTAAAAAGTTCGGAGGACATCATTGATGATGCGACGGGTTCGGTGGAGAGCCAGACTTCGACATACAAGTTGATTATTTACTCGATGACGATATTGTATGAATTCAGTTCATTCAATATCATCATAAAAAAAATCGTCGTATCGTCATAAATAAACAAATTATTCCTTATTATTTTCTTTTTATTTCATATTTATATTTCACATATTTATAAATATAATATCATGTTAAGGTTTAAAATACTTATTGGAACGTTTTTGCAAAATGATTTGGAATGTGCGTTCATACAAAAAGTAATTTTGCAAAAATGTTTCAATACCATTTTTCCTAATAACCTACCGTTTTAATGTAAATATCCAAAAAAAATGTACATGATTATTTAATGAATATATTTTACTACAGTAAAACCTGAAGTGTTCGCCTGTACTAGTTACGGCAAAAAAGTGTACCACTGAAACACTAAATTGCGTTTTTCTCAAATTGCAGCCATTGTGGAATGGAACGTTTACGCATAACTACGTCCATTATTTTCGTTCCTAATTTTTTTTTTTTTTTTAAAAAACGTTGCCCACATAGAAATTCACAAACACAAACACCCAGACCCGGAACAATTACTTGCAGATCATACAAATATTTGTTCCGTGCGGGAATCGAACCCGCGACACGCTGCGCAGCAGTCGATCGCTCAGCCATTACGCCAACCGTGTCGTCAAAAATTCTATCTGTCAAGTCAAAGAAGCGACCGCCCCAGCTCATTGGCAGGTTTCATTCCCTCGTATGCTTTACGAGCCTCATTTACGACTCGTAGCTACCTCTTACAGGTGTAAGTAACGTACTGATCACATCGATTTTTATGGGAACACGTAAACTGAGTCGACTTGGTATTACATTTTCATGAGTTTTGAGGGGTGATGTTGATTGTCGCTCCATGTAAAATACTGGTATTCAGCGGCATCTTGTTAGTCCGGAAGCCGCCGCTAGCATAGTTGGAAAAAGGCTAGGCAGATTGATTGAGGGGTAATGTTAATTCTCTCTTTATTTTGTCTTCCTATCTACTTCATAATTGCTTTATCACTGTCGACCACAATTCCCAATATCTACTTAAGAGGCCGACAACACCTAAAGCGCGGTCACTGTCGGACTGCATGGAAAAGAAAGAGAAGCCCGATGACACAATGCTGGTAATTTATTGCAAAATATGAAGCAATTATCGATTTACAAAAAGCTTAGATTGTATAAAAAAAATAAAACACTATTATGCTAATATGTTGCTTGTAGAATAATCTGACAAAAAATCAGAATGATTGCATGTATATTAGTATAGTTTTTAATCGTTCAAAAAAATTATTAGAGGTATCTTCGTGATTTTTTTCTATCATATCAAATTAGTTATATTACACTATCTACCTAGCATATATCCTTAAGAATATCATATATTTTTTACTACTTACTTTAAGGCATTATAAAACTTATAAAAGTTGCGTTTAGGTCCTGTAGGCGAAAGTGTCAAAGTAGCTCGAGAAATTCAAATTTTCTTACGTTTTTTCAATTTACAGGTCAGTATCAGGTCGTACCCTCCCGCTTCACCCAGAGCGGGAGAAAATATTTGATGATTTCCCATCCACAAAAAAAAATCAGGTCGTATGTTGATCTAAATATGATTCGTGGCCGTACCAATTATGGCTCTATCCACGGACCAACCGCGGCAAGCGTAGCTTAACCTGATAGATCGACGTGCGGCTGTTATTATTCAGCCACAAGTATTATACGAAATACTAAACTTAATACTTAATCAATTATTTTTTTATATTACAGCCTGAATTGTTTTTACGTGTGAATATTTATGTGTTGTAGTAAAATACTTTATGAAATAAATCCAGGAAGTATTGTCTACCCGAAGCATAAAAAAACTAAATTACTTCCAAAGTACTTGAGATATTTTTATGTTTTTTTTTTTTATATGAACAGACTATTTCATTATCTATAATTTTATCTGTGATTTTTTTAAATACCCGACCCTTTTTGCACTGACTCCTTAAAGATTGAACTCAGGTGTCGCGAAACCTATCATTCTTCGTCGATATTGACTTGCTAACCAATTCCAAAGGTTTTATCGTCTTTGAAACTGTGACCATCATCGTAAAGTGGATTGTGTCGCGAGAGGAATATTTTACATAAAAATATCCTCTTAAAACCACTGAGAAAAAAATAGCGAAAATGGGGAAAAAGAGTATATATAATTATTTGTTCTTTTTTTGAGTATAAGTTAGAAGCTTACTATTTACTGTGAATTAAAGATAGGTGATTGATGATTTTTCCTGCTTTCGGTTACAAAGATATTGTATTTTTAGAATTACCTACCAATTTACATTTTTTTTATTATTTTCGTATCGTGTAAAAATACTGTGTGAAAGATGATATGGCGAGAAAGGGGGAGACTATCGAGATGACGACTCGGTCGCAGCATTATGCTGAGCGTTGGCCGGTTTGCGTGGATGTGCATATTCTCCCCCAAATTATTTCTTTTTTGTATTTGTGTTCCTTCTTTGCGTCATGTTTACCACCATTTAACGTATTTTCTTTCTTTCTAATAGAGAAGTAAAATAACTAAATATGTATAGTTTTATATTTTATATTAATTCATTTAGTGAACACGAAGTTCATAGATTCTGACTGAGTGTTCTCTCAGAAAACTATACATGTTTAGTTTTGTTTGTTATATTTCTGCCATCATCATTCTCCTGCCCTTATCTGGGAGTATCCCCTTTTTATTTGGGGCAATATGTAGGTATTTTTCTTTCATAATTCGCGTCGCGCCTGTCTGCAGGAGCCTTAACAGCATGTATTTGTATTCCTATAATTTGTACGAGAACTCATAGATGCCAATTTACCAAAAAGCTTTTCTGGTTTGCCAATAGCAAACCAAGTTATTAAAAAAAATATGGAATACAAATACATGCTGTTAAGACTCCTGCAGACAGGCGCGACACGATTTTGGTAGAACAATTTCTAGGAATTGTTCAACTAGAGTCGCGTCGCTTCTGCCTGCGGGGAGCCTTTACTCGAAATAGTCTTTTTTCACATGTGCTTTTTATGTGAGCGAGTTTTTAAATGTTGATGTTTTATTTGATTGTTTTCACAGTAACATTCGAACTACGATCCCTAAAAGAAAAACTCCCCTGAGTTGATTTTGCCTAATCGAGTGGAATGACCTTTTCCATACCGTATTTTTTTTCCTTTTCTGCTATGAAAAATACTCATATAGCATAATGGAACACCCAATAACCATTTATCCCGCTAATATCTACATCGGAATTCGACTGTAAGGAAAGATAACACTTATAAAGACAACCCACCGACTTATTCGGAGAAAAATTAGGACAATGGTGCCGATTCCCTTGTTCACAAACTAAACTAAATTTAAGTTCAGTGCATCTTTTTCTTTCTATTTCATTAAGAAAAGGACAGAAGATAAATTTTAGTTTAGTCCTGTCAAATTAATCAGCGCTTGACGTAAATTGACGTAATTTTAGTAGGCAAGTTTTTAATCACGTCTAAACTTGTATGGAGTAGTGACAGGCGCTGATTAATTTGACAGGACTAAACTAAAATTTATCTTCCGTCCTCTTCTTAATGAAATAGAAAGAAAAAGATGCACTGAACTTAAATTTAGTTTAGTTTGTGAACAAGGGAATCGGCGCCAATTTCGAATAAAAATATCTGTATCCTAATCCTAACTAATATTATAAATGCGAAAGTGAGGTTATTTGTTTTTACGCTAAAACGGCTGAACGGATTTGGATGAAATTTGACATAGGGGTCGACCAAAACCTGGATTAGGACATAGGATATTTTTTTTCCCGATATTCCCACGGAATCGAGACTTATGAGAGTGAAACCGTGGGGCGCAGCTAGTACCAAATAAAGCGGGCTCTTATATCCGATATGGCTCCCTGTTGACGTCAAATTGAATAGTAATTCCAAGTTATTTTGCGCGAAAATATTTGCACTGTTTTGTTTTGACGTTGCTTTTCAACTGTTGTTTTTCCCAACTTCTGAATGGCAATTTTTACTATCATATGGAAGAAAAAATTTTATAATATTTTGGTAAAAGACGTATTTTTCGGATATTAGATCGCTTAAACCTTGACGGACAATTGTTCGGATATTTTATCGCCTAAACGTTGACGTAGGTATAATTGGTAAATACACTTGTCCTTTCAGTTAATAGTCAACACTTCAGTTAATCTAAAATATACACTTGATTTCAAGGGCAAATTGGAATTTGCCTTCCACTCTTCTTCCACTCGTAGCCTCCATTTTAATTATGAGGGAGGACTTTTAACAGAATCTCGTTTATCAACCCCGAATTTTATGGATAAATCCACTTAAACAGCCTTATAAATTAAAAAGTTTACTGTCCATTAAATCTGTGTCCTGATTGAGTTCATAAATTTTTGTCCTAGTTCGCATGAATTGAGCGATTGAGTCGCCAGCGTGGTCGTTGCCAACAGGGCATCGGTTTAGGCACTATGCCAAAGGCTGAATGCAGTGAATGAATATGATTCTCTATGTTTCTGTATGTTGGCAGTCTGGGTCACTGGAAATACTTTAATCCATTATGTAGATCCGCGACCTATTTGCCCAGACTTAGCGTTGTTATCTCTCTGAAAGCTCTTTTTTTGTTTTCCACTCCATATTAATTCGTTTTACATCAGATTGTTAAAGTTTTTCACTAACGAATAACGATATCCATCCACTTAAAATGCTGACATATATTTTTTCCGCTACCACAAACTATACAGATTTGGAATTTTTTTTTCTTAAGACAAGCCTATTTTCCATCGCAGGTCATTCGCCTTCGAGAAAACCTGAAGTTATAGGTAATATAAGTCTGAAATCACCAACCCGTCTTGAGCAAGCGTGATAATCAATTCTCCAGCCTTCTCTTTATGAGAAGATAACCTTTGCCCTGCAGTGTGATTATGAATGGCTGCGATACAGGGTAGCCCGAGTTAGGCACTCGTTCATTGAGTAAATAGTTTTTAATGAACTTTAACCTATGTAAAGCATAGGGTACTCGGTACGGGTGTCACCACTGTGTGGATCGCCCGGAGGACACGGTGGAGCATACGGTGGAGGTCTGCCCGGCTTGGACAGAGCACCGCCGTGTCCTCGTGGAGGCGATCGGCGGCAGAGACCTCTCGCGTCCGGCCCTGGTTCAGGCCATGGTACGGAGCGAGAGGGCATGGGCAGCCGTCACCTCCTTCTGCGAAGCAGTAATGCTCGCTAAGGAGGAGGCGGGACGGTTGAGGGAAAGGCAAGTTTCGCGCCCTCTCGCCCCTAGCCGCCGCAGGAGACGCCCAGGGCGTCGGGAATCCCGGGCGGATTTCCGGCCACCGTAGGCGCGGGCTTGCGGACGGTGAGCAATGGGTAGCTCACCGTCCGGTAAGGACCAGGCCCGGGTCGACGGCGCGTTGTATTCCACGCGCGCCTCAAAGAGATGTCGTCAGCACATAATATAGTAGGGGTCCACTAGGGCCGATGCCTGCCGGGGTCGCGGGAAGGTACTTATGGGTCACCGAGGCCCCCGCAACACAGGCAACAGGAAGGAATACGGGTGGGTTTTAGTCAGTAAGAGTCTGACACACCCTCCCGCTCCGTCCAGAGCGGGAGAAGTTATTTGATGATTTTCCAACCTCAAAAAAAAAAAAAAAAAAAGTGTACTTACAACATACAAAATGCGAAAACGCCTTTAAAACGCAAGCACGCAAGCGCCAGTGAAAATTCAAACAAACTTTAATTTTATGACTTTCCACTAAAGTCGAATTTATAATTTACTGGAGTTATCTGACTTGTGCTAGCTGTCACTTTGTGAAATAAAATGGGCATGTTTATTGTATTCTAGACTTTTACACTTATTATTATACATTTATTTTACACTTATATAAATCGATTACACTAAACGATTACCATTACAATAAATGTAACCATTTTACTACACAAAGTGACAGCTAGCACATGTCAGATTTCCAGTGAATTAATAATTCGATTTTGATATCCTTTTGACAACCACTAATTTTTAAACTGGCAACAAAAATAAAGTTCGTCATATTAAAGTCTCCAAGGAGGTGCATTAATGATTCGGGACAAGTCTGCAGAAAGCCTTCCCAGGCAACTTGAACTACTTAGGAAGGTTGGCAACTTGCCCAGTAGAAGACGACAATTTTAAATGTCTAAAGCTACTAATAATTCACTGCTGAATCAATACCTTTTGTAGGAACATTGCTGACTTCCTTTCGTATTTTATGCTCCTGGGTCTCGTTTTCCGTACAGCAATTCTTTTGACTGGATTCTCTTTTATTGCACTGATTTTATTAGTGCTTTTTGTTAGCAATTTTTTCTTTAGGCAAGTCCAGTGTTGGTTTTTATAGCATGGATAAAGGCGCGATATCGCGGGCGTGACAAGCATATTGCTGCCTGTCGCGCCCGCTATATGGCGCTAGTCTGCACGAGCCTTGATGCAGTGACGTCACTTAAGAGCAACGCTGAGTTAGGTATTGACAAAACTATGCTGGAAATTTATAAACACACTGCGGAGGCGACCAACACCTCAATACAATAGCAACTGTACGGCGGATCGTTAAAGAAGCCAATGATTCAAAATTTGTGACCGTATTCAGAACGCCAGGAAAGAAAAGACCTAGAGAACACCCTGTCACAGATGTGGATAGTTTTGACCAGGGGGTTATTAAAAGGTGTATTTACAATTACCACCTCACCAATAAAGAAATGCCTACCGTTGAAAAACTACGACAGAAGTTGCGGGAAGATATACATTTTCAGGGGTCTGAGCGCAGTCTTCGCCGTATAATCAAAATGTTGGGTTTCAAATGGAGAAAAACCGAGAATAACCGGAAAATATTGATTAAACAATCCAATATTCACTTCCAGGTATATACCTATATAATGTGCCTCTTCATTTTCCAAGTCACGTAGTGTTGCTGTTAAAGCTTTAATAGTCATAAATCTTATTTATTACTTGTAAATCTTAAGATCAACCAACATGCATTGGCAAAAGTATGGATTATGAAAAAAAAACTATAGATTTCTCGGGCTTGAGTATTTTGATTCTTGAGAGCAGTGGTGACGGACACGACATAAGAGTCGAAGGTCGTAGGTTCTAGTGTTGCCCAAATTCAGTCTTGGTCTTGCAGTCTTGGTCTTGTTCTTGCGTTTTTGCAAGACCAAGACCAAGAACAAGACCGCGTATTTTTAGCAAGACCAAGACCAAGACTGACCGTGCAAGACTTGAGCAAGAACAAGACATAGCCTGCAAGACTCTTGCGTCTTGCAGCTAGGACTTAGCGCTATTTCACTGAGTAGTTAGGTGTAACAGTTCGGTGTATAGGTAGGTACGCTTAGGAATTCTATGAGACGCACAAAACTGTATCAAAGAATATGAAAAACTGGACCTATGCGCATTACGACTAATACCATAAACATAGCGAATAAAAAAATATCTATTAAAATCAAACTGAGTGCATGCATAGTTATGTTTTAACCATCGGCACTTTGATAATGCGGCATCAAAGGTTTTGTACTTACTTCTCAAAGAAATTTGCCGCTTTTCGGAAGTACATGGTTATGATACACGCGCCGGCGGCTTCTTTTGAAATCTAAAACAATCGTTGCCGCCACGCCGAAATCATAACATTTGTGACACTATTTGATTGCCGCCATAGGGCGTAGGTATACTCATGCAAAATAATTTCGAATTTTTTTAAGAGTACCTACAGGTGTTCCAAAGAATAAATAAGTTTCAGAGTGCTTAGAATGAAAATGAATACATTATACTGATCACGCAAGTAGTATTATGATTAGGATAAAATGGTAAGGATAGGTAGTAGATGTCATATTAATTCATTCTAGTAAGTATATATTATAATATTGATTACTTATATGGTTTTAAACTAATTACTTAGGTACTATTATTGTACATTTAGTCATTATATTTCTTAAGTTTTTACAAGAAAAAATAGCAAAAAAGTGTTCAAATATCACCCGTTTAATAAATATTGTAGCCACTTTTAAATATACTTGAAACGTGTAAAAAAATTCTACAAAACTAATAAAATAATATAAAAAGCGTAGGTACTTACCTACTAATAAAATAAAAAGCCTGCGATAAGAGTTTTGTATTACTTACCAGCCCGAATATATCTGAGAGAGATGATGAGAGTAAGTATTTACTAGCTGTGCCCGCGACTTCGTCCACGAGGAATAGTAACTTTGGAGGTATAGTGACGTTCAGGACTTATTTATTTATTTTAAAACTTCTGTCATCAAACATACAAACGAACTCTTCAGCTTTATAATATTAGTATAGATGTACGCCAAAACATTCACTTATATGTAAAGAATAGTGATTGGCACTAATTCTATTTTATTCACGCGTCGCGTCTGTACAAGTAGGTAATATTTAGTGTGTGTTTGTACGCCGCACGCGGCATTGTTTGATTTGCGGCGGCATCCTTTTCATAGAGCCGGCACGTGGCGAGGCGGCGCGGTAGAAAGCAAGGAAACGTACTATAAATAAAGGAATTATTTTAATTCCAGTCACTCCGCGAGCTAGATTAAAAAGAGTTTTAAGTCACTCCCCCCGACCCTTGAGCCCGCCCGCCCGCGCGGAGCAAGTTAATTCAAATAATTTCCCCAATAATAATAACATAACACGACAAGTCCTCGCTTGCTCAGTAACCGGTAGCGCCCTAAGCCGAGGTTCGAATCCCACTATGGGATGCCCTTAGCTGTGCTGCCTAATTTTAAGTTAAATAGGTGAGAGGCCCTTCAGGCCCCACCGACACCCGGTAAAGCAGTCGAGGTCCCCCGCGGGACCACTGCATAAAAGCCCGCATCAAAAAAAAAAAAAAAAATTCCAGTCATTTCCAATTGAGCTGTGCTTCGAGTCTAACTTAATAATTGTTTTTACTAATTCTCGTTGTTTTCTAAAAACGTATCACGTGTACAATTTAATATGAGTGACGAAGATTCAAATTATTCTAGTCCGAGTAACGAGAGTTTGAGTCACAGATCTAAAAGACCCAAAAGCAAATTTGAGGAGTTTTTCGAAATAATTCATGCATCCCAAACTGCCTTCTGTAAATTGTGCCAACATAAAAAGATTGAAATAAAAATGAAAAACAGAAACACTTCAGGCTTAAGGAAACATCTAATATCTTTCCACAAAAAGGAATCAGAAATATTTCTTCCTGTTAAACCAAAATTAAGTGGAGATATCACAAGCTTTTTAGTAACCGCTGGAAGAAGTGGACAGGTAAGAATATTTTTTTAACAGTTAAAAGAATTTTAACTCCGCGTAGCTATTCATGCGATACTTTCAAAAACGCCATTAACTTACGTAAGTATTTTTGAGTTAGTGGTGTTTTCATCTAGGGGTGCGACATATTAAGTATGTAATTATCGTCTTAAATATTTTTTATAAACACCCATATTTTCATTTAATCGGCCAGTAACAACTAAGTACTTTATTTTGGTAAATTACAGTACAGTGCAACCTTAATATAACAAATATCAATTTAACGATTTTCTCGATTTAACAACAACAAACCTCCTCCTCTTATACGCTCAAACCTAGTATGTTTTAAATAATAACACAAGATTTATTGTTTTGTTTCAGTCGAAAAACAGCAGTGACAACATCACGGCAGCTACAGTTGATTGGGTGGTGAAAAAATATCTTCCCTTCTCATTTTTCGATGACGAAGCTACACAAGTATATTTTCGACGTATTTGCCCTAATATGGTGTTTCCTAAAAGGTCTACACTTAGAAGGAAAGTCAAAGAGCGATTTGAAGAGCTCCAATTGAATCTCAAGGAACGACTTCAACAATTATCATCTAAAATGTCTTTTACCATTGATGGGTGGACGTCAATTGCTGGTAGGAGTTACTACGGGGTTACTATTCATTATATAGACAACGAATGGAAGTATCAATCTGTAGTTCTTGATTTTATACCATCACGCGGTCGACATACTGGGGAAGATATTGCAACGATTTTCCATGAATGTTTATTGGAATATGGCATAATTGATAAAATACAAGGTATCACGGTCGACAACGCAACTGCAAATACCAAATTTATGTATGAACTGGGCAAACAGCTGCCGCCACACTTTGATTCAGACAATCAACATTTCCGGTGCTTTGCTCACATTTTAAACCTTGGTGTACAAGATTTATTAAAGACCTTAGCATTACACTGTGAGTCTGACACTAACGCGCAAGATCAGCAGTACGAAGACTATGCAGACGAAACTGAGGATGAGGAAGATGAAGAATCTGCACCAAATATTGCTGACTCGCGTACATCTGTAACAAAGTTACGCAGTATTTCCAGTAAAATAAAAAGAAGTGAGATAGTGAAGAAGAAGTTTCAGTCTGCTTGTGAAGCAGCTGGCGTGCCATCAAATCTAAATGCCATTCTTGACTGTCCAACGAGATGGAATTCCACACATGATATGATTGGATTTGGTTTAGAAGTGAGAGCGGGCATTGACATATTGTGCAGTTCTGTCACCGAATTAAATGATTTTCAAATCACAGCTAATGAATGGCAGGTACTCGAAAAATTACATAAATTTCTAATAAACTTTAAACTTTTAAGTACAAAACTTGGTGGAGACAAATATGTTACATTACCGCTAGTCATTGTATCATTCAATCTCTTGCTAGATAAAATTGAATCCATGGTAAAACAGTTAGATGAGAAACCTAATCGATCTGAAGTGGATGAAAGGCTCATTCTAGCTTTCCAAGCAGCTCGAGACAAAATGCTTAAACATTACAAGAAGAGCAACTGGATTTATTGTACTTCTTTAATTTTAGACCCAAGGCATAAGGCTCAGACTTTTGACCTGACAATGTGGGGGAAGCAACTTAAAACAGAAAGTCTGCGCAAGTTCAATGAACTTTATGAAGAATATAAAAGTCTACACTCACTGAACAAATCTCTGGAATTACCAGAAAAAGAAAATAAAGTATGTGATGAAGATGAAGACGTAATAGACTTTGATAAACTCTATGAATGTCCCTCGACGTCATCTGGATCTTGTCTTCAAGGCTTAGTGATAGACGAGTTGGAGGAGTACCTGAGAAAACCAAGAACTGCCAGCTCGGAAGACATTTTAGATTGGTGGAGGACGCATGAGACAGAGTATCCGATTTTATCGAAAATGGCCCGTGATTTTCTCTCAATACCTGCAACTTCAGTACCTGCTGAGAGGTTATTTTCTAAAGCATCATTAGTAATTAGAAAACCTAGAAATAGGTTAAGTGATGAGTCAGCCAGATGGTTACTTTGTATTAATTCTTGGTCAAAAAAATTGATATAAAGTATCATAACCTAATGATAAAGCTGTTGATTTGTGTTGTATTTTATTTTTTATTCAAATAAATGATAAATCGTAAAACTCTTTTATTAAATTTCTTATAAGTTGAGGGTTCAATCTCTTTCTAGACAGATAAGTATTGTTCTTTAAAATACAGTCAAGTTATTGTAATTAATTTGTTTTTTTACATGTTTTAGCAAATGTAAGCTTATAAATCATAAATGTTTATTAAGAAACAGTTACTTCCATGGAAAACGACATATAGGTCAGTTGATTTTTCGAATTTCTTATCAAATCTTCAGTTATTTATTAATCTGCTTGATCTTTACTATGGCTATGTTAATTCAAGCTCACAATGTTCCAATTCTAATACGTTTTTCTAAGATTTAAAGTAAACTTTAATAAATAGTAATAGACTAATAGGTAATTGCAAGACTTGCAAGACTCTTGCTGCAAGACCAAGACCAAGACCAAGACTGGGAGCGCAAGACCAAGACCAAGACCAAGACCAGGTGTATTGGCGCAAGACCAAGACCAAGACTGGCTAAGTCTCGTCTTGTTCTTGCATTTGGGCAACACTAGTAGGTTCTAACCCAGACAGGCGCTTTAATTTGTATAAATTATTTCATCACTACTGCTCTCAAAACGGTGAAGGAAAACATCGGTTCCGTATTTTAAAATTAATTTTAATTAGTAATTAAGTAAAATTAAGGTGTAATTTTATGTGTAATCGTAATATAATTGCATAAATACTCAGGATTATTGTTTTCCTGTTATAATATAAAATAAAACACCGTGTTTGGTAATACACCGGTAACCTACAACCAACACCTGACGTTCGGACTGCGGATTAAACGGGAGTATTGCTTTATTTTTACTTTATAATAGCACACAATCGTCACTTTGACTCCGTTACACGTCCTCGTTACATCTTGACGTAAATAGTTCGCTGATTTAGCACTCTGCATTGGATCTAAATCGCATTGTTTACGTCGTATAAAACGAACTTTAACGAAGATTCTGTTGTTCTTATTCTGATCTGTATAATAAGATACAACAATAGAAACGTTCATGATCGTTATTTTTAGCATTGCCGTTATACTTTCATATCAAATAATAATTTTTAAATCTAGGCAATCTACCCACATACGGAAAAGTAAAATCCTATGGCAATAAAATCATCATAATTTACATTCAATTTGAAAATATAATTTCGATAATAGCTCTTCAAGCCTACGTCATTTCTCCACCAAACAACTCTTATACTCAACTCTAATTTCTCCCATTTACCCTTTCATTTCCAACTTTATTTAGTTTGTCTGTCCTACTTGTTCTCACCGTTTTCTTATTCTAATTTCAGTAACAAATCCTGAAACCATGCCTGTGATGACCCGTAAGGCTACTGCTCAGGATATGGAGCTTAAATTGAGAACGGCCCTCCAAGAACTTGAAGCATTGAAACTCCAATGTCGACAGTTGTTACAGAAGAATGATGAAAATGAGGAGGAAGTCAAGAAAATTATCAACAAAAACTCAAGCCTTAAACGGGAGTTAGTAGACCTACATCAGCAATATCTGAATGTTGTTCATGAACGCGATCAACTGAAGGATGGTTATGTTTGGTACGGATGGTTTCAGCAACTGTAGTAACTTGTATGAGGAGGCTTTAAGCAAAGTTAGGGACCTAGAAGATGAATTAGTTCATGCTAATAGTCGTATTATCCAATTAGAGAAAGAAAAAACATGTACACGGCTTGAAGAAACTAACCACTTATATAACGAATTATTAAATACTAATTGCAACCCTCGTTCCATAATACTATTGACCTTACTGAAGATTCCTTGCTGAAACTGAATTATAATTATAGAGTTAGTCATAAGAAAATGAAAAAATATGCAAAACAATAGAATAATTAAAAAATGCAATCAAATTAGGAAACAACAAAAACACTTTTCCAAAAATATTCCACTAAGGAAAGAACGTGTTAATCTAATCAATAAATTAAACAATAATGAAATCAAATTAGAAGACAGCAAAAAAATCTATGAAATTGATACACAGCGCTTACAGTCTGACATACAGGTACTTGAGGGCAGACTTAGTTCCCTTTACATTAAATATTTGGGCTCTCAGAACCAAATTAAAGAACATATTCTTGCTGCTAATGAGTTAGTTATGCTGCCGTCAATAGCATAGTTGCAGTAAGTACGCTCTAGACGGTTTCGAGAAAAACGCAGTAAAAGTTTTGGTGAAAAAATCTACTATAAATCCTTTGTTTGTAATCAGATCATGATGGTTGATACCTTAAATAAAAGAGTACCTCAGCACCTATCTATTTATTATTTAGAAACCAATACTGAGTAATTGAAAGACAAAATAAATTCATTATCTTAGTTATACTTATTATCTCCTAGAGGCTCTCTGATAGGTTACACTTAGCTTAAACACAGTAAGTGTGTTTTTTACTGTATTTATGTTAAGTAACCATATAAAATATATGGTTTATAAATTTTATTTTATCAGGCTGTAGTGATAATAAAATAGAGACTCTGAATAAGAACTTCTGCAGTAAGTGTACCCACTGTAATCATGCTTAGTGATGTAAAAAAAATGCTCGACTTACTGCAAATTTTGAATTGTCAAATTTGGTTTAAAAAGCGATTCAAATAAATGGGTAAGATAAAAACGTAGATCTAGTTATCGTGATCACGGCTGTATATCTAACTCATTTTTGACAAAAATCCGACTTACTGTAACTATGCTATTGAGGGCAGTATGTGTCAGTGTACTTGTCAGAAGGTTTCAAACTCTGATGCTGCCCAGCCTGAGGCAACGGAATACCCGTCCCAGACTGAGAGTTTGTCTCAAGACTGCATTCTCAACCAAGATATACCTGATATTGTGCAAGAGTTATCTCAAGTGGTACAGTCAGTAGCTAGTTGTGTTTCCTCTTGTAGTAATCAAATTTGTTATCATTCAGTTATTTTTTCAGATAGTATAGGAAGAGGTTTAGGGAAATTAGTTAGTAACAACTTGAGTTTTCCTACTCAAAATTATTGTTTACCTGGGACATCCTTCAAAGAAATAATGAATTCAATTACAAGAAATCAATATGATTCAAATACTAACATTACTGTATTTGTAGGTAGGTAATAGTACCCAGGTCAAAAAGGAAGACATCACTGACAGTGTTACTGAGATTTTAAAGATAAATTGTAATAAAATTATTTTGTGTGCTTTTCCATATTTTGAGAGGTTATCAAATAGAAAAAACAATTATATACATATGATTAATAAGCATATTCAGTTCTTAGTAAGTCACTACAGTGACAAACTTATATTTTTTGACACCAACAGTTTTGTTGATAAGTTGAAATCGACAAGGAATACAGTGTATCTGCCCATTCGGTTTAGACATAAAATAGCGAGGCTATTATCTTATATAAACTCATAAGACATAAGTAGTATGTCGAAGTCTTGTACTATAATTAACACCTCAATTATTAGTAGTAATTCTAGTGTACAGGTGGTGGCTAGCTATTGTAAATTATCTCCCTTCTGATCACCGCGGTCAAATTGTTGCTTTCGAGTCCAACACACCATTTAAAAAAAATCAGGCACAATTTAGACAAATAACACCCAGCAATCTAAATAGATTTAATAATAACTTAATTAGTAAGTTAAGTGCACCAGGCCATATTAATAGCAATGTAAATGAATTATATGAGGAATTCGTTTCGATAGTGCGCACCGAGTTCAATAATACTTTAAAAAAGAAAACAAAAACTATTTGCCCAAACTTTTTGTTCAGTGACTGGGTAACTAAGGGTATTAGGAAAAGTAGGGAAAATTTGTTTGAGCTGTATGGTCTTAAGCCTTATATTAACTCTGAAACTTTTAATAAATACGTTGCTACTTACTCTAAAACTTAAAAAAAAACCTGCAAGGTAGCTAAAGCCCTGTACATTAGCAACAAGATCAAATCAGCGGATAATAAAATAAAGACGGTTTGGAAAATTATCAACGACGAAACTAACAGGAGTAAAAGTCATAATAATGATTTCACTTTAGACACTTCGCGTGGTCTTTTAAGCTCAAACAAAGAAGTAGCGCAAGAATTTGTATATTTCTTTACCAGTATCCCAATTAAAACTACTGAAACCCTAAATTCCTCGTCTTCGCGTTCTATTGATTTATTAAGAGCAAACGTTTCATCCTGCCCGATTGAATTTAAATTCAAGCATATAAACCCCATAACAGTAATAAAAGCTTTCAAGCAAATCAAGATCAAATTAACAGAAGATCTATGGGGAATGTCAATCAAAGTTTGTACAGATATTCTATTTCACGAAGTCCGTTCGGCTTTGATTGTAGTAGTGACGTATCCCGACAAGCGCGCTTGTGTGTGTAAAAGTAGGTAACGTTAGCAAAAAAATCTGATATATATTCAAGTCGAGATTTAATAATCTAAATAAAATTTTGGTTTTAAAAGTATATACATTTTGTAAATAAATTAGATTAGGTTGCAATAAATACAAAAATATTAAGAATATGTAGGCATTTAATTAAGCATTGGTGTTACAGAATGGAAACGAAACAAGTAGGACTATTCAGTATTTTCAATCACTATCAGATAAATTTTCAATTTCCGATTCCGTTTTGCTGTCGTCAAAATCATCTTGTACATTGATTATAAATTCAAAATCGAGATCAAAATATTTCAAGTAGTCTTTTTCAATTTTATCAACATGAGCACAAGTTTTTTGCCACGTTTCACTGCTAACTTGGCCCAAACTTTCATTGATCAGTCTTTCCGTATTCGTCATGTTTTGCTCGATATTTTTAGATGCGACATAATTTTTAACGATCCCCCAAATATTTTCAATCGCATTTAATTCTGGGTGATAAGGGGGAAGGCGTAAGACGTCAAAACCCTTGCTTTTTATAAAATCGTCAATCTTGTAGATTACGTGTTGGGCTTTGTACTTCTTTAGTGTATCGTACAATTCCAATTTAAGAAGAGATTCATCAAATGCTATACCCTTATCCCTGAGCCATTGCTGCATATCGGCTTTCTTTGTAGATTGCGTCGGTAGTCGTTCAGCCCGTGTGTTGTGATAAGATGCATTGTCTAAGACAATGACAGAGCGCAGAAGTAAATTGGGTAGCAACTTTTCATTTAGCCATTTTACATAGTTATCATAGCTCATATTTGAATGATAATCACCAGCTGTTGAGTTGGCCTTATAAACCAAGGAAGCATTTTCAATAAAACCATCCTTGGTTCCCACGTGCACTAAAATAAAGCGAGTGCCAGTGCTAATTTTTTTTTAAAAACGGAGTTCTTTCCTTTTTTTTTGCCCAGGTGTTGTTTCGCACGTGTGTCGAAAGGACGTAGCTCTCATCGGTGTAGTCAATGGGCCGACTTTGAGAGCGGTACTCTGTTTTTTTTTTAAATATTTTAAACGCCACATTTGTATATCATGACGCTCCGTCAAGACTTTACGGTTGTTCTCTGTTTTGCGCCACTTGTAATCTAATTTCAACAGTAACTTGCGAACAGTTTCTAAACAACCTTCGAATCCGATTTTTTCATTCAATGCTGTTCTTAACTTAGCTAATGTTGGAATTTCTTTATGGACAATATGGAAATCTTGTACAGTACTGCGAACCACATCGGCTGTAAAATTATCTATATCCACTTTATTATCTCGCTTTCTCCTTTTCTTCATAGGTGAAGTGAATTTTGATGAAGTGGATGGCAATTCCTTCTCTTCTTTTAATATTCTTTGAACTGTTTTTGGCTCACACCCGTAGCTTCAGCTGTACGGCGTGTAATGTCTCGTAAATGAGACAAATCACAGTTGAGTTCCATTAATGATTTTGTAAATTCATATTCTTCTCGCAGAAAATGATAAACACTAGCTATCATGTTTCGACCCTAAAACAAAATGTAATCAAAATAATTAAGTAATATAAACATTTTATAACACATTAAAACAATAATTTTATAAATACTTCTATTGCTATATTAAGTATCTTTGTATAACATTTTAATTGAAAACGTATAAATAAATATTACCTCACTATGGACAACTCTTCTTCGTTTTGTTGCCATGCTGACCTTACTCCGTGAAACAATTTGGCGCGAACTAAAAACCACTACTGATCCGGACCGTGTCCCGATCGACACTGAGCGTTCTCGAGGTTACGCACACAAAAACAATGTGCATGTGCACGCTTGACAACATTCATAGCCAAACGGACTTCGTGACATAGAACATCTGTACCTCCATTATTGAGACTATAGCACCGTACTTAGCATTATTATTTAATTTGTGTGTTGATTAAGGAGTCTTCCCGGATCTAATGAAATATAATAAGGTAATACCACTTTTCAAATCCGGGGATAGTAGAGACACCAATAATTATAGACCCGTATCCGTGTTGCCGGTTTTCAGCAAGGTGTTTGAAAAGGTAATGCTTAATCAAATGCTCAATCATTTTAACACTAATAAAATCTTGCACGATCAACAGTATTGCTTCACCAAGGGACGTTGTACGACTGACGCCGGTGTCACCTTATTAAAACACATATTTACGGCGTGGGAAGAGGCCCAAGACGCAATAGGAATTTAAGCATTACGGACTTGGAGACCTTGCGCTCAGTTTAGTAAAATCTTATTTATATGATAGAAAGCAGCAAGTTCAAATAAATGGTGTCAATTCACTCGGCTTAAAAGTAAAAATGGGTGTACCACAAGGCTCGATATTGGGTCCTTTCCTCTTTTTAGTATATATTAATGATCTACCCCACTTCTTAAAAACCCAACCACAAATGGTGTTATTTGCTGACGATACTTCCTTAATTTTTAAAATTAATAGACGTGCCTCAAATTTTGACAACGTAAATAACGCCCTATTGCAGGTCCAAAATTGGTTCACTGCTAATAATTTAGTATTAAATGGGAAAAAAACTAAGTGCATAAGATTTTCTTTACCAAATGTCAAAAGTAGTATTTGTGAGATAGTATTGAATCAAGAGAAATTAGAATTCGTCGATAAAACTGTTTTCCTGGGGATAACGCTCGACTCAAGGCTTCAATGGGGGCCTCATTTAACTTCCCTTGCAGGACGGCTAAGTTCAACAGCATATGCTGTGAGAAAAATCCGTCAATTTACTGATGTAGATACCGCACGGCTAGTATATTTTAGTTACTTTCATAGTATTATGTCGTACGGTATTTTACTATGGGGACGGGCTGCAGACATCGAGTCTATTTTTATTCTGCAGAAAAGAGCCATCAGATCCATATATGGCCTCCGCAGGTGCGACTCTCTAAGGGAACTGTTTAAAGAAATTAACATCATGACGGTACCTTGTCAATATATCTATGAAAACATCATGTACGTAAGGAAAAATCTACATCTTTTTAGTAAAAGAGGTGAAAGACACAATTATATCACTAGAAATAGGGACCAATTAGTTCAACCGGGTTTCAGACTGGCTAAAGTAGACTCATCTTTCATGGGGTACTGTTTAAAATGTTACAATAAAATACCTCCCCACATACATCAACTGAATGAAACAAAATTTAAATCTAGTATAAAACGCACACTATGCAGCCAAGCATATTATAAATTGGGGGATTACAGTGCTGATAAAAATGCTTGGCTCAACGCTGGTCCTGCTCCACAAGGACGCAAAAACTATTTGATCAGGTATTGAAAATAGTGTTGGAGCTGCTGAAGATTTTAAAAACTCTCTTTGCATTGTACAAATTCAATCTCTTAGTATTGTATAGCTGCACATTGTTATGTGAGTACTATGTACTATAAAGCTGCCTTTTACTGGATACGTCTTTCATTGACTTGAGTGTGCCCTGGCGGCTGGGAGTATGTCGTGCTCACTCTAATGTCTCGCTGATGGTGGCGCGTGTGTTGGATCATTTAGCTCCCTTCAAAATGGTTGAGCTGAATGGTGCTGATCCACGCGTCATGTTCGTGAACGGGCGCCGTCAGTAGAGACTAGTCATCTCTTAGCTTATTTATTATTAATTATTAATAATAATTAATAATAAATTATTAATTTTTTAATAATTAATTTTTGAATTGCTTTTTTTTTGTTGTAATTTTTTTATTACGGACGCTTTTGCATCGTTCTCACATGTATAATTTCAAAATGAATGATGTAAACAATATTTTATAACCATAATACGTTGATTTAAAAGAGTGTCCGTGGAGTTTCTTGCCCGTTCTTCTCCATAGGTACCTACTACGCTTTGGAATGGGCAACTAGCTTCATCTTTCTGACTGACTGACCGAACCCTTGACAATTCAAAAGTGCCTGTAATTGGTTTATTTGAAATAAATGCTTTGAGTTTGAGTTTGAGTTTGATCGTGAGGAAACTGGCATGTCATAGAACCAAAAATTCGAAGACATGTAACATCTACCAACCTGCACTAGGCCCGCGTGGTGGGTTACGGTCCACTCCCTCTCACAGAGAGAAAGAGGCCTGTGTCCCAATCATGACATTTTATTTGGATTCCCAGAATACTTATGTAGGAACTTACGTACTCATTTTTTTCCAGCGAATAACATATTTGAAAAAAATGCATACATTCCGGAAAAAGGGAAGAACAATTATTTATACGGACGAATCCGTCCCATTCAACGTCTCAGGCATAGTCAGATGGCACAACAAAAGGCCTAAAAAAGCCTATATCAAAAGGGCAACGAGTTGTGATAGTCCACGCAGGAACTGAGCCAGGTTTTGTGCCAAATGCCCTGCTCACATTTAAAGCAGGCACTAAGTTGGGGGACTACCACGATAATTATGAACTACGAAAATTATGAAAAATGGCTTCGCACGCAGCTGATTCCCAACATTCCTAAAATAAAAATATTTAATATATAATACATCATTTAATAAAAATTTATAAAGATCAATTCAAAAAATTTAATATAGATAAGATTATGGCTGAACACGGCCACGATGTAATAAGATTACCTCCATACCACCCAGACCTTAATCCCATTGAGATGGCATGGGCTGCAATAAAAGGATATGTCGGCAGTAAGAATGTGACATGGAACGTAAGTCACGTAACGAATCTTATTAAGGAAAAAGTAAATGTAATGGGTGCTAATGAATGGACAAAATTATGTCAAAAAGTGAAGGAAATTGAGAAGGAATACATAAACAACGATCACATAGTAGATGCAATGTCAGAACAATTTATAATTCACGTTGGTGACGATGACTCCGAGACCAATTCGGAGGATGAGGACAGTGACGATGATGAGGAGATGAGTGATCAAGTAGCCTCTACCAGCACCAACGCAGCGTCTAGTTTTATGGAAGGCATATTACCTATTCCTCTGGATTGAAACGAATTTTGTATAAACAAAAATAAACAAAGGAAAAACGCTTCTAACCAGATTATAATTGTTTTATTGAGATAATTATATTTTCCTGACAGTTTCTTCATCAAAAGTAATATCACATAAGTCAAAGTAACGGTTAAATTTGTTTCTTCACTATTTTAGCTGTTAATGAAGAAAACATTTGCCGTAGTATCAGTAAAGGTCAAGTAAAAGTTAATACTTTGACAGATTTTGTTGATGAAGAAACTGGCCGTAAGTCACAATGGCCTGCAACATTACTGTATCAAAGTAAAATTTTAAGCACCACTAATATTTTAATTATAGTTTGCGTAAGCCCTATAATCAATAATTTGAGCAAAAGCGATACTAAATAAATTTGGCTGAATATGCGCGAGCTTGCCCCCACTACTGTGCTCACGACTCGTCACTGTATTTATTTACCCTTCTTACTTTCGCTTGCATATATGTACCACTTTAACCGTTTAAGAAAAGTTTGAGCAGTCTTCTTCTTTTCGAATCGATAATACATTAGTCTAAACGTGTACGGAGACGCAGGCCGCGCAACACAACACAAGATAGGGCAGCATAGATTAAACTGTGTGACACAGCAAATGTCTGAGCTGCGTATACGAATCTCGCATGACCCGCGCCTGTTCGTATTCAGTCTATATCAAATCACAAGTCAAGCAACATGAGTTCTTCGACCACTAAGGGCACATGTTGGCTGCACGCAGAAATCTGTGTCCCGAGTACTGCGCGACGCAGGTCTGCATGGGCACGTACATATTCCGCACGCGCCCGTGTCGCTGTATATGCTCTTCTATGATATTGCATTCTATACAAAAACTGCGCTGTACTGAACTATGTGGCCTGCATGGGCTGCGTCTCCGTATACGGTTAGGCTAAGACTTGTAAAGTAGTAACTTTAGGCCAGTAGATAGCCACGAAAGCATATTAAGTATGGCGAACAATCGTAGACTTCTATCGTTCAATATTCTATTACGAGAAGGTAGGCTAAGAATTGCCAATATTAATTGGCAGTGGGCAGGACACATCGCTGACAGAGCAGATGGCCGATGGGGCCGAAAGGTTCTGGAGTGGCGACCGCGCACCTTAAGACGTAGCGTTGAAGACCTCCCACAAGGTGGATCGATAGCCCTGTGAAGGCCGCAGAATCCGCTTGATGCGGGAAGCACTGAACCGGTCGAAGTGGCGGTGCTTGGGGGAGGTCTATATCCAGCGGCGGACATCTTTCGGCTGAAATGATGACAATGATAGGCTTTAACTAGCACCAATACTTATTTGTGCAACCCAAATCGCAATTAATCTGAAAAGCTCACAAGACGAGCTTGGCCTTTCCACAAACAACAATCATATATGAAACAAAAGTCAGCAACAAGAACAAGGAAAATGTAAGGATCTCAGCAGGTGGCGTTCTGTAGTTTCCACCCACCCCCATGAGAAGACATGAGTTTATGCATGTATGAAACGAAACGTTACGAAAATATATTTAATGTTACAATTTGTAAGATAAATAAAGAAAAATAAAAATAAACATGTACATATACCTACTTCTCTTTAGCGTTCACTATCATAGAAAAACTTTCATTACTTCTTCTACAATATTCAGAGCAGTGAATTTTTTCACCTTGTGCAACAATACGCATATCTTCGGATCTGTAACGAATTTACAAACGTAAATGTCACCTTGATCCGTATCCACTTCTAAACGTTTCAACACAACTTTTAATTCATCTGCATATGGCGTCCTCTTCTCTTCCGGAATCATCACAAAATGCCAAGGCAAGCAAATCTGTAAAACATTCCATATAACTGACTGGCTAACAGCATATGCTAAGTCAGGATCCTCCTCGGGCTCAACTTTAGGTTCTTCTTCACTTTCAACTTTGTCCAATGGTTTTTCTTCAGGTTCAACGACATCCTCACATGGTCGACAAATAAACGTACTCTTCACATTAATCTCAGACTGCGCCATTTTACTCTTAGAAGTTAGGCTCTTCTGCGTTTTAGGCGTACGTGCGCTTTGTGTAGACTCAATTTTTTTTGTGCTTAGGCCTCTAGCTTTTCCTTTTTTACTTCCTTTCTTATCTTCCGGCGGAGGAACGTATTTTACTTCAATAAGGGTAGTTCCTTCACAATAGTCTATAACTTTTTTTAACATAGCATCAATAAATTCATTTGTGCATTTATTAGCACAAGCTAAGCATTCATCTTTGTACTGTTTGAGTTTAATCAATTTTAGAACTACTTCCTGACACTCCTCTACGTCAAAGCAAGTCTTTTTACCGACAGCCATGGATAACGCTGTTACGAAACCTTGAACAGGATCAGGATTTTTACAAAAAGCTAACAAAAACGCAGAGTAATTCATCATATTTTCCTCCGTTTCAAATAATTCGAACAGGAAATGTTTTATCAAATTCTTTCTTAGCTGTGCATTTTTATCTTCTGAATCGAAATCCTTTTCAAACCAAAGCTCTTCCGCGATAAAAGCATCCCTTCCTATCAACTCTGTGGACTCGAGATCATTACATCGAAACCTTTTACGAACTTCTAATAACTCATCCACTTGGGGATATTGAATATTTAAACAATAAATAAGAAAATCTCTCCAATCGACGTATACCGTATCGCCAAACAACAAATATACTAATTTGGGTACTCGTTCAGGATTTACACTCATCCAAGCTTCCGGGAATAGAGGCCCGCTACAGGTCTCTTTTCCAAAGAAAAAGAAATCCTGAAGAAGGTATATGAAAGCCTGTGTCAGAATTATTCCCGTAGGTGCTACAATCTTAAACTGAGTCCGCAGAGTAGCTAGTTGGCTGATTTTGAACTCCATATTCCCAACTTCCTCAATTACTGGTCCCGTATCAGTTGGTGGCTCTTGTGTAGCAAATTGTAAAAGATTAGGATCAATCATAAATGTATCATGTTCAAGTACAAGCGTTTCTGGAATTCGTCGACCATCCTCAACTGCCATTTGTAAATATTTACAAAGTCTATCAACAGATTTTATCTCATTTATATAGTAAGTGTCAATATCGTTTTGAATTTCCATAAACGCTCTATAAATGTGGTCATTAAATAATTTCATATCACGGTAACATTTGTATTGAAGAGCTACCATTCGAAGGCTAGCTCTAAACATTTCTCCATTGATCCCCATAGTCCATTCTTCAATACATTTCAACGCGTTCTCTTTAAAGATTTCTTCAAGATTAACCGAATCTTCAGAACCATTTTCGTCCTTCTTTTTTATGGATGGTTGAATTCTAGCTACTTCACCATATTCTCTTGCTATTATAGATCTATAAGAGTCATTCGTATCTTTTATAAGTTTTAAAACAAATTTAACGTTATTCTCGATCACTAAATTAAATGGATTATTGTCGAAGTCAATTTCAATATTTTTAAGTTGCAATTCTTGAAATGCTGATTTTAATTGTCTATACGCCTTGTCTTCGCCTCCTCTTTTACTCCCAGACGTGTCATCAGATTCCCTATATATTTTATTCAATTCCTTAAATGATACTTTATCCGTTGGTGGCATATGTTTGATCATAGCAAAATAAAAATCATGAAGTGCTTGAAATGTCAAAATTGATCTGAAATAAGTAAAATTGTGTAATTAAAACCGTGTTATATAAAATCACGCGTGTGCTCGAAAGGGTTCCTACTTACATTTCGCCAGTTAAATACATCTACATACCTATAGTATGTTCTATTTTTACTAATGAACACGATTTACCTGTTTAGTTCCGTTTGCATGCATGATATGTAGGTATTCACTAGGGTTAACAGTTCTTCCATAGCCCAATTATCACATATTAAATCATGTCTTTTTTTCTCAGCGTGTAATTTTCTCTCATCGCAAATATGATATAATCGATCTTGTAACTCTTTAACGCGGCAGTGCCATTCATTTTTTGTCAAGTTAATGTCTCGCCAATCATTTTCAAAGTCATTGTATTGTTTTTGAAAAGAACACACAAGATCTTGTTTATAAGAGGGTAAAGTAATTATTTGTTCCATTTTATCCTTAATGTATCTTGTGTATGGAATCAAACAGTTCAACTGTAACCTCTTTGCAAAGAACAATTCCTTCATGTCTCTAATGTAAACTTTTTCAATTGCCTGCCAACAAGTTGCCAATGCTACTCCTATTATCTCAGAAATAGGTATCGTGCCATAATCCCAATCTTCTTCGCCAGCCAATAAGTTAACTTCCTCAATAATTATTGATTTGCTCACAGCATCTTCCCCAGCCACCTCCTCCATTATAGCTACAGCATCATCCGGAAACTCATCCATGGAAGGCTCTTTCACTATCGTCAGCGAAGAGTTTTTACTTATTTTTGAACCATGACGTAATTTGTCTTTTGATTTGCCATTCATTACTTCAGTTTTAACTATTTTAACTTTTGCTCTTTTGTCTTCAGATGAGGGGAATTCGAGATTACTTAGAACATTTTCACCAAACAGTGTATCTGCTGATTGTAGTGGCATTAAGAAATCACCAATGATATATTTACAAACTTGGGCCAAAAATTCTTTATCTATGACTTCGTAGTACATGCTATAATTAAGACCTAGCACAGCGTAAAATCGGTCAATCAACTCAGAATTTTCTTCTGTTAAATCCCATATGACAAGTTCTTGCAGAATATCTTCAGTCTCTCTAAGATGAAGATAACTCGTGAAATAACTCTGAAAGGGTTTTTCAACTTTGTTCTTATGGGGATCGCTTACAAGTTTAGATACTCTCACTTCTTTATAAGGATCTATTTCTTTTTTACGATGCTTTGCAATACACTCTTCGAGATAAATATCATCCCTATCTTCAAGTAGTACAGCTTCATTAGGTGGTTTACAGCCAGAGAAAGTCTCTTCCAAAATTTGCGCTTCTCTGTAGGTATTTGGGTAGTTAATAATGACAAACCCATTAATGTCATGTTGGTCCTTAAGGTATTCAACTATAATTGCTGCTAAGAGATGATCAGTTAACGATTCGCCGATACCTAAAGATTCATAGGCATATCTGCCAAGATCAGCAGGATCAGACAATTTAATTTCTTCTTCTGGTAATGTTTTTGGTGTTTGCGTTTGTTTAGTATTTGCCGGAATTACTCCTAGCATAGCACTGACGGCTAAATCACTAGTTTTGCTAGTAGCTTCGTCATCCAATTTCATTAATCTGATTAATTCCTTGTCTTCTTCTTCGGGAGCAGCCACCATAAATTTATCAAACGACAGATCGATATCAACACAACCTAACATTTCAGATTTAAATTTTCTTAGACAAAAATTTATGGAGCTTTCAAGGCGAACAACGTGTATTTTTCGCGATTTGAGCAGAGTTTGCATTGGAACAGTTATGGATCTGTCTGGGAGGCCACGTATTAAAGCTTTTGCTGAATATGGCGGCAAATCAGCAGGTGGTAATGGTGGAGGATATGGATATTTCACCTCAAGTAAAGTGTAAACCAAATGACCTAATATGCGAGTTCCCAAATATTCATATTTTCTTTCTTCAGACTCAGGGTCATAGTTAGGTAATAATAAATCCAAAGTCCATGGATAAGAATAATCATGATATGCTTTAAATTCATTATCGTTTTGAGCTTCTTGTCGGTCTAATTCAAGCCTTATAATTTCTTCTTCTGCAGGAGTAGATTTCACTTCAGACCGATCTTTCATAATATCTTCTGTAGGGTCCAAAATATCAAATATTGCCTGTTGTTTATAATACAAAATTTTCCATTCATTAATAAAATGATCAGGGATCTCATCTCCTATCAATTTCTTAAAATATGCATATTTCGTTGCGTAGTCCACTATTGATAACATAGTATCATAACAAATTTCATAATAATGCAGACGTTTTCTCCTCATTTTTTCGGCATATAATTTCTTGTGAAGCAATATTTGTCTCTCTTTTTCAAAATCAATTTCTACTTTTTCTAGGTGTATTTGTTCTTTGACATTATCAAGAAACTGATCGAATTGCTGGCCTCTTTGTTCCGCAAACTCTTTTTCGGCCTGAATTCTATTCTTGACTAAATTCCGCGCTTGTTGTTTTGTCTCCATTATTTGTGTACACATTTGCTTTTCAAATTGGGATAGTTTCATTACTTTCTTAGCAAGTTCAGTGTCCAGCTTTGATTCTTCCTCAGCAATAGAAAGGTCCCACATAGAACCACTTATCACATGTCTAAGTTCATTTTGGAACTCTTCGGAATCCGATTTCTTACGCATTCTGGTATGAAGATTATCCATGTATCTCTTAGTCCATTCGGACCCAGAAATTGAAGATCTTTGATCTATAGCCTTTTGTTCTAAAGCAAGAAGCTCATCATAAGTGTAATTTTCAAATTTACAAGGATACCTTAAAGCAAATTGTTCCATGTCTTTTCGCTGTCTGCCTGGTGTTTTTGATGGCAGTACAGCTTTAAAACACATCGGTGTATTTGCTTCTTTTATGTTTTTAAGAATTTTTGAGTATTTATGTCTAATGTAGTCATACGTATCTTTAACTTGTTCGGCTTTCTTTTGTTGCCATTCTATAAAATGCTTCTCATTTAGTAGAGGTTTCGAGAGATTATCGACGATTGACTCTGGTTCTTCAGGAATATTGTCTACTTTAAACCTGTGTCCGATTTTCTCTACTAAACAAGAAACCATTTTCCTTTCTTGTTTTATAAAGCTTGTGCGATCCCTTTTGTCTAAATGAAGGAACATTTTATAAAATAGACGAAGTATCGTAGAGCCTTTGCCATCCATTATGTTTTGAAGATCAGAAGCATTTAAATTCACGTCTAAAACCGCTAACCATTCTGATAAATATTTCCAATTGTTTTTAATATCCTCGTTTGCTAAACTAGACTTTATTAAAAAATGTTTTTCTTCATTGATTACGTTGTAGCTGAGGAGTACATCAGCAATCACATAACCATTTTTCATCATTTGCCCGAACTCGTCGGCGTCCCATGATATTGGACGCCGCAATCTTTCCGTTAGCCACTCCTTCAATATTTCAGCCATATTATAATTTGTCAGTACATCAAATTGAATATTCCCGTAAATATTTTAGTTGACTTGATGCCGCCTTGACGCATAGTTTGAAGTAAGTTTGACTGACATTTTTATAGAGAATTCTAAAATTATAAAAAATATAATCAAAAATAAGACAGGCAGTTTTTCTTTTTCCGTCAAAATCATAGATTTAGTATATATATACTAGAATTAGATAGGCAATGTGGTGATTAGGGCGAGACCAAAAAACAAATTAAATACACCAATGAGCGTGTGATGTGCATGTGTACGAGACCAATAGTGCTGTACTCACTACATAACTTCGATTATCGATATAGATTGCAGTGTCTTCGTAACTCTTGATTTGAAGCAAATGTGGATAAAGTGAATCTTAATTTTTAAAGGAACAAAAATAAACCTACAAACAAAACGTGGTGGATTTTTAATTTTCTCCAAAGATAATAAATTTATTGTAAATATGTCGTAAGATTTCCTTCAAACTATTTTGCTTCATGCTTTATTCTATTAATAAAATAATTTTCGATTATTACTTTTATTAATAGGTGTTTATGGTTGGAAAATGTTGGCGAATCATACATGTGAATGTCAAGCATGTTTAAAAGTTTTTTCTACAGTAGATACACAAGACATTCGTTTACCATTTAACGAAACATATTATTTCCGTTTTTAAACATATTTACATTTTTTCCTTTCATATCTTTTCGGAAAACTCGTTCGGACTGTATACCAATCTCATAAACATCTTTAGAATGATTAATCAGGCCACCTACTTTTTTCAAGTTTACATGAACCTTCTTTGGTTTCACCATTGTCGGAATGTAACCTCAATTGACTACTACGCAGACAAATGAAGTGATGTATCCTTATTTTATACAACATGTCATTTGGGAAAAAATATGAATACAGCCATACAATTAAACTAGTTACTGTATTACCTAATTACCCTATTACCTTGTCGAAGAGGGGGGGGGGAGTATATACCTACATATAAAATTATTCAAACTGGAAATTTAAGAGTATGGTATCTTTATTACAAGATAAACAGGTACACGTCGGGAATCCCGGGCGGATTTCCGGCCACCGTAGGCACGGGTTTGCGGACGGCGAGTAATGGGTAGCTCACCGTCCGATAAAGACCAGGCCCAGGTCGACGGCGCGTTGTATTCCACGCGCGTCTCAAAGAGATGTCGTCAGCACAAGCGTAGGAGTCCACTAGGGCCGATGCCTGCCGGGGTCGTAGGAAGGTACCAAAGGGTTACCGAGGCCCCTGGCATCACAGGCAACGGAAGGAATACGGGTGGGTTTTAGTCAGTAAGAGTCTGACACACTCCCCCGCTTCGCCCAGAGCGCGAATAGTTATTTGATGAATTCCCACCCAAAAAAAAAAAACAGGTACTAAAATATTAGATTATGATGACAGAAATGACTAAAGATGAAAAAATTTAAAGGATGGAAGGTCAGACAAGCATTTATCTATTACAAGAATGTTCAAATGCAAAAGAAATGTTACGAAGTTAGCGTTTTTCAACGCAAATGTTTCTACAAAAATTACAGAAAAAATTAACTGAAAACTGGCAGTAGGTAGGGCAGGTAGGGTAGATACTTAGTCCTACGAGTACCCGTGCAAAGCCGGGCCGGGTAAAGCTAGTTAGAAATAAATTTTAAATCACAAAAATATGAATATGCAAATGCCACAAAAAATAATAGTACATTATGGTACTAGTGTGTAACATTGATGATCACCGGTGAGGCGCCATTGAGACCCGAGCCGTAGGCGAAGGTCTTAAGAGAGCCGAGGACGGTAATCATCAATACACACGTGTATCATACGACGTTTTTTAACACACTTGTGAATAAAATAACAAAAAAAAACTCATTTTATTTAGTAGGTAAAAAGTTTATTTAGAGAAACAATTAGTAAATGTGCAGTTAGTAAAATTATAATTAACTGTTTTTGATGGATCTCATCAGATAGATTATTTATTGAAATATTTTCATGTTCTATTGTAATTTGAGATGGCTCATTATTCGTGTAGGTAGGTAAAATCCAATTATTGGATGTACTTGGTGTTTCGTCAGTAGGAAGCGCCTCAGAATCAAGTTCAATTCTTTTTGTGATTTTTGCACAAATTTCCTTCTTTTTTGTTTTGTATGGAATCTTCTACGTATGATTCTGCTACATTGCTAGATCGCCACCCATCATGACGCTTCAAAGTCATTATATCAGCTCCTGAATTAGCTAGCAAATATTCTTCTGAAACTATGTCTAGTGTAGCTCTCAGCATCTGCTAAACCTAAAAACTTAGCGATTTCTTTAGGCATAGATCCAAATTTGTTTATACCTATAGGCTGACAGGTACATTTGCTACATTGCTAGATCGCCACCCATCATGACGCTTCAAAGTCATTATATCAGCTCCTGAATTAGCTAGCAAATGTTCTTCTGAAACTATGTCCAGTGTAGCTCTCAGCATCTGCTAAACCTAAAAACTTAGCGATTTCTTTAGGCATAGATCCAAATTTGTTTATACCTATAGGCTGACAGGTACATTTACCATTCTGGTAATTTAGAAAGAAATGGTCAGTTTTTGCTTTTGGTGACCGCAAATTTTCATACTTCTTAACAATTTCATAGAACGGACCGTGTATGTTCAATGACCTCGGTATTTTATTTTTCGTGATAGGTATCTTCACTAAAAGCATCTGGTCATGGTTCTCTATGTTTTTTACGGTTATATTTGTTAATTATTGTATCCTACAGGCACCAGTTACACCAAATATTAAAGCAACCTGAAAAAAAATAAACAATAATTAAGTTCAACACACAACACAGGCTGAAGTCGCGTAGATATTTAAAATTAATTTAACTAACCATAGTAGCCAGATATTGATTATCTGGAGCATCTTTTACAAAATTTTTCAATATCGTCAGACGATAAAACCTTTGATTTCTTGCTTCTAAATCCTTCGGATAGTCTCTTTAGATAAGCTGACAAATTAGAGTATGTTTTTAAGGCCACTCCATTCTTTGTTCGGACTGTACTTTTTAACATTGAGTATAAACACCACAAAGAGCTACATTTGTACTTAGAAGATAATTCTTTAAAGTACGCCATGAACACATTTTCTGAAAAAGACTGCGTATTCTTGCTGTTTTGCCATTTTATGAAATTTTGTTACGCTAATAGATATTTTTCCTTGGAGTTTTCAGGTAGTAAACTTCCCATAACGTTAAGGGCTTCACATCTTATATCGGGCGGTGTACAACATAAATCATTTTCTTCGTAACTAGTACTTGTAGACATTTTAATTAATAAATAACTATAATTTCAACAGTGAAAACGAGTTGTGAAAAATGTTTCGCTATGGCGGGAAAAATTAATCAGTTTTCCTATGCGCTCGCATAGCGGTCGACCACAGACTAAAGAGATGAGTTTTTTTTTTATTTTCCGCGCATAGGCTTTGCGCCTATTTTGCCACGTACAAAATGGGGAATTTAAAGTTTTCTTCTATTACAGAGAAAACAAAAGTTATATTTGAGTGAAAGTTTTATTTATTAAACACGTACGAGTTAAAATTATCTATTTAAATAAGAAGTTGCATGAAATGAGCAAGCAATAGGAACATTAATTTATTGGCTGTGCCTCCCGTTCCTAATTTATTTGTTCAATTGAACACGACACTTCTTTTTGAATAAAAACTTTTATAAGAACAAAGCAACTCAACCAATAATATTTTTAAAAAAATCTATAACTCACTATAAGTGTATTCACGGAGACGAGTTAGTAGAGCGCTATCTCACTCACACAATTTTTTAACTGCGATTGGTCAGTGATAAATGCTAAGGCGGTGTACACAGTACGAGTACTTTTTAGTCTACTCATACTTCCTGTACTGTGCAGACGTGCTCTTACTTTTGACTGTATGCTGAACTTGTGAACCGGATGGTGTATTGGATTTTATGATTGATTGCTTTCTTGACGACTTGGCGGCTTGTGAAAAGGACTTTTCATTGTGAACTGAAATAGTGCGATAATGGCGGATATCGAACAACCTGCTGAGAAAAGAAAACGGCGGGCTTTTTTGTCTACCGAGAAGACTATGATTTTAAATATGTACCACGGAATGAGAAATGCAGACTCTTCGGCCTCCAAGAGCAGAAGCACTCAATTGAGCTAGTGTGGGCTCAAGTTAAAGGAAATGTAGCATCACACATGAAAACACACAAAATGGCAGAATTAAAAATTGTATTAAACGAATCAATTCAAAATATTGACGCAGAGAAATGGAAAAAATGTATAAAGCATGTCATAGAAATAGTTGAGCCCAAAATGGATGCCATGGACAGAAATGTGGAAGCAAAGACTGAAAGATTCATAATAAATGTAGGAAACGACGACAGTAGTGATAGTACGGAGAGTGATGATGATGATATGTTATAAACTTGTATAGGTTGATATTATAATATAATAAAGAAAATTTAATCATTACCTCTCGATTTTATTTCTTTCCTTCATATTCATCAGATATATAAAAAGTAGGTACCCATAAAAAAAATCTATCAAATAAATGTCTCTCAATTTATACGACAGTTGAAGCCGCAGGAATAAACTAAGCGAACTTTTAAGAAGCGCAGTGTGAACGCACATTTACATTTCTAAGGTATTGTTAACGCCCACTGACCCTAAAAAAGTTTTTTTTTGTCTTTGTCATTTGTATGATAATGTGCGATAGAAAAGGCGCTATACTAACTCGTCTCCGTGAATACACGTGAGTTATAGCAATGAAAAGTCATAGTTTGATTATGGGTGTCATTCTGTGCCTAATTGCGGTGACCATAGAGCCACTTTATGAGCAAGTGTGTTGAAGAGAGTATGTATGGTACAGACTTCTAGATCATTTCGATCGTTATTTTCAAGAAAAATATGTGAGAGTTGTATAGGAGGACAAAATATACGAAGACCATTTATGTCTAATACAAAAGAAAGAAAAGAGATAGCAGATCTTCTACACTCAGATTTGTGTGGACTTATCCATCCAATGTCTATAAATGTTGCATGCTATTTTCAAGTAATGGAAGATGATTATTCTATTTTGTTAGGATACATCTATTGAAAAATAAAAATGAAGCAGAACATAATATTTTGAAACATATACAGCTTAAGACTAGATAGTGGTGGAGAATTTACATCAAAATTATATAAATAATCATGTATTCAAACAGGCATAATATTATATTATAAAAGCCCGTACACGCCACAACAAAATGGCACATCCGGAAGGATGAACAGAACTATAACAAACAAAGTTAGAGTCAAATTTGCAGAAACGAAGTTACCTAAGGAATTCTGGAACGAATTAATTAGCGCATCACCTTATGAGCTTAACCGTAGTTCTACTAAAGCACCAAACAGGTTAAATACCAGCTTTTATATGGTACGGTTATAATGACTTATCAAAACTGAAAGTTTATGGTTCCAAAGCATGGATTGTAACAATACCAAAATCAAGCAAGCTACAACCAAGAGCTAAACCAATGATAAAGGTCAACAACACTGGTTCAGGTTATAAATTATGAAACTAATAAAACTGTAACTTCAACAGATGTCATATTTGACGAATCAAAGATTATTTACCAACCTGAAAAGCAGGAGGAGGTAGTAAACTATCCCTATGGAAATGTAACAATATTCAATGACGAAGACGAACACAAATATAAAAGTATATTTCCACAAATAGACAAGAAAGTAGACAAATAAGAAGAAGTTTAAATAAACAAGATGTTTCAGATGACGATGATGATATTGTACAAGATGGAGATGATAATAAAATAACTAATAGATCAGGTAGAACTGTAAATCAACCTTAACACAATTACTATCAACTTTATAGTGCATATTGTTTGATTACAACAAAAATAAAGATCCAACTTCGTATAAAGAAACTGCGTAAGATAAATAATGGTTAGAAGCTATAAGTAAAGAAATAAATATATTTAAAAATATATATACACGGACAGAACCAGTAGATGTACCCAAAAGAAAGAAGACTATAGACACAAAATGGATATTTAAGACAAAAGAAATTCGTTTAAAGAAAGCTCGACTAGTTGCCAGAGGATTTCAAATACAAGAAGAAGACTATTTTAATACAATTTATTCACCTGTAGCTAGTAAGAACTTATTTAGCACAAGCGGTACAACAAGAATACATAATTTACCGGAAGGACATACCGACAGAATATTCAAAAGGTTATTCAAAAATGAAGTTTATATCAAAGTACCAAAAGGACTTAATGTAAATAGAAAGAATGTATTGTAATTGAATAGAAGTTTATATGGATTTGGACAGTCTTAGATGCTGGAATGAAAGGTTACCAGATTTCATAAGCAAAAATAGTGGAAATAAACAAAAAATATTTTTGCCTATTTTTTAATAAAAATGTTTGGATAATGATTTTTGTTGATGACATTTTGGTCATGGGAATGAAAAAGAAACTGACAGAATAATGAAGTTATAACAGAAAGAATTTGATACCAAAAACATAGGAGATAAAGAAATTTCTTGGAATTAACATAGAAAGAAAAGATGTAATGTTAAGAATAACACAGTGAAAACAAAGAGAGAAAATGTTACCTTTTGGTAACATTTTCTCGACTGAATGACAGGAAAAAGATACACCAATGAAGAAGGGATTAAACATAGACATAACGGATAAAGCTATAGAAGTTCCCTACAAAGAGATAATAGGATAATGTTTACAGTCTCAAGACAAGATATATGCGAACAGCAGGTATCTTATTTTAGTCAATTTTTGGACAAACTAAATGAAGAATGTTGGAAACATGGCAAGCGCATATTACGCTACCTTAGTTCAACTAAAGATTATGCAATTCAATATAAAAAGTGTAAACAGATAAGCAGTTTATTCGGATGCAGATTGGGCAAATATAAAAGAGACAGAAAGAGTCATCACATAAAAGATTTGATATTTACAAAGATAATGTCAATATCGTACATACAAAAGGAGAACAATTTGGTTGATGTGTTAACAAAATCATAAGCGACTTCAAGACATAAGATGTTCAGAGAACAATGCAAAGTTTCGATATAATACACATAAACAATTATGTGTATGGTGTATTTATTTAGGAGGAGTGTATGTTGATATTTAATTTTATTTAACGATTTTTATGTTCCAAAGATGTTCACATAAAATCGAGGAGTGTCGGAATACAACCTCAATTTTATGCGACTACTACACAGAAAAAGTGAAGTGATGTTCTTTTTTTTTTTTTTTTTTTTTTTTTGTGATGGGTTTGCTCTTGACTTTAGTCTATGCCAGAGGCGACAGAAACAAAGTCGACGATGGAGCGAGCTTACCCAGAAGAAGCCTGTTCACTCTCATTTTGAAGAGATTAGGGTTATATGCGTTCGGAAACACAGACGCAGGCAGAGAGTTCCATTCCTTTGCTGTGCGCATTATAAAAGAAGTTTGGAAAGTTTTTTTTATTATAAATAACATATCATTTGAGAAAAAATATGAATACTTAAAAACATTAATATAGGCATACTTACACTACCAACAACCATAAAGTACGGTCACGGACGGCTCGCATATAATTTACTGAGAAATTTTTACTGAGCACTAGTCGTGTGGAGCAATCAATTAAAAAATAATATTTAACAACATCATGTTATCGATAGTGTCGACGCATTGTGTCAATCTCTAGGTCTACAAAAGCGACGTTATTTCAAAACAGGAATTCACGTATTTGTTATTATTTTAAATATAATTCATATGCCTGAATGCATATGAATTATATTTAAAATAATAACAAATACGTGAATTCCTCCAAAAACGTGAAGTCCGCAATAAAATGCGACCATTATCCAAAACACTGCGTTTAGGCAGTTAAACATTCCAATGGTGTTTACGTGTGAAATGAATAATTCTGTGGGTTTTCTTTCCAGAGGTACCACACACGACCACACGTAGGGTAGACTGGGTACGGTTGAAACGGTGGACGGTTAAAACAAAGTGAATATCTCGTGGATAGTGCGTGATGAGGTGAGGGGTGCAAGGGGAGTACGAAGCGGGCGACAAGTCGAAACTTGAATTTTAGTATTGCGTCGCTCTTCGGGCGCTGTGTTTGTCTGTAGGGGGTCCCATTGTGTTTTTTGACGTAAAAGTAAGTATTTTTGTACCTACATTTTTGCAATTATTAAGATTTTGTTTATAGTTGGATGATTGAGAGTTTTGTTACAGTTGAATTGAAGTTTGTACAATATAATAGTATGATAAGTTTTTAATTTAATTTACTATCATTCTTACTGTGAACCATTTTATATTAAGATGGGGGGGTGGGGACAGTTGAAACATTATTTGTGGGTACGGTTGAAACAGTTTATTAATTAAACTTTATTGTTTCTCAGATGCCAAGAGTACGCCAAAGAAAAACTACGAAAGGTCGAGCCGACTTATCAACGTACAAACAAGCCTATGAAGATGTGAAAGCGGGATCTTCGTTAAGAACAGCAGCAGAAAAAAATGGACTGAACCACTGTTCCCTGTTCAGATATATACGTAAACGAGATGCGGCTGGTAACGATGAAAATCAAGAAATGGGATATAAGGCCCACAATCGTGTGTTTACCCAGGAACAAGAGCGTGAGTTATCTAAATATTTAATAAGATGTGCAGATATATACAGGGTTACAGGGAAAGTCGTACTGAATATTAAAGGAGGTTATTATTCAGGTCATTTCTGATGATTTTCATTCTGAAATAAAATGTCCGAAACTTAACCGCTAAGGAGATATTAAATTTTAAAGATTATTTTTAAAAATCCTTTATTTTTTGGCTTTTAGTCGTTTTCTTTGGGGTTAGGGCTCCTAGAGTCGGTTTTATTGATGTATCTAGTTAGAGGACATGTCCATTAATAAAAATGATCAACAGAAACTGAACCTACTACTAACAGCTTAAAAAACTGCTCGACAACGGTTAGCATTATGAATTTTCTAATAGAATGTTCTTAACTTTAACAGGCTTTTAATAAAAAAAATTGTATGGAACTTATTCTGCAAATAATTTTATAAAGTTCTACGTCTCTTTAGCTATTCAAAAAGGTATAACACTTGCTATTAAATAGGCAAATCATTGCCCAAATAACAGTTAAGTTGGGAGAGGGTACATTTTTAGTTTGAGGTAAAAGTAGCTAAAATACGTAAAAAAAGACAAAAATTTTAGCAATATTTTTATAATTCATGTTCTACATGGCCGCCGCTATTTCTTACACAAAGTCTCATTCTTTTTCTTAAATTACTTTTCACGACAGAAGTTCGTAGGTTCCGCCTCATTTCCTCAGCCGCATCAATAATTTTTTGTCTTAGAATATCGACATTTGCGATCGGTGTCATTTGGTCGTATACTAGGCTTTTCATATGACCCCACACATAAAAATCCATCGGCGTTAAATCGGGGCTCCTCGCCGGCCATGCTATGGGTCCGCCTCTTCCAATCCATTGGTTTGGTTAATTCTCGTCCAACCATGCTCGAACACTTCTTCTGTAGTGCGCTGGGCAGCCATCATGTTGAAAGAACATGTCTCGTCTCAATGCAATAGGCAAGTCTTGCATTAAAGAGGGTAACTCCTCCCTCAAAAAGTTTTCATATGTCTCGCCATTCAAGTTATCGGGCAGGAAGTATGGCCCTATTAAGTTATTTGATATTATACCCATCCACACATTAAGACTGAATCTCCTTTGTGACCCTTTTGGTCTTTTTTTCTTGGGGTTACCTTGCGCTTTGGGAGCCCAATAATGGGTGTTATGATAGTTTGTGATGCCGTCTTTGTCAAATTTCGACTCATCTGTCCACATGATTTTCTTTAAAAAATCCGGATCTTCATTATCGGCATTGAGCATAAATCTGCAGAAGTCTAGTCGTCTCAATGGATCCCCTTCTTCAATTACTTGCACTGGCGTGTAATGGTAAGGGTATTGCCCAGAACTGTGCATTACGAACCAGACTTTCCACTGGGAAATACCAAGCCGTCGAGCGACAACGTTTGTTGATGTGGTTGGGTCGGCTTCAAAGAGACGTCGTATTTCATTATCTTCGTCGTTGTCATCAAGAACACGAGGTCGTCCCATGTCAGTCCGACGTACTAGCACAGAACCAGTTTCTCGTAGTCTTCGATAAACTCTGTCAAATACGCCAATATCAGGTACTCGGCGAGTAGGATACCTTAGCATGAATTCATTGCGTGCACGCAACGACACTCCTTCGCAAAATCCATAACACATTAGGATGTCAGCATATTCCTCGTTGGTAAATGTTGCCATGTTCACAACACAAATCAAAGTCCAGGTACAAGCCACGTCACACAGTTAGAAGATGAAACAGTCCAAAAATCCAAGCCAAGTCGCCAAGACTAAACAAACACCACTATCCACGATTTGACAAATCAGACATTTAAAATGACATAAATACCTGTCACCGCACGTCTCCCGGGCACAAACAATGTCTACCCAAACCTTTTTTCATTGTTTAAAAGTGCCAGGTAGTAAGCCGGATTCTTTTGTATCGAAATTCTGTTATGTTGTACTACCAGATGGGCCTATTCTAATAACATTATTTTAAGATTTTATGAACAAACCTAGTAGATGATATACCTTTTTGAATAGCTAAAGAGACGTAGAACTTTGTAAAGTTATTCGCAGAATAAGTTCCATACATTTTTTTTTTTTTAAAGCCCATCAAAGTTAAGAACACTCTATTAGAAAATTCATAATGCTAACCGTTGTCGAGCAGTTTTTTAAGCTGTTAGTAGTAGGTTCAGTTTCTATTGATCATTTTTATTAATGGACATGTCTTCTAACTAGATACATCAAAAAAACCGACTCTAGGAGCTCTAATCCCAAAGAAAACGACTAAAAGCCAAAAAATAAAGAATTTTTAAAAATAATCTTTAAAATTTAATATCTCCATAACGGTTAAGTTTCGGACATTTTATTTCAGAATGAAAATCATCAGAAATGACCTGAATAATAACCTCCTTTAATATTCAGTACGACTTTCCCTGTAACCCTGTATATTTGGCCTAACTAAAAAGGATGTTTTGAAATTGGCATACGAACTAACCATCAAGTATGACTTATCACGACCTCGGACTTGGGATGACAAAGAAATGGCTGGCGAAGAATGGTTTCGCATGTTTATGAAAAGAAATCCTGAGCTGTCAGTACGTGCAGCACAGGCTACAAGTCTTTCTAGGGCGACAAGTTTTAATAGGAACAACGTAGATGCTTTCTACGACAATTTGGCTAATGTTATGGACCGTTATAAATTTGAACCACAACATATATATAATGTCGATGAGACCGGCATAACTACTGTGCAAAAACCCGACAGAATAATAGCTAGACGTGGTGCTCGTCAAGTGGGTTCAGTAACTTCGGCGGAGAGGGGTACTTTAGTTACAGTAGCCATTGCAGTCAATGCCATTGGTAATGCTATTCCTCCGTTCTTCGTCTTTCCACGTGTGCGATACCAAGATCACTTTATCAGGGATGGACCAATAGGATCTGCTGGAAGTGCAAATCCTTCAGGCTGGATGCAGGACGAATCATTTATACTTTTCCTAGATCACTTCAAAAAACATACAAATGCTTCGCCTTCGCATAAAATTTTACTTGTCCTTGATAACCACGCCTCACATATACACATACGCACTAGACTTTTGCAAGACGAATGGTATTGTAATGCTATCTTTCCCTCCCCACTGCTCCCACAAACTCCAACCACTTGATCGATCTGTATTCGGTCCACTGAAAAAAGCTGTAAATTCGACCTGCGATGGATGGATGCGAAGCCACCCCGGAAAAACAATGACAATATATGACATCCCAGGGATTTTAACTACTGCTATACCGCTTGCTCTCACACAATCCAATATTCAAGCTGGCTTTCGCACTACTGGGATATTTCCTTTCAATCGGCATTTGTTCACTGAACTCGATTTTGCACCTGCATTTGTGACAGATAGGCCAAATCCAATCGAAACAGCTGATGGTCTTAGTCCGAATACCAGTATACCTGGATATAAAACGCCACCACCGTCGTCTTCCATTTTAATCCTCGAACCACCCGAAGAGTTGGAGGAGCCTACTAACGCAGCTCTTTTTGTACAACAACCGATGGAAAATATGCCACAATGTTCACAAGCACTAGATAAAGAACAAGAAAACATTATTGCGGATCCAACACCTTTGATTACACTACCCGAACATCAAAGTAGTACTAGTAATGTTTGGCTTTCACCAACACCTTCTACAAGTTTTCAATCCATTCCTGTGTCAACAAATCAAACGGAAAATGTCACAACTTCGAATACACCATCATTAGTATTTTCTCCGGAAGCAATACGACCACTACCAAAAGCGCCTCCAAGGAAATCAACAAATAGGGGCCGAAAAACAAGGAAATCTACAATATATACAGACACACCTGAAAAGGAAGAGATAAGAAGAGAATATGAGACCAGAATCGAACGAACCAAAGCTAAGCAAGTTCAGAGAAGATTAGATGGAAGAAAGACTACAAACAAGAAAAAAACTAACACGCGACAAGAATCATCATCAGAAGAAGAAGAGTGCTACTGTGTTGTTTGTATGTCAGCATATTCAGAAAGCAAAGGCGAGGGAAAAATGGATACAATGTACAGTATGTAAAATGTGGGCGCATGAAGAGTGCACGAAAGGTAGCTTTACTTATATTTGCCACAATTGTGACTCCGAATGATCTCCTAACCATTGAAGTGTTTTTGTTTAAAATTTTAATTTTCATTGATAAAGATGTCTTTATTTTTATAGTTTATAATTAAAAGTGTTGATAGTTAAAAATTATAATAGCATGTTTGCTTGGTAACTTTATTTTAAAAATATTATCGCTACCAACATCTGATTATTATTTAGTTTAAGTTGTACTTAATATAAAACTTTGAAGGCTGATTAAAAATAATGTTAGATTATAAATATAGTCAAAGACTTAAATATTACTTAATAAAAATATTTGTGATAGTCAAATGTGCCATTACCATTCGAAAAATGTTATTAGAAGATTAATAAAACATGATAATTGATTATAATTTGTATTATTTGCATGTGTTTCAATTGACCCCAGACACTGTTTCAACCGACCCTGGCATGGGGACGGTTAAAACAAATGACTGATTTTTTTAAATTTGATTTTACACAGAAAATACTATACAGTGCTCTTAAATAACATTGCCCTATAGTAGACAGATATAAGGTCTTTTATTTAGTATATTTCCGGCATCGCTCGCTTAACAAATCTCGATGCTAAGCATGATAAATGCTAAAATGTTTCAACCGTACCCAGTCTACCCTACCCATTATCAATCGTCATAGTATAGAGAGAGAAGTAAGTTATCTTCATACAAACGCACCGCGCGCGGCTTGTATGTGTGCGCCAAAGTATATATGCGTCGCCGCACGCACACTTAAACAAAAACTCGACCCGTTTCTCAGTGCGCCAGTCGGGGCTAACACCGCACGAAATTCGCGTGTCACGGCTTTTCGGCACCGCTAAATGAATGAAAAATGTGTGATAATCGCAGGAGAACGTATTGCGGTGTGTTTGGGTGTCTTAATAATTCATCGATTCCACAATTGTCTCTGTTCAGATTACCTATTGAACAGGAAAGGTAAGCAAGTCACTTATTCTAGCATATAATTTTACTTGATGATGAACCTACTTACTTATTTTTTGTTGTATTAGTTTTCTATCAGACAGAGGAAGAAGGTAGGTCTACTTTCCCACTAGAATGTATTAGGTACTTTTGATCTGTCAATTGATTTGCCGCTATTGCTTTGTTTACTGTTGTTGTTTGTTGTTGTTTGTTTATTGTTGTATAGTAACTAAGTACCTACTTACAGCTACAAAATCGTAATTAAAAATAAGTAATTGACTAATTGTGAATCAGATAAATAGAGCAAAGTTCGCGCCCACACCGCCCCGCCGGTTTATTTTATCCCTCTTTTTATATATAATACAGCTCTGAATCTTGTATTTGTTAGAAAAACCATTGTTGAACTTTATTGACTAATGATCACTGAATTAGTTATACAGAGATGTGTTATCGCAATTATTGTTATTATTATTATTGTTTGGGAAGGGCTGGGCTTTAAACTAATGAATTGGTTTAAAGCCCAGTACTATCAGTAACCTACCGTTTACTAGTGCTCATCACCACCCCGCGCCGCTTGTCTGCTGGTCCGTTGCTCTTTCTTTCATCGTGAAAAGTTTCATCATCGTTTAGGTAAAACCGACCTCACAAACCCCGTACCCAGACAATACAAGTAAAAAATACAACTTCCCGACCCTTGCCAATTTATAGGCACTGAATTAAAATTTAGCTAAAAGTGACAACCCTGAGACAGTTGGCAATTATATCGCGGATTGGGCCGGAGATAGCCTAGTTCCCCTCTTTATACTATGAATGATCTCGTCTACTTAACGTAGTGCGTCCACAATGTTTGCGGAGGCGCGCACAGACGATTTTTACGCCATAATAAAAAAGGACCAGCTCCATAGCGCTGCGCGGCGGCTGCGCGCCACCACCAACGGAGACCGTTGGTGGTGGGCGTGTTCTCAGATCGGTGGGACTCCCCTATGCTGCGCCACTGGGTAAGAATCCATACCAGTTGATATTTAATGTATTATCTCCTTATTACTAACACTAGTTATTAAGTTGTTTTGTTGATACAAACACTATGGACTCTGTCTGAAATAAAGAATTTGAATTTGAATTAAACACTTTAAAAACCTGAGATTTTGTGAGAATAACCGGGATTTATTTCGTTCATGACTGACGTCGGCCGATACAGACCGATAGCGTGTACATCATGAATGGTCTCGTCTATCTATCTTGCTCCAATCTAGGCTTAGACTATGCTGTTTCTCTTTTGCAATGCCAATCTAACGCTAGTATACATACTAAATCTATGGTCAAAATCATGTCAAAATAATCGTAACCTTCTATCTTTTTTATTATCTGGCAACCCACAGTCGTGCTTGTCATTCCTTATTATGACTTTTTTGTGATGTTTATTTTCACTGTTTTCTATGTATATTTCTTGAAATCTGCCTAGATCTAATCCAGGATGAAATGTAATGAATTCGAAAAAAGTGTAGGTACCATCAGGAAATTTTCGTAATAGGTACCTAAGACGACAGATCGCGTTATTCACTTTGTCGCGTTGTTCACAGAAATCTCGCCACATGAACCTGGAGAATTTAGATAAAGCCTTGAAGGACTTAGGCATGCTGAGTGCAATAACCGAAGCGCGGCGCGACTATTTACGCGAGTCGAAGTCAAACTACAGCGTGATGCGTCTCAACACGCGATACGTGTCCAACGTGACCGTGGGATATTGTATGAAGAGAGCAACTAACAAAAACAGACTCTGCCCTTACGTATTGCCAATTAGACACAGAACTAAGAGTGAAAACTCGGATGCGATCGGTAGTGACGTGAGCGATAGCGGGTGCGAGTACAAAAACAGTTTGTTAGAGCCATCCACGAGCGGCTACAACCACGAGTGCGCGAAGAGTCCGGCGAAGCGTTGCCAGTCACTGGAGAACCTCGCGCTGGTGGCGGACGCGCCGCCGCGTGCCGATCCTTCGCCGGACATGGACTGCGTCTCTACGCGCATCCAGAAGCTACAAGTTGATGAATGACACCCAGTCAGGCACTCGCACACAACCACCTTAAAATATATAGTGTGATGACCTTCGAATCGTATTACTCTAAGTTCAGTGGCGAAGGTTAGAAATATAGAAGTAGTATTCATGTGATCTAATGAATGTTGAATAATGTATTTTTCAGTGTATTTATACTGATGCATGGATTTAAGTGTAGAAGCTGATTCTAAATGTTCCTAGCTCCTCGGTGTACTTGGGTTAATTTTGTATGTATTATCCACCCCAACGATAATGATAGTGCAGCTACTTTCATTAACCTTTTGACCGCCACAGTCATGTATATATGACAAACCAAAATGTGCCTAGCACGCCACGGTCACGACTACATGACAGATTTATATGGAATAATTCGTAACTTGGCGCCGAGGGCACGTTTTTGCATTTTTGACGTGGCAGTCAAAGGGTTAATGTTTAAGCAAATTGCTCAAATTTTTTTTGATATTGGTACAAATATTGGATACATGTTGTATCTGAATTAGACTTATTGTTTTGATAAATTTGATTGATATGTTAGTAAACTGTGAGAGTTTTAATGATTTTTATGGTTACCTTAAAGTTAGCACCACAGTGTTTGTTGAGAACAAATTAATTTTGTTTCGGTCTAAGTCACATATGCACTTCATTTTATATAATCTCTAGTTGTTCTTTCAAGTAATATTTAAAAACATATTCCATATTTTGAATGTAATATATTATTTGTGTATCATAATAACATAATAAAAATTGTGGAAATAAGAATAAGACTGTATGAAGATCTCATTGCATTGACAAAAACATGCCCTATTCAATTTATTGTCTTAACAACACATATTATTTATTTGTCATCTATGCTTTTGTGACTTAGAAATAGATACTTATGTTTGTTAACATATTTTGTTATTTTGTTCTTATTAATTTAATAACAAATATTTGAAATAAATATTGCTTTGATTAATTCTTATGATTGTTTCATTGTCGTTCATAGGTAATATGGACTGGTGTCCGCAACTCCACGTCAATGCTCGTATTTTGTGTACAGGTGGGAAACTGATTATTCAATCCACCCCAGCTCCTCAAGGAAGGCCAGCAACGCGTTACCGACAATCTCATGGAGGGTATCTGGTTTACCGAAGTACTTTGCCCTGTATGTTGCGACTACCGGGCAGTTTAGTAGCACATGAGCTGTTGTCTTGTCGTCCTCCATGCAGGCCCTGCACAGCGGACTGTTTGTGACTCCTATGACAAAGAGGTGTTTGTTAAATGACACGTGGCTAGTTATAGCTGGTGCCTATTTCATGAGACGACTATCAATTGTAGTGCTTCCTTGGGCTGCCTGCACTCACCTAGGTCCGACCATAGTTTGTGATGTTGATTGCTGGTGCGATTCCTTACCAGAGTGCGTAAGTACCCGAAGGGGAGTGGCGCGATGGATTCAAGTCCCACTGGTACCATGCTCGACCCCCTTCTGGCAACTTCATCGGCTGCATCGTTGGCTAGCGAACCTTGTCCTTTAATCCATTGAATGGTTATGTTGTTGAGGCGTTGGTGGCACTCGTATATTAGCCCAGAGTCAACTGTGTGACTGCTTAGCGCTTTTAGGATAGCTATGCTGTCTGACTGGTCCTTATCTTCCCGGCCATGATGGCTGAAGCGGCTAGAGAAATACCCATGCACTCGGCCTGGAACACTGTGTTATGGACCCCCAATGGTGGGGTTATGCGTATGTTGAAGTCCTCCGAGAAGATTTTAGCACCTGTGCCACTTCCTGTTTTGGAACCATGTGTGAAGATACGCAGCTTAGTGGGGCGCAACCCCTCGCACAGGCGATCCTCGTGAAGTTGGATTCTGTACTTTTTGTCAAAGACAAATTGTTTGGGTACCCGGTCATTTGCGGCTTTCGTGATGGGGAACTCTTTATTGAGTCCCTCAAACAGCTCGGTGTGTAGTGTGTCTCTCTTACCACAGATATTTAGAGCATTTAAACGTACTGCCGCCATCGTCGCTTCCTGCTGTATGAACAGGTGGAGCGGTGGTAGTCCCAGCATGGCTTCGACTGTTGCAGTCGGAGTAGTCCTCATGCAGCCTGTCGTCGCCATGTAGGCTGGTCTTTGCATGCGTTGTAGTTTGTTAGAAAAAGTATCTAGCTCGGTGCCGAGCCACTAGACAACAGCCCCGTAGGTGATCATGGAGCGAATTACCGTCGTGTACAGCCGTATAATTTTGGGGGATAGGCCCTAATTCTTACCTACCTATAATTTTCTTGCACTGCCAGAAGGTGATGCAATCCCTGTTTATTTTGATGACTACTCCAGTTTAACTTACTGTCTAGAATGACCCCGAGGTACTTGACTTATTTTCGTTGGCTAACTGAAGTTCTGTATCTAACAGTTTTGGTAGGCAAAAAGGGCCTAAATGCACGTTTTTTGTGTTACTAGTTCAGTTTTAGTGGGGTTTACCGATAGATCGAATTCCCTGCACCATCTTTCTACGATACGTAGCGCCTGCTGATTGAGGTTACAGATTGTTCCCGTCACCTTCCCCGAAACAAGGATTGCGAAGTCGTCAGCATAACCTATTGTGCACCGTTGAGTTAGGTGGTATGTTTGGTCAACAGGCGCAGGCCGGCCCTGACCAAGCGTAATAAGCGCCTGGTTAACTTACTAGCCAAGGATGGCATAGCATCCTCAGCGCGCCGAGAGTTCGGTCCTGATCTGTTAACTGAATCTTCCTTACCCTAGCGGCTTTGTTAGTTGTCTCGATGGATTCATAGAATTTCCGCCATGCCGATTTCTTGGCGGTTCTGATCTGCTTTTTATATGCATATTGGGTTTCTTTGTATAGCTCCCAGTCGTCCAGGAGTCTAGTGTTTTTGGCTCTGTTGAATTGTTTAGGTAGTGCGTCTCTGAGTTTACTAAGTTCCGCGTTCCACCCAGGGGTTCCTCTCGCTTTTGGTTTGTGGCGATCTTAGTTTACAGCATGCATGGTATGCTTCGGTTAGATATTCTGATAATTTTGTCACAGTGTATTCCAGTTGCGCTTGGTCTCTTACCTGTGATAGGTGCCTACCTAATAGGGAAGCTAGGAGAGGTTTATACCCGGGAACATCGGTGCGCCACGGGATCCGCCTCGGTGCAAGTTTCCTTGTATTGGTAGTTATTGTAAAGCATATCCTTCTATGGTCTGAGCAAGAAGCCTCGTCCGATAGGTGCCAGTTTGTGATGAGGTTAGTCGCGTTTTCTGTAGCAAGTGTTAGGTCTATGATCGTTGGTCTTCGGACTGTGACCCAAGTGGGTTCTGAGCCGGCAGTGAAGGCGTTTGATTACTGCCAACCTTCTCTTTATTTGCTCGCCGAGCAGACGGTACGATCATGTGTTAACTCATCGATGTCCGCCATGGACCGAATGTTCACAAACGATTGTTCGCAGACTTTTCTTGCGGAAGGGATCATATTCAATGTAGGTACTCTGTGGCAGGGTCAACCTTTATAGAAATTGCAAATAACTGATAAGCTCGCCCCCTATTATTATTATTATTTCAATTTATTTCGGACAGAATCCTTGAAAGTGTTAGTAACAATTTTCTTGAGATCTATGTTCGTAGGTAAGTCTGGTTCTATTACATGAGACTTAATCATACCTGGCGAAATGAGAGTGTAATATTAGGTAATTAGGTACACCTATGCCTAACGCTTCAGGGCGCGTCATGTGTTATGTGATGAGCTTACCGAAAAAAAAATAGTATGGCAGTCTTCCTACACAATTGTTTCCCCTGTAGTTGTGGTGGAAGTAAGCTGTGAAAGCTTCTCGTTGGAGAAGAACCTGTTGCTCTAGTGAAATAATTGGCAGTTTATTTAGTATTTATTGCCGGGAGGGGACGCCCCAGAAAGACATATAGTGACCTCATTAATAATGTTCTTCAAAAAGGTCAGTACTCCGTGCGTGTATGACCAGATGTATGAACGTAAACGAAGCAAAAAGAGTATGTAAGGAGCGTAGCAGGTGGAGTTCTATAGTTTCTGCCTACCCCCATGGGAAGAAAGCGTGAGTTTATATATGTATGTATGTATTATTTAGTATTTAATAAGACAAAGATTGGTTGCATCAAGGTTCTTTCTTGGTATTACAAAACCATTAAACCATTCATTAAAAACTTTGTAATAGATTAGTGGTAGGTTTGTAGTAAATTAAACACGGTTTGATGATCGTGAAAAAACAAATAAATATATTTTATAACTTAGCCAACATTTTCATACATATTACGTCCTGTCCACACACTTTGCCTGGCCTTTTGTTCATTTAAACTGGAAAGATTTAACTGCAAAGGTAATGTGGAAGGTAAGAATGAGTGTGTGGATCGGGCGATTAGCTAACTACCACAACATTCGCCTCGACCAATCAGCGCGAGGCTGTGATGTAAGTTGTTGATGATTGTCGCCAGATGGCGCCACTGAGGCGCGCGTGAGTTGTCTCGCTCCTCAGTCGACCGGCGCATAGATGCGTTGTCTTCCACGCTACAACTTCAATAAAAATACATAAAATTATAACTTAAAATTCATTTATTCGCAGCCATTGAGTATGTAACACTTAAGATAAATAACAAAAGATTGTATATAATATTGCATGTGACTGATTGCAGGGTTAGGATAAAGCGGCTGTGATCAAACGTTCTATTCTATTATCTGATCACAGGGCTTTTACTTTTAATTGCTTCATTTTTGGTGTTTTCCGTTTCTGTTGACGTTTCTGCTCTTTGAGTTCCCAACGACGCTGCTTCTCGGGGTCGTCCTCCTGGAATATACAAATAGGTCGTAACATTAGTTGTTCTTCGAGTTTGAGTATCAGTATTGCATTTTTCTCTGGCGATAAGTGCATTCTTATTCATTTAATCTCTCCCTGACCTATTGGGGTAATTATAGGCGTTATGCGGTATTGTGCAAATTTTACACAATACAGTAAAAATTCGATATTATGAACCAGTGTGAGCAAAAATGCATTTTTATTTTCTCCACATTAAGCTCTATTTTTGACGTGAAATCCAGCTCCAAAATTCATCCTTTTTTTTGGGTGGGAAATTATCAAATAACTAATCCCGCTTTGGGCGGAGCGGGAGGGTGTGTCAGACTCTTACTGACTAAAACCCACCCGTGTTCCTTCCGTTGCCTGTGCTGCCAGGAGCCTCGGTTAACCTTTCGAACTTCCACGCAAAAAATTCACCTGTATGACAAAGCATCATACAGGATGATGATGATGTTAGCTCATTTTAGGTTTATTTAGTGACTTATATAACTCAACTAACGGTATCTTACACGTCTTTCAATCATTAAGTCCTCTGCTAGTGCTGTGCACGTGACTGAGGTGTGACGTGGCAGTGTGTGTGTAAGTGACGAATTCACAATACCAGCCAGCTGTATGTGATTTTTGTTTGAGTATGTTTTTTTTTTTTTTTTTTTTTTTATTTGTGATGGGTTTGCTCTTGACTTTAGTCTATGCCAGAGGCGACAGAAACAAAGTCGACGATGGAGCGAGCTTACCCAGAAGAAGCCTGTTCACTCTCACTTTGAAGAGATTAGGGTTATATGCGTTCGGAAACACAGACGCAGGCAGAGAGTTCCATTCCTTTGCTGTGCGCATTATAAAAGAAGTTTGGAAACGCTTAGTGCGAGTTGGTGGGATAGCCACCAGGAAGGGATGGTAACCTGAAGTGCGCCTAGATGACCGATAATAGAAGGGGGCCGGTGGAATGAGGTCGTGGAGTTCCTGAGCACACTCTCCGAAGTACAATCTATAGAAGACCGACAAGCAGGCAACCTTGCGACGATGGGCCAAACTGTGAAGCTTGGCATCCACCAGATTTACGTCGCCAATGAGCCTCTTAGCTCTGCGTTCCACCGAGTCAAGCGCGGCAAGTTGGTATTTAGCCGAGCCATCCCAAAGGTGGCTACAATACTCCATGCAGGATCGGACCTGCGCTTTATAAAGGGTCAAAAGCTGTCCAGGCGTAAAGTATCGCTTCACCTTATTTAGGATGCCCAGTTTCTTGGCCGCAGTCTGGGCTTTGTACTCGATGGTGGCGCCGAAGTTGAGGTTAGATGTCAACTCCATGCCTAGGAGCTCGAGCCGATCAGTTACAGGAACCGATGTACCCCGAAAAGTAGGAGTCAGGTCGAAACGACTCCTTTTTGCGGTAAAAAGACACGCTTGTGTTTTGGTGGCGTTAAAAGTGACCAGATTATCATCACCCCACTGGGAGACAAGGCTTAACGTCAACTCTGTCCGCTCTACCAAGGCCTCTCTCAAGGAACGAACTGCGGCCCCGTTGGTTTTTGCGCTGGACAAGTATCTCTCTGAAACAGTACTGTCGTCCGCGTACCCAACAATACCAGTCTGTAGTAGGTCATTGATGTGCAGCAGGAAAAGAGTTGCAGAGAGAACAGACCCCTGAGGAACTCCGGCATCAATAGCCATAAGGTCAGAGGAGCAGCCGTCAACGACTACTCTGATCGACCGTTCACTAAGGAAGTCTGATATCCAGCTACAAAAATCAGCTGGGATGCCATAAGCAGGAAGCTTGCTGAGCAGACCAGCGTGCCAGACCCTGTCGAAAGCCTTCGAGATATCAAGCGATACAGCAAGTGCTTCGCCATGTTTCTCGATGGCTTCGCCCCAGCGGTGCGTGACATACACAAGAAGATCACCAGTTGACCGTCCCCGGCGAAAGCCATATTGACGGTCACTGAGGAGATCATTGTCTTCGAGGTAGGTCAGCAACTTACTGTTCAGTACCCTTTCCATAACTTTGCATAGAATGGAGGTAATGGCGATCGGACGGTAATGGGCAGGGTCAGCACGGTCGCCCTTTTTGGGCACTGGTTGTACATTAGCAAGCTTCCAGGATTTTGGTACCGTGCCTTTTTTAAGAGAGAGGCGGAACAAACGTGTCAACACAGGAGACAGTTCAGGCGCACACTGCCTCAACACTCTCGCCGGAATGCCGTCAGGCCCGCTGGCCTTATTCACGTCTAGACTGCACAATACTCTTCGGACCTCTCTAATGTGAACTGCGATCTCCGGCATCGTGGAGTCACAATGAGGTACTGTAGGTGGTTGCTTGGAGCCAGCGTGCAGACGTGAATTGCTTGCAAAGAGAGATGCAAATAAATTTGCTTTCTCTCTTGCGGAGTGGGCCAGCGACCCATCAGGTTTCAGCATTGGAGGTAAAGTGGGACGACAGAAATTCGCTTCGGCCGCCTTAGACAGGGACCAAAACTGTTTACTACCCGGAGGGTGCGATGCCAGCTTGGCCCCAATACGTCTGACATGGCCAAAACGTGCCTCACGTAAAACCCGCTTGCAGGACTTAGCGGCAGTGTTAAAGGCTCTCTTCTTCGCGCGAACCCTACGAGCTCCAACTTTACGGTCGCGGGCCTTGACCCAGGCTTGGTAGGCAGACTCTTTTCGGGCCTCAGCATGTTTTTGGCACTTAAACGACTTATTCACTGTAAGGGCCTGTGCACACCACGTTTTTTAAACGCGCCGTTGACGCGCGTTTGTAGCGATACAGACGCGATACGCACGCGAGTCAGACGCAGCCTGTAGACCTTCTGTAGGATAAAAGCGCGCCGTCGACGCACGTTTCTAAAACGCGCGTCAACAGCGCGTTTATAAAACGTAGTGTGCACAGGCCCTAAGTCGTTGAAGTGCCATGTCAATAAATAAATATTGGGGGCCTTCTTCATACAGTCATACCTCAGTAGGCCTTTGCCCTGCATGCGTGTCTAACATAAAGTAACAGTTACCGCGAGTATGCGTTCCTTCTCCTGCTTGCGCTTCTCCTCGCGCCGGGCCGCGGCCTGCTCCTGGCGCGCCGCGTGCGCACCTCTCAGCCACGCCTCCGCCACTTTCTGGCGACGTTTTTCGCATTTCGCTAGAGCCTACAACGTAACATTTACAATTGTTTTGTTAGTTTTTAGTAGTTTTTACTACATACATTATTATGAGTAACATGGGCGATAGATCCATAACAACGGGTTTTTTTACAAATGAAAACCTGTTTATAAAAAAAATACCATAAAGTGCTCACTACTACTCCTCCTGTTTTGAAGTCGGTTAAAAATGGTGGGACGCCTTTACACGCTCTGGAGCAGAATATGCTTGCAAAAACAAAAACAAGCAGTTGCTGAATTACCAAATTCTAGACTTTTTGATAATCGATTTAGACCGTCTAAAGCGCGAGATAATTATCAAGTTTGAGAACAACAAACTTACAAGTCATACAAGACAAGGTTCGAATTCCATTGTAACCACAATTTTAATACAAATGGTAATTCAAACGTCAACTTAGAATACATAACGATAAAAAAGATGCTCGAGTAAGTGACAATAGACGTATATCATCAGAGATTAACCCCTTATTCATAAAAAAAAAACTAAAACGCTCTACAAACCTATTTTAGTTAAAATAGTGTTTTGTCTTCTTCTTTCAAACACAAATTCGAAAGAAATTAAAACTAACTAGTTTAAAAATATTGACCAACTTGACTTGTAAAAGTGTCTTAGATGATCTACTTACAGACATAAACATTTAATTTCGACATGATACCCCTCGGTAAGACTGGATGTCAGACTTTCGGGTTTCTGACAACCCTTAACGACTGTCAAAGATCAAGACAACAAAAAATAAACTTAAACTGACCTCCTTGCTAAGCCTGAGCCTCTTAATCTTGTCCATGAGATGGAACACAAGCTGCAGTAATGGGCGCACCTCGTCGCCGCCGCCGTCGGGTCCGAGCGCTAGGCTGATCAGCATCACCTTCTCTGTGTCAGGGGGCTTCGTTACTGCTGACTCCCTGTGAACGAGAGTTATTATAATATTAGCATAAGATTTATTAGTAGCTTTTGTGGACCCTAATTAAGACTTGTTACAGTTGAAATGGCAAACATGTAATTTGGTTTAAATAGGTTTTTATTATTTTATTAATATTTTACATAGATTATTTTATATTTTGTGAATGTGAGAACGTTATAGGCTTAATAGACTAGATTTGTAGACCATTTATTTTTTTACTATTAACAATGTAATTTGTAAACATTGTAAAAGCCAATTGGCTTTTACAATGTAAAAAAACAGTCAATGTTTTATTAAAATAATTATTTGAAAAAACAGTAACCGTGGAGTTTCTTGCCGGCTCTTTTCCATAAGACACGACCAATTGGAACCACGCACCTAGCTTCTGACGTTTTATAAGTGCCCATGTAGGTTTAAGTGAAATAAAATATTTTTATTTTGAGATTATTTGTTTGCCGCCCATGCTTCGCACAGTTTTTACGACTTGACAAAAAAAAATCGCAATTTTTCTTAATTTTCCACCACCTCACTAACCTCTGGGGTTGCAGTCTTGAAATATGTAGATAGCGATCGCTTTACGACCGAATTCGGTCGAAAAGAATCACAATCTTGTCAATCAATTTTAAAAATTGCTTGACAAGATTGTGATTTTTTTGCGAAGCGATCGCTATCTAAGTCGAGATTGCAGCCCCTGGGCGAGTTTGAGAATTCGAAACTCATTGGATGAACTCAAACTCAAAGCATTTATTTCAAATAAAACAATTACAGGGACTTTTGAATTGTCAAGCGTAGTAGGTTCCTATGGAGAAGAACGGGCAAGAAATTCCATGGACACTCTTTTAAAACAAAATTTGTTACAAAATATTGGTTACATCATTAATGTTAAAATTATACATTGTGTAAACAATTTAGAAAGACGAACACGTTAAAAGCGTCCGTAGTAAAAAGATAAAAACAATTAAAAAAATAAATTAATATAAGCCGTGGCAGGTAAAAAATGACTACTGACGGCGCCCGTTCACGAACATGACGCATGGTTTAGACTCATTCAGCTCAACCATTATGAAGGGAGCTAAATAGCAGACAATGCCCTGCGCGTTCAATACAACAATGATGCCTGACAATTTTTTAATTTTTTTTAAATGGTCCGACACACGTGCCAGCATCAACGAGACATTAGAGTGAGCATGACTTGCTCACAGCCGCCAGGGCACATTCAAGTCAATGAAAGAGGTACCCAGTAAATGGCAGCTTTGTACTAGGCACATAGTGCTCACATATGAACCCGAATTAAACCATGAAAATAATAAATAATAAATAAAAATCTGTTTATTTCATCTCCACAAATTACATCAAGGTATAAAGTTGACAAGATAAATTGTCGAAAAATTAGTAATTTGTGGGAGATCTGGAGTCTAAACTAAGCCGAGGCCTGTACTATCTCCAGGCCCCCCATTTCATAACATTTGTATGTATTGTCAACAAGTGAAAGACGGAAAGAGTGGGAATGATTGAGAAAAACGTGGAATGATGTGGGGTAATGTGCGTGGGTGAGTTTATGTGTGGGGGTGTAAGTGTGTGTGTGTGTGGGTATAAATGAAGGTGTGCTTGGGAGGGGGTGTGTGTATGACTGTGTCAAAGGGCGGGTAGTTTTGTTAAAAATTTGTTTTTGCGTGTTAAATATCTTCCGAAAGATAAAATATTTGTTTTACTCACTCTGTCTGCTTGGGCCCGGAGTATTTGTCAGAGATGTGTATGAACTGCACGTATTGGTGGTAGTGGTCCAGCGCGGCGCACACGCGCGCGTCCAGCACGGCGCTGGTGGCCTCCGCCGTCTCCGACAGCACGCACAGCGCGGCCGGCAGCCCGTGCTTGTCGCCCGGCCGGCGCTCCGGGCAGAACACGCTCTGGAACGATTACTGTACGCTTAAGGCGCTGACAAGACACAATTGACCAAAATAGGCTTCTCTTAAGAAAAAAAATTGCCAAATCTGTATAGTTTGTGGTAGCGGAAAACATATATGTTATTTCTGAACATATTTCCCAGAACTTGGTTGTTACCAAAACACGTTTTGAAAAAAAAATCTCGATACAAACTAACGTTAAACTAACCTCTTACCTTGAGTTCTAATCAAAAATATCTGTATTAAATATCAAGATACCTTACGTATTTAATTAATAACAAGAACGTCTCATTTGAATGCAGAACTTGGTGGTTTTTTATTTTCGATTACTCAACTCAATTTTGAATAAATAGATAATTGCTTCATATTTTGCAAAAAAATACAAGCGTTGTGTCATCGCGGCTCTCTTTCTTTTCTATGCAATCTGACAGTGACCAAGGTTTAGGTTTGTCAGCGTATTAATATCCTACCTTAACTAATATTACAAATTCGAAAGGGAGTTTATTTGTTTGTGACGCTTTCGCGCTAAAACGGCTAAACAGATTTGGATGAAATTGGCAGATAGGTGGATCATGACCTGAATTAGGACATAGGATATTTTTATACAGATATTTAGACGGGATCGAGACTCGTGCGCGTGAAACCGAGGGGCGCAGCAAGTTATAGAATAAACCTTATTACATTAGCGGCACTGTATGTTGGCGTGTGACGTTTGCACGTTTTCATGAAGTCCTGTAGATATTGACTGGAAATTGTGAGGAAAAAAATAAATGTTGGAAATAGCAGTTTTATTTTTTCAAAATAAATAGAGTAGTTATTTCAACACCTCTCCCATGAATTTGTATATATATACATATGTTTATAATATAGTTATATGTTAAATTTGTATTATAACTTTATAACATATTTATGTGCTTGTGTACCTATTTTATTTATAATTCATTATGATATAATTTTAATAAAGAATTCTCATTGTTCCGCTCAAACAGAGCACCTGCCATCAAATCTCTTCACCACCCTTGGTTGACTGGTAAATAATGCCTAAGGCATTAAGTCCGCCTTTAATGTGTGTAAAAAGTTTAAATAAATAATAAATGTTATACTCCATAGCTAGATGGACCGACGACCTTATAGGTGGCTGGGACAGACTGGATGCGGAAGGCGGAGGACAGGGTGTTGTGGCAGCCTGGGAGAGGCCTATGTCCAGCAGTGGACTGTTATAGGCTGAGTTGATTGATTGATTGATACTCCATTGTTGTACGGGCCGCAGTTATGACTTACCGATAAATATATCGAATCCATTAATCATAGTTATAATTTTTATAATGTGTGAATTGTCACAAGCGCCATCATACAGTGACATTTGTTTAGTCACAATCACAAAACGGGAAAAAAATCTAAATGTTCTAAGAAAAAAATATCGAAGGCTACAAAAATACTATGGGTGGAAACAAACTTTTAACTGGCCATGCTTCATGACGTCAATATTGCGTATTTATAGGCCGAAGTCGCGTTTCGTCATTTGACGGGTGGACATGCGTAGAATGGCGTCGGGTGTCAGATAAATTACCATCAGCGGCCTGGCTTGCTTTTTTTGCAAACTTATTCAGACAGCTTCGCGTAAAAATTTTGTATCTTAGTTAAGTTAGTGTTTAGTTTAGTCTTTAATAAAAAAATTTCAAGCAATTCAAGCAGACATATTTCAGTCTGTCTCATTTTATTATCCATTGCTAGTAATCCTTCAAGTTATCGGAATATTGGCAAAATTAGAGTGACTCTTCCACGTACGTCACTAATTAAGACCACGAAATTTGGCAACGTCGCAAACAACCGTCAAATACTTCCCTGGTTTTCATTATTTTGTCAATATTACTATCGCTCTATAATGCACTAAGATTCCCCTGTCGACGTCATTCAGGCGCAAAAAGATCTTTGTAACACTGTACATACCAAGTCCTGCATCTCCTTAGACAGCTTGGTGGCGATCTTCTTCTGTGCGACACACAGCACAAACGGATCGCTGTCGTCTTTGCCGAGCTCCACGCGGACCAGCAGTGTGTCCGGAGTTGGTCTAACTACACCGAGGAGTACGTGGACTAGGTCTTGTCGCTGGAAGAGAGAAATGACATGAATTAATGATGAAATGTCGGACTCAGTAATAGAGTACCCCTTGGTAAGACTAGTTGTCAGTTTCGGGTTTCTAACGACCCGTAACGACTGTCAAAGATCTACGAATGACAGCCGGGACCAACGGCTTAACGTGTTTTTCGAGGCACGGAGGAGTCTCGGTATGTAAATATGGTCACCTATCCACGGACCAACCGCGGCAAGCGTAGCTTAACCTGATGGATCGACCCATGCGGCTGTTATTACTTAGCCACGAGCTCCTCCAAATAAATGATATGTAATTAGACCAAGAAAATATAAGAACAGATAGTTCAATTGCAGATTTTTGATACAGGGTGTAAAAAGACTCATCACATAGCCGTTATCAACGAATTATGATAGATTCTATCAATGTCAAATCCTTAAATTGTAGACGAACCTGCATTATCGACAAGGTTCATAATCTGTCCGATTTTATCACCCGTAAAGTTGTGCCGCTATTGCGGCACCGCTCGCTCGGCTCGCGCGCCTTTGGTCACTGTTCTAACCTAATCTAACCCATTTGGTCGGAGTGCCCTGGTTTAGTTTCTGTGACCAATTCGGCTACCGCCAAGACCTGCCAATCAGCCGTCCCTGATTGGTAGCGAGCGGAGCGAGCGGTGCCGCAAAAGCGGCCGGCGAGCGCTTCTTCAAAGTTGGCCGCAGTTACTTGGCTATTTAGTATTAGCGCAAGGTGGGTTCGTCGCATGCAAATTTAATACCAGTTCACAATTTGTCGGTTTGCCAATGATGGATTATAAACAAAATAAATGGTCTACAAATCTAGTCTAGTTCTCACATTCACAAAATATATAAGAATGTATGTAAAATATTTATAATTAATTTATAAATATTTTACAATGGAAACCTATTTAAACCAAATGACATGTTTGCCATTACAACTGTAACAAGTCTGAATTAATATCCTGTCCACAAAAGCAAGTATTTCCTCTCAAGCTGGAGACCTCATTACGAGAGATTGAGGATAGGGCGCCCGCTGCACCACATAGTGAAGCAATGTTCTGCTTCGCTGTTACCATGCTACTGCGACATGGCTAGCATGCTAGACAGTACAGTTGTATCTTCATACCTTGATAAGCTTGAGTGTGAGCAGCATGCCCTCGCAGCAGAGGCGCCCGCTGCACCACATAGTGAAGCAATGTTCTGCTTCGCGCCTCCAGCCGCGCTCGTCACTTGCCGCTACCACGTCTAAGCCTGTATCGCCTGGAAACAACAAGTTAATAAGTCATAATATTTATATTTTTATAAATAATATTAATATTTTTATAAATAACATACAAAAAACATTTATTAATATAAAATTGAGGTCCGCTGGTAGGGTAGGCAGGGTATGTAGGGTAGGCAGGGTAGGTAGGGTAGGCAGGGTAGGTAGGGTAAGCAGGGTAGGTAGGGTAGGAAGGGTAGGTAGGTATAAATACTAGCATTAATACTCAAAACAAAGACTTTCATAGCATAAATACTGGAAACAAAGACTTAATTATTGTGCCCAAGACTAGGCTCCAAAAAATTCGTAATTCATTTAAGTGCCAAAGTATACGTGTCAAAAAGACTTCTATAAAGTTAAAGAAGTAATCTTTAACTTTATAGAAGTCTTTTTGACACGTATACTTTGGCACTTAATTGAATTGCTTGCAATCAGGGACGGCTGATTGGCAGGTCTTGGCGGTAGCCGAATTGGTCACAGAAACTAAACCAGGGCACTCCGACCAAATGGGTTAGATTAGGTTAGAACAGTGACCGACAAAAAGGCTTGGGCTTAATTAAGCTACTCCAATGTACCCCCAAGCAACAAACTAATTTTATACTAAAACTATTTTTATAGTGTCTTAGAATTGCCATTTTTATTTTTATTGACATGTATGTGAGGACTATGTGAATCATATATTTTTATTACTTTTTCTCAGTTAGTTTTAATGATAATCTGGCAGTTTGAGTACTTTATGTGGCCTACCCAAATGTCCTTTCTTTGGTTTTGTTCGTCAAATCGTCGAGCTCCTTAAGTTCTGAGTTGAGCTGCACAATTACTGACAAATGAGTGCACTGACTGGACAGGTCTACTCAATCTGTGTGGTTCTTTCCCCAAAAGACCAATTCAGACACCAATCTACATGGTCTTCACATGATCTGACCAAGATTATGTCTGGACTTTAAAAGAGACTTCACAGTCTCTTTTAACAACTTAACTTTTAAACTTAAACTCAGAGGTCACCCTTTGAGTTTGTTTCGGCCTTTCTTTTCAGAGCAGTCAGATGGGAAACGCCGAGCTCATCTAGTTTTTTTTATTTGATTTACGTGTTCATTTCAGGTAGAGTACGTAGGTAAGTTAGCTGCTACCCGTGCGAAGCCGGGCCGGGTAAAGCTAGTAAATAATTAATTTGTCATAAATATAAGGAAACATCCTTACATATAATGGTGTATGGGGAACTAAATCCACTATGATCATTATCGTTCTTACCAACTAACGTAAAATTATCATCAAGCAGCGGTTTATGCAGCTTAAGGAAGTTGGTAGCAATGGAGGTGTTCTTCGCGCGTCCTATCGCGTAGGCCAGCGCGTACGACGCTAGCAGGCAGCACAGGATGCCTTCCAGCCAGTACGCGTCCCAGCGCGGACGGATCATTATAGGAACCTGAAAAAACGAAAAAAACATTATTTTGAGTTAAATTAGACAGAATGGAATTGAAAAAACTGGACAAGTGGGAGTTGAACTCGCGTGGTGAGGGTTCCGTGACTATGTTATCCACCATGTTTTTTTTATCCCAAGAACATTGTTGTTCATGTTCGTACATGTTCTCCCATACATTTCAACTGCAAATGTAAGTTTGCACGCACAATATTGAGAGATTTACCATGTTATTTTAACACCAGACTTCTTATAGGTTTTCCTGTAAAAAATACAGAAAATAGTTCTTTACTTATAGAAAGTAAAGAACTATTTTCTGTATTTTTTTAATGGTCATTTTCCACCTATTTTCTTAATTTACTTTAAACGATTTATTTTAAAATTATAAAATAATTAAAATTAAAATAATTTATTTTAAAATTATAAAAGTGTTTGAGAACCTCACAATAAGCCCTTTCATCTGATATGTCACACGGTACCTACAGTATGAAAACTTTTTTTTATAATTTCGTCACAGAAATTCGTATGTATGCCTGACAGACAGAGAGCACGCACGGTAATGATTTCATCGAACAAAAATAAGTTTGTATTTCTTGTTATTTCTCGACAATAATATAACTTAGATACATCATATTTTTTTAATAATGGTACCGAACAATACCAAACCTTTTATGGTTTAAATAGTTTTTTACATCCCATGGTTACATTAATGGCGAGTGCCACACCTAATTATTTTTTTCATCTTTTCACTACAGCTTTGATAAGCAATGCATAAAATACACATTTAATTATTGTTTTCTATTAATTCCTTGTATGTGCTGATAGGGGTGTACCAAATAAATAAATACAGCTTCCGAGTAAGTGGCTGTGTGTCATCCGGACGGACGGACATGACGAAATTATAAGGGTTAGGTATTTTTTGCCATTTGGCTACGGAACCCTAAAAACCGATGTCCAAATAAAAAAAAATGTGTTTTTATTAAAAAGAAAAATGCCACCTTTTTGCTTTGGATGTCGAGAATTAAGAAATATATAGAATAGAGCAAATAGATATATTATATTATGCTCGAGGTATCAAGTCTTGCTGAACAAATTATTGTCCGTACAATTAAGACGCTGACAACACCTAAACCGCTGTCACTGTCAGATTGCATAGAAAATAAAGAGAAGCGCGATGACACAACGCTTGTAATTCATTGCAAAATATGAAGCAATTATCTATTTACTCAAAATTGAGTTGAGTAACCGAAAATAAAAAACAACCAAGTTCTGCATTCAAATAAGACGTTCTTGTTAATAATTAAATACGTAACGTATGTTGATATTTAATACAGATATTTTGGATTAGAACCCAAGGTAAGCGGTTAGTTTAACGTTAGTTTGTATCGAGATTTTTTTTCAAAACTTGTTTTGGTAACAACCAAGTTCTGGGAAATATGTTCAAAATTAACATATATTTTTTCGGCTACCACAAACTATACAGATTTGGCAATATTTTTTCTTAAGAGAAGCCTATTTTAGTTAATTGGGCCTTGTCAGCGCCTTAAAACGAAAAGCCCCCTGGGGCAGTCGGGTAAAAACAACATGTTTTATTTTTTTAACAGTTTGTTCATGATATTTTGAAAGAAGTTCTTTTGAAATTGGAGGTAAGTTACAGCTGAAATTTGTTAGAACTTCAATGAAAGCTGAAAGCTATGACGAGATTTAGATTTTAAGTAAAGCCCCAGCACTGACCGAGTAACAGTCAGTGACTAATTCAATAACAGTACATAATCGGCTTCAATTTCCTCCAGATAAAGCTGATTTTAGTTTTACAAAAAAACAACCCACTTCCAAAAAAAACACTACAAAATGCAAACTACATATTATATTGGTGGCATAAGTCGGCGGCAAAAAAACGAGAATACAGAACCAAAGACACCGACTTCCGACATTAAAGTTATTTTTCACTTTGCAGCATATTTTTTTTTTAATTTGGTTTATTTTTTGTATAAAAGTTTTTTATTTGCTACTGACTTCCAAAATTAAAGATATTTTTCACTTTGTTAGTGTTTTTAGGGTCAAAAGGAAAAAACGGAACCCTTAGAGGATCACTTCGTTGTCTGTCTGTCTGTCAAGACCCTTTTACTCAGGAACGCGTGGAGGTATCAAGCTGAAATTAATATCAAATACGTAGGCCTCCTGGAGCTCTAAAAAAATCAAGCTTATAGGTCAACACAATCAAAAAATATGGCGATTTATGCGACATATTTTGATACTCACAAATAAATGAAAACCTATAGGGGACTTCCCGTTGACCTAGAATCATGAAATTTGGCAAGAACCAAGGTCTCACAGCACAAGTAAAGGAAAAAGGAAAAAAATGTTAATTTGTAGTTTTATCACATAAAAAAAAATATTTTACGATTACGAACTTACATTTGCAGTTGGAGAATTGACGTATATCGTGTGTGGGAGAACATGTTTTTCAACTAAAATGTTTATTTATTTATTTAATATTTTAAGCACACAAATGTACAGAGGCGGACTTAATGCCGTAGGCATTTTCTACCAGTCAACCTTTCAATGTTAAGATTGTTTTTGGGATAAATTCATCCCAACTACGAAACCCTTCATTATGTGTGGTCCGACACGCACGGGGCCGACTTTTTTTAAGTCATTTGTTTTTTTTTTGTAAAAAAAGGTTTTTATTTTTCACTTTTTAGTTGTTGTATCTACCTCAAACATATTCGTATACCACTACTTGTTATGTAAACAACAGTGACAGAAAGTTTTATAATATCATCAACATACACAAACCGTGAAATTAAATACGTATTATTAAAGCTCACTCAAAAGCTAACAAAACAAAGTTCATAAAATTTACATGAGACCACCGCGTGACGTTCCTTTACCAAATGTAAAAAGAATCACATAAATCAGCGCAACTGCGCTAATTTATGTGATTATTTTACCATTCTTCTTTCTTTTTTCATTAAAAAAAAAATACATGCACACGACCATAAAACCTCCTTTTTTGAAGTTGTTTAAAAATAAGATATCTTTTACCTTAGAAATAGTGATCTTTGGTTGTTCAGACGTGCGTGGAGCATTGTCCTGGAACCCTTCAAACTCCTCAGGGTCTTGGAAGTGCTCAAACTCATTGTCTTCATCCTGAGAAAAGAGCATATTTTTTATCGTTTATTAATCAAAAAGGACAGTTTACAAGCGTTTATTATATTTTTCATTTATATATACTTTATTGTACACCAGATACATTACAAATTTTTTTTTAAATATACACTACAAAATATACAACGGGCGCCCTTATCGCTTACTGCGATCTCTTCCAGGCAACCATGGAATGGAGTAATGGACAGTGATTTTCTGGACATACAATGGGGTATTTGGTTCATTTGTTGAACCTTTAAACATACCACATAAACCATCACGGCTTTAACAGCAGTATGGCCAGACACGGCAACTCGGTGCCACTGAACAATTAGGTATGTACACAGACATTTTTATTTATCTTTCTAGATCGCACTCAATCTAGAAAGTTTCTGTTTTGTTCTTCGTATTTATAACATCAGTAAATCATTCATATACGATGGTAGCATGCATTCCCACGTCCGTGCTCGGCGATTGCGATCGGTACCAGTGTAAGATGTAAATTCAAATATTTGAAATGTCGGGTCATCATGTTGGTTTTTCTAGAACTTGATATAAATAAAAAAAGACGAAACTCAAGTCCATAGCAAGGTCAGTTCTCATGATTTTCCGAAAAACAGAAAACACCTACTATAATAATCTACTATCATCATTATACAGACTTTTGAACTTCACCACTTTGAAGAAAAACAACAAAAGAATTGATTTGCAAATCAATTAACCAATGTTATTGACCTCTGAACATGCTACAAAAGTGTCTATAGGTAAGAAGAGTTCTGAATGGGTTATTTTTTTAATTTAGTTATGGGTTATATTAAAAAGCCGTAGCAAAAGCACAAGCCATCACAGACTAACGTAATAAAAGCTATCAGAACTCTTCTTAAGCATAATTTACTCAAGAAATTTGGACAACTCTAGGAGTAAGCTTTTAATCAGGAGTGATTTAGTATAATACAGGCATTAAATACGTTCATAAAGCACACCCTCCTCGGTAGTCAGTTTGATAAGTACCTAGCATGCAGGCTAATTATTTTACAAGAAAATATATGTATCACAACAGTAGTAGAACCTCAATGGAACAGTAACAGGGTGTAGATGTGGAGCTCAGCCACTACTACTCCACATCCTATCATGCCCCCTTAGTTCTAAAACATGCAGTCAAAGTGAGCCTTGCACTACCACCAACGACGCCATGGAAGAGACGTAGTTTTTGGGCCAGCAAAATTTAAAATACTGTTACTGTCTTGCCAAGAGATCAAAGAAAAAAATTTGAAGTACATGCTTTTTATACTTTAACAAACCTCCACTAAGATCTCGTCTTCAGTCTCGACATTGGCTTCAAACTGATCCTTTAAAGATATCTTCTGTTTTGTTGGAGGAGGTAACTCCTTTTCTTCAGCAAAATCTGATGATTCACATTAATTTCTGGTAAGTATTAATGGTAATGTAGCTTGCAGGGATACAGACATTCATAAGCAACTGGCTAAGTTTACATAACTAATAATTTATACAAATGAAACCAATGCAACGATTTTATAACTTTCTTAAAACAAAACCATGTATTTAAAAACAGTGTGAGAAAACTTGAGATTTTAATGGATAGAAATACTAAACATGGAAGCAATCAATACTCATTAATCTCTATATGAGTATTAAAATTGTAATAAATCTATAACAGTATTATTAAAGCACTTACCACCAGCAAGATCATCATCTTCCGCCTCAAACTGCTCGAACTCTGCAAAGTCATCGTCTTCCAAGGCCTGATCCTCAAAAGCTTGAGCCACGAAGGTACTGCATAGCAGCACAACTATTGATAATAGCACCCACCGCATTTTGTACCTAGAAATGTAAGAAAACTTCTTTAAGTTGATGTGTCTAATAGACCTCAGTTCAATCTGTTCACATAAAATATAACAAAAGATAAAAGGATAGGTGTAAATGGATCCTAATAAGAATTGAATGATACTAATATTTAGCCTAGATATTCATCAGTTTAGACTGGAAGTCGTCCCCAACGCAGTTGGGAAAAGCTAGGCAGATTTATTGTTCTTGTAATGCTTACAGTTGATCAGGATTAATTGACTGGTTTGTCAAACCTTGATTTTCAAAGCAAATTGATCCCAATACAAGTCACACACAACACACAAACAAGGATAACAAGAAAATCATGGTATTTTATACAATGCAATTGAAAATCTTTACTGTGAACAGTTTGTAACAGGAATGATGAGTTGTTTGTGTAAGTAAGTACAGAATTTAAACAGTTTTCCTTAAGCAAATACTCTTCTGAATATTTTTAAATCTTAGTGACACAAGTAGAAGGTAATCTTATCTCCATTCCAAGGTTGATTTATAGTATGTAAAGTTTCAGGTGTAGATCATGGTATTAGTTAAGTTTAAACTATTGGCCCGAATAGCCTTTACCTTCAATCAAGTTAGTGAGAATGCAATAAGAAAAATACAATAGGCAGTCAAGGTAAAAGTTTAAATTCAACATTAAAGTATCTTTAGCAATTTCGTTTGTTTTTATGAGACTTTCTACGGCGTAAATTTGGTTCAATTTAACTCTCAAGGTAATCTAAATTTAAAAAAAATTATTTTTAATGCATAGAACTGCACGGCTGACTGTGCAATTTTTAACACCTCTTATATCCCTTAATATAGCGAATCACACAGATTTTTGGTTACCTGTTAACTATTCCTCGACGATGTTATCAACTAAACTAGCTCATTAACTTAATAATTAGATTATTTTACACAAATTCAATCACATTTCACCTACTTTATTGCGGGTTTGACACAGTACGTTTTCGTTGCATCTATTTCGTAAATAGAATCAATATTACTGGTTAACAAAATTAAGACATTTTATTAGCCAATAAAACACGCTCAATTGAGATAATTTTAATGAAAAAGCAATAAAACTGTTAAGGAAAACGTACTGTTTAATGTCACCGATGGCACGTCACATGACATTTACAGTATAGAGTTGCTAGAATAAAATATTTCATTTAATTACCACATAAGCTCTAATTAGACAAATCTTAAACATTAGACAAGCCACCTGAACACACAGTAAATATTATTCATTTTTCACACTATTATCAACGTTAAAATCTTTAATAATTCACAACCAAATCAAAACAAACAAAATAATGGCGGCTCGACTCGTATAAAAAATACGACAAAAAAATGGTACCACTAAAATATAAAATACGAGTATGTACAAGTATATAATTAGAAATACTATTATTTAATTCGTTTTTATTTGTGACATTTATTAACCAGCTACACATTTTTTTTATAAATGAATAGCTTTTACTGCAATAGCAAAACGTGTCCCTTATGCTACGGCTACATTGTCGCGATAACGTGAACTACACTTCGCACGCTCTTTTTCTCAGTTCTCATAGCACTCGACGTCTCGGCGCGCGAAGTGTAGTTCGCTTATCGCGAGAATGTGCCCGCATAACACTGAGTTGAATGGTACTGTTTTCTATGCAAAAAGTTCAAAGTTAGTGAGTGAAACAAATCACTCAAATGCTACGTCGCGATAACGCTACTACATCACTTCGCGCCTCTGGCACATCGTTCGACGTCGCTGTACAATCACAGAAAAACCTGTTCTGTATTGTACAACAGAGAGCGTGCGAAGTTCGCGTAGTTCGCGTTATCGCGACAATGTAGCCATAGCTTAAAAAAAATATGATCGTAACTCAGGATCACGATGACCTCACAAAGTGTGTAACTTGATCAAAATAATACTTCCGCTTCCTGTTTTTTTAGATCACAAATTATCTTTATTTTATTAGATAATTATATTGTATAAACCTATCTATTTAGTGATGTTTGTTTTGATTATTAACATTTTATGAACGAAAATACATCGTTTTCCTCGTAGTTTTTTTGCTAGGTTAATCAAAAACCACCACGATCAACAAGGTGTATATCTTCAAGTGACCTGATCATCATGACCGTGATCCTTCGACCTTGTTGACCTTATCCGTACACCTAAAAGTGTCAAACCCTAACGACCGATAGATGGCGCTAAATCTGTTTTCACGTAATGTCCCTAGTTTGCTAGCCGAGATGAGCAGGAACTTTCCGCTGCTAGGCTTGTGGCGGCCTCTACAGCGCCACATACGAACTACTATACCTCTATAGGCTAAAGGTACGTAAACGTACATTAAGCTGCATGTCAGTGGTGACAAAACCATTCTGTGACCGCTTGGGGCGCTGTACAATATTTCAAACATATACTTTACGGAGGCGCTAGCGAGTTTTGGCTGTATGAACTCATGGTAGAGCTCAGTAGCTCTACCATGAGTTCATACAGCCAAAACTAGACAATACAATAGAAGAACAAGGCCAGTGCCTTGGTCTTCTATTGTAACTCCGTACTACACTAAACCAGCTTAAGGTCAAAGTGTGTTACCTTACCACCGCCGTGCGGTCTGGAATGCACGTAGGCAAATCAGCTTTCCCAGCACCTCGAGAAGTTCCGGATACCTAGGTACCACTGCATGAGCTTAGTAGGCACCTCTCTAAAAAGACTTGACCGGTAAAATGGACCTTACCTTTTTTAACTGTTAAAAAATGTTGATTAGTACCTAAGTAATATTTATATAACTTAAACATCAGGTTTGTATTCCCCGAAGAGTTAGGCAGAAGTGTACCTATTTCGCTTCGGGGAGGACCGAGTCTTTACTCATCAACAGGGCTCAGACTCCTCAGCTCGCTCAGATATTCCTGATAGAAAACCCTTTACATACATTTTCAACTCTGGGACATCATGCTCGGTAGCAGAATACAAAAAAAACAAAGACAAATAAAACTCCTTTAGGTAATGTTTATAATATTACTCAGCGACTGGTGCCGTCATTGGTCGAAGATTACGAGGCCAACCACCGCTTAAATCCGCGTCGGAAAGCCTCATTGAATGCTGATACAATCTTGTTCAAGGAATATTATTTAGGATTTATGATTGTTTATCTTGTAGTTTCTATACCTAGAGGACATTGACTTTTTTGAATTAAAGAGGTAGGTAGGTACCGATGTAAATTTTTAACAGACTTCCAAAAAGAAGGAGATTAAACGTTCGTCTGTAGGTATGTATTTATTTTTGTGTACGTTAATCGATATTTTCATCAACTGTGGACCGATTTTCAAAATTAAATAAATGTTTCACTTTGTAATGTTTTTTTTGGAACTCAGTTGTTTTTTGTATTGCAATATGGCCGAAGCCAGGCGCAGATGGCAACATTATTCAGATAATCATCATTCAGTTGAAATGAATGACGTTCACTGCTGGTCATAGACTTCCGGCCGGCCCTACGCTTCCTACATCCAGCTTTGGTGACATCGGGATCATTCAGCGCAGCTTCGTTGGTTTCATAAGTTTTGATATTACCAATAAAGGTGGTTCAGGTCGATAACCTTTACATCCTTCCTGGTAGGAAGGTTGTAAAGGTCATCGGCCTTCCTACCACGGAATTATAGACTTAGGTAGTCACAGTTACTAAGTACTCTGCCTAATTACTACCCACCGCAACAGACAAAATGCATAATATTGAGTGGAAATACGAACTATATTCACAGCAGATGCTGGTGCCCTTTACTCTGCTGAATACCTAGTTCAACATTTTTAAATAACCTATGTACCTAATACCTGTAGCATAATCAGCCGATAATGTTCCCACTGCTGGGACACAGGCCTCCTCTCTGTGAAAGGGAGTGGGCTGCAATCCACCACGCGGGCCCCACAGTATGTCACATAATATGTATTCGGTTTTTTTTTGCTCTTGGACATGCCGGTTTCCTCACGATGTTTTCCTTCGCCGTTTTGAGATCAGTGGTGATGAAATAATTTACACAAAGTAGAGCGGCTGTCTGGGTTCGCACCTACGACCTACAAATTGTATGAGTGAGGCTACACGGGCGTTGCTGGTCGCTGCGTCGTTGCGTCGCCAAGTATGATTTTAGCACACCGAGTGCCGCACGGGCAACGCGGTGTCGCAACGCAAAGCCGCTTATTACGACGTCGCGGCATCTTGGTGTTGGGTGTGTCAATTTTCTTTAATACAAGCAACACTGCGCTCGTCTACGATTCCGCTCCGACGCTCGGCACCGCACCAGCCTTCCCGGGGAAGGCTTCCCCGCTTCGTTTCTCTGGTCTCCTTGTCCGTTGAGCGTGGGTTGCGTCGCTAAATGTCGTCGCGCACCGTGTGGCATGTCATTGTGATTTGTATATAGGATGACAGCGTCACCGCTCAGGCGTCACGCAACGCACTGGAGACGCATCGTAGGATTTCGGTCAGTCGCGGCCGTTACCACTGGGCTACCCACAGAACAGATAAAAGAGGTTCACTTTTATCTCGCTTTCCTGCTAATTTCTTACATCGTACCTACATTACACTTTTTATTTAATCTTTTATACTTTTTTTTTTATTTTTATCTGCTGTACCTATATTATATTGTGTGCCTTTAAGTCTGTGCTAAATAGGTATTTCCTTTCTTCTTTCTTTCTTTATCTGCTCTGTGGGGCTACCACTGCTAACTACCTATGTCTAGCGCTACTTCAAATTGTATTCAGTGAGCTGTCTTGCAAACTTCAAAGCTATAAGTATTATGCGCCCGCATCGATAGGAAGTTTAGTAAGTAGGTGCAGCAGGCTTAGCATGACACTCTCTATTTCTTCGAAGAATAGACACGGCTCTTTCTATACAAAGTGACATTTCGTTTCTCAGTTTTGACATCTCACCGTAGAAATCCTTCTGCAATCTGTCACTTTGTCTTTCGTTTCTAACGATCCTTGTCTAGGTTCTTTTTTATGTAGACTATTTCAGATGAAAGTTTCTATACCCAACTGTCAAAATCACACTGACAACTGACAGTTGTCTAAGGTAGTGAAGACAATTTGCATTTTTCTAGTCGACGGCCACAAGGTATGTATGGTTATCTACAAAATCATGATTTTAACGGAGAGCGTTTTGAACGCAAAACTATGGTAATTATTATTATTATTCATTTATTTCGGACAGAATCCATATATGTGTTAGTAAAAATTTTCTAAATATCTATGTTAGTAGGTACATAATCAAATAAAGTATTTCTATTTTACAATTTCCCAGTAACTATTCCCACCCAGTGTGCCTGTATGGGACAGTCGTGTCGGGATGCAATCATTAGCAAAATGGTGTTGGGGCTGCCGCGCAGTCTTTGAAAAAATGACGCCACTTTTTAACGCACTATAGCGTGGAAACCGTCAACGCGCGCATTTGCGAACATTTGCGACGCACTACAATGCCGCGGCAACCCCAACAGCACTCTGAAAGCATGAATAGAAGAACAAGGCTATCTTTTCCTATTTTACATCATTTTGTTATTAGGGCATTACCAAGGAAATGGTGAAGGCCAATATTACTATTATATTTTTTTGTTCCAAAATACGGTGTTCGACACTTTGAAAAAACAATTGTAGTTGTCTTTATATACGTGACTTAATATCAGTAAAAATTGAGAATCAAACAGAAAAAAAATCGTATGACAAAACAAAGAAAACTGAGTCGAATTATGTAAAAGAGTGAATTTCGTAAAAAGTGCAGTTGACTCTTTCGATTTTGCTGTCGTAGTACTTTCTACACGGAACGTCATTTTTGTCTATTCTTCCGTAGACAAAACAGTGCTCGTGCTAAGCCTGCAGCTATTGTTAAAAAATACCATCATTTTCATTATAATGTAGGTTTTACTAAGCACAAAACACATTACTGCCCGGACTTTAAATGGGTGGGTAATTAAACTAATTAATATTGCAATTAAGTACTAATTTGATGCAAGGTCTTACGTTCGCGATGAGAATATGAGTGACCGGAATTGTATCGCTTGCCTGATACTTACGCGTTTGGTTACCACTTAAATGTATAAAAATTACTCATTACTACGTTTGGAGAGCAGTGGTAGCCCAGTGATAGCGACCCCGACTTACGAGTTTTAGGTTGTGGGTTCGAATCCAGGTAGGCGCTTTACTTCGTGTAATTTATATCATCACCACTGTTCTCAAAACGGTGAAGGAAAACGTTGTGAGGAAACTTTGAGTAAAAAATTAGAAGACATGTGACATCTACCAACCCGCACTGGGCCCGCGTGGTGGATTACGGCCCACTCCTCTCACAGACAGGAGGCCTGTGTCCCAGCTATGGAAACGTTATAGGCTTTTAAACTGTGTCCACTGCTGAATGGGCCGATGATACCTATAAAGCAGCCATACTCAAAGTGTGCTCCGCGCAGCGTTAGGGCTCCGCAAAGCCTCTGTGAATATACTGGGCTCCGCGAAAATACTGTTCATAATGAAAAAAAAAATACTAAAGGGGTTCTATATTTCATATTACTCTGCAACCTGAGTAAAATAAAATCTATCTAAATATTCCAACATAAAGTAAAAAATATACAAATGTTAATGTCAAGTAATAACACACAAAACCATTTCTGATTATTTTAGGGATCCGTCAAATATTTCCTATTATCATATTTAAACCTAAAAAAAAACCGGCTAAGTGCGTGTCGGACCACGCACAATGGGTTCCGTAGTTGGGATGAAATAATCTCAAAAACAAACTTAACATTGTAGTTGAAAAACATGTTCTCCCGTACATCGATATACGTCACGGTCAATTCTCCAACTTCAAATGTATGTTAGTCGTCTATTACTCGTTAACTTGTAAAGCCTACTTAGCTGTGATAGTTTTCCTTTTAATTTCGTTATATGTACTACTGCCATGATTTTTTTCACATAGGTATCCAAAAACAACCATTTAGCTGAATGGGGGGACACTAGACCCTAACAAAATTATTACTTTAAGCCCTAATATTACGCAAATGGATCCCTGAATCGAAAAATGATTTTCACAAAGCAGAAATATTTTTAAACGGCCTATCCAACGATACACCATGAGGGCGACGAACTAAAAAAGTATCATCCCCTTTTAACGTGTATAAGGGTACCCTAATTAAAGCCTCCACTTTGGGAGCCTCCCCTTTGGGAGCCTCCACTTTTACGGAGTAAGTTTTAAAATCCAATTAACTTAGATTCAAAAGGATGGACACTTGAACACACTTGTTTTAGTAATGAAAGCAGGTTTGACAAGGCTTGCACCCTTAGAGTTCACCCTTAGAGAGCAAGGAGAAGTTATTTGATGATTTCCCACCCAAAAAAAAAAAAGCCCCAGTGATTCATACCTAACAGTGTATTCACGTAGAAGGCTGGTCACCGGCGCCGACCAGCGTTGACAACCAGCGCTTGTCAGCGCCGATAAATACCCAGTATGTTCAAAGGTCTTTTAATATTAAGGAGCAACGTTGTGGGCTACAATATTGTTCAAATGATAAGTGTATTTCTTTTTCTATACTTTATGTCGTAGCTGTTTGTCGTTCCTTTTGAATAAAAAAATAAATAAAACGAATATGTACCGAGTTTTCAGTGTTTTTTTTCGGTACATGCTGTGCGCGGCGACAATTTCATCACCTGCACGTCAGTTATTTCAAATTCAAATTCAAATTCTTTATTGCAAACTAAGTGTACAGAATTTTGAAGATGTTAACAATAGGTAGGTTCTTAGAACTTAGTTGCCTGATAAGGCATTGCAATTTAAATGGTTATAAATATAAGAACAAAAAATAAAAATGTACATGCCCAATATAACCGTTACATAGTTTACGTTACATTATATTATATTATATTATATTATATTAATTATCATTATTCATACATTTTATATTATCTCATACTATTCTACTACTACTACTCTTACTATTCTTATAATTTATATATCATTATATTAAGTATCACAATCATTTTAATATTAAATAATTATTTATTACTGAGATAGGCTTTGATTATTTCCAGTACTTTACCTCGAACTCCGTATATTTCTAGTTTATGTAGTAGTAGTCCATGGTCAACATAATCAAACGCTTTTGTCATGTCCATATGACCTGTGACCTGATTTTTTTTATCTAGTTCCGTTATAATTTTTTGTAAAAACTGATGCATTGCTGTATTAACCGATTTCCTTTTTCTGAATGCAACTTGATTATCTATTAATATTTTATTTTTTTCGAAATATTCATTAAGATTATTATATAGTACTCTTTCAAATATTTTAGCTATTATAGGAATGAGAGCGATAGGTCTATAACATCGTACATCTTCCGTGTTTTCTTTTTTGAATATTGGTGTCACTACAGTAGTTTTCAAATATGTCGGGAAAATACCTTCCTCAAGACACTGATTTATTATGTGTTACTACACATTTTATTATTTTTGTGGAAATTCCATCATAACCTGTACTGTTAGTGTTTTTTAGTGTCATGATTATTTTGACAACATCTTAAGGGGTAACTGGTGTTAAGAAACAGGAGTTTGGTTTGTTATAGGTTAGAATATTAGCGTAGTTTATTTCATTATTCGTTAGTTTTGAAATGTCATCAATGAAGAAATTGTTGAATGTTTCTGCTATAGCATCAGGAGCAGTTATAAGTTGGTTATTATATTTTATTCTATTAATTTTTTCCGGGGGGTTATTGTTTTTGTATTTATTGATTATTTGCCACATTGCTTTAGATTTATTTGTGGCTGTTTGGATATGATAGTTGTTTTGCGACCGTTGAGTGAGTTTTATGATGTTTTTTTTAACTTTTTTGCATATTTCTTAAAATTACTCCTATCTTTATTTTTACCTGATAGTATACTTTTACTCCTTTACTGAGCCAGTTTGTATTACGTATGATTGGAACCCTAATTTTTATGTTTGGAAAGCAGAGGTCATAGAAAAGTTTAAACAATTTATGGAATTCTTGAAAAGCAGCATTTGGATCATTTTTTTCATAGCAATCACTAAAACTCAGGGCTTTTAAACATTTGATAAACATTTCAACATTTTCGTTGCTATAATCTCTTCTAAATTTGTACCAGTGGGTTATTGAGTAAGTTTTCCTAACAGGACGTGATAGTATTTGTGCTGTATGATCAGACAATGCTAGTTCTAAAACAGCCTCTTATAATATCTGCAATGTTATCAATGCACGTTTTGCTTTGCAAACGAGTTGGTTCATTTATTGCAAGTTTTAAGTTAAAGCTCCGTAATAAGTCTTCAAACTCTCTCGAAACAGGAGTATCTTTTAGTCGATCAATATTATAGTCACCACAAATAACAAGCTTCTTACGTTTGGTACATAATTTTGCAAGCATAGCTGTTAAACGGTCAAAGAATATTTCTAAACAGTCCTTTTTAGTCTTTGGAGGCCTATAGATACATATCGACGGTTAAAAGGTAATTGGGCATAAGCGACATTTTAATCGAAAATGAGTTATGAATGCCATCCTACTTAATCTCTTTTTTTAAGTAGGATGGCATTCATAACTCATTTTCGACCAAAATGTCGCTTATGCCCAATTACCTTTTAACCGTCGATATGATAATTAACTCATGCTCCAACAATTCAATAGTCGAACACTCTATGAGGTTAGATACGCTTACAAGCTTTGCTTCGTGTAGAATCCTAAATTTATGATTTTTTCGTACTAGGATACATGAACCACCATTTCTATTTGCTCTTGAGAAATTTGCCGCCATAGTATAATTGGAAATTTGGAGAAATTTAGTATCATCTGTTGTCATATTATGCTCGGTAACACACACCACATCAATTATATTATTGTTATTGTTCATATTATTTAAATTTACGGTAAATTCATCAGCTTTGTGTAGTAAACCATTAATATTTTGATGAAGTACACGTATTCTATCATATACGAAAAAAAATGTTATCATCACATTTATGATTTACGATTAAATTCAATGTATTATCAGATTTTGTTATTTGTATACTTGCATCATCTACATTCAATGTATTTAAATCTAGGATTAGGTCTTGTAGATCGTTTAAAATAATATTCAAGCCTTTATTATTTAAGCTTCCATACCTTTGGTTATAAGTTTCGTAGGTGTATGGAAGATTTAAGTTGGAATCCAAAATATACGCATATCTATATGTCTCAACATCCATGTAGATTAAATGATTAAAGGTGTCGATTCTACTCTTGAACATTAAATTTTTGTTAACCATATATTTAAAAGATGGCAGACATACTATAAAGTTCGTGTGTGTTAAGTTTTGTAACTTTTCGCGAACGAAAGTAACTAATTCTATATAATTTTGCGTCCTTCTGAAATCTTCTTCCCCAACATAGATAACACAGTAGTCATAGTAAGTGAAATTTTGTATTTTCTTATCGAGATTATGTAATAGTTGCTTCAATCCACAATTTGGCATGCGATAGTGACATATATTAAAATTACTTAAGTTAGTTCTTTGACTGATTGTGTATAATCTGTTAGAGGTTTCACTACTTAAAATACATATATTATTCTTAACAACCGGCAACAATGACTTATTTTTATTAATATTTATGTTTGGTGATGTTTTGTTTAGCGAGTTTTCAGTACGGTCTTCAGCAGTGGATGTGCAGTAATCAGGAATTTCTAAAGTCTGAGGTTTACTGGTCCTCTTTTCCGTAGAACTAATTTTATTTAATAATAAATAATAATAATAAAATTAATTCACATAATCCGCCGGTCTCTTGCCAGTATCAATGTGCCTGCTCTTCTTGAGCCGACTGGCATTGTCAGAGATGATGGCAAAAAACCTGATGGTGTGTCTTTGGTCCCGTGGAGTTTGGGACGGATGCTTGTGTGGGACGCTACCTGTGTAGACACACTGGCACCGTCCCACCTCCAACGGACTACTTCTAAAGCGCGTGCAGCGGCAGAAAATGCCGAAAATCTGAAAGTTATTAAATATGGAGGCCTTGGCAGAGAGTACAACTTTGTGCCCTTTGTCGTCGAGACCCTCGGTCCGTGGGGTCCCAGTGCGCATAAGCTATTTGCGGAAATCGCGAAACGTCTAGTTGATGTAACTGGTGACCGAAAAGCTGGCGGCTTTCTCGCGCAACGCATCAGCATTGCAATTCAGCGAGGAAATGCCGCCAGCATCCTCGGTACAATGACCCGAGGGCCTTTTTTAAGCTTAACTTAGTTTTAATTTAATTTAGTTAATGTTAATAATCATCTTGTAATTTGGTTATGTAAATATATATATTAATTTTATTTTACTTTGCTGTTTGTATTTTCTTCTATAGAGGATTACTGGTGACTTTTTCATACATCTAATTTTTCTTTAATACATCGGCGATTGTTTGCTTCAGGGAGCCATTTTCCAAAGATAGTATTTCTATTTCTTGATGTGAGCTTTTAATTGAGACCTAAGGTTCTCAATCTCTGTTTGAAGAATGTTTAGCTGCTTATCCTCCTCGTCCTCTGACATTTCCGGCATACTATTTGTAGTCTCATCCAATGTTTGAGAAATTATTTCGGTGGTGTCATTATTGGGTTCCGATACAGTGCGTGTGCGACGGAATGTTATATTTTCAAGAAAGTTCATGATGATTTTACAATTTTAAATTATCACAAATTTCCATGATCAATACATGATTTTATATTATCTAACGATGACACTAATCGTGATTCTCCCTGATCCGTGTGGTGTCATTATTGGGTTCCGATACAGTGCGTGTGCGACGGAATGTTATATTTTCAAGAAAGTTCATGATGATTTTACAATTTTAAATTATCACAAATTTCCATGATCAATACATGATTTTATATTATCTAACGATGACACTAATCGTGATTCTCCCTGATCCGTGTGGGATCTAAAACGTGATACAAAATATCGTGCATCTAGCAGAAAATTCAGCTCATAAATCTCTGTGTTGCCAGACAAAGCCTGGGCATCCAATTCGAATTCAAAATAAGAAGCCGGCCATCGATCGCGGATTTGCAATCTTGGTCTAAAAAAAAATACAAAAGACTTTATGTGTGTTTTTTTTAACGAACGAACGAACGAAACGAACTAACTTTTAAGCTAGTTCGTTTGGTTATAATATTATTTTTAACCTCGGTTCGGTTGCTTTTTTGAACAAATCAAGGTGATACAGTGATTCGTCGTTCAGTCCTATAAGTATGTGTAATTGTGTACCTATCTGTGTTTCTGTATTATTCAACTGTTGGTATAGTTAATCGTTTACTACACGACTGCCCAAAAAGGAGTGCAATGGGTTTAGGGTTCATGTATTTATGTACCTATGTGTGTATCTATGTGAGTTTATGCCACCATAACTTTTAAATGCCTGAACAGATTTAGATGTATAGGATATCGTTAGAATCCTAACATCATCTCGAGTAACATATTTTAGAAAAAAATAAATATATGGCGGCAGTATGGCTCCATTTTCAAATGTGAAAAAACAATATTACAATATGGGTATCAAATTGAAGGCATTGATGAGCAGAAAAAAAAGTCAAACAACAACAAGTCCTTTGTACTTAATTGTGTGCGAGAAGTTTAAATAAATAAAACAAAATCACCACAACAACGTTACGTGGAGTTTACACTGTATTCTTTTTTAATTAGCACCTCACTTTGTTTATGCGATATGTGTCATCGCACAAGAATATTTAAAAAATAAAAAAAAATACCCAAATGTCAGGCTAAACTGGCTGGTCTGTCTGGCTTTTCGGTTTTAACACTTGGCAACCCTAAGTGTTGTCTAGGTTCGGTCCCCAAGTCAGGCAAAGTGTTATTCAGATATGTCATTACCTAATAGCTTCTCAGTAGCCCGGAGTCAGGGGTTTGTGCGCGGTTGGTGGCAATACTGGCAATAGGTAGACCAGCTGATCGTTCTGTAAAAATCTCACCGTGAAAACTTAGGTGAAGTGAGCTCGAAGTGAGCCGTCCAAGTGTCAATCCATACCATCAGGCGGAATGACAGCTCACTTCTCACGGTGAGACTTGCACAGAATAGAGCATCTGTGGTCAAATATGGGTGTTTACTGCGGGTTCTTCAAGCACGTCTGCTTTCCTCTTCGGGGAATACAGTCGTGATATTATGAATCTATATAACGAGGTCCTATGTACTAGGCCTCATTTTGACAGCATTTCTTTTTTATCTATAGCATCCGGCACAGATAATTTATAAGAGAAGGCGCGAAAGTAGAAAGTCTCAACATGGTCTCAACCCTAGCATTAGGTAGGTCTGTACATTATGTGCATCTAAATAAAGATGAAGTGGACTGGATCTAAGTTTCCCTAGTTCTCGTGGGAAAATCTACAGACAAGCCTATGTGTACCTACTGGTTCTACCACTTTTGCTAATTATATTAACAGTTTATGAGTTTACTGTGCGGCTATTTCAGCTTAAAATTAATTTTGTTTGTTTTTGAACTAAAACTAACATTTTCCGACTACTTATTGCCTAAACTATCTTAATAATATATTTATAGTTTTTTTCTCATAAAGAGTAAAATACCCTATTATTTTATTGTTTTACTGCACGATAGAAAATGCGTGTATCTAAAAAAATATTGTAACACTTACGTTCAGTGAAAGTAAGTTACTCAATCTATTGCTTACCTACGTTACAAGAAAAATGTAGTTATCAAACAAAAAAAAATTGTACGTTTTTTGCAACTATAAGAAATTGTGGGTAAGACGGACTGAAGCCCGGAAAAGCGAAGAAAGTAGGTAAGAGTATAATTACTACCAATTACTCAGAAATAAGTGGTTAAGTTTCAACTGGATGGGCAAAGAATCAATACTGAGACTATGAATACGAATAGATAACATAAGAATTTCGTGTTTAAAAAGGTGTATAGTCGATCTCGTAATTGCTTTATCACCCTAAGATATTTTTTTTTGGAAACTAAGCCGATGTCGACTATTCTGCCAGAGCGTCACGTTTAGACGGCAGCGCAGAGAGGCGCGCCGTCGACTTTGCATTTTGTGGTGGATCTACAATCACTTGCGATTTAGTCGCTGAAAAGACGAGGACAAAGGTTAGTACAACATAAATGTTCTAAATTACAATCTTATAAGTACACCCTAAGGTTGAATGTCACTTTCACGTCATGAAACGACAAGGTGGAGGTGGACTAAGGTTGACAACGTACATGGAATTAGTATGTACATACAAGCTCCTTAGGCTGAAATATAGACATAGAGAATGCACTGAGCGTTAATCTCACAAAAGTGACTATACTGTGAAAGAAACAAAGAAAGCGACTGTGTGGCTAATACCTGTAGTAATACTGAAAGAGACATCTACTGGGTGGGGCATACATTCTCTTTGTCTCTCTCGTACTTTTCGGTCTGTATTCACTGCCCAACTGAATACAGAACGCTCATTCCATTCTCTATGTCTATGGGTTGAACGTATCTGTCACATAGACAGTTAGATTATATCACCCTTAGTGAAGTTTAAATTTACCGGGAATTGTTGTCAAAGGTGGTAAAGAAAATACGAGGCCCGCTAAAAATAGGCACACAATCAAGATGAATTTAAAATTGTGTGGTCCAATAAGTATGCTAACAAAACAACAAACGAGTTTTAAAAATAATTGACTATATTTACTGTAAGGAAGAGACCTAATTAATATCACAATAAATCTTAATCCATTCTCTTGATTAAAATAACCAGCCAAGTGCGTGTCGGACCACGCAAAATGAACGGTTCCGTAGTTGGTATGAATTTAACCCAAGAACAAACTTAACATTGTAATTTTTTATTTTTTATGTTAATACTTACGTATATATATTTATTTATTTCGCTTTACTTAGATTCAGGAAATATTTAATTATATCAGTGTATGATATGATAATATACACTGATAATTGACATAATTGACACTTCTCGTGACCCAAGGGCTAGTTTTTACCTTGGCCAGAGGCTGAGCATTGCCATACAACGTGGCAATGCCGCCAGTCTCTTGGGTACATTACCATTCGACAGCGATGTGGATGAATTTTTGGACGCCCTATTTTAGTTTGTGTATAGTGTTAGTTATTTTGATTTATTAATTAGGTGTATTTGTTTTTAATGTCCATTGTAATTGATAAACATGTTCTCCCATACATCGACATACGTCACGGTCAATTCTCCAACTGCAAATATAAGCTGGTCGACTTTTACTCGTTAACTTGTAAAGCCGTGATTAGTTTCCTTTTAACTTCGTTATAATTATATACTACTGCCATGAATTTTTTCACATACCTAAAAATAACCATTTAGCCGGCGCGGGGAGACAGTTGACTATTACTAAAATTAGCGATGAATATTACGCAAACGGATCATTAAATCGAAAAATGGTTTCCACAGACCCGCAATATTTTTGAACGGCCTATCCAGGGATACCCCACACCATGGGATAGACGAGAAAAAAACATCATGCCCACTTTACGTACAATTATATTATTTTCCAGATTTTATATATTATTTATATTATTTCCCACTTTGTCGGTGTGATTAATATGTATGTTCATGCCAAATAGCTTTCTAGTACTAAGAGTCTCTGAGCTAAGCCGCGGAGAGACATACAGACGGACATGGCGAAACTATAAGGGTTTCTTGTAACCTACGGAACCTTAAAAATGTAAATTGAAGTCAATAAAAACACTCCGTTATTTCGTCGGAGCCGGCTGCCTGCGTCCATGTCTATTCTAGACATTAAAATTCAAATATACTTAATTCCAGTTTTAATTGGTGGTGAAACCAGTTCCCGGGTTATAAACTTGAACTTGAGAACAACTAAGTAGCGTGGGTCCGGCTTGGGGTCGCCATGTTTAAGGGATTTTCGAGGATAGACAGAGTTGAATTTATTTCAAGATTTGATTACATGGTATTTTGTTGTACATTAATTATTTATTTATTAAAAATCAAAATTACAGATAGGTTTTTTTGTGGGTGGGTCATAGTTTTGTGTTTATTACTCGCTTTAGAATTATAGAGGGCCTTGTGGCTAAATAATAACAGCTGCACGGGTCAATCGATCAGGTTAAGCTACGCTTGCCGCGGTTGGTCCGTAGATGGGTGACCATCTTTACATACAAAGACCCCTCCGTGCCTCGGAAAGCACGTTAAGCCGTTGGTCCCGGTCGTCATTCGTGAATCTTTGACGTTCGTTACGGGTCGTCAGAAGCCCGAAAGTCTGACAACCAGTCTTACCAAGGGGTGTCGTATTACCCAGTAACGGGGTTGTGGAGGTCAGATAGGCAGTAGCTCCATGTAAAATACTGGTATTCAGCTGCATCCGTTTAGACAAGAAGCCGACCCCAATGTAGTTGGGAAAAGGCTAGGCAGATGATGACTCGCTTTAGAATTGGCATTTTTATTTTTCTTCAGTCATGACCGATGGGTAAAAGTTTGCTAATCATTAGGAGCGTTTACGCCGTACGGCATTTCATAAAAAATGTCAAGTTCTTATTTTTCGAAATGACAGAACCGATTCTGATGAAACTTAACACACACACACACACATAAGCAGGATATCGAAATGTCTATTTAAGGCGCTGACAAGAGGTAAATGCCCAAAATAGGCTTGTCTTAAAAAAAAAATTGCCAAGTCTGTATAGTTTGTGGTAGCGGAAAAAATATATGTAAATTTTGATCATATTTCTCAGAACTTGGTTGTTACCAAAATACGTTTTGAAAAAAAAACCTCGATACAAACTAACGTTAAACTAACCTCTTACCTTGAGTTCCAATCCAAAATATCTGTATTAAATATCAACATACGTTACGTATTTAATTAATAACAAGAACGTCTTATTTGTACGCAAAACTTGGTTGTTTTTTATGATCGATTAGTCGATTACTCAACTCAATTTTGAGTAAATAGATAATTGCTTCATATTTTGCAATAAATTACAAGTGTTGTGTCATCGCGCTTCTCTTTCTTTTCTATACAGTCTGACAGTGACCGCGGTTTAGGTGTTGTCAGCGTCTTAATAAAAGATAATTGGAAATTTCGGTTTGTATGGAAATTTTAAAATCGCTCCTCTAATTTAACTGTAACACTATTTTTCGAAAATGTTTTCTACTAACTTTTTAGACCTATGTATCTTGCTTACGAGTATGTGAAAAATAAGGACTTAAAAAATTGTATGAAATGCCGTACGGCGTAAACGTCATCGACGTCGCTTTTGTTGAGGAAAGGATAGAAAAAGATTAAAAGTTATGTGTAGCAGACTTAGCATGACGCTTTCTATTTCTTTGAAGAATAGAGACGGCTCTTTCTATCTATACAAAGTGACTTTTCGTTTCTCCATTTTTGACATCTCACCGTAGAAATCCTTCTACAATCTGTCATTTCGTCTTTCGTTTCTAAAGATCTTTGTCTAGGTCCTTTTTTATGTAGAAGGATTTCTACGGTGCGATGTCAAAAAAAGAATAACGAATTGTCACTTTGTATAGAAAGAGAAAGCGTCATGCTAAGCCTGCAGGTGCTGCACCAAGGTAAAGCCACCAACTTTTAAAGTGTCAACACTTTCATCACGGCGGTGTAAACATATTACTCTTGTATGAATTGGCAAAGTTAAGCTTCTGTAAAGGATATTCATTGACAACTGTTTGGTATAGTACGCGCCAAACTTAATGGCGGCTCTGGGGGCCTACTCCCTAAACATTAAATCCGTAGTTTCGGCCGGAGTTACGGGCTTTTCCTACTCCGTATCACCTACGGACATAAGATTACTTCGGAGCCCGAACTGAGTATTAGAGAGCAACACGATTTGACAATTGTCTCTACTCGAAATGTGTTTGTGCCCGTTCGATAAAGGAATTTGTCACTTGTTTTGACGGATCAACTACTTTCGGACGGGCTTTCTGTATCTTCACTGATGGACTCCGTTTGAAAAAGGAATTTGTCACTTGTTTTGACGGATCAACTACTTTCGGACGGGCTTTCTGTATCTTCACTGATGGACTCCGTTCGAAAAAGGAGTTTGTCACTTGATTTGACGGATCAACTACTTTCGGACGGGCTTTCTGTATCTTCACTGATGGACTCCGTTTGAAAAAGGAATTTGTCACTTGTTTTGACGGATCAACTACTTTCGGACGGGCTTTCTGTATCTTCACTGATGGACTCCGTTCGAAAAAGGAATTTGTCACTTGTTTTGACGGATCAACTACTTTCGGACGGGCCTGTATCATCGCTGATGGACTTAGAGAGTAATCCCCCTGAATGAAGTGCGCTACTCGCTGCGCGGTACCCCCAGGGGGGGGGGGGGGGGGGGGGTTGGTGCTGACACATGAATTCGTCACTGCACAGCGACTCGCCTCATGTTCCGAGCCGTCATAAAGTTTGAATCGGGCTGTAGTACAGGTATCCTAACTACTGAACTTTTTCCTGGCGGATGTAGACAATATTATCATTGTTGAAATAATTTACTACAATCAAGATAAGCAAGACATTTTTTTCTTCGTAGATCGTGTAACCGCAATGGTTACACGATCTACGAAGAAAAAAATGTGCTAATGATCATAAATAGGTACTTTTAGGAATCATGGGTGCAAAAAATTTTTATGAACTTATAGGAAAATCTTTTCATAGGTATTTTTTGAATACCACCGTAAATTAATTATTAGTTATTACCTTCTACCGTCTACCCGCGACTTCGACTGCGTGTTTCTTGTTTTAAGAGGCTGACAAAAGCTAAAGCGCGGTCACTGTCAGACTGCATAGAAAAGAAAGAGAAGCGCGATGACACAACGCTGGTAATTTATTGCAAAATATGAAGCAATTATCTATTTACAAAAAAATCTATTGTTTGGATAAAAAAATTAAAACATTATTATGCTTGTAGAATAATTTGAAAAAAACTCAGAATCATTGGATATTAGTATGTTTAGAGGTATCTTCGTGGTTTTTTTCTATCCTATCAAATTAGTTGTATTATGTTTTCAACACACTATATCTAGCATATATACCTATCATATTATAATTTTCTGATTTTGTTTACTGCAGTGGATCTTTTAGGCATTATAAAACTTATAAAATTTGCGTTTAGCTCCTGTAGTGTCCCTTAGATATAAAATGTATCCTGTGACACAGCCAGTGTCTAGTGCCAGTGACCACCACAACCCAGTTACTGGGTTGTGGAGGTCAGATAGGCAGTCGCTCTATATAAAATGCTGGTATTAAGCTGCATCCGGTTAAGTTGTAAGCCGACCCCAACATAGTTGGGAAAAGGCTTGACAGATTGATTTTTAAATACTAAGAAGCTTTATTTACAGATTTACTTTGATACAATCTAAGCAGACGTAAGTTCTCAAGATCATCAAGCCTTAAGGAGCTGACAAGACCCAATTGACCAAAATTGGTTTCTCTTAAGAAAAAAGATTGCCAAATCTGTATAGTTTGTGGTAGCGGAAAAAATATATGTTAATTTTGAACATATTTCCCAGAACTTGGTTGTTACCAAAACACGTTTTGAAAAAAAAAACTCGATACAAACTGACGTTAAACTAACCCCTTACCTTGAGTTCTAATCCAAAATATCTGTATTAAATATAAACATACGTTACATATTTAATTAATAAAAATAACGTCTTATTTGAATGCAGAACTTGGTTGTTTTTTATTTTCGATTACTCAACTCAATTTTGAGTAAATAGATAATTACTTCATATTTTGCAATAAATTACAAGCGTTGTGTCATCGCGCTTCTCTGTCTTTTCTATGCAATCTGACAGTGACCGCGGCTTAGGTGTTGTCAGCGTCTTAACGAGTAGACATTTTTAAGCTCTTGCTTCTAAAGAGTCTATTTTAAATTAAATTAAGTTGGACTACATTGTTGTATTTCCCACCTGTAAATACAAATGTAAGTGATAATAATAATAATAAATTAATTAATTCAGCTGAAATTGGGTTAATAGAACATTTGGATTAATAGAAAAACACCTAGTCCTAACACTACTTAGAGATTTATCCAATTAACTAGCATCAGCCCGCGATTTCGTCTATGTGGGTTTCAGAATTGGTTTACCGGAATAAAAATTGTTCTAAACTACAAGTGTGCCAAATTTCACGCAAATCCGTTTAGGCGTTTTTGTGTGATTGAGTAACAAACATATAAACATTACTAGCTGTGTGTTTATATTATTACTGTCTGCAATTCAAGATCAAAAGCCTAGCCTATGTCCTTCTCCAGGTAATCGACTACCCATGTGCTAAAATTTCAGCAGGTTTAAGGCTCCTTCAAACAGGCGCGACACAAAGACACCGCGTGTAGCGCTACAAGCGGTGCCTTTGTGTCGCGCTTGTTTGTAAGAGCCTTTAGCGTGAAAGCGTAACAAACATATTCAATTTCGCATTATAATATTAAGCTAGGCTAATAAGAGGATTGTGCGTGTCCTAAAAATACTCAGAATATGGTAATTCTTAGCCCTATCAGTTAAATCGGTTTCAGATTTCGTCGTAAATACATACAAATGATTTGAATAGATATTTGTGTAAACCTGTAGTTTTTATAACATGTGTCCATTTTTGCTACTTACGGAGATGCTAAGTAATCACTAATCACTTTAGCCATCAATTTATTGTCTTGAATGATTTTCCAAACATTTTTGAAATGTAAAGTGTCTTCTAAGTATTTCTTGTGAAGACAAGAAATACTTAGAAGACACTTTACGTTTCAATTATTTGTTGAAATTTAAATAAAATTAACATTAATTTAAAAATAAATACAATCTACATATAATTATACTTTATAGTCGATAAACATAAATTGTAAATAAATAATGTTTACATATGAACAGTGCCGGATTAACCACGTAGCAAGAGTAGCAATTGCTACCGGCCCCGCGCAAAAGGGGGCCCTGCGTAACCAATCCCGCCCACGGCCCAACTCCGCCTGAGCGTAATTTTTTGAGTGAAACTTATTAAGACGTGGTATATTCTATTTGATGTCACAAAAACGTGAAAGTAACACTTTTTCCGACTAAGACAATCCACGTCAGAAAATCGGTAACCGATTATTTCCTTGGCAAAAATATAACACAGCATTTCATACGGTAAACGCAAAAGTTCTACAAAAAAATAGCATTTGAATCGGCTCTACATAGTCTGACGTGTGCGAGCACTCACTCAGTGTGGATCTGTAGCAGAATTGAAATGGCTCGATTCAAACTTTTTATTATAACTTAGTAATCATATAAGTACCAAAAACTATTCTTAGAATCCATAGCAGATCAAGGGCCCCTCGATAGAATTTGCTATGGGCCCCGCGCTTGCTTAATCCGGCACTGCATAAGAATATATAATAATTCTGACAGAAATAATAAAATCCGATATCTTTTTAGAACTACCTTTATTTTGGCACTGACGTCAATAGTTACCAGTATCCCTTTAATAAAAATATCTTTAAAATATTAAACAAAAAAAAACAAGAAAATGTTTTGGCCTGTGCTGACTTCTAAGCGGTTCAACGAATAGTACTTAATTGGGCTGAAAAAAACCTTAACGTTCACCTATTTATTAACCTAAATGAAAAAAAAAATCATACACGGATACAGATTCACAATGACAACAAAACAAATCGAAATCAAAATTCGAATTCAATAAATTCATGGAACGCGATGATTCAGGCCATCTACATGGCAATATAAAGTGACTAAAGGCCATGTTCAATGCCAGTCGAGTTCTGCGCGTGAGAACACACGCTACATTATTTTAGTACATTTTAATTTTTTTAAAGTTCTTTTTTTAAACCGCCAAAATGGCGTCTGCCGTGATTAAATTAAGTGCCATATTGTTGTTAGTTGCTGTGGTCGCCGCTGATGTTTGTTAGTATTTTTTTTTTACTATTTTAAGTTAATTAAACTTTTCGTTCGCGCGATGTGGTTGCGTGAAAAAGCTCTGTTGCTGCACGATCTTGGGATTTGAAAAACTGCAATGAAGCTTTAATATAAAAGAAGTAGAACTTCTTAAAAAAAACGCCTCTCGACCTATAAAATATTGAATTCAGTATATATTTAATTATAACTTATTTTGAAAATAAAAACAACAAAATACTAAATATTTATAGAAAGAAACCTAGTAACTTATCGTTGTAATAACTGTTTATAAGTAAGAACTTATAACTTTAGTATTTTCTTTTCTTTTTATTCATTACTATACGTACCTACACAATACGTATAGGTTTGTTGCAAAGCCGATTATTACTATATTATCTCTACACAATAATAATGTCAACGATCAAGGTAAAGTCTTTGTCAACAAATAGATACAGATAGAAACTTATATTTTTGCTAGAGATACGTATACTTATTTACCTACCATTTTATATACCACAAGTTCAGCACATCTCGCATTAAATTTTCGGGCACCCATCTCCATCCGATTAACATTTCATATAATTTTATTATATTTGTAGTATAAGAGTACCTGGAAAGACTTGGGGAAGGTCTTTGCCCAACAGTGGGACAGCAAGCTAGTCAATAAAATAAATATTTATTTAATCTAGCCATTCATCAATAAATAACTTCACCTAAACTTACGTCTTCTTTATTACAATTTATTAAAATTTTAAAATTAAATTAAAATGTTAATGTATTAAACTCTTTATTAGGTTAAACTACGATCCAACGGTCTTGCAATTTATATGTAAAATAGTTTTTTCCTCAGATTCTTAGAACTGCACCTATCTATACCTACCTAGTTAGTTGTTAGTTCCGTGTAAATTTACAGTAAACAATTTAGTATCTTCAGGAATGCAAAGCGATAAGTTACTTGAAAGTCGGTATGACCATTTAACAACATCGTTAAGCTGAAATATAAAAATAAATATTATTAAAGTTAATAAACGGTTTTAGCTTATTAGGTTTTTATTTTATACAAAAGTAGTTAACAGCAACTAACCTTTTAGAATCCATTTTTTTTCAATATAAACATTTTTAAATAATACAAAAATGCTTCCATTTTTTTAAAGAAAACAGTCCTCGAAATACTATTGACCCTTTTTCCTGCCCACAACCATAGTGCCTGGCTTCCTGATGACAAAAAGTTCTCAATTCTAACCCAATAGGTATACTACAAGGGCTCCGTGCCCTTATCGGTACGAATAATGAAAAAAAAAAAATTGTATTTTAATTATTCCTTTAAACGAAGCTACTTACTCTTAATACATCATCCTGCAGACAGGCGCGATGCGATAGTGCGACGCGATTTTGGTAGAACAATTATTGCTATGAAGTTTTCGGTTCTGGTAAACATTATTTCCTGAATATATTTTACCAAGTATTTTACTACAATACTTACGTATAATAGAATTACTGTGTGTTCTAAAAAGGTAAATCCCTATTGGGATTTACCGGTTAACATATATTTTTAGCATAACTTACTTGCGTTAAATGAAGGTGTAATAACAAATTTAAAAGTCACTAAAGTCATTTATATGAAATAGTGTTTATCTCATAATTATAGTCAAAAAACAAGCCATCAAATTATCTCAAGAAGGTTGCATATTACAGCCATGCAGGCTAAACCTCTACAGTACCTTTTACCAGAGGCATAAAAAAAAACTGTATAGGGTTAAGCCTGCATGGCTGTACTATGCAACCTTCTCAGTATAATTTTGGCGCAAAGTAGGTACTTACTTACAGAGGAGCGTTGACAGGGTGACTGGTAATTAATGACTGACACTTAAGCACATGACTATGCTCATCATTATAAACAATTATTACTTTGGCACCAAACTTGAAAACGCGAAAATAAAATCAGCTGTTCAAAAAAAAATTGGGTAGCAGTTTTTTTTTTCAGGGTTTGTCCCAAAAGTTGTACATAGTGATGAACTGATGAGTAACGTTATACGTGTTTAAGTATCGGTCACTAATTGAAAGAAAGAAAATACATTTATTTAGCACAGACTAAAAGGCAGACAATATAAAAAACAGCAAATAAAAAAAATATATATAGGTATATAAAAATCAAATAAAAAGTGTAAAGCACGATATAATAAATTAGCAGGAAAGTGTGCCTCACGGCTGCGCTAAAAAGGCCCAGTTCAGCAAAAAAATGCCAGACAACTATACCTGTGCCTGACGCTGGTTTTCAACTGGATCTGAAGTGTAAGGTGACGGATGTAAATCAGTTATACTGCAACGTGTATAAGCATACTTAAATAAAATAAACATGTGGCAGATAAAAATAATAACGAATATGTAGGTACCTACATAAATAGTTTGTTTTTAAATAAAATTTATAACAAAAAAAGGACAAATAAATGAATGGGTCACTAATAAATAAATAAAACTAATAAATAAATGAATGGGAAACAGTATATAATGGAGACATTTAGTGTGACCATGTCCCGCGTAAGCGTCGTCTAAAAGCGCCTATCTTGCTTATAACTCTGATCGGTGGTGGCAGATTATTCCATAATAATAATAAATATAATTGCTAGTCACCCTATCTATACTATCTTTAGCATTTTGTGACAAATATACATTTATTTGTTTAGTCACCATTGTCTCTAGGTGACCACATCATTAAAATGTAGCCAAGATTGCCTTTGCCACAGAACATTAACCTTTATAATGTTTTCTAAAGTACTTTTTTCACATCAAACGTTTTAAATCACCGCATAATTTGTTGTATAATTGCATACTTTTCTGCCGTGAAGACAAAAGTACTTATCTCACATTATGTTATTATGACAGTACACCGACTTAGATCATAATTTTCCGGCCCTTGTCAGTGCTGATATATTTACGGAATTACGAGAATATAAATCGTAATTATCATGAAGTCTGTCTATGATAATTGTGATGCTATATCATGTCGATGTCAAAAAAACAAACATCCGACTTAAGGCTCGTGCAGTGACGCGATATCGCGGACGCGGCAGCGTTATGCCTGTCGCGCCCGCGATATCGCCCCAGTCTGCACGAGCCTTTATATCTATTAATTTTGATTTGACTATTGATTTTGATTTTGAAATTATCTAAGGTACTTAAAATTGTCTAAAGGGCCTCTGCTAGTTGGCTTCGGCCCCTCGTACGCCTTCCAAAGGTCCGGGACCCCAGGGGCCCGAGATATTGCAAAGACATTTAAAATAATTATAATTAAAATTTTGTATGCTACGTGATGTGTTATTTAGTAATTCAGGACCCTTTTACCATAGACACTTTAGGAATATAAGATTGTGCATTACATTAACCAGTGCCTTTAATAAGATGTCGAGATAAAAAAAGATTTATGAAATGAAATGATGGAAGTAGACCTAAAATAATATTAATATTATGTTGTTTTTACCTTACTGACATGCATCATCAGCCATGTCAGTGATGTGGCTTTCAATTTTGAAGATAGAGCTGCTCTAGTAGCGCTGTACCTACCCGAAGTAGAGTTCTGTTAATTTAAGGGTCGGATAATCGCCGTTGACCTTAGCAATACAAATACGGGTCGTTTTCACGCCGCGCCGCCACGTCGTTCGGTTTCATAGGGATTACTTTTTTTTTGTAACGCAAAAATAAATATTTGACAAAAAACTACAGACAGTACACGTACAGTACAGTAGTCATAGATAATAAAAGTGACCTATCATACAAAAAAAAAACATGAAAGTATCTTAAGTAGTTTGAAAAAAATATCGCTTTGGGTAGACATCTTCCTGAATTTATTTCTTAGAGTATTTTACTACAATACTTAAATATTCACATATAGAATTGATGTGTAAGCGTTTTAATTTAACATGCTTTTTTTGCATAACTTACTTGCATTATATGAAGGCGTAATAACAGATTTAAAAGTCACTAAATAAGTACATAAAAAATATCATGTGTGCCTTAAGCATCAACCCGGCTACATTACGGCCGATGAGTCCTGACCGGTCTGAACATAGGCTCTCCGAACTTCCGCGCATGTCCTCTCATTCACACTGGCCTCATGTCATCATTTGGTTCCTAAAAATTGTTATTGCGCAGCCTTCTGCGCAATGTTCGGACCGGCCATGATTCATCGGCCGTATTGTAACAAAGTCGGAAAATATTACTTAATAATTATTATTATATTAAGTCTTACCTTCATTAAGTCTAATCCAAATTATAATAAATTAAATTTAGTTATCATTAATTGGCGTTAATTTTGCGTTCTACCGGTGAAATCTCCGATGCTTATTTTTGGAAATCGAAAACAATAAAATTGCGTTCTCTAATACCTAATTAACATGAATTTAATTTAATAGAGGAAGTGCTACAACAATGCAGTGTATTGGAAACTAATTGGAAACAGATCGCCATTGTTAACGATACTTATTAACAATTATGTGATTATTCTCTCATAGACAATTACAGAGCATTTAGAAACGGTATAATGGTGTCGGAAATAAAATTATTCACACAACAAGTTCCATACAATGTCGTGATAAACCAAATCAAAAGTGATTTATTCAAACTAAGCCGAGAATCAGCACTTTTCGAACGTTAAGGCCGACCCATGCCCTCTCGCTCCGCACCATAGCCTGGACCAGGGCCGGACGCGAGAGATCTCCGCTGCCGATCGCCTCCACGAGGACACGGCGGTGCTCTGCCCAAACCGGGCAGACCTCCACCGTATGCTACACAGTGTCCTCCGGGCGATCCACACAGTGGGGACACCCGGGCGTTTCCTCCCACCTTATCCGACACAGGAACCTCTCGAAGCTACTGATGGTACTGTCTGTGTTTATATTGGACATAAGTGACATCGGTGAAGGAAAAACACCACAAGGAAACCTGGACTTTATAGTTAATATAAGTCTAAAATCGCCAACCCTTCTTGAGGAAACGTGGTGATCAATGCCATCTCTGTATGTAAAAAGACCTTTGCCCTGCAATGAGACATTAATAAGCTAGTATTGTTATAGAAAGTTACATCGCTCTTTTGTTTTGTTTAGTCCTGCCTTTTCTTTGGTCTGCTGTGGTAGCCCACGAAATGATCAAAATATGATTTGCGACCATAACAAATATGTATGAACTGGGCTGAGCGACTATATAATTCTGAATAATAATTAGGTTTCAAATTAGGTTGTAACCAAAAAAAAGATTTACTTAGGTAGGTGTCTACTTGACGCATTCCTCAGGTCCTAATAACAACTGTGTGAAGAGGCGGTGAATCGAATATATTCGATTAAAGTATCTGGCAGCAGAGTAGCAGATGATTGCAGACAAATTCTTATTAGATTAGAGAGGTTAGATAGTGCGGGGTATCTTGTTACCCAGTAATTAGGTTGTGGGGTCGCTTCAGGCGCAGATTATATGATTTTAGTGACTTTTAAATCTCTATTACGCCTTCATATAATACAAGTAAGTTATGCAAAAAAGTATGTTAAACTAGAACGGTTACACATCAATTCTACATGTGAATATTTAAGTATTGTAGCAAAATACTTTATGAAATAAATTCAGGAAGTAATGTCTACATGGGTAGACAAAAAAAAAACGATATTACTTTCAAACTACTTAAGATACTTTAATGTTTTTTTTTTGTATGAAAGGTCACGTTTATTATCTATATTACTGGCTGTAGTTTTTTTTAAATATTCATATTTTCGTTCCTAAAAATAAATATCTCCTATGAAACTGACCGGCAGCGCGGCGTGAACGCGATTTGCATTTGTATAGCCAAGGTCAACGGCGTTTATTTCGACCCTTCATGTAAAATACTGGTATTCAGCGGCTTCCGATTAGACTGGAAGCTGACCCCAATATAGTTGGGAAAAGGCTAGGTAGATGGTGGTGACAGTGCCTATCAGGATGTAGCTAGGTACCTACCTATCTACATCTCTGCCTAACCCTCCTAGGAAAATAGGCGTGTTGCTATGTAAAGGCTCGTGCAGACAGGCGCGACGCGACACCGGTAGGACAATTTCTGTGAAGTTTTCAACATAAAAGAAATTGTTCCACCAGAGTCGCGTCGCGTCGCGCCTGTCTACAGAAGCCTTTATGCACAGTGCCTATTCGCACACTCAATTCTAAACTCTAAACTCTTCACCTCATACCTATACACTTTTTCTATCAGTTTTTGAAGCACTTTGTACTCCAGTCGTAAGTTTGCACTCCTATCGTGTGGCCATAAGCACTCACCAATTTTAAGTTCTTAAATAAACATGGCTTCCCATATGACTTGTTGTATCAGAATTTCTTCATTCCTCGCTCTTACAAATGGCCAATGAGTCAACAACATATTTGTGGTCAACAGTTGCATCATTCAAGCAATGTTACGAAGGTATAAGGTACTTGACAGACGGTTGAACGGATGGAAGAATGACTAATACTTGATATAATTTGCACCTTTTTGGAATTCTCGCTAACATTATTTGATTAAATTCTATGAGGAATCAAATTTTGTTATTGTGATAAATAACTTGAGTGGCATACTTCTACATTCCTACTCCAAAATACTGGCGAGCAAAATTATTCTTAAATAAGAATATATTTTTTTAAGATATATTTTGGCTCGCCACCAGTTTTGCTGTAAGTATTCATTGGTTTAACCCAAAGCCTCTGAAGCAGCACAAAATTATTTTTAGCCCTTGGTAGTCGAGACGTTCCTCAAAATTACCCGGACCTAGAGACCAAGATCTAAAAACCAGACGTCACAAACATAAAACTTGTTTTGCTCAACCAAACTATGTATTTTCTTTGTATCTACCTAGCACCAACCTTGACGCTCCACAAAGGTGTTCCCGCCAACGCATGCACCTTAATTTGTATGCAGTATCCTAGGAATATGTCGCCAGACCAGTCCAGTATAGCAACGTAGATGAACCGGTCTTGAACCGGATCAAGTGGCACTATAGGTACTGCGCTCGCAATTTAGTTTCCAATTATGTAAACAAATATGTGTTTTTAGAAAAACAACTTAAAGGTCTGCATATAAAGTTCAGGTTGCGCTACAACTTTTTTGAAATCAGCTTAATTTACACTGGCCTAAAGTTAACATTCGTTTAAATGGGCATGACATCGATTGGAAACAAGGATTTGAATAGACTTTAAACAGCAACGCATCGTTCACGCATTGCTGCCCACAAGTCCTTCGGTGAGCAGGTATTTTAAGATCTTATTATGGATAAAAAATCAATTAACGGTGCCTCTTGTTTTTTACAATGTTTTGGATTTTCGGCAGCTGTTTTAAAATGCGCAGATCTAAGATTAATGATTAACGGTCGTTAAACAAGGAAGTGGGTCAGAATATCCTTAAGCTTGTAAGAGTTGGAAAAAAAAAGTTTAGTTTATTTTTGTCAAGTTTTCGATGTCTAACTAATCACCAACAGATGATTTCTTAGAGATTTGTTAAGAATTGCAGCAAAATAAGCTTACACTTCTTCCATTAAAAAAAAATAAGGCCGTAGATTCAAGGCCTCTACCCTGACATCATAGGCTTTACAACTTAAGTTAATTTAATTATCATTGCCTTAACATCAATTCTATAAATATTCACGCCGTAACACAATGTGAGAATTAAAAGCAGAAAAAAAAATTGAAAATAATGTATTGTTATTGGCATCGTGCCCTCCATAATGTATGACATCACTAATATCCGTGTGCTGAATGGCAAACGACCATAATAGGTCAGACCGTGACGTCAGATGACAATATAAATATTGCAACGTGGTTAGAACAACAACTAATGGTTCTATATTGCCCTATTATTTATTTATACTTGATTTATTGTACGTAATTTCTCATTAAGACGTGAGACGGGTTTTTATCGAGTTATCGATCTACAGACATGTTAATTTGCTGTTTTCCCGTGATAGGTCTCTAACCTAAATCGTACCTAACTAGTAGCTGCTTGATGCTTTAGCATTATTCAAAGAAAAGAAGGCAGCTCGGGTTGCTGTGAAGCAATTAATAAGGCCATTTGGCACACATGCAGTAGGTACCTATATGCATCACTGCTTGGAGACAGATTTTCTTTTCTACTTGGGCCCATATTATAGAACTTCACTCAAAACTCAAGTATTACTTAAAACTAATTTAAAGCCATTTGATTGGTTGAAAGTTGAAACTAGGTTTAAGTAATGCTTAAGTCTTGAGTAAGGTTCTGTAATAGGGCTCTTAGATTGTTGATTGTATATCTAGATATACAATGAATAAAAGCACTGCAAAAGCAATGACTTTGTACCAATATTTACAGACCAAAATGATAGGCCTTGGCCGTGCATCTTTTAACCCTTTTTTATATCAGGACATTTAAATTCCATTACATTCTTGATTCTGTTGCAACTTGTCCTGATAGATAGATAAAACATTTATTCAGTGCACACAAAAGACATAGCACAACACACAATAGCACAGTTAATAGATAACAAAATACAGGAATATTAAAAAGACAAGGTGCCAATAGACAAAAAAGAAAAACATTCTTAAAAAAGGGACACTATGACACACTATACTTCAAATCAATTTTTGAACACAAGGTGCGATGTGCGTCTCAATGTTGCATCAAATGGGAGTCCAGCATGTGTCAGGCATACTTGACGCTGATATTCTGCTGGATCCCTGCAGTGACATACGGACGTCGAGCAGACGAGATAAATTGGTGTTGTGACAAAGTGTTATGTCCTGCAGCATGTTGCTCTCTATACTCCATCTATCATAAGCATACTTGTCATAGTTTTACTCCAATTGTCGTGATAACCACACCCGCTTGCCATGCCTCCATTGCTCACCTTATTACGTATCAACATAGGAATTAAGACATACGCATTCGATCTTGAACTTTAAATGTGGATTTTCCCAGACTATTTCCTTTCACTCCTTCACAAATCACGAGTAATGTCTATTAGATATGCTTTAGGTATTTCTCATACGTAATTACTTCCGTGGTTTGTACCTATTTGTTATTAATAGGTCAGTGTCGAAGATGTTTATATAGTAAATAGATGTATTTCCGTATTTTATTATTAATTGATTACTTTATTATGTACATATTTTAATAAAATGTTTTTTATCTGAATACATGTCATGTTATGTAGATTTATTGATTAGAGACAAAGCATTTAATTATTTCGCAGCCGTCCGCGTCGCCGAGAAGTTTAGAGACGGAGTTGTCTCGGGAAAGTAAAAAAAAATTGCTCAAAAATCTGATCGAGAACCCAGAAGCTATCATGATATCGAAGTCTTTTTAAATGTAGACATCGTTTTACCCTGAAGTTGTTTCTAAAATGGCCCCTGTAGTGGGCTCTAAAACGAGCCCTAAATCATGGCCTAAACTGAGCTCTCTCAAGCCCCTAAACCAGGTATTTACCAATTTCGCGTTTGAGCACTGTCTGCCAGACGAGTATTCATAAATGATAAATGATTTTTATTTCTGTAAGTAGGTTTGTACAAACACTTTTACACGTCAATCATATTTTTTAAATAAAGCTAGATGAGGTCGGCGGTTCCTATCTGACTACTCTGAGAAGAAAAGCCGAAACAAACTCAGAGGTCACAGTATCTTTTAAAGTCCAGACATAATCTTGGTCAGATCATGTGAAGGCCATTTAGATTGGTCTCTGAAATGGTCCTTTTGAGGAAATAACCACACAGATTGTGCACACTTGCGTGTCAGTGCACGCATTTGTCAGTAATCGTGCAGCTCAACTCAGAACTTAATGAGCTCAACGATGAGACGAACAATGCCAAAGTAAGAACATTTGGGTGGGCCGCATAATTTACTCAAACTGCCAGACATGATCATTTAATACTAAATGAGAAAGACACAAAACAAAATATGACCGACATAATACTCACATTCACAATAATTTCAATAATAATATATTAAACTCCACAAAATAAATATGTCATTGTGTTTTGAATAATCATTAAATGTCAAAGTGTATATAAATAAAATAAAAGTTTCAGTATGCAAAAATTGGAGCAGCTCAATCCCAAGCAAGTTAACCAATACTACATATACATTCTTGACAAACATCGTGAGATAAGGCGTATATTTCGTAGTCGACGAGGCCCAGAGGCTTAGAGACGCATATTTTATATACGTTATAAATACTCAACTTAAAGGCTCCTACATACTGGCGCGACTTGTCGCGCGACGCGACGCGACTCAAAGACACCGCGTGTAGCGCTACAAGCGGTGCCTTTGAGTCGCGTCGCGTCGCGCGACAAGTCGCGCCAGTATGTAGGAGCCTTTAAGCTAAAATGGCGATGGGCTGAACAAAGCAAGACTCATTGGTGATCACTGGATTACATGGATGACTTGATGGCCAGGTTAAAGAAAAAGTGGAAGATCTATTTATAGCATGTTGGAGAAGGATTCTTGCTACAAAGAATACTTAATATTATTGTTTTATAGTAGATAATAATATAATCTTATAACATCATATTTTTTATTGTTTTTTAATTACAATTGCTGAGAAAATTAAAATGTTACATTACGATAGCATGCAGTTTTGTATTAAAGTTTTTGTTATTCATACCATAGCATAAAATACAACTGAATTGAGAACCTCCTCCTTTTTATTCGGTCGGTTAAAAAGGCTTTATTATTTTCTTATGTCATTTATTTATTAAACGTTCAAAGAAAGACATAAAACTCAAAGATCAAAGATACTTATACACACTGGGTTTAAGGGACATCGACACATCAACTGTTACCAGGAATCGTAATAACCGACGATTTTTTTTTACGCTGGGAGATCTGGAATCATGTGCTGAATACGTTTGATAAGTGATGTGACTGTATCTGCCAACTTATTTTTATATTTGCAGGACTAGTTTAAAAAGCAAAATGTCTCTCCATCTTCTTTGTTCATATATAGAAAAGTGATAGTTTTTATTTCTTCCTCAAAAAGTAATTTTAAATTAAAAGGTATCTTCGATCTGTGCAATAAACAATATTAAATACGTAAATATGGTATTAGTTTGGGCGTCTCCGCCCTTACACGGTGTAAGGGACATCGAGCCGCGCAAGTCGATGAGATGGTTGATTATCGGGGAATTTCAACGAATATTCTCGGTGTACTGACTTACTACACCGAGACTTTATGTACGCAAGTCAAGTAGCTCATAAAACACACCGTGTGTTGTTTAAATCAAGCAGAATAACCAATAATAACCTTGGCCTCGACATTTAAGTCCATAAAGTTTGGACAAATAATAATTTGCATCTCTCGATCACTCGACTATGACGTATTCTGAGAACAATGGTAACTATGTACCTAATAGGCAATCATAATTTATATAATAAAATAGTTTAACAAGCGGAAAATCTTAGAACTCATAAAAAATTACTCATATGTCAGGTAAACCCACACGGAACTTCCTTCAAATTGCAAGGAATGTAGGGTATTTGGGAAAACCAAGCGTACAAAATTGGTGATCTAACAAATGTTCTCGGTAACAATTTCCTAATTGCTAACACCTGACAGGATTATCCGTGACTAAAATATGAATACTTAATTATTTTAAGGTCCACGTTCGGTCTTTGTCAACTTCAAAAGATTGACAGAAATAGAACGATATTTTAAATTCGTTTAGCGGTAAACGTATTTAGTGGTTTGTGGTGCAATTGAGCCTTATTTAATCATTTCAGTAAATATTCTGACTAAATGATAGCTACCATTGGCCATTTGGTTACAGATAGTAAAGATCAGTTTTAACAATCTACTCTTTGTATATGGAGGCAGCTACATGATGCGTGGTAGGTATCCATGCATTCAAATATTCGTACTTCATCATTGCAACATCATCATTATCCACACGACTTCACCCACTTTGTTAGCAGTAATCTCTGTCTATGCTCCTGTGCCAGTCTCATCCAAGATTGATCCTTTTTAACGACTTCCAAAAAGGAGGTTATGTTTTTATTTTTAATGTATTTTCACCGATTCTCCGTCAGTTGTGGACCGATTTTAAAAATGATAAAATATATAGGTATAGTATATAAAATAATTATATTTTTTTTGTTTGGTAGGGAAAGCTTGCGCGGTGGTTCCATATAAATTTTATTAACTTTGCCTGGGTAGTTTTCGAGTTTGCTTCTATAATTCGTATTTAAGTCACTTTGTGTATCTTGATGATGTTATAAACTTAAAATACTTCCTGTCACGGTTGTTTACATATCAAGTAAGTAGTAATATATGTATACGAATTGGTGCGGGGTAGGTACCTACCATAATTAATAAGTGAAAAATAAATAAAAATATAAAACATTTTTACAAAAAACTTCAATTTCGGAAGTCGATGGCAAAAAACGTTGTTTTTCGTACTGAAATTTCGAATTTTATACCTGAGTATATTTTTTGTACAACAGTCGAGCCAACTTCAGCAAGAATTCGAATAAATAATAGGTATATACTTAGAGGTCTACGTTTAGTTTTCTTCTTTAGTAATCGTAGTTTTACAAAAAAAAATTTAGGGCCATGCAATATAAACAAACCGTAGGTACCTACATCATCGGACATTACAAGGCCCTGCTATGGCCACAAAAACTGCCTTGACCTTAAACAGGACTTATCACTTTACATTCTGCGGTCACATTTACATAAACATATATTTCGTCATCACATACCACCTTGGTTCTGGGATTTTCACACCAACATTAAAACCTTTATTGATTTAAGTTTGTATTCTAATTTTAAAAAGTACTCGATCATTTAAAAGTCTTTTTTTTTTAATTGATTTAAAAAGTTTTGCCACTCTCTTAATGTAAAATTCGAATTATAAACCTCTAATCTCTGCACCACCCTTGGTTGACTGGTAGAGAATGCCTGAGGCATTAAGTCCGCCTTTGTACCTTTTTTGTGTGTAAAAAGTTTAAATATATAAATAATAAATAAAACGGGTTTAAATATTTACATACTTTATAAACACAATACCGAAATTTAAAAATAGAATCATATTATAACACTTTTTTCTAACAAAATAATTGTATAAAACAAATTTTTACCAATTTAATGTCGTCAAGGAGATCAATTATTTTTTTTATAATAACGCATATGCGGGGCGCGCCATTTTTGCTTATTATATTACAAAAAGTTTTAATTCAAATTTTCACTTGTCTGTGCCAGCGCTCGCTGCACCACATGCGCGGTGATGAGCTGGGTTTTGGCGCCATTCAAACGTTTTGTTGTACTGAATTTCGTGGGTTTTTTTAAATTCTTGCTTAAGAAGGTCTGATGTCAGTGAATGTAAAGAAAATTTTGCCCCGCCCGATTTTAAATGCGGCGACGGATTAATCCAGCAAAATCTATAAAATTATATTTAGTAGGTTCAATCCCAATATATGAGAGTATATAAAGTAGTGTATGTAACTGCACATAACTAGGTATTAAAATACTTGTGTAATACTGTTAAAAATCGATCCCTAACTACTATTTATCTACGTAAAACTTTACTGTCGTTGAAATCGGTCACGCATGATTTTTTTATTGCATTTTATATGTAAAGTCCTGCAGGCAAACCTCCACCACAGTCAGACTGCGACGGCTCAGCTTCGCAAGTGGCTGGAGGCGATGCGTTTTAAACTTTGATCGTTGAGCTCAATAGAATAATAACATCAAAAGAAGTGTGTAAGTAATAAACTAATAACGAAAAGACATGATATTTTACGAATTCAATAAAACTGATGGAACAGTCAGGCAAGATCGGGAGTAAAATCGGGCATCGCATTTCATTCCATTCGTCAATTTTTAATCATTGTAGTTTTTCAAACCCATATTTTTTCCTAAAAGCGACATGTCCCCACCGGCACCGAATACAACGGTCAATTATTGTCACCTATAAAATAAAATTACTTATATTTAAAAAAATACACAATGTGTCTACGTCTCTCATCCGTCTCTCATCGCAGGTCTGCTGGAAGAAATATCTAATGAAATAAGCAGTACCTTTTTGCTCTTCTATCTTAATGTATTCTTCTCTTTTAAGTGTTTTGCGTATAAATAAATAATTAAACAAATGAATTATTATAATTTTCCAGCTCACTTACAAGGCTCGGCGCTAGCGCAGCCTGTGACAGAGGTGTGCCTCGGCTGCATCTGTCAGGCGGTGTCCGGGTGCAAGCTTGGAACCCAGTGCGAGGGTGACCACTGTGGACTATTCCACATCACCTGGGCTTACTGGGCTGATGCCGGCAAACCTACCCTGAATGGACAGTCGCCTGATGCGCCTGATGGTAAGACGATGTTCTGTATAATTTATTTTGAGCCCCGAATTCAACAGCATTTGTGTTGCTAGCAATGTTCACACTGAAACTTAAGACTTAATTTAACTTAAGTTGCAAAAACAATGGCGCCGATTCCCTTGTTCACAAACTAAACTAAATTTAAGTTCAGTGCATCTTTTTCTTTCTATTTCATTAAGAAAAGGACAGAAGATAAGTTTTAGTTTAGTCCTGTCAAATTAATCAGCGCTTGACGTAAATTGACGTAATATTAGTGGGCTAGTTTTTAATCACGTCTAAACTTGTATAGAGTAGTGACAGGTGCTGATTAATTTGACAGGACTAAAATAAAATTTATCTTCTGTCCTTTTCTTAATGAAATAGAAAGAAAAAGATGCACTGATCTTAAATTTAATTTAGTTTGTGAACAAGGGAATCGGCGCCAATGTTGTGCATATTTTTTGTGGGGTACGCCTTCTAGAATTTCAAATTCAAATTTATTTATTTGTACACATAGGTATAATGTTGGAACATAATGTAATAAAATATAAATATGGTGTCACTATGTGCTGCCCTGCAAGGCGTACAAATATTTCTTACACAGTAGGTGTCTGGTAGTATTGCCTATAAAATAACAAAAATACTGCTAAGTAATAGAATGGAAACTTCAGTTCCGTGACTGGCTGATAAACATTCGACAATGCGTCGTTGTCGAGTCTGCCCTTATGCCCCATAAGATTATGCATGTGGTTTTGTGGGCACAGAAGTGCAATAAGAAAAGATTTTCCTACGTCTGTCTGAGTGAAAATATTTTAAGCGGAAATGTTATATATATTATAGTTTAAGTGGAAAATTTTATATATATTATGAGTGGAATATTTGCATAAAGACATCCGGAATGTTTCCAAGTACTTATTTATTCATGAATATCTTTTATTAATTTACACGCTTGACACAGAAATGGTACCTATTTAAATAAATCACATATAATAGATAAATATGAATATATAATAATGAAATACAAATTATTTAAAGTGTCAAACTTGTTTCTTAAAACTGGCCGGCCTTGATTTAACTAACTGATGGTTTATGTTAAAGCAGCCATTAGGTTAATTGATTTTAAAATATCGAATAGTTTAAAATCGAAATCGCCAAACAAATCATTTCAATGGGCCACTTACTGACTACTAATTGTTACAAAAACTCATGTGCAATACAATAACCCCATGATTTTTTAGATTTACCTACTATACCGATAACTACAATTTGAGTTGTGCAAATATTCAGCAAAGCCCAGTATTGTCCAAGAATTCATATCCTACCGCGTAACAACAAACAATCGTGTAAAAAATAAGTCTGACAACTGATCTAAAATTCCAGATACTCCCAATCCCACAAATTATAAGTATGACGTCGTTGTCACAATTAGTAGCCCTGTGGGATGCATCTTGTATAGGTACAAGAACCTGGCCCCCGCAAGTGACATATCTTTCAACCCTGCAGGAGTCGGCGGATACCATACCTGCGTTAGCCAACATGATTATGTACATAATATACCTACTTGTGATTAATTTGTATGACATCGTTTTCCAGCGTACCCGAACTGCACAAATGACCCGTACTGCGCTGCACTCACACTCCAAGGATACATGAAGAAGTTCGCTCAGGTAAGACAACCCCATTCATCCGTATTGGTCAGATCGTCTCAAAATCAAAATCAAAAGTCATTTATTCAAACTAGGCTGAGAATCAGCACTTTTCGAACGTCAAAATGACATAAGACACCCTTCACCACTTCCCAGTGCTTTAGCTGGGAAGAAGAAGTTGCGCAACAAACTGCCCAGCAGCACAGCTGTCAGTGCAGTTAGAAAAAAACTGGATTCTATACCATAGTATGCAAAATAATTCTACGCGCAACACAAAACATTAAATTAGATTATTAGCCTGTCTCATTTTTCAAGATGATTTTCTATTCAAAATAAAAATAAATCATTCATAACCGGTTCGAAATGCGTATTATAAACATTACTAAAAAAATACGACACATTGATATCCTCCTTTCTCCGTTCCTTGAAAATTGTGTCCGTATGGATTGAGGACCCATGTCTCATATTGAAACGTGGGCGTGGCCTGACGTCGTTTCAATATTTAGTAGTAAATTAGCTGAATTTGTAGCCGGATCCTGGAACTTGTAATTTAACCCTTAAAAAGTTACAGAACGTTTTAAAATGGCTCCTCAATTCAGACGTCTGAATTGAGGAGTCACCATAGAACTCGAAAACTAGCTGACGGCTGTTTTTGAAAATTGGGTAGGAATGAGTAGTGCTTCTGCGTAATCTAAACAAAATAATTGGGTCTTGTACGTCTGGGGATTTCAGATAGATAAATGCTTTGATTTGTCACAAAAAAAAACCATACATTTCACCACGCTGTTTTTCGAAAATGAATCAGCCAATTTAAAAAAAAATGTGCCATTTACTAGTTAAATGTATTCTAATTTGAAGTTTAAAAATAAAATGGAAAATCTAACTAATGTCCCCGTCACGAGAAGCTATAATTTTTGTAAATAAAGAACTTCTACCAAGTTACGTAGCGACAATTTAATCAACAACAAATCCCAAATTCAATGAACTCAAAGTAACATACGTGTTATACGAAACTAATGAGCAATTTCACTTGATCGGGTTATATTTTAGCGATATAAAGCGCTGTCGTCTAATGTTTTGTGGTACTAGAACTCATCTGATTCATGGAACGTAAACATTTGGGCCACGATTTTGAAGTAAGTTCACGCGGACGCTGGAAGGCCAGCAACGCCTTAGTGTTACTGACAATTTCACTTAGGGTACCTGGGTTACTTTGCCTCGCTGTCTCTGCTGTCATTCGAGTTTCGAATGCGTCTGTTTGTTTGTGGTATTTTCGCGGAATAGGTTACCTATACTATTGTTTGTTATTGTTGATATTGTTAATTATTGTATAAGGAATTGTTAGTTTTTTACTACCTATATTGGATCCGAAAATATAAAGAAATTATTTCGCCACGAAAAACACGTCAAAAGGTATGTGCTTATTTGACTGATTGCGTCAAAAAGAGAGTAATGGTTTTTCGAGTGTATAAATTTTGTTATTTGTACATTTGTATAATATTTTTAACAGGTAACGAGCTTTACGGTTAATGAAAAAAAACATGGTTATTAACATACATAAGTATGTGAAAGAAACTTGGCCGTCTGATCAATATCCGTACAAAACTGTTTTTATTTTATTTTACCCAAAGGTTGCGAACCCCTGAATTTTACAAAATTTATAGCTTCTCATGACGAGGACTTTAATTTCGGTAAAACAACACATGTTATGTGGCCCAGATCCAGACGTTGATCCAGACGTTCTATAGGAAATATATGTATATACGTAGCTACTAAAGCGGTTGACTAAATCGGATAACAACAGCACCGGTATTTAGTAGAAATTTTTACTAAATATTAGTCAATCAAACATATCCTACACATTCAGTATTTCAAGAGATATCTATTATATAAAAAAAACCTTATGAAAAAAACTATGATCAGTTTCGGATCAAATTCGGCTAATCAGCTACTAAATATTGGCAGTACCCGTGTTATAAAATACCAGACATGGCTCCTCAATTCATAAGGACACTAAAAATGTATAAAAAAACTACAGTACCTATAAAAAAAACAATTAAAATCACATTCAAATTCTTGTGCTATTTTTTGCAATCGTCCCTACAAAGTTGTAACACGAATTTGTAGGCGTAACCTGTTACCTACATGCAAATCCATTGACATTGTAAGTCCATTAACATATCGAGACGAAATGACATCACCCGAAATACTTGGAGAACCACCACAAACAATAATAAGTTTAAAATTATTCATGGATAATGTTATTTCTTCAAGTTCAGTCGTGACTGAACTCTGATGACTCCTAGAAACAATTGGCAATTTAAATGTTTCAGTCAAAAGTTGTGCTACTGTGGTTACTAGGTTAGTCTTCACTTAGCCTGTTAGTACACTAAATCACTGCTAAATACTAAAATTTTCTTCAGGGCTAAATTATAGAAGAGAAGTAGAGGAAAGTGTCACAGACGACATGAGCTCAATTTGTAAAAAAAGTAAAAACAACACATTATTCTTTTTTTGAAAAGCTATGGTTTAACCAGAAGCTCTATGGTGCATATCCGATATTTTATGAAGATACCCACCCTGTATCATTAGGCAAGGCGGGGCACTAAGTAGGTGACAGTGTTACTGGTACCTAAGCATTAAATACTAATTATAAAGACATGTTATAAGAAAATTCAAAACACAATGGATAGAATAAGAAATGAGTAATTAAGAGGAAGTCTGAAAGTGGCACCGGTGACTGAAAAGTTTTGCGGAAACCAGTTGTCATGGTATGGGCACATCATGCGCAGGAATGAGGAAAATGTCGTGAGAAAAGTCTTGAGTATGAATGTCGATGGCTATAAGGGTAGGAGAAGACCAAAGAAATGATGTATGGACTGTGTGAAAGATGATATGGCTAGAAAGGAGGTGACTACCGAGATCACAACTAATAAAGAAGTTTGGAAGAAAGGGACATGTTGCGCCGACCCCAAATAAATTGGGATAAGGACAGGTGAATGATGAATGCTATGCTTTTTAAATCCGATAATAGAGACATCATCTGAAGATGGCTAAGGACGCAAAATTGTTATTTCATAAGTAGATGTTATATAAAGCTAGGCCAGCGTGAGCTGTTGTCAAAGAAGCTCATTCAAACGTCAAGAGATAATTAAGTTACGTCCATTATTACATTGTTATTGTAATAACTAGCCAGTGATGAAGTGGCATTGACAACGTCTACGCTGTGTGTCACTGACCTAAAATAAGAGGAGGTGGAAGTACATCTAGAATTTGATGTCATATGTACCTAAATAGACACAAACGTATACATAGACATACATACATATGATGTATGAACGTAAATGTAAACAAAAGGAGTATTTAAGGAACGTAGCAGGTGGCGTTCTATAGTTTCTGCATACCGCCATGGAAAGAAGGCGTAAGGTTATGTATGTATGTACAAACGTACATAGACATACACTATAAATACGTGCCGTATAGGTTATAAGCAAAGATTGTCGAGAGAATAATATAAAATAGTTAAAAGTGGTCAACGGAGTGAACGAAATCAAATCTCTGTTTCAAATCAAAGAAACTCCATAGGGATTCGATGAAATCCTAAAATAAATGTGATTTTAAAGAAAGTCTCAAGTCCATTGGAATTTGCTTATATCTGGACCCAACACCCCAAAGTCATAGACTAGCTCACGCATTATTATAACTCTGAAAAATAATCTCACGTACTGGAGTCTGGAGCCCACAGGACTTACCCGATTAATTTATCAAGCTGAGAAAAACCGCCGGAGCCCAGAATCATAAACTAGCCACTAGCAAAACTCTCTCTAATATAACTACACATGTAGTTTACTCTTCTATAATCGCTTTATATCTATTTTCCCCAGGACTGCAACGGAGACGGCCGCGTCGATTGCTACGATTACATGGCGATCCACAAGAAAGGAGGATACGGATGCGTTGGAGAACTGCCCTTCGGCTACGTCAATGTATTCAACCAGTGCGTCAGCGCAGTAGCCGGGGCCCAGGGCCAACACTACGGACGTTAAGAAAGACTCCAGCGAGGGATCGCAAGGCTAGGCTAGCGGAGTATATGATACGAGATTAAGAAAAAGAGAATAGAAGACTAAGAGATAGATTTTGCTAGATTTAAGCTACTACATATTAAACTGGTCAATCTTTAGCACGATGAAAATTACGATTCATTTTCTGTCGTCGATATTGCGCCATAAGAACACCGTTGCTTTTAAACCGATAGTATCTTGTATGACCTAGTATTGCCAAACTCTGGATTATCGATGTAAAAAAATAACAAACGACACATCATCACCACATTCTGCCTAGTAATAACAAGAAGGCAACAACCATTACAAGACAAATTACGCATTTTAATAATGTGTCTAAAAAATTGTGATCTTGATTGACCATGGTAGCTTCAGTCTCGTTCATTTGGCAGGTTGGTCTAACCAGTTCTGAACCTTAGGTGCCTGGGATTTGTTACCCCAGTTGCCAAGTGTGTGCTTCGAAGACTTAAACCTCGTAGCTTATACTTCGGTGTGCCAATCTCATGATCCTCTATTAAAATGGAGCAAAAAAATAACGTATTCGTTCGTAAATGTTTGGAACCCCTTTAATTTTAACCAACGTTAAGGAACAAAAATTATATTTATATTTTTCTAAAAAAACATTGAATAAAATCGAACTAGTCTTTAGGATTACATATTTTGTTTTTATTTCCTCCTGATTCCTATTGAAAACCTGGACGAAAACCAATCTAGGAATGCCTTAGTTTGAGATTAATGAGAATCAACCGGTCTTACAATATTTTGTGGTTATGTAGCTTGATTAGTGATCGTGGGCTAGTGGTGCATTTTGAATCCTAGAATACTAAAATTAATTCATGTTTACTGCAGCTATATCGCTGATGACCTGCACTTAAGGCGCTGACAAGACCCAATTGACCAAAATAGGCTTCTCTTAAGAAAAAAAATTGCCATATCTGTATAGTTTGTGGTAGCGGAAAAAATATATGTTAATTTTGAACACATTTCCTAGAACTTGGTTGTTACCAGCATCAACACCTCCGTCAACTTGTGTCAAGTTCCAAGAATGTAGTGACACCCACGAATTGGCTTTGAGACGGATATCTGAATTAGAACTGGAATTAAGCAGGGCCCACAACACAATAACCCGTTTGGAATCTCTCAAAGCCAGTGAAGAGTCTGCGATCACCTGCAGTCTATATGATGAGTTGGTTGGTAGCGGGTCCGGACCCACTTGTGTTGAGCCTGTTGTAACAATAGATTTAACTAATGATACAATCACTAAAAGCAATTTGTTTACTAGCCATAATAAGATAAAAAAGTATATTAAAATTAATAGGTTAATTAGAAAAATTCAAAAATCTTTAAAACGCCAGAAAGTAAATAAATTAAATACAAAACTTAGGCAAAAAAAATTAAATTTAATTCAAGAATTAAAGATGTGTAATAGTGAATTACAGTTATGTAATACTATGTATGATACTGACACTCAGCAGCTTCAGGATGAATTGTTTGTAAGGGAATATGCTCTAAAGGACATCTTTAGTAAATATGAGGCTTCACAACAAAACCTGAGTAAGCGCTTGCAGGAGGCCAATGAGTTGGCAGACCTGGTCAAGTACAATGCAGAGAGGTATGAGTCTCTGACAAATAACCTCTCTTTTAGCTGTACCTGCTCCCAGGCACCCCAGCCTCAACTTATTACACCCACACCCTCAGTGGCTCAGCCAGTAGGTAGAGGTATTAATGATGTCAATAATAGTATAAATAATTTAGTTAATACCACATATTTATTTTCAGACAAATTTGGTCAAGGTTTTGGTAGTATATTTAATCAGTTTTCACAACAGTATGTAATTAATAATTGTTTACCCGGTGCCAGTATTAGCCAATTAATTAGTAAAATTAAGTTGACAAAAATAAACCCCAGTTCTACTGTTATTTTATTATATGGGGATAGTTTAGCTGTAAGAAAAAAGGACATAATTGAATGTGTCCATTTAATGTTACATCTCAATGAGACCAATAGTTGTAAATTTATTTTCTGTGCCTTGCCTTATTCTCAATATTTGTCTGTTGAGAAAAATAGGCACATTTATAATTTAAATATGTTAATTTATAATAGGACCTGTCGTCACAGTGACGCTATTTTATATTTTGATTGTAATCAATTTATTACTGATTACAAACTGACAAATTATACAATGTATTTGCCACCTAGTTGTAGGAGACATATTGCTAATCTTTTAGCATACAATATACACCATGACACTGGTACCTGTAGTGTACCATCGATTACTGTTAGTAGTGATACTAACACTACTTTTGATACGCCTTGTAGTTTAAACTATTAGGTGCGACAACGGGTCAGCTGCATATGTTGAATGTTGTACATCAAAATATGCAGGGTCTGTCCGGCAAAGAGCTAGAGTTAAGTTTATTTATGGAGAACTATGATGTTCAGGTGTTATGTTTAACTGAACACTGGTTGAAAGAACATGAAGTAGTGTTTATGAATAGTGATCATTATACTGTACAAAGTGCTTTTATAAGAAAAAGTGCTATTCGCGGTGGATCTTTAGTTCTTGTTGCAAACAAGTTGAAGTGTAAACAACGTTTAGACTTAGTTAATCTTTCTATCGAGCGCACTATTGAGTTGTCTTGTGTTGAACTCGAGCGATACGTTATAATTTGCGTTTATCGACCCCCCTCTGGAGATTTTATTCTTTTCGAATCGGTAATGGAGGATTTACTCAATAGGTTAAAAAGTAGTTACAAAAGTATAATTTTATGTGGAGATTTTAATATTAATATTTTAGATGTTACTCCATTAAGTATTAGGCTTCTCAATCTGTTTAGGTCTTATAATTTAATTAACTTGTTTTTTGAACCTACTAATATCACGGCGTCCTCGTCGACTTGTATTGATAATATTTTTAGTGATTGTGATGCCAAAAATAAATTAGTGTTAAGTAACTTAACGTCTGACCACTGTGGTTTATTAGCTAGCTTCCCTATGCCATTACATAAAAAGCCGCATAAAATAGAATGCAGGCCTTATACAGCTAGTCGGTGCGACAAGTTTAAAAATAATATAGCTCATAGAATTACACCATCTATAGTAGAACACGTGAATCCTAATGATATCTATGAAGCTCTTTTTGATGTTGTGCAAAAAGAGTACCAATCTACTTTCAAGACCAAAACCATTAACATTAATGGCACCTCCGCTGGCTTTAACCAATGGGCTACTCCAGGTATTTATAAAAGTAGAGCGCGACTATACGAGTTATACGGTTTGAAAAAATTCAGGTTTGACACTCCTTTCTTAGAGTATGTCAAAAATTATTCAAAACTATTTAAAAAGATTTGTGTTTTTGCTAAATCTAAATTTTTAAGCGATACAAGTAAAAATTCCAATAATAAAGTAAAAACCACTTGGAAAATTATTAACAATGAAACGGGTAAGTCGGTTAAACAAGAAAAACAACTTGAGATTATGGTCGACAACAAATTAGTTAATAAAGCAGTTGACGTAGCTGAAGCATTCAATGAGTTTTTTGCCAACATACCTATAACTAAGACTCGCTCCTTGAATTCGTCCCCGTCTAAAGCTGAAAACCGTTTGCATAGTAGTGTGCCTAAATGTAGTCGCTTATTTAGCTTCGAACATGTAACACCTCGTGATGTAGTTAATATTTTTAACACACTTAAGTCTAAAAACACTGGTGATATCTGGGGTATCTCCATTAAACTATTAAGCAATATAATAGAAATCGTAGCCCCCTATCTAGCTGTTACTTTTAATAAATGTGTTGATTTGGGCTCTTTTCCTGACCTCATGAAGAGTAGTAAAGTCATACCTTTATTTAAATCAGGTAATAAAAATGACGTTGGCAATTTCAGACCTATTTCTATCTTACCTGCATTTAGCAAAATATTTGAAAAGTTAATACTCAAGCAATTGCTAAGACATTTTAATTTAAACAGCCTCCTTCATAATGAACAATATGGCTTTACAAAAGGTCGTTCGACTACAGATGCGGGTGTTGCACTGCTGAAACACATATTTGACGCATGGGAGAACTCGCTAAATGCTATTGGAGTTTTCTGTGATCTCTCCAAAGCCTTTGATTGCGTGGACCATGACACGCTTTTGCGTAAACTGTGTCATTATGGTGTATAAGCTCTCAAAGTAATAAATTCTTATTTACATAATAGGTTCCAATGTGTAGATGTGAATGGTGTAAAATCTTCCGGGTTACCAGTTCAGTTAGGTGTACCTCAAGGCTCAATACTGGGTCCATTCTTATTCTTAGTGTATATTAATGACTTACCATTTTATTTAAAGGGTATCTGTGACGTTGTATTGTTTGCAGATGACACCTCACTTCTTTTTAAAGTAAACAGGAATAGACAAGATTTTGATGACGTAAACAGTGCACTCTCAATGGTCACGGATTGGTTTACGACGAATAACCTAGTTCTCAATGCCAAGAAAACGAAATGTATAAAGTTTGCCTTGCCAAATGTTAGGAATCTAGGTCCCAACATCGTCTTAGATAATGGGGTGCTTGAAACTGTAGACTCGGCAGTTTTTCTTGGTATAACAGTAGATGCCAAACTTCAGTGGGGCCCTCATATATCAAGCCTAGCGGGCAGGCTCAGTTCGGCCGCCTACGCCGTCAGAAAAGTAAGACAATACACTGACGTTGATACAGCTCGATTAGTTTATTTTAGTTATTTTCATAGCGTTATGTCCTACGGTATTCTGCTGTGGGGCAAAGCCGCTGACATTCAAAATATATTCGTTCTTCAAAAACGAGCTATTCGAGCTATTTACCAGCTTGGTGCCAGAGTTTCTCTGAGAGATTTTTTTAAAGATGTTGGTATTCTCACGGTGGCATCACAATTCACCTTCGCCAACATCTTATATATTAGGCAAAATATACACTTATACACTAAAAATAGTGATATTCACAATATTAACACCAGAAATAAGGACAATTTACGAGCTCCATTTCACCGGCTTCATAAGGTACATAACTCATTTGTTGGGCTTGGTATAACTTTTTATAACATGCTGCCCTCTTCTTTGCTAGATTTGCCTTTTAATGCGTTTAAAACTAAAGTAAAATCCACCCTTTGTTCAAAGGCATACTTATCAATGACTACTTAAACGATAAGAATAGTTGGTCGCTGTGATTAACTCAAGACAATGTTTATGTTCTTTCTCTAGAATTAGCTTTCCTACTGACAGGTTATATGAGTTCATATAATTGATTATTTTTTTATTTGACTGTATAAGTCAATGTAATTTAATTAGTTAAATTTTAATTTATTAGTTACATAATCTACTCATTACAGTGTGTGTTTTATGAGTTGTATTGCAATAAGTGGTTAGCTAGCGTCCTCGACTATTGATTATACTATTCTTGCCTGAGCAACCGGCAGCAAGCTCGTCATGCTCCCTTAGATGTCACTGCCTGCGGTAGCGTCGGGGATCGGGTTGCCTCCTTCCCTCCAATATGGCGAGGGGGGTGATGGCTGATCTTTGCGTTATGCTCGTGAACGGGTGCTGCTTGTGGTGACTAGTCGTCTTGCTGATCATGGTTTTAATTGTTATTAGTAATTGTTTACTTATTTTACTACGATGGGGCTAGTTTATCATTTCTCACTTCGAGCTACAGCAATTGCCTTATGTAAGCGGGCACGCCCTTTATGCCTGGAGGCTTTTATTTAGGTATTAAGTTCTATTTACGTTTTTTTTATGTTGAAATTTTTATCTGCTTGAGTACACTTTGTTCATGGTTTTGTTGGTATACTAGCGCGTGCTAGCTAACGTATGGCAAGTGTGTAATTTAATCCAATGTTTTGTGTTTCGTAATGTTAATTACTTTGCATACGATTTGTATAAAATCAAGTTTATATAACTAAACAGACAGACGTGCTGCTGGGGAGTTTGTTCCACCACTTCTTCTTCCCAGCTAAAGCACTAGGAAGTGGTGACGGGCGGGCATTTTTGGGGGACTGTCTTATGTAACTTTGACGTTCGAAAAGTGCTGATTTTCAGCCTAGTTTGAATAAATGACTTTTGATTTTGATTTTACCAAAACACGTTTTGAAAAAAAATCTCGATGCAAACACGCTAACCTAACCTTTTACCTTGAGTTCTAATCCAAAATATTTGCATAAAATATTAACATACGTTACGTATTTAATTAATATCAAGAACGTCTTATTTGAATGCAGAACTTGGTTGTTTTTTATTTTCGATTATTTACGATTACTCAATTTTGAGTAAATAGATAATTGCTTCATATTTTGCAATAAATATTACAAGCTTTGTGTCATCGCGCTTCTCTTTCCAATCTGACAGTGACCGCGGTTTAGGTGTTGTCAGCGTCTTAACTATCTTAATTCTTAATAAGCTGACTGGCTGTCACAGGCACATAGCGCAGAATCGAATCACTATCGAAGAAGAAGAATATTTCGAAAATCAAACGCTACGGTCAAGTGTCCGAAAGGGAAATCTGATTCCCTATGATCCCGAAATCAATGCTGTAGATCTAGCTAGTAGGTATTATAATCAAATTATGACATCTTTCTGCTAGTCACATGACTAGCATTTTTGCTACATTATTGCTTATTATTAGTAATGAACTGAGGGACATCCCTAAGTGCATCAATACATCAATACCTGCTTACCTGCTACGCAGAACCTTCAAAATTAATTTACCGTTCCCATGAACTTTCTTCGGAGGTCGGCTGTCAGCAGGGCGATCCCCTCGGGCCAGCAATTTTTAGCTTGGCTATAAATCCGATTATTCAAAATTTAAAATCAAAATTTAACGTTTGGTATTTGGATGACGGAACCCTGGGAGGCGATGTGGACACTGTGCTATCTGACTTATCAGATATTAAAACAAATTTCGAAAATATTGGTTTAGAATTAAATTTTAGCAAATGTGAACTCTTCATTCAAAAAACTTCTTACGGTTTGGATAATTTAAAATCCAAATTAAATTTTCTGGCACCGAATATCAAAATAGTAGACAGAAAGTCACTTTGCCTCCTGGGTTCTCCCATCTTTGAAGAATCTTTTCCTGATTACATTACTAACACTATTTCTAAATTCCAAAGTCACGCAAATTGTTTACTCGAAATCAGTCCTCATTATGCTCTTATAATTCTAAAGTTTTGCCTTTTTGTCCCTAAATTTACTTATGTGCTTCGCTGTAGCCCTTTTTGGAAACATCCAAATTTGCTTTCACCAATAGACGATTTAGTCAAAACTAGTTTAGAAACGATTTTAAATATTCAGCTCAATGAACCATCTTGGTTACAAGCATCCCTCCCTATTCGGTTTGGCGGTTTAGGAATCCGCAAAATTTCGAGTGTTGCTTCCCCAGCCTTTTTGTCGTCCACCCATAGCACGTCACGTCTCATAGGTAATGTCCTAAGGGCTTTGCCCACAAACTATGAGACTGCGGGCTTGGAGGATGCCAAGAATGCTTTTCAAATTGCTTGCCCGGGTAAAGAATTTCCAGACAACCTAAAATCTCAGAGGAGCTGGGACGATATTTATTGCGATTTAACATACAAATCGATTCTGAGCCGCAGTTCAGGTCCGGATCGCGCAAGACTTTTGGCGGTCGGAACCAGAGAGGCCGGTCATTGGCTACATGCCCATCCTTCTCCATATACCGGTACCTTCCTGGATCCGACCTCGCTTCGTCTGGCGACTGGTCTGCGGCTTGGGGTCACGATATGCACTCCACACACATGCCCTTGTGGCACGGACGTGGACCGACTGGGTCACCACGGACTTTGTTGTCAAAAAAGTGCAGGCCGCTTTTCAAGACATGCAACACTTAATGACATAATCCGCCGGTCTCTTGCCAGCATCAATGTGCCTGCTCTTCTTGAGCCGACTGGCATTGTCAGAGATGATGGCAAAAGACCTGATGGTGTGTCTTTGGTCCCGTGGAGTTTGGGACGGATGCTTGTGTGGGACGCTACCTGTGTAGACACACTGGCACCGTCCCACCTCCAACGGACTACTTCTAAAGCAGGTGCAGCGGCAGAAAATGCCGAAAATCTGAAAGTTATTAAATATGGAGGCCTTGGCAGAGAGTACAACTTTGTGCCCTTTGGCGTCGAGACCCTCGGTCCGTGGGGTCCCAGTGCGCATAAGTTATTTGCGGAAATCGCGAAACGTCTAGTTGATGTAACTGGTGACCGAAAAGCTGGCGGCTTTCTCGCGCAACGCATCAGCATTGCAATTCAGCGAGGAAATGCCGCCAGCATCCTCGGTACAATGCCCCGAGGGCCTTTTTTAAGCCTAACTTAGTTTTAATTTAATTTAGTTAATGTTAATAATCATCTTGTAATTTGGTTATGTAAATAAATGATATTATAATGTACCAAACTCAAATGAATTGATGTGGGTTAATTGGGTTGGGCTAAAAAAACAGATTGACAATGGTGCCGATTCCCTTGTTCACAAACTAAATTAAATTTAAGTTCAGTGCTTCTTTTTCTTTCTATTTCATTAAGAAAAGGACAGAAGATAAATTTTAGTTTAGTCCTGTCAAATTAGTCGGCGCTTGACGTAAATTGACGTAATTTTACTAGGCAAGTTTTTAATCACGTCTAAACTTGTATGGAGTAGTGACAGGCGCTGATTAATTTGACAGGACTAAACTCAGTCAGATGTTCTTCACTGAAAAACCAGCTCAAGTGGCATACTCCGCACCGGCGCCGTCCCGTCCTGATCGAAGCTGGGGAAGGTCATCATGTTGCCCAAGCCCAGGAAGAACATCTTGATGCCGGAGAGTTATCGGCCCATCACGCTCCTGCCCGCCACCTCCAACTTGTTCGAATCACTCCTGATACGCCACCTTACACCAAACTTGGAAATTTAAAAAAAAAAATATTGGAAACCAATAATATATTTCATAAACCATAATCATTAATAGTGTCACACGGTACAGTTTGTTTTTAAATTTTCTAATTTGTACCCCAAAACTGATTAGGGTCACGGAATATGTATACCAAATTTCAACTTAATCGGTCTAGTAGATTCGGAGTACATCGGCTATGACAGACGGACAGACCTACGAGTGATCGTTTTTACCTTTTGAAGTACGGAACCCTAAAAAACAATTACAATGACATTCAAATTAAATGCCTCGTTACTAATACGCATCACTGATGACATACGGGATGAGATAGGCATGGAAGGAGGAAATCTGACGATTCTTTGCTTGCTGGATTTTAGTAACGCAATTAATACTGTCGATTTCGTTATCCTGCTTGGCATGCTTCGCTCGCTTAATATATCTCCAACGATGATTGACTGGTTTCGTAGTTACCTGTATGGTCGTCAGCAACATATATGCATGAAAGAGTCTTGCTCTTCTTGGTGTTATACTTCTGCCGGTGTACCTCAGGGTGGCATTTTATCTCCTTTTACTCTTCGCAATATTTATAAACTCAATTTCTAAAAAACTTCTTTCTTCCTACCACCTTTATGCAGATGATTTACAAATATATAAACAAGCTGCCCTTGCAGATTTGGCTGATGCAATTAATAACTTAAACAAGGATTTAGGTTCAATTTGCGAATGGAGTGAGGCACATGGGTTGCAGGTTAATCCATCGAAGACTCAGGTCATTGTTGTTGGCAGCTCAAGGATAACCCCCAAGATAAACTGGTCACAACTTCCCCAAGTTCAATTTAACGGAACTGCTATTCCAGTAAGCGAAAACCTTGGAGTTTGGCTCGACAAACATCTTTCTTGGGGTCCCCAGCTACAGGACGTAAGTCGCAATTTTTTTGCATCTGGTAAGTCTCTAAAACGATTGTGGAACTTTCTTCCAACTGCCACTAAAACTGCGCTTGCACAATCCCTTTTAATTCCCATCCTTGACTACGCTGATGTCAGTTATCTCGATCTCACTGAGGCACAACTAGATAAACTAGATAAATTTGGCTTGCGCAAATATGATCACATTTCTAAATTTCGTACAAAGTTTCCCATACGTCTTCGCCGGAATGCTCATATCTTATTTCAGCTCTACAGTATTCTGTTCAATCCTAAAACCACCTCTTATCTTAAAGAACGTTTCCAGTTCCTTCATGACACACATAGTAGATATCTGAGATCATCGGAAAACTTAAGACTAATGGCTAGTGCAGACCAGTGCGATATCGTGGGCGCGACAGGCAGCAATATGCCTGTCGCGCCTGCGATATCGCGCCAGTCTGCACGAGCCTTAATGCCGATGCATTCTACGATCTTTTATAAGGCGCGATGTTAAGTTATGTTCAAAGTAATTTCTTGTACAACTTTTTGCAATCTTCCCTACATAGCCGTAACACGAAATCGTAGGCGTAGGTAACCAGTTACATGCAAATTCGTTGACGTTGTATGTTGTGTGTCTACATGTGTGTTTACATATCGAGACGACATGACATCACCCGAAATACTTGGAGAACTAGCCAGTGATGAAGCGGCATTGACCTAAAACAATAGGAGTTAGAAGTAGCATTAGACACAAACACGTCGCTCTAAAAGGTGTGGCCGCGGAAGAGCGGAGGAAATACATACAATTTGAACCGAAACAGCAATATCTGATAAGGGTAAATGCCGAATGTAAATTAATATTAAAAAGTACATATTTGAAATACGAGTATATCCTTAAAATATTTAATATAGGCTCATTAGTAGACATCGTCTGGGACATCGTCGGGAAATAACAAAAAACCGGCCAAGTGCGAGTCGGACTCGCGCACGAAGGGTTCCGTAGCATTACCAATAAAAACGGCAAAAAAAAAAAATCATGTCTGTTGTATGGAAGCCCCCTTAAATATTTATTTTATTCTGTTTTTTAGTATTTGTTGTTATAGCGGCAACAGAAATACATCATCTGTGAAAATTTCAACTGTCTAACTGTCACTGTTCTTGAGATACAGCCTGGTGACAGACGGACAGACAGGCGAACGATCAGCTCTTAGTATTACGGTCCCGTTTTCCCCTTTGGGTACGGAACCCTAAAAAAATAGATCAACCCACTCTTAAATAAAGCAGCTGCCATAATGAACCAATCAAATCTGTTTGTTTCAAATCAAAGAATGTCCACATACATAGTTTTAACTGAAAGACATGTCTGTTAATAAAGTCAGTCCCATGTCCAACGATAAATATTGAATAGTTCACAAATAACAATTACTTATGATAATTATTTTCTTGTTTCATATCTTTTAGAGCAGGTATGGGCAACCTTTGACATGTTGAGGGCCAAACTTTAGCGTGCAAATACGTTCGCGGGCCGCGTTTAAAATTAAGTAAGTACTTTGTGCATTTTTAAGTAGTGATCATATTTTTTGCGATAGATGTTAGACATGAATTTATACGACAATGTTATTATAGTACAATTTATTAAAATAACAAAATGAAATTTAAAAAAAAATGGTACATTATAATTAAATCGTTAAATTTGCAATATAGGTATTTATTTACATAACCAAATTACAAAATGATTATTAACATTAACTAAATTAAATTAAAACTAAGTTAAGCTTAAAAAAGGCCCTCGGGGCATTTTACCGAGGATGCTGGCGGCATTTCCTCGCTGAATTGCAATGCGAATGCTGATGCGCGAGAAAGCCGCCAGCTTTTCGGTCACCAGTTACATCAACTAGACGTTTCGCGATTTCCGCAAATAACTTATGCGCACTGGGACCCCACGGACCGAGGGTCTCGACGCCAAAGGGCACAAAGTTGTACTCTCTGCCAAGGCCTCCATATTTAATAACTTTCAGATTTTCGGCATTTTCTGCCGCTGGACCCGCTTTAGAAGTAGTCCGTTGGAGGTGGGACGGTGCCAGTGTATCTACACAGGTAGCGTCCCACACAAGCATCCGTCCCCAACTCCACGGGACCAAAGAATTAATTGTTATTATATATTATTATATTGTTATTATACAAGAATTTGCAATTGTTACAAACTTCGAAAGTTAAATACACCGAAATCAATGAGACACTTGAGCTCGAATTTTTGGGAAACTAATCCATCGATATTTGGATTAATTCGACTGATACAAAGACGTAAAGAATTTTTCAAATTATCGTCAGTAAGTCTTGTACGATGTGTTGATTTTATTAACTTTCATCAATGAAAAGAACTGTTCGCATTTATAAGTACTGCCAAACGCACAAATCAATCTTCTTGCGAATTTTCTAAGCTGCGGAAAATTGTCTTCTTCTAGGTATTTTTTGTAGAAATCGCACAACTCTACGTCTTCAAATTTGGATTTTAGAAGTGTTTTCTTGAATCTCGATCAACTCCATTTGTAAGTGTATTGGAGCATTTTGTACATTACATTTTGTAGGAGTAGCAAATAAACTGAAACAGTCTTCCATGTTTTTGAAGTCGCTAAATCTGTTCGAAAATTGTTCCGACAGTAACTTGAGTTCTTCAGCATATTGAGCATAAGCAATATTTTCATACGCAGAGTTGAAATGGTAACTATTACCAGACAGCATCTGTGACTCCCACAAGCGTAGTTTGATCTGAAACGCTTTCAAATGGCTGTACAAATCATTTACTAACTGTCCTTGTTTTTGAAGTTTCAAATTTAAATCATTCAAATAGCCTGTAAGATCGACCAGAAATGCTAAGTCACATATCCATTTTGGGTCACTTAATTCAGATAGTGGTTTATCTTTTATTTTCATAAAGTCTGCTATCTCATTTCTAAGCTCGTAAAACCGTTTCAACATTTTTCCTTTGCTCAGCCATCTGACTTCACAATAATATGTTACGTCGTTATATACAGCCGATATTTCATCCAAACACGCCTTAAACTGACGATGGTTAAGACCTCGGGATCGAATAAAGTTGATGGTTTTTACTACCACATTCATAACATTCTGGAGTCGAATGGACTTAGAACACAAGTTCTGTTGGTGGATAATGCAATGAAGGACTATCAAATCATCTTTTTGCACATTTAATTCTGTTGCTTTTTCATTCAAAATTCCGATGAAACCTTTACGTAAGCCGACCATAGAAGGTGCACCATCAGTGCATACTCCAATTAATTTTGACCATGGCAAGCCAAAACTTGTGAATACCTTTTGAACTTCAATAAAAATATTCTCTCCTGTAGTGGTTCCTTTAAGCGACTGTAAAGCAAGCAATTCCTCAGTAACAGTGAACTCCTTATCAACACCTCGAATAAATATAGCCAGTTGAGCTGTGTCAGACAAATCGGTGCTCTCGTCTAATGCTATGGAAAATGATTCAAAACCAGCCATACGGTCAGTCAATGTTGTTTTTATATCATTAGCCATCATTTCTATACGTCGAACAACAGTTCGTCTTCACAAACTAATTTTTTCAAATTCATTTTTCTTTTCGGGACACAAAATACTGCAAACTTCTAACATACACTCCTTGATAAATTCTCCTTCGGCAAATGGTTTTAATGCCTTTGCCAATTTTGAGCTAACTATAAAACTAGCTTTCACAACATTATCAAGTTGTGTTCTTTGTTTATGAAATATTTGTTGCTGTTTTTCCAAATTTGAGGTAAGCTTCTGGATTTCGTCTGTTCTTAATTGTCCTATCAGTGAGTGCAGCGTAGCATGCTTAGTTGAGTAATACCTCTTTATATTGAATTCTTTCATTACTGAAATTGATTCATTACACAGCAAACAAAAAGTGCAATTGCAATTGTGCAAGATAAAAAAGAATTCTTCAGTCCATTTTTCTTGAAACTGGCGACCCTCTGTATCTACTTTTCGTTTCTTTCCACCAGACATCATTTTTGTTTACTTTTCGTTTAATAAACTTAATAACAAACTATAGTTAGTAACCACTCAAGATGCACACAAAGTCACAAAGAATGTTGACGGCTCGAGCAGTTCGCTAGGATATCGCTTGTCCAAGTTATCACCTCGGTAGCTCAAATAGAACTGAACTAACGTTCGGGCCATCCACCCACTTATACAGGGTGACATTGAAAACATGCGACAAATCGAAATGGGAGATTGTAATCATCATTATGAACAACTTTTACTAAGGGACCAAAGCTACAATCCCAAAAAAAAAACTGCTGTCCCCTACATTTATGTTCGCAATACCTCATCAAAATGTAGGAAAAGCAGATTTTTTTTTTTGGGATTACAGATTTGGTCCCTTAGTAAAAGTTGTTAATAATGATGTATACAATGTCCCATTTCAGTTTGTCGCAAGTTTTCAATTTCAACCTGTATAGGCAAAATGAAGGAATAATCTGGAATAAACTAGTTTAGAATAATTGAGAAGCAATAAATCTTTTGATGTGTCGCCCGTGAGGCGGCAAACCTCAAAGAATTTGATCGAGCAAGCCGAGTGGCGGCGATTCCAAAGAGTGAGGCGGCAAACATCAAAGGATTTGATGTTTGGCGCCTCACTGTCACTCCCGTGAGTATAAGTACCTAATGTAATATTTTTTAAATCGGGTTTTTTTAAAATGTCTCGCGGGCCGGATAATGTCTTACAGCGGGCCGGATCCGGGCCGCGGGCCGGTTGTTGCCCATATATGTTTTAGAGCGTGACTTTTCAATAGTTGGGTTTTAGTTTTTGAACTTACCTTTTTTTTAACAATTAATTTAACAATTTATGTCTACACATATAAACAGACAAGAAGAAAGGAACAGAAAAATCTAAAAAATCTCCTTCAGCATATCTGCGATATGCTAATATGCTATGCTATATGATATGCTAATTTGAAAATGTAAAATTTAAATGCATTTTTATGGCACTTATCGATTGAATAAAAATTTTGTGATTTTTTTGGAGCATATTAGCACTATAGAATTTAATTAAGACACTTTTCAAAAATGGGTGTAAGGCCCTATTGCATCTTCCGTAGAAACACCTTACACATTTTTAAAGCCATATTGGTAACGCACTAAGACTTGATGTTTGTATAGAAAGTTTAGTATTTATCAACCTTTCCATAACCTTAGCCGCAAAAAACCGAGATCGGTCTGTAAGCTTCTTAAGGTTTTTACAATAATTTCGGTAACGTTTATATGAGATTTGGACGATATCATTATTGGGTGAGTTACGGCCTTTTTATGGAGTTTATCACGATGTCGAACGCAACGTAATAAACATGGATTAAACCAAGGCTTCAGGTTTCTTTCTTTTTTAGGAACATTGATTATACGTGTGTGTTTGTTCAGAATAAACTGAACTGTTTATCAGACAAGTGGCAGCTATATTAGGGTCTTCTGTGTTAGTGACTTGAGAGAAATCCTGACTTTCCATATCTTCAACGACATAAAGATAATCAATTTTTGGAGCAGGAACGTCTGCTTCATCGAACCTATATATTAGTAGTAGAAGGTGATCCGTAATGTGGCATCATACTGTTTAAGGTTACAAACAAAACGAATACCTATAGATATTTTGCAAACGCTCAAGTTTACTTAAAAGCTTCTCCTCGCATCCAAATAACAGGCATCAGCGTAGTCATATGATGGGCTGTATGAGAGTTTGAGCAAGGGAGATTTTTGTATTCAAGAGCAAGAAGCTCTGGAGGCATTTCAACGAATGGAACGTGTAGTGCACTTTGCGACTGACTTGAAAAACATGGGCAGTCCACGATAGATAAGAGTCCAAAGTCACCAAACACCGAAACTAACTCTTCCAGACATTATCTTGGTCAGATCATGTGAGGACCTAGTTAACCTAATTAGTGTATAAGACAATCTTTGAGCCACACAGCTGCCATTCACAGGCGTGCACTTCCCTAATCTCTTGTTACCTTTTCTGCATGAAACTTACCCATTCTGCTGGAATCATTCTGAACTCACCATGCAAAGTAACTTCTAATCGCTCCAAACTTTCCCCCAGGACTGCAACGGTGACGGCCGTGTCGACTGGTACGATTACATTGCGATCCACAAGAGGGATGGATACGCGTGCCCTCCAGCTGTATTGAAAGTATTCAAACAGTAACCTCAACACATCAGCAGGGTTCAGGGTCAACACCTCGGACGTTAACGAAGTCTCTAGCGAGGGATGGCATGACTAGCGGAGCATATGATGCGAGATTCCTCGCAAACTATTATCATGCTGACAATCAATGGAATAGTTCTATGGGAAACAATTCATGTTGCTTTTAAATTGGCTCGACCTTGTAATATTGATGTATTGAATCACAAAAGCCCTTCGATACTTCTTGTTAAGCTACTTAAAAATTATCTAGATTGATAATGGTAGCTTTGAACAGTGCATGTGGCAGATTGGTCTAATCACTTCATATCTGGTATTGATTACATTGAAAACATCAAATGTCTTCTAAATCCTCAGAGCCTATACTTCGGTAGCCCACTTCATGGTCCTCTGTAGAAATGGACCAAACAAATAACGTATTCGTTCGTCAATGTTTGGAACCCTTACATTTTTAACCAATGGTAAGGAACAAATATCATATTTATATTTTGACTATCTGCTGATATCCTCCTGGTGCCATTAGGAAAGAACAAAAGCATTGTGGTGCTGTTAAGTTTATCACCTAAAGGTTGAATCTGAACCGAGAATATTTTAATAAAACAGAACCCAAGTATTTTGATGTGCGTTGAACATAGGTCGATGCCTATTTCGCTAACAAGTTGACTGTCTGGGTTTACCAATTCGATCGTCTGTTGATTCAGTCTCGTTCGTTAAAGACCGTATTATGTTATACAAAGAGTCGCCGCGCTGGCAGTGTCTAGAAAATTCACCAATTTCGCAAAACTTCTGAAAAGAAAAAGCCGTCAGTTTAGATATAGCTACGTCATCTGTGTCGTAGTACAAGTAAAACGGTGACACGCATAGTTTCTATGGAAAATTTTGACAACGCCGCCTCTAACAGCAGCCGCCGAAGCCACAGAGCCGAAGCTCTGTGATTCTATAGAAGGTTTACTGTAATGGCAGAAGACAAAAGACATGTCCAGTGGGTCAGTGAACGATTGTCTAGTTAAAAATGAATGATCCGTAAAGATTGTAATATTTTTATAACCGCTATATTTTCTAGTTTGTGAATTGTGAATAATTAATAAGCGTTAGGAGTCGGGAGCTTACAAAAACTGATCTGATTTACTATAATGCCATCTGTGAGTGAACACAGGTACCTACTAACTGGTGGAACTCCTATGTGATATCAGTAAAACATTTTAAATATTGTTGGTCTAACCAGATTTTGGAGATTTTTGTTCACATTTTTTTATTGTAATACGAAGCATTTATTGTTTATTACATTTACTTGAAATGTCATTGTTAGTTCCATATTTTGGTTTCATTCCTCAATACACACTACCCATTTTTCTTTATTTCTAACTATTTGTTCCTACTGAATTAGGATTCAAGTAAGTAATTATTGTAAGCAAAACAGAAAGTAACTTGTTGTCAATGCCAACATCAAACAGAAAACATAATTACGTCATTCATTTCCGGAAAAGGGTAATTTTTTTTAAACACGATTATGTCGTAAACAATGTTTTAGTACCTAATCTTGGCGTATTTTATATGTAATTACGTTATTATATTCTTTTGATCTAAAATAAACGACTTCTTGTTCACACACTTAAAAGCCAATTACCGGTTAAAATTATCAAAAACATCGGAAGCTTTTGTTAAGTATTGTTTTTTTTTTATATTTATTACTACGCAAGCTTAAAAGGATTAATAAATCCATATTGTTACGCAATTTTAAACGGATTAATAAATCCATAGTAATTTAAATCTTAATTTTTAAATCTTACTGTAACCCGCAATCTTGAACATACCCGTAACCAGAGGGTAAAAACTGGACATGTATTTTGATGTGGCGTGCCCCCTTCTCACAGGCTCAATGATAACCAACTAAATAGACTAACAAAAAAAGACTAAATCAAACCAAGAGTCACATCACTTAAAAGGTGTTCGTGTCTGGCCGATAGGTACACATGGCGCAGAATATAAGTAATAACCACTGAATATAAAAACAAAAAATCCCTATAAAAAATAGTATATACAAGACCTTCTGACAATTAACCCGCAATGGGTTTTTTTTTTATTTAAATTGGATAGTACCTGATTGCCTGTATTCCCGAAATCCATGCAGAAAATGTCGTGGTACCTAGTATAATTGGGACATCTTACTGCTCGTTCTTCATACTACCATACCAAACTTAATTACTGATGCTTATACGCAATTGTGAACTAAAATGACTTGACGTGGGTTAATGCAGGCATCCTGTTGTCGACCAATGAAGAGGGAAGCAATTATCAGATGTATATAAGCGATGCTCGCAATTTCTGGAGACAGTATTAGTGGATAAGTCGTGTTGAAAGGTAAGAGTAGATTACAATCTGTTCTTTTATGTATCACAATGTTTTAGCTTGCTATTTCTTGGGATTTTCTATATTGGGGATACAAACAGTTACTGCCTCTCAAATCTGTACACGTCCTCGTGGACTGATTCAAAGGCCATTCCATTCACTCCTATTGGCAAACGGATTGGTCATCACAAACTCACAGTATCATGCTTTGTGCCAGAACCGATTTTTAAGAGGCGTTTTTTTTTTCAAGTGATCTACCTACTCAATATTATTGACTGTTAAAAAAGTGCTATCACAGAAATTTTGATCTAAACACCAAAGAGTTTAAAAATCTTTTTTCACAAAACCTGGGGAGAGTTTTTGTCAATTTCTCCACTTTCATTAAACCATTTCTTACAGCATCAAAATGAAGCTTTTCTGTACCCTGGTGGTGTGCACCCTGGCCATATCGTCCGCTGAGGAACATCCTCGCGGTAAAATGATCCAGGTGTGCGGGGCCGAGCTCGCCAGGGCCCTGCAACGTGTGTGCGATAATGGGGACCTCGACTTCTCCAACCTTGAACATGTGCAACGTAAGTTTTTAATGTTTCGATCAGCTGTCCTTCCACCTCAGTCAGTGTACTTCTTTGAAAAGATGCTACTGGAAAATCTTACAATGACTGGCGTTTAGCCGTGGGTTTTCCCATCGGCAAAAATTACTAACATTCATATAAATTTTCAATCCCTATTTAATCCTCATATAGGATGAATTCGTCATATTATTATAAGGAACTCTTGTCCAACATTTCAGGGTTCTAGGCCGCCGGTTGACGCTCTGTACGTTGTCTGTCACTGAATGAATGAATTTAAAATTTGCAATCTCCGCTGGGGAGTTTGTTGCGCCACTTCTACTTCCCAGCTAAAGCACTTTTAAGAAATGGTGAAGAGTGGGCGTTTTGGGGGACTGTCTTATGTAATATTGACATTCGAAAAGTGCTGATTTTCAGCCTAGTTTGAATAAATGATTTTTAGATTTATTTTTTATTATTTCTGTCTGTGAAAAGTCAGCCTCTTAAATATGAATCCACCAGTTATAAACTCAAATCCTTGTTCTCAGATCACCATCAACACGACCAACAACATGATCACCAAGACGATCACCAACATAGTCATCATCAACACGAATGGAAGGGACAGGTGATGAAGAGAGATACCTCAGCCTCCCTGGCCGACCAGTGCTGCGCCAAGGCCTGTCATGTCAAAGACTTTGTCAGTTACTGTCCTTAGGCCAAAACACAAAAGAAGAAAGAGTATTTTAACCTGTCCTAAAATAAACAGCACCAGTATATGTATACCAAAACTTTTTTATGTCTGACTATGAAATAAATGTAGGTATGCTCTACAAGTCTTTGAATTCGTCTTAAGGAATTTATTATAATATGAAGTTACTTTTTACATTTGCGTTACCCCGAGGTGTTATTCATCGAAAACTTTGACATGGCAAGCTTCTGCACACTGAACTTTGTATGCCAAAGCGTAGACAGAATGTACGCGAGCGAGATCAAACAAGATTTTTTGTTGGCACAATACTGTGTGCCAACCAAAAAATCTTGTTTGGTCCCTTAGTGGTAAATAGAATTCCTTTCATCCCGCAAACGTGTGTTAAACGTTAAGGCTCCTGCATACTGAGACGATATCGCGGGCGCGACAGGCAGCAATATGCCTGTTGCGCTCGCGAGATAGCACCAGTCTGTAAGAGCCTTTACTTGGCCTATTATTTAATGAAAGACCGATGCAGAGTAATGACGTGCTTAGAACGAGGGAAGGTGCAGGAAGTCAAGAAAAATCAGAAGCAGATGGATGAAAGTGGAAAACTGGAAAACCTAGACACAAACACGTTTCTAAATACCCGAGTTAACAAATTAGATATAATAATTGAATACACAGTGTAGGTGCAAGAAATGTACATATAAACAGGATATGGAAACTAGAGCTCAGCTCACGGATGTCACCTTTAAGTTCCACTTACTATGAATAATTCAATCTACTCGTGACAGAGTGGAGGAACTTCATAAGAAGTAAGACACGATCTTGTTCCTATACGTAGGTATGTAGATCAGTGGCAGATTCTAATTTTGTTCAGAAGGACAATTCCCGTAATTAAAAATGTTCAAAACCTCATCGCAATCTCACCTCAGCGACAATCAATATCAAAAACTTGACAAAAATGTAGGGGAAAACAAACACGACTGCCCTGCCAAAAACCGAACTAAAAAGTAAAAAAAAAAACAATTTGTTAATCAGTACCTACATGCAAAGCGAAAGGTCACTCATTTTGCTCGATACAAAAATGGTAATTGCTGTCGGGGGACCGTTTATGGAACACTTTTTAGTCTAAGAGGTCCCCCCCACCAACTCTCCTTTTTTAGCCAGTCGTACACTTAGGTAGGTAATTTTGACAGATTGAGACTGAGATTAAGAATGATTAGCATTCCAATATTATGGCAGTCGCAGTCTCTTAGTCGCTCTTAAAATACGGGAATTGACCCTCTGATATTTACAGTGTGAAGATTATGGATACAATCAACCTCGAAATTGTTATCACCTTATGGTTAAAATGAAAATGTTTTTATTTATTTTTTCATTTTAATCACCTTATGGTTGAATGTCTATTGTACGTCATAAAACAACAAGGTCTATTTATCTATGTGACAGTAAGAAATAATTAATATTGATTTGTACATAAAAAAAACAAATATATCTAATTAATTAATAAAAATAACTAAAACTATACACAAACTAAAATAGGGCGTCAAAAGATAAGTAAGATAGTTTTGGGTTCTTTCATCCGGAATTTCTCCGTAGCTGCTCGGAATCTAAATTTGACTTAAACATAGCTGGCGAAATGTAGAGGCACATCTCTGCCCAACCCTTCGGGGAATACAGGCGTGATTTTATGTTTATGTTAAAGTCACGTTTGAATTTTCTGGTAATTGTTGTCATAAGTGATAAAGCTGTCGCAGATCGATCGGTCGAACCCGCTGTTTTATATAACCGCTAGCTATTTTACATAACTGCTAGCTGTTTTACAAAACAGCTCCGTTGTTTAAAACAATTACCAGTGCGTTACCTTTCGTTAGATAAGCAGACGCTCCATCCTACTAATATTATAAATGCGAAAGTTTGTAAGGATGGATGGATGGATGTTTGTTACTCTTTCACGCAAAAACTACTGAACGGATTTGGATGAAATTTGGCACACAGATAGTTTATAACTAGGAATAACACATAGGATACTTTTTATCCTGATATACCCACGGGGTCAAAACTTATGCGGGTGAAACCGCGGGGCGCATCTAGTTTAACACTACAGTACACGCGCGGCCTACTATAGTAGACCAGGGTAACTCTTTTTGCGATAACTTTTTAGTATAGCGCGCTAGAAACTTGTGATTCCAGGTAAGCCTCGTCTGGTATATTTGTCACAACTTCAGTACCCCGCACGACCCCGTACGCGACACACGCACAAGCAATTTGGCGCCAAAACCGTGGGCCTACTAAAGTAGGCCGCGCGTGTATTGGTGTACCAAATTCAGGTATGTAACTTTTGATGTATTATCGATTTATGACGCTATTATAATAGCTCTACTTATTAATAATGCATGTATATGAATCTATATTCAATTGTTACTATTTATCTTATAGGTTACAAATTGTAAAATGTATTTTTCTTGCTTATTTTAGTATTTTTTTACAGATTTATATATCTGATTACATAATGGATAATTTACAAGTGGAAAGGTGGCTGCAAGAGCTAAATACTGAAGATGAAGAAGTGATTGAGAGTGAAGATGATGAAGAGATGAAGTTTAGTCGAAACCAGACTTGCTAACCCTAGTCCGCGAGTCAGAATTCCGTCAATATGAAGAGGAAGAATCTGACGCATATGGGCATCCATTGAAACACTACCACGACAACTTAAATTCAGGATAGACGCTCTTTTGGGCAACACAGTTCAAGAACCCCAAGAGTCTCGCGGGAACGCTACCCTTTGGTACCTACCAAAGGGCTACCGAGGCCTCTGGCAACACGGGCAACTGAAGGAATACGGGTGGGTTTTAGTCAGTAAGAGTCTGACACACCCTCCCGCTCCGCCCAGAGCGGGAGAAGTTATTTGATGATTTCCCACCCAAAAAAAAAAAAGAGTCTCAACGCGACTTGTCTTCAAAGATAGGACGAGTTGGTCGATATGCACTCTGCTCGAGAGCCTGAAATCGGTCGACAAAAAAGTGGTGCAAGACTTGCAATAAATGGATTTGTCCCGATCACCAAGCAGTATTGTGTCCTGAATGCTACGAAAACAAAGAAAATAGAAATACAGTTTAGTTTTAAGTTAAAAAAAAGTTATGTTGATCTCAGAAGTGCCATTTTTGTTATTTTTTCTTATGTATTTACTAAATTGTTGATTAATAATACTTTCTTAAAAAAAAATCTAAAAAGTAAGGTTCTAAAACTAAGTAAAATAAACACCTTTTAATAACATTTGTTGTTTTATTCAGATAATTAAGAATATACAAGTTATTGATATTTTAAAATGGCCTACCATTGTAGGCCACGCGTATACTCAAGTAAAAAAAAGGGGCGCGTGTACTGTAGTGTTAAAATAATAGTATTGATCCTGTATCCATGGAGCGTCTGCCTATCTGGGGGCAACCCCATTTAGGCAGTAGTATTTTCTTATAGCAGTATTATTTTAATATTGCTTCACAGTGGGAAAGAGACGGAACTGTACCCCCTGTACCTATAGCTTCATCTCATTCTCACACTGATGTAATATTAAAATAATACTGCTTTAAGGCTCGTGCAGACTGGGGCAATAACGCGGGTGCGACAGGCTTATTGCTGCCTGTCGCGCCCGCGATATCGTTCTAGTCTGCAATAGTCTCTATGAGGCCGTGGTTGCCCCCCTAACCTTCGGAACCCAGTTACTAGGTAACATGTCTTTGTGTTTTGGGCATCTGACTACCCGTAACGACTGTCAAAAATCTACAACCTTTCCGTTGCACGGAGGGGCAACGGAAAGCTCGTCATTCGTTATAGATCTTTGTGTGTGTGTTTTTCTTTCGATATTTAAGAGGACTACAAGACCTAAGTGTCCTTGAAAAACGCACGCACACATTTACACAATCGACGTGAACGCCATCTAACGACGACGCCGATATAACTAACGGCATAGCGAGGTTACGCCCGTGTATTCTAATAGATGGCGCAGCAACGACGCGCAAGTTCTTACAGTTTGCGCGTATAGCGCGATAGTATAGATCTAACAAAAAATAAATAGGACAATGAAATTATTTTTATTTGTTTTATGTGATACTTGAAAAATTAAGGATGCGTTCCTAACTAATATTATAAATGCGAAAGTGAGTTTTGTTTCTTGTTTTCACGCTGAAACAGCTAAACGGACTTAGATCAAATTTGGGACATGGGCAGACCATGATCTGGAGAAGGACATAGGCTACTTTTCATCCTGGATCGCGGGAACAGCTATTTTTAAATAAAACTGATTCAATTAAACTAAAAACATTTTTATTACAAAAACAATACCAAGTTTTACGCTCTTTTTCAGGTTAACGTTATGTGAAATTTAATTTCAAGCTTTTTGTTAGGTTTCTATCTAATGGTCCGTGATTTGAGATCTCATATAACTTTTCCAAAACGTGGGAAACGTTAATAATCCTATATCCAATTTGGATGTTCTTTTCAGGAGTACCTATAGTTTTCCATCTGAAAAAGAAATGAATACAAATATAATTTCTTGATAGATAAAATACATTTTTATTCGTATAAAACATTGAAATATTAAACCTACAAGAATTCTAAGTAATCAATGTGAGTAAAATGTGTTTGCGGAAAAATCTTCTTGAATAATAATTTAAGTTTTCTATAATATTCATTAATTTAAATTCTTACTTGTGACAAATAACATCGCAATTTTCAGATGAACCAGTTTTTTCGTCATGCCTAATAACAAATAAGCTGAGGTCGTTTTCTGAAAAAAAAAAAAAACAGAAACATTTGGTATTTTTAGCTTCTATTTATTGTTATTATAGCTTATACAGGGTGGCCCAAAAGTCGAGGATCAAACGCAACTAGGGGTTGGATGGGGTCATCAGCTGCAAAAAGTTGTTCTACGGGAGGTCCTTAAGGTCAACCCCTGCAGAGTTATAATTTATTTTGTGTTTTTATGAGAAAATTGACTTTTTTTCACTAATTCTCATTAAAATTCGAAAAATCTACACCCTGTATCTTTTTTATAATTTTCACTAGATTGGTACTGATGAGTCCTTGCGTTAGACATGCTATTTATGGTTGTTTATTGGGTGTGTTGAAGATAATATTAAGTTTAACGATTTTTTTTCTCAAATCATTTCTTTTTATTTACTTCGGACCCCACTGTGAAAAAAAAAATACTCTACCGAAAAGTGACCCTGTATTACAAGTTTTGGCGCATTTAATAGGGATTCTGAAAAGGTATTACACATGGCCATGAGTGGCTCTAATATCTTTCTAGGACGAAAAAACAAAACAATGATTGTGAAATAATTGTTTTAAAGCAAAACATTTTACAATACATTCTCAAAATTCCTGCCTCTGACCATAATACATAATCTGCACCGTCTAATAAAATTCCTACGTAACCTACGGAATGCACCTATATTGTTAGTAACTTGTACCCTAGCAAATTCGAGCTTTTGTCGTAGTTCTTGTTCGCTATTGTTCTCTCCTTGGTAAATTTCTTTGAAATAGCCCCAAATAAAAAAAACTAATGGATTTAAATCGGGCGACCGGGGTGGCCACGCAATATGTCCGCCTCGACAAATCCACCGGTTGGGGAAGCGCTCGTTCAAATGATCTCTAACTGCTCGAGCGTACTGAGGTGGGGCGCCATCATGTTGCAGCCATATTTCTGCTATTCTTTCTACTGGAACTTCAGCTTCGTTAAGAATATGGTTTAAATTATTTTGCAAAAAATTTAAATACTGAGCACCATTCAGCCTTGCTGGAATTTCATGCAGCACCAACTGCTGGCCAATTATACCAGCCCACATGTTAATACCAAACAGATGCTGGAATCGATCATTTCTTATGATATGGGGGTTTACGCTGGAGTAAAATTGTAGATTCTGGATATTGAATACTCCTGTCAAGGTGGACTGTATAGGTATCTTGAATTAAACTTCAGGCTTCTTGTTTCTTGTTTTATTTTCTTCCCAGGACTGGTTAGCTGCTTGGCTGAGTGACGACTGACGACTTTGCAGCTAACCGCCCTCTTTTTATTCCCGTCCGCGCGCAGTGTGAGCGGGCGTAGGTAGCGGGTGGGGTGCGGCGGTGGGGAGCACGTCTCGCCAATCAGAGCGCGTATTTACTCGTGGTTGTGTCGGGCGCTGTCGACAGGTTTATACTTGTCGGAATCGTGTTCCCTACCACCTTACAATAATACCACGTGCCTTATTTTACATGTACATAGGTTCCTAATTAATTCCTAATTTAAAATCGTTTTTATTGTTTAAGCTTAAATCTAAACCTTAACTAACATTAGTGTCTAAGCTTCGTCGTCCGTAACAACTCCCATTCTTCTAAAAGTTGACTCATCCTTCCATAAAACCTTGTTGAAGAACTGCGGATCCACTCTGTGGTATCTTAGCATCTCTCTGCAAAACCGCACTCTAGGTTCAGTCACCGGGCAGCAAAGCTTGCACCCTTTGCACATAGTAGGCGTGATATTTGCTTCTATTAATGACACGTTGCACCGTCGATCTTGGAATCCCGAGATTACGGGATATTTGGCGTTGACTTATACTAGCATCCAATCGTAATTCTCTCAGCACTTCGTCTTCATTTTCAAATTGCACCACAGGTCTGCCTGCTCTCGGAGCATGCTGACCGGGTAAGACTCCCTCCATGTACGAATTATGTACGCGCATAAAGACCCTGTAGTCCGCAAAACGATCACGGTTAGGGTAGCGTTGGCGATATTCCCTGATAGCAGCCCGGGCATTACCGCCGCAATAGCCATACAGGTAATGCATTTCTGCATACTCCCGTTGGGTGTATTCTCTCCTCGCAGCAGCCATCTGACCACTTTTGTAGCCGATCCGTCCGATTTCGAATCTAGTCCGATTCACACAGCACTGGTCACAGGTAGGCAATCTGTCACAAGTCCGAAAAACAAAGCGTAGGTCAAAGGAAAGAAACTGATCACAAGTCGTCGTAAAACCGAGAAAAAGAACACGTGCGTACTCACACTGTGAGTACGCACGTGTTCTTTTTCTCGCTTCCTGCCTGTGAGTCTCACAGGCAGGAAGCGAGTCACTAAAGAACACTAAACATTCTAGAGAAACATGCTCACGCGCATCCCCCGGCCCCCGCCCCGGCTGGCCCTGCCTTTTGTTTCCTAGAAAAGATATCGCTACCAGAACTGACGGGCGAACCGGCCTTTTATTGACAAAGGATTAAATGGTTAGTGTAAAAGACAGGCAGATAGTCTTTGTCATTAATTCTATTAGTTCCAGTTTATTTTTAAATAAGCCTAACCGAGTTTTATGGTTGGGTTAACTTTGGCCTTGCTGCGAATAATCGTCCTTGAAAGATATCAAAGCCACGCATAGCCATGTGTAATACCTTTTCAGAATCCCTATTATATGCGCCAAAACTTGTAATACAGGATCACTTTTCGGTAGAGTTTTTTTTTTTCACAGTGGGGTCCGAAGTAAATAAAAAGTTATGATTTGAGAAAAATAATCGTCAAACTTAATATTATCTTCAACACACCCAATAAACAACCATAAATAGCATGTCTAACGCAAAGACTCATCAGTACCAATCTAGTGAAAATTATAAAAAAAGATACAGATGTAGATTTTTTCGAATATATAAGAAAATAAGAATTAGTTAAAAAAAGTCAATTTTCTCATAAAAAAACACAAAATAAATTATAACTCTGTAGGGGTTGACCTTAAGGACCTCCCGTAGAACAACTTTTTGCAGCTGATGACCCCATCTAACCCCTAGTTGCGTTTTATCCACGACTTTTGGGCCACCCTGTATAAGGTGGAGGTACTTAAACGTATTGGAATAACTTCCGTGTTGATATATTCGACCGTTTTTCTCCTGTAAAAATAGTTCGATTTTAAAGGTTTTTTTTTTAATTTATATACTTAATTATAGAAATGTATTTAATAAATATATGTACATCGTAGTAGTTTAAATAAGATAAAGATAAAGATATGCACATGTAGATGGAAACATTTATTTTACCGGACCAACATGTTTTGCCTGAATTTAATTCATTAATAAAATATTTATATGTTATTAATTAATTAAATTAATGTCAGTTTCATATAAAATTAGAGTCAATGCAAAATATAGTAAATAATTCAAATCAAATAAAAAACACAATCCCTGAGATTTGAACCCAGGCATTCTAGACTGTAAATCCACACTTCTTTTAAATTCGCTACTGTATCGTTTGAAAGTGGCACCGAAAATACAGACCATATGAACTGATTGCACTTACTTAGACGTTTCCAAAATTCATAGTTTTATGATTATAAAAATAAATATTTAGTAATAATATAATGCTCTATCTTACCTTTTAATTTCGTTCATAAGTTCGGCATTTGATTTATATGAACGTTTTTTTAATTTTTAGTCCTCGCAACGGGTTTCACTTTCTTTCCCATGACATTCCATTTCTTTTTTCTTTTTTTTTCTTTTTCTTTTTTTGTTGGTTTTTCTTTTACAAATGATACAACTTTATAACAAACTAGTACTTTATTACGGTATTTTAACATAAAGTATTTTATATCTACACGAAATAAAAATATTTACGCAAAGAAAATATGAAACAATGAATTCACAAACAATACTTTACAAAAACATTAAACAATCGGGGCGGAAATAATGCGGCGAAAAGAGCGACACGTCTGTATAGCATCAGGCCTCGGCCGGCACTGTCGGTACACTCGGTACACAGGCGTTTACGCACACATGCGTACGTATTATGCTCGGAAATAAGAATATACGATTTACAATAAATCCATCGATTAAATCAAAAAATTAAAACACTATTATGCTAATATGTTGCTTGTAGAATAATCTGACAAAAAATCAGAATGATTGCATGTATATTAGTATGATTTTTACGCGTTAAAAGATTTTTTTAGAGGTAACTTCGTGATTTTTTTCTATCGTATCAAATTAGTTATATTATGTTTTCAACACACTATCTACCTAGGATATATCCTGAAGAATATCATATATTTTTCTGATTTTGTTTACTGCAGTGCATCATATACTTTTAGGCGTTATAAAACTTGCGTTTAGCTCCTCTAGGCCTCTTAATGGATCACCCATCCAGGAGCGTACCGCGGCAAGCGATTGACCCGTGCGGCTGTTATCATTTAGGCATGAGCCCCCCTATGTTACGTAGGTACAGTGAAATCCTTAGTAATATTATAATTGCGAAAGTGAGTCTGTTTGTTTGTTACGCTTTCACTCTAAAACGACTGAGCAGATTTGGATGAAATATGGCACATGGGTAGACCATAACCTTGGATAGGATATAGACTACTTTTCATCCTGGATTGCAGACGAAGTCGCGGGTAACAGCTACACGGAAAAAAAGGATCTCTTTAGCGAAGAACATCAATATTCTCAGAAAAATTGTTTCAATCCAAGTAAATATTTTCTTAACGTACTTAAGTAAATGTACTCAGTCCAAGAAAACCTGTTTACTCAAATTAAGAATAATAAATACTTGGTTTTTATTCTTGACTTAAGCAAATATTTTTGATTCAACACTATAATAATCTTAATTGAAGAAAATATTCTAAGAGAGAAATAATATTCTTAAAATTAAACTTAATAATTCTTCATTTAAGTATAATGTCTTCGAAGAAGACAATAAAACTAAGACAAAATTTTACTTGATTCAAGAATATATTGTTTTCCCCATATATGAATCAATATTTGTCTTGACCAAAAGGATATTGTCTTAATTGAAGACATCCTTTTTTTCCGTGTAGTACGCCTATATAGATGATGAACATTCATAAAAACAACCTGCGCCCTAATTACGTTACATAATTATGTAGTTTGAATCACAATCTGAATGATTGAAGTATATTGCTAATTCATTACTTCATATGTTCGAAAAATTTGTCTGCTCAAGAACGTAATAAAGCAATGAATTTTGTTGAGCTGTCAAAATGTAACCCGTTGCTACTGACAGTGTCTGACGCAACGCTGATCGTCAAAGATAGCAAACAGCGATAAATCACCTGAGCCACGCCGAATTTTTTTACCCAAAGTTTTTTAGATCCAGTTCTATGAATCAACCCGCATAAATTACCTTTGTAACTGAGAAGCTTAAATGGAACATCCGTAAACTATACACGTAATAATATAATATAGTAGTTTTAACAATGTATAACGTTATTGTAGAATGTACTTCGGTGTTAGAAAGATGTGTGCAACAGTAATTTGATTAGTGATCAAATAAAATGCGGTTACAAATATTTGTCTTGACTGTTCTTGGATTTGCCTGTTTTCTTTCGTCTGTGTTTGGTAAGTGACTGTTTATTTTGAATTGTTTTTCATTTCAATCGGTAGATTCTGTTTCTAGGTATAGGTGTTTTTTATTGTTTGTTTATGTTTCAGATAATTAACATACAGTTTATTTGTAAATCTGCGTGGAATATTTTAGAAATAAGTACTTGGAAATTATATCAATGTGTAGGCTACACGTCATGTTTTTATAGGTTATGAAATAATATTATAATAATGTGATTATTAAAGCTCAATAGATGTGATGTGATTAAAATCCTTGTGTATTAAACACTATTATTAATTTATTACAGACGGATATTAAGATAATCGATCCGCAATCTGGTAATAATGGGTTGGTAGGTCGCTTTACTTTGTGTAAATTATTTCATCACCACTGCTCTCAAAACGGTGAAGGAAAACATCGTGAGGAAACCGGCATGTCTTAGAACCAAAAAATTCGAAGACATGTGACATCTACCAACCCGCACTGGGCCCGCGTGGTGGATTACGGCCCACTTCCTCTCACTGAGCGGAGGCCTGTGTCCCAGCAGTGGGAACATTATAGGCTGATTATGTAGGTACCTATTACATTGGAGGAGCCAAGGAGTAATTTTTAGGGTCAGCTAGTCAGCTAGGAACCCTTATAGTTTCGCCTTGCCCGTCTGTCTGTCCTCAGCTTAGCTCAGAGACTCTCAGTACTAGAAAGCTGTAATTTGGCATGGCTATACATATTAATCACGCTGACAAAGTGGTAAAACAAAATCTTGAAAAAAAAATTGCATGATACCCGCCCTTGCACGTAATGTGGGGATGATATTTTTTTTCTCGTCTATCCCATGGTGTGGGGTATCGTCGGATAGGCCGTTAAAAATATTGTGGATCTGTGAAAACTGTATTTTTCGATTCAGGGATCCGTTTGCGTAACATTAAGCATTAAAGGGCTAATTTTTGTTAAACAAGGGTCCCGGACCCCCGCCAACTAAATGGTTGTTTTTGGATATGTGAAAATAATCATGACAGTAGTATACGTGGGACACTCAGAAAGTTTTGCGAAAATTTTAAAAAATGTTCTATAGGTAAATATTTTTTGATTATATCTTTTCAAAATACTATCCACTAACCTCTATACAAAGTTTCATGCGTCTGAACCAGTTGTCGAAACACTTTTTTCAGTCCGCCGCAGACTTCTCGTTTACCTACCTACAGCTCAAACGCTGACAGCGCATCTTCCGGCGACGAAAATTGTATCCCTTTGAGCTGATTTTTTTATTTTCGGTAATAAAAAGAAGTCACACGGTGCTAGGTCAGGGCTGTAAGGAGGGTGACCCAGGAGTTTAACCGGCGTGCTGTCCAGGAAGTCCCTCGTTTTGAGCGCGGTGTGCGAAGGCACGTTGTCGTGGCGGAGCAGTAGCCCGCGGAGCCCTGTGTTTGGTCGCTTGTCCCTCACAACAGAGAAAAGGAAAGAAATTGACACCAAGTAGACAGTCAAATTGAAAAAGCTCGCGATCAAAATCTTCCTCCCGCTTCTAGATCGCTTCACTTTGGTAGGCGTTGATCCGTTTTGAAACACCCAAACCGTCGACCGGCGCTTCGTTTCTAGATCGTATTGATAATATCCAAGACTGCAATGATATCGTAAAGACGCCGTGACGAGCCTGCTTCAAATTTGTTTATCATATCACGACACCATTCCGCCCGGGCCTGCTTCTGCGCATCGGTGAGGTTGTGCGGCACCCAGCGTGAAACTATCCTCCTCACGCGAAGATGCACGTGTAGAATTTCGTGAAGGCTTCCTGATTCAACCTGCAGTATGTGCTGAATCTCTTCAAACGTAACTCGCCTATTGTGATGGATTAGTTTTTTTACTGCTAGCACGTTTTCTTCCGTAACAGCCGTCAAACGGCGACCACGTCTTTCTTCATCCCCCAAAGTTAGTCGACCGCGCTTGAATTCGTTATACTAACGATACACGGTTGCCTTAGAAAGGCCTTCATCCATGAATGCCATTTGAAGTCTATCGTACGATTCGTCCGGTTTCAGGCGACACACAGTGGAACGAATGTATGGGAGCGGTTGGACGTAGACATGTCCGAAAAAAAAGAGTAAAATTATGCCAAACTAATGATGCCATCTTATTCGATTACTTAATGCCTTCATAACTTGTGGTGATGAATTTCTTCATAACTCCCATATTTCGGGAGTAATTTGAGAAAATGTGAAATTTTACTATGAAAATGAGTGTATCGAGCTCTCTCCCTCCTGATTCCGGGCTTGTTTCAAGTAGCGGTCTCTAATATCATAATGCTAATACTAAGAGCTATATTTAATACTAAGACACATAGTGCGCCAAATGTGCACTTTCTGGGATAAAGAGTGATGTTTATTTTATAACACAATTTTTTTATTTTTTGTTTATTTTGTTGATTAAAACCGTTTTTCTAAAGGTTTACCTTATTACAATAACATTTCTGAGCAGCCAATTAGAGAAGATATAAGCTAATTAGGATATATAATTAGGGACTTAAGGTTTACATATAAAACTGATGCACTAATGATTACTGATAAGAACATTGCTATTATTTAATTACTAAATGGCTCTTAATACACTAATTTAGCATGCATCATTTACTAATTATCACAATAACTAATTACCTTGCAATATTTAACAAAGGATACCTGGGATACCTGGATTTTATATAAATAGGTCACTATTAGTAACTTTAAAATCAGTGTTGATTTACACCTCGTTGTATCCAAGCTAATCTCGCAATGTATTTTCCAAATTTTAATACAAATCTTGATATTCACGTTGCTTTATGCGCACGCGCACATAAAGATTTACGCGACTTTAACTATTTGTTCAGTGTTTTAAAAGATAACAGTTGTGTTCAGTTATGTGAAAGTGCTGAAACAAGTTTAAAAGACTGGTGTCGTCGATTTTGCTACCGCATTTATGCAAAATGGACACAGTCTGGAAGAAGCACAGATAAGTTTCGGAAGAAACATGAGATTTGGCTACAGGCTGCAATTCAATGGCCGGAATTACAGAATGAAAATATGGAACCTTCTACAGAAAATATAAGTGACGTCATCGAGCCCATAATTTCTCCTGCTAAATCTGATGCTTCAACTTGTACACATCCTAGTCCTCGTAAATCTTTTGAGGACCTTAGTAACCGGCAAAAAAGAAGACGCACTGAAGATAGTCTTTCATGCAGCAGTAGCAGCGCTGAAATTATGTTTTCGGCCGAAAGGGCGCTTCAAAAGGCAGGACAAAGCGATACAGCTTATGTTATGAAATACTTGACGGAGAATCCAGAAGAGGCCTCAAAAATCAAAGCCTTCATTGAAGGTAAATCAATTCAGGTACGGGAAATATCCCCTTTGAAGGCATTGGCTCTTTATGTATCGATGAACTTATCGAAATGGCGCTATAACACTCTTCGGGATTTCAACACTCAAGAAGGAGCTCTTCAATACCCGAGTTACTACATGTTGGTTAAAGAAAAAATTAAGTGCTATCCGGCCAAAGAAGATCACACAGTTACAGAGAGCTCTGCAAAAATCAAATTACAAGCCTTGATGGATTTAACCTCAAGAAGACTTATTAGGTCGTTAGAAACCCCTGTTGATCCCAATCAACAGCTCGTATTGACCAGCAAATGGGGTTTTGACGGATCATCTAGCCAAAGCATTTATCATCAAAGGACGAGTGAAGATGAGCAAATCGATCTTGCTAGTAATTTTATGATTAGTCTTGTACCACTGCGGCTCGTCTCAAAAGGTGTAACAATTTGGGAAAACGAGCGACCATCTTCCACTTCATTTTGCCGGCCAATATTGTTTAAGTTTATAAAGGAAACCAAAGAAAATGTGCAGAGAGAGATGGCTGAAATCGAAGCAGAGATTGAAGCAATAACTCCATCCACCATCACTGATGGAATTAGTGTCAAACACCAACTGCTGTTGACAATGATTGATGGTAAAATTCATTCCATTATATCCAATACAGCAGCTTCAGTGTGTGACATATGCAAGGCTTGTCCTAAAGAAATGAATAATTTAGAGTTAATCAAAGATAAACACGCAAACGAGGACATGTATAAATATAGCTTAAGCACCCTTCACGCTTGGATTCGCTCAATGGAATGCTTATTACACATTTCCTACAAATTAGACATAAAATCATGGCAAGTAAGGGGTGATATAGCAAAAAGGCAAGTTGATGACAGGAAGAAAAGAGTTCAAGAGGCTGTAAGAAGAGAAACGGGCTTACTTCTCGATGTTGTGAAACAAGGCAGTGGATCCACCAACAATGGCAACTCGGCAAGGAGATTTTTTGAAAACTACACTAAATCTGCTGAACTGACCGGAATAGATGCTATGCTTTTAAGAAAAATCTGTGTGATCTTGCAGTGTATTTCATCAGGAGAGAAGATCAACGTAACTAAATTCCGAGAGTTCTGCTTTGATACTGCTAAGCTTTACGTGGAGTTATACCCATGGTATTATATGCCTTCTTCACTTCATAAAATTTTAATGCATGGGCCAGACATAGTTCAGAACATGTCAATTGTGCCCATTGGTTTTCTATCCGAAGAGGCATCTGAGGCTAGAAATAAAGATTTTAGAAAATATAGAGAGGGGCATTCTCGAAAGCATAGCAGTATCTCATGCAATGAAGATATTATGCACAATCTTTTACTGTCTTCTGATCCACTTGTTACAAGTATCCGTCCAAAAGGAAATAAGTTTGTAAAAAAATCTTCTTTTAAGGAATTTTATGAGCTTACGGATTCTGAGAAAAGTGATATCGAATTTGTTAACATAAATGATTTAGCGGACATCGATTCTGAATTTGAATTAATTGATGATGATGATGATGACGAAGATAATTAAATGATGTTATTGTTTTAAAATGTGTAACTTAGTAAATTAGAGCTTACATCTTAATTATTTATTGTACTTTTAATGAAACTAGGTAATTTATTATCAACTTACTTAAAAGTCATACTCTCATCAGTTCTTGTGAATATTTTTGTTAATATATATTTCTGTATATATATAATATATTTATAGACCTCTTAATAAGTCTGTCTGCGGTTTAAAGTAAATACAAATGGGGAAAAAACGTTTTTTTTTTTTAATTTTCATTTCCTTTTATCCCAGAAAGTGCACATTTGGCGCACTATGTGTCTTAGTATTAAATATAGCTCTTAGTAATAGCATTACGATATTAGAGACCGCTACTTGAAACAAGCCCGGAATCAGGAGGGAGAGAGCTCGATACACTCATTTTCATAGTAAAATTTCACATTTTCTCAAATTACTCCCGAAATATGGGAGTTATGAAGAAATTCATCACCACAATTTATGAAGGCATTAAGTAATCGAATAAGATGGCATCATTAGTTTGTCATAATTTTACTCTTATTTTTCGGACATGTCTACGTCCAACCGCTCCCATACATTCGTTCCACTGTGCGACACTTGAATTCGTAAAAAATCATTGCGTGAAAATGTTCCCGGCGAAGATCCATTTTTAATGAGACACGATAATTTAAATTAGCTCGCAAATATTGTGGAGGGAAATTTTGAGATTGGAACGTACCTATTTTTATTTACAAATAATCATATTTTAAAAATAGATAAAATAAATGGCCAGTCTCTCATACATAAAAACTTTTTTTCGCAATACTTTCTGAGTAGCCTGGTATAGTATAACTAAATTAAAAGGAAAACTAACGCAGCTTTATGTAGGATTTACAAATTAACTTACATTTGCAGTTGGAGAACTGACTGTGACGTATATCGATAGCTGTGTTCCACTATTTAAAAAACTTAAAATATTGCCACTTCCAGCACTATACATTTTTGAAATTTGTATCTTTGTACACCAAAACAGACATGAATTTGTTGTGTATAATGATGTTGTATCCAGACCCAGCCGCAAAGTGCATATGCTTAATGTTCCTAGGCGTAGAATTATTTTTTTTTCTAACAATGCATACTGCATGTCCATTACTACTTATAACAAATTACCTGATGGCTTCAAAACTCTTAGCCTCAGAATATTTTAATGTAAATTATTTAACTTTCTTCTAAGCAAATGTTATTATTCGTCTGAAGATTTTATGAATCATATCTTATATCCTTAAATTATATATTATATCCTTGACCTTATTGAATTTTGACCTATATATTAATCTCTTTTACAACTATTGTTCAATTTATTTAAATTATCTGTAATTAGAATAATAATTTAATTTTAATGTAATGATGACCCGCAATTAAACTATATTTGTACGCCGGAAACGGCAGAATATTCTGATCCTAATACACATACTTACATAAAACTTTGTACAGTATTCTGACAAATAAATGCATTCTATTCTATTATATTCTATATATGGGAGAACATGTTTTTCAACTAAAATGTGCACACTGGGTCGAATCCCGGGCGCGACATGTATGTTGCTGCCTGTCGCGCCCGCGATATCGGGCTATTCTGCACGAGCCTTAAGTTTGTTTTTGAGATAAATTCATCACAACTACGGAACCCTTCATTGTGCGTGGTCTGACAAGCACTTTAACGTTTTTTTTTTTTAAATAAAATAATTCGAATCACTTAAGACTTAAATGACATTGATGCAATAAATATAAAACAACCTCTTAAGTCAATCATTATTTATTTATCAATTTACATTATAACAAAATTACTAATGGATTTGCACTTTTTGCATTGATCGATACCAATCTAATATTTGGTTTATAAAGTACTACTTTATTACCGACTGGTAAAAAACAAGGTAACCGCAAACTGGCTCTACTTGCCCGTAGTTTTACCGTTCTTCATAGCTTTTTGTTTGTAATGTAGTCGTTGATACTTAGATCGATTTTTATACGGATCTGAAATCAAGTAGGCATGAATTCCAAGTAAGCCTTTGTAGCTATTCTTGAGAAAGCCATCCCGCAGAAAATCTTCTTTAGCTAAATAAACAGGTAATTTATTTATATTTAGTAAAGCAAGTAATTAATTGATTTCTTTTTTATTATTTTTTATTTACTAAGGCACCAAGTCCCAGTACAGGTACCAATCACAAATACATAAAACAAAAAATTCATGACATCATTAAAATAAAATACATTAAAATTAATTAGATCATTTTTGTAATGATGTTATTATGATGATGACAAACAGACGACTCCTAGACAATCGATGAAGCATTTATACTGATAGCTAAACTTTAAATATTTTTGAGTATTCAATTCTTTTACCCCCCCCCCCCCCTCCTCTTCTTTTTCCCTCCCTCTCACAGAGAGAAGGCCTGTGTCCCAGCAGTGGGAACATTATAGGCTGATTATGTATGTTATGTATTCTTTTACATCACTCCATTAAGTATGACATAGGCTTAATTTTTTATTCATATTTAAAAATGGAGTACTGCCGCCATATTGATTTTTTTTCACAAAAAATATATAGCCTGTGTCACTCGGGATGGTGTAAGGATTCTAACGATACCCCACGCATCCAATTCTGTACAGGCATTTAAAAGTTATGGTGAAATAAAAAACCCACATACATACATGAACCCTGAAAACATTACCATCCTTTTTGGGGCAATCGTGTAAAAGTCAAGTGGGTAGGTAAGTTTAAAGGTGCATCCACATCGGAGTTACTTTCTGTGGAGCAATGTTTGCAAGTGTTAGTGGGCAACAACGGATTACAAAAAGTTATAGCCTACCTACCTACAATAGCCTATAATGTTCTCACTGCCGGGTACACAGGCCTCCTCTCGGTGAGAGGGAGTGGGCCGTAATCCACCACGCGGGCCCAGTGCGGGTTGGTAGATGTCACATGTCTTTGAATTTTTGCTTCTAGGACATGCCGGTTTCTTCACGATGTTTTCCTTCACCGTTTTGAGAGCAGTGGTGATGAAATAATTTACACAAAGTAAAGCGCCTGTCAGGGTTCGAACTTACAACTTACAACTCGTAAGTCGCGGCCGTTACAATGGCCCACCTCTGCCTAAAAGTTATACGAGTAGCAAAAGCCGCAAATCGTCGGTGATATTCTGAAACCGCAAAACTAACAGTGTTTAAAACCGCGTAAGGTAGGTGCAGTGAATTTAGTTTTGTGAAATATGTGTTAATGAATTAGACAATCCCAAATCTCGATTTTGCTACTTTTGTAAGTACGCGGTTTTAAACACTGTTAGTTCCGCGGTTTCAGAATATCACCGACGAAATGTTACATAATGCTCTACAAAAAAGTAACTTCGGTGTGGATGCACCATTATGCACAAAATAAAAATTAATATTGAAAGTGTGGTGGTAACATAAATAAAGGCTTACACTAGTAGCACAATGTCTATGAAAACGTGTGGCGCTGCGCGTCGTACTTCCTGTCGCGCCAGGCTGCACGAGCCTTAATTTTGCCTGCATACCAAATAGCTTGTATATCACAGCACCCTAATTGGGTAACTATCAATCCAAATCTGAATGATTTTGAAAGATATGGCTAATCCATTGCTTCATATGTTCGAAAAATTGGTCTGCTCAACAGCGTAAATAACACAATGAACTTTGTTAAACTGTCAGAATGAAAGCTATTGCAACTGTAAGCAGGGCCGGATTTACAGGTGTGGAGGCCCTGGGGCAACCAAGAAGTGGAGCCCCCGAAAAAAGTATGGAACAGATGAAAAAAAACAATTATTAAAAAAGGTATCTTGTGAAGGTGACCTTTGTTTTTGATGACTGTGAACGTTTTTTCTTTGAAGGACACTAAGGATGTATTTTTTCTTATCTTAAAAAAAAACAAACTGTGGAGGCCCGGGGCCAGTGCCCCTGTTGCCCTGCTCTAAATCCGGCCCTGACTGTAAGTGTGTTACACAATTACCCCACAGGTATCTTCCAGATTGTGTTCTATACATATCTATGGAAGATACTAAAGGGTTACCGACGCCCCCGCAACACAGGCTACGGAAGGAATACGGTCGGGTGGGTTTTAGTCAGTAAGAGTCTGACACACCCTGCCGCTCCGCCCAGAGCGGGAGAAGTTATTTGATGATAACCGACCCAAAAAAAAAAAAAGTATCTATCTGGTAATATTATTATAAATGAGAAAGCAAGTTTGTTTTTTTGTTACGCTTTCAAGCTAAAACGGCTGAGCGGATTTGGATGAAATTTGGCAGATGGGCCATGACCTGGATTAGGACATAAGATAATTTTTATCCTGATATTCCCACGGGATCAAGATTTATGCGGGTAAAACCCCGGGGCGCAGCTAGTGAGTTTATAAAACTCATTGCTAATCTAAAATCTAAACTACCCTGTGAGGTCACTGGTCAGATGGCCTATGGTGCCGATTCCCTTGTTCACAAACTAAATTAAATTTAAGGTCAGTGCATCTTTTTCTTTCTATTTCATTAAGAAAAGGACAGAAGATAAATTTTAGTTTAGCCCTGTCAAATTAATCAGCGCTTGACGTAAATTGACGTAATTTTAGTAGGCAAGTTTTTAATCACGTCTAAACTTGTATGGACTAGTGACAGGCGCTGATTAATTTGACAGGACTAAACTAAAATTTATCTTCTGTCCTTTTCTTAATAAAATAGAAAGAAAATAATGCACTGAACTTAAATTTAGTTTAGTTTGTGAACAAGGGAATCGGCACCATTTCCACCTACCTACCATATAGGTTACGTGTGGGTGAACAACTTCCAGAGACAATGGGGGAACAAAAACTCTATACAGTTTATTCATTATGCATTCAGATTTTAAGTCGCTACACTCGCAAAAAATGGTATCTACTGTTCGAATAGCTTTTTTTTCCATGTGGATGAGATTGAGACGATTTGCTTGAATGACTGAATCAATCAATCTGCCTAGCCTTTTCCCAACTATGTTTGGGTTGGTTTCCAGTCTAATCTTTGGGTTGACCTCCACAACACAGTAACTGGGTAAATACTCCTTCAAACAGGCGCGACACGCGACACAAAGACACCGCGTGTAGCGCTACAAGCGGTGCCTTTGTGTCGCGCCGCGTGTCGCGCTTGTTTGTAAGAGTCTTTATACGATACCCCTTGGGAAGACTGATTATTAGACTTTCGGGCTTCTGACGACCCCTAACGACTGTCAACGATCTACAAATTACAGCTGGGACCAACGGCTTAATGTGCTTTCCGAGGCACGGAGGAGTCTCGGTATGTAAAGATGGTCACCCATCCACGGACCAACTTCGGTAAACGAAGCTTAACCTGATGGATCGACTCGTGCGGCTGTTATTACTTAGCCTCGAGCTCCCTTACCTTTTCTGATCCAATTGTTTACTTGCATCAGATACTTTTCGAACACAGCATAATTACATCTACGTGGTATCGCACAGCGAGACCGTCAACTGTACAAAGTCGATTGTTCATCACCCATTCAAACCAACTAGGGCGTGCAAACCCGATTTTTCGGTTTTGCTAAAAACCGGTAACCGGACAAAATTTACCGATTTATGGAAACCGGGGTTGAGAGACAAAACCGGAGCTAAATCCGGTTTTCCCGTTATTGAATAACATTTTGATTTAAATCAACTTTTTTCGAACGCACTCAAGAAATATTCATCCGAACGCAACCTATACCCACTTACCATTCCTCCCTCCACGACCCCCGCACCCGCGTCCCGCCCGCCTAGCTGCGTTGTTGCACAAATACACTTGCCAGGTGTCTACGTGCGTGCCCGCTGCCCACGCGTGCGACGCTAGGACTTCGACCTTGCAGGGTATGAACTTCCTATCTAGAACTTAAAACCCGGCCGATTTCAGGAGAGCGGATATCAAACCTGAATGGAGCCTGTTTCCGATGCCTCTGCCACGTTGCTGGGTGTGACATGAATAGGGGCTGCAGTGAGGGGTACTGCGGGCCGTTCATTATATCCAGGGTGTACTGGATCGATGCTGGGAAGCCGACTCTGCCTGATGATGACCCAGAAAGGAAAGAAGGTAAATGATCCGTTAACATAAAATAACATCACGCCGGAGGGTTAGGCAGAGGTGTATCTACGTATGGCACAGTGGCACAGTGTACCGATATTTCGTCAGCTATGTTAAAGTCTCATGTAATAGGGGGCGAGCCTATTGCTATCAACCGGGCACAACTACAGACTCCGGGCTGCTACTGAGAAATTCCTGATGAACAAACCCAATAACACTGCCCGAACTGGGAATCGAACCCAACCTCATGCTCTTGCAGCATCAGCAGTAGCGCTTGCGACCAACGAAGTAGACAATGATCTCATAATCATCTGAAAATTGGTTTCTAAGAGAGTTTTTGTTCATGACGGGTCGAGTGACGACGCCTTGATGCCTATGCGGTTGGACTGCCGATGTTGCATTTCGAAAATTAAAAATTTTAAAAGAAATGTCGAAAATATATTAAAAATATTGCCTGTTTTACCCATATTTTATAAAAATTACACTTTAAAGTTAAGAAAGTGGTAAAACTAGAAGAAAGTACAAAAATAATTATTTTTTTAAATATCCATGGGGCCAAGGCCAAATAAATTAGGGCTGAGTAAGTAGCAGGTTGACCTCACCTATCCACCATTTTCGTATGTTCAACGTTCTGCCAAACACCCTGTTCTTTTATTTCTTATTATAATCGCACTGTATGCTGCACCGGTCGACGTCATCTCGTCAACGCCGGCTATCGCTGAAAACCAGCGCTGGAGCTCTGTCTCTTATAGGGTCGCAGCATTATGCTGAGCGATGGCCGTTTTGCGTGGATTATTTTCCCCCAAATTGTTCTTTTATATTTGTGTTCCTTCTTTGCGTCATGTTTACCGCAAATTAAACGTAATTTCTTTCTTTCTTCTTTCTAGTGTACTCCTTTGACTTGTAAACACTTTCAAGTATTGCCGTATTTTCTAATGACTCAAAAAATTGTTCTCTATTATTCTCTACTTCTGTAAACAAAGATTAAGAAACCTACGTCTAGCTGCCATTTATAATCTTTACTAAAAAATTTTATCAATATTTTTGTCATTTTTTTTTTATGTCATTTATTTTTAACACTAGCTGTGCCCCGCGGTTTAACTCGCCGTTTAATTTAAAAGAAATCGGATTATTTATAAATTACTTCGTTTTCACTAACCATTCTTTCTCACTTTTTTTTATTTTTACCCCGGTGTTAAGGGTCGTAGTGTGATGTTAAATAGCCTTTTAACATTCTTCAAGAATTTGGCTATGAAGTGCTAAAAGATTTTTTCAAATCCGACTGAAGAAAGCACCAACTCTTCAGCTTTATTTTATAAGTATCTAAGATACATATGTCCTATGACTCGTTTCAGCATTTGAAGACTGTGCCAGGGACTACCACTGTTCAATCAGAATCGTTGAGAGTTACATGGCCAAGTTTGGAAAGGCAAGTACCTACATCAATCATCAATCTTTCTTTCTTTTTCGTGTGGTTAGGTACTAGACTGGGGGTCTACTCACTAAGCACGAAGTCCGTAGTTTCAGCCAAAGTTACGGGGGGTACTTACTCAGTAACACCTACGGAGATAAGATTAGTTTGGGGCCCGACCGCATGAATGACAACACGATTTGTTGACAGTTGTCCCTAATCCTAATTAGTGGTGGTTAATAAAACATATAGCATAATAAGGCATCTTGCTTATCATAAATAACATAAAGCAAATGCTATCGTGGTTCCTGCATTTGCTTTTTGCTTCACATCGCACATCGCACTCTCTGGCTCTGTCCGTCGCACATCGCAAGCGCATGTAGTAATAAGCAACCAAGCATAGCAAAGCGGCGGGTGCCGGCCGCCGGGTGGCTAGTCGTCGCATGCTAGCGTTTGCTTTCGGTCGCGTGTGTAATCGTTTTAGGCACCGCGTGTGTTATCGCGATCTCAGGCGGCTCACGTACGTAATATTATAAACAATGTTGTTTTGCTTCGTGCGTTTTTAGTGTAAATAAACAGTGATAGGATACGCAATATTGATTATGTAAATAAAAACTAATTGTGTAAGTAAGGACGATTGATAAATGATAAATGATTTTTATTTCTGTAAGTAGGTTTTTTACAAACACTTTTGTTGCAAGGATTGACTGAGTGAGGTATCGTGTTGTTGTTTTGTGTGTAGGTATTTAACGGACGAAAATGTTTAGAAGGAACATTGAACTTTTAAATCCGCCTATAATGGTTTTAAATACTAACATAGGTACTTTATTTCTTAATAACACTTAAGTTTGAGTTTGAGTTTTGAGTTCAAATAGACAGTCCTAAGCCTAGAAAGTATGAAGGAAAGTTCATTGTTTTTTTTACTGTTCCGTAATAAATTCATAAACACGATGTAATATTCCGCTCTGACAACACCGCGCTGGTTTTATTCGCGCCCGCCCGTTTGTTCGTAACAAGTACTTACGCATATAAAAAAATATGTGCTTAAAATAAAGCATATAAAATAGTATGCTTAAAATAAACAGCATATAGCATTAAGCAAGTGATTGCCATAAAGCAACTTTGAACACCAATGATTGCCATAAAGCAATTTTTCAGACGGACAACAACACATTAGGAGTAGTGACTCCTAATGTGTTGTTGTCCGTCTGAAAACTTGGAATTAACACTGAGTTTGACGGATCAATTACTTTCGGACGGGCCCGTATCTTTGTTGATGGACTTAGAGAGTAGACCCCCTCCCTGGTGTCAGAGTTTTTATTCCGCCTCTGACTTGGCTTCACATGTCGTCGAGAAATATCTCTGAGGCATGTTTATCACGATGTTTTCCATCACCGTTTTTTAAGCAAGTGCAATAATTATAACATACGCACACGAATCCGAAAAGTCAGAGGTGCGTGCCTTGGGTTCGAACTCGAGACTTATGATTTGGCAGTCTGACGGTCACACCCCTAGGCCTACCTACATCAGTAAGATCACTTATGTACTAATTTTACTTCCTAAGCTTAAACACCGATAATGGTATCGGCCACATCAAAAATGCTTGACTTGCCTACGGTGTCAGAAGTCTGATCACATGTCTGACTAGCAAATCTGCTATCAACCTCATAGATCCTGCCGATCAATTCTATAAAAATATCATCGTAAAAAATTTTGGTAAAGTCAGCTGTCAATAGTGTCATCATGTGAAATGACAGCTCACGTCAAACTCACTTCACCTAAGATTTCACGGTGAGATTTTCGCAGAATAACCCGGCTGTTATAGTTTAACAATAACCCGAATATTCACAATTACTACTACATAATAAACTGAAGTATTCACTATTGTTCTAGAAATAAAGATTTTTATTCAATGAACATTCGGTACATTTCAGGACTGCAACAATGACGGCGTGACTGACTGCTTTGACTACATGATGATCAACTACCACGGCGCCGCCTGCTCCAAGCCGCTGTCCCTCACTAAGTCTGGGAGACGATGGCTTAATTCGTACCAGCAATGTCGGTTTTGATACATAAGAATTCGATTTTGTTATTGTTTGTTAAGTAAGTCAGCCATACACATGCATACATGTAGTCCAAGTTGTGCCATAACACTATTTGCAGAGTACTCTAGATACGTATTCTTGGACATCGAGATTTTCTGACAGATCAAGGCCCATTCCGTATTTTTTTAATTCAAATCTCAGTCTTTATCTGTCATTAATATTTCTGTGCCTTACCTAAAAATCTTTGACAAGTTTTTGGCATTGATTATCGCTGAAATAAGATTTCGAATAGATTTTGAACATTTATAACGTGTAATTATTTTACGGGAAATGGCTGTTTGGAAATAGGAAACTTGGCAGTACTGAAAGTTTACTTGATGAAGCTGCTGCAGATTGGTTGAGGTTATTAAAATGAATCATCAGCGTTGAAATAATTTGATTATCGTGATCGGAACAGGTATGCTCGCGTAGATCCGACCGGCAGTCCTCACTCCTCAGAGGGCCAAGACAGTGACATTATATCAGCGATTTTCTTCTTTCTTTATCATGAGGTTAGTGACTAACCTGGTGTCAGTTTTTACGCCGCCCAAGGGCCTCTGACATCTCACATGCCGTCGAGAAATATCTCTCAGGCATGCCGGTTGGCCGGTTGCCGGCCATCGATAATGATGGTGGAAAAGTCACAATTGTATGGGACTGACTTATGCTACAGAAAAGTTTATGTCAATTCTGTTGAAAGTCATTGTAGAAATACGAAACGCACTACGGGCCTACACTGACAGCAATTGTCGAGTGACAATTGCTGTCAGTGTAGGCCCTCTGGGACGGAACAGTCGCCAGCAAATCAAGTTATACTAAACTGTCAAATTTCACCAAATGATTTTAAACCTTAAAATGATTACAGTTAAGTTCAAAATCGAATGAGAATATTTGACAGTTTGTTTTAACTTCACCTGCTGGCGACCTGTACTTACAATTCCTTTTTTCGTCCTGTTATCCCGTTCATAACTATGCAATTTTAATATAATTTATGTAGGTACCTATAGTACGTTCACTATAACTTGACGCGTGATGCGTATGGTAGCACTGAATTTTGTTCAAGTTCAAAATGGCAGCTGACGAACAGAACTACCAATCACATGACCGCAAAATTCAATGCTACCAATCGTGTCACGCGTCAAGTTAGGGTGTTACCACACCAATCGATCGCTAGTCGATCGATGCCATCGATCGACTATCGGTGGACGTTGATTGATTGGTGTGGTAGCTTTAATTGATCGACGGATAGCGGTCGACTAACCAATCGATCGATTGCCGGTCGATGGCATCGGTCGACTAACCAATCGATCGATTGCCGGTCGATGGCATCGGTCGACAGCATCGGTCGACGTAGATCGATTAACACCGGCTATATTCCATCAGTTTCTTTCGAAATGTATTCATTCATTACAAGAGGACGCGTTGTTGTTGGCCAGTACGATGTTGCTCGTACTATTATTACGGAGACGTTAACGCAGAACACTCTGGATGCGACCGTTTTTTAAAGCTCGATCATCGATCGACAATCGATCGATTGGTCTAGTAGAAACTATCGATCGACGTCGACCAATCCATTCTACCATCGATCGATGGCATCTATTGGCTATCGATCGATTGGTGTGGTAGAAACTATCGATCGACGTCGACTAATCCATTCTACCATCAATCGATGGCATCGATCGACGATCGCTCGTTTGGTGTTGTAACACCCTTATAGTGAACACACAGAACAGCAGTGTTGCCAGAACGTAACTTTTGTAACGTTTTGCGTTACTTTTTGAACCCCTTAACGTTACATTTTCGTTACACGGCTGAAAACGTTACTTTTAAGAGTAGAGCTGAATAAAAAACTAGTTGAAACGGAACGCAAGCAAGTATCGTGCCGTGCGTGCGTGCGTAATGTTGGCAATTCGGCATTGCAACTAAACTAAAATGAAAGTTAAGTAATGGTGCCGATTCCCTTGTTCACAAACTAAATTAAATTTAAGTTCAGTGCATCTTTTTCTTCCTATTTCATTATAAAAAGGACAGAAGATAATTTTAGTTTAGTCCTGTCAAATTAATCAGCGCTTGATGTAAATTGACGTAATTTTAGTAGGCAAGTTTTTAATCACGTCTGAACTTGTATGGAGTAGCGACAGGCGCTGATTAATTTGACAGGACTAAACTAAAATTTATCTTCTGTCCTTTTCTTAATGAAATAGAAATAAAAAGATGCACTGAACTTAAATTTAGTTTAGTTTGTGAACAAGGGAATCGGAACCATTCTCTCTCTCTATCGCACTGCTAGAATGAGCAAACAGAAACAGCGAGTTGTATGAATGCAAGTTTGTGTTGTTCTAAATACAAATCAAATTGTTTAAATAGTATTAAAATACAAAAAATTTAAAAAGCGTTACTTTTTTTAAAAACGTTACTTTTCGAACAGTCTGGGTAACTTCTGACACTAGCAACACTGCAGTACAGTCCGGCCGTCGACAGAATGCGTTCTTGTCAGTTTCATACTAACGAGAATGTGTTTTGCGAATTTGATCCTTATAGTTAATAGAAATTGTCCAACTGACAGTGTTAGGAACGCATTCTCTCGACGGCCGGACAGAACTTTGAATTAATAGGCCTATACTTCGATCAATAATAGCACATTATTGATCGAAGGGCCCATACGAGCACGAGTAGGAAATTAATAAACAAACTAATCGTAATAATAACTTTATTTATAAAATACATAACATCAGTCAAATTATGCGTAGTATACTAACTACACTAATTTATAGAGTATCATTGGTGCCGATTCCCTCGTTCACAAACTTAACTAAATTTAAGTTCAGCGCATCTCTTTCTTTCTATTTCATTAAGAAGAGGACAGAACATAAATTTTAGTTTAGTCCTGTCAATTTAATCAGCGCCTGTCATTACTCCATACAAGTTTAGACGTGATTAAAAACTTGCCTACTAAAATTACGTCAACTTACGTCAAGCGGTGATTAATTTGACAGGACTAAACTATAATTTATCTTCTGTCCTTTTCTTAATGAAATAGAAAGAAAAAGATGCAATGAACTTAAATTTAGGTTAGTTTGTAAACAAGGGAATCGGCACCAATGTATACATAATGTACTTAGAATGTCTTTCCTGCCATTTAATACCTTAAACTAAATTATGGCTTCGTAAATATATTTACATAAAAAGAATGAGTATTCTTATTTTCCACAAATTAACATAAAATCTTCTGGAAGTAAGTTATATTACTTACAAAAGTTGTCTTTATGTTAATAACAATGCACCGATTAGGTACGTTTATGTGCTGCCTCATCGACTCTCTTTTATTGTTCTCGCATTAGGAACATGTCCAGCTTAGACGCTTAAGGGGGCCAGTACCGGGCATAGCCCCTCGTAGAGACCTCGTTGAACCGCGTAGACCCCTAGAATCCACGTAGACAAGTCGTAAAACTCTCGTAGGACTTGCGTAACCTCGCGTTGTAACCGCTTAGTACCCTCTTAGACCCTTCGTAGTACCCTCGTAGCCTCGCGTGGTACCGTCGTAGACGCGGGTCTACGAGGGTACCACACGAGGCTATAATATCCGCATAGACCATACTGCGTAGGCTCCACGTAGACCTCGCAACGACCTCGTGAACGCACCGTGTAGGTTCATTCAAATCGTTTTGATACAAAAAAATAAAAAATTGCGACAAGGATCGAAGGGCTACGCTGGACGAACGCCCAATGCTAGGCCCCTTAAGTTAAAATTAAAGTAAGTAGCTCACACGTAACTTTACGTAAGTTATATTATTTTAACTTATAACTACTTTAGTACTAATCTGAATTCTGATAGGATAAGTTTAAAACATCGAATTAAGAATTATTAGCCTCATAATTAATCTTTGTAGGTCCACTCTCGCTCTGATATCTTCTTTAATTTTTTTTTAAATGTATTTAGCCTAAAGAACAAACCTATGCCAATGAACGAATTAATCAGTAACTGTTTTGAACCGAAAAAAGCTCTACACTTACCTATAGTCACAATAACCTGACCCCTTTTCCCTTCTTCTTAGTAAGAGGGGTCAGGTAATGTAGAGTACTGACCGTACCCTACCGACTTTTTCGTAAAGATCAATATTCAAAGTTATAAGAAACGATTGATCGAACTTCATTCAAAACAAATAAATATTAGGTACAAAACAATGCATACAGCCTTTACGCTATAAGTGATGGCGAAAAGACGGAATATCAACATGAATTAGAACCTAATTAACTCTAATGTAATTACCTCTATACCCTATTCAGATTTTGTTCGCATAACCTAGATTATATCCTAGAACGAGAGTTTCAATCTACAAGGATGAAAAAATAGCGAAAAAATATTTTTTGTAGGGCTCTGTTATCTAAACTTAAAACTACATAGACTAACACGCGAAATTAATAATGTATCAACCCAATCTTGATGGTATTTGACGGCCGCTTGTGATTCTCCCTCGCAAAGACCCAGATTGGCAAACTGGGCCGTTGATTGTTTTTTGAATGAACACAATTTTGGGATGAGGAAAAAGCACTGAACTCGCGTGACCGCCACGCTCAGATACATAATTATATACTGATGTTTACAAGTTTGTGAAGTTAGGAAGTTTTCACTTTTGACGTGCACTCCTACGACTGACATTTTTTCTCACTTAGTTTTAATCATGGTCAAACTGCTCGTTTGAGTAATTTATGCGGCCTACCCATTTGGGTAACGATTCGACGAACAATACCAAAGAAAAGACATTTGTCCTTTCTTTAGTATTGTTCGTCGAATCGTTGAGCTCCTTAAGTTCTGGGTTGAGCTGCACGATTACTGACTAATGCGTGCACTGACTGGACAGGTCCACTCAATCTGTGTGGCACATTCCACAAAAGATTTCACACAACAATCTAACCAAGGTCTTCACATGATCTAACCAAGATTATGTCTGGACTTCTAGTTTTTAAAATATAATTAACGTGTAAAAGTGTTTGTAAAAACCTTTTGTAAACTTACAGATATAAAATTATTTACAGACTAAGATAGGGATCAAGATTGGGATTGAGATACACATAAGAGCGTTTATGCAGTGCAAACGATCCGAACCAGAGTTCAACATCCGAGTACCATCAGAATTGGAAATTTCTAAATTCGGAAGGACAGAGTTCAGACAAGCGCAACTCCTTATACAAAATACTTCGGATCGGCATTTCTTGGATTCAGATCTAACAGTGCGCAAAGGTTCTTATTATCCTAACTCTTTTAGATACATTATTTTTACTTATTATTACTATGCAAAAAAAGTCACCAGTGGAGCGGGAGATTGCCAGTCTTCAGCTTCCAACTCTTCTTCATCAGACTCTTCCTGGAACCGCACCTTAAAAAAAAGAAAACGTTGTTTAGTAAAAAGTTAGTTTTTTAGCGCGTGACCAATACATTTCGTCAAAAAAAAAGTGCACAAATCATAGACATAGAGAATGGACTGGAATGGACACTAAGCGTTCCGTATTCAGTCGTGCAGTGAATACAAGCCATAGACATAGAGAATTGGACTGAGCGTTAGCCTCGCAAAAGTGACCGCATTCTAGAAAGAGACACAGTGACTTTGCGGCCAATACATGTCCCTATCCCCCCACCCCCCCTCGTGTGTGTGTGTGTGTGTATGCAAACCTGTAATAACAAAGGCGTAGTGTTCTAATGTTAATTAATAGAATAAGTTATTAATTATTATTTCTAGACTACATTAGCCAGTAGAAGGCTTTGGTTCGAGACTGAAAGATTTATTTTTATTAATACATATTTATTTTGTTCACAAGACAAATTGGGACAATTAAAACTATTTTGTAGAATATTAAATCTTGGTAAGCTTTATTTGATTGATTTTTTATAAATATATCGATTAAATTACAAATATGATACTGATATTTTACAAGCATGAAAATTATCATCTCATTCAGAACTCGCTCACGTCTGTGTGTAAACGACACTATTCAATAGCAGATGTTATTTTAGTTAGGATAATGTGTCGTATTGGGTGGATTTTAAGGCTATGACCATATAGCGAGGCCACATTATCCCTTTCGGACTTTCCCGCGGCCCCAGCAGGCATCGGCCCTAGCGGACCCCTACACTTGTGCTGAATATATATGCGCCTTAAGGGATGATGTTCCTACCGGGGTCGCAGGAAGGTACTAAAGGGTTACCGGGGCCCCTGGCAACACAGGCAACGGAAGGAGGGGGTTTTAGTCAGTAAGAGTCTGACACACCCTCCCGCTCCGTCCAGAGCGGGAGTAGTTATTTGAAGATTTCCCACGCAAAAAAAAAATGGGATGCTGTTGTAAAAACCGGTGTGCGGTGGGAAATGTGGTTATGCTATCAACTTGCAAGCACACATACTTGTATCCGGGTATAAGAGTGTAGTTTGCTTCAGGGAAAATTGGAAAATATTAAAAAATATTTGTAATAACAGTTCTGGGTACTCACCCAGGGAGCTAAGCGTTTATTGTCCGACCCCAACGAACTGCCTTGATTGAGGTTTGCCTGCCATGTCTGAAAACAAGCAGAAATTACATAACAGTTACATCCTACTAATATTATAAATCAAAAGTCATTTATTCAAACTAGGCTGAGAATCAGTACTTTTCGAACGTCAAAGTTACATAAGACAGTCCCCCAAAACGCCCACCCTTCACCACTTCCTATTGCTTTAGCAGGGAAGAAGAAGTAGCCAACAAACTCCCCAGCAACACAGCTGTCTGTTCAGTTAGAGAAAAATATTTTTTTATAAAGCGAAAGTTTGTGAGTAGGTATGTATGGATGTTTTTTTACTCTTTCACGCTAAAACGGCTGAACGGATTGGGTTGAAATTTGGCACAAAGATAGTTTATAATCTGGATTAACACATAGAATACTTTTTATCCCGGTATTCTTAAGGGATCGAGACTTATGCGGGTGAAACCGCGGGGCGCAGCTAGTACTGACATAATTTACAAAACAATAATTGAGCTACGGACTGCCTCGTCTAGTGGTCGCAAGCGCTAATACTGAGCATGATTTCTTGGGTTCGATTCCAAGGTCGGGCAAAGTGAATAACACTTTGCCCGACTTGGGAATCAACCCCAGGTTTTCCATCAGAGATTTCTCAGTAGCAGCCTGGATTCTGGATTTGAGCAGGGTTGATGGCAATAGGTTCGCCCCCTATTATATGGGACTTAAACATAACTGGCGAAATGTGGGTTTACTGTACTACACCTCTGCTTAACCCTTCGAGGATTACAGGCGTCAGGTTATGGAAGTGAGCTAAACAGTCTTTGGGCGGAAGCATTTTCAGAAAGCAGTACTCCAGGACACGGCGAATATTGTGAGGAGGTTCTACTTTCAGAAGCCTAGCTTGGATCCTGGTCTTCCGACCAGGATCCCAGCTGGGTAATTTTTTTTATATCTGGTAAAAATATTAAAGATGTGAATCAAGTGTGAGTCGGAATGGTGGGGGTCATTAGTTTTTAATATCTTGTAAAAATATTAAAGATGTGAAATTAAAAACAATGAGGACCGAATGATCAGCTCATTACAGAAAGAGATTAATTCCTATTTACCTGATACGCATCATTGAAGGCATGTGCCAGCGACAGCGCAAGGGCACGTGCGTGCTTCCGTCTGGTGCACACAAACACGTGCACCACGTGGTTCTCAGCAGAGCCCCCCATCGGCTTCCCTTCCACCACGGCGAAGACGCGGGCGTTCGCTGCGTCCGCTGAGCAGTACGAGATCCTGGAAAAGTTGTTTATTGTTACTACATAAAACGGCAATCGGCCAATTACATAAAATAACATCAATTGTTTCCCCGAAGGGTAGGGCAGAGGTGTACCTATAGTACACCCAGATTTCACCAGTTATGTTTTAAGTCCAATATAATAGGGGGCGGAGTCTGGAGTAGCAACCCGGAGTCTGGATTTGTGCCCGGTTGATGGCAATAGGCTGCCATCAACCGGGCACAAATCCAGACTCCGGGTTGCTACTGAGAAATTCCACATAGAAGAACCCAATAACATTTTGCCCGACCCGGGAATCGAACCCAGGACCAAATGCTCAGCAGTAGCGCTTGCAACCACTAGACCAGCGAGGCAGACAACAATCGGCCAATTACATTAGTTAAAAATAGAATTAGACAAAAATTAATACACACATCTCACAGAACTCAAGACATACTGACATGATTGTCTTCCAAGAGTCAATAGTACCTCAAATTGCTTAGCATGATCCTCTGTTGTATTGAAATTAATTTTGAAATAAATGTATGGTAAAAGTTGAGAATTAATGTTGACGAAAATACGATTCCATAAAATTTTAGTTTTTTAAATTATTTAGGGATCAGGAAGTAACTATTTTTTTTTTTATTGAAGTAGTAAGCAATTTCGACAGTATCACTGTATCAGTTTGGACACGTGCCTGGCTGATGGCAATAGGCTCGCCCCCTATTACATCATCATCTGACTAGCCTTTTCCCAACTATATTGGGGTCAGCTTCCAGTCTTACCGGATGCAGCTGAATACCAGTATTTTACATGGAGCGTCTGCCTATCTGATCTCCACAACCCAGTTACTGGGTAACACGATACCCCTTGGTAAATATCTATAAATAACAGCCAGGACCAACGGCTTAACGTGCTTTCCGAGGCACGGAGGGGTCTTGGTATGTAAAGATGGTCACCCATCCACGGACCAACCGAGGCAGGCGTAGCTTAACCTGATCGATCGACCCGTGCGGCTGTTATTACTTAGCCACAAGCCCCAATGATATTTACAAACATTATAATCAAGGAAAATGTGTGCACTAGGAAAAGGTGAACTTCCTCCTTACACAGCCAATCAGTGCCAATGACTTTATTTGTTTTTACTAAAGTTAGCCGTTATTAATTATTGCATCCATTAATATTAATTACGACATAACAAGTGTAGATAATGTTAACTGTATTGTCAACGTCTTGTTAATTAATTATTTTTGTCTAGATAATTTTGTAGGTAATGGACAATTAATCATAGTCAATCAGTTATATTTTTCTTCCCGTACCAGGCACGACCCGCGGTGCATCCGGCTCTTATATCTTATTAACGTTATCTTTGACCATGTAACATTACCCATTATGTTTTTTATTAAGTTTTTTTAATTTTTCCTAATAAACCGGACCACGGTCACACAGCAAATGCTGTCCAAATTATCTATGGTCCAAATACAGGGTGTTTTTTGACACCTTGTTGTCAAATACTGGTGAAAATGACTGATTTTAATGACGGCCGATCAAGCTACAAGAATCTTTTGGCGCTCAAATGACGTTGACGATGACGCTGTTGGTAAACTCTTCTGCAATTGTTTTGTGGAATGTATTGAAAAAACAAGATGGCGGGATTAGTTTCGATTTTGGCCACGCGCCGAAAGAACTTTGGCGCGCTTTATTTGTAGTGTTGAATGACGAGATCATACCCGACAGTCAGCCCGGCTCCGATACCAACATTGCTGTCTGGCTATTTTTAGAGTTCCGTACCCGAAGGATGGCAACCGGAACCCTATTAGGTACTAAGCCTCCGCTGTCCGTCCGTCCGCCTGTCAGCGGGCTGTTGTATCTCATGATTCATGAACCGTAATAGGTAGACAGTTGAAATTTTTCACAGATAGAAATACATATATTTCTATTGCCGTTACAACAACAAATAAAAATTTAATAATTAAAGGGCAAAAGCATTAAACGCCGAAAAAATACGTCTCTTGTTTGGGGACCAGCATACAAGAAATGTGTTTTTTCGGCGTTCTTTGCTCGATCTTAATACGGTACGGAACCCTTCGTGTGCGACTCCGACTCTCACTTGGCCGGTTTTTTACTAATTTATAAGAGATGAAGATTTTTGTATCTCGTGCTGTTCCGATTTACCAGGATACAATATCGTCGCAAAACATAGATACAACGTGAGTTTTTGTGTTTGGACGTGGTCGCGACACCTACTGACAGGAACTGCTTTTTGTTTCTTTTAGTTCAGAGTATTTAGTTAGTACTGTAGTGTCAGAATAGAGTAGAATATGTTTATTTGCATTAAAACGTGGTACTTACAATAATGGTCTAAATAATAGGGTTATGATAAACATGTCTCGCCATGGACCAAAAATATACCGGCATACAAATATTTTAAAGAAAATAAGTAAAAAGTATGTTATATTATTAACTGACTCTGTAACAATAAACTGGAGTTATTTCTCTCGTTTACCCGTAGGTATCCCAATTCTGCGGTTGTGCTGCAACGTGACTCTCGAGTCTCGAGTCACGTTGCATCAGAAGCGCAAAATTAAATGAGTTATATAGCACTATATTTTTAAACCTAATGCTTATCTCGGACAAGCTGAGATACACTAATTTATTAATAAATAAAACATTGTTTTACCTGTAAATTGAAACGCTAATAACGTTTTCCTGTGAGTCTGCATCGCTGACTACGATTCCTTTTGCGCTTATGTCCAAGTTCACTCGCTGTAGCTTCTTGTTTATCACTGAAACAAAAGAAGTATAATTATAAACAATACAGTCTCCATATTACTGGGATACAAGCTATGTGCCAGTTGGAATCTGCCATCGTCAAAAATTACGATTTTCCATACAAACTTTCATTAACCCCTATAGGTTAATTGGTTATTGAAGGTTCCTTCCAGGGGATTGGGGGAAATTTCTAATAATCCTTCCTTAATGCTCACCTTCCTTATACCTATAAGAAGCCCAAGTACAAAATTACATAATTAATCCGATCCAGCCTGTCCCTTGCTGTCCTCTCTCAGCGACGCCCTAAGCAGAGGTCCGTACCGGGGTCGGGGTGTTAAGGGTCCCCGAAACGGTTAATAGCAATTGTCAATTTTTACGTGATTGATACACATTGATGTGCAAATTTTATTGATCGTCTACCAAGTGCAATTGAAGCGATTGACAATGTTACTACAATAGAAAATGATGGCAATTTATTTATAAATTGCGATTGATCGTTTCGGAGACCCCTTAGCGTGTACTTAGTCGCTTAATTTATAAGTTTATGCCCTGGATGGAGGCGTTAATTTATTGAGCAACCACAGGAAAGTCCGGTTAAGCAGACGACAACCTCCTAGGTTGACCTGCGAGATGCCATTAATAGAACTAAAAAAATATTTTAAAAATGCTTTTAGACCCAGCAGTACTACCTACTTAGTTTGTGGACCCAGCTTTAAGGTTATGCGTTGTCTGCCAGAGAATTTAAGAATAGAAGAATCATGGATAAGTATGGCTAGAGATTTTGAAATATTAATTGGGATAGTCAAAACACTGATACTGATCCCGATCTAAACATACAGCCTACATTCATATTCCATTACTGTTATTCTAAGAATAATATCCTTCCGTGAGAGTAGTGGTGGCCCAGTGGTAACGGCAGCGATGTACGAGTAGTAGGACGTAGGTTCCCCGGACAGGCGCTTTACTATGTGTAAATTTCATCACCACTGCTCTCAAAACGGTGAAGGAAAACATCGTGAGGAAACCGACATATGCTAGAACCAAAAATGCGAAGACATGTGACATCTACCAACCCGTACCGGGCTCGCGTAGTGGATTACGGCCCACTCCCTCTCACAGAGAAGAGACCTGTGTCCCAGCAGTGGGATCTATAATGATCTGATTGTGTTATGATAAGTAATATTCTTCCAAAAAACTGAAGTAGGTATGCAGAGACTGACTCCCCAACGAAAAGAGGAATATTTCACAATATTCTTTTGGTTTAGTTATTTAAAATTCGCATAGTACGGAAGTCCAAAGTTCTAATATTGATATAACGAGATAAACAAAATAAAGTAGGAAGCAATTCAAACAAATATTGACCAAAACATAATTATCTAAAACAATTTAGTGGGACCTCTAGACCCCAGTTCTCATCGTGTTCTTGACCGGAATATTTGAAGCCGAGATATCTCGGAACGTTCTATAAATAAGGCGATAAATCAATAAGTCTGATATAATATCATTGTGATACGACCGCAGAAACCTTTGTAACCTCATCCCGGGAGCTTCATTCACGATCGTTGCTAGGCATAAAATCGCGTCAAGTTGCAAAACACTAGGACCTGCCATCTCTATGGCTTGTATTCTAGAACTACGCCGTTGACCTTGGCCGTACAAACCCGCGTCGCGCTCATGCGGCCCCCGCGGTGCGATTGCATAGGGAATATTTATTTTTAGTATCGAAAATACGAATATTTGAAAAAAAATCACAGATTAAATTATAGATCATAAAATTAACTGTTCATACAAAAAAAAACATGAAAATAACTTGAATAGTTTGAAAGTAATATCGTTTTTTATGCTTTGGGTAGACATTACTTCCTGAATTTATTTCATATAGTATTTTACTACAATACTTAAATATTCACGTATACAATTGACGTGTACGCAGTCTATTTTAACATAATTTTGCATAACTTACTTGCATTTTAAGAAGGCGTAATAACAGATTTAAAAGTCACTAAAAACATATATGCGCCTTAAAATAAAACATTATTGTGGTAGTCGCGTATAAGGGAACACGTCTTCTTGAAATAAGAAGCTTAAATTCCGTATTGCTTCCTAAAAAGTGGTGATTACGTATCCGTCCCCGTACCAAAGCTCATACAAGCTCTACAGTATTAAAGAGATATGACACATGCTCTATCTACATACTTTTAGCGGAATGCAGAGCAGATCTGACGGCGAGTGCAGTGGCGGGCGCGGAGGCGGCACGTTCCACGGGTGCTGCGCCCGCGTACCTCACATCCACCTCACCAGGCCCGGAGTCGCGGGCCTCACGCCACCAGCCCTCGCCCTCACACTCCGCTAGGGCCCACTCTTCGCATAATTCTGGAAACAAGGACACCAGAATCAAATAATGACACAATGTATCATCAATTCATCATTCATCTCTAGTGCGCTCTCACAAAGCAAGCTAACCAAATAGAAGAAAATTGTATTTGCATAGATTGTAGGTACATAAAATAAGATGTAACAGTAAGATGTATTTACGAGATAATACGTGTGTCATGAGCGTCTATTATAAAGGAACGTCATGCTAGTCGTAACGCTACGGCTACATCTAGAAGTAATAGTCTTCAGTGGGCTACATTGTCGCGATAACGCGAACTACGCTTCGCGCACTCTCTGTTGTACAGCGAGACTTCGAGCGTTGTGCGAGAGAGAGCGCGCGAAGTGTAGTTCGCCCCATCGCGCATCGCGACAATGTAGCCCACTGAAGACTATTACTTCTAGATTTAGCTATTTTTTTTTACGACTAGCATGACATGTTCCTTTATAATAGACGCTCATGACACACGTATTATAAATACATCTTACTGTTACATCTAGCATTACTGACAAGTCTATCGTTCAATAGCTCGTCGACGTCTTTATAAAATTGCTGAGATGCCATATCGAATACTGCATCACTATAAATTGTTGTTTTATGTCAGTAAATATTTTTTGTATTATTGTATTTTTTTTTTCTTTTGACAAGTATCTTCGGGGAATAAAGTTTCTAAACGGAATCAAAGCTAAATAAGCAAATATCCTAGAAACAAAGTGGTCCAAACCAACCATGAATAAACTGCATATAATAGAAACGCAATCATTTTTATTTATTTATTTATTAATTTTTATATAGGTACTCCAACGACTTATTCACTAATAACATATTACATAAAAGAACTTATACATATATCGGTGAATTTGTCACTTAAAGAAGTACACAGCTTAGACATATATATGAGATAAAAAAAATATGATGAGCTGGTAAATGCAAGTCTGAAACTTTCATAAGACAAGTATACAATACCAATTTCATATCCTGCATAATTTTCTTTACAAGTCTATACCTAATTGTTTATCTAAGTTCTATGAATAATGAATTGTTCCAATACTAGACGAAGCTAGCTGGGCTTTTTCCATTGAATCGTTTGTATCATTGTGTTTTTGTCCTTATTATATAAATAAACCACTGTGGGTGACTTATGACTTGGCTGAATTTAGTAGCCTTTTTAAGAAAAGAGAATAGGTTCCAAGATACATTTACAAAGGTTTTGTACACACTTCACTAATCAGTTACTGAATCCCTCTGCAGATTAAAATGCGGATGTATGGCGACCTTTCTTATTTCTAATTAGGTTACTTTTTAGGTTTTTTTTTTACTTACACAATGGCATACTCTTACCTATCTGCAATCAGTAACTTATATATATATATAATGGCTAAGTTACTGAATGCAAATAGCATTCAGTTACTTAGCCATTTAGGCGAGGATAGGCCACAGAACGCATCCTTGGGGTACGCTCTTGTCAAAGAGAAATATAGTTTTTCTCTTGTTTGTAAAGTGCACATGCTGATGTTGTTATTCTTAATAATAAACTTAAAATTGTACTTATAAACTTACTCGTAAATAAACAGTTAAGTAGCAAGACTTTCCGCACTAACAGTAGACATAACACAGTCAAACGCTTTACTTAAGTCTACAAAACATTTTCACGTGAACTTGTCAATGAACGCTTTCATAAATGCTTCAAAAGATCATTATTTTACTATTTCAGGAAACTTAACGTAATAATTACCACAAAACTGTTAAAACAACTTATTATCATTAAAATGAAATAATAATTACGTGTGTTTTATAAAACAATCTATTTTTAAACCTATCAACACGTAGTGAAATATCCGCTGATAAAAGAAAATACTTATAACATTTCTCCATCCTGTTAAGAACGCATAATTATAAAAGGGGCGTTGTCACCAAGCACCTAGGTAGGTACCTACCTAAGGCGCCTGTCCCACCGATTAACGAGAAGCGAGTAGAGCTTGCAACTAAAAACGGGTTGGCGAGTAACGAGCGGCGAGTGCGCGATGGCGCACCTATGTGCCTGTGTATGCACGTGAGTTTCTCGGTAAATGTTCTGCCGCCAAGCGAGTGTCGCTTAGCGAGTACTCTCTTCTTCTGGGCACTGCGACAAACGATTACTCGCCGGCGTGCGGCGGTGTGAACAGTCAGCAATCAACTATTAATATACGAGTATGTATCTCTTTTTAACCGACTTTCAACAAGGAGGAGGTTATCTATTCGATTCTATGTTTTTTTCTTTTATGTATGTTCGCTGATTTCTCCGTCAATTATGAACCGAAAATGTAATTTTTTTTTTTTGAAAGTGTATGCTCCCGAGGTTGTCCACTGTCACCAAGTCAGATTCTGATGAGGGGATCCCATGGAAATCGAGGGAAATCGTCAAATTTTTTAGGCACACTTATAGCGATTTGGTTATTTTTTTTATATTAACTCGTAATATTTTGTAAAAGGTGATGAGCAGTTAATATTAGGCTAAAATAAATTACAAACTGACCCATTGGTTAGTGAAAAAAAAAACTTAAAAAATAAACAAAGTGAAAAATAACTATAATTTCGGAAGTCGGTGGCAAAACACTAAACTACAGATCCAAAGACAGAGACATTGACATCCAAACTTAAAGTAATTTTTCACTTCGTAGTGTCTTTTTGGAAGTCGGTTGCTTTTTTTAAAGTTATTACTTACACGGGACCTACAATATTTTGTACGTTTCTTGAGCGAGAAAACCGTTTATCCGCCCCGCTTCCTCGTCGGCGCGGCGCGCGGCGGTGGGACAGTGCCTTAACTGATAATTTAGCTAGAGTTAACTCGACGTGCCAATTTTCCAAGCTTAGATTGATTAGCTTATTATAGCTAGGCTGGTTTCGTAAACGCTCGCTGGGAAATCGACGAGGTAAACTGTGAGAAAATTACACCGAATCATGATGGCTATCTGTCGCCAGTTAATAGGGTAATAAAATCTCCTTACTGACCCTTTTGGGGGGTTTCAACATTCGTAGGTGAAGTGACGAAAATATTATTTGTAAACTGAAAATGATAGCCAGTGATAGTGATTTTGAATGATTTCGAAACTATGCTGTCCATACACATATAATGTACCAATACAAAATTTTGTAAAACATTTTAAAAGAGTAGGTAACGGTGGAGTTTCTTGTCCATTCTTCTCCACACGAATTATATTTTTTTTGTAAATTTTAACGTTCAAAAGTGCCTTTTATGTGCCTATTTGAAATAAATAATTTGATTTTGACTTTGACATGAATGAAATGAATTGTTAGGTACCTCTACAAATCTGTTGCAGTATAATATGTAGGTACCTATCGTGAATAATTCCCTAAAGGGGTACCTAGAAAGATAGACTTCGCCTCAAGCTGCTGCTGTCAATGAAATGATCAGAAAGGCAATTGCGTAACACAAACACACATATAATTACAATAGATCGCAATTGGTATCATTTTAACAGTTCACCCACGTCCATTGCGTTATTTGCGTTGCTGAGCAGACGAACTTTTTAAACCTATGAAGCAATGGATTAGCAATATGCTTCAAAACTCTCGGAGTGTGATTCAAACTGTGTTACGCTGCAATTAGGGTGCAGGTCAACACATATCATACGACCGTAAATTAAATTAATACGTTCATTAAGACGCTGACAACACTTAAACCGCGGTCACTGTCAAATTCCATAAAAAAGAAAGAGAAGCGCGACGACACAACGCTTGTAATTTATTACAAAATATGAAGTAATTATTTATTTACTCAAAATTGAGTTGAGTAATCGAAAATAAAAAACAACCAAGTTCTGTATTCAAATAAGACGTTCTTGTTATTAATTACATACGTAACGTATGTTGATATTTTTAATACAGATATTTTGGATTATAACTCAAAGTAAGAGGTTAGTTTGACGTTAGTTTGTATCGAGATTTTGTTTTCAAAACGTGTTTTGGTAACAACCAGGTTCTAGGAAATATGTTCAAAATTATCATATATTTTTTCCGCTACCTCAAACTATACAGATTTGGCATTTTTTTTTCTTAAGCGAAGCCTAATTTGGTCAATTGGGTCTTGTCAGCGCCTTAAATACCACATCGGATCACTTTTCAATTTATTTTGGAAATATTTACTTAAGTAGTAAAGCTAATCAAATCAAATCAATCAAATCAAAATATTTTTATTTCACATAAACCTACATGGGCACTTATGAAACGTCAGAAGCTAGGTGCACGGTTCCAATTGGTCGTTTCCTATGGAGAAGAGCCGGCAAGAAACTCCACGGTTACTCTTTTAAAAATAATTGGCTTTTACAATGTTTTCAAATTACACAAATTAGGTATGGGAGAACAGTGTAGGCCTGTCGAAAAGTACTTAACAAAAAAAAAAGAGAAAAGGAAACGGTCTAAAGAAAAAAAGATCTAGTCTATTAAGCCTACAACGTTCTCACATTCACAACGTACACAAGAATCCATGTAAAATAATATTAATAATATTAAGTCTGAAATATAAATTGTAGGTATATAATGTCAAAAATGTATGTCTAAAAAATAATAATAATAAACATCGTAATTTGGGAGCAGTTAATAGATATTTCCATAGTTATGCCGTTTCTGGTGTACCAGGGAAGCCACATGTGCAGAAGGAATTATTGCCAAACTTCCTTGTCTTCAACGTAGTCTTTAATCTTGTAATATGCGTTTTTGATAAGGACACGTTTGATGTGGGTTTTGAACTTTCCATCGCTAAGTTCTGTAACTGACTTTGGCAACTTGTTATAAAAGCGGATACTGTTGATAACAAATGATTTGCTTGTTTTTGTTAATCTAAATTTGGGTATCACAATTTCATGTTTACTACGTGTATTTATATTATGGAAAACACTTCTTGTTTTGAAAAGACATAAGTTCTTGCGAACATACAAAATACTTTCTAAGATATAAAGAGAAGGCAGAGTAAGTACATTAATTTCTTTGAATTTGTTTCTAAGGGACTCACGAGGACCCATTCTATATACTGCGCGGATTGCCCTCTTTTGTAAGATAAAAATTGAATCTACATCAGCTGCCGATCCCCACAGCAGAATGCCATAAGACATAATACTGTGGAAATAAGCAAAGTATACTAACCTAGCTGTGGCTATATCAGTCAACTGTCTAATTTTTCTTACTGCATATGCAGCTGAACTTAATCTACCTGAAAGAGCTCTAATGTGGGCTCCCCATTGTAATTTTGAATCTACAGTAATTCCTAGAAATATAGTTTCTGTAATAGCATCTAGTCTCTTGCCATCAAGTTTTAAATTTAGAGCCACTTGGGGTACATTTGGTAGTGAGAACTTAATACATTTTGTTTTGTTCGCATTAAGTAAGAGATTATTAGCTGCGAACCATTTCGAAAGAATATCCAGACTATCATTGACGTGTAAGACATCCGGATTTTTTCTATCTATTTTAAAAATAAGAGAAGTATCGTCAGCGAATAGAATTATATCCGATAAGTTTGCCATCATGTAAGGAAGATCATTAATATAAACTAGAAATAGGAAAGGGCCCAGAATTGAACCTTGGGGCACGCCCATCTTTACTAGAGACCCCGAGGACGTCGCCCCGTTAACGTTTACTTTTTGCTGCCTGTTTGATAGATAGGACAGAACAAGATCAGCAGCTTGTCCACGAATTCCGTAGTGGTGTAATTTACAGGTCAGTGTATTGTGGTCAACGCAGTCAAACGCTTTTGAGAGGTCACAGAAAATGCCAATGGCATCCTGAGATTTCTCCCAGGATTCCAAAATGTGACTGATGAGTTTTACTCCTGCGTCAGTCGTCGACCTACCTTTCGTGAAACCAAACTGGCGACTATGTAAAATCCCATTAGAATTGAAATGTGACAGCATCTGGTCTAGCATGATTTTTTCATATATTTTACTCAATGCTGGTAGCACAGATATAGGTCTATAATTAGAGGGATCACTCTTACTACCCGATTTGAAAATTGGTACTACTTTACTATGTTTCATTAAATCAGGAAACGTACCGCTGTCTAAACATTGATTAAATATGCCTGTTAGGACAGGGGCTATTGTGTCAATGATATCTCCAAGAACCTTAACGGAAATCCCCCATAAGTCTTCAGTTTTCTTTATGTTAAGACTTTTAAATGCCCTCTTAATAGTGACAATAGAAATGGGCTTGAATTCAAAACTTGGAATGTCCTTAGAGAAGTGTTGTTTGAGAAGAGATTCAGCTAAAATAGGTGATGAGGGAAGAGATTTCGTAACCTCTATTGGGATTTCGGTAAAGAAATTTTCTAGTGTCTCAGCAACTTTTAACTTATCTGTAATGGTTTCATTATTAATTTTTAAAGACAATTCATTTTGATCTCGCTGTTTTGTGTTTCCAGTTTCTTTGTTGATTACCTGCCACACAGCTTTTATTTTATTGTTAGACATACTAATTTTGTTACTTATTAATTTAGATTTAGCTTGAGCGCAGACTCTTTTGAATATCTTAGAATAATTTCTGACATAATTATGAAGGGCTTGATCAGAAGTCAATGATTTCTCGTAGTACAAATTATATAAAATATCTCTGCTTTTTCTAATGCCAGCAGTGGCCCATTCATTAAATTTTGGTTTAGTATTGATTGCGACTTTTTTCACAGGACAGGCTTTATTGAATTCTTGGCAAACTGAAGAAAATAATGTACGATAGTTTATATTGGGGTCTTGTGAATCAAAACTAGCTGTTGAAAGATTACTAAGAACATTATTATTAAACATTTTCAATTTATTTTTAGTGAGGTGTCTTAACTGAATGGTTTTATCTATGTGTAACTTTTTATCTAGGTCAAATGATACAAGTTGACCAGTATGGTCAGACCTGACGCCACTAATTAAGGAAGAGTCTTTTATTTTACAATTAGTATATACATTGTCTATGCACGAAGCTGAGGTTGCTGTTATTCTAGTTGCTTCTTTAAATATACTATAAGGTTCCCTACTTGTTGACGAAATAAGCGAACATAATTGTAGGGGCTCCCTCTCACAGAGAGGAGGCCTGTGTCCCAGCAGTGGGAACATTATAGGCTGATTATGTATTGTAGGGAACAGCAGATTTTTTTTCGCTGTTTCAGGTTTGGTTCCATAGTAAAAGTTGTTCATAGTGATGAGTACAATGACCCCTTTCTTTGGGTGGGAAATCATCAAATAACTTCTCCCGCTCTGGGCGGAGCGGGAGGGTGTGTCAGACTCTTACTGACTAAAACCCACCCGTATTCCTTCCGTTGCCTATGTTGCCAGGGGCTTCGGTAACCCTTTAGTACCTTCCCGCGACCCCGGCAGGCATCGGCCCTAGTGGATCCCTACACTTATGCTGACGACATCTCTTAGAGACGCGCGTGGAATACAACGCGCCGTCGATCCGGGCCTGGTCCTTACCGGACGGTGAGCTACCCATTGCTCACCGTCCGCAAGCCCGCGCCTACGCGACGGTGGCCGGAAATCCGACAATGACCCCTTCAGAGGTTTTTAAGAACATTTTACATTAACATCTTGTTTATCATGGTTAGAGCAGATGTCATCGACTCAACAACAACTGACCTGCAGTGCTATTCTGTAAATATCTCACCGTGAAGACTTAAGTGAAGTGAGCTGCCGATAATATCAATCCCTCGCATATATAGCGAAATGACAGCTCACTTCAAGCTCACTTCGCTTATGTTTTCACGTTGATACTTTTAAAGAATAGCGCTTCAGCTTACGCAATAACAACAGCATTATCTACTTATAACAACAACTAATGAAAATCTTTGCCAAACAAACCATTGTTTATAAAATTAACTTTACTATTAATATTGATCTAAACTGCGTCACAAGGACGCAGACGGGTACGCAAACGATAATCACAAAATGGTGGCAATCAGACAGCTATTTTAGTGATATCTAACGTCATCTAGGCCAGACGGGTTGTATCGATAGTGAACTAGGCCATAGGTCAGTTATTAGGCGTAATAAGTTGAACGAAACTCCAGCGATGCGCACGAGTGCTGATAATGTCATGATGCGCTTCTCGTACTGGTTCTAACTGGTAGTATGGCGCGTTAGATGTGTAAAGGAAATTAATGTGTTGATTGCATTAACTGCAGTTGCTAGATATGAAAGTAGGCTGTGTTTCTGCGTAGAAAGGTTTTTAATGGGGCATTTTGTTTTCTCATGAGCAGTGAAAAGCTTGAAACGAAACATCGTGAGGAAACCGCATGTCCTAGAACCAAAAATTCGAAGACTTGTGACATCTACCAAACCGCACTGGGCCCGCGTGATGGATTAAGGTCCACTCCCTCTCACAAAGGCCTGTGTCCCAGCAGTGGGAACATTATAGGCTGATTATGTATTAAAAAAAATATCTCAAAAGTACTATACTGCACTTTTGAGATATTTTTTTCAACAATATTACACAATAACTAACATTATTCTGCCATTATTTCTCTAATGCTATATTAGTAAATGGGGTATAGTTATGCCTGAACGCTAGGACCCGAAGGACCAACCTTTGAAAAGTTTTAGCTTTGAGAATATTAATCATTATGAAGTAGGTACATATCTGCTAAGCTACGAGTACGTTCTTCCAAAGCTTCGAACCCTTTACGCTACGGATGGCGATGACACTTATACTCGTAGTATGTATGTATGTATGTATCAACGAGTTTTAATGTAATCATTTAAGTTTCTTTTCTTTTTCTATATTACCTCTCTTTTTTATATTAATATTTTTAACTCTTTTATTAATGTTGTTCTAATGTTTTTTTTTATATATTAAAGCGTAAAATTGGTTTCGGTCGCTCTCCAAAAAACGCTCGCAGTTATAGGAAAGCGAAATTATACAGTTTGCAACAAGGAAAGTTAGTCGTTAATTTTTATACAGTAAATACATTAGAGTCCTTTTTGGCATCAAGCTATATTATTTCAACGCTAAAATCCATTTTAAAGTTTCGTCCCGATTTATCCCTGCATCCCTATTCACCCCGTTTTGCGGTAGATAGTACTTAGGTGTACCTAATTATAGGTTGTATTGGTAAATGTTAGGTGGCATAGATTATTATTATATACTAGGTAGGTAGGTAAATACTTAGGTACCTAATTAGCTCACCTAAGGTAAAAACCATTATTTTATTGTCGAACACGCACAGGATAATAAACATATTTATTATCCTGTGCGTGTTCGACAAATATTTAAACATTTAAATTACCTACCTATTGGATTTATTTTTTATATCTAAGTAAGGGACCTACCCAGCGTCGGACTAGCCATATAGTCGAGGTGGCGTTTGCCAACCGGGCCCCAGCCTGCACGGGTCCCCCACGGTTCTGGCTTTTGGGGTTTGCCGCAAGCCAGGTGGTAGGTAGGACAGGGGACCCGCACACCCTCTCTACTGGGGCAAGAACTGTTGGATTCGTTGATTATATTAAACACAGAATCGGATCTAACCAAGGATGACGAGAACAGCAGCTTTTACGATCGAGTTATTAACAGCTTAGCTGAAATAACTCCTCTTTTAAAAACAATGTTGATTGGCTATATTTGTATCGCGTGTCTTTTTATCGCGATATTCTCAAGGAATCGAGACTTATGCGGGTGAAATCGTGGGGCGCAGCTATATAATTATTAATTATCAACTATATATATATATAGTTGATAATTAATAATTTGTATATTTCATTATTTTCCGATAGTATCCCATCTACCACACAGGCACAGGCAAAGAATAGATGTTTCCATTGTCACGTTTGGAAACACATGGGTGTTTCTAAATATGACGTGGATACTTGTGGATTATACTTAACAGGGATTTTCTAAATACAGTATCCTAAACAGGAGCTTAGGGTACTGTATTTAGAAAATCCTTTGATGAAAATTGTAGACGAGTTCTCTACAGTTTTCAGGAAAATACATATACCTACTTAAACCTATAAAATTCTGGACATACTTAATGAATATACCTATCTTACATTATCTTCACCAGTTTAGGATAGCGTAAAACGGGTTGAATAGGGATGCAGGGTTGAATTGGGACGAAACTTTAAAATGGATTTTAACGTTGAAATAATATAGTTGCTAAAAAGGACTCTAATGTGTTTACTGTATAATAATTAACGACCAAGTTTCCTTGTTGGCAACAAAATCTATGATTTCAATGTTAAAATCCATTTTAAAGTTTCGCCCCGATTCACCCCTGTGTCCCTAGTCACCCCGTTTTACGGTACGCAGTTTGTCAGAAAAAAAACATGAAACTGATACGGTTCAGGTTCAAAATGTCCAACGGTGTCAAAACGTCCAATTCTCGTCAAAATGTCCAACACCCAAAATGTCCAATCTTTGAGAATGTAGCTTTGTTCAATAACTCATCAAAACGAATGGGTAGCAAAATAATAGGTTGGCAGCTACAGTGAAGTAGCATTTTAAGTATAAAATCATTTGGGTTAGGTTAGGTTAGAACAGTGACCACTAACGCGCGAAGGCGAGCGAGCGAAGCGAGCGTGCCACAACAGCGGCCGCCGAGCGTCAGATCCACTCGGTTACTTCTAAATAAAACATATTTTGATTCTTTCATTATTTTGTATTTATTGTTTGACGTAAGTATTAAAAAAGCGCTTTGATGAGTTATTGAATAAAATTTACCACATTCTCAAATATTGGACATTTTGGGAGTTGGACATTTTGGGAATTGGACGTTTTGAGAATTGGACGTTTTAAGAATTGGACATTTTGGGAATTGGACATTTTGAGAATTGGACGTTTTGTGAATTGGACATTTTGAGAATTGGACATTTTGAACCTGAACGACTGGTACGATTAGACTTTGTTGTTTATTTCGTATAAGTAGGTACATTAAAATACTTATTATTACAACAACTAACTATTTACACTAGCTACCAAATTAAGAGCCTATCTAACTTAATATACAAATAAGTACAAAAACAAGAGAAAGACACGATTAGTAGGTTCTACAACCTAGGTATAGGCAGGTCAATAAAAACTTCAGAAATAAAGTGATGTTGAAAATTATTACCTAATTAAGTTCGTCTAATTAAAACTGGGCAAAAAATATTTAAAAAAAAGTAGGTAGGCACTAGCTTTTATAAACTTGTCTGTATCTTTACCTTGAATTCTTAACATGCTACATGAGAGAAAGCTAGGAAGTCCGTTTTGTAGAGGTTTACGTTGATGACAAAGCTGTCTGTCGAGACTCCTGATAACTTTGACGCTGGCAGAATAGTCGACATCGGCGCAGTTGCCAAAGAAGAAAAAAAAACTCTTTGTCACCTACTTGCGAAGATGTGCAGCATTCATCAATTGAACGCAATTAGCTGATAATTATCTATCACGGTGATAACATGAACTTTCACCGCATTAAGCTGACTCTGATTAGGTGTAATATTTTATTAATTGTCTCTTTAAGGTAACCCCAATACAATAAAGTAATTTTATTATAACTTAAAAGAATCAAGCAAAAAGTACTTTCTAATCCATTCCTGTTACCCCTAGCCCTTAAAAAAGAAAACGGCTCGTCATTTTAGGTAAGGCACGCTCTAATCACCTATCACTTCACCGTACATCGCTGCATTTGTATCAAACACCATACCACTGCAGTACTCACAACACAACGTACGACGTATAAAATAGAGGCTGGCAACGAGGCAACTTTTTTCACAGTCGGCCATTTAAGGCTTAGCGAGAGCTCCTAATTCCAGAGTAATTAGAGAAACTTGCCCCGGAGATGGGCCGCGGCCTTTTGCGAGGTTAGATACTCCGTACTCGGAACCTTTAATGAAGACGTAAAAACGTGAACGCAGATGATTGAGCGGACCATTAAATATGAACGCAACCTGTCTAGTGCAATTTAAAAACAAATAGGGCGCGCAAACTGGTCCTTATCACGATATAACTGGACATTAGAATGTGTTAAATAAAATAAGGATATCACGGCACGGTTTTCCATTTTCTGGTAATGGTGATTTAAAAGTTGTATGTTTTTTTTTATCACTGGTTGAAGGAAGTTCCCTAAGTAATCTGCTGAGAACTGACTGTTATTTTATTCAGTTACGTACCTAATACAAACAGTGACCGGTAAAATAATGAATTTGGTTTACGTCGTTATTCATGATTACATAGAGGATAATTCAAAATCATTATCAATATCCAAAAATAACAAAAATAATTGGGTTAGATAGGCACTCGTAGCATTAAGTTCGCTTCTATTTTAATTACGTTAATTCCACATAAATCTTTATTATGCAAATATAAAACATAATCATTGCTATCTCTAAATATTGAATGGAAACTTACTTTTGTGTTTTGAATGGGTCTTCCACATTTTTCTCAGAAGCATCGTCATTTTCCAATAGTTCCAAATCCAAACGCGATAAATAAAAATAAAATATTTTTAAATAAAAGATGGCGGAGCGACTTTTCCCTCGCGTGGTCCTTGATACACTGTACTATAAACTCGGAGAGCACATGCAATATTGCAATCTCGAGACCAACCCTTTCCGTATGGCGGACGACTGTCACGACTTGACGAGATCAATGTGTTTATAATATATTTAATTGATGCTATATTTCCATTATCACATCTTTTACGGCCTTTTCCGAACACAAAGTAATTAGTTACAAATGAAACTGTAAAGGTCAGTGTACAACTATTACACTGACTTCACATTAAATAACAAATATATGATAATTAATTACAGGGGCATTACGTAGTGGGTTAAGGTACCCAGTACTAGAATTACCTATCATGCATTGTTTGTCGTGTAGGTATTGATACGATTATCATTGCATTATGTTGCATATTAATGTAATTTAATTAATAAAACTACGTTACAAAGCTCTTTAATGTACTGAATCAATTAGTACTTATCGTTCAATGTAGTTGCTTAATCAGGCTATAATGTTCCCACTGCTGGGACACAGGCCTCTCGGTGAGGGGGAATGGGCCTTAATCAACCACTCGGGCCCAGTGCGGGTTGTAGATGTCACATGTCTTCGATTTTTTGGTTCTAGGACATGCTGGTTTCCTCACGATGTAGCCGACTCTATTCGAATGCAGTTTTTTTTTTTCTTTTTAAGAGGCCGACAACAGCTAAAGCGCGGTCACTGTCGGACTGCATAGAAAAGAAAGAGAAGTTCGATGACACGACGCTGGTAATTTATTGCAAAATAAGAAGCAATTATCTATTTACAAAATATCTATTGATTGGACAAAAAAAATTAAAACATTATTATGCTAATATGTTGTTTGTAGAAAAATCAGACAAAAAAAACAGAATTATTGCATGTATAATATATTAGTATGATTTTTAATCGTTAAAATAAATTTTTAGAGGTACCTTCGTGATTTTTTTCTATCGTATCAAATTAGTTGTATTATGTTTTCAACACACTATTTACCTAGCATATGTATATCCTGAAGAATATCATATATTTCTGATTTTGTTTACTGCAGTTGATCATATACTTTTAGGCATTATAAAACTTACAAAATTTGCGTTTAGGTCCTGTAGAGGGGAACTTCTTTAGGCGCGTTGAGCGATTTTTGGTAGGGGAAAAACTTGTGGGTTCGCGTCACCGATATGCCCGCGCCAACATGCTTTGTGTATACTGTGCATTGAATAAATTGTGTTTTAGATAATCATTATTTGATTTTATTAAGAGAAAACTTCTTTAGGCGTGTTGAGCAATAAGTTTTCAATTCTGTCGGCACTCCTTATAACTGCCAATATTTAATTCTTCACATTTAATACCTACCTGAAAGTATGGTGTACATAACAAAGAATATTGTAATCATTTTTGATTGGAGAAAATCTTTTCAATGCCCCTAGATAACGAGAGAGTTGTTGATCTAGCTAGGGAATTGAATATCTTAATGTCTAGTGGTCGCAAGTCCGACTGCTGAACGTAGGGTCCTGGGTTCCATCCCCAGGTCAGACATTGGTGTTGGGTTTTTTTTTCATTTGCATATTTTAGTTTCATTGTAACTTGTCATAGCAGCCATAGGAATCTAGATTTGTGTCCGGTTGACAACACTAGGTTTGCCGCCTATTAATAAAATAAAAAAGTATATAATCAATCATTATATACTTTTTTATTGTTTTTATTTGAGAACCCCCGAGGCGAAGATCTCCTCCAGAGAATGCCAGCTTTCTCTGTCTTTTGCTACGTCCATCCAGCGATATCCAGCTTTACGCACGATCTCGTCCTGCCAGCGAGTGTGTGGTCTTCCATGTTTACGTTGGCCAGCCGGTCCCATCCAAGAATCCATCTTTTTTTTAGCCCATCTATTGTTACGCAGTCTTGCAACATGGCCTGCCCAATTCCACTTAAGTTTGAATGATTGCTTTGGATGTAGATTTTATAGATGATTTTTTGAGTGACGAACTCTATGTTCTTTTTAGAGTTCCGTTCAAGGAACCCATAAAGTTTTGTCATGTCCGTCTGTCTGTCGGTCTGTCTGACTGTCTGTCCCCGCTGTAGCTCAGATACGCCTAGTACTAGAAAGCTGTATTTTGGCATAGGAATACATATTAATCACGTCGACAAAGTGCTAAAATAATATCGGGGAATTAATTTTAGGGTACCTCCCTTGCACGTAATGTGCAGATGATATGTTTTTTCTCGTCTCTGCCATGGTGTGGGGTATCGTTGGATAGGCCGTTCAAAAATATTGCGAGTTTGTGAACACCTAAGGAGCCGTTTGCGTAATATTAAGCATTAAAGTGGTAATTTTTGTTAGGGTCAAGTTTAGTAGTCATAATGATTGGCTTATACCTTGCAGGTAGGACGGTAGCAGGGTTGCCAGACGTCCCGATTTTTGCCCAAAATTCAAGGATCCGCGCGGAATAGGCTCAGTCCCGCTTTTCGGGGATAAAAAAAGAGTAATTCGTAAGTAATGTATTACTTATTTATATTGTATCTCTCTGAAGACTTAACAGCCTTACAGAGCAATCCAGGCAATTATTGTTACTCGTAATACTACAGTAAAGTAACGTATTTTCATAAAAATACATTGTAAACTTAATTTGAAACTCAATTATAAGGTTATGTAGTAAATACATGAAATACTGCTGATTATTTACGTTTTTTTTTTTTATTATATCCCGCTTTCGACGAAAGACTCCCGCAGTTTTTGCTCAAAAGGTATCAAAATTCCGCATTGCCAGAAAACAAATATGGCAACGCTCTGGACGGTAGGTACACTTCCGCCTACTCCTTCGAGAAAAACTGGCGTAATGTTATGCGTGAGTGGAATGAGCAAAGTTCCTTGACAAGGTTAGGAATACGAAGCTCTTACCGATATGTGTTCAATATATGTAGTACAGATTTTGTTTATGGAGATTTAGAGATTAGATGGAATGTGCTAAACTCAAACATGCAACTAGCCCATTTTTTTTTTTCATCAAATAACATTCTCCCGCTGTGGGCGGAGCGGGAGGGTGTGTCAGGCTCTTACTGACTAAAACCCACCCGTATTCCTTACTGTTGCCTGTGTTGCCAGGGGCCTCGGTGACCCTTTAGTACCTTCCCACGAATGCAACTAGCCCTAGGTTTTAATCTCGAAATGACAAGGTTGAATCTGAGAAAGCCAATTATTTGTAAAAGAGTAACCGAGGAGTTTCTTGCCGGCTCTTCTCCATAGGAAACGACCATTGGAACCGCGCACCTAGGTTCTGACGTTTCATAAGTGCCCATGTAGGTTTATGTGAAATAAAATAATTTTTATTTTTGTCTTTTCTTACCATTGTACATCCTAGAAGTATGTTGTAGAGATTTTTTAGAGTTCCGTACCTCAAAAGGAAAACACGGAACCCATACTCACTCGTGTGTCTGTATGTCTGTCATAGCCGATTTGTTCCGAATCTAATGGAACGATTGAGTTGAAATTTGAATACACATATGAATTTTTGTGACCCAAACACGGACGTGTAATGTAAATACATGATTTTTTATTATAAGGATGACTTTTGGGGCAAATTAGATTTTTTTTTTTAAATAGTTTTGCAAACTGTACCGTTTGACATATCAAACGAAAGGGCTTGTTGTGAGGCTCTCAAATTTAAATATATTGTCATTTTAAAATAAATAGTTTAAAAGTAATGTAAGAAAATAGATGAAAATTTACCATTCCCCACCCTTATCTCCGAAACTTCTGATCCTAATGTTTGGAAAAAAAAATACAAAAAATAGTTCTTTACTTAAAGATTACGGGATAATCTTTAAGAAGTCTATGGTGATAAAATAACTTGGTAAATCTCTCAATATTGTGCGTACAAACTTACATTTGCAGTTGGATTGTATGGGAGAACATGCTTTTCAAAGCAGAATCATAATCATAATTTTATTTGCTATGAACGCAGGTACAGGTATAAGATGTTGTACATACATTAATGAGATCGGCTTTCATAAATTAAAATATTAATACAAACAAAACAATGTCAACAAAACAAAACCGAAATTAAAATAAAGTCAATTAATAATAATATTATATAGTCAATTACATAAGTCTTACGTGGTTAAGTTTAAAATTAATTATAACAATCACAATCTGGACAAATTCATATCATTTAGAAAGTCTTTCACAGAGTAATAACATTTGCCTAAAAGTAGTACAGTTACCTTAGATTTAAAAATGTTTACAGAATAGTCCTTAAAATCATGAGGTATAAATGCGAAAGTGAGTTTGTTTGTTTGTTTGTTACGCTTTCACGTTAAAACGGCTGAAGAGAATTAAATGAAATTTGGCACATGGGTAGACCATGACCTGGATTATGACGTAAGATACTTTTATCCCGATATTCCCACGGGATCGAGACTTACGCGGGTAAAATCGCGGAGCACAGCCAGTTTTATTATAAATGACAGGTCCCACTGTCATAGCTTTTATTTTATTTTTTTTGGTTGGGAAATTATCAAAATAATAACTTCTCCCGCTCTGGGCGGAGCGGGAATGTGTCAGATTCTCACTGACCCACCCGTGTTCCTTCCGTTGCCTATGTTGCCAGGGGCCTTGGTAACCATATCGTACTTTCCCGCGACCCCGGCAGCTCATTGTCATACCTACAATACAATGTTAAGTTTGCTCTTGGGATAAATTTATACTAACTACGGAACCCTTCGTTGTGCGTGGTCCATCACCCCCTTGACCAGTTTTATTTATAATTACCAACTTTATTAGTAAATAATAACATCACACATGGAATCCTCGAAGGGTTAGACAGAGGTGTAGGCACATAAAGTACACCCCACAAAACGCTAGTTTAACTGGCCGTCTCCAAATATCATGCATGCTTAAGTAAGCTCCCTAACGTTAATTACAGCCAGACTGACCGCCTGACGCAAGCCTGCACATTCATCGATCATGGCTGATGCAATATGGAAGCTTTTGCACTCATAACCGGGCTGCGCTGCGCAGGCGCACCCCACTACGATTTTTTGCTGGAAAACTGTAATTAGGCAGGCAATGAGTGTAGACATAATTATACTTACATGCTTTATCCTGCTGCCGCGAGTTACAGGTATCTACCTACCTGAGTAGGTAAATAAGATTTGCGTGTGGTGCCTTTCTAACATGTAGATAGGAGGATTTGGGATTATGACCTAGGGGGGCTCTGCCTCGTTGGTCTAGTGTTCGCAAGCGCTACTGCTGAGTACGACCTCCTGTGGGTTCGATTCCCGGGTCGATTAAAATCAACTCTCAAGGTACTTTAATTAACAATCTGTCAGTCTCAAATAGGTTCATTATCTTTGGAATCACAGTTTAGGAACTATAATATTTAAAAAAAGAAACAGCTTTGACGACTATTGTTCGCATATGCGAGTAATTATGGTCACTAAGTGTAGGCAATGAGAGTCAACAGTTGTCACATACGTGCAGTCTTTGTGCGCCCATAACCCACAAGAAGTGCATCTATAGAATCTATACCACAACTCGTGGTTGCGGCCATATTCTCCACATATCAGGTAGATATTCCCAGCAGCATCGTCATCTTCGTCATCATCATCTTCGTTGTTATCACATATCTGATTTAGGCTGACATGTGAATCCGAAGAAGTGTTTTTTTTTTTTAACACGCGCCTGTTGGCTTTATTTACCACCTTTTTCTGAAGTTTGCGTCTTCTTACCTTGTTACATCAACTCCCATTGTCCGCATTTCACTGACTCTCATTGCCAAATTATAGGTACTTACCTAATTGGTAAAAAAACATAACAAAATAATTTGCTGTTAAATCATCATAAAATGTTTTTTAAACTATTATTTAGGCATACTTACCGTCACATAATAAACAAGTTAATTACTTGATCGTATTAAAATAATCTACTCGCCGCTTATTTTTTGCACTCGTAAAAAAGATGCAACGCGCGCGAAATGGTGAGGCGGCCTTCCCTTGCAAGCGATAGTCGCTCAGACCGCGCGGCGCGGGCAAAATGGGAGGTGTATTCTAATGTTGATATTCGTTTGTCTACACTCTTTCGTTTGAATGTTAAGAACGTGGCCATTGCCAGCTGACAACAATTACCCATTTCTCTCCTACATAGTAAAGCTACGGTTTCTTAGAAGAGCTGTTTCTTCATATTTATTATAACGGCCGTCATGAAAATCTGCCAATTTCACCAGTATTTGACATTTAAGTGTCAAAAAACGTTCTTCATTTGGAGCCGGTATTGTGACCTTCGACCGCTTTCTGGAAACCAAAGCTTATTTAAAATATTAACGGCTACCCACCCTTTTAAGGATAATGACCACCACCCGTAAAGGCCCAGCAATAATATTTGAGTCTACTATTCCACTCTGTCCCGTCAAGTTGTCCCAATGCACTGGTAGGACAAATGTTTTTCTGTCTAATATCCAAATACCAATTACCTACGATCTAATTGTTTTTGTTTGAATTTATTTGAATGCTGTGGCCGTGCTTTGTGATAAATGATTTTATTTCTGTAAGTAGGTTTGTACAAATACTTTTACACGTCAATCATATTTTTTAAATCTAGATGAGGTCAGCGTTTCCTATCTGACTACTCTGAGAAGAAAGGCCGAAACAAACTCAGAGGTCACAGCCTCTTTTAAAGGCCAGACATAATCTTGGTCAGATCATGTGAAGACCAAGTGTAAAACTTACAAGGGAACATCGCGTAAATGAATACGCGATCGTCGCGTTCATTTCATTCGGCGATCGCCCCGTGACATCGTCGCGCCGTCAGAGAGCGTGTTCGGGTTTTCCGACCAAATGAGTAATATATATTTAATTCAACATATATTATGGAATATTACATGTTACATTAACATTTCATAAATATTAACACCTTGATTCATATTTCCGCGCATTAGAACGATCGACTTAAAAAAAAATGTTGAAACCCAATTTATAATCTCTAAGACCCAATTACACTACACGTATTTTGTTCAATGTTGTTTTTGCCAATGATACCTCACTGTTTATTACCCGACTGTCTCAGGAGGGCAATGTTTTTCGAGAGTATGTATGTATGTATGTAGGTATGTATGTATGTATGTATGTATGTAGGTATGTATGTATGTATGTACCGTAAAACGGGGTGAATAGACACAGTTTGGAACTTTGAAATTGAAATTATATTGTTTTCGATTCGTTTCTTTGTACCTTAATGGCAGCTAGGTTAGTATACTTTGCTTATTTCCACAGTATTATGTCTTATGGCGTTCTGCTGTGGGGATCGGCAGCTGATGTAGATTCAATTTTTATCTTACAAAAGAGGGCAATCCGCGCAGTCTATAGAATGGGTCCTCGTGAGTCCCTTAGAAACAAATTCAAAGAAATTAATGTACTAACTCTGCCTTCTCTTTATATCTTAGAAAGTATTTTGTATGTTCGCAACAACTTATGTCTATTCAAAACAAGAAGTGATTCCATAATATAAATACACGTAGTAAACATGAAATTGTGAGACCCAAATTTAGATTAACAAAAACAAGCAAATCATTTGTTATCAACAGTATCCGCTTTTATAACAAGTTGCCAAAGACAAGGAAGTTTGGCAATAATTCCTTCTGCACATGTGGCTTCCCTGGTACATCAGAAACGGCATAACTATGGAAATATCTATTAACTGCTCCCAAATTACGATGTTTCTTATTATTATTTTTTAGACATACTTTTTTGACATTATATTTTCACTATTTGAAATTATATAAGTACCTACAATTTATATTTCAGACTTAATATTATTAATATTATTTTACATGGATTCTTGTGTACGTTGTGAATGTGAGAACGTTGTAGGCTTAATGGACTAGATCTTTTTTTCTTTAGACCGTTTCCTTTTCTCTTTTTTTTTTGTTAAGTACTTCTCGACAGGCCTACACTGTTCTCCCATACCTAATTTGTGTAATTTGAAAACATTGTAAAAGCCAATTATTTTTAAAAGAGTAACCGTGGAGTTTCTTGCCGGCTCTTCTCCATAGGAAACGACCAATTGGAACCGTGCACCTAGCTTCTGACGTTTCATAAGTGCCCATGTAGGTTTATGTGAAATAAAATTATTTTGATTTTGAATATTTTGAATGCAATTATAGTATGAGTCAAGGTTGGTTTTAAACTTTCTAATGTTCAAAACCAATTTTTATTATTTATTTTGAACAAAAAACGCATAAATATTAGCCATCTCTATTTACCCTTGAGTCGGGGTCAATAGATACGACATATGGGGTTAATAGAAAAAATCGGTAGGGTTGTCTCCCTTCAAACATTTAGATACCGCAAAATGGGGTGAATAGAGACAAAACCGAGTTTTTTGCACCGAAAATTATTTTGAAATTTCAGTACAGTCCTTCCTTGTTTATCCAAATAACTTTTCACCAAGTATCTTTAATCTACAGAATCTAGAGGGTAGCCCCACTCTGCACATACATTTATATATTTTATCATACTCTTTTCTTCCTCTTCCGAAAAAATAGTTTGGGCACCTTGTTTTCGCATTATCCTTGTACTATGCTTATACAAGACTGACTTATCTATACTATACTTTTCAGCTACAATCTTTAGACACTTTCGATTTTCTATATTCTTCGACCGCTTGTTGTATTAAAGATTTATCATACTTTTTGTATATTTTTCCTCTTGGGTCCGGCTTATACAAACGAGAAAAAAATTATACAAATTACCTAAATGTAAATTTTTAATAGGAACTAAGCTAGGTGGCAACCCTAGTCAGACCTTTTCTAATCACCCCTTTCTTGTTTTCATTAAACCCTTTCCCGTTTCTATTAACCCCATACGACGTATCTATTGAACCCGTACTACGTATCTATTCGCCCCTTTACCGTTTCTATTAACCTCAAAGTTAGTTAAAATCACACAACAGTAAAATTTTCATCAATAACAATGAATTCAAATCAAAATTGTACTTTCTTGTATATGTATAAAACTTGATCCTATTACACTAAGGAACAATTTAAAATAACGTTTATCACACAATATTTTGTATTTCCTATATAAAATCACCAACTTATTAAAAGGCCAAATTGTCACCCTAGGACGGTAGATATTCGAATGAGTTTATTTTACTTTTCTCCTAACTACACGGTGAACTGGAATTGCGATCTTATAAAAAAAATGTTGCTGTTTTTAAAAAAATGAAAAAATGGTAACATTTTTATTTCAAGAGACTGGAGTTCGGGGCAAAAAAACTTTTTCGGTTTTGTCTATAATCACCCTGCGATTTCTATACACCCTGTTACGGTATGTATGTAGGTATGTATGTATGGATGTCTATTTCTTTGGCACGCTCTGTAGCCTAAACGGCTTGATGGATTTTAACATATGAGGTGACTTTCGTATCGTCTTAATTGTGGGAGTGACATAGGCTATATAATATTTATAAATTGCATCTGCAAATACAAAAAAAGGAGGGGAAGTTTTTTTTTTTAATTAATTGCAACAATATTGGTATCAAATAAAAGCTAGTAAGGAGTAAATTTCAAATGTATATATTAATAAATATAAAAGCTTGAAATAAAATAAATTATTTAAAAAACAAAAACCCGACTGCAAAAACACATAACTGGCGGGGACAATCAAAAGTTACACCATATTTCAGGTTATTCGACTGTCCCCGCCTGCAAGACCAAAATTATATAGATTATATTGCTTGTTTTTCCCTTTTCAGTTATGTGTTTTTGCAGTCGGGTTTTTGTTTTTTAGATAATTTATTTTTTTTATTATTGAGAAAACCGAGCAAACACACCTCTGGTGTACCTAACGCCATCTGTCGCGTTCGACACAAACTATTTACTAAAACAACACTTTTTTTTACCTAGCCTTTAATATAATTATATTAATTAATTTAATTATATTAATTAATTTAATTATACTGTGGGAAGGGTATTGTGTGTTAACAGTCAGACCATGTATTGTATGAGGTTTCATTGAAGGGTGGACTTCGAAAGAACACTTTGTAAGGTGGATTATTGCTTGAAACAGCTTCTATGATGTTTTTGTATTTTGTGTTGATGAACTTGTTGAATCAAGCTTTCGAATAAAAATAGTAAATATATTCCTTAATGGTGGGGATCACGTAAATGATAAAAAATTACTTGTTTATAGTTTATAATATTTATTAAACACAATAAAATGGCAATAACAAAACATTAATTCCTATTTGTGTTGTAGTTGAGGAACTATGCTAATTTGGTTTTGAATAATAAATGTGATTCATTTAATATTCTCCATTTCAATGTACAACTGCCGATAGCCGCAATGGATATAGAAATTAAAATCATTGCGCCATTATGGTGCAAATACGTACAAACTTATCAAATTCATTTATTTATTTAAACTCACCTTCGCATTGGTTCACTTACTTATGTGTTATTGTATAGTAAGTTTGTCTTCTTATTAAAAATATAGGTTTCAAGTTGCAGAGCAATATTTTCACTGTTTGTCATGGCTTTTTATAACTGTATCAAAGCCCCATGTTCAATAAATTTTATCATCCGTTGATAAACCACTACTTAACATACTTTTAGGAATATTTTCTATACAGATCAGACAATGGATTAGAAAATTCATTAACATGGGCCACTGTGTACAGGAGCCATAAAGAATGCTTATCAATACATTCCATAAAACAAATACCCAACTCTTGGAAGTAATTTGTAACATTATCATATAAAATTTACCTATAATATGTTACAATACTAATAATATTTGGTGTACTCATTGATTATAATATTTATTGCGAGCCAGTAAAAAATAAGACAATAACTGCAATAATTATTCAAATATTTAGAAATATATCTTAATATTTAAATAAAACAGTCGTAGAGCCTATAATTATTACTATATTGCTTTTGTCTCACAGGATACAACCTAACATGTAACATTAAAAATAAGGAATCGTAACTCAAAACTAATGTCCTATAAGTGATTAAATATGACTATCTACAGGCATACATTTTCTATAGGATCTGCTTACATTAATAAATAGATTGTATAGTACATGTACGTGCATGATTGTCCACCTTTACTTTCTTTTATTTTAGGTCATTCCATATTTTTATCAGACTATCTTAGTCCATCCATATTGTTCACTACAATTCTACTATATACAATACATAGCAACTCATGTAAATGTTAAAAACACTTTAAATAATAAGTTTTTTTACCATCTTAAATTTTACAATTTAGAAAATATTATGCACATATTTTATTCAACCAATATTTTTGACAATTTCTTGTAAATAATGTTACTTTACTGTGTTAATTTACTTCATTATCTCATTGATGGTAGATAATAATATATCGACGGTTAAAAGGTAATAAGCGACATTTTGGTCGAAAATGAATTATGAATGCCATCCTACATAATCTCTATTTTTAAGTAGGATGGCACTCATAACTCGTTTTCGACCAAAATGTCGCTTATGCCTTATTACCTTTTAACCGTCGATATGTAGTTATATTCACATTATTGAGGTTGTATACCATTAACTACATACACTTTAGTCCCCATTATGCAAGACAGAGGCCAATGCTAAACTTGAAATATTTATATCTCTTACATAGAAAGAAAGAGTGATGGATAAAAATCAGAGTTGTCAAATAAGGTTGATTAAGAATAACCAGGTGTAGACAACACCACAGAGGTGGCATTAAAACACAGAATAGGTAGCTTCTCTTGAAAGCTATTATTTTCCTCACAATTCTGTTTGTAAGAGACAGCAGTATTTCCAGCCAAGCCTAATGATGCCCTACAGAATTGGCACCAATCAATTCTTGTGTGGACAATCAGTTTAACCATCTTAAATTAACAACTAATTATATTTGACATTTACTTTAGTATTTATTCAGACTATTTGTATATTGTATGTAACTAGCCATTGGCGCCGATTCCCTTGTTCACAAACTGAACTAAATTTAAGTTCAGTGCACCTTTTTCTTTCTATTTCATTAAGAAAAAGACAGAAGATACATTTTAGTTTAGTCCTGTCAAATTAATCAGCGGTTGACGTAAATTGACGTAATTTTAGTAGGCAAGTTTTTAATCACGTCTAAACTTGTATAGAGTAGTGACAGGCACTGATTAATTTGACAGGACTAAACTAAAATTTATCTTCTGTCCTTTTCTTAATGAAATAGAAAGAAAAAGATGCACTGAACTTAAATTTAGTTTAGTTTGTGAACAAGGGAATCGGCACCATTGAAAACCATTTCTTTACACAAATGTTTAAAAAAAATTTAAGTCATTTTATGCATACAGGCTAAATTTAGACGTGTAATAAACAAAGCAAAGGTAAAAGATATGTCTTAACTTATCCTGCATGCATATTATGTACAGTAAATCTTATAACTTTTTAACTAGCTCTAACATATCAAAAAGTTCCTAAGACTATGACTGCGTCATTATGCCATTTATGAATAAATGCTAAATAAGGCATATATGATAACATCATAAGATTATTCTTAATATTACAAGCTGCTATTATTGTTCCTAGCATTTTATATATTAATTTATAATTTATGTATCTCTAAATATTATAAGTAAGGGCAGCTATTTCATAACAATATTAATTGAACACTATTATTTTGTGCAATTGTACATTTTTATTTAGTTTCTTTTCTGATAATTGAAATGTCACATCCAACATTTGTAAAGGAAGTTTGATTTTGCTGTTCGCTCCATACCTCTTTAAAATATAAGGCATAATATTTAAGTAACTATAAATATAAAATTGTTATATTAACTAACTCAACATAATTATTATGTTTTATGTTCTATTATCATATCACTATGACATAACAATAGACATAAAATACAATAACTTAACTTTCACAATTATTGCACATGCATTTCAAGTATGTATAAACATTTCCTCATATATATTCCTTGGTGTAGTGATATTAACTTTATAATACCATCACATTTGATGTCTTGGGGCTATATTACAATATATTACTCAAGCTTACAACTAAAGTTAGTCACTTCACTTCTTTTTTTATAGTCACAGTCTTATCTGTTTGTTTAGCAGGTGGTTTAACCGTAGATCATTTCTTCTTTCTATCTTGGGTACACTTAGGGCAGTACCATTTACCTTTGGGCTTGATTTTAAGATCAACACATGCAAAGTGAAACCACTCAATTGGACAGTCAGGGTTATCACAACCTATCATCTCTCCATATGACACTTGATGACAGAGGCAGTATGTGGGTTCGTTGGGATCTACAGGCATATCTAGAACGTCACTTGGATGTGCCATACCACCTACTGAATCCAAATCTGCATTTTCTTCCTGTTCTTTAGAGGCATTAGCAGTAGCTGTCGCACCTTTGCGGACCGCCTTTTTCTTGGCCGCCGATCTGCCCGACACGACCGCGTCGTCTTCACTTGACGCCCCAGCACGTTTCTTCTTCCCAGTGGTTGCTGCTGTCTTATCATTCATTTTGCTCTTCTTCCTACCTTTCTTGACAGCGGCTGCGTTTGGTTCCAGGTCGGCGGCGGCTTGCTGTGCGGCACGTGCGCTCATTACTTTCTCCTGTATCTCAGATTCGAACCGCGCGAGGTCAGAGTCAAGGCGACGAATGTGCTTGTCAACCAACTCATACGTTTGTATCGCGAGCTGTACTTTGTCGTCTCCGTACTCTTTAGCTTTATTAAAGAGTCCTTGTATGGTATTTACCTTTTCCTTCTTAGTCTCCTCGTCCATTTTAGGAATATTTGGAAGCAACTCGTCAGCCATAAGGTCGATTGTCCTCATTAGTCCGTGCGCACGGTCGTCTAGATCACGCATTAATTTAAAGTTTCTCTGCAATTCTATCGGTAAGTGCTGAAGACTATCCAGATAATGCTCTAAATAAAGTGCAGAAGTCATTTTGCAATATTTTGTAACTATGCGAAAATGAAAGTGCGGACCACTGTGGATAACACTTACTTTACACTGTTAAATTACCACTAAAACTACTTTTGTTGCTCTCAGAATTAAGTCATACGGTTATTCTAGATGATTTAATTTAATCTAACACATAAAAATCAAGGAAAAACTTAAAATTCGTGATATGCACTTTACAATTTTCGTTCAAGCTCAAACAAGCGAATAACAGTGTTGCCAACTAACTAAAACATTGTTTGAAAACATAACAACTAATTTTAAATCATACATCATAACAGATGATTTTTTTTTCTAATTTGTCATAGTTTTAGTAGATTTATTCAATTTAAAGCAATAATTGTACGTTTTGGTCATATTATGGTATAAATTCCAAGCTTAGGTACTATAAAGCAATGAAATCTTAGCTAAAGTAGAAATCTTAGCTAGCAATGAAATCTTAGAAAAGTAGAAATGATTTTATTCTTGGCAGCCCTAGATAATCACCAGGCGCTTAGTGTGCGCCACAGAGTACAGTGTGCGCGGTGCGCGGAAAGTCCGTAGAGTCGAAATAATTATAGTCTAGTAAAAATTATAGTATTGTAGACTTTTACACTTATTACTATATACTTATTTTGCACTTATTTAAATCGATTACTCAACAATCACCATTACATTATATATGGCCATTTTATTACACAAAGTGACAGTTGGCACATGTCAGATTACTCCAAAATATTTTGATTACTGAACGAATCCGAATTACTGAACAAATTTTATTAAAGATTCATGAGATAGATCATTTAAAAACTAACAAACTTAAAATAATAATAATAATTTATACAATTATATAAAAATAGAGGGCAAAATATCACAGGGCGTCAAAAAATTCGTCCGCATCGTTGTCAACAGGAAAAGTGCCCAAAAGGCTGGCAGCATTACCACGTTGTATGGCAATGCTGATTCTTTGGCCAAAAAATAGACCAGCCCTCTGGTCACGTGAGGAGTCGACCAACACCTTTGCGATATCTCTAAAAACTAAGTGGGCACTCGGACCCCATGGCCCTAGTGTTTCAACCCCAAACGGCTCGAACATATAAGTCCCAATAAGATTTGAGTACTTGCGCCGTTTGAGGTTTTCCGCACCTGCCGCAGCCGCCCCAGCACAGCCCGCCGTGCTAGGAAGATGGGATGGCACAAGGGTGTCGACACACGTTGCATCCCACACCAAAGGCCTACCTACCTTCCAAGGCATTATGGTCATTCCGTCTGGTCTCTTCCCATCGTCGCGTGCCAAGCCATTAGGTTCTAAAACAGCGGGCACCCCGACGGTGCCAAGAGCGCGACGGATGAGGTCGTTGATGCTGGCGTGCCGTGCTATCCGACCTGCGCTTTTACTGCAGGATAGGCCATGGTGTCCGAGACAGTCGACACCTTCACCGCATTGGCAGCGATGCGGAGCCACGCAAGGAGCGCCCAGACGTAGACAAGTGGCGAGCCGGAAGGTGGTGTCACCCAGCATAGTGCCTATGTTGGGTGAAGGTAGCGCCTGAAGCAAGAGGCCCGACTCCCACTCACCCACAGCCAGCAGGCGGGCACGCTCAGCAGTATTGGTGGACGTATTAATAAGATTTTTCCGTACCAACCTGCAGAGCGGCTCATCCCACTGCCTCTGGGAAGATGGGTTCACGGGCAGATCTGTATCCGGGCAAGTCATTTTCCAGGCGTTTACCGCGTCGGTCATGCACGGCACTTCACAGTCAACCAAGGAAGGGGCTAAAATTTCCCTGGTTAGCTTTTCAGTGCTGTGGACAGGAACGCCGGTAAGCTAATATTGGTAATTTTACGGACACCGAGGCCACCAAAACGGATGGGTAGTGTGGCTTGCAACCAAGCTCGGTCGTCCAAGGCCACATTTAAAATAGAAGTTAATAATGTATTGCGAATAATTTGGTCAATTTTGTCCAAAAGGTGTGAATGCTTCCATAAAGGGAAAGAGCGTAGAAAATATATAAAATTTGGGCCAAAACAACAGTATCTAATCAGGGTGAATGCCGAATGTAAATTAATTTTGGAGAATCTGTCCGAAATGTCGTGAAAGTTTTTGATTTTTTCGTCGATAAAAGAATACTGAATAGAATGTATGAAACGTAGACAGAGAATATGAAACCATTGACATCGGTTTATTGCCTATCTAAGAAACATTTTCTGTAATTCGGATTCGTTCAGTAATAAAAATATTTTGCTCGGTAACAATTATTCTCGGTATCATCTTTAGGTTACACATATAAATAATTACGTAATCATTTCAGACAAACATTTTAACAGAGCCATCTACTCACTTGCCGTCACGCTTCTAGGACAGTGAAGAAGCCCACAGTAATTTCATTGTTAGACAGATGGCCCGTTTACAGTGGTCCAAAACGATTTTTTCTGAAGCCTCTCAACAAGGACTTTCAGAAATACTACTAGGGCCGAAGAAAAAGATTACGAATTATATAGTTTAGGAGAAAACTTAGTTCAAAGGCAAACATTTTGTTCGAAAAAAATCATTCCATACTTTAAGTTCCTAAAAATTAAAAACAAAACTAATATGGACCGCATCAGTGCTGTGTTCGGATGTTCAAGCGTAGACAGATTTAGAGGCCAAACGAGCGAATGGGCATTCTAACGTTGTATGTTCGTTTGGTCTAAACCCACCTTATCATTCATTTCTTCGTGATTATTTACATAACTAGTAAAATCAGTAAGCATGCTGCTTGTGCTGATGGCGCCATCTATCAACCGCGTTGCGCCAACGAAGTTTTTTTTTGTCTAATTCAACTCTTAAGCAGCAGAACTAAATAATGCGTTACTTTTTTTTTAATAGCCACCTATGGAAATAATATCATTATTATTTGTGTTCTGACTTATCTTTACTTTCTTGCTTCCGACTTGCGATTAACGCAATAGCCGACGAACTGTCGCATTGTTAGCCTATGTGTCAGGAAATAAATAAAATAAAACACAACATATTTAACTTATATTGTATTAGCAAATAAACAATTTATAAAATATAATTCTTATTACACAATGACGTTGTAGTCAGGATACGAAGCACTTTAGCCCGACACCATCATTGGTTACCATGTAACTCTACAAGCTGCTTTTTTATTGTTTCAAAATTTATAAAGTTCCTGAAGATTACTGTCTTGCCACATGGTCACCAATAACCGATGTCGTATTAGTGGACTATTCAGCGATTACAACAATTTGCTTTCGATTTTAATATTAAAAATTATAAACATTTAAGAAAAAATGCAAATAAATAATTAGCAATTGCCATTGACGACAACATAAAGAGGCGTTCGTATTCTACATAATATAAAACATGCTTTATCATTTCCTTACAGCTATAATTACATCTCTTACTACTGTATCGTGACCGTTACGTACATTACACTACTATTCTATATGCTGCTCATACTGATTATTACGCAACCAAAGTAGATATTCCCAAGATTCCATATAGCATAGTATAAATTATTTCTGGATTATATGAGATACACCTGAATTTATGTCATCGATTACTCAATAAGAGACAAGACTTGTTATTTACAAAAATGGCGGATTTAATAACTTACAAAACATTTAAATTATCAGGTAGTAACCTTTTTCATCGCATAGGAATAATTTAGGATGGTTTGTAATGATAAAATTAAGTTATCCTAAATGTAGTATTTGTATCAAAAACAAAGCAATCGCAAAAATGTTCACCTCCACTATGTAAAAAAAAAAATCATAAGACAAGGTACATACACAAAATTAATTTGTTAACTTATGTCTAGCTAGGTACAACACTACATATTTAGAAAATTTGGTACACATTCGTTGCTCATTTTAACATTAAAACGTATTAAACACAGTCGCGTGGGAACAGTGAGCAACTAAACACTTCGGAATGTATATTTTAGGGAATACAAATAGCTCACACAGAATATTATATTGTATAGAGAGTTGAAAGAAAACTTTGAGATTCCTTTCTTACCTATAATTACGAAAGAGTACATGAAACAAATTCCAATATAATTTTCCACTATCTGATGATACAAAATGTATAAAATGGAAGTTAATTGTATTACTTTGACAAAAATATACAATCGATATATGTAATTGGCACTACATACGCAGGTCACATATTATAATATGAAATTACAAAAACATTTTTATTATACTTTACTTTAGACATTGCAATCTTAAATGTAGGAATAGGCATCTAATTTAATTTCTCCACCTAAGAAACGTGCGTAATGGAAATAATTGTTCATAAGTAATATTATAAGACATTATATATGAATACTAGATAGACCATTATCATTAAATCATAATGACGCACCGTAAATTGTTTGAATACAAAACATCGACTAGCAACTTCATAATCCTGTTTTTATTAAAGCGTTTTTTAAATTCATAAATAAAATATAAATATCAAGAATCTCAAACGTAATTTCACAACCGTTTCGTTTATGAAAGCGGTTTTGAGGGTCAAGACAAATTTTAAATTTATTAACAAGGTAAGCACCGTGTAATAATAAGTTGTGCTAAGGTGGGCCTCTTTTCAGTCCAAACACTAAAGCAGTGAAATAATTTAAAATATTTTACTCAAACAACAGCTATATTGTCAACGTAATAAAACTCCATTCTGCCACCATTCATAGGGAAGAGTACATATTTTAATTTTTAATACTACTACCCATTCTCGTCACTACTGTTATAATCAAAATCGCGTATATATTTTTGGTTTTACATATGAAACATATATTTACGTCCATCCGAACTCTCCCTAAGACTAGCAAATAAACCTTTCATCTGATATATAAACACCACTTTACGCATCATATTAAATGGATCAAAAGGATGCAATGCACCATGTTTTACTTATAATATCGACCTGTGACCTAATAGCCTAAACTACATACGTAGGATACAATAAAAATGGAACAAACAGATATGAAAGATACTTCCCTTGAAGAGAGGGATTCATCAATTTAATAAGATGTCCCTAAAGGTCAAATACTCCATTCCACAATGCCAAATATCACAATAATCATGAAGGGGCGGGCGGGTTACGGGGGGGCGTTAGACGAGTGTTTCGTACTTATCAAGAACATGGGCTTGATTATTTTCATCCCCGTGTGAGCGAGAGCGAGGTCGAGGCGTGGTGTCGGCGTTGGCGCTTTTAGAGCGGGTCTTCTTGTCGTGTCCGCACGTGCACGCCACGGACGACTGGCGCTTGAGCGTGTGCGCGCGCGCGCCCGCCCACTGCGGGTCCAGCGACTCGCTGCGCGCGTACGTCGTGCGCTTGCTGCGGCCCATGGTGGCGTGCGCGAACGACGCGCTCTGCCCGCTGTCCGACGACGGCCGCATCGACTCGCTGCGCATGCACACGTTCCCGCCCGCGCGCCTGAACGAGTCCAGTACCCTCTCCTCTATCTCCTCAATGTCCTTTTTCTTCACGAGCCAGATCTCCTCGGAGCCTCTGGTGAAGTAGCTCGAACCCTTGCTCACCGAGTACTTGTCCTTCGTTTTCAATTTACAAGTCTTAAAATTATTCTGAGTATTTACATCGTCGTTGACCTTGTGCGGCTCCCTGGAGCGGGCGGGGTCGGGCGAGGCCACGTTGCGGAAGGCGGTGCCGTGCGACGGGAACTGGTCGGCGATCTTAGCGCCGAGGCTGGGCGAGCGGATGGTGACGTCGACGGGCGACGGCATCGGCTTGAACTCGGGCTTGATGATCTTCTGCGGCTCGGGGCGCGCCTTCTCCCCGTCGGGCTCGCCACGCTGCCAGCGCGCGGGCGCGGCGCCGGCGCTGCGCGACAGCGACTGTTGCCGCTCCAGCGCGGCGTGCCCGCTGTCCCTGAGGGGCGCGGCGGGCGGCGGCAGCTCCTCGCGGCTGCTGTCGGAGCCGAGCCGCTCGGCGCGCGCGCGGCCCCGCACGGAGCCCGGGCGCGACAGCCGCCCCAATGTCCCACTCGCATCTTCAGCCGCTTTCTCGAATTTCTTTATTTTGTCGCCGACCCCGTTCGACTCCTCAGACTTTGCCGTCTTATCGCAATCCTTGTCCGCTTCGCTTTCAACCTTTTCGTCTTCGACCTTCGCGACCTCGCCACTTCCCATCGGACGCTCTATTTCTGTTGAAGCCAGGGATAGCTTTTCAACCTTGACGGGACCTTCCTTGGCGACCGGAGACTCGCGCCACGCAGTTCGCGGTGCACTGGAGGTGTCGTCACTCTTCAGGGAGAGCGGCGCTGGCTTGTGTTCGGGTGCCGGCGGTGACGTCACGTCTGCTCGCGATGGAGTGGCCCTCCTCGCCGGGGGCGAGGTGACGCTTGCGGGGTGCGGGGCGGGACCTCGCACCGGTGGCGACTTCACCAGCGGGGAGGTGACGGGGGGCGGAGATTTGATCGGCGGAGACTTTACTGCAGGAGGGTCGGCGCGTCGCGGCGGGGAGGGGGGGCGCTCACGGCTCGACGTGCTCGACGTGGACGACTGGCGCGCCACGCCGGGCACGCCGGGCAGCGCGCGGGCAGGCGGAGGGTCCGCGCGGGACGCACGCGCCTCAATATCGCGGCTGAGAAACGACGAGTTGCGCACGTAGCAGGTCTCGTCGGCACGCGGGGGCGGCGGCGGGGCGGGGGCAGCGGGGAGCGCGGCAGGCTCGTGCTTTAGCGTGATGGCGACGGGTTCGCCGGCAGAGGGCGCAGGGGGCGCGGCGGGGGGCGCAGGGTCGGGCGGACGGCGCGGCGGCGCTGGGTCGGGGCGGGGCGAGGCGCGACGTCACGCGCGTGACTCGGTCCACTGGTCCGAGTCGTCGGAGTCGGAGTCGGCTCCGGAGCTGGTGTCGCTGAGCTCGACGGCGACGCGCCGCGCCAGGATACTCGCCACGTCTAAGAACACGGGGGCGCCCCGCAGAGTGTCGTACCGCCCGGTGTTCTCGTCGCAGCGTTTCTCTACTTTGCGGAGTTTTATACCTAGAAGATGGAATGAATATTATAATGTAGCTCACAAAAACTTTTTAACATCAATAATACCGACGAAAACTAAACTGAAAAGCGAAAAATATAAATAAAACTTTTAGTCTAAATTAATGTATATCTTTCGATACCAAATTTTTTAGACGATTCGAGGCCAAAAAAGCAATCAACGAGCAATTTAATAAGTACACTTTCTATAACACTGCGTTAATCATACAGGTATTCACTTAAGTAACCAGACGAGGACGACCGTAAAAATCATTCCAGTCCAGTGAAGGAGCGCAAAATGTTCAATCAGATCATCTATACACGTTTCAGAAAGATGGACCACTACTAAAATTGAGTGGTCAACATCGTGGAAACCCTCACTCAAAAGTGAAAACTATTAAATAATCTTATCCTTTATTGCATTTCACACTGTGTACGTAAGTGGGTCATTATGGACACTTATGCATAGCAAAATAGTATGAGAGGCTTTAAAAACTTAATTTATCAGTCTTCTGAACATACACTGACTTTGTTTTTGGCTTTTCTTCTCGGAGTAGTCAGATAGGAAATGCCGACCTCATCTAATTTTTAAAATATGATTGACGTTTAATGTGATTGGTGTTTGTATAACAAATCTATTTACTCCTACCTCAAACTACGTTAAGGAACGTCGTTTCAAAATCTAAATAATACATACCATCGCGGATAGCCTTCAGTAGATCATTCCTGGGATCAGCCTGAGGCTCGGCCGTAGGGCGCGGCGGCTTGAGCGCAGACGCGCCCCGCAGCAGCGCGCCGGGCGAGGGCGGGCGCGGCCGCTCCTCCGCGGGCGGCGGCGGCGGGGGCGAGGGCGGCGCCGCCGGGGGCGCGGGCGGCGCGGGGCTGCCCGCGCCCGCGCCCGCCGCGCCCAGCCCGTCCGCCTCTTCGGAAGACATCATACCTGCGCGCACACGCCCTACACTCAGTCTCATATGAACTTGTATTATACCGATACGGTTATCGTCATTATTACTCGATAAGATCCTAATTTGAAGCTTAGTAAGGCGCCTAACACATTTTTGGCAGGTTTGTTTTCAAAGGACTGAATTTGCAATTGTCTCAATACAACAAAAATCATGCGAGACCACTGTTGACCGTTTAATTCCATGGGTAAGGGATATCTGACGATGGAAAAATAAACCCTAAATTTTTTTTTTTTTTTTTTTTTATTAAAACATATCACAGTCAAAATAAAACTATGAAAAGGCTGCTGTTTTCCGAAGCACACACACGATGGACAATTTATCTGCGACGATATCGGAAATCTATGCAATAACGCACACTTAGGACAAATACGACTGCCGGACATTTCATTGCGGTCATTTATGGCCGGCGGACATTAAAAAACACACACCTTGGATGGATGGAAAGCCATCAAGGCGTTGTGTATTACCTATAACGGCGTGCATGTGGTCGAGATGCGCGTCGAGCGCGGTGCGGTGCGGCGGGGACGCACCGTTCATCATCGGAGGGGAGGCCGAGCCCTCCGGGGGCGGGGGCGGGGGCGGCAGCGCGGACCTACGGAGGACAAGTTTCTTTAGGCTAAATTATCTTATTAACACTTTGACAGCCAATCACGTAGTCAATACGTGATGCCGCTCATTCCACAGGACGCCAATTACGTACGGAATACGTGATCAACTTTCATATAGTTTAGATAATACATAAGATAAATAAAAAAAAAATATGCATAAAGCACTTATAGTTATTTTTTTTTAAATCTTACAATATCTTAAAAAATGCCCGGCATAACAAGGAATGTGTGCTAAAAACCGGCCGGCTGTCAAAGTGTTAAATACTCTCGATGACATAGAATCAACGTCAGTGTAACATTCACAGAGATTGGCGCCGATTCCCTTGTTCACAAACTAAACTAAATTTAAGTTCAGTGCATCTTTTTCTTTCTATTTCATTAAGAAAAGGACAGAAGATAAATATTAGTTTAGTCCTGTCAAATTAATCAGCGCTTAACGTAAATTGACGTAATTTTAGTAGGCAAGTTTTTAATCACGTCTAAACTTGTATGGAGTAGTGACAGGCGCTGATTAATTTGACAGGACTAAACTAAAATTTATCTTCTGTCCTTTTCTTAATGAAATAGAAAGAAAAAGATGCACTGAACTTAAATTTAGTTTAGTTTGTGAACAAGGGAATCGGCGCCAATTTCAAATCGAACCATTTCAATTCTGCTACGCATCTACACTGAGTGTCGAGTAAGGGTAAGGGTGCTCGCACACGTCAGAACAAAAAGAGACAACTCTTTTTCCGTTATCAGTACATTCTCATAGCAAACATGGCGTAGGCGCTTGAACAGGCGCGGGGGGCGCGGGCGGCGGCACGGAGGGGCGCGGGGGCGCGGCGTGCCGGCGCCGTGGTTACCTCACGTGTGACGTACCTGGTGGGTGTGTGTACGGGCGGCGGCGACGTGGCATGCGGCAGGGCGTGGTGCGGCGCGTGGAGGGGCGCGGGGGGCGCGGGCGGCGGCACGGAGGGGCGCGGGGGCGCGGCGTGCCGGCGCCGTGGTTACCTCACGTGTGACGTACCTGGTGGGTGTGTGTACGGGCGGCGGCGACGTGGCATGCAGCAGGGCGTGGTGCGGCGCGTGGAGGGGCGCGGGGGGCGCGGGCGGCGGCACGGAGGGGCGCGGGGGCGCGGCGTGCCGGCGCCGTGGTTACCTCACGTGTGACGTACCTGGTGGGTGTGTGTACGGGCGGCGGCGACGTGGCATGCAGCAGGGCGTGGTGCGGCGCGTGGAGGGGCGCGGGGGGCGCGGGCGGCGGCACGGAGGGGCGCGGGGGCGCGGCGTGCCGGCGCCGTGGTTACCTCACGTGTGACGTACCTGGTGGGTGTGTGTACGGGCGGCGGCGACGTGGCATGCGGCAGGGCGTGGTGCGGCGCGTGGAGGGGCGCGGGGGGCGCGGGCGGCGGCACGGAGGGGCGCGGGCGGCGCGGCGTGCCGGCGCCACTGCCGCCGTAGATGGGCTCGCCTCCCACCGAGCCGTACGGACTCTCGTCGGCTACCACCACTGGATGTGTGACAAGGGTCGATTGTAGCCACAAATATTCGAATAAAAGAATAAGAACCACAAATCATTCAAATGCGTTTACCATTAACATAATACACAGGAAAAAAAAAATAGCCAGTGCGCAAATTTTGACAAATTAAACTTAAGCAAGTTTTATTAAACAATTATTTTTTTTATTTTGATATGTCTTAAGTTGATCTCTTTCCGCCTCTATCAAGTGCGTTTTAGCAGCGCCCCCCCAGGAGATGATGCAGTAGTCAATAAGCGACTGACCCAAGGTATAGTAGACCATCTTGATGGTACGATGATCAGCTACGTGTTTTAGACTCGTGAATATATAAATGAGTTTGCGCAATTTCGTTACCAGAATGTCTATATGAGGTTTGAATCTGAGGAACTGGTCTTATGTAACCCCAAGACATTGAATGTTATCTGTTCTTTGAAGAGAAGGACATAAGCATGGCTGGTAGGTCAAACAACTCGTATGGGCCTTGACATTCGATCGAAGTGCAAAAGCCATGTATTTGGTTTTTGTGAGATGACATGACAGATGATACATAAGTAGCTGCAACACCAAACTCAGTCCCCCGATTTTGTTATGATCAGTTTTCTGAATTTCCTCCAACTATGGAAGCAAATTTAAAGACGTATTCACGTCAAAAAGATATTATGCGACAAAATGGTGATGGCGACAGATGAACTTCAGTTTTCTATAAACTTCACATCTCAATACAATATTACCGTGTCCATTGCCAGTTATCCTGGGCTGTCTGTTCTGCGTGTTCTCAATCTCGATGGAGTTGGGTCTGGCGGGCTGCACCGACTGAGGCCGGTTCTGTGATACTCTGTAGCCGCCCTCGGATAAGTTCGTCGCTGTAGGAAATAGTTTTTGTTGAAATCCTAACTTTTATATTATACATGCGAAAGTGAGTTTGTTTGTTACGCTTTCACGCGAAAACAGTTGAACGGATTTGGATGAAATTTGGCATATGGGTAGACCATGTTCTAGGTTAGGACATATGATACTTTATTTTATTCCGGTAGTACATTGCCGTGGGATAATGTTCGACGTCGACGCGGGCGAAGCCAGCAAAAGCTAGTATTATATAATATTCTGTACAATACGCGCCACGAAAGATGACTTTTTTTTTTGGGGTGGGAAATTGTTAAATAACTTCTCCCGCTCTGGGCGGAGCGGGAGGGTGTGTCAGACTCTTACTGACTAAAAGCCACACGTGTCCCTTCCGTTGCCAGGGGTCTCGGTAACCCTTTCGGACATTCCTGCGACCCCGGCAGGCGTCGGCCCTAGTGGACCCCTACACTTGTGCTGTCGACATCTCTTAGAGGAGCGCGTGGAACACGTTGCGCCGTCGACCCGGGCCTGGTCTGGCACCGTCCGCAAGCCCGCGCCTACGGTGGCCGGAAATCCGCCCGAGACGAAAGATGAGACTTGACGAGTGTCAGTAGTGGGGGAGCGTGTGCAGGGAGAGTCGTGTACGAAATAGTTATTATACGACATAGTTATACGAAATAGTTAGTATTATATTATTTTGGTTCGCAATAGTTATTAATATCGTTATCGTCTACTGCGCAAGTCAAACCACGTGGTTTGTCTAGTGTCTCTTTAGTGGCACGTATTGTTCAAAGGTACGTGTGATCATACATTTAAAAAAGTTCATATAAACACGTCGTCTTGAGAACCACTTTTCTTTTCGTCGGTTAAAAAGATAAGTTAGGTAATTCGAATAAATTATACTTGACTGTAAATGTGCCAGTTATTATAGCAACAGCGGCACCCTTTGTCTAATACATCTTTGTAGGAATCTGAACAACAAACAATATATTGTTTTACGTTTAGCTAAAATGTTGATGAAACCAAAGGCTCGTGCAGACTGGCGCGAGCTTTGTCTGCGGGAGCTTTAAGACGACCTGGTGTCCGCAACTCCAAGTCAAAGCTCGTATTTTGCGTACGGTAAAAAAACTATCGATGCAGAATATTAAGACCTTAGTTTTTTTTTATTATTAATACATATGAATACCTTCTGGGTCGTGTGCTAAAATTACCCTAATTTTATTTCCTATCAGCAGTGCTGCTGTTTTTTGTACAACTTTCTTATGATGTTTGATATTTTCCAACGTTTTTTGGCAAACACTGGTCTCTGGCTATGCTTATATTTTTATACACTTACTAAAAATCTTAAATTCATTCACTAACAGATAAGGCATAGCCTAAAAACGGCTGGTATCTAGAAACATGACATTTTGCACAACGGTTCTTTATATAACAAGAGTGAACAAAAGGGAAGGATTTTGGAAAGTTCATAAAACGGTTAAATACGAAATAATGATTTATATAATGATGTTGTATCCAGACCCAGCCGCAAAGTGCATATGCATAGTGTTCCTAGGCGTAGAATTAATTTTTTTTCTAACAATGTATACTGCATGTCCATTACTACTTATAACAAATTACCTGATAGCTTCAAAACTCTTAGCCTCAGAATATTTAAATGTAAATTATTTAACTTTCCTATAAGCAAATGTTATTATTCAACTGAAGATTTCATGAATGAAAAATTTACCTAAATATTGGACATTATTGCCTATAAATCATATATTATATCCTTGACCTTATTGAATTTTTACCTATATATTAATCTCTTTTACAACTATTGTTCAATTTATTTAAATTATCTGTAATTAGAATAATAATTTAATTTTAATGTAATGATGACCCGCAATTACACTATATTTGTACGCCGGAAACGGCAGAATATTCTGATCGTAATACACATATAACAACTTTGTACAATATTCTGACAAATAAATGCATTCATTCATTCATTCATTCAATAAAAGATCGTCATTTTAAATTTTTATGTCGATAGGAAATCGGGCTTGTGGTAATAAACTTACTCTGATAGACGGGGTCGGGCTTGTAGGGCTCGATGTTATAGTGGCGCAGCTGCGCAGGCGCCATGATGTGCTCGCCGCGGGTCACGGCGGCCTCCTTGAGCCGGTCGCGCGTGGAGTGCGGCGGCCGCACGCGGCGCGCGCCGCGGCCCTCGGCGTTGCCGCCGCTGCGGGGCTGGCGCACCTGGGGGGCAGTTGGGAATTGTTGGTATACTAACGTGTTCTACCTAACATCATCATCATCTGCATAGTCATTTCCCAACCAGTGGCGGTACCTTCATATAAGCCCAAAAGCCCGGCACGCCTTACTAAAATGGATGGATGAATTCACTTTTAATTTATTGTACCTAACCAGTAGTTTATGAGAAAATTGCGATGATACATACGTAGGTACCTACATACTCAGTCGAAAACTGCACTTTCTTTTTTTGAAATCGGTTAAAATTTTATTGGGCTTGCGTTATTTTGAAACCCTAGGCACGCCACTGTTCCCAACTACGTTAGGCTCAGCTTCCAGTCTTACCGGATGCAACTGAATACCAGTATTTTAAATGGAGCGACTGCCTACCTGACCTCCACAACCCAGTTACTGGGATATACCCATTGGTAAGACTGGTTGTCAGACTTTCGGGCTTCTGACGACCCGTAACGACTGTCAAAGATGCACGAATGACAGCCGGGACCAACGGTTTAACCTTTTGACCGCCACAGTCATGTATAGATGACAGACCAAAATGTGCCCAGCACGCCACGGTCACGACTACATGACAGATTTTAAGGAATAATTCGAAGCTTAGCGCTGAGGACACGTTTTTGCTTTTTTGAGGTGGCGGTCAAAGGGTTAACGTGCTTTCCGAGGCACGGAGCTTGGCATGTAAAGATGGACACCCATCTACGGACCAACCGCAGCAAGCGTAGCTTGATCTTGACCTAATCGATTGACCCGTGCGGCTGTTATTATTTAGCCACAAGCTCATATGCAAAGCCCAGTACTAGCTAACATGTGGCATATAACTTAATTTAGTGCCATGTGATTCGTAATGTTTGCATACGATTTGTATAGAACCAAGTTTTTCTAACTGAACAGACAGCTGTGCTGCTGGAGAGTTTGTTGCGCCACTTCTTCGTCCCAGCTAAAACACTAGGAAGTGGTGAAGGGTGGGCGTTTTTGAGGGACTGTCTTATGTAATTTCGACGTTTGAAAAGTGCTGATTCTTAGCCTAGTTTGAATAAATGACTTTTGATGTTGATTTTTGATTCATAATAGCAGAAATATGATGGAAGAAAATGCGTCTAATTATTGGTCGACTCTTTTTCGTCTTTACAGGGTAAAATTCAATTGACCTATTGACCGCCAGTTCAAAAAAGCAAAAAGCGGCGCCAAGCTACGAATTATTCCTTAAAATCTGTCATGTAGTCGTGACCGTGGCGTGCTGGGCACATTTTAGTCTGTCATCTATACATGACTGTGGCGGTCAAAGGGTTAACTAGCGAAATTCCGCAAACATGATGGGTATCGATATCTAATGAAGACAAAACGAAAAATTAATTAATTTGATGATGTTTTTTGTGAGCTCATCGACCGCAGTTAGTGTAGTCACTTGAAATATTAGTTTAAAAAAGTTTTTTTATGTGTAAACTTCACAGACGTGATGGGTATCGATATCTCAACACGATAAAACAAAAAATATTTTCTCAACTCGTACTTCTAGTAACAATACTAATGTAGAGGTGCACTAAGGCCGATGCCCTCCGGGGTCGCGGGAAGGTACTAATGGGTCACCGAGGCCCCCGCAACATAGGCAACGGAAGGAATACGGGTGGGTTTTAGTCAGTAAGAGTCTGACACACTCTCCCGCTCCGCCCAGAGCGGGAGAAGTTATTTGATGATTTCCCATCCAAAAAAAAAAGTAACAATACTAGGTACCAGCGGTCGTTGACCCAAAAAAAAAACATCAAGTCTGTTTTATTCTTAGTTTACCCATCACGTCTGCGGAGTTTTGCAAGCTAATTCAATTTGACCCTGTATAATATTAATCATCATCATAAATTTTGTCATTTAACCTCGAACCTCGCAGAAATCACATTACTTTTTCGAAAAGATGTCTCTATTCTGGCTATCCGATCAAAATGAAAGGCTATCTCAAAAACAATTAAACATAAAGCAATCTTCAGGTTTGAATATACAAAAAGTGGTAAGTGTCTCTGAAAAACACCAGTATGTGCCCATCCCTTTGGCATTCCCAAAGAATAATAGCCTAGTTGGCAATAAGAACAATACGTCATGAATTTTGTATTGTAGAATGGTTGTGAGCTAAAAATATCAAAAATCAACTTAATTTTTTAACTTCAAACGGCGCAAGTACTCAAATCTTAATGGGACTTAAATATTCGAGCCGTTTGGGGTTGAAACACTAGGGCCATGGGGTCCGAGTGCGCAGTTAGTTTTTAGAGACATCGCCAAGCAACCGCTTCCACCCACCGGTGTGACGTGTCACGTGAGGAGTCCACCGGTTGGTGGACTCCTCACGTGACCAGAGGGCTGATCTATTTTTTGGCCAAAGAATCATCATCGCCTTACAACGTGGTAATGCTGCCAGCCTTTTGGGCACTTTTCCTGTTGACAGCGAAGCGGACGAATTTTTTATGACATTTTGCCCTCCCTTTTTATATAATTGTACATATAATAATTATTATTTTAAGTTTGTTAGTTTTTAAATGATGTAGATATTTTCAAAATACTTTATTTACATGGTTATAATTATATTATGTACGTATGCGAGTATAACTTATGATATTTTTTAAATGATTGAAACTGAATTTCAGAGCAATTAATATTTTTTTTGAAATAATTGCATGAAAAATAAACCCATTGGTTACGTGACATTGAACGCGAATCTTACACACATATTTATGTAAAGAAACAGGATCGTACCTTCTTCCCCCGATCATGCTGAATCCTCTCAGTATCCTGCAGCATCTCTCGTCTCCATAACTCGAAGAAGTAGTCCGGATCCGTGTAGAACTTCCTGGCATCTCGACCATCATCTCTGAACTCGTTGAGCATCTCGAGCGGCGGCGGCCTGTCGCACCGCGCGTAGGTCGACAGCATGGCCGATGGCATCGAGTTCCGTGAGAACAACTGTTGTTGGAACGATCGCGCTGAGCGGAACGCTTTGCGCATTTGTATGTCTTGTAGGGAAACTGGAAGGAGAGGATTTTTGTTATTTTCTTTGTTATTTTCATAAACTAATATAATGGCTTTCTTTGTTTGCGTAAAATATGGTTAATAAAAGGATAGAAATATAAATGGTTCCACATATTTTCCTTCTAAGACCTCAGCATGTAAAAAATACCTTAAAATTAAATTACAATTATTACTACTAAAATAATGTGACAAAAAATACTTTAAAATAAATTTAGGTACATAATTATATAACTAGTGAGATCATGTGTTAATATATATAAAGATAACTATTTTACTCAGGTGGCATGTATAGTGCACTCATGTATTGATTGGTTCATTCCCAAATTCCCAATACATATTGGCAATATTAACACAAAATAAACAGAAAAACTCAATTAACATTTGAATAAAATACTGAAGGTAATAGAAAACTACCTCAACGAACAAAGTTAATTAGTTTAGCCTATATTTAATATTTCGTTTACTTGAAGTAAATAAAGGAAACCACACCTTTACCCACGATGATAACATGTTACCAGGATGTGGTGATTACCGTATAATTATGATTGATTCCAATCATAAATTAGACATTTCATAGTATTTGCCCAAATTACTCCAACATTAGAATTATTGAAGAAATAGAAGATCAGTTTTTACAAAAAAATTGTCCAAGTGCGACTCGGTCTCGCACACGAAGAGTTCCCGTAATACACAATAATTAACACTTACTGTACCTAGAGGTAATCTATATGTAAATGATGTGGTCTCCTATAATTGGACACTTGTACTTGTCCCTATTTTATGTAAACTAGCAAGTAATTGTGTAGCGTCTGTTGGAGATCCAATAAATCAATAAATATATAAACACTAGGTAAGTTTATTTCTTTAGTAAAAAAAACACGTCTCTTGTATGAGGGGTCCTATTATTTTTAACTTGTTTTTATTATGTGTTGTTACACATAACATACATAATCAGCCTATACTGTTCCCACTGCTGGGACTCAGGCCTCCATTATGTGAGAGGGAGTGGGAGTGTTGCTATAACGGCAATAAAAATACACAATCTGTGAATATTTCAACTGTGTACATATTACGGTTCATGAGATACAGCCAGCTGACAGACAGACAGACGGACGGACGGACAGCGGGGGCTTAGTAATAGGGTTCAGTTTGTCACTTGCCCTAAAACTGTGCTAGGTATTAGATAGATAAGCCAACGTAGACCAATAACTCGCATAAATCATAATTATTTTGGTGTCTTTGGCTCTGGAATATTGTTAATGATATAATTTGAAGTCGGTAATTGACTTCTAACAGTCAACATTTTAATAGACAGTTTGCCAAACATTGTAATGGACCATAAATTATCTGATCCATACACTGGAAAGGTAAACTGCAGTTACAGCCCGATTCAAACGTAATGGCGGCTCGGAACATGAGGCGTGTAACTGCGCAGTAACGAATTTATATGTCAGCGGGGGTGAGGGGTGGGGTACTGCGCAGAGAGTAGCACACTTCAGAGCGGCCATTATGTTTGACGCGTACTATACAGTCCGGTCGTCGAGAGAATGCGTTCCTGACACTGTCAATTTCTAGTAACTATAAGGATCAAATTCGCAAAACACATTCTTGTTAATATGAAACAGACAGGTGTGATGAACACATTCTCTCGACGGCCGGACTCTACACACTTTGGGCGAAATAAAATAGATGCTAGTAACTAGTTGATGGAGCAGTGGTATCGGCCCCGACTTACGAGTTGTAGGTCGTGAGTTCGAACCAAGGGTGACACTTCACTTTGTGTATTGAATTACATCACCACTGCTCTCAAAACGGTGAAGGAAAACTTCGTGAAGAAACCTTCGGAATGTCCTAAAACCAAAAATTCGAAGACATGTGACATCCACCAACCCGCACTGGGCCCGCGTGGTGGATTACGGCCCACTCCCTCTCACAGAGAGGAGGCCTGGGCTCCAGCAGTGGGAACGTTATAGGCTGATTATGCATAACTATAGTTGACGGGCCGTTTTAGTCAACCATGACAAAATATTGTCTTCATTATCATCGCCCTACCTACAACTTTCATTCCATACATCTCCAAGGCCGAGTTCGCACATTTTCAGTCGACGGCCATTTTGGTGCGAACGCTGCTTTACAGATGTATGGAATAAAGAGGAGTAGGACAGCCGTCGTTCCAGTGTTCAGCTCCTTTCTAGCATCTTTTATTTCATCCAACCACAATCATGAAGCAGAAGCTATTGACGCAGGGAGTATCTCACCTTCCTCAACCCCAGAATCCAGCTGCGTGACCTTGATAGCCAGCCGGTCTATCCTGGCCTGCAGCACGTTAGTCCTTTCGGCTAAATTCGTCGCCTCCCGCGTCAGCTCCCCGAACATATCTTCCGCATGTTTGGATAGGGATGACAACTGTCTGTTGAGGATAGAAAAACACATTTTAAACTTGCAGTTCTATTTTACCAGTTTAGGAAAAAATGCGTGAGTTTATGTATGATTGTATGAAACAGTTTTGGCTACTAAGTTTCCTGATACACTTTTGAATATAAGCATACATGGCGGTGCTTTAAAGTTAACGTCAAAAGCCACAGATAAGGATCAAACTTACGACCTCTCGCTTGCCAGGTCGTACTTTATCTGTTTGGGTTACCGCCGCGCGCCGCAGCGTATTTTAATTAAGTAACTACTTATTATTTTTTGCTCGGATTATGTCGAATCTCGAAACCGTTTTTCTAGTAGTTTATAGAGTTGACGCTTTTATATAATATAATTAGCATAGACGAAATTTATTCGCTTTCTTTTTTCAGGTGTCGTAATTAGGCAATAAATTAAGAACATTTTCCTATTCAAGATAAAACAATGTAACGTAACTTTAAATCACATTTAACAATTAATATCTTTGAGGCAACGTAAAAGGAAAATATGTGGCCTGTATAGCCAGGAACGTCATCCCAGTGATTAGTTCTATTAATAACTCTCAAAACATCATTCATTTATGAATTATAATTAATACTATATGATGTACAGCAGATGAACTCGGTGTTTGCCTATTTCTGAGAATAATCACCGAAACAAACTTGCAAGGTCAAGCTCTTGAAGTTCAGACTAATTCATATAAGGTCAGATTATTTGAGAACCATGCCCTGTATTTGGATAAAATGTGCTGACTCATCAAGCAAGTCAAACGATCGCAAGAATTGAAAGCAGTCTCAGCTGTTTTTTTTTAATCACAAGCAATGGAAAACAAAAACATAGGCTATTATGAAGTGTTACATAATAAGTAAATTACTTTAAAAAAGCTATCGTTAGCTCAAAATGATGAGTAAGTATGTTTTTTTCTTTTTTGACGTTGGAATTTAATTATTTTGTTTAAATTGATCAAATTAGAATCATTATTATTGCCACAAAATTTGCATTCCGAATTTAGTAGGCGAACTATTGTGTATGTGTTATAAAATCGGTAAAATACCATAATTCAGGCAAATAAATTAATATATTATCTATCTATCTATAATTTTTTTAACGATATTCTGATGGGGGTTTTTACCTACGATGGGAAACCCCATCGTTCAAGGCTAGGAAGCTATTTCGGAAATACCGTTTGAGTTATTCACTATAATATGATACACGTCCTGACACACTGCGAGCCCAACACCTAATTCAATCAGCTGAGTGTATTACTCATAAAGTATTTTTAAGGAAACTTTGGTTGTTCTTTATTCCACCCAAGATTTCAAATTACTCTAGAGTTACTCAGTTCCGATGAAAAAATGCACTGCTTTAATGAAACGCCATTGATTTCAGATAAGGTTTCACAATCAATCTTGGAGTCTGGTTTAGTCATTTGACTCCAGAAAGCCCGCGTAAGCTTATCTCGTACAGACTGTTGAGTCCAAGTTGTGTAGGGATGGATGAAGGCAAAAGATGTTCAGATTTTCGGTGACAAAAATACTTCTCCAAATTACCTGACAGTGTTAGCGAGCGTGCCATTGGTGACGGCCTCAAGCTCCGAGGGCACGTTCAGCCGCTCGGGCACCGTGCCGCGTGACACGTTCACCGGCTCCACACAGCGCTTCGGCAGCGACATGACTGCTTTACTTACACATGAGGACAAGAAGAAAGGGATCACAAAAATGCTCTTCCACCGTTACCTGACAGTGTTAGCGAGCGTGCCATTGGTGACAGCCTCAAGCTCCGAGGGCACGTTCAGCCGCTCGGGCACCGTGCCGCGTGACACGTGCACCGGCTCCACACAGCGCTTTGGCAGCGGCATGGCTGCGCAGCGGCACGGCTACCTTGTGTACATCACTGGAATTAAAAAGATACTGGGTTAATAACAGTCGACTTACATCTGCAAATCAATCAACTCAGTCTGGCGCAGTCCACTGTTAGACTTAAGGCTGACAAGAGGCAAATGACCAAAATAGGCTGGTTTTAAGAAAAAAAAAATGTAAACTGTATAGTTTGTGGTAGCGGAAAAAAATATATGTTAATTTTGAACATATTTCTAAGAACTTGGTTGTTACCAAAACACGATTTGAAAAAAAATCTCGATACTATATTTTGGTTTGAAACTCAAGGTAAGAGGTTACTTTAACGTTAGTTACGTTAAAGGTACCTCTTACCTTGAGTTTCAAACCAAAATATCTGTATTACATATCGACATACGTTACGTATTTAATTAATAACAAGACCGTCTTATTTGAATGCAGAACTTGGTTGTTTTTTATTTTCGATTACTCAACTCAATTTTGAATAAATAGATAATTGCTTCATATTTTGCAATAAATTACAAGCGTTATGTCATCGCGTTTCTCTTTCTTTTCTATGCAGTCTGACAGTGACGGCGGTTTAGATGTTGTCAGCGTCTGAAGTCTCTCACAGAGTACGGAATCGCCGCGCCCGTAGCGTCTAGAGACGAGAGCGGGGTAATTGCGTAACACGCTATTAATAACAAATAACAATGGGTTCATTTTGACAGTTCAACAACATTCATTGCTTTACGTTGTTGACCAGACGAATTTTTCGAACCCATGAAGCAATGGATTAGCAATATCCTTCAAAATCATTCAGATTGTGTTTGATAGTGTGTTACGAAATTAGGATGCTGTTCTAATAAAATTCGTGGCGCCGAAAGTGTGTTGAGTGCTCAAGCCCCCAGTTTTCGTTTTATACGTCATTATTGGTGTCTTAGTGCGAGTAAATTGTGACAAGCTTGGTTCGTATGGAAAGTGTTGACAATGCTGTCTCTAACCGCCGAGGCGTCTCGTGCTCTGTGGAGAACCCAGGCGATATAACACGTCGCGGGAAAGTCCGAAATACCGTGGCCTCTGGCAACACACAGGCAACGGAAGGAACACGGGTGGGTTTTAGTCAGTAAGTCTGACACGCCCTCCCACTCGATAATTTTCCACCCAACAAAAAAAGGCGACATAACGCATGATTAATGACAGTCCGAGTCCAGATTACCCTAACCACCGGTTCTACTATGTAGATGGACCGATGATCGGAAAAAGGTTTTCCTGGTTGTCGATCCAGGAACAGAAAAGCCTCCAGCGGCCTTCTTGATGTGCTCGTCAAAATACATTTTAGGAAATAACCCACTTTTTAAAACTTAAAGGGTATTTTTAATTATAAATCGTTAGATTGAAATGAATACTATGCTGTGACTTTGAACTTTCTCATTGCCTTTAGTAGGAGTGGTTTGGAGTTTTATCTTTATCAGGAGTATGTACCACGTAGGTACCATGTTTGATAATTGATAAAAAGATATAGGGACTTATCATTGATGACCTTTTTCACGGAATAGGTAGGTATTTTTTATTTCATTTTTGATGACTGCATTTCTTTGATAATATGAATATTTTTAATTCCTAACGACGGTACGGTCAGTTGTCAACTGCTTGTTTGTTTACGGCATCCTGCCTGATGCTATAAACAAACAAACAGTCCCATAAGCGTAGAATAAACAGTATAAATAGAAGTTTTATGAACAAGAATTTCTGATATAGGTAGTTCGGTAATGAACTCTTCATTGGTCAAGCAGTTCACATTACTCGTATTTTAATTACAATAAAATTACCCAATAGAAATCTGAGGAAACGAGTAAAAATTATAACGAAGTGATTAAAAATAACCTCGAAATTAAAGGCTGAGTATAAAATACGATATTCAACTATACAGTACTTGTCGTTTCTATTCACCGACACTTGGAGCCAATGCTAGCTATATCGCAAATTACTCGTTTCCTCATTTATTTCTTGCAATTCCCGTTACAAGACGACAGAACATGATCTCTTGATCTCTAATTCCTATCTCACTTCATGAACACGGATAATATACTTGTCACAAACGCATACCTCAAGAATAACTTAAAAATGAACACCTATCATTAATGCAGTAAAAAATCTGTAGCATGGCATACTATGGTCGCACGTCAGGCTTTGTTACTATGTGCGCATTCCGGCTTTTCGCCACTTTCCGTCATTTGTTCCTAGTTATTAGTCGTTATTAAGTTATCCTCTCGGTTATGCGGCGTGACGGCCGCGCGTGTAGCTATCGTGGAAGTTGGAATTAGGTTTTAGTTCCGTTAATAGTTTCACTAAGAACTTGTACTTTAATGGACCACACTTTTTTTTTTGGATGGGATCTGATCAAATAACTTCTCCCGCTCTGGGCGGAGCGGGAGGGTGTGTCAGACTCTTACTGACTAAAACCCACCCGTATTCCTTCCTGTTGCCTGTGTTGCCAGGGGCCTCGGTGACCCTTTAGTATCTACCCGCGACCCCGGCAGGGTAATGGACCACACTGTGGCTTTAAGGCTAATCATAGTACTTCATAACATAACATAATATCACGCCTTTATTCGCTGAAGGGTTAGACAGAGGTGTACCTATAGTGCACCCCCACATTTCGCCAATTATATTCAAGTCCCATGTAATAGAGAGCGAGCCCATTGGTTGCCATCAACCGGCCACAAATCCAGACTCCAGGCTGCTACCGAGAAATTATGGATGGAAAACTCAATAGCACTTTGCCCGACCCGGAATCGAACCCATGACCTCATGCTCCCTGCCGGGGTCGCGGGAAGGTACTTATGGGTCACCGAGGCCCCCGCAACACAGGCAACGGAAGGAATACGGGTGGGTTTTAGTCAGTAAGAGTCTGACAAACACACCCTCCCGCTCCGCCCAGAGCGGGAGAAATTATTTGATGAAATCCCATCCAAAAAAAAAAAAAGACCTCATGCTCAGCAGTAGCGCTTGCGACCACTAGAACAACGAGGCAGATCATCAAGGTGCAGACTGGGGCGATATCGCGGGCGCGACAGGCACATTGCTGCCCGTCGCGCTAGTCTGTACAAGCCTTCATCAGAGGCAGAGAACATAGTACTAATACTACAGGCTTATTAAAGGAGTATTGTGTAGCTCGCTAGATGAATCCAACTCCAATTCCAGCTCTCTTGGGTGGGACGCTGACTTGATCCGAATCTATTCTCATCAAGATTTTCAATTAGGTCAAACATTTCTCGAACGTTGCGGGATACTCGTAGAAGATCGTTTCTAAATCAGTTTTCATCTCAAAATCAACAATTATTATACTGAAATTGATCTCTTGAGAATAAAAAAACCGGCCAAGTGCATGTCGGACCACGCACGATGAACGGTTCCGTAGTTGGGATGTATTTATCCCAAAAACAAACTTAGCATTGTAGTTGAAAAACATGTTCTCCCATACATTGATATATTATGTCACGGTCAATTCACCAACTGCAAATTTAAGTTGGTCGACTCTGTGATAGTTTCTTGATAATTTCGTACTACTGCCATGATTTTTTTCACATAAGTATCCAAAAATAACCATTTAGCTAGCAGGGGGGCTACATTTGACTCGTAACAAAAAATAGCACTTTAAAGGCTCCTACATACTGGCGCGACTTGTCGCGACACAAAGGCACCGCTTGTAGCGCTACACGCGGTGTCTTTGTGTCGCGTCGCGTCACGCGACAAGTCGCGCCAGTATGTAGGAGCCTTAAAGCTTTTCATATTACGCAAACGGATCCCTGAATCGAAAAATTATGTTCACAGACCCGCAATATTTTTTAACGGCCTATCCAACGATACCACCATAAATAAGGGATAAACGGAAAAAAATATCATCTCCACTTTACGTGCAAGGGTACGGTAAGTAAGTGTGACATTGATGATTTTGTTATACTTATACACTATGACATTGATATTTACTTTTTGAAGTATTATATTTTTTTTTTAATTATTGTGAATGTGAAGACTATGTGGATTATTGTTTTTATTATTTCTCTCAGTTAGTTTTCATCTTGGTCTGGCAGTTTGAGTCATTTATGCGGCCTACTCAAATGTCCTTTCTTTGGATTGTTCGTCGAATCGTTGAGCTCCTTAAGTTCTGAGTTGAGCTGCACGATTACTGACAAATGCGTGCACTGACTGGATAGGTCCACTCAATCTGTGTGGTTTTTTCCTCAAAAGACCATTTCAGACACCAATCTACATGACATTGACGTGTAAAAGTGTTTGTATAAACCTACTTACAGAAAATAAAATCATTTCAATCATCATCATCATTTCATTTCATTTGATAAGGTACCATAAAAAAAAATGTTTCGAGTTTTTATTTTACCACTATGTCGGCGTGATTAATATGTATACTTACCTATACCAATTACAGCTTTCTAGTACTAAGCGTCTCTGAGCTAAAGGGGGGACAGACAGACAGACAGACGGACATGGCGAAACTAAAAGAGTTCCTTGTTGACGGAACCCTAAAAATGTGGTATAACCAAGCCTAATTACATGTAACGCGCTAATGTAACCTTTAAACTACCACGATAATATTCGTGACTATAAATTACGAGAAGTCGACTGGTTCTTCAAATACTAGAGTTCATCTTCCGAAAAGTTGATTCAATGACGACAGCCTGTTGTAGATGATCAAAGATCAAAATGAACACAATCGCGTTGTATGTACTAGTCACATGACTGACACGCTTAATAAATATCTGGTGATTAATCTATGGACTAGATTTTTTTGTCAAACTCTTTTCTGTCTTTCCCAAAGACAAAAACAACCTATCTTTTGAGCCACGCTGATTATATAGATTATTTATTTGAAATATTATGTCATATTTATGTTACAGGTACTTAATCAAGGCTGTCCATCCAACTGGCAAATCCCTTAATCGGCTTTTACGTTACCCACAAAGGGACCACGGATGCCGAAAATAGATATATTGGTCGTATGTGCCTTTTACCGTACTATATTAAAGATAGCATGACAAAATGCTATAAAGGCATAAAATTAATGTTGTCACATGTGAATAACTGAGGTCAACCACCTTATAATGCTTCCTGGGCGCGAATTTGTTCCAATATTTAAAAAATTAACTGTAAATTTACTTCATTATGAGTAATTCAGCTGGAGTAGGGCAGCTGCGATATTTGTATGAAATCTTGCCCTATGGTAAAAACCTTTGTCCAACACTGGACATGTCAGTTTCGAGTTACAAAAGATCATAATAATAATATAATATGTATATTGCGTTGCCATCACTAAAAGTCACGCTTCATTAAATAAGTACGTGCTTTAGTAAACTTAACATTCCAATTTCGATACAAGTATGACCTTCGCATTTGATAAAATACTAGAAGAAAATGTGGAATACTGGTTTTACTTTTGTATTCCGCCGTTAATTTACGAGAAGCTTGTCATAATTCAAAAACAGAATTTAAGAATGCTAAGATGTATAAAGTCACACCTCTCTAGATCCCCCATTTTTAGTGCTCATTTCATATACACCAACGGCAGAGACAACTGCAGCCGTCGACTCGTCTACGGCAGAGGCAACTGCACCCGACTCAAAAATGTTGATTTTTTTGTTATGTCACCCTTCTTTCCAATGAGAGATATTCCCTATCCTATAGTCCTCCCCTTTACTTTGAGGTAAAAGGGGTTAGAGGAGCGAAGGGAAGAATCCTGTCAATGCAATTAAAGATGGTTCAGTTCGGTATTCTCGCACCGTAATGGAATGCTTTTAAAGGTTCGCTATAGAAGGTTCTTGCTATATCTAGACGTTCTTACACTAACACTACTTTCAGGGTACTTTTAAATTTAAAGTGGCTTTTATTCGACAGGTGTGTGTTTTTATTACGGTAGCTTGCACAAAATTTATCTGCATCTTCCCGCATTGCGCTAGCTAGTGCTGAGATCTAATAGCCACCTCAAAACCCACGTTTTCGTAGGTGACCTTATAAATAAACTAGACTGAAAGTAGATAACGCTTTATAAACATAATTGGGTGTTACAGCACCGATTATGTCTCCTTAACAAAAGGATACGGTACGTCAAGAATACTGGCATTAAATGAATGGCGTCGTTTCGAAATGTCAGTGGCGTGCGGCGTGCCGAATCAAAACAATATGGAACCGAACGGTATGTGGCAACTGGCAATGCAGATTTAAATCATAATGCTAACTGTTACTGCCTTATCTGTAACAGCATAATAATATCTTGAGTTATACAGTTGCAAAGATTTTCTTCATCCAGGAAACGGATGAGGGAAATACTAATGCGAAGATTTGTTGAAGATCATACTGATAAATTGTTTTGGTAAAGGAATGGGCCCAATTGTGGATGTGATGGAAAAAGCCAAACTGCGAAAAAGGCTTAAAATGCCTTACTTTATAGTATAACTTATACATTTATTATCATCTGCACAAGTGAATCTTCACAAGTTATAAACATATCAAAAACTTCGATCGCAGTTTATCTGAAAAGTTCAACAACAGACGATTTTTACTGATCTTTTCAACAATGTAAACACATTGTTGAAAAGATCAGTAAAAATCGTCTGTAATTAGCATGTATTCGTGCAATACAAGCTTCCCACGCTTACTATCATACAATGGTAGCAATTAGTCACATTAGCAATTAGATCACAATGCTCGCTGCGATTACATGTTATCGTACGATTTATACCGTTATTTCAGCTGAATGAATCACAGGAAAACCGGAGATAACACTTTTTGGGATACCTATTTTGAGATTCAATATTGGTCGTCTATATTTAAACGAACTTTGTGTATCGTTGATAGAATTAAATGTTTATGATTATTACTTTTTCATTCAGTCACCATCGAAACTTTGTGGCCTCAAGATGTGAGTTATATTCGAGCGTGACCGATATTATTTTGACGTTCTGCCTAACCAGTGAAGAAAAACAATCGTCGACATACAACTATATATGTATAAAATGAACAATTCAAATCATGTTTGTATAATATTGGCGAGCTGTACTAGAAATAATCGATTAAACAATCGGCATGAAAGTCTTTCGATTATCCATGAAGTTAATGGAACGAACTAACGCAATGGTACCTAGCTAAATTGTTTCCGTAGATAAAAGATAAATTCCGAGACTACTACTGAATATCAATCTGTTGAATTGAATGAGGTTTAAGAGTTAAAATATGATATTTTAGCAGTTAAGGCGCTGACAAGACCAAATTGACCAAAATAGGCTCCACTTAAGAAAAAAAATTGCCAAATCTGTATAGTTTGTGGTAGCAGAAAAAATATATGTTAATTTTGAACATATTTCCCAGAACATGGTTGTTATCAAAACACGTTTAGAAAAAAAAAAAAAACGCGATACAAACTAACGTTAAACTAACCACTTACCTTGAGTTCTAATCAAAAATATCTGTATTAAAATATACACATATGCTACGTATTTAATTAATGACAAGAACGTCTTATTTGAATGCAGAACTTGGTTGTTTTTTATTTTCGATTACTCAACTCAATTTTGAGTGTTTAGATAATTGTTTCATATTTTGCAATAAATTACAAGCGTTGTGTCATCGCGCTTCTCTTTCTTTTCTATGCAATCTGACAGTGACCGCGGTTTAGGTGTTGTCAGGGTCTTAACATAACACAATATCACCCCTGTATATTACCCCGAAGGATTAGGCAGAGGTGTACCTATAGTGCAGTCTGTAGTATTTTAGCTGTTTCTCATTTAGAAATCATAAAATTTGGCTCAACACGATTTTTAGAGAACTAATTCATACTTGATTTAGTCACATAGCCGGAAAAGATGCCATGAAATCATAATTGTCACGAATTAAAATGTAAGCAGGAAGAACGTGATTATCTATGATAATGATAATCCAGTCTCGATAAACAACGAGTTCTACGATATGAATCTATTTAACTATGCACGCAAGTAGATTATCTATGCATATATCTAAGCTTCTACACATAAGCATGCAGGAGTTGCATTCACAACTTGCCTATTCCTAGCAAACTAGGATTGACATCATCACCTCGTGAAGATCTTACGTCATTAGCACAGCATGCAATTCTAGTCCTTATATGCAAACAGAATTACGGAGTTAATCGTTAGTTAAGTATTAACTAAATGGCAGTTGATGGTCTTATCAAACAAGTTCTAAATTGGTTAACTAATGTGTTTCGCCAAAAGTTGTAGGTCATGTCAGTGACCTTTATTTAGTTGAGTGATGATATAATGACGTGTTTTGGCAATTTAATACCAGAAAGATGTATTGGATGTTCGATAGGTCTCAAAGGAGACATCGTACATGCAAAGCTACTTGGAGAACATTTCGTTTTAATAGTTTTATTTGAAATTATTGATCTTTCAATGGTGGAATTTAGTCAAAAATCAATTTGCCATAAATCAAAATCAAATTAAACTTAAAAATCCGTTCAAGCGTCCGGCAAGGACCAGGCCCGGGTCGACGGCGCGTCGTATTCCACGCGCGCCTCAAAGAGATGTCAGCACAAATGTAGGGGTCCACTAGGGCCGATGCCTGCCGGGGTCGCCGGAAGGTACTTATGGGTCACCGAGGCCCCCGCAACACAGGCAACAGGAAGGAATACGGGTGGGTTTTAGTCAGTTAGAGTCTGACACACCCTCCCGCTCCCTCCAGAGCGGGAGAAGTTATTTGATGATTTACCACCCTCAAAAAATAAAAAAATAAAAAGTGGGTGTCGGACCTCGCACAATGAAGCGTTCCGTAGTTGGGATTACTTGGTATGGATATTTCTCAAAAACAAACTTAACATTGTAGTTGAAAAACATGTTTTCCCATACATCGATACACGTCACGGTCAATTCTCCAACTGCAAAAAGTTGGTCGACTATTACTCGTTAACTTGTAAAGCCTACTTAGCTGTGGATAGTTTTCCTTTCAATATATGTACTACTGCCATGAATTTTTTCACATCTCCATAAACAAACATTTAGCTGGCAGTGGGGTCATCACTTGAATCTAACAATAATTAGCACTCTAAAGCTTAATATTACGCATACGTATCCCTGAACCAAAAAATGGTGTTCACAGTCCCGCTATATTTTTGAACGGCCTATCCAACAATATCCCACACCTTGGGATAGACGAGAAAAAAAATATCATCCCCACATTAAGGCGCTGACAAGACCTAGTTGACCAAATTAGGCTTGTCTTAAGAAAAAAAATTGCCAAATCTGTACAGTTTGTGGTAGCGGAAAAAATATATGTTAATTTTGAATATATTTCCCAGAACTTGATTGTTACCAAAACACGTTTTGAAAAAAAATCTCGATACAAACTAACGTTAAACTAACCTCTTACCTTGAGTTCTAATCAAAATATCTGCATTAAATATCAACATACGTTACGTATTTAATTAATAACAAGAACGTCTTATTTGAATGCAGAACTTGGTTGTTTTTGATTTTCGATTACTCAACTAAATTTCGAGTAAATAGATAATTGCTTTATATTTTGCAATACATTACAAGCGTTGTGTCATCGCGCTTCTCTTTCTTTTCTATGCAATCTGACAGTGACCGCGGATTAGGCGTTGTCAGCGTCTTAAGTGCAAGGTACCATAAAAAAAAAATCTCATTATTTTATTTTAGCACTTTGTCGGCGTGATTAATATGTACCTATGCCAAATTATAGCTTTCTAGTACTCTACTACTAGCGTCTCTGAGCTACAGCGGGGACAGACAAGACGGACATGGCGAAAGTAAAAGGGTTCCTTTTTTACTGCGGAGCCTTATAAATTACATAAGACAGTCCCCCAAAATTTGTGTTTTCTTTTTATTTCTTGTGTTTTAGCTCAACATCTGGTGTTTAAGCTTAAAAGAAAGTCACTTACAGGACCTAAACGCAAATTGTGTAAGTATTATAATGCCTAAAATCCACTGCAGTAAATAAAATAAGAAAAATATATGATATTTTTTAGGATCAATGCTAGGTAGATAGTGTGTTGAAAACATAATGTAACTAATTTGATACGATAGAAAAAAATCACGAAGATACCTCTAAAAAAATATTTTAACGATAAAAAACCATACTATTATACATGCAATGATTCTGATTTTTTGTCAGATTATTCTACAAGCAATTTATTAGCATAACACTGTTTTATTTTTTTATACAATCTATAGATTTTTTGTAAATCGATAATTGCTTCATATTTTGCAATAAATTACCAGCGTTGTGCCATCGCGCTTCTCTTTCTTTTCTATGCAGTCCGACAGTGACCGCGCTTTAGGTGTTGTCGGCCTCTTAAAGTAAATAAAAAACCACATTCCCTAATTAGAAACAGCTATTTGCTCACGCACATCGCTCAGTCGAGGAGTTGCATTTAATGTCTACTAAACAAATACTTGAGAAGCAGTTCTACCGGTCCCCTGACTGCTTACTACACGTAATTGCCTACCTTTGAATGAACCCTAGCATCCTACTAATCGTTTTTCTTATTACCATTCGTAAAGCTTTAGTGTAAAGTTTATTTTAATACTAGCTGCACCCCGCGGTTTCACCCCGCATAAGTCTCGATCCCATAGGAATATCGGGATAAAAAGTACCCTATGTCCTAACCCAGGTCATGGTCTAGCCATCATTATCATTTTCCAGCCCTTATCGCAATTTATTTGGGGTGCAACACGTCTTTTCTTCCGTACTTCTCTATTAGTTGTCATCTCATTAGTCACCTCCTTTCTAACCATATCATCCTTCACACAGTCCATCCATCGTTTCTTTGGTCTTCCCCTGCTCGTTTAGCCATCACATGCATATTCAAAACTTTCCTGGTGACATTTCCCTCATTCCTCCGCATCACATGCCCATGGTCTACCCATGTGCCAAATTTCATCCAAATCCGTTCAGCCGTTTTAAACAAACTCACTTTCGAATTTATAATATTAGTTAGGATTAGTAAGCAAAGGAGTTGGAAAACAGTACAAATTATGAAATTTTTCTGTTTTCTGTCACAGGGGCCTTAAATGATGACGAAGCATGAAACATTGCGCAAGAGTTCCTTATACAGCGAAACTGAGCAGTATGGAAGGATTTTTGAAAATTCATCGCCTAAAGGAGTTAAAGGTTTATATGGAATTTTGTGTTTTTTTTTTTTGGGCGGTTGCCTGATGGGACTTTAACGGCAAAAAGACAAAATTACAATTTTCTAAATCGGGCGGTTGCACGGCTTGTAAGAATATAATACGCTATGTATCGTGTTACACAGTAACTGGGTTGTGGAGGTCAGATAGGCAGCCATGTAAAATATTGGTATGCAACTGCATCCGGTTAGACTGGAAGCCGACCCCAACGTAGTTGGGAAAAGGGTAGGCAGTGGATGATGCTATGCTGTTAAAGTAGACTTTTACCAATAGTTTAAATAAGGCATAAATTGACCTTTCTTTTATCTCATTTTACTAGATACTTTACTCATATTTGAAGAGTTTATACCTCTATAACAGGGATGTTGCGGATGCAGATTTTTAACATCGGTTTTTGGTGGCTTGGATCCACGGATGCGGATATCAAGATTTTAAAAGCGATCCGTCAAAGTGGCCAGGCGAAATTCAACATTTCTTACTTATTTCGCAAATTGCAACGTTTTTTTTTTGTATGTTGATCATAATTCAATTCGCGGCAATTATGATTAAAATATTTACTAAATTATAATCATTTAAAAATCAACATAGCTCTCGAAATTATATGTTTTTGTTGGATACATGACTATTTCGTGAAAATGTGACGATTTAGAGCTGTATTGATGATTCATTTCCATTTTGTTGATTATGATTTTACACATTATGTATTCACCCTTTTCTACCACATATTCATCCGCATTGATTAATGCGGATGCGGAGGTCTAAATAAATGCGGTAACTCCGCAATTGCGGATTCAGATGCGAATATCGGCAACATCCCTGCTCTATAATCCTGGTTCGCTCTTCTATTATGTACTCGCTAGTATGATAAATTGATGACGGTAATTTAGAGTACGTAAACGTGGCTTATCATGTGTTATCTGTATATTACTTCATGTAACAGGAATTTCCCTTCAATGATACTCTGAATGTGCATAGCCACACCTAAATTAGTATATTGCTGCCAATCTAAGACCAATTATATTCAAATACGACGCCGCCAGACGAAAAAAAAAGGCGGAGAAGTGCGAGTTGAATTTGCGTGGTCAGGGTTCCGTACAATGATTATTTTAACACCATAGACTTCTTACAGGTTTTCCTGTAATCTATAGCTAAAGAGCTATTTTCTGTATTTTTTTCATAATTTCAAGTTGAGTAAATTCGCTGAAGTTAACTGAAGTTTCATCTATTTTCTTAAATAATTTCATAACTTCATTTTGAAATTATAAAAAAAAAATATTTGACACCTTCACATTAAGCCCTTTCATTTGATATGTCACACAGTACAGTTTGCTTGCTAAAACTTCATTTTTTTTATAATTACTCCCAAAAGTGACCCTCATATTCAAAATTAATTTATTTACGTTACACAAGTTTCAAATTACTCGATCCAGTAGATTCGGAGCAAATAGGCTGTGACAGACACACACACACACACACACACACACACACACGCGCGCGCGCGCGCGAGTGATCCTATACGGGTTTCATTTTTTTCCTTTTGAGGTTTAAAGAATTTAACAACATAAAAACAAACAAAATCACTACTGCCTACTTCACATTTTAATCCAAACGTTATGATAACATTACATTACATAACATATAATATTAATATGAATGCTAACAAAGATCGTTATTCGATCAACAACAAATAAATTCTAGTTGTTCACATCAGTTATTTTCTGTACATGACGCGTTATGTCCTGCGCATTATTAGATTATCCTGCGTTTTGCGAAACTAACGGAACTTACACATTACGTCGGTTCGTGGATTTGAATTTTAGGGGCATACTGACATCAATTTTGCAGTGGTGCAAGGTCATACAATAAGGAACTGGACTGTTATACTCCAATCACATATTGAACTTAGCAGTAACCAGTACAATTTGTTTTGACAATGTTGATCTTTCCAAATCCTGATATTGGCAGAAGACATCACGTGGTGCAACAAAATCGCTAATGTGACTGAGCCTGACATTTATTATAAACGCACTCCGCAGGAATAAGGATACCAATTTTTAGGATGACTCTTTCAAGATTTTCGCAGCATTACATATAGCGGAGTGGCCATGTGCTACATTGAAGAATCATTACGAGGACCAAGTCAAAAGTAAAAGTGAGCCAGTGGTTTTAGTCTCTAAAGATCGAATAATTTTAACACAACGAAAAATGTTACCAATAATTTTCGCATTGTTCTCAGTCTTGGCGTTCATTAGTCTGTCTAGTTTGACTAGACATCATTGCTGATGAGTGTCAGTTACGAAACGAAATACAGACAATCAAACATCTGCCGACAATATACAATACAAAGTGTCTACATAGCACATAGTCAAAAGGTTAGATCATCGAATACTATTAGGCTAATTGGAAACAATTGTGCAGATACAATGAAGGAGTCTATTTACGAAAATAAAATTAATAAGACGGCTGTTGAAGCTGGAGCGATCAAATATGGATGGATTTTGCGCTAGACGATGATAGGCCTGATTAGGTCCAACTAAGTACATTAATTATTGTTTCACACGAAGAAAAATAAAACGGCAAAGTTCAAGATCAAACAATCGTCTAACAGATGACGCATTTATCTGCACGTTTGAAGCTACAACTCGTTTGAGCAAAATCTATATCGATGTACGATTGATTCAAAGCAAAATTCAACCAATCCTGTTGTTCAAAACCGACGATATACTAAACCTTCCTAATAATTTAACAAGTTCTTCGACCGACAATGATTTGCTAACCGTACAGCAATAATCCTAACAGACAGCATGGCGACATTACACTCGGTGACTCGGCACGAGTGCGGGATCAAATTGACATATCCGCCTTCCTAATACATTCATGAACGGGACACCCGACGCGGGAATACTCCACACTCACAGACTCACACGTCTGATTACGGTTACTGGTATTGTAATATGTGTCCTGAGTTAAGAAATGGTCACCTTCCTTGGGTGTCGGGGCCATGAAGGTTAAGATCAAGAGTTAAGACGACTGGGTACATGGACGACTTTTTACTTTGGTCGTCTAGTGCGACCTGTCTTATAACACTCGGATCGCAAGCACCATATCTAAGTTGACAGTACATTTGCAATGATCATGAAATAATTTCTTTGCAGCGATCTATCTGAGAGACTTATTTATAGCTGTCTCTATAGACTTTGACTGATTACATTATTCTATCGATTTCTAAATCATTAATAGGGTCTCGCCTATAAGAGGTTTTCAGAGGTTTTATCAATGAGGTAATGAACTGACAAGTTCTTTTACTCAAGATTACAAATTATCGTTATGTTTAATTTGATCCTAATGGACAAATACATGTAAATAATTTAACCTGAGTACAACATATACGCAAGTATACATTATTAGCTTTGCAATAACGCTGTCGGAAATGCGATTGGAATAATAATGTACAAACTACCGGTAGGGGACTCCGCTGTATACCTCGTGAAATACAAAGTTACTGCAAGACTTCTAAACCTAAAAGATTCTTCGGTGTTTGGAAACGAGATTCTGTAACAAATACGAAGTAAATCCACACAAAATTAAAATTGATGTTGAAGATGTCATACATTACAAAATCCGAGAGTAATTACAAGATTTGTGGGGAGAAACTTCGAGAGCTAAACCACCAACACATGAGTTGAACATGAAGTTTGTATCGACGGAATCAGTACGGTAGATAGATGACAGATCTGCATGTAAATTTTGGAAAGCACTTTATTACAGGCAGGTGTATTGGCTGTTTTGCCCGAAATCAACGAATTTTGTTTTGGGGGTCCTGCCTAATTTGATAAGTCATTTTCGGTGGAAAATAAACAAGAATTTATACTTTTGGTCTGTTTTTGTAAATAACATTTTTAAGTGTCAACGACATTCAATTCCTACTTCCTAGCAATTTCTTTATCTCTAAGAATCTGAGCAATATAAAAAGAGCCTTCTCTGCTCAATGTAAGCGTCCCTCTTCAAGTTACAACAGAGTCCTATAAGGATATTGCGACAATGGCATGCATGCTTAAATTAGAAGGCATTCCTAAAAAGTTGCAGAGGTTAGGGGCAATCCTTTGTGTAAAACCAGAACTAGACACATTATGCGCCATTTCTGGATAGGAAATGGATCTCCGATCATGATAAAAAAACTACTGAATGAAATACAAGTACCGATCATGATAAAAAAACTACTGAATGAAATACAAGTACTAAGTAATGATCTCTCATCTCAAACTGCATTAATATCCAATATCTGAAAAATATCGTTCTGAAAAACAAGGCAATTAATTTGAAACTGGGGCCGTAAAAAACGATTTACATTATACAGCGTGAGTCGCAATGGGCTATTAAAACGAGTTGCACGATGCATTTTTTATGAACATACTGTAGTTTTCATGCTCAACGGGTGTTCTTTCCGCAAAAGATTTATACGAAACGATTAGGCAAACTGTCATTAGCAATTGTAACGTTTTGTCGGCTTTCTTCCTTACTTGTTTAATTCGCACTAAAAATGTTTAAATATCCATTTCATTTTAATGGCAAGATGGCGATGTACAATCGGAAAGTTTTCATCTTGTAAGTATCTCAATCAGTAAATATCAATTACAATTTCATTAAATCCTTTGGGAAATTACTTTCTGTCTTAGTTCGGCAGTTCGACAGTCGCCACATATGCAACATTGTATTTAAGCGGAATAATAATATTGTGACGTCTGAGTCTGACACAATTAACCATTCAATTAATGAAATATGCCTGAGACTGTATGTCAGCCGCTTAAGATTTTGAAATAACTAAGTCGAAAGTGGTCTGTCTGTCACAGCAGCAGATTTAAAATTTGATGAACTGTTTAAAGCCACGATCCGTGCACATGCAATCAAATCTTGAGGTGATGTGCAAATGCATATTGACGTTGACTAACTTTTAATTGACAAGATCGAATTACTGACTAGTTTTCTCTAAACGCATTTGGGTGGGGTACCATGAGAAGCGAGAAATATCGACTTTGACCAGATTCCATCAGAGAGAAGAGTTGCTTTAGACATACTTAAGCAACTCTTCTTCCTTTATGGTTCGTGAGGAACAAGTAGCTCCTTCCGTTCATAGATGGACGTGGGTTTTCTTTCGACCGACCAATGACCAAGCCTGTCTAACAGTTGTGTATGAATCTTCTGAATTAGCCGTTATTTTAGTTTTCTTTCATTCTTTATCTTAGTCATTAAGCCTTTCACACTGTCCGAATTTTCTACACTCTTGTCGAACCTTATGACCATGCGAGAAACTGACATGGCTCCGAATGTCTTCCGCGTTTATGCTACAAATGTTTAGTAGAAAAGCTATGAAAACTGTTATTTATTTTCCTCCAATAACCGAAGCGATTATTAGAACTGCAAAGTGCAAATAAAACATGTAGGTATTATCGCGTTGCAATTCCGTTAAGCCAGTCGCTTCCTCTGTAACCCCACCCTTAGCGCCATGGCAGTTAGACAAAGCGTTATGGCTATTGTTCCGTTATATATAAAGGCGATTGTAGCGTGGTACAAGGGGTTTAGATAACATAACCTACTGTGCTATGGCGTGCGTTGATACCGCTCTGATACGTCACTAACTGGAGCAGCCTGTCTCGTACCATTGCACATTTTAAATCCTGTATAGAGGAATTCATTAAAAATAAGTTTTTAATTAATATGGTCTTGTCTATCTTCATGTATGTTGAATGGAAGCATTATGAAGAATAAAACATATAGCTCTTTGATAACAAACAGAACCGTTTTAAAGTTCATTACCAATCTATTATCTTTAGTCTTGAGAACTTGTGTAGTTAAGTCTTTATCAAAGTACTTAAATTAATTTTCGTCAATAACCATTGTTATTATCATTTTCATTGTTATTTTTTCAAGTACTAAGAACACATAAACGGGATCCCGATTATTTTGATCAGTTTGGCGCCAGATTAAAACCAATACAGGTTTATAAAAAAGATCCTGCATATCGTGCTAACCTGGATACGCTGGGTTTGCTAATAATAAATTATATCTTTTCCAGTCCCATATTTTGCATATACACAGGAAAAAAGACACTTATTTAGTCATTGATTCATAATATTCAGAAGTTTCCTTATTCTCCCTGTCTATACAATGTGAATCAAATCAAAGCAGCGCCAAGCGAATAAAATTTCCCACTAAGAAAAAATTAAAAAGCAACAAAACTTTGGAATACGATTTTCATGAAAAGTTGTAAAGAAACATATTCATCACCAAGGCAATTCATATCAAATATAAAACTCACTAGCACAGCATGCTAGCATTAACATAATTAATGAATAATTAGGTCCATGGAGGACGTTGGTCACCCCGCATTGTTAATTTTGTGGCCAATTCGCATTATTTCCACGTTCACTGGATGAAATTACCTTGTTAGTTGACCGATGAACGGTAAAGGCGTGTAAAACTTATTTAGGGATGCAATTAAAGTCTGTTTTTTTTTTAATTTCGGAGACTAATTTGACAGGTGCAAATGTCAAACTCCATAATGAAAAACCAAACAACAATAAATTTGAAATGTCAAATTAGTCTCTGGGATTAAAAAACGAACTTTAGTCGCTTTTCCAGGAATTATTGGATTAGTATGGCGCTGGGGAGTAATGAAACTACTTTGGGATACAATTAGCTAAGTATGCAGTTTAGTACGCCTAATGAGAACTCACGAACAATCTACGCGTGATTAAATGTTCCAAGAAACAAAGCTGTTGCTCATATTTATAAAAGAGTAGTGTGAAAAGACGTGCTGCGCCGAACCCAAATAAATTGGAATAAGGTCAAAAGGGTGATGAGGAAATAAAAGTATAGTAGAAATAAAGGTCCATTATATGATAAATATATGGTCATTGTAAGCCATCTTAAGGAAGAATTACCCCCTCATAGACCTTTGTGAAAAACTCCTGTGCAGACAGACAAAAAATATTAATGATCTTCGAAAGTTCATTGACTACAAAACATGTGTCACAAACGTGTCTAATTTCCTGCCTACGCATCCTAGAACAAAATTTTAAAGAACAGAGACGCGCTATAATTTGGGGACATTCAGACAATTTGGTGCACTGAATAGCATAAAGCCTAAACCAGTCTCAACATACAGATACAAAGATGGCCGTACCACAAACGGACAGCATCAGAATAATCTCATTAAGATTCAGGCCACAGATAATTTAGCACACGTCGAACAAGAAATGTACAATAGCCCAATTAGATAATTGTTTGATAGTGCTATGTTCCACTCATAATGGATACTAATTCAACGCACTTTTAACCAACAATCGTACAAGAATGTAGTTTGAAGAGGAGATATGGTGCATTGCAAGGTAATGAACTAACGGTTAAAATTATTATATTTACGATTATTGCAAACATTGCATGCCATGTTCAAGTGTTCATAACCGTAAAGGAAGTGAGGAAGTTCATATTTTGGCGGAATTAATAAGCAGTTGCAGTCGTCTTTTTTAAATGAAGAATTTTGTATGAAAAGCTATTTTTGCCCTACCAGTTACTCTATCAATTGCATTCAAGGAAAATTTCGACATATCCTTAGAGTTCATTAATATTAATTTTATAGATTGCACAATGTAATTATAGTAAAATTCGTACCCAACAGTTAGTAGGCGAAAATACTCAATTGACTATTTTGTGAGGATAGTTTTGAGTTTGAATGTGGATGGCTAAAACAGGAGTGTAACTTCGAGGAAGCTTTGGCACGTGTGCTAGAAGAGTATTGAATCCGAAAATATTGTTTAAGAGAAATCTATAGAAGAGCAGGAAGTACATTGTGGAAAAACTAGCACAAGCTTCAGTGATCTTCTTTATTAATTCCACAGTAAAAGTTTCAGTCTAAGCCGCATAAGGTCATCGAGTTACATTTCATTCACTCTTGCGGTAAGTTAATCGGCGTGCAGCATCGTTTACGATTTCACGCGTCGATGGTGAATAATTTGGACAATACGTGGCGTGATTCGTCTGTGATACTGTTGCATGCTGTCTGTATGAGGAATGAAGATCAGTGACGCATAAGATGATGATTAGTACGTCTTAAGGTGAACGTCCACTGGTCCGCACCGGCCGCAACGTACGCACGGCACGCAACGGATTTTGGTTTTGCTTTGTATGAAGAAATAAACTGAGCACTCGGTTCGGGCGGTACCGATAGTGGACGCAGTGCTTCAGGAGTTCATACAAAGCAAACCAAAATCTGTGCGGGCCAGTGGACGTTCACTTTTAGTTATTAATATCAGACAGTAAACTTACCCTGCTGAAAATGGTCTCTATGGAAAAACACCATGGGCGGGAGGAAAAATAATTACAAGGTGATAAACCAACTAATTAGGTAGCACCGCATTTTTTCATATGAATAGAAGGAGCAAATACTTATCCTCTTTATAAAATCCTTTGTTGTCGTCTTTACCGACCCCACAGGAATAGTGCCTTATTATTCGCCAGAAACCCTACGACATGCCATCATTACCATCTCGGTTACGACAGCTTATTATAAAGCCCATTGAGCTGAATTTAAGGCAATTTCTTCGTAACTTTCTAACGAAATAGGTGTCACAACGAACTTGAAGAATGATCTATTGATTTCCGCAGGCACGCCCTGCCTGCGGAAATCAATAGATCATTGCGGTCGAGTAATGCAGTTTGCAGTCGACGGTTACTTGTCCTGCGGTACTCTCTGTGGACTTCCGGTAGTGTAACACCTACTAGTGGTTCGTTTGTCGGAAAAATGTTGGGTTGGATTCGAAGTAAAGTTGTGCAGAGTTAGAAATCTTAGTTTTATAAAACTAATATTGAAGTAAAGTTTTACTTATGCTGTGCTTATGTGTGCTTATGTAAAGTGTATAAGTAAAATCATTGTATAATCGTAAGGAAATTAAATTATCCTCTATGATGTTGTAGACTTGTAGAGGATCATTTAGTTTTCTTCAGATTATATTATCAGAGATTTTTTTTTTAATTTAAGCTAAAACTTGTTTGTCATTATTACGTAAGTAGGTATATCATTATCTACGTACCCGCACTGGACCTGCGTGGTGGGTTATGGCCCACTCCCTCTCACTGAGAGGAGGCCTGTGTCCCAGCAGTGGGATCATTATAGGCTGATTATGATGATATCTTTAAGATTGGCACATTCTATCATGCAATACTTTAAAAAGACGTTTGTATTACGCAGTACGCTAAAGTCCGCTTAAAAGCTTATGATTTGATATTTTAGGAAAATATTAGTATGATGGATGATATATCTAGTGACATTGTAGGTACAACGGGAATACCACGGCCTTGAAGTACAAGCGGAAACATAGATTTAGTTATCAAAATTAAAACGACAATAGGTAGGTACCTAACTGAAACTACAATAGTTCGCCGCATCACAGCGATATCTTCGCCAGGATGAGGCGGCGTGCGCTTGCGCATCCCAGCTCCTCAATGCTTAGCTTCCGTTCCAGCGTCACGTGGTCGCTAGAGGATGTCACTCTAGCATAATGAACACCGTGTGGATACGCCATTGGACTTATTTACATGGAGTAGTAAATTACTTTGTTTGTGATCTGGTTCATAGTAAAATGTTAGAGGGGCATAAGTTAAACTTCATCATTAGACTTCAAGTTTCAGGCAATTCCGAAAATTCAAAAATTAAAAGCAAATGCATGGATTTCTAGTAACATTGACCAAATAAACAGATTCAGAAATATCTAGGACCAAGGAAATTATACCTTGACTGAGGGGAGATTTTTTTCAGACTGGTGTTTGGATTTGGGTAGATCTATAGACTGTTTTTTTTTCTATTAAAGGCCGAACACCACCCACTGAGACCTTGCTTTTTGGGCATCCCCCAGTTCAATTATGGGCTAATTCAACTCTAAATAAGAAATATCATAAAAAGTGTAGGATGTAAATTACCCGTGACTTGGGCAAAATATTCATTAAAAAGCTAGTTACATGGCACATGGCTAATCATAATTAAAAATATTCACTATCACTGTGCATACTATTTACTTTTAACAGAATTTACACAGAATTACACAAAATTTACAGAACATTTAGAACTGATGAATGGTTATAAAACACAAAATTATATAATCAGAAAATTGTTCAATTATCAATTTGCTAGTAGTTAAAACAATATTTCTGTTGCTTTGTTAGTGTCATTATTTACACATTGGTACCGATTCCATTGTTCAAAAACTAAATTTAAGTTCAGTGTAAAAGAGATGAGTAAAACTAGCCAATGAAAGAGTATTTTAAGAATGGACAAGTTTTTATAACTATGTTTACCTTATTCTCTTGATGACACTGTGTTGCTAGGCACATGTGACTTAGCAACAAATTGTAGTACATAATGCTTATTGAAATTCTAGCGAGCAATATAATAAACAAACCGGTCAATTGCGAGTTGGACTCATATGAAGGGTTCTGTACTACCGTACAATATTTAACAAAAAACACGCTTCTTGTATGGGGACCCCATTAGTTCTTAAACTTTTTTTTTTGTTTGTCTGACTGCCGCACAGACGTACAACAGAACCATAGTAATAGAGTTTCGTTGGGCACTCTTAGGTTCGTATTACAGAACGTCACTCAATTCTCAAGCATTACTTAAAACTAGTTTTAACCAATCAAATGGCTTGAATCTAGTTTTAAGTAGTGCTTGAGTATTGAGTGACGTTCTATAATACAGGCCTTAGGGTATGGAAACCAAAAAATTAGTTTCGTTTGGCACCCTTAGGATATGGTACCCAAAAAATGATGAAAGAGTACACACTTTTTACAGCACTGAGAGCTCATTAGTTACTTTGGCAACCACATTACAAACTGAATTAAAATAACAACAGTAGTATTTTAACAGCAATAACAAGAAACACAACTGTTGCATAAACAAAAGTATTTAAAATATTTTTACAATAGCTATTATGCTATTACTGCCACTGCCTCGTTGGTCTAGTGGTCGCAAGCGCAACTGCTGAGCATGAGATCCTGGGTTCGATTCCCGGGTCGGGCAAAGTGTTATTGGGCTTTTCTATCTGGAATTTCTCAGCAGCAGCCCGGAGTCTGGATTTGTGCCCGGTTGATGGCAATAGGCTCGCCCCCTATTACATGGGACTTAAACATAACTAGTGAAATGTGGGTGTACTACAGGTACACCTCTGCCCAACCCTTCACGGAAACAAGGCGTGATGTTATGTGTGTTATTATGCTATTACGATTTTCACACATGCATGAAGGTTGCATATCAATTATCGCCTCACAAGGTTGTTGTAAATTTAAAAATGCATTTTAGAATAATGCAAGTAAGTTTTGCAGGTGAGGATTTCTTTTATTATGCCAGGGTTTCCTTGGTTAAGGAAACTATGACATTTTATGGATGACCCTACCTACCTTTGAGGACAATAGCAATGAAATAAAAAATAAAAACAAGCTCTATGGTTTCCTGTTTACATTAATATATTGGAATCAATTTTATATGAATTTAACCGCTCAGGCCCGTGGCTCAATAACGTCATCTCTCAATCTCAAAAAAAACATTTTTATTCGATAACTACTTTCAAATCGCGCGCCGCGAGGGCTCCTATTCGGAGCCATTGGGGCTTTATCGGTTAAGGACTTGCAGGCTAAGCACGAGAACTATAGAGAAGCATTTCGTTGATGGAAGAGTAGACAAAAATTATGATTCCATGTAGACAGTTGACACAAGAGTTATGCTAAACCTGCTTTAAGAATAAAGCTGTGGCAACGGAATGGTCATGATGGCTTTGGTAGTATTACTCAATAACTTGACACATAGTCAAGCTAGTGAGTAATACTACCAAAATTGTTGTTTATTTTGATTGATTGATGAATTGATCAGTGGGAATGCCAATAATAGCTTCAATAATATTATTACTTATATTGCTAATAGGAAATCAATAAGATAATAATTGGTGTGTATGGGATTTTGTTATTCTGAGAGAATAAGATGTGACCAAATAATGTACAGTGGTATGCATGATGTATATAAAGATCAATGGTTCTGATGGTTCTGTGTATCTTAACTAAGAAGTTCAATAAAGGTGCAAGCATTACAATAGTAGGAAGTGGGTTTTACAGAAAATAGTTGATGAGAACCGAGGATACAGTATTGTTTATTTCGATTGTTTGATGAATTGATCAGTGGGAAATATAAATATCTGTCAATTGATATTTCCGCAGTTATAAAACACGAAAACCTTATTGGCGAAATAAACATCCTACATTCGTAATTTTGATTCCACTGATAAAACCCAAAACTATGTCAAAGAACTTTACAAATTGAACAATGTGATAACAGAAGACGTTGCTAACGAATCCTGACTAAGCAAATAACATCATTATTAGGCGCGGTGACGATATTACTAATGAGAGACCTTCACTCTTCATCACAACGCCCATTTTAGCGAGCCAATTGCGAATACCAGAAAGTATACACAAACGGCAAATAACTCCAACGAGGGCAATGAGATAAGTATAGTCAATGTTGTGAAAAAGGTGTCGGGACATAAGGAAAGATTACTTAGCCGTAAAACTCCGAATTATTGATATAAAGTACCTACTCACCCTCTCCACCCAAAGAAGTCAACAATTATCCGGTGGTATAAACACTGTAATCGTCACTTCTTGTTGTTTCACGAGGAAACAAACGCACTACAATATATTTTCCACACTTTGTAAATAAATAAATACCAGATATTTTAGCAAATTCACATTTAGACCGCCGCTTTAGCCGTGCCACAAAACGAAAATGGCAGCGTTGGATTGAAATGTGTAGTATAATCCAACAAATTCTACAAGTACGCTACCTCCACACCCTCACATAGCCATACTCAGGCGGGGTCGTCTCATTGGGTAAACTTAGGAATGCCTACGGGGGCTAGACCTATGTTGCCATGTTCTCCTCTATTATGTGAGACCTAAAAACTTCGGTCTTCAATAATGACGTTTTCAAGGATGGCAACATAACATAAACTAAAAAGGTTCATAAATGTTAAAAAGCTACCATTTGGTAGTTTTATCTACATTTTTGTTTTATTTGTTAACCAACAAGTTTGCCGATTTATTATTTCGGTTAATGTAATCAATGTTCATATTATTAAAATTGTATAATTAAAAATATAATGTATGTATAATATAATAGATATACGCTCTTATAGCCTAAGTTTGAACTTATAAATAGACAAAAGAGTTATCCAATCCTGCCAATACAGAAATAAATAATTAATTTAATTTACTGCAACGCTTCGGGCAGAGCGCGGAGGCTACTTATTTTCTAAAATTAATTTAATAAAATTTAGTGGGTAAGATTTTGTTAAATACACCTGGCAGCCCCAGTTCACAAGAAAAATGTCTGCCGGCGTAAGCGTATGATAATCTAGGAACGTAATTATTTACTTTAGATGTTATTTCTTGTGAATTCTCTTTTTGCAACGTTAAGTGTTATCCTCACCATTAACGATGTTGAGTTGGAGTTTTACAAATCAACCACTAACTTATGATTTTGTTGTTCAAAGTTTTCTACAAGCAAGAATACATTTTCTCCTATTACTTTAGATGTTATTTCTTGTGAATTCTCTTTTTGCAACGATAAGTGTTATCCTCACCATTAACGACGTTTAGTAGTCTTTGACTTTTAAAAATCAACCACTAACTTATGATTTTGTTGTTCAAAGTTTTCAACAAGCAAGAATACATTTTCTCGTATTTACCTTTTTATGTTAATTTCATCAATAAGGCTGCTTGACCACCAAAGCGGAGCTGGAAAATTGTTACCTGTGCAATTGCACAATAATTTAACATCGGTTACAGTTTCCCAGTTCTGCTTTCGTGGACAGGCTTATATATAAGTATCTCAAAGAAATGCGATTTTGAATATCCCGCTTTCGCGAGTTTTCGGGGGCATCCACCAGGAGGCGCCAAAAACCGTACCATTTTATTTGTTCGTAGTTGTCATTCTTCTCCCTAGAGTAATTATGTTCCTTGGCCATACTTCAACAACGGTGAACCGCATCAAACCTTTTGAAGCGTTTTCCACAGACCATCTATATTTTGTCGGGTAATATTAGTTCCAGACGACGTCGCTAGGATTGAAGTTGAGACCACAAGTTCAGTAACACCAAAGTATTTGATAAAATATTCGATAACTTCATGAACTAATGAAAAGCATGTAATATTGATTGTAATATACCTGAAAACCAAAAAATTCCGAAAATAAATACCTACCTTGATTATATCTTGAAAGAAATGTTGAATTATTGATGCAATATCGAAACGTAGGCTTGTATTTCGTAATGGTTCCATTCATTTCACTAAACTTTGACTAAACTTAAAATTACTTAGCACATCAAATATACAAGTAGGTTTTCCATCAAAAGTAATCATTGTAAATACTCGTTGATGTGAATGTTTTAATGCCGGTAAATACTTACTATGTTATTCTGTTTGGATCGTAACAAGTTCGTAGATGATACACACATCACATCAATACTAAACTCCGAACGCATCCGTAACAACGAAAAAGTAATTCATCGTCATCGTCTGGTGTAGCATCTCGAAATTAGACCAATGCGGACCAATCTGAAACCGGTTGATTCTTCTTTCTCGTTTCATCTCACAAGAGCGAAAATAATAAAAACTACTTCGGCTGACTTCAGCCCCTCCCGAATTTTGGTACATTCCGAATTATGCCATAAGCGCAAACAGCGCTCACATCAATTATTTGAGTTCCGAATCAAGATTATGACAGCTGAGAGCTGTCAACAATTCAATACGCTCGTAAACGCACTAACAGTGCTCGCCCAACGTCAAAACTTCTATCATAAAATCATAACCCCCAAACCTTGCACAACGAAGCAGTAATGCTCGCAAAGGAGGAGGTGGGACGGTTGAGGGAAAGGCAAATTTCGCTCCCTCTCACCCCTAGCCGCCGCAGGAGACGCTCTGGGCGTCGGGAATCCCGGGGGGATTTCCGGCCACCGTAGGCGCGGGCTAGCAGACGGTGAGCAATGGGTAGCTCACCGTCCGGTAAGGACCAGGCCCGCGTCGACGGCGCGTTGTATTCCACGCGCACCTCAAAGAGATGTCGTCAGCAAAAATGTAGGGGTCTACTAGGGCCGATGTCTGCCGGGATCGCGGGAAGGTACTAATGGGTCACCGAGGCCCCTGGCAACACAGGCAACAGGAAGGAATACGGGTGGGTTTTAGTCAGTAAGAGTCTGACACACCCTCTCGCTCCGGCCAGAGCGGGAGAAGTTATTTAATGATTTCCCAACCAAAAAAAAAAACCTTGCACAAGAAAGACCGATTGGATATTTCTTTTTTAAATGGAATTTTGAGACCCGAAACTTGGAGTGTGTTTTTTGTATGACGTAGGCATCTGATAAGAAAGGATTTTCCGAAATTCTACCCCTAAGTGGGTGAAAAAGGGGGCCAGTTTGTATGGAACAACGTGGTTCCTTGGTCCAATCTACTTCAATTTTGCATAAACCTTTTTTAACATAATTGATGGAAGCCGTGTTTCGTATTTTATTGAAATTCATCCCCTAACAGGGTTAAAAAGGGGTAGAAAGTTATTTTGGCGGTGATTTGCTTCGAAGGTGATACAAAAAAAAAATTGGAATGTCCTGAAAGTCACCGTACTATATTAGTAGGTACCTCATTTGAAGGTTTCTAAGCTTATAGAGGTTATGCACTTGGTCACGGCATCACGCGTGAATGGCTGGACCGATTTCGCAATTATTATTTTTTTTGTTTGTTATTGTCAGGAGAAGGTTTGTAAGAAAAAAATAAGAAAGTTGCGCGGAAAATTAGAAAATTTAATACGGTATTTTGTTCATGACACATTAGGTATGCACAATTTCTGAACCATCCAACCCATCAAAAAGTACTAGACTTGCATGAATTCAAGGTCGTATTTTGCACAATTTCTGAGCAGTAACCTAACAAAAAGTACTAGGATTGCATGAATTCACAATAGTATTTCAATCTATGATACTAATAGGATTGGAATGAAATTTGGCAGATAGTTTATATTATGGATCTGGAATAATACATTGGATACTTTTATGCCGGTAGAACGTTCTCGTGCAATAATTTCCGACATCTCCATGAAGCCGCTGGGAAAAGCTAGTTAAATATAATGCGCATGAGTTTAAAACTCATTTCAGGTATGCTGTTACGTCATGGATTTTAATGTATTTTGAGCCTCTCATATTGCCCTGATGTGAGCATGACAGAAATTTGTCACTCGTAAAGCTCTGCGCGTCGGCTATATTCACTTGAATACGCATGGTTTAATTACAGTATTTCTTTGTGTAGAAATTTGTAATTTACAAATTTCTTCTTCTTCTATGGTTTGGTGGTGACTGTAGCCAGATTCAGAATTTCGAAAATGCCACTTTAGCGCGGAAATGCTCGGGAGGTTCCTGTGTCGGATACGGCGGGAGGAAACGCCCGGGTGTCATCACTGTGTGGATCGCCCGGAGGACACGGTGGAGGTCTGCCAAGCTTGGGTGGAGCACCGTCGTGTCCTCCTGGAGGCGATCGGCGGCAGAGATCTCTCGCGTCCGGCCCTGGTTCAGGCCATGGTACGGAGCGAGAGGGCATGGGCAGCCATCACCTCCTTCTGCGAAGCAGTAATGCTCGCGAAGGAGGAGGCGGAACGGTTGAGGGAAAGGCAAATTTCGCGCTCTCTCACCCCTAGCCACCGCAGGAGACGCCCTGGGCGTCGGGAATCCCGGGCGGATTTCCGGCCACAATAGCCGAGTCCTTGCGGACGGTGAGCAATGGGTAGGTCGCCTTCCGATAAGCACCAGGCCCGGGTCGACGGCGCGTTGTATTCCACGCGCGCCTCAAAGAGATGTCAGCATAAGTGTAGGGGTCCACTAGGGTTGATGCCTGCCGGGGTCGCGTGGAGGTTCGACAGGGTTACCGAGGCCCCTGGCAACATAGGCAACGGGTGGAATACGGGTGGGTTTTAGACGTTTTAGTCAGTAGGAGTCTAACACACCCTCTCGCTCCGCCCAGAGCGGGAGAAGATATTTGATGATTTCCACCCAAAAAAATTCAAATAAGTGCGAAAATGTACGCGATTATGGCTTAATTCGGAATGTAGCCTTTGTGTTTGTTGTCTTGACATTACATTTTGACAAGACAACAGTATTTATCTATCACTACCTGTCAAACACCTTTATATGTTATTTACAGTTATTTTCTCCAACAGTGGAGCACGTCTGTCAAAATACCAAATAGCCGCGGGAGCGAATTATTTGAAGAAGTTTAATATTGTAATCGTGGTTTTTAAACTTGTTGTTAAAATGAGTGAAATTATAACAGTGGTAGCTCCTGTTAATATAGCCGTAATTAAATATTGGGGCAAACGAGACGAGGAATTAATTTTACCGTTAAATGATTCCGTTAGTGCTACTTTGGATACAAGTATTATGTGCGCGAAAACATCAGTCTGTGCAAGACCAGAGTTTAAAGAAGATGGAATATGGTTGAATGGAAAGAAGGAATCATTTCATAGTCCGAGACTACAAAATTGTCTCAGGGAAATTAAGTCCAGAGCTGCGGCCGAAAAGAGCGTCTATGATGATTTCTTGCAGTGGAAAGTACACGTATGTTCAGAAAATAACTTTCCTACTGCAGCAGGATTAGCGTCTTCCGCTGCAGGATACGCATGCCTCGTGAAGGCACTGGCGAAACTTTACAAGGTAAAGTCTGATGTGAGTTCTATTGCTAGATTGGGGTCAGGCAGTGCCTGCAGAAGTGTGTATGGTGGCTTTGTTAGATGGCATGCAGGCACCAATCCTGATGGTTCAGATTCTATAGCAACTCAAATTGTAGATCAAGCACATTGGCCTGAAATGCAAGCTTTAATACTAGTTGCAGGGGATACTAAAAAGAAAACTAGTTCAACTGTTGGGATGAGGACAGCTGCACAAACTTCTGAACTATTAAAACATCGAGTTAAGTATTGTGTACCACAGAGAACTGATGACATTATTCAAGCCATAAAACAGAGAGACTTTCCTAAGTTTGCTGAAATTACCATGAAAGACAGCAATCAATTCCATGCAGTATGTTTAGATTCATACCCACCATGTGTATACATGACTGATGTGTCTCATCTTGTCAGTCATGTGATTCACAAGTACAATGAGATCTCTGGAAGCATAAAAGTTGCTTACACATTTGACGCCGGGCCAAATGCTTGTCTGTACCTACTTGAAAAGGAAGTACCGCAAGTAATTTCTTTGATAAGGCATATCTTCCCTTCATCAAATCCTGATAAATTTATTACAGGACTCCGAAGTGAAGAAGAGGTTTTGAGTCCAATGTTTGTGGATATTTGTAAGCCTCAAGCACAAGATTTGATAAAATATGCAATACATACAAAAGTTGGTGAGGGGCCAACAGATATAACGGATGGGTCACATCTCTTGAATGAAGCTGGATACCCAGACTGAGGCACTGTGAACACTAAACCTTGTATATTTAGGAGCTATTTTAGTTCCAGTCTCAACATTATCACTGGATCATGTCGCCTATCCCTATTAACATTGCGCCTCAAACTTTGAATTGCATTTTATTTTTATATAGAAACTAGGTTTAAAAAGAAAAAGGCAAAAATACATATACGACAATGTTAATAGGGATAAGCGATGTATGAATGAATAACATTACAGAGGTTAAAGTATATCCTGTACCTATGCTTATCTTTATGACAGAAATTCTTCTATTCATATGAAAAATATTTAAATTTATTGTTCATGACAACAATGTTGTGATAAATTATTCAAGACATATTTATTCGGTTCCTTATTCAGTTGCAAGAAAATTTATTGCTATTGTTTGCACATTTTTTTCTTGGACTCTTGGAAGGTACTCGTTAAAATTAAAGCTTACTTATTACCTAGTTGAGTGCCTACCTAGATGGTTAGTTTTCTAGAGATTTTAAAGGCAGTGAAGTAGAACACTTTAGTTACAAATAAATAAATTTTCATTACCAGAAAGGTTAGTTAAACTATCCCATGTTCTAAACCAGATCATGGTCTATCCTTGTGTTAAATTTCATCAATTTGTGTTCAGGAGTTTTAGCATGAAAGTGTAGAAAACTAACATAATAAAAAAACCAATCTTTTCTCATAAGAAAAGAAAAAATAGGTGTATTGGAGATAGTATTAGTAGGTAGGGTATTGGCAAAGTTAAATATCTACGAGAATTATGAAATAAACAGGGTGTGGAGTTTAATTGTGTACCCATGTTAATGTGTATTTATTACTTTTAAGATTTTTATTGTTACTCGAATATTTTATGTAATGATTTTGTTGGAGGAAGAAAAATGTTTCTGTATATTCAATGGTTTTTATTTACATAAAATATACATACATTGATACATACGACCTTACATACGTAACCAACTATTATTGGAATAACTTATTTATAATCACTTAACCTAATCTTACAAGGAGATCACAATGAAACTGCTAAAGTAAGTCAAACAATTCCATTTATTTTTATCCATACAGTCAGGCAGGATACATTGTAATAAGTAGCACAAAAATAAATGAAACCAAGTTTCTTCAACTTCTTATCGTGCTGAGACTGACACCTGCCAGACTCTGATGATGTTGTCGGAGTAGCCAGCGAAGAGGGTCTGACCGTCTGTGGACCAGGCCAGAGACAGGCACTGGGGTGGGTCTGACTTGGAGGTCTGGGTCTGGTTGATGATCTCAGGCCTGAGCTCTTCAACCATCTCCTTGCTTTCCAGATCCTGTAAACCAAGAAATAAAATTTACATAACACCTTCATACATAAGACTTTGGATAATTGGGTTAATCACGTAATTAAACTTTCAAAAGACTTCTTAAAGAAATATTACATACCCAGATCTTGATGGAAGGTCCAAAGGCAGCACACAGCCAATATCTGTTGGGTGAGAAGCACAATGATGTGATGATGTCATTGTGGTCTAGGGTGTGCAGATGCTTGCCGTCATTCAGGTCCCAGAGCATGGCCTTCATGTCCTTGCCACCGGAAGCACACAGAGAACCATCAGGAGAGACGGTGACTGTGTTCAGGTAACCGGAGTGTCCAAGGTGGTTGATTTTGAGCTTGCAGTTGGTAAGATGCCAGACCTGCAGAAGAGAAATGGATAATAAATTATTTACATTTATACATTTTTGATTTGATGAAAAACATTTCAGATGGTTTACATAAAGTAATAGAGCATAAACACCACAAACCTTAACGGTGCGGTCCCAACCAGCAGACACAATGATGGGGTTGGCATGATTGGGTGAGAAGCGGACGCAGGACACCCAGTCACTGTGGCCATCATCTTGGATGGTGTACTTGCACTCAGCGAGTGTGTTCCACAGCTTGATGGTCTTGTCCCGAGAGCCAGACACAATCTGACGGTTGTCCACTGAGAATGCCACGGAGAGTACATCCTGTATAGCATACAATTTACATTATAATTTGCTGTTAACAGTTCTGCTTGTTATTAAAAATATTTTATTGACCACAAGGTAATAACTACACCATGTGCATCAATCTCTACTACAGATACTAACTACAGAAATAATGTCGAAATCAGCTGTTTTAACATTGAGAAGTGCAATGTGCTATTTAGTGATTGTTTCGTATGGTGTGAAATGTGACTGACCACACTCTTACCTCAAACACAGTCCTAGTCGGATCTCAACAATGCTAGCAGCATTTGAATTCTTCTGCCTCGCAAAGGCGCAAATACACTGTTTCTTCTGCCGCGCATCGGCACTTATACTACAACCCTACCAAAATGATAAGTTCTGTCACACCTTAGTATGGTCTTCGAAACGCCTGGTAGTCTTTCCGGCGGCAAGATCCCACAGACGCAGGGTCTTGTCCCATGAGCCAGAGAGAGCGTAGTTGCCGTCACTGGATAGGACAACGTCGGAGATGAAGTGAGAGTGACCGTACAGACGCTTCTGCGGCACACCGTAGTTTGTTTCGTCTCTGGTTAACTTCCATACGATGAGGGTTTTGTCTGAAAAGCCATTCGGAACCCGTTAGATGTGTTCAAGTAATGAGACATACTCAGTTAAAATGTAAGCGTTGTCATCAGCCCCATATCCGCTGCCGCTCAGGACTCGCGTGGCAATGGTTTGTGTCATCACGTAAATAAATAGAAATTCTTGTAATATAATCACTGTAAGGCATTTTGCTAAGAAATATAAAGAGGATTCTAAAAGTAAAGACCTGATGAACATGGATTTAGATGGTAGCATAAAATTTAACCTTACCTCGCGACGACGACAAAATCATGTCAGGGTATTTGGGGTTGGTTGCAATTTGCGTAACCCAGCCATTGTGGCCACAGAGGGTTCCTCTAAGCTTCAAAGTTTCAGTCATCTTCACGAAAACTTGCTGAGCGGCTAAGCACCAACACACTAGCCTCCGACTCAAAAGTAAAAAGACCGAAATTTGGGTTTGGCACTTGGCAAAAAGAAAGAAATCTGTTTTTTTTATGAATGTGCTTCTATGTTAGGGATACAAGTCATTTCGCAATAAATTTTACTCTATGGTTGAAAAGTGGCCCACTGTAATTTTATGCCGGTTCCACACACTTGGCACTTGATGCAAAATTACAAGCTTCCACTGCAAAAGCGTGTGGATATCGTGCATTCGTGAAACCACTTGCCACTAGATAGAAAATATTTGGGGTGATGAAATTTATAAGAAAAATACAAAACTAATAAGATTACATAAACAGGGTGAGAGCAGTGGTGGCACAGTGGTAACGGCCGCGAGTTACGAGTTGTAGATCGTAGGTTCGAACCCAGACAGACGCTTTACTTTGTGTAAATTATTTTATCACCACTGCTCTCAAAACGGTGAAGGAAAACATCGTGAGGAAACCGGCATATCCTAAAACAAAAATTTCGAAGACATGTGACATCTACCGACCCGCACTGAACCCGCGTGGTGGATTACGGCCCACTCCCTCTCACAGAGAGGAGGCATTATAGGCTGATTATGTATGTATGTATGTATACATGGTTAGTGGTAACTCGACGTATTTCATGAAGATTTTAATTTAAGTACTTATTAAAAATCTTCACTGCCCGGCAACGCCCAGCCTAAACCGCTGGGAATTTTGCAAAAGTGTTCCTTATACAGATGCAAAGCCTTAAGAGATAGTTGACTCCATTTGGAACATTATCAGCATGTTTTTAAAATAATTGAGGCTATTTAATTTTTCAAATTTTTAATGATTCTACAGGGTTACTGGTAACTCGACGTATTCCTTGCAGGACGTCATAGTAGGGTTAAAATGCAACAAATTAAGCTACCAAATGTTCTAGCGAAACTCAGTAATTTTTGAGTTAGTTAGGTTTTTCTTATTTTTTATGAAAAATCCTAGATTAAATCATTTGAAACCAATTTAAAAAATGATTTACGGCGCGACTGTATTGAAATTATTATCATAGTTGAATCCGTAGCAGATCTTGGTTAATAATTAAAAGTTCAAAAATGACTAAAACTTTGGCAAAGATCACTAATCAATTTAATTTTTTGTCATTTTTGCTATTACTTCATAAAACATGTCTAGTGCAAAAAAACAATACTACGCTTGAGGTACAAATTACTAGGAAAATATCCTTGTCGTATTACTTTTGCATGTGTGACAGGGAAGAGCAGAGTTTTATGGACAGCAGGTATAATTGCGAGACGTTCAACCTATTGTTTCGTATTCGTATTATTTGTAGTTTTTCCCTGCCCTTGAAGTCCAAAAAACGGCAAGCTTTGTGATTCACTATTGTTCTCTCGGCATGACACGCTGTGCGACTTCACAAAATCTGGTCGTCAGCATTAGTTAGTTGCAACTCTACGTCGCACAATTTCGTATTTTGTTATCTGGCTATTTCCCTAACTGTTGCCGCGTATTTTGCTCTTGTGCTGTGCTGTGCCTTTATAAGTGCTGACTATGGTTGCATATTCTAATCCTGAATACGCTGACATAATCTACTATTACGGACTTGTAACGGTAACACTGCTGAAGCGCGAAGACAATATCAACTTCGCTTTCCCAACCGTTGACTCCCACACGTTAGTGTCTTCGGGTCGACTTATCGTCGATTATCTAAAACTGGCAGCGTCCAAAGAAGCAGGCAAATTGACACTGGTCGTTCCCGGAGATACACGGCTGAGGACGAGGAGCTGATTCTTCAACATTATAATGACGACTCCAACATATTGACAAACGTCGTAAGTTTAAGAGTCGTTAAAGTTTTGTTTGTAGTTCACTTGTCAGGTCGACATCCATACGACTACCAATTCGTTCAGTCATTAGAAGAGGGAAGCCGAGATGACTTCCAGCCGACGCCGAAGGCGAAAACTTTTTAAAAAACATTCTGTGGACCGATGAGTCACGTTATGACCGTGATGGTATCACAAATTATCACAATTTCCATTACTGGACACCGAAGGCAGAAGCAAACCCTAAGAAATTGAAACCAACCGCATCCCAGAGTAGGTTCTCGCTTAATGTTTGAATGAGTATTATCGACGACAGCCCACATTTTTACCCCGAACACTAAATGGGGAACTTTATGAAGATTTCCTCAGATATCATTTAACAGCACTGTTCACGGATACACCGGAAGAAAGAAGAGCAAACATTACTTATCAACATGATGGACGTCCAGCCCACTTTCGAATCACAATTCGACATTTGCTGAATAAACTATCCAAACCGATGGATAGGGCGTGGTGGGGCGATTCCGTGGATTGTACGAAGCCCTGATCTGATGCCGCTGGACTTTTATGTCTGGGGTCATCTGAATGACCTAGTTTATGTGACCCCAGAAAATTCAATTGAAGAATTAAAGGGGGAGAATAACAGATGCAGTGGACCAGATGAGGGGATCAATCACACCAAGAATCACAAAATCGAAGTGAGGAAGTGAATAAGAACATTTATTTGAAACCGTGGGCAGCACTTAAAAACAAGACGTGTGAAATGTGTGTAATTAAAGTTTTTAAATTGATATTGATTAATAATAATAATAATGTTCACGAAATTGTTTAATTTGATTTTCCGAATAATCACCTTTTTATGAGAAGCACGCCTTCCTGTACTAAATCAAAAACGATTTTCATCATGTAGTCCATGACTGTATTAACTTTCATACCTTTTTGGATAGCTGATAAGACAAGTATATTTTCCTAGTTATTTGTACATACAACAGGCGTAGTACTTTTTGCACTAGACAATATTTGTTACTAGATGCACCCCGCGGTTTCACTAGCATAAGTTTTGACCCCGTGGGTATATCGGGATAAAAATCCTATGTGTTATTCCTGGTTATAAACTATCTGCTGTGTGCCAAATTTCATGCAAATCCGTTCAGTACTATTTGCGTGAAAGAGTAACAAACATTAGTAGGATGAAGTAATGGCAAAAGCTACAAAAAAAATAAAAAATATTAGTGATTTTCGCCAAGGTTTAGTCATTTTTGAACTTTTAAATATTAACAAAGATCTGTTACGGCATCAACTATGATAATAAGTTACATTTCAGTAAAGTCGCGCCGTAAATCATTTTTAAATTGGCTTCAAATGATTGAATCTGGGATTTTTCATAAAGATACTAAAAATCTAACTAACTCAATAACTACTGAATTTCGCTAGAACATTTGGTGGCTTTGTTGCATTTTAACCCTACTATGACGACCTGCAAGAATTACGTCGAGTTACCAGTAATCCTATATAAGTTGTGTTATTGTAAAAAAATCACAAGCACATCGATATTGTACAACACTATTGTTGAATAATCTGAAGCCTGAAAATATTTGAAAAACGAAAGTGACAAACTGTCTAGTCATGTCAACTTTTCAACAAAATTCAAAAGAAAATTGTGAAGTTGAAATATTATATTGTCTTGACTTTATAATAAACTGAAAGAGGACTAAGACTGATCAAATTTTGGCATTTATTTGCATATTTGTAAGCTATTTCAGGAATTATCTATCAGATAATATATTTTTACCTCGATGGATTTTATTGTCGAAGCACCCCAAACAATGGCAAAAGCAAAAATTGTACCATCAGGCTCCATAAAAGTATGTACAGTAATTATAATTTTATTTTAACTTTTCAAATTAGCAAAACGTTTTAAAATAATAAAATATTTATTACACCAAGCCACCAACTCAATATATTTCTGAACGCATCCAATAGTGGCATCATCATCTAGTTCCACTAAAAGCCGCTTGGTGGATTTCTTTTCGGAAAATTGACGTCACGCAAACGCCATTTTGTAAAGTGTCCGCCGTAGTCAGTTTTCTGGGCACAGTGTAAAATACGTAATTCGCATGGTTTTGTGTACATTTAAAACATAAAGACAATCAAAATCACAGTTAACGTCTCGTACGTTAATCTCACAGACACAAAGTATGGAGGACAAGGCGTCTTTAAAAGAACTGGATCAGTGGATAGAACAACTAAACGAATGCAAGCAATTGACAGAAAATCAAGTAAAAACGTTATGCGACAAGGTAATGTGCCTTTGAATTCATTATTAGATAATGTGTTTAGTATATTTGTGACCGATTCCATACGTTTTGTTACTTTTTCATCGGGTCGGTAGCTATATGTTGTATGATTCATATACCTACATAGCGAGTTACAAGAACGCGATTCTACATCGTTATAGGTTGTGGTAGAGGCTGTTCGCCGTTGGAACGCTAATCGTTCCGGGATGTCGGGGATGGAGAGTTCTGTGATCCGACTAGTTTATTCTCTGTTTACCACACCCAGATAACAATCTTCCAGGTTGATATTAGCCTAATTGGTTAGAAGATATTTTTAGACGCGGCGCGGAAAGTCTGATAATCAATTAACACTTGTTTTATTTCCGAAGTCATAGACTTGTTGGTTAAGTACATGTTTATCATGGATGTTTTCATTGATTTTTTCTTCAAGGGAGATTGCGTTCTTCGGCGGCGATACTAATTATTACTCTCTTTTTATGTGATTTTGTAGCAAAACACATAATAATCGGTTTATTTAGAAGTATTTTACAATAAAATTTAAATAACAGTCGAAATATCGCTCCTTGAATACAAAAGGGACACAAATCGAAATCCATAAATTTTACAGGACAGCCAAAACAAATTTTTGAAACTGTTTTTTTATAATATTTCATATATTTATTAATTAAACATAAGATGTTAATATATCATTAGATGCGTATTTATTAGCTCTATCTATCTACAATATAAACTTTGTAATAGATGTTACCTATTAAGAAAAAAAAGCATAAAAGTCCCTTTTGCATTCAAAATTTGAACCAATATAATAAAAAATATGTCAAAAATTAAACACAGTTTTACAAATAAAAATGGTTTATTGTACCTTTTTGGTAAAAAACCGTATCAAAAAGTTTAATCTTATTACTAGGTAAAAACATAAGTGAATGGACACCAGGAGAACATTGTATTAAAAAATCTTAACTTATTATTAAGTAATATAATTGAGATCAACTTTGTACGTAACTATTATTCAGCAAAATTAAACATCTCTCTAAAACAATTATATTTGTAAAAATTATAGAAAAAACAAGAGATAAAACTGTAATAATCATTATCAAAATATACATAAAATAACCATATTCATTAATAAATTCTCTAAATAACTCAAAAAATAATCAAGTGACGACACTAATTTGTCTCTCTTTAACATTAATAATTTAAACAAAACAAAATACAAGATCAGTTCTAAAGGCACATAATTCAGTAGCAAAATATTATAGCTTATATGTAATAATACTATTGCACAATAACAATCTAAGTAGTCTTACAAAATCACAGTTAATCACTTTAAGGCACTTTTTACGTAAACTATTTTAAGTTACAAATTATAATCGTTATTTATTATTGTTATGTAAATGTTTGTATGAAATTTATAAGTCTTTATTATCAAAAGGAACTTTTAAAATTAACTATTCTAAATATTATCACAATTAGGTATCTAATAATAGCATTACAAATTTTCGTAAAAGCTTTGGTAATACTTAGGAATGATATTTTTCTCAATAAGTTTAAGAATACCCTGTTTTTTAGTTTCAGTTATTTTAAGTTTTTGTTTGTACAGTTTTTTTGGCACTATAGGATTAGCAGACCTTCTTTTTGTCAGCGTGGCTACCGAGGTAAACTCTTCAGTTTCGTATGAAGTCTTGAAGAAAAATTTGTTCTCATAATCTCGATGGACTTTAATAGTTTTTATATCAGCCCATTTGACTTTTTGTCCATCTTCTGTAGTAGTGTAATTGCCGACAGCCAGAGATTTTAAATCTAAAAAACTCTCATGCGTAAGTTCGTGAACAACGAAGGGTCTTCCTTTCTTCTTTGCAGTTTTAATAAGGGTTATGTACTGATCCGGCACATAAATGGGAGAAGATTTTAAAGCATTCGAAATGTTGCGTTGAATTAGAGAGTGAGCAGCATCTCCTTCATTTTGAGTGTGCCCTTTTATTAAAAAATTATGAGTAACACTCCTCAACTTCGATAACTCATTTATGGCGTATTGGTACGTTGCTAACATAAATTTATTTTTATGTTGGCCACAACAGTTGTCGCTGTAAAATACTACGTCAAAATAGTCAGAAGCTTTCTCATTCAAATTTTTCAAGTACGCGAGCACACACGATCCTATTTCGTTAGCACCACGAGCTCCTGCACCTTCATGCCAAACGTAGCAGGTCGTATTATTTGAACCCAGTTCAGTAACAGTAAAATTCAGCATATTCAATTTTGAAATATAGTAAAAACTAGAGACTTCGCCTTGCGGACAAGGCATCACAGCCTGTAAGTCATATACACATACTATAAAATTATCGCTTATATTTTTTTTATCATTTTCCTTTTGAGCTCTGGCTAAATTTTTTTCTTTCAAATGCAGATCATATTGTATTTGTAAAAGCGTTTTATCTTCAACATTTGCGAAAGCTGTGCAGTCTTCACACTGGTCTTTTTTCGGTTTCCAAAAAGAAATGTTGAAGTCATTCACGAAGATATTATAGTACAGTTTATAAGAAAGATAACCTTTACCTTCAGCTTTACATTTATCGACGTAATCACGGTGCAAAGTAGCAATAGATCGGCTTCCTTCAATATACTCACGCTTAGAGCGAGCGCGACAGTAGTGGCTCTCAATCCTGGGTATGGAGTTAATGTGTTCCTTTGCCCTATCCTTCAAAGCAGCATCCAATTTAAATTGATTGCCATGTTTTCCTCGGTTATCTTGCATTTGAATTCCAGTAATTGATCCAGAAAATTTCTTTACAACAGTCCGAATGCTTTTATCTGATATAGCAAGTGTATTCATAAAGAATAACTTGCATACTCGAATGCGTTGATCGATTTTCGTGAAGTAATATGCGTGGTTTAAGTTTTGGCGGGTACTACCAACACGGATGTACCGATACTTTGGCTCAATGTTTGTCATATGGTTGTATATAAATTGCCTCTGAATGTTTAAATCACCAGTGTCCCAATAGGCATTAAATATGGCTAATCGTTCCTCAAATGAAAACACATTTTGACATTTAAATTACACTTATCTGAACAAACAGGTCCCATATTTTTGGCAGTAATCATTTTTTTCGATTTAGACATAGTTGTGTGTGCCTTCCCGCTATTGATCAGAGTCTTGGTTTTGTTTCTTTTCCATGATTCTGGATTAGCTTTTCTTTTCCGACTAAGACGCTGAGGATCCACGCTAGCTGGTTCACTGCCAATGCTGGGTGACTGAATATTCACGCTGGGTGACTGATTATGACTGATGGATGGCTGTGTTTCTATATTAGGCGACTGAGTATCCAAATTGACTGGCAGATTATCATTGATGAGTAAGTGAGGTTCTACACGAGAAGGGCCCGGTTGGGGTGAAATACAAAATGGTTTGGCAATTACTTTTGACTGTATATCTCCTTCGGAATCAGAAGATCTTTCATGACTAGGTAGAAAGTTGGGATCTAAAACACTGTCATCAGAAGAAAAATCTGCAATTGATGAACTGCTGGATGTTGATGATCGGCTGGAATTGGTATCAGAGTCATTATCAGAGTCGCTTGAACTGCTACTCGAGTCACTCTGTTCAACAACTATTTTTGGCCTATTTGTGTCTTTGGTATTCGTTACACAGCTTACTTCACTGTCTTCATCCTCTAATATTGATAGGTTAAGATCAGGTTGACTGTCTGCTATAGAATTTGTATCTGAAGAATCAATGGGTAACGTGACGGGTAGACTGAGTGCAGCTGGAGTATTAAAAAAAGTTTTATTTTGCACATTATTATTGTGGCCAGGTAATGCTTGAACTTTTTCCGATTCTTGAACGGAGGTTGCCATATTCAACATTTTTCGTGCTCTATTCATTTTGTCAATCTGTAAAAAAAAAACATCTTTAACGTTTTATAACTAAAAAACATAAAATACACACAGTTCTATACATATATTATACAGTCCTTAGTACATACACACAATACATACATACATACACTAAAACATACACACAATCAAATATATAACAATCCTTAATATGACATTTTCAATACTAATTTGACAGGAATAACACCTTAATTATATTTAACAAATTTAAGCTACCACCTCATATTTAACATTCAAATTCACAGAAAATATGAGGCAATGCATTTTAATCACATATTTTTCAACATTTACGAATATCTACCCATATTATTATAGGTCCCTATAAACACTCACTGATATTATTTAAAAAACTTTAAATTAGTGACGAAAGCTACAGGGACAGGGCTTCAATTTAGTTTATATTATTAATTTACAAACAAATAAATACATTTGTATGATTTTTAAGTTAAAAACCACTGAAGTAATAAGAATAGAACAAAATTAACATCAAAATTTTTAATTTTTATTTTTAAAATTGTAACGAAAACTAAAATTATTATCATGCAAAACGGCCATATTTCTGGCCTTCCCATTCTAGCACGCTAAAAATAATTATTTATTTCACTATAATTTAATGCAAAAGGGACGTATTTCAAAATATGCTACTGTTGTATTATAAAATATAATTATACTTAACTAATATTGGATTACAAAAAGGACGCATTTCAAATATGGCAATTTTGTATTACAAAATATAATAACAATAACTAATGTTAGAATGCAAAACAGACGTTTTCCAAAATATGGCAATTTTGTATTATATATTATGGTTACAAATACTAATGTTAGAATGCAAAACAGACGTTTTCCAAAATATGGCACTTTTGTATTATATATTATGGTTACAAATACTAATGTTAGAATGCAAAACGGACGTTTTCCAAAATATGGCACTTTTGTATTGTAAAATATAATCACACTTACCTGAAATTTTGAATCCAACACAGACGTATTTTGGATTGTGGCACTTTTTCACGCAACCGACGTGCGTTTGCGTTGAATCTCCGGGCGCAACTAACAAAATGGCGGTTTTGCACTGACATTACCTGTCAAAGTGAGCTAATGCAAAAATGGCGGTAAGTTAGTGTAGCCATAATATAAGCAAAAATGATGGGAGTTTTTTTTTTCACTATAAAATATAGTTGGTTCAGGTGTAATTTTTGCAATAAAACGATTTTCATATTTTTTTTAATTGTGGCCCTTTTGTATTCAAGGAGCGATATAGTCATACAAACAAGCTATGGATGGGTGTAAGTAGGGTGTAACTACCTTTCTCAATGTTATAAAAACTTAGTCAAATTACACATTCCTTGATATTATTATTTGATAAACCAGATACACTAAAAACTTAGTGTTCTATTTAACCCCAAGTTACCATACCTTCATCATCAATCACTTCTATTCTGGAAAAAAATATTTATTGTGCAGAAATGTAAGGATTTGATTTTATTTTGATTTTTTAGAATCAAAATAAAACATAAATTCGCATTTTCTATAGTTTTTAATTAGATTTGAGGCAAATAAACAATCCCAACAAGTTAGTTGTAATCAAATGATTGTTTTTATCACAATAATGGGAAGTTTTACATAACTTTTTTTAATATTTGTTGTCTCAAGATAATGATTCCAATGGTTGTTATCAAAATATGTCTAATTATTGTTTAGTTTTTCACATGTAAAACCACATTATAAAGTCTTACTTGTGACAGTTATCAATGTGCACATTGCATATATTGTTAGTCTATGGACTTTAATCCTAACAATATCAGTTTATTTTTCATAGAAATTCATTCATCCATATTTTTATTATGAGTAAAGGTAGATACTACAATACTCAACATACTGTGAAAAACTCATGAAGGGCATTCATGATTAACCTAATTTATGCAAAAAAGTAAATGCAAGGACGAAATAAAATTCAACTTGCTGCATTGTTAAATACACACTTTTGTCATTTGCATTTAGCTACCTGAACTGAATCAGTTATCATTGTTACATTAAGTATGAAATATATCAAATCTAATTAGGTTTGAAGTATTTATAATCTAGATATAGTTTGTATTTGTGTCACGTCACACTCATACATAAAAAAATGTACTTAGCACACCTATTTGATAGCAATCAATTGAATCCTCTTTGATAGTAAAGATATTGACAACGTGTATCCTCTATGATACAACTACGTACCATTGTGACACTGCAGTGTCAATTATCTGAAAGGATGTTACGCTGCCAATTGTTAATAAGGACAGATACCATTGGTCACACATTTCCATAAATTAGGTTATGTTTTTGTTATTATTTGTGTTTCATCAGCCAACTAGACAGTCTCTTCAAAGTCGTAACAAGCCTTGCTTCTTCAATTTATTTTAATCATCTCCATTAAAGCTTTATTTTTGCTCTTAGTTCTTATCTGCAAAGCAATTAACTCTATAGACACTGCTTTTTAGGGTTCTGTACCTCAAAAGGAAAAAACGGAACCCGTCTGTTCATCAGTCACAGCCAATTTGCTCTGAATCTACTAGACCAATTAAGGACAGATTAATGGTACACATATGTTTTTCTATGGCCCAAACACGGGTGTGTAACGCAAATAAATAAATTTTGAGTATGAGGTCACTTTTGGTGGAAAATTAAAATAAAAAGTTTTGCAAACTGTACTGTGTGACATATCAAATGAAAAGGCTTGTTCTGAGGGTCTCAAATATATATTTTTTTTTAATTAATAGTTTTAAAATTATTAAAGAAAATAGATTAAACCTTATCTGCAAAACTGCTGACCTTGAAATTATGAAAAAAATACAGAAAATAGTTCTTTTTCTTATATATTACAGTCCGAAAACCTATAAGAAGTCTATGGTGTTAAAATAACATGGTAACTATCTCAATATTGTGTGTACAAACTTACATTTGCAGTTAGAATGTATGGGTTCTTAAATGGTATAAATTATTTTGGGAAAAAACAGTAGATAACATATTCATTGTATGGAATCCTTGTCTGGTTTTTTTATATGGAGATTACTTAGTAATTGTTGTGGTTGTGCGAAATTTGTTTAGCATTTCCAATTATAGTATTCCTCTTCAAATATTCATGATGCATTTAATTAGTAGGTAATTGAAGTTTATACCCTTGTTATGATCCAATTTTAAATTGATTGACAAGTTATTGATAACAGGAACATGCAAATAATGCCATATAAGTGGTTAGAGCCAGTTCAAACCAGTTTGACATTTCGGTCTCCCTGAGCTACCATTTGTTACATCACATACTAGCTTTTCTGGTTACATTCAATGATCATTTTAATTATCTATGGTAAAGTTGTCTTTATTTACTTAATGCAGCTCTAAGCTTGTGTGTTAAAACTGCAATCCACCCATCGGTTTCTGAAACAGTTAATATCAAGGAATTGGAACTTTTACTTTATCCAATTTCATTAATTATAACTGACTATTGCTGTATTTTTTATAAAAGAACTTAGGTGTTAGAAAGGATGTGAGGCAGCCGTAGTCACGACGCGACGCAAACAAGCAGCTAGTTAACAGAACCAATAGATAAATAACACATTGAAAAATATGCATACAATGCTAATTATCTCTTATTTATTCTATAGCTAAGCTGCACGTGCTCTATACATATTTATATTATTTCTCTCGCCCACACGTGTGCTGTCGACTTCACAATTGAGCCACATTGAGCATTTGCCTCCCCATAGGCGAATTGGCGATACTGAGGAGTTAAATTCATTTGTTTTTTGCTTAAAATCACGCACGTTGATTTTGCGAGCTATCGATGAATCATCAATTATGCACCTACGTCAGATGACTCCCTTTGACTAGGTATCATGAGGAGACAAAGAGATTAAGTATAATTTATGAAAGGTTGCCAACTTTTAATTTTCTAATACGGTTCCATTCCCAAAGCTATAAATCCCTATTAGTGATTCCTGCCAATTCTTCTAAATAAAATATGAATCTGGCAAGCTATTTATAAAATGCACAAATGTAGAAAAGCGTGTTCATAAAAACTTTTTGACTTTAATAACTGACGCGTGATAAAAAACAGCTGATACTTTGTTTATATTTTACTACAGAACGGTAAGAAAAACCGTACGAAGTAATGTTACCGATCTATGACGCATTGTTGTAAAAGAATGCACTATGTTGTCTGTTGTCATACTTTTGTTATCAATTTCGTCAAGGTCTAGGAAATACTAGCAACAAATATGACCTTTTTGCTGTTACTAAATACATAAATGAATGTTAATGGACGCTCAGTAAGTCGTTAAGACTTCTACAATTTAAAAGACGTGTTCTTTGTATCGTATTTCTAATTCGTGGCTAAAAGAATATAGAGTTTTGTCGATCATCCAAAAACCAGCATGTTCACATACAAGTGCTGCATGCAATGTACAGTAACAGTCAGAAGTCGACTAGCAATCTCACAAAACTATGGAATAGCAATATTAGTTGTACATATGACCTTCTTCTATAAGAACGTTTGACAACACTACACATTGGCATCTTGTTGCCCGTATAGCGCAGGCGATAATGGTCATTGCGGTGTAAGTGGACTTCTGGACGTTGACTGTACCTGCTAATATATAACGATATACCTAGTGATCTCATAAACTAAATTAATACTGATTAGATAACAACAAAAAATCTAACCGACCTCGTGAGTTGAGTATCGAACAGCGAAGATTTATAACACGAAGAGAAGAGAGATAAATGTCATTCAAAATTAAATGATTTTGTAGGATATTGTTAATCCATTGCTTCATAGGTTCGAAAAATTTGTCTGTTCAACAACATTCATTGCGTTACGCAAATACCACACGGTATTGGGAATTTATGTGGATATAGTTTGCAATTTTGTCATCTTTGACAACGTGAGAGCTAGTCTACGTTAAAAGAATATATTTTAGTAAAGACGCCGTTGAAAAAAAAAATCTGGATTCGTATATCGTCGGGTCTTTCACCTTTACCATAGACTCTCATAGGGCACATAGCATGAGGCTGCCTGTAGCAACAGTAGCAAAAACATGCAGTGATTTCAATAAAACAATCTTTCACCATACAGGTTGTTAACATCCTTGAAATATCTAATTTTGATCTTTGATCGCGTATCAATCATAACCTTATTAAAATAACTAGATGCGCCCCGCGGTTTCACCCGCATAAGTTTTGACCCCGTGGGTATATCGGGATAAAAAGTATACTATGTGTTATTGTGGTTATAAACTATCTGTGTGCCAAATTTCATCCAAATCCGTTCAGTACTTTTTGCGTGAAAGAGTAACAAACATCCATCCATCCATCCTTACAAACTTTCGCATTTATAATATTAAAATAATATATGTATAGTAATGTGTTTCCATCAGACTCCTGAGGAATACATTGATTACTTTGTAGTTTCTTTTACTTGACATGACATACATTCTTGAATGCTGATTCGTTATTTCAATGTCTACGTGGACTATGCTAATTTGGGAATACAGATAACGCATTAGCTCGTAAAAAAATCAACTATGAGTCTATCTGTGTTCGTGAATAGAAATACGAATGAACAGAGCTTCTGCCCATGTAATGTTATTTTAACAATCGAGATTAATTTCAATCAGATCGAATGCTATGGAAACCCGCCTTTTGTGGATACGTAATCGTGATAAATTATGCTTGTCTACTATGGCGCTACTTATTTTTGTTTTAGACCAAATATTTTCGGACCCATAAGGAGCACACCAAATGACTAATTAATTACCTCAATTTATTCATCGTCATTCTAATATCAAATTAGTTTTGATTTGAAATCCAATGTTTTTATTAGACCGTCAAATTCGTGGAAACATTTTACATTCTATGATTTACTAGTAAATAAACGTGAACCTCCAACTTAGACGATTCAGCTAATAAATATGTTACATAACAAGTTACCTAACTAACGTAGCACACAGTTCCCTACTTACATATTATTTCTTGGCGATCTTGTAGCCAAATAACCAATATTGTCGTTATTTCTGCAGCGGGAGCTTCCGCCCTTATATTGATTACACGTGACCTGCCGCGTCAACCTAAATACCAGCTATAACTGAAGTTATGAACTGTGGTCGGTTCCGCCCAAGTATTCAGTTCTCCGTGTGAAAAGGACCGTGGGTGGACTCAGGAAATCGTTTTCTTCTCCTGTAACTTTTTTTTTTGTTAAATGTCCTAAGATACACTCTATTATTATATGAATACAGCGTGACCCTGTATTCCCCGAAGGAGTAAGCGGGGGTGTATATTTCACCCACATATTGCTGGTGTACGTCCCATATAGGTAATGATGTAAAAGTAAAATCAGGCCAACGAAATTAAATTAAATTGTTCATTCTGTAAATAGGATATCGGAATCACTTTTACACGTCATATTAAAAAATAAGCTAGATGGAGTCTACATTTGTTATCTGACTAGGGTCTGAGAAGAAATGACGAAACAAACTCAAGGGTCAGTCTCTTTTAAGGTCAGACACATAATCTTGGTCAGATCATGTGAGGACCATGTAGATCCATGTCTGAAACGGTCTTTTGAGGAAAGAACCACACACATTTGAGTGGATCTGTCCAGTCAGTGCAAGCATTTGTCAGTAATCGTGTAGCTCAACTCAGGACTTAAGGAGCTCAACGACTCGACGAACAATACCAAGGAAAGGACATTTGGGTAGGCCGCATAAAGTACTCAAAATGCCAGACTATCACTAAAACTAACTGAGAATAAAATCACCGAAACTGGTATTTAGCAAGTTAAAAGAAAGGGACATAGTAGGTATGTCGTGTTATTTAAATAGTCCTATATTTACGGGCGTGATTATGTAAGGAAAACCACGTTTACGCTCAATAGGATCCTGGCCTTTGTACCTTAGTAAAATGTCATTAGCACTTGTGGTAATTTTCATTTTACACACGGCTACATATCAAGCTATACATTTCCAGTATAAGCAGACCTAGAATTAGTAAGTACTTTAAAGATTGTGAGCAGTGGCGGCCCAGTGATAACGGCCGCGACTTACGGGTCTTACGGTCATAGGTTTGAACCCAGACAGGCTTTACTTTGTAAAAACAAACAAAACATCGTTATGAAGGAGCATGTCCTACAACGAAAAATTCTAAGACATGTGACATCTACCAACCCGCACTGGGTCCGCGTGGTGGATTACAGCCCACTCTCGCTCAATGAGAGGAGGCCTGTGTCCCAGCACTGCAAACATTATAGGCTGATTATATGCTATACAGGTTGAAATTGAAAACTTGCGACAAACTGAAATGGGACATTGTATACATCATTATTAACAACTTTTACTAAGGGACCAAAGCTGTAATCCCAAAAAAAAAATCTGCTTTTCCTACATTTTGATGAGGTATTGCGAACATAAATGTAGGGGACAGCAGTTTTTTTTTTGGGATTGTAGCTTTGGTCCCTTAGTAAAAGATGTTCATAATGATGAGTACAATCTCCCATTTCCATTTGTCGCATGTTTTCAATGTCACCCTGTATAGATTGTAAGTAGAGGGGGTCGAATTTCGACCAGCGGGCGACCACTAGTAATGATAATTATTCGAATAAATATTTCAGTATTTAGCTTTTTGAAAATCTGTTAATTTCTGTCGCTGCTCAGTTGCTTATTACCAAGATGAGATGTCAGATGTTACACATCATATGCGACTACTGTTAGGATCGTACGTTTTTAATTATGCAAAGAAAAAACACTTATACACATGTACTGACACAGATACAGTCATAATCAGTAATTATGACTGTATCTTAGAATTTTAATTAATGCTAGTGAAGTCATTGTGGGTCTAATAAAAAGGTTAGCAAATACGATAAAACAAATTCTAAACATTATAGGTACAGGATGTAAAAATAACAGCATCTCTCCCAGACGGTGGTCAAAAAAATTCTAATCCACATCAAATTGTTTTCCCTCTCTCAAAACAAATCTGTTTTATCGATGTTTTAGATGCTGACGTAGTAACATAAAAACAAATCGTATCGGTTGCTTATTGCAAGTTAATCTACGTTATGTTATAGGTACTCGTCTATCTATAGGAAAGGTTATCTCTGAACACATCGCGTTAATCACGGATAGGCATAATCTTTCTCATGGCCCTTGTATACTGACCATAAATTATAGAAATATCAACGTTCATCGACGTTTTACTAACCATCAATTTTAATGGGGTTGGGCTGAAGAAGCAATGGAAATAGTGCAGAGAAACTACAGCAGCCATCACGCAATTTTAATAATCTTGACATTGCAGAGTACTCTAAAGAAATTGTTGCTAAAGGCGAGTACGCACGATCGAACATCAAACACTATCGTCAAAAATGTTCACTGCGATCCAATTTCGTTGTTCTGTGTGTACAGTTCGCGTTGATAATTTACGTCCACACGTACGAACCAAATGTTCGATGTTCACCATGTTTTTTTCGCTCGTGCGCACACGGCTTAAGACGCTGACAACACCTAAACCGCGGTCACTGTCAGATTGCATAGAAAAGAAAGAGAAGCGCGATGACAACGCTTGTAATTTATTGCAAAATATGAAGCAATTATCTATTTACTCGAAATTGAGTTGAGTAATTAAAAATAAAACACAACCAAGTTCTGCATTCAAATAAGACGTTCTTGTTATTAATTAAATACGTAACGTATGTTGATATATAATGCAGATATTTTGGATTAGAACTTAAGGTAAGAGGTTAGTTTAACGTTAGTTTGTATTGAGATTTTTATACAAAACGTGTTTTGGTAACAACCAAGTTCTGGGAAATATGTTCAAAATTAACATAATTATATTGTTTCCGCAACCACAAATTATACAGATTTGGCAATTTTTTTTCTTCAGAGAAGCCTATTTTGGTCAATTGGGTATTGTCAGCGCCTTAAGGCTTCGAGTATTCCACGTATCTAAGGTTATATCGCTTTGTTTAAAAAGAAGTCACCACTATAATATGCAGGAATACATAGAAGTACAAACAATACGACATATAATAAAGTTTTATTCAACCGTGTCCGTTATTCAGAATGTCCAAACCAAGTAGAGTGAATGTGTTTAAAACGGACCTAAAGCCCATTTCGGATAAATGGACTATTGTTGGCAAGCCTTGCCATTGTTCTAACTCGGAATAATGTTAGAAAACTGAAATGATGGACGAAACAAATGGAAAACATTAATCAATCGTGGACTTATCTAAATAATTTAATAATGAATGATTCTTATCAACTGCTTGTCAAGCTGCAGGCTTAGCATGACACTCTCTATTTCTTCGAAGAATAGACAGGGCTCTTTCTATACAAAGTGACATTTCGTTTCTCAGTTTTTGACATCTCACCGTAGAAATCCTTCTACAATCTGTCATCTTGTCTTTCGTTTCTAATGATCTTTGTCTAGGTCCTGTTTTATGTAGAAAGATCTCTACGGTGGGATGTCAAAAAAGGAGAAACGAAATGTCACTTTGTATGGAAAGAGCCGTGTCTATTCTTCGAAGAAATAGAGAGTGTCATGCTAAGCCTGCAGATATTTGCTTTTTTTTCCTGCCAGCCTTGAGCTACAAAAAGGCTTTCTATCCTGAAAGTATGCTGAGGAGTTCACCAAGCTCAATATTGTTACCTGTTGTTTACTCACAGGCTCGTATTCTGGTTTACCAATACAAAGCAAGTAAGACGGGCAGTAACACCCACAACAAAAGATCTAAATAGAGATTCGTCGCGTATTTTTTTGCAATTTCTCTCCTGGATTGTTTATTGTATCTCTGTATGGGGTATTGCTTCAAAGCTGACGTTTTACGACCTTCGGCTAAGTTGATTGGACAATCTTGAAGATTGGGTCAAGTACTCGATACGTAAATCATGAAATATTTGCATTTGTAGTTTTTGTTATTGATGTTTGAAATACTTACCTCCGCGATTTCAGTATGAATAAGAAGACAAACGTATGATCGGTATGTTTGGACTTTCCTATAGTAATATGGTGGTTTATTTTATTGTGTTACTAACGTGTGTCCTCTACTTAAACGTTAACCAATTCTATGGATCGTCTCGTTCAGATTTTATAATAATTTGAACGTTTAATCAGCTGTATTATTCAAAATATGGTTTCTAAAATGTTAAACACTATGTAAAACTGTTCAGTGTTATTTGCAAAATTGAATTTCGAATACCCCCGCTTACGTTTCTTTTTTTTTTTTACAGGCAAAGGAGATCCTCACGAAGGAGTCTAATGTCCAGGAAGTAAAATGCCCGGTGACCGTCTGCGGGGATGTCCACGGACAGTTCCACGATCTGATGGAGCTGTTCCGTATCGGCGGGCGTTCTCCTGACACCAACTATTTATTCATGGGCGACTATGTCGACCGCGGATACTACAGCGTCGAGACCGTTACATTGCTCGTCGCGCTTAAGGTAAGCATCACCATCATCATCCTCTAGACCTTATCCCAATTTATTTTGGGCCAGAGGTTTATGACGTAAAAAGAAGGAGGATCTTCCATCATCTCTATAAGCCGTTTCTAGCCATATCATCTTTCGCACAATACATCCATTGTTTCTTTAGTACTTTTAGTACTCTTATAGTCATATGTTCTTAAGGTAAGATCAACATTGTGTACAAAACAATCGATTTATGACGTAAGTGATTATTCAGTGAAAGTGTGATACGGTCGTTAGACGTAAGTGCATATGACTGACTGTCCTGGCTGGTGACGAAATCAGGGTTATGACTTGCTGTAATGTTCTTTATGATACGACTGATGACTGACGAGTGACGACACGGAATTATTACTGGATAAGTTCTGTCTGTCACACCTCAGGTGCCTAAAAGAATGATTTAAATCCAATATCGCTGATATCATTGGTTGTTGGAGTTTTGGTCAACCAATCACAAGTCGCCAAGAGATTTGAATTGATTAGGCTCACTGAAACTGAAGGACATTAAACAAAGCGCCGACACCAGTCATGTGTGCATACAAACACTTTTATTTTCGTTGGCTAACGTATCCAATTCGCTTACAGTTCACCATATTTCCATAGACCGGAAACCTTATTCTATAAATAGCTTTTATACTCCTTTGCTTCGACGCGGGGTGTTCGGAACATTATCTGATTTTGTTACTGTCTGTGCCAGCTATTGTGACAGTAAAAAAAACTTGCTACAATCAGTCAACGTACTTTCAGAAGTGGAAATAACAGTATATTACACAGAGACATCGGATACACACGTTTGGTGCCAATGCGCTGACGACCTGAGAGATTTTTCTATTACTATTTTGTAGCTACCTTTAAAGAAATAAAACTGGTATAACTGGTATTTTAAAAGTCACCTTCAGTAAATCACTTCGTGTAAAACCAATGGTCGTGATTTTTCACGAAAAAAGAAATTAGCATATTTGCTCAGAACTACGTGACTTGTAGCATCGTGTAATTTGTTTTGATAAACGCAATAAAAAGTATAAAAAAAACAACTGTATCCCGCCTCACGACTGTATCAACACAACTCTAATTGGATCAGACATTCAGAAGAATCTGTGCTAAATCGATTTAGCATTTGTAAAAAATAAAAGCAAATAGGTAGGTCCCCGATTCAGTTGACTCGATTTCGAAGTCAGCTCGTGTGGCCTACATGATCGAATTTTCTAATTTTTCTCCAAAATTGTGAAAGGTAATATCGTAAGCAATTTCTTTGTTTGTCAGTCACGAGAGAGGAGGAAGGGGGGAGTGTTATCAGCCAGTATCTTTGATAAAGTTCGGTCACTGTTTACATAGCCTTATCAGGAGACTTTCATTAAATGAGGCACATTATTATATGCAATAAGAGTCGAAATTCTGCGTATGGGAAAATCTACACCATAGAGAAATAAAACACACCTACATTCTTGTTCTTATTTGTATAAGGATATCCACAACGGAAGTTCCTGAAATAACACGTACGAATAACAATGTTTTGTCGATATCCTAACTAACATTATAAAATGCGAAAGTGAGTTTGTTTGTTATGCTTTCACGCTAAAATGGCTGAATGGATTTGGATGAAATTTGACACATGGGTAGACCATGACCTGGAGAAGGACATAGGTTACTTTTAATCCTGGATCGCAGAAGTCGCGGGCAACAGCTAGTCATAGATAATGATGTTTCATATTATTTTTGTTTGAACTAAGGATTTTATAGTGTGTTTTCTGGAAAGTCTGAATGTGAACGAATAACGACCCACTTACCAATTATTAATTTTCTTGGGTGGTGTCAATTACGCAGAAAACAACAGCGATAATTGTCATGTGGGTAGTGTTTTGTTTATTTATTTCAATAATTATTCTTTTGACACAATAATGGTAGTTTGTTAATTATTATTGAGTTTGTAACATAATGTTACTATTATAATCCTCACTAATATAAATGCGAAAGTGAGTTTGTTTGTTTCTAACGCTTTCACGCTTCAACGGCAGCACGAATTTTGATGAAATTTGGGCAACATAGGATACTTTTATCCCGAAGTTCCTACGGGATCGAGACTTATGCGGGTGAAACCACAGGGCGCAGCTAGCATATTTATAAGTTTCAGTTCCGAAGTATGTTTTTATAATGTTTAGGTCTTCTACTCGTGTGGGCTCGGTCATCTTTTGAATGTTTAATAGTTATTGACCTTTGCTTATTAAGTAACAAACGGTGCAGCTAAGGTCAAACGAACGCTTCGAAGAATTGATGTCTTAAATTCCGTTAAATATGTACTTTTTGTGTGGAATTGCCTTGGCAATATGTACAATTAAGTAATAAATTACCATTCAGAAATACTGAAACAAGTTTTCAGTAGCTACGTTCAAAACGGCACATGCGTTTACAAAATAAGTCGCCTTACGTGACTACAAGGACAAAACTATTTTGACCGAGGTTGTAATCATGTGAAACAATTTTACTTTCAAAAAAATGAAACTGCTCAACTATATTTACAGACTACGAAAAATCTGTTACTTGAATTCTTTCTCAACTCGCGTGTTATGGTTAAGCAATTCTATTGAATATTTGTTTAGATTAATTCTAGTACAGGACCCGCCCTACCCCTAATATGGCACACAAGAAAACAGAGACGTTTGATTTTGTTAGGCGTCATCTTTGTCACCCATGTATCAGTTTGACATGTCATATCAACGTCCTGGAACTGTACTCTTCCATCTGTGCTCAAAAACCCTATACTCAGCTAAACCCATAAACAATTTCCAGGTTCGATACCGTGAGAGAATAACAATCCTCCGCGGTAACCACGAGTCCAGACAGATCACTCAGGTATACGGTTTCTACGACGAATGTCTCCGTAAATACGGCAACGCCTCTGTATGGAAGCACTTCACCGACTTGTTCGACTTCCTGCCCCTGACTGCGCTGGTCGACGGCCAGATCTTCTGTCTGCACGGAGGACTTAGCCCTTCCATTGATACCCTGGACCACATCCGAGCCCTCGACCGCCTGCAGGAGGTTCCTCATGAAGGACCCATGTGTGATTTGCTCTGGAGTGACCCTGATGATAGGTGAGTTTATTTTTATTGACTATTGTCTGAGTCTGCAAGCGTTCTCCGACAGTCATTTCTCCTTTGGACTGATCAGCGACCGGACGTTTCGTTTTTGAGAGATTCGTCGATGGAACGTCTATGGACATTTCGGCCGACAGAACCTTTCATATGCATCACTTTCGACGACACTAATTGAGGGGATCTGGCGCTCGGCGGTCGGTGCCGCGACACGCTCGCTTCGCTCGCTCGCCTTCGCGCGTTAATCACCTAACCTAACCCAACATTATCCTTCCCTGTAGCTGCCAACCTACTATATTTACTACAAAGGGCTGTCGTTGGAAGTGACGTATATGAAAAGTTCTGTCGGCGAAACGTCCTGTCGGTGATCAGTCCAAGGGAGAAATTACTGTCGGATTATTATAGATTACTATTATTATTATTATTTATTATTACAATTACTATAGACTACTATTGTCTCGACTCTTCGCGCAGTTTTTACGACTTGACAAAACATCGAAATTTCTTTATTATATTTTAGTTTAATATTAATGTATTATACACGTAAACCTTCCGGAATAAATTCTCTAAATGATGGTGGAAACGGCTTCAAAATCCGTTGGGTACTTTGGAAGAACAACTCCGTCACACAGACAGACAGTAAAAGCGACTTTAATATTAATTTACAATGTTTTTCTGATAGGCTCGCTTTTGACCACATCTCACCTGCTGTTAAGCGATGATGTGGTCGACGATGGAAGTTTGCAAGGGCGTTTAGATGTCATTGAGACTATTGACGCTTGTATACAGCATAAAAATATCTTATCTAAATCGAATAATGGAGTGTACGTGTTCATTTAAATGGGTATTGCTGATTTTCTATAAATAGAGACTGCATTAGATTATTTAAATTAATAAACAACAAGTTAGATAAAAACGGTATAGGGATGTTTGTTTGGTCTGACTTGCGGTTCTATCGTAGTAGTTTCAGCTGTTCAAAAGACAGAGTAGAGTCAATATTGTACAGACTATAAATATTTTCGCCTTAGTCACTACAGCTAAGTTAACTTTTATAATTGCGTGACGTAATACTGTAAATATTTTTATACACCACAAATTGTGTAACAAAGCAGCTACGTAACAGGAAATCGTCATGAAACCATATAACAAGTGGTACTTATGTGTCGCACCGTGGCTATTTGCCACAAAATATTAAAGTTCATTTACGGTCCTTTATGTAGTTTTGATGCATAAGCACTAACACACGTTTCACTCGATTGAATGTTAATTTTTGTTTAATTCTACGTTCACACAACACCAAAAAAATTACATAGAAATGAACGTTCATCTCATTTTATTATTGTTTTCGGGCTTTCGGAGCGCGAGCGAAAGATACCGAACGCCGAAATCCAACATAACTGGGGTGGTTCACTAATTAATTAATTTTTCGCTTTTGGTTCATTTTGTGTTCCGAACTTTCAGTTTGGTTAAAAGATACTTAATGAAAGACATAAATGAACGAAAAGTGAAACGTCTGATATCAGCTTTACGTGAGATCATTCATTCCCTGGGCAAACACCCAGAAGATGCGTGCGGTATACGCGTGCATTCGATAACAAAAATAAAGTATTTGTACGACAATAAACACCTCTGGGAGTCAAGGACGTGCATCGTATCATCCGCGAACTAATTATAGCCGCGTTGATGACACGACTTGCGTCCTAAGCGTTATCTCAATAAATGGGTGATTTTAACTAGGTTATGTTATTGATTTTTCGTGCCTCGGAAAGCACGTTAAGCCGTTGGTCCCGCCTGTCATTTGTAGATCCTTGACAGTCGTTACGGGTCGTGAGATGCTCGAAATTCTGACAACCAGTCTTACCAAGGGGTATCTATCGTGTTACCCGGTAACTGGGTTGTGGAGGTCAGATAGGCAGTCGCTCCATGTAAAATACTGGTATTCAGCTGTATCCGGTAAGACTGGAGGCCGACCCCAACATGTTGGGAAAAGGCTAGGCAGATGATGATGATTTTATTGATTTTTCGGTATCGATTACATGTTTTTTCGTAAGTTTATTCGGTTTCTGTTTGTTTTTGTCTACCTCGTTGGTCTACTGGTGTCAAGCTCGACTGTCGAACATGACGTGGTCGATTCTCATCCCAGGTAGTGTAATAAAATTTTTCTACCAGGTATTTCTCAGTAGAGGGCCAAACTTGAATTTACTTTAAATTGATTACTTCTTTCATTCGCCTAAGAACCTATTATGACTTTCTTATCACTATAAATTAAGGAGATGGGTAACTAACCCATTTCTCAATTATGTCGCTAGTTCTAAGGGCTTACTTATTGCTATTTAAAACAAACACATGCAGGAATCTGGAATTTTATTTTTACAATGTTTAATGCAAGGTGTCGTTTTGCATCCTCGTCAAATTTGAGGAGGCTGCTGTGAAATACATATATAATCAAATAAAATTACGATACCTGCTCAATAATAATTAATACATACTTGTTTTTTTTTTTTTGTTATTTAAATTTGACAGTATTTTAGAATACGCCACTTTCACAGAACATAATCACCCCGTTACGTATGCGGTAGTGTCTGTTTAAAAGGCCAGTTACAGTGCGGTATCACACGGACCGCGTTTTAACATGCGTGTTCCACACATGCCGATTTCCGAAAATTGGAAAAAACGACCTACTTATTTTATTATTGATTCGTGTCGAGAATCATTAGTATAGTTACCTCCTTGAATTTGACGAGGATGCAAAACGACAGCTTGTATAATTCAAACCGAAGGATAATTAACTGTTGAGACAATCTTGAATAACAATAAAATGACATTTAATAGCGTGTAACTGTAATTAAACGCATCAATAAACACCTGGGATTAATACTCTGCTCTACCCTGCCTCTCACCGCGCGTGATCTTTGTCATGTGGTTTTTTAATTACTGAACGCACCTAAATACAAACATATACGAAAATATCATACATTTTAACCTTTTGAACGCCAGAGCAAAAACGCATGAACTTGCCCTCAACGCCAGGCCACAAATTCACCGCAAATACCTACGAAAAAAATAGGGATTCCAAAACTTCATCGATAATCAATTTTATTTTCATTTTCGTCTTTAATTTCGAAATATAATGTCCTTATAACATTGAAATTTAATTCAACATTACATTTCTTCCTATTAAAGTAATAGTTATACACTATTTACAGACTTGTATAATACCGTAATAACAGATATGAGACTACAATATATTTAAATATAATAACTGTAGGTACAACACTATTCTTGATCTGCTGTCTTCATATTGTGACCATGGCGTGGACGGCCCGCCATTTTAATAACTACTTCGCTTCCGAAATAAGGATGTGGCAACGTAATATCTCGTTTATCGATGTTCTAGTACAATATTATTTTATAATAAATGAAACACGTTTTTTAAATCAGATTTATAATTCCGAATGTAACAGGTACTTAAAAATATATGATTGAAATAGGTTAAGAAGGTAAATAAAAACTATGAAAAAATAGAAAATTTTAATAAAATGTTATACAGTATGTACTATGTATACATGTTTTTAAATATTAAGTTCTATAAACCTGGCATAAAAAGTAACAAATTAAAACAATTAACGATTATATATAATTATCACAATTACCAATCAGTCTTATACTAATAAATCTTTTGAATAATAGAACAAAATTATACAAAATCTACAATGCAACCTGCATTCTGATCATCTAATTCGCTGGGTGCAAAGTGGGTGGTGGGGACAGTGAAATCGATCTCAGCGCGCACCGTGGCTAAAAAAGGAACTTTTGGCAGACTTTATTCCACGAAGTTATAGGTAAATATGGAGCCCACACTTAGAATAAAAGTTTCGAGTCAAATACTCTCGCTCCTATTCTCTGAGGCAAACTGAGGTCTGATCTCTTTTTCTAGTGTACTACAGAAATTGAAACAAACTGACCTCAGACAGTAGAAGAGAAATAAAAATTCAAGTAGGTATTTCAAGTGTGTACTGTGTACTCCATCTTTACCTACACCTTCATGCTTTATTCACAAATAAATCATAAAATCTGTAAATTCGTTCATTTATTTATTTCAAATACTTTTCAGACGTGGCTTAATTCTTTCTTAACCCTGTGCTCTACATAAATTATATCTTAAAAACATTTTCGGAGGGATCATATAGCTTGACGAACACTATAGGAACTATATACCGAATTACCGAAACAAAACTGAAAAGTCGAGTTCTCTGCACACATATATACATAATAATTAATTGAAATAATAGTATACATATATTAGAAACCTATGAGTGCAGGCTTAGGTATAAGGCGCAATTAATATTTCATAAATATATGTAATATTTAAACATATTATATCGCTTAAACATATACACAAGTAAAAATATCAAAATCATTCTTGATTTTTACTTATTTATGTTAGCGATCAATAGGTTAAATAATACAACAAGCATTTAGTAGGTAACTGTATGCTGATTCATATCTTAATTAAATCGTATGTAAACAAACAACGATCGATATATCAACTTAAAAACTCTGTATAACGGCTGTATCTATTTTTTTACAACAATAATATTCTCAAAAGTAACTTATTTCTGTAAAAAATATGTTTCTTTCGGTCTACAAACACCAATACCAGGCCACACTTACAGATTTCATCGTGATTTTTAATAAGATTAATATTTGCTCAAAATTTTTAAAATAAAAGCAGATAAAAATAACTTACCTCTAAATCAAATTCGTCCAAAGATTCTGTTTCCGAAAATTCTTCGTCATCTGAGACTCCTTCTAATATGCGAAGAAGTTCTTCCGTAGTCATTAAATTCCCACTCATTATAATAGTCACTTAATATAAATCTTGAACTCGATATCACAAGTAAATTAATCATAAATATTATTCATTCACTTCACTAATTTCTGGTCGCCGCGCTTGTGACGTCACGATATTGTCGTCTAGTCGTGACCATGGCGTACAGGGTACTGATAATTCGGGTTGCGTTAGGGATGCGCTTGAGTTGGGATTAGTGAATATCGAAATTCGACCCAACCAAATTTTATTTTTGACTATGTAGCTTATTGAATGATTTTTAAGACTGGTTTTATAAAATTAATGCTGCTTTATCCTAGTACCAAATTATACCTAAAATAATATATTCCAGAGGAAAGTTTCGAATCGATCTTTGATTTGAAATAATGATATTATCCAACATGCGCTACATCACTAGCGGTCACGCAGTTATGACTCTGGCGTGTGAGGACATTCTTTTTTCAGAGTTTATTTCTTTCTTTTTAACGTAAAATTTCTCAATATTTATAATGCAATTTAATTAGTTTTATGGAAATAAATAAATTTTGGACCTTCTATTTTACAGGTATATAAATAAATAGGCATTAAAGTAATGTTTAAATAGTTTATTTCGTGTTTTAATGTACCGCTGTTTTTGTCACATATTTGTGTCGTTGGCGCTCAGGGACAGTTTTCGCTTGTCACGTATTTGTGACCCTGGCGCTCAAAAGGTTAATTCATGAAATTCCTATTTTTTGGCATTACATTTAAAAACGACCCAGTAGTGTCTCTGAGTTTACATTTGTGTTCGGTTAAAAGGTAAAAGGCTCTCCTCCCGTGTCATAAGACTTATGATATGGACCTTAAGAGGCCGACAACACCTAAAGCGCGGTCACTGTCGGACTGCATAGAAAAGAAAGAGAAGCGCGATGACACAACGCTGGTAATTTATTGCAAAATATGAAGCAATTATCGATTTACAAAAAAGCTATAGATTGTATAAAAAAAATAAAACACTATTATGCTAATATGTTGCTTGTAGAATAATCTGCATATATATATATATATACTAGTATGGTTTTTAATCTTTAAAATAATTTTTTAGAGGTATCTTCGTGATTTTTTTCTATCTTATCAAATTAGTTATATTTATGTTTTCAACACACTATCTACCTAGCATATATCCTTAAGAATATCATATATTTTTGTGATTTTGTTTACTGCAGTGGATATATACTTTAAGGCATTATAAAACTTATAAAAGTTGCGTTTAGGTCCCCTTTAACATAACTGGTGAAATGTGTGAGCCCCATACACATCAGCCTGCCTCTTTGTGAAATACAGGCGTGATGTTGTGTTCTTAATATTTCTTGCATGTTAATTCGGTGTTTAACCTTGGCATGGTCAGATTCGTCGCTGATTAACTTGGTACTGTTGTTTCACGCAATGTCTGGAAGTTAATGAGTAATCGGTGACCGTCACTCGAGTTCCGGAAAGATAATTAATATATTGACTAGATGTAGTTATGAAGTCAGTTTATTCAGGGAAACAACTTCGATCGTTGTTGTTTTATAAGTGGGGTGATGGCGATGGTTTATCTTGTTAATCGCAGAAGTTGAATTGAGTGTTAACGTAAATCGACAACTTGTATTCCGACTTTTAGTTATATTTCCTTTTGGACTGTCGGGATAGTTTTCTCAATCTTGAGATTTGCAAGAGTTAAAACAATTATGTAGAGCAAGAAAATAAACATGTAATTTTTAAGACAATGTGACATACATGCGTATTTACCGTTCAAATGTATAATTCCTGTAGGTAAATTTTAATATTAGGTAATTAAAAATAAATCTTATTTAGCCGCTTAGCACCTGCCTCCATCATGTCGTAAAGTATTTAAGCCGATTTACAAGAAAATCGAGTTGTCTAGCTCATTAGAAGGCTGTGTAGGATTGCCATTGAGGTGTTAATTTGTGTAACTTATTTAACTTACTATTGCGTCATCTGCACCTTACGTGACATTGAAATTCATAGAAATGCACTTCTGTTGAAAAATTAGGTAAACAGTAAAACCACAAAATTATTAGCTTTGATTCTATGCTCGACGGTCTTTAGCTAAGGCCCGGTTTACATCTAAGTGGAGAGATGAGGAGAGATTATCGCATTGTAGATCAGTAGAGGTGTCAGAAGAACGCAAACTTATTTGTACGAGGCACCCCGACTTTCGTCTGCTATGAAGAAAAATGTGAAAAAAAGCAGCCATAATCTCTGCATACGAAAAGACTCCCGCAAACAGGCTCGACGCGACACTAGTAACACAATTTCTATGAACACTTCATGGAAAGCGTCGCGCTGCCTGCCCCGCCCACGATATCACGCCAGTCTGCACAAGCCTTAAACCTTCCACGTTTATAGACCTGTTTAAAATATGCACAAATATCTTCGTCTTGCAATAAATTCCATCCGCTCCTAAATGAGTAAAAAGGGAGAAAATACTCGTGCAAACGGAAATTGCTTGTAACAACACCTATTTTTAACAATTAATTAATTACTAATGAATTTGCTCGTTCCCACAGAGGCGGATGGGGCATATCGCCGCGTGGCGCCGGCTACACGTTCGGCCAGGACATCTCGGAGACGTTCAACCACAGCAACGGGTTGACGTTGGTCTCCAGGGCCCATCAGCTCGTCATGGAGGGTTACAACTGGTGCCACGATAGAAATGTCGTCACTATATTCTCAGCACCCAATTACTGCTATAGGTATGTTTCAATACTTCCCTAAACCTGTAAAATCCTTGTGGGGTTACTCGGATGGTTTCGATCTTCAGTGTATAAGCGTCGTTTCCTCGCAGACCATGGGGGGTTCTTTCATCTTGCCTTGGATCTTATATTTGCGTTAGCAAACGGTGTTAGCGTTGCTGAATACTGGGCTGAACAAAGAAATTTACCAAAATCAAAAGTCATTTATTCAAACTAGGCTGAAAATCAGCACTTTTCGAACGTCAAAGTTACATAAGACAGTCCCCCAAAAATGCCCGCCCGTCACCACTTCCTAGTGCTTTAGCTAGGAAGAAGAAGTGGTGGAACAAACTCCCCAGCAGCACGTCTGTCTGTTTAGTTATATAAATTTGATTCTATACAAATCGTATGCAAAGTAATTAACATTACGAAACACAAAACATTGGATTCAATTACACACTTGCCATACGTTAGCTAGCACGCGCCACGCGCTACCTCTTCTCAAATGATATAAGAGTCAGTGGTGGCCCAGTGGTAACGGACTTACGAGTATGTAGGTCGTGAGTTCGAACCCAGGCAGGCGCTTTACTTAGTGTAAATAACTTCATCACCACTGCTCTCAAAACGGCGAAGGCAAACAGTGAGGAAACAGTGTCCTAGAACCAAAAGTTCGAGCCCACTCCCTCTCGATTTGAGGAGGCCTGTGTCCCAACAGTGGGAACATTATAGGGTTAGGATAGAGGATACTTTTTATCGCGGTAGTACGTTCCCGTGGGATAATGCTCGACGTTCACGCGGGCGAAACCGCGGACTAAATAAAGCTGAACTCATAACTGGTACAAATATTTGCCAGGCAACAACGCAGTAACAGAACTTACTGCCCAAGGTAAGCCGAAGGCACATTTGAATATCGCCACACGTTGAGGCTATTTTAATGTTGAATAAGATTCTATCTTCTGATTTCAAACTAGATAACGATAGAATCTTCGAAAGGATGTCAATTTCGATAAAAATGTAAGTCGTCAATATCAAATGTGAAGCGAATGGATCGATAGATAGTTTCTGAATCAGTGCAGTAGGATGGTACACAAATGCAGGTTTTTGTGAGTCATCTCTATGACGGTGACTGAGCTATATGATGGTACTACTTACCCCGAAAATAATCCTAACTAATATTATAAATGCGAAAGTGAGTTTGTTTGTTTGTTTGTTTGTTTCGCTTTCACGCTAAAACGGCTGAACGGATTTGGATGAAATTTGGCACATGGGTAGACCTTGCCCTGAAAAACGACATAGGCTGCTTTTCATCCTGGATCGCAGCCGAAGTCGCGGGCAACACCTAGTAAGAACGATAAAAACATGAAACAAATAAAACTTAAACAGAGATGACATGGGCTCTGGTAGAATTTGTCAAACGATTTGTTGATTTGTGTCGAGGTCTTATGAATATCTGAATGGCCATATAACAAACTATGGCAAACAAAAGATTGGGGTTTACATTATTTGCGAGAAACTTGGTCGTAAATTAAGGAAAAACCAGTCAATGCTATGCTATGTCATTGCAATCTTACTTTTCCTTAACAATTGTATGCGCAGACAATACTGATTTCGAAGCTAATTATATCGTGCATACTGTGTGTGAATGCACTCTGCTTATAATTTTATTCATGTAATATATTCAATAGAAATCAAATACTTTCATTTTCATGAACTACGCTCCAGGCAACAACGAACGTAGTTAGGATAGAACAAACCAATTTGTGATTTGGTCCAACAATAACTAACAAATATTGGCCCCAACATTACAATTAACCTTTACGTAGGTAAGTAGAGAATGGCACCAACATAAATCGCCCCATGAGGTCGTCCGAAGCTTAACAATGAACCAAATTGACTGTTTTGCATAAGTCCTCCAATACAAATTATGAACTTATGTGTGAAATGTTCTTAAAACAACTGTGTTTAACACTTTCACCGCTAAGTACATAGAATACATACAAATTGGCATGCCATATAATGTTTATTGCAAATCTATAACAATTCAATCAACAGAAGTCATCTGAACAGAAGTCATCTTTAGCTACATATAGCGACGACTCGGATGCGAGTTGTGGGCACACGAACGAATTATTTTTCGACCCATATGCTGGGTGCTTGGCATAGAAAGTGTTAACTGTACTAGACTCACATTGGTGTGTCTACCTGTGCAAAAATGTCCATTCCGTTACTAGCCAAATATCAGATAATATCTCTTAGCTAAATCGATTCCTTTATAACCGTGTTATGTTTTCCGTTCCTAAAAATTATATAACTCTTCCGCGTTTATCGCAATGTAAAATTGCAATTGTTGATTTCAATGCAACATTGAAGTCAATTCCAAAGATTGACTAGGTGGGTCCTATTGATCCATTCTCGTTGGTAGAAATAATTATTGATTGTTTGGATTAGTGATCAACTGATCACTAAATATTGGTAATCCAGCTTCATAAGATTTTGTGTAATGCGTAGCTTACATCCCTTTTTTTTTTAGGGTGCTAAGTTATCAAATAACTTCTCCTGCTCTGGACGGAGCGGGAGGTGTGACAGACTCTTACTGACTTATACCCACCCGTGTTCCTTCCGTTGCCTGTGTATTGCCAGGCGCCAGGATATCCCTTTCGGACTTTCCTGCGACTTGTAGCTTACATCCTGAGGTGGTTGCTGCTGGGGAGTTTGTTGCGCCACTTCTTCCCAGCTAAAGCACTAGGAAGTGGTGAAGGGCGGGTGTTTTTGGGGGACTGTCTTATTTAATTTTGACGTTCGAAAAGTGCTGATTCTCAGCCTAGTTTGAATAAATGACCTTTGATTTTGGTGCTTCAGGAGGCAAAAGTCTACTAATATACTTTGTGAGATTTTGACAGATTTTGTATGGAAAATCTGTCAAAACATCACAATGGGGAGACCATTGCAACGTTAGTAAATTTAAGAGTTTTGGTTCCCTGATCATCTGTCGTACCATTGGTAGTTAGTCCCGCTACCAATCTGATGACTGGCTGTTAACCGCTAAAACCGCAGAACTTTTATTAATAAACTAGTTTTTGCCCGCGTGGAGGTCGGGAATTATCGCACGCCAGTAATGCATCGCATGCAATGCATGCATGCAGTCAGCATGATTTTTTCCGACATCTTCAACAATCACTATCATATTTCAGCCAATTTACTCAAAATTATCGCGTTCAGACAGACGTAGCGAGGGGTGGGGGGGGCTTTGTCTTATAATAATTATGTAGTTTTCTCCAACACTATTGAAGATAAACATTGCTAATTATTAAATTAAAAAATAATTTCAATTTTACAATTAAAGTAACATCGTTAAGACATGCGATAGTCATCTCTTACAACAATAACAAGAGAAAGTCATCGTGGCCAAACTTAATCTCAACACAGCGATATAATTCGATTAGATAAAGTTTACCTGAACGTCGCGTCGAACAAGCTCACGCAACCACCTTTATTGTAAACATGATTGTTTCAGATGCGGTAACCAAGCCGCCATTATGGAATTGGATGATGCGCTTAAGTACTCATTGTAAGTATTGCTTATGTCTTTATTATTTAGCTCGACACCATTCTATGTACTAAGCATAAGGAAACCATGAAAAGTTCAATGACTTCTCATACTCAACAAGTGTCTTGTCTGACAGAAGTTCAGATTATTCTCGGAAATCATGTGTAATTTATGAAGCTTGAAACGTAGATTGACGATTCGTATTTACCAAAGTGCCTATTCCACCTGAACAATAGTTGACGTCTACTGTAATTAGGAGAATTGAAACCTAGACTGATTATTTAGTTGGGTTTTTAAGTTTTAAATACACATACTGGTAAAGCACATCATTAACAAAAATCGTGTGTAGAGACATTTCTAGAACAGTATATTCTATTGTAATAGTCGACAATCTATCGTAACTGACTGTAAGTATATGTGTAGACTATGTTGTAGGGCTTCCCTATTTCAAGGTGCTGTGATTGTTTCGAGTAGGAACTTGACCTTCACAATAATGAGGAACAAGAGTGATAGAAGTAAAGAAAGAAAGAAAAATGTTTTAGTTGTGGCACCCCCAGGAAATACAACAATAAAAACAACAGTAAAACTAACAAAATCATGAAAACAATAAAAACAACATTAAAATTAACAAAATAGTGAAAACGAATTCAAAAAAGAAGACCTGCGCGAGGCCAAAAAGGCTCCTATCCCAGCATTGCACGCAGCGCTTGTATTCTGATAGGGTCCAAGTAGTTGCTAATCATACCACAACAGTTTTCTATAAAGGGGGATTTTAGTGGAGGAAACCAGTGGTTAATTAAATGTTGCTTTACTAATAGTTAATTATTCAATTGATGTGTGTGGATAGATTGTATTTTTTTCTGTTTGTCATATCTGACCGTGTATAAATAATTTTCTGCCAAGTATTTAGGTTCTGGAATGATTATAAGCGCAAAGTGATGACTAAAATTTGATATTCAACATCAAATAAAAAATCGACTAAGTCGATTCCTAACCATGGATATTGGAAAATATGACCTAATATTGTACACGGTCATTATGTAAGTTTGTCCTAGAATGTGATACTAACGCATTTGTTATGTTTTCAGCCTTCAGTTCGACCCGGCTCCGCGACGCGGCGAGCCGCACGTCACGCGACGAACGCCAGATTATTTCATGTAGGCTGCACGTAAGTAAAAACTTTTTTATACCATATTATAATTTTATAATTAGCGAAGTTTCAGTGGCTATTGAATGGCGATCCCACAGTGATTTGTCTTAACACTTTGACAGCCGGCTGGTTTTTAGCACGCATTCTCTTGTATGACGGGCATTTTTAAGATACAGTAAGATTTAAAAAAAAAAATAACTGTAAGTGCTTTAAGCATATTTTTTCATTATTTCTCGTATGTATTAACTAAACTATATGAAAATTGATCACGTATTCCGTACGTAATCGGCGTCCTGTGGAATGAGCGGCATCACGTATTGACTACGTGATTGGCTGTCAAAGTGTTAATTGGATTGTTGGTTTTGGTTGTTGGACTCAGGCTTGGCAAACGATCAGGCGGCCAGAGGTCAGGTAGACCCAGCAAGTGGTAGACTGCTATTGTAACACTGCAGTCCGACCGCGGTACACCAAAAGGACGTGATGGTCAGGGGCAAGATGTACTATCTAGTGTTCAAGACGTGAGTGGTACATAAGACATTTGTTTGTTACAGAGGAGGCGCATATCAAGCGGGCGGAGAGTGCGTGGGGCTCGGCGAGAGCGGCTGGGGGCGCGTGCGGGCGGCGCGCGCGGCGCGGGCTGGCGGGGCTGGCGGGGCTGGCGGGGCTGGCCGCGCGCCGCACGCACCGCGCGCGCCGCGAGAGCCTCGTGCGGGTGGCGCACTGGCTCGCGCACGTGTGAGCACGGCCCGTCCGCGCGCGTACACGTCTGCTGGCCCGTGGCCTCGCGCCGCCGGCCGCGCCCGGCCCGGCGCCGGCCCGGCACGGCACCCGGCCCGGCTCCGGCCCGGCACGGCGGCCGGCGGCGCCAGGCGCGCTTTAAATTGTAAGTGGTTGTCACCAGTCGCAAAGTTAGGTTCTTGCCGTTCACTGTACATTCGCTCCGCGCTAGTTATGCTGGTATGTTCATGCCCCGCGGCCGGACGGAGCGCGACGTCCCTCACACGTTATGATTCTATACAATTATAATGTGTATCGAAGGCGATTGGAAATCATTAAACTCGTACATTTACTAAAACGGTAGTTTTATTTCGCATTCGTCTCGTGTCACCATGGATCGACAGGCGAGCAATGGACATACCATCATAATGTAATCTTCGGTGACTAAATGTGCGCCCTATTGGATTCCCATAAAGCTTATGATCTTACATCTAATGTGCAGTAATGGAACTTATAATTAGTGAAAACAACATGATTATTGTCAATCTAGCAAATTGAATGATGTTTTTCGAGTTAAGTTACTGTAGATCAAAATCTGTTACGAGTCGCATCTTTGTATTTTTAGTTGCTTTACGAATAAAATATTAAAAGATTTTTTTACAATTTGATATTTACATTACACAACTACACATTCTGCGGGGGTATTGATCGAGGTCTACAAAGCAATAACAAGCATTTAGTTTTATGACAGAATGGCATTATGTAATTATTTTTATTGTGTAACTATTATACATATATAATATCTTTAGTTCGACTGTAAGTCCGCGTAAAAGTATTAGGAACCCTTCTGTTTATACCCCAGTGCAATCATTCTGTCATAAAATGTGTTGAGAGAATGAGTTATGCATTTTGAGATTTATTATTCAAAATTCTCCTTTTCTTGTGCCACAGTACCTGTATAACATGGAATAGTGTTTCACAAGAGTGGAGCTTTAAGTTCGTTTTTTTTATTCGATATTTGTTCTATATTTGATTATAAAATAATTTTAGGTAATTTTGTAAATACCTAAAGATCAAGGCGCCCGATAGGTTGTTATTGTTTAAACTAAGTGTCGAATATTTTCCCATTATTGTACTCATTTCATAAAGGAGGTAAGTAACTAAATATATTAATAACAATTTTATAAGAGATCACTGCGAACTGGGAAATTGTTTTATAACATCTTAGGATAGAAATTTATAACAGGGGTTATATTGAAAGTGTTAAAAGCATGTTTTTTTAAGATTACATACTGATAAACCCTGGTTTCCTTTACAAAGCATTTTTCTATTTATAGAATAACTGACAAAAGCAATTTTATATTCCATTTCCATGTAGAAAGCGTGTACTTATTTTAGAATCTGAACTGGACAGTTTCTTTTGTCAGTGCCATCTTTCAATTTAAAATAAAATTTCAGATTTATAAAATAATTGTAATATTTGTTTTTATTTCCTAAATTCAACGCGTGCGTACTAATTATACAAAGACCTTACCCACCAATGACACCTGAAGCCACACGTTTCGTTGATCTAAGTATTAAGTATGTAAGTTATAGATAAAAAAATAAACTATAATATCCTTAAAAAAAAAAAATACAAAAAAAATGAGAATGTATGGCGAGCCTCGTTCGCGTGAAATAAAACAAACAATAACTAGCACAAGTTTGATTTCTCTGCTTTTGGCGTTATTTCACCCAATCGAAGCTCGTGGAAATTTAAAATTAAGGCTTCCTGGCAAACTGCATAGGCGATCGACATTTAAAATATTGAGAAAATCTTGATCTTATGTATGCATAGTTGTTTTCTTGTGTAAGTGGGACTCGGTAGCTCTCATTTGTTCTATGGAACATGACGTCATCAGACAAAATACGATATTTTTTTTCTTATTTGTACATTTGAACATATAGGTAATACGGGCTGGTGTCCGCAACTCCACGTCAATGCGCGTAGTTTGACAAGACTTACAATCATCAAACTGGCCACTAGTAAATAATTATTTAGTGTCACTTGTCTTAGTGACTTGATTGTAGGGTAGCCTCGTATTGGAAAACTGTTGACTTAAAATATTATGGGCAGGTTCATAAACTAGCGATTTCATTTGTTTAGCATGTGGTTGGTTTACGAACTGGTGATAGAATGCTCTGGGAGTATTCAATGAGGTGATGATGAAATCACATCAGCTGAGGAAATACATAATTCATGTATAGCTGAAGAAATGGACGATATTTCTTCAGTTATACATAATGTATTTTGTCAACATGTGTAGCATGATGTGTCACTTACAATGACAGACCTCTGTGTCAAACATCCCATAGAACAATTTGGGAAATATTCAATTCCAATCTTGTACCGTGATGTCACTAAGAAGTGAGCACGGGTGAACCGCTAGTATATAGTTCTATAGTACAAATAAACAAATAATTGTCTCATTTTGTCTGATGAAGTCATGTTCCAAGGAACAAATGGGAACTACCGCTGGGACTCAATACTGTTGATGATGCGCTGACTACAGACAAATATACATACTTCCATCTGGATTCGCTACACAATGGCAATAATTTAAAATGTAAACACAGTACGGTAAAATAATTATTCTTGCAACGTGTACTATGCCTGTTGATAGGAATTAGATATAATAAATAAAATTAATTATAAAAATAAGGGGGTTTTCTTTCACCATTCCAAAGTAGAAATAAATCAACATTACGTGAAAATAATTTATTATTATAGATACGTTGTTTTTTGCAGTCCATTTATGCACTTTTTACCAATAGACCGATATATACAGATATTATATAGATACCTTTTGAGTTCTGTCGAGTAGACAAATTACATTATTTTATTATACAGCTTAATTTTTACCTGCATCTTTGGTGCTACAAGATAATGGTGTGTAACAATACATAATTGTAAAGATTTATATTTTTTCTAAGATTCAGTGTCCAATAATAAAATGTCAACCAAACTTGAGTGCGTTGGAAACACGAGAAACAACTGTTTCACATTAAATGTGCGTAAAGAATTTAATCTTACGTATAATAAGTTTTGTAAAACATAAAAGACGCGTCACATATAAGTGGAATGAATCATCTTAAAAACTATCCTTTTCACCGTTTTTAAACATAACAACTTTTTAAAGCTATTTCGTAGTTGACATTATTAGTATTATGTTATGCGTTCGATGTTTCATTAGATACTGTTAATTAATAACTGTGGGGTAGTCGTTATACTAATCCAAGTCGACATAACGTCTATACACGCTTGGAATTGACACCCGATCACCCGGTGTTCCACAGTCTGTTCCAAAAGTATCGAATAAAAATCTAAACAAACCCTGTTCATGTTGAATTCAAGGTTTCAACTTTATATCACCACTTTTTCCATACTATTAATGTTGCCTTTATTAAATTGTAATAAAAAAATAATCGATTAAAATTTAGGTTATAAAATTAACCCTATACATATTAATTAACCTTGTCAAACGAAAAACATTTTTAAGGTGATTTTAAATTAGAATTTTGGGTTTCAAATAATCAAATCAGAGCACTCAATTTGTAAGTGGCAAAACAAATTGATATCCACAGGTGTTTCTAAATCATTAGAGATCGTCATAGATCTTTTTCTGTTACCGTTTTTCAACACTCAGAAAGTGTTTGTTTTGGTTCAAAATAGATATTACCGGTATATCTAAATCCAAGTTGGTCATAAAATCATGAATATTTAAATAGTTTTAGCAGGCTAACCAGTTTTAAGAACAAGTCTATCCAAATTGACATTTTGTAAGGTGAAACTTAGCCAAGGCTAATTAGCAGTCGATTGATTTTAATACAAGAATCTCTTTTGATGCTGGATGTGATGTGCCAACAGGCGTAAGACTGAAATATTTTTACCTGTACTTTGTGGAAAGCAGCAAAGGCACGAAATTTATATTTACTCCTATATTAAACCTAAATATTGTCTAATATAAATACTTTTTGACGGATATATGCGTGTCAGACCCGTAGACAATCTTCCAAACTGTATGTATGTCTTTGGGAGATTATCTCCGAATCTGCCATGCGTATTTCCCCATTTATTTGAAAAATAAGTGGCGAAAGCTAACCTGATCATTGTATGGCCACTCACCCTGCAATTTAATTATAAGGGTGATCGCACATCTGACTAAGATACGTCGCGCATAGTCGGTCGCGTAACGCCAGAACGGACAAGTAGATAATAAATAAAACATTCAATTTTACACAGTCAACCGTAGTGCATCGAGCTTCCTAACGAAGTTAAGCCTGACGCAACTTCCGTCAGATGGGCGACCATTAATGCTGAGGCTTATCCTTCGGGGGTCTACTGTGGCGAATGCAAGAGTCAGTGGGTAACAATCCTGGCCATCCAGTATCTTTGAGCAGTGCCGGATTAAGCAAGCGCGGGGCCCGTAGCATATAGTACTATAAAGTGGTAAAAAAATAGGGTAAAAGATATTTTTTTTTTTTTGTGTATGATAGTGAAGTCTAACAAATAAATAGACAATTTCAAATCGAACCATTTCAATTCTGCTACGCATCTACACTGAGTGTCGAGTAAGGGTGCTCGCACACGTCAGACTTTTTATACAACCGATTATAGGGCCGATTCAAATTTTATACATTATACGAGCGACTTTTTGTAATACTTGTGCGTTTACTTATCGAAATTCTGTGTTTTATTTTCGCCAACGAAATAATCCAGTTACCGATTGTTTGACGTGGATTGTATTAGACGGAAAAGTTATTACGTTTCACGTGTTTGTGTCATCAAATAAATTCAATATTCCACGTCTTAATAACTTTCTCTCAAAAAATTACGTAATACTTTGAGTTTGGGTTTGGATACGCAGGACCCGTAACAATTGCTATTCTTGCTACGTGGTTAATCCGGCACTGTCTGAGAGGTGTGGTGGGTATTAACACATAAAACCATCGATTCGATCAAGAGTTGCGTATAATTATATAATGCAACTAAAGCCTGTCTTACACGGTGCGATTTAATTTCCTGTGGCCTACTATAAGACTGTATGCCAGGGGAAACTTTCATCGTGTAAACGGGGCTTTACGTATATATCCACTTTCACTATGAAATTTTTGTATTTACTAAGCATAATACAACAAAATAGAGTATACTACACGATATCTGTGTACCTACTTATATTATAAATACAAGTTATAGTGAGCATTACAAGTTTCAAATACTGATTTTATGTAAGTACTGAAGAAAAATGGTGTGCGCTATGTACTACCCCATTCAATTAAATTAAACAAGAATAAGTATTAGGTACAAGAGTAGAAGTATCCACCTAAGCAGGATATTGTTTACCTGAATAATTCACTAAGTTTTTTTTACAGTTAGACTCATTTCCTATCGGTAATTGACGTTATTTGAGGCTGTTAAAACAAAATGATCGGGGCGTTTAAATTCAGCTACTTAAGATTGCTATATTAAAAAAAAACAGGTAAGCTATTTGCAAACGAGTATTCAACCCTAATCATTTTGCGAAAAAGCTACCAACTTCAAATAACATTGGCGCAAAGCAGAAATCACCGAAAAAGCCGCCATTTTGTCGTTATTACGAGACTTTCATTCCTGTGTCAAGTTGCAGCAGCTGCTTCATGAGTTCGTACGTCGAGAAGGAGGTGGCGACCATTGGTATCGCTCTTATGTAGTTGATGCTCATACCGCGATACAAACCCTTCACTATCCCGTTCTCACGGTATATGAGGGTTAAGGTCTTGACCATGCCAGTGCTGTGAAATGGTAGAGAGTTGATTAGTGGGAGGTATTTTTGTCTGTGTATAGTAAGTAGACAATCGCCATTTTCAGCAAGTTCACCTGGGTAAGGTGCAACGCTGGCACAAGACAGTAAATTTTCGAGAATACATACGAGGTGCATTCAATAAGTAGGTACCTAGCCTCATCGCCAGAGGGCGCTGTAGTTTCAAAAGAGTTTTACCACAGTGTAGCACATTCTTTTTTAATTCTTTTTTCAAATTTTCATTCCAATCCCTTCATTTGTTTTAATTTGACAACTTATGGAAGCGAACGTGTCGATCGGTTTTACAAAAATGGAAAAAGAGCAATATCGTTCGGTGATTCGATTCCTATTTTTGGAAGGGAAAACGCGCATCGAAATCAAAGAGCGCTTGGATGCTGTGTACGGTGACTCTTCTCCATCGATGGCCACCGTCAAGAATTGGTTCAACGAGTTTGCACGTGGCCGTACGTCGGTTTTTGATGAACCACGTCCAGGTGCACCGAAAACAGCTGCTACGGAGGAAAACTTTAAAAAAATCCATGATTTCGTATTGGCAGATCGCCGATTGAAGGTTCGGGAGCTAGCTGAGACTGTAGGCATTTCAGAAGGAACAGTGCATCATATTCTTCACGAGGAACTCGGCATGAGAAAGTTGTCGGCGCGATGGGTGCCGCGTTTACTCACATCAGAAAACAAGCGCAACCGTGAAACCACATCGGAGACGTGTTTGGCGCTGTTTAAGCGGAATCCAGCGGAGTTTTTGCGTCGTTTTGTGACCGTCGATGAAACCTGGATCCACTGGTACACACCAGAGACCAAGGAGCAATCAAAACAATGGATCCAGACCGGGGAACGTGCTCCAAAGAAGGCGAAAACTGTAAAATCGGCCGGAAAAGTTATGGCCACCGTTTTCTGGGATTCACAAGGTGTGATCTACATCGATTACCTCGAGAAGGGTAAAACAAATACAGGGCTTTACTATGCCGATTTATTGGGCCGATTCGACGCCGAATTAAAGAAAAAACGACCCCATCTGGCGAAGAAAAAAGTGCTGTTTCACCACGACAACGCACCGGTTCACACGTCTGCCGTTGCCATGGCCAAATTGGTCGAATTACGCTACGAATTGTTGCCCCATCCACCGTATTCTCCAGATTTGGCCCCTTGTGACTTCTTTCTGTTTCCTAATCTGAAAAAATCACTCGCCGGGAATAGATATGGATCGAATGAGGAGGTCATCGCCGCCACGGAGGCCTATTTTGCAGAGTTTGACAAAAACTATTTTTCGGACGGGTTAAAAAAGTTGGAGCATCGCTGGGCTAAGTGTATCGAACTAAAAGGAGACTTTGTTGAAAAATAAATTGCCACTTTTCCAAAATTTTCGTTTACTTTTTGTAGGCTAAGTATTTATTGAATGACCCTCGTATAAGAACAAAATGTGAAGCCCAGTCTCGCTATCGTTTATGTGGTCTGCTCCGAAGCTGTGTTAGGGCTCCATATTCCACATAGTGGTTATTATCTAAAATTCCTGTGACCAGAATAGCAGGTACTGGTCTACTAGTCCGACGGCCGATTAAAGTAAGTACTAATTGAGATTTAAAGTACTAAACACTTATGTTAGTCAAAGACAAATCGTTCATTTGCGAGAAGCGTGACATAATTCAAAAATAGTAGTTTTTGGGTATGACGAATTAAACGTTTTAAAAGCAACGGTAAGAATGCGAAGAAGTATAAAGTCACACCTCTCTAGCTCCCTCATTTTTAGTGTTCATCTAATATATACCAACGGCTGAGCCAACTGCAGCCGTCGACTTGCCGACGCCAGAGGCTACTGCAGCCAACTCAAAAATGCTGATTTTGTAACAACAAAATAGAATTGATTCTAGTCGTCCCTAGACAGTAGGTATGTGTAAGGTAAGTTTTACGAATACATATTACAATAGGGACTCCAAAGCAAGTTATTACTGTTTAAATACCAGGTTAAAATAATTATAAAATAAATCTTATAAATAAAATATACAAAATTATGATTAACCAACCTCCTGCAAGTGTTGCCAACACCACGTGTAAATAACATGCAATCAGAAATTTCGCTGCATTAGTTAGGAATAGAATCATACACATACATTAGAACACAGAGAAAGGTGCACGGTGCAAGTAAGTATATAATTATCAAGGAAAAAATGCACGGTTAAAGTAAATTGATTCACTTTGATGCGTGAATTTAGCATTTTTAACAAATTTTTGATGTGTAACATCTTTCCTCTCGCGTTATATGGGACTGATTTCTTGAAAAGGGACGGAAGTATGTAACAGAAAGTGACATGGAAGCTTGAGCATGGAATAAGTAAGTACTTTTTAATAGCATGGAATTAGTAAGTAAGTTATAATAGCATTTAGTATACTCATGGAAACTATATAGATTCGAATAGGTCGAATTTCGACCAGTGGGTGATCACTAGTAATGAATAATTATTCGAATAAATATTTAAGTATTTATCTTTTTTAAATTTTGAGTCAGTTGCTTATGACCAAGGTGAGATTTCAGATGTTATACATCATATGCGACTACTGTAAGGCGCAGTAATAAAAATGACAGGTCTTTCACAGTTATTTTACCTCTGACAGAAGTCACCCAACAGCAACCTTATTGTAACAAGAATAAAGATCATTGTGATTTTGACAGATTTATAAGTGGCAGGAACCCAACAGTAACCTTATTTTAACGAGATTGGGAATTTGACAGTGATGCAATATTAGGGGTAAAATAACTTGTATGGTCGATATTGAATTTGGTCTTTTCAATTTGGTAGTTTCATTCAATATAGTATTCGAGGCTTAGGCGAATATCATTAGGTAAATAATTATGTATTTAGGTATGCATTAATTACACGGTGCATTGAGGGATAGCATTATTTTGTTGACAAAATTACATAATAATATGTACAAAGTAAAATGTTAGTCCATTACAATACATATTTAGCATAGTCATGAAGTTTATGCCATTTGAGTCAAATAGGTGCAAAGGCAGCAACGTCCTATTTTTCAATGATAGCAACTTTGATTGCAGTCTGTCAATGTCAAACTAGCTTCATTGTTTGACATATTATGTTTGTAGCAAAAACTGCAATATCTCTTAAAAATAACCGATGAAATGATAGGTTGGCGGCAAAAACAGCTGCTTTGAAGGCTTGGCGCAGTGCAGTTTTTATTGGATATTGTTGAACCAAAAATATTGTTTTTTTGGTTTAACAGGATGGGCTACCTTTGCATCTACATGACTTATTTAGTATAATTTCTGTGCCTATTTATTGGTTCTTTAATATCTCCTTATCCCAGCTATATCCCCTATCTACAAAAAACACGGACGACAGTAGTTAAAAGATCCGAAGAATGTTTGCCAAAAATAATGGCCGCTCTAAACTCTTGCTTATCCATCTGCAGTTGGAAATATTTGAAACGTGCCTTGAGGGGAACAAGAGGGTGGTATAGTGGCATACTTGTGAAGCGGAAACGATAGTCAAATGCAAAGTCTTAGTCAACATAATTATAGAATGTGTACATGCCTTTATACAAGGATCTTTGGCGCGTGATACAATTTCACAAATGTTTACCAAACAACGCCTGTCAATGTCATTCAAGACTTCAAGAGCCAAAAGATCCACTTTATGTCCGATCGACCTCTGTCAACTTTACCCCAAGTTTTTAAAACAAGACTGGTCGGTAAATCTGCTGTCAAATCTCATGTCACTTGATGGGATTCATTCAATGAAACACCAACAGTCGATGAGCTTTAATTGAATAACTTATTAGTTACAACCCGTGTGCGCGATAGGATTTCCCATCGGCAAAAATTACGAACTTCCATACAAACTTTCATCCCCTATTTAACCCTTTAGGGGATTAATTTACAATAATCCATCAATCCACTTTCGTTACATAGGGTGTTTTGAAGCTAGCATTTTGAGCCATACATGTTTTAGCTAAAGTACGTTTTTTTTTTTATGTGCTATTTTTAGTTAATTGCCAACAGCGCCCCAGTTAAAAACTGGTATGTTTATTTTTCCCTTTTCGCGGTTTATCTGATTTGCATCTAATCTAATAAACAAATTTCCAAACATCTGAATTATTGAAAAAAAAAAACTATACACTTATGACATTGTAGAATCATTTTAAAATTTGAAAAATAAATAGCCTCAATCATTCAAATAATTTTAAAAACATGCTGAAAATGCTCCAAATTCCAAATGGAGTCAACTATCACCCTCTTAAGGCTTTGCATCTGTTTAAGGAACACTTGGGCAAAATTCCCTGCGGTTTAGGTTGAGTGTTGCCGGGCAGTGAAGATTTTTAATAAGTAGAATAGAAGCCGAGCCTTTGCAAGTTTCGAGTGGCCATCATTTTTATGACTACGTGATCGGGTGTAGAACAAGCACTATTAACATTACATACCCAAACCTCGCCGTCTGCGCGTCCATGCAAGCGAGCTGCATGCGACGCCGGGTCACGTCCAGCGGGTAGGAGATCGACTGCGCCACCGCGCCCGCCAGACCGCCGCAGAACAACTTGCCTGGCACTGTTAATACTAGACCACCTGGAAATATTAAGTTACGAGTTAGGTATAAGAAAAATCTACTAGGTAAGTTTTAATCCCGCAATGACACACACACATACATATTTTACATAACATTTTCCTGTCATGGATTTCCGCAAATTAACGCCTGATTCCATAACTAAAGGAAGCCAAGTGTCTCATGACGTAAAAAATTTTCAAGGAGTGGTAGGCCTCGAAATTCCTGTCATGTCCTTAACGTTTTTTAACGTCAGGCGCAATTACGCAATTACCCCGCTGCTAATTGTAGCAGCGGGGTAATTGCGTAATTGCGCCTTATGTCAGTAGCAATGGGTGTCATTTTGACAGTGCAACAACATTCATTGCGTCATTTTCATTGTTGAGCAGACAAATTTTTCGAACATATGAAGCAATGGATTAGCAATATCCTTCAAAATCATTCAGATTGTGATTGATAGTCTGTTACGCAATTAGGGTGCAGGTCAGTGTTAAAACTCTTTCTTACAAACAAGCGCGACACAAAGGCACCGCTTGTAGTGCTACACGCGGTGTCTTTGTGTCGCGTCGCGTGTCGCGCCTGTTTGAAGGAGCCTTTAGGTTGTATCTTGATCAAAATATAATTCGCGACCATAACAAATATGTATTTACAGAATTAAAATCATTAATACATCTAACTAAGGTTTTGTGATTTTGTCGGTGGATCCAAGAGGATTTCTCCCTCCCGAGAAAAAAGGCAGGCAGCAGTGGTTACCTTTTACCATGTACCGCAATTCTATATGCCTCCATAAACATTTCGGTTTTGTGTCTTTGGGGCCATTCAGGTATTACGTAAGCAGAATTTTTGTAATTTTTAACCCCCCGCCAACATTGGTATAATAGGTTGGGGAAAAAGTTTCTTCGCATTTTTTAAGAAAATTCAAAATATTTTTTAATATAGTTTATTTACATTTAACTAAAGTATGTAGGTACCATTTTGTTCGATAACTTTTTACCATCTTGTAGGTAGGGAAATGATCCCATTGCTATAGAAATTTTGGGACTTCTGTTCAAAATACCGCGACAAGTGGTTTTGGCAGTCCTCACGTGATGTTAACCTGACACTGCCTAAAGAATTCTGAAGAGACCGAAACAGGTGGAAATCTGAAGGTGCAAGGTCAGGACTATACGGCGGATGCATTAACACCTCCCAGCCAAACTCTCTTAATTTTTGCTGAGTGGCTTGTGATGTGTGAGGTCTAGCTAGCGATAGCTAAGAGGTTATCATGATGAAAAACCACACCCCTTCTGTTGACTAATTCCGGCCGCTTTCTCTCAACTTCTTGCTTTAATCTCATCAGTTGTTCGCAGTAGAGTTCAGAATCGATGGTTCTGCCTGGTGGTAACAGCTCATAATGAATAATGCCCTTCCAATCCCACCACACACACAGCATCACCTTGTTGCGAGTTAACCCGGGTTTCGCCAGTCTGTGAAGCCTGACCGGCCTTTGACCACGACCTTTTTCGCACGTTCTTGTCGTACGTGATCCACTTTTCATCACCAGTTATCAGCTTCTTCAAAAATGGTTCGGTTTCATTACGTCGTAATAAAGAATCACAAATGAGTACTTCTATTCCCAGTTCTTCAGCTACGTCGTAACTACTGATATGCCGATCTTGCTCCACTTTTTCAAAAATGGCATCCATTTTATCCGTAATAGGGCGACCAGAGCGACGTGCATCTTTGACATCAAAATTTCCGGATTGAAAACGCTTAAACCAAATTTGTGCTACTCTCACAGACACTGCACTAGGTCCATAAACATCGCAAATTTTTTTCGCGGATTGCGTTGCATTTTTACCTTTTTTGTAGTAAAATTTTAAAATGTATCGAATTTATTCATTAGATTCACTCATCTTGACGGTACAAAAAACAAATGAAAATCACAAATTTTCCTAATTTGAATTTGGAATTATGTTCTTTAAAATTTAAACTTTCAATGATACCAAAACCAGCCAGAAACAAATAGTAGGTATACCCAAAGAGATTTTATTACAAGTTCATACATACTATAATGCGAAAAGACTTTTTCCCCAACCTAATATATTTTTTTTATCTGTTTCTTTATTGTTATTCATGAGTCTAGAAATAAGGAATTTATAGACTACAAGAATTTAATGCCCATTTAATTATTTCCCTATTTCGGTGCTATAAATTAACCATAAAACACCGCGTGTAAGCGAGTTAGTAATATTAATTATTATGGGGAATATCATGCTTTTCGCTTTCGAGTATAGACAAGTAGGGTTGTCATATTTGTTCAAAACAGAATCTTCTGAATGTTGTAGAAAATGTAAATAAATATTGTCGTTATCGTCCCCCATGTCATCAAAAATAAGCAAAGCAAAGACTCCCCCACCCCACTTTGGTGCTTACGTAATACATGAATGGCCCCTTTGCAGTAACGATACGAAGACAACTTTTAAATAATTAAATCCATTAAATCATGGAAGAAACATAAGAGGATTATTTAAAAGGTTTTCTAAAGGACAACATATTTTAATAGTCACCAGCTTATTGTGTTACATTCATCTTTACCTGAAGGTTGCTATTTATCAGAATAACCTTGTTATTAAGTACCGACAGACATAAATAATAAATTAACCTTGCATGAACAAAATAAAATAACGAAAATCATAAGCACAGGCGCTCTCCTGGCGATGAGTAGCGTTGCGCTTGCGAGGTTTTAACTGTCAAAATAATATCAACATTGCGCACATTCATATAAGTAAAGTCGAAATGAAATACACTTAATCACAAGTCTAAGGTCATTACTTAAAACTCTTTCAGAGCCATTTGATTGGTTGAAATATAATGTTCCAACTGCTGGGACACAGACCTCCTCTCCACGAGAGGGAGTGGGCCGTAATCCACCACGCGGGCTCAGTGCGGGTTGGTGGATATCACATGTCTTCGAATGTTTGGTTCTAGGACAGTTTCCTCACCATGTTTTCCTTCACCGTTTTGAGAGCAGTGGTGATGAAATAATTTACACAAAGTAAAGCGCCTGTCTGGGTTCGAACCTACGATCTACAACTCGTAAGTCGTGGCTGTTACCACTGCTCTAAGTTTCTGTAATACGGCTCTAAGCCACACAAACATGAAAGTGGATCAAGCACGCGGTTAAAGTTTAGGTACTAGGTACATTTTATTTTCGACGTTAACGTGCCCAAAGTTGATAATATATTTATGGCAGCAAGAAACGCGTTGTATTCTCTACGTATGTTTGTATGTGTACCGACCCTAAGTAGTTGCCTACTTCTATTTACCTCTAAATGCAGTCGTAATTGCAACTAGAATGTTGCATGCATAATAATTTGCATCGAAACAGAACGAATCAGGAATTTTTCATTAACGTTTCATAATGAACGCGAAGATGCATAATTTTAATAAGGCATGAACATTGTTGTTTTACCTAGGTACTTAAGTACCTATACAATGCGTAGACGACGATACGACAGCAATTTAAACTTATTAATAATTATGTAATAACGTTTTTAGTCTGCATACAAAAAATTGGGATCCTGCCGTTTTGCGAAAAGATTTTGCAAAAACTTCACTACCCAAACAAATTTAAGCAACCTTTTTTTATACCAATGCAATGTTTGGAATGATTTTAGTACGCACATTTTCATTTGGTCAAATTTTTACTTGGCAGAATATTTTCAAGGATAATGTCATTTAGGCATTTGGTCATTAATCAAATGATTTATTACAGCAAACAATCTTTAGACAATAAACGTTAGAGAATGTGTTGTGTGAATGAGATGTGATGTGCGTGTGTGATTTGTCTGAAACAAGTCAAATTTTTGGTTACTTATGGAACTAGTTAGAGTAAGTTAATTATTTTTAATAATGGTTTGGTTAGGTTAGGTTAAAACTGTGACCTCCTACGCCTGCCAGAAACGAATAGACTATATAGAAAAAAATATGGAAAAAAGAGATTATTTTTAGCAGGCTATCGAGAACCGAACTAGTCAGACGAGGTAGAAATTTTATTTTGCGTAAAATGAATAAATGTAATAATAAATGAATTCCAACTGAAATATTTGACTACATAAAAATTGGTAAAAGTACTAGTTGGTAAACAAGTTATTGTTTAAACGTTCACTTGCCAAACATTAGGTTTACGTTACAATTATCTGTGAAAAGATTATTTGGTAAGTAATAATTTGGCAAATGAAATTATGCGGAAAATTGTTTGGGAAGTGATAATTTGGCAATTTCTTTTCGATGAAACAAGAGAGACCCCAAAAAATTAATCAAATATATCCAACAGTTTAGTTAACAGTCGTTCGTTTGACAAAATTATTATAATACTAGAAGCGCCCCGCGGTTTCACTCGCATAAGTTTTGACCCCGTGGGTATATCGGGATAAAACGTATCCTATGTGTTATTTCTGATTATAAAGTATCTGTGTGCAAAATTTCATCCTAATCCGTTCAGTACTTTTTGCGTGAGAGTAACAAACATCCATCCCTCCATCCATCCATCCTTACAAACTTTCGCATTTATAATATTAGTAGGATTTTGCAAATTCAATGTTAAGATTTATTTCATAGTTTCAAAATACTATGTACTTGTATTGCCAGTATTTGCAATAATTGTCGTACTGCGTCACGCGGTTTCACCCGCATATTTTACGATCCCGTGAGAATATAGGAATAAAAAGTCCTATGTCCTAACTTAGGTCATGGTCTACCCACGTGCCAAATTTCATCCAAATCCGTTCAGTCGTTTTAGCGTGAAACCGTAACAAACAAACAAACTCACTTTCGCATTTATATTTTAGTTAGTATTGTTGTCTCCACGTTGCATTATGCTAGAATTGTATGCAGTTCATGTTTCAGTTCTAAACTTCGTAATGTCACCTTTATAATAATGATTGTTTTTAGAATTCTATTGAACTAACACAGTTAGCTCTTCCTACTTCCTGTGATTTACTGGTTAATCTGTAGTAGATACGTGTTTGTTTAACAAATTTGAAACTTATTTAGATTTCAGATGCATTGGAATGCAAGAACTCTATTTATCTATATTGGTATGTACTAGTTTCTGTTAGTTGCAGAGGATTCTTAACCCTAGCTATGAACCCACATAGGCGCCGGGAGCAGGGTGCTCTTGCACCTTCAAAATAAAATAAAGGTGCAAAAACATTCAGAACTATAAAAATATCCGAAAACACCTAATACATTAATAGAGAACTTAACCTAATCGAGACGAGATCCTTAAACGTTCCTCTCAATTCTAAAGATTCTGTGCATTAGTCGACAAAGTACCGAACTCCTGTTTCCGAAAATCTAATCGACCCTAGTCGGGGTGCTAACATTATCGAGCTTGCTTTGCTCTTTGCTCGCTCTTGCATCCTACTTCATCTTAATTCTTAAGCTTCTTTGTATAAATCGACACAGTTAGTCGTCTTTCTGTATGAATGGACAAAATAAAACCTTTCCAATTCGAGACGGATGCAAAAAAGATCGAGCTCGCTTCGTGGAGTTGAAGATGCACCCCCCTGAAAATAAACTTGCCGGCGCCCATGGCTCGGTTACATTGACGGTCAACCCAATACAGTTGCCAAAGTTTGAATAGACTAGGCATAAAATAATGATATTGGCACTTATTAAATCGTCTAATGTTCCTGTAATTATAGCTATACTCTATATCAGGGGTTCCCAAAGTGGTCGATATCGACCCCTTGGGGTCGAAATCGGTTTCCCAGGTGTTGACATAAACGAAAACTGATTTTGGGGGTCGACGAGATCTAAAAATCGACCCCTAGTAATTAGGTAACACAAGTTCTTATTTGAAACTTTCAAGATACTGTATAAGTTGTGTTACGTGTACCAACTTGTATAAGAATTACTAATATTTTAGTAGGAAGTATCATTGTTATACTTTTAAAAAACTCAACAAATTGGCTATGGGGGTCTGAGGTATCAGTTCATTTTGGAAAAGGGGAGACCCCTTTTGTTGCCCAAAATCATTTGGGAATCCCTGCTCTATATGAACAGCTATATGTATGGTAGTACCAACCCGCACTGGGCCCGCTTGGTGGATTACGGCCCAATCCCTCTCACCGAGAGGAGCCCGGTCTCCCAGCAGTGGGAACATTATAGGCTGATTATGAAGCTATCACTTCCTCAGACGAGTACATTGAGAACGTGTGTTCAGAAAGTTGGCAACATCACCAATAGCTGCCAAATAGGTACTAGCTTATTTCCGCAAATTCGTCCGCGTGAAATTTCTTGTTCCCCCAACCCACCGTCGCATCGCATCGCCCGCCCGCGCTAGTACTTCGTCTTCGCTTAGCGTTCTTTCTTACTTTTTTTTTTGCTCGTCTCCTAAGGGTCCTAGAGTGATGTTAAATGGTGCGCCGTAAATCATTTTTAATTTGGCTTCTACTGATTGGATCTGGGACTTTTCATGAAAAAATAAAAATCTAACTAACTCCAAAACTACTGAACTTCGCTAGAACATTTAGTGGCTTAATTCGTCGTTGTATTGATTAATTTGTCAATATTACTGAGCGATACTTCATAATTTAATTTAGGTAGCAATATTGACAATTTAACCTTTTGACCGCCACAGTCATGTATGACAAACGAAAATGTGCCCAGCACGCCACGGTCACGACTGCATGACAGATTATAAGGAATAATCCGTAGCTTGGCGCCGAAGGCACGTTTTTGCTTTTTTGACGTGGCGGTCAATAGGTTAATCAATACAGAAAAATATTTGACAGCTATTTGCGACGTTCGCGTTACCATCTGTATGAACGCACTCTCATAACAAGGACTTTGATTACTACCAAGTTATTGTTGATAACATTACACGTACCGGTATTCCTATCACACTTTTTGCAGAGCCGGGTGGGCATGTACTTCATACAGAAGAACTTGAGTGACTCGAAGCAGTAGAAGCTGAAGCCTGCGTACGGCACCATGCCACATAACGTGGGCACGAAACCGCGGTATAAGGCGCGGATACCACCCTCCTGAAAATTACAAAAAATATATTAAATTTTGTGTTTTAGCAAACTTTTGAAGCGAAGGTAGAAGGCTGACTGAAGTTGCTTTGTGGTTTGATTCAGCAGCTCGTCTCTCGTTTAGGCTAGAATTTCCTTTTCTAGCAAAAACTGGGTCTCATATTATTTTGTCATGTGTGTATGAGGTAAAAAGTCAAAACACATGGCCAAACCTGGACTAGAGACCTGCTCCGGCTTTCAGAGTTTTTCTTATTTTTGTAGCAATTATTCTTGAGAATACTTCTTGGATTTGAGGCTTTACATCAAAATTTTGATGCCTACGATTCAAATTATCGTGTCAAAAGGACTGTGCCTTGCTTTGCTTTTTTTTGTCAGTGGCTGATTTTACTGGGTACATTACAGATCGAATAATCTGTTTCTATTTTTCCTGATGATCCCTATTATATAAAATACGTTAATATCAATCAACATACCGTCCGGAACATAGTGGTAGCAGCATGCGCGATGCCTGTGTACCTATGTTGCCCCGTGATCTGGAACGCGAGGCGCGCGCGGATGGTGTCCAGCGGGTACGTCAAAGTGACAGCTGTCACTCCGGCCCCCGCGCCTGCGATGAACTTGTCGCCGTGTTGCACTATCGGCAGATTGATGCGGCTTAGGTACTGGAAAGGTTAAAGAGTTTCTTAGGTATGCTTGGAGATATATAAAGGCTTCTATTTGAGGGGTTTGCGGCTAAACAATAAAAGCCGAACAGTTCGATCGAGGGTTAAGATCTTTGACAGAAGCCCGAAAGTCTGACAATAAGTCTTATACTAACGGGTATTGTACCAGTTACCTACTATATTCTTAAACTAGATGCACCCCGTGGTTTCACCCGCATAAGTTTTGACCCCGTGGGTATATCGGGATAAAAAAAAAGTATTCTATGTGTTATTCTTGGATATAAACTATCTGTGTGCCAAATTTCATCCAAATCCGTTCAGTACTTTTTGCGTGAAAGAGTAACATCCATCCATCCATCCATCCATTCTTACAAACTTTCGCATTTATAATATTAGTAGGAAGAAGTAGGATAGGATGAAAATGGGCACTCTAGTAAGATGTAGATTGCAAGGGATAGCGGATATATATAGGGTAGAAATACAGTTATGGAATGCTGTCTTTGGGTTCCTTGTTGACTACGGAACCCTGAAAAGGAAAGAATATTTTAAAAGGTTTTGAAATACCCACGTTGGGGTGTAGCCAAACGACGTTGTAATTTTTAAACATGAGAATTTCAGCGGCAGATCGACTCAGCAACACAATGGAGGGAAAAAAGTTAAATTTTAAATTTTAAAAACCCCCGACACTAACAAAAACATCTAAAAAGTAACAAAACACGTATTTGGGCCCTTTCTGTTTAATATAAATTTAGGCAATATTTTGAGCCAAGCGTCGTCGTCGAGTCGGGGGACGGCTAATAAAAATAAGAAGTTAACAGCGGCTATTATTTCTACAATAGCATACATTCATTATTGCTAGGTATAAGCCTCGTCTGTTTGACGTTTTCTTTAGCCGTCCCCCGACTAGACGACGCTTGGCTCAAAATATTACCTAAATTTATAATAAACTGAAAGCTTACTATAAATTTACTAGTAGGTCAGACACGCTGCCAATACGAGTACGTGCATCGCCGAAATCTGCGCACCTGTAGGTATTTTTCCCAAAGTGAAGGTATTTACTGATTTACCCTCATTTCTCGTTCCTTCTCCATCACCACACCCTGATCAGAGTCTGGTGATGGAGCCTGATCATCTAGCTAAAACCTATTTATTGAGACCAGTACAATGACACCAAACACGATACCTGCGCTGTAAATTGGTGAGCGAATTAAATATCAACTAGAAAATAGCTGATAATCTTCAAACGACTGAACTAATTTTCTTGAACCATAGCTAAGAACACTCTCGATTAAGTCACCTTTCAACCAAAAAAAACACAATCAAAATCGGTTCATGCATACGGGAGCTACGATGCCACAGACAGACAGACACGTCAAACTTATAACTTACCGTCGGTTTTGCGTCGGGGGTTAAAAATAACGTTTCTTACTCAAATCGTGATCACGCGTTTACTACGGTGACGCCAAAATATTTACTTTATTATTACCTTTCGTTTCCACAACAAGATAACGATAAGTCAACACGCGTTCCAACAATGTGTGAATCAATAGCTTCAATATCGTCGCAAATAGTAACGTAATCTGTTTGGGGGCTTGGCTCTGATGAAAATAACTATGTCTTGTGCTGCTGGAGAGTTTGTAGCGTCACTTCTTCTTCCCAGCTAAAGCACTAGGAAGTGATGAATGAAGGGCGGGCGTTTTTGGGGGACTGTCTTATGTAATTTTGACGTTCGAAAAGTGCTGATTCTTATCCTAGTTTGAATAAATGACTTTTGATATTGATTTTAACGGCGGGCGGGCGCTATATTCCTTATTCACATAAGGAATATTTAAATAATTTGCGGCTTTCGATGTCCAATTTTAGCAAACAACATGGTTCGCAATAGGGTTCGATAACCTTTGAGTGTTATTTTGATAAACATGGCGATGGGTACTGGAGGTTATCCACCAGTTTGGGTTCATCAACATAGATAACAAAATTAAAAAAAAAATGTGTGAAACTTTAGTGAAGCTGATGGGCGCCTTCGCTGCTCTGCCGAGCGCCTTTCGCTTTACCCCTACTCCGCTGCCGCCTGTAATGCGACATGCGATAGATGGACGAAAAAATTGAGGCAATGTAGTAAAAGTTTCACTTTAATAAGTTTTTGTTATGTCCTTAGCAGCTTTTAATAGAGAAGTGCAAAGAGAGCACGGATTGCCCTGCAGTGGGACATTACAGGCTTTTAATAATAACCGTCGTAATATTATTATTACTACGGTTATTATTAATCTCTACGTTGACGTCATGGTGGGGCTTGCGCGCTCCGAACTCTAGGTCTGTCCAAAGGTTGTTTGTAAAAGATCGCTTTTAGCGATAAGACCGCCCATTGTGTCACCCTGTGTAAAATTTCAACATTAAAATTTGTAATTTTCATGGTGTACATAATAAAGAGTATTCTATTCTATTCTGTGCCGGTAAAGTTTACTTTGCTGGAACAGGTCTAGGGTAAGGAGCCAGACCAAGAGAGATACAGAAACCAGCAGGGTAGCATGTAGCGAGCTGTTGGGCAGGACCCCACGGACCCTATCTTCCGGGAGAAGTTTTGTTCCTTATCTCTGGCTTACCTTTATTGGCCGGATGGAGTGAACACTGAGGAGGAACAGAGCTCCCACTTCATTCTTGCCTTTATTGGCCGGCTTGAGGTGCTCGGAGGAAGAAAGTATTTCAGTAAGTGCTGGTGATGGGACCTTAACCACGGGCTCTGGATTGTTCTGATAGCCGTGGAATACCTCTCCACTCTTCAAACACCTCAACATGTTGCCCCTTGTCGCTACGTCACTCACTATGTGCTACCGACAGTTTCCGGGTGCCCATTATTGAGTGTGCAAGTGCCCTGCCATTTTATCTGTGTATTTCATAACATTGATCACGCAGGGGACATAGTCCATCCATTGTTCCATAGTTCTTGGATGCATTCTAGTGCATACAGGGACAAAATCGTCGGTTGGGCACATTTCATTCACAGCGCCTAATGGGCCTTTGCGAGTTGGCTTCGGCCCCTCGTATGCCTTCCAAAGGCCCGGGACCCCAGGGTCCCGAGAAATGCCAAGAGCCGTAAAAGATTATAATAATAATAATTCTGCTAAAGTGTATTTGCTTATACGCTTCTCTGGGAGGACGTCATACGAGCCTGTTTGCATATACATATGCATTCTACTATTGATATTGACATTCGGTTCTCATTAACTACACATTTGCGGAAACTATGGTATATTGAAGGCATGAAGGTGGGCGAAGGTCTCTCAAATATCAGTTCTTAAAAATCCACTACATATAGCGAAGTCTGAGGGACTCCTATCAAGCCCTATTTCTAAAACCATGCAGTGGTTGATGTCCACAAGGAGCTTCCGGGATCTCAGATAAAATACACTAGTGCTTGCTCTGCTCCCTATGCATGGGATAATGCCAAGGCACTTCCTGACATCCCATGTAGGAGAAAAACTTTCTTCCAAACAATACACTGGCTTCCTACCAAGACCCCTCCGTGCCTCGGAAAGCACGTTAAACCGTTGGCCCCGACTGTCAATCGTGGATCTTTGACAGTCGTTACGGGTCGTCAGTAGCCCGAAATTCTGACAACCAGTCTTACCAGGGGTATCGGGTTTCCTAGTAACTGGGTTGTGGAGGTCAGATCGGCAGTCGCTCCATGTAGAATACTGGTATGCAGCTGCATCCGCTTAGACTGGAAGCAGACCCCAACGTAGTTGGGAAAAGGCTAGGCAGATGATGATGACACTGGCTTCCTACAAACGGCCACAAATAATATAATTTTCCCAAATCATCATCAACCTTTACATTCCACCTCTCTACCGATCATCATTAGGGTTTTATGTGACAAGTTATATTAATATCTAACTTCCGTGTATGTCATAGTCGTTAGTGGGTCGCACCGTGTCATAATGTCATCACCACAGGCCGCGCCTCGCGCACTCTCTCTTTCATAAGGTCACTGGAGTTTCATTTTCGGTCATGCCTTATAGTTTATAGCAATCATTATTGACGTTTTAATGACGTTATTAGTTGATTGTAAAAGTCATGGTTATTCACAAAACGTGACTGAGAATAAGTAGAGAAGAATTTTAGAACGTCAAAAAATACAAGAGACAGGCCCTCAAATATGGTCACCGCTTGCTAGTGTTATCTACCAAGAGGTAACGGTGTACCAAAACTACATAGACTAACATTCTACTGGAGTTTCTAACCTCATTTTTTTTGCACATGGGCCACGCGTTACCTTCTGTACAAAAATTGATGTGGGACCTTTTAATAATGACCCTGGACTGGACTAATGACTTTAATAGACCTCTGTACGCTCGATGGTCTGTCGACGTAGGTAAATGTCTGAGTTATTGCTCTCAGACAAAAGCCATCAGAGTTATACAACGTATTTAAAAGGGTCATTAGTTTTTGATATGAATCATACGATAATGACGCACATACTAAGAAGCCCGTTTTGTATGAATTCTCTGTATTCACATTAAGTTAGTTAGAAATAGGAAAGAGGTCGCAAAAACCGCAAGATGTATGATTTCTTTGTGAAAATGATGTGTTGTTCGGTACAGGGAAAATGTACGTTTTCTGTATAAAAAAGTATGTTACGTAGGTAGCGTTAATGGCGTAAATTAATATTAATACGCTTTCGCAGGTATATATGGCTTTTGTATTTCTTCACCTTTGTGAAGAAATACAAAAGCCATATATGTATACCTAAGTTAGTACATTCTTTCCTTTTTGTATAATGTCCTCTTTTCTCTTCCACCCCTCTCTATCTCAAGAAACGCTTCCACTTTCTTGGCGATTGGGAAGAAGAAATTTGTATGGTCATCAAATAACTAGGGGCTTAAAATGCCTATGCATCCCCCAACTTTCGTTGACAAATCCTTTGTGGAATGCATTGCCGGTTCAAATAAAACGCGCGCAGTCGTTACTCGTATCTAAAAGACTCGTAAAGGAACATTACTTGTCGTTGTGATCTTGTTCTCGTAACTGTAATTGTCTCTAGTCTTAATTTATTTTCGTTGCTTATATATTTATGTATATATTATTTAGGATATGTATATATCTGTGTATCTATACGTATATTGTATTTATTTTTTTACACCAACGACAGGCCCCTCTTTATGTCCAGGCAAATCACTGTCCATTCCATGGTTGCCTGGAAGAGATCGCAGAAAGCGATAAGGCCGCCCGTGGTATATTTTGTAGTGTTTGATTTATTTTTGTTATGTATTTTTGTCGTGTACAATAAAGTACATATAAACACCGTACCTAAAATGTTGGAAAGCCAGAAATAAAAATTAATAACTCAGAATGGGTGGTAAGCATCCAAACTGAAATTGTTTTTACTGTATCTGTTATCTTCGTTAGATTATGCCATAATCAGAACAGTTGACAGATGCATTTATGATTATAGAATTATCTAATCAGTGAACTCTGAATATTGAAGTAGGTATGGGTAAAATATGGTTGTTGATCGTCTTAATTTTACGCCAGACTCAAGAGGCTTTAAAATGTAATAAATTGGTTTTTCGTCAGTTGGGTCAGGTGAAGGCGGAGAAGTTAAAGACAAGCGAAGGATCAGTTTTATTGCAAGTTTGTATAGGAGAGAGTTGTACGTACTGTTATTAACCCGTGGTCTTCGATCAATCTATTATTGATCGAAGCCCGTGGTTAATACAAAACGGTGTCACTTTGAACTCGAGACTTAAGGTGGTTCTTTGTAGTCTGGTAAAACTCAGACAAAATGCATCACGTTGTCGATGCGTTAGCTTTGTTTTATTGTGATAAAAGTAGAATTCTGATTGCAATTTTATATGCTTTGAAGAGGTTATAAAACTAATATCATTCATTATGCTAGTTTCAAACCAGCTGAAGACTGGCAAGACTATAGTCAACGTTTTAAAATACCATCTTAACCACAAAGAGGGGAAAACTCTTAAATTTAGAGTCTTGACTACACGAAGACGGCTACAATACGAACAGATAGCTGATGTTTAACAGTTATACCCCGTATAGCCCCGTAATAATCCAATCATAAACCAATCCATTCATATAACACTAAATTTCCAAACACAAGGTCAAGTACTAAAGCACTTGTCAGTAGGATCTGTCATCGTAGCAACCGGCGTGTGCGCATGTGCCAGTTAACGGTCGGCGGCCCCACCGGGACTGAACACCGGTTCTTTTGAAAGTGAAGTTGGTACTTTATGTGGGGTGTTCGAGGAAGGTGAAGAATGCCGTGTGTTTGGTACCGATATATTTTTCTTTTTTATCGGTACTAGTATCCTCTTTGGGCAATCTGTAAATAGGTGGAGAAGGATACGATTAAGAAAGGAAAGTTTGTCTTTCTATCTGCAATTCTGGATTTCCGACATTTTGTCTTTTCGGGTGGGAAATCATCAAATAACTTCTCCCGCTCTGGGCGGAGCGGGAGGGTGTGTCAGACTCTTACTGACTAAAACCCACCCGTGTTCGTTCCGTTGCCTGTGTTGCCAGGGACCACGGTATCCCTTTCGGACTTTCTCGCGCATCGGCCCTAGCGGACCCCTACACTTGTGCTGACATCTCTTTGAGGTGCGCGCGGAACTCAAACCGCCGTACATTGTCTTTGCATCACCCAAAGGCTGACTGGTAGAAAATGCCACAAGTAAGTCCGCCTCTGTACATTTGTGTGTTTGATTAAATAAATAAATTATATTGGCAAGAAAATCTTGCCCCGACCAGGTTCATGTCCAGTCTTTGCTCATATCTTCACTGATTAGTTTATTTATTTATTTGGGATATCCAACAAAGGATACTCGGATACAACTGAAATCACAAATATAAAAAGCCGGCAATTGCGAGTAGGACTCGCGCACGAAGGGTTCCGTACCATAATCTATAAAAACGGCCAAAAAAAATCATGTCTGTTGTATGGTAGCCCTCTGAAATATTTATTTTATTCTGTTTAGTATTTGCTGTTACAGCGGCAGGAATACATCATCTGTGAAAATTTCAACTGCGTAACTATCACAGTTCATGAGATACAGCCTGGTGACAGACGGACAGCGGAGTCTTAGTAATAGGGTCCCGTTTTACCCTTTGGGTACGGAACCCTAAGGTTATTTTACGTGTGCTCCTTAGAATATAGGATATTCTAAGGTTTACTCATTCAATTACAGTAGACCACAGCATGCGCATAACTAGGTGTAAACATGATAAAAATAGAATAGTTCATTAAGACGCTGACAACACCTAAACCGCGGTCACTGTCAGATTGCATAGAAAAGAAAGAGAAGCGCGACGACAAAACGCTTGTAATTTATTGCAAAATATGAAGTAATTACCTATTTACTCAGAATTGAGTTGAGTAATCGAAAATAAAAAACAACCAAGTTCTGCATTAGAATAAGACGTACCTGTTATTAATTAAATACGTAATTTATGTTGATATTTAATACAGATATTTTGGATTAGCACTCAAGGTAAGAGGTTAGTTTAACGTTAGTTTGTATCGAGATTTTTTTTCAAAACGTGTTTTGGTGACAACCAAGTTCTGGGAAATATGTTCAAAATTAACATATATTTTTTCCGCTACCACAAACTATACAGATTTGGCAATTTTCTTTCTTAAGAGAAGCCTATTTTGGTCAATTGGGTCTTGTCAGCGCCTTAATTAGAGGTCGTTCAAGCCTTTGATCTTCACAGTTATACACGCCACGCCACGCCATGCCACGTCATGGCTTGGGGACATGGGTACTAATAGAAGGTTTCAGAGCTGTGAGAAGATTTGATCAAAGAAAAATCGACCAAATCCGGCCAGACATCGCAGATTATCCCACGAGAGGATTAGTACAAAAAACCAGGCAAGTGCGTGTCGGACCACGCACAATGAAGGGTTCCGTAGTTAGGATGAATTTATGCCAAAAACAAACTTAACGTTGTCGTTGAAAAACATGTTCTCCCATAGATCGATATTTGTCACGATCAATTCTCTAACAGCAAATGTAAGTTGGGCTGTTACTCGTTAACTTGTACAATGTACAGCCTACTTAGCTGTGATAGTTTTCCTTTAAACTTCGTTATATATACTACTGCCATTAATTTCTTCACATATCCAAAATCAACCATTTAGCCAGGGGGACATTTGACTCTAAAAAAAAATTGCATTTTAAAGCTTAATGTTACGCAGAGAGATCCCTGAATTGAAATATGGTTTTCAGAGACCTGCAATATAATATTTTTGAACAGCCTATCCAACGATATCCCACACCATGGAATAGACGAGAATCCCTACTATACGTTTGCACGTATAGTAGGGATTCTCGTCATGGTAAATCAAAAACCATCAAAACAATCAAAAACCATCGTCGAAAACAAATCAACAACAATTTTTTTTGTTTTCATGATTTATTTTGCCACTTTGACGGCGTGATTAAATTACAGCTTTCTAGTACTAAGTCTCTGAGCTAAGTAGCGGACAGGCAGACAGACAGACGGACTTGGCGAAACTATAAGGGTTCTTTGTTGAATACGGAACCCTAAAAACTCTTTGCATCTTAATAACATTTTGAAGAATCTCACACATCGATTTTACACATCAATAACGCGTACCTAGTAAATGGTTTTCAAACGTATTTTAGGGAAAGAGCGATTCGAGATCCAATTTTTACCCGACTAAGGCAAAGCCAAAGTTGTATGTATGTATGGATGTACACCTGTTGCCTCATAACTCCTAAACTATTCGTCATATTTTTTCGCAGCTGCGTTCACGGTACAAAACCAATGACTGGAAAGTGAAACGCGACTTTACTTCCTATATGAACATAACCAGAAATCGAAAAAAAAACAAAACACAACACAGTGACATAATCAATGAAAAACACATCCGCAGTGATATAACCTTGAACTTGAAACCGTCTTTAAGCAATGCAACAAAAATAGTGGGTTATTTTTAAATATTCTCAATTAGAGACCAGTCTTGGCACAAAGCCCATCATGACGACACAATCAGACGCGATACGAGTAATAATCGTGATTACAGATATAGGTAATGTTTAGTCTGCTACTCCGGAATACATTATGGAATTAACAATCTTATCGAATCTCTGTTCGTCTATCGGTGTTTGAAGCTCAAATTTCGATGTAACAACTAACTGTAGGACATACTTCTCTACCCTTATCATCGTTCACACAATCTTTCTTTGATCTATAGTTTTTTTTAGTCTTATGAAATCTGTCGAAAAATTTATAAAATAAATAAGTTTTTTTTTATATTATTGCATTTTGATGAAAAATGTTGGAAAGCTTAAAAGATGAAGTTATTCTGATGAATGTACAGCAATAAGGAGTCTTTGCCTCGTAGTAGGTCAAACACTAAAATCTTGTTCCTATAAGCAACATTCTTGATATAGTTTCTATGAATTCAATGGACCAGTCACTGCGGAATGTTAAATAGCTTCTAGTGAAGTATACTTCAATATACTGTTTGGAGTGCAAATACGAATATTGATGAGAATGTTTTACATATGTACTTAAAACTATTTCAGACTAAAGAAAGACATACTTATAGGTCTGTTATTGAAGTATCGTTAAGGGATGAATAACTGGCTTGTATTATTGATTGATGACCTACAAAAGATCGCGGGGATTGGATGAGACTCGCACAGACCAGGGAACCGACCCTACTAATTACAATCTATATCAAAATCAAAAAGCCTTTACCATAATTTACATAGCAAAATTAAAACAATAATTATTTTATCATATCACATATTTAGAGTTAAATTCACATTGATAGTCGTATAATTCTTATGTCCTTGTAAGCAAAATATAGTTTAAATTATGTAATTATAAGGATTAAAAATATTATTATTAGTGTTGGCATGCACGTGAAATTATTTACATAAGGAAGTCGCCTCTGCGGCGTCGGCCTCCCCCAACTTTCTCCATTTTTCCCTATCTCTAGCTTGTCTCCTCCAGTCTGGTCCACATCTTTCTTTAAATATATCTTCCCAGCGCTTTCGCGGTCTTCCTCGTTTTCTTTTTCCATCTCTAGGTACCCACTCTATGATTTTCTTTGTCCATCTTTCGTTTTCCATTCTGCAGATGTGGCCCGCCCATTTCCATTTCAGTCTTCTTATTCTCTCTACTACGTCAGTTATTTTAGTTTTCCTCCTAATTTCCATTTTCCTTTGCATAACTCCGAGTTTGTGTTTTTCTTTTATCCGTAAATACCATGTTTGGCATCCATGTGTAAGGCATGGAAGGATTGCTATCTCGTACAACTTTCTTTTCAAATTCATGTGTACCTTCCTGTTCTTCATGATTTCTTTAAAACTCCAGTACTTCGTCCATGAAATTGCAATTCTTCTGTTTGTTTCTTTTTCAGTTTGGTTCACCACTACCAATGAAAGTCAAAACTTTTTTTTTTTGGTACCCTGATTGTCAGATAGATATCTGTCCGATAATCCACATGACAGTAAAGGGACAATAATAATAAATCAGTAATTACTATTTTCCGGAAAATTAGAAAACGACCTACCTATTTTATTATTGATTCGTGTCGAGAATCATTAGCATAGTTACCTCCTTGAATTTGACGAGGATGCTAAACGACACCTTGTCTAAAAGGAAATATAATACAGAAAACCAGGCAGCAACACAGACCAGTCGAATTTCGCATTGAATAGAAAATACTAGTACTTATTGGGAAAAAGCTAGGTAGATAATGAGCACAAATTGACGTATGAAACGACCCTAAAATACAATAGATTACTTTAATAATATCTATCGATTAATAGAATATCTTATTACGGAAAAACACACAAGACTTTAGATCCACATTTCAAAAGTATCTCAAAAACGTTTTCTGAGTGCCATGTGCATTTATCTAAAATCCAGTATTTGTGCTCGCTTTTACATTAACGTTGTAGCACATCTGGGAAAAAAATAAGCAAATCAATCTACCAGTGCCTGTGTACACAGAAATGCGGACGGAGGGGTTAATTTTAAACAAAGTGTGTTTACAGATCGGTTAATTATTAAACAATCCAAAGCTTGGATTTTTTGAAATCAATGACGTTTGCTGGACGTAAATTCGAAATTTCGAAAACCTAAAAAATATTTATTCTTTCTCGTAGTTTTCTCCATACCTTCTAGATATTTTTACTTGCATGTTTACAAACTAACGTGCTAACTTTTGTTCGATTATCATCTTATCTTAGGCTAGTTATGATGATTATTGGCGATCGCCAAACTCTATTAGAGTGCGTAAGAGAGGAAAAGGAGATTAGAGGTGTGTGTGCCGTAGGTACCCGGTAATTTTTCGTACTAGGTTAACCTTTTACAAGTATCGAAAAATATTTAGTCCAAATACCCTATGAATTATTTACTCAAATTCGGATAGACTCGCGTACGGATGCATCGTATCGTATGGTACTTTCTTCCGTACCTTCATCGCATAGGCCTTGCCACCGCGTTTCGATTGCGATACATGAAGTCTCTCTCATACATCAAAACTATTTTGTGTGAAACTAAACTACGAGTATATCTTCATATGAATACATTTTATTTTTTTTACTACACACATAAACATACATACATAAACTCACGCCTTCTTCCCATGGGGGTAGGCAGAAACTATATAACGCCACCTGCTACGCACAACTAAAATATTGTGAACTAAAAAACTTAGTCCAAGATCAATGATCAAGAAGCATTCTTCCATTTAAAATTACATTTTACGTGCATTTAATTAGGTTATTTTTTACATGATATGAATAGACTGGAATAGGTAAATACTCGATACTTGATAGCCGTACGCTGTGAACGTACTTTGCTAATACTTCAATAAGGACTCAATAGATCGGATCCCGTACGCGCTCCATTGAGTCCGTATTCGGAAAAATATTAAATAATCAGGATAGTTTATGTAAGGCCGGGTATTTTCCGTATTTTAATCATGAAAATTGTGTGATGTTCGAGGGTTGACATTGTAAAGCGCTAATAACATCATGTATGGTACTCGTACAAATACTAATCACTACTTGGCTTGAATACGAGGCTTATGGCTACTTTGTATGTGTGTTACTACTATTCATAAAATTCTCGCTTTGATAGAAAATACACGATGTACTTCGTACTTTACGCGTCGTACGGCCCAGTACAGAAAATACCTAGTGCGTATGCGCACTACCTGTTCTAGTAAATACACACATTTTTCACATTTCTAATGCCCATAGATTGCCATAATGTTTAAAAGTTGGCAAGGGCGTCGCCAGCCGATAAACCAGGGGAGGGCAAGTTGATATACATATAGAGGATGGGAAAAGTATGAATTGTACACATTGTGCACGGCACAGCGATCAAAATTTTAAAAATTTTTCCTGTTTCCAGAAAGGTGTTAGCCCCTTTTAGGACATCAACAACGGTTAGATTTATATACAATTGCTGCCTAATTTCGATTTAATTTGTTATGTTCGGTAAATCATAAAATTGGACGAATTCAAGTGAGCGGGCGCTTTGGTTGTTTTGCATTTGGGTACTTTTTTATCTCTAGGGGGCAGCTGCCCCTCCCTGCCTCCCCTTGGCGACCCTTGGAAGTAGGTAACAAACTGAGCTAAGACCCTTTTGGCATTATAAGCATTGTTATTTTTCTGTTTTCATATTTTTGAGGTGTGTTGTTCTTTCATTTTTCTTTCTATTTAAAAATATTTCTTTTAAAAGTTCACGAAAGACTTTTCTGCACTAAATAAATAAAAATCTTACCGTTTTATAAATTTCAAAGCTAGTGAACTGCGTGGCCGCGTACGGGAATATCCTGACCATCTGAGCTCCGTTGCCCTTATACAGGGCTATTAGCGACTCATTCTTGACTATGGCGGTTAGCCCACCGATGACTCCGTGGTTCTTATAGTGTGAGGACTGAGCTTGGAGCAGGATCTTCATTCGATCTAATGGGGCCACTGTGGTTTTGGCGCACATGCCTGCCACACCTAGAAAGAGAAAATGGTATTTAAACGTCATTACGAATCCCACTGAGTTGAAGGCAAGTTTAATACTGATGACGTACATGGTGGGACAACAATCATAATCAGCCTATAATGTTCTCATTGCTGGGACACAGGCCTACTATCTGTGAGAGGGAATGGGCTGTAATCCACCACGCGGGCCCGGTGCGGGTTGGTAGATGTCACATGTCTTCGAATCTTAGGTTCTAGGGCATGCCTTACGATGTTTTCCTTCACCGTTTTTTTTCAAACAATTTCATCACCACTGCTCTAGTGGTGATGAAATTGTTTAAACAAAGAAATATGCCTGCTTTGGTTAGAACCCACGACATACAACTCGTAAGTCGGGGCCGTCAGTGCAGCGCTGACTTGCAACTGGGCTAGTGTAGACACTAGTTGCAACCCAGTCCAGTGCGGACCTCGCGCCCTCAAGTCAGTCCAGTTTACTAACCTACCCTTCTGTTATCGGGCCCAGTAGCTTTCCCGTCATGCGGAAAGCTACTGGGCCCTTACTGCCGATCTCGTCTACATGAACCCACTGACTGTGTCCAAAATTCCGAGTCACCGGGTCCAGTCACAGCCACTGCATTAGAGGTTACTGCTGGGTGGCCAGTAACTGTCAGATAGGCAGTCAGTCCATATATGAATAAATCGAATCATAAAGTGAATAAATTAAAAAAAAACTTAATTTGAATTACTAGGGAAATGTTGACTACCCCTGAACTGTCACTTTGACAATGACATTTCTTTGTTTACATTTTTGATCTCGAATTCGATTTCTGGGTTTAGTACTCGGCTGCATCCGGTTAGACCATAGAAATATAAAAATACAAATGGCTTTTGCACAGCAAGACGATAGCGACCGATGTTTTCGTGTAAGTTGTATGGTGCATGGTAAATGTACGCTGTGTTTGATGGAATAAGGTTTATAATTGATTGTGTAGTACGTTATGATGTATGAATTGCGAATGTGTGCGCGACTTCGAATCTATTGCTTTTACTGAACTGCATGTGTAGTTGTGGCGAGTGGTAGGGACAAACTGGAGACACCGGGTTCCGATACATTTTCATCTACCGGGCATAAATCTCCTTCTTTCTTATATACCTACCTATGGGTTAGACATTGTTGGGAAAAGCCTAGGCAGATGATGAGAGCTTACAGCTGGGTGCGGAAACATAACAACATTTGTTTTAAGCAAGATTGCGGTCGACTTGTTAACCGACTGTAAATAGAAGGTGTCATAGGAAGACACTGACGCGACATTTATTATTTTGTCACTAGTAATTTGATTGAATGATGATTGTGTTATTAAAATGACCTATTTATTTAGTCTACAGATTACGACCGCTTTATGATATTTTATAATAGACCAGCTGCGCCCCGCGGTTTCACCCGCGTAAGTCTCGATGCAGTGGGAATATCGGGATATAAAGTATCCTATATCCTAATCCAGGTCATGGTCATGTGCCAAATTTCATACAAATCCGTTCAGCCCTTTTAACGTGGAAGCGTAAAAAACAAACAAACAAACTCAATTTCGCATTTATAATATGAGTAAGGATGGTCTTATCGCATTTATTGTTATCGTAGCTGCGTTGTTTTGAAGGTTCGTCGTACTCAATGATATTTTACGCAAGATATATTACGTTCATAGTTTCATATTATATTAGTGTACATAGGATAGTTTTTATCTCGATATTCCCACGGGATCGAGACTTATGCGAGTGAAACCGCGGGTCGCCGAAAGTGAGTCGAGCGCACATTTTTTCTGTCATGGACTGCCTTATAATCAGAGATCGGATATTTGGATGCATATTTACCTAAAGTTAATATTTAGCTGTGAAAGTATGGAGACGGCTTCATAAAATATTTTGTTTTGCAAAAAAAATCCGGGATGCCAGGAACATCGGAAATGCATAACTAATCGTATGTATAACATGGAAGAGACTTAAAAAAAAAGAAAAACCCCGGGATTCTTGGATGCATATTTATTTAAAATAAATGTTTCAACCTACCTAACAATATTAGGTAGGTTGATATGCACACAATTCTATAGAAAGAAAAAAAAAAGTCAATTGCGGAATGGTAGGCGGGATTTTTACGATCGATACAAAAGTGCATTCCATATAAGCCAACACTTGAAAGTAAGTTAACATACTTTCGATTCTATACTGAGAAACCTAAATTTGTATTCCCAGAACCGCGGGATCTTTTCGATACTAAAGCGTATTCCATATTAGCCAACATCTCAACTTTAGGTGAATATGCATCCGCTTATCCGATCTCTACTTTATAATATAAGCCGTCAGTTCTATACAGGAGGGTGCGTTTTTAAGTACGCGGAATGGGGGGGAAGGGATAACAATAGGTCATTATCGGGATGGCCACAACTTCAGCCACTCAATATTAGTATAAATACTAGGTTTTATCTTAATTTGATCCTAAAGTCCGGTTAAGTAGTCACGACCTCTCAAGGTCAACTACGAGATGCCATACTTAAAAAAAAATAAAAAATAATTGGATCATTAGTCTTTGAACTATCGTCAAGCAAACAACTCAATCAGGAAGAAAGTGTGAATTATGGAAAAAATCGAGTACCGTGCCGTAATAAAGTTCCTTACCAAGCAAGGAAAGTCAGTTCAAAATGTACTGGAAGAGATGGAATCCGTCCGACTCTTGCCCGGGTAAAACCATGGTGTACAAGTGGCACAGTCTCTTTAAACAAGGCAGGACCTCACTTGAAGACGACCCACGGCCCGGACGGTCGATCGAGGTGACTACTCTGGAAATCATTAAAAGTCGAAAAAATAATATTGGAAGATGCTAGACTAAAGAAGAAACAGCTCGCAGAAATGGTTGGAGTATCGGATACGACAATTTTCAAAATTCTACACGATCATCTTGGCATGACAAAGGTCAGTGCAAGATGGGTGCCAAGAATGCTCACGCCGCCTCCAAAACAACACCGTGGAGTGTTCTCGCACGTTTTTGGACCTCTGTAACGAAGATAAGGATGGACTATTAAGTCAAATTGTTACTGGAGATGAAACTTGGGTTCATCATTATGAACCTGAGTCGAAACAGGGCTCTATGCAGTGGCACAAAAAAGGCACACCACCACCCAAGAAGTTTAAAGTTTCACAATCGGCTGGAAAAATCATGGCAACAGTGTTTTGGGATTCAGAAGGGATCCTGTTGACCGATTATAAAGATAAAGGCGTTTCTATAACCGGAGAATACTATGCTTCTATCCTCGAGAGGTTGAAAGAAAGCATTAAAGAAAAAAGGAGGGATAAATTGACCAAAGGTGTCCTTCTTCTTCACGACAACGCGCCTGTTCACAAGAGCCATGTTGCGTTGGCTGCCCTGCATAAGGTGGGCTTTGACATCTTAGACCTTCCACCCTACAGCCCAGACCTGGCTCCCAGTGATTATTACCTCTTCCCAAAACTGAAAGCTAATTGAAAGATCTGAAAAATGTATAAGGGTAGCAGGTGAATATATTGAAAAAGAAAAATAATTTAGTATTTTTATTTTCACTTCTCACCCTCCATTCCGCGAACTTGAAAACGCCCCCTCGTATCATTCGTGGCGTAGTACGAGTGAACTGTGACACGCTCAGGTTGCATGGAAAGTATTGACAATGGCCTCCTCTAAAGTCGAATTATTAATTCATTGGAGTAATCTAACATATGCTAGCTGTCACTTTGTGTAATAAAATGGTCATATTTATTGTCAATCAACTCAGCCTATAGCAGTCCACTGCTGGACATAGGCCTCTCCCAGGCTGCCACAACACCCTGTCCTCCGCCTTACGCATCCAGTCTGTCCCAGCCACCTTTTTAAGGTCGTCGGTCCATCTAGCTGGGTAGCGTCCCACACTACGCTTGCCGATACGCAGTCTCCACTTCAGGACTCGTCTGCTCCACCGGCCATCGGTCCTTCGACACACATGGCCAGCCCACTGCCACTTCAGCTTTTATTTATTTATTTATTTATAAAGGTACACCAACAGCTTCCGTATACAAAATATCAAATAAAAGTAGATAACAGTCATGAACATAGACAGTTGCCAATAACAGGTGAACCAGCATTCTCAAATTTAAGGTAAGAACAAAATTAAACAAAACTTATAAAAATAAAAAATAAAAATGATGTGGTTTCAAACTATATATCAGCTTGCTGACTCTGCAGGCTATGTCGGTAACTCCTGTTCTCTTCCGAATAACTTCATTTCTGATCTTATCCTTCAAAGAAACTCCGAGCATAGCCCGCTCCATGGCGCGCTGAGCGACCTTTAATTTGTGGACCAGCCCGACTGTCAGTGTCCACGTTTCGGCACCGTATGTAATAACGGGCAGGACGCATTGGTTGAAGACCTTAGTCTTCAAACACTACGGGATTGGCGACGAGAAGACTTGACGAAGTTTTCCAAACGCTGCCCAACCCAATCGGATCCTCCTGTCGGCTTCATTCTCAAAGTTGTGTCTACCGAGCTGGATAACTTGTCCTAGGTAGACGTACTCCTTCACAACTTCGAGAAGCGACCCTTCGATGTGGATTGGACTCGGCAAATATTTAATATTTATTGTAATGGTGATTGATTCGTTTAATCGTTTAGTGTTAGATGTATAATAATATAAGTGTAAAAGTCTAGAATACAATAAATATGACTATTTTATTACACGAAGTGACAGCTAGCATATAGCAGATTACTCCAATGAATTATTAATTCGACTTTAACAGCGGCCGCTTAGCCGTCTGCGTGCTCTGTAGGCGGTAGTTACATCAGCACTTCTCTAGCGATGGTTGTGTAAAAGATGACAAGGGTGTTACGACAAGAGGATAGGCATTGAGCACGTCTTCCTGTCTGTTGCAGTTTTCCAAGAATGAACCATCAGATACATTTTTCTAGCTCTAGTTTTGATAAGGTTTTTGTTTTAAAATTAAATAAAACTTTATGTAAGACTAGGGCCATAATTTTGTTACTAGGTAGACTAGGGCCATAATTTTGTTAGTATTTTGTTGTCAGTAACAATGGTGCTTAAATAAGTAGGTTATGTTGACCTATGGCTGTCACCAGTGTTCCTGAAAAGGACAGTCCAGTCTGGCAGCTATCATTTTCAGGATGCTGTTGTCACCACCTTGCAAGCGCTGTAGTAAAGAGGCCGCTTTCTTTCGCATGATGGCAAAGAAACCATCTGTGCTAGTCTCCGCAAACATTCCTGAAGGGCTACAACGCCATGGCAGTCCCAATAGCATCCTAAAAGCATTATTAAATTGAACACGCAAGACGTTGTAGGCTCGGTGCGTGCATGATACCCACAGGCCACTCGTGTAAAAGGATTGACAGAGTGCCTTAAAAAGGTTTATCGTCTGTAGTACAACGAGCGAACCTGCGGGCAAGCATATTGCTCCTCACAGACAACGCCCTTCGCTCCCTCTCTATATCTACCTCATCTCTTAGGTCGCTCGTGACAATGTGGCCAAGGTACCTAAAACTATCCGCAATTTTTATTGAGACTTATGGGCGGAACCCTGCGCGGCTGCTGCTTAGGTGCTTTAAATACAAGAATCTTACTCTTCTTCGAGTTGTATATTAAGCCATGTTCCTCCGCATAGGCCTCGCAGGTCAATAACAACTTCTTCAACCCACCTGAGGGACTGAGAAGCACCATATCGTCTGCATAGCTTATATTGTTGACACTCGTTCCGTCAATGTGGCAGCCGACATATGTACTGCTCAGTCGCTCGATGAGCCGGTTGATATAGAGGTTAAATAGCAGAGGCGAGCTTAACCCCACCTATCTGATTCCGCATTCCAGCCTGTACTCATCCGACAGAGTACCCACCCACCTCACCCGGTTCTTTTGGTTAGAGTACCAATATTTGAGAAGGGAGGTTGTACTCTGCCGACACACTCGCGTCCCTCAACTTGTCCCACAGTACGTCATATGCAACCAGATCAAATGCTTTTGACAAGCCGAGGAAACACGCAAGTGTTCCTGATTTAATGAATAATTTTTGAAGTGAAAACTTCTATAGGCGCCGTTGAGCGTTTTTTGATAGGAGAAAACTTATGAATTCACGTCACCGACATGCCCGACACCGACACGCTCTAGCAGCAGTTAGTGAAGTTAAACTGACCACGTGAAAAGTTTAATTTGTGTATACTGTGCATTGTTTAAACTGTGTTTTAGATAATCATTATTTGATTTAAGTCAAAATTTCTTTAGGTGCGTTGAGCGAAAACTTCAGCTGTCGACGGCCCCTTTGACTGCCTTTGTTTTTTATTCACCTTTGTACAGGGAACTGTACAAAGGAGAAGTCCATGTTCAGAAGTAATAGATATTTATGATGAATCACTAGGTACAAAGAACTTATATTTTTTATTCAGAACACTCTTGCCAATGTCATTTCCAGTAAAGTAGGCCCTGCCTGAGCAGCATAATAGATCAGATACACAATAAAAGGCTGTGATATTTTAGTTTATATTATTTACTAGCACCTGCCCGCGACTTTCATTCTCGTGAAATTTCTTATTCCCCGTAGTTCCAGAGATTACCCCCTACATACAAACTTACAAACCAATTTTTCCCGTTTTAGGGTTCCGTACCCAAAGGATAAAATGCGACCTCTAAGACTCCTTTGTCCGTCGTTTGTATCTCAAGAACCGTGATAGTTACTAGTTGGACAGTTGAAATTTTCACAGATGATGTATTTCTGTTGCCGCAAAAACAACAAATAATAAAAATCAGAATAAAATAAATATTTAAGGGGATACATACAACAGACATGATTTTTTTGCCGTTTTTATAGACAACGGTACGGAAACTTCGTGCGCGAGTCCGGTTCGCATTTGGCCGGTTTTTTGAATAGGTATTAGTATAGATTAAGGTGGATACCTATTTGAATTATATTAAGTGGGACAGTTGTGTGTGTTTTACTGTTAAAATGGGTGATAAGGAAAACACTGCCAGTTCTGTATCACTGGCCTCGACTGATAACATTGCCTGGAAGAAACTGCAAATTCTGATAAGACTGCCCAATTTATGTTTCGAATAGACTGATTTTAAAGGTATTTTAAGATGTTCTGTACGAGTACCTTGTGTTCTGTATTTGTAACATTAGGTTTGTGTCCTATTATTTATTACCTATGTTTAGAGGAGCCCCGATGCAAAATAGTTCGTCTAGTGTGAAATTTTGTCTTTGAGATTTTTTCTAACTTCATTATTTTTGTATATCTATATAAAATATTAAGCTGCTCTACTATCAAATGTCGCGTTACTTACTCGTACCTATGCCATTTTTTAATTATGAACCAATAAACTATTCAGTTAACCAATACTTATCCGAACAACTCGTTCTTTAATAAAACTTGAACTCTGAAAATTAAATAAGATTATTCCTTCTTTGTACAATTATGTTGCATAATTTAAATTTGTAAAAGTAATTCTGTGTCATTTGTCAAGTGAGACAGTATAAATTCTGAAAATTTCAGTTTTTTTCATTAGTTTTCAAATAACTGGGTCGTGGCAAACCCGTGTGTGAAGAGCTTCGAAAGCGAATAGTTTGTGGGGTCGATGCTGGCAAATCAAGTTACCAAATATCTAAAGACTTGATACTTCCCAGGTCTATAGTACAATCTATCATTCAGCACTATAAAAAGAATAGAACGACTTCTTGTTTGAAGAAAACTGGTCGACCACGCATCACAAGTGCAGTAGAAAACAGAATCCTGAAGAAAATTATCAAAAATAATCGTCGTGCTCGAGCTGGAGAACTCACGGTGCAATGGAAGGACATGATTCACAAAGACGTCTCAGTTGATACTTGCAGCAAAAGAGTCCTAAAAAGAATGGGTTACGGATTTTACACCGCTAAGGAGAAACCACTGTTGACTGCTGTACAAAAGAAAAAGAGGTTGAAGTTTGCTCGTGATCATTTAAATAATTGGACTTCCGATCAGTGGCGTAGTATCATTTGGAGTGACGAGTCCAAATTTTAAGTGACAGTCGGCGATGAAAGGAAAAAAGTGATTCGGAACAAAAATGAGGCATTTCATACTGATTGTCTCAAACGCAAAGTGAAGTTTCCGGCGTCTCTTATGATATGGGGCTGCATGTCTGCACAAGGTGTTGGTGGTATGCAGTTTGTGAATGGTTCTATCAATGCTGCAAGGTATCAAAACCTTTTGGAAGAGAATTTACTGCCATACTGCAAGGACAACAAAGACGTGGCTACTGGCGAAAAGCATCCCTACAATCGGGCAACTGCCCTTTTAACACTCTGTGAAAGTGGTGTATTCTCAAATACTGTCAAACTTAAATAACTAAAAAAACAATTATGTATTAATTATTTAGCAGGTATCGTAATTTTATTTTGTTGTTGTTTCATAGCAGACTCCTGAAATTTGACAAGGATGCAAAACAACAGTATGTATGTATCTATGTATTTATTAGTATTATATATTTTTGATTTTAGAGTTACGAGGTGCATTCAATAAGTACCTAGCCTCATCGCCAGAGGGCGCTGTAATTTCAAAAGAGTTTTACCACAGTGTAGCACATTCTTTTTTAATTCTTTTTTCAAATTTTCATCTTTTTTCAAATTTTCATTCCAATCCCTTCATTTGTTTTAATTTGACAACTTATGGAAGCGAACGTGTCGATCGGTTTTACAAAAATGGAAAAAGAGCAATATCGTTCGGTGATTCGATTCCTATTTTTGGAAGGGAAAACGCGCATTGAAATCAAAGAGCGCTTGGATGCTGTGTACGGTGACTCTTCTCCATCGATGGCCACCGTCAAGAATTGGTTCAACGAGTTTGCACGTGGCCGTACGTCGGTTTTTGATGAACCACGTCCAGGTGCATCGAAAACAGCTGCTACGGAGGAAAACATTAAAAAAATCCATGATTTCGTATTGGCAGATCGCCGATTGAAGGTTCGGGAGCTAGCTGAGACTGTAGGCATTTCAGAAGGAACAGTGCATCATATTCTTCACGAGGAACTCGGCATGAGAAAGCTGTCGGCGCGATGGGTGCCACGTTTACTCACACCAGAAAACAAGCGCAACCGTGAGACCACTACGGAGACGTGTTTGGCGCTGTTTAAGCGGAATCCAGCGGAGTTTTTGCGTCGTTTTGTGACCGTCGATGAAACCTGGATCCACTGGTACACACCAGAGACCAAGGAGCAATCAAAACAATGGATCCAGACCGGGGAACGTGCTCCAAAGAAGGCGAAAACTGTAAAATCGGCCGGAAAAGTTATGGCCACCGTTTTCTGGGATTCACAAGGTGTGATCTACATCGATTACCTCGAGAAGGGTAAAACAATTACAGGGCTTTACTATGCCGATTTATTGGGCCGATTCGACGCCAAATTAAAGAAAAAACGACCCCATCTGGCGAAGAAAAAAGTGCTGTTTCACCACGACAACGCACCGGTTCACACGTCTGCCGTTGCCATGGCCAAATTGGTCGAATTACGCTACGAATTGTTGCCCCATCCACCGTATTCTCCAGATTTGGCCCCTTGTGACTTCTTTCTGTTTCCTAATCTGAAAAAATCACTCGCCGGGAATAGATATGGATCGAATGAGGAGGTCATCGCTGCCACGGAGGCCTATTTTGCAGAGTTTGACAAAAACTATTTTTCGGACGGGTTAAAAAAGTTGGAGCATCGCTGGGCTAAGTGTATCGAACTAAAAGGAGACTTTGTTGAAAAATAAATTGCCACTTTTCCAAAATTTTCGTTTACTTTTTGTAGGCTAAGTATTTATGGAATGACCCTCGTATCTATCCCTTATGTTGCACCTGCCATGTTTTGCCTCTGCATCACCCTAGGGTTGACTGGTAGCTGGTAGAAAATGCCTCAGGCATTAAGTCCGCCTTTGTACAGTATTTTTTTTAGTTGTGCATAAAGTTTTAATAAGTAAATAAATAACACTTATGTAACTTCATTGATAATTAATTTTGATTCTACTTAAAATTAAAAATATTTGAAAAGTAGATAATAATGTTCAAGTTCCAAGTTTTGTTATAGAGAGTGGTTGATTTTTTAACCTTTTAAACATACAAAAATATTATTTGCTTTACTTATGCATTAGAAAGCACTTAATACTCTTTGCATAAGGTTTAAGATAATTTGACCTCTTTACCTACTTATTGAACATTCTTTGCCTTAGTGTCTAAGTCTGTTTACCACTTTCAATCATCAAGAACTATTAAAAAAATTGATAAATGCTTACCTCCAGCCAACAAGTTCTTGAGTATAAAATCAAGATCATTTTTCTGCTCCACGGTTAAAGCCATATTAACTTCAGTTCACAACAAATATATTTACAGAAACAAAGTAGGATAATCACTGTTTTCATTGACCCATCACATTTGGTCGCAAATATTCGATTGAAAATCACCAGTTAACACCATGGCACGCTTTAGAAATTGCCCGATTAATTTATTCAAAGTACAAACGGACAGTGGACATTTTTTGACGATTGTTCACGATATATCTACGCCGACTTTCACCACCGGTTATTAGCGCAACTAAAACTTTTTTTACAAACATTAGCCACCTGTCTAGTCAGCAGCCGAGTGAGCGAGCGCCACGCTTGACGGGACGAACCTGACTCCAATTTGAATGTTCAAAACTTGTCCGTATCTAACATTATTGCTTGTCGTATGAATGTGTGTCTGGCAGTCAGCTGTTGATGCGCTCTTTTAGACACCAGTAATGTTTGTTTTTCCTTATAATGTAGCTACTACGGAATATATTTGTATGATGTTTCATTCATAAATGCAGATGAAAGTATGGAAAAGCGGCTGACTTGCCTAAGAAATCAACAATATAATTATTCATTTCTTCGCTTTCACAACCTTGAAAATTTTAAAACACAATTTCACCGCAATGTCAAATTGACATTATTGACAAACCACTGTCAATGTCACTATGACAGTTTATTGCTCGTTTAAGAATAGTGCTTTCGAAAGATGAATTTTGTTGAATGAAGAAAGAAAAAAATAATATTATGTTGTGGTACATACAACCCACAACACAACATTGTTGCATTGCCATTGATAGGTGTTATTTAGGCATTAACAACCATGAATAAACTTGTAATTTGTTTGTGAGAATTTTTTTATTGAAACAACTTTCACCAACATTATGTGATGGACGTGACACTACACATTTTTTTTTATAATTATTATAAACCTTATTGACATACCCCTGATTCCCGTGCTAGGCAAACCTGTGTTACAGGAATCAGTGTTCTCCGCCTTACATCAATACACATTTCAATTTCTATGTAATAAAATACAAATGATAAGTAACACTAGTACTGCCCTGATAAGCCGAAGAGCGCTAACTCAATCAGAGTAAGTTTTGAGAAAAACGACTTTTTGTGAATGGATTTTTCCCACCTTCAAACGGGGGTTAAAACTAATATTTTTAAAACTGTTAAAACTTATATAAACGTATTTTTGACCCTAGATATAACTGACATACCTAAATTATCCATAAATGGCACCATTATACCTATTTTGTGAGATACCGCTATTTTGATTAAAAATAAAGACTTCAAAAATTGAGATAGTGCTTTTAGTCTTATTCTGCTCATAGAAAGTTCCATACAAAATGATGTGTTTTTCATTTTTGATGAAAATACCGAATAAATTTGTAATAAAACTTCATTTAATATTTTTTTAACAACTTTATTAAATGTAGCAGCAAATTACAAAAAAAAGTTAAAGCAATTTATTTGCTTTCTATGAAATAAAATTAATCAAAAGTTGGTAGTTTCCCGCCAAAAAGACATTCTATTAGCAGGTATTAAACTGGAAAGAGATTTTAAAATATTGTTTTTTTTTGTTTGAGATATTCCTGCTGGTACTGTTTTTTTAGTTGGGGATGGAAGCTTGTCTAATTTTAAGAACTTTGTACCTACAATGCTAGCCGTAATGGGTTCATTATCGAAACCAGTTCTGTACCTAATGTCAAAACTGCCTCTGTTAACTTCCACTTCAACAATGTCACTAATGTAAGGTCGTGGTGACAACCGGGAAAGTTTGTATTGGGTCGTATAGTCTTGCCACTCATAAAAATCATCTATTGTAATTTTTTTGATATTTACATTTTTTCCAGCACTGTTTACAGCTTCGCAAAAGTCATCAAAGTCATATATTTTATTTTTCATTCGCTTCATCGCCAATTCTACTCTATGGTGAAAAGAGTCTGCAGACATAAATGTGTGTCCGGCTTCGAAGTATTTAACAATAATCTTTTCTGCATTGATCTGATCCGAATTTATAACATAGATTAAAAACGAAAAAAACGTCCAGTTTTTATTTTGAGCAGAACAATTATCCACCCAAAGTACAATATTTTTCATATCCCGATAGAACAAAAAAAACTGATAATACGCACTTATGATCTCATCTTTAGATCGTCCAGACAATGCTTCATGCCAAAGTACAGGATAGATACTGGATTCTTTTGAACCTTTCTTAGCTCCAATAGGCACGAAACTTTCATTATATACAACAATCCTGTGAGTGAAAACAGTCGACTTGAACATATCGATTCTCGGTAGCATTATGACTTTTTGTAAGTCTGCGGAGTACACAATGGTATCAGCGTTGGTTAAGTTGGAATCAGATTGATATTGTTCTCTTGATCTCTTGGCTCTTTCTATATGACTTGCCCACCTGGTACAGCACTCACAGTCTTCCTTGAGATTGTCTTTATCATGCGTTTTATCGTGTAAATTGAATTCTTCACACAGTTCACATTCTTCGTGGCCCAATTTTACGACCGAAATATTCAAATCTTGCAGAACTTTTCGGTACTTGTCGTAAGAGCATGTGATCGAAGGATTTTTTTCTACGTAATCTGTATGTAGATGTGTAATCGACAAGTCACTTGGCAAATATAACCGTTTGGGCGCGTGTTCACGTCTATACTGGGATATGCTGGGTTCAAAACTAAATATATGTTCCTTTATAGGACCATCGTCAATTTTGTTGTGAGGAGTGTTAGTGCATCTTTTGTCTACTGGAGCACTGACGGAGTCTTCCTTATTATTACCTAAAGCAGTCTTTAAAGGCTTGTCGTTAGCTGCATTATAACCCAAGGTAGTTAAAAAGAAAGTTTTGCATACTTTGCACGATGAACCTTGTGAGTTTTTAAGAAAATAGAAGAATGTAGTTTGTCTTCTGTAGTTAGTTGGAACAGATTCATTGACTGTTCTTTGTTTTACAGACTGGGAAGAAGTGTGGTGCAGCATAAAATCTTTTCTTTCTGTATCGCTTAAATTCCAAAAAGAATTGTTCAATTGCTTTCGGTTGCTGCTCTTCCGGTATGTTTGTAATACATAAAAGCCTGCATGATGAAGAGCAGGGGGGTTTCACATTATGTTTCTCCCTTTTTTCTATAATTTTAAATATTTTTCGTTCTTTTAATGGCACTTCATACTTCTTTCTCTTTCTTATAGTCCCTGTTTTAGTATACGTTATCAAATCAACTGAACTTTCTTTATTTATATCGTCATTTTGTGTTGTATTTATTGCTCGTATTTCTTCGTTTTCTGTAGTAATTGTTTCTACGTTATCAAACACTTTTGGTCCTAATTAACACGGTGCACGCACTATCAACATTATCAACAGTATTATTCGAGATTATCTCTTGATTATCATTTTGCGATACTACCGGAAGAAGCTGATGGTACGACATGTTTTGCTCGTCTGCAATCGACATGTTTGGAATTGCGTTGTTTACATTCTGATCATTATATTCTGCAATATTTGAACATGTAATCAGTGATGGGCCATCGGTAAGACTGATATTATATTCACTGATGAGAATAGAGCCAGAAGTTAATAAATCCGAATATTTAATCGAGATGTTATCCCAGTTTCAATTCTTGAGGTAGATGGCTCTGATGTAATGTAATCTTCAGGAAAATAAACATCTGGTTGTTTTCAGCAAAATATTGTTTTGCACTGTCTCGTTGGGATAAAGGATAGTCATCATTTGAATCATCACTGCTAGGAAAAAAGTCTGGGTCGATATTCTGAATGTCACGCTTTAATTTCTTTAAACCTTTAAATTTTTCTCTCAGAGACTTATTTTTTTGTGCTAAGGCCATCATCATTTTAGAGTTTCTGTGCGACATGGCTGATCTGCAACAAACCAACAACTATTTCCTCACTTAACTTGTAACTAAAACTTAGATTTCGCTCAACTAGTTATATTATTCCATTCAATTTGGTTATGTAAATTTGACTTCTCGATTTGTTTTTAGATTACTCAGGAAACTAACAAACCACAGATACGTGGATTAGTACGGTATGTACTTGTAGATCGACTTTTACACTATTGTAAATAAAAACAGTGTAACCTATTGTGTTTTTACATATAACTACTCTGATGTGATGTGACTGATTGGTGTACTTACAGTCGATGGCACATCAAGAATATTGTTATACCTACACTACGAATACGACTCGTATTGCATGCCTGATAAAGGCGGTCTAAAGGTTAACATATCACAATTGATGTGCAGTTGAGTGTATAATTAACTACTGAGATGAACACTTGTAATTTCGAAGTGTTGTTCTCGAAACTTCTAATTTGAAATTAATGTAACCTCAAAGAAAGTGGGAAACTAGAGAATTAACTATAAAAAACTTACCTTGATATTAATATACAAAAGCTTATCTCTGCGTAATTAGAAATACTGTATTTAATAAAGTTTTCCTTATTTTAAACACACCATAAAACAAATTTGCTTCCTTCCGCAAACAAAACAAACTAAGAAATGATCGTTACTAATGTTTATCTTCATGTCACGACACGCTCTATTGTGAAATGTAAGTGAGTGTAATCCTTATTGCTAAAGATATTAAAGTCAATTTTAATTACCTATTATACTTAAGTATAGCCCTATCTCAAACCTTAGCGAACTAATAATACCCACATTTACGTAGCGTAAAAGCGCTAACTCCGGAACTTTTTCGAAACATGAACTTACCGCTTATTGGCTTAAAAATTTACTTAGGTTTTTGATTAACATTTTTTAAGCGTTTCTAGCCTATGTCGGTATAAGGCTATTTGGCTTCATAAAAACGACATGCCGCCAAATCTCTTCAGAATTTAAGGAAAAATTGAGATATAAAAAAATTTCTTAGTGGTTTATTTTAATGTTTTAAATTAGATATCGCTATTTGGCTTATACCATTAGATGCGAAATTATTCTAGCTATTGAATGGTATAAAAAAAACTAAAAGGGCGTATCTCAGAGATAGCGCCTTTCGGCTTAGCAGGGCAGAGTAGGTATTGAAACAGTAAAACTAAACAATAAAAAGAAAAAAAAACCAGCCAAGTGCGTGTCGGACCACGCACAATGAAGGGTTTCGTAGTTGAGAAGTTGGGATGAATTTATCCCAAAAAAAACTTAACATTTTAGATGAAAACATGTTCTCCCATAAATCGATATAATATGCCACGGTCAATTCTCCAACTGCAAATTTAAGTTGGTCGACTGTAACTCGTTAACTTGTAAAGCCTACTTAGCCGTGATAGTTTTCATTTTAATTTCATTATATTATGTACTACTGCCATGAATTTTTTCACATCTCCCTAAACAACCGTTTAGCTGGCAGGGGGGCGGGGCAATTTAATGCTTAATATTACGCAAGTGGATCCTTGAATCGAAAAGTGGCGTTCACAGACCTGCAATATTTTTGAACGGCCTATCCAACGATACCCCACACACTGGGGCAGACGAGAAAAAAAATATCATCCCCACATTACGTGCAAGGGAGGTACGCTAAAAAAATATTTTTTCAAGATTTTACTTTAGCACTTTAGCACTTCGTAGTAAACAAGGAACCCATATAGTTTCACCATGTCCGTCTGTCTGTCTGACCCCACTGTAGCTCAGAGACGCTTAGTACTAGAAAGCTGTAATTTGGCATAGGTATACATATTAATTACGCCGACAAAGTGCTGAAATAAATTCTTGAATATTTGCACTTGGCATGTTATGCGGAGGAATGAGGAAAATGTAGTGAGGAAAATCTTGAGTATGAATGTCGATGGCTATAGGAGTAGAGGAAGACCAAAGAAACGATGGATGGACTGTGTGAAAGATGATATGGCTAGAAAGGGGGTGACTACCGAGATGACAACTAATAGAGAAGTATGGAAGAAAGCGACATGTTTCGCCGACCCCAAATAAATTGGGATAAGGGCAGGAGAATGATAATGATGATTTGACAATTTGATAGTTTGTGGTTCCTTGATGTGCTGACGACTGTAGAACTGTAAGCCCAGTGCTAGTGCTATCATGCTATACATCGAGTTATAAAGAGCGTCTACTGATTGCTATGTTATATTTCTGACTGATTAATTGCAGTGCAGTTAATTAAAAGTACTAATTTATTTTATAAAACTGACAAATATGCGCCTTCGAAACGATCAATTGCAATTGTTACGTGTTTGATACACATTGATGCGCAAATTGATCGTCTACACAATGCAATTGAAGCGATTGACAATAAACGCAAAAAATATTGATACTAGCAATTGACAATTGCAAATGGTCGTTAGGGGAACCCTTTACAGGCTTGCAGAAAAGAGACAGGTATTGGACACTTTTGAGAAGAGCCTGTCCAGATGACTCGATGAGGCGATCTGCGTGCGATATAAACATGGACTCAGATACAGATACTTTTTAGACCTCCTACGTCAATAAAAAGTTCCTTAACGTAGGTACCCATTTCGAACCACAAAATACGTCCACTCGCCACGGACTCGCGCATAGGGACGCAGCAATGGCGCCCGAGAGTCAAGATCACGAGTCCAGACCATCAACATCAGAGCGGTGCTTGCTGTGCACTTACCCTGCCAGCGAGCTAGTAGCGGGAGAATCGATTCTTCTGCCTGCAACCGTCGAAGTCGTAATCCGTAAAGAGACCACAGTCATGTTTTGTGGCTTGGAACGGGACGAGGATCTTGGCTTGATCGCCCGGATCGCGAGGAAGATAACCTCTATACAAAATCCTCTAATATCAAGTTTTGGTGCGCGGTGAGGATATGAATGGGTGAGGAGTAGTGTCATCTGCAACTTTCTAGTTGTAGGTGGCGCATCAGTCGTTAGCGCACCCCCAGCCAGGGTACCAGTGGACCCCCTGGTTGGGTTATAAATGTACACTTGCCTAGGGACAGGGGGTGAACCTAGGTGTACTTTTTACATCCCCCTCACTCGTCGGATCAAATATGGAAAAAATAACACAAAAACCAAAAGTCAAGTGGAGGAGAGTGATGCGGGGTCGGAGTCCGACGCCGCATCTAGTGCAAAGAGCTCAGGGCGGAGCTCGGAGCGCAAACAGGTGGACGGGAGGAGCCGAGAGTTCAGACGAACCTCGAAGCGCCCGAACTCGGGGTCGTCCTCCGACGAGGTTGTCGGTCGGAGGAAAAAAATCCACTGCAGCCGGTGGGGTGGGGCCCGAGGATGAAAAGGGGTGGATAGAGGGCCCTCCACCAGGGAAGTCGGCGAGCCGAGCCGAGCCTGCCCAGCCAAGAAGGCCCAGCGAGCCGAGAGGCTCGCAAAGGCAGTGCAGGGCTCCGAGGCTCCTGGTGGTGGGCCGGACGCCGCTGGCGGCCCCAATTCGGAGCGTGTGGCCGGGTTCGCAAAGGTGGTGCTAGCCCTGATCAAGGGGGTGGCCGTGAAGAGGCTCAAGTCCTCTAAGGACCAGGCCATATCCGCGGCCACGGCCTCGATTGTGGTGGCAGCGGAGGCCTTTCACCTAGGGCCTACTTCAGGCGGCATGTCGGAGATGCGGGCGGAGGTCGCCCGCTTGACAGCCGCCATGGAGCTTCTCAAAAAGGAGAATGAGGAGCTCCGAGCGGACCTGTCTGGGCTCAGAAGAGCCGACTCCCAAGTGGAGCCGAAGGGGGGGCAGCAGCATGGGCAGGGGCGGCCCGTGCCTGCTGAAGACCGGGTGTTGACCCTGGTGCGGCAGGAGATGGCTTCCTTGCGGAGTCGTTTCTCCGCTCTAGAGGCCATAGTCCTGCGCCCCCCGTTGGCGGCGAGCCAGCCGGCCTCGGGCCAGCGCAAAGCCCCGTCGTATTCTGTCGCCACAGCTGCCACGACCAAACCGGGGTCGTCGGGGCAGCCAAAGGGCGGGGCGAATGCGCGGGCCGTGAAGGCTCGAGCCCCAGAGGCGAGGACTCCGGCCCCTGCAACGAGGGCCCCAGCCCTGGTGGCGAGGGCCCCAGCCCTGGCGGCGAGGGCCCCAGCCGTGGTGGCGAGGGCTCCGGTGGCGAGACGGCCGCCCCCGCCTCCTAAATCTCTTCTGGCCGATGCCGAATGGCAAGTAGCCGGGGAGAAGAGGAAGGCGGCTAAGGCAAAAAGGGCGGCCAAAAAGAGGGAGAGGCGGCAGCGGCGCAAGGAGCGAACCGCCGCGGCTAGGCTCCACGCCCCGAATTCCGCAGCTGTAGTAATCACACTACAGCCGGATGCGGAAAAGAAGGGCGCGTCCTACAGGACCGTTATGGCGAAGGTGGGTGAGGTGGTGCGCCTCGAGGATCTCGGCGCTGCCACCTGCCTAAAAATGAAGATAACGGTGACTGGGGCCCAAATGGTGGAGGTCCCCGGTGTGGCCAGTGGCCCGGCCGCTGACGCTCTGGATGAAAGGCTTAGGGCGTCCCTAAATGCGGACGAGGTCCGAGTGTCCAGGCCACGTGCAAGCTACTTGCACCTCGGAGGTGGACCGCAGCGGTCTGTGCTACCGCTGTGGTCAGCCCGGGCACAAGGCCGGCTCCTGCAACGCCACGCCGCACTGTGCCGTATGTGCGGCGGCTGGCAAGCCGACCGAGCACCGGATGCCCCGGCAAGGCCTGCGCCCCACCCGCCAAAGCCAAGGCCAGGGGCAAGCCCTCCGCCACCGCCGTCACTGCCACAGCCGCCGCTACCACTGCCGCCGCCGCTGCCGCTTCCACCACCGCAGTCGTCGCCGCCATAGCCGCCGCGGCAAGACCCTTGGTTCGGGAGGAGGCCAATGCCAACATGGAGTGCCAATAATGGCCCCATTACGCCTCCTCCAGGCGAACATCAACCACTGCGCCACCGCTCAGGATCTGTTGCTCCAGAGCATGGCGCAGTGGTCGATTAACATCGCCGTGGTCGCTGAGCCGTACTTTGTCCCGCCCAGGGATGACTGGGTGGAGGACCTGAGCGGCTCAGTGACCCTAATTTCGTCGGCCGCCGCCGGTACCCCGTCCCTCGAGGCCGTCAATAGAGGACGGGGCTGCGTAGCAGCACGGTTCGGGGAGATTGTCGTGGTAGGGGTCTACTTCTCTCCGAACCGAACTCTTGCCGAGTTCCACAACTCCCTTGCGGGGTTGAGAGACGTCGTCGTTGGGTTTGGTTCCCTGCCCGTGTTCGTGCTCGGGGACAATGCCAAGAATTTGGCTTGGGGTTCCCGGTTAACGGACACACGGGGCAGGATGGTGGAGGACTGGGCCCTGGAGACAGGCCTGGTCGTCCTAAACCGGGGTTCTGTCCCCACGTGCGTGCGGATGCGGGGTGAATCAGTGGTGGACATCTCGATCGCCAGCCCCGCTCTGTCGCCGCGTGTAGTTGACTGGCGCGTCATGGAGGGGGTGGAGACCTATTCCGATCACCGGTATATCCGGTTCGACGCCGGGCCCCGAGTGGTCCGCGGTGGGCGCTGAAGCAGCTGGACCGGGAGCTCCTCCTGGAAGCCTCGATCGTGCAGGCCTGGGTGTCACCACCGGACAGGCCTGCTGACATCAACGTCGAGGCGGAGTGGTTCCGAAAGGCCATGTCCGACATATGTGACGTGGCAATGCCCCGTGTCCAGCCTGGACGTGCCTCGCGCCAGGTGTACTGGTGGTCGCAAGAGCTGACGGCTCTACGCACTGCGTGCGTGGCTGCGCGACGCCGGTACACCAGGCACCGCAGGCTCCGTATCAGACCTCCGAATACGGAAGCCATTCAGGTGGTCCTGTACGAGGGGTACAGAGCGGCGAAGACCGCCCTCCAAGCGGAGATCTTGCGGGCCAGGGGGTTGACCCGCGAGGAGTCGCTGGGGACTCTGGACAGGGACCCGTGGGGACGCCCGTACAAAGTGGTGCGGAATAAACTCCGCCCATGGGCTCCCCCTCCCCCGCTGACGCAGAGTCTCCGGCCCCAGCTTGTGGAGGACGTGGTGAGCGCTCTGTTCCCTTCGCGAGGGGAATACACATCCCCGCCCATGGCTCCGCCTACTGCGGTGCCCGATGCGGACCACACCGCCGACGACGACGACGACGATGCTCCGGAGGTGACCGAGGTAGAAATGAGACCAGCGGTACGCAGGCTTAATGCCAAAAATACCGCCCCAGGACCCGACGGCTTACCTGGGAAGGCCTGGGTCCTGGCCTTGGAGGCTCTCGGGCCTCGACTTAGGGGGCTCCTAAGCGCATGCATGGAGAGGGGCCAGTTCCCGCTTCGCTGGAAGACGGGGAAACTAGTCCTCATAAAGAAGGCAGGGCGCCCTGCGGACTCTCCGTCGCGCCAGTCATCGTGCTGCTCGACGAGGTGGGCAAGCTCTTTGAAAGAGCCATTGCAGACCGCCTTGTCGGCCAGCCGGTGCGGGTGGGCCGGATTTGGCGGAGAGCCAGTTTGGTTTCCGCAGAGGGCGCTCTACGGTGGACGCCATCATGCGCGTGCGAGCCCTGACGACGGGGAATGCTGTTGCCCAGGGTGGGGTCATCTTGGCGGTGTCTCTAGACATCGCCAATGCCTTTAATACCCTGCCCTTTTTTTTTTTTTTTTTTAGGGTGGGAAATCATCAAATAACTTCTCCCGCTCTGGGTGGAGCGGGAGGGTGTGTCAGACTCTTACTGACTAAAACCCACCCGTATTCCTTCCTGTTGCCTGTGTTGCGGGGGGCCTCGGTGACCCATAAGTACCTTCCCGCGACCCCGGCAGGCATCGGCCCTAGTGGACCCCTACTTTGTGCTGACGACATCTCTTTGAGGCGCGCGTGGAATACGACGCGCCGTCGACCCGGGCCTGGTCCTTACCGGACGGTGAGCTACCCATTGCTCACCGTCCGCAAGCCCGCGCCTACGGTGGCCGGAAATCCGCCCGGGATTCCCGACGCCCTGGGCGTCTCCTGCGGCGGCTAGGGGCGAGAGGGCGCGAAACTTGCCTTTCCCTCAACCGTCCCGCCTCCTCCTTCGCGAGCATTACTGCTTCGCAGAAGGAGGTGACGGCTGCCCATGCCCTCTCGCTCCGTACCATGGCCTGAACCAGGGCCGGACGCGAGAGGTCTCTGCCGCCGATCGCCTCCACGAGGACACGGCGGTGCTCTGCCCAAGCCGGGCAGACCTCCACCGTATGCTCCACCGTGTCCTCTGGGCGATCCACACAGTGGTGACACCCGGACGTTTCCTCCCGCCTTATTCGACACAGGAACCTCCCGAAGCTGCCGTGTCCGGTGAGGACCTGCGTCAGGCGGAAGGTGAGGACGCCGTGGCGCCTCTCTACTTATGGGTCACCGAGTCCCCTGGCAACACAGGCAACAGGAAGGAATACGGGTGGATTTTAGTCAGTAAGAGTCTGACACACCCTCCCGCTCCGCCCAGAGCGGGAGAAGTTATTTGATAATTTCCCAACCTAAAAAAAAAAAAAGTCTCAATCTTTTAACTGGCGCCCAACGTTACGGGTACTTATTGAAGAAATTATCAACAACGGCGACGTGCTGAATTGCTGTATTCCTGCTACCAGATACAGAACCAAGAAGATTACTCTATCAAACCTGCCCAGAACCTACAAATAAAGAAGAAGGTTCAAGACTTCTCCTGCAAGGTGACGCTGACTTCGAGAGCAAAAAAACTTCTCCGTACACTAAGGTGACGCAGGCCTCTCTTCGTACACCGCAGTGTAGAAGCTCATCGGAGTAAATCGACGGACTTCAAGGACTCGACTCTACGAAGCCTCTACTACATCCAGATGAAGACAGTGATAGCCATCATCATCCTCGCAACTCAATTGTAAGTACACGTGATTATTTCCCAGTCAAACAACATCAAACTGGCATTTACCCCTTCAGGCAGAAAATTATTAATCACTCCAAAACTAATAATGACGCCACCCGTAGACCATAACTCTCAAGTTCGACCAGAAAATAGTATCCCTATTCCCCAGTTCTGTGGAGAAGGAGGAGAAAGATATTTACACGGTTTCATTACCGCGGTAGAACGATTCCTTCAAATAACTTCGGGAACAGACACCCAAAAAGTCAATATAATCTTGTCTAAAATAACTGGCAATGCAGCCACTCTCATATATAGCTACCCTCATAATTTCACTTGGTTAGAAATTAAAGAAATTTTAAAACAGCAGTATGCCTCTTGGAATAGAACAATAGGAGATGCATTTCAAGAAATCAATAACTTAAGACCAAATTCAAACAATTTAACTAACGTAATATACGAGTTACAAATGTTAATAGCTGAAGGTTGTACAATCAACCAACACGTACATACCGGTTTAAAAGAAGTAGCTAATCAAAAACTAATATCACTCTTACCACCAGAATATAAACCAGCTTGTGAAAAGCTAGACTTTTTAGAGACTTGTCTTAGGGCTAGAACTCTCGATAAAGAAGGTTATTTAATTAACATCAAAAATACGGGAAACAAACCGAGTGGTCATACTCAGCCGTTCGTTAAACATAACATGAGCTCAACTTCCTAACAACACAGCGCCCCTGTGTATAATTCAAACTTTGGCACTAGACCTGTCCAGCAACGACATGCATATCCACCTTAACCTTTCTCGTCTAGGATTAGGATGCAAGCAGGACAAGCTAAACAGCCTTGGTATGGCAACCCTAGTAATAATCAACCTAACAATTATTTCAATCGTAATCAAAATAATAATAATAATAATCATTTTAATAAAAGACCTCATTGGCAACAAGCAAGACCAAACTGGCAACCTAAACCACAAATCCCTGAATTACAGGATAAAGACGCAACAATGCGAACTATAACTGAACGCCCCTCAACTTAAACGAAATCGAGTATTTAGTATCAACGAACCTGAACCGAATAATAACGAATACCCTAATATTTCTTTCGATGATTACATGCAACAATGTGAAAACGAATATTTTAGTAACATCAACCCTAGCTATGAATATAACGACCAAATTTGTGAACCAATGCACAAATATGACACAAATAACAGTCACGAGGATTTTCAAACGGAATCATCCCCAGAAACTCCAACATAAATAATATATCTAGTTATGCTCAACTACCCTATATTTAAATACCTGATACCGACGAAAAAATATAATAGACACTGGTTCAACACGTTCATTCATTAAACCTAATATAGCTAAAGAACTGATACAAGATGGATACGCTACCTACGTAGACGAATCATTTTCGGTACAAACACCACACGGACTTTCAAAACATAATGGTAAAATAATCACATACCCTATGATAAATATCTTCGGACAAAATAGTAACCCCATAGAATTTTACATGTTTGTCTTTTCTAATAACTTTAAATACTTAATAGGATGGGATACTTTAACTAAACAAAACCTATTAATCATCCCTGGTGAAAATAAAATAAAAACATCAGACGATATTACAATACTGTTACACTATCAAGAAAATAAATCCATTACATTAGAACAAATACTAAAAGAAAATAATGACCTATTTGCGAAAGATGCAGCACAAACCTCATTTACTGCTGTAAAACATCATCTCACGTTAACAAAAAATGAACCTATATATCAACGCGCTTACCGTCTACCAGAAACACAACGATTAGAAGTAACACGTCAAGTTAAAGAAATGTTAAATGATAAAATAATTAGACCTTCGGATTCACCATGGTCAAGTCCAGTACATTTAGTTGAAAACACGTAGACCCAGGAAAACCTAAGGAACGAACTAACCCACTGGAACGTCCCAGCTTTGCACCTAACTACCCTCCGACGCGTCCCAACTCTCACGAGCGCGCACGCGCGGTTTCCGCGTCGGTCATTTCCAACATAAAGCGTAATAACTAGAAAACTACTGCAGCTATACCTTAATAAAAAATCAAGTGTATAGCTGAAACTATGCAGAATCAATAGGTGTTAAAACTAAATTACGACTTCATAGCCCAAAGTACCGTAAAAAATGTTAAACTTGAGAACGCGTGTTGAAATTTCCGTAAAATATTTTTTCGTGCGGAATTTTTGTTCAGTATTTTTTAGTTTGGGTCAGTAAAACCTATTTATAATTAAACTAGACTATCTAAGCTTTCTTTTGATACCCATATGTCTATACCTGGTTTGTTCAGAGTAGCACAGTAAACCAAAACACACACCCCATTCCCTCACCAATTTGATACCGCCTATAACAAATGTCCTGCATAAAACGTAATAACTAGAAAACTACTGTAGCTATTCCTTAACAAAAAATCATGTGTATAGCTGAAAGTATACATAATCAATAGGTGTTAGTTAAACTTGAGAACGTGTGTGAATTTCCGTAAAATATTTGTTTTTGCAGAATTTTTGTTCAGAATTTTTTGGTTTGGGTCAGTAAAACCTATTTTATAATTAAACTAGACTATCTAAGCATTTTTTGATACCCTTAAGCCCTTAATTGGTTTGTTCAGAGTAACACAGTAAACCAAAACAATCCCCCATTCCCTCACAAATTTGATAAAAAAATGTCCGGCGGGACGAAGTAAATCAGGTTAATCGTAACTATTTTTGTAGTATCTTAACGGTGTGAACGTGTTTAAATACTAATTATGAACATATGTCCTTAAAACAAGCACTAATCTATTACATTATTTAGTAAAACTTACGTAATTAATACGAAAATGCCGAAGCACAGCGTGTCGCCATGCGCCATAGTTTTCCTGACGATTTTATCACAACACAACAGATTCACAACCTTGGACACTATTAGATATTCGTACAGGAAACCGGCATGTCCTAGAACCAAAAATTCGAAGACATGTGACATCTACCAACCCGCACTGGGCCCGCGTAATGGATTACGGCCCACTCCCTCTCACAGAGGAGGCCTGTGTCCCAGCAGTGGGAACATTATAGGCTGATTATGTGTTATGTATGAGTGCATGGGTTGCTGAGGATTTTCCGTTAATTCGAATGGTGGTTTTAACGGTTTTCTTTCATATTTAGTTTTGTTACATATTACACATTGATTTAAGTAATTTTGAGTGTTTTTTAATGTTCTCGATGTAATAAGTTTTAGATACCTCCTTTATTAGTGCAGGGTTTCCTATATGTCTGTCTAGGAGTTCATGCGTCTTCTTAATTATTTTCAAAGTCTCTTCTTTGTCTGTAATTTCTATACGTGATTGCGTGAACCATATTATGACTAATTCTTTATTGTTAAAGTTTTTTCTATATATTTCGGATAATTGTTCTATGAGCTTATTGTCGTTTCCTACTATTGCATATCTTTTTGATCCAAGATATTCTTTGCAAAATTTGATAAAGTCTTGGGGGTTGTTTATATTTAAATTATAATCATATGTATGATTGTCTTTTTGTATTGTTTCTACATTATAGGTTTAAATATTCTATTCATACGTCTAGGTGGATGTCCTGTTTTTATTATAAATCCTTCATCAGAATTGTCAAAGTTACTGTGTACTGTAGCTTGGTCTGAATTATGCATTAGTATTATTCTAGATAAAGCATCTGCTACGTGATTAGTACTACTCTTTTTATGTGAAATTTCATAGTCGTACTCTTGTAGTTTTAATTTCCATCTCGTAAGTTTGGCGTTTGGTTCTTTAAGTTTAGTTATCCAAACTAAGGGTTGATGATCCGTTTCTAATTTGAAATATCGTCCATAAATGTATGGTCTAAATTGCGTCAAAGCGTATAGTATACCTAGTAATTCTTTCTCTGCATTATATTTTTGTTCAGTTTCTGTTAAGGTTATAACCGCTCCTAGTGCTATATCGCTAGCGTCGGTTGTTATTGTTACTGTAAATGTTTTATTAAAGTCTGGGTAAGTTAATACCGGGGGATTTATAATTAAATCTTTCGCTCTTCGAAAAGCTTCTAGAAAGGGTGTATCGTGTTTTATTTCTTTTCCTTTCTTTGTACATTCCGTAATTGGTTTTAGTATTTTAGATAGGTTTGGTATAAACTTTCTGTAATAGGATACTGTCCTAAGAATGATTTAATTTCTTTAGTTGTTTTTGGTGGTGGAAATTTGGTTATTGCTTTTATTTTTTCTGGACAAGGGCTAAGTCCTTTTTCTGTTAGAATGTGTCCTAGAAATTTAACGCTAGTTTGCATGAATTTGCATTTCTCTTGGTTTATTCGTAGGTTATAATGTCTTAGTGTATTAAATACTGCTTGTAGTCTGGTTAAATGTTCTGCTTCTGTTGAGGCAAATATTATTACGTCATCTAAATAGACTAAACATTCACGATTTTCTAAGTGTTTTCTTAATTCGTTGTTCATTACTCTTTGAAATGTACTAACTAAATGTACTAACTAAATGTACTGGACTTGACCATGGTGAATCCGAAGGTCTAATTATTTTATCATTTAACATTTCTTTAACTTGACGTGTTACTTCTAATCGTTGTGTTTCTGGTAGACGGTAAGCGCGTTGATATATAGGTTCATTTTTTGTTAACGTGAGATGATGTTTTACAGCAGTAAATGAGGTTTGTGCTGCATCTTTCGCAAATAGGTCATTATTTTCTTTTAGTATTTGTTCTAATGTAATGGATTTATTTTCTTGATAGTGTAACAGTATTGTAATATCGTCTGATGTTTTTATTTTATTTTCACCAGGGATGATTAATAGGTTTTGTTTAGTTAAAGTATCCCATCCTATTAAGTATTTAAAGTTATTAGAAAAGACAAACATGTAAAATTCTATGGGGTTACTATTTTGTCCGAAGATATTTATCATAGGGTATGTGATTATTTTACCATTATGTTTTGAAAGTCCGTGTGGTGTTTGTACCGAAAATGATTCGTCTACGTAGGTAGCGTATCCATCTTGTATCAGTTCTTTAGCTATATTAGGTTTAATGAATGAACGTGTTGAACCAGTGTCTATTATATTTTTTCGTCGGTATCAGGTATTTAAATATAGGGTAGTTGAGCATAACTAGATATATTATTTATGTTGGAGTTTCTGGGGATGATTCCGTTTGAAAATCCTCGTGACTGTTATTTGTGTCATATTTGTGCATTGGTTCACAAATTTGGTCGTTATATTCATAGCTAGGGTTGATGTTACTAAAATATTCGTTTTCACATTGTTGCATGTAATCATCGAAAGAAATATTAGGGTATTCGTTATTATTCGGTTCAGGTTCGTTGATACTAAATACTCGATTTCGTTTAAGTTGAGGGGCGTTCAGTTATAGTTCGCATTGTTGCGTCTTTATCCTGTAATTCAGGGATTTGTGGTTTAGGTTGCCAGTTTGGTCTTGCTTGTTGCCAATGAGGTCTTTTATTAAAATGATTATTATTATTATTATTTTGATTACGATTGAAATAATTGTTAGGTTGATTATTACTAGGGTTGCCATACCAAGGCTGTTTAGCTTGTCCTGCTTGCATCCTAATCCTAGACGAGAAAGGTTAAGGTGGATATGCATGTCGTTGCTGGACAGGTCTAGTGCCAAAGTTTGAATTATACACAGGGGCGCTGTGTTGTTAGGAAGTTGAGCTCATGTTATGTTTAACGAACGGCTGAGTATGACCACTCGGTTTGTTTCCCGTATTTTTGATGTTAATTAAATAACCTTCTTTATCGAGAGTTCTAGCCCTAAGACAAGTCTCTAAAAAGTCTAGCTTTTCACAAGCTGGTTTATATTCTGGTGGTAAGAGTGATATTAGTTTTTGATTTTGAAGAATTTGTTTATAAACTAACCCAAACATAACTCAGAGCTCATTATTAGCTCTTTATTCTACGATAATTGTACTACTAACACGTTTGGCAAATAAAGTTATTTTTATAACAATCACAAGTCTCAATCTTTTAACTCGAGTATCTCATTCAACTCGCGGCGCTCGCGCGTAAGGGCCTGTGCACACCACGTTTTTTAAACGCGCCGTTGACGCGCGTTTTAGAAACGTGCGTCGACGGCGCGCTTTTATCCCACAGAAGGTCTACAGGCTGCGTCTGACTCGCGTGCGTATCGCGTCTGTATCGCTGCAAACGCGCGTCAACGGCGCGTTTGCAGCAATACAAAATCTTGGTGTGCACAGGCCCTAAAACGAGCGAGTCCAGAACTCGAGAGTCCCGCTCATTGCAAGCGTTTTACGCGCGAGTGAGTGAAACGCGCGGAAGTATAAGGACGGGATATATGTAGCTCCAGTATCTCGGGAACAAAGCTCTAACGCGAGACCCATTTTGTTGAGCACTGTGAATACTGCGATGAGCCGATTTTGTACTCCTCTTAGATTTGAGAAAGAACTAAGAGTGCCTGTGATTATTATTTCCAGAAGAAGATGTTTATTTAGGGAACCAAAAGACAACTAGATCATTATCCAAAATAAAACCTTTTTCGTCCCACTACAGCAGGATACAAACCTCCCTTTTACGTCATTTTTGTTTTGTGAATATTTTTGTTTTGTGTTTTATGTTTTATATTCTGATAGAGCGCCTGCCCGACACATGTTAGCATTATTTGGTTCTTGTGCTTTCAATGTGTAAGGCGCACGCACGGTAAACTGTACCGTAGCTGAGCTTGATTCGTGTATGATTCTTTCATCTCAGAAGAGCTATGTATTACAGCTTTATTTAATAAACTATTCGTTGGAATAGATGAAACAGAGAGAACTTACAAGCCGGAGCCCCAGTGAAACATATTTATCTAGAAATCATAAAATGTGTTTGTCAAAATCTTTGCACCAAGTAGCCAAGACCAAAAACTTTGTATTACTTAGGTAAATAACCCAAAATAAACTTATATTTAGTAGGTAATTATAATTTAGTTTAAATAAATCTTAAATTATAATTTCATGGGAGAATCTTATAAGCTTCCTGCGGGACAGGCACAGCCACAAGGCTAGGCCTTTCCGAGAAAGAAGATGCCCATTTGTTAAATTCTAAGAAAACTAAAATGTATATATAGCTATAATATATTCTGTAACCCTTATTTTTCTTTTACATAATCAGCCTATAATGTTCCCACTGCTGGGACACAGGCCTCCTCATCAATAAAGTATATTATTTTTCTTATTTTTGGATTCTTAGTGAACCCACGCCACGATCCAGAAGAAATATCTACCTACCTACCCAAATTCGGACTTTTTGTTAGGTACCTGTAGAATCGTATACGTATAGTTAACCTGTCAGTAATTTGTACTATTAAAATGAAGAGGTATGTACACTGGTACACATACCTAATTTAGGTAAGTACCTCTACCTACTTATCCTTAGTAAATTACTTACAACAAAATTACACATATTGCGTTATCGTTTACTTGATACAATGTTCCTGTAACGCGCAATGTTCCTGTGAACTATGGTGCTGTTTGCAACGAGTATCCCAAGTTATGTTGCAAACATTATATTGTTGTCTGTGTTGCAAATTGCAACACAGACTACAATATAATTTCAAACTGACTTTTAAGGAGGTATTTTCTAATCTAACAAACAACTTTGCGCACTAGCGGCACTACCCCTGAGTTTCATAAAAAAGTTCATTTCATTGATTTCGGCTTGAAAGTCACCTTGAAGCTCGTGGCGCGAAACCTCAAATAGGACGCGTGTGACGCGACGCCCCAAAACGTTTAGTACCTACATGGCGCTTAGCACGTTCCTCCTCATTGATATATAAAGAAAACGTTGCACCAGCATTACTGATCATTTCGCCATGATACGAACGCGTTGCGTGTAGGACGCGCAGTGGTTTGCTGGACAGTAACATAAGCGCGCGTTGTTTTGAGCGGATCGTTTATTTTGACTGAATTTCCCGTTCCCGCGTGTTTAGTGTGAAAAATACATAGATGAAATTATAATTTGTAGTTTGTTGATAAAATTAGACTGAAATAGTTATGGAGGTTCCAGTAAAAGAAAGTGTTTTGTGGCGTAAGTAGTTTTGTATATCATTTTGTAGGCGCGTAAAGTTAGAAAAATATCCTTTTGCGGGAATACACAAATTAATTTTGTGAATTAAAATATAAAGCGAGTCAACGAAAGTTTAGTCTGCAATTCAATCAACTGTAATTTTATCACCTGTTTTGTTTAAACATAGTCAGTTATTAATATAACTGAACAGAAGTGATTATGGAAATAAATTAGGTATGAAGTTTATCAAATCCTAAATTCTAAACTGTTTATTTTGCAAGCGTCCCGCCCGCTCCCGTCCTTGAAATTGGGAAGGTCACAGGATGACGCCTACTGCGTCTGTGATTTTGGTGGGGTCGTTAACCTCCCACCCCTATGTATGATGCTGTCATAAAATAATATGCATCATGCCATGCCATCCCATCATGCATTTATAACATTGAAATAATTTTAAAATAAATCAACTGCTTGTTTGATAGCTTCCTTTTGGGAGAAGCCAGTGAATGTCGTTCAATTTACGAAAAGGGTCGCATATAATTTTAAATGCATATTTTGTAACTGCTCAACTACTTCCACGTACTTCCAGGCGACCAAATCAGGATAATGATAATATTATCCTGCCTTAATATTTTTCCATAGATACATAAACTCACGCCTTCTTTCCATGGAGGTAGGCAGAAACTACAGCACGCCACCTGTTACGATCCTTACATTCTCCATTTGCCTCGTCACGTTTATATATTTTTCTTTTAAAAAAACATTGACCGGTAATCCCTTTGCCAATCAATAATTATTAATAGTAGCACAAGTAACTAGTTAGAGCGAAGCTAAAAGCCATTAGCGTAGCGATTGCGAGCGACATCAGATTAAAGGCTCCTACATACTGGCGCGACTTGTCGCGCGACGCGTCGCGACACAAAGGCACCGCTTGTAGCGCTACACGCGGTGTCTTTGGGTCGCGTCGCGTCGCGCGACAAGTCGCGCCAGTATTTAGGAGCCTTAACCCTTCTTTACGGTATACTAGGTCCATTGGACTAAGGTCTAATTAATACCTATTTATAGGTTTAATTATTTTGTGTTCTTTTGGAAGGCTTCGTTCGTACTCTTCCCTAAAGTCGAATAATTAATCTAAGTCCTGCTGGCTTAGCATGACGCTTTCTATTTCTACGAAAAATAGACACAGCTCTCTCTATACAAAGTGACATTTCGTTTCTCCGTTTTTGACATCGCACCGTAGAAATCGTTCTACAATCTAACATTTCTTCTTCGATCTTTATTTAGGTCCTTTTTTTATGTAGAAGGATTTCTACAATGCGTTGTCAAATATGGAAAAACGAAATGTCTCTATGTATAGAAAGAGCTGTGTCTATTCTTCGTAGAAATAGAAAGCGTTATGCTAAGCCTGCAGTAGGTACTTAGATTAATCTGACATGTGCTAGCTGTCACTTTGTGTAATAAAATGGTCATATTTATTGTAAAGGCTCCTACATACTGGCGCGACTTGTCGCGCGACGCGTCGCGACACAAAGGCACCGCTTGTAGCGCTACACGCGGTGTCTTTGTGTCGCGTCGCGTCGCGCGACAAGTCGCGCCAGTATGTAGGAGCCTTTAAAGTCTAGAATTCAATAAATATGACCATTATATTACACAAAGTGATAGCTAGCACCTGTCCTGCCGGGGTCGCGGGAAGGTACTAAAGGGTCACCGAGGCCCCTGGCAACACAGGCAACAGGAAGGAATACGGGTGGGTTTTAGTCAGTAAGAGTCTGACACACCCTCCCGCTCCGCCCAGAGCGGGAGAAGTTATTTGATGATTTCCCATCCAAAAAAAAAAGCACCTGTCTGATTACTCCCGTGATGAGAGAATTAGTAAATTTGACTTTAGTTCGAACTCGCCCGGTCCGTATATCTCTATTGTATTGTATTGTATTGTATTGTATTGTATTGTAGATCTATCTACCTAAATTATTGTTAGAAGTCGATAGCTAGAAGCCGAAGTATATACTGATGGTGAGAAAAGTGCTAGTATGATTTTTATGTATTTTTATTCAGTTTAAGTATATACATTATAAAATATAATCAACATTTATAAACAACATTATGTAGGTATTATACGCTCGTTTAAAATTACCATTCGTTTATCTAACCTCATTAAACTTACATTTCGCAAGTACAATAATTAAAACTTTGGAGGTGACTCGGCAACATTTATCTTCTCAATGTACATACCCAACGGTATGTACATACCCAACGGTAAGTACATTGAGGAGATAAATCTTGCGTGCCATACCCAAATTCAGCTCAAATTCAAAGCATTTATTTCAAATAAACCAAATACTGGCACTTTTGATGTCAAAGGGTCTGTCAGTCAGAGAGATGAAGCTAGTTGCCCATTCCGAAGCGTAGTAGGTTCCTATGGAGAAGAACAAGAAAGTCCACGGACACTCTTTTAAATTAAAATATTATTACAAAAATATTGGTTACATCATTCATGTTGAAATTACACATGTGAGAACAACGTAGAAAGACGTGCACGTTAAAAGTGTCCGTAATAAAAAGATAAAACAATTGAAGAATTAAAATAAGGCGTGGCAGCTAAGAAATGACCCGTCCGTTGACGGCGCCCCTTCACGAACACGACGGATCACGCATGGATCGGCATCATTCAGCTGAAGGGAACCTAACGATCCAACACCTACCTATTTAGTTATTAGGTAGGCAGGTAGTTTTCCTGTTGACAACTAACGTAGGAAAAGGAAGACGGACGTGCACTGCACGTGCGTGAGGTACTATTATTTTCAAGTCTGTAATTTATTGTAGGTACCTATAAAGTACTCTGTTATTAAATAATTTATTTTGCTACGCCTATATTCTCACTGAATTGTCATTGAACTAAACTTCGCGCGCTCTCTTTCGCACACAGCTGGATGTCGCGCTGTAAAACAGCGCTCGATGTGTAGTTCGCTTAATCGCGACAATGTAGTCGTAGCATGTACTAATGGTAAGTAAATACTTACCGTATTTACTTACCATTAGTAGGTACATGCTACTAACGCGAACTACACTTCTCGCCCTCTCCCGCACGCGCGTGAAGTGAAGTTCGCGTTATCGCGACAGTGTAGCCGTAGGGTTAGACACAGAACGTACGGTTCAAACTTTATGGCGGCTCGGAACACGAGGCGTGTCGCTGCGCAGTAACGAATTCAGGTGTCAGCGGGGGTGAGGGGTGCGGTACTGTGCAGCGAGTAGCGCACTTCAGAGCCGCCATTAAGGCTCCTACATACTGGCGCGACTTGTCGCGCGACGCGTCGCGACACAAAGGCACCGCTTGTAGCGCTACACGCGGTGTCTTAAGTTTGACGCGTACTAACTACCTATACAGAGTGAATTTTAAGTCACTGTTAACCTTTCAGGGCGTTAAAGTACTTATTTATGATCGTGAGCAACTTTCACTAAGAGACCAACCCTGAAATATCGAAAAAAATATCAGCTGTTTCTTACAAAAATGTAATATTTACCCGATGAAAATGTATGAAACAGATGTATATTTTTTTCTATTTCGTAGTTGGTCCCTTAGTGAAAATTGTTTATAATCCTGAGTACTTTCACCTCCTGAAAGGTTAACAGTGAATTAAAAATCACCGTGTATACAATGCGATTCAACTAAATATAGGAATGATCTTGCGCCATATTGTGAAGTTTTAGCAAAACAGCACCTCGTTTACTCATTTTAGAGCAAAGTCAGTGGGATATAACAAAAACAAATACCAAAATAAGATAACAAAAAATTTAACTAAAACAGATAACAATAAAATTTCTTGGCGAGCCGTATATTTCAAGTTTTAGTTGACAGTTCTAGGTCAATGACGTTCCTATTTTAAGTTGAATCGCATTGTACCTATAATTTCTTACCTTCATCATCATTCACAGGACGAGAGAATCGCGGCGATAGGCACAGCGTGACTATCACCGCGGAGATCTCGATCGGGGAGATGGTGCCTAAAATAGCCCTAGTATCTAGTAAAATCATAATAATAGTATATGCTGGTCCAACACCCACCTACTTACCTGCTGTCTTGTATGGATCAGAATGTTGAGCCACAAAAGGGATGAATGAAAGGCAATTGCATGCAGTTGAGATGATAATGCTAAGAGGAATGTGTGGTGTGACACGAATGGATAGAATAAGAAATTAGTACATACGAGGAAGTCTGAAAGTGGCACCGGTGACTGAAAAGTTGTGCGGAAATCGGTTGTCATGGTATGGCCATGTGATGCGGAGGAATGAGGAAAATGTCGTGAGGAAAGATTGAGTACGAATGTCGATGGCTATAAGAGTAGGGGAAGACCAAAGAAACGATGGATGGACTGTGTGAAAGATGATATGGCTAGAAAGGATCACCTTTGCCCTACCGAGATAACAACTAATAGAGAAGTATGGAAGAAAGCGACTTGTTGCGCCGACCACGAATAATTTGGGATAAGGGCAGGAGAATGATGTTGATGATGATGACTGGCTGGTCTCTTCATCCAATGGAAGTTATATGACTGCCTTTGTTGGCCTAGTGGTCGCAAGCACTACTGCTGAGCATGAGGTCCTGGGTTCGATGCCCGGGTCGGGCTAAGTGTTATTGGATTTTTCCACCAGTAGCAGCCCGGAGTCTGGATTTGTAGCCGGTTGAAGGCAATAGACTAGCCCCCTACTACATGGGACATAACTGGCGAAATGTGTGTGTACCTAGACCTCTGCTCGAAGCGTGATGTTATGTTTATGTACGTTGGTGACTACAAAAACATGACGTGTTCAAATTGAAGCCTCATGGAGACTGGCGCGACGCGGCTCTGGTGGAACATTTTTTATGAAAAGTTCACGGAAATTGTTCTACCGGTGCCGCATGCCGGTGTCGCGTCGCGTCTGTCTGCACGAGCCTTTATTTATGAAATACCAAATTATTTATAACGCATGTCTACCATTGTTGGTAGTGATTCACAAATAGGTAGGAAATTTGCCTGCTCTAAATCTAAACGAACCAAACCATAATTAATACCTAAGGTTTGAACATACATATAAGTAAGTATTTTTAAGTTTCCTTGTGTAGGTACCTACCTACCTAAACAGTAACCCACAACTTGGTTTGTCATAATGAGTTTGCACTAGCTTCAAATTAAATGATCCTCTATTGGAAAAACACCTCAGCGTGAACAGTGCAATATTGTTAGGTATAATTTCAATAACTGAAAACTTCTTAAGGGGTCATTGTACTCATCATTATGAATAACTTTAACTATGGGAAATCGCGAAAAAAAACCTGTTCCCTACATTTTGATGAGTTATACGAACGTAAATGTGGGAAACAGCTGATTCTTTTTCCGATTTCAGGTTTGTTTACCAAAAGGTCGACTTTTTCTTTATTTTTCCACCTCCGTCTCCGCCTCTGGTTAACGTACTTAGTAAAAAACACATTGCCTAAGTAAATATCGGGTCCTAAATACCTTGTACTGTAATAGAGGTTTTACTGTAGCAAGCATATTTCCATTCGCGGGAAGGTACTTATGGGTCACCGAGGCCCCCGCAACACAGGAAACGGAAGGAATACGGGTGGGTTTTAGTCAGTAAGAGTCTGACACACCCTCCCGCTCCGCCCAGAGCGGGAGAAGTTATTTGATGATTTCCCACCCAAAAAAAAAGGGCATATTTCCATAATTTACGTAAGTACCTAAGTACAATAATATAAAATAAGTCCAGCGTACAAAATATTTGATAGATGATAGATGAATTATTGCTGATTACAATGGTTATGTATGAACCACACTTTACACTTATAAATAATATTGTATTTTGTTTTGTGAATGACTGTATCATCATCCTCCTGCCCCGGTGCGTGTCGGACGGACTACGCACAATGAAGGATTACGTAGATGGGATGAATTTATCCCAAAAACAAACTTCACATTGTACTTGAAGAGTATTCAGGCTGTATTTCAGGAGCCAGTGACTTCTTTCACTTAGGTTACAGTTAAGCAAGTATATGCAGCAAAAGTTAATAAAATTATTTTACTTAAAATTAGATAATAAAATATAAAAAAGTAAGACTTAACATTATTAAGTCTAATAGTGAACATTTTAATTTAAGCACAAAAAATAAAACAAGAAAAATAAAATTAGAATTAAAGAAATAAAATAATCTCAAAAACAAAATTAAAATATAAATGTAGGTTAAACAAAATTAGATAACAATATTAAAATTATTATTATATTATTCGTGTGTTGTTCCATTCATCTCTTTTAGTCGTCATTATATCCAGTACCAGATGCGCCCCGCGGTTTCACCCGCATAAGTTTTGACCCCGTTGGTATATCGGGATAAAAAGTATCCTATGTGTTATTCCTGGTTATAAACTATCTGTGTGCCAAATTTCATCCAAATCCATTCAGTACTTTTTGCGGGCAAGAGTAACAAACATCCATCCATCTATCCTTACAAACTTTCGCAATTTATAATAATATTAGTAGGATTCTATCTATTCACCCACCCTAGGCTATCACACGCCTACAGTCAACATTGTAATAAATAATAGCCGTTTACAAACAGTAACTTGCATTTTCCTCATTTCGACCATGAAAAGTTATTTGTATTTGTTGCACACGTAGGCATGTAGTTTCACAGAGGATTTTCCGAAACCAGAAAATACATTATATGCATAATTATTAAATGACAATTGCATTGTTTCAATTTGTGGGGCTTGTGGCTAAGTAATAATAAGCCTCACGGGTCGATCGATAAGGTTAAGCTACGCTAGCCGCGGTTGGTCCGTGTTACGGGTCGACAGAAGCCCGAAGTCTGACAACCAGTTTTACCAAGGGGTATCGTGTTACCCAGCAACTGGGTTGTGGAGGCCAGATAGGCAGTCGCTCCACGTAAAATACAGCTGTATCCGGTAAGACTGGAAGCCGACCCCAACATAGTTTTTTTTTTCATTGTTTCAATTTACATACATTACGGCTGTATTCCCCGATGGTTTTGGCAGAGGTGTACCTCAAGTACACCCACGTCTGGCAATTACTTTTAAGTCCCATGTGATCCTACTCATTTTTTTTTACGTTTTTTAAATTACACACGATATTTACAAATAAAATATGAAACTGAGAAAATTCAACGGCGGTAGTGGAAGAAAGCCGAGAGGCCATATAATATTATATTTAGTCATTTCTGACTCTACCTATTATCTGTTGAGGAAAGCGAGTAAACCAAAATTACGTGATCAGTGACCCTTTATGAACGTTATTTTAATGACATGACGTTAATGATACCTACATCACAATGACCGCAGACCAAAATATTTATTTATTTATTACATGCACAAAATCCAAGTGGTCAAAATAAAAAAAAAAAGGCATTTATTCAAAGTAGGCTGAAAATCAGCACTTTTCGAACGTCAAAGTTTCATAAGACAGTCCCCCAAAAATGCCCGCCCTTCTCCACTTCCTAGTGCTTTAGATGGGAAGAAGAAGTGGCGGAACAAACTCCCCAGCAGCACACCTGTCTGTTTAGTTATATAAACTTGATTCTATACAAATCGTATGCAAAGTAATTAACATTACGAAACACAAAACATTAAATTAAATTACTTGCCATATGTATGTGTGTGGTGTATTACGGCCCACTCCCTCTCACAGAGAGGAGGTCTGTGTCCCAGCAGTGAGAACATTATAGGCTGATTATGTAATAACAATTAAAACCATGATCAGCAAGGCGACCAGTCAACACAAGTAGCAAGCAGGTACTATACATCAAAAGTCATATATTCAAAGTAGGCTGAGAATCTGACTTTTCAATCGTCAAAATTACATACGACAGTCTCCCAAAACGCCCACCCTTCGCCACTTCCTATAGTGCTTTAGATGTGAAGAAGTGGAGCAACAAACTTCCCAGCATCACAGCTGTCTGTTCAGGTAGAAAAACTTGATTCTATACAACAATATGCAAAATAATTTACACTACGCAATGTACCAACAATTACATATCAACATCACATAAATTATGTATTCCACGAAAGGGAAGGCAGAGGTACCTGCACCCTAATTTCGCCATTAAGTCCCATGTCCCATGTAATAGGGGTCTCCCACTATTACATGGGACATGGACATGGGACTTAATACTGCTACTGCTACTGTTGCTGCTACTGGGAAATTGAGCTGTGGTGGCCCAGTGGTAATGGCCCCACACAGGCCAACCCAGACAGGCTTTACTTTGTGTAATTTAATTCATCACTACTGGTTTCACAACGGTGAAGGAACACCGGCTTGACCTAAAACCAAAAATTTGAAGAAAATGACATCCACCAACCCGCACTAGGCCCGCGGTGGATTATGGCCCGCTCCCTCTCATGGAGAGGAGGCCTGGGTCTCAGCAGTGGGAACGTACGAGTACAGGCTGAATTCGAGAGAGAGTTGGCGTGGTAATTTCTACAGTCACAATGGTGAGTATGATCTTCTGATACGAAATACCGACCATAAAATCCATGACCAGAACAAGAAGTCTAGACATTTACGACCGATACGCGGAGTTACCGAGGAAGCTATGTTTAATTGTTGACTCATCTAAATGCACGATAAAAATAGTGTTTTAATAACATTGTATGGATTTTGCGCTCGTCTTCAATTTCATATAATTATGTACAAAAATTTTAATGCTGGTCTGTATTTAATTTAACCATCCAAAATGCGAGGTTGGGACTTGGGAGAGACAGTATAGTATACTGCCGTTGAGACTGCTGAATTGCCGATACTGCAGTAGGTGGAGCTCAAACTAGCCGAAACCATGTCAGTGAACTAACGGGCTGTTAATGGCAATGTGGTGGGTACAAGAGATGTTATTTACGTTTAAAATAATTCAGTGCAAATAAGACACATTCTGCCATGTAGTCACGGTAGATAAAGTAGTTTGAATACAATTATAGACAAATTAATAAAAACTTTTAAGGTTACAGGGAACCCTTATAGTTTTGCCATGTCCGTCTGTCTGTCTTCTTTATTTTCTCGTCTATCCCATGGTGTGGGGTAATTAATTGCTCTGTGAACACCAATTTTCAATTCAGGGATCCGTTTGCGTAATATTAAGCTTTAAAGTGCATTTTTTTTAGAGTCCCCCCCTAGTTCACCCCCCGCCAGCTAAATGGTTGTCTATGGAGATGTGAGAAAGTCCTGGCAGTAGAACATACAATTAAATAAAAAAAAGGAATACTGTCACAGCTAAGTAGGCTTTACAAGTCAACGAGTGATAGTCGACTTAAATTTGCAGTTGGAGAATTGCCCGTGACGTATATCGATGTATGGGAGAACGTGTTTTGCAACTACAATGTTAAGTTTGTTTTTTGGATATTTATCTCAACTACGGAACACTTCATTGTGCGTGGTCCGACACGCACTTAGCTGTTTTTTTTTTAATTTTGATTTTGACATGCTGCACCGACAGGGCAGGAGGACAGTAATTCACAAAACAAAATACAATATTATTTATAAGTGTAAAATGTCTAGCGTGTTTTAGCGCGACAACGATGATGTGCGAGAATTAAATCTCGCACATCATCGGGCAATAAGCTGCTAGAAACTCGAATTTTGATAACAATTCTTCTCGTTTTGACAGCCAATTATCGATCAATAACCGAATTGGAATGTTGAACTTCAAATTTTAGTTACTAAGCCGATGCAGACGTGACTATAGTCGCATCGACTGGGAACCGGCCGCCAAGCGACAGCGACGATTAAAGTGCGCTGACATTGGTGCCGATTCCCTTGTTCACAAACTAAACCAAATTTAAGTTCAGTGCATCTTTTTCTTTCTATTTCATTAAGAAAAGGACAGAAGATAAATTTTAGTTTAGTCCTGTCAAATTAACCAGCACCTGTCACTACTCCATACAAGTTTAGACGTGATTAAAAAACTTGCCTACCAAAATTACGTCAATTTACGTCAAGCGCCGTTTTGTATACATTGGATGAATGCAGTATGTTATAAATAACTTTTACCTTGATGAATTTCCCAAACGGGCGTTGTACCGTTATGGATGGCTCAATAAGGATATATTTTATAAGCACCATTGTTGTCCCACCATGTACGTCATCATCAGTATTTGACGATTGCGAGGTGGTAATTGAGGGTACCCAAAGCTAGTGGTAAGGGAGCTTACAGAGAAATAAAGCTTATCTTAGTTTGTTCTGAACCGATCTTTTACAAACACCTGTAAAAGTCATTGTAATAGCCTGTGTAAGTTTATAGTAATTGTAATCTAATTTATGGTTTTGAGGATGGTGTAAGAGAAAACGTACGTATTCAAAATTAAAAAAAAAATTGCTGCCGCAAAAACAGCAGCATCTAGGTGCTTAAGGGTCGGGTAATTGCCACTGACCTTAGCTATACAAATGTGCATCGCGCTCTCGCCTCGCGGCCGTTTAGTTTCATAGGGAATATTTATTTTTAGTAACAAAAATATGAATAATTATAATGAAACAAAGAAAAAACATCACAAAAAGATATTACTTCAAACTATTTAATATACTTTATATTAAATAGTTTGAAGTAATATCTTTTTTATGCTTTGGATAGACAGTAGACATTACTTCCTGAATTTATTTCATACAGTATTTTACACCAATACTTAAATATTCACTTAAAACACGTAGAATTGATGTGTATGCGTTATAGTTTAACATATATTTTTTGTATAACTTACTTGAATTATATGAGGGCGTAACAACAGATTTAAAAGTCAGTAAAATCATATATCTGCGCCTTAACTGTTTTTCTTCAAAGATATTTATCGCACCTACGCTACGTGACTTCGATCACTTTTGACAATATTGGCTGAAGGTTAGCCGACATCCACCGCAATCACTTAGAAGTTAGATTCTTGGAAACTCTTTATTGTTTGTATTGATCAAGTAAAGAAGTGAAGGAAGGGTGCGGCCTGTGTTATTTATAAATTTTATTAATTGATTACAAACCAAGGCGATACCAAAACAAATTGGGGCCTTGTCCGTAACCATATATTTACAAGATGTATCACAGGCAACGGAAGGAACATGGGTGGGTTTTAGCCAGTAAGACCATGTATGGATTTATTTTTTGGATATACCATGTTTATTGACTATTTGATTAATACTCTGACTGAAGGAAAACGCAATTGGGTTAAATTTCCTCGATAGAATTTAATTCCGAAAAGACCACTACTTTTATATATTTTTCTGGAATTCTAAAATATAATTTCAAAATTGCAAAATTGAAATTGTAAAATTGCATTAAAAATGTGCGCATTAGGTAATTGAAAACTGGCTACAAATGTTTTTAATACATAAAAAAAATAAGGTATTTTTAAACCATATAAACTTGGTGTGGCGCTCTTACGTTGGTTTATTTTCGTTCCAGCGCATTGTTGCGCTCTCTTTTTTCGAATGTGGAAGTAATTGATTCGATTGTAACATACGCTTGCCAGATATTTTAACGGTTCGGTCACTAATGTCAATTTTCCCTCGGGAGTTCGAGACGGTGCGATGAATGTACGAGTTTATTTGTTTGTTTTAGTAGTTATGAATCCAAAGGTAGGTCCTGTCAGCGCTGGAGTGGCGCTGACGGTACTACATTAAATAAAACGCCTGTTTGTAGTAGATTAGGATAATTATTTGGATCTTTGAATATTTTTAAGTACATTATCTTATCTTGTAGGGAGTAACGGCCGCGACTTACGAGTTGTATGTCCTAGGTTCGAACCCAGACATGCGCTTTACTTTGTGTAAATTATTACATCACCACTGCTCTCAAAACGGTGAAGAAAAACATCATGAGGAAACCTAGAACCTAGAACCAAAAATTCGGAGACATGTGACATCTACCAACCCGCACTGGGCCGCGTGGTGGATTACGGCCCACTCCCTCTCACTGAGAGGAAGCCTGTGTCCCAGCAGTGGGTACATTATAGGCTGATTATGTACTACATTATCTTATGACCTCAGACCGAAAAAAACCAAAACAGCGCTGCGAACAATATATTGAAGCAAGCCAAAACTACATCTCGCTCTGTGCTCAGACGCACACACTTACAGCCCGTTTACAAACAACCAAACTACACCTCACCGGAACACTCACTAGTGCCCACATGTTTACGAAACCGGCCTTACGTCACTGTTGACAACGCTGTCTGGGTTTTATCTTTGGTCTGAGCTTATATGACATGTGCTTGTCAGCTCGGTGAGCCGACTCCTTGATATTTTCTTCTATTCTAAACAAAATTAAATGTTTGTCTCGTATTCATGCCATCAATTTAAACTCGCGGAGGTTGCATGCTAAAACCGAATAGGTTACTGCAACTAAGTACAGTACTAATAAATAACGATTACAAGCTAAAAAGAATGTCTGCAAGACCAACATCAACTTTCTTCAACATCTTTGCAAAGTCTTCTCGAAAAACTCAATATTTTTCTAATTTGTTCTTTTCTCTTTTCAGGTATCGTCCCTGCGCGGTACGTTCTAGCCGTCCTCGGCTCTATAGGCTTCGCCATAGTCTATGGTCTGAAGGTGAATCTCTCCGTGGCTATGGTGGGGATGCTGAACCATAGTGCGATCAAAGCGGCCCAAGAGGCTGAAGATGGGCTCCTTAATACGAGTGCGAGTTTGTTGGCGCCTGGTGACGAGGTGTGTGAGGGAGGAGCTGGAAATTCTACTGTAAGTAACGATTTCGGTTCACAGATGGCATTTTGATATTATTTTGCTAAGCAAACTTATTAATATGAACCTTATTATTAACGATATAAGGTTTAAGCATTCGTATGAAACGCTTACTCCACATTCGCTTCACGAATATCACGGAATCAGGTCTTTTGCCATCATCTCTGACAATGCCAGTCGGCTCAAGAAGAGCAGGCACATTGATGCTAACAAGAGACCGGCGGATTATGTCATTAAGTGTGCGCATGTCTTGAAAAGCGGCCTGCACTTTTTTGACAACAAAATCCGTGGTACAGACGTGGACGAACTGGGTCCAGTTCGTCCACGTCCGTGCCACATGTGTGTGGAGTGCATACCGTGAGCCCAAGCCACAGACCAGTCGCCAGAAGAAGCGAGGTCGGATCCAGGAAGGTACCGGTATTATGGAGAAGGATGGGCATGTAGCCAATGACCGGCCTCTGGCTCCGACCGCCAAAAGTCTTGCGCGATCCGGACCTGGGGGGCAACCATCGCCTCTTATAGTATTATTTCAATATTACTTCAGCATGAGAAAGAGATGGAGCTATAAGTCCTGTACAGCTCCATCACTTACCCACTGTGAAGTAATATTATAATAATACTGCTATAAGAGGTGATGGTTGCCCCCTGAACTGCGGCTCAGAATCAATTTGAGTTGTCTAGAAATTCTTTACTCGGGCAAGCAATTTTAAAAGCATTCATGGCATCCTCCAAGCCCGCAGTCTCATAGTTTGTGGGCAAAGCCCTTAGGATATTACATATGAGACGTGACGTGCTATGGATGGACGACAAAAAGGCTGGGGAAGCAACACTCGAAATTTTGCAGATTCCTATCCGCCAAACCGAATAGGGAGGGATGCTTGTAACCAAGATGGTTCATTGAGCTGAATATTTAAAATAATTTCTAAACTAGTTTTGACTATTGGTGAAAGCAAATTTGGATGTTTCCAAAAAGGGCTACAGCGAAGCACATAAGTAAATTTAGGGACAAAAGGCAAAACTTTAGAATTACAAGAGCATAATGAGGATTGATTTCGAGTAAACAATTTGCGTGACTTTGGAATTTAGAAATAGTGTTAGTAATATAATCAGGAAAAGATTCTTCAAAGATGGGAGAGAACCCAGGAGGCAAAGTGACTTTCTGTCTACTATTTTTATATTGGGTGCCAGAAAATTTTATTTGAATTTTAAATTATCCAAAACGTAAGAAGTTTTTTGAATAAAGAGTTCTCATTTGCTAAAATTAAATTTTAAACCAATATTTTCGGTTTTAATATCTGATGAGTCAGATACCACAGTGTCCACATCGCCTCCCAGGGTTCCGTCATCCAAATACCAAACGTTAAATTTCGATTTTAAATTTTGAATCACTATCACCAAATCATTTGGATTTAAAATTAAATTGCTAACTTTACTTTTGGCAAAGTCAAATGACGATCTGTATCGGTCTTGCCCTGGGTAGTAGTAGGTTCTTATAGGTAGTAGATAGTGACTGCAGACACCCCAAAACAACAAACATTGGTACCAAGAAAGGAAAAGAAAGAGATAGGTACCTACGTACCTATCTCTTCTATTCTCATAATTTCTGTTACCAACCTTGAAATGTGTTCGTCCTACCTCCTACGGGGCATAATAGCTTAATGGAATATTATTTGATTAGGCTATTTATAAGGTTGCTTTTAGTGTCCCATAAAGATATCCAACGAATACGGCTTTTAATAAACAAAGTGGATATACTTATAGAGCCCTGCCCCCTTATTTTCACAAGACTTTGCACCCATTTGTGATTTCAAATATTAAAAAAAACCGGCCAAGTGCGTTTCGGACCACGCACAATGAAGGGTTCCGAGATTAGGATGTCTGTGAATTTATCCCAAAAACAAACTTAACTTTGAAGTTAAAAAAATGTTCTCCCATACGATCGATATGAATCGTTCCACGAATCTCACAAAAAAATATATGTGATAAAAAACAAACGAACCTTGCTTCTTACCAAATTTCATGATTCTAGGTCAACAGGAAGTAACAGGTTTTGATTTATTTTCGAGTTTTTTAATATGTCGCATAAACGGCCGTATTTTTTTATTGCGTTGATTTAGAAGCTTGTTTTTTTTTACAGCTCAAGTGACTGTAGACCTATGTATTTGATATTAATTTCAACTTGATACCTCTACCCGTTTCTGAGAAAAAGAGTCTTGACAGACAGACGGACAACAAAGTGAACCTATAAGGGTTCCGTTTCTTCCTCTTGAGGTACGGAACCATAAAGAATACAGAAATTGTTAATTTGTTTAAGGTTGGTACCACAGCCGTATCTCTAGTCTCAGTAGGTAGGTACTGTTGGACATGTGACCCAATTTGAAAGAGAGTATCTCAGAAATTTCCCCGCTCACATCACTTTGGGTCTTCTCCGCTACAAGGAAAATCACTGGCTTGATAAAAAAAGTTCTTTCAAAGTCATAAGTTCATTCATAACGAATTGACCTAATTTTTATCAACTTGCAAATAAACATGCGCTGTTTTTAAACAGCAATTGGGGCGATCGTAAACTGTGCAATGCACGAATATAATATTTATGTATTTCATTGGCTATACCAATGTTTCACTTTTAAATCATCTTTTATACGAAGACGTTTGCGACATCATAAATTACGTATTCCAGTGTAAACGCGAAAGCTTTCGCGTTTAAGATAATTATGTAGGTACCTACATAAGTAGGTGACATTGTTTTAATTTTGTATGAGGAAAATACTGTAGTTTTTTGTATGACAATAATTTGGTACAACGGAGCATTGACGAACGATGCTTGGAGCTGCTGTGCTTATAAAGTTCTACTAATCCCTCATAGTGATAGATAGATGGGTGACCCTGATGATCCAGTATTTATCGAGAGTATTTATCCACCCCTCCGTGCCTTGGTGCACTAGGTTGGTACCGGCTGTCATTCGTTGAAGACTATATAAAGAACATTCAATAAAGATCTATTCGATTTAAACTGGACGGCGGCTCGGAAGTGCGTAGTTGCTGTACAGTATCGCACCTCTCACCCCCGCTGACATGTGCACTTGTTACTGCGTAGCGACTCGCCTCATGTTCCGAGCCGCCATAAAGTTTGAATCGTACTGTACGAAGTTGTGCAGGCAGAAGCCAAAAAGACTAGATAACTAGTCTTACTAAGGGGCAAGGGCGTCGCCAAGGGGGAGCAGGGAGGGGCAGCTGCCCCCCCCCCCCCCCTCAGAGATAAAAAGTACCTAAATGCAAAGCAACCAAAGCACCCGCTTCACTTGAATTCGTCCAATTTTATGATTTACCGAACATAAAAAAATAAATCAAAATATAGCAACAATTGTATATAAATCTAACCGGTGTTGATGTCCTAAAAGGGGCAAACACCTTTCTGGAAACGGGAAAAACGTTGAAAATTTTGATCGCTCTACCGTGCACAATGTGTACAATTCATAGTTTTCCCATCCTCTACATATATATCAACTTGCCCTCCCCTGGGTCACCGGCTGGCGACGCCCTTGCCAAGTGGTATCGTATTACCCAGACACCGGGTGGTGGCAGACAGATCATCATCATCTGCCTGCCTTTTCCCAACTATGTTGGGGTCGGCTTCCAGCCTTACCGGATACAGCTGAATACCAGTATTTTACATGGAGCGACTGCCTACCTGACCTCCACAAACCAGTTACTGGGTAATACGATACCCCTTGGTAAGACTGGTTGTCAGACTTTCGAGCTTCTGACGACCCGTAACGACTGTCAAAGATCTACAAATGACAGCCGGGCCCAACGGCTTAACGTGCTTTCCGAGGCACGGAGGGGTCTTGGTATGTAAAGTTGGTCACCCATCCACGGACCAACCGCGGCAAGCGTAGCTTAACCTGATCGATCGACCCGTGCGGCTGTTATTACTTAGCCACAAGCCCCTCAAAAACAGTATGCATAAATAAATAAAATTAAAAAAATAAATAGTGAATAAATGCATAGTAATTGTATATATATGAATAAAAATAATATAAAAAGAATGCATGAAAACTTGAAATAAAAATTTGCACGCATGCTTGCAGACAGAATTAAATGACACAGTGTTATAAGATCCCACCTTTACCCAAAAAAAAAGTATTTCAGCAAATAAACGTTTGGTTTGATTTGATTTACCAAAAATCGCTCAACGCAATTTTCACTTTTCAGTTTTCACTTCAAAAAAATAATGAGATAATTTATCAAATGCCCTTAAATATAACATTTTCACTATTACTGGCATTCGCCTTCTATTTTAACTGACATTGGTGCTACGTTCAGTCTCTTGGCGAGCGCGGCGGCGCCTACGATCTGCTGTTTGAGGTACATCACATATCCTCTGGCGTCAGTTTCCGCGGCCGACTTCTTCTCTTTATCACCGGGAGCCAACACAGGTAGCCTGGGATCCGTTGGTTCCAGCTGCCGCCAATATGTCATACAGTCAGCGAGGCGATCTCCAAAGCCAGGACAGATGTAGCTCCATATAAAATACTGGTATTAGACTACGGTTAGACTGGAAGCCGACCCCAACATTGTTAGGAAAATGCTAGGCAGATTGATTGACCTGATAGATACCTACTTCGATCGACTTCCAAAACCAGGTTCAAACTAAAAAAAGCCGACCTTGATTTGTCATACCTAACCATAATAGAAATCCGTTGATTACATTTTTGGATCAATGCCATACGGCCCGAATGATTCTGGAAAAGAATTTGCAACAAAAACAATAATGGCGCCGATTCCCTTGTTCACAAACTAAACCGCTCGTCACTACTCCATACAAGTTTAGACGTGATTAAAAATTTGCCTACTAAAATTACGTTAATTTACGTCAAGCGCTGATTAATTTTTTTCGCGGGTAGGTGTTTTTTTTTCGCGGGTAGGTGTAAAAAAACGACAGACATATCTTTGATTTTGAATTTATATTTAATATTAAAATATACAATTATTTGCCGCAAAATTATCAGTTATCGGTGTATAACTTCCACTACATGGGTACTCACGTTTGTGGCACATTTATGTGACTCAAATATTAAAATTACACCACCTGCCAGCTCATCACCTGCATACTATTAACTTCACTTGCACTTTGACACTTGTGGATCACTATGTCCCAACTTGTTGAGATATTGTCGGCACAAAAGAGCCTAGAAGAAAACTTCACTCGGAAGATGGAAGCACTGGAAGCTCAGATTCAGTGCGCTGGACCTGCCAAGGATACTGTGGCTAGAGTGGCTGAAGAGTTCCGGACTTTCAGGGAGCTTATTTTCAGCATGCTTGGATTGCTCCGGACTCAGATTAGTGAGTGTGCTAAGCAGGTTGACGCATTGGAGAATAGGCACAGGCGAAAAGCACTGATTTTTCAGGGTGTTGCTGAAGCTGATAGTGAAGACAGCACTGCAGTCATCCTGGATATCATTACCAATAAGCTGGCCCTCAAGAGCTTCTCTGCGTCCTCCATGAAGGTCTGTCACAGACTTGGCGCACCCAATAAAGATCATCACAGGCCCATACTAGTGAGGTTCTCCAGCTACGATGATAAATCATTGGTGTGGAAAGCTAAGACAAGCCTGAAAGGAACCTCCATTTCAGTCAAGGAGTTCCTGACCAAGGTCCGGCAAACCATCTTTGGGAAGGCGCGTCTTCACTTCGGAATGCGGTCTTGTTGGACGCAGGACGGTGTTATTGTTTTGAAGGCCTTTGACGGAAGTAGGCATAAAGTATCTTCAATGGATCAGCTCAGTCCACTGCTTGCGAAGTTTCCAAAGGTACAAGATCCAACGGCCCAGGGCACAGGTGATTGTCTGCAAAACAGAGTGGGTCAATAATGGAATAATGGTATCTTGTTTAAACTTACTATGTAGTTGCATGCAATTGGTATTATGGAATTACTTACCGTTATAATTTCCTTGTTTATGTTCCGAGTAGTTTATATCAGTTTATTAGTTTATGTATAGTTGCCTCAGAATCCCTTGTAAAAGTTTGCATGCTTTAGATAATATTTTACCCTCAACATGTTTTAGAATAAGACCTTTCAATTTTTATATCTTTTGTACGTAATGAAAAATGTCAAATATGTCAACAAAGTCCACAGACTATCTAAGATATTAGGGTAGATTCGAAGGTTGGCATATTCATAATCGGATACGCACTCAAAATTTAGAATTACTTAGAATATTTAGAATTATTCTCGCCTTACCGTAATTTTTTAATTTATTTAATTTAATTCATTTGTGTACACATAGTTTTTACTTTTTATCTTGTTATTGTTACTATTTTATTGTGTATGATGGTTCTGTTTAGTTTTAGAAAGTGCTCTTAATCACATAATTCGTTGAACTAATGTTTAATTTGCTCAGAATTTGATGATGTTGTGAGCTGGCGGGTGGTGCAGAGATGCAAACGTCGTACCAGCTATTCGTGTAGTTTATTTTTTGCGATTATATATTATATATTTATCTTATTTATTGTAATAGTATTTATGACATCTGATAACGAATCATTTTATTCTGCTAACGAATTTAGTACCTCTTCCAGCGATGAAAGTTTTATTTCTCTTACTGACACCTTAGGTGTTCTTTTACGCCAAAATTTCAGTCAAAATTATAGCCGGCTATTTAACGTATGCCACCTCAATGCTCAGAGCATTCCTAGTCACTACAACGAACTGTACGACACGTTTGCTGACAGCAACGTTCACGCCGTCCTGATTTCCGAGTCTTGGCTCAAACCTAACCTGCTCTCAACCACTTACCCGCTCCCCAGTTTCGTTCTTCTTCGGAATGACCGGATCGGTAGGAGAGGGGGTGGTGTAGCGATTTACCTTCGTGGTGATTTCCCTTTTAAAATTCTAGCTTCTTCTTCTTCTTCCAATGAATCCGCAGAGTTTCTTTTCCTCGAGGTTTGTGTCAAAGGAGCTAAAACTGTCCTTGGTGTCGTCTATTGCCCCCCTTCTATTGATTACTTCACTGAATTCGAATCGGTACTTGAATCTTTGGGTTCGGAGTATGTACATCACATTGTTATGGGGGATTTAAATACCAACCTCCTTGCCCACAACGCCCCTCGGTCCCGTAAACTCCTGCATCTAATCGAGTCAGCCAGTTTGCATGTATTACCTCTCCAAGCCACTCACCAAAATATAGTCGGTGATGATACTTGGCTTGACCTGATCCTCACCTCTAATCCTTCCCTAGTTTCCTCACATGGTCAATATGCTGCTCCTGGCTTTTCCCATCACGATCTTATATTCCTATCCTATGTCCTTAAACCCCCTAAACCTAAACCAAAATTCCAGTACAGGCGTGCCTTTGCACGTATGAATAGCGAGAAGCTTCAACAAGATGCATCCAATATTGACTGGTCACCCCTGGAAGCAGCTGCTTCAGTTGACGAAAAAGTTAGTTTGTTCAACAATGTTGTGGTCAAGCTATATGACACACATGCTCCTATCAGAAAAATCAAGTTGAAGCGTCCGCCTGCGCCTTGGATGAACATGGGAGTTCGGATGGCAATGCGACGGAGAGACCGCGCGTTTCGGAAATTCAAAAAGGATCGCTCGGAGGACAATTGGACCTGCTTTAAGGCTGCTAGGAATCGGTGTAACCAGATGATACGCAACGCTAAACGCCGACATATCCTAAATAATATCACTTCTTCTTCTCCTGCCGATATTTGGAAGTTCCTTGGAACTTTAGGCATCGGCAAATCGCGGCACTCAGACCTTCCTAACACAATTGGCTTAGACGATCTAAATCACCATTTCTCCACTGTTCCCACGCTAGATAGTCTAACCAAATGTCAAACCCTTGACTACCTTGCTGGTCTGACGCGCCCTAATATTAATCCCTTTGTCTTCACCCCAGTTGACCCGGGAGAGATCAGAAAGATTATCCTTTCTATTAAATCCAAAGCTGTGGGCTGCGATAATATCAGCCGCCATATGATCGTTACGGCTCTTGATCAACTCCTTCCTGCAATCTCCCACATCTTAAACTTCTCCCTGTACACCGGTGTTTTCCCCTTCCTTTGGCGTAAAGCCCTTGTTCGGCCACTGCCTAAGATACCCAACCCCTCTCTTCCTAGTCACTTTCGCCCAATTTCCATCCTGCCCTTTCTGTCTAAAGTGCTGGAGGCCAGTGTTCATAAACAATTCTCCCACTTTGTCCACCACAACTCCCTCATCAGTCCCTTTCAGTCCGGTTTCAGGCCCGGGCATAGTACCGTTTCAGCTCTCCTTAAAGTGACTGACGATATAAGGCGGGGAATGGAAGACACCAAAGTTACAGTCTTAGTGTTAATTGACTTCTCCAATGCTTTTAATGCCGTCAGTCACGAAGTCCTTTTATCCATCCTTTCTTATCATATGGTCTCTCCAGAGGTTTTGGAATGGTTTTCCTCTTATCTTCGGGGGCGTCAGCAGTCTGTTCATGCTGGTGACTCTTCGTCGAGTTGGTGTGATCTTGCAGCTGGCGTCCCTCAAGGCGGTATATTATCTCCTCTTTTGTTCTCCATTTTTATTAATCTCATTACCACCGAGCTTCGGGCTGCGTATCATCTCTATGCCGACGATTTGCAACTTTACTGCCATGCAAGTGTTGATAACATTTCTGATGCGATTGAGGAGCTAAACCGGGATTTAGGTGTGGTCAAAAACTGGTCTGATCGATTTGGAGTGGCGGTTAACCCTACCAAGTGTCAGGCTATTTTAATAGGGAGCCCCCACAGCATAAGGAAGCTGAATGGCTTATCTTTTCCACCTGTAATCTTTGACAACTTAGTCATTCCGTTTAGCTCCGATGTTAAAGATCTTGGTCTGCATGTCGACATTTGTCTTGACTGGCAAAAGCAGGTGACGACTGTTAGTAAGAAAGTCACCGGAACGTTGCGGTCGCTCTATCGGTTGAGAAATCTTCTCCCATCACACATAAAGGCAATGCTTGTACAGTCCTTAATCTTTCCCATAATCGACTATGGTGATGTGTGTTACTATGACCTGAATGCAGATCTCCTCAATAAACTTGACCGACTTCTCAATAATTGCATTCGATTCGTTTTCAATCTTCGTAAGTATGACCATGTATCCGCACACCGTGTGCTTCTAAAATGGTTACCCATTCGTCAGCGCAGAGAGGTGAGGGCTCTGTCTATGTTGTTTTCTATTCTCAACAAACCCACTTCTCCTTCTTACCTGACTTCCCATATTCAATACTTGTGCTCTGCCCATAGTAAAAATCTTCGTTCCACCAACAATCGTCTTCTTCGATGTCCTTCTCACCGCTCTGGTTTCATTCGCTCTTCTTTCTTTGTCCAGGCTGTCTTTCTTTGGAATGCGCTTCCTCTGAACATCAGAACGGTGACCTGTCGGTTGTCTTTTAAACTGAAGGCACGTGAACATATACGTAAGAAGTTGGCAGAAACATCCCAGCGCTGATATTTTGCTGGATTCGTTTTCTCCTCTACTGATCGATATTTCCCCACTACCGATCGTTATTTCTCCTGACAAAGTTTATTCTGTTTATATGTATGTATCTACGTATGTATTCTTGTATTGTAAAGTTATTTTCGTGTTATCTATCCCTTAAGTTGCACCTGCCATGTGTCTTCTCTGCATCACCCTAAGGTTGACTGGTAGAAAATGCCTCAGGCATTAAGTCCGCCTTTGTACGGTATTATTTTTTTTTTATACTTGTGCATAAAGTTTTAATAAATAAATAAAAATAATTTGACAGGACTAAACTAATATTTATCTTCTGTCCTTTTCTTAATGAAATAGAAAGAAAAAGATGCACTGAACTTAAAGGAGAACGGCAGATTTCGTACCACTTACTTTTTTTGTTGTTTTGTTATAGAATTTGTACCACATATTAAGGCAACTAAGGCATTTATTTTCATGTAAGTGTACTATTTTTAGAAGTTCGGATTAATTAATAACGTAAAACAAAGATTTTAATAACTACACGTAATTTAGTCGTAAACAAAACGAAGTTTTGTTGGTATTAAAGCTATGCTCGCCATGAGGGTATTACCCAACCTGCCCCCTTCTTAGATAGAGTAATATTAAGAATGAATTAATTATAAATAAAATAAAGAAACTTAAAAAAACTATTAACGGTATTGTTTTATTTACCTACACTCAAAACCCCATCAGGACTTCATCATTATCAACTGTTGCAGTCAGCTGCTGGACATAGGTATCTCCCAATGCACTCCGCTGAGTAGGTACGATCCTCATCTCAATTTACCTACTTGATAGTAAGTAAAACACTAAAAAAATTGCGACAGCCAATTTAGAACATATACTTTATTACCGTAACAATGTTTAAGTGCCTTGTAAGAATCTACATTGGTACACTAAAACATAACCTTAAAAAATAAAACTGGTTATAACTTTTATGTCCCAAGTTCTAAAAATACAAGAATTTAAAAAGGGCTTGTCTACCATATTAACTACCAATTAAAACAAAAAATATCCCTAAACACGAAATTTTATTAGCGGAACGAAATTCCCATACAAGCCTGCCGTTCGCCTTTAGGTTAGTTTGTGAACAAGGGAATCGGCGCCAGTATCTTTTGATCCTGCGTTACAAGAATTTTAACTTATTTTGCGAAGGTTTCGGGATTTTTATGAGTATGTTCGTTAAGTTGAATTTGTTTCCGAAGTGTCCTTGCCCTTTTCGAGGGTTTAAGCCCTTTGCAACCCCTGACAGACAGACAGAGGACGAGCGGCCATTGCTCCTGATAAAATCCTGGTTTTATAGCTCGTTTCGGAATGATTTATTTAACGAAATAGTTCAAATTGGTTTCATAAAGAGGATCAAGACTGACTGCCGAATACTCAAACGCAATTCAATTTTAGTCTCAAGCTGTCTCAGCCACTTGATGTTTTCTGTTTTTAGGAACCGGATGGACCGTTCGCGTGGCCTTCAGAAGTTCAAGGCATTGTCCTCAGTTGTTATTTCTGGGGCTATTTCATCTCGCAATTACCTGGTAAGTCCTAAGCCTGGAACCTAGCTTCACATCGCCCTAAATATTTTTATTCCCGCATTTGTTTTAGCAGTGGACTGATTAGGAGTTGATTGATTGATTGATTGATTGATTCGTTTGCGTTTCGATAGGTCATCATAATATTATGATGACCTGTTGACGACAATTATTATACATAGCAGCGAACCCGCTCCTAACGACACTCATTCCGACCTCGTCGCCAAGGTCCTTCGCGAAGACACCGACGTAATTGTCCCTCCGACCCTTGCTCGACGAAGTGCCAGCCCGCGCCGTACCTGAGCCCGTAGTTTTAAATTCCTCCGATAATAATAATTTCCAGTTTTAATCCCATCTTGCTGTCCATTCCGTTTTGTTTAGCTGGGGGGAGGCAGCTAAACCCTAAGCCGAGGTTCGTACCCCACAGGGGTGCCCGTAGCGTGCAGTCGCTTAGTAATGTAAGAAATTCGCCTTTAGCTGGAGGTTTTGAGTTCCCTTAAGGCAGCCACAGGATTGACCGGTTAAGAAGTCACGACCTCTCAAGGTCAGCTATGAGATACCATACATCAACAAAAAAATGCTATGACACATGGATCCGATCCAGCCTGTCCCTTGCCGCCCTCCCCCAGCAACGCTCTAATCGTGTAGCTGCTTAGTTTATAAGTTTTTTTCTAGCCTTATTTATGAGGCATCCACAGGAGAGCCGGGTTAAGCAGCTGATAACTTCCTAGCTAGTTTGAACTGCGAGATGCCAAAAAAATAAAAAAATGCCGTGCTGTCAGAGGCAGTAGTAATTAACGGTGTCGGTATTGCGCCCGGTTTAAATGGCAGTAAATAACAGGGTCGCTCGACGCTTGGATGAATAATAAATTGACGAAATATGAATATGAAAAACTCGAGACACAAGAGCGTAATGATATTCATTTATTATGCTTTGTCCTCTAGCTGCCCGCATCGCAGAGCTGTACTCAGCGAAATGGGTCATGTTCTTCAGCGTGTTTATCAACGTGGTGTGCACCCTGCTGACCCCAGTCATGTGTGAGCTGCACTACTCTGCGGCTGTGCTCATGAGGATTGGCGAAGGCATTGGAGGGGTAAGCTGTTTTAAATCGAATCTAAAATCGGTAAAAACTTTTAGGACATGAATGCTACACCTCCTTGTGGGTCACAACTTTTCGAGGGAACTTTTATGCACTTTTTGGTAGCACCTAGCCTATTGTCTATTACTCAGTCACCACGGCTGAACTTAGTTGGAAATCGTTTTCCCATCCAACATGGAAATTCATCTTTGCCTTGCAATTGTTGCCTACTGACACCATTTCCTAGAAGGACTTCAGGGAGGCTTTAAAAAGGCATCGAATTCTTTATAATTACATACAGCTCCCAAATTGTGTAACACACTGATTGATTGAATAATCACAATCTGAATGATTTTGGAGTACATAGCTAATCCATTGCTTCATAAGTTCGAAAATTTTTTCTGCTCAACACCGTAATAACGCAATGAATGTTGTTGACATGGGCAAGTTTATTTTTAAGGGGTGCATCTTCAGCTACACGAAGCGAGCTCGATCATTTTTGCAGTTCACCTCGGATATGTTAGGTTATCGTTTGTCCATTCAAAGTTACGAGGAGTAACTTTGTCGACTTATTCGGGAAAGCATCAAGAGAATGTTAGACGCAAGAGCGAGCGAAGCGAGCTCGATAATTTTTGCATCCGCCTCGAATGGGACAGGTTTTATTTTGTCCATTCATACAGAAAGGGGACTAACTGTGTCGATTTATACAAAGAAGCTTAGTAGGATGCAAGAGCGAGCGAAGCAAGCTCGATAATGTTATGCACCCCGCCTAGGGTCGATTAAATTTTCGGAAATAGGAGTTCGGTACTTTCTCGACTAATGCACAGAAGCTTTAAAATTGAGAGGAACATTTTAGGATCTCGCCTCGAATAGGCTAAGGCGTTTTCTGATATTTTTATACTTAATTCTGAATGTTTTTACACATTTATTTTATTATGAAGCCAAGGAGGTGCAAGTGCACCCTCTTGCACCCCGCTCCTGGCGCCTTTGGTTGTTGAACTGTCAAAATGTAACTCATTGCTACTGATGTGTGTTACGCAATCACCCCGCTGGGGGGCAACCATGACCTGTTATAGCAGTATTAATTCAATATTACTATAGCGTGAGAAAGAGTTGGAGCTATAAGTCCTGTATAGCTCCATCACTTTCCCACTGTGAAGTAATATTATAATAATACTGCTTTAAGAGATGATGGTTGCCCCCCCTGATCAATAGTCAAAAATTTACGCTAAAGAGGAGCATGGCTACAGCGCAGCGGTGTCGAACATAATGTAGGTAGACAGTAAGAGTTTTGATCTCGGAATTATCACCTTTTTTCATGATAATAGCAGTTTACTTATAGATTGAAGATACATAAAATACGTGCTTCAACATAAATAGAATCATGCGGTATTAATAACCCGTGCATTCATCAAATCTTATCTTATTTTTCCTCTTTACGTTGCATTGGGATCATTGTCCCGTTGCGGAAACGACGTCAACTCTATTTATTGATTTCAATGTGTAGGCATTACGTTTGCACCACATAGGTTAGGTACGTATTTACATATAGTATCATTTTTAGTCCTTACTGTAGATGTTACGTTTGTGAAAACAAAACATAATTATGGAGAATGGAGATCGGTTACCTTGCTGAAATGTAGATAGGTACCTACCTATCTACCCAAGTAACATTTTAGGTTTTAGAAAGGTTTTGAAAAGGTTCTAGAACCTTTATATGGAAATCTGCTCGTAAGTCTTAATAGGCTCAATAACGTTATATTAACCTTATATTAACCTCCTGAGTGCAAAAAGGGCCCACGTTTTAGAACCTTTCTGAGAGCTACAGCAAAACCTATAGCTCAAATCCAGAACCTTTCGAACTACTTGCACAGTACCCAATTATAACCTTCACAACCTTAATTTAACGTTAATATAACCTTCCAAGGCAGCTTTTAAGTTCTAAAGTAGTCTTGGATGTAACCCTATGACAACTTAAAACCTTTTGATGGACATGAAAAAATACCTTTTCAGGACTCTCGGGTTTTAAAATGTTTCTGTGTAAGATTTTTTTACACAGAAAGACCAATCGTGAATATAAATAGGTACTTATTTATAATGGCGCCACATTCCCTGACATTATACCAAGTTTCAAAATGGCTAACTACGTAGTATTTATTAAAAAATATAAGTATCTTGCTGAAGTACGGAAAATATAAAAAAATTGTGCGACTGGCACTTCATCGTGAAACTTTAGGATAATAGTGTTGTATACGAGACGGGCCTTGCGTTAGTTTATAATTTTTTTATGTTTTTTTTAATTCATTGAAAAACAATGGCTGGCGTTAGGAAATTACTAGAAAGCATTAAAATTAACCTTTTCAGAACTGTTACAGCTAAAAGCTCTTAATTTTTGCCAAAATAAGAGCTAAAGGTAATCTCGCAGAGCTACTTAAAACGCATAGGCGGTTTTCGCAGCTTTAAGGCAATCGCCAGGAGTAGTTCAAGACTTGCTAGTCGCGAAAACAACCCCTGCGCACAATTAGTTGCTTTTAAGTTTTGGTTGAAGGAGGACGTGCGTTCCGGTTCAACAAGAGTGCTGAACAAACAGCTACAGGCTGCTCTAAGAGTGCAAGTAAGTTCCTATTTTTTTTAAATAATTATATTTGTTAGGTACAGTTTAACTAACTTATCGCTACCCTTACCTACCTATGTCGACAATATGACCGATGTTATTCGACAGTAACTGTAGCCGAGGTATATTCTAACTGCAAACAGACTGTAGGTATGTACTTATTTTAGTATTTTATCCATACAAGGTCAATTCTATCACTGGTGCTAATAGGTATAAATGTGCGCCATGCTGACATTGTTTTTTATTTTTCAGACGGACCTTTCCCGCAATGATGTCAACGCTTCATTTTTACTGAAAAATGATAACGATGAAGTGGTGAAAAATCAAACAAAAATATTAGAAATACTCTAAGATGTGCAAAACACCCAAAAAAAAATATTGCAACAACTCGATCAACACGATGTACAGTACAACGACTATTTGATATTTTCGCGTCGCGTCGTATTGCCGCGTTTGTCGTACACTAAGGGCCGGCGCAGATCTGGCGAGGCGCAGCGCAGCGCATTCGTCACTGCCAAACAAATATCGATCCTGCACTAATTGAAATAAAGTTGAAAATCAATAAGCTTACATTAGGTCGAGAGCGCGTCGGAGCGGAAAGAGGCGCGCGTGTCGGGTTATTTATTCTCAACTTTATTTTTAGGCACGCAACGTTGATATTTGTTTGGCAGTGACAACCGTGCCGCGCTGCGCCTCGCCTGGTGTGCGCACGCCCCTAGAACAACGAGTGACGGTCGCCGACGGTCGCTAACGGTCGCTGATCTGTAAGAGCCAGAGCCAGAGTTTACCAGTCTTCTTACACACACTTCCCACACTTCCTACCTTAATAAATAATAAAAATAATAAAAAATTACCGATGTATTTATTATTCGTAAGAAATTTTTACGCACTTTACGTTTAAAATTTCCACTCCGTTTTTTTGATATCACCCTGTGTTGATTCATCTTGCAAGACAACGTAATGCTTTGAAGTCGCGGAGACAACTGATATTTTTTGAGGATGCCTCTAAAGCTTTAAAATATTCTTGTAGGACGTTTATCATGCTTTCAGCTCATAAAAAATAGCTTATTGGTTTGTGTTATCACCACGCACTCCTAATTTGTTTGCCTAGACACTCTAAAACAGCCTTAAGGTTTCAGGTAGGTTTTAAAAATTACTTATAAGCGATTTCAACATTCCATAACTTTATGGTCATATCAAAGTTAAAAATTAAACCTTTAGATCTCATTCCAGCATAATGCTAGCCTTTTCAGAACTTAATCAGGAGTCTACGACAACTATCAGATCCTAGGACTATATGCTCTTGAAACACAAGTCAAAATAACGTTAATTTAAACTCTTGTCAGCGGCTCCAAGGTTGTAATAAAAAACAACTAGTTTTAAGACCTATTGATCATTCTCAAGTACTTAATATGACCAGATAGCAAAACATTAACCTATTTACGGCCTTTAGAAAACCTAAAGGTATTTTTTACAACCTAGGCCCGAATGAGATGTTACTTGGGTACCTACCTCTATTAGAAAAATACTTACTTGAAAGTGAATGGTAGGTAAAGAATTCTAAAAGCATTCTTTTGTTTTTTTCGCTGCATTTCTGCGAATTCGATTTTTATTATTTTATAACCTAGCTGTTGTCCGCGGTTTCGCTCGCGTGGCTTTTTCTAAAATAAAAGCAAGCCTAAGTTACTCTTTATAACACCAGCTATCTGCCAGTGAAAGACCCGTCCAAATTGGTCCAGCCGTTTCGTAAATTCGCCGGAACAAACAGACAGACAGACAGACAGACAGACAAAAATGTTAAATAGTTTTTTTTTGATAAAAGTACCTACCGTATATAGGTACTTTCATATGCATTTAGTAAAAAGCTGTTATTTTGACGTTACAAACAGACACTTTTGTATAGATTTACTGATGATTTACCAAAAGGCTAGGCATTTGGATCGACAAACATCTTTCTTGGGGTCCCCAGCTGCAGGACGTAAGTCGCAAAATTTTCGCATCTGCCAAGTCCCTGAGACGATTGCGGAACTTTCTTCCAACTGCCACTAAAACTGCGCTTGCACAATCTATTTTACTTCCCATTCTTGACTACGCTGATGTTAGTTATATCGATCTCACTGAGGCACAGCTAGTTATACTCGTACTTGAGCGACTTCAAAACTGCATAAGAAAAACTGAGCATAAGATTTATATTTGGCTTGCGCAAATATGATCACGTCTCCTAATTTCGTACAAAGCTCAAGTGGCTTCCCATACGTCTTCACCGGAATTCTCATATCTTGTTTCAGCTCTACAGAATTCTGTTCAATCCTACAACCCCCTCTTATCTTAAGGAACGTTTCAAGTTCCTAAATGACACGCATAATAGATACCTGAGGTCATCGGAAAACTTGAGACTAGAGATGCCGATGCATTCCACTAGTTTCTATGTACATATATGATAAATCTTTTACGGTTCAAGCAGTACGGTTGTGGAATGCCTTGCCCGTGTCGATAAGACGTGTTCAATCTCTGCCCATTTTTAAAATTATGGTAAAAAAAACACTATCTCTCTCCTTAAACATATTTTTTATTTTCATTGTTCTTTGCACCTGTTTTGATTCTTAGCGCTAGTTTTATGATTAATTATTATTGAATATATTATATAGATAATTTTAATATATTTTATGTATGTATGTATTTATTGTATATATGTGAACCACAGACTACCTGCACTACTGTCTCACCTTTCCCCGCTAATCCATCCAAAGGTTGTCTTTAAAAGATCGCTTTTAGCGATAAGACCGCCCATTGTGTCACCCTATGTAAAATTTCTAAATTTATAGCTTTAATTTTTATGGTGTAGGTACATAATAAAGAGTATTCTACGAGTATCTATCTATCTATCGTTTGTTCTTTTTAGTTTAGGTCGAAGGATTTATTGATTTCGGATGCGATACCTATTACAACCCCTGTTTTACAAAAAGTTTGTGCGCCGCTTTCGTTTTCATTGAAAACTGCACACTGAACTTAAAAAAAAAGGGATCATATAAATAAGCCCCTCTAAAACATGTATTCTTGTATCCAGGGAGTGACATTCCCCGCCATGCATACACTGCTGTCGAAATGGGCGCCACCTTCGGAACTGAGCTTCATGGCTGCACTGACGTATGCAGGAACTTCTCTGGGCACCGTCATCTCTATGCTGATGGCGGGCGTGCTCACTGCTAACATCGGTAAGACCATGAAGACTAGGTAGGTACATTCTTTTTTATGTGTAACATCTTACCTCTCGCTTTCTGTGGGAGTAATTTCGTGAAAAGGGACGGAAGTGTGTAGACAGGAAGTGACAGCTCGAGCATGGAATAAGTAAGTACTTTTTAACAGCATGGAATTTGTAAGTACTGTCGCCAGCACATCAAGTTACTCTCCAAATGATTTTAAATCTGAAAATGTTGATGGTGAAGTTCAAATCGAATGGAATTAGAGAACTCATGGAATTAGTAAGTACTATATAAATTGTAAGGAGGGGGTCGAATTTTGGCCAGTGAGGTTAATTCATGTCGCTGCTCAGTTGCTTATTACTAAGGTGAGATGTCAGATGTTACACATCATAAGTGACTGCCGTAAGGCTCGCTCGTTTTTTTCATGCAAAGCTTCCTAGTACCTGCATGGCGGGATGAGAATCGAGTCTGGTCAGCTCTTAGACTGGTCTGAATATCTGCTAGGACAAAACGTATAAGTTAGTTTGGTGTTTGTTTGTGCTGTTAGTTAATCTCTATACACACACACAAACACATAAACACACAAAATAGACTCACAAATACTTTAAAAGGACATCCATTCATTATTTGGCAGTTTATAAGGAGATCAACTTCTATTGAAAGTCGTCAAAAAAGCAAAAACGTGCCCTCGGCGCCAAGCTATACGAATTAAAAAAAATAAAAATAAGTTTATTGACACAAAATACCTTTGTATACAATTCCAATACATTTCACTTAGGTATATTGGATTTTAAGGAAATGCTGCACAAATAGTGAAAAAACCCTGCTTCCTAAACTAGGGGAACCATGTGACCTAGGAGTCAGTGTTCTACTGTAACTTCGTGTACAAAAGAAACCTTTATTTATTTATTTATGTGTGTTAATAAACCCATAATGACCTGAATTAATTATGAATCTGAATGTGTGAGGATGTGTGTATAGGTAGGTATGTGTGGCGGTGTGAGTGGGATGGGATGTGGTGTGGTGTGATGTACGAGAGGGGAGGGGGTGTTATGTGGGTGTGTGTGTTCGTGTAGTTGTGTCCGTCTGATGTTGCAAGAGTTTCCATATACGTTTCTGTAAAATAATAAAGATAATCACGTGCCTACATTATTTTAGAAATAAGGTCTTCTGTACGAGAATAGTCCTGATTATACAGCCTGTTTTGTAATTTGGTTTTGACTTCATGTTTGTTTAAATTAAAATAATTATTCCTTAAAATTTGTCATGTAGTCGTGACCGTGGCGTGCTGGGCACATTTTTCTCTGTCATCTATACATGACTGTGGCGGTCAAAAGGTTAATTGCATAAAACACTTTGAATCACAATCCCAGAATTTTGAAGGAAGGAGGCTAATCCGTTGCTTCATACGTTTGAAAAATTCGTCTGCTGACCTAATTGTCATTTTATGTGTTACGCAATTTCCCAGCCGTTCACGTATAGAATCGTTTATAGTATAAATTTTTATAATTACGTATGATGAACGGATATCCTGCATGCAATAGTTGGAGCAATCTGAGATAAAACATATTTAGAACTGCCAAATGTCGATCGTCGTCAACCTACAAAGTCTACCATTGCAAAAATTATCCTCCATTTCTCCCCCCCCCCCCCCCCCCACAGGTTGGGAGAGCGTATTCTACGTAATGGGTGGCCTGTCCCTAATATGGTGTGTTCTGTGGGTGGTGCTGGTGCAGGACTCGCCGCAACAGCAGCCGTTCATGACTGCCGACGAGAGGGAAATGGTTGTTACCGCGCTGGGCAACCAAGGGCAGCAAGCTAATAAGGTAAGACAGTAATTGATTGTAACTTTAAGGCAAGGTAGGCTCTCATGACGCGCTCAATAGAATTTAGGAAATTGAAAAATAAATAGCATCACTAGTTTTAGTTAGTTTAGTAAGAAAACATCACTAGTTAAGAGGCGGGACACGCTAAAATGCTTATAATACTGTGAAGGTGAACCCCCGCCAGTCTGCCACACATTTTTACGCATGCGGCCATCTTGTTCTTGTTAGAAAATAAACTTGTTAGAGAATAATCGTGTTTTTAGGGTTCCGTAGTAAACAAGGAACCCTTATAGTTTCGCCATGTCCGTCTGTCTGTCTGTCTGTTTCCTGTCTGTGTCTGTCCCCGCTGTAGCCCGGAGACGCTCAGTACTAGAAAGCTGTTATTTGGCATAGGTATACATATTAAGGCGCTGACAAGACCCAATTGACAAAAATAGGCTTCTCTTAAGAAAAAAAATTGCCAAATCTGTATAGTTTGTGACCAAAACACGTTTTGAAAAAAAAAGTCTCGATACAAACTAACGTTAAACTAACCTCTTACCTTGAGTTCTAATCCAAAATATCTGTATTAAATATCAACATACGTTACGTATTTCATTAATAACAAGAAAGTCTTATTTGAATGCAGAACTTGGTTGTTTTTTATTTTCGATTACTCAACTCAATTTTTAGTAAATAGATAATTTCTTTATATTTTTCAATAAATTACAAGCATTGTGTCATCGCGCTTCTCTCTCTTTTCTATGCAATCTGACAGGGACCGCGGTTTAGGTGTTGTCAGCGTCTTAATAACGCCGACAAAGTGCTACATTCGAGGATCCGTTTGCGTACCTACTATTAACCTTTAAAGTGCTAATATTTGTTACAGTCAAGAGCCCCACCCGCTAGGTTAATGGTTGATTATGGAGAAGTGAAAAATTTTTGGCAGTAGAACATTTAATAATTAAAAGTAAAACTGTCATAGCTAAGTAGGCATTACAAGCTAACGAGTAATAGTCGACCAACTTCAATTTGCAGTTGGAGAACTGACCGTGACGTATATCGATGTATGGGAGAACATGTTTTTCAACTACAATGTTAAGTTTGTTTTTGGGATAAATTGAGGCCGTCAGCGCAAAATTGCCCTAAGCTTGAGATAGACAGTATGAAAATAATGGGGGTACATTCATGAATTTTAAATTAGATTAGATTTGCTTTCATTTTTGTGATTTTAGTTCCGGCGCATATTTTATTAAATTACTGTGATACATTATGTGGGATGAACTTTTTATTCCGATATTCTCTCGGGATCGAGACTTGCGCGGGTGAAACTTCGGCGCGCAGCTAGTAAATAAATATCTTGTTTACAGCACAACCACCCCGTACCGTGGCGAGCCGTGTTCACATCACCAGCCTTCCTTGCTATCCTGATAGCTCACACTTGCTCCAACTTCGGCTGGTACATGGTGCTCATAGAACTACCCTTCTACATGAAGCAAGTGCTCAAGTTTAATATGACCGAGGTAAGTACTAAGCGGTTGTGTATGAGAAAAGTTGTTTCGTTAGGGTCTCGAATATTTACGCCGGGAGGACACGGCGTGGCATACTCTGGCACAGTGTGCCGCCTGAAAGGGGCCGCGCCGTGCCCTCTTCTCTGGAGTAGGCAGTGACCTGTCGCTGTCAGCCGTGCTCGACTCCATGGTCGGCAGCGAGGAGTCCTGGGACGCGAGGGTATCCTTCTGCGTAACAGTCATGTCGCAGGAGGCTGTTGAAAGGGCGCGGGAGATCTCTTCCATTCACCCTGCTCGCTGCAGGCGCACCGGGCATCAGCGGAGGGCGGACAACGTCCTATTCCAGCCGTAAATGGGTCCAGGGGCGACAAACTAGGGACATCCGTCGTCCCCTACACAGTAGGACCCGAGGTGGCGGCGAGTAGTGTTCCACGCACGCCCATATTGAACATCGCGGGGGAGTCTTACACCTCACTCCCCCCGCGGGTTTGAGGTGGCCCGCGCAGCCGGGCAGGCACCAGCCGGGGATCGCGGAAGTCGCACAAGATCCCATGATCCCCGGTCCAAGTGTGGGAGGCGAACACCGGGGTGGATTTTAGTCAGTAAGAATCTGGCAGACCCCAGGGCGGAGGACATCCATGAGGATGTTTCAATCCGGAACAAAAAATAAAAGCGTTTCCATACCGCCGGGTAATTGTGGACCAACCCTTTCTAGTTTTAAGACTCGTCTAGTCAAGAGTTTTATACGACGAATTAATTTTTTTATAATATTAAATAACTTTTGCCCGCGACTTCATCCGCGTGAAATTTCTTGTTCCACCGACCCACCGCATCGCCCGCCCGCGCTATTACTTTTTTTTCGCTTAGAGTTCTTTATGAGTTTTTTCTTTTTGCTCGGCTCCTTAGGGTCGTACCTGATCTTAAATAGCCTTTAAAACCTTCAAGAATTGGGCTATCAAATGCAAAATATTCTTTTTAAATCCGACTGGTATGTACTTAGTTCCTGAGATTAGCACGTTCAATAAAAAAAATAACTCTTCAGCTTTATTATGTTAATATAGATAGATAACCAGACTTTCTAGATTATTGGTATTTCATTATTTTCATAATTGACATTTCATTTTAAATTTACATTTGGGTAAGTTGTTTAAACTAACTCAAATGTAAATAACACCAACTTTGTGTAATCCGTCAAAAGATTTTGGTAACCTCTAGTCGTCGTGAAGTTGGGCTCGCTTGGCGAAGGTAAGGCATTTTTAACCCATCGCATTTGAGTGCATTCTTTAACCGGAACGTGGATCCACGCGAGAAACAATGGATTTTTAATTTTTTCTGTAAATATAGCCTCGTGAATGAGACCTCGCATTGCAAGTGCTTGACCTTTCCAGCGATCCTGTGCATTATGGAAATATAGTAGGTACTTGTTAACAGCTGCTGATTTTCTTCCAGAACGCATTGGCAGTGTCTATGCCGTTCCTGTCTCTATGGTTCTTCAGCATGATCCTGAGTCGGACTTTGGATTGGCTGCGTGGAAAGTCAATAATCACAACAACCACAGCGAGGAAGATTGGCACGATATTTGGTAAGATTATTTTCTCTTCATAAACAGTGTCCGTTTATTCAGAAATTCAATTACACTAGATATTCTAAGCTGAAATCAGATCCTGCTCTCTGGAGGTCAGGATGGACATGGTCTATTGGAATAATTTAATACATAGGTTAGGCATGTCAACCGCACCTGATTTCGAGATGGTTTTGACAAATGAGAGGCAGAAGATAGCTATAAAACTTGGTCCTAAATGGGCAGCAATGATACTGGCGAGAAAAAACTACGAATTCGTATCAGAGTAAATCTTAATTTCTTAAGGACGTACCGTGAAAAACAAATTTTACTTCGTATCAGCGGCACAGCATTCTTACAACCCCATTCCTATCGACATCCCTTCGGAACACACTCTTATTGTTTACTTTGCCAAATAATTTGGTACACCCCTTTGTCTGTATCATACATCACATTATAGATATTAATTAATACATCTTATGATTTAAAAAGCATTACAAAAATGCATTTTTTTTTGTGTGAACAAAGAATTCCGATGACAACAGCGCCAAAATAAACCACTCTTTTTGTGTCAGTATGCGGTACTAAATTCCTAGGTACGAGCACACGTGACTATGTGTCCCGCAGCACCGCGTTATAAGTAAGTAGGGAAGCCGAACTACAGCGAGTTACGACAGGGATATAAAAAGAAAAATACGTAGGCGCGAACGAGATAGAATGATGTCTTGTCCCATAAATTCACGCGTATTTTCTTTTTACACAGAACAAAAAGCTGCTTTTTCTGTCCCATGGGAATGATGGCGTTTCTTTGGTTCTGCTACTTGACCAAAGATGGCGTTAAATTTAGAAAGTAAAGGAATGGCTTAAATTTTTGAACCTACTTATTTTTGGTGTTATCTAAAGTTTATGAGAACGGGTCAATTTTTTCTTTGGCTCCCCTCTAACAGAAATTGTAGTTGCTACTGCTTCGTTAGAAGTGAATCTGTCGTTAAGAACGCGTTCAAACTCACCCAATCATTTTACAGTTTTCAAGCGCATGAGAAGATATTTTAAAGCGTCTTTTTTCACTCTATACAGCAACCGATCTATTTCCTAAGTACCTATATCAAGTTTTTATTTGGTGGGAAATTATCAAATAACTTCTCCCGCTCTGTTGCCAGAGGCTACGGTATCTCTTTCGGACTTTCCCGCGACTCCGGCAGACTTATATCAAGTTTGTTCTGTTAATTGCGTATACGCCCTGTGTTTTTGTCTTTAACCCAATCGGTTTATTTTGGAAGCACTTTATCAAGGAGGCTTTCGTGTGCAGTCAAATCGTGTAGCAACGTTTGAGTTTCCCGCAGCGTCCCTCGTGCCGGGCGCGTGCCTGCTGGCCATCTGCTACATCGGCTGCGCGCGCACGGCGGCGGTGGCGCTGATGGCGCTGGCCGTCACTTCCATCGGCGGAATGTTCTGCGGGTTCCTCACCAACCACATAGACATCTCGCCTAACTTTGCTGGTAAGCTATTTGAACTTTGTATAAAAAAGGTGTGGTACAGGTACAGACCATTAAACTGAACAACTTACTCTTGGGACCAATATAGTAATCTTTTTACTTCGAAAACAGGGCCATGAAGTGTCGAAGGGAATGTGCTATTCGTCCTGCATAGCACTATTTCTCTCTCACACTGGAAAATGGTTTTGAAACTAAGGATTAGGGTAAAGCGTACTTTGTTCTTTCTAGTCTCTTGAGTACAGTTTCAATTTGATAAGGGTGATTTTTTCTACTGCCAGATTTTAGACTCTGGGGCAACTCATTTTCTTTTTTCATCGAAATCTTTTAAAAAGTTATCCAAACTCTTGGTTATGTACCTTGCACGGATATTATGTACAGTCGCCAGCACATGAAGTTACCACAAACTGTGAAATTTCTCCAAATGATTTTAAACCTTAAGATGTTGATGGTTAAGTTCAAAATCGAATGAGAAATTCGAGTTTATGGTAACTTCATGTGCTGGCGACTGTACATCCACACATTATGAATTGATTAAATTTGAATTTAAAGGATTGTGTTTGTAGATTTATTTCTACTTCCGAAACCTATTAAAACATTGTAATTTTAGATTCAACCACAGGATCTTTATAAATAACCTGTTGCGGTCACTTGCGGTTATTCCTAGGTATTTAACCTATTGACCGTCACGTCAAAAAAGCAAAAATGTACTCTCAGCGCCAAGCTACGAATTATTCCGTCATGTAGTCGTGACCGTGGCGTGCTGGGCACATTTTGTTCTGACACCTATGCATAACTGTGGCAGTCAAAAGGTTAATAACGATTGTATGTAATTCCCAGGTACGTTGATGGCTATTACCAACACGGTGGCAACTATTCCTGGCATTGTGGTACCCATCTTTGTTGGCTACGTCACTCATGGAAATGTAAGTTATTCACTCATTTGTTTGGAAGTACGGTTTCTATCACAACTATTTTATTCGACAAGTTTAAAAGTCACGGTTCGGTTAACGTATTTGACATGTAAAAACTATGAGAGCCAGCATGCCTTTTTTTTGGGTGGGTAATTATCAAACAACTTCTCTCTCTCTGGGCGGAGCGGGAGGGTGTGTCAGACTCTTACTGACTAAAACCCACCCGTGTTCCTTCCGTTGCCTGTGTTGCCAAGGACCTCGGTATCCCTTTCGGCCTTTCCCGCGAGCTAGCATGCCTTAAAGTTCGGATTTCCCTTAAATAATGAGATTTACATGAAAGTTACATACAAACCATTTATGATAATTTAGGTGTTTTTATTTTATTTTAATGTAATAATAATACAATTATATCAGCATAGCTTAGCATGACGCTTTCTATTTCTACTCTACTGTCGAATAGAAATCGCTTGTCTCCATTTCTCGGTAGAAAACTGTTAACTGTCTATACGGACACGTCATTTTTGTCTACTCTTCCGTCGACAAAACGCTTCTCTACGGTTCTCGTGCTAAGCCTGCTGTCTATTAATGCCCCAGTGCACAGCAAATGCCTCTTCTCATACAGATAAGGCACTACTTTGTTATTACAGATAGTGCCATCCACGAAAACGAGCCCGCTCTTTTTCCTAATCACTTACAGTGCAAGTGTGCATCCTTTCGCTAGTGTGTAGTGCTGTTTTGCCAAAGTCGGTTACAGGACTTAGTGATGGAAAGTTCAAAGCCCACATCAAACGCGTCCTTATCAAAAAAGCATATTATAAGATTAAAGACTATGTTGAAGACAAGGAAGTTTGGCAATAATTCATTCTGCACATGTGGCTTCCCTGGTACCTCATAAACGGCATAATTATGTAAATGTCTATTAAATGCTCCCAAATTACGTTATTTATTTATATTTTTAATAGGAATTATTTTACATACTTCCTTGACATAATATTTTCATTATTTGACATTATATACCTACAATTTTGATTGCAAACTATTTATTAGTGGCTTTTGTGGACAGGATATTAATTCAGACCTGAACGTCATTTGGTTTAAATAGGTTTTTATTTTGATCATTTTATTATTATTTTAATAGTTTATATAGATTCTTTCATATTTTGCGAATGTGAGAACGCTGTAGGCTTAATAGACTAGATTTGTAGACCATTTATTTTTTGTTAAGTACCTGGTACTTCTTGACAGGCCTACACTGTCCTCCCATACCTATTAACACTACAATTTGAAAACAGCGTAAAAGCCAATTATTTTTAAAAGAGTGGAGGTTCTTGCCGGCTCTTCTCCATAGGAAACGACCAATTGCAACCGTGCACCTAGCTTCTGACGTTTCATAAGTGCCCATGTAGGTTTATGTGAAATAAAATATTTTGATTGATTGATAGTCGATACGTAAGTATGGACTATGAGTGCGCTCGCACACTACGATGAATAAATCGGCTCGGTTCAAACTCCCCACACCCCGCGACCCCCTCGACCAAAAAATAGTGGGGCGCGTCTTCATGGATGGCACTATCTATACACAACTACGACTATTACTATATTATTGTACTATTTTAATTAATTTTCAGCAAACAATATCAGCATGGCGCAAGATATTCTTCACCACAATAGGGCTGTACGTTATAGAGTTATTTGCGTACACTATCTTCGGTTCTGGAGAGGAACAGCCATGGAATAAGGTGGAGACAGATGAAGACAATAAGGAGAGCCACAAGCCTCTTAATAAGGAATAATGAGACATTGATACATATTAAAATAGTTATTTATGCAACTTTTGTATAATAAGGGGTAATAAAACACGAATGTGAGTGTTTTAATACCTAATTATGTACAGTTGCCTTTTTGTTTTTACTTTGTCGTCTTTATGTATCGATACCCATCACATTTGCGATCTAATTTAATTGTACTGAAATCTCGACGTGTTTTTAAGTGCTAAAAACTGTGCGAAGCAGAGGCAGGTCGCTAGTTTGTTTAAGGATGAATAATGCAAATTACTAGATAGTAAGATAATGTTTTTTACAATTTTTAAGCTATAAATAAAGATTGTTTTGGCCAATTTTAAGATCAGGGCCTATTTCACAATTGGAAAAGAACTACTATTCAAGGTCAAATTAACTTGCGAAACTTCTCGACGTGGTTGACTGTGAAGTTTTGCCAGTTAATTTAATTCGACCCTATCTAGGTAAAAATATGGAACAGAGTAATGTATGAAATTATCAGACAATATAAAATGTTAACCGGAACTTATCAGCAAGTAATGAAACAGAAAGTATTTGAAAATTGTATGAATTCGATAGAGGATAGGGCAATAATTGTGATTATAGGGAAAAAAAAATGTCTTATTATTATTATGTCGCAAATCGGGAAAGGACAAAGCGTTGGTAAGAATGTGTTACAATTACAACAATTTACTGGAGAGGTTTGTTACTTCAAAGTTAGAATTATAAATGTTTAAAATTATGCTTTAAATGTCAACTAGAAAATTTGTAAAACTATAGTCTAGAGGTTATTAAATATTAAACCACTTTAATGTCTCAATAAAGGAATAATCAAAGGAAAATACATTGTAGTTAAATCAAGGGTAATTGTATTTTTGTAGCACACTAACATTATATTCAAGTCTATATTTCCCTGACCAGAATATGCCATAGTAATTTTATGGTTTTATTATTTGTATAGCACTTTTATACATTCTCATTTCTCTATCAGATCTTACAAATAATGTAATATTTTTACTTTTTTAGGACATGTTTTGTAGACTTGTTTATTTATACAATATTTTGATGATAAGAATAAATTGAAATGAGTACTTATAATGTACTTATAAGAACTTAATATGTTTTTTATGCTAAAAATGGCCCACAAAGTCCTAGATTTAAGTAAAGCTTTTAGTACTTACAGATAGTTTTTCAACTATTTTATTGTATTTGAAGTTCTCTTGAATATTCAATTAATCGCAAGAGGTTTGATATTAATTTTCAAGGCATAATCATAATTAGGAAGTTTGACTGACAGAAAATATTTTCTATAAAAAACTATATCAGTATATACTATTCAAATTTTTGGTATTTTCTATATAAAATTATATGCATTTTACAATGAGACTTGTACATAAGTAGTATGTATATTTATAATTATTTACCAAGCTAGATGTAAACGCTTTGTATTTGAATTGTACTTTTAATCGTAACAAAGACATTCTCTGTACTTAAGCAAAAAAAAAAAGTTTTATTAAATAAACGTTTTAATAATTATATTTCGTTTTATTACGTAAAAGTTCTCATTAACAGTATTTACAAAGTTCCTCTTTTTAACATGGACCGGTATATTAGCCATTTTACATAGAGGCACATAAATTTTTGCAGTTACATTATGAGCTAGGCGCCCAGCATAGCTATTCACAACCATTCGATAGGCTTCCGTATCGAAAATGACACATTTTCGGTTACCTGTTTTGTCTTAGCTGTCGGAAGAATACCGGTCGGCTATTTGATTGAAAATGTCAAACTTTTGGGTTTCGGATTTGTAAACAGCGTTCGCAACAGAGGACTTCTATAACATTTGATTGGTGATCGAACCGGCGCGGAAAGGTATCCAATTTGGAAAGGGCTCAACGAGCCGTCCTTAAGGTAATGACCAGGAAACCTTACAGATACCCGACTGTGAGCCTTTATTCAAACTGTAAGGTCCTCACAGTTCGTCAGCTATTCATCTTAAATGCTGTTCTCAAAAAGCATCGAGATGTGCCCATCCCAAACTCAAATAAACGCAGTTTATCATCTGTATGCCCTCGTGTGGTTTGTAGAACTTCTTTCGCAAAAAGGCAAACACGTAGCACAAGTGCTAAACTATACAACGATTTAAACAAGAAGCTTAACATCATTACATTATGTAGACGCAAAGTTAAATTTAAAATCACTGAATGGCTTCAACTACTTGACTATCAAACAACCGAAGACCTACTTAGCTATCAAATATAAAATACAAACAATAATAACTACTAACTAAACCAACAACAATACCTTATTACTAATTCAATTTATCTGCTCATACACATAAACACATACACTCTCTCACACACACAGACACAAACACATAACACGATACACTATCAATCACATACTCACATAAACTAACGCAAATTTAAAATCTATAGCGTAATTTACTTAATAATCAGCAACCCTATGTACAAACAGTATTGTGTACCTCTTGCTGCGACTGAACACTGTCTCCCAAGATACAGGCTCCTGGCCTAGTTTGGGATTCAGTATCAGTACACATATATTGTTTCAAACATCCTAAGACTGTTCATACTTAAGTACCATTTTTGTAATTTTAGTGTCAATAAACAATTTTTATTTTTTTTATTTATTTTTTAATGGTTGCAGGTTAGCAGCTTTTCCAATGACAACGATATACTTATAGATTAACCGTTATTATTAACAGACCAAATTAATTACAGAACTTGGTAATTCATTTGGTCGGCTAGTAATAACAAACGCGAGTTCTGAGGCAGTACGTGGGGAGTTTGAGTCGCATTCCACCCAGTTGTCTGATTATCTTGGTCAGCTTGTAAGTCCAGTTTCTTACAAAAATGAATATTTACCAACTAAGTTTTACATCTGTTTTCTACCGAACGCGGACAAGTTTGGAGATATAGGAAGGCCCGAAGTTGGCGCCGACAGAGGGCGTGACGAGCTGTCCGTACTTAGGCGCCGTGGAACCAGTGCCCAATACCAGCGTGCTTGCCAGACCGGACATCGAGGATGACATGTTCCTAAAATGTTTACTTTATTAATAAAATGGTTAAATATATAGGGTGAAGAATGAATCAGCTGTTTTATCTTGAAGCAGTGAGCCATGACTTATCTAAAGGTTCAACTAACGTTAGGTACTACGGGTGTTACCTAACGTTAACGGGTGTTGATTTCATTTTCTTAACAATAAGAATGGAAGGGTTTGCGATATTTAAACACTCTTGATTTGAAAGGCTTTCTCTGTCAATTTAAAGTGGATCTACAGTGGTAGCTCGCAGATTTTCTTACGTTGCAATTAGCAGGTCAGTGTTAGGTTGCATCTTGATGAAAATATGATTCGCGACCTTATCAAATATGTATTTACAGAATTATAATCATTAAAAGATGCAGATGAGAGCAGTGGTGGCCCATTGGTAATGGCCGCGACTTACAAGTTGTAGGTCGTACGATTGAACCCCGACAGGCGCTTTACTTTGTGTAAATTATTTTATCACCACTGCTCTCAAAACGGTGAAGGAAAACATTGTGACATCTACCAACCCGCACTGGGCCCGCGTGGAGGATTACGGCCCACTCCCTCTCACTGAAAGGAGGCCTGTGTCCCAGCAGTGGGAACATTATAGGCTGAGTATGCATTATGCAATCATTACAATCATCATCATCTCTCTAAGTTGGAGTTGTTCCCTATAAACTTTTCCATAAAATATTTGTTCCTATGGAACAAATCTAACTAAGAGAGAAGTATTAATGATTCGCGGGCTACCACTGTGGATCCACCCTTATCCGTTTTCAAATGTCACGTAAAGATTTAAGATTGGTTGATGTAATTTTGGCCCGCCAACATTAGGTTTAGACAGAACTTATTGTTTCGTCAGAGACTTTATCAAGATTTGAGAAACACACTAATATTAGGAATCTAAATTCTGTAGTGGATGTTCTTACTTGATAGTGGCGACCAAGCCGTGAGCCTCGAAGGCTTGTTTGAGAGCCATATGGACTACGCCGTCATTCTGCACGGGACTTAGCGAACACGTTGAGTATATCACGGTGCCTCCGACTTTCACCAGCCTTAAAGCGTTACTGAAATATAAAGAAATGATTGTTTAGTACCTATATGAACAAAAAACAAAATTGCAAAAAAAAAAAAACCGGCAATGTGCGTGTCGGACACATGGACGGATTCTGTAGTTGGGATTAATTTATCCCAAGAACAAAAATAACTTTGTAGTTGAAAACAATTTCTTTTATACATCGATATACGTCACGGTCAATTCTCCAACTGCAAATGTAAGTATAATCCCAAAAAAAAGTGATATGTCATTCTGTCATGTCAGATGTCTTCAACAATCTGTCATTTTGTCTTCCGTTTCTAACGATCTTTGTCTAGGTCCTTTTTTACGCAGAAGGATTTCTACGGTGGGATGTCAAAAACGGAGAAACGAAATGTCACTTTGTATAGAAAGAGCCGTGTCTATTCTTCGAAGAAATAGAAAGTGTCATGCTAAGCCTGCAGATAGTGCCATCCACGAAGACGCGCTCCACTCTTTTTCCTAATCGTTTACAGTGCAAGTGTACATCCTTTCGCTAGTGTGTAGTCCTGTCAATACATAAGAATAGTCGATGCCTATGAGTGCGCACGCACACTACGATGATTAAATCAGATCGGATCAAACTCCCCACAACCCGAGGCCGCGTCCCCGCAACCAAAAAATAGTGGGGTGCGTCTTCGTGGTTGGCACTATCTATACACCTCACTAAGTGCCCACATGTTTACGAAACCGGCCTCACGTCACTGTTGACAGCGCTGTCTTGGTTTTTTATTTGGTCTGATCTAACTAATCACAATACGGCGCCTGTACTTACACTAACAGCTGTGACTGCATTTCAGGAATCCTGAGTCGTTCCTTGATCCTGTCTGGTCTGAATATGTTGTTCTCATCCTCGTTCATGGAGTGACGGTCTGTCGTGCATGGCACGTCCACTAACACCTAGATAAATATAGATAAAAATGTGATAACGCTTCACTTCTAGAATGCTACGAGGGACTTTTAGGGCCACAATGACATTGACACCCCTGTCAATGTGTCGCGTGGAAGTTCGAAAGGTTTACCGCGGCCCCTGGTAACACCGGCAACGGAAGGAGCACGGATAGGTTTTAGTCACTAAGAGTCTGACACACCCTCCCGCTCCGCCCAGAGCGGGAGAAGTTATTTGATAATTTTCCACCAAAAAACCTGCCAATGTCATTGAGGCCCCAAAAGGTGATGTTGGTAAACATTTGAGAAATTGACACAGAAATTGTATTGACAAAACAAGATTTTTCCTCCTGACTAATATATTCCTCTCCAGACCTGAATGTGGCGCTGATGACCTTCATCCGTCACAATAACATAAAGTTATTAACTATTCTGTCTGTGTCTGGATATTTAATGTTTGAACAATTACGTGTTTAATATTTATTTATTTTTTGTTTGTTTCAGTCCAGTACTAATGCAACAAGATCTACATTGTGTTCAACTGTATCAATCGAATATTTCTTTTTTTAACAATTAATTGTATATATTTTTATCATGCACACTCGTTTCCTCAACTCACTTTAGACATTAGCACCGTAAAAATCCTTCTACAATCTGTCATTTTGTCTTTCGTTTGTAACGTTTTTGTCTCTTTTTTTTTATGTAAAAGGATTTCTACAGTGCGATGTCAAAAATGGAGAAACTAAATGACACTTCGTATAGAAAGAGCTATGTCTATTCTTCATAGAAATAGAAAGCGTTATGCAAAACCTGCTGTTCTTATAATCTTGATAACCGTAAGAGTAAGAGACTCAGTAGAGAGTGGAAGTGTACCTTGTCAAATCCTTGGTCGTCAGTATACAGTCGGCCGTCCACTCTCTTGAAGACGACTCGTTCCCGCCATTTATTGCTGGTCTCGAAATCAAAGAGGTAATCGCGAAATGATCGCTGTATTCTGAAAACATGACGAGAATGTGACACACAGTACTACCAATAAACGGGCTGGTTTTTAATATTAAAATATCATTCTTATATGAGACACACAACTCTTTTACGTATATAATATTTTCAGTCTTTTTCCAGTCGGGTTGCATTTAAGTGGAAATTGCAGTTATTTTCAAAACAAATAGCGTAGAGTCATCTCAATTATGTACCTCTTTTCCTTGAATTTGTATGTATATATATATGTATAATGTAGGTATATATTGTAGTAAATATGTATGTATTTGTATTATAAGTGCGTAACCTATTTATGTATTTCTGTAACTATTCTATTTATAATCTATTAAGTTATCTTTTAATATTTTTCGTTATTTTTATTTCCCCTCAGAGCACCTGCCATCTTATCTCTTCACCACCCTTGGTTGACTGGTAGAGAATGCCTAAGGCATTAAGTCCGCCTTTGTACTTAATTGTGTGCGAGAAGTTTAAATAAATAAATAAACAAATAATACATATTTATTTATTTTTAGTTTTTTCATTCCCGTACTAATGCAACAAGATCTACATTGTGTTCAACTGTATCAACCGATTTTTTTTACAATAAATTGATACATTTTATCATGCGCACTTGTTGCCTCAACTCACTTTAGACATTGGCAGAATAGTAAACACCGTCTTTACTTGCCAAAACAAGATTAAGGGTTGTGTGTGAAGTTTGACTTTTTTTCCCCTTGATCCAGTGCGTTTATAAACCCTATCACCCAGATCCGAACAATGTATTATTATGACATGTTATAGTATGATAATTGAACCCCGATGATGCGTAGCAGACAATCACCAGACATGAGAAAAAAATATTAACACATATTTATACACTTACCTATTCAACCTGGATAGGGAAATATCATTGCATACAATAACGTCTGGCAGTAACGTCTGTAACATGACCAGGGCTTTGCCCCCTGGCGCTGAACACAGGTCCAGCACTCTGTCACCGGGGTGGAGGCCTAGCGCTAATACTGTTAACACACTTCCACAGTCCATTGGGTAGTAGTTGAAAACTCCTGAAAAATAATGGAAGATTGCTGATTCCAGTTTCTTTTTGTAAAGTATATTTTATTGAAGGATTGTTATTATTATTTTCGTAGAAAATTAGGGTTATTAATGAAATCAGAGATCCTGCGCGATTTTCGATACATCCAAACTTCCATACATCATCCATCATCATCATCATCTGCCTAGCATTTTTCCAACTGCGTTGTAGCGTGGTCGGCTTCCAGTCTAACCGGATGCAGCTGAATACCAGTATTTTACATGGACCAACTACCTATCCTCCTCACTCACCTGCACAGCCCAGGTACTGGGTAATACGATACCCCTTGGTAAAACTGGTTGTCAGACTTTCGGGCTTCTGATGTATTATATAATACATAAAACTTAAATACTGCATACTTCCATATTTTTTTTTAATATTATGAATGTCAAAGTAAGTCTGCCTATGTTAACTTTTAACGCCTAAACCACTGAATTGATCGTTATGAAATTTGACAGATAGGTAGCCTGGAGACCTGGGCTACTTTTCATTCTGGATATTTGTATTAAAAAAATATGAAATACAAATTACACGCAGGGCAACAGCCTAGTAAGTCGTAGAGTTAAGTCTATCTGGGGCATCCAACAATAGCGGCATCCAGCAATAACATTGCAATAATAACGATCGGTAAAGTTGACAGAAATTCGGAATCGGTGAAAAAATCGTATTAATTTTTGAAAGCATAATAATATATTATTATGGACTAAATTACCTGTTTGACATCTTTTTGGTTCAGGAAAAGTGGTTGCTTCACTGTCCATTTCGTAAGTGAAAACTTTCAAATGTTCTGGATAGTTCAGTGGGCCTTCTGGTTCTATCACTAAAGGAAAGTCTTTGTTCCCTGAAAATATACAGAAAGTGGTGGAAAATAGGTAAATTGAGTTTTAAACACAAACATAGCCTTGATGGCGCAAAGGATAGTCCTGTGATATTATGAAAGAGTCGCGGCAGACTGCGTTAGAGACGGCGCCGAAGCGCAGAATCGTGGAAGAGAAATGGTATGAATGAGCAGAGGCCTTCATCTGGGAGTGAGATAAACTTGGCTTAAAACAATGGCCTAGTAACAAAGATTAAAAGGTATCATATATACATATTATAAATTAAAGTCGCTTTTCGTGTCTATGTGACTGCATTGTACTTCTGAACTACGCAAAGATTTCGATGCTGGTGTTCACCGTCATGTACAGAATTTATTTAAGGTTTATGTGTATGCCTCATTGGTCTAGTGGTCGCAAGCGCTACTGCTGAGCATGCGGTCCTGGGTTCGATTCACGGGTCGGGCGAAGTGTTAGTGGGTTTTTCTATCTGGAATTTCCCAGTAGCAGCCCGGAGTGTGGATTTGTGCCCGGTTGATAGGTAAGTAGGATAGGCTCGCTCCTTATTACATGGGACTTAAAACATAACTGGCGAAATGTGGGTGTTACTACAGGTACACCTCTGCCCAAACCTTCGGGGAAACAAGGCGTGAATGTATGTTATGTAAAACTGTCATTTAATAAGAAAATCTCTATTTTTTGTCAAGTCGTAAAAACCGTGCGAAGCAAGGGAGTGTGGTAGCTAGTTAATGATAATTTAATGTTGTTTCAGATCTTCATAAACCAATAAGAAGAAAATCTTGACTTACTCACACTCCATAGCATAGAAGTATATCAACCATTTCAATCCTATCATAAATCAATAGTAAAATATTTTAGAACTTACCAGATAAATAAGAGTATTGCACTGACTCTGACACCCATTCATCCATTCCTTTCAGCTTAGTGGCTGGTAGGAATTGGTACAGGGATTCTGATGTCATTCCTAGAGAAGGGTCTATTATCCTGGATTCATCTATCTTTGCTTCAGCTAGAGATTGTTCTAGAGTTCTGTTTGGATAAGTTCTGGAAGATAGTTTTTAAGTTAAGTATCAACATTCTGCAGGCACTGCTTGATATAGGCAGTATCAGTAATACCACTTACTTAAGTCATTTAAATAGGCTAATTATTTTCCAGGCGACTTACAACTTAAAGGCCGACAAACTATTTGCTATTAAAAAAATAAGTGTCGCGGCAGCGACCGCCGAGCGCCAGATCCCCTCTATTGTTGGGAACTCTCAGTTACCAAATCAAAAACTCGATGCCAGTTTAAAGCTAACAACTGATTATTAAGCTGCTACTTTTTACTCAAAATTATCCTTCGCTGTAGCTGCCAACCTACTATATTTGCTACCGCTTTTAATTATTTTTTAATCCCAAATTCAGATTAATTTGTCGCCGCTTTAAATACATACCATTTAAATATAGCAGAAATGAGTACTTTTGTTTAATTTAGATGATATCCTTAGAAAAGCTATTAGTTTTAATTTTAGCATCACTGATTTAATTGAAGTGGTAAGTGTGGTAATGCTTGTTCAGGGGTTTCTTAAGACTACTTTTCCATTAGGTTTATGGCAAGTTGCAATTCCTCTAGATAAGGTCTGTTTTATTTATTATGTGAATAGTGCCTATCCAGACAGTGTAAAACAGGTGATTAATTAACAGTCTTAGTCCTAATTAAGAATAAACTGATAGCCCTCCAAACCGAATTACGGCCATGGTAACCAATCTCAATGGAGACCAGCCTCCATATATTATAATGCACAAATGTGTGCGCAGAAACAGGTGCACTCTTTCTTCCCTCACTCTCATAGTCCGATGGGATTGCAACCCGACACGATCGGAGAGAGATTAGATGCACTGACTTAAAGTGCTTTCCAAGGCACGGGGGTATCATACTGCCAACTTCCAAACTCCGGGCTGTTACTAAGACATTCCTAATGGAAAAACCTAATAACACTTTGCTCAACCCAGGATCGAACCCAGGATCCCACACTCAGCCGTCGTGTTTGCAACCACGAGACCATTGGGGCAGTCAAATAATCCGTAATTAGATAGGAAACTGTACTAATGGCATCCTTGTATCACTAATTTTGTTTTTTCACTCTACTTGTAAACTTACACTTCCCCCTTGTCTTTCTTCACCTCAATTTCCTCATCATCACTCATATTTAACTTCTCAGGTATATTATCAGTCTTAGGGTAAATATTGGATATTTCATCTGTCTTTTGTTTTTCTATGTACTCTGCTAGTTTTTCTGACTGCTTGTCTGTGTCTGCGGGTACTTGTGTTGGTGCAGGTGTGATGTGATACTCTTTGTGAAACTCTTGTTGTATTGATAATAAGTTCTTAAGGCAGTGGGCACCTGGAAACAGTTAAATGATTTTTGAGAAATAAGTTTTGAGTATTGAGTTATTATGTTTTAAATTATTAAGAAATTGTTTTTGTTTGATTGCTGTGAGAAGTACTTGGTAGATATCCAGTATATCCAATTGTTGACTGTATATCCAAACTCTATGTTACAACTTATAAGGATTATATCCAGAACATTGAAGCAAAAGCTGACACGTAAAAACATACTAGAAGTTGGAACTATCGTTGGATGTACTCTATAAATAAGTACTTAAATATGAAGCAAGAAAATTAGTTCTACATTCATTTTAAGAGCAAATACAAACATATATAGATTTGTTACCTCTGTTTGTAAGCTCTTCTATTGTCTTTTCAGTGTCTCCATAATTATTTACAAGTGCAACATACTTTGACCGGCGTAGCATCGCCTCGCGCATTGGATCCCATTTATTACCAAACACAGACCCGTAGAACTCATCGAAATGATTCAATGCCTTATATTTAGGGCCTGTCTTTTTCTTCAATTTGGACTGTAAAACAAAACAATTTCATTAGTTTACAAACTCACGGAGAAGCAGGTTAGAAATTATGTATTTTTGCCATAGTATTTACCCAATGTATTTTCGTTTTGTGTCGAGCTTGTAGCACTAAGTAAGAAGTAACACGTGTGTTTTTATAAACATTTGTTATATTAAACATTTTTCAATTAATTTCGGGGTTTATTTTGGTTTCAAACTAAATTTGAGGTTAAATTGAGCCGTACGATTTTGACATCTAGGTTTTGACATTTGTTGAACTGAACGCAGCCCAGCTGTGGATTGAAAATTAAAAAAAAAATGTTTGGGTCAGCTGTTATACGCACCAAGGAACTAATTTACTGTTTAAAACTTATTACAATAGAGTTTTGGTATATTATATTGTGATATATTGTATATTATATTTCATTAGACGAAACGAATGAACAAGTTTTAATTGTGAACGCAGCTGTAATTCTGTCAAATTGACACTGACTGAAATAGAAATGTCATTCTTATCTACTCGCACTTGCGCCCGCGAACACCAAATTGGATTATTGATTTGTTTACAAGTAGCAGCGCACGGAGAATCGGAGATTTCTCGAGTATCTTGCTTGCACTATAGCTATATCCTACAACCTTGTCTGAGTGATTGGAAGATAATATCCCGCTTAATTACTGCCTTCCGTGTCAGACTTTATCAGTGCTCGGTGCCAGCTGTGAGCCTCGCCGCGAGTTCCGCGGCGGCTTAAAAGCTAATTACAACAGTTTGGGGCGAGTTGTTTTATCGATTGCTCGCCCTTCCGTGCCCCGCTTCAGTGGAGAGAGCTCCGAGACCCGATAAAGATCTGAGAATGTGCGACGAAATGATGTATGTCAATGGTTTTATTCACGAATTGGGTCATCGATGAGTTTCTCTCGGAGTCTCGGCGGACGCGGCGTATTCGCGCGGAACACTCGATAATGGTTGTTTATTTATTCAAGCTGTAGTTACTTTTCCCAGGCAATGGATAGTGCAGTGATTGTGTTTTGAGGGGTATTAGAAAACAGTAGTCATGTATGGGATGTTGTATGTTGGCTCACTGGCGGGTAACAAGGTGGAATGGATAGCGGCAGGCTGGAGGCGGCCCCTTCCGGGGCTGTACATTTGGACACAGTGAGGGCCCTGCACCAGACTGTAGTGTCACTTAGGACTGCACTCGAGATATCCAAGAATGAACTCAAACAGTTGAAGGAAAAGTATGAGCAGCACTCCCATTGCTTAGAATATGCAGATGTTATAGAAAAATTGACTTTAGAGAATCATATTCTGAGGCGTAGAATAATAGATACAGATTATGAAGAAAAGGACCCTAATGCACAGAATATAAAGTTGGAAGTTACTTACAGCCCTCACACGGATAATATTGAAGAATACACCACTAGTGAAGTAGTAATTGCAACTGCCACTAACAAAAACAGCACTATAGATGAACTAGAACCCATTCCACAAGAATCAGAAGCAAATAGTAATTTTTGTTCTGAAGAAAAGTTGAATGAAATCCCAGAGGATTTAGGAGAATTTTCTGATGCTCCTGAATTTAATGAATCTGGTGAATACAGTCCAGCTGATGAAGCAAATAACAATACTGAAGTAGAAATCTCCCAGATCTCAAGTTTACCCAAACAAACTGAAGATTCTGAGGGAGTACATCTACCAAGTTTTAAAACAAAGCTTGAACTTTTATCCAAGTTTGACGTGAGAATAAAAGTACGGACTTTAAAAGAAGGTACAATTATTTCTAGTACCACATCAGAGAGTGATTCGTCTGAAGACAGAAAAGCGTTCGACAAAGAATCAACAGTATTCAGAACAGGTCAACATTTTCAAGAAAAAGAAGAACAGTTTGATAATAATAAGACGGTGAATATAAAATCATATTCAACGGACAACGTCAGGATGGCTGTGCCAAATGAAGCAGACACTAAGAATAAAACAGACAAGTTTGATGTCCAAGTGAGGATCACATCAGAGGAGAATCTTGTTGTGAAGGAAAATGTAGAGAGGACCAGAAGAAAGGATACCCTCAACTTGGATGTGGATGATCTGAGTCTTAGGTGAGTTTTTTATTTAGCCTACTTATTTCTTTTTACAGTTGTGGCAATTCTCGAGGGAGTCCTATTTCCAGCAGTGAACATCTTTCAGGTGATATGGTGATGATATTGCTCTACCCCTTGTTTTTGACATCGTCAACATTAATTTTGCTGTAACTAACGTAACAGCGATGCGGACGAATTTTTTGATGCCCTATGATATTTTGCCCTCCCTTTTTATATTAATTGAACATATCATTATTGTTATTTTAAGTATGTTAGTTTTTAAATGAAGTAAATATGTAGTTTCAAAAAAAAAAACCATTTTGCTGTAGGTATGTAAACATCAGAAGGGAGCAGTTGTGGCCCAGTGGTAACGGCCACGGCCGTTACTTACGAGGGTCGTGGTTTCGAACCCAAGCACCCAACCCAAGAACCCAAGCAGGCAGGGACTTTACTTTGTGTAAATTACTTCATCACCATTGCTCTCAAAACGGTGAAGGAAAACATCATGACATCCACCAACCCGCACTGGGCCCGCGTGGAGGATTACGGCCCACTCCCTCTCACAGAAAAAGGAGGCCCGTGTCCCAGCAGTGGGAACATTATAGGCTGATTATTTGTAAATTGGCGAAATAATAAAATAAATGCGGTGAAAAGCCATGTTTTCAATAATCCTCAGTGGGTTATTCTCAAGCGCATTTTAAAGTTTTCTTTTTCTACAAAAGTTGCGAGTTTTTTAAATGTTTTGCTGGGCGTATTCGTAACGTTGATTCGCGGGTTAAAAAACTACTACATTTTCCATTATTCTTCTCTCGTATCGACACGAGAGAATCGTTTCGGCCGAAATTCGGTTCAGATGCCGAACATTCGGCACTTCTTGTGCCGAATACCTACGTGCACTATTTTGACTGAAATATAATAGCATTACTGTAAAATAAAATTGTCTTTTACTCACTCATGATCATTTATTTTAGTTAGGTAAATTAAAACAGTTCTTCTTATTAGTCTTGAAAATCTCTGCCTAATTTGACAGGACTAAACTAAAATTTATCTTCTTTCCTTTTCTTAATGAAATAGAAAGAAAAATATGCACTGAACTTAAATTTAGTTTATTTTGTGAACAAGGGAATCGGCACCAATACCTACTTTATGTCGTTGATTGCAAAATACTTCCAATATCTACGAAACAATAGCCCTGCTCCAATCCTAAAGTAATCAACGCTATTTTCGGATTCAATCTTTCCAGAGCAAATCTTATCATCCTTTTGAGCCTCCTAAATTAAGATTAAGCCACCTACACCCTAGGGAGCAGACGACGTAAGAAAATTCAATCAAGAAGCCATCGCGTCCTCGCTGTTTATTGAATGAATTCTTGATTTTATGGCGATTACAATCAGAAAATTACTTTTTTTTAAATATTTGGACCTATTATCGCAACGTAACTCGAATTACCTAGTAATAAAAAGATAAATTGTTTACATAATTAAACCCGTTCGCTGAAAAATACACGGAATCAACCCTCACGACATCGCGTTTCTGTCTGACGTCTCAAATTTCAGCGCTATCATCCACATTTCTGACTACCCTCCTTATTTATGACGCGCGGTATAGCGATGAAACACGATATCGTGTTGATGCCAACTCAGGGTATATGTGTAGATAGGGATACGCCATTTATAATCCAACTTTTAACGGTGGAAAACTTACTTCTCCATGGAAACTCGTTAGTTTCCCCTTTTAGTCGCGATTTTACGGAAAGTGTAGGAACTTTATTAGAATTTTTGTACGAATCCCTATACATAGCTCCACCAACTTCTCTGTAATTCGATAAGGTGTATATTGTAGGTACTTACCTACTGAACAGATACATCCACAGTTTGATAAGGACGTAGATATTAAATTGCAGCATTATAGGGTATCAGCCTTTGCATACTGAATAATAGTATATTGTTATTTCATCCCTTGTGACCTAGTTTCAGTCATGAGTAGTAAATGAGTAAATGAGGTTATTCTGCTACAACCAGGCTACGCACAAGCACAACTTCAATAGTTATTTGTTTATTCCATGATACACGAGTGCACATGTATTATGCTACAGAAGCGGGCCCAATACAATGCCTTGTGGCACTCTCTACTCTGCTAATCAATCTTTGTCTCGTTTAATTTTATATCATTTATCAAAAGGACCACAGTGCCTTCTTTCAACTGTCAACTTATATTTAGTTCCAGAGCAGTGTGCCAGAGTTTGGATAAATATTTTGAGAATATCTTCACCAACATAAGTTTTCCAGCACGATTTTTTTTTTAACTCGTATATTTTATTCTCGACGTTTCTAAAATAAACATGCTGCAAGAGCAAACTAACCTCGCATGGAGGGTAGTATGCAAACTTAAACCGGTATACAGAAGCGGTTTGTTTGTAGTGTACCTAAGTTTTAGTTTCACGAAATATAGTGTTTTTTTTTTTATTGGGTGGGTATTCATCAAATATGACTTCTCCCGCTCTGGGCGGAGCGGGAGGGTGTGTCAGACTCTTACTAACTAAAACCCACCCGTTTTCCTTCCTGTTGCCTGTGTTGCCGGGGCCTCGGTGACCCATAAGTACCTTCCCGCGACTAAAAAAAAAAAAAAAAATTGTGGGGTAAACTATTCAACTTGCTGAGGTGAAAATATTACAAAAGGAAGGTTAAGAATGTTAGCGAAAGTCAGCTTAGCCTGTGAATATACTTGATGCAATAGTTAAGATATTTTTCCTGGAAAGTACATATATGAAAGCATCTGAAAAGGGCGCAATTTTATAAAGCTTTCGAATAGCTTGCTTTAACTTTAAAATAGGTACCATTTTAATTTTCTAAAGCAGCAGACGAGCTTTCATATTTTAAAGCTCGTCTTGTGTGAATATACTTACGCGCTAGATTCTAATAAAATTAATTTCGTATAAAATTGACCATTAACGTTAATCGCAGACAATAATTATAACATTTGCTATCATTATGAACAATGAGATTCCTAGAATTGCTACAATGCAAGCTAACCTAGTTGCTTCATATTGATTAAGTTATCATTTTCAATAGAACCTGTTTATAAATAGACCGACAAAGTACGAAGATCGTTTCGAAGAAACGGCTTTTCAATGTAAAAGATACTGTTTCTATTGAGAGCGCAACTCGTAAAACCTAGACGCTATATTTTTCAAATAAAATTGTGTGTTCGCAACAAGAACTTGACATCGTGAATTCTAGACTTTATTTGGCGGGTGTACTGTTTAAATAAACATTTTTAACTGGGTTTTACTACAAGCAGACGAACGTAGATACTCGTTTTAATTTGGCAGGCAAACATAAAGTTGGACCCTTTTACTGCTATGTTCGTATGACTGACTTCTACTTTATGCATGGCTAGCATGAATATATGCACATATGTACAAAATGTTTGCAGCAGAAGGTTTGTATATGATTATATGTTGAGAGAATTTGCTGCAGCATTCTTACATTTCGCTAATCCTACTTCCTACTAATATTATAAATGCGAAAGTTTGTAAGGATGGATGGATGGATCGATGGATGTTTGTTACTCTTTCACGCAAAAAGTACTGAACGGATTTGGATGAAATTTGGCACACAGATAGTTTATAACCAGGAATAACACATAAGATACTTTTTTATCCCGATATACCCACGGGGTCAAAACTTATGCGGGGGACATCTAGTATAATATATACGATCAATATTCCTAATGAGAGATTCATTTTCAGCATTGAACATGAAGAAGATTACTTATTTTATGGCGTTAAGTCGTAGGTACTTAAAGACATGAAATAGTTGATACTCAATCATTTATTGCACTCCACAATGTGTACCTACTTAGGTGGTAACCTAAATATAATGATATCATTATGGCCCCTGTCGGGCACACCAAAATAGTAGGTGAGAGGAAGCTTTAACTTTACTTATCAGTCTACTTACTAACAGCAGTGATATCCTAGTGGTGTGACCGTCAGACTGCCAAGTCCTCGGCCTCGGCCTCGAGTGCGAACCCAAGGTACGCACCTCTAACTTTTCGGATTTATGTGCGTAGTGTATAATTTTCATTTGCATAAAAACGGTGACGGAAAACATCGTAAGGAAAAGGGCATGCCTGAGAGATATTTCTCGACGGCATGTGAACCCAAGTCAGAGGCCCTTGGGCGGCATAAAAACTCTGACACCAAGTTAGTCACTAACCACACGAAAAAGAAAAGAAAGATTCTACTTACACGTACCTACTGCCCATCTGTTATCGAGCCCGCGATCTTTAGGCCTAAAAGCTGATATTACCCTAGATTATCAAACTAACTAAAATCTGCTAGGATCTGTTTTTGCTGAGCGATTAAACTGAAACACTAAACTATAGCAAAAACATTAACTTTCACCCTCGCTTAGCATAAACAAAGAGTTTAGCTTCATTTCAGTCAGGCTAACATAGTCGTGCAAAAGTTTGCGCACAAACAAAGCAGGGCAAGTATATTTGTATGACTTTGTTTAGCTGAAGTTTCCAGGGAAATCGCTCGATTCCCGCGATTCAACGTGGATCGCGAATTCATTTTGTTGTGAGTTGGTTTTATTGTTTACTCAACAAAGATCAAAGACGGGCTTCGAACACAATCAAATCTTATTCCGAGTCAATTTCAAAGCAGCTTTCAGCTTGCGTTGGTTATTTTTAAACTGTTTTGTGTTTAAGATCTATTGTCGTTTTATAGTCAATTTTGCTTCGGGAAATATACAAGATATGTACGATTAGATTACTCTTCATTGTTTACTAAAATTATCAGCTAAGTGTAGAAATATGTTTTACACAGACAAAAAATGGTTGGTCTTATCGCACTCGGCGGTTTTTACAAAGAATTTTTATGTTTGACCTTCTATAGAATTGCTTTTAGAAAAAGTTTCTTAAAAGCAAAAAAAAATAACTTCTTACTACATTAACATTATGTTTGGGATTTATTTTCAGGCATGTATCTCTAGTAAGGCTTTCAATAATCCGGATTACGACGAATCTAAACATAATCGTGAAGTGAATCCACTTACAGAGCTATTAAGCCCCCGACAAGCTATTTGGCCTTGAGTAATGTTATCGCAAAAACATTTAATGCTTTCATTAACATATTATATCCATTATTCGTAGCAAAACATCTTATTTTATGCCAATTCTGCACTCTAGAATGGATTGAATGGATGGAATGGAATTTTGTTAATGAATTCTGAATAGGTACGGTATTCATCTCCAGACATTCGTTTATGGAATAAACTGAGAACCGAGGCGGCCACGTATTCATTATTGTAATATCTTGGCATTTCTAGATGATAATATTTTCTATGACGAGCTATTTCCGGGGTAGCAGAAGTGACCTATTTCTCCTGAAGTCGGAAGCGATGAGAAAATATAATGATATTACTAAGAAACTTGGATGCAATATTGATTTTACGGGATAAAAGCGATGCTTCATCGTAAAATAGTATTGACACGTGAAAAGCTCTTGGCTGACTATCAATTGTCCTCCAATCTTAAGTAACTTGGGATTGGCTTTCAATTTTATCGTTATACCGTTTAAAATCATCAACCATTTGGCATTTATTCAATGTCCTACTAATATTATAAATGCGAAAGTTTGTAAGGATGGATGGATGGATGGATGGATGGATGGATGGATGGATGGATGGATGTTTGTTACTCTTTCACGCAAAAAGTACTGAACGGATTTGGATGAAATTTGGCACACAGATAGTTTATAACCAGGAATAACACATAGGATACTTTTTATCCCGATATAACCACGGGGTCAAAACTTATGCGGGTGAAACCGCGGGGCGCATCTAGTGTGTAATAATTATGTTTTGTGGCTACAAATTGGTACAATATTATGGAACAAAGATTGTAGACAATTAAATGAGTGTCATTTCTTGTTTACTTCCATATTTCCTTTTAGCATGATTTCAGACATGGTTTTCAGAAGCATTAACATATTTTGTAATTAATTTATTTGTTGCTGGTCATCTACTACAAAATTATGTCTTAATTATCATATAAGGATCCCACTTTCTGAGTATCTGAGCTTTCCTGGCTTTTTATCCTCGAGTCCCCTCATTCTCATCCTACCGTCCGTATCACCTACGGACATAAGATTAGTTTGGGGACCGACCTAAGAATGAATGTCATATTTAGACAGGTGTCCCTACTCCCGATGTGTTTTTACCCCGATATACCCACGGGGTCAAAACTTATGCGGGTGAAACCGCGGGGCGCATCTAGTAGAACATATAGAAGCTCTACCACTCTCAAATTTACTCTATCTTCTTATGGAACGGACAAATATTTCTTCGGATGTGGCTCATCCACAAAGATGGTGACATCCCTAACCAGTTCTCTTTATCCCAGATCGATGTCCGAAGGAGACAACTCCGTGTTCTCCGAAGGTGGCACGACTCCCATGGACCCGAACGCAGCAGCCGTGGGGGACGAGAAACAGGAAGATAATGCTAGTGGCAACGAGTCTGAAGAAGTGGACGATATAGAACTTATATTTACCACTGACGAGTCTAAGGATATGAGTAATTTGCAGGTGAGGGTAGATTGATGGAAGAAAGTTATTTATTTATTTATTAAAAACTGCTAAAACTGGTGATGATGTAGATGTATTAGGTACCAGTACAGTTTCTAAACGCGGTTTCACTTGTGTTCTAGGAGAACTACTGTATTATTAATCCAGACAAAAAGTAGGTACCTCATTATTTAACCCAGGACATGTTATTCGCGTGCCTATCAAAATCAGCTGTCTATGGAGCTGTTAGTGCGTTGATTGAGTAACAAACCTTCAAACATCTGAAAGATATTGTACGTATAATACCTATTATGATGGAAAAGGCAAAAAGGTATTTTATGCGGTAGGTATATAAAATGGCAGGATTAAAATGGCCCACCCGTGCCTCGAGCCTTAATGACATGACCATTACTTAAGCTTGTTAGTGATATTTGAAAACTTTTGGGCTGTTTTCTATGAGGGTTAAGTACCTTAAAAGCGAAGTTTTAGGGTGTTAATTATATGATATTTGCGAAGTTTTTATTAGGGCGCTTAGGCCCTCATTAATTTAATAAGTTATTGTAGAAGTTAAATTTCACAAAGCCCTATGAGATTTTTTTATATTCACTCTTATAAAAGTCTCAACGACGCGCGACGTCTTAACGCAACAATTTAAACCTCTTTCTGTTCTATCTAGGAGGACCTAGTCTCCATTCGCGAAGGCGACCAATGGGCTCCGCAATCCGTATCAACAGCACAATCCACACCGGTCCTCATAAAGTTCCATACCTTAGACCCTGACTTCCAACCAGGGCTGGAAACCAAAGACAATCCGACAGAAAACCAAGAAAACAAAGAGCAAGCCGCAGAGATCTCGAAACACAAAAGAGTTTCGTTACCAAACGACAAGGAGATCAGGCACGTCGCGTTTACTGGAAAGGGGAGTTTAGACCTGCCAGGTCGGAGTATTCTAAAGAGCTGTGACAATAGATCAGATAATATGCTGTTCAGAAAAAGCCCTAACACAAGTTCTAGGAGACTTGATAGCATTGATAGTCTTACTTGCGAGTATAACAGAGGTCTAAGCTTCGATAATACCAAGTCTTCTAGTTTTGAACTCGGTTCAAGCATGGATATCCTACATAGAGAGGAAAGTGTGGACAGTTTTCATAGGAACATACATTTAGGACACCGGTATTCGGTGTTCGCGGAGACGGATATCTCGAAGTGTGGGACTTCTGAAGATGATTTGGCTGCTAACTTGAATGTTCGGAGGAATACTTGTCCCAATCCGTTTCAATACAGGTAAGATTCTTTTATAAATCAAATCAAATCAAAAGTCCTTTATTCAAACTAGGCTGAGAATTAGCGCTTTTCGAATGTCAAAATTACATAAGACAGTCCCCCAAAAACCCCACCCTTCACCACTTCCTAGTGCTTTAGCTGGGAAGAAGATGTGGCGCAATAAACTGTCCAGCAGTAAACCTGTCAGTTTAAGTATAGTTTTTGTATATAATCCCTGAAAGTTCAAAAATCTACTTAAATTTAAGAGTATTTTTGTCGCCAGAATACATTTCAAGTGACAGAAACGGCTTGATGCTTAATGGCGACTTAAAATTGCGTTGCCTTTGTGTGATCGGGCGTACGAGTTGATATTTTTAGTTGAAGGTGTAAAACTTGATTGCTGTTAAAAGTATAAATATCATAGGAGTAGGTCTTCTTCAAAGACCCTTATTTGTTTTTCTGAGTTGCGTGTGGCTATGTAATAAAAGCCGCACGGGTCGATCGATCAGGTTAAGCTACGATTGCCGCAGTTGCTCCGTGAATGGGTGACCATACCAAGACTCCTCCGTGCCTCGGTAAGCACGTTAACCCGTTGGTCCCGGCAGTCATTTCTGGATTTTTGGCAGTCGTTACGGGTCATCAGAAGCTTGAAAGTCTGACAACCAGTCTTACCAAGGGTTATTACCCAGTAACTGGGTTGTGGAGGTCAGATGGGCAGTCGCTCCATGTAAAATAATGGGTGGATACCCATATTTTACTGCATCTGGTCAGACTGGAAGCCGACTCCGACATAGTTGGGAAAAGGCTGGGCAGATGATGAGTTTTTCTTCTTCTGGTGCTTCTCCCATTACTGAAGGTGGCACATCAACTCCGAGTATAAGAAGTTAGCTTTCTTAATTAGCAATAAACTTTTGACGTTTGAGATCATCCAAAATGTTTTTTTTTAATATAGTCTCGTAACATAACATTATGCCTGTGGGATGAAGCGTTAGGCAGAGGTGTACCTATAGTACACCAACGTTTCGTCAATTGAGGGGTATAAAATCAAAATCCGCTATAATGCTTATGGACCAAATTTGAGTTAGTAGCACCGTTGGAAACCTCGTAAAAATTGCTTTAAAATGCTTGGCTAGTTTCGTACCAGAACCCGCTAAAACATACAGAAATCTGCCCACCAAAAATAGATTCAAAATCAAAAGCCCCTACAGTGCATACCAGTAACAAAATCCTCCATAACCCTCCATCCTCCTCCTTTATATTTTTTCTTTGCCCAGCTTAAATTAGTTTTGCCATGTCATAAACTAAATGATTATCATAAAAAAATCCCAGTAAGTTGTATTGACTAAGCTTAAACAATTTTTTGTATCCTGTGATATTTTTGAAAAATACGTTTTGGTGGGTTTTGATACTATACCCCTCAAATATGTTTAAGTCCTATGTAATAGAGGGCGAGCCTATTGCCTAATCCACCGGGCAAAAATCTAGACTCCGGTCTGCTACTAAGAAATTCAAGATGGAAAATCCGAATAACACTACTCAACCCGGGAATCCATCCCAGGACTTCTTGCTCAGCATTAGCGCCCAGTTCAAATATTATGTTTATTTCGATATTCAACCCTTTATCCACCAGGCTATCAGGACACCGCGGCGTGTCCCGGCCGCCCGGCCCGTTCAAGGCGGGCGCGGCGCGCCTGCGGCCCGTGCTGCGGGACGGCGCGCAAGCGCGGCGGGACAGCGGCGCGCAGACTGACGTGTGCGCATTGCCGCCCAGGTGGAGCTCTGATGGATATCTTGCACATAAGGTAGACAGATAGACTTAATCATTTAATCATTTTTAAAATTACATAACGTAAAAAGTAATTTAAAATAACGATGATTGTTTGAGTAATCAATAAAAGCCACGAATAGACACTTAACAGAAACGTATAGACAATTATCAGCAACGAATAGATACTTAAGACGCTGATAACACCTAAACCGCGGTCACTGTCAGATTGCATAGAAAAGAAAGAGAAGCGCGATGACACAACGCTTGTAATTTATTGCAAAATATGGAGCAATTATCTATTTATTTAAAAATGAGTTGAGTAATCGAAAATAAACAACAACCAAGTTCTGAATTCAAATAAAAAGTTCTTGTTATTAATTAAATAAGTAACGTATGTTGATATTTAATACAGATATTTTGGATTAGAACTCAAGGTCAGAGGTTAGTTTAACGTTAGTTTGTATCGAGATTTTTTTCAAAACGTGTTTTGGTGACGATCAAGTTCTGGAAAATATGTTCAAAATTAACATATTTTTTTTTTCCGCTAACACAAACTATACAGATTTGGAATTATTTTTTCTTAAGAGAAGCCTATTTTGGTCAATTGGGTCTTGTCAGCGCCTTATTAATAGCAGCGGATAGGGTCCAAACGTAACGGTTACCCTGGAAAAACCAACCAAAATTAATTCTCAGCATTTTAGTCACACTGAGCAGTATTCACACTGAGCGCAACTATCTCAGCTAATCATCCCCGTCCATGTTACAGTGAACTTTAAGTATCTTGCTAAAACATCAACATTTAAGAAACTTACTCAATATTATTATTTATTATCTAGCTTCTGTTCCTAGAGCCTCTTCATAAAGTGTATACTCTTCCAGCTGCCGGTCCCGCCCACCAGCGTGCCGACCGTGCCATCCGCTCGCGGGCTCACGGCGGCGCGGCGCCTCACCGTGCCCGAGGCGCGGCCGCCGCCCCCCGTGCGGCGCACTGACGAGACCCGACGAGTACTGCTTAGTGATATCGGTAAGAGTATAACCTATGTAACTGCTTTTTAAAACAGCTTTTATACAGTTCTAAAATCTAATTCCGTTTTTTACCTAAATAATGAAAAATAATGTCTTATTAATTGTGTACTTGCATCGAAGACTTGCGTTTAATTGGTCAAGGACAGCTAATGAGACACAATTGATTTTCTATTGTTTGACACCGAATCGGTGACGCGCCGGGCTTCAGTCGTATAAGTATAGTGAAAATCGAATTAGCAGTACCCTCTCTCAGACCAAATAAAAAACCAAGTCATAGCGCTGTCAACAGTGATGTGAGGCCGGTTTCGTAAACATGTGTGAAATGGGTTGTAAATTTGTGTGTGTGTGAGCGTGTATGTACAGAGCGAGGTGTAGTTTTGGCATGGCTTCACTGAATTGTTCGCTTCAGTTATAACGAGTGGTTTGACATACAGATTTGCCTTTTATCAAGAGGTCATGCAGGCTGCAGGAAACTGTAGGACGACACGTGCTACGATCTTTAGTGGCGTCCCACTAACAAGATGAAATATAAGTCAAGTTGAATATAGTGTGCACGCGCAGTCGCACTGGTTACAAGTTACAACTAAATCGGGCACAAGAAATACGTACGAAAAGTACGTACGTAAAGAAATAAGTACATATACAGTATTATACTTATTTCGTATCTCCGTGTATTTTACTGTGTGTACATAAACAATAAAAACAAAAAGTTAAGACTTAGCTATGTATAGCTAAGTCTTATTTTTTTTTTGTGTGAAATAGAATTTATGGGCATCCTCTTAAGGGGTAATTGTACTCATAACAAAGGCACAAGTTATACTATGGGACTAAACCTGTAATCGCGAAAAAAGAAAACAACGGTTCCCTTCATTTTGATGAGTTAAGCGAACGTAAAAGGGAACAGCTGATTTTTTTTTCGCGAGTTCAGCGTCTGTCCTATAGAAAAATGGACTGCTTTACACGATGAAAGATACGCATACGTTTGTTTGTCAAGCTAGTGGCTCGCGCCGTTGGCTAGATCATTGTTTGATAACAAGCGCAGCCAAAAACTTGATTATTAAAGCATCAGTCTCATATGGGGTTTACCAGTCTGATCATTATCCGGTTTTATTTAAGTGTAATGTAACTAAAATTAATCAGAGGGTATCAGCCAAAAATCCTCTTTGTAATAAAGTGCGGTGGGGTGAAAGAAATGTTGAACAAATTAATAATTATTTTAAATACTGTAATGACAAATTAAAATTAATAGATTTACCTGAACAATGTATTACCCACAAAATGTGCAATAATGAGGACCATTTATTATTATTAGATAACATGTATTTAAAAATAATATCTACTCTCCAAGCGGGTGCTCAGTGTACTTTTGTAGGTGGTGAACGTAATAAACGGCTAAAATATGTTACAGGCTGGAATAAACATGTCAGCGACGCTCATAGGGAGGCTCGTATATGTTATCATACGTGGCTATCATATGGTGCACCTACTCAGGGGGTTTTATATGAGAAAATGTGTGTAACACGCAGGACATTTAAAAGTAAATTAAAATTTGTTCAAAACAATCAAGAACAAATTAAATTAGATATTTTGGCAAATAGTCATTCCAAAAAAGAGTTTTGGAAGTCTACTAGTAAATTAAATGCTAAGCCGAGTCTCCCTGTAAGTGTGGCAGGTCTGAGTGAGCCGAAAGATATCGCTACCCTTTTTCAAAACACTTTACAGTTCAGTCTCCCTTGCATAAAGGTAGGAGGATGCTCGATGAAAGGGTACTGTCTGGATCTGGTGAGACTGCCGTAACATTCTCAGCTCAACAGGTTGCTACGGTTATTAAGAAAATGACAAGAGGTAAGTCACCAGGCCACGACGACCTCAGCGTCGAGCACCTCAAGAATGCTGGGCCACATCTGCATAGGGTTCTTGCTCTGCTTTTTAATGTATGTCTCCGACACCGCTACCTACCGGAAGACCTTATGTACACCGTGGTGGTACCGGTTATTAAGGACAGGACGGGGGATGCCTCTGAGGTGACCAATTACAGGCCTATTTCGTTGGCCACGATAGTCGCCAAGGTCTTGGACAGTTTGCTTGATCAACAGTTGGCTAAACACTTTGAAATCCACGACGCGCAGTTTGGTTTCAAACCCGGTCTATCCACGGAGAGTGCCATCCTGTGCCTCAAGCAAACTGTTCAATATTATACCTCTAGAAAAACCCCCGTTTTTGCTTGTTTTTTAGACCTATCGAAGGCATTCGATCTTGTGTCTTACGAGGTACTATGGGGCAAATTACAGAGTGAGACAACACTACCAGACGAAATTACATCGTTGTTTCGCTACTGGTATTATAACCAGAAGAATAGTGTTAGGTGGGCTGAGACACAATCGGATGTGTATGAGCTGGAGTGTGGGGTGAGACAGGGGGGGTTAAGTTCACCCCGCCTCTTCAACTTATACATAAACCGGCTGATCGGTGAGCTCAGCAGCACCAGAGTTGGATGTCATATTGATGGAGTTTGTATGAATAATATCAGCTATGCCGATGATATGGTGCTGCTGAGCCCGTCGATCGGCGCTCTGAGGACGCTAGTTGCGATATGTGAGTCCTATGCAGTGTCCCATGGGCTCAAGTACAATGTCACGAAGAGAGAACTGATGATGTTTAAAGCGCGTGACATAAATTATTCAGATGTCCCGAGTCTCACGCTATGTGGTGCTCCTTTATCATGGGTGACTAAGTTTAAGTACTTGGGTCACTGGGGCACTGAGGATCTTAGGGACAATATAGACGTAGAGAGGGAGCGCAGATCGCTGGCTGTTCGATGTAACATGCTGGTTCGAAGATTTGCACGTTGTACAAATCACGTAAAGGTAACGCTTTTTAAAGCTTTCTGCCAGTCCTTTTACACGTGCAGTCTTTGGACCAGTTTTACGCAGAGGACATACAGCGATCTGCGTGTCCAATACAATAACGCGTTCAGGATACTGTTGGGGCGGTCGTGGCGTTGTAGTGCGTCTGGTATGTTTGCGGAGGCGCATACTGATGACTTTTACGCCATAATTAGAAAAAGGACCGCATCCATGGCCAGCCGGCTGCGTACCGCCACTAATAGTCTCCTGAGCGTGTTCCGAGATCGGTGGGACTCCCCTTTGCTGCGCCACTGGATGAGGATCCACACCAGTTAAGCGATTTCTTATTTTTATTACTAACACTAGTTTTTTAAGTAATTTTGTTATACTAACCCTATGGACTCCTGTCTGAAATAAATGATTTGAATTTGAATTTAGTAGACCATCGAACTTATTCAGTTCGGGTTAATTTTAAATTTATATATTATATATAAATAAGGTGTTTCAAAATTAACCCGAACTGAATAAGTTCGATGGTCTACTAAATGGTCTGTAAATGTCTTGTTTGAAAATAAATGTACCATTTAACCACAAGAAAGTTAATGTTAACCTCTTCCCCCTCGGCTCTCCCCCTTTCTTTACATCTTTAGCATTGTACCCTAACGATTATCTTGCAGGGTTCACATCGATGGTGCCCGAACTGTCTCGCTCAGCGGACCCGGTGTGGGCGCTGGGCAAGCGACAGTCGCACCCGGACGACTCCACCACCACTTCTACTTCCAAGTTAGTATCAGACCATACTTGGCCTGAAATGCAACACCCTATCTTGACTCTAAGATATCCGTTAACTCTAATCAATCATCATGTATTTACATCTAATTCTGTATACAAATGAGACACACCCTGCCACGTCAAGATAACCAAAAGGGAGATACCTCCCTTTTTTTTTTTTGAGGGTGGGAAATCATCAAATAACTTCTCCCGCTCTGGGCGGAGCGGGAGGGTGTGTCAGACTCTTACTGACTAAAACCCACCCGTATTCCTTCCTGTTGCCTGTGTTGCGGGGGCCTCGGTGACCCATAAGTACCTTCCCGCGACCCCGGCAGGCGTCGGCCCTAGTGGACCCCTACTTTGTGCTGACGACATCTCTTTGAGGCGCGCGTGGAATACGACGCGCCGTCGACCCGGGCCTGGTCCTTACCGGACGGTGAGCTACCCATTGCTCACCGTCCGCAAGCCCGCGCCTACGGTGGCCGGAAATCCGCCCGGGATTCCCGACGCCCTGGGCGTCTCCTGCGGCGGCTAGGGGCGAGAGGGCGCGAAACGTGCCTTTCCCTCAACCGTCCCGCCTCCTCCTTCGCGAGCATTACTGCTTCGCAGAAGGAGGTGACGGCTGCCTCCGGTGAGGACCTGCGTCAGGCGGAAGGTGAGGACGCCGTGGCGCCTCTCCAGCCACTCCTCAAAGAGGGGACTTATCGCCGCAATCGTGGCGTGCCCAGCACTGGGTTGCGACAACCGTACTTTCCATGACGCCATGAGATCCCGCCGGAGCTCCGTCCGCTGTGCCGCGATTTCTCGCGGCGGCGGACTTACGCCCCGGCGTTTCGCCTCCTCGCGCCACTCCCATACGTGCGCGAGGACTTTTGCCTCCAGATCCCATGGCGGCAATCCGGCAAGGAGGCTCGCTGCCTCACAGGAGACCGTGCGGTATCCTCGGACCATCCGGATGGCCATTACCCTTTGGGCCGCGCTCAACCGGCGGGCTGGCCGCAGCGCCAGAGAGCGCGCCCATACAGGAGCCCCGTAGAGGGCCATGGACCGCACGACCCCCGCGTAGAGCCTCCGACAGGAGGCGTTTGGACCCCCTAGATTGGGCAGGAGCCGCTTCAATGCAGCGCCCGCCCGCTCCAGTTTGGGAGCCAAACGTCGGAAGAGATACCTCCCTAAAAGATCACTAGACGAACGAAATTTAATGACAAGTGTTAAAATAAAAATTGAAATAATAATGATATAAAACGATAGTGAACATGAATTTGATTATAGATTCTTGTCTCGCGGCTCATCGTATCGCTCCCCTTGCCTCAGCATAGACAGGAGCAACGATTGGACACCACAACATGTCTACCTGCCGTCGTCCAGAGGTAATATTGCTGTTATTCTGTTACTATGTGTTTCTGTTTTTTAACAAACATGGGAAAACGGAAGACTAAACTGACTGACTGAGGAAGTAGACGGAAGGGCGGAAAATGGAGTATTTAAATTATTAGTATTTTTAGTCCGCCTCTGTGCTGTTTTTTTGTGCAAAAATAAATAAATATGCATACTAGACTTTACACAAACGATTTGCGCAGTTTGACCATACACAATTACAGCATGAAATGTTATGATTCCTTTCCAGAAGCTAACCGTCCGTGGCGCAGCTCCTTACCGGATGTTCGCCGGGACGATACTGACGAGTTACTGGAAGAAGCAGAGATATTCGTGCGGCGATCAATAGACAACTTGCAAGCGCCGGCCATTGACTGTAAGTTCTTCGTAGGTGCAAATCGAAGTCGCCATCTCCAAGGGCGAGAAAATCGCGGCAATAGTCTCGCCGTGCCATAAAATTCAATAGAAACTCTATGAATCAATCTCCACACGATATCGTCCCGACGATAATTTGAAGGCACAGCGTGACAATCGCCGCGATTTTCGTCCGTGGAGAAGGCGCTTAAGTAATAGTCGCGCGTCTTTAAATCTTCAACAGATTTCAATAGCCATAAAACTCAAACTCAAAACTCAAAGCATTTATTTCAATTAAACCATTTACAGGCACTTTTTTTTTATAGTTGGAGTATTTTATTTACATTAATTTACATTTAAATACAGGTACTTAAAAAAAAAACAGGCACTTTTGAATTGTCAAGGAGTCGGTCAGTTAGAAATATGAAGCTAGTTGCCCATTCCAAAGCGTAGTAGGTACCTATGGAGAAGAACGGGCTAAATGCGGTCTTATGTATGACAGAAGCGGGATGGTTTTAGTTAAATTCTGCCTACATTCTAGAATTATAAGGTTACGTCACTAATAAGAGCGTATTTATTTATTACCCAAAGTAACATACATGTCTTTTGTACCTACATATTGCCGTCCCATCGAACTGTGAGAGTGAGGGCATTGTGAGTGCACCTGTGTCTGCGCACACACTGTGTCTCCTGTGTCTGTGCACTATAATAATAGGTCTTTACCTATGTAATTGGAGATTCTATAACCAGCATTTTCAGATTTAATTATCTGTGGATTGGCGCGCAATTCGAAATTCAAATAAATTTTATTCGAAACCCGTGCTAATTTAATTTCGAATTCAGTCATTTGTTTTTAGATAGTTTTTTTGTTTTTGTGAAATTGTGGTAGTTTTAGGAGCCATGGATAAACTGAAAATTCGTACAATTTTCGAATATCAGTTCCTACGTGGAAATAACGCTGTGCAAACAACACACATTAGTGATATGTACGGGCCTAACACTGCTTGCATAAACACGGTCCATTATTGGTTCAATCGTTTTAAATCTGGAAGTTTGAGTTGAAGAACGAGCCTCGCGGTCGGCCGGCGACAATTGTCGACAACGACGAATTGAAGGCGATAGTGGAAGCGGATCCAACTCAATCTACGGCTGAGCTTGCTGCGGGCCTTGGAGTTAGTGTCAAAACAACATTGAAGCACTTGCGTCGAATCGGAAAGATTAAAAAGCTATATAAGTGGACCGGGTGCCACACGAACTAAGCGACCAACAGCGAGACTTACGCGTCGAAGCATGCATAGCACTACTGAATCGGCATAGAAACGAGGGAATTCTAAATTGAATTGTTACCTGCGATGAGAAATGGATCCTGTACGACCACCGTAAGCGTTCGCCTCAGTAGGTGGACCCGGTTACAGCACCTAATCAGTGCGCTAAAAAAAATATTACTTATAGGAAGATGATGGTGACTGTCTGGTGGACCAGTGCCGGACTTGTACATCACAGCTTCTTACCGAATGGCAAAACAGTGACGGCAGATGTCTATTGCCAAGAATTGCAAACTGTGATGGAGAAGCTCAATTCAACAACCAAGACTGGTCAAACGGTCTTCCCCATTTCTTCTCCACGACAACGCGCGAGCTTACACTTCACGACAGACCATCGCAAAGCTACAAGAGTTACAGCTAGAAGCTCTCCGTCACCCACCGTACTCACCGGACCGTGCCCCAACGGATTTCTACTTTTTTCAAAATTTAGACAATTTTTTATGTGGGAAAATATTCAACACTTGAGAGGCAGTACAAAACGCTTTCGCTGACTTCATCACCTCCCGTCCGGCAGACTTCTACAGTAAAGGGAACAAACTGGCATCTAAATGGCAAGATTGTATAGATAATTTGCGCCAGTACTTTAATTAGCTGAAATAAATAAAATACTCAAGTTTTTATATTTTAAAATTTTCATACAAATCTCCAATTTCATAGGTAATATGACATAGATAATATGATACAAATATTTCAAACTTAATATGTCCCGCGTAGTTGCCTAGTCTCCGCTGAGATTGGTCGCTATGGCCGAAATTCGGGCTGGAGGAATATTATTTCCGTACTGTTTGCATTTGCAGTTTACAAAGATGGAAAGAAAGTTCCATGAGCCCCAAACACAGCGATGTTACCGACTGTACTGAACCTTTAAATCAAAATGTTTGTCAGTTTTTTTGTAGTGAAGATGATATAATTTTACTTCCAGTGGAAAAATCAATCGGAGTGACGGGTCAGCCGTACATCCCAGCCGAACCTCGTCAGTTAAGGCTCGGACACATCGTCAAGGTGATCACGCCGCATGGACGCATCGCTGTCGGACGTGTCAGGTACTTACACACACACTTACTGACATAATAATGTACGTTAGGTTGCAACGTTCCGAGAATAAAAAAAGTTCTAAATTTAAAAGAGCTCCTCTTCAGAAATAGTACAAATGTGTTTAGACTCTGGCACATGAGAATTGATCCTGCAAAAAAAGCGCTAAATAAGAAAAATACTACATGTGGTATCACTGAGTATAATAGGAAAAAATAATGTTGATACTTGACAAATAAATAATATAATTTAATTAGTAAGTATGTTAATTTTTTCAACGTTGTGTTCCTGATGCCGATGAAGTACCAGCCATAAAGGGTTTACCGTTTAACCGGTGTGTCATACTAGGTAGGTAGCAGATGAAAATAAGGGATCAAAGATACAAAGGGATCCGTTTTTTTGTTACAATTTTCATCCCTGTTCGTGTAAGTGTTTGGGCCCTTATTCCAATAAGTTTTGGGTCGCTACAGCCACATGTCTTCTTCCATACTTCTCTATTAGTCATCATCTCAGAAGTCACTCCCTTTCTAGCTATATCGTTTATCGCACAGTCCATTCATCGTTTATTTGGTCTTCCACGATCCTCGTTCATAGTCAAAACTTTCCTCCAACATACAGGATTTTTTTACCAGTGCGCAATTTTTTTTTTGTGGTTTAGAATCAGTAATAGAACACATTTCCATTAATTGCTTAATACTTAAAAAAAAGTTTCTATCTTGAAATCAGCAAAATATGGACACAATCAGTTCGTTATAATATCAACGTCCGTGCGCACCGCTCGCAGACAGTGTGCGTTCGCGCTCGAGTGACGCCCCGATTATTCGATTTCCCGTACAAGCACCGCGCCGCGCGTGTGATGTGCCTGCCGTACACGATGTGATGACTGTACTAACCGCGAGTTTTACGAGATGTTGTGAGTGTCTTTCTTAAGTGGTGAAATCTTACGAGCAGCTCGAAGAATGTATGCGAGGGAGTGCATACCTCGTATGCGAGCCAATGGGATCCGTAATCCCGCGGTCCTTCATGAAAGGAGTATTTTAGGAGCCTTGCCTTGCGGCCTTTCTTTCTAAGTATTTATATTTTATAAATGAGCATTACTATGACAAATAACTTCGGGTCACAGTCTCAACTAAAAAACAAAAAAGGTCTAGTTTGAACCTGATATAATTAGCGGGTACCTGATAGGTACCTAAGACGCACCGCGCGCGGCGCAAATGACCATAAAATCAGTTTCATTTTCTATTCCTAATTCAAATCAATATAAAAAAATAGGTGTTAACTAAAACTCGTTTAAAGTTTATTTTGACAAAATTTGCGCACTGGTAATTTGTTTTTCTGTATAGTGTCTGTTATCACCAATCTTCCTATATGGGTATACGTGATCTAAAAGTGGGCCATTCTCCACAGATACGTAGGCCTAGCCGGCAACAGCACTGCCACCAGCAGCGTGGTGGTGGGAGTGGAGATCCTGCACAACCAGCAGCCCGGCCTGCCGCGCAACGACGGCCTGCACCGCGGCCGCCGCTACTTCCTGGCGCCCGCGCTCTACACGGCACTCTTTGTGCCCTTCTCGAAAGTGGTCATGGCGTGGACTAATTAACGGTAAAAGACATCAACTACGATTTTAAGACTTTATCTCACTGACACCCCACCACTGACACTTTATTGCACGAAAATCAACTTCGTGTCAAGATTGTCATGTCAAATGATTCGATTGGCCGTGGATTATGCAGTCAACCAATTACAGCAGTTGACACGCCCTTGAAAATTTGTTAACTAAATTTTGTGTTGATTTTCGCTCCTAAGACCCCGATCTTAGGAGCGAAAATCAACACAATTTTTTTTATTTTTTACCGTTAAAGTTCTGATACCGTAAAGTATATAAATGCTTCAGGTCAGAACATTTGACAAATCCTGGGCGGTCAATCTAATTGATTGGCTAATCTTTTTACAGCGGAATTTCTGCTCGTACAGCGCACGTCACAACGCACGCGTTCGTTGAACTTTCGCAGTGAGCGAGCATATGCGACTATACTTAATTTTAAAGGAATCTCAAATATTTGATCTAAAATTCTTCATGATATTTGGACCCAAAACGTGTGATAAGGCCTAAGTATCTACAAGATCAAAGCTCAGCTACGACGACGAAGAAGTGCACAAAAAAAAAAGGAACTAAAAACAAAATTACGGTGTTTGAAACTGTTCGGTACGAACATTTCCCGAATTAAATGGAAACCGCTTGGTGTGTTGCTGGGAATTAAATTAATTTTCTTGGCCGTTTGAAGCTGTAGTGATGAAAAAATTGTTTGTGAAAAAGGAAAGTATGCCAAGCTTTGGCTGAATGTGGAAAAGGTAATATTTTAAACACGGTTTACGGTTCAAGACTTTTATGAGTAAGGTGTGGCTGGTTTTGGTTGCGAGTTATGTAAGTGTAATGAGTTGATGACATTCGAAATGGCACGATTATAGTAACGTACAGAAAAGCAAGTAAAAATTCTAAGTTATTGGTCGAAAAATGAAATAATGTAAAAAAAAAAAGGAAAATTTTACTATGCAAGATTAAGGTGAATCCGCTTTGCAATTTTTTCCCCTATGTAATTCAATGGAACAAATCTAACTTGAGAGATGTATTAATGATTCTAATTATTATAATTCTGTAAACACATATCTGTTATAGTTGCGAATAGACCTGCAAATTGCAAAAAAAAACGTAAGAAAATTTGAATTTCGTGGACTACAACTGCGGATCCACCTTAACCTACTTTGTTGCATAATTCTGTTTAATACGATTGTTCAAACAAACCCCATCGTGAAATGCAAATGAGAGAACTATTATAAAATGAAATGTCTGCGCATAATATAATTAATTCAAATTTAAAATGTAAAAGTATTATTCTTCTTAGTGTATGTTATAAATTATACATTTTAGCTAAATATGTATGTTACTGAACTGTCAAACTCCTTATATAAGATTTCTTGTAAAAATTGTGTATTATATGTGGATTTATAAAGGCTCCTATTATAAAAGATGTTTTTCATGCCAGTGACATTGTGGTATCGATTTTATTAGTGGCTTTTGTGGACAGGATATAAATTTAGATTTGTTACAGTTGTAATGGCAATCATGTCATTTGGTTTAAATAGATTTTTATTATTCAATATCGACCTTATTGAAACACGTATATAGATCAATGTGTTTTTGACAGTGATACAAAATCAGATGTAAATTAATTGCGAAAAGACGGTAGTTTTGAATGAACAGCGCTTTTCGATATAACAATGTCTCAACTATGAATGATGTCTAAGGCGCCACCTCCACGGGCGAGAAAATCGCGGCGAAATATCGCCGCAGTGACGTTGAAGTGCCAGGACGATAATAATCATCGTGCCACTTGATTCTATAACAACTTTATTAACGTGTCTCCACACGGCGATATTATCGCGATGATGCGGTGACTAACATTGACGAGCAAAACTTCAACAACTCACCGAGCACCTGCCGCGAGACACTACCTACACGCAGCGCGCTCGCCGCGAGACACTACCTACACGCAGCGCGCTCGCCGCGAGACACTACCTACACGCAGCGCGCTCGCCGCGAGACACTACCTACACGCAGCGCGCTCGCCGCGAGACACTACCTACACGCAGCGCGCTCGCCGCGAGACACTACCTACACGCAGCGCGCTCGCCGCGAGACACTACCTACACGCAGCGCGCTCGCCGCGAGACACTACCTACACGCAGCGCGCTCGCCGCGAGACACTACCTACACGCAGCGCGCTCGCCGCGAGACACTACCTACACGCAGCGCGCTCGCCGCGAGACACTACCTACACGCAGCGCGCTCGCCGCGAGACACTACCTACACGCAGCGCGCTCGCCGCGAGACACTACCTACACGCAGCGCGCTCGCCGCGAGACACGACCTTCTTGAAGCGCGCGCTCGCCGCGAGACACTACCTACACGCAGCGCGCTCGCCGCGAGACACTACCCACACGCAGCGCGCTCGCCGCGAGACACTACCCACACGCAGCGCGCTCGCCGCGAGACACTACCCACACGCAGCGCGCTCGCCGCGAGACACTACCCACACGCAGCGCGCTCGCCGCGAGACACTACCCACACGCAGCGCGCTCGCCGCGAGACACTACCCACACGCAGCGCGCTCGCCGCGAGACACTACCCACACGCAGCGCGCTCGCCGCGAGACACTACCTACACGCAGCGCGCTCGCCGTGAGACACGACCTTCTCGAAGCGCGCGCTCGCCGCGAGACGTGACCTACTGCGTCGCTAACCCCTACCCCGCGCGTGTCTGTACAACTGCGAAACGAGTTGTTGCGAGTCGCGACGATATGCAGGCGGAACTATTGTTGTTGACTATTATTGTAGTCTCGTGGAGATTACCCGACGAAAGCAGGGCGCACTCGTGGCGATACACTCGCCCGTGGAGGTGGCGCCTTAGTCACTTCTTGTATGTACGGCCAATACTCTGCCATACCTGACCCCTGTTACAAAGAAGAAGAATGGAAGAGGGGTCGGGTTATCCAGGTCACTGACTGTACTAGCTCAGTGGCAGTGGCAGTGGCTAAGCAAACTAAGACATTTTAAATGTTAGAAATATTTGTATGGAATTGAATGTACGCCTAACTATGCTTAATGGAGATTTATCTTGAGAATATTAATATATAAATGTATAGAGCACATAGTGGGTTATATTAGATAATTATTATGTATGTTTTTCTCTATATAAATATTATTATGTAAGTAAAAGGTATTAAGTACCTATTTCGCGAGAATTAGCACTGCCGATGTACAGAAATGAGAATTTTGTGTGAGATTAGAATTGGACAATTATTAATAATAACCATTTGGTAATAATAAAAAAAACAAGCGAGCCTTACAGTATTCGAATATGATGTAACATCTGACACCTCACCTTGGTAATTAATAAGCAACTGAGCAGCGACAGAAATTAACCTCAGATTTTTAAAAGCTAAATGCTGAAATATTTATTCGTATTTCAATTACTAGTGGTCACCCACTGATCGAAATTCGACCCCCTCTACTTACAATCTATATAGTACTTACTAATTCCATGCTATTAAAAAGTACTTATTCCATGCTCAAGCTATCACTTTCTGTTGCACACTTAAAGTACCACAGAAAGTGAGAGGTAAGATGTTACACATCAATAATAAGACTGTAGCCAGAAAATTATAGAAATAAAAGAAATAATATTAAAGTTCCGGCTCCGGTCTTAAATAAAACTTATGTAGATGATACGAACCAGACAGTTGACGTCGATATTTTATATATACGTAAATTATGTATAAAAATACAAAAAATGTTGTCTATACATTTTACAGTTATTCATGTTTTCAATTATAATCGCAACTTAGATTTCAGTAGATTTATATCAGTGGGACTTTTGTTGCATTATGCACTCTATACCAAGAAACGTAAGACCTAAAATTGATTGTTTAGTTTTGAAAGGCTAGTTATATACATTATATGTGTGTATTAATGTATGCCTAAGAAGATAATGGTCATGGGAGGAAAAAGGAGGTTAGAATTCATAAAAATGTTAATTTCTAAGATTAAATGTACTTTTTTGGGGGATTTAGCTGGATTATCTTGTTGTCATATAATAAGACAAGAATATGAACTAATTTAATAATACTGTAGTCATTATTTCCTTATATTCCGATAAGAAGTATGGATGGCTAAGTGTTCAATGTAAACGCGTTAGTAGTTTTCAATCATTTATTCAAAGAAGTAATCAGTCACATAGAAAATATTCGATTTTTTATAGTTGTATCTAACCTCCAAACATATAAGTGTCATCAATAAATCTGCAGTCATGTATGGCTCACAGTTAACACTATGCAAGTTTCTTTCCTGTGACATACCATAAAATTGAAGTAACAAATGACTTGGCATAAGCATAATCGGGACACAGACCTCCTCTCTGTGAGAGGGAGTGGGCCGTAATCCACAACGCGGGCCCAGTGCGGGTTGGTAGATGTCACATGTCTTCGAATTTTTGGTTCAGGAGATGGCGGTTTCCTCACGATTTCAACGTTTTGAGAGCAGTGGTGATGTAATAATTTACACAAAATAAAGTGCCGACTGGGTTTGAACCTACGACCTACAATTCGTAAGTTGCGGTCGTTTCCACTGGGCTACCACTTCTCTGACAAATGACTTGCATCGTCTGAATTGTTTAGTCGGTGCTGACGGTGCGATCAGCTTTCCTATCAACTTAAGGGCTTTTGCCACTCACCCAATCCGCTAACCTTTCCTGTGCAAGTTAATAATCATAGACAGAATACCCAGAAACTTTAAAAAATGCGTCTGGTCATGTGAGTTCATGCTCTGTAAAATGCTAAAGTTTTTGAGTAAACAGGTATTCTTTATTCATTCAATTTTGAGCCATATCTGACAGCGGAGCAGTTTCTCTTTCCTTCATATTCGTGTAAAGATATAAAGGTAATAGGGATCGTAATTATTTATATTAAACGGGTAGTATATTGTGTTAACTGTGTAGATAATTTAATGGTCTAGCGGGAAAGTACTTCACATTTATAGTGTTTAGTAATTAATTAATGTGTATGGCTAAGTGTTGCTCATACTTCTACAATGGTGCTCTGTTAGTTTGTTTTTTCTGTACAGTGGATGTTATGAAAACAATACACAACTTTCTCTTTTTCACTCTTTTTAAGAGAATTGAAAAAAAAATATATATTATATATGCATTTTTTTTAATTCTCTTAGCTCTTAGTTATTATTTTTAAATGTTACAGTATCTTAAAAAATGCCCGGCATACCAGGGAATGCGTGCTAAAATCCGGCCGGCTGTCAAAGTGTTAAAAAGTACTTACTTATTACATACCCAAGCTGTCACTTCCTGTTACACACTTCTGTCCCTTTTCACAAAATCACTCCTCAGAAAGCGAGAGGGGAGATGTTACACTTCAAAACTGGGACTGAACTGGGATGTTGTACTCGTAACATAGTTTTCATAACATTCTGTGTACCAACATATTTGGTTACTATCAATTTTATTAGTCGCTTAGTTCAGGTATATTTAGTAGTAGTCTCTTGAAATGATTACCAATTTATTAACGCATATTTTTTACAAATACTTATTTTTCTATGCAATTCTACAATTTTATACTGTACCTAAGGGTTGATGCGTACTGGATACAGTATTTTGTTTGAATGTACAGTCGAGGAAGGAAGTCTTTAACTATTTTAAGGGTACATTCCGAATTAAGCCATAATCGCTCACAACGCTCACATCAAAAATTTGCGTTCCTATTTAGATATCACGTTTATGACAGCTGAGATCTTTCAACATTTCGGAACGCTCGTGAACGCGCTCACAGTGCTCGCTCAACGTCAAAACTCATAACATAACCCGAAACCTTGGAGAAGGACCGATTGCAGTTGTTTGATTTATATGCTCCCGAGCAAAGATTTTACGAAAAGAAAAATACCACGAATTATGAAATATAATGCGCATGAGTTTAAATGCATGCTTGTTTAATGTTTGCATGTTAGGTATGGTGTTACGTCGTGGATTCTAATGTATGAGCCCTCTCGTATTGCTCTAATGTGAGCATGACAGAAATTTGTCGCCCGTTAGGCTCGTCGGCTATATTCTCTTTAATACTCATGGTTGGATTACAGTATTACTTTGTGTATACACCACAAATTCTCTTCTTCTTCTTCTTTGGTTAGCTGGCGCCTGTAGCCAGAAGCACAATTTCAAAAATGGCACGTTAGTTTAAAGATATTATGCGACTCAAAACAAAGCAGCACAACTGTTATTTTTGACAGCGCTCACGGTGATATTAATTTAGGGCATGGTCGGTGTTATCGCAAGATGGCGCATGTCATGATGTCATCTATGACGATTCACAGGAAACCGTTATTGCGCTCATGCTGATTCGGGACGGGTGTAAGCACGCTCAAACCGATTACAGCCCAATTCGGAATGCAGCCTAAATTATACGTAATTTTTTTGACATTATAACAGGTTTCAGAAATGTCAGATTTACTTACATGACAGTACCTGGCCTGCTATTGCATATCAAAACAAATTGTAGTTTATATTTTATTATCTCTGCGACAATCTGTCTGTGAACTGTTAAATGTTTTAGCAAGCTTAGCTTAGCCGTTTCGAATGTGTATTTGATGTTGGTGATAGTGTATTATAATGTATTTGTAATATAACTTATACTCATAAAATGTCTGTTGTGTTTGGGAATTAGTTTCGTACTTTTTTTTGTTATAAGCGTTATTATTAGAACTTTTATTCCGTCTCGCCCCTAAACTCCGCAATTCGTATTGTTATAAACAAACATACAGTTAAAAACATTACCCTCTTTTTGAACTTCGCCGCAGTCGGGTAGAAATGCATGATGTTATCGGCCTAAATATTATCAATCTCAGAATCCCAGAAAGAAAAAAACAACTCAACACTTAAACCGGCCTATATAGATGGAAACGGGAGAATTAATATTATCACACGAAATGTTTCTCAAACACAATGGACAGGTAGATTTATACCAAAAATATATTTCTCTACTTACCTAATATTATGACTCTACTTGAGCTAACTCGAAATACCTAAGCCTTCTGTTTTAATCCGTATAAATAAAGTTGCATTGCTTATAATCAACCATCACAGTAAAACTTGAAAATTGTAACATGTTACTGTAACATTACTTGCAATGTAACAAATAACATTACATTCAATTTAATAAATAACATTACTTTCAATTTAACAAATAACATTACTTTCAATGTAACATTATAACATTACTTTAAATGTTACATCCGTATTAGAACTTTATGAAACGTCGACATTATTTGTTTACTGATGTTGTAAACTTTGACATATTAACATAACATAACATCTCGCTTGTAATCCCCGAAGGGTTAGGCAGAGGTGTACCTATAGTTCACCCACGTTTGTCAGTTATGTTTATGTCTCATGTAATAGGGGGCAAGCCTACTTTGACATTTTGTAGTTGAATATTCTTATGGTATTTTTTTCTTATGAATTTATTTGTATTTTGGTCCCAATATAATTGGAACGCTTGAATCGTAAAGCGGTGAAATCCTAAAGAGATGAAAATCTTGATAAAATTGGTATCACACATTCTGACGATGCATGGGTGACGCGTGCTCGACCGAAGGCCTATTGGTATATAAAATATTATTGAAATATTTGGCCTAACTAGAGTATATATTGGTACGGTACAGTTTCTTTTTGCTAAAATTGTAACAAATTAAATCATGAACAAATGTTAATAAAATAATTTATTTTAGTATTATTTATTTATTTATGCATATATTTTTGCCTTTTAACATACGTGCCCTCCTAATTTTCGTTTAAAATCACTAGGCGCTCCGAGTTCTTTTGTCGAAATGAGTTTACCATATTTGACAAAATGTTTTGGTAGGAGGAAAGCAAAAGGATGTGATTGTCTAACAGTGTCTTATTATGTATGGTTACTTAGGATACGGTTAGCAATGGTACATGGACTTGTATGCAGAAAATAGTAGAAAGTTATACACATTGCTGTGTCGTGAAGTATGAAAAAACTTAATCATCACGCTTGTTCTCATCAAGGGGGCCTGCGTTTGCGAGGTACACTGACGAAATACTCACATTACACCCAAATTTCATCAGTTTATATTTTCAGTTATTTTTGAAGTAATTAGGATGCGTGAAATATACTTCTCAAATAAAAAAATGCAATGGGTATCACAGATACCACGCTTTTCAAAAAAAATTAAGAGCTTGTATATGATGATGATACCAATGTGTAAAATAAAAAAAAAAGATTTTGCGAAGTGTGAAGCAGGCGTGATGTTCAGGAATAGCTCAAACGCAATACAAATATACCCAAGTTTTGATCTCAAATATTTATATTGATTTATTTATTTAGATCTATAAGTACTACTGTGATTTCTAACTTATTTGGACTGAGTTCAACAGTATTATATTGTTCTGTATTTCTTTTATGCATGGCAGTTGATTTTTGCTTTTTGATATGCATTTTTTTTGTGATTTACATACCAAAAAATGTGGTAGGTAGGAAGTTTGATTAAAGCTTAATAATGTGCACCAATGTAAAAAATGGCTATAAATCGGCTTATAGAGGAAAAATAGTGTTCATCAAAATGTGCCAAACACTGGCTAAATGTCATGAAAATCTATGTAATATAGCATCTGTCTGTACAAAGAAGCGTTTGCCTAAATTTTATAAAAAAAACAATTATCAATTTCACGCACAAACTTTTTTGTCGAAATGGAAACCTGGCAACCCAGCGGGCTAATAAAGAATGGTACAATCTTAAAAGAAAACTTTCAATGCCTAATCTACTAAAGTTTCTTCATGAAAAACTTTATCTTTTAGATGTACAACTTGATGTTGTACAACACTGATTGTAAGTGTATACCTGTTATGTATAGGTCGTCTATGTCATATACATATAAGTAGAATCTTAGATCGAAACACCCTTACCTATGCTGTTGATGAGATCAAAGAAATCTATTTTAAATATCATTGTACGAGATTATATGTTAAGTGTAAGAAATAAAAGTATTAAAAGTATCTAAGTATTTTTCTTGAACAAACCTATAAATAACTGTCCGTTATCTAATGAGTTCTATGTATTTAATAGCCAATGTACAGCTAACCACATCTTGGTTCTAAAACTCAATACTTATAATATTGAAGATTCATGGGTAAGATAAAATGAAAATACAAAAATACGTTGTAAACATGTTTATTTATCGTCGGTTCAGAAAAAAAAGGAATATAAAACAAACAAAAAAGTTGAGTAATTAACAATGATTTAATTAACAGCAACAAATAACAATATTGTGCAACAAAACTTATAAATAATTTGTTCTAAATCGCACCAGGTAGCTTAGTATAACGAAGTGTGAAAAAAGTAAGAGGGGGAAAGAAAAGTAATAGAAAAACAGATTAAAGTTTTAGAAAGAAGAAAAGAAATAGAAAAGCATGAAGGTGAAATAAGGGTAAAATAAGAAAAACGTAGTAGAAATAAAATAGGTATAGGAACAGCATACAAATGAAGTAAAGGAAAGTAGTAGAACAAAGAAAACTTAAGGATTAAGAAAATTTGAATAAAGATATAAAGATAAAGTAAGATGTAGATGTAAAGTCAAGTGAACAACAGAAAGAAATAGTATAGATATAGAGGAAGAAGATAGACAATAGATAGAAGCATGCGGTAAGATTGAGATGAAGCGTGAAATGAAAAATAAGAGTAAGTATAGTCCTCTTGGCCGAATTTCGGTCACGGCGGCCAATCTCAGCAGAGACTAGCCATCGTCGAAAGATACATTATAGTGCACACACAAGTGTGTGCGCAAAAACAAGTGCAGAGTAGGTCGTAAGAAGTGCAAAGTTTGAAATAAAGTGTGAACAAGATAAGTTCGAGTAATAAAATAAAACTGGAAAAGAAAGAAGCGTAAGAGGAATAGTGAAAAGTGAAATGAATAAAGAAATAGGATCGATAAGAAAGAAGGACAGAGATTTAGAAAAATTGTGAAAAGAGTAGTAAAATAGGAAGAAAGAAACGCAAGGAACAAGAAAATATTTGAAAATAAAAGAGTAGATCTAAGAAGAGTGTGAAAGGAAAACAGAAAAAAGAATAAAGATTCAAAGAAAGCGTGTGAAGTGAGATTTAAAGGAAAATAAAAGAAGAAAGAAGAGAAATAATAGAGGGATCGGAAAAAAGGAAGATTTAAGTAGTAGTGGAAATAAGTGTAGTAGTGGAAATAAGTGTAGATATAGTGAAGATTTTAGGAAAGAGAAGTTTTAAGCCAGTGTAGATATAGCAGATAACAGAGATAGAGAGATCTACTTTTGGGTGCGTTTTTTCCTTTCTATTTGAGTATCAAAAGGCTTGTAATATAACATCATGCCTGTATTTTTCAAAGGTGAGGGAAGAGGTGTACAGTGCATCAACATTTCACCAATCACGTTTAAATTCCATGTTTAGGGCCTATCAGGCCTGTTTCGTGTATTAAAGGACTCGTGTTGCAACTCCACCATGTTTCATCGTTGTTCTTATTACTAAATAATTTGTCCAAACGTTGGTTGTTCAGTATACACATCATGACGACCTCTGGTAGGAAATTGTCAAGTATTACCACACACATCTCTTCCAAGATATTGCCATGTACACAGTTGATCATAGATATCAATCCCATATTTGAGATAAGATTCATAAGTACGGTAGACTCGGTTCTCCCAACTGTCTGGTATACCAGACAAAAACAAGATTCTTTTTCGTATCTAAGAAGCCCTACTTACGAATTAAACATTTTTCACTTGCCAGGCTGAGTAAATCTAAACATGATTAAAGAAGGGTTTTTAGGAAGAAGAAAATGGAATTTATAGGAAGATATAGCAAGGGAAAGATATAAATAGAATGATCGATAAAGATGACAGTAAGATAAAGACAAATTTTGATGATGTTGTTTACAGAAAGAAAGAAATGACAGAAATAAATGTAGTTTTCCGACGTATAGCTTGTCGAGGTCAGATTATAAAATGAGTGCAAAATGCAGAAGAAATTGTTCGTAAAATAGATAAGGTAACATAGAAGGTCATAGATTTGGTGGATAGATCGATAGTGAGTATTTAAATATAATAAATACTGTTCATTTCAAGTCATAGAAGCTAAAGATGTTAGGAAAGTAGACGTTGTGATGTGAAAGATAATGAAAGACAATAATAATATTATGATTATAGAAGTAAAAGATAGATTGATAAAGAAAAAAACAATAGAAGAAAAAAAGACTTAATGACTTGGAAGCAGAAAGTGGAAGAAAGAAAAGGAAAGGAAATCAGAAGAGTAGAAAATATGTAGAAGAAATGGTGAAATAAGGATTTTTCAATTTAAACAAAAATGAAGAATGATAGGAATAGATTTAAAGTAGTAAGTCATGAAAGTAATATTGTCGAATTCAAGATGAAAGTAAAAAGAATTAACAGTAGATTACGATGACGTGGCACGTGGTGACGTGGTAGTGTATGTGATGACTGATGATTAGAAGAAAGAAAATGAGTAATGTTTAGGCAGAAATGTAGCAAGAAAATGGATAGAAGGGAGATAACAAACAAAGTATAGAGTTCTAGTTATCTTGTAAGTACCATAGTAGAAATAGTAGAAAAGGAAGAAGTAATGAATAAGAAGATAAAAGGATATAGATTGAAATATAACAGAATAGGTAGATAGAACAAGATTCATAAGAGAGAGTACAATAAACAGAGGGGAAGTAAAAATACATATACATAAAATAGGAAGACAAGTAGAAACTCAAGTAAGATAGGAGATAGGATATTTAAAAAAGAAGAAACAATTAAGAAAAACATTGTAAAAGTAAAAAGAAGAGATATATATAGTATAGAGAAGAAAATGAAAATAAACATACCATAAGATATTATTATAGACTAGTATAAAAAATACAGGTCGATATAGATATATAGGGTCAGATATATCAATAAAAAGGGTAAAGTTGTAATAAGATAAATACAAATAATCAACTTTATAGACTGAAAGAAGCACAATAGTGAGGCTTGAAAAAAATATCACTTAATTTGAAGATAATGAAGTAAAGAGGAAAGACTGGAGAAGGAAATAGATAAGATCAATTGAAAGTAAAACGGAAGGAGTAGAAGTAGTTCAATCTGGTAAAAAGATTCCACATGTTGATTTCAGGAGAAAAAGAGGCAGAAGAAATAGAATAGAAAACTAATACTGATTTTCGGAAAAATAGTAACGATAAATGCAAAATATTTCGAAAGAGTAGTGAGGTTTAGATTTAAAGTTTTGTTTAAAAAAGTGTTGATGAAGTATGACATTGTAAAAGAGAGAAAAAATAAGTATAAGACGTTCAAAACAGCTATGAAATGTTCTAGAATGCAATAATTGATTGTAATGGTCGTGTTATGAATATATTAATGAGTTTGTCATATGATGATGTTGAAATAAGAAGAGAGAAACTAGCAATGGTTTTTTGTATGATTTAAGAAAATGATAATGATATATGAGTCAAGGACAGAATTAGAATAGATAGTGTTGAGTTGATTTGATAGGAATAAAAGACATTTGGAGTGATAGAAATATTTGACATGAACCACTTATATCTAACAAAATCTAGCAATATTGTAGCAGGTTTTGTAAAGATTCATCTAACGGTACCGTTAAATCATTCTGCATTCTGCTTCCAATCCAAATCTATGATATGGCTTTAGCAATTGAAAGAAGATAAAGTAAATAAATGCAAGAGGAAACATATGGTAGAAAGAGCAAGCAAATGTAAGATGATGGTGATAGATCAAGTTTTTAAGATATAGATACTCTAAGGTGAAAGAGATAGTGATAATGCGTGAGAGTAAAGTAAAATATGTGAAGTGATAGCATGAAATGAAACGAAGAATAATGTAACAGTTTATATTTGTAAACAAACAAAATTAATGAAAGCGATACAGAAATAGCAGACAGACAGATAAGAAAATAGTAAATGAGATAAAAATGAATAAGAATAATGTAAGAGTAAGAATTGTAATAGACGATGATATTGTTTTTGATATTTGAGTACAACAACTTCTAAAAGGAAGCGTGAAAAAGCAAGCATAACAGTGAAGTGCGACAAATGATAGCGAATAGGACGAAGAGAGAAGTATACAAGATTAGCAAGAGAAGAAGAAAGAACTACCTCAGTACGTATCACAGTGTACTTTGTAAACTTAAGTCTAAGAAACAAGGAACTAACGTTGAAAGTGCATTTAAAAAACGTTGAGCGGAATGAACCGTTTGTAACAAATGTGCGGTTATTCAGCTACGAACCTAAACCTAATAATATCACTTGAAATAATACTGTCTTTGGTCTTATTTGAGTAACAAGTGCTTGGCAAGATAAGTGCAACAATTGAGCCTCTAAATTGGCAAGATTTTGAGCGAAAGCTTTCCCATTTTGGACGGTAAGTTAACCCACTCTTTAATATAGAAAATATTTAAATACTCTCCTACCAATAGCCTAACCTTTAACAAGAACTGACAAGTTATTGTTAAACCTAAAATCTCTTCCTTTAATCAGACAATTTCGAGTGGAATTAACCTCCAACCTTTTGCTAGGATTGGCCGTTTTTGCTCATTGTACTACCTACTTTCTGTAACTAGAATCTTGTTGGTTATTGATCGGATAGTCAGCGTACCAGCCAAAGGCTCCGTTGTCGCCGGTGTGGGCTCCGAAGTCCACGTATTCCCCGAAGTCAGGTGGTCTCTCGGCGAATTGGGAGGCTCCGCCGAAGGAGGCTGACCCTGACGCGTCTTGTGGTTGCTGCTGTAGTCTTAGGAGTCTTGCTGGGGGCTCATTCTCGGGAGGTGGGGCCAGGGCTACCGCTGTAATGAGAAAAGTCTTGACTGAGTACCAGAAAACCTAATTAGAAGTAGATGGTCGAAACAAAAATCTTGATAACCCGCTAGTGGAAGAATACAATAAACTCTTGGAAAAAACAACTAAATAATGATGTGTTTGTGAGATGATTGATGATAAACGACAAAGGAGGCTAACTGAGAGTAAGAAAAAGAAAAGTAACGTTGCAAAATATATCTATTTAACTTGATCTAGATTCGAATTCAAACCGAGTTAACGAGGATATTCTCACGGCCAATATTTTTATACGTAACGTTTGAAAACTCGAAGTGGAGGAAATGTGCATTCGCATGCATAATACTGTTTACGAAATAGAGGGTAATAGTTTTTTTAGCATGCACTGACCGGCACAGTCATCGAATTAAGCGTGCGTGACCGTACTTAATTGGGCAACGCCAACGCTACCCCGCCACTACTGGAGTAGGTACGATAGCCGCAAGACTTGCAACATAGCCGCCTACCCGAGACACATACATAGCATAATCAGCCAATAGTGTTCCCATTGCTGGGACAGAGGCTTCCTCTCGGTGACAGGGAGTGGGCCGTATTCCAACACGCGGGCGCAGTGCGGGTCGGTAGATGACATATTATGTCTTCGAAGTTTCGGTTCTAGGACATGCCGGTTTCTTCACGATGTTTTCCTTTACCGTTTTGAGAGCAGCGGTGATGAAATAAGTTACACAAAGTAAAGCGACTGTCTGAGCTCGAACCTACGGCCTTCAACTCGTAGGCCGCGGCCGTTACCACTGGGCCACCACTGCTCTCTTACTCCATTGATTTATGGCAAAATTATACTGCACAAACTCATAAACCAACCACAGTATCAAACTAAACAGTCCATTCACACTACGTCGAAATCGAAAGTGATACCACTGTTGCAACATAATCAAAAATTATTGTGAAAAAAAAAAACATTTTGCAAGATTTCGTAAATCATTTAACAAGATCTAACAATGAGGAAAGTAAACGGTACTTTGAGCTTGTAAGTACGTCTTTGTTCACTGAGTGAACGGACACGATCCCATTGAATGTAAAACAAGTTATAGCAGTTGCATAGAAAGCAGCTGATCCTTTGTTCTGCAGTGAAAGTGATGGGGCCAGGGTAATCTTGATTGATGAGCGTACGAATCGACATTACAGATCCATTTCACTGTCTGCCATTTCACAATGAGTCGTCAAGTACGACGAAAGATACAGGAAGTGCTTTCGAAACGCTGAGCGATAATTTTTAATAACTTGTTAATTTTAATAGTCACGGCTGCGTAAGAATCTCTGCAACTATTACCACATAGTTATAAATGATAATAATCAAGCTCGAGTAATAAATAAACCCGTTTCCTTCCTGCACGCTATCGCTTTGATTTCCTCTCGGTCAATAAAACAGATGACATTGCTGGTAAACGTAAATAGCTGTTAAATTAATAGTGATTTTTCTAAAACCATTTATAATAATTGAGCAATTTGAGAAACCGATGACATTTTTGTAGTTAGTGCTTTTGGGGCACTTAAAAACAAAAGAAACAGGGCACAGCTAATGCGTGCATTTGACGTTGAAAAGAATGTAAAGAAGGCACCAATGGATTTAGTAGATACCGAAAATCATGTCCAACCAAGCAACTGAAGACCATCTCCTTTAAGCCCAAAACTATGGAGAATTTGATCTAAAGACAAAGGTAGAAAATTAAAGAATCAAATTCAAGAGCACTTACGTTGTTGCTGGTACTGCTGCAGCTGTATCGGCTGATAATCCTGTTCATATAACGCTTGTGGTAGCTGCGGCGGCAGTGGCGGTGGCGACAGAGTCTGCCGCGGCACGCGACGCACGTGCAACTGTGACAGATCCAGGAACGCGATCTGCTCGGCAGGCACCGCGATGTAGGAAGGCATGGCCGTGGTAACCGCTGCCAAAGCAGCCAGGATTAGCGAGTGCTGTACGAGGAAGATATGGTTAATAGGTATGACGGAAAAATATTAAATGGAGTATCATCTAAATATTCCTATTGAAGATAATTTTGTGGCTTAGATTTGTGGACACTCGAAGATCAAGCCAAGGAAACCCTCTGTTTAAAAGATTCATTGAAAGAACGTTTACGATTGACATGTTATTGTTGACTCAGGGAAGTTTATATTACTTGACAGTGGCAGCGGACGAAAGCCACATCTCTTCACTCAGTTAGTTGAAGAGTTAATGCTTATTTACAAAGTCTTTATAAATAAAATGTGGGTCGGTCAGTGTCTTTCATCGTTGATATACATTTAGACCGGTTCATATATTGCTCCATGAAACTATTTCAAATGTGTAAACAGTTGTGCAAATTGCGTGCGATGTGGTCCTTGACTAGAATAAATAGACTACTTTCTCTCTTCCGGTGGGCGATGGCGATGCTCATAGGACCATATAGGTATTATGTTTCGAACTTTCTAGAAATTGGTCTTTCGAAACTAAGTTTAATAAATTAAGTGTTATGAGAAAACATCAGGGAAGTTAAGAAACATATTGGAATGTCTAGCGATATGGCAATTCTTTATAACTCGATCATCTTGCGTGCGTGAAACAAAACAAACTTGATGTCTATAGGTTGCGTGAATCAAAACAAACTTGATGTCTGTCTTGATATCTTTACTGAGGGCTTATTTCTTAAACGGTAGAACTAGTAATATTCTCAGATTATAGTGGCATAATGTGGGTAAGAGTTATTATATTGTAGTTAGTTACACCACGTAACAAACCACTTACTCATTTGTCACCGTGGTTAGGTAATGTTTGTCAGCTGGTGAATTATGTATTAAGTGGCTCTAGAGTTAGACTTCTACGCGTAGTATGTAGAATGACGAGGCATTTTGCTTTCTCTTTGAGATTATCTTTGAAAGTCAATGACAGTTACGATTGCAATGTTGAATTGAAAGTGCATTGACATTTGACTAGTTCAATGTAAAAAATCGGAATCAAAGTTCTAGTAGGAGAAAATTTTGCGTAAATAATTGTTGGTAATCTTTTTGCATGATAAAACCATAAAAACATTAAAGCAAAATTCTAACTCCTTAGAAGGACGTATCATTCATTTCGTTACTATATAAAGAGGATCTTACAAGAACGTCTATTCATCGCGATCTCGATATGTTACAAATATGTAACTTTACCTACATTGCCTCACAAATGACACGGTATACTGCAATAAGGGAACTGGCAGTAAGTTAACGTTTAGCGGCGCTTGCGCAACGGTAGTAATTGGAGCCCGCCCGAGTTGCGTAACCATGACAACCAAGACTTGATCACTGGACCGCAGAGTTCATTGTTTTACAAGAAAGCTTTCAGTGTCGAAACGTCGAACAATTACTGAGAAAAAGATATCGATCGCTTTTTTGCAAGTTTTAAATTACCATGGGTACCTAATGATGTGAGCTGGGAACGTGAGACTGATGAAATCAAACAAAAATACACACCCACCTAAGTGTTGAATGTGCATATAGGTAGGTAGTTCCTGTCTATGTGCATAACTATTGAGACACAAAGACTCGTATCGAATTTCGAGATTGCAGTAATGCACAAAGCTATTGCCCCATTGACACTTAGACGATGTACGTTTTAAGTACCGACCATGCAAAATGGATGATTGCTGTTTGAAAACAAATGAAGACTTGAATAGACAAAGCGTGTCACGTAGGATTATCGTTAACCTAGTTCCGCTTGAAGTGGATGCAGGACTGCATCGTGCAATCGTACAAAAGAGAAACGAATATACGTGATAACTGTGTTATGTGATACATCATTCAAGACTATTAGATAACAACATCTACAACGTAAGTAAATATTCAATCACCATTCAAACGATACACAACGTGAATCGTGAATGAGTCATGAGGTCATGACTCCCAAAGCCCACTCAAAAGCTAACAAAACGACCATATAAAGATTTATACAACATACCTTGAATTATTGAAATGTCGTAACAAAACAGCTCTACTTTTGTGTAGGCAGTGTCCGTGGGAGTAAGTTGTCAATTAAATTTAATAGTTACCGACAGTAGGCGGTGGAAATATACACCAACTGTGAACTTTCCATTTAGACCTTGAAATTGCCTTTTACAACATTTGACCTTAGTAACTGTCGCGACAAAAGCTTTTCAATGGCCAGTTTGTGTCAATGGAAATGTCAGCACGACTTCCATAATATGTTAATTCAGGATTTTATTACCTTTATAACCTGTTGACGTATAAGGAAAAAGGCCCCAAAATGAATTTAATCAGAAGGTAGTGAAAGTCGTACCGTGTAGTTAAACTAGCCTCTCAATAGTGACAGGTGCGCGTACGCACAAGTGATTAATTTGATTATTTTACAAGATAAATCTACATGTTCGACACACTATGTAACCTTTTCCTGAAATCTAGATAAGATTGTTATAGGAAAAGGTTAATTATTATGGTTTAACTGACTAAAGAACATTAATTATGAAAATCACGTTAGCCACAGATTTGTTCCCATGTCTAGATTTATCTAGGTGCTTTAATTTCCTCAGGTATCAAGGCAATTATTTAAATTATAATGACAGGCCGCTGTTTTGACACCTCAGCGTCAAACAATGTAACATTTATTACGGGCTTGAGAATCTTCACATGTTTTGTTATTCAATTTCCCACATTGTTGTTGGTTATAACAATGCTTGGTAGAATTCGTGAATGCGCAACAATCTGTAGGACAAGGCTGAATGTTGTTGTGCTTAATGCTCCAGTGCTCCCCTATTTAGACGAAAACGCTTAAGAGGCTGACAACACCTAAAGCGCGGTCACTGTCGGACTGCATAGAAAAGAAAGAGAAGCGCGATGACACAACGCTGGCAATTTATTGCAAATATGAAGCAATTATCTATTTACAGAAAATTTATTGATTGCATAAAAAAAATAAAACACTATTATATTGCTAATATGTTGCTTGTAGAATAATCTAACAAAAAGACAGAAAAATTGCATGTGTATTAGTATGGTTTTTAATCGTTAAAATAATGTTTTGGAGGTATATTTGTGATTTTTTTCTATCGTATCAAATTAGTTGTATTATGTTTTTAACACACTATCTACCTAGCATTGATTTTCTGATTTTGTTTACTGCAGTGGATTATATACTTTTAGGCATCATAAAACTTGCAAAATTTGCGTTTAGGTCCTGTAGTCCCCTTAAACGATTTTTCGTAATTTGTTTAAGTAGGTTTGTGTACTTACTATTTTTTTTGGACAGTGGTTACTGCATACCTACTTAGATGAACCACTTAACTACTGTAAATACGAATGTATATTGATATTTTTTTTTTTTACATGGTTCAGTTAAGTACCTACCTACAACACTTCCGGCCTGTAGGACCAAACTATTAAAATAGGTTTCGGAAAATTGGTCCTTCGATACGAAGCTATGTAGAAATAAAGGTTGTTTTTAAGCTACGATAACTATAGTTGCCAATGTTAACTTTAATTGACAGTATATTCAGATATCTATTGCAAGTATTGGTATACCCTTGTGCCCGGTTGATGGCAATAGGCTCGCCCCTATTACATGAGATTAAACTAAGCCCCTAAACATAGGTAACTGGCGAAATGTGGGTGTACTACAGGTACACCTCTGCCCAACCCTTCGGGGAAAAAAGGCATAATGTTATATATGTATGTATGGAATACCCTTTTTTGAGTTTTGGGTGGTAAATTATCAAATAACTTCTTCCGCTATGGGCGGAGGGTGTGTGGTGTGTGCTCTTACTGACTAAAACCCACCCGTATCCTTCCGTTGCCTGTGTTGCGAGGGGCCTCGATAACCCTTTTGGACTTCCACGTATGGAATACCCTTGGTGTCATAAATAATTTAAATTGCGCAGTCTGTGCCAATTCTATGTACAAAAAACGTTATCATTGAGTCTATCTGATGTTAGATATAATAACACGTGTTTCAGTCTCAGAATTAATTATTATCACTTACTACTGGCAGTAAGTGATAAATTGTATGACTTATTGTTTAGGTTTTACACCCACCGATTTTCTTTTAACAGAAGAGTTTGAACGCGCTAATCTCTGGACTAGCAGTCACATTTGAAAATATATTTGCATTTGATAGCCCAATTCTTGACGAAGGTTATAGGCATCACGCTATGACCCTTGGGAGCCGAGTAAAAAGAAAAAAAGGCAGAAAGAACGCTAAGCGAAAAATAAGTAATAGTGCGGGCAGGCGATGCAATGCGACGCAGTGGCCTTGCCTTTTTTTTATAAAAATGTGGCTGTTGTTTAGCAAGTACATATATTGTGTATCTTAGGACTTCCAAGCGAACGAAATCGCGGACTGAAGCTAGTTAAAAGATTAAAAAAAATAATAATATTAATAATTTTATATTAAATATTTAGTTACATTTAGTTATGTAGATAGTTTCAGAGCTATCTTATTACCACGCCTCATGTTTGCGGTAGGTACTCACGATTTACTTTCAAATAACCGCGTCGTCAAGCGAAATGACGTTATGTAACAGTCGTTTTCATGCTTGATTTGTTGTCAAAATACCGACAAGTTTTATCAGTTTTGGTTAACATTTAAAAGTTTTTGAGCCGTTTTAAATGTAAGTTTTAAATGATAAATGATTTTTATTTCGGTAAGTAGGTTTATACAAACACTTCTAGGTACACGTCAATCATACTTTTTAAATAAAGCTAGATGAGGTCGGCGTTTCCTATCTGACTACTCTGAGAAGAAAGGCCGAAACAAACTCAGAGGTCACAGTCTCTTTTAAAGTCCAGACATAATCTTGGTCAGATCATGTGAAGGCCATGTAGATTGGTGTCTGAAATGGTCTTTTGAGGTAAGAACCACACAGATTGAGTGAACCTGTCCAGTCAGTGCACGCATTTGTCAGTAATCGTGCAGCTCAACTCAACTTTATCCTAATCAAGACTTTTTATGGTTATTTGTGTTATCTTAAAAGCAAGTTAACAGGAAACTGCGATTTCAGTGACCGGTACGTAGTTAGCTACTTAGAGTTTATTTCACATTCAACTGTAAAAATTGTGTTCAGGTTTATTTTAATTGAAATGCAAACATTTCATTGTAATAGATTTTTTAATCGTATCCAATCAAAGTCAAGTTAATGAACCAAATAGCAACTGTTACGTACAAATTACAATTAGAAAGTAGAGTAAATACAATTTCATGGCTTTATGAACCAGTTGGTATCAATTATACAACCTGCGCCAGCGCCGATTCGATTACAACAATTAAAAGAAAACCGACTTTTTCCTTTCTTTTGAACCGAAAAGTTAGTCGATTTTTTCGTCTTATTTGCCACCTCTTTTTATATTTATTTTTATGGTTTTTGTATAACAATGATAGTTGACCGGTAAAATATAAAACTTAATTATGTTTTAACTTCAGCGTGAGAAAGTATGTAGCTGTATTTTGAAAGTGAAATATAATTGTATGTATTTAAACTATATTATTAAAATAGTCTATTACATAATTTTAATTTAAAAAAATGAATGGTTTGTCTTTTAAACATTATGTCGACAAAACACGTTATGCAATAGGTAATTTAATGTAGGTGTCTCTTTTCGAGACTGAGAACAATAATATGTAGATACCAAGCAGGTAGGTATCACGAACTTGGTAGCTCCTAAAATCTGAAGAGTTACAGTCGTCAACTAAGAAGGGGGATGAATATGCATAGATAACAAATATTATTTTATGGTCACACAAAAATCCCAATGAATTAAAAAAGCTTATAAAAAAAAAGGAAGTGCAGTCAATAAACACTTTTTTTCATTACGTACAGTAATGAAAAAAAGTGTTTATTGGCTGCAATTCCTTTTTTTTGTAGGTATCTACCTAACTGCTCTGATGAAAAAATAAACCTATACCTACCTACTTATTACAATAAGATTTGAATCATGTTCCGGCTCACTGCAACTGCCCTACCCGTTCCTGATTGCCTTCAATGTTTCCGCGAGTGAAAGGTTTCTCAATGTCATATTACTTTTTGCTTTGTGCATAAATATACGTATATCAAATAATGCTGTTTTTATGATAAAAACTGTCAACTTAATGTCGTACCAAGGTTGGTAGAGAAAAAACTGACTGACATGAGTTGCAACTTTTTTTTGCTGGACTATAAAGGAAACTTATTAATGTGAAGGATTTCTGTAGGATACAGATCTAGGTTTTTCAGATGTTACGAAGGGTAAAAAAACGGTCAAACGTTAATTTTATTCCTGAGATAAAAGATATCTGAGGAAATTGGCCATAAATTAAAAATCTCTTACTCTTACTAAATGTAGGTAGATACTGTTTCTAAGTAGATAGTCTCTTTTTGTTTTATTATCTTTTACAAGGCTTAATTTATAGTCTATTGTTAGTTTTAAGAATTATTTATATTCGTGTTCAAAATAAATAAAATTACTGTAAATCAGTAAAAAATGATTTAAAAATTGTTGTTGATCACGGGTTGCGATAAATACTTACCTAGATATTAATGAGTTTTCTTTAAATGAGCGGTATACGATACGGTACGGTAGGTATACGATACATAAAAAGATTAAAACAACTTATCAATGTTGGTCCTTATTCAATTTCAGCAGTTGGCAACCGTTCAAAAGCTCTGTTTTAAAACGAACTTAAGATTTTCATAAAAATATTAAGTATCTTCACAACGGTGTTAAGAATTAATATTATAATTCGAGCATACCGTAATTATTTAGTTGTGTAAACTTCCATAAACAAGAACACTGTTAATTGCCTTCAGTATTTCGGTCGGTTGACGCTCTATTAACTTCATTATTAGCGGCCAACTAAACTGCACTAATTAAAAGCTGAATTTAGTAATCATTCGAATTGCTATAGGTACCTATTTTATGAGTAGGTAGGTAATTATTAGTTATCAGAAGCAATATCCCGTATAGTCTGAACTCCAAGTAAATAGTTAGTCTTGGTCATTAAAAGGGATAAACTAGCATGTGGAATCATAAGCCGGTATAAAAACAAAATATTACCGTAATACATAAAATTTAAATAATAAAATATACTTTCACTAAGACACTAAAATTAAATACACTACTTATGATAAACACTAAATATAATAATTAAAACACTATTATTAAAATAGATATTACGTGATATAACTATAAAAGAAAACAAACACAAGACGAAATAAATCGAAAGTGAATTGTGAACTGACCATTTTCGTCCAGAGATGGCGTGGTTGACGCGGCACGACGCGTTTGCTTCGACTGAGCTTGCAACAAGCATTGCTACAATTTATAAAGTATCTGCACGGAGCGGTTTCACTTTCTACTCGGGTCCGGTCGAACATGATCCACTTTTTTACGGTCGCCATAACTCTTACGCCTTGAATGGTAAACAAAGAACGCCTGTTTAAACCCCAAGAGAAAATATCATGTGGTCCTTCGAGCCGCTTGCCATATGACGTGATCGTACTCGAGATATGAGTTGTAAAGTGGTATATTTGCATACGAAGCGAACTCAACACACCATGCGGGGTGACTCAGTAAAAACGAGCTGAACTCTTGATTAAACTTGCTCCTTTAACTGTGTGTTGCGTGACCGTGTGGTAGTTGCCTTACTGGTTTAAAAGTAACAAACACGACTCCGGACAGCTCACGTGTACCTATTCTTCTCTGTGTTCATACAAGCCAAAGTAGAAAAACTGGGTCCCATGACCATGATTTTCCGTTTTCATTTAACTTGTTGGTAATGCTTAAGTCGCTGACAAGAGGCAAATGATCAAAATAGACTTGTCTTAAGAAAAAAAAAATGCCAAATCTGTATAGTTTGTGGTAGCTGAAAAAATATATGTTAATTTTGAATATATTTCTCAGAACTTGGATGTTACCATAACACGTTTTGAAAAAAAAATCTAGATACAAACTAAGGTTAAACTAACCTCTTACCTTGAGTTCCAATCCAAAATATCTGTATTAAGTAGCAACATACGTTACGTATTTAATTAATAACAAGAACGTCTTATTTGAATGCAGAACTTGGTTGTTTTTTATTTTCGATTACTCAACTCAATTTTGAGTAAATAGATAATTGCTTCATATTTCGCAATAAATTACAAGCGTTGTGTCATCGCGCTTCTTTTTCTTTTCAGTCTGGCAGTGACCGCAGTTTAGGTGTTGTCAGTGTCTTAAGCTTAAGCTAAGGGGATGCATCGAAAAGACTCTCCAAGCACAGTTACATTAATCCCAAGTCTCGGTCATCCTGAACTGGCCCGTATCTGACTCGAATCGTCCACGGCATGGCCTATGATCTTATACTCGTAGCTCCTGCTGCCGATTAGGAGCATTAGCAGATGTTTCGAGAATGGTAAACAAACTACAGTTATTTGTGACGGATAAAGGTTCTTGGTAACACTCCCCTCCGTAAAGTTTTTTTGAGAGGTTCGCTCTAATTTAACTAGAAGACTTCCCTTATCTCCTAGTACTACCCTTAAAGACTGGTAAATATCTTGGGGCTGCAGTCTCGAAATGCATAGCGATCACTTTACGATTTAGACATAGATACCCTTATTTATAAAACTTAGCATGCCTATTTTAGTTAAAATAGGTTTTGTCACTTTCTAACAAACACAAATGTCAAAGTGACAGATAAGGACAAACGAACGTTAGCAGCATTTTAACTAAAATACGTTTGATGGACGTTTATGAATAAGAGCCTTAAAATTGCTTGAAAGCACGAAAGATCATAATAATAACAAGCAATTTTGATAGACCCCCATTTGTCGTGACTCTGACCGCATCCCTAAGTCGAGACTGCAGGGCCTTGACAGTGGCTAAGCACGTTACGATGAGACCTATCGGTAACCTAATAATTAATCCTTTATTTTACTTCTTACATATTAGGAATAGACTGTAAGTTATGTAAACTAATTATTTTTGGAACCTCCACTGAACTCTTTGTATATCAGATCAATAAGAACTGACGCTCTAAATGGTTTGAAGGTGCTTTGCATTAGGAGTGTTTGGTGGTCTTTTTTAATCAACTCTAAAATTTAGATTCTTGAAGTCGTCATTCAAGGTGTACCTTGTATTGTACCATTAGGGTAGTAAACCAAATGTGGGGATATTTAACTTTTTTTGTTGTCCAGGGAATCTCTAAGTAAGCTCAAACTAATATTTTTTTCCATCTCCAGATTGTGCTCACCTACTTACAGTCAAAAGTTTCACGTGGGTTTGGTTTATGGTCCTTTTATGTGTGATGCATGGCCCAATTTACATTAAGTATTAAGTACGTACTTAACACCATATAAAAACAAGTATTCAAATGTATTCATAATGCAGATGCAGATTTGATATAGATCTCGCTTTGCGTTTCATAAACAAGTCAGAACTGTCTGAAATGTAGTTATTAGATATGTATCTGTAATTAATTAGTTGTTCTGGTGTAAACTCGTGCAATCATTACAACATCTCAAAGGCATTGTACAATTGGGGTCATTCTAGGTTATCTGTAACCCGGTACAATACCTGCGCCGGCGCCGCCGTACGCATTAGAAAATTGTTGTTAGGTAATTACGAGATTTCTCCTGACGATTTCCACGTTAAACTGCGAATGAAAGAAATACATTGTTATAGTGTGTTAACTGAACACAGTGATAATTTGGCATACCTACGCTGTGAACAGTGTGAATGTTTAGGTACTACCTTTTTTTTTTTTTTTTTGGGTGGGTATTCATCAAATAACTTCTCCCGCTCTGGGTGGAGCGGGAGGGTGTGTCAGACTCTTACTGACTAAAACCCACCCGTATTCCTTCCTGTTGCCTGTGTTGCGGGGGCCTCGGTGACCCATAAGTACCTTCCCGCGACCCCGGCAGGCATCGGCCCTAGTGGACCCCTACTTTGTGCTGACGACATCTCTTTGAGGCGCGCGTGGAATACGACGCGCCGTCGACCCGGGCCTGGTCCTTACCGGACGGTGAGCTACCCATTGCTCACTGTCCGCAAGCCCGCGCCTACGGTGGCCGGAAATCCGCCCGGGATTCCCGACGCCCTGGGCGTCTCCTGCGGCGGCTAGGGGCGAGAGGGCGCGAAACGTGCCGTTCCCTCAACCGTCCCGCCTCCTCCTTCGCGAGCATTACTGCTTCGCAGAAGGAGGTGACGGCTGCCCATGCCCTCTCGCTCCGTACCATGGCCTGAACCAGGGCCGGACGCGAGAGGTCTCTGCCGCCGATCGCCTCCACGAGGACACGGCGGTGCTCTGCCCAAGCCGGGCAGATCTCCACCGTATGCTCCACCGTGTCCTCCGGGTAGGTACTACCTACGAGATGAATTTTGGAATGAATAACAAGCATAGGTATGCACTAAAGTTCTGAATCAATACGCGTAGGTACGCGTATTGATTCAGAACTTTAGTGCAGCATTCATATTTTATGAACAAGTTTACGATAATATTTTGGTTATCGATTAGAATAAAATATAATAAGTATATAATTATTGAAAAACATGACATGAGAAACAGATTCGAGTAAGTATAAGCTGAAGTTGGATTTCCGTACAATGAGAAGTCAGCTGATACTGGAAATGTATAGCTTGATATGTAGCCGTGTGTACAAGGTCTTAAAATAACAGGTAGATCTGCATGTTTTGCCATTGATGGCGTACAAAACAACATACCTATTTTTTGGTTTAGAATAAACCATAAAATAGGTCTACACAACAAAATGCTATTGTTTTTACAGATTTGTGGGTCAAATTGTGAAAATGTCGTAATTATAGGAATCTATTTAATTAATTGCGGTCATTTAAAAATTCCGATGTGGTATGGTAGCTATGAGATATTTTTTAAATGTTTTTTAAACAGGGCAGCATAGGTTTTGGGATTTTATTATAAACGATTGGTGCTAAATTTTTATCGGTTGACGGACAATGAACTAGACACAATTGAAGTTGTATTCTTTTTACGACTAGAGGCGTAGTGTCCCGCAATGTTCTACTGAAAATGTGTAAATGTTAAAACTATAAAGATTAAAAAACTTGGTCCTATGACACAAGCTGAATCAGTGTCTCCATTCTCACGCCTGAATTAGACATGGCTGGGAGAAAATTTCATTTATATTTACATGAGAATGTAAAGTTTACGGTGTAATGAGAAAAAAAGAAACTGTTGTTAAAGTAGGTATGCCAAACTACAAGAATATTTAAACGATTTTCTTTTTTATCTTCACCGGCAAACTTCCTTGTTTGAGATGTGTAGCGAAGGATATGCCAAAATAGGTAGGTAGGAACCTACTATGAATGCATAAGTGTATTTTCACTTCTCATGCTCTAAAAGTTCGTCTTTCTTTATGTTGTGCGTAGGCGACATAAAATCGCTTTTTATGCTCTAGTGCATAAAGTAAACATTTTTTGCTAAGACTAAGATTATCAGGCCCAATAGTCACACAATCAATAAGACGTCGCAAATTAAAGTCGTGTAATAACCTTGTGGCGTTACAATAATACATGATACGCCGAGGATCTCGTAGTGCCAAATATATCTGGCCGAATCTCAGCTAACATGTGGGGCTGGATGGAGGTGTAGGCGAGCTGGTTCAGATTTCTTCTCATGCGAATGCAATGGGTTATGTGGATTTATTAGAAGAATCTATGTTACCGAGAGTGCGAATGGTTTACCCACGAAAAGAAGTTGCAAGCTTTTATTAGGTTCACGATAACTGTAAGTGCATACGGCCGGAGTTGTGTCTAACTGGTTTAGCCAGCATCCAGAAGTTACGCTAATTCCCTGGCCGTCTAAATCCAATTGAAAATGTATGGGGTCTGACGGTCCAAATGTGGGATAACAGAAACGAGAGGACAAAACAAGCAATTGAGCATCATTGCAACGAAATTTGGGATTATATGAGAGGAAGTGATATTTGCAGTCGCTTTATTGGATCAATGCGTTCGAGAATATTGGCTGTTATTGCAAGCAATAGTGGTTACACTCGATAACTGTTGTTAAATAATAATGAGTTCAACATTACAGTTTTTTATATTTTTGAAGCGTTTTACTTCCCCATTTCTTATTGTTGCCTCTGTAAACAAAATTCAGTGAAGATGTATGCAAAGATGGCGTAATCTCGTTTGTAGCACATTTAAGCTGAGCGCATATTAAAATAAATAATATATCAGGTATATTAGATCAAAAACCCATTGATTTTAGTACGACAAATCGTACGCGTCGTATTTATTTTGGGTGTGCATTCAGCTTTATACCGCACTCGTGTGTAAAAGCTCTTAACAAAGATGGAGATGGCAACAGATAATTCTCTGTGTAAATAAATGGCAGATAACAAGATTGTTTACATGGAAATGTATGTTTACGCGAATGTTGACCTAATTGTCTGTAAGAAAATAAGCTTATGGTGGGTCATAATCAGAGATCGGATACTCGGATGCATATTTACCTAAAGTTCATTTTTGGCTATGAAAGTATGGAAGCGGTTTCTTAAAATATTTTTTTTTAATAAAAATCCTGGGATGCCAGGGATACCGGGAATGCATAGTCAGGTGCATAGTATGGATACAACGTCTAAAAAAAATATTTAAAAAATGTTCCTATCTACTTTAAATTGCAATATTAGGTAGGTAGATATGCAGCCAATTCTATAGTAAAAAAAAAACACAAAATTTGTCGATTCCGGAATGGCGGGCGGGATTTTTACGATCGATACAAAAGTGCATTCCATATAAGCCAACATTTGAAAGTAAGTTAATATACATTCGATTTTATAATCAGAAACCTAAATTTGTTTTCCCGGAACCACGGGATTTTTTTCGATATAAAAGCGCATTCTATATTAGCTAACATATCAACTTTAGGTAGGTAAATATGCATCCGAATATCCGATCTCTAGTCATAATTCAAATTTGTCGATTATACGTTCCCGTGGAATATTTTCCGACATCCGGCAAAAGCATGTAATCAATAAATCAATTCTTCGTTGATAGATAGTAGAGGCATGTCGGCAAAAATACGGTCCAATCTCTTATAGCTGGATGTCCTAGCCGTTGACACACACGAAGCTGCAAAATGTTTACCATAGCCAAAAATCTAAAACCGGCCAAGTTGTAAAGCCTACTTAGCTGTGATAGTTTTCCTTTTAATTTCGTTATATGGTTGTTTTTGGATATGTCAAAACAATCATGGCATTAGTATACTCGTAGGTATAGGTATTATACAGGGTGGAAATTTGTAATGCCACCTGGAGGGAAAGTACTCTTAATATTGCAGATAGAAAATTTTACTCAAAGGAAACATTCCTTTATTTTTGAATAGAAAGCAAACTGCATTCAAAGATTTTCGAAAATTCTCTTCACCCACACCCGGGAATCGAACCGGCTAAAATCTGAAAAAATTATACCCTGTACTTTTATTGCATCGATCGTTAGGGTCAATTATAAGGATGAAATCTCTCTAACAAACATAAATTAATTGAAAGGAAAACCAGGAAATCTTAAATTAATTTAATTATTTACAAAAAATAGTAAACTAACTAATTAGTTGCTCGAAATGGGCTCCATTCTCTTGGATACACAAATTTATTATTTTAACGAATTCATTTCTAGTAACCTTTAATAAAGTGTTGTGGTGAATATTATAAATCGTATTCTGAACTTCAACTCTCAACTCGTTGTCATTCGCATAAGATTTCATGTAAATTTGATTTTTTACATATCCCCACAAAAAAAAAATCTAATGGGGTGAGATCTGGCGATCTCGCAGGCCATCTGATTGTGCCGTTTGTACCAATCCAGGTATTAAAATGGTTATTAATGTAGGCAGTAGTGATTCTGCTGTTATGTGCTGGAGCACCATCTTGCTGTAGAATTATTTGGTTTCGCTCTTCCTCGGGGAAACCATTTAACTCGTTTCTTAAGAGATCCAGTATTTCAATATACTTGACAGTGTTTAAATGACCTTCGTACACGTGGACTAACACTACATTATTTCTCATAATTCCGCACCAAACGTTGAAAGAAAATCTTACTTGATTGTTAGTTTCATGAACACGAACAGGATTCACTCGAGATCAATAATGGTTATTGCGGCGATTGTACATGCCATTATTGCTGAAGTTGGTTTCGTCAGACCATACAATGTTACTCAAAAAATTAGGGATTCGGTCAATTTCTCCAAGCATGTTTTCACAAAATTGTAATCGTCTGTCACGATCCCCAATATGCAATTTTTGCACCAACCGACCTTCACGATAGCATTTATACTTATACTTTTTCAGCACTTTAAGTACGCGAATGTGGGTTGTTCCTAATTCATCGGCAGCATCTCTACATGAAGCCTTTGGAAATGATTCGAAGTATGTTAAAACATCTAGTTCAAAATCGAAATAGTTTTGCCGAATAGTTTGCCGTCTCTTCTTGAAACCACCCGTATTCTTTAAATTTTCTACCATTCTTTTCAATACGAACCGAGTTGGTGCCTGTCGGTCTTGATATCTCTCTCCATACCACCGCAGAGCTAGATTCACGTTTTTGTTATTTAAAAAATAAGCTTCCATTAAATCAAACTGTTCTTGATAAGCCATTTTCACCGTGGGACAAAATGTGAAATGAGTTGTAAAAACAATCAAATGTGAATAACAACTATGACAATCTAATTTTCAAATTTTAATCTAACATTCCATATTTAAATTACCTCATACACGCAGCTACCAGTATGTCGCAAAGGAGTCTGCATTACAAAAGATGGATGTTAGTTATAGAGCTTTAACTTGACTCATTGAATTTGTAACTTCAGATTTCCTGGTTTTCCTTTCATTTAATTTATCATGTTTGTTAGAGAGATTTCATCCTTATAATTGACCCTAACGATCGATGCAATAAAAGTACAGGGTATAATTTTTTCAGATTTTAGCCGGTTCGATTCCCGGGTGTGGGAGAAGAGAATTTTCGAAAATCTTTGAATTCTGTTTGCTTTCTATTCAAAAATAAAGGAATGTTTCCTTTGAGTAAAATTTTCTATCTGCAGTATTAAGAGTACTTTCCCTCCAGGTGGCATTACAAAATTCCACCCTGTATACTAATACCATGATTTTTTTCACATATCTTAAAACAACCACCTGGCAGGGGGGGGAGACACTTGACTCTAACAAAAATTAGCACTTTAAAGCTTAATATTACGCAAACGGATCCCTGAATCGAAAAATGGTTTTCATAGACCCGCAATATTTTTGACGAGAAAAAAAATTTCATCCCCATTTTACGTGTAAGAAGGTACCCATTTTTTTATTTTTATTTTTTGCCACTAAGTCGGCGTGATTAAGACGCTGACAACACCTAAACCGCGGTCATTGTCAGATTGCATAGAAAAGAAAGAGAAGCACGATGACACAACGCTTGTAATTTATTGCAAAATGTGAAGCAATTCTCTATTTACTCAAAATTGAGTAAAGTAATCGAAAATAAAAAACAACCAAGTTCTGCATTCAAATAAGATGTTCTTGATATTAATTAAATAAGTAACGTATGTTGATATTTAATGCAAATATTTTAGATTAGAACTCAAGGTAAGAGGTTAGTTTAACGTTAGTTCGTATCGAGATTTTATTTTCAAAACGTGTTTCGGTAACAAGTTCTGGGAAATATGTTCAAAATTAACATATTTTTTTCCGCTACCACAAGCTATACAGATTTGGCAATTTTTATCCTAAGAGAAGCCTATTTTGGTCAATTGGGTCTTGTCAGCGTCTTAATACGTAGACCTATACCAAATTACAGCTTTCTAGTACGAAGTCTCTGAGACAAGCCGGGGACAGACAGACAGACGGACGGACATGGCGAAACTATAAGGGTTCCTTGTTGACTACGAAACCCTAAAAGTAACGAGCCTAATGCCAGGTGTAGGTATTTTTTTCTGCCCCTTGAACAAATAAATATAATAATATTACAGGTAATATAGGTAGGTAATATTATTACAGTATTGTAACTCGACCGTATAGGCTCCTTCAAACAGGCGCGACACGCGACGCGACACAAAGGCACCGCGTGTAGCACTACAAGCGGTGCCTTTGTGTCGCGTCGCGTGTCGCGCTTGTTTGTAAGAGTCTTTACTTTAAAATAAAGGCTCCTTCAAACAGGCGCGACACGCGACGTGACACAAAGACACCGCGTGTAGCACTACAAGCGGTGCCTTTGTGTCGCGTCGCGTGTCGCGCTTTTTTGTAAGAGCCTTAAATGCCTACAGCCGCGCGGTACGTAAACATGCGATAGGGCTGCCCGCCTCCAGCATTTTAATTACATTTGCCTACTTTGTGTTTCCATTTAGTTTTGTGATTGTAAATATACCTTTTTAATTAAACAAATAAATTACTTTGTGAATTGAATAGGAAGTGTTCAATAAAAAATCGTGTTGTTTTTTGATTGGTAGATTTAATTAAAAAACCATGTTTATGTTTGAATAACAAATCGGTCTTATAAAATTGCGACCGAAAAATATTTGCGCCTCGAGTGAGACGTACGAAATGCTTTCTTATTAAATTTTAAAGTATAAAAAAATCCGCATTCTAATACAAAGCTTAATTAAAAATGTTTTGGGACAAGGTGGAGAATAGAGAATATCTTTTACTTGGTTATAGATACCTGCAGCTACTTTACAATTTATGTGTTTGGTTTTAAATGAAGTTCGGAATATTTCCTCCATTTTTTATATACCTATGTATGAGTATATTCCACAAAATCATCGCTGGGTACAATCAAAAAAGTTTCAGAGTTTGAAAGTCAAAGTCAAAGTCAAATTATTTATTTCAAATAGGCACATAAAAGGCACTTTTGAACGTCAAAATTAACAAAAAAAAATTGAATTGATTCTAGTTGCCCCTTCCAAAAGGTAGATTCGTATGGAGAAGAATGGGCAAGAAACTCCACCGTTACTCTTTTAAAATGTTTTACAAAATTTTGTATATGTACATTTTAAAATTATATGTGAAGACGATGCACCTAGAATAAAATTACTATACCAAAATAGGTAAAAAAAAAAACAATGAAAAATAAAGCCATGACAGATAAATAAATTATGTGATAGGTATATGATGCTCACATATTTACAAACATTGTAAAAGTATACGTTTTCCTAAAAATAATAAATAAAGTCAGTGTGTGATTTAAAGTAATCACAAAATTGAAATTCAACATTGATTTATTATTTGTATCAAATAATAAATTGTACAATTAAAATAGCAACCAGTTTGATTTTGTCTAGACTCTAGATTGTCCTATGGAGCTGGACCAGCAGTTTCCAGGTAATCTAAAAAAAGTTATCTCTGGATGCGTTATTGACGAATTCATGCAACCAAAAACAACACAATATATCCTACTCGTCATATTAAATATGTACTTGAACTTATTTTTAGTGAAAAAATCGTGCGGTTATTGTTAAAAAAACAACACACCGTCCGTTCGTCTCTGCGGCACAGTCGCGACTGTCTACATGCCGAGCGCATGCCCAGATCGAGGCGCGTTTAGCTCGCGCTTCGTCCGTTTGTATGAAGTTGGAATACTCTATAGATAATATTACCGTGCCTTGAATAACTGTCATTATTCATCTAGCAGTCCGTTTTACAGATTTTATCGGGTGCCACCGAAGTACAGGCGATACAGTCTGTTTAGGTATTTAATCACACATTAAGGTGCTGACAAGACCCAAATGATCAAAATAGGCTTCTCTCAAGAAAAACAATTGCCAAGTCTGTATAGTTTATGGTAGCCGAAAAAATATATGTTAATTTTGAACATATTTCCCAGAACTTAGCTGTTACCAAAACACGTTTTGAAAAAAAATTCTTGATACAAACTAACGTTAAACTAACCTCTTACCTTCAGTTCCAATCCAAAATATCTGTATTAAATATCAACATAATAAACGTAAAGGCGTAAACTCATTGGGGTCTAAAATGGCAATGGGCGTTCCTCAAGGTTCGTTAATGGGTCCATTCCTCTTTTTAGTTTACATTAATGATTTACTCCAATTACTTCAAAATCAACCGAAGATGGTGCTATTTGCAGATGACACATCATTGATCTTTAAAATAGACCGACGATCACAAAATCATGACGACGTGAATAACTCTATTCTTCAGGTCCATGATTGGTTTACGGTAAATAATTTGGTACTAAATGAAAAAAAAACCAAATGCATTAGATTTAAATTACCTAATGTTAGAAGTAGCGAATGTGATCTCATATTGGATGGAGAAAAACTGGAATTTATTAATCAAACGGTTTTCCTAGGAATCACTCTAGACGAGAAACTACAATGGGGACCACATATAACATCTCTTGCGGGGCGGCTAAGCTCGGCCGCTTATGCTGTTAGAAAGATAAGACAGTTGACAGATGTAGAAACCGCGCGTTTGGTCTATTTTAGCTACTTCCACAGCATTATGTCGTACGGCATTTTATTGTGGGGTCGGGTTGCTGACATTGATTCCATCTTTATTTTGCAAAAGCGAGCTGTCAGAGCCATTTATAATCTACGACGCCGTGAATCTCTTAGGGAACAATTTAAAAAGATTAATATTATGACAGTACCTTGCCAATTCATTTATGAAAATATTATGTATGTAAGAAAAAATCGACATCTTTTTAATAAAAATAAGTGATAGACATAATTTTAATACTAGAAATAAAGATAAAATAGATCAACCATTTTTCAGATTATCTAAAGTACATACATCTTTTATGGGGTACTGTGTCAAATGTTAAAACAAAATACCTTGTGTAATATTGCAATTAAATGAAAGAAAATTTAAAACTCATGTTAAAAGTACACTTTGTAAACAAGCATATTACAAATTAGAGGATTATATCCAAGATAAGAATGCTTGGAAACATGCTGGTCCAGCTCCATAGGACAATCTAGAGTCTAGACAACATCAAACTGGTTGCTATTTTAATTGTACAATTTATTATTTAATACAAATAATAAATCAATGTTGAATTTTAATTCTGTGATTACTTTAACTCAAACACTGACTTTATTTATTATTTTTAGGAAAACGTATACTTTTACAATGTTTGTAAATATGTGAGCATCATGTTCCTATCACATAATTCATTTATCTGTCATTGCTTTATTTTTCATTCTTTTTTTTACCTATTTTGGTACAGTAATTTTATTCTAGGTGCATCGTCTTCACATATAATTTTATAATGTACATAATATACAAAATTTTGTAAAATATTTTAAAAGAGTAACGGTGGAGTTTCTTGCCCATTCTTCTCCATACGAATCTACCTTTTGGAAGGGGCAACTAGAATCAATTCTATTTTTTTTTTGTTAATTTTGACGTTCAAAAGTGCCTTTTATGTGCCTATTTGAAATAAATAATTTGACTTTTACTTTGACGTACGTTACTTATTAAATTAATAACAAGAACGTCTTATTTGAATGCAGAACTTGGTTGTTTTTTATTTTCGATTACTCAACTCAATTTTGAGTAAATAGATAATTGCTTCATATTTTGCAATAAATTACAAGCGTTGTGTCATCGCGCTTCTCTTTCTTTTCTATGTAATCTAACAGTGACCACGGTTTAGGTGGCGTGGCGTGGGCAGCCGTCACTTCCTTCTGCGAAGCAGTAATGCTCGCGAAGGAGGGGGCGGGACGGTTTGATTTATTATTTGTATTAAATAATAAATTGTACAATTAAAATAGCAACCAGTTTGATGTTGTCTAGACTCTAGATTGTCCTATGGAGCTGGACCAGCATGTTTCCAAGCATTCTTATCTTGGATATAATCCTCTAATTTGTAATATGCTTGTTTACAAAGTGTACTTTTAACATGAGTTTTAAATTTTCTTTCATTTAATTGCAATATTACACAAGGTATTTTGTTTTAACATTTGACACAGTACCCCATAAAAGATGTATGTACTTTAGATAATCTGAAAAATGGTTGATCTATTTTATCTTTATTTCTAGTATTAAAATTATGTCTATCACTTATTTTTATTAAAAAGATGTCGATTTTTTCTTACATACATAATATTTTCATAAATGAATTGGCAAGGTACTGTCATAATATTAATCTTTTTAAATTGTTCCCTAAGAGATTCACGGCGTCGTAGATTATAAATGGCTCTGACAGCTCGCTTTTGCAAAATAAAGATGGAATCAATGTCAGCAACCCGACCCCACAATAAAATGCCGTACGACATAATGCTGTGGAAGTAGCTAAAATAGACCAAACGCGCGGTTTCTACATCTGTCAACTGTCTTATCTTTCTAACAGCATAAGCGGCCGAGCTTAGCCGCCCCGCAAGAGATGTTATATGTGGTCCCCATTGTAGTTTCTCGTCTAGAGTGATTCCTAGGAAAACCGTTTGATTAATAAATTCCAGTTTTTCTCCATCCAATATGAGATCACATTCGCTACTTCTAACATTAGGTAATTTAAATCTAATGCATTTGGTTTTTTTTTCATTTAGTACCAAATTATTTACCGTAAACCAATCATGGACCTGAAGAATAGAGTTATTCACGTCGTCATGATTTTGTGATCGTCGGTCTATTTTAAAGATCAATGATGTGTCATCTGCAAATAGCACCATCTTCGGTTGATTTTGAAGTAATTGGGGTAAATCATTAATGTAAACTAAAAAGAGGAATGGACCCATTAACGAACCTTGAGGAACGCCCATTGCCATTTTAGACCCCAATGAGTTTACGCCTTTACGTTTATTATGTTGATATTTAATACAGATATTTTGGATTGGAACTGAAGGTAAGAGGTTAGTTTGTATCAAGAATTTTTTTTCAAAACGTGTTTTGGTAACAGCTAAGTTCTGGGAAATATGTTCAAAATTAACATATATTTTTTCGGCTACCATAAACTATACAGACTTGGCAATTGTTTTTCTTGAGAGAAGCCTATTTTGATCATTTGGGTCTTGTCAGCACCTTAATGTGTGATTAAATACCTAAACAGACTGTATCGCCTGTACTTCGGTGGCACCCGATAAAATCTGTAAAACGGACTGCTAGATGAATAATGACAGTTATTCAAGGCACGGTAATATTATCTATAGAGTATTCCAACTTCATACAAACGGACGAAGCGCGAGCTAAACGCGCCTCGATCTGGGCATGCGCTCGGCATGTAGACAGTCGCGACTGTGCCGCAGAGACGAACGGACGGTGTGTTGTTTTTTTAACAATAACCGCACGATTTTTTCACTAAAAATAAGTTCAAGTACATATTTAATATGACGAGTAGGATATATTGTGTTGTTTTTGGTTGCATGAATTCGTCAATAACGCATCCAGAGATAACTTTTTTTAGATTACCTGGAAACTGCTGGTCCAGCTCCATAGGACAATCTAGAGTCTAGACAAAATCAAACTGGTTGCTATTTTAATTGTACAATTTATTATTTGATACAAATAATAAATCAATGTTGAATTTCAATTTTGTGATTACTTTAAATCACACACTGACTTTATTTTTTATTTTTAGGAAAACGTATACTTTTACAATGTTTGTAAATATGTGAGCATCATATACCTATCACATAATTTATTTATCTGTCATGGCTTTATTTTTCATTGTTTTTTTTTTTACCTATTTTGGTATAGTAATTTTATTCTAGGTGCATCGTCTTCACATATAATTTTAAAATGTACATATACAAAATTTTGTAAAACATTTTAAAAGAGTAACGGTGGAGTTTCTTGCCCATTCTTCTCCATACGAATCTACGTTTTGGAAGGGGCAACTAGAATCAATTCAATTTTTTTTTGTTAATTTTGACGTTCAAAAGTGCCTTTTATGTGCCTATTTGAAATAAATAATTTGACTTTGACTTTGACTTTCAAACTCTGAAACTTTTTTGATTGTACCCAGCGATGATTTTGTGGAATATACTCATACATAGGTATAGAAAAAATGGAGGAAATATTCCGAACTTCATTTAAAACCAAACACATAAATTGTAAAGTAGCTGCAGGTATCTATAACCAAGTAAAAGATATTCTCTATTCTCCACCTTGTCCCAAAACATTTTTAATTAAGCTTTGTATTAGAATGCGGATTTTTTTATACTTTAAAATTTAATAAGAAAGCATTTCGTACGTCTCACTCGAGGCGCAAATATTTTTCGGTCGCAATTTTATAAGACCGATTTGTTATTCAAACATAAACATGGTTTTTTAATTAAATCTACCAATCAAAAAACAACACGATTTTTTATTGAACACTTCCTATTCAATTCACAAAGTAATTTATTTGTTTAATTAAAAAGGTATATTTACAATCACAAAACTAAATGGAAACACAAAGTAGGCAAATGTAATTAAAATGCTGGAGGCGGGCAGCCCTATCGCATGTTTACGTACCGCGCGGCTGTAGGCATTTAAGGCTCTTACAAAAAAGCGCGACACGCGACGCGACACAAAGGCACCGCTTGTAGTGCTACACGCGGTGTCTTTGTGTCACGTCGCGTGTCGCGCCTGTTTGAAGGAGCCTTTATTTTAAAGTAAAGACTCTTACAAACAAGCGCGACACGCGACGCGACACAAAGGCACCGCTTGTAGTGCTACACGCGGTGCCTTTGTGTCGCGTCGCGTGTCGCGCCTGTTTGAAGGAGCCTATACGGTCGAGTTACAATACTGTAATAATATTACCTACCTATATTACCTGTAATATTATTATATTTATTTGTTCAAGGGGCAGAAAAAAATACCTACACCTGGCATTAGGCTCGTTACTTTTAGGGTTTCGTAGTCAACAAGGAACCCTTATAGTTTCGCCATGTCCGTCCGTCTGTCTGTCTGTCCCCGGCTTGTCTCAGAGACTTCGTACTAGAAAGCTGTAATTTGGTATAGGTCTACGTATTAAGACGCTGACAAGACCCAATTGACCAAAATAGGCTTCTCTTAGGATAAAAATTGCCAAATCTGTATAGCTTGTGGTAGCGGAAAAAAATATGTTAATTTTGAACATATTTCCCAGAACTTGTTACCGAAACACGTTTTGAAAATAAAATCTCGATACGAACTAACGTTAAACTAACCTCTTACCTTGAGTTCTAATCTAAAATATTTGCATTAAATATCAACATACGTTACTTATTTAATTAATATCAAGAACATCTTATTTGAATGCAGAACTTGGTTGTTTTTTATTTTCGATTACTTTACTCAATTTTGAGTAAATAGAGAATTGCTTCACATTTTGCAATAAATTACAAGCGTTGTGTCATCGTGCTTCTCTTTCTTTTCTATGCAATCTGACAATGACCGCGGTTTAGGTGTTGTCAGCGTCTTAATCACGCCGACTTAGTGGCAAAAAATAAAAATAAAAAAATGGGTACCTTCTTACACGTAAAATGGGGATGAAATTTTTTTTCTCGTCAAAAATATTGCGGGTCTATGAAAACCATTTTTCGATTCAGGGATCCGTTTGCGTAATATTAAGCTTTAAAGTGCTCATTTTTGTTAGAGTCAAGTGTCTCCCCCCCCTGCCAGGTGGTTGTTTTAAGATATGTGAAAAAAATCATGGTATTAGTATACAGGGTGGAATTTTTTTGAATCGATACAAAAGTGTGATACAAAAATCGATTTTTAAAATGCATACTTACAACATTTGTTTGCATATCAAATGCGGAAATTGTGGAAAATCGTCAATAGATTGACGACGTTCATAAAAAGCTACTTTTAGGGTTCCGTACCTCAAAGGGAAAAACCGGAACCCTTAGAATAGAATAGAATAGAATGCATTTATTTGTCAGATTATTGTACAAAGTTGTTATGTGTGTATTACCATCAGAATATTGGCCGTTTCCGGCGTACAAATACCTATAGTTTATAAAATTACGGGTCATCATTACATTAAAATTAAATTATTTATATAATTACATATAATTTAAATAAATTGAACAATAGTTGTAAAATAGATTAATTATATAAGTCCAAATTCAATAAGGTCAAGGATATAAAATATGATTTATAGGCAGTAATGTCAAATATAAAATATATATAATGTAAAATATTTAGCCACATTTTTCATTAATAAAATCCTCAGTCGAATATTAACATTTGCAATAAATTACATTTAAATGTTCTGAGGCTGAGAGTTTTGAGGCCATCGGGTAATTTGTTATAAACAGTAATGGACATGCAATATACATTAGAAAAATAAAATCTACGCCTAGGAATTTTAAGCATAATATGCACTTTGCGGCTTGATCTGGATACATCATTATACAAGTCAAATTCATGTCTGTTTTGGTGTACAAATATACAAATTTCAAAAATGTGTAGTGCTGGAAGTGTGTAGTGTATTTTTTGTTTTTTAAATAGTGGAAAACAACTGTCCAGTGGGTGCGCTCCACAAATTGAGCGGTCGCATTTCTTCTGAGCTCGAAACACTCTTTTAACTTCAACCGATTTACCCCATATTATAATGCCATAGCGCAAAATCGATGAGACATAGCCATGGTATGCTCATAGTGCCGCAATAACACTAGCTACACGTGTTAAGCCTCCTACATACTGGCGCGACTTGTCGCGCGACGCGACGCGTCACAAAGACACCGCGTGTAGCGCTACAAGCGGTGCCTTTGTGTCGCGACGCGTCGCGCGACAAGTCGCGCCAGTACGTAGGAGCCTTTAGTCTATATAAAACCAATACAAATCTATCTATCTTCTTACAGATATCATCATTGTGAGACTTCCAGTTACAGTTTTTGTCAATTATTATCCCCAAGAATTTTGCGTAATCGACCTCTTCTATTGTCTCATTTCCATATTACGCGTACTGATATACCTATGTCTGGAGTTATATCATTTTTGTTTTGTTAGTATTAATATGAAGATTATTGTGTTCAAGCCATGTAATAATTTTATATAATGTCATGTTAATTTCATTTTGGTACTCAACAATGTCGTTATTTTTGTTTACAATACTGAGGGTCGTATCGTCAGCGTATAGTAAGTATGCAATTGTGGGAAGCTACACTGGGCAAGTCATTAACATATAGCAATAATAAAAGCGGCTCCAGTATCATTTTATTTATATATTTATTAAAACTTTATGCACAAGTAAAAAAACTGTACAAAGGCGGACTATGCCTGAGGCATTTTCTACCATGATGTAGAGACAAAACATTGCAGGTGCAACATAAGAGATAGATAAATCGAAAATCAAAAATATGAATTCATAGATACATACATACATATAAGCAACATCAAAGTGTCAGGAGAAATATCTATTGGGAGGGGAGAAAACGAATCAGTGCTGGGATGATTCGGCCAAATTCTTACGAATATATTCCCACGCCGTCACTTTAAATGATAATAGACTGGTTGCCATCCTGATGTTCAGAGGGAGCGCATTCCAAAGAAAAACCGCGTGTACAAAGAAAGAAGAGTGAATGAAACCAGAGCGGTGAGAAGGACACAACGAAGATTTTATAGGATCTTATAGGATCACAGCCGATTTGCTCCAAATCTACTGGACCGATTAAGTTGAAATTTGGTACACATATGAACTTCTGTGACCCCAAACACAATATAAAATGAAAGTGCTTGTTGTAAGGATTTCATATATTTTTATAATTTTAAAATAAATAGGTACTTTTAAAATTTTAAGAAAATGAAATTTAATCATTCCCCTTTATCATCTCCGAAACTACTGAGCCTAAAATGTTGAAAAAATAAATCAGAAAATAGTTCTTTACTTATATATTTACAGGAAACCCTATAAGAAGTCTATGATCTTAAAATAACATGGTAAATCTCTCAATATTTGGCATACAAAGGTACAAACTTACATTTGCAGTTGGAATGTATGAGATAACATATTTATCAACTGCTGGGTTTGTTTTCGGGATAAATTCATCCTAACTACGGAACTCTTCATTGTGCGAGGTCCGACGCGCACTTGCCTGGTTTTTTTTTATTAGATAGTCGTGACGAGCTCCATTAAGAAACTAGTATCTAGAACACGGCTAATGGCTGGACCGACACCAATTTCTTCATCACAACTGCTTCCTTTCCTAGCGATTGCTTATACCTAGATCCAGATTCTGTAGCTGTTAGGCATCGTGAAAGTGAGCCGACTCACCAGAAAGTCTTTCATTATGTTCTTATATACTTAGTACGTGGTACTAGGTACCTGCTCGTATTGTTGGAAAGCTGTATTAGCGAAGGGAAAGTACGGTGGCTTGCATATCTAAAGCCTGCAAATCCAGTCTGAAGCCTGCAAAGTTTAGGTATTAAGGCGCAGATGTATGATTTTAGTGACTTTTAAATCTGTTATATAATGCAAGTAATGTATGCAAAAAATGTATGTTAAACTAAAACTTAAATATTTTAGTATTGGTTTTTTATTTGTAGTAAAATATTTTATGAAATAAATTCAGGAAGTAATGTCTACCCAGAGCATAAAAAACGATATTACGTTCAAACTATTTAAGATATTTTCATGAATTTTTTTTTATTTTTATGAACAGACTATTATACGATCTATAATTTTATTTGTGTTTTTTTTTCAAATATTCATAGTTTCGTAGTAACGAAACTATGAATATTTGAAAAAAAAACGCCTAAAACCTATTTGTAGTAACAAATAAATAGGTTTTCCCTATGAAGCCGAACGGCGGGCGGCGGCGCGAGGCGGCGCGGCATTAACGCGACGAGGAACTAAATCTTGGGACAAACTAACGTGCATTGAAAAAATATTAGGTAAAGTTCGTGTTACTTTGCATGTATATTACTGACATTTAAACATTTAAAGGGGTTACTTTGCATGTATATTACTGACATTTAAAATTATTTTTTATAATTTTTAAAGTGAAGGGGACATGCTTTGTATAGAGTAGATTAACATATTTTTTTAAGACCATTTCGGTACGGGTTATGGAGAAAAAAGGTTTTAATCTTCTTCAGTTCCAGCCCAATTCACGTCCATCACCGCCTTAATCCAAGATAGTAATTTGACAGGTGCAAATGTCAAACCCCAAATTGAAAAACAAACAACTAAGATTTGAAATCTCAAATTAGTATCTGGGATTAAAAAACTTTAGGTATTTGAAGTTGGTTAGTTAGGTAATCTTTTTCTACTCCACTGGACTTTAGACAACCACGGTGCATAATCATTAAACAGTTTACAATAAATACGGGGGTAGGGGTAGGGTTGTACTCTTTATCGACTCGATTATTATATTATCGAAACGTAATCGATGTTATGTAAAATCGAGATCTTCTGAGCGAAAACTATAAAAAAAATCAAGAGAACAGCTGGTCTATTCTGTACAACTATCACCGTGAAACCTTAAGTGAAGTGAACGTGAAGTGAGCTCTAATTCCGCCCTATGCTAGGGATGACACTATTGACAGCTCACTTAAGTTTTCACGCTGTTATTATTACAGAATATCACTACTGGCTTAGTTATTATGTTCGTTAATTAAGATTATTCTTTTTAAGATTTGTTATCTAAGCTCTATCGAAATTCATACGATTATTTAAAGTAGTAGGTGTTTTTGTCGTCTTTTAACTTAGTTAAATAAACAAACCGATTGGATTGCGATCGAGAACTTAGGTACTACTCACTGGTACTCAACAACATATTCATCATTTTAATTTTGCACCTGCAGTTTCCACAAGGTGCCAAAAATGCTATTGTATCACATTTCTGGCCTCAGATTCAGGATGAAAGTGAGAATTACTCAAACTAGATGATTGGACTGATAATAGGGTTTCGAGCTTACGAAGCAGGAAGGCCGTTTTCAGGAGTCCACATAAAATCAAACCATTTCTTAATGCGCTTATTTAAATATTGCTTGACTACAGTCGCGTGTAAAATTGATAATAGTAGGTTAGTGAAGTAACTCATTAAGTCGCAAGCGTTAATTATAATGCAATATGCATTGTGCATATTACAGCGTTTACACACATTAAGTACTCGAATAAAAGAATGGACACACTTAACAAACATTCACACACATCCATCATGCTATATCATCGTAATCACAACAGCTTAATTATGCATGTCGGAGCCCTAAACAAAAGGCCAGAAGCACCAGTTGGGTATTTGTACACTTAAATACTGAAAAACAACATTGTCTTCGAATATAGCAGGATGACTTACACGTAATGTGGGGATGATATTTGTTTTCTCGTCTACCCCATGGTGGGGGTATCGTTGGATAGGTCGTTCAAAAATATTGCGGGTAGTTTTGACAACACTTTTCGATTCAAGGATCCGCTTGCGTAATATTAATCATTAAAGTGCTAATTTTTGTTAGAGTCAAGTGTCTGGGGGGAGACTTGACTCTAACATATTTTTTAAATCTCCATAAATAACTATTTTTATTTATAGAGATTTAAAAAAAATCATGGCAGTAGTATACTGAATTTAAAAGGAAAACTATCACGGCTAAGTGGGCTTTACAAGTTCACGAGTAATAGTCGACCAACTTAAGACGCTGACAACACCTAAACCGCGGTCACTGTCAGATTGCATAGAAAAGAAACAGAAGCGCGATGACACAACGCTTGTAATTTATTGCAAAATATGAAGCAATTATCTATTTACTCAAAATTGAGTTGAGTAATCGAAAATAAAAAACAACCAAGTTCTGCATTCAAATAAGACGTTCTTGTTATTAATTAAATACGTAACGTATATTGATATTTAATGCAGATATTTTGGATTAGAACTCAAGTTATGAGGTTAGTTTAACGTTAGTTTGTATAGAGATTTTTTTTCAAAACGTGTTTTGGTAACAACCAGGTTCTTGGAAATATGTTCAAAATTAAGAGAGGAAGCCGTTATTCAACAGTCAGGTAAGCGATGAACTAACAACTGTCACTCCGTGAGTTATTATTTCACGCGATCACGGTAAGTTAATGTCTATTTGTTTATTAGATCTTACGATAGTTACACGTTGAAATAACGTACCATGTTTTAACGCAAAAACCTAAATATATCTTCTCGGTCTCAGATGATAATGTTGAAATACTAGCGGTTGAAACGACCACCAGCGGGTTGATCACTCTCTAGATAGTAGGTCCAATTAAGAAGGATAAATTACTCATCTTTATATTCTAGAAATCTAGAGATTGAGTCAGATTAAGGGGACTACAGGACCTAAACGCAACTTTTATAAGTTTTATAATGCCTTAAAGTAAGTAGTAAAAAATATATGATATTCTTAAGGATATATGCTAGGTAGATAGTGTAATATAACTAATTTGATACAATAGAAAAAAATCACGAAGATACCTCTAAAAAATTCTTTTAACGATTAAAAACCATACTAATATACATGCAATAATTCTGATTTTTTTGTCAGATTATTCTACAAGCAACATATTAGCATACTTAATAGTGTTTTATTTTTTTTTGTAAAATCTATAGCTTTTTTGTAAATCGATAATTGCTTCATATTTTGCAATAAATTACCAGCGTTGTGTCATCGCGCTTCTCTTTCTTTTCTATGCAGTCCGACAGTGACCGCGCTTTAGGTGTTGTCGGCCTCTTAAGAACAAAGCAAGAACCTAAATACGAATTATTAATAATTCACTGGAGTAATCGGACATGCGCTAGCTGTCAATTTGTGTAATAAAATTGTCATATTTATTGTATTCTAGACTTTACATACATTTATTTTACACTTATATAAATCGATTAAACTAAACGATCACCATTATAATAAATATGACCATTTTATTACACAGTGACAGCTAGCATATAGCAGATTACTCCAGTAAATTAATAATCCGACTTTAGTCTTAATTCCTAATTAGAATCCTGAATGACAATTTTGATTTACAACACAAAGGAGTACTTATTGCAAAGGTTATCCTATAAAAAACTTTAGTGGTGACGAAATACCGGGGTGGTAGTGGGTCGGAAAAAGAAGAAGCGGAAGTTAAAATAACCTAATTAAGTAATCAATTTTGAGCCGAACTTTAAAGAGGACATATATTTTTCGCGTTATCTTTTGAGAAAAAGAAGTAGGTGTACAACGACATAAAGTAAGAACCAAAACATTTTCTTGTTATAATCGATTGGCTATTTTCAAAGCTGACAATAGATACAGACCTACAACAGAACAATCTGGTCAAGGGTACACCAAAGAGAGCGTGATTCATTTTTAACTAATTAATTTTACAGTAGGTAGTAAGCTACTGTGCTAATTATCTTAATTGATTATAGCAGGTATTTATAGATTCTAGTTAATTTTTATTTGCAAGAATGCTACCTTTTCATCAAACAATTGTTCGATCCGTGTCGGAATCGAACCCGTGACGGCGCAGAATCCTATCGCTCAGCAACTAAAACTACCGAACCACTGGAATAAATTGTATAAATTGTAGGTACCGTCAACAGTGGTGTCTTTACTTTCCAAGAGCAACTTTACCCATGAGTGCTGTACTTACTAAATATATATCTCTTGATTAGTAAAAGTCTGTTACTTACAAATATTTATTGATTTATTTATTTCTTTGGGAAAACAAAAAGTTACACATTAGTTTCTTAATTAATAACCCTTAGTATTTAAAGTTAAGACGCTGACAAAACCAAAACCGTGGTCACTGTCAGATTGCATAGAAAAGAAAGAGAAGCGCGATGACACAACGCTTGTAATGTATTGTAAAATATGAAGCAATCATCTATTTACTCAAAATTGAGTTGAGTAATCGAAAATAAAATACAACCAAGTTCTGCATTCAAATAAGACATTCTTGTTATTAATTAAATACGTAACGTATATTTAATACAGATATTTTGGATTGGAACTCAAGGTAAGAGGTTAGTTCGTTAGATTGTATCGAGATTTTTTTTTAAAACGTGTTTTGATAACAACCAAGTTATGAGAAATATGTTCAAAATTAACGTATATTTTTTCCGCTACCACAAACTATACAGATTTGGCAATTTTTTTTCTTAAGACTAGCCTATTTTGGTCATTTGCCTCTTGTCAGCGCCTTAATAGTGTATGTATATCTCACAACGTTATCCACATGTTACCTATTCAAATTTGTATAAGTATATGAACTAAATCAAATCTAATCAAATCATTTATTTGCTTGAATATGGGTACATGAGGTGATACATACAACAAAAGTTCTTTAAACCATATCCTACCTAAACAGGTATGCAAATATCTATTATAATAAAACTTAACATCACTCATTTTACTATTACAAATAATAAAATTTGATTATTTCTAAAATTTATTAATTATATCATTTTATTATCATTACGTAACTTAAAAAAAAAAAACTAACTAGACATGCGAGTAAAAGAGATGTTCCAGAAATGTATGGAGCTGGTAAACTATATGTAAATATCGCTATACAATATAGTAAACGTTTTTTAATGTTAATTTTCTATAATTTTACTTAGTATTAATGTAAATTCAAATTAACTCGGTCTCCTTGAGCAACACAACATAAATATGGTGGATCAGAAATATACGAAATGTCATTTTGACAATGACATTTGATTGATGTATACATAAAAAAACAACAAATGAATTCCGAAACTAATTGGGTTTCGATGGTCATATTAATAAAAAATATGACTACAGGATATTGTACTTGAATGTGGCAGCACATCTTATATTACCTATTCAAGCAGCTGGAGATTGTTGTCAAGAGGAGCAAGGAACGAAGGCGTGAACGTTTATTTTGTCTATCAAACAGTCCTGCTGATTCATTATTTCGTGCCTATCAATATATGCTTTGGACTTCGATAATTGATAGGAGAGCAGTGAACTGTGCAGTACCTTACGACTGCAAGTTATTTTTAAAGTAATCTACTATTCCTATCAGACAGTAACAGCTGGGAAAATACCAATTTTAGTCCAACTAGACACTAACAATTTTTCAAAACAAGTTTTATGTTATTTATCGCCTAGTATTAGCGACATTAAGAGGATGAGAACACAATCATGATAGGTATATAAATAAAACAACTTATTTGGACTTATGATTTTATTTTATTCTGTTTCCATATCATCTTTTAAAGTTAAAACTGTCAAAGTCGTCAAACGTCATGACAAACAACTGTCATGGCTGCCCTAAAAATGGGGTTATCATATTAAAAATCTTCCAAAATAATCATTTTCGTACGCCTGTAGAGTACAGGCGTACGTTTCTTTATATTAATTTCTTTGTATTTTTATGAAAATCCCCTATTTTTTTCCTATTTATCCATGTAGTGTACATATTTGTACCCCAAAAATAAACATCTCTTTTACATTACTATATGGTTACAGTTAAAAAGTAGATTTACTTTGTTAATTTTTGGATTAGAGTATTTAGAAATTTGTTAGATAATAGTGTAAATAGATCTATGTCCGGAAATATTGTGTTATAATTATTTGCTATGAGACGTAGAGGTGCGCGAAAACCAAGCATTGTTGCGGCAAGATAGAATAATAGAGGGCGTGCGCGCATCTCGCGTCCAGTTCTAGGTACAACATAACTTAATGTATTTACCAAATCTGAGCAGTTATATCTGCTGTTATATGTATGTCATACAGAAACATCATCTCTAGAAAAAGGCGTCTAGACTTCAAGTCCATCAACTTAACGTCCCTACAGGAGTCATTACGGCTTAAATAGTCCATTTTTCTATTTTTGTGCGGTTTTGATATTAAATGGCGGCAACAGATTTTTTGGAATTGAGATATACATATATATATATATATTTAAGAACAGTACTCATGGGTAAGGTTGCTCTCGGAAAGTAAAGATGCCACAGTTGACTGTACCTACTTGGCCTAAGTTTGTGCTATCATACCATTTCTTTCTATATTATTCTGTTATTTATTTACAATATCAATTAAACTGCCTGCCTCTTCACAACTATGTCGGAGTCGGCTTCCAATCTAATCGCAGCTGAATACCAGTATTTGACATGGAGCGACTGGCTATCTGACCGCCACAACCCAGTTACTGGGTAACATGACACCCCTTGGTTAGACTGGTTGTCACACTTTGGGCTTCTTCTTTGGCTGCCCGTAACGACTGTCTAAATGACAGCCAGCGGCTTAACATGCTTTCCGAGGCACGGAGGGGTTTCGAATGATCACATGATCACCCATCCACGAACCGACCGCGGCAAGCTTAGCTTACCTTTGATCGACCTGTGCGGCTGTTATTATTTAGCCTCGAGCCCCTCTATTTAGTAACAAGCCATTATATGATTACTAAATTAAATCGGGTACATATGAAAGTACTAAATAAAATAAATTATTTAAAAAACAAAAAACCCGACAATCAAAAGTTACACCATATTTCAGGTTATTTGACTGTGGCCTGCAAGACCAAAATTATATAGATTATAATGCTTGTTTTTCCCTTTTCAGTTATGTGTTTTTGCAGTCGGGTTTTTGTTTTTTAAATAATTTATTTTATTTCAAGATTTTTAGTTTTATTTATATATATATATATATGAAAATTACTAATTACTAGCTTTTATTTGATACCAATATTGTTGCAATTAATTTAAAAAAAAACTTCCGCTCCTTTTTTTTTGTATTTGCAGAAGCAATTTGTAAATATTATATAGCCTATGTAACTCCCACAATTAAGACGAATCTAAAGACACCTCAAATGTTAAAATCCATCAAGCCGTTTAGGCTACAGAGTAGTAATGGCAATTAATGCGATTTCGAATAAATTTCATTAACGTGTTAATTCGTAAGTCTTAGCATGATAATTGCTATTGCTATGCTATTTGCTAATATGACGATAATTGATAATAATGAAATATGTGAATTTTGCTAAATTATGCGAATTAAAAAGCGCGTTCGCCTTAGGACGTCTCCTAGCGTGCGTTTAGTTTACTCGCCGATAACGTTTTATTTGTGCTAGTACACTTGCTTATGTAATGTGTTAAGATTGATCACATAATTGTGTCGTTAGATTTCAAATTGAAGTAAGTCCAAAATGATTTAATTCATAAAAAGCGGTTATTTTTTCTGTTCGAGTAAGGCTTTTTATCATCTCATTTTGAGGGTGGTGTGACTATCAAAAATCGGATTCTCTATCATCCTTTCTATCATTGTTTCTATGAAATGTTTATAGATTACGAGAAAAACGAATTTCTAATTTGGATTTAGGTTTATTTTGTCAAAATTAACCAAGTCCTTCGGACTTAGCTTCATTTGATCTAACAGAATACTGGACTTAGTGCAGTTTGAATCAAAATATGATCACACACAACACACAACTGGGCGCCATTTTGAACGATCGCTTCGCTCTAATTGGCTCCATGCGACTTGCTGCGTTTTGATATAACATGTCAAATGGACTTGATTCAATTTGAAAAAAGGGGTGTGTTTTCAACTTATTTTGCTTGAAAACTACAGGGACTTGGTTCAATTCGATAAAATATTGTGAAAGATACTTCCGCTGCCTTTTAAATAAGAACAAAAGCTAACTTTATGTCAAAAGTGGACTTGATGCGATTTGAAATCTAATGACACAATTATCAGTATTCTGCACCTGACGCACCTGTACCGAACGGGACCGAGTCGGTTCACATTCGACCAAAAAGTTATTGTAATGGCCAATGTGTTTAAGTTTTAGATGGGTTTTTAAATTGGTGATTGATGTTCGGTAAGAAAGGTTTTTAGAGCATTAGAGCACTGATTACAGTTAGCAATTTTATTTTCACTAACCATATTAGAAAAATAATCTCATATAGTCTTAGGCCCGTATTACAGAAGGAAACTCAAGCATTGATCTCTGTTTAAAACTAGTTTTAAGTCAAGTTTTAATTTTAGAACGTTCCTCAAGCATCATTGATCATAGTTCAGCTGAGTATCGCTTTATTTTAGAACTCAGTTCGTAAAGCGAACCCAAGCAGTGATTTGATCTGTAATCGCCCAAGTGTGGTCGAGACCGCGCTTGAGCATAGAATTGTCATGCCAATTTTTATTTCAAGCGTAAGTTGTCGAGTTTTAATATCAAAATGGATATATTTGAAGAAGTAAATCATTACAATAATTTATTCAATGATGATGCAAATAGAAGGTTGAACTTTAGCGTTCCTCTTAGATATTTAAGAGATACCCAGGACCCATATAATTGTGAAAACTTCATAAAGAGGTACAGGTTTTCATAAGACGTGGTAAAATATTTAATTCTACCTATGATAGACCACGATTTAAGAAAACCACATAACCGTGGGCATCCCCTAGCCCCAGAATTGCAAATTCTTGTGTTTTATTTTTATTTCGTCCTGCCATTTAAAAAGTTATAAGAATAAATAATAATCAGTAAAACAAATAACAAAACTAATCAAAATATCTACGATGTTTTCATTTGGATAAATTGTTTGACATACTGACATTTTTATTAAATAACGTACCTATTTATGGCCATAGATACAAGTCTTTTAAGCCTTACAATAATTATGCTTATAAGATTACTAAACTTTATTTAAATAAATGAGGATACGAGTACTCGGTATACTATACGGTACTACGAGTATTCGGGACCGAACTAGACCGAACTAATAACGCAGATTTCCTAAATAATTGGGCGCTTATGAAATATTTTAATATTTTTAATTCAGTGAAGATTAAAACAAAGTTGGTAAATAAAATAAATCGTAAACGAAAACAGGCTGATACATAGACAATACACATCTCTGCTTGAGGTTCGATTTGAGTCTCGATTCAGCTGAATAGAGATTGATTACCGTTCTGGAATATGACCGATGCTCGAGTACTGATTCTATACTTAAACAGTGATCGACTGATTGACGCTCAAACTAGACTTGAGGAACCTTCTGTAATACGGACCTTAGTTCGGTGAGACATTGTCACGTTCAAGTCCGTTCAACAGTTTATTTACACTAAAATATTTATATACTAAACTTAAAATTATTATTTACACTTTTATACATGCCACTTCTCACTACACACTACTTCTTACTACCTCCTATTATTTACAGGTAGGTATTGAGTTCACGCTATTATCTATAAGTACAATATTATATGCACAAAACTAAAGAATGTAAGTACTGTATAACGAATACGTAAACCCAAATCTCACTATCACTTGCCAAAACGTACTGAACGAACACAAAACGACGCGCGCCACGCGCGTACCACGCAAATATATTATTAAACAATCACGCATTCATTCAACCAATACACGACTCTAAGTACGAGCAAATCAAAGACAATAAGGTAATAATTTCTAAACATCATTCTTCGCACCATTCATAATTTAAATACATTAAACAAGCACAAGCATTCATTCAATATACAACCTTAAGTACGCACAAATCAAAGATAATAAGATAACAATTGCTTAACCCATTATTCGTAAGTTCGCAGCGAACAAGGTCACTGTCACGTGAAACCGATATATTTAGTATTCCCGACTTCCCGTGGGTGCGACGGAGAGCGCACGCTACCACTGCGCCGACGCTCTGACGAGTCTGACGTATGATAGTCATTAAATCACGAAAATTGAAATTAATTTTCGTAATTTTTTAATTTCACAGAATTTCGCAACTACATTTAATTTGCTAAATGCTAAATGAGCTTTCGCAAGCTAACAATGAATGCTAATGCTAATTAATCCATCACTACTACAGAGCGTGCTAAAGAAATAGACATACATACATACATACATACTCTCGAAAAACATTACCCTCTTTAGGCAGTCGGGTAAAAACATGACAAGAAAAATGCGGATATTGGCATTACAGAAACAAAATAAATACATCTTAAAACTACACAAATTACCTAAGTACTTAGTATTTTTTTGCTTAATAAAAACAGACTTCCGCAATGCAGGCCTAATTAATTAATAATATTCCTTGTGGTTTATTTACCTCAAAATATGAATATTTCAGCGAGATATTAACATTATCAGAACTAATTTTCAGAACGTAATTTATAGTTGTCAAAACGAAGCATTCTGTGACGGCGGATCGAGTGACATGAATACTTTAATTCTGTCAAATCTGCGAGTGGATTACGAACAACGTTTTTAAATAATTAAAAATAATATTCAAATCAAACAAATATTAATTTGTGTTTCTTTACTTTGTTAATGAACTTACACCCAACGACGCCCGCCGTAATGATGGAAACTTCAATCAAATAAAGTAATTAAGTAAGGGACATTTACCGAATTCCCTGTCCTTACGATATCTCCCAACGCGCAACGTCGCGCGTCGCCGTCGTCGGTATTACGTAATTTACGTTTTATTTATAGGTTTTAAAAATAGCCACTCAGACAGCGACAGTACCCCACGCTCCCTTCTTGCGAAGGGAGTGAACGATCATCGAGGGCTGGTGGTAGGTCTACCACCGCCCGCCTCACGCTCAGGGCACCGCGCCACGTCTCATCAACGTGACTTGTGAGGACTCACATAGTGTGAAAGTCTCGAGAAGAGCTTACTATAGAAATGATCCTATGAAGTAAGGTCTTAATTTGTAATGGAAAAATCGAGGAGGGTCATTCAGCTGCGGAGAATCTTAACACCGCTATGTACAAATCAGTGTCATCGGCACAGCGCCATCTAGTAGAACGTTTAGGAGTTGGCGATCATTATAAAAATAGAATGATGATGTTGTAGGGGCGATAATTATTTTCGTTGGTCATACTCATAAGTCATAACATTGAAGTGATTTAGTAAAGTTTTTATTCAAGTTTTAAAACGTCTAAGTAATGTAACTTTGTACCTGTTGCACGCTGCTTTAGCCTTATTTAATAAGCCGTTAATTTCCAGATTAATCATCAAATCATCATCTTCATTTATATATTTTTTAAACTATGTACACACGGCTACATATCAACTTATACATTTCCAGTATAAGCTGATCTCGCACTGTATAGGATTTCCGTACAATGCGAGGTCAACATAAACTGGAAATGTATAACTTGATGTGTAGCCGTGTGTACTTATTTATTATTACCACGCTTGGGTTTACGATTAAAAAGCCATTCTACAATACAAAATTAGAGTATTTTTCTTACTGTCAACTAGCCTATTCTAAGTAAATAGTCAAGACAAAATGTCGCGAATGTCGTTAGAGACAGGGATTTAAATATCCCTTTCGACGTTTGAAATGCGAAAGTAACTGTCTGTCTGTTACCTTTTCATGTTTAAGAGGCCGACAACACCTAAAGCGCGGTCACTGTCGGAGTGCATAGAAAAGAAAGAGAAGCGCGATGACACAACGCTGGTAATTTATTGCAAAAATGAAGCAATTATCGATTTACAAAAAAGCTATAGATTGTATAAAAAAAAATAAAACACTATTATGCTAATATGTTGCTTGAGAATAATCTGACAAAAAATCAGAATGATTGCATGTATATTAGTATGGTCTTTAATCGTTGAAAGAAATGTTTAGAGGTATCTTCGTGTTATTTTTCTATCGTATGAAATTAGTTGTATTATGTTTTCAACACACTATCTACCTAGCATATATCCTGAAGAATATCATATATTCTGATTTTGTTTACTGCAGTGGATCATATACTTTTAGGCATTATAAAACTTACAAAATTTGCGCTTAGGTCCTATAGTCCCCCACTAAACAGTCCGTTTTAAAATTTGACAGATAGGTAGGTAATCTGGAACCTGGAGAAGGATAAAAGTAGCCCACTTTTAATCCTGGATATAAGTTTAAAAAACATATGAAATACGATACACGCAAACGAATGGCAACAGCTAGTATAATATAAGGAGGATGTTCCTTCCCAATCCCTTATCATAATCTTTTGTTAGCGTTACAAAACACTTCCGAAAGGAACATTAAGGGGACTACAGGACCTAAACGCAAATTTTATAAGTTTTATAATGCCTTAGTGGATTTACTGCAGTAATCAAAATCAGAAAAATATATTATATTCTTAAGGATATATGCTAGGTAGATAGTGTGTTGAAAACATAATTTAAGTAATTTGATTCGATAGAAAAAAATCACGAAGACCTCTAAAAATTTATTTTAACGATTAAAAACAATACTAATATAGATGCAATAATTCTGATTTTTTTGTCAGATTATTCTACAAGCAACATATTAGCATAATAGTGTTTTCGTTTTTTTAAACAATCTATAGCTTTTTTGTAAATCGATAATTGCTTCATATTTTGCAATAAATTACTAGCGTTTTGTCATCGCGCTTCTCTTTCTTTTCTATGCAGTCCGACAGTGACCGCGCTTTAGGTGTTGTCGGCCTCTTAATGGCTTTCCCTTCACCGTGAAGCCATCGAGTTGCTAATTTTATTCCGCTACTGTCTTGTTACATAACCAGTGTTATCACTTCATCAATATCGTCGCCGTCACAGTGTCACGATATATTTTATGTAATTCTGCTTTCGTTTGTTGCACTTGATCCTTTCGCTATTGTTCACTCTGTTTGGCACAAGAATTGAACTGTTACGTCATTTGTTTCCCAAAACTGTAACTTGACTGTAAGCATTTATTTGTTACAAGTAATTAGTTACTTGATAGAGTTCTACTGCTCATCATCTGCCTTTTCCCAACTATAGCGGTAGGCTGTCAGTCTAACCGGATGCAGCTGCTTAGTTCCAGTATTTTACATGGAGCGATTGCCTGTCTGATTTCCACAACCCAGTTACTGGGTAACACGATGCCCCTTGGGAAACTGGTTGTCAGCCTATCGGGCTTCTAACTATCCGTATCTAACAAGTTCTACTGTTATTATGATTAATATTGTAGGTAATAATAATAATAATAATAATAATAATAAATCGTTTATTTATAAGAGGGGCACATTTACAATAAATACCTTAACAATTAAAATAGACCACAGTTGCTAATTTGCCCGAACTAGGTTGGACCTGTGCTTCAGGCTAGAAAGTGCATAAATACTTAATGTAATAAATTAACAATGAATGTAGAGTTACAACTAAAATAAAACTTAGGTAAATAAGGTAAATTCTATTTGCAGACAACAAGTTAGTAGATCTCCTGTCTGGGCATAATTGATGGTGCCGATTCCCTTGTTCACAGACTAAACTACATTTAAGTTCAGTGCATCTTTTTCTTTCTATTTCATTAAGAAAAGGACAGAAGATAAATTTTAGTTTAGTCCTGTCAAATTAATCAGCGCCTGTCACTACTATATACAAGTTTAGACGTGATTAAAAACTTGCTTACTAAAATTACGTCAATTTACGTCAAGCGCTGATTAATTTGACAGGACTAAACTAAAATTTATCTTCTGTCCTTTTCTTAATTAAATAGAAAGAAAAAGATGCACTGAACTTAAATTTAGTTTAGTTCGTGAATAAGGGAATCGGCGCCAATGTTAAGTTTTTTTTTGGGATAAATTATTCATACCAACATTCCCAACTACGGAACCCTTCACTGTGCGTGGTCCGACACGCACTTGGCCAGTTTTTTATGTACATATTGTTTATCAGAATGTCATTGAACTAATGGCCTACATTCGTTGCAGGAAATATAAATACTTCGCGTGTAAGCAGAAATATGTTACTTGTCTTTCCTCAACCCGATAAAACGGCTTGTAGAAAAAATATCAATGTATCGATATTTTTTGTTCGATAAAGCGATATCTATTATTTCGATATATCGATATAAAATATTAAGTACCGTCATAACTCGAACTTACAATCATTTGCTCGCCAGTCCGCACTTCAACGTTTGGGCTATAACCGCTCCATTCAATCAACAGTTTGAAGTGTTTATGTACGAGTACGTAGGTACCTGCATTAATGTCGGGGCCTTATTTTAATTTAGCTTTACCGAGACATACTGACCTGTGGTCAAGGCTTCGCTCCCTTTTATGGAACGTGTTGTTTATGTATTATTGTTATTAACAAATGTCAAATATATTTTGAAAGTGTAACATATTTCCTCTCGCTTTCTGTTGGATTTCATGAAAAGGGACGGAAGTGTGTACACAGGAAGTGACAGCTTGATCATGGAATAAGTACTTACTTTTAAAAGTAAGTAGCATGAAGTAAGTAAGTACCTAAAAAAGAGAAGTACCTACCTAGACAAACATTTAATTATTAAGGCACTGACAAGACCCAATTGACCACAATAGGCTTCTCTTAAGAAAAAAAATTGGCAAATCTGTATAGTTTGTGGTAGCGGAAAAAATATATGTTAATTTTGAACATATGTCCCAGAACTTGGTTGTTAACAAAACATGTTTTGAAAGAAAAATCTCGATACAAACTAACGTTAAACTAACCTCTTACTTTGAGTTCTAATCCAAAATATCAACATACGTTACGTATTTAATTAATAACAAATGCGTCTTATTTGAATGCAGAACTTGGTTGTTTTTTATGTTCGATTACTCAACTCAATTTTGAGTAAATAGATAATTACTTAATATTTTGCAATAAATTACAAGCATTGTGTCATCGCGCTTCTCTTTCTTTTCTATGCAATCCGACAGTGACCGTGGTTTAGGTGTTGTCAGCGTCTTAATGTGTGTATGGAAGAACATGTTTTTCAACTACAATGTTTAGTTTGTTTTTGGGATAAGTTCAGCCCAACTTCCTAGAACCCTTCATTGTGCGTGGTCCGACACGCACTTGGCCGGTTTTTTGAAAAAGAGTTGTATAATAAAATTTAGTACAATATTTATAACACTCGTCTGGATGATGGTCGTATGACACTGGTTGTTTTAATGTTGGATTTATGCTGTTTCACAAACTTTTATAGAGGATTTTATTGGTGTAGATAAATACATTTATATCTTTGCAAGCCAAGGTAAAGTTAATTAAGGAAGTGAAGCTTTCAGAATAGCAAGTAAGTACCTACCTAATACTTGCTATTTCTGTCTACATTTCTCGTAATATACGGACTATATTCATCTGAGTTCCTACCGGTGTCTTATAGATCTGTGTGTCGCAGATAGATTGTCGAATCCGCTGTTTTATATAACTGCTAGCTGTTTTACAAAACATGTAAAACAGCTGAACGATGTTTAGCAATTTTCTATAATTACTTACACGCAAAATTGCATAAACGTTTTACATTTATCAATGCAGCGGGTCAACGAATAGAGGTTATGCAAAACAGCGTGAAATTAAACGTCTGATTGTAGATTTTAGTTCTTCCTCTAGCTCTGTATGTCATAACAACACAGTGTTGCCATCCATACGAGATTTCTCGTACATGTACGAGATTTAGTGGTCCTGGTACGAGGTACGAGCTTACATCCATCCTCGTACGATTTTGTACGAGATTCGTTGATACAAGTCATATTTTGGAACGCGCCTCTGACTATACGAAATTAATGAATGGTGTGTACGTACGAAAGGTTTCATTTCATTCATTTTACTTGTATTGTTTCTTTAAGACGCTGACAACACCTAAACCGCGGTCACTGTCAGATTGCATAGAAAAGAAAGAGAAGCGCGATGACACAACGCTTGTAATTTATTGCAAAATAAGAAGCAATTATCTATTTACTCAAAATTGAGTTGAGTAATCGAAAATAAAAAACAACCAAGTTCTGCATTCATATAAGACGTTCTTGTTATTAATTAAATACGTAAAGTATGTTGATATTTAATGCAGATATATTGGATTAGAACTCAAGGTAAGAGGTTAGTTTAACGTTAGTTTGTATCGAGTTTTTTTTTCAAAACGTGTTTTGGTAACAACCAAGTTCTGGGAAATATGTTCAAAATTAACATATATTTTTTCCGCTACCACAAACTATACAGTTTTAGCAATTTTTGTTCTTAAGAGAAGCCTATTTTGGCCAATTGGGTCTTGGCAGCGCCTTAAGATGTTAAGTTAACGTAGAAAATATGTCTATGTTAATTATACTCTACTCCACGTCCACTATAGTAGGTACAGTTCGGATACTACATACAGTATCCAATGCAAAATTCCGGTTGTACGACCTGCCACCTGCGACCACCTGGACACTTTTTGACGAAACTGCTTTGTAGAGTGCTTGGTTATTAGATAGTTGACAAGAAAATCAATAGATTTTAAGGAATTTATTAAATAAATGGTATGTACGAGGTTGTGTTGACAAAATACGAGATTTCAGACCATATCTGTACGAGGACACGCCTTCGGCGTCTGGCAACACTGTAACAACAATAACGGCGCGCGGCGGCGTCCGAAACAGAAATAAATACGAATAACATGAGTGAAAATGACCCTAACTCAAGTGAAAACAGTGATTTTAAGGACAATTTTAATATAAAGTTGAATTATTTATTCACTGGAGTAATCTGAATGTAGGTACTAGCTGTCACTTTGTGTAATAAAAGGGTCATATTTATTGTATTTTATACTTTTACACTTATTATTATACATTTATTTGACACTTATATAAATCGATTAAACTAAACGATCACTATTATTATAAATACTACACAACGTGACACAGCTGTCACTTAGTGTAATAAAATCATTGCATATTTTGTACACATGTCAGATAACTCCAGTGAATTAGGTACCTAATAATTCGACTTTAGTTATCAGAGTTTTACGAAGACTTTCAGAAAACTCTGATAACTAAAGTCGACTCTTTAAAATACTATATTTAAATAAGTAACTGCGACCAAATTGGAAGTAAGTAGCGTTCGCCGGAACTTGTAAATAAAGCCAATTCAATTCCTTGCTGGGTCACTTTTGTTTGTAGGCATCTGGATTAATCGAAGGTCTTTCGTTAAAGATTGCGATTAGAAGAATTTATTGTTTATTACACTAAACTATGCTGATCAACATTTGGGTGCATAAAACCCGGAAATATGGTCTTAGTTATTACTAAACATAACATAACCTAAAGCCTGTATTTCCCGAAGGGTTGGGCAGGGGTGCACCCATAGATTCTACCGCTTGTTGCATACGAACTGCTTGTTGTTGTTATTTCAAATGTTTGCACAGTGGAGTTTTAAATTAAATTTCTCTACACCCAAATTTTGCCAGTTATGCTTAAGTCCCATGTAGCCTATTGCCATAAACCGGGCACAAATCCACACTCCGGGTTGCTACTGAGACATTCGTAATGGAAAAACCCAATAACACTGCCCGACCTAGGAATCGATCCCAGGACTTTATGCTCAGCAGTAGCTCTTGCGACCACTATACCAACGAGGCAGTCAAAATAATATTACATCTATATTCGTTTGACATTTAGTACTAACATAATAATGTTGTAAGTGCAGACAATTATCACACCAGTCTAATATTCCTCATAGTTCCGAAGAACGACGGCGCAGCAAATGCGGCCAGCCTCAGTAGCCGTGCGGGTTACCCCACGTTTCACGACAAATTCCAGATTAAAAAACCCAATAACAGTAGTTATTCTTAGAAATAATTATTTACAGGTAGGTCACACTCATCAATCCGTCAATTTCCATCGCTTGTACCACCGTAACAATGAAATTCAGTGTAACGACAGTGATTCGGAACCGTTTCAAAAGGTAAATTGATAGGTAACAATTGTCGGAGAGAGCACCACGCTTTCAAGACTTCGTCGGACTAATGGCTAGTATTGAAGACTGACAGACTTAAACATGCCGTGTAATGACCAATGATTACCTTGGCAATTTGATGATGAAGACGCTTTTCGCTCACAATTTTTGAACATTTACAGTGTTCCTGCGGAGTCCGTGTGGTGTCGAAAACCTTTGCGTAACTTTTTCGTTGACTGTTTCTACCATACTTTTGCGTATTAAAAAGCCATGATGTATCAGTGTTATTTTATCTGCTTGTGTTGTAGTCGAGATCAAACAAAATGTAGGTAAGAGTTTTCGTATTTTTGATACTGATGAATACTTTTAAAACACCGCCATTGTGCCACTTCCAGGTATTTGCCGACCCAGCTAAAAGACTGAGAAAGGCAGAGACCTCGTGGAGGCGATCGGCGGCAGAGATCTCTCGCGTCCGTCCCTGGTCCAGGCCATGGGCAGCCGTCACCTCCTTCTGCGAAGCAGTAATGCTCGCGAAGGAGGAGGCGGGACGGTTGAGGGAAAGGCAAATTTCGCGCCCTCTCGCCCCTAGCCGCCGCAGGAGACGCCCTGGGTGTAGGGAATCCCGGGCGGATTTCCGGCCACTGTTACAGGCGCGGGCTTGCGGACGGTGAGCAATGGGTAGCTCGCCGTGCGATAAGAACCAGGCTCGGGTCGACGGCGCGTTGTATTTCACGCGCGCCTCAAAGAGATGTCGTCAGCACAAGTGTAGGGGTCCACTAGGGCCGATGCCTGCCGGGGTCGCGGGAAGGTACTAAAGGGTTACCGAGGCCCCCGCAACACAGGCAACGGAAGGAATACGGGTGGGTTTTAGTCAGTAAGAGTCTGACACACCCTCCCGCTCCGCCCAGAGCGGGAGAAGTTACTTGATGATTTCCCACCCAAAAAAAAAAAAAATCCTAAAAGACTGACTGGCTCTGCAGGCTTTATTCTTCTGTAGACAATGACGTTCCGTGTAGACAGTACGACGACAGCAGAGTAGAAAGAGTCAACTGCACTTTTTACAAAATTTTACATAATTCGACTCAGAATTCTTTGTTTTGTCGTACGATGTTTCTTTCTGTTTGATTCTCAATTTTCACTGATATTAAGTCACATATATAGAGACAACTACACCAATTTTTCTCAGTGTCGAAGTACCGTATTTCGGAACAAAAATATATTATAGTAATATTGACTTTCACCATTTCCTTGGTAATGCCCTATTAACTAAATAATGTAAAATGGAAGAAGATAGCCGTGTTCTTCTATTAATTATCACAGTTTTGCGTTCAAAACGTATTCGCATATGCCTTTAAAAAAAAACACACTTTTCTGTTGTTCCACAAATGTATTTCTATGTTGAAAAGGAATTTACAAAAGTACAACATTTTACAAAATATATTCGAGTTTTAACAAAAGTCTACACGAATAGACAACTAATACTAAAAAAAAAACCCAAAGCTATAAGAATTTAATTCGAAAACTAGAAAACAATACTTTTCCTGCGTTACGCAGATTTGTACTAGAATGGTATGGCACCATCACATATTCAGTTCCAACCAATAGTAATATTACATTTTGGACTCGAACAACGATTTTCGTTTCTGATTGGTTGACGCTACGACGTAAACAAACACGATAAGCTATGATTGGTTGGTATTTTCCCACTCTTTCGCAGATAAGATGTATGAAATGTTTCAGTTAGTCGTTTGACACAATAATAATAATTTATACATCACATTCATTACGGACTTTCGCAACATAAAACGTTAACTGCGATGCACAAAAGAAAATTCTGGAAAAAAATTGAGCACATTTTAAAGTAAGTACTAAACAATATTTAAAAAAAAAAATGTATTCAAGTGGCAGATTTACTCGTAGAACATTTTAAGAAATAGATACAAATATTTCTTGTTCTATTTTTAATTGAGAAAAAGGTGGAGTATCTTTCTATACAGAAGGATTGCCTTACGTCACTAGGATAGGAAATTTATAAGTACTCTCTGCGACCTTGGTTTGTTAGCACCATATATAATTGCACCACACAATGATGGTTTCAAATCATTCTGTATTCAAGGAGTTCGGTAGATTTGAAAACCTTAAAATCGTGAATTTTCGTGCCACTAATTATTGTCCTTAATAAAATGTATCACACGGCGTTTCTCAAATACAAATACTATAAAGAAAAAAGATAGTTATAGCCTCTGGATACCTTATTTCTTTATACAATATTTGAACAGATTACACGATTAAATAACGCCATGATGCAAAGCTGTATCTTTTAAGATATTTAATTATTTTGACCACAGAATCAAATCCTGCACCCTGATTGCGTAACGCAATCCGAGAGTTTTGAAGCATATTTCTAATACATTGCTTCATAGGTTTGAAAAATTCGTCTGCTTAACAACGTAGATAACGCAATGAACGTGGGTAAACTGTCAAAATGAAACCGATTACGATCAATTGTCATTTTGTGTGTATTCAAAGGTAAACAATTGTTCAGGGACTACATTCTGCATGTTTTTATACAAGGTGTTGTTTTGGACCTGCAAAACATTTTAGGAGGTAATTATGTTAGTGATTCTCGACTCAAATAAAAAAAAAAAAAAAAAATTAAAAAAAAAAAAAAGAAAAGATAAAATTTAAAAATCTAAAATTAAAAGTATTATTATTGATTATTGACTTGGTATCGTATTGTTATGCGATTATTTACGAGTTTCATAACAACCTCCTGAAATGTTTTGCAGGTTCAAAACAACACCTTGTATAATAAAAAAGGACGAAATGTTTTGAAACATGTTTCCAAAAACATTAAGAGATTCGAAAATGGATGAGTTGTATCCGAAACATCCTGACTAGTAAAAATATGTCTTTAATAATTAATGAAACAACATACTTACTGATTTCACAAAATTCAGGCAGAGTAATTGAGATGTGGCAGAAGCGACAATTTAAATACATTAATGACTTATTTCTACTAAGCGGCTGTTAGTGCCTACTTCAAGCTTAAATTATTTACAATCACAGAAATATTTCTACCATGTTTAAAAATAATCTCTTATTTTTCCGAGCTCCTATTTCAGGATGAAAAAGTCTGTGGGTTGAAAAAATACTGATATTTTAATCTGGCAACATGAATTGGTAGAAAATATAATTACTATGATGGTAGAAAACTGGTAAGCACTTAATACATTAGAAATACAAATCAAACACTCCAGTTGTTTGCTTAGTGTTAAATAATAAAATAAACTACATATTTAATATACTTATGAAATATTACACATGCATGCTAAAATTAATACTTAGAAATAGGTTTCAATCAAAGATATAAATTTGTCTAGATAGACAGTCAAAGCTGTGAACTCGTCGAAAGAAATTGCGTCGCAACTGTTGGCCGAAAAATGCACGCACTCTGGAATAACACACTGACAGCGAGTAAGACGTAGCTGTCACGCACACTAGCATAACAAAGTTGTCCTGTTTGTTTTAGTTCTTTTGCAGCGCGACAGTATAAATAATCAAAGGTTTCATCTCTTAGCTAAGGACTGGTCATCTCTTAGCTGCCACGGCTTATTTTAACTTTAATTTTTGAATTGCTTTTGTTTTTGTTGTAATCTTTTTATTACGGACGCTTTTACGTTTTGCATCGTTCTCACATGTATAATTTCAAAATGAATGATGTAAACAATATTTTGTAACCATAATAGTGTCCTTGGAGTTTCTTGCCCGTTCTTCTCCATAGGTACCTACTACGCTTTGGAATGGGCAACTAGCTTCATCTTTCTGACTGATTGACCGAACCCTTGACAATTCAAAAGTGCCTGTAATTGGTTTATTTGAAATAAATGCTTTGAGTTTGAGTTTTTTCAATTTCGTTATATTTAATACAAATATGAGCTTTGAAATCTCTTAAGAGACAATCAACCTGTCTGATGATATTTCAATCAACCAATGACAGCAGCTTACATGATATTTGACAATAGAGTTACGGCTCAGAGATTAGGCTTTCAATTTTTTTTAGACCGAGTGCATGTATTCAACATTCAAACATATTATCTAAAACATGTATCAATTCCATATCAATCTCGTAATAAACTTTTCTTTTACAGGCCAGAGGCTAGGCAGAAGATCTTTAGAAATTTACTACATACAGCAATAGATTACTCTCTATTGCGGGATAAGTACCTAATGTTATTTATCAGATTGATCAAAGTATTGTATCTAATGAGGTCTGACCCGAATCATATTTTCCTTTGCTTGGACTAAAAAAATATATTTATTTTCTTGATCAACATAAAAATAAAAATCACATAATTCCCATTCTTAATTTTACGTACTTTAATCGTTCACGAACTGTACAGAAAGCATTTCTTTTGTAAAAATAGGAACACAGAAACTAATCATAATTATGTACATACAACGCTAAAAGGTTCCTCTGGCGCGTGACCAAAATCGGACCTAATGCCGTCATCTTGTGTTGTCAATACTAATAATACAATTTCTGTGACAACTTCACAAATGGTAGTAGTCCGTGCGAAAGTGCTAGTCACCTGAGCTATGTGAGCGGTGAGACGGGGGAGGTAGACAAGGGCTGCTAACTCAGTCTGGCAATCTTGTCAACCGCGCCCTCCCCCGTCTCACCGCTCACATACTTCAGAAGGTGACTAGCACTAGCGCGGACTTTATCAACAACACCTCCATTTTAATGTCATTTAGGCGCCAAACGATCCTTTTAGCACTAAAATAAGAAAAGAAACATTCTTATTACCTCTATGGTCGATATAGAAAGATGTAGCATATGAAATGCACAACCTTGCAAAAAACCTCTTTTCAACTTTTGTACATAAATTAAAGCTTTTTTTTTTTAATCGCAGACTAAGGAAACTTTCTCATAAACATTTTTGGAAGATTACAGATTAAGATCTCATAAGAAAGGAAGTTATTTAAGTAGGTGGCTATTGACTTACTTTTATTACCAAGTGAAACATAATATCTTTAAAGATAGTAGGAAACTTGTGTGCCTATAGAAAATATATTAAGACGCTGACATCAGCTAAAGCGCGGTCACTGTAGGACTGCATCGAAAAGAAAGAGAAGCGCGATGACACAACGCTTGTAGTTTATTGGAAATTATGAAGCAATTATCCATTTACTCAAAAATGATTTGAGTAATCGAAAATAGAAATCAACCAAGTTCTGTGTTCAAATATGGAATTCTTAATATTAATTCAATACCAACGTCCGTTGATATTTAATACAGATATTTTGGATTGGAAGTCAAGGTTAGTTTACCGTTACTTTTTACAGATATTTTTTTTTTTTTCAAAAAGTGTTTAGGTAACAACGAAGTTCTGAGAAATATGTTCAATATTAACATATATTTTTTCCGCAACCACAAACTACACAGATTTGACAATTTTTATTTCTTAAGTTGTCTTAAGAAATAAAATATATTTTGGCCTATTTTGGTCATTTGCCTCTTGTCAGCGCCTTAATATAATCAAGTGGATCTTAGTGAATATAAAAAAAGTCACATCAGTTCTTAGCTATTCATATCAATCACAAATTAATACGATATCTCGAAAAGCCTGTAAAACCGTCTTAAAATCATAATCTACAGACTATTCGTCACGACTTTTCAAAACAATGACTTACAAACTAAAACTCACTTATCCTCGTGTTGCGATTTCGCTAGAAACTCGAGATTATGATGAGAGTCTATTCTATTCATATTCGCTTTTAACTCGTCGAGAGGCGACTTTGATAGATTAGGGGTGGCGGACACGGGAGGAACTAACGTATCTATTGAACCTGTTTCAACATTGCCTTCTTTGTCTAAATTCTGTTTTTCCATATGTAGGAAGTTTTCATGGGAACCGTTCAGAGCTTTGGATAGGGCATTTTCCGGGTATGACAGGTCGAAATTAGATATGGACAGTGGTTTTTCCCCGGTTTCAAGTCCCGAGACCAGAGAATTCGAAGTTGCCAGTCGGTCGTTACCTGGAAAATAAAGTTGAATGTTAAATGAAGGAAGTTCTTTGTAAACATGTGGGTTGGTGATGGATCGCTGAAACTTTACATTTACAAGCCGATTACATTTTGATTTTTTTTTTTTGCAATTAGCAGGTCAGTGTCAGGTTGTATCTTGATTAAAATATGATTCACGACCATAACAAATATATAATTATAATAATAAGTATCATTAATACACGTCTCTTAGTTAGATTTGTTCCATAAAGGTGCATCCACACCGAAGTTACTTTTTGTAGAGCAACATTTTGCAACATGATAACATTAAGTAACTTTTACGGCTTTCGCTAAAATTTTATGTTATCTATTGTTTCCCAGTAACACTTGCCAACATTGATCCACAAAAAGAAACTGCGCTGTGGACGCACCTTAAGAACTTTTCCGTAAGAGATTTGTTCTTATAGAACAAATCTAACAAAGAGAGATGTATTAATGATTCTAATTCTGTACACACATATTTGTTATTGTCGCGAATCATATTTTTACCAAGATACAACACGACACTGACCTGCAAAAAAAATTGCAAAAAAACCAAAGAAAATTTGAATTTCGCGGTCTACCACTGCGGTACCTTGGGTGTTTACCTTTCTCGGAGTCGTCAGTGGTGTTTTGATTCAGTTCGTCGCGGTCATCCTTGTGGTCCTTCGGTACAGAGGAGCTTCGTTCTCCTTCTAACATTCCCAACACCCTGTACATATTATCACATTTAGAGTTTCCAATTCTACCCTCATTAATATAGTGCCTCTAAATATATGTTGTTTTCAAGTCGTGCATTACTTGTTTAGTGCATTTTGTACCTCTTTATCATCCATATTTAGCATACACAAAAATACATACACATATTAGCTTGCGTATCATAGAAACTATATGTACAATTATGTGAAAAATGGTGTTGTATTCATCTATTATTACAGTTTTACTGACGTATTTATGTCTCGTTTGATTAATTTCTCTTTTATCGATTTAAAACAAGGAGTTTATTTCTGTTCGGTTTGGTTTTGAGTTACCGAGGTGAAGTCACGAGTCGAACGAAATACGTGAGTAAATCCGTAATTGTTAATAAAATATGATGTTTCAAGAAAGTGGTAGTTTAGTGTTGTACGGTACTCGGGCGTAGATATAGCATTTCGAGCTGAGAGAAGAGACTGCCGCACATGTATGAGTGACAAAAAAGACGGTCTACAAAGCAGACCTTAATCAAAAACTCGATGGCCATAATTACGCTGTCGAGTACAATGGGCCACGGATCTTTGTGTTTGTAAAAGTGTGAAGTTAGCTGCGAGTACTGTACTTTTTGTGTTAATGTCTCCGGCAATTCGCAAGTCATATATAAATGAAAAATACCGATCTGCTACTAACTTCATATACACAAAGATCTGTAGATCTGTGGCGCGTAAAAATAAATTAGAGAACAGTCCTGTAATTTATTTTTGCAACTGCTAAGCCCAGGTCGGACATAGTTGCGGGTAGTTACCAAAGGGTTACCGAGGCCCCTGGCAACACGGGTAACTGAAGGAATACGGGTGGGTTTTAGTCAGTAAGAGTCTGCCACACCCTCCCGCTCCGCCCAGAGCGGGAGAAGTTATTTGATGATTTCCCACCCAAAAAAAAAAAAGGTCGGACAAAGTGTTATTGGATTAGTGTTAAGAATTTCTCATCAGCAGCCTGGAGACTGAATCTGTCCCCGATTTATGGCAATAGGCTCACACCCCCTATTACATGGGACTCCGTGCACAAAAAAAAAAAACTCTTTTGCAATTTCTTATGTAAAACAGCTTGAAATAATTGAGACAAGGTTTGTGTGACTATAAAAGTACAGTTTTGGTGACGCAAAAGCATTCGTGTCACTCACAGCACGTGTTAATAGTTTCATCACTTTAGCGCACTCGGAAAATGGTTCATTTCGTCTTTGATTTACTTATTGAAGATATTGTATTTTCATAAAATAAAACTTTGATTTTATTTCAAGGATAACTGAAGACTAATGTATGATTTTAAATTTCTTGAAAGTTTTGCCAAAAACGAGGTGCATTCAATAAGTACCTAGCCTCATCGCCAGAGGGCGCTGTAGTTTCAAAAGAGTTTTACCACAGTGTAGCACATTCTTTTTTAATTCTTTTTTCAAATTTTCATTCCAATCCCTTCATTTGTTTTAATTTGACAACTTATGGAAGCGAACGTGTCGATCGGTTTTACAAAAATGGAAAAAGAGCAATATCGTTCGGTGATTCGATTCCTATTTTTGGAAGGGAAATCGCGCATCGAAATCAAAGAGCGCTTGGATGCTGTGTACGGTGACTCTTCTCCATCGATGGCCACCGTCAAGAATTGGTTCAACGAGTTTGCACGTGGCCGTACGTCGGTTTTTGATGAACCACGTCCAGGTGCACCGAAAACAGCTGCTACGGAGGAAAACATTAAAAAAATCCATGATTTCGTATTGGCAGATCGCCGATTGAAGGTTCGGGAGCTAGCTGAGACTGTAGGCATTTCAGAAGGAACAGTGCGTCATATTCTTCACGAGGAACTCGGCATGAGAAAGCTGTCGGCGCGATGGGTGCCGCGTTTACTCACACCAGAAAACAAGCGCAACCGTGAGACCACATCGGAGACGTGTTTGGCGCTGTTTAAGCGGAATCCAGCGGAGTTTTTGCGTCGTTTTGTGACCGTCGATGAAACCTGGATCCACTGGTACACACCAGAGACCAAGGAGCAATCAAAACAATGGATCCAGACCGGGGAACGTGCTCCAAAGAAGGCGAAAACTGTAAAATCGGCCGGAAAAGTTATGGCCACCGTTTTCTGGGATTCACAAGGTGTGATCTACATCGATTACCTCGAGAAGGGTAAAACAATTACAGGGCTTTACTATGCCGATTTATTGGGCCGATTCGACGCCAAATTAAAGAAAAAACGACCCCATCTGGCGAAGAAAAAAGTGCTGTTTCACCACGACAACGCACCGGTTCACACGTCTGCCGTTGCCATGGCCAAATTGGTCGAATTACGCTACGAATTGTTGCCCCATCCACCGTATTCTCCAGATTTGGCCCCTTGTGACTTCTTTCTGTTTCCTAATCTGAAAAAATCACTCGCCGGGAATAGATATGGATCGAATGAGGAGGTCATCGCCGCCACGGAGGCCTATTTTGCAGAGTTTGACAAAAACTATTTTTCGGACGGGTTAAAAAAGTTGGAGCATCGCTGGGCTAAGTGTATCGAACTAAAAGGAGACTTTGTTGAAAAATAAATTGCCACTTTTCCAAAATTTTCGTTTACTTTTTGTAGGCTAAGTATTTATTGAATGACCCTCGTAATAGGCAAAAATACATTATTGACAAGGTTTCTTTCAACAAAAAAAACGTTTTTTCAACATTAATTTTTCTGCTATATTTTGTACAAATAGACCATAATGATGTTTATTTTTTCATGTTCAAAATCACAAGTAGTTTCTTGTAATGTTCAAACGTCAGTCTCGCATAATTTTTCGGAAAATTAATTGCGAATATAAGTGATTATTTTTTAATACTTATATTATTAAAAAAAAAAACCCTACTTTTCAAATCAAAAACAATTTTGTTTAAATTATTTTTCGCATTCTCACAAAAAGTGAACAAAACTGATCAAAATCAGTTGATTTCGTGCACAGCCCGTTAAACATAAGTGGCGAAATTGGTTGTATTAGACACCTCTATCCTACCATTCGGGGAATACAGGCGTATTCATAGAGCACGGAATAGCCGCGACTGGAGACGCCTCGACTAATAATATCCTTACACGCGCAAGTAGCACTGAGCGAAAGTTTCACTCACAGGCATCGGTACAACTGTCGCGGGCATTTGCTTTAGCCGTTTACGCACGAGCTAACCAAACATGGTGAACATCGAACATTCGGCTCGTACGTACGTACGTAATCAGCCTATAATGTTCCCACTGCTGGGACACAGGCCTCCTCTCTGTGAGAGGGAGTGGGCCGTAATCCACCACGCGGGCCCAGTGCGGGTTGGTAGATGGCACATGTCTTCGAATTTTTGGTTCTAGGACATGCCGGTTTCCTCACGATGTTTTCCTTCACAGTTTTGAGCTCGTACGTGTGGACGTAAATTAGCAAAGCGAACACGAACACCGTCCACAAAGAAAAAGGATCCAAACGAACATTTTTGACGAACAAAATGTTTGATGTTCGTTCGTGCGTACACGTCTTATGAGCAAACGGCGCTGTACACTGACAAGCTTGGTCTGTATGGTTAGTGTTGACAATGCCGTGTCCCACAGCAGCTGTCGAAGCGTCTCCATGGTCTCAGCTCGTGATGTTATGTCATAGTATATATAAAGGAGTATTTACCGTGAGTTGCCGAGGTCCCCAAAGGGTGGTTTATGATGTGTGGGCGAGGGTCGGTCGCCGGGCCCGTGCTCGGCCCAGCCCTCTGCGATCAAAGCCCCGCCGATGTCCACCTCCCCTTCTGCAACAAAACAACAGGCGAAACAAATAAAAATAGTCTCATTTTTAGTTTAATTAAATAACATAACATTACGCCTGTTCACGAAGGGGTCAGCAGGTGTGGGTAACGCGAAAACATTGGCACCAAAAGCTAATGGCATAGAATAGCAGTTTACAAGCTTTTAAAGAGCTTTTAAAACGTTCTAAAGACTGAATGTAAGTATATAATACTGTAGAAAAAAGAAAAAATACGTTTATTTGCAAACACAAAAAGAACAATTTGGGGGAAATTATGCGTCACATCCACTTAAAACAGCCATCGCTCAGCATTATGTTGCACTATCGTCGGATATTTGCGAAAATGTTAATACATAATCAATCTATAATGTTCCCACTGCTGGGACACAGGCCTCCACTCTATGAGAGGCGGTGGGCTGTAATCTACCACGCGGGCCCAGTGCGGCAGGTTGGTAGATGTCACATGTCTTCAAATTTTTGGTTCTAGGACATGCCAGTTTCCTCAAGATGTTTTCCTTCACCGTTTTGAGAGCAGTGGTGATGTAATAATGTATAATAAGTAAAGCTGTGGGTTGAACCCACGACATACAGGTTGAAATTGAAAACTTGCGACAAACTGAAATGGGACATTGTATACATCATTATTAACAACTTTTACTAAGGGACCAAAGCTGTAATCCCAAAAAAAAAATCTGTTTTTCCTACATTTTGATGAGGTATTGCGAACATAAATGTAGGGGACAGCAGTTTTTTTTTTGGGATTGTAGCTTTGGTCCCTTAGTAAAAGTTGTTCATAATGATGAGTACAATCTCCCATTTCGATTTGTCGCATGTTTTCAATGTCACCCTGTATAACTCGTAAGTAAGTCGCGGCCGTTGCTACTGGGTCACCACTGCTCTCAAAAATGTTAATAGTGTAGTGGTATGTAACCCCACACATGCACACAAACATGTGAACTCAAGTACCTATAACGTTCCACGACTGAGTTCATATAGAATAACACACGACGACACCAGTCAGTCGCTAACCATTGCTCGCGTTACAACGTGTCACTTTATAATCACTTTATCTTAGTTATTGTTTATAAACCGTGTTTAGTTTTAGTAACGTTATTATTAAATTCATTGTGAACATTTAATTTCATGACTAAAGAGCCTAACCTAACAAAAGTTCTATAATAGCAACCGGTAATAATACATTTTTGTCATAGGATGATATGTACACAAGCCGTGTGCTCGATGGGACTTTCCATCAGCAAAAATGAAAATCTTCCATACAAAGTTTCATCCCCTATTTAAACCAGGGATGCACAGACACAGAGAATAGGGGCCACTCGGGCACATTATGAGCCAAGTGCGGGCCCAAAGGAAAATAACTAAGTAAACGTTTTAGGTGAATTTAATTGGGAAATCCAGGGTGGTGAAATCTCTTTACCACCCTTGGTTGACTGGTCGAGAATGCCTAAGGCATCATCCGCCTTTGTACCTTTTTGTGTGTAAAAAGTTTAAATAAATAAGTTCGGTACCTTCTTTTGTAAATCTTACAATATTTAGTTTGATGCATGGCATTGCATTGCCGTGAAAATTGTTTTGCGCGCCGCGCCCCTCTCGCCCGATCTCACCCGAGTGCTACCCGAATAGTTCCGATCGCAAGCTCGCAACACATGCTTGATATTGTAGGTAATGGGTCATTTTCAAATTTAGGGCCAAAAAAGTAGGAATTTCATAGGTGAAAATGTATGATTTTTTCGTATATAGGTGCGTTCGGAAATTTATAAAAACCACATGAAAATCAATGACCACGGGTGAGAGACAGGGTATAGCAGAGTATTAATCCCAGGTGTTTAATGATGCGTTTAATTACAGTTACACAAATGAGAACATAGACAAAACCTTTAAAGAGCATATTATTTTATTGTTACTCAAGATTGTTTCAACAATTAATTATCCTTCCTTTAGAATTATACTAAACATTGTAAAAATAAAATTGCAGTTTCCTGCACAAGTTTTTGTTTTATATAGCAATCTAGGAAAAATAAGCCTAATGGCTTACACCTAAACCGGGGTCCGAAAATAAAAAACAACCAAGTTCTGCATTCAAATAAGACGTTCTTGTTATTAGTTAAATACGTAGCATAAATGTTGATATTTAATACAGAAATTTGGGATTGGAACTCAAGGTTAGTTTAACGTTAGTTTGTATCCAGTTTTTTTTTTCAAAACGTGTTTTGATAACAACCAAGTTCTGGGAAATATGATCAAAATTAACATATATTTTTTCCGCTACCACAAACTATACAGATTTGGCATTTTTTTCTTTTTTCAATCTGGTCAGACACGCGCGCCGGTTGTGAGTACTACGCACCTGACCTTTTTACAGAACATCACCAATGAGGTCACTATATGTCTTTCTGGCGCGTCGGTCCCGGCACTCACAACCACTCACAACTGTAAATACCTTTTTTAGTCGCCTTTCATTCATCCTCTCAACATGACCAAACCATCTAAGCATACTCTTTTCATATAAGGAACTCTTGTACAAAATGTCATATCTCATAATTTTAGTTATGCGTTTTCTGTTTACTGTCAGAGAATTTTTATTAAGTAGATATATTTACCGTCTGTGTTGTCGAACAGCTTAATGCCAGGAATCTCCTTCTCTTTCTCGCCCTCGGCAGTAGCAGTCTTTTTGTACGTGCAGGTTTTGGATAGCAATGGCTTCCATCTGGCCACCTTAAAATACAAACAATATGATGTATAAAAAAGTATGTTTATAAACTTTAGTAAAAACCAAGACAACTTACACCTTTTGAAACTGGTACTTAAACTAATTTTTTTGGGAAGTGGAGTGGTTTTATGTATGTTAATATTATTATTTCTAAAATACTTAGTCTATTTTATAGTCTGGCTTTAGCCACACAACGAAAACCTCTCAGGGTTTATCCGCGTGATGACGAGCCGTACTTTTAAATTTTACAAAAATGTTAATTGGCATATACAAATAATAAGAATAATATTTAGTTATTATTCTTATTATTATTTGTATATAGCAAATAAAACGTGATTGATTAAGAATCATACAAACTTATAATATTAGTAGGAAGTAGGATAGTAGGATTACCTATCAGATCTATGAGGTAGATAACAAACAGTGTGGTGGAGGCATAAAGCCTAGTTTAATATAAAAGGTAGGATTATTTTCGTAATGTCAGAGGGCGGTTTTAGCTAAGTTCAAACTAATAAAAAATAAGGTGCAAGTTCAATGTGCGTGGTCAGTGCAAACGTGCGTACACGCGCGTACTTTACAAGCGTGGTAAATCGAGCACTTAAAGTACGCCAAACTAATAATTGCCCTAAAATTGGAACAAAATACGGCTTAATTTGAGGGGCTGACAACACCTAAACCGCGGTCACTGTCAGATTGCATAGAAAAGAAATAGAAACGCGATAACACAACGCTTGTAATTTATTGCAAAATATGAAGCAATTATCTATTTACTCAAAATTGAGTTGTGTAATCGAAAATAAAAACAACCAAGTTCTGCATTCAAATAAGACGTTCTTGTTATAAATTAAATACGTAACGTATGTTGATATTTAATACATATATTTTTGATTAGAACTCAAGGTGAGAGGTTAGTTTAACGTTAGTTTGTATCGAGTCTTTTTTTTCAAAACGTGTTTTGGTAACAACCAAGTTCTGGGAAATATGTTGAAAATTAACATATATTTTTTCCGCTACCACAAACTACAGATTTGGCAATTTTTTTTCTTAAGAGAAACCTATTTTGGTCAATTGGGTCTTGTCAGCGCCTTAAAAACAATGTATTGTGTAGGTACCTGTGTGAGTTCCTCGAAGCGCTCCGTGGCCTGCGGGTGCCAGCGCCCGTCGGCCGGCCGCACGCCCGCCAGGAAGCACTCCATCGCCTGCACACAACATTTTAAATCATAGACGAGCTGGTGACTATGAATGTAAATTATTGAAGTATATATATAAATAAAAATTAAATGCTGTTCGTTGGCTGTGGTTAATTAAGCACATCATTTGAGAACGGCTGCACCGGCTGACATCAAGCAACTCAACAACAGCAAAACAACAAAGAACAAATATTGTCAAACTTTTATTGCTTGAATACGAGGCTTTTGGCTACTTTGTGTGTGTGTACTTTGGTTTTTTTTTTATAATCTGAGTTTTATTTTTGCCGAATAAACAATTGTTGACGTGATCTAACGTCTTATAAATCGATGAACGGCTGCACGCACGAAAAAGCATGACTCGTTGTCACGTTCCGCCTGAGCCGAGCGTGCAAGCGAGAGCGCGGAACTAGCGATAGAGAGGCACGATCGGCCTAAGCGTTCTGCTTCTGACGCATCTCTCTCTCGTTATCACGTAAAATTATCGTCCGTAAACCGACTTTAAAGACAAACTATTATATTATTTTTTTTTCTTTTTTTCACCAATTTGACTATTTAAATTTAAAACGTTAGTAATAGTCATAATAAGGTTTTTATACAAAGAAATACAGGCAAAGTTTCCCAAGAAAATATCAAAGTCGGGAAATCTCAACATCCTATTTTCGATGGATTGAAAGGTGAACGGCAAATTTCGTACAGCTTACTTTTTTGTTGTTTTGTTATAGAATTTGTACCACATATTAAGGCAACTAAGCCATTTACTTTCATGTAAGTGTACTATTTTTAGAAGTTCGGATTAATTAATAATATTTAAAAAAGATTTTAATAACTACACGTAATTTAGTCGTAAACTAAACGCAGTTATGTTGGTATTTAAGCTATGCTCGCCATGAGGGTATTACTCGACCTGTCCCCTTCTTAGATGAGTAATTACGAATTAATTAATTGTAAATAATATAAATGTACTTAAGGAAACTTAACTGTATTGTTTTATTTACCTACAATTAAAACCCCATCAGGACTTCATCATTATCAAACTGTTGCAGTCAGCTGTTGAACATAGGTATCTCCTAATGCACGCCGCTGAGTAGGTACGATCCTCATCTCAATTTACCTACTTGATAGTAAGTAATACACTACAAAAATAGCGACAAGCAATCTAGAACATATACTTTATTACCGAAACAATGTTTATGTGCCTATAAGTAACAATCTACATTGATACACTAGTACTTAACCTTAAAAAATAAAACTGGTTATAACTTTTAAGTCCCAAGTTATAAAAATCCAAGAATTTAAAAAGGGCTTGTCTATCGTATTTACTACCAATTAAAACAAAAAATATCCCAAAACACGAAAGTCCCATACAAGCCTGCCGTTCGCCTTTGGACAGGACCACGTCAGTCGGGTCAGCTAGTAGGTAATAAATAAAACGCCACGTACCTGGAACCTAAGCCGCAACAAGTCAGCGCGCAGCTCGCACAGCTCGTGCGTCGCCACGTACTCGCTGTCGCCGTAGTCCAGGAAAAATACGTCCGCGACCTACAACGTGCAATTATGACACAAATATTAGTTGTTATTTTAGATGTAGAGGATCAGCATGGAAAGTTATATATATAGTATAATTTGTTTTTATTTTTTATTAATATCTTTATATTTCAAATGAATTTAATAAATATAAATTAAATATATGTTAGAAAGAGTATAAGTATTGTTACAGTGAATGTTGTGATATTAATATTATATTATATGGAATATAATGTTAACTTTGAGTACTTAACCTAGCTTTAAGTTAAATGTAATAATACTTGCAGCGCCCTAACAGTGTCCAGCAGGGCTATTGCGTATCTCTGTTGACAGTTCATAATGATGATCACTTGGCAAAGTGTTTAGCGATTAACTGTCAAACAGTTAGTTTCGTATTGGCTAACTTCAGTGACTAACTAGGATGACGTCATAGGCACCCAGTACCGCTGATAGCCACCGTAACACATTTTGACAGATGTTTTTGTATCGATACTGCTAAGATTGCGATTGTGTAAGCTTAGTGGACATCAAATTGATGATCATTTAGTTTGTGGTGGCTTTCGTGAAAGACACTACTCAAAGGTAGTGTTTTATAAATTATAGTGATTAACACCGAAGCCGATAGTAAGTTAAGCGTGTAAATATTACTTCTTATGTTGTTTTATTGTGATTCTTGGTCGTGGCAGAAGTATGGCACGTCTAACATTGCTGGGATTATATATATTTTAATATACCTAAGTATTTTATAATACATATTTTTTTTTATTCATTGTTTATTTTATGGGAATATACAGAACGTGAATATACTTAACTTGTAAAGCCTACTTAGCTGTGATAGTTTTCTGTTTAATTTCATTATATGTACTACTGCCACGATTTTTTTCACATCTCCATAAACAACCATTTAGCCGGCAGGGGAGGGACAACTGACTCTAACAAAAATTTGCACTTTACAGCTTAATATTACGCAAACGAATCCCTGAATAAAAAGTGGTATTCACAGACCCGCAATAGTTTTGAACGGCCTATCCAACGATACCCCACACTATGGGATAGATGCAAGAGGCCTACGCTAAAAACATTTTTTTTAGATATTATTGTACCACTTTTACGGCTTGATTAATATTTAATACCTGTGCCAAATTACAGATTTTTAGTACCAAGCATCTCTGAGCTACAACGGGGACAAACTGACACAGGACGGACATGGCGAAACTATAAAGGTTCCTTGTTTACTACGGAACCCTAAAAATATAATCAAAATAAGAAGTAACAATAATATTTAGAGTAGGTATACGCGAGTAATTATGTAACTACAACATATTCCCGAAATATTTACATAATTATGTAGGTACATACATCATACTAGAGTCCTAACGATGTACATAGCTATATACAGCATCCAATAATCTTCTAATACTTTAACAACTTGTACATTATGTATCGTGGTTTTGATTACCTATTTCGTGGTTTTATTTACCTACCTTTCCTTTGAGGATTTATTTTCACTAAGTTACGCTTTATTAGCACAAGTAAAAACACACTATTTAATTTCGCTAGACTGTCGAGTTAAAACTGCAAAAGATTGAATTTACCGCCAGTTTCACGTTTCAAGTATATATAAACCGCCTAATACAAAATGTTCCCTAAAATAAAGTATTGTAGCGCTCAAAAGGCGCTACTCAACTTAGCCGCATAATAGTCGATAAAAAATAGAGGCGTCAAGTGTTGGGACGATGAGCACCGTTCCCGGTCTGTTGGTCACCGTAACGTGATGTCCACTTATCGTACGTATCACACGTAATACCAATGTTATGAAATTCTCAGTTGTCATCAAAGTTCGGTGTACAACTGAAGCTAGTTAGTCACTGACAATGAAAAAGATAGCCAATAGCCCTGCAGGGGTGCAACCACCGCCTCTTATAGCAGTATTATTTTAATATTGCTTCACAGTGGGAAAGAGATGGAGCTATACCCCCTGTATATCTTCATCTCATTCTCACACTGTTGTAATATTAAAATAATACTGCTATACGAGGCCGTGGTTGCCGCCCAATAACCCTAAATTTTATCCTAATCGTAATTACTGTGTGTATTTTGTGGAAATAAATAAATATAAATAAGTTCCTTATCAACCATTAAAAGGGAGGATCATCCGACCACCGGGTGCTGTGTCTGCTGGGCTACTGCCCAACGGTTTCTGTATACATATTAACCACGCGGATAACTCTGCTTGCACGATGTAGGTTTTGCGTGACGTCACATGTCATCCGTGGTTCGCATGTGACGTAGACGCCGTCATATTATATTATCAGCTCGAAACTTGTCCGTCTCGGCCAGGTATTATGCATTTCTTTCCGTAGATAGTACCCAACAGCTAACATAAGTTTGGTCGAATGATAGAAAATGCGTATAATGGTGCCGATTCCCTTGTTCACAAACTAAACTAAATTTAAGTTCAGTGCATCTTTTTCTTTCTATTTGATGAAGAAAAGGACAGAAGATATACTTTAGTTTAGTCCTGTCAAATTAATCAGCGCTTGACGTAAATTGACGTAATTTTAGTAGGCAAGTTTTTAATCACGTCTAAACTTGTATGGAGTAGTGACAGGTGCTGATTAATTTGACAGGACTAAACTAAAATTTATCTTCTGTCCTTTTCTTAATGAAATAGAAAAAAAAAAGATGCACTGAACTTAAATTTAGTTTAGTTTGTGAACAAGGGAATCGGCACCAATATCATAACAAACACATTAAAACAAAGAAAATCCTGTTTAATTTATGACGGTCATCATCACCAGCAGTCCACTACTGGACATAGCCACGCTATTTAAGTCGATCGTCGGCTAGTCTCACCCTCCCTGCGAAGATCGATCGTTCCGCCCAACCTGAGGCCTTCCTAGCCCTCTAGATATTACAGTACCCATATCGTTTAGAAAAAAGCCGGCCAAGTGCGTGTCGGACCATGCACAATGGTTCCGTAGTGGGGATTAATTTATCATAAGAACAAACTTAACAGTATAATTGAAAAACATGATTCCTTCTACATTCCCACTGCAAATGTAAGTTTGGACGCATAATATTGAGAGATTTACCATACTATTTAAAAATCATCATCTGCCTAGCCTTTTCCCAACTATATTGGGGTCGGCTTCGAGTCTTACCGGATACAGCTGAATACCAGTATTTTACATAGAGCGACTGCCTATCTGACCTCCACAACCCAGTTACTGGGTAACACGATACCCCTTGGTTAGACTGGTTGTCAGACTTTCGAGCTACTGACGACCCGTAACGACTGTCAAAGATCTACAAATGACGGCCGGGACCAACGGCTTAACGTGCTTTCCGAGGCACGGAGGGGTCTTGGTATGTAAAGATGGTCACCCATCCACGGACCAACCGCGGCAAGCGTAGCTTGACCTGATCGATCGACCCGTGCGGCTGTTTTTACTAAGCCACAAGCCCCTTATGTTATGTTATTTTAAAATCATAGACTTCTTATAGGTTTTCCTGTAATCTATAAGTAAAGAACTGATTTCTGTATTTTTTTTTTTTTTTTTTGGTTCAATAGTTTCAGAGTTTAATCAAGTCAATTTTGATCTATTTTCTTAAATAACTATAAAATTATTTATTTTAAAGTTTCAGATCGCGGTGTCGCCCTCAGGCGTCGGAAAACCGACACCGGGATCCGAAGACATTCGACGTTAAAACTATTAAAAAAAAATTGAGACCCTAACAACAAGCCCTTTCATTTGATATGTCACACAGTACAGTTTGAAAAAAAAAAGACATTTTATTTCTTTTTATCATTTACTGCCGAAAAGTGACCCTAATATTTGTTCTTGGGATAAAAAACACCACGGGAGTTCAATTCAATATTTTTTTCTTTAGTTAACCGACTCCGTCCCTTTTCCGAGCAAAGGCCTCAAATTCCGCCTAGCTTATTTAGAAGCATGAGCCGATATAATAATTACCTGTTGCGTGGCATCGAACTCGTTGGCTCTGATGTCGTGTACTCTGGCGCGGTACCAGCGACCGTCATGTCTGAACACCGCGGCTACCACTTGACCGACGGACACGTGCGTCAACTGGAAACAAAACAATAATATTGTCAGTTATACTCGTATTATATTTTTATTGGAGTACTGTCTGTTACAAAAGTATCTTATTAAAACTTTAAACTGTAAACAAATCTTGTTGAGGTTAAATTCTAATGCAATCACTCACTAAAGGAAATTCATCTGTATTTAGAAGGTTTTAACTTTATATCACACCATTATTTTCAACAATTATTGTTTGAATATCCTTATTATATTGTAATTTAAAAATCGTCAACGAAAATTTAGATTATAAAATTAACCTCAATAGGCAAATGAAAACATCTTTAAGATGATTTAAAATTAGAACGTCAGATTAAAGTATTCAAATAATCAAATCAAAGCACTCAAATTGTAAGTGGCAGGTACGTTAACTGATCCTTTTGTTTACATCTTCAGGCATTTCAGGCAGGCAGTCTACCTGATCCAATACCAACTACGAGTTCCTTCACAAAGAGGTCTAAACTACTTTTCTGAATTGCAAGTAAATGCATGTACGCCTGCAATATGTTATTTTGCTATAAACATATTGCAAGGCGTTTTCTGTTCAGTCAACAATCCAACAGGATGAAAACTAGATTGATTAAGTTTAGTATCGCCGAAATTTGTTTCAAAGTCACAAAAAAAGGACTTTCTTTAATTACCAAGTTGCTTTAACGTGATGCTATTTATTATTAAACATTGCGTGGTTTGAAATAAAGAACAAGGGGGCCCTTCCTTCGTACGGGTGCGATTTTCTGATGTGGCGACATGTCAAAAAATCGAGATTTATGAACTAACTAACAAACAAACAAAACACAAAATGAGACTATGTTTGATAATATTTATCTATACGTGTAACGGAAAGGGTATATATTATATCCATCCAAAAGGAGTGAAGATTGCATCAGGTACAGAATCTGAAAATAAATTACTCAAAGAATTCATACCCATTTGTTTTGGTTCGTAAGGTTATTGAATTCAAATCATAACAAACGCACTACGAGGGTTTTTACGTTAAATACATATTAAGTTAAATCAACGGGATCAAACGAGCTGACAATGCGGAGAAGCGCGAGCGGTTGGTTTCATGTACTGAAATTTCTCATATGCTCCTAACATGTAGATCTTGGATAAACCCTAACCGTATAGTTTGTTATCATCCAAAGAAGCCTTGCACTTGATATGTCGCAGATGGATTGTCGAATCCGCTGTTTTACATAACAGCTAGCTAGTTATGTAAAACAGCTGAACGTTCAGCTGCATCGTCATTGCGTTAAGTATTAACAAGACTGTTACCCACGTTTCGACGTATTGCAGAATGGCTTTTCTACAGTCGGAATAAGCGTTTGGTGTGGTACTTGGCTATTTAGTATTTTTAGGACTAACTTTCATAAAACTCTGATATCATAATGTTAAAGTTTTCCTTAAGGTGGATCCGGAGTGGTAGCCCACGAAATTCACACACACAATAAGAACTAATCGCTTATGGAAAAGTTCTTAGGGTACAAATCTAAGTTAGAGAGATGTATTAAAGATTCTAATAATTATAATTCTGTAAATACACATTTGTTATGGTCGCAAATTATATTTTCATCAAGATACAACCTGACACTGACTGACAAATTGCAAAAAACGTGAGAAAATTTGAATTTCGCGGGCTACCACTGCGGATCCACCATAGTCACTGTTTTCTCTCATTTTACTCTTTTATTTGTTTCTGACACCATTATTGTTGTTATGACCAGAGATCGGATATTCGGATGCATATTTACCTAAAGTTAATTTTTAGCTATGAAAGTATGGAAGCGGCTTCTTAAAAATCTTTTTTTTTTTTAACAGAGGCCGCGAACAACGGGAATGCATAACTAGTCCGGTGTATAGTATGGAAGCGACTTCTAAAAAAATATTTATTAAAAAAAACCCGGGATTGCATGTTTATTTAAAATTAATGTTTCTACCTACTTTACATCATAATATTAAGTAGGTACATATGCATCCAATTACATATGTAGTCAGAAAAAAACAAAATTTGTCGATTCGGGAATGGCGCGCAGGATTTTTACGATCGATATAAAAGTGCATTCCATATAAGCTAACATTTGAAAGTAAGTTAATATACATTCGATTCTATAATCAGAAACCTATATTTGTATTCCCAGAGCCGCGGGATTTTGCGATACAAAAGCGCATTCCATATTAGCCAACATATCAACTTTAGGTGAATATGCATCCGAATATCCGATCTCTAGTTATGACACACAGAGCCACGAACGACAACATTTTGAACTAAAATCTACAATCTGACTTTTCATTTCTCACTGTTTTAGATAACCTCTAACCGTTGATCCGCTGCCGCGCTATATTGATAAATGCAAAACGTTTATGCAACGTGCATGTTAATGTTCAGTAATTATGGATAATCACTAAACGTCGTTCAGCTGTTTTACACAACGAAGCTGTTTTGTAAAACGGCTAGCGGTTATGTAAAACAGCGGATTAGACAATCCATCTGCGCGATAATATTTACCCTTTCCGTTACACGTTGTACATATTATAAAATAAATTAAAGTCACATTTCATGTCTGTCTGTGTGCGCCGCGTTGTTTTTTCTAAACTACGCAACGGATTTTGATGCAGTTTTCAACATCGTTTTATGGGTATTATACTTGAATATTAAACTTACGCTTACGCCTACTTCATAAAGAAATCTCGATGTTTTATTTCAAGTCGTAAAGCTAGTTGTTTTATACTATCTAAAAGAGTTGGAAACACTGATTCTTACCGCATGGGCCTCCCTATTTTCCTTCTTGCCGTAGTACTCCGTCATTTCTTCCACTAAGGAGTCTAACTGTGTTACTTGCGGGCCCACGAACTGAACCCAGAACCTGGACGGAGATGACACCGCTGATACGTACACTTCGATCGCGGCACCTCTGTTCTCTGTACGAAGAATTCCGGTCACGTTAATAGAAGTTACCATGCACTGTATTGCATATTGTTAACACTTTCACAGTCCCAAGGTAATTGGTTATCCTATCACCATACGACCAATCAAAGTAATTCTACGATAGCGAAAATTCGTCTATCAACCTCAGATAACCATTATATAACATTTTCAAAAATGCATTAATGTCATGCACGGACGTAAAGTGGAGTTATTAATCGACTGGAGTAATCTGCTATATGCTAGATGTCACTGTGTAATAAAATGGTCATATTTATTATAATGGTGATCGTTTAGTTTAATCGAATTATGAAAGTGTAAAATACATACATAATAAGCCTATAATGTTCCCACTGCTGGGACACAGGCCTCCTCTCTGTCAGAGGGAGTGGATCGTAATCCACCACGCGGGCCCAGTGCGGGTTGGTAGATGTCACATGTCTTCGAATTTTTGGTTCTAGGACATGCCGGTTTCCTCACGATGTTTTCCTTCACCATTTTGAGAGTAGTGGTGATGAAATAATTTACACAAAGTAAAGCGCCTTTCTGGGTTCGAACCTACGACCTACAACTCGTAAGTCGCGGCCGTTACCACTGGGCCACCACTGCTCTGCCGCACAGTGTTAAATAAATTTATAATAATAAGTGTAAAAGTATAGAATACCATAAATATGACCGTTTTATTAAACAAAGTAACAGCTAGCACATGTGTGATTACTCCAGTGAATTAATAATTCGAATTTATAGGGCTACGTCTTCAGTGCATTGTAGTGCATGTAATGCATAGACAGTGAAAGTGTTAATAGGCAAAATGACGGAAAAAAACCAAAATAAATGTGAGAAACCGTAAACATGAATATATTATTAAAACTTCCGGTTTCTGGTATAAAAATCAACGCAAAAATTAGCGAACAAACTGTCCAGCGCCCGTAAACTGTTGAGATTGGTTGACTGAATTATCAACAGCCAATCGAGCACTCGACTTGCATTTAATTTTGACAGGTCGATGAGTGTCGTTCCAGAAACCGGACGTAAATAGAGATTAGACCTAAATACAGTTAGGGTTTCTTCAAAAAAGCCTGTTTCAATGAATAGGCCTCCCAAACAAACGGTAGATAGTCGAACGCTCTAACTGTCGGCCCTTTGACTGTATATAATGAAACTATTATAAATAGCATCCTATAGTTTCAGATTTCAACCTGCAGGCTTAGCATGACGCTTTCTATTTCTTCGAAGAATAGACACGGCTCTTTCCATACAAAGTGTCATTTCGTTCCTCCTCCTTTTTTTGACATCGCATCGTAGAAATCCTTCTACAGAAAAAAAGACCTAGAAACGAAAAACAAAATGACAGATTGTAGAAGGATTTCTAAGGTGAGATGTAAAAAATGGAGATACGAAATGTTACTTTGTATAGAAAGAGCCGTGTCTATTCTTCGAAGAAATAGAAAGCATCATGCTAAGCCTGCAGGAGTCTTATCTCAAAAACTAACCGTATATGGAATTTTGGACACCACGTTTTTGTTCTACTTCAACCAATATCTCCAATAAATCTTTTTGTTTTGTGAAATTCCAATACGTTCATCATTCTATGGATGCGATCTTGCAAAACTCCTAACCACCAAAACCATGCTTTATATTATTTAAAAATCTTAGGGGTACTACACACTTGTTCGAGTCGGCATGATTGCCAGCCGGGTGATTTTGCCATGCAAGTGTGAAACACGCCTTTTGAACAGAATTATATAACGTTCTTTTCCCAGATAATATCTAAAGAATTTTTACTACCACCACAGACCCATACTTTGACACACACCGAAAAACCTTTGCTAATTACCCAACACTCAAAAACGGCACTCGGACATCACAAAAAAACGAATAAACACACATATAAATTCAGTATCTAAACATATAATTATATACTAATACATACACACTAGTGCATACCACACGGCAATCGGGTGTAAGTTTTATAATGATCGGGAAATCCTCGTGGTATAGTTTGACCGCGCCTTAGGTAAGTGCGCGGCGAGACGGGGGGCAGTGCAGGCCGCTCCCGCCTCCCGCCTCACCGCGCACTCCTAAGGCGCGGTGACAAGTATAAGCTGGGGTAAAGTTAAAAGTCAAAGTCAGTGTCCAAAGCGAAATAATTTATTTAAATTAGTTACTTAATTCTTTAAGATATTTTATAACAATATAAAAAGCTTTCTGGAACAGCTTTCACTTTCTTTTATCAAATTATTTGAATTTATTAAGGGAGTTTGTAAAAAAAAAACGTATACATTGGCATCGAAATGCCACCTATGTTCTTGAGCCCAGGCTCAAGAACATAGGTGACTCATTTAGATTGAAGCAGACATAAAAAGTTCATCAGTTGATGAACTGTAAAACCGAACTAATTTTTCAATAATTTGTGTTTATTAAAACATCTTTGAATTTGATTCGAAATTAGTTGCTACAAGCTTTTACAAAAGGCAGCACTGAGATAAGTATTAACACTATCACTAAACCTATGTCATACCTATCACTTTTTTTTCCTGGGTTAAATTACATACGGACAACTTTAACCCTTACAAAAAAAAAAAAAACTCTCATTCTTCAAATGCAAAGAGATTTAAGATAGATACAGTAAATAATTTAATGTCTTTGTTCAATTGCAAAGATATTAAGAATAAAATATAATACTCGATCCACACGAAAGAGCACAATGTCAACAATATAAGAACAAAAACTGCTGGCAGTCACGTATTTTGCTATTTTTAGCAGAGTATTCGCGACCGCTTGGTCTTGATGCTGCAGGGCCATCTTTAGGTTGTAGTCGACAATAGTTATAGAAGGCGCTTGCATCGCACGCATTGCGAAGCTGGCAATGGCGTCCTCGTCGTCGTCAGTGTAATATACGCAACTCACTGTGTGTCTCGACACGGCCACTACCGCATGGGGAGCACTGTCGTGGAGCTGAAGTCTCTTGCTTCTCGTGTTTATTATGACCACGTACTCGTAGGTCAAACCCTGAGCTTCGTGTATCGTAAGCGTGCGTGACCCTACGCCCTTACCATATCCCTGACTGGTGAGAAGAGCCTTTTCCTTCTGAGTATGAACCAAGTAAAGGGTCTTCGCTGAACTTTTGGGTATTACCGCTCCAGTATAACTTTTCACCTTCAGGGAATGTATCCGCTGCTTTGACGAATATATACCAGAATAAATGTCGCTTAGAGCAAATGCTACATCCATTGGGTTGCGGTGTGTGCAGAGCAACTCCTGGGTGATTGGGGCCACTAGGTTTGGACGGGTATACCAAAGTCGGAACAGGTTTTCTCTGTCCAAAAAGGGTAGCTGGTTAACATCTCCTATGAGGACAATTTCGCTCGCTCTTGCCAACCGAGCTGCCATTACTATAGACCCGAAGTGGTTCATTAAAGCTTCGTCTACTGTTAGACGGTAGTATTTCTCTTTGAACCCGTTGGCTAGGATGGAGGCCAGAGTGCGCACTCTGTACTTCACTCGGTCTCCTAGCCTGCGCCTTAGCTTCTCTTTGAGATCTTTGGCTGCCTCGATAGTCGTCGTGGCTACAACGTCTTTCCCCACATCAAAGTTTTTGACTACCCAAGTTGTCTTGCCACACCCAGGAACCCCATTTACCCATTTTATCTTGGGTACTGGCCAATGCTGCACACCATATAATTTCGAGGTCCCCTGAATGGTTTGTGCCATTCGAAGGACCTTTTGATCTAGCATGATCTTGGTGCATTTGGCTGTAACCACTATGGGGTCGTTTTTAGGTGCAGCGAAAGTGATTTTGCCTAAGCTCATTGATTTATTCTCGTGATTGGGTACAAAGCCGCCTGTTGCGCTATAAGCAGCCATATATGTCCCCGTCATTTCCCCTCTAAGGACCCGGCGTGTGTCGTTGTCATATACGGCTGCTTCTGCCTCCTCGAGTAGCACATGTAGCAATCCCTCATCATGCCGCTGGAAAGCCTGCAAGATATTGTCGCATTGCATGAGGTTGACCTGTCTGGTCGCCTTCACAATTCCTAGATACTCGAGGAGCGCATTATCGACGTGATCTTCCACACAGAAGGGTATATTGAGGTATGGTGCGCTGACTTCTCCCTTGTCAGCTCGAGTCAGGGCAGGGCGGGGCTGTTGTGGAACTCTCTGGGCTGCCCGTTTTGGAACTTTAGGGGTTACCGCTATGGATTCCTCCACAGGCTCGATCATCGCCTCCTGTCTCGCGGGTGTTCGCCACAACAGGCTCACAAAGTATGCATAATAATAATTACTAACATATTCTTCCCTTATAAGAGTAACTTTTTGCGACTGGGCAATCTCCTGGCGCTGTTGTGACGTGATTCTCTCTTCGGCTGGTTTCTGTTGCACCCTTTCTGATCCGCTTTGTGTGGCGCGCACCAACGTGGGGTAACCCGCACGGCTACTGAGGCTGGCCGCGTTTGCTGCGCCGTCGTTCTTCGGAACTATGAGGAATATTAGACTGGTGTGATAATTGTCTGCACTTATAACATTATTATGTTAGTACTAAATGTCAAACGAATATAGATGTAATATTATTTTGACTGCCTCGTTGGTATAGTGGTCGCAAGCGCTACTGCTGAGCATAAGGTCCTGGGATCGATTCCTAGGTCGGGCAGTGTTATTGGGTTTTTCCATTACGAATGTCTCAGTAGCAACCCGGAGTGTGGATTTGTGCCCGGTTGCTGGCAATAGGCTCGCCTCCTATTACATGGGACTTAAACATAACTGGCAAAATGTGGGTGTACTATAACGTGTAACAAAATAAAAGCAAGACCTCGGACACCCCAAGTAGAATATTAAATTATAAGACTAAAATTACATCTGTAATTTATACAAAAAGCGGTAAAATATTTGGGTTGTGTATTTTCAATCTTAAATAAATAGTAAAGGCATATTCAAATATAAGCGATATCATTGTCGCGTTTGGTAGCGATACTGGTGCAAAGTGACTAACCTGAAAGCGGATCAGGGGTCTACTTTCTAAGTCCGTCAACGAAGATACGGGCACGTCCGAACGTAGTTGATCCAGTTAAAGGAGTGACAAGTTCAAATTTTCATACAGGTAAAAACACATCGCGAGTAGGGACAACTGTCAAATCGTGTTGTCATTCATTCTTAGTTCGAGCTCTGAACTAATCTTAAGTCCGTAGGTGACACGGAGTAGAAAATGCTCGTAACTTCGGCCGACACCAAGGGCGTCACCAATGGGGAGCAGGGAGGGGCAGCTGCCCCCCCCCCCAGAGATAAAAAGTAACCAAATGCAAAGCAACCAAAGCGCCCGCTCACTTGAATTCGTCCAATTTTATGACTTACCGAACATAAAAAATTAAATCGAAATTTGGCAGCAATTGTATATAAATCTAACCGTTGTTGATATCCTAAAAGGGGCAAACATTTTTCTAGAAACGGGAAAAACGTTGAAAATTTTGATCGCTCTACCGTGCACAACGTGTACAAGTCATACTTTTCCCATCCCATATTTATCAATTTACCCTCCCCTGGGTCATCGGCTGGCGACGGCCTTGGCCTACACTACGGGTTTCATGCTTAGGGACCCTCAGTATCGCTACCGAACGCGACAGCGATATCGCTTATATCTGAATAGGCCTTAATACTTGGGACGTTTTTGCTTCCGATCAACTGCCTTGTTTTATTTTCATTAGATATCGATATCCATCAAGTCTGCGGAGTTCCGCTAGGTAATTAAATTTGACCCTGTATATAATAATGACAAACTCCATAGAGTTTGTCATTATTATATACAGGGTCAAATATAGGTTAACGACATAATGATTAGCGACATTTTGATGGCCAACATGTTTGCCTAATAAATTATCAAGCAGTTAGCAGTTGAAAATGTATAATCATAGCTGTTTGCGAACGCGTAAAAAATAGGAATAAAAATATAGTATTTTCTAAATTACAGGAATTATAAAGAAAATTACTCAATAAAATATTCGTTGGGAGACAACCGTTAACGTAAAAGACGCTCTAAATGGGAATTAAATAAATAATTAAATATTAATTAATTGTGCTTAATCATAATTACAACAAAATTAAATTATGACATCCATACTATCAATACTATTGTACCTAAATGTGAATAAAGTAACTGTCTGTTGACCTTTTCACGCCTTAACGGCTGAAAGGATTTAGATAGAATTTTGCACACATAGACCTTGACCCGTTAGGACATAGGATTTTTTATTCCGGTAGTACGTTCCCATGCGTCCACCCTGGCGTAGCCGCGGGCAAAAGTTTTTTTTTCCATAAATATGCGTCCAACCGTTTTATCACTTCGAGTTGTGTCAATAATATAAGGCGCAGATATATGATTTTAGTGACTTTTAAATCTGTTATTATTATTACGCTTTCATATAATGCAAGGAAGCTATGCAAACGTTAACTAGAACGCATTTACATCAATCTGTATGTGAATATTTAAGTATTACGTAGTCTAGTCATAAGTTTTGTCACATATGGACAGTCAAATAAATGACACAATGAGTTACGCACTACAACCATTTATATATCAAATGAAAGGGTATAAAATACAGATTAAATCAAATTATTCGAAATTTCCTCCTCTTGCTTCGATACAAGCCTTCAATCTGCAAGGCCAGTCATCAATCGAAGCACGCACGACGTTCATGTCAATATCGGCGACTGCTTTAATCAAGGATGCTTTTAGTGACTCCGTGTCGTGATAGGGTTCAGCGCAGACCTTCTCCTCTAAGTGCTGCCATATTTTGTAATCCAAGGGATTCAAGTCTGGACTGGATAAGGGCCAATCCTCATGCCTGATAAAGTAGATTCCACGGGTCGTGAGCCAGTTTTGGGTACTTTTCGCCTGAGCCGGCGCAGAATCCTGTTGGAATACCAAGTGCCTGTTTTCGAACATTGTTTGTGGCTGTTTGTTAGGACTGTGTTTTGATATACAAGGGCACTGGTTTTCACTCCTTTTTCACAAAAAAACACCTCCGTTGGACCCAAATAGGACACCCCAAGCCAAACCATGAATGCCGACGGGCGATGACCACGCTGAACACGTGGCACACGTATGCTCGCTTCTTCACTAGTGTGCATACACTTTATCATTGTTTGTTGAAATTCTCCTCAGCATTAAACATTTTTTCGTCCGAAAAAAGTATTTCGCGGTATTTTTTTCCCGCGTACCGCCTTAACAAAACCCCGGCGACTTTCGAGTCTGATTTTCTTCAGCCGTGCGTTAAGAAGACGTGCTGTTATTTTTTTAAAAGCACGCAGTCCTAGGTCTTCATTGAACACCCTTTTATCAGTAGTTTTGCTTAGTGCCATCTGCAGAGCCATAATTTTTTGGTTTCGGATAGGATTTCGTTGGATTCGCGCCTTCACTGGTTTGATGACCGCTGGAGTCCGAACAGTATGAGGTCGACCGCTCCTTTGTTTATCTTCTAATCTTGAATCTTCCCTGAATCGTTTGATAGTACGATAAATAAATCTGAGTGGAATTTTCAAATTTTTCAGCAGTTTGATAATCTCAGATGGCGCGTGACCGCAACGATGCAATGCAACTACTGCGACTCTTGTCTTCTTTGCGTGTCCACTCCATTATAGAAAATGCACAAAATTCCAGAAACCCTTTTTTTTATTTTCTTTAAATATTCAAATTTCGAATGCCCATAATATTTTCCTCGGCTTGCATTCTAAATTCGAAATTTTACTTATGTGACTTATGGGCCGACTACGTATACGTGGCCCAGTTGTCTACGTCTACATCTTATATCATGGAATTCGAGGATACCCCATGGAACTCCTAATCGAACACATATTATTGTGAATGAGTAATCGTACATAATCCGCCTATAATGTTCCCACTGCTGGGACACAGGCCTCCTCTCTGTGAGACGGAGTGGGCCGTAATCCACCACGCGAGCCTAGTGCGGGTTGGTAGATATCACATATCTTCGAATTTTTAGTTCTAGGACATGCCGGTTTCCTCACGATGTTTTCCTTCACCGTTTTTGCGAGTAGTTCAACTACAGCTCGTAAGTCGCGGCCGTTAGCACTGGGCCACCACTGCTCTCGGGAGAGGCAGCCCTTCGGCCACTGCTCTTGAGAGGGCAATCATACGGAAGATGAAATAAGGTACCTAGCTGGTTGGGTACCTAACTGATCATGGATTTCGAAGATACCCTACGGAACTCCTCAATAACGAACAGTACCTATACATATTGTGATTGGGTGGGTTATCGAAAATAAAATAAAGTTGATGAGCAATTGAGCACCTACTGGTACACGAATTTGTATTTTTTTTTTTTACGCATAGTTCAACCTACTACCAAAAAGAAAACACAACGTGCGTGCAACGTCCGGTAAGGACCAGGCCCGGGTCGACGGCGCGTCGTAGTCCACGAGTGCTTCAAAGAGATGTCAGCACAAGTGTAGGGGTCCGCTAAGGCCGATGCCTGCCGGGGTCGCGGGAAGGTACTAACGGGTTACCGAGGCCCCTGGCAACACAGGCAACAGGAAGGAATACGGGTGGGTTTTAGTCAGTAAGATTCTGACACACCCTTCCGCTCCGCACAGAGCGGGAGAAGTTATATGATGATTTACCACCCAAAAAAAAAAGCTGGCAAGAAATAAAACAAACCAGAGACACCGACTTCCAAACTAAAATATTTTGCACTGCGGTGTTTTGTTTTTGGAAGTTGGTTGCAATTTTTGTAAAAAAAAAAAGTTTCATATTCTCGGGAGGAAACAATGACCACTTTTGGACTTTATCACATTAAATTCAGCATCAATTAGCTTTATTTTTGAGGTCGCTAGTTGCTTCATAAAATATGACAAGGTTCTAATTATGGTCAAGGTGTGTGCAGTGTATAAATAAACGAGCATGCTGTTAGCAAATCTTACCAGGCCTCTTATATTTGACATGCCTTTGCACGTTAGAGTCACCTGACGCGTCTTCAGTGTTGTCACTGGTGGCCGCAGAGGGCGTTGGCGACGGAGACTTCGATGACGACTGAACGTGGCGCGGGCTGCGTTTAGTTTGCTCGATTTCACGGCGACATTTTTCTTGGGCTACCTATAATTGTAAAATGTTGAATTTAATTTTGGATTGTAGTTTTCAAGTTGCAGTATGGATAAATAAAGAAACATAGGATTTGTGTGTATGTGACGCATATTGTCCCCCAATTTGTTCTTTTTTTTGTATTTGTGTTCCTTCTTTGCGTCACGTTTACCGCACATAAACGTATTTTCTTTTTTTCTTTCTTATAGGGCTGGTACAGTTTAGATGGGACTCGTCCTGTGTAAAATAATGTCTTCACCGGTTTACATACATTGGTGACCTTTGCACTGTTTCTGCTTTATTTGTTTTTACTATATAAATAAATAAACAAATTCTTTATTGCCATAGACAGGTTACAGAAACATTGAGATCCTGGCTCCAGAGCTAGGTTAGAGTACCTGTATTTCTGGAGCCAGTGACTTCTTCCATTTATGTAACAGTTAAGCAAGTATATGCAGCAAAAGGTGATAAAATTATCTTATTTAAAATTAAGTGAACATTTTAATGTAAGCACTAAAAATAGAATAAGAAAACTAAAATTAGAATTAAAGCAATAAAATAATCTCATTAAATCAAAACCAAAATTAGATTATATATCTAAGTGCAATATGAGAAAATTTATTAAGAAAGGTTTGTGTACATATTTAATATGTACACACGGCTACATATTAAGGGTTCCCTATCCATTAGCATAAAATTTTAAGACCTAATATAACTTAGCATAATGTTGTTTGGCATAATTATTTTTTCGCATAATATAATTACGCATAACAGCTCATGCATAATTTTTTTAAGCATTATGTCTATAACCATAATAATGATTAGGCATAATATTTTAAAGCATAAACTTATTAAGCATAAAGTTCTAAAGCATAACTTTTTTAAGCATAAAGTTCTAAAGCATAACTTTTTTAAGCATAATATCCTAAAGCATAAAAGTTAAGCATAAATAACAAGCAAGCAAGCAAGCAGCATGCAGCAGGCAGGGTTTCTGTGACGGCTCCGGCGCTGCGGCCCTCCGGCGGCCCCACGCGTGCTAATCGTCGCAGACGGCTTTCGCTCACCACCGCAGCTTCGGCTTGTTGGCCGGCTTCGCCGGCCAGCCTCAGCCGTGGCGGCTCGCTCGCAGCCGCCTGCTCCTCAGCCCGCGGGCCGCCTCGCCCCTACGCGCCTACGCGATTTTAAATAACACTCAAGGGGTAGGACAAACAAGACTACGTGAAGTCGGTTTTGCAGCAATTCGGTTCTGTGACTAACTTTTGTTGCACAGCATATTAATTTTTTAACCAACAATATTATTTGATTGTTACAGGTACTATAGCTAATTGGTTTGCTCAGAATTATGTATTGGGCACTACAAGTTCACCACCACCATTTCCACCCAAAGTCTGGAGTATGTATTTACTAGTAAAGGAAAATATACTCAGGACACAAAATCATGCAGAGGCATGGCACAATAGATTTGCTCATTTTGTGGGAACTGGATTTTATTTTTGGCAAAAAAGATAGTTCAAGAAATAAGACATCAAACCATTGAAATAGATAAACTGGATATCGTAACATCACTTATACCAAAAAAAAAAGAAAAAATACACGGACAAAACCAAAAAAATTGAAAAAATCATTGGTAAAAAAGATGAGTATCCTTCTAAACTAGAATATTTACAAGCAATTGCTAAAAATATACACCTAAAATAAATAATTAAGGACTACTATTTCAATCAGTTAACTTCTATCTGAGGAATAACCGCCATATTTATTTCTCCCTCGTAAGGCCCAACGACCTAATTTAATGACAAAAAAATTTTGACACTCCGGCCCGAGACACTATTTAAAATCATTTAAATTATATATCTAATCATAAAAATATATATCGACCTAAATTTGGGTTGGGCCTTACGAGGTTAATAGAAGTTAACTGATTGAAGTTAACTAATTCACTGCTGTGTGAAATAAACGTTTCTCGCGATTGAAAATGTCATGTATATTTATAATAAATCATTTGCATGAACATTGTTTTTGTTATTTATATTAATTGTATGCCTAAATATTATTATGCTAATAGCCATTAGGCCTACTAACGTTATGCTAAAAGTCTTTAGGCCTACTAACGTTATGCTAATAGTCATTAGGCCTACTAACGTTATGCGAATCAAATTTATGCCAAAACAAATTAGTCTTTAACATGATTATGCCAACATAAAATGTATGCCTAAAAAAATTATGCCAAAGTATTATTATGCCTAAAAAAATTGTGCCAAAATCGTTATGCCGAAGTATATTAGGACAAAAAACATTATGCGAAAAGAAGGGATCCCCATATTAACCCATTAATTCCCAAGGGTAAAAATAAAAACATATTTATTGGTTTTATTGTTTATTACGTTTACAAATACATCCAAAAAGATAAAATTATAGTAAAAAAAAATATTGAATAATCAGTTTACATTCCGCAAAATGTTGCGTCTAAGCAACGTTGGGATTACTGGACTTAAATTTTACTATCAAGTCTAACAACGTTGGAGTATTAGCGTGAGTGAAACATTTTAAAACAATCGGCATGAAGATGTACTTGACATTTTTTACACATATAAATTGTTGTACTTCGACACTGTCGACATCTTCTTCGACGTTTATTTTCGTGCTCTTCTATGACATGACCAATATTATCGAAGCGAATATTGGAAGGTAACGCATTTTTGGATGGTCTTCCTAGATTTGTATTTGAATTACCCAAAAAGTGCGAATTATCTGCAAGTTGGGCTTCTTCGGTTTTCATCAAACTTACAGCAACGTAAGATTTGAATTCCAATTGACTCAAAGATCGCTCATTTGCCAGGTTGTAAATTTTCCACGAATTTACCAAAACACTGTCTATCAAATTGATGAACAGTGGCCACCACCACTTTTTCCCTCTTACTCGAATCCTATAATTGGCTATTCCATTATCATGGAGATCTACGCCACCCATATTTTTATTATAATCTGCTATAACCTGGGGCTGTGGCACATTCAACATCTTTTTTATTTTTCTATCGTAACGTTTTGCTGTAACCAATGGTTCGATTTTCGCGTTGTTAGTAGCCACATTCACCACAGAATTGTCATTCCATCGAACCAACAGTACTTCATGTTTTTGGTCAAAGCTATAGTCAAATGACCCTCTCTCTTTTTTCTGAAGACTTTTCGTATTTATCAATGTTTTATTCATTGTTCTATTTTCTCTAATAGTGCCAGTGGCAAAATAGCCTTTCTCTTTCAGAATGCAAAACAATTTATGTGAAGAAAAGAAATTATCAAAAAAAATGCGATGTTTATGTGGGTGTTCAATGACGGACAATAGGTCCAGAACAATATTTTCTCCTAGACCTAAATCATTTCTAGTGACGTTACTATTCTTTCCGCCATATGGAATAAACTGGTACAGATAACCATTTGAACTACACAAGCACCATACCTTGAATCCAAATCTTACAGGCTTTCCTTTGATGAACATCTTGCAACCATGACGTCCAAAATACGGCACCATTTCTTCGTCAATTGATAAGTTGTGTGAAAATATTCCGAACTGCATATTTTTTTGGTTTATTGTATTGAAAATAGGACGCAATTTAGCGAATTTATCATTTTGATCCAGATCAGCATTATCACATAAATGAATATTTTCCTTTATAGAGTCGAATTTGTTACGACTCATACAATTTCTTACAATTGATACATTTTTGTCTTCATCTTTTGACCAGTATAGTTTCGCAGCAGGCAAAGAATGATATCCAGTCAGTAATAATATACCAAAAAATCTTTTGAGTTCTGCTACCGTGAGGGTAAATAAATGACGGTTATGGTCACAAGCATATTTTTTTGAAAAACCTACAATCTGTTCCCAAACTTCATCACTAAAATATAGGGAAAATACTTCAAAAGGTGTTTTTCCACCTACACGTTCTTCAATATTCTGTGTCATTGCTGTTTCGTCACTTGTAGGAAAATGTGTATAAGTTGGATGTTCTTTTTTCCAGTCTGGAACACATTTTGGTGACTTCTTCGGCAGTCTTGGCTTTTTCGAAGCTGAAGGACCGGGCTCACCTTGCGTATTTTCAGGCTCTGCGGGTAAATCGGTGTGGATTTCATACGTTCCAGCGATATCAGTGGGCACACTATTGTTGTAATCACCTAGCGCGTCATCGTCTAGGTCTTCCTCGTCTGTAAGATTGTCAACCGTCGGGGGGATGTACACGGCATCGATTTGATTGGCATCTTCTAAATCCTCTTCCTCTTCTAATATACTCAGAACATCTTGAGAAGATATAGATCGTTGCCAAGCCATTTCAACTTTTTAATTTTTTTCACTGATTTGTGTACACTCACTTTTCGTTTTTAAGAATTACTATGTGACACGGTTAGCTTGGCGTTCTATAACCGACTAACTAATAAAATAAAAGTGCTTGTACTCTTTGTATACCGAGAACCCATGCATTTCTAACATGAATGGCAAGCTGTGTAACAATAACAACTGACTATTATTTCTCCCAACGTTGCGCATACGCAACGCTTCCTGGAAATCTAAAATAAACAACACGTGTAAGTAGTTTTGTCCAACAAAAGGGTTCATATCATAAATAAGATATTGCTAAAGCTTTATACAGTGTAAAAAGTATAGCTTTGTTTCAATTAATATTTTTTTATGATTGGATGAATCTGTCGATCTTGAGATGATTCAATTAGCAGTTTTTGAAAAATAAAAATATTATGTATTTGTATTTAAAAAAACATTTAAATTTTTTTTTAATCATCTCTTAGTTTTTCTTCTCGAGACTGGCTTACATTTCATAGATTTATTTCCTTATTTTTAAAACAAAAAAAAAAACAAATTTGAAATGTTGCGCTCGCGCAACGATGGGTAAAGATGGGTTAAGCTATACCATTTATAAGCTTTCCATTATAAGCTGACCTCTCATTGTACGGAAATCCTATACAATGCGAGATCAGCTTATACTGGAAATGTATAGCTTAATATGTAGCCGTGACCCGTGTGTACACATAAACCTATTGTAGTAAATTCTTTAAATAATAGTGAAAACTACATCAAAATCCATTGGGTTATTGTATAGTGTAAATTGTACCAAAATAATATTTGTACGCCGATGACGGCTAGACATAGCGTTCTTTAATAATTACAAAATCTGTACCTAACCTTATGTTCAACAAATAAAAAATAATTGTTATTCAATGGATTTTGATGCGATTTTCGCCATAATTTAGAAGAAATAAGGACGCAGACACACAAACACGAAAAGTGACTTTATTTTATACTATCTATACAAGGTCAAGTTTAATCAGCTAGCTAAACTCCGCAGACGTGACGTGTATCCATAACTATACACTAACAATATAAAACAAAAAACCGGACAATTGCGAGTCTGACTACGAGGGTTCCGCACAGGTAGGTATTAAATAAAAACTATATTTTTTATGCTTTAATTACAAATGTACAGTTTTCAGATTTTTCCCTGTACTTGTTTCTTAATTCCCAAATTTCATAGGTCAACGGAAAATACCCTATAAATTTTGATTCTCTTGACAGTGTCAAAATATACGTTTTTTTGCGGCATAAACGGCCGTATCTCTTTTACGTTAACTTAGAAGTTTGATTTTTTTTACAGCTTCAAGGGACTGTAGACCTGAGTATATGGTTATAATTTCAACTCGATACCTTTACGCGTTCCCGAGATAAACGGTCTTCACAGACAGACAGACAGACAGACAGACCGACAACAAAGTGATCCTATAAGGGTTCTGTTTTTCCTTTTGAGGTACGGAACCCTAAAAACGAATAAATTACTTTTTTGAGACCGTAGCTAATTTGGTTACCTGCAGGCTTAGCATGACGCTTTCTATTTCTTCGAAGAATAGACACGGCTCTTTCTATACAAAGTGACATTTCGTTTATCCATTTTTGACATCGCACCGTAGAAATCCTTCTACAATCTGTCATTTTGTCTTTCGTTTATAACGATCTTTGTCTAGGTCCTTTTTTATGTAGAAGGATTTCTACGGTGCGATGTCAAAAATGGAGAAACGAATTGTCACTTTGTATAGAAAGAGCCTTGTCTATTCTTCGAAGAAATAGAAATCGCTGAACTATGTCCGTGTTTTTGTTTAATCGTGTTTGGATATCAATATCCGACAGGAGTGCGGAGTTTCACCTGCAGCTAGTTAAATTTGACCTTGTAGATAAGATATAGTAGTTTAACTCACGCAGTTTTCTATGAGATCCTTAGCAATCTTGATCTGTTCCTTGGTGCCCAAGAACGTGACTTTCCGTTCGGTTCCCTTGTCGTTGTGTGTGATGACCTTGATCTTCGCTCCACTTCGGTGGCTTATTGAATTTATGTTCTCGCCTTGACTTCCTGATGAAGGAAAGGGGTACAGGATTAAGCTAATGAGACTCGCTTCCATTCTTCGATTGACAAAGACACGCATACCCAAAAAATAAATAAATATTATGTGGTTATCTGGAAAATAAGTACCAATTAGAGCTGGCACCATGGCGGCGTTTTCAGAAATTCTTCCTGAAAAATTAGAAGGGGAACCAGGGCATCCATCCACCACACGAAACTCGTAGTGTATAAGGCTTTTGTGCCTAAGGAGATCCAGAAACCCAGATCTTAAGTGCTCAAGTCACCGGGTGCTTTTGGTCAGTAGCCGGAAATAAGGGTTATAGATCCTAAATAGTCATTTAAAATGATTACAGAAACATACGACACGACATAGATGATTTTCATAGATCTATTCAATGATACCCCACTTGACATAGTTCGTAGACTTATTTTTTTTTTCTTTTGCACAATATGGCGTCTGGTTATCGCCATATTGAATTTTGATTACTGTCATGTCTTTAGTCACAAATAAAAAATCGGCCAAGTGCGTGTCGGACTACGAACAATGAAGGGTTTCGTAGTTCGGATGAATTTATCCCAAAAACAAACTTAACATTGTAGTTGAAAAAGTTGTTCTCACATTCATCGATTTACGTCACGGTCAATTCTCCAACTGCAAATGTAAGTTGGTAGACTATTACTCGTTAACTTGTAAAGCCTACTTAGCTGTGATAGTTTTCCTTTTAATTTCGTTACTATTGCCATGATTTTTTCATATATCGAAAAACAACCATTTAGCTGTCAGGAGGGGGGGGGAGGACACTTGACTCTCAACTACTATACTTGCCAAAATACAATATCTAGTCCCTGTAATTGTTACCCTCTGGATAGACTTAAAACAATAAAGTACCTTGGTATTCTGCTTGACGAAAGGTTGACTTGGTGCCCTTACATAGATCTTTTGTCAGGTAGACTACGTAAACTTATTTATATTTTTTTTAAATTAAGTCATGTAGCGGATAAACAACTACTCAAAACCGTTTATTTCGCGCTGGCTCAATCAATAATATCTTATTGTATTACGTCATGGGGGGGAGCGCGTAAAACGCATATCATGAAACTGGAGCGAGCACAGCGAGCGTTACTAAACTTAAGGTTATGATGTTTAAGCCTTTTAAATATCCCACTATTAACTTGTACTCAGAATGTGATGTTTTGACAGTTCGGCAGCTATTCATTAAAGAAATTATATTGGCCCAACATAGTAAACTTAATTATAATATAGAAATAATTAATAATAGACGTTTAGGGAGAGTATGTTCTACAATTCCGTATAAGACATCCTTTATAAACAAATTCCAATGTTACTTAGGGCCAATGCTATACAACAAATTGAATAAAATTATCAAATTCTACTAGTTAAATAAACATTCGTGCAAAAAACTTTTAATAACCTGGCTAAAATCGCAAACATATCTAGAAATTGAAAATTTACTTATTAATCTACTATAGGAACCTCTGAATAAATAAATAAAATAATAATAATAAACAATATAAAAATAATAATTAAAAATTAATGTCCCTAAAACATTTAAATCAATTTAGGTAAAATAACATAATCAGAATAGAAAAACAAAAATGTAAAAAGTCGCAAGTTCATACAGTCAGTGGTCAAACTATTTGTTTTTTTAAGTTGACGGTATTTCGAAAAATTGTACAATGAATATGTCAACAAATTAGTTATAATATTTCTATTACATTTTACCCGCAGCAAGAGTACCCGCTGTTTAATCTGTATTTTATTATATTAGTTGGTATTGTTTAGTGTATTGGTTTAATGTGCAAAAGTTGTTTACAATATACAATTAGATCTTAATGAACACGTCTGTAGATAGTTACACGGGAAAGATCTAACGCCTAAGGTACAGGGTCGGCCTAGTTTAGGTGTTAGTGGTCATTCGAAATGTGTTCAATTGCAGAATTGTACCTACTGTTTACCAAAATCAATTTGTAAATTATTTTTGTGTCAATAAAGCTTTTTTATTTTATTATTTATTTATATTTGTAAAATTGATTGACGTAAGAATCATCAAAATCGGCCCATGCGTTTGATCTCTAGATGGAGCGGCGCCATAAAGGAACAAGCATACATACATAGGCTGATAAACACATTACCCTCTTTTGCGTCGCGGTCGAATAAAAACCTATTGGTTTACTATAATATACACAATAAATACCCTACTTTTAAGCCACTTACCGATGATCCTGCCGCAAGCCCACGCCGGTACACTCATGCTCTCTTCAACATTGAGCGGCTGCTGGTTAATAAAGTCGTGTATGAGGGTCTCGGCAATCTGTGTGGCGTCACTGCGCCCTCTGATGACGCACACATCGTGGTCTTTGTCGCTAAACTCTTTGACGTTTACTTTCGCTCCTGTGGTCTTTTCTATCTCTTTTATATTGGATCCGCCGCGGCCTGGAGACGAAAAATATGAGAATGAGTAAGTCTTGTGATCGCAGGAGAGCTAAAATGTTCATTGACCAGACTCTCAAGTCGTCAGTGACAAACCATCCGGTTTATCGCTGAGGACTTGAATAGCACAAAACAGAACAGTATGAGGGTAAATCTTATATTGATGCATCAAAATTAAAGGTTAATAATATTACATAATCGGCCTATAATGTTCCCACTGCCGGGACACAGGCTTCCTCTCTGTGAGAGGGAGCGGGCCGTAATCCACCACGCGGGCACAGTGCGGGTTGGTAGATGTCACATGTCTTCGAATTTTTGGTTCTAGGAGATGGCGGTTTCCTCACGATGTTCTCCTTCACCGTTTTTGAGAGCAGTTGTGATGAAGTAATTTACACAAAGTAAAGCGCCTGTCTTGGTTCGAACCTACGACCTACAACTCGTAAGTCGCGGTTGTTACCACTGGGCCACCACTGCTCCCCTTCATTCTTCCTCCTTAATAATATTAATGTTTAAATAAATTTTGAATTAGGTACGTTAGAATATTGTACACCATAAAGGTATGTTACAGCAATGAATGAAAGGCTATTAACAAAAGGCAGATTTGAGTAGAAATGCCGGGAGGGAACACCCCAGAAAGACATATAGTGACCTCCTTGGTGATGTTCTTCAAAAAGGTCAGCTCCGTAGTACTCGCAACCGGCGTGCGTGTATGACCAGATGTATGTACGTAAACGAAGCGAAAGGAGTATGTAAGGAGCGTAGCAGGTGGCGTTCTATAGTTTCTGCCTACCTCCATGGGAAGAAAGCGTGAGTTTATGTATCTTTTATGTAATAATTAATAATACCTGTGACAAACAATAAATTAAATATTACATTAGATTCACACCGTTTAGGTGCACCGCCACTATTCAGCGGTTAGACATATATTTATCTACATCCTTGGCTTTAAACTCAGATTACATTTATATTATCAAATAATATGCATTACAAAATTAGTTCCACAAGATTACAGAGTTTCTTATTACTTAGTTGTAAATGTGTAGTATCAGTTTCCTGCAACTTGATATGTTACTAGGTATCTACTGAACTCTCCGTTCTATTTAATTTAGTTTTGTACAAGAAATTCTTAGAAAAATGTGTGGAGGTCATAGCCTACATTCATTTATTTGTATCAACGTCAAGAACCCAGGTGTTCTAGACGTTGATACAAATAAATTTCAGGTAGCAGCACAAACGTGATATAAACTAGAACATTACGTATATCGTCTCGGCACATTTCAAATGCGAAACATCACACACGTTGGGTAAGTATATGCTGCAAATCTTGTTCTGATGATGATCAAACTAAAGGTCAACGATGAGTTTCGACTAAAGGATGACATGATGATGGAGCATACATTCTATTTCATTGACTATTTTCGGCTTATTGCCAATCGTCTACATAAAAAGGCGCCAGACACCAGACACACCAAATCCCGTGGATGTAGTCTTTGGCAACTGAAGTATGTACTAAATTCGGTAAAGAAGCAACATCTTTCACCATTTGTACACTATTGGAATCTTTCACATGTACCTACATGTGAAAGATTTTTTTTTTTAATGAAGATATTTGGCTGTATACACGAATACAACGCTAAAAGGTTATTTTGGCGCGTGGCCAAATTCGGAACTAACGTAGTCTTGTTTTGTCAATAGAATTTCTGTGACACAATTTCACAAATGTTTACCATCAACCCTGGCCCTGTCAATGTCATTCAGGAGCCAAAATTTCCTAGTAACACTCTAAAATGGACCATGTCCTGGATTAATCCATGGAATACTTCTTATCCGGGTATTTAACGAGGCCTCTAATTTCTATGTCAGCCAGGTAATTTCTAATTTCTATGTAAGGCCCACAGGACAGTCATTTTTGTACAGGTTTTTATATCTGTAAATGTTTGCCATGTATCTTTATCCTATGCAAATCCAAAACGTTTCCTTACTTTCTAAATCTATACAAGGTGTCGTTTTGTATCCTCGTCAAATTCAAGTAGGTAACTATGCTAATGATTCTCGACACGAATCAATAATAAAATAATATTTTTTTTTCTAATTTTCGTAAATGTTTAGGAGACGCATGTTAAAACGCGGCCCGTGTGATACCGCACAATAACTGCCCTTTTACACACACACTACTGCACACGCAACGGGGTGATTCTATTTAGTAATTTTTATATGATTATATGTATATGTCTTTCATAGCAGCCTCCTGGACGAGGATGCAAAACGACACCTTGCATAAAAATTAAATGCTGTTCGTTGGTAAGCGCATCACTTGAGAACGGCTGGACCGATTTGGCTATTTTTTTAACGGACTTCCATAAAGGAGGAGGTTATATTTGTACACTACACTACACTACACTTATATTTGTCAGTAGGTTTTTTTTTTCGTCTTAACATGTTCTTATTAGACCAAATTAAGTTACTTAATATGAAAAAAAAAAAAATAAGTTTCCCGGAAAAGTTTCAAATTCGGAAAACCTAGACATCCTTTTTTCTATGGGATTTTTGTAACGATGTTCGTGTCGAATTAAGTAATAGGGATATTACTGTCGAACCCATCTGAACATCAGGGGGGCAACCATCACCTCTTATAGCACTGTTATTATAATATTACTTCACAGAGGGAAAGTGATGGAGCTAGCTCCATCTCTTTCTCACGCTAAAGTAATATTGAAATAATACTGTTATAAGAGGTGATGGTTGGCCCCCAGGACGGCAACCATCCTGTCAACTTTTAAATTGACACGCACGTGAACATATCCGTCAGAAGTTGGTCAAAACATCCCAGTGATTTGCTGGAGTCGTTTTCTCCTCTACCGGTCGTTATTTCTACTGACAAAGTTTATTTAATTTATAATATGTATGTATGCATTAGTATTTATTCTTGTATGTTCTAGTTATTTCCGAGCTATCTATCCCGTATGTTGCACCTGCTATGTTTTTATCTTTGCATCCCTTTTTTTTGTTGTTTGGGTGGGAAATAATCAACAAACTTATTCCGCTCTGGGCGGAGCGGGAGGCTATGAGACTCTTACTGACTAAAACCCACCTATGTTCCTTCCGTTGCCTGTGTTGCCAAGTTTTATCTCTGCATCCCTAAGGTTGACTGGTAGAAAATGCATCAGGCATTAAATCCGCCTTTGTACAGTATTTTCTTTACTTGTGCATAAAGTTTTAACAAACAAATAAGTATCACACCCACCAATGTAATTACATGTCGTGCCAAGAGATTTATTACAACGATAGATTATGACATTATGACGCAGTTACAAAATTGTACTTCAATGAAGGTGCTTTTTTTTTGTGAAAATTTTGTGTGTTTAACCTGGTTTCAGTGCTTTATGAGTAATATCTATTTAAGGGACGGGGTGAAAGTACAAGAGCGCGGTTTATTGGCAGGCGGCATGCTATGCGCCACGTAATACTTGGAAACACACTGACCGATATTTACATAGGCTTGTTTTCGTCACCTATTGTCTTATAAATAGGTAAAGATATGTCCGGATGGATTCTGTTAAAAGAACGGTGGGTAACAATTTTGATAAGGGGATTTGAAATCTTTAGAAAGTTTTCTTCTGTAATGGCAGAAAAAGTATATGAGAAAAAAGGCTGCCTCATTTATTAAGCCCACCATGGTGTTTGATTCCAAAAGTTTGGTCTCAGGCAGACAACGCCAAAGCCGATGCCTGCCGGGGTCGCGGAAAAGTCCGAAAGGGATACCCTGGCCTCTGGCAACACACAGGCATCGGAAGGAACACGGGTGGGTTTTATTCAGTAAGAGTCTGCCACACCCTCCCGCTCCGCCCAGAGCGGGAGAAGTTATTTGATAATTTCACACCCAAAAAAAAAAGGCAGACTACGCCGTCATTTTGTAAATACATATGCTATAAGTTTTTCTAAATATTCCTTGAATTTGTTAGCCTCTCCACAATTCTAGGATTAATGTATTTTACCTTATCTTAATTTATTATAATGAACAGTTGCATGCAACTGGCAGTCATAAATCATTCATAGGGACAATCCCGAAGATACGCTTAGATGTGTCTACATATTATCTGTGTCTAAGTGTATTATGTATTTATGTATGACGATACAAACATTATTGATGATGACGACATGAGATGACGTGTTACGTCGCAATTCTATCGATAGTTAGGTAACGGTTTCAATCTCGGCCAATGACAGACGTGACAAGCGTCCAAAAAAAGTCATGACGTCACAATCACAACCTTAGGTATATGCGTAGGTAAAGAAGCATTATGTATGTTTGAGCTCCACATTAAAGGATGATTTCCACCAAACAGCTCGCATCGCATCGGATCGGAAAGGATACGAACGGATGCGGCGACAGCCAATCGCGTCCGGCACGATGTCGACGCATACGATGGGCTCCGTACCGTCACTTGCGAACGTACCTATCCGTTTCTGTGCCTAGTCAAATAGTTTAATTCCTAGTGTGTTGACGTGCTCTAATTTTTGAAAATGGTTGAAGTTGACGAAGTATTGTTGGCTATCGGATAGGTCCGACGACAGGCGAATGGAGCCAATGTGCGTCGCAGCATACTTTCGGCTACGATCGCGTGTCGCGGAAGACGCCCGTGGTCAAGCTGCTGTACGCGGCTTGGTAATATGGACTTTACTGTGCTATGTACACACGGCTACACATCAAGCTATATATTGCCAGTTTACGCGGATCTCGCACTGTACAGATATCCTATGCAATGCAAGATCAGCTTATACTGGAAATGCATAGCTTGATGTGTAGCCGTGTGTACACGGTTTAATATCGTTTAAACATTGTAAAATCCGCTCCGATCCGATGCGACTATAAATTATTTTGAATCTTAAAATGTTGATGGTGTTAAGTTCAAAATCGGATGATAAAATTTGAATATTTGTGGTAACTTGTTCTGGCGACTGTACTACATGTATTTCTAAAAAAAATATAGTAGGCATAATACAAATCGGCGAGATGACCTATGAAGCCGAATGGTATTTTGTAACCACAATTTAGAGCAGGGATTCCCAAACTATTTTGGACAAGAGACCCCTTTTCCAAAATGAACTGATACCTCAGACCCACATAGCCAAATGTTTTCATCTTGTACGAACTTGTGTACGCTTATCGACTTGTTGAGTTCTTTAAAAGTACAAGAATGTACTAAAACATTAGTCATTCTTATAACAAGTTGGTACACGTAACACAACTTATACAGTTTCTTGTAAGTTTCAAATAAGAACTTGTGTTAATTAATGGGGCTCGATTTTTAGACCTCGTCGACCCCCAAAATCAGTTTTCGTTTATGTCGACCCCTGAGAAACCGATTTGACCCCAAGGGTTCGATATCGACCACTTTGGGAATCCCTTTGAGTTTAACAATTATAAAAAGTAAGTAACCGTTAATAAAGGCACAAAGTAACAAAAACTATGCATTTAAAAAATACAATATTTTTTATACATACCTCTATAATATTTTTTTTCGTAGTCTACTATCATTTTTAGGCAATGACTACGAAAATACTATATTTGATATAAAAAAAAGTTGGCAACCCTACACCGAGTGCTCGGCTGAGAATTCGCTATTCCAAGCGGACGTTCGTTATCAAAATACATTCGAATGAAACGTTTATTTGATTTTCGAAACATTCGAAAATAGAACTTGATGCAATGATACAACACAGGATATCGTCTATGTTCGATTGCTTTGCATCAATGCGCACCGACATCACACGCAAGCGTTGAGTTTAAAGTAATGCAGATATACAAAGTAATTTTAATTTGACCCTGTAGGTCAAATTCAATTAGCTAGCTAAACTCCGCAAACGTAATGGGTCTCGATATCTAAAGATGATAAAACAAAAATTAAATTATTTTGATGAGGTTTTTTTTGGGGTCATCAATCAACGTATAGTCACTTGAAATATAAGCTTTTTTGTGTAAACTTCATAGACGTGATGGGTATCGACAGTGGCGTGCAGTGGTTCTCCTCCATGCATACTGACACCAAAAAAAAAAACTAATTCGCGCAACATCACAGCGCGGCTCTACATACAAGAACTCACCACATTATTCAAGGCTTAAAACACGATTTTGTAACGATGCAAACAGAAGAAAGATTCGGCCACCTCAATTATCATAACGAAGTGGGTGGGTGATAATTACAGAACACGTCACTTGGAAGATATCCGAAGTCATGAATTATCATGTTTTTGGATTAATTCTCTTAATTCGGGCACACATCTACCTTTAGACACAACTTGAATCTTATCATTAAACGACAAGTGCGACTAACCTAACCTAACCAACACATTATCGGCGCAAACTTCACAACAGAACACCATTCTTAGGTAAATAAACAAATAATAACACAACACATAATATTTACACTACTTTACGTTTCAAAACCAATTACTTATAACATAATAAGATCTATAAAAGCTAAACATTCCAGATCACATATAAATTACGTGTCACTGTCACATGAAACAAACACTACCAATTAAAATTGTAGTTCCGTGTGGTGCCGGACGTTAAGAATAGCACCATCCCATTTCTTCCCGTGGGTGTCGTAAAAGGCGACTAAGGGACTTACTAGAGAATGGGCAGCAGCGTTCTTTATGCATTTTAAGACCACACTGCGATCGCCAACCCGCCTGCCAAGCGTGGCGATTATGGCAACCCCCCCCTCCCCATTGGGGGAGGCCTATGTCCAGCAGTGGACGTCTTCCGGCTGGAATGATGATGATGATACCGTGTTCTTCCACAAAAGGGACTATTATATTTTGCCGGATAACACTGACACACTGGACTGTGTTGCCGAAACTTATTTTCCTAACTCCCCAAAAAACAAACGAAATTTCCCAAATATGAGAAGAAAATAAAAAATTATGAAGTTTTTAATTATTTTTATAGGGCTTTTGCGATTCCTTACAATTTATAATTTTTTGGAAGGTATAAATTCAACAATACCACCCTTTTTTTAATTGTCTCTAGTAGTCTGGTAGTCATGAAGGAAACTTCTCCGCAATTCGGGGAATTGTCCAAAAATTGGGAACCCTGGTCTTCAATATTTTTCATTCATTAAATCTTCACTTTACACACAACCAATGAGGACCAAGCTCCTGCCGCCGGAGTTACGCCACTAATTTAAACCATTTCACTATTGTGTGCCGTTCATACACACGAAAATATACACGAGTGTGCGTAAATTTATGAACGGAATGTAGACGAAGCGAATGCTTGCCTTGCTTACGTAAAACGTAAGCTCCGTCGAACTATGAGTCACGTGGCGTCTGCGACAAATTGCTATAAGAGTTTTAACAGGAGTTTAACATTTTTTTAATATTTTGTATTATTGTATTACATAGTTAAAATAAATGCATTTGGCGTTGTTGGCAGGGTAGGCTAGGCCTAATTGCCTCTATGGACTGCACGCCGCTGGGTATCGATAACTAACTGCGATAAAATAAAAACATATTTTCACAACTCATACTTCCAGTAACAAACGAACGTGCTAACCATTGTTTTGTTTTGTTATTAGTAATTAACTGTTTATTTATTTTACTTTGATGGTCCTAGTTCATCATTTTTGTGACTGTTACAGCTATAGATACATATATGTAAGCGGGCACGCCCTTTATACTTTTTTTTTTTGTGGGAAATCATCAAATAACTTCTCCCGCTCTGGACGGAGCGGGAGGGTGTGTCAGACTTACTGACTAAAACCCACCCGTATTCCTTCCTGTTGCCTGTGTTGCGGGGGCCTCGGTGACCCATAAGTACCTTCCCGCGACCCCGGCAGGACGACCTTTACACTTGGAGGCTTTTATTTAGGTTTTAAGTTCTGTTTTTATCTCCGCTTGAGAATAATTTTCGGTCTTTTTCTTTTCTTTTTTTTTGTTGGTGTAGTGGTGTGCTAGCTGACATATTATGGCTAATAATTTAATGTTTTGTGTTGCACGTGATGTAAATTGTTTTGCATACTATTGTATAGAATCCATTTTTTTTCTCTAACTGAACAGACAGCTGTGCTGCTGGGGAGTTTGTTGCGCCACTTCTTCTTCCCAGCTAAAGCACTAGGGAGTGGTGAAGGACGGGCGTTTTGGGGGACTGTCTTATGTAATTTTGACGTTCGAAAAGTGCTGATCCTCAGCCTAGTTTGAATAAATGACTTTTGATTTTGAAACACTACCAGCGGACGTAGACCCCCAAAAAATATACATCAAATCTTTTTAATTGTTTCGTGTTTAGTTATCGATACCCATTAGGTCTGCGGAGTTTCCTAGCTAATTTAATTTGACCCTGTATAGATCAAGCGGTAGAGTGTGTGTAAAAGGGCAGTTACAGTGCGGTATCACACGGGCCGCGTTTTAATATACGTGTGTCCCACACATACCGATTTCCGAACCCTAGAAAAAAAAAGACCTACTTACTTTATTATTGATCTACTTATTCTATTTATTTTATTATTCGTGTCGATTCGTATCGATCTCCTTATTTTATTATTGATTCGTGTCGAGAATCATTAGCATAGTTACCTCCTTGAATTTGATGAGGATGCAAAACGACACCTGGTATAAGCAATGTTGTATTAAATTTAGCGTGTAATCCATAATGCATGCGGGTCAGCTGCTGGTCCATTTGCTTCAACTATATTTTCTATCTTTATCGCTGATCATTATCTGCACTAAAACGTCAGCAGTTGAACATACATGGGACTCTCGATAACTAATACAATAAGGCCTAGTGACCCCACAACTCACTGCAAATGCGATTAACGATAAAGAATTTAGAACAACTCAAGCCCGGATTTAAAGGTGAGGAGGTCCCGAAAAATTTGTGGAACACACGAAAAACAAAAACAGTTTAAAAATATACCTTTTGAATGTGAACTTTTTTTCTTTGATGGACACAAAGGATGACTTTTTTATCTAAAAAAAAAACCAAATTGTGGAGGCCCCCTTATTTGTGGAAGCCCGAAGCCAGTGCCCCTGTTGCCCTGCCCTAAATGCAAAAGGAGTATGGAAGGGTCGAAGCAGGCGTCGTTCTGTAGTTTCTGCCTACCCCTTTGAAAAAGGCGTGAGTTTATGTATGCGAATTTGAAATACCGGGTTCACACCTTTCGATTTTCGGTTCAAATCGTTTTCTACTTAAGGGGATTACATCGCTCAAATCCCAAAAATACCGTATGTTTAACGAAGTTTGTAGATGAATCCTGTTGTGGGTTTTCGATATAAAAAATATATGTTATACTTAAGGTCATTACAAATGCATTGTATTGTTTAAAATTTTAATAAACTTTCCCAAATTTTGGAAAAAAAATATAGTAAATAGGTCCTCTTTCAACCTAAATTGTAAATGTTCTCTGTAATGGCTGAATAGTTCGGCATGAATTTTGTACCAAAAAATACGTAATGACGTATTTAACAATTTGTATTGTTTTTTTTTTCGTATTTCTTTAAATCTTTTTTAATAATAAATAAAAACCCGAAACTTCGCGAGAAAGGCCTGTGATGCATACTCGGGACGCGACACTTCAGTGTCTCTATGACTCTGGTGACGGGTGGACTATACGCGCGTTATTTTTTTCAAATAAAATAGTTAAGTTCACGTTTTGAATGATTTCTGAATGAAATCATATTGTAAATAGTAAAAATATAAATATTTCGTAAAATAAGAATGTAAATTAAGTTTGTAAATATATATAAAGTAGTTTGTAGTTTTGTTTTGTTTTTTGAACCCATCATAGAGTAAGCTTGAATATAAAAATAAATGTAAAGTGAAGCGTGGACGAGCTCTCCAAAACGATTGGTAAGTACCTACCCTTTTAGTGTTTAAACATATTATTATTTCTATGCTGTTTATTTTTTTATCGTTTAACTATCTCGAGAATTTCGTTTGATGGAGGATGGAGACCTAGGTGACTAATGATGTCACCTACCTGATGGTGGACTCCGAAGGTAGGTATAGGATCTCATTGATGGCACTACGTAGAACCGTCGTGTTTGGACTCATTTGAAAGAGCTCGTGGAGAGCTAGGCGACTGGTGATCTCACCTACGTGATAGTGGACTCCGAAGGTGGTAAAGGACCTCATTGACGGCACTACGTAGAGCCGTCGTGTTTGGACTCATTTGAAAGAGCTCATCGAGACCTAGGTGACTAATGATATCACCTACCTGATGGTGGTTTCGGAAGGTGGGTATAGGATCTCATTGATGGCACTACGTAGAACCGTCGTGTTTGGACTCATTTGAAAGAACTCGTGGAGAGCTAGGCGACTGGTGATGTAACCTACGCGATAGTGGACTCCGAAGGTGGGTAAAGAACCTCATTGACTTCACTTCGTAGAGCTATCGTGTTTGGACTCATTTGAAAGAGCTCATGGAGACCTAGGTGACTGATGATGTCACCTACCTGATGGTGTACTCCGAAGGTGGGTATAGGATCGCATTAATGGCAATACGTAGAACCATCGTGTTTGAACTCATTTGAAAGAGCTCATGGAGACCAAGTCAAATGGTAATGTCACCTACGTGATAGTAGACTCCGAAGGTGGGTATAGGATCTCATTGATGGCACTACGTAGAACCATCGTTTTTGGACTCATTTGAAAGAGCTCATGGAGACTTTGGTGACTGATGATGTCACCTACCTGATGGTGGACTCCAAAAGTGAGTATAGGATCTCATTAACGACATCACGTAGAACCATCGTGTGTGGACTCATTTGAAAGGGCTCATGTAGACTAAGGTGACTGGGAAAATTTCAGACTTGGTTTTAAGAATAAAATACCTAGTTAAAATACATTTTAGTTTTTTTTTGTAGTGAGTTGCTTATTACCAGACTGTAATAGTAAAAACAGTACCTTATCTTACTTAACTTATTATTTTTCAGGCAATTAACAAACCAGCAAAAATCCCAATTACAAGATCAGGCACTTCAGCCGGTAACAGAAACACACTATTTGTCTAGAATAGCAGTTGATGAGGAGGCGGTGCAAATTATGCCGGTAACTTATTCTGCTTGCTTATTGCGGCATCTATTAGATATATACTTTTTCAGAGAGACGATATTTTATTACGATTTTTTTTTAACCCGTTGTCTCTATTGTTTTAAATATATACAGTGTAAACTCTTCATAACATCATTTAATATAACGAAAAACTTAATATAACGCAAAAACCAATTAGGTTGGTCAAGGCTTAAAACTCGTACATTGTTGCAGTCTTTATAGCGCAACAACCATTATCTATAAAAATAAATAAAATTGAAGTGTCTGTTTGTAACGTCAAAATAACAGGTTTTTACTAAATGCATATGAAAGTATAAACAGTACTTATAACATTATACCATTTTTTTACATTTTTGTCTGTGTCCGTCTGTTTGTTCCGGGTAATCTCCGAAACGGTTGAACCGATTTTAACGGGACTTTCACTGGAAGATAGCTGAAGTTGTAAGGAGTAACATAGATTGCCTTTGTCCCGGTAGCACGTTCCCGTGGGATAATTTCCGACTCTCACACGGGCGAAGCCGCGGGTAGCAGCTAGTCTATTATGAAAAAGTACGTACATATTTAGGCGTCAGTAAACATTTAGGTATTATCAGTATTTTTGTTCATTTTATCATTTAACAAAAGGCTCCGAATTTGTCTTCGTGGTGCCGAAATTTCTAAGAAAGACACCTGAGGTCGTAAACAGCCGCCTTGCTTTTGTTATTGTTAATTGCCTAGAACACGTGTGCCATTGCCCTTAGATAATGTAATTAGGAGCCTATTGATTCAAATATAAAAAAGTATTATGTGTTAACCAGGTATTTTTCTTTCTTCACTCTACATAACTAAAATATGCTCGTGCCCTTGAGTTTCGTTATAAAGAATTTACACCGTATAATATACCGGCTGACTATTTTTACCGTCTTGAATAAAATTGGGTATTATGCCTTTGGTGAACGGAGCAGAAAGCTTATGGCATATTTTTTTTTAGTTTTCACTAGCATAGAGAGAAATTAATCTATCACTAAATAGTAAACGTTTGAAGTATTTTTTTCATACTAAAACAATAAAAACAGAAACCTGTGATTTGAACTTGGATATTCATTTATCGATTTATTTATTTTTTACTAATTGCGCAGAATATATCAATGAATTCGTAGCGCGATTATATCCTTTGAAGCCTGCCGATAGATACTCGCCACACTTGCCGTCGGCCTCTTTGATATCCTTTCACGTGTGCACGAGCCGCTCATGCATACCCACTCGCCCGAGTCCCGCTCTCTCTCTCTCTCTCTAGTACGTACATCATTCATTCATGCGTGATCGCAGCCAACGCCGCCATTTCCTATCTTCTCCTGTTTTGGCTATTATTCGTTTTACGCACGGGCCGTAGCATGAATAGTTTTCATGTTTTTTTTTTGAAATACCTAATCGAATCTTTTACAAATTCAATGGTACTAACCAAATATAACCAAAACAATTTCCAGACCGTAAAAATGTCATTTGGTATAAATATTCTTTTTGACTCTATATCGGCTGTAAAAACATATGACTAAGTATTTTCTTAGCCTTTGAACAAAACAAAAAAAAGAATATCTTAAAAATCATCTTGTATATTATTAAAATGTTTGTTATAGTTTAAATAACATGAAGATTTACCAGATTTGATTATTGAAGAAACACAATCACAAGCAGAAACAAAATATATATCTGTAAGACAAGTCATTGACATTGCTTACTTTTTCCAAAATTCAAGAAATAGGTGGTCATGGTGATTTAAACTGTGGTATATAAAGTTTGAAACTCATAGGAGAGAAACGTGTAGAACTTGCATCTAAGTTTACAGTAGAGTAGTTTTTTGAAAATAAAATGAAAATAAAATTATGTACATTTTATTTGAATTGTTTTTTGCTGGAACTTTTGGATACGCGGCATAGTCGAAATATGGAAATTAGAAATCAGCCATATATATTACAAGCAATAAAGAACAAGGAAGACCGGAAAAGGTGCATAACGTACAAAAACCAGAAGACGAAGATATGTGCGCACTTCAAGAAAGCCTACATGCACCTTCAACACCAACACCAATCCCAATAAATGACCAACCGACCTGGGCCTCAAGTCTGCTATTACAATAGTGTCAGAATGGTCTATCATTGATTTCATAATTGTTGATTTTGACAAGTTTGGTAATCTACTAATATAATGGCGTCATTATGACTTTCCAATGGTCAACCACTGACACTCCATTGAAAGAAATGGCATAGAATGGTAATCTCGTACATAATGACAAATGAATGATCGGCGTATGCGGTAATCTGCTAAAATTTTGAGAGTTCCTTTGATCAGTGACCTACCATTATAACGTCATTGTGCAGTCATTGGTTTTAATAGCTCGGTTGTCAAAAAGTGTTTGCTATCTATCGTGTTTGTGGAATATTGAATGGAGAAATGTATTCACTACGAACAAATATTCTCGATCTAGCCAACCCAGTGGATGCTAGAGAAAGAAGATGGGCGGAATGCAAAGGACGTCGTCGAGCCCGTCGCAAGTTATACAATTATTACTACCTGTATGCTTCCTACTATAATTCTGCAAGGCTGCCAAAAGAAAAGTATTGCTTACCTGTTGCACTTATTTCACTCTTCTGTGATTTAATTTTGTTCAAAATTTTACTTTTATATTCAATAAAGAACTAAAAAAGTGCAAAAATTACAATCATGATACATTTCATAATGCATACCTATTACTAAATAATACTGTATTTAGGTACTTACAGTGCGCCATTCTGCCGTGTCGTTTTATTGGGGCAGTCCACCGATATCGAATTTAAAATTTGGGCGCACTCCATCCAATATCGTTTGGATAAACTTCTTGGTGGTTTTCCAGAAAATCAATTAGAGCCGAAATTTACTCAATTAGCACCATTTTGTATAAAATGTAATAAATAAATAAAAGATAATTTAAATACACAAACAAAAATATAATTAAAACACGAAGGGTTCCGTACGGCAAAAAAAATCATGTCTGTTGTATGGGACCCCCTTAAATATTTATTTTATGCTGTTGTTTAGTATTTGTTGTTATAGTGGCAACAGAAGTACCTACATCATCTGTGAAAGTTTCAACTGTCTAACTATCACGGTTTATGAGATACACCCTGGTGACAGACGGACAGTGGAGTCTTAGTAATAGGGTCCCGTTTTACCCTTTGAGTACGGAACCCTAAAAACAGATTAACCTCAGTAAGCAGTAATTTAACATTTGACGTTGACAGCTAAACTGATAAAATATTATTGAGTTGTATAGTTTCACATAAATTTAATGTTTTTGCTATTTACGAACTTCTTGCTACTTCAGATTGCTTATAACACTAATAAGTAGCATGTAAATATATATATATAACTGAAATCTGGCATGACTAACTGTTCAAATTAAGTAGTAGTTTTTCGAAAATCATTTCTACTAACGTGTTTTATAATAATGGCAATACGACATTGTCATTCTACCACGATTCTATTACGAGACCATTGACCGACCAATGATCGACCATTATGAATTTAGCAGATTACGAACTTTTAGCAAAATGACAATGGGATCGTGTTGGAATGACGAGTTTATTAAAAATAGCAGACTTGGGCCCCTGTTCACGGTATTTGGATTTCAATGACTTTTAACGGGAATTAAAAGTTTTAGATTTTGTAAACGAAACATTAAAAAAATTTTTTTTTTTATTTTGCTAGTCATCATCAGACACCCAACTTTATTACCTACACACATAGGAAAATACATGGTCAAATCAAATCGATCTGATGACCTTATTTATGATTGTGGTTACTAAGAACCGATAAACACTGACATGGTCATCATCAGACCTTCAGAATGTATAATGTAGTAGCACCCGTGCTCAATTAGATAAATGTTAAAAGCTAGGTCACCCTAACTATTTCCGTTACTGAGCACCGATATGCGCTTACCCGGTCATCATCGAACCTTCAGAATGTATTATGTAGTAGCACCCGTGCTCAATTAGATAAATATCAAAAGCTAGGTCATCCTAACTATTTCCGTTACTGAGCACCGATAAGCACTTACCTGGTCATCATCAGACCTTCAGAATGTATCATGTAGTAGCACCCGTGCTCAATTAGATAAATGTTAAAAGATAGGTCATCCTAACTATTTTCGTTACTGAGAACCGATAAGTACTTACCTGGTCATCATCAGACCTTCATAATGTATCATGTAGTAGCACCCGTGCTCAATTAGATAAATGTTAAAAGATAGGTCATCCTAACTATTTCCGTTACTGAGAACCGATAAGCACTTACCTGGTCATCATCAGACCTTCAGAATGTATCATGTAGTAGCACCCGTGCTCAATTAGACAAATGCTGAAAGCTACGTCGTTCTAACTATTTCCGTTACTGAGAACCGATAAGCACTTACCTGGTCATCATCAGACCTTCAGAATGTATCATGTAGTAGCACCCGTGCTCAATTAGACAAATGCTGAAAGCTACGTCGTTCTAACTATTTCCGTTACTGAGAACCGATAAGCACTTACCTGGTCATCATCAGACCTTCAGAATATATCATGTAGTAGCACCCGTGCTCAATTAGACAAATGCTAAAAGCTACGTCGTTCTAACAATTTCCGTTACTGAGAACCGATAAGCGCTTACCTGGTCATCATCAGACCTTCAGATTGTATCATGTAGTTAGCACCCGTGCTCAATAAAATAACCGATATAAACTAGTTCATTAAGCAAAGTTCATCTACAATTACAAAATAAATAGGTACAAATTATGATGTAGGTACTCGTACAAGACTCATAACTCTTATGGGACAAAATGTATTAAATCTCTCAGAGAGCGAATAAAATAGGCAAAAACGATGACAACTCTGCGACACATCTGTGTCCTTGCTTTATCTTTAGTTCGTTTTAGTGAAGTATGGCCGTTTGTTGGTAGGTGGCGCCAAAGTAACAAATACCAGAAAGGAGATCAAATCATCAAGGTCATCGAGCAATGTAATACCCTTAACAGTTGATCATCTAAAATTTAACCTTTTGACCGCCACAGTCATGTATAGATGACAGACCAAAATGTGCCCAGCACGCCACGGTAACGACTACATGACAGATTCTAAGAAATAATTCGTAGCTTGGCGCCGAGGGCACGTCTTTGCTTTTTTTGACGTGGCGGTCAATAGGTTAACCGTGTGAACTCGGTAAAACATCGTTCTGTTTCTATCATCCTTTCAAGATGACGGAAATAGAATGCTGTTTTAAATGTTTTCAGCGCTGCAACATTTGCAAGTGATGTGTGGTACAAGCGGTCCTAAATATATGATAGGTATATGATAGGTAGCTCGGTTATCACCGCTTGACAGACAGATTGATTATCGCAGTTAGCCTACATATCCTCCTGTAGCTGTGTAGTTACTACAAAGGATGCGGTAATATTTACATATTTGGAAATTCTTACGGTTTTTTTTTTTGCAACTAGCAGGTCAGTGTCAGATTGTATCTTGATCACAATATGATTCGCGACCATAACAAATATATATCTACAAAATTATAATCCTTAGAATCATTCATACATCTTTCTTAGTTAGATTTGGTTCCAAGAACAAATCACGTATGGTTTTGTGGTACAAGCGGTCCTAAATATGCCATCCATAGGTAGCTCGGTTATCACCGCTTGACAGACAGATTGATTATCGCAGTTAGCCTACATATCCTCATGTAGCTGTGTAGTTACTACAAAGGATGCGGGTATTGCAGCTGTCCGTAAAGCAGTTTTGTTTCAGCAAATAATTTTCTAGTTTCTCAAACCTTGAGAAAGTTTGAGAAACTACACAAGTACACAACGTGCAATGGCTTCTATTAAGGCGCAGATATACGATTTTAGTGACTTTTAAATCTGTAATTAGGCCTTCATATAATGCAAGTAAGTTATGCAAAAATGTATGTTAAACTAGAACGCATACACATAAATTCTTTAAGTGAATATTTAAGTATTGTAGTAAAATACTTTATGAAATAAATTCAGGAAGTATTGTCTACCCAAAACATAAAAACGATATTACTTTCAAACTACTTAAGATATTTTCATGATTTTTTGTATGAACAGTTTATTTTACTATTTTATATAATTCTATGTGATTTTTTTTCAAATATTCATGTTTTCGTAACTAAAAATAAATATTCCCTATGAAACCGAACGACGGCGCCGCGAGAGCGCGACGCGTATTTGTATAGCCAAGGTCAACGGCGTTTACACGACCCTTAAGAGTACCAAAACAGGAGTCAAAAAGCATATTGGACATTATGGACATACATAACGTTTACACATGTAATTATCGCAAACCTTCACGTTACGTTATTTTCCTCAGGTAATTGTCAACAATGTCAACGAAGCCTTTTAGTTAGCTTAGCCGTGAAAACATTTCCAAGGGCATGAGTTGTACAACAAGTTACTAAGTAAGTAGGCTTTTAAGACGCTGACAACACCTTTTTTTTTTTTTTGGGTGGGAAATCATCAAATAACTTCTCCCGCTCTGGGCGGAGCGGGAGGGTGTGTCAGACTCTTACTGACTAAAACCCACCCGTATTCCTTCCTGTTGCCTGTGTTGCGGGGGCCTCGGTGATCCATAAGTACCTTCCCGCGACCCCGGCAGGCATCGGCCCTAGTGGACCCCTACCTATGTGCTGACGACATCTCTTTGAGGCGGGCGTGGAATACAACGCGCCGTCGACCCGGGCCTGGTCCTTACAGGACGGTGAGCTACCCATTGCTCACCATCCGCAAGCCCGCGCCTACGGTGGCCGGAAATCCGCCCGGGATTCCCGACGCCCTGGGCGTCTCCTGCGGCGGCTAGGGGCGAGAGGGCGCGAAACTTGCCTTTCCCTCAACCGTCCCGCCTCCTCCTTCGCGAGCATTACTGCTTCGCAGAAGGACGTGACGGCTGCCCATGCCCTCTCGCTCCGTACCATGGCCTGAACCAGGGCCGGACGCGAGAGGTCTCTGCCGCCGATCGCCTCCACGAGGACTCGACGGTGCTCTGCCCAAGCCGGGCAGACCTCCACCGTGTCCTCCGAGCGATCCACACAGTGATGACACCCGGACGTTTAACATTACCATTGATAACCTGTGTCATGTCTATAGAATCGCGTGAATCCTTGAACCATGACAAAAGGTGACCATATAAAGGTGATGTAATGCGTTTGCTTTACTACTTATGTTTAGACGTTACGATATAAATTAAGACGGCACGGTCATTGCGCAAAATGAGTCATCGATCGACTGAAGCAGAAGGTAAAATGAGCTGTGCGTTCAGAATACTGGCTGGAGCATTGTGGTTATTAGAAAAAGTGGATGATCAAGGAAAAGATGGACGGATAGTGGATTGTGTGAAAGACGATATGGCAAGAAAGGAAGTGAACTCTGATGACGGGTATTACAGAGATTTATGGAAAAAGAGTCGTACTGCGCCGACTGCAAATAAATTAGGATAAGGACAGGATCAACATGTTTTTTCTAAGAGTTTAAAGCCTAAACTAGCCTAAGGAGCGGGGCAAATGCGTAACACGATTACAATGATAATGCCTTTCAATTTGACAATCCAACAACATTCATTGTATCATTTGCGTTGACGAGCAGGCAGTGGCGGAGCAAGATCTAAATTTTATGTGGGCTAGGTACATTTCGCGAGGCCCTCTGGTGGCGCGAGAAGACTGATTTTATAAAATAAAAACATTTCCTTTGACTAACATAGAAGAAAAATCCAAAAATTATAATAAAAAAAACAGAAATTTCCTGTTTTTAGCCTTACTCTTTAACAATTGTATCGTAATTCAACGTAGATGCTATATCTGCTTCTATAGATAAAACTGCCAAAGCTGAAAGTCTTTCTTGACTAATTGAATTTAATAAATATTTATAAATTCGTTTTAATTTAGAAAAGGTCCTTTCAGCGGAGGCTGTACTTACCGGTATTGTTAACAAAATCGAACGACAATGTAAATATTAGGTTGGGGAAAAAGTCTTTTCGCATTATAGTATGTATGAACTTGTAATAAAGTCTCTTTGGGTATACTATTTGTATCTGGCTGGTTTTGGTATCATTGAAAGTTTAAATTTTAAAGAACATAATTCCAAATTCAAATTAGGAAAATGTGTGATTTTCATTTGTTTTTCGTACCGTCAAGATGAGTGAATCTAATGAAGAAATTCGATACATTTTAAAATTTTACTACAAAAAAGGTAAAAATGCAACGCAAGCCGAGAAAAAAAATTGCGATGTTTATGGACCTAGTGCAGTGTCTGTGTCGTAGCACAAATTTGGTTTAAGCGTTTTCAATCCGGAAATTTTGATGTCAAAGATGCACGTCGCTCTGGTCGCCCTATTACGGATAAAATGGATGCCATTTTTGAGTTACGACGTAACTGAAGAACTGGGAATTGACCACAAAACAGTTTTAGCACATTTGAAAAAAACTGGTTACACAAAAAAGCTCAATATTTGGGTACCTCACAAGCTCACTGAAAGAAACCTAATGAACCGTGTACTCATTTGTGATTCTTTATTACGACGTAATGAAACCGAACCATTTTTGAAGAAGCTGATAACTGGTGATGAAAAGTGGATCACGTACGACAAGAACGTGCGAAAAAGGTCGTGGTCAAAGGCCGGTCAGGCTTCACAGACTGTGGCGAAACCCGGGTTAACTCGCAACAAGGTGATGCTGTGTGTGTGGTGGGATTGGAAGGGCATTATTCATTATGAGCTGTTACCACCAGGCAGGACCATCGATTCTGAGCACTATTGCGAACAACTGATGAGATTAAAGCAAGAAGTTGAGAGAAAGCGGCCGGAATTAATCAACAGAAGGGGTGTGGTTTTTCATCATGATAACGCTAGACCTCACACATCTTTAGCCACTCAGCAAAAATTAAGAGAGTTAGGCTGGGAGGTGTTAATGCATCCACCGTATAGTCCTGACCTTGCACCTTCAGATTTCCACCTGTTTCGGTCTCTTCAGAATTCTTTAGGCAGTGTCAGGTTAACATCACGAGAGGACTGCCAAAACCACTTGTCGCGGTATTTTGATCAGAAGTCCCAAACTTTCTATAGCAATGGGATCATGTCCCTACCTACAAGATGGCAAAAAGTTATCGAACAAAATGGTACCTACATACTTTAGTTAAATGTAAATAAACTATATTAAAAAATGTTTTGAATTTTCTTAAAAAATGCGAAGAAACTTTTTCCCCAACCTATTATTTGGATAAATGTCTTTCAAGTTATTTTCTGTTGTGACTTGGAGCAGCTGTTTCACATCTTTCATGAAGTTGGGTAAAGTTGGAAGTCACTGCTCTCACCCACTCGCAGGACTATATTATACACACCATGACAGTTTTTTTTTTAATATTTGTTTTTTTGGAATATTTTTACTTAACCGCGTACTTCGAGGGTTTTAAGTAATGCATAAGCCTTCGAGACACGAGGCCCCTCGGACCGCGAGGCCGTGGGCGGTGGCCCACGTCGCCCACGCCTTACGCCGCCTCGGCGAGCAGGCGATTTTTACAAGCCTCTTTTCCAACTTATGAAGCAATGGATTAGCAATTCCTTTCAAAACTCTTTGGATTGTGATCGAAAGCTGAGTTTTTCTTAGTCTTCGTCTGCAGTTTGCCCAAGTGTGTCAGCGAGACATTTATTTTTAGCCGTTTAAGGATGCACGCTTCGGTGATACGCGCAACGGTCGTTTACATTCATATATTTATAGGTCGCTTAGTGCATATTTATAGGGTTATAATTTATCTTGTACTTATGATATTTAATATTTATATCTTAATCAATGAGATACCAAACTTTTAGTGATAAAAAGAGCAGCCTACAGTTTTCGCTTTCCGAGATGTGTTATAGAATTTGGGGCGGGCCTTTGCCCAGCAATGGGCTTAAAAAAAAAATTGTTTTGTAGGGTAGTACGATGCGTTCCACCAGTTTCTATAATAAATCTTTTTACAGTTCAAGCAGTACGGTTGTGGAATGCCTTGCCGTCTCTGTCCATTTTAAAAATTATGGTAAAAACACTATCTCTCTCCTTAAGGCGCTGACAAGACCCAATTGACCAAAATAGGCTTCTCTTAAGAAAAAAATATGAAAATCTTTATAGTTTGTGGTAGCGGAAAAAATATAGGTATGTTAATTTTGAACATATTTCCCAGAACTTGGTTGCAACCAAAACACGTTTTGAAAAAAATCTCGATACAAACTAACGTTAAACTAACCTCTTACCTTGAGTTCTAATCCAAAATATCTGCATTAAATATCAACATACGTTACGTATTTAATTAATAACCAGAACGTCTTATTTGAATGCAGAACTTGGTTGTTTTTTATTTTCGATTACTCAACTCAATTTTGAGTAAATAGATAAGTGCTTCATATTTTGCAATAAATATTACAAGCTTTGTGTCATCGCGCTTCTCTTTCTTTTCTATGCAATCTAACATTGGCGGGGGTTATGTGTTGTCAGCGTCTTAAACATATTTTTTATTTTCATTGATCTTTGCACCTGTTTTTGTTCTTAACACTTGTTTTATAATTATTATTGAATACCTATATTATAAAGATAATTTTAATATATTTTATGTCATCACAGACTGACTACCTGCAGTATTGTCTCTCCTTTCCCCCTTAATCCATCCTAAGATCGCTTTTAGCGATTAGACCGCCCTTTGTCTCACCCATGGAAAATTTCTACATAAATATCTGTAATTTTATGGTGTAGGTACATAATAAAGAGTACCTATTCTATTCTAAGTACCATAATGTTTTTGGGGCCATTCAAGTATTACGTAGGTATTAAAATTACTAAAATAATGTTTAACCCCCCTCCCCTTGTCAGCAATGGTAAGCAAAGCTCATAAAGCATAAGTACACATTGGTATATATTTTTTTACCGGTTTAGGATTCTTTATTGTTATTCATGAGTCTAGAAATTAGGAATTTATAGACTGTACAACGGACTATATATACGGAATTTAATGCCCATTTAAGTAATTTCCATATTTCGGTGCTTTGTAAATAAACCATAAAACACCGCGTGTTAGCGAGTATTTTGAGGAATCCCTGAACAGGCTAGGCATAGACAAGTAGGTTTGCCATATTTGTTCAAAACCGAATCTCCAACATTTTGCAAAAAAATCTGTAAAAGTAAATAAATAAATATTGCTGACGTAATCACCATCAAGACCCCCACCCCCCTCCTGCCGCCCCCACCCCCCTTTGGTGCTTACGTAATACTTGAATGGCCCCTTCCTCCAGGTAGCAACCTCTGGGCCAGACAGTAAATTTTCAATGAAAATTTATGAACAGATCAACAGACCAGATGTATCACTATTGTGTTTATAATATTAGCCATAAATAATCTGCTTATAATATTAGCCATAAATAATCTGCTCTCCTGTTGAGCCAAGTCATTCAGAAAGCTCCTGAACGAACTCAGGAGCTTTCTGAATGACTTGGCTCAACATCGAGGCCAAAGTAGATACGCTAACACAATATTCAAGATACGCTTCATTCACGGATCTATTTTAAACCGAGTGTTTTAAATGATTTCAACATAATTATTGTTGGTAATAACAAATTCTGTTTTTCTTCTTTGAAAAATAGTAGATAATAATAGATTTACTGTCATCGATCTTTTTGTGGGTTAAATACCAGAACCCCAAGGTATGCTGCCGCCCAGTAAGACCAGGCGGGCCAGGGGCCTAGGAAGTAGCTCCCCTATGCTTAGACTTTCTTTGGAAGATAACTGGAGTTATTGACATATCTTGCAGAGGTAATGAAGTGGCCGACCCCTTCTGCCTTTGAGTGTCTTTGAGTGGAGACTGCAAATGCAATGAGTGGCTTGACACACAACTAAATGCGCCGGGGCCGACGATCAAGAAATGCGGCCATGCCGGACCGCACTGGTTGTGGAAGGCGGTATCGTGGCCCAACTAGTAAGAGTCTTTCGTCCAACAGTGGAATGGTCTGCTATAAAGTGAGTAGCTGTTGCCAGGGAGCCGTGCATACACCTGCGCTAGCCATAAAACTTTTGAAAAGCTCGTCATTGCAGTTCACCCGTACTCTTAAATAAAAATGTGCCAGAAACGGAGTGTACTGTCGTCTCTGATCTGTTAATGGCGAAAATATTGACGGGCTGCCCGGCTGCCCCTAAGGGTGCGTTTCCACTGACCTGGCGACAGCGGGGTGGAGAGGAGCGGACCGTTAATTGGCCAATCACAGTACTCGAAATCTCCACTACGCGTTATTGGAAACGCACTCTAATCCTAAACTTTTCCGGAATGTGTTATAAGTAGATAAGTACCTTTTGCCCGCGGCTTATCTCGCGCAGAGTTCGGAAATTATCCCACGGAAACGTACTACCAGGATAAAAATTAATACGATATTTTTTATCCTGATCCTGTATCAAATTTCATCCAAATCCGTTAAGCCGTTTTTGCGAGATTGAGTAACATACATCCAAATATACAAACTTTCACATTTATAATATTAGTAGGAGTAGGATATAACCGGATAAAATTATAATCAAACAAAAGTTATCGCTTTAAAAGCGCGCCAAGCGCGGTATTATAGCCGACAGTCCTGCGACATATCAATATTGAAACTGCTTGAGGCTTCGACATGCGAAGATAAGATGCGGCCTACCGCCTATTCCGGAAGTTAGTAAAACTTATTAAATAAATACATTCTAATAAATAGGCTGCCTCAATGTTTCACTTCTGATAAGAAATCATCAGGATATTTGATGAGATGATTTCATTAGTTTACAAAACACAGACGACTAATTTGGTAATTAATTAGATAAGACAGTGAACTCACTCTTCAAATGGTGAATGACCTAATGTCTAAGATAACACATAATCAGCCTGTAATGTTCCAATTGCTGTCTCAAATCAAAGCCTGTAATCTACCACACAGGCCCAGTGCAGGTTGGTAGATTTTGTCTGGGAATTTTTGGTTCCAGGACATGCGTGTTTCCACACAATGTTTTCCTTCAGTGTTTTGAGAGCAGTGGTGATGAACATATTTACACAAAGTAAAGTGCCTGCCTGGGTTCGAACCCATGACCTCGTAAGTCGCGGCCGTTACCACTGGGCCACCACTGCTCTAAGATAATACTAGAATAATAAATTTTACTATCATCATCACTATCTTAGCCAAGATAGTGAAGATGTCCATGGCTGGCTGTAGTCACAAGCCTCCGCAAAATATTGCCAATATCATCAGTCCTATGCTATTCTACATTTTTAATGAAACTATATTAAACAGCAAAATATTCACATTCAAAAAAGGTTTAGTAGCATTTACACTTTAGAAGCAATTATGAAAAGAAAAAAATATTGCTTTAAAGCTCAAAAGAGATAAAAACACCATAAAAGTTAGCATCAGTTTATATGAGTAGTTTTCCTGACAGCATAAAACTTCCTAAATGTTTTATATGAACATTTTGTTCTGCTAAACGAAGCATGCCTGTTAAGTTTAATTGTTTGAAGAAAAAAACAACTAGAACTTTATAGTACTTTTTATTGTTTTTCAAAGTATTCACCATGTAGCTTAATACACTTTTCCATTCGCTCAAACCAGTTATTATAACATTTATTCCAATCTAAAGTGGGGGTGTTCAAAATGGCTGACTTGAAAGCGTCGACTGCTTCTTCACGGGACTGGAACCTTTGACCACAAAGACTTCTTAACTTTAGGAAATGTAAAGAAATCGTTAGGGCTTAGGTCAGGACTGTATGGAGGATGGTCAAGAATTTCTACTTTTTCCTGCTTCTAATACTCAATTGTTTGACGAGCGCTGTGTGAGCTTGCGTTGTCGTGGTGCAGGATGATGCGTCGCTTTGAGTTAGATTTTCGAAGTTCGGCGATGACTTGTGGTAAACAAACTGTGGTATAGGTACCACTCTGCGTTAACCGTTCTACGATCTTCAAGTGCAATAGTAGCAACATAAGTGCTTCGAGAACGAACAACTTTAGTCGGCTTTGGCTCGTCTTGAAAGACCCAGATTGTAGTTTGTTGTTTGAAATCAGGATCGTAGGCATAGATCCAAGATTCGTCACCACTGATGATGTCGTAGACGTGATTTGACTCTCCTCGGTTGAACATTTGCAGAGTTTTCTTAAACCATCTGACGCGGGCCGCCTTGTGATCGTCGTAAAGCAGATGCGGTATCCAACGGCAAACTAGCTTTCTCACACCAAGCGCTTCATGCAAGATCTTCTGAATGGTTGTCCCTGAGATGCCTAATAGAGCCTCTATCTCTCGATAAGTCACATGACGATCTTCGAGAATTAGTTGTCTCACAGCAATGATGTTATCTTCAATGAAGGCGGATTTTGGGTGTCCTTCGCGAGATTTGTCACTAACTCTAGTATGTCCATGCTGGAATTCTAAATACCAGCGCTCGACAGTCCGCAGTCTTGGGGCTTCATCACTGAACACAGATATTAGCTTTTCAAAACACTGAAGCCGTGTCAGGCCTCTTCTAAAGTTGTAGAAAATTATTGCACGAACATTTTCCTAAGAAAGATTCATTTTCGTACGTAACCTGACAGATTCCAATCGACACTGTGACTAAACAATAGCATTAATCCTAATACTTTCAACTGTTTTGAGATTCAAAATTTAAACACATTCGAATATAGAACATAACAAACACAAAGAACATAACGAACAAATATGGAAACGACAGAACTTAAAAGGCATGCCTTGTACAACAACCTACATTTAAAAAAATATTTGAAATATATATAGCTAGAAAACAAACACAAAATTACCATTCAAATAATAACAATAAACAATGCAATATTACTCACCAATCAGAGCGGGCACAATACTTTTCGGAACAGACACTTCAATGACATTCACTCGTGAAGTCTTCACTCGTTTGTTATCCTCTTCGTCCTCATCCTTTTTGAATATATAGTACACTACAAATGCACTGACTGTGACCAAAGAAAGGCCTAGAGCTATGGGCACCAGTAACTTTGACTGCATTGTGCTAGAACAAAAAATAAACATACTGTGGTGTTGTTTTTTTTTTTTAAATGAGCACAGAGAATTGATTTAGATTGATCGAGTTCACTTAGGAGGATCGACGATGCAACTGCATCCTCGATCCTCCTAAGTGAAAGTAGATTGTTTTCAAATGATAAATCCAATTTGAGTAACCTTTGTTGTTAGTGAGTGTTTTTATATTGTGCTTTTTTTATAATAATTTTGTACCTATAATTAGTGTAATTTGTAATTCTACTTGTAGCAACAATAAATTCTAGTAATCTTGGTCAACTCATATGGGCTATTTACTTAATACCTAATAAATTAACAATTTTACTAACATAAGATGTCACAAAACAGAAATTTTAGTTTACGTAGAGTTGTTCTGCAATTTTATATTGAATCCATAAAATATCCTATAGTTTAAAACTAACTATAAACGAAAAGATGGCATCAAGATATTACTCCACATTAAAGTTGACTGGTAGCATGTCCAAAAAACTGGCAGCAGTGCAGTCCACATTAATTTTATATCTCAAAGAATTAAGAATTTGCATAGTAGAAAAAGCTATACAATTGTGTGCGTAACAAGCTCTGTTTTATTTAGGTTTATGGTTATTTATATTTTAAACATGAACAAAATAAAAAAATAAAAAAGGGATTATATGAGTCAATGAATCAAGTAAGTAATAAGGTTGATGAGAAACCGCAGCAATTTTGCTGCAACGATCAATGCATTTTCAGACCTAATAGAAAAATTTTAATAAGTTAGTTGCAACTTTAGGGAATGTTAGAAAACAGTCGCACATGATAGAAATTAGAAGCTTTATACGGTTTTATTTACAATAGAAGATAGACTGTTCTACAAACCTGCAAATTACCTTGTACCGATGCCGATTTTACATAAAACTATTATCAACTATGACATAATAACGAGAGTAAAAATTACTTCATACGAGTAACATGATACTTTGTCGTTCACAAGAATGAAATGATTTATTTACCTTCAGCCTTCAACACCAACTAAAAATAAAATGCACCAACAGAATAACTCACTTCAAAAGCAATTGTTCACGTGTATTATTATCCCAACAAACAAATCTTGGGCATTTTCGACCGAAATTGACAGAACGTAATTCTTCTATATTTTTTTAATCTATGTTTTAGTCTATCTGTCTATTCTGTGAAAGTAAATCTGTGAAAACATGTCTATGGAAAAAAACTGTTGATAAAAATGTTGCCAATAAAAGTCAAAAGATAAAATAGTAGAATTTAGTTTACAGGCTTGTTTTTACAGACCAAGCCAGCACTACGTAAAATCACATTTACTAAATAATATTTCACATTTATATAAATTCATCAATTATGAATTTAAAGAGAGCATGCAACTCGGTGCGTCATATTAGGGAGCCTCCCCGAGCGACGTATTGACAGAGGCATTATGCGTAGGGTTGCCAACCATACTCACAGAGTACTTTATACTATACTGAAAACCATACTGTTCGAAACAGTATTATACTGTTTTGTCACTCCAAAATACTGTTTACTGTTCGATAAAAAAAAATATGAATATACTGTTTTCACTGATAATCAGAGCTTATACCTAAATAAAAAGTTTCATCTACTAAATAGAACATTTTGCGTGCGTGCACCTGTGTAGTGAAACGTAAATGATATGTTTATAAAATCTGTTTATTCGTGCTGTTCTCTGCTATCTACATTTATAACATTCCTTCTTAACTAAGTATAACTCTTGTGTGTGTGAACTGAAACCTGTGTCTGTATACCTAATATACTGTCATTCTTCTTCCTGTGTACTTGGGACTGTATTACTTCACTACCTATTTCTATCTACCACACATACCCTCACACACTACACCTGGGCATGGGCGCGGAGATTCAGCTAGCCTTAATTTCAAAATGAAACTGAATCTTATAATAGAAAACCTTTTAGATACTAGTATAATAGTTAGTTTTGCAACCTCAGTAATCACAGAATGAGTATTTTCAGTTATGAATGCTACTTGATGGGACTACAGAATTAGAGCTTCAATACAATAAAAAAAAATTCTCCTCGTCTATTTAGTGAGGCTTACGAAGCCTTCAAATTAATGATGTATCTAAATAAAAAAATACTTAAACTACTGTTCATTTTTCCGAGATACTGTATTTTTTTCCGGAATCCTTTGACCATAATAGGTATACTTTCATTCTTGTACAAACAGTTGGCAACCCTAACTATACGTCCGGCGCACCCTGAGTGTGCCCTGCCACAGAGGGTAGGCCATGCATACTGACACCAAAAAAAAAAACTAATTCGCGCAACATCACAGCGTAGCTCTACTTACGATGACCCTCAAAGTAGTCATTATTGATTTATAATATTTGAAAAAAAAAACATTGAAAATAATCCTGTAAAAACAAAAGTTAAATGCAAGAACTCACTACATGGTTCATAACCATAACAAGATTTTCTAACGATGCAAACAGAAGAAAGATTCGGCCTCCTCAAATATCATAACCAAGTGGGTGGGTGATAATTACAGAATACGTCACTTGTAGTGGTGTTCAAAGTTGCTTTATGGCAATCACTTGCTTAATGCTACATGCTTTTTATTTTAAGCATACTATTTTTATATGCTTTATTTCAAGCATGTTTTTGTATATGTGAAGGTACTTGTTGCGACCAAAAGGGCGGGCGCGAATAAAACCAGCGCGGTGTTGTCAGAGCGGAATATTACATCGCGTTTATGAATTTATTACGGAACAGTAAAAAAAAACAATGAACTTTCCTTCATACTTTCCAGGCTTAGGAAAGTCATTTTGATTAAGTGTTATTAAAAAATAAAGTATGTTAGTATTTAAAACCATTATAGGCGTATTTAAAAGTTCAAAACATTTTCGTCCGTTAAATACCTACACACAAAACAACAACACGATACCTCACTCAGTCAATCGTCCTTACTTACACAATTAGTTTTTATTTCCATAATAAATATTGCGTATCCTATCACTGTTTATTTACACTAAAAACGCACGAAGCAAAACAACATTGTTTATAATATTACGTTACGTACGTGAGCCGCCAGAGATCGCTATAACGCACGCGGTACCTAAAAAGATTACACACGCGAACGAAAGCAAACGCTAGCATGCGACGACTAGCCACCCGGCGGCCGGCACCCGCCGCTTTGCTATGTCTGGTTGCTTATTACTACATGCGCTTGCGATGTGCGACGGACTGAGCCAGAGAGTGCGATGTAAAGCAAAAAGCAAATAGCAACAAGTGCGAGCCACGATAGCATTTGCTTTATGTTATGTATGATAAGCAAGATTCATTATTATGCTATATGCTTTATTAACCACCACTAGTCACTTGCAAGATATCCGAAGTCATGAATTATCATATTTTTGGATTAATTCTCGTAATTCGGACACACTTCTACCTTTAGACACAACTTGAATCTTATCATTAAACGACAATTGCGACTTTAATGATAAGATTCGAATTATTAACAAAGCATCCTCATTTTTTTTTATGTGAAATTGTATAATTATCTAACAAATTATAATACATGTCATGATTACACTTAATTACTTAATATGATTTTATGTTTTATGTTATTAGTTTTTAACATTATTATAGAATTTACTTAAATACGTATTTTGACAATGTTATGTAAACAAAATCTGTTTTTTAGTTTCATAGATAGATATAGTGATAGTCAGGGACGGATTTAATGTTGTATCGGCCCTGGGGCAACCAAGAAGTGGAGGCCCCGAAAAATTTGTGAAACAGATAAAAAAAACAATTCAAAGAAGGTACCTTACGAAGTTATGATTGTGGACTCTTTTTTTTTTTTGAAGGACACACGAAGTATTTTATTCATATAAAAATCAATGAAAAATCTAATTGTGGAGGCCCCTTCTTTGTGGAGGCCCGGGGCCTGTTGCCCTGCCCTAAATCCGGCCCTGGTGATAGTGCTGTGATTAAAAACGCTCCAGGTTCTCTTCAACTGAAAATACTGAAATGATTATATTTCAGTAAATGTGTTCTCCAATTGTTTCTGATGGTTAGGATAAATCCGACCAGCCATTATGATGATTGATAATACTATCACTAGAATGTTGTCGCTTCTAAGATAGTGTCACTAATAAGAAAGACTGTAAAATTGTAATTAAAAAAGTAAGTTCCTTTATTAAAGAATACAAAGGTTTTTTTGGTAACAACAATATGGTTTTCTTTAAGTTTTTTTAAAGAAATCCCTCCCTCATAAAAATATCTAAGGCCCACGGCCAGCTAGGCCACGCCGCCGCGACGCCACCGCCGCCGTGGAATTTTTTAGACCACGCCGCCGCCGTGGAATTGGCCAACGGCGCTCATATCTAGCCCTGAGCCACCAGCGAGGTTTCCACGCTGATTGGCTTATTTTTTTTTGCCACGATGGCAATCCTAAGTCCACTTAGAAAAACCGGTCCTATGCGTAGTCTCAATTATCATCGAAGGGTTCTCACGAGACAAAATATCCGAGATTCTTTACCGACACGCTAAGAAGAAGAAGATTAAACACCAAGGACCACTAGAACAATGGGCAAGTCGAGCAATGTTCAGACTATGGTGATCTTCGGTCAATTAAAAGATGGTGATAGAGTATTGACATGATTATGAATCCACATGAGTTCATGGACTGTCTAAAAATGATTACAGTCCCACAATACAATTGCATTGCACAGGTGTGAGCACTATGTATAATAGAGCTACCATTTACCGGTTAATATGTCATTGAATTGAATGGGCCCTGGCGGCTGAGATGCATGCTTACTAAGATGTCTCGCTGATGGTGGCTCGTGTGTTGGATCATTTATCTCCCTTCAAAATGGTTGAGCTGAATGGTGCTGATCCATGCGTCATGCTCGTGAACGGGCGCCGTCAGTTGGGACTGGTCACCTCTTAGCTTCCTCGGCTTACATCGTCCTCACATTTAGTTATAAATTCAAAATTATTTATACTAATCTTTATGTATCAATATAATTTACAAGAGGGGCTTGTGGCTAATTAATAACAGCCGCACGGGTCGATCGATCAGGTTAAGCTACGCTTGCCGCGGTTGGTCCGTGGATGGGTGACCATCTTTACATACCAAGACCCCTCCGTGCCTCGGAAAGCACGTTAAGCCGTTGGTCCCGGCTGTCATTTGTAGATCTTCCAGTCGTTACGGGTCGTCAGAAGCTCGAAAGTCTGACAACCAGTCTTACCAAGGGGTATCGTGTTACCCAGTAACTGTGTTGTGGAGGTCAGATAGGCAGTCGCTCCATTTAAAATACTGGTATTCAGCTGTATCCGGTAAGACTGGAAGCCGACCCCGACATTGTTAGGAAAAGGCAGGAAGATGATGATAATTTAAAAAGAGTGCCCATGGAGTTTCTTGCCCGTTCTTCTCCATAGGTGCCTACTACGCTTTGGAATGGGCAACTAGCTTCATATTTCTAACTGACCGACTCCTTAACAATTCAAAAGTGCCTGTAAATAGTTATTGAAATAAATGTTTTGAGTTTGACAAGCATTTGGCCCGGTAACGGTGGCGGCACCGCAGCGTCGCTGTCGGTGAACAAAATATAACAGATTATGCCACTTTTCATAGTGGTTTCATTATTTCCAGCCGCCGTCAGATAACTTTGTGGCACTGTATTTTAAAAAGGTTTTATTACACAAGGTACCTAGTATATCACCTATTTTGACATTGCAATGACAAAATGGCAGATTTTTAACAGAAAAATAAAATTGACATTGTATTTGCTATGAATGCAATAGTGCTGGGTTCAAATCTTGATTTTTTTTTTATATCTGCTGGTTTAACAGAAACAGGTTTATATTATTTTTATAATTCACCTAGATTTACTTAGCCTAGACAGGCCCAGACTATATAAATCGTTATCGGTATTCACAGGCCAATGCAGAGATATTAGGAAGGCAGAAGAAGAGTTTTTTATTTTATATGTACATACATGGCTCTTATCGTATATAATTATTGTTTACCTACCTATGATTGGATGCCTCAACCTTGTATTCCGCTTACACGATTATAAGAAAGCTTAATACCAGAGTTCTACTGGGTCATGCAATCGCGTGACTGATTGCACGAACCTATTCCGTCAGCTGACAAACCTTAATCGTTCGTCGTTCATAGCTCAATTTTCCTCAAATAATTGTCCACACTTGCCCTTTCCCACAGGTTGAATATAAATGACGCATTATTTTGTTTTCATTTTCAGCTTTTTTCTTTTCTAGGACTTGGGACATTTTTCATGTACCTAATCGCTTTTGGATTTTTTACAACTGCAGGATGAGTTGGGATATCACATTAGGTACTTACGATTAAGTATTTTTAGTACAGTCGCCAGTACATCAAGTTACCACAGACTGTCAAATTTTCTAATTCGATTTTGGACTTAATTAACAAGACATGCAACACTTAATGACATAATCCGCCGGTCTCTTGCCAGCATCAATGTGCCTGCTCTTCTTGAGCCGACTGGCATTGTCAGAGATGATGGCAAAAGACCTGATGGTGTGTCTTTGGTCCCGTGGAGTTTGGGACGGATGCTTGTGTGGGACGCTACCTGTGTAGACACACTGGCACCGTCCCACCTCCAACGGACTACTTCTAAAGCGGGTGCAGCGGCAGAAAATGCCGAAAATCTGAAAGTTATTAAATATGGAGGCCTTGGCAGAGAGTACAACTTTGTGCCCTTTGGCGTCGAGACCCTCGGTCCGTGGGGTCCCAGTGCGCATAAGTTATTTGCGGAAATCGCGAAACGTCTAGTTGATGTAACTGGTGACCGAAAAGCTGGCGGCTTTCTCGCGCAACGCATCAGCATTGCAATTCAGCGAGGAAATGCCGCCAGCATCCTCGGTACAATGCCCCGAGGGCCTTTTTTAAGCCTAACTTAGTTTTAATTTAATTTAGTTAATGTTAATAATCATCTTGTAATTTGGTTATGTAAATAAATGATATTACAACATTTTCAAAGTTTAAAATCATTTGGAGAAATTTGACAGTTGTGGTAGGTAAGTTGATATGCTGGCGACTGTACATTTGATTTACTACTTCATAAGCTCGTGATAAAATACCTTTATGCCTCTCGAAAATAATTCTAACAAAAACTAGGTCAAAGAGGTCATAGGTACGAAAGATATCGTATAATAACGTAATAAATAAACGTTCAACTATGTTTTTGCATCGACACGACCTTTACCATTTTTTCATGTCTTTCAGTTTCATGTCGTAAACAAACCATTCCCTCGTTCCGATTGCTGATTTTTTAGGGTGGCTAGACTTTCGGATAATTCAATACTTTCTTTATACATACTAAGTGATTTTTGGGGCTGTCTTGGAAAATGGTAATACCTACAAAGGTTTCGTATTTAACCAGGCAAACAATAAAATGTCCGTGCTCGTAAAATACCGACTTGGTATAGTGAAAACTGTATGTTCAGATCTACCTGATTACTTCTATTAGAAAGAGCAAACTCAATATCAATTTATACAAGAATGAAAAGGTCAATATGGATTTGTAATTGAATACTATATCGCAACCGTTCTGTAACTCTGCAGAAAACCCTCATAGTCCTCCTTATAAAAGAATGCTACTTAGGTAAATAACTTGGACAAAAGAGGAATGTCCCAAATTACTATTCGACGTGAACACACTTGCAAAGGCACCGAGCGTGCGCCTCAATAAAGCGTAATATGGTTGGATTTGTCATATTTTTTTTATTGTCCCAACAATCACGAAAGCTTCGCGAACCGAGAATGTTAGTGTAGTCGGCAGGCAGTGTACACAAGTGTAGGCGGCAAACAGACATGCAGCGACCGTACGCGCGTCGATATTTGGCCCCCAACAATATGGCCGAGGCCTTCCACGGCGGTAAAGTTTTAAAAAAAGTTTTGTACCTTCTCGGCAGTAAAATTGACATAAATTCTGTAAGATAAAAGGTTGCTGCATCTAAAAGCCACTAATATTTAAAATAAATCTTCGTGTTTTGGTGCTCTGGTGGTTAATTAACAAAGGAAAAGCTTTTTACTTCTTCTCAATAAATAAAAAGCATGTTTTTCATACTGCCGCGCTAACGAAGAATACAATAACTCGATTTGGATGATTTTAAGTTATCTAAATATTCGAAATTCGCTAAAGTCGCTGATTCCGAATAATTATACATATAACTCAGAGTTATTGTATTTTTCGTTAGCGCGGCAGCAGGGTGTCCGTATAATTTTCACACAAAAGGGCGGGAATGTAATTTTGACTATTTTAAGAATTTAAATTTAAAAAATAGTCTCTTAATGTGGTAACTTCTACCTTCAAGAAAAATCAAATTTCCAATAATAAAATAATTACCAAAATATAATGGTTTAAGTAATGTTTTTTTCAGATTTCGAATATGTATTTTTACTAAAAAGCCTAAATAACGCATATACTTTCTGTCTGCACAGGATCGGGAAGTTATAGTTTTATTTTTCTTTCAGATTTCGAATATGTAGTTACTGAAAAGCCTAAGTCACGTATATGCTTTCTATCTGCACAAGATCGGGAAGTGATGCCAATCAAAGGTCCTGGTTTGAGTCCCTTTATGAGGCGACTGGCAAAAGAATTAAGAGACAACATAGGACCCGACACGTATGAACAAAAACGAAATGCGTTTTCGAATATACAAAATCGGGTATGTAATGAAATGATAAGCCTTTCCAGTACGAATATTTCTGTATTTATTTATATTCTTGCACACAAACTTGGTATATAGCAATATTTAACGAACTATCTAATTAGGTACTTTAATATCATTCATCATATAATTTAGACTTGACACGACTTCTTGACGACAATCTTGTTCCGAGGCTCGAAGAGAATTAACTTAGCAACTACGAGACGCGCGAACGCCCCAAATAATGTGTGTTTCCATTCCGTTCTGTAAAAAAAAAAACTACTTTTATGGTAACTATCAAATGACATACTTTTAAACTACATGACTACCCTGATACAAAAATCGTTTCGAGGCAAATCAGATAGGTACCTTCAATTTTATATTTATTTAGTAGGTATTTAAAATCACTACAAATCTTAATAATATTTGGAAATCATGACATTCGGCCATGCGACACTGTGTTGCCTCCTGGCAAACACAACAATCCTAATTATATTTTAATTTTTTAGGGTTCTTTAGTAAACAAGGAACCCTTATAATTTCGCCATGTCCGTCTGTTTATCTGTCTGTCTGTCCCCGCTGTAGCTCAGAGACGCTTAGTACTAGAAAGCTAGAATTTGGGATAGGTAAACATATTCACCACGCCGACAAAATACTAAAATAAAATCATGAAAGAAAATTTTTTTTTTCGCGAAAATATATGTCATCCCCCACATTACGTACAAAGGAGCCACGTAATGTGGGGATGATATTTTTTTTTTCGACTACCTCATAGTGTGAGGTTTTGTTGGATAGGCCGAATTTCAAAAGTATTGAGGGTCTTTGAACAGCAGTTTTCGATTCAAGGATCCGCTTGCGTAATATTAAGCATTAAGGTGCTAATTTTTGTTAGTCAAGTGTCCCCCTGGCAGCTAAATGGTTGTTTATGGAGATGTGAAAAAAATCATGGCAGTAGTATAATGAAATTAAAAGGAAAACTATCACAGCTAAGTGGGCTTTACAAGTTAACGAGTAATAGTCGACCAACTTAAATTTGCAGTTGGAGAATTGACCGTGGCATATATCGATGTAAGAGAGAACATGTTTTTCAACTACAATGTTAATTTTGTTTTTGGGATAAATTCATACCAACTTCCCAACTACGAAAAATGAACCCTTCATTGTGGGAGGTCCTCGCACAATGAAGGGTGCCGTAGTTGGACGCGCACTTGGCTGGTTTTTAAATAAATCATGAAAATGGGGTCTTACACCCATTTTTGAAAAGTGTATTAATTTAATTCTATAGAGCTAATATGCCCAAAAATAAAATCACAAAATTTTAATTCAATCGATATGTGCCATAAAAATGCATTTAAATTTTAAGTACATTTCAAATTTCGCGCGTAGTTTGACGAAAATGCTGGACGCAGTGGACGCCATGTTGCTCAGTGGACATGAGTTTATGACGTCACTTGGCTATGTAAACAAATGCGCTGATCTATAATCTATCAGTTACAGATATTCTATTTCACGAAGTCCGTTCGGCTTTGATTGTAGTAGTGACGTATCCCGACAAGCGCGCTTGTGTGTGTAAAAGTAGGTAACGTTAGCAAAAAAATCTGATATATATTCAAGTCGAGATTTAATAATCTAAATAAAATTTTGGTTTTAAAATTATATACATTTTGTAAATAGATTAGGTTGCAATAAATACAAAAATATTAAGAATATGTAGGCATTTAATTAAGCATTGGTGTTACAGAATGGAAACGAAACAAGTAGGACTATTCAGTATTTTCAATCACTATCAGATAGATTTTCGATTTCCGATTCCGTTTTGCTGTCGTCAGAATCATCTTGTACATTGATTATAAATTCGTCTCGTAAATGAGACAAATCACAGTTGAGTTCCATTAATGATTTTGTAAATTCATATTCTTCTCGCAGAAAATGATAAACACTAGCTATCATGTTTCGACCCTAAATCAAAATGTAATCAAAATAATTAAGTAATATAAACATTTTATAACACAAAAAGACATTCATTTTATAAATACTTCTATTGCTATATTAAGTATCTTTGTATAACATTTTAATTGAAAACGTATAAATAAATGTTACCTCACTATGGACAACTCTTCTTCGTTTTGTTGCCATGCTGACCTTACTCCGTGAAACAATTTGGCGCGAACTAAAAACCACTACTGATCCGGACCGTGTCCCGATCGACACTGAGCGCTCTCGAGGTTACGCACACAAAAACAATGTGCATGTGCACGCTTCACAACATTCATAGCCAAACGGATTTCGTGACATAGAACATCTGTAACAGTTGACACGTTTCAAGGCTCCTACATAATGGCGCGACTTGTCGCGCGACGCGACGCGACACAAAGACACCGCGTGTAACGCTACAAGCGGTCCCTTTGTGTCGCGACGCGTCGCGCGACAAGTCGCGCCTGTATGTAGGAGCCTTTAGTTTACACAGCGGTATGACGTAATAACATGGCGGCTACTATTTCATGGTGTTTTTTAACAGATTAGAAAAACTGAAAACGTTGAATTGAATTTTAAAATTTATTTTGTTATTTTATGAACTAAAAGTTACATTTTCCGACTCCTTTTTGCCAAAACTATCTGGAGGGACAGGCGTATAAAATAGCCGTGTATCCTTGCGGGTCGAGGACGACAGAAAAATTATTATCTGGAATGCATAATAATTCAATTTGCCTTTTTTTGAGCAAACTTTCAAAGAGGAATTGGTGACGGTCAGGTGGCGTTTGTAGCCTAACTCCAGCAAATAATGCAAAGGCGGTACCTGTACTTCTCCTGGCGAAAGTCTTGAAGAATCCTTCTGGGCAGGTGGCCACCTTGCTTGCCCGTACACTGGTCACTTGAAAGTCTATATTTTGGATTTAATCGGACGCGGGTTATTATTTTTAATTTCGAAAACGTAGCACAGTATATCCCCAAGGATTACGGGATAACGTAATAAAGTTTGCGGTTTTGCGGACGCGATGAACTGAGATTGAAAAAACGTGGTTTGCGGTGAGACGAAATGCTTCCGTTCGGCGCCGGTGCACTATGACGTCTGACAGCCATCATTAGCTGTCACTAGCCGCAGGATTCTCTAAATCCCGCGACACACAATATCCGCGGCTGCAATATAAGCCTAAGACAGACTACAGACACCTTATAAACCGTCCACAATCAAAAAAATGTAAGGGGCAATAACTTGCCACACCATACTCCCCGCCTTGAAAGGTCCCGAGCTTTCAAAGATGATAATATATACGCTGAAAAGCTGGTGCGGTTGGGAGGATGAGATGATGTTTATATATCTGGCAGTCTGAAAGCATTAAGAGAATCCCAAGCAGCAGTTCAAAACACCATTACTAGGAAACGGCGTTCGAAATTAATTATCAGATTCCAAAGAATGAAATTGCAGTTTGATTAAATTAAGACAAAGTTGAATTACCAAGCTAAATTATAACTATGTAATGGCGTACCATTGAGAAAATATACTATTGTAAATTATAAACTAAATTAAACTACGAAATAATATAGTTCTATTGGGTTGGCAAAGGATATAACTTGGTGACAGGACGTTTATATGTACCTGACGCGGTCTTTACTGAAGCTACTCGAATTACACCATCCGATCCCGGAAAAACTTCCACTATGATGCCCAATGGCCAAGTCAATGGTGGTACGTTATCTTGACCCAAGAGAACGACAGTACCGATCTCTATAGGGCGATCGGGAGTGCACCATTTCTGGCGAACTTGCAACGTGTGCAAGTACTCAACTCGCCATTTGTTCCAGTAGGATAACACAAGCTGATCCAAAAGCCTTTTGCGGTTTGTTAAATTTATGTTTTCTTCTGTCAATTCAGAAGAAGGCAAATGCTTAAGTGGACTGGACATTAGAAAATGCGCAGGCGTGAGCACGTCCGGATGCGGGTCTGATGAGAGAACACTAATAATAATAATAATAATAATAATAATCTTTATTATAACGAAAACAGATTGCAGTACTTAAATGTAATAGTTTTTACAAAGTGGGTAGTACATTATTTAGTTTCTACAATCAAGTGGGTGACGTGCTGCTCTCCTTGTGTTAAGGAGTAACAGTGCCGATCCCCTCTAATTGTATTACTACAATTTTGTTTTTACAAGCTAAACTAATTTTTATAATTTTTAATACAGGTGTTAATGCGCGAGCGCATTTTTGAGTGTGTGCGTGAGTGAATGTATGTATGTGTGAGTGAACATATGTGGAGTATGTGCGTGTATGGATCTGCGTGTGTGTCTGTGTGTGTGTGTGTGTGTGTGTGTGTGTGCGTGAGCATGAGCGTGCGGCTGTGTAAGCGTGCGTATGTAAGGGGATTAGATTAGTGTGGGTCTATGTTTTGGATGAGTGGTACAATATACAAACTTATCATAAATTAATTAAATTAAATATTTTTCTGTTTCATCGTAGGTTTTATTTTGGAGGAATGTGCGGACAGTCTTTTTACAATTTTGAGAAGACAATTTATATACTGGACATTTTTTGTTTATTGTATTGTAAAGAGACGGACCTAAATAATAAAAGAATCTTTTAGTAAACGACAAGCGGGTTTTTGGAGGAGTACATATTATATCTTTTCGGCGTTTGGTAATTTCAATGTAGGGGGTTATGCGGTGTTGTAAAATAACTGATTGTATAATAAAGTGTTGCCGCACGTTGAGGACGTTGCAATTTTTGTATAACTGATTAGTTGGATATATTATTGGACGGAATGTAGCCACTTTCAGTATGGCGCGATGTGCAACTTCCAACGGTTTAAGGATAGTTTTTGCAGCACCACCCCAACAGGGAATACAATAGGTAATAATAGATAGGCATAAGGCAAAATAGACATTACGTATAATTATAGGATTAGCAATATTTCTTAAGGTTTTAAATATATATATAAGTTTGCGAACTCTGCCAGTAAGGACATTAATATGAGATTTGAATTTAAGATTCCTATCTATGACTATACCTAGGTATTTGATTTCATCCGTAGAGGATATAGGTACACAGTGGCATGAAGCTTGAGTTTGCAGATTGCATGTGTGAGCTTTAAGTGATATTGGTGGGTTTGGTTGGGTAGCAGAACTGATTGAGTAGGTAATGAACTTGGTTTTGGAGGTATTAAGTGTAAGCGTATGGAAATAAAGCCAGTTTAGCGCTACACCAAAGCCATACTGTGCTTTGCCCTCTAGCTCAGACCATGTGTTGGCGACAAAAGTTATTGCAGTGTCATCTGCAAAAGATGTTATGCTAGCATTTGGGATATTTAGATTGCATAGCTCGTTTATAAAAACCAAAAATAGGGTGGGACCCAATATGCTTCCTTGAGGTACACCATAGTAGATGGGGAGCTCACCGCTGCTGTGCCGATCAATCTTGACTATTTGAGAGCGATTTGTGAGGTAGCTTTGAAAGAGATCAAGTTGCAGTCCCCTGACACCCATCCTTTCAAGTTTGAGTAAGAGAGAACGGACGGGGACGGTGTCGAATGCCTTCGCAAGGTCTAAAAATATTGTTAGGACTTTTTTATTAGTGTTCAGGTTTTGTACGATATTGTTAGTTAATTCCTGAACTGCATCACAGGTTGACTTGTTTTTGCGAAATCCAAATTGTTGTGGTGATATTAGATTATAATGTTCTAGGTAGTGTACAAGTCTTTGATTAATAAGACGTTCTAGTACCTTGGATAGGGCAGTCAGCACCGCAATGGGACGGTAATTATTCGGCAATTTCCCATCGCCTCCCTTGAATACCGGATGAATGATTGCCTTTTTAAAAGATGAGGGAAAGACGGCAGTCTCGAAACAGAGGTTAAAAATATGGCATAGTATGGGTGCCAAGGAAGTTGAGTACCTCTTAAGGATGTAGGGTGAAATGCCATCCCAGCCAGTTGCAGCATCAGAGCGTAATGAGTGGATGACTGTTGTAATTTCGTCAAGGTCAGTAGGTTCGAGGACGAACGATGAATTCGATGTGGTATCAGAAGTGGGTTGAGTGACTGTCAATGGCTGCGTAGTACTAGTGTGAATTATATAATTTGCAAGCGTCTCGCCAATGTTAACGAAGAATGAGTTAACAGTGTTGCAGGACTCAATAGGTGAAGGTGACAAAGTTAGTAATTGAGTAGATGTATTTATAGTTTTAGTTGTGTTAGTTACCCGTTTAATAGTGTTCCATAGTGTTTTTGGGTTTTTACTAGCTTTTTTTAGTTCCTCTGTATCATAAATTCTCTTTGCTTTCTTTATAATACTAACACAAAAACTTCTGTATCGAAGGTAAGTAATTTTTAGAACTTCATTTTCTGGGAATTTTTTAACTTTCCTGTGTAGAGCATCCCTGTTTCTTATGCACCGTAATAAACCAGGTGTGATCCACGGTTTGAGGATTCTCTTTTTTGATGAAACTTTTTTGACTGTGGTATTTTTAGAAATGGACACAGTCATTAAATTCAGTAATTTATCGGTAGCCATATTCACGTCTTTTATACTGAAAATAGGGGTGAAATCCAGTTGTGACATTGATTTGTCAAGCCCTTCATAGTCAATTTTTGTTTTATGGGAGTTTACGACCGCTCGTAAGCATTTATCTTGAATGCAAAGCAGGGAGGAGGAGTGATCAGTTATTGTGGAGGTTAAGACAAATGTGTGGGTGGGGGAAATTGTTTTAAGGAACGTGTGGTCCAAACAATTGCCATCCCTGGTCGGTAGAGTGTGGGCAGGAAGATAACCGTGAAAGGCAAGGCAATTTAGGTATTCGTGGGAGCGGATGTCAGATGTGGTAGGTTTGATGTCCACATTCAGGTCACCTGTTATGACCACCGATTTAAATCTATGCAGCGACGTTAGAATGTTATTAAGAACTGTGAGAAAGCTGTTTATATTGTCTATTGATGGCGATCGATAAATACAGATTATCGCCAAGTCAAAGTCAATTTTTATAATAAGACCAGATGCAGATCGGTGGAAATCCGGCTCTTCGCATGTAACAGACAGGTCAGACTTTGAATACACCACTACACCATCACTTTGATTTATATGTTTAGTGGTCATGAACGCGGAGTAATTATTCAGAATCGGGATAATGCTATTGCTAGAGCATGGTAACCAACATTCAGTTAAAACAACAAGATCGCATTCGAAAGAAATTCGGTGCAGAAGAGTTTGCAAGTTTAAAAAGTTACGGTTTATAGAGCGAATATTTTGTGTCAGGATTTTAATAAAGTTATTAGGACACTTCACAATGGATAGTGTTTCCTCAGGTGCACATGTGTAGGTAGTTGATACAGATAGTTCATCGATGTTGTCAATTAAATTGTTTATTTTAGAAGTCATTTTTCCGGTAAAGTAAAGGTAGTTTGTAAGGTACGAAAAAATAGGGTAGTATTTGTTTTAGGAACGTGTGAGTAGCTTATGATTGAGGGTAGTAAATTCAGGAACATCTTTTTTATGATATTAAAGTAGCTAGGTAAGGAATAATAGGAATAAACGCAAGCATGTGTAAGGAGTATATATGGTGACATGGTGAAGTTGTAATATGTAGGTGTTGAGTAATTCATGTATGAGAGTACGGGTATGTTGTGCTGATAGTAATAGTTATGTGTGTGAGTTTTGTTTGTGTTTGTATTTAGTATTAGAACATAGAAATTCAAGGAAATCAAAAAAGTAATCAAATAATACGTAAGATATAGCAGGGTATACTTAAATGGAAGTAGTCATGCTTTGATGATTGCTGTTGCCAGCTGCTTCAGTTGTTCTTCGCTTTTTACCAAGATAGTCTGGCTGTCAGGATCCTTTTTTAGCAAAACTCTTCCATTCGATGTCCAACAATAGTTGTACTGGTGTTGCTTAGCATGGTTTCTAGTGAGGTAAAATAACCTTTTAGAATTCGCTGTCAACAGCTCGGTGATGTAAATAGGTGTTTCCTGTGCAGATTTTAAGTTTAGATGGGTTGATTTTATCTTGTTATTGGGATTGCGTTTATTATAGTCTTTAACAGCAGCAAGAAAATTCGTTTTCGTCAGTGTATTACAAAACTCAACCGATAAACTCGATGTCAAGTTCTCCTTTTTTGAGGGTAGTCTTACAATATCACGAATACTAGCGGATTCTGTGTCAAGGCCTAGATGTCTTGACAGGTGTGTTATAGTTTCATACAGCATGATTTTGGTCTCATTCTGCCTTTTGGGTACATTGCGTAATTCTATAGAGGTTTTGATTAAATTATGGTCGAGAACTTCCAACTTGTTTTCTAGCATAGCTAACTGGATTACCATGGAGCCACGTTGATTTTCTAGTCCCGTAATTTTATTCTCGAGTGACTGTAATTGATCGGAGATCGCTGTCATGGCCTTTTCGATATCAGCATTTGTGACCTTAATTTCCGTGTAGTGATTTTTTATTTCCTTAATATGACCTTCCAAATTGTCCAATCGGGTGCTCTGAGTACACATCATCTCACTGATCATCTTCTTGATATCGTTTTTAAACATATCCAGGGCATCACCGGTGAGTTCATCCGAAATGCATCTGCGTTTGGCTCTCTGGGTGATGTTCCCTGTTGAGTCTTCATCTGCGCGCAGCTTCCGGATATCAGACTCCGAACGCGACGAGTATTGATTCGGAGGGGTTTTGGGTGGTGTCTTATACATGTTCTCTTAACTTGTTAGTTTGTATAAACAGACCCAAAAATCAAGACAAAGCAAAGTAATGTAATAAGTTACTCGCTAATCGCTATCGCTTCTAAGTTGGGCAGTTGACAAGAATGACGCACACACGCCGTACGCGCAACAGGCTCCGCCTTCTATTTACGTCTTGACTGTTGCCGGCCCGTTTCCTCCAGTACCCTGCGTTTGGCGTTCTCCTCAAACTTTATGCGCGCCTAGTACTTTTGCGAAATATATTTAACATTTAATTTCAAAATAACTATATTAGTATTTTAATAAATAAAAATACTTGTACGGAATGCACGTCTATACGCTTTCGCGGTCCGAGGGGAAGGGAGCTACTAAGCGGTCGAGAATTTAAAAGGCACTCGATTTGTACCAGTACGGTAGAGAGTTCCTCGTAAGTGAGAAGCTGCTTTCCTATGACTCTATACAAGTGAGTTTTAACACTCTATGTTCGACTCCCAAATACCTCCGAAGTGCGGAGCTCGCGGCGGTATTCTTGTCCACTCAATGCGAGATTTTGGAAGCTCATTTTTAATGTCTGTTTGAACAGACGAGTTCAATAAGAAAGAATAAATATCATCAAGTTGACTTAGCGCCAACAAAATTGGTACCATTGTCTGAGTACATGACAGACACTGGACCGCGGCGAGAAATAAATCTTTTAAATGCGGATAAGAAAGCCTCGGATGTGAGGTCCGATACGAGTTCGATATGTATGGCTTTAGTTACCATACATATGAACAAACATATATAAAGTTTTTGCGAACGTTGACCTCTACGGCGAATAGGTGTGTAAGCAAGCGGCCCGGCGAAATCTACTCCAGTGTGCACAAAGGCTTTAGTATCACGGACACGGTATCCAGGAAGTTCAGCCATTTTGGGTGTTAGATGCGTAGGATTTAGACGGAAACAAGTGTTGCATTTCCAACAGCGGGAACGTATGACTGTTCGTCCATCTAATATCCAAAACCGCTGCCTTATAATAGACATCAATAATCCGGGGCCCGTGTGGCAGTACGTATTGTGATAGTGATCAATAATTAGATCAACTACGCGGTCACGTTTAGGTAAAAGCGCGGGATGCTTGGCTTCATATGGTAAGTCAGATTTAGACAATCTGCCCCCAATACGTAAGATTCCGTAGCTATCAATAAAGACAGACAAACAGCGCAACTTCTTAGATGGAAGTTCGCCTGCTTTAATTAAATTTAAATCGTTAGAAAAATGCGTATTTTGAACTATTCGAATAATGAAATTTTCGGCGGTTTGTATATTTTTAACAGAGCTATGACTAAGTAGTCTGTTCGTAAATTTAAGAATGTACATAAATACACGTAACAATTTATTCCATGAACAAACACGGTCAGCTATTGTATCTAAAATACGCGGTTCAGTATTTGATGTTTCTACAAGAAAAACCTTTGATTTAAACTCTGGCAATGTTTCACATTCAGTAGGAGAGAATTTTAAAGGCCACTCGCTAATGGGTCGATGGAGCCAAGTAGGACCGTTCCACCATAACGAGTGTTCAATTAAATCAGATGGCAGCATGCCGCGGGAGAGACAATCGCTAGGAAAAACTAGCGGCAGGTAGGTTTTCCTGTATTTTAGCAATGCGATTACTGACAAAAATAGACCATCTATGGGGAGATGAGTGGATCCACGAAAGAGCTATGGTGGAGTCCGAGAAAGCGTAGACACCTGCAATAGGTACACGAGCGGAAAGTTTATCTTTGACCACGCGAACAAGCTTAGACAGAAGTAAAGCGGCGACAAGTTCTAATCGAGCTAGCGTTGTTATTTTAGCGGGGGAAACTTTGGACTTTGCACATAAAAGCCGAACGCTGATATTGCCTTTAGAGTCAGTTATGTGTAAATAAATACAACAACCATAACCACTAAAGCTGGCGTCGCAAAAGGCTACGATATTCACTACAGCTTCTCTAAAGACGCCAATGTGGCGAGGAACCTTTAGAGAAGAGAGTGAGGGGAAATCGCGCAAAAAAACGGAAATCCGATTAGTGATGGAGTCCGGAGGAACCTCATCCCAACCTATTTTAGCTAACCAAAGTTCCTTAATTAGGATTTTCGCGTACAACACGACGGGTGCTACGAGGCCAAGTACGTCGAACAAGCGGGCAACTAGCGATAGAATCGCACGCTTAGTGCATTTATCATCTACAGCGACTGTTGTCAAAGAAAAATTATCATCAGCGGGTTCCCAGGTTAATCCAAGGATTTTGAAATTATGTTTATCATTATCCATGCCAGAAAAATTAACTGGTAAGCGGTGAGACTCTGGGAGAATCTCCAACAAAGCGGGTGAGTTAGTAGCCCATTTGACCAGGTCAAAGGATCCTAACTTAAATAACTCAATTAAATCGCGGGATAATTGTATAGCAATCTGTTCATCAGGAACAGAATAGACATAATCGTCCATAAAAAACTGAGTTTCTACTAATTTAGAAGCCTCAGGATAGCGGTCGCCATGATCACACGCTAAATTGCGTATTGTGCGCATCGCTAAATAAGGACTAGGCTTTAATGCAAAGGGAACGCGGTTAAAGTGAAAAGTACGTATAGGTTTATTTTTGTTGAATCGATATAAAATTCGTAAATATTTGCAGTGGTGCTCATTTACACCGATCCGTAGGAACATTTGTTTTATATCCGCTGTCATTGCGACAGGGAGGGTACGAAAATCGAGTAATAATAAAAACAAGTCGGCCTGTAAATTAGGTCCGACATGCAGAATGTCATTGAGTGACAACCCCGAGTGTGTTTTGGCACTAGCGTCCAAAACCACTCGAATGCTGTCTTTGTCCGGTCTAATAACGGCGTGATGCGGTATGTAGTAACCCTCTTCTGTTAATTCAGAGTCGGGTACCTCCGATAAATACCCCTGAGTTATATAATCGGTGATAGTTTTATTGTAATCCTCGCGTAGGTTTGGCACGCACGTGAACTTACGCTCGAGCGCAAGTAGCCGCCGATGAGCGACACCGCGTGAATTGCCTAATTCGGAGGGATTGCGCGCGAAAGGTAAATCGACAAAATATCTACCGTCTTTAAATAAAACTGAAGAATTAAAATTATTTTCACACTCTAAAGCGGCGGCACTAAGCGAGACAGACGTAGCGGCAGGCTCGCTCGGCGTTGAACCACTTTTTACTTCGGAGAAATGTAACAATGAATGATGTGTTTTCTTACAAGTTTTACAAACACTCCGTGATTTACATTTAACCAAAGAGTGGGATAGACTTAAGCAATTTACACAGCCATGTTTCTTTTTAATAAATTCGAAACGAGCTTGCGGAGCATTCATATTTTTAAATTGTGGACAATCGAACAGTCGATGATCGACGTTATCGCCGTCACACAGCGGGCAGCGGTTATTCGAAGCTGGTTCGCTACAAGATACAAACGCTTTAGCGGTACTTTGAGTATTACTTCGATTGTTAGCTAAACTAGAATTAGCACGCGATTCCGTCTGTGAATTATTAACGTGTGAGCGCTGGAGTATCTTAACATAGTCTTGCATAAATATTATAAACTCCGTATAGGAAGGCAATTCCTTGCCACTCACACGGCTTTCAAATTTTTGAACAGTTTGTGAGTCAACCTTTCTTAAACCACAGTGTAATACCACAAAATCTAATAAGTCTGAAATGTCTAACTGCTTCAATGCAGCGACAGACGCTGAATATCGTTCTACAAATGCATTCAGACTAGCAGCATTGCCGGCGCATCCTTTAATGTCCAGTATATTATTGAGATAATGAATACCTAAACTACGTTTATCTTGATACCTTTTGACAAGACTGTTCCACATAACACTGTATGTATCTCCTGTGGGAACAATGCCTGCAGTTAGTTTTAAGGCATCATGAGTTAATTTACTTATTAAATACTGCACACGCTGCGAATCCGTCAGATCAGTATTTAAATGAACATTAGTACGGAACATTTCATAAAACATGGGCCAATTTTCAGTTCTACCGTCGAACGATGGTAACTCGATTGGTGGTAACTTTATGCTTCTACCTCCCTTCTGATCTGATGTTAATGTTTTGCCACTTGAAATAATGAGATTACGTTTGTATTTAATAGTTGAATATAAGTCTTCAATAGAACTTAGACTCCCTTAGTCGGGTGGGGTTTCATCAATTTCAAACTGCAACTCATTGATCTGGTCAATTATTGTTTCAAACTTGCTGTAAGATTCACCAATAGATTCAGACTGTGCTAGGAATAACTCGTTCGAGCGTGAATCATAATTAGATATACTTTTGGAAGAATTATACAAGCTATTAACTCGCTCAAAAATTACTTCTTTTTTAGCAATAAGCTGAGCTAATTTAGTTTCTCGTTTTTGAGTTGCCATTATAAGGCACTATCTAATATTAATTGCTGTAAATTATCGTAAGTACTTGCAATGACTTGTACTTATTTAACTGATACCTATCCAGGCTCGAATGGACCATAAGTATGGAGGGACAGGCGTATAAAATAGCCGTGTATCCTTGCGGGTCGAGGACGACAGAAAAATTATTATCTGGAATGCATAATAATTCAATTTGCCTTTTTTTGAGCAAACTTTCAAAGAGGAATTGGTGACGGTCAGGTGGCGTTTGTAGCCTAACTCCAGCAAATAATGCAAAGGCGGTACCTGTGCTTCTCCTGGCGAAAGTCTTGAAGAATCCTTCTGGGCAGGTGGCCACCTTGCTTGCCCGTACACTGGTCACTTGAAAGTCTATATTTTGGATTTAATCGGACGCGGGTTATTATTTTTAATTTCGAAAACGTAGCACAGTATATCCCCAAGGATTACGGGATAACGTAATAAAGTTTGCGGTTTTGCGGACGCGATGAACTGAGATTGAAAAAACGTGGTTTGCGGTGAGACGAAATGCTTCCGTTCGGCGCCGGTGCACTATGACGTCTGACAGCCATCATTAGCTGTCACTAGCCGCAGGATTCTCTAAATCCCGCGACACACAATATCCGCGGCTGCAATATAAGCCTAAGACAGACTACAGACACCTTATAAACCGTCCACAATCAAAAAAATGTAAGGGGCAATAACTTGCCACACCACTATCTCAATAATCTATTTATAGATTTTTTCTCGTTTATAGTAAAATACCCTATTCTTGCATGATATATATTTTTTAATGTAAATAAATTCCACAATAACAACTTCTTTTCATTTAAACAACAAAACATTACAATATACTTGAATATAATTATGTACAAAAATGGAAAGGTGCTGCTACGTAAAGAAGACAAAGACAAGCCTACTGTCGTAAGGAGCGAAATGGACATCGATCGGCTTTCGACTACAACAACGCAGGCATTAAGGAAGGCCTGATAATCTATAGTTCCTAAATTATACCCATATACTAAAACTAATAGTACCTACTGAGAATAAAAATGTTCAAAGAAAATTTCTAACCAGTTTTTTTTTTACTTCTGAAAGTAAGATGCCAAGATGATACCTAATTGGGCACGCCACAATTGCGGCGATAAGTCCCCTCTTTGAGGAGTGGCTAGAGAGGCGTCACGGCGTCCTCACCTTCCGCCTGACGCCGGTCCTCACCGGACACGCAGCTTCGGGAAGTTCCTGTGTCGGATAAGGCGGGAGGAAACGCCCGATTGTCACCACTGTGTGGATCGCCCGGAGGACACGGTGGAGCATACGGTGGAGATCTGCCCGGCTTGGGCAGAGCACCGCCGTGTCCTCGTGGAGGCGATCGGCGGCAGAGACCTCTCGCGTCCAGTCCTGATCCAGGCCATGGTACGGAGCGAGAGGGCATGGGCAGCCGTCACCTCTTTCTGCGAAGCAGTAATGCTCGCGAATGAGGAGGCGGGACGGTTGAGGTAAAGGAAAATGTCGCGTCCTCTCGCCTCTAGCCGCCGCAGGAGACGCCCTGGGCGTCGGGAATGCCGGGCGGATTTCCGGCCACCGTAGGCGCGGGCTTGCGGACGGTGAGCAATGGGTAGCTCGCCGTCCGATAAGGACCAGGCCCGGGTCGACGAATGAGATGTCAGCACAAGTGTAGGGGTCCACTAGGGCCGATGCCCGCCGGGGTCGCGAGAAGGTACAAAAGGGTTACCGAGGCCCCTGGCAACACAGGCAACGGAAGGAACACGGGTAGGTTTTAGTCAGTAAGAGTCTGACACACCCACAGACAAGTTATTTGATAATTTAAACCATCCAAAAAAAAAAAGGCAAGAATTCAAAATCTTTAAAACAACATACATACAGATGCCAACATCAGATGCAAACAACATACATACATACAGATGAATAAAATTGGAGTGTCTGTTTGTAATATAAAAATAACCGCATTTTATTAAATGCATATATCCATATGCATTTAGTGAAAAGCGGTTATTTTAAAAATGTTATTTGGTAATAAAAATAACAAACACAAAATAACATCTTTTACAATTTTTGTCTGTTTGTCTGTCTGTTTGTTCCGGCTAATCTCTGAAACGGCTAGACCGATTTTACGACGGGACTTTCACTGGCAGATAGCTGATGTAATATGGAGTAACTAAGGCTACTTTTATTTTAGAAATTTTATTTATGTTTATTAATAGGTAAAAAATTTAGTTTACAAGAACCAGTATGAAAGTGTCCACGACTTACAAGCAGAACTTAGACGTATTATTCTAAATATCCACCACAATAAACAAGATCAAAAAATCGACAGGGAGCGAAATAATCAAAGGAGTGCGACTTTGTATTCAACAGGAAGGGACTCATTTTGAGCATTTGATAAATTGATTAATTTTGTATTAAAAATGTTAAAATCTTCCTTTTATTTGTGACACTATGTTATTTAGCAAAAAAATAACCCTTATGATGAAGCCTTGCGATCGGTATGATAAAGCTACAGGTTGATTATTTTTCTCGTGTAACGGGTTCGATTTCCGGTTCAACCATGTAATTATTTAAATATCTATGAATGCAGTTTAAATTGTTTTTGAAATTCAAATAATGTCTTCTTTCAGTAAAATGTTCCATCTACAATATTCAAGGTACTTTCCCTCCATGTGGCATATCCGTGGGACGCTCTGTATATCTATACAAATAAATATAATTGAAGTGTCTGTTTGTAATTTCAAAATAACACCTAAATGCATATGAAAGTCATAATATGGTACTTACTATATAGTAAGTACCATATTATGGTACTTATTACAAAAAACAATGTTTAAAATGTTTGTCTGTCTGTCTGTCTGTTTGTTCCGACTAATCTAAATATAACTGATGTTGTAGGAGTAACTTAGTAAGAAGAAAAGAAAGAAGAAAGAAAATAGTAACTACTAACTACTAGTACTTTTGTTTTCGAAAAAGCCACGCCTTGCAAACGAAGTTAGCGTTTTAAAAAGATAAATATGTTTTTGAAACGCTCTAAAAAAAATTCTTGCACGCTTTTCACATTTTCCATGAACAGTGAAGGTTTGATCACGTCAGTCACAAAAACCATAAACATATTAGCAAAAATATGCTAGTGATCGGTGAGGGTTACGGATGTGTGAATATAAAATATAATACGGTCTAAACAAATGCCTAAGCCTTTCTCTAGAAAACATTATATACCTACATGTCACATCATATCATAATCATCATCATGTCGATCAGGTTAAGCTACGCTTGCCGCGGTTGGTCCGTAGATGGGTGACCATCTTTATATTTAATGGTTCTGCAACCTTCAGTGAATGGGCAACTAAAGGGATATTTAATAGTAGAATCAAACTTTTTGAACTTTATGAGGAAAGAAATTATAATACAAGTAAAGAATTTTATCAATATGTTAAGAACTATTCCAAATTATTTAAACAAGTTTGTAGCGAAGCTAAGAGTCGATATTTAAGTTTAAAAATTAAAAGGAGTTTAAATAAAATAAAAACGACTTGGGAAATTATAAACAATGAGACTGGAAGGGATAGGAAGCGTAATTGTGAATACAGCCTTAATATTAACAATACAGTTATTAACACGGATTTAGAGGTTGCCACAGTTTTTGAAAATTTCTTTGCAGATATCCCAGTCTCAACCACTAAATCTTTAAATTCATCACCCACTGTTGCTGAGTCCATATTGAATGAAAATGTTGATATTTGTAACCATGAATTTAATTTCGACTATGTTAGTGCTCGGGATATTATTAAAACTTTCAATACACTCAATGTTAAAAAAACAGCTGATCTATGGGGAAATTCTGTGGAGGTTGCAAAATGCATAATTAACACTGTAGCGCCTGAATTGGCAATTATTTTTAATAAATGTATTGACTGTGGTGTAATTCCTGACTTAATGAAGAGTAGTAAAATAATACCTTTGTTTAAATCGGGCAGCACATCAGACCCCACAAACTTTAGACCGATTTCTGTGCTTCCCACCTTTAGTAAAATATTTGAAAAATTGATGCTAGATCAATTGCAAAGACATTTTAATAAACATAAATTATTAAACAGTAAACAATTCGGTTTTACAAAGGGTCGATCGACTACCGACGCTGGTGTGGAACTTCTTGCACATATTTTTGAGGCTTGGGAGAAGTCACATGATGCCCTAGGTATTTTTTGTGACTTATCTAAGGCTTTCGATTGTGTTTCTCATGATACATTGGTCAGGAAATTGCATCACTATGGTGTTAGAAACACTGCCTTGGATCTTCTTATTTCTTATTTGGATAATAGGATCCAAAGAGTGGACGTTAACGGTAAGCGATCGCCGGGTTCTATTGTCACTATGGGAGTTCCGCAGGGCTCAATTCTTGGCCCTTTTTTATTTCTCGTATATATTAATGACCTACCTTGCCTTATAAAGAACAGTCATGAAATAGTGTTATTTGCAGATGACACATCACTTTTATTTAAGCTTAAACGACAACAGACAGTTACTGACGATGTAAATAATGCTCTCTCTAAAATAGTACATTGGTTTAGTGTTAATAATTTACTTTTAAACGAGAAAAAGACCAAATGTATTAGATTTCTGACACCTAACGTTAAGCAGGTAAAAACCAATGTACTAGTAAATGGGGCGGAGTTGGATCTTGTGGACACCACTGTGTTCTTAGGTATTACTTTGGACTCAAAGCTACAGTGGGGCCCACATATAACCAAATTGTCGAAGCGGCTAAGCTCTGCAGCCTACGCGGTGTATAAAATCCGTCATTTGACTGATGTAGAAACAGCTCGATTAGTATATTTTAGTTATTTCCATAGTGTAATGTCGTACGGCATTTTGCTGTGGGGAAATGCAGCCGACATTCAGGCTATATTTGTGCTGCAGAAACGAGCCATTCGAGCAATTTATAACCTAAGTTGTAGGCATTCACTGAGGGATACATTTAAGGATATAAACATAATGACAGTCGCATCTCAATATGTATATGAGAACCTGATTTATGTCAAAAAGAATATTAACCTATATTCTAGGCACAGCGACATTCATAGCATAAATACTAGAAACAAAGACTTACTTATTGTGCCCAAGACTAGGCTCCAAAAAATTAGTAATTCATTTAAGTGCCAAAGTATACGTTTTTACAACAAACTCCCAAGCCATGTCAAAGAACTGAGCCTCAATAAATTTAAATCATTTATTAAACAGAAACTCTGTCAAAAAGGTTTCTATAAAGTTAAAGATTACTTGGACGACAAAAAGGCTTGGGATTAATTAAGCTACTCCAATGTACCCCCAGGCAACAAACTAATTTTATTTTTATACTAAGTGTGACATTGATGATTTTGTTATACTTATACACAATGACATTAATATTTACTTTTTGAAGTATTATATTCTTTTTTTAAATTATTGTGAATGTGAAGACTATGTGGATTATTGTTTTTATTATTTCTCTCATTTAGTTTTCATCTTAGTCTGGCAGTTTGAGTCATTTATGCGGCCTACTCAAATGTCCTTTCTTTGGTATTGTTCGTCGAATCGTTGAGCTCCTTAAGTTCTGAGTTGAGCTGCACGATTACTGACAAATGCGTGCACTGACTGGATAGGTCCACTCAATCAGTGTGGTTTTTTCCTCAAAAGACCATTTCAGACTCCAATCTACATGGCCTTCACATGATCTGACCAAGATTATGTCTGGACTTTAAAAGAGACTGTGACCTCTGAGTTTGTTTCGGCCTTTCTTCTCAGAGTAGTCAGATAGGAAACGCCGAGCTCATCTAGTTTTTTTCTAAGTATGATTGACGTGTAAAAGTGTTTGTATAAACCTACTTACAGAAAAATAAAATCATTTCAAATCAATCAAATCATTTCATTTCATTTCAATCATATACCAAGACCCCTCCGTGCCTCGGAAAGCACGTTAAGTCGTTGGTCCCGGCTGTAGATCTTTGACAGTCGTTACGGGTCGTCAGAAGTTCGAAAGTCTGACAACCAGTCTTACCAAGGGGTATCGTGTTAGCCAGTAACTGGGTTGTGGAGGTCAGATAGGCAGTCGCTCCATGTAAAATACTGGTATTCAGCTGTATCCGGTAAGACTGGAAGCCAGAAAAGCTAGCTAGAAAAGGCTAGGCAGATGATGATAATTTAAAAGAGTGTCCATGGAGTTTCTTGCCCGTTCTTCTCCATGGGTTGTTGTTGGGAAAAGGCTAGGCAGATGATGATGTCACATCATAACAACTCTGTAACAATATTCTGACAAATAAATGGATTATTACTACTTATTACTTTATGCATTTTAAAATAGCGGGCTATTTTGGACTAAATTACCGTACAGATCAGCAATTTTCAAACAAAGACAAGTGGTATAATAAATAGTTGTTTTTTTTTTCAGATTTATAGCAAATCTGGTCTAGGTGCCAAATCTCCACGCTGGGTAACGAAACACGAGTATCAGCCCCCACTTAAGGAGCCCAAACCAAAAACCCCAATTAAGCAAAATTGCGCACCTTTCAACGCCACGTCTAAGAGACAGGGCATTTTTTCTACTACAAGCTATCCAGCGTAAGATTTTTATATTAAATTTATTATTATATTTAAATGAATTAAGATAATGTGTAAAGAAAGAGTGAATTTTCTCTTAGAGCATTTAACCTAACTTAAATGCTCTAAGGAATGTTAAGGATTGAAATTCGAGTTAACTCGATACCATACACCTATTACAATTTGGGTAAATGGAAATAATATTCAATATTTATCGAAATTGGGAGGTTCCTACCGTTTAGCCAAATCCATCAAATAACGTGCAAAAGACACCAAAATTTATATTTTGCTGCCTTTTGCGCGTTATTTGATTTGACTACCGAGATGACAACTCATAGAGAAGTATTGAGGAAAGGGACATGTAGCGCCGACCACAAATAAATTCGGATAAAAGCAGGAGAATGATGGTGTAATTAAAGTTTCTAGTGAGAACACCAGGGGGTCGGCGCAACATGTCCCTTTCTTCCATACTTCTCTATTAGTTGTCATCTCAATAGTCACCTTTTCACACAGTCCATCTATCGTTTCTTGGTCTTCCCCGTACTCCTAAAGCCATCGACATTCATACTCAAAACTTTCCTCACGATATTTTCCTCATTCCTCCGCATCACATGCCCATATCATGACAACCGATTTCCCCACAACTTTTCAGGGTTTTTCTTTTTTTTAATTTCATATCATTTTTAAATCAAAGCTCGTTTATTTGGTGTTTTAGACCCTGCGCCTACTGTCCTGCATACATAAAACGGCAGATGAAATTTGCATATTCCTTCTCTGCGAAAAAGATACTTAGATGTCCTGTAGAGGTGAGGATAAATAATTTACGTTGCTTTTGCTACATTACTCTGGCTCTATTTTTATTATGGATCTGCGAACACGCTTGGTGTTGGTACAGTCAATCGCACATCAGTGGTATCACTTGCACTAGAAAACACTTGCTCATGAAATGTGCGGTTGACTGTACTTGTACAGAGGTTTTTCTGAAATGACGTTCACTAGGTGGCAGCACTGAGGCATCAGGGCCGTGTACGCCACTCCAGTAGGAAAGTGGCCCCTAGAGTGATATGAGTGGAACGTATAATTAGTGCGTAACCTGCTGTAAATGAGCGCCACATAAAAAAAAAGTGTGCTTTTTCGTTTTGGAAAAAAAACGAAAAAAACTATTCCTGTTGGAGTAACGTTGTTCCAGCAGGAAAATTTTAAATGAAAGATCGGAGAGAGAAATATTGAGCATGGGCATGAGTTTATATTTGTGCAAAGATGTGCGCCGAAAATATAATTTGTGCGTCTACAGGTTTTTGAGATATTGCGTTTCCTGCCTGAGTAACGATTTGCAGAATCGTGTATCTCTAAAATTATTGTATGTGCGCCAGTAGAATAAACATATACGAGTAGCTTTATTTGTGACAGAATTAGATTTATAAAAACATTTCAACAGTCCTGCTCAGCAGTCCTGCTCCACAAGGGCGCACAAACTAATTGATCAGCTATTGAAAATAGTGTTGGAGCTGCTGTAGATTTTAAAAACTCTCTTTGCATTGTAAAAAATTAATCTCTTAGTATTGTATAGTTGCACAGCACATTGTTATGTCAGTACTATGTACTATAAAGCTGCCGTTTATTGGATACGTCTTTCATTGACTTGAATGTGCCCTGGCGGCTGGGAGTATGTCGTGCTCACTCTAATGTGTCGCTGATGGTGGCGCGTGTGTTGGATCATTTAGCTCCTTTCAAAATGGTTGAGCTGAATGGTGCTAATCCATGCGTCATGTTCGTGAACGGGCGCCGTCAGTAGAGACTGGTCAACTCTTAGCTGCCACGGCTGATTTAAATTTTTGAATAGCTTTTTTTTTGTTTTGTTAATCTTTATAATACGTCTGCTTTTACGTTTTGCATCGTTCTCACATGTATGTATAATTTCAAAATGAATGATGTAAACAATTTTTCTAACCATAATACGTTGCCGCCGCAGGAGACGCCCTGGGCGTCGGGAATCCCGGGCGGATTGCACAAGTGTAGGGGTCACTAGGGCCGATGCCTGCCGGGGTCGCGGGAAGGTATTAAAGGGTTACCGAGGCCCCTAGCAACACAGGCAACGGAAGGAATACGGGTGGGTTTTAGTCAGTAAGAGTCTGACACGCCCGCCCGCTTCACCCAAAGCGGGAGAAGTTATTTGATGATTTCCCACCCAAAAAAAAAGCCATAATACGTTGATTTAAAAGAGTGTCCGTGGAGTTTCTTGCCCGTTCTTCTCCATAGGTACTACTGCGCTTTGGAATGGGCAACTAGCTTCATCTTTCTGCCTGACCGACCGACCCCTTGACAATTCAAAAGTGCCTGTAATTGGTTTATTTGAAATAAATTCTTTAGAGTTCAAGTTTGATTTATAATTTTCAAGTAATAGCGCTTTTTTGAAAAGTAACCCGAAAAAAATATTGCAGTGCCTGAATGAGGAAACGTATAGGCTCGCTGAAAACTATATTCGGTCCTTCTCGACGCTTAAAATAACGATAAAAAGTTTCAAAAGTGTACAGTCGCCGTCACATATATTGTAGCAGACAAGGTGACCAAATACTTCTGAACAATTTAAAATGTCGATAAGTTCCATACACTACAAGTTACCATTAATATCTGAACATTCATTACTTCATTAATATCTGAGCAAATGCTTGTCAATAATTTCTATACAAACAACTAACCAAAAATATCTGAACACTTACAACGTCAAGTGTATCTACGCGAGGACACGGTGGAGGTCTGCCCGGCTTGGGCAGAGTACCGCCGTGTCCTCGTGAAGGCGATCGGCGGCAGAGATCTCTCGCGTCCGGCCCTGGTTCAGGCCATGGTACGGAGCGAGAGGGCATGAGCAGCCGTCACCTCCTTCTGCGAATCAGTAATGCTCGCGAAGGAGGAGGCGGGACAGTTGAAGCAAAGGCAAATCGCGCGCTCTCTCGCCCCTAGCCGCCGCAGGAGACGCCCTGGGCGTCGGGAATCCCGGGTGGATTGCCGGCCACCGTAGGCGCGGGCTTGCGGACGGTGAGCAATAGGTAGCTCGCCGTCCGGTAAGGACCAGGCCCGGGTCGACAGCGCGTTGTATTCCACGCGCGCCTCAAAGAGATGTCGTCAGCACAAGCGTAGGGGTCCACTAGAGCCGATGCCTGCCGGGGTCGCGGGAAGGTACCAAAGGGTTACCGAGGCCCCTGGCAACACAGGCAACGGAAGGAATACGGGTGGGTTTTAGTCAGTAAGAGTCTGACACACCCTCCAAGAAGTTATTTGATGATTTCCCACGCAAAAAAAAAAAGTGTGTCTACGCAGACAAAACTGAGCTTACCTAATTTGTTACTGCGTGATATAAAGGACGAACCAAAAACGACTATTGACTTACCTATCTGTGGTAAGTCCAGTCATTTGGTAGTTTAACCTGGAAAGTTTTTAAACTGGTGATTTTATTGAGGTCGACGTGCTCTCTTCGAATTTTCACATTGTCCCCAGAGTTCTACCGCATACATGACCATCCCATGAGATGGCAGAAATGAATATACAATGAGGGTGAATACTTTGATTTAATAAATATATTTTACCCTAAAAAAAAATATTGTATTTATAGTAAAGTTGGAAGCACTTCCTACTGCAACTTTTCCTCAACTGCTCAGATATCTAAGACTATCCCATCTGCGCAGATACACTTGACGTTGTAAGTGTTCAGATATTTTTGGTTAGTTGTGTGTATAGAAATTATTGACATGCATCTGCTCAGATATCAATGAACTAATTAATGTTCAAATATTATTGGTAACTTGTAGTGACAACATATTGACATTTTAAATTGTTCAGAAGTATTTGGCCACCTTGTCTGCTACAATATATCTGACGGCGACTGTACATGCATGCGTTATTGAATAATTTTGCTAAAAGTCAAAACGATGGTGTCATAACTTGGACGACAAAATACAAGAAACCGGCTCAACCGTAATTGTGTAGGTGTAAACCAAAAATTGGTGCGTTAAGTCAAAAATATAATTACAGTGAAAATATTTGGAATGTTTCGTATCAAAACATGTAAACGAATGGTTATCCAAACAAATTCGAATGACTACAAAAAAGCGAAGGATTCGTACTTATCAAATAAACATGCCGAATTGATAACCTCCTCCTTTTGAAGTCGGTTAAAAAGGTCATCTTTTTAACCGACTTCAAAAAGGAGGAGGTTATCAAATCGACATGTTTATTTATTATATTTTTTTTATGTATGTTCGCCGACTTCTCCGTCAGTTGTGGACCGATTTAAAAAATATTTTTTTGTTTGAAAGGGTATGCTCTCGAGGTGGTCCCATTGTCACCATGTCATAATCTGATGAGGGGATCCCATGGAAATCGAGGGAAATCCTCAAATTTTAAAGGCACACCTATAGTGATTTAAGTATGTTTTATAGTAACTTGTGCATTTGCTCTCGGAAAGCACCATTCGGTGGAATAGATGATGAAGATCACAGATGGCCACCGGAACTACTTATAAGAAGTATTTAACGAGTTGCGATTCGATTAGGTACTTTAATATGGTTGCTAAGCCATTTATGCTCTTCACATTGCATATAGTGAGTGGCAATTCTCCTGGTACAAGGACAAGGACAACTAACAAGTAGGTAGGGGGTAGTACAAGGAGAACTAAGTACTCAACAATTAACGTCCCTGGATCAAGAAAAGCAATATTTTGTAAAAGGTGATGAACAGTTGACATTAGGCTATTGTAACTTCCGACTTCCAAAATAAACACTACCAAGTGAAGAATAATTTTAATTTCGGAAGTCGGTGGCAAAAAACTAAAATACAGATCGAAAGACAGCGACTTCCGAAATTAATGTTTTTTTTACCCGATAGCCCCAGAAGGAGGGTAATGTTTTTCGAGAGTATGTATGTATGTATGTATGTATGTATGTATGTCTATTTCTTTGGCACGCTCTGTAGCCTAAAAGGCTTGATGGATTTTAACATAAGAGGTGTCGTTAGATTCGTCTTCATTGTGGGAGTGTCATAGGCTACATAAATTTTTATATATTGCATCTGCAAATACAAAAAAGAGGGAGGAAACTTTTTTTTTAAAATAAACTACAACAATATTGAGATCAAATAAAAGCTAGTAATGAGTCAATTCCATGTATATATTAATAAAACTAAAAAGCTTGAAATAAAACAAATTATTTAAAAAACAAAAACCAGACTGCAAAAACACATACATAGCTGAAAAGAGAAAAACAAGCATTATAAGCTATATAAATTTGTATCGCAGGCGTGACAAACCAATAACCTGAAATATGGTGTAACTTTTGTTTGTCTCCGCCTGTGTTTATCTTCATACAAACGCACCGCGCGCGGCTTGTATGTGTGCGCCAAAGTATCTATGCGTCGCCGCACGTACACTTAAACAAAATCTCGACCCGTTTCTCAGTGCGCCAGTCGGGGCTAACACCGCACGAGGTTCGCGCGTCACGGCTTTTCGGCACCGCTAAATGAATGAAAAATGTGTGATAATCGCAGGAGAACGTATTGCGGTGTGTTTGGGTGTCTTAATAATTCATCGATTCCAGAATTGTGTCTGTTCAGATTACCTATTGAACAGGAAAGGTAAGCAAGTCACTTATTCTAGCATATAATTTTTACTTGATGATGAGATACCTACTTACTTATTTTTTGTTGTATTAGTTTTCTATCAGATAGAGGAAGTAGGTAGGCCTACTTCTCCACTATAGTGCATGTATTAGGTAGGTACTTTTGATCTGTCAATTGATTTGCCGCTATTGCTTTGTTTACGACCTACTTACAGTTATAAAATCGTAATTAAAAATAAGTAATTGACTAAATTGTGAATCAGATAAATAGAGCAAGCAAGTTCGAATCATAACAACAGAACGTTGATTATAGTCTAAGAGGCAGGCGTTAGTTTTTTTATGTTGTTTTAAGATGGATTTTTTTTTATCATCGTTTAGGTAAAACCAGGGTCGGTTTTACCTAAACGATACGACAAACCCTGTACCCAGATAATACAAGTAAAAAATACAACTTTCCGACCCTTGCCAATTTATAGACACTGAACTAAAACTTAGCTAAAAGTGACAACCCTGAGACAGTAGGCAATTATATCGCGGATTGGGCTGGAGATAGCTTACTTCCTCTCTTTACACTATGTTATAATGCTTGTTTTTCTCTTTTCAGTTATGTGTTTTAGCAGTCGGGTTTTTTTATTTTTTTAATAATTTGTTTTTTGGTTTACACCTACACACCTTGGGTTGAGCCGGTTTCTTGTATTTTGCCGTCAAAGTTATGACACCGTCGTTTTGACTTTTAGCAATATTATTCAATAACGCATGCATGTACTTTTGAAACTTTTTATGGTTATTATAAGCGTCAAGAAGGATCGAATACAGTTTTCAGCGAGCTCTTACGCTTTCTCATTTAGGCGCTGCAATATTTTTTTCGGGTTTTAAAAAAAGCGCTATTACTTGAAAACTATAAATGTTTTTATAAATCTAATTCTGTCACAAATAAAGAGCTACAAGTATATGTTTAGTCTACAGGCGCACATACAATGGTTTTAGAGATACAAGATTCTGCAAATCGTTACTCCAGCAGCGACAAAGCGCACATTTTTTTTTATGTGGCGCACATTTACCGCAGATTACGCACTAATTACGCGTTCTACTCATATCACTCTAAGAACTACTTTCCTGCTGGAGTAATGTACACCAGTGTTGGCAGACGCCGAAGGCGTGTCCTCGTACAGATATGGTCTGAAATCTCGTCTTTTGTCAACACAACCTCGTACATACCATTTATTTAATAAATTGCTGTAAATCTATTGATTTTCTTGTCAACTATCTCATAATCAAGCACTCTACAAAGCAGTTTCGTCAAAAAGTAGGTACTACAGAGCAGTTTGTACAAGTTATTCAAACACACCTTCCACCCCGCTCTGGACAATCTAGTGTCCATGGTCGCAGGTGGCAGGTCGTACAACTGGAATTTGCTTTGGATACTGTATGTAGTATCCGAACTGTACCTAGGTACTATAGTAGAGTGGAATTAACGTAGACATATTTTCTACGTTAACTTAACATCTTAAAGAAACAATACAAGTAAAATGAATGAAATGAAACCTTTCGTACGTACACACCATTCATTCATTCATTCATTTCGTATAGTCAGAGGCGCGTTCCAAAATATGACTTGTATCAACGAATCTCGTACAAAATCGTACGAGGATGGATGTAAGCTCGTACCTCGTACCAGGACCACTAAATCTCGTACATGTACGAGAAACTTCGTATGGATGGCAACGCTGACGTACACAGCAGGGCCTGGCACCTGTCAATAGTGTCAAAAGCTCCTATATTTTTTTGTCGTTACTGAATGATGAACGAATGAAATGAATAATGAACGTCATCATATCTTTTATATTCATTGTCGAAATGGAAGACTTGTCAAAGTGGCGCCAATTGGTGTCGTGAATTTTCATGAAAACTCTCATTGTGATAGTTTGCACGCCTGACAAACTCAACAGAGTGATCAGTTGCGAGCTCGCACTGTTCACTTGTTTGTCACAATAATTGACACTTATACAGATAGATTTACATACGTCAAAAATGTACTCTGTGCATACCCTACGTCTTTACTAGTGGTGGTTAATAAAGCATATAGCATAATAAAGCATCTTGCTTATCTTAAATAACATAAAGCAAATGCTATCGTGGTTCTCACTTGTTGCTATTTGCTTTTTGCTTTACATCGCACATCGCACTCTCTGGCTCTGTCCGTCGCACATCGCAAGCGCATGTAGTAATAAGCAACCAGGCATAGCAAAGCGGCGGGTGCCGGCCGCCGGGTGGCTAGTCGTCGCATGCTAGCGTTTGCTTTCGGTCGCGAGTGTAATCGTTTTAGGCACCGCGTGTGTTATCGCGATCTCAGGCGGCTCACGTAAGTAACGTAATATTATAAACAATGTTGTTTTGCTGCGTGCGTTTTTAGTGTAAATAAACAGTGATAGGATACGCAATATAGATTATGTAAATAAAAACTAATTGTGTAAGTAAGGACGATTGACTGAGTGAGGTATCGTGTTGTTATGTTGTGTGTAGGTATTTAACGGACGAAAATGTTTAGAAGGAACATTGAGCTTTTAAATACGCCTTTATTGGTTTTAAATACTAACATACTTTATTTCTCAAATAGACAGTCCTAGGCCTGGAAAGTATGAAGGAAAGTTCATTGGTTTTTTTTTTCTGTTCCGTAATAAATTCATAAACGCGGTGTAATATTCCGCTCTGACAACACCGCGCTGGTTTTATTCGCGCCCGCCCGTTTGGTCGTAACAAGTACCTACGCATATAAAAAATGCTTAAAATAAACAGCATATAGCATTAAGCAAGTGATTGCCATAAAGCAACTTTGAACACCACTAGTCTTTACTACTATCAACAACCGAAGGCCACGATCCACCGTAATTATACAATACATACTGCTGTGACCACAACTTACAAACATTATTGGCTATTCCAACCAAAGTGCTGATTGGTTTTAGATAAAATGTGTACCATATAATTTGGATGAATGTGGATATTGCGGCTGTTCGTGCTCACAACAGGGTGATTACTGGCAATTCGAGAATAGAATATTCCTATGCAGAAAACACTATGATCGATTATTCACACATTGCCTGGCCAAATTCCAAGGTGCTAAACTTGCTGAATTTAAGGTATTTATAATATTCCTGGAAATAGTTTTCTGTTTGGATAGAGATTATTCAAATATAACTATAAACTAATAAAATATTTCTTTTATGTATAGTCGGTAAGGGACTGCTTCTTCATGCACGCACACAACAGTTGCAAGGCTGCCATGAAGATAATGAAGTCCGAAGAGATAGTTAAGAAGTTGAGAAAGGAAGCATATCTGGATCTATTCTTCCCACAACGTCGTTTTTGTGACAATGTGTAATTTTTAGTGATAATTTTTATTTAATTTAAAGAAGAGGACATCGTAGGTTGGTAGTAGTTATTTAATTCTAGAGTCCAGCAACACTAAGCAGCATTTTTCAATGGCCCAAAAGGCACAGAATTCAAGCCCGGCTAAATATAACATTAAAAAAAACAATCATCTGACTTTCCTCGACGAATTCGACGTCTCTTTCCTATTTATTATTTATTTTGATAACTAATCGATATTTTGGAGCAAGCAATAGCGACAGAATCATGAAACTGGACTCGAATAATAAAATGATAAACAGCGAGAGCGGCGCTGATCTATCCGAAGAAGTAGTGGACCCACGGCAAAATGCTGAGGACATTATCGACGAAATACTTGCTGAGTTTACGGAGTCGCGGTCTCCCGATTCTGCGAGACATGGGAACGGTTTACCAGAGAATCTATTTAGTATGATACAACCTCCGAGGACGCGGACTCCAGCAAACTCATTCTCCGAGAATGCCACAATAGACGATATAGACCCCCAGTCGGACCTCGGCACGTCCATCAGAAACAAGTGTTTAGAACTGGAAGAGATCCTCCAGAGCCTCAAGTCGCGGCTCAACCACGTCGTTTTGGATGAAAATATTGTTCTGAGTCCCGAGGCTAACTCCATGGAGGCGCAATTAGAGCACGACCTGGATACAGACTGCCAGGAAGACCTTTCTCTTCAGGAATTCCTTGAGCTGCTGCACTCGCAAAACAAAATTAGTCCGACGGGTGTACAATGATTGCTCAATGGGCCCATCCCCAGGAACTTATCCATAAGACAAAATTTACATGAATTTATTATGTGCAAATTTGAATTTTAGATTTTATTGAAGTACTATTAAATATTCAGGCCTAATTTCTGTACTATTATTTCAAAAGTTAGGGAAAGGAATTGGCACAATCAAAGACTTTTTTAAAAGAATATTTATTTATAATCAAGAAACAACAGTAGGTAACAAAATCATATGAGTTAAATTAAAAATGTTAGTACTTGTTTAGATTGCATAAACATAATAAATCACAAAAACTAATCATCAAACATATTCTGAACATCAGTGCTGATAGTCAATTCAGTGGAATTGGGTATTGTATCATTCTCATACATCTGACTTTCTTCATGGCTGTGCTCATCTTCATAAGAGCTCAAACTATTTTCTCGTTTCAATATGTAGCTCACTTGTTTCTCTGTCAACAGATCTATTACCTGAGTTTTGCCACAGTCCACAAGTTCTGCTTTCAATTTCTTTATCCAATCGTTGTAATCAGCAGGATCAGTCTTCACAAATTCAGATCTCAAATGTCTCATAGCATCTAATGCTTTAGAATAGTTTCCATCAAGGTTATTGTGAATCAGACTCTCAATTGCTTTGATCATTTCTGTGGCCAACTCTGGCAGAGATTTATTCCTGTTTTGAAGGGCTTTGAAGTCCTCAATAGGGTTAACAGTGCTTATGGTTTTAATTTCATCCAAAACTTCTTTAGTAGGCAAGTGAATCTTAGGTATATTTGGAATGTTTGGATTATCCGTCTGCAAGTCTCCAACAGGAATTTTGAAGTGTTCAATATCCAATGGAATATTTTTATTTTTCCTTTTCTTTACTTCAACTTTTGTCAAAGTGAATAAGTTCTTCAATTTCTCTAAAGGTTTCTTTGCATTCTCTTCCAGAAGGGGTGGTACTTTGAACAGAGTCATTATCTCCTCTCTAGGTTTAGGTAACGGTTTGTCTGGATTCAGGGCACGAAATGCAATACAGTCCAGTACATATTGTACAGAAGGGCTCACACACTCTGCTATAGGGAAAGCTTCTGTATCATCAAATGTGTCATCATAAGCTTTAGTCAAGTCCATAGCATTAATGAGTTCTTTAAAAGCATCTACTTGCTCTTGTGAACATTTATGTTTTTTCAAGTTGGTTTCTGGGAATGACATCTGTTTTATATCATCCTTGTAACATATACCAATCAATGAGAGACACACATAATTATTTGTATCGATGACAGGCATTAGTACAAACATTTTGGCTGCTGAGTTATTGAAATGTACTTTCCGTACAATGCCAACGAGATTTAGTTCATGAAGACATTCTACAAGGCATCTGACAGCTTTTTGTGCTCTCTTATCACCTTTCCTGCCAAATACGTAATTTAAACCATCACCATTTAAGTTCTGCCATTTAATGTTATCAGCAGAAGTGAAGCCATACACTGACAAACATTTTACTCCAGGTTGATAAAGCATTATTTTATCATATTCTAAAAATGGTATAATTGTTTGTCCATACTGGTAGCCTTGGATTTTTTCAGATGCTTCAACTGTTACACCACTTTCCCCACTCTTTACATATTTTTTTTCTTTCTTAACTGCTTCTGATGTGCTAGATGTAGATGTAATAGGATCTTTAACAGCTTTCTGCCAATTTTTAACAGCAGGATCATCTTTTAGTCTGGTATAGTTAGAGACTGGGATTTTTATATTTGGGCCAATGCTTAGTTCTATATTCCATGGGATGGCATTGGTAATCTTCTTTCTGTGGAATAGTAAGTCATACTTCATGATGTTTTCCAATGTGTCTGTTGCACCTTCAGTGGCTTCCACGAACTGCTTGATTAATTCTGTAGATTCATTGTCATATTCTTTGGAGTAAATGTCTGGACCAATAACATCAACTTCATAGCCCTCTTCTTTGAATCCATTTAAAACCTGAAAGATTTATATATATATAGTCTAATTACAGATTACTTTTAGTCTTGCCGAGTATGAAACATAAAAAGTCAGGATTGCTGGGGACTAGGTGACTTAACCATTGGATAAAAAATCAAATCAATGTTGGAACATAACATAACCAAGTCAGGGAATGGGTGAGAGGTAAAGAAATACCATTTTAATTTAAACTACCTCTTCAACACAATCAGGATCAAAAGATGGCTGATTCTTGAAGTTTGTCATCAGTACAATCTTCTTGCTTGCTAACTTGACACCACTGACACCATTCTTGTAATAGTCTGCTGCAACTAGCAGGGCATCAAACCAGTCGCCTCTGCTTTCTGATGGCTGAATCAGGATATAAGAAACTATTATGGATATTTTATGATTATTACAGAAAGTAAGTATTGATCAAAAGTTAGGTCACTAGAAGGTAAAACAGACTTAGCTTGGACTCTTAAAAATTGTCAATTGGTAAATGTATGGAAGGAATTCAGGCATACCACTGTGGTGCCTGTGAGCAGATCCAACCAAAAATGTGGTGTATGGAGGGGGTACAGTCAGATGTAAACTTTATGGTGGCTCAGAACATGAGGTGAGTTACTAAAAAAATTCATGTGTCAGCAGGGGTGAAGGGTGGGGTACTGCGCAGCGAGTAGAGCGCTTTCAGAGCCACCATAAAATTTGATGTATAATATAATTGGTCAAAAATTTAACAATATTATGAAAGATACGTATCTGTAGCATGGGAAAACAAGGACTGAGGCTAGCTTAAAGAACGCATTGTAAAGGCATAAATACTGATCTAAGAAAATCATGATTAAGAGTCCGTTTTAGTGTCTCCACTCATGACTCGTGTCATGTTATGTATTGGTCATGACTTTGATATTATTTATGTAGTTTTAATTACCTTGTCTGGTAGATTCCTTATCATTTTCCAAGTGGGAGTCTGCATTTCTGATAATAATTCTAGGTGTTTGAAGGCTCCTTCGTACTGACTTGCCATGTTGTTCTTGGTTTTCTTAGAGCCCAGCAACATTATACCAACCAAGTTCTTACCCTGGCTCAGTATTTTGCGTTCTATGATACGAGCAGTGCATTCTTTCGCACTTTCAAAAAAACTTTTCTGGTCTTTCTCGTCTACAGTGGAAACATTTCGTCCTATATCCAAAATAATGATAGTACCTTGAGACATCTTGAACTGTTGCCAAATACAGATTTAAATTTTTATATCAATTATTACGGGAAGGAAACAATCAATTTATTTTCACTTTTTCCCGGTAACAAACAAGTTCCAACAGCCTCCAACAGGTTTGACAGTTTAAGTTTTGAGTGTTTTGTCCACAGATCTAGTCGGAGAGTTTTGACAGGGATAGGATTGATCTCGGCTTGACAGTTCCTCAGCAACGTATACAGAGTAGAGTAGCAATGTTTGAAACAGCAGGAAATTAATTTCCCTGGTTTTGATACATATCATAATAATCGTTGGTATGTACTGATAGAAAAATATTGGAAAATACTTATTCAGAAGCGGTAGTTAAATAAATTACCAGGAAATTACCCGATAGATTCCATGGTAGAAAAATATAGAAATGTTTTAGACCTCAAAGTGTACGGACTTGGTTGAAGTTGTTTTGGTTGGTTCATTAGTCTGTGGGTTGGTTGGACGTTGAGCCAGATGAGAACTATTGAGCATATTGTGTTAGTAGTACTCTGTAGTACTATTTAGTCCCCGTCAGGGTATGTATTATGTTTTGTGTCGTAACAGCCGCCATTTTATATATTAGAAGAGTTCATTAAAACTCCCCATTAGTCTGCTCAATGTTCTCGACAAAGTCTATGAGAGGCTTATTTATAAGCGCCTCAGAGATTATGCCGAAATAAAGGGCCTCATCCCCGACCAGCAAGCAGTTCGGTTATAGAACCCAACATTCTTGCGTCCAACGGGTCCAATGCATCGTAGAACGTTGTCTTCTAAAGTAGTTTTATGACTGGTGCTGTATTCTTCGACAATGGTGCCGATTCCCTTGTTCACAAACTAAACTAAATTTAAGTTCAGTGCATCTTTTTCTTTCTATTTCGTTAAGAAAAGGACAGAAGATAAATTTTAGTTTAGCCCTGTCAAATTAATCAGCGCTTGACGTAAATTGACGTAATTTTAGTAGGCAAGTTTTTAATCACGTCTAAACTTGTATGGAGTAGTGACAGGCGCTGATTAATTTGACAGGACTAAACTAAAATTTATCTTCTGTCCTTTTCTTAATGAAATAGAAAGAAAAAGATGCACTGAACTTAAGTTTAGTTTTGTTTGTGAACAAGGGAATCGGCGCCATTCTGAAAGCGCTTATGATTATAAGCTCTACAAACTCGGTGCACCCGATCGTCTCGTGCTCATTTTACGAGACTTTTTGTCAAACAGCACCTTTCGCTATCGCATCGAAGGAACGCTAACCTCCCCTTATATTCACGTTGTTCACTAGCGATATCCCAAAAAGTAAAAAGGCGCACCAGTTGACTCTGTTCGCAGACGACACGGCCATTTACTACACTGGCAAAAAGCAAGACCTGCAGGGCTATTGGCTATCTTTTTCATTGCCAGTGACTAACTAGCTTCAGTTGTACACCGAACTTTGATGACAACTGAGAATTTCATAACATTGGTATTACGTATCACAGTAAGTGGACATCACGTTACGGTGACCAACAGACCGGGATCGGTGCTCATCGTCCCAACACTTGACGCCTCTATTTTTTATCGACTATTATGCGGCTAAGTTGAGTAGCGCCTTTTGAGCGCTAGAAAACTTTATTTTAGGGAACATTTTGTATTAAGCGGTTTATATATACTTGAAACGTGAAACTAAATTAAACGTAAATTCAATCTTTTGCAGTTTTAACTTGACAGTCTAGCTAAATTAAATAGTGTTTTTACTTGTGCTAATAAAGTGTAACTTAGTGAAAATAAATCCTCAAAGGAAAGGTAGGTAAATAAAACCACGGTATATAATGTACAATAATAATAATAATAATAATAATAATAAAAATAAACAGAAAAATCAATAAACTATAATAGAAAAATGCCGAATCGGAGATGACACCTGTCATGTCATCTCCGACAAAACAGGAAGTATGAAGATGAAAACGAAATTCATAATATGTTAACGAGATCAGCTACACGAACACGCCCACCACCTCCGGACCCGTCGCTCAGCTCCGCCTCGCCGCCGCCGGTACCCAGCGCCACCGTGAGCGCTATGTCAACACCGACCGTGGCAGTTGCGTCGAGCTCGAGCGACGAGTATTTTTCCCCGCCGTCGTCGCCAACACCTGTACGTCGGCAGGGGAGAAGCCGGCCACCGAAGAGCTTGGGACTTAGGGGCCATCCGGCCCCAAGCCGGGTCCCCGCTGCCGGTGGTTGTGTGCAGCGCATGAAATGGACTCAGTCTATGAACGAGAACGTCATGCGCGCATATTACGGGTCTACAGAGGGGGGAACTAACCTCACTGCGTACCGTGTTAAGATGCTGTCTCTGTTTCAGGAACTAGAGCCAGCCGTCAACGTCTCGGCCCAACGATTGTCGGATCAGGTGCGAGTCATCCAACGCAATCGTAGGTTGGACGATGCCGCACTTGATAGGCTGCGTTCAGAGGTACTGAGCAACCATATCATCTCGACTCCGGCACAAACCGCGGTACATACCCCAATTATTGATGTAATCCCGCCGCGGTCCAATCACGGTGTTGAAGAAGAGGATGATAGGGCTGCCACAGTAAGTAGCCAGTGCAACGTCCGATTGAGGAGCGCACTGGAGGATGCGTTTCGCGAGTATAGGTCCACTCCAACCGAACTTAGACCCCGACTACCACGCCTACCCATGCACAAGAAAAATAGGGCGCTGATGTGTGCCTTGGACTCGCAGCTTAAGGTTTTTTTCGAGAGCAGCGAGGATCTCGTTGATACACACTCGATCCTGTATTGCGCGGCTGTTGCGGCATGTCGTTTAGCGAATGTCAAGTTTCCAAACTCTGACGGAGCTACTCGACCGAAACCAGCCGTACCAGCCTGGCAGTGCAGGATTGAGCGTCGTATTGATGGGGCCAGGGTACTCATCGGCAAACTCTACTGCTTCAGGGAGGGCAACACACGACCACGTGTGATGCGCTTTGTAAGGCGGGCATTCTCGGGGACTGGAATCAGCCCTCGAGAATACATGTCCCATATCACAGAGCGCATCGACTTCCTGAAGCAGAAAGTTTGTGCATGGGCGAGCCGTATTCGGCGGTATAAGCGGCGGGTTGATCGATACACGCAAAATCGCATGTTCCAGAGCGATGAGAGGTGGGTATATAGAGCTTGGGAGCGACCTAAACAAAACGAGACAGACGTGTGCCGCCCGGATGATGCCACCACAACTGCGTTCTGGCGCAGCATCTGGTCGGTACCTGTCTGCCATGTTGAGGCTGACTGGATGCGGGATGTCGAGCGAGTGTGTGAAACTATACCAGAAATGGAAGTAGTCATTATCACGCCATCAGATATAGCTAGAGCGGTCCGTCCGTTACCGAATTGGAAATCACCGGGACCGGACGGACTGCACAACTTTTGGCTGAAATGGCTAACTAGTTCACACACTTGCCTGGCATCTCAGTTCCAGTCATCCTTAGAGTCTGGGTCGCTACCGCAGTTTATGACGACAGGCATTACCCACCTGCTCCATAAGTCAGGTAGTCCCGCGGAACCCAAGAATTATAGACCGATCACGTGTTTGTCGACGGTCTATAAACTTCTTACATCCATTTTGAGAGCAAAAATTAACACACACATTGACAGTAATTCCATTATGTCTGCCTCTCAAAATGGATGTAGGAACGGGTCTCGTGGCACTAAGGAGCTACTTCTCATCGACATGGCCATTAGCCAACAGGTTCGTCGATCCCGCAAGGATCTGTCGACTTGCTGGATAGATTATAAGAAGGCCTACGACTCGGTGCCACATACATGGCTCATGAGGGTGCTGGAGTTGTACAAAATAGATATGACTCTACGCACCTTCCTTGAATCGTGTATGGGGCAATGGAGGACAGTCCTTCGCTATCCGGGGTGTCGACAGATCCAGGGGAATGATGAGTCTGTATGGATTAAACGGGGAATATTTCAGGGCGACAGTTTAAGTCCACTTTGGTTCTGCTTAGCCCTGAATCCTCTAAGCATGCAGCTGGAGGATTCAGGTCTAGGCTATCGGTTGAGGAGAGGTGGTCAGGTCATATCTCACCTCCTCTACATGGATGACTTGAAAATCTTTGCCCCCAACAAATTGCAACTGATGGAGCTACTGAAGGTAACTGAAACTTTCAGTAGCGCCATCAGAATGGAGTTTGGTGTGGACAAATGTGCAGTCATGCATGTGAAGCGAGGGGAGATAATGGAATCCGAGGGAATTCGACTTTCGGATTCCATACACCTTAGATCCCTCTCCTCACCCGAAAGCTATAAGTATTTGGGAATGTCGGAAGCGTTAGGCATCAACGTTACTGACATGAAGCAATCGTTGAAGGAGCGCTTTTTTGGCCGCCTGAAGAAGGTATTGATTAGTCTTCTTTCAGGCGGTAACAAGGTGCGCGCCTTCAACGGTTGGGTCATGCCGGTTTTGATGTACTCTTTCGGCATACTCAAATGGACTCAGACCGAACTAGACGCCCTGGATAGGAGGGTCCGTACACTGTTGACCGCAAACCGGATGCATCACCCACGATCATCGGTGATGAGACTGTACATCCCGCGGAAGTGCGGGGGTCGAGGCTTTTTAAATGCAAAGACCCTCCACAACCGCGAGATATGCAGTCTCAGGGAATATTTTTTGAAAACCGAAGTGGATATGCACCGTGATGTGGTCGCAGTGGACAAGGGGCTCACCCCACTTTCCATGGCTAAAGAGAACTGGTGCAAACCTGTAGTACTTACTACCGATGATCGCAAGGAGATATGGCAAAACAAGGAGCTACACGGGCGCTTCTATCGGGCTCTTCATGAGCCCGATGTAGATTTCTTAGCGTCCGTGTCCTGGCTACGTTTCGGGGACCTTTTCGGGGAAACTGAAGGTTTTGTCTGTGCAATTATGGACGAAGTTATCTTGACGAATAACTACCGGAGACATATTATGAAGGACGGGACGGTTGACGTGTGTCGGGCATGCCACCGTCCGGGTGAGTCTATCAGACATATTATCTCTGGTTGTTCTCGTCTGGCTAACGGCGAGTACTTGCACAGACATAACCAAGTAGCTAGGATTATTCACCAGCAACTTGCTTTGAAATATAAACTTGTGAACTCTGAGGTACCGTATTACAAGTATGTGCCCGACCCAGTTCTCGAAAATGACCATGTCACGTTGTACTGGGATCGGTCTATCATTACTGACAGGACTATTGTCGCCAATAAACCTGATATAGTGGTGATAGATCGATTAGCGCGCCGCGCAATGATAGTCGATGTTACCATTCCACATGACGATAACCTCGTGAAAGCTGAGAAAGAGAAACAAATAAAATATCTCGACTTAGCACACGAGGTTGTTGACATGTGGAATGTGAACTCGGCTGTCATTGTGCCGATTGTCGTTACGGCCAATGGCCTGATGGCCAGAAGCCTCAACCATCATCTCTCGAGGCTCACGTTAGACGGCTGGATTAAGGGCCTGATTCAGAAGGCAGTACTCCTTGATACGGCTCGCATCGTGAGGAGGTTCCTGTCTCTGGAGTCCTAACCACCGGTAGCTTGGACCCTGCTCCCGATACCGGCGGATCACTATTTTATATATTTTTAAATGTTTTTTTAATATTTTTTCTAAGAAATATTTAAAAATGTATTTTATAAGACAAACAATATAATAAACGACATAATAATAAAACTTTATTTGCCAAAATGTAGGTGTACAAAGTAGTATGATGTTATTATAAATGTGGCCCGTTTACATTCTACCATTACATGTGGTGTGCAAATATTTAATTTCACAATAGGTACATTATATAATTTAAAAATGTCATATCATTACATCAGTTACCAATATGATCTTTATAAAGTGTCAGATTTTATATATTAATTGAAATGATAATGTCCATGAATATTGTTAAAATGTCAAAAATAAAAATAATAATAGTAAGTAAATGTAAAATTAAAAACAAATAAAATTTAAATAAACCAAGTATAATGACATTACTTTCTTTCTTCGACATGTGACACAAATTCATTAACAGTGTAAAAACATTTTTCTTGAAGCCACTGAATCAGCTTTTTTTTAAACATAAGCAAAGGTAGTTCTTTAAAGGCGTTTGGTAATTTATTGTATATCTTAATAGCCATTATAAACGATTTTTTTTTATATATATCGAGCTTGCATTGTGGCAAGCAGAGCCTATGTTTATCTCTAGAGGCAACATTCCTCTTGGTTACATCTCTATGCTTAATAAAATTTTCAGGATGTTGTCGTACTAATAGGCACAATTCTTTAATATACATGCATGCTAACGGTAAAATGTTGTACTTTCTAAACAGTGGCTTACAGCTATCCATGTACCCAGCTCCACAGATTGCACGCACACATTTTTTTTGTAACATAAACGCTTTATTGACATCCACCGAATTACCCCACAACAAGAGACCGTATGAGAGTACGGAGGAAACGTATCCGTGATATGCACAAAGAGCCGCTTCAGTTGAGACCGTGGCTCTTAATCTTCTTAGTGCATAAATAAATCTGTCCAGTTTGTCACAAACATATTCGACATGCTTTTTCCAATCGCAATTTTGATCCAATTGTATGCCCAGAAATGCAGCACTTACTACTTGTTCTATTGTAGTGTCATTATATTTAACAGTCAGCGTTAATGGGTTTCTCCTGTATGTTTGAAATTGCATCATTTTCGTTTTCTCCATATTAATTTGTAGGTTATTGGAGTTCAACCAGTGTATTATATTTTTGATGGCTTCATTAATCTCATACTCGTAGATATCGACTCTATCACACTTCACGACAAGGGTCGTGTCATCAGCAAATAAAATGACTGTATGGCGAGTGATATTTGGGAGGTCATTGATATAGAGAAGGAATAAAAAAGGCCCCAATACACTGCCCTGCGGCACTCCGAAATTATTTTCCTGATAGTCGCTTCTATATGACACTTTTTTTCCATTATGTATTCTGGAGATTTCTACACATTGTTGTCGGTTTTTTAGGTAGTTTCTTAACCAGTCGTTCGCTTTTCCTCTTATTCCGTATTTTTCTAATTTGTGTAAGAGCAGTTCGTGATCTACAAAATCGAACGCCTTGCTCATATCCAAGAGGATTGCCGCTACTGGTAAGCCGTCATTTATCGCCTGGGTGACATTCTTCATCAAATTGAAACAAGCCAAAGACGTGGTACTGTTTTTCCTAAATCCAAATTGTTCGTCTTTAAGTAGGTATACAAGTTGTTAAAGTATTAGAAGATCATTTTGGATGCTGTATATAGCTATGTACATCGTTAGGACTCTAGTATGATGTATGTACCTACATAACTATGTACATATTTCGGGAATATCTTGTAGTTACATAATTATTCGCGTATACCTACTATTTCCTCTAAATATTATTATTACTTCTTATTTTGATTATATTTTTAGGGTTCCGTAGTAAACAAGGAACCTTTATAGTTTCGCCATGTCCGTCCTGTGTCAGTTTGTCCCCGCTGTAGCTCAGAGATGCTTAGTACTAAAAATCTGTAATTTGGCACAGGTATTACATATTAATACCCAGCCCAGTCCCTCTCACAGAGAGGAGGCCTGTGTCCCAGCAGTGGGAACATTATAGGCTGATTATGATGATTACATATTAATCAAGCCGTAAAAGTGGTAAAATAATATTAAAAAAAAAATGTTTTTAGGATAAGTACCTCTCTTGCATCAAATGTGGGGATGTATTTTTTTTCTCATCTATCCCAAGGTGTGGGGTATCGTTGGATAGGCCGTTCAAAACTGTTGCGGGTCTGTGAATACCACTTTTTGGCGTAATATTAAGCTTTAAAGTGCAAATTTTTGTTAGAGTCAAGTGTCCCCTGCCGGCTAAATGGTTGTTTATGGAGGTGTGAAAAACATCGTGGCAGTAGTACATATGTATAATGAAATTAAAAAGAAAACTATCACAGCTAAGTAGGCTTTACAAGTTAACGAGTAATACTCGACCAACTTAAATGTGCAGTTGGAGAATGAACCGTGACGTATAGCGATGTATGGGAGCACATGTTTCTCAACTACAAGTTTGCTATTCGGATAAATTCATCCCAACATTCCCAACCACGGAACCCTTCAGTATGCGAGACACGCACTTGGCCGTGCCATACTTCTGCCACGACCAAGAATCACAATAAAACAACATAAGAAGTAATATTTACACGCTTAACCTACTATCGGCTTCGGTGTTAATCACTATAATTTATAAAACACTACCTTTGAGTAGTGTCTTTCACGAAAGCCACCACAAACTAAATGATCATCAATTTGATGTCCACTAAGCTTACACAATCGCAATCTTAGCAATATCGATACAAAAACATCTGTCAAAATGTGTTACGGTGGCTATCAGCGGTACTGGGTGTCTATGACGTCATCCTAGTTAGTCACTGAAGTTAGCTAATACGAAACTAACTGTTTGACAGTTAATCGTTAAACACTTTGCCAAGTGATCATCATTATGAACTGTCAACAGAGATACGCAATAGCCCTGCAGATATCTCGCACTCTCCAAACCGAAGTCGATAAACTCGGCGCTTGGTTTAGAAAGTGGAGAATCGAAGTAAATCCCGACAAGAGCCAAGTGGTTATTTTTTCGAGACACCGTGACATAACCCCGTGTCCGGGACAGCTCACCATGTTCGGCAAGCCTATCCCTTGTGGAAAAAACGAGCCAAGTAATTAGGTGTGACTCTCGACGAGCACCTTTCCTTCTCAGAGCACATAAAGAAGGCGCGTTCTCGTGCCGCTTTCGGTCTCGGTAAACTGAAAACTCCATTCCGTTTTAAATGCACGCAGCAAATTTTCCCTTATGTGCAAATTGCGTATTTACACAGCATGCATCCGCCCCATCATGCATGACATATGCCTGTGCAGTCTTCGCACACGCTAAGCCCCACCACATTCATAGAATGCAGTGCCTTCAAAGCCGTTTCCTGCAATGGGATCCCCTGGTTCGTTCGAAACGAGATCCTCAATCTCGACCTCAAAATTATTACTATCCAGCAGCTCATGAAACGCAATGCCAAGCTTTTCTTCGCTTCAGCCGTCAATCATCGCAACCCTCTGGTTGTCAAGACCGCCAGTTATAGGCCCTCTAAAATTAGCTCAGTTCGCCCCCGATGACCCCATTGCCCTCCTCCAGGAAAGCAGTAGAGCCACGAGTACAGTGCGCATAAATCACAAACCGAAATTCCAACCTCACCACCGAGGGCCTTCACGAAGACTCCAACGTAATTGTCCCCTCCGACCCTTGCTCGATGAAGTGTCAGCCCGCGCCATAGCTGAGCCGGTAGCTTTAAATTTCCCTGATAATAATAATTATCGTTCTGATTCAGCCTGTCCCACCTTGCTGTCCTCCCCCCAGCGACGCCCTAAGCCGAGGTTCGTACCCCACAGGGGGTGCCCTTAGCCACAGACATATAAAGAGTAGCAAACCAAGCATTAATCCATAGTTATATTTATACAGATGGACATGATTCTTTATCCTTTTTTTGCGAAGCGACAAGTCGTAAATACTATCTCGTTCAGTCACCTGTTCAAAATCAAAATCAAAATCAAAAGTCATTTATTCAAACTAGGCTGAGAATCAGCACTTTTCGAACGTCAAAATTACATAAGACAGTCCCCCAAAACGCCCACCCTTCACCACTTCCTAGTGCTTTAGCTGGGAAGAAGTGGTCAACAAACTCCCCAGCAGCACAGCTGTCTGTTCAGTTAGAGTGTTGTCACACTGACTCACACATAGACAAAATTTGACGCGGAGCTTGTCTATCCCACGCCGCCATATTTTTAATTAACATTCAGGGATGGATTTGGCAACAAAGACGAAGTTTTTTGTTTCAAGTAAAATATTTACCATTGAATTATTTATTTAACAGAGCCTCAGTTTACTCTGTTTTTTAATTTTTATTTGGTAATAATTTTAAAATATTGCAGAGTGCAGATTGTCAATGTAAACACACATGCTATTATAAAAAAATATGAAATTAATTATGTTACCCTGTCTGTGTGATGGATAGATGAAACATAGACATATTGTGTATATAAATAGGTATAGGCTACTCACATAACTTTGAAATTTCATTCAGTAGGTAATAATTGAGCATACTAATATTTTTTCCAGGCCCTAGTACGGCCCTGTATTGACAACATAGGGAATGTTGTCCACAGAACATATATACCCTGACGGGATGTTGTCTGTAATGGCTACGCAATTTTTAGCAAATGTTTGGTCTGCTACTCTTTATATGTCTGTGCCCTTAGCGTGCAGTCGCCTATAATGCAAGAAATTCGCCTTTGGCTGGAGGCTTTGAGTTCGCAGGATAGCCTGGTTAAGTAGTTGCGACCTCTCAAGATTAACTACGAGAAGCCATACATAAAAAAAAACATGAAACTCATTAGTCTGTGGTAGGCGTCAAGGTTTACATCAATTCAATCGATTGTTATTGTAAAATTGTTTACAAAAAGCAAAAACGTAATCAACGTTTATCTTTAAAACACAATGATCATCTATATTTGTCTAGTTTCGTTTGTTTTGTGGGTCGGCTATAAGTTCATATAACTCCTTTTATTCATTCAATTCAAAAATGTGAACTCAGTATCTAGAATTTTCATATATTATCAAAATATTTGCTAAAAAATCTACAATGTCTACAACTTTCGCAAATAGGAGTAAGATCATAACAGAAATGATGAAGTTTTCGTTTCACCACAGAGCTTTTTATTGTTACCTTGGCATGAGTGTTTGGATATTCTTTCTAATAACAGGTAAATACTATTCTATTATTTTAGTATGTATTCTTATTTCTATTTCGGCTTGCTATAATATTCTTTCACGAAGCTCGATTAAATATCAAGAAACCTAGTAAATGTGATCTTTAATCTTTACAAAAGATAAGCAATAAGTTTGTTTGATTACAGAGAGAAGGCATACTTTTGAGTTTCTCAAGTATATTTTGTTATGACCAAAATAGTTTTGTGTCCTACACCCTGCAAGTTTAAATCATCTCCCAAACAAGATATTCTTTGTCATATTATTCTCAATAATTATAGGTTGGATGAAGACAATATTATAATGACAAAACACTTTAATATAGCTTCTTCCGAGTACCACATGCCTGTTGACAATATCTATCTGGCATTCTCCATTATCTAGACCTAGAATAAGTGCAAGTAAGTAAGTGGTAAATTAGTCCAAAAAAGTATTTGTACAAATCCTAATACTCATTATTGATTATTAACACTTTGAGCGCCAAGCTGCCACACTGGCCTACGAATAAAGCACTGCTTGTTTTTCCCAAAGGAAACACGTGGCCTCTAAAGGTGGTACTTTGTGTTTCCAGAAAGATACACATGGCGCTCAACATGTTAATATTAAAGATCTTAGATATATATTATGAGACAGCTTGCTTATAAATATCTTGCCCTGCTGCCTTGTTCTTCTAACAGAGGAGGCCAAAATCCCAGCAGTGGGGAACATTATAAGTTAAATAAATTTCCATTTTTTTCCTTAGTGCACTTCCTAATCAATAATGCACATGGTATTGCATTGTCTTTTGAATAGATCAACAAACAACAGCAATAAACAGCAAAGTTTCCACAAAAATAAAAGTGATAATAATATATGAATTGACCTGATAGTTATAATGTGGATCAGTTGCTCTGACCCCAATATAGTTAGGAAAAGGCTAGGCAGATAATGGCGCCGATTCCCTTGTTCACAAACAAAACTAAACTTAAGTTCAGTGCATCTTTTTCTTTCTATTTCATTAAGAAAAGGACAGAAGAAAAATTTTAGTTTAGTCCTGTCAAATTAATCAGCGCCTGTCACTACTCCATACAAGTTTAGACGTGATTAAAAACTTGCCTACTAAAATTACGTCAATTTACGTCAAGCGCTGATTAATTTGACAGGACTAAACTAAAATTTATCTTCTGTCCTTTTCTTAACGAAATAGAAAGAAAAAGATGCACTGAACTTATATTTAGTTTAGTTTGTGAACAAGGGAATCGGCACCAGTTTATAAAAATGGGAAAATTTTTGTTAACATTAAAGTCAGCCTATCACTGTTCACTGCTGGTTTTAGGACATGTCACAAGCAAGCTTAAACATTTTATTATCTTTTTTGTTCCAGTAATGTATAAATACATGTCTCTGGGTGAAGAAACAATAGCAGTGAAGAAGATAATACGAAATGAATACATATCAAAAAGTGATGCTAAGTTTAGGAAGATCTACCTGAGAGCTTGCAACCCCCCGGACAGCATTGTGAGAGGATCTGAAGGTATGCTATGGGTAATGAGTTAAAAATACTGTCTAAAAACTGTTGCCAGAAAATGAAAATAAATAAAACAATCAGAATCAGAATGCTTTATTAGTAAACATAGGTCAAATTACAACAGAGTGTGAGATGTTACTGATAGGTAGATCTTCTATGTTTTGCCCAGAGGCGTGCGTACAAATATATTTAATTAACATTGCTAAATTTTTTACTTTTTAACACACATTTTACTTTTAAAATAATAAAAAGTGGTAGAATTACGTAACTTTCACATCGCTAGTAAAGTCAATATTAATAGATACCACATCAATGATTCTCTTATATATAAACACACTATTTATAACACAGATTTCACTGTAATAAACCTACATTCAAAAAACAAATAATAAAAACCATGAACAAGTGCAAATGACAAGCAACTAATCTCTTAATGTTCTAACTTTTTTTTTCTAAATAATCAGTCTTTTTTTAGTCAGCTTGCCGCGGTTGGTCCGTAGATGGGTGACCATCTTTACATACCAGACCCTCCGTGCCTCGGAAAGCACGTTAAGCCGTAGGTCCCGGCTGTCAATCGTGGATCTTTAACAGTCGTTATGGGTCGTCAGAAGGCCGAAAGTCTGACAACCAGTCGTATCAAGGGATATCGCATTACCTAGTTACTGGGTTGTGGAGGCAGATAGGCAGTCACTCCATGTAAAATACTTGTATTCAGCTGTATCCGGTTAGACTAGAAGCCGACCCCAATGTAGTTGGGAAATGACGATGACGATGACGATGACGATGACGATGACGATGGCGATGGCGATGGCGATGGCGATGGCGATGACGACGATGACGATGACGATGACGATGACGATGATGATGATGATGTCTCTTCGCATCTTTTCTACTTATTCAAGTTATACAGGGAAACCTATTATTATCCATACAATATTGTAATACACATACTCTATTACTCATTCTCTACTATGAAATTGCTAAGAAGTTTGCTGCGCCGCGCCACTTTTACCTTTCCAGCTTAAACTCATCAAGAAGTGGTGAAGACCCCCTCTGCACCAGTTAAGCTGGCGTTTAGGCAGTTTTTTTAACTTTTAACTTTCCAAAAGTGCATGGGAAAATTATGAGTCATTAAAAAACTACTTCAATATTGTTTCAATAATATAATTTCAGTAATATTTTAATATAATTAAATGTAATGTATAATACTACTGGCAGTTGTTTTTATTTTTCTGGGCCTTACTACATCAAGTAACCATCTGTGCCAGGTGTGGTCGACAGTGACACATGGTTGCTGCAAGGAGCTTTAGTTGTGACGCGCCATGGTGACAGAGGACCACTGACACATCTCAAGAACGGAGACAAGCTACCATGCGACGCCGAGCCTGTCTCTCCTCTTCTGAAAAGGTAGGACCTTTCCCAGAACTTGTTGTTTCACATAGCTTTTGAGAAAACTTATTCAAAGAAGAAAGAGAAAATGTTTTATTATTTATTTATTTATAATTCATGATATATTATATCAATAATATAACATTTTTCTTTCTTCTTTGAATAAGTTTTAAATAAAATTTATCACAGAAACAAGTGCATACATACATATATAAAAGACAAGTTAGTTTGATTGATTTTTTTATTGGTGCTTTGATAGTTATTTGTAAAAGCTGCCCTTTTCTCATACTCTGCAGTTATCTCAAATACTTAATTATAAAATTAAAAAAAATACAAACTTAATGACATACTAGACAAAGACCACAATCCATTGCAACCAATATTTAGTTAAGACCTTATTACAAATCGTCACTCAAAAATCAACTTAATTGAAATAAGTGGCAATCGAAAGAAAAATTAACGAAGATTCTGAATTTAAATTTACCATTTTGACTACATTTCAGTTTGCAATATCGGCGAAAGTTATGGGCGATGTTGTGGGCTGTTATGTTTATTCAGGGCCTTGCCCCCATTTAAATTTTCTTTTTCTTTTTAGTAATATGTACACTACAGGTGATCTCATGTATTTAGCTATGAAGAGTTTGTTGCCAACGGGAGCTCCACGGGGCGAGCGTGGTGGGTCTCAGTGGCGGGCCCGTTCCACAACTTCCCCTCACTCCCCGCGCGCGCAGCCGGCACCCGCTGCGCGCTCGGTCAGCTCACACCAAGAGGACTACTACAGATGATCACCGTTGGTAAGCCACCATTATTTACTTTACAGTACCGTAATAATGTCGCATCGAGCTTCAGAGAAAAGTCACACAGGTTTTAGTGACTGATACACAATAAAGCCGAACTTTAAAAAGTGCCTCTCTATCGCTAGTTCCGCGCTCTCGCTTGCACGCTCGGCTCAGGCGGAACCAGACAATGAGTCATGCTTTTTCGTGCGTGCAGCCGGCGTTCATTGATTTATAAGAAGTTGTCACGTCAAAAAATCTATGCCTTGTTTAAAACCATGTACTTGCTTTCCCAAGAAAAGTATGTGCTTCGGGAATCATCGTCTATCTTCGGAAATACGAACGCGTGTTGATGAGATCTAATAAAGAGCTGTTAAAAGCATGAAAGTACTTGCCTATTTACAAAATAGGCAAGTACTTAACATGTTCACAAAATTATAGATTAACAACTCTATACAATTCCAAAAAACTTAAAACCTTTAGTGACAAATGACGATCTTAGAGCCTGTGCACACTTTGCGTTGCGGTGCTGCACCAAAAAGATTTCGCCGCATTGGCGGTCACACGGACGGCGCCGTAGGGCGAATCTTTGCGGTGCGGCGCCGCAGCGGTGCCGCACCGTAAAGATTCGCCCTTTCTTCTGCCGCACAAACAGTTGAGCGGTGCCGCTCCGGTGTCGCAACGCGTACACACCTCCCTGCTTCGTCTGGCGGGTATCAAGTCTTGTGTAAGTGCGGTGCGGTGCCGCACCGTGTGGATATTTGTATGTAGGACGCTGCAGCGCACAGTTCCGGCGCCGCGCCGCTACCGGAACGCATCGTGTGCACAGGCCCTAAGACCGGAGTAGGCAAACCGACAGAAAAAACTTCATACAAACGCGCAATACTAGGTGCACTACTAAAGCGGGGTACAAAACTTAGAAGCGTTACCTCTGTGGGTGGTTACTTTGTGGTACGACGCTCGCGTTAATTCGGAAGCACGAAGAGTACCGAAGCACAATGTTTTTTGACAAGCTGTACTGTACGTGAACTGACACATGTGGCTAATGTAAAGCAACTGGCGAGCAGCTAAAAAATATAAATCCTTTCCTCCTTTCAGGTAACATTTTAAGGGAGGCATATGGGGAGAAATTGAACCTGGAAACTGTGGAACCACAAGGGAAAAAGGATACGGGTAAGTTAGGTGCACTTTATAAAAGTGAAACGTCGAATTTCGTTTTTTGTAACGATACCCAGGATACTAAATCATTTTGCCGTGTGTACTTAACTGAAAATATATGAAGGTTGTCTGGAAGAGATCGCAGAAAGCGATAAGGTCGCCCATTTTATATTTTGTAGTGTTTGACTTATTTTTGTTATGATTTTTTGAAGCACAATAAAGAATATATAAATAAATATAAATACATGGTTGGATTAAGAATTTAAAATAGCCACCACGAGCCGCTTGGGTAGTCAGCTTCGCTGCCATCTTGCTTACTGGCCATTGTTCTAACCACGGCATGACCAATTCTTATACAGTATGTATGGCAAGTAGAAGAAGAAACATATTTTAAGGGAACGTAGTACTCTTGAAAATGAACAACTTTTAAGATGAGACCAATTCTCTATTATGAAAAGTGCAATACTAACACGATCAAAATGAACGGAACAGGTGATTTTTAGTATCAATCAATCAACTCAAGCCTATCGCAGTCCACTGCTGGACATAGGTCTCTCTAGCTGGACTCTCCCAGGCAGCGCCACAACATCCTGTCCTCCGTCTTCTGCATCCAGTCTGTCCCAGCCACCTTTTTAAGGTCATCGGTCCATCTAGCTGGGGGGCGTGCCACGCCCTTTCGCAGTCCACTTAGGCCCGTATTACAGAAGGAAACTCAAGCATTAATCTCTGTTAAAAACTAGTTTTAAGGCAAGTTTTAATTTTAGAACGTTCCTCAAGCATAGATTCATTGATCATAGTTCAGTTGAGTTTCGCTTTATTTTAGAACGTTACTCAGTTCGTAAAGCGAACCCAAGCAGTGATTGGATCTGTAATCGCCCAAGTGTGGTCGAGACCGCGCTTGAGCATAGAATTGTCATGGCAATTTTTGTTTCAAGCGTAAGTTGTCGAGTTTTAATATCAAAATGGATATATTTGAAGAAGTAGATCATTACAATAATTTATTCAACGATGATGCAAATAGAAGGTTGAACTTTAGCGTTCCTCTTAGATATTTAAGAGATACACAGGAAAACTTCATGTGAAAACTTCAAAAGGTTTATACAAGTACAAACATTTTTCTTTCGTCCTGCCATTTAAAAAGTTATAAGAATAAATAGGTAATAATCAGCAAAACTAATCAAATAAATATCTACGATAATAAAAAAAATAATAATAATAAAAATATATTCAAAAATATAAGGTATAGCGTTAAATAGCAGTTTTTCTTAAATCTATGTCAAGTTCACCCATGATTTGTGCCTGAACTAGGAAATCCTGTGTTTCAGGCGATTGGAGGTAACATTAATTGAATAAATAATCACATCATATTAATATTATTGGTACATAAATGTAAAATGGTGTCTAAAAATTATAGTATCTTAACCTAACTAAATAAAAAAAGAAATAACAATAATACAAACAATATTTTACTTTAGCACTAGTAATAACTTCTCCGTATCGTCATAGGACATAGTTTGAAGAGTTTCCTTAAGGATTTTCTTGCAGTTCCTATAATTTACGGAGTAGATGTTTCCTTTTTCATTTAGCCTGTTATAGAGTAGTGGACCGAGGTACATATAAAATTTGGCTGTGAAAGCATGTTTTGTACTTTTTGAGGGCAAACTATATCTTTCCGTCTCTTTTTAGTAAATTCAGTGCTGTATGGAAGTGCTGCGTGTTGTTTTAGTACCGTGCTCATTATAAATAACTGTCGAACTGTTAGTACTTCACAAGATTTATACAGTAGGTTAGTGGGGAATAGGAAAGGTCGGCAAGTAGCCACCTTGAGAATAGCTCTTTGAGCTCTTTCAATGGGCAATAACAAAGTTTTACTTGCCCCACCCCATGAAGTAATGCAATAAGTCAAAATTGACTGACAAAGAGCAAAGTACACTTGCCTAATTATTTTTGGATTTGCAATAAATCGTAGCTTTTTGAATACGTATATCAGCTTACGAATTCTATTATTTAGAGCTTCCATGTGTTGTTTAAAGGATAGGGTATCATCTATTATTATACCCAGGTATTTTATTTTATCTGTCTTTTTAATATTGGGACACTTACACTGGCTATTTGCAGAGACTGGGCAACAGTGAGCATGCAACGCTGAAGGGTTCTTCGATATTTGCTTGCGCATCGAAAACTGAATGTATTGTGTCTTCTCTGCATTTAGAGTTAGTGAGTTATTTTGAAGCCATTTATTTACAATATCGAATCCGTGTTGCGCAAGATTGTAGACTTCATTTTCTGAGTTAGCTGAAAAAAGTAGAGCAGTGTCGTCAGCGTACGTTATGATAGTGCCATGCTCTAGCTTTAGATTGCAAAGGTCATTTATGTAGATCAAAAACAGAGTGGGTCCTAAAATACTTCCTTGTGGAATACCGAAAAATGTGTTTTTTTGAACAGCGCTGAGAACATTGCCAATCTTTACGCACTGGGAACGATCTTCTAAATAACTTTTGAACATTTTTAGCTGGGTGCCTCTTACACCAATGATCTTAAGCTTGCGCAACAGAATTGGAATGGAAACTGTGTCAAAAGCTTTGGCGAGGTCCAGGAAAATTCCTAGTGTGTGGTTCCCCTTGTCAAGTTCTTTCGCTAGATAGTCAGTCAGGTGGTGTACCGCATCGGCAGTTGAAACTTTAGGCCTAAATCCAAACTGCCGTTCAGACAGAATTGATTTATCTTCCAAATATTTCAACAACCTTTTGTTTATAATTTTTTCCAATATTTTTGACATAGAAGGCAGTAAAGAAATAAGTCTATAATTTGTCACTTGCTCTTTGCTGCCTGATTTATAGACAGGGACAATTATAGATTTTTTGAGACACTCAGGAAAATGACCTGAAGATAAACAAATGCGGAAAATGTAAGTCAGAGGTCGTACCAAAATGTCCTTGAATTTTTTGATAATTTTATTCGATATGTTATCCCAGCCAACTGCACAGTCTTCTTTCAAGGTCATAATTATACTTTCTACCTCAGTTTCGTCAGTATCTAGCAGCGTAAAGGATTTTAAAGCAGTGGTGTATGTTAAAGGAGTGCTCTTTGGGTTTTGAGATTGACCCAGATTTTTTTCTGCGAGACACTTTCCAACATTAATAAAGAAATTATTTGCTATGTTAGCAGATTCCAGCGGTGACGAGTGTGCTTGTAATAAACCTGAAGATGACTCATATTGTTTTGTGTTATACGTTGCGTCTTTAATATATTTCCAAATCTTTTTACTATTTGTTCCAGCCTTTTCCAGTGCCACTTTGTCGTAGTTGCTTTTAATTTTTTTAAGGAGATCATTACAGAAATTTCGATATCTTTTGTACGAAAGTTGCAATACTGCATTAACTGGATTAGATTTAGCTTTCATATGCAGTTTATCCCTATGTTTCATACAGCGAATAAGGCCTGATGTGATCCATGGTTTTAGGTTGTGATTTTTTTTGCTCAACTGCGATACGACTGTGTTTTTCTGAATTGCATTTCGTAAGTTTTCAATTACATACAACATGCAAAACTGCGGGTCAGCGGAATTATAGACTGGATCAAAATTGATGACGCGTAAATCTTCTTCAAGTTTATTTATATTCAGTTTTGAAATTAAGCGAGTGTCTTGTTTAGGTAATTTACAATTTAGGGTTAGTAGGGCAGCAACTCAACAATAACCGATCACAATGATCGGTTATTGTTGAGTTAACAACAAGTGCAAGTGAAGGGAAGTTCGATTTTAGCATAATATGATCCAAACAGGAGCCACTGTGATGTGTAGGAAAGCTGTGTGCTGGGAGCAGGCCATGAAAGGCGCATAGATTGAGGTAGTCCTGAGCAGGCGCATCAGCACTTCCTGGTAGAATATTGATATTAATATCTCCAATTAAAATCATGTTTTTGATGGATGACAGGGTTTGCAAGGTCTCATTCAGAGAGTCAGTAAAGATGCTAGTATTTCTAAAAGAAGGAGGTCGATACAATGCTAATATCGCAAATTCTGATCCAATTTTAACTAGCAATCTGTTACAGTCAAGCATGTCAGGTTCCTGGACAGAGACATTGAGATAATCTCTTGCATAAACTATCACCACATCATTTTGATTGTAATTTATAGTACTTCTATACATATTATATCCCGGGATTAGTGGTATGTTATATTGTTTAGCAAGCCAGCATTCGGTTAAAACAATAACGTCACAATTTATGTTTAGCCGTTGCTGAAATGTACTAAAGCTATCAAAATTCTTAAAAACACTGCGAATATTTTGTGTTAATATGGTTAGCGGAGTTTTGTAGCCGGATAGATATTGTTTGCAGTTTTCAGTTTCACAAACTTTGGACTCGGATACAGAGAAATTATCTAAATCATTAATCAAACTACTTATCATAATGGTTGTTAAAAATAAAAATGTAAAATAAAAAAGGTCAGAAAAATAACCAATTAACGGCGCTCTTAGGCGCCTCCATAATCTACAGAATTGATGTACCTTTTTTCAGCCATTATTTTCGCGGGGCTGTCAGCAGCTTCTGTGTTATGTTTGTCTGGCTTTTTAAAATGCAAGCAGGTAGCGCATTTTGGTTCATCAGCCTTTTTTGGACATTCTTTTACTGAGTGACCTTGATCACCACAGTGGCCGCAGGTATATGATGTCTGTCGACATGACTTGGCCGCATGTCCATACTGCTGACACTTATAACATCGTGTGACCAAAGTAAAGTCTCTCACAGGGCATGATGACCAATTTACAAAAACTCGGTCTTGTGATATCAGGGCTTTGCGTATAACTGCAGGTACTTCAACTATGAAATTACAGGACTCAGTGTCTTTCTTACCTGACTTATGACTTAATTTAATTGAACTCAAAAACGTCTCAAGACTGTAGTCCTGAAGTTTTTCGGCTATATTTTGTTTGTACAAACAGGTAAAAACCTCATTTTCCTGCATGGATGTTGGTACTCCTATAATCACCACCCTAGGCTTCCTTTTATGGGGCTCGTCGACTGTTAGGCCTGACTTGGTTAACTGCACGTTATGTTTTCATTTGCTTAAATTGTTTGACATATTGCCATTTTTTTAAATAGCGTATCTATTTATGGCCATAGATACAAGTCTTATAAGCTTTACAATAATATTATGCTTACAAAATTACTATACATCAATAAATGAGGGATTGTACTATTCGGGACCGAACTAATAACGCTGATTTTCTAAATAATTGGGCGCTTAAGGTATATTTTAATATTTCTAATCCAGTGAAGATTAAAAGAAAGTTGGTAAATAAAATAAATAAAAGAAAACAGGCTGATACATAGACAATACACATCTCTGCTTGAGGTTCGATTTGAGTCTCAATTCAGCTGAATAGAGATTGATTACCGTTCTGGAATATGACCGATGCTCGAGTACTGGGCCTCAAGTCTGCTATTACAATAGTGTCAGAATGGTCTATTATTGATTTCATAATTGTTGATTTTGACAAGTTTGGTAATTTACTAATATAATGGCGTCATTAATGAGGATCGGAACGGACCATTATGACACTATTGTAATAGCAGAGGCCCTGATTCTATACTTAAACAGTGATCGACTGATTGACGCTCAAACTAGACTTGAGGAACCTTCTGTAATACGGACCTTAGACTTAGGCCTCTCACAGGCTGCGCCACAACACCCTGTCCTCCGCCTTCCGCATCCAGTCTGTCCCAGCCACCCTAGGTCATCGGTCCATCTAGCTGGGGGGCGTCCCACGCTACGCTAGCCGATACGCGGCCTCCACTCCAGGACATCTCTGCTATAGATTGATGATACAATTTTTTGTATAGTTTGTGTGCATAGGAGACAAAAGCATTTTGTTATTCCACAGGCGAGGTGGTATCATACAGTACGCGCTACCGCCGCACGTACCAGTCGCTGGCGGCGCTGTGGTGGGGCGCGGCGCGGGCCGGCGCGGGCGCACGCGCGGCGGCGGCGCGCGAGGCGCACGCGGTGGCCTTCTGCTTCCGAGACTGCGCCTGCGCCGCGCACCACGCGCTGAACAAGTGAGTATGGTGTAGCTTTAGTGTAATGTGTGGGAGATTAATATTACCAAATGCTGGTTAGTTTGTCCCACCACTTCTTCTTCATGGTGTTCGAGTGGTGCAGGACCGCGATTTGGGGGACTGTCTTAAGTGATCTTGGCGTTCAAAAAGTGCAAATTCTCAGCCTAATAATAAATGGCTTTATTAATAAATGGCTTTTTTTTAGATAATAATTGTATTTTATAAAATTTTACCCAATTCTGCTGTCCAGTTTTTTTCATCCGATACAATGAATTGATCCTTACATGATGTTTCATCCAAGAATCATTAGAAACAAATGCCACGTCAAAAAAAAAAAAATGGTCAATTTATGGACAACTCTCACTTGACCAAAAAATAAATACCTATGCCAATTTTTTTTAATGAAATGTAGATAATAATTTCTGAGACAATTTCCCTCTATTGTTCCAGTAAAAAAATACTGTAGATCTCGACCGAAGTCTTAGTAGAGTCATAAATAAAACGTTGATACCTAATTGTAAAAAATATTGTTGTTGAGTTAGCTGAAACGAAGGATTGTGAGAGAATATTATTGCTGTAATCAGAGGCATTTTCAGTCCGTTCAAGATCAGATGTGTATAAAACTATTTTTGTTTTATTTGTAAATCATCTCACATAACATTATTCACGTTACAGAAAAATAAACTCACAAGCGAAGAACCGTCTCGAATCTCACCCAGCGATCAAAGAGCTAGTCAGCAAGCTCTCCAAAGTTCTATTCGAATCTCAAGAGCATCCCGACGCAGACGTCGTGAGAGATGCGCTCCTTGCCTATATGTGCCACGACGCCCCTCTGCCCTGCTCGGAAAACCCGAAAACGCCAAGTAAGACCAAACTTTCTGTAGACAAAAAACACAGAAAATTTCGCACAAATACCATCCCTTCCCGGAAAATTCTCGATGTAGATATTGACACGCTAAATATGGAATTAGACTACATTAACAACCAAATGGATTTTAATAATGAAATTGGAAGAAAGGCTAGAGATATAATCGGGAAGTATTATGACAGCAAACAAAAAGCGCCTTTAGATTTTGACGCTCAAATGGAAAGAGAGAAATTACTCTATTACCAACAAAAGTACCTAGACAATGCAGACGGTTATGAAGATGTGGTCATTGTTAAAAAGAATCTAGACGCCGATTTCAATTTCCCGAACGACGCTCGAATGGATACGGACTTTGACGAAGACTACAAAGAACCGACTCCTGAAGGCTCAGAAGATTTCTGTATAAAGAAAGAACATGTCATGTCTCTATTTGCGTATTTAGAGTGGAGTTATCGACAGGAAATTAAGAACGTACACAACAGACGAAGAGGATTGCTAGTAGCGTATGGATTAATACATAATATAGTCCAAAATATGATACGAATGATCTCCGAGAATAAGCCGAAGTTTGTCGTGTACTCTGGCCACGACAAGACGCTACAAGCGTTGATCTTAGCCCTAGGCCTGAATAACTACCAACATTATAACATACAATACGCATCGCGAATGATCTTCGAAGTTTACAGAAAGAAGGATTTACGCGACGAATTCAAATTCACGAAACGAAAAGCGATCGCACAAGATTTTTACTTTCGCGTGGTCTATAATGGCGAAGATGTTACAAGTAAATTGAGTTTCTGCAAGTCTCGGCAAAATGTGGTCATGAAAGTTGTAGACCCGATAGATGATGTTAAGATTTACAATACATATCTCTGTTCTATAGAAAATATAGTCAGGTTTATACACGACGATTATTTTGCTAGTTTTAACGTCACTAACTTTAAAGACGCGTGCGCAAGCTATGGGAACTCAAAGCATATCTATTAGTTTTTAATTTTTAAAGTTTAGGAACAATTTATTTATTTTTTGTGTACTTACATGCAGTGATTTAGGATGAAATATTAATGAGTTTTTAATTTGTGTATTTATTTGTAACTTCTCTTTAAAAGTTTGTGATTTAATTTTTCATAAATGATCAAAATAAAAAATGTGTAAGTTACAAATAAATACACAAAATATTTAAACGATACTTACATATGTACATTTATGAATTAATGAGATTATTAAGTGTAGCTAATAGAAGCATATCAATATTCTCAATATAATACTCTCAAGACTAATTTATATCCTTGTGATTATTTTTAAAAACTTAGCCTTATCTGATCTCGTTTTAACGTTATAGTTTTATTTATTTTTTATGAGTTACAGTCCTCCTAATGAGATGCTAGTTATACGTTACGTACAACCCGTGCGAGTTGGTTATACTCCGTTGGTTTAGGTAGTATAAACGTAAACAAAAAAAAAAAAAACCACCATCACCAGAGATGTCAAGTAAACGACTAAACGTAATACCTGTCACTTCAGTTGTCATGCTACGTCACAGTTGTACTCTTCAATTTAGCAACGACATAATTAGTTGACGTTTAGAGAACCAGTCTTTTGAGCTCTTTACAATTTACAGATTATAAAATATTATTATAAATCTGACTAAAAAATGCTCAAGCAGTTACATCTACTAAGAGTAGTTTAAGAAGAAATGATAGAGTATAAATACATTAATAAAAGAGGAAACTATCGTAAAAATAAAAAATAATTTTAATTTGATTATACTATATCATCAAAATAATTACGCCATCTACAATTAAGGCTTCGCTAAATAGAACGCGTACCGTAAAACGGGGTGAATAGGGCTGACCCTTTAAAATGGATTTTGACATTGAAATAATACAGTTTGCTGCCAATAAGCGTGGCTAAGTAATAACAGCCGCACTGGTCGATCCATGAGGTTAAGCTACGCTTGCCAGGGTTGGTCCGTGCATGGGTGACCATCTCTACATACCGAGACTCCTCCGTGGCACGGAAAGCACGTTAAGCCGTTGGTCCCGGCTGTCATTCGTGGATCTTTGACAGTCGTTACGGGTCGTCAGAAGCTCGAAAGTCTGACAACCAGTCTTACCAAGAGGTATCGTGTTATCCAGTAACTGGGTTGTGGAGGCCAGATTGGCAGCCGCTCCATGTAAAATACTGGTATTCAGCTGCATCCGAGGCCGATGATGAGTCGTTAATTATTATACAGTAAACGCATGAGATCGCATCCGATTGGGTTGGGCAGCGTTTGGAAAACTTCGTCAAATCTTCTCGTCGCCAATCCCGCAGTGTTTGAAGACTAAGGTCTTTAACCAGTGCGTCCTGCCCGTTATGACATACGGTGCCGAAACGTGGACACTGACAGTCGGGCTGGTCCACAAATTCAAGGTCGCAAGCTCGTTTCTTTGAAGGATAAGATCAGAAATGAAGTTATCCGGAAGAGAACCGGAGTTACCGACATAGCCTGCAGAGTAAGCAAGCTGAAGTGGCAGTGGGCTGGCCATATTTGTCGAAGGACCGATGGCCGGTGGAGCAGACGAGTCCTAGAGTGGAGACCGCTTATCGGCAAGCGTAGTGTGGGACGCCCCCCAGCTAGATGGACCGACGACCTTAAAAAGGTGGCTGGGACAGACTGGATGCGGAAGGCGGAGGACAGGGTGTTGTGGCGCAGCCTGGGAGAGGCCTATGTCCAGCAGTGGACTGTTATAGGCTGAGTTGATTGAAACGCATGAGTCCTCTTGACAACAAACTATATTATTTCAACGTTAGATTCCATTTTAAAGTTTCGTCCCGATTCATCCTTTGCATCCCTTTTCACCCTGTTTTACAGTACCTAGCGCCGCGTTTTAACGTCGCGCTATTTTGATAACAAACTGAAATCGACTAGATTAGCGTAACGCTCCATAACGCCATGTACCATTCACTAGAGCGTAGCGCAGATCGCTAGCAGTCTTTGAAAAGTTTATTCGCTAGTGAGATGTCGAGAGATTCAGGGTGACTAGTCTCTAAGTCCGTCAACAAAGATACGGCCCCGTCCGAAAGTAGTTTATCCGTCAAAACAAGTGACAAAGTCAATTTTTCGAACGGGCACAAATACATTGTGAGTAGGGACAACTCTCAAATCGTGCTCTCAGTTCGAGCTCCGAAGTAATCTTATAGCCGTAGGTGATACGGAGTAGGAAAAACTCGTAACTTCGGCCGAAACTACGGATTTAGTGCTTAGGGAGTATGCCCCCTGCCGGGGTCGCGGGAAGGTACTAATTGGTCACCGAGTCCCCCGCAACACAGGCAACGGAAGGAATACGGGTGGGTTTTAGTCAGTAAGAGTCTGACACACCCTCCCGCTCCGCCCAGAGCGGGAGAAGTTATTTAATGAATTCCCATCCAAAAAAAAAGGGTAGTATGCCCTGATGTGGAAGAATTATTACTATGTTTTTTCTATATTGTTATATGTTATAAGAATTATCCTTCGTATTATATAAGCAGGGGTGTTTCCGAACCAATTCGATCAGATTTTCAGTCATAATGCAGTAGTTTACACACCTAGAATAATATGCTGTAAAAAATACAACACCGCCGCGTCAAAGCGTCACAAAGAGCGTGGTGTACTGCTACACGGAAAAAAAGGATGTCTTAAATTAAGACAATATCCTTTTGGTCAAGACAAATATTGATTCATATATGGGGAAAACAATATATTCTTGAATCAAGTAAAATTTTGTCTTAGTTTTATTGTCTTCTTCGAAGACATTATACTTAAATGAAGAATTATTAAGTTTAATTTTAGGAATATTATTTCTCTCTTAGAATATTTTCTACAATTAACACTTTGACAGCCAATCACGTAGTCAATACGTGATGCCGCTCATTCCACAGGACGCCGATTACGTAGGGAATACGTGATCAATTTTCATATAGTTTAGATAATACATAAGAGAAATAAAGAAAAAAATATGCTTAAAGCACTTACAGTTATTTTTTTTAAATCTTACTATATCTTAAAATATGCCCGGGATACAAGAGAATGCGTGCTAAAAACCGGCCGGCTGTCAAAGTGTTAAGATTATTATAGTCTTGAATCAAAAATATTTGTAAGTCAAGAATAAAAACCAAGTATTTATTATTCATAATTTGAGTAAACAGGTTTTCTTGGACTGAGTACATTTACTTACGTTAAGAAAATATTTACTTGGATTGAAACAATTTTTCTGAGAATATTGATATTGATATTCTTCGCTGAAGAGATCCTTTTTTTTCGTGTAGAGCTAGCGCCGGCTCATGTTTGACAGTAAGCTTACTACAATTCGGCGCTATAGCGCGGCGACAGGCTAGCGGTCTAACGTGCGCTAAGTACGCGTTCTATTTGGCGAAGCCTTTATTTATTTAAACTTTTACACACAAAAAAGGGTACAAAAGCGAACTTAATGCCTTAGGTATTCTCTACCAGTCAACCAAGGGTGGTGAAGAGTTTAGATGGCAGGTGCTATTTGAGAGAAACAATGAGAATTCTTTATTCAAATTATATCATTATGAATTATATATAAAATAGGTACACAAGTACATAAACGGATTGTTTTTTTTTTCGACAACTAATATCTATAATATAATCTTAACAAATGCTACAAGTAATGTACAAGTATGTAATAATATAAAATAATATAAAATAACAAAAAGGCGAAAGAGCTCATTGGGCATCAAAAATTCGTCCGCATCGCTGTCAATGGGAAAAGCGCCCAAAAGGCTGGAAGCATTGCTACGTTGGATGGCAATGCTGATTCATTGGGCTAAAAACATAAAAACAGTACAGAAATAGGTTATAAACTTTTAATACACATACATACATATTTACTATAACATATAACTATATTATAAATAAACATGTATACAAATTCAACGGAGAGAGGTGTGGAGATGACTCTTCTCAATTTATTTTGAAAAAAACCTTTGTTAGCTTTGACCGACCTTCCCCAATTATTATTCCAACTTACGGCGTTTACACACGCACAAGCAAAACTTGTCTTATTGTGAGGACTGTACCCCTAATATATCGTAAAATATAATTTTACTTTAAAACTGTTAGTATTATTGGTGGTTAAATAAATGATTTCAGTATATTAAGGCATGTCTCACCGCCGAAGAGGAATGTATCCAGTTAAGATCCAGCCTGTCCCACCTTGCTGTCCCCTGCGACGCCCTAAGCCGAGGTTCGTACCCCACAGTACAGGGGGTGTCCTTAGTGTGCAGTCGCTTAGTAATTTAAGAAATTCGGCTGTGGCTGGAGGCTTTGAATAAACTTAAGGCAGCCACATGATAGTCCGGTTAAGTGTCACGATCTCTCAAGGACAACTACGAGATGCCATACATAAAAAAAAAATCTGATGAGGAAGCGACTAGCTAATAAACGTACAAAAGATGTAAGTCCCGTATATGTAAAAGAGATACTTAAGGCGCTGACAAGAGGCAAATGACGAAAATAGGCCAGATCTTAAAAAAAAATGCCAAGTCTGAATAGTTTGTGGTAGCGGAAAAAATAAATGTTAATTTTGAACATATTTCTCAGAACTTGGTTGTTACCAAAACACGTTTTGAAAAGAAAAATATAGATTTAAACTAACGTTAAACTAACCTTTTACCTTGAGTTCCATTCCAAAATATCTGTATAAAATATCAACGTACGTTACGTATTTAATAATAATAATTTATTTATTTATTTAATAACGTCTTATTTCAATGCAGAACTTGGTTGTTTTTTTATTTTCTATTAATCAACTCAATTTTGAGTAAATAGATAATTGCTTCATATTTTGCAAGCATTGTGTCATCGCGCTTCTCTTTCTTTTCTATGCAGTCTGACCGTGGCCGCGGCTTAGGTGTTGTCAGCGTCTTAATAGTTGATCGCTGATTATTCACACCGCCAGCGAGTACTCGTTTGTCGCAGCTATAAGAGCTATCAAATAGAGTACTCGCTAAACAGAACACCGGCTGAGACTCTCGCTTGGTACCGCATACCAGCAGGTAATCGCTCTTTGCAGTCGCGTACTCGCTGCTCGCTGCTCGCCAGCTCGTTTTTAGTTGCTAGCTCTACTCGTTTCTCGTTAATCGCCGGCGGTGGGACATTGGCTTAAGATAGTTTTTTTTTTATTAATTTGCAGCATAGTATCGTTTGTCTGAAGCGTGGTATGTTCATAGCAATAATGACATTGTTTCACATACTTAACAACTTTTTCGAGTTGACTTGTGACACTTTGACATAAACACACGCTTATTTTTTAGTCATTAATGATACTAATAGAACCTTAACGCCATTTACATATCTTGGTCCTTTAATTATATTAAAGAGAGGAAAAATGAAAAGACTGCACATAGAACTTTTTTAATTTATATTGTTTACAAAAATCGTGTATTTGATTTTATTTATTTTTTTATAAGCAGTGGATGAAAATGTTTGGTTCAAGTGTTTTCTGGGAGCTAAGTGGCCAGTGATTTTGAATTTAACCGCTTAAAAAAAAAGCGCACAATTTAGCAATGTCAAGTGGAAAAAAAAACTCAAAAATATCAGTTCTTTGGTTCCTGGAAAACCTGTTAACGGATGTGCCACTTTGTTTATGTAGACGCAATGTTTATCAAGACTTAATAATAATGTAACTTCCAATTAGATGACCACATTAAAACTGTTTCAATCCTAATCTGTGTTTCTTTTTTATCTTTCCTTAATTACTGTTACTGGTGACTAGCACGGTCAAAACTTCTTCTATTATGGTTCCTTTCTTTTTTATCAGAAGAGTGAGTTATCAGACTTTTCTAAAGAATCGCAAATTTGCAACCACACGCGTAGCGCCTACCTAACAATTCTTAGCAATGACTCATAGACGTCAAATTCTTTTTAGCTATTGTATTTTTGAAGGCGTTTCTCTGCTTTTGAAGTAACAAATTGCATAGCTTCGTCTGACACCGTGGTCAGCAGAGCTAATCATTCTAGCCAAAAACAATTCTTGAGGAATTCTATACGAAAAATCTCTCTTTCTTGTCCTATTCTTGTGTGTAATTTATGTTAGGACTTAGTAGGTGTCCTAATACATATATTATGTTTTTCTCGTAACCTTCACATAATATAGAAAAACAAATATAATTTAAATATGAATGAAGTATAAGTAAGAATATAATATTGCGCCACGACACAAACAACTAGGTACTTATTTTTTATTTTATTTGTTTGCTTACAATTCTAATAAATCTATATAATATCACAATAATATTAATACAGACAGTACTTACTGCCACCCTAGTGAGTGGTACAAGTTCATTCTGTATTTAATGCCAAGATTGATTCTGAGATAAACAATAGTGATTCATTTAATTTATTATTGTTGAGTAGCGATTTAATGGAATGCAAAGGGCGGGCACTGTTATTTATATATTTAGGTAAGTATACTATTAGTGTTGATATAGAAAATGCTAGCAGTTTTTCTCAGCAGTTTCCTAGAGGAGCGGTGGCCGCCACATAACGGTCGCAGTGATGGCCGTCATTATGATGGCAGCGGGGACTTTACAGTGTCACAATACGCTCTCTAGGAAAACAAAAACTTACTTACATACATAAAAACATATTAAAGAATTAAAAATCTACCTATTTGTTGTTTTGTTTGAATAATTTGGTGTGTGAATAATTTTATAATCTATAAACTGTAATAATAATGTATTTGTACTTATTTGATTATTTAACGTGACTGAGTTTGTATAAAAAGTCTGTGAAACTCGAAATAAAATTATTGTTATATTATTATTATTATTAATATAAATAACGTTTCAGTGACGTCATTCGCCGGTAAATTGCGGACGCCATGCCTTTTTTTTACCCACAGCGGGGACGGTCTTGGCCTTCATCTCATCTGATGGTAAGTGATTAGGGTCTTAACTAGAGCCTAGTTTCAACCTAGCTGACCGGATAATCTAGCGCCTACACGAGAATAGAAGTCTTAACTAATGAAGCAATTAGCTCCATGATTTTCAACATTGAAGAAGATGATAGTAAACTTATCGTGCAAATGTAAACTTAAATAAAGGCATATCTAAAGTTGAATTATTACTTCATTGGAGTAATCTGACATGTGCTAGCTGTCACTTTGTCTAATAAAATGGTCATATTTAATGTAATGGTGATCGTTTACTTTAATCGATGTAAACAAGTGTAAAATAAATGTATGCCTAATAATGAGTGTAAAAGTGAAGAATTACACTAAGTGACATAGCTGTCACTTAGTGTAATTAATCAATCGCATAGAATAATCAATAGATAGATAAATAATCAATAGAATAATCTGACATGTGCTAGCGCACATGTCAGATTATTCCAGTGAACTAATAAATCGACTTTAGGTCTATGAGAAATTGGTGCCGATTCCCTTGTTCACAAACTAAACTATATTTAAGTTCAGTGCATCTTTTTCTTTCTATTTCATTAAGAAAAGGACAGAAGATAAATTTTAGTTTAGTCCTGTCAAATTAATCAGCGCTTGACGTAAATTGACGTAATTTTAGTAGGCAAGTTTTTAATCACATCTAAACTTGTATGAAGTAGTGACAGGCGCTGATTAATTTAACAGGACTGAACTAAAATGTATCTACTGTCCTTTTCTTAATGAAATAGAAGAAAAAGATGCACTGAACTTAAATTCAGTTTAGTTTGTGAACAAGGGAATCGGTTCCAATAACGTAGAATAGAAACTGGTACCGATACCAGTTTCTATTCTACTGCTAACGATTCCAAATGTGTTTAGAAAAACAAGCTCTTCAATGATGACGCACAACATTACTACTTCCGCTGACGTTCGAATTTCTGATCGCCGTTTGTTTTGATACAGTTGAGAATCCGACTAAGAAACGACCTTCACCCATCTGATTAATGGATGAAAAGTAGTTAATATCAAATTTAGTATGTTAAAAATAAGTAAGTATACCACGAGTGGGTTGGCAAAAAAATTCCTGACCAGACTATGATTAATTAAACATTCAAATTTTTTTTTTTTTTATTTCATTCATTCGTCCAATCGAAAGTATTAGGCCTATAGAATATATAAACGTTGGGTTGAAGAATTTGATGAGTTTTAGTTTAACATATTTTTTTTTGCATAACTTACTTGCATTATTTGAAGGCGTAATAACAGATTTAAAAGTCACTGTAATCATATATCTGTGCCTTAAGATTTTGCATTGCAATTTGGAAGAGTGGAAAGAAAATGTTATCAGGAAAACAAAAGTGGTTAGGTCTAGTGTAAGTAGTAATAATGTGCCTACGCCTAGCGGGACCCTCGACCTAGGGCTTTGCAGACCAACTAATTTAATTTAGTGTTAATTTTGTGCCTTCCAAATACTGGGGCGTCCGCATTTCTTGAAGCGATATTGGCGATTTTTCGCATCCTTGGTTAGATGTTGTGAGATTCGGTTCGACCCCGTCCCCACCCTAATCTCAGGTGAGATTTTTCAAAATGCGTACTTTTTGTGTAAAGACGTTGGTGCTGGACAGTTTTCTTGCAATTTTACACACTGATACTGGCGGAAAAAAAATTACGTGATATTTGCCGAGACCCCCCTCTCCCCCACTTGAGATTGGGTGAGATTTGGTCAAAGTCAAAGTCAAATTATTTATTTCAAATAGGCACATAAAAGGCACTTTTGAACGTCAAAATTAACAAAAAAAAAAATAGAATTGATTCTAGTTGCCCCTTCCAAAAGGTAGATTCGTATGGAGAAGAATGGGCAAGAAACTCCACCGTTACTCTTTTAAAATGTTTTACAATATTTTGTATATGTACATTTTAAAATTATATGTGAAGACGATGCACCTAGAATAAAATTACTATACCAAAATAGGTAAAAAAACAATGAAAAATAAAGCAATGACAGATAAATGAATTATGTGATAGGTACATGATGCTATTTACAAACATTTGGCTCGACCCCACCCCCCATAAATGCCTTACGTAATTAATGGAAGCCCCTAGTTGAGTTTGATGTGCTCTCAAGATGTAGGAGTTAAGCTAAATCTAAGGAATCAACGCTGTTCTTCATCAGTATTTTTTTTATAAAGGTTGGCAGGGAGGTCTGTATTAGCACTAGTAGTTATCTATATTTGTTTTATGAATACTTGTGAATTAGGATCGTGAAACAGCGACGGTCGCCAAACTGAAAATACCATCTGTTAGCGCTACCGTTCGGTTAAGGTATGTAGGTAAGTGGGTTATTGCACGCGAATACTTGCCAGTCGGGACTACGTGACATCAACCACTGTACCGTCTACTCGTGTTGATCAGTTGGGTATTTGCTAAACATAATCATAACATGACGCCTGTATTCTCCGAAGGGTTGGGCAGAGATGTATTTATTAACACCCACATTTCGCCAGTTATGTTTAAGTCCCATGTAATAGGGGCTCGGTCCCTATAGCTATTAACCGGGCACAGATCCAGACTTCTGGTTGGTATTGGGAAATACCTAATGGAAGAGCCAATGGGTAACACTTTAACCGACCTGAGAATCAAACCCAGCACCTCACGTCCTGCCGGGGTCGCGCGAAGGTACTAATGGGTCACCGAGGCCCCCGCAACACAGACAATAGGAAGGAATACGGGTGGGTTTCAGTCAGTAAGAGTTTGACACAAAGAGCGGGAGAAGTTATTTGATGATTTCCCAACCAAAAAAAAAAAAGCACCTCACGTCAAAGTTTTTATATATCAAATTACTAATGATATGAAAGCTCTTTTCATTGAATTATAGTATATTTTTACTGAAATCAGCCGTCCCAAAGGATTTTTCAATCATAGCCACTTTTTACAGGTGTTTGGTTATTAAGGCGGTGGAAACAGAAAAATCTAATAATTCTACAGAAATTTGCTACGGTTGTAATACGGTAAAATTAATATTTAAGTAGGTAGCTATTAGTAGCTAACAACAGTAGCAGGTGATAATGATAAAAGCTGAATATTTGAGTATCAATCCTAGATAGTAATTATGTGCTGGACAACTAACAGTTTGATCGAAGAATTCCCTTGCCCTGAAGTAAGCTGACGAAAATCTTAGTCCCTGTGATTTAACACTTCGTCAGACAGGAATCTAAATAAAATACTCTGGGACAGTCATTGACATCTCGGCAAGTCTACGTGACCGCCGTGCCGTCAGCTATTGTTGACGAGATATAAATAAATTGAATGATGAGCTAACGACAGAGAAATGTGCATGCTTTAGAGTTGGAGTAAATTATGCGGCACATATTATCTTTGTGAGGATGGATCAGATAAATGAATAGCTTCCTTTTACTATGGGACCAACAAGAAACCGCGAAAAAAAAGTAGGGACATCTGATTTTTTTTCGCGGATTCTGGGTTGGTCCCATAGTAACTATTAGGTAATAACTATATATATTGCAATTAATTTGTATATAGAGAGCTATTACGACACCCATATCACAATCTTAAGGTAGGTACCGTGTATTTTAATTGATATTCAAGTTCAACAATATACACAAGAACTTTAAAGTTTTCCAACATAACAATTTTAACATTTGGGAATGGTTAAGTACCTATCATAAAATTTTAATTTAGATTCTTGATCAAATTGAGTTTCTACGAGTAAGTGTTCCGATCTTACTATACCTACAGAATAATAGTTAGCAGGGCGAGATCTAGTCAACTGTCAGTCCTCATTAGTGGTTGTGTTGACCATTGAAGTGTTGACTGTGGGCCCGTAATAGATAAGTTCTGGGATCTGCACTCCTGTGTCATTGACTCATTAGTACTCTCAGTAGGTAGGTAAAACTTGTTCATAGTGATGAGTAGGTAGTACGATGACCCCTTTTCAGGTTTTCAGCTATTTTAATTACTTACCCCTTTTAGGTAGGCAAATATTTTGAATATAATGTAGTCAGTCACCGGAAAATTCTTCGTTATTCGGTCAAGGACAGCTAATGAGACACAATTGATTTTCCATTGTTTGGCACCACATGGGGTACGCGCCGGGCTTAGTGAGTTTATTAATACAAGTACCTAGTCGTAGTTTACAATTAATGTACGTAGTCTGGTCATAAGTTTTGTCACATATGGAAAGTTAAATAAATGACACAATGAGTTTCGCACTACAACCATTTATATATCAAATGAAAGGGTGTAAAATACAGATTTAAACCACATTAAAATTATTCTAAATGTCCTCCTCTTGCTTCGATACAAGCCTTCAATCTGCAAGGCCAGTCATCAATCGTAGCTCGCACGACGTTCATGTCAATATCGGCGACTGCTTTAATCAGAGATGCTTTTAGTGACTCCAAGTTGCGATGGGGTTTAGCGCAGATCTTCTCTAAGTGCTGCCATATTTTGTAATCCAAGGGATTCAAGTCTGGACTGGATGAGGGCCAATAATCCTCATGCCTGATAAAGTGGATTCCACGGGTCGTGAGCCAGTTTACTTTGGAGACTACTTTTCGCCTTATGAGCTGGCGCAGAATCCTGCTGGAATAAGTACCCAGTGCCTGTTTTCGTACATTGTTTGTGAAAGAGGTTCCACAATGTTTGTTAGGACTGTTTTTAGATATAAAAGGGCACTGGTTTTTACTCCTTTTTCACAAAAAAACACCTCCGTTGGATCCAAATAGGACACCCCAAGCCTGTGTGCATACTCTTTATCATTTTGTTTGTTGAAACTCTCCTCAACATTAAAAGTTTTTTCGTCCGAAAAATGTATTTCGCGGTATTTTTTTCCTCCGTACCGCCTTCTTTCGAGTCTGATTTTCTTCAGCTGTGCGTTAAGATGTGTTTTTTTTTCTCTAAGCACGTAGTCCTACTCGTAGGTCATTTAACACCCTTTTAACAGTAGGTAGTTCTGCTTAGTCACTTCTGCAGAGCCAAAATTTTTTGCTTGCGGACAGGATTTCGTTGGATTCGCGCCTTCACTGCTTTGATGACCGCTGGAGTCCGAACAGTACGAGGTCGACCGCTCCTTTTTTATCTTCTAATCTTAAATCTTCCCTGAATCGTTTGATAGTACGATAAATACCTACTTAAATCTCAGTGGAATTTTAAAATTTTTCAGCAGTTTGAAAATCTCAGTTGGCGCGTGACCGCAACGATGAATGCAATTACTGCGACTCTGTCTTCTTTGCTCGCCCACTCTATTTTAGAAAATTAACAAAATTCCAGAATCGCTTTGTTTTTATTTTTTTTTTATTATCAAATTTCGAATGCTTGTAATATTTTCCTCGGCTTGCATTCTAAATTCGAAATTTTACCTATGTGACAGAACTTATGGCCCGACTACGTACAGTAAGTAGGTAGATTGCTAAATTCTCCTCAAACAACAAAGTAGAAGCCTCGTACCATTTAGAAAGTATGATGATAAAGTGCTAATCAAAAATTTAATAGGTGGTCTAGGCAAAGGTATTATAATTATAATTTTTTTATTTATTTCTTACCACAAATTACAGAGAATAAAAGTCTACAGATACAATTTTATAATTAATTTGTGGAAGACTGGTGCTTAAACTAAGTTTTTTAGAAAACCTGTATGTCAGGTCACCAGGCCACCGTTTAAGTTAAAACCGCCGATGTTGTCATGTTGAACACCATTCCAAAACCCACTTACGGTCTAGATTCACTGTATAATTTTATCTAAACAATACAAATTCTAAATTCAAACAGCATACGCCATCTTGCAGGGCGGGGGCAAAAGGGCGGTGGACCAAGGTAAGCGCAGCCGCAGCTCCACCTAACACAACTATGTAGTCGGAGCACATTTTGAAGGGACAGTAAGGTGCGCCTTTCAAAATTGCACCATAATAAGTAATCGTAACGATGTTATGCTAAGGAAATATTGTATGTCAACTTTCCATATTTGTAGTGTTTGTTTGTCTACAATCTACATTCTTGTTTAGTTGTCGCTACCGTCAGCACTAAAGTTCGTTTTTTAATCGCAAATATTAATTTGACAGGTGCAAATGTCAAACTCCAAATTGAAAAAAAGACAGACAACAAAGATTTGAATTGTCCAATGCACTATCAGGGATTAAAAAAACGAGCTTTAAGCCCTCGTACCCATCGGCGATTTTATTCCCACCGCGATTTTTCATAGCGCACTGGTTTTTCAAAACACGCATGACGAGAGTAGATAATGCAACTGTGTATTTTTTGACGCGCTGGGATGCACTCTGGGGGATTCTCAATGTTCGGCTCAACACCGAGAGTTGAAATATCAGTGCGCGTAAAAAGAAACGTCGCCGGTAAAATCGCCTTTGGGCACGAACTGCGGGTACGACACTTTAATGACTACGATGAATGGTTCATCAGGACTTGTTCGTATAATTTGTAGGATATTTTATATAATTAACTACTTAACTAACATCAGGCTTGTGTGACTGAATGGTAGGTCTATGAAGATTTAGTCCGCACACTCAAGGCCTGCTACAGTCTCGGGAGTGTAAATGTAAGATGTATGTGTATGTATGTAAGATTGTGTGAACCGATAATAGATAATTTATCGGTATTATTTCCGTTAGATTAATAACATAAACTGTCGAAAAATGTTGAACTGGGTGAAATGGGTTAGGTTGGGTTAGAACTGTGACCAAACGCACGCGAGCCGAGCCAGCGCTACTTCCAAGTTGCTCGCAGCTGCAGCGTAAGATGCGTTACATCGCAAGCAAGTTTGATACCAGTTCACAACTTTTCCCAACGTAAACGTTTCCCATGGATAGATTATAAACTATCTAAAAATTATGCGTTTAATTGTAAATTGTTTGTTGCAGTTAATTTATCAACTTTTCGACAGTTTAAAATCTAACGAAAATAATACCGATAGATTGTTAACCAACGAAGTTCGCGGGAAGGTACTTATGGGTCACCGAGGCCCCCGCAACACAGGCAACAGGAAGGAATACGGGTGGGTTTTAGTCAGTAAGAATCTGACACACCCTCCCGCTCCGCCCAGAGCGGGAGAAGTTATTTGATAATTTCCCACCCTCAAAAAAAAACAAAAAAACCAACGAAGTTCATAATTATAACATATCTATGTACATAGACAGTTTGAAAGCAAGCAAATGTAGCGACAATAAGTGCGTGGGAGTTGCGACACGTGTAGATAGATGAAATGAAGAGTCGAAGGGATTATGTTGTGTTTATCAAACTCAAACTCAAAGCATTTATTTCAAATAAACCAATTATAGGCACTTTTGAATTGTCAAGGGGTCGGTCAGTCAGAAAGATGAAGCTAGTTGCCCATTCCAAAGCGTAGTAGGTAGGTACCTATGGAGAAGAACGGGCAAGAAACTCCACGGACACTCTTTTAAATCAACATATGCTTACAAAATATTCTTAACATGATTAATTTTTAAATTATACATGTGAGAACGATGCAAAACGTCAAAAGCGTCCGTAATAAAAAGATAAAAAAAATATTGTAATTGAATGCCAGTAGGGAGATGCATTAAACTTTATTATACTGGAGACTTAAGATATACCTAGAATGTACTGAGCGGCGATTAGGTTATCACATTGAATAGTATAGCGGTTATTAAAAGATGGTCTGTTATTAAAATAATAAAATAATCAATTTTACTAAAAACAGAACATTGGATTTTTGAAACGAAATAAATACTAGCGTAAAAATTGACACGATAAAAAACCACCCTTGATAATAAGGCACTAGACACGCGCGGGGCGATGGTATCAGCAATTCAACACTTTATGAAATCAATTGTTTCCAAATAATTACAAATTAAATTAAAAACGAAAAAAAGGTCCCACCCGCTAGAATTGTCATTAATAATTTTAATTGTGTATATTTATAATATATAATGTAGAATATGTGGTTTAAATTAATGTGATAACTGCTAACCTCATCGCCACACTGTAGGACGGCTTCTCTACTTCGCTGCATATCAGCTGTTTAAGAAAACAGACCCTTGGATTCCCTTCCTTGTTTCCTTTGGTTTCTAGGACCTACAAATTGTTTTATGATATCTCTTGTGGCTACTTTTCTCGTTCAGTTTCATAGGGAATATTTATTTTTAGTAACGAAAATATGAATATTTAAAAAAAAAACTCAGATAAAATAATAAATAATGAAATATTCCGTTTATATAAAAAAAAAAAAACATAAAAGGAATATCGTTTTTAATGCTCTCGGTATACATTATTTCATAAAGTTTTTACTACAATACTTATGTATACACATAATAGAATTGATGTGTATGCGTTCTAGTTTAACATACATATTTTGTATAACTTACTTGCATTATATGAAGGCGTAAAACAGATTTAAAAGTCACTAAAACCATATGGGCCTATTTACGGAATAAAACATCCACAGGACGGTAGTCAACCTTTACCTATTTTACGATTCTCTGTCGCCCTTCACAATCATATATTATATATGGTTATACATGCGATAATTATTTTTTATTTTATTATTTATTTGCATTTGCTCATGGCTCCGCTCGCGTGCTGGTCTGAAATTTTCCCACGGGAACGTACTACTGGGATAAAAAGTATTTATTTATTTATTTATGTATACTTTATTGTACACCAGATAATACATTACAAAAAGAAAATAATTATACACTACAAAATATACAATGGGCGGCCTTATCGCTTACTGCGATCTCTTCTGATTTTCTGGACATGAAATGGGGTTATTTTTGGTGCAAATAAAAATTATATAAGTACAATATAATATAATAGGTACACAGATATTGTAACGTTACGATTGGCCGGAGGGCCAGTCGTAAGTCACGTTAAACTCACACTACTAAATATTAAAAAGGTTAGAGAGTTCCAGGCTTCCAGTTCGAGTGTACGGGACGCTTGGACGGCAGGATACAGGATCGGCTAGCAGCAGCTGGACAGGATCGGCAGGTAGTTGTGAGACTGGATCGGCAAGCAGTAGTGGGACAGGGCTGGCAGACGAGACGGAGCACGAAGATGAGGCTGTTATTTCACACGCCGTAGTTGATCTCGCCGCCGCAGTCAGCCAGCAACTCTGTCCCAAGAAGTAAAACGTCCCTTGTTAACCAAGAGGTTTTGTTTTATGGTAATTTGGTGGTATGTTTGTGTGTAATTGGAGCAAGTTGTTTCACACTAGCAAGAGAATTGTGTTAGTGTCTAACGCCACGTTTATAGATTGCCCTAGTAATGGAAGGGCTCTCCGTCCTGGAGTGGACTAGTAAGAGGGTGGCGTTGTCTAAATCTCGCCGATACGGCTGACAGCGGAGGCGTCCTACAGCACCGCACGCTCCACGGGACGAGTGTCTGGACCTCCCATGACACAGGCTTGGTCGGCTACGGCGTCCCAAGCCACGCGACTATAACGCCTTCGGCCTTAGAGATCTCCCAAAGGCGTAAGTGAGAGGGCCGGAGGTTATAGAGAGTGAATCACAAATCACACACTACGAGTTTCTTTAAATGATTATATTTTAACACTTTACAATAATAAGTTAGGTATTAGTATATATAATGGTTTTAGAGTATAGTAGACTGCACAAGACTGAGAAAAGCTGACCAAGACTGAACTGACTGACAGAACTGAACCAGACTTAGACTTAACAGAACTAGGCTGAACCCTTGTCAGGTCCGATGACCGCTTTTATAGATTCTGCAAAAGTTCTAGAAGTTTCTGTGAAGCAATATTCAAGCTATTAGTTTGAATGCCTGCCAGGATCAATAAAAACGGTTAAGTCTGGAACCAGCTTTATCATGGTAGCTATGCATAGAGAAAGAAAAACTAGACAGATTACAATTTATGATGAAAGATGTCAATGGATAATATAGATATTCTAAGATTTTACAACAAGAGAAAACTAATAATATAAAATACAGTTTTCAGTATTAGAAACAGTTCATTGTAGTTTTGCTTTTCAGCTGTGGTGTACAAACATATGTAAGAAAGTTAGAGACATAATATGATTTCATGTTTGAAGCTAGGAAAACAGTATAGAGATTATAACAAGAATTATTGGACATAACAGCCTTTTAAAAGGTAAATTTATAAATATATCATAAAAATGTGGCTTTGTGTAGCAAAATACCACAATATAATAGATACATACATACTAACTATATAAGCAACGAAAATAAATGAAGACTAGACAGTTTATTACAGCTAACAACGAGAACAAAATCACAACGACAAGTAATGTTCTTTCACGAGTCTTTTAAACACAGGCAACGATTGCGCGCGTTTTATTGGAACTGGTAAGGCATTCCATAAACGAGGACAGTAAAGGATTTGTTAAAGAAAGTTGTGGAGTGCAAGTATCCTATGTCCTAACCAAGGTTAGGACATAAGATACTAGGCTATCATGGTCTACCCATGTGCCAAATTTCATCCAAATCCGTTCAGCAGTTTTAGCGTGAAATACGTTTTCACGCTAAACAAACAAACTCACTTTCGCATAATATTAGTTAGGATAAACTGTAGGTTTCATTTCAGTCTATGCCACACCATATTTTGTAGTGGAAATAGTCAAAATAGTTACAAGACTCTTGGTTTATTAAATGTTTTCAGGTAGGTACCTACTTAATTACAGTTTACATTACATTGATGATTATTTTCGGTTTTCCAATCGAGAAGTTATTTTCATTTTACATACGACTCATTTTTGAGCTGGTTTCCTTTATAAAAAATAGTTTCTTTCGACTTGTGCTGCCCCTAGTTATTCGTACGTATCACTTTCTATAGGCCGTCGGTTTTCAGTTTTTCCCTGACAACAGCTACACCGCGGTCACTGTCAGACTGCATAGGAAAGAAAGAGAAGCGCGATGACACAACGCTTGTAATTTATTGCAAAATCATCATCATCATCATCATCATCTGCCTAGCCTTTTCCCAACTACGTTGGGGTCGGCTTCAGATTTATTGCTAAATATGAATAATCTATTATCTCAAAATTTTATTCAGTAGTCGAAAATAAAAAAACAACTAAGTTCTGCATTCAAATATGACGTTTTTGTTATTAATTAAATACGGAACGTACTATGATATTTAATACAGATATTTTGTATTGGAACTCAAGGTAAAAGGTTGGTTTACCGTTAATTTGTATCGAGATTATTTTTTCAAAACGTGTTTTGGTAACAACCAAGTTCGGAGAAATATTTTCAAAATTAACATATCTTTTTTCCGCTACCACAAACTATACAGATTTTGCTATTTTTTTCTCAAGACAAGCCTACTTTGGTTATTTGCCTCTTGTCAGCGCCTTAAGGTGGATCCGCATTATAATTCTGTATATCCATTTTTATTACGGTCGCGAATCATACTTTGATTCAGATACAACCTGCCTGCAAATTGCAAAAAACGTAAGAAAATTTGAATTTCGTGGGCTACCACTGCGGCCACCTTGAAGGTGGCCTAACCTAATATTTTATGTCGATGATTTAGCTCATCGTATGAAAAGGAACGACGACCTACAGAAGATTGCGGGGAAGACTTCGATGAGACTTGTACAGACCAGGGAAGCATGGCACAACAGGGACGAGGCATTTTTCTTTTGTTTTTTTTTTTGGGTGGGAAATCATCAAATAACTTCTCCCGCTCTGGGCGTAGCGGTAGGGTGTGACAGACTTACTGACTAAAACCCACCCGTATTCCTTCCGTTGCCTGTGTTGCCAGGGGCCTCGGTAACCCTTTAGTACCTTCCCGCGACCCCGGCAGGCATCGGCCCTAGTGGACCACTACACTTGTGCTGACGACATCTCTTTAAGGCGCGCGTTGAATACAACGCACCGTCGACCAGGGCCTGGTCCTTATCGGACAGCGAGCTACCCATTGCGACGACCTACAAAAGATTGCGGGGAAGACTTCGATGAGACTTGTACAGACCAGGGAAGCATGGCACAACAGGGACGAGGCCTAAGCCTCTCACTGCTTAGGAGCAGTGGGTGGAACAATGCTGCCAATGACGATGATGATGATGAAAAGGCATGGTGTTGTTCATCATTTTTGTTATCGTAAAATTACAGTATATTTTTGTTATTGTACCATTACAGTATATTTGTTAATGTAACGTTACAGTATATTTTTGTTATCGTGACAATACAGTACATTTTTGTTATCGTGACATTACAGTACATTTTTGTTATCGTGACATTACAGTATATTTTTTCAGCTGATGAAGTTTGCACGACTTTCATGTGTATTTATGTGCAATTGTGCAAACTCTTTGCAGACACCCAGACAATGTAGGGTATTCAAGGATTTACATTATCATAAACAAATAAAATAAAAACTTTATTGTCCAAGAGAGCAGTGCAAATTAAAATAGCTTCCACACTAGGATTCCCTGTGTCGTTGAGATTAGTTCCTTCGTCTTACAACCTTATAACATAGTAGGTAGGCACATACGTAACATCGGTCGGTAAAGACGCGGTCCCATGGCCTGTCGAGGCCTGTCGCAGCCCGTCCCGAGCATTCCCACCATGGCCTCATCGGATTGACGGTTCCCACGGCCTGTTGGCCTGGCCTGGCGCGATCTGGCCTGTGAGAAAGCGGGCTGTGGGGCCGCAGCATATGCTTTGTGAGGCGACAATAATCGAATACATACCTATGTCCAAGAAGGATAAGTAGATTATAGTTAATTATGTAGATACCTAATTCCTAAGCTTCACACAAGGATGTCCAATCAAAAAACTTGTTTTGACGGAGAAAAAATTAAATAACTAAATAAAAACAAATCTGTCTATTTCTGTATTAATCTAGAATGATGTAAAAGAGACCAATGTTTTCGTTATCTTGCACTAGGCTGACCTTTCGATTATAACTTTCTGTTCCGTATCATACGTTGTGTCAGTTCGAAGGTGTTGCTTGTGTTATCTTAGATAAGGGGCAGTGTAACGAATACACGGCATTATTAGTTTTATTCCACGTTAAATAACGTGGCAGTAATAGGTTGACCATGTTATTTGAATAGTCTTAAGAAAAATCTGTCAAAATCATGAATTTGTTATCGATTAACAAACAGGCTGATGGTCGACCATATTAATATGAAAGGTCGTTTCTACCCCCTGTAGACTGCACCTATAGAAGGTCTACAACCATAGGGAATGGTTAGAAATATCTCATGTACCACCGTAAGGACTATTCACTCGGCCGCTCGGCCGCTACCACAGATCATATAAACTGTGGCCGCTACAGTAACGCTTGTGCTCATCAACTTAACAGCATCGCCGCATCCAGATCTTTGCTAAACCCCTTGTTTTCGTAAATTAAAAAAAAAGAGCGTAAAAAAAACGGGGAAAGGGTATTCAGATATCTGTGATCATTGTAACAGTGCCTGAGAAATTGATTTAAACAAACTAATATATTTTATTGGTCGACTCAATAGGGGGCCGTAAACAGATGTAATCGTGAGCACGGGATTTTGATTTGAAAGTGGTCCGATTTGAACACCCGCGATAGTATTTTGGTCTAAAAAGTATGATTAGGTAGGCCTAGTCATACTTTTCAGACTAAAATGCACTTTGGCAGCAGAAACAGACATGGTGGTAGGGTAGAACTTCTAATTATTGAAGGGTTTAGGCGAAGTAATATTGACTTCGACTTTTTCGCAGTTAAGCTCTACGTAGGTACATGTAAGTATTTTTTTTTCTTGTATTATTAGGAACAATATTTTTTAATAAGTAATTGATTACAATCTAGCGTTTTTTTTTGTGTGGGAAATTATTAAATAGCTTCTCCCGCTCTGGGCGGAGCAGGGGGGCGTGTCAGACTCTTGATGACTAAAACACACCCGTGTAAGGAACACAGGTTTTTAGTCAGTAAGAGCCTTTAGTCAGCCGTTGCCTGTGCGTTGCCAGAGGCCACGGTATCCCTTTCAGACTTTCCCGTGATCCCGGCAGGCATCGGCCCTAGCGGACCCCTACACTTGTGCTAACATCTCTTTGAGGCGCGCGTGGGATACAAATTACAATCTAGCCTAATAAACTAATAAGCGAATTAACTCGAACTTAAAATTGTACATGAGTAAAACAACACACGTAAAAACACAGATAAATATTTTTAGATAGAACATGATAAAACCGGAACGTAAAAATATACGAAAATTAAAATGAAAAAATAAAATATGAATATGCTCTTTGCAATTTTAGCATGAACATTCTAGAAGACCAACAAAACTCGCGTCGGCTAGGAAAGCCGAACTTTTCCGTCGAAATCCGATCGCGTGGTAACTGTAAACGCGAACTACGCAGTTGTTCAGTCAAGGTCGCTGGTCGTGGACGCGTGATGTGTGCACTACAACATTTTTTATTTATTTTATTAATGGCCGCTGGGACGATAAAGCGAACTCTGTTGATAGGCAGCGATCGCGTTTAAGGTCTTGTACGCATGTTCGTGTTGTTATAAAAGTATTAAATATAACCAAGTAGGTAAACAACAACGATAGGTATATTTAATGAAAAGTCCAAAGTAAAAATTTCCTCCGGTTTTATTTTTTTCCACTGTGGAATTTCAGTGCTACTGTTAGGTTAGCACTTACCTATGTGCCAGCTATAAAGGCAAGCTGTTTTCGTTATAGTCTCGAAGTCTCAACAACCAGATAATGGTGCCGATTCCCTTGTTCACAAACTAAACTAAATTTAAGTTCTGTGCATCTTTTTCTTTCTATTTCATTAAGAAAAGGACAGAAGATAAAATTTAGTTTAGTCCTGTCAAATTAATCAGCGCCTGTCACTACTCTATACAAGTTTAGACGCGATTAAAAACTTGCCTACTAAAATTACGTCAATTTACGTCAAGCGCTGATTAATTTGACAGGACTAAACTTATATTTATCTTCTGTCCTTTTCTTAATGAAATAGAAAGAAAAAGATGCACTGAACTTAAATTTAGTTTAGTTTGTGAACAAGGGAATCGGCGCCAATGTACCTATAACCAATCGGTTATGAAAGAGGTTAGTCTTATGTGTTTTTTATAAGGTGATGCATAGAACACAGAGAAAAGCACAGGGAATAATTATGGAACTAGAATATAACCTATAAATTGAATACGTTTTTTGCCTAACCCTTTCGGGAATAAAGGCTCGTGCAGAGTGGCGCGACACCAGTAGAACAATTTCTATGAAAACTTCATTGAAATCCCGGTGTCGCGTCGCGCGACAAGTCGCGCCAGTTTGCAGGAGCCTTAAAACGTAGTGTTATGTTATGTTATTGTACTTGAACAGCTGGGTAGGAACTCACTTTAAGACGCTGACAAGTCCCAAATCGCGGTCACTGTCAGATTGCATAGAAAAGAAAGAGAAGCGCGATGACACAACGCTTGTAATTTATTGCAAAATATAAAGCAATTATCTATTTACTCAAAATTGAGTTGAGTAATCGAAAATAAAAAACAACCAAGTTCTGCATTCAAATAAGACGATCTTGTTATTAATTAAATACGTAACGTATATTGATATTTAATACAGATATTTTGGATTAGAACTCAAGGTAAGAGCTTAGTTTAACGTTAGTTTGTATCGAGATTTTTTTTCAAAACATGTTTTGGTAACAACCTAGTTCTGGGAAATATATTCAAAATTAACATATATTTTTTCCACTACCACAAACTATACAGATTTGGCAATTTGTTTTCTTAAGAGAAGCCTATTTTGGCCAATTGGGTCTTGTCAGCGCCTTAGTTTTAAAACCTAGTCTGCTAGTATGATTTTTGGTCTTGCAGCGAATGCTTGCAAAGTTATTAGAGATCAAGAAAAGAAACTGCTGCCTTTCGTCGACCCACAAATCAATCACTAACCTAACCTAACCGTATTGCGTAGTAACACTTTCTTTCACAAAACGAAGGATTTTGAAAAAAAAAATCCTCATCCATTGCTTCATATGTTTGAAAAATTCGTCTGCTCGACAAGTTAGTTCACGCAACGAATTGCGATCTCTTGTCGTTTTGTGTTTGTTACGCATACGCAACTACCCCACAGATTGTCGGTTGCTCTCAATGGCTCAAGTTCAAAGGTAAAACAAGTTTGCTGACATTAACTAACAGGTTATTTCGTGAGACAGGTCGATCGATGAAATACTAATAAATGAATACAAACTATTTGCCTTATTGAGTGGATTTCCTTGACCTATCAAAAAGTAGGTACTATTGACTATTATTAATATTTACCTACAATTGCTTGGCAGACATGTATAAACAGCTTAGTACAGCCCATCTCTGTCACCAACTTTGGATCTAGGGGTTGCCAACCCTACCATATAATATAGAATAAATACTAGAGGCCCAAATTTTATATAAAAAAAAAATTGTAGGTGAAACTACTATATTTTCACTTCAATACAAATATAAATCAACGCAAAGGGCCACTATTAATAATCCCATAAAAGCTAGATGGTATTTTGTAACCCTAATTTAGAGCGTAATAATTATTAGATACGTATGAGACATTTATAAAAAATAACTAACCGTTAATAAAGGCTCAAAGTAGCAAACAATATGCATTTAAAAATGAAATATTTTTGAAACAGACCTATTATATGTTTTTTTTTCGGTGTCTACTATATTTTTCAGTTAATGGCTTTGAAAATAAGTACTATATATGATATTAAAAAAGTCGCCAACCCTGCTACGTTGTTCTGGGTGCTTCTAAGTTGTTTCAATCAGGAGAAAATGCTCTGTCCAACGCTGAGGTTAATGGCGTCAGTTTTTCATCATTGTATCATGTTACCTGTAGCTCGTAACCGAAGTAATCTATACTCATAATAATAATATTATAAAGAGAAAATCAAATGATTTTTTGTTTGTTTGTAATGAAAAAACTCAAAAACTTCTTAACTAATTTTAAAAATTCTTTCATCAGAAAGCTACATTATCTTATCACTTATCAGCGAATAACATGGGCAGTAATTTATTAAAAAAGAAAAGTGAGTTCCTTACGAACATTACAATAGGTATGTAACCCAAGGTATCGAAAGTTTGCCTATAACAGTGATTATGCCAAATAATCACTAATATAGGCAATTTTTTGCGCAGCGAAAACTATTGATGATACATAAAATAATGTAGGTACTACATACGAATATTATATACATCATTACCCATAAAAAGGTACCGAGGCTATATGTCTAACTATTATAGTTAATTCACAATAACCGTTTTTTGTTCAAATTAGTCAATTTAAACACGGGTAGAATCTAAAGACGATGACATTCGTATCATGATATTAATCCTTATCCAACTAAATAATTTCATAATCAAGGTTAACTATGTACATGTAAATTTCTCTATAAATTATTCAAATCGGATCTTTCGTTTAGAAGTTACGACGGATATAAAAATGCTAAAAGTAAAATGCCGCGGTGAACAGCCCTCCGCTTAATTCGTTACCTATACATTTTATTAACACAGGATTTACTACTTTTGGGACGAGGGCAAGATAATGAAAACAGGCCTACTCTTTCCCTAAAAAATACTGAAAAAATTCCACGATTTATGGAAAACTGAAAAGAATAGGTTGGCATTTGGTAAGCATATATTATTCTACAGTTAGGTTGCTTTCAGATATTTTAACATCTACATATTTATCAGCCTTGAAGCAAGATATTGATATAGTCACGTTTTCCTAAAAAACAAAAAGAAAAATCCTGTAAAAGGTAAGAGCAGTTATCAACAAAGTTGATACACGTGTATCTAACACTCGGTCAATTATTTATCAAAAGAGGTTTAAATATAAATAAATGTTTGTTGATGCATAACCTCTTATGTGGGAGTGATTACGTGAAAAGGGACGGGTGTGTGTAGACGGGAAGTGAAAGCTTGAGTATGGAATAAATAAATTTGAATAGCATGGAATTAGTAAGTACTATATAGATTGTAAGTAGAGGGGGTCGAATTACGACCAGAGGGCGACCACTAGTAATGAATAATTATTCGAATAAATACTTCCGTCGACAGAAATTAACAGAATTTAAAACTGCTAAACAGTTTTAAATTCTGTTAATTTCTGTCGCTGCTCAGTTGCTTATTACCAAGGTGACATGTCAGATATTACATATCATATTAATAAGCGACTAATGTAAAGCTCGCTCGTTTTTTTTATCTAATACTTTATCGAGTTACTCTGTGATGTTAAAAATATAATGTAAATAAAAGTGGTTATGTAATGAACATTACCTATAGTTGATTATCACTGTTATCATGCATTAGATACGGTTATCTATGTAAGTCAGTGTAAACTGAGTTATCAATCTGTTTCTTTGGCGAGTAGGATTAGGTTTAGCAAAATAATCCCAATAAGCTGTACTAGTTCTTGATTTTTACTGTACCTACTAGAACCGTAAAAAACGAAGAAGAAGTAGGTCTGTACCAATTTGAGACATATTAACTTGTAACGTAGCTAGTGTCTTCAGCTGTTAAACAGTCGGTGAATTTTGTGAAAAGAATAATGGTGCCGATTCCCTTGTTCACAAACTAAACTAAATTTATGTTCAGTGCATCTTTTTCTTTATATTTCATGAAGAAAAGGACAGAAGATAAATTTTAGTTTAGTCCTGTCAAATTAATCAGCGCTTGACGTAAATTGACGTAATTTTAGTAGAAGCAAGTTTTTAATCACGTCTAAACTTGTATGAAGTAGTGACAGGCGCTGATTAATTTGACAGGACTAAACTAAAATTTATCTTCTGTCCTTTTCTTAATGAAATAGAAAGAAAAAGATGCACTGAACTTAAATTTAGTTTATTTTGTGAACAAGGGAATCGGCACCATTGTGTGAATATCTAGAGTATGTTAAAATCAATCAATTTGTCTAGCCTTTTCTCAACTATGTTGGAGCCTGTTTCCAGTCGAACTGGACGCAGCTGAATACCAGTATTTCACATGGAGTAACTGGCTATCTGACCTCCACAATCCATTTATTGGGTAACACGATACCCCTATTTGTCAGGCTTTTCGGCTTCTGACTACCCGAAACGATTGTCAAAGATCTACTAACGACAGCCGCACAGTGGAACGAATGTATGGGAGCGGTTGGGCGTAGACATGTCCGAAAAATAAGAGTAAAATTATGACAAACTAATGATGCCATCTTATTCGATTACTTAATGCCTTCATAAATTGTGGTGATGAATTTCTTCATAACTCCCATATTTCGGGAGTAATTTGAGAAAATGTGAAATTTTACTATGAAAATGAGTGTATCGAGCTCTCTCCCTCCTGATTCCGGGCTTGTTTCAAGTAGCGGTCTCTAATATCGTAATGCTATTACTAAGAGCTATATTTAATACTAAGACACATAGTGCGCCAAATGTGCACTTTCTGGGATAAAAGGAAATGAAAATTTAAAAAAAAAAACGTTTTTTCCCCATTTGTATTTACTTTAAACCGCAGACAGACTTATTAAGAGGTCTATAAATATATTATATATATACAGAAATATATATTAACAAAAATATTCACAAGAACTGATGAGAGTATGACTTTTAAGTAAGTTGATAATAAATTACCTAGTTTCATTAAAAGTACAATAAATAATTAAGATGTAAGCTCTAATTTACTAAGTTACACATTTTAAAACAATAACATCATTTAATTATCTTCGTCATCATCATCATCATCATCAATTAATTCAAATTCAGAATCGATGTCCGCTAAATCATTTATGTTAACAAATTCGATATCACTTTTCTCAGAATCCGTAAGCTCATAAAATTCCTTAAAAGAAGATTTTTTTACAAACTTATTTCCTTTTGGACGGATACTTGTAACAAGTGGATCAGAAGACAGTAAAAGATTGTGCATAATATCTTCATTGCATGAGATACTGCTATGCTTTCGAGAATGCCCCTCTCTATATTTTCTAAAATCTTTATTTCTAGCCTCAGATGCCTCTTCGGATAGAAAACCAATGGGCACAATTGACATGTTCTGAACTATGTCTGGCCCATGCATTAAAATTTTATGAAGTGAAGAAGGCATATAATACCATGGGTATAACTCCACGTAAAGCTTAGCAGTATCAAAGCAGAACTCTCGGAATTTAGTTACGTTGATCTTCTCTCCTGATGAAATACACTGCAAGATCACACAGATTTTTCTTAAAAGCATAGCATCTATTCCGGTCAGTTCAGCAGATTTAGTGTAGTTTTCAAAAAATCTCCTTGCCGAGTTGCCATTGTTGGTGGATCCACTGCCTTGTTTCACAACATCGAGAAGTAAGCCCGTTTCTCTTCTTACAGCCTCTTGAACTCTTTTCTTCCTGTCATCAACTTGCCTTTTTGCTATATCACCCCTTACTTGCCATGATTTTATGTCTAATTTGTAGGAAATGTGTAATAAGCATTCCATTGAGCGAATCCAAGCGTGAAGGGTGCTTAAGCTATATTTATACATGTCCTCGTTTGCGTGTTTATCTTTGATTAACTCTAAATTATTCATTTCTTTAGGACAAGCCTTGCATATGTCACACACTGAAGCTGCTGTATTGGATATAATGGAATGAATTTTACCATCAATCATTGTCAACAGCAGTTGGTGTTTGACACTAATTCCATCAGTGATGGTGGATGGAGTTATTGCTTCAATCTCTGCTTCGATTTCAGCCATCTCTCTCTGCACATTTTCTTTGGTTTCCTTTATAAACTTAAACAATATTGGCCGGCAAAATGAAGTGGAAGATGGTCGCTCGTTTTCCCAAATTGTTACACCTTTTGAGACGAGCCGCAGTGGTACAAGACTAATCATAAAATTACTAGCAAGATCGATTTGCTCATCTTCACTCGTCCTTTGATGATAAATGCTTTGGCTAGATGATCCGTCAAAACCCCATTTGCTGGTCAATACGAGCTGTTGATTGGGATCAACAGGGGTTTCTAACGACCTAATAAGTCTTCTTGAGGTTAAATCCATCAAGGCTTGTAATTTGATTTTTGCAGAGCTCTCTGTAACTGTGAGATCTTCTTTGGCCGGATAGCACTTAATTTTTTCTTTAACCAACATGTAGTAACTCGGGTATTGAAGAGCTCCTTCTTGAGTGTTGAAATCCCGAAGAGTGTTATAGCGCCATTTCGATAAGTTCATCGATACATAAAGAGCCAATGCCTTCAAAGGGGATATTTCCCGTACCTGAATTGATTTACCTTCAATGAAGGCTTTGATTTTTGAGGCCTCTTCTGGATTCTCCGTCAAGTATTTCATAACATAAGCTGTATCGCTTTGTCCTGCCTTTTGAAGCGCCCTTTCGGCCGAAAACATAATTTCAGCGCTGCTACTGCTGCATGAAAGACTATCTTCAGTGCGTCTTCTTTTTTGCCGGTTACTAAGGTCCTCAAAAGATTTACGAGGACTAGGATGTGTACAAGTTGAAGCATCAGATTTAGCAGGAGAAATTATGGGCTCGATGACGTCACTTATATTTTCTGTAGAAGGTTCCATATTTTCATTCTGTAATTCCGGCCATTGAATTGCAGCCTGTAGCCAAATCTCATGTTTCTTCCGAAACTTATCTGTGCTTCTTCCAGACTGTGTCCATTTTGCATAAATGCGGTAGCAAAATCGACGACACCAGTCTTTTAAACTTGTTTCAGCACTTTCACATAACTGAACACAACTGTTATCTTTTAAAACACTGAACAAATAGTTAAAGTCGCGTAAATCTTTATGTGCGCGTGCGCATAAAGCAACGTGAATATCAAGATTTGTATTAAAATTTGGAAAATACATTGCGAGATTAGCTTGGATACAACGAGGTGTAAATCAACACTGATTTTAAAGTTACTAATAGTGACCTATTTATATAAAATCCAGGTATCCCAGGTATCCTTTGTTAAATATTGCAAGGTAATTAGTTATTGTGATAATTAGTAAATGATGCATGCTAAATTAGTGTATTAAGAGCCATTTAGTAATTAAATAATAGCAATGTTCTTATCAGTAATCATTAGTGCATCAGTTTTATATGTAAACCTTAAGTCCCTAATTATATATCCTAATTAGCTTATATCTTCTCTAATTGGCTGCTCAGAAATGTTATTGTAATAAGGTAAACCTTTAGAAAAACGGTTTTAATCAACAAAATAAACAAAAAATAAAAAAATTGTGTTATAAAATAAACATCACTCTTTATCCCAGAAAGTGCACATTTGGCGCACTATGTGTCTTAGTATTAAATATAGCTCTTAGTATTAGCATTATGATATTAGAGACCGCTACTTGAAACAAGCCCGGAATCAGGAGGGAGAGAGCTCAATACACTCATTTTCATAGTAAAATTTCACATTTTCTCAAATTACTCCCGAAATATGGGAGTTATGAAGAAATTCATCACCACAAGTTATGAAGGCATTAAGTAATCGAATAAGATGGCATCATTAGTTTGGCATAATTTTACTCTTTTTTTTCGGACATGTCTACGTCCAACCGCTCCCATACATTCGTTCCACTGTGAGCCGGGACCAACAAAGTGCAAGGCACGGCGAGGTAGTTCTGTATCCGTATCCGTATCTTCTGTAACTTCTGTATCTGTACTTATTATATTTATAGGTACCTAATCATGATACCTTTTCAATATTACTTACAGTCAATGCATCTGCCATGTCTGTACCTCTCCAAGGTTGGTCCTTGGCTGACTTGTAGAGAATGTTAAGGCATTAAGTCTGCCTTTTACGTTTATGGTACCTACACAAAGTTTATTAAAAGAAGGATGCCCTTATAATTTCACCATGTCCGTCTGTCTGACTGTCTATCTGTTTGTCTGTTTGTCCGCGGCTTAGCTTAGAGACTCTCAATACTGGAAAGCTGTAATTTGGCATGGGTGTACATATTAATTCACGCTGTCGAAATGGTGTTCTAAAAACACCAGAAAATGTACAAATTTAGCAAGAGGACGTCTTCAGTTGAGTGAGGACCCATTTCCGGACCAAAGAGACCTTTTGGCATAAAACTGTCAGCGAACATAAAGTAAAGTTGGTTATTTTATTTGCGTACCTCGGCTTGAGGCGGAACCTAATAAGGGCCAAAAGAAGTAGTTATGGAGAGAAAAGGAAAACCGTTCATTTTATAGCTCCAGATTTAGTACTTTATGGCCCGTTTTAGTATTTGTTTTGGTTTATTTTTGTCTTAAATTAAGTCATGTTAATGTTTAAAGCTTGCTTCTCTTGGCTTTCAAGAGCTGGTTAATTTAGGAAGTCATAGGTACCAAACAGTTATTATTTAATGTACTAATTACCTATTTATCTACTGAAATCTAGAAATCGATTTTGTAATTTAGTTTTTAAATCATTCTTACGAGAGCTTTTGAATAAAGGCGAGTTTTCAAGGATTTAGGTTTTAGCCTCAAAATAATATTCAGTAGTCCTAGATAAGAGAACTAAAACCCCCTTTCAGTATTTACCTACCTAACAGTAGGTACCGACACAGCTAATATTACACGTGGTTAAGTGAAGGAATGTTTTTACATTACTTTAGACCACCCATTGTGTCGCCCTATGTAAAATTTCTACATTTATATCTGTAATTTTTATGGTGTACATATTATGTACATAATAGAGAATATTCCATTCTATTCTACTTAATTATTGTGACTACGTGGGTAATACATATTTACTTCTTTTTTTTCTTTCTCAGTTAGTTTTAACGATGGTCTGGCAGTTTAACTACTTTAAGCGGCCTACCCAAATGTTCTTTCTTTGATGATGAAGATGATTATCTGAGACACGATTACTGACAAATGCTTGCACCAACTGGACAGGTCTTTTGAACTTTTCAAATCTGTGTGGTTTTTTCTTCAAAAGACCTTTTCCAAATCTACATGGTCTTCACATGATCTCACCAAGATTATGTCTGTAATAATTGAAAAGTGACTTTGACCCTTGAGTTTGTTTCGCCGTTTCTTCTCAGGGGTGGTCAGATAGGAAATGTCGACTCCATCTCCATCAGCTTATTTTTTAACCAACTTCATAAAAAGGAGGTTCTCAATTCGGTTGTATTTTTTTTTGTCCTCAGAACTCCGTCGTTTATAAACCGATTAGGATTTTTTATTTTATATAACTTGTAAAAGTGATTCCGAAATCCTATTTGTATTTACGGAATAAACAATTTAATTTGAATTATTACTTGTTTCATTACACAATCATGTAAAGTCTATTTGTGTTTTTTTTGTGTGGGACATACGAGTACATCCCTAAATAAACTAAATTGGGTTACCTATTTATATTCCCGTGCTTCTTCCGTTGTATAAAATAGAATCAAGGGCAGATTTGTATTTGTGGCCTGTGGGGCCACAGATACAAATTCCATCCTAACTAATATTATAAATGCGAAAGTGAGTTTGTTTGTTCGTTACGCTTTCACGCTAAAACGGCTAACCGGATTTGGATGAAATTTGGCACATGGGTAGATGATGACCTGAATTAGGATATAGGATACTTTTTATCCCGATATTCCCACGGGATCGAGACTTTTGCGGGTGAAAGCGCGGGGCGCAGCTAGTAATATATAATCTATCCATGGCAAACCGACAAATTGTGAACAGGTACCAAACTTGCATGCGACGAACGCACCTTGCGCTACTACTAAACAGCCAAGTAACTGCGACTGCGATCAATTTGAAAGAAGCGCTTACCGCCCGCTGCCGGGGCACTACTCGCTTCGCTCGCTCAGCTCGCGCGCTGTTGGTCACAGTTCTAACCTAACCTAACCCATCCCATTTGGTCGGGGTACCCTGGCTAGTTATTGCGACCAATTCGGCTACCGCCAAAACCTACCAATCAGGGACGGTTTAGGGACCTTACGGGTGATAAATTTGGATTATGAACCCTGTCGATGAGTGCAGGTTCGTTCACAATTTGACGGTTTGACATTGATTGATTATAAACTGCCGAAGATGAATACGTTATATTGTAACAATTCACAACATTTTGATAGTTTATAGTCTCGCAAGATAGATAACGCTCAAAGCTCACAATCTTACGGTGACAGATATATTTGATAGAATTTTTTAATGCAGGTTGGGAAAGTCATAAGACACGAAGTTTAATTAATTTCATAATGTCGTCTTCACCTTGTGTTTAGCCCACCAACTCAATTAACTTATGAGACTTTGTTTACCGACCTCCATCGTGAAAAACTGATAATTTATCGTGATGTGAGGTTCACTGAACTGGGACCTTGGCCCAGTCAGGCAGAGGACGGAGCAGCCTTGGCAATGGACTGTTTTCCGTCCAGTCGACGAACGAGAACGTATGGATTTCCTTTAGTGAACTAAATGCATTTAGCGCTAAACGAATGTATTTAAAACATTGTTCTATTCTTGTCAACCGTTTGAAGATGACAGAAATAGAATGATGTTTTAATTTTGAATACGTTCAAATGGGCCAAAAACGTCGTCGGTGTAAACTTCTTGATAAGAATCGTAGATATTAGATAACTTATGAAAATTAATAGACTTACCGATAGAATCCTCATCATCCTCATTTTTAGGTTTTCCTTTATTTCAAACTTAAGGCGCAGATATATGATTTTAGTGACTTTTAAATCTGTTATTACCTACGCCTTCATATAGTGCAAGTAAGTTACGCAAAACATTTATCTATACAGATAAATACAATTGGAGTGTCTGTATGTATTATTAAAATAACCGCTTTTTACTAAATGCATATGGATGTATACACGGTACATATACCAAAATATTTTTTTTTACAATTTTTGTCTGTCTGTCTGTTTGTTCCGACTAATCTCTGAAACGGCTGGACCGATTTTGACGGGACTTTCACTGGCAGATAGCTGATGTAATAAGGAGTAACTTAGGCTACTTTATTTCAGGCGAAGCCGCGGGCTGCAGGTAGTATTAAACTAGAACCCACACACGTCAATTATATATGTGAATATTTAAGTATTGTAGTAAAATACTTTATGAAATGAATTCAGGAAGTATTGTCTACCCAAAGCATAAAAAACGATATTACTTTCAAACTACTTTAAATATTTTCATGATTTTTTTTTGTATGAATAGACTATTTTATTGTCTACCTGTGATTTTTTTTCAAATATTCATATTTTCGTTACTAAAAATTAATATTCCCTTTAAAACTGTACGACGACGGCGCGGCGCGGCGTGAGCGCGACGCACGATTGTATGGCCAAGGTCAATGATGATTACCCGAGCCTTAAGATGGATAGCACGTAACGTAGTCATTAGACTTAGGTACCCATTAAATGAGGAGTAGTTCATCCAAAATTGCCTCGTTGTTATAGTGGTTGCAAGCGCTACTGCTGAAAAGAAGTCCTGGGTTCAATTCCCCGGTCGGGCAGTGTTATTGGGTTTTTCTATACGAAATTTCTCAGGAGCAGCCCTGAGTCTGGATTTGTGACCGGTTGATAGCAAGAGACTCGCCCCCTATTACATGGCGTGATGTTATGTGAGTTATCCAAAAAGATTGTCGGAGAAGAGATGGCAAAATTGAACAATCCTGGAGTGCTAAAATGGTTTACAACGAGGTTAGGTCTCGTTTGTTATGATTATACGCCCTTAGGGGTGATAATGATAATACAAGGTGTAACAGAACAAACATAAGACCTGAAAGTAGTTTGTTGAAAATAGACTTCTGAATCGATTTTCGTCATTATTCATATTTGTACATTTTTCCCGAAAGAATCTTTTATATATAACTTAAAGTAGAACCAACGCCAACCATAACAAGTTAATAAAATCTTTCATTTAAGGAAATTTAAACCTTATCTCAGAGCAATAAATCTTACATAAATGCACGACCAAATTTACGTTTAGTCAGGACAACTATTTTATTAAAAACTAAATGATCCGACACTTCTGACAGTCGTTATCCTGTCCAAATGTCCGGAACCCTTTTTTGTGCGTGGTCCGACTCGCACTTGGCCGGTTATTTATTTATATAGAGATGAAATGATTTGGTTAAACTAAATTAAATTACAGATGTTATTATGTCTAATAATTTAATATTCTGCTTGGGGTCTCTAACATACGAGGTGCATTCAATAAGTACCTAGCCTCATCGCCAGAGGGCGCTGTAGTTTCAAAAGAGTTTTACCACAGTGTAGCACATTCTTTTTTAATTCTTTTTTCAAATTTTCATTCCAATCCCTTCATTTGTTTTAATTTGACAACTTATGGAAGCGAACGTGTCGATCGGTTTTACAAAAATGGAAAAAGAGCAATATCGTTCGGTGATTCGATTCCTATTTTTGGAAGGGAAAACGCGCATCGAAATCAAAGAGCGCTTGGATGCTGTGTACGGTGACTCTTCTCCATCGATGGCCACCGTCAAAAATTGGTTCAACGAGTTTGCACGTGGCCCTACGTCGGTTTTTGATGAACCACGTCCAGATGCACCGAAAACAGCTGCTACGGAGGAAAACATTAAAAAAATCCATGATTTCGTATTGGCAGATCGCCGATTGAAGGTTCGGGAGCTAGCTGAGACTGTAGGAATTTCAGAAGGAACAGTGCATCATATTCTTCACGAGGAACTCGGCATGAGAAAGCTGTCGGCGCGATGGGTGCCGCGTTTACTCACACCAGAAAACAAGCGCAATCGTGAGACCACATCGGAGACGTGTTTGGCGCTGTTTAAGCGGAAGACCAAGGAGCAATCAAAACAATGGATCCAGACCGGGGAATGTGCTCCAAAGAAGGCGAAAACTGTAAAATCGCCCGGAAAAGTTATGGCCACCGTTTTCTGGGATTCACAAGGTGTGATCTACATCGATTACCTCGAGAAGGGTAAAACAATTACAGGGCTTTACTATGCCGATTTATTGGGCCGATTCGACGCCGAATTAAAGAAAAAACGACCCCATCTGGCGAAGAAAAAAGTGCTGTTTCACCACGACAACGCACCGGTTCACACGTCTGCCGTTGCCATGGCCAAATTGGTCGAATTACGCTACGAATTGTTGCCCCATCCACCGTATTCTCCAGATTTGGCCCCTTGTGACTTCTTTCTGTTTCCTAATCTGAAAAAATCACTCGCCGGGAATAGATATGGATCGAATGAGGAGGTCATCGCCGCCACGGAGGCCTATTTTGCAGAGTTTGACAAAAACTATTTTTCGGACGGGTTAAAAAAGTTGGAGCATCGCTGGGCTAAGTGTATCGAACTAAAAGGAGACTTTGTTGAAAAATAAATTGCCACTTTTCCAAAAATTTTCGTTTACTTTTTGTAGGCTAAGTATTTATTGAATGAGGGTCATTAAATAAATACTTAGCCTACAAAAAGTAAACGAAAATTTTTGGAAAAGTGGCAATTTATTTGTAGCACATCCCACAAGAAAAATCGAATACCTCCCAACCACTATATCGTCGGTTATATTCTGAAACCGCGGAACTAACAGTGTTTACAACCGCGTAAGGTAGGTGCAGTGAATTTTACAGGAACGAGGAAAAACGTAATATTTACTAAAACACTTGACTTTCTATTGTTTAAACTTTAAAATTGTCAAATTCTTCTTAATATTGTAGGCATTAGTTGTGTAAAATATGTATTAATGAATTAGAAAATCCGAAATCTCGATTTTGCTACTTTTGTAAATACGCGGTTTTAAACACTGTTAGTTCCGCGGTTTCAGAATATCACCGACGATATAGAAAAGACAATTTGTTTTCTTTCCTTTCGGCCAGTTGCCAACGCAGATTAAGACTGCATTGTTCGCAGCAAAAATTGTGTCGAGTTGCCGAGCTGGCAACCAGCCTAACCCCTTAAACTAATGTTATCCAGTAAATAAGTATATTTTATTAACACGAAATATTGAGTGTAGTTATCTTACTTGTGTATTTTTGTCGGGAAGAGGGTAGCAATGAGAGTTTTCACGGAAATTTCACGCCACCAGTTGGCGCCACTTCGACAAGAGGTCTTCCATCTCAACAATGAATATAAAATGTATAATGACTTTCATCATTCGTTCATCATTCAGTCGCGAACTCACGACTAAAGAAAATATAGCCGTTTTGACCCTTTTGACAGGCGTCAAAAGTGTCAAAACGGCTACATTTTCTTTCACAACTTTCTTTTTTTTTGCCGTCAGGTCAGGACCTCCTGACCTGACGTCTCAGTGCTGCCAGAACACCGCCAAGGTACATACTGAATGAAAAGTAGATCCTTCAGCTTTCTCCAGGTTCTAGCTATATAATACTTATGGACCTACCTCAACCAAATCTGGATGGGCTTATTAGGTTAATCTGGATGGGTTTCGTAGCAAATCTGAATGGGTTCGTATCAAATGTAGATAGCTTTCGTAGCAAATTTGCATAACTTTTGTAGCAAATATCGATGGGTTTCGTAGCAAATCTGAATGGGTACGTAGCAAATGTAGATAGCTTTCGTAGCAAATTTGCATAACTTTTGTAGCAAATATCGATGGGTTTCGTAACAAATCTGAATGGGTTCGTTGCAAATGTAGATAGCTTTCGTAGCAAATTTGCATAACTTTTGTAGCAAATATCGATGGGTTTCGTAGCAAATCTGAATGGGTACGTAGCAAATGTAGATAGCTTTCGTAGCAAATTTGCATAACTTTTGTAGCAAATATCGATGGGTTTCGTAACAAATCTGAATGGGTTCGTTGCAAATGTAGATAGCTTTCGTAGCAAATTTGCATAACTTTTGTAGCAAATATCGATGGGTTTCGTAGCAAATGTAGATAGCTTTCGTAGCAAATTTGCATAACTTTTGTAGCAAATATCGATGGGTTTTGTAGCAAATCTGAATGGGTTCGTAGCAAATGTAGATAGCTTTCGTAGCAAATTTGAATAACTTTTGTAGCAAATATCGATGGGTTTCGTAGCAAATCTGAATGGGTTCGTAGCAAATGTAGATAGCTTTCGTAGCAAATTTGCATAACTTTTGTAGCAAATATCGATGGGTTTCGTAGCAAATCTGAATGGGTACGTAGCAAATGTAGATAGCTTTCGTAGCAAATTTGCATAACTTTTGTAGCAAATATCGATGGGTTTCGTAACAAATCTGAAGCTTTCGTAGCAAATTTGCATAACTTTTGTAGCAAATATCGATGGGTTTCGTAACAAATCTGAATGGGTACGTAACAAATGTAGATAGCTTTCGTAGCAAATTTGAATAACTTTTGTAGCAAATATCGATGGGTTTCGTAGCAAATCTGAATGGGTTTGTAGCAAATGTAGATAGCTTTCGTAGCAAATTAGCATAACTTTTGTAACACATATCGATGGGTTTCATCTACCCGTGCGTAACATACTATCAGTAGCAATGGGTTTCATTTTGACAGTTCAACCACATTTATTGCTTTAGGTATTTAGGTACGTTGTTGAGCAGACACATTTTTCGAACGTATGAAGCAATAATGGAATAACAATATACTTCAAAATCATTCAGATTGTGGTTGATAGTGTGTTACACAATTAGAGTGCTGGATAGCTAATTACGTAGCAAATCTTGATGAGCTTATTATCAGTATTCTATCATAATCCAGCGTGATTTAAAATGTATGCATTCCATTGTTTAATTTCAATTGCTTATCGATCTCAATCAACCTGATCATTAGGTGTTAAGTATATCACCTTGTTTACATTAACTTTCTCATAATTCACATAGGATAAGTAGATAACAACTCCATACAGCGCAAAAACATGAAGAAAAATAAGGAAAACGGAAATTCAATTTATTTTCTATTCATTTCGAGAAAACAATAGAAATTACACATTACAATGTTCGCATAAGAATGCGTTTAAAACAATTCGTTATGCTAGAGTTTAAACAACCTTGGCAATGACCGCCTTATGTAAGGAACAATTTTGTTTTGCATACCTACTGCGACACGCTTGTGCAGGCTTCTCTGATAGTCTAAAGTGTAGGTAAGTTACATAATAGGGTATTTTACTATATACGAGAAAAAAAACGAGAAATCCATAAATATGTTATTGAGATAGTTTAGGCAAAAAGGAGTCGGAAAATGTTTCAATTCAACGTTTTCAGTTTTTCTAATCTGTTAATTAACATACAAAACATCAGCGCATTTGTTTTCATAGCCCAGTGACGTCATGACCACAGAGCAACATGGCGTCCACTGCGTCCAGCGTTTTCGTCAGACTACGCGCGAAATTTGAAAATGTAAAATTTTAAATGCATTTTTATGTCAATTATCGATTGAATAAAAATTTTGTGATTTTTTTGGGGCATGTTAGGACTTTAATTAAGACACTTTTCAAAAGTGGGTGTAAGACCCTATTGTAAGCTACTCGTAGGACAGAAGACTTATGTATGTAGAAACTATTTCGATTTTTCAGGAGTTCTAAATTTGTTGTGGAATGATATTTTTTTTCTCGTCTACCCCATGGTGTGGGGTATTGTTGGATGACTCATTCAAAATATTGCGGGTCTGTCAACACGTAATATTAAGCATTAAAGTGCTCATTTTTGTTAGAATCAGTTTGTTGTCCCCCCTGCCAGCTAAATGGTTGTTTATGGAAATGTGAAACAATTCATGGCAGTAGTGCATATAGTGAAATTAAAAGGAAAACTATCACAGCTTTTTTTATTTTGGGTGGGAATCATCAAATAACTTCTCCCGCTCTGGACGGAGCGGCAGGGTGTGTCAGACTCTTACTGACTATAACCCACCCGTATTCCTTCCGTTGCCTGTGTTGCCAGGGGCCTCGTCTAATAACTTCTCCCGCTACGCCCAGAGCGGGAGAAGTTATTTGATGATTTCCCACCCTCAAAAAAAAAAAGGGGGACACTTGACTCTAACGTAAATTAGCACTTTAAAGCCTAATATTACGCAAACGGATCCTGAAACGAAAAATGGTTTCAACACACTCGCAATATTTTTGAACGACCTTTCTAACGACACTCCACATAAAAGGATAGACGACAATAAAACAAATTATTTAAAAAACAAAAAACTCGACTGCAAAAACACATACCTAACTGAAAAGAGAAAAACAAGCAATATAAGCTATAGAATTTTAAATAATTTGTTTTATTTCAAGCTTTTTAGTTTTATTAATTTATACTTATGGAATTGGCTCATTACTAGCTTTTATTTGATATCAATATTGTTGTAATTTTTATTTTTAAAGATTCCCTCCGTTTTTCTTGTATTTGCAGATGCAATATATAAAAGTTATAATATAGCCTGTCACTCCCACAATGAAGACGATTCGACACCTCATATGTTAAACTCCATCAAGCCTTTTAGGCTACAGAGCGTGCCAAAGAAATAGACATACATACATACATACATAACCCTCCTTCTGGGGCAGTCGGGTAAAAAGCAAAACGAGCGAGCCTACAGGTCGCATAATTATGACGTGTAACATCTGACATCTCGGTAATGAGCAACTGAGCAGCGACAGAAATTAACCTCAGAATTAAAAAAAGCCAAATACTGAAATATTTATTTGAATAATTATTCAATACGATTGAATAATATTCCATTTTTATTGTTATCCATCTGTTGGTTCTCCTATAAATAAATACTATTGATCACCCACTGGTCGAAATTCGACCCCCTCTACTTACAATCTATATAGTACTTACTAATTCCACGAGTACAATAATTCCATACTGTTATAAAGTACTTACTAAATTCGTGATATTAAAAAGTATTTACTTATTCTATGCTCAAGCTGTCACTTTCTGTCTACAGACTTCCGTCCCTTTTCCTTTTCACGCAATCACTCCCACAGGAAGCGAGGGGAAAGATGTTACACATCAAAAATTCATTCACAGTTTACGTGCGTACACCCTAAAAAAAACATTTATTTTTCTACTTTGTCGGCGTGATTAATATTTATACCCATGCCAAATTACAAACTCCAACGGGGGCTTGTGGCTAAATAAAAACAGCCGCACTTGTCAATCGATCAGGTTAAGCTACGCTTGCCGCGGTTGGTCCATAGATGGGTGACCATCTTTACATACCAAGACCCCTCCGTGCCTCGGAAAGCACGTTAAGCCGTTGGTCCCGGCTGTCATTCGTGGATCTTTGACTGTCGTTACGGGTCGTCAGAAGACCGAAAGTCTGTCAACCAGTCTTACCAAAGGGTATCGTGTTACCCAGTAACTGGGTTGTGGAGGTCAGATAGGCAGTCGCTCCATGTAGAATACTGGTATTCAGCTGCGTCCGGTTAGACTGGAAGCCGACCCAAACGTAGTTGGGAAAAGGCTAGGCAGATGATGACCCATGCCAAATTACAGCTTTCTAGTACTAAGAGTCTCTGAGCTAAGCCGCGGACAGACAGACAGATAGACAGACAGACGGACATGGGGAAACTATAAGGGTTCCTTGTTGACTACGGAACCCTACAAAGTCCACATGATGACCCCTGGTCCCCTGTGATGGTAAAATATGGAGAACTTTAATAAAAGGAAAAAAGATATATCGTCGCCTTAGAGTGAAAACCTCGTACCTATATGCGAAAAAGGCAACTTTACTGGAATAATTATTAAATTCTAAGTGTTGGTAAATTGAAAACCTCGTCTGTTCTTTTGCGAGAATTTTGAACTCGCCATAGATGGACAGCTGACTAAACTTTTTTGTGGGAACGTAAAAACGTAAAAATAACCCAATAACATTCCCGAGGTTTTCACTCTAAGGCGACGATATGTATCTCTTATCCATGTTTGCAAATAAATAAATAAATAAATGATTTATGATTTATACGTTATTTAATTCTTTATCAATTTCTTCACATATTACAGCGCTGTTCGTTTATGAAACCCTCAACGATAGCAGTTAAACAGTATCCTTTGTGGGTGGACTTTGTTTCATTACAATAACTTTGTGATTGCTACTAAAAGTTTAGGGTAAAGCATCAGACGTGGGTGTTCTTTGAGCTATAAATATACTGCTTTTGGTTTTCGACTGTTGGTTTCACCCCCGCTGCGGTCGCCCGCATGACAAGAAATTACGTTAGCCCTGTGTGAGGGTAATATTAATTCTTGTGGTTTTAATATTTTGGCTATACTGCTCCAGTCGTACAATTTTCGTGATGACAAGAGATTATGAGCACGTAACATTATTTAAGGCGCTGACAAGACCCAATTGATTAAAATAGGCGTCCCTGTAGAAAAAAAAATTGCCAAATCTGTATAGTTTGTGGTAGCGCAAAAAATATATGTTAATTTTGAACATATTTCCCAGAACTTGGTTGTTACCAAAACACGTTTTGAAAAAAAATCTCGGTACAAACTAATGTTAAACTAACCTCTTACCTTGAGTTTTAATCCAAAATATCTGCATTAAATATAAACATACGTTACGTATTTAATTAATAACAAGAATGTCTTATTTGAATGCAGAAATTGGTTGTTTTTATTTTCGATTACTTAACTCAAATTTGAGTAAATAGGTAATTGCTTCATATTTTGCAATAAATTACAAGCATTGTGTCATCGCGCTTCTCTTTCTTTTCTATGCAATCTGACAGTGACCGCGGTTTAGATGTTGTCAGCGTCTTAAGTATATTGTGTATTGTAAGTACCTATATGGAATTTTGCCAGTTGAATTTATCAACTTTACAAAAACCGGGTGTCAAATTCAAAATCAAAAGTCATTTATTCAAACTGGGCTGAGAATCAGCAGTTTTCTAACGTCAAATTACATAAGAAACCCAAAAATGCCCGCCCTTCACCACTTCCTAGTGCTTTAGCTGGGAAGAAGAAGTGGCGCAACAAACTTTCCAGCAGCACACCTGTCTGTTTAGTTATATAAACTTGATTCTATACAAATCGTATGCAAAGTAATTAACATTACGAAACACAAAACATTAAATTAAATTACTTGCCATTTTGTTAGCTAGCACACGCCAATATACCAACAAAACAATGAAAACTGTACTCAAGCAGAAATAAAAAACCGGCCTAGTGCGTGTCGGACCACGCACAATGGAGGGTTCCGAAGTTGGAAAGTTGGGATTTATCCCAAAAACAAACTTAAAATTGTAGTTGAAAAACATGTTCTCACATACATCGATATACGTCACGGTCAATTCTACAACCGTCAATTTAAGTTGGTCGACTATTACTCGTTAACTTGTAAAGTCTACTTATCTTTGATAGTTTTCCTTTTAATTTCATAATATGCACTACTGCCATAACATTTTGCACATCTCCTTAAACAAACATTTAGCTGGCAGGGCGCGGGAGACGACACACACTTTCTTAACTATAACAAAAATTAGGATTTTAAAGCTTATTATTACACAAACGGATCCTTGAATCGAAAAAATGGTGTTCACAGATCCACAATATTTATGAACGGCCTATCCAACGATACCAGCAGTGGGAACATTATAGGCTGATTATGTATGTATGTATCCAACGATATCCCACACCATGGGATAGATCGAAAAAAAAATCATCCCCACACTATGGGCAAGGGCGGTGCCCTAAAAAAAATGTTTTTTCAATATTTCCACTTTGCCGCAGTGATTAATATGTATACCTACCTATGCCAAATTACAGCTTTCTAGTACTAAGCATCTCTGAGCTAAAGCGGGGGACAGACAGACAGACGACGAACATGGCGAAACTATAAAGTTCCTTTTTTACTACGGCACCCTAAAAACGTAGATCCGATTCTAGAAATAATTATTCGTTAAAATAAAAAATCATAATATTTTATTACACATAAACCTACATGGGCACTTAAGAAACGTCATAAGTTAGGTGCACGGTTCCAATTGGTCGTTTCCTATGGAGAAGAGCCGGCAAGAAACTACACGGTTACTCTTTTAAAAATAATTGGCTCCTACAATGTTTTCAAATTAAAGTGTTAATAGGTATGTGAGGACAGTGTAGGCCTGACAAGTTAAATAATAAATATCCTTTCATTCATTAACGACCCGGTAATATAAGGACGACGAGACCTTATATAGTACTAACACCTAAACCATCTGTTTAGTTAATTTTGTTAATTAGTAGCCGGGATGTTTACCCATTTGTGTTACATACATACATAACATATTACGCCTGTTTTCCCAGAAGGGTTCGGCAGAGGTGTACCTATGTATAGTACCTACACCCACTTTTCGCCAGTTATGTTTAAGTCCCATGTAATAGATGGCGAGCCTATTGCCATCAATCGGGTACAAATCCAGAGTCAGGGCTGCCAATAACACTGCCCGACCTGGTAATCGCAGCAGGCTTAGCACGAGCACCGTTTTGTCGCCGGAAGAGTAGACAAAAATGACGTTCCGTGTAGACAGTGCGACGGCAGCAAAGTAGAAAGAGTCCACTGCACTTTTTACGAAATTCACTCTTTTACATAATTCGACTCAGAATTCTTTGTTTTGTCATAGGATTGTTTTTCCTGTTTGATTCTCAATTTTTACAACATTTATTCTCAAAGTGACGATGTACCGTATTATGGAACAAAAAATATTACAGTGATATTAGCCTTAACCATTTCCTTGGTAATGCCATAATAACTAAATGATGTAAAATAGGAGAAGATAGCTTTGTTCTTCTATTAATTATCACAATTTTGCATTCAAAACGCTCTCCTGTAAAATCATGATTTTGTAGATAACCGTACCTATATACTTTGTGGCCGTCGAGTAGAAAGTTTTCTACTGTCTTGCATGGCGATTACAAAATCAAATTGTCTTCACTACCTTAGACAAATGTCAGTTGTCAGTGGGTTTTTGACAGTTTAGGATAAAAAAACTTTCTTCTGAAATAGTCTACATAAAAAAGGACCTAAACAAAGATCGTAAGAAACGAAAGATAAAATGACAGATTGTAGAAGCATTTCTACGGTGCGATGTCAAAAATGGAGAAACGAAATGTCACTTTGCTGCAGAGCAGCTGTGTCTATTCTTCGTAGTAATAGAAAGCGTCATGCTAAGCCTGCAGGACCTCATTCTCAGCAGTAGCGCTTGCGACCACTAGACCGAGGCAGCCATTTTACTTAGTAAAAAAAACTTGTTAACTATTAAACCATTGCGTATCCCATTTGGATGGAATTTAAATGGGGAAATAATAATAGAAGAACTATTTGCTATCGTATGATGCCATGTTGTTAATGTTTCTGCGTTTTAAAATTCCTATGTTTTCGTTGATCTGGTGTTTGTGCGGGTGTGTTAACTAGGTACTTCATTAGTTAAAAAAAACATGTTTTTATCAAGTTGTCGTGTTTTTAAGTGGTTTATTGCATAGTTGAGCAAGGGCAGTTATAAAATACTAGTAGATTGTAAAAAATATAGGCAATTTTGTTTAGACGTGACGTATTTTACACCATAAAATGGTTATGTGGAAGTGTTTTTTTTTAGTACGAGTATAGAAAGGCATATAAGCGACCATCAAACGATGACAAACTTTTTAATATTTTTGAGAGGTCTCTATTAAGAAAATTGCGATGTATTTATAATTAAAACATATTCTGAAATTCTTTCCGTATTATTAAACTATTTTTAAGTTGACTCAACTGTGGATGACGCAATTGTATGAGACCATATATATGCGCCGAAAAAAAATAAAAATTGCGTCGTTTTCTTTAGAAATTGAAAAACACTTTCAGTGCGAAAACTTTGTATAGCTAAAAAGAAAACTTTTGAGGGATTACGTAACGGTGGAAGTAAGTTATTCTGGGATACCCTAAATAAGGTAACTTTCCTGGTTACCTTATAAAACATAGGACCCCTTAAACTTGTAGGCTTGTGTAAGTACAAGAGGAATCATGTCAAGAGTATAGGCAATTGTGACATGTTGTTGGCGTCTTTGGAATTGGCTACTCTGGGCAACTGCCCAGGGCCCCGCGATCTATGGGGCCTCCTAGTTCCTGCCGCCAGCGTCACAGCTAGAGGCTGTCAAAAGAAAAACTAAGTAGGTAAATCTCAGACGGGATGCTTAAATTTTCGAGCTCACTTCGCTCGTTGATAGGTACATCCTACGTTTCTCTCTCTCGTCTTAGTTCCCAAACTTTTCTGCATAAGTCGTCAAAGTAACTATTATATCTGTTTGGACAGTCAAAAGAAATCCTATCCTATCCGAGGCAGGGAGTTCTATAAATTTCGAGCTCGCTCTTGGATTCTGCATTCTCCATCCCCTAAAGTGTCCAGGGCCTCCAAGACGCTGACAACACCTAAACCGCGGTCATTGTCAGATTGCATAGAAAAGAAAGAGAAGCGCAATAACACAACGCTTGTTATTTATTGCAAATTATGAAGCAATTATCTATTTACTCAAAATTGAGTTGAGTAATCGAAAATAAAAAACCACCAAGTTCTGCATTCAAATAAGACGTTCTTGTTATTAATTAAATACGTAACGTATGTTGATATTTAATGTAGATATTTTGGATTAGAACTCAAGGTAAGAGGTTAGTTTAACGTTAGTTTGTATCAAGATTTTTATTCAAAACGTGTTTTGGTAACAACCAAGTTCTGGGAAATATGTCCAAAATTAACATATATTTTTTCCGCTACCACAAACTATACAGACTTGGCATTTTTTTTTCTTAAGAGAAGCCTATTTTGGTCAGTTGGGTCTTGTCAGCGCCTTAAAGGCGGTCCTGGTTATCTGGTTGTGATCAAGAGTCTTCTAGCTTGGAATATGAAGCAATTTACCAAACGTAGCGATTTCGCTTTCCATTGAATATGTACGGGCTGTCAGCATCAAGACCGCCTCGCTGGGGGGTAACCATCACCTCTTAAAGCAGTATTATTTCAATATTACTTCAGCATGAGAAAGAGATGGAGCTATAAGTCTTGTATAGCCCCATCACTTTCCCACTGTAAGTAATATTATAATAATACTGCTATAAGAGGTGATGGTTACCCCCTGGTCTAGTGGTTGTAAGCGCTACTGCTGGTTATAAGGTCTATGGCTCGATTCCTAGGTCAGGCAAAGTGTTATTGTCCGTTTGCCAGACGGCAACCTCCTCCAACCTTCTCCATTTCTGTCTCTCTCTGGCCACTCTGTCCCATGTTGTTTCAGCGACCTGTCTTTTTTTTTTTGTTGGGTAGGAAATTATCAAATAACTTCTCCCGCTCTGGGCGGAGTGGGAGAGTGTGTCAGACTCTTAGTGATTAAACCCGTGTTCCTTCCGTTGCCTGTGTTGCCAGGGGCCTCGGTATCCCTTTCGGACTTTGACACTGATGTCATCATCCCACCTTTTCTGTGATCTACCTCTCTCTCTTTGGCCGGTTCTTGGGTACCACGGGGTAACTACTTTGCTCCATATGTCCTTCCCTCTAACCCTGTGTGCAGACCATTTCCGCTATAGTTTAAAAATCATCTACAATTAAGAAATGCCCAATCCTACTAATATTATAAATGCGAAAGTTTGTAAGGATGGATGGATGGATGGATGGATGTTTGTTACTCTTTCACGCAAAAAGTACTGAACGGACTTGGATGAAATTTGGCACACAGATAGTTTATAACCAGGAATAACACATAGGATACTTTTTATCCAGATATACCCACGGGGTCAAAACTTATGCGGGTGAAACCGCGGGGCGCATCTAGTGTGTAATAATTATGTTTTGTGGCTACAAATTGGTACAATATTATGGAAAAAAGATTGTAGACAATTAAATGAGTGTCATTTCTTGTTTACTTCCATATTTCCTTTTAGCATGATTTCAGACATGGTTTTCAGAAGCATTAACATATTTTGTAATTAATTTATTTGTTGCTGGTGATCTACTACAAAATTATATCTTAATTATCATATAAGGATCCCACTTTCTGAGTATCTGAGCTTTCCTGGCTTTTTATCCTCGAGTCCCCTCATTCTCATCCTACCGTACCTGGAGATCTACCGTCCGTATCACCTACGGACATAAGATTAGTTTGGGGACCGACCTAAGAACAAATGTCATATTTAGACAGGTGTCCCTACTCCCGATGTGTTTTTACCCGTCCGAAAAATTTAATTATTCGGGTGTTGGGTTAAAAAACTTAGGTAGTTACTTGTGATATATATTATTTTGTATTTTTTTTATATCTTCTTTATATCTTTTTGTTCTAAAAAAATACAAAATAATATATATCACAAGTACCTAGTACCTAAGTTTTTAACCCATATTTATATACTATTTCAAGGTTATCCATTCTTTACGGGACACCCTGTATACATCACTGACCCGTTCTCATTCATATCCTTACATTTAAAGGCCTTATTATTGCCACCTCTCTTTAAGGTACTGTTTGCATAAATAATTAGGTGCGCACCTATATGAGATCCATAATTCATACTTGGCGCGACAAATGGCGCCAGTTTATTCAAAACTAGGTATGATTGTATGCGTAGGAGTCTTCCTGTTATTCGCGAGTACACAGGGCTATAAATTTTAATTAATATGTTGTGGAAACATGTGTAAATGCACGTGCTTGAATGAGACCACTTTTGGTTGTTGACATCGTGAATGTATACGTATGAATGCGGTAATAGGTAAATGCTTTTTTGGGAAACATTCGGTTTATTAAAATAATGTTCTAGTTTTAAATTTCGAATTTGATTCTTACAAAAACTAAATAAGTAAGTATAGTTTTCGTAAAATTAAATTCTAAATTTAAAACTAGAATAATCTTTTATTAAACCGAATGTTTCTTTACAAAAACTATATTTATTTTTTGTAAAAATCAAATTCGAACTAGTAGTACTAATATAAGTCTAGTATATGATTATAAAACTTATTATTGCTTGAAAATGTCACACACAGCTCCAAGCAATTTACCTTAAGTTCATTTTGTAATCCCAGATAGTAAGCCAGCCAGTAGTCTGGTGTAAATTTAATTTTAAAAACTATGTATCAACATCTCTAAAAAACCTAAAATATTCCACAGCCTAAAAAACAAAACAAGACACCACCCACGCAATCGATCATTCAAAAATTCAAAACAATAGTACAACAACAGTTTCAATGTCAACTTTCTCTGTCTATCACCGACCACCACGTGTGCTTACCCACGTGGGTAAACAAAGGGGCGTGTCCACTGACTCACGCGCACTTATGTAACTGAAATGTTAAGCGCAGTTTTTGTAAACACATTCAAGGTTCTTATCACGCGATTTCTGGCAAATGTAACCGGTCGATTGCGAAATAACAGATGACGTAAAATTCAAAATGGCCGTTGTTCTAGGCTAGGAGTTCTAAGTTTGGTGTCGCGGAAAGAAACTGGCCGGAGTTTTTGTTGACTGTAAGCATGACTTGACTTCATTAACATGGTAATTTAGTGGGTGTGTTGTTTCTGACCATAATAGGACACGCTTTTGAGTAACATAAGTCGTTCCGTAGAAGTAGGTAACAAACAAAGTTATTTTCTACTTAAATAGCGTGATCCATTGGCAAATTCTCTTCTGTTCCTCCCTGTGGGTCCTCCATAAAAGTGACAAATTATAAAAAGGCCACTAAAATCGAATTATTAATTCATTGAAGTAGTCTGTGTAATAAAATGGACATATTTATTATATTCTAGACTTTTATACTTATTATTATACATTTATTTTATACTCGTATAAATCGATTAAACTAAACGATCACCATTACAATATACATTATAATAATTTTATTACACAAAATGACAGCTAGCACATGTCAGATTACTTACTCCAGTAAATTAATAATTCGACTTTAGGAATGTGCTTCTAAATCCCTACGCCGAGGTACTCGGTATTCCCTACCTATTGTGAGTTGCAAGTCGTCTTTGAAGCCTTCACCAAGTTTTAGAAATTGTTTCATTATTATCCTGGTTTTCTTATGATCAGATCAGAAATGAAGTTATTCGGAAGAGAACCGGAGTTACCGACATAGCCTGCAGAGTCAGCAAGCTAAAGTGGCAGTGGGCTGGCCATGTGTGTCGAAGGACCGATGGCCGGTGGAGCAGACGAGTCCTGGAGTGGAGACCGCGTATCGGCAAGCGGAGTGTGGGACGCCCCCCAGCTAGATGGACCGACGACCTTAAAAGGTGGCTGGGACAGACTGGATGCGGAAGGCGGAGGACAGGGTCTTGTGGCGCAGTTTGGGAGAGGCCTATGTCCAGCAATGGACTGCTATAGGAGTTGATTGATTTCTTATGATGATGGCAACAATTCCACAATACATTTATAAACAAAAAATAGAAACAGTCTGCACATCGTCAAGCAAGCTAAAGAATTGCTAGGTAAAAGAAACCTAATTTATGAATATGTTTACTACGTGTGCAATAAGAAACAGGATTTAAATAATATTAATTTAAATATCATCACTGTTCGCTCACGAAATGCATCCGGCAACTTAGAATATTTATTTTTACGTACCAGTAAACTGATATTAGCTGCAAGGCTCATGATCGAGAGAAGTAAAAAAACCGGCCAAGTACCAGTCGACCACGCACATTGAAGGGTCCCGTAGTTGGGATGAATTTATCCCAAAAACAAACTTAACATTGTAGTAAAAAAACATGTTCTCTCATACATCGATATACGTCAACTATTACTCGCTAACTTGTAAAGCCTACTTAGCTGTGATAGTTTTCCTTTTAATTTCGTCATGATTTTTTTCACATATCCAAAAATAACCATTTAGCTGGCACCCCTGGAGCGGGAGGGTGGGTCAGACTCTTACCGACTACAACCCACCCGTGTTCCTTCCGTTGCCTGTGTTGCCAGGGGCCTCGGTATCCCTTCCGGACTTTCCCTAATGGACCCCTACACTTGTGCTGACGACATCTCTTTGAGGCGCGCGTGGAACACAACGCGCTGTCGACCCGGGCCTGGTCCTTACCGGTCGGCGAGCTGCCCATTGCTCACCGTCAGCAAGCCCGCGCCTACGGTGGACCCTGGGGACACTTGACTCTAACATAAATTAGAACTTTAAAGCTTAATATTACGCAAACGGATCCCTGAATCGAAAAATGGTTTTCACAGACATTATTTTTTCTAAAGATTTTATTTTATCATTTTGTCGCGTGATTAATATGTATACACATGCTAAATTACAGCTTTCTAGTGCTCAGAGTCTCTTAGCCAAGCCGGGGACAGACATACAGACAGACAGATGGACATGGCGAAACTATAAGGGTTCGTTGTTGGCTACGGAACCATAAAAGCATACATATTTTGACCTGCTGCAACAATATGAGTAGGTAAGGTACCAAAGTTATCATTAAAGACTGGGGCGCTATTGCGGGCGTGACAGGCATAATGCTGCCTGCCTATCGCCCCAGTCTACAGAAGCCTTTACGCTTTCAAAATTCAATCAGCAAATATTTAAAGCAGCAAAGCACTATAATATTGAGATGCCAAAAATAAACACAATCGGGCAGACATTTCTTCAGAAACTCCAATCAAAATTCATCAACGTGTCGCATTTGTGTCTTGAATACAAATATCTACAAACTGGTCGGTGGTTCGTATTCTGGCGACAGACATTCAAAGAATCGTACATTTGTATGAAAATTAACTATCGATGTGTTTGCCCTTGGCAGTAATCAGTGGCCACATTGTTTTGAGGCTACACTTGGTATAAAACGGTTTAACATATCGACGGTTAAAAGGTAATAAGGCATAAGCGACATTTTGGTCGAAAATAAGTTATGATTGCCATCCTACTTAAAAATAGAGATTAAAGTGGGATGGCATTCATGACTCATTTTCGACCAAAATGTCGCTTATGCCTTATTACCTTTTAACTGTCGTTATGTACTCATATAAACTCATATTTTTTGCTTGCTTTCGGCAGTAACTGTAGATACACAGTGTATGTATAGTTACTGCCGACCAGCGAGACACACACTATTATAACTCCACGTGCTACGGGTGACCATTTTGATTCGTCCAAGTTCTTGGTTATATTTTACTTGTAATATAACGATGACACTCAATTAGGTATTGTAACAGTTTTAGGCGTAAAAAAAGTGTTTGTTTTTTTCCAAATACGCAATATATAGCGAAATATTTCATAATTCGTTTTTTCATAAACATGCCTGAGAGATATTTCTCGACGGCATGTAAAGGCAAGTCAGACATCCATGGGCGGCATACAAACTCTGACACCAGGTTAGTCACTAACCTCACGATAAAGAAAGAAGACTAATTAATCATCATAATCAGCCTATATGTTCCTCTGGAGAGACACAGCCCTCTTTTCGAGAGGGTGTGGGCTGTAATCAACCACGTGGTACCGTGGTACCCAGTGCGACCATTATTACCTGATGAAATGATGAAACGATTTTAATTTCCGTAAGTAGGTCTGTACAAACACTTTTACACATCCAACATATAAAAAAAAATAAAAAACTGGATGAGGTCGGCGTTTCCTATCTGACTACTCCGAGAAGAAAGGCCGAAACAAACTCAGAGGTGACTGTCTCTTTTAAAGTCCAGACATACCTAATCTTGGTCAGATCATGTGAAGACCATGTAAGTTGGTGTCGGAAATGATCTTTTGAGAAAAGAACCAGACAGATTTGATCTAGTCAGTGCATGCATTTGTCAGTTATTGTGCAGCTCAACTCAGAACTTAAGGAGTTCAACGATTCGACGAACAATACCAAGGAAAGGATATTTGGGTAGGCCGCATAAATTACTCAAACTACCAGACCAAGATTAAAAACTAACCATAGATGTCACATATCTCCGAATTTTTGGTCCTAAGACATGCCGGTTTCCTCACGATGTTTTCTAATGACTTTTTGATAATTTCCTTCACCGTTTTGAGAGCTGGTGATATCTACAAACTGGTCGGTGGTTCGTATTCTGGCGACAGACAGTCAAAGAATCGTATTACTTTTTACAAATCCCTTTTTAAAAAATATTGCTTAATATGAAAGTTTTATGCTGTAGACTGTAAGACTACTGACACCTATAACTGTAGACTGTAGAAATCGTGTTTGTCTACAAACAGCAGAAGGTTTTTGAACAAGATTCTTAGGTAATTCTTCCACAAGCCTTTTCACAAAGCCATAGAGCCCTTTCAAGATTTAATTTGTTTGTTTATTTGCAATGTTTATCAAACAGACGAAGATTAATAAGAATGTAATTTAACCCGTGATGGAGAATTCTCGGGTCGACGACGCCTCGACGGACAAGAAACTGCATGCCTCCGTCTGTTCTTTATCAAGTTTACCTACGTAGTCAGGTGAGACATTTACCTACTTTTAGTAAGTGCTTGGTATTTTTATTAGATAAATAAGTTAGATTTTTCCATTAAAATTAGGTGATTTCTGTTGTTTGTCGTTTTTTGGAAGCGTTTTTGTAGATCAATTTCTAATCTTCAGGAACTACGGATCTTATGATCATAAATCCGGTACCTATCTGTTAAAAAATAGGTACTTACCTAATTATCTATAGAATACTCATTTATTTTCAGCCAACAATGTTTTACATCTTTTTCGTTAAATTAATATCCGAGCGAGCAATGCCAGTGGTGGCCCAGTGCTAACGGCCGCGACTTACGAGTTGTAGGTCGTAGGTTCGAACCTGGACAGGCGCTTTACTTTGTGAAAATTATTTTATCACCTTTGCTCTCAAAACGGTGAAAAAAACATCGTGAGGAAACCGGCATGTCCTAGAACCAAAAATTCGAAGATATATGACATCTACCAACCCGCACTAGGCCCGCGTGGTGGATTTCGGCTCACTCTCTCATAGAGAGGAGGCCTGTGTCCCAGCAGTGGGAACATTATAGGCTGATTATGTAAATTAATATTCAACTCAACATCTGGAAAAATCCCAATGATTCCAAAACTAGTGTCTTTTTTACTTGTTCGTTTCTTACTTGGCTATCTGCTAAATTATATAATACTAGATGCGCCCCGCGGTTTCACCCGCAAAAGTTTTGACCCCGTGGGTATATCTGGATAAAAAGTATCCTATATGTTATTCCTGGTTATAAACTATCTGTGTGCCAAATTTCATCCAAATCCATTCAGTACTTTTTGCGTGAAAGAGTAACAAACATCCATCCAGATGGATGGATGTTTGTTACTCTTTCACGCAAAAAAAAAAAAAATTTGGCACACAGAAAAAAACCTTCCTTCCTTAAAAACTTTCGCATTTATAATATTACTAGATGCGCCCTGCGGTTTTACGCGCATAAGTTTTGACCCCGTGGGTATATCGGGATGAAAAGTATCCTATGTGTTATTCCTGGTTATAAACTATGTGTGTGCCAAATTTCATCCAAATCCGTTCAGTACTTTTTGCGTGAAAGAGTAACAAACATCCATCCATCCATCCTTAAAAACTTTCGCACATATAATATTAAGTAGGATAGGATTATCAACTGCATTTATATGAGTTTAATAATGGCAATAAAGACTGTTATGTATTCTGTGCGTCTTTATATTTTACCTACTGACATACAAAACTTATATAATGTTTGTTTGTTTATAGCAGTATTCAAAACAGTCACGGTCAAGGTCATTTAGCCTCGTGTGACTACATACATATATGTACATTTAATATATATATGTTGGAATGTATATGTTCCACAAATGCGTGACTAATATGTACTTACTTTGCTCGCTATTGTTCTGTGTTCAGCTATAATGATTTTCTTTTCAACGATTTTAACGAATTTAATTTACTTTGTCATCTTTATGATATTTTTGTCAGACGGAAAAGAGAATAGAGTTTCAACATTACCGTTCATTATTTAAACACCTGCATGGAAAATTCTTAAATATTTTTCACTTAAAATACTTCGTCAGTAAGGAAGTCAGTAAGTGTTATTGGGTTTTCTTTCCATCTGGAACTGGCGAAATGTAGGTGTGCTATAGGTACACCTCTGCCTAAAGGCTCCCACAGAAAGGTGCGACGCGATTCTGGTAGAACAACTTCCATGAAGTTTTTTTAGAAATTGTCCTATTACTATCGCGTCGCGCCTCTCTTGGGGGAAGAATATTATGTATGTACTTCGTTGTTTAGAAGCTTTGTTTTAAAATAAGTAGTAGGAAACAATTTAGTGAGTGAACTCTCAAAGGCTTCTCGTCAACTGAATTTATTTTGTGTGCCAACTCTGATGGTTGATGTTTGCGGTCAAATCTAAGAGAAAAAAGGAAGCTTACGATTACGAAGATATTGAAGGTTCCAACATTTTCGACATTAAAAAAAGTCGTTTCCCAGCAATTATTTTGCAAAAAGTTACGTGAATGCGTAGACGACGGCTTCGTGAAGCTTCTTCTTACACCTTACAAGTATATCCAGTGCATCTTATAAATTAATTCACTTGCTTCCTACTATTTTTTTTGTAGCAACAGGTTCTTATGTGGCTAAATCTCGAAGGCCTGAAAGTCAAGAATTTCGGAGCTACGTTAATCTAAAATTAAATGAACATCGTGTGTTTCAGATCCATCATGATATGTCAAAACATTTCGATAACACACAAAAACAAACTAGCTTTGTTTGTAAACTAGAAGACGAGCTAAGATAAACTTTGATATACGGCTAATATATTGTTATCAAAGTTATGTTAATGTAATATTGTTTAGTACATAATGTAATGTCATCTGCCTTTTAGCAACTATGTAGGGGTCGGCTACCAGTCTTACCAGATCCAGCTGAATACTAGTAGTTCTCTACTGCATGGTTACCTGTTGCAGTGTGAACGTGGTGCGGTTGCGCCGCTGTTTCCGACGAACGAACGTGTCATCGTGTATCCCGGGTGGTACGAGTAGCTTGTATCTGTGAACAACAACATTATTAGAATAATATTTACATAATCAGCCTATAATGTTCCCATTGCTGGGACACAGCATTCCTTTCTTCGCGAAGGAGTGGGATCTACCACGCGGGCCCAGTGCGGGTTGGTAGATGTCACATGTCTTTGAATTCTTGGTTTTGGGACATGCCGGTTCCCTCACGGTGGTTTCCTCCACCGAGTCGGCTTCAGTCTAATCGGATGCAGCTGAATACCAGTATTTTACATGGATCGACTGTCTATCTGACCTCCACAACCCAATAATACTGCCTACACGATACCCCTTGGTAAGACTGGTTGTCAGACAGACTATTGGGCTTTTGATTACCCGTAACGACTGTCAAAGATCTACGAATGACAGCCGCCAAATACCAAAATAAATTGGGGGTTTTTCGTAACCATTTATTTCACTATTACAGCATTTTTTTTTTTTTTGGTGGGAAATTATCAAATAACTTCTCCCGCTCTGGGCGGAGCTGGTGTGTCAGACTCTTACTGACTAAAACCCACTCGTGGTCCTTCCGTTGCCTGTGTTGCCAGGGGCCTCGGTAACCCTTTCGAACTTTCCCGCGACCCCGGCAGGCATCGGCCCTAGTGGACCCCTACTTTTGTGCTGATGACATCTCTTTCGTGGAATACGATGCGCCGTCGACCCGGACCTGGTCCTTACCGGACGGTGAGCTACCCATTGCTCACCGTCCGCAAGCCCGCGCCTATGGTAGCCGGAAATCCGCCCGGGATTCCCGACGCCCAGGGCGTCTCCTGCGGCGGCTAGGGGCGAGAGGGTGCGAAACGTGCCTTTCCTTCAACCGTCCCGCCTCCTCCTTCGCGAGCATTACTGCTTCGCAGAAAGAGGTGACGGCTGCCCATGCCCTCTCGCTCCGTACCATGGCCTGAACCAGGGCCGGACGCGAGAGGTCTCTGCCGCCGATGGAGGCGCCACGAGGACACGGCGGTGCTCTGCCCAAGCCGGGCAGACCTCCACCGTATGCTCCACCGTGTCCTCCGGGCGATCCACACAGTGGTGACACCCGGACGTTTCCTCCCACCTTATCCGACACAGGAACCTCCCGACGCTGCCGTGTCCGGTGAGTACCTGCGTCAGGCGGAAGGTGAGGACGCCGTGGCGCCTCTCTAGCCACTCCTCAAAGAGGGGACTTATCGGCGCAATCGTGGCGTGCCCAGCACTGGGTTGCGACAACCGTACTTTCCATGACGCCATGAGATCCCGCCGGAGCTCCGTCCGCTGTGCCGCGATTTCTCACGGCAGCGGACTTACGCCCCGGCGTTTCGCCTCCTCGCGCCACTCCCATACGTGCGCGAGGACTTTTGCCTCCAGACCCCATGGCGGAAATCTGGCAAGGAGGCTCGCTGCCTCACAGGAGACCGTGCGGTATCCCCGGACCATCCGGATGGCCATGACCCTTTGGGCCGCGCTCAACCGGCGGGCTGGCCGCAGCGCCTGAGAGCGCGCCCATACAGGAGCCCCGTAGAGGGCCATGGACCGCACGACCCCCGCGTAGAGCCTCCGGCAGGAGGCGTTTGGACCCCCTAGATAGGGCAGGAGCCGCTTCAATGCAGCGCCCGCCCGCTCCAGTTTGGGAGCCAAACGTCGGAAATGCTCCACGAAGTTCCACCGGCTGTCGAGGACGAGTCCCAGGTACTTCATCGTCGACTCGACGCCGATAGAAACCCCTCGGCGCCCCGTGGCGCGTTCCGAGGACCATGAAAACACATGGCCTCGGACTTGTGCAGGGCCACCTCGAGTCCCAATTGCCGGATCCTTTCGACGATTGTCGCAACCCCGCGTGCTGCTAATTCGGCCGCCGCCTGGTGCGACCTCCCCTGCGCCAGGACCAACGTGTCGTCAGCGTAGCACACTACGCTGACGCCGCTAGGGAGTAAGGTAAGGTAAGCACCCAGTCGTATCCGATGTCCCACAGATGCGGCCCCAGGACCGATTCCTGTGGGACACCGCATGACATCTCTTGCCGGTTCCACACTCCCTGGTGACCGGGGAGATGATGGCCCTGTCCATCAAATAGGCTTCGACCACACGACAGAGGTAGGTCGGCATCCGGTGATACCGGAGTGCCTCCCTGATGCAACTCCAGGGAAGGGTATTGAAGGCATTGGCGATGTCTAGAGACACCGTCAAGACGACCTCTCCCTGGGCAACAGCATTCCCCGTCGTCAGGGCTCGCACACGCTTGATGGCGTCCACCGTAGAGCGCCCTCTGCGGAAACCAAACTGGCTGTCCACCAAATCCGGCCCCACCCGCACCAGCTGGCCGACGAGGCGGTCTGCAATGACTCTTTCAAAGAGCTTGCCCACCTTGTCGAGCAGCACGATGGGCCGATAAGCGGACGGAGAGTCCACAGGGTGCCCTGCCTTCTTTATGAGGACCAGTTTTCCCGTCTTCCAACGAAGCGGGAACTGGCCCCTCTCCAAACATGCGCTTAGGAGCCCTCTAAGTCGAGGCCCGAGAGCCTCCAAGGCCAGGGCCCAGGCCTTCCCAGGTAAGCCGTCGGGTCCTGGGGCGGTATTTTTGGCATTAAGCCTGCGTACCGTCGGTCGCTCTCATTTCTACCTCGGTCACCTCCGGAGCATTGTCGTCGTCGTCGTCGTCGTCGGCGGTGTGGTTCGCATCGGGCACCGCAGTAGGCGGAGCTATAGGCGGGGAGGTGTGTTCCCCACGGGAAGGGAACAGAGCGTTCACCACGTCCTCCACAAGCTGGGGCCGGAGACTCTGCGTCAGCGGGGGAGCCCATGGGCGGAGTTTATCCCGCACCACTTTGTACGGGCGTCCCCACGGGTCCCTGTCCAGAGTCCCCAGCGACTCCTCGCGGGCCAAACCCCTGGCCCGCAGGATCTCCGCTTGGAGGGCGGTCTTCGCCGCTCTGTACCCCTCGTACTGCTCCGCCTGAATGGCTTCCGTATCCGGAGGTTTGATACGGAGCCTGCGGTGCCTGGTGTACCGGCGTCGCGCAGCCACGCACGCAGTGCGCAGAGCCGTCAGCTCCTGCGACCACCAGTACACCTGGCGCGAGGCACGTCCAGGCTGGACCCGGGGCATTGCCGTCTGTAATAATGATTATAATGGGACGAGAGAAGGAGAAGAAGAACACGTAGACCGACCAAGTGAGGCAAAAATTTATCTAGTTTAGTTTGATCTTAAAACTCCACAGTTATGTCATGTTTTTCTTGAAAAATATTTTTCTCCATAATCCTTGAGAATGTGTGTCGCTATAGTCAGTCGTCAGTCATTAAGACACTTACCCCAGTTTGTTGACACCTGACTAACTACTTACAAGGTGAACAAGATGGTTGACAGGTTCAATGTCTGTGTTATCAGTTCATAGACATTAGAAGGAAAATGGAAGAAAAAGTGCGGAAAATTAGGCTTTTACTTGAGCCGAAAGTCTCATCATCATTCATCATTCTCCTGCCCTTATCCCAATTTATTTGGGGTCGGCGCAGTATATCTTCTCCTTTCATACTTCTCTATTAGTAGTCACCTCGGTAGTCACTCCCTATCTAGCCAAAATCAAAATCAAAAGTCAAAATCAAGCCTTCGGCCATATCATCTTTCACACAGTCCATCCATCGTTTCTTTGGTTTTCCCCTACCTTTATCATTCTTATCGTTCTCATTTATACTAAAAACTTTTCATAGGATATTTTCCTCCTATCTCCACCACCACCACTCCACCCCCACCTCCATTCCACCGCCTCCACTTTACCTCCTTTTCATCATGAGCCGAAAAAGTTTATATATTTTGTTTGGCATCATCTCTAATAATCTTAATGCCTCATCAGTAGGACGAGTTAACTATGAATTCTGTTTGCATGCATAACTTCTAATGACCCTGTGTTGTGAATAAGCATACTAGCTCGCTGGCTATTTTAGTTTGGCCTCATATTGCTCGACTCCTGGCTTCAGTGAACGAGCGAAAACATTAAGAGCGTGTATTCTGAAAGTGGGCAACGTCGCAAATAGCTGTCAAATGTTTCGCTGTTTTGATTATTTTGGCAATTTTACTGTATGGAAATATGAAATAACGCTAAGTAGTGCACTAAAATATTGATTATAATATGCAATAATTAATATCGTAACACCAAATACTTAGTTTTAGATGTAAAAAAAGTATTTGGAAACTTTCCAAATGGCCTTTTTATACCTAAAACGGTTACAACATCAAATTCAGTGTGATAATTGCAAATCATTAGTAATATTTTGGGTCACTAGTAAGCGATATTTCATATTTCCATACAGTAATATTAATGAGTTAATAAAAACAGGTAAATTTTTGACAGCTATTTGCGGCGTTGCCAAGTTTTAGAATTAACGCTCTTAACACTATAAATATAAGAGGAAACTTCAAAATAAACAACTTTAGCTATTGGGAGCAAGTGCGTAGGAATGGAATGTTCAGTTACCTATTTTTATAAAGTTTGTACGTATATAATCAAATAATAACGTGCCTACTTTTAATGTCGTAAAATAATAATCCTCGAAATCGTAAAAATGTAGCACGCCACTATTTTAATTTGTATTTAAAACGGATTACCAGTATAAAATTAAGTTTCCAAAGCTGTTTTCTTTCAGGAAAAGCTGTTTTCTTTCTAGAAATCTAGAAAATTCATTTTGTGGTGTGAAATGTACCTTAAACCGGCTTAAAATAGTAAAAAACAAAGGGAATATTTTACTGATCCTCTAAAAACTAATAACTTTTTTTAATTGTTGAGCCTCTTTTTAATTTTTTGCCTTTTCTCTCAGTTGGTCGCAGTAACTAAGCTAGGATACCCCCGGGCCCCAACCAAATTGATTAGGTTAGGTTAGAATTGTGACGAACCGCGTGCGAGCTGGGCGAGCGCTGCATCCAAGTTGGTCTCAATAGGCTATTTCATATTTTTAGAACCCTAAAATATGAATTAATTGAGGTTCACAAAAAGAGGCGCAATTAGTGTTCAATAACATTTTTAAGAGCGCAAAATGGGAATTAGGTATTAGAGGTTCAATTAAATACGAGTACAAGCCAAAAACCAAAGCAACATACTTTTGTTCATAGCAATTTGTTTATTAGTTTTATTTTTAAAGTTAAACTTTTATCCCATCGCCTCATTTTTTTATCGTCCATCTATCGCATGTCGCATTACAGCCGGCCGCGGAGTAGGGGTGAAGTGAAAGGCGCTCGACAGAGCAGCCAAGGCCAATATAGTGGCGCCAAAGAGAACCATTTGAGAGCTAATAGACCGATTTTGTACATGATAAGTCGTATGCCTAGACAAAATCGGTCTATCAGCCAGTGCTGCGGGCCGAGGGACGAAAAGAAGACAGCAGTTGTGATTGGTCGATACAAAAATGTCTATATAAATGAAATTCAAATTCAAATAATTTATTGTGCAATTAGGATTTTAAAATCACTTTTAGACGTCATTATTTAACAAGCTAGCTGGAGTCGACATTTCCTAACTGACTACTCTGATAAGGAATGTCAAAACAAACTCAAGGGTCACTGGTGCCGATTCCCTTGTTCACAAACTAAATTAAATTTAAGTTCAGTGCATCTCTTTCTTTCTATTTCATTAAGAAAAGGACTGAAGATAAATTTTAGTTTAGTCCTATCAAATTAATCAGCGCTTGACGCAAATTGACGTAATTTTATTAAGCAAGTTTTTAATCACGTCTAAACTTGTATGGAGTAGTGACAGACGCTGATTAATTTGACAGGACTAAACTAAAATGTATCTTCTGTCCTTTTCTTAATGAAATAGAAAGAAAAAGATGCACTGAACTTAAATTTAGTTTAGTTTGTGACCAAGGGAATCGGCACCATTGTCTGTTTAAAGGACAGAAATTACAGCTGTGAAATGCCTTGAACACATAACGCTATATTTTTTGGAAACCATTATTCCCTGTGAACTGCATTAATCCACTTTTCTTTCAGTTCCGGAATACTTGGAAATCTAAAATGTAAACATTAAGTAATATTACTTTTTTACCATTAGGAAACATCTATAATTTTTATCGTCAATATCGACTTCGTTTTGTAGTTGTCACAACACTACAGCATTAGTACAGATAGAAAGGGACAGATATATTGACAATACCCTAGTGCGAGAGAGAGACTTTTCAAAAAGACATCAACGTGGTGTACATTTTTGTGACATTTTACGTAAACAACCAGTGCAATTATTCATAATTATAAATATATTATACTTACCGATGAAAAGTTACGCCGTCTTTTTTATAGATCGATGTTCTAGACGATTTCCCACACCATATAATTGAACAGGATCTCATAATTGTTTTTATTTATGCAGAAATATTTTAAAAGGTATAAAAATAACAGCATGTGCATAGATCCAATAACTGGTCAAAACTAAAATGGCCACTCGTATCGTCATCTAATATAAGTGCAATTTCATTTAAGTGTCGTGAGCCTGAGTCGCCCGCATGAGCAGTCAATCAAGAGTATTATAGTCATTGGGTGGCGAACATGGCTCGCATCAGCTTCACTAAAGTTTCACTTACATCGTGGTTTCATAAAACCACACAATTTTTATTATATATTATTTCAAACATAAGCATTAAATTATTCAGATTTAAAATAATATGTAAAAAAAACAACAGCTTATATCTAATTAATCGATAACAATAATTTATAATACGTACTTTTTGTTTGTTGTAAAATATAGAAAAATAACGCAAAAGAAAATGATGAAACAATTTCTTATTGTTACCTAGTTGTTTTTACGTACCTAGTCTACTTATGTAAATTCTTAAGTAGGTACCTATTTGAGTTAGCTCCTGCGCAGTTTGGCGATAGTGAATAAAATAACAATACTTTATTGTAAGTCATTGTACGAGTAAGTTAGTAATTTGCTTTGGTTAAAATTTTAATAATTTAATTCTGAGACAAGTATTGAATATCTGGTGTCAAACGTTTGAAAAAGATTGGCTCTGGATTTTTTTCGTTAGAAAAGAACATTGGTAAGTACTTAAACTTTTAAGTACGTACCTACGCACTTGTGTCACGTACTAATCCAAATATTGGGTACATAACAATGTACCTATAACACGTGAGGTGTCGAGATAAGCCGACAGCATGTCCAATACATATTATTATACATATATGGTACTTCATGTCCCGCTAACTAGGTCACGCGATTACCTCTATGAATACAAAATTTGTAGTTTATTTTGAACTCGCTTCTTCTCGCGGCTTTGCACGCGTAATACTGGTATTTCAATCAAAAGTAGCCTATGTCCTTTCCCAGGTTTCAAAGTATCCTCACACCAAATTTTATTAAAACTGGTGTAACTGTTTAGCCGTGAAAGTGTAACAAACAAACAAACTCACTTTCGCATTTGTAATATATATATATATATATATATATTTATTTATTTACATAACCAAATTACAAGATGATTATTAACATTAACTAAATTAAATTAAAACTAAGTTAAGCTTAAAAAAGGCCCTCGGGGCATTGTACCGAGGATGCTGGCGGCATTTCCTCGCTGAATTGCAATGCTGATGCGTTGCGCGAGAAAGCCGCCAGCTTTTCGGTCACCAGTTACATCAACTAGACGTTTCGCGATTTCCGCAAATAACTTATGCGCACTGGGACCCCACGGACCGAGGGTCTCGACGCCAAAGGGCACAAAGTTGTACTCTCTGCCAAGGCCTCCATATTTAATAACTTTAATAATATTTGTAATATTAGATAGAATTCATGATATGCTTGCCTTCAGGAGTAGGTGAATTTTACAGCAGTTTCAGGCATGTTATATCTTAAAGCTACTGTTTTAAGTTTTATATTAAATATTGACTTGCCTCGTTGGTCGAGCGGTCGCAAGAACTACTGCTGAGCTTTAGCCCCAGGAGAATCTTATCAACCTATAAGCCCTCGTGATGTGGCAGTCTTCTTTGAAGTCTCACGTATTTTCATCCTATGTGGGAGAAGTCGTCGGTCTTTGTAAAATCGATGCGAGAAGGAGGAATAATAATGTCCATTTGAATCATGATTTATTGTTAAATCTTAGTGTAAATCTGTGCATCTTAGTTTAGCAGTTACACAGCGAATTGTGCGTTGGTCCGGAGTCCCGAAATATAAATATCGAGTGTTGACGTAAAGTGACGATAATTTCCTAGACGAAAATAATATAATGTTGGGTCATTACACTTTTTATTTCTCCATTGGTTTTTTTCGAGTGTTTTCTTATTTTCTCGCAACGAGTATAGAGTAACAGCTGTTATTGTTATTAACGGACTTCCAGAAAGGAGGAGGGCTCAATTCGGATGTTAATATACATTTTTTTATGTATGTTCACCGATTTCTTCGTCCGATTTCACCGACTTCTCAGTGAATGTGAGAACGTTGTAGGCTTAATAAACTAGATATTTTGTAGACCTTTTTCTTTTCTTTTTTTTTGTTCAGTACCTCTCGACAGGCCTACACTGTCCTCCCATACACTGTAATTTGAAAACATTGTAAAAGCCAATTATTTTTAAAAGAGTAACCGTGGAGTTTCTTGCCGGCTCTTCTCCATAGGAATCGACTAATTGGAACCGAGCACCTAGCTTCTGACATTTCATAAGTCCCATGTGAAATAAAAATATTTTGATTTTGAATTGTGGACCGATTTTGAAAATTCATCTTTTGTTTGAAAGTGTATGCTCCCGAGGTGGTCCCATTGTCACCAAGTCATAATCTGATGAGAGGATCCTATGGAAATCGAAGGAAATCTCAAAGTTTATAGGCACACCTATAGCGATTTGGGTGTTGTTTATAGTAACTTGAGTGTTTGCTCTCGAAAAGCACCATTTAGTGAAGTGGAACTGATGATGAAGACCACAGATGGCTACTGGAACTACCTCATAATAAGTATTTAAAAGGTTGCAATTCGATTAAGTACTTTAACCTGTTAAGCCCCGCGCGAAGTCGCGGGAAGGTACTTATGGGTCACCGAGGCCCCCGCAACACAGGCAACAGGAAGGAATACGGGTGGGTTTTAGTCAGTAAGAGTCTGACACACCCTCCCGCTCCGCCCAGAGCGGGAGAAGTTATTTGATGAATTCCCACCCTCAAAAAAAAAAGCCCCGCGAAAGCGATTCGGAGTCAAACAATAGAAAATCAATTGTGTCTCATTAGCTGTCCTTGACCAATTAATATGGTTGCTAAGGGCTCCCACACAAAACTGCGAATTCGCATCGGATCGCAAAAATCTGCGAGCTTGACGTCATTTTTTCATAATAAAATGACATCGAGCTCGCAGATTTTTGCGATGCGATGCGAATTCGCAGTTTTGTGTGGGAGCCCTAAGCCATTTATGCTCGTCACAATGCATACGGTAAGTGGCAGTTCTCCTGGAGAACTTCTCAACAATCATCGGGAAAAGCAATATTTTGTAAAAGGTGATGAGCAGTTGATATTAGGCTATTGTAACTTAGATAAATTACAAACTGACCCACTAAAAAGTGAAAAATTAAAAACTCTTTTTGAAAAAAAAAAAAAAACAACCAGCATCCAAAAAGACACTACAAAGTGAAAAATAATTTTAATTTCGGAAATCGGTGGCAAAACTAAAATACAGAACCCAAGACACCGACTTCCACACCGACACCGGGTGTCACCACTGTGTGGATCGCCCGGAGGACACGGTGGAGCATACGGTGGAGGTCTGCCCGGCTTGGGCAGAGCACCGCCGTGTCCTCGTGGAGGCGATCGGCGGCAGAGACCTCTCGCGTCCGGCCCTGGTTCAGGCCATGGTACGGAGCGAGTGGGCATGGGCAGCCGTCACCTCCTTCTGCGAAGCAGTAATGCTCGCGAAGGAGGAGGCGGGACGGTTGAGGGAAAGGCAAGTTTCGCGCCCTCTCGCCCCTAGCCGCCGCAGGAGACGCCCAGGGCGTCGGGAATCCCGGGCGGATTTCCGGCCACCGTAGGCGCGGGCTTGCGGACGGTGAGCAATGGGTAGCTCACCGTCCGGTAATGACAAGGCCCGGGTCGACGGCGCGTCGTATTCCACGCGCGCCTCAAAGAGATGTCGTCAGCACAAAGTAGGGGTCCACTAGGGCCGATGCCTGCCGGGGTCGCGGGAAGGTACTTATGGGTCACCGAGGCCCCCGCAACACAGGCAACAGGAAGGAATACGGGTGGGTTTTAGTCAGTAAGAGTCTGACACACCCTCCCGCTCCGCCCAGAGCGGGAGAAGTTATTTGATGATTTCCCACCCTCAAAAAAAAAAAAAAAAGACACCGACTTCCAAAATTAAAGTTATTTTTTACTTTGTAGGGTTTTTTTTTTGTAAAACTTGTCTTTTACTAAGCAAATTGTATAATTAGAGTTCATGTTTTTTACTATTAGGTGCTTGGTTACTTACCATTGTTGTCTAGATAAGTAGAAACGTTAACCAATGGTCATTTTAAGGAAATCTCGAAAAGGCTGGTTGACAGTTCCCGTGTCCCAAGGTCTAGCTTTTACCTTGGCCAGAAGGGACCTTGGTCTCTTGGGTACATCACCAGTCGACATCGATATGATCGAATTTTTCGATAGGCCGACAACACCTAAAGCGCGGTCACTGTCGGACTGCATGGAAAAGAAACAGAAGCGCGATGACACAACGCTGGTAATTTATTGCAAAATATGAAGCAACTATCGATTTACAAAAAAGCTATAGATTGTAAAAAAAAATAAAACACTATTATGCTGATATGTTGCTTGTAGAATAATCTGACAAAAAATCAGAATGATTGCATGTATTTTAGTATGGCTTTTAATCGTTAAAAAAAAATTTTAGAGGTATCTTCGTGATTTTTTTCTATCATATCAAATTAGTTATATTATGTTTTCAACACACTATCTACCTAGCATATATCCTTAAGAATATCATATATTTTTCTGATTTTGTTTACTGCAGTGGATACTTTAAGGCGTTATAAAACTTATAAAAGTTGCGTTTAGGTCCTGTAGTCCCCTTAAGTTAGGATATCATTTTGTTATTTCTCATAAAATGTATTTGTTGATTAATTAAAATACTTACATGACCAATGGTAAAAATGAGGTGCTAGTCAATTTTAAAATACCCATGTCACGGATATTCAGTTCTATTCAACATTAAACTCCTTTTGTTTTTGACAGATTACGGAAGTTTCTAGAAAACGCTCCAAACCCTTATAAAAACAACAATGAAAAGTATTACAATGTTTCCAAAAAATTTCTTTGAGCAAATCAACCGGAAAATCTATTATCATAACTGTTGAAAATTCTTTCTAACAAAGTTGTTTTCAAATGAGTATTTCAGTAGGTAGTTTACATAAAATGCCCTTGAAAACCTTGCATAATAATCATAACATATTATTAATAAAAAATGTTTTCGAAAGTAATAAATATTATTAAGTGAACTTGTTGATTCAGTCTCATGCCAGTTTTCTCTAAAGCACCAAATAAAAGCGTGCTGTTGGATTTTCAATGTTCGTTGGTAAGCCGAACGTTGAAAAACCGACAGCGCGGTTTTATTTGGTATTGCCCAGTGTTAGTGAAACCGGGCATCAGCACCATTAGTCGAGCTGGTGTTATGAACGAGACGTAATCGCACAATTCGCAAGCATTCGCTACGCGTTTGTTTTGCTGAATTACTTTCTGTTCTTATACTGAAACGTTGAAAACTGTAGGTAGTATTTTTCACAGTTTCGTAATAGTAATTGAGGGCCACATCTTTACCTGTGTATAGTTTCTTAAGTTGTTTGTTGATGATGATGAACCTAATTGGAAGCAAGGGTCGGGGGTGACGATTACGTTGCGGTCTTCGCGAGGGACCACGGTGGCGAGGTCGGAATGTCGGTTTGTGTTTGTGCACTGTACTCGTGGCCCTACTGCTTTCCTGGAGGAAGGTAATGGGGTCATCGGCGTCGGTGAGAACATGCCTTGGACGGCGAACTGAGCTAATAATAGAGGGACTATAACTGGCGGCCTTCACAACCAGTGGGTTGCGATGAATGACGTCTGAGTCGAAGAAGCGCTTGGTAATGTGCTTCATATACTGCTGGAACTGATTTTCCTACATTATAATTTTCTTAAATATCGACGTTTGGTGCACTTACAGCTTGTCCATCGACAAAGGCCTTCTCTAAAGATTTCCATCTGTCTCCGTTTCTCGGCCTCTGAATCCTATACCATAACATAACCTATAATTCTGGACCAGCTACTTTTTTGACTTCGTCTTCCCAACGGTTCGGTTGTCGTCCTTTGCTCCTTTTTCCATACCTTGGGTACCACTCTGTTATTAATTTAGTCCATTTCTCTTTTTCCTCTCTTAAAATGTGCCGTGCCCTTCGCCATATTTGTGTTACATACTTTTTTCGCATCTTTAAACTTAGTTATACTTTTTATTACTTCTAATCTTACTTTGTCTCTTCTCTTGACTCCAATTTCACTTCTTTCTATACTATTTTGATAGACGTTTACTTTCTGAATTAGTTGTTCTGATAGTGCCCATTCATAGTGTTTGGCAACCATAGGTCAAGTACGGCAGAATACATATGTTGTAAATTTTAGTTTTGTCTTTAATTAGCATGTCTTTGTTCTTCATCACTTCGCTAAGGGACCAAAATTTATTTCAAGTGTAGCTATCCTTCTATAAATTTCGTTATGAATAGTATCAGTTGTATATATTAACTGTCCTAGCTTTACCTAGGACAGTACCTAGGACGGAACCAATAGACTACGTAGAAGACTACATTTATGTAGTCTTCTACGTAGTCTATTGATTCCAAAATCAAAATCAAAAGTCATTTATTCAAACTAGGCTGAGAATCAGCACTTTTCGAACGTCAAAATTACATAAGACAGTCCCCCAAAACACCCACCCTTCACCTCTTCCTAGTGCTTTATATGGGAAGAAGTGATCAACAAACTCCCCAGCAGCAGGTCCCTATCTACTGTGATACTGGTATGTGAGGAGTTGGTCATAATTATGGTCTTTGTCGTGTTCGTTGACAGCCTTGCTTTTGCAATTTCATCTGATAGTTGCTGTAGCATTTGCTCTAGCTTTATTGGGTACTCAGAAAACAGAATCAGATCGTCTGCAAAGCGTAGATGGTTTAAGTTTTCGCCGTTCTAAATTGCTAAATATTATCTCGAGAATTGCTGAGAATAACTTAGGTGATAGGGCTCCAACGTACTTATTGTCAAATAAGCACTCAATATAATTCTTATTTTCGGTTGCTCACTCTAAAATATCCCGGTATTAGGCCGGGATAATGTCAGAATTTATGTAGAGAAGAATTTCAATTCTAAACGATTCTGGACCTTTATGAACTATGTGACTGAAAATTATTTGAGCCAGCAACACAAGAAAAACAGTTTTCCTTCATGCATGCTTTGTATGATTGTATCACTCATGCTTTTATAAATAAATATCTTGAATCTTGAATGGATGTAAGAATATTTTTATTGCGACACCAACCTAGGCTATCTTAAGTGACTTTACATAATTATGTAACTCTCGGGCTGAAAATCTGTTTTTGTAGATTAGTTTTAACATTATTTTATTTAAAAAAAAACAAAGTCAGTTCTTTGTAAACACAGACAGATAACTCTTTAACTGTCAGATAATAATTCTTATCTAATTCTTGTTATCTTTCTCGCAGACTAAATATTATTAATGTTATCTCTATGCTCATGTTTCGGCAAAAATAATAATGTTTACTTGCGATTATGTGTATCTTGCGATATGTACATACTAGGAAACCATCACGGTTTTCCTGAACTGCTTTGAGTAAAGGCGAGCAGAGCAGAGGCGCGACTCTAGCAGAACAATTGAAACGAAAACTTCATGGAAATTGTTCTACTAGAGTCACGTCGCGCTGTCTTGTCGCGTCTGTCTGCGGAAGCCTTAAACTGGGTCTATTTATACTAGGAATTTAACGGAGGCCGTTTTAGCGGAGGCGGAGTCAGAGGTGCAGATCTTGACCCCCGCGTATTCGGAAGTTAACGCAGGCGGCGGCAGAGGTTAAAAAAATAAAGAAAAAAGATTAATTGATCATTAAAATAATTAAAAAATCGATCTGTTGGTAATCAAAATTTAGAATGGACAAACTGTGTTTCACAAAAAACAGTTTTGCGGCTTTCTAGGCGATAGTGGTTCATAAATTGAACCGGCTCCACTAAACAGTAATGCTCACTTCATCAATTGATACTGAACTTGGCGCCAACGGGGACTTGAGAGCAAAAACTTGAAATTTCGAGTTGTATCTCCACCATATTAAACGGCCTTTGCTTTGTTGGAGCGGATTCTCGTTATCGGACCTCTGTTGCACCTCCATTAAAAGCTTGCGGAGGCGGATGCGGATGCGGACGTACGATTTCTTGCGGAAGTTCCGCATTTGCGGAGCCGGAGACGAAGTTTCGTTACAACCCTAATTTGTACCACAGTTAGGGCTGCACGGAAAAAAGGATGTCTTAAATTAAGACAATATCCTTTTGGTCAAGACAAATATTGATTCATATAAGGGGAAAACAATATATTCTTGAATGAAGTAAAATTTTGTCTTAGTTTTATTGTCTTCTTCGAAGACATTATACTTAAATGAATAATTATTAAGTTTAATTTTAAGAATATTATTTCTCTCTTAGAATATTTTCTTCAATTAAGATTATTATAGTCTTAACTTTATTTGTATTCAGAAAAAAAAGTAACTATACAATATTGATGCTACTAACTATTTACACTAGGTAGACACTAAATTAAATTACTAACTATATATACAAATTAATACAAAAAACAAAAGGACACTTAGGCGTCAAAGTATTCGTCCGCATCGCTGTCATCCGGAAACGTGCCCAGAAGACTGGCAGCATTGCCACGTTGAATGGCAATGCTAATTCTTTGTCCAAAGAACGAGCCAGCCCTCTGGTCACGTGAAGTGTCGATCAATCGGCGAGAGATTTCCTTAAAAAGGAGACGCGCACTTGGGCCCCATGACCCGAGCGTTTCAACCCCAAACGGCTCAAAACTGTAGTTTCCTATAAGGTTGCAGTATTTGCGCCGCTTGAGGGTCTCAGCAACTGCAGCAGCGGCGCCAGCACAGCCAGCCGTGCTTGGAACATGAGATGGCGCAAGGGTGTCGACACAGGTTGCGTCCCACACCAGAGGCCTACCCAACTTCCAAGGCAACAACGTCATACCATCTGGTCTCTTCCCATCGTCACGTACTAATCCATTTGGTTCTAATACCGCAGGTACGCCGGCGGTGACAAGGGCTCGACGAATAATATCGTTGATGCTGCCGTGCCGTGCTATGCGACCTGCGCTCCTGCAGCAGGACAGGCCATGGTGTCCAAGACTGTCGACGGCTTCACCGCAGTGACACCGATGCGGAGCAACACAAGGTGCGCCCAAGCGGAGACACGTAGCGAGCCGAAACGATGAGTCATCCATCATAGTGCCTATGGTAGATGACGGAAGCGCCTGAAGCCACAAGCCAGACTCCCACTCTCCCACAGCCAGCAGACGAGCACGCTCAGCAGTATTAAGTGATGTATTTATGAGGGTATTCCGTATAACACTGCAGAGCGGCACGTCCCACCGTCTCTGTGAGGTTGGGTTGTCTGGCAAATCCATATTGGGACAAGCCATTTTCCAAGCGTTCAACGCGTCGGTAAACCACGGTACCTCAAAATCAACCAGTGAGGAAGATAAAATGTTCCTGGTTAATTTATCAGTACTGTGAACCGAGGAGATGAAGGCCGGTAAACTTATACTTGAAATTTTGCGGACGCCGAGACCACCCAGGTGAATGGGTAGTGTGGCTTGCTGCCACGCTCGGTCGTCCAGAGCCACATTAAGGATCGAAGTTAGTGTGTTTCTAATAATTTGGTCTACTTTTTCTAAAAGTTGTGGGTGCTTCCATAGATGGGAGGAGCGAAGGCTATATGTAAATTTTGGTCCAAAGCAACAGTATCGAATAAGTGTGAAAGCCGAATGAATGTTAATTTTGAAAAGTCTTTCCGAGACATCATTAAAATTTTGTATTTTCTCCTCAATGAACGTTGGAAAGGATTCGTCAAAAATTGGGGACCCCAGGAGGTGAAGAGAATTTCTTTCCGTAATTTTGATATTTGGTGCTAATGTGTTAAATTTTGTTATGGTAGTCTGTCTGTCAGTGGTTTGGGGAAGATAAATTTCACATTTTGAAAGGTTAAGGTCTAGGCCAATGGAACTGAATTTTGCTTTTAAAAAAGTTAAATCTTTTAAGACTGTGTCTACATCACCTCCTAGGGTTCCGTCATCCAAATACCATACGTTGAATTCAGAATTTAGCTGTCGAATAATTGGATTTATTGCCAAACTAAAAATGACTGGCCCAAGAGGGTCACCCTGTTGACATCCAACGGCTGATCTCAAAAGGTTGTCTTTATAAAGTAATTTAGAGGGGTGCCTGTAACATTGATAGAGAAAACTGTAAATTTTGGGTATTTCTTTTTGAACTTCTGTCAACAAGGTGTCCCTGTTAACGGAGTTAAAAGCATTCTTAATGTCAACCTTAAGGATGACCTCACCTTTACCGCTATTGAGGTAAGTGGACAAAGCGTGTACCGCAGCCTCACAGCCTCCTTTAGACCCGAAGCCCAGCTGTAGGGGCTGGAATTTGCTGGCCAATGTTTCGCTGTAAAAAGCACAGCAAATTTTGGCTGCGATACGGCGGTAAGTGGAACCTACGGCAATGGGACGAATACCGCCATCCTTCTTGCGTAGGGCACATAGATTTGCCCCATACAAGATATCAACGACGGCTTCGTTCACATTGCCGGAGATCATGAGATTAATGAGGGCCGTCAGCTCCTTCAAAAGAGACTCACCAGCCTCCCCGGTGCCTGAACACATTAGGTCCTTCAAATGTTGAGGTGCCAAGCCGTCGAGGCCGCCGGCGGAGCCACTTCGAAAGGAGCCCACGGCCGCACATACTTGTTGAGCTGTAATTTCAAGTAAGTTGGAATCTGGATCGGGTGGGTCAGGGAAGGAGAGGTCATCTGCCGGGGCGGGGTGTTTGCTCTCCAGAGCTGTGAGTGTCTCTGGAGAGTACGGCGCAACCACATCGCTGCTAAAGATGATCCTAGCTGCACCTCTGATATCACCCTCGGCTAGTTTAGACTCCACATGGTGCAATAAACCTCTTTGGGGGAGGTGCGCTGTTAATTTAGGGTCGAAACTTTGGGCCGAAATGTTACAGTTATCTTTGATTTGTGCTGTTAACGTTTTTTTATTTGTCAAATTTTTTTGCACATGTAGAATTCTAAACGGGAAGGTGAGTAATTGCTCCCAAGCACTCTGAGAGTTCTCTCGGGTGACAAGGCGGACACAACGCGCTAAACATGAAGCCACAGATGGCCTCGCGCCACGAGGAACTCTCTTCAAAACTGGAGTTGAACTTTTTAATTTCGCAAGGGTTTTCCAAAAGGGTTGAGCAGGTGAATTAGGTGTTAGGTAAGTGGGTATTGTAGGGCATGATGAAGGCACGTTTTGGGGTTTGTGTTTCTTGCCCAAATGTACCTTCAAGCCTCGTTCACCCTTAAAAAAGCGTGCTTGGGAACAAAGAGGGCATCTCACTAGGCCATCCAGCGATTTGGCAGGTTGACTGGCGCTTCGTACGGCGTCACTACTATTTATAGTCTTGAATCAAAAATATTTGCTTAAGTCAAGAATAAAAACCAAGTATTTGTTATTCTTAATTTGAGTAAACAGGTTTTCTTGGATCAGTCCAAGAAAACCTGTTTACTTTAGTAAATATTTTCTTAACGTAAGTAAATGTACTCAGGTACACTTACTTACGTGAAGAAAATATTTACTTGGATTGAAACATTTTTCTGAGAATATTGATTATATTCTTCTCTGAAGAGATCCTTTTTTTCCGTGTGGGTATGGTCTGTCTTAGCTACTTTCAGTCCCTGCCTAAAATATGTCTAGTATTTTTGCAGTTTTACCTACAAATATTAAACTAACTTTGCCCCCAGCACCCTACATGCGTAAAATCAATTATCAATTACAATCTGAATGATTTTGAAGTATATTGCTAGTCCATTGCTTCGAAAAATTTGTCGACCCGACAACTTGAATAACGAAATGAATGTTGTTGAACTGTCAAAATTACACCCATTGCTAGTGTGTTACGCAATTACTGCGCAGGTAAACATGCATGGGGGGGGGGGGGTGGAAGGGGTGGCCCGAGACGGGTCCTGCGGGCCTCTAAACGCCTCCAAGTTCCCTTGATCAAATCCTAAACAAAGGTTTAAAATATGCTTAGTACCTATACACAGGGGCTCTTAGCTCTTTTGCATATGTACGGAGGTACGTATTCAAAAGATAAAGGCACGGTGCTAAAGTTTCGACCTCGCTTCGCTCGCTATATTCTCAAATTTTGTGTATAATTCGACAAAGGCACTCTTATTAATGTATGACTTTAAAAAAAAAAAACCTTACCTACACAAGGCAGTGTGTAAAAATTTTCGGGTTCGCTCCGCTCACTCTTGCATTCTATGTTCTTCTGACTCTCAAACTTTTCTGCATAAGTCGACAAAACAACTCCTATTCCCGTAAGAATGTTCAATAGAAACCTAACCGAGAACTCCGAGACAGTGAAGAAAATTTTCGAGAACTACTCGTACAAAAAATTTTGAGTTCGCCTCGCTCCCGTTCGCATCCTACATTCTTGCTCTTCTTAAAGGGCCTATTGAAGAGAGGAAAATGCACCTCCATGAAAAAAAAAATCAATTTTACGTTTGCGAGACCCATGGTGTTAGGTAGATTATAATTACGCGCGTTATACTTGTTTTTTTTTACCTACATAAACTGAGAAGACCGGGCCTCATTTTGTTTTGCCGCCCCGGGCCGACTGGCTGGCTTTCGACTGGCTGTCTGGCTTAGTCCGCCACTGAGACCATGATCGGGGTTAGGACATAGGATAATTTATTATTTAGTACTTCTTTAGGTAGTAAATCCCCGTGGGATTATTGCCGACCTACATTAGAGTGAAGCCGCGTTTAAAAGCTCGTTATAAAATAACTGGAGTACGCGCGTTCTTCGCTAAGAGACAAAAGAGAGTAAGTACCTAAATATTCCTCCGTGGCAGAGTACCAATTTATCATAACAGGTTCGTGGGTACTTGGTAGTTAGTAGTGGCTATGTAATTTGTATAAAGTCATACAAACATAACAACTTCCTTTTGAAGGCTCCCGCAGACAGGCGCGACGCGACGTTGCATCGCGACTCTGGTAGAACAATTTCCATGAAATTTTCATAGAAATTGTTCTACTAGTCACATCCCGCTCTCGCGTCGCGCCTGTCTCCAGGGGCCTTTAGTGGGTGTACCAAAGTCGCCCTAAAGATCATCTAGTATAACATAATCAGCCTATAATGTTCCCACTGGTGGGACAGGCCGCCTCTCGGTGAGAGAGAGAGGGGAGTGGGTCGTAATCCACCACACGGGCTCAGTGCGGGTTGGTAGATGTCACCTATCTTCGAATGTTTGGCTCTAGGACATGCCGGTTTCCTCACGATGTTTTCCTTCACCGTTTTGGGAGCAGTGGTGATGAAATAATTTACACAAAGTAAAGCGACTGTCAGGGTCCGAACCTACGACTTACAACTCGTAAGTCGCGGCCATTACCACGGGGCCACCACTGCTCTTAACCTCTTAAATAAGGAACTCAGACCTAGTGGTTTGAGCAGTGCGTTGTCTGTCTATGCGCTTATCAGAGCTGCTCGCTCTGATAAGTCTTGTGTGCCAAAATTAAGTGAATATTTATGTACCTCGAAAAGTATTATATTACTTTAATTATTGTTAATGTGAGTACTATGTGGGTCATTTTTATTTATTTCTTGTTGTTTTTTTTCTCTTAGTTTTAATGATGGTCTGGTATTTTGAGCACTTTTTGTGGCCAACCCAAATGTCCTTTCCTTGGTATTGTTCGTCGAGTCGTTGAGCTCCTTAAGTTTTGAGTTGAGCTATACGATTACTGACAAATGCTTGCACTGACTGGACAGGTCAACTCAAATTTGTGTGGTTCTTTCCTCAAAAGACCATTTCAGACATGGATCTACATGATCTGACCAAGATTATGTCTGGACTTTAAAAGAGACTTTGACCCTTGAATTTGTTTCGCCATTTCTTCTCAGGGGTAGTCAGATAGGAAATGTCGACTCCATTTAGCTTATTTTTTAATATGACGTGTAAAAGTGATTCTCATATCCTATTTACAGAATAAACAATTGAATTTAATTTAATTTAATCATTTAATCATTTATGAATGAATGAATTATAAAATTTGTAAATATTCGATTTTTTGTCAACAAAAATACAGGAAGTTCATTTTCCTATAAAATGATGATACACAAATGTTCTCATGTATAAAAGCACGTAGGCATATTATTTCCAGACAGAAATACTATCATATTCATAACAATACCTGATAAAATCTTCTGTAGACTTTTAATAGAAAGATAACAAAATAAGCCTATCATTATCATTATTCATAGATTACCTACCGTGTCTATTTCTATTATTACCCGACTGCGGCGAAGCCAAAAAAGGAGGATTTTGTTTTTTTTTATACAGGTTGAAATTGAAAACTTGCGACAAACTGAAATGGGACATTGTATACATCATTATTAACAACTTTTACTAAGGGACCAAAGCTGTAATCCCAAAAAAAAATCTGGTTTTCCTACATTTTGATGAGGTATTGCGAACATAAATGTAGGGGACAGCAGTTTTTTTTTTTGGATTGTAGCTTTGGTCCCTTAGTAAAAGTTGTTCATAATGATGAGTACAATCTCCCATTTCGATTTGTCGCATGTTTTCAATGTCACCCTGTATATATTAGAACAAAGTGCTTCCTCATACAGGGACCAAATCGCAGATACTCTCGAAAAAGAGAACAATTCTAAAAATAATAACCAAAAGAAACAACAGAATAAGCGAATCAAACAACTACGTACGTATAACTATAATGGGTGTGAAACGTTTGAAATAATAACAAAAATAGAATGTTATACGAACATTCTATTTTTGTTGACCTAATTTCATACTTTTTTTTAATATAACGATGAAATGATATAATTAATTATTGTTATAATTTCATTTTACCTAATTTTATATGGAATTAATATTCAATTAGTATATCATAATATTCAGTTACTATAATATTCAAAATCTATAAGTAACGTTTAATATAATTTAGCAACGTCAAATTCCATCTTCTGTTATTGAATCATTCGGGTTGGGTTAGGTTAGAACAGTGACTATTAACGATCCAGATCCCCTCTATTGTTGGTGAATCATTTGGGTTATGCTATGTAATGCATACTGATTATTATGCTATGTAACGGAGGTGAGCGCTGAGGAAGGATATTTAAACATTAATCTCGTAAAGGGGTTAAAATAGAGGACGACAGTATGAATAGAATTTCACAATTTTCGCCGATGGGCAATCCTATCGACTCCATGGCTTGTACCTACTAAAATAAAAGAAATTAAGCAACTGTTATCATTTAGCCACGAGTTCCTTAACAAACAAACTCGTGTATGTAGACATACACGAGTTTGTTTGTTAAGGAGCTCATGGCTAAATGATAATAGTTGCACGGGTCGATCGAAGGTTCCATGGCTTGTACCTACTAAAATAAAAGAAATTAAGCAACTGTTATCATTTAGCCACGAGTTCCTTAACAAACAAACTCGTGTATGTAGACATACACGAGTTTGTTTGTTAAGGAGCTCATGGCTAAATGATAATAGTTGCACGGGTCGATCGAAGGTTAAGCTACGCTTGCCGCGGTCGGTTCGTGGATGGGTGACCATCCATTACATATCGAGACCCCTCCGCGCTTCGGAAAGCACGTTAAGCCGTTGGTCCCGGCTGTTATTCGTAGATCTTTGACAGTCGTTACGGGTCGTCAGAAGCCCAGAAGTTTGACAACCAGTCTTATCAAGGGGTATCGTGTTACCAGTAACTGGGTTGCGGAGGTCAGATAGGCAGTCGCTCCATGTAAAATATTGGTATTCAGCTGCTTCCGGTTCGACTGGAAGCCGACCCCAAGATAGTTGGGAAAAGGCTAGGCAGATGGATTTTTTTTTTTCAAATCAAATGATGAAATAGGCAGATTGATACACAAGTTTGTTTATTTCTCTCAGTAAAAGTGTATCTAGGTAGGTACTTGGTAATCAACAGGTACCTACCGACATACATAGGTATCTAGTAACACGTGGTTTTCTTAAGTTTCTGTCAACATCCATGGGAAAAAAAAAGTTACAACGTAATCACAATTAGTATTATGTGCGCACAATACTTATACTTTTTAGGGATCCGTACTTAAAGGGCAATACATTGTGAGTCTTTAATGTGCACATATCGAAATGAGGGAAGCTTAAGTTTATCGTCGGATTTTATTTTTTTAAATCTTTTAACACCTGATAGAAATTGTTATGATCGAGTTATAAACATGCAATTTCTACTATTGGGTAGTTAATACGATGAAGAATAACTTAAAGTAATAAAAAGGTGTACGTAAGGTGTGTACGTAATGTGGCGTCTTATTGAGAAATTTTACGATTATTGTAAAAATGTATGACAAAAAAAACAGTATTTTGCTAAAAAAACATGTTTATTTACAATTGAGGGTAGTTTTTTTTCGACAATTTTTATTTAACTAGGACGCCTAATTACTTCCAATCATAATGGCGTTTGTGTCATCGCGATAGATCATTTAGTTCAAAAGTTACACCGTTTACACTGACCCCAGTGTAAACAAAACGGTGTCACTAGGAAGGATTTCTACAGTGTGGTGTCAAAAATGGAAAAACGAAATGTCACTTTGTATAGAAAGAGCTGTGTCTTTTGTTCGTAGAAATAGAAAGCGTCATGCTAAACCTGCTGGAAGAGATCGCAGAAAACGATAAGGCCGCCCATTGTATATTTTGTAGTGTTTGATTTATTTTTTGTTACGTAATTTTGTGGTGTACAATAAAGTATATATACATAAATAAATACTTTAACACTTCTACAAGTAAATAGCAAAGTACGGAAGCACTCTCTTGGAACAACATATTATTCTGTTTCATTAATCAACTAGCATCCGCCCAGTTTAGTTGTGTGTCAGCGAAGGGGCCCACATTTATGAGCAGTTGTGGTCCAGTGGTAACGGCCCCGACTTACGAGACTTACTTTTTCCACCTGGAGTTTCTCAGTAGCAGCCCCGGAGTCTAGATTTGTGCCCGGTTGATCAGTGGCGTGCAGTGGTTCTCCACAGAGGGTAGGCCATGACACAAAAAAAAAAACTAATTCGCGCAACATCACAACGCGGCTCTACATACAAGAACTCACCACATTATTCAAGGTTTAACGATTTTCTAACGATGCAAACAGAAGAAAGATTCGGCCACCTCAAACATAATGACCAAGTGGGTGGATGATAATTACAGAACACGTCACTTGCAAGATATCCGATGTCATGAATTATCATATTTTTGGATTAATTCTCGTAATTCGGGCACACATCTACCTTTAGACACAACTTGAATCTTATGATTAAACGACAAGTGCGACTAACTTAACCTAACCAACACATTATCGGCGCAAACTTCACAACAGAACACCATTCTTAGGTAAATAAACAAATAATAACACAACACATAATCTTTACACTACTTTACGTTTCAAAACCAATTACTTATAACTTAATAAGATCTAAAACAGCAAAAAATTCAAGATCACATATAAATTACGTGTCACTGTCACACGAAACAAACACTACCAATTAAAATTGTATCACTGTCATACCGTATTCTTCCACAAAAGGGACTATCATATTTTGCCGGATAACACTGACACACTGGACTGTGTTGCCGAAACTTATTTTCCTCACAAACCAAGCAAAATTTCCTAAATATGAGAAGAAAAATAAAAAATTATGAAGTTTTTCATTACTTTTATAGGGCTTTTGCTATTCCTTACAATTTATAATTTTTTGGAAGGTATAAATTCAACAATACCATCCTTTTTTTTTAATTGTCTCTAGTAGTCTGGTAGTCATGAAGGAAACTTCCCCGCAATTCGGGAAATTGTCCAAAAATTGGGAACCCTGGTCTTCAATATTTTTCATTCATTAAATCTTCACTTTACACACAACCAATGAGGACCAAGCTCCCGCCGCCGGAGTTACGCCCCTAATTTAAACCATTTCACTATTGTGTGCCGTTCATACACACGAAAATATACACGAGTGTGCGTAAATTTATGAACGAAATGTAGGCGAAACGAATCCTTGCCTTGCGTACGTAAGCTCCGTCGAACTGTGAGTCACGTGGCGTCTGCGACAAGTTGCTATAAGAGTTTTAACAGGAGTTTAACTTTTTTTTTAATATTTTGTAATAGTGTATTACATAGTTAAAATAAATGCATTTGGCGTTGTTGGTAGGGTAGGCTAGGCCTAATTGCCTCTATGGACGGCACGCCCCTGCGGTTCATGGTAATAGGCTCGCCCCCTATTCATCATCATCATTTCAGCCGAAAGACGTCCACTGCTGGACATAGGCCTCCCCCAAGCACCGCCACTTCGACCGGTTTTGTGCTTCCCGCATCCAGCGGATTCCTGCGGCCTTCACAAGGTCATCGGTCCACCTTGTAGGAGGCCTTCCAACGCTACGTCTTCCGGTACGCGATCGCCATTCCAGAACCTTTCGGCCCCATCGGCCATCTGTTCTGCGAGCAATGTGCCCTGCCCACTGCCACTTAAGTTTGGCAATTCTTCGGGCTATGTCGGTGACCTTGGTTCGCCTATGGATCGCTTCATTTCGCCCCCTATTACATGGGACTTAAACAGAACTGGCGAAATGCGGGTGTACTACAGGTACACCTCTGCCCAACCCTTCGGGGAAACAAGGCGTGATGTTATGTTTATGTTGTTTGTAATTTTTGAGTTTTAGTACTATAACATTTAATTAAGATTTGCACACCAGATATAGTCAATGGCCGCTCTGAAGTGCGCTACTCTCTGCGCAGTACCGCACCCCTCACCCCCGCTGACACATGAATTCGTTACTGCGCAGCGCCTCGCCTCACGTTCCGAGCCGCCATAAAATTTGATTCGGGCCTTGAATATGACGGAAAACAAAATCGATAATTAACATTATAAAGAGGTAAAATTTGTTTTTAAGTTTGTTTAAAGGGGAACTACCAGTCGGATTTGAAAAATTAGGTATACGCCATAAAGCTTGGATCAGGCTGTACCAAGGGTAACTTAGAGGTCTGCCGAAAAAGGGTTCTGGGTCGCGAGAAAGTCCAAAAGGGATACCGAGGCCCCTGGCATCACGAACACGGGTGGGTTTTAGTCAGTAAGAGTGACACACCCTCCCCCGCTCCACCCAGAGCGGGAGAAGTTATTTGGTAATTTACCACTAAAAAAAAGGCTACGCGATGCGACGGGGTGGGTCGGGGGGACAAGAAATTTTACGCGGACGTAGTCGCGGTCAGAAGCTAGTACCGAATATAAACTAATTGTGAACTATTTTTGCAAATAAATACATACTTATAAGTTTACCTAACTTTAATAATAATAGGAGGTATGTTAATTTTATTCATTGTTTTGAGTACTTAGAATTTAAAATGAATGACCTAATAGTCGCTAGGTCATTCATTTTAAATTCTAAGTTTCACCTCCTACATAATTATCTACATGCCTAATCAGGCAAAATGTGTGTGTAATTATCACACCCATCGTGGAATACAGGCGTTATTCTTACTAATATTATAAATGCGACACACAGACAGACACAGTTACTTAACTGTGTCTGTCTGTGTGTAACGCCTAAACTACTGAACCGATTTAAATGTAATTTGATACAACGATAGTCTAGAGCCTGAGAAAGGACATATGCTACTATTTAATGCGAAAAAAGGGCTGTAAGGGGTTGAAATATGGAATGAAAGTTTGTATAGAAATTACGTCATTTTTAGATGTAAATAAAAACGACATTCAAAGTTTGTAAAAAATTTACCCTAAATGGGGTAAAAATAGGGGATGAAAGTTTTTATGTGATGACGTCGGCAAAAAAGCTTTTACGGTCCAGAATTTTACACAGATTACAAGAAATATTTCATACAATGATCTAATTTACAATGACGCGCTAACAAAGGTTGAAGACCAAGTGATTACTTACTGGAAAATATTTATCCGATTTTGGAATGAGCAGATCACAAAGAATTGGAGAATTTAGTAGTGATTTAATGCGAGAACTAGATTACGATACTGGTGCCGATTCCCTTGTTCACAAACTAAACTAAATTTAAGTTCAGTGCATCTTTTTCTTTCTATTTCATTAAGAAAAGGATAGAAGATAAATTTTAGTTTAGTCCTGTCAAATTAATCAGCGCCTGTCACTACTCCATACAAGTTTAGACGTGATTAAAAACTTGCCTACTATAATTACGTCAATTTACGTCAAGCGCTGATTAATCTGACAGGACTAAACTAAAATTTATCTTCTGTCCTTTTCTTAATGTAATAGAAAGAAAAAGATGCACTGAACTTAAATTTAGATTAGTTTGTGAACAAGGGAATCGGCGCCACTGTTTCTTTATTGCAACAAATAACAGAAGCTCTTCCGCTTTTAAATTGAGAACAAAGATTAGTTTTTGACACAGTTATTCAAAAAGTTGCCAGTGGCGAAGAAGGTTGGTTCGTTTTGGATGCTCCAGGAGGCACTGGCAAAACCTATTTTTTAAATTTACTATTAGCCCAAATCCGGAAAGATAAAGGAGTTGCTGTTGCAGTAGCTTCCTCTGGAATAGCTGCTATGCTACTTAGTGGGGGCGAACAGCACACTCAGTTCTCAAGCTACCATTGAACTTAGTTCATGAGGAAATGCAGTATGTAATATTAGCAAAAGCAGTGAGCGCGGAAGAATGTTACAGCAGGTTTGGGATGAATGTACGATGTCGCGAAAAAAAGAGCAATCGAAGAACTAGATCGGACAATGAAAGATATCAAAGACAACCAGGATATCATGGGAGGGATGGTGGTACTTTTAGCTGGTGACTTTAGACAGACCCTCCCGGTTATTACTAGGGACACGCCGGCAGATGAAATAAATGCCTGTTTGAAAGCATCTGTATTATGGCTACACGTAAAAAAATGTTGTCTCACTACAAATATGCGAGTACAACCTCACAATGATTCTCAAGCAGGGCAATATGCAGCTACTCTTTTAAAAATTGGAGAAGATTGTAGGTATGCCAACAGACAGTAACGACATGATTACACTGAGACGTGAGTTCTGTCAAATTGTCGATAAAACAGATGACCTAAAAAATAATGTCTATCCTGATCTTCAAATATATATGGGCAATCAGGAATGGCTGTGGTAAAGGGCCATTTTGGCGCCGACTAGTGAGGTAGTTAACCATATAGACGAACAAATCATGTCAGATGTGGAGGGGGATGTTGTCGAATACCTCTCAGTAGACAATGTTATGGACACTGAAAAAGTCACATAATACCCTATAGAGTTTCTCATCTCTTTAGAATTATCAGGAGTGCCTTCCCATAAGTTGAGGCTGAAAGTTGGGGTCCCAGTCCTATTCATGAGAAATCTAGATGCACCAAGTCTATGTAATGGTACACGGCTACAAATTACACATCTGGGACACCACATTTTAAAAGCTACAATAATGACTGGAATGGCAAAAAGGAGAAAATGTTTTGATTCGCTGTATTCTAATAATTCCGACTGATTTGCCATTTCAGTTTAAAAGAGTTCAGTTTCCCCTAAAAGCAGCATTTGCAATTACACAATAAATAAAGCTCAAGGACAGACGCTTAAAGTTGCAGGTGTTCATTTAGAAAAAAATAATGTTTTTCCCATGGGCAACTCTATGTGGCATGCTCACGTGTATCAAACCCGCAAAATCTTTATGTTTTGGCAAAAAATAGAAAACTAAAAACGTCGTGTGTAAAAATATTGGCAGTTAAATACTGTAAATAGCTTATTTTAATGTACGAGTATGTATTTGTTTTATTTGCAAAATAATTAGCCTAAACAATTTAAAATGCTGCCGAAAGTCACTATTCTACGCGGACGAAGTCACGGGCACAGCTAGTGTTATAATAAATAATAATAATAAATTCATTTATTTCAAGTTATTTACTTACTCGTACATTACTAAACTACCTTTTATTAAACTATAAACAAACCTGTTACTCCCAGAAGAGCACGGTAAATTATATACGAAATACCAGCCCATAATCTTGTCCCAACATCCGAGGCCACAGCCAACATTTGCACCAACGCACTTGACCCATATACTCACGTATTATAAAACATTTGTTAGGTCTGGGAAACCGCGTGTTTGCGCAGCGCCACGTGGCTCAAAGAGGTTATGTCAATGGCCTTCAGATGTATAAATATAGCGTAGGCATGTATGTACATGATTAGACAATGATGGTAGGTATCTTCGTACAGTAAAAACGTTTGGTAGCGATAATTTTGAAATAAAACCTTATGATGTTGGGTAAATAAGTGTCAATCAAAAACCAGTATTTTACATGGAACGACTGCCTATCTGATCTCCACAACCCTAACTGGGTTGTGGAGATCTGGATCTGGGTAATACCTACGATACTCCTTGGTAAGACTGGTTGTCAGACTTTCGGGCTTCCGACGACCCGTAACGATTGTCAAAGATCCACAAATGACATCCACGGCTTATCATGCGTTTCGAGGCACGGAGGAGTCTCGGTATCTAAAGATGGTCACCCCCATCCACGGATCAAACGCGGCAAGCGTAGCTTAACCTGATGGATCGACCCGTGCGGCTGATATTACTTAGCCACGAGCTCCTGAGTAGATAGAGTATTTTCCTAATTAGATCTGTGTTTCGAATATGTACCAGCTACTTGTAGGAAAATATTTTATTGTATTTGTGCCCCAGATGGCAATAATAGGCTCGCGCTCGCCCCCTATTACACGGAGGAAGGCGTGATGTTATAGTTATGTTAAAAATAAACTCAAACTCAACATTTATTTCAATTAAACCATTTACAGACACTTTTGAATTGTCAAGGAGTCGGTCAGTTAGAAATATGAAGCTAATTGCCCATTCCAAAGCGTGATAGGTACCTATGGAGAAGTTTAAGGCTCTTACAGACTGGGGCGATATCGCGGTCGCGACAGGCAGAAATATGCTTTTGGGTATTAAGTTCTATTTACGTTTTTTTATGTTGTAATTTTTATCTGCTTGAGTACAGTTTGTTCATTGTTTTGTTGGTATACTGGCGCGTGCTAGCTAACATATGGCAAGTGTGTAATTTAATCCAATATTTTGTGTTTCGTAATGTTAATTACTTTGCATACGATTTGTATAGAATCCATTTTTTTTCTCTAACTGAAAAGACAGCTGTGCTGCTGGGGAGTTTGTGGCCACTTCTTCTTCCCACCTAAAGCACTAGGAAGTGATGAAGGGCGGGCGTTTTGGGGGACTGTCTTATGTAATTTTGACGTTCCAAAATTGCTGATGCGCAAGAAACTCCATGGAGACTCTTTTTAAATTATATTGTTACATAAAGATTAGTATAAATAATGTTGAATTTATAACTAAATGTGAGGACGATGTAAAAGAAAACGCGTACATAGTAGCAAAATAAACAATTTCAAAATAAAATAGTGCAGTGGTGGCCCAGTGGTAACGGCCGCGACTTACAAGTTGTAGGTCGTAGGTTCGAACCCAGACAGGCGCTTTACTTTGTGTAAATTAGTTCATCACCACTGCTCTCAAAACGGTGAAGGAAAACATCGTGAGGAAACCGGCATGTCCTAGAACCAAAAATTCGAAGACATGTGACATCTACCAATCCGCACTGGGCCCGCGTGGTGGATTACGGCCCACTCCCTCTCACCTAGAGGAGGCCAGTGTCCCAGCAGTGGGAACATTATAGGCTGATTATGTAAAATAAAATAATTAAAAATAAGCCGAGGCAGCTAAGTTATGTATTAGAAAATAAAAGGAAAGTCCTAGATATTCTTAAATTAGCCATTGTAATATTTGTAATGTTAATTAAATGAAATTCGGTGTGAGAGCCTGGTTTTCCGTCACACACGGAATCCTAGTATGGACGCCAGTCTCTCACAGAGGAACATGTCTTAGGCATTTTTGTCAAAACGCTATAATTCTTGTTTCTATATGTTTTTAACTATGTGGATCTTAAAGATTAATATCATTTAAATACCAGCAAACTACCTACGTGCGAAAGGTAATATATATAGAATCAAATCATACAGAGAATAATATCTTACAATTATTTCGAGTTTTGTAAATCCAAAAAAAACCTGTCAGTCGTAGGACTGCCCTCAGAAATGAAAACTTCTTAGCTTCACAAACTTGTAAACATCTGTAATTATTATGTATCTGAGCGTGACGGTCACGCGAGTTCAGTACTTGTTCCTCATCTCATAAGTGCCCAACGTGCCTAAAGGCTTTTACAGACAGGAAGGCTCTTACAGACTGAGGCGATATCGCGGGCGCGACAGGCATATTGCTGCCTGTCGCGACTGCGATATCGCCTCAGTATGCAAGAGTCTTTATTTACTTTATAACCAAATTACAAGATGATTATTAACATTAACTAAATTAAAATAAAACTAAGTTAAACCTAAAAAAGGCCCTCGAGGCATTGTACCGAGGATGCTGGCGGCATTTCCTCGTTGAATTGCAATGCCGATGCGTTGCGTGCGCGAGAAAGCCGCCAGCTTTTCGGTCACCAGTTACATCAACTAGACTTCGCGATTTCCGCAAATAACTTATGTGCACTGGGACCTCACGGACCGAGGGTCTCGACGCCAAGAGGCACAAAGTTGTAAAATTTATGAAATCGTTTCTTTTAAATTTTGGCTTTCTTTACAATCACACAAACGTCTGGATTCGGAATTTTAAACGTATTGATGCACTGATCACTTAAAATAAATTTATTATACAAAATATAACATAATCGATTAAAGGGTACCTACCGAGAGAAATCGAGCCGTGGGAACATCGATTATAATTACACTCTACATCGAAACAATTTACTCGAGAAGTCGGAAATCGATTAATATAATTACACTTTAATGAACTGTATCATATACTCGTAATATCGGAGAATAAATAAATGATATTCATTTAGCTAGAGATTCTCTTTCTGGAAATCTTAACGTGTGTGCTGTCTTCTGCGATTACTGCTGAAGATGATTATTTTTCATAGAATCTAATCGACCATAGATTATTTATTGATAGCTGGTAGCCAAAAGTCCCATAGTTTTGTTTTTTTTGTCCCATGTTTTTTCTCCAGTTATGTTTAAGTCACACTATTGTGAGAGAGAGAGCTTCATAGATAAAGATAAAAAAATCGGCCAAGTGCGTGTCGAACCACGCTTAATGAAGAGGTTCCGTAGTTGGGCTGAATTTATCCCAAGAACAAACTAAACATTGTAGTTGAAAAACATGTTCTCCCATACATACACATCTACTATTACTACTTAGCTGAGATAGTTTAGATTAAAAAAAAAAAATAAAAAAAAAGAAATAAAAAAAAAAAAAAAAGAAAAGATAAAATTTAAAAATCTAAAATAAAAAGTATTATTGATTATTGACTTGGTATCGTATTGTTATACGATTATTTACGAGTTTCATAACAACCTCCTGAAATGTTTTGCAGGTTCAAAACAACAGCTTGTATACTACTCTTATGATTTTTTTCACATATCCAAAAACAACCATTTAGCTGGCAGGGGATCGACACTTGACTCTAACAAAAATTATATGTAGCACTTCGTCGGCGTGATTAATATTTATGTATACCAATGCCCAATAATTATAGCTTTCTAGTACCTACTAAGTGTCTCTGAGCCAAACTATGGGACAAATGAGAAAAAAAAAAACGTAATGTGGGAAGGATATTTAAAAAAAAAATCTAAAAATATTTTTTTTTAACTTTTATTTAAGAGGACGTTAAATGCCAGCGACCTTGAGCGAGTGGGAGGAGCTTGCGTCACCCCCCGCGACCCCGCAACCGTTCGCACGTAACGTAGGGTAACCATACGTTTCAGATTGTGTGGACTGTCCTGCCTGATTTTTTTATCACAATCCAATTTTTTTTATGTAGTGTTCATAAATAAGGTAATATTCTGATAATAAAATAAGATTGTAATATATTATATTATTTTAATAGTTTGCATTGAATAAGTTCGTTTAAACAGGGTTTAATTTTAAACACCATCAACCTCTCTCGTCATTGTACTCATCATTATAAACAACTTTTACTATATTGGACACAACATGAAATAACTTGGAATAAACATGAAATCGCAAAAAATCAGCTGTTCCCTACATTTTGACGAATTAAGCGAACATAAATGTAGGGAACAGAAGATTTTTTTTTCGCGACTTTACGAGGCTCGGATGAGTCTCGGTACGTAAAGATGCTCACCCATCCACGGAACAACCGCGGCAAGAATAGCTTAACCTAATTGATCGGCCCGTGCGGCTGTGATGCGACTAACGAGCTCTTTAGCTATGGAAACAATATAAAGTGAAATGAAAAGCCAAAAATCTAAATAAATAAATTTAATTCCAAAATAAAACAATTAATTTCTTTAGTGACAGATGAGAAAATATGAGATGTGCAGGCAAGATTTAAAGAGGAAATGGGCTGTATGGATCAGGGGGCCGATTCTACTAATTTGCAAAGTTATACGCTCTGTACGGTCTCATCAATGGTTCGGTTTCGTTCGGCTCTCGTTCGTCCCCCATAAATTAATTAAATTCTACAATTTTTATGACAATAACTGAAACTGTAACTGACTGTAACCAAGTCGCAACTCAACTAAATCACTACGGGAATGAATGGCAATGAATGAGTGTTACCTATAGTTCAATTAGTAAGTTTATAATATTACTATAACAAAAATGGTTGAATAACAAATACATTTTATACGAATAATAAACCCATTAAAACTTATTTTCCGTTATATTTACCACGAAAAGTAAATGATTTTTTCCATATATTTTAATAATTGTAAATTAGCAGATTTTCTTAAAGGAAACAGTCTGGGCGGTTCAAATCGTGTAAAACGAAACGGATTTTGAATGTCGGATAGAGTTACTTTACTATAAAATAAACAGCGGGAATGGAATACTATACTAACTACTATACTACATGGCATGGTGGCCATGCCAATAGTCGCTGATCACTGTTGCATGTCATTGAAACAACGAAATAATTTTAGGATCAGTAGGTATCACGGTATGATGTGTGATTTGATAAGTATTCAATGATTTTCATATAATATTAGTTCTAACATCAAATATATTAATATTCCGGTGCGTACCTAGGTAGGTACCTACGTATGCCTACAATAGCAAAAAGAATCATACGTTGTTCATAAGTAAAATATGAAAACGCTTGAAAACCCTGATTGAGTTGAGGTTCAATTGCCATTTTAGAACAATGTTGTTAGTAGAATCGCCCCCCAGAGTAAGTTAGTATATTTGGGGAGTCAGTTTACAAGGGATGGAAAGATTGATGAAGTGGAAAGGAGAGTAAATGCGGGAAATAAAGTGAATGGTACAAATACATGTGATTGTAACCAACTAGTCGATGCCTAAAAAGGCTCGACTGGCTGTTCATAATGGTGTGCTGATGTCTAAGCTTATGCATGGAAGTGAATGAATTTTGGGTGTGGCAAAAGAAGCATAAAAGTAGAATAAGGGCCGATTTTTCAATCGCCAGATAACTTTTATGTGAAGAATATGTTTGACGTTTTGACAGCTTTTGTATAGAAAATATGTCAAAGCGCCGTATTTATTCCTCAGATAGAAGTTAACTGATGATTGAAAAATCGGCCCTAAATGCTGTGGAAATGCCTCCTTGCGAAGCATGTGTGACGTGACTATAAATGATAGGCTGAAAAATTATGTGATAAGGCAACGGTGCGGTTTAAAAGAAGCGTGCAGCTGGCCTTCTATAGTTTTTGCCTTCCCCTTGGGAAGAAGGCGTGAATTTGTTTGTACTAATTATTTTTTTTACATTTCGTAGAAATGTAGTAATTTTTCGAAATATTCCTCTTGTCGAGTGTCTTGATCTTCCTGTTTCTCTGTCTCTTCTTTGTCTGTATTTTGCCTTCAACCAAAATCATTGATTCCATTCCAGTTGATGGTCCTGGAAATATAAAAAACAAAACCTGTGAATCTACATTGTATATAATAAATAACGAACCATTGTCAGTTCTTTCACTATTTTCGTCATTATTTATTTCCGTCGGGTCGCAAAAACCAAAATATTAAAACATAATCTTATTAATGGGCTGCACCTGTTTATTTAAACTAGACAAGTTTCTAACCTAATATAACGGGATTGTCCCCATAAAACCATAATAAATGGTATGCCTAGAATCTACAATTTATTTAATACTCACTTTGTCTCCGCATTTTCATTTTCATTGTCAGTTCTTTCATTATTTTTATCATTATTTATTTCCGTCGGGTCGCAACAACTAAAATATTAAAACATAATCTTATTAATGAGCTGCACCTGTTTATTTAAACTAGACAAGTTTCTAACCTACTATAACGGGATTGTCCCCATAAAACCATAATAAATGGTATGCCTAGAATCTACAATTTATTTAATACTCACTTTGTCGCCGCATTTTCATGTTGGGAATCATTGTCAGTTCTTTCATTATTTTTAGCATTATTTATTTCGTCGGGTCGCAACAACTAAAATATTAAAACATAACCTTATTAATGAGCTGCACCTGTTTATTTAAACTAGACAAGTTTCTAACCTACTATAACGGGATTGTCCCCATGAAACTATAATAAATGGTATGCCTAGAATCTACAATTTAATACTCACTTTGCCTCCGCTTTTTCATGTTGGGATTCATTGTCAGTTCTTTCATTATTTTTATCATTATTTACTTCCGTCGGGTCGCAACAACTAAAATCGTAAAACATAATCTTATTATGTACTACACTTGTTTTTTTTTAAGCTAGGTAAGTTTCAAACCTGCTGTAACGGGATTGTCCTCAAAAAACCATAATAAATGGTAGTCTACAATTTATTAGGGCTTACGTGCTCTCCGCATTTTCGTTTCGGGAAACTGTATTATTTTTTTATCCTCCTAAAAAAAAATTTGATACGGATCTAAAGTTATGTTTGAACTTACTCGTAAATAATGGATATACTCGCGCACAAAATATTATCAAAATAACATTTAACTAACCTCATTATATTATAATAAAATAATATATGAGAAACTTACCTCAGTATCCTGTTTCTTTCAAGTATACGTCATTTCTCTTTCAGAACTTTAGTTGGTTCTACTCATATTGTCGAAAAAATACGTAAGTACAGCGGTCGCGCAAAGTATCAGCGTCTACCCGTGACAGTGGTCAGCGGTACACTGCCGCCCGTCGCCCGCGCAGAGCGCCGCATGCCGTTCCGTTCGATTTTATAGGGAATATTTATTTTTAGTAATAAAAGTATGAATATTTGAAAAAAATCACAGATAGAATTATAGATAACAAAATAGTCTATTCATACAAAAACAAACCATGAAAATATCTTTAGTAGTTTGGAAGTAATTTCGATTTTTATATTTGGGTAGACCTTACTTCCTGAATTTATTTCATAAAGTATTTTACTACAATACTAAAATATTCACAGATATAATTGATGTGTATGCGGTCTAGTTTAACATACATTTTTTGCGTAACTTACTTGCATTAATTGAAGGCGTAATAACAGATTTAAAAGTCACTAAAATCATATATCTGCACCTTAACTACTTTTTCGGCATGATTAACACGTACACCTATGCCAAATTACAGCTTTCTCGTACTAAGAGTTTCTGAGCTAACCCGGGGACAGACAGACATGTTGAAACTATAACTGAAATGGCTTCTGAATCAGTTTATCGGACCATTAAAATTAAACTGCAACATAATTGTTTATAATTAAGTAGTACCAATTACAAACTGAAATGAAATTAAATGAAATTGTTTATTCTGTAAATAAGATATTAGAACCACTTTTACAAGTCATATATAAAAAAAAAAATATCAAGCTAGATGGAGTCGACATTTCCTATCTGACTACCCCTGAGAAGAAATGGCGAAACAAACTCAAGGGTAACTAAGGCACACATTCATAAACGTCCATCAAACTTATTTTAGTTAAAATGCTGCTAACGTTCGTTTGTCCTTATCTGTCACTTTGACATTTGTGTTTGTTAGAAAGTAACAAAACCTCTTTTTATTAAAATAGCCATGCTAAGTTTTATGAACAAGGGGAGACAAGTTTATTAACCCACCTTTCTTCTTGTTGATTACCAACCTACCTACCGACCTTGAAATTGCTATTATCAATACGAGTAGTATCATAAAACCGGCAAACTTGTTTACAAAACACGCCGTAGATAGAGTTCCGTTTTTCCAAGTATGTAGCCTATTACTCATCATCTCATTATCTGCCAAGCCTTTTCCCAACTATGGGGTTGGGGTCGGCTTTCAGTCTTATTGCATGCAGCTGAATACCAGTATTTTACATAGAGCGACTGCCTATCTGACCTCCACAACCGAATTACTGGGTAATAAACCCTTTGGCCTTGACTTTCGGGCTTCTGACGACTCGTAGCGACTGTCAAAGATCCATGAATGACAGTCGGAACCAACGACTTACCATGCTTTCCGAGGCACGGAGGGGTCTTGGTATGTAAAAATGGGCACACATCCAGGGATCAACAGCGGCAAGAGTAGCTTAACCTGATTGATTGACCCGTGCGTCTGTTTTTATTACTTAGCCACAAGCCCCTCGAAGTAGTCTTCAATTATGAGTTGAAATACTCGAAAGACATAATCTTGTTCCCCATACTTCCTCTTTGCAAGTCGAATTTGTACGAGATAAACATTTTACGAATATAAATTAGTCGACACCGCCATATCGACTGAATAAACTACGCACAAAACATCGTGTTTATGTGTGGGTGGAACGTACGATAACGATTAATTGTCTGTGTGAGCGTAAAGCAAAGATTATGTGAAATTTGAAGACGGGAGAATAGGCAGAAAACAGATGGGATTTGAGTAGCATTTTTTGATGATTTAAACATCTTTCCTCTCGCTCTCCTGCAATTTGTGGGAGTGATTTCGTGAAAAGGGACGGAAGTGTGTAACAGGAAGCCGGGAAAACGCGCGCTATTTGATTTGACCAAGTGCGCGCGCGATTGTAGAGTTGCACCCTCAGATGGTACTAACCCATTTTCCGAGAGATTGATACGGCATCCAACAGAGTAATGATACCTTGTTTTACTTCAATGTTCTGTAATTTCATCAATAATTTCATTAATTCAATATTCTACCTTTGCGAACAAAAAGCTCAAGGACCAAGGTGAGATGTCCGATGTTACATACACATCCTAAGCGACTACTGCAAAGCTCGCTCTTTTTTCGAATGATCTTTAATCGAATGCTTGGTACAGATTATAAATTTTCTTTCAGTGGTAAAGCCTTCTTGAAATAGAATTGAATATTTATTTGCCAGAAACATGGTATGTTTACACAGGTCTTCATAATATTGCAATACTTAGTGTTACATGTCTCACCGTTTTAACGGTAAGGAAAATCAATTTAAAATTACATCAAATCAAAGAAGAACATTAATTTTCAATTTACAGGATAGGATTTGTAGGATATGTCCTAAAACTAAATTAAAAACCATATACGTATCAAAACCAAGACATGTAAAATATGGCGTTCCGCAAGGTAGTGTATTGGGTCCGCTTCTTTTTTTGATATATACTATTGATCTCCCGAAAGCAACAACCAACAAAATGGTTCTTTTTGCAGATGACAGTACAGCTATAATAAAATGTACTAATTCAAATAATTTTAAGAATGACATTATTACTTGCTTAAATGACATTATAAATTGGTTAGATAATAATAATTTGGTTATAAACCTAAGCAAAACAAAAGTCATGCATTTTTATCAACGCTGTGAAAACCCAAACGTTAGCATTTCCTACAAGGGCTGTGATATTGAAGAAGCTAATAAGGCTAAGTTCTTAGGCTTTATAATTGATAGTCAAATTACATGGAAACCTCATGTTGAAGATCTCTGTTGTAAGAAACTTAGCAAATTCGCATATGCTCTTTTTCAACTCTCAAAGAAAGTTAACAGTCAGACAGTTTTTAACAGCGTACCATGGACTGGTAGCCTCTGTTTTGCGGTATGGCATTATTTTATAGGGGCACTCTACTGATAGGGAGCTGGTATTTAGACTGCAGAAGCGATGCATCAGGTCAATGTGTGGTCTTAAGATAACTGATAGCTGTGTTCCCTATTTTAAATCGTTAAAAATTTTAACTTTGCCTTGTTTATACATAATGGAAACTGCTTTGTTTGTGAAATATAACCCACATCTATTTAAAAAATTATCAGAGGTCAAGAAAAATCCAATACGTACTCAATACATCAATCAATTATGTCAAGTAAAATGTAAAACCGCACTAATGCAAAAACGTTTTTTTGGTATTACATAATCAGCCTATAACGTTCCCACTGCTGGGACACAGGCCTCCTCTCTGTGAGAGGGAGTGGGCCGTAATCCACACGCGGGCCCAGTGCGGGTTGGTAGATGTCACATATCTTCGAGTTTTTGGTTCTAGGACATGCCGGTTTCCTCACGATGTTTTTTTCACCGTTTTGAGAGCAGTGGTGATGAAATAATTTACACAAAGTAAAGCGCCTACCTGGGTTCGAACCTACGACCTACAACTCGAAAGTCGCGGACGTTACCACTGGGCCCCACTCATATACATATAATAGAGTACCTAATATTATAAAAAATATGGCTAAATTCAAATTTACAAGGGAGCTAACAGAAATTTTAATTATGAAAACTTATTACACGATTGACGATTTTCTTAATGATGATTCCCTAACTGATTGACTATATATTATATAGTCAATCACTATACTCTTACTCTGATTGACATAATTATTGTGATTCTGGCTTCATATAGTTTTTATTTCCGTTTGACATTATATAATCTTATTTTATTTTTTATTGCTGTGACTACGCTGCCATTTTTTAATTTAGATATTATTTTTTTTTTTTTTTTATTTGCAATTCCAAAGATCTAATTGAATATTACTATACTTATTTTAGATTTTTTATATTCTTTTTATTTAATTGTAAACCTTTGCTTGTAATTTCTATGTGAGGATAAAATATGGAGAACTTTATTATAAAAACACCTATGTACTATACCCATGTTTGCAAAGAAATAAATGATTTGATTTGATTTACATTAAGTATTTACATTATATTAATTTTAAATATTATTTCAATTATTATAATTAATATACATACATCACACTTTTATTCACTCACATTTACCATGTCATTAACAAAACAATAAGTTTAACATAGTAGGTATCACATAACTTAAATAATTACTTATGCCTGTATTTTAATGCCAGATCAAGAGAAAAAAATTAAAAATACTGTCTCAGTGTACTTCCCATCACCTCATGTAGCAGTATTATTTCAACATTACTTCAGCGTGAGAAAGAGATGGAGCTATAAGTCCTGTACAGCTCCATCACTTTCCCACTGTGAAGTAATATTATAATAATACTGCTATAAGAGGTGATGGTTGGCCCCCTAAGGTCAGTAGGTACCTAAGCTACTGATAGTGGAAATTACTATGAAATTATTCAGTTTTCTAAACACGAAATAGAATTTCAGTAGAACAATTACCTACATAGCCCGAAGAATTGCCAGACATAAGTGGCAGTGGGCAGTGGCAGTGGGCTCGCAGAGCAGATGCGGCCGAAAGGTTCTGGAGTGGCGACCGCGTACAGGAAGACGTAGCGTTGGAAGGCTTCCTACAAGGTGCACCGATGACCTTGTGAAGGCCGCAGGAATCCGCTGGATGCGGGAAGCACAGAACCGGTCGAAGTGGCGGTGCTTGGGGGAGAACTATGTCCAGCAGTGGACGTATTTCGGCTGAAATGATGATGATGATGATGATGAATTATCTACATAGAAATCACTTTACGGTGCTCAAAACGGTGAAGGAAAACATCGTGAAGAAATCGGTGTGTCCTAGAACGAAACATTCAAAGATAATTATGTTACATCCGCCAACCCGCACTGGGCCCGCGTGGTGAATTATGGTCCACTGCCCCAAACCATCTCACAGAGAGGAGGTCCGTGTCCCAGCAGTGAGAACATTATAGGCTAATTATGTACGAGTAAGTAACCTACTGGCTTACATAAGTCATAACATTCGAAAATATTGGTTTAGAATTAAATTTTAGCAAATGTGAACTCTTCATTCAAAAAACTTCTTACGGTTTGGATAATTTAAAATCCAAATTAAATTTTCTGGCACCGAATATCAAAATAGTAGACAGAAAGTCACTTTGCCTCCTGGGTTCTCCCATCTTTGAAGAATCTTTTCCTGATTACATTACTAACACTATTTCTAAATTCCAAAGTCACGCAAATTGTTTACTCGAAATCAGTCCTCATTATGCTCTTATAATTCTAAAGTTTTGCCTTTTTGTCCCTAAATTTACTTATGTGCTTCGCTGTAGCCCTTTTTGGAAACATCCAAATTTGCTTTCACCAATAGACGATTTAGTCAAAACTAGTTTAGAAACGATTTTAAATATTCAGCTCAATGAACCATCTTGGTTACAAGCATCCCTCCCTATTCGGTTTGGCGGTTTAGGAATCCGCAAAATTTCGAGTGTTGCTTCCCCAGCCTTTTTGTCGTCCACCCATAGCACGTCACGTCTCATAGGTAATGTCCTAAGGGCTTTGCCCACAAACTATGACACTGCGGGCTTGGAGGATGCCAAGAATGCTTTTCAAATTGCTTGCCCGGGTAAAGAATTTCCAGACAACCTAAAATCTCAGAGGAGCTGGGACGATATTTATTGCGATTTAACATACAAATCGATTCTGAGCCGCAGTTCAGGTCCGGATCGCGCAAGACTTTTGGCGGTCGGAACCAGAGAGGCCGGTCATTGGCTACATGCCCATCCTTCTCCATATACCGGTACCTTCCTGGATCCGACCTCGCTTCGTCTGGCGACTGGACTGCGGCTTGGGGTCACGGTATGCACTCCACACACATGCCCTTGTGGCACGGACGTGGACCGACTGGGTCACCACGGACTTTGTTGTCAAAAAAGTGCAGGCCGCTTTTCAAGACATGCAACACTTAATGACATAATCCGCCGGTCTCTTGCCAGCATCAATGTGCCTGCTCTTCTTGAGCCGACTGGCATTGTCAGAGATGATGGCAAAAGACCTGATGGTGTGTCTTTGGTCCCGTGGAGTTTGGGACGGATGCTTGTGTGGGACGCTACCTGTGTAGACACACTGGCACCGTCCCACCTCCAACGGACTACTTCTAAAGCGGGTGCAGCGGCAGAAAATGCCGAAAATCTGAAAGTTATTAAATATGGAGGCCTTGGCAGAGAGTACAACTTTGTGCCCTTTGGCGTCGAGACCCTCGGTCCGTGGGGTCCCAGTGCGCATAAGTTATTTGCGGAAATCGCGAAACGTCTAGTTGATGTAACTGGTGACCGAAAAGCTGGCGGCTTTCTCGCGCAACGCATCAGCATTGCAATTCAGCGAGGAAATGCCGCCAGCATCCTCGGTACAATGCCCCGAGGGCCTTTTTTAAGCCTAACTTAGTTTTAATTTAATTTAGTTAATGTTAATAATCATCTTGTAATTTGGTTATGTAAATAAATGATATAAAAAAGTCATAACAACATTAAAATTATTCGTATATAAACAATCCCTCAAGGTCAAGTCAACACCGCCCGGTCAACAAAGTAACGTATCTGTCACCTAATCTATGCGTGTTTTGATGTGGCTCGCTCGTGTGTGACGTGTTTACAATACACAAACGCGCATGTGTGCGTTTAGATGGTAAACGTATTTATTTTAGGCACCGGCTACACCCGGTTCAGTCCTCCTTGTCTTTTTGATCGACCAACAGTGTCAGTGCTTTGTGAAATTATTAAAAAAAAAGTTTGGAATCATCATGTCGGCATCACCCATTGCGAGGCAAGCGACCAATGTCCAGGCCATTCCTTCAAGGAGGGTACTTATCACCGACCCCTCGCAGATGCCTGATGTATACTCCAGCACACCTGGAGGCACTGTGTACTCTACCACTCCTGGAGGTAATTGAACTTCTTCTGTAATTATTTGGGTCATAAAACTATTGACACAAGACAATCACGCTTTGTATCTGTGATAGAACACATTATTTCGATATTTTTTATTTTATTTTATCTGTGACGAAGCCCTAAAGTTCAATAGCCTGTCATCTATGTAGTAAGAATTAATTAATTACCCAGACAGTCTAACAATAGTGAATAAGGATTATGTTCACAAACTGGCAAGCGACGTTTAAACAATAATACTCTCTTGCCAACATGAGCTTGGATAAAAGGAACCAGCACTGTACAAAACAATTTTATAAAGTTAGTACGTACGGATTCGTCAAGTATCATGAGTTGTAAAACTAATTTTAGAAGCGACAATGAACTCAATATTGAGCTTAATTGTTGAATTGTACCTTGGTAGGGTTTAATTGGTTCAACCATTATGATAATTAGGTATTCAATTACGTACATTCAATATGAATGAACTTTAAAGTGTGTTCAATGTTGTTTAAAAAACAAACTGATTAGGGCACTAATTATGATAATAATTTATACTTACACTGGCTTATAGTGGATAAGCAACTAGATACTTATAAAACAACTTTTGTTTTGTCGACGGATTCAAAAAAACAAGTTTTTCGCAACATAATAGATTAAAAAGCAAAAATTTAAATACAATCTTCCTAAAACTGTCCATAAAGAATAATTAGTTAGCTATTCATAACTATTGAAAATAGAATAGGTACCTAGAAATCTTACATTTCCAAAAAAAAAACCGCCAAAGCAATCTTATTAATCTATCAAAAGACATGAAGAATACGAAAGGTTACATGAAAACATTTTGATATAATCTAACTGCTACGAATGCTACTTAATTCCAAACAAGATAATCCATGTCTTTGTTTGTGTAACCCTTCAGATTATCAGCGACATAACTTGTTGTTTATGTTATCACATAAAAACAAATTACGACCGTAAATAATAGTTATACACTGCCTACACAAACGGGATAAAGTGGGCTTTTGCAATCTGGCGTCAATTTAGTTTGTAAACCCACCTACAGAATTCAAAACACTAGAACATAGCAATTCTAAGATTAAGAACTTACTTAGGGCACCAACATGGGCACTTATGAAACGTCAGAAGCAAGGTACACGGTTCCAATTGGTCGTTTCCTATGGAGAAGAGCCGGCAAGAATCTCCAAGGTTACTATTTTTAAAATAATTGGCTTTACAATGTTTTTAAATTACAGTGTCAATAGGTATGGGAGGACAGTGACAGAATATAAGGATTTTAAACGCTCTATATATCTGGATTTCTATCTAGAATCATTTTAGGAACTTAACTGAGGCCACGGAGGGCAAACATTGGGAATATAACCTCGTTTAAACCTTACCTTATTTTAATAAAAAGGATTAACTCAGCACACCAATTCTTACTTTCGGAGTCCAACTCGGAATTGAATATACTCGTAGACTCTAAATTAAAAGATCAGCTATAATAAACGTATCAATTTCCTAACCCAAAAAAATATAACAACGTGTACGTGAGGTGTACCTATAGCTCCCACATTCCGCCACTTATGTTAAAATCCCATATAATGGGGCGAGCCTATTGCCTTCATCCCAACCTATCAATAAAACGCAAACGTGATTTCGTTACGTAAACATGCCACGTGGCGATATTAACTGTGTTATGCTAAGTTATATAAAGACTTGGCAACTAGTTGTACAAAATCGACTGTTTGTTTAAGATAATGGAACAACTATGTCCACTTATCGTGCATTTGCGCACACTGGACACATTGCTGATAAATCTGTGGAAGGTTTCCGATTATCTGTTGTTAATTATGCAGATCTGGTTTTGTATCAAGTTTTAATGTTGTTTAAAATCTTGCCTTTTTTCTACAATTTTGTGTTTTATATACTTAATCATAATTCATAAGACACCATATCCATAATTATATACTTTATCGGTGTTTTCTGTTAAGTTGTTATGTTATTATTCTTCGAATACCGTTTTCATAAAATATCAGGTCTTCGTCATTTATTCAAAAATCTGCATACATATTATTATGTAAATTAGGCAGAATAACGATGTTCAGTATTAACTAAATATAAGCGTTTAAAATACACGTTATCGACGATTATTTAAAATCCAATTTCAAAGTAAACACCTTATTTTAACTTAGTAAAATCATCAACGACTTTTCATAAAAAAAATCGACAAGACTGACATAAAAGTCAGGAATTTTAAAGATCGAATGAAATTAAAGCCGACGGTTAAAAGGTACTAAGGCATAAGCGACATTTTGGCCGAAAATGAGTTATGAATGCCATCCCACATATCTATTTTTAAGTAGGATGGCAATCATAACTCATTTTCGACCAAAATGTCGCTTATGCCTTATTACCTTTTAAAGAAACAACTTATCTCCAGAATTAAACTTGTAATAAATTAATATAGAGGTCAAGATAATACTTTGGTTTACTATGGTGGTTATTGGAGAAAATACTGGGTCTGATAAAATTAGCTAACGAAGCTCCGCAGACGTGATGGGCATCGATATCTCAATTGGATCGCCTCAAAATAAACCTACTGTTACCTAAAGTCGAATTATTGATTCACTGGTGTACCTAATCTGACATGTGCTAGCTGTCACTGTGTGTAATAAAATGGTAATTTTTATTGTATTCTAGGCTTATTATTGTACACTTATTCTACACTTATATACATCGATTAAACTTAAATATCACCATTACAATAAATATAACACAAAGTGACAGCACATGTCAGAATACTCCAGACACTCCAGTGAATTAATAACTCGACTTTATTCAATTAAGGTTTTCTGTGGGTTACCGTCCAACGAGGTCATAACCAGTTTTCTTTTCGCTTTTCCAAAAAGTGAAAATATTTTCGAAGTTTTCCATTAAATCAACCCTCTAGGAAATACTCTAGCTAGACGTTCATTTTTTAACGATTTTATTTTTCCTAAGTATCTAGATACTAACTTGTTATCGAAAACTCGTGTCCATGAGTAATCTGCAAGAACCCGTTCTAAATATTGTGGCACATGTGAACAACCACATCGATTTGAGAGTGGAAAGCGATAGAATTTCTGTTTGATTATTTGAATATGAAAAAAGTCGGCCTGTGATAGAGAGAAGCTGGCTAGGAAATTCGATGTTTCTTTAGCTGGAATTTACCTAATTGGTTCGTGTTCTGTAACGTAAAAATAAAGTAATCGAACGTTTCTACAAACTTCTCTTAGAATAGACAGGCCTTTCATAATATTAAGAAGAACACATAAATATTAGTAAAGTTTATTATACGCCATGTTAGAAAGATGTGCTAACGATATTACATAAATATTATAAACAAAACAAGCGATAACATAACATTGACACGCGGAAATGCCGAAATAGAATTCGTACATAATATTATCGTCGAAACCACGCGGCTGTTTTCCTCGTAAATTCTTTATGTAGGTAATATGTCGTATGACATAACAGTTTGAACATCTTTGAACTTCGAACAAAATATTTATGAACAGAATTAAATTTTAATGCAATTGGCTTGTATTTAGGTATCATATTTAACGACTCGAAGGCATTCATTTTTATTAGTTATTAATTAGATATGTTCATTATTTGCTTTATGTTTGTTGACTACTATGGGGAATAGTTAGCTAATGTGCAGACTATACCTACATTTCTTTGCAATGCCGATATCTGAACATAATTATTAGGATATTCGAGATCTAGGCCTTGTAGGGATATTTAAATAATATAAATGTACAAAGTTGAGTACCTATTTATGTTGATTGCGAATACTAAAACTTCACTACAGATTTCGTACACAAGACCAATTTTGTGTTAAAGATGAGGAACTCTATTTTTTTTAAAGTTATATAATTATTGTTGTGTTTTTTATTAACATCTTCTATTTTCTTCTTTCCAGGCACGAGGATAGTATACGAGAGGTCGTTTATGATGTCGCTACGGCATTCTCCGATCTCGCAGACACCACCGAAGTGCGCATTACCAGCCGCAATGCTAAAGAATCCTAACTCCGTCCCGAATGTCATACAACCGTCGGCGGCGCAAAAGGCGCGCTCAAACTCAATCTCATTCGACGAGACGCAAGAAACATTCAGCATGGATCTCTAATAGGTTAAGATTTAAGTAATTACAAAAAAAAACTTATGCTTTATCGTATGTATAATTTCATAATGTAAGTTCTAAATACCACGTGTTCGCGCGCTTACTTTATGTCTGTTCCATACTTTAAGTGTCAGTTTTATTTTACTTAGGACCAGGAAATTAAAGTAGCAACTATTTTAATATTAAACTTCATGTCCTAAGTACCTAGTTATTTTTAAGTTAGCTTAAGCTCTTAATTGCGTGACTGAACATTATAGTAGCGTTCAAAACGCGGTCCTTTGCCACGCCCGCCAAAAACAATAAAAAATATAAAAGAGTACAGATAAAAAATACTTATTAAAAATAATTCAATTCTTAATGGAATGGATGCGTTCATAGTATGAGACCAAAAATGTATTTATTGTTAAAAAAATGTGGCAAAAGATAAATTGTAAATAATTGTTAGTTTTATGCGTGTAACGCACACTGTAGGTGCTTTAGTATTTTTTATATTAAAAGCAAGTGCCATTACATGGAAGTTAATTTTAGTGACGTAATTTCCTTCCGACTGGTGTTGCTGACATTGTTATGAAATCTCAGATTTTTTATATCTATTGTCTGGGTTTTACGATATTAATTTGTTTAAGAAAAAATCGGTCACAGATTGTTGAAATCTTGTAAGTCAAATTGTATTATTACGGTAGGCATCTGAAAATTTAGAAATTAATTGAAGTTTCTATTGCTGGGCTATACAAAGCTTTCTGAGATACTTTGCGGGATTTTGTAAACTTTCAGGCTTTAGAAATTACTGCACTTGGTTATCAGTCTGACTTTAATGACTTAGTAGCCCTAGATTAAGGACTTACTTATTGAAATGTTGTTCCAAAGCATTTATGTCTGTAATTATGGTTTATGGCCATTATCTCTCTTGTTAAATGTAAGTGCGTGTCCCACTTCTGTGGATGCTTTCAGTATACATAGTGTGTGTGTATACTATGTTGATATTACGACATACCTATTATTATGCGACTGCCAGTATAATACTTATGGAAATAAAAATGTTCAAATTTTATTTTTAATGTTTGATTTACCTTTAGTGTAACACTTGTACTTGTACACACTCCAGCAGGCTTAGCACGAGAACGTTTTGGCGACGAAAGAGTAGACAAAAATGACCTTCCGTGTAAACTTGACAGTTTTCTACCGAGAAATGTAGACAAGCGATTTCTATTCTAAAGAAGAGTAGATAGAAAGCGTCATGCTAAGCCTGCTGCTCATTTTAAAAAGGGTTCAAGCTAAGCTAAGCTAAGTAGTGCAAAACGTATGTGTTTTATATTATTTTGAAATCAAATCAAATCTTTTTATTGTGGGCATAGGTTATACATACAGATGTTAGGTAAATAACAGATCCATTATGTCCTGCATTGTAGGCATACAATAATAAATAGCGATGTATTTATTTACATAACCAAATTGCAAGATGATTATTAACATTAAATAAATTTAATTAAAACTAAGTTAAGCATAAAAAGGGCCCTCGGGGCATTGTACCGAGGATGCTGGCGGCATTTCTTCGCTGAATTGCAATGCTGATGCGTTGCGCGAGAAAGCCGCCAGCTTTTCGGTCACCAGTTACATCAACTAGACGTTTAGCGATTTCCGCAAATAACTTCGGATCCCACGGACCGAGGGTCTCGACGCCAAAGGGCACAAAGTTGTACTCTGTGCCAAGGCCTCCATATTTAATAACTTTCACATTTTCAAAATAAATATAATAAATTATGTCAACATGCAGATTAAACTTATATACGAGTATATCACTCGTAGATATAAAACATTTAGTTATCACTCATAAAGCAAATCTTACAAAATAAGAATTATTGACAGATTGTAGTAATGGTGACAGACTGTAGTAGGCACTAATTAAGAAAATCTTGGATCGTGTAGTAAGCTTTGTCAATTAAAAAAATACGCAATTTATATTTGAATAGTGGGAGTTCCTTGGTGTTTAAAATGTCCACAGGTATTTTATTGTAAATTTTAGATGCCGACGTAAATTTTGTAAGCATAATAGGTATGTGCATTTTATCTATGGGCCTTAGTTGCCTGACAATAAAGGAATGATTATATTATAAAACTATAACTCGAAACGAAAAGTGAAGGCACGTGAACATATCGGTATGTACGTAAGAAGTTGGCAGAAGCATCGCAGCGGTTATTTGCTGGATTCGTTTTCTCCTCTACTGATTGTTATTGTTAAAGAATTTACCTTATTTCGACTAGATTTAGACACACATATAAACTGAAAAACACACATGCAACATTTAGAGCAAAACTTTCAAGATTTTCATATGCTTTCCGCGAAATTAAAAAAAACACCAATATTCAAACATCGCTCACCATCTACTATGCGTATGCTTATGCATGGCTTTTTTTGTGTGGGAAATTAGCAAATAACTTCTCCAGCGTGACTAAAACCCACCCGTGTTCCTTCCGTTGCCTGTGTGTTGCCAGAGGCCACGGTATTTCTTTCGGACTTCGGACCCGTGACCGGTGCAGGCATCGGCCCTAGCGGACCCCTACAGCTGTGCTGACATCTTTTTTAAGGCGCTCGTGAAACACAACGCGCCGTCGACCCGGGCCTGGTCCTTATTGTACGGCGAGCTACCCATTGCTCACCGTCCGCAAGCCCACGCCTACGGTGGCCGGGAATCGGCCTGAGCGGCCCGACGCCCAGGGCGGCTTCTGCGGCAAGTAGGGGCGTGAGGGCGTGAAATTTTCCTCTCCCTCACTCGTTCCGCCTGATTCAGATTTTCGGCATTTTCTGCCGCTGCACCCGCTTTAGAAGTAGTACGTTGGAGGTGGGACGGTGCCAGTGTGTCTACACAGGTAGCGTCCCACACAAGCATCTGTCCCAAAATCCACGGGACCAAAGACATACCATCAGATCTTTTGCCATCATCTCTGAAAATGCCAGTCGGCTCAAGAAGAGCAGGCACATTGATGCTGGCAAGAGACCGGCGGATTATGTCATTAAGTACATACCTTATATTATAACTGCGGACCTATTTGTAGGTTCTAGCGTTCAGCGGGGTACTTCCGTAACACACTTATAGTCAAAAGAAAAATATTTTATTTCACATAATAACCTACATTGGCATTTAAATACCTACCTAATACAGGTACCATGTGATGGTCTTGCATACCAAATTATTCAGATTTTTTCCCATAACAATAACGGATAGGTAGATAGTTATCCGTAATGTAGTCCCTATCTATAGCCACAAACGCTAAAATGGCGTCATCAAACGTCAGAAGATTGAGTCAGAGCCGATTGGTCGTTTCCTATGGAGAAGATCCAACAAGAAACTCCACGGTCACTCTTTTAAAAAAGTCTTTTTCTCTCTCTCACTCTTTTTTCTTTTTTTTTATGGTAAATAGGTCCTATGGGAGGACAGTGTAGGCCTGTCAACAAGTACCAGGTACTTAACAAAATAGAAAATTGTCTACATAATTATGTACAGTCTATTAAACCTACAAGGTTCTTACATTCACAAAATATAAGAGACTCTCTTTAAGACGCTGACATCACCTAAACCGTGGTCACTGTCAGATTGCATAGAAAAGAAAGAGAAGCGCGATGATACAACGCTTGTAATTTATTGCAAAATATGAAGCAGTTATCTATTTACTCAAAATTGAGTTGAGTATTTGAAAATAAAAAAACAACCAAGTTCTGCATTCAAATAAGACGTTTTTGTTATTAATTAAATACGTAACGTATGTTGATATTTAATACAGATATTTTGGATTAGAACTCAAGGTAAGAGGTTCGGTTGAGGGAAAGGCATATTTCGTGCCCTCTCGCTCCCTAGCCGCCGCAGGAGACGCCCTAGGCGTCGGGAATCCCGGGCGGATTTCCGGCCACCGTAGGCGCGGGCTTGCGGACGGTGAGCAATTGGTAGCTCACCGTCAGGTAAGGACCAGGCCCGGGTCGACGGCGCGTTGTATTCCACGCGCGCCTCAACGAGATGTGGTCAGCACAAATGTAGGGGTCCACTAGGGCCGATGCCTGCCGGGGTCGCGGGAAGGTATAAAAGGGTCACCGAGGCCCCTGGTAACACAGGCAACGGAAGGAATACGGGTGGGTTTTAGTCAGTAAGAGATGCACACACCCTCCCGCTCCGCCCAGAGCGGGAGAAGTTATTTGATGATTTCCCACAAGAAAAAAAAGGGAAGAGGTTAGTTTAAACGTTACTTTGTATCGAGATTTTCTTCAAAACTCGTTTTGGTAGCAACCAAGTTCTGGGAAATATGTTCAAAATTAACATTAATTTTTTCTGCTACCACACACTATATGACAATATATATATTACAAGAAACGAAATTGCCAAATATTTGTATTTTTTTTTTTTTGAGAATCGTATTTTGGTCAATTGTTTGGCCAAAAGTCATGATTGCCATTACAACTGTAACAAATCTGAATTCATATCCTATCCACAAAAGCCACTCATAAAAAGTTAGCAATGGGTGTCATTTTGACAGTTCAACAAAATTCATTGCGTTATTTACTTTGTTGAGCAGACAAATTTTTCGAACATATGAAGCAATGGATTAGCAATGCCTAAACGAGCTTTTCCGTAAGCATAACATCACAGCTGTTTTTCTGAAGGGATAGGCAGAGGTGAACCTATAATACGTGTAGTACACACTGATTGTGCCAGTTATGTTTAAGTCCCATGTAATAGGGGGCGAGCCTATTGCCATCAACCGGGCACAAATCCAGACACCGGGCTGCTACTGACTTGCTGAGAAATTCCAGATGAAAAAACCCAATAACACTGCCCGCCCTGGGAATCGAACTTATTTGATAAACAACAACTGACCGGCAATGCCTACACGAGCTATTGCATAACTTCTCTTTAAGAGGCTGACGACAGCTGAAGCGCGGTCACTGTCGGACTGCATAGAAAAGAAAGAGAAGGTGCGATGACACAACGCTGGTAATTTATTGTAAAATATAAAGCAATTATCTATTTACAAAGAATCTATTGATTGGATAAAAAAATAAATTAATACACTATTATGCTTGACGGAGAAGGTACGTCTCTCTCGTTATCATCAGCCATATTTTAACTACTGTGGGCGTACAATGGGAAGTGTTGGTTATTGCACAATAGAAAAACCGTTTGCAGTTTAAATCAAATTATAATTTACGATCAAATAATCACACTGGCTATTCACGCACCGTAGGTACCCAACATAACTATACGGAACGCGCGACAGTTTCTAAACGTGTGCACTCCTTGACCGCCTCCGACCAACTGAACTTAACCCCGGTCGAGCGTTATGTTGTAGACTCTGTCGAGCACCGCTTGGTGGCGCTGGCATCCCGATTAGTCAAACGAGTGACTAACGTATTTCCGACATGCTAATATGTTGCTTCTAGGATAATCTGACAAAAAATCAGAATGATTGCATGCATATTAGTAGGTATAAAAAATCATGAAATGCTTTTTAATCATGAAAATATTTATTTAGAGATACCTCTAAAAGTTTCTTTTAACGATTTATAAACCACTTCGTGATTTTTTCTACCTTATTAAATTAGTTGTATTATGTTTTCAACACACTATGATTTTGTTTACTACAGTGGATCACATACTTTTAGGCATTATAAAACCTATTAAACTTGCGTTTAGCTCCTGTAGTCCCCTTAATCCGTGATACATTGGCACATGCTTCATGATGCTAATAGCAGCCTTAATGCCCGAGGTAAAGCTTTCGTACTCATTTTAACGAGATTAGATCAAAGCCGACGTATCCCAGCTTATTACGAATACTAAAGAGGTTCAAACTGATTCTGAATCATGTTGAATCTAACCAGGCTTTACCAGATAATATTTACATAATATACAGCGTGTATCAAAACGGTGAAGGAAAACATCTTGAGGAAACCGGCATGTCCAAGAACCTAAAATTCGAAGACATGTGACATCTACCAATCCGCACTGGGCCCGCGTGGTGGATACATATTAATCACGCCGACAAAGTGCTTTAATAAAATCATGAAAACGTTTTGTTTTTTAGGATTGCACGTAATGTGGGGATGACATTTTTTTCTCGTTTACCCCATGTTGTGGGGTATCGTTGGATAGGTCATTCAAAAATGGGGTCTGTTAACACCACTTTTCGAGTCAAGGATCCGCTTGCGGAATATTAAGCATTAAAGTGCTAATTTTTGTTAGAGTCAAGTGTCCCCCCCCCCCCCCTGCCAGCTAAACGGTTGTTTATGGAGATGCGACAAAATTGAAGGCAGTAGTACATATAATGAAATTAAAAGGAAAACTATCACAGCTACGTAGGCTTTACAAGATAACGAGTTATAGTCGACCAACTTAAATTTGCAGTTGGAGAATTGACCGTGGCATATATCAATGTATGGGAGATCATGTTTTTCAACTACAATATTAAGTTTGTTTTTGGGATAAATTCATCCCAACTTCCCAACTACGGAACCCTTCATTGTGCCTGGTCCAACACGCACTTAGTCGGTTTTTTATGCTTTGGGTAGACATTACTTCCTGAATTGATTTCATAAAGTATTTTACCATAACATGAATATTTAAGATTGACATAAGTATAGAATTGATGTGTACGCGTTTAACATATATTTTTGCATAACTAACTTGCATTATTTGAGGGCGTAATAACAGATTTAAAAGTCACTAAAATCTTATACCTGCGCCTTAAGACACTGACAACACTTAAACCGCGGTCACTGTCAGATTGTATAGAAAAGAAAGAGAAGCGCGATGACACAAAGCTTGTAATTTATTGCAAAATATGAAGCGATTATTTACTCAAAATAGAGTTGAGTAATCGAAAATAAAAACAAGTAAGTTCTGCATTCAAATGAGACGTTCTTAAATATCAACATACGTTACGTATTTAATTAATAAATTAAATACGTAACGTATGTTGATATTTAATACAGATATTTTGGATTAGAACTCAAGGTAAGAGGTTAGTTTAACGTTAGTTTGTATCAAGATTTTTGTTTAAAACGTGTTTTGGTAACAACCAAGTTCTGGCAAATATGTTCAAAATTAACATATATTTTTTCCGCTACCACAAACTATACAGATTTGGCAATTGTATTTTTTAAGAGAAGCCAATTTTGGTCAATTGGGTATTGTCAGCGCCTTAAAGCGTTGTATGAGACAGTTAAATTTTTCGCGATTATGCTGTTGCTGTTGGTCCCAAGGAGAACGTTGCTAAATTCACTCGTCTGTACCATACCCTTAAATTTGACCACATCTTTCTGATCATGCTGTATAGGTAAGCTAACGGTCATAAAATAAATAATAGTAATAATTCGGAATCAAGGTTTATAGGGGCTTGTGGCTAAGTAATAATTGCCGCACGGGTCAATCGATGAGGTTAAGCTACGCTTACCGCGGTTGGTCCGTACATGGGTGACCATCTTTACATACCAAGACCCCTCCGTGGCTCGGAAAACACGTTAAGCCGTTGGTCCCGGCTGTCATTCTTGGATCTTTGACAGTCGTTACGGGTCGTCAGAAGCCCGAGAGTCTGACAACCAGTCTTACCAAGGGTTATCGTATTACCCAGTAACTAGGTTGTGGAGGTCAGATAGGCAGTCGTTCCATATAAAATACTGGTACTCAGGTGCATCTGGTTAAGACTGGAAGCTGACCCCAACGTAGTTGGGAAAAGGCAGGCAGATGATGATGTATTTTGAATCAAGGTTTATTTGGAGTTATGTATATGAGTATATTCTTCATCTAAGTATCACCTACCTTACGTATAGTTTGATTAAGAACGTAAATAATTAATTAGATACACATGAATTATGTGAGGAAGTACATGTGTTATCGGTAATAGATTTCATAGGAAGGTAATAGCCATATCGGGCCCAAGGCTATGTCGACGACGCAGTTTTATGGGGCGAAGTAATGTGGTGAGTTGCGGTAGGTCATAAAGTTGATGTTACGATAGGGAAAAGTACTTACTGTACTCGTACCTACGCTGTAAATGGCCTTGTTGTGAAAAGTGTACTTTAAACATCTATTAGGAGTAGGTAGTTTAATTTTGAAAACAATTTCTAAGGGCCGATTCATACCGGGAAAGCAGCGGCCGGCAGCGGCGCGGCGAGCATTTTGTGTGAAATGATTTTAAACTTTATCTACTTCATTAAAATTCCAGTATCGCTTGAAAAGTAAGAAAACGTCGAGCGCAGCCGCGCTTTTTGTCAGCGGTACTGCCCGCGTCGCTTCGCTGCCAGCTGCTTCCGTTCCGGTGTGAATCGGCCCTAAAAGTCTGAAAGTTTCATCATTTTGAGCAAATTTACGCATAATTGAGAATTTCTCATTTTACTTTAGACACAGATAAATATACTATATATAATATAAATATACGAAATATACTACGTACTTTAGAGAACTGGAATTTAATTATTTTTCACACCACCCGCTCGCTAATGGCGCCGATTCCCTTGTTCACAAACTAAACTAAATTTAAGATCAGTGCATCTTTTCTTTCTATTTCATTAAGAAAAGGACAGAAGATATATTTTAGTCAAGTCCTGTCAAATTAATCAGCGCCTGTCATTACTCCATACAAGTTTAGACGTGATTAAAAACTCGCCTACTAAAATTACGTCAATTTACGTCAAGCGCCGATTAATTTGACAGGACTAAACTAAAATTTATCTTCTGTCTTTTTCTTAATGAAATAGAAAGAAAAAGATGCACTGAATTTAAATTTAGTTTAGTTTATGAACAAGGGAATCGGCACCAATGTCAAATTATATGTCATGCAAACCTTACCTAAAGCAATTCATTTAAACCCTAGGCTCTAAGCCGGGCATTAATATTGTACTGAATTTCATTATGACCCGTTATTAATGTGATGTGAATTTGGAACCTTAATTGAGAAAATCGCATGGAAACTTTGACCATAGAAAATAGTAGATTTAGTAGTTTGCCTAGGGAGCAAACAACTATTTTAAGAGCAATTCATTTAAACCCTAGGCTCTAGCGCTGAATTTCATTATGACGCGTTATTAATGTGATGTGAATTTGGAACCTTAATTGAGAAAATCGCATGGAAACTTTAACCATAAAAAATAGTAGATTTAGTAGTTTGCCTAGGGAGCAAACAACTATTTTAAAGGCGAGAGTGTGTTTCTTTGAATCCAGAGCGCGCGAGCGGAGCGAAGGATTCTAAATAACATAGAATCGTCACTCGAACTTAAAATAGTGTTGCTCCCGAGGTGGATAGGTACTCTACTTTTGGGTGCAAAAGTAGTGCTAAGTTCGTTTATAAAACTAAGTAAAATCCGAATTTGAGTAAACAATTACGAACGAAGACGGTATGCATTTCGCGCAATTTTTATTTTTGCACTGACTTTTTTATTTGGTTAGCGCGCCGTTTACTTTATCATACAGCCTGTTACTTGTTCATACAATGTTAATGATTGATCTCTTTGGTAATAGGAACTTTTACTAACAATATTCTTTTACTACACATTCCAAATTGGCAACACAGAACCCCTTGGTAAGACTGATTGATAGAATTTTGGGTTTCTGACTACCCGTAACGACTGTCAAAGTTTCACGAATGACAGCCGGGCTGAACAGATATGTAATGGATGGTCACCCATCCAGGAACCGACCGAGGCAAGCAAAGCTTAACCTTCAATCGACCCGTGCGGCTGTTATTATTTAGACACGACACTCTCTAGTATGTAAAAGAAACAGACGAAAAAATCAAAATGCATCCACATTAAGAAATAAGTTCCACATCTGTCCATCAGGTGGCGCAAGTCGCTATTCAATTCTAGTAAAAGCCGTGCAATTCACTCCTACTTACTGAACTCCTAATGGTTCGAGTGTACTGAGTGACGTCTCACTGGTGAGCGATGCCGACCATGCATGCGATCAGGGGTGAGGGAACCCGGCGTTGTTTTAATGTGGCTAAAGTTGTCTGGAATTATATAGGTACAGTCAGCAACAAAAGTCGATTATCACTGATCTTTTACACATCATCTAAATTGAAACATTGTAGGTATTTGAAGTATTTCATAAAATAGCCAAGAAAGAGTTAATATTCTTTATATTTTACTTCTGTTCCGATTTTCATTAAATATTTAGCTCAATGCTTAAGATTTAAAAACTAAAGTGTTGATCGACTTTTGTCACTGACTGTACCTTTCACGCTCGGTAAAGGCCTGTTTAGATAAAGCAATATCGCTCGGTAGCGATGCCGATTTGGTGTGCAATATCGCCGCGCCGCCGCCGTCGCGCTCGGTAGGCAATATCGCTGTCGCTCTTGGTAGGCGATATCACCAGCAGACTTAGCACGAGAACCGTAGAGAAGCGTTTTGTCGACGGAAGAGTAGACAAAAATGACGTTTCTGAGTAGACTGTTGACAGTTTTCTACCGAGAAATGTAGGCGAGCGATTTGTCGGCGCGGGCGCGCAGCAAACACATCACTCCCCCACTCCCCCGCAAGTCGCATCACACGCGCACGCGAGGAGTTCGTTTGAGATTGTGGCGAACTCATAGGTATTATGTACTCGTGGTTACTAATAGGCGGCACAAAGCTGATTAATTAGAAGGCGGACTAGTATCGCTACCGACCCCGACAGCGATATCTCATAGGCCTTAAAAAAGAAGTAAAATGTAAGTAAGTATGTATGGGAAACAAGGTTAACGTTTTAAACCATAATGGAAAATCATTATGACATATTACTGAGTCTACAGATCTACAATAATACGCTGAAAGTGCAATCCTACAGCTTTATTTTCAAAATATTATAGGATTGACGCGTCTTTAGCAAATTAACGCATATTAGTGAATGGCAACGACATCTATCATTGTCGTTTTGAACTACATTGGCGTAGCGCGTAGGCGTCGTAGAAAGCGGCGTATCTATAGCTACGAATGCCTACGATTTGCAAAAATTTCGCTACGAAAATATTCGATGACCGACGACGCGACGATAAGAAACATTTCATTTAAAAAAATAGATGGCTAATTACAAAATAATACAAAGATCTCCGTACCTGTGAATATGGGTATTTGCTCTTTTTCTTCTGTGTTTCCTTGTTATATTCATTCAACTAAATATGCCAAAATATGGTCTGTAGAAACGTTACATTTTGTTTTCTTGTTATTCTCTAAATTATCTTGAATTTAATTTACTATGTAGTACTTTTTAAACACTTTTACACATTACCTGCCTAAGTACTTAATTATTCCATGTGTTCTTTTAAAACCTCTTATATTTTTGATAATTGAATGCGGAGTAATTTCCCAAACAACTTTAACAATGCGGCTACAATAATTACCAATCAATGAAAAATGTCAATTCGTTGTCATGAAAGTGCTGCAAAGCAGTTTGTTTCACATTTTCACGTTTTTTATAAATTAACCATTCAAATATGCAAGTGTCCAGTACCGCATGAAGAAAAAATTAAACGCCGTTTATTGTTCCCAAGAAAAAAGAACATTTTTTTTTAATAAGGCGTCATCATATGCATTTTTCTCATCAAAGCTGCCAGTAGCCATTAAAAAAATATATTAACCAAACTTTTTAAGCTTCCAAGTTTTTAATAAACATAATGTTTCATTAAAATCCTATTTCTATCCTTTATCCAGAGGTCATTCAACCCTTGTTTTGCGGTATAATATGCGTAGTACAATTCCAGGGGTTTTGAGGTGCTTAACTTTAAACCTTCTTTAACACACTGTTAAGGTTGATTTTAATTTAGCAAGGAACACTTTAGTCCCTTTTCACCCTCTCCCTTTGACGTTATAATCTGTCTGGAACTAATCGGTTCTGATATTTTCCTCGCTGTTCATTTTATAACGCTAATACAATTAGATTTTTTTTAAATAGGTTGGTCAGTATGTGTAGGAATAAAAGTTTAGGTATGCCAAAGGTGACTTTCTTAGAAACTGTAGGGACATTGGCATTTTAATTTATTATCTGAAAGTTAGTTTTTCGAAAGGAATTTTATTTATTGTTGTAAGGAATCTTTGTAGTTGCAGACAATTAAACTTGATATAGGGACCGATTTGAAATACAAATAGCTTGAAGACTGTGTGCGTGTGTAGTCTAGTATAGCATTAAAATGTTACGCTATTTTCTCTAGTCAAATAAAATGATAGGCGTTCATTTAAAATGAAAACGTTTAAAAAAGGTGTACACTTATATGTATTTTAGGCTTAAGCAGTTAACTTGTCATCCTGTCCATGGTCTTTCTATATCTCTGTTAAATATTTTTAGTAATGAAACTTATAATAGGTACATATGCACGTAGGTATTTTATACAAAAGGACTATAATTATAGAAACATTTTGATGGGTCATACGGCGCGTCGCATTATGACTTCCGTAAATTAGAATTAACTAAGACAAGAGGTTACTCTTCTAAAAGGAACCTCCTTTGCAAAAAAAAAAGTAGTTGTTGATAAATCCAACTATCCATTATCATATGAAAGCTTTGCGTTCCACAAGGTAAAACAAGATGTTAACAAAAGGCTTAGAGCTAAGAGCCGTTGTAGACCCTGTCAGGGCACAGCAACAATATTTTTAGATACTTACATAGCTATTATTAAAAATTAAATAAAATTATACATGAAAATTTAATAATTACATTCGCATAAAAGTCAATAACAATAACATAAATAATTCTATTATTGGTAGGTAAGTAAGTAGCTATTTTCTTAAAATGCTATTATTACATTTTACAATGGTTTCTCTTGACAAACGTCGACGACTGAATGACGCGATGTTCGTGTGCAAAGTTATGGCACATAAAATTGGCTGTCCGCAAATATTAAATAATTTTAACTTCCGCGCCCCCTCCAGAATTCCTCGCAATCCTATAACGCCACTCTGCCCTCCGCAGAGAAGAACAGTTCTGGGTGCTAATTCTCCCTACGCGAGGTTTTGCAGGGCTGTGAACGATTGCAGTGATCGAATCGACCTCCATTTTGACAGTTTAGGCAAATTGAAAGTCAGCTTTTATAAGTGTCTCCTGGAACATTGAGTTTCTCGGCCCTGCGTTATCTCGCTGGGTGGGTGAATTTAGACTACTCAATACTTATTTTTTGTATTACCTAGTTTTGTTACCTTAGTTTGTTTTGATTTTGTTTTAATTAGTTTGTTTCAATTTTGTTTTAACTTAATTTAAGTTATTTATTAGGTTCTATTCAGTGCAACTTTATAATATAGTCTTTTGTTTCTATTTCATTTATGTAAGTTACAACAACGTTTTGTGTGCATGCAGAGTTTACCTATAAGTGATTGTTACACTTTATTCTGATTTGATGCTTCTGTTTAATTTGCTTATACCAGTGTATACAATTGTTGGTGAACCAAATAAATAAATAAATAATAAATAAATTTAGATAAAGCTATATTTACTTAGGCTTGTTCATCTAGAAACGTTCTGCTCATCATACAGAGTGTCGCATCGTAGCTTCCGCATGTTAGAATTAACTATGGGGATAGGGTTACCTACTCTTCTAATACCCCTTGCAAACCAGACACAATTACAATATGGTGGAATTCTACCGGGTAGGGTGACCCTCATGCGTTTCGTCAAAATAGGTAATTAATTAATGACCCTTTGTAGAAAATACAAAAACTGCTGGTCTGGGTCTCTCTAATAAAACGTAATTTTACGATAGTGTGAGACTGCTTAATAACACAGAATAGATAATAGCAAATACCCAATATGGGACTTTATTAGAACTGGAGTTTAATTAGGGATTTCAGGTGCAAGAAAATAAAAATCAAATTGACTTGGTTGGGCCAAGTTAAGTAGATAAGTCAGACGTGACGTTAACATAACTGACGGTTTGAAGGGCTGAAGGCTCCTACATACTGGCGCGACTTGTCGCGCGACGCGACGCGACACAAAGACACCGCGTGTAGCGCTACAAGCGGTGCCTTTGTGTCGCAACGCGTCGCGCGACAAATCGCGCCAGTATGTAGGAGCCTTGATGCTCTAAGCGGTACGGTGGTGGGGTAAGCCTAGTTGTCTTACCTAGTCAAAATATTAAATAAAAACAATTGTAAAAAAAAACTTGACAAATACTTAATATTAATAATCTTTGTTTCAAACTAAAGATAAATCAAATGCGTTTTATTAGAAAAGACTTCACAATAATTAACTGTATTTATTCGATTAATTCAAGTATTTATTCAATGGGATAATTATGGTGTTAACAATCTAAGCTCTTTTTTTCCAAGTCGCTCCTTCGAACAGAGTTGTAGCATCATAACACGAACGCAACTCGTTTAGCTCCATCGTTTAACAAAGGTGCCTTTTTTTTTTGGGTGGGAAATTATCAAATAACTTCTCCCGCTCTGGGCGGAGCGGGAGGGCATGTCAGACTCTTACTGACTAAAACCCACCCGTGTTCCTTCCGTTGCCTGTGTTGCCAGGGGCCTCGGTGACAAAGGCGCCTGACGTTACGTTAGTACTGAATGTGCAGCACAAGCCACGTGTGTTGACTGTTACATAGAAAACTGTGAGGTTATTTCTAGGAAAAGTTATTAATGCAATTAGTATGACCAGTCCAGTCTTACCAAGGGTATAGTGTTACCCAGTCGCTCCATGTAAAATACTGGTATTCATCTGCATTTGATTAGACTGAAGGCCGCCTTAACTTAGGAAAATACTAGGCAGATGATGATTAGTAAGACATGACATACAAGGGCGTCGCCAGCCAATGACCCAGGGGAGGGCAAGTTGACATATAGAGGATGGGAAAATTATGAATTGTACACGTTGTGCACGGTAGAGCCACCAAAATTTTCATTTCGAGAAAGGCGTTTGCCCCTTTTAGGACATCAACAACGGTTAGTTTTTAGGTTGGTTGACCTTGTTTATTTTGACATTTGTAACAGTATTAACCAATAATAATTGCTAAACTCTGATTTTTAATTTGCTAAACCAAAACGACAGCTGTGTTCGACCTTTTCGTAAAAATAACACGATAAATAAATAATGTTACAGAGACAACACGACAACAGTGAAGGTCCTCTGCAGAGAAAGATTCAGTGGTCCTTGGACCTTGAGGCCTGGTGAGAGTCACTTGGTAACTAGATTATTTTAAATGATGACACAAAATGTAATTTTAGTCTAGCAAATTAAAAATCGGATTAAAGTTAATTCATGAAGCGTCAATGAATTGTAAGTTCATTGCGAGAGAAGGAAAGATTATTTTACAATAATAAATAACCAAAGACTGATTACAGACTACTGCTCAATAGTATATAAGGTTTTAAAAATAGCCACTCAGACAGCGACAGTACCCCACGCTCCCCTCTTGCGAAGGGAGTGAACGATCATCGAGAGCTGGTGGTAGGTCTACCACCGCCCGCCTCACGCTCAGGGTACCGCGCCACATCTCATCAACGTGACTTGTGAGGACTCACATAGTGTGAAAGTCTCGAGAAGAGCTTACTATAGAAATGATCCTATGAAGTAAGGTCTTAATTTGTAATGGAAAAATCGAGGAGGGTCATTCAGCCACGGAGAATCATAACACCGCGATGTAGAAATCAGCGTCATCAGCTCGGCGCCATCTAGTAGAACGTTTTGGAGTTGGCGATGATTATAAAAATAGACTAGTGGCGATCGATAATTATTATTTTCGTTGTTCATATCATCCGTGCCTGATTTAGACTTCTGACAGCCCTAGGCTAAATATGAATATGCGCCCGCCCCCGGCTTGTCCTGCCTGCGCCTGCCCAACCCACGAATATACTTATCTAATACATTTCTCTGAAACCCTTTTTTTTTCATGATTTTATTTGACCACTTTGTCGGCATGTATACCTATGCCAAATTACAGCTTTCTGGTACTAAGCGTCTCTGAGCTACAGCGGGGACAGACAGACGGACATGGTTCCTTGTTTACTACGGAACCCTAAAAATGTCGTTTTATTTAAATATAAATATTTGAGGTGGTCGGTAGGTATCGCTGGAATATTATTTTGGAATTATTTTGAAATTAATGTAAAAGCATTAGAAAAAAGTCAAGAATGCAGAATTATTTATAAATGAATAAAAATGCGAAAAAAAAGTGAAAATCAACGTTAATTCTCAGCGCCCAATCGGTCCTTGCGCCCTAGGCTCTAGCCTAAGTAGCCTGTGGGTAAATCAGGCCTTGCATATCATGCAAGTTTTTTCGAGTTTAGAATGTTCAATTTAGCTTTGACACTGTTGCATGCTGCTAAAGCCTAGTTTACCTACTCAAATCATCGAATTAACAATTAACTAAGCCGTTGATTTTCTTTAATCAACGAAATAGTTTCACAAAAAAATAAAGGTGTCTGCCTAGACGTGACGCTTACTTTAATCACTCTCAATAAAATTGTCGTCCAATTATCGAATCACTGCATATGAAGTTTCACTTCAAAATACTTTTTTTATATAGATTCCTTTCTATTTTGTAAATTTGAGACTCCTTTAATCAGAAGAAAAAAAAAAACATTAATAAAGATTAATGATTAAATAAATCGTAATTGTTTTGATTATTCAATAATCAGAAACATCATGATCATATTAAAATGAACCTATTCAAAGAGTTCCAAATATCAGTCGCTGAGTTTACGTTTGGAAAGTAAACATTAAATTCAGACTCACATCTTATTTTCAGCTATTTAATCATCATCGTCATAATCATTCACCTGCCCTTATCCCAATTTATTTGAGGTCAGCGCAACATGTATTTTTCTTCCAAACTACTGTTTGTTATTATTATCCAAATTAAACATTATTTTAATTTAACCCGTACTCATTATAATTAATTGTCAACTATAGTAGGTATACGTTTTAAATCAATATTTATGAGTTAAGATCATAAATATCGTAAAACGGTAATGATTGATTTTTAATCGTTATTAATCACATTTAAGTAATAGTAAATAAGATTAACTCTCGATAATAATGTATACAAAATACTGTCATAAGTAACATAATACAAATAAACTGAAAAATAAGGGCCTCTGAGCAAGGTTTTATTTGCACAAAATTGCTCTTAATAAGCTTACGTTAAAAAAAATAACGCAAGCAATCCATAAAGATCCATGAATACCTTCTAATACCGTCACCCTGACTCTTCAAAAGTAAACAGTCGGTACGGAATCTTCGTTAATAATTTTTAGGAGACCTAAACCTTTGGCTATACATATTTTATGTGTAAAAATAGCAATTTCATCAATAAACTACGGTGTCCGTATCACATTTTTTTCATATGTACAATATTTACACTACATCACGTCTGCATTCCTTGAAGGGGTAGACAGAGAGAATAGGTCACGAGCAGGTCCATTGCGTACTATAAGTGTAAAAGTCAACAGTTACTTGTATTCCCCGTCATTGTGATATATTTTGTACTGGCCATACCAGGGCCAACCTTCTGGAAACGGAGATGTTGAAGGATCCAACTTTTTTCACGAAAACAAGTTTTAAATGTTATAACTTTACTTTAAATACCGCCACAACTGTATGCACAATGTTTTGGGTTCTTTGAAAATTCAAAAGTGCCTGTAATTGGTTCAATTGAAATAAATTCTTTGAGCTTGAGATTTGAGTTTGAGCACCTTAGAAAATACTTGTAGCAACGTAACATGATTGCAACTCGTTTAGTCAATCGATTCTATAAGCAGATTAAAAAGCACGTGTATTGTTATAGAAAACTGCTACTTGTAACATGCAATTAGTAAGCAAGGACACGTGAGTGATACCTACATCATTTTATAACACACGCCGTTGAGAAGTGCTTTTATAGGTTAAGTTCTTCCACGTGATAACCTATTTATTTTAGATTGTTCAAGTCGACCTTGAATTGCTTGCGGGTGTGTCGTTGTTCATTCATTCTATTGGCTGGTCACTACTGGAGTAAATAATATCCATCAATGAAAAAAAAATAAAAGGATAATTTTATGTTATTGTATTTCACACGCTATGTAGTTTGTTGACTCAAATAGTGTAAATGATTATTTAAATCTTCAAACTGATGAGGATGATGGAAATTAATAATAATATAAGTCACTGGCTTAGTATTATTATCAATGTATCATAATTCGATATAGGGTTTTAAAAATAGCCACTCAGACAGCGACAGTACCCCACGCTCCCCTCTTGCGAAGGGAGTGAACGATCATCGAGGGCTGGTGGTAGGTCTACCACCGCCCGCCTCACGCTCAGGGCACCGCGCCACGTCTCATCAACGTGACTTGTGAGGACTCACATAGTGTGAAAGTCTCGAGAAGAGCTTACTATAGAAATGATCCTATGAAGTAAGGTCTTAATTTGTATTGGAAAAATCGAGGAGGGTCATTCAGCCACGGAGAATCTTAACACCGCGATGTAGAAATGCGCGTCATCGGTACAGCGCCATCTAGTGGAACGTTTTGGAGTTGAGATGATTGTAAAAATAGATAATTTTGTAGTAGCGATAGATACTTATTTTCGTTGGTCTTACCATGCAAATCAAAATCAAAAGTCATTTATTCGTTAAAATTATGACAATCCGCCAAAACGCCAGCCCACTACTACTACTTAGTGCTGTAACTGGCAAGACAAAGTGGCACAACTTTCCCAGTAGCACAGCTGTCTGTTAAGTTAGAATAACTTGATCTATACAATAGTATGCAAAGTAATTAACATTACCAAACAAACACAAAACATAAAGATATTATGTACATGAAATTGTAGTTGCGGTGAGTATAACGTTTGTTGTAATATTCTTGTGATACTGGCATTGATATACAATTTTAGTATATATTTATTTTAAACTTTACCAGTACCCATTGACTGGTAAAGTTTAAGTTTAAAATACTTATTTTTATAACCATGGTGATGTTTTAAGCTATTTAACGGCCAATCATCGAATCAGTGCTGGCAATGATTGTTTAATCCGATTGTTGATTTCATGGTACCCGGTTGATGGCAATAGGCTCGCCCCCTATTTCATGGGACTTAAACATAACTGGCGAAATGTGGGTGTACTATAGGTACACCTCTGCCCAACCCTTCGGGGAAACAAGGCGTGATGTTATGTTTTATGTTTATGATTTCTTAGACTTCCCTTGACATTAAATTAGTTGGAATTAAAATTAAACGCGATTAACTAATAAGAAGGTAATCGTAATTACGATTAATTAAATAAATGATTAATAGTAAATTTGACTTAATCATTTAACTATTTTTGGTAACAATATATTATACTACCTGCATATTATTTAAATAAAATAAAACTGTTATTAATTTAGTATAATTAGGTACCACCCAAAAAAAAATAAAAATAACTAAGTACTTATCATTTTATTTTTCTAAACTGACATACTCTCTACATAAATGTAATCAAGATTAATGATTAAGTACCAGAGTTATCATTAAAGGTCGTATATATTATATTTAACGTTTAATGAATTAGATAGAAAAAAATAACGTTTAAAATATTGTCAATTCTCAATTCTTTATTGCATTCCTTATGTATTACATAGATGGTATAAAAGTAAAAGATCAATATGGACCCTGTCGGGCACAGCAACATTAGGAGAGAGGGAGAGTGGCTAAGAGGAGAGAGGCTAAGTCGCAATTCAAGAAATTTAATATTATTATTAATTATTATATGTGTTTAATTGGTTGTATGATTATGTATTTAGGTTTGTGTGTATAGTATATAATATTTATTTTTAATTTATGTATTGCATAAGAATAATGTAGGTAATTATTATGAAATTCTTAGAGGTATTTTCATTATTATTAAATTATGTTATTATTTATGGATTCTTATTTTCTTATTTATATTTTATTTTCTATATTCCATATTTTATTGTTTTATTTTATTTTGCAAACGATTTATCATCTAAAAACTCCTTTATTGAATAGCAAGATTTCAGAGTAGAAGAGTAGAAGAGTCCAGAAATTGTTTCAATTTATTAATACAAATATTTGTTTTGTTTACTTCTATAATGTCATTTGGCAATTTATTATAGATTTTTATGGACATAACTAAAATAAATACTGTAATCAAGATTAATGATTAAGTACCAGAGTTATCATTAAAGATCGTATAATATTATATTTAACGATTAATGAATTAGTTATAAAAAATAACGTTTGTAAAACGCGTAAAAATACTTAGATGTAAAAACACTTTGGACTTTGTATCTTTTTTTATGTACAATTTATTTACTAAAACTGTATGCACAAGTAAAAAAAATACCGTACAAAGGCGGACTTAGTGCCGCAGAGAAGACACATGGCAGGTGCATCATAATAAGTAAGTACAATTATTATGATGTGATTTTTTTTAAGTTTGATGGATTGCTTAGTTTTCTGCTCGGATGCATTAAAGGAACACAATCGCAGTATTACGAGGTTTTTTACATAGCATCACGACTGTTTTCCCCAAAAGGTTAGGCACTGGTGTACCTGTAGCACACCCACATTTCACCGTTCTAGAAATAAGTAGGAGCTTGTTATTTTTGTAAATAAAGCGAGCATCATTTTAGACCAACCTTGCACTGAAAAAAAAAAATCGGTAAACCCAATCGATTTTTCGGTAATATTCACCGCCTATTGTCCAAAGAAGTAAAACTTACTGAAAAAAAACAGTTGAGTTGTAACAGTAGACTTTACTGTGCATCTCTTATTTCTCTTAAGCTCTGAAAACGGCAATACTTAAAAGAAACTTTGTTTCAGTAAACTTTAATGTTCATCCAATTGAAATAACTGTTTAGCTCTTTACTGTTTTTGCCCATTTCAGTGCACTGTCAGTAATCAATTATTTTAACATAAAAATAAGTTTCCTGAACCGTTTTTTTTTACTGTACAAAAACAGTAAAAAGTATCGTTTCATATTTTTCAGTGATGGTTCTTCAAGGTTGGTAAAGTATTTCGTACACTATTTTTAACCCATTAAACAATTAAGTAGCTAGTAACGGTAAATCGTTTGTAGCTAGCTAGCAATACATACTTATACATTGTTATTCCCTGCCCCTGAAAATCCATATAGCTTTGTCGTGATTTATCGTGTTTTTCTTTTCGTTTTTATTTATATCGTGATTTTCCTATATTTACCAAACTTTCGTTCATATCAAATTATTCACATTAACTTTGGAAAACTTGAGCTTGTGTCAAAACACAGGCATGCATGGCATGTAAAATATGCAGTAAAATTGGTCGTCGATCACGTTGATTAATGATATTCCAACATTTCAATTATTTGTCACCTTACCAGACGTAGGAAGGTAAGGTGAACACGTCACAAGGTAATTCCAAAGATCTTTTTAGCCGCTTACATATTTTATACCTGTCTAAGCTAAGTTACAGCGACATTTTGATCTTGACTTAGTTCTTTGTAATTAAATGCAATTATCCGAATTTTCATAAAGAATACGAAAACAGTGGCTTATTATAAAATTGCTTAAGATGTTTGTTTTAAACAGTTGAATGTAATGAAAGATAAAAATTTACTTTCCTTTTTACTAAATCTACGTGTTTTTAGGGTTCCGAACGTCCGAATTAAAAACGGTAGGTACTCTTAAGGCTTCTACATACTGGCGCGACTAGTCGCGCGACGCGACGCGACACAAAGACACCGCGTGTAGCGCTACAAGCGGTGCCTTTGTGTCGCGACGCGTAGCGCGACAAGTCGCGCCAGTATGTAGGAGCCTTTATAATCCCATAAGGGTACCGTTTTTCATTCAGATTTTTCACTCATGTGCCTACCAGTCTGAAAAAACTTATATAAACTCTCATGTGTACATCAGACACATAGGAGATTTTGATTTACAATCAAATGTAGCCCGACACTTGTGATAAAAAAAAAGATGTGAACGTGCTTTATCAAAATAATAAGATATTCACATGGAAGTTTTTGCTCAGTATGGGATATTCAAAATCGCTCTTCAAATATCTGCAAAACACATTTTCGACAAAAATGCCACTTCAGAGATTTTGAAATGAAAACTCCGATACACATTCCATAAACCTTTTGGGAAATCAAGCTTATGTTCTGGGGCGTAACCATCACCTCTTAAAGCAGTATTATTATAATATTACTTCAGCGTGAGAAAGAGATGGAGCTATAAGTCCTGTATAGCTCCATCACTTTCCCTACACTTTACCTACTGTTGTAGTTGTTGTAGGCGCGGGCTTGCGGACGGTGAGCAATGGGAAGATCACCGTCCGGTAAGGACCCAGGGCCCGGGTCGACGGCGCGTTGTATTCCACGCGCGCCTCAAAGAGATGTCGGCAGCACAAGTGTAGGTGTCCACTAGGGCCGATGCCTGCCGGGGTCGCGGGAAGGTACTAAAGGGTTACCGAGGCCCCTGGCAACACAGGCAACCGAAGGAATACGGGTGGGTTTTAGTCAGTAAGTCTGTCACACCCTCCCGCTCCGCCCAGAGCGGGAGAAGTTATTTGATGATTTCCCATCCAAAAAAAAATAATAAAAAAATTACCTACTGTTTAATTGTGTAATTTTCATTAAGAAGTCCTAACTACCCAAAATATATACCTCATACCTTTAACACATCTGCCTAACCCTTCGGGGGATATTTGTGTAATGTTAAGTTACGTTTAATAGTGACAGACTGCTCAACAGTTGTCATACTCAGCCTATAATGTTCCCACTGCTGGGACACAGGCCTCCTCTCTGTGAGAAGGAGTGGGCCGTAATCCACCACGCGGGCCCAGTGCGGGTTGGTAGATGTCACATGTCTTCGAATTTTTGGTTCTAGTACATGCCGGTTTCCTCACGATGTTTTCCTTCACCGTTTTTGAGAGCAGTGGTGATGAAATAATTTACACAAAGTAAAGCGCATGCCTGGGTTCGAACCTACGATCTACAACTCGTAAGTCGCGGGCGTTAGCACTGGGCCACCACTGCTCTCTCAACAGTTGTCGGTTCATATTCAACATCAGGAAATATGACCATGTGGCGAGCCAATGGATGTCCATTCGCCAAAGAAGAAGTTTGCGTTTTTGTCCACTCTTTTCTCCCTTCTCAACTCTCCCACTCCTCCTTCTTTTTCTTTTGTATTACTTCCAATATCTACGTTCTTCACATGCTAAGAAATTGCGTTCTTCTAATAATCTTTTCCTACTCTGTGTCCCATACTTCTGACTTTGTTCATTCTTCCTTTCATATTCAATCCATTCTTCTTTGGAATGCGTTTCCTGTTGATATCAGGACGGCCACCAGCCGTTATGCATTTAAGCGGAAATTGCAGAGTTATTTTCAAAATAAATAGAGTCATCTCAACACCACTCTCCCTTGAATTTCTATATAGGTATATGTTGTAGTAAATATATATGTATGTATGTGTATTATAAGTTTATAACCTATTTATGTGTGTATCTATTTTATTTATAATTACTCATTATGATATAATTTTAATTATATGTGCTTAGATGGTTTGGTCATGTTGGAAGATGAATGAAAGGCGACTGAACAATGTAGAGGTGAGTGGAAACATGTGGTCGCAAGGAGGCGACACCCTAGGAGGACATAATATAGTGACCTAATATGTGATGCTCTTCAGAAAGATCAGGTACGTAGTACTCGCAACCGGCGCGCGTGTTCGTAGGCGAAGCAAAAGGAGTATGTAAGGAGCGGAGCAGATGGCGTTCTATAGTTTCTGCCTGCCTACCCCTATGGGAAGGCGTGATATTTTTCATTTTTATGTATGTATGTATGTATGTATGTATGTATGTATATAATATTAATAAAAAAATCCCCTTGTTTCTCTAAACAGAGCACCTGCTATTAAATCTCTTCACCACCTTTGTACTATTTTTGTGTGTAAAAAGTTTAAATAAATAAATAGTGTAATTTTCATAAATTGTTCACGACGCTATCCAAAATATACATACTTAGATTTCAAACCCTTCATACATACAATAAACCCAATCAATTCGCAATTGTGTCAAGAAACTCACAGCCCTATCAGCCCCTGAATACGCACAATATTGACACGCGTGGTAGGTAAACATTGGCTTATGGCGCAGCGCTAGGCGTCTGTGGGGCTTCGCTAAAGACATTAGAAGCGACCTCGCGCGGCCACGGGCAAGTTGCGTGGATTCGCTTTGATTTGTTTTTATTTCTAATGAATAACCTTTATTTGACTGTGATTTTGTGTGAGTTCAGTAGGGTTTTTCTTGTTAATCCAATCTTTGTATTGTGTTCGACTTTTTTCTGAATGCTCGTTAGTCTGAAAGTGTGATGGAATTAACACAAAACTAAATAAGTATATGGGTGGAAACAATCATTAGTAAAATTGGTAATGGAAACAACAAGTTATATTTTCCATCCCTAGACATGATGGAAAATATAACTAACTAAGTAATTACCTTCACAAATATTAGGTATGTGTTCTATGCTCGGATGAATTTGAAAAGTCTTTACGAGTGGATGTTAGTCCGGCACAGGACAGGCAGCTTCATTCCCCATTCATGATCATCAGTCAGCAAGGCAACACCTTGCTGACTGATGATCATGAATAAGTTACGTAATACGTAATGTGAGAACAAGAATATATGGTCAAGATAATTTACTCTTTTACACCTACCACTGGTTTTTTTTTTCAAATGTAGCAGTGGCGAAGGTAATCCTAAGGGGATTCTGTATGTAAATGTGTTGGGGGCCCTTTTTACCCGATTACAGTGTAGTCTAAAATGTTCATTTTTTTTTTAAATAGTGCCTTCTGAGTCAGGAGCATGGCATTGTCATTTTTAACTAAGAAAATGCAAGAGTGAGCGTACCGAGCTCGAAATTTCGGAACATCCTGACTCAGATAGACTAGAATTCATGAATATAAGAGCTTTAAGAAGAACATATTTTTATTAGGTACGAGTATTCATAAATTACGAGCCTTCTAACGATAAGAATTTGAGTTTTTGGATAATATTTTACGAATTTTTGCTTACACACGTTGGAGGGCCCTACGGGCATTGATACGGCGGATTCGGCGGTAGGTATGCCCCTGAAATGTAGATAAACTAAGAACTAACATTTAAAAGAAAAGCTAGTTTAATGATTATTCAAAACACAATGACATATTTTACTTTGTGGAGTCTAATATATTGTGTGGAATTTAATATTTACTTGTAAAGTATTATATTGTTTTCAATTATTGTGAATGTGAAGACTATGTGGGTCATTGTTGTTTCTTTTTCTCATTTAGTATTAATCATGGCCCGGCAGTTTAAGTAATGCGGCCTACCCAAATGTTCTTTCTTTGGTATTGTTCGTCGCATCGTTGAGCTCCTTAAGTTCTGAGTTGAGCTGCACGATTACTGACAAATGCGTGCACTGACTGGACAGGTCCACTCAATCTGTGTGATTCTTTCCTCAAAAGAACCATTTCAGACACCAATCTACATGGCCTTCACATGATCTGACCAAGATTATGTCTGGAGTTTAAAGGGGACTGTGATCTCTGAGTTTGTTTCGGCCTTTCTTCTCAGAGCAGTCAGATAGGAAACGCCAACCTCATCTAGCTTTATTTTAAAAATATGATTGACGTGTAAAACTGTTTGTACAAACCTAGTTACGGAAAATAAATCATTTATCATTTAGTTGAAGTCGAGGGTCGGACTCCATAACCGCTACCTACTTAGTATTTCGATGGCATACCTAAGTACCTACTGCGTGTAATTGTGTTTTGTTTGGATGAAATAAAAGCAGGTATCTTCGTGGGACCCTAAATACTCCTACCCTGTCTCAAAACAGGCCTCTCGGTTGTCAGTCAATATTACAGTTTGGTATTATGGAAACCTCTTCTACTCCGTTAATATTTACTCTCATCTTGGCTTAAGGGGACTACAGGAGCTAAATTTTTTAATTATTTTATAAATTGTTTTTGTTTATTTTGCTACTATGGACGCGTTTTTTCTTTTACATCGTCCTCACATTTAGTCATAAATTCAACAATATTTTTATACTAATCTTTATGTATCAGTATAATTTAAAAGAGTGTCCATGGAGTTTCTTGCCCGTTCTTCTCCATAGGTACCTACTACTCTTTGGAATGGTCAACTAGCTTCATATTTATAACTGACCGACTCCTTGACAATTCAAAATTGCCTGTAAAAAGTTTAATTGAAATAAATGCTTTGAGTTTGAATTTGAGTTTGCTTAAAAGAATATGATCCACTGAAGTGAACAAAATCAGAAAAATATATGTTAATCTTCAGGATATATGCTAGGTAGATTTAGATAGTGTTTCTATCGTATCAACTAATTTGATACGATAGAAAAAAAACACGAAGATACCTCTAAAAATTGCATTTGACGATTAAAAACCACACTTATATACATGCAATCATTCTGATGTTTTGTCAGATTACTACAAGCAACATATTAGCATAATAGTGTGTTTTAATGTTTTAGTACAATCAATAGTTTTTTTTTTGCAATTAGATAATTGCTTCATATTTTGCAATAAATTACCAGTTTTGTGTCACCGCGCTTCTCTTTCTTTTCTATGCAGTCCGACAGTGACCGCGCTTTCTAAGCTGTTGTCAGCCTCTTAATCATCAGCAATGCTGGCAGTCTTCTGGGCACGTTTCCGGAGCACAGCGTTGCGGACGACTACTTCGACGTGTCCTTTTGTTTTTGTATTTATTTATATACTTATTTTATCTATCTATTGTAAATAGTTAGGGAAGGAGGGGTTTGTAGCTAAGTAATAGTCAGGGCGATGGCTGTCCGAGGTAATATGCTGATCCGCAGATTTGCACGTTGTACGACACAAGTCAAAATAACCCTTTTCAGAGCATACTGCCAGTCTTTTTACACGTGCAGTCTCTGGGTCAGGTATTCGCTGAGGGCATACAGCGCCTTGCGTGTCCAGTATAATAATGTATTCAGGATGCTGTTGGGTCTACCACGCTTTTGTAGCGCTTCCGGGATGTTCACCGAGGCCAGGGTTGATGGTCTTCATGCCATTATACGGAAACGGTGCGCTTCCATTCTCGGTAGAGTGCGTGCTAGCTCCCACAGTATCCTGAGTGTTTTTTGTGATAGGTGGGACAGCCCCGTGCTGGCTCACTGGATACGGCTGCACACGTAGGTGCCAGTCGTTTCAATTTTGTATTTAGTGTAGTTTTACTAACATTAGTTTAAGATTTTTACTAACATAATATGGATTTTATCTGAAATAAAATATTTATATATAATAACAGCCGCACGGGTCAATCGATCAGGTTAAGCTACTTTACATACCAAGAACCCTCCGTGCCTCGGAAAGCACGTTAAGCCGTTGGTCCCGGCTGTCATTCCTGGATCTTTGAGAGTCGTTACGGGTCGTCAGAAGTCCGAAAGTCTGACAACCAGTCTTACCAAGGGGTATCGTATTACCTAGTAACTGGGTTGTGGAGGTCAGATAGGCAGTCGCTCCATGTAAAATGCTGGTATTCAGCTACATCCGGTTAGACTGGAAGCCGACCCCAACGTAGTTGGGAAAAGGCTAGGCAGACGAAGACTTAGTGTAAATAGTTAGTTGTGGTATAAAGTTGCACTAGTTGCTACCCACGGCTTCACCCACGTGGCTTTTTCTAAAACAAAAGTAGCCTAAGTTACTCTTTATAACAGCCCTTTCGGAGATTGCCGGAACAAACAGAGAGACAGACCGACAAAATTAAAAAAATATATATTTATGTGTTATAAGTATAGAGGCATGAGGAACAGGGTGTAAAGTTCTCTCATCTTCCATAGAAAAGGGAGGATCCTCCGACCAGACGGGTGTCGTGTCTGCTGGGCTACTGCCCGACGGTTGATGTCAGGATGTTGTATATATGCTAGTTGCGCGGTAAACTCTGCTTGCGCGATGCAGGATTTTGCGTGACGTCAGTGTGCTGCTTAGTTCGCATGTGGCGCAGTAGATGCCGACACATAAGTACCGTATAAACTTTCATATCGACGGTTAAAAGATAATAAAGGCATAAGCGACAATTTGGTCGAAAATGAGTTGTGAATGCCATCCCACTTAATCGTCGCTTATGCTCTATTACCAAACCGTCAACCGTCGTTAGCCGTCGATATGCATTTAGTAAAAAGCTGTTATGACATTACAAACAGACACTTCAGTGTCATTTATTTGTATATGTAGATGTATAGATACAATAATTTTAATGTAAGTACGTTTCAAAGTCTAGAATTAAATATAAAAATGTCTGTAACTCATCCGCCGAATCAAAATATAATCTACCCTTAAGGGTCGGGTGATCGCCGTTGACCTTGGCCATACAAATGCGAGTCCCGCTCACGCCGCGCGACCGTTCGGTTTCAGAGGGAATATTTACTTTTAGTAACGAAAATATGAATAACTAGATGCGCCCGCGGTTTCACCCGCATAAGTTTTGACCCCGTGGGTATATCGGGATAAAAAGTATTCTATGTGTTATTCGTGGTTATAAACTATCTGTTTGCCAAATTTCATCCAAATCCGTTCAGTACTTTATGCGTGAAAGAGTAACAATCATCCATCCGTCCATCCATCCTTATAAACTTTCGCATTTATAATATTAGTAGGATTGAAAAAAAACCAAAGATAGATTATGAGATAATAAAATTGCTGTTCACACAAAAAAAAAACATGAAAATATCTTAAGTAGTTTAAAAGTAATATCGTTTTTTATGCTTAGGGTAGACATTACGTCCTGAATTTATTTCATAAAGTATTTTACTATAAAACTTAAATATTCACTTATAGAATTGATTTGATGAACTTCCCTACGTTAAATGAAGGGTTATAGGTAATAACAGATTTAAAAATCACTAAAATCATGTATCTGCGCCTTAACTTATCAGTAGGTAGCTAAATACTTACTTATTACTTTTTTCGGCCTAGCTATCTATCTCATAGAACCAAAAATTCCGTAAAAAGGGAAAAGCTTTAATATTCCATTTATTAGTCACATTTTCTACGAACAGCCATTCCACGCCATGCTATGAAATAAAATGAAAGCCTTATATGAGCTGACGATTCGCTTTAGGAATTCAGCGTCAGACGACGCGATTAACATGAAGATGTAATAACTCATATAAAGTACTTTCAGTATGTATATTTATAGTCAAACTTTCACTAGCATTTATGCCGAGTTCCTTTAAGTTACTGACCGTTACTTGCTTGTCGTAGCGCACATTGAGGTGCAATCTAGCGATTAAGTCATTCGATACAATCCATTTACGTGGAATGTCAATATTTTTCATGAGAAAAGCTTAAAAAACGAAGTCCAACGAATTAAATACTTAAGTAACTAGTTTCTGCCCGCAACTTCGCCCGCGTGTCAAGTTATACTATAAAACCTTTGATTATTTATATGTTTAGAGTGTGGTGGAAGTGTCGCGCTGCAAAAGAACTAAAACAAACAGGACAACTCTGTTATGCTGGTGTGCTTGACAGCTAAGTCTTACACTAGCGCCACGTCATTGTGCTGTAATTGTGTTATTCTAGTGTGCGTGCATTTTGCGGCCAACAGTTGGACGCAAGTTTTTTCGACGAGTTCACAGCTTTGACTGTCTATCTAGACAAATATCTAACTTTGTATAAAACATACCCTATGGAACTTGACAATGGTGTAGCTCTCTGCCAGTGAAAGAAATGTCGACATTGGTGCCGATTCCCTTGTTCACAAACTAAACTAAATTTAAGTTCAGTGTATATTTTTCTTTCATTTTCATTAAGAAAAGGACAGAACATAAATTTTAGTTTAGTCGTGTCAAATTAATCAACGTTTGACATAAATTGACGTAATTTTAGTAGGGAAGTTTTTAATCACGTCTAAACTTGTATGGAGTAGTGACAGGCGCTGATTAATTTGACAAAACTAAACTAAAATTTATCTTCTATATTTTAGTTTTATATATTAGTATTATAAATTTTAGTTAAGTATTAGTGAAATACAAAGAAAAAGATGCACTGAACTTAAATTTAGTTTAGTTTGTGAACAAGGGAATCGGCACCATTGTCGGGGTAATTACGTATCTAACACACTTACAGTAGCAATGGGTTTCATTTTGACAGTTCAACAACATTAATTGCGTATCTTGAGTAGACAAATTTTTCAAACATATGAAGCAATGTCTTAGCAATATCCTTTAAAATAATTACGATTATGATTCATAGTCTGTTTCGCAATTTATTAGAGTGCTGATTATTACTTCCTACATCCAAACTTACAAACTTTATCTCTTTAAAATCTTTGTGTAGATAAATAGATACACATTTTAATTACATAGAGCTATTTGTGAAAACTTGTAATTGTCTATATTCGGGTTACTAACAATTGAAGTATGGTGTGGGCAGTGGCGGTACCTTCATATAAGCCCAAAAGCCTTACTAAAATGCCTTACTGAAATGCCTTACTAAAATGCTCGATAGAGAATTTATTGTACCTAACCAGTAGTTTATGAGAAAATTGCGATGATACATACGTAGATACGTAGGTACCTACATATTCAGTCGAAAACTGAACTTTCTTTTTTTGAAATCGGTTAAAATTTTATTGGGCTTGCGTTATTTTTAAACCCTAGGCACGCCACTGGGTGTGGGGCATACGGTTACACATCAACCTATACATTTGAAGTATAAGCTGATCTCGCATTGTATAGGATTTCCGTACAATCCGAGGTCAGCGTAAACTGGAAATGTATAGCTTGATGTGTAGCCGTGTCTACCTACCTATAGTATAGCCGCTCTGTAAGTATTCCGAATATTATATCTAACTATAGGTTTTGCCTGCGGTTTCGCCCGCGTGTGTCAGAAAATATCCCACGGGAACGTACTACCGGGATTAAAAGGAAATGAAGCGATCGCATACCTCAAAGCCTCAAAGAGGAAAAGGTCATTGACTCCTAGCGCTGTGCCCGCCGCCATCACGCATAAATATTTTTTTTTTTACGCGTAATTTTGAATCTGTGATATCTTTTAAAGTATTCATTAAAATGATATGATGTAATAGCATATTTTAATTTAAATTAAATGCCAAATGAAAGATAAAAGTGGTTACTGTGAGTTATCCTCAAAAGATAGACATATGCTATCACGGATTTTTTTGTTGAACTTTTAGGATGTACAATCCTGTAGAACATAAATGTTATTTGTCTCGTACGGTTTACGCGGCGCACTAGTAATGCTCCCAAGTCGGTATGTTATATTTTCCGACATCTTCAACAATAATCGTCATATTATATTTCAGCCAATTTACACAAAACCGCAAGCCCCGCGCGACACCGATTCGGTGTAAAAAAATCAATTGTGTCTCATTAGCTGTCCTTGACCAATTAATTATACACCTAAACCTTCCTCACGTTTCACTCCGTCCATTGATGAAAAGTGTTTGAAAATCCGTTCAGTAGTTTTTGAGTTTATCGCGTTCAGACCAACAGACAGACGCGGCGGGGGGGGCTTTGTTTTATATTATGTAAGGATATAAAAATGTAATAATAATAAACGTACTCTTTATCATAATCAGGAGCGAGCGCATAGAAAGAGACGAAAAATGCTAGCGATGCCGATGCAGTGCATTAGGTGGAGATACCTACAGGGTTGCCAAATGTCGGGCTTTTTTTAGGTAGCCGGCTTTAGCCGGACATGTCCGACTTTTTATAATCGAGTCCGGCCAAATATATGATACAAGTCCGGCCTGTCCCGCTTTAATTCATGCTTTTGATCAACCCCGCCCCGCCATACGACGCCGAACGAAAGTACATTTATGACTTTAGTAAGAACAAAATGTGATTCGTAATAACATAATATACGAGTAACTAAGAGTAGAGTAAGTCTCAAATTAAATGTAATAAACACACAAATAAAAGTATATTTTTTTTTTCTTTTAAAAACTCGTTTGTCAGGCTTTCAGGGCAAAATATCCGGCTAAATATAAATCAGTGTCTGGGTTTTCTGTTTTTGAGCCTGGCAACCCACCTCTACTTAATATGTTTAAATGGACTTCTGGCTTAGTCAGCCACGGTACAACCTCGTTGAATATTTTTTCAAACAAATGAGAAATTTTACACAGTTATGTAAGTTAGTAGTTCTTGTTGATACGAGAGAAGAAGATTCCAGCCATGCAAAATAATAATCCAACTACTGACCTGCCCTTATTACGCAAGGGCGCAATCAGCTAATGCAGAAAGAAAGAAAGAAAGAAAGAAAGAACGTAAGAAAAATGAATTTATTTGTCACAGAAACACGTGCACCTAAAAAGCTATGGTAATTCTTATATATATATAAAAACGAATTGATGTTTGTTAGTCTTACAAAAACTCGAGAACGGCTGAATCGATTTGCCTAATTGTGGTTTTGAAATATTTGTAGAAGTCCAAGGAAGTTTTAAAAGGTGAGAAAATATAAAGAAATTGCAATTAAAGTAGTAAAAAAGTAGTAACTTGTATGAACCTATTAAAAAGTATTAGGGTTGCACGAATTCACGATAGTGGTACTGAAACTTAAATTTAGTTTAGTTTGTGAACAAGGGATTGTTCACAAACTAAACTAAATTTAAGTTTAGTGCATCTTTTTCTTTGTATTTCATTAAGAAGAGGACAGAAGATAAATTTTAGTTTAGTCCTGTCAAATTAATCAGCGCCTGTCACTACTCCATACAAGTTTATACGTGATTAAAAACTTGCTTACTAAAATAACGTCAATTTACATCAAGCGCTGATTAATTTGACAGGGCTAAACTAAAATTTATCTTCTGTCCTTTTCTTAATGAAATATAAAGAAAAAGATGCACTGAACTTAAATTTAGTTTAGTTTGTGAACAAGGGAATCGGCATCAGTATTTCAATCATTTTAATATCCACGATAGGATTTGGATGAAATAGGGTAGGTAGGTAGGGTAGGTTATTATAGATACTAAGTGCTACCCTTGCGAAGCCGGGCCGGGTAAAGCTAGTAAATAATAAATCAAAACAGATTTATGCTTAATGAAAACAAAACAAGACAGCAGCATGTCATGGCATGTCATGACAGTGTAGCATGTCAAGACATCGAGACTTTTTTTTTTTTTTTTTAAGTTATTCAAAATTTGTATTAAGACGCTGACAACACCTAAACCACGGTCACCGTCACATTGCATAGAAAAGATGGAGAAGCGCGATGACACTACGCTTGTAATTTACTGCAAAATATGAAGCAATTATCTATTTACTCAAAATTGAGTTGAGTAATCGAAAATAAAAAAACAACCAAGTTCTGCATTCAAATAAGACGTTTTTGTTATTAATTAAATACGTAACGTATGCTGATATTTAATGCAGATATTTTGGATTAGAACTCAAAGTAAGAGGTTAGTTTAACGTTAGTTTGTATTGAGATTTTTTTATCAAAACGTGTTTTGGTAACAACCAATTTCTGGGAAATATGTTCAAAATTAACATATATTCTTTCCGCTACCACAAACTATACAGATTTGGCAATTTTTTTTCTTAAGAGAAGCCTATTTTAGTCAATTGGGTCTTGTCAGCGCCTTTACAATAACATACATAAAGTCTGCCAAACTGAAAAACAGTTTGACGGCAGTAGTTCTTGTCTACCAATAGATTACAAATTTTCAAAATTAATATGCTATAACTTAATTGTGCTAAGTAAAATATAGAATAAATACCTACAGTTCAGATCAAAACACATTTTAAACAAAAAAAAAAACATTTTCTATGGACACAATGAGAGATAATGTTTTTGTAGAACTCTTTTAAGTTGATCCTTAGACTTGACATGCGATTTATAGGTAGCTCATTCGCTAACGTTTTAACTAAGATTTCTGTACTATATTGAATAAGTTAAATTAATTATGTTGAAAATAGTATCAAAATCCTTGGCGTAGTTTAGAAGAACATCGCGGTCACAAAGACAGACACGAAAAGCAACTTTAATTTATACTGGATTCCGCCCACTACTTCGTTGCGTGGAAGCCGTATAGCTCCACAATATACTAAAATAACAACCACGTTTTTATAACCCTGTATATTATGTTTGTAGTTTTAGTCTCAGCAGCCAAAATATACAGAGTCAGGACAGTGTCGCGGGAGCAAGTGATGTACAGTTGTCCGTCTGAGAAGCAGTTCGTCCTGAGGTCGACACCCGCAGCCTTCAATAGCAATTTCCCATTTTCGTTCTTACTGAATTAATGAACGTGTGTATTCCTACATAATTATATTGTCTAATGGCACAACACTGATAAACTGACTGATGCATTCTTATAGATTAATTATAGAGGAATTCAAACTTAATGCAATATTGCTCATTCCCCATAGCAAATAGCGTGATAATTTTAGCCTACAGACTGATCAGTGATATAGGGAATATCTATGCAAAATTTGAACATAATCTATATGGTAGTATTTGCGTGTTGCTGGAACATGGATTCAAACAAACAGACAAATAGACAAAACATGCAAAACTGTATTTTCGGCATTAGAATCATGACCTCGTAGCAATTACTTTTTCAAAAATATTCAATGTTGAGTTTTGTCTACGCTACGATTTTATTAAATATACCTATAGATACAGGGTGTCCGATAATTAATGGATCACCTTCAATGATCGAATTCAAAATAAATAAAATAAAATAAAAATCTTTGATGATGAATTTCTGAATGGCTATTAGTTCTACCATGACCTTAAAAGGGGTCATGGTAGAACTAATAGCCATTCAGAAAAAAAAAACAAAAATAAACAAGTTCTACCAAAAATATGACTTTTTAAATAATAATCAGTGTTTTTTGTTACTTTATTTTACATTTTTGTTCACCACGACCACAAATTAGTTTATTTTTTATGAAAAGACAAATTGGTAAAGTTACCCGGAAAATTTTCGGAAAATTCGGGAAAAACTGAACCTCCTTTGTTCTATGGGATTTTTACTTTATGAACTATTGAAATTTGGACAGGACGACGTCTTTTGGGTCAGCTAGTTTATAATATTAACAAGGCCCGTGCCCGTGCTTCGCAAGGTTCTGACAACTTTACAAAACATCGAGATTTCTTTATTATAATTATGTAAGTTGAATATAAATGTATCATACACATAAATAAACTTTCCGAAACAAATTCTAAAATGAACGTGAATCCGTTGTGTAGTTTAAAAGAACAAGATCGCATAGACAGACACGAAAACCGACTTAAATTTATAATATACTAAATCTTTCCCGCGTAAGAACCTTCTCCTGAAAATAACAAACACAACCAAAAAAATAATTAGAGAAATATATAGATAGATGTATAGATATAGAAGTAAGTATGGATTCATAAAGAGTCGGCAACATACCTTATGATTTCCGACAGATACCCGAATTTGATGAGTATGCGAGTTTTTCGCATTTTATCGGATAATATTATAGAATCTCCAGATTATAGCTGAGCTTCGTTCTGACAAAGAAAGCTAACGGACGGATTTGGTTTTATTTTTAAATTGTCATCGATGATCTTCTTGACTTCATCCCAATTTATTTGGGCTTGGCGCCAGTACCTAGTATTTACGTGGCATGTGTGTCTATGAGACGTCATCTTATTGTTTACTTCCGTTCCTTCCTTTCTTGTCTATCTATGCCTCACAGTATTTTCTTATACTTTCTCGACTAACATCCCATTGACGTCATCCCATTCTTTACTTACTTTCTACACTGAATCATCTTTGACTCATTCGTCTTTTCTTAGTTCTGCCTCTTTTTTTTCTATGCCTCAAAGTACTTTTGTTACTTTTCTCATAACTCGCTCACATGTCTTATTTACTTGCCATGAAAACCTAGAGCAAATAATTATAAAATTTTTCTGTTAACTCTAAATTATGGAGCCAGGATTAATTAGGTACCAGGATTACATGACAGCACCCGTTCAGCCAAAAACTTTTAATTGTCTCCCGGGGTTGTAATGAAAAGCATCGAGGTTGGTCCCAATTGAACCCACATTGGGTACTCCAAACACGGGCCCATCAAAGGTAACACAGCCGTTCGGAACTTCGGTCATTCGATTACAGTCCCGGAGCGGCCGCAGCCGCATTATTATGTAACATCCGCAATAATCCCGACCTGCCTGTCTCCTGTCCTACCTAATGTACTTCTGCAATTGAAAAATGACGCAGTTTTATAATTATAAAGTTGTAGTTTGTAGAGATGTTCGGTGGTCGCGGTGCTTCCATGCATAATGAGCGTTATTAAAATCGATCATGTCCGGGCAGACGAACATGATCGATTTGAGAGCAGTCGCGCATTCAAACGTATAATTGCAACTGAGTGCGTATTCATAGAGGTGTATGTGTGAATTAATTAAAATCGAATGACTTCCCAATCAAGCTGTACTATGTTATTGAATTGAACTGAAGAGCGTAGTCGTCAGTTATGAACTGAGCTGGTAATGGCGACATCTCCGGTGAGAGGCGTCGGTTTTAATTGGAATTAATAACCGATAAGTAATTTCGTGGTGCCAGGGGTTTGTTTACCGGGGCGGGCGGGGCTGCGGGGTAGGGGGGCGAAGGCGGCGGCGTCAGCTGGGTGCGCGCGCAGCGGTCGATAGCGGCGGGCGGAGCGCGCAGGCGCGGCGCTATCGAGCCCACTCGGGCCGCCGCCGCCGCCGGCCGCACACGTGATGCATGCGGGCACCTAGCGGCTGCACGCGCGCGGGCCTCATGGGCACCGTGCTGAGCTTCAGCCCGCGCGAGCGGCGCCCGCCCGCCGCCGCGCCGCCGCCCGACCGCGCCGCGCTCGCCTACTCCTACGAGCGCCTCAACAACGCCAAGAACCGCGAGAACCGTGAGCTGCCGCGCGATGAGCGCCGCGCCACCCTCGACGACGCCGCCAAGATTATATCCGAGAAGACTGCTCTAGAGAAGAATCTGAAGAAACACTCGCTATTCATAAACGCGCTTTCGTGGAAGCGGTTTTCTACAGCGAATAATAATAAGAAGAAGCTGGAATGCAAGAGCAAGAGTGTGGCAACGTTTCGGGCGCCGCTGACAGACAATGCGCCGCTTGACCGAAACAAGAACGCGCACGTGCCGGGCGTGTATGCACGGCCAGCGCCGACGCCCGCGCCGCCGCCTGACGCAGCACGCGCCAACGCGCTCAACAACAATGTGCTGTGCTACGACAAGCTGCCGGCTTCCTCAGGGCCTCCGGTAGTGGTGCCGCGCAAGACCGTCATCCAGGCTTCCACATCGGAGCTGCTCAAGTGCCTGGGCCTGTTCCTCCACACGCGCTGCCACCGACTGCGCGACTTCCAGGCAGGGGACGCGGTCATGTGGCTGCGGACTGTGGACCGCTCGCTTCTGCTGCAAGGATGGCAGGTAAACACAGCATAGTCCATCAGCACACAGTACATCTATCAGCAAACAGGTTCACCAACCACACTTACCAGATGGCAACATGGATGACAACATGGGACAACAGCAATAACGGCGGTCATTGCCGACAGAAATTCAGATTTGTATAACAATATTACGGAAAATTAGAAAATCAGTGCAAATCTAACCTGCCTACACGGAGTCAAATCAATTGTTTGGATTCAAATTGATGATGCTTTTCATGCTACAAAACACATGTTTCTGTAAATGACATGGTTGCTGTGACCCTGATAGCTTCCCATGTTCTGTTCCATTTAGCTAATTCATACTGCACTGCTGCCCTCGCTTCAATTAACTCAGCGCGCAATTAATAGAGCGCTGTTTGCAACAGTCGAATATGGTCGAATACATCAGTTCAGCATTCTAAATATTGAATGCAAATCGTACATAATCATGGATATTATGATTAATTGAATTTGTAGGAATGGGCCGTAAAATTTCACGCAATGTATTTCAATTAAGTACCTACCATAAATTATTGTGGACTTTAGAAACATTCCCATACATTTTTAAACAATAATTACTGTCCTTCGCCTAACTATCAAGGCCTTACTTAAACCAGCGATTAACAAAAAAATTAATTGAATGTTTCACTTTTTATTTCGATTTTCCTTCTAGAAAATCGATTCCACGGCGTCAATGAATATTAAATGAGGCAGACACCATTTATTAAAGAGCATTGCATTCAGTTTAAACCTTTCACGATTAACTGAAGTGACTGAAAGAAACTTTGGCGAATCTCCAATATTTTTATTCTTCCTTTCGTAAATGTGCGATAAAGCTTTCTCAGCCCCAAAATACGAGCCTCCATTTTCCCGAAAACGTGAACAATTTATCGTTGCAAGTGCCCCGTTCCACGCAATATGCTAAAAGCCGTATCTAACATTCAACGATGCTTAGCATAACATCGCAATCTACTTTATCTAGTGGTCCAAATCATACACAAAAAGTTGTGGGCTGTCGCTTCATTCAATATAAATAGGGGGACCAAAGCGTACGTCAGACGAAAAATCGATTGGACGTTATGGCATCAAGAATTTTATACCCGTGCGTCTTTCTTTAACGATTTAGGCTTTGTTTAGAATGAGACAGCGATATCCATTGAGTGTTGCTATGTTGCTCTCTTCACGACGGTAGACGAGATTTAGAATTTGAAGTTGCCATTCGATGTGACGTAACAGTTAATTATTTTGGTTTCGCAAAGCTTATTCGAGATGTTGGAGGGTTGTTAACTTTTTATACGGATTCAAGGGTCTTATAATTAAAAATAGACTTAAGAATACTACTTGATAAATTTAACTGAAAGCCAGTCTTAATTTTGTCTTGAAATCGGAAAGTTACAACGGGTCTGTTTAAAAGGGAAAAACCAGACATCAATAAACCCCCATGGCTGGTATGTGGCGGCCATGTTGTCATTTCCGGAAAGAGGTGGAATGTTACGACTCTTGTATGTACATATTGGGAAAGCAAGGTTTATTTACGAGATCCGATAGATTAATGAAACGTAATATAATGGCGTCATGGGGAGAAGTCTTTGCCCAGCAGTGGGATGACACAGGCTTACAGTAACAGTAGTGTAGGGTAGAACTTGTAAGCAGTCTAAAATAAACTGAGCGTGCCATGAATTAGTAAGTTACAGCATGTCGATTCTGTAAAAATCTCACCGTGAAAACTCGCGTGGAGTGAGCTGTCAGTGTCATCCCACTGATGCTAGAGAGTGACCAAGCATTACATTTATAATCATAATCGAGATTTTAATAATATTTTTATGCTAATTCTATTGATCTTTTTATATTATTTCAAAACTAGTATTTAAGTGTCGAAACGTTACTATTTAGGGGTTTTTTTTTAAATTAAAATAGCAAAACAGAAATTCAGTCAGAAACTCAATTTTGTTTTTTTTTTATTCCAAAAGGTTTTGTAATTTTCGCAGCCACCATCTTGCTTTTTAGATTTGACCTCACTATCGGCTTTAGCACCCCTGAAAACCATGAAAACGAAACCCGTCATGAAAATTTGAACATTTTCGCAGCCGCCATCTTCCTTTTTAGATTTGACCTCACTATCGGCTTTAACACCCCCGAAAACCATGACAACGACACCCATGATGAAAAATCTGAACTTTTCACAGCTGCCATCTTGCTTTTTAGATTTGACCTCAGTATCGGCTGTAACACCCCCAAAAACCATGAAAACGACACCCATGATGAAAAATGTTTGTAGCCGCCATTTTGGATTTTGATATAAAGGTGGTAAAACCAAATTTTTATTTGTCGCACTTTTAAAAACAAAAAACGCCTAATTTACGCTAAATAAAAAAAAAAACTCATCTTGATATTAACAACAGCGCCTCACGCGCAAGCGCGGCGTGATCTTATCACTTCACCCGATTCTCGTAACCATAGTAACCACCCGCGCCTGAAGTGAATCGGCTAGGTAAAGAGAGTCGGTAAGCGCGACGCGCGAGTGTCGTGATCTTATCACTTCACTCTATTCTTTTCTCTATTCGTTGCCATAGCAACACCACTTCACTTGGGCTGGATGGAGTGAGCCTAGCTGCCCGCCGGCCGCGCGGTGTTGTTTTTTGTTATAGTATTGATGACGGTGATTTTATGAATATTATTTTATTATTGGCAACGCGTAGGTCGGTATAAATTTACCTACCCAAAATAAAATATTAGAAAGGTACTTAATAAATAATCCGCACATTTTTTATTCAAATGGCTTATGTACACAGACACACACATCGTTTAGTTAGGTTTCCACATAGTTTGTGAGAGGATAAATTCTATAGTCCGTCAGCCAGGCACACTTAGCACTCCGATCACTTGATACACTTGTTTATCTCTTCTTATTGAATAGATTTGGGTTAATAACAACGCTAAATAACGTCGCACGGTCTTTACTCGACTCAATCCACTATCGCTTCTTCAAAACACATCGCGGTTGGGTCATGGGATTGCGTTTATTTAATCAGTGAACTGATTTTAGCATAAAAATATTATTAAAAGCTCGATTATGATTGTAAATGTAATCCTTGGTCCATCCCTAGTTTCAGATGGCAGTTCACTCCACGTTCACTTCGCTTAAGTTTTCACGGTGAGAAGGTTACAGAATAGCACTGCAGGTCACTTAAGAAGTTATGATGATTCATGAAAATCATTGAAGTAAAATGGGATAGTGTTGTACAAGCTTACGTTTAGACATTTCTTTTTTACATTCTACTTTTTAGTGTGCTGTAACGGTAAACTGCAATGCGATCTCTACATACAAATATTCGGTGTAAAGGACATCGACGCACTAACTGGGAAAAAACCTCGAATTCAGAACATGATTCTAGATAGTTGATAAATGATTTTATTTCTGTAGGTAGGTTTGTACAAACACTTTTACACGTCAATCATATTTTTTTTAAACTAGATGAGGTCTCTTTTAAAGTCCAGATATAATCTTGGTCAGATCACGTGAAGACCATGTCAATTGGTGTCTGAAATGGTCTTTTGGTGTACTAGTAAATGGGGTGGAGTTGGATCTTGTGGACACCACTGTGTTCTTAGGTATTACTTTGGACTCAAAGCTACAGTGGGGCCCACATATAACCAAATTGTCGAAGCGGCTGAGCTCTGCAGCCTACGCGGTATATAAAATCCGTCATTTGACTGATGTGGAAACAGCTCGATTAGTATATTTTAGTTATTTCCATAGTGTAATGTTGTACGGCATTTTGCTGTGGGGAAATGCAGCCGACATTCAGGCTATATTTGTGCTGCAGAAACGAGCCATTCGAGCAATTTATATCCTAAGTTGTAGGCATTCACTGAGGGATACATTTAAGGATATAAACATAATGACAGTCGCATCTCAATATGTATATGAGAACCTGATTTATGTCAAAAAGAATATTAATCTATATTCTAAACCCAGCGACATTCATAGCATAAATACTAGAAACAAAGACTTACTTATTGTGCTGAAGACTATACTCCAAAAAATTAGTAATTCATTTAAGTGCCAAAGTATACGTTTTTACAACAAACTCCCAAGCCATGTTAAAGAACTGAGCCTCAATAAATTTAAATCATTTAGTAAACAGAAACTCTGTCAAAAAGGTTTCTATAAAGTTAAAGATTACTTGGACGACAAAAAGGCTTGGGATTAATTAAGCTACTCCAATGTAACCCCAGGCAACAAACTAATTTTATACTAAATCTATTATTATACTAAGTGTGACATTGATGTTTTTTTTTAATATATACAATGACATTAATATTTACTTTTTGAAGTATTTTTTTTTTAATTTTTGTGAATGTGAAGACTATGTGGATTATTAAACCAATATACCGAAATATGGTATAACTTTTGTTTGTCCCCCGCCTGCGATCCCAAAATTCTATATATTATACTGCTTATTTTTCTCTTCAGTTAGGTATGTGTTTTTGCAGTCGGGCTTTTTGTTTTTTAAATATTTTTTTTTTGTTTTAATTTTTCATACAAAATAATTTGACAAAGTCACGATTATTAATAATAATATATTATTATTAATAATTATTATTCATTTATTAATAAATAAATGAATTGAATTTATTTATTTATTTTATTAATGTAAAACACTCTTAGGTGAAATATGACGACGTCGCATTTTCTTAGCTTTAAATATGAATGATTGCTTTGAATGAAAATTATTTGCTCGTATTTAACAATGAAACTTAGATAACGACACTCATCGAGAGTCTAGTGTTAGTATTATGATATCTTCGAAACTATGCATTTTGGACCACATATTCTAGGACTTTTTGTATTATTTTTACTTATACCCCAGAGTTATGGGATATCAAAAAAACAAGTTATGTATGTCCCCTAACCCAGGTCGTGGTCTACCCTTTCATCCAAATTCGTTCAGCCGTTTTAGCGTGAAAGCGTAATAAACAAATCACTTTGGCCTTTATAACATTATTAAGTTAGGATTTCATGGCAGGCATACTGTTTCCGTATCGATCGGCATTAGTTCGACTGACGATGACATGGCAGCATGGCAGTCAGATTACGATCGCGTGCAGGTAATAAAACCTTTATGGATGACAACCAGACAATAAGCCGGAGTTATCGACTGTTGGGAAAGTATTCGAAACAAAGGGAATAAAGCTATTTAATTTTCTGACCTATAAAATGTCAAAAAATTCACTAGGTCGGTACTATGGGACACATAACGTAGCTAGTAAAATATGGACGTGATTTCAATACCTTCCCTTATAATAACAGGCGTGATGTTATATTTAGAAATTTGGATCTAAATTAATAGATATGTAATCCAACTTATACGTCTGTGTTTCAAATATGGTTAAAAAAAGTAAGAATGAAAAATATTTTATTTGGGACACGCATAAAAAATACAAAAAGTGAAAAAGGAGCATTTAAAACTAACAAAATTGGCATAATAATATTTGTTCGAATAAAAAAGATACTAAAAAAAAACGAGCGAGCCTTGCAGTAGTCGCATATGATGTGTAACATCTGACATCTCACCTGGTAATAAACAACGGAATAAAGGTATTATGCAGCGACAGAAATTAACCACAAAATTTGAATAAGCTAAATACTGAAATATTTATTCGAATAATTATTCATTACTAGTGGTCGCCCACTGGTCGAAATTCAACCCTCTCTACTTACAATCTATATAGTACTTACTAACTCCATGAGTACACCATGCTATTATAAAGTGCTTACTAGGTCCATGCTATTAAAAAGTAATTACTTATTCCATGCTTAAGCTAACACTTCCGTCCCTTTTCACGAAATCAACACATAAAAAAAACAAGACGTATGCGAAGCCAAAAAGGCTCCTATCTGAGCATAATGCTGCGATATTTAAAAAATAAATACCGCAGCGCTGGTATTCTGATCTGAGGCCCCGTTGTGATGCTTGGAATGGAATCGTGGAATATTAATTACTTACAGTGTAACATAGATGAAGTGGGATCTCAAGGGTCTTAGGATTATTTATCACTTAAAAAGGCTTTTCATTTGACTAATTTCCAAATAGTTAGGTTTAAAGTGACAGTTGTCTTATATACAGAGGCCGCCGCTAAGGTAGATCGAAATGTAGGTACCGTTTTCATTTGAAAATGATTTCACGTGAAAATGTTCATTTAAATCGTGTCGCGACCTGTCCAGATCAATATTCAAAGTGGTAAATTATTATTAGTTGTCTTACTTGGCTATTGAACAACATATTACCAAATAGAAAAATGGAAAAATCTAAAGAATGTATTGTCATTTATAAAGAAAACATAATCAAAATATTTTATTTCACATAAACCTACATGGGCACTTATGAAACGTCTAAGCTAGGTGCACGGTTCCAATTAGTCGATTCCTATGGAGAAGAAGCAAGAAACTCCACGGTTACTCTTTTAAAAATAATTGGCTTCTACAATGCTTTCAAATTACAGTGTCAATAGGTATGGGAGGACAGTGTAGGCCTGACAACAAGTACTTAACAAAAAATAAATGGTCTACAAATTTACAGCCTATTAAGCCTACTACATTCTCACATTCACATAATATAAAAGAATCTATATAAAATATTATTAAAATAATACAAGTAAAAACCTATTTAAACCAAACGACATGATTGCCTGTAACAAATCTGAATTAATATCCTGTCACTAATAAATAGTTGAAATTATTGTAGGTATATCATGTCAAAAAAGAAACAGGTATTTTAAATAAGGTATGTAAAAATGTTGGGACCTCATTGTAATTATCAGTAATAATAATAAGAGATGAAGAGAAGGAAAGAAGGAAGGAGAAAGAAAAGAAGAAGAAACAGGAAGAAAAGGGGGACAGGGGGGAAGGGAGGAGAGTGGTAGAGGTTTCTCACATATCCAGGGCCCACTTAACCAGGTTACACATACATAATCAGCTTATAATGTTCCCATTACTGGGACACAGGTCTCCTCTTTGTGAGAGGGAGTGGGCCGTAATCCACCACGCGGGCCCAGTGCGGGTTGGGAGATGTCACATGTCTTCGAATTTTTGGTTCTAGGACATGCCGGTTTCCTCACGATGTTTTCCTGCACCGTTTTGAGAGCAGTGGTGATGAAATAATTTACACAAAGTAAAGCGCCTCTCTTGGTTCGAACCTACGACTTACAAATTCGGAAGTCGCGGCCGTTACCACTGGGCCACCACCTCTCCAGGGTCATAGGTATATTGTTATTTGTATAGTTGTACCTACTCAATAATATCTCATTTGCAACAATATATCACACCTATTAATATGATCTATTTTGAGAAAGCTGTGTTTATCAGAAGATCTCCGTGTGAAATACATTTTGCTTATTTCTTATCAAAATGTAAGTTCAATGTATTGTCGCATTTATTTCGTACCGATACAAGAGACGAGCTACTGGTTATGATACAAGAAAATACAATCAACCTCCTTTCTGTTAGTCCTGGGCGCCGTTTAAGCAACTCTACAATTCTCCGCGCGTGGGTTTTTACGTTCAATCTCCGTTCGCGAGCAACTCCAAGGGTCTTAAGAAAACTCTATTTAGAAACTCTTCTATTAAACTAGACCCAATCTAAAACTACGAACAAGAACTTTAAATGCATGGGAAGGAAACCTAGTTTTAAATTCACACTGTAAAGTGTCTACGAGGTTGGTCAGCAAAGTACAAAATTATTCAAAAGTTTGTAAATATTACAAATATAACTTAACTAGCTGTTGCCCGCGACTTCGTCTGCGATCCAGGATTAAAAGTAGCCTATGTCCTTCTCCATGTCATGGTCTACCCATGTGCCAAATTTCATCCAAATCCGTTCAGCCGTTTTAGCGTGAAAGCGTAGCAATCAGACAATCTTACTTTCGCATCCTAATCCTAACTTAATATTATAAATGCGAAAGTGAGTTTGTTTGTTAGTGAAAAAAAGGCTTATTCTTAAAGGTTTATAAATAATATTAAATAAAAATAAATTCAACAATTTTAATTTTTAATTTTTATTTAATATATTTATTATTTATCTACACACAGTAACATACACACAGATACTTTGAGTATAAAGATACAGGTTATTTCTTAAGAAATTTCTTCCAGCAGACCTGCGAAAGGAGAAATGAAAAAGAAATAGTTTTAAATTTTTATTCTTAATATTATTAATTTCACATTACTTGAAATGATTGAATTCAATTTAAATCACGCATTCAAATACATACCTACATTAATTGATTAATTTTGATTAAAACAAAATTATTATGATTAAAATAAAATAAAATTAGTGTGTGGACCTTCCTTGGGTAAAAGTCTCCTCCAAAGAATTCCACTTTTCTCTATCTGACGCGGCGCCAAGCCAGTCTCGCCCAGCGCACGCAATAACCTCGTCCTGCCATCGGACGCACGGCCGGCCTCTGTTTCTGATACCTCGTGGACCTTCCCATTTAGTTGTCCTATCCAACGATTACCAGAATACCTTGCAACGTGGCCCCTTCCATTTTAGGTTTTGCGAAAAACCGAGAGCATTCATGGCTTTAGTTCTGTTGCGCCCGTCTGTTTTTTACTCGTATCACTTAGTTTGATACGTAAGCAGCTTCTCGCCATAGATCTCTGTGTACTTTTAATCTTGTTTCTCGCCTTGTATATATCCAAGTCTGGTAATAAGTGAGACATGGCAAAATAGCAGTCTAGTAATGTATTTTTCAATTTGATTGGAAGTTGCGATTTGAATATTTCTTTATGAGCCCAGTATTTTTAGCCATTTAGCCATCGTTCGGTCTATTTCTTCAAAATTCCTGTTTTTTTCTGAAGGCGATTTGCTTGCCCAGACATTATATGTACTCCTGTACGTATTCGAGCGACATGTTATTAACCAAGATAGGCTATATCTCATTGTTAGTCAGGATTTTTGTTTTGTTATCTCTAAACCTTATACAATTCGCTCGCTGCTTGTAATTCGTTGACCATAATAAAAAGTTCCAAAGGATTTTTCGGTAGTACGACAATGTCATCCGCAAAACGTAAATGGCTTAGATATTTTCCATTTACATGAATGCCCTCTTTGACCATGGAAGATCTGCCATTATAATATGTAGGACGGCTATGAACAATTTAGATGACATAGGATCACCTTGTCTGACTCCTCTGTTAATATTGATTGTAGCCCCGACTTTATCAAGCCTGACCCGACTTGTACTGTTTTAGTAGATATTTTTATTAATATATATTTATAATTCACATAGTTTATGTTTATGCCTCCCATGTACTATGTATTGTGCGAGATAGAGTAAAAAGGTTTTTATAGTCGATAACAGCTATATAGAACGGATTTCGGCATTCCAGAAATTTCTCGATGACTTGAATCTATAACATGAATATGGTCTGTAGTGCTGAATCCCTTTCTAAAACCTGCCTGTTTCATAGGTTGGAATGTGTCTAGTTGAAGATACTTTGTCGAGTAGGCACGATGAAAATAACTAATGAAAACAGGACATAAGACTTATCGGGCGGTTATCACCTGTCAGTCGGGTCGCCTTTTTTGTACAGTCAAATTATTTCTGATTAAGCTCTGCCAGCCGCTACGCCCGCGTGGCTTTTTCTAAAATAAAAGCCTAAGCTACTAAGTTACTCCTTATAATATAAACAATTTGGCAGTGAAGGTCACGTCAAAATCGGTCCAACCGTTTCGAAGATTAGCCGGAATAAACAGACTGACAGACAGACAAAAAATTAAAAAATAGATTTTTTGTTGTAAGTACCGTATATATACTTTTTACTTTCGTAAAAAGCTGTTATTTTGACATTACAAACAAATACTTAAATTTTATTTATTTGTGTAGATTCAGACCACGACCACCAATAGTTCTGGCATGTTTAATACATTGGTTCGCAATGTTGTCTGGCCCCGGACTTTTCTGATTTTAATTTAGTATTTGAGTAGGATTTCATGTTCGCAAAACATTTGTACAGTTGATATATTCTTCGGTTGGTTTGACAACTCCATGTTTTGTATTGAGTTTGGTCGACTATATATGCTTGCGTAGAAACCCGATTTGTTGAATCGTGTTGAAGTGATGGGATCCATGTTTTGGTTCTTGCTCTATGAATGCTTTTTTGGAGATCTATGTGGTTTTTCAAAGAGTTTCGTGATGTATTTGTTTGTTTGTATAGGTTTGTAAGTCTTCATTGTCATTTTTGTTAAAATTCGGTTTGTTTAGCGCTTCTTTTTTCATCAATACAACTGCCTTATTTGATAAAATTGTTCGTTTTTAGGGTTTTGTACCTCAAAAGGAAAAACGGGATCCTTATAGGATCACTCGTGTGTCTGTCTGTCCGTCTGTCGATTTGCTCCGAATCTACTGAACCGATTAAGTTGAAATTTGGTACACATATGAACTTCTGTGACCCAAATACGAAAGTCTAACGTAAATAAATGAATTTTTAATATGGGGTTCACTTTTGGGGGAAAAAATAGAAATGAAATGATTTTATTTTCTGTAGGTAAGTAGGTTTGTACAACCTACAAATGAAAGGACTTATTATGAGGATTTCAAATATATTTTTATATGATTTTAAAATAATTAGTTTTAATGTTATCAAAGAGAATAGATGAAAATTATCCATTCTCCCACATTGTCTCCGAAACTGCTGAGTCTAAATTTGATGAAAATTATCCATTCTCCCACATTGTCTCCGAAACTGCTGAGTCTAAATTTGCTGCCCTTTCTTATTGTTCTCAGGTTAAGAGTCACTCTTAGCAGTCTATGATCTGTTCCAAAGGATAAGGTTTTTAAACCTCAAATTTTGAAAATAAATGCGTTTTGGTATATATACCAAACCGCATTTATTTTCAAAATTTGAGGTTCAAAAAGACAAGAAATGCAATCTTGCGACAAGATTGCATTTCTTGTCTTTTTGTCTGGTGAAATCCATGTCCATCTGTTCTCTTCTTTTGATTTCAATATAGTATTTATTATTTTAAGATTATGTTCATGTACGCAATGAACGAGTCTTTCTCCTCTTTAGCTTCTCTTAGCGTAACTGTATTTACCCATCACTTTGCGTTCGTAAGACTGATATTTTCTCCCTGACTTCGCACAGTTCTATTATATCGTGGTTATGTTACGAAGAGCCGTCTACAATTCTAGTAGTTTATAAGGTGTACTTAACGATTTCACATTCAAAGTGCATATATTTATTTTCTTTTCCTGTCTTGTAGTTTTGTTCTTCTTTGGAGGATGGTGGTCTATCTTTCCGCGATTACCAGCCATAGGGGTAGTGTAGAGGGTGGGAGGGGGTTACATTTGAATTGATATTTTTCCCTTATTAGAGTTACGTGGTGCTTGTACTGTGGCTTGTAAATGTTTTACATATCGAGGGGTGAAAGGTGAAATGTTTGAAGCGACATTTGGACGATATTGAGTTATATACATATTCGGATTCTGCGATTTTTTCTGCGTCGGATGAGCCGGGTTTCGTACAATTCTGAGCACTTTTTTAACGCTTAAGACAATGCAATTTTAGGGAATAATTTTCAGACATGATGGCATGATCTGACATCTAGTTTGGCATATTTTTTTAATAGGTACTTCATATAAGCTGAAAAAAAAAACAGAATCGGAGCATAAGCCGTTATGCTCGTGCTAAAATCTCAGTTGAATGGCAGATAAAGTGTTTTTCGATATAGCTAACTTTAGATGAAAGGTCCCTTCATACATTATGCTTTCCACTACTAACACTATGCAATGTCGCTTCAACCAATTTGCCGTCAGCCAAATTCTATAAGACATGTCGGTTCAACTCTTTTAGCTGCAACTGTTTTGCATTTGGAGCTTCAATTCAAACAGACTGAGTGTTAATTAAGTTAAAAACTAGTAGTACTTTAATTGTAAGTAAAGAAACTTAGAAAATATTTTAGTACGTACCTAATTTACATAATAAAAGGTTTTCCAATTAATATAACTTTTTATTTATTCCTGACATAATAATTATTTACCCATTTCAATACTACAACTTCTGAACTTACTCATAGATCTGTCATTATTATCTTGTATCAACAATCATGTTTTATAAAATCTCTTCCGAGGATGAAACATCAAACAACACATTAAGGCCCGTATTACTTTAAAACTCAAGCAGTCCTGAAAACTCGTTTGATTTGTTGAAACTAGTAACTAAAAACCATTTGATTGGTAAAAACCAGTTTTAAGTAATATACTTGAGTCTTGAGTAAGGTTCTGTAATACGGCCTTTAGAATGTTCATCGTTGTTACGTTGATTAAATAATTTTGCTTCATACTGCATAGGATCTGTAAAGTCACTTAAACCATTTTGCCTGCTCTGTCAAACTCACCAAGTACTCGTAATACCGCATTTTTAAACTATATGGAGTTAATGACGACTCGTCAGTTTGGATAGTATAGTATACATGGACGTATGACATGACTTTTTTTGGGATACTATAGTATCCGTGGACGGTTGAGTGGTAAAGTTGAATCATTTTTCTTCACTCTAGAAATAAGGCGATACAGATAATTTTGTAGTGAGCAACATTTATCTTGGAACTTATAGCTGTTTTTTTTATTGAAAATTATACCAAAATATTAAGGGTTTTGTTGCAATAAAGTTCCCCGACCCCCATTAAAGTAAGAGCAGTAGTTTTTTATAACGATTTTTATTCCAAATTTTTAATCTTTAAATAGCTCTCCTATAAAGTTCGTAAAATGTCGCTTCAAACAAATAGCCTTCCACCCCTCGAATTACGATAATATTGATTGAGTTTTATTCTTCTTCAGGTTTTGATAACTCTTTTCGTTTCTCTGGAGAACCAGTTTTAGCGGTCGCTTGGTTTTGTCATTTTTATTTTCTATGATTATTAATTAATCATATTTAAGGATTACTTTATTCCCCTTTTCTTTCTCCAGTTTTGCCTAGTTCAGCTTTCTCTTCTAGTATAGTTTAAGAATAATCTTGTTTTATATATAATAGGCACAGTTAGCAAAACTTTTTCTTTAAGACGCTGACAACACCTAAACCGCGGTCACTGTCAGATTGCATAGAAAAGAAAGAGAAGCGCGACGACAAAACGCTTGTAATTTATTGCAAAATATGAAGTAATTATCTATTTACTCAGAATTGAGTTAAGTAATCGAAAATAAAAAACAACCAAGTTCTGCATTAGAATAAGACGTACTTGTTATTATTTAAATACGTAATTTATGTTGATATTTAATACAGATATTTTGGATTAGAACTCAAGGTAAGAGGTTAGTTTAACGTTAGTTTGTATCGAGATTTTTTTTTCAAAACGTGTTTTGGTGACAAGCAAGTTCTGGGAAATATGTTCAAAATTAACATATATTTTTTCCGCTACCACAAACTATACAGATTTGGCAATTTTCTTTCTTAAGAGAAGCCTATTTTGGTCAATTGGGTCTTGTCAGTGCCTTAAGGCCTTAATTTTCATACCCAACGTAGAGAATGTTATTACTATGGGACGTACTTTGCCTCCCGCTATCTGCCTCTTCTTTGGACTGCCTCTATGACGTTTGGCATACAGCAGATTCCAGATTATTAGTATTTTTTCCCAGGATCATAACCTGAAGGTCAAAATAGCTTCTTTCAGTTTCTTCAACTCCGAACACGACTATATTTTTCATTCTCATTTCTTTTTTCTGTATTCTAAACGAGCAGTTACACTAGTCCTAGTGAAAGCATAATCTTTATAAAAGATACATGATATAATAGGAATAAGATACAACTTTCAGTTCTATGTGAAGGTATAGCCTCTTCCGGGGCGGGCGGCGGGCTCCTCCGTCCGGGAAAACCGGAAGCGTAACGATCGTAGACAACCGCTACGAGCTACGAGTGCTACGAATGCTACGGTCATTACGTAGCGTTTCGTAGCACTCTCTACGGTAGATATGTTTCGTTGTTATTATTCCTATGTTTATTATTGTGCTGTTTACTTATGAAAGGCTAATCTATTTCGATATTTAGGTTATTTAATACTACCTGCAACCCGCGGTTTCACCCGCATATGTCTCAATCCCCTAGAATTATCGGGATAAAAATATATCTTATGTCCTAACCCATTTGCCAAATTTCATCCAAATCGGTTTAGTCGTTTTACCGTGAACGCGTAACAAACAAACACTCTTTCGCATTTATAATATTAGTTAGGATAATAATAGTATGCTAAAGCATTATTTTCTTTTCCAAAGGCATAAATTTAATCGACCACTGAATAATTCCTATTTCGTATTCTTAAAAATACTAATTTGCTACGCTAATATACTTTTTGTGATGCCTTGTAACTGAGACCAACTTAGATGTAGCATTCGCCGGCAATCATATCATCAATATCAATTAAATATTACACATTTGAAAATTGGACAGATCTGCGCATTATGTCTGTGTATCATAACTTTCCTACTCAACAAATCATTAAAAGTGTACATAATTAGGATCCTATAGGACATCGATTACAATGCAATGTAAGTATTACATGACTAACAAATCAACAAGAGACTAACAAGAGGTATCTGTAGTCCCATGAAACATGATAGGGACTAGTGTGAATCCTTGGGTTCATTCAAGCAATCGGGTCTGGTTTAACCACGCTGGGGTCGGCGCATTTCCTTCATTCATTCATCCATTCAACAAATCCTTAAAAGTGTACATACCTAGGATCTTATAGGACATCAATTACAAAATATACCAACACCACAAAAACGCCATCACATGATCAAGCTCGCAAAGAAAAAATAAACCTATAAACAAAATTGACACTCAAATTCAAAGTTCAGTACCTACAGGCCAAACAACAGCTTTTCACATTCAGATTTAAGTAGCAACTTAACCTAAATTCTTTAGGGCAATCTAGGTCTCTTGAAGGCTTTGACACGGATTGATTTAGATCAAGTTCCCAAACCGGGTCATTGTTTTAATTAGACACGAGAATGTCCGCTGTCGTGCCGAATGCCGAATGTTTGGCACACAGTGATACCATTTTACTCATTTTAACAGACAGACTGACTTACTGACAGACAGATAGAATTACTTACGCATTTATAATATTAGTTATGGATTATTATAACGGGTCTCAGTCTTCCTAGTGAAAAGGTACAAACCTTAAGATAAACAATAATTATACGTATAGCATAATATCGCCTCTGTATTCCTCGAACGGCTATATGGCACATTTCGACAGTTATGTTTAAGTCCCATATAATAGGGGGCGAACCTATTGCCATCAACTGGGCACAAATTTATTTATTTAAACTTCTCGCACACAATTATGTACAAAGGCGGACTTAATCCCTTAGGCATTCTCTACCAGTCAACCAAGGGTGGTGAAGAGGTAAAATGACAGGTGCTCTGAGAGGAAATAAAACGAATAACGAAAAATATTAAAGATAACATAATAGATTATAAATAGAATAAGTACAGAAATATATAAATAGGTTACAAGCATAAAATACAAATATACATATATACATACAAATTCAAGGAAAAGAGATACATAATTGAGATGACTCTACGCTATTTGTTTTGAAAATAACTCTGCAATTTCCGCTTAAATGCATACCGACTGGTGGCCGTCCTGATATCAAGAGGAAGCGCATTCCAAAGAAGAATGGACTGAATATGAAAGGAAGAATGAACAAAGTCAGAAGTATGAGAAGGACAGAGTAGAATAAGATTTTTGGAAGAACGCAGACTTTTAGCGTGCGAAGAACATAGATATTGGAAGTGAGACATAAGATAAGAAGGAGGGGTAGGAGAGTTGAGATTCAAATTCAGATTCTGGACTGCTACTGAGAAATTCTAGATGGAAAAACAAAGTAACACTTTGCCCGACTCGGGAATCGAACCCAGGACCTCATGCCCAGTAGCACTTGCGACCACAAGACCAAAAAGGCCGTAATTTGTTCACCATTTTGGCTAGATTCGTTCCCTTTGTCCAATACTTCGGACTTGCGGCAAAAGTGTGTCCACTTTGTCCACACTTGCTGTCGCTTCAAAGAATTGGATTCGATTTGTTTCCAATTTTTTCCAGCGAGAATTCAATTTCAGCGGAAGTTAAGCTGAAAGTTTTTCGGCATTCGAATTCCAACCCTATCTGACTTTAGGGTGAAATTCGCTAGTGTTAAATGTCTGTTTAGTTGAAATTGTGTAGCAGGATTGTTTCAGACTATTTATAGTAATAGGAATGTTATGTGTATTTTTATTATGTAGGTACAACTTCATATGTAGGTAATGTTTTTGGTAGTGTCCGACCGAAAATGGATTTTCAGCCGAAAACGGAAAAGAAGCTTCGGCTTTAGTCTTATTTTCGGCCGAAAACCAAGCCGAAGCGAAAATGATTTAGACATAAAAAAATATTAATATTTGCGCTGTAATCTTGTTTGATTTTTTACACTTAATGAGTGAAAGAGCAAATATATGCTTTAAAAGAAATAAAACACGATGGAATTATCGTTTCAATTCACGTGAAAATAGTTAAATACCTACATATCGAATGCCTTTATGTATGCATGTCGGAAATAAAAACAAAAGTCAAGAACAAAAAAAAAAAATTAAAAGTAATTACTTACCCATTAATTAATGCGCGTGAAGAAAGAATACAACGTAACCTCGCTTCATAACTTCAAAACAAAATCGCGCGTTTAAGTCAGCTGAGTGAAACCACAGGCGGACCCGATTCACCCCAAACTTAGCCGAACATCAACTGATATTGCCGGGCTTTACGAAGTAGGCCGAATAACGTGCGACAATTCACGAACTTTAGATTTTCGGATTGGCCGAAATTTCGACCGGTTTGTGGGCGACAACGAAAATATGGCCGAATTATGACATTTTGGCCGAAAATGGCCAAAACCAAAAACAAAGCTTCGGTCGGTGACTAGTTACGCTCTAAATACTAAGAGTTATTTCACTATTTAAGTACATGATCTTATAATATGAACATTATTTACATTCATACATTTAACAACGTTTTGTTTATAAAATCTATCAAAAGTGTGAAGTAGAAATCAACTGTCTGCGATTTTTCAATCAAGTTTGATTTTTACAAGTGATTAGTATATATCATTTTTAGGTAGTTAAAATAAGACTACAAACATGTCAAAATCAATCAACTCAGCCTATAACAGTCCACTGCTGGACATAGGCCTATCCCAGGCTGCGCCACAACACCTTGTCCTCCACCTTCCGCATCCAGTCTATCCCAGCCCCCTTTTTAAGGTCGTCGGTCCATCTAGCCGGGGGGCGTCCCACACTACTCTTGCCGATACGCGGTCTCCACTCCAGGACTCTTTTGCTCTACCAGCCATCGGTCCTTCAACAAACATGGCCAGCCCACTGCCACTTCAGCTTGCTTACGACAATCATGTTATTTATGCCAATTCCGCTGATGACAACATCCAAATTAAAATACAGAATTTCGTTTACCATGATTATTGTTATGGCAACGTTCCTAAAGTTTACGACAGCCAGTGTGAGTGTCGGAACTTTTTCGCCGAAAGTTTTTTAATGAATTTAAACCTATTTTGGTGTTCAATCTGCTTATTCATATATATACTGCCTTTTCCTTACTATGTTGGGGTCGACTTTCGGTCTAAACGATGCAGCTGAATACCTGTATTTTACATGGAGCGACTACCTATCTGACCTCCACAGTCCAGTTACTGGGTAACACGGTACCCCTTGGTAAGACTGGATGTCGGACTTATGGGTTTCCGACTACCCTTGAGTACAGTTTTCATTTTTTTGTTGGTATATTGGCGTGTGCTAGCTAACATATGGCAAGTAATTTAATTTAATGTTTTGTGTTTCGTAATGTTAATTACTTTGCATACGATTTGCATAGAATCAAGTTTATCTAACTAAACAGACAGGTGTGCTGCTGGGGAGTTTGTTGTGCCACTCTTTCTTCCCAGCTAAAGCACTAGGTAGTGGTGAAGGGCAGGCATTTTTGGGGGACTATCTTATGTAATTATGACATTTGAAAGGTGCTGATTCTCAGCCTAGTATGAATAAATGACTTTTAATTTCGATTTTGATTTTGACTGACAAACTGACAGACTGTCAAAGATCTACGAATGACAGCTGGGGCCAACGGCTTAACGTGCTGTCCGAGGCACGGCGGGGCTCGATATGTAATTGTTAGTCACCCATCCACGAACCGACCGCGGCAAGCGTAGCTTAACCTTCGATCGACCCGTGTGGCTGTTATCATTTAGCTACGAGGCCTTCTGTGTACACAGTGCTGAATGATAACAGCCGCAATGATAACAGCAGCCCGTGACTAACTGAAAACAGCCTAGGTACATATAATCTAAGTATTATCGATCCTTTCAGCAGACCTTCACAAAGTTAAAGAAATCTTCACAGAAAATTACTTGTGCCAGATTGCCACAAACCTATATAATCAGTCGTAGTTTTATGGCAAAACTTAGTGTTTGTTGAACTATTGAAAAGTATTACACTTTGTACAAATAGTACTTCAGTACCATTAAGTCAAGATTTATGGGTTAGCTTTAAAATGTTTGCCTCGTGAATTTCTTTGCCATTTAGATTTATTAATTTATGTAATACTTCAAGCACAGAAATGTACAGAGGCGGATTTAATGCCATAGGCATTTTTACCAGTCAACCTTTGGGTGATGCCGAAACAAACAGTGGTAGGTGCAATTACGAAATATTGAGCATTTAACTTTGAATATTTTCGACAAAAACTACGAATCTATAAACAATAGCGTGTTGAATTATAGGCTGTCCGTAAAGAAGGGGTGGTAAACCTGAGGCACGCGTTGAGAACATAATATGCTTCATGACAATCTGTTGTTGGCGCGAAATTAAACGAGGTCCTATTAAAAAAAACCGGCCAATTGCGCCTCGGGCCACGCACAATGAAGGGTACTGTAGTTAGAATGAATTTATAAACAAACATAACATTGTAGTTCGAAAACATGTTCTCCCATACATCGATATACGTCACGGTTAATTCTCCAACTGCAAATGTAAGTTTGTCGTCTATTACTCGTTAACTTGTAAAGCCTACTTAGCTGTGATAGTTTTTCTTTTAATATCGTTATATTTACTACTGACATGAATTTTTTTCACATCTCACATCATAAACAACCATCTAGCTGGCAGGGGGACACCCGAAACGCACTTTAAAGCTTAATACTACGCAAACGAATCACTGAATCGCAAAATTTTGTTCACAGAGTCGCAATATTTTTGTACGGCCTATTCAACGATACCCTTCACAATGGGATAGACGAGGAAAAAATATCATCCCCACAATACGGAGGAAAAAATAATAAAAAAAAAACACGATTTTACTTTATCACTTTGTCGCCGTGATTAATATGTATGAATAATCAGCCTATAATGTTCCCACTGCTGGGAACAGGCTTCCTATCTGTGAGAGGGAGTGGGCCGTAATTCACCACGCGGTCCCAGTGCGGGTTGGTATCTCGTATTCCCATGCCAAATTACAGCTTTCTAGTACTAAGCGTCTCTGAGCTAAAGCGGGGACAGATAGACAGACAGACGGACATGGCGAAACTATAAGGGTTCCTTGTTGATTACGGGACCCTAAAATGGAACAAAAAGTATCAAAGTACCTATTACTGGCTATAATATGTACTACATTTGTATCTACCAACCTATTATAAAAACATTTAACTTAGGTATTTTTTTTGGTGGGTGAACTATAGGTACACCTCTGCCTCACCCTTCGGGGATTACAGGCGTAATGTTATGTTGTTGTTCTTTTTGAATATTTCCGCTGTTTTCTCAAACAGTCGAGTTGCCTTTACCTTTGCTAACTTCATAATTGCGAACTGATTTCCATCTTTTTCCGGCGTTATCTCAGAAAAAAACACGGTTCTCCGTTTTTCTTTAAAATTGTTCCCTTTCTTTGTTTGTTTTCTTTAAATCCCTGTCACAAGAGACCTGAAACGTTTATCTCAGAATAAAACAACACCTTTTTCAAAGTCCTGTAGTAAAATATGGCCTCTTTAAAAATGTTCACAACCCCTGTCACAAGCTACCTCATGTGGCGAAAGATGGCAATTACCACCGGACGGTCAACAACACCCGACGGCGAAGAAATATGTACTAACTCGACTATAATCGGTAAATCAATATAGGGAGCAGTGGTGGCCCAGTGGTAATGGCCGCAACTTACGAGTTGTAGGTCGTAGGTTCGAACCCTGACAGGTGCTTTACTTTGTGTAAATTATTTCATCACCACTGATCTCAAAACGGTGAAGAAAACACCGTGAGGAAATCCGCTTGCCCTAGAACCAAAAAATTGAAGACGTGGCATCTAACAACCTGCACTGGGCCCGCGTGGTGGATTGCGCCCCACTCCCTCTCACAGAGACGAGGCCTGTGTCCCACCAGTGGGAACATTATAGGCTGATTATGTATTATGTAAGTGCTACGGATATTCGTAGCACTGACCGGATGAATTCTCGTAGCCGTAGCGCCTACGCGGCCCAGATTCTGACGTAGCTTATCTAATCATGTATGTAGATTGCGAGCTAGATTTGACATTTAGCAACGGTTGTTGATGAATTACTAATTATTTTATAGTTTCGCCTTGTCCGTCTGTCTGTCGGCGGCTTAGCTCTTACTCTTAGTACTAGAAAGCTGGAATTTGGCATGGGTGGTAAAAAAGATATACTCCCCACTTTACGTAAAAAAAAAAAAATGTTTGTACCAACCCTACAATTTTTTTTTTCACGTAAATTGGGGAGTATATTTTTTTTCTCATCTATCCCATGGTGTGGGGTATCGTGGTCTGTAAATACCTTTTGTTAGTCGCCATTCATTCATCCTCTCAACATGACCAAACCATCTAAGCATGCTCTTTCCAATTTTTGCCACTATTTCATTGAAACAATAGAGAATAAATATACTAAAGAACAATTAATTAATATTCATTTAACAGCAAACAGTCTTAATGGTTAAACTACAGTTTAAAGAAACTGTAGTTTTAAATCGATAAAAGGCTTTAAAACCACGTTTTATGCAGAATAAATAAGGATTTATTCTGCAAAAAATGTGAGATGAAATAGTTTCAACCTTTGAAAATCTAAATGCAGGATAGAAAACGAAGATGATATAATTTGACTCAGAGTCACAACTCAATAACTAGCTTCGTTAAGTACCTAACCCTGAAACTTGTAAGGTTGCTGAAACGAATCGATAGAGAACGATGAGTCACAAGTTCACAACTCAGCAATTTATAACCTACTCCACCGCGTCGCACTTGCCTAAGTCAAAACAAAGGCAAACTTCCAGACTGTTTACTCTTTTCATATTTTATTTTGGTGAGCAGACACCTCTATACATAATATATGGGTATATAAATGACATCGACGCGTTCATGATTAGACCCATCAGCGTTGAAAATTTTCGTCGGATATTTAAAAAAACCGACCAAGTACGTGTCGGACCACGCACAATGAAGGGAAGAAATAGAAAAATCTTCGAATCGATAAACAATAGCGTGTTGAATAATAGGTTGTCCGTAAAGAAGGGGTGGTAAACCTGAGGCACGCGTTGAGAACATTTTTCATGTCAATCTGTTGTTTGGGCTTTTTTTTTTAAACTGCTACCTATCTTTGAACATAGCTTACTGATATTGTTTTGGATATTTTAGCTTATTCTTGGTTTAGTTGAATGATAAATTTAACAAATTTTGCGAGTTATGTATTTTTTTTATTATATGGCCTTTATTTCAAATAACATATGTAAATAAATAGTAACTTAGATACGTTTTGGTCATGACCGTTACCAAATAATAAACTGCTCCTGAAATAAAACTGAACTTAGGTTTAGACTTTTTGGTGTGTATGGGTTAATTAATTGTGCTGTATAGCAATCTAAGATAAAAACTCAGTTGTGTGCGAAATACTGCCATAGTAATTTGTAAAAAACTGTCATGATCGTTACTTGTTACGAAAACGCTGTATTTAATTTGTATATATCAATTAAACAACTAGTAATCGATCTAGAATTACCATAACAAACTTAACTTAAATGCCTGTCTGTTAAAAAGTATAATTAAATCTATTCAATTATTTTAAGAAACATAAAAAAACCTATAAAAGCTATTAAAATATTTCGAGGGACAGTCACGTATACCTGACCAACCAGTAACGGTCCTGACATAGTACAGTTGTGGATACACCGATTTAGTAAATAAAACACATGTTTTACAATATTAAAGTTGTCTTTATAATTTTTAAGTCCTCTGACTTATGCTGCTAAGGCATATTTCAGATTTAAAATAAGTTGATATTGGTCTTGTTGGTGCATATTATTAAAATAATGTTTCTTGAAAGGTTTAATGTCATTTTCAAAGTCTTGTAGTAAGTGATTACTGGTTCCGTTTTTCTCTGCTTTTACCGTTTTCTTAGTTGTCTTTTCTGTAGTTTCTGATCCTTCTTTTTTGGAGTATTTATAGATAACTGTCTCCCATTGGTACCAGGTGACGTTTTGATTTAATTGCACATTTGTGTCGGATATAATGGGAATGTTCTTGCATTTCGTGCATTTACCATACATGCATTCGAAAGATTTCAGGTCACATGTTTGTAAGTGATTACTTTCCCCACAACATATATTTTGTGCAGTTTCATAGTAGTAAGGATTCTCTCAGTGTGCCCACATATTTAGGCTGTCCTGTCCGTTACTTTTTTAGTCCGGCTCATACGTTACCAGTCATTTGGTAATGGTCAGGACGTAACGGTACCACAGCTTCTCTCAGTTTTTTTATCATAACCTAAAAATGTTGTTTGATAACTAAATAGCTCTTATTTACCGAAAACCAGAGTTAATTGCGCCACGTGAAACTATTTTTGCTTTAACACTAACATTACATAATCATTCTGGAAACGTGAAATACTTACCGGTCAATGTGAGGCGAAAACTCCGAAAAACGTCCGTTACCGGTCAAAAAACTCTCAAGACTGAAGACAAATGTAAACTGACACTTCAAAACGGCTGCTGGTGTTACCATTTTTGATTTGGTGTTGCTATTTAAATAAAAAGTCGACGAGTGGTAGGAAAAAAACAAAACTAAAATGAATACGGTCACGGTGCATGGACTTGTCCAGTTAAAAAGTAAAGTTTTTATCTGACCCCTGGGTATGTGACCCAGGGGTCAGATAAAAACTTTAACATCTGTAAATACTTGTATTATAATATAATAGAGTTTAACTTGCTTGAAAACTACAACTAGATTACAAAAACTAAAATATGTGCAATATGTACTAAGAAGCAAATTGCAAAGAAATAAGTTAACATAGGTCATATATATCTAAAAGAGGACAGTACTGCAAGACTTAAGATAACATAGATATGTCAAATAATACGAGGAGAAGCGCTAACATGCAGCTGCATCCACCTCTGTATCAGGGACAGATCCCACCGCTCGGACAACACCCTCAGGAGACTGTTCGAGCTGCTTCGTAGGCGACTTAAAAGTGAAGCGCTCCGCTTCCTTATGATCGCGAAAAAATCATCGGTCCGCGCCTCAGCAAACATAGTCGAAGCACTACAAAACCGCGGGAGCCCTAACAGTATCCTGAAAGCATTGTTGTACTGCACCCGCAGTGCGCTGTACGCCCGCTGCGTAAAGTTGGCCCACAGGCTGCACGTGTAAAACGACTGACAATATGCCTTAAATAAAGTCACCTTCACAGGTCTAGTACATCGCGCAAACCTGCGAGCCAACATATTACACCGGACAGACAGCGCCCTGCGCTCCCTCTCAATGTCCAGATTGGCACATAAGTCGTCAGAGACTCAGTGGCCCAAGTACTTGAAATGCTGTACCCTTTTTAAAGGAATGCCGCAAAGAGTGACAGGAGGTACAGATGAGTAACATTTGGTACCTGCTGCGAAGATTATGAATTCATTCTTTTTAGTATTGTAAGTGAGCCCATGGGCCTCCGCATATGACTCACATATGCGCAAAAGTTTGCGTAATGAAATGTAATGCTTATGTATGTAAAAAATTAACAACACGACTGCCCTGCCAAAAAAATAACTAAAAAGTAAAAAACAAGTTGGATTAGTTAATCTGTATATACAAAGCGGTAGGCATTCATTTACCTGCCGGGATCGCTGAAAAGTTCGAAAGGGTTACCGAGGCCCCTGGCAACACAGGCAACGGAAGGAATACGGGTGGGTTTTAGTCAGTAAGAGTCTGACACACCACCGCCCAGAGCCTTCCGCTCTGTCCAGAGCGGGAGATTTTATTTGATAATTTCCCACCCAAAAAAAAAGGCACTCATTTACACGCTGACTAAACAGATAAATAAAATTGCCATTGCTGTCGGGGACCCGTTTTGTGGAGCACTATTTTATCTAAGAGGTGGGGCCGACTGCAGTGATAATTTTATTTATCTTTTTAGTCAGCGAGTAATATTTATAGCCTATGTCACTCGGGATGATGTAAGGCTAACGATATCTTATGGGATAAAATCTGTTCAGGCATTTAAAAGTTATGGTGGCACAAAGAAACTCACATAAATACATACATACATAAACTCAAACACATTACACTCCTTTTTGGAATAAAGAGTAATTCTATTATGTCATGTTCACGTGTATAAAAATATTATAAAACTAGCCACTTTTTTGCGTGTCAATTTTTTACACCCTTCAGCAACCTATAAATCTCGACCGGAGAATATTTGACAGTAAAATATTCAGGTCTAACAATAGTTTTGACACTATTTTATCAAGAACTTTCTTTTGACTATCCTCTAAACTTGTGAAATTCCATATCAGACCTTATGCGTCTCAGGTCGAGAAATATTTACAAGTATCACTGGAAACGATTCTATTTTTACCTGCGAACCCTCATTAACACCATTACCTTTTGTTTCCAGGACGTGGCGTTCATAAACCCTGCGAACGTGGTGTTCGTGTACATGCTGGTGCGTGAACTGGTGGACGGCGAGCGGATAGGCCGCCCGCAAGAGCTGCAGGCCGTGGTCCTCACCTGCCTCTACCTCTCCTACTCCTATATGGGCAACGAGATCTCCTACCCGCTCAAACCATTCCTAGTCGAAGACTCTAAAGATAAGTTCTGGGACCGCTGCCTCCTTATCGTAGACCGGCTGTCTTTCAACATGCTTCGGATCAACTCGGAGCCCGGATTCTTCACCGAAGTGTTCACGGAGCTGAAGGCGTGTGGGACCGCGCTGGAAAGCCCGCCCCCCGCGCCCTCTCACCCGGCGCCCGCGCCCCCCCTGGCCATCAGCGCCGCCTGACACACGGAGGTCGCCGTCCTCCGGTTGGCACTCACTGATCGCCCCAGTCGTGTTTGATGTCGGCTCCTGACAGTCCAAAATCTTGGTCAATCGTCCAAGTTTTAGCGTTGCGAGTAGCAGCATGTTTATTGAGTCGTTTAGTGTTCAGAGTCAAGTTTGAGGTGTGGATACAGGAGTGGCACCTTACAGAAGTAACAGCTTAGTTTTATTAGTTCTGAGTCAAGAGTGCAATAATTTATTCTAGTCACTTGTTATTATTATTATTATTATTATTTATAAGTAAAAATGTAGAAATTCCACCTAATTTATTCATTAGTTTTTAGTCATTACTTCCTTTCATTACCAAACAAATCCATGGTGTGATTGCTCAAAAACGCTGACTTAATAAATTAGGTACTAATAAAAAAGGACAAATTCCTACGATTGACCAAGATTTAAAATGTCATTGCAATAGATAGACGAGTGAAAGGTATTAATTATACGAATTATGTGTGTACCTTCATAATTCAGTATCGTGACTTTGAATTTATTCGAAGGGAGAATGTGATATCTGGTGGAAATCATGTTATTTCAAGACATTTTAGGGATCGGTAACATCTGATATTAACATGATATTTGTGACTGACTGGGACTGATAGAATACTGTCTGTATGTGTAGTCAATGTTTGTAAAGGGGATGGCATGAAGAAATTATCAAGCTTTAGACTACTCGTGCATTGGGCGATCAGATCGCTGTGGCCAATATTTTTGGTTGCAGTGGCTAGGGCCTAATTGCGCACGCGTCCTCCCGAGTGAGCGGTTAGTATGACCAGACGTGGCCGCTTAAGTGCGCGTGCTTTCAAAGATACTGACAGACCCTCGTGACCGCCAAGAACAGGCCACAGGACTCCAATGTGCGAGGATTCTAAAAGCATGTAAGACTGTTGATGTGGTATATCTGAGAACAAAGACACAATCACAGTTTGTATTTCTAATTCAAAGATAATGACAGTGACCGAGAACGCAACGAGCGCCTCTCGCCGACAGTCGTTCAGTTGTTGAAGTGCATCACTCTTGCCTGTGGTGTTTGATGTGAACCACATTGTAGTTGATGCACTCTCTTGTCGTTCGTATGTTTACGTAGGTAATGTTATTTTCTCGTGCCGCTGGACCAAGCGGTGTTTTAGTCCAAGAACAGCGGTTAGCTAGTAAGTTAAGAGTTTCGTAAACGTAGTGAAGTGAACGTATTGCCATATAGTTAGATGATATTAGAGAAATGTCTGGCAGGCGGGAGGATGCAATAAAGCGGGAACTCCGTCATAATGTAATCCGGTGAACCCTTCTATGAAGTGTACGTATTTAAATAAAATGGCCGGCTCAAAGCGGGACGACTCGATTGTTATTGAGGCGATGAAGTGTATTAATAACAAATAGGTCAAATTTTGCGAAGGATTAAGCGTTTTGTACAGTAAAATCGAATAAAATTATACATCTAAGTCTTAACCGTTAGCATAGTTTAGACAAATGGACGGCAGGCTTATGTCTGGATGGCACTCGGTCCGGAACACCATAGACAACGTTTAACCTTACACATAATGCATTCATCAATAAGTCGGGGTCGGTTCGGGGAGTTTGAGGTTAGTTACTATGAAAATCCTAATTATCCGACTTACGTTTAGCTCTCTGGAAGAAATAGGTTCATAATTGGACAGCCTAATCAACGCAGGTAGGAATAAAGGCCAAAAAACAACCGGCCACACCGAGTGCCGTAGTTAAGATAAATTGTTTAGTGGAGTGAATGTCTAAGGGTGATGAAGTGTAAGTATTTAATAATAATATTAAATAAATAAATAAACGAAAAAAAAAAGAATCTCATAATACGTTCCAGTCATTAACAATTAAGTAGGTAAAGGTTGTCTGTGATTTATTGAATCTTAGCTTTGTTTTTAGTTGTTGTTATTTTTTGTTACTTTTTTTATTTCATGGCAATTAATTGTTACGATATTTATTATTATTGTATAAGATAATATGGTTACTGTGCCTACTATACGCAATAATTTATTTTGTTTAGATATTTCCTTGAATCTGAGAAGCACGATATGACGCCGTCTGTATGATATACAAAGTAAAACATTTAAATAATCACTAGTATATTAAATATTTGGATTAAAATGCTTTTTGAGAATTGATGAGACATTTGAAATTGATAATATTGTTATTTTTTTTTAGTTATTTGTTTTATATTTAGCGTACAAGTAGATGACACGTTACTTTAAATAAATTGATCTCGACTTTTATGATGGGTAAGTAATTCGCCGTGGCTACATTCCAATTACTAGGTAATACATAAGAAAGATATATAAGGTCTTGCGACCGATACAATTCACTATCGAATTTCGAAGATCTCTCATAAGTATATAATAGTGTAACTTTGGTATTTGACGTGTGCATGTATCATTAATCTGAAGGTATATCTGGTCATGTACCTACCTGTTCTAACATTATTCATGTAACTCACGTTTGTTAATTAATCTATTGTAAATATACCCCATTATTAAAAAAAACTTTCGTATATATAATTCTGGTGTTTTATTTGAATTGTTTTTAATTATTTATCCCTTTTGGAACCATCACACTGGTTATTATAGGTATTTGGTGATTGGTGACACCATAAAATCAAACTGGATGTCGGAAACTGTGATTAAAGATTTGAGGACCTCATTAAACACAGATGATGGACTAATGACTTTAAAAAGTGAGCTGAGACGAAGGACAGGGTGCTGTGGCACAGCTTGAGATAGGCTTATCTATGTCCAGTAGTGGACTGCGTCAGTTGAGTTGATAAATTTGGTTATTAGCTGCGCCTCGCGGCTTCACCCGCATAAGTCTCGATCCCGTCGGAATATCGGGATAAAAAGTACCCTATGTCTTAACCCAGGTGATGATCTACCCATGTGCAAAAATTTCATCCCAATCCGTACAGCCGTTATTGCTTGAAAGCGTAACAAACAAACTCAATTTCGCATTTATAATATTACTAGCTCGGCCCCGCAGTTTTACCCGCATAAGTCTCGATTCCGTAGGAATATTGGGATAAAAAGTATCCTAGGTCTTAACCCAGGTCATGGTTTACTCATGTGCCAAATCCGTTCAGCCGTTTTTGCGTGAAAATGTAACAACAAACTCACATTCGCATTTATAAAATTACTAGCCCGCCCCGCAGTTTCACTCACATAAGTCTCGATCCCGTAAGAATATCGGGAAAAAAAGTAGCCTATGTCCTAATTCAAGTCATGGTCTAGTCATGTGCTAAATTGTACCTAAATCTGTTCAGCCGTTTTTGCGTGACAGCATAACTAACAAACTCACTTTCGCATTTATAAAAGTTAGGATTCCTATCGTAAGAAGGATAGTAAGAATTCGATAAAAAGTATCTGTTCCTACTTGTGAATTATGTTATTATAAAGCACAAGTTGACAGGTCGGTAGGTACCTTAGTAGTAGGTAGGTACCCAAAATATAATCAGCCTATAAGGCTTTCACTGCTCGGACACAGGCCTATATACTCTCTGTGAGAGGGAGTGGGCCGTAATCCACTACGAGAAGTCAGTGCGTGTTGGTAGATGTCACATGTCTTTGAATCTTTGGTAGTAGGAAATGCCGGTTTCCTTACGATGTTTTCCTTCACTGTTTTAAAAGCAGTGGTGATGAAATAATTTACCCAAAGTTAAGCGCCTGTCAAATACGCGAATATTTTGTATTGTGTAAAATATATATTGTGCACAGTGCAGTAGTGTAAGAAATATAATTGTATATCTATTGTCCGAATAAAAAGGCTTATTACTATATTATTATTTTCTTTTATTCCATTATTTACACAATATATAATATAATATAATATAATATACATAATATAATTATATAATACATAATATAATTATATTTTTTTAATATTAGAATATTAAAAAAACATATAAAAACATTTAGAAATATAAAAAAATGGTAGCCCACTGGTATCGGGAACAGGGTCCAAGCTACCGGCGGTCAAGGCTCCAGAGAGAGGAACCTCCTAACAATGCGAGCCGTGTCCAGAAGTACCGCTTTCTGAATCAAGCCCTTAATCCAGCCGTCCAACGTGAGCCTCCTTAGGTGTTGGTCGAGGCTCATTGCCTGATACGCCATTGACTGATACGACTATCGGCACAATGATTGCTGAATCCACATCCCACATGTCGACAACCTCGCGAGCCAAGTCAAGATACTTGATCTGTTTATCTTTCTCGGCTTTCACGAGATTCCCGTCATGAGGGACTGTTATGTCAACAATCATTGCGCGCCGCTCTGTTCGATCCACCACCACTATATCAGACTTATTGGCAACAATAGTCCTATGAGTGATGATGTATCGGTCCCAGTACAATGTGATATTTCCATTGTCGAGAACTGGGTCGGGCACATACTTGTAGTACGGCACTTCAGATTCTACAAGGCTGTATTTCACAGCAAGTTGCTGATGGATAATCCTGGCTACAAGGTTGTGTCTATGCAAATACTCTTCGTTAGCTAGACGAGAACACCCGGAGTATAGTAATAATGTGTCGGATTGATTCTCCCGGACGGTGGCATGCCCGACACACGTCAACCGTGCCGTCCTTCACAATAAATCACCGGTAATTCTTGTCATGATAAGCTCGTCCATAATTGCACAGACAAAACCTTCGGTTTCCCCAGAGGTCACCGAAACGTAGCCAGGTTACGGACGCTTGGAAATCTACATCGGTTCATGTAGGGCCCGAAAAAAGCGTCCGTGAAGCTCCTTACTCTGCCATACCTCCCTGTGATCATTAGTGTCAAGCACTACAAGCTTGCGCCAGTTCTCTTTAGCCAAGGAGAGTGGGGAGAGGACCTTGTCCACCGCGACCACATCTCGATGCATCCCCACTTCGATTTCTAGGAAATACTTGTAGGTTTCGGATGCGGAGAAGTCTCTAAGGCTTATGGAATCCGAGAGTTGGGTTCCCACGGATTCCACAATCTTCCCTCGCTTTACATGCATGACCGCACATTTATCCACTCCAAATTCCATCCTGATGGCGCTACTGAAAGTTTCAGTTATTTTCAGTAGCTCCATCAGTTGCAAATTATTGGAGGCAAAAAGTTTTAGGTCATCCATGTAGAGGAGGTGAGATATAACCTGACCACCTCTCCTGAAGCGATAACCTAGAACTGAATCCTCCAGCAGTGTGCTTAGAGGATTCAAGGCTAAGCAGAACCAAAGCGGACTCAAACTATCGCCCTGAAATATGCCTCGCTCGATCTTTATCGGTTAGCTATTCTTCGGGATATTTCGACATCCTAGATAGCTAAGGACCGTCCTCCATTGCCCTATACACGACATCAGGAAGGTGCGCAGAGTTGCATCTACTTCATACAACTCCAGCACCCTCACGAGCCATGTATGTGGCACCGAGTCATAGGCCGTCTTATAATCTATCCAACATGTCGACAGATCCTTTCGGGAATGACGAACCTGATGGCTAATGGTCATATCAATGAGGAGTAACTCCTTAGTACCGCGGTACCCGTTCCTACATCCATTTTGAGAGGCAGACATGATGGAGTTGGTGTGTCTATATGTTTGTTAATTTTAGCTCTCAAAATAGATGTAAGAACTTTATAGGCCGTCGGTAAACACGTGATCGGCCTATAATTTAAGGGTTCCGCGGTGCTACCTGATTTATGGAGCAGGTGGGTAACTCCTGTCGTTAGGAATTGGAGTAGCGAACCAGACTCCATAGCAGTCTGTACTAAGCTGCCAAGCGAGCGTGGGACCTTAAAAACAATTTGAGCCAGAAATTGTGCAGCCCGTCCGGCCCTGGGGACTTCCAGTTAGGTAACGGACGGACTGCACGAGCTACATCTTGGGGGCAGATGGTAATAGCCCCCATTTCTGGTATTGGATCGCAGGCTCGCTCGGCTTCTCAAGCCCAATCACCTTCGGTGTGACTGACAGGCACCGACCAGATACTGCGCCAGAAAGAACACATGACATTAGCATCCGGTAGGCGCGTGTCAGTCACTCCTTGGTCCGGTCGCTCCCAACCCCTATAAACCCACCTTTCATCGCTCTGGAAGGTACGATTCTGATTGTATCGCTCTACTCGCCACTTATACCTACGAATACGGTTAGCCCATGCATACACTTTCTGCTTCAGGAAGTCGATGCGCTATGTGACACGGGTTATATAGTCCTCAGGGCCGATATCAGTCCCTGAGAACGCTCGCCTCACAAAGCGCATCACTCTAGGGCGAGCATTGCCCTCCCTGAAGCAGATTAGTTTGCCAGTGAGCGCTCTGGCCCCACCAATACGGCGTTCAATTCTGCACTGCCAAGCTGGTACGGTTGGTTTCGGTCGTGTAGCTCTAGAGTCTTTAGCGAATTTCACGTAAGCTACACGACATACCGCTACGGCCGCGCAGTACAGAATCGAATGAGTATCAGTGAGGTCTTCGCAGTCATCAAAATAATTTGACAACTGCGAATCCAGAACTGCCACCAGCGCCCTGTTTTTCTTATGCATGGGTAAACGAGGTAAGCATGGTCTTAGTTCATGAACACGTTCATGAATGACATGAACCGATATTCTCGAATCGCGTCTTCCAAAGCACTCCTCATTTCCACATTGCACTGGGTACTTACATTTGTAGCCCTGTCATCACTCCCCTCGTCAGCTTGATAGCTTGATTTGTGCTTAATTGGGGTGAAAGTACAACAGTCTGCGACGGGGGGGCGATGACATGGCTACTCTGCATTTCACTTCGGAGGCGATCAAGTACAGTGTCATCTAACATATGATTACGCCGGATAACCCGTACCTCATTCGACAGTCGTTGTGCCGAAACGTTGACAGCTGGCTCAAGCACCTGAAAAAGAGAGAGCATCCGAACGCGGTACGCAGTTAGATTGTTTCCCCCCTCTGTAGCCCCATAGTATGAGCGCATGACATTCTCATTGATAGATTGTGTCCATCTCAAGCGCTTCACACTTCCGCCGGGAGCTGGGACCCTATCAAAGGCCGGTGGGCCTCGAGATTCTAAGCCGTCCGGCGGCCGGCGTCCTCCCCGTCGACGAACAGGTGGTGGCGTCGTCGGCGGAGAGAAATACTCGTCGCTCGAGCTCGACGCAACGGTCAGTGTCGTCACAGCGTACACGGTTTTTTTTTTTGGATGGGTAATCATCAAATAACTTCTCCCGCTCTGGGCGGAGCGGGAGGGTGTGTCAGTCTCTTACTGACTAAAACCCACCCGTATTCCTTCCTGTTGCCTGTGTTGCTAGGGGCCTCGGTGACCCATTAGTACCTTCTCGCGACCCCGGCAGGCATCGGCCCTAGTGGATCCCTACCTTTGTGCTGACGATATCTCTTTGAGGCGCGCGTGGAATACAACGCGCCGTCGACCCGGGCATGGTCCTTACAGGACGGTGAGCTACCCATTGCTCACCGTCCGCAAGCCCGCGCCTACGGTGACCGGAAATCCGCCCGGGATTCTCGACGCCCAGGGCGTCTCCTGCGGCGGCTAGGGGCGAGTGGGCGCGAAATTTGCCTGTCCCTCAACCGTCCCACCTCCTCCTTCGCGAGCATTACTGCTTCGCAGAAGGAGGTGACAACTGCCCATGCCCTCTCGCTCCGTACCATGGCCTGAACCAAGGCCGGACGCGAGAGATCTCTGCCGTCGATCGCCTCCACGAGGACATGGCGGTGCTCTGCCCAAGCCGGGCAGTGTGCTCCACGGTGTCCTCTGAGCGATCCACACAGTGGTGACACCCGGGCGTTTCCTCCCGCCTTATCCGACACAGGAACCTCCCAAACCTGCCATGTCCGGTGAGGACCTGCGTCAGGCGGAAGTCTTGCTTCATTTTGTATTTGGGTTTAGTTTTGTCGATTTCACAATAATAAAAAAATAAACTGCGTCGAAAATTATTATAACTGAAAATAACTGAGGGAACGTATTTCGTGTTGACGTTGGTGTTTAGGTATGGTTCGCATGCTGTGGCACCTTGCATATCGGCTCCAGATGCACCCCGGCGCTCCCCGGGAAGCGACCGTAAATTATATACTCTTTTAATACTCATCTCCATAAAGGGTTAGGTACCTTGCCTTGTTAGCCGTGTAAGATTTATGTACAGTAAGTGTATCCGCCCCCCACGTAGCTAGGTGTTCAGCTTGGACATAAGGTTGGATGCTAGGGGGCTTATTATTATTATTTGAAGCGCCTGTCAGGGTTCGAACCTATGACCTACAACTCGTAAGCCGGCCAGTAACATTGGTATTCATTTATTTCTTTGAAGGGTGGGGGGGGGGGGGGGGTGCCTTTATTACGGTTTTATCACAGGTCACTGCAATTCAATTCCCTGCAATTTTAAAATAGCAGAGCTGAAGACAGACGAGAAGGTATTAGGTACAGCAACATTTCATGGTTTCACGATTGTGGTATTTCTAATAAGAGAGGGACCTTCCTTATAGGCACCTAATCTGACCCATGAAATCAGCGTGGTCCTACAGGTCCCACATAGCACAGCATCATGATAAGTAGAACCCTTCTTGTCACAGTATAACGTGCAGCTGCTGACTATTTCTATTTTTTGCTCGTGATCAGGTATCTATGTAAAACTATTTTGTTTAATTTTACTGAATAGGTACTTTTATATTTTTGTATGCAAGTGTTTTTGTAACAAATAAACCTATATTTCTTTACTTTCTTTATTTCTTATTTCTAATAGGTACTGCCACTACTAATTAGTCTGTGGTACTATCTCGTTGGTGTAGTGATTGCAATTAGGTATTCACAATCGCGACTGCTAAGTTTGGATCCAAGTCCCAGGTCAGGCAAAGGGTAATGGGGTTTTTCCAAGAGGATTTCTTCAGTACCAACCCGGAGTTTGAATTAGTGCGCAGTTGGTGGTAATTTCGCCCCTTTTTACTTGGGATTAAACATAACTGCCGAATTGTGGGTGTAGGTACTGTGCAGGTATACCACCGAGCCCATCAGGGAACACCTGCAGGCGTGATGATAAGCTCTGTATGGTATCGGTGGTTAGTACATAGTGCTGTGGGTAGGTATAATGATTGAGAAGCACGACCTACTTAGATATCATCAAGATAATTTAATGTTTTGCTGTAAGTATTATACCTCCAATGGAATACTGGAATTTCTATTAGCACCTCCAACACCTACCTACCTTAAAAAGGAAACACAAAACTGAACTACACTCTAGGAAACTGGTGCCACTGATGGACAGTGTGCCCAGTTTGACGTTCTAATTTTGTTTATGAAATAATAAAAATACATTAAGTGGATATGTTCAATCCTCACTAAAGACTAAAGTTCATTAAATGTGAAGAAAAGGTTACTTATTTGTGACAAAATTAATCAAATAAATAAATCCTACCGAATGGTAGAAAAACTTTGTTTCTAAAAAGCCTAGAAAACAAACAACAAAAAAAAGCTATTGCGTTTATGATTTTTTTGTCTGTTGCTGTCCCACAGAACATATTTACTCAAGAGTGCTGTCCACTGTCAAATTTGACACATAAACAGTGAGCAGTTTTGAATTTGCTATTTTGTGAAAATATTTTATTTGTACGGCTATAAAAAAGCTCGGAAAGCGATTTAATAGATAAAAATAACTCAAAAAGTAACTCAAATTCAACTTTTATCTTTTTCTTTTCGTTTTTGAAGTTTCTGCCGACAAAATGGGTGACTATCCGGAGCCTGATGAAGAGTACGAGTTGATGTACGCTGATGAGCTGGAAATGCTTAAAGAAGATGAAAACCCTGCAGGTATTATAGAAGTCTTTTCTCTACAAAGACCACAAGTGCTAAAATTATCAGTAACTTTTGTTATAGGTTAATTTTTAGTTACATAGTTTCAGTGACAATTTTTTTTTTTTTAATAAGCTGTTTTAACACCAAAATAACGATATTATGCCTGGATTACTAGCAAAACAATACCTTTACGATCATATACTAAAGTAAAAGTTCAAAACATGTACTTAATCAATAAAATACTTTCCATATTTCAGAGCCAAACATAGTCAAAAAGAAAGTGCTACCAGCTAAACGCAGCCTCGACTTCTCCAGTCATAAAGCCAAGAAGCCAGTCCCCACCACAGTCACAAACCACATACCACAACCAACAACTAATTCTATAACAACAGAAAGTACAAACATCTCACTCACACCAAGTCTACTACCTTTAGAAGACCTAACTCCTGTTTCAAGTAAGAGAACAGCAGATGAATTATTTGGGGATATAGCAGACATAGACTTCAATGAATTAGAGTTACCAAGCAAGAGACAGAAGACTGACGAGGAGAATGATATGGATCTGATTGAAAAGATCCTGGAGGGGAGGCGGTTGAAACAGAGTTTGTCGGAGCCAAGTGGTAGGATGCTTGGTGGTAGATCTGGGTTTAAACCTAAGGATAATTTGTCACTTAACATTCCAAGGTAACGTAGAGTGCAGTAGTTAAGTACATATTATAAAACTGTTTTTAGGTTGTAGCACAATCTGCTTTAAAATACAAATAAACAAAACAAATTGTGCAAACTTTATAGTAACAAATTTGCACATTCAATACAATGTAACTTGATAGTATAGTTTGTGTAAACAACACAAACTATACTATCAAGTTTATTAACTCCCAACACATTAAAAAATAATAAAACTGGCATTGTCTGATGTATTTTATATTCCTACATTATTTTTATTATTATGATTGTTGTCCCCCCACTTTTTACCAACTGCCCCAGCAGGGTAATGTTTTTCAAGTAAGTATGGAAATTTCATCTATAACAAATTCATCAATATTCTAATAAAAGAAGATAGCTTCATTGTTCATAATAATATATTCCAGATGGGCATTCCTTCCCCTCACCAACTCAGAAGGTGACCGAGTGTATGTGAGACTGGAATCTGAGGAGTCTTGGGAGAGTTCCCTGGATACAGGAGCTGAGCAGATGTCCTTACATGCTACTTATACCAGCACTTGGGTGGAGGCTAGGAAGATTGTAAGTTGGGTTTGAATTATCTTAAATAGAACTACAATAGTCCTTAATCTGAAGTGTTTCAACCATAAGCCAAAACTCAACAGACACTGTTTTATTAAGCCTTATGAAAAACAGCAAGCTAAACACAAAATAGTAAATATCCAAAACTAATTTTATTTCTAGGATAGTAATTGAAAAATAATTTTTTATCTTTTAAGATTGGGTTAGTTGTGAACAAAATTTTATTTTTGTAAACCCATATCTGAATGTACTTTTAGGTTTGATCTTATTTCAATGTTTTGATTGTGACATATGGAAATATGTATAAATGTAGTTTTTGGTTAAAAGCTGCAATATTAATTGATTACATTTTATCGCAATTCACATAATTATTTTGCCTTCTAAATCTTCCAGCTAGAAGCTAAACAACAGCAGCTGATATCAGACGAGGCTGCATCTCAACCCCTCCCAGACATAGATGCAGATCTCAACAACAACATGCTCTGGGTTGACAAGTACAGGCCCCAGTCATACCTAGACCTGCTGTCCGAAGAGCCTGTCAATAGGGCCCTGCTTCACTGGCTGCATTTGTGGGACAAGGTAAGACAGAACAGTAGGGTGCAGTCTTAAAATGGGAAAGAAAGGGTTCATAATGATACATTTGGAAACCACAGCTGTTTCTCAAAAGTATGATGATTTTACCTACAGGACTGCTTTACTTAGGATTACCCTAAGTAAAGCAGTTCTAAAATACCACCTGTTTAAAGAAAATTAAATTAACTAAAAAGCAAGAACGTGCCCTCGGCGCCAAGCTACGAATTATTCCTTAAAATCTGTCGTGACTGTGGCGTGCTGGGCACATTTTGACCTGTCATCTATACCTACATGACTATGGCGGTCAAAAGGTTAAACAACCCAACTACTTTTGTTCCGTGCTCGTAATTATAGATTTGTGTCACTAAAACAATTTTTCATGGTTATCAATTTGTTCCTTGTCAGGAAAGAGTATAATGTTCTGCACAACACGTGTAACAATTTCTCTTTAATTTAATAATAAAAACTGTTGTTTACCCATGTACTAGAAAAGGCAAATAATTTATAATGATGATGATCAGCTTCTAACACATTCACTAATGTCTCCAGATAGTCTTCAAAAAAGAAGTGAAAACCAAAGACCCTCAACAACGCACTACCTTCAGCAAGAAAGCTGGCCAGTTCCAGTTGACTAACAAATGGAAAGGCAAGAAGGACGACGAACCAGAGATGGATGATAATGGGCGGCCTCACCACAAGGTGGCGCTGCTGTGCGGTCCCCCAGGGGTCGGGAAGACTACCCTGGCGCATCTACTGGCGAGGATAGCTGGTAAATATGTTATTAGAAATAGAATTATCGATACGACTAAGACGAGATTAGCTATTAAATGATGACGGGCGAAAAAGGACCGCCGCCGCTCACAGACTTTGTTCAGTGTGGGCTCTTATTTTGGTCTTACATCATTATCTCTGCTAGCAATAACTAGAGACCGAATTATATGTCATTTAAAATGGGTGAATTATGCAACAAAATCGCCAAAAATAGCCAAAATATGCTAAATCAAATATAATCAATATTATAAAATATTTATTTATTTATTTATTTAAAGCAGCATTATTTTGTAACAAATTTTTAATCAACTTCGTCAAAAGATAGATTAAAAATATAATTTTTTCTTTTAAGGTATAAATTTTATCAACTAACTTGTGTAGTTTTTGAGATAGCTTCAATAATACAGGTAGGTACTGTACATATTTAATCCACATTGTGTATGTTGATTAATAGAGATAAGTTCTACTGTTGTTTACATAGCAAGAAATGGTATACGAACTTGTGTGGGATAGGTACCTACAGTCACGTCAAAAATATCGGGACGAACTGACTGTTCAAAATGATCTCAACAACTAGGAAAATTAAACTTTATCTCGATTTGATAAAATTCTTGTCAGAATGACAGTTGTCGTGTACTTTCTTCATTTTGAAACAGTTCTTGTGTCATTGAGTTAATATTAAATTTTCATAGATGTTTAGATAAGTTTGAACAGTCTGTTCGTCCCGATATTATTGGCGCTGACTGTACCAGAACTAAATAGTGAAAAATATATTTTTTACAAAAAAAATACATTATAGTAAAATAAAAGTCGGTGGCAAAAACCGAAAATACAAAACCAAAGAAACCGTCTTCCGAAAGTTATTTTTCTATTTGCATTGTTTTTTTTGAAAGACGGTTGTTGTTTTTGGTCCTCAAAACGTTAAATCAAGTACTTTTCCAAACGCTCAGTAGTGAGAGCAGTGGTGGCCCAGTGGTAACGACCGCGACTTACGAGTTGTAGGTCGTGGGTTCGAACCCTGGCAGGCGCTCTACTTTGTGTAAATAATTTTATCACCATTGCTTTCAAGTCTGAAAACCAGCCTTACCAAGGGGTATCGTATTGCCCAGTTACTGGGTTTTGGAGGTCAGATAGGCAGTCGCTCCATGTAAAATACTGGTATTTAGCTGCATCTGGTGAAACTGTAAGTCGACCCCAACATGCTTGGGAAAAGGCTAGGCAGATTTAGTGCTCTCACAACGGTGAAGAAAAACATTATGAGGAAACCGGCGTGTCCTAGAACCAAAAATTCGAAGACATGTGTCATCAAAAATCAAAAAATCAAAAATGTTTTATTTAATTATTACACGTTGTACATTATACGGTTGGTGGCGTCTCCTTTTAAGACGCTGACAACACCTAAACCGCGGTCACTGTCAGATTGCATAGAAAAGAAAGAGAAGCGCGATGACACAACGCTTGTAATTTATTGCAAAATATGAAGCAATTATCTTGTTACTCAAAATTGAGTTGAGTAATCGAAAATAAAAAACAACCAAGTTCTGCATTCAAATAAGACGTTCTTGTTATTAATTAAATATGTAACGTATGTTGATATTAAATACAGATTTTTTGGATTAGAACTCAAGGTAAGAGGTTAGTTTAACGTTAGTTTGTATCGAGATTTTTTTTCAAAACGTGTTTTTTTTGGGATATATGTTCAAAATTAACATATATTTTTACCGCTACCACAAACTATACAGATTTAGCAATTTTTTTTCTTAAGAGAAGCTAATGTTGGTCAATTGGGTCTTGTCAGCGCCTTAAGCATAAAAATACCTGTGCCAGAAGGCGCCGCTCTTTTATATCTCGCAATTAGTGAAACATGTAACGGAACAAAGGTTATGAATTTAGTGTGCGCGTGTGTGTTTGGTGTAATTTATATTTTTATAATATCTATGTAAGTATTACATTGTGTTTATGTACTTGTCTAGTTAGATACTCTTAAAATTATAGTAAACATGGCCAAATATACACACAGTTTTACGTAAAATATGCAAAAACCTGAAAAAATACCCAAAATAATTATGCAGACAAGCATTTGCATATAATCCGATCTCTAGCCCTTGGGGTTACGTTACGGGAAAGTGTGGTTCTATTAGATAATATTGATTTAAGTAAATTCTTAAAAAAAAAACACTTTTACACTGTTTTAAAATTAGACTGTTTTAAACGGATAGGAAACATCGACCTCGTCTACAGGTCGGTATTTTCTATACGTCTATTATGGCCACATTCAAGAAATATATTCATCTAATTCACTGTCGGCTAAACTAGATGTGATTCCAACTTATGTTGAGTGCGCTACTAAAAAGCAAAAGAGCATGTAAAAAAATATTTAATACACTGTTTTCTAACTTAATCTTTCAGGTTACCGACCAGTAGAACTGAATGCTTCAGATGAACGCAGTACAGAAGCGTTCCGCAATGCCCTACAGAGTGCCACTCTCATGAGATCTGTGCTGGATGCTGAGGGGCGACCCAACTGCTTGATATTAGGTGGGTCTTCGTTTCTTATAATTTATATGCAAGTATCAGATTATGAGGGAGTCTCCATTAATTACGAAGGTAATTTTAGGGATTTTTCGACCTCCCCTCCCCCTTGGAGAGATGTCGTGAGATTTGGCTCGACCCCTCCCCCCCAACCTTATGTGCGATTTTTCAAAATGCGTATTTTTGTAAATACGTTTACTGTGCTTGATTGCGTTGTATTTATTTAAATAAACATAATTTGCTTAATTATAACTTGCAAAAAAAGTTACGTGATAATTGCCGACTCCCCGGCTTGACCCCTTCTTCCTCTAAACGCCCCACATAACTAATGGACGCCCCCTAAACGTATTAGGTAATCGAAAGTTAAATTTGTACAAGGTTTGTACCTTTTCTCAAATTCGAGCTGCCCAGGCCGTCTGCAGATCACTCTGTGCAGGGATTTATAAAAAAAAAAATGTGAATTGTGAGACGTTTTTACAAGAAACGCTGCTTACGGACGGTAATGGTTGAAGTCTAGACGCTCCAAACAGTCAGATTTAACGGATTTATCTAGAGACAATCTACGGATTTTTCAGCGTCAAAAGCGTTAAAAATCTGACCTGGCAACACTGCTCCCACGCCTCTCAAAATGGCACCATCATAATTTTATTTAGCGCTGGAAATAATTTTTCGCATTTGGCTTGCCCCTTGCCATCTAGCGCCTAGAGCGACCGATCCTTAGGCTCTACCCCAGGGCCGACGCTGCAGACCGATAAGATAGATTTTCATTTGACAATTCTTACAGAAATAAGTGTTATTTTGTCGACATAGGTAGTAAAATGTAAGAATTAAGAGAACCTGCGCCGCAAGAGCGAGTGAATCGAGCTTAATAATTTTAGCACCCTACCTCGGATTGGTTTGGTTGGCTCCGCTACTGAATGTCGAAGTTTGAAATGTCGACGTATGTTAGTTCTAAAGTACAGGATCTCGATGTACGCCAGTTCGAAAGTTCATTGGAGCGAAGTATACAAGGCCGACGTATCTTTCATATAGCGAAGGATAATGTTAGGTTAGGTTAAGTTAGAACAGTGACCATTAACGCCAGATCCCCTCTATTACTCTTAATTCTAATGCTTTATACGTCGGACTTGCATACTTCGCTCCAGTGAACTTTCGAACTGGCGTACATCGAGATCCTGTACTTTAGAACTAACATACGTCGACATTTCAAACTTCGACATTCAGTAGCGCAGTCGGTTTGGTTGGTTAGTTTTTGTTTTGGCCTTTCATAGTAGGTATTAGCTAAATCTTTTTTATGAGTTGAGAGAAGCTGCATAGACTTTAGAGGCGCGAGGCCCTTCGGACCGCGTTATCTTTTTAGCTTTATATCAATCAATCAATCTGCCTAGCCTTTTTCCTTTTTGGGGTCATCTTCATAACTAACCGGATGCATCTGAATATCAGTATCAACTCCCCCCCCCATTCCACTCCCACTCCCACCTGTCTTACCCTTAGTGACTGGTTGTTAGACTTTTTGGGTTTCTGACTACCCGTAACGACTGTCAAAGATCTACGAAGGACATCCGGGACCAACGGCTTACCAAGGCTCGGAGGGGTCTCGATACGTAATGGATGGTCACACATCCACGTGCCCCTTTGCCCCCCCACTGGATCCGTCCTTGTGTATATTACCAATAAAACTAAAGTTCTAATCACTTTTATGTATTGTTTTTTTTTTGCTTTCTAACAGGAGTAAGCAACAAGGTAAGTATTTATTTCATAAATGTTATTCACAGACCTAATTCACACTAAAATAATCTGAATACACAAAATTTTCCCTAATAGTTATACTCAATAAAAACCTTGTTTCTTGCAATAACAGATGAGATCGACGGCGCCCCTCTCCCGACAGTAGAGTTGCTAGTACGGTGGTGCACGGCCACTGCGACGGAAGGGAAGAAGAAAGCCAAGCAGCAGCCGTTGAAGAGGCCCGTCATCGCTATATGTAACGACCTGTATGCCACGTCACTGAGGCCTTTGAGGTAAACTTTAGGGCCGATTCACACAGGGAAAGCAGCGGCCGGCAACGGCGCAGCGAGCACTTTCAGTGTAATTTTTAATAATTTGAAACTTTATCTACATAATAGGGTATTTTACTATATACGAGAAAAAAACTATAAATATATTATTGAGATAGTTTAGGCAAAAAGGAGTCGGAAAAAGTCGGGTTTAGTTCATAAAATAACAAAATAAATTTTAAAATTCAATTCAACGTTTTCAGTTTTTCTAATCTGTTAAAAAACACCATGAAATAGTAGCCGCCATGTTATTACGTCATACCGCTATGTAAACTAAAACGTGTCAACTGTCAACTGATAGTTAGATAATAGATCAGCGCATTTGTTTACATAGCCAAGTGACGTTATGACCACAGAGCAACATGGCATCCACTGCGTCCAGCGTTTTCGTCAAACTACGCGCGAAAGGCGAACGACAGGCTTGTATGGGACTTTCGTAAAGCTAAAAAAATTGCGTGTTTTGGGATATTTTTTGTTTTAATTGGTAGCTAATACGATAGACAAGCCTTTTTTTAATTCTTGGATTTTTAGAACTTGGGACGTAAAAGTTATAACCAGTTTTATTTTTTAAGGTTAAGTACTAGTGTACGAGGGCGGCACTGAAAATTTCGGGAATCAAGGAAGTGACACAACATTACTATTTAAAAATGTATTTATTGCTTTTCGAAGTATTCTCCGCGAAATTTGACACATTTTTCCATACGATGGAACCAATCATTGAAGCAACCATTCCATTCGGAAGTTGGGGTCTCCAAAATGGCCGTTTTGTAGGCGTCCACAGCTTCTTCAGGTGATGAAAATCTCTGTCCACGCAATTTATTCTTTATTTTAGGGAAAGTATAGAAATCATTAGGGCTTAGGTCGGGGCTGTACGGCGGATGGTCTAATCGCGTCGCTGCCGGCCGTTTCCGCCTGCTTCCGGCCGCTGCCGTTCCGGTGTGAATCGGCCCTAAGATATACAAGTTGTAACTAAATAACGCAAAACCCCTTAAGGGGTTATTTTACTCATCATTATAAACAACTTTTACTATGGGACAAAACCTGAAATCGCGAAAACAAATCAGCTGATCCCTACATTTTGACGAAATATGCGAACATTAATATAGAGAACAGCAGATTTTTTTCGTTGATTTTGTTACACGTTGCTTAGACGCATGCGTTGTGTTGACATGGCATGCGTCTGTTCCGTCTTCCATCATAGGGGCCTTTTTGGCCTCGCACAGGACTTCTTTTAGTTTTCACTATTTTGTGAGTTTGATTGTTCTTTTTTTATTGTTTACATGATTTTGTTAGTTTTAATGTTCTTTTTTATTGTTGTATTTCCAGTGCGTGTCCCAAATCAAATATTTTTCTTTCTTTTCTTTCCATCTTTAGGTTGCTAGCAATTGCCATCGCCGTTGTTGCTACAATGGCAGTTAAAATATAGAACATTAGTTCCTGCACGCGGCTTCGTTCGCGTAGCTTTTTCTAAAATAAAAGTAGCTTTCGTTACTCCTTATAACATCAGCTATCTGTCGGTGAAAGTCCCATCCAAATCGGTTCAGCCGTTTCAGAGATAAGCCGGAACAAACAGACAAATAGACGGACAAAATTTTTTAAAGAAGTTTTTTTTGCTATAACGACCATATATACTTTTATATGCATTTAGTAAAAAGCTGTTATTTTGACATTAAAAACAGTACACTTCAATTTTATTTATTTTTATAGATTTAATAGCGCCTTATTGAAGCACCTTGTTTAATATATTATAAGCAGAGTGAACAAGTTGCTATTAAAAAAAGATAATAACCACAAAATAAAGATTATAATGCTACAAAAATAATTATAAAAAAATATATCTCGAAATAAACACAAATAACTAAATACGTCTAGCTAAAACCTGTCCTAACACTCCAAGCGCCCAAAATGAGCTCGCTGCTGCAATTGTCCGTCTGCACTACCCTTGCGCCTCGTGACGTCATTCAGCCGCCACGCCTTCAACCGTAGGATTCTCTGCTAACAATATTATAACAGTTTGATTTCGTTACAGGCCCGTAGCCCTAATCGTGCACGTAGGCGGCGTATCAGTCAGCCGCCTGTCGTCCCGCCTGGGCCTGGTGTGCCGGCGTGAAGGCCTGCCCGTGGGCGCGCACGTGCTGCACGCGCTGGCGGCGCGCGTGCAGGGCGACGTGCGCGCGGCCATACAAGTGCTCAACTTTATCAAGACGAGGGCTAAGGCACAGGTAAGTAGACTATACAGGGTGTTTAATTGGTTGGTGAAACTTTACAGAACTTTACATAAAGTGTCCATACGTCCCGTTTTGAACGGGACAGTCCCTTTTCTCGGTCAACTGTCACGTAGTCTCCTTACAAATCTCCGAGACGCAAAATAGTCCCGTTTTCCGAAATCGCGCGAACATTCCTGTGACAAATATAAATATAATAATTAAACAAAATACGTTGCATATAATTTAATAATTACTGTCAGAGGAACTTTACATCATTGTTTTTATTAAGCTGGTGAACCAGATTCAGATTCAGATTCATTTTGCTTTTTCACAATTTGTTGTTATAAAAACAATTATAATTAATCTGAATATAAGCGAACAAAGTCAAAATCAACTCAGCCTATAACAGTCCACTGCTGGACATAGGCCTCTCGCCAACTCACACACGCACCCATTCTTACACACACATACAAACAAAATATACATTCACACACTCATAAACACACGTATAAACACACATTTATACAAAACACACTCTAGTTTTCACACACTGCCATTAACACGATTTTCATTTTTCTTTTTATTGGTTTTATAAAAAAAAATGTGTAACTTATTCCTAATTACTAATTAGCACAACGAAACAATTATTAACTAATCGAGGAAGAGCGAGGTTTATCCCATCACAAGTATCTTCGGATTACTTTCTGGGAAGCCCCGGCAACTTAATTGTATAGATTTAAGATAAGAAACACATTTTTTTAAAGTTATCTAATACTTGAATGCATCTTCTTTCCAGCTGAGCATGGAGGACGTAGAAAATGTGGCTATTGGCACTAAGGACTGTAATAAAAGCATTATGCAGGCATTACAAGCTATCTTCACTACTAACGATCGCGAACCTGAGGCCATTCTCAGGACTATACACTCTGCTGGAGCATATGACAGGTAACTTGTACCTAATAAGCATAATCAGACTATAATGTTCCCACTGCTGGGTCAAAGGTCTCCTTATTCTTTCAGAGGGAGTGGACCGAAAAGATTCGATCAGTTTTTTTTTAATCAAAGATTTGATCAGTTTTCTTGATATTGAAAGTGATTCTGTGTTCCTGTTCAACAACGAAGACCTTAATGTGTGGCGAGCTGTGAATTTCTGCTGTGAACTGCTTCTATGTAGTTCATAAAAAAAACCACGATAGTGTGTGACTATTTTTTTGGTTTAGTAACTTTATTTCTCATAAAGAATTGTTTACACTAATTCACTTACTGAGAAACAATAACTAAAACTAAGATTACTAATTAGAGCGCACAGTTGTACGTATATGAAATTACAAAACAAAACAAAAAACAAAAAACGTGGGTAAACAGATAACAAACTCGATCGTAGGTTATTAACGGTGCACAACATGGATGTATGATTCGATTTTTTACTAGATGTGGCATTGAAGGCATAGTCTGTTATTAGCAAGTTTATTGTTATAAGACCATTTTATTATAGGTTTATTGTTCTATTTATATATTTTGGGTACATACCTACATGGTTTATAAACCATTTTGTGTATTAGATTTTATTTATTTTTGTTTAGTTTAAGTAAATTTCTAATGTATATTTTTAATTTAGAGGTATACAGTTAATATATATGTATAATGTGTGTATTTTATTTATGTAGTATATATGCAGTTATATTTTTTATTTTATTCACTTATTTGTATGTATTAATTGTGTGAGTCTTTAGTAGCTTTTTGAACCGGGCATAACTTTGTTCTTTTTTACTATCGATGGTAATTTATTATAAATTGTAACACCCTCAAACTCCAAATTTCTTCTTCCATAGTCGGTTCTAGGAGGGCCGGTCACTAAATAACTAGCACGTCTTAGGTTAATCTTTCGTGTTTGTTGTTTTGTTACAAAATTTATATTGGAATGGATTTCCTTATTTAAATATTTTACGTATTAGAATACATGTGTAGTATATGTACGTTTGCTTTATATTAATTATTTTTGTTTCCTCGTATATTTTTTCAGTTGATGTCCTAAATTTATAGTTAAATAAAATTTTAATTAACCTATTCTGAACTCGTTGAATTGGACCTATATTTCTCTTCGCTGCAGCACCCCAGATTTCAATGAGGTAGTCAATATGAGGCTTAACCAAGGAATTATAGATAAGATATTGCACTTTTCGAGGGAGACAATTTGTTATATTGCGGAGTGCCCCTGTGAGTGGACTTAGTTAAACTTTAATTTTTTCTAGGTGTGGTTTCCATGTAAGGTTACTATCTAAGATAAATCCGAGATATTTTTCTTTAGGTTTTCGTTCCAGTAGTTGGCCGTCTATTTGAAGTTCGCAATTATCATTTATTTTTTATTTTTTGCTGCAAAAATTACATAATTTGTTTTGTAATATTAATAGTTAAAAGATTTGACTGAAACCACTCATTCAACAAATTAAGATCATTTTGAGCGTCGGCTATTATAGCTTTGACTGAGTGTCCAAAGTAAAAGAGACTTGTGTCGTCGTAATATAAATAAGGAACATGAGGGGGCCCAATATTGATCCCTGGGGGACGCCAAAATTCAGGATACAGGGATTGCTTTCATGTTTACCTATTTTTACTATTTGCTTATGGTTCTACATATATGATTTAAAGATTTCATAACTATATTTTGATAACTAAAACTAATAAATCACTCGATAACTAACAGTTTTTTATAAAAGAAAAGTTGCATATATATAAAAAATACTAAAAATCAGGGGTTGTTCAATAAGACCCAATAAATTTCACCTTTTCATTTTTTTCAGACTTGTTGACGGAATATTCGAGAACTACCTAACAGCCCGCGTGGACGGGCGGCTCCTGATCGCCGTGGAGACGCTATCCTGGCTGATGCTGTATGACGTCATCAACAGCTGGACGCTACGTCACCAGAACTACTCGCTGTACGGCGTCTTGCCGCTGTGTGTGGCGCGCTGCCATTCTGCACTTGCTTCTAGAACTCCGCAGAGGATTAGGTTTCCTTGGCTGGCGCAAGAGGTCAGTTATTCTTTGAAAAACCATCTACTAGCATTTATTTATTGCAGAAAACTTGCAAAGTTTTTTTTTTGACAATTTAAACGCATTTCCAGTAGCCCGAAAATGTTTGCGAGGAAAGTTCAGCGGACATTGATATAGTAGATTGCTAAAGTCCGCGCGCAAGTGCTAGTCACCTTCTGAAGTATGTGAGCGGTGCGACGGGGGAGGGCGCGGTTGACAAGATTGGCAGACTGAGTTAGCGGCCTTTGTCTACCTCCCCCGTCTCACCGCTCACATAGCTCAGTTGAGTGGCACTTGCCTATAATGTGAACGTTTACTAACTTAAAAGTACACATCTGCCCAACCCTTCGAGGAAAAAAAGCGTGATGTTATGTTTTGTTTACTAAAGAGGCAATGCAGATTATTATAAAAGTTTTATAGAAGTTTTGTTGCATGTCAAAATGCGGACCTATGAATGACATCAAACTAACTTTAAAATATTGATACAATTGTACTTGCTGTGCTAGTGGAAGTAAACGTAAATCAGCCTATAATGTTCCCACTGCTGGGACACAGGCCTCCTCTCGGTGAGAGGCAGTGGGCCGCGGGCCCAGTGCGGGTTGGTAAATGTCACATGTCTTCGAATTTTTGGTTCTAGGACATGCCGTTTTTCTCACGATATTTTCCTTCACCGTTTTGAGAGCAGTGGTGATGAAATTATTTACACAAAGGAAGTAAAGCGTTAATTTAATTACACACAAGACTGATTTCCATAATAATAATAATAATAATTATTATTATTATAATGTGTATATAATGAAATAAAGGAAAATAATAATTTTAAATATTGTATCGCCCTCAGATGTACCGCAAGAAGGTTGAACTTGAAAGCATAGTATCATCAGTACTACGCGGCAGTAGCCCGGCCGTGAGCAGCAGTCGCGCGGCGCTGCAGCTGGATGTGCTGCCCCTGCTGCCTTATTTATTAGCGCCGCACCTAAGAACGGCTAATGTGCAGGTAAATAATAACACCTAAAGGTTGACTGGTAGAAAATGCCTATGGCATTAAGTCCGCCTCTGTACATTTGTGTGCTTAAAGTATTAAATAAATAAATAAATAAACACCGTTGTAAGTAATAGGGGGGCCAGCCTACAGCCATGAACGGGGCAGAAATCCGGAAGTAGACTTTTGTGGGTACCGCGTACTGTATCATTAATGGTGAATATGCATGTCATATTTTTTTTCACTATATCAATAATATTCAGTAACAAAACCCAAGAAAAGTATTAAAATTTAAATTCAACTACTGCTTCTTGCTCAGAAAAATTATGAAACTCCAATAATTTTCTACTAGAGTTCAAACGACCGTTTTTGTCGCGGGCATGATGTGACGTCATTTACCACGAATCTTCTTTGTTTGCATCTGTTTGTAGCCCCAAATCATATAAATTAAATTGCTTTATTCAAGCAGAAATCGCACTTACTTACTTACCTTAGTGAGATTTCAAGCACTTTGCTAAGAATAGATATTTCGTCACTTCCGGTTTCGAAGACGACGTTTTGAGTTTGCGTACCGTTCCACCAAAAAAATGCAAAATAAGTAATGCATTAAAAAATGTAAAAAAGAACAGGAATTCGTTTCTTGACTCCTACACAATGTATATTTAAATAATCGCGTCATGTGCATTATATATTTATATAATACCTACACATGACGCGACCAAAGTAAGCAAGGCACATGACAGTCAAACATAACGCGCGGCGCGCTGTTCAGTGTTCGTATTATCTCGGTAATTTTAAGTGTGTGCACACACAGTGAAAAGGAGCATGCGCCGGTCGACTGGCTGCGAAATTAGTGAACTATTATTTAGAACCGTATCATTCATGTAATAAGGTTTACGTTTTATTGACACCGCGGACTGTCTAGTACGTGATATTTTAAATCTCACACTTTATGACACTGCCAGTTTAGTCAGTTATGCTTGGTCAAGTTATGCTTCTCATGTAATGATGTATATCTTCCACAACGCGTGCATTTCTTTACAATAGCCATCGTGTGGCGCGTCATGTCGCGTCGTGTTTGGTGTCGTTGTGTAATGCAACATTCCACGTTACGAAATGTTATCATTTGACAACAATAATATTCATAATAAGATGCTGGTAGTGATCTTGACCGTACTTCCGGGATTAAAATCAAAATCAAAAGTCATTTATTCAAACTAGGCTGAAAATCAGCACTTTTCGAACGTCAAAGTTACATAAGACAGTCCCCCAAAAATGCCCGCCCGTCACCACTTCCTAGTGCTTTAGCTGGGAAGAAGAAGTGGTGGAACAAACTCCCCAGCAGCAAAATTGTCTTGATAGTCGTGGAACACCTCTCCACTCCTCATAAACACCTCAGCCGGCTTAGCATGACGAATTTTAGGGTTCCGTACCCAAAGGGTAAAACGGGACCACATTACTAAGACTCGGCTATCCGTATGTCTGTCTGTATGTCCGTCTGTCACCAAGCTGTATCTCATGAACCGTGATAGTTAGATAGTTGTAATTTTCACAGATGATGTATTTCCTTTGCCGCTATAACAACAAATACTAAAAACAGAATAAAATAAATATTTAAGGGGGCTCCCATACAACAGACATGATTTTTTTTGCAGTTTTATCGATAATGGTACGGAACCCTTCGTGCGCGAGTCCGACTCGCACTTGGCCGGTTATTTTATTTCTACTCTACTGTAAATCGCTTGTCTACATTTCTCGATAGAAAACTGTCAACTGTCTACACGGAAACTTCATTTTTGTGTACCCTTCCGTCGACAAAACGCTTCTTTACGGTTCTCGTGCCACGCCTGTTGGACATGTTGCCCCCTTATCGCTACGACATTGTGTTAGCGACCGTTTTCGGGGGCCTTTATTGATTGTGCAAATCACCCACTGCCTTTTTACCGTGTATTTTATATTAAACATTGGTCAAGCACACAGTCTTCCTTGCCGGATTGCCGCCATGGGATCTGGAGGCAAAAGTCCTGGCGCACGTATGGGAGTGGCGCGAGGAGGCGAAACGCCGGGGCGTAACTCCGCTGCCGCGAGAAATCGCGGTACAGCAGACGGAGCTCCGGCGGGATCTCATGGCGAAATGGAGAGTACGGTTGTCGCAACCCAGTGCTGGACACGCCACGATTGCGGCGATAAGACCCCTCTTTGAGGAGTGGCTAGAGAGGCGCCACGGCGTCCTCATCTTCCGCCTGACGCAGGTCCTCACCAGACACGGCAGCTTCGGGAGGTTCCTGTGTCGGATAAGGCGGGAGGAAACGCCCGGTCACCACTGTGGATCGCCCGGAGGACACGGTGGAGTATGCTCCACCGTGTCCTCCGGTGAAGGTCTGCCCGGCTTGGGCGGCAGAGCACCGCCGTGTCCTCGTGGAGGCGATCGGCGGCAGAGATCTCTCGCGTCCGGCCCTGGTTCAGGCCATGGTACGGAGCGAGAGGGCATGGGCAGCCGTCACCTCCTTCTGCGAAGCAGTAATGCTTGCGAAGGAGAAAGCAAATTTTGCGCCCTCTCGCCCCTAGCCGCGGCAGGAGACGCCCTGGGCGTCGGGAATCCCGGGCGGATTTCCGGCCACCGTAGGCGCGGGCTTGCGGACGGTGAGCAATGGGTAGCTCACCGTCCGGTAAGGACCAGGCCCGGGGCGACAGCGCGTTGTATTCCACGTGCGCCTCAAAGAGATGTCGTCAGCACAAATGTAGGGGTCCACTAGGGCCGATGCCTGCCGGGGTCGCGGGAAGGTACTAAAGGGTCACCGAGGCCCCTGGCAACACAGGCAACAGGAAGGAATACGGGTGGGTTTTAGTCAGTAAGAGTCTGACACACCCTCCCGCTCCGCCCAGAGCGGCTGAAGTTATTTGATGATTTCCCATCCAAAAAACAAAAAAAAGGGGCCACAGTCTAACCAGTTCAATATAGCCACTCAAACCCATAATCTAATATCTTCGTTTCCATATCCTGCAATAGTCCTAAACCAACCGGCAGTTGACCTTGGGTGAACTTGCATGACATCCGTCGCCCCCCACATAGCAGGACCCGAGGTGGCGGCGCGTAGTGTTCCACGCGCGCCCCTATTTGACGTCGCGCGGGGAGTTTTACACCTCATTCCCCCCGCGAGCTTGAGGTGGCCCGCGATGGCGTGTCGGCACCAGCCGGGGATCGCGGAAGTTGCACTAGATCCCATGATCCCCGGTGCAAGTGTGAGAGGGGAACACCGGAGTGGTTTTTTGTCAGTAAGAGTCTAACAGACCCCTCCGCCTGCCTCAGGGCGGAGGACATCCATGAGTAATTTCCACCACGGAACAAAAAAAAAATGTTTGCACTTGCATAGGAAAATCGTCGGTTGGTGCCTAGGGGCCTACTCCTTAGGCACTAAATCCGTAGTTTCGGCCGAAATTATCGGCGTTTCTCTCAACACGTGTGTGGTTCTTTCCTCAAAAGGGCCTTTTCAGACACCAATCTACATGGCCTTCACATGATCTGACCAAGATTATGTCTGGACTTTAAAGGAGACTGTGACCTCTGAGTTTGTTTCGGCCTTTCTTCTCAGAGTACTCAGATAGGAAACGCCGACCTCATCTAGCTTTATTTTAAAAATATGATTGACGTGTAAAAGTGTTTGTACAAACCTACTTACAGAAATAAATCATTTATCACGATTTGAGAGTAGTCCCTACTCGCAATGTGTTTTTGCCCGTTCGAAAAATTGAATTTGTCACTTGTTTTGACGGACCAACTACTTTCTGAGGAGCCCGTATCTTCGGACTTGACGGACTTAGAGAGTAGTCCCCTTATTTCATTGAAAGCGTCTAACGGGCCTCTGCCAGTTGGCTTTGGCTCTTGTACGCCTTCCAAAGGTCTGAGACCCCAGGGTCCCGAGGTATGTCAAAGACATAATAATAATACCAGCCTATTATTGTCCCACTGCTGGGCAAATGCCTCTTTTCATACACAGGAGATATGGGCATTGATCACCACGCTTGCTTAAGACGGGTTGACGATTTTTGACAACAATATTAGTCTAACATTGTTTTACTGCCAGGCTTCACTGAATTTTTCCTCTCTGGCGTGTTATAAACGTCGTGTGTTTTTACCCGACTGCCCCAGAAGGGGTAATGTTTCTTGAGAGTATGTTTGTATATCTATTTCTTTGGCACGCTCTGTAGCCGGCTTGATGGATTTTAACATATGAGGTGTCCTTAGATTTGTCTTAATTGTGGGAGTGACATGGCCTATATGATATTTAAATATTTTTTAAATTAAATTCAACAATAGCATAATCAGCCTATAATGTTCCCACTGCTGGGACACAGGCCTCCTCTCTTCGAGAGGGAGTGGGTTTTTAGCGGGTTGGTAGATGTCACATGTCTTCGATTTTTAACTTCTAAGACATGCCGGTTTCCTCACGATGTTTTCCTTCACCGTTTTGAGAGCAGTGGTGATGAAATTATTTACACGAAGTAAAGCGCCTGCCTGAGCTCGAACCCATGACCTACAACTCGTAAGTCGGGGCCATTACCACTGGGCTACCACTGCTCTGTCAATTCAACAATATTGGTATCAAATAAAAGCTAGTAATTATCAAATATTGTATTAGTATATATATTAATAAAACTAAAAAGCTTGAAATAAAATAATATAATGCTTGTTTTCCCTTTTCAGTTATGTATTTTTGCAGTCGGGTTTTTTGTTTTTTTTTTAATAATTTATTTTTATCAATATTTCTATCCAAATATTAATAAATTTTAACGTATTTTTTTTCACCACAGCTATGCAGTGAGAGTGAACGCAAGGCGTTACGTACATGCGCGGGCGCAATGTGCGACTACGGGCTGCAGTACATACAACAACGCACGCCGGATGGACTGTACGCATTCGTGCTTGAACCGGCTATCTATAGGATCGCGTTCTACGGTCAGTATCAACATCTGCCTAGCCTTTTCCCAACTGGGGTCGGTCTAGTCTAACCAAATGCAGCTGAATACCAGTATTTTAAATGGATTGACCCTCCACAACCCAGTCACGGGTAAGTCCCCTTGGTAAGACTGGTTGTCAGACTTACAGACTGAAGACGCGTAACGACTGACAACGATCCACTAATGACAGCCGGGACCGACGGCGTCACGTGCTTTCCGAGGCACGGAGGGGTCTTGGTATGTAAAGATGGTCACCCATCCACGGATCAACCGCGGCAAGCGTAGCTTAACTTGATCTATCGACCCGTGCGGCTGTTATTACTTAGCCACAAGCCCTTCAGTTCTAGTTCTAGAAATGGCATTCACAGATAATGAAAAAATGATACAGTGCGTTCACTATAACTTGACGCGTGACGCGATAGGTAGCACTGAATTATGTTCGTTTTGATAGAGTTCAAAATGGCGACACACATGACTGCAATTTTTTTTTTTTTTTTGGGTGGGATATTTCCCACCCAAAAGAAGAAGTTATTTGATTATTATCAAATAACTTCTCCCGCTCTGGGCGGAGCGGGAGGGTGTGTCAGACTCTTACTGACTAAAACCCACCCGTGTTCCTTCCGTTGCCTGTGTTGCCAGTGGCCTCGATAAACCTTTTCTACCTTTCCGTGACCCCAGCGAAAATTCAGTGCTACCAATCGCGTCACGCGTCAAGTTATAGTGAACGCACTATATAGTAGGCCGCGCGTCAGTACTAACAAAACTAGTATAAGCTGGCCTCTTGTTCTATTGAAATTTCGTACCACGCTAGACCAGCTCAAGGCAAAGTGTTACCACAAACGTGCTACCAAAAATATTCGATTTTCGAATATTCTCAAGTTTTATTTTACTATTCTGTCTGTTGTGCGTGTTATTACGAGGGTCCAGATAAATGATACGCAGATTGAGTTTATACTGAATTTGATAAATATTTAACCTGTTAAGACGCTGACAACACCTTAACCGCGTTCACTGTCAGATTGCATTGAAAAGAAAGAGAAGCGCGATGACACAACGCTTGTAATTTATTGCAAAATATGAAGCAATTATCTATTTACTCAAAATTGAGTTGAGTAATCGAAAATAAAAAACAACCAAGTTCTGTATTCAAATAAGACGTTCTTGTTATTAATTACAGTGACCGGCACGAGTCGTGAGCACAGATGGGCAGTAGTGGGGGCAAGCTCGCGCATATACAGTTTCGGCCAAATTTATTTAGTATCGCTTTTGCTCAAATTATTGATTATAGGGCTTACGCAAACTATAATTAAAATATTAGTGGTACTTAAAATTTTACTTTGATACAGTAATGTTGCAGGCCATTGTGACTTACGGCCAGTTTCTTCATCAACAAAATCAGTCAAAGTATTAACTTTTACTTGACCTTTACTGATACTACGGCAAATGTTTTCTTCATTAACAGCTAAAATAGTGAAGAAACAAATTTAACCGTTACTTTAACTTATGTAATGTTACTTTTGATGAAGAAACTGTCAGGAAAATAGAATTATCTCAATAAAACAATTATAATCTGGTTAGAAGCGTTTTTCCTTTGTTTATTTTTGTTTATACAAAATTCGTCTCAATCCGGAGGAATAGGTAATATGCCTTCCATAAAACTAGATGCTGCGTTGGTGCTGGTAGAGGCCACTTGATCACTCATCTCCTCATCATCGTCACTGTCTTCATCCTCCGAATAGAGTACTAGAAAAAAACATAATCTCGAAAAAAGTTTCCAACCTTTTTTTTTGCCCGAACTTTAGCAGCTGAATCTCTGTTTTAAAACGATGTTAATAAATCTGATAAAATAATGCTCTGGGAAATAACATAGAAAGAAAGAAACAACACATAAGGAGTGAAGTTAGCTACACGACACGATCTATCGAGCTGACCTTAACGTCCGTTTTTAATATATTTTTTTTATTTTGGGTGGGTAATCATCAATTAACTTCTCCCGCTTTGGGCGGAGCGGGAGGGTGTGTCAGACTCTTACTGACTAAAACCCACCCGTATTCCTTCCGTTGCCTGTGTTGCCAGGGGCCTCGGTAACCCTTGCAAGCATTATCGAAATCTATTTGATCCACGTTAATACACTAGCGAGATTAACGTTAGCGAGTAATTTTTCGATAACAACTCATAGACACACATAAACTTACGCCTTCCTCCCATACATACATACATAGACCCACGCTTCTTCCCATGGGGGAGGCAGAAAATATGGAACGCCACCTGCTACGCTCCTTACATACGCTTTTTGCTTCGTTCTTACGTTCATACATCCTTTAAAAAAACTTAACATAACACCTCGCCTTGTTTCCCCGAAGGGTAGGGCAGAGGTGTACCTGTAGTGGGTGTACTATTTCGCCAGTTATGTTTAAGTCCCATGTAATAGGGGGCGAGTCTATTGCCACCAACCGGGCACTAATCTAGAATCCGGGCTGCTACTGAGAAATTCCACATAGAAAAACCCAATAGTACTTTTCCCAACCTGGGAATCGAACCCAGGACCTCATGCTCAGCAGTAGCGCTTGCGATCACTAGACCCACGAGGCAGTCACGTCACATCATGTGTCAAACATGTCTGTACTAGTGATGTGCCATAGTGATCATTAAAAATGTAGATCCGCAGATACGGATCTGGATACGGATCATTGGCGTCAAGATCCGCGGATACGGATACGGATCTTAACTTTCTAATTAGAATAATCATTTATTTACAATTTAAAATATTACAAAGATGCAAACCCAATTGATCTCATTATAAAGATATTTTAATTAATATTTTGTAATAACTTCCTTTATTATAGTGATTAATTGGTCAAGGACGGCTAATGAGACACAATTGATTTTCTATTGTTTGACTCCGAATCGGTGTCGCGCGGGGCTTTACAGGTTAAATATATATTTTATAGTTGATTTAGTTCCTTTAAGTTACGTACTATTGGTATGTTAACTCACTACGATAAATGTTTGAAAGATGCCAAATATTAGATTTTTAGAAATAAATTTGATTGAAATTTAATAGTATTTTATGCTACGTAATCAGAATCACCTACATATACAATTGAACCTATGTATTCAAAATTAATAACGTAAAAGATACATCATAAATGTAACGGATAGGGATACGAATCTATTTTCTCCCGCGGATATCCGCGGATACGGATATCCGAAGCATCACTAGTCTGTACCCAATAATGTTGTTACTATCGTGCATGCATGACTTTTCTTGTAAGTATGACACATGTTTAAGCAAATAAATATTATCTTATGTTATCTTATCTTAATGAATCAGGTTCTGAAGAGAAGGTGCGTCCACCGCCGCCGATCAGACAAGCGATAGCTCGTGAACAACAGCTTGAAGTTATCAGACGGAACGAGGAAATGGTAAGCTATTGCAGTTTATTACGGACAAAAGATTGGAAGTTATAAAAATAGCGTGACAATTAGGCGTGTAATGGTCAAATCCAGATTCGTGCATTAATTCATGAAATATAAATGAAATACCTTGATATGGTACTCCCTTTAGGGTTCCCTACCTAAAAGGACCCGAATACGAACGTCTAACGTAAATAAATGACTTTTGAATATGGAGTTCACTTTTGGGGGAAAAATGAGAAAAATAAAAAATAAAGTTTCGCAAACTGTACCGTGTGACATATCAAATGAAAGGACTTGTTACGAGGATTTCAAATATATTTTTTTATAAATTTAAATAATTATTTTTAAAGTTATTAAAGAAAATAGATTAACCTTATCCATTCTCCCATCTTATCTCCGAAAGTGCTGAGCCAAAATTTTGGAGGAAGTAGAGAAAATGGTTCTATATTTATAGATTACAGGAAATCATTCAATATTGTGTGTACAAACTTACATTTGCAGTTGGAATGTATAAGGGAACATGTTTTTCAACTATAATGTTAAGTTTGTTCTTGGAATAAATTCATCCCAAATTCGGAACCATTCACTATGCGTGGTCCGACACGCACTTGGCCGGTTATTATCAATATAATGGAGTCGCCATTTCATTGATAAAAACCGGCCAAGTGCAATACCCCATAATTAAAACACTAAACTCTCACTTAGTTCTTTGAATTAAGGTATAGTCCGTACCAAAAGTATCTGACGAAAGTGTAAACAAACCCTATTCAGGTTAAATTATTACGTAATTACTCACAAAAGGGAATTAGTAACACATTCATCTGTATTTAGGTTTCAACGTTACATCTTTCCAACAATTATTGTTGGAATAACGTTATTAAATTGTAATTTACGTTTCAAGTTAAACAACAACCACTTTACAAAACGTTTAAGGTGGATCCACAAAGGTAGCCCGCAAAATGCAAATTTTCTTACGTTTTCGCAGCTTTTTGAGGTGCGATAAAATGGAGAAACGAAATGGCACTTTGTGTAGGGCACTGTCTATTTTTCGTAGAAATAAAAAGCGTCATGCTAAGCCTGGTGGTCAGTGTCAGGTTGTATCTTGATCAACATGTGATTCGCGACCATAACAAATATGTATTTACAGAATTATAACCACTAGAATCATTAATACATCTCTCTTAGTTAGGTTTTTTCTATAAAAATAAATCTTTTATGAAAAATTTTAATTTCGCGGGCGACTACTGTGGATCCACCTTAAGGTGATTTAAAATTAGAATTTCGAGTTTTTACCATGTGCAGGTACATTTTCTGACACATTTGTTTACATTATCATTACATACTTTTGGAACAGTTAATACAATCTGCAACGACCGTGTAGCCCTCGTAGCCGCTACGTCAGGTACGCCGTAGGTACTGCGTAGCCCTAACTTGCACGTACTATAAAATTAACATACAATTTCTTTCATTTTATTTTTCGTGACTCAGATTTTCCCCAACTTGTTCTTTTTTCAAATTGTATTCCTTCGTTGCGGTATCATAATCCGCCTATAATGCTCCCACTGCTGGCACACAGCCCGCCTCTCGGTGAGAGGCAGTGGGCCGTAATCCACCCCGCGAGCCCAGTGCGGGTTGGTAGATGTCACTTGTCTTCGAATTTTTGGTTCTAGGACATGCCGGTTTCCTAACGATGTTTTCCTTCACCGTTTCGAAAGCAGTGGTGGTGAAATTATTTACACAAAGGAAGTAAAGCGTTAATTAAATTACACACAAGACTGATTTCCATAATAATAATAATTATTATTATTATAATGTGTATATAATGAAATAAAGGAAAATAATAATTTTAAATATTGTATCGCCCTCAGATTTCCCTTTGATTTTCCCTCGGTTTCCTAACGATGTTTTCCTTCACCGTTTCGAAAGCAGTGGTGGTGAAATAAATGTACGCGCCTGTCTGGGTTCGAACCTACGACCTACAACTCTTAAGTCGCGGCCGATACCACTGGGCCACCACTGCTCTCGTTGCGTCATGTTTACGGCAAATAAATGTTTTTTTTTGCTATAGGCAAATAGAGTACCCGCTAGAAGTACTACAAGCAAGACTCCAGCTACAAAGTTGAACGCTGATAAGGATAAGCCATCAACCAGTAAAGAAAAAGAGAAGCCTTTACCGAACCACTTGCAAAGGTTGGAGCCTAAAGCCGTCAAGAGAAATACTCCACAGGTAAGTTATTTACATGTTTTACTCGTTTTATGTCATTTACTCATTATCTTTATAGGTTCAATTTAAAGTTTGAAATATTTCTTTAAAAATAAAACAAACTAAAAACCGGCAAAGTGCGTGTCGGATCATGCACAATGAAGAGTTCCGTAGTTGTGATGAATTTATCCCTAAACCAAACATAACATTGTAGTTCAAAAACATGTTCTTCCATGAATCGATATACGACACGGTCAATTCTCTAACTGCAAATATATGTTGGTCAATACTGCTGCCATGATTTTTTTGACATATCCAAATCAACCATTTTGCTGGCAGCCTCCTCCCCCACCGCTGACACGACAAAATATTGCACTTAAAAGCTTAATATTTCGCAAACGGATCCCTGAATCGAAAATGGTTTTGAGAGACTCGTAATATTTTTAAAAGGGTTATTCAACGACACCCCACACCAAGGGATAGACAAGAATAAACAAATCATCCCCACTTTACGTGCAAGAGAGAAACCCTACAAAAAATATTTTTCAAGATTTTATTTTACCACTTTGTCCGTTTATTTTACCCTTGCCAAATTACAGATTTGTAGTACTCTGAGCTAAGCCGCGGACCAACAGACAGACAAACAGACATACGGGCATGGAGAAACTAAAGGGGCCTGTTGGCTACGGAACCCTAAAAACAATTTTAAAATATATAAAAAAAATGTGGTCCGCCGGTGACCAGAGCAGGGTCCAAGCTAACTCGGTTTATTTATTTTTTAAAGTAAATAATTGCACACTTGTTGAGACAAATCATGGTTTTTCTGTGCTAAAATTGACAGAATATTGAAACTTGAATTGTTAAACAGTCGAAAGATTCCTCTTTTTTAACGTATACTTATTTCATCGACAACTTTGTTGTGGACGAACTATCGTTGTAGGTAGTGGTGCAATACACTACACTGCATGTATGTATTATAAAATATGAATAGCACTTCGTCCGCGTAGATTTGCCGTCGTATCTTCGCCTACAGAGTTCAACACTGCCCATCGTGTTTAAAAGATAGTTTCCGGAAACAAATGATTGTGATCTTATTATTTATTATATTATGACAATCTTTATTATTTAGTACAAACTATTATTCCATTGTTTCTAGTTTACAAAAAATAAAATGTGTACCTTTGAAGCGTAGCTAGCTAAGGCTGTTCGCTCACACCGCGGCATTTTTCATACTTTTAGCATTTACCCATCGTAAGTTCTAAACGAAACAAAACGAAAGGTCCCATTCGGATAATTTAAAGAAAAGTTTACATGTACATAATCAACCTTGATTATGAAACTATTTAGTTGAATAACGATTAGTATCATGACACGAATGTCATCATCTTTCGATTCTACCCGTGTTTTCATTGACTAATTTGAACAAAAAACGGTTATTGTAACTAAACTATAATAGACATAACCTCGTGGACTTTTTGTGGGTAGTGATGAGTACTATAAACATGTAGTACATTATTTTATGTATCATCTATAGTTTTCGCAGCACACATCAAATAATGACTTTTATATGCCAATTTTGATACCTTTTTTTTTGAGTGGGAAATTATCAAATAACTTCTCCCGCTCTGGGCGGAGCGGGAGGGTGTGTAAGACTCTTACTGACTATAACCCACCCGTGTTCCTTCCGTTGCCTGTGTTGTCAGGGGTCTCGGTAAACCTTTCGGACATTCCCGCGACCCCGGCAGGCATCGGCCCCAGTGGACCTCTACACTTGTGCTGACATCTCCTTGAGGCGCGCGTGGAACACGTTGCGCCGTCGCCCCGGGCCTGGTCCTTACCGGACGGTGAGCCACCCATTGCTCACCGTCCGCAAGCCCGCGCCTACGGTGGCCGGAAATCCGCCTTGGAGTTTTTTTTTGATACCTTGGGTTATATTATTGTAAATACAAACACAAAACAGAGATTCAGCGGAATTAGAGTTCTGGTAAAAAAAGGTTGAAAAATGTTTTTGGAATAAATGTTTTTTTTTAATACTCTAACCTTAGTTGGTTCAGTACAATCTTTAGTACATAACATACGAAACAGCATAGATGGAATATTAAAATAAAACTTGAAAAATATTTGTTTTATAGCTGTCTGTAGCGTGTAGTCCAGAGGTTTAATAGAATAAGAGACCAGCTTATACTTGTTAAAATTTTGTGATTTTGATAACAATTTACAACTTAAGAAAGAAAAAGAAAGAAAAAATAAAGAAAAAAATAGAGAGAAACACGAGCATATAAAAAGCTATGTTAGTTCAATTAAATATAATAAAGCAAAACAGATTTATGCTTATGCACAGAGAACATAAATAGTCGGCAGCTACACGCCTTGACTGGGACAAGAAGGCTTCCACTCAGCATGATGATGTGCTATTTTTTTATTATTTTATTTATATTTTACATAGATTCTTTTATGTTTATTGAATTTGAGAACATTGTAGGCTTAATAGACTAGATTTGTAGACCATTTATTTTTTATTAAGTACCTGGTACTTCTTGACAGGCCTGCACGGTCCTCCCATACCTATTAACACTGTAATTTGAAAATATTGTAAAAGAGTAACCGTGAAATATCTTCTCCATAGGAAATGACCAATTGGAACCGTGCACCTAGCTTCTGACGTTTCATAAGTGCCCATGTAGGTTTATGTGAAACAAAATATTTAGTTTTTTTTTTTTTTGGGGAGCCACAGAACAGCGCTGATTCACTAGGGCGCACGAAAACGTCATACGGGAACCAAGTCAGGTCGAGAAGTTAGGTGTCAAGTAGGTATCGTTACAACAAACTAAATAACATAATGGTGCCGATTCCCTTGTTCACAAACTAAACTAAATTTAAGTTCAGTGCATCCTTTTCGTTTTATTTCATTAAGAAAAGGACAGAAGATCAATTTTAGTTTAGTCCTGTCAAATTAATCAGCGCTTGACGTAATTTTAGTAGGCAAGTTTTTAATCACGTCTAAACTTGTATGGAGTAGTGACAGGCGCTGATTAATTTGACAGGACTAAACTAAAATTTATCTTCTGTCCTCTTTTTAATGAAATAGAAAGAAAAAGATGTACTGAACTTAAATTTAGTTTAGTTTGTGAACAAGGGAATCGGCGCCAATATCACACGTACATTTAGATTAATCCGGTATGGGTTAAGTATTTCCGTATCTTGCCTTATGTCCAAACAAAAAGCAATAAGAACCTCCACACAAATTCATATCACGCAAATCAAAATATCATCTTCTCACACAATACACGACGACCTAACAGGGTTCCGCTGAGAAAGAACTCGTTAACGTCTGAATAGCCCGCGAACAGGTGAAGTTTACTCGACTGATGGAATATATTATCGCCGTGTGTACAGAACACTCACGCTGGGATTTGATACTGCTTTTTAATTGCAGGAATTTTGTGGTGCCTCGTGGAAGGTTACTGCTTTTTTTTTGGACCCTTCTTAAGGAGTTGGGTGTAAGGGAAAAAGGTGTTATACTCGTAGTTATAACCTAGGCGTATAGATAGTCAATCTTGAAAGAAATCTTCGTACACAGAGATATGGCCGAACATTTTATGTTGGCTATATCTCTACGTATCTGAGAAAAACTGTAATAAAACGTAAGCGTAGTCAGCCTATAATGTTCCCACTGCTGGGACACAGGCCTCCTCTCTGTAAGTGGGAGTGGACCGTAATCCACCACGCGGGCCCAGTGCGGGTTGGTGGATGATACATTTCTTCGAGTTTTTGTTTCTAGGACATTTTTTTTCCTCACGATGTTTTCGTACATCGTTTTAAGAGACAAGTTTTTCGGATATGGTAGGTACAAAGTTGGTTATTACAGTTATGTTCAGGACACATCCGCCGCTAAAAGCGGCATACGATTAATAACAATATTACACATGGACATAAAAACTACCGTATTTACTACTTATACTCTAATAAACAATACAAAACACTTAGACTATAGACATAAAGATGCATTTTTACTTTATTCAATATAAAATAAAAACACAACAACATTTCGTCGACGATACTGCAATAGCGCTGATCTACTATTTGCAATAGTGCGTAACTACAAGGTTGATAACTTTACAGGAGATAAAAAAAACTTCATAATTTTAATATTTACAACTATAAGCGCATCTTATTGAAATATAGGGACCATGGAGTACCAGGCCATCAGTCAGTGGCAGAAAATTTACGGTTTTTCTAGTGGTTTAGATTTTATGGCACTTACGCGGTTTTTTTGTATCAATATCAAGTCTTAAGATGTTATAAAAGGGCTGATACGCGTAATTGAAACTATGATAAAGAGTACAAAACAATTATTTATTCATTTAAAACACAAATGGAAGGCACTTCTCAATCACAAATATTTTAAAAATAAACAGTTTTAAATTCTAAAAAAAAAAATAAACGAATTACAACACTAACTTAAGTTGTTCAGTCTTCACCTTTACCTAACCATAAAGAGTAAAACCAAAAAATAAAAATAACTGTAACAAAACATAAATTATTCGGAAACAAAATCAACAATAACTAGTCTTACCTAATCATATTCATGGCATATAAAAACTCTGAATTAATCGTATCAAAATAACATTTTAATCGTCAAAAATTAAATTATTATAGAACTCGTGGCAATCATTCGGAATGACTGTTTTCAGCTCTTGTAGATGATTAAATTTAGCTTTAGTTATTTTCTGTGGGCCATCAGGAAGCGGTGGAGCTTCGAGCAAGAGGGATTCTATTGGTTTCGCTCGCCGGGGTAAACGCATGTATTCATCAGAGTACATTAATTTATAGTCAATAGTACCATTCGTGTTGTACCTTAGCACCCTTATATCTGTTACACATCTGTCACCAACAACTCGTCCCGGTCTTATAGAGTCATAAACGAGATAGTCTTTCCGGCTATAATCCTTGTAGAAAGTATAATCAGGCATCACCAGGTCATAGGGGAAAGGTTTTATTCTGGCTTCTTTTGAAACCATAGCGTACTGGCTTGGCAGGTGAATTTCGCGATTTTTCAATTTTCTTTCTATGACGGACAGCACCGAGTACACTTCCATTTGCGTGTGCCCCTTTTCTAAAAACTTCTGGGTGATCGTTACATTATATTTGACAGCGAACCGCAACAAAGCATTTGAAACCACATTATTACGATTTTGAGCTGTGCAACCATCGGTGTATATAATGACATCTTTAGGATAATTTTGAACTAAATTAGTAATATAATCGATAAAAAATGAAGCATACGTGGTGGCTCTTAAGTCTGTTACCGTTTCGTCATACCAGTAGCATGTTACTCAGATTGTAAACTGTAAAGTTATGCACACAAAGCTTCGTTTTGAAGTACAGTGCACTGGCATTTAAATATGGGTACAACATCACGGCTTGCAAGTCGGCAGTTACTACGTGAACTTCTCTTTTGATCGCGGCCTCTTTGTCCTTATTCTTCTCTTGGCGAGCTGCTGTTTTGAGAGACAGATGTATTTTGTGTTCTTCATCACTTAGATTGCCAGCTTTATGAGCACAACAAGTACTACTCGTTCAACAACTCGTTCTTCTTTGGCTTTAAAATGGCAATGTTTTGTTGAGCTAGGACATCTTCAAAAAACTTTCTGCTTGCTATAGGAGAGGAGAGAGAATTCGCACGTTCTTCATACAAACGGTAAAGATGGGCCTTGGATTGAATAATCGGTTCTAAATACAGTTTTTGGCTTGATTTTCTGCAATAATGTGATGGAAGTTTTGGGATTTCTTGAAAGAAATTCAAAACAGAGAGTTTTTTTGTTAGTTGCTCAGCCTGTCCACCAGCCTGAACTGAAGCTCCTTGACCTCTTTCGCCCAACCAATATCTGCAAGTCCATTCCTTGATTCCAAGCGTGCCCAAAAACATAGATTGGCACACACGTACTTTCTTATTGGTAGCTTTTAAATGGTAAATCTTGCTTTCACTACGTCTACTACTGCCGGCTCTCTTAGTCTTTCTTTGGGTGTCCTGGGTGTCAATTAGAGTAAAAAAATACAGTTCCTTTTCCTTCCATGATCTCGCCCAAAACTCATCAAATATTTTCTTCTTCATTTCTTCAGTAAAAGTGTTGCAATAGAAAACTTTGCTCGTAGTACAGCGTTCAGAAGAACATGCCATCTCAAGTTTTCTTTCCGGTTTAGCGATGTCTTGCACATACTTTCCATTAATCTTTCTAAATCCCAAGTACTCCTTCCCCATCATTATTTGTCTTTTATTATCTTCTCTTTTCCATGAATCTTTGTCCGCTATTCTTTTTCGTTTCTTTGTCGATGTTTGCTCCTCTACAATAGATCTTTCAGGCAAATTCTCGATATCTTCTAATTGGAGAAGAGGCGATTCTATGACAGGAGACTGTATTGTTGAAGAACGAATGTTGCCTACAAGCACATCAATTGGTAACACAAAATCAGGATCAGCTACTGAATCGTCTGATAAAAAGCCGCTAAAATCTTGTTCGTAAGTATCTTTGCAAGTTATCGTGCTGATGGACTCAAGTGGTACAGTCTGGTAGGCACTTGAGGACGAGGTTCTAGGAAAAATATCACTGTCATTGCTGAAGCTTGTGCCTGGTTGTATTTGTTTGGCTATAATTGATTGCCTTCTCATGAGCAACTCCTCCCGTCGTTTGACTAAGTCCTGCAAGTTAGCAGACATCCTCCACACAAACAGATTCTGCAATAAAAAAAATAGAAAACTGTTTCATTTCAAAAGTAATCAAAACCGCTTAAGTACCAAAAACACTTTACTATTGCCTAACACAAAACCGCGGAATTACAACCCTGCATTAAAATCGATTTTATCTATAAAATATGACACAAATGTACAATCCATGATTGAAAATAGCAAGCCTATACATAAATCAATGGATTACATCACTTACCGGTACTTTCCATGCAGAAATAACCACTTTTTAACAATAATTTTCACGGAGCGCAAAGTAATCACAACAATTTGTTTACGTTTTGTTCAGTTACGCGGTATTCACTTCCAACTACAACCACAAGAAACGCATCGCGCTCTTGCAGCGAAGCGACAGAGAGGTTCTCATTTGCTTATTCAAAGTAGTGTGTTCACTAACACGCACCAATGATAGACTAGCACAGCGCGGCGCGTAAATTTGAATTTCGCTACTTTTTGCAATTTCGCGGTATTGCAGATGGTAGTTCAGCGTTATTGCAGTATCGTCGACGATTTGTATTATAAAACGAAATAAATCTAATATGGATTATCCTTATATTCAAAAAAATCTTTTACTGTATAAAAAATATTTTGGAGAAGCCATGGTTTTAGTATTTTTTTTTTTTTTGTAGAAATGAAATGGTAGCTCTCTTAATAGTTTTGGAATATGGTTGTAGATTTTAATGGACATAAGGTACGAGTAGCTGTTTCTGTAGTGGAGAGTACTGTTACAAAATTGTTTTTTTTTTAACTTGGTGGGGTCTCTTTTTGGAAATCTATTGTTTTCGGCTACTGTGGAGAAGAAGTGTGAATTAAAACTTTTTTTTTAAATTGGTCTGCAGTTCTCATATGGACGAGCCCCAGTTAATGCCCTCAAGCATTTTTCTGCGCTATGAAAGCTCTTTGAATATGTGATGAGTTACCCCATAGAAGTAAGCCGTAACTCAATACAGACGCTACGTAGCCGTGATAGGCGTTGAGCGCAGCGTCTTCATTCGCTTCGGAGCAGTGGTGATGAAATAATTTACACTAAGTAAAGTGCCTGCTGGTTTCGACCTACAACTCGTAAGTCGCGGCCGTTTCCACTGGGCCACCACTACTCTCCACTGGGCCACCACTCCTGTCCACTGGGCCACCACTCCTGTCCACTGGGCCACCACTCCTCTCCACTGGGCCACCACTCCTCTCCACTGGGTCACCACTCTCCACTGGGCCACCACTCCTCTCCAATGGGCCACCACTCCTCTCCACTGGGCCACCACTCCTTTCCACTGGGCCACCACTCCTCTCCACTGGGCCACGACTCCTCTCCACTGAGCCACTACTCCTGTCCACTGGGCCACCAGTCCTCTCCACTGGGCCACCACTCCTCTCCACTGGGCCACCACTCCTCTCCACTGGGCCACGACTCCTCTCCACTGAGCCACTACTCCTGTCCACTGGGCCACCAGTCCTCTCCACTGGGCCACCACTCCTCTCCACTGGGCCACGACTCCTCTCCACTGGGCCACCAGTCCTCTCCACTGGGCCACCACTCCTCTCCACTGGGCCACCACTCCTCTCCACTGGGCCACCACTCCTCTCCACTGGGCCACCAGTCCTCTCCACTGGGCCACCACTCCTCTCCACTGGGCCACCACTCCTCTCCACTGGGCCACCACTCCTCTCCACTGGGCCACCACTCCTCTCCACTGGGCCACCACTCCTCTCCACTAGGCTACCACTCCTCTCCACTGGGCCACCACTCCTCTCCACTGGGCCACCACTCATCTCCACTGGGCCACCACTCGTCTCCACTGGGCCACCACTCCTCTCCACTGGGCCACCACTCGTCTCCACTGGGCCACCACTCCTCTCCACTGGGCCACCACTCCTCTCCACTGGGCTACCACTCCTCTCCACTGGGCCACCACTCCTCTCCACTGGGCCACCACTCCTCTCCACAGGGCCACCACTCCTCTCCACTGGGCCACCACTCCTTTCCACTGGGCCACCACTCCTCTCCGCTGGACCACCACTGCTCTCTAATAAAACGTAACCGTTGTCGTTATTAAAAAAAATAAGTTCGTAGATTATCCATAACTTTTAAAGACTTACAAAGAAAAAATTACAAAATACTTTAATTGGCTAAAACAGGTGCTTCATTTGGCGAGAAAAGGACAATTCCCGTTTTTTGACACAATCAATCGACTTTATTTTCAGAAGCAGAAAAATTATATCAACCTTACATTATAGTATTATAAAGCCTCATTTACACATTGCATTTTTTTCCTGTGGCATAAAATAAAATTAAACAAATGACTGCATCGTCCAAAACTCCAAACGCTGTTTAGATTATACAACTTTTATTATTGGTTCAATTTATAGTATGCCTAAGAAAATTAAACCACGCTGTATAAATCAATCAGGCTTGAGTGTCAACATTTTCAGTCTACCACATGCAATTTTAATAATGCTTCTAATTCTCACATTTTCCCATTTAAACACCATAACCACATAGTTATTAATAAAATATCCATCTATTCTTAGCACAGAATATTGTTTATCAAACGTAATAGGCACGGCTACGTGGTGGAAGCACTCTGCGAATCTCTCCTAATTAAAACTGTGTTTGCTTAATCCGCGTCGCGTATTGTGAGAGCGTGAAAGCGCTTCAGAGCAACTTGCCATAGATTATACGGTGGTGAAGAACGGACACACTACGTGCTAGAAAAATTAAAGTTTAAAGCTATTTAAGCCTAAAAAATATTGGTTGGAAATGATGAAAAAAAAATCGGAAGCTTATTTAAAACTAGCTTTAGCTTTAGGGAACGTACTACCGGTATAAAATGTATCCTTATTAGCTAATCCAGATCATGGTCTACCCATGGGAAGACCGTAAACCCGTTCAGCTGTTTTAGCGTGAAAGCATATCAAATAAACAGACAAACACTCACTTTCGCATTTACAAGGTGTCGTTTTGCATCCGCGTCAAATTCAAGGAGGTAACGATGCTAATGATTCTCGACACGAATCAATGATAAAATAAGTAGGCCTTCTTTTTTCCTATTTTCGAAAATCTTTATGTTTGGGACACTCATGTAAAAACTCGGCCCGTGTGATACCGCACTGTAACTGCCCTTTTACACACACACTACCGCATACGCAACGGGGTGATTCTGTTCTGTGAAAGTGTATTCTAAAATACTGTCAAACATAAATAACTAAAAAAACAAGTATGTATTTATTATTGAACAGGTATCGTAATTTTATTTGATTATGTATGTCTTTCATAGCAGCCTCCTGAAATTTGAGAGGATGCAAAACGACACCTTGTATAATATTAGTAAAGGATTAAGATGATACGAAGTGTTTTTAACAGTGTTTTTGTTTTGACAAACGATGCAGCTTGTTTCAGGCTGCAGTTAGGATGACATAAAAACCTATCTCAAACAGTATATGTAGCAATCTTTCTAAGAATTTACTGGCCTAAAGTTTTCGATAGAAGGACAGCGACAAGCTTATTACAAAACTGGAAATATCATGGGTGAATAATAAGCAAATAGTCTACCTATAAACTAATAATAAAGGCTTCTGCATACTGAGGTGATATCGCGGCTGCGACACGCATATTGCTGCTTGTCGCGCCCGCGATATCGTCTCGGTATGCAGGAGCCGTCAGGGTGAAGATGTTTAAAAGAGCTAATCTCTGGAAGTACCGGTCGGATTTGGAAAATTCTTTTTGCATCTGATAGCCCAATTCTTGAGGAAGGTTAGAGGTAAAATAAACATCACGCTACGAGCCTTAGGGGCCTAGCAAAACGAAAAAAGTCAGAAAGAACGCAAACGAATTAACGGGTCACAAGGAAAGGATCTATTTTATGTTCAAAAAAGAAATTTCACGCGGACGAAGTCGCGGGCAGAAGATAGTATTATATAAATCTAAAGAGGACTCAAAACCATATGATAATAATATAATAATAATAATCGTTTATTTGCTTAGAATGTAGGTACATAAAATAAAGGTGTTTAAAAAAATTGTGAAAACTGTACAATCTACCCTAAATTAGGCATGCAAACAATGAAAATATTTTTTTATTAAAAACACTTAATCAAATTAAACAAAACTCGTCAATCAAATTAAAATTGGCAAAAATAATAAATTAAAAATGATAAAAGATCGAATAAATTTAAAGCGACCGTAATAATAATAAGGAAATACACAATGTCAAATAATAAATCTAAAGAGTAGTGTATGATGAAGAATACAATATTTTATATTTCCTCATTGAGGTTTCTACACTTCTCAAGGCAAACACCGTCACGTCTGCCTTACCTCATCACGTCTAAACACGTTCGTAGCGCGAAGTCACGTAATCACAGCAATCTCGGAGCGAGGGCTCGCACAAAAAGAAATAATTAACCCATCCGCGTCGCTGCACTTGTCACGTCAAGTCGCAGCTTTTAATGTTGCCACTGTTACGCTGCGCTTGGTAACACGTTTGGTGTTATTATTTGTAGGGGATATGTTTCTTTAATTGTAAAATAAATAATTAACTTGCGAATCCTACGACTGACGCAATGAATGTCACGTCAAATCTCAGTTTTTAATGTCACACACTGTCCCGCTGCGGTTTGTGATACGTTAGTTACTTTGTATAGGTGGTATGTTTCTTTAGTTGCCAAAGATATAATTAAACTATTGTAGTTTCACTTGTCACGTCAAGCCGCAGCTTTTAATGTTTTCGACTGTCACGCTGCGCCTGGTAGCACGTTTAGTTGGTATATTGTAGGTATGTTGCTTTATGTATAGGTACGTTTTTTAGTTGTAAAATTAATAATTCACTTATACGAGTGACGCTATGAATATCACGTCAAGCCTCTGCTTTTAATGTGTTCGATAGTCACACTGCACTTAGTAATACGCTTGATGCTACTGTGTGTGTTGGTATGTTTTGTTTTAGTTGTAAAATAAATAATTATCGTATTCCTGTCGTTGCGTTTGTCACTTCAAGTCGCAGCTTTTAATGTTTCCCACTTGCACACTGCACTGCGTTTGATGTTACTGTGTGTAAAACAAGTATGTTTCAAAGTAAAATAAATAATTAACATAAACGAGTTGTGGCTATGAATGTCACGTCAAGTCGCAGATTTGAATGTTGCCCACTGTCTCGATGCGCTTTCCGCAAGTTGAATGTGTATCCTACCAGTAACAAAACACCGCTAAGCAATAGAACAACTTTTTTTGCCAATCAAAATAAATAATAATGTAAAATATTTTGATTTGAGGCAAAAGTTATGACGTAAAATTAAAAATATGAGATAAAGTTAACGTCAAAACTTTTTAGATATTTCAAAATAAAATATCCCTTTTCCAAAAATAGTCAAGTTGTTTTTCCTAATAATAAATCTTCCATTATTTAAAAAGCCCGTCAGAAAAGAAGCGTAAATCAACAATTTTCTTAAAGGCTTCAGTGTCAAAACTGAAAAGTTATCATTTTAAATGTATGGCTTTGGAACCAGCGATTTTGGTAGAGAAGCGGATTTATTGTTTATCGAATATTACGCCTAACACAATAAGAAGCTAGTTAGATTAATAGACCTATTTAGATTAAGTAAAATCGCCAACTGATTCATCGCAGGCTTTAAGAAAATTTTAAACTTTTGTTCCTACTTTAATGTTGGAAATATTAAGAAAAATATGTCTAGAACAAAGTAACGGATTACTAACTACGTAAAAAAAATGGTAAAATGAGTCAGTATAAACCAGAAATAATTTAAAGTTTCCCAACTTGGCACGTTCGTTTCCATCGCCTCCAGAACTTAATATTTGGCCAGAAAGTTAAACCATGGGGACACCCTAGGAGAACATATAGTGACCTAATTGGTGATGTTCTTCAGAAAGGTCAGGTGCGTAGTACTTGCAACCGGCGTGCGTGTATGAACAGATATATGAACGTAGGCGAAGCAAAAGGAGTATGTAAGGAGCGGAGCAGGTAGCGTTCTTTAGTTTCTGCCTGCCTACCACGGGGAGAAAGCGTGAGTTTATATATGTATGTAAATGAAACCAGTATGAGGATCAACGAAACAGCTTAAATACGAAATTGAGCCAACATTGGCCAATCGGTTACAAGAAGTCGCTTCCTTACAATCCCTACAGTAATTTCCATTAAAGTCTGCAGTCAGTTTCGTCAATACCCCCGGACGGACAGCCTCCCCTCACCCCCTTCAGCCGTAAATACAATAACTAATCACAATAAAAGGGTTGTGGCTGTCTCTATTAAAAACTCGCTAAGAATATCATGAGGGGTGGTTAGGAAGAACGCACACTCGTTGATGTCTTTATTTCTACGCGCTTCGATGAGGTTATTTTAACATGTTTGACAAGGTTTTGGGATCAAGGATCATGGATGACCGAGTGCTGATAATGGAGGTCTAACAACCTTTTAATCATTCCGTTGATACAAAATATTTCTACGGCACTTTATTTTTCTATTTCTGTGCGCAGCTGTTGCACGCCTCCACGTACGGCTGCGCTTGCGCGTTTTTTAACGTCTCATATTTTCTTGTTTGCCTTAATTTCATATTTTTCTTATTACACATGTTATACAGTCCTCTCAATTTCTTTTAACTCCTCCACGACCTATCGTCGCGATCAAGTGTAGAAGGAAAAAGTTTAAATATTTTGAAAAAAAAACTGAAATCACAAAGAAACTACAACAGGTAAACAATCACAGTATATCAGTAGGATCACATTATAGGTTACCTGATTATCACTCAAAGCGTAATCGCACAACATGACTAGCAACACAATAATAATGCTGACAACTAAAGTCGAATTATTCATTCACGGGAGTAATCTGACATGTGCTAGTTGTCACTTTGTGTAATAAATTGGTCATATTTATTGTATTCTAGACTTTTACACTTATATAAATCGATAAAACTAAACGATCACCATTACAATAAATATGACCATTTTATTACAGTAAGTGACAGCTAGCACATGTCAAATTACTTCAGTGAATTAAAAATTCGATTTTAGAGTAAAAAGCTTAGGTTACAAAATTATAGCTACAAGGTCTGTGCGTCTGCCCTCCGACACACTACCAGCTCATGTACACAGAGAATAATCCCGGGCGGATTTTCGGCCACCGTAGGCGCGGGCTTGCGGACGGTGAGCAATGGGTAGCTCACCGTCCGGTAAGGACCAGGCCCGGCTCGACGGCGCGTTGTATTCCACGCGCGCCTCAAAGAGATGTCGTCAGCACAAAGGTAGGTCCACTAAGGCCGATGCCTGCCGGGGTCGCAGGAAGGGACTTATGGGTCACCGAGGCCCGCAACACAGGCAACACGAAGGAATACGGGTGGGTTTTAGTCAGTAAGAGTCTGACACACCCTCCCGCTCCGTCCAGAGCGGGAGAAGTTATTTGATGATTTCCTAACCTAAAAAAAAAAAAAAAATGTACACAGAGAATGTGTAGGAGACCAAACACGCCAGGTAAAATACATAATTGACACAGTCACATTATTTAATGAAAACAGTATACAGTGTAGCGTTACAAAATTAAAAGAGTACATAGATGTCTTTTGAAAGCAGCGGCAAGAAAATCGAAGATGTCAATACAGTTATTATCTTTTGACAAATTGTAAAGTCGACACATTCTAACAATAGGGTTGTAATATGAGGTGTTATTTGTAAAGATCAGAAGTGGTAAGTTTTCGGCATTCGAGTGTTATTCCACTCATGTGGTAAGTATTTGTTACATTCAAGGGGTTCTGGACCTGACATGAACTGTAAATTATTTTGTGTTAGTACTTTCCATATGAAAAAGTACCTTACCGAACAGGTAGTTTCAAAAGTCCTCTGCCTGTAATTTTATTGTAAAGTTGACATAAACAACAAAAACAATTAAAAACTTTTTTCCAACTAAGCCATCTCCTGTTCTCATTATTAAAGTAATTTTAAACCAATGTGCGCTTTTATAACTTCTAACGTGACGATATTATCGTGGAGGTCCACGTCCATAAAATGTATGGAAATACGTGCATCGTAGACGAAAATTTAAAAGCGTCTTCATATATTTCAATACATTTGACTTCCCTGGACGTCCAAGTCCACGTCACTGCAACACGACAGTGTTGCAGTGACGTGGACTTGGACGTCCACGATAATATCGTCACGTTATAAATGATAAAAACGCACACTGTCATTTAATTCGCTGGTAATGATTATTTATTTATTATTATTTATTTATTATTATTTATTTATTTATTTATTTATTTATTTATTTATTTATTTATTTATTTATTTATTTATTTATTTATTTATTTATTTATTATTTATACCAACCCGCACTGGGCTCGCGTGTGGATTACGGCCCACTCCCTTTCACAGAGAGGACGTGTCCCAGCAGTGGGAACGTTATAGGCTGATTATGTATTATTTATTTATTGATTGTACACCAGATTATACATAACAAAAAAAAAAATATATATAACAATGGGCGGCCTTGGGTAATGTTTGATTATATTCATTTAATAACACAGCAAATCAACTCAGTATACGTTCAGCATTATTATTATGATTTTTCTCCGGTTTTCCTCCCGCTAATGGCGTTGCGATGCCGGCCGCGTCGATTCATTGCGTCACTTGCCATCCCTTCTTTCATTATATATTTACCATGTTGTAATGTCATCTCATCACCCCTTACGTTTGACGACTGGGTATGTCATGATCTTAAACAGCAGATGTTAGCAGTATTTTGTACTTTTTTATATTAATACGTGAATCGAAAACTTTATACTCCTTTTTACGAAGATTACGCAGAGGAGTATGAAATTTGGCGCAGTTAAAGTTTATATGGAGGAGGAGTGCAGAAAGCCTATATTTTTATATAATATGCATTAGAATTAAATTTTCGTTTATTTACATAACCAAATTACTAGATGGTTATTAACATTAAGTAAATTAAATTAAAACTAAGTTAAACCTAAAAAAGGCCCTCGGGGCATTGTACCGAGGATGCTGACGGCATGTACTTGCTGAATTGCAATGCTGATGCGTTGCGCGAGAAAGCCGCCAGCTTTCGGTTACCAGTTACATCAACTAGACGTTTCGCGATTTCCGCAATTAACTTATGCGCACTGGGACCCCACGGATCGAGAGTCTCGACGCCAAAGGGCACATAGTTGTACTCTCTGCCAAGACCTCTATATTTAATAGTTTTCAGATTTTCGGCATTTTCTGCCGCTGCACCCGCTTCAGAAGTAGTCCGTTGGAGGTGGAAAACTAAATTAAATTCATAAAAAAAACATTATTCACACTACCATGCGTTTAACATACACACACATAGTACCAGGGCCTCACGACTTGAAGTTAGATAGGCGACAGAAGTGAAAGAGTGAGCATCGAATTAGTAAGTACTATATATATTGTAAGTAGAGGGGTTGAATTTCCACCAGTGGGCGACCACTAGTTTTTATTAAAATCATTGTCCCTGAACTAGGGATTGTCGAAAATCTCACCATGCTTAAAAATTCTGACCGCGAATGGTCAACAAATCGTGCCAAATTCAACAAGGATTTTCCTTTTATATATATTTTCTAATTTTCAGCTGTTAATAATGTTTGTTGGGTTCTTACAAGCTAATTTAGACAATTTCCTCTTGGTTGTTGGATCTAATCAACATTGAATAACAAATAGGTAAGGTCTCGGCGGACGACATTGTTACCAACGCGGGTAGAACCTGGATGATGGCACAGGAGCGTGTACAAAATGTTTATTCAAAAAAATCTAAATGTTTGTTTCAATAACTTAAAAATATGTTTACATTAGGTCATTAGGGAATTTCCATTTAAGTAAGAAATATACTTGTGTTAGGAAGTTCCGCTCTCCCACAAGTTACGACTTGCAGTATAAGCTATTGAATAGTTATTCCAATTTAGTAGGTATTAGAAAAAAGTGATAAAAATATTATATAAAGAAATCAAAAACAAAGCAATAACTAATTATAGATGCGCTGTCGTGTGGAGGTGTGTATAGTCGGCCTGTAGATGATGATGATGATGAAGGTCTCGTCTGACTAAATCACACTTTGAACGCACGTTGACAAATATTTCCTTCGTATACCACAGTAAAGCTCGAAAGTCTGACAGCCAGTCTTACCAAGGGGTATCGTGTTCCCCAATAACTGGGTTGTTGAGTTCAGATAGGCAGTCGCTCTATATAAAAACTGGCATGCAGCTCCATCCGGTCAGACTGGAAGCCGACCCCAACAATCTGCAATCTGCCTAGCCTTTCCCAACTATGTTGGGGTCGGCTATCAGTCTAATCGGATGCAGCTGATTACAAGTATTTTACATGGAGCGACTGCCTATCTGGACTCCACAACCCAGTAACTGGGTACTACGATACCCCTTGGTAAAACTGGCTGTTACTTTTGGACTTCTGACGACCCTAACAAGTGTCAAAGATCCATGAATGACAGCCGGGGCCAACACCTTAACGTGCTTTCTGAGGCACGGTGGAGTCTCGGTATGTTAAGATGGTCACCCATCCACGGACCAACCCCGGCAAGCGTAGCTTCACCACGTGGCTGTTATTACTTAGCCACGAGCTATTCGACCCCAACATAGGTAGGATAAGACTAGACAGATGACTACATTGGACTGCAGAGCCAGATTTAAAATCCATCCTTTTCTTCCAAATATACTCAAATTTCAGTTAAATAACAGAAGAGTTTTCAGTTGTGCTACAAAAGTGGTTAAGGCGCTGACAAGACCCAATTGACCAAATCGGCTTCTCTTAAGAAAAAAACTGCCAAATCTGTATAGTTTGTGGTAGCGGAAAAAATATATGTTAATTTTGAACATATTTCCCGGAACTTGGTTGTTACCAAAACACGTTTTGAAAAAAAAATCTCGATACAAACTAACCTCTTACCTTGAGTTCTATTCCAAAATAACTGCATTCAATATCAACATACGTTACGTATTGACTTAATAACAAGAACGTCTTATTTGAATGCAGAGCTTGGTTGTTTTTTATTTTCGATTACTCACTCAATTTTGAGTGAATAGATAATTGCTTAATATTTTGCAATAAATTACAAGCGTTGTGTCATCGCGCTTCTCTTTCTTTTCTATGCAATCTGACAGTGTCCGCGGTTTAGGTGTTGTCAGCGTCTTAAAAGCGATAGTTAGCAATTAGTACGGGCAGACGCGCGGCACTTAGCCGCCACGGCGCCTAATGTTACTCGTATCGCAGTATTTATTGTGATGTTTCTATGTATATCCACGTGGGATTCAACTGTGCAAAAGTATGTATTTCGTGCTAGATTCCAGAGGTGCGTGTACTGATGTCGACGACTGAGGGGCTGAAATCTCTCAGTTTGAGGAACTATTTTACATCTTTTGAATAATTTGATGCTAACACAATAGAGCAACAACCTGTACGCTTTTGGTTACAATAAAATGTCTCCTCTCTGTTTATAGAAACATAAGGGTTTCCTTGATCTATATATCAGATGTGGTCTAAATATCACAGAACACAGTCAGTTCTCATAGATTTTGTCGAATATGATAGTCGACCACAATTGTTATAAGGTTTATAATTATATTTTCTGCGATGCGAAAAGCCTGAAGAAGATTGACTTATTGTTGTTTCTCTGGAGATTATCTATATTCTCACTACATCAAACTACTAACGCCTTAATCGAAAAGGCACACCGATAAAACAAACCCGACAAGAAAAAAAGAAACTCCATTCGGCCAGTTTATTAGCATCTATTAGAGCCAGCCCCGACCTTCCCATTACACTGGCGAGCACAAAAATGTGTAACGCCCACCTAATAAATTTACCGGCAGTTACGTCGCGCACGCGACCCAAAGTGGATGGTTAGCTGGATCCGCTGAGTGCTTTGTACGGATTTTATGTTCCGCGATTAGGGCATTTGATGCGATACACTGTAGTAATGGCTGGGTCAATTAAATGGACTTATGTGTAGATTTGGTGTTGCATGGTAGTTTGCTTGGGTTTACAATGAAATTGTTTATTGTGTGTAGCACAGTTTGTCGTGTGTTATGGTCCTTTATTATTGGTTGCCAAGCTATTGTCGGCCACGATTGCTGCCTGCGGTTAGCGATAGTCGGACGATCGCTGCATGTGCTTACCGGTGGTATACTAATGACATCATTCTGAGACTGTACAGTCAACCCAAAGATGCTCTATGCTAATCCAAAATCATATTACATATAAATGGAACACATTATCCAATAACTTTTCTTTTAGCTTTACCAAATCCATTACAAAAATGTACTAAACGACCGATAACCCGATTCTTATCCGACCTAAAACAGAAAAAAATCGCGTTACTTTACGCCTGATAACTAATGTCGGACATTAAGCACTCGACTCGCTCGTAATAAAAGCAATAACACTCTGAATAGGAAAGAGTGCCTCTATAATGTGCGGGGTAAACGAATATATGGGGAAATTGCTCGGGAGCGAGCGTAGATGCGATTGAAAGAGCCCGGATACGGGCAATCATCAATCTACCCCCTACGTCGTAAATCACGCGTACAATGGACGAGGGAAGTTCTTAAGAAGAAAAACTATAGGTTGATATCCTTCCGGGGCTCGACCAATCGGAAGCCGGCAAGCATTGCCCCCCTGCGCGGGAAGGGTTAGCTTGGATTGTGTTAAGGGGAGATACGGTGTAATTGGTCAGTGATGAGCGTTTGTGATTGTGATTTTTGGGTTGAAAAGTAATAGAAATACTTTATTATTTTTTAGATGTATTTTTACAAAAGTCGTAGACGGCAATCAGCACCATGCTCAAGCTCTAGTTTCTGAAAGTATTTATTTCTCCATTCAAATTATGATGCCTAGTTTATAGGGTTGCGTACCTCAAAAGGAAAAATTAAAAACCCTTATAGGATCACTCGTGTGTCTGTTTTTCCGTCTGTCACAGCCGATTTTTTCCGAATCTACTGGACCGATTAAGGCGCTGACAAGACCTAATTGACCAAAATAGGCTTCTCTTAAGTAAAAAAAATTGCCAAATCTGTTTAGTTTGTGGTAGCGGAAAAAATATATGTTAATTTTGAACATATTTCCCAGAACTTGGTTGATACTAAAACACGTTTTGAAAAAATATCTCGATACAAACTAATGTTAAACTCACCGCTTACCTTAAGTTCTAATCCAAAATATCTGTATTAAATATCAACATACGTTACGTATTTAATTAATAACAAGAACGTCTTATTTGAATGCAGAACTTGGTTGTTTTTATTTTCGATTACTCAACTCAATTCTGAGTAAATAGATAATTCTTCATATTTTGCAATAAATTACAAGCGTTGTGTCATCGCGCTTCTCTTTCTTTTCTACGCAATTTGACAGTGACCGCGGTTTAGGTGTTGTCAGCTTCTTAAGTTGAAATTAAGTACACATATTAATTTCTGTGATCCAAACACGAGTGTGTAACGTAAATAAATGAGTTTTGAGTATGGGGTTCACTTTTGGGGGAAAAATTAGAAAATAAAAAATAAGTTTGGCAGACTGTGTTTTGCAACCGTGTGACATACATACCAAATGAAAGGACTTGTGTGAATTTCACATTTTATTATAATTTAAAAATAACCCGTTTTAAAGTTATTAAAGGAAATTGAAAATTGACCATTCCCCCTTATCTCTGAAACTACTTGCGACCATTAAACCAACGAGGCAGTTTATCTCTCAATATAATGCGTGCATTTGCAGTTAGAATGTACTAAGTTTGTTCTTGGGATAAAAATACGGTAGATAACATATTCATTGTACGGAACCCTCACCACGCGAGTTCAACTCGCACTTGTCTGGTTTTTTTTTTTTGCAAACTGCAACAATTTTGATGTAAGTTTTGATTACAATGGATAAACCTAGGACTCGACAGTAAGTAAATTTACAAAAATAGTTTGTTAAAACCAACATCTACTATTAAGTCATTACAAAAGTGGGTGGTTCTATGCTAGAATGCTAGTTTAATATACAACGAAACATAACATAACGAACGTACTTAACGAAACTCGAGCATCTCTTCTCAAATCTGACAGATTATTGTGAAATCACAGATTTAAGTATAGAACAATGCTATCCTACATTACAACACCAAATTTGATTCAGATTTAAGGTAGCATTCTTACAAAACAAACCATCTAAAAATACTCTAACTTTTTACATATAAAACAGTTCCACCCAAGTGCCTTATTCCGGCGTCGCTTACACTGCTCTCTCCTTTCCCCTTTCTGGATTCCAAGTTATTCGGTTAGGGGTGAGATTTTTCCACGTCGAGCGACCGCTGGCAAACCGTCCGTCATCCGCAAGGATTACTGGTAATCCTCCAAAGGCGATAGCGTAATGACTCCTGATGTGACGGCTTCATTCCAATTATTTATATTGATAAGGTCGTGGTTTGGGACGCAATTGGTTTTTGGGATATGTGAGTGAGATTGACGGTTTTAAGATTGAGTAGGTTTTATTTTTGTGATTTACAGTTTTACGCGCGTGCGTATTTCAGGATTGCTGAACTACATGTATGGATTGAAACAGAGCTTGCTATTAAAGGAACATTATTTATATTCACGGATCCAGTGAGCATGATTAATGTCTTTTTCTTTCCTGAATATAATCGATCAAAGTTATTATTTTTATCCAACGGTAGTTTTTTACATAATTCTAATTAAACAAATTAGAATTATGTAAAAAACTACCGTTACAATGATACAAAACCGGATCAACTCTAATGACGTCACAGAATTAGATTTCCCCAAAGCATATAACATTTGAACACAATTTACTTTTTCGAACGAATTCATTTGCGGCTGGCAACACGTTGGAAAATTTGAATTTAGAACGCGTTTGGGGAGCGCGGGCCGCCGCGGCAAATTGTGAATTAGACCGCCGCGGGCGCACCGCACCACCGCTTGTTAGCTAGTTTTTACGCTGGCAACCCCTTTGTCAGGGAAATTGCATCAATGCCGTATTGCACTGTGTAGTCGGTTATTTAGACCGCGCGGAAAGATTGCTATGATATTCCTTTTATTGCGGTTTTCAAATTCGTAATTTTGTGGTCGTGTATTTCGAATATTTTATTTTATATCTTGTTTTATAGAACGTGTAAGTATTGGATTCTATAACGTTGTTCTACGTTACTGTATCTAAATAAAACACGATTATTTTTCAAAGTTAAAAAGAAAGGTTTTTTGAAACTCATTAACATTGTAACTCCTGTCGATTGTGACAATGTTACTAATCGCCCTTAGGGGTAGTGGGCCGTTCGTTTTGAACATTCAAATGATATAATATACACGCCCTAAGAGGGCGTCGGTACCCTGCCGCGATGCAATCATACCTACTGCTAATGATCCCTTAGCATTATTATTCAGATTCATTAACAATTGGAAAACATGTTCGTGGTAGGATTATCACGAGTTCCAAAAATCTTTTTAGTACTGATAAGTCTGAAGGCGCATTGGAAAATTATTTTATCCGAAAATTGTTAGTATCATGATTTCTTTTCTTCCATACAACAAAAAATTAGGTCCTTGTAAGAGAATCTTCTAGAGAGTTGTAGAAATTCCAGTTTTATTTAAAGCATCGTGTAATAACTCCTTTTTCCACAGTCAACTCGGTACAATCGGCTGAAAATTCGTCGCTAAGCGGAATTCGTAGATTAAGTACGAGAAACACACTCATTCATTATCCTCCTAAATTATTTATGAACATCATAAATAACACTGTAATTTTCATTTCACTCCGCATTACAAGGATTACGTTCCATTTTCCCTATTCCCCTTTCTATTATTGTAACTAATCTTGTCACTAAACCCTAGCCCGATTATCCGAACGCAGCAAATAGGCTCAAATAATGCGGTTCCAAATTTAAACACGCGTATAATTTTCAAAAGTGGATGCCATATGTGTTGCCAGCGGCGAAAAGTATTTTTTTGACGCCACAAAGTCGCACCCGTTCGGATACGCACTACTGACACCCGTTAAACGAGCATTAAGAACACAAATGTATTCACGAGTGGGGTGAGCGGATAATAAACGGTTTTATTGGCTTTATCCCGTTGTGTCTGAGCATGAGCCAACATTGTTACTGGGTTTCTTTTTCGATAAAGTAATTTGAATATTTTATTAGAGAATTTTTGGCTGATAAAGCGGGTTCGTTCGGATATTTTTATTATTTTTGTTGGAAGCTAGTCATGCGAATGTCATATATTACTGTCATTTTAAATCTCAATCAAGTTATATTTTCAATCTACTACTTCATAGAATCACAACTAGTTTTCCAATCTTTGACCAGTTTTAACAATTTGTCTTAAACTAATCTTGCCCAAGTCTGCAAACAATAAACTTGTTTCAACAATTTTCAGTCCTTTTGATTCAAATCTTCCACATATTACGCGCGCGCGCGCGTTGACGGTTTCCACGCTATAGTGCGTAAAAAAGTGGCGTCATTTTTTCAAAGACTGCGCAGTAGCCCCAACACCATTTTGCTAATGATTGCATCCCGACACGACTGTCCCATACAGGCACACTGGGTGGGAATAGTTACTGGGAAATTGTAAAATAGAAATACTTTATTTGATTATGTACCTACTAACATAGATATTTAGAAAATTTTTACTAACACATATATGGATTCTGTCCGAAATAAATGAATAATAATAATAATAATAATAATTACACCCAACATTAACCCATTAATATCCACACAACTACCCCCTTATAAGAACAAACACTATCCACCACCTCAGGCTAAAAAAACACATTAAAACCGCACGTTTGTCTATAAAGCTGGGCGGTAATCATCTTTTGTGCGTAGTGCAAACATGTGGCATATTGCGAAGCCCTATCTGATTAGCCAAACAATTTGCGGAGCAACCCCCTCCCGCCGCGGCTTTGAGTCAGGGTACCCGCGAGCCAAATGACTCCACACAAAATATAAGGGTTAATCGCTATGTTTGAAAATGGACCTCTTTATGTTTTTTTTTTCTTTTATATGCCAAGATTGAAGTTTTTTGTAGGCGTTTGATTAGGCCGCATAAATTACTCAAACTGACAGACCAAGATTAAAACTAACTGAGAGAAAAAATAAAAACAAAAACCCACATAAGTCTTCACATTCACAATAATAAAAAAAAAATATTATACTTTAAAAAGTAAATATTCTTGTCATTGTATATATAAAAATTCATCCAAAATAGATAATCTTGGTCGGATCGTTTGAGGACCATGTAAATTGGTGTCTGAGATGGTCTTTTGAGGAAAGAACCATACAGATTTGAGTGTACCTGTCCAGTCAGTGCAAGCATTTGTCAGTAACCGTGAAGCTCAAACTCAGAACTTAAGGAGCTCAACGACTCGACGAACAAAACCAAAGAAAGGACATTTGGGTAGGCCACATAAAGTACTCAAACTAATAGGTTATCATTAAAACTAATTGAGAAAAAAAAAAAACATGTCTATCCACATAGTCCTCACATACATGTCAATAAAAATTATCAATATTCATTCTAAGACACTTAGTATAAAAATAGTCATGATGTTGCTTGGGGGACATTGGAGTAGCCTTATTAATCCCAAGCCTTTTTGGTGTCTATAGGTGTCGAATAATTCAGATAATATATAGAAGAATTCGCCTGAGCCCCCATTCGAGTCTGAGCCATGAATCCTTTCAATTTAAATGTCCATGAAATGTAAAAGCAATCATACTGTAAAACAAGGTAGCTTTACTCGGAAATGCGAAGAATATCAAGACCCTTGTCCATGAAATACTTATTTCAAGTGGAACGGTTTTCTTGGAACAGTCTACCTAGTACAAAGCTTTGAAATCGTTTACTAGTGCTATAAAAACTATCATCATCATATAAACGTCTTAAAAAACGATATTGTTGTCCCTCTTCATTGATATGAAAATTAAAAAGACAGGTTGGAAAGCCAACTGTTACTGCTAGCGTGCATCATCCCACTGCTGGAGAAAGGCATCTCCCTATGACTTCGAGATCTCTTTCGATTTCTCTTCTCCAGGGCTAATGTGGACCACTGGTTGTTTGTATCCAGCTTGCAGCAGCAAATGTTGATACTAATCAAACATACCTACTGCAGAAAAGAAAATTCACCTCTTTAACACGGATTTACATATTTATTAAAAATAATATCGAACAAGAAAATATTAAAAAATTAAGTAAAAAAAATAACAGTCCCGTCTGGGGCAGAAAATGATCCAAAACAGTTACTTAACCAAAAATCGGGTTAAGATCTCAACAATAAAATACGTATAACTTTTACTTGCTCGCTGCAGACAACACGACATCGTAACTTGATTAGGAATAAAATTTACTTAGCAGAATTTAGGATTAACAGCCCAAAATGATAAAATCGATTTGATTAAATACATACTTTTCAACGAATTAATTTTTTCATTATAGTAAACTGACAGCTTCGTGTTCGACTCTAATCAAATATGAAAATCAAAAAGATAAGAATAAAAAAAAAACTTGATGACCAGCTAGAAACCAAAAAGTTGCAACCGCAGAGGTCACGCTGCACTACGTATAATTTAATAGTAATCAAATTATAAATTATGTATTTTCTTTTGTGCAGTAATTTTAGACTTCTAGACGACATCTAAGAAAAAATCATGCTATTAACAGTCATACATAGTTTTAGCTGGGCGTTGCCCATGGCGCCTGACGTACACTCCGGGAAGGTTGAAATATTTGATGCACAATGAAGCAAAATATTTTTTGCAAACATATTTTCGCTTTGAACTATCTACAAGCCCGTGCCCGATGGGATTGCGCATCGGCAAAAAAGACGAACTTCCATACAAACTTTCACCCCATATTTAATCCATTTGCAGTAGTAGTAGCGCAGCGGTAATGGCCGCGACTTACGTGTTATACGTCGTAGGTTCGAACCTGGACAGGTGCTTTCCTTTGTGTAAATTATTTCATCACCACTGCTCTCAAAACGGTGAAGAAAAACGTGAGGAAACGTTAAAAATGTTCTAATCAAAAATTCGAAGATTGCGACTTATACCAAGCCGCACTGGGCCCGCGTGGTGGATTACGGCCCACTCCCTCTCACCGAGAGGAGGCCTGTGTCCCAGCAGTGGGAACATTATAGGCTAATTGTGATAGGATTTATTTTTTATTTTTCTTAGCGCTCATTTAAGACGTGATATTTACCAACCCGCACTGGGCCCGCTAAAGTGGGGCTGTCGTTAGTGCAAATAACAAGTATAGAATGTACTAGAATAGATACACATATATATATACATATCCTTATTCATAAATACATACATAATAAAAGTATAAACAACGAAAATAAATGAAGACTATACATAATTACAGTTACTAGAACAAGATCACAACGACAAGTAATGTTCCTTCACGAGTCTTTTAAACACGAGTAAAGACTGCGCGCGTTGAATGTCAGATTCTTGTCAATCGATCAGGTTAAGCTACGCTTGACGCAGATGGTCCGTAGATGGGTGACCATCTTTACATACCAAGACCCCTCCGTGCCTCGGAAAGCACGTTAAGCCGTTGGTCCCGGCTGTCATTCTTGGAACTTTGACAGTTGTTACAGATCGTCAGAAGCCCGAAAGTCTGACAAACAATCTCACCAAGGGGTATCGTATTGGGGTTGCGGACGGCTCTTGGGATTGCGGACGGTGGGCTTGCGGACGGTGAGCAATGGGTAGCTCACCGTCCGGTAAGGACCAGGCCCGGGTCGACGGCGCGTCGTATTTCCCGCGCGCCTCAAAGAGATGTGAGCACAATGTAGGGGTCCACTAGGGCCGATGCCTGCCGGGGTCGCGGGAAGGTACTAATGGGTCACCGAGGCCCCCGCAACACAGGCAACGGAAGGAATACGGGTGGGTTTTAGTCAGTAAGAGTCTGACACACCCTCCCGCTCCGAGAGCGGGAGAAGTTATTTGAAGATTCCCCATTCAAAAAACAAAAAAGGGGGTATCGTATTAAACAGTAACTGGGTTGTGGAGGTCAGATAGGCAGTCGCTTCATGTAAAATGCTGGTATTCAGCTGCATCTGGTAAGACTAAAAGCCGACCCCAACATAGTTGGGAAAAGGCTAGGCAGATGATGATCTGGCCTGCATATCTGTCTTCTGCTATCGTTGGCCAGTGCGTTTGGTAAGAGTCAAGTTCGACCCTCCATCTTCGTCTTGGTCTAAACATCCCACATTATTTTCGCTTTTAATATCCAACAATATTCCTCAACGTTATATTTTCTTAAAATTACGTCTTAATCCAAGTTATTGACAGTGATAAGCGATCGATCACGCTCCCCGGAGAGTATCAATACAATTTTAAGTTTAACAAATCGTTCGGCGCTGAATGTAATTTGCGTGAGAGCATTGGCTTGCCTTCGTTTATTATGTATTTACGAAGTTGGGAAGGTGCGGGGGTATATTAAAGCAGGTTTTTTATGGTTTCGACTCGAGTTCCTGTTACAAGAAAATTTGAATATATGCTAGGTGTGTCATAGATTTTACTTTATTAGTCTCCTTATTTAAATTAGACTCTTGCAGGCTTAGCACGAGAACCGTAGAGAAGCGTTTTGTCGACGGAAGAGTAGATAAAAATGACATTTTAGTGTAGACAGTTAACAGTTTTCTACCGAAAAATGTGTCTACATTTGGCTGATTGATTGTCTACGTTTTGTAGAACCATTTTTTTTTTTTTGGGAAATGATCAAATAACTTTTCTCGCTCTGGACGGAGCGGGAGGGCGTGATAGACTCTTACTGACTAACACCCACCTGTGTTGCTTCCATTGCCTGTGCGTTGCCAGAGAGGCCACGGTATTCCTTTCGGACTTTCCCGCGACCCTGGCAGGCATCGGCCCTAACGGACCGGACCCCTTCAGTTGTGCTGACATCTCTTTGAGGCGCGCGTGGAATACAACGCGCCGTCGCCCCGGGCCTGATCCTTATCGGACGGCGAGCTACCTATTGCTCACCGTCCGCAAGCCCGTCTTGGATAACCCTGGAAGGTCGATTTGGTTATTAAGTCTATGGTCTATTTCCTTATTTGGGTAGTTTTTCGACAAAGTAATAGATGGAGTTTTGAGTGGATGTGACGCATATTCTCCCTCAAACTGTTTCATTATGTATTTGTGTTCCTTCTTTGCGTCATGTTTACTGCAAATAAACGTATTTTCTTTCTTTCTTTTCTTTCAGTTTAATAATTTCGGCATCTGCAACAATACTTTTTCTACACCTAAATTTTGTAGTGAAAATATTGTACTACTTTTCGAACTTCGCACAAGCTTTACTTTAACTAACACCCCTAACAAAATCATTTAAAAGCGAAACAAAAACAGATTGTTTAACAAACAACAAAGTGTAACACAAGTAGAACATTACTGCCCCTAACGACAGGAACCTCTTCTGAATACTTTATGGACTTAAAGGCTATTTAGCTGCCCTGTCAACTGTTACTTTTATTGTCCTTCCACTCCCACTATGAAATACAACCTCTATTGTAACTGTATCAATAAGGCTTTTGAAGGAACAAAGGACAGTGTTGTAAGAGTGTGGTGGACTTATGTGGTCTTAGTTGTTATGTAATGTTTTGTGATTTGTCATTTGTTTTATAGGAAAATCGTTTTAATACCGGAAAAAAAGTATTTTTGCCTTTGTCTAAATCTTTTTGTCACAAGTGTAATCAACGTTTTGGGTTGTTTTAAAATTTAGGGCCAAAAAAGTAGTAATTTCATGAATTAAAGTGAATTAGATATTTTCGTATATTTTTGTATTTAGATGCGTTCAGTAATTAAAAAACCACATGACAATCAATTTTCTTTCGTATTGTTCGTCGAATCGTTGAGCTCCTTCAGTTCTGAGTTGAGCTGCACGATTTCTGAGAAATGCTTGCACTGACTGGATAGGTCCACTCAATCTGTGTGGTTCTTTCCTCAAAAGACCTATTTCAGACACCAATCTACATGGTCTTCACTATAGTTGCAAAACTTCTGAAAAATTCTGAATAATTCCGGAATACTTCTGGGAAAGTTTCTTTAAATCAGAATTATTCAAAATGAATTTTATTGAATTTTTTTATTTTTTTTGCTGAAATATCGTATTTTGCATCGATACTAGCATACAGATGCCTCATCCCATACAAAGAAATGTCCCGACGTAAAGAGCAGATTTCATCTGGCAATTCTAGCTATTTTTGTACATCAATCGCGTTCGTTCCCAATAGATGGTGTTAGTAGCGACTTTGCAAGAAGGGTTACATTATACTTTTATTCCGAATAGATGACGTTAAAAGCACACTGTACTTTTGTACTGCTGCTACGTACTCCTTACTCCTATTATCAGTGATATTATTAAACAAAACAAAATTTAAAAAATCGAGATGTTAACCTTTGAAATTTAATACAGCGCCATCTACTGGTATAAATATTAATTGTGCATTCCAATCATCTTTGAAATTTGTACTAAGAGCTTATTGTTACATAATTTGGTGTGATTATGATTGTTATTTGTTGATTATGTATGAATAAACCTTATAAAAGTCAACAAAAACTTTGAAATTACACTTCAATCATAGATCAATAAATGTCGTGCCATCTAGTGACATTTATTTGAAACTCTTTGTTAGCTGTGATGCAGGCGATGGCGGTGCGGGGTGCGGTAAGAGGGGAGATGCTCCCCGGAAGTTTTCGCCCGCGGAGAAAGATTCATACCCCGCAATCGAATGTTTCCGCGGAATATTTCGACCGAATTATTCAGGAATAAACGTGTTTATTTTGTTGTGTGGTGGGTGAATTTATTTTTCAGTGGCACATAAGTAAGTAAAATATAAATGTTTATTTTATTATAAATATGATTGATTAAGTATAATATATTATGTTGATATTTTTATAGGTAAATATGTTATCCTGCGATTAACAGGATTTTTATTTCTTTGTGCTATTTTTGCAAATGCTCTTTTTCTAAATGTTAGGTACTTAGTTGTAGAATAAAAAACCACCGAGCATATTTGATTTGTTTTTTGAAAAAGGTATACCTATGTTTTTGATTAGTTTGTATATAGCTCTTCTGTTCGCATCCCGAGTATTCGCGAGTCACATAGATATGTATTACCTAATCATTACCTACTTATCTACATATCGCGTATAAAAGTCAATAAAAACAAATAAAGGCAAACCTTGCAAGCAAACACGTTTTGATGCGGTTTTCAGAAAAGTACCTATTTGCTATACTTAGGAGTAGGTTTTGATATATATTAACTGTCTTCAATAAAAAGGAGGTTATGAGTTTGAACCGTATGTAGGTGTGTATGTTTGTCCGCGATTATCTCGCGTTAAACCGCTTTTGATGCAGTTTTTAGAACAATATTACTAGGGTGCGTCTAATGAAAGCGCGACATGGAGTTTTTTTTTTAAATTTAATTGGCAACATTATTCAGCCGCAATTGTAGGAAACAAAAAAAATTTAAGTGTCAAGAAATAATTCTCCTACTAGTTAGTAATACCACATACAAAATTTTTGTTTTTAACCTCTTTTTCTCAGGTCGTGCTTTCATAAGACGGACTATAGTCACTATATGTATACGTGACATATACAAATGTTGAGATAAAAATATTTAAGTAAAAAGATAGAACCAACTTCAATGAAGCCGGAGCACCTCAAACCAACCTCTTCAATAAAATCTTAGAACATAGAACCAACTTCAATAAAGACGGAACTTTATTGAAATCCGTTCTGTTTTTATTACTGTTAACCCATTAAAGTATGTTGTACTCAATTGAGTACAGCCTTATCCCGAAGTGTAAATTACAGATCTTGTAAATTTTAAGTGATACACCTTATTATTTTACTTCGTTACGCTGTACTCAATCGAGTACAGTGACTTTGAATAGGTTAATACAATTTTCCCGGTTTTTTTTTGACAATTGAAATATTCCCAAAGTTTCAGAATATTTCGGAATACTTCCGAAGTATTCGACGGGAATGATTCGGAATTTTTCCCGCCAGCATCTATAGTCTTCACATGATCTGACTATGTCTGGACTTTAAAAGAGACTGTGACCTCTGAGTTTGTTTCGGCCTTTCTTCTCAGAGTAGTCAGATAGGAAACGCCGAGGTCATCTAGTTTTTTTTTCTAAATATGATTGACGTGTAAAAGTGTTTGTACGAACCTACTTACAGAAAATAAAATCATTTCATTTCATGATCACGCGCGGTAAAAGGCAGGGTACAGCAGAGTATTAATCCCAGGTGTTTATTTATACGTTTAGTTACAGTCACACAAATGAGATTTTATAGACAAATTCTTTTAAAAAGCTATTAAATGGTATATTTATTGATGACAATTTATTATCGTTCCTTTAGAAATATATTTAACATTGTAAGAATAAAATTACAGTTTCCTACACATGTTTTTGTTTTATAAAGCAATCTAGAAAAAACAAGCCATTAGAAGTAGTGACTTTAATGAGAAATGGGTTGGTTTTATAGATCTATCTCCTTAATTTGTAGTGATAAGAAAGTCGTTGTATTAGGCCCTTAGGCGTCTCAAAGAAGTAGATGATTTAAAGTAAGTTAAGTTACGTTAACGTCTACTCCACGGGAATTAAATCAAATATAATGCTTTTTGGGCCCAAATTTGAAATCGACCCTTTTGTCATCAATCTGCCGATAGATCCCTGTTGAGGTTTATGCAGCGTGTATCAGAAAGTTGTGAACACAGCTTTTTGATACATCCTGACGGGCAAAGTGTTATTGGGTTTTTCTATCTGGAATTTTTCAGTAGCAACCCGGAGTCTGGATTTGTGCCCGGTTGATGGCATTAGGCTCGCCCCCTATTGCATAAGACTTAAAAAAACATAACTGGCGAAATGTAGGTGTAATAAAGGTACACCTCTGCCCAACCCTTCGGGGAATCAAGGCGTGATGTTATGTTATGTGCTATTATATCTTCTGGTATTCAGCTGTATCCGGTTAGACAAGAAGCTGGTCCCAATATAGTTCGGAAAAGGCTAGGCAGACGATGATGGGTAAAGCTATGATATCTAAAACTGCCTTGCAGCCAGGTGACTGACTGAAAGATGTATTATAACTACTTTAGTTGTACCATCTATATAAATAGCCTACTTATTTCACAAGTAGGTTACAGGCAATCATAGATTCATACCATTACTGATGCTGCTACACCGCACACCGCAGTCTAACGTCCATGCCTATATGTGGACCATTCAATAAATATCGAATAGGTTAGCGTAAGGAGGAACACGATATATGGCCGGCATTACGAAATAAATGGCCAATTTGTATATAAATATATATCTGCCAACGTGAAATATTGTATTGGGATATAGTGGGCGTATTATAGGCATATTATGTAACAGGCTTATTGTACAAAAGCAAATAGGAGGACGTCGTAAAAGGTCTGAAATGGTGGTAAGACAAGACGTGGTATGATTTAGCTGTAGAAAAAGATGTGCTGTTGTGTTGCCGTGAGACAGAATCAGAACCAGAAGTTGGTAGACTTAAAGCTAGCTGAGAAGGTGACCTGTAAAGTACCGCAAATAAGACATAAATGCGATTGGCACAGAGTTCAGAAGCATATGGCATCAATGCTTATTATAAAAAAAGCAAATGAAAGGAGTTCTTTAAAGGTTTGAAATAGTGGTAGACAGGAAACTACAAGACGGGGTTTGATATGGCTATAGAGAAAAAAGATGTGCCGTTGTGTTGACATAATCAGAACCAGAAGTTAGTAGACTTAAAGCTAGCTCAGAAGGTTACCTGAAGTAACGCAGACAAGACATAAATGCGATTGGCAAAGAGTTGAGGGCCATATGGCTTCAAAGCACTGGAACCTCTATTAATTATCAGGAGCTAATAGATACTATCCTTACTAATATTATAAAGGCGAAAGGGAATTTGTTTGTTTGTTACGCTTTTACGCTAAAACGGCTGAACGGATTTGGATGAAATTTGGCACAAGGGTAGACCATGACCTGGGTTAGGAAATTGGATTTTTATCCCGATTTTCCCACGGGATCGAGCGAGACTTATGTGGGTAAAAACGCGAGGTGCAGCTAGTATATTATAAAATCGAAAGTAACTTTGCCTGTCTGTTATCTTTTAACACATAAACGACGGAATCGATCGTTATTAAATTTGACAGATAGGTAACAGGAGATCCGGAAAAGGATCTAGGCTACTTTTCACTATGGATCGCATATGAAGTCACCGGCAACAGCTAGTATCATGTAAATATAAAAGACTGTTGGTTGGGGGTTAGGTTGTCTACAACTTCAGGGGCATCCTACATATAACATTATTAGTCAAATTCAAGTTACTTCCGGGTTTTATAACCAATACTATAAACTCCAAACAAAAACTCTAACAAGCAATCATACCATAAAGCCTTTCAAACTCTTTTCTATCTCATATCGGCGCGAGTCGTAAACACAAACTCTTCTTTATCCGCGCTCTATTTACGATACAGTACAAATAAGTATCGGAGGAGGGGCGAGAGGGGCAAGAGGACAGGAAAACAATGAGAAATGACCGGCGGAAAATTGCGCGGATTCTGAACGCAATCCAAGTGGGGACGACGCGATCGCTGCTTAAGGAAATGTGCAGGGACGGAGCGGATGGGACTGTTTTTTTTTTTTGTTTCGTTTTATGATATTTTGTAGCACTTGTGGATATATTTGCATAGCGTCGGACTTTCTGCCTGGACCTGAGAGGCAATTCACGTGTTAAGACGTTACGTTCCCATTTCAATCTGTCAAAACATATTCTTTTGATTGTCGCTGAGATTGACCAGAAAGCCAATATTTTGAACGGAAATTGGCTTTCTGGTGTTTCGTGGAGTGCCGACAAATCTTTGTAAATTAGTAGAGAGTCTTGTGAATGTGGTACCTAAACGTAGAAGCACTACCTAGAAACTTATGTATGGAAAGCAATGTAGCTATGTTCCCGTTTGAAGGGTCAGAGCCGCCGTTGCAAAAACAGGCATATTCAGAGAGGCATTTCAACATTGTCCGTAAGTTTGGCAACGCATCAGAATATTCCTCGATGTTGGAGGTGACTGGTGACTCGCGACGGTATTCATAGTTACCCAGGCGTGTTGTCGGTCTGTTTGTGAACCTATACAAAAGTTTTGACCACAGGCAGACCAAGTTAGGCAGAAGTCACCAGTTGTGACTTTTAGATCGGAACTTACCTCGAGTTTATTTGTATTATTTCCTGGTGTTATCCCGTTGATGAATGTTGGTAACATCAGGAAATCTCAGAACATCTTTGCTACGTCTTTCCTCCCCTAATTCTTGAAAGATCTGACTAATAAACACCATAATCACCCCTCAATTACGTAATCCACGTTCCACTACCAGAATCAATCGTCCTGTGCTTACCAGCAGCATCCCAGTGCACGTCTGTACTCAAGCCCGAGGCGTCCCTGTGTTGGCGCGCACTCTATTTTCCTATTTGCGCGGCAGATTGGCTCTGATTGTATTGTTTGCGGCGGGGCGGGGCATTGATACCCGGGGCCCAAACCCCCGCACCCCGCACTAACCCCCGCCGCCCCACAGGGTGCAGCCGAGCGGAAAAATGTTATGTACAACGTGAAATATCGCATGTTTGCGATAAATATTTGATAGGAGAATGGATTTTTAAATTTGTTTCGTGCGGACATTAGTTTTGCGGTCGGTTCTCCGGAGGTTGGTGCGATTTAGGTTTTTATTTGTTGTGTGTAGTTATGTATGTAGTTAGACACACGTTTTGCCAGCTGCTTGATTTAGATCTCACCTAAATCAAGAAGCTGGTAAAACGTGTGCTGAAGAAAACATGTGGCTGACACTTCAGTTAGTTCTTCTAGTTACTTCTCAAATATTCACAGTTTTATCCATATACCGGTTTTTTACCAATTACTATAATAGTCAGAAGACCAAATACCTACTGAGAATCTTATAAGCATCTAAAATCGACACCACAAACATACCATCCAACATTTCCGTGAACATATTTTTCCTAAAAAGGACCTTCACAAACCCCTATCATAAAAAAATCCTTTTCCGATCAAAACGATATAAAGTAATCAAAACAATACGCCTCCCTCTAGATAGGTAATTGACAATATCGGCACATCTGTGTAACACCTCCTGTATAAGGTGACACTGCCGGTAACTTTTATGAGTGCGAAATTGTGTTTATGCGACGTCGGAGCGCGATTTACCGCCGCCCGCGCCGCTCGTAGACCGCGTAATCGGAAATATTGCACGAGAACGAAGTTAGGGTGTGCTGTGAGGTAAACGACATAGCGGATATTAATTTGGAAGTTTGTTGGGCCTGCAGACCATCGTTTAGGGTCTTAGGTCAATGAAATCATGATATAAGTTAAGGAATCTTAGTTGCGATTTGTTTTAAGAAATGCAGAAAATAAAGAAGCGTTTGTTATGGAGAAATCCAAATTGACACCTGATATCTTCCAGCATATTTAGGCGCCACCTCCACGAGCGAGTGTATTGTCACAATTCCGCTTTGCTATCGTGGAGTAATCTCCACGAGAGTATTATTCTTCGGCCTGCATATCGCGACACGACTCGCGACGGAATGCCGTTTGACCTCAACTATTCGTTGCATGTCGCGACGAATAGTTGTGTCCGTAGCAACTCGTTTCACAGTTGTTCACACACGCGTGGGGCAGAGGTTGGTGCTGCGAGCAGGTCGTCTCTCGCGGCGCGAGCACGGTGAATTGTTGACGTTTTGCTCGTCAATATTACCCGCCGCATCGTCGCGATAGTATTGCCATGTGAAGTCACGTTCATGAAGTTGTTATAGAAAAGTGGAAGGACGATAACATCGCCGCGATTTTCTCGCCCGTGGCGCCTTATGCAGTTATTTGTCAAAATGGATATAAAACGGTTCCGCCTATGCTTTAGTCGATTAACGAAGGTCTTCTTATGTTCTCCACATGCCTAAGCCTTTGAAAACAAATCATGCAGTCTATTAAATATCTATTACTACCTATTTATCCGCCCTCGCTTCTGATTCAGCCGCACAGTGCGACAGCGGCCGCATCTGGTGGTATTGTCGATAGTTTTACTATGACTCCGCAACGCACAAGTAATTGGTTTGTATTGCCAGTTGATAGTTGATACCTTTTGTAATATCATAGTTTATGACTGTAAATGTGTTTGTAATTTTAATTGGGGCACTCTTCGTCATTGAATGCATGTCCATATTACTTTTTTAATATAGAATACCTTTTTCATATAGTAACTTACTTTCTATCTATTTAGCCCGTAATGTCCCACGGCTGGGCAAACGCCTCTCTCTCCCTGTTCTACACACATCTATCCTCTGCCGTTGCGGGTCAGTCCTTTCGGTAGGAGTCAAGTTTCTCCCTCCATCTTCATCCTCCTAACAAATAATACCTAATCTATCAAAAACGAAATGAATAAATTTGTGCTTATGGTCTGAAATATTACACTCAATGGGCAAGGGTGTTAGTCTTTTCTCCTTATGAGTAATCATCGCCATTGCTAAGGCAAATGCTGATAACGAGTAGGGCAGGGTCACAATACAGGTATTGTGACAATTCGAAATTCAGAAATATTAACATTATTAACTTGTCTTGCGTATACTTCAAACACTACAAATAAGTGCTACGAGCTTTCGTAGCGCTACGAAATCTCTGCTACGCTATTTTCCTACGCAAAAACCCTTCTTCCTTATTTCTTTTAAGCCAAAACTCGTTGCCTCATCGTGTCAGTTTCAACATTAGAGTACCAAGCGTTGTTTACGTGGACGACGTCGTTAACGAGGCTGCGGCGAGACGGCGACGATACGTCATTATCTCAATGTGCACTAAGACTAAACTGGATTCTACATACTAACTTGTGCTGATAGTACACGAGTTTTATTGTTTAAGAGAATGTAGATTATACTGTGTTGTAAAAAGAATATTTAAAAATATAAATTTGATAAACGAAAACCACATCATAATAATGTATTAATTTAAAATAGTTATAACTATTATGATATTTTAGAGATTAGAAGCATCGCATCGTCAATCTATACTTAACATTGATAAAGATATTTTAAATATTATTTTAACCTGTTAAGCCCCGCGCAACTCCGATTCGGTGTCAAACAATAGAAAATCAATTGTGTCTCATTAGCTGTCCTTGACCAAATAAAATATTATTCGTTTATTTTAATTGCATTGGCATTTTATTCTATTCTGTTGCAGTATTGTGAAATGTAGTTTAATTTTATGTATATGGGTTCTACCTGAACTAAATTAATTTTATTTTTATTTATTTATTATTGAGAAGTTAATAACATTTTAAATAACTTTATCAAATGCTGTCAAAACCAGACTGTATTTACCCGAAAGTCCTATCCATAATCATCAGCAAACGAAGGAAACCTTTTTTATTTTCTACGAAAAGTTGCTTGCGTCTACCCGATTGACCGACGGTGATTGTGTCTACTGTTTGCTTACTTCAACGGTTTAACACATAAAATCCATTAGATTTGCAATTCTACAAGGTGTCGTTTTGCATCCTTGTCAAATTGAAGGAGGTAATTATGCTAATGATTGTCGACACGAATCAATAATAAAATAAGTAGGTCTTCTTTTTCAAATTTTCTGAAATGTGTGGGACATGCATGTTAAAATTTTCTGAAATGTGTGGGACATGCATGTTAAAATGCGGTCCGTGTGCTGCACTGTAACTGCCCTTTTACATACACACTACCGCATACGCAACGGGGTGATTCTGTTCTGTGAAAGTGGTGTATTCTAAAATTCTGTCAAACTTAAATAACTAAAAAAACAAGTATGTATTAGTTATTGAGCTGGTATTGTAATTTTATTTGATTTATATAAGTCTCTCATAGCAGCCTCCTGAAATTTGACGAGGATGCAAAACTACACTTTGTATAACAATAATATTAACAATAGAGTAGCAGAGTTCGTAGCATTACGAGAGCTCGTAGCACTTATTTACTCGTAGTGTTTGAAGTATACGCAAGACAAGTTAATAATGTTATAGAATATTTTATTATATAACATCTTTGATTCACAAAATATCGCCCTAAATCCAAACTATACCAAAAACAAGTATTGGAGTTTCTGAGTGTAACACATATACTCCACATAACACTATGTGCAACGAAATGCGGTTTTATTTTTTTAATTGTCCCTTAAGAGTAACACCCGCGTAATGACGACTGTTAACGGCAAGACAAAGGTGTAGGAAGGTAAAGATATATATTGTGTGTGTGTGTGTGTGTGTGTGTGTGTGTGTGTGTGATAAGTGTCGTTAGTGTCTTTGTGGCAACAGTTGTTTTTTACTTGTTAGTAACTGGAGATTCTTATGACGACAGTGATGAGATGTGACGCTTCTTACATGAAAAGTGTTTTTTTTACCCGAGTGCCCCAGAAGGAGGGTAATGTTTTTCGAGAGTATGTATGTATGTCTATTTCTTTGGCACGCTCTGTTGCCTAAACGGCTTGAGGGATTTTAACATAAGAGGTGTCGTTAGATTCGTCTTAATTGTCGGAGTGACATAGGCAATATAATTTTCATATATTGCATCTGCAACAAAAAAGGGAGGGAAAGGTTTATTTAAAATAAATTACAACAATATTGATATCAAATAAACGCTAGTAATGTCAATATAGTAATTAATAAAACTAAAAAGCTTGAAATAAAACAAATTATTGAAAAAAAGCAAAAACACATAACTGAAAAGAAAAAAACAAGCATTACAATCTATTGATTTTTGGTATCGCAGGTGGGGACAAACAAAAGTTACAACATATTTCATGTTATTGGTTTGTCCCCGTCTGTGTATGTGTCTTTGCAGTCGGGATTTTTGTTTTTTTAATAATTTGTTTTAAACTGCGTTACTTCGTGTAAAGACAGTCAACCATTATGTCCATCTTCTGTCAAGATCATTCCTAAGTTAGCATTTAAATGTTACATGTCTTACTCTAAAAGTGGGGTAGAGGCTTCGAAGAATTTTTGTTTAAAAAACATGTGAATTCAGCGCTGAGACCCAATCGCTCAGCCACATGGTCATTCGTTGTATTATAAAGTAATCGCATACTAAATAATCTTTTTTTGTTACAGGTACACAAGGACTTCTTCGGTCGAATAGTTCCATTGTCACAAGTACAAAGAAATGGTAAGTTCACTGTTTACTACGATATGTATATCCTCATGAAAGTTATTTATTTGCTTTAAGACGCTGACAACACCTAAACCGCGGTCACTGTCAGACTGCATAGAAAAGAAAAGAGAAGCGCGATGACACAACGCTTGTAATGAATTGCAAAATATGAAGCAATTATCTATTTACTCAAAATTGAGTTGAGTAATCGAAAATAAAAAACAACCAAGTTCTGCATCCAAATAAGACGGTCTTGTTATTAATTAAATACGGAACGTATGTTGATATTTAATACCGATGTTTTGGTTTGAAACTCAAGGTAAGAGGTTAGTTTAACGTTAGTTTAGGTTTAGATTTTTTTTTTTTCAAATCTTGTTTTGGTAACAGCCAAGTTCATAGAAATATCTTCAAAATTAACATATTTTTTTTCCGCTACCACAAACTAAACAGATTCGGCAATTTGTTTTCTTAAGACAAGCCTATTTTGGCACAGCGGACGGAGCTCCGGCGGGATCTCATGGCGTCATGGAAAGTACGGTTGTCGCAACCCAGTGCTGGGCACGCCACGATTGCGGCGATAAGTCCCCTCTTTGAGGAGTGGCTGGAGAGGCGCCACGGCGTCCTCACCTTCCGCGTGACGCAGGTCCTCACCGGACACGGCAGCTTCGGGAGGTTCCTGTGTCGGATAAGGCGGGAGGAAACGTCCGGGTGTCACCACTGTGTGGATCGCCTGGAGGACACGGTGGAGCATACGGTGGAGGTCTGCCCGGCTTGGGCAGAGCACCGCCGTGTCCTCGTGGAGGCGATCGGCGGCAGAGACCTCTCGCGTCCGGCCCTGGTTCAGGCCATGGTACGGAGCGAGAGGGCATGGGCAGCCGTCACCTCCTTCTGCGAAGCAGTAATGCTCGCAAAGGAGGAGGCGGGACGGTTGAGGGAAAGGCAAGTTTCGCGCCCTCTCGCCCCTAGCCGCCGCAGGAGACGCCCAGGGCGTCGGGAATCCCGGGCGGATTTCCGGCCACCGTAGGCGCGGGCTTGCGGACGGTGAGCAATGGGTAGCTCACCGTCCGGTAAGGACCAGGCCCGGGTCGACGGCGCGTCGTATTCCACGCGCGCCTCAAAGAGATGTCGTCAGCACAAAAGTAGGGGTCCACTAGGGCCGATGCCTGCCGGGGTCGCGGGAAGGTACTTATGGGTCACCGAGGCCCCCGCAACACAGGCAACAAGAAGGAATACGGGTGGGTTTTAGTCAGTAAGAGTCTGACACACCCTCCCGCTCCGCCCAGAGCGGGAGAAGTTATTTGATGATTTCCCACCCTAAAAAAAAAAAAAAAAAAAAAAAAAAAAAAAAAAAAAAAAAAAAAAAAAAAAGCCTATTTTGGTCATTTGTCTCTTGTCAGCGTCTTAATGGCTATTTTTTGCACATCGAGACATCTGCAAGTTAAGCCGTCGGTTCTGTTTGAAACACGAATATACTGATGGCAGTGTGGAGGGGCAGTCAGCCCAAAGTCAAATTACTTACCAGTAAAATTAAGGGTAGAAAAGTAATTTTTGCTATTAGATTCCGGATACACATTGTGCCCCGACATAGTTGAGAACATACTAAGTTGTGGAAGATTCAAGCGCCGACGGCAATTACGCTTACAAAGGACAATGCAACTTTTCCCTAGAAGCTTGGCCCTAATTTTGAACAAGTGTAATCGATTTTATAGTAAATATTTTATTTTTCTTTTAATGAACCTAGGTATTTTTTTTACCGGGTTAGATTTTTTGGTGCCATAGTAAAAGAAACTATTGACGATAATAATTACTATTAGTTTCTACTTTGGGCTACAAGTTTCAAAAATTTGGGCCAATTAGTTGCATTGCCTTTTTTCTCGTTATTTTTTCCACACTCAAAAAATATTCCAACATTCATCTCAACAAACCTCTCTTACATTAAGACAATTAAAATTAAACTCAAACCTACCCACACACACACAGTCAACCCATTTAATAGCACTTACCCAGCGCTTATCACATAAAGTTAATCACACGTTTCTCTATTATTTTCAATTACTACCCCCGTTTCTGCTCAAAGGGTTGTTAATATTCGTTTGGCCGACAGCCGAACATAGGCGCACCTGAACCGCGAGATATAATAACGGCCGCTTAGCCGATTGTCTGACATTGTGGTATTAGTACCGTAATTACGTCACGGATGGCGAAATTTTAATAGATTGAGATCGATATTTTAGTTGAATAAGGCTGGGGTACAATTGGGACTTCTTATAATTATTGATATTTAGTTTATTTGGTTTACGTCAAAGACTGGATCACAAGGGTGTATGGCCAGTGGTCCGTTGCCCCTACAATCCATTGGTACCCTGTATAGTTTTACTAATGTTATAAGCAGGCCTCTGTTTAGCAATGGATATTTTTGGGATTACTTTTTTATACAAATTTACTAGTGACTGCTTATAATAAGAGAGCAGTGGTGGCCCAGTGGTAACGGCCGCTAATTGCGAGTTGTGTGTCGTAGGTTCGAACCCAGACAGGCGCTTTACTTTGTGTAAATTATTACATCACCACTGCACTGCTCTCAAAACGGTGAAGGAAAACATCGTGAGGAAACCGGCATGTCCTAGAACCAAACATTCGAAGACTTGTGACATCTACCAACCCGCACTGGGTCCCCGCGTTGTGGATTACGGCCCACTCCCTCTCACAGAAAGGAGGCCTGTGTCCCAGCAATGGGAACATAATAGGCTGATTATGCTAATAATAATCATAGTCCTCCAGACCGAATTACGGCCACGGCGACCAATCCTAGCGGAGACCAGCCATCGGTGCGGGAGATATTATAGAGCATAAGTGTGTGCGCAGACACAGGTGCTTCTCTCTTCCCTCAATCTCATATACCGATGGGACGGCAATCCGACACGACCGGAGAGAGATCAAGCGCAGGGCCCACAGCTTAACGTGCTTTCCGAGGCACGGGGAATCACACCACCATCTTCCAAACTCCGGGCTGTTACTAAGAAATTTCTAATGGATAAACGCAATCACACAGCCCAAACCGGGAATCGTATCCAGGACCCCACGCTCCCTCTTTGAGGAGTGGCTAGAGAGGCGCCACGGCGTCCTCACTTTCCGCCTGACGCAGGTCCTCACTGGACACGGCAGCTTCGGGAGTTTCCTGTGTACGGATACGGCGGGAGGAAACGCCCGGGTGTCACCACTGTGTGGCAGAGATCTCTCGCGTCCGGCCCTGGTTCAGGCTATGGTACGGAGCGAGAGGGCATGGGCAGCCGTCACCTCCTTCTGCGAAGCAGTAATGCTCGCGAAGGAGGAGGCGGGACGGTTGAGGGAAAGGAAAATTTCGCCGCCGCGCAGGAGACGCCCTGGGCGTTGGGAATCCTGGGCGGATTTCCGGCCATCGTAGGCGCGGGCTTGCGGACGGTGAGCAATTGGTAGCTCACCGTCCGGTAAGGACCAGGCCCGGGTCGACGGCGCGTTGTATTCCACGCGCGCCTCAAAGAGATGTCGTCAGCACAAATGTAGGGGCCCACTAGTGCGGATGCCTGCCGGGGTCACGGGAAGGTACTAAAGGGTCACCGAGGCCCCTGGCAACACTGGCAACGGAAGGAATACGGGTGGGTTTTAGTCAGTAAGAGTCTGACACACTCTCCCGCTCAACCCAGAGCGAGAGAAGTTATTTGATGATTTCACACCAAAAAAAAAAAAAGGACCCCACGCTCAGCAATCCACACATCGGTAGTGACTGCTTATAATATCTACCTAAACGGTTCTTTTCTTAAGTAATGTCATAGCATTGGGAATGGGTTTTCTTTTCATGAAATTGCTGATCTTGCTTCGCTGCTGTTACTAATCTTAAGACGCTGACAACAGCTAAACCGCAGTCACTGTCAGACTGCATAGAAAAGAAAGAGAAGCGCGATGACACAACGCTTGTAATTTATTGCAAAATATGAAGCAATTATCTATTTACTCCAAATTGAGTTGAGTATTCGAAAATAAAAAAAACAACTAAGTTCTGCATTCATATAAGACGTTCTTGTTTTTAATTAAATACGTAACGTACGTTGATATTTTATGCATATATTTTGGATTGGAATTCAAGGTAAGAGATTAGTTTACCGCTAATTTATATCAATTTTTTTTTTTTTAAACGTGTTTTGGTAACAACCAAGTTCTGAGAAATATGTTCAAAATTATTTTTGTTTTCCGCTACCACAAACTATACAGATTTGGTAATTTTTTGTCTTAAGACAAGCCTACTTTGATCATTTTCATCTTGTCAACGCCTTAAGTTGGATATTTATAGCAGAATTCGTTTAAAATAGACACCAAAACTTATCTATCATTTAAAAGCACTATTTAAACCCAAATCCCAATCAAAAGACAAGCACCTTCCATTGTGTATTCATCCTAAAGTGGATCGTCTCGTCCTCCCCTCCTCTCACACCCCCCTTCCCCCCTTGCCGTCACAATTCTCGTTAAGGTGACTGTTTAATAATCTCAACGCGATTTGTAATGGGATTGAGCTGAAATTCGCAGGAGAACTCCCTTAAGCTATATTATTGTTTCTACAACTGAGTACCGTCGACGAATTTGATTTTATATTATTCAGATTTTGTGTTAATATTAATTTTGGAGGAGTTTGGCTTAGGCGTAGATTTAGATTTTAGAGTCTGTCTATAGACTTATGATTGTTGAGTATTCAATCCTACTAATATTATAAATGCGAAAGTTTGTAAGGATGGATGGATGGATGGATGGATGGATGGATGAATGTTTGTTACTCTTTCACGCAAAAAGTACTGAACAGATTTGGATGAAATTTGGCACACAGGTAGTTTATAACCAGGAATAACACAGAGGATACTTTTATCCCGATATACCCACGGGGTCAAAACTTATGCGGGTGAAACCGCGGGGCGCATCTAGTATTAATATAGTTTCGGAATTGATTTACTGTAGTTTTGTAGACATTTTATATAAGTATAGGGTAAAAACAAGAAACAATAATAGGCTCGCCCCCTATTACATGGGACTTAAACATAACTGGCGAAATGTGGGTGTATTACAGGTACGTACACCTCTGCCCAACCCTTCGGGGAAACAAGCCGTGATATTATGTTATGTTATATAATGTAAAAACAAGTCTTTTTGTCAAGAGGCGACTATTAATATTCAGAAACTAATAAAACAAATAAGATTGTAAAATACCTACGGTATCGCTAAATCACTTAAATCTGATAATAAGCAAAAAATAAACAGCCCGATAGTTTTTGTTGTTCCACAAATGGAAAACAAGAAAAATATTATCATAAGCTAACTTCGTATTTAATTCATTGTAAGCGCTACGAAGTCTACGTGCATCCGTAGCCGGTGCTACGGAATCTGCTACGCCGGCCGCTACAGGCTACAACTCGCTACGATTTATTGTTCAGACGTAAACATCTTAGTGCTGTTTAATCTTTACGTTTGTCTGGATAGATTTTAAACTGATTTAGTAATATTATTTTAATATATTGTATTTGGCATGTATTTAACTTGCCAAATAAAAAAATAAATAAAGTAATGTTACTAAATCACCGAACCTTAAATAATTCCTATTTCGGTTTCATTCAATGCATCGAACTTCAAATTATTCCCATTGTCTTTCCTAAAAATATTATTGAACAATATTATAATATTGAGCTTCTTTTTGTGAACTATAATAATTCCTATTTTGGGGTTCCAAAAAATACTTAATAGCCAAATAACTGCGACCAACTTGCATGTAGCGATATGGTCAATAACTTTTTAGAGGGTCAGTTATATATATCCTATTTGATTTTTGGGGGATCCTGCCGCTTTGCCGAAAAGATTTTGCCAAAATTTCACTACCCAAACAAATTTAAGCAACCTTTTTTATATCAATGCAATGTTTGGAATGATTTTAGTACGCACATTTTCATTTGGTAATTTTTTTACTTGGCAGAATATTATCAAGGATAATGTCATTTAGGCATTTGGTCATTAATCAAATTATTTATTGCAGCAAACAATCTTTAGACAATTAACGTTAGAGAATGTGTTGTGTGAATGAGATGTACTTGAATTTATCTGAAACAAGTCAAATTTATGGTTACTTATGGAACTAGTTAGAGTGGGTTAATTATTTTAAATAATGGTTAGGTTAGGTTAGGTTAAAACTGTGACCTCCTACGCACAAGCCGAGCGAGCGGAGCGAGAGGTGCCGCGGCAGCGGCCGGCGAGTGCCAGAAACGAATAGATTATATATAAAAAAAGAGATTATTTTTAGCAGGCTATTGAGGACCGAACTAGTTAGACGATGTAGAAATTTTATTTTGCGTAAAATGAATAAATGTAATAATAAATAAATTCCAACTGAAATATTTGACTACCAATTTTTGGTAAAAGTACTAGTTGGTAAACAAGTTATTGTTTAAACGGTCAGTTGCCAAACATTAGGTTTGCGTTACAATTATTTTTGAAAAGATTATTTGCTAAGTAATAATTTTGCAAATGAAATTATGCGGAAAATTGTTTGGGAAGTGATAATTTGGCAATTTCTTTTTGATGAAACAAGAGAGACCCGAGTTTTGGGATTAAAAAATTACATTTTTGTATTGTTTGAGTTTTGCGATTATTATTGCAATGTTGTCTATTCCGTGCCTCGGAAAGCACGTTAAGCCATTGGGCCCGGCAGTCATTCGTGAATCTTTGAAAGTCGTTACGGGTTGTCAGAAGCCCGAAAGTCTGACAACTGGTCTCACCAAGGGGTATCGTATTACCCAGTAACTGGGTTGTGGAGGTCAAATAGGCAGTCGCTCCATGTAAAATACTGGTATTCAGCTACGAGTACATCCGGTTAGACTGGAAGCTGACCCCAACATAGTTGAGAAAAGGCTAGGCCGATTAATTCAGATTTTCTCTTTGGTCTTACCGGATCCAGCTGAATAGCTGGATCCGGTAAGACTGGAAGCCGACCCCAACGTATTTGTTAAAAGGCTAAGCAGATGATGATGATTGCAATGTTGTCTATTAAAACCGGCCAAGTGCGTGTCCGACCACGGACAATGAAGGGTTCCGTAGTTGGGATGATTTTATCCCAAAACATGTTCGACAAACATGTTTTTCAACTATTATGTAAAGTTTGATTTTGGGATAAATTCATCCCAACTACGGATCACTCCATTGTCCGGGGTCTGACACGATATCCATCATCATGGTCCATCGATACCCCACACCATGGGATAGACGAGAAAAAAAAATATCATCCCCAATTTACATGCAAAGGAGGTACCCTACAAAAATGTTTTTTTCAAAATTTTACCACTTTTTCGGCGTGATTAAGGCGCTGACAAGACCCAATTGACCAAAATAGGCTTCTCTCAAGAAAGAAAATTGCCAAATCTGTATAGTTTGTGGTAGCGGAAAAAATATATGTTAATTTTGAACATATTTCCCAGAACTTGGTTGTTACCAAAACACGTTTTGAAAAAAAAATCTCGATACAAAATAACGTTAAACTAACCTCTTACCTTGAGTTCCAATCCAAAATATCTGTATTAAATATCAACATACGTTACGTATTTAATTAATAACAAGTACGTCTTATTTGAAAGCAGAACTTGGTTGTTTTTTATTTTCGATTACTCAATTCAATTCTGAGTAAATAGATAATTGCTTCATATTTTGCAATAAATTACAAGCGTTTTGTCGTCGCGCTTCTCTTTCTTTTCTATGCAATCTGACAGTGACCGTCTTAATATGTATCCCCATGCCAATTTACAGCGTTCTAGTACTAAGAGTCTCTGAGCTAAGCCGCCGACAGACAGACCAACAGACAGAGAGACGGACATGGCGGAACTATAAGGGTTCGTTGAAACGGAACCCTAAAACCGATCACCCAATGAGGTTTATTCAGAAATAAATATTCTCTGCTTAAACATTAGGTACTGGAAAAGCGTTGGCTTTTAGTAGCCGTAGCGTCTCTTATAACTTAGATGTTTAAAAATGGCTGATTCATAGCATACAATGAACAAATGAGCGGGATTTCCAACGTATAAAATTATTTATTAATTTTCTGTAATTTTGTTTTTGTTGTACTTATCATTACGTGTAGCAGCGAAGTTCTTTTTAGGTACATGAAATATGAAATTTCCACACAAAAGTTAATTGTAATTAAATAAAGCACTTTTCAAACGAATATAGTATGCCTTCTTAAGTAAACTCCAATATTTCCTTACATTCAAAATTCATTCAAAATAATTCTCAGTCCATTCTTACTGTCTGTACAATACAATACAAAGTTATAATGAGTCCCTGTATAAACTAATTGTTCATCGTGTGGGCACCGACGCTTGAAATCGACTCGCTGTTTGATTTACACCCAATTTATATTATATTGTTATAACATTGTAGATTAAACGTTAACTAGTTATGTTGATTGTAAGCTAATTGGTTTAGGGTTTTAGTTTTGTTACTCTTGTTGTAATCATTTAGTTCAAGCTTTTTCATTAGAAAACTAGCTGCACCCCGCGGTTTATCCCGCAATATCGGGATGAAAAGTATTATATGTCCTAATTCAGGTCATGGTCTACCCATGTACCAAACATCCAAATCCGTTCAGCCGTTTTAGCGTGATGCCGTTACTAAGGGAAATGTGAATTCATTTATTGATTTTTTTTTTTATTTAACTTATACTGCATTTCCAAGTACGCACTGCAGTCTTCAAATTATTTCATTTCATCAATAAGCATTCTCGGTATAATATGGGCCTATTAATAAACGGTAAAATAAATAGTTTCAAATAATAAAACTATGTTTATCATCACGCTTGGTAGACGAATTTGTACTGTTGACAATGGCTACTGTTGTACAGATTTTAATGTGTATTGGAAAATTCATTTTTCATATTATTCAATGTTCTATTAATTGATCCTAGAGATTTAGTCGTAAATCCTGGGAATCATTCGAGCCATCGAGTCTAGTTTAGCCACGCCGGGGTCGGTGCATTTCATTCATTCATTCCTAGAGAAAATTTGCTCGTATGAGTTTTAACATTCTTAAGCTGTGTACGTACGAGCAAATAAAACATGGTGAACATTAACATAGAACTTCGAATATTTGGTTCGTTTGTGGTACGCAATAGCGAACAAAGTGTACGCGCCTTTAGGAAACATCAAGACGTATATTCGGATTTGATTGACTTATACTTACATCTTATAAGCGTACCTGTACCGTCGTCTAGACACAATAATTAACAACAGCAAGAATTGCAATTGTCTTGCTTATGTAGTTACTCTTTGAAAGCTTTAAGTACAAACTACACTATTCCCACGTGACAATCACCATAACTAGGCTTCGTATCAAGTCGTTACTTACATACATAATAGGTACTAGCGTTAAATGAATCTCTTTGTAACTTAGCACATAATTCGTAGGTGCGGGGGAGGCGTCTCGTCGCAGTAATTAACAGCGGCAAATACCGCCATTGTGTCTGAATACCGCCCGCCATGTTGTACATACTGTCGCTTAATAAATGTCTGTTTATTATCTACATCCACAGTCTCGTTGGTCTAGTGGTCGCAAGCGCTACTGCTGCGCATGAGATCTTGGATTCTATTCCCGGGTCGGGCAAAGTGTTATTGGGTTTTTCTATCTGGAATTTCTCAGTAGCAGCCCGGAGTCTGGATTTGTGCCCGGTTGATGGCAATAGGCTCGCCCCCTATTACATGGGACTTAAGCATAACTGGCGAAATGTGGGTCTACTACAGGTACACCTCTGGCCAACCCTTCGGGGAAACAAGGCGTTATGTTATGTTGTTACCTATATGTGGGCTTTACTTGATTGTTTCCTCATCAAATTGAAGTGTCTATTGTCAAAATAACAGCTTTTTACTACATGCATATGAAGGTATATACCGTACTTATAACAAAAAAACTCATTTTTATCTGTATGTCTGTCTGTCTGTATGTTCCGGTTAATCTCCGAAACGGCTAGACCGATTTTGACGGGACTTTCACTGGCAGATAGATAGCTGATCTTATAAGGAGTATCTTAGGCTACTTTTACGAGTATTTTAGAAAAATCCATACGGGGAAGTCAGCAGCTAGTACATAGTATCAAACAAAGTCGCTTTTCGTGTCACAAGTTCGTTTGTGTGACCACATAAATCTTCTTAATTACACAATGGGTTTTTACTATCATAGAAAATGTATTCTAGAAGATTTATGTGTATAATTAATTAATATGAATCTTAGATAAGGCACAGAAATATCGATGTTTTGAATGAAATAATTTGTATTTATTCTATTATTTATTTATAATCTCATTGTATGCTGCTCCGGTCGACGTCATCACGTCAACGCCGGTTGTCACTGAAAACCAGCGCCGGGGCTCTGTCTCGCATAGGGTCGCAACATTATGCTAAGCGATGGCCGTTTTTCGTGGATGTGACGCATATTTTCCCCCAACTTGTTCTTTTTTTGTATTTGTGTTCCTTCTTTGCGTCATGTTTACGCAAATAAACGTATTTTCTTTAGCTAGTTTCCTATAGTTTTATCTTTTGAGGCTTCTTACCTGCTGTAATGGAAGTCGCCATTTTGTCATGAAGATTTGGTGATTTGGTAAACTTTAGATAGGTACGGGATAGGTCTTTTTTTTTTTTTTTTGAGGGTGGGAAATCATCAAATAACTTCTCCCGCTCTGGGCGGAGCGGGAGGGTGTGTCAGACTCTTACTGACTAAAACCCACCCGTATTCCTTCCTGTTGCCTGTGTTGCGGGGGCCTCGGTGACCCATAAGTACCTTCCCGCGACACGGGATCGGTCTAATGAGTGTTTCAATGCAATTTTATACCATTGAAAAAAATCTATTATACCATTGAAATAGATTTTTCTGGCAAATACAAATAGATAATTATTAAGGTGGATCCGCAGTGGTAGCCCTCGAAATTCAAAATTTCTTACATAATCAGCCTATAATGTTCCGACTGCTGGAACACAGGCCTCCTCTCTGTGAGAGGGAGTGGGCCGTAATCCACCACGCAGGCCCAGTGCGGGTTGGTAGATGTCACATGTCTTCGAATTTTTAGTTCTAGGACATGCCGGTTTCCTCACGATGTTTTCGTTCACCGTTTTGAGAGCAGCGGTGATGAAATAATTTACACAAAGTAAAGCGCCTGTCGGGGCTCGAACCTACGACCTACAGCTCGTAAGTCGCGGCCGTTACCACATGGCCACCACTGCTCTAAAATTTCTCACTTTTGGCAATTTGCAGGTCAGTGTCAGGTTGTGGCGTCGAGTCGACGATGAAGTACCTGGGACTCGTCCTCGACAGCCGGTGGAACTTCGTGGAGCATTTCCGACGTTTGGCTCCCAAACTGGAGCGGGCGGGCGCTGCATTGAAGCGGCTCCTGCCCAATCTAGGGGGTCCAAACGCCTCCTGCCGGAGGCTCTACGCGGGGGTCGTGCGGTCCATGGCCCTCTACGAGGCTCCTGTATGGGCGCGCTCTCTTGCGCTGCGGCCAGCCCGCCGGTTGAGCGCGGCCCAAAGGGTCATGGCCATCCGGATGGTTCGGGGATACCGCACGGTCTCCTGTGAGGCAGCGAGCCTCCTTGCCGGATTGCCGCCATGGGATCTGGAGGCAAAAGCCCTCGCGCACGTATGGGAGTGGCGCGAGGAGGCGAAACGCCGGGGCGTAAGTCCGCTGCCGCGAGAAATCGCGGCACAGCGGACGGAGCTCCGGCAGGATCTCATGGCGTCATGGAAAGTACGGTTGTCGCAACCCAGTGCTGGGCACGCCACGATTGCGGCGATAAGTCCCCTCTTTGAGGAGTGGCTGGAGAGGCGCCACGGCGTCCTCACCTTCCGCCTGACGCAGGTCCTCACCGGACACGGCAGCTTCGGGAGGTTCCTGTGTCGGATAAGGCGGGAGGAAACGTCCGGGTGTCACCACTGTGTGGATCGCCCGGAGGACACGGTGGAGCATACGGTGGAGGTCTGCCCGGCTTGGGCAGAGCACCGCCGTGTCCTCTTGGAGGCGATCGGCGGCAGACCCCTCTCGCGTCCGGTCCTGCTTCAGGCCATGGTACGGAGCGAGAGGGCATGGGCAGCCGTCACCTCCTTCTGCGAAGCAGTAATGCTCGCGAAGGAGGAGGCGGGACGGTTGAGGGAAAGGCAAGTTTCGCGCCCTCTCGCCCCTAGCCGCCGCAGGAGACGCCCAGGGCGTCGGGAATCCCGGGCGGATTTCCGGCCACCGTAGGCGCGGGCTTGCGGACGGTGAGCAATGGGACCGTCCGGTAAGGACCAGGCCCGGGTCGACGGCGCGTTGTATTCCACGCGCGCCTCAAAGAGATGTCGTCAGCACATAGTAGGGGTCCACTAGGGCCGATGCCTGCCGGGGTCGCGGGAAGGTACTTATGGGTCACCGAGGCCCCCGCAACACAGGCAACAAGAAGGAATACGGGTGGGTTTTAGTCAGTAAGAGTCTGACACACCCTCCCGCTCCGCCCAGAGCGGGAGAAGTTATTTGATGATTACCCACCCAAAAAAAAAAAAATAAAAAGTGTCAGGTTGTATCTTGATCGAAATGATTCGCGACCATAACAAATATGTATTAAATGATAAATGATTTTGTTTCTGTAAGTAGGTTTTTACAAACACTTTTACACGTCAAACATATTTTTTTAAACTAGATGAGGTCGGCGTTTCCTGTCTGACTACTCTGAGAAGAAAGGCCAAAACAAACTCAGAGGTCACAGTCTCTTTTAAAGTCCAGACATAATCTTGGTCAGATCATGTGAAGACCATGTCGATTGGTGTCTGAAATGGTCTTTTGATGAAAGAACCACATAGATTGAGTGGACCTGTCCAGTCAGTGCACGCATTTGTCAGTCGTTGTGCAGTTCAACTCATAACTAAAGGATCTCAACGATTCAACGTACAATACCAAAGAAAGGACATTTGGCTAGGCCGCAAAAAATACTCAAAACTACCAGACCATGTTAAAAACTTACTGAGAATTAAACAAAATTAAACACAACACAAAATTATCCACATAGTCTTCACATTTACAATAATTAAAACAATATAATACTACACAGAGTAAATATTCATGTCATTGCATAAATAAAATTCATCAATGTCAATGTGTATATCCGGACATAAGCTTGGTCAGATCATTTGAGGATCAGGTTGGTGTCCGAAATGGTCTTTTGAGGAAAGACCACACAGATTTCAGTGGACCTGTCCAGTCAGTGCACGCATTTGTCAGTTATCATGCTGCTCAACTCAAAACTTAAAAAGCTCAATGATTTGACGAACAATACCAAAGAAAAGACATTTGGGTAGGCCGCATAAAGTACTCAAACTGCGAGACCATCATTAAAACTAAGAGACAAAATAAAAATAAAAAACAAACAGTGACCCACATAGTCCTCACATTCCTAATAATTAAAATAATATAATATAATACTATACAAAGTAAATATTCATGTCATTGTTTATATAGAATAAGAAAATATAAATAGCTAGCAAAATAAAAAGAGTAAAAAAACAACATTCACTGTAAGTTTATTGGAGCAGCTCAATCCCAAGCCTTTTTGTCCTCAATATAATCTTTAACAGTATAAAAGGCTTTCAGGCACAGTTTCTGTTTTATAAAACATTTGAATTTATTAAGGCTTATTGACAGAATTATAATCTTTAATACATCTCTCTAAGTTAGATTTGTTGCATAAGAACTTTTCCTTAAGAGATTTGTTAATATATAATATATATATTTCATGCGTTTTGTACAGATCCAGTTGCCGACGTGATATCCTCAAGCAGCGTGTTCTATCACTACCAAGAGGGTTTCAACAACGCGGTGCGAAGAAACGTGCGTGTGCGCGATATACTGTAAAATGTTAATCGTAAGAAGATAAAGTGTCATGTATGGTCCAATCGAATTATGTGCTATAAATCATCATATTGATGATTTAGGAAAGAAACTCAAACTACAAATAAATTATTCAATATTCTGTCCATTGTCAAATAAATTATTATAACATACATACATACATAATCAGCCTATAATGTTCCCACTGCTGGGACACAGGCCTCCTCTCTGTGAGAGGGAGTGGGCCGTAATCCACCACGCGGGCCCAGTGCGGGTTGGTAGATGTCACATGTCTTTGAATTTTTGGTTCTAGGACATACCGGTTTCCTCACGATGTTTTCCTTCACCGTTTTTGAGAGCAGTGGTGATGAAATAATTTACACAAAGTAAAACGCCTGCCTGGGTTCGAACCTATGAACTACAACTCGTAAGTCGCGAACGTTGCCACTGGGCCACCACTGTCCTCAATTATTATAAATTCTCTATCAATTGTCTGGCAATATTTTAAGCCCTATCTAAATTTTAAAAACTTGTATGTTGATCAATATTGGTACTTAATAAAAGTTATTTAAATTGCCTTGAATAATACAGCTACATGGTGGACAGTAATTTAATAAGGATTCTTACATCGACAGCAGCAAAGTAGAAAAAGTCAACTGCACTTTTTTTTTACGAAATTCTCTTTTTTACATAATTCGATTCAGAATTCTTTGTTTTATCATGGGATATTTTTTCTGCTTAATTCTCTATTTTTCACGTATATTAAGACAACTACACCAATTTTTTACAAAGTGACGAAGTACACACGGGCATGTACCATTAGTCCGTGTATACGTCAGCCAATCGGCGCGTTCAACTTTTGTAAACAAATATATCAGTCTCATAGGCGTTTTAACGTCAGTTGTTTAAACTTGCGTTGTTTTAATGCAACAACAATAATAAGTCATGTCGGCGTTACAAATAATGGTTAAATAAAGAAAAAAAAAATAAATACAAAAAAAGAGTAATAATTTTAACTGTCTTAATATTAAAAAAATAATAAATTTAAGCAATTGGGAAGTCCCGCGTAGATGCGGATATATGGCAGTTGGCTCCTTTAGTTTACTTTTTTTTGTACGAAGTAGATAAAGACATTACAGCATTTTGGAAAAAAAAATATTATGTTAATTGGCGTTAACCATTTCCTGGGTAATGCCTGTTAACTGTTGTAAAATAGAAGAAGATGCTAGCTATTCTTTGTTTTTCTATTAATTAACACAGTTTTGCGTTCAAAACGTTCTCCTGTAAAATCATGATTTTGTAGATAACCGTCTATACTTTGCGGCCGTCGACATATTTGAAGTTTATAAATATATACTTATGAACTCCTAACATTAATGATTCTAGAAATAAATAAATAATGACTTATACAGCAACAATTCCCTTTTTGAATGTGCAGTAAATTGTAAACTTGTGTCGTTTCTCTGTTTGCCACCTGAGATAATAACTTTGAGCATAAATATTTAATGTTACTAGTTATAGTTTGTGCTTTACATATTTATTTAGGCACATTAACACTGGTTTGTATAGCCCGAATTAGAACCGATAAAGTTAACTTTCTCCTTACTATCAGACGAATTTTGTATTTCCAGAATGAAAAGGAGAAAACGTTCATAATATACTGCTTAATAAAAAAAACATTTAAAATATTTTGTTTCTAATAAACAGCAGTATCAACCGTTGATTATACACTTATATTTGAAACCTAAAAATATCCCTTCTTATGTCGTAGGTACATATCTTCTATCTTAAACATTTGTTCTAATTTTGCAAACAACTTATGTAACATAAATTCCCTCCCCATTCCTATGTGTCGTCGCACTTAGCGAATATTAATAAAGTCTTTAAAACATCCGCCATAAAATACATTTTATTAAAAAACTTCTTACATAAATACATCAGAATCATAATTTACGATTCTTGTTACTTGTTGGTTTTTGTTGTCAAATACAAGTGATTAAGTATGTAAGTTTGAGTACAAGTTGAAATTGTTGTCAACTTAGAAAATATGGATTAATACTGCAAGTGATTTGTTGTAAAATTATTTATGTGAGAGGATTCTTCGAGTTCCTTAACGCCTTTCAATTTAATCTTTTGATAAATCTCATGTCAACTTAGCTATATGATTGATTGCTGTTAGTTTAATCAACCGATCACTACAGCAATAAGAAAAGTTTCTGTTAAGGCGCTGATATATGTTTTAATGACTTTAAATCTGTTATTACGCCTTCTATAGTCTCTTGCAAGAAAGTTATGCGAAAAATGTATATATCAGAATAACTGGAAGAACAAGTGACTCTCGGCTTCGTTAAAGGTACATTTAATGCCCGTTATTACATACTAGTAGGGATGTGGCGGATGCGCATGCGGATTTTTGGCTGCTCATATCCGCTGATGCGGATCTCAAGTTTTTTAAGGGATCCGTCAAAGCGGCAAAGCGAAATTCAAAATTTCTTAAGGTTTTGTAAATCGCAACGCTGTTTCGTTATATTATTATGTTGATCATAATTTCAATTCGCGGCAATTATAATAAAATAATTATTAAATTATAGTCATTTAAAAATCAATATACTTAGCTCTCGAAATTAAACTATTTCTTGAAAATGTGACTATTTAGATATTGGTGATTAATTTCCATTTAGTTGATAATGATTTTACTTCACCCTTTTCTACCACATCTGCATCCGCATGAGCTCCGGACAGGGATGCGGAGGTCTAAATAAATGCGGGAGCTCCGCAATTGTGCATGTGGATGCGACTATCCGCAACATCCTTGCATATTAACATCTGTGAAATGATGTAAATAGTGTAAGTAATATGTTATTGCAATTAAATTTAAGTAACTACTTATAGGTATGTAAAACAGCATAAAGAAATTAAAGTAAATGATTGAAAATCAATATTTTTGTTTTTTGTAAAGATATATCTTCGACCTGAAAATCCTGCCTATCCTAGAGTTCATCTAAGACCAAACGTCAAATGTAAGAATACAGTTGTGGGAAAAAAATCACCCGCCACTACCCAACTTCGTCCAGCCCAGGAGCGCCTTCCACCCAGACGTGACCTGCAGTGACTTATAAGGAAAGCGATCAATCGATTGCGGACCCAAGTAGACCGCTGCAAGCACTATCTAGTGGAATGGAGGATTATTGACTCAACCGACACCCAGTACGAATGCAGTGCTCCTGACCAAACCGTTCCTACTGGAAAACCATATAGCAATTATACCAACAGAGCAAAAAATTACTTCATGTGCTGCTATCCATCCATCCTTTGCGCGGTGGACATCGAACGGGTAGCGATGGGTAACTCACGCTCACGCAGCGTCAAGACACTTCTCCATAGTTCCATATTGCGCACATTTATAAAAAAAAACATATTTAAAAAAAAAATTGTAAAGAACATTTTGGTGTGCCACCCTGCCTTACAGATGACAGAAAAAAAGTTGAAGGGTCCAAAGTGCCCATACAATTGCACTTCTGAGGACCTAAAAATCGCCACTGATGCCGCGATTGGCGTGGCCACCTACTGTACCCAACTCATCTAACATAAAGAAGAAGAGAAACGTTCCAGTGCTCGTAAGTTTATACTCGAGGTTTGCGAAAGAGTAATTAAACAGCGAGCTTCATTATCAAGCGCCTTCTAAAGACTACTTTATGAGCTAAGACGCCTACTTCGATGTACCTTGCTTGTTAACGGTGCCTGCCTACGTTCATAAGTCTCCCAGAATCTGTTCCCGAGCTAAAATTAATCAGTACTTAATAAATACTTGTACTTTGTAAGTAGACTAGAAGCCTTCAGAGGACCTCTGAAGAAATACTGTATGAACTCTGCTGAATTAGCCTCGACCTTGGATATGGCGCCGCACCCGGATCTTACAATTTTCAACTTACAGAAACAACGCATATTTTGATCATTCCGAACGTGGAACGCCTACTTGCTTCCAAACCAAGTCTCATGGTATGATCCGTATGGTCAAAGAATTATTACTACAAGGCCCTCGAGCGATGTGACTTGCGTCAAGCGACACACGCGCGCGTCAGTTGTTTCCGTCTGTCAGGGCCGATGCACACGATGCGTTGCAGAACCGTAACGGTGTCGCTGCGGAGCCCTACATACAAATATCCACGGTATGGCACACAGTGCGTTCCGGCGTCGCACCGCACGTACGCAGGACTTGCACTTGCCGCAATCCGCAAGACGAGGCGGGGAGGGGTGTACGTGTTGTGGCGCCAGAGTGGCACCGCTCAGTTGTTTGTGCGGCAGAAAAAAGGGTGAAACCATTGCGATGTGGCGTCGCAACGGATCGTGTGTACAGGCCCCTCCGTAAGTCGCGCCGCGGTGACTCGTGGCATACTCTAAACAATTTCTTTCATTTGTTACTTTCCGTTGTCGCCGTCGCAAGACGCGTGTTGCTTGAGTGTGTAGCTTGTGACCACGGTTCTTATGTAAATAAGCGTCATACACCCCAGGTAGTGCCGTGCCGTGATTGGCTTAGCTCAGCCCACACACATAAAACGTGTGCGGGCAGGCAGATGTTCCTTATAAACAAGGTCATATGATTGCCTTTACTCCTTGTAGTAGGTAGTATCGGTAGGCAATTATTCAGTTGGTGATTGTAATAATCTGGCGCTTCCTATTAAAACTGGGTTATGAGTACGAATACCTACTAAATGTAATTCGGTAAGTACTTAAGGCGCTGACAAGACCCAATTGACTAAAATAGGCTTCTCTTAAGAAAAAAAAATTGCCAAATCTGTATAGTTATATTTGTGGTAGCGGAAAAAATATATACCTATTAATTTTGAACATATTTCCCAGAACTTGGTTGTTACCAAAACACGTTTTGAAAAAAAAACTTGATACAAACTAACGTTAAACTAACCTCTTACCTTGAGTTCTAATCCAAAATATCTGCATTAAATATCAACATACATTACGTATTTAATTAATAACAAGAACGTCTTATTTGAAAACAAAACTTGGTTGTTTTCTTATTTTCGATTGCTCAACTCAATTTTGAGTAAATAGAGAATTGCTTCATATTTTGCAATAAATTACAAGCGTTGTGTCATAGCGCTTCTCTTTCTTTTCTATGCAATCTGACAGTGACCGCGGTTTAGGTGTTGTCAGCGTCTTAAGGTCATTTCATTTATACCTAAATGAAATGAAATGAAATGATGAAATAATTTTATTTTCTGTAAGTAGGTTTGTACAAATACTTTTACACGTCAATCTGTGATGAGCTCGGCGTTTCCTATCTGACTACTCTGAGAAGAAAGGCCGAAAAAACTCAGAGGTCACAGTCTCTTTTAAAGTCCAGACATAATCTTGGTCAGATCATGCGAAGGCCATGTAGGTGTCTGAAATGGTCTTTTGAGGAAAGAACCACACAGATTGAGTGGACCTATCCAGTCAATGCACGCATTTGTCAGTAATCTTGCAGCTCAACTCAGAACTTAAGGAGCTCAACGATTCGACGAACAATACCAAAGAAAGGACATTTGGGTAGGCCGCTTTAATGACACAAACTACTAGACCAAGATTAAAACTGATAGAAAACATAAAAGCAATACCTAACCCACATAGTCTTCGCATTCACAATAATTTATAAAAATATATAAGACTTCAAAAAGTAAATATTCATGTCATTGTATATATAAAAAAATAATAAATGTCAATGAGTAAATAATATTGGTCAGATCATTTGAGGACCATGTAAATTGGTCTGAGATGGTATTTTTAGGAAAGAACCAAATAGATTTGAGTGGACCTACATAAGTTATCTTATTGTTTACTAACCCTTATGGATGTTGCTTAACCGAAATAAAGATTATTTTATTTTTTTGATGTGTAACATCTTTCCTCTCGCATTCTGTGGGAGTGATTTCGTGAAAGGGACGGAAGTGTGTAGACAGAAAGTGACAGCAGCAGGCTTAGCATGACGCTTCCTATTTCTTTGAAGAATAGACACGGCTCTTTCTATACAAAGTGGCATTTCGTTTCTCCATTTTTGACATCTCACCGTAGAAACCCTTCTACAATCTGTCATTTTGTCTTTCGTTTCTAACGATCTTTGTCTAGGTCCTTTTTTATGTAGAAGGATTTCTACGGTAGGATGTCAAAAAAGGAGAAACGAAATGTCACTTAGTGTAGAAAGAGCCTCGTCTATTCTTCGAAGAAATAGAAAGCGCCATGCTAAGCCTGAAGTGAGCATGGAATAAGTAAGTTGTATATTGATTCTAAGTAGAGGGGGCGAATTTCGACCAGTGGCCGACCACTACTAATGAATAAATATGTCAGTATTTAACTTTTTAAAATTTTGAAGTTAACTTCTGTCGCTGCTCAGGAGCTTATTACCAAGTTGAAATGTCAGATGTTACACATCATATGCGACTGGTGTAAGACTCGCTTTTTTATTTTATAGCAGCGTGCAGCCTGTGGGTCAACTTCACTCAGCGGGCATACAGCGACCTACGTGGTCAATATAATAATGCACTGAGAGTGCTGCTGCGGTTGCTCTGGCGTTGTAGCGCGTGAGGATGTTTGTAGATGACAACATTGATGGTATTGCCGCCATTTTTAGAAAAAGATATGTGTGTGCGTGTTAGCAGTGAGTTCCCAGATCGATAGAATTCCCGATGTTGCGGAGATAGATGCAGCTCCACACTAAATTTTATTTTTTTTTGTTATTCTGTGTCTGTACTAACATCAGGTGTTAAGTAAAAGTGTTACTAACCCTATAGACTTTGTCTGAAAATAAAAGTATTTACGAGATAGGGGAAAGGAAGGTAAAATGGACCCTGCAGGTACGAAGATCCACCTTAATAATTCTGAAAGGAATAACGCTATCTCTGAATGAGTGGTCTCATGCAGAAGCTCTTCATGTTCTCTTACAACGGGGAAGTGTAAATGAAATACACATCAGGGGACTACTCTTTGCGGGAAGGTACAAAAGGGTTACCGAGGCCCCTGGGAACACAGGCAACGGAAGGGACAGGGACGGGTGGATTTTAGTCAGCAAGAGTCTGACATACCTTCCCGGTCCGCCCAGAGCGCGCCGGGAGAAGTTATTTGATAATTTCCCACCCAAAAAAAAAGGGGGACTGTTCTCTTAAGTCCGTCATTGAAGATACGGGCCGTCAAACTAAATGACAAATTAAATTTTTCGAACGGGCACAAACACATTGCGAGTGGGGACAACTGTCAAATCGTGTTGCCATTCATTCTCAGTTCGGGTTCCGAAGTAATCTTATGTCCGTAGGTGACACGGAGTAAAAAACGGACGTAACTTCGGCCGAAACTACGGATTTAGTGTTTAGGGAGTAGGCCCCCTGAAGCTGTGACAATAGGTACAGGTTAACACCAATGGTAGCCATACACGTTACAATATATTTGCACCAGTATGCATGACGCTGGTATTGACCACACACGGCTCAAAGTTTGCTTGTAACGATAACATTCTGTTGTCTGTAGTGAACTAGTGACCGACAGCCTATCGATTCTGTGAAAAACTCATTGTGAAACTTCGGTGAACTGAGGTTTAAGTGTGCTGTCATTTCACGCTATGGATTGAAATTATTGACAACTTACCTGAAGCTCACTTCACCTAAGTTGTCACAGTGAGATTTTAACGGAATAGATAAACAACTTCAACTAAATGAGATGAAATTCAAATCATGTATAAAACGCACACTATGCAAGCAGGCATATTATAAGTTCAGGGATTTCATCGCTGATAAAAATGCTTGGCTCAATGCTGGTCCTGCTCCACAACCACAACCAATTGAATAATTAACATTTGAAAATACTGTTGGAGCAGCTGAACATTGTAAGACTATCTTTGCATTGTATAAATTCAATCTACTTTGTATTGTATAATTGCATTGCACAGGTGTAAGTACTATGTATAATAGAGCTACCATTCACCGGTTAATATGTCATTGACTTGAATGAGCCCTGGTGGCTGAGAGTATGTCATGCTCAGGATGTCTCGCGCGATGTGGTGGCGCGTGTGTTGGATCATTTAGCTCCCTTCAAAATGGTTGAGCTGATTGGTGCTGATCCACGCGTCATGTTCGAGAATGGTTACCTCTTAGCTGCCTCGGCTTATTTGTAATTATGTTATTTTGAAATTGTTTTTTTTGTTTATTTTGCTACTTAAGACGCGTTTTTTTTACATCGTCCTCACATTTAGTTATAGATTCAACATTATTTATACTAATCTTTATGTAACAATATAATTTAAAAGAGTGTCCATGGAGTTTCTTGCCGTTCTTCTCCATAGGTACCTACAACGCTTTGGAATGGGCAACTAGCTTCATATTTCTAACTGACCGACTCCTTGACAATTCAAAAGTGCCTGTAAATGGTTTAGTTGAAATAAATGCTTTGCGTTTGAGTTGAGTTTCAGGGGTGTTGCGTTGCACGGTAATGGCATCCATTAATGACGATCGGTGTTAAATATTTTTTTATTATTATTTGAAAATCTTACAGCATCTTTAAAAAAATATTGCACATCGAGCCATTCATCTTTTTTTTTATTCATTATTTTTTTTTGTGGTTTTTATCCACAAGGATACGTCAACGCCATTGTATCTTATAACAATATCGTAATGAATATAAAAATAAAATAAAATACTAAGAAAATTCGGGGTTCACTGCCATTAATCTTGTACATACTCGTAGGTACCCAATGTTTTGTTTTGTATTACTGGCTGGTGTCAGCAACTCCACGTCCAAGTGCGAATTTTGCGTAATCTTGTATATGTAGGTACCTACCTATATGGCTAGCACCAAGCGTTAGGTACATGGGGCCTACTTTCTCGTAATTCATGATATTCAGGCTGTAATTTCAGGTTACAAGATGACAAAATAAAACCAACAAATTATCATTACGTAATATTATATTTCGCAATAATTAAAACAACTAATGGTACATTTCTAGTGGTATATATTATGTATAACGCATGTACATGCCCGCGCCGACAATTCCACGGATTGTGCATAGTGCAGTGTAGACCGTCCTTTCTCTATGTACAGACTAGACGCGGGCTATCTTACATAAGTGTATTTATATAACTATTATGTTTATGGAAAGGATAGGAAAATGGAATGTGGCAAGATATTTGAGGAATGCATTATATGGAATCGTAAAATATCAATAATTTATAAAAGCTTTCAAAAATTTTAAATGTAGAAAATATTCTTAAGAGGCTGACAACACCTAAAGCGCGGTCACTGTATAGAAAAGAAAGAGAAGCGCGATGACACAACGCTGGTAATTTATTGCAAAATATGAAGCAATTATCGATTTACGAAAAATCTATAGATTGTATAAAAAATATAACACTATTATGCTAATATGTTGCTTGTAGAATAATCTGACAAAATCAGAATGATTGCAAGTACATCAGTATGGTTTCTAATCGTTAAAATAAATTTTTAGAGGTATCTTCGTGATTTTTTTCTATCGTATCAAATTGGTTATATTATGTTTTCAACACACTATCTACCTAGCATAAATCCTTAAGAATATCATATATATTTTCTGATTTTGTTTACTGCAGTGGAACATATATGTATTTTAAGGCATTATAAAACTTGCGTTTAGGTCCTGTAGTCCCCTTAAGAAGAAATAAATACAAAATACACAAAAACTTGAAGCAAAAATCAAGAATCAGAAAGAAGAAAGGCCTTAGTAATAAACGCACGAAAACAGTATTGAGTAGCTTAATTTATCGATTAAAATCGTAACTGTATTTAGCATTTATTAATATTAACTGGGCGTTTTAAAATAATAGGTCTCGCTTTTGTTCTTCAAAGTAATATACAATAATTTGACAAATAAATTGATACAAGGAAATGTGTTACAATTATCTTAATTATAGCTTAATTAAATAACAAATGTTTTTTCCATATTTTTGTGTTTCTTATCATTACTTAACTATACTATGTAAACTGTGTTAGCTATATACAATTTTGTGATCTACGTACGAACATCGAACTTTTATATCTAAATAATAATTATATTTATTTACAATTTTCTTAAGATTAAAATAAAGTACATAAAAATAAATATTCACAACAGTTGGTCGAATACTGCAGCGGCGATGTAAATTATTTACAAATTAAAAATATATAAGAAATCCATTAATAAATTTACATGAAAAAAAAAACATTTTTTAAATTATATAAAGAAAATGGCACACATCAATCAACAATATACACCTAAATAAATATATGAATATGTAGATTTATACATAATTAATTAAACATTAGAATATAAAAATCTTGAGAATTGGCACAATACGTTGGCGCACAAATTTGTTAAAATATTAAGCTTTTAATAATCGTAAGACTGGAAGCCGACCCCAACATAGTTGGGAAAAGGCTAGGCAGATGATGATTAGCTTTTAATAATACTTGTAGATTATACCAGTTACTGGTACCGATTCCCTTGTTCACAAACTAAACTAAATTTAAGTTCAGTGCATCTTTTTCTTTGTATTTCATTAAGAAGAGCACAGAAGATAAATTTTAGTTTAGTCCTGTCAAATTAATCAGCGCTTTTCACTACTCCATACAAGTTTAGACGTGATTAAAAACTTGCCAACTAAAATTACGTTAATTTACGTCAAGCGCTGATTAATTTGACAGGACTAAACTAAACTTTATCTTCTGTCCCTTTCTTAATGATATAGAAAGAAAAAGATGCCCTGAACTTAAATTTAGTTTAGTTTGTGAACAAGGGAATCGGCACCATTACTAGGTATTCATGGCACATGAATTCACAAAGTAGCTTACCTATTATATAATTTTCTTAAAATTGATGACGTTAAACGTATGAAGGTGGGGTGTTACACAGGGTCAAATAGAATTAGCTAGCGAAACTCCGCTAGTGATGGGTATCGATATCGAAACACAACAAAATAAAAAATAAGTTTTTTTTTTCAGGTCAACGATTTGTTATTTAAAGTATGAGTTCAGAAAATCTTTTTTGTTTTTGTTTTATAGTGTTCTTATCAATACCCATCGTGTCTGTGAATTGTCCATAGAGAACACTGATATTTTGAGTGACTATACCACCTGATGTTGATGGCCCCAATAAAAACTCACCAAATTAATTATTTTTTTGTTGATCATGTTAACATTACCATAACGTCTGCGGAATTAATATGAAACTGTAAAATATGGGCTGGGTTGCTATCAGAGACTCGAAAAGTCCAAACACTTTCGTTGATCTAACAGACTGTAGATTTGTAGACCATTTTTTTTTGTTAAGTATCTGGTACTTGTTGACAGGCCTATAATGTCCTCCCATACCTATTAACACTGTAATTTGAAAACATTGTAAAAGCCAATTATTTGTAAAAGAGTAACAGTGGAGTTTCTTGCCGGCTCTTCTCTATAAGAAACGACCAATTGGAACCGTGCACCTAGCTTCTGACGTTTCATAAGTGTCCATGTAGGTTTATGTGAAATAATATGTTTTGATATTTGGTTTTGTTGACGAATTATTACCGAAAGGTATGCTAAGCTGATGTCGTCAACAGATTGCAGGTGATTTTATATTGCAGGCTTGTGTAGCACTTAAATTGTATTTGAAATGGTAACAAAAATCAATGACAGAGTAACACAACCACCCACCAAATAACACAGCTGATGAAAATGACCCTACTTTACATCTCGCTTGTAACAAAAGCATAACATCACGCCTGATGGGATGAGCACAGATAGTACCCCCCACATTTCGCCAGTTCTTATCACGCTTGTATTTTTAAGGACGCAGTAGTTCCCTTCATCTGTTGATCTAATCGAGATGTTTAGGCGGCTCATGTGCTTGTGATGTTGGTGGGGTGTCGTGTGGCAACATCGGCAGTGGTGGCAATGGCAGCGGGAGCGGCAAGGGAAGCAGTGCCCTTGACTGGAAGCTCGCGAGCTGATGCAGTAATGCTGCTGAATGTTCGTGCGCCTTGCGACGGAGTTCAGCTACACTGGATGAGCGAGCCTCTTCTTTGGGGCAGCATGGGCAAGGGGCGCCCCAACCTGAGGGAAAAAGGGGTCCGTTAGAGTCATGTTTTCTGTGATCTGATTCTACTTTATTGCTGAATATCTGGAAACTCGGAGATTTTAGAAATGCAGTCCATCGAACATAGGTAGGTACTGGTTATTGGACATCAACAGCAGGATTGTTACTGCTGGCAGGCAGGTATTTATGGCGGTATTACTGAAGTCTCAATCATTAACCAAACAAATGGGTGTCACCGTATAATTATGGACTTCGTGAGTTTATAATCTATCGGTATTATTTCCGTTAGATTATAAACTGTCGAAAATGAACTGCAACATTTACAATAACGCATTATTTTTCGATAGTTCATAATATATCTATGGGAAACCGACAAATTTTGAGCTGGTATCAAACTTGCCTGCGACGTAACGCATCTTGCGCTAATACTAAATAGCCTACCAAGCTGCGAGCAACTTGGTAGCAGCGCAGCGCTCGCTCGGCTCGCGCACGGTTGGTCACAGTTCTAACCTAACCTAACCCATTTCACCCAGCTCACAATTTATCGATAGATAACGGTTCTCACAATCTTACGGTGACAGCTATAAACTGAAGCATTACCCATAATGAGTAAGTATTTGTTTAACGGTGGCTGTCTTAAACTGGTCTAGTCAGTCAGCCTAGGTCTAAGGCCCCGTTCACGCCTTCGAGCGATGCAACTTGCGTCAAGCAATGCGCGTGCGTCACCGGTTTCCGTCGGTCGCGACGTCGCTCCGCAAGTCGCGTCGCGGTGATTCGTGGCATGCTCTAAAAAACTTCTTTCATTTGTTTTCTCCGCAGTCACTGTCGCAAGATGTTTCAGCGAGTAGCTCATGGGCATGGGATAAGACAGCTAAGGTTCAACTAATTACTTATAGATGTCGAATATTTGCAGAGGAGCTCGTGGCTAAGTAATAACAGCCGCACGGGTCGGTCCATCAGGTTACGCTACGCTTGCCGGGGTTGGTCCGTGGATAGGTGTCCATCTTTACATACCGAGACTCCTCCGTGCCTCGGAAAGCACGTTAAGCTGTTGGCGCCGTCTGTCATTCGTGGATCTTAGACAGTCGTTAGGGGTCGTCAGACGCCCGAGAGTCTCACAACCAGTCTCATCATGGGGTATCGTATTACCTAGTTACTGGGTTGTGGAGGTCAGATAGGCAGTCACTCCATGTTAAATACTGGTATTCAGCTGCATCCGGGTAGACTAGAAGCCGACTTCAACATAGCTGGGAAAAGGCTAGGCAGATTGATTGTCTGATTGAGATGTCGAATATTTGGTAGAGAGAGTATTCTTCGGTACTTTACCTTTTAGCGGGAAGAACGGTTGCGACAAGTGGTTGAGATGTTGCGAGAGATGTGACAGATGCGGCGGCAGGAACAGAGGCGGTGGAGGAGCCGGGGGCGGTTCGCCAGCGCCTCCCGGAGACGTGCGGAACGCGCCCGTACTACGACAACAATAGATGCGATTGTTAGTTACATGTGACGATTAATTCTTGATGATATTCTCCTTCCAGCATAGCTGTACAAGTGCACAGCCTTTTTTTTTTTGAGGGTGGGAAATCATCAAATAACTTCTCCCGCTCTGGGCGGAGCGGGAGGGTGTGTCAGACTCTTACTGACTAAAACCCACCCGTATTCCTTCCGTTGCCTGTGTTGCCAGGGGCCTCGGTAACCCTTTGGTACCTTCCCGCGACCCCGGCAGAAGTGTACAGCCTTGGCAGATAGACTGTCAACCGATCTTGAGGTTTGGGTTTTTAGCGGCTTTATTGACTACCATATAGTTGGTGCCCACACGAAGGACAATGCAAGAAAGTGTTCGAGCAACTTTACGTCAGTGACAATATATCACTGCTCGTTTCTTTGTTATGGTTCCGTCTGTATGTATGTCTGTTTGTCTGTCCCCGCTTTAGCTCAGAGACGCTGAGTACTAGAAAACTGTAATTTGGCATGGGGCATATTAATCACGCCGACAAACTGGTAAAATCATTTTTTTTGGGTACCTCCCTTGCACATAATGTGAGGATGATATTTTTTTTCTCGCATCGTTAGATGGCCGTTTAAAATATTGCGGGTCTGTGAACACCATTTTTCGATTCATGGATCCGTTTGCGTAATATTAAGCTTTAAAGTGCTATTTTTTGTTAGAGTCAAGGGTCCCCCCCCTGCCAGCAAAATGGTTGTATTTGGATATGTAAAAAAATCATGGCAGTAGTATATATATATCAAAATTAAAAGGAAAACTAGCACAGCTAAGTAGACTTCACAAGTTAACGAGTAATAGTCGTATATATCGATGTGTGGGAGAACATGTTTTTCAACTACAATATTAAGTTTGTTTTTGAGATAAATTCATCCTATTGCAACTAACCCTTCATTGTGGGTGGTCCGATACGCACTTAGACGGATTTTTTTTTAATGATTATGTTATTAATTTTCTTGGTAATGTGAGGATTACATTCGATACCTATGCTGTGCTAGATATCATCCAATATTTACATTACAAATTAGAAAAGTAACACAACCAAAAAACACAAAATTGAAAACAAAATTTAGGTACAAAATTTTGTTTTCAATTTAATGTGCCCCTCTAAAAAAACACAATTCACATGTGCAATTTGATCAAAAGCGTATTCAATTTAGTTTAAAAATCAACCTTTTTGAATTACCATACGTCTAGATAAATAAAATATTTTATTTAAATAAGTTTTACGTTGAAAGTGTGTGCGATATCGATGTGAGAGGACTAGCTTTGATCTCGCAAATGAAATTTGTGGGCAGTCGAGCGACACCGTTTGAGACGAGACCGGGGTGACTCGACGCCTTCGAATACTGACAAGAAACAAGTAATAAGATAAATTAGTTTGATTGCATGGTGAGGGGCTTGTGGCTAAGTAATAACAGCCGCACGGGTCGATCGTTCAGGTAAAACTACGCTTGCCGCGGTTGGTCCATGGATGGGTGACCATCTTTACCTACATATTAAGACCCCTGCGTGCCTCGGAAAGCACGTTAAGCCGTTGGTCTCGGCTGTCGTTCGTGAATCTTTGACAGTCGTTAAGGGCGTCAGAGTCTGACTGTGTCTGACTGAAAATCTTAGTCTATGCCAGGCTACTTTCGCTATTCAGGGACTTATGTATGTGCTTATTTACCTACGATATTTTATCAATCAGCTGTATATTGGTAATTTTAGTTACTGACAAACCTGAGGTAAACCGCATTTCGCCAATTATATTAAGCTCCCATGTAATTGGGGGCGAGCCTATCGCCATCCACTGGGCACAAATCCTAGTATAGGTATATCTGTGCCTAACCCTTCGCGGAATACAGGCAAGATGTTATATTTTTTTCGTTTGTAAATATATAGGCTATTTTGTACTAACGCACCAGTGACCAGCATTCATTGTAGTGTCTGTATGTGTCATTTACAAAGAATATCTGATGGACGCTACATGAAGTACAATACGTGCCACGAAAGATGAGACTTGACGAGCGTCAGTAGTGGGGAGCCTGCGCAGGTAAAGTCGTGTATGAAATAGTTAATAGATGACATAAATAGTTATACGAAATGGTTATTAATATCGTTATCGTCTTCTGCGCAAGTCAAACTACGTGGTGTGACAAGTATCATCTTTAGTGGCACGTATTGTACTTATAGATGATAGTGAGTAATGAGGCCTTCCATACAAATCCATTCAGCCGTTGATGTGTAATTGAATAACAAATATCTTCACAAACATTCATATTAGTTTGACAGTAAGAATGTTATATCAAGCTGTATCTTTAATAGGTTTATGTAATGTCAATTAAATACAAAACTAAAACACATAACATGATGTTGTTTACAGAAACTATTGCAAAATTCAACGCTAGGCGGCGCGGGTGTCGGGGGAGGTGGAGCAGACAGAGACAATGAAATGAACGCTGGGCCGAGGTGTCGCGTCGCTCCCGCATTCCCTCAGTGCATACTTGATGTACCGCGACGGAGGACGGGATGAGGCACAAGCGGCAGCGGGGTATAGACCCTGGCTGGCTAAGGGTGAGCCGTTGTGATCGGTTTATCGAAATAACGGTGGCCAATAAAATCGATTGATTTAGATTCAAATGAACAGAGATTTATCGGGTACAGAATGCGATGGCAGAGTAATCATCACAATGCAAATTATTAGATTACTTTATTCAGTGCCAATTGTCACAATGTCAGTAGTAGTTATCAAATAGATTGTCTATGAATATCATTGTCAATACAAAAGACCCGATGCCGTACAACAATCGGCAGAAGGTCTTGCGGTTTTATGGGACCACAAACATGCGACAAACTCAATGGTATACACAAAATACTAAAACTAACACAAAAAAAAATGCAGAGTGACGGTATCATGTCGTAGTCCAGTGTAAAAAGCCCGTGCTTCTTACACTGGAGTAAAACATGACAGAAAGTTTCTTAGTTTAAGTAAAAACTTACAGTACACACATCGACAATTCACAAATACACGTGCACTCACGTACGTATAACATACAGACACTCTCTTACAACACCAACACAACTGACACAAATCACACCACCATGCATACACTCTTGTTAAGTATATCTATTTCAAGTTAAAAATGTACCTTATTTTTTTTTTTTTTTTATATAAAATTGTTAACGGAACGAAGGAGCCTCCTCTCATAATACTGGGAATTCTATAGTATGAAGAGTAGGAATTCAATCCACTTAATGTAAACTTAGCGAAATAAATTTATTCTTATTCTTATTGGAACAGCCCAATCAAGATTTACAAAACTGTCACACTGTCATATTTCGGTTAACATCGAAGCAACTTACCAAAATCGCTCCCCAATCCCGCTTATCGCTTGCTCAACACACAAATTCCCTCTGGCACTCGTTCAATGGAATCAAAGGATTTGCGTTCATTACAGGCGCTAATAATTGATGTGCGCCCGCGACACTAATGCTTTTAGTGCCGACTACTTGTTTGTGCCGTACATCGGTATTGGCACTTCATTTGATATGAAGCTGGATTTTTTGGTGCAGATTTTTGGGTCAACACTTACTGTGTATTGCTATGTATCGGTATCTTTGCAACTTTTGTCTGACACCCAGTCTTATCAAGGGGTATCTTGTTACCCAGAAACTGGGTTGTGGAGGCAGATAGGCAGTCGTATCATGTAAAATACTAGTATTCCGCTGAATTCGTTAAGACTGGAAGACGACCCCAGCATAGTTCGGTAAAGACTACACAGATTGATTGGTATCTATGTAACTTTACAACTTGCTATAGTTTTCGTTGTTCTTTTCAAAAGTGTTTATACTATAGATTGTTGACCAACCATGAGATCTCCTAAGATTAGGTGCAAGGTAGATTTGTGTGTGAAACGCGAACATTTTAAAGGTTTGGCAGTTTTTACTCAACTTGATAAGGCATAGACTTGCAATCATCTGATTATGAACGCAAATGGTCTGGCGTAACATATACCAATACGTGTATTTTATGCAAATGATTTTGTTACTCAAAAAAAAAATCAATCAAAATCAAAATATTTTATTTCATATAAACCTACATGGGCACTTATGAAACGTCAGAAGCTAGGTGCTCGGTTCCAATTGGTCGTTTCCTATGGAGAAGAGCCGGGAAGAAAATCCACGGTTACTCTTTTAAAAAGGCTTTTACAACGTTTTCAAATTACAGTGTTAATAGGTATGGGAGGACAGTGTAGGCCTGTCGAGATGTACCAGGTACTTAACAAAAAAAAAAGAAAAAGGTCTACAAAATATCTAGTCTATTAAGCCTACAACGTTCTCACATTCACTAGGTATACAAGAATCTATGTAAAATATTAATAAAATAATAAAAATAAAAACCTATATAAACCAAATGACATGTTTGTCATTACAAGTCTGAAATCAAAATGTAGGTACTATTTAGGTAAGTTTCCCTAAAAAATATCAAACAAACATCATTTATATCTTTTCTAATCACTGATTCGCACTCAAGATTACTTCAGTTACCTACTCCCAATGGCGTCTACAAACTTAACAGACACAACCAGTCAAAACCACAATTTTATTTAAACAACCCTTACGCTCTAAATCACCCTAAAAGAAAATCTTTTTAGTCCACAAAGTATTCAGTATCAATGATTCTCCTTGCAGCCAATTCCATTACGTACAACAGGGGTCAAGTTAGGATTGTGTAACGAAGCGCGACTCTATTAATTGATTTTAGAGGGCCGGGGGAGGTGGGGACATTTGGAAAATGTCCTCCTTGAGTCCCCACTAATATGAATATTCAACTAGAGTAGAAGCGGCCTGGTTTGTAACAAAGAGAATTAATATTACAGCTAATAGCGTTAATGTTTTGATTAAGAAGTGCCTGCTGAAATTGAGTGGCATGTAATATTCATAAACGGTGTTAAGTAGTTATTTGTAGATAGAGATTTGCTCTGACGCCGCTTGTGTTGGGAGTCTGGGTGTGATTATAGCAAACTATGATCACAAGATTACATAGTACCTAGCTTTTCTTCGTATTGTGCGATGAAAGAGTGCTTACAAAAGCATCAAATTATTTTGCGGTCGAAAAATGATGGCTCTAGTGAAAAAAATCAAAATCAAAAGTCATTTATTCAAACTAAGCTGAGAATCACAACTTTTCGAACGTCAAAATTACATAAGACAGTCCCCCAAAACGCTCACCCTTCACCACTTCCTAGTGCTTTAGCTGGGAAGAAGAAGTGGCGCAATAAACTCACAGCAGCACTGCTGTCTGTTCAATTAAAAAAATAATTGGATTCTATACAATAGTATGCAAAATAATGCACACTACACGCAACACAATACATTAAATTATACTCAAGCAGAAATAGAAACGTAAACAGAAATTAATACCTTAATAAAAGCCTCCAGGCATAAAGGGCGTGCCCGCTTACATATAGCTATAGCTTTAACTCAGTCACAAATGATAAACTAGGACCATCGAAGTAAAATAAATTAACAGTTAATTACTCATAACAAAACCATGGTCAGCAAGACGACCAGTCACCACCAGCAGCACCCGTTCACGAGCATAACGCAAAGATCAGCCATTACTCCCTTCGCTAGTTTTAAGGAAACAATGCGTGCGGTCGTCCAGTCTACCCTGGGAAGTCCGCCATGCTATTAACCTGCTGACTGGCTTTTAATCTTACCTCGGCACGAGTCAGTAATCTCAATTTGATACAAGAGAGGAATAAAATTCCATTAAATAAATGCGCTACCCAAAAAGGAGCTTTTCCACTATCTGAAGAGCATTTAACGACTTGCACTTAGGTATCTACAAGAAGGGGCTTGTGGCCAAGTAATAACAGCCGCACGGGTCGGTCGACCAGGTTTTGTTACAGTTGCCGGGGTTGTTTTGTGGATGGGTGACCATCTTTACGTACCAAGACCCCTCCGTGCCTCGGAAAGCACGTTAAGGCGTTGGTCCCGGCTGTCATTCGTGAATCTTTGACAATTGTTACGGGTTGTCAGAAGCCCGAAAGTCTGACAACCAATCTTACAAAGCGGTTTCGTATTACCCAATATCTGGGTTGTGGAGGTCAGATTGGCAGTCGTTCCATTGGTATTCAGCTGCGTCATCATGGGAAACGGCTAGGCAGATAAGACATAGGTACCTACAAGATTTGGTACCTTGAGTGCTGTGGAAATGTTTACTCTAAAACCGTGATACTTACACATAAACGATATGCCACATAAGAAACAAACGAATGATGACATTAGCAGGCTTGAGGCTCGTGCAGTCTAGCGCGGTATCGCGCCTATTGCGCCCGCTATATCGCCCCAGACTGCACGAGAACCGTAGAGAAGCGTTTTGTCGACGGAAGAGTAGACAAAAATGACGTTTCCATGTAGACAGTTGACAGTTTTCTACATTGACATATAAATATATGGACTGGAAATACCTACAAAAAAAAAGGTGCATACCTACAACTTGATATTGGCGCATAAAATGGCTGCCGTTGCTAGGGTTGTGCCAATCAAGGAACATGGGTGTTACTATAACTAGTATCGATACTAGTCTTACTAGATATCACGTTTGGATCATAATTACATACTTATAGTCCGTTGTAACAGAAAAACATGAGTAGGTTAACTTACGTTCTGTTAGAATAAAATTTATGTCGTGTTGTTTTCTGCACAGAAATAAAACATGCTTTTTAATTGCATCACGTTTAGGTACGTATTTAAGTGAACAGCAGGAAGAGATAGATCCGTTGGAAGGCCATAGCCCAGTAGCTTCTGTTAGGTATGCGGAGCCTAATGAAAAACAAGAAAATAAGAAAATCTAGTGATTATCTTGTTTTTCACTAGGCTTCGCGGCTTTCATTATCTTCTCCCTGGTGGAATATATTGGCGCCGATTCCCTTGTTCACAAACTGAACTAAATTTAAGTTCAGTGCATCTTTTTCTTTCTCTTTCAATAAGAAAAGGACAGAAGATACATTTTAGTTTAGTCCTGTCAAATTAATCAGCGGTTGACGTAAATTGACGTAATTTTAGTAGGCAAGTTTTTAATCACGTCTAAACTTGTATGGAGTAGTGACAGGCGCTGATTAATTTGACAGGACTAAACTAAAATGTATCTTCTGTCCTTTTCTTAATGAAATAGAAAGAAAAAGATGCACTGAACTTAAATTTAGTTTAGTTTGTGAACAAAGGAATCGGCACCAATGTTTATATTACGTGTTAATGAGTAGTGGATTAAAAATTAAATAAGAATTATTTTTCTACCTTTGTTTATTGGTGTGGTAATGATTATAGTATAACGTTTGACTAGAAAAGTAGGCTTACACTAGTACATTATGATACAAGTATGTAATGATCAATACAAGGTAATGATCAATGCAAGGAAATGTGAAATATGCATCGTGTCCACGATTCGATGGGGTAACTGCAATAGAGGCATTACAGTAGATGTACCAGAAACATCATATTTTTAATATTGCTTGTTTCACACAAAACGTATGACTCTGGATATTGTATTTTGGTGGGCATCTGAAAAAATTTGGTACCTACTAATATTACGGTAATCACATTTATTTATTTCAGGCCAAAGGGCCGGGCAATAGCTTAATAATAATTATTCAATCATTTTAATACACACTTACAGAAAATACTGTGGGAACAGAGTTATTATCTAATCTCATTACACCAAGTGTTCTGTTGAAACAGCTTTCTTCAAAGTGAAGTGAACACAGGTAGGTACCATTCTTTATTTCGGGGATTAATATTTTCTTCACCAATAGCCTCTAGCAACTTTTTCTTTATCCCTTTATTTTTAGGAAAGCTATAAAAAAGGCAAGTATTTTTATCAATAATTCATTTTGGTTAGAGCTGCGGAACTAAACAAATAACAAAATGCTGACAAAATGTTTTAGGATCACTTATAACTCTGTGGAACGGTCTCTCAGACCGTAAACCACGGGCGTCCGGCCCGCCTAACAAGATCACTCGGACCGATTAAGACACGCAGAATAATTTCTGTTAATGTTATGTTTGATGATTAAATGTCAATGTCTTCACGATCTGTCACTAAGTTTGATCTGTCATTTCGGGAGAATAATAAACAGTTTTTGCTTCCAACCTGTGGTACATATCTTTTAATGGCGACTGAGGAAAATGAAATAAAAATCTCTGACAATATGGAGTGTAACTTGGCAAACGTGGTGTTTCCCGGACGGTTTGACCCTGCAACTGATAAGTGGAGCGAGTACAAGGAGCGATTGCTTTTCTCGTTGGATGTGGCAGGCGTGTCTAACGACAACCTAGAAAGGGCGCGTTCTATATTTTTATCGCAGTGTGGAAAAGAAACATATTCTCTGATTGTTTCCCTGTTGGTGCGACCCACAGAAGTGACGTTCAAAAACATTCTTGCAGTGTTAGACCAATTTTATGAACCAGAATTGAATGAAATTCTTCAGGCCGGGAAGTTTCATACACGTGTACAAACGGACAAAGAACGCGTGCAGGACTTTGTGGCGGCCATTGGTGTACTTGGTGCAAAGGCTAACTTTGCAGACTTAAAACGTCAATTACGGGACCGGTTAGTGTTGGGTGTGCGCGATGAGCGCTTGCGTCGCGAGCTGTTGAAAACTAAAAAGCTAACATATGAAACGGCTGTGCAACTATGTCTTAATCATCAGGCAATTGTGGAAGACATATACCCAGACACGAAATTGGAAAAGAAGCAAACTCAGTTAGATGTTGCCGAACCTATGGATATTGGTAGGATTAGTGCCGTGGAATGCCGACATTGTGCTCGACGGACGACAGAGAAGGAGAACGGTGCCCTATGGCTAAGGCTAAATGTTTTTATTGTAAGCGTGTGGGGCATATTGCGGCAGCTTGTAGGATAAATATTAAGAAGCAACATAAGGTGGCGGACGAAACAGAAGAGGTTAACGAAAAGAATAAGGAAGATATGATGGGTATTTATACATGTTCCGAGAGCTCTACTCCTCCAATTACAGCAGAGGTAGCAATAAATGGTTCTAAGGTCACAATGGAGGTTGACTCAGGGGCTTCTCGGACAATAATATCGGAAGCGACTTATCAACGTTTGTGGAACACACCTCCACCGCTGAAACCTACCAATGTGAAATTAGTGACATATTCACGTGACCCCTTGCAAGTTTTGGGTGTCATTCATGTACATGTCAAGTTGGGTAACAAAGAGGCTCAGTGTGAGCTGTTTGTGATATCGGGGGAAGGTCCTAGCCTACTTGGTCGTAATTGGTTTAAGGGTTTAGAATTGCAAGTTGCAGGGATTTGTTGGACACTTGCAGAAAGTACCCATGACTTATTAAAGCAGTTCCCCGAGCTATTTAAGGAAACCCTTGGAGAATATAAAGGACCTGAGGTGTCATTACATGTGCGTGCCGATGCAACACCACGGTTTTTGAAGGCTCGCCCGGTACCATTCCCTTTGAGAAAACAAGTTGAAGAGGAATTGAACCAAATGATTAAATCAGGAATATTAACTCCAGTAAGATACTCCCACTGGGCTACACCACTAAGGATAGTTAAGAAAGATGATGGTTCTTTGCGAATATGTGGAGATTACCGATCAACGGTGAATGTAGCGATTGATGTCGATAAATATCCTTTGCCAGCAGCAACAGAAAGTTTTGTAAAACTAAGCTGATTTGTGATTCATCAGACTATGGGCTGGGGGCAGTAATTGTTCATGTAATTGATGATGGTTGTGAGAAACCTGTGATGATGGCATCACGAACTTTGCAGCCCCATGAAAGGAGATATGGTCAAATCGACAAGGAGGCCCTGGCTATTATGTTTGGTTTGTTGAAGTTTCATGAATTTGTGTCAGGCCGTCAATTTTGTATTATCACGGACCACAAACCATTGGTAGGTCTATTCAATCCAAAGCTAAGCAAAGCTGGCTTGTTATAACTATAAGATCAAATATCAAGCTGGAAAAAAGATTGGACACGCAGATGCACTGAGTAGATGGACAGAGCCAGAGACTTCTGAAATATCTGAAAAACCACTTAGAGATGTGTGGCTATTGGAGGAACAACCAGCGGGATGGACTTGGATGCATTAAACATGGCCTTAGAAACTAATAAAGATCAGGTTTTGAAGAGAGTTTTATTTTACATACTTCATGGTTGGCCAAACAAAACTCCTGACACCGCACTACAACCATTTTGGACCCGAAGAGAGGCTCTTTCACATAATAAAGGGTGTTTATTGTGGAGCAATAGAGTCATTGTGCCTTCTAGTATACAACCAGAAGTACTAAAAATACTGCATGCGCCGCATGCTGGGATAGTCCAAACAAAGGCTTATGCAAGAGGATATGTGTGGTGGCCCGGAATGGACACACAGATTGAAGAAGTTGTAGGAAGTTGCGAATCATGCCATGCAGTTAGGAACAACCCGGCCAGAGACCCACAAGCTTGGATTGTTACGGAAAAACCATGGAGTCGGGTACATATTGATTTTGCAGGCCCATTTCAAGGGAAAACGTTCCTTGTGTTGGTGGATAGCTTTAGTAAATGGTTCGAAGCGGAGATTATGGCGTCCATGTCGAGTGAGGCAGTAATTGTGACGTGCCGAAAAATATTCGCATCACAGGGCCTTCCTGATACAATTGTTTCCGATAATGGTAGGGCATTTAGTTCAAATGAATTTAATCTATTCCTACAGAAGAACGGCATAAAGCATTTGTATTCGCCGCCCTACCATCCAGCGACTAATGGGCAGATTGAACGCGCGATACAAACCTTCAAAAACAAGGTAAAGAAAATGTCCTCAACACAAATACCGTGGAAGGAGAAGCTACCAAAAGTTTTGTATTCATTGCGCACAGTACCTATAAGCGATAATAATAAAACTCCTGCGGAGATTTTAAATGGACGTAAATACAGAACAGCTGTATCAAGCTTACATCCGGATAACATGCCAGGCTCGCAAGAGAAACAGTTAGAGGAAAGAGCACAGCTACAGGCTCTTAGGAAATTTAGTGTGGACCAGCCGGTATTGGTGCGGAATTATGGGCCAGGTGAAAAATGGAGTAGAGCTAATATAGAAGTGGTAGAAGGCCCTAGCTCATACGTGGTAAGAACGGAGAATGGGGAACTACAGCGACGTCACGCAGATCAAATACTGGCTCGTGGAGTGGCTCAATTAGAAGACCGCCCAAGAGTGACAGAGCACAGAAGTCAGTCACAGTCCAGCTCTTATTCCTCAGAACCACCAATACATATACCGCCCCCGGAGCTACCAAATATTGAGACTGATTAGATAAGGGTTAATTCTCAGTTCATGTTTAAATAATTTGATGTTTAGTTTGTTTAATAGATTTTTTATCTCAGAAGTTATGAGACCTCAAGATTCTGAAGGAAAGGTATGTTATGTTTGATGATTAAATGTCAATGTCTTCACGATCTGTCACTAAGTTTGATCTGTCATTTCGGGAGAATAATAAACAGTTTTTGCTTCCAACCGGAATCCTGTGGTATCTTTTAGTTAACATCGCAGATTATAACCGATATCGTTTCAGCGGAGGTTCAGTTCGGTTTCGGAAACTATTACGGTACGGCGTCGCCTCGCATCGGTACAACACTATTCCACTATGACATATTATTGTAAACAAACGAATGAAATAATAAATATTAAAAAAGGTTTGGTATAGTGATATGAACCTAAATATTAATACTTTAGCAATAAATTCATGATCCCGTAACATTTTTTTCATGGAATGTGTATGTACTATTGCATGAAAACCGGCTACTAACCTGTGTTAAAAAGATAATCGACGTTGATTTTCATTCTTTCTTGCACTACACTTCACAAAACAATACACAGGCATGTTGAATTGCTGTTTTCCAACATTCACATGCAGTTTTAAACGTAAACTCCTCGTAATTTTCTTGCAAATCTCAATAATACAAAAAGTAAACAACCATTTGACAGCAAAGCTACCACGAAACTTGGCGCATAAAATGGCTGATATGGCACCTACCTACAATAGTCACAACATCACGACAAAATGTTACCATAATGAGCAACAACTTAAATATCTCAAAGTCTCTTTTGTCAAATACGATTATTTTATTAGAAAGAATGGGACAAAACGATATTTCACATTCTGTATCGTATTTCGCTCATATTTGTATAAGCAAATGTATCAATAGAATAACGCGGCGCCTCCATGTTTTTCCTATCTCAATTGTTTTCTACGTAGAAATGTAGACAAGCATTTTCTATTCTACAGTATTCCCGCTGCAGTGCTTGCTCAAAAGCACCCGAAAAGTAAAAACGAATATTACGATCTAGTTTGATAATAAACATAACATCACGTCTTATTTCCCCGAATGGTTCGGCGGAGGTGTACCTACCTGTAGTACACCGAAATTTCGCCAGATATGTTTTAATTCCTATCTAATAGGGGGCCAGCCTATTGCCATCAACCGGGATAACATCCAGACTGGGCTGCTACTGAGAAATTCCAGATAAAAAAACCCTCTGCCAAAAAAAACACTGCCCGACTCAGGAATCGAACACAGGACGTCATGCTCAGCAGAAGCGCTTCCGACTACTACACCAACGAAGCAGTCGTTGAAGAAGTTTGATAATACTATCGCAATATTCGTTTTTGTGGTAGAACCTAAGCCATTACAAAATTAAGTAACATTTCTTAAATATTTAGGTACATATCTTTCAACAAAACAACCTAGATACCTAGGTAATATTCAGGAATAGATCCTGTAACCTACATTTAGTTGCGTGTGACGGCGCGCGGTCGCCACGGTAATGACGCCGTTCAATTATTCATGCAATTAACTGATTATAGCACTACTCCAACCGTCCCCCCCTTCCCCTCCGCTATCCCCGTGTAAGGCAACTAGCAGAATACTTACAGATGTAAATATATAAGCATATGTAGGGCTTGTAATATTCTTCGTGGTGGAGGTGATTTTTCTAACTTAGATCAGTTGATAATCATTTATAATACTAACTAATACGTGAAGCAACAACTTTGTACCCCTTTTTACGAAAATTACGCGGACGGATGAGTATGCAATTTGGCACAGTTAAAGTTTATATGGAGGAGGAGTGCAGGAAGTTTATATTTTTATATAATATGCTTTAGAAATACATTAATTAAAAAAACTTTACACACACTACCATGCGTTTGACACACACAAGACTTAAAGATAGATAGGTGACAGAAGTGACAGCTTGAGCATGGAATAGTACTTTTTAATAGCATGGAATTAGTAAGTATGGAAGGAGGATAAGAACTGCCACTTGCTCACTTCAGATGTCGCTACTATCGACTAACTATCGTCTAAGAATTTGACAGCTAGCTGTCACTATCCATGCATTTTTCTGTAAACAAGTGACTTCTTTTACGCATAAAAATTTAATAAGCCCCGTTGCGCAGCTGTTGACTGCAAAAATACGGGGACCCATGTATTTGCCAAAGATGTTAAAGACGAAAACTGTTGTCTTCCACAGTTTTCGTCTTTTAGCTCTCCGAAAAAAAACCAAAACCCGTTATTTCGTCGAGAAACCTGAAGACTTTTATGGTAGAAATTCGTATACAGGTGATGCTATTAAGAAAACTAAGTCTGTTTTCTTTATCTACAGGCACTTGTGATGTGATATTATGTAATTTATAGTAAAGGTGTGTCAGTTTAGTATTATCATATTAGATCAGTGCTAGAATTAACATCTCTGAAGTTTTTCAGTCAGGAAGATCATCATTGATCAGGTTATTTTTGTCTTACGCCTCCAGTCTTTAACAAAAAAGAACTTAAACTCAACAAATAAAAAATAAATTATAAAACGTTCATAATTAATTGACTTTCCCACTAAAGCTGCTTTTTTACCAGTGGTAGACGCTTCCCCTGTCCTTAGCTCGTATTTTAATTGTGCTGCACTCCAAATTACACAGGTTGGTACATATTTATCTTGTTTGCGTTTAATTTTTGATCGACACTAAAGTAAACAAACAAAACAATGGCGGTTTGTAGACGGACAACTGTGCTGCCACCTATGACGAGTTTTCAGTTGTTAACCCCATTAGTTTACGCATGGTATTAGTAAGTACTATACTATAGATTGTAAGTAGAGGGTTTTAACGTTCAAAAAATGAATTATGGAAAATGAAGTGGGTGACCACTAGCATTAATTGATTCTCGTGGAAAGAAAACGATTTTTTAGACTAAAGTCTGTCTTCTGGAAGTCACATAACTCTATCTTGATTTGCTTTGAAATCTATTATTCTTTACAACCTTCTATCTTTACTTTGAGCTAGATGAGCGAACCACCACGAGGTGTAAAGATATAGTCAGTCAGTCAGAAGTAGAAGGGCTATAGCCCAGGTTGTGTCCAACTATTTCATAATAATGATTATCATATAAAATAAGGCGAACTGAACCTAACATACGCATACGGCTTGGGCAGAGCGCCGCCTGTGCAGTGACCTCGTGGAGGCGATCGGTGGCGGAGATCTCTCGCGTCCGGCCCTAGTCCAGGCCATGGTACGGAGCGAGAGGACATGGGCAGCCGTCACATCCTTCTGCGAAGCAGTATTACTCGCGAAAGAGGAGGCGGGTGGGTGAGAGCGCCGCAGGAGACGCCCTGGGCGGCGGGAATCCCAGGCGGATTTCGGCCTCTAAGAGATATCAGCACAAGTGTGGGGATCTACTACGGCCGATGCCTGCCGGGGTCGCGGTAAGTCCGAAAGGGTCACCGAGGCCCCTGGCAACGGAAGGAACATGGGGGGGTTGTAGTCACTAAGAGCCTGACACACGCTCCCGCTCCGCCCAGAACTGTAGAAGTTATTTGATATATTCCCACCCAAAAAAAATTTGCTCGATCTAGAATAATGACAACATCCAACTGATAGTTATCACAAAATTTTCCACCAATCAACACCTAAACCCAGTAAGTCCTAAAACACACTAACTCCACAAAACATCTACTAGAAAATGGACACATGAAACTCGAAACATGACCGTAAGGCCGTCGCCACCCCGTATCACGTAATTACTGTCAATTTATCACTCTGCATTATTAATTTTCATTTGTGCAACAGTAAGCGAGATAAGTGTGTATTCAGTTAGTAGGCTGACTATGTATCCATCACTTATTCATGGCGACGTGTCAGGCATTTCATGAAGCTGAATATCAAAGGCATAGACAATCAAATAATAGAGAATACACGACACGACACGCCCGCTTTAATGTTGTAGCCGAGTTTTTGGCAAATGTTTATGTGTTTTTGTTTAGTTTTTAGTGTATCTATTCGTCATATCTTATTCGCATTTTTTTAGGTTTTAGGTAACATACGTTCCTCAACTTGCATCTTCTCTTCAAATACTTTAGATATATGATGTTAGAAAACAATACTCGGGCACTTGCTAAAACCCGTTATTGAAATCCATCTAAACAAAAATAGAAATGAGACGCTACCTCCGTGCTACGCGCTACGAAAGCCTACTTTTCGTAGCACGTAGCTCGTAGGTGCTACGCTGGTTACTACGCGGCCGCCGTGGACGCGTGTGTATTCCCATTCTTATGTATGAGCACTTACTACCAAATCTCGAAAGACGCAAAATTAATTAACAAAAGAAAAATAAACAAGACAGTTAAAAAACAGAGTAACCACACAAGTCGTACACATTTAAATGAGCTAATTTACAGCGTTACTCGCAAAGAGAAAATATTAAAGCATCCTAACACTCAATTTATGTATATCTTTAAGGAGCAAATTTAATTCCTGTGCGAAGAGGGGTCTAATTGGCAATTTTCTCTTTACGCCATTTTTTTCAGCTTTTAAGGAGAAAAATTCGTTAATGCATATTTAATAGCTGTAATCGTCTCTCCCTCTCAAGATATTACAAGCCACCGACTCTCCCTCTTTTAAATACAGTGGTATGTTTTTAAATTATATAAAATTTGTTTATTTAGTCATTCATTCATAATCAGTTTTGCGAATTCTGATCAGTTTGTATTGTTTTTGAGAGGTTTGTTATTTGGTTTCCTATATTATGGCTAAGATAAAAACGAATAGGCAAAATCAAATAACTTTAATTTGAAGAATACTCGTAAATTTGGTGGTTTGACATATTTTCTATGTATTTCTAAAAGCTGACAAACTACAATTTTATTTCGCCAGATAAAAGTAAGCTGAAGATTGAAAAAAAAATGGCTCTTAAAGTATTAAACATGAGCTTGTTAGCAACTACTTGAAGATATTTTTACGCCTGTTTTCACGGAGGGAGAAGAAGCAGGGATGTACCTACAGACTCACATTTCGCCCGTTACGTTTGAGTCCCATGTTAATATTGGGGCGAATCCACCAACCGGACTCAATCTAGACTCCAGGCGGCTACAGAAGTGCCTGATAAAAAAAACTTAATACCACTAAGCCTGACCTCAATCTGGAATCAATCCGTGGACCGCAAGTATCAATCACCAGGTGTTATGCTCATGTCAACAAGCTAAAAAAAATGTTGAATAAAATAAATTTAACTTGTTATGGAAACCGAACATTACCTTTCACTAACTGGATTAGGGTTCATTTCAAACCTTAACGAATAAGATAGCCTTCTGCTAACCGTTTTAAGTCATATCATTAGAACACCAGACTGACAGTAGGGCTTCCTACACTAGAACTTCTAGCAATGCCCTTCATTTACGAAGACAGTGACGCATATCTGTCATCACGTTCTTGAAATGGGTTAAAATCAATATACAAGGTGTTGTTTTGGATCTGCAAAACATTTTAGGAGGTAATTATGTTAGTGATTCTCGACCCGAAGTTGGATAACTTAAATATTTAGCGATTTTTTGTACAATTTAATCCGTTATACGTTTTTAAAACATCGCTCTATTTCTGTCAGTTGTTTTAAGATGACTGAGACAGAATGATGTGTTAAACATGTTTAGCGCTAAACGCAATTAGTGATTCAAAATCAAAATATTTTATTTCACATAAACCTACATGGGCAGTTATGAAACGTCAAAGCTAGGTGCACGGTTCCAATTGGTTGTTTCCTATGGAGAAGAGCCGGCAAGAAACTCCACGGTTACTCTTTAAAAAATAATTGGCTTTTACAATGTTTTCATGGGAGGGCAGTGTAGGCCTGTCAAGAAGTACCAGATACTTAACAAAAAAATAAATGGTCTACAAATTTAGTCTATTAAGCCTACAACGTTCTCACATTCATAAAATATTAATAAAATAATAAAAACCTATTTAATTTTGAGATTTGTAGTGCAAGTCAGCCTAAGACTAACTTATAAAGTTATGGGTACAAAGTAGATTTTTAAATAGACTCATGGTAAGTCTGTATTATGAGACTTATCCTAGTTGATAAGACAATATATTGATGAAGACATATTCTTTGTGAACCATTTATCCATACTTAATATTATAAATACGGAAGTAGCTATGTCTGTCTCTCTATTACCCTTACACGCCTTAACGGCTGTACAGGTTTCGATGTAATTTTGCACACAGGTAGACCATGACCTGGGTACATACCTAATTTGTATACCTTTAGAATGTGCCCGTGGGTTTGTTTTCGACCTCTATGTGGGGGAAGCCGCGGGGAAAAACCAAGTTTATTCATAATTCCGATACGTAGATTCAAGGTTCTTAGCAGATCCTTGCTCAGCTCAAGGATTCCTTTCCAATAATCTAGAAATATAAACCGCGCCTGACATCCCTCCACAACTATCTCTCAAGGGGTCCGCGGGTCCGCGATCATTTTCTTTGAGTCCTCCATAATCCCGCTTCATGTATAATGCGTGCATATAAATTTCAATTTTAAACCGACCGGGCTCAAGTTTCACCCATTTGCGGAATTACGCGTAGGGTAGACCGGGGTAATCTGGTAATGCGTTTGCGACGCGACCTTATAAATAAACCAGTTTTCTTTTGCACTCGTCTTGAGTTCTGCGCACTTTTTTATTATTATTTTTGGCGGTACACTGTATTATGTAGAGGACTGAAGCTGCAGTAACCTGAAGGAGCACTCACATAAATTAGACTGAACTACTGAAATAAACAGCTTTGTTTCGAATTATGACGGCTGTTGTTTTCGCTTGGCGTTTATACAAGTTTGATATTATACACTACAATTGAAAAGAAACTCTTGGACGAATTTCTCTAGTTATTTTATTGTGTCATCATCTGCCCTTTCCCTTTTCTCCCTCCCTTTTTAGCAATTTTATTGTGTTTCTTAAATATTAAAATAGGCTTACCTACACAACAGCTCACTAAATCTAATACCCCTGAACAAAACTATTTAAAACTATTTTATTTTATTTCTAATTTATTTATATATAATAATAAATTTATTTCTACGTACTTATTTCAAATGATTAACCAAGAAACAACGTTGTCTAGCATGAGCTTGTATAAAATGAACCTCAACATATTTGTAAAAAAACCGTATGCATTAATTTGTAAATAAACGCCCCATACTTCATTTTGAAATTAAGCAACTTGTTTAATTTTAAACAAATACTTGCACCAGTGTATCTAATGCTAACTGACGGAGGCCCATCAGCCTCACTTGATTGTAACAGTTGTACCCACCGCAGTCAACCCTAAACCGCTCGAGGTTATATCAAAAGTCGATAACAACGCTAATACGAGGGGGTTGAGAGAAAAAAATACAGCGGCTTTTGTACTGGTGATTGTAGCAGGCGGGTTGTTGAAATATTGGTTACTGTAGCGTAGTTATTTTATAAAAAAATATCGGTCTCAATCAATTTTTAAATCGTTTGAGCTTTGAAAACTAATACGGCTTTTCAACTCATTAGAAATGGTGAGCAAAATACGGGGTAGTAATTATCTTAGTGAGTTATTTTTATTAATGCTTGGTAGTCGGATGTAAAAAAGGGCCACTAACTTATGTGTTTAGAAATCCAATGTTGCATGAGTGTTCTTGTAATGTTAAAAGATGCAATTAAAGTTTTGTATTAATAATTCCATAGTCGCGTCAAAAAATATCAATATCTTGACGTGAATAATAAAATTCCATTTTATGTAGAGCAGTGGTGGCCCAGTGGTAAAGGCCGTGACTTACGAGTTGTAGGTTCGAACCCTGACAGGCGCTTTACTTTGTGTAAATTATTTCATCACCACTGCTCTCAAAACGGTGAAGGAAAACATCATGAGGAAACCGGCATGTCCTAGATTCCAAAAATTCGAAGGCATGTGACATCTACCAACCCGCACTAGGCCCGCGTGGTTGATTACGGCCCATTCCCTGTTACCGAGAGGAGGCCTGTATCCCAACAGTGGGAACATTATAGGCTGATTATGCATTTTATGTACTTAGGCTAAATCTATCATGGTAACGCAATCAAATGGATTTTATTTTATTTGAAAACTAAAATAAACATAAAATTGAGATAAAATTGATTATATACCTATTACCGCTCTTAAAATAGCCACTATTCCCTGGCAAGTCTTGTCAGCCGTCAATCGGCGGTAATCCGTCAGAAACAAATAATAACATTTGCCCAAATCCACCGCTGCTAATGTAGCGGCGTCTCCCCGCGGACTTTAAACTGCTTACATTGGTTTAAAAATCCCCGACCTCCCCAATAGAGCTTATAAGCCGTTCGTAAGAGCTCTTTCACAACAATACAGATACGTGATTTTTTTAATGTATTTTGTTATTATTTATTGATTGAATTTTATGGACAAAAATATGATTTGAAAATGCAGTGTTTTTTTTAAAACTGATTTGTTTTTTTCCATATCGAATTCGAATTATATTACTTGAAACAGCTGTCTTACAATATTACTTATCCATCGCAGTTTTTGATACAAAATTAACCAACTGACAATTTCTTTAGGATTATGGATCAATGTACCTCGACATAAAGTTACTGCAATGGATCTTAACCCTCAAAAGTCAGCGCCCGATTAAGTTAACCATCACTAATACCAATAAAACACCAAACAAATTAATCTAATAGAAGGTTATTCTCAACCAGAGTGTGAGGCTGTTCTCATAAACAGAATCGAAACACATTCGTTCATATTACGCATATGAATTGAGACAGCATTGTCGTCCTGACTCATAAATTTCAATGAGACCATCGCGAGTTATCAAATTAGAAAAATTAAAAGTGATAAATAAAGTCCAATTAAGCGTTATTGCGTAAAAAAGGCATAAATTAATGTGTTAGTTGTGCGTTCCGGCGGGAAAACATGTGACGTATGACAAGTGACGTAGTGATGGTAACGTTTCGTGATTTTTTGCGAATTGCGTGTTATGTAAGTATCGATAGTTATTTGTATGTATTTGTGTGATTTTGTTCATGGATTGTCGCGTTGAATGCTAATTTTGACTTTGCTTTTAAAATCTGAATCAATCGGCCTAGCCTTTTCCCAACTATGTTGGGGTCAGCTTCCAGTCTAACCGGATGTACTCGTAGCTGAATACCAGTATTTTACATGGAGCAGTTGCCTATCTGACCTCCACAAACCAGTAACTGGGTAATACGATACCCCTTGGTAAGACTGGTTGTCAGACTTTCGGGCTTCTGACGAGCTTAACGACTATCAAAGATCCATGAATGACAGCCGGGTCCAACGGCTTAACCTGCTTTCTGAGTCACGGAGGAGTCTCGGTATGTAAAGATGGTCCACAGACCATCCGCGGCAAGCGTAGCTTAGCCTGATGGATCGACCCGTGCAGCTATGTGTGTGTGTGAGAGACTTAGCCACGAGCTCCTCTTTTAAAATCTGAATATAGAATTAAAATGTAGCTCAATTAATGATTTTTAATATTGGAAATAGGGGAGGTTTTGCAATTTTATATAAAATCTATTGAATAAACTAAACGTTACTTCCTAAGCTGCGCTATGTACCCAACTGAGATGACTAAACAACTCAATATCTATACGTAAGCCCCCAAGCTCGTTCAAGTTTTATTTTTGCATTGTTCGCGAAACTGTCTACTTCAATGAAAACTGTCACTGCACTAGTACTCACATAATTATTGCCATGTAGTATGCACGTAATAAAGTGGACATTACTCAGGGCGGTCGTAAAATTAGGTTTAATAAAATGCACATCTAGCCACTTAGAACTAACGCCATTATGATTCGCGAGCTAACGTCAGTAGTGTGTCCTGCGATTGTTATTAGATGTGCTATTCAATCAAATGGCTTTCATGGGTGTGAAATTGTTCATTCATTTCATATCACTATTTTGACAAATATTGCTTCAAGTAATAGATATGCGAAATATAACTGATAGTAAGACTAGGTTAGTGACGATTGAAATGAAAAGTCTACACAAATGTCAAAAGTCTGGGATTAGCTCTTTCAACTTTTTAACTCATACGCAGGTAGCGTATGAGCTAAAAAGCTGAAAGAGCTAATCCTAATACTCAAATGTAAGAAAGAATCCAAATGTTCTAACAGTAGGAGTCCCCAGGGTTTTCTTCAATGTTTCTCTGAGACACTACAATTTATAAGATTTGTCAGAATATTATGTCAATTGCTTGTTTGACTTTTTGGATAAATCCACAAAAAAATAATCGTAAGCTTGCTTGTATAAGTTTATAAACATCGTCGACAACAAGAATGCTGTTTCCCATCACTGTAGCTCATCACACGTGTTCTCTAATTACGCGCTTAAATTGTATTAATTAGTGCGCGACTGAAAGGGTTCCGTCACAATTAAATGGCATTTTAGCTGCTACGAAACCCGCCGCCATTGTTCTCAATATGGGGGTCATTAGCATAATTTTAATTTTATTTGTTAATTATACTTGATATGATATTGTGTTAATGTGAATTTGATATTAATATTATGAGGCGTATATTCTGCTGTATATTTGTTTAATATTAAACTAGGATGGCCTCATCGTTGGAGGCACCCGCTGTTTGTTGGTCCGTTCGATTAGCAGGCCTATTGAGCCCTTGGGTAGCAGCAGGAAAACAATCATCTTGGTATTCTATGTATTTAATCTTCAGTAAACCAGATAAAACCTGTATTTATGACCGTTTACATACAATATAAAATGAAACTACTTAAATACGAACAAATTCACAAACTACAATATAACCCAAACCTATTTATTCAAGAAGTGAACTATAAAACTAAATTGCATAACATAAAACTTGAATTATACGGGGAGGAGGAAACTCGGAGCGATACTAACATCAAAAGGGGGCTATTATGAAAAATCGTAACACGTTTACTGGGCGGACTGTGCTACATTATTCATGAGTGAAATTGCTCCTTCCCCGGTACCTGTGAACGGAACTGTTATTTATACTCGTTCCGGATAATAACAGTTATTGGGGTACACCCCAATAACTCTCCTAGCTCCGCCCTACTTGATGTGCTAAAGTTAGGTTATGTGGTTCTTATTTATAGTTTGTGGAAGTGCAAACATAGTAACTAATCAAGTTTACGAAGATAAATCTTTACTGATTTTTTTATTACAGCACGAAGACCTTTTAAGGCACGTTTTTGAAACTTCATTTCAATCAGTGGCCCGTGGATGGGTGACCATCTTCACATACCAAGACCTCTCCGTGCCTCGGAAAGCACGTTATCCCGTTGGTCTCGGCTGACTTTCGGGGTTTTTTAACAGTCGTTACGGGTCGTCAGAAGCGCGAAATTCTGACAACCAGTCTTACTAAGGGGTTTCGTATTACCCAGTAACTGGGTTGTGGAGAAAACCTAACACTTTTGATTAAATCCTCTTTTCAAAATCTTTTTAAACAAAAACTACAATCACTCTCAAATTCACGTGCTTTGCGGGTCTCGTCTTCTACCCGTCTTCCCGTCATAAGGAATCGAGTCACGCCCCGCTGCGACTGTCGCCAGTTAACCTGCTTACGACACAAACACTCGTGATTGCTAACGACACCGACACGGCGACGCGACGACACGGGAAATTGAATCTAACGTTTTTCTCTAAGGGAGGATTAGTGGGCTTTGTTTAGAGGTTTTTGTATTTTTTTGTGATTTGTAGATTTTATTATAGGCCACGGAACGTGGGGTTAGATTGTTCATAGATTTAGACGGGCCCTTAACGATCAATATAATGCACAATATCACAAATTGCGTAATGGTTTTTGACCGTTTAGTGTTCAAATTGATGATTTCGCAATGATTGAACAAAAGTTTGTACGAGTTTAATTTTTATTGCACCATATTTGAATTGCATCGTGGAGGATAAGTATTGTGCATGTCTTGCTCACGCGAATACATTGAAGCTTATAGGCCGTCAATGTAATTGCGTGAAAATAATGGATCGTTGAGTGCAAGCGCTGATTCAATCATATTGCGCAATATAAATATTGCGCGAACTTATTGTAGATGTAGGGCCCGGCTTACCTAATTTCCACACTTCTGTTAAGTAAATATATATTTAAGTAGTATTTATATAGCGTTATCAGGAGACCTCCTCATCTTCAGCTCAAACACTGGTAAGCAAGCAGAATCCGCCTATAAAGTTCCCACTACTGGGACACAGGCCTCCTCTCCAACACGCGGGCGCAGTGCGGGTTGGTAGATGTCACATGGCTTCGAATTTGTGGTTCCACGACATGCCGGTTTCCTCCCGATGCTTTCGTTCACCGTTTTGAGAGCAGTGGTGATGAAATAATTTACACAAAGTAAAGCGCCTGTCCTATGTCCTAAAGCGTATGTCAGTTGACATTACAAGCTAAAATTAATTTATTAAGGCGCAGATATATGATTTTAGTGACTTATCTGTCTAATCTGTTATTACGCCTTCATTTAATGCAAGTAAGTTATGCAAAAAATGTGTGTTAAACTAGAACGCGTACACGTCAATTATATATGTGAATATTTAAGTGTTGTAGTAAAATACTTTATGAAATAAATTCAGGAAGTAATGTCTACCCAAAGCATAAAATAATAATAAATAATAATACTACTTTCTATATTTCATGTTTTTTTTTCTGTATGTGTTCAAAAATCACAGATAAAATTATAGATAATAAAATAGTCTGTGGACTATTTTGTTATCTATAATTCTATCTGTGATTTTTTTCAAATATTAATATTTTCGTTACTAAAAATAAATATTCCCTATGAAACTGAACGGTGGTGCGGCGTTCGCGCAACCAGCCTTTGTATGGCCAAGGTCATCGGCGATTACCCGACCCTTACAATGAGTAAATTGATCAAGAGCAGACGCCAAGAATACTACAGTAAAACATTATTGTTAAATGAAATCTGTTAGCATAACACATAATCACGGGAAAAATCTTCAACTTTAAATATTATATCTCGAAGATCAATATCCTTGATCGGATTATCTGGATGATAAAACGTGAGCGACACAAACAGCGCGTTGATTATGGGCAGAACAAACGAGATGATCCGACTGTACTCAATAACAGGCAGCAACGCGCAGTCGCCCCTCACCGTAAGCAAAAACTCAATTATCATATTTTATACCTCATAATACTTACGAAAAGATATTCAATTATATAATTTTTCCTCTGAAAAGGGAATCCCTTTTCATTTCTCATTTGGATTTTTCTCTTAAGCAATTACAAGGCAGCCCGAGGGAGCGCGAGATTGGCTTCACGAATACATTTGCACGCCGGACGCGCCCGCTCTAATTTATCTTTTAACAAGGAATGGAATGTTATGTTAACTTATGCGCAGACCGCGTTAGCTCTGTTTTCGTTTAATAAAAGTGTGTTTCGTGGATGATTTTATGAGTTTCGGCGAGTTATGAATTTGTTTGTACGCGGAATAGAAATGAGCTCATTTCGTGCACCCACCCGCCCATGTATTGTGTGAAGATTATTATTATTTATACAGCAGCTTTATACAGGGTGTCCGGTAAAGAATGGATAACCTTGAAATAGCGTATAATAGACCTTACGGCTGTTTTTAAACAAAAACAAAAAAAAATCCCAAGTAATACCTAAGATACGATATTTTTGGAGAAAATACTGTGCGACTTCTAGTCACACTATTTACTGCCTCTCTATTGGCATGGTCAACGTACAATATTACAATAAAATACCTGTAGATATTTTAAACACCAAGGAACTCCCACTATTCGTTAAGTTCGATAAGTTGCGTAATTTTTTAATTGACAAGTACCTGCTACAATCTGTCACCAATACTTACCATCATTTGCCACTTATTTTTTTTGTAAGATTTGCTTAATAAGTGATAACTAAATTTTTTATACAGCATGTTGACATAATTTATTATTGTATGCCTACTAGGCAGGACATAATGGATCTGTAATTTACCTAACATCTGTATGTATAACCTATGCCCACAATAAAAAGATTTGATTTATAACAACAAATAACCGATGGAATTCATTATTTTGTGGTCGTGATAAGGTAACAAAAAGTAAGGATTTAAAAATAAAAATCTTAAGTACTAGGGCATCGACGGAAAGTCCGAAACGGGGTCGCGGGAAAGTCCGAAAGGGATACCTAGGCCCCTGGCAACACAAGCCACGTGTTCCTTCACTCGTGTCCCGTGAAGGAACACGGGTGGGTGTTAGTCAGTAAGAGCCTGACACACCCTCCCGCTCCACCCAGAGCGGGAGCAGTTATTTGATAATTTCCCACCCAAAAAAAAGGTACTAGGTACTTGTTTTTATTTTTTTGTATAACGAACACAAGGTTTATCATATGCTATTTCTAGGTTATCTATTTTTTACCGGACACCCTGTATATAAAATGATAAAGCTAATGTAGTCTCCAGATATTCCCATTAGATTATCATAGCTCTACCAAACTCGTCCAAACATAATTTGCGTTGGAAGGACATTATGTTTGTAACAAACGAAGTTCTCGCTCGGCAAGTCGCTCAAGCGGCTCGGCACAATTCGATTCCGACAAGCGGCGGATCGGATTCGGGCAAAACTCGTAATCGTATCGCGCGGCCGGGAACACAAATTATTCGTGCGCCGAAACTGGCTAACTTCGTCAACCCTTTATAGGAGGTAAAGAACAAAGCGGAACCACAATTGGCTGTGGATCCTCTACCTGAGTAGATAGAAGTTTTAAAAATGGCGGCTCTTTGAGAGAAAACTCGATAAGGGCACGCCGGCGGGACGCGTAAATACAATTTGCAAGGAATCGCTCGTGCCTTTGACGTGAGTCGCGACTTGCCGTTACAAGGAGCTTGTTTGCCCCACTCGTCCCACTCGCCCCGCTTGCCCCGCTCTGTGATACGTGTACGATCTGTCTACGTCTATAAGTGAAAAATCTAATACAACCCCGATGAATATTTAGCGTGCTCTACAAACTAAGCTAATGCGATATCAAATCAATTTGTTTATTTAGTTTGAGAAGTCTGGCGCAGAGTCGACTGAAGAATAATTATTATGTTTTCGAGTCCTTAGTAGTTACTTGTAAGTTCTTTATAGTTGTTTTTTCTTGTGGACTTATTAATCTAGGCAGTAGTCTTGGGTATCCCCTAGCTGGCATAAGAGATTTTTTCTTCATCTCTGACCAATATAGCGATGTTGTTAATGGATAAACCGACACTTTTTCCGTCGTTCGTCGAATCGTTGAGCTGAGTTGCACGATTACCGACAAATACGTGCACTGACTGGATAGGACCACTCATTCTGTGTGGTTCTTTCCTCAAAAGATCATTTCAGACATCAATCTACATGTTCTTCACATGATCTGATCAAGATTATGTCTCGACTTCACTTCCATACGTCATGTTCGTGAACGGGCACCGTCAGTAGAGACTGATCATCTCAGCATCTTAATTTAATTTAATTTTTGAATAGCTTTTTTTTGTTAATAATTTTATTACGGACGGTTTTGACGTTTTACATCATTCTCACATTAATAATTTCAAAATGATTTACTTAAACAATATTTTGTGAATGTCCGTAGAGTTTCTTGCCCGTTCTTCTCCATAGGAACCTACTACGCTTTGGAATGGGCAACTAGCTTCATCTTTCTGTCTGACCGACCCCTTGACAATTCAAAAGTGCCTGCAATTGGTTTATTTGAAATAAATGATTTGAGTTTGAATTTGATTTTGACTTTAAAAGAGACTGTTCTCTGAGTTTGCTTCGACCTTTCTTCTCAGAGTAGTCAGATAAGAAACGCCGACCTCATCTAGTTTTTTAAATAAGATTGACGTGTAAGAGTGTTTCTACAAAGCTACTAACAGAAATAAAAGCATTAACCACTTAGTAAACCTAAGTCATCATCATCATTTCAGCCGAAAGACGTCCACTGCTGGACATAGGCCTCCCCCAACCACCGCCATTTCGACCGGTTCTGAGCTTCCCGCATCCAGCGGATTCGTGCGGCCTTCACAAGGTCATCGGTGCACCTTGTAGGAGGCCTTCCAACGCTACGTCTTCCGGTACGCGGTCGCCACTCCAGAACCTTTCGGCCCATTCGACCATCTGTTCTGCGGGCAATGAGCCAAGCCCACTGCCACTTAAGTTAGGCAATTAAGGTTTCCTTTAACTTACATAACATACATAATCAGCCTATAATGTTACCCACTATGATAATGATAATGTTAGTATAATGTTACCTGTGTCCCACTGCTGGGACACAGGCCTCCTCTCTGCAAGAGGGAGTGGGCCGTAATCCACCACGCGGGCCCAGTGCGTGTTGGTAGATGTCACATGTCTTCGAATTTTTGGTTCTAGGACATGCCGGTTTCCTCACGATGTTTTCCTTCACCGTTTTTGAGAGCAGTGGTGATGAAATAATTTACACAAAATAAAGCCTGTCCGGGTTCGAACCTACGACGTACAACTCGTAAGTCGCGGCCGTTACCACTGGGCCACCACTGCTTTAACTTAAGTCAACCTAAATGTGTAGGGGTCCACTAGGGCCGATGCCTGCCGGGGTCGCGGGAAGGTATGAAAGGGTTACCGAGGCTGCTGGCAACACAGGCAACAGAAGGAACATGGGTGGGTTTTGGTCAGTAAGAGTCTGACACACCCTCCCGCTCCGTCCAGAGCGGGAGAAGTTATTTGATAATTTCCCATACAAAAAAAAGTAAACCTAAGTACTTCATCATAATTCTCAGCTCGTAACCCAGTACCAAATATAATAAAGCGGCTAACAGGAGAGAATTGAAGAAAAAAACATGTACGGTCGACCCCAAGCAATACACACGGGCAGGAAGATGATATACGTATATATGTATACCAAATATCTATAAACTACAGAATATATTTTAGTGCCTAAAACTAGTTTGTTGTTTTGTAGACAAATGTTATTATTCTGTTCAGGATTTCCTAAATGATACATCTTAATAACCTATTTTGATAACTTGTATAATAATTATTGTGTTTGCATGCCAACAAGGCAGAATGTACACGGTTCTTTATTATGTTATTTACGATCCTATTTGTATGTACCTGCATTCAAAGCAAATAAAAGATATTCTATTCTATTCTAGAAAAAAACTCTAAAGCTCCAACCACCATACACCAACCTCATCGCATTGAATACAACAAGCAATGAAAGCGCAACTTCACATTGCGAGGGTAGTTTTAATTTGTTATTCGGCGCCACAATTAATTAGAAGCGACTTCGACTTCAAACGGATGTGACGTAGCGGCTTCATTTGATTGATGCGAGAATAATATTGTTATTTGATTGAGATACGGAATGAGATAATTAATGGCTTCTTCAGAACTTTTGAGTAACTTAATGATGCAATATGGAAATTAGATTTTTCTCTGTAAGTTAATGAGAAATCAATGTTTCTGATAAATAACGAACACCTATAAATTGTTGTTTTTATTATTTTTATTTATGGCAATGAAATGCAAGCTCATGGACATGTGTATTCTTTCCGTCTTAACCTGTGGTGCACAGACTTTTATTTTTTTGGGTGGTAAATTATCTAATAATTTCTCCCGCTCTGGGTGGAGCGGGAGGGTGTGTCAGACTATTACTGACTAAAGCCCACCCGTGTTCCTTCCGTGGCGTGTGTTGCCAGGGGCCTCAGTATCCCTTTCAGACTTTCCCGCGATCCCGGCAGACAGACTTGGTCTTTAACTAACTAACATCCAGAAGTCCAAACTCAAGGTATGCCAACGAGCAATGGAGCGCAGTATACTAGGCGTTAAATTAATGGATAGTGTTCGAAACACAATACTGCACTCCACAACAAAGATAGCTGACGTGGCTCAAAAGGCTGCCCAACTTGAATAGGACTGGGCAGGACATGTCTGCCACATGCCAGACAAACTGTGGGCCCACATAGCACAGAATTGGTGCCCTGAGTGAGACGGGTCGCGGCAGACCACGTAGATGACGAGACAAACTGGATAGGTTCCGTCAAAACTGGAAAGAGAAGATGGAAAGAGTGGAGGGAGGTCTTTGCCCAGGAGTGGGAGAGCGCAGACTAAAATTAGGCATGCTTTTCATAATTTACCTAATACTATTTACTAGCTAGCTATACTACTCGTACATAGCCAAACAAAATAATCCTGGCCCTACAAACCGTTTACTGAACTACCAAATTCTACACCATTGGGTAGGTCTACTCTTAACCTAAGTTAAGGTCATTCTATGACCATGAATGTGCCTCACTAAAATACCTACATTATCAGATATCACAACTCTCTAATACCTACACTTTACCCGTAGGTATCCGCGTTACCATGACAACCGTTTACACTCCCCTCTGCCTAATGAACCCTGCAAAATTCTACCCTATTCTTTGCCACATAAAGTGTAAATTCGTATAAAAGGGTAAGGGTAAAAAGAGTTAGTACAACAAACGAAGGTAATGTCGTTAGGTCCCCGTATCGGTGTCGCCCCATCTAGTTTCGTTATTGTAACTAGCCGGACTGTGAACTCAGTTTAGTTTAGCGTTCTGCCAATATTTAGTTAGGAGTTAACTGTAGGTTGGTGTCTTTTAACTGTTGGTGTTGTGGAATCTTATTGAAACTTGTGAAGATTTATAGTTACGACTAACTACTGAAAGTTCTTTAATTTACATGAAAGAAGGGATTACATTACTGTTAACTTAACAATTAAGCCTGGCATACCATACATTCAAGCATCAATATAAACGATGCAAGGCATTTACATAATAAGCCTATAATGTTCCCACTGCTGGGACACAGGCCTGCTCTCTGTGAGAGGGAGTGGGCCGTAATCCACCACGCGGGCACAGTGCGGGTTGGTAGATGTCAAATGTCTTGGAATTTTTGGTTTTAGGACATGCCGGTTACCTCACGATGTTTTCAATTGTATTGTATGCTACAGGCAAGAAACTTGCGTCATGTAAATAGGGCTTTATAAGTGAAAAAGTGCCTAAATAACCCTGTCTTTGTTGTCGTGACAAAAAAAGGGAAGAAAATAACCACTTTTATACCCATTTACCCTATTACTACTACTAGCATTAATAAAGCTAATAGAGAAATTTTGCTCTGTCTAAACTCATTAAAAATTTAATGGGATAAGTTTTGAGGTATTAAAATAGATTATGCCAATAAACGAAATTAAAGAAGTCTGTTTAAGAGACGCTGAAACTACTTACCAAAAGACTGTTTTTGTTTTCTTTTTCGTAATAAACAAAAATAGTCTAATCGCTGAATATTCTGTCTACTGGCTAACAAAGAGCTCAAGCCCACAAATAATTTAAGCACAAAAAGAGAGTAAAAATAATAAAAAGAGTGTTTAATTACCCTTGTAACATTTTACCCGCATATGGTCAGTGAAGGGTTAAGTCACCGTTCAATCTCAACCCGTCGGCGATCAGTGGGCTATTTGATTTATTTTTTATAGCCACTTGAGTCTATGACTCTATGAGCCTATGCGTATTCTATGCAGGCGTGGCTAATGTGCGTAAAAAGTATTTTATGTTTCATTGAATTGTACAATTGGTGTTTTTGGGAAAGGGAAATATTTTGGTGTTTAAGTGTTTTGATTCTTTTCATTGGTATATGTTGTTGCCCTTGTGGAGAAGAGGCCAAATACTTAAAGTACGCTAGAGTAAGTAAGTTATAAGTAGTTACTAGATTTTTAATGTTGATGACAGCAGATGAAGAAATTATGATACTTTGGTTGTTGAAGCCATCAAGAACTCAATGGCTTACCAATTCACGGCCCTATCCAATTTTTTATTTAATTCTAAAACATTCTAAAGGTCAATATCATTAACAAAAACAAAACTAACACAACAAAAACATGTAAGTACAAAACAGTTTTTTCTGCATAGTCATTAGCTTTATAAAGGCGACTTCACGCTGTCAAGCAGATCGCTGCGGCACGCGCGTGTTATCGCAAAATATTGTCAATTGCCCGCAGCGCGCCGCGGGTGGCACGCTCATTGTGTTTTGTTCGGCAGCAGTGGTAAGTGTGAAAACTTTGAAGTTTAAAATAAATGTGCTATTCATATAAAAATATTATAGAAAAAAGTTTAGTCAACTGATTACAGTTTGCAAACAAGACCTATTCACAACTGAAGTGATAACAGTTAAACTATTTCTTTTAATACAGAATACAGACAAGTGCAAATACTTGTCTGTGACATCTTCACCAATGAAATCATCAAATTCTAAGTAGTGGTGATTGTGATCAACAGAAGACTGAAGTGTAAAAAAAAACATACCTACTCCATTAAATATAATGTTGGACGATTTCTGCGATACACATTGAGATAACTCTATTAAGACAGCATCAATACAACATTAAATGAGTCATTAAACGTAATTTAGTCTTCGCAACAAAATCAAGATCCAATTACGGTACATTTAGCATCAATAGTCCACTTGAGCACACGCTCAAGTCACGTGGCGTCGGTGCATTTTGTTTATCCACCAGATTCGACTTAATTTAGCGTTAAGTGATCGCCTAGTGCGACTGTGGGGCCACACCCTCGGCTTTCCGCTTTTTTAATCGCGTCGCGACGGGTCGCCGCGATTTATTACGGACAGTGTGAATGAAACCTATTGTCCGAGCGATTTTTGTTGCTTGATTGAGATCGGTTCCGCTATTAAAGCGATGTTTGTGTGACATTTTTATTTTTATAGTTTCGTTTTGGGCGGCGCGGGCGGGCGTATGGAAGCGTTGATTTATAAACGATGGCCTGATGTATGGGCTATTATTGTTAATAGGTTTTTAAAACACTTTAAATATAGAAGATGTTTTCATGATTGTGTATCTTTTCATAGATAGGTCATGTAAAAGAAGCGACACTTAATGACATAATCCGCCAGTCTCTTGCATCAATGTGCCTGCTCTTCTTGAGCCGACTGGCGTTGTCAGAGATGATGGCAAAAGACCTGATGGTGTGTCTTTGGTTACGTGGAGTTTGGAATGGATGCTTGTGTTGGACGCTACCTGTGTAGACACACTGGCACCGTCCCACCTCCAACGGACTACTTCTAAAGCGGGTGCAGCGGCAGAAAATGCCGAAAATCTGAAAATGATTAAATATAGAGGCCTTGGCAGAGAGTACAACTTTGTGCCCTTTAGCGTCGAGACCCTCGGTCCGTGGGGTCCCAGTGCGCATAAGTTATTTGCGGAAATCGCGAAACGTCTAGTTGATGTAACTGGTGACCGAAAAGCTGGCGGCTTTCTCGCGCAACGCATCAGCATTGCAATTCAGCGAGGAAATGCCGCCAGCATCCTGGGTACAATGCCTCGAGGGCCTTTTTTAGGTTTAACTTAGTTTTAATTTAATTTAGTTAATGTTAACAACCATCTTGTAATTTGATTATGTAAATAAATTATATTAAGGAAGCGTATATAAGCATAACTAAATACTTGCTATCTAGACTTGAAAATTCTACTTAATGAATATTTGATTAAGTAAGTACTTAGTAAATAACAAATTAAATATGGATTACAAACCGGAGATCGAACAGAGTAGCGAAGCATTGGAGAGGAGTCTGCCCATTTGCAAGGTTGGGCGAATGTCCGCTGATAAAGAAAGAAAGGAAATTATAGAGTTACTGTTTAATTACCTATATTATTAGGTAGGGAAGATCACACAAATCAAACATAGGTAGGTAAATTCAATTAAAACATGTTGAGAATAAGCTGTTTTTGTGTAGAATTCACAAATTGCACTTTTCACAGATAGATTCCAATATTGAACATAGTGTCTTTTTTGCGAACTTATACATCATAACAGAGGGGATTAGAGGCATTAAAGAAATTTGTCTTTTGTTCACTTATTTATCTTATATTAAGAATACTTTTAGTAAAATTACCGTTTTGTCTCATTTTTTTTTATCTACTACTGGGTGATGTAGTTTAATTTTTAACCCCCTACGCAAAAACGACGGGGTGTTATAAGTTTGACATGTCTGTCTGTCTGTCTGTCTGTCTGTGTGTGTCTGTGGCATCGTAGCTCCCGAATGCATGGACCGATTTTGATTTTGTTTTTTTTATAGGAGTGTATCTTCATCGACTCCCCATTATTATAAGTTAGAGTAACATAACATAACATCAAGCCTTGTTTCCCCGAAGGGTTGGGCAGAGATATACCTATAGGACACCCACATTTCGCCAGTTATGTTTAAGTCCCACATAATAGAGGGCGTGCCTATTACCATTATCCGGGCACAAATCCAGACTCCGGACTGCTACTGAGCAATTCCAGATAGAAAACCCAATAATACTTTGCCCGACCCGGGAATCGAACCCAGGGCATCATGCTCAGCAGTAGTGCTTGCAACCACTAGCAGCATGTTGAGGGCATTTAGTGACCGGTGGGACTGCCCGATGCTTGGCCGATGGGTGAGACTGCACACACAGGTCGGCTTTAAGTAGCTATAGAGGCATTATGTTTTATTTTATTATGTTTTTGTTCATTGTTTGTTTATATATATTACTAATAATAGATGAATATGTATATTTCATGTCCCTACTAACACTATGGACTTCAAAAGTCTGCGAATAAAGAATTATTATTATTACTAGACCAACGAGGCAGACAAAGTAAGTAGAGTAAGTTAGAGTAAGACCTTAATTATAAGTTCTATGTAAAATTAAAGATACACTACTTTGGATATTTATTTAAATAAATTATGTACGTTGTGATTTTGTATTTACTTAAAAAACCTAACAAACCCTTTCAAAAATTCATGACCATCACACCAAAAATAGCCAACAAACTCGAGCACAAGCGGGTTGAGTCAACGCAGAACAATAGACCGACTCAGTGTTCATCGTGTTCATTAATGGTATTAATTAATGTTTAATTGAGCCAAATAGAGTATCAATTTAGCGGACGGCAATTGGATCATGCATCCCGGCACACGATGTATGTACTTAGTGGAGCGCGGTTAAACGTAGTTTAGTGATGTAGGCAGTTTGTGGTCTGGGATTTATATTTTCTTTGTTCATTTATTTATTTCTTTGTTCAATATTTTTTATATTCTTTGTTCTTTGCATCTGTTTTGGTTCTTAGCGCTAGTTTATTATTGAATATATTATATAGATCATTTTAATATGTTTTATGTATGTTTGTATTTATTGTATATATGTGAATGGTACATCACAGACTACCTGCAGTATTGCCTCTCCTTTCCCCCCTAATCCATCCAAAGGTTGTTTTTAAAAGATCGCTTTTAGCGATAAAACCGCCCATTGTGTCACGCTATGTAAAACTTCTATATTTATAGCTGTTATTTTTATGGTGTACATAATAAAGAGTATTCTATCTATCTATCTATTTATTTGATACAGAGTGACGATTTTTTGTTGATAAACTCAGTTCTTAGAAGTTAATCGTGTGGTGTCTGGTTGAGGTTTAGCTTAATATCTTTGAACTTTGAACGTGTTAAGTATTATATTGATATGTTATTTATGTTTGTAGGTATCTACTGAAGAAAATCACGGAAGGTTTATTAGAAACGAAATAAACTTTAAAAATGCTTAAAGTATTTGGCTATTATGAGTATTTATGGGTAGATAAAGAGCTTAGGTATAAATCATTTAGGGCTCAGCATAAAATTTAAAGTTAAACATTTTAAAAGAGTGAGGCTTAAACATTTTTACTTATGCCAAAAATTTTCTTAATTTAAATAAGAAATGATTGGATGATACGAGTATGTAAATGATAAATGAATGTTATTTCTGTAAGTAGGTTTGTACTAACACGTCAATCATATTTTTAAAACTAGATGAGGTCGGCGTTTCCTATCTGACTACTATGAGAAGAAAGGTCAAAAGAAACTCAGAGGTCACAGTCTCTTTTAAAGTCCAGACATAATCTTGGTGGTCAGGTCATGTAGATTGGTGTCTGAAATGGTCTTTTGAGGAACAAACCATACAGATTGAGTGGACCTGTCCAGTCAGTGCACACATTTGTCAGTAATCGTGCAGCTCAATTCAGAACCTAAGGAGCTGTATAGTCTATAATAACAACCACTGATCTGCTTTGCCAGCAGTCCCTCCACATACAGTAACTTTATTATGTTGGAAGCAATTCTTCAAATGAATTAGCCACAAATTGCCAAAATAAGACGATAAACATTCCTATCCTCCGTATTTCTAACTCCACATGCCACAAGGAAGCTGTGGGTACAACATCGGGAGCGGAGTGCGTCTCATCGTTTAATTACGACGTTAATTACTCGAATTGACTTAAACAGACATGCGATTAGTTGCGCGACAATCAACGTACGACACTGTGGGCGAACTTTCGTAATTGAACCTCGTAAGTCTCGTAGGTATGTACTGCAAGGACATTATGTCGCGTGTCTTACAAAAATAGGAAACTATGGGACGTCAAATTTTTGTCATATAAGTATGAACTATCCCGGGTGTGCATGTCGTGTCGTACCACTTTTAAAACAAAATCCCTTGCTCACGATGATTACATCTATTTCCGTTGCCGACGGTACGGAATGTTGCCATTTTAAATATTTGTATTTATTTTATTATTTTATTTCTTACTTTAATCTCACTGTGTGCTGCACCGGTCGACGTCATCACGTCAACGCCGGCTATCGCTGAAAACCAGCGCTGGGGCTCTGTCTCGTATAGGGTCGCAGCATTATGCTGAGCGATGGTCGTTTTGCGTGGATGTGACGCATATTTTCTCCCAAATTGTTTCTTTTTACCCGACTGCCTCAGGAGGGTAATGTTTTTTGTGAGTATGTATGTATGTATGTATGTATGTATGTATGTATGTATGTATGTATGTATGTATGTATGTATGTATGTATGTCTATTTCTTTGGCACGCTCTGTAGCCTAAACGGCTTGATGGATTTTAACATAAGAGGGGTCGTTAGATTCGTCTTCATTGTGGAAGTGACATAGGCTATATTTTTACGCCACAGCTTTTTATAGAGGCAACTAGCTGTGCCCCGTGGTTTCACCCGCATAAGTCTCGGTCCCATAGGAATATCGGGATAAAAGTATTCTATTTCCTAATTCAGGCCATGGTGTACCCATGTGCCCAATTTCATTCAAATCCGTTCAGCCGTTTTAGCGTGATGCCGTGACCAAGGGAAATAGAGATTCATTTATACAATATATAGATTTACTGTAGCAAATTGAGGTTTCAAATTAAGTAGGTTTTTGATCAATTATTACTCTTATTCTCTCTCTCTCTCTTTTACTCTTGTAACTAAGAATTTTGACGTCACAACTTTTTGGATAGGCAATTTACGGTAGCAATCTTTATCTCCAGTATTTCTCCTACAAATAAACAACAAATACAGCATCCAACCTCCCAACATCAAAACAGGCTCAACAATGGCAACAATACCTAGGCGTGAAACATACAAACAGACAAAGCGATTTGTCGCTCGACATAGCATTAAACAAGGCGGGAATTAGCGAGCGCGTCGACAATGAACGGCTAACGTATTTATGTCGAATTGTCGGCGACAATCGTATTGTGCGCTGTCGTGTCGAAGGATTTGATGCTAGAATAATAATGTTTAATGAATTTAAGGCAATTTAGAATCGTTGATAGCGTTAGGCTGAGTGTATTGGATAGATAATGGCGCCGATTCCCTTGTTCACAAACTAATCTAAATTTAAGTTCAGTGCATCTTTTTCTTTCTATTACATTAAGAAAAGGACAGAAGATACATTTTAGTTTAATCCTGTCAAATTAATCAGCGCTTGACGTAAATTGACGTAATTTTAGTAGGCAAGTTTTTAATCACGTTTAAACTTGTATGGAGTAGTGACAGGCGCTGATTAATTTGAAAGGACTAAACTAAAATTTATCTTCTGTCCTTTTCTTATTGAAATAGAAAGAAAAAGATGCACTGAACTTAAATTTAGTTTAGTTTGTGAACAAGGGAATCGGCACCATTACCTACCGTAGTTCGGAAAAGCACACAGTGGAGTATATTAGAAGAAGAAAAGTATAAACATTGCAATTAATAAAACAACTAGAAATATACGCATATTTCTTAGTATTTATTAGAATAATATAGAGCGGTGGTAGCCCAGTGGTAACGGCCGCGACTTACGAGTTGTGTAGGTCGTAGGTTCGAACCCGAACAGACGCTTTACTTTGCGTAAATTATTGCATCACCACTGCTCTCAAAATGGTAAAGGAAAACATCCTAGAACCAATAATTCGAAGATATGTGACATCTACCAAGCCGCACTATCCTCGCTTGGTGGATTTCGGCCCACTCTCTCTCACAGAGAGGAGGCCTGTGTCCCAGCAGTGGGAACATGATAGGCTGATTATGTATAAGAATAATTGGCAATACTTAGTAAAAAGCAGTAGGTAAACATTCTAGGAAAAAAGCCAGAAGTAATGAGAACTCTGTTTAAGTTATTATATAATTCACTTTGTATTGTATTCACTTTGTTGTCATTTGTAGACTTTTGACAGCCGTTACGGGTTGTCAGAGCTTTACCAAGGGGTATCGTACGAGTATATCCCAGCAACTGAGTTGTAGAGGTCAGATAGTCAGTCGCTCTATGTAAAATACTGGTATTTAGGTGAATTAGCACGCTAATTTTTGTTTGAAGCTCAATCTGAATGATTTTGAAGTACATTGCTAATCCATTCCTTCATATGTTCGAAAAAAAATCTGCTCAACGACGCAATGAATGTTGTTGATCTGTCAAAATGAAGCACATCACTACTGCAAGTCTGTTACGCAACTACCCCGCTGATTAGACGGTAAAACGACCCCAACATAGTTGGGAAAAGGCTAGGCATATTGATAGAGTCCACACTTTCACAGTATAATCACCGCCAACACCTCCGTTTTATGTAACGCTCGCACGGACCAACACCACTCCACACACACACACACACACACACACACACACACACATACACACACACACACACACACACATATACACACACTTCCATACACAAATAATCTATTTAACAAGAGTTTAGTTTTATTATATGTAAAGTTTTGTAAAGTTTAAAAAATAAAATGTATAATTTAGTAAAAGGGCGGAGACCTGGTGATCTGAAATACAGGCCTAGAGCTTAGTTTAGGCACCAGTCTCCCACAATATTAAAATTTTGTCTGACTCTGATACCATGTAATATGTATTTTGTTATATTGTGGTGAGAAAAATAAAAAACACATTATTATTATTGTTAACAGATGATACGGTTTTTCCTCATGGTTAATAAATTATGAAAGAAACTCGTTTTGGTTTTCAGTAGCCGAATACTAAATTATTTTTGATTTAGAAGCCCAAGAGAGATGACAATACGTAGTTAAGGCGCTGACAAGACCCAATTGACCAAAATAGGCTTTTCTTAAGAAAAAAAATTGCCAAATCTGTATAGTTTGTGGTAGCGGAAAAAATGTATGTTCATTTTGAACATATTTCCCAGAACTTGGTTGTTACCAAAACACGTTTTGATAAAAAATCTCGATACAAACTAACGTTAAACTAACCTCTTACCTTGAGTTCTAATCCAAAATATCTGCATTAAATATCAACATACGTTACGTATTTAATTAATAACAAGAATGTCTTATTTTAATGCAAAACTTGGTTGTTACCAAAACACGTTTTGATAAAAAATCTCGATACAAACTAACGTTAAACTAACCTCTTACCTTGAGTTCTAATCCAAAATATCTGCATTAAATATCAACATACGTTACGTATTTAATTAATAACAAGAATGTCTTATTTTAATGCAAAACTTGGTTGTTTTTTATTTTCGATTACTCAACTCAATTTTGATAACTAGATAATTGCTTCATATTTTTCAATAAATTACAAGCGTTGTGTAATCGCGCTTCTCTTTCTTTTCTATGCAATCTGAGAGTGACCGTGGTTTAGGTGTTGTCAGCGTCTTAAATAATATGTTTGATAAGAATTCGATTACACAATGTATTTTAACCATAGTCACAAAAAAGCTTTTCAAATTCTTTCAAATCTGTATCAAAACCGCCGCGCTGACAGCGAACCCCCCTACAGCCGGTGTCGGGTACAAGCGACCGATGTAAATCTATTTGTCATATTAATGTGGACAATTACGGCGAATGCGGGCGGCAACCCTTGCGCGCGAAACCGCCGCGGGGTTCATTACACCGCCCAATTGTACCACACTGCAATGTGATCACGTGTTTAAAAAAGATCAGAAGGACCATTTCTTTGGGGGTTTTTGCAGTTGCAACAACATGTTGTCTTTTCAAAGAGAAAGGAATGATTTATTAGTTTTTTCTCGTTTTTGTGTATCTTGATGAAGGTAGATAATTATTATTATTACACTATTGGTAGTTAGCTTAGTACGTTTTTCAGACAAACATTTTTTTTTTATTTATTAGAAAACTTTATGCACAAGTTAAAAAATACTGTACAAAGGCGGACTTAATGCCTGAGGCATTTTCTACCAGTCAACCTTAGGGTGTAACAAAAGGGATAGATAACTCGAAAAATAATAAAAACTACATACATAGATACATACATTCATACGAGTATAAACAGAATAAACTTTGTCAGGAGAAATAACGATAGGTAGAGGAGAAAACGAATCCAGCAAATCACCGTTGGGATAATTCTGCAAACTATTCTTGACCAATAGTCAAAATCAAACGGCAAGCCAACAGGTTTCCATCATTAAAACGCTTCACAGTAGTACAGCCAGAGAAAGTAATTGTTAAGCAAATTGCCGTTGTTAAAGAATGTCAGTTGTGATTTGAATATACAACCAATTAAATTGGTAGTCAATTTGCTTAACAATTAATTTTCCTTACTTTAAATTTAGCTTAAAAAAAACTAATAATCATTTGGACTCGAATAGGTTGGCTTCTGTGTTTAAAAATGCTTGCAACCGATATTTAACCCTAAACTGCTACAGAGCTTACAAATACGCGACCTTTCATAAAATAAAAACGAATGTAAACCTTCTGTTTTTTTATTTATTTCGTGGCTGAACACACTGATGGCGTTTTAATCGCATCTAATTAGATTTGACGACGATAGTGTTTAAAAAAAATATAATTTAAACGAGTGTAATTACTTTTGTCATTGCTGGGTTGGATTAATTTGGTTTCGGGTATGTGGTCGCCAAATATTTTTTGCTCGAGCTGAAACGGTCCAAATATGTACTAGTTTTTGGTAAAAATAATAATTTTTTATTTATTTTCCAGACAAAGTCAGTCCAGATAGACCAGTGATAACGGTAGCAACTTACGAGTTGTAGGTCATAGGTTCGAACACAGCTGGAACTTTACTTTGTGTAAATTATTTCATCACCACTGCTCTCGGTGAAGGAAAACATCGTTAGGAAAAATGTCCTAGAACCAAAAATACAATGTGACATCTGCCAACGCTCGCTGGGCCCGTGTGGTGGAATAAAGCCCACTCCCTCTCACAGAGAGTAGGCCTGTGACCCAGCAGTGGGAACATTATAGGCTGATTATGTTGTTAACAGGTTTTATATAGTTGCTTCTAGATCTCTCTGTCTTTTGAAATTGCATCCATAACATAGCTTCGATAACTTCTATATGTCGTTATAACTTTACCAAATTTCCTAAGTATCTTCAAATTTTCATTCTCAAGAAGGCTATTTTCTGCCGGGGTCGCGGGAAAGAACAAAACGGTTACCGAGGCCCCTGGAAACGTGCCGGGGTCGCGGGAAGGTACAAAAGGGTTACCGAGGCCCCTGACAACACAGGCAACGGAAGCGACACGGGTTTTAGTCAGTAAGAGTCAGACTCACCCTCCGGAAAAAGTTATTTGATAATTTCCCAAAGGCTATTATTTTAAACGAGCGTAAAGTAAATTAGAATAAAACTAGTAAAAATGTTTAGATTTATTAATTTTGCTTTCCTTATAAGTAGAAATGTTTTGTGGAGCAAACTTGCAGCGAGAATTACGTGTTTCTTGTCTGGAGAAGAGTGATTTTACTCTGCAGTTCACCCATTATAGGCTGTTTGTAGGTACAATAAAACTTATTTATAACCATCTTAACCAAATTACAAACCGGCGCAGACGGCGTGCGTGTATGACCAGATGTATGAACGTAAACGAAGCATAATAAGTATGTAAGGATTCTGCCTACCTCCATGAGAAGAAGGCGTAAGTTTATATATACAACCAAATAACATATTCAGGTACGTATATATTTCAGTTTCAGCTGTCATTGATATAATTGAATACAAGTAAGAGCTCAATTGATTCGGCGTCGCTCGGCGTCGTTCGGCGTCGGTCGGCGTTGATAGAATTATTATGATAATTCATCGCGCGTGTGAAACTGTTGTGTAATTGAACGTGCTCGATTACACAGAGAGTCAAATGTGGATGTGGTATTTTTGTACCCACCGGCGGAATTTGAAGGGTTGGGTAGTTGATAAATATGTTGATAAAAACAGTATTTTATAAAATGCCTTATTTACGATGCATGGCCTTTTGTAGTGTTACACTCAGGTTCTCAAAATATTTAAATGTTTTTGTGCAGTATATTTGTTTATTAATAATTATAGCTGGCTCAAACGAAAATGAAGCATCCATGGCTCCAGCAATTACATTGCTTGATTAACACAAAAACAAATTTTATTATTGTGCAAGCATGGTCAGCGGACACTGACGTAATAATTTTTTTTTTTAATATGAGAATCCCCGAGATATTATATTATAAATGCAAAAGTTTGTAAGGATGGATGGATGGATGGATGGATGTTTGTTACTCTTTCACGCAAAAAGTACAGAACGGATTTGGATGAAATTTGGCACACAGATACTTTATAACCAGGAATAACACATAGGATTATCCCGATATACCCAAGGGGTCAAAACTTAAGCGGGTGAAACCGCGGGTGCATCTAGTATTTTTTATATGAGAATGACTGGGCTCGCGTGGTGGATTACGCGGCGGCCCACGCCCTCTCGAAGAGAGGAGGCCTGTGTCCATGCAGTGGGAACATAACATTATAGGCTGATTATGCTATATGAGAATCTATTGTAAGCTTCAAGAAAATTATTATATAAGGCGTTTAAAAATGAATCCAACAAACTTTAAGTGGTGCTTAAGACCATCGAACAGAATAACTTATACTGTGGGAACAACTTTGAAATCGCGAAAAAAAAAAACAATTGTCCCATACAGCTTAGACCAGTAGGTATTAAACTTTAGTATGGAACAGCAGTTTTTTTTTTTTTCGCGATTTCAAAGTAGGTTCCACAGTAAAGTTATTCAGTTCGATGGTCTAAAGCACCCCTTAAAGTTTAACGGGTTAATTTTGAAACACCTTAAATAAGTATCTAGAATAGAATAGAATAGAATAGAATACTGTACTAGATTAAGTACACCATATACATTACAGTAGTAGTTACAGTATATAAATGTAGAAAGGGATAATTGAAAAATCACTACATTGAACCAAATCTCCATCCTACCTCCTTGTCCCACTGCCTCCACTAAACAATTGATCGCATGCGCACGCGCCGGCCGCCATTCGTTCGAAATTCAAACAATAGCCGTTACAATGATAGCTAAGAATGTATGGTTATTAGGGTTACAGTCTCAAAGGTCACTGACACTAACTTTGACTACATTATTTAAGAAGTACCTAAATTAGTTGGTGGGTTAGAAAGGACTCAATTGATGGAGTAATTGAAATATTAGGTTATCAGCTGACTGATTGAAAGTGACTATAAAGTTGTTATGTTTTTCATACTTTTACAAAAACAAAACAACGCCGTGGCGCGCAGTGTTCTAGACGTCAAATTAACAGACCATGTTCGCAACACCACACTGCGCTCCAAAACACAGATTGCTGACGTTGTTCAAAAAGCTGCATAGTTGAAGTGGGACTGGGCTGGCCACGTCTGCCGTATGCCCAATGAGCTGTGGGCCACAATAGTGAAATGAAATGAAATGAAATGAAATGAAATGAAATGAAATTGTTTATTCTGTAAATAGGATATGACAATCACTTTTACACGTCATATTAAAAAATAAGCTAGATGGAGTCGACATTTCCTATCTGACTACCCCTGAGAAGAAATGGCGAAACAAACTCAAGGGTCAAAGTCTCTTTTAAAGTCCAGACATAATCTTGGTCAGATCATGTGAGGACCATGTAGATCTATGTCTGAAATGGTCTTTTGAGGAAAGAACCACACAAATTTGAGTGGACCTGTCCAGTCAGTGCAAGCATTTGTCAGTAATCGTGTAGCTCAACTCAAAACTTAAGGAGCTCAACGACTCGACGAACAATACCAAGGAAAGGACAATTGGGTTGGCCGCATAAAGAACTCAAAATGACAGACCATCATTAAAACTAAGAGAAAAAAAAACAACAAGAAATAAATAAAAATGACCCACATAGTGCTCACATTCACAATAATTAAAGTAATACTCGTATAATACTTTTTAAGGTACATAAATATTCACGTAATTTTGCTTATAATATTCATCAATGTCAACGGAAGGAACACTGGTGGGTTTTAGTCAGTAAGAGTCTGACACACCCTCCCGCTCCGCCCAGAGCGAGTGAAGTTATTTGATAATTTCACACCCAAAAAAAAAATGGTCCACATTAGCCCCCGATTCATAAACACTGGAATTGATGGAGAGAGGCCTTTGTCTAGCAGTGGAATGATACATGGTAACAGTAACAGTAACAAATAAATACATGTTATATCCGATTTTAAAGAACTAGTACGAGTATCTACAGTAGCTAGGTTATATCAGAAACACGGTGAACTTAAAGATAAAAGCTAAATGTTCAAGAACTGATCTGAAACTTATATTTACATGTGTACACTACCTAGGTAGTCTTAATTTTAATACTTACTACATACATACATAAACTCACGCCTTCTTCATTCCATGGGGGTAGGCAGAAACTATAGAACGCCACCTGCTACGCTCCTTACATACTCCTTTCGCTTCGTTAACGTTCATACATCTGGTCATACACGCACGCCGGTTGCGACTACTATGCACCTGACCTTTTTGAAGAACATCATTAATGAGGTCACTATATGTCTTTCTGGGGCGTCCCGGCCTCTCGGCATTTCCACTCACATCTGCCTTGTAAATACCTTTTGTTAGTCGCCTTTCATTCATCCTCTCAACATGACCAAACCATCTAAGTATACTCTTTTCAATGTTTGTCACTACATCTTCCTTTAAACCGCATCGTTGCCTTATCACATCAATTTTCAGGCTATCATTTATAGTCACACCACACATGCATCTCAAGGAACGCATTTCCACAACATTTACTCTACTTTCATGCTTCTTTTGCCACACTTATACTTACTATTTCGATTAAAGGGTTTTTTTAAGGAAGAAATGCGCAGCCACTTATGAATAGTTACCGATATAACGAAAAATCTGTCTCTTTGGTCGCAAGCACTACTGCTACACTTGAAGGCTTTTTTTTTTTGGATGGGAAATCATCAAATAACTTCTCCCGCTCTGGGCGGAGCGGGAGGGTGTGTCAGACTCTTACTGACTAAAACCCACCCGTATTCCTTCCGTTGCCTGTGTTGCGGGGGCCTCGGTGACCCATTAGTACCTTCCCGCGACCCCGGCAGGGCACTTGAAGTCTTGGGTTCAATCCCGGGTCGGGCAAAGTGTTATTGGGTTTTTTCCATTTGGTATTTCTCTGTAGCAACCCGGAGTCTGGATTTGCGCCCGGTTGATGGCAATAGGCTCGCGTATTACATGGGGCTTAAACATAACTGGCGAGGTGTGGGTGTAATATAGGTACAACTCTGCCTAACCCCTCGAGGAATACAAGCGTGATGTTATGTTAAATCGACAAAAATCTTTAGTTATTGTTTAAATCTTAAATTAACCCATCGAACTCTATATTCTTCTATATTTTCTTTCCCTACCAAGTAGAAACAAAAAACTTCATCAACATTTCTAATCTCTCTCTCAGAATTATTCTCTTGCCAAAAATCACCTCTATGTGGAACAAGTGTGATAACTCTACATAGAGCGCCATAAGCCGGGCTCGACGCTACATATCGCATTAGACCGGATCCGGTCCGGCCGGATGTAGAGCTAAGTTCCGTAAGGCTCTGTTTGAGGATATGTAAGTGATTTGAGTGGAGTGAAGGAATTTGGTGTTTTCCATATGATGTACCTAGTAGAATTTACGTTTAATATACCTACAGAGAATATTATTTGCACTGTCATTATTTGTAAAGTTTATAAAAAATAATATACTTAGGTTAAGTTGAATTATTAATTCAATGAAGTAATCTGACTTGTGCTAGCTGTCACTTTGTGTAATGCAATGGTCATAATTGTTGTATTTATTGTATTCTAGACTTTTACACTTATTATTATACATTTATTTTACACTTATATAAACCGATTAAACTAAACGATCACCGTTACAATAAATATAACCATTTTCAAAATAAATCTAAATAAATAAATCTAAATCTCATGGTATTGCATCGCATAGTTTTGCCTAACTGACGCGTTAACAGACAAATCTAGTGTCTTTATAGCCTCGTAAGGCCCAACCCAAATTTAGGTCGATATATATTTTTATGATTAGATATATAATTTAAATGATTTTAAATAGTGTCTCGGGCCGGAGTGTCAAAATTTTTTTGTCATTAAATTAGGTCGTTGGGCCTTACGAGGATATGTTAAACACAAAAAAAGGCCCCAAGTAGCCAAGAAACACTTTTAATTTTTAACGGATATTCAGCATAAGCATAATGACTTCATGTTCCCACTGCTGGGACATAGGCTTCCTCTCTGTGAGAGGGAGTGAGCCGTAATCCACCACGCCGGCCTATTGCGGGTTGGTGGATGTCACATGTCTTCGATTTTTTTGTTCTAGGACACGCCTGTATCCCCACGATGTTTCCTTTCACCGCTTTGAGAGCAGTGGAGATGATATTCAGAATATTGCATAAAGTATTTACTCATAAGTGTAAATATAACCTCACGCCTTGTTTCCCCGAAGGGTTAGGCAGAGATGTAACTGTAGTTTCAAGATTCAAGATTATTTATTTGTGAAAACATGAGTACACATACAGAGCATGCAAGTTATTAAATTACATTATAGTTTTAAGATCAGTCATGTTTGGCCTTAGTGGCGTACAAATATTTAAATTTCAGTTAGAAAAGTTATTGATTACAATTAAGTTATTGGATTGGTCTATTAGGTTACTTAAGAATAAAACAGTAAATGTCAATTTTGAAACTTTACTTTACTTTACTGGCGCGTGCTAGCTAACGTATGGCAAGTGTGTAATTTAATCCAATGTTTTGTGTTTCGTAATGTTAATTAATTTGCACACGATTTGTATAGAATCAAGTTTATATAACTAAACAGACAGACGTGCTGCTGGGGAGTTTGTTCCACCACTTCTTCTTCCCAGCTAAAGCACTGGAAGTGGTGACGGGCGGGCATTTTTGGGGGACTGTCTTATGTAACTTTGACGTTCGAAAAGTGCTGATTTTCAGCCTAGTTTGAATAAATGACTTTTGATTTTGATTTTGATTTTTGAAAACAATTAAATTAAATATATGGTCATAGTTACGTAACAATTATTAAATGTAAAATTAAAATTATCGTCATAGCAATAATCTGTTCTTTATGTAGATTATGTCAAAGATTTATTGATAATATTGGTTACAACACGGTATTAGATGTTGTCATTAAGAAATTCTAGAATATTGTAGTATGCTTTCCCTTCTAGCAGTATCTTTAATTTTTTTTTTAATTGACGGACATTAAGCTCCTTCCAGCAGTGCTGGAAGCAGTGGTGGCCGAGTGGTACCGGCCGCGACTTACGAGTTGTAGATCTTAGGTTCGAACCCACACAGGCGCTTTACTTTGTGTAAAATTATTTCATCACCACTGCTCTCAAAACGGTGAAGGAAAACATCGTGAGGAAACCGGCATGTCCTAGAACCAAAAATTCGAAGACATGTGACATCTACCAACCCGCACTGGGCCCGCGTGGTTGATTACGGCCCACTCCCTCTCACAGAGAGCAGGCCTGTGTCCCAGCAGTGGGAACATTATAGGCTGATTATGTAAGCTCCTTCCAACTATTTGGGAGTTCATTGAAAACTTTAGGGGCCATACAGAAAACACTCTTGTGCATTAATTATGCTGTTTTCGATCTATGTAGACAGAGAATACTGTCATCGCGTCTACTATGATTGCGATCGACCACTTCTGATTGTCGTGGAAATAAGTGTCGATTTGATTTTACAAACATGACAATGTATAAAATGTAAAGGCAAGGCAGAGTTAATATTTTATATTTTTTAAAGTAGGGCTTACAACTTTCGGTTGACTGTAATTTAAAGATAGTCCTGATGCACCTTTTTTGGGTTTTAAAAGGTATGTCCTTGTCGGTTGAGTTGCCCCAGAAAATGATCCCATATCTTAAATGTGAAGAAACCAAACCGTAGTACACCCACATTTCGCCAGTTATGTATAAGTCCCATGTAATAGGGGGCGAGCCTATTGCCATCAACCGGGCACAAATACCTAAGCGTAAATGAAACCTGTACCTAAATAAAACGTTTTCAGTCCATCTGCCCCAATTTTAATTCATCATCGCAACATGATATCTAAAATTAAACAGTTTCCAAAAGTATAACTAACCGATAATGAAGTTAATCAATACTTAACTAATTACGCTTGAACTTTCAAGTTAATTTCTCAAGTGAAACAGAGTTAACCCGAGATCATTATTATTGACAATTAAACTTCGTCTGATTTGATTTAACTCAATCTTGGGAGTTTGACGGGACCGAGTACAAACTCGCGAAAAGTGGTACAAGTTACTAGAGGCCGGAATTTTATTATTTTATTTTATAAAATTTGACTGTTTTTTTGGTTTCCGAATCCTGCATCGCGCTAGCAAATAACATATCGACATCAACCGTTGGGCGGTAGCCCACCATACGCAACACCCGTCTAGTTAGATGATCCTCTTTTTTCAAAAAAGTCGAGGAACTTCCCACCCAAATCTTCATACCTTTATAGGCTTAATAATGACCAGATGACTTAGATCTCACAAACTTTGGATCTACAGCTATCTGACACTACTATAAATTCATGCAATTAACTTTCTCTCCTCTTTTAGCTTTAAACGCTCGTAAAACTCATACAGTAATCAATAACAAAATACGATCAACTCAATCGACCTCTGTTTGACACGTCTGTGATACGCGTTAGTCTGCGGCCTACATACCGCTTGTTACAACAAATTAATTTAAATGGAGGCCGTTGAATCAATGTCAATCAGACACTGATGCTGGGCTCCTGATTTTGATATCAATGCACTTTATTTGGGATTGTTTTGATAATAATTTGGATAGGGTTTCATTTTGTTTCGGCTTGAAATGGAATGACGAACGCCAGAGAAATAAACAACTGCAATGCTATTCTGTAATAATAACTCCGTGAAAACTTAAGCGAAGTGAGCTTAAAGTGAGCTGTCAATAGTGTCATCCCTGGCACAATGTGGAATTAGAGCTCATTTCATGCTCACTTCACGGTGAGATTTGTACAAATTAGACAAACTGATCCATGAACACAAGGGAAAAAATAGTATATGAATCGTAGTATTCATGGATTTTGGTTTTAATCATGCAAACCGCTAACTCTCTGCGATTTCTCATCAATTGGAACAATTTTGAACTACACATTTTACGCTAACCGAATAAAATATTTTATCTACTATATCTACATACATAAACTATATAAACTCACGCCTTTTTCCCATGGGGGTAGGCAGGAACTATAGAACGCCACCTGCTACGCTCCTTACATAATCCTTTTGCTTCGTTTACGTTCATACATCTGGTCATACACGCACGCCGGTTGCGAGTACTACGCACCTGAACTTTTGAAGAACATCACCGATGAGGTCGCTATACGTCTTTCTGGGGCATCCCCTCCCGGCGTTTCCACTCACATCTGCCTTGTAAATATCTTTTGTTAGCCGCCTTTCATTCATCCTCTCAACATGACCAAGCCATCTAAGCATAGTCTTTTCAATTTTTGTTACTACATCCTGTAAACCGCACCGTTGCCTTATCACATCTACATCTACCATAACTGTACTGTATAAATCGGTTCTTATTGATATTTTGTACAAAAAAACAACGAATATACGCTAACCATAGATAAGATACCCAACCATGATAGAAAACCGTATACTCCATCTAACCAATAAAATGCCAACGATTCAGTTAACTCCATCATAACTAGTAGGGTACCTACATGATCATACTTGCGTATGGCAGCGCAATATAATTACAGTTGATTAGCGCGGGGCGGGCAGTGCGCTCTTAATTCAGTAATTGCCTTCATAAACTCAACTCGTCATAAGACCACCGAAGATATACGGCAGGAGCGGCAGAAGATCTATTTGAAACAACACTTGATGATCAAAAACATATGTTCACCTTAGAGCCGAAAGCAAAAAAGTCAATATATGACCATTAATTGTAGCATTTTGGTAAATAGACTAAGAAAATATGGAAACGTTTTGTTAGACAATAGACGACGCATGACTTTTTTTTTTTTTTTGAGGGTGGGAAATCATCAAATAACTTCTCCCGCTCTGGGCGGAGCGGGAGGGTGTGTCAGACTCTTACTGACTAAAACCCACCCGTATTCCTTCTTGTTGCCTGTGTTGCGGGGGCCTCGGTGACCCATAAGTACCTTCCCGCGACCCCGGCAGGCATCGGCCCTAGTGGACCCCTACTATGTGCTGACGACATCTCTTTGAGGCGCGCGTGGAATACGACGCGCCGTCGACCCGGGCCTGGTCCTTACCGGACGGTGAGCTACCCATTGCTCACCGTCCGCAAGCCCGCGCCTACGGTGGCCGGAAATCCGCCCGGGATTCCCGACGCCCTGGGCGTCTCCTGCGGCGGCTAGGGGCGAGAGGGCGCGAAACTTGCCTTTCCCTCAACCGTCCCGCCTCCTCCTTCGCGAGCATTACTGCTTCGCAGAAGGAGGTGATGGCTGCCCATGCCCTCTCGCTCCGTACCATGGACTGAACCAGGGCCGGACGCGAGAGGTCTCTGCCGCCGATCGCCTCCACGAGGATACGGCGGTGCTCTGCCCAAGCCGGGCAGACCTCCACCGTATGCTCCACCGTGTCCTCCAGGCGATCCACACAGTGGTGACAACCCGGACGTTTCCTCCCGCCTTATCCGACACAGGAACCTCCCGAAGCTGCCGTGTCCAGTGAGGACCTGCGTCAGGCGGAAGGTGAGGACGCCGTGGCGCCTCTCCAGCCACTCCTCAAAGAGGGGACTTATCGCCGCAATCGTGGCGTGCCCAGCACTGGGTTGCGACAACCGTACTTTCCATGACGCCATGAGATCCCGCCGGAGCTCCGTCCGCTGTGACGCGATTTCTCGCGGCAGCGGACTTACGCTCCGGCGTTTCGCCTCCTCGCGCCACTCCCATACGTGCGCGAGGGCTTTTGCCTCCAGATCCCATGGCGGCAATCCGGCAAGGAGGCTCGCTGCCTCACAGGAGACCGTGCGGTATCCTCGGACCATCCGGATGGCCATGACCCTTTGGGCCGCGCTCAACCGGCGGGCTGGCCGCAGCGCCAGAGAGCGCGCCCATACAGGAGCCCCGTAGAGGGCCATGGACCGCACGACCCCCGCGTAGAGCCTCCGGCAGGAGGCGTTTGGACCCGCCCGCTCCAGTTTGGGAGCCAAACGTTGGAAATGCTCCACGAAGTTCCACCGGCTGTCGAGGACGAGTCCCAGGTACTTCATCGTCGACTCGACGCCGATAGAAACCCCTCCTACCGTTATTTGGGACCCCAACGGTGGCGCGTTCCGAGGACCATGAAAACACATGGCCTCGGACTTGTGCAGGGCCACCTCGAGTCCCGATTGCCGGATCCTTTCGACGATTGTCGCAACCCCGCGTGCCGCTAATTCGGCCGCCGCCTGGTGCGACCTCCCCTGCGCCAGGACCAACGTGTCGTCAGCGTAGCACACCACGCTGACGCCGCTAGGGAGGTCGGCGCGCAGCACCCAGTCGTATCCGATGTCCCACAGATGCGGCCCCAGGACCGATCCCCGTGGGACACCGCACGACATCTCTTGCCGGTTCCACACTCCCTGGTGACCGGGGTAGATGACGGCCCTATCCGTCAAATAGGCCTCGACCACACGACAGAGGTAGGTCGGCATCCGGTGATACCGGAGTGCCTCCCTGATGCAACTCCAGGGCAGGGTATTGAAGGCATTGGCGATGTCTAGAGACACCGCCAAGACGACCCCACCCTGGGCAACAGCATTCTCCGTCGTCAGGGCTCGCACACGCATGATGGCGTCCACCGTAGAGCGCCCTCTGCGGAACGACGCATGACTGCGGTTATTATTATTGAACATTATTTTGGGAAATTAACTTCATCCTTCATCAAAGCTTTTGCTAAAAGTGATTATACTTTTATCTCACAACCTAAAAAATTTCGAAGCGTTAGAAGACTCTCCTCAAATGTGAACCACCCTGGAGAGAGCCTCACTACCTATCTCTGAGTAGTTCAAATCTTTCTACCTTAGTTAAGCTTCATCTTACCTCTATTAGCTCGACTGCTCGACCATCACCAAAAATGAAGCGTTAATAAAAGACATTTTCTTAAAATAGCGTTACGTTATTCGGCTAATTTGTTATTAAGTTATTGAATACTAGATGCGCCCCGCGGATTCTCCGGCATAAGTTTTGACCCCGCGGGTATATCGGGATAAAAAGTATCCTATGTGTTATTACTGGTTATAAACTATCTGTGTGCCAAATTTCATCCAAATCCGTTTAGTACTTTTTGCGTGAAAGAGTAACAAACATCCATCCATCCATCCATCCATCCATCCTTCCAAACTTTCGCATTTATAATATTAGTAGGATCTGTCATGTGTGCGATGTCCCTATGTCACACTCCATAACAGTGCAACTTCTGCAAATTACTTTGTAATACATTACACACGCTTGCGTACACTTGTTGTTATCATTTGTAACTTTCCCGTATTTAAATAAAGCATTACATAGATTAGTTCATTAAAACGGTCAGCGGTTAAGCTAAGATAATAGCCGTATTTATTAGAAGGAAACTGTATGATGTACTGTGATGTTTAATGACAAGAAGTTGTTTAATTATACTAACGCTGAAGGAGGTTTGACAATCTTTAAAAGGAACTACGAGTATCTAAAGAAAAAACCTAACTGGTTAAGAGTACACACGACTGTAATAAAGAATGAGAGCTACGAAGATGTACAGTCACGAGTTCAAATATATTACTATGGACAGCTCGGCAATAATATCTGATTTCATGATTCATCCATTAATATATGACGGCAAATATATGTGATCAATTGTGGAAGGCCTTTACAAGCGGTAGACAATTATGTGACAATGCAATATTAACGGACACGTCTTTTTTTTTTTTCGATGGGAATTCATCAAATAACTTCTCCTGCTCTGAGCGGAACGGGAGGGTGTGTCAGACTCTTACTGACTAAAACCCACCCGTATTCCTTCCTGTTGCCTGTGTTGCCAGGGGCCTCGGTAACCCTTTACTACCGTCTTGCGTCGTAAATATCTGCCTACTCAGTTAAATTCAGAAGAATGTGATACTTCGTTGTGATCGAAAATTTCTGACATCACTTTGGCAGCATTAAATGAATATTCACCTACTTTAAGATGGGTAATTATTACTGGCAGTCGACATCGGGTCAGAAGCCAAAAAGAAAAAAAATCACTTAAATTATTATTGACATTCTACTTTCAAACATCACTGTCCGATATTTATGCTTCCAGTTCATATCACATATTTTTGTTATATGAGCGGCATTGATTGCGATATGGAAGAAAACTCGGAAAATTATTCTGTTAAGTTTTTATGATGCCAAATTGATGTCAAATATTTTCGGTTACAAAGAGACATTATTTTGAATTTAACTGAGAAGTCAGATATTTATGACGCAAGACATGTCCGTTAGTATTGCATTGACAGTGACACATATTTCTGAAGTCGATGCAGCATCCTTGGCAAGTTTTGATGTTCCTTCGATGTCACATATTTGTGCTGACACTTGTATTTATTTGCCTTCTACAAATTACCACATTTATTTGCCGTCACATGTATTATAATTGATGAATCATGAAATCAGATATTATTGCCGAGCTGTGCATAATAATATCTTGATGCTCGTGACTGTACTACCAACCAGTCACCATAATTTAGTTATTATTAGATATATATTTAAAACAGCAAGTTAGCCATCGATACTAAATTGAGTTGTAATAATTAATGCCTACGCTTCAATATGCTCACGAAAGTCTATTAAACCTATCGAATATTCAAAATGTATAGTTTTAGTTTTTAGTTGTTGTCTTCCACGAACGAAACCACACTACTAAAGAATCAGTTTCGAAGTGCATTGTCATATCAAAAGAACATCGATGTGACTTGTAAGACAAGTGTTAAGGTAGGCTTACTGGTCAAAGGGTGAGAAGATGTGGTGTGGTGGGCGCTGGTCCATGGCGCCGTCTCTAGAGCTGGCGCTGCCAACTGATGGAGCAGGAGACGGACAGCTGGCTTCAGACCTGGACAGAACATCAGGGCTTTTAGTGCTGCCAGAAGAGGCTGGCTCAATGTCTTAATGGACTACCAAACTGAATTTCGACAAACCGCATTACGTAAAGATTTAATTTCGAGAATATGGAACTCCGATACGTCTTCACTTCGACAAAACTTAAGATCGGAATACCTTAAGTTCGACACTACTGTACCAACTCCTATAAATCGTTTCTTTGTCATGACTTAAGTAGGAAACGATGCGACTTTGACAAGATATTTCTTCGACAACAATGCTAGTCCAACATGAGTCAACTTCGACAATATCATAAACCAACGTGATACATCTGAGACACCAATTTACTTCGAAATTATTCTACGACATTGGGAAACAACTTGTGAGGCGTATCGCAGTTCCATATTGTCGAAATAAAATCTTGTCGTATTACGGTTTGTCGAAATTCAGTTTGATAGTCGACTTACTGTCGAGAGTCTGGAATAACATAAGAATTCTATTAGAGGCTCTGCGAATGACGATACTGGATCCCAAAGTGGCTTATAGGTCGTTTCGTACGAATTTCCGTCGTTTCGGGCGAATCTACACTTTTAAATAATATTACTTTTTCTGTAGGCGATTCGCATGAAGTTAATATATTTGTGGACGAATCGACAACTCCTGAAATACGTATTGCAAATGGCTTACAAAATATTTGCTTTTAATATTACTCATAATCATTTGCTGAATAAAACAAACAAACTTGTACAAAATTAATCGGTAAATGTAGTTTCTAGTGTACTTTTTCTTAACTTTATTGCATAAAATTCAAAATTTGCCAATTACCTAATAGGTATGACTGGAATTGTCGATTCGTCCACTAATAAATTAACTTAGTAACTCGTACAAATCAACCAATAAGTCGCCAAACTACGTGTCACAAAACCCAGTGAATCACATCGCTACCAACTTGCTAGCTAGCACCCCGCTGAAAAAGAAGATGATCATATCATCACTTCTTTATTGATAGAAAAATAATCACGACAAGTTGTATTTATTTACATAACCAAATTACAAGATGATTATTAACATTAACTAAATAAAATTAAAACTAAGGTAAGCCTAAAAAAGGCCCTCGGGGCATTGTACCGAGGATGCTGGCGGCATTTCCTCGCTGAATTGCAATGCATTAGTAGATGCATGTATCTTTTGTATGGCTTAAGTGAAAAACAACGTAAAAGCCACTTTTCCAAGTAAATCAAAAAAATCATAAGTATTTTGAACACTGCAGCTTATAGAGAACATCGAAAAATAAGTACAGAACAACGTTTCTGTACTTAATTTTCTTCTTTTTATCTTTCTCTATCTTTACTGTTGGCTGGTGCCAAGAGTTCTTCAATACCTCTCATGTCTCGGCGATCTATTCGGCGACCTGTTCGGCGATCTGAGGGGCGAGCGTCGGGGCGAGCCGGGGGTGACTGGGGGCGAAGCGCGGGGCGAGCCCGCCGCCCCTGACACCGGCGACGCCTCCGCCGAGCCGCGGGACATGCCGCATTCTGATGAACCCTGGTGGACGAGAATAGGATGAGTTGGATGTTTTGTGAGAGGATATTTATACAGGGTGAAATTGAAAACATGCGACAAATCTAAATGGGCGATTGTACTCATCATTATGAACAACTTTTACTAAGGGACCACAACTGAAATCGCGGAAAAAAAATCAGGTTTTCCCTACATTTATGTCCGCATAATTCGACAAAATGTAGGAAACAGCTGATTTTATTTCCGCGAATGCAGCTGCGGTCCCTTAGTAAAAGTTGTTCATAATGATGAGTACAATCTCCCATTTCAGTTTGTCTCATGTTTTCAATTTCAATCTGTATAGTATAGTTGGTTGTGGTGGACACTTGAAGAAATGAATTAACCTAAGAAATTATTTATATAAATAAAATATAATTATTATTTAAATGAAGAAGGCAGTTGCTTCTTCAGCAGACGTCGCTTGCCCATCAGGAGGTGAAGGTAATTAACTCATATCTGAAGCATTTGATACTGGCTTGTTTTGTCAGCTACCTACCTAACAATCCTCCCTATTTAGAGGTGCAATTTTTCCACCATAGCATAATTAGCCTATAAAGTTCCCACTGCTGGGACACGGCCTCTCTCTTCGAGAGGGAGTGGGTTGTAATCTCCCACGCGGGCCCAGTGCTAGTTGGAAGATGTTACATGTCATCGAAATTTCGGTTCTCAGACATGCCGGTTTCCTCACGATGTTTTCCTTCACCGTTTTGAGTGTCCACACAAGTAAAGCGCCTGCCTGGGTTCGAACCTACATTTCGTAAGTCGAGCCCGTTACCACTGGGCCACCACTGCTCTCAATTTTTCCACCATATTAAAATAAATCCCCCTATGGAATCCCGAACATATTCCCTAAATAGCAAAGTTAACAAATCAGCAAGCTTATCAACGTCAAAACAAACAACACCCCCGATATTCTGTTATCGTACCTTATCGTCGGTGGGGTCCCTCTTAGTCAGCACGTCACCCTCTCGCTTCCTCTGCTCCTCCTTCAAACGCTCGGCTTTCCTCCACTTCGCTCGCCGGTTTTGGAACCACACCTGGTAACAAGGAAAACAACACGGTTCAATATAATTTTACTTAATACCCGACTTCGATAAAAACACTAGGTACATAGTGAAGAATAACCTCCGTTTTGGAAGTCGTTGGCAAACAGCCGCGACGCGACACTAGTAGCACAATTTCTATGAAAATTGATCGCGATATCGCGCCAGTCTGCACGAGCCTTCAAACAAAACAACCAAAGCCACTGACTTCTGAAACTAAAGTTATTTTGGAAATCAGCTGTTTTATTTTATATTTTTTTAGTTCACGTTACACTTTTTCGCGACAACTTACGTTTGTAGTTCGATCTCGTGTGTAATATCCGTAATAATTTTTGACAAAAATATGAGTAAAATTTAGGATTAGAACTAAAGAATGCTGTTGTGTTGCTTACACTGTTAAAAACATCAATTTTTACGTGTTTGTTGTTGAAAAGCATGGTCGACGACGGCAATAATTGAGTACTAGTCAAATTAATTATATTTTATCATTTACCTCATTTATCTTTCATATTATTAAGTTCTAATTGTAAGGAGTCATCGTCCTCACATTTAGTTATAATTTCAACATTATTTACACTAATATTTTTGTAACAATATAATTTAAAAGAGTGTCCATAGAGTTTCTTGCCCGTTCTTCTCCATAGGTACCTACTACGCTTTGGAATGGGCAACTAGCTTCATATTTTTAACTGACCGACTCCTTGACAATTCAAAAGTGCCTGTAGTAAATGGTTTAATTGAAACAAATGCTTTGAGTTAGAGTTTGAGTAGATAAATGTTATGATAACGCTTTTTTTACCAAAACTGCCATTTATAAACCAAATGCAATTAATTTTATTCACATCATAAATACATCTAAATATAATTTATAGGCCATCTTAGTAATCCTCACCAGGCGAGCTGTCAACACGGAACCCAGTAACAGCACATCATTACAACCCCATTTTGTACTCGTTATAACTCCAAGATAACAGATCATGCCGCCACTCTATCGCATAAGGGCACCCAAACCTCCAAAACCAGTAAACCTTTACACCAGAACAATTTCTTTGATACGAGGGGTCTTGGTAAACTGGTCATGTCTTAATACGAGCCAATTTAACAAGACCCCCGCTGTCGAACCAATTGTTTAGTACAGAAGATCCTGTTTTGCCGGGGATGGTAAGCCGGTTAGCAAAATACGTCGGGGCCACATTTGCGCTGCAATTTTCGCAATTTAGTTTTAATAAGCTTCGGTGCGTGAGTACCACGAAATCTAGGGGTGAATGTAGAAATTGTGGTTGTGGCAGTAGGTAGAAACGTATAAGATTTAGATGTTAGGCGCGGGATAGCTATAATTTAATTTTAAGTTTTGATCGTTACCTTATTTGCGTAATATATTTTTTAGCTCGGGTCCAAGTTTAATTTAAATAAAGAACGACGATGTTGATTCGATGTTACAATTTCAAATTTATAAATGGAACATAAATTCTAACATAATTATTTATCAATCCGAAGTGTAATTATACAATATCCCTCAAAGCGATAGTAAATCGTCATCTGCCTTTTCCCAACTATGTATGTTGGGGCTGGCTTCCTTTCTACCCGTACGCAGCTAAATACCAGTATTTTACATGGAGCGACTGCCTATCTGACGTCCACAACCCGGTTACTGGATAACAAGATACCCCTTGGTAAGACTGGTTGTCAGACTTTCGGGCTTCTGACGACCCGCAGCAACTGTCAAGGATCTACAAATGACAGCCGAGACCAACGGCTTAACGTGTTCTCCGAGGCACGAAGGGGTTTTGATAATTATGTAAAGATGGTCACCTATCCACGCACCAACCGTGACAAGCGTTGCCTAACCTGAGCGATCGACCCGAGCGGCTGTTATTACTTAGCCACAAGCCCCACTCCCAGCAAAAGTAAATGATTTTATAATAAAAAAAAACTTGATTACAGAAAAATATAGTTAAGGTTCCCAAAAACAATATTTTCCAAGTAAAAAATTACATTACAGAAAAAAGTGTATCGTCCCAAAGATTTGTCTCTTCTACATTCAATCTGTGGCCCGTAAGAGCACCACAGTCCCTTAACACCAGTAAGCTAATTTCGTTAAAATAATAATCTGCCCATAATCCCGACCCGCCTAATAGTTTTTATCTCTTACGAGGGTAGAATTAATATTTGAACGTGTCGAACACCCCTGTTGTACCACCCTCGTGAGTTTATTGTTATTAGGGAAAATGTACTTTGTGGTATTTTTTGGTTATTAATTTTCTTGGGAAATTTAGGTCCGGGGGATTGGAAGCCCCGTTTAAAGACGTTTAAAGTCGTTTATTAAGCAAGTCGTGGTTTTATAACGGTAAGAACTTATGTTTAATGTTAATTTGATAATAATAATAATGTCGTTAATAATCTTCATGATTTAATGGGGAAATCTTGGATTGGCCTGCAATATACAGGGTGTAAATGTAAAGGCTGGAAACCGGGTTGTATACCTACTTAATTACCTACATTATCAACCATGTGTTGCGAGCTTGCGATCGGAACTATTCGGGTAGCACTCGGGTGAGTTCGGATGAGAGAGACATGGAGCGCAAAACGTCACGGCAATGCAATGCCATGCATCAAACTAAACATTGTAAAAAAAGTACCTAATTCAATTCTTTTAAAACGTTTACCTAGTTATGGCCCACCTTTGGCTCATAATCCCCTATTCTCTATAAGTCTGTGCATCCCTGGTCTAAATATGTATAGGTTTCAAACAATTAGAATTTAACTGGCCAATCAGAGAGCCTAGCGTAGTGGTAGTCGCTTTCAAAGCATTTCGTATTTTTGCAACGACTTTCAGCAGGATTGACATAAGCTTTTCGGTAGCTCCATCATCGTTATTGCAGATAATAGTTCACTTTGTCTAGGTCCTCAGGTCAACGTTCTCGTTAGAATCAGAGTCAAAGAATCCTAATTAATATTATGAATGCAAAAGTCGAAAGTGACTTTGTTTGTTACGCTTTCACGGTAAAACCGCTCAACGGATCATGATGTAGGTTAGGACAAGAATACTTTTTACCAGGTAGTCCCGTGGGATAATTTCTGACCTCCACGCAGGTGATTTTACGGGCAAAGCTACTATGGTATAAATAAGTTGGGATGAAAGACAAATTGGTAACTCACCCCAATAGATTCCTACAACAACAACAACAACAATAACAACAAGCCTTACTTCACTAAATACTTATAAACACAAAATTACCGATGTCATGATTCACAAACCAATTCACCCCATCAACCCCATTGTAGCCTAAGAGCACATGTCGCTGATCCCAAACCAATATACGATGACCTTCCTCACCCTTCTTCGCCCTTCATCACTGTCCAAACTTCACACAAAATGTTGCAGTACATCGATAGGGTTTTTTTCGTAATAAACAAGTACCTAAAGTCGAATTATTATTTCACTGGAGTAATAAAAACTGTGCTAGCTGTCAACTTTGTGTAATAAAATGGTCATATTTATTGTATTCTAGACTTTTACACTTATTATTAGAGATCGGATATTCAGATGCATATTTACCTAAAGTTATTTTTTAGCTATGAAAGTATAGAAGCTCTTAAAATACTTTTTTTTAAAAAAAAAATCTTGGGATGCCAGGAACACCATGCATACCATGCGTATGGAAGCGACTACAAAAAAATATTCATTAAAAAAAAACCCCGGGATTCTTGGATTGCATATTTATTTAATATTAATGTTTCTACCTACTTTACATTACAATATTAGGTAGGTAGATATGCATCCAATTCTATAGTCAGAAAAAAACACAAATTTTTCGATTCCGGAATGGCGGGCGGGATTTTTACGATAGATACAAAAGCGCTTTCCATATTAGCCAACATCTCAACTTTAGGTGAATATGCATCCGAATATCCGATCTCTACTTATTATTATACATTTATTTTACACTCGTATAAGTCGATTAAACTAAACGATCACCATTACAATAAATATAACCATTTTATTACAGTAAGTGACAGCTAGCATACTATACATTATGTCAGATTACTAACAGTGAATGAATAATTCGAGTTTAGGTAATTTGGAATTAAACAAGTTGGCGGGTCGCCTGAGTATGTGGTCCCATGGACATATTTTGCAAAACCAGAGGTATGGAGTTGCCATCCCAGGACACAAAGCTGAAATGTCCCATGGCCCTAATTTCATCGGCACCCTGAATACCGGAACGTAACAACAGAAATAGGGATTTAATAAACGATAGTCAGTCTAATAGTTCTAATTCGTCTGCGGTTTTTTTTTAATAGATATTGGTAAATGGTCTATTTTCTATATTACCTTCTTTGAGAGGACCTCGTGGGTAAGAAATAACAGCCGCACGGGTCGATCCATCAGGTTAAGCTACACTTGCCAGTGTTGGTCCGTGGATTGGTGACTATCTTTACATACCGAGACTCCTCCGTGCCTCGGAAAGCACGTTAAGCCAACAGCCAGTCTTACCAAGAGGTATCGTATTACCCGGTAACCGGGTTGTGGAGGTCAGATAGGCAGTCGCTCCATGTAAAATGCTGGTATTCAGGCATCCGGTTAGACTGATAGCCGACCCCAACATATTTGTGTAAAGGGTAGGCAGATTGATTGGTATTACCTTCTTTGAATGAGCTCGAAAAAGGTCTACTGCTGGACATAGGCCTCCCCCAAGCGTCACGTCGCCACATCGACCGGTGCTGTACTTCTCGCATTCAGCGAAGAGCTCTCTACTAGTAGTTAATAAACAGGGGTCAATGAAGCTGGTCGTGTTCCTCTCATTAAGGGGTGTGCACACTAGGGGTGCGGTAATTACCTTCTGTTAACAAACGTGGATTGTTTGTCGTCCTTTACACGGTACATTGAGTGCGTTTGTGTTAAATAATAACAAATATTGTTTGTGTGAACGACGCTTAAGGGCGGCCTGTTTAATCACTTCTTTTGTGTGAACAAACAACTTATAAAAAGGTGATATTGTGATTCAAATTTCGATGACATTTAATAATGAGTTTCGAGTATTAACGTTCTAATGGCTTTATATCTTAATTCAAGTATGTTATAAAACTAATTAATTGCAAATTATGAGCATTTAGATATTGTCTGATGATAAATTCGACATCAGTATATACCTATCACAGAAAACAAAATTGTAAGCTTCTAGTTAGCAGTAGTTATTTTCTATCGTTCAATGGAGTGTTAATTTTTTTCAAGACTGTCTGTTTTACCCGACTGCCTCAGGAGGGTAATGTTTTTCGAGAGTATGTATGTATGTATGTCTATTTCTTTGGCACGCTCTGTAGCCTAAACGGCTTGATGGATTTTAGCATATGAGGTGTCCTTAGATTTGGCATAATTGTAGGAGTGACATAGGCTATATAATATTTATAAATTGCATCTGCAAGTACAAAAAAAGGAGGGGAATGTTTTTTTTAAATTAATTGCAACAATATTGGTATCAAATAAAAGCTAGTAATAAGTAATTTTCAAATATATATATAAATAACACTAAAAAGCTTGAAAAAAAAAAAATTATTTAAAAAACAAAAAACCCGACTGCTAAAACACATAACTGAAAAAGGAAAAACAAGCGTTATAAGTTATAATCTATATAATTTTGGTCTTGCAGGCGGGGACAGTCGAATAACCTGAAATATGGTGTAACTTTTGATTGTCCCCGCCTGCGGTACCAAAATTCTATAGATTATAAGTTATAACGCTTTTTTTTTTTTTTTTTTTTTTTGAGGGTGGGAAATCATCAAATAACTTCTCCCGCTCTGGGCGGAGCGGGAGGGTGTGTCAGACTCTTACTGACTAAAACCCACCCGTATTCCTTCTTGTTGCCTGTGTTGCGGGGGCCTCGGTGACCCATAAGTACCTTCCCGCGACAAGTTATAACGCTTGTGTTTCCCTTTTCAGTTATGTGTTTTAGCAGTCGGGTTTTTTGTTTTTTAAATAATTTATTTTATTACCCAACTGCCCCAGAAGAAGCGTAATGTTTTTCGAAAGTATGTATGTATGTATGTCTATTTCTTTGGCACGCTCAGTAGCCTAAACGGCTTGATGGATTTTAACATAAGAGGTGTCGTCAGATTCGTCTTAATTGTGGGAGTGACATAAGCTATGTAATATTTATATATTGCATCTGCAAATACAAAAAAAGGGAGGTGAAGGTTTTTTTTTTTAAATAAATCACATACAACAATATTGATATGAAATAATAGCTAATAATAAGTCAATTCAAAATATTAATAGAACTAACAAGCTTGAAATAAAACAAATTATTTAAAAAACAAAAACCTGACTGCTAAGACACATACCTGAAAAGAAAAAAACAAGCATTAGGTATAATTTATAGAATTTTGTCATCGCCGGACTAACCAATAACTTGAAATATGGTGTAACGTTTGTTTGTCCCCCCGGCGATACCAAAATTCTATAGATTATAAAGCTTGTTTTTCTCTTTTCAGGTATGTGATTTAGCAGTCGGGTTTTTTGTTTTTTTTTTTTTAATTTGTTTTATTCCATATGACAACTCGTAAATTATTTAAGTAGATGAGATGTACAACTAAAATCTAAACACACATGAGTTGCATTTTACGAGATTCTCTTTTATTCAAACAGGGACCACACAGTATAAACCAAAATTATGTTTCAACCTTAATTTCTCTAGTTAGAAAACATATTTCTAAGCGCAGACGTGAAGTTGAAACAAAATTTAATTTCAAACATAAAAGTTTAATTCAAACTCGCCACTTAGAACATGACTCGCATACATCACCTACTTAAAAGTTACTACCCCTTAATTGTGTCACCACCAGTAATGTTTTAAAACACTTCATACGAGGAGTTAACGTGAAAGTTAACGTTAAAGACTCATGGAAATATGTTAAGAAACCGCGGCGAAACTGTTTAAGTAACGGGGAATGTTTTCGCGACTCGTTTTAAGTGACAGCTCGTGTGTTAAGGGGAGTTTTACGTTAAGTGATTACACGGTACGGTGGTTTGTTTTGGTTGATGTTAAATATGTCGATGTTTTTTAACGGTGTCTGTAAAAATGCGCATAACAATTTCGAAATTGCGTAGCGGTGAATTTTCTCGCGAACCGTGAAATATTTCCATTACTTTGCAATGTGTACTTATTCTTTATAAGAAAAGAGCTGAAATTATTGTTATAACTTTTATTTTTATTAATCGAGTACATTTATGGTAATAAGTTTAGTTTTAGGCCACCTATTTACTGTCAAAACCAACGTAACTTTATTTCTTATCAAATAGTGTCATATTGTACAGTCGCCAGCAGATCAAGTTACCACAACTGTCAAATTTTCTCATTCGATTTTGAAATTAACCATCAATATTTTAAGGTTTAAAATCATTTGGAGAAATTTGACAGTATAAGGTACCTTGATGTGCTTGTACCTATCTGCATGAAAGTAAATAATTATTATTACAAGCGGGATGACGCCTGGGTAAAAAAAAAACCTGTTTAGTCCGTAAGTCAGATAAAAAAAAATATTAGACACGTAATTTTTGCTTTATCATATTAATAAAAAAATACTTAGATAAAACGCATTAAAGTTGGGAGTAGGGGCTCGCTACGTCACAATTCAGTATAAAATCTAGCAAGGCGTGACGTCATGTTACATTTTAATTCAATATATCGCCGTAATCTTTTGATTACGTAAAAAAAGAAAAAACACGTTTCCAATATTTTTTTATAATCTTGGTAGCTCACGGTCAAAAAACAAATTGTCATGATCCCTATTAGGTAGTAGGTACCTCTAACATAAAATACTCATAAAGCACAGAGCCTTAAGGTGATACTTAAAAATAAATAATAGCAAACTGGGAAGAAAGTGAAAGTGAAAAGTTGAAAATTATAGCGCAACAATGCGCTGGAACCAAAATAAAACAACGTAAGAGCGCCAAACCAAAACAAAATAGCTTATAAATAAATTAAGCTATTATTTATTTATTTATTTAACAGTTTATGTACACACATATAAACAGACAAGAAGAAAGGAATAGAAAAATACGTAGGTACAATGGTGATGCTTAATTCTAAAGAAATCTCTTCCAGCATACCTGCGACAGGAAAGTAGACAAAGAGATGTAGACACCGCGTGTAAGAGTAGAAGAGAAAACAAAATACATAAAACCAAAAACAAAAAACTATTCACTAATTTTAACTATTCACTAATTTTTGAGCTATGTAATTTTTTCGCCAAGCAATAAATACGCGTAAATTCTGTCGATGAAAATTAACCCAATTGCGTTTTCCTTCAGTCAGAGTATTAATCAAATAGTCAATAAACTTATATCCAAAGATAAAATCCATACGTGGTATAATAGTGAAATAAATCGTTACGAAAAATCCCCTAATTTGTTCTCGGTATCGCCTTAACATCTGAGACCCGGCGACACACTGACGGCCATGTCTCTGTGACTTTGTTAAAAGACCGTAATGGCGGCACCGTCAACCGACAGCTAATTTGAACAACTTGCCAATCTGCCCTGTACTCGATCACTTAGCGTATCGGTTAAGTCATTACTTAACTTTGAACGACAGTTTACGTCGCATAAGAGGCTGGTTACTTCAAAATTACTTGCTGGCAAAAAAATGAGGTTTATGCGCAAAAACCACAATCGAAAAAAGATTTATAGATCTATCTAGTTCTGATCTATTTAATTTTGTTAGTAAGTGTTAGCTAATATAAACAGACTATTAAGAGTTAGCTAATATACACTACGAAAACGGACCCTGTTTTTTTTTGGTTAGGAAATTATCAAATAACTTCTCCCTCTCTCCTCTCTCTTCTCCTGGGTGGAGCGGGAGGGTGTATCAGACTCTTACTGACTAAAACCAACCCTTGTTCCTTCCGTTGTCTATGTTGCCAGGGGCCTCGGTATCCCTTTTGGAGTTTCCCACGAAATGGTCCCTGCTGCCTGTCTTATTGCTTGGCTAATCAAATCAAATCAAAAGTCATTTATTCAAACTAGGTTAAGAATCAGCACTTTTCGAACGTCAAAATTACATAAGACAATCCCCCAAAAATGCCCGCCCTTCACCATTTCCTAGTGCTTTAGCTGGGAAGAATAAGTGGCGCAACAAACTCCCCAGCAGCACAGCTGTCTGTTCAGTAGAAAAACTTGATTCTATGCAAATCTTATGCAAAGTAAATACCATTACGAAACACAAAACATTAATCTTTTGGTCACCAATTCACAAAAGGTGTTGTACTGTCGTAGGTCATCATCATCATCATTTCAGCCGAAAGACGTCCACTGCTGGACATAGACCTCCCCCAAGCACCGCCATTTCGACCGGTTCTGTGCTTCCCGCATCCAGCGGATTCCTGCGGCCTTCACAAGGTCATTGGTCCTTGTAGGAGGCCTTCCAACGCTACGTCTTCCGGTACGCGGTCGCCACTCCAGAACCTTTCGGCCTCATCGGCCATTTGTTCTGCGAGTAATGTGCCCTGCCCACTGCCACTTATGTTTGGCAATTCTTCGGCCTATGTCGTATATCGTAGGTACCTTATTACTCTTATATGTGATTGTACATTACGTAAATCTAGGTTGCGGAAGCGTTGAGTGTTCTAATGGAGGCATTTATTTCCTTACAAGTACTATCACTATGTTGTACAAAGTTGTTAAAGAAAATAAACTATTACCACGTTTTTATTAAGTAACTTTCTTGTTTGTCTGTCTGTCGTTCCGGGTGAAATCTTGCAACTCCAAATTCGAGCACTTCAGGATTAGCTATCCAGCTGAAAATTTCAGGGTAGCTCATCACTCGATGACAATGCATTCTAAAGCATTGCATGCCAATACATAATAATTGTATTAGCATGCAATGGCGACCTAACCTCAAAAAAAACATAAAATCGGGGATATCGCCGGGATCCAGATTGTTCCCGTAAACCTTTGGTGGATTGTGTTGCTTGCCTTGCTCAGGATTTTATTTTTTTTTTGTTTAATCTACATTTATTTATTTATATTTGTATTTTTGCTAATTGCATTCGGCGATATTTTTTCAGCAACTCGTCGAAAACAATAGTATAGGAAGAAAGGCGATAGCGAAACGCGACACTAGTAGAACAATTTCTATGAAAACTCCATGGAAATTGTTCTACCAAAATCGCGTCGCGTTGCTGGTTCAGGCCATGGCACGGAGCGAGAGGGCATGGGCAGCCGTCACCTCCTTTTGCGAATGCTCGCGAAGGAGGAGGCGGGACGGTTGAGGGTAAGGCAAATTTCGCGCCCTCTCGCCCCTAGCCGCCGCAGGTGACGCCCTGGGCGTCGGGAATCCCTGGCGGATTTCCGGCCACCGTAGGCGCGGGCTTGCGGACGGTGAGCAATGGGTAGCTCACCGTCCGGTAAGGACCAGGTCCGGGTCGACGGCGCGTTGTTTTCCACGCGTGCCTCAAAGATATATCATCAGCACAAGTGTAGGGGTCCACTAGGGCCGATGCCTGCCGGGGTCGTGTGGAAATTCGAAAGGGTTACCCAGAGCGGGAGAAGTTATTTGATGATTTCCCACCCAAAAAAAAAAGCGTCGCGTTGCGCATGTCTGCGGGAGCCTTTATACTAAAGCTTAATCACATTGTATATTTAGGAGGCATCAAACAAGAAATTAATAAACACATTCTAAACCAAATACTTACACTCATAAGCTCAAACAAATTAATCCCATATACATTAAAATTAACATTATAAATTACCCGAAGTATTCCCAAAACTGATTATGTACAATCTACTTGAACCGACTGACGTTCCATGTGGCGTTAAGTTTTTCATCACATGATTAGGGGCAAATTGCCCCCCTTCCACCCCCCTTGGGGATCCGACAAATCTACCGTTATCCCCACTAAGACCCTAGGAGCTTTCTTAGCTCGCGGTTCGACGATGTGTTAAGATGTGAGGTGGTATTTAAACTTATAAAGATGCACATTACTTAACTTCGAAAATAGAATGAAGTTAAAGAAGAATTTCAGATGAGGAATACGACTGTACGTATGCGAATCGTAATTTAACATAGATTTGGTTAGGAATGGGTCTTCAAGACAAAAATCCAAGATATAAAATCATTATCATTATCGGTCATAACAAGTTCCACACCATTATAACACAAACAGTAGCAATTTTTTAAATAATTGTAGGTACTTTAAATTACTAATTAGATAATATACTAACATTATTTATAAGAAATTTACTAACACAGTGGATCCTATGTTGTCCAAAATAAAGAATTTATTATTATTATTATAAAAAATCATCAGCGTAAAACGAGCCGTTCGTTCTTTTTTAGCGACTCAACTTCAATTGAAAATGTTCTAATGGCAAAAAAATGTCAATGTCAAAATTTTTTATTATTTCAGTACCTATAGTCGACCTCACAACTTCTTTTTGAAGGTCAATACCTTCATAAAACGACAAGGTCTATGTCACGGTTACATCGTTTCAAACCTAATAAGGTTGTACTGCAATAAGTTTCAATTTAGAATTGTTGTCAAAACTGGGAACTGCTGACAAAAGTGGTACGAGCTGTCTCGCTATGTTCAGTCCAAATAAAACATTACCACACACAAAAAATCACTGCCAACCCACACGAAAAAGAAACAAAAGAGATTCATACCTAATTCCATTTTCAAAATACCGCCTCCATGTTTAATGCGTTTCGCGGTCCAACCGCCTCGTAATTAGATTCCGTCGCAGAGTGGTGTAATTCGCGCAAAATGGAAGACGTATCGCAGATAACATGTTTACGAGAAATTATCTTCGGGATCATATCGACTGGATTAGCTTGCAGTCGTATCTAGTTGTGAGTTTGTGACAGTTTCATATCATGGATGTTTAGTTTGTTAACTAATTTTGTAGTTTGTGCTGTGGTAGGTATAATGAGAAATACAAGCGATTTCAGCAATTTTCCTTGGTGGAATTCTTTTCATACTTATTTATAAATTTCTTCTTTGTTCCTTCTTTTGCCACACCAAACATTCACTTCCATACATAAGCGTAGGCACTAGCATACCATTATGAACAGCCAGTCGAGCCTTTTTGGGCATCGATTGGTTGGTCACAATCGAATGTATGTAAGCGTTCACTTTATTTCCCGCATTTACTCTCCTTTCCACATCTTCATCAATATTTCCATCCCTTGTAAACTCCCCAATTAAACTCACTTGCTCCAGACTCTTATCATTTATTTTCACATCACACACCGATACATCCTCTTCTCTTTCAAACACCATGACCTTCGTCTTATTCAAATTTATATTCATCCCTTTCCTCTTATATGCTTCATCCATCACAGTCACCATGTCTTGCAACTGTTTTGCTGACGAAGCACCAATTAATGCAGCAATTTAAGATATTTTAACGACAAAACGATAATTTGTCAAAAGAAGTAAAAGCACTCTCTAATTTGTTGTTTTTCAACCACTATTATACATATTGCAGCGTTATATATAGAGTTAACTGGCGAAATGTGAGTGTACTATAGGTACACCTCTGCCCCACCCTTCGGGAAGACTCGGCTTGATGTTATTTTATTGTATAATTATATATCAGTGATGACCCAGTGGTAGCGGCTATGACTTACGAGTTATAGGTTATAGGTTCGAACCCTAGCAGCCACTTTACTTTGTGTAAATTATTTCATAACCACTGCTCTCAAAACGGTGAAGGTACTCGTAAAGATCGTGAGGAAATCAGCATGTCCTAGAACCTAAAAATCGAAGACTTGTAAAATCTACCAACTCGCACTGGGCCCATGTGGTGGATTATGGCCGACTCCCACTCACAGAAACAGAAGGCCTGTGTCCCAGCGGTGGGAACATAGGCTAATTTTGTTTATTATGCTTATTATATCTTCTAATATATAAAAATCTCGTGTCACGGTGTTTGTCGTCGCACTCATCCGAAACGGCTCGACCGATTTTTATGTTTTTTTTTTATGTAGGGGTATTTGATAGGTCGTAAAGTATATTTCATCCCGATATTCCCACGGGATCGAGAATTACGCAGGCGAAATCGCGGGGCGCAGATAGTATATTTATATTAATAAAGGTTTACCAACAGGCTTCTATACAAAGTGTCGTTTTGCATCCTCGTCAAATTTCAGGAGACTGCTATGAAAGACATCTAAAATCAAATAAAATTACGATACCTGCTCAATAATCAATACATACTTGTTTTTTTTAGTTATTTAAGTTTGACAGTATTTTAGAATACACCACTTTTACAGAACAGAATCACCCGTTGCGTATACGGTAGTATATATATGGTATGGGCAGTTACAGTGCGGTATCACACAGGCCGCGTTTAACATGCGTGTCCCACATTTCCGAAAATTAGATAAAAAAGTCCTACTTATTTTATTATTGATTCGTGTCAAGAATTATTAGCTTAGTTACCTCCTTGAATTTGATGAGGATGCATAACGATACCTTGTATACAACATTTTAAATTATGTTTACGTACTTCATGTAAACAATTCATTAGTAACTGGAGTCAGAAACAACTAATTATAACTTACACTCTAATTTTGTTCAACTCCAATTATTCTCATTGTCAAAACTGTACGAGTATCATACGACAAATATTTGTCAATGGTAATTTGTGCTGCATGACACGCGCTTGCACCGAAGGGGTAAATGTGAGGGTTACACCCATCAGGCCATCACCCACTTGTTACTAGCGTCGCGTCGTCGCACGAGTATAATGTTGCGACAAATTGCATTAATTCCTCATCTCGTGTTATGACAGATGATAATAAAACTAAGTTGCAGGAAGGTTGCAGAAAACTGTTGCAGTATTTAAAAGGAGGACTAAAGAACACTATCTTTCCATTTCGTCATAGTAGCGTATGTATTACTATTTATTATGATTAATTTATTTATTAATTATAATTATTTATTATTTTAAATTACACTGTATTTTTTTAATATTCTAGTGATATATATTTTTGGAAGTATGTATGCATGTTTGTATGTATGTATGTTAGTATATTCCCATATTATTTGTTTTGTGAATTGATTCTATTGTATGTATTCTATTTTCTCTTCTACTCTTACACACGGTGTCTACATCTCTTTGTCTACTGTCCTATCGCAGGTATGGAAGAGATTTCTTTAGAAATAAGCATCACCTTTGTACGTATTTTTCTGTTCTTTTTATCTTTTCTGTTTATACATGTGTGTACATAAATGGTTTAATAAATTAAATAACGTTTTAGGGTTGTAAGAGTGAAGGAAGGAATAATTTACCCGGGATATAGGCTAGATTTGAAGTCATTGGTTTATTTTGTCCCTACTAGTTTAGTTATATGTGTTATATGTGCTAAAGAATGATGAATGAAAGGCGACTTACAAAAGGTATTTACAAGACAGACGTGAGTGGAAATGGAGGGGACGCCCCAGACAGACATATAGTGACCTCATTAATGATGTTCTTCAAAAAGGTCAGCTGCGTAGTACTCGCAACCGGCGTGCGTGTATGACCAGATGTACATATGAACGTTAACGAAGCAAAAGGAGTTTGTAAGGAGCGTAGCAGGTGGCGTTCTATAGTTTCTGCCTACCCCCATTGGAAGAAGGCGTGAGTTTACGTGTGTGACGATTATAATAATATTAAGTGCAAGTTGGAGTTTCACTTCCACTCTTCGATCACAACGTCACCACTAATACGCGTACGAGGAGACAGGTAGAAAACCTTCCACCTATGTCCCCAAAGTTAAGAATTCTTCATTAAGTATAGGTATGCTTAAGTTCAGCAGTATTGGTTGGATATCTGTAGAATAATTTACCCACAAGTTCCATTGTTGAACCCACAGAACACCTTCAGAATAGAATAGAAATACTCTTTATTATGTACACCATAATTACAGATATAAATGTTGAAATTTTACAAGGGGTGACACAATGGATCTCTTACAGACAATCTTCAGTTATGCTTTCTGGTTGAAACCCAGCCTGCTGCTATAAAATAAATCTAGAAAATGGAGTAGGTAGGTACAGCATCGTATAATTACCTAAAAGAAGTCCTTTAAACAATCAAAATCAAAATATTTTATTTCACATAAACCTACATGGGCACTTATGAAACGTCAGAAGCTAGGTGCTTAGGTTAGAACCGTTAGTGTTCCACGCGCGCCCCTTTCAGACGTCGCGGGGGGGGGGGGGGGGTTAAACACCTCACACCCCCCCCTGAGACTTGAGGTGACCCGCAGGGGCGGGCCGGCACTAGCCGGAGATCGTGGAAGTCGCATTAGATCCCATGATCCCCGGTGCAAGTGTGGGAGGCGAACACCGGGGTGGTTTTTAGTCAGTAAGAGTCTGACAGACCCCTCCGCCTACCCCAGGGCGGATGACATCCATGAGGATTTTCCACCCCGGAACAAAAAAAAAAAAGGTTAGGTTAGAACCGTGATCAAACGTGCGCGAGCCGAGCGAGCGCTATGCTGTTTCCAACTTGCTCGCAGCTTGGTAGGCTATTTAGTATTAGCGCAAAGTGCGTTACGTCGCAAGCAAGTTTGATACCAGTTCACAATTTGTCGGTGTCCCATGGATAGATTATAAACTATCGAAAAATAATGCGTTAAATTGTAAATAGTTTGTTGCAGTTTACAGTTTTTCGATTCGACAGTTTAGAATCTAACAGAAATAATACAGATTATAACCTAACGAAGTATTCATTTATTACCTAACGATTATTAAGACAACAAAAATATAAATAATTACTACTTCGTTAGGTTATAATCGTTAAGGCGGATGTAAATAGGTTTAAAAGGAAGATTGTTTAAAATTCAATCCTACGTAGAATGAAATTGAATTGAATTCTCTGTACTCCATACAAAATACAGTAAGTACTTATAAATGTAAAAAAAAAATACGTAACAGCTTATTCTTCATAATTTTCTTTTCTGACATCACAAAAGCAAACCCACTCAAGCATCATTTAAACCCAGCTACCAATTGTTTTGTAAAATGTGACATATTTCATTTTCACCCCTGATTAGATTTGAGTAAAAAAGTGATTGATAAAGTACAACAAGCCAAGTGCGTGGCGCGTGAAGTCGCGGCTCGAGTGACAGAAAAGAAAATGAAGATGAGTGGAAATATAGGAAGGAGTATATTTTGAGCGTTGGCGCAGCGGACATGAAAGAAAAGAAAGAAAGAAAGAAAATACGTTTATTTGCGGTAAACATGACGCAAAAAAGGAACACAAATACAAAAAGCAACAATTTGGGAGAGAATATGCGTCACATCCACGCAAAACGGCCAACGCTCAGCATAATACCACGACCCTTTGCGAGACAGAGCCCCAGCGCTGGTTTTCAGCGATAGCCGGCGTTGACGTGATGACGTCGACCGGTGCAGCACACAGTGAGATTATAATAAGAAAACAAAAAGACATCAGACGGTTAGTTGTAAAGGTATATCATTTTCATAATGTAAGTTATTTCAAACACAAAAAATGCTACGAGTAATATAGGGTGACTGGTAATGAATGACCGATAATTAAACACGTGACTTTACTCTTTATTAACAACCTAGTTAACCTAGAAACCTCTTAAGGGGTCATTGTAGGACGGTTGAGGGAAAGGGAAATTTCGCGCCCTCTCGCCCCCAGGAGACGCCCTGGGCGTCGGGAATCCCGGGCGGATTTCCGGTCACCGTAGGCGCGGGCTTGCGGACGGTGAGCAATGGGTAGCTCACCGTCCGGTAAAGACCAGGCCCGGGTCGACGCCGTATTGTAGGGGTCCACTAGGGCCGATGCCTGCCGGGGTCGCGGTGAAATTCGAAAGGGATACCGAGGCCCCTGGCAACACAGGCAACGGAAGGAATACGGGTGGGTTTTAGTCAGTAAGATTCTGACACACCCTAGCTCTGCCCAGAGCGGGAGAAGTTAAAAATTGCTCATAATTATGAGTATCAATAAGCTCTCACCAAACCTGAAGTCTCGAAAAAATATCTGCTGTTTCCTACATTTGTGTTCTCATAACTCGTCAAAATGTAGGGAATAACTGTTTTTTTTTGCGATTTCAGGTTTGGTGCCATAGTAAAAGTTGATCATAATGATGAGTAAAGCCACGTCTTCAGGTATTGGTCACTATCATTATTTATTTATTTATAGGAGAACCAACAGCTATATCAAATGGATAACAATTGTAGATGCTACAAACCAATTACAGGTTCTCACAGGTAACAACAGAGAATTTAATAAGTAGATATCTTAGGATCACTAAAAGGCACGATAGAAAAGAATATTTAAGGTACATTAAGCACTATGCACTTTAAAAAAAGTCGGCGTTCAGCTGAGTGCGTGCAGAATTGGTTTTGGTGGTAAATGGGTCAAATAAGAACTCTTTACAAAGGATATTAAAGTCCTTACTCGCTCGCACTATGTACGAGTTTTGCCTGTAGTTAGAAGAACAAAAAGAAATGGAGATAGGTGGATTAAATCTAATTGATCTCTGGAGGACATGAAACGCAGTTTATGCAGGAGATCAGCACAGTTAATCTCGTTAGATATAATTTTTAAAAGAAAAGCGCAATCTGCTAGTCGACGACGATTTATAAGTGGCTGTAAATGAAATTTCTTGCAAAGATTCATGTTATTATCAGAATGGTATGGTATACGCAGCCGAAAACAGAAAACGAATTAACCTAGATCGCTGTGATCCGGAAACGTGCCTAGAAGACACGTCAATTGGTCAAGGACAGCTAATGAGACACAATTGATTTTCTATTGTTTGACTCCGAATCGGTGTCGCGCGGGGCTTATCAGGCAGTTAGATATCTACATATTTCCAGGTTTTTGCCTGTGTAGTGGTGTTAAAAATATCCGTACGTAAATAGTGTAAGATCTAGGCTAGTTTTCAAACTTCGCCACTCTTAAGGAAACCCGATACCACTGTACTCACTGCTTCTTAGTCTCGGCTCTGCTTTATTAAGGCATCTGCAAGTTTCCATACGTCCAGCACACCCTAATCGTTCAGACCTGCTGATGGTCTTCACATGATCTGACCAAAATTATGTCTGTACTTTAAAAGAGACTGTGACCTCTAGAATTTGTTTGGGCCTTTCTTCTCAGAGTAGTCAGATAGGAAACGCCGAGCTCATCTAGTTTTTTTTTTTTTTCTAAATATGATTGACGTGTAAAAGTGTTTGTACAAACCAACTTACAGAAAATAAAATCATTTCATATCATTTATTTTCATTTCATTTGGTAGCAGGTCTGAATGATTAGGGTGTGCTGGACGTATGGAAAGTTGCAGATACTCTTTTAAAAAATAATAATTATATATTTTATATTTTTTTCAACTATAGTACATTGATCGAAGGATAACTGGCTATTATTTAAACAACGGCGTGAGTGTACCTAAATAATGCGACGCTACAGTACGCAACATTGTGTCGTATGTTTTATAATTTCTGTGTAGACAAACAAGAGTTCAATATGACGCGTCGTTAGCTTTGGTCGCACGCCGGTAGGGTTGCGCCGTACGCCCTATACGCCCCCGGGATCGTGGCTAATTGGTTTCATTATAAACACAACACTATTTTTGTTTTTTTATTGTTGTTCAATATACATCGGGAGTAGGTAATTGTTGAAGAAGAGTTAACTGAAATATGTATAATATGGGTAACAATTACATGAAAAGTATTAGAACAATAATATTATTAGCTATAGCTGGATTGAACAGAACTGGATCTACTTATGATCCAGTTCTGTCATATAAATTACCAATTAGCTATTTTTACGAACTTTCGAAGTCTTAAAAAAGTTCTGATTATTTACATCATCTGCCTAGCCTTTTCCCAACTATGTTGGGGTCGGCTTCCAGTCTTACTGGATACAGCTGAATACCAGTATTTTACATGGAGCGACTACCTATCTGACCTCCACAACCCAGTTACTGGGAAACACGATATGCAAGATTGGTTGTCAGACTTCGAGCTTCAGACGACCCGTAACGACCATCAAAGATCTACAAATGACATCCGGGACCAACGGCTTAACGTGCTTTCCGAGGCACGAGGGTCTTGGTATGTAAAGATGGTCACCCATCCACGGACCAACCGCGGCAAGCGAAGCTTAACCTGATCGATCGACCCGTGCGGCTGTTATTACTTAGCCACAAGCCCCTCTAATTATTTACAGATCATAATATCACAATAAAATTGCGAAAATGTTTCTAAAAACGAATAGTTCCATATTTCAAACATTGAAATATTGAGCTACGTACGATTAACACATTTATCACACTAATCATATTTATTAATCCCGTAAGTACTTTTTAGCAACAAATTACTCGCTAAAATGTTCACACTCACATAAAACAAATTAAAAAACTTCACATTATAAACATAATTAATTTCAACAATTTAGCTCACTACTCCAACTAGAAACAAATAATAAATTAAGTACTCGTTACTGGTAGCCCTATTGGCGAGTACTTCGAGTACCATTGTAATGCTGTGTTGTTTACACGCTCGAGAACCCTATTGTTTTACACGAGTGCCACTCCACGTCATTGGGGGGAGTTATAATTTTTTTGAGGGATCTTTTTGTTTTTGATTTTTTGAATTTGGATCTGTCATTTTATTTTGAGCGGAGAATTTGTCAACTGTTTTGTTTTGATGATTGTTAAGTACTCATTGATATATTCACACTTGACTGTCAGGTACAGTAACACGGAAAACGGATGTGTTAGGGGAACATGTGTAAGTGTGCATTCTGGATATTTAGGTACTCCAATGTTATAGATAGATATAGAAAATTCTTTTATTAAGACGCTGAAAACACCTAAACAGCGGTCACTGTCAGATTGCATAGAAAACAAAGAGAAGCGCGATGACACAACGCTTGTAATTTATTGCAAAATATGAAGCAATTATCTATTTACTCAAAATTGAGTTGAGTAATCGAAAATAAAAACAACCAACTTCTGCATTCAAATAAGACGCTCTTGTTATTAACTACATACGTAACGTATGTTGATATTGAATACAGATATTTTGGATTAGAACTCAAGGTAAGAGGTTAGTTTAACGTTAGTTTGTATCGAGATTTTTTTCCAAAACGTATTTTGGTAACAACCAAGTTTTGGGAAATATGTTCAAAATTAACATATATTTTTTCTACTACCACAAACTATACAGATTTGGCAATTTTTTTTCTTAAGACAAGCCCATTTTGGTCATTTGCCTCTTGTCAGCGCACAAGACACAAGCGCCTTAACCAGGAATTGCATAAGCAGGTACATAGCACCCCAATTGCGTAACACAATTTCAATCACTTACAACCTGAATGATTTTGAAGGATATTGCTAATCCATTGCTTCATATGTTCGAAAAATTTGTCTGCTCAACAACGTAAATAAAGCAATGAATTTTATTGAATTGTCAAAATGAAAGCCATTGCTACTGTAAGTGTTTTTCTCAATAACCCCGCAGGTTTCCCTGTCCCTACTAACTTTCCATCCCTACTAACATACTCTTCCCCAAAGCTCTTTGGGGCCTTGATGTTTTTTATCCGTGTCAATAACCTAAAATTATGATGATTTTTGCGTGGTTTGTGTTAATTTATGTAGGTACATGTAATAATATAACTAACAATATTTTTATCTGTTTGTTTCAGTGTACTAATATTCGTCAACTAATTTCACAGTAAATTCAATCATTAATTATTTAATCAACAAATTAATGGATTTAGGTTTTTTTTAAATCTCCGCACGTTCTCTCAACACATTGTCACTGGCAGAATTGTCGAAATCGCCACCATTGCTATAGAGAAATATAGAATAGAACCCCACAGGTAAAACTCAAATTAAATTAAATCATAACTGGCTTAAAATATTACCTACAAGTTACATTGGTGTTAGTTGCCAGTGTGCCGTAGACTAGACAGTTAGTCTGTATCGTGGGACTCGGGATAATATTTGGAAAGTCTTGAGTATCTTGAGCAAAATAATAACTTTGTAGCCAATCATATGTCACAATAGCACAGAGCACAGGCTCATCTGTTGCCCGGTCTTACCGACTATAGCATTACATTAGGCTTCACTGGTATTTGGTAATCCTTTAATTAATTTAGGTATAAACTGCAATCGCACCAAAGTTTAATCAACTTTCTAATGATACCTGTTCGACATTTCGTAGACTTACTCATAAAATAGTTTGTAAGAACTAATAATAGTCTTATATTTCCCTAATATTTGAAAAGCGACATTACAAATATCACAATATCCCAATCACTTATCAAGTACGACTGGTCGCTGGTACGTACATTCCGCTTGGCGCCGCTCGTTCGCACCCACCTCGCTGTAACCCAATATGTCCGACAGCTGCTCCCAAAAGCTTCCTTTTTATATTTTTCGGGCGAATTATCACCGACACTCTGCAGCCGGACGAGGATGCGAATCAAATTGAAAGCCGACTCAATTATATTACCAAGCTCTTTTAGGGCTGCCGAAGATGGTGGTCTGATGTTTGACGTCTGATGTTCAATTGAAAAGATTATGTGTCAGGTTTGCTGGACTGTTCACTGATGATGTATGGCTGAAGTTCAAGTTCTGGTACATAATTTGCATACTCCATTTACCAACGTCCATTAAGGCGCTGACAAGAGGCAAATGACCAAAACAGGCTTGTCTTAAGAAAAAAAATTGCCAAATCTGTATAGTTTGTGGTAGCGGAAAAAATATATGTTTATTTTGAACATATTTCTCAGAACTCGGTTGTTACTAAAACACGTTTTGAAAAAAAAAATCTCGATACAAACTAACGTTAAACTAACCTTGAGTTCCAATCCAAAATAATTAACATACGTTACGTATTTAATTAATAACAAGAACGTCTTATTTGAATGCAGAATTAGGTTGTTTTTTATTTTCGATTACTGAACTCAATTTTGAGTAAATATATAATTGCTTCATATTTTGCAATAAATTACAAGCGTTTTGTCATCGCGCTTCTCTTTCTTTTCTATGCAGTCTGACAGTGACCGCGGTTTAGGTGTTGTCAGCGTTTTAAAATATTAGTAAAGTGCAGCAAATATTTCTGTGGTGTTCTTAAAACAGATCCATGTACCTGATGAACCATTAAATATCCATCCCTGAGCCGACTGTCAAATTGCTGGAATAGATATAAACTTTCCATCACCCATACGAGTGTTCAATGCTATAAGCAAAACTTTTACTGTACCGAAAATCTACTCTGAGATCAAAACTAAACTTAAAGAATGGTTGCTGGGCCGGACTTATGAAGAAACAGAAAGTTTACTTTTAGGTTAAGTTAATACCCACACTCTGATCAAATACACAGCTACAAACACACTTACACCCCACATATACTCCACTTAACTGTTTTTGTATGTTTAAAACAGACAACAATATGCCTGTCGCACCCGCGATATCACCCCAGTCTGCAGGCCTTTATTCTATGTAAATTAGCTTCTTTTTATCACATTTTAATAAATTTTACTAATTTATATTATGAAATTATTATCTTGCGCTAGCAGAACTCATTAAATTTATTAACCTTGTGTCGTGTTTGGGTCACCAAGATACAGGCTGTGCCTAGTTTGGGACCCGCTGTTAAATCTAAGTTTTCTGTTGGCTAAAATTTCGTATTAATTGTTTATTTGTGAACTATGTCTAAGTTTAGTAAATTAATTTGAATTTGAATCCTTGCGATCATCCCGATTTATCAACCAAATACCTAATCCATCAGTCCTCTTCATACGCGACACCCCTTAATCCCAGTAGCACGTGCCGTGAGGTGCGAGCGGGGGTGCGGCGCGCGGGCGCGGGGTAACAGCTTCATACCGTAATACCATTCCGAGATGAGCGACTTAAATGCGTTACAGACCACCACTTCTACCTGACCTCCCCTGCCCCCCGCACCACTCACATATCCACCGATATTCCAACAAACCAATGAACTATCGAAGTCCAATCTAACATGGACGCTACGTTCAATTCTCAACTGTTTTGGTGGTTTTGGCAACGAACTAGAGTAGAGTGGGTTTTGACAATGGTAGTTAACTAATGAAAGTGGATGTTCGATGCGGACAAACGAAATTGGATATTGTCTTACGTGGCTGGTGGCTGGTAGTTACGTCGATAGGCATTGTTAGACAGTAGACTGGTCAATTCTGACGTTTGACATGTGATTGTAATTCCGTTGGTAACTTTAGAGTTTCCTTCAGTTGCATCTACGGATGGGGAGCGATTACTATAATTGAGTGGATTCCTTTATAGGTTTGGATACGAAATATCATATCAGTTGCAGTCAAATAGTCGGTTTGAAGGGTTAAACTATTCGTACATCCATGAGGCATTTGAACTAAGTAAATAAGACATTTGTAAATATGTGAGCATCATGTACCTATCACATTAATTTATCTGTCATTGCTTCATTTTTAATTCTTTTTTTACCTATTTTGGTATTGTAAAGGTGCATCGTTTTCACATATAATTTTAAAATGTTTACATAACCTATACATAATTTTGTAAAACATTTTAAAAGAGTAACGGTGGAGTTTCTTGCCCATCCTTCTCCATACGAAACTACCTTTTGGAAGGGACAACTAGAATCAATTCAATTTTTTTGTAAATTTTGACGTTTAAAAGTGCCTTTTATGTGCCTATTTGAAATAAATAATTTGACATTGACTTTGAACTTTGTCTCTATGATTAGCAATTTATAGCAGAGGTCTGAAAGTTGGACCACTTCAATTTATTTCAGTTGGACCAATCAGATTGGGCAGTTTTAGCCTGCTTGCTAATAAAAGTAACCTTCCAATATAATTTCTATTCCGGGAGTTTAATTTTTTTTTTGCCCTGCGTTCAGAAATCTTAGTTCAGTAAAGAGATGTAATGTAATGTAATGTAATCTTATATTTATATTTTATGTACATACTCGTATCATAGCTACATAAAACATGCATCTAAGCAAACACTTAACAGGCATTATGATTCAGCAGATATGTGCAATAAAAGTGTACATCCCGAGCGACAGCCCGCCACTAAATTGTGCCCGTAGCTGCCGGAACGACGGAATTGGGCAATTTTTTATTTGAGCATAAATAAAACACGCCGGTAGCGTCGAGCAATTTGACTAAAACAGGCTCCGCTTTGCTCGGCTCACGGAGAGGTAGGTAGGTACCGCGGCGATTAGGTACCGAACCGGGTAGGTACCGGGACGGTTATGTAAACTGTTGAAGTCGTTTTGAAAATGGGTTGAAGAGAAGAAAGAACTACCTGTTCAAGGGGTCAGTTTTTGAAGTGAGAATTTCTTTAGGCGCGGTGAGCAATTTCTGGGTCGGGAAAAACGTATAGGTTCGCGTCACTTATAACATGCCCGTGCCGATATGCTGTAGTGAAGTTAAATCGAAATGAAAACTTTTTAGGCGCGTTGAGCGATAAGTTTTCAGTTCTGAGTTCCCATGACTGACTATTTTTTTTCTTCTCTCTTATCAAGTTATCATGCAATCACTCCATTCACTATGAGCGTGAAGGAAACCAATTCCTATATATAAAAGGTTAAAAATCTATTCGCAATCACATCTGAGACAGTAAATGTCAAAAACTTGTCAAAAATGTAAAGAAATATTAAAAGTTTTTTTGACAGATTGACACTCAAACAAAATGTGACCGTTCTTGAAATGACGGCAATTGCTTCTCTGATGCTTAACCAGATTAAGTGGCATGCAATTCAGTTCCCCACTTGGTTTACTCTTTGTAATCCACTGTAGCTTTTTTTAAAGAAAGTTCTAACGAGGTATGTATGGGAAAGTTTAAGTAAGAGGAAGTGCTAGCTTTTAACCATTTATAGATCTAACAAAAGCAATATTTTAAAAAGAATTCGGTTGGTTAAAAGTTCATGAATGACCAACAACATTTTTGTGTTCAATCAAATATCAAATTAAATACATAGTTCCATTCGAGATAAAGGCATAACTTTCATTCATGCGGATCAATTTCCAAAAAGGCTTTTTGACCCAATAGTACCCTCGTTCACGTCCGGGTTACGGAGCACTCGCATTACATTCGGTCTCTAGTTCAATATCATTCACTCTCCACATTGCACGCTCCGGTGAAAAAATAAATCGAAAATGAAGTTCGGTTTTTGCAAACTCTATATTGGGTCTAAATGGATTTTTCTCTTGATGTTATGTGTAAATTGTGCTAAAGTTAAATTAGCTATTAAAGTTATCAGTACAATCTTCTTTTGATTTCTGATGCTTAACTAGATGAAGTTCTTTGTCGTGATACTGAATAAGTATATCGATATATTATCGATACCATGGTGGTGCGTCATTATGCCAATAAACTTACTCATGACAATAATATATCATGATGTTTTTCGACAATATAAAAAAAAAAACATTTTTGCAAGTACAGTCAACGTCCAGAAGTCCACTTACACCGCAATGACCATTATCGCCTGCGCTATACGGGCAACAAGATGCCAATGTGTAGTGTTGTCAAACGTTCTTATAGAAGAAGGTCATAAGTACAACTAATATTGCTATTCCATAGTTTTGTGAGATTGCTAGTCGACTTCTGACTGTTACTGTACATCAAATCCAAAATTCAAAACATATTACATTCAATCAAAATCTTAACCACCATTTGCATTCACAATAAAAATATGACAAAAATGTAACCCCCACACATTCGAGGTTATATGCAATAAAACGATGTTTTACGCGGCAGGCGACTTTGAGAAATGCCTGGTAAACGTTATAAGGTGAGGGACGTTCTTGAACATATTCAGGTCGACTGGTTAAACCAGGGAAATACCGAAACATTGTATTTAGTATACGATTCTCATTCCAAAATGTGTTAGAATTAGTGCGTAAGACGCTGACAAGCCGGGGTCGCGGGAAGGTACCAAAGGGTTACCGAGGCCCCTGGCAACACGGGCAACTGAAGGAATACGGGTGGGTTTTAGTCAGTAAGAGTCAGACACACCCTCCCGCTCCGCCCAGAGCGGGAGAAGTTATTTGATAATTTCCCACCCAAAAAAAAAAAAGACGCTGACAACACCTAAACCGCGGTCACTGTCAGATCGCATAGAAAAGAAAGAGAAGCGCGATAACACAACGCTTGTAATTTATTGCAAAATATGAAGCAATTAACTATTTACTCAAAATTGAGTTGAGTAATCGAAAATAAAAAAAAACAACCAAGTTCTGCATTCAAATAAGACGTTCTTGTTTTTAATTAAATACGTAACGTATGTTGATATTTAATGCAGATTTTTTGGATTAGAAATCAAGGTAAGAGGTTAGTTTAACGTTAGTTTGTATCGAGATGTTTTTTTTTCAAAACGTGTTTTGGTAACAACCAAGTTCTGGGAAATATTTTAAAAATAAACATATATTTTTTCCGCTGCCACAAACTATACAGATTTGGCAATTTTCTTTCTTAAGAGAAGCCTATTTTGATCAATTGGTCTTGTCAGCGCCTTAACGGTTGATTCAATTGAACATTACTTTTGTGATCCACCAACCCGAACTGGGCTTTCGTGGTGGATTATAACCCACTCCTTCTCACTGAGCGTAAGTCCGTGTCTCAGTGTTCCAGCAATAGGAACGTTATAGGCTAATTATTATGCTTAATCCAGAATGAAGTATGCAAGGAAACCAATAGGTATCTACCATTCAAGTAAACCCTCCCTTTTTCATCAGTATTCTTTTATTATGTTTTTGATCATAATTATTATGTGAACATGAATATCCGTACCCATGAGAACATCCCTCGTTTAACCAGTCACACTGTATGAGGCAGACGACGTTCCTGAACGATATGAGGCAGGCGACGTTTGTGAACGTTATCGAGGCGGACAGGTTAGACGTGGCGCGGTGGCGACGCGCGTAAATTCTACATTTTATGTAGAACTTGAGGGTTGAAGTGGATATGATTTTGTAGGGTTAAGAGGAGTGGATGTTATGTAAGCTTACGTGTGTTTGGCGGAATTGGTGGTAAGATAGTGTTCTTTATTTATTTAGGACTTCAAGCACACAAAAATGTAGAGAGGCGGAATTAATGCCACAGGTATTTTCTACCAGTCAACCTTTGAGGGATGCTCTCTGTATCACTCAAAGGTTGACACACAGTGGTAAGCCTAATTACGAATTTTGATGTGAGAAGTAATCTCATAATGTCAGACTAATTAGAAAGTAACAGAGATATGACTTTTGTATAACACTCTATTAGTGATCCATCGCAATTCTAGCTAATATTGTAGATACTATAAATGTTACTAAACCGGCTTAATAACACGCGATGTGTGAGAAATGTATTATTCATTCCTAAATCTACGTGAAACCCAGTTACGAATCAACACCATCATTAATTAGTATTTGCTCACGATACAACTACATGTCAATGAATAATTAAATAGTTTTATACATTACCTGGGACTTAATCATAACTGGCTAAATGTGTGTGTACTCTACAGCTACACCTCTGCCTAACTCTTCGGCAAAACATGCGGGATGTTAAGGAATTTTGTTATATTCAATATGACCTCACGTGGAATAGAAGTATTCTCCTAAAGATTCCTGAATTTAAAACTTTGTTAAAAGACTTTGTTGATAATTGATATTACGTGCAATTTTTAGTATTAAATATTTTTTATATTAAGCATTGTTGGGGTGATTGAAAACAAAGAGTAAGATTTAGCAACCGATATTTGCTGGCTAAGACACAAAGAATAATTTAATTGATTAATTCTTTAGATTTTAAATAAGAATGTTGTGCACGGGGATAAGTGATGTATTTACACAGTACTGCAGATTCGGGATTACCTATTGATACTATCTTTGGAAATATGTCGTTATTATGCCTTGCTGAATAAATAAATAAGAAATTTGTGAGTAATCACTGACCTGTACTCGTGCTTCAGTGAGGTTGATCTTGAGCGCGAGATCTTCTCTCGTGAACACGTCGGGGTAGTGAGTCTGCGCAAACGCAGTCTCCAGTTCCTCCAACTGTAAGGTAAGAAGTGTTAAGTATTGGCATTTACTTTACTACGTGTCCAGGAGATGAATTGAAAATCAATAATTCAAAACAGAAATGTTAAAGAAAAGTACAGGAAATCCAAAGCTGTTTGATGTAAACGAATTTCAATTCAGCCGTTGACAATAATCAAAAGTCATTTATTCAAACTAGGCTGAGAATCACGAACGTTAAAATTACATAAACGAGTCCCCCAAAACCGCCCGCCCTTCACCACTTCCTAGTGCTTTAGCTGGAAAGAAGAAGTGGCGCAACAAACTCCCCACAAGCAAACCTGTATGTTTAGGTAGATAAACTTGATTCTATACAAATCCTATGCAAAGTAATTAACACTACGAAACACAAAACATTAAATTAAATTACTTGCCATATGTAAGCTAGCACACGCCAATATAATATATTACATACAAAGTTATAAAGTGGGAAGAAATAGGCTGAGGATAAGTGCGCACCTTTCTGTTACAAACGTCTCTCGTCGACGTTTTCTTAACATTTGTAATCAGAGAATGTAAATTTATCACTCTAAAATGTCCTGGACGGAATATTTATCTACTCTGCTATGAGTTTCAACAACTCATCATGTGCCTAGCTTTTTTCTAACTATGTTGGGGAGAGCTTCCAGTTTAAGACCAGCACCAGCAGCTGAATACCAGTATTTAACATGGAGCGACTGTTTTAACAACTAAAGGAAGATAATAGTTCTCTACTACATGATTACCTGTTGCAGTGTGAACGTGGTGCGGTTGCGCCGCTGTTTCCGACGAACGAACGTGTCATCGTGTATCGCCGGGTGGTACGAGTAACTTGTATCTATGAACAACAACATTATTAATATAATAAATAAAACAACATATTTGAAAGTCAAACTATATAATGATGAGCTCCTGCATAACCAGCCTATAATGTTCTCAATCTGTGTGGTGCTTTCCTGAGAAGACCATTTCGGAGTCCAATCTACATGGCCTTCACATGATCTGATCAAGATTATGTTTGGACTTTAAAAGAGACTGTGATCTCGTGAGTTTGTATCGACCTTTCTTCTCAGAGTAGTCAGATAGGAAACGCCGACCTCATCTAGTTTTTAAAATATGATTGACGCGTAAAAGTGTTTATACAAACCTACTTACAGAAATAAAAATCATTTATCATTTATGAACACTCGTCTGGCTCAAGAAGAGCACAGCATATATGTAATTTACATTCATGTTGCATAATCAGCCTATAATGTTCCCACTGCTGGGACACAGGCCTCCTCTCTTCGCGAGGGAGTGGGCTGTAATCTACCACGCACGCCCAGTGCGTGGTAGATTACAGCAGTTGGTAGACGTCACATGTCTTCAATTTTTTGGTTCTGGGACATGCCGGTTTCCTCACGATGTTTTCCTTCACCGTTTTGAGAGCAGTGGTGATGAAATTATTTACACAAAGTAAAGCACTTGCCTGGGTTCGAACTCACGACCTACAAGCTCGTAAGTCGTGGCCGTTACCACTGGGCCACCACAGACTCACTGATACCGAGCTCCTGCACTACGCTATATTTTCGATTCTCGCAACAAAGAATGATTAAAGATTACACATATCACACTTACACTCACGCCATTTTCCCACGGGGGTAAGCAGAAACCACGGAACGCCATCTGCTATTATCTTTACATCCTTTTGCTTCGTTTACGTTAAATATTATGTACATTATACTGGGTAGGTCTCCAGTATGCTTTAACATGGCTAAATACTCATTTGAGCATGTAACAAAAGATAATATAAAAATATTAAGCGCTCAAGATATTATTAGCTTAAGATATTAATATGAATTCCTAGAGTGTGTGAGCAATGTGTTTTTTGTTTCACGGTTATAAGCAGCAATCAACTGCTCATAGTATCAGGATTATTACTCTTTTATACAATACAACTCAGATTATTTCATACCAATAAAATAATTACAAAGCCAAATGTATCTGTACAATTTTATAATAACCAACTTAATTAATTATTTGCACTACTTTATCTCGCTAAAAATCTTAACGATTAAAGCTCCAAACATTGTCTCAGCGTCCCCAACATTTGCCTAGACAATCACTAGTGGTACCAGGAAGTGCCGGGTCATTACGCCGGGAGTGCCAAATCGCCTCCCCAGCATTTATTATAGCTATCTGAACGCATGTCCGCGGGAATTGATGAGGTGGAGACACTGTGGGGTGGCTAGGATTTATGCGGAGAGAGGGATAAAGTTTTTGTATATTGTAGTATTAATTAGGATAATATTCAATCAAAAGAACCAGTTCTTTTTCAAAGCAACTCCGCCAGACCATTTTTTCTCCGATGTTGGGCTATGTATACTTGTATACCTACTATACGGAAATAAATTATAATAGATAAAATTTTCCGAACTCTTTACGGCTTATTTTAAGGCACACATCATTACATTATGCCACAAATAAAATTTACAAGCCGAAAACTGGCGTGCTACACAAGCGCTACGAACTTCGTAGCACGTCTACGGTTTTCGTAGGCACGTTATTTTACAATGTGCTACGCGGTTTTTTGGTTTAGTACATTTTTTTAACCCACCTAAACTTTTGTTCAAGACCTTCAGACACATTGGTCTGGCAGTGATTACAGTATTTCTTCTGTACTTTTTAAAACGCTTACAACACCTAAACCGCGGTCACTGTCAGATTGCATAGAAAAGAAAGAGAAGCGCGCTGAGACAACGCTTGTACTTTATTGCAAAATATGAAGCAATTATCTATTTACTCAAAATTGAGTTTAGTAATCGAAAAAAAACAACCAAATTCTGCATTCAAATAAGACGTTTTTGTTATTAATTAAATACGTAACGTATATTGATATTTATTACAGATATTTTGGATTAGAACTCAAGGTAAGAGGTTAGTTTAACGTTAGTTTGTATCGAGACGTTTTTTTTTTTCAAAACGTGTATTAGTAACAACCAAGTTCCGGGTAATATGTTCAAAAATAACATAATTTTTTTCCGCTGCCATAAATTATACAGATTTGGCATTTTTTTTTTGCTTAAGAGAAGCCTATTTTGGTCAATTGGGTCTTGTCATCGCCTTAATATGCTGTTTTAAAAAGTTTCCATTTGTTTTCTATTATATAATAATTACATTCGCTAAACAGTTCCTCAATCTATGGCCACCCCACAGTGACGCAATATATTGGGTGACAATCGCTAGGGCTGTCCACCCCAACGTTCTATTATTCTTAGGGTAATGTCGTTGCGAACATTAGTTGACGAGAATTGCCTCTAATAGCCCGTAATAGTAGTATTACTGACGATGACTTTACTTTTTGTTCGTGATAATAGTTTTCGAGTAATTATGCGTGTAGTTTACTAAAAGCTGCCGGTTTTGTTATTTTCAGATTTATTGTTTAAATCAGATTTTAGATAAAAAAAAACATCGTGAGAAAACCGGTATGTACTAGAACCAAAAATCGAAGACATGGGACATCTACCTACCCGCGCTGGGCCCGCGTGGATTACGGCCTACTCCCACTCGCACAGAGGAGGCCTGTGTCCCAGCAGTGGGAATATTATAGGCTGATTATGTATTATGCTAATGCGACAGGCAAAGTTATCAGTAAAAAATGTTTTCTTGATATTAGAAGTGTGATCCCATTTCAAGTAACATTGTTTATCTTACTAATTTTAAAAATGTGAATGTTTATATGCTTGGTTGTTTGTTACTCAATCACGCCCTTACGGCTAAACGGATTTGGATGAAATTTGGTACACGGGTAGACCAAACTGTTCATAGGTAGGCCGTGGCTTGGGTTAGGATAAAGGATCCTTTTTATTTCGGTATCGTGCCGCTGTCGCATGAAGTCAAAAACCCTCGCGCCCCGAACTCGTTCCGCGGATGAGCACCTTATTGCGTTATAATAGAGTTGCAAACCGCGTGGCCCCTGACTTCTATTCGGTGTCAGTGGGGACTGAAGGGTTCGGGAGTGCGACTCCTATTCGGAGACAACGGGGACTTACCGGTTAAATTCCCATGCGAAATCCTATCACGCGGGCGAATCCGCTGGCAAAAGTTATTAAGAAAATATAATTAAGACAGTTTTTATTTTGAACGTTCAATTTTAGATTATAATAGAGATGATGAATAAAAAAAAATAAAGGGAGGTTATTAAAAAATATTGGACATGCTTAATCAATAGATTACGGCGATACATTGAGTCAAAATGCGACTTGACGTCACGCCTTGCTAGATTTTATACTGAATTGTGACGTAGCGAGCCCCCACTCCCCAACTTTAATGCGTTTGATCTTAGTAATTTTTTTTTAAATCCAAAAATACATGCCTAATATTTTTTTATTATCCGACTGATGGACTAAATAGAATTTCTTTTTTTGTCACCCAGGCATCATACCTATTGAAACTGACCGTCGATTATTATGGGAGGAATGAAATTGCTCATAGACACCATAAAGAAATTAGGTTCTTATTGAAAGTCAAATAAGCTTATATTCAAACAAAACAACACATTGTGAATTCCACTCAACCAGTACCGACCACGGAAATCAATTCGTTGATAATAAAAAGCTCACATTAAACTTATGTCGCACAACTTCAAAGCAAGGCACCGACGACCTAATGGACCGAATTAATTGGTCCAATTTGTACCGTTGCGATTCACTCAACGAATTAAATGTGTTATTCGCTTATGCTTGCGAATTTGTGACGTCACACACGCTTGTGAAGGTTTTATTTTGAACGAGGTGGATTATTTTGCTGTTTGTCGTGTAAATTCGAAACTGTGACTTCTCCTAACCTGATTATCTAAAGCTTATATTGCTTCTTTATAATTATGTCACTTAGGTTCTGGACCAAATATTACCCCTAACATCTATTGAGACAGAGCTGGTCCTGCTCCACAACCACAAACAATTGAATAATTAACATTTGGAAATACTGTTGGAGCAGCTGAACATTGTAAGACTATCTTTGCATTGTATAAATTCAATCTACTTTGTATTATATAATTGCATTGCACAGGTGTGAGTACTATGAATAATGGAGCTACCATTTACTGGTTAATATGTCATTGACTTGAATGGACCCTGGCGGCTGAGAGTATGTCATGCTCACTCAGATGTCTCGCTGATGGTGGCGCGTGTGTTGGATCATTTAGCTCCCTTCAAAATGGTTGAGCTGAATGGTGCTGATTGATCCATGCGTCATGCTCGTGAACGGGCGCCGTCAGTTGGGACTGGTCACCTCTTAGCTTCCTCGGCTTATTTGTAATTATTTTATTTTTAAATTGTTTTTTACTGTTTATTTTGCTACTATGGACGCGTTTTTTATTTTTACATTGTCCTCACATTTAGTTATAAATTCCACATTATTTTATACTAATCTTTATGTAACAATATAATTTAAAAGAGTGTCCATGGAGTTTCTTGCCCGTTCTTCTCCATAGGTACCTACTACGCTTTGGAATAGGCAACTAGCTTCATATTTCTAACTGACTGACTCCTTGACAGTTCAAAAGTGCCTGTAAATGGTTTAATTGAAATAAATGCTTTGAGTTTGAGTTTGAGTTTGAGTTTGATAAATAGATTTCAGCAAATCTATTTATCTCAATAGATGAATTAACTGTCTACAATTCAACATGAATGTAAACATAACATTACGCCTGTATTCCCCGAAGGGGTTAGGCAGAGGTGTACCTATAGTACCTACACTAACATTTCGCCAGAAATTATTAAGTCCCATGTAACAGGGGGCGAGCTCTATTGCCATCAACCGGGCACAAATCCAGACTCTGAGCTGCTACTGAGAAATTCCTGATGGAAAAACCCAATGACACTGTCCGACCTTTTTTTTTTTAGTTGGGAAATCATCAAATAACTTCTCCCGCTCTGGGCGGAGCAGGAGGGTGTGTCAGAATCTTACTGACTAAAACTCGGCAAGCTTCGTGTACCTTCCCGCGACCCCGGCAGGCATCGGCCCTAGTGGACCCCTACACTTGTGCTGACGACATCTCTTAGAGGCGCGCGTGGAATACAACGCGCCGTCGACCCGGGCCTGGTCTTTACCGGACGGTGAGCTACCCATTGCTCACCGTCCGCAAGCCCGCGCCTACGGTGGCCGGAACCGCTCGGGAACACTGTCCGACCTGGGAACCGAACCCAGAACCATGCTCAGCAGTAGCGCTTGCGACCACTAGACTAATGAGAGATAGGTAATTTACTACAATTCAACATGAATGTGTTGCGTAAAAATGAGCAGTGGTGCCCCAGTGGTAACGGCCCCGACTTACGAGTTGTAGATCGTGGGTTCGAAACCAGACAGGCGCCGTCTTTGTGTAAATAATTTCATCACCACTGCTCTCAAAACGGTGAAGGAAAACATCGTGAGGAAACCGGCAAATCCCAGAACCAAAAATTTGAAAACATGTGACATCTACCTACCCGCACGGGGCCCGCGTGGTAGATTACAGTCCACTCCCTCTCGAAGAGAGGAGGCCTGTGTCCCAGCAGTGGGAACATTATAGGCTGATTATGCAACATGAATGTAAATTACATATATGCTGTGCTCTTCTTGAGCCAGACGAGTGTTCATAAATGATAAATGATTTTTATTTCTGTAAGTAGGTTTGTACAAACACTTTTACTCGTCAATCATATTTTAAAAACTAGATGAGGTCGGCATTTTCCATCTAACTACTCTGGGAAGAAAGGTCGACCAAACTCACGAGGTCACAGTCTCTTTTAAAGTCCAGACATAATCTCGGTCAGATCATGTGAAGGCCATGTAGATTTGTTTACAAAATGGTCTTCTGAGGAGAGCACCACACAGATTGAGTGGAATTGTCCGGTGAGTGCACGTATTTGTCAGTAATCATACAGCTCAACTCAGAATTTAAGGAGCTCAACGATGCGACGAACAATACTAAAGAAAGGACATTTAGGTAGGCCGCATAAATTACTCCAACTGTCAGACCATGATTAAAACTAACTGAGAGAATAAAACAGAGTGACCCACATAGTCTTTACATCCTTCCTAGCTAATATTGTAAAAGCGAAAATGAGTTTTGTTTATTTGTTTGTTTGTTACGCTTTCGCTAAAATGGCTGAACGGATTTGGGTGAAATTTGGCATATGGGTAGACCGTGACCTGGATTAGGACATAGAATATTTTTTCTTCCGATATTCTCACGAGATCTAGAGTTATACAGATGAAACCGCGGGGCGCAGCTAGATCACAATAATTAAAATAATATTATACTTTACAAGTAAAATATTCATGTCATTGTATATTCAAGGCCAGTACTTAGTCTTTGATAGAATACTTTAAGACGCTGACAACACCTAAACCGCGGTCACTGTCAGATTGCATAGAAAAGAAAGATAAGCGCGATGACACAACGCTTGTAATTTATTGCAAAATATGAAGCAATTATCTATTTACTCAAAATTGAGTTGAGTAATCGAAAATAAAAAACAACCAAGTTCTGCATTCAAATAAGACGTTCTTGTAATTAATTAAATACGTAACGTATGTTGATATTTAATACAGATATTCTGGATTAGAACTCAAGGTAAGAGGTTAGTTTAACGTTAGTTTGTATCGAGATTTGTTTTCCATACGTGTTTTGGTAACAACCAAGATCTGGGACATACGTTCAAAATGAACATATATTTTTTCCGCTACCATAAATAAACTATACAGATCTGGCATTTTTTTTTCTTAAGAGAAGCCTATTTTGATCAATTGGGTCCTGTCAGCGCCTTAACCGCTGACCTAATAGAGCGATATAATTGTTCCAATTTGTACACTAGCGATTCACACAGTGAATTTAATTTTTTATTTGTTTGTAGACTACGATACTATTTATGTAGTTACAGTCCGCCCACGAGAGTAAATGCGTTCTTGACATCTGTCAGTTTCATACTAACGAATGTGTTTTGCGAATTTGACCCTTATTACAACTAGAAATTGAACAACTACCACAAAGTGCAAAGTTAAGTTCGGAACGACATCACGGCGTTTTGTTCGTCGTCACTTTCTGGGTAGTACAAGCTGGCTCCTTCCTGAGCACACTCTTGTTTTGCCTCATACCAAGTTTGTTGTATTGGGTGGATCTTATAGGAACTGTTTACTGTTTCTAGGTAGGTGTAGTCATTTCGGAATAACTCTTTATCACTCTGTCAATCTACTAAAAGGGAAACAGTTATAGCTTATTTGATTTCTCTCTGGCGGCTCATCTTGCTGTGCTGCCGTCTTTACATGACGCTGGCAGAATAGTCGACACCGTTCAGTTGCAAAAACGGAAAAAAAGAATTGTCCTACTGACAGTTGTCAGGAACGCATTATCTCAACGGCCGGACTGTAGTTCGATTATTAGTTTAGAAATTAACATTTTATGGAGCCTTCATGTGTAAAATATTTTTTGTCAGTTCAACACTTTTCATACTGAAAGAAATCATCATAAATTTAAAAAGGTCGCCAATTTGGGCTTTTACATCACCTCTAAAGTCAGTGGTTTGAAGTTTTAATGGTGTTTCAAATAAATAAATGATCCTATTCTTGCCACAGACTACTTAAACTGTAGAATATACAACTATCAACCTAATAGCGTGTGAACTAATTGGTCCAATTTGTATCGTTGCGACTCACTCAACGAATTAATTCTGTTATTCGCTTTAGTCGCAACGTGTGTGCTCGGCTTTATTATATTTTACAAAATGTGTTTGTTTCGTGACTTATCTTTTTAATTGATTAAAGTAATTAATTGAGTTGACTGCTAATATTTGCACTGGTGAATGTTGTTTATATTTTTAGATGATTGCTCTCAATGTATTTGGTTGTTTTTAACGATACCATACCTAATGTTTATATTTCAAAAAGAAACAGCCAAGACTGGACTATCAGAAATTAAAAGTTCAATGACTTTAAAATTAACAATTTGGTCTATTGCATACAATCTGACGAAAATATATTCAATATTTACAGTCTGACCGTTGAGAGAGTGCGTTCCTGACACCTGTCAGATGGACAATAATAATAATAATAATAAATTCTTTAACCATAAGACCATGGTAACCATAAGACTGAGTCTCCTGCAGTGTTAGTAACAATATATATTAATAAAATAAACTTACATCTATGTTAGTAATACAATTACAATAACAATTACACAAACACACACTACAAAATACAAAATAATCATTGCTTCAGCATTCCAGCTGAGATACTAAAGCAATGACTCACAATACAGCAGTCCAGCCTGTCAGCAATAATTCCCAGGATGCTGTTGGGACTGGCTCGCACCCTGCGCACCAAGGACGCACATCTTTTACGCATTAATGCTTAAAAGTAATCAACACGCAATTTCGCAAACATCCCTGATGCGCTACAGAAGCGAGGCAGCCCCAGCAACGCTCTGAAAGCATTATTGTACAGCACTCGAAAGGCACTGTTCGATCTCTGCGTAAAATATACCCACAAGCCACAGGCGTAAAATGAGGAACAGAAGGCTCTAAAAAGTGTTTTTTTAACCTCCGTAGACGTACACTTAAACCTGTGGGCAATCATATTCGCTCTGACCGACAATGCCCTCCGCTCTCTCTCAATATGCCCAAGGTAATTGAATGAATGCACTCTCGATAACGGTACACCATTCATCATTACTGGCGGTACCGTTTCTGGACACTACCCACCAGCCCAGCTAGTAACTATAAGGATCAAATTCGCAAAACACATATTCTTTAGTATGAAACGGACAGGTGTCAAGAACGCATTCTCTCAACGGCCGGACTGTAGTTACAGTCAACAGCACATCCTGGTTATACTAAACCGTCAAATTTCTCCAAATGATTTTAAACCTTAAAATTTAGAAATAGGTACGTTTATTTGCAGTAAACATGACGCAAAGAAGGAACACAAATACAAAAAAGAACAAGTTGGGGGAAAATATGCGTCACATCCACGCAAAACGGCCATCGCTCAGCATAATGTTGCGACCCTATGCCCCAGCGCCGGTTTTCAGCGACAGCCGACGTTGACGTGATGACGTCGACCGGTGCAGCATACAGTGAGATTATAATAAGATATAAAAGAATAAAATAAATACAAACTACTTAATTCTACATGTTTATGTGAATGTATTATATATATTCAATTGGTCAAGGACAGCTAATGAAACACAATTGATTTTCTATTGTTTGACTCCGAATCGGTGTCGCACGGGGCTTAACAGGTTAAAATGCCAACAATCCGTTCCGTCGGCAACGACGTACGCGCTGTCGGCCTATGGTATAGTGCAGCTGTCAGAAAACTATTTATTTGACTTATGATGTTGACGATTAACTTCAAAATCGAATGAGAAAATTTGACAGTTTATGGTAACCGATGTGCTGGACTGTACACATATCTAAAATACATTATTTACTTTACGTTAATTAATCATCATTTAATTATGTCGTAATTAAAATACAGTTAACAACAAGACAGCACCCTCAACGTCCAGATTACACAGATTATAAATATTTTCATTAATTGAATGTGAATAATTGAGCGCCCATCAACTTCGGTGTAGAAAAATCCCTCGGCAGCGGAAATTAAAAAGTGTTTCACATCCGCCGGAAGTGGGTCCGGTCTGAGCTTGAGTGCAGCGGAAAAAGTTGGACGAAACCGGCTGGATTAACTAGCTTTCACGTTTAATGGAACGCTGTGCTAATAATAATTAGATATTTATAAGTTTTATGATTTTTTTCGGGGAAATACTCTATAACTTTTTTGTAACTTTTAACTTATATGCGGCTAAAGTTAAGCCTTTTATAATTTCAGAAGATACAACTCGTAGTAAAGTGGTCAGCACATCAAGTTACCACAAACTGTCAAATTCACTTAATTTTGAACATAACCATCAACCTTTTAAGGTTTAAAATCATTTGTTGTCAAAAAAGTGCAGGCCGCTTTTCAAGACATGCGATACTTAATGACATAATCTCTCTTGCCAGCATCAATGTGCCTGCTCTTCTTGAGCCGACTGGCATTGTCAGAGATGATGGCAAATAACCTGATGGTGTGTCTTTGGTCCCGTGGAGTTTGGGAGGGATGCTTGTGTGGGACGCTACCTGTGTAGACACACTGGCACCGTCCCACCTCCAACGGACTACTTCTAAAGCGGGTGCAGCGGCAGAAAATGCAGAAAATCTGAAAGTTTTTAAATATGGAGGCCTTGGCAGATAGTACAACTTTGTGCCCTTTGGCGTCGAGACCTTCGGTCCGTGGGGTCCCAGTGCGCATAAGTTATTTGCGGAAATCGCGAAACGTCTAGTTGATGTAACTGGTGACCGAAAAGCTGGCGGCTTTCTCGCACAACGCATCAGCATTGCAATTCAGCGAGGAAATGCCGCCAGCATACTCGGTACAATGCCCCGAGGGCCTTTTTTAGATATAACTTAGTTTTAATTTAATTTAGTTAATGTTAATATTCATCTTGTAATTTGGTTATGTAAATAAATATTATTTGTTTCTGAAAAAAATCATTTGGAGAAATTTGACAGTGTGTGGTACCCATTGGTGTGGTGTGATGTGCTGGCGACGTGGCAATAAGTACCTACTGTTCATGAACCAGACGATTATTCAAGGGTTGTACACTTAATCCACCCTAGATTATTTTGACCGTCGCGTTGACCTAATCCTCACTAAATCTCAAATCGTTCATTGCAATCCATAATGTACAATTACAGGTGGTAAAATAAAAAGAAAAAATACTAGAAACAATTATGGACCCTGTCGGGCACAGCTATTTTTTTTAAATAAGTAGAGAGAGGAGGAGCTCTTTATTAATTTTCCTTGTTATTAAGTTAAAATTATTTTATATCCTCCTACCTATGTATTTATATTTCCATTCGTTCACTTATTCTATTAATATTTTATATGCAGGCCTATCTATTCATTTGTTATTTATTTAATTATATTTAATACTGCTTATTTCTTAACTCGCTTAAAAATTGTTCATTATTATTAATGTAATATAATTATTAAGTATTATTTTATCATTTATTTTTGTTATTTTACTTATTAAAATATATCTGTTATTCATAATTATGTATTATTATTATTATTGAATTTATCCATTAGAATTATTTTATATCCTAAAACCTCCTCCATCATCCTTTTTAATATTATAAATGCAAAAATGAGCTTATTTGTTTGTTTGAAGAATATTTATTTTGTATACTAACAAGCGCTTCTCGCCATCAAACGAATAAGTTTGGCGAGTAAAGTAAAGAGAACAATTCATCATAATCAGCCTATAATGTTCCCACTGCTAGGACACAGGCACGGTAATATTATCTATACAGTATTCCAACTTCATACAAACGGACGAAGCGCGAGCTATCTACGCGCCTCGATCTCGGCATGCGCTCGGCATGCAGACTTTCGCGACTGTGCCGCAGTGACGAACGGACGGTGTGTTGTTTTTAACAATAACGGATACGTATTTCATTGACTTGAATGTGCCTGGAGTATGTCGTGCTCACTCTAATGTCTCGCTGATGGTGGCGCGTGTGTTGGATCATTTAGCTCCCTTCAAAATGGTTGTGCTGAATGGTGCTGATCCACGCGTCATGTTCGTGAACGGGCGCCGTCAGTAGAGACTGGTCATCTCTTAGCTGCCACGGCTTATTTAAATTTTAATTTTTGAATTGCTTTTTTTGTTCTAATCTTTTTATTACGGACGCTTTTACGTTTTGCATCGTTCTCACATGTATAATTTCAAAATGAATGATGTAAACAATATTTTGTAACCATAATACGTTGATTTAAAAGAGTGTCCGTGGAGTTTCTTGCCCGTTCTTCTCCATAGGTACCTACTACGCTTTGGAATGGGCAACTAGCTTCATCTTTCTGACTGACTGACCGAACCCTTGACAATTCAAAAGTGCCTGTAATTGATTTATTTGAAATAAATGCTTTAAGTTTATTTTGAGTTTTATAAGTATTTCCTTTTATCTCCCGGAAAAAGATGTCTGGATTAATAAATAAAGAGAATAGAGTAAAGGAAAGTGATTGACACGAGTGAAATAGGTAGTTATAGGAGGTTCATGAATCATGATACGGTAGGTACACTTGTGTTAAAAACTCGGGGCATGTGTGTTTTGTTTTGTTAGTTTGTATAGTTCAAAGTAAAGACGTGGTATTTTATATTAATAATAGTTGTTTATTGCACTGTGTGTATGAATAATACTAGAAAAAATTAATTTGACCGTCACTAGATAGTTGAAATTTTCTCAGATTAAGATTTCTGCTGCTGCTATAACAACATATACCACTAAAAACCGTTTTTTTTTCTCGGTATTAATAACTACAACAATAGCTAGAGTCATGAAATATTCACAGAATATTTAGATGTTTGAGAGGGTTGTGATTTTAAAACATTCAGAGCCAGCTGTTCAGCTTGGCATTGGTGACCAAAGAATTTTTGTTTTGAGTTGTTAATTTTTGTTTTGAGTTGTTCATTTTTGTTTTGAGTTGTTAATTTTTTTAGGTTTGTTAGGTTTTTTAATTAGATTTACCCATCAAAAAACAACACGCATTTTTATTGAACACTTCCTATTCAATTCACAAAGTATTTTATTTGTTTATATAAAAAAAGTATATTTACAATCACAAAACTAAATGGAAACACAAATTAGGCAAATGTAATTAAAATTCTGGAGGCAGGCAGCCCTAGCGCATGTTTACGTACCGCGCGGCTGTAGGCATCTATTTCAAAGATACGGCCGAGTTGCAATACTGTATAGATAATATTACCGTGACACAGGCCTCCTCTCTGTGAGAGGGAGTGGGCCATAATCCACCATGCGGGCCCAGTGCGGGTTGGTAGATGTCACATGTCTTCGAATTTTTGGTTCTGGGACACGGTTTCCTCACGATGTTTTCCTTCACCGTTTTGCATTTTGAGCAGTGGTGATGGAATTATTTACACAAAGTAAAGCGCCTGCCTGGGTTCGAACTCATGACCTACAAGCTCGTAAGTCGTGGCCGTTACCACTGGGCCACCACTGATTCACTGACACTGAGTTCCTGCACTACGCTATATTTTCGATTCTCGCAACAAAGAATGATTAACGACACATATATAAACTCACGCCATTTTCCCATGAGGATAAGCAGAAACCTCAGAACGCCACCTGCTATGATCTTTACATCCTTTTGATTCGTTTACGTTAAATATTGTGTACATTATACCTACTGGGAGAGAGAACAATTAAGGCTCGTGCAGACTGAAGCGATATCGCGAGCGCGACATGCAACGCGACGCGTAGCGCGACACTTTCCATGGAGTTTTCATAGAAATTGTGCTACTAGTGTCGCGTCGCGTTGTTGCGTCGCGTCTGTCTGCGGGAGCCTTTAATGTGTGTAAAAAAAAATTAAAAAACTACCGACTTGTTTAGAAAACTTAAATTTATTTTTTAGCAGGCAAATAGAAAATTAGCTTCCACACGTGCCATACTGAGGCCAAAGTTGTTAAACTAATACAACAGACTTCGTATGTATTACACAATTTCCATGTTAAATAGTTACGAAATACTAACCAAAACGCACTTCGAAACGAGGAATTAAGTGGCTTTCATGTGAAATGAAATACACTCGTATCCGACTTTGAATTATTATATTATTCTATGCTAACTAAATTTCTCGTATTTCATTTGGTTTTACTGCAAAATATACTTAATTTACATAATGCATCCTACCTATGCGAGAGCAGGGGTGGCCCAGTGGTATCGCCGCCTTACGTGTTATAAGGTCGGTTCACACCCAGCAGGCACTTTTACTCTGCGTAATATATTTCATCACCACTGCCCTCCATGCGGTGAAGGAAAACATCGTGAGGAAACCGGTATGTCCTAGAATCAAGAATTCAACGGCATGTATTTTCCACAAAGTCAAAGTCAAAAGAAAGAGAAAGAAGAAAAATAGAAAAAAAAATATTTTGAAGTGAAATCTTCTTTAGGCGGTTTGTGTAGGTTATGGTTCGTGTTTTAATCCCAGAGACTAACTTGACATTTCAAATGATTGTTGTTCGTTTTTTTTTAATTTGGAGTTTGACATTTGCATTAGTCAATTTAGTCTCCGAAATTAAAAAAAAAACAGTCTTTAGAAGTTTTCACTTCTGACGTGCAAACCTACAACTGATAGATTTTTTATTAAATTGATCTTATATAATTTAACCCATTAGAACATAGGTATGTTCTAAAGAGTTTAAAAGAAAAAAAATAATGAAAATTCAAAAATTTATTAAATTTTAAAGTTTGTATAATAAAGAAATAAAAAGTTTTTTTTTATTTTATACCTAGCATGCAACGGCTGGATGAGAGCTGCCAAAATCGAGCTGAATAGCGTGCAATAGAGAGGCCTATGTCCAGCAATTGATGTCTGCAGGGTGATGATGATGCTAATAATTATACCATATTTTTTTTGGGTGGGATATTATCTATATAACTTCTCCCGCTCTGGACGGAGCGGGAGGATGTGTCAGACTCTTACTGACTAAAACCCACCCGTGTTCCTTCCGTTGCCTGTGTTGCCAGGGGCCTCGGTAACCCTTTTGGAATTTCACGCGACCCCGGCAGATGATAATTATACCTACGAATGCCTTCCATAGGTACGGCTTTTAGAGTACTGTCTCGTTGGTGCCAATGGTGTCCAGCGTGACTGCTGAGTAGGCATCCCAGCTTCGATCCCCCGGGTCAAACAAATTGTTGTTAGGTATTTCAGACCAAATAAAAAAACAAGACATAGCGCTGCGAACAATACAGTAGAAGCTATGCCAAAACTACACCACGCTCTGTGCATACACGCTCACACGCACACATTTACAACCCATTTCAACCAAACTACACCTCACTAAGTGCACACATGTTCACGATACCGGCCTCACGTCACTGTTGACATCGCTATGTCTTGGTTTTTTATTTGGTCTGAGTTCCATGAGTAATTTCTCAGTGTGAAACCAGAGTGTAGAAGCTATGGATTTGTGACCGATCCAACAAATAAAACATAATTGTATGTTGTTGCTTAACCTACATCCCTTCCTACATCTCCGGAGAAAACAACCGTGATGGTAGTTATCCGGAAGAAAACCGGTGTTACCGACATAGCCTGCAGAGTAAGCAAGCTGAAGTGGCAGTGGGCTGGTCATGTTTATCGAAGGACCGCTGGCCGTTGGAGCAGACGAGTCCTGGAGTGGAGACCGCGTATCGGCAAGCGTAGTGTGGGACGCCCCCCAGCTAGATGGATTGACAACCTTAAAAAGGTTAAAAAGGATGCGAAAGGTGGAGGACAGGGTGTTGTGGCGCAGCCTGGGAGAGGCCTATGTCCAAAATTGGACTACGATAGGTTGAGTTGATTGATTGATGTATACCTGCTTGGCTTGGCTTAATAGAGTAGATTTGTAGACCATTAAATTTTTCGTTAAGTACATGGTACTTCTCGACAGGCCTACACTGTCCTCCCATACCTAAGAGTACTAACACTGTAATTTGAAATCATTGTACAATTATTTTTTAAAGAGTTGGAATTTCTTGCCGGTTCGTCTCCATAGGAAACGACCAATTGGAGCCGTACACCTAGCTTCTGACGTTTCATAAGTGCCCATGTAGGTTTATGTGAAATTAAATTAATTTTGATTTTGATCTTGTTCTGTGCATAGGTAAGCCTTACGTAATAAAAACATAACCCTTTCAGCTCATTATCTAATTAAACACCCATTCTCATAGGTACAACGTAGAATTAATAAAGGTGATCGTCCACCGCCCCGCATCGCGCCACGTCGGTGTGATTGCGCGTTAATGAGCCCCGCTCCGACATCGCGCTGGAAATTGCCTTATACATTTTTAATAGATTCGTTTAAGCCGCTTTTTTATCCACTAGCTTTTTTATCCTCAGCGCTTTAAAACTCCTCCCCCCTTAAACCCCCCACCTTAAGCACCAGCGGGTAAGTACACCCACAATACGTTAATAGATTTTAAAAATTAATACTTTTACGTAATTAAGGACGGACAGACTGTCATTTTCGAGGACCCTAATGTAATAACGTTATTTCATAACTCTATTAAGGCATCCTTTGATCGCTGTTGTGCTAAGTAAAAAATTGTGACGCTGGGGGAGTAATCAAAAGTGACATGATACTTATTAGGTTAGTCGAAATAACCGTGTTAAAGCGACCGGCGGCGCGACTCAAAAACTATTTTATGAATAATAGATGGCGCCGCCGGCGACCAATCCCTGGGGAGCACCGCCCACCGCGCCCCCGGCCGGCGCCCCCGCCCCCGCGGTAACCCCGCGACACCCCCGGCCTGCCTTCTCTATTCATTAGCACATTACCACCCCTTAGGCACGCAAGTCAGTTAGGGTAAGAAACTGATTTTTGCCTTTTAAAGTTTTTTCTAACCCGTTCGCCGATTCGATAAGAACTTTGGCGAGTTTCATCTTAAGTGCTATTAAGTAAAAGAAAGTACATTATTTTTTTCTTATAAGTACCTAACCCCTTTTTGTGCTAATTAGTTATTGCAACAAAAACTTAAGGCACTGACAAGACCCAATTGACTAAAATAGGCTTCTCTTAAGAAAAAAATGGACAAATCTGTATAGTTTGTGGTAGCGGAAAAAACATATGTTAATTTTGAACATATTTCCCAGAACTTGGTTGTTACCAAAACATGTTTTGAATAAAAATCTTGATACAAACTAACGTTAAACTAACCTCTTACTTTGAGTTCTAATCCAAAATATCTGTATTAAATATTAACATACGTCACGTATTTAATTAATAACAAGAACGTCTTTTTTGAATGCAGAACTTGGTTGTTTTTTATTTTCGATTGCTCAACATATCCATATTTTGCAATAAATTAGAAGCGTCATCTTGCTTCTCTTTCTTTTCTATGCAATCTGAGAGTGACCGCGGTTTAGGTGTTGTCAGCGTCTTAATCAGAGAGTCAATTTTCGGCAATAAAATCGCGTGATGAAGAATAGAAATATTACCTTCTTTCAAAATTGACTTCATCCTGGTAAATCGTGACGTTTACATGAGATACAAAAATCTTGTAGACTAATTTCAACTTCACGTCAAATACCTAATTATCAAAAGTTTTCGAAATTTAAAAATAAATTCCACATGCATGCATGCTAACCTAACCAAAACACAGAACAAAAATCAAAGTTCACATTTAAAAAAATCCACAGAATCTCCAACCAGTATCAATAATCGTTATCGAATCGAGAAACATAACTGAGTTGTAAATCGGTAACTAGACAAGGAGCTTTAACTAAGAATAACGCCATTAAGCCCGGAGCCGGACCGCTAACTGAGTTACACAAGTTTGTGCCGATAAGTGAAATCGACGCGACTCCTGGACTATGCGGTTATGCTGCCACTTGAAACTTTAAATTTTAAGTCGATTTATGGACTATAAACAGGGAGTTGGTTTAATATTCTGCTTGTTATTAGTTTATAGTTGAAATTATCCTATTAATGGCCCCTTAAGTTGTGCATTCTTTAGTATTCTTTAGGAATTAAACTATGCATAGCTACTGGCTCCTTTAAAAAGAAAGCAACACCAATATTTAGAAATCATGCTATACAGGTGCAGGTATTCCACAAAAATTGTGTTAAAACATTTTGTGCAGAACTTCAACAGTGCACGCACTGAGAGCAGATCCGTTTCCACCGACAAAGCTGTACGAAATTTTTGTAACCATACAGTGCAGCACATTTGTGTTTGTTTACTTGAGTGAGTCTACCGAAAGAAATGTTTGTGCCGTACACTGAGCAGCACAGTGTCGCACACTGGTGGAATAGCGCCTTTAGAGTTAACGGCAATATGACAGTAGCATCACTGAGGTGAGCGTCGTAGCTCGTGAGTTCGATCACCACTCGTTACGCTCTTGTCGCGAACCCAGTGAGTGAGTCTACCGAAAGAAATATTTGTGCCGAACAGTGGCAGCACAGTGTCTCACAATGCCGCACACTGGTGGAATAGCGTCTTTGGTGTTAACGGCAATAACCCAATGAGCATCAGTCAGGCGAGCGAGAACTCGTGAGTTCGATCACCACTCGCTCGCGCGCTCTTGCCACGAAACCCACTCCTGGCACAAACATACAACCTCACATGATCTCTTGAACCTAGTTAAAAAAAAATCTAATTACTTACTTACTTACTTACTAATTAATTTTAATTTTTAATTTAATTTAGTTAATGTTAATAATCATCTTGTAATTTGGTTATGTAAATAAATATATTACATTACTTAGGTACCCAACATGGGTTCAAGCAGAAACAACCTATAATGTTCCCACTGCTGGGACACAGGCCTCCTCTCTGTCAAAAGGATCCACCACGCCGGCCCAGTGCGGGTTGGTAGATGTCACAAGTCTTTGAATTTTTGGTTCTAGGACATGCCAGTTTACTCACACTGTTTTCCTTCACCGTTTTGAGAGCAATGGTGATGAAATAATTTACACAAAGTAAAGCGCCTATCAGACGACCTACAAGTCGTAAGTCGTGGCCGTTTCCACTGGGCCACCAGTGCTCTTTAAGTTAATAAGTGTTATATGTTTAATGTAAAACCCACATTGCTATTTGCCTCTCATACAGTGAATTCAAAGTTCAATGAGAAGTAAATTAGTGCAGACATCATAGATGGATGGATACTCACAGGGGTGTGAGGCTGTGAAGGGATACTCCAAGGTAGGCAGGCGATGCTGGTGCGGCGGCAAGCTCGGCGGGCAGTGGTAGCAGAACAGGCCGCGGCCGCCACCGCCACCGCTTGCCAGCTGAAACAACACAAAATAACTGGTAAGTACACTAGAAAGTAGCCATTCAAATACACTGTGAGTTTTCCATTGTTCCTAAAACTCATTTCTTTAAGAGAACAGATTTTTTTTGTATGTTTGTTTGTAATGGATAAACTTATAAAATACTTAACCGAAAAACTCTTTCACTTACAGAAAGCTACATTATCAGCAAATAACATGGCGTATTTTCTTTTTCAAAATAATTAGAGATTCCTACGAAAGGAGATGTTTGATATTGGGCTACCACCATGTACACTACATAGATAAATAGGAAAAAAATAGGGGATTTTCATAAAAATACAAAAAAAATAATTTGAAGAAGAGTAGGTACAGTTGTACAAAAAAGATTATTTAGGATGATTTTTAATATGATAACCCTATTTTTTATGGCAGTTATGACAGTTGTGTTTGTCATGACGTTTAACGACTGACAGTTTTAAATTTCGTGACGTGACGTCTTTCATTGACTTTGGCAGTTGGCTTACATATTGTTGTCTCTGCCTTTGTGGTTGGCGTTGAAACGCTGAATTGTTGTATTCGCGCGTTTTGGATTAGGGGTGTTTCGGAGTTTCTAGTAATTGTTTTTATTTTGCGACCCTGTTTACTACTACGGACATAGATTGATTGCTTCTCTGTTGACCCCAGCTTTGTTATATGGTTTTTGATTCGCCTGTGATTTGGATTCCGTCGTGTATGTGGTATTCTACAATAACAAGTTCAGTTTCAGGTATATCTCCTTTAGCTCTTGCTTGCATTATACTTATTTATTCAAATGCTATTTCTACCTGAGGTATCCTTTCCTCGTTCTATATTATAACAGACTTTTACTTATACTTATTCCAGTTTAAACCTAATTAGTTTCGGAATTCATGTGTTGTTTTTGTAAATACACATCAATCAAATGTCATTGTCAAAATGACATTTCATATATTCCTGATCCACCATATTTATGTTGTGTTGCTCTCCTTGACCGAGTTAATTTCAATTTACATTAAAACGAAGTAAAATTATAGAAAATTAACATTAGAAAACGGTAACTATATTGTATAGCGATATTTACATATAGTGTAGGTACATAGAGCTGGCCCAGGCTCCATACATTTCTGGAACATCTCCTTTGCAATAATGTAACCCAAGGTATCAAAAATTTGCCTATAAAAGTCATTATTTGGCGTGCGCTGCGAAAACTATTGACAATACATAAAATAATGTAATACATGTTTATAGTACTCATCATTACCCACAAAAACGTCAGCAAAGCTATACGTCTAACTATTATAGTTAAGTCACAATAACAGTTTTTGTTCAAATTAGTCAATCAAAACACGGGTAGAATCTAAAAACGATGACATTCGTATCATGATATTAATCCTTATCCAACTTAATAGTTTCATAATCAGGGTTGATTATGTACATGTAAATTCCTCTTTAAATTATTCGAATCGGACGTTTCGTTTAGAAGTTACGACGGATATAAAAATGCTAAAAGTAACAAAAATGCCGCGGTGTGAGCGAACAGCGCTACGCTTAGTCTATTAGATACCTACACATTTTATTTTTGCGGATTAACACATAGGATTTACTACTTTTAATCCCGGTAGTACGTTCCCGTGGGATATTTTCCGACATCTTCGCGGGCGAAGCAGTGGGCAAAAGCTTGTATTTTATAAAGGCATTAAAATGCCTTTGACAAGTGGACAGTCTGTATAATGCCTAACTAACAGTCTCTGACCACCAAATGACAAATTTTTCGAAAAAATTGCACATAAGTAATTATTATCAAACCACAAAAAATGTAATCAAGTAATCGTAGGTACTACTGAAATAATTTGAAATAGGGATGATGCCTGGGTTAGTCCATCAGTCAGATAATAAAAACATATTAGACACGTATTTTTTGCTTTATCATCGTCATCTCATCATCATCTGCCTAGCCTTTTCCAACTATGTTGGGGTCGGCTTCAAGTCTTACCGGATACAGCTGAATACCAGTATTTTACATGGAGCGACTGCCTATCTGACCTCCACAACCCAGTTACTGGGTAACACGATACCCCTAGGTAAGACTGGTTGTCAGACTTTCGAGCTTCTGATGACCCGTAACGACTGTCAAAGATCTACAAATTACAGCCGGGACCAACGGCTTAACGTGCTTTCCGAGGCACGGAGGGGTCTTGGTATGAAAAGATGGTCACCCATCCACGGACCAACCGCGGCAAGCGTAGCTTAACCTGATCGATCGACCCGTGCGGCTGTTCTTACTTAGCCACAAGCCCCATTTTTTGCTTTATCATATTAGTTAAAAATTATTTAGATAAAACGCATTAAAGTTGAGGAGTAATAATAATAATAATAATAATAATCTTTATTTATCCAAAAACATACAGAGTTTGAAAATACAGTGTGATATTTTGTATAGAAAATACATTTATAGTTTGTTGCAAAATCTGCACAAGAATAATATTCACTACCTCTTAAGCTAGGGTGGCTGTATTATAAGAGGTAGTTTACGGTCAATAATCAAACAAAAACTTATATCTCGAGTGGGGACTCGCTGCGTCACAATTCAGTATAAGATCTCTTATGATTACGTAAAAAAAAAGAATTGTCATCAGCCGCTAAACCTAACCTCTATCTAATCTCTAATGAAAACTAGATTCAAGTCGGAATTAGAATCAAATCAATCCATTCAAGATTCATATTCATGCCATAGAATCGTGCTAGAATGTTATAGAAAGTCAGACAATCTCAAAAACGCCGCCACGCATTCAGGACAATATCAAAACAGCGATTAACGATCTAAAACTATCGGCATTAACATAGAAATGACACCGCGTAATAATAAGGCGAAGAATCGAATCCTTCAGCATCGCATGCGCAATGAATTTAAAGTTAGGGTATGCACACACTTACGAGCTTGGTCGAAGTGCCGCTTGATCAATTCACGCGCGGTGTAAATTCATTGCAGCGCGCGTTTGTGACCCGCGTGGTTAACATTCATTTATAAATAAATAAATAAAATTATTTTTATTTATCTCCACAATAATATGTATTTTTCTCGAGCGAAAAATAAAAAGTGTTTTGTGCATGTTGGAAAGGTGATGGTTAGAACAATCTCGGTCTCATTTAATTGAACAGGAATATAACAATGTTTTAGGTACTAAAATTATACCTACAATCACAAAACCTCAGTAGCAATCAGCCCATGCATAGACACTGGCAGTAAGTATAGTACGATCACAGCACCTGTGAAAAATTCACATGTGTGAATTGTGCGATGTAAACGCAAAGGAATAAAGCGCGCGACCTTTCTAAAACCGCGAGATTTGCAAAAACAACACGCGTGCTCTAAGATGTGCGCACACCTTTACAAGTGTATGCAATTTTGTGAGGTGATTGTGACGGCATTCGCTTGTGATCATAGGCCGTTACTTAACCCGAGCTATCGCGGTCTGATTGTGTATTAAGTATGAATTGTGTCAGATGAACAGGTGAAAACGGAATGTTAATAGTGCGGCGCCTTATGACACGTAGAAGAGGTGCGGGCTGCGCACCCTTTAATTAATTTGAGGCTAGCTGTAGAATTTAATGTCGGAAAATTCATTGTATAGCAAATTAAATAAAGTCGAATGATTAATTTAACAGAGTAATCTGACATGTGCTAGCTGTCACTTTGTGTAATGAAATGGTCATATTTATTGTAACGGTGATCGTTTAGTTTCATCGATTTATGTAAGTGTAAAATAAATGTATAACAATAAGTGTGAAAGTCTAAAATACGATAAATATGACCATTTTATAACACAAAGTGACAGCTAGCACATGTTATATTACTTCAGTGAATTAATACTTAATTCGACTTTAGTACCAAGTTGGTACTACCAAAAAATAGAATAGAATACGTTGGTAGTACCAACGTATTCTGTTCTATTTTTCTCTATGGCAATGATGCTGATGTGGACAACTCTGCCAATATCAGATGTGTTGAGAGATAACAAGTAGAGAATAATAACCTTGTAAAAATATGTGTCGATTTGTAGTGTTTTAAAATATTTATATTTATTATTGTTTTTGTAGAAAGATTTACTAAAAAAAATTGTCTCGTCTTTTCAGCTACTAACAACTAAAATTACCTAGATAACTACCTCAAAGTGTAAAGTTCGACGGCTCACCTGTCGTCACCACATGACGCTGGCAAAATAGTCGACATCGGCTCAGTTGCCAAAGAGAAAAAAAAAAAAGTGGTAAAAAAAACTAAAAACCTAAATCCAATAATAAGTTTGATTAAAATCAATCGATAACTGTCATTCTTTGACAATTCTATGAAATGGATAAAGTACAGTAAAATGACGTAATATGTGAATTTGATAAACAATGGGTAGTTAACTGAAATGGAATGCAATTCGACTGCTCGATGTTTTGGTCTCCTGACAAGAATATCATGTTAAGTCACTTAATAGAAATAACTACCAAATAACTACCAAAAGCCCTCTCTAAAATGATATAATAGAAATAAATATATTGTAATAAATTGATTGTTGTCTGTAAAGTCGGTTTACGGACGATAATTTTACGTGATAACGAGAGAGAGATGCGTCACCAGCCGAACGCTTAGGCCCATCGTGGCTCTCTATCGCTAGTTCTGCGCTCTCGCTTGCACGCTCGGCTCAGGCGGAACGTGACAATGAGTCATGCTTTATCGTGCGTGCAGCCGGCGTTCATCGATTTATAAGACGTTATCACATCAATAACAAAAACACTCAAAACTTTCTACAATTAATACAGTTTACATATCCATTGAACAACAGTGGCTACTTCTGTATATGTATCCCGCTTTATGAATAGGTACAAGCATGAAGTTACACAGATTCATTTAGTTCTCATATAACATAACGAAATGTGACAGACAGCAATCTGTCTTCAATTATTGTTGATCTTGTTAATAATAGCCGACATCGGTCACACTTGTGAGGTCCATCACCCATCACAATAGTGATCTATCACCATCTCGTTTTTAAATAGATCTGCTTCAAAATATTTGAACTTTATAGACTATGGAAAAATATTGATGTTGATCAAAATGAAAAGTTTAAGGTAACGTGGTTTTAACATAATTTTTTGTATCATTAGGTACGTAATTTTCACAACCTAATTGTTTTTTCTTTATAATTAATGTACATAAATAAGTGATTTTTAATTAAGTAATTCATTTTTAATCAAAGAGCACCTTAAGTTATAGTAAAAATGTGCAACTCTGATCCTACAGGCAAACGCCTAATTTGGGTGATCGCTATATCACCGTCCTAACTACGAGGTGCATTCAATAAGTACCTAGCCTCATCGCCAGAGGGCGCTGTAGTTTCAAAAGAGTTTTACCACAGTGTAGCACATTCTTTTTTAATTCTTTTTTCAAATTTTCATTCCAATCCCTTCATTTGTTTTAATTTGACAAATTATGGAAGCGAACGTGTCGATCGGTTTTACAAAAATGGAAAAAGAGCAATATCGTTCGGTGATTCGATTCCTATTTTTGGAAGGGAAAACGCGCATCGAAATCAAAGAGCGCTTGGATGCTGTGTACGGTGACTCTTCTCCATCGATGGCCACAGTCAAGAATTGGTTCAACGAGTTTGCACGTGGCCGTACGTCGGTTTTTGATGAACCACGTCCAGGTGTACCGAAAACAGCTGCTACGGAGGAAAACATTAAAAAAATCCATGATTTCGTATTGGCAGATCGCCGATTGAAGGTTCGGGAGCTAGCTGAGACTGTAGGCATTTCAGAAGGAACAGTGCATCATATTCTTCACGAGGAACTCGGCATGAGAAAGCTGTCGGCGCGATGGGTGCCGCGTTTACTCACACCAGAAAACAAGCGCAACCGTGAGACCACATCGGAGACGTGTTTGGCGCTGTTTAAGCGGAATCCAGCGGAGTTTTTGCGTCGTTTTGTGACCGTCGATGAAACCTGGATCCACTGGTACACACCAGAGACCAAGGAGCAATCAAAACAATGGATCCAGACCGGGGAACGTGCTCCAAAGAAGGCGAAAACTGTAAAATCGGCCGGAAAAGTTATGGCCACCGTTTTCTGGGATTCACAAGGTGTGATCTACATCGATTGCCTCGAGAAGGGTAAAACAATTACAGGGCTTTACTATGCCGATTTATTGGGCCGATTCGACGCCGAATTAAAGAAAAAACGACCCCATCTGGCGAAGAAAAAAGTGCTGTTTCACCACGACAACGCACCGGTTCACACGTCTGCCGTTGCCATGGCCAAATTGGTCGAATTACGCTACGAATTGTTGCCCCATCCACCGTATTCTCCAGATTTGGCCCCTTGTGACTTCTTTCTGTTTCCTAATCTGAAAAAATCACTCGCCGGGAATAGATATGGATCGAATGAGGAGGTCATCGCCGCCACGGAGGCCTATTTTGCAGAGTTTGACAAAAACTATTTTTCGGACGGGTTAAAAAAGTTGGAGCATCGCTGGGCTAAGTGTATCGAACTAAAAGGAGACTTTGTTGAAAAATAAATTGCCACTTTTCCAAAATTTTCGTTTACTTTTTGTAGGCTAAGTATTTATTGAATGACCCTCGTACCTAAACCACTATGAGGTGTGCGCCGATGCCTTTCTTACCAGCGTGAGGCGCGAGGGCGTCGTCAGACGTTAAATTTATCGGCAGCGGCGGCGGCATCGGCGTAATCGGCGTGGATAGTGTAAATAAAAGTAACACAGGTTCACTGTCCATGCTCCAGAGTGGGAATGGTCCATAGGTCCAGTTATGTTTTTATTAAAAGTCAGTATATTTGTGGTTAAAATGTATACATAAGTGTTTTAAGATATATATAGAAAGGCTATATTTATTTAATTTTAGGACGGGAAAAATCACCTCGTGAGTCCACAGACCATATGTGGTATACTTTCCTTTTTATGTCGTTTTTTACCGATTTTCTTTACCTTTTTTTTTTTCTTTTTTTTAATGATGTGTCTTGCCAAGTCCGCATTAAATAAGAGACTTTCTTCTTACGTCCACAGTGTCAGATGGCTTAGAAATTGTACCGGCGAACAAACCACATACGGTCTGTGGGCTGGTATGGAAGTCTCTCTACAGACCCTATGTGGTCTGTGGACAGTGAACCTGTTAAAAGTTAGAGTACATTTTAGCGAATGTTCATTATCAGCCTACAGCAGTCTACTACTGAACATAGGCTTCTCCAATTGCACGCCATTCAACTCGGTTCTCGGTAACTCTCATCCAGCTGCTACCAGTCAGCTTGCGAAGATACACACACACACCCGCATAAACACACAAACACACACACACCCGCACACACACATAAACACAAACACACACCCACACACAAACACACCCAACTCACAAGTGCTTATTATGCTAATATAATAATTTACGTCACGTCATTCACATTCACGTTGACACGATCTCCATAAAATGCTCCACGTTTGAGGACTGACTTCCAAAATACAAGCCCTGGCTTTGTTTGGGTATCAGTTTCAGTACCTTATGTAATCATTATATGAATATTGTAGCTATATATCAAATTCTTGTGAATGCTTTTTGTGTAATAAACCTTTTGTTTTACTTTAAAAAGATCGTCGCTCCACCTAGCCTGAGGACGTTCTACCTTACGTTTACCGATTCGCAGTCTCCAATCAACGAACACGTCTACCCCAACGGTCATCAGTTCTACGGCTAATATGGCCGGCCCATTGCCACTTCAGCTTGCTTATTCTGTGAACTATGTCGACAACTTTGTTTCTCTGCCGAATCACCTCGTACCGGATTCGATCTCTCAGAGATACTCCTAGAATACCCTGTTCCATAGCAACTTGAATTTATTGACCAGCAGTACCGTGAGTTTCCACGTTTTGACTCCGTAAGTCATAACAGGCACGGCGAGGACATCTCACATCTTCGCTTTGCTGATGATATCGTCATTATGGCAGAGTCTCTGGAACAGTTATACCATATGCTGCTCAGCTTTTGAATCAAATGAAGCTTCTGCTCTGGGCTGGTGGACCTCGGCATGAAATTAGACAAAACTTAAGTCTGACTACTTAAGTTGACCTACAATTTACACGTCTTGCTGAGTTCAATCCACATCGAAAATTTGCTACTCAAAGTTGTGCAGGAGTAGGTACCTAGGTCTATCTGGGAGTGATCGCTACTTCGAGAAAGAAGCTGGCAGAAGGTTGCAGTTGGGGTGAGCAGCGTTTGGAAAACTTCGTCAGGTCTTCTCGTCGCCCATACCGCAATGTTTGAAGACTAAAGTCTTCAACTAGTGCGATTAAACCCATTACTTAAATTATGCTCATATTAAAATGTTTTTTTATTAAAATTTCCGTAAACAAATACGTCGACGCAAACCAATAAATACGTAAATATTGTAGAATTATTAATTCTACATTTTTTTTTTGGTGTTTTGTCCTTCATTCTAACATCACACATTCATCCTCATTTGTAGATCCCTACTGGCACATACTCGTATCAGTCTATCGTTTGAATATTAATCTGAAAATTCTTAAATTTTGACGCAATCATTGAACGTCAATTTTTTTTCATGGTTCTGTGTCGTCTTATGAGTATGCTGTCTCCATCAGTTATGTGAATTTTGAACCTTAACATCAAAAATTTTATTTTTCAAGTCTACCATTTATTTTTTGTTAATGCCGTATCACATGGAACAATTTTGAATTTATAGTCGTAGTAGACATTTCTAGTATTTAGTTTATTATTAGTATATTTGCATTGTCCCTGAAACTAGAATCACTAAATTATATTATAAAACACAGTCCCCCCGCCGCGTCTGTCTGTCTGAACGCGATTAACTTAAAAACTACCAAAAAATAAACGGATATTCATGCGGTTTTCACCAATGGACGGAGTGATTCACGAGGAAGGTTTAGGTGTATAATTCAATATGGTTTTGTTTACGTAGTTTTATCAAGCGCACTAACGCTTAAAATGCCATAAATAATCGGCGCTGAAGTCAAAATATGTAATACCTACTAAGGTATTACATATTTTAAGCCGCAAAATTTATCGGCGGCGGCGGAGTGGCTAATAGTACCGGCGACTTGCGCCACGCAGATCGGGGCACACTTCCATACTGTACCTACTTAATTATTAATAAACACAAAATAAAAAATATATATAAATGAATTAATATAATTACAATACAATAATTAATCATTTAAATAATTTTCAATCAAGAATACCTTACCTGCCAAAAAGTTAATAGCATTTGGTCACACTAATACCGATATTTAAAAAAGAGTACCCATTCCTTGCTAAAACTAACCTTGCAAAAATATAACTCAGTCGTGAGCAATTTTATAAAATTGTAGTTTGCAAGCGCGAGCGCACGGTGTGAGCAGTAAGGACGTGCTGGCCATAAATCAATTAATTTCGATGAATAAATTGCTAGCTTGCAGTGCACCGTGCGACATTCCGGCCACTGCAGCAGGTTGCCAGATGCGTCATCAAATGCAAAGGTGGGATAGATTAGAACTCAAACTCAAAGCATTTATTTCAAATAAACCAATTACAGGCACTTTTGAATTGTCAAGGGTTCGGTCAGTCAGTCAGAAAGATGAAGCTAGTTGCCCATTCCAAAGCGTAGTAGGTACCTATGGAGAAGAACGGGCAAGAAACTATACATGTGAGAACGATGCAAAACGTAAAGAGCGTCCGTAATAAAAAACATACAACAAAAAAGAACAATTCAAAAATTAAAATTAAAATAAGTCGTGGCAGCCAAGAGATGACCAAAGAAATAGAAATATTGTTAAAAATGTTTTGAGACAGGTAGTTACACACAGCGCACATTAGAGCTCTTTCATGTAGATTAAGTTCAGCTGCATTTGCAGTAAGAAAAATTAGACAGTTGACTGATATAGCCACAGCTAGGTTAGTATATTTTGCTTATTTCCACAGTATTATGTCTTATGGAGTTCTACTGTGGGGATCGGCAGCTGATGTAGATTCAATTTTTATTTTACAAAAGAGGGCAATCCGCGCAGTCTATAGAATGGGTCCTCGTGAGTCGCTTAGAAACAAATTCAAAGAAATTATGTACCAACTCTGCCTTCTCCTTATATCTTAGAAAGTATTTTGTATGTTCGCAAAAACTTATGTCTTTTCAAAACAAGAAGTGATTTCCGTAATATAAATACACGTAGTAAACATGAAATTGAGATACACAAATTTAGATTAACAAAAACAAACAAATCATTTGTTATCAACAGTATCCGCTTTTATAAAAGCCACATATAACGTGTCCTTATCAAAAACGCATATTATAAGATTAAAGACACGTTGAAGACAAGGAAGTTAGGCAATAATTCCTTCTGCACATGTGGCTTCCCTGGTACCTCATAAACGGCATAACTATGTAAATGTCTATTAACTGCTCCCAAATTACGATGTTTATTATTAATTTTTTTTATAGATACTTTTTTGACATAATATTTTCAAAGTCTGACATTATATACCTACAATTTTGATTTCAGACTTGTTGTAATGGCAAACATGTCATTTGGTTTAAATAGTTTTTTATTTTTATTATTTTATATAGTTTCTTATGTACCTTGTGAATGTGAGAACATTGTAGGCTTTTTAGATAAGATATTTTGTAGACCTTTTCTTTTTTTTTTTGTTAAGTACCTGATACATCTCGACAGGCCTACACTGTCCTCCCATACCTATTAACACTGTAATTTGAAAACATTCGACGACACGGTTGGCGTAATGGCTGAGCAATCGACTGATGCGCAGCGTGTCGCGGGTTCGATCCCCGCACGGAACAAATATTTGTATGATCTGCAAGTAATTGTTCCGGGTCTGGGTGTTTGTGTTTGTGAGTTCTATGTTTGTAAACGCACCCACGATACAGGAAGAAATTCCTAGTTGTAAAAGCCAATTATTTTTAAAAGAGTACCTAACCGTGGAGTTTCTTGCCGGCTCTTAGCACCTAGCACCTAGCACCGTGCACCTAGCTTCTGACGTTTCATAAGTGCCCATGTAGGTTTATGTGAAATAAAAAATATTTTGATTTCATTGATTACAAAGTAAGATAAAAGGTTACAAAGTTTAGGAGTGAGAAGTCTATCTTAAAATCTAGCCCCATTATTAATAAACCCGGAGTAAAGTTATACCAAACTTTAACAACGAAAACGATATGGTTAAACTGATGATAATACTGGTGTAAGTTTACTCTGTGTTTATTAATAAGGGGGTAGAATATGACTTCTTCTTCTTCTTCTTGCAATTCATAAATGGTTATGAAACCATTTATGAATTGCAAGATAGCTACAAAAGTAGCAAAAAAAATGGCATGTCATTTAAAATCAAAAAGAATAACATAGGCGAAAGTAAACATGCGTAACCAACATTTTAATAAATATTACCTTATTATAAATAATCATGATGTCATCATTATTATTCTGTATTGATTTTTTTTATTGAAATTATAATATTACCTACATAAAAATTCCACTTCACTCAATTTATTGTTATTGTTGAAAAGTCACCCGTTTTTTTTATTATTTTTAATGACGTAAAGCATCAATTCTTGTTTGTGTTACAACTTTAGTTATTTAAATCTTTTAATAATCATAATCCACACACTAACATAACTTTATTTGCGAGAGGAAAATGGCAATGAAATTCAATTGCACATATAACTAGAGACCCACGTGTAGACGAGCCGTCGGTATAAATGACATTAATGGAGCAATGAATCGGCTAAACGATGCGCGGGCGCATTCGATGCTGCGACTGACGTCAGCACACTGTGGGCACATCAGGGATTCTTCTGGACAAAATTAATATTTGTTGAGATTTTTCTAACATTTAAAAAAAACTGCGTAACCTTAAATGACCTTCCAAGTCCTTCTATATCCTGCCGGGGTCGCGGGAAGGTACTTATGGGTCACCGAGGCCCCCGCAACACAGGCAACAGGAAGGAATACGGGTGGGTTTTAGTCAGTAAGAGTCTAGTCTGACACACCCTCCCGCTCCACCCAGAGCGGGAGAAGTTATTTGATGATTTCCCACCCTCAAAAAAAAAAAGTCCTTCTATATAATTAAAAATGCTAAAGCAACTCTGTCTGTTTGTTACCATTTCACGCCTAAACCACTAAACCAATCGTTATGAAATTTTACAAATAGATAGCCTAGGACTTGGAGAAGAACATAGGCCAATTATCATCCAGGATATTTTTATAAAAAAAAACATTATGAAATACAAAATACACGCAGACGAAGTCACGGGCAACAGCTAGTCATTCTATGAAACTTTAATCCCTTCATATTAATATTTTGGCTTTAATAAATTTTCATAATTTACAACTAAACCATCAAAGTTAAACAAACCTTGTGTAGGTTTACATGAACCCATTAAGTTTTAACAATGTTATAATAACTAATTCTGTTAACACTAAAATTCGTAGAAACCGACGCTTACTTATCCATACATATTACAAATTAAAGTCGCTTTTCTTGTCTGTCTGTGTAACCGCGTTATTCTTCTAAACTACGCAACATATTTTGGTGCGTTTTATGCAATTATTTAGATAATTTATTCAAGAAGGTTTATCTGTATAATATACATAAGTATATGTCACCGTTAGATTATAAACTATCGAAGAATTGTGAACTGGAGAAATGGGTTAGGTTAGGTTAGAACTGTCAAAAACGCGCAAGAGGCGACCGAGCGAAGCGAGCGGTGCCGCGGGAGCGACCGGCGAACGCTACTTCCAAGTAGTTTGCTAGTAGGCAGGCTATTTAGTATTAGCGTAAGGTGCATTACGTCGCAAGCAAGTTTGATACCAGTTCACAATTTTGTCGGTTTCCAATGGATAGATTATAAACTATCGAGAAATAAAGCGTTCAATTGTAAATGGTTTGTTGCAGTTCATAATTTTTCGACAGTTTAAATATTATATATTCTAACGGAAATAATACCGATTGGTTACAAAATAAAGATGTTCATAATTATACGGTGATTTATATATTAAACTTTTATATAATAAAGAAATCTTGATGTTTTGTTGTCATAAAAACTGTCCGAAGCAGGGGCGGACCGCTAGTCTAATACATTAAATAAACTTTCTGTGATAATCTGGGTCGGATTATAAAACATCAGACGGTCAATCTACTTAACGGTTACACCTTTTCATTATGGGAGAACATGATGGAGAGGTACTCTCTAAGTTTCACACAAAACTCGAGTCTGCTGAGACAAAATCTTGAATTTTGTAAAATAATTTTGTTTGACGTTTGGTGTAGATTGAAATAAGTAAGTTTCATCATCATCATCTGCCTAGCCTTTTCCCAACTATGTTGGGGTCGGCTTCCAGTCTTACCGGAGACAGCTGAATACCAGTATTTTACATGGAGCGACTGCCTATCTGACCTCCACAACCCAGTTACTGGGTAACACGATACCCCTTGGTAAGACTGGTTGTCAGACTTTCGAGCTTCTGACGACCCGTAACAACTGTCAAAGATTTGCAAATGACAGCCGGGACCAACGGCTTAAGCAAGCACAAGCACAAGCCCGTCTTCATTTTCAGATCTCACTCTCATTCAGATCTAGATAGTGATCATTAGAAACGAAAGACAAAATGACAGATTGTAGAAGGATTTCTACGGTGCGATGTCAAAAATGGAGAAACGAAATGTCATTTTGTAAAGAAAGAGTTGTGTCTATTCTTTGTAGAAATAGAAAGCGTCATGCTAAGCCTGCAGTGCAGATGTTATTATTTAGGCACGAGCCCCTCCTCCTCGTCCTCCCTAAGATTGAAATAAGAGTGAAATAACTCATAAAAAAAGCAAGTGAGAGTATTTTTTATCCGATCCATTTTGTGCATTTATTTTTGTCCCCAGTGTAGTCCGTGTCGGAACACAGTGTCAGTGCGTGTATTGGGTCGTCCTGTCTGCGCGCGTGGGGTCCTGATACACTAATCCTATTTATATTGTCGTGTCATTACCGTATTACACCCACCGCCGACCGCATCCGCACTGCAACCATAACCTTCGCATTATAAGGCAATATATTTATGAAAAAAAATCTTAATTTTATCTGTTTAACCAAGACGTGATAAAAACCGCTTAAAATTATTGACAGGGTTAGAATATTAATGTTGCACATAGGCACTTTTATAGGTCACCTTTCAAGTAGTAAGTTGAATTACCAGGCACCCTGTATCTGTGGAAAACAAAACTTTTCAACTTAAAAATTTAACAATAACCGAGTAAGAATAAGTGGCCAGGAAGTCACCTAACAATTAAATAGAAAAAAAACTAACTTACGATTTAGTTTAGTTAATGTTAATACTCATCTTGTAATTTGGTTTTGTAAATAAATACTTAAGAATGTAAGATACCTTTTTAGTAATAAATGATATTTCTATACTTAAAAATAGGAAGTTAAAATAAAAAGAATTGAAAATCAATATCGACGCCCTATTTTAGTTTGTGTATAGTTTTAGTTATTTTTATTAATTAATTAGATATATTTGTTTTTTTTTTATGTACAAATACAATATTAATAATTACATAGTGATAAAAAAAATAAAGCATTTAATATCAAAAGTCATTTATTTAAACTAGGCTGAGAATCCGCACTTTACGAACGTCAAAATTACATTAGACAGTCCCCCAAAAACGCCAGTCCTTCACCACTTCCTAGTGCTGGAAAGCTTAGCTGGGAAGAAGAAGTGGCGGAACAGACTCCCCAGCAGCACAGCTGTCTGTTTAGTTAGAAAAACTTGTTTCTATATAATAATGTATGTTACTGTACCGATTTCAGATCCAAAAGACAATTACATCATTCAGGCTGGTAGGAAAATAACTCTGGTTACATTAGATCACTCAAGCGAATTTAGAATTCGTTTTCAAAATGTAATTGTAATTTCGGCGATTGGTTCCATGAAAAAATAGTTATGTGATAGGCGCGTAAACGTAAGCACGTCCTCTTGGTATAAATAGCAAAATCGTAATATTGCTTCTTATAAAAAAAAAAAAAAACAAATCAAATTGTTTTTTTGTTAGGATATGCTACAATAGATGTAACAATATTGGTTTCAGCATACCCTGCCATAGTATGACCTACAAATATTTCTATAGAAAAACATAGCATATTACTAACCTAAATTTAATAATTATATCTATAATAATCAATTACCTAATACAGATTAAGATTGTATTGTTATAGTAATTAATTATTATCATTATTAATCATAATGATTAATAATGAATATATAGTTATTGCATGTGGTGGAATAAAAGCTATTTTTACCCGACTGCCCCAGAAGGAGGGTAATGTTTTTCGAGAGTATGTATGTATGTATGTATGTCTATTTCTTTGGCACGCTCTGTAGCCTAAACGGCTTGATGGATTTTAACATAAGAGATGTCGTTAGATTCGCCTTCATCCTTCATTGTGGAAGTGACATAGGCTATATAATTTTTATATATTGCATCTGAAAATGCAAAAAAAGGAAGGAAACGTTTTTTTTAGATAAATTACAACAATATTGATATCAAATAAAAGCTAGTAATGAGTCAATTCCATATATATATATTAATAAAACTAAAAATCTTGAAATAAAACTAATTATTTAATAAACAAAAAACCCGACTGCAAAAATATACCTAACTGAAAAGAGAAAAACAAGCATTATAATCTATAGAATTTTGGTATCGCAGGCGGGGGCACACCAATAACCCGAAATATGGTGTAACCTTTGTTTGTCCCCCGCCTGCGATACCAAAATTCTATGGATTATAATGCTTGTTTTTCTCTTTTCAGTTAGATATATTTTTGCAGTCGGGTTTTTTGTTTATTAAATAATTAGTTTTTACTTTATTATGTTTGTTACTAAAGTCTTATCCTCTAAGTATTCTTGAACACTGTAATATTTTTTTTTCTAATAACAGTCTAACAATACCATTTGAACAACGGCAATGGCAAATCTTGAGTACTATTTGGCAAATGGTTATATTATTATAATAATTGCCATGCACAGCATTAGTTTTATTTAGGGTAATTTCAATTTGTGTTTGTGTCGTGTTCTACTATTTACTTTGTAACTGCTTTTTTGGAATAAATTGTATTTTTTTTACAAAAACGCATATTTCAAAAATATAAAGACATGGTAAAGACAAAATTTTAAGCTTTTGAAATAAACTTTTACTACTATCTAAAAAGCGGGCTCTACACATTGCCGGATGCATTATTTTTGTCATTTAAAAACTCTTAGCACGTCTACTGAGTTTCCCCAAATTATAAGACCATATCTGAGTACAGATGGTACATAATTTATTTATTTATTGACACACCAACGACATATTCACTAAATCATTACATTAAATACATTCTATTTCAATAGCTTTGCGGTGAATTCGTCACTTATAGGTGTGCACAGCAGTTGTATATTCAATAATAAAAACTAAAATGGAAATATTTATGACAATAACAAAATTAAAATTTAAAAATTTACATTAAATAACAAAATTAGCATGGTAAGCAACCATTGCGGTATTTAGATTAACCGTTTATCTTATTATTTTCAGGACATTCCCGGACATTTCATCATACATTTTCGTATATAGCACCTGTTCTACATAGGATAAGAACTACCACCACTTATAATATATACACATTATGATATAAATAAAATTAAAAGAGAATGATTTATAACGCAATACGATCCTCAGTAAACAAGTGTTACCCAATCTTGTTGTTTGCAGCAATTCTCAACAACCTCAGATTTGTCGCCTAGGTCAAACCGTCAGAGTAAACTGACTATATCCTGAATCGTCTATTGTCGCATTAACAAACAAGAAAACTACTCGTCGAGATTTATAAACGGTGCATTTATTAAATAATAGACCGATCCTGATTATCTAAATATCTCACTTCCAGTTTTTTTTTTTTCAATTTGTCTTTGCCCTTTTCACGCAAGTAAAATCACATCCAGCCACTAACGTCATTAAAAATAATAGAATTAAATAAAACCAGCGGAATTAGCATTCGAATTTCAAAAGGTTGTTTTTGTATATTTTTTTTTTTTTGTACGGCAAAAGCACTTCATTTCGCATTCCCGTCTTGTCGAGGTGAGATTATCGTCACTCGCATAACACCGGAGGAGGGAAGAGGGCCGCGGGCCCATTGTGAGGTGCCGCCAAATGTGGGAACTGATGATTTATCTCGTAAACCTTTTCATGTTTATTATATTAAGAGCTTATTTTGAATCTACGAGACGGATAATAGGAGACCTTGATATTGTTGAACCTGCTTAGGAACAAAGGTTGCTTGAAGGTTGAAAAATAAGTTGTATTTGCCAGAATATTGCCAGAATTACTTATAAAACATACAATTGAAACATAGACAAATCATAACCTACTTCGTATAGAAAATGATGACAAAAAAAATACAAACATTTTTGTTCCACCTTCAAAACTTCAACCAAGTATCATTTTAAAAGCACCCAATACGCGAACGTTTCAATGTAAACATGGATTCAGTTCAATATCGTGTGCATACACAATTTGCTCTGAAATCGTATTTGTACCGTTTAATTTGGAATCGACTACGATTTAATCAATTAACCGAGTCAAATCGAGTAATTAAGTATCGGTATACCTTTAGCTGTTAATGTATTAATTAGTCTTTGCTAAATTGTGTTTATTTTACTGGAAATGATGAGCGAATGCGTGCACATTATGTTTGTTTACTTACTTATTTTCGTTTGCTGTTTTTCTTTCAATAAGTGATATGAAAATTTCAGTGTATTTATTCGTGAGAGGTTTTAAAGAGCGAGACAGAATTATTTTCTTTCTTTCCAATGCAAGATTCCAATTTTTTACTGACTTTTACAATTTTCAGGGTGCCGTACCCAAAGGGTAAAACGGGACCCTATTACTAAGACTACGCTGTCCGTCTGTCTGTCTGTCTGTCCGTCTGTCACCAGGCTGTATCTCATGAACCGTGTTAGTTAGACAGTTGAAATTTTCACAGATAATGTATTTCAATACTAAAAAACAGAATAAAATAAATATTTTAGGGGGTACCATACAACAAACATGTTTTTTTTTTTTGCTGTTTTATAGATAAAGGTACGGAACCCTTCGTGCGCGAGTCAGACTCGCACTTGGCCGGTTTTTTTTTAATTTATGCATTGCAATTTAGGCACCTTCAATTAGTTTAATACTTCCTAACGGTTGGAGGAAGCACAGTTTTTAGGATATTTTCTTCAGACAAGTTTTAAGACTACTGTACCTTAGTCTTTGAGGAATATTAATTGCCAAGCAAATTGACATCCTAAGTCAAATGCCGCGTGCCCGTGATACAGCCATTTCATACAACTTTCGAAACTCACAGTTGTGATTTGAATATACGGTCAATTTAAGTTCCTGGCTGGATATAAACAGTTGAATCGACTATGATATCTATTATAATATGTACTTCCAAATCGAGTAAGAATTTTAAAAAGAGAACATAATTTTGCCGTAACCTAACATAATTGAATGCAGAGTTCGACATTAAAATGTTAATGAGTGAAATTTTAGTGAATTGGAATCGCGATGTACTTCGGTACACTTTATTAAATTTTACTGAAATTATTCGCGCTCAGGGCTGTCGCGAATAGTAAATAAATTTTATTGAGTGAGTGAGTTTGAATGAGTTTTCTAACCATTCTTACTAACTAACCTTAACAAAACAAAAACGAAGCAAGACACTTAGGCTTCGAAGTATTCTTCCAATATCAGGATCCGGAAAAATGACGATTAATCCACGTCTGAATGCGCATGCGCAGACTACAGAAAATATGAAAAGGAAATTCTGTGCAGTTATAACAACAGATCTATCTAAAACAGAGTTTATTCGGTATCAGTAAGCATTATTATTACATTGTAACTAAATAAACATAAACAAGTACGTGTCGGACCATGCACAATGAAGGGTTCCGTATTTGGAATGAATTTATCAACAAAACAATCTTAATATTGTATTTGAAAAACATGTTCTCTCATACATCGATATACTTACGTCACGGTCAATTCTCCAACTGTAAATTTAAGTTGGTCGACTATTACGCGTTAACTTGTAAAGCCTACTTAGCTGTGATAGTTTTCCTTTTAAATTCGTTGTATATACTATTGCTAAACAACCATTTAGCTGGCAGGGGGGGGGGGGGGCGGACCCTTGACTCTAACAAAAATTTGCACTTTAACCTGTTAAGCCCCCCCCCCCGCGCGACTCCAAATTGTGTCTCATTAGCTGTCCTTGACCAATTAAAGCTTAATATTACGCAAACACCGACCCGCAATTATTTTTTATTTGTACGGCCTGTCCATCGATACCATGGGAAAAACGAAAAAAAAAAATTACCCCACAAAATTATTATCAAGATTTTATTTTACGATATTGTCGGCGTGATTACTGCCAAATTACAGCTTTCTAGTACTTAAGGCGCTGACAAGACCCAATTGACCAAAATAGGCTTCGCTTAAGAAAAAAAAAGTTTGTGGTAGCGGAAAAAAGCTTGGTTGTTACCAAAACACGTTTTGAAAACAAAATCTCGATACAAACTAACGTTAAACTAACCTCTTACTTTGAGTTCTAATCCAAAATATCTGTATCAAATATCAACATACGTTACGTATTTAATTAATAACAAGAACGTCTTATTTGAATGTAGAACTTGGTTGTTTTTTATTTTCGATTACTCAACTCAATTTTGAGTAAATAGATAATTGCTTTATATTTTGCAATAAATTACAAGCGTTGTGTCATCGCGCTTCTCTTTCTTTTCTATGGAATTTGACAGTGACCGCGGTTAAGGTGTTGTCAGCGTCTTAATAGTCTTTGAGCTAAGCTGTGGACAGACAGACAGACGGACGGACATGGTGAAACCATAAGGGTTCCCTGTTGACTACGGAACCCTAAAAACAACTACCACCAACAACAGACCGACACAAAAAAATAAAAAATTCAATTCAATTGAAACAAATTATTTTACGATTCAAACCCGCTTGGCGCTAAGTATCAATCAATAATATTTAATCACAGAGCCACTGGCTCGTTCATTTGATATCGAACTTTTACCAATTGTAATGGAGATCAATTGAACGGTTTAAATTAACTATTAACAGTGGCCAATGGTTCAATCGGGCCGCGACAATCGAATCGATGGAATAAAAATAATGATCTAGTGCAGATGTGTTTTTGGTGTGATTCTTTTGATAAATGAGTGGTTTAATATAATAATACCATGTTGATGATTCAGATTATCTAATAATGAGACGTGTGTGGGACGCTACCTGTTTAGACACACTGGCACTGTCCCACCTCCAACGGACTACTTCTAAAGCGGGTGCAGCGGCAGAAATTGCAGAAAATCTGAAAATGATTAAATATAGAGGCCTTGGCAGAGAGAACAACACTGTGCCCTTTGGTGTCGAGACCCTCGGTCCGTGGGGTCCCAGTGCGCATAAGTTATTTGCGGAAATCGCGAAACGTCTAGTTGATGTAACTGGTGACCGAAAAGCTGGCGGCTTTCTTGCGCAACGCATCAGCATTGCAATTCAGCAAGTACATGCCGCCAGCATCCTCGGTACAATGCCTCGAGGGCCTTTTTTAGGTTTAACTTAGTTTTAATTTAATTTAGTTTAAGTTAATCTTGTAATTTGATTATGTAAATAAATAATAGTAATATTTGTTTTGAATATGTTGATAATAAAATAATGCGTAATTGATTATTTATCAGCAGATCGCGGTTGGAAATTTGGATCTGGAGCAGGCCACTGCTGAACAATGGACATAGGTCTCATCAACGCCGGCTGCGCTCAATTCTGGACAATTCTCGTGCATCTTTCAAATTTGGATTATTAAAGTTTTTTTTTTTGTACGCATAACAATAACATCACATAACTTTAAATCACACCTTTTTTTCCCCGAAAGGTTACCCAGAGGTGCTATAGTATAACCACATTCCGCCAGTTATGTTAAGTCCCATGTATAAGGGGCGAGCGAATTGCCACATGCCATTGCCAGAGAAAAAACCAATACATGAGATTTTTTAATAAAAAAAATCACATGTATTAAAAAATGCTAAGATAGGTTAGCAATTTTTTTACACACATTGTTTCATTTTAAAGTATTTATTCCATTGCATTTACAAAACCCTTTGAAACATTTGATACGTTTGAACTTCGTACCCCTAAAAACATGTAATAAAATGTTAATTTGTGATCAGCACAGCCCTACCACCTCCTGTCCGTCATCATTTGCGTAACCGGCTCTATCTGGCCTTTAATCGGTTTAAGCGACGATACACACTCGCTGCTACATACTTTTAATTCAATTTGTTGTTTTTTAACCGACTTTCGAAAAGGAGGAGGTTCTCAATTCAGATGTTTTATTTTTTTTATATTGTTTAGTGGTCGTCAGAAGCCCGAAAGTCTGACAACCAGTCTTACCAAGGTGTATCGGTTGTGAAAGTCAGATAGATAGGTAGTCGCTCCAAGTAAAATACTGGTATTCAGCTAAATCCGGATAGACTGGAAGGTGATGCCAACATAGGTGGGAAAAGGCTAGAAAAATGTATTGATTGATCAATGGAAAACAGAATGATGAGTTTTATTAAAAAGTTTAGTTACAATATATTTGAGTAGGTTCATCGGATAGTAAAAAAATTGATAAAAAAAGTTGATTTTCTCTACACAGGTTATGAACTTAATGCTAAACTTTAACAGTAGTGCACGAACAAGGAGCTAACTTTGCGAGAGACTGGAATCTGAGGTAGGTTTATACAAAAAACTTATATTACAGGTTAGTGGTTTAGCCATGTGTAACTGAATAGAATCTAGCAAGAGAATAAGAGTTAATATGATGGGTACTAGTTAATGTAATGTAATGGTTAATGTAAGGAGAATTAATGCGGGAAATAAAGTGAATGGTGCTATACATTCAATTGTGACCAACCAGTCCATGCCCAATAAGGCTGGACTTGCTGTCCACAATGGTGTGCTGGATGGTGTGTGTGTGTGTGTTCACGCTTATGTATGGAAGTGAATGTTGGATTTGGCAAAAGAAGCATGAAAGTAGAATAAATGCTGTGGAAATTCGTTCCTTGCGAAGCATGTGTGGTGACTGGCGTGACTATGAATTGTCGCGCGGGGCTTAACAGGTGTAATGTAATGGTTAATTTAAGGAGAATTAATGCGGGAAATAAAGTGAATGGTGCTATACATTCGATTGTGACCAACCAGTCGATGCCCAAAAAGGCTCAACTTGCTGCCCACAATGGTGTGCTGGTGCCTACGCTTATGTATGGAAGTGAATGTTGGGTGTGGCAAAAGAAGCATGAAAGTAGAATAAATGCTGTGAAAATGCGTTTCTTGCGAAGCACGACTGGCGTGCCTATGAATGATAGGTTGAATAATGATGAGATAAGGCAAAGGTGCAGTTTAAAAAGAATATGTAGTGACAAAAATTTAAAAGAATATGCTTAGATGGTTTGGTCTTGTTGAGAGAATGAAAGGCGACTAACAAAAGGTATTTACAAAGCAGCGATGAGGGGAAACGCCGGGAGGGACGCCCTAGGAGGACATATACTCGTAAAGATCTAATTGAAGAAAGGTCAGGTGCGTAGTACTCGCAACCAGCATGCGTGTAAGACCAGATGTGTGAACGTAGGCGAAACAAAAGGAGTATGTAAGGAGCGGAGTAGGTGGCATTCTATAGTTTCTGCCTAGCCCCATGGGAAGAAGGCGTGAGATTACGTATGTATACGTATATAATGGGCACTAGATATACAATATCGATACATAATCGCATATCATCAGCATCATCATCATTCTCCTGCCCTCATCCCAATTCATTTGTGGTTGGCGCAACATGTCTCTTTGCTCTGCTGCATGCTCTATATACCAACAATTCGAAGACATGTGACATCTACCAACCCGCACTGGACCCGCGCGGTGGATTACGGCCCAGTCCCTCTCACAGGCCTGTGTCCCAGCAGTGGGAACATTAGGCTGATTATGTATGTATGTATTCTCTATAAGTTGTCAGCTCAGTAGTCACCCACTTTCTAACATTATTATATTTCACGAAGTTCGTCCATCGTTTCTTTGGTCTTCCATCAACTCAACTCGTATAGCCATTCACATTCCATGCCATATATAATCGCATAGAACACTATAATAATAATTCACTGGGCCGCAAAAAAAGCGGGTCAGTTATAAGAAAAACCAGGCAAGTGCGTGTCGGACCACGCACAATGAAGGGTTTCGTAGGTAGGATTACTTGGGACGAATTTATTCCAAAAACAAACCTAACATTGTAGTTGAAAAACCTGTTCTACCATACATCGATATATGCCACGGTCAATTATCCAACTGCAAATTTAAGTTGTTCGACTGTAACTCGTTAAAATGTAAAGCCTACTTAGCCGTGATAGTTTTCCTTTTAATTTTATTATATGTACTACTGCCAAGAATTGTTTCACATCTCCATAAAACATCTAACAAAAATTATCACTTTAATGCTTAATATTACGCAAGTGGATCCTTGAATCGAACATTGTTGTTACAGACATGCAATATTTTTGAACGGCCTATCCAGCGATACCTCACACCATGGGGTAGACGAGAAAAAAAAATATCATCCCCACATTACGTGCAAGGGAGGTACTCTAAAAAAAAATGTTTTTCAAGATTTTATTTTAGCACTTTGTCGGCGTGATTAATATGTATACCTAGGTATGCCAAATTACGGGGATACCGCACGGTCTCCTGTGAGGCGGCGAGCCTCCTTGCCGGATTGCCGCCATGGGATCTGGAGGCAAAAGTCTTCGCGCACGTATAGGAATGGCGCGAGGAGGCGAAACGCCGGGGCGTAAGGCCGCTGCCACGAGAAATCGCGGCACAGCGGACGGAGCTCCGGCGGGATCTCATGGCGTCATGGAGAGTACGGTTGTCGCAACCCAGTGCTGGGCACGCCACAATTGCGGCGATAAGTGCCCTCTTTGAGGAGTGGCTAGAGAGGCGCCACGGCGTCCTCACCTTCCGCCTGACGTAGGTCCTCACCGGACACGGCAGCTTCGGGAGGTTCCTGTGTCGGATAAGGCGGCAAGAAACGCCCGGGTGTCACCACTGTGTGGATCGCCCGGAGGACACGGTGGAGCATACGGTGGAGGTCTGCCCGGCTTGGGCAGAGCACCGCCGTGTCCTCGTGGAGGCGATCGGTGGCAGAAATCTCGCGTCCGGCCCTGGTTCAGGCCATGGTACGGAGCGAGAGGGCATGGGCAGCCGTCACCTCCTTCTGCGAAGCAGTAATGCTCGCGAAGGAGGAGGCGGGACCGTTGAGGGAAAGGCAAATTTCGCGCCCCCTCGCCCTTAGCCGCCGCAGGAGACGCCCTGGGCGTCGGGAATCCCGGGCGGATTTCCGGCCACTGTAGGCGCGGGCTTACGGACGGTGAGCAATGGGTAGCTCGCCGTCCGGTAAGGACCAGGCCCGGGTCAACGGCGCGTTGTATTCCACGCGCGCCTCAAAGAGATGTCGTCAGCACAAAGGTAGGGGTCCACTAGGGCCGATGCCTGCTGGGGTCGCGGGAAGGTACTTATGGATCACCGAGGCCCCCGCAACACAGGCAACAGGAAGGAATACGGGTGGGTTTTAGTTAGTAAGAGTCTGACACACCCTCCCGCTCTGCCAAGAGCGGGAGAAGTTATTTGACGATTTCACACAATAAAAAAAAAAGTTATGCCAAATTACAGATTGCTAGTACTAAGCGTCTCTGAGCTACAGTGGGGTCCGACAGACAGACAGACGGACATGGCGAAACTATAAGGGTTCCGTGTTTACTACGGAAATTTACGTATGTACGTTTGGGTATGCTCTCGGGGGCAACCATTGTCACCAAGTCAGAATCTGATGAGAGGATCTCATGGAAATCGAGGAAAATCTTCAAATTTAATAGGCACACCTAAAGCGATTTGGGTATTTTTTATAGTGACTCGTACATTTTGGAAAGCAACATTTGGTAAAGTGGAACTGATGATCAAGACCACAGACGGCCATCGGAACTACTTTCGATTAGGTACTTTAATATGGTTGCTAAGTAATTAATGCTCGTCACAATGCATATGGTGAAGTGGAGCTGATGGTGACTTTACCATCAGCTTCAGTTCTCCTAGTTCTTACCACGAGAACTCCTCAACAATTAACGTCCCTGCATGGATAAAAGCAGTATTTTGTAAAAGATTATGAGCAATTGAGATTAGGCTATAGTAACTTAGACAAATTACAAACTGACCCACTACAAATTGAAAAATTACTTTAATTTCAGAAGTCGGTGGCATTGGATCTGTTTTTTAGTTTTTTGCCACCGACTTTCGAAGCCGGTTGATTTTTTTTTTTTTTTGTAAAAAGGTTTTTTTTTACTTTCCTTGAATTGGCTGTTACTTTTTCCTATAGTTTGACGTTTGACATTGATTACAAGTCAAAGCTGTACTGTATTGTGTATGTGTATTTTATTGTATATATTCCTAAGATCAGTTAGTGTTTAAACAACAGTTAACGGTATAAAAATCCTAAGCCAGCAATATCCTGTCACCTTCAACCTCTCAAGAAAACCGTATTACTAAGAATAATTCGCCGGTCTGTGGTACCCTTTGGTCGAGCAATTACGTGCAATTATCGGGAGGACGCGGCGACGCTACTCAATTGGCGTCGATACCGCTATATCGAATAAACGCACTTACTGCTGGCCGTTTGTACCGTTTTTTTTTTCTTTTTTTCGGTTATCGACCCTTGTGATAGAGAAGGGAAGCTGGTGTCATGTTTTTTGAGATCGATAACTTGAGAATTTATAGATAAAATCTATACGTTACTTAGTTCGTGTTTTTACATGTTCCCGTCTCTATCTTGTGCTCGTAGTTTGACAGCTGTCAGACAGTGACAAGAATAATGCTTAGCCAAAGTACGTTCGTGAGGAAAGCGGCATGTGTTAGAACCAAAAAAATTGAAGACATGTGTCATCTATCAACCCGCACTGGGCCCGCGTGGTGGATTACGGCTCACTCCCTCTCACAGAGAGGAGGCCAGTGTCCTAGCAGTGGGAACATAAATGGCTCATTATGCTTATGCTAAAGTACGCGCTAAGTAACGTTTATAGATCTCGGTATAGGTTTCTGCCTACCCCGCATGGAAAAAAGGCGTGAAATGTTTACATGTATTGGAAAAATTATTGCATGAGATGTCCAAAAATAGAAATAGTTACGTTGTCCTTTAAATATTAATTCGGATTTAAATTGAAATCAAATTGACTACTGATATGACGACTATTACAAGTAGAGAGAATTATGGAAGACGAAGACATTCTGCACTGACCCCAAATAAATTGTGATAAGGGCAGGAGAAATGATCAATGATGAAATAGAAATCAAAGTAAAATAGTTTTTTGCGTTGTTCCAAACAATCGTTAATGCAACAGAGTCAAGGTTTATCGCATATTTATAACTGTACAACAAAAAAAACACCCACTGCTTGGCATTTCAACACCAACTTTGACACAGAAACACAGGTATTCCACGAACTCAAAACATTAAACTAAACACAAAGTTAAAACAACCAAAGTTCAACTAAGTTTGGCCAAATGGCTCTAAAACTGACTAAATTCAGTTAACCAATCAGAGTAACAGTTAGTGTAAATCTGAAAATTGACTGGTTGAAACTAATGATGGGTAACTCTCCAACTGGTTCGAGTCGATATAGTGATCGGGCGGCCGTCGGGCTCTCAATCCAATCACTACTCATTATGGACCATTAGAGAGGTCTGTGCTAAATGCTAATTGATATATTTGTCCGAGTGGTATCAACCATGACTTACGAGTTGTAGGTCGTGAGTTCGAACCCAGGTAGGCACTTTACTTTGTGTATTTAATTTCATCACCACTGCTCTCAAAACGGTGAAGGAAAACTTCGTGGGGAAACCATGTCCTAGAACCAAAAATTCGAAAGCACGTGATGACACATCTACCAAGCCGCACTGGGCCCGCGTGGTGGATTACGGCCCACTCCCTCTCATAGAGAGGAGATCTGTGAGGGATCATTATAGGCTGATTGTGTATATTTGTCCGATAGTATATTAGTAAATGTCATACGTATAGTTTTAAAGAAGTTTTTTGGCTGTAAATGAAATGGCGAGAGTGAATTAAAGTATTTACGTGTACGTTCTTTCCATTTTCTGTTTTGCACATAGCTATGTTCTTTAGGTACAGAACATTATAGGTACAGACCAGAATTTTATTTTGTACATTAAAATGCATGATAAAAAAAAGAAGAAAAAAAGAAAAAATCTGCACAAACAAAACGCACATTACATAAAATAAATACATAAAAAGTAGCCAAAAGCCTCGTATTTAAGCCATCAACATCTGCCTAGCCTTTTCCCAACTATGTTGGGGTCGGCTTCCAGTCTTACCGGATGCAGCTGAATACCAGTATTTTACATGGAGCGACTGCCTATCTGACCTCCACAACCCAGTTATTGAATAGTACGATACCCCTTCGTAAGACTGATTGTCAGACTTTCGGGCTTCTGACTACCCTTAACAACTATCAATGATCTGCAATTAACAGCCGGGACCAACGGATGAACGTGCTTTCCGAGGCACGGAGGGGTCTTGGTATGTAAAGATGGTCACCCATCCACGGACCAACCGCGGCAAGCGCAGCTTAACCTGATCGATCGACCCATGCGGCTGTTAATACTTAGCCACAAGCCCCTCCAGTACATTCAAATGCATGAACATGTCAAATAGATATACTAGAATACAGCCTGCTTCTGCCTGTATTCCAGTATATCAATTTGATATGGCACAATGCACAGGATCAATGATACCGCTTATTTGCTGTTTTATTGACATTAGTTTTCTCATTTCTGAGTACCTACTGTAGCTTGACTCTGTTCAGAGGCCTCCCCAAATCATTCCATGATCTCTTTTCCCGCGCTACCTTCAACCAGCCCTCGCGGTATGCGTACAAGTCGACTCACCATCTTTTCTGAGCCAGCCTTGGCGGAGCCTTCTACCTTCAGGCACCCATTGTGTGAAGACTTTTGCCCAGCGGTCATCGTGCATGCGGCTTATGTGAATTGTCTAATTCCATTTGTGCCTGGCAGCCGTCTTTCCAACATCCAGTAAACCCGTTTTAGAACGCAGTGTGGTGTTCCGAATTCTGTCGTGTGGTTTATTACCAGAATGCTGCGTTCCATCGGCAAAGTCTAAGGTAGAACTTTTGCGACTCGGTGAGCGACCAGGCCTGAGCACCGTAGGTTAAAGCAGGCAGGATACACATATGGGTCCAGGGACGGTGAACTCGGGGACATCCACCGCCTCCTATCATATAAGGTGACCTGAGGTGGTGGCGGGTAATGTTTCACGGGCGCCCCACTTAGACGTCGCGGGGGGAGTCAAACACCTCACTCCCCCGCTTGACCAGACGGAACCTGCAGAGGCGGGCCAGCGCCAGTCGGGCTGCGTTGCAGAGTGCTTAAGTGCCCCCGTAGCCTGCGGTGCAGGTGTGAGAGGAAACACAAGGGGAGTTTTTAAATAATAAGAGTCGGACAGACCCCTCCGCCCGCCCCAGAGCGGAGGATTTCCATGATGAATTTCCACCTCGGAACAAAAAAAAAAAGGCAGGATACACAATAAGTCGATGAGTTTGCGCTTCAAAGAGATCGGTATATCACCCTTCAATAGCATCTTCATAGACCAGTAGCTTTTACAGGAGTTTTTAATTCGGCGATTGATTTCCTTTTCCTGCCTGTTTTTGAAAGAAACTAACTGGCCCAAGTAGATTTATACTCATCGAAATTAAGTATTACCTGCGCATCTACCTCCACCCTACGCTTAGTAATGTTGGTCATTAGCTGGGTTTAAACCGATTTATCGCAAGTCCCACGCTGATGCTAGCCGTGCTCATTTTCGGAACATGGTCTGGAGTTCTAGAGCTGCGGGGGCAAATAGGACTATATCGTCAGCCTCTTCTTGCTGACGTCAATGCTCTTGGTCTTCCATGAGGCTGCCAGTGACATAAATATCGCCTCAAGTGTGCTCGTAAGCAATTTGGGAGAGAGCGGATCACCTCGTTTAACAATTTTTGAATTTGGAATGAAGGTTTAGTATTGTCAGATGTCATATTAATTTGGTTTTTTTAAAACGCTTTTATTAACTTTGCCGTTTTTTTTATTTTTATTAAGAATCTATTACATAAAAACATACTTAAATAAGTAATTTGTAAGTAATGGAATCTTTGAACTCGATTTTCGACCACTTCAAAACATTGGATTAATTTGAAACGCACACTTATGAAGAACCGGTGACAATACATTAATTTAATGAGGATCTTCAGGATTAGTAATTTTCCATATTAAAAGACACGGTAGTGTCTTGTGCCAAGTACTACGACGTGTACTAAGGCATGCATGACTTAAACTTTGAGACAAGCATATGATTATTGGCAGAATCAACTGGAGAGTTTTGTACATTTAGCTAAAATAAAAAAATATATAATTAACAAAAACAAAAAAAAATGTCCCATTTTCCTGGCCAGGATTTTCAGAATTAGCTACTTTAATTTAATTTTTTGGAGAGGGTGCCTGAGAAACAGCTACCGTATCCAAGGAAGGCAGTATGGCGCGCAAATTACCCACTTCAGGCACGTGGAGCTAAATATAAACTCAAAAATATCATTAAATTCAACATTTAAACAACGAAAATCAATTATAGTTTAAATAATAAATAATAGTTTAAAAAACTAAAAAACCACGCTTTAATAGAAATGTCGTAAAAAAGCGTGGGGTGCTTGTTTTAAGATATTTTCATAATGATTCTACTTTTACCAATGAAATATTTACAAACATTGACATCAAGCACCCCACGTTTTTTTACTATATAATAAATTTCTTGCTAATCACTCTATTCTTATTTCAAACTTATTTAAAATTATTTTCTACTTTTTTTAGTTTAGTTTTCTATTATAGCGTGTTTTTAGTTTTTTAAACTATTATTTTTGTTGATCTTTTTTGAAAATGCTATTACTCGTAATCCTAACTAATATTATAAATGCGAAAGTGAGTTTGTTTGTTTGTTACGCTTACACGCTAGACCGGCTGAACCGATTTGGAAGAAATTTGGCACACGGGTAGACCATGACGTGGATTAGAATATAGGATACTTTTTATTTCAATATTCCTACGGAATCGAGACTTATACGGGTGAAACCATGGGGCGCAGCTAGTATTTCGTACACCGGGAATGAATGAACGAACATACTCATGTATTTCCTACAAACCTTCGTGCTCTGAATAATTAAATAACTCTCGCTTTACGCTGTTATTAGTTCGAATGGATTAAGGTTCGCTTCATTGCCGCTGAAGGATGTTTAAGACACGAAAACCTACTCTTTAATTATTTAATGCCTTATTATTAATTACACCCATCTTGTCTTGGAAAATAATTAGATGATTCAGACAATTGAAACAACAGAACATTTTTACTGAGTTTATAGTCTAAAAGTTTTTGAAATAGGATACCTACCTAATCTTTAGTAAATTTTCTTATGTGCACATAGGTACTGGATATGGCAATTGTAAATACCTATTTAAACTTAGAAATTGATTTTTACATACATAATCCGAAGAAATATAGCAAAATAACTACATTTAACTCTCGTAGCACTTTCGTAGCCTTTCGTAGCACCTTGCTACGCGGATGTACTTACATCCGCGTAGCATGTACTTAGAATGTACTTACTTCTACATGCAAATATTAAGACGCTGACTACAGCTGAACCACGGTCACTGTCAGACTGCATAGAAAAGAAAGAGAAGCGCGATAACACAACGCTTGTAATTTATTGCAAAATATGAAGCAATTATCTATCTATTACTCAAAATTGAGTTGAGTAATCGAAAATAAAAACAACCAAGTTCTGGATTTAAATAAGGCATTCTTGTTATTAATTAAATACGTAACGTACGTTGTTAGATTACCGTTCATTTATATCGAGAGTTTTTTTTTTTTCAAAACGGGTTTTGGTAACAACCAAGATCTGAGAAATATGTTCAAAATTAACATATATTTTTTGCGCTACCACAAACTATAATCCGCTACACAAGCAATATTTTTTCTTAAGATAAGCCTACTTTGGCCATTTTCTTCTTGTCAACGCCTTAATCTGTTTAAGATTATTTCTAGTTTAGTATAATATTGAAATTAGATTCAATAGTGATGTCGAATACTGTAGTTTTATTTGCTACACATAACCAGCCTATAATGTTCCCACTGCTGGGACCTCTCTGTGAGAGGGAGTGGGCCGTAATCCACCAGCGGGCCCAGTGCGGGTAGATGTCCTGTGTCTTTGAATTTTTGGTTCTAGGACATGCCTATTTCCTCACGATGTTTTCTATCACCGTTTTGAGAGCAGTGGTGATGAAATAATTTACACTAAGTAAAGCGCCAATCTGGGTTCGAACCTACGACTTACAACTTGTAAGTCGCGGCCGTTACCACTGGACCACCACAGCTGTTTATTTGCTATAATAACAGTAAAACATCACCTCTGTCTTCTACAAACAGCGGCCTTTTCAAAACCAATCGCTAGACAATTCAATCAGCAGTTCCAGCAGCAGTTTTCTTTAAAAGATCGCTTTTAGCGATAAGACCGCCCATTGTGTCACCCTATGTAAAATTTCTACATTTATAGCTGTAATTTTTATGGTGTACATAATAAAGAGTATTCTATCTATCTATCTATCTAGAAGTAGCTACCAAGCTATATAGTTCATAGCGCCACAATAATTGCTCCGGGCGCCGTCCACGATTGCATATCAATACAATGCTCATATTTGCTAGTAATTGAGCTTATTGCTCGAGTGGAACGTTATTGGCTTTTATTGTATTAGCAGGAACTGATTGAGACGAGTCTTGCAGCGTGACGTCGGTAACGTGCCAATTGACTATATTGATTAAGTATATTATAATGCTTACATAATATAAATGCTAACAGTCTTAAAATAATAATATGAATATGTATATGAAAAAGGAGGGGAAAGAATCATTGGGGATCAAGAAATTTGTCCGCATCGTTGTCATGTCAACAGAAAAAGTGAAAGGCTGACAGCATTGCCACGTTTTATGGCAGTGCTGATGATCTTTGGCCAATAAATAGGCCAATTACAATGCTTATATACAATTAATATACAACGTACTAAATTAAATGACTCACTAACTATTCAAATAAAAACAAAAGAACACATCGAAATAATCATCAATCAGTCATCCGGAAACGTGTCCAGAAGACTGGCAGCATTGCCACGTTGAATGGCAGTATATTATTATAAACCTACATTCATAGGTTTAATGGTATTTAATTTTTTGTTGGCCTGTAGTCTAAATATTGAGGGGCATGTGGCAAATTGTAACTGAGTTAATTAAATGTGAATATATGTTTTTAGCTATATAAAACCTTGATTGTCAACTGATTGAGACGAGTCTTGCAGCGTGACGTCGGTAACGTGCCAATTGATTAAGTATATTATTATTTGCACGCATATTTTCAATTTAAGTCATGTGGAAATCGGTAGTGGGCAAAAAATGGGCATGTGATACGGAGGAATGCGGAAAATATCGTGACGCAAGTTGTGCAAAATGTTGAGGCAATGTGGATGGCTATAAGAGTAGGGGAAGACCAATGAAACGATGGATTGACTGTGTGAAAGATGATATGGCTAGAAAAGAAAGACACGTTGCACTGACCACAAATAAATGGGAATAAGGGCAGGAGAATGAGAATTAGTGGTATAACGGTGTGTCAATTTTTTCTGGTATGTAGGCTAAATGGGAATAAGGGCAGGAGAATGAGAATTGTGGTATAACGGCGTGTTATTTTTTCTGGTATGTAGGCTAAATGGGAATAAGGGCAGGAGAATGAGAATTAGTGGTATAACGGTGTGTCAATTTTTTTTGGTATGTAGCCTATCTTAAGTCAGGGGCAGGTGGAACATTTTAACTGAGTAAATCAAACGTGAATATAATTTTAGCTATTTAAAACTTTGATTGGCAAGCGATTGAGACGAGTCTTGCAGCGTGACGTCGGTAACTTGCCAATTGATTGTATTATGCACTCATACATTTAGTCGTGTGTCAATTTTTTTGGCCTGTAGTCTAAATGTTGAGTCAGGAGCAGATGGCGAATTATTTTTACTGACTCTACGTGCATATTAATTATATTGTAGCTGTATAAAACTTTGATTGAGTTGTAATTTTTCCATTTTTTTGTGGTGGTCTTGGACTTTATACTCATTATATACCTAAGTTTAAGCTATAAGTTTTTTTAATAAGTGGTTAGGATATAATGGTTGCTCGACAGTGACGACTTCGCAGATTTTTTACATAACATACATACATAATCAGCCTATAATGTTTCCACTGCTGGGACACAGGCCTCCTCTCAATGAGAGGGAGTGGGCCATAATCCACCACGCGGGCCCAGTGCGGGTTAATAGATGTCACATGTCTTCGAATATTTGGTTCTAGGACATGCCGGTTTCCTCACGATGTTTTCCTTCACCGTTTTGAGAGCAGTGGTGATGAAATAATTTACACAAAGTAAAGCGCCTGTCTGGGTTCAAACCTACGTCTTACAACTCGTAAGTCGCGGCCGTTACCACTGGGCCACCACTGCTTACTATTTAATATTTAATTTTTAACACAGACACTTTAACAAAGAAATAGTATTTTTTTTGACAATCGCTCTAAGTACTTGGTTCACACACTAACAGTTTAGTTTAATTAGTTAGCTAACTAAATTAAACTATTGTCGCGTTTTCATTGGATTAAATTTTAGAATCACATTGATTGAAAAACTGGCCAATTGCAAGTATGACTAAGGGTTCCGTGCTACCAAAGTATGTGAAATAAAACGTGGAAGAAAATTATTTTTCAATAATTATTAGCCATGATAGCAGTTATAATCACTTACAGATATTCTGTGAATGTGTGAATTTCAACAGTCGATTAGAGGTTCTAAAGATATTCCTGTGACAGACAATCAGACGTAGTAGACTAAGTAATTGGAAATCCTTTGACTTCGTAATAAACTCCGTTAATTAACTTCGTTTTTACTTTTTTTAATGTTCTGTTTTCAATTTGCTAAATGGAACACAACATAAAAGCTGAAAGAAATAATAATATTTTTCAGGCGTAAAATAAACTATGTAGAAATAAATTCTCATGGCTTACTTCGATTTCTATAAATTCGCAAAATTAAACATACTAGTAATTTTCAACGACGGGGTCGCGTAGACATGGTCTGTGTCTTAAAAAAAAAATAAGTAGTAAATATAAAAACGGATAGCAATAATCGGATAGCAATAAAACTTTTGATTGATTTATCTTTTTGTTACAAATCTTTCAATTTATTTATTAGTTAATTTATTTATCAGTAAAACAAAATATTGTGAAAAGAAAAATATAGGCATTGGTTTAAAAAATTTCATCAGCTCACATCTCCTAAAAGACGATCCAAATATTATTTACTTCTGATTCATTAATGAAAATGGAATATCCGTCGGATAATAAAAGTTTCAAAACTAAAAACTAACTTTCAAAACACAACAAAAATAAATCAAAAACTTTAACTACCTTATTAGCGTCCGAAAATATGTTGTCTTGTTGTGGGCGGGAACTTTTCCCGCCGTACTCCGTGCGAAAAAGCGCGGTCACCGCGCTGTCACTGGCATCACGTTCCAATACACGTACGATCACTCGCGAGCCGCGCCACGTCGCGACTGCCGCCACAACGCCGCGGACACACTACTGCGAGTAATCGCTCTGAAACCGCCCTCGGCAAACAAAACCCCACCCGCCGTAAAGAGCATTTTAGCACGCGCGCCTCCCCGCTCCCGCGCCCTGATTTAATAGCGAGCGTGGGCACTGATTCACTTAACCGAACGCAACTACCGACTGCCTCTCTCTCGCTCCCGCTCAAACAGTAATCCACTACACGTCCTCTCTCCCGCTCCCGCACGTTCGGATATTCAACGGAGGAAAGAGATGGCGCCGCGGTCGCGGACACTTCTTTCTTCCAACTCGATTTGCATGCGAGCGGGGGTCGCTCCGCAAACTTTATGTCCTCGTTTCGTAAATTATTTATACGTTTGGAAATACTTTTAACGGCATGCTCGGCTGCTAAAAAAGATTGCTTTAAAACGAGCCGAATTAAGTGAGTGACCGGTATTACGGTGCGGGACGCGGCGACGCTAATCACTTTAATCTTGTTCACTCAAACATTCATGATATTAGTTTCGTTGATTTTTCATGTGGAAACTCGCAACGTTTATCAGTATCTTTTATTTTTCGATTTATTGTTTTGAAAAGCATGTTTAATAAACATGTAAGAAACGTTATCACTAACTTTTACTGGCTTTTTCAAGACTGACCTCCTCTCACTAAGTTAGGGATAATTCGTCATCACATTAAGTGACTTACCTACTAAATTCGTCAACTGTTTTATTATCGACTCGGATCAAGTTGACGGAGCTGCCAGTCAAGAAACATTTCATTGCCGGCGTTACAAGGAAGAGCCAGACCGTTGGAGAGCAAGCGCGCGGTCTCTTCCCTTCCATCCTACATCTCCGAAAATAAAACTTTTATTTTTTTACTGTAACTAGGTACACTATGTTGACGCCTTTTTCTACATGTGACCTCTTAAGCACGGCAATGCCATCATGATCTCAATCATCACATAATTTTAATCAATTATTAAAATACTGAAACCCAGTCTTATCCAAAGAAAATTACTAACTAAAACAAGCCGTATATTCGCTGAAAATGCATGCTCAACGTACTGCAGTCAAATTAAACAATCTTGCGCTTGTTTATGTCAAATTCATATATCTTTTATTAGATTTATCATTATTACTATGGAACAATCACTAAACTCAGTCTTCTTGCTGAGAACGAATCCACAATCAATTTCACGAAAGCGGATCTCCAAATTATCTAACACAACGAGTTTTCCACTCAACCAGTTGGAAAGTTTCTTCAGAAATAAAGCCCGTAATTTATCTATCAGGGTAGTTAGTTAACTATAGTTGGGAGAATTCCGAGCACAGCTAAGCTATCCAATTACTTGTCATTGTGTTATCTACGGCCAAACTAACTTCTAATGCCGTCCGTGACCCCTTTACTAAACTCTCGAATCGGTTGGTGGTCGGTTACTGGGTCTTACTATTGGTTAGTTGGGTAGCTGTTTCAGGATTTCTTTAAATTTTTTAGTGGAGATGATACTTCTGAAAGTGCTCATCCGTGGCTACATAAGTTTTAAGCTATAACCTGTATGTCAAAACGTCAAACAAATAGTTTTCTGACAGCTGCGCGCACAGATTACTATAGGCGGCCGGCGGCGCGTACGTCATTGCCGACGGAACGGAATGCTGCCATTTTAAATATTTACATAAACATGTACATAGAATTAAGTAGTTTCTATTTCTTTTATTATTTTATTTCTTATTATAATCTCACTGTAAACTGCACCGGTCGACGTCATCACGTCAACGCTGGCTGTCGCTGAAAACCAGTGCTGGGGATCTGTCTCGCATAGGGTCGCAGCAGCATTATGCTGAGGGATGGCCGTTTTACTTCGATGTGACGCACATTTTCCCCCAACTTGTTCTTTTTTTTTATTTGTGTTCCTTCTTTGCGGCATGTTTGCCGCAAATAAACGTATTTTCTTCATTTTTTTCTACCAATTTGACAATTTCTCTATTATTTATTATTTATTCCGCCCGCATCGTTTTTATCTTGGGAAAATCCTTAAATGTTACACGTATTAATTATTGTGGTTTATTAAGCTAGAAAATCTTTTGGGCAGGCTCATACTAGTTTTCCTCAGTACCTATCCATTCAAATTATCTTGAAGTTCACGCTCGGGAAAATTCTGAAAAGATACTCGACCACGAGTTGTATTCGAAAACTCGTGGTAGCGCTGTTTTCCTGTAATTGGTATAACATCTAATTTACTCATTTACACCGATATTCGTTACGAGCAAATAAAATTATTTTCATTTCTTATACGAACAAGTAACTACGAGGGTTTCTTTAATAAAATAAATAAAAATAACTACATAGACACCTACCTACTCAGACATTTAATTCTCTTTGCGTAAACCGTCCAAAGTTTATAAAGAAACAATAAGACAACAATATTATTATCAAATATTCTCGGACGATCCAAAATAAGCATCTTAATACTTTATAAGCAATCGTTTCTGCGTCTGATTCTTTAATCAGAGCTCTGATTCAAAATTTACTTGTCTTGTATACTCTTGCGCAATCTTAACTCTGCGGCTAGCGGAGAAGAATTCACGGGATTTTCAGCCTTATGGCTGAAATAACAGTTAGGAAGATTGCGAGCGTGAAGATTTGAGCGGTAAACAAATCTTAGGCGAGGTGTAAGTGACAATAAAACGGGAGCTTAGCTCTCGGGGCCGTCTTCAAGTTGAACGGCGGCGGCGGCGGGGCGCGGGGGGTGAGGGCGAGCGGGCGCCGGGGGAGGAGCGACTGTCCCCGTCTCGCTCTGGCCGCGAGTCGCGCTCATCCGTTTTATTTCTTATTTGTCCGCAGCGCCTTCCCAGTTCGCTACATAATTTATTTTTAGCGGGTACATTTAAAAAATTGGCTGAGCCGCGTACGAGTTTAGGTGGCGAAATGGAGTTTGCTGGGGTGGGTGGTGTTACCAAATGAAAATAATATGGTAAATGATTTCATTTGAATTGGCGTTTTGGCGTAATCGCCCGGGACAAGTAATGGGCCGTAGAAAGTCCCGGTCCATTGTCCGCACCGGCTTCATTTACTCTCTGAATTTATTTCGGTAGGCTTCTTGGCTTTTATCGTCGTTTATGTCGAGCCCATACATATTCAGTGTCTCTGTATCCTGTCTGGTGGATGAAAACTATGTCCTTTTGACACCCCCAGCTTTTTATTGGTTTGGTGTGATTTATAGATTTTGTGTTATCGTTTTATTGTTTTGTTTTTATTTTATACTGCGACTTCGGTGTTGGCGGAGGTAGGTTTATTAAAGAAATAAAGAATAACATTTATTTGGCAACAGTTCAATTCAAACATCTTCTATACAGATAAATAAAATTGGAGTGTCGATTTATAATATTAAAATAACCGCTTTTTACTAAATGCATGTGGATGTATACACGGTACATATACCAAAATATTTTTTTTTACAATTTTTGTCTGTCTGTCTGTCTGTTTGTTTCGGCTAATCTCCGAAACGACTGGACCGATTTCGACGGGACTTTCACTGGCAGATAGCAGATGTTATAAGGAGTAACTTAGGCTGCTTTTATTTAAGAAATTTTATTTATTTATATTAACTTATTATATAAAGATGATGTTATAAGGAGTAACTATTTTTAGAAAAACCCACGCGGGCGAAGCCGCGGGCAACAGCTAGTGAAATATAAAATAAAAAAATAAAAAAGAGAAACGTTGTTATGTACTGCGTTATTAGTTTATTACTTAATGCTTTTATACTTAGTCTTTGGGGAATTAATTTCCATATCAGAAATTTTATTTTACTTCCTTCGATCCTTCAAGAAGGGCTTCTTGAAGGATCGAAGGAAGTAAAATAAAATTTAGAGCGAATTTAGGGCGAATTACTTTAATTAAAGTAATGTACCTAAGTAGTTTTTATAATGTGCGTTTTGTTTGTGCAGAATAAACAATTTTTCTTTCTTTCTTTTTCTTTCAAAGTTTATCATTCATCTGCCTAGCCAGTCTAACCGGATGCAGCTGAATACCAGTATTTTACATAGAGCGACTGCCTATCTGACCTCCACAACCCAGTGACTGTGTACTTACTTCGTAAGACTGTTTGTCAGATTTTCGTGCTTCTGACGACCCGTAACGACTGTCAAAGATCCACGAATGTCAGCCGGGACCAACGGCTTGACGTGCTTTCCGAGGCACGGAGGGGTCTTGGTATGAAAAGATGGTCACCCATCCACGGCCCAACTGCGACAAGCTTAACCTGATGGATCGACCCGTGCGGCTGTTATTACTTAGCCACGAGCTAAGTTTCCATTATCAATGCTGATTTATTTGATGTAGATAATTAAGCCATTTTTTTTAGTAAAAACTTCCTTCCTCAGTTGATCTCTAAATGCTGAATTTTGATAGGTTAGATCTTGCATATATTACCTATCCACGGACCAACCGCGGCAAGCATAGCTTAACCCGATCGATCGACCGGCGTGGCTGTTATCACTTACCTACAAGCCCCTAATTTACCTAATTAAAGTTTATATCTATAAAAGAGTCACAATGAAGTTAGGGAAACATTTAAAAGAAAATGAAAAAAATATGCATTAATTTCAAATTTCCAAATTAATGCATATTTTTTCATTTAAATAATTATATAATAATTAAAGGTTGTGGTGAAAGTTTCCGAATCCGCGTAGACGCTGGCGTAGGCTGCGTAGCACATGTGCTACGCCGATGTCTACGGTGCTACGCAAGTGGTTACATGATCAAAGAATACTGTCTCACAAACAGTGGCACTGCTTATAATCAGCCTATAATGTTGCTGGGACACAGGCCTCCTCTCTGTGAGAGGGAGTGGACTGTAATTCACACACGTAATCCACCCAGTGCGGGTTGGTAGATGTCACAGGTCAAATAATCTTCTACTTTATGACGATTATGAATTATTTTCTTATAAGTAAATTAGAAAACATTACCTCGAGCAGTCAACATCTTTCAGCTAAAGTGAATGATAGACGATACGTACTTAGATAAGTTCTTCTGGTGCCAAGCTATAAAGATATTCCCGTTCTACTGAAAATTGTGTAGCTTACAGATGAATTACTGAACCAGTGCAACACAACTTGGGCAGAGCACCGCCGTGTCCTCGTGGAGGCGATCGGCGGTGGAAAAGGTCCGGCTCTGGTCCAGGCCATGGTACGCAGCGAGAGGGCATGGGCAGCCGTCATCTCCTTCTGCGAAGGAGTAATGCTCGCGAAGGAGGAGGCGGGATGGTTGAGGGAAAGGCAAATTTCGCGCCCTCTCGCCCCGCGCCGCTGAAAATGCCCTGGGCATCGGGTATCCCAGGCGGATTTCCAGCCACCGCAAGCGTGGGCTTGCGGACGGTGAGCAATGGGTAGCTCGCCGTCGGATAAGGACCAGGCCCGGGTCGACGGCGCGTTGTGTTCCACGCGCGCCTCAAAGAGATGTCGTCAGCACAAGTGTAAAGGTCCATTAGGGCCGTTGCCTGCCGGAGTCGTGGAAAAGACCGAAAGGGATACCGAGGCTCCTGGCAACACAGACAACGGAAGGAACACGGGTGGGTTTTAGTCAGTAAGATTCGAATACGCTCCGCCCAGAGCGGGATAAGTTATTTGATAATTTCCCAATACAAAAATAAAAATAAATGTACAACACAACACCGTTGTAGTATCTTCATAATAATTGCCAACCAAAATAAGTGCAAGTAAATAGCTGAAACTAAAAATTGATTTATCATCATTCTCCTGCCCTCATCCAATTTATTTGGTGTCGGCGCAATTTCTTCCATACTTCTCTATAAGTTGTCATCTTGGTAGTCACCGGTTCTAGCCATATCATCTTTCACTCAGTCTATTCTTTATACTTTCATACTTTTCTAGATAAATTTTATGTATTTTTAGGTCCGTTCTTATATAAAATCAATAAGTCTCTGAGTATATATAGTGTAAGTCGTAAAAAATGTAGTGAAATGTTGTGTGAATATTTATTACTCAGACACTGAAAAATTGCTAGATATAATGCAATAACATATTGTCCACTTAAGCACTCAGCGTTGTTAAGTGATGGCCTGAAACACAGGTTTGAATAAACCTACATCAGGCAGGTCGCTATTGCATGCAATTAGACCAACCTTTATAAGCTAGACACAAGATTTATTTTAGACATAGTTTAACATTTTCTTACTAACATTAATATGTAACTTTGTAATGATGTCACTTCTAGGTAATTTCTATGTGAACTTATGATTAAAATTATTATTATTATCCATCGTTTCTTTGATCTACCCCTACTCTTATAGCCAATACTTAAAACTTTCCTTAAAATATTTTCCACATTCCTCCGCGTCACATACCGTGACAACCGATTAGCCTACAACTGGAAACAGATTAGCATGCAATATGCCTCGAACTCGCCAGTTAAATCTTTAGTGTCGGTCATTTTTATTCATTCCTATCAATCTCTGGTCAATAAAAAACCCGTGTGAAATCACTTCTCTCCAGCAATTTTTTTATGATCATCATCAATCAACTCGCACGCTTCTCTATCATCCGAAAACAATTTACCACAATGTCATAGAACGAAAGAAAGAAATAATGACTTCGCAAAACACATAATCTTTCTATAATACTGGTGTAATTATATCTATCTATTGTGAGTACTACCCCTAATGTTAGGGGTTTTTTTTTACCCTTGCCGCAGCTCGTGATTTATTGAAGAAAGCTTTTAAACCCTTGCGGTGTCCATTGTGTCTTGTGTTTCTATTATACTTTGGTTGCGATTTGCTCTATTAATTTCGTTGTTTTTGAGTAATAGCTCATTTTGTTTATAGTGAAGGTTAGGGCTTAAGTATCGCAAGAGTGGTTAAGGTTAAATACGAGCTGCACAGATCATAACCATTTGGTTATGATGCCTAATTAGATGTGAAAATTAAACTAAAAAAAAACGACCGAGCCTTACCGTAGTCGCATATTGTTATGGTGAGTAATATCTGACATCTCATCTTGGTAGTAAGCAACTGAGCAGCGACATGTATTCACCTCAAAATTTAATAAAAAACTTTTTACAAAAAAAAAAAAACGACTTCCAAAAAAACACTACAAAGTGAAAAATAACTTCGTCGGTGTCTTTGCATCAGTATTTTAGTTTTTGCCACCGATTTCCGAAATTAAAGTTATTTTTCACTTTGTAGTGTTTTTTTTGTAAAAAGTTTTTTATTTTTCACTTTTTGCGGGTCAGTTTGTAATTTATCTAAGTTACATTAGCCTAATGTCAACCTTTTACAAAATATTGCAGGGACTAATTGTTGAGGAGTTCACCTGGTAAGAACCAGGAGAACTGCCACTCACCATATGCATTGTGAAGAGTATACCTAAATGGCTTAGCAACCATATTAAAGTACCTACCTAATCGAATCGCAACTCGTTAAATATATCCTATTAAGTAGTTCCGGTGGCCATCTGTGGTCTTCATCATCAATTCCACTCCACCAAATGGTGCTTTCCGAGAGCAAATGCACAAGTTACTATAAAAAATATCTAAATCGCTAAAGGTGTGCCTTTAAAATTTGAGGATTTCCCTCGATTTCTATGGGATGCCCTCATCAGATTATGACTTGGTGTGACAATGGGACCTCGAAAGCATACCCTTTCAAACAAAAAAATATTTTTTTAAATCGGTCCACAATTGACGGAGAAATCGGCGAACACACATATATATATATATGGTCGAATTGAGAAACCTCCTTTTTTGAAGTCGGTTAAAGAAGCTACATATTAAAATACTTATTCAAATAATTATTCATTTCTAGTGGTTGCCCACTGGTCGAAATTCGACCCCCTATACTTACAATCTATATAGTACTTACTATAGTTACACTAATTCTATGCTATTATTAAGTACTTACTAATTCCATGCTATTAAAAAGAACTTACTTATTCCATGCTCAAGCTTTCACTTCCTGTTACACACTTCCGTCCCCTTTCACGAAATCACTCCCACATAAAGCGAGAGGAAAGATGACATCAAAACTTATTCTTCATAGTCAGCAACATATTGAAACGCTGACATCACCTAGACCGCGGTCACTGTCAGATTGCATAGAAAAGAAAGAGAAGCGCGATGACACAATGCTTGTAATTTATTCCAAAATATAAAGCAATTATCTATTTACTCAAAATTGAGTTGAGTAATCGAAAATAAAAAACAACAAAGTTCTACATTCAAATAAGACGTTCTTGTTATTAATTAAATACGTAACGTATGTTGATATTTAATGCAGATATTTTGGATTAGAACTCAAGGTAAGAGGTTAGTTTAACGTTAGTTTGTATCGAGATGTTTTTATCAAAACGTGTTTTGGTAACAACCAAGTTCTGGGAAATATGTACAAAATTAACATACATTTTACCGCTACCTACCACAAACTATACAGATTTGGCAATTATTTTTCTTAAGAGAAGCCTATTTTGGTCAATTGGGTCTTGTCAGCGCCTTAAGTCGAATAACACTTCAGTTTTTCAAATCTTAATTATTGAGCTTTATATAATTTAAATCGGAACGGAAGTAAAGTTAAAAGAATTAACTCTTAGCTATTAACATCACGCCTTCTTCCCCGAAGGGTTGGGCAGAGGTGTGTACACCCATATTTCGCCAGTTATGTTTAAGTCTCATGTAATAGGGGGCTAGCCTATTGCCACCAACCGGGCACAAATCTAGACTCCGGGTTGCTACTGAGAAATTCCAGATAGAAAAATCCAATAACAATTTGCCCGAACCGGGAATCGCACCCAGGACTCACGGAATCACTCAAGGATCATGCTCAGCAGTAGCGCTTGCGACCACTCGACCACGAGGCAGTTATGTGAAATGCTAAAAAGCAATTTATCGAATAATTTTAAGCCAATTTTATTTATGTTTAAACGTGACACTGCTAATGACGTTTCTGACCATACTCATACCTATTCATTTTAAGCAGTGATCAGCATATGGAGTACCTACCCCGTTTTTGTCATCTACACGGAAAAAAAGGATCTCTTTAGCGAAGATTATGAATATTCTCAGAAAAATTGTTTCAATCCAAATAAATATTTTCTTAACGTAAGTAAATGTACTCAGTCCAAGAAAACCTGTTTACTCAAATTAAGAATAATAAATACTTGGTTTTTATTCTTGACTTAAGCAAATATTTTTGATTCAAGACTATAATAATCTTAATTGAAGAAAATATCTAGTTTTTATCTAGTTTTAGAAATAATATTCTTAAAATTAAACTTAATAATTCTTCATTTAAGTAGGTATAATGTCTTCGAAGAAGACAATAAAACTAAGACAAAATTTTACTTCATTCAAGAATATATTGTTTTCCCCATATATGAATCAATAAAACGATATTGGCGCCGATTCCCTTGTTCACAAACTAAACTAAATTTAAGTTCAGTGCATCTTTTTCTTTCTATTTAATTAAGAAAAGGACAGAAGATCAATTTTAGTTTAGTCCTGTCAAATTAATCAGCGCTTGACGTAAATTGACGTAATTTTAGTAGGCAAGTTTTTAATCACGTCTAAACGTGTATGGAGTAGTGACAGGCACTGATTCATTTGACAGGACTAAACTAAAATTTATCTTCTGTCCTTTTCTTAATGAAATAGAAAGAAAAAGATGGACGGAACTTAAATTTAGTTTAGTTTGTGAACAAGGGAATCGGCGCCTTTAAGACATCCTTTTTTTCCGTGTAGCTGTTACGCGCGACTTTGTCTGCTTTCCTGGATGAAAAGTAGCCCATGTCCTTAACCAAGTAATTTTAGCCTTTTGGCCTTAGTCAGGTCTTTCATCCAAATCCGTTCAGCCGTGTTAGCGTGGAAACGTAACAAACAAACTCATTTTGGCATTTATAATATTAAGTTAGGATTAGGATGATCATCTACAACAATATTTACGTATTTGGATTTTAAAATCAAATACTTACCTACCTACCACACCCAATCAACGTCCTCAAGACAAGCTAGTTGCAATGTGACTCAAAGTCAAGCATTTATTTCAATTAAACCATTTATTTATTTAAACTTCTCGCACACAATTAAGTACAAAGGCGGACTTTATGCCTTAGGCATTCTCTACCAGTCAACCAAGGGTGGTGAAGAGATAAGATGGCAGGTGCTCTGAGAGGAAATAAAAATAACGAAAAATATTAAAGTATAACTTAATAGATTATAAATAGAATAGCTACAGAAATACATAAATAGGTTACACACTTCTAATACAAATACATATATACATATTTACTACAATATACACCTACATTATACATAGGTATATATATATACATACAAATTCAAGGAAAAGAGATACATAATTGAGATGACTCTACGCCATACCATTTACAGGCACTTTTGAATTGTCAAGCAGTCGGCCAGTTAGAAATATGAAGCTAGTTGCCCATTCCAAAGCGTAGTAGGTACCTACCTACCTGACCACATTGGAATCTCGAGCAATGCATAGGCACCTATGTACCTAAATAGAAGAACAAGTTATAAAGAGACTAATTTCTAGAAGCGACGTAATCCTTTGGATTTTTAAAATTTCTTTTTTACCTGAATTTTAAAATTCCTTTTAAAATTCAAGTAAAAAAACACTTTCTCTCTCCCAAAACATCATCATTACTTATAGTTATATAGTTCTTGATCTTGTTTCATGTTTATGGTTTATATATATATGTGTATGTATGTATTGTATATGTTATGTATAGTATATGCTTTATGTATTATATGTATTTATTGTATATGTAACTGGTACACCACTGACTACCTTCAGTATTGTCTTTCTTCCCCCTTTAATCCATCCAAAGGTTGTCTGTAAAAGATCGCTTTTAGCGATAAGACCACCCATTGTGTCACCCCTTGTAAAATTTCAACATTTGTATCTGTAGTTTTTATGGTGTAGGTACATAATAAAGAGTATTCTATTCTATTCTATTCTATTTTTCCATTATTTTATAGGTCAAAGTAAAACTCCTGTTACGCTTGGGTTTCCTAAGTCAGCTGTGACCGCCACATCACAGCAGCAGTGACGGCTGTCATGAAAATGATGGCAGCGGGCTTTGACTTTACGCTTATAATAACGTTTCAGTGACATTATTCGATGGTAAATTGCGGACGCAATGTGTCGGTCACCGTAGTCTTAGAAAACCCTGGCTTTAACTATTGTGATTGACTGACTAACCAGCAATCAATCAGCAATCAATCAATCAAGCACAAAAGTTGACACCGGATTCGACACACAGGTTTTAAATTGAATATGGTTTTCAGAAACCAGGCCACCAGGGCTGTGAAACTCTAGAAAGAAACTGAAAGAAAGAATAAAAAAATATACACTTTAGCAAGGCATTTATTTAGGTATTTTCAAGCCAGATGTGAGTGGAAACGCCGGGAGGGGACGCCCCAGAAAGACATATAGTGACGTCATTGGTGATGGTCTTCAAAAACGTCAGGTGCGTAGTACTCGCAACCGGCGTGCGTGTATGACCAGATGTATGAACTAAACAAAAGGAGTACCTATTTAAGGAGCGTAGGCAGGTGGCGTTAAATGATAAATGCTTGTATTTCTGTAAGTAGGTTTGTACAAACACTTTTATACGTCAATCATATTTTTTTAAACTAGATGAGGTCGGCGTTTCCGATCTGACTACTCTGAGAAGAAAGACCGAAACAAACTCAGAGGTCACAGTCTCTTCTAAAGTCCAGACATAATCTTGGTCAGATCATGCGAAGGACATGTAGATTGGTGTCTGATATGGTCTTTTGATGAAAGAACCACACAGATTGAGTGGACCTGTCCTGTCAGTGCACGCATTTGTCAGTAGCTGTGCAGCTCAACTCAGAACTTAAGGAGCTCAACTATTCAACGAACAATACCAAAGAAAGGACATTTGGATAGGCCGCAAAAAATACTCAAACTGCCAGACCATGTTAAACTAACTGAGAATAAAACAAAATTAAATAATGACCCACATAGTGTTTACATTTACAATAATTACAATAATATAATACTTCAGAGTAAATATTCAAGTTATTGCATAAATAAAATTCATCAATGTCAATGTGTATATAACAGTCCGGACATAATCTTGGTCAGATCATTTGAGGACCATGTAGGTTGGTGTCCGAAATGGTTTTTTGAGGGAAGAACCACACAGATATGAGTAGACCTGTCCAGTCAGTGCAACATTTGTCAGTTATCATGCAGCTCTACTCAAAACTAAGGAGCTCAACTCAAAATACACATTGAAGTAGTTATTAACCGACTCAAAACCTATAAATGCATTACTTACATTACATCGTCATACTTATTCGTCAAACTATGTTATTGAGCAGGACATCACTTCGGTGGTGTCAATTCGGTGGTGTCACGGTAAATGAACAAATTAGATCATAGTTGTTTTACGGGTACACCGTTAGGTACTCGACTCCGATGATATCCATCTTTGCATCTTAATTAAATTAGTCGTTAGGGCCGTATCATATCTGAATATGGTTCTGTCTGTGTAATGCTTGAGTTCTGAGACTCAAGCATTTCATAAAACTAGCTTTAACCAATGAAATGACTTTAAACGAGTCTTAATTAATGCTTGCTCTGCTATAGTTATTCAGTATAGTTTATTCAGTTTTTGATTTTCTAAGAACTTTCAGTGTCACCCTCGTATTACCTGCAGATAACTCTGCAGGTAATACGAGGGAGAAAACTGAATAAACTAGGAAGTTATTAATTTAAAAAAATCGCAAGATGCGAGGTCGGGGCTATAAGGGTGGGTGACCCAGTAATTCCACGTCTGACGTCGCCCAGTAGTCGATTGTTTGCTTGGCGGTGTGCGACGAGGCGTTGTCGTGGTGAAGGAGGATCCTACTGCGAGGTCGTTTCTCCCGAACTTTTTCCAAGACAAGTGGCAAACAATTGTAAGTGTACCACTCTGCAGTAACTGTTTTTCGATCCTCTAAATCAATTGTTGCGTAATGACCTATACTTCCGAAGAACGAGGCCACCATCTTTTTTCCCCCGCTTTGACCTCTCTTCACTTTAGTTGGCAACTGCTCGGAAGGAAACACCCAGACAGCAGACGGTCTCTTAGTTTCAGGATCATAACAATAAATCCAGCTTTCGTCACCTGTAAGTATGTCGAACACAGCATCAACCATGTCACGACACCAATCAACATGACGGAGTTTTTGGGCCTCTGTCAAGTTATGAGGTATCCACCGGGCACAAAGCTTCCTGACCACTACGTTCATGGAGGATTTTGTGCACTTGAATCAATCAATCAATCAAAATATTTTTATTTCACATAAATTTATATGGGCACTTATGAAACGTCAGAAGCTAGGTGCACGGTTCCAATGGGTCGTTTCCTATGGAGAAGAGCCGGCAAGAAACTCCACGGTTACTCTTTTAAAAATAATTGGCTTTTACAATGTTTTCAAATTACAGTGTTTAATAGGTATGGGAGGACAGTGTAGGCCTGTCGAGACGTACCAGGGACTTAACAAAAAAAAGAAAAAGTTCTACAAAATATCTAGTCTATTAAGCCTACAACGTTCTCACATTCACAAGGTACACACAAATCTGTGTAAAATATTAATAAAATAATAAAAATAAAAACCCATTTAAACCAAATGAAGTTTGCCATTACAAAAAGACTGAAATCAAAATTTTAGGTATATAATGTCAAACCGTGAAAATAATATGTCAAAAAGAAAATTTGTATAAAAAAAATAATAATAATAAACATCGTAATTTGGGAGCAGTTAATAGACATTTACATAGTTATGCCGTTTATGAGATACCAGGGAAGCCACATGTGCAGAAGGAATTATTGCCAAACTTCCTTGTCTTCAACGTAGTCTTTAATCTTATAATATGCGTTTTTGGTAAGGACACGTTTGATGTGGGATTTGAACTTTCCATCGCTAAGTTCTGTAACTGACTTTGGCTACTTGTTATAAAAGCGGATACTGTTGATAACAAATGATTTGCTTGTTTTTGTTAATCTAAATTTGGGTATCACAAAAATTTCATGTTTACTACGTGTATTTATATTATGGAAATCACGTCTTGTTTTGAAAAGACATAAGTTTTTGCGAACATACAAAATACTTTCTAAGATATAAAGAGAAGGCAGAGTTAGTACATTAATTTCTTTGAATTTGTATCTAAGGGACTCACAAGGACCAATTCTATAGACTGCGCGGATTGCCCTCTTTTGTAAAATAAAAATTGAATCTACATCAGCAGCCGATCCCCACAACAGAACGCCATAAGACATAATACTGTGGAAATAAGCAAAATATACTAACCTATCTGTGGCTATATCAGTCGACTGTCTAATTTTTCTTACTGCATATGCAGCTGAACTTAATCTACCTGAAAGAGCTCTAATGTGGGCTCCCCATTGCAACTTTGAATCTAGCGTAATTCCTAGAAATACAGTTTCCGTAATAACATCTAGTCTCTTGCCATCAAGTTTTAAATTTAGAGCCACTTGGGGTACATTTGGTAGTGAGAACTTAAGACATTTTGTTTTGGTCGCATTAAGTAAGAGATTATTAGCTGCGAACCATTTCGAAAGAACAGCCAGGCTATCGTTGACGTGTAAGACATCCGGATCTTTTCTATCTATTTTAAAAATAAGAGAAGTATCGTCAGCGAATAGGATTATATCGGATAAGTTTGCCATCATGTAAGGGAGATCATTAATATAAACTAGAAATAGGAAAGGGCCAAGAATTTAACCTTGGGGCACGCCCATCTTTACTAGAGACCCCGAGGACGTCGCCCCGTTAACGTTTACTTTTTGCTGCCTGTTTGATAGATAGGACAGAACAAGATCAGCAGCTTGTCCACGAATTCCGTAGTGGTGTAGTTTACAGGTCAGTGTATTGTGTTCAACGCAGTCAAACGCTTTTGAGAGGTCACAGAAAATGCCAATGGCATCCTGGGATTTCTCCCAGGATTCCAAAATGTGACTGATGAGTTTTACTCCTGCGTCAGTCGTCGACCTACCTTTCGTGAAACCAAACTGGCGACTATGTAAAATCCCATTAGAATTGAAATGTGACAGGCCTTGACATACCGATGCCTAAGCTTGTTCGAATCAGCTGATAAGTCACTCTTTTTGTCAGTCTCTATCTATACGCCGCACAACACTGATGTTATCTTCAGCCGTCGCCGTAGAAGGCCGTCCCTCACGCAGATCATCGGTGACATTAGTGCGACCACGTTTAAACTCATTAAACCAGTTGTAAACAGTGGCACGAGATGGGGCTTCATCGTGAAAGGCCAATCCGCGAAGTCTATCATAACTTTCTTGCTGACTTAAATGACATCGAAAGTCATAAAAAAACATTGTACGAAAATTTACTCGCGTTAATTTCATGCTGACGTGACACAGACAATTTTCAATTTACCGCCAAAATGTAAACAAATGACAAATTAATAAAATACATTCACAATAACATTGGCAAAGAGTTCCATTTTCAAAATTTGAACTGTTTTTTTATTATATCGTTTACAAGTGGCCAGTTCTAAAAATTGTCAGTGTCGCCCTCGTAAATGCTTCTGCTAACCATAAGGTCCTGGGTTCGGTTCCCAGGTCGAGCAAAGTGTGTTTGGGTTTTTCCATCAGGAATTTCTCAGGCAGCCCGGAGTCTGGGTTTGGGCTCGGTTGATGGCAATAGGCTCGCCCCTGTTACATGGGGGACTTAAACATAACTGGCGAAATGTGGGTGTACTATAGGTACACGACGTCCCACGTCCGTGTTTGGTTTACAAAACATCATTTAGGCACAAAATTTCAACTTAATCGCGGTCCAGTAGATTCAGAGCAAAACGGCTGCGACACACGGACAAATAGACAGACACATGCATGATCCTGTAAGGGTTCCGGTATTTCCTTTTGAGGTACAGAACCCTAAAAATAACAAATACTTCTGTATTTAAACGAACGACTGGCCCGTTGCCTTTCTGATTTGTCGGCACAGCAGCGGTGCGATATCAGCATGCTCGGATACCGAAAACATACCGCGTCGCCTGCTCCCACGCACATGTCGGTAAAAAATTACGCAGAGCCGCTAGTGCCGTCGCGAAATAATGTCGTCTTCGAGTTCGAGTGATGAAGATATTTTAGCTTGTTACATTTATATTCGTTTACGTAAAAAAAATGTATTGGCGTCATCCTTATATCGAAAATAATATTAACTGTCAAGTAGGTACCTATTTGTTGCGGCTAAAGAACGTTAGCAGGATGACGAAAATTTCTATCCATGTACAGAACGAAATAAAATAATTAGTTTAAAAAATCAAAAACCCGACTGCAAAAAAAGCAATTTAAAAGTAGGTAAAAGTTAAATTTTAAAAACCCCCGACGCTAACAAAAACATCTAAAAAGTAACAAAATAATACGCAGCCGTCCCCCGACTAGATGACGCTTGGCTCAAAATATTACCATTATATTACCAATATTAAATTTATATTAAACTGAAAGGGCCCAATACGTATTATTTTGTTAGTGTCTATAGGCTGCGTCTGACTCTTGCAGGTCTGTGAACAGCTAAATGGCTGTTTATGGAGATCTGAAAAAAATCATGGCAGTAGTACATATAATGAAATTAAAAGGAAAACTATCACGGCTAGGCTTTACAAGTTAACGAGTTATAGTCAACCAACTTAAATTTGCAGTTGGAGAATTAACCGTGGCATATATCGAGGTATGGAAGAACATGTTTTCAACTACAATGAAAGCCATGAATTCAAATCAGTACTTGAATCTTTGGGTTCGGAGTATGCACATCACATCATCATGGGTGATTTCAACACAAACCTCCTTGCCCACAACTCCCCTCGATCCCGTAAGCTCATCCATCTTATCGAGTCAGCTAGTCTGCACGTGTTGCCGCTCCAGCCGGCATCATCATAACACTGTCGGCGATGACACCTGGCTCGATCTGATCCTTAACTCGAATCCTTCCCTTGTTTCCAACCATGGTCAACATGACGCTCCTGGCTTTTCTCATCACGACATTTTCCTTTCATATATCCTGAAACCTCCCAAACCTAAACCCAAGGTTCTGTACAGGCGTTGTTTTGCGCGGATGAATGTCGAGAAGCTCAAGTGTCATACATCTGTGGTCGATTGGGAGCCTATGATGGAAGCTGCTTCAGTTGACGACAAAGTTGCCATCTTCAATGATATTGTAGTAAACCTTTATAATATCCATGCTCCTGTCAAAAAAGTGAAGTTGAAACGCCCACCTGCACCAAAAATGACAAGGGCAATACAGATGGCAATGCGACGTAGGGACCGCGCGTTTCGTAAATTTAAAAGGGATCGTACTGATGAGAACTGGACATTATTCAAGGCTGCAAGAAATAGATGCAATCAGATGATACGCAATGCTAAACGCCGCCATATTCTGGATACTTCTTCCTCTTCTGCTGATATTTGGAAATTTCTTGGAACTCTTGGTATCGGTAAACGGACACTTAGACCTTCCTAGTTCAATTGATTTAGACGATCTCAACCGTCATTTCTCCACTGTTTCTGGCATAGATCGTCTAACCAAGTAACAAACTCTGTCTTTAATATCTGGTCTAACGCGTCCTCGTATTAATCATTTCAGTTTCATTCCAGTTGAACCGGGAGAGATCAGAAAGATCTTTCTCTCTATCAAATCGAAAGCGGTGGGATGTGACAATATCACCGGAGGTATGGTCCTAACTATTCTGGATCATCTCCTAAACGCCAGCGCAGAGAGCAAAGGGCGCTGACCACCTTGTTTTAATTTCTTGACTCGCCCTCTTCCCCTAGTTATCTTGCCCCCCACTTTCAGTACATTTGCACGAACCACAGTAGCAACCTACGTTCATCACACAATCGTCTTCTTCAATGTCCCACTCACCGCACTGACTTCATTCTCTCTTCCTTCTTCGTTCAGTCTATCTCTCTGTGGAATGCGCTCCCCCAGGAAATCAGGATGGCAACCAACCGATTATCATTTAAACTCAAAGTTCGCGAGCATATTCGTAAGAAGCTGGCAGTATCATCACAACGGTAATGTTTTCCCTTTGTTTGTCTTATCTGTTTTAGTATATTCGTGTATTTATGTGTATTGATTAGGACTTATATTTATGTATAATTAGGTATATTAGGTTTATGTATAATTGGGTAATTAGGTTTATTTGGTATATATTATATTTAAAGTTTTTAAAGGTATATGTATGTATATCCTTATATTTACTTGCCCGTTTGTTTCTTGCCCGTTCTTCTCCATAGGTACCTACTACGCTTTGGAATGGGCAACTAGCTTCATCTTTCTGACTGACTGACCGAACCCTTGACAATTCAAAAGTGCCTGTAATTGGTTTATTTGAAATAAATGCTTTGAGTTTGAGTTTAAATAAATTTATTTCACAGTTTTCGCTATTGCACCTACCACTGTTTGTCTCTGCATCACCCAAAGGTTGACTGGTTGAAAATGCCTACGGCATTAAGTCCGCCTCTGTACATTTGTGTGCTTAAAGTATTAAATAATGTTAAGTTGGTTTTTGGGATAAATTCATCCCAAATTCCCAACTACGGAACCCTTCATTGTGCGTGGTCCGACACGTACTTGTACGGTTTTATTTTTCATTTTCGAAAATGAGCATTCTGTAGTGCAATCAAAAAATAAAATTGTGGAGATCTTCCTTACGGAGGCCCGGGGCTAGAGCCCCTGTTGCCTTGCCCCAAATTCAGCTTTATCTCCACCATTAACCAACCAGCAACTGCGGCGCGTATCATGATTACTGTAGGTATCAACATCAAAAGCCATAAGGTGGTTGCCGTGACTGGCTATCACAACTTCAATACCTACGTACCTGTACACGGGTACACGGGGACAGGTACAAAAAAATCATCGAGAATGTGGAGAGTTTTATACAAGGTGTTGTTTTGGATCTGCAAAACATTTTAGGAGGTAATTATGCTATGTGATTCTCGACCCGAATCAACAATAAAATGGACAGGTATTTTTTTTTCCTTTTTTTCTTATTTACGGAAATCGGTAAGTGTGAACTCCCCTTTTTAAAACGCGGCCAGTCTGTACGTGTCCTTAAACTGCGCTTTCACGCACACACAAACAAACGCAACCGACATTTATTTCATAGATCTTGGATAGGGATATTAAGAGAGTTATACTGAAAAACAAAAAAAAATAAAAATCTAAAATAAAAAGTATTATTGACTTGGTATCGTATTGTTACATAAATGATTATTTACGAGTTTCATAACAACCTCCTGAAATGTTTTGCAGGTTCAAAACTGCATCTTGTAGATATGGATCTAAAACGCTCCACGTTCTCAACAATTTTTTTTTCTCGTCGTAATTTTCACATCTAATGGATAAGATCTCTGCAGTTATCTGGTCCGTGTGATGTGAAAATTCAGCAAATGCCGAAGTTCACTAAACTTGTTCGATAGTGTAAAGCAGCGGCATCTGCCTTGGTAACCACGAATAATAATGAGTACTAGTAAATGAAGCGACGTAATATTTTAGCTTTAGGCTACCATCTAACGTTGCGTCATCTAGCGCACTAGTATTGGGTTAGGTATTTTTTTTGATTACCTACTAATAATGTTTAATGGTGATAGAATCTAATTGGCGAATAGATGTTTTTGATTGGTGGTGATTTTCGCCACCGCCGGAGATAAATAACGCAGTAGCGCCATCTATCGCAAACTTTTTGCATTCATATTATGCGTGATGCGATTCATGTCTTGTCATCATTTCGTGTCGAATTTAATGTTTCGATTACATTAAAAAAAAAGGATTTCTTTTTGTTTTTTTTTTATACTAAAGACAAAAATGCAAAACTGGCTACACTTAATTCCCTACGTTCACATCCATAAAACAATTTACTGTTAATCTGTATTTAATTTTAATGTTCAAAGAAAGTTAATTAAATTAAACTGCTTTTTTAGCTTATGCTTCTGAGTATATTTCATTTCTATAAAATTTAATTACTAGTGAGTAACGAAAATGACTAAAAGCCTTTCACCGGTCAATAAATAAATTTTATGTTATCTGTGTTCAGAAGCTGAAATCAGCGCCATCTAATGAATTAGAAATGTATAGTATCAGTAAAACAGTTTCTAAGATTACTATCTTTTAAGCTTGATTTAAAGAAATCATTGGTATTTAAGACGCAAAACGTAACCTTATTTCCATAAATATTTTGTCTTATTCCAATAAAATATAAATTACGCAGTTTCCGTCTAAAATTGGTACATATATCCATTAATTCATATTTACCGCCAATACGTGGCGGCGTTTCGGCCATTTTGTGAACCCCGCGACAGGAAGTGAGTGTTATAGGTGCTACGCAGGCGCAAATTGACCTTTCGGTTGAAGAACCCGTCGGTCACATGTGAGTGTCGATAAATATCTTAGTTTTATCGTGAATCCTTTAAAAATAGTTATAATTATTGTTTTCGTAAGTATTTTCTGTGGTGAATATAAATTTGTGCATATACGGCGTTACCGCAGTGTGGATTTTGTGTAATTTATGAAAATGTAATGTGCCGCGGCGCCGGCACGTTTGTCAAATCGCTAATTTTTTTTCGTTATCTCCGTATTCGCAATAAAGATCAAGTTCACATTCTACTGCGTTCCTACGTGTTTAATTTGGTGTAGAGGTGATAAAACGGTTTGTGGTTTGATTATTTTGTGTGTTGGTTCGGAATAAGACATGGTCAAGATGTCTCTCATGAACCACATGTTCGGGCACCACACCATGTCGTTACCGCCACCGTGGGTCAGGATTGATTTCATTCAGTAACTTTTGTTTTTTCATCAAACCTTTATGTTATCGTCATTATTCGTCACCTTATGGTGGATGTCAAGCACATCCTCCCACAAAGGTTTATAGTCGCACCGCTGTAGGTGGGGTTAGGTGGTGTCAAAAATTTCAAAAACATACCTATATCAGTCCAGACTTTTTCCACCCTACAGTATAGTGCGTGTGTTGTGTATAGGTTATATTTATAGCTGTGTGCCTTTGTATGACTTGACAGATTTTGAGCTGGAACTGCAGTTTTAGAGTCAAATTAGTGTAAGTCATTTAGTGTAATTGTTATTTTCAGGACTTTTACTAATAACAACTTTGGTGGGTTATGTTGAAATGTCTGTAGTTTTCAGATACACAGTTCCTAGATAAACAGAGCTTGTTTGTGATAGTTTCACTGACTCTTATAACAAATCTCATTCTAGAACTGCCAATAAATATAGGAAGGAAGGAATATACGTGAATGTCTGCAACTATGTTTCAATTGTGACAATGTGATATCTCAACCTTTGGCTTTGATGAAACTGTCATAAAAATTTCACTGGTGTAGAATGTGTTATTTGGCGTATAGGTTGTATTTACAATTTTACCGTGTACAATTTATTGAAACATTCTTACAATTCTGGTTGTTTCTTGCAAGATACCTTTGTTCATGTAGTGTTACAATAATTTACCCGTACAACCGAGGAGTGTATCCAGCCAAACTGAGATTACAAACATTGAAACAATATGTAGTGAAAAATGGATAGAACACTGCATTTATCTGTTATCCCCATTGATGAAGTTTACTGTGTTCACGCTACAATTAAATGTCATCAGCATCTGTAATATGTCAGAAAAACATTGTAAAGTAACCTAAATTCTCACCTTCCATGTTTCATTCAAATAATTTCAGGTATGTGACTGTCGATCAGTAATGACTTTCACACTGAATACAAATTGCCTTCAATGAGCAGTTTCAGATTAATTTTATTCAACAGGATTATATCTTTTTGTCCACTTATTCTCTTGTTTGTGTCAAAAACATTTTTGGGAACTGTATTTTTGTTTTGGTTCCTACATAGTCATAATTGGCCCATAATGTTCCCACTGCTGGGACACAGGCCTCCTCTCTGTGAGAGATGAGTTCACAACAGTTGAAGAATATTTCGCATTGCTGGAATTAATTAAATTCTTTGAAAATTTATGTAAATAAGACATAACACTTGTCCTATTAACATATTTAGTTCATTTAAATATCCTATTTAGTGCCATGTTTTGTTGATATGGCACTTTATGTAGGATTCTACTATTCTTACTACCAAAAGTTTTAGTCACACATAATTGCATAAAATTAATGTTCTCAAACTATGATAGAAATTGTGTGTAAAATATGTGTTACTTTGCTGCAATTAATATAATGAAGTCTTTTAATTACACACTACTTTTATTCTTAAACTTGATTTTACATTGATTTCAATATTTCTGTTAATCACTCAAGAATTCTAGTAACTAGCTGAACTTGTTTTTAGGATGATACATTGTTGATGTCATCACCTTTCACCAGTAGTCATGTCAAAGATAAGACCTTGTGTAATCTTTCAATCACATCAAAATTTGAGATAGATTTTATTTGCACCATATCATATCAGCCACACATTCTATGCACTAATCAGCTGTTTTCTGACTCATTACGACCTGAGCCCATAGAGTCGCGAACTCGGTCCCATACCTAGTTCGTGCTGAGGGTACTCGGACATTATACATCAGGCCCGACTATGCGTCTCATTTCACAACTGTGATCTGGGATCACCGTACAAGGCCACAAGTGTTCAATACTACTATAATTAAGTTATTACTATTGGCATGCATTGGTGTGTAAATAATATCAATATAGCCATCCTGTCCAGCTTAGAATGCACTATAAAGCCTAAACATTAAATTCTTTTGGCAACAAGTACTTGTGTAAGGTAGGTAAGTAACAAGTACTTTAAATCCGTCTGCACAAATCAGCTGTTATCACTATAACTTTCATCATTTATTTATTAACCTCTACAAAATTTATTTTGGTTTTCATGCCTTATTCTGATTGGCAGAACAGCTATATTCTTTCGTGGATGTAAGATTTTCACTTTTCACATGTCTAAGAGTTCATTGACACGCAGTTCGATAACCCTAGTGCAATTTTTTTTCCTCACAGTGTGAATCATGTTTGAGATTTAATAGCAAGGTTCCATTGGTTAGCAGCTTTCATATTAACTGTCTATGGTGAGAAAAGTCAAGTTCAGTGTATGAGATAGGTATTTAGGTTAGTAGGTATTTAGGTTAGTCTTGTGAGTGGATGTTTAGTGCAGTGAGTCTTAATAATTAGTATGTTTTCACTTCGTTTTCATTGGTGATAAAAGTGATGTACTTGATCTTTGAACTAGGTGATGAAGTAACATGTTCGAATTATCTGGTATGAATTGTTTTAAGATGTCACGTATTTACTTACTATCCTATAATGCTCCCACTGCTAGGAGACAGGCCTCCTCTCAGTGAGGAAGTGGGCCGTAATCCACCACGCGGGCCCAGTGTGGGTTGGTAAATGTCACATGTCTTCGAATTTTTGGTCCTAGGACTGCCGATTTGAACAGTGAAAGCAATTCCTACAATTTTTACTTTATTTTTTGCCAGATCACTCCTGACCGTATCTAAAACTCGGCACACAACACAATGGCTGACATCGAGGATACACACTTCGAGACCGGGGACTCCGGAGCCTCCGCCACCTTTCCTATGCAATGCTCCGCCCTGCGCAAGAACGGTTTCGTCATGCTCAAGGGTCGCCCCTGCAAAATCGTCGAGATGTCCACTTCTAAAACCGGAAAGCACGGCCACGCTAAAGTTCACTTGGTTGGAATCGATATATTTAACGGCAAGAAGTGAGTCCCTTTTATTTATTTATTTTATTTTCAGTGTGATTTCCAGTGTAACATGACCTTTGTTCAGTATCTCAAGTAATTTACAAAGGGCAGGATCCTCCATTATTATAATGACTGATGTTTCGTTTTTCAATCAGTTCTGTTAACCTAGAAACATTCTTCAGAACAATAATCAAATTGTTCAAATTATATTAATTTCATTAACAAAGCAGTAACATTACAATCTTGCTATTATCATATTACACTTAACCAGCAACCACTATCAAGTAGGCAGGGTCTTATCAATCATGGTTACATTGATAAGTGCTGCCAAAACCGCAAAACCGAGCCCATAGAGTCGCGAACTCGGTCCCATACCGAGTTCGTGCTGAGGTTACTCGGACATCATATACCAGGCCCGACTATGCGTCCCAATTCACGACTGTGCTTTGGGATCACCGTCCAAGGCCACAAAAATAATAAAAACAGTTTCATGCTTACGCATAAAAATAGAATGTCAAAATTACCTACGTTACACCCTACATAGTTAATTAATTGCCTTGATAAGTCTTTATTTACTCTTTAGAAATTGCCAAATTGAAATCGTGCGGATTTCATCACGAAAATAATATAACAGGTTATTGATAATGATAATATTAAAAGATGTCACCTATGTCTAGTGGAAGATTAAATCGCTAAAATTGTGCTTAACCCTTTGACCGCCACGTCAAAAATGCAAAAACGTGCCCTCGGCGCCGAGCTACGCATTATTCCATAGAAATCTGTCATGTAGTCGTGACCGTGGCGTGCTGGGCACATTTTGGTTTGTCATCTATACATGACTGTGACGGTCAAAAGGTTAATACATTGGTAACGATGTTGGGCTATGTTAAAATGACAGATGTACTAACCCAAGAGAAAGCAACATATCAACACGTGCTCTGTCTGTCACATGACTTCCGAAACCACGTGTGCCAATGCCAACAACACGATTGCTAATGTGCTTGAGAAATAATGAATACACCAGGAACAAAATAATGTTGTTTTAATTGACGATCTTACATTAAAAAATTAAATAAAATCATCCTCCTTAAATATAATTTAATCGAATCTTCTTACTTACTCTTTTTAAAATCTTTAATGTTGCTAAAATCCCTCTGATGGAATGGGATGCCTCTAATTATAGCCACTGAAGCCTTAAGAGTAATTCTTTGAGCCGCCCTGTTGCGTAAAACCTTTCAATTTTTTTTTTACTTTTGGAGTTTAAGTATTCACATAATAGACTGGGAGTTCCGTTTTCCGCAACTTTTTCTTAACTCTATTTTCATCCGTTTACCGTGTATAATATCAAAATATATTCATAAGAAAGAAGAAAGTAACGTTAGTTTATTGTTTAATAAACCTTTCTTATGTATTGTGCTATAAATATCCAGTGTTAGCTTCTCAGATATTCCAGTTATTGTTTCATTTGCCGTATTTTCCTCTGGGCGACTATTTTTGTTCGAAGCTATTGATTTCTTTACCAATCTCGTAGAAGTGTTCATATTTAAAAACAGTTAAATATGTTGAACTTACACTTGATAATACTTATTAATAGATGACATTTCAGATTAAATATTTCAAAACAAGTTGTATTATTTTTAATTCTTACCAATTGCTAAGTACTTGCTGATTTCATCATAATCACAAGTACATTGTATTTATAAAATCTGGCTCCTAACTTAAGTATCCACAGTGCCAGAAAATATGTGGTTAATAACAACACATATACTTAGATCATAAATTATAAGTTCGTTACATATTTCTATATTTAAGCAATTTTGCACAAGTGTTTAATCACGCTGCTGAATCATTGTTTTCATTACGATCATGAGCTGTTTATTCAGATATTTAGCAAAATTTTAGATCATACTTAGGTAAACACAATTTTTCGGCGACTTGTCTCGTTTTTGGAAACTACATTCTATAGGTTGAGTAATCAAGACCTGAAACAACCAATGAGTTTGGTGGTAAACAAATGCACTATTAGCTCATCGCTATAGGTTGATACCTAGCCCTGCAGTCTGGACATAGATAGCGATCGCTTTAGAATCGAATTCCGTCGCAGTCCTCATGTGGGGGGAGGGGGGTCGAGACGGTCAAAATTGCTTGACAAGATGGTGATTTTATTTTCGTGCTTGTCAGGCAATTTTGACATAAAGCACTAAAAAGCTGGTATTTTATTACGACCACGACTTGTTTTGACGTTTTTTTAAAAAAGGTTCTCGATTTGTTTCGTTTCACTCAGACCACCAAACTCACTGCGACATTGTTCTGTCAAAGCATGTAAAAACGTTAATCAAAATGATTCAACAGCTCTTAAAATGTTCGTGGAATTACTTTTCACAAGTAAGTAACTAATTTTAATATGTGGCGGAATCTACAACGCCACATGCGAATTAGCCAACACACTGATGTCAAGCAAAGTCCTAACAACGTCCCGACTTCAACCGTCTGGTAGGAGTTTCCTCCCTTTTCTATGGAGGATGACTGAACTTTACACGCTATTCCCCTGATACCTTAAAACAAAATCTCGGCACATCATGTCTAGATTACTGATACCGATCATGTCTGCGGGGTTATTCGCTAGCTATCTTAATATGACCCTGTATATAACACATACAATTCCCCTTCACCAGATACGAGGATATCTGTCCATCCACTCACAACATGGACGTGCCCCACGTGAAGCGCGAGGACTACCAGCTCACCGATATCTCTGACGACGGCTACCTGACCCTCATGGCTGACAACGGTGACCTGCGTGAGGACCTCAAGATCCCAGATGGTGATCTCGGCACCCAGTTGCGTTCCGACTTCGATAGCGGCAAAGAGCTGTTGGTGAGTAGAACTACGTCATCTTTTAAGAATTTTAAAGTGTTCACCAGCTCCAGATAGACGCTTGCAGATAAATTAAAATCATGTTTTAAAAGTTGTATGATATTTTGCGTCTCTTTATTTATCAGAAACTTCTAAAGAGGTCGTGAAACAGCCCTTAGATACAACTTATAAGAGATAGGGATTAAGATAGACTTCATCCTTACTATTTTTAACGCTGATTCGTATCGGTTATTAGTTATTACATATGTTTAAAAACATCCCTATTTGAATTTGAGGAGTAGGAAACTACCTAAGGCATTAGGGTTTATTCTAAGAAGTAACTTGACCTTTTCGATTTCTTTATGATTTCTGTTTAGATAAAGTACGATTTTGATATTTAAAAAAAATACTATGGAGTTTCATATTGGAAAATAGCCCTATAATGTCAGTTTGCACGCAAACTATGCCTTTCAAGCACCAGATTAAACAAACACATAATTAAACACGGATTTTACTCAAGCTCCCGTTTCTTTCAAGTTGTCGCGAGGCTTCGTAGTCGAGCCTCGCATTTCTAATAACCGAAATTTCGTTTAAGGAAAAGTCGCAATTTCGCAAATCCTCCCTTCTTGAATCATGTTCACTGCCTCTGAAGAGGCCTGATATCTGATACTTGACGTTTTAGACGCTTTGTGTTTACCCCTTTCCAGTTTTAGCCTATATAAAAATACTGCTTGCTTTTACGAGAAATGAGCCTATCATTTCTCGTAAAGGCAAGCAGTATTTTTTAAGAAAAACATCATCTTAATTTTCAATTATTTGTAGTCATCCATGTTGTTTTATCTTTAGGTACCCTGAGGTATACGAGATTAAAGTATAATCTCCATTATTATTGTAATAAATTAAATTTAAAAAATCCACACAGAACAGGCTGTCGCAAACATTCTAATAACTCAACAAATTACATCTACATTTAAAACCTACTCGACCATAATAACAGCTTGGAAGCGTGCCTTTGATGGGCTGTTTCGGATTTTATTTGACATTTTGCCACATAATAACGACGCCTGAACACGACAATTTGTTCATGGCTGATATTTCGCAAATCTTAATCCGGATGCAGTATCAAACAGATAACAAATTATGATTATTTTAGTGCAGAATTCCGGTAATCCAACTGACAATAGTTATTTCATTTTTAGTTTAGCTTTCAAGGGACGTGATAAGTAGGCCATAGTTCTTTAATTCCGTTATTCTTAGTTACAAAAGTTGCCGAACACAATTAGTTACTATCCCTCAAAAAAAAAAAAGGTTTAGTTAGTACCTAACGTAAAGATAAAAATAAAGTATTGAGAAGACACGTTACTCTTATTAAAACAAGCGTGATGGTGACTGTATCTGGATATTAACTACGAACAATGCAACACGTGGCGCATTCCGATTAGTAAATACATAAATATCCGACTGATTTCTGAGGTCATAACACTATTACATTTACGTCGCATCTATAACACGTACTTGAAGACTCTGTGATAGCACGTAATAGATAATCTGTAATGTAATCTTAAATATTTTGGGGATTGATTTACAGTTAAAGGCTCCTACATACTGGCGCGACTTGTCGCGCGACGTGTCGCGACACAAAGGCACCGCTTGTAGCGCTACACGCGGTGTCTTTGTGTCGTGTCGCGTCGCGCGACAAGTCGCGCCAGTATGTAGGAGCCTTAAGGTACTAGCTTACCGGAGGGGTTTTCTCCTGTTAACAAAAATAATTAAGGTTAAATTATATAAAACTAGACAAAATTAGGTAGAATTAGAATAAAATTATTACTAGTATCAATATATTTTTTTTTTACTCCAATTAGTTTGCACTGGGAGTGGCAATGCGATCCAGGTATCGAGTAGGAGTTTTCAGGAATCTCAGTTCAGTAAAAGAAAGAAAGAAAAAGTATTTATTGGGACTCGCACAGGAGATCACACATTAAACTAAAAAAAAAAAAAACACTCATAGAAATATATAAAAAAAAAAAACAAAAATTAAAATAAAAACAAAAAGTCCTGTACGAGGCCAAAAGGCTCCCATCTCAGCATAATGCTGCAGTACTTAAGAAATAAGTGTCGCAGCGCTGGTATTCTGATAGGGCCCACTGTGATGTCACGGATAGATACAGACATAAATAAAAAATAAAATAAACGTACGAAATAACCTATAAAAATAAATAGTTATTAAATAAATATTCATATAATACTAAACCGCGTGTCAGAACCCGACGTAACATCAGTTACTTGTCAATGCCATTTGAGTTTGTGGTACTCTATGGTATCGTACTACTTATTTGTGTTCTGTGGTGATGGACTTGTCTGTGTGTCATTTACTACAAAGAGTTTTCACCAAAGTCAAATTATTTATTTCAAATAGGCACATAAAAGGCACTTCTGAACGTCAAATTAAAAAAAAATAGTATTGATTCTAGTCGCCCCTTCCAGAAGGTAGTTTCATATGGAGAGAAAGATGGGCAAGAAACTCCACCGTTACTTTTAAAATGTTTTACAATATTTTGTATACATGAATTATTTAACTAAATTATACGTGAAGACGATACATCTAGAATAAAATTACTAGACCACAATAGGTAAAAATAATTAAAAGTGAAGAAACTGTTTGTCAGGCGTGGTAATACGACCAATACTACTGTTAATGTTTCTGGTGGACATGTTCAACAGCTAACTTTCAGAGGTTGAAACGATTTTGTGGCAAAAAAAATGTCTAGATGTTAAGGCGGGAAATATCGTATTTTCGAGTATAGAGTCTCTGACATGTTTCTATAACTTGTTGGTGCTAAATCCACTCGTACATAAAATCTCTGCCCCATACCCTGGGCTAGTATTTATTGCTAGCTATATGGACAGTTGGGTCTTGAGTACAATATAGTTATAATCCTCAATATTTTTAGCTAAAAACAATTACAAGAATTGGAAGTAGCTAGGTTAGAAAGTAATAATTAGAAAGATGACGACATTTGTATTCTGTTATGATCTTTGGCCTCTCAACCACGTGTAGACAACGTGTTTGGAGACCAGCCAACTTTTTTCATGAAAGTGCCAGTTAGTTCCCATTCTTCCATTCCTCATAAGGGCAGGAAATTATTTCGACTTACGTAGATAGTGTTCTACACGTACAGACTTAATGTCCTTTAATGCACCTTTAGCGTGGCATTATGTATTCAGATTGCACTGTAATACTGAAAACAATAAATAATAATTTATTGTGACATAGTGACTACATTTATTATGTAGGGACTAGAATAAAAAAATGTCACGATCACTGTCAGGTTAGCAAATGTAGCTCAGGTGATTATTAGCTTTTCTATTTTGCTCTCAAAACGTGAACGTACTCTTGCAATAACTAAATTTAGTTTTCAAAACGCTAATATTCTCTCCATATTTTTTTCCATGATCCGTAATAAATGCATCGCTAGTAGTTCTTCAAACAACGTTTAAATGCCTAACGACGTCGTACGTATCGATCACAGCAATCAATTATTCAGAACATTTTGATGACTAAGCGCTAAGTGTCAGGACCTAATGTCACTTACAATCATATAGAATCGATAAAGGTTTCCTTCATATGATAAGATTTAGAAATTCTGTTTGCAGTTTAGATTGTTATTTTTAATCAATTGTGTAATGTTTAATGATTTTTTTTATATCAGTTGTCAGTATCTTTACCTAATCAATAATTTTGATTATTCCTGTAATATGTGGAATTAAGATTTTCCTCGCAATACAATTAAAAATGTATAAGGTCCATTCTGGGCGTTGGTAATACAAGCTAGGTCAGTTCTTGCGAATTTCGTAAATTATGTAATGGAACCGGTGTCATTTCGAAAGCAGCTTGTTGATTATCGTAGTATGATGTCATTGTATAAATTAAAATATGTAATGTGTAGCTCAAGACTTTGAGGAGCTGTGACAATAATTCATTGATAAAAGATATGTAATCCCGGCTCAATTTTATCTTCCAATTTTGGTGTATTATATTTTTGTCTATTCAGTATGAGTAACATGTTCAATTGTGTTGTTTCAGTGCACTGTGCTGAAGTCTTGCGGTGAGGAGTGTGTAATCGCAGTCAAGGCAAACACAGCTCTCGACAAATAAACCAACTCAGCATTTATAGGGATATACATACATATAATTTTTTTACAATCAACAGCTCTTACATAAATGTAAAACATAATACTATGTATAATTTAACATAAATATTATGGTGTGACGTGGTGCTGGCTTGTCGCCGTCCACTCCTCCCCGGGGGCATCTCATGACGATATGGCATTGGTCTCATGGTCTGCAGCCGTACCAATGATGCGGTCCCATTGTTATAAGCATAACATTCTAGAGATATGTGTCAATTTTCAATCGTGGGGTCTCTACTCGTTTTGTACTGAAAACTCATCGCCATGTCCACCCTTTCACAAACTTGTGAGACCACAGGGTTTCGGCGTCTGAGTTTTGACTACAGCGACTTGTTGGCCGACTAGCATTACATGTACAGCGCACGATTATTGCACTTGCATACGATAAATGTAATGAATTAACCGTGCGTGGGACGCTGATGCATTAATTTATTTATACTTAAGTGTAATAGTGTGCCCCGGGGGGAGTGCGACGTCGGCGGGCGGCCGCGTGCGACCGGCCGGAACTTCACGTTTGTTTTTGTTTTGTTTGTTCTCTTTTCGCTTACGACGTCTACTAAACGTCAAAGATACGTTGCGCTCCGCGAGCCGCCGAAGGGTTGTTGATCGACATCGGTGTGATAAAATTTCCCGTGGTGGATATTAAAATTTTATAACGGTATATAACCCGAAAAAAGAGATGGACGCAAACTTGAAGTTATTACCATAATTTAATGCTAAATTAATGAATACATAAAAAATCGAGAAAATGCGCAAAAAAATAGAAATAAAGAAAATTCTTGAATGTGGTGTGTGATTGATTAGTCCTCTACAGGCACGCGTCGCGACACGCACGTGGCGCCCCCTGCAAGTGTAACACTTGCCATCTGTTCAAATAACATCCACAGACTTGTGGTGTGCATTCCATGGCGTGCTGTGTTCTGCTCCTCGTTTAACCGTGACGTGCGAAATCATTGAAGACTGACTGAGAATGTCTCCTGATTATGAATATCTTCAGGCAAGACTGATGATGCATTTTGTAGAAGAGATAGTTGATTTTATAATGTAAATTTGTGCTCACTCGGCCTTTCCTTGCTCTCTTTGTTTGCTCATTTGAACACATGAGATGTTACACATTATCGAGTGGATTAGGATTGCCTAAATTCCATGTTTTAAATGTAGTGACTCGCGACAACCACTCTCTAGCAAGTGTTGACTTCCAAGGGCTCGATAGGTATCATTCATTTGCATGTTAGTGGACTCATCAATATTCTTTTAACATCAGATTGTCAAAGACGATATGATATACGAAAATTAATGTAAGAATGTAAGGTAAGGCCCTATAGGAGAGATATTTTTTTATGCATTCAAAATTCGTACCATCGCAGGTTGGAGACAAAGTTTAGGCTGTTTATAGACAACAGTTTATGTTCCCTGTACATTTTTTTTTGTTTTTCGAAATTGCATAATCGTTATTGTTGGTAAAGTTTTTATACTAAGCAGCTTGTAATCAGGTTTTTATTTAATAAAAAACCTAAAGTATATATGTAAAGACATCGGGAGGTGTAAAATAAAATACTTTAGTAAAAAGGTCACTTTTCTTTCTGTAAAGATAAGCTGTTGTATCCCAATGGAACCTTGAATCGATGTATTCCTTCCTCGTTGGATATATCTTGTAATATCCGAAGCTTAGAATAGCGTTCGTGGATTAAATGTGAATTTATTCATAGCCGTTAGAATTAATTAATTGGTGCACCTATAAGTTATTATTAGGAATTGATTCTCTTGCACACATGGTCTGCTTACATAAGAGCAGCGCTCGGTAGATTCTGTGAAGCGAGCTATAATACTGGATCTGGCATTATTTTCTGAGCTTTCTGTTTCACTTAAAAGAGTCACCGACTCACGTGCCACTCCTGTGTATAGCTTGTGTGTCAAACATATAGCGCTGTGCGAGACGGTCGAATGCTAGGTCATTATCATAAGACCTTGTGATGAAGAGATGGTTAAAAATTGTAATGATCCAATAATCTGCGGATTTTAATTTAGGAAACTTAAAATTATTTTTTATATTGGGGCGTAGGACAGGTTGAATAACTAATGTGACGGTATTTAGTGCTAAAGTTCTGTATATACGTAAGATTGGATAGATCGATGGATAACGGACACTAGTTAAAATATCTCAATAACCCTCTCTTGATGCAGTTCTATGTTTGTCATTTTGTGTGAACAAACGGCACCGAATTAATAGCAACGGCCGATAAATAAATGTAAAGCAGTAATAAGTACCTATTTAACAGTCTGTCGAATTAAATCTGTACAAAATGAAATACCGTGAGTTGTGATTCCTAGCACCCTATATGTAGATTTTATTTAGATTTTTTACATTTTTATTAAGTTCCTTTTTATTTTATTTTATTTTACACTCTTACATTATTTACTTTCAATAAGAACTCGAGCGTTTATTTTAAAGAAACCAATTACAGGCATTTTTGAATCGTCAAGGGGTCGGTCAGTCAGAAAGATGAAGCTAGTTGCCCGTTCCAAAACGTAGGTTCATAAGGAGAAGAACGGGTAAGGAACTCCACGGATACACGAAAGGACATTACAATCGTCAAATAAGTACAATAAGTAACTACTAACCTCTATTGGGCCAATACAATAATGAACTAAAGGGTACTACTATTCAAATCAATAACAAGTTCTCGACAAAGTTGCAACTATGTAGTCGTAGAAGCGAGACACGTTTGCGTGGTGTAGGATGTAAATTTTACCGTACCTACGTCCATGGCAAAATTTAACGTAGGCACTTTTATGCAAACAAGCAATATCACGCGGGCGAAGTCGCGGGAAGTAGCTTGCTACTACGATATTGCCGAGTGGCTTCCCTTAGTGAAAGAATTTCCGGAATCCCTACGTACAACTCACTAATTTGACCTCTATATAATAAGGTATTCGTATAGAAAGGGGTTGATTCATACTAGCGCAGAGTCGAAGCATCAATCGAGATAAATTCACCCATAACTTCTATCTTTGACCGCCGTGCGGACCAATTAGCGCTGGTCGCTCGCAAACGCGCGTATTCTGCAAAAAGCGCGCGAATATGCACCTCTTATCTCGACAAAAATGTGCATTACGTTGTAGAGATACGGGTGAATTTGCTGTTGTTTTAGATTGAGGCTTCTCTGCGCTGATATGAATCGACCTGGGCGGTTTTCGTTGTGAGTGCTAACATGTGGTTGAGCGTATCTACCTGCGCAAACTTTCCATGAATAGAGTAGGTACCTAACCAAACACTGATGCAATGATGATGTAATTCGATTGACTTGGCAACCAAGAAAAAATAATCAGAAAATGTTCTAAGTAGGTATTAAAAGTCTACACGTTATGTTTTGAAGAAGCAAATAGACGCAGAAGTGAGTGAACCCTATTATTTCTTCAACTAAACGGAATGAGTACCGAGTGACTAGAAGAATGAGTAGATAAGTTTTTACCCTCAACCAATTTGAGAACATTAGCGTAGTCCAGCTTCTTGAGCTCAGCTATCGCAAGCACAGTATGACTGAAAAAATCACAACTAACGATGATTTAAAAACGTTAAAATGTAAAATTATTATTATATAGTTGGCAACATACCTACAACATCCCTTTCTCTATTTTAAGATTGTGCATTTTATTAACCAGTGCCTGTCAAAAATAAGTTGAGATAAATAAAGATGTATGAGATGCGGCGCGATAACGCCGCATCTACTCGAAAACCATAGATCTACGAGTGAAAACAATGTAGGTATCTATATGTATACCTACACCACGAAGTAAATACAAAGAGGAGATAAGCCAAGATTTCATGTGTGCGTTACCCCAGCAAAATAATGTCGAAAATAGGCATTTAAATCTTACAGATAATTAATTGCCCAGCTTCTGTAATAGTTGCGCACATTTTTAAATTTGTTGCACTTATAGTTTTTTTAGTTATTTCACAAAAACATTTCCTGCTGGGGTAACGTTTCAAACGTTACCGCAGCCAGACATTTTTTTTTTTTTGTTTCAATACTCCCAAGTATTGAAACAAATATTAGCTATATAATTAGTTGTCTAGACGAGGTAAATGTTGCACCTTATTTTGTATTTGTTCTTTCTTCGGCTGCGAAGTTATTCGAGATCCTGCTGGAGTAACGTTTGTGGTTTTACTGGATCTCTGAAACGGTTAAGCGGATTCTTATCATCTTTTGTACATAACTTCTTAGGAATTCGTTGTAATTAGTTGTGCAATAAAAAAAACACAATAATGCACCGTTTAAAGGTTATTTAATTAAATATAAAAACACTTCAATAGGTCCCTGCACTCTAAATAAGAGCTCTAAAGACTTACTTTAAACGTTATTTTGTAGCTTGTAACTGCTTTCAAATGTATGTGAAGTTTCATTAGTATCCTGTAAGTAACTAACAAATTATGATGATATTCAGTTCTCCACGTTCACGGTCAATATGCGCGCGGAGTTTTTTGGCCACCGATAAATTTGTATGTGGATATATAAACTGAATTTTATATCAATAATTAGTTGCTTAGTTCAGTTTTATACCTGTAAAATTTCAGCGTAGTACATACAATAATTAACGAGATAATAAAATAAAAGTCATTGGGAAGCGCAAGACCGTAGTAACCCAACCAAGTTTAGGTGGTTACAAAAAAGCGACCGCGTAGTACATTATGCTATCTTCTAAAATGTTTAGTATAATACACCTTACAAGTTCGGTACAGACGCGTACACTGTTAAATACATAACAATATTATAATATCTGTAGGTACTATGAAAACATTATTCTTATTATTATCTTTCGGCTACTTATTAGATAGGTATCTATTATTATGTGCACAATTGCAAATACTTACCAAGAATCGACGATAACACGTCCAGGTGGGACGCGGAAGGGGTACTTCATTGTTTGCATAGCGCACTAAACTTGACCATTAGTTACATAATTCATCTTGTAGAATGCGTGTGCGCTTCCGCAATTCCGCTTTCTATTTTTCCAAATATTTAACGAGTGCGTAAGAGTTAATCAATAAGTGTGTACCTAATTACTTTTATAATTAATGTGGACAGCTCCTCTTAAGGACCATAATTATTGTGTGTGGCTTAATGAATTCACGAACAAGGTAAGCTTGCATAATGTATCTACACAGAAATAGTTGCAATATTATTATTATTAGTACATTTTGGTAGGTACTTATCTAAAATTGATCATTTTTTTAAAGGCAATAGTACTAAATATTGAATTTTAACTACATACTTAGTATTTAAATTTAAATAATGGAAAATGCCATAAAAGAAAAATTGCTATCTGTGATTGTTTTAAAGTTTAATTAATATTTTAAAAGTTCATTTGAAATAATTATTGTACCTGTGAATAAAAATTATTTAAGAAACGTAGTTTTTTTAACACTTGTGTACACGTCTGTACTAAACTTCTAACACTATTCTACATATTTTAAAATATAGCATAATGTACTACGCGGTCGCTTTTTTGTAACCACCTAAACTTGGTCGGGTTATCACGGTCTTGCACTTTTATTTTATTATCTCCTTAATTATTGTATGCACTACGCTGAAATTTTACAGGTATAAAATTGAACTAAGCAACTAATTATTGATATAAAATTAAGTTCATATATCCACATACAGGTTTATCGGTGGCCAAATAACTCCGCGCGCATTGTGACCGTGAACGTGGAGAACTGAATATCATCATAATTTGTTAGTTACTTAAAGGATACTAATGAAACTTCACATACATTTGAAGGCAGTTACAAGCTACAAAACAACGTTTAAAATAAGCCTTTAGAGCTCTTATTTATAGTGTTAGGACCTATTGAAGTGTTTTTATATTTAATTAAATAACCTTTAAACGGTGCATTATTTTGGTTTTTTTATTGCACAACTAATTACAACTAATTTCTAAGAAGTTATGTACAAAAGATGATAAGAATCCGCTTAACCGTTTCAGAGATCCAGCAAAACCACAAACGTTACTCCAGCAGGATCTCGAATAACTTCGGAGCCGAAAAAAGAACAAATACAAAATAAGGTGCAACATTTACCTCGTCTAGACAACTAATTATATAGCTAATATTTTGTTTCAATACTCCTATTAAAAAAAAAATGTCTGGCTGCGGTAACGTTTGAAACGTTACCCCAGCAGGAAGTTTTTGTGAAATAACTAAAAAACTATAAGTGCAACAAATTTAAAAATGTGCGCAACAATTACAGAAGCTGGGCAACTAATTATCTGTAAGATTTAAATGACTATTTTCGACATTATTTTGCTGGGGTAACGCACACAGATTTCATTAGGACTGATTACGGACGCTGTGGCTGTCACATAGCGTCCGTAATTTACCCGTGAATGACGTCAATGAAACTTGTTTTTGAAAGTAAGGTGGGTGTGCGTAGTCGCAGCGGAAAATAGCAAATTTATATTTAGTGTACCTATGACGTCGTGTAATTGTGTATGGTAAATACAAATTTGTGCATCAAACCATTGGGGAGCTATTCAACAAAATCATATAAAACGGTTAGGCAACGTGCATAAAAAATACATTAGATATCTGCTCTAAATGAAGAAATTTACGTTTTTCCGTTGCGACTACGCACACGTAGGTAGGTATGCTTTTCTTAGGCTATAATTCCGAATTGAGCCATAATCGCTCACGAGCGCTAACATCAATAATTTGTGTTCCGATTTAGTTAGCAGGATTATGACAGCTGAGAGCTGTGAACAATTCAGAACGCGCGAGGCTCACAGTGCTCGCTCATCGTCAAAACTTTTACCGTAATGGGATTACGGTAAAAATTTGCACAAGAAATACACATAAATTAGAAAGACGATTCGTCCAGTGATGAAGAGGATGACGAAGTGTTTATATTAGCGTATTTATATGCTTCCAACAAAGATTTACCCTGAAGAAAAATACCAGGAATTACATAGATGCAACAATAATTAAATATAATGCGCATGAGTTTAAAACTTCATTACAGGTAAGCTGTTGCGTCTTGGATTTTAATGTATGCAACTGAGCCCTCTCGTATTGCTCCAGATATGAGCATGACAGAAATTTGTCGCCCGTTAGGCTCGTCGGCTATATCCATTTGAATACATATAGATTACAGAATTTCTTTGTGTATACACCACAGTTTTTTTCTATTTGGCGACAGTAGCCCAGTAGCACCATTTCGAAAATGCCACGTTAGTTAAAGTTATGATACGACTCAAAACAACAGCACAACTGTAATTTTTGACAGCTCTCACGGTGATTTTAATTTAGGGCATGGTCGGCGTTATCACAACATGGCGCATGTCTGACAATTTACGGGACTGTTATCGCGCGCTCCCGCTATATCGGAACGGATCTAAGCACGCTCAAATCGATTACAGCGCAATTCGGAATGCAACTCTAGATATTCTTTTTTGACACCATAAAATCAAAGCCTTTTTAGGGTTCCGTGGGGGATGATATTTTTTTCTCATCTACCCCATGGTGTGAGGTATCGTTGGATAGGCCGATTAAAAATATTGCGGGTCTATGAACACCACTTTCGATTCAAGGGTCCGCTTGCGTAATATTAAGCATCAAGTGCTCATTTTTGATAGAGTCAAGTGTCCTCCCCCCCCCCCCCCCTGCCAGCTAAATGGTTGTTTATGGGATGTGAAAAAAATCATGGGTGGTACAAATAATGAAATTACAAGAAAAACTATCACGGCTAAATACAAGTTAACGAGTAATAGTCGACCAACTTAAATTTTCAGTTGGAGAATTGACCGTGGCATATATAGATGTGTGGGACATGTTTTTCAACTACACTTGAGAGCAATAAAATCGCACACGTTGACTTTTTGTTGTTAAAGCAGTTTTTTTTCATGAATGTGAATACATATTAAAATAAAACTTACACTATTTGAATGTTTACTTCAGTACCTTTCTAATCATATCAAATACAGTTTTAAAAAAAATACCCATAGGGGGTTTTAGGGCACAAAACCCAACAAGCGGATAAAATTACCCAATTTCGCTTAAGAAAGAATAAACATAAAACTCAAAATGCTTGATCAAATTGTTTTTCAATAAGGTGTATTCCCTCCCCTAGCCTTGATTACAGCTATTAATCGGTTTTTCATGGACCGTATTAATTTCACCATGAAATCTTGTGGTATGGCGTTCCACTCCTCTTCAATGGCAAGTTGAAGCTCTTGGAGGCGCGTAGGAGCAGGGCTTCTTGTTCGAACTCTTCTTTTTAGCTCATTCCAGACATGCTCAATCGGATTGAGATCAGGACTACGAGCTGGCCACTCCATCGCGGTGATTCCAACGTCTTCCATGTAGTCGCAAACTGTTCTAGCGACATGCGGTCTGGCGTTGTCGTGCATTAAGAGAAAATCTTCTCCCATAAGCCACGCAAGCGGCCTCACATGTTCCTCGAGCACTTCTTCGACGTATTGTGCAGCCGTCAAACTTCTCGATCTCGGGCCGGTATTCGCCGTAGTGATGAATACAATGTCAGTTTTAGTGTCCAACATTATGCCACCCCAAAACATACACGATCCACCTCCAAAAGCCACACGTTCGCTTATGCAGCATTGTGAAAATCGCTTTGATGACCTTCTGTAGACCCTAGAGCGTCCATCATGACCATGTAAAGTCATTCTGCACTCATCAGAGAACATAACAGCCTGCCATTGGTCATACGTCCAATTTAAATGTTCCCTAGCAAATTGTAGCCGGGCTTGTCGGTGAGCTGTGGTCAATTTGGGACCATTTGCTGGGCGATGTGAAGTCATTCCTGCTTCACCTAGTCTTCTTCGAACTGTCCACCGACTTATACTGACATTGCGAACTTATCGAAGCTGTTGTCCCAGTTGAACCGCGTTCAGTTGCCGATTTCTCAAAGAGCTTGTCACAAGAAAGCGGTCATCACGCTCTGATGTTGTGCGTCGCCGGCCAGATCCTGGTCGCCGAATGTAGCCACCGGTCTCTTGGAACCTCTGGTATACACGACGAACAGAGTAGCGGCTCAAATTTAGCCGTCGAGCAACTTCACTTTGGTTATGGCCTGCTTCGAGCAAGGCAATAACTTGAGCGGCTTCTGCGGGCGTGGTATCCATATTTTTCCAGTAAGTCCGTACGCTTCCAGTAGAGATGTTATCACGTTGACCTTCGGTATGCAACTGATTAAAAATTCTTTTTTTTTTTTTTGTGTATGGCATCTCGTAGTTGACCTTGAGAGGTCGTGACTACTTAACCGGACTTTCCTGTGGCTGCCTTAAGCGAACTCAAAGCCTCCAGCCAGGGGCGAATTTCTTATAGTACTAAGCGACTGCACGCTAAGGGCACCCCCTGTGGGGTACGGACCTCGGCTTAGGGCGTCGCTGGGGGGAGGACAGCAAGATGGGACAGGCTGGATCTGGTTAATATTATTATTATTAATCGGGGAATTTAAAGCTACAGGCTCAGCTGCGGCGCGGGCTGGCACTTCGTCGAGCAAGGGTCGGGGGGGACAATTACGTCGGGGTTTACGCGAGGGACCTCGGCGGCGAGGTCGGAACGTAGGTCGGTGTGATTTGTGCACTGTACTCGTTGCCCTATTGCTTTTCTGGAGGAGGGTAATGGGGTCATCGGGGTCGGAGAGGGTATGCCTTGGACGGCGAATAGAGCTAATGGTGGAGGGCCTATAACTGGCGGCCTGCACAACCAGAGGGTTGCGGTGGGTGGTGGCGGAGTCGAAGAAGCGCTTCGTGATGCGCTTCATGAACTGCTTGATGGTGGGGATTTTAAGATCGAGATGAAGGATCTCGTTTCGGACGAACCAGGGGGCTCCCGTTGCCTTTCGGAGGAAACGGTTTTGGAGGGACTGCATCCTGTGGATGTGGTGGGGTTTAGCATGTGCGAAGACTGCACAGGCATAAGTCATGATGGGACGGATGCACGCTGTGTAAATACGCAATTTGCCCTTAAGGGACAATTTGCTGCGCGCATTTAGGACGGAGTGAAGTCTACCGAGAGCGAAAGCGGCACGCGAACGCACCTGCTTGATGTGCTCTGAGAACGAGAGATGGTGGTCAAGGGTCACGCCTAGGTATTTGGCTCGCTTCTCCCAAGGGATAGGCTTGCCGAACATGGTGAGCGGTCGGGGGGCGATGAGGTTTCTACGCTGTTTGGTGAAGAGAACAGCCTGACTTTTGTCGGGATTGACCTCGATTCTCCACTTTCTAAACCAAGCGCCAAGCTTGTTGACCTCGGTCTGGAGAGTGCGAGATATGTGGTCGTGGACTAACCCGGTGTAGTAGATGGCCGTGTCGTCTGCGAACAGAGCCAACTGCGCCTTTCTACTTTTCGGGATGTCGCTGGTGAAGAGAGTAAAAATGAGAGGGGATAGTACAGAGCCCTGAGGGACGCCTGCACGGATAGGGTGAGGGGAGGACAGCGCTCCTTCGATGCGATAGCGGAAGGTGCGGTTTGACAAGAAGTCTCGTAAGATGAGCACGAGACGATCGGGCACACCGAGTTTGTAGAGCTTATATAATAAGCCGTTGTGCCAGACCTTGTCGAAGAATACAGCACCGGTCGTAAGACCACGTTGAAAGCCGTGGCTTATGTGTTCAACGATGCGGTGGACCTGTTGGACGCAAGAATGTTGGGCTCTAAAGCCGAACTGCTGGTCGGGGATGAGGCCCTTTGTTTCCGCAAAATCTCTGAGGCGCTTTAAGATAAGCCTCTCATAGATTTTGCCGAAGACATTGAGCAGACTGATGGGCCGGTAGCTGGTGGGCTCCGTTTTCGGCTTACCGGGCTTCGGTATGCCGATGACGGTGGCCTTCTTCCACTCTTGTGGGAAGATGTTATTGCTCAGGGCTCCATTGAAGATGGTGGCCATGAGCATTATGAGGTGAGCGGGGAACAGTTGGAGCACCCTATTGGTGATTCCGTCTGAGCCGGGGGCTTTGCGAGGTTTTAGACCCTTGATGATATCATGCACTTCGTCTGGAGTGACGGGAGGCAGAGGATAGTCAGGGTCTTCAACGGGCGGGAGGGAGGTTCTACGTTCGACTTTCGCGTCGACCTGGGACAGGTGAGCTTGGTCTACTGGTTGAGAGCTAGGTGAGCATTGAGCCTCAAGACTATCGGCTAGGAATTCTGCCTTGTCGACGTCATCGAAAGCGATGGTCTTGTCGGGGCGCACCAGGGGGGGCATTGAGACGTCTTCGTCGGATTTGAGTTTCCTCTGAAGGTCCCAGAACGCTCGGTGAGTGGGCTCTAACTCGCTCAGCATCTTGTCCCATCCAGCGTCACGCAGCTCCGATAGGCGTGTCTTTACATATCTCTGTAAATAGCGCATATGGGCTTTGTTCGCGTGGTTGGGAAAGTTACTGTACGCACGGACAGCCGCGTTCTTCTCATTCAACAGTTCGCGTACATCGTCCGGGAGCTTCCAGCGATGGTCGTCCATCGCCGGAACCTCCCTTGAACAGTCGTTCAGGACTGATTGTACGTGCACTGTGAATGAGTCGATCGCGGCTGTCGTGTCAGCGATAGAGTCGAAGTGGTCGGGAATGGAATTAAAAATTCCAATAAACCGACCTTTTTATACCTGCGGCTAAGGGTGCAAGTAGTGACAACGCAAACGCGTGAATTTGGGGAATTCGGTGTATGGTCGGTTTTTGTAAGTTACGTGAAGGTCAATGATTTTAATTTTATGTTTTTGTAAAGCTAAGCTTGTATGCTTTAATTTTGTCTAATGATTTTTACTCAATATCTTTAGATTTTAGAAAACAACCAGTAATAAACCAAATTACAAGGGGTGTGCGATTTTATTGCTCTCAAGTGTACAATGTTAAGTTTTTTTTGGGATAAATTCATCCCAACTTCGGAACCCTTCATTGTGCGTGGTCCGACACACACTTGGCCGGTTTTTTTTTTGGTGGGATATTATCAAATAACTTCTCCCGCTCTGGGTGGTGCGGGAGGGTGTGTCAAACTCTTACTGACTAAAACCCACCCGTGTTCCTTCGCTGCCATAATTTTCATATCAGCCGTCACAGCGGCCGTTATGTGGCGGCCAGCGCTCTTCCGACGTCATCAATGTGCCCCACGATGTAAATGCCAATGAGAGACGGGTGTGAGTTTTTTAACAGGGATCTATGGCAGTTACGCCAACTTACACAACAACACCCTTAAAACCTAGATTATTTTACGTTTGCCCTACCAAGTTATCAGAAAATAATAACACTGTCTTACAAAAATAATGATCATCATTTTAATATCATTATGTCAGTTTTTGACTGAATCTGACTAGACTTCCACTTTACCCCACTGGGTGGCAGAGTGGAATAATCCAACAACTTTGGCAACCATACAAGACATGGTCATTGGTCTACCTTCAGTCAGACACGCTTGATCTGACCAGTATCTGGTAATATATGATCCCTACAGTAGGTATGCGGCTGCTGCCTGCTGTTACAGCCTGAAGATTAATTGATCGCCTACGGCGACCGGAGCTATTGCTACTGCGACAAAAAAGTACACGCCAGCGGCATGAACAGTTAGCGATCATCTATTAATATATGTAGGTATCTCTTACTTACTTAGGTACTTACTTACTTACTTACACGGGACCTACAATCTTTTTTACGTTTCATATATCACAACCCAGTTACTGAGCAACACGATACCCCTTGGTAAGACTGGTTGTCAAACTTTCGGGCTTCTGACGACCCGTAACGACTGTTAAAGATCTACAAATGACTGCCGGGACCAACGGCTTAACGTGCTTTCCGAGGCACGAAGGGGTCTTGGTATGTAAAGATGGTCACACATCCACGGACCAACCGCGGCAAGCGTAGCTTAACCTGATCGATCGACCCGTGCGGCTGTTATTACTTAGCCACAAGCCCCAAATAAATAATTATATTAATAATAATAATAGTCTTTATTGTCATAAATTAAGATAACATTTTTACGAATTCCCTAGCTCCTGCGCTAGTGTACACTGTATTACAGGAGCCAGTGTCATCCCCTAATTTTTGTTACATGTTATTTATGGCATCCAAAGATTACAAAACGAATCAAAAGCAATAGAAATAATAATTTTAAAAGTAATGTAACATGCTTATTTAAAACAAAAAAACAAATAAATAATAATAAAAAGTATGTGCTCGCACATGTTAGTGGGGTGTGTAGGGATGTGAGTGTGAAAGGAGTAAGTGAAGTGGTGTGAGTGTGTGTGTGAAGGGGGGAGTGTGTGTATTGAGTGGTGTGTGTGTTTGAGAGTGTGAGTGTTTCTCATCATAATGTCTTAATTAAGTTTTCTGCGGCGTCATAGTCCAAACTTTTTAGCCAAGGCAGTATAACTTTTTTAGACACTTAAATTAAGTTTCCTAATTTTGAATTTTTTATTTGCAATGTTATAAATGCGGGGAGCCAGTACAATAAAATGTCTTTGTGCAACTGATGTTTTATGACGGGGTACAGGGCACCATTCTACTCTTTTGGACAGTACACGAAGAGTAGGAACGATTCTTTTGTGGTATCTATTAATTATTTCGTAAATAAACAGTTTCCTAACTGATAGCACATCAACCTTCTCGTACACCGACGTAGTTGCATGCCGGAATGGCAGATACAAGAGAACTTTGAGTACCACGCGTTGAGCACGTTCAGCAGCAATAAAAACGGATTTCCCAAGCACATATACAATGGTGCCGATTCCCTTGTTCACAAACTAAACTAAATTTAAGTTCAGTGCATCTTTTTCTTTCAATTTCATTAAGAAAAGGACAGACGATAAATTTTAGTTTAGTCCTGTCAAATTAATCAGCGCTTGACGTAAATTGACGTAATTTTAGTAGGCAAGTTTTTAATCACGTCTAAACCTGTATGGAGTAGTGACAGGCGCTGATTAATTTGACAGGACTAAACTAAAATTTATATTCTGTCCTTTTCTTACTGAAATTGAAAGAAAAAGATGCACTGAACTTAAATTTAGATTAGTTTGTGAACAAGGGAATCGGCACCATTACCTAATAAGGCATTCACACAGCGCCCTGTAATTTTGGATCAGAAGTTTATGGTTAGCCACTTTTCGCAGATTCTAAAATATATATATCAGTTTTCTGATCCTTACCACCAGCGATGCTATGTGGAAATTCCAATTAAGCTTCTCGTCTAGTGTAACTCCTAAATATTTTATAGTGGTAACGCGAGATAGTGTTGCGCAGTTACAGTTTTGGTGGTCGTTTTTTCGGTTACATGGAAACGTGTGTATTCTAAGCCTAAGTTCAGAACTAGCAATAGTTGATTTGGTAAAACAGACATATTTGGTTTTACGGGTATTTAGAGACAGAAGACTGTTTTCAAGCCATGTGGTCACCCTAGTCAAACCAGTTTCAGCCAATTGGAATACTCGTTCCCAGGTGTTTTCATGAACGATAAGAACAGTGTCATCCGCAAACATAAATATATCCTCACCTGGCGTCGCCAAACCGCACAGATCGTTGATGTATAAAAGGAATAACGTTGGTCCCAGGGTGCTGCCTTATGGTACCGCTGTGATCTACCAGACAAGTAGTCCCTGAACCATTCTAGAGGTAATCTCCTGATGCCCACGTTTCTAGCCTCGTAAGTAAGATTGGAACGGAAACTGTATCAAAGGCCTTCTGAAGATCTAGAAAGATTCCTATACATTTGTCTCCCTTGTCCAGGTAAGTTGTTAAAGCCGTGGTGAGGGCAAGAACCGCATCCTCAGTCGACTTCCCTACTCTAAAACCATATTGATTGCTGTTAAGCAGGCAGTTTTTTTCGAGGTAATTGATTACCCTTTTGTTTACTATTTTCTCCAGTATTTTAGACAGTGAAGACAAGAGAGAAATAGGTCTATAGTTGGAAGGACTATCCTTGTCCCCAGCCTTGTATATTGGACAAACAACAGCCCTTTTCAACAGATCAGGGAAGATACCTGTTTCGAGGCTCAAATTACAAAGATGTGCGATTGGCTTCGCCAAGGACTGGACATTCCGCTTGAGGATGTTGATGCTCTGTAGATATTTTATCCCATCCTGGTGCACTATGCGTTCTGAGTCCCGAAATAACTCCTCTCACCTCGTAAGGGCATGTCAGGGTGAACGACATTGAGTCCCGCAGGGAGTTTGACCGACCGCTTGTCGTGCTAGAGCGTGTTAGGATGTGCCTGTCTGTTTTAAAATGTCGCCTGCCAGAACACCTATTGATGTAAAGTAGGAGTTGACGGTATTAAGTGTCTGTGTCGGTGTGTTGTTGATACAAAGAAGCTCTTCCGAAGATACTTTATTTTGTTTCATATTACACACTTCCTTGACTATTTTCCAAGTGCTTTTCAGGTTACCATCGTAACTATTTAATTTATCCTGGTAATATTTAGTTTTAAGATTTTTAATTAGATTATTACACGAGTTTCTATAGCGTAAATATTGTGCCATTTGAATGTTTTTTAACTCGGCGATGTAACCTATCCCGTTTCTGTATACACCTAACAACACCAACTGTAATCCATGGTTTTAGTGGTTGGTATCGTTTGGAAACCATTTTAACTGTAGTATTAGATTCAATTAGTGGTAGGAGCCTTGTAGTCAGTATGTCACATGTAATGTTTGGATCGGTAGCGCTGTAGAGACTATCTCAGCCTTCATGTAATAGTACTTCTTCAATAGTATAATAATTGACTGTTACTTTTTGGTAATGAATGAAATGCACCGACTCCAGCGTGGTTAAACCAGACTCGATTGCTCGAATGAACCCAAGGATTCGCACTAGTCCCTGGAGCCTTATGTTTCATGGGACTACAGAGACCATTGCATATCAAAGAGTAGACCGGGGGGCGCGGTAATGGTCAGGAAGACATGCCCTTAGGATAGGAAGGATTATTAGAGCCTACCGGATATGCATCCTTGAGCAAGCAATGTTATAATGGAGAGACGGGTAATTTATCTATGGGAGGGCATCTTTTAACAGCGCCGCCGCCAGGTTGGCTCAGGTCCAGTTGCTTTCTTTCTGGGCGGCTGACCTGACGGCCGGCAGCATCGCTGTCCTGCGAAAGCCGCAGAGAGCGATGGCCGTCAGAGTCATCAGGGGATATCGCACGATCTCCTTCGAGGCGGCTTGCGTACTGGCCGGATCCCCGCCCTGGGACCTCGAGGCGAAAGTACTCGCGTCACTGTATCAGTGGCGCGAGGAAGCGAGGGCGCGGGGCGAGTGGCTGATGCAGCGACATACGGAGTTGCGTCGGTCACAGCTCCGCGCAGCCCTGGTGGCGGAATGGCGGGACAGGCTTTCACGCCCTACCACCACCTCGCCACCATCGAGGCGGTCCGGCCAGTGCTCGAGCCCTGGCTCGGGAGGAGGCACGGCTCCCTGTCGTTTCGGGTGACGCAGGTGCTCTCGGGGCATGGTTGCTTCGGGAAGTACCTGTGTCGCATAAACAGGGAGCCGGACGCCCGGTGTCACCACTGCATCGACTGTCGGGAGGACACGGCGCGGCATACGCTGGCAGAGTGTGCCGCTTGGGAGGAGCCACGCCGTGCCCTCATCTCAGGAGTGGGCAGTGACCTGTCGCTGCCGGCCGTGGTCGAGGCGATGGTCGGCAGCGAGGAGTCCTGGGACGCGGTGGTATCCTTCTGCGAAACAGTCGTGTCGCAGAAGGAGGCTGCGGAACGGGAGCGGGAGATCTCTTCCGCTCACCCGGCCCACAGCAGGCGCACCGGGCGTCGGCAGAGGGCAGACAACGCCCTCTTCCGGCCCCCCTAAATGGGTCTAGGGACGGCGGACTTGGGGACGTCCGCCGCCCCCCATCACACTGGACCCGAGGTGGCGGCGCGTAGTGTTTTACGCGCGCCCCTTTCAGACGTCGCGGGGGGGTTTTAAACACTTCCCCCTCCCCCCAGACTTGAGGTGGCCCGCAGAGGCAGGCCGGGGATCGTGGAAGTCGCATTAGATCCCATGATCCCCGGTGCAAGTGTGGGAGGCGAACACCGGGGTGGTTTTTAGTCAGTAAGAGTCTGACAGATCCCTCCGCCTACCCCAGGGCGGAGGACATCCATGAGGATTTTCCATCCCGGGAACAAAAAAAAAAAAGGTCCAGTTGCTTTCTCGACTCTTTTCTGTGTCACTGCTATGCTGTGCTGCCTGCTATGCTGCCTAATCTTATGTCGGTCTTCAGCCGTGTCCATCCAAAACATGATTTACTTGTCGAAGTAAGTCATGTTCTGCTTTATGTTGTCATTCTTTTAATACCGTTGCTGCCAGGTTGGCTCGGGTCCGGCGTTACGGGATTTTGAATGAATGAATCTTTTGGCGCGGTGTAACTGCTTTTCGAAGCTTTTCCGTCACTGCTATGCTGTGTTACACGTTGATGTTTCCAAAGTCTTCGTCTGAGGTCTCGTTACTATCCGTTTCAGGTTTTTTGGAACGAAGTTTTGACGCGGCTTGCGGTAGGAGTTGACTGGTAGACATCAGCACGTAATGAAAAGCGCGTTCATACTTCCGTGGAGTCTACGATATTCCGAATATCGCCAAGTTGGAATCCTCGGTAAGACGAACACATTGCGTAGACTTCGCATGTATCAACCTGTAATAACGTCTTATTCGGAATCCACAGACTGTTGACTTTCGCCTTTGTTGTATCCTCACGACCCTTTTTTGCAATGTGCTGGGTACTACCGGCTACCTGAGCACTTGAAGCTCGTCTATGGCAATGTCTAAAATTCATTCTAATACATTGCCATAGACGAGCTTCCTAGGTAGCCTTCACAAAAACGGACGTTTTTGGGGCACTATAATATAAAACTGCACTGTACATATTATTATTATAGTTGTCACACACTTATTATAGGTTAAAGTTAGGTACACTATTTGTACATATCACACATAACTAATTAAGCTGGTAGAGACAGTATAACTAGTAACTAAAAGTGTCGGACCTAACACTCTTTACTGGCAGCCAAACGCCAACACTTCGACTGTTACTTTTTGGTAAGACACAATATTTTTATGGACTCTGGCATTGTTAATAAATAGTAGTATCGGCGAGTGGTCGGTAAGCTGCTGTTTAAAAACAACAGTCTTCCACGATTTATGGCATTTAACCATAAAATTTTCTATGCATATACTGATTCTAGTGGGCCTAGTAACTCCGATCTTCAACCCATACATAGCAATTAGGTTGAGATAATTCTGAACTGAACCTGTGGCGCTATCATTCAGTGTCTATGTTTTTAACACCCGTTAATATAATGTTCTGAGTTGTTACTTTACTTAGGACTTGCTCGAGTGAGTCGAGAAATATTCCTGTGTTTCTATAACTTGGTGGTCTGTAAATAAAAGTATAATCCGTATTAATAGTGACGACAAGACAGTTGCCTTCTGAAAAAACAGGTTCAATTGAGGACACCCTAAGTTCCCTGCGTACGTACACAACGACACCATCATTTTGATTTATGGTATTTTTTGTCCAGTACATATTATATTCGTTAATATCGGGAGGTGGCATGTTAACGTTTGTCCAACACTCAGTTAGAATAATAATGTCAGTTGGTATGTCTAACGTGGATAGAAAGGCTAGTAACAATTCGAAATTGCAATGAATACTCCTTATGTTCACGCTAAGGGCACATAGTGAGTCCGTAGGGTAGTCGCAAAAATTAGGTACGCAAGAGCATTGGGTTGTGTCACTAAGCGGTATACATTCATCTAGGCCAGTGCTTTCAACTTCAGTAGTATACTCATTAAATTGATCGAATGTAATGTATAAAAGGTGGGCACAGCTTATTGATCTTATTGCATTTAAATATATGCAGGTTATTTAGTTTATGTGACGACCGCAAATGTAGGCTACGTGATTTATTTATATTGGAAGAGTATTTTCCTGTTTGTAGATATTTTGTTATTGCTTTGGTATGAATGCGTAAAATATTTTTCGTGGAAATATTTGTATTGAAGAGTTTTGTAATTGTGGTGTGTGATAATGAAGTTTGTGAGTAGCAGTATACTTAGTGTGTATAGATAAATATCAATTGATTTAACATTATAGTTTTTGACACAGACTTAAAATTTTCGAACAGAATTAGATTACTACTACTAGAATAAAGGCAAGAGCAAGTAAAGCTGATAGCTGCTTTTACAAATTTATAAGGCGCTAGAGCACTATTCTTAAAATAAAAATAGAAACAAAGGTTATATACACAGAAGGCTGCTATTTCTAAAGGCGTTAGTCATGTTGACTGCAGATTTTCAATCCTTTGTTTTATTTTAAGAAGGTCCGTCTCGTCATCTATTCTTACAGCTTTTGGCCTTCTTTGCATCGTATCAACACTCTTCCGTGTGATGTCCAACAGAAGTCGAGGTTGTTATCCTTGGAGAACTCCCGCGCCATATAAAATAACTGTTTTGTTCTGATATTACATTTAAATGAAACAGTTTATATATAAGCATCATGCTGCGTTTATTATACATAACAATTTAATAAATGATATTTATAAAAGTGTCTTTTGTGTGTTTTATTTGCGGAAGTCTATAAATACAACCTTCCATCCCCTAGTTTAAGGGGTTGGGGGGTAAAAGACATAAGTTTTAGATTTTTTTTGTTGTTTGTGTGCTAATACTAGCTTACATACAAAATGTTTATGGTACTTCAGGAAGTACCCTAAACATTTTGATGATCATCAGTGAGATCGGGTTTTTTTAGATAGCAATAAAATCTAAAGTCTAAGAGCTTTGCAATTGAAACTTTATATGTATAATAAGTTCACTATTGACATCATATTACGAGAATTTTGTTTATCTGGTATAATCCAAACCCAAGTTATGAGGGTTCAAAAAACGACGAAGCTCTTCGAGAAAAGGTATGTATTGCCCTTGCGCTTCGCTTGGTTCGTCTTGGCGGGTGCACTACCGTGCCCCCAGATTAGAGTGCCTGCGGAGATACCACCGGCACACAGTCTCCTACTTGCAAAAACAAAAAAAAATAACGGATAGATATCCCGTACCATGGGCAAGGAGCAAGTTTGCCAGAAGGCACTACAATGGTTTAGCACCACGCCTCTACGGCAAAAGTCAGTTCAAATTAGTGAAAGACGTGAACAATTTCCTTATAAAAAACGAAATCCTACTTTGGCTTAAAAGCTATAGCTACTGAAAATATTATCAGTAATCTAACCTAGTGGACAGACTCGGACAACACACACATTCACACACCCATCACAAATTTCACACACACGCTACCCCTATTCTAATCTAAAACTGAATATGTTTTAGAATTATTATTAATTTAATTAGAAAATTTTTTGTTCATTAATTTTTCCCTAAATTTTCAAACTCAAACTCTAAGCATTTATTTCAATTAAACCATTTACAGGCACTTTCGAATTGTTAAGGAGTCGGTCAGATAGAAATATGAAGCTAGTTGCCCATTCCAAAGCGTAGTAGGTACCTATGGAGAACAGGCAAGAAACTCCATGGACACTCTTTTATTACATTACATTGATACATAGAGATTAGTACAAAAATAATGTTGAAATTATAACTAAATGTGAGGACGATGTAAAATAAAAAACGCGTCCATAGTAGCAAAATAAACAAAAACAATTTCTAAATAAAATAATTACAAATAAGCCGAGGAAGCTAAGAGGTGACCAGTCCCAACTGACTTCGCCCGGTCACGAGCATGACGCATGGATCAGCACCATTTAGCTCAACCATTTTGAAGGGAGCTAAATGATCCAACACACGCGCCACCATCAGCGAGACATCTGAGTGAGCATGACATACTCTCAGCCGCCAGGGCCCATTCAAGTCAATTACATATTAACCGGTAAATGGTAGCTCTATTATACCTACATAGTACTCACACCTGTGCAATGCAATTATACAATACAAAGTAGATTGAATTTATACAATGCAAAGATAGTCTTACAATGTTCAGCTGCTCCAACAGTACTTACTTATGTGCTTCCCTGTAGGCCTTTTTGGAAACATCAAAATTTGCTTTCACCAATAGACGAATTAGTCAAAACTAGTTTAGAAACGATTTTAAATATTCAGCTCAACGAACCATCTTGGTTACAAGCATCCCTCCCTATTCGGTTTGGCGGCTTAGGAATCCGCAACATTTCGAGTGTTGCTTCCCCAGCCTTTTTGTCGTCCACCCATAGCACGTCACGTCTCATAGGTAATGTCCTAAGGGCATTGCCCACAAACTATGAGACTGCGGGCTTGGAGGATGCCAAGAATGCTTTTCAAATTGCTTGCCCGGGTAAAGAATTTCCAGACAACCTAAAATCTCAAAGGAGCTGGGACGATATTTATTGCGATTTAACATAAAAATCGATTCTGAGCCGCAGTTCAGGTCCGGATCGCGCAAGGCTTTTGGCGGTCGGAGCTAGAGAGGCCAGTCATAGGCTACATGACCATCCTTCTCCATATACCGGTACCTTCCTGGATCCGACCTCGCTTCGTCTGGCGACTGGTCTGCGGCTTGGGGTCACGGTAAGCACTCCACACATGCCCTTGTGGCACGGACGTGGACCGACTGGGTCACCACGCACTTTGTTGTCAAAAAAGTGCAGGCCGCTTTTCAAGACATGCGACACTTAATGACATAATCCGCCGGTCTCATGCCAGCATCAATGTGCCTGCTCTTCTTGAGCCGACTGGCATTGTCAGAGATGATGGCAAAAGACCTGATGGTGTGTCTTTGGTCCCGTGGAGTTTGGGACGGCTGCTTGTGTGGGACGCTACCTGTGTAGACACACTGGCACCGTCCCACCTCCAACGGACTACTTCTAAAACGGGTGCAGCGGCAAAAATGCCAAAAATCTGAAAGTTATTAAATATGGAGGCCTTGGCTGAGAGTACAACTTTGTGCCCTTTGGCGTCGAGACCCTCGGTCCGTGGGATCCCAGTGCGCATAAGTTATTTGCGGAAATCGCGAAACGTCTAGTTGATGTAATTGGTGACCGAAAAGCTGGCGGCTTTCTCGCGCAACGCATCAGCATTGCAATTCAGCGAGGAAATGCCGCCAGCATCCTCGGTACAATGCCCCGAGGGCTTTTTTTAGGCTTAACTTAGTTTTAATTTAATTTAGTTAATGTTAATAATCATCTTGTAATTTGGTTATGTAAGTAAATAAATTTATTGAAATATTTTATCTCTGTAATTTTGGTCATATTTTATTTTAATGGCGGGACCAGTGTTATGGTGAAATTCCGTTTATGCCGTGTGGGTACAAAAATTTCAGCTACAAAATAGTAGTAAATGGGTTTTAAAAATGCGTGGTAGAATCATTAAATTAAAAGACAATTGGTCCCGCCATTATGACGTTTATAGAAAATCGTTGATATAGCTAGTCGCTTCGTTGACGGTGGGACAGGTGCCTAATTGGTTCAAATGAGTATATCAATACCTAGCTCGGGTAAGATATTCGGTAGGTACATAGATATCTTTCGGGTTTCTTGATAGGGCTAGTAAAACAGGCTACAACAGCTGCCGTCCTATACAATTATACGCAGGCAACAACAGTGCCATCACTGAGAACCAGCATGTCGATTCTGTAAAAATCTCACCGTGAAAACTCGCGTGGAGTGAGCTGTCAGTGTCATCCCACTGATGCTAGGGAGTGACCAAGCATTACATTTATAATCATAATCGAGATTTTAATAATATTTTTAATTTTTATACTTATTCTATTGATCATTTTATATTATTTCAAAACTAGTATTTAAGTGTTGAAACGTTACTATTAAGGGGTTTTTTAAATAAAATAGCAAAACAAAAATTCAGTCAGAAACTCAATTTGGTTTTTTTTATTCCAATAGGTTTGGTAATTTTCACAGCCACCATCTTGCTTTTTAGATTTGACCTCATTATCGGCTGTAACACTCCTGAAAACCATGAAAACGACAGCCATGACGCAAAATTTGAACATTTTCACAGCCGCCGTCTTGCTTTTTAGGTTTAACCTCACTATCGGCTTTAACACCCCCAAAAACCATGAAAACGACACCCATGATGAAAAATCTGAACATTTTCGCAGCCGCCATCTTGCTTTTTAATTTTGACCACACTATTGGCTTTAACACCCCCGAAAACCACGAAAACGACACCCATGATGAAAAATCTGAACATTTTCGTAGCCGCCATCTTGCTTTTTAATTTTGACCTCACTATCGGATTTAACACCCCCGAAAACCAAGAAAACGATACCCACAGGCACGTATCCAGACTTTTGGTTCGGGGGGGGACAAACATTGAAACAACCATGTGAACTGTGTGAAAATCGCTGTAATCACTGTACTATAATTTTCACTGTACTATACTATAATTATATAAGTATTTTTCTGTTTCCGCTGGCAGCCATTACGTCTAGTACCATATCAGGATCTGGCGCCAAAGCGGAATGAATAGACAATAGAGCGAGACCAGTAAGCCTCTCGCCCGCCATTCTATTCCTTATGAAGGATTTTATTCTCTTTAGGCATGAAAATGACCGCTCCACAGATGCCGTTGAAACCGGAAGGGTGGCCAGAATATGTATTAGCCTGTTAATGGTAGGAAAGAAAACTTTGTCACACGTGTCTAAAATTTCCATAATTTCGACTGGTTTGTTATCTGTGTTTTTCCACTTGGCACACCACATACTGTACTCTGCTTTTATTAGTGATTCTCCAACACTTTCTTCCCAATCAATTTTCATATTTTCTAATTCACTTATTTTCCTCTCGTCCACATTTTTCGGAAGAATAATTTCTAAAGAAGAAAGCAGCTCTCTTTGATTCGCAAATCTATCATTCATGCCAGATATCAAATCGTCCAAGCACGGTATAAAAATAGTTCTTCTGAAGTATTCTTCAGCAGTATCGCTGGGAGGGTTGCTTCGTGCAGTTTGGTGGGCAGTAACTCGAGGACGCTGAATTTCTATTTGCAAGACATCTTCCGCTATTTTGCAGCATGCGTTATATATTTCTGAGAATACCGGGTTAACATCGTCACGTATCTCTTTTAGTTTTCCGATAATGTCATCGGAAAATTTCATAGCAGAGGCCAGGTCGTGTGTAGGGTTCTGCAAATATGCTGACAGTGGGAGAGTATAACTGAAAAATCTTTCACAGGTTTTTAGAGAAATCAAGAAACTACTCTTTTCCATCGCAGCTATGAGTGTAGAGGCAGTTTGGGCGAAAGTTCTGTTTGTGTAGGATAGTTCTCTTAATGTAATGACAATAGGTTCGAGTAACTCACCAAATACATTTATAGAGTCGTGACGTTCTATAAATCTAGTGTCACACACCAGTCTTTTTTTCTTACTTTCTGGTGTGAGCTTTTCCACATTTTCCTTGAACTGTTTCCCGGCCATTGCATTGTTGCGAAGTAAATTGCAGACTTCCTTCACAACGCCTATTGAATTTCTCACCTCGGGAACTGAAAGAGCTTTTGAAAGAACTAGGTTCAGACGATGTGCTGAGCAATGTACGTATGTGACCTTAGGAAATTCTTTTCTGATTCTCGTCTGCACACCACTGATGTGTCCTCCCATGGTAGCAGCTCCGTCATACCCCTGACCAACTAGTTTATCGAGATTCAAACCAATCTCATGACATTTCTTTAAAATTTCTGCACTTATATTTTCGGCACTTAGGTCGTGTATTTCAATGAAATTGAGAAAGTCCTCCCTCAAAATACCTTTATAAACGTATCTCGCACATAAAGACAATTGCTCAGTTCCACTCACATCTAAAGTTTCATCGCCAAGAATCGCGAAACACTCTGAACTATTTATTTGTGTCACAACTTTTTTCTGAATTATCTATCCGCAAGTATCTATTATTTCATTTTGAATAATAGGGCTAAAATACGTTGCATTTTTAGGGGTTGTAATGATATGATCTTTCAGGATATTATCATAGCTTGCTCGGTATCGTAGCAGAGCCCTGAATTTTCCATCTTTACCAAGTGGCTTTTCTAAAGTCAATGGTCCACTGTCTTTGTCTCCACGAAGCGGCAACTCTTGCTCTCCACAGAAGTAGATAGTTTCGATTATAGGTTTTAGTGCTGTTCTATTTCTTTCCTTTTCTTTGAGCCTTTGATCATTAAGCAGCGATGCAACGTCTATAGCTGCTGAATCCATTACGCGTAAGAAATTTTCTGCGCATAACTTAGAAAACTGGTGATATTTAGCAGCAGAATGTTCGCGAAATCTCTCTGTTGCATCTTTCCAATTATCAAATGGTTTGCTGACAAAACTTCCAAGTGTTTGGTGGGAACCTTTTCCAGCGGTGCCTGATGAAAAGACAACGCAATATTTGCAGAACACACCATTCCTCCTCGGCGAATATGTTAACCATTCCCATGATTCCATCCATTCTCTTCGAAATCTAAGTTTCCTCTTTCCAAAGCTACTAGCCGGAAACGAAAATGACGCATCTGGGACAAACGGCTGTGTAATAATATTTTTTTTCTGTTCATCTGTGAGTACAAGAGGAGGATACTGTGTGTTATATATGGCATTAGAAACCACGCCGATATCAGGAAAAGTTTCACTTATAATCATTGTAACTAAACTGCACGTTTTTGAAGTTGAACATTCTCCTTCATCTCTACATCTTCCAGCCGGTTCGGCTGAAATCACATTTTTTTCTGTAAATTTTGACGAAGTTGTTTCTAGTTGTCTACTATCAACAGCAGAAGCCATGCTTGGAGTAGTTTTTTCCTCGCTAGTAGTAACAATTTTTTTTGCCACTGGCTTGAAAAAGTTGTCAATTCTCTTCATTTTAGCAGCAGCAATTTATATACGTTCAAACAAGCACAAATCAAGAAGCACTCACATTTCACACATTACTTTACTTTATTTAAGTAATCTGTGATGGATAAGGCGAACGGTCCAACAAATTATGACGTCTGCGGGTCCAAAATTGTCCAACACTATCTCACGTACGTAACGGACTGGCGATTTGGCGAATCTAATGAAAACAGTGGTTTTGAAGTTTTTTTCCTTTATTTCACGGCACGGGCAAAGTATCAGGTGAACCAAGTCGGAAGGAATTTACTCTACTCTCTATGAAACTGAAACCAATATCAAAATAAACTGGTCTATTGCACTATACTGTCACTATTGCAGAGGTATTTCACTTTTCTTCTCGCTTGTCGCTCTCGATTCTCACTTGAATCGCTCTCGAAATAAACTGACATGCAGGTTCCCGGACTCCCGCCCCCGCCGTATTTATACTACATTTTCGTATTCTGGAACACTGTGGAATATTGCGCCATCTACTACCTGGTAGCAGAAAGTTATGGAAGCTTCTCGATATTTCGCTACTCAACGCGACGATCTTTCTACTATTAGTTTTTCTACTCGACGATAGATGTCGTTCATTACTGTTTTCGTTTTCGGTTTCTCTCTAAATAGGTTAGATGGCGCTACTAGTAACGTCGCTTACATAATCAGATCAAGATCTATCTATATTTTTATTTTACCTACTTATTGAAAGAACACGCAAGCGAATAAATAAACAGATGGCTTAAAACGCATGATGAAAAATCTGAACATTTTCGCAGCCGCCATCTTGCTTTTTAATTTTGACCACACTATCGGCTTTAACACCCCCGAAAACGACACCCATGATGAAAAATCTGAACATTTTCGCAGCCGCCATCTTGCTTTTTAATTTTGACCACACTATCGGCTTTAACACCCCCGAAAACCATGAAAACGATACCCATGATGAAAAATATGAATATTTTCGCAGCCGCCATCTTGCTTTATTTATTTGACTCCATTAACGGCTGTAACACCCCCGAAAACTATGAAAACGACACCCATGATAAAAAAATATTGTAGCCGCCATTTTGGATTTTGATATAAAGGTGGTAAAACGAAATTTTTGTTTGTCGCGCATTTAAGAACAAATGGTAAATTAAAAAAAAAATCTCAACTTGATATTAATAACAGCGCCTCACGCGCATGCGCGGCGTGATCTTATCACTTCACTCGATTCTCGTAACCATAGTAACCACCCGCGCCGAAGTGAATCGGTAAGCGCGACGCGCGAGTGTCGTGATCTTATCACTTCACTCGATTCTCGTTGCAAAAAGCAACATCACTTCACTTGGGCTGGATGAAGTGAGCCTAGCCGTCCGCCGGCCGCGGTGCGCGCACTGCGCGTGTGTCAGTTGAACTGTTGAATTTTGTTATAGTATTGATGACCACCGTCATCAATCCACTATCGCTTCTTCAAAACATATCGCGGTTGGGTTAAGGTATGATCATTATAATTAGCATAAAAATATTTTTTAAATCTCGATTATGATTGTAAATGTAATCCTTGGTCCATCCCTAGTATCGGGTGGGATGACACTGACAGTTCACTCCACTTAAGTTTTCACGGTGAGGTTACAGAATAGCACTGGATTACTATTGACCAGTGACAGGCAGGCGACGTCATTCAGATAAATGGCCCAAACCTGTGTATTTATACCCGACTGCCTCAGGAGGGTAATGTTTTTCGAGAGTATGTATGTATGTCTATTTCTTTGGCACGCTCTGTAGCCTAAACGGCTTGATGGATTTTAACATATGAGGTATCCTTAGATTCGTATTAATTGTGGGAGTGACATAGGCTATATAATATTTATAAATTACATCTGCAAATACAAAAAAAGAGGGGGTTTTTTTAAATTAATTGCAACAATATTGGTATCAAATAAAAGCTAGTAATGAGTAATTTTCAAATATATATGTTAATAAAACTAAAAAGCTTGAAATAAAATAAATTATTTAAAAAACAAAAAACCCGACTGCAAAAACACATAATTGAAAAGGGAAAAACAAGCATTATAATCTATAGAATTTTGGTCTTGCAGGCGGGGACAGTCGAATAACCTGAAATATGGTGTAACTTTTGATTGTCTCCACCTGCGCTACCAAAATTCTATAGATTATAATGCTTGTTTTTCCCTTTTCAATTATGTGTTTTTGCAGTCGGGTTTTTTGTTTTTTAAATAATTTATTTTATTTATTTATTGTTTTTGCTGCAATGCCAACTGGTGTACCCCATCAGGAAAGTGGCTCCTAGAGTGATATGAGTGGTACGTATAATTAGTGCGTAATCTGCTGTAAATGTGCACCACATAAAAAAATTGTGCGCTTTGTCTTTTTGGATAAAACGATTCCTGCTGGAGTAACGTTGTTCCAGCAGGAAAATTCTAAACGAATGATCGGAGAGAGAAATATTGAGCATGGGCAGATAGCTTATATTTGTGCAAAAATGTGCGCCGAAAATATAATTTATGCGTCTTCAGGTTTTCAAGTTAATAAAAAGTCAATATTGCGTTTCCTGCTGGAGTAACGTTTTGCAGAATCGTGTATCTCTAAAACTATTGTATGTGCGCCTGTAGAATAAACATACACGGGTAGCTCTTAATTTGTGCGTATATGTGACAGAATTAGATTTAAGAAAATATTTATAATTTTCAAGTAATAGCGCTTTTTTTAAAACTCGATAATAAACCGCAGCGCCTAAATGAGAAAACGTATATGCTCGCTGAAAACTGTATTCGGTCCTACTTGACGCTTATAATAACCATAAAAAGTTTCAAAAGTGTACATGCATGCGTTATTGAATAATATTGCTAAAAGTCAAAACGACGGTGTCATAACTTTGACGGCAAAATACAAGAAACCGGCTCAACCCAAGATGTGTAGGTGTAAACCAAAAATTTGTGCGTTTAGTCATAAATATACAATATGTAACAAAAACCCTGTTGTTCCTTTTAGGAACGTATACATTTACCTATAAGCAGAACATTGATGAAAATATAATTTAAAAAAATTAAGCATTGGCTAGTCGAGAGGTCAAAATCAAATAACTGTTAAAATCGACACATTCAAAAAAATGTTTAGAGTATCTGATTTTACAAGTACATCTTTATTTCGCTAAATAGCCTACTAGCTCAGCGGCTTTCTTTGAATGCGACAAAAGGTGCCGCCAAAAAGACCCGCCGCGCATGTCAGAGGGTTGGTACCACGTGCCTACCTACCCCGCCGCCCCGCCACCCGTCTCGCTGCGAATCACTTTCTTAGTCAGTCTCCCGCGCAGCTTGCTTTCGAATGGATGTTATTGTTGACCTACGTAGTGAGTGAATTGTGTTTTGTTTACGTAAACGTTGACAATGTCTTATTCTAACGTAGAATATTTTAATATGTTGATGTATCTTCGGAAATGTGACTGCAATTATGCAGAAGCACGCAGACTCTACCAAGAACGTTTTGCGATCATTACCGTCGGCGATGGTATTCCAACGTTTGCACATACGTACGTACAATACCAGCAATGTGCACGGGCGAGACCTGACATCGAGCTGACGCAGGCAGACCGAGGACTGGAGACAGAAGTCTTGAACTTGTTTGAGCACGATCCAACGCGAAGTACACGCTCAGTGGGACACGAACTCGGAGTAAATCATATGCGCGTTAGGAGAGTACTCAAAGAAGATGGCCAACACCCATTTCACTATTGTCGTGTCCAATCACTACGTCCCTCCAACTATGAGCCAAGAAGTTTAGAGGTACAAGGTGGTCATATCGAACAGCAACTCCGTGGCCATCAAATAGATATCATAATAAATTAATGCATTAAAATGTAAATAGGTACATCAGGTTTTATGTGACAGACGCGGCGAATTTGTTTTTTTTAACGAAGTGAAGTGTTAAATGTAGTTTTAACAATTATCAATTGTGCTTAATAATACTGTGTAAACCAAGATTTTCAAAGATTAATTCGTTAAAGTGATACTGATAAACAACAGCTGACAAGGTCACGAACTTGTGTAGAAAAATAGGTAAATAATAGGCGGCGCGGCGGCGCCGATCAAAGAGAGTGCGGGAATGTTCTATCTACTTCTGGTTTCGCGTCATCGCTTCATGCAGAATTGCAGAGGTAACAAATCGATTAAACATTACAAATATTAATAATTAAATATTTATTTTAATTTTTTTTATTGAACAGTTTATTATTAATGACTTGCTTTATCGCTTAGTAAACAGATTCTTAAAACGTAGGTAGAAGGAACAACAGGGTTTGTGTTACATATTGTATAGTGAAAATATTTAGCTTGGAATGCTTGGCATTAAGTAGATAGAAACAAAAAACAAAACATGTAAACAATGACTGGTTATCCGACGAAATTCGAATGACTATAAAAAAGCGACGGATTCATACATATCGATGACCTTTTTCATTGAACGTATAAACCTAAGCTGTTGTCCGTACCGACAGTCGCGTGCAAACTTTTGTTGGCAATTATACGCGACGTTAGCGGATGGCGCGGGGCCAGAGACAAGCAGCGGTGGCGAGGCGAAACAAGGGAATCTTCTATTAATGATGAAAAACTTAATGTTAATTTATCTAACATACGACTTAAATCAATGTACTTATGTAGATACTTTGCTTTTATTACTGTTGTGTTAATTGCCTTTTTATTTGTAAAAAGTAGCTGTAGGCTTCTTTTTTGTAGTAATCATCACACATTTCTTGAACAATTTTTTTTTTTAAACCGGCCATTGGGCATTGTGTGTGGTCCGAAACACCCTTGTGTTTCGGACCACACACAATGAAGGGTTCCGTAGTTGGAATTACTTGGGACGAATTTATTCCAAAAACAAACTTAACATTGTAGTTGAAAAATCTGTTCTCCCATACATCGATATATGCCACGGTCAATTCTCCAACTACAAAATTAAGTTGGTCAATAATAATTCGTTAACTTTTTAGCTGGCAGGGAGGGGGGGGGGGGGACTCGACTCTAACAAAGATTTGCACCGTAATGCTTAATATTACGTAAGTGGATCCTTGAATCGAAAAGTGGTGTTCACAGACCTACAATATTTTTGAACGGCCTATCCAGCGATACCCCACACCATGGGGTAGACGAGAAAAAAAATATCATCCCCACATTACATGCAAGGAAGGTACGCAAAAATAATGATTTTCAAGATTTTATTTTAGCACTTTGTCGGCGTGATTAATATGTATACCTATGCCAAATTACAGCTTTCTAGTACTAAGCGTCTCTGAGCTACAGTGGGGACAGACAGACAGACAGACGGACATGGAAAAACTATAAGGGTTCCTTGTTTACTGCGGAACCCTATAAACAACCGCCTATCAAATGTTTGGTCATTATACTACTTTTTTTCTACTAATATTATAAATGTCTGGATGTATGTCCTTCGTTCACACACAACATACCGAATGTATTTTAATGAAATTTGGGTATAAGAAGATAGCTTATACCTGCCTTGGAAAAGCAGTTAGGCTACTTTATTATAATGTACTTAATCAAGTGCAAAGTCACGGAAACAGGTACTAAAATATAATCCGATAACAAGTTTATTGTTTTACTTCTTTTCTACTTCAGTGTACTCAGGCACAACACTTGTCAACCGGACCGTGAGTTAAGTTAAGAAGGTCATCGATATGAATGAATCCGTCGCTTTTTTGTAGTCATTCTAATTTGGTCGGATAACCAGTCGTTGTTTACATGTTTTGATTTTTGTTTATATCTTCTTAATGCGAAACATTCCAAGCAAAATATTTTCACTATATATTTTTGGCTAAACGCACTAATTTTTGGTTTACACCTACACATCTTGGGTTGAGCCGGTTTCTTGTATTTTTCCAAAGTTATGACACCGTCGTTTTGACTTTTAGCAATATTATTTAATAACGCATGCATGTACACTTTTGAAACTTTTTATGGTTATTATAAGCGTCAAGAAGAATCGAATAGTTTTCAGCGAGCTTATACGTCTTCTCATTTAGGCACTGCGATATTTTTTGGAGTTTTATAAAAAGCGCTATTACTTGAAAGTTATAAATATTTTCTTAAATCTAATTCTGTTACAAAAACGCACAAATTAAGAGCTACTCGTGTATATGTATTCCACAGGCGCACATACAATAGTTTTAGAGATACACGAATCTGCAAAACGTTACTCCAGCAGGAAACGCAATATTGACTTTTTCTTAACTTGAAAACCTGAAGACGCACAAATTATATTTTCGGCGCACATTTTTGCACAAATATAAGCTATCTGCCCATGCTCAATATTTCTCTCTCCGATCATTCGTTTAGAATTTTCCTGCTGGAACAACGTTACTCCAGCAGGAATAGTTTTTTCCGTTTTTTTTCCAAAACGACAAAGCGCACACTTTTTTTATTTGGCGCACAGTTACAGCAGATTACGCACTAATTATCCGTACCACTCATATTACTCTAGGAGCCACTTTCCTGCTGGGGTAACGTACACTGCCAACTGCGCTCGCGAAGATTTACTGTAGTAAAATCTGTGTGAGTACTAGTAGATGTACAGATACAGAACACAGGTGTAAATATGACGCAATGAGCTACTGACCTACGTTTGAGCGTCATAAAAGCACTACAAAGCCCAGCTATTATGAAAACTCGATATGCCATCTTTACGGCTAGGTAATGTACCTATGTGGGTACACTAAAAGGGAAGCTAGATTAAAATAATAAAAATATTTTATTATAACTCTTCATCATCTGTAAAACCATCGGAAGAAATTTCTATGACTAGGAACGGATCTTCAATATCAAATACTTGGCATACAAAGTCATTTCCTAATTCTTCCAACATATTTTGAATATCCAGTGGTTCTCTTTTCACATCTTCTGTCTTGACTTTAACACCTTCCTTACTAATACTAGAATCACAGTTTTGTCCAATAGCATCTATAGTACTACAAACTTTGTCTTGAACATGATTTACATTACATGGTTCTTTATCTGCCGGAATCTCGGTGTTTTCAACATTTCCCATACTATTTATTGAACTCATGTCGCTATTTTCATTTATCGTTGGATTATCGAAACCGACAACTGTTTCCGTAAATTCTAATTTAGAATTAACTATCTCTTTGTCTGAACACTCGAATGTTTCACATTCATCATGCATTATGTCCGGAGTAAAATTTCTAGTATTTGTAGGCAGCATATCTGAATCATTATTACTAATAGCATCATTCATTATTGAACTCTCTCCTGTTGCATATTGATTCTCATTAGTAGCTGTTTCTTCTTTGTTATCCTGTGTTATTTTTGGAGTAATCAGTAACTTCAAAAGCATAGGATTTTCTTTTAAATGATTAACATTTTCATAATTATTTTTCGAACTTAGTCCTCTATCACAATGGCTATTTCTAACTGTAGAGGTTACGATTATATTGTTTGTACGTAGTAAACTTAAATTAATGTTATTCCTTGAACACGTTCCTGCATCGGGTTGGTTATTAATAGTAGAAGTAGTTATGTTACTTGGTAAAGTAATATTTTGTTCACTTTCACTGTCTGAACCACTAGAATCTTGGTCTGATTCAAATTCCACTGCATTGCCTACTTGGGAAATTCCAACTCTAGGTGACGCGTTATCCTCCATACTGACGTATCTGTAAGTAATATAGTAAATAATTTTAAACACGACAGAGGAGGGTCAATTGAAAGTCAGCTGCTCTAAAAATGTCAGAAAATAATAGCAAACACTGATGGGTTGAGCCCTCATCCAATACTAGCAGCAACTAGAACCATAGAAACGCCATATTCCGACCCAAAGTGGTCTTTAAGCGGTGTTTAATTCGTTATGATTGCCACTGTTATAAATAAATAGATCCATAGAAGTCAGATAGAGAGAATGAACAAGAGAAGTCCCATTGCATCACCTTGAGGGACACCTACGGAAATATTGTTGTCACTTGGTCAAAAGCGAAGCCTTAGCAGTTAGCATCCACAGATCGCGGTCCAAAACGACCATACAATAACAAAATGTATGGGATATAATATCAAACGCCTTAGAGAAGCTTTAGGAACAATAGTGCCTAAAAGGTCACAGTTCGAAACGTAATTAAACTATCGAAGTGTACCTTAGTAAAAGTTCCTCTTCTTTTACTTTAGCAATTAGCTTATTCTCTTCCAACTTAGCTAGCAGAATTGGATCTTTTTCAGCAGGGTCGTCGGCTTCTTCCTGGTCGCGTATCAAACTCAAGAGATCCCTGTACTCTCGTTTCTGCCGTCGCTTCCGCAGTGCCTGCCCGCATTGACGGAACAACGCTAGGGCTGTAACATTAAGTTTTCAACATTTATAATTGAAACAACCTGTCTGAACTTTCCATGATGAAAATTTCTGTAAGCACAAAAAGTATGGTTGTAAGAACCATCCTTATCCTTTGGCATGTAAGTAGTTTAAAGTTTTTCTTCCTACCTTCTTGTACCACCTGTTGTTTATTCCAGGCAAGATTATCAGACAGATTTGATTCTACCACACATTTTAATACATCAGAAAAGTCAGGGAATTCCACTGCGCCTGTCCTATCAATCGTACTATTCAGAAACTCTTCCAGCCTCTTGGCAGGTCCAGGAGGATGACCTTCAGCGACAATCAGTCGAATCTCACACCGCTTTACTATGTCTTTACAGTTTCCTTTTATTTCACATATCTGTTTGTAGCATGCTACAACGTTTTCTTTGTATCTGAAAATTATAAAATTACATAGGGAGGTTATTATGATCAGTGGAAAAAATTAACGGGGAGGCATTTAATTTTCAGGCGGTTGGTAAATTAGTGTGACAGTTAACACGGAACAGTAATAAAAAGAAAATTGGTTGGTTGATTCATCCTACAACGCCAGTACAAAAAATAATCAAATGAATGGCCAGTAAAAATGTTGGAATGGGCAATTAAATAAATAGTTACCAGTTACCAGTAGATTATTAAATTTGTTTAAATCATTTAATCTGTCAAATGTGTTTGTGGAACCAACACGAATAACTACGACTTCTGCTACGTGTATTGATAACTTTTTTTGTTGTTGCGACTATTTAGATAAAGCCATCGTTAATTATCTCCCGTCTGACCACAGTGGTCAAACCGTAACTTTCGAGTCCAACCTAACAATAGAAAAAATGCAAATACAATTCAGACCAATAACATCTGTTAATTTAAATGAATTTAATAGCACTTTAATTTGTAAGTTAAGCGACCAGGATCTTACAATGAACAATGTAAATATCTTGTACAAAGATTTTTTTTCGGTAGTCCAGACCGAGTTCAATAATTATTTTAAGAAGAACACTAAAACTATCAGCCCTAGGTTTTTATTTAGTGACTGGGCCACTAGAGGACTCAGGAAAAGTAGGGAAAGACTTTTCAAGCTGTATGGCCTTAAGCCTTACATAAACACTGAAACTTTTAATAGGTATGTTGCTACTTACTCTAGAATTTTTAAGAACACTTGTAAGGCAGCTAAAGCCTTGTACATTAGCAACAAAGTTAAATCAGCAGACAATAAAATAAAGACAGTTTGGAAAATTATCAATAATGAAACGAATAGGAACAAAAAGCATGATTCTGATTACACACTGGAGACGTCATGTGATCTCATTTGCGATAGCAAAGAAGTTGCTCAAGAATTTGTAAATTTTTTTATCAGTGTCCCGCTTAAAACTACTGAAACCTTAAATTCCTCGCCCTCGCTCGCTTTTGATTTGGTAAAGGAAAACGTTTCAGCTTGCACGATTAAATTTAACTTTAAGCATATTAATCCCATAATAGTAATAAAAGCTTTTAAGCAAATCAAGATCAAATTGTCTGAAGATCTTTGGGGAATGTCCATTAAAGTCTGTACCTCTATAATTGAGACTATAGCGCCCTACTTAGCCTTAATATTTAATTTGTGTGTGGATCAAGGAGTCTTCCCGGATTTAATGAAATACAGTAAGGTAATACCACTTTTCAAATCCGGGGACAGTAAAGACACCAATAATTATAGACCCGTATCTGTGTTGCCGGTTTTCAGCAAGGTGTTTGAAAGGGTAATGCTTAATCAAATGCTCAATCATTTTAACTCGAATAAAATCCTTCACGATCAACAGTATGGTTTCACTAAAGGACGGTGTACGACCGACGCCGGTGTAACCTTGCTAAGACACATTTTTAACGCGTGGGAAGAAGCGCAAGACGCCATAGGAATCTTTTGTGACCTCTCCAAGGCATTTGATTGCGTCGACCACGAAACCTTACTCTTGAAACTTGAGCATTACGGACTTGGAAAACATGCGCTCAGCTTAGTAAAATCTTATTTAAATGATAGACAACAGCAAGTACAAATTAATGGTATCAATTCACTGGGTTTAAAAGTAAAAATGGGTGTTCCACAAGGCTCGATATTGGGACCTTTCCTCTTTTTAGTGTATATTAACGATCTACTCCATTTATTAAATAATCAACCACAAATGGTGTTATTTGCTGATGATACTTCTTTAATTTTTAAGGTAGATAGACGTGCTACGAATGTTGACGACGTAAATAACGCCCTATTGCAGGTACAGAACTGGTTCACTGCCAATAATTTAGTATTAAATGGGAAAAAAACTAAGTGCATTCGATTTTCTTTACCAAATGTCAAAAGTGGTGATTATGAGATAGTATTGAATCAAGAGAAACTAGAATTCGTCGATAAAACTGTTTTCCTGGGGATCACGCTCGACTCAAGGCTACAATGGGGTCCTCATTTAACATCTCTTGCAGGACGGCTAAGTTCAGCGGCATATGCTGTCAGAAAAATCCGTCAATTTACTGATGTATATCTACATCAGTAAATTGACGGATTGACGGTATCCCGCGAGGCTAGTCTATTTTAGTTACTTTCATAGTATCATGTCTTACGGTATTTTACTTTGGGGACGGGCTGCAGACATCGAGTCAATTTTTATTCTGCAGAAAAGAGCTATCAGAGCCATTTATAATCTCCGCAGGCGCGATTCTCTAAGGGACCGGTTTAAGGACATTAACATCATGACGGTACCTTGTCAATATATCTACGAAAACATCATGTACGTAAGAAAAAATTTACATCATTTTAGTAAAAGAGGTGAAAGACATAATTATAGTACTAGAAATAGGGACCTATTATCTCAGCCAGGTTTCAGACTGGCTAAAGTAGACTCATCTTTCATGGGGTACTGTTTAAAATGTTACAATAAAATTCCACCCCACATACTTCAACTGAATGAAATGAAATTCAAATCTTGTATCAAACGCACACTATGCAGGCAGGCATATTATAAGTTGGGTGATTACATCGCTGATAAAAATGCTTGGCTCAATGCTGGTCCCGCTCCACAACCACAACCAATTGAATAATTAACATTTGAAAATACTGTTGGAGCAGCTGAACATTGTAAGACTATCTTTGCATTGTATAAATTCAACCTACGTTGTATTGTATAATTGCATTGCACAGGTGTGAGTACTATGTATAATAGAGCTACCATTTGCCGGTTATGTAATTGACTTGAATGGGTCCTGGCGGCTGAGAGTATGTCATGCTCACTCAGATGTCTCGCTGATGGTGGCGCGTGTGTTGGATCATTTAGCTCCCTTCAAAATGGTTGAGCTGAATGGTGCTAATCCATGCGTCATGCTCGTGAACGGGCGCCGTTAGTTGGGACTGGTCACCTCTTAGCGTCCTCGGCTTATTTGTAATTATTTTATTTAGAAATTGTTTTTGTTTCTCTTTTTACTATGGGCGCGTTTTTTTATTTTACATCGTCCTCACATTTAGTTATAATTTCAACATTATTTTTGTACTAATCTTTATATATCAATTTAATTTAAAAGAGTGTCCATGGAGTTTCTTGCCCGTTCTTCTCCATAGGTACCTACTACGCTTTGGAATGGGCAACTAGCTTCATATTTCTAACTGACCGACTCCTTGACAATTCAAAAGTGCCTGTAAATGGTTTAATTGAAATAAATGCTTTGAGTTTGAGTTTTGAGTTTGAGTTCATAGGGTGTCTTTTGTGTTATTCTTTGACCCGCTTATTATGTTGATTCTTTTGGTTTACGGTAGTATTTTTTTAACATTGTTCTCATTTTTGACAGTATCTGCGATTTGCTACGGACAGACAGTAGTCTGTAGTTCATAGATTAGCTTGGAACTGCGACCAATTCGCCGGTCGCAGTAACTAAGCCAGGACACCCCAACCAAAGGAGTTAGGTTACAGAAGAGAACGCCATCAGCGTCCCAGAAGTGACACAGGCAGAGATGGGGGCGGCTGTTATGCGGCTCCGGGCCAAGAACGTGGCTCCGGGGCCCGACGGAATCCACGGCCGCGTGTTAGCCCCCACCCTGAAAGAGCTAGAGCCCCAACCAACCAGACCTTCCTGAGCAGGAACAGTTTCCCACTATGTGGAAATCTGGGCGTCTGGTCCTGCTCGAGAAGGCGGGGTGCCCTGCGGACTCACCGTCCGCGTACAGGCCCATAGTGCTGGTAGACGAGGTAGGTAAACTGTTGGAGCCAATAATCGCTGCCCGCCTCGTCGGCCACTTGTATAGAGGGGCCTAACCTGGCCGAGAGCCAGTTCGGCTTTCCCAGTCCCCGCGATATCGCGGATGAGAGTCCTGGCGGAGGAAGCGGTGTCCCGGGGCGGGGTGATGAAGGCGGTGTCCTTGGACATCTCCAACGCCTTCATCACCCTGCCCTGGAGTTGTATTCGGGAGGCACTGCGGTATCATCGGGTTCCTCCCTGCCTCCGCCGCATCGTTGGGGCTTATTTGGCGAAGAGGTGTGTCACCTACACGGGATTTGATGGCGGAAACCAGCGCCGCATGTTGTGCGGTGTTCAACAGGGCTCGGTCGTGGGCCCGCTCCTGTGGAACATCGGGTACGACTGGGTGCTGCGGGGCGAGCTCCAGCCTGGCGTGGACTTGACGTGTTATGCGGACGATACGCTGGTCACGGCCCGGGGGAGCTCGTACAGGGAGGCAGCATTGCTGGCGACGGCTGCGGTCTCACAGGTGATGAGCCGCATCCGGCGCCGTGGCTTGGAGGTGGCTCTCAACAAGTCGGAGGCCGTGGTACTTCACGGCCCCCGGCGGGCGCCGCCGCCGCTTCATATATTATGTTTGGGGCTCGAATCGCTGTCGAGTCTACCATGAAGTACCTGGGATTGGTGCTCGACAGCCTATGGGACTTCGGCCCCACTTTGGGGCGCGGCACTTGTTGGGCACGGCGGGGCGCTATCAACGCTGCTTCCCAATCTGGGGGACCCGAGAGTGGGGATCGTGCGATCGAGGGCCCCGATCTGGGCGGCTGACCTGACGGAGGAGCCGCGTCGTGCCCTCATCTCAGGAGTAGGCAGTGACCTGTTGTTGCCAGCCGTAGTCAACTCCATGGTCGGTAGCGAGGAGACCAGACCCCGTCGCCCGCCCCAGAGCAACCAGGCGCTCAGGACATCCATGAGGATTTTCCACCCCGGAACAAAAAAAAAAGGGTTAGGACTGTGACAAACCGCGCGCGAGCCAAGCGAGCGGGGCGGCGGCAGCGGTTGGCGAGCGTTAGATTTCTTACCAACTAATTCCGATTTGCCCACACGTTACTGCCCGTTCAGCCATTTGATTGCTTAGTATTTATTTAATTACCCATTTTAATATTTGTTATGACTTCATTTTATTTAGTTTACTACTCAGTTTTTACTGCCAAACTTGTGAATAAACATGCATTTGTAATGTACATGCATATGTAATTTACCAAAACTACAATAAACTACTGCCGCATTAAATCAGTGCCATTTTATATTGTATGCTGTTTAATATTTTATAATGCATCATGCAGCTTTCCTGGCTAAGAAGAGATTGTAGTTTCTTCAAGCAAGGTCAAGAGTAATTACAAGCCCTACAAACAGCAATAATGAATTGTTATCAAACTCACTTTGAACATAGGTGGTATGGTGACCAAAAAGGACTTTCAGTTGTCACCTCTGCCTTTTCTAATTTATCAATCATCTGTTTAAAATCTGCCATTTGCTTCTCAAGGCGTGCTATTATTTCTAAATCATTAGTGGAATTGTGTGGAACTTCACACTCTATTCTCAAAACCTCTACATGGTTCTTGGGAATCAGAAGCTCATAATCCATTTCGCTATCTGACGATTTAGTATTTTCATCATTACTTTCTTCGTTAGAATCATCTTCTATTGTTTCTTGTACTACTTTATTTTCTTTATTAGACTCTGCTTCTAATGTTTTTTGTACTAATTTATTTTCTTTATTAGAATCTGCTTCTAATGTGTTTTGTAGTACTTTATTTTCTTTATTAGAATCTGCTTCTAAAGTTTCTTGTACAACTTGATTGCCTTTATTAGACTCTGCTTCTAATGTTTTTTGTAGTACTTTGTTTACATTGTCATTTCTCTGGTCACTAGGTTCTGTTTCTTCTATGATAATTACATCATTTTCTGATATATCTACAGAATCAGTATCAGAATCATCTAAATCTATAATATCAGTCTTTTCCTTATCAGCAAGGGCGGCACTCCTTGTTTTAATTTTGTGTTTTGTATTGACTGCACAACTTTTTGATGTTTTGTCTTTTCTTTTAGTTCCTGTACCACCCAATCTTTTTCTTGTCTCGTTATTATTTGTACAAGTTTTATGGATTTGTCTATTTTCTGCATTATTTTGATTAATTTCCCTGCTAGTACTAGTTAATTCTGCAAATGTATAAAAATTTCACATGATTATGCGAATTATTTATTAAAGTTAGTCCAAAAAGTAAAATCGTAAATCAAGGCGCCTTAATAGGGGGGGTGATGCAGGAGGAGGGGTAAGGGTGGAGTCGCCAACACCACCCCCCCCCGCCGGAGGTGCGTAGGTTTTTTTTAATATTAACTGTAAAAGTAAACAAAATAGAATTATTTCTGAGAAAAATCGCCCTAATAGAGGGCGAGGGGAAGCAAGCAATACAAGGCAACAAGGCGTAGTTGCCGAAGCCCCGCCCGGCGGACCCCGCCCGGCGGACCCCGCCATCCCCTTCGAACCTGGCTTCATAGATCAGAAAATTAATGCTAAATTTATCATCTAATAATGTTGTTAATATTGTAATAATTATACTTTTTAACAAATGATTTCAGGTAAACACATGGGAAGAAAAGAAAAATATTGTTCGGTTCTGTTTGACGAGGTTGCATTAGAAGCAGCCTTGACATACGACAAAAAAAGACTCCATCACTGGATTTGTCGAACTTCCGGAAAAAAATATTGACTTTGCTGACCATGCACTTGTCTTCGTGTTGACAAATAGCAACATGGCAAGAACCTATAGCTTTCTTTGTAAGTGGGCAACATCTAGGGTTCAATCAGGATTGCCAGACGTCTCGATTTTGACGGCACGTCCCGATATTTCGCCCAAAATTAAATGACCCACGCGGGACAGACTCGGTTCCGCTTTTCGGGGATAAAAAAGAGTAAATCGTAAGTAATGTATTATGTATTTATATTATATCCGTCTGAAGACTTACCTAACTGCCTTAAAGAGCAAACCAGACCAGACAATTATAAAGAAATAAAAATAAGTTTATTTGACACAGAAAAACGTGAGTACAAAAAGATAATTAACTCGAGTAGGTATAAACAGAACAATAAACCAAAATAAATTAATTATTGTTACTCGTATTACTACAGTAAAGAAACGTATTCTCATAAAAATACATTTTTATGGCTATCTATTATCATTGTAAACTTAAATTAAAACTCAATTATATGGATAAGTTTAGTACCTAGCGGCCTAGTAATAAATGAAATACTACTGATTATTTACATTTTTTTTTTATTACGTCCCGCTTTCGACGAAATATTAGTAATAGTAGTAAACTCAAGGCTTTATTGGATGGGCACGCCACAATTGCGGCGATAAGTCCCCTCTTTGAGGAGGGGCTAAAGAGGCGCCACGGTGTCCTCGCCTTCCGCCTGACGCAGCTCCTCACCAGACACGGCAGCTTCGGGAGGTTCGTTTGTCTGATAAGGCGGTAGGAAACGCCCGGTTGTCACCACTGTGTGGATCACCCGGAGGACACGGTGGTCTGCCCGGCTTGGGCAGAGCACCGCCGTGTCCTCGTGGAGGTGATCGGCGGCGGAGATCCCTCGCGTCCGGCCCTGGTCCAGGCCATGGTACGGAGCGAGAGGGCATGGGCAGCCGTAACCTCGTTCTGCGAAGCAGTAATGCTCCCGAAGGAGAAGGGGGGACGGGTGAGGGAGAGGCAAATTTCGCGCCCTCACGCCCCTAGCCGCCGCAGGAGACGCCCTGGGCGTCGGGATTCACAGGCGATTTCCGGCCACCGTAGGCGCGGGCTTGCGGACGGTGAGCAATGGGTAGCTCGCCGTCCGATAAGGACCAGGCCAGAGAGGCCAAAGAGATGTCAGCACAAGTGTAGGGGTCCACTAGGGCCAATGCCCGGGAAAGTCCGAAAGGGCTACCGAGGCCCCTGGCAACACAGGCAATGGAAGGAACACGGGTGGGTTTTTAACCGACTTCAAAAAAGGAGGTTTCTCAATTCGACCGTATACAGGGTGGAATTTTGTAATGCCACCTGGAGGGAAAGTACTCTTAATACTGCAGATAGAAAATTTTACTCAAAGGAAACATTCGTTTATTTTTGAATAGAAAGCAAACTGCATTCAAAGATTTTCGAAAATTCTCTTCTCCCACACCCGGGAATCGAACCGTTTTAAATCTGAAAAAAATATACCCTGTACTTTTATTGCATCGATCGTTAGGGTCAATTATAAGGATGAAATCTCTCTAACAAACATGATAAATTAAATGAAAGGAAAACCAGGAAATCTGAAGTTACAAATTCAATGAGTCAAGTTAAAGCTCTTTAACTAACATCCATCTTTTGTAATGCAGACTCCTTTGCGACATACTCGTAGCTGCGTGTATGAGGTAATTTAAATGTGGAATGTTAGATTAAAATTTGAAAATTAGATTGTCATAGTTGTTATTCACATTTGATTGTTTTTACAACTCATTTCACATTTTAGAGATAGAGAGATATCAAGACCGACAGGCACCAACTCGGTTCGTATTGAAAATAATGGTAGAAAATTTAAAGAATACGGGTGGTTTCAAGAAGAGACGGCAAACTATTCAGCAAACCTATTTCGATTTTGAACTAGATGTTTTAACATACTTTGAATCATTTCCAAAGGCTTCAAGTAGAGATGCTGCCGATGAATTAGGAACAACCCACACTCGCGTACTTAAAGTGCTGAAAAAGTATAAGTATAAATGCTATCGTGAAGGTCGGTTGGTGCAAAAATTGCATATTGGGGATTGTGACAGACGATTACAATTTTGTGAAAACATGCTTGGAGAAATTGACCGAAACTCTAATTTTTTAAGTAACATTGTATGGTCTGACGAAACCAACTTCAGCAATAATGGCATGTACAATCGCCGCAATAACCATTATTGGTCTCGAGTGAATCCTGTTTGTGTTCATGAAACTAACAATCAAGTAAGATTTTCTTTCAACGTTTGGTGCGGAATTATGAGAAATAATGTAGTGTTAGTCCACGTGTACGAAGGTCATTTAAACACTGTCAAGTATATTGAAATACTGGATCTCTTAAAAAAACGAGTTAAATGGTTTCCCCGAGGAAGAGCGAAACCAAATAATTCTACAGCAAGATGGTGCTCCAGCACATAACAGCAGAATCACTACTGCCTACATTAATAACCATTTTAATACCTGGATTGGTACAAACGGCACAATCAGATGGCCTGCGAGATCGCCAGATCTCACCCCATTAGATTTTTTTTTTTGTGGGGATATGTAAAAAATCAAATTTACATGAAATCTTATGCGAATGACGAGTTGAGAGTTGAAGTTCAGAATACGATTTATAATATTCACCACAACACTTTATTAAAGGTTACTAGAAATGAATTCGTTAAAAGAATAAATTTGTGTATCCAAGAGAATGGAGCCCATTTCGAGCAACTAATTAGTTAGTTTACCATTTTTTGTAAATAATTATTTTAATTTAAGATTTCCTGGTTTTCCTTTCATTTAATTTATGTTTGTTAGAGAGATTTCATCCTTATAATTGACCCTAACGATCGATGCAATAAAAGTACAGGGTATATTTTTTTCAGATTTTAGCCCGTTCGATTCCCGGGTGTGGGACAAGAGAATTTTCGAAAATCTTTGAATGCAGTTTGCTTTCTATTCAAAAATAAAGGAATGTTTCCTTTGAGTAAAACTTTCTATCTGCAGTATTAAGAGTACTTTCCCTCCAGGTGGCATTACAAAATTCCAGCCTGTATATAATTTTTTTATGTGTGTTTGCCGATTTCTCCGTCAATTGTGGACCGATTTTAAAAATTATTTTTTGTTTGAAAAGGTATGCTCCCGAAGTGGTCTCATCCTCGCCAAGTCATAATCAGGGGATCCCATGGAAATCGAGGGAAATCCTAAAATTTTAATGGCACACCTATACCGATTTCGGTATTTTTTATAGTAACTTGTGCATTTGCTCTCGGATATCACCATTTGGTGGAGTGGAATTGATGGTGAAGAACACAGATGGCCACCGGAACTACTTAATAAGATGTATTTAACGAGTTGCGTTTCGATTAGGTGCTTTAATAGGGTTGCTAAGCCATTTATGCTCTTCACAATGCATACGGTGAGTGGCAGTTCTCCTGGTTCTTACCAGGAGAACTCCTCAACAGTTAACGTCCCTGCATCAAGAAAAGCAATATTTTGTAAAAGGTGATGAGCAGTTGACATTAGGCTATTGTAACCTAAATAAATTACAAACTGACCCGCTAAAAAGTGAAAAAAAGTAACTTATTACAAAAAAAAAAAAAAGAATTCAAGAAAGTCAAAAACTAAAACACAGATGCAAAGACAGCGACTTCGGAAATTAAAGTTATTTTTCACTTTGTAGTTTTGGATTTGGTTGTTTTTTTTTTTTGTAAAAAGTTCTTAGTCAGTAAGATTCTGACCCACCCTCCCGTTCCACCCAGAGCGGGAAAAGTTATTTGATAATTTCCCAACCAATAAAAAATAGGCTTTATTGGAAACCATGAAAAATAATGAAACAAATGCCTGCTCAGCTGGATCCTCTAACTTTCAGAGAGCAATTCAAGAGAATATCCCCCACGAGTCACAACTGCAATCCCAGAAAAGCTAAAATTTCACTCACAGGCTTATATTACAAGACTTCTCGTGAAACAAGTTCTACCGGTTATTGGATGTCTGGAAGAGAATACAGAAACACAAATAACCTTATAAATTTTACCTACCCTTCGATAATGCAGTTGAGGACTAGCTATATAATTCAGGAAGCAAACAAATACTTGGAAATCACACCACAACAAACGGCTATTATAAAAGAAATTAATCATAAAATAAAATGCAATTAATATTCGTTTGATTTTTTCTAGATTGTGTAATGTTAAGGGATGCTGTTGAGGAATGCTTTCTAAAATTAAGTAATTGATTAGCAGTATTTAATTGGTGCAATGTAACAAAAAAAAAAATACAGGGCACAGATGTGATTAGGATGGAAAACTAAAGCTTGCCACCAATATTAAATGTAAAACAAAATGACATAAATATTTAATACTTAAATAATATTTCAATATTTTATTTTCATCACAAATGACTAATATTCCTTAATACACACACATCTCAGGTGTGCTATAAGTAAATGTCTACACACACAACCCCAACTTCGGATTTAATTAAAGCAGTACCTTGGCAAAAAGAAAAGGTCTCGTAACACAAGCAACAAAATGGTTAAAATAAATAAACGTCACAATCAAAGAGTGCAGATCGTAAAGTGATTTTGCTGTTATGGGAGATTACCGTCTGGGTGGCTAAAGATAAACCCCCTTGACGCCCCCATAGTCACAGACTTCAAATTCAGGCGACTTGATATAAGATTCAACCCATGCCGACACTAACCCGATGTAATGGTCTACAAATGGCTAAACAGTAGCAAGGTAACCACAAACCGTCATGATCCCATTGAGAACCATTTTTCTTCAAATTAGTAGCTAGTGTAACAAAAGGCACTTTTCTCCTCAACCCTCCTGATTTCAACTCCTCACACAATGTCTTGATATGTAGAAATTTGTGATCAGGATCTCTTATCAGCAGTTTGCAAGTTTTCTTCAACAATGCTCTAAATGATTTTGATTCCTTATATTTAGAATGTGTATCTCTGTACAATGGTAACAATGTTTTATATACCACTCTCGGCATTCCAGTAGCATTTTCCATGTTTATACATGTTGTTACTATTTTATCCATTAGCCTATTATTTTTAAGATTATTTATAAATGATCTTTCGGATTTTTTTCTAGATTTTGGCTTATTGATCGTTGTTGCAGCATTATTTTCTTGAGCTATTATTGGTGATTCATCATCTAGAACGATTGTTTGTACTGTTGACACACTTGGTGCACTAACCGCTTTTTCACTGATAATTTTTTCATCATCTTCGTCAAGTATAACAACCGGTTCCTGAAAATATAAACACAATTATGAAAAAAAGATGAAGTCTATAAACGTACATACTGATAACTTGTATTTGAGTTTAAATAAGAATTTGTTATGTTGTTTAGCTCTAAGCAGCTTAGCGTATCTTCATAGAATGACATAATTTGAGTCTACGAGTTACTTATTTCATAAGTGCATAATGCACGAACTCTTGCCACTTGTCTACTTATGGCACATTCACAGAGTACATCAGAGGTTTGTTACTATGATTTTAATAAGTTAGATTAACCTGAGTATATAATACTAGAGGAATACAAACAACTTTAGATAACAAATTAATTTTAAAACCTTATATCAAATTGTAATTTCTGAATTCTGCAATTATGGTTCTATGTTAACTTTTGTGTGAAAACTTTATATGATACCTACTATTTATGTCAACATTGTTATTTGATTGATTAGATAAATTATTAAAAAAAATTATCTTCAGTCTAATAAAAAACGATGTTGTGATTAGAAACACGGCTTTACATTATGGCACAGCACCACAGCACTATGGTTTACAATTTACCACCTTTACATGAAGAGATACGACAATAAGTCACTCACCATATCAACATCGTCGTCGACTATTAACACGGTGTCTACATTCATTATTATGAAACAAATAACAATCTGAAACTTAACGATAACTTCGAAATACCATAAAGGAAAGTAATATAGGTATCAAAATACTCGGGTAGGTAGTTATTATTCTGCCTGACTTCGCCTTCGAGTGGTTAAGGTGGTTTTTGGTAGACACGAAACGTACAAACTAGAATAGGTAGATCGCGTACATATTCTAGTTTGTACGTTTCATGTTGTCTACCAACATGTATATACTAGGTATTTCTCTGGCCTAGTTCGACGCGTAAAATACTAAGTAGATCGAGTATTTTCTGGCAAAGCGAGAATTTTATCAATAGTTATTATATAAACCATGTATGGTGTTAAAACGCTATACAATATCAACCCCCAAACATCACAAAATTTACATGTTTAATATACCAAGTCTTCATAAAAAATTGATTGTCTGTAAAGTCGGTTAACGGACGATAATTTTACGTGATAACGAGAGAGAGATGCGTCACAAGCCCTACGCGTAGGCCAATCGTGCCTCTCTATCGCTAGTTTCAAGCTCTCGCTTGCACGCTCGGCTCAGGTGGAACGTGACAATGAGTCATGCTTTTTCGTGCGTGCAGCCGGCGTTCATCGATTTATAAGACGTTATCACATCAATACATTATACTGATTACGTATTTCTCCAATACGAGACGCGATGCATCGAGTCCGTCTTGAAGTACCAAATATTACTTAACTAGTCCCGTACGTGGTTAGCATTGTACTAAAACGATATTTGAATACAAACACATACAATTGTTGAATGATTAAAACACAAAATCAAAATTAATGTAAATACAATATGACCAAATCTTTTAAATACGCCATCTCGCAGTCAACGCAGTGAGATAACAGTCTTAGGACTGTTATCTCACTGCGTTGACTGCTATCTTCATACTTTTATAGGCTTAGGCCTTTAAAAGTATGAAGGAAAGACGTGATCATCAAGAAAAAAATAAAAATGATTAATTTAGTAGGTACCTATTGTAAAAACTTACAAAAAATATATGAATTTGTATGATGTATGTATGAGAGACTGTATGATACGGAATCGATACGCGATGGGAATTACTCGAGTCAATCTGAATCTCATTAAATACTTTATACGTATTTGGACTAAGTATTTTTCGATATTCGTACTAGGTTGACCTAGTACGAAATTTACCTAGTATTGCACAACTATAGTTTCTGGTTTGACACTGACTGTCAGTACTTGGCACTTGCTTGCAGTTTAGTGCAGATCAATATATTAGTCTATGGTGCAGATTAGGCATGTGTCATTGACGGTTTTTTGCAGTCTTGCCAGAAGGTTACTTTTATAACCTTTTAGGTGATTTTTCAACTGCATTGGTTACTTTTAGGTTACACTAATGAAAAGATTACTTTTAGGTGATTTTTCGGGATTTGTAGAATTAACTTTTAATTTTTTACATAAAAGCAACGCGAAACGGAACGCTCGTTTTAGAATTTTTCATATTGGTAAGCTTCGTTAGCAGTATAGAAGAACAAAAACCTTTACGAAGCCCTAGTTAATGGCAAAGTGCTCATACCCAATCATAGCTGTCTCTATTGGAACAACACGTTGTACTCTTTCCTCTTTCACACTTACACCACTTTTATCTCGCTCACTCGCTTGATCAGTCGGATTGGATCGGATCTTCGGATTCATTCGTTGTTGTTCGTTTGCTTGCCGCCGCGCAGTGTTGCCATCCATACGAGGTTTCTCGTACATGTACGAGATTTAGTGGTCCTGGTACGAGGTACGAGCTTACATCCATCCTCGTACCATTTTGTACGAGATTCGTTGATACAAGTCATATTTAGGAACGTGCCTCTGACTATACGAAATTAATGAATGGTGTGTACGTACGAAAGGTTTCATTTCATTAATTTTACTTGTATTGTTTCTTTAAGATGTTAAGTTAAGAAGAAAATATGTCTATGTTAATTCTACTCTACTCCACGTCCACTATAGTAGGTACAGTTCGGATACTACATACAGTATCCAAAGCAAAATTCCGGTTGTACGACCTGCCACCTGCGACCACCTGGACACTTTTTGACGAAACTGCTTTGTAGAGTGCTTGGTTATGAGATAGTCAACAAGAAAATCAATAGATTTTAAGCAATTTATTGAATAAATGGTATGTACGAGGTTGTGTTGACAAAATACGAGATTTCAGACCATATCTGTACGAGGACACGCCTTCGGCGTCTGGCAACACTGCCGCCGCGCCGCACAGTGGAACGAATGTATGGGAGCGGTTGGACGTAGACATGTCCGAAAAAAAAGAGTAAAATTATGCCAAACTAATGATGCCATCTTATTCGATTACTTAATGCCTTCATAACTTGTGGTGATGAATTTCTTCATAACTCCCATATTTCGGGAGTAATTTGAGAAAATGTGAAATTTTACTATGAAAATGAGTGTATCGAGCTCTCTCCCTCCTGATTCCGGGCTTGTTTCAAGTAGCGGTCTCTAATATCATAATGCTAATACTAAGAGCTATATTTAATACTAAGACACATAGTGCGCCAAATGTGCACTTTCTGGGATAAAGAGTGATGTTTATTTTATAACACAATTTTTTTATTTTTTGTTTATTTTGTTGATTAAAACCGTTTTTCTAAAGGTTTACCTTATTACAATAACATTTCTGAGCAGCCAATTAGAGAAGATATAAGCTAATTAGGATATATAATTAGGGACTTAAGGTTTACATATAAAACTGATGCACTAATGATTACTGATAAGAACATTGCTATTATTTAATTACTAAATGGCTCTTAATACACTAATTTAGCATGCATCATTTACTAATTATCACAATAACTAATTACCTTGCAATATTTAACAAAGGATACCTGGGATACCTGGATTTTATATAAATAGGTCACTATTAGTAACTTTAAAATCAGTGTTGATTTACACCTCGTTGTATCCAAGCTAATCTCGCAATGTATTTTCCAAATTTTAATACAAATCTTGATATTCACGTTGCTTTATGCGCACGCGCACATAAAGATTTACGCGACTTTAACTATTTGTTCAGTGTTTTAAAAGATAACAGTTGTGTTCAGTTATGTGAAAGTGCTGAAACAAGTTTAAAAGACTGGTGTCGTCGATTTTGCTACCGCATTTATGCAAAATGGACACAGTCTGGAAGAAGCACAGATAAGTTTCGGAAGAAACATGAGATTTGGCTACAGGCTGCAATTCAATGGCCGGAATTACAGAATGAAAATATGGAACCTTCTACAGAAAATATAAGTGACGTCATCGAGCCCATAATTTCTCCTGCTAAATCTGATGCTTCAACTTGTACACATCCTAGTCCTCGTAAATCTTTTGAGGACCTTAGTAACCGGCAAAAAAGAAGACGCACTGAAGATAGTCTTTCATGCAGCAGTAGCAGCGCTGAAATTATGTTTTCGGCCGAAAGGGCGCTTCAAAAGGCAGGACAAAGCGATACAGCTTATGTTATGAAATACTTGACGGAGAATCCAGAAGAGGCCTCAAAAATCAAAGCCTTCATTGAAGGTAAATCAATTCAGGTACGGGAAATATCCCCTTTGAAGGCATTGGCTCTTTATGTATCGATGAACTTATCGAAATGGCGCTATAACACTCTTCGGGATTTCAACACTCAAGAAGGAGCTCTTCAATACCCGAGTTACTACATGTTGGTTAAAGAAAAAATTAAGTGCTATCCGGCCAAAGAAGATCTCACAGTTACAGAGAGCTCTGCAAAAATCAAATTACAAGCCTTGATGGATTTAACCTCAAGAAGACTTATTAGGTCGTTAGAAACCCCTGTTGATCCCAATCAACAGCTCGTATTGACCAGCAAATGGGGTTTTGACGGATCATCTAGCCAAAGCATTTATCATCAAAGGACGAGTGAAGATGAGCAAATCGATCTTGCTAGTAATTTTATGATTAGTCTTGTACCACTGCGGCTCGTCTCAAAAGGTGTAACAATTTGGGAAAACGAGCGACCATCTTCCACTTCATTTTGCCGGCCAATATTGTTTAAGTTTATAAAGGAAACCAAAGAAAATGTGCAGAGAGAGATGGCTGAAATCGAAGCAGAGATTGAAGCCTTAACTCCATCCACCATCACTGATGGAATTAGTGTCAAACACCAACTGCTGTTGACAATGATTGATGGTAAAATTCATTCCATTATATCCAATACAGCAGCTTCAGTGTGTGACATATGCAAGGCTTGTCCTAAAGAAATGAATAATTTAGAGTTAATCAAAGATAAACACGCAAACGAGGACATGTATAAATATAGCTTAAGCACCCTTCACGCTTGGATTCGCTCAATGGAATGCTTATTACACATTTCCTACAAATTAGACATAAAATCATGGCAAGTAAGGGGTGATATAGCAAAAAGGCAAGTTGATGACAGGAAGAAAAGAGTTCAAGAGGCTGTAAGAAGAGAAACGGGCTTACTTCTCGATGTTGTGAAACAAGGCAGTGGATCCACCAACAATGGCAACTCGGCAAGGAGATTTTTTGAAAACTACACTAAATCTGCTGAACTGACCGGAATAGATGCTATGCTTTTAAGAAAAATCTGTGTGATCTTGCAGTGTATTTCATCAGGAGAGAAGATCAACGTAACTAAATTCCGAGAGTTCTGCTTTGATACTGCTAAGCTTTACGTGGAGTTATACCCATGGTATTATATGCCTTCTTCACTTCATAAAATTTTAATGCATGGGCCAGACATAGTTCAGAACATGTCAATTGTGCCCATTGGTTTTCTATCCGAAGAGGCATCTGAGGCTAGAAATAAAGATTTTAGAAAATATAGAGAGGGGCATTCTCGAAAGCATAGCAGTATCTCATGCAATGAAGATATTATGCACAATCTTTTACTGTCTTCTGATCCACTTGTTACAAGTATCCGTCCAAAAGGAAATAAGTTTGTAAAAAAATCTTCTTTTAAGGAATTTTATGAGCTTACGGATTCTGAGAAAAGTGATATCGAATTTGTTAACATAAATGATTTAGCGGACATCGATTCTGAATTTGAATTAATTGATGATGATGATGATGACGAAGATAATTAAATGATGTTATTGTTTTAAAATGTGTAACTTAGTAAATTAGAGCTTACATCTTAATTATTTATTGTACTTTTAATGAAACTAGGTAATTTATTATCAACTTACTTAAAAGTCATACTCTCATCAGTTCTTGTGAATATTTTTGTTAATATATATTTCTGTATATATATAATATATTTATAGACCTCTTAATAAGTCTGTCTGCGGTTTAAAGTAAATACAAATGGGGAAAAAACGTTTTTTTTTTTAAATTTTCATTTCCTTTTATCCCAGAAAGTGCACATTTGGCGCACTATGTGTCTTAGTATTAAATATAGCTCTTAGTAATAGCATTACGATATTAGAGACCGCTACTTGAAACAAGCCCGGAATCAGGAGGGAGAGAGCTCGATACACTCATTTTCATAGTAAAATTTCACATTTTCTCAAATTACTCCCGAAATATGGGAGTTATGAAGAAATTCATCACCACAATTTATGAAGGCATTAAGTAATCGAATAAGATGGCATCATTAGTTTGTCATAATTTTACTCTTATTTTTCGGACATGTCTACGTCCAACCGCTCCCATACATTCGTTCCACTGTGCGCCGCCACTTCAATTTGTTGTCACCGAAAGATTAGTGTTTGTATTTTGTGATTTGATTATTAATAATTATTAATTACAATACAACATAATTTCCTACTGGACATTTACTGGAAGCTTGGTAAGTGTATCTACAATGACAGTGCATGTTTTGTGTACCTACTGTGTGTGTCACTTTGTATTTTTTCTATATACTTTATTAGGGTTATGGACTAATAATTAACGATGAATTTGAATCAGACCAATATAGTAGGTACCTATTACACACCATGAATGCTTTGTTTTTTTTTTTAAGTTGGTTTTAGTTAGACAATAAAATAGTAAGTAGGTACAAGTCAGTAATATATAAGAAGTTACTGAGATTAAACCACTGACCTGGTACTATAATAGCGGTCAGTGGATAAACTTCATATCAATTCTTAATGCATCAATTTTATTATAAAGGATCAATATGAATAAATCAAGAAATGCGGGCAAGTGCTCAAATACTCATCGATGTTTCTGTAAATCAATACAACTAATATTCTATTCTATCAATGTATAATACCTTTCCAGTAAAAAAATATGAAAGGTTATTTTTTATACAAAAAGGTTACATTTTTTTTATATTTCAGGTGATTTCTGACATGACCGACTGGCAACACTGGTTTTTTGGTTAATGTAATTTAACTGTTAATCATCAATGGTCAACAGGTTGAAAAAACTGTTAAATTATTAACAGGTTTTTAAATTTCAATTGTTGGCGTTTAGCGTTAATGTATGTCAACGGTTTCGATCAATAACAGTTTTGTTGCAAACAATTTATTGAATTTTCGATCAATAACAATTTTGTTGCAACTAATTTATTGAAGATTATTGTTTTGATAAGAATTAAGATTACTTAATTTCTATTTTGAACTGTAATGAAAATGACTTTCCCTTCGTACTTTTTCCAGGCTTAGGACTGGCTGGGTAAAAATAGTATCCAGGATTCCAGGCGTAGGTACTTAAATGATCTTCTGATTTTATATACATTATTCATCAATTTTATGTAAAAATAACAAATTGAACTTTCTTTTCTCGCACACACGCATAAGTCCGCCTCCAATGCGTCGACGCGACGGTGTTCGCGCCAGAATCGCTAGTGTTCGGTATCCTTCTGAAGTATTCGTTCCGCATACTACGTAATTCTTAGAAATTAATAAAATAATAGTTGAGTGCGTTGACGCAAAATTTTTAATCAGTTTTTTTTGGAAATGAATAAAGTAATGTGTAAAGACGTTGAGTGCGTTGACGTAAATTAACAGCTAATATTTTCAACCGGTATTTTCATTGATGAAAAACTGTTAACTCGTTGACGAACGAAAAGTCGTTAAAAAAAACAGTTTATTGATTCAACGCCCACCTCTAGTGCAGATATTCGTTCAAGAACTTCAAGCAACGGTTATATGACAAAATTATAGTCTCTTCCAAATACTCACATCAAAGGTATTTTTAAATACTTTTTATTGCCCTATTGAAATTAAATAAAAATGTCTATTTTAGATTAAGGCCGGGTAGACCAAGCGAAATAGGCATTTAACGCTATCAACCTACACACAGAGCGAGAGAGCGAGCCGTGCCGAAACGTCGGCCACGTTGATACCTTAATCGCGAAAACCTGAGACATTTCTGTGTAATAAATTATTTTAAATAGATATTGTAAATGCAAAATGCTCTAAGTCATATTTCATTAAATTATTCAACATTTTAGTTTCTTATCAGATTAAGCTGTATGTTTTTGATCGTACATAACTAGGTACTTCGACAAACTCTTGCAAAAAAATATTCCTCTTAGCAAATGGCAAAAGCAATGACGATAAATGTTATTTTGGTTAGTATGATGTTTATAGTTGAGTTAGGAAAAACAACAACATGGAAGTACTTATAACATTTTTTAATACGAAATGAAAATAAAAAAAAAAACACAAATGTATTATCAATTATAAATCCGTATGTAATTTTCGTAGTATTGAGTAAATAATCAAAGGTAGTCTTTGTTTTTAATTAAATAACACTACTTTACAACATTTAAAACCCTTATATGAAACTAATATGTATTAATAGTATAATTAGCCCTATGTTAGATAGTGAAGTGAAAAAAAAATAGGATGTCAGGTTTTATGATATGATTACTTTTTATTTCAGAATGTTTGCATATTTAGGTATCGATATATCTTTTTTATACTGATTTATCACTGAAATAATAAAAAATTGTGCATGACAAATATGTTTTTATTATCGAGTTATCCTACTGTTATGACTCTACTATGTATTATGTACAGGTAAAAAAAGGGCCTGTGCACAGTGTGCACACCAAGTTTTTTAAACGCGCCGTTGACGCGCGTTTGTAGCGATACAGAATAGAATAGAATATAATAGAATAGAATATAATAGAATAGAATAGAATACTCTTTATTATGTACACCATAAAAATTGGAGATACAAATGTTGAAATTACAGACGCGATACGCACGCGAGTCAGACGCAGCCTGTAGACCTTCTGTTGGATAAAAGCGCGCCGTCGACGCACGATTCTAAAACGTGCGTCAACGGCGCGTTTAAAAAACGTGGTGTGCACAGGCCCTAAAATGTGTAAAAACTTATATAAAAATCGTAGGTCAAAATTGATTACTTATGTTGATAAGATAATACTATGAATAGACCTACTAGAAAAAGGTAGGTAGGTATATCCGTAAGAAAGAACAGAGAGTAATAAAACCGAGAAATAACAAAGCACACAGGTGCGGCAGCGCGGCGGCGCACAGTGGATCGTCCCCATACAAGAGGTCGGACATAGAATTAAAAATTGAAAAAGTATTTAATTGAAAAAAATGAAATATACAGTTGCATTACTCTATTATGGAACTACAAAAAATGTTACTACAATTTTTTTATTTGACCAGTACTTTATGAGCAATTCGATGAAAACTGTTATTTTTCTATGGAAATGGTCACAAAAATGTCTGTATCTCATGATTCTCTCCTTGTTTCGATTTGCGGTTTTCACTACTGTTATTTACCCATTTTATGCCACATTTTCTTCAAGGACACATGGTGCCCCCAGCGACCCCCTTCCGAGATATTTTGCTTTTAGTAACTATACTTTTTATTGTATAACTGATGAAATGGAGGTACATTAAGTATATTCTGTGCGGCGTGGCGCGCGGCGTACTTCTATTGTTATAATTTATAATAATATGTAGGTACGTTAAATAGAGATAAGCGGCGCTCTCTTATTGCGATTTCTTACAGACATAGTGAACAAGTTTCGGAGATAAAGGTAAAGTACCTACGTAATTAAAATTTTAGATAAACTTCTTTTTTTATTTTTATTCCCCATATTGTTCACTAACAAAACCAAACAAACAAAAAAAAACAAAAAAAACTGACTTCTTACACTATGTTAAATGACAGAATAGTTCAATAAATTGGCGGGACAGCCGTGCGCTAGGAAATCGGACATAGGTCGTAGGTACCTCGTCAAGGCCTGGCGGGCGACCACAGATAACTATATACTAGTCAGAGAAGGGCGACTGGACTACTGAAGCGACGTACGCAAGCCGCTATATTATATAACATTTTATTATTAAAAGAATTGAACTATTTTGCAAAACGTAATCACACATTATTCTTCTATATGTTATTAACTATTCTTATATATATATATATTTTTTTTAAAGATATATACTTCAAGAATAATAAGAAAAACATAAAAAAATCATCGAATTAGCCTCCTCTTCCGATTTTTTTTTGATCTAGTGAAGTTTTCGATATCATGTTTTGAATCACAAATTGTCAAAGTACATATAGTCAACTACAATATACATTTTGTTTGGCTTTAAGCAATCACTATTTCTTTTTTATTATTGAATCAGAGTGATGTAAAATTGGGAATGCTTCGCCTTAATTAAAATGTTTTGGATGTGTAGATCGATGAAGTACTCTCTGCTTTTGAAGACTTAAGCAGGATTTTTCTCCTTAGTTGATCCTGATATTAAAATGTGATAATAAGATTTTTTTTCCTGGATTTTATGTTACCTCTTTCTCGGCGTGATTAATACACCCATGCCAAATTACAGCTTTCTAGTACCAACCTATTAAGAGCCTCTGAACTAAGCCGGGGACAGACAGACAGACCGACGGACGTGGCGAAACTATAAAGGTTCCTTCTTGACTATGGAACCCCAAACAGTATCCATAGGAGTTACACAAAAAATATAATAAAAAAAACCGGTCAATTGCAAGTCGGACTCGCGCACGAAGGGTTCCGTACTATTACCAATCTTTAAAAACGGCAAAAAAAAAAATCATGTCTGTTGTATGGTAGCCCCCGTTAAATATTTATTTTATTCTGTTTTTTAGTATTTGTTGTTATAGCGGCAACAGAAATACATCATCTGTGAAATTTCAACTGCCTGACTATCACGGTTCATGAGATACAGCCTGGTGACAGACGGACAGACAGACAGACAGACGGACAGCGGAGTCTTAGTAATAGGGTCCCGTTCCAGATTTTTAGTAACTAGCAAAGACGTGCTTGATCCCTAGACACTTGATGTGTGTAGCGGTCAACCTTCAGGCGCGGCCCATTTTTTAAGCTCTTGTATTAATTTAATAAAATCACATGAAAGATCTAACTTATCCGAGTCAGAATGCTCCAATCACGCTATTATATGCATGCTATTTTAGTAACTAGCAAAGACCTGCTTGATCCCTAGACACTTGATGTGTGTAGCGGTCAACCTTCAGGCGCGGCCCATTTTTTAAGCTCTTGCATTAATTTAATAAAATCACATGAAAGATCTAACTTATCCGAGTCAGGATGCTCCAATCACGCTATTATATGCATGCTATTTTATTTTGTAAAACGTATTTTCATACAGGGCCTATTTTGCTATTTTGCAGGGGCTATTTTTGATATTTTGATTTAGGATTAGCTTCTCCACTATCCTGAATAATCATACTGTAGCGACGTCGGTACTCTTTTCGCATGCTGGTAAGCCACAGAAACGCTACCATCTACTTACGCAGACGTAACCAGCTTCAAAATTCACCGTAGGTACGCTTCGCTAGCGGCCGGGGGTTTTTTTTTTTTTGGGTGGGAGTTTATCAAATAATTTCTCCCGCTCTGGATGGAGCGGGAGGGTGTGTCTGACTCTTACTGACTAAAAGCCACCCGTGTTCCTTCCATTGCCTGTGTTGCCATGGCCCTCGGTACCCCTTTCGTACTTTCTCAAGACCCCGGCTGGCATCGGCCCCCTACACTTGACTTGTGGACCCCTAAATCTCTTTGAGGCACACATGGAACACAACGCGCCGTCGACCCGGGCGGGTGAGGGTGTAATGTAGAGACTACGGAACTATTTTCGCATGCTGGCGCAAAATAATTGTTTATTCTTTTTAGGGTTCCGTACCTGTAGGGTGCCGAATGGAACCCTATTATTAAGCCTCCGCTGTCTGTCTGTCAGCGAGCTGTATCTCATGAACCGTAATAGGTAGACGGTTGAAATTTTCACAGATTGTGTATTTCTATTGCCGCTATAACAACAAAATAATAAATGGTGTCAATATTTGAAGGGACCATAACGTCGCCTTAGAGTGAAAACCTGTCGCGGGAAGGTACTAATGGGTCACCGAGGCCCCCGCAACACAGGCAACAAAAGGAATACGGGTGGGTTTTATTCAGTAAGTGTCAGAATTAAATAATTATTCCAGTAAAGTTGCCTTTTTCGCATATACAAGGTTTTCACTTTAAGGCGACGATAAAAGAAGCGTTTTTTTCGACGTTTTTTGCTTGATCTAAAAGGCTCCTACATACTGGCGCGACTTGTCGCGACACCGCTTGTAGCGCTACACGCACTGTCTTTGTGTCGCGTCGCGGTGCGCGACAAGTCGCGCTAGTATGTAGGAGCCTTAATACGGTATGGAACCTTTCATGTGTGAGTCCGACTCACACTTGACTTTTCATTATGTTTTCCTTCTCATCATTCATGCAAAAATAAATTACTTACTACGTAACTACACATTTTCTTAGAAGTTTTCATACGTTACAAAATCCCCTAGAATAACCTTTCTTATAATGAAAAATCGACCAAGTGCGTGTCGGACCCCGCACAATGAAAGGTTCCGTAGTTGGGATTACCTGGGAAGAATTTATTCAAAAAACAAACTTAACATTGTAGTTGAAAAACATGTTCTCCCATACATCGATATATGCCACGGTCAATTCTCCAACTGCAAATTTAAGTTGGTCGACTATAACTCTTTAACTTGTAAAGCCTACTTTGTCGTGATAGTTTTTCTTTTAATTTTATTATGTACTACTGCCATGAATTTTTCAAATCTCCATAAACAACCATTTAGCTGGCAGGGGGGGCACTTGACTAACAAAAATTAGCACTTTAATGCTTAATATTACGCAAGTGGATCCTTGAATCGAAAAGTGGTGTTCCCAGACCTGCAATATTTTTGAACGGCCTATCAAACGATGGCCCACACCATGAGGTAGACGAGAAAAAGAATATCATCCCCACATTAAGTGCAAGGGAGGTACGCTAAAAAAAATGTTTACAAGATTTAATTTAGCACTTTGTCGGCGTGATTAATACCCGTATGTAGACAGACAGACGGACATGGCGAAACTATAAGGGTTCCTTGTTTACTACGGATCCCTAAAACTCGACCAAGTGCGAGCCGGACTCGCACACGAAGGCTTCCGTACCGTATTAAGACCGAGCAAAAAATGCTGAAAAAAACGTTTCTTGTATCGAGACCCTCTTTAATTATTAACTTTATTACATTTTTATTAACTGTGGTTATAGCGGTCACACAATTTTATTGCACGATCACCTGCGATCACGATCACCACTAATATTATAGTAACCTAGATTGGGGATTCCCCGTGTCACGCGTACCTAATGCGCACCAAGAATGAGGGCTTTTAAAAGGATTTCGATGTAACTTAATAGATGGCGCCTCTATAATGTTTACGAAATTTATTAAACGGTGGTAAAAAGGAATTCAACCCATGTTTCTTGGGGAAAGACCAAGAGCACATACACGTCCTTAAAGCCTTTAAGCTAAAGAATATCACGTATTTATTTAAGTCTGTATTCTAATGGCTTAATTAGTAATTAACTCAAAACTGCAGGTGAGACAGGGAACCAGACAGCATTCGGCACCCCATCATGTCTGGCGCCCCTGGGCGGTCGCCCAACCGCGCCCTGCCCAAAAGCCGCTACTGCTGTTCACCGCCCTTGGTTGACTGGTAGAGAATGCCTAAATCATTAGGTCCGCCTTTGTAACTTATTATGTGCGACAAATTTAAATAAATAAATAAAGATTAAAAAGGAATGCGGAGGTCTAAGTTCTATGGTGCATCTTTACGTTTTTTTGGTCCACTCAGATCTGTTTGTTCTTTTCACAAAAGGCCATCTTAGACATTAATCTGGACTTTAAAAGAGACTGTGACTTCTCAGAGTAGTCAGTTAGGCTATTCCCACACGAGGTGACCAAAATTGAACCAGTTTTCGACGCCGCGCGCCGGCGCAACCAATCGCGTTAGCACATACGAGTACATTTCTATGGCAGTTCTCACATGACGAAACTTGTAGAAAACTAGTTTTCAAAGGCGACGCAAACAACTACGCGCAACTCGCTAACTCGCTCGGTCGTTGCAACGCAATCTTTCATAAAATTTGCGCATTATCGTGTGTCATGTGAATATCGTTAAAATTGATACAACTTATTGAGTTGGGCCATGTGAGAGTACCTACCTACCAGTGGCATCGCAGTTGGCAACGCCCGTTGCCAACCATCGCAGTAATTGCGTAGCACAATTACAGTAGCAATGGGTTTCATTTTGACAGTTCAACAACATTCATTGCTTTATGTACCTTGTTGAACAGACACATTTTTCGAACATATGAAGAAATGGATTAGCAATACAGGGTGACATTGAAAAGATGCGACAAATCGAAATGGGAGATTGTACTCATCATTATGAACAACTTTTACTAAGGGACCAAAGCTACAATCCCAAAAAAAAAACTGCTGTCCCCTACATTTATGTTCGCAATACCTCATCAAAATGTAGGAAAAGCAGATTTTTTTTTTGGGATTACAGCTTTGGTCCCTTAGTAAAAGTTGTTAATAATGATGTATACAATGTCCCATTTCAGTTTGTCGCAAGTTTTCAATTTCAACCTGTATACTTCAAAATCATTCAGATTTGTGTTTCAAACTGTGTTACGCAATTGCTGGGCAGTTTAGGTTAAGTTGCCGTCACCCTGTGTGAGAATGGGCTTAGGAAAGACTGAACTCAACTAGTTCCAAAACGATAAGTTATTTTTGACGTGTAAAAATGTTTCTCTGATTAAATTTACAGAATTAAATATCATTTATAGTCACACCACATATGCTTCTCAAGGAACGCATTTCCACAGCATTTACTCTACTTTCATACTTCTTTTGCCACACCCAACATTCACTTTTATGAACAACGCACACCATTATGAACAGGTGACCAAATAAAAAGCCAAAATGCGGATAAATATATATTTAGAGAGGCCAATTAAAATATATTGTTATTATGTGAAATAAATTGCAACATTAAAATTGGCTTGTTGCATTCCTTAACATTATTATAATAACGTATGCCGTATCTCTTACATATAACCTTACAAGTTAAAAATACATTTGTTTACAAAATACGATAAAAGAAAACACTAAGCAATCAAAATGCAACTGTAAATGAGATGGATGATACTTGGGCGAATTTAATTCCAAAATCTATAATACATAATGAGACATTTTTTTGCAAGTTTACAATGCTTACAAGTCCAATAATATCTATGAAGAAAAAATATATAAATATAAGGACTATTTTGTTCAAAGCACCATACTGGCCGCATTGATTTATTTCTAAATTCAATACACTATTTTATTAATAGACGAGAAATATATTTTTTATATTAAATTATCCTTCATAAGTTTCCACAATTTCGTAAGTTCACATTTCTTTTCGTGAGCGATCCTTAATTAACACAATTTACCCAATATCTCCACCTCATCTGAAAATAAAAGTTTTAAGCATTAATATACATAACATTACGCCTGTATTCCTGGAAGGGTTAAGCAGAAGTGTGCCCATAATACACACATTTCGCTAGTTATGTTTAAGTCCCATGTAATAGGGAGCGAGCCTATTGTCATCAACTGGGCACAAATGTAGAATTCCAGATGGAAAAAAAAATACCCAATATCACTTTCCTCGACCCAGAAATTGAACCCAGAACGTCATGCTCAGCAGTAGCGCTTGCAACTAGCAGGGATGGGGGATACTTTTGATCGCGGGCAGGATTTCAACGCTTCGCGGGCCGTAGGTTCCCCATCCCTGCACTAGACCAATTAATATTTAAGTCGTTAACTTCTTTTAGATTAGACAAAAAATATAATAATTTGTTACAGATAATCTATTTTAGAATCTACATATACAGATAAATAAAATTGGAGTGTCTGTTTGTAATATTAAAATAACCACTTTTTACTAAATGCATATGGATGTATACACGGTACATATACCTATATAACATTTTTTGCAATTTTTGTCTGTCTGTCTGTTTGTCTGTGTGCTCTGGCTAATTAATCTCTGAAACGGCTGGACCGATTTTGACGGGACTTTCACTGGCAGACAGCGGATGTAATAAGGAGTAACGTAAGCTACTTTTATTTTAGAAATTTTGTTTATTTTTATTTATATATATCTAATACATCTTCTATACAAATAAATAAAATTAAGTGTCTGTTTGCAATGTCAAAATAACAGCTCTTTACTAAATGCATAGCAAAGTATATACGGTACTTATTACAAAAAACAATATTTAATATTTTTGTCTGTCTGGCTGTTTGTTCCGACTAATCTCCGAAACGGCTGAACCGATTTTGACAGGACTTTCACTGGCATATTACTGATGTTGTAGGAGTAACTTAGTACTTTTATTTAAGAAAAAGCCACGCGGGTGAAGTCGCGGGCAGCAGCTAGTTTGATAAGAAGGAACACTGCCTAGAATAAAACTAATCACCCTATTTCCTATTTAAGGCATTCGTTACCCAGTGTTACATTACCACATACCACATAGGGCACGATACTAAGGCGATTATCACACTGCACCGCGCTCCGTCGCATAGCGCGGGGCGGCCATAGCAAACATTTTGCGCGCGGGAGCGCGTCCCGCGTGCAGATTGTATTTTCTATACAAACTGATACAATGCTAAATCTGCCGCCCGTGCTACGCGACGGAGCGCAGTGCAGTGTAATAATCGCCTAAGTGTCCCATCGTTTGTAGAACAGTACCACATTTACCTTCCTGAGCAGAATAATCTATGAATTTCCACCTGAACACGTTTTCCTTGCTTCGGCCAACCAGGACCCTAATTGCGTGCCACATTTTGAATCGCAATCCGACAGTTTTAATAATAATAATAATAATAATATTTATTTGCTTAAAACACGGTATAAAAAGGTGTTATAATACAAAATGAGATCATACATGTTTTGCTTATAATTAAAGCATGCAACATTTTTGAAGGATAAGATAAGTTTTGAAGGATAGTTCTAATCCATTGCTTCATAGGTTTGCAAAATTCGTATGGTCAACGTAAATAAAGCAATGGACGCGGGTGAACTGTCAAAATGAAACCCATTGCGATCAACTGTCATTTTATGCAGTGCCGGATTAAGTAAGCGCGGGGCCTGTCGCAAATTCTATCGAGGGGCCCAAAAATAGGGTAAATGAAAATACATTTTTGGTTTAAGATTACTAAATTATAATAAAAATACTTATTGTAGACTGTAAGTCTTTCAAATAAATAGACAATTTCAACATTTTGAATCGAGCCATTTCAATTCTGCTACACATCCGCACTGAGTGTCGAGTAAGGGTGCTCGCACACGTCAGACTTTTTGTAGAGCCGATTATTGGGCCGATTCAAAATTCTATACATTTATACGAACGACTTTTTGTTGATCTTGTGCTTTTACTTTTATGAAATTCTGTGTTTTATATTCTCCAACGAAATAATCGGTTACCGATTGTCTGACGTGGATTGTCTTAGTCGAAAAATGTGTTACGTTTCATGTTTTTGTGACATCAAATTAATTCAATATACGTACCACTCTCCTAATAAGTTTCACTCAAAAAATTACGCTCAGGCGGAGATGGGTGGGTTTAAATAAGCCCCCCTTTGTGCTTTGCCCGTAGCAATTGTTACTCTTGCTACGTGGTTAATCCGGCACTGATTTTGGTGTGTTACGTAATTGCCTCGCTGGGTCGGGAGTCTATTTAAAGACTTCCAGGTTAGCCAAGGCAACTCGTGTCAAGGTAGATTTTCAGCAGGTGGAATGAATAGTTTGGGTAAAGAAGCATTGACTCGCCACAGTTTCAGTTCCTAGTTTATCATTTGTGACTGAGTTGCAGCTATAGCTATATGTAAGCGGGACGCTCTTAATGCCTGGACGCTTTATTTAGGTATTCATTTCTGTTTACGTTTTTAATTCTGCTTGAGTATAGTTTTCGTTTTTTTTTGTTGGTATAGTGGTGTGCTAGCTGACATAATTATGGCTAATAATTTAATGTTTTGTGTTGCGCGTAGTGTAAATTATTTTACACAGAATCTGTACAGAATTGCACAGAATCCATTTTTTTTTCTAATTGTACAGACAGCTGCCCTGCTGGGGAGTTTGTTGCGCCACTTCTTACCAGCTAAAGCACTAGGAAGTGGTGAAGGGTGGGTGGGTGGGGGTTGGGGGACTTCCTTATTTAATTTTGACGTGTAAAAATGTTTCTCTGATTAAATTTACAGAATTAAATATCATTTCCCTTAGTCTGGCCATCTTAGTCGCCAGGGATGTGGAACTCTGCTATGGACTGGAATAGTTTCAGGTGACCAAATACATACATAAACTCACGCCTTTTTCCCTTGGGGGTAGGCAGAAACTATAGAACACCACCTGCTACTCTCCTTACATACTCCTTTTGCTTCGTTTACGTTCATACATCTGGTCATACACGCACGCCGGTTGCGAGTACTACGCACCTGGACCTTTTTGAAGAACATCACCAATAAGGTCGCTATATGTCTTCCTGGGGCGTCCCCTCCTGGCGTTTTTACTCACATCTGCCTTGTTAGTTTTGTTATTCGCCTTTCATTCATCCTTTCAACATGACCAAACCATCTAAGCATACTCTTTTCAATTTTTGTCACTACATTTTCCTTTAAACCGCACCGTTGTCGTATCACATCTTACAGCCTATCATTTATAGTCACACCACATATGCTTCTCAAGGAACGCATTTCCACAGCATTTACTCTACTTTCATACTTCTTTTGCCACACCCAACATTCACTTTTATGAACAACGCACACCATTATGAACAGGTGACCAAATAAAAAGCCAAAATGCGGATAAATATATATTTAGAGAGGCCAATTAAAATCTATTGGACACTAGGAAGTGGTGAAGGGTGGGTGGGTGGGGGTTGGGGGACTTCCTTATTTAATTTTGACGTTTGTAAAGTGCTGATACTCAGCCTAGTTTGAAAAAATGATTTTTGATTTTGATTTTGAGTATTTCTTTAGATCGTTCGCCGGTGAGTATTTAAAAAAAACTCACGTAAACACGGCGATGCACACTGGCAGGCGTTTACTCAGTCGTCGCGAGCGACGTGCCTGCGTTGTAGCGCGACGGCCAGGTCATGCTGCAGGGCGGCCTTGCGGCGCACCACGTCAGCTGGTACCACGGACCGCAGGCCGTTCACTATGTCCTTCGTTTTTCCTGTTTAGGGAGAAATGTTTGTAGAACTTGGCATTTTTTTACAAAAGTAAGGCTTTTATGGTAGTTAACACTTGGGTTAGATTAACAAAAGTTCTAGAAGCTTTAATTTGGGAAGTCGGTGGCAAAAAACAAAAATAGTAATCCAAAGACACCGATTTCCGAAATTTAAGCTATTTATCAATTAGTAGTGTATTTTTTTTAATGTGAAAAGGAATTTTATTTTTTCAATTAGGTATTAGTTGTGTTACCTACACCACACAAATTTGTAGACCGTTAGTTGCTACGTAAATAATAGCGACAGGAAGTTATTATAACATTGTCAACATACACTAAGTGGATAAAATAAGTATTATTTAAGCTAACTCAAAAACTACCCAAGCAAAGTTTAATCAAATCTATATGCGACCACTTCGCGAGCTTCCTCTAACACTTGATTAAAAAATCACGTAAATAGGCGCAGTAATCATGGAGACAGCCGGTGTACATAAATGAAAAATTATAAAAATAAACACCGAATACATAACCTCCCCCTTTTTTAAGTCGGTTAAAATGTCAATACTTAGATTGTAATTGAGATTTACTGATTGTTTAAGACAGGGCCGGATTTAGGGCAGGGCAACAGGGGCACTGGCCCCGGGCCTCCACAATTAGATTTTTCATTGATTTTTATATGAATAAAATACTTCGTTTGTGTCCTTCAAAAAAAAAAGAGTCCACAATCATAACTTCGTAAGGTACCTTCTTTGAATTGTTTTTTTTATCTGTTTCACAAATTTTTCGGGGTCTCCACTTCTTGGTTGCCCCAGGGCCGCCACAACTTTAAATCCGTCCCTGGTTTAAGAAGTTACTGACCATTGGTAAGGCTATAGAACTTGTACAAGTGGAAATATTTTTTTTTTTTCAATCGTTAATACGTAATAATCTACGTGTATTGATAGGCAGTTCAAAACTATTGTTGGAGAAAGCTGCTTATCTACTTGTACTTTTTTTTTGTAACTGGATTTAAATCCTCACGGATGTCCTCCGGCCGGACGGAGGGGTCTCCGTCCGCCCCAGGGCGCAGGACATCCATGAGGATATCAAGCTGGTCAAGCGGGACTGAAGTGTTTGACTCCCCCGTGACGTCTAAGAGGGACGCGCGTGGAATATTACGCGCCACCACCTTGGGTCTTATATGATGGGGGCGACGGATCTACTTGTAATTGCCGTAACATCTTGCAGTAAGTTTAACGAGTTTGCCCATGAGAGGCCAATCTATTGCCCATTTTATGTTACAGAATTAATATGAAATCATTTGCAAGAAGGTCACTAGACTAAATTGACATACTCAGACCCTTCAAAATTCAGTTACCATCTTGATAAGACATTGATTACCAAAATAGATATCGTTGAGCGTGTTCCTGATCTTGTTCTCCATATCCTCGACCATGCGGCCGATGTTCACGATGTGTGGCGTCACGTCGCTCACTGCCGAGTCCTGTTCCGCCTGGAATTTATATTGAACATTTTTTGAATAGGCTGCTGGATAAAAGGGTAGAGTTAGGCGTTAGCTTCACGAGCGAGTGTATCGCCACGAGTCCGCCCTGTTATCGTTATCTCCATGAGACTATTATTCTTCGGCCTGCATATCGTCGCGACGAATTGACGGATACCCGCAACTACTCGTTTCACAGTTGTTCACACACGCACGGAATAGGGGTTAGCGGGAAGGGAGATCACGTCTCGCGGCGAGTGCGCACTGCGAACAGGTCGTGTCTCGCGGCGGGTGCACTGCGAGTTGTTGACGTTATGCTCCTCAATGTTACCCGCCGCATCGTCGCGATAGTATCGCCGTGTGCAGACACGTTGATAGAGTTGTTATAGAATGAAGTGGCAGGACGCTAATATCGCCGCGTATTTCTTGCCCGTGGAGGTGGCGACTTAGTCAGAAATTGCACATGGTTCTTATTTTAAAATCAATTTAAGCATAGTCACCCAGAATCTACAGAAGCCATTTTTTTGGCTTCTGCAGATTCTGGGTGACTATGCTACACTCATAGGATCAAACATACCATCACCATAGAACAGTAAACAGCATGCAGCCTTTAGTGACAGCCAGCATGCTATAAATTGCAACATAGTAGCACCCAATCACACGTATTTTAATCTACTTTTACTAATATTGTTCTAAGATACACTGGATGTAGGTACCGTGTGAAAGATGATAATTATGGCTTGAAAGGGTGTGGCTACCGAAATGAGTACTGATAGAGAAGTATGGAAGAAAAGGATGTGTTATGCCACAAATAAATTGGAATAAGGCTGGAGAATGATGATGACTAATATTGTCTCTCTCTCCCTCAGATACTCCATTTCTTTCTTTCATACACAGTTTCAGAAAATTATAATAACACTGGAGCAGTGGTGGCCCAGTGGTAACGGCCGCGACTTACAAGTTGTAGGTCGTAGGTCCGAAACCAGACAGGTGCTTTACTTTGTGTAAATTATTTAATCACCACTGCTCCCAAAACGGTGAAGGAAAACATCGTGTCCTAGAACCAACAATTCGAAGACATGTGACATCTACCAACCCGCACTGGGCCCGCGTGGTGGATTACGGCCCACTCCCTCTCATAGAGAGGAGGCCTGTGTCCCAGCAGTGGGAACATTATAGGTTGATTAAGTATAATAATAGTCTCGCACCTGAAACTATTGTAAGTTTGAAAAAAGAAGGAGGCCTTTGGTTATCAGTGCTACACAAAGTTACTGGTACAAGGAAAATAAATCATTGTTCTGAACATTCACTTAAGCTGCACATTTACTATCATGAAATAAGTCCTGCTGTAAACAGTGGACTCTTTGACTGCAGGAAAGTATTAGCATTTATAAGCGATTTTTGGTAGGGGCAAAACTTATAGGTTCACAGACTGCTTATTTTTTTTTTGTTCTAGTTCATAAACTTTCTATAAATAATGGAACAAGGTAAAATGGGATTTTATCAAGGAAATGCAGTTGTACCACAAATGTAGTAATAATAATTAATTCTCCTGTCTGCTTACACAGTAATTAGTGAGATTTTTGTAAACCTGTTACTGGGTTGTGGAGGTCAGATAGGCAGTCACTCCATATAAAATGCTGGTACTCAGCTACATGCGGTTGGACTGGAAGCGACCCGAACATGTAATCCTACGGCTGGTTCAAGGTGGAGTAGGAAAAGTTCATGGAAAGACTACGGGGAGGCCTTTGACATTAAAAATGCCATTTAAGTGACTAATTGAAATAAATTATTTAACTGTCGACCATGTACAGCGGGGCAGGAAAGACTGAATAAAAAAATGGAATTAAAATATATATAGCCCTTAATTTAGCTGATTTGTTTACCTGTCTAGTCAGACTGCCGCCAAGGTTCATAGTCCCGCTGCTTTCCTTATTAGTTTGCAACCACAGCATGGCCGTGGATGTGAGTTTGTAGTGAGCATTACGGCCAGAGCTTTTCTCAATCACCTCTACTACATGTATGGAATCCCAGCAGCCTTTGATCTTTTGGGATCCGTCGCCGGCTTTCTTTATCAATATAACACCTGGAAGATTGTGTAGTATGGTTTATGGTAAGTTACATTGTTAAATTATTATTTATTACTGGTAAGTAAGTATATTTATTTGCATAAAATGTGGGACAAAAGGATATTAAAGAAGTGATGATAAGCATTGTATGAATGTAGTTTTATAAAATAATCTGTAGGAAAAATTTAAAAAATTGTCTATGATCGAGGCTGCCATAGTTTTAAATACATACTATAGGAAAATAAACCTTTTCAATATTATTAACCACTAAACATTGCAGGATTTGTAGGTAATTAAATATAATATTACTATAACGGCAACATGTTGTGTAGGCTGTAACAATAAGTCAATTTGTTTCCTGTTCTTAACCTAAATGTATTTCAATGGATAACTAACCAGCAAACCCATGATCCATGTCCCACAGGTATACAGAGCTGACACCACCTTCAAAATACATTTCTCTGTACTGATCGAAGGCGTGATTAGCATCGATTTCTAACTTCCTGAGCCTCTCTGAAGGCATTGACCCATCTTCTAGTGGAGGGTCGTATGTGTTTGACCATGGTGATCTGTAAGAGTCGCCGTCGCGGTTGTAATCGCACAGCAAGTAGTCCTTCCCTGTGCTACGGTCCTGAGCAATCTTTAGAGGCTGGTCTACTGATGATAGCAGGTCATCGCACATACTAGGCACCAGATCTATTAAGTCTGTCAAGTTTTTCTCAATTTGCTGCGGAGGCAACCTCCGCATCAAGTCCAACGCACAATCCATTTGTTGATCAGTCTGCAATAATCATAAAATATAGCACAGATTTAGTAAATTCCGTTAATTTTGGTGCATTAGTCATCATAACAAATAGTCTTATAGAACGTTAGAGCACTTCTAATAACCAAAAGGGCAACTTACCATGATTAAATGAGAACGTAGAAAATGCAAATAAATATGTAAAATTAATTACAAGTGTTTTTACTGTTAAAATTGTTTTATTCCAAATAATAGGAAATCCCAACCCGAATTGATAACTTGACGTAATTTGACAGCAAAAGTTAGCGTCCGGAAATTTTATTTAGGTTAGTATTTCATTGTAAGTTCCTACTTGTTTCAGAACTTTTTTTATTGTTCGGTATTCTCGACAGTTTTATCGATTTAGTGAAACAATCGTGATCTATTGAATCATGAATCAGATATTATGTAACAAAACCAATCTCATTGCGAATTATCTGCGATATATTTTATCTTGTAGTCTGTTTGCATTGTTTTTGTAGTTTTGAATAAAGTTTATTCGAACTGTCGATAGTTGAACATGTTGATTTGAGGCCGGAAACAGCTGGCACGTCACTATAAACTTTAAAATGGAATGTTGCCTGGGTTATGAGACGCCGGTATACCTGTTTCACTCCCTCTTGTAAAAATTCCTATAGGAAGAAAGTAAGCGTCATCTTCAATGAAAACATGTAACTGTTTCCTGTTGAATGTCAGTTTGTGAATAATGTTGTGTGTGTCAAAGTTTTGTTGTTATTACATATAATTTCGTTAATTACCGTGTATTACTTATAATAACACTTTTATCAATGGAATTGTGATCCATTTTCGTGTCGGCACTAAAAGACATAGTTACGTGAAGTGTGAATTCTCGTAAAGGTTTGCATTGTGTACTTAATTATACTTATTCAAATGATTCACGTTATGGGAATGTTATCACAGTTATTATTTTAAAAATTATATTATACGCGCCTAAACGGGAAGTTGGTGTAGCGAAGCCGCAATTATCTTTTGTCAGTAAGGTATATAGTAGTGCGGAGATTGCAAATAAGGTAATCCTATTTGCACTAGGTTATGACCAAGTTGTGGCCTCTAGAAACCCTATGATCGTTGCTACTGCGTTTCTTTGTCGAACATCACATGTTTTTAGTATATCTAGGGAGATTTTGAGAGAAACATGATCTGAAAATCATTAAAAACTTTGGATCTATCAGTTAATAACCCTATAGTTAAGAAACAATAGGGCTTTGTGTAATAATATAGCATTGTATTCAAATATGTTACAGCACTTAGTATAAAGTGTTCCTGTCACGAACATTTGGGTGTGTTGAGTTTTAATTAACATATAATCCACAGTTTTGCTCATGATCTACTTTAAAAGTTGATGTCAGGATGTTTATGACAACATTAAGTACTTGATACAAGTTTGAATGGGTAGTTTATCAACATGAAGTGTTGATGGAGCCGAAGCCTTGAAATGTCAGTGTAAAAATGATTAAAGTGGAATATGAATTGTTACTTCAACTGTGAAGTTTATGCTTGTACATTTTATAAAAGTTAATACCAGCAAGTAGTTTTGGCCAAAACTAACATAAAAACTAAATAAATAAATATGAATTGTTTTACATGTACAGATCACCTACAATAATATTAAACCTCAGAAAACAATTTATTTTCAGTTTATTTACAATCATATTTTCAGAGCTATCATTGGTTATGTAAGGGTTATTATTATAACATAAAATCTGTATTTCCCCCACAGGGCTAAGAAAAGTTATTAAGTACATCATAATTTTGCCAGTTATGTTTTAGTTATTCATTCAACAGCGGGCGAGTAGTGTTATTAGTCAACACAAATTCAACCACTAAAACCCTGTAATAGTTGTTAGCTACATTGTTGACAACGAGCTGCTGTCTGTGCCTTTTTCTATAATAAAAGTAGCCTAAGGTAGTCCTTATAATGTCAGCTATCTGCCAGTCAAATTCCCGTCGCGTTGGTCCAGTCAGAACAGACAGATAAAAATGTTAAAAATTGTTTTTTTGTTTTAAGTACTGTGAATACATAGTTTCATACGCATTTGCAACACAAGATGGTTATTAACATTAAGTTAATTAAATTAAAACCAAGTTAAACCAAAAAAAGGCTCTCAAGGCATTGTACCTTGCTGAATTGCAATGGTGATGCGTTGTACGAGAAAGCCGCCAGCTTTTCGGTCACCAGTTACATCAACTAGACGTTTCACCTTCACGTTTATATGCATTTAGTAAAAAGCTGTTATTTTGTCATTACAAACAGACACTTCAATTTTATTTATTTGTATGCCAACAATTTGTTTTAAAACTTAGTTTCATAACCTTGTTCTATATGTTTACTTGACATAAGTGAGGTGTTAATTTTCTGTATTTAACATGATTTACACATATACTTCCTTGTTTATAATAGGTTCTAATAAAAAATAATTAGAATACCTATATCATTTAGAAAGGTTAACACAAATGGGTGAAGTTGAGCTGAAATATATTTATTTAAATATTTCATCCATAACTATCTTTATGACTTTTGATAAAAAGCCAGATGACACAGTATCATTGATATTGTTATTTAATTCAAACTATAATGTTAGGCATTTGTACTATAGTACACTACATATACAGCACAAGTCATCAATCAGCACTTTTCGAACATCAAAATTACATAACACAGTCCCCCAAAAAGCCTAGTGCTTTAGCTGGAAAGCAGTGGCGCAAAAAACTCCCCAGCATCACAGCTGTCTGTGCAGTTAGAAAAGTTGATGCTATACAAAATAATTTACACTGCACAACACAAAACATTAAATTACCTTCACTATACCAACAATAATTTCCTTCAAGATGCAGTAAAAAAAAACTAAAAACAAGGTACATACAGTTCATAGCATGTCAACTGGGTAGACTGTAGGTTCCTTTTGCACTTTTATCAGTAGACTGTAATCACCAATCAACTTGCCAGGTTATTGCCACAGTTTTCTGTCACAACAAATTACTCACTGGCGGACTAAGGGGGGCGGAGGCAGGGGCGGTCTGCCCCAGGCCGGGCCCAGGAGGGCTCCCCAAATCTTGAGAAGTGCTTTTGCATCAAATCCCAAAAAAGGCCAAAATATGCATAAAAGCAGTTGGACGCCCGTTACATATGCAAAATTTAAATGTAGGGTGCAAACATTTTCGATCTTTAATATTTTTTTTGCATAAATAAGACGAAAATCGAGCTCGCTAGGGTCCTACCAGCATTCATTTAATTGCCGCTGGTGTTTTTTTATTACCATGCTGGGTAAAAGTTAACAGATTTATCAACAACTGTTCTTGGCATATTTTCCAGGCATAGTGTTAAACGGAGAGTGACGTAAACCTGTCATGATGCCGACCCAACTGGTGAACCAAGATAACCACCAGAACGATGTGCGAGTGAAGACGGTGTACAACGGTGATGTGATGATCACGTACATCAATCACAACATCAACTTTGAGGAGTTCACGCAGGAGATGGTGGCGATATGTCGGTTTTTGCCTGATCAGGTTGGTATATTTCCTACTTATACAACTATTTACTAAATTAAATAACTAACTATTGTAAAAAATTGGTTGGTTATTTTAACTGAAAGAAAAAAAAAACAATTAAAATTAAATCTGCGTTTTTAGGGTTCCGAAGTATACAAAGAATCCTTAAAGTTTCGCCATGTCGGTCTGTCTGCTGTCTGTCTGGCCCCGCTTAAGCTCCGAGACGCTCAGTACTAGAAAGCTGTAATTTGAAATAGGTATACATATTAATCACGCCGACAAAGTTGTTAAATAAAATCTGGAAAATATTTTTTTTTTATCGTTCCACCCTTGCACGAAATGTGATCTCGTCTATCTCATGGCGTGGGGTATCGTTGAATAGGCCGTTCGAAAATATTGCGGCTCTGTGAAGACCATTTTTCGATTCAAGGATCCGTTTGCGTATTATTAAGTTTGATCTCGTAAAATTGGCTCTCTAAGCCAATTTTTGTTAGAGTGAAGTATACATATCCCCCTGCCAGCTAAATGGTTGTTTATGGAGATGTGAAAACATTCATGGCATTAGTAGGTCCTTAAAAAGATATTAAATTTTTTGTCTAGTTTTTTTTTGCCTTTTCTTCAAAACCTCTGTATTTTGAGCGATCTCTGGCTATGTTGACCCCTCAAAAATGATCAGAGATAGTCACCAACTATTTATTAACATAAAATCTTTAAATTTTAGGTGTTTACTATGAAGTGGGTGGACGAGGAAGGAGATCCGTGCACCATATCGACTCAGTTGGAGCTGGACGAGGCGCTGCGCCTCTACGAGATCAACAGGGATTCTGAGCTGACTGTTCACGGTAAGTCCTATGATAATAAGTACATTCTACAGTGACGTATAGTACCTACGCGTCAAATTTAATGGCGGCTCTGAAGTGTGCTACTCGCTGCGCAGTACCCCATCTCTCACCCCCGCTGACACATAAATTCGTCACTGCGTAGCGACTCGCCTAATGTTCCGAGCCGCCATAAAGTTTGAATCGGGCTGTACCCATGCGATATCGGCGGTATAAGTAGGTAGTCTAATTCGAGCTATTAACTAGATCTATTTCTTGATCTAGTTTCGAGTGAAACGAAATGCGAAATCACGATGTTTTCGCAACGTGTATCTATCATGCAAGGCAACAATTACACGAATTTACAAGAATTATATAAACTAAATCTGGATAACAATTAGGTACCTACAAGAATTATATGAACTAAATCTGGATTTATTTCATACTTTTGCGGCAGAAAACTGATGTATAACGTGTATGTACTATGTTTTGAAATGAAAAACCTTTATTGTCATAAGCAGATAGGTACCGTTATGTTGGCTTACCTTAAAATTCTGATAACTTAAACAAACATGATACCGGCAAATCTCTCGTTGACTAATCTGATTGGCTGAATAAAACCCCAACATCCAATCAAATCAAACGACAGCACATTAAAATTATTTAGGCCTTTACAAACCACGGATTTCAAGATTAAACTCTTATCTCTAAAGAATCAAGCTTGAAATCTTCAAGCGTAAAGCTCTATTATGAAATGAAATAAAAAGCGCTTGATTAATTACATCACTTTTAGTTTAAGTAGCGACAATTTGTCAGCATCTGTCTCAGGCTTTTTATAGCTTTAGTAGTTCGCGCTTAGCTTGATAGATGGCGCTGTCGACGATGAACAGACCCACAGGATTGTTAATATCATCCGAGTTTTAATATCTTTGAAGAGTTTATAAGCTTTTATTTATTTAGTTTGAGTTACAAAGTAGCGGTAGCTAGATCATAGAATTGAGTCTATGAACTGTTTGGTGTAGGTCGACAGAAACCCTAAGGCTCAGCGCAGACAGAACGGAGCGCAGCGGAGAGGATTATATTAACGCACTTAAAAATAAACTTTAAAATTATTACAATAAAGTGCATAAATGCTTGAACCTGACAAAAAATGCTCGCGCGTCCTCGAAGATACGCGGGAATCCCCGCGCCGAGCATACGCGATCCGTAATGAAAATGCCCGAAACCGCGCGGGGATTATTCCTCTCTGTCTGCGCTGACCGTAATAGGCCTGTGACGGTCTGTTGTACTGCCTACCTCTCATTTAAAGAGATGTTTGTATCACCTGTCATTACTTAATCTGTTATGCAATATTTTCAGAGGATCTAAAAAAAATACCTTTCCTGCGGCTGCCTGGCCTCTAGCATAGATACTTTTTTCTCGAAAAGTACATGATGAATGGCATAATCAGCCTGTGATGTTGGTTTCCCACTGCTGGGGACACAGGCCTCCTCTCTGAGAGGGATTGGACCGTAATCCTCCACGCAGGCCCAATGCGGTTCGGTTTGGTAGATTTCACGTTTTCAAACTTTTGTTCTAGAAACTTTTTTTCTTTCAATTATTGTGAATGTGAAGCCTATGTGGGTCATTATTGTTTTTTTTTTTCTCATTTAGTAAAATCATGGTCTGGCAGTTTGAGTAATTTATGCGGCCTACCCAAATGTTCTTTCTTTGGTATTGTTCGTCGAATCGTTGAGCTCCTTAAGTTTTGAGTTGAGCTGCACGAATACTGAAAAATGCGTGCACTGACTGGACAGGTCCACTCAATCTGTGTGGTTCTTTCCTCAAAGGGACCATTTCAGACACCAATCTACATGGCCTTCACATGATCTGACCAAGATTATGTCTGGACTTTAAAAGAGACTGTGACCTCTGAGTTTGTTTCGGCCTTTCTTCTCAGAGTAGTCAGATAGGAAACGCCTACCTCATCTAGTTTTATTTAAAAAATATGATTGACGTGTAAAAGTGTTTGTACAAACCAGTGATGTTACGAATGTCATATTTTAGACATTCGCGAATGCGAATGCGAATGCGAGTGTTTGGAAGGCGAATGTGCGAATGCGAATGCGAGTGCGAATGTTGAGAAGGAGCAAAAAAAGAAATATCAAGGTATGATTTTAATCATCGATTTTTATTTATTTAAGGTTATACAGTGTATATATCTAATAATTATACACAATCAAATTAACAACAAACATATTTAATATTCGAATTTCAATAGGGGCAGATTATATTTTAAAAACAATAATTTAGCTGCTTTATCACCCATGAGACGATTTCGTAAAGGCTCATATATCAGGCCAGCTGCACTAAATAATTGCTCACTTGGTACATTGGCAGGAGGATCGCTGAGGTACTTACGAGCACGTTCTGTCAATTTGTCAAATTTGGATTTGAATTTCCACCAGTCCAATGGATTTTCCTCAATAGAGATTTTTTTTTCTTTTAAATATGCTTTTAATTGGGATTTTATTTCACACAGCATCGTGCCTTCTGGTTCACATTCTACATCGGAACCTTCGCCATCACTCGAGGAATCCAGAATTCTCGCCAGATTTGTTAGGAGGCTTTTAGTAGGGTAATCAGCACTCGTAGAAGGCTCATTATCATCAATGGATGTCGTGTTTTTCGGCCTTTTACCACTTGAAATTGAAGGTATACGATCGTGATTTAATAAATCAAGCGGAAGTTTTATGATTTCGGTAATAACATTATCCTTCACAATATCAATAAAGAATTTGTTCTTGTATCGCGGGTCCAAAAATGTCGCAATTGTAAACAAAGGGTCATTTTCCAGATTGCAAAACTTCTTGTTTATTTCAGTTTTTAACACTTGAATAAAGTTTTTCATAATATTATCAACAGCGTCACCTACAATTAGTAGATTTACGTCTTCAAACTCTTTAATACCTTTTTTTAACAGGTAAATAATCGGAATAACAGATGAAATCAAAGCATGCGTACTGCTTAAGTTACGGGTAGCTCCTTCAAATGGTTTAAGTATTGATGCACAATATTCTATAGCTTTATATTCATCTGATGATAAGTTGGGGATATTATTGCTAATACCATGTACAGCCAAAGAATCCTTTAGTTTTAAGTACCTTTCAAACATATAGAAGGTGCTGTTCCATCTTGTCGAACAATCTCTTATAACAGTTAATGGCACTTGATCTGGGTTCAGCCGCAACTGGACTTTTGATAATTGGTCTTGAGCAATAGTCGAATGATATAATGAGCAGCAATCTTATTACATTTCTGAATCAGGGTTACCAAAAACTCTTGTGAATTTAATGCACTTTTTATGTTTGTCTGTAACTTATGAACAGTGCAATCAATATCTTTGAAACCGGCCAAAGACATAGCACGCTTCATATTTGAGCCTTCATCCCTTACCATGCAATGTATTTGATCCTTAGTGATGTTCCATTCATTCATCATCGATTAAAATTTACTTGCAATTACATCACCCGTGTGTCGTTCATTGAATTCATCACATCTTAAAACAATGCTTAAACGATCATAGTTAACTGTTATACCGTGGCAAGTCAAACTGAGGAGTGATACGTTGGTAGCTGGTTCGGACCAAATGTCGGTTGTGAATGACATGAATTTCAAATCACCCAAGAGTAATTTAACTTTGTTTGCCACTTTTACATACAATTCTTGGCTATGCTCAGTAAAAAAATTTCGTCCTTTTAAGGTATATTGTGGCGCCACCAACTGCATTAATCTTTGGAAACCCACGTTCTCAACGAAGTTAAAGGGTAAATTGTCTAAAGCTATCATTTCACTTATTCGGCAATCAATTTTTTTGCGACAATAGATGTTTAGCGTCCTACTGCTTCTTTTTCATTATAGATTCTTCAATATATAATTGCCTTTTTACCTCTGTTAGTGGCGTTTCCGGAGGAATGATAATTTTAGAAGCCTGGATCTCTGTTTCAGCACGTATTAACAATTCGAACTCCTCGGCATGAACGGCTTTCAAATGAGTTCGCAGCCCCGAAGTAGTACGCCCAACGCGAGAACATACTTTTTCACAAATATTACACTTCGCATGATCTCGATCAATAGGTGTGAAATATCGCCATATATCACTTTTCTTCCCCGGCGCCATAATACAAAAATAAAGTTCTAAATAACTATTTATAATAACTTATCCTAGCTTAAAATAACCCACAACTCGAAACTGTGTTAATTCACTTAATCACAATACCTGCTTATTGATTGATCGACCAGTGACAACTAGAAACAAATTCAAAGTAACAAACACGCGATGATGACCCGCTAAGCTCCGTCCACCTATACTTGTCTCGACCTGCATACACTCGCATTCGCTAAACATTCGCATTGTTTGATGCGAATGCGAGTGTTTATATGCGAGTGTTTGAAATGATGCGAATCATTCGCATTATGCGAATGCGAAAGCGAACATTCGTAACATCACTGGTACAAACCTACTTACAGAAAATAAATCATTTATCATTTATCAGAACAAACTCACGATGTTTTCTTCCCCGTTTTGAGAGCAGTGGTGATAAAATAATTTACACAAAGTGAAGTGCCTGTCTGGATTCGAACCTACAACTCGTAAGTCGCGGTCGTTTCCACTGGGCCACTACTGCTCATACATGATGCATGGGGAATGATTAATTCCTATAATAATAATTTAATTTATTTTATTCAGACAATCCTACATTATTTATATTGTTAGTATGAACTTAAAAACTGTTAGTACCTAATAACTAAGAGAGACTAAAGGCTCGTGCAGACTGGCGCGCTATCGCGGGCGTGACAGGCAGCGCGACGCGCAGCGCGATAGTTTCCATGAAGTTTTCATAAGAATTTTGCTAAGTGTCGTGTCGCGCTGTCGCGTCGCTCCTGTCTGCGGGAGCCTTTAGTCCTCTGGGTGAGGCTCCACACCAGTGCGCACTGGTGTGGAGCCTCACCCAGAGGTGTCTAACTTATTGCCTATTACATTCAGGATGCTGTTACTGCTCCCACGCAATCTGCTTAGCAGCGAGGCTGTCCTATTTCGGATATAACAAGATGTGTTCTAGAAAGCGCACTTTGTTTAAATTTTGGTTTGAATCAGAGTACTAAGGGCACCTGTCTCACCGCTGGCGATTAACGACAAGCGAGTAGAGCTAGCAACTAAAAACGAGCTGGTGAGCTCAGTGGCGTAGGGTGTATTTCTGCCACCCGGAGCAAATACTAAATTTGCCGCCCCCCCCCCATTTTCGATACTAAGCATTATTATAATGTACCTAAGGTTAGGACTTCAAACTTGAAGTTTAAATTATTAAGAGGCTGACAACACCTAAAGCGTGGTCACTGTCGGACTGCATAGAAAAGAAAGAGAAGAGCGAAGACACAACGCTGGTAATTTATTGCAAAATATGAAGCAATTATCTATTTACAAAAAATCTATTAATTGGATAAAAAAATAAAACACTATTAGGCTATGTTATGTTGCTTGTAGAATAATCTGACAAAAAATCAGAATAATTGCATGTATATTAGTATGGTTTTTAATAGTTAAAATATTTTTTAGAGCTATCCTCGTATTTTTTTTTCTATCGTATCAAATTAGTTGTATTATCTTTTCAACACAATATCTACCTAGCATTTATCCTGGAGAATATCATATATTTTTCTGATTTTGTTTACTGCAGTGGATCATATACTTTTAGGCATTATAAAACTTCCAAAATTTGCGTTTCGGTCCTGTAGTCCCCCTAAACTTCAATAAACCCAACGGGGCCGGAATCATTAAAGTTGTCTTCGTACGATAAGACAACATTCTTACATTCGTCGCCAAAAATCTGCCTTCTGTGTGTCTTGAAGGTTCAGTTTCAGTTTCCGTGAATCGTTTCATCATTTGAATTATATATTTTACAAGCTTATTTAACTTCACATGTTTTATATATATATATATATATATATTTTTAGGAGCTTATGGAATTTTAAATTTAAAAAAAAACAATCAACGTACTTACATCTAATTTTAACCAAATAATTAAGCAACAGGCCAACCCTCACAAAACAAATCACCTTACTTATAACTAATACACACATTAACAACCTAATTAAATAAGAAAACCTAACTTAGAACAAATCTCGAATGTCGTTACGTAAACCGGCAGAGCGTCCGCACGCGACGATAGTTGGACAGAGAGTGACGCTATCTGTTTGAGTCGCCGCTTTATAGGCTCGGTGACATCCTTATATTGAGATTCCTAACACGGCTTCTCCTGACTACGCGTCGCCCACGGCCGCGTCTTGAACGTCTGGGAGTCCCTGTAGAGGTGCAGGCTCGCCAACTTCATGTGATGGACCTGCCTCCGCCAGGTCTTCATCAGACGGGGTTTCGTGGCTGTTGCGGACGTTATTAGTGTCCTCTTCATCAAGGCTAACTGTGGGTCAAACAAACAACTTTATACACAACTTTCAATTGTATAGTTGTGCCTATCTCTTTCAATCATCGCTCTTACAAGGCCCTGAAACATACATCGTCACACGTGCCAAGCTAATAAGGCGTCACGGAAGAATAGGTCTACATAAATATTCCCGTAGTTCCATGATCCTTAGACATCACATTCATCATCGTTCTTACATCGTTACATGCAAAATTAACTTTCACACACACACTCAAACATGTAGGGCAATACCCCGCAGTTTATTGCCAAAAAGACACCAGTCTTTTACTCTCTACATGTCAAAGACACCCCGCAGTTTGCCTTACCCAAGGTGGCCCAGCAGGACACCTCGAGTCTCGATCTAGACGCTTCCACATAACATGTAGGGCAATACCCCGCAGTTTATTGCCAAAAGTTCGTCCCGCAGTCCGACTCTACATCCCATGTTTGCCTGGTAACGTCTAGATCCAACAACAATGAACGTCCCGCAGTCCGTTCAATCAGAGCGTAAGTACTTCATAATCACGCTCAAAGAATGCCGCGCAGGCCTCGGGACACCATTCCCCTTGCCAAGGCACCATATACTGAGCAGCCGCATGTGTGGTCTTCCCATAGGAACTGCTTAGTAGCCGCAGCTCATAGCGTCCACTCGGTAGAGCTCGTATGACCCTGTAGGGGCCTCGCATGCCTGGATCTAGCTTGCCTGTGGACTGAGAGTATTTGATAACAAACACTAAGTCGTTAACATTAAAGACACGTGGCTCAAGAAATCCGCATGGGACATCATGACACCCTTTCTATACTCGATATCAAAAGAAAAATCTTGAAGATATACCCACCACGTTGATACCCTTGGAAGTAGGTTTTTTTTCTTTTCTGTCGCTTTAAAAGCATTACAGTCGGTCACAATTTAAAAGTAAAGTAAAGCTTTAACGACAGCTAGGGTTTCCAGTTCATGGGAGTGGCTACGACTTTCAGCACCTTGGGTAACTCAGCTAAAATATGCGACCACTCTTTTGCTACCATCCTCATGAACTCGAAGAAGGACTGCACCGTACCCTACGCTACTCGCGTCGGTATGTACTTCTGTAACGAGGTTTTGGAAAGAAGATTGCTAAAATAGGCTCAGTCGTCAAGATTGTGTTAATTTCTTGATGGACTGATTCCTGCTCAAGACCCCATTTAAACGGAACGCCCTTCTTTGTAAGTTGTGAAATACGAGTTCGACTTGCGTATCCCTTGATACCTTCTAAAGTACCTAGCTAACCCCAAGAACTGGCGCACCTGTTTGACATTTTGTGGGACTGGCGAATCTACCAAGGCCTTAATTTTCGAAGGACTCGGCTTTACCTGACCACCACTGATAACTCTGCCCAAATATTCTATCTCTGTAGTCAGAAATGAACACTTGCGCAGATTTATTGAAAACCAGCTTCTGTCATGGTCGTGACCTATTTTTTGCGAAACAGTTGTCCTCCGTATGACCTTGTTTCTTACAGACGACACAAGTAGAAGAGCTAGCTACCGGTGTCTCCGAGGGTTGAGTTGCCTTCTTCGGGCAATGGTAACTTCTGTGACCCGATTGGTTACAGCTAAAACACTTAACGCCCGACGACTCGTCGACGTCGTGTACTCGTTTATTAGAAACGGTTACTGGCGGCCGCGCTTTCACTGGGAGTTTATCACGATTTGGTTTTTGATAAATTGATAAGAAGGAAACTAAATTTTCCGGTGAGAGATCTGCATTCGCGGCTGCAGCTCGTACTTGAGGATCGTTGATGCCACGGATAACTATCAAGGTCATTAGATCTTCGCTAACTCCCTTAACAATGCGGAGGCGTAACAAGGCCCGACGGGCGTATTCGGCATACGAGGAGTATTTGTCTGAAGTATTATTCATAGTCTCAAATAGAATATTTGCGTAATCTAATTTTCTCGGACACAGGGGTTTAAACTCGCGTTTGAAACTAGACCATGATCTGTCGTTACATACCCATTCGTTTAGCCAGGTTTTGGCATCGCCCTTTAAGCAATTTGCAACCCGTGATAAACATTCTTTATCGTCCCAATTATTTGATACTTGGGCCCTATCTACCTCGTCACACCAGGCATCTATATCGTGCAGTGACGGGTCAAAATTCGACACATAGTAATTACGAGAACGGCTCGGAATTATGGACTGTATCGCGTTAACAATCGCTTGAGCACCCGATTGTTCTAATGTAGTAGTGGGGGTAGACGTGAAATTACTTTCTATCGTTTCCAATCTATTCATGATCGTGTCTAACGTATAGTTGAGGTTTTCACGTGATTTAGTAGACCTACGTTCATTTTTGTTACGTTTGGAAAACCGCGTCCGGGAATCGTGACGGTTTCGGGAACCGGGGCGCGAAAAGGAACGTTCACGCGTCCGAATACATGATCGGGAACGATGGCGGAGGCGAGATCGCGGCCTACTCGGTGTACGGGTACGCCGTCGTGAACTACGAGTGCGAGAACGCGAATCTTTTGACCGACGGGAACACGATTCTTCACGTCGTAATCGTTTTCGCGAACGTTCGTGGCTTCGATGCGACTGACTACGTGATTTACGTGGTTTTGGCATATTTGCGGCGGTTAGAACAATTTTCAAATATAAACCGAAGTGAATATGATTTGTTGTGTGAGAATTGCACAAAACTATTTGCAGTGACTTTTTAAAAAGCAGATGGCCAAAATGAGCAAGGCGGTAGGCTTAATTCTTGATCCCACTTCTGATTTTAGGAGCTTATGGAATTTTAAATTTAAAAAAAAACAATCAACGTACTTACATCTAATTTTAACCAAATAATTAAGCAACAGGCCAACCCTCACAAAACAAATCACCTTACTTATAACTAATACACACATTAACAACCTAATTAAATAAGAAAACCTAACTTAGAACAAATCTCGAATGTCGTTACGTAAACCGGCAGAGCGTCCGCACGCGACGATAGTTGGACAGAGAGTGACGCTATCTGTTTGAGTCGCCGCTTTATAGGCTCGGTGACATCCTTATATTGAGATTCCTAACAATATATATTATTTGGAACACTAATGTATACCTACCTATTTTTTTCGTCAAATCTTGCAATTGTAATATATTTTAAACAACTAACATTTGTCCGACTGTCTTGAAATTTTTCGTAAATAAGTACCTCTGTAGTCCTGATGACAATACAATTAGGATGACCTGACGCCGCCCTGGGCCATGGCCCCCTCTGCTACGCCACTGGGCGAGCAACGAGCAGCGAGTGCGCGACGGTAACGAGTGATTACTCGCTTGTATCCGTATTAAATCTCTCAGCGATTAATCTGCCTGCCAAGCGAGCATCGCTGAGCGAATACTCTCTTTGATAGCTCTTGTCGTTCAGCGACAAACTAGTGGAGCGTGTACTCGCTGGTGGTGTGAACAGTCAGCGATCAACTATTAATACATGCATCTCTTTTGTTTACACGGAATATATGTCTATAGCAGTGGTCGCCCAGTGGTAACGGCTGCGACTTTTGAGTTGTAGGTCGTAGGTTCGAACCCAGACAGACGCTTTACTTTGTGTAAATTATTTCATCACCACTGCTCTCAAAATGGTGAAGGAAATCGTGAGGAAACCGGCATGTCCGAGAACCAAAAATTCGTAGACATGTGACATCTACCAACCCGCACTGGGCCCGCGTGGTCGATTACGGCCTTACTTCCTCTCACCGAGAGGAGGCCTGTGTCCCAGCAGTGGGAACATTATAGGCTGATTACGTTATATGTATATTGTATATTTCTTGAGCGAGAAAATAGCAAATAGTTAGTCGCTTTCTCGCCTCGGTAGAACAACTGCCTAAACAAACGAAGTGAGGTTGGCCTCTTATTCACTATGAAACGATTAAGTGCAGATCCTCGACTGTCGCTGATGTGACAATACAACACATGCATTCACCTATAATCTATCAACTACTAGCATTCGTCAATTTACAATGCTGTAAAATGTTAACAGGAAATCCGTGTTTATAAGTATGTACGAACAACAAGAGATATAAGTAACCAGACAGCTAACAATCAGCTCCTGTTTTAACCATCTGTGTGTCCTCAGTTAAAGTAACAGACAGACAGACAGACAGACAGGCAGGTAGACAGACAGATATGTGTCTCTCTCTCAAAAGTTGTTAATTGCTCGGCTGGTTGATTTTACTTACTCTTTTGTTGAAGTGACTGTACCTATTTAGAGTCGGTATTTAGGTAGTTCTTCTACATAATTTCCTCCGCCTTTTTCTCGAATATATACCTACCCACTAGCGTTACGTAGCGTTGGAAGTCCTCCTACAAGGTGGACCGATGACGTTTTGAAGGCCGCAGGAATCCGCTGGATACGGGAAGCACAAAACCGGTCGAAGTGGCGGTGCTTGGGGGAGGCCTATGTCCAGCAGTGGGCGGCTTTCGGATGAAATGATGATGATGATGCGCTACCTAATAGTTAGGCCCCGCGGTAGTCTCGTTCCTGTGGGAATATCGGGATGAAAAGAATATTATGTCCTAACCCAGGCCATGGTCTACCCATCTGCCAAATTTTATCCAAATCTGTTCAGCCGTTTTAGCGTGAAAGCGTAACAAACAAACAAATTCACTTTCGAATCCTAGATATTTGTGTTAAGTTTGTTGGTTACGCTACTAGTTGCTCCGTTATTAGTTGGGGTATTCGGAGACTCATAGACAAAATGCTGCACATTCTCTAATACTGTACCCACAACTGTCACAAGCCGTTGCTTTAAACAAGTTGGGCAAACAGCCAGAACCTAATTTCACAAAACAGCGCCAAATCACTAATCGTTTCATAAAACCGATGTGCGTTATAAGGCCAGTAGGTCCACTATTACAATAAATGTGGTAGGGTCACCCTCTATATCTATAACATTGAAATCGGGCACAGTTCCAACCACTGTGGTTCTGTAGCTTAATTGCCAGAGTTTCGTGACAATTTATTATCATATTTTGCCATGATAACTCTATCTTTGGTCTCGAAAGATATTGCAGAGTTAAGCTTGAAGCAATCATGATATGAAATGGTGTTTGCTATATTAAGTAAGGGGTGCAAACTTATTCGGGTCGGCATGAATCGGCACAGCCGGACGGCAAAATCTAATACCTATTTGTCGTTATATAACATAACCTCACGCCTTTTTCCCCAGAGGTGTACCTACAGTACATGGGTGTACTGTAGGTTCACCTCTGGCCAACCCTTCGGGAAAAAAGGCGTAAGGTTATGTTATCATTTCGCCAGTTATGTTTAAGTCCCATGTAATAGGGGGCGAGCCTATTGCCATCAACCCGGTACAAATACAGACTCCGGGTTGCTACTGAGAAACCCATGTCGTTATATGTTCGGTTAAATGCCGCTTAGTTTAGCTCGAAATGTGCAGAGCCGACCCGAACATGATTAAGCGAGGGTAGATGCCGAGCGGAGTTTGCTGATCGTTACGAGCTGAATGACAGCCGTCAGTGTAGTAATTACTTCGGATCGGCTTTGATGTTCAATAAATACTGCCGAATCGAATGTGCCGACCCGATCAAGTGTGTAGCAACTCCTAAGGCTGGGAAGCCTTTTTAAAATTGGTTTGGTCGAATTAAGATGCCTCCAAAAGGTACCCAGCGCTCCTTGGGTGGTCAGCTCCGCTACCACCTCAATCTTAGTAGAATTGCAGATTTAATCATTTCTAGAAATAAGTTTAGAACCGCTTTATGTTACTAAAACATCCGGTTATCCTTCGTTAAAATTACTATGTCGTTACGCTCGACTTATTTCAATAACAACACATGTGTAGTAGTTATTTTATAATAGGATGATAATTACCAGTAAATTATTATTTTAGTACATCCATAAACATTACGCGTTACGGCTTAATTAAATACTTAAGTTATTAAAACTTATTGTTCACTTATATCATCGCCATCGATTTTGCAATGAAGTAGAAAAGTTGTTGTCAATCAATTACCATTTTTATTACGAACTGTGTTTCTTTTCTCAAAAAAGATTTTATTTCACGAAAACTCGAAGAAAACACGAAGTTAGGACGTCGTTTCACTTATTATCATAAATGAATAATTTATTCAGTAAATAATTTACCGCCGTATGTCCGAGCGGGGACGTGTCTCGTTTGCGGAATACAAAACGTTGTGCGGGGGTTTATCGGGCGAATTGTACCGATGACGATTCGGTAGCTCACTTATCACAACATTTCGCACAATGTTTACCCGGCCGGGTGTATTTTTGCTATAAAATTCTTATCTACCCGCATTGCGAATCCGGGCGGCGGCCATTTCCATATTCAGATTGGCGTTACGTAGACAGCGATATTACTCATTTTTTTTCCGTCCGCCGCAGCGATCAGACGTATCCAGTCACGTTCGGCGGATTCGGAAATGTGATAGCGTTGTTTCGGTTTCTGTTATTGTTTTCTGTTCCTTGACACTATGTTTTCGGACACAGAATTGAATTGAAGTATAAATTCGACCAATGTGGTCCCCTTTATTTTTAGTTATTACATGCTGCAAAATGGCTCGTGATTTAGAGGGAAACTTTACAACGAAAGTCAGAATATGATACATATATTTCGGATGCAAATGCAGATGCAGATGCAGTATTATAAATGGGAGTTCTGTCTCCTGCAATTCATTAGCCAGGCTCGTAATTAATACAACCACCGGGGCAACTAAGTTTCCACACATAATCGTGGCTAACAATCATACATTCATGTCGCGGCCGACTGCGGAGGGCACCCTCGCCGGAGTCCGAGACACACGTCCTGCGAGGATTTAGTGAGGCGTCCGTGTAACTTGGCGTACGCTCCAAACCGTCTGTAAATAAAACGGAAGCGGCCCAAACTTGTATGCAAACAGGGGCGGTGGAACTTGCTCTAATAAAGTACAAACATTGTGGGAAATTTTGGCGCCCGACGCGGGGCACGGTTTGTTCGTCCCACCGCCTGTAGTCGCTGCGCAATTAGGGATATTTTAATTAACTTTGTGAGCATTATGAACGACAATTCAGAATCCTTTTCTGTTAATTGGATACGTGGCCCGCCCTCGAATGGGATTGCTGTTGTTTCCTAACGGCTATTCGTTTAATGCGTCCATCCGCCGTTAATTGATATTTCTGATGATGTAAGGTGCGCCTGATTAGTTTTTAAACCGCCTTTTTAACATTTATTGCGAAATCAAACACGTTGACAATTAGTTAAAAGGGTTATTTTCGCTTGAGAAAATATGCGCTCAAAAAGGTCCAAATTAAAGGGCTTCGTTAGCAGTCGTCTTCATAACGGTATGTAAGATAACAAAATTGGGTTTCTCGGCACAGGTGTGGGAACCACAGAATCGCAAGATGGCGACGCGAACTTCCACCCTAATTAATGTATCCCAGTGTAATTTCGCGCCGAGCAACTTTCGTGTACCGCTATATTAAATTCATAGTTACATTGTCTGATAGTGGAATTCTGTTGCGAAGTTTGTCTTTACTCACGAGTTGCGACGATGTGGCGTACTTATTAACGTATTAGAGATTAAGCACGTGTTGATTGATAAGCTTGTAATGCAAACATTCATTCTTTATTGTTTTATATTACAAAAAACATGCTTCGTTTAGATATCAATATAGAAATATACGTCTCATATGTTTTACTTTCAAATCCGACTGACCTCGAGGGAGGTTCGGAAAATTCCGACTTTGTTCAAGAAAGCCGTTTGCTTACGGAAAACGCACAACACTGTCAGTTGCAAGATTCAAAGGTTTTAGATAAACATAGGTGGTACGTAATTTTGTCGTTGCCATACATGATAATGGGTTGAATACGTTTTAATTTTAAACATTATACCTTTAAGTTTTAAATCAATCAATCAATCCACTCGACATCGTAACATCGCGGTCTACTGATGGATATAAGTAGTGCTTATTTTCTTAAGGCATTCATCAATGAATAATTAAGTTAGCGAAACTAGTTGCGCTAACTTAGTTATTCATTGATAGTATAGCGTGTAAATCGATTATTTACCTACACGTGAGACTATGAAGAAATAATCTATGAATAACAAATAATAAAGTATGATCACGTTTCTAACTTTCGCAAGATACTCAAGTGGCTCCCTATTCGACTTCGCAGGAACTCTCGGATATTGTGTCTGCTACTTAACCTTCTTCAACGCCATCCTATCTGCGAGAACGTTTTTCCTACGCTCGTCCTTCAGATGCGCCTTGCAGGTCGCATCTTAGAATCCTTCTTAAGTCCCCTCCCCACTCCACCGACTTCGTCTCCTAAGGACACTGTGCACGCGGTGGGGTTGTGATATTCATTTCCACCTGACCTTAGGAACTGCCAAATTGCAGTATTTAAAAGAAGAGTGAAAGAACACTATAACAGGTTGGGGAAAAAGTTTCTTCGCATTTTTTAAGAAAATTCAAAACATTTTTTAATATGGTTTATTTACATTTAACTAAAGTATGTAGGTACCATTTTGTTCGATAACTTTTTTCCATCTTGTAGGTAGTGCCATGATCCCATTGCTACAGAAATTTTGGGACTTCTGATCAAAATACCGCGACAAGTGGTTTTGGCAGTCCTCTCGTGATGTTAACCTGACACTGCCTAAAGAATTCTGAAGAGACCGAAACAGGTGGAAATCTGAAGGTGCAAGGTCAGGACTATACGGCGGATGCATTAACAGGAGGTGTTAAAAAGCCTACCAGAGCTAAACTCTCTTAATTTTTGCTGAGTGGCTAAAGATGTGTGAGGTCTAGCGTTATCATGATGAAAAACCACACCCCTTCTGTTGATTAATTCCGGCCGCTTTCTCTCAACTTCTTGCTTTAATCTCATCAGTTGTTCGCAGTAGAGTTCAGAATCGATGGTCCTGCCTGGTGGTAACAGCTCATAATGAATAATGCCCTTCCAATCCCACCACACACACAGCATCACCTTGTTGCGAGTTAACCCGGGTTTCGCCACAGTCTGTGAAGCCTGACCGGCCTTTGACCACGACCTTTTTCGCACGTTCTTGTCGTACGTGATCCACTTTTCTTCACCAGTTATCAGCTTCTTCAAAAATGGTTCGGTTTCATTACGTCGTAATAAAGAATCACAAATGAGCACACGGTTCATTAGGTTTCTTTCAGTGAGCTCGTGAGGTACCCAAATATCGAGCTTTTTTGTGCACCCAGTTTTTTTCAAATGCGCCAAAACTGTTTTGTGGTCAATTCCCAGTTCTTCAGCTACGTCGTAACTACTGATATGCCGATCTTGCTCCACTTTTTCAAAAATGACATCCATTTTATCCGTAATAGGGCGACCAGAGCGACGTGCATCTTTGACATCAAAATTTCCGGATTGAAAACGCTTAAACCAAATTTGTGCTACTCTCACAGACACTGCACTAGGTCCATAAACATCGCAAATTTTTTTCGCGGCTTGCGTTGCATTTTTACCTTATTGTAGTAAAATTTTAAAATGTGTCGAATTTATTCATTAGATTCACTCATCTTGACGGTACGAAAAACAAATGAAAATCACACATTTTCCTAATTTGAACTTGGAATTATGTTCTTTGAAACTTAAACTTTCAATGATACCTAAACCAGCCAGATACAAATAGAATACCCAAAGAGATTTTATTACAAGTTCATACATACTATAATGCGAAAAGACTTTTTCCCCAACCTAATATTTCCACTTCGTCATAGTTGCGTATGTATTTATTATTTTAAGTTACACTATATTTTTTTATATTCTAGTGATATTTATTTTAGAAAAATGTAGGTATGTTTGAATGTACGTATGTTACTATATTCCCATATTATTTGTTTGTGAATTGTTTAAATTTTATGTATTCTATTTTCTGTTCTACTCGTACACACGGTGTCTACATCTCTTTATCTACTTTCCTATCGCAGGTATACTGGAAGAGATTTCTTTAGAAATAAGCATTGCCTTGTACGTATTTTTTTCTTCTTACTTTTTGTCTGTTTATATATTATATGTGTACATAAATGGTTAAATAAATACATAACATCACGCCTTGTTTCCCTGAAGGGTTGGACAGAGGTGTACCTGTAGGACACTCACGTTTCGCCAGTTATGTTTAAGTCCCATGTAATAGGGGGCGAGCCTATTGCCATCAACCGGGCACAAATCCAGACTCCGAGCTGCTACTGAGAAATTCCAGATAGAAAACTTAATAACACTTTGCCCGACCCGGGAATCGAACCCAGGACCTCATGCTCAGCAGTAGCGCTTGCAACCACAAGATCATCGAGGCAGTCAAATAAATAAGTAATACTAATTCGGGTTTAAAGCCGATATCAGACGCTTCACTCGAGTAACCCTGCGTCGCCGTGCGAATACGCGATCTTCGCGTGCATATGTCATATTTTGTTCGGAAAACGCCATCTGTTGGCGTGACCAAGCCCATATAGCCATTTTTGGGAACATTACGTAACGGTTTCGACGCCTAGTGTGTACACTGATTTATTCTCGACACATAATCTGATCGCTGTTCCGTGTTAGAGTAGTCGCTGCATCGAGAATTGGGGAAGAGTCGACACAGTAACATTCGGTTTCTAATTTACGTCGCCGTGTCGTAACGTTGTTACCATATTTTAACCAGTTTTCCCACAAATCATTCATTCAATCGCTCATCCGCGCATTCGTTGATATTGACTCGTTAAGTGACGTGAATTATTAATAAAATAAGAAACTGCCATCTTATCACCGAGGTAAGTAAACAAAGATTTTGTTATTATTGATTATTATGGTTTTCGATACTCAAATCTTAACATGGGAAATTAAATTCATCGTGTAATTTCGTGGGATAGGTTGAAATTTATCAACGCGCCACATTATTATCATAAATTAACCATTCCGACAAAAAAACACATTGTTTTTATTTTCATGATATTTTTATTTTATATTCTCAAAAACTTCTATTTGAATGCAATAATAAAGTTGAATATTTAATAACAAACTATTGTAGCAGTAATAAACCGTACTATCGATAAATAATGAAAAAGTATTTTTGTTAAGTGAAAAATATTCTCGTCACAACAAGTTACATAGTTACGATAATGTGTCGACATTGTGTGGACATGTTACGTAAAGTCGTCACAAAGTAACTGAATTTTTAAAATGGTCTCCTTGATTTTTTGTTCACAGTTTCCCAAACTTTAGTTTGCGAGACAAACTGCCATATTGCATTGTTTTAACTAAAGAAGGCTCTTCACAATTAATATCCCTTGTACCAAGTACGTGTGTGAAAGATAACGTCCTTTATTGGCCGCGTACACACGTGCACACGCACACAACACAGACACAAACACTCAAGTCAGATTTAGACAAAAGTATGGTATGGAGAGCCAATGCTTTGCTAACTTTGTAGAGGAGACAATAAAGTTCTTTATTCAAACGAAATTAATAGGTACATTATATTGTTTAACTTATATTAATTATTCTTTTGCAGACGACGATACGCCAAACACAAAAAATATTCCAACAAAGCATCGAAAATAGTGACTGTACTCTCTTTTTTTTTTTTTTTTTTGACCCATTAGTACCTTCCCGCGACAGGTTTTCACTCTAAGGCGACGTTATGGTCCCTTCAAATATTGACACCATTTATTATTTTGTTGTTATAGCGGCAATAGAAATACACAATCTGTGAAAATTTCAACCGTCTACCTATTACGGTTCATGAGATACAGCTCGCTGACAGACAGACAGCGGAGGCTTAATAATAGGGTTCCATATAAGTACCTTCCCGCGACCCCGGCAGGGACTGTACTCTCTGACGTGAAAATAAAACCAAGATTTTGGATTTAAACCATGAGACCAAAATGATGAATATCAGTTCTGATAACTTACTTAATGTACAAACAGTGATAACTACGAAGATGCTGACAAATTATCTTCATGATTGATAGATGATGGAGACGACAGTAAATAGGATGTTAAATTATAAATTAATGTTATTATTATTGATTTAGGTTTACTAACCAATACTCAATACGTACAAATATGTATACTATTTTTGATACCACTTTATATGACTGCATATTCAACTGATTAGGTAGACTTATTATTAAGTAGCTCTTTTAGATTGATGCAGGCCTTTAAAATGATCTGTAGATTATTAGTGGCAAGTATTAGCTACTTGCCACTAATAAGCTAGTAAAGTTACACTTGCACTATGCAAGTGTCAGTGATGATTTTGTGATTTCGAAATAAAAATCGTTTCTTATGGTTTCATTTTATTATTACCCCTAACGTTGTCACTGCAGAGAATAAATACCATTTGGGAGTTGCAAAGCATACATAAAAGCTTACATTTCACACAGTTAACACAAGACAAGTTTGAGAATGACTGGATCTGGTGATTTCCATTAATCCAAGTTAGTGTTATAAGTATTCCGGAACAATGACGTAACGTTACTACACATGTTTAGTTACTACATTCAGTTACTACTCATTGTTACCAATATTGTACACTAGTTACATACAATACGCAAAATGTGTAAAACTTGTGTACACATTTTTTTCTGTAACAAGTCGACACAGCTACAACACAAATTTACTAAAACTACTTTCTGTCACTTTGTTACTAAACCGTTACGACACATAGAAGCGAACCCCCACACAGTCGCAAGGTGTCGTATCAGTTGCGAAACTGATGGGACTTGTTACACTTTTTACAAATCTGCGACCAAAAATGGCTATATGGGAGCGTTCAGGTTCACCGAACAAGTGACATATGAACGTGACCATCGCGTATTATAGAACGCGGCCTGATGCTTCATTTTTGTATCATTCCACATTCATCCGCTCCTTCCATTTCTCGACCATTCGGTAAGCGAGTGAAGAGTGCCGAAATCCAACATCGTTAGATTGGTTCACTAATGAATTCTTTTTTACTTTTGATTCATTGTGTTCTGACGTTTCACTTCGCATGAAAGATGCCGAATGAATGACAAAAATAAACTAAATGTGAAGCGTCTGAAATCAGCTTAAACATATTTTTGGGTTGGTCCATTAAACTATCTAAATTAAATGGTTGAGATTCACTTGAACAATTTTTGTGGGCAATGAACAGTGACATCGTGAAATGTGGGCTATTGTCTATTTCAATTTCGAATATTTAACTGGCCTTTGTTTAACAGTAGTAGTAATTGTTTAACAGTAATATTGTGTAATATGATGTATTAGAAGCTGTCAATCTAGATATAGATATTATGCGTGGTGCTAAAATACTGCTCTCGATCTCATTCTGTGGGTCTAGTCTACCCCTAATTTCATTTATTAACTGATTTATTTATATTAAACTGTATTGTACACCACGTAAAATAATCGGCAGTGCTATCACACCAGGTGATCTCTTACAGACAACGATTATATGGACTGAAAGAAGAGACATTTTGGTCCGTCAGTGTCCAAAAAAATATATTATCAGTTACTAACTTTGATACCCGCATAAGTCTCGGTCCCGTGGAAATATCGGGATAAAAAGTATCCTATGCCATAACCCAGGTCATGGTCTACCTATGTGTCAAATTTCATCCAAATCCGTTCAGCCGTTTTAGTGCGAAATCATAACAAACAGACAAACCCACTTTCGCATTTATGTTATTTTGTTTTTCTAAGTGCATTAGTTTACGGCACTTCACATCGAAGTGCCATTGAGGAACTTAAACAACTTAATGTTAATGCAGTGCGCAGATTGGGATGCCTGGATGCCTAAACATTGCAGTGACGACTTCAATGTTTAAACATCCAAGCATCCCAATCAAGTTTATGAAAGCAAAACTACTGCCAGAGTTAAGGGACTGAGGTGTTATTAGATTTTTTATACGCTTAAGAATAATTCGAATAATGCAAGATCAATTTTATGGCATACCTACCAGGAGTCCATGAATAAGCGATGATGAAAGATTGAAATGTCTACTTGACTTCGGAACATACGATCTAAAGACTGTTAATGAAAAGTTCTAAGCAGTTTCGTATCGTGTCCAACTATGACTTTAATCAAACTCGTAACCGTAAAGCCTCATACAACCAACTTCTACTCTTAAGGGGACTACAGGACCTAAACGCAAAATTTGTAAGTTTTATAATGCCTAAAAGTATATGATCCACTGCAGTAAACCAAATCAGAAAAATATATGATAATCTTCAGGATATATGTTAGGTAGATAGTGTGTTGAAAACATAATACAACTAATTTGATACGATAGAAAAAAATCACGAAGATACCTCTAAAAATTTCCTTTAACGATTAAAAACCATACTAATATACATGCAATCATTCTGATTTTTTGTCAGATTATTCTACAAGCAACATATTAACATAATAGTGTTTTATTTTTTTTTATACAATCTACAGCTTTTTTGTAAATCGATAATTGCTTCATATTTTGCAATAAATTACCAGCGTTGTGTCATCGCGCTTCTCTTTCTTTTCTATGCAGTCCGACAGTGACCGCGCTTTAGGTGTTGTCGGCCTCTTAAAAACTGTTTTATTACCCCAGGAAGCGTCTAATCAACTTCTAGAACTCCCAAGATCTCGGTTGTCCTTATTTTACAGCATATTTAAATCAGGCAATAAAAAAGTTTAGTACTGGGAATATAATAGTACCACATGAGTGTTTTAATACCTAATTATGTACAGTTGCATACAAGACTTTATCTACACACATGATATTAATCCTCTATAAAAAGTCCTGAAACCATAGGGTGTTGTACAGTGTTGTAAGAACTATGTAAATTCATGGAAAGTTTCTGGTAATAATTGGTTAGAAATGTCCTTTGCTGCATTAGAGATATCGGGTGGTGTGTTATCAAAGCTTGTATCACTCATTTTTTGTAAACAACAAAGAAATATTTTTTTGCAATACTAAAGTAATATCGAACAAAAATGGCGGGATACGACGTGAATTCGAATAACCTATAAGTTTTTTTTTTAATTTCGGCGGTGTGGTAGTGAAACGCGCGTGCATGACAATGTTCTTTTTTTGAAAAGGAGTTGCATAATTAAATTTAGTACCTACAACATTTTAACACTCTTTTGGATGATATTATGCTTACTATGACACTGGTTTATTTAATGTTGGCGATAAGCTAACTGTTTCAGAAACTTTTATAGAGGATTTATAGCACGGGTGTAGATAAATAGATTTATGGCTATCTTCATAAGTATTTATAACATGTATCGCGGAAGAAGTGGGTGTAATTGGTTCAATAAACATAGACAAGCCTGCTCTGTGTTCGTCCCGGTCAAGTCCCTCTCTCAATTATGACGACGCATCTTTAAATTGTACGAATTATCAACTTGAATTGGACTGTGGGATACTAACTGGTTGAAAGGCAAGAGGATAAATTGTTCCCAAAAAGTTGGTATCAATAAAAATTTGATTAACATGAACGTGGATAATGTGTGTGGTTACGTAGATTGTTCTTACTCACTGAAACCAGGAAGTTCTGAAATTTAATATTTTTCCTTCTATTTTAATCAACATGTTTCAGTACCGGTACCGACCTAATTTTTAGCTTTGTGCGTCTTTCAGCACTTAATGTTCGGAAAAAAAGATGAGACCATCCCATAAACATGTCAAGTTATTAATGTAAGTCGGGCAATGTCCGCGTGTGCGCCGGCGCACCAGTCCCGTGACGTCACGCCGCCGCCCGCGCCAATTTCAACTCATCATAAAAATTACGATCCGGTCTCTACTCGATATGATTACCAGCCACCAATCGCGATGCGTCGCACGCACTTTTCTTATGAAGTTACGATCTACTAAACTTTAATACTGCTAATGTTATGAGGGTTATGTAAATCTTGGATCAGGTCATCTCATTGTGCAGGTGATTGTTCGCTGCGGGTGTACGTCTGTTGTCGTTTGGGCCGCGGAGTGGAGCGGAGGTCGCGCGGCTAATTGACTCGGCCGCCGGTGCCGCCGCGGCCGCGGGAAACAGTGGCATTGTGAAAACCGGCGCGCGTACGCGTGTTTTTCGCGCGGCGACGCAACGCGCCATCTGTGCGCGATCTCCCAGACGGATAATATCGCATGCGCGCGCGCCGCACCGGTGACAATTTCGCATTTCGAAATCTCCGCGCGATTGCAGCGAACGTTATTCCGTTGCGCTGCCGGCCGTAGTATTTACGCGTTTAGTACCAGTGGTTACGTGAAACTTGCGGCTAGAATGGAAGCGATGACCTCGCCGCCGATACCATCGTCCGGCTATAATGTTGACAGTTCGACCGATGAGGTTTTGTGTTTGTTTTTTGTCCGTCGATTACGGTTGGATGCAATTTTTTGTGTGAAGTAGTGAGGGGCATTCGCCTCAGTTTTTCCTCGAGTTACCTTGTTCTTTGTTTATCCGTGTGTGGCGGTGGCGCCCGAGATAACGTCGCGTGCGGCTGACCCACATCAGGCCGGGGTTCGCACAAGGTGTGCGGATATTTCGAAATTTCACCCATGGATGTATTACGCCGGACCGTCGTTAAACACGCGCCGATAACACCGACTCCTATTGTGCACGTGTTTGCTTTGTGCCCGTCAACTCGCGATATGTTTCCGATTACAATCGTCCGTTTGCAAATTGAATCGATATCGAATTCCATCGTGATCGGCTGTCTCGATCCGTGTTATTGTATTATCTCGATTACGGCGAGCAACAAACAAAGGATTTCTCTATTATGTTATCTGGCTTACCGCTGTGCAAGAAAGTGTGTACGAGACTTGAATAAAGCTAGACTCTTTGTACGTCCCACAATATAAGAGTAATATAGGTTGACCTTACCGAGACTGCTAAAAGTACAAAAAATGATGACGACACGCTGAGACTGCGGACTATAGATTAAATAAAACACGTCTGTAGTGTTGTTCGCATTAGTCGACTGGGCACAATGGATTAAAAACCCCACTTTTGAATGTATATTTTTCAACTCGGCGACACTTAGTGAGAGAGCTTTTACACATTAAATAGTAGAACACCCTCATCATAACTGTCTGGTTATTTGTTTCAGCAGAAATAACTCACTGGCGATATAACTCACTGGCGATATAACCCTGAAATAGCCCTTTATTTATCTACCTCTTACGCCCCTAATAATTTAAGTTGTTGTCAGCTTTTTCCCAGTTTTGTTAGCAGGCTTTCAACCTTAATGGAAGTTCCTGATTATCCCAAATTACTCCTGAATCATTTAGTGCGCTCTATAATGTATTTTCAAGTATCAATATTGTGATTAACTATGAAATTCCCGACATTCAACGTCTCTATTGGAAGCTTAGCAAATTTATTTACTCCAAGAATGTTGTACATAATTCGAAAGATAGGATATCGGAGTTGGGTATTAGTTTAAAAGAGCTTTCTGACATAAAAACTCATGCAGGCTATCCACAAGGGATGCCTTTAGCTAATCGATTTACGACTGTATCCTCCATGGTAAAAGGTTTAGTATTATCTACGTAAACAGTGATTTAACATATTGATAGGCCAATAGCCTCCTTTCTGAAGCCTTGACTCTACTCGGAATATTTCGGTATGACTCATAAACTATGCTGTATGTACATGTACACATGGTACAAATGCTACAATCAGTGTGTGTTGTTTGTGCGATAATTAACATTATGAAGTTCTAAATACAGGTGATAATTCCATGATGATGGGGTTTGAGCTTGCAGGTTCTGTATAAGTTATATAGCTGAACAAGTTTATGTAATGGCGACATTGTAATCATATTATGCGAATTATTTGTGTTAACGGTAGTTGGTCGAGATAAGGTTTATTTTTTCCTGTAAGTGGACGCTGTGAGTGTGGGTTTTATTTGTGATAATAACTGGCGTAGGTACCTACATGTAATAAATATGGAGCTATAGTTCGTTTTTTGATCCCAGAGACTAATTTGACATTTCAAATGATTGTTGTTCGTTTTTTTCAATTTGGAGTTTGACATTTGCATGGGTCAATTTAGTCTCCGAGATTAAAAAACAGACTATAGTACGTAATAACTTCGCGTCTCGAGTTTTTATAGAAAAATGTGTGATGAGAATCGTGTGTTGACTAAAAACTTATCCTTTGACTGTTGTTAACAGAAAGGGAGACTAATTAGATAGCAGAACAATGTACCTATTTACCCACACATTCTTCACTCATCATTGTGGTAACGTACTTATTCTAAATAATTTGTTTTCCCTGTAAATTGTATTAGTTGCATTTTACAACCGTTCCATTTCATCAATATTACAGATATTGTGCTTAAAATAATGAATTGTGGTTTTAATAAACAAGTGTGTATGGTCATCAACGTAATCTCTTATAAATATGTTTTAATTGCCATGATTTTGTACATAGACTAAAATAAATTTGTAATTTTAGGAGTGATAAATATACTACTAATAAACTATTAGCTGCGCCCCGCGGTTTCACCCGCGTAAGTTTCAATCCTGTGGGTATATCGGGATAAAAGTATCCTCTGTCCTAATCCAGGTCATGGTACCTATACCTATGTGCCAAATTTCATCCAAATCCGTTTAGCCGTTTTAGTGTGAAAGAGTAACATACATCCATACATGCATACTCACAAACTTTCGCGTTTATAATATTAGTAGGATTGTTACATACACATTGGCGCCGATTCCCTTGTTCACAAACTAAACTAAATTTAAGTTCAGTGCATCTGTTTCTTTCTATTTCATTAAGAAGAGGACAGAAGATAAATTTTAGTTTAGTCCTGTCAAATTAATCAGCGCCTGTCACTACTCCATACAAGTTTAGACGTGATTAAAAACTTGCCTACTAAAATTACGTCAATTTACGTCAAGCGCTGATTAATATGACAGGACTAAACTAAAATTGGTCATCTGTCCTTTTCTTTATGAAATAGTAAGAAAAGGATGCACTGAACTTAAATTTAGTTTAGTTTGTGAACAAGGGAATCGGCACCATTATAACTATTTTTTATTTATTTATTTATATTAATTTATTTTATTTTATTTTACTTTATTTATTTAATTATAAATAAAGTATATATCATGAAACACGTTCATATCGGAATAATGATAGAGTGATAACCGTTATTTTTATAAAGTTATAAATGGATAAATACGTTGCAATTACTACCTCTTCATCAGAGAGGTAGAATCTGTTCCAAAAATATCTGATTAAAATATAATCAAATGGATCAGTAAATGTACCAGTGGATACCAATTTATAGTGCCACTTTCAAATTGATTGTTTTGATTTTATTATTTGAATACCCGAAATTCTAATTGTAAATCACTTTAGATTTTCGTTCTCTTAAGTAAGGTCAGGTAAGTAAGCAGCAAGGCGTGTACGCACGAACGACCAAGAACATGGTGAACATGAACATTGAACACTTTGTTCCCATGTGCGTACCAATAACGAACATCAAACACTATGTTCATCAAAAATGTTCGTTGCGTTCTAATTTAAGACGCTGACAACACCTAAACCGCGGTCACTGTCAGATTGTATAGAAAAGAAAGAGAAGCGCGATGACACAACGCTTGTAATTTATTGCAAAATATGAAGAAATGATCTATTACTCAAAATTGAGTTGAGTAATCGAAAATAAAAAACAACCAAGTTCTGCATTCAAATAAGACGTTCTTGTTATTAATTAAATACGTAACGTATGTTGATATTTAATACAGATATTTTGGATTAGAACTCAAGGTAAGAGGTTAGTTTAACGTTAGTTTGTATCGAGATTTTTTTTTCAAAACGTGTTTTGGTAACAACCAAATTCTGGGAAATATGTTCAAAATTAACATATATTTTTTCCGCTACCACAGACTATACAGATTTGGCAATTTTTTTTCTTAAGAGAAGCCTATTTTGTCAATTGGGTCTTGTCAGCACCTTAGCTAATTTACGTCCACACTCCACACGTACGAACCAAATGTTCCGTGTTCGAATTTCTTGTTCACCATGTTTTCTTCGTGCGTACACGCCTTAATAGTTTAACCTGATTCCTGAACAGGGTTTGTTTACACTTTTATCACACACTTTTGGAACAGACCATAGTAATTGTATTTAGGTACTGTAACAAAAATACACTTGCTACTGTAAAACAGTAAAAGCAGATCAATCGACCGAAAACTACCAAATAAAGTTACCTATAAGTATCAGTTTCGTACGTTATACGTTTGTTCATTTCGCAACTGTAAGCGCACTTTCACTCAAGGCCGAAAATAACCAATAAACTGAGTGAGCCACTGTATAACCGGTTGCAGTAAGTCAATCATACGTAGCAGGAATTTGGTACGAGATGTTGTGCGTTGATATTTCAGGTACCGTTATAAAGAATGCAACGTTTGCAACTTAAGTATTGCTTTCTTAATTAAGGCTTCGGCAAAGAAATACAATGCGTTAAAGACTAAATATTTGTTCAAAAGATGCAGTGTCCACATCAGTTTAGTCTTTTCCTTATCTAAGATAAATACAGTATTTTTAATTTGAAAATATGGGTACGTTATGTACTCTTGAGATGGGTACAGTACATGACGACAAAGTAAGAACCAATAACAACTTTAGCCATACTTAGTTAAACATGCAAAAATAACGTAATTAATTTGTAGCTAAAACTCAACTAAAACCTAATGGACTAAGGTTGTTCACAAGAACCTTGAATAACATAACGCCTGCGTTCCCAGAAGGGTTAGGCAAAAGTGTACCTATAGTACACCCACATTGAACCTTGAATTTAGCCAAATAAGTATTTAAGTTGTAAGAGGAGGGGCAGACCAAAGAAACGGTGGATGGACTGTGTGAAAGATGATATGCGTAGAAAGGGGGTGACTACCGAGATGACAACTAATAGAGACGTATGGAAGAAAACTACAGGTTGCGCCGACCACAAATAAATTAGGAAAAGGGCGAAAGAATGATGTTGAAATATTTTAAACCACCATCCAGCTATGGAGTATTCCGTTACCATTGTACCCATGTATTAATTATATAATGTAAATAACAGCCTGCGAGTCCTTTCTCAAAGCAACAACTGTAATTAAAATAATGGCCGTTTATTTATTTAAATGTATCATAAAGCTTTGCTTGAAGCGTGTCTGTTTCAATTTATTCAGATCACTTTTAATTGTACACTCGTCGAATTAACGTTCACGCTCTGAAATGAATTATGTACTTAATTATTATGAGCGGAACTATATGTATAGGACGATTTTTACTTTACGCGTGTTTTTCTCAATCTGCGCTTTGATTTTTAACCGACTTCCAAAAATAGGGCGAGCGTTAATGAATTAGGCGAGTTTTATTTTAAGAATATGCACAGATTTCTCTGTGACTACTGGGCCGATATACATTTTTTTTTTTAATTTTTGAAGGTAATTTCTGACTCTGCTCTTCTTGGTCAAATCTTCTCATGTATGATTGATTTTTGTCTAATTGAACAAAAAGTATAAATGATTGTCGTTGTCCAACAACGTATTATAGTGACTACGGCAAGATTTAAACAACAAAACTAATTCTCAATATTAAAATAATACCTACATCAGAAGTATTCTAAGTCAGACAAATAAAAACCGCCATCCAACATAATCTCAATGACAACATCGCGATATGCACTCGACCGCAACGGTCAATAACCTCCCAACCTGAATTATTACAAAACCTCATTACAACAATCCAAGGACAAAACTTACTTTACTTACTGTGAACATTGTACTACGGCTTAGTTCTGCCTCACTTAATATGCGTGCGATCATGTGTCACTTTCCCGCTAATGTTAATTCATCAATGTTGGAGCGAGATGGAGAATTAGACGTTCAGAATCTAGACTTGGGTGATCGAGAGAAAGTTCGTATTGTACGGATATAAGTTAGTTATGTGGTTAAATTGTTGTCCCATGATGCTTGCTAACTTGATGATTAATGGCTGTGAAAATCTTGTTTAGAAATTAGGAGAAATTTTCAAACTTAAACAAGTTTATATATTTATAAGGTATTTTAATCGGTACCTACTTACTATGAATAGCGTACTCGAGATAATCAGAAAATATTACGGACCAACCTTGTCCCCACAACATTTACAGTAGTATAAGATGTCTTTAACCTGTTAAGCCCCGCGCGACACCGATTCGGTTTAGCTGATATTGTGATTGTCTTTGTGGTCCCGGCTGTTATTTGTAGATCTTTGACAGTCGTTACGGGTCATCAGAAGCTCGAAAGTCTGACAACCAGTCTTACCAAGGGGTATCGTGTTACCCAGTAACTGGGTTGTGGAGGTCAGATAGGCAGTCGCTCCACGTAAAATACTGGTATTCAGCTGCATCCGGTTTAGACTGGATAAGGCTAAGCAGTTGATGTTGATTATTTAGCGGTACCTACCGACTGAAAAGTCAGGCTATCACAGGCAACTGCGAATATACTTAAGGCTCCCGCGGAGAGGCGCGACACGACAGCGCGACACGATTAGTAGAATAAGTTCTATGAAAACATGTTCTACTAGAATCGCATCGCACCGTCACGACGCTCCTGTCTGCGGGAGCCTTAAGCCGCTCGCAAGTTGTACGTATCCAAAGACCTATATAAATGAAGATAAGATAAGATCAATCATTAAACTTTTTTTTTTCATTTATTAATTTCATTTATTTTCTCTAATTAAGTCTGGATAGATTTTCAAGATAGTGGCGCCGATTCCCTTGTTCACAAACTAAAGTAAATTTAAGTTCAGTGCATCTTTTTCTTTCTATTTCATTAAGAAAAGGACAGAAGATACATTTTAGTTTAGTCCTGTCAAATTAATCAGCGCTTGACGTAAATTGACGTAATTTTAGTAGGCAAGTTTTTAATCACGTCTAAACTTGTATAGAGTAGTGACAGGCGCTGATTAATTTGACAGGACTAAACTAAAATTTATCTTCTGTCCTTTTCTTAATGAAATGGAAAGAAAAAGATGCACTGAACCTAAATTTAGTTTAGTTTGTGAACAAGGGAATCGGCGCCAGTGATACCAAAACGTTACCGTATGCTACACGAAACCAATAAATTGTACCTCGTTATTGTATGTAGGTACGTGCATCGCTAGTTACGCTACATAAGTACATTATGTAACTATTGATATACAGCATTTCTCTTTTATTATAAAAATAAAAATATCTAGTAATAAGTTATTGGTCTTACACAACTTACATGGACGACTACATTCGTTATTTTGTACGATAAAAATATTTTATTTCTCAATTATTTTCGCGATATTATATTTTACAGTTTTGTTTTTAATAAACATAGCATAAGCATAATCAGCCTATAACGTTCCCACTTGTGAGACACAGGTCCCCTGTCTTCGAGAGAGAGTGGGCTTTATTGGCTTTAATCTACCACGCGGGCCCAGTTGGTGGATGTCACATGTCTTCGAATTTTCTATTCTAGGACATGCCGGTTTCCTCACGATTTTTTCTTTCACCGTTTTGAGGGTAGTGGTGATGAAAATAAATTACACGAAGTAAAGCGCGTCTATTTTTTTGTGTGGGAAATTATCAAATAACTTCTCCCGCTCTGGGCGGAGCAGGAGGGTGTGTCAGACTCTTACTGACAAAAACACACCCGTGTCCCTTCCGTTGCCTGTGTTGCCAGGGGCCTCGGTAACCCTTTTGTGCCTTCACGGCAGGCATAGGCCCTAGTGGACCCATTCACTTGTGCTGACGACATCTCTTTGAGGCGCGCGTGGAATACAACGCGCCGTCGACCCGGGCCTGGTCCTTACCGGACGGTGAGCTACCCATTGCTCACCGTCCGTAAGAAAGCGTCTGTTTGAGTTTGAAACCATGATCTACAACTCGTAAGTCGGGGCCACCGCAGCTCTCAGTTTTTTTTTTTACGTAACCGTTATTTCATATTTGAACGAGAAATAAATTATAAGTATCTTTGAACGAGAAATAAATTATAAGTATTAAAAATAATGTTATATTTATTTATTAACAATGTTTTTAATGTCAATCTTGAGAATTTTCACACAGTTACGTTATTTTAGATCTTTTGTTTCGCCGGAACAAGAGTCGTATGCGCATGCGCAGCTCGTTGAACTTTTTGTTCGTTTAAAACAGTTTTTTGTTAAGTAAAAAATTGAATACTATAATTTTAAATGAATGAGCTAAAATTATATGAATGCTAGTTTGACGTCTTTGATGATAATTATTTTTGAAGTTTTATTGTATTTTTCAGACTGCGTAATTGTGTTGATTAATCTAAGATATGAACAGAGTGTTTTCTAACGTAACGGCAATTTAGTTTTTGCCATCAATCATACGGTTATTATTTAGCACAACTTTAAATTGACTTCTGAAGGACTTAAGTTAAAAAAAAAACTAACAAACTTGTCTTTTCAATATGCATAGTACCTACTTATGTCTTACTAGTTGTTGCCCGCGCGGCTTTTTCTAACATAAAAGTAGCCTAAGATACTCCTTATAACATCAGCTATAGGCAGTGAAAATCCCGTCATAATCGGTCCGTGCGTTTCGGAGATTAGCCGAAACAGATAGACAGACAGAAAAAAAAAATAAAAATTGTTTTTTTGTTATAAATTCCGCATAATATATACTTTCATATGCATTTTGTAAAAAACTGTTATTTTAACATTACAAACAGACACTTCAGTTTTATTTGTGTATAGATGTAGTGTGGTGATCTCCAGGATAACGGCAGGTAGATCAAAACAACGGTTTCATAATCAGCCTATAATGTTCCTACTGCTGGGACACAGGCCTCCTCTTCGAGAGGGAATGGGCGGTAATCTACCAAACGTGCCCAGTGCGGGTTGGTAGATGTCACATGTCTTCGATTTTTTGGTTCTAGGCCATGCCGGTTTCCTTACAAATTTTGAGAGCAGTTGGTGATGACATGATTTAAACAAAGTAAAGCGGCTTGCTTGGGTTCGAACCTACGACCTACAACTCGTAAGTCGGGGCCATTACTACTGGGCCACCACTGCTCTCAAAACAAAGGTTCATTGAAATTAAAACACCTTTACACCTTTAGCCTTTTATACGTCTTCCTTCTTTTTTGTCCAATCGCCATCTTGATTTCTTACGTCACCATTCCTTCATCGTTCAAACATATACTACACTGATTAACATTTCAGAATTATATGAACTATAAGTCCAGATTTCCTTAGGATGGTTTCCTTTACTGATGTCAGTGATGTGCAAGATAAACTTAATTTCAACATAACGTAAACATCTCGCCTGCATTCCCCGAGGGGTTAGGCAGAGGTGTTACTTTATTTATAGTACACCTACATTTCGCCAGTTATGTTTAGTTAGTTTAAAACAGCCGCACGGGTCAATCCATCACGTTAAGCTGCGCTTGCCGCGGTTGGTCCGTGGATAGGTGACCATCTTTACATACCAAGACCCTTTCCATGCCTCGGAAAGCACGTTAAGCCGTTGGTCCCGGCTGTCATTTGTAGATCTTTGACAGTCGTTACGGGTCGTCAGAAGCCCGAAAGTCTGACAACCAGTCTTACTAAGGGGTATCGTGTTACCCAGTAACTGGGTTGTGGAGGTCAGATAGGCAGTCGCTCCATGTAAAATACTGGTATTCAGCTGAATCCGGTTATACTGGAACCCGACCTCAACGTAGTCTGGAAAAGGCTAGGCAGATGATGATGATGTTTAGTTAGTTTACTTCGTTGAAATTGAGAGTCTGGTTCCTCAAGTTGAAGCCAGTAACCACAGCATGGTATAGTAAATTCACCGATAGCAAAGTACTCGCATCATATCGAGGACTGAAGAATATAGATGACGTCACAGCCATCATAACACTTGCAGTTAATGTGACCATTTAACGCGGCGCTGGACCAGTCTTTATTAGGGCGCCGACGCACCGGGCGGTCGTGACCGCGATTCCGCGGGTTCCCGTTAAATAAACGCGCGAAAGTCATGCGCGATTCTCTGCCAACTGGTCGGAGAAATAAATCGAGCGATTTTAATAGAACACTTGAAGCGTAGAAAAAAAATGAAATTGATTATTTTGAGGTTTTATTGAAAGATTTCTTATTGTAACTAAGCAACAATGCACTGTTATTAATGCAGTGGCGATACTTTAAATACTACATGCGGAAATGTTTCTAAGAATCAATTGCGATTTACACATAAGTAGACAAGAACAAAAGCTATTGAATTTGTCGCGGAGTCGGCTTGTGCATTCTTGGCCTTAGACTTCGCGAACATAATTGGACACACTTGAACGGGACCGTTGCTGATTTAGAGTCAATATGGCAGCTTGACTTGAAATAACAATGTCTATTTTAATATAAGGAACTATTATTGTCTCCCAAGCCCCCACTTGAACGTTTTAAAGGCGTCTGATTCTCATTTTCTAACCGGTGTTTACCGGTTCAATTGGCGTTTATGTTTATTTAAATTGCTGTAATTCTTAAGCCCTTTTAAACGCTAAGGCGTGTTTTACACGTTGCGACACGATGCAACGGTTTATCGGACGATTTCATGTTAATATGAGAGCGTGAATTGAAGACAATGCGTGCAACGCGCAAATGTATCATGCAACAGCTGTCGAATGGAAAATTTTCATGTTTGTCTTTTGTGATTAATGTTTCACGCACTCTTGCGCAGCTAATACATTCATCATTCCATCCGAAAGACGTCCACTGCTGGACATAGGCCTCCCCCAATAGGGAGGGTTTGCCATAATCGCCACGCTTGGCAGGCGGGTTGGCGATCGCAGTATGGTGTTAAAATGCATAGAGAACGCTGCTGCCCATTCTCTAGTAGTCTAGTCCCTTAGTCGCCTTTTACGACACCCACGGGAAGAAATGGGGTGGTGCTATTCTTTACGTCCGGCACCACACGGAATAATACGGCTAATACATTACTGACTATTAAATCTGTCAAATATGGCTTCCCATAAAATAAGCTTATTTGTTGCTATTGCTTGTCCAGGACTGCGTCGTTGGTCTTGTGGTTGCAAGCGCTACTGCTGAGCATGAGGTCCTGGGTTGGATTCCTGGGTCGGGCAAAATGTTATTGGGTTTTTCTTGCAAAATGTTATTGGGAGTCTGGATTTGTGCCCGGTTGATGGCAATAGGCTCGCCCCCTATTACATGGACTTAAACATAACTGCCGAAATGTGGATGTACCTACTACAGGTACGCCTCTGCCCGATCCTTCGGGGAAACAAGACGAGATGTTACGCAAACTACCATAGAATCCTCATAGGCATTGGCAACAATTCTCAGTACCTAAATTGTAACTTCAGTGGAGTTGAAACTGTCTAACTACCACATAAAAATTAGACCTTGCCCTTTTATGACCTTTACGTGCTCAACCTCAGGGTGCTGAAAGCAATTACAAGGTTTGACTGTACCTATTCGTCCTATTCTTTGAATTATAGTTGTACCACTGTCAATTTCTGCCCTGTGAATGTGGTGAAATGAAATGATTGATGATATGAAATGATGATGAAATGATTTTATTTTCAGTAAGTAGGTTTGGAAACGGTGAAGGAAAACATCGTGAGGAAACCGGCATGTCCTAGAACCTAAAATTTGAAGACATGTGACATCTACCAACCCGCACTGGGCCCGCGTGGTGGATTACGGCCCACTCCCTCTCACCGAGAGGAGGCCTGTGTCCCAGCAGTGGGAACATTATAGGCTGATTATGTATGTGTTATGTAAGTAGGTTTGTAGGTACAAACACTTTTACACGTCAATCATATTTAGAAAAAAAAAACTTGATGAGCTCGGCGTTTCCTATCTGACTACTCTGAGAAGAAAGGCCGAAACAAACTCAGAGGTCACAGTCTCTTTTAAAGTCCAGACATAATCTTGGTCAGATCATGTGATGGTGGAGGTGTTTTAAAATTAACCCGACAAATTTTAATTAAGGAGTGCTTTAGACGATCGAAGTGAATAGTTTTCACTATGAGACTAACTTAGAAATAGCAAAAAAAAAAAACAGCTGTCTCATACAGTTTAGAACAGTAGGTATTAAACTTTAGTATGGAACAGCTGACTTTTTTCGCGATTTCAAAGTTGGTCACATAGTAAAAGTTACTCAGTTCGATGGTCTAAAGTACTCCGTAAAGTTTGTCGGGTTAATTTTGAAACACCTTAATTAACCTATTGACCGCCACGTCAAAAAAGCAAAAACGTGCCCTCGGCGCCAAGCTACGAATTATTCCTTAAAATCTGTCATGTAGTCGTGACCGTGGCGTGCTGGGCACATTTTGGTCTGTCATCTATACATGAATGTGGCGGTCAAAAGGTTAATACTATATTCTGAGTTCTCTTACCCTTTGTACAGTCGCCAGTACATCAAGTTAGTCACAAACTGTAAAATTTTCTCATTTGATTTTTAACTTAACCAACAACATTTTAAGGTTTAAAATCATTTGTAGTAATTTGACAATTTGTGGTAACTTTATGTGCTGGCGACTGTACGTAATTATTATTTTTTCCATATCAAACAGAGTAGTGCAGTTTCCCATAAAATTAGCGTTCGTCTCACGGCACCAGCTTGATAATTATAATTTTAACATTCGTGACTAAATGAGATTACGAAGACAAATAGAGAGATATCTTGGGAACAAGTTGCAACATTGAAATAAGCTTATCTTGAACTCATTAGATAACATAATAGATTGTTTGAATAATCTTAAAAGCGTGAACTGCATCTAGTTTTAGATTAAGACTGCATTTTATTACGTTTTGAGAAAACTAGGTGACAAATACAAAAAAAAAAAAAACAAAAATCAAAATCAATTTTATTTGTGTAACATAGGTAGTGAATATAGTTCTTAAATTGAAGATAGGTCGCTATGTTATGCCAAGAAGCGTACAAATATAAGGTTGCATGTGAAATAAAAATAAAAAAAATATCAATCATGCGAGAGGTAAACACAAATTATTTGGTAGGTATGTCAAAATTAATAGAATGATGTTAAATCGATACGTACGTACGTGATAGTGATAAGTCTGTCTTATCTTCGTTTATAGAAATATAAACACGTTTGCCTCTTGAACATTGATCTTTAATTTACCATAATAACGATTGACGATCAAAAGGAAATTTAATAACATTTGCTGGGCTTTTTCCCAACTACGTTGGGGTCCAGTCCAATCTAACGGATGCAGCTGAATACCAGCATTTTACATGGAGATTACAAGGAGTCTTTCCATGTTCTGATCTCCACAACTAGTTACTGGCTATACAAGGTGTCGTTTTGCATCCTCGTCAAATTCAAGGAGGTAACTATGCTAATGATTCTCGACACGAATCAATAATAAAATAAGTAGGTCTTTTTCTTTTTTTATCTAAATTTCGGAAATCGGCATGTGTGGGACACTCAAAACGACACCTTGTATATACCCTTTGGTAAGACTGGTTGTCAGACTTTCGGGCTTCTGACTACCCGTAACCATCGCCACAGATCTTGAAATGACAGCCGGGACCAACGGCTTAACGTGCTTTCCGAGGCACGGAGGGGTCACGACAATGTACTGGATGGTCACTCATCCACGGACCGACCTCGGCAAGCGTAGCTTAATCTTCGAACGACCCGTGCGGCTGTCACAATCAGTATCAACCATAATACTTGCCAATGCAACTTACCGTATTCGCATTAGGTATGTGAAATACATACCTACCTGTCAACCAGCGGGGGAATTGCGGAACATACTTACAGTAGCAATGGATTACATTTTGACAGTTCTACAATATTCATTGCGTTGTTTACGTGGTTGAGCATACAAATTGTTAGAACTTATGAAGCAATGGATTAGCGATATACTTCAAAATCATTCAGCTTGTGATTGATATTGTTTTGCAATTAGGGTGCTGTTAACATAGGGTGGTGACAAGTGTAGGGGTCCACTAGGGCCGATGCCTGCCGGGGTCGCGTGGAAGTTCGAAAGGGTTACCGAGGCCCCTGGCAGCACAGGCAACGGAAGGAATACGGGTGGGTTTTAGTCAGTAAGAGTCTGACACACCTTCCCGCTCCGCCCAGAGCGGGAGAAGTAATTTGATAATTTGCATCCAAAAAAAAAAAAGTTTCTGATATCCGTCCCTTAGGACCAAATCTCACCTTACCAATAAACGCTAAAACGTTTTACAATGTACTGTTACGTTAGTGGTTGAAACGGTTCGACGTAAGCAATTGTAAACATGAATCGGAACGCTTCAGTTGTGAAATGTTACGAGTTGTTAATTTGGAAACGTGAACTTGTAATTAACGTAGGTATCTAATTATTGAGTCTGTGTACGCTGCTGAGTGCTGATTTAATGTTCTTACTGTAGCTTTCTTGTCTGTGAGATACGATTGTTTATCCTTGTTGTGTTGTGATCATGAAATTCGGTGAGTGGTTTTTTTATGTGTGAAAATTGTTATGCTGTGCTAGGAACAAACTTGTAACTACGATCTGTTTTGATGAAGTACTAGTTCCGATTCTAAAGACCAAACAGACGTAGCATAGGCTTAAGTATAGGTGAATAATTTTTATGTTTTATTTTCTTTTCAAAGCTATAAATAAGTAAAATCGTCTGTAGTTGCCAATTGAAGTCCCTTACGGTACATGAAGGATCATTTTCCACATTTCTTTAGTTCTAGTTATTGCTGCTGCACGTAATCAGTTCTGTACAGGATTTCCTTTAAATAATGGATAACCTTGAAATAGCATATAATATATCTTGACCGTTCTAAAAACCAAGTACGAAAAAAAAAAATCCCAAGTACCTATTTTTTTGGGTTTTAGTCAGTAAGAGTCTGACACACCGGGAGAAGTTATTTGATAAATTCCCAGCCAAGAAAACAAAAAAAGAAAATGTACCTAAGATACGATAAAAAAATACTGTGCAATTCCTAGTCACATTATTTACTGCCTCTGTCGAGTGTCTGCATAGTCAACGCACTATACAACAACAAATAACCGATGGAATTCGTTCATTTGTGGTCGTTGTGCAGAAGAATGTAAAATAAGATAAAGAATGTTAGTTATAAATCTAAACAAATAATTATTGTAATTAAATTTTCTAATATTTTTTGACATCATTTTGTTATTTTTATTGATTAATTAGGGAGAAAATGTTAAAAATCTTAGGCATAGGGTTAGGATTTATAGTTTTTTGTATCTTTTTAGAACGTTCATAATGTCTATTATGCTACTTCAAAGTTATCTATTATTTAATTTTACGGGACACCCTGTATAACTCATAAACGTACACTGTAGTCCTACTAATATTATAAATGCGAAAATTTGTAAGGATGGATGGATGGATGGATGGATGGATGGATGGATGGATGGATGTTTGTTTGTTTGTTTGTTTGTTTGTTTGTTTGTTTGTTACTCTTTCACGCAAAAAATACTGAACGGATTTGAATGAAATTTGGCACACAGATAGTTTATAACCAGGAATAACACATAGGATACTTTTTATCCCGATATACCCACGGGGTCAAAACTTATGCGGATGAAACCGCGGGGCGCATCTAGTTGTAAATAAATGACTGGCAAGTAATCGTATGGCAGTTCACCTTAATAACTATAACTGGTTGATACATTCGTTGTTTTCAATTAATTCTCTGTATGTCTGTACTAATATGGATTCTTGCTTCTACTACTACACTGGGGCACTGTATTGGACAGTGGAGACTTTTCTTTTAATAGAACATTATCATATGGCGTAGTTTTGCTTATAAGTGAGTTTTTAACCGACTTCAAAAAGCTGGAGGTTAGTTATGTTTATCTGTATGTTGTTTTTTATGTGTTTTGTTCGATATTTTCGTCAATGGTGGACCGATTTTGAATTTTTTTTCTTATGAGTAATACGTTTTTAATGCACTTTGTGTATCTTGATGATGTTATAATCACTGTTGTTTACATAGCAAATAGTGATATACGAATTGGTGTGGGGTAGGTACCATAACTAAAATGTGAAAATAAAAACTTTTTTACAAAAAAAAAACTTTTTAGTTTTTTTGTTTTTTATTTTATGTTTTCTTGTGTTTTTTTAGTTCGGAAACAATTCATTATCGATTAAGCATGCGGATAAAAAACATTATTAGTTATGCGTAATTGACTCAGAATTACGCAACCTATAAATACGTACAGTAGTGTGTGAATTAATGTGAACACGTGTTATAATTAAAAAAAAAATAGCATTTTTCAAATTAGCTTTTTTCTTATAATGGTACCTCTTGGTATCTCTTGTGCTGATTGAAGGCATGATGAACTCACAGAAGTACAAAGAGTTGCTAGAACAGAGATGAGAAATCGAAGTAAGAAAAGCTGGTGTCAACGGTCAAGCCATCTTTCAACAAGATTCAGCTCCGTGCCACGTGTCGAAGGCTATGATGAAATTCTTTAAAGAAAAAAAATATCATGCCTTGATTGGCCAGGAAACACACGCGATCTTAATCCCATTGAAAATCTGTGGGCGATTGTAAGAGCTAGACTTCGTAAAATTGACTGTACTACGATAACAAAATTAATTGAAGCTGTAATTCAGGTTGGTTTCGAGACCAGCAAATATCAGAAACATGTAAAAACTGGTTGATTCTATCCCAAAACGTGTTGAAGAAGTCATAAAAGCCAAGGGAGGACATATTACTTACTAACCTAATTTAAATAATATTAATTTTTGTTCATTTCTTTGTTTTAACTAATAAATGCTATTTTTTTAAATTATAACACGTGTTCACATTAATTCGCACACTACTGTACGTATTTATGAACGTAAACGAAACAAAAGGAGTATGTTTAGATTGTATCGGGCGTATCGCAGGTGGCGTTCTGTAGTTTCTGCCTACCTGCATGTGAAGCAGGCAGGGGTGAGGGTTTATGTATGTATGTATGTATGTATGTATGTATGTATGTATGTATGTATCGCCTATCCCTATTAACATTGTCGTAAGTATTATGTTGTTGATTTTCACATCCGACAATGTTAATAGGGATAGACGGTATGTATGTATGTATGTATGTATGTATGTATGTATGTATGTATGTATGTATGTATGTATGTATGTATGTATGTATGTATGTATGTATGTATGTATGTATGTATGTATGTATGTATGTATGTATGTATGTATGTATGTATGTAGATTAAAAAAAAAGCTAGGCACTGCAAGTTTCAGCTGCCATAAATACGTAATTTGTCAAAAGCAACGTTCACACTGTTCGCTAACACTCGAGATCAAAGCATTGTTTATGATCGCGAAAATCGCGCAAATATTGCTACGATTTATGAGCGCCAGTCCGTAAACACCCAGCACTAGGCAGATTTGACACATACCTTTGCATTCCAAGTGCAAATTTATTGCGAAAAAATAACGTTTCGAATTCCAAAAATCTGTGAAAAATGGTGCACTGTGTCAATGTTTTGGAATACAAAGGCTCGTATTCGGAGTTGTACATTATTTAAATTTGGATTTTATTTTGAAACAGGCTGTGCGCTTCCATGGGGTTTCCCGTCGGCAAACATGACAAAATTACTAGATAGACTAAAGGATGAGTATTCGGAAACCCTTCCTTAGTGGTAACCTTTGTTTTAAAAGGGATTCTTGTCCATGATTTCATGCTTCTAGACCGTGTTAAGACGCGCCGTGGTGAATTAATAACATTTGTTTTTAAAAGAAATAAAGTTTAATATTTGATTTGGGATACGCACAAAAAATACAAACAGTAAAAGAAAGGACAGGCATTTAAAACTTACAAAACGTACCTATTTAAAAAGAAAAAAAAAATCTTAAATGCAAGCACACGTTGGTAATTCATTCATATCGCCTCCTAAAGTCGTTTCAAGTGGAAATTAAATCAAAAAGCTGTTTAATATTTAAAATTCAAGAACACAACTAGATTATGCTTCGATTTGAATAAAGAACAGTCTGAATCCTTCGCAAACTACTCGAATGTGCCACATCGATCGACATTCGCATATAGGTACCAACCTAGAATTAATATAATGGTAATCGACTAATCGAGATTCGGGGGAGACGCACTGTCCCCTCGGGAAGTCGAGATATCCAGGATATTGACTAATGCATAACATCTATGTATACGAAGTTTAGGCTGTCTACACATACGGCGACTGGCCCTAATGTTAATTTTGGATGCTTCCAAATCAATGTTTGAATTTGGTAGCTATAGATGGCAGTTTGAATACGGTGTGGTGTGATTTCCTATCATATTTTTTTGATCTCGAGACTTTTCTAAGATGTTCTGACTTGGATGAAAATAAAATAAAATGATTTTTTGAGATTGTATTCGTACGAAGGAGAAGGATGTATCATAGAGAAACTTCGTTTCCAACCTTCAAAGGCATTTCTTTCGGATGATAGTATAATTGTATTTTAACAGCTGATAACTAATAAAAATTGAGCGTGAAGTTGTCGATGAATAATGTAACGTATTCTACAAACGATTATTGCAACACGACCTTGTGTTATGTCAACACGATTAACTAATATTTTGCAACTGATAATAAATGTATGATATAATTGTGTGTCGTGAGTCGTGACCATTAGTTTGTTGTAGTCGGTAGGTGTAACGACCGCCTAAGGGCAATGACGTCACTTAGGTACCTACCTACCTTGCCCGAAACCTTGAGTTTTTTAAACACACTTTGATTGCCAAAACGATTAACATCGTATTTAGAACTGTGTGAACATGCAATAAGTGCTTATTATTGTCTGTGTGAATTTGAAAGTCAAATTCGTAGACCGCCATCCACCATGTTTGTTTGCCATGACGTCATAGAACGTCAGAAGAACTTTACTGTGGCTACTAGAAGTATAATAAGTTGACTTTATTCCATAAATTATGTAGATGTTTATCTATTTTTTTTTTATTTTCTATGCAAACGTGAATCTAAATGTTGAATGGGAACATGAAAATAAAAAAACCAGTTTTGGTCATGCAAGCGATCTTTTGTAGTATCGCATATGTTTTAGAGTTGTTTTATTTGCATAGTAAAGCAATTAACCATAGTTTTATTTAACGTCCAAAAAAATATTAAAACGTTCGAGATAACACCGAAAATCGAATAGAGAATTTCGTTAAACTAAGCCAAATGCAACCACCAGTGCTTTCAAAACGTTGAAGGAAAACATCGTGAGGAAACCGGCATGTCCTAGAACCAAAAAACTCGAAGACATGCGATATCTACCAACCCGCACTGGGCCCGCGTGGTGGATTACGGCCCACTCCCTCTTACAGAGAGGAGGCCTGTGTCTCAACATTATAGGCTGATTATGTAAAAATGCTTAAACAAGCTTTTCGCAACAGTTTCCAATCTGCAAAATATCCGGAAAACAACACAAATCAATCGGCTTATGTGTCCCAACTTTTTCCGAAAACTAAAGCGCTGTCATCGCCGTAATCCCGCACGGGAAAAATAGTTGTTTAAAACTTCCGCATGCGAAACACGTCCGTTAAACAAGATTAGGGCAAAAGCCGGTCGGCGGCCGTAAGCCACTGCATAATGGAGGTGGTCGTACACCTCTACTCGACAAGCGGTCCAACACTACTCTAAGATACACTTGATACTCGACGGTGGGAGGGTTAGGAGAGCTGTGTAGGGTTGTGGTCGGTTTGATTCTTTGTGTGAGTGTCTGATTGTGTAGTGTAATATCACGAGTTGCAGGTGGATAGAGCTAACTGTTTTGGAACATGTCCAAAACATTATTTAGCTTTGGATTCTTTTTGAAGAATTAAGGTCTGAGCAGTTTTGGGTGTAGAGTTTGACCGCATGCTGGTTATATCGCAGGTTATAAATCTGCCCACTTGGCGAATGAGACCTAGACCGAAAAAAGTGTAACATTTTGACCGTCACAACACTTTTCCTATAGTATGTTTTTTTTTTCACTTAGTTACTCTCAAACGTTGTTAATTTATTACAATACATTGTTTTCTTTTGTACATAACAGCGGAAGGAACTTCCCTGCAACCGGGTGTCCCACGAAGCCTCTCGTTTTATTATTATGTCCATGTGAGTGGACTTTCGTCACATTGTCATTTCAAGAATCGTTGTATCAGTAAACACTAAACACACATTACATAGAGCTTGTGAGATATGTTTTGGCTATAGATATGGAGTTACTTAAATGTATTATTAATTTCCAAATTCCAACAACGTTTGTATAAAAAATCTCTTTCCTTTGATCTGAATAGCCTTTATCTGAGATAACATACTTGTTTCATGTAATTATTCAGTCATTCAAGGAATTCGTGCGTCGTCACTGCATTCTATGAATTTACATAAAACTTTCATATTTCGCATTTAAATTGATTAACTGTCAATGACGTACATATTACGAAAACAACAACTTAAATTTCTACACACTAGACGTAGACAATCCGAATTGTCTATAGATAATTATCTTATGATTGTTTCAATGCCGATTTCATTTATTGGCACAAATTGGTGCTCTGCCATGTCATCATATTTGAATACTTACGTCAAGGTCCAAATACCAATGCCGGAATTCAATTTAAATTCATTATAGAGTTTCGTTTTAGATTTTGTAACACACAAAATTATTTATAGAATAGTTAAGCTTGTCATTTCCAGTGAAATACAACAAACATTAATTGTGTAAATAACACAGAGAGCCAGCTATAACATACAATGTTGAAAGTAATTTTGATGTACTGCAAAGCCAAAGCCGCTCACGTTGATAACTTTTCCGTGACTAGAAATGTTATCACGTCGGTGTCGCCTCCAGCCGTGGCTTTGTTCCTAGGTGACAGATGTGGCTCCGCAACCAATCTCATAAAGAGAATCCTACCGCCACAGATAAGCTAAGCGTCTCCAGACACTCAGTAAATCTTTCATAAAATAAATTACCAACCACATTGTATCCCTTGAACTCGAATGACTTTTAAACCTTTTTCTCGTATGCATTAAAAACCCCGTTAAACCTTCACGAAGGCTCCGGATTGTTTCTCTGCTGATATTTTATTTATTCAGTCGTATCGTGTCCTCCAACGTCGCTCCAAGCGAAATATCACACAAACCCGGACCGCTCCAGAATATTCTACACGCTTGAATAACGTCTAGTTTTCCATAAATAATGCATTTGCATACATGTACGTTGTTGTATTGCAACAGGCAGTTCTCGAATGCGACAGGAACGAACACAAAACAACTTTATTTTTCTTTTAGTGCGACACATCGGAAACGGTGAAATGAAAAAGGAATGCAGTGATGGAATATTTGACCAGTGTCAGTGCATTAAAAACAGTGAAAATGTTAGTGCTGTCGAATATATTTCGTGCGAGCCACCCCCAAAATCAGATAGTGCCGAGGGATTTGAATTCTATGTCGACAGAAAAAAGTGCGGGACAAATGGAAAAGTCAAAAATAGTTTCACAAAATTCGTTAAGAATAAAACAACGAACGAAAACTCATGACAATATAAATGTCAGCCATGAGATGTACGATGATAGCGATGCAAAAAATGCGAAACGAGACAAGTGTCTCTCAAACAGCGTCGATGCCATCGTAACACATAATGATGCCAAAAGTAAAGTGATATGTAGTGCCAAAGGTTTATTAGAAACTAATTTAGACGATCTGTTCAGTGATGTACAAAAACTGGATGGCTGGAACGTGGAGCCAAAGAGTTTAGGTGCCAGTGAACCGACATTAAGTTTTAGTGAGAATAATTCCAATTCTCAAGCTGTCAATCGCGAATCTCTCGTGTCAGAGGATGACACGGATGATGATACGGTGAGTGATAGTGATTGCACGGATGAAGTGGTTCGGCAACAGAGGATATGTATGGGAGCTCGTCGCTTCGGTCACTTGCTGCGGAGGGTCATATCTAGAAATGGTAAGACAGCATTTTTTCATCATCCTTATCAACAACTAACGGATTCTTTTTGTCACTTTTTGTACTGTTTCTATTATAGGTACAGATATTGTTAATTGCCCATAATCGTTTAGATAAAACTCTTCCCACCAGTAGTCATTCTGTCACAGTCACAGCACTGTTCATAGTTGATCAATGAAAAAAAAAAAATGAAGTAAACCTTGCGAGATGAGGAAGAACAAACAATTTCAAAGAAGACACTGCCTTATAAAATAACACCGAGGTCGGAAGCACAGTAAATTGAGATGGTGTTGGTCATTTATTTGTTTTCAATTGTAGCAAATTGCTCCCGCTCTGATTGAGATGACCGTCGTAAAATCTTGTTAGACGTTACATTTTTATCTTTGTCGTCCCCGCAATTTCCGATCGGAACTAATGGTGGTTCTATAAAATTCTGCAGAGATTGCAAATTTGATTTTTAACTCTTTTTACGTCAGTATTTTTGTAATTACGTTACGCTTTGTGTCCCGATTTGTGTTATGCTTTGTGGGATTTAGGTATTAATGTCTGTTGTAATGGTTTGGTTTTTGGATTAAACTGTGATTTGTGTCAGTTTTGTGTCATTATCCTACCTGCAATATGTTATACTTTTTGCAATATATTCTATGTAGGAATGCAGATAATTTTAAGCCAATTGCAACTAAAATTTTCATTTGTTTTTGTATTTCTTTCTTGGAGCTCTTGATCTGCCGATCCATGGGTCTGACAATAGTCAATACTCAGTCTTTAATCCTCACTCAGTTGTTCAAGCAACGTCTATGTTTCAAGTTTCATTAATATTCAAGACACAATACCTATAAATCCTGTAGCTTCCCATAAACGTTCAGTTAATAACCAAAAGTACGTACCACCACATCCATACCTAATAGACACATTCCACTCCACAAGTTACAACCAACCAGCAACTCTAATCTTGAAACACATAAGACCATCCAATCGGAACGTCGCAGCAGCAATCAGGGGAAGATATCATCAATCCGTTGCGTGGTTCGTTTGCTAATAGAGTCAACGAGATACGAGGCGGGAGTGCCTCATCAATATCGCACGAAGTCGCGGTTACTACGGGAGGAGGGAGATAAGGAGATTAAAGATTTTTGTGCGACTAGAGGAGTCCTCAACTCCTCAAGTCGCACAAAAATCTTAAAAGTAATTGCAAGATGGTAAAGGTGTTGATTTTGATTTGTAATTGAATGATGTTGGAGATAATATGGGCGTTACTGTTAACGTGCTTGAACTTCTAGAAAATAGGTTGACGATGGATATTGATATAGACAAGAGCTGTTCGCATGTAGACAGGGCTCAATTTCCCAGGCTTTGTGTAGGAGTAGCTACTGAGATTCCAGAAAGAGAAACTTCGTAAAACAAATTGACTTACGAATTTAGGAATCAAATCCACAAACGGCCATGTAACTTAGTACTCGTGATCACAAAAAGTATTAAATTGCATCGTATTACGTTTCCACGAATGTAGTCTCAATCAATTGAAGGACATAAGTTGTTATGATGTTCGTGGTTGACGAATCTCGTAATACCTCGAACTGCTCACTAGATAATGAGATTCGTCACGATTCCCGTATATATAGACTAATCAAGGTACGACCAGACAGTGCAAGGAATGTGGTTCGAATGGTAAGCCACGCATGTGACGACTGCCACAGTGTATGGCATCTGACATTCGGTGCCAAAAAGATCTTTTAACGCTCGAATGAAGTTGATGGTGTAGGGGTCCGCTAGGGCCGATGCCTGCCGGGGTCGCGGCCGAAAGGGATACCCCTGGCAACACAGGCAACGGAAGGAACACGGGTGGGTTTTAGTCAGTAAGAGTCTGACACCTTCCCGCTCCGTCCAGAGCGGGAGAAGTTATTTGAATTATCAAATAACTTGGGTATTAACCCAAACCAAAAAAAAAAAATGGGTGGCGCTGTTGTTGGATTCGTGAAATTGTTTTGTTAAATGTATTTTAAAAACAAGACGGCGTCGTCATTTTGGTCACGCGCATAAAGATTCTTGTACAGCTAGATAAATAATTTGCGGCGTATGCCTCGCACTGTCTGGATGCATCTTTATGTTCTAGGTAACCTATCAACATTGTGGATATTTATTCTTCTTTTTTTTACGAAGCGAAGTGAATAGACACGAATCAATTTGATTGGAACGGTATTGCCCCGTGAGTTAACTCAAAGATTGGATTCACCGTTGTGGATTGAATCGGTTGAAAAAGTGTTGCAATCAATTGCAGAGAAACATTAAAACGTTTACTTCTTAATTTGTTCAAGAGTTGATGACTAGGTATTCAATTTGAAAGCTACGGTTTAAAATGTACAATATTTTTAGATTCAACCATCGGACTGTAGAAATATATCACGGACAGAAAATTCTTTCAGTGCACGAATTATAATAAAAAGCTGAAGAGAGCTAGCGTTCAATTTCAAAAGATTTTTGGTCCAGGTTTTTAGTACGAGCGCGTTCATGTATGAACTAACTAAAATTTAAGCCCTTGTGGGCAGGAATCGTGCAGTTTTCCGGTGTTAGGTACTTACCTTTCCATTTTATAACGTAAATGTCGTTGCATGTCGTATGTATGACGAATTGCATCGGGAAATTATTTCATTTATACGTCGTCCTTCCCTGCACAAGCTTAGTTTTTGTTTAGTAGTTCATGGTGGGCCATTGTACTCATCAATTTGAACTACTTTTACTAAGGGACTGCGACGTATAATACACTTCTGGACACATCTATTGGCCCACCTTGTATTTTCAGTTTCGTTTGGTCCTAGCTAAAATTTTATATTAGGTCGAGCAAAAAGTTTTTATGCAGTTTTGAACCTGGCACATTCACAATTTCATTCAATAGTCCTTTTTTTGAATTTCGAACACAGAATTTAAAGAAACAAAAGACAATTTGGAGCCTGTTTGTTGATATCAAACAATCGAATACTAAGAAAACTTGGTTTTATTGGTTTACTTGGATTTAATTCTTGAAAAAGTGATTGATATCTTTGGTTTTGCAACAAACATTACTTATTCTTAACATTAAGGTGAGGTTCTATCAATAATCTATGGATACTTCACCTGAAGTCGCCGCCCAATCTGTGGCACTTATTCAGGCCGGACACAGCCAAAGAAACGTGAGTGCTCAACTTAATTTAAGTCGATCTGCGGTCCAAAATGTTTATCGGAGGTACCTAGAGACTGGCGGCTTTGTTCGTCGCCAAGGAAGGCCACGATCTCGGGTCACAACTGAAAGGCAGGATCGATTCATCGTGACGACCAGCTTGAGAAATCGTCACCTTACCTCCATTGAGATACAAAACCAACTTCCACTGAGTATCTGTGAACGCTCGAACTGTTCGGAGAAGGTTAAAAGAACGCGATATGGTACCACACAAGCTAGCTAATGGGCCCAAACTAACGCGAGCCCACCGAACAGCGCGCCTTCATTTCGCACGCAGTCATTTAAATTGGACACAGCAAGATTGGAGCCGTGTACTCTTTTCTGATGAGTCTAAAATTGTGTTACATGGCAATGATGGAAGGAAGAAGGTCTACCGACGTAAGGGAGAGCGTTTCGCACAATTCTGCTTTGAAGAGAGGGTTGCTTATGGCGGTGGCTCATGGACTGTCTGGGGCGGTATATCCGCGAGCGGCAAAACTCAACTTGAGGTTGTTACAGGACCACGGCTGCCAACATTAAATGCTGAAAGGTACATTCGTGAGTGCTTAGAACCTCACGTGATACCATACGCGGACTATGTGGGTTCAAATTTCCTTTTTATGCATGATAATGCAAGAGCCCATGCGGCCGGCATCGTCAGGGAATCTTCGGGTTGTGAACATCACAGTTATGGACTGGCCAGCCAGAAGCCCAGACATGAACCCCATTGAGCACATGTGGGACGAGCTAAAAATACGTGTTAGGGCTCGTCAGCCAGTTGCCCAGACGATGCAGGAGTTGAAAACTGCCATAGAAGAGGAATGGGAGATGATCCCTCAAAATTTCATATAGCGGTTGATAAACTCTATGCCTAATCGTATGAGAGCTGTGGTAGATGCCCATGGAGGCAACACGCGTTATTAAATTAAACCTTTGTTTGATAAAACATGTTATTTATTCAAAAATCAATTGCCTTTAACAAGGCGCATATCCGACTTGTTAGGCGTAGCTCCATGTCGTATGGTATTCTGAATTCAAATTTAAAACAATACGATCGAAAAAGATGGTAAAATGTATCAGGTTTAAAACTGCATCAACAGTTTTTGTTCAATCTAGCAATCATATTTCGGTAGGGGCCATCGAAACCTAAACTCTAAGGTGGGCCAATAGATGTGTCCAGAAGTGTATATAAGTTACGCGGGCTATGGTGGGGATTGCGCTGTAGAGGGAGTGCGGGGCGATGCGCCGCACTCGCAGTCTTGTCCGAGCAGCCGTAGCGATGGCACGCCTTTTTTTTTTGTCTGACCTGACCTATACCAAGACACCACAAGGACCAATCCTGAAGTTGCTAAAAATAATGGTTGATTTATGTGAACATTAATAGCAGTTTTTTTTTGCGATTTCGCCGGTGGTCCCATCATTGACACCTTAGGACAGTGGTTGCCAAAGTTGACTGGACTCGCCTAACAAAAAGTTTCAAATTTGGGACTTACCTCTTGGTTTTCATGGAGGAAAAAGGGTCATAGTTATAGTAGTGGTAAAGTAGGGCCAGTTTTGATATTTAAATACAAGGACTGCTATTTATATTTAATAAGGAAGACGCATTTGTTTCCTATTTTTTGGCATTAAAGCCTTAGAATCAACTTCAGTTTTTTAGAATTACTTTTAATCGCAATAAGTTCGATACGTACAATTTATATCGGTGCGTTCCCCGCGCCGCGACTGCCGTCAGTCACCGTCAACGGTCAGTGGTCGCCCGCCTGTTAGCCCGGTTGGTCGATTTGTCGTCCTATTTTTCAGGGCCAACCCAATAATCACTCGCGTCTCAACGACTGTCTTAAAAGGTTCGGGTGAACAAAAACAAAGCTTGTATAAACAATAAAGTTCGGTATAGTACGGTCAGTACTCTGCATTACCAGACCCTTCTTACGAAGAAGAAGAATGGAAGAGGGGTCGGGTTATGCAGGTCACTGACCTATCAGCAATTACTGTAGGTACTTTATAGCTTTTGAATCATCATCATCTGTCTAACCTTTTCCTAACTATGTTGGGGTCGGCTTCCAGTCTGACCGGATGCAGTTGAATATTAGTATTTTACATGTAGCCACTGCCTATCTGACCTCCACAACCCAGTTACTGGGTAAGACGATACCCCTTTGTAATGCTGGTTGTTACCTTTCGAGCTTCTGACGACCCGTAACGACTGTCAAAGAACCACGAATGACAGCCGGGACCAACGGCTAACGTGCTTTCCGAGGCACGGAGGGGTCTTGGTGTGTAAAGATGGGCAGCCATCCTCGTACCAATCGCGGCAAGCGTAGGTTTTCCCACCAAAAAAAAAAGCCTGATCAATCGAACCGTGCGCCTGTTACTTAGCCCCTCCTATAACTCTTGAATCATTTATGGAATTTATTGCGAGTTCTCGGTTTCATTAAGTTTTAAATAGTGACTAAAGTTATTGAGAGAATCTCATTTAAATAGAAATGTGCTCATTTTGGGGAGAGCAAAATGTATGCAATTTTCCAAAGTGTTCTTCCCATTTTGTATGTTTATTTACGATGCAACCGAGATTACGTTATTTACATGTTTGTAAAGTTTATGTTTTAAGCTTTGAATTAACTTATGTTGTAAAAGGCATTGAAGTATGATCAACGAAATATTAATCATTGTGTCCTTAGACGCCCATCATGGCGAAATTGGACAACAACCTTGAAGATATTTGGTTACTGTTCTTGGGCATCGCATTTATACACGTAGTGAGTGATATCCCTTTAATCACCACTGCTCTTCAAACGGTGAAGGAAAACATCGTGAGGAAACCGGCATGGCCTAGAACCCAAAATTCGAAGACATGTGACATCGACCAACCCGCACTGGGCCCGCGTGGTGATCACGGCCTACTCCCTCTCACAGATAGGAGGCCTGTGTCCCAGCAGTGGGAACATTATAGGCTGATTATGTATGTGATATCGACGCGCAAACTGTTACCATATATTTTTTATTACCCGGTGAAAAACATCGCTGGTGGGTCTAGAATTCTACTGAATTCTGTTTTCGTGTTGGTATCCCCCTGTATAGTGCGTATATTCATATAATTCTATTAGTAGGTACTCCAAGAACGGAACTTAATTTTTTTTTTTATCTAAACAACAATCTAAATTAAATCTATCGACAAAAACCTTAAAGCAATTCGGACAATTTGCACGGTCTGGCAACCTCCTAACATGAGCTACCACCGGCCAAGTGGAACGTACTTACTGCCTCATGTAAGTAGGTATCAGTTCAAGTAGATGCTCTCAAATGCGCTCACATGACCTTCGGGTTTGATTATAGTTAATTAACGCGTCTTAAACGCGTAAACCTTGTTTTATGGGTAACTGGATTAAGTATTTATGCAGTAAAGTACACCACAGACTACCTGCAGTATTGCTTCTCCGTTCCCCTCTAATCCATCCAAAGGTTGTCTTTAAAAGATCGCTTATAGCGATAAGACCGCCCATTGTGTCACCCTATGTAAAATTTCTACATTTATATCTGTAATTTTGATGGTGTACATAATAAGGAGTATTCTATTCTAAAGTACGATTGTGTGGAGTAACGATGCTGGTTCGTTTTTGAAGTGTTAGATTTTTCGCATGGGAGCAGTAATAAACTTGCTTATGATAAGCTTTATTTGATTGTTTGACGTATCTGACTTCTGACTGATTGTCCACGTCATTAGATGGAGCTACTGCCATAAAGCCTCCAGCAGCACAAACACTTATTATCCTCTGTCGAGTATGTAGAAATTTTTCATTTATAACGTGCTTTGTTGATAATTGCATAGCGCCCGTTTTGTTATAAATGTTATAATGCAAGTCTCATGTGCTTGGAATAACACATAAACCCATGCCTTCTTCCAATGGGGGTAGGCACAAACTACAGAACGCCACCTGCTATACAAAAGCAAAAAGCGCATGTGCTTGGAATATCAGGTCACAATATTATAGCTATACTAAAAAAAAAAATTGTCCTCATATCTAAATATGAGAGGTCTAATTTTCTTGAACAGGCTTTTGTAATAAAACACTAAACTTGTTTCCCATACTTATTGCCACTTACAAACAAACAGTTTCAACAACCATTTTCAACGAAAAGAACAAAAAAAATACCGTTAAGTACAAAGTCCGTTATCTTAACTACGCTAGAGCGGGTAGTTCGGTAATTTCAGCAAACTTTTACGTGTCGATATCACTATTTGTTGTAAACTAGCGTTCAAGTCCCGGTGTAGCTTGTTTAACGTTGGAATATACGGTAACCGCTATTTAGTAGTTGACTATACGTTTTAAACGGTTTAAGGTTTTTGTAAGAATTTTCGGTATTTTGTTTCTTTTGATTGTTCTTTTTTACGTTATTACGGCATTTTTTTTTACATGTTATTTATTTTATCATGCTACGTTATTTTTACGACATGTTTTGTTATTGTTGACTCCAATCTGTGATGCTATAACGAGTGGTCTTACAATATATGTAGTACTGACTAATTCCATGAGTAGGTACAGTAATTCCATGTTATTGAATCCATGCTCAAGCTGTCACTTCTGTCACCTATCTATCTTCAAGACGTGGTACTATGTGTGTGTGTGTGTGTGTGTGTTAAACGCATGGTAGTGTGAGTAATGTTTTTTTCACTTCTCATGCTCTAAAACTTCGTCTTTGTGTTGTGCGCAGGCGACATAAAATCGCATTTTATGTTCTAGTGCATAAACTTTTTTTCTAAGACAAAGATCATTAGGCTCAACAGCCAATAAAACGTCGTCATTTATATCACTCCCGTGTTTTCTATCGTTGATTTAATAAAACCAGATAAAATATTTATTATTAAAAAAATGCAAAGAAACGTTTTTATGACTTAGCAGTATGAAGTACCCAAGTCGAATGACACATGCTAAATAAAAAGAAATAAAAACTTTATAAGTTTCGTGGCGGGAACCAGCTATTCTCTACTTCAATTTTTCAACATTTTTGAACAGTGAAAACTGATTAAACTTGAACAATGGAATAATATTATATACAACAATATTCATGTGACGAAGAAATTACATTCCCGCCTAATGGAGCAGAATGCGAAAAACGTGTTTGAAGAAATGTTACCGCCGAAATCTGCAACGCGTACGACAATTTCAGGCGTTGGAGATCAGACAAACCAGTAAATATTGTTATTATATACTTTATGCCAGTTAAATTTCCTCGCAATCTAAGTGAAAAGCAGAGTGTATAACTCGGGCATAAAAGACCATTTTATCTCTCGGAGTGAAATGGCTTCTTTAATGCACTAGTTGTACAATCTACTATTTTATTAATGTAATTTATTTCTAATGCATATTACAAAAAAATATTAGCTTTCTGCACTCCTCCTCCATATACACTTTAACTGTACCAAGTTTCATACTCCTCCGTCCGCGTAATTTTCGTAAAAAGGGGTACAAAGTTTTCGCTTCACGTATTAATATCAATCAATCAATCAATCAAAACAGCCTATAACAGTCCACTGCTGGACATAGACCTCCCCTAGGACGCCCCCAGCTAGATAGGCTGACGACCCTAAAAAGGTGGCTGGGACAGACTGGATGTGGAAGGCGGAGGACAGGGTGTAGTGACGTATTAATATAATGATATTAAAACCAAGTGTGATAAAAAAATATTGTTGATTTGCGAGGAATGTTCTCTCAAAACATCTCTCTAGATGTGGAATCATGTTTTGCTTCCTCTCAACATAAGCACTTATAGCATTAATGAAGCCCCACTTGATAAAGCGGATTGTAAAATTAATTACATTGCAGCCTGCTTTCGGGCCCTCGCATACTCCAAGACCCTCTAGCTTTTTATTTACCATCCTCCCACTCCGAAAATTTCTCTAGGTACTTTAATGTGCAATTCAAAAATACAGGAAATGTAAAGGTGCATCCACACCGGAGTTCCTTACGTTCGCTAGTGTTAGTGGGTAACAACGGGTAACAAAAATGTGTAGCAAAAGCCGCAAATGTTATAGAAAGTTATAATAACCTGTTAAGCCCCGCGCGACACCGATTCGGAGTCAAACAATAGAAAATCAATTGTGTCTCACTAGCTGTCCTTGACCAATTAATGTTATCATGCCACTAAGTGGGGCCTGGTGACCTGTAATACAGGTTTTTTGTAAAACCTACTTCAGGCACCAGCTCTCACAATGTGAATTTTTATAGTTCAAAACTGTTAAGTGCTACAAAACCATTGTGAGAGAAATAAATAAACTTAATATTATTAAATGTTGCCAAATTGCTGCTCTACAAAAAGTAACTTTGGTGTGGATGCACCTTTACATACAAACATACATAGACTCGCGTCTTCTCCTTATGGGGTTGGCAGAAACTACAGAACGCCACTTGCTATTGCTTCATTTACGTTCATACATCTGGTCATACACGCACGCCGGTTGCAAATACTACGCACCTGACCTTTCTGAAGAACATCACCGAAAAGTTCACTGTATGTCACTGTTGTGTCTGTATGTTACCATCGGTTAAATAAGAGCCATTGTGCACCGTCGACTGGTCACCGGCGACTCGGTCTCTCGTCGACTAAACATTTAAGAAGCCTACTACTACACGATCCAAGATTTTCTTAATAATTAGTACCTGCTACAAATGTCACCAATACTACAATCTGTCACTAATTCTTTTTGTAAGATTTACTTTATAAGTGATAATTTTCTTTTTTATACTACATGTTGACATTATTTATTATTGTATGCCTACTAGACAGGACATAATGGATCTGTAATTTACCTAACATCTGTATGTATAACCTATGCCCACAATAAAAATATTTGATTTGATATTCGTACAGTATGGACGCCGAAGAAATTCCGTCTGGTCGCGTCAAAATTTGCTCGTCGTGTAAACGCTCCCATATACATCCGTGGTGCTATTGGTTGTGGCGACCGGCCAGTAGCTTGTGCGTCGCCACAGCGTGGCGAGTTGCCGAGTCGCTCGTGCGACCGACGGCCACATGCGTATACATACCGCTTAACTCATAACTACAGATAAGCGCGGTCGCTGTCGACCGTGTCGTAGGCGACCAGTCGACAGTGCGTAATGGCTCGTTACCACGTTTATTTCGCAGTCTAGCTCTTCGAAATATTTTGACTAGTCGTCGGCTTCATCTGCGAAGTTCTCGCCTCTGTGGAAATTCCTTTCAGCATTTGGCTTTTAATAGCTTGGAAAATTTTAGCTAAAGATTAAAATTGTACAAAGCGATGTGCTTTGAGGAGTGATGGGTGGATCTTCATTACGTAAGTCGTCTTTTACTTTGTGTCGGGCTTCTGATGTTGAGGGTGAAAATTACTGTGACATTTTCCTTTGAGAGTTGCCTTTTCGGTTTGGCGAAGAAATACGTGTGTTTGTTGAATGTCCACTTACTGCGAGAAATGGGCAGCCAGAAGGTATCACAGGTAGCAAGTAATTATTGATCTATCTAAAGCTATAAGCTAATTAAAATGCTCTTTGTTTATAGGCCTAGTCTATATGCAGATTTGTGTTCTCACTGTGCTGGCCTAAATAAAACTCCCAGTATCCTCAAACGACATGGATTCTTACCAGCAAAACATAAATCCTAATTCATTGCCAAACATTTAAATTACACGAAGTTTTTTCGAATTCCTTTTGTTATCAACCACCTTATTCCGGATTACAATATAACTTCGTACCGCGGTGCCTGCAGAAGTGTAATATAATAAGGGTAATCGTAAAAGTTAAAAACTCGTTAGTTACGTTGGACACGAAGTTTTCCGGAGCTCGGCTTTTGCACAGTTGTAGCGTCCATTTTACCTGCACGAGAATTAAGGCGCAGATATATGATTTTAGTGACTTCTAAAGGCTCGTGCAGACTAGCGCGATATCGCGGGCGCGATAGGCAGAAATATGCCTGTCGCGCCCGCGATATCGCCCCAACCTGTGAGAGCTTACGGTTGTCGCAATCCAGTGCTGGGCACGCCAAGATTGCGGCGATAAGTCCACTCTTTGAGGAGTGGCTAGAGAGGCGCCACGGCGTCCTCACCTTCCGCCTGACGCAGGTCCTCACCGGACACGGCAGCTTCGGGAGGTTCCTGTGTCGGATAAGGCGGGAGGAAACGCCCGGGTGTCACCACTGTGTGGATCGCCCGGACGACACGGTGGAGCATATGGTGGAGGTCTGCCTGGCTTGGGCAGAGCACCGCCGTGTCCTCGTGGAGGCGATCGGTGGCAGAGATCCACACAGTGGTTTTGGTTGGGAAATTATCAAATAACTTCTCCTGCTCTGGGCGGAGCGAGAGGGTGTGTCAGACTCTTGCTGACTAAAACCCACCCGTATTCCTTCCGTTGCCTGTGTTGCCAGGGGCCTAGGTAACCCTGTCGAACTTCCACGTGACCCAGGTAGGCATCGGCCCTAGTGGACCCCTACACTTGTGCTGACATCTCTTTGAGGCGCGCGTGGAATACAACGCGCCGTCGACCCGGGCCTGGTCCTTATCAGATGGCGAGCTACCCATTGCTCACCGTCCGCAAGCCCGCGCCTACGGTGATGGCCGGAAATCCGCCCGAGATTCCCGACGCCCAGGGCGTCTCCTGCGGCGGCTAGGGGCGAGAGGGCGCGAAATTTGCCTTTCCCTCAACCGTCCCGCCTCCTCCTTCGCGAGCATTACTGCTTCGCAGAAGGAGGTGACGGCTGCCCATGCCCTCTCGCTCCGTACCATGGCCTGAACCAAGGCCGGATGCGAGAGATCTCTGCCGCCGATCGCCTCCACGAGGACACTGCGGTGCTCTGCCCAAGCCGGGCAGACCTCCACCGTATGCTCCACCGTGTCCTCCGGGCGATCCACACAGTGGTGACACCCGGGCGTTTCCTCCCGCCTTATCCGACACAGGAACCTCCCGAAGCTGCCGCGTCCCGTAAGGACCTGCGTCAGGCGGAAGGTGAGGACGCCGTGGCGCCTCTCTAGCCACTCCTCAAAGAAGGGACTTATCGCCGCAATTGTGGCGTGCCCAATTACCCGACCCTTAAGGCTGTAGTGTAGGAGATTCACATGCGATCGTGATTTTCCTGCAAGGAATGTTTTCGGCAACCAGTCGTTACAATTCTGATAAATGCGATCTCTCCGCGGTCAGCATCCAATATTCCTTTCTGCGCCTCTTATAGTAGTATTATTTCAATATTACTTCAGCGTGAAAAATAGATTTATTTATTTATGTACTTAAAGGTTCACCCACAGTACATACATATACATACAAATTGTTAATCGTACGGTAATATTCTAATATATGTGCTAATTACAGGTAAACACAACATTCACAACAAAGACGCCAGATTACCACTTAGTTGTTAACTTAAGTCTAGGTGTACAATTAATTAGGAATAAGAAAGGTACGAAAATAGAGAAGTAGAAATTTTGACTACGTTTCATTGGTGTGTAGGGAGGCCAAGGTTCTTGATTTAAACTTCACCTTAGGGTCATTATATATATCTGCTTTGGGTACGGACTTATTAAATGAATTAAGGTTATCACATATCTTAACGAGTTGAGACCTATGTTCGTAGAGGTAGTATGGCGCTGCAACATTGAGATGGAGTTGTTAGTCCTGTGCATCTCCATCACTTTCCCGCTGTGAAGTAATAATCTAATAATACTGCTATAAGAGATGATGGTTGGCACTCTGGTCTTTCTGTCCAACTGTCTCACGGTACGTTTGCTGATTCCCGATCTTGTTTCTGATAATGCCTTCTATGAGAAAAAAGAGAAAGCTTATTGCTAAATGCTTATGTCTTTATGATTAGTCCCACAGTAAACGAGAGAAAAACTTGCTTTCTACCGCCATTTATATTATACACTTTTATCTGACTTACCGTACATTTGCATTGCAAATCGGATGATTATGAAAATGGGGAGAATGAAAATGCATTTATATATTTTGAAACCCAGTAATCATCCTAGTATGTGTTTATAAAAGCACTGCACAATGCATTTGCAGCTTATAGGCATGTTATGAAACTATTTTCTCTTGAGGTTAGGTACAGTCGCCAAGTAACCACAAACTGTCAAATTTTCTCATTCGATTTTGAACTTAACCATCCACATTTTAAGGTTTAAAATCATTTGGAGATTTTTGACAGTTTGTATAAACTGATGTGCTTGCGACTGTACATTTTTTTTTTATAGGTACGTTCAATTTTACTTGATACCAATGGCCGTTCTCTCTTCTTTGCTTTTGTCTTGGGACTGTTAATCACATATGCTGCGATCAGGCATCTGTATCTTTATCATTCACCTGCAATTCGTTAAGTTTTTCACCACTGGTTTTTGGAATTGCCTCATTGGTCTAGTGGTTGCAAGCGCTACAGCTGAGCATGAGGTCTTGGTTTCGATTCTGGGTCGGGCAAAGTGTTTATGGGTTTTTCTATCTGGAATTTCTCAGTAGCAGCCCGGAGTCTGGACGTGTGCTCGGTTGATGGCAATAGGCTCGCCCCCTATTACATGGGACTTGAACATAACTGGCGAAATGTGGGTGTAGTGCAGGTACACCTCTGCCCAACCCTTCGGGAAACAAGGCGTGATGTTATATCTGTGTTATGTTTCACCAATCCTGACAGTTAGAACAAAAATAGAAAAAGTATTTATTAGGACTCCTACAAGAGGATAATTACACAACCCAAATAGTATCAACTTGCCTAGCCTATTTCCAACAATGTTGGGGTCGGCTTCCAGTCTTACTGAATACCAGAATTTTACATGGACCGACTTCCTATCTGACCTCCACAACCTAGTAACTGGGTAATACGATACCCATCCACAGACCAACCCCAACAAGTGCAGCTTAACCCCATTGATCGACCCGTGCGGCTGTTAATACTTAGCCAAGAGCTCCTCACCCACAACCAACAAACAAACAACCCAAATAGTATACCTATACGATACAAACAGAAAAAATAAAGTCCTGTACCTACGAGGCTTAAAATCTCCTATCTCAGTGAATTCAGATTGTGTTGAATCAAGCCTTCCTTATCCCTTCTATTTCCCACTATCCTCGATATCTGTGTCTGCAATAAAGCACGTCGCCAAGACATGTGTATTACATCAGTCCATCAGGTTTAAGCTTTCCCTGGAGACCTGTAACAGTGGAGGAACGGATGACTACATGTTGTTACGTTAACCAGTCGCGTCTATACCAAAATATTCTGTTCCTGTATATTGTTGGCAAGGTGACAACAAGGTTGTGTCTTCCAAAAAAATTGGATATAAATACATATCTTGGCAATTTTGGCACAGGTTAAAGCGATCTTGAAGCAATTGGCCATAATCTTAACGCATACCTAGGTGGTAGACTATTGGCCTTAATATTTTAGTGAAAAGGTTAATCTAGCAGCCAATTTGCATATAAAACTGCCTTACAGTTTTAGTGGAAGCCTATTCAATTTGATCAGTAGTTAAGGCGCTGACAAGAGGCAAAAGACCAAAATAGGGTTGTCTTAAGAAAAAATATTGCCGAATCTGTATAGGTTGTGGCTGCGCAAAAAAATATATGTTAATTTTGAACATATTTCTCAGAACTTGGTTGTTACCCAAACACGTTTTGAAAAAAATCTCGATACAAAGTAACGATAAACTAACCTTGTGAGATATTTTGGATTGGAACTCAAGGTAAGAACCTTGAGTTCCAATCCAAAATATCTGTATTAAATATCAATTTGAATGCAGAACTTGGTTGTTTTTTATTTTCGATTACTCAACTCAATTTTGAGTAAATAGATAATTGCTTCATATTTTGCAATAAATTACAAGCGTTGTGTCGTCGCGTTTCTCTTTCTTTTCTATAGTCTGACAGTAAACGCGGCTTAGGTGTTGTCAGCGTCTTAAAGTATTAACCCATACGACTCGTCTTTGTTATTTACCCGATTAATCTATTTAATAAAAATCTTAAATTCACTCAAAGTCGTTGCACAGCCCAAGCCGTTGGGTTAAAGAAAGTAAGCACTTAGAAGGTTCTTTGAAAATTCGTGTTCTTAAAATATGGGATGAAAGTTTGTATGGATGATCGTCAATTTCGAAGTCAGAAATGTGGAGTTGGTTTTTTTTATATATGGCATCTCGCAGGTCAACCTAGGAGGTTGTCGGTTGCTTAACCGGGATTGCCTTTTTTTTTTGGGTGGGAAATTATCAAATAACTTCTCCCGCTCTGGGCGGAGCGGGAGGGTGTGTCAGACTCTTACTGACTAAAAGCCACCCGTGTTCCTTCCGTTGCCTGTGTTGCCAGGGGCCTCGGTAACCATTTCGTACTTTCCCTCGATCCCGGCAACCGGGCTTGCCTGTGAGTGTCTCAATAAATTAAGGCCTCCAGCCAAGGCATAAACTTCTAAACTAAGCAACTATACGTTAAGGGTACCCTCGGTGTGGTACAGTCAGCGTCAAAAATATCGGGACGAACCGACTGTTCAAAATGATCTCAACAACTAAGAAAATTAAACTTTATTTCGATTTGATAAAATTCTTGTCAGAATGACAGTTGTCGTGGACTTTCTGCATTTTGAAGTTCTTGTGTCATTGAGTTAATATTTAATGTTCATAGTTGTTTAGATCATTTTGAACAGTCTGTTCGTCCCGATATTATTGACGCTGACTGTACGGACCTCGGCTTAGGGCGTCGCTGGGGGAGGACAGCAAGGGGCTGGCTGGATCGGATTAATGTGGGAGTTGGTACTTGTATTCTGTTTACAAGTTCGTATCATCGTTTTTGTGGGAAATTATGTGAGGCTCTTGAAAAGTTTCCAATGGGAAACCCCACACGGCTTGTCACAGAAGAAATTATAAGATTTCACATTTTAATGACCAATAACTTTAACAATCATTTCAATTTACATGAGTTAGTGGGTCAAGAGTCGTTGTAAGAGAAGAAGCATTCAGTGTTCTATTCATAGTCAAGACCACACCGCGACATTATAATATCTGTGCTAATATTCCTTCAAGCCGGAAGCGTGAACAGTCGGTAAGTTCATGCAACCACTGTTATATTCAGACGTGAAATAACGCTGTGCCATTCGTTTGTCTTAACCCTAGCAGGGATGGTGCTCTACATCTACGTGCCATTTTCTCCAAATAAATATTGACTGTGGCCATGGCGTGTTAACAAACAATCTTGAGTTAGTGACTACTGGAATAAAACTATGTATTTTCACAATAATACTCTTTATTTGCAACTATATACAAGTCTACGAAAGCATATACTTGCAAATAAAGAGTATTATTACCTTACAATAATACCCTTAAGACTCGTGTAGGCTGGCGCAATATCGCGGGCACGACATGCAGCGCGACGCGCAGTGCGAAACTTTCCATGAAGTGTTCATAGAAATTGTGCTACTAGTGTCGCGTCGCATCTGTCTGCGGGAGCCTTTATTGTTATCAGAGATCCAAATAGGTAGAGTATATTCACCTAAACTTTGAGGGACTAAGTAACATAGAGTGGATAATACACATAGGTAGAGCACAGTGGTAGATATACTAAAATAATACATAATTTTTTGTACAGAAGTTAAAAGGCTACAAAAATCTATACCTAAAAACAAAACATAAACCCTGTCTTTTAAACTTGGAGGCCTGTATACCTCCTCAGAAGCAGAAACAGCGAATACCTCCTCTAAAATCTCGGAAGGATGAAAGTAACGCTTTAATCCCGGGATTTAAAAATCACTAATGTTTTGTTGGGCTTTATATACAGTTACAAATTATGAAATTGAAAAATCACATGACATTTTTTAGGGTTCTGTACTCAAATTGGGTAAATCCAAATATTTTGTTTTAAGTCTAGGTAAAATAAAGTCAAGTTTTTATCGCAATATAATCAAGTAAATTCACACAATTACCAGCCAACGTTTCAAGAATTTCTTTGCTTATATGTAAAACAAAGCAACAAGAACCGTAATAAGATTTTAAATCATTTATTACAAATGTATTCAAAGTGCAATACATAATTTGCAATTTCTTAAATCCCGGGACTTAATCGTCATGTTTATGATTCCGGGATTTTAGAGGAGGTATTATCCACTCTATGTTACTTACTTCCTCAAAGTTTAGGTACATATACTCTTACCTATTCCGATCTCTGATTATTATACAGTAATGTTAATATTAACAGTTTTATATTTATGTAATTTAAAGAACAAATAAAGGCTCGTGCAGACTAGCGCGATGTGACCCCGGTTGCACAATTTCCCTGAAGTTTTCGTAGAAATTGTTGTACTGGTGTCGAGTCGCGCGACAAATCGCGCCAGTCTGCACAAGCCTTTAGTGCGACCTCGGCTGTTAAGTAGATGACTTCGGTACCTAACTTCCTGAAATGATGCCGTGCCCAAAATATTTTGTTACGTGCCACCAATGGCACTAGTTCGCCATCCGTAGGGCCTAGAACATCGTAAATAAACTTAAAAAATAAGTGAACTCTCAGCCTTACCATTTGGGTTTACGAGTAAAATGTTTGTTGGTTGAAGTCGTAGTGGCTTGAGGTTTTTATTTATAGTCTAGCCTTTTTTTTACTGGCTTGTTTTTAAGCTACAGGGTGCGTGGCTTTGCTTTAAAAATCTTATGGTATGTTTGCTTATCTCGAATAAAGAAGTAATGGACGACCGTGAAAATGTGGGCTTAGGCGCAGCTGAGACACACATACATATGAGTCCGTCACGATGCCTCTTTTGCCGGTCGCTGCAGTAATGAACTACATTAACAAAGGATACAGCTTCTGTGTACAATATATATATATATATTATATTTAAGGGTAGGGTAAACGCCGTTGACCTTGGCCATACAAAGGCGCGTCGCGATGACTCCGCACCACCACGCCGGAATATTTATTTTTAGTAACGAAAATATGAATATTTGAAAAAAATCACACAGAATTATAGATAATAAAATAGTCTGTTCACAAAAACAAAAAAAAAACGTGAAACTTTTTATGCTTTGGATAGACATTATACTTCCTGAATTTATTTCATAAAGTATTGCACTACAATACTTAAATATTCACATACAGAATTGATGTGTACGCGTTCTAGTTTAACATAAATTTTTGCATAACTTACTTGCATTATATGAAGGCGTAATAACAGATAAAAGTCACTAAAATCATATATCTACGCCTTAAGTATGGTTGACAGCCTTGGAACTACTCTGCAAGCGTTCTCCGACAGTCATTTCTCCTTTGGACTGATCACCGACAGGACGTTTCGTCGATGGAACGTTTCACCTATGGACATTTCGCCGACAGAACCTTTCATATGCGTCACTTTCGACGACAGCCCTTGGTAGCAAATATAGTAGGTTGGCAGCTACAGCGAAGGATAATGTTGGGTTAGGTTATGTTATAACAGTGACCATTAACGCCAGATCCCCTCTATTACTGTCGTCGAAAGCGACGCATATGAAAGGTTCTGTCGGCGAAGTGTCCATAGGTGAAATGTTCCATCGACGAATCTCTCAAAAACGAAACGTCCTGTCGGTGATCAGTCCTAAAGAGAAATGACTGTCGGAGAACGCTTGCAGACTCCCTTGGAACACAGGCATCAATTATAGGCTCACCAGCATTCTCTAAAATAAGAAATATGCGTTCGCAAACAGCTTCTATCCCCCTTTTAAGGAATCTAGATTAATACTTAAGGTGGCTCCTATCAATTCAAGAAAATCATTTTTACAATTTGTCGAAATGTTTTCACAAAAAACCCCAAGAAAAATATTTCTGAAAAACTCCAATTCGGTTGGCTTTTATGCTCAAATATCAATAATCGTATCTCACTTACCTCCAAAAGACCCGCAATTTACCTTCAGCCCATATTTCCATTCATGTTTTGCTATAAATATCGACGATAATTCGATTTTAGCGGGCATTATTGACTATAACAGCAAAATGCCCACAAAATATCGGCTTAATGGCTCGCTATGTAACGATACAATTCGTGTCGTGTCGCCCAACGATAATAGTAACAGAAACTACATAAGCGATGTTGTATAAATCATTTGTGGTGCGAATTACAGGAATGTTTTAGTAGTCCAACTTTATTTTTAAGTGGGACTTAACGTGGTTGGTTGACAGGTAGGTAGGCTTTGGTATTTTGGGTAGTCAGAAGCCCCCAAACCAGTCTTACCAGGGGGAAATGAAATGAAATGAATTTGTTTAATCTGTGAATGGTTAACAGAATCACATTTACACGTCATATTAAAAAAAGAATTAAAAAAATAAGCTAGATGGAGTCGATATTTTCTATCTGACTACCCCTGAGAAGAAATGCTGAAACAAACTCACGGTTCAAAGTCTCTTTTAATTGGTCAAGGACGGCTAATGAGACACAATTGATTTTCTATTGTTTGACTCCGAATCGGTGTCGCGCGGGGCTTGACAGGTTAAAGTCCAGACATAATCTTGGTCAGATCATGTGAGGACCATGTAGATCCATGTCTGAAACGGTCTTTTGAGGAAAGAACCACACAAATTTGAGTGGACCTGTCCAGTCAGTAATCGTGTAGCTCAACTCAGAACTTAAGGACTTAGTGGGGGTATCGTGTCACCCAGTAACTGGCTTGCGGAGGTCAGATAGGCAGTCGCTCCATGTAAAATACTGGTTCTCAGCTGCATCTGGTTAGACTGGAAGCCGACGCCAACATAGTTGGGAAAAGGTTGGGCAGATCGATCATCGGGCAAAGTATTATTGATGAGTAACATCTTTGCTCTAGCTTTCTGTTGGAGTGATTTCGTGAAAAGGGACGGCACTGTGTAACTGGAAATAATAGCTTGAGCACGGAATAAGTAAATACTTTTTAATAGCATGGAATTAGTAAGTACTTTATAATAGCATGGAATTAGTGTAGGTACTCATGAAATTAGTAAGTACTATACAAGATGCAGTTTTGAACCTGCAAAACATTTCAGGAGGTTGTTGTGAAACTCGTAAATAATCATATAACAATACGATACCAAGTCAATAATCAATAATACTTTTTATTTTAGATTTTTTAAATTTTATCTTTTTTTTTTCGCGTTTTAAAAAGGGGAGTTCACACTTACCGATTTCCGTAAATAAGAATAAAATGAAAAAAAAAAAAAAATCTGCCCATTTTATTGTTGATTCGGGTCGAGAATCACTAACATAATTACCTCCTAAAATGTTTTGCAGATCCAAAACAACACCTTGTATAGATTGTAACTATTCTAAGTAGAGGGGTTTTTTTTTCGACCAGTTGGCGAATGAATATTAAAGTATGTATTAAGCTTGTTTTAATTTTGAGGTTAATTTCTGTCCCTACTCAGTTGCTTATTACCAAGGTGAGATGTCAGATGTTACACATCATATGCGACTACTGTAAGGCTCGCTCGTTTCTTTTAGTTTTTCCACCTGGAATTACTCAGTAGCAACCCGGAGTCTGGATTTGTGCCCGGTTGATGGCAATAGGCTCGCCCCTATATTACATGGGACTTAAATATAACTGGCGCAATGTGGGTGTACTGTACACATATCTGCCTATTCCTTCGGGAAATATAGTCGTTTATGTGTATGACCAAAAAATATTGATCGCGTTTGGTGCCAATAATCCACAACGGATCGGCCATGCTTGACCAATCACGGCCCAGTTTCATCGCTACTCGCCTCTAACACTTGCTTATGCAAGCGTAAACGATACATACGAATCTGAACTACTGGTTTTTTTTCTACTGTACTCATGTTTTTACTGGCCGGACATGCGTGACCGCTCAAAAGTGTAAGAGTTTCTTTGTGGACACGCCTCTTGCCACCGATTCGGTCCATCAGCCAAATTGACTATGTCATTCGGGTGTGTCACAATGATGAAGGCAGGTTTCGACGAAAGTGGAACTAAAAAGTGGAAACTATTTGGCAATTATTTTGTATGGAGTTGTACTGATTTTATGTTTTTGTATAAAATGACTGCTTCTGCAGCTTCTGCTCGCGACTTCGTTCGCGTGGAAGTCGTAAGATTCACCATATATACTAAAATGACAGCCACATTTTTTTAAAACTCGGCCACCGCGTCGCATCTAAATCAAAAGTCAATTACACAACACAGTGCCCCAAAAACGCCCGCTCTTCACCATTTCCTAGTGCTTTAGCTGGGAAGAAGAAATAGCGCAACGAACTCCCCAGCAGCACAGCTGTCTGTTCATTTAGAAAAACTTATTCTATATACCTAAGTATGCAAAATAATTTACACTATGCAACAAAAAACATTAAGCTAAATTATTTGCCATAATATGTCAGCTAGCACATACCACTGACTTAACCAATAAAAAAATTAAAACGAAGATTATAGGTACTTTAGCAGAAATAAAAAATATAAACTGAAAACGTAAACAGAACTTAATACCTAAATATAAGCCTTCAGGCATCAAGGATGTGCCCGCTTACATAAAACTGTAACTCGAAGTCACAAATGATAAACTAGCACCATTGGAGTAAAGTAACTAAAATCGCATTGCGCACCCGCGTTATTACTTCGTTTCTGACTTTTTTCTTTTTCGGCTCCTAAGGGTTGTACCGTGATGTTAAAGCCTTCAAAGCCTTCCTGAAGAATTGGGCTGTATAATGCAAAAATATATTTTGAAATTCGACTGACAGTTCCAGAGATTGGCGCGTTCAAACAAACAAACTCTTCAGCTTATTATATTAGTTAAGATTGAGGAAGATAACCGATACTAAGTGGCGATTTGGAATACAGTCAATATTATTTTTATTTAAAGCGGTTTCTCAGCTTCGCTGTACATCAAACTAACAACGATTATATCGTTACAATTATTTGGAGTTGCATATCAAAAGAACAAATATTTAATTAAGTACAGGTTACAAACGTTATTGCTAGCATATTTTGTTTTAGGGTTCCATACCTCAAAATGTAAAAACGTCTGTTTGTCCGTCTGCCTTCGAATCGTCGATTTTCTCCGAATCTACCGAACCGATTAAGTTGAAATTTGGTATACATATGAATTTCTGAGACCCAAATACGGACGTGTAACGTAAATTAATGTTCATTTATTCAAATATTCATTTATTTCACTTTTGTGGCATAAATAAGAAAATAGAAAAAAAAGTTTTACCGACTATACCATGTGACACATTAAATGAAAGGACTTTAAGGGTCTCAAATATTAATTTTTAAAAATTTCAAACTAAATAGTTTAAAAAAATTATGAAAATTTACCATCCCTTTATCTCCGAAACTACTGAGCCTGATTAAAAAAAAATACAGAAAATAGTTCTATTATAGATTAAGTACAGGAAAACCTTTAAGAAGTCTATGGTCTTAAAATAACATGGTAATTTTTTCAACACTGTGCGTACAAACTTACTATTCGCGGTTGGAATGTATGGGAGAACATGTTTTTCAACCACAATGACAATTTGTTCTTGGGATAAATTCATCCCAAATACGGAACCCTTTATTGTGCGTGGTCCGACACGCACATGGCCGGGTTTTTTTCTACCCAAAATTTCGATTTCAGAAAAGATTGTATTCAAATTCTGTTTCCGAATGTATTCAAATTCCGATTGTATTCAAATTCTGTTTCCAAATTACCTTCCTCCATAAATAATTCCGGATCTTTTTGACAACGGTCATAATGTTGACCTCGAATGAATTAGCATACTGTAATGAGAAATTAATTTTTTCATCGTATTTCAGTCGCTGATTCGCGGATGGTTCTTCATAAATGCTAGGCTTACATTAATTTGGAAAGGAATTCAGTACTGTTCCGGAGTTCGAGCAATGGGTAGCTCGCCGTCCGATAAGGACCAGGCCCGGGTCGACGGCGCGGTGTATTCCACGCTTGCCTCAAAGAGATGTCGTCAGCAGAAGTGTAGGAGTCCACTAGGGCCGATGCCTGCCGGGGTCGCGGGAAGGTAAAAAAGGGTTACCGAGGCCCCTGGCAACACAGGCAACGGAAGGGACACGGGTGGGTTTTAGTCAGTAAGAGTCTGACACACCCTCCCGCTCCACCGAGACCGGGAGAATTTATTTGATAAAGTGCCACTGCCAACTGTTTCCGATTTAATTTTCTGTATAAAAGATATCGGAATATCAATCGTTTTATTTTTATTTCCATTGCTTTTGTCTTGTTTTATCAAATTCCAGTAGGAAATTCAATTAATCATTACCACAAATGAATTGCTGTCTTGCTTAGTACGATCATCCAAGGTTGTGCTTGGTCTTTTTTTTTTTTGGATGGGAAATCATCAAGTAACTTCTTCCGCTCTGGGCGGAGCGGGAGGGCAAGCCCGCGTCTACGGTGGCCGAAAATCCGCCCGTAATTCCCGACGCCCAGGGCGTCTCCTGCGGCGGTTAGGGGCGAGAGGGCGCGAAATTTGTCTTTCCCTTAACGGGACGGTTAAGGGAAAGACAAATTCCTCCTCCTTCGCGAGCATTACTGCTTCGCAGAAGGAGGTGACGGCTGCCCATGTCCTCTTCCTCCGTACCATGTCCTGAACTAGGGCCGGACGCGAGAGATCTCTGCCGCCGATCGCCTCCACGAGGATTGTGCTTGGTCTTGATTTTTTTTTTTTAGGTATGGCATCTCGTAGTTGACCTTGAGAGGTCGTGACTACTTAACCGGACTTTCCTGTGGCTGCCTTAAGCGAACTCAAAGCCTCCAGCCAGGGGCGAATTACTTATAATTTGTTTTGCACGCCTTTATAAGAGATATTAACGACTTAAAGTTTTCTACGCTCTTCCACGTGGTACCTTGTCTTAATAAATTAAATTCCTTCCTGTATCTTAATAAATAAGAGTAATAAACTGGATGCGGATTAAAACGCATTAACGTTTATCCATTAAACCGGGGTCTTGCGCTTTCAATTGAATGGCTGTCATTCTGTCCAGACTAGTGATGGGTCGAGAAAATATTCTTTTCGACGGAGAATATTCTCGAGACATGGATAATTTAAATAAAAATAGTCGATAATTATGATGGGCGAGGCAATAAATGTACCTAACTAACAATACCAAGTAACGACAGCAAAAGTGTTACATTACCAAATGAAAGTCTGTTCCAAAGAAATCGTGATCGTTATTTTGTTTTGAATTTTTTACCTTTCTTTTAATGATTTTCTTTAATACATTTTTATTAAAGCTGGTTATTTGTAAATTATAAAGTTTGTTTAAATACAGACATCCTTATTAATACCATACGAAAGTACATTCACCATCCATATAAGTTAGACCAAGTGCTGCCCAGAACGGACACATAGTGCGTTCGTTATGTTCCTTGGGCTTATACTAGTCTGTAAACCAAAGCTCTTCAAAATCTACATATACGAGGAGTTCTGAGAAAAAGATTTTTTGTCGAGTTTTTTTTTTGTATTGATGTATAATGACAACCAATCGCGTATTTTACTAATTAATGACAGTAATTATTTTAAATAATGACACACATTATTATTGTAATAAATTATTTATGAATGAATGTATTTATTTATGAATTGTGACATTAAATATTGATTTACGATGTCATTACCATTTATGAGTACTACGAATCGAATATTTATGAATTAGGACATTAAACATTGTTTGTTTATAAATAAAAAATAATAACTACCAGCAAAACCTTAAAAACAAAATTTTATTAACGTTGGGACTGATTTTTTTTTATTGAGTATGAATTAATGCAAGGAACTATTTATTTGGAAGTACTCTCATATCTGGGCAGCATTTGTTCCAAACCCGGCCGACATCCTTTAGGACAATTTATGAGAATTTTCTTGAAAATATTATTTATTTATTTAATACTTTAAGCACACAAATGTACAGAGGCGGACTTAAATATTATGTCCTCGCTCAGGAGAATTTAGCTTCTGGAGTCAGATGCCTCAACACTACGATAAAAATAGATCGATACAATAGAGAAATCCAATTTTTAAATTATCTTCCAAAAGAATATTCTCGAGAACTTAACAGCACAGTTCGTTCTCGCTAGGAGAATATTCTTAGGAATTTTCCATCACTAGTCTAGACCGGGCATATTTTTATAATGATAATTACCGTAACGGACGGAACATCTTAATTAAGTAATACTTAAGTTGTTTGTTTTTATTGAATGAATAACCGTTTTACTTGACAGTTTTTCTTTGATGACGATTTTCCGCTTTTTTTGTGTGAAGTCGGTATTGTAATAATGTTTACCGCTTCTGTGACTTGTGATTTGTGTAGGTTTGAGAAGTAACGGATACTTTTGTAGTTTTTTTTGGTCAACTGTGAAAAGACATAACATGTTCCACGTTAGTACTTGATAGAGTACTTTTAGGTATTCTATTCGGTGCAGAGCAGTGGTGGCCCAGTGGTAACGGCCCTGACTTACGAGTTGTAGGTCGTGGATTCAAACCAAGGCAGTCGCTTTACTTAGTGTAACTAATTTCATCACTGCTGCACTCAAAACGCTGAATGAAGACACCGTGAGGAAACTGGCTTGTCCTATAACCATGTGAGATCTATCAACCCGCACTGGGCCCGCGTGGTAGATCACAGTCCATTCCCTCTCGAAGAGAGGAGATTTGTGTCCCAGCTGTGGGAACATTATAGGTTGATTATGCTATATTTATTTAGCCTATTGCAGTCTACTGGACAGACTGCCTATGACAGAGGCTTATGTCCAGCTGGACTTAGACCTCTCTCAAGTGGCTCCAGAACACCTGATTCTCCGCCTTCCGTATCTAGATAATTAAGGTTAGTTAGCTTCAGGCAATATTGACAAATTTTTTTTTTTTTTTTTTTTATTTGTGATGGGTTTGCTCTTGACTTTAGTCTATGCCAGAGGCGACAGAAACAAAGTCGACGATGGAGCGAGCTTACCCAGAAGAAGCCTGTTCACTCTCACTTTGAAGAGATTAGGGTTATATGCGTTCGGAAACACAGACGCAGGCAGAGAGTTCCATTCCTTTGCTGTGCGCATTATAAAAGAAGTTTGGAAACGCTTAGTGCGAGTTGGTGGGATAGCCACCAGGAAGGGATGGTAACCTGAAGTGCGCCTAGATGACCGATAATAGAAGGGGGCCGGTGGAATGAGGTCGTGGAGTTCCTGAGCACACTCTCCGAAGTACAATCTATAGAAGACCGACAAGCAGGCAACCTTGCGACGATGGGCCAAACTGTGAAGCTTGGCATCCACCAGATTTACGTCGTCAATGAGCCTCTTAGCTCTGCGTTCCACCGAGTCAAGCGCGGCAAGTTGGTATTTAGCCGAGCCATCCCAAAGGTGGCAATAATAATTTATTTCAGAAAAACTATTGTAAGGTTCACAAAAACAAATGTTCAAGTAAATAATGAACATTACAGAAAAAAAGTGTATCGTTGGTGCCTATACTAATGAAAAAAAAAACATTGTATCACAGACAAAGGGCCTTCCAAAATAGTTTACATAAAAATAAAATAAAAAATTGAACATCCTACATAGTGAAACTCGTTAAAAATATACGAGTTTAATAAACGAAACTCAAATAATCTGAATTAGATCTATAACTTAAAAGGCAAATATTACTCAGGTAATTGATCACCACTATATGCGACTAGCATCATTATTGCCTATAGTTTACCGTTCAGAATCGTTTCTCAACGATCTTCAATATTTGTCTCCTCGATCTAATTTATGGCTTATAACGAAATTTGATTTATTGTTATAACAAACATTATTGGAGATATTACGGGTTATGTAAGAAATCTTAGGGTTAACGCACATTATTAAGGGGTTAAACAAGTTTGACATACGTTTTTGTGAGTATTAACTTTGATATTCTTTGAAGGGTTGTATAATGTAATTTTTTTCTTAGAAAAGGTTTTTGAAACCGTTTACATAAATATCCTTGATGTTACTTATAGATTGATCCACACACTGCGTAACAGACAATCGCAACACCGTTTAATGTCATTGAACAGTATGACAGGTGTAAGCGCTGTCAAAAATGTTCTATTCTATTCTATTTTTCTCTATGGAAATGGTGCCGATGTCGACAATTCTGCCAATGTCAATGTGTTGAGATAACGTGCAAATAAAAAAAAACAAAATGTTAATAAAACCGTTTAAAAGATGACTTGACAGCGCAATAAGTGTTGTTAAAAGTGACACAATTAAATCTATTGCGTTTTTAGGGTTAAGGTGTGCCATTAGGATACGCGGTTTTTCGATACGGAACAAGCAGAAACGTAAACGTGGAGGTACATTTAGTAAACAGTACTCCAAATATTTTTTTTTTTCATTACTGTAAATGTATGAAACAAAGGGATTTTCCGTTAAATTCTCTTGGCTTAAAACTGATAGGTTAATATTATGTCCGTCTCAACTAATTTATTATTCTGCCTCAGACACACACTGACACACAATGTGGGTGAACGTGTGTTCATACACATTGTGTGTGAATGTGTGTTCACACACATTATTTGCACAATCTCACTGAGACTGAGCTGCATATACGGCGTACAAATAAATTAATCATAGCATTCATAGCAGACTGCATACAATATGAGAAATTATTGTTTGCTGTGGATTTGAAAATTGTAATTAATCTAGTGCATATGAAATCGGGATTGTTTAATTATGGTTTACAGGATAAGTTTAAAAGGAGTGCGGATATTTTAGGAGGTAATCAGGCGCATAAAACTGGACAACTTTCCCCAAGGAGCATAGGTTGAAATCTTAAAATTGAAAATCGAGTTTTCATACAGTGACTGGTCACGTAACTTATACACTCAGGGGCACAATTAACCGTCCACTCATATCGAATTCCATATCGTTTGTTTATGATAACTTAAGCTTTGACTACTAGGCGTAACTTCATAAGTGGGTATATCTGGAATAAACAAAACAATCATACCCGCGTTTTGTTTACTTTTGTGGGTTTTATTCAATAATAATCAGTTAAGTCGAAATGTGACAGTCTCGCCCCTGGTTTTGTGTGAAGGATACATTTGTTTAAATTGTTGTGTTACCATTTTTTCGAATAAATCCGAGGTGTTGCGAGTGCCATGACCTCATTTAGACCATAAAAATGCCACTGGACGCAGCTGGAGCAGCCCGGGCTGTGGCACTCGCAGACGCTGGGTTCAGCCAGCGTCGGATTGGACGAATGCTTGGATATCCACGAACCACTATTCAAGATGCTATCCGACGTTACAGAGAGACTGGTTCCTACATAAGGAGGCCAGGGCAAGGTCGTAGAAGGTGTACATCAGAGAGAGATGATCGTTACATCGTCTCGAACGTTCTTCGAAATCGGTTCACAACCGCTTCTGAGGCTCGTAACCGTTTGTTTGAGGTACGAAATGTAAGTGTGAGCCTAAGAACAATAAGAAGAAGGTTAGCAGAGAGGGATCTGGGATCATTTCGACCAGCTCGAATCCCAGAACTGACCGCAACTCACAGAAGAGCAAGACTTGCATTTGCTCGAGAACATTTAAATTGGACTTCGGAACAATAGAAGGCAGTTCTCTTTTCTGATTAATCAAGAATCGCTTTACGAGGTCCAGATGGACGTCAGCGCGTGTATAGACGCCGTGGTGAAAGGTTTGCTGAATGTGCTGTGGTTGAAACAGTGGGCTACGGGGGAGGCTCGATAATGGTGTGGGGTGGCATTTGTTACGACGCCCGTACAGCGTTGGTCGTATTCGATAGAGGCAGCGTTAATGCTCACAGGTACGTGACAGAAGTCTTAGAACCACATGTGATTCCGTTTGCGCCATTCATTGGCGATAATTTTGTTTTAATGCACGACAACGCACGTGCACACACCGCGAGAATTGTCACGGATTACTTGGACGCCGTCAATATTCAGCGATTACCATGGCCAGCTCGGAGTCCAGACCTAAACCCGATAGAGCATGTATGGGATAACCTAAAAAGACGGATTCGGAGTCGGACACCAGCTCCTACGACCATCAGTGAGCTAAAAACTGCAGCTATTGAGGAGTGGGAGAACATTCCACAAAGCGACATTCAAGACATAATGGACGGGCTTTCAAATCGGTTACAAGAGGTCATTAGGGCCAGAGGAGGAAATACACATTATTAATGCGATAATTTAGAGCATACTTTTTTTTAAATTAAAATTTTGCAAATTTTTGTTTTTGGTAAGAAAACTGCAAATTCTCTTTTTTTATTTTTTTGTTTTAAATAAACCATTTCACAACTTACACGTGTTTCATTAGTTTTCGTAAAGGTTCACCCAATGTATCATTATAACAAAATTAATTAAATTACGATAGAATTTTGAATAAATCGACAAAATGTAGGTGGACGGTTAAATGTGCCCCTGAGTGTATATATACGTTGACTTATATATGTATGTCGCAGCCAACTAGCTTAATCAGACGTTTAGTTAACATCCTAACTCTGTTGCAGCCGTCTGGTGAAATTAGCCAGCTAATTGGACGCCTAGGCCGTTCATTAAACGGCCGGTACCCAATTAAATAGCTGAAGGACAACTAGAACTTTGACCAACCACGTGTGCCGAAGTGGTAGCAGTAACTAAGCCAGGGCACTCCGATCAAATGGGTTAGGTTAGAACTGTGACCAACCGCGCGCGAACCGCGGGAGCGGAGCGAGCGGTGCCGCGGCAGCGGCCGGCGAGCGCTACTTCTAACGGATAGGCTGTTAACTAAACGGCTAATTAAGCTAGTTGGCTGCGACGTCGGTGCCGGCGTTTAATGAACGGCCTAGGCCTAGGCCTAGGGTGGGTTTTAGTCAGTAGGAGTCTGACACACCCTCCCGCTCCGCCCAGAGCGGGAGAAGTTATTTGATGATTTCTCACCCTCACAAAAAAAAAAAGGCGTGCAATTAGCTGGCTAATTTAACCAGATGGCTGCGACATATATACGTTGTTTGATAGTAAATTCAGCTAAATTTGTTAATGGAAATGGGATTCAATGATATTGAATCGATTGGTTTTACTATTAAATTGAATGAGAAAATATGGGGAAGTTTACAGTCAAAACTTTTTTAAATATATCCATAACGGCGAAGCTTTTGGTCTTCATCTTATCTGATGGTAAGTGATGATAATGCCGAAGGGTGGAAGCGAGCTTCACCCGGAATCCTCAACTACAAAGGAGCTGGCATTTTACCTCTAACTGCCGAAAAACAAAAAATGCTGTTAACATTGTTGTTATGGTGATAGACTTAAATAAGATGGTGGTAGCTACCTAGGCGGACTTAACAAGCCTTATCACCAACCAAACCGAGCAGAAAATTTTGGCCCCGCTGGGTATCGAACCCAGGGCCTCTGGATCTGAGACAGGTGGTCTTACCACTAGACCACAGAGGCGGTAACAACTCGATCCTCACAATACGGACCTAGGAAACGTGTAGATTTCAAATATTTTTATATTCTCTCCCCATTTTCCTCATTCAAAGTCTCTTGTATGTAAGTAGATTGCACTCAATTCAAAGGCACCTACATCGAATCTACAATAGCGCCTCAATCTTCGTAATTTCACAGCTTCTCATCTCTGGAGAATGCTTTCATGCCGCCATTAAGGGACGTTTCAACAGTAATCTGTGGAGTGGCCCAATCGCTGGACTTCGAGTCCATTGTCCGTCTGCTGCGGTGCAGAAAGCGCTGCATCCTTATTAGGCGAGCAGTCGAAACGTTACCGTCCTGAGTGAACAGATGGAATGAAAGGCATTTATAGCGGTGAAAGTAGATTTGTGTTATGATATTTTAAAACTTTTCCATGTCCGTAGGTATTTAAGAAGTGCGATGTATTAAGTACCTATAGGACGAATGTTTGCAAATCTGATAATAATTATTTATATTTGACCAGCTACGCCCCGCGGTTTCACCCGCATAAGTCTCGATCTCACGGGAATATCGGGATAAAAAGTATCCTATGTCCTAATTTAGGTCATGGTCTACCCATGTGCCTAATTTCATCCAAATACGTTCAGCCGTTTTAGTGTGATGCCGTGACCAAGGGAAATAGGGATTCATTTTGATATGATTAAAAAAAAAAACTGGTCTTCTGCAAGAAGTCTAAGCATAAGATAAAAACCCTTGCCACAGGTAGAATTTTTATTTCTTGTAAAGGCTGAAAAGCTGTAAGTAATTCAATATTTGATCAAATAATTTTGGCATAAACAGTTTTTTTTCTTTCAACCATAGCAGCCTGGCACAAAAGTGGCTCTTATTAAAAATGTTTTTAATAAGAGCCACTTTTGTCTCGAACAATTCTTGCTGCACAAAAAAAAACGAGCGAGCCGTACAGTAGTCGCATATGATGTGTAACATCTGACATCTCACCTTCGTAATAAGCAACTGAATAGCGACAGAAATTAACCTCAGAATTTAAAAAAAGCTAAACACTGAAATATTTATTCGAATAATTATTCATTACTAGTGGCCGCCCACTGGTCGAAATTCCACCCCCTCTACTTACAATCTATATAGTAGTTACTAATTCCATGCTCAAGCTGCCACTTCCTGTCTACACTACACACTTCCGTCTCTTTTCACGAAATCATACATCAAAAACGATCAAATCTAACTTACACAACACCAGCACTCTAATACACAATTTAACGATCCAACACTTCTACCGAAGGTGCACCAATTAACCGCGAGTAAAAGTCGCTAGTCACGGTGATCAGCATTGTTCTAATGATACTAAAACAATGGGAGAAAGCGAATCAAATCGCTCTATTGATCTGAGTTTACGCAACGAAGCTTCAGATTCCTTGTCGATATGTAGGTCGATTAACGATCGAATTGAGTTAAAAAAAACCGGCCAAGTGCGTGTTGGACCACGCACAATAAAGGGAGTTTATTCCAAAAACAAACTTAACATTGTAGTTGAAAAACATGTTCTCCCATACGTCGGTATATGCCAGGGTCAGTTCTCCAATTGCAAATTTAAGTTGGTCGACTATAACTCGTTAACTTGTAAAGCCTACTTAGCCGTGCTAGTTTTCCTTTTAATTTCATTATATGTACTTCTGCCATGATTTTTTTCACATCCATAAACTACCATTTAGCTGGCAGGGACACACACACACTTGACTAACAAAAATTAGCACTTTAATGCTTAATATTACGCAAACGGATCCTTGAATCGAAGGTGTGTGGTTTGGTGTTCACAGACTCGCAATATTTTTGAACGGCCTATCCAACGATACCCCACACCATGGGATAGACGAGAAAAAAAAAACATCCCCGCATTACATGCAAGGGTACCTTAAAAAAATGATTGTGTTCAAGATTTTATTTTAGCACTTTGTCGGCGTGATTAATACATATGTTAACTAAGCCAAAATACAGCTTTGTAGTACTAAGCGTCTCTGAGCTACAGTGGGGACAGACAGACAGACGGACATGGCGAAACTATAAGGGTTCTTTGTTTACTATTAAACCCTAAAAAAAGAAACGTGAAGGAAAAATTATATTATGCTCATTTTCATTAACACTAGGCGACACCTAATTATCTTAATAAAAGCGCACTGTTGGATTTTCAACGCACAGCTCAGGCTGAGGCTACAGTAGGCAGCGATTTGCGATACCACTGAAAGAGCGAAACGAGATAAACATGGTAGGGCTACATTATAAGCCAAAATCCGGCGTATATTCGGCGATGACGTGGCTACAGTACATATACTACACAACGAATTAGCATGAGCGATGCATGCGGCTAATTTCGCTGATATGTTGATGTAGCCGATGCCGAGATTACAGTAATGTTGTTCCGATCGCTTAAAGAAATCAAAGATCGCTAGTAATATTTGACAAGTCGCGTCGCGGTTTAATGTAGCTTCAGCCAGAGTTGTCAATCCATCAGTGCAAAAATATGTAGGCATTAAATTTAGGTCCTTCAAGACGAGGAGTCTACAGCATATTGCTCTCAACAAGATACCCCGAGCTAAGGGTCGGGTAATCGCCGTGGACCTAGGCTATACAAATTCGCATCGCGCTGACGTCGCGCTACCGTTTGGTTTCATAGGGAGTATTTATTTTTAGTTACGAAAAAATGTATATTTGAGAAAACATCACACATAGAATTATAGATGTTAAAATAGTCTGACCATACAAAAAAAAAATCTCGATCGTTTTTTTATGCTTTCGGTCGACCTTACTTCCTGAATTTATTTAATCAATTATTGTAGTAAAACTACAATACTTAAATATTCACAGATAAAATTGATGTGTATACGTTCTAGTTTAACAACATTTTTTGCATAACTTTCTTCCATTCTATGAAGGCGTAATGACATATTTAAAAGTCACTAAAATCTGCGCCTTATATAAGCCAAAGGTTTTGTATCCATTACATTATGGTATTGAAAATTTTCTCGTCACTCGTCATGTCTATGTACTACGTTTATTTCGTCAAAATACTACAGGTCATTTTTTTTTTGGTGTGGAATATTATCAAATAACTTCTCTCGCTCTGGGTGGAGCGGGAGGGTGTGTCAGATTCTTACTGACTAAAACCCACCCGTGTTCCTTCCGTTGCCTGTGTTGCCAGGGGCCTTGGTATCCCTTTCGGACTTTCCCGCGAAAATCAGTTATTAAAAATGTGTTGTTTATGAATGTTATGATTAATATTGTGTCTATTGTTATTTTTTACCAGTGCATAGTCACGTTTCTTTCCTTAAACGGATTATCTTTGAAATGTTGTACAGTTCCTATTTGGAGTTGGTAGCTACCTATATTTAAAGTTCAAACTCACGTCATGCGGTAGGTTATTGTATGACAGGCAACCAAAACTATAGAAACTTATTGTTCCGTTAATAAATTATTCTGTATTTATCACCAAACTTCCACAAGTTAGACGTCGCTGAATTATTTAATTACAGAGTGGGTAGTTCAGTGTTATGCTTCTATTATACTTTGAATGATCAATGTCTTCTTGTCGTGAAAATACGTCTATGAATTGTTTCTACTTCAGTACCTACCTAATGACTGGAATTTAATAGAATTTGTATACCACCTTTATTTTATACTTTAACCTATACAGTGTATGACCGTTTTTTTAATCGTGGTACCTCTGAGAAGTAAGTTGCTGTCAAATTAAAATGTTAGCCCTGGAAGGTACAGTCAGTGCTTTGCATAACTAGACCCCTCTTCCGCTCTTCTTCTTTATACATGGGATCAGGTAATGCAGAGCCCTGACAGTAGCGTCCGTGTGTCCCTCCGAGAAATACAATGCTGCCGAATTAAAATTGTACCTAGTCAAGTCATAATACAGTCAAAGGCAAGATATCTTACTAGCTGCGCCCCGCGGTTTCACCCGTATAAGTCTGGATCCCGGAGAGTTTCGGGATAAAAACCTACCCTATGTTCTAATGCAGGTCATGGTCTACCCATGTGCCAAATTTCATTTAAATCCGTTCAGCCGTTTTAGCGTGAAAGCGTGACAAACAAACTCACTTTTGCATTTATAATATTAGTTAGGATTATAATTATTAGGATGGCACTCGGCAAAAGTGTAGCTTTCTATCACTGAAAAAAATTTTATGATCGAATCATTACTTCCAGAGATTACCACCTACAAACAAACAAAATCACATCTTTTAAGTATTAGTTTAGATTATTGTGTCACTCTCATATTTCAAATGTCCTTTTCTATTATTTCAGGTAAGTACCAGAATCGTCGCTGACGTCACCAGCTAGAGGTCCACATCCAATAGTCACATACTATTGGCACATCAATTACTGGAAGCCTAAGGGACGGTCGGTCAAATGAATTACTCTCCCTAATGAATTCATTTAATTTGTCAGGGGATCTTTCATGTTTATTTTTACTGCCCTTCAACCTACATTTCCTTTTAAGGGTGTTGAAAGGACTCAATTAGTCAGTGATGTTAACTGAAACTTGAGCGCGTACGGCGTTTTTTTAATATGGAAAATGCTGTAATTTATAAACTCGGCAAGTAAATTCAATATTTTAAGAGTACAATTTTGACAGTCTGTATAGGCTATGAAGCCTAACCAAGCTTTATAATAAAATTAAGTTTCACTTTAACTTAAGCTGTAAAACCTGCGGCTGAATAATTTATCCCACTATACATATATATAAACTGACCATTTATTTATTGACTCAAAACGGGACATGGGTTTATATACCTACGTCACTTAGCAGGTTAACACTGAAAATAAAAACAACTTTTTAATGTTTTTTATTTATAAAAAGTGTAACTTAATACAATTTATAAAAATTATAATTATTTTTATGATAAAAAATTGTGAAAAAACAAATCAATCACCGGTGCACCAGCTTAATAAAAATAATAAAGCAAAGTTCCTCTGACAGTAATTATTAAATTATATGCAACGTATTTTGTTTTTATATTACATTTTACATTTTTTATAAAATAATATTTAAGTACTTATATTAATTTTTCAGAGAAATTTTAAAATCCTACAATTAATAACCATCCATTCCTATCAATTGACAAAAAAACTCTGTCGCGCTTCCAAACTCGTAGGAGTTTAGAAGCGTGACAGAGTTTTTTTTTTTGTAGTATATGATTTAGTGATATCGTCAGCGATTGTTCGGAGCCAATCTACATACATACAAACATACATAAACTCGCGCCTTCTTCCCATGGGGGTAGGCAGAAACTAGAACGCCACCTGTTCCGCTCCTTACATACTTCTTTTGCCAGCTTTTTAACTCGCACTGGGCCCGCGTGGTGGATTATGGTCTCCTCCCTCTCACAGGGAGGAGGCCTGTGTCCCAGCAGTGGGAACATTACTAATAGACTGATTATGCAGTATCCTATAATACCTATCGCCAGATAGTAATCATAGGTCAACATCGACTGCCGGGGTCGTGGGAAAGTCCGAAACAGGCAACGTAAGGAACACGCGTTGCTTAGCCAAAAAAATCATGGCAAGAAGCAAGACGATAATTAAACAGAAATAAACTAAACCACAACTTAACACTACTATCTGTTAAATTCGAGACTTTACTTTGAAGTTACTTTACACCTAACAAAACTCAGTCACACAAAATATTCGACGGGACCTATCCATTTGGCGAGCGGCAACAATGGCGCGATCTAGCTGTGCACAGTAGCGCCATCTAGTGACCTCATTGTAAAACTAAAATTAATATTGGTTTTAAAGCCTCGTTTTAGAGAACCTGTATATCAAGTGTCATCTAGATCGGTTGTAAAATACGACCTGTAGAGGAGTAGTAACAAACAGAGGAAAGCAAATAGCAGACTTGAAGCAGAGACGCTTCGCTCGCTCGGTCAGTGAACAATGCTTTATTTATATAATACTAAACATTAATTGTGTGTATTATGATTAAAACATAATATTCTAATTGGGGTGTTTAGTGGTATGCGTTAATTCCGCGACATGTTGTATAAAATATTATAAATGAAAGCTTTTATGTTTGGATGTTTGTTACTTAATCACGCAAAAACGGCTGAACGAATTTGGATGAAATTTGGCACACGGATAGGCCATGGCCTAGGTTAGGACATAGGATACTTTGATCCCGGCAGTACGGTACTGTGGGATAATTTCCGACATCCACGCGGGCAACGCTGCGGTCAAAAGCTGGTGTTTAATATTCTTATAGGTATCTATACTGAACTGTGTGTCTAGCATGTTTACATTATTCTTTACTATCATTGACTAAACAAAATTATAGAACCACAAAGCGAAATTAACTCAACAGGCGCACATATCAAATATGCAGAAACGAAACGCGACTCACATTTTATTGTTTACTAGACAGCGCGACCGAAATACTGACGGCAATAAACACACAAACATATCGTTAATAATTTGTTTGTCTTGCTATTGCATACATACTCGATTATTCACGCATACAAAGGGCGAGTCGATAAACTAAGAGAACGACAAAGAAAGTAAAATGACTGAATGGAAACTAACGAAGTAAGGTCTGTCATTGAATTTTAAAATCGAAACGACTGTTTATTGATTCACATCATCATCTGCCGAGCCTTTTCCCAACTATGTTGGTGTCGGCTTAGGTACAGTCTAACTGGATGCAGCTTTTTTTTTTTACGCTGAGAAATGCGTTACGCATGCCCGCTCGTGGGGGACGAGACGGGGTATGTGGGACTCCTGTTAGACCTACAGTATACCCACTAAAACTCAGCGGTGTTCCCGCAACGCCGTGATGGGAGGGCATGGGAAACCGGCGCAGCCTTTACATCCAAACCCTCCTGGCGCATGCCCGCCTTCTTGGCGGGCCCCGCATGCCCCCCAGTTTACTGGGGGGGCTATGGGAATGACCGGGAACACCTGGTCATTCCCATCCGACACTGGTGGAGGCCTGTGCAATACAGGCAAGGGTGCCCCCGCACCCGTTGCCTGCTCGCCTCCACCTGGGAGGAGTCGAAGATGACTTTCGTACTGACGTCTTCTTCGACCCCTCCTCCGCCTGCGGAGCGGCGCTGCGAGAGGGTCGTCCTCCCGCGCTCGCTCCGCGTCCTCCTTCTGTGACATGACTTCCTCACAGAAGGAGGCGACTGTTGCCCAGGCCTCCTCGCTTTCCAGCATCGAGTTGACGACACTGGGAAGCGAGAGGTCCGGCCCGACTGCTGCGACTAGACTACGGCGCAGCTCGGACCAGGCTGGGCACACCTCTAGGGTGTGTTGTGCCGTGTCCTCCGCCGCGCCGCAGTCGTGGCACGACGGGGTCTCCTCCCTTTGGATCCGGTGCAGGTGCGATCCGAAGCACCCATGACCAGACAACACCTGCACCAGACGGAAAGAGAGGAAACCGTGGGACCGCTCGAGCCAATCCTTCAAGACTGGCCCGAGCGCGTCCAGCGTCCGGCGGCCGAAGGCGGCAGAGGCGAGGTCCTCCGTCCAGTGATGGACGATTGCCTCCTTCGCCTCCTGCCGCACGGCCTCCCGCTCTTCTGCGGCGGGGAGCTCCCCGAGCGCCTTCCGCCGCGCCGTCCACTCGTACACTCTGGTCAGCACCCATGCCTCGAGCTCCCAAGGAGGGGTGCCGGCCAGAGCGTACGCCGCCGAGAATCCCACCGACCGGTAAGCCCTCGCCACCCGTAGTGCAATGGCCCTTTGGGGCCTGCGGATGGCAGTGGCGTTCTCCCTCCGGTGGAGGGCGTCCGCCCAGATTGGGGCCCCGTAAAGGGCCATGCTTCTTAGGATGCCGGCATACAAGCGCCGGCATCGCGCCTTCGGACCCCCCAGGTTCGGGAGGAGCCACGACAGGGCATTCGCGGCCTTCAGCAGGCGCGTCGACAGCCCGCTAAAGTGTGGGCCGAAGCGCCACCTGCTGTCGAGTACAAGGCCCAGGTACTTCATTTGGGTCTTGACTCCGATCCGGACGCCCTCTACGTCAATGTAGCCGTCTGGGGGGATGCGCTGCCGAGGCCCGTGGAAATACACGGCCTCGGTTTTATGTAGCGCCACCTTCAACCCTAGGCGGCGGATCCTTCCTGCCACTAAGGATCCGCCAGCAGAGGCCAGACTGGCCGCCTCCCTGAAGTCCCTCCCCCGGGCAATGAGGAGAGTATCGTCTGCGTAGCAAATGATGCTCGTGTCACGGAGGAGGGTCCCCCGCAGGAGCCAGTCGAATCCAATGTTCCACAGCGGTGGTCCTAGGACCGACCCCTGTGGAACACCGGACTCTGCGCCGTATTGCCTAACTCTGGCCGTCTTTTCTGCAAGGAGGACCACCCGGTCCTCCAAGTAGCTGGCCAAGAGTTGGCGCAAGTACTGAGGCACTCCGTGGTACCGGAGCGCCTCCAAGATGGTCGAGTGGGGGACAGAGTTGAAGGCGTTGGCAATGTCGAATGACACCGCCAACACTCCGTCCCCCGCCTCCACGGCCTCCATCTTACCGACCTCGTCGAGCAAAACGATGGGCCGGTAAGCCGAGGGGGAATCCGCCGGGCGTCCCTCCTTCCGGAGGAGGCATAGCCGCCCCTCCTTCCAAGGTTTCGGGAACCTCCCAGTCGTGAAACACGCGCTAAAGAGGTCCCGAAGCCTCTCCTCCATCTGTGAGGCGGCTATGGCCACCACCCGTGCGGGAACGCCGTCCGGCCCTGGGGCCGTGTTCTTTGCGCGAAGGCGAAGAGTCCCTGCGCAAAGTTCCGACGCCGTCACCGGGGGGATCTCCTCATCCGGCGGAGCCGCCTCCCGCGGAGGGTCCATCACTGGTGGGGTGAAGTCGGTCCTGGACGGAAACAGGGACCGGACCACCCCATCCAGCAATGCCGGCTCGAGGGTCTCTGTCAGTGGAGGACCACAGGGGCGCAGTTTATTCCGCGCCGCCTTGTAAGGTCTTCCAAACGGGTCCCTATCGAGACCCTCCAGCATGTCGGCTCTCGCCGAGTCTTCGGCCGCGCACATCGCCAGCTTGAGGACCGTCTTTGCGTCGATGTACGACGCATAGAGGCCCCCCTCGCTGGCTGGGTCTCGGGGCCTGCGCCTTCGGCTCCGCGTGTAGGCCCTCCTGGCCGCTACGCAGGCGGTTCGGAGCTCCGCCAGTTCCTCCGACCACCAATAGACGGCGCGGCGGGGAGGTGGGTGGCGGGACCTGGGCATGCTGGAGTTGCACACCTCGGTCAAGGACCCCCTCAACTGGAGCGCTGCGGCGTCCACGTCCAGGACGTCGACAGGAGGAGCGAGCCAGTCCTGGACGAACGCCGCCTCCTCCGCAGCCTCTCGGTCCAGGCGGGTGAGAGCCCACCGTGGGAACGCAGATTGGCCCGAGCGGACCCCCAGGGCTCTGGGTGGAGATGTCGAAGCGTACATATCGGTGGTCCGAAAAGGTCTCCGCCATCTCCACCCGCCAGTTCACGACGCGGGCGGCTAGCACGGGGGTGGCAAACGAGACGTCGACCACCGATCCTCCCCGTTGCCGCACACACGTGTGGACAGCCCCTCTGTTTAGGAGGGACACACCGCACGACGCCGCCCAAAATTCTGCGTCGCGTCCCCGGACGTTGCAAGAGCGGGCCGGGTTGCCCCAGGCCGTCGCTTTGGCGTTCAGGTCGCCCAATATGGCGACCTGCCGTGGCGCCGCCCTCCCGACCACTGCTGTGAGGATTTCGAGATAATTCTCGAAATCCGAGAGAGGGCGGTTTGGGGAGAAATATACGCCCACAAAGGCCAAGTCTCCCCACGCGGCGGCCACGTATCCCGGTCCCCTCTCTAAGAGCGAGAGGGGAGGGGAGTCCGTGGAAGACCGCGACACCAATGCCACCGAGCCGTCCCGATCACCCAGCCAACGGCCAGGCACCGAGTACGGCTCGGCAACCACCGCCACGTCCACCAACCACTCGGCCATTGTCTGCATCAGCAGATCCTGGGCCGCCCTGCAGTGGTTGGTGTTCGCCTGGAGGATACGATGCTTGACCTGACTATCCATTAATCAGACATCGCACCCCCCTCCACAGCCGCCAAAGTCCCAGCCTCAGGGACGGCGGTGGCAGCGACAGGCCGGATCGGCGCCTGCTCCTTGCCCTTCTTGGGGGGAGGATTGCACTTCCTCCCCAACATGACGTGGCCCGCCGGGCAGCCACTGGCGGCACACACCGCACAGTGCGGCGTGGCGGCCTCGCAGGAGGCGGACTTGTGCCCGTCCTTGCCGCAGCGGTAGCAGTTGCTCCCCCTGTCGACCTTGGACGGGCAAAGGGGCCGGGTGTGTCCGACTCCAAAACACTTGTAGCAGCGCAGAGGCTTGGCTGCAAGTGCCCGGACTAATGGAGCGACTGCCTAATCTAACCTCCACAACCCAGTTACTGGGTAATACGATACCTCTTTGTAATGCAGGTTGTTACCTTTCGGGCTCCTGACGACCTGTAACGACTGTTAAAGATCCACGAATGACTGCTGGGACCAACGGCGTAACGTGCTTTCCTAGGCTCGGAGGGGCGTTGGTATGTAAAGATGGTCACCCATCCACGTACCAATCACGGCAAGCATAGCTTAATCTGATCGTTCGAACCGTGTCGCTGTTATTACTTAGCCACAAGCCATGACCCAGTCCATGTAAAAGTAATGGCTTAATTATGTATTTGAATCTTTCGCTATTTAAAAGGCATGAGCCTAAAGGTAGATGACATCACATATCCATTATTTGACATTATGTACCTATAAATTTATTTTCAAACTATTTATTAGTGGCTTTTGTGGACAAGACATTAACCTGTTAAGCCCCGCGCGACACCGATTCGGAGTCAAACAATAGAAAATCAATTGTGTCTCTTTAGCTGTCCATGACCAATTAAGGCATTTAAATATTATTTTTTTCTGAATTGTTTAACATTCAAATTTTTTATGACATCTGGTATTTTATTGTAAATGCGCGGTGCCATGCTGAAAGCTCTCTTTCCCACTAAGGCAGTCTTACAGCTCTGATTGCTTAAAGAGTTTGCGTATTGGCTACGAATAGTCAACAGCAAGCCGCGTTAACCTTTTGACCGCCACAGTCATGTATAGATAACAGACTAAAATGTGCCCAACACGCCACAGTCACGACTACATGACAGATTTTAGGGAAATAATTCGTAGCTTGGCGATGAGGGCACGTTTTTGCTTTTTTTACGTGGCGGTCAATAGGTTAAAGAACTTTCCAAAAAACCTAAAAATAAGTAGAGTCGACCTCGTGATTGCTTTAACACCCTAAGGTTGAATGTCACTTCCTAAAACGATAAGGTTTGTTTGTCTATGTGACCTTTGTGAAATTTAATCTTGTCAAAATTGGTAAAACCATTACGGGGTCGACTATTCCAGTAAGAAAACAAGATGAACGTTGCAGAGACTTGCAACTTATGAGCCCCTAAAGTATAAATTACTTTTAAAGAGCCGTTAAACTATAACTTTTTAACGACAATCAATTTTTATTACAAAAAGTTCTCTTGTGTGGTTGACCCTGTAGTAACTTAGCTAGAAAATTCGACGAGAAACATATACTTTTGTGGTAATGACTTGCAGCTTGTAATTTTTCTCTGTTCTTATTTATTTTATTTTTATATACTTTATTTTACATCACAAAAATACATAGCATAATCAGCCTATAATGTTCCCACTGCAGGGACACAGGCCTACTCTCTGTGAGAGGGAGTGGACCTTAATTTACCACGTGGGCCCAGTGCGGGTTGGTAGATGCCACATGTCATCGGATTCTTGGTTCTAGGACATGCCGATTTCCTCACGATGATTTCCATCACCCTTTTGAGAGCACTGATAATGAAATAATTTACACAAAGTAACGCGCCTGTCTTGGGTCGAACCTACGACCTACAACTTCTAAGACGCGGCCGTTCCCACTGGGCCACCCCGGCTCTCACAAAAATACATACATAACAAAAATAAATCAAACACTATTAAATATACAATGGGCGGCCTTATCGCTTTCTGCGATCTCTTCCAGACAACCTTGGTAATAAGCAGTAGCTTGTTTTCCTGTGAATGAATGTTTAAAATTGTTATTAATTTCATACAATTATGACACCTCCAAGGACATGCTACACATAATTCTGTCTACTGGTGTGTGTAATTTAGTGACCTCTCTCCCGATAATGTGTAGTCAATCTTCGTAGAAAAACATAATGCAGTACAGTTATATTAGTTTACAGTATACACGATGACGGTGAAGGAAAACATCGTGAGGAAACTAGAACGTTCTAGAACAAAAAATTCGAAATCATGTGACATTTACCAACCCGCACTGGGCCCGCGTGGTGGATTACGGCCCAATCCCTCTCACAGAGAGGAGACCTGTGTCCCAGCAGTGGGGACATTATAGGTTGATTATGCATACACGATAACAATAGAAAACTCCCCTTTGAACTACGCTACAAAATACCTGCTCCAATTGCACACGCGACACGCTTCGTTATTCAAAAATAAACCGTCAAAGATCACTTCGCTCTGGAGGATCGATCACAGTCTATTTTAGTCTGTGACATTATATCACAAAAGTTATATAGGTGGGACAGAAGGACCAATCAATGTGAGGAAGAATAATAATAATAATCATCTATTTGTCAGAATATGGTACATTATTATGGTCTTAGATTTAGTCGATGGTATCGTTACATTCTGCCAAGTGTGGCGTGCAAACATTACATACAATTATTACAGGATTGATTCACGAAGTTCCTGATGTGGACCGTCTTAGCTTTGATTTCGGAAAGGCTTATTGAATCTGATAACCAAAACAACACTAGTCGTGATTGCCCCCCAGTGGTTAAGGCCTTGCCTCTCATGCATGAGGTGGTGGGCCCAAACCCGCGCAAAAACCAATATGACTTTCAGTTCATATATACTTTTAAAGTTTACTGTGCCTGTAAACTTAGAAAGTACATAAAAAAATCAACCAAAATTATTGACATCAGTAAAGGAAAAGTAATATAATTAATATAAGTCTGAAGTAGCCAATCCGCCTTAAGACGCTGACAACACCTAAACCGCGGTCACTGTCAGATTGCTTAGAAAAGAAAGAGCAGCGCGATGACACAATGCTTGTAATTTATTGCAAAATATTAAGCAATTATCTATTTACTCAAAATTGGGTTGAGTAATCGAAAATAAAAAACAACTAAGTTCTGCATTAAAATGAGACGTTCTTGTTATTAATTAAATACGTAACGTATGTTGATATTTAATGCAGATATTTTGGATTAGAACTCAAGGTAAGAGGTTAGTTTAACGTTAGTTTGTATCGAGATTTTTTTTCAAAACGTGTTTTGGTAACAACCAAGTTCTGGGAAATATGTTCAAAATTAACATATATTTTTTCGCTACCACAAACTATACAGATTTGGTAATTTTTTTTCTTAAGAGAAGCCTATTTTGGTCAATTGGGTCTTGTCAGCGCCTTAAGACGCTGAGAACACCTAAACCGCGGTCACTGTCAGGCTGCATAGAAAAGAAAGAGACGCGATGACACAACGCTTGTAACTTATTGAAAAATATGAAGCAATTATCTATTTAATCGTTTTTCAATCGAAAATAAAAAACAACCAAGTTTTGCATTCAATTATGACGTTCTTGTTATTAATTAAAACGGCCCATACGTTGATATTTTTGATTGGAACTTAAGGTAAAAGGTTAGTTTACCGTTAATTTGTATCGAGATTTTGTTTTCAAAACGTGTTTTGGTAACAACCAAGTTCTGAGAAATATGTTCAAAATTAACATACCTATATTTGTTCTACTACCACAAACTATACAGATTTGGCAAAAATGTGTCTTAAGACAAGCCTACTTTGGTCTTTTACCTCTTGTCAGCGCCTAAAGCAAGCGTGGTGATCAATACCTCGAGCTCTGTATGAGAAAAAGCTTTCGTCCTGCAGCGTGTGTATCATTCTCCTGCCCTTATCCCAATTTATTTGGGTTCGGCGCAACATGTCCCTTTCTTCCATACTTCTCTAGTAGTTGTCATCTCGGTAGTCACCCCCTTTCTAGCCATATCATCTTTCACACAGTCCATCCATCGTTTCTTTGGTCTTCCCCTACTCTTATAGCCATCGACATTCAAACTCAAGACTTTCCTCACGACATTTTCCTCATTCCTCCGCATCGCATGCTCATACCATGACAATAATAGGATGGTGTCATTATAAAATGCCATAAGACTAGACAATCGTTTAAAATTCACACAATTCTATATTTGAGCACGTGTCGTGTTTCTGCTGTAAACTGCTGATTATGTATTCTGAGGTTGTCCTCAGAATACATAATCAGTCTATAATGATGTGATGAAATAATTTACACAAAGTAAAACGCCTGTCAGGGTTCGAACCTACGACCTACTACTTAAGTCGCGGCCGTTACCACTGAGCCACCACTGCTCCCGAATATCAGAAATATTACTACGTAAATGAGACAAGAACTAATCCTTCTGTACACATCTGTTATGTGAATATAATACGCAGTCGCGTCTAATAGCCACCTGAACATGGTCTAATCAATCTGGATATGAGGGTAAATACGTTACATGAAACATGAATTAACGTGTAAGGTTACATTAGGATTATACCGAGAAGTGCGAATTATGCCGCCTATACAGAATATTTACGTAGATATGGTATTTGACGCATTAGCAATATAGGTACGTTTAGGTGATACATCTGTGTGAAAGGATAATCGTAGATAAAAGCCTTTTCAAAGAGAACACCGGTTAAAAAATATGTCTAAGGGTCTTATGAAGATTAATTGGTCAAGGACAGCTAATGAGACACAGTTGATTTTCTATTGTTTGACTCCGAATTGGTGTCGCGCGGGGCTTAACAGGGCTTTTTTAACAACAAAACATTGTATTATCTAAATACGGTCTAATAACGTCTTTTTGAACCTCGCACAAAATCATAATCAACGCCCTTTGCCTTTATTAAGGGTCGGGTAATCGCCTTTGACCTTGGCCATTCAAATGCGCGTCGCGCTCACGTCGAGCCGCCGCGCGCCGTTCAGTTTCATATATATGGAATATTTATACGAAAATATGAATATTAGAAAATAAATAATACAGATAGAATTATAGATAATAGTCTGTTCATACAAAAAAAAAAACGTGAAAATATCTTAAATATGAAAGTAATGTCGTTTTTTGTGCGTTGGGTAGACATTACTTCCTAAATTTATTTCGTAAAGTATTTGACTACGATATTTAAATTTTCACATATACAGGGTGTCCGGTAATAAATGGATAACCTTAAAATGGTTCATGGTAGAACTAATGGCCTTTCAGAAAAAAAATACAAATTAAAAAAAAACAATAGTACCAAAAATATGTTTTTTTTAAAAATAATATCGATGTTTTTTGTTACCTTATTTTATATTCTTGTACATCACGACCACAAATTAATGAATTCCATTGGTTTTTATTGTTATAGTAATTTACGTTAACTGTGCTGATAGATAAGCAATAAATAGTATGACTGCTATAACACGGTTTTTTTAAAAAACAAGTTGAATTATTGTTCTAGTGAAAAATTTGTGAAAAATATTAATTTTGACAAAGTTTAAGCAACTGCAGCATAAAAAATAATTATCGAAACACAAGTGACCAATAATTTAAAAATAGCACGTGCTTAAGACCGATTTCGAAATGGTATTATTCATTATTTTACCTACTGTAAATCGTGAATTATTGCCATTCGTGTTTAAAAGGAGTGAAATTTGATTCAACAAGAAAGTTTGCAATATTGTAATATTTATTTACATTAAATCAGCACAGTTAACGTAAATTACTATAACAATATAAAACCAATGGAATTCGTTAATTTGTGGTCGTGGTGTACAAGAATATAAAATAAGGTAACAAAAAACATCGATATTATTTAAAAAAAACATATCTTTGGTACTCCTTGTTTTTTTATTATTTGTATTTATTATTTTGTTTTATTATTTTTTTTCTGAAAGGCCATTAGTTTCCAGGTTATCCATTAATTACCGGACACCCTGTATAATTATTGATGTGTACGCGTTCTAGTTTAACATACATTGTTTGGATAACTTGCTTGCATTATTTGAAAGTGTAATAACATATTTAAAAGTCACTAAAATCATATATCTGCGCTTTAAACTTTATTTCTAATAAAACTATCTACCATAAAACGGGTATAAAGTCTTTGAATAATGCAATCTTTTCCGTAGTAAAAATACCATAAATCTACTTTCTAAGATAAACTCAGTACTGCACGACCAAAGTGTAAAAAAGTTTTAGTTTGTTGAGTTCGAGCGCATTACGTTGGCTTTGGCACGCCTCGTGCATTTTTCACGGGCTTCCGCGGCCATTTAATATTGCCATCATACTAGTATAAACATGCAGACAGAGGAACATTAAATATGGAAACAGTTAATGCTAGTTTTTTTTTGTATTCTGCGAAAATTCAGTTACGAATAAAAATAAATAAACCGACCTACCAGACAACTAAGGGTGGCGAAGAGATAATAAGATGGCAGGTGCTCTGAGGGGAAATAATAATAATGACAAATATTAAAACAACATAATACAGAAATTCATAAATACATAGGTTACAAACTTATAATACAAATACATACATATTAACTACAGTATATACCTATATTTTACATATTGCCTCATCGCCAGAGGGCGCTGTAGTTTCAAAAGAGTTTTACCACAGTGTAGCACATTCTTTTTTAATTCTTTTTTCAAATTTTCATTCCAATCCCTTCATTTGTTTTAATTTGACAACTTATGGAAGCGAACGTGTCGATCGGTTTTACAAAAATGGAAAAAGAGCAATATCGTTCGGTGATTCGATTCCTATTTTTGGAAGGGAAAACGCGCATCGAAATCAAAGAGCGCTTGGATGCTGTGTACGGTGACTCTTCTCCATCGATGGCCACCGTCAAGAATTGGTTAAACGAGTTTGCACGTGGCCGTACGTCGGTTTTTGATGAACCACGTCCAGGTGCACCGAAAACAGCTGCTACGGAGGAAAACATTAAAAAATCCATGATTTCGTATTGGCAGATCGCCGATTGAAGGTTCGGGAGCTAGCTGAGACTGTAGGCATTTCAGAAGGAACAGTGCATCATATTCTTCACGAGCAACTCGGCATGAGAAAGCTGTCGGCGCGATGGGTGCCACGTTTACTCACACCAGAAAACAAGCGCAACCGTGAGACCACATCGGAGACGTGTTTGGCGCTGTTTAAGCGGAATCCAGCGAAGTTTTTGCGTCGTTTTGTGACCGTCGATGAAACCTGGATCCACTGGTACACACCAGAGACCAAGGAGCAATCAAAACAATGGATCCAGACCGGGGAACGTGCTCCAAAGAAGGCGAAAACTGTAAAATCGGCCGGAAAAGTTATGGCCACCGTTTTCTGGGATTCACAAGGTGTGATGTACATCGATTACCTCGAGAAGGGTAAAACAATTACAGGGCTTTACTATGCCGATTTATTGGGCCGATTCGACGCCGAATTAAAGAAAAAACGACCCCATCTGGCGAAGAAAAAAGTGCTGTTTCACCACGACAACGCACCGGTTCACACGTCTGCCGTTGCCATGGCCAAATTGGTCGAATTACGCTACGAATTGTTGCCCCATCCATCGTATTCTCCAGATTTGGCCCCTTGTGACTTCTTTCTGTTTCCTAATCTGAAAAAATCACTCGCCGGGAATAGATATGGATCGAATGAGGAGGTCATCGCCGCCACGGAGGCCTATTTTGCAGAGTTTGACAAAAACTATTTTTCGGACGGGTTAAAAAAGTTGGAGCATCGCTGGGCTAAGTGTATCGAACTAAAAGGAGACTTTGTTGAAAAATAAATTGCCACTTTTCCAAAATTTTCGTTTACTTTTTGTAGGCTAAGTATTTATTGAATGACCCTCGTATATATGTAGGGGAGACCGGGTCAAAATCGTATAGCTAAGCGTTTAGAGTTGTAGGTCTTTCATTTCAAAACACTTATTTATCTACTCAACAATTATAATTAGTCGGTCTCTTAAAGAACATAATCACTTGCACATATTTGGAAAAATCAAAATATTAAACAATAAAAACCAAAGATTATTAAACTTCTTCTAATTACGATTTTGCCCCGACACATGGGCAAAACCGTATATTATATATGATACTGCCCCAGAAGTCATCTAGAAGCAACGCATATCATACATACAAAATTATCTAAATCCTCTGAGTCATAACCTGCACAGCCTTCATGAGCCCAACGTTCATACTCCCCACAGCGCACCCAACCTTCATCCAAGCGGCTTGAACCTTATTCTTCGAGGCAGTACAAGCAAATGTTATCATTTATTATTTTTTGTTTTGGATTTTTGGTCTTAGGCGGTTGATTCAAATTAAGCTTAGGAGTTATATTTTGTGAGATGTTTCTTAGCTCATTTTTATATGGAGAGGAAGTGATAACAGCAGTTTTTCCTCTTCGGTGATCGGTTGCTCTTTTTTGGTTTACGCTTATTTTAGGAACTGGCATTATATCCGCTGGAGAAACCGTTACACGGTTCAGATTCAACGTAGTAGGAACTGCCGGTGCAGTGTTAGTTAATGGCGTCGGATCAATGAGTAGTGGAGATATTGATGGTGTAATATGTGCTCAATGAACCCATGATACTCACGTCTAGAGGTTGAAGTCTTTGGGTGCAATGAGGGGGGAAACTTAAAGTTACAACTCCATTGTCCCTAGCTTTTTCGATCAGTGGGAGATTTTTTGTGTGGGTCGAGTGTCCATCGAGTAAAAGAAGGACAGGATCTTCTTTTTTGGGCTTTACTGATGATATGAAGTGATTCAACCACTCAACAAAAATATCACTTTGTATCCAGCCATTTGGATGGCAAACCGAAACTGTCCCTGGTGGAGCACCATCTGGATGTTCAGCTTTCATCCAAACTCGTGGAAATCTTAGCAGCGGAGGAATATAATTTCCAGAAGCAGACACACATAGGACAGCAGTAGTCAGTTGGCCTCTTTCCGCTGAACTAGCCAGCCTGTTTACTTCCCTTTAAAGCGATTATTCTGCTTTATCTTTTCGGTACCGTTGTCAGGCCCGTTTATCCACATTGTAAATATTTGTAGGCAGATATTGATCTATAAGTTCCTCTAGCTAATCAAAAAAAAAAAATGTTGACACTGACCATGTTAAATCCCATCGTAAGTAAGTTTATATTCATTCATGCGGGTCAAAATCGTATAGTGGCCGGTTTTACCCCGTACGGTTTTGACCCACGGCTCCATGTATAATATCACTCACTACTACATACGCAAATACATTTTGCCTACTAAAATATTTGTTAATCACGAGTAAATACACGCACTTTAACATAGTTAATTGGACACTTACCTGTTATATACGTAAATTTCACTATTATTGATTGAATTTTAATAAAAATAAGATCAAATACGCCGAAAAACAATAAAATCGAATATTATGATAATGCGCGTGCATGCAGCGACAAGTGTTTGTTGACAAATAGCTCCCATTGATAGACGCCGCTGAGCAGTTTGCATGCGGGAAATTTTAATTATTAACAGGAATAGACATGCTGTACTGTTTTACCCCGGTATACGGTTTTGTACGGGTCTCCCCTATGTATGTACATACAAATTCAAAGAGGTACATAATTGAGATGAATAGTTTAGAAAATAACTCTGCAATTTCCGCTTAATTGCGTGCGACTGGTGGCCGTCCTGATATCAAGAGGAAGCTCATTCCAGAGAAGAATGGACTGAATATGAATGGAAGAATGAACAAAGGCAGAACTATGAGAAGGACAGAGTAGGAGAATTGCGGCGAGGACCCTAACTGGTAGGAGGTTTGTGGCGGCCATCTACATCGCCACATGCGAACTACGCAGCACACTGAGGTCACGCAAAATCCTGCATCGCGCAAGCAGAGTTTACGCGCAACTAGAATATATACAATATCCCGACATCAACCGTCGGGCAGTTGCCCACCAGACTCGACACCCTCGAGCTCAGAGGATCCTCCCTTTTCTATAGAGGATGAGTGAACTTTACACCCTGTTCATCAGGCCTCTATAGGTTCTATCAACTTCGTAATTCGAAGAAAGCTTGAATTTATTCGACTTTTGTATTGCCAAAACGTCCTATCGATTCCACTTATTATTATTAAAAGTCCATCATACATTTTTGACAGTAAAATGATTTGGAGTTGACGCGAAACTGATTGGTAACGAATGGATCCCCATTTATGTTGACGTAATCTTTTATTAATCGTCCATCTTTTATAGAAACGTAAATTGATCCAACTAACATCAGATATAATAAATCACAGCGTAAGCGAAAAATTTCACACATTACTCTTGTATTGTAACGAAACTCAATTTTGGAAGTTATGACAGCCCCGCGAGAAATTATATTGTTTTTGTCTAACTGACCTCACGAGTCGTGACATTAGAAGAGAACAAATGCTGTCTGTGGGTGTCATAAATCATAGATAATCTATTTATTTTGCTTTTCAACATTTCAGAACCTGCGTTTATAAAAAAAATACAGAAACATGTAACCGTATCGCTTGCATGTCACTCTCTAAATTTATAAATGATGATACGGATTAGTTACCATCTTTATTTAAAGAAGCGAAAAAGTCTAAATATGAATTAGGTTCGCTTTTATTACATACATAACTTAACATCACGCCTTGTTTCCCCGAAGGGTTGGGCAGAAGTGTACTTGTAATACACCCACATTTCGCCAGTTATGTTTAATAAATAAAAAGTAATAGATGGCGAGCCTATTGCCATCAACCGGGCACGAATCTAGACTCCGGACTGCTACTGACTGATAAATTCCAAATAGAAAAACCCAATAACACTGCTCGACCCGGGAATCGAATCAAGGACCTCATGCTCAGCAGTAGTGCTAGCAACCACTAGACCATCGAGGCTGTCGCTTTTATTATTTTGAATGTAGTCACGTTTAGCGGTGTCGTCCCGGTGTCGCCCTCAGGCGCCGGAAAGCAGACGCCAGAGGGCGACACTGGGATCATAGACGTTAAATAATATAAATCACCGTATTTTATTTTTATCAGCTAATACCGTTTCATTCTAGAAAACAAACCTGCATAACTATTCACAGCCATTCGATATGCTTCCGTGCCGAATCGAACGTCAATAAATGTTATCGAAGTAATCCTCTAAACGTTGTTCACAAGTCACAAACCCGAAAATTGGGTCAGTTTAAACCAAATAGACGACCGCTATTCTTTCGACGCGACGGTTACTTGCTGTCGGGGACTAGGCAAAACAGGTAACCGAAAATGTGTTATTTTCGATTCGCATGCTTATCCAATGGTTGTGAATAGCTAGGCTGGTCTTTCCGAATAGCAATTCCTTTTCCTCAATATCTCTGTCACATATATTCTTAGACGAATCACGATAAATCGCCACTTAGTGTGCGTTTGCGTCACAAAACTGATATATTGTATTTCAGGGATTTGCATTGGTAAACCAGGATAAACGGTACACACAATAGATTTAGTAGTTTCGAGTATGAATGATCAATAGAGCGTGCCTACGGAAGTCAGCTGAAGCATAAACAGTGCACCTGTTTATGCTTGAGCTGAGCATTGAACGCAATATTCATCCTGCAGTGTATATTTGGTGAGATGTCGTCAGCACAAGAGTCCACTAGGGCCGATGCCTGCCGGTGTCGTGGGAAAGTCCGAAAGGGATTCCGAGGCCCCCGGCAACACAGGCACCGGACGGAACACGGGTGGGGTTTTAGTCAGTATGAGTCTGACACACCCTTCCGCTCCGCCCAGAGCGGGAGAAGTTATATGAAAATTCTCCCACCCAAAAAAAAAGTGTATAATTGGTAATTAATTTTCAGTAATACGCCCTATGCCTCGGGGCTTGTGGCTAAGTAATAACAGCCGCACGGGTCGATCGATCAGGTTAAGCTACGCTTGTCGCGGTTGGTCCGTGGATGGGTGACCATCTTTACATACCAAGACCCCTCCGTGTCTCGGAAAGCACGTTAAGCCGTTGGTCTCGGCTGTCATTTGTAGATCTTTAACAGTCGTTGCAGGTCGTCAGAAGCTCGAAAGTCTGACAACCAGTCTTACCAAGGGGTATCGTGTTTGGGCACGCCACGATTGCGGCGATAAGTCCCCTCTTTGAGGAGTGGCTGGAGAGGCGCCACGGCGTCCTCACCTTCCGCCTGACGCAGGTCCTCACCGGACACTGCAGCTTCGGGAGGTTCCTGTGTCGGATAAGGCGGGAGGAAACGTCCGGGTGTCACCACTGTGTGGATCGCCCGGAGGACACGGTGGAGCATACGGTGGAGGTCTGCCTGGCTTGGGCAGAGCACCGCCGTGTCCTCTTGGAGGCGATCGGCGGCAGAGACCTCTCGCGTCCGGCCCTGGTTTCGGCCATGGTACGGAGCGAGAGGGCATGGGCAGCCGTCACCTCCTTCTGCGAAGCAGTAATGCTCGCGAAGGAGGAGGCGGGACGGTTGAGGGAAAGGCAAGTTTCGCGCCCTCTCGCCCCTAGCCGCCGCAGGAGACGCCCAGGGCGTCGGGAATCCCGGGCGGATTTCCGGCCACCGTAGGCGCGGGCTTGCGGACGGTGAGCAATGGGTAGCTCACCGTCCGGTAAGGACCAGGCCCGGGTCGACGGCGCGTTGTATTCCACGCGCGCCTCAAAGAGATGTCGTCAGCACATAGTAGGGGTCTACTAGGGCCGATGCCTGCCGGGGTCGCGGGAAGGTACTTATGGGTCACCGAGGCCCCCGCAACACAGGCAACAAGAAGGAATACGGGTGGGTAAGAGTGTCTGACACACCCTCCCGCTCCGCCCAGAGCGGGAGAAGTTATTTGATGATTTCCCACAAAAAAAAAAAAAAAGGGGGTATCGTGTTACCCAGTAACTGGGTTGTGGAGGTCAGATAGGCAGTCGCTTCATGTAAAATACTGGTATTCAGCTGTATCCGGTAATACTGGAAGCCGACCCCAACATAGTTGGTAAAAGGCTAGGCAGATGATGATGACGTCCTATGCCGCAGGCATTCAGTCCGCCTTTGTACAGTATTTTTTTTCATTTGTGCATAAACTTTTAATAAATAAATAAATAAATAATACTCGGCCGGCCAAGTTTAACCAAACGGGAACTAGTTATTTATGATGATATGGTTTTTACAAACGATTACACGAATGTAAGCTTACCATAGTCACGAGTTTGTAAATACCAATTACCGCACATATGTCATGGAACGTTATTCAACACATTTGCGAGAAAACAGTTAAATTAGTAATGAAACAAACATTAACATTAGACTATTTGCAAAAGCGCTTACAAGGAGCTTCGATCATTTAGCTCATTTGTTCTCGTAACGTGAAACTCCTAGGAATTCTTATATATTTTATGGAAATAAAAAAAATACCGTAAAGGATACGCACGGAGCTATACAACGGAGTAGGTATGCGGTAAAACAGGTACTTTGGTGAGAGTACCTATTTTACCGCACATTCCGTTGTATGGTGCGTAATTTTTAACTTTCGAACAATGTATACAGGCTTCGTAAATGCATTTTTTTGAAAAATGTGGTGGACTAAGTATGTAGGACACAGGAGAGATAGGTCAGAGTTGTCACGGCGTGGGTGCCAGAAGCCGGGCGTCGTCGCCAAGGGGGCCTAGGAAACGCTGGCGTGAATGCAATACAAATTAAAAAAAAATCCCTGTTACGAAATCAGTTTAAAATAGTGTCCAATTAAAGGAGCTATCATTTATCATCATCATCATTTCAGCCGAAAGACGTCCACTGCTGGACATAGGCCTCCCCTAACCACCGTCACTTCGACCGGTTCTGTGCTTCCCACATCTAGCGGATTTCTGTGGCTTTCACAAGGACATCGGTCCACCTTGCAGGGCTCATTGCTCGCAGAATAGATGGCCGATGGGACCGAAAGGTCCTGGAGTGGTGACCGCGTAGCGGAAGACGTAGCGTTGGAAGAGCGAAGAGAGAAGAGAAGATAGAAGAGAATTAATCAATGATCATGAAAAATTCCATTAAAAAACTATATGTACAAATTTTCCATCGTAGAAAACAACGAAATGAAATTGTTTATTCTGTAAATAGGATATCGGAATTATTTTACACGTCATATTAAAAAACATATTTAAAAATAAGCTACATGTAGTCGACATTTCCTATCTGACTACCCCTGAGAAGAAATGGCAAAACAAACTCAAGGGCCTAAGGCTCTTTTTAAAGTCCAGACATAATCCTGGTCAGATCATGTGAGGACCATGTAGATTCATGTCTGAAATAGTCTTTTGAGGAAAGAACCACACACATTTGAGTGGACCTGTCCAGTCAATGCAAGCATTTATCAGTTATCGTGTAGCTCAACTCAGGACTTAAGGAGCTCAACAACTCGACGACAAATAACAATGCTTAGAAACCAGCACGCTGTATCTGAAAGTTCACCTCATTCATACTCCAAGGTCATGTCCATGAGTCCAGCATAACAAAAGCCTAGCAGATAAACGATATGTTACTCACCATTGTGTAAAAGTGGCCGTTCGCATTTCCATAATTCAAGCGTTGTTGAGCCATTATTCAGACGAATTGAATATTGTAAGCCGTGCGAGCGGTACCGGGTGAATATTATGTTTTGTAATGAAAATATCATAAAGATACATTTTGACGGCTACTGGTTTATGTACTGTTAGTAATTTGTGAGTAGGTTATAATTGTTGTCCTCGATTTCCAGGCCATAACAAATACAATTTGTTTTATATCCCTGGCTCAAAAACCTCTGTCATTACGCCGCTCGCTGTGCCAATACTTTGTAGGCAATATAAAATGTTAGCCAAAAATATTTAGACATCAGCGAGTCTCTTGTCTAAATATAAGAAATGTTTAATAGGTTCTGGAATTTCTCAGTAGCAGCCCGGAGTCTGGATTTGTGCCCGGTTGATGGCAATAGGCTCGCCCCCTATTACATCTGCCCAACCCTTCGAGGAAACAAGGCGTGATGTTATGTTATGTTTAATAAATTTAATTTAATTTAAGTATCTCTCTAAATGTTTTATTTTCTTCTTTAATTATGTCCATTGAAAATGTACTGTGATGATAATGAACTGTTTCCAAATTTTACCTATTACTAATATTTTAACTGTGTCAGCTTAGTTGTTAACTTTATTGTGCGTGCTGTGTCTCCTATAAGTGAAGGAGTACCTACTGAATACTATATGTTGCCCTTTATTTGTGTGTCATGTATTGTGTATCCTAAATCGATAAATAAATAGACACAAACTTCAAATATTTGAACTGGTGTAAGGTGGACTATCCAAAAATCCTTTCTTAGTGCACTTAAACATGTTGTTATGAAAATATCTGTACTATATTATATTACTGGTTTCCATCCGCGATTTCGTCCGCATGAAATTTCGTCCCTCGACCTGCCGCGTCGCATCCTATCGTCCGCCCGCGCTATTACTTCGTTTTTGCGTAGCGTTATTTCTGACTTTTGCTTCGTCCGCGTGCTGTTTCGGACTCCGACCCACCGCGTCGCATCCCATCGTCCGCCTGCGCTATTATTGCGTTTTCGCGTAGCGGTCTTTCTGACTTGCTTCGTCCGCGTGCAGTTTCGGACTCCGAGCCACCGCGTCGCATCCCATCGTCCGCCTGCGCTATTATTGCGTTTTCGCGTAGTGGTGTTTCTGACTTTTGCTTCGTCCGCGTGCAGTTTCGGACTCCGACCCACCGCGTCGCATCCCATCGTCCGCCTGCGCTATTATTGCGTTTTCGCGTAGCGGTCTTTCTGACTTTTGCTTCGTCCGCGTGCAGTTTCGGACTCCGACCCACCGCGTCGCATCTCATCGTCCGCCCGCGCTATTACTTCGTTTTCGCGTAGCGTTCTTTCTGACTTTTGCTTCGCCCGCGTGAAGTTTCGGACTCCGACCAACCGCGTCGCATCCCATCGTCCGCTCGCACTATTACTTCGTTTTCGCGTAGCGGTCTTTCTGACTTTTGCTTCGTCCGCGTGCAGTTTCGGACTCCGACCCACCGCGTCGCATCCCATCGTCCGCCTGCGCTATTATTGCGTTTTCGCGTAGCGGTCTTTCTGACTTTTGCATCGTCCGCGTGCAGTTTCGGACTCTGACCCACCGCGTCGCATCCCATCGTCCGCCTGCGCTATTATTGCGTTTTCGCGTAGCGGTCTTTCTGACTTTTGCTTCGTCCGCGTGCAGTTTCGGACTCCGAGCCACCGCGTCGCATCCCATCGTCCGCCTGCGCTATTATTGCGTTTTCGCGTAGTGGTGTTTCTGACTTTTGCTTCGTCCGCGTGCAGTTTCGGGACTCCGACCCACCGCGTCGCATCCCATCGTCCGCCTGCGCTATTATTGCGTTTTCGCGTAGCGGTCTTTCTGACTTTTGCTTCGTCCGCGTGCAGTTTCGGACTCCGACCCACCGCGTCGCATCTCATCGTCCGCCCGCGCTATTACTTCGTTTTCGCGTAGCGTTCTTTCTGACTTTTGCTTCGCCCGCGTGAAGTTTCGGACTCCGACCAACCACGTCGCATCCCATCGTCCGCTCGCACTATTACTTCGTTTTCGCGTAGCGTTCTTTCTGACTTTTGCTTCGCCCGCGTGAAGTTTCGGACTCCGACCAACCGCGTCGCATCCCATCGTCCGCTCGCACTATTACTTCGTTTTCGCGTAGCGGTCTTTCTGACTTTTGCTTCGTCCGCGTGCAGTTTCGGACTCCGACCCACCGCGTCGCATCCCATCGTCCACCCCCGCTATTACTTCGTTTTCGCGTAGCGTTCTTTCTGACTTTTGCTTCGTCCGCGTGAAGTTTCGGACTCCGACCAACCGCGTCGCATCCCATCGTCCGCTCGCACTATTACTTCGTTTTCGCGTAGCGGTCTTTCTGACTTTTGCTTCGTCCGCGTGCAGTTTCGGACTCCGACCCACCGCGTCGCATCCCATCGTCCGCCCGCGCTATTACTGCGTTTTCTGACTTTTTTTCTTTTTATTCGGCTCCTAATGGTCGTAACGTAATGGTAAATAGCCTGACCTTCCTCAAGAATTGGGCTATACAATGCAAAAAGGATTTTTCAAATCCGACGGATAGTTTCAGAGATTAGCGTATTCAAACAAAAAATAAACTCTTTAGCTTTATTATTAAACCACTTTACCGATCGGTATGTAACTTGACAGATAGGTAACCTGGGACCTGGAGAAGGACGGAGGCTACTACTTTTCATCCTGGATATTTCCATTAAAAATGATGAAATACAAAACACACGCAGACGAAGTCGCCGGTAACAACTAGTTTTTTTATACTCAGTAGTTTATGGGCTGTGTTTTTGGTCGGTCAGTCACGGTACCTACTGTTTTCTATGTAGGTGTATAAGATACAATGTTAAGGCTACTGCAGACAGGCGCGACGCGACAAGGCGACGTGAATTTGGTAGAACAATTTCCATGAAGTTTTCATAGAAATTCTTTTATTACAGTCGCGTCGCGCTTGTCTGCAGAGTTTTTTAGTCCTAGATATAAACTGTACTGATGGCCTTGATAATGAATAGGCTCGTTTGTTCCCGTGGGTGACGTAACAGACTAGGGGGACTAAATAGTATAACGAGTCCTGGACGAGAATGCCATAATTCATGCTGTTATTACCAGACAATGGTGGTCCGTAACTGGATTGGATAGTCAAATGTGTGCAAAGCTATAGATTAGAATCTCGCCATTGCATGTAGCTTGGCAAAATCTCGTGGGACTGTATGTCTATCCGTCTGTTGCAGCCAATTTGCTCCGAATCTAATGGACCGATTATGTTTAAATTTGGTACACATATCAATTTCTGTGACCTAAACACGTTTTACGTTACTAAATGAATTTTGACTATGGTCACTTTTGGGAGACAAATAAGAAAATTAAAAATAATAGTTTTGCACACATGAAAGGGCGGGCTTACTGCGAGGGTCTCAAGAATATTTAGCTTTTTTCATAATTTTAAAATAAATGTTTTTAAAGTTATTTAAGAAAATAGAAAATAATATACCTACTTATAGATTACAGGAAAACCTATAAGAAGTATATTCTTCAAATAATAATTATGATAAATATTTCAAAATTCTGCGTACTAACTTTTGCAGTTGGAATGTATGGGAGAACATGCTTTTCAACTACAACGTTAAGTTTGTTCTTGGGATAAATTCATCCCAACTTCGAAACTCTCCATTGTGTGTGTTCACTTGGCCGGTTTTGTATCTTTAACTCTTTCATTCACAGCCTAAACAGCGGGGTCTAAAATCTTGAAATTTTTAACAATAGTTTCTTAAAGGTGTAACGAAAGCACTAAAGAAGGATTTTTTTACATTTTGTCCCGGTTTACGGGTTAAATTTCGATTCGTAATCCTATCGGGCACACGGCTTGTAGTTTTAAAATGAAACAATCTTATTAAAATCAGCTGTAATTTTTTCAAACTAGGCTGTGAATCGCCACTTTTCGAATGTCAAAATTACATAAGACAGTCCCCCAAAAACGCCCGCCCTTCACCACTTCCTAGTGCTTTAGCTGGGAAGAAGTAGCGCAAAAAATTCCCCAGCAGCACACCTGTCTGTTTAGTTAGACAAACTTGATTCTATACAAATCCTATGCAAAGTAATTAACAATACGAAACATAAAACATTAAATTAAATTACTTGCCATATGATGTATATTGGCGTGTGCTAGCTAGCACACGCCAATATACCAACAAAACAATGAAAACTGTACTCGAGCAGCAATAAAAATTACAACATAAAAATAAACAGAACTCAATACCTAAATAAAATCCTCCAGGCATAAAGGGCGTGCGTTATATAAAGCTATAGCTGTAAATGTAATTCGTACCTGAAATCAGTTATATATATTTTTTTAAGTTATAACAACACAAGAAAGGCCGAAACAAAATCAGAGGTCACAGTCTCTTTTAAAATCCAGACATAATCTTGGTCAGATCATGTGTAGGCCATGTAGATTGGACCATTTCAGACACCAATCTACATGGCCTTCACATGATCTGACCAAGATTATGTCTGGACTTTAAAAGAGATTGTGATCTCTGAGTTTGTTTCGGCCTTTCTTCTCAGATTGGTCAGATAGGAAACGCCGACCTCATCTAGCTTTATTTAAAAAAATATGATAAAGAAAGAAAGAAAGAAAAATTGTTTATTCTGCACAAACAAAACCCACATTACAAAAAATTACGTAAAATAAACACATATACAAAGTAGCTAAAAGCCTCGTAATCAATCCATTTTAGTTTGACAATCCTGTCGATTACGTAATATTTACTCTGTGTTGCGACACTGACAGATGACAACCAATGACATAACATACAATCATAACAAAAACAGAATGACGATTACAGAGAGAGGAAATAACTACTATTATAACAAATAAACAACTATAGCTAGAACAATTAAACAGTGCGTCGCATCTGTGCAAGAAAAGGTCGTTGCTCAGCGAAATGCTGTGACTTCGGACAAGCCTATCGTCAACAGCGCTGATTTTCAGCAATTACCTACTTGTCGAATGACGTAATGACGTCCCCTGTGTGAAGTAATAAATCAGGTACCTAAGTGAAAATTTTCCACAGAAATATTTGTGATGCAAGCTGAATAAAGTATCTATATAAATAATAAATATATATCTGTAACAATGAATAACTTTAAAAAATAAAAAGATACAACATAAACTAAGGCTATAATACAATGAAAAATAATAAGAATAAGTACTAAGTAAGACGTGTGTGTTTGTATAAACCTACTTACAGAAATAAAAATCATTTATCATTTATCAAAACCTAAACCTGGGGCTGCAGTATCGACATAGATAGCGATCGATTTACGACTGAATTCGGTTGCAAAGTCCTAATGGGGTATTTAGACAGTCCAAATCGCTGGTCAAGCACGTAAGAATCACGATCTCGTCAAACACATTTGCCGGTCTAGTAAAGCGTAAAGCGATCGCTATCTTTGATGAGACTGCAGTCCCTATTACGTTACATGTGCCCTGCAAGACTAATAATTCTGGTAAGAAAACAAAACGAGACAAGTTGTACGAAATTGCTGGATTTATCGGAGATTACTAGTAGGCAAAGATCGAAGAATTTTTAGATAAAAACAGGTACCGATATTTACAGAACAAATTTAAGCCACTACAGGTTGAACAGTGGGCTTCCGTTCCTTGCGGTAAGCTTTCATGATAGGTAATCCAAGGTAATCCCTTTGTGTACATTCAAGAGGATTCCATGTTTTCTTTAAGAGTGTTCACTTAGAATTGTAGTCGTTTGTGTGGGGTTTTTTTATATCTAGAATGTTGTTATGGAGACTGCTTGTTTGTGAAGTATACTGGTAACTTTCCACAGATTTGTGTAATTGATCTTTTTACTATCTTCGTTAGATTTACCAGATTGAAAATTGGGTTTGTGTATTTAATTTATTTCGTTTCTCAGATGGAAATCACAATTTAATATGATAATGATGTTTCCGTGCGTTTATTCTTTTGTATCTACACATTTTTGTGTAGGTACTTTTTTATGGAAAATTATCAAATAACTTTTTCAATCATCATCAATTATTAGATGTATCGTGTATAATAATTTGAATTCAGAACTAAGGACTTCTGAATTTTCTATCAGTTGCAAAGGGCATCATGAAATCCGTCGATTGACGAAACACGAAGTTTGCCGAGAGACATTAAGAAAATAGAAGTACTGTACATCTTCTAGACATCATGCAAGGCCGGTTGTAAAGGGGAGCTACAGGAGCTAAACGCAAGTTTTATAAGTATTGTTATGCATAAAAGTATATGATCCACTGCAGTAAACAAAATCAGAAAAATATATGATATTCTTCAGGATATATGCTAGGTAGATAGTGTGTTGAAAACATAATTCAACTAATGTGATACGATAGAAAAAAATCACGAAGATACCTCAAAAAAAAATATTTTAACGATTAAAAACCATACATGCAATAATTCTGATTTATTGTCAGATTATTCTTCAAGCAACATATTAGCATAATAGTGTTTTAATATTTTAAACAACCAATACATTTTTTGCAAATAGATAATTGCTGCATAGTTTGCAATAAATTACCAGCATTGTGTCATCGCGCTTCTCTTTTCTATGCGACTGCGATAGTGACCGCGCTTTAGCTGTTGTCAGCTTCTTACATAATCAGCCTATAATGGTCCCACTGCTGGGACTCAGGCCTTCGCTCAGTGAGAGGGAGTGGGCCGTAATCCACCACGCGGGCCCAGTGCGGGTTGGTAGATGTCACATGTATTCGAGTTTTTGGTTCTAGGACATGCCGGTTTCCTCACGATGTTTTTCTTCACCGTTTTGAGCAGTGGCGATGAAATAATTTACACAAAGTAAAGCGCCTGTCAGGGTTCGAACCTACGAGCTACAACTAGTCAGTCACGACCGTTACCAGTGGGCCACCACTGCTACTCAGCCTCTTAACCTTCGATTAATACGTATGGGTTCTCACATAAGTTATAACATTAACTCAGTTTACAATTTACATTCCTCAAATATCACGGCTCGACATGGATATATTTCGTGTTTTGAGCGAGCCACCCAAAGGAAATAGCGGACATTCCTACACCAGCTGTTTGCGTTCTTTGAATTGAAACTTTTCATTTCGAAATCTATTCGCTACCAAACACAATATTGCCAAAAACTGTTTTGAAAAATATTCGTTGTATAATCTAGTGAAGTTACTGTGTATTCACACAATATTGTTTTTGCTGTGGCAAAATATCAAATGTTTAAAATGAATAAGTTTTTAGTAAAAAAAAACGTAACTAACGTAACAATGTCGGAAAATATCCCACGGGAACGTGCTACCAGGATTAAAAGTGCCCTATGTATTAATCCAGGTTATAAACTATCTGTGTGCCAAATTTCATCCAAATTCGTTCAGTCGTTTTTGCGCCACACAATATTGTTTTTGCTGTGGAAAATGAAAAAGTTTTTAGTAAAAAAAAACGTAACTGACGTAACGATGTCGGAAAATATCGCACGGGATCGTACTACCAGGGTTAAAAGTACCCTATGTATTAATCCAGGTTATAAACTATCTGTGTGCCAAATTTCATCCAAATTCGTTCAGCCGTTTTTGCGCCATTCCGGAAAATACATCCAGACAAACAGACAACATTATAGACAAATGCCGTGTAAACTGAGCTGTGAGTAGGGCTTACATTACGTAATTACGCAATTACGTAATTACGAACTCATTTTAAACTATTTTCAATTCCGTAACTAAAGATGTCAATTCCGTATTTACGTAATTATTGGTATCATAAATCAATCAAAATAGTCAACCAATAAAAAGTATTATACGTTGAAATAAACAAAGTGACTGTAAATAAACCAATTTCAACAGTAAACACAGATCTCCATTCCATTATTAGGGTAGAAATGTGCATTTACGACAGCGCTGGCGGCGGTCGCGAAGTTTTTTTGACTGCAGCGTATAATTATTTGCTTTCGATAACACCTACAAGTGTTGAAGCCGAGCGAGCCTTTTCGGATGAAAAGGCTCGCTCGGCTTCAACACTTGTCGGATATTTTTGTAGTGAAAAAACTTTAAATGCCTTGTCATTTATGAGATCACATTTTCAAGAAGAACGATTATACAGGCTGTCCAGTAAATAGCACGACATACTGCAGGGGGTGATAGCTAGGGTCACTACCTATCAATACAACACAATATATGTTCAGCAAAATCATACGGATTTACAGTTTTACAAAATTTTCCGAAATATCGAAAAATCTCTACCTTGAAACAGATTTTTAAGTATCTCGTAATGAAAAAATCCTTTTCTAGAACTTTTTTTACATCAAATTATTCGTGAATAGGTTACTCTACTCATTATAAGTTTTTTTTTTTTTATCAAAAACAAGAAAGTTTTGAAGAAATAGTTTTTTTGTTAAAATTTCCACAGAACGATTTTCTTTTCGCATAAGTTTAACCTACAGTGGTGAAAAAAAAATGTATGTGGCAGTTTTGTACAACAAACTTAAAAGATAGCCTGTTTAATGGTGATTTAGGAAAGATACAATACTAGTGCATTTTCATTAAAAAAATACAAAAAAATGCTATTTTAGTTCCAGAGAAGCTGATTTTGTTGAAAACGTAATTAACGTAATTTTGACAAAAACCACTATGAGAATAAGTAATAGCTGCTCATTTACGCGAATTATTATAAAACTAGTTGTGACACATAAAATGCGACGTGCACGCGTAATGACTAAAAGTTTTTACCTGCTCGCCGACCGACCCGACCCGACCGGTTACTGTCTAACAAAAGAAGCGCATGTGCTATCCCGCTCTTTCTTGCATTGTGATTTTGTGTCTCACTCTCAACCTTATTTGCGACACTTGTCAGTACGCTACCTTAAACCGTGCGCAACGCATCTCTGTGTTCACAAATTATTGTTTCGTACTGATGACTGTTTTGTGCCTTGGACCCCGGACTTTGTTTGCCTTACGATTTGGATTTTTTATTGTGATCACTACGACGACTTGGCGACCACCTGGACTTTTGTGTTTTATAACATGGCCAACCGCCGCGTTTTTCCTGGTTATACGCAGCGAGAGTATGCTGAGATGCACCTTATTTACGGAGAAGCTGGCCAAAGTTCCCGAGCTGCTGCCACCCTCTACAGGGAAAGGTTTCCCGATAGGAGACATCCACACCATGAAATGTTTACCAGAGTGCATAACTCCTACATGGAAGGCAGACTCCCTGGTCAACGTGGCATGGACGGCCTCAAGTTGTTGACGAAGACATAGTGCTTCAGGAACGAGAACAAGACCCGACAACTTCGGTTAGGGCGATACAACGGCGCACAGGGATACCGAAGTCCACTGTTCATTCAGTACTTAAGAGGTATGGATACCATCCATTTCACGTACGACGCGTGCAAACTCTTTTAACTAGAGACTACCTGCCGAGAGTTCAATTCTGCCGCCGCATGCTTGAAATGCATCGGGAGGACCCAAACTTTTTTAATAAGGTGTTATGGAGTGATGAGTCAGCCTGCAGAAAGGACGGCTACTTGAATTTGCATAATTTACATAGTTGGCAATTAGAAAATCCGTATGTGTCAAGAGAAGACAGGTCCCAGTACCAATTCAAAATAAATTTATGGTGTGGGATTTTTAATGGCCAGATTGTGGGTCCCGTCGAGCTTCCACCTACATTAAATGCCAATAATTACTTGGAGTTTTTACGAGAAACCCTACCCACGCTCCTTGAAAATGTTCCGAGTGAGCTAAGAGAGGTAATGTGGCTTCAAAATGATGGGTGCCCTGCTCATTATGGCCGGGAAGTAAGAGCCTACTTAGATGAAGCTTATCCAGGCAGGTGGATTGGGCGACTGGGACTGATATTATGGCCACCTAGGTCTCCGGACCTAAACCCCCTGGATTTTTTTATTGGGGTGCAATGAAGGACAAAGTCTATGAAAAACCGATCCAAAATGACAATGAATTGAGAGCAAGGGTTAACATTGCAGCAAGAAAAATATCGGAAATAAGCCTGAGAAGACTCAAAAGCTCATTTTTAAGAAGATGCCGAGCGTGTTAATACACGCTCGGCATCTTCTTAAAAATGAGCACAAGGGCACAAGGATCACAAGGGCCTAATGGGCACAAGGGAAGCAGTTTGAGCATTTATTGTAATTTATTTAAATAAATGTTTATTAAAGTTAACTCCTCTGTTTTTTTTACTATCACCTTATCCTTCAAGATGTCATTTACAGACCGGCCGGCCGGTCGGCTGTAGATTAATTATTATGTAATTCGAACCGTAGTACGACCTTACAACGATTCAAATTCAAAGTCACATTACTTGCATTTAAAATAAAATGCTCTTATTAACTAAAATAGCTTATATTTCGTATTTTTTAAAATGAAAATGTACTAGTATTGTATCTTTCCAAAATCACCATTAAACAAGCTATTTTTTAAGTTTGTTGTACAAAACTGCCACATACTTTTTTTTTTCACTACTGTAGGTTAAACTTAAGTGATAAGAAAATAGTTCTGTGCAAATTTAAACAAAAAATAGTATTTCTTGAAAACATTCTTGTCTTTGATAGAAAAAAGACTTATCAATGAGTAAAGTAACTATTCACGAATAATTTGATGTAAAAAAAAGTACTAGAAAAGGATTTTTCATTACGAGATGCTTAAAAATCTGTTTCAAGGTAGAGATTTTTCGGTATTTCGGAAAATTTTGTAAAACTGTAAATCCGTAAGATTTTGCTGAACATATATTGTGTTGTATTGATAGGTGGTGACCCTAGCTATCACCCCCTGCAGTATGTCGTGCTATTTACTGGACACGCTGTATTTGGGAAGAAAAAAAAATGGTTTGACTTAACTGGTGTACGATGATAAATTCTTCAATAAATTTTTTTTTGTTTAAATATTGTGTTCATTTTGATAATTTCTTGAATTTGAGATAGGTAAAGATAATTGTAAAAAATGTAGATACTCTATCTATAATATTTACAAATATATTATTCATATATCGGTGTGTGATGTGAAAATAAATGATAAGAGTGTAGAGCGAGGAAGTAAATTTGTATATTTAGGGAGTTTGTTTACAAGGGATGGAAAGATTGATGAAGATGTGGAAAGGAGAGTAAATGCGGGAAATAAAGTTAATGGTGCTATACATGCGATGGTGACCAACCAGTCGCTGCCAAAGAGGCTCGACTGGCTGTTCATAATGGTGTGCTGGTGCCTACACTTATGTATGGAAGTGAATGTTGGGTGTGGCAAAAGAAGCATAAAAGTAGAGTAAATGCTGTGGAAATGCGTTCCTTGAGAAGCATGTGTGGCGTGACTATAAATGATAGGCTGGAAAATGATGTGATAAGGCAACGGTGCGGTTTAAAGGAAGATGTAGTGACAAAAATTGAAAAGAGTATGCTTAGATGTTTGGCCATGTTGAGAGGAAGAATGAAAGGCGACTAACAAAAGGTATTTACAAGGCAGACGTGAGTCGGGCTTGCGGACGGTGAGCAATGGGTAGCTCACCGTCCGGTAAGGACCAGGTCCGGGTCGACGGCGCGTTGTATTCCACGCGCGCCTCAAAGAGATGTCGTCAGCACAAATGTAGGGGTCCACTAGGGCCGATGCCTGCCGGGGTCGCTGCGGGGGGTACTAAAGGGTCACCGAAGCCCCTGGCAACACAGGCAACAGGGAGGAATACGGGTGGGTTTTAGTCAGTAAGAGTCTGACACACCCTCCCGCTCCGCCCAGAGCGGGAGAAGTTATTAGAATACCAATAATCCGTTCGTCCATGAGAATATTCAGCATACGCAGACTTAGGCAAAATAGCCTACGCAGTAAAAATGTAAGGTCTCGAGAAGCGAGCAAAGCGGATAGCGATAAGCGGAGCGGTCAGAAATCTGCTCCCATAGTTACAATTTGCTAGTAAAATTTTCTGAGCCAACTAAGATCGAAGGACTTATCATAAACTTGTCTTTTTACCAAACTTCGGACAACACTTGCTTTTTTGACGCGGAAAGGTGACACTTATTTATTTAAAACACTGGTTAGTAGGCATACATTAAAATTTCATGACACAGTATTAAGACATGCATGTTAAGGGTACTGCAAATTTTCTAAGTCAAATGATTAAGACGCTGACAACACCTAAACCGCGGTCACTGTCAGATTGCATAGAAAAGAAAGAGAAGCGCGATGACACAACGCTTGTAATTTATTGAAAAATATGAAGCAATTATCTATTTACTCAAAATTGAGTTGTTTAATCGAAAATAAAAAACAACCAAGTTCTGCATTCAAATAAGACGATCATGTTATTAATTAAATACGTAACGTATGTTGATATTTAATACAGATATTTTGGATTAGAACTTAAGGTAAGAGGTTAGTTTAACGTTAGTTTGGATCGAGATTTTTTTTCAAAACGTGTTTTGGTAACAACCATGTTCTGGAAAATATGTTCAAAAAGAATATATATTTTTTCCGTTACCACAAACTGTACAGATTTGGCAATTTTTTTTCTTAAGAGAAGCCTATTTTGGTTATTTGCGTCTTGTCAGCGCCTTAAATTATTATTAATTAAGGAGCTTGTGGCTAAGTAATAACAGCCGAACGGGTCAATCGATCAGGTTAAGCTACGCTTGCCGCGGTTGGTCCGTAAATGGGTGACCATCTTTACATACCAAGACCCCTCCGTGCCTCGGAAAGCACGTTAAGCCGTTGGTCCCTGCTGTCATTCGTGGATCTTTGACAGTCGTTACGGGTCGTCAGAAGCCCGAAAGTCTGACAACCAGTCTTACCAATGGGTATCGTATTACCCAGTAACGGGGTTGTGGAGATCAGATAGGCAGTAGCTCCATGTAAAAAGCTGCATCCGGTTAGACTGGAAGCCAACCCCAACGGAGTTGGGTAAAGGCTAGGCAGATGATGATGAATATATAAACATCAGTAAAAAAGTTTGTGGTCGCATTCATCCGAATCGGCTGGACCGATTTTTATGAAATTTGTAATGTATATTTGGTAGGTATGAGAATAGGTCGTAAAGTATATTTCATCCCGATATTCCCACGGGATCGAGACTTACGCGGGTGAAATCGCGGGGAGCAGCTAGTATAGATATAATATTGATACTAATTATTACATTGTTTGTAATAAACTTTTTTTTTAATAAGTACCACATTATTATCAATTCTTGCATCTATTCAACTATTTATTTAATTGATGTTGAGACTATCCTACATTTTGACTTCTTAGACAATAGCTTTGTAAGCTTATAAAACGCTTATCGCTCTCTGCGTCACCAAAACCTAAGCCTCTCAATTTCCACGCCTGTCTCCTGAGTATCATGTAGTTATGCATACAAAACTTCAGCATGTAAAATCGATGTTTTATTCATGATTAACTTAACAATGGAAATTCCTTTTTTCCGGTGAGCCATCTAGATTGTTTTGCTAACGCTACCATCAGGCTTATCATGACGCTTTGTATTTCTTCGAAGAATAGACACGGCTCTTTCTATACAAAGTGACATTTCGTTTCTCCATTTTTGACATCTCACCGTAGAAATCCTTCTACAATCTGTCATTTTGTCTTTCGTTTCTAACGATCTTTGCCTAGGACCTTTTTTATGTAGAAAGATTTCTACGGGTGGGATGTCAAAAAAGGAGAATCGAAATGTCACTTTGTATATCGAAAGAGCCGTGTCTATTCTTCGAAGAAATACAAAGCGTCATGAAAATAAAGCTGACTTGATACCTCGTCACCTTCAAAGAAATAGAAAATCAATTCTAACAACATAACATCACGCCCGTAATCTCCGAAGGGCTGGCCAGAGGTGTACTTATAGTAAACTCACATCTCGCCTGTTATGTTTAAGTCCTATGTAATAGGAGGCGACCCTATTGCCATCAACTGATTATTAAATCTATACTCCGGGATGCTACTAAGAGATTTCTACTAGAAAAATCCAATAACACTTTGCCCGACGTGGTCGCAAGCGGTACAGCTGAGTATGTGGTCCTGCACATGCTCAGCTGTAGCGCTTGCGGCCACTCATACCACGAACGAGACAGACAATCCTAACTTTGATATCATTTATGACCACAATACTGAAAACTGTTCGTAGCAGCATAGCGAATGAAGCTATTCAATAAATACAAGCCAGAGGAAATTAAAATGCCATATAAAACAGCAGAAGTTAGGCCACATTTGAATTTTCATTTTAAAATGGCGTTGAAAATAAACCATCGCTGCCAGAATATCAAAGAGATAGGAACAACGGTTTTTCAATTACACATTTTAAAATAAATAGAGAGCGTGCCGAAAAATGCGCTCACAGCTAAGGCTTCCAAAATTACGGAAATTTCAATTACGTAACTAATTACGCAACTTTTTTCTCAAATTCCGTAATTACGTAATTACGTAATTTTTCCTATTTTTTTTAATCGACTATGAATAATACATACAATACATACAAACATAAACTCATGCCACCTTCCCATGGGGGTAGGCAGAAACTATAGAACGCCACCTGCTACGCTCCTTACATACTCCTTTAGCTTCGTTTACGTTCATACATCTGGTCATACACGTACGCCGGTTGCGAGTACTACGCACCTGACCTTTTTGAAGAACATCATTGATGAGGTCATATATGTCTTTCTGGGGCGTCCCCCCTCGCGGCATTTCCACTCACATCTGCCTTTTTTTTTGTTTGGAAATCATCAAATAACTTCTCCCGCTCTGGGCGGAGCGGGAGGGTGTGTCAGACTCTTACTGACTAAAACCCACCCGTGTTCCTTCCGTTGCCTGTGTTGCCAGGGGCCTCGGTATCCCTTCCGGACTTTCCCACGACCCCGGCAGACATCGGCCCTAGTGGACGCCTACTCTTGTGCTGACAACATCTCTTTGAGGCGCGCGTGGAACACAACGCGCCGTCGTCCCGGGCCTTGTCCTTATCGGACGGCGAGCTACCCATTGCTCACCCTCCGCAAGCCCGCGCCTACGGTGGCCGGAAATCCGCCTGGGATTCCCGACGCCCAGGGCGTCTCCTGCGGCGGCTAGGGGTGAGAGGGCGTGAAATTTGCCTATTTGGTAGTCTGTATCTGAATTCCCGAATCTCAGCTCAATCTTAAAATTTTCAGAACAGAAATAAACCATTGTAATTCATGTTGTCGCCATTATAATTAGTGGCACTGGCCATTTAAACTTACGCTTTTACTTGGTTATATTTTTGAGTACAGCTACTTATTTATTCATTTTATTTTGTTTTAAAATATTTATAAGTTCATTAAAATGGTATAACACCATTTACATTAATTACCATAGAAACATCCCTTGTTTCTCCGAAGGGTTGGGCAGAGGTGTACCTGTAGTACACCCACATTTCGCCAGTTAACATAAACAATAACAGAACATAAAAACAATATATAATTTAAAACTAATGATGGGCTGTAACGATGCGGTTCAACCTATTGACCGCCACGTCAAAAAAGCAAAAACGTGCCCTCGGCGCCAAGCTACGAATTATTCCTTAAAATCTGTCTTGTAGTCGTGACCGTGGCGTGCTGGGCACAGTTTAGTTTGTCATCTATACATGATTGTGGCGGTCAAAAGGTTAAAGGAAGATGTAGTGATAAAAATTTAAAAGATTATGCTTAGACGGTTTGGTCATGTTGAGAGGATGAATGAAAGGCAACTAACAAAAGGTATTTTACAAGGCAGATGTGAGTGGAAATGCCGGGAAGGGACGCCCCAGAAAGACATATAGTGACCTCCTTAATGATGTTCTTCAAAAAGGTCAAGTGCGTAGTACTCGCAACCGGCGTGCTTGTATGACCAGATAAATGAACGTAAACGAAGCAAAAGGAGTATGTAAGGAGCGAAGCAGGTGGCGTTCTATAGTTTCTGCCTACCCCCATGGGAAGAAGTCGTGTATGTATGTATTTAAAACTAACATGGAACAGTGGACTCCCTTGTATACTTTCTCTCACAGAACATTTAGCATCTTTAGAGTACGACAGACTGGGGTTTCGGCTCTGGCTACAGTTTTGCGTGGCAGATAAGTTGGGTCGAGTATCCTAACATAGTGTGTATCTTCAGGTAATCGTTAGTAAAATTGTACCCTAAATCTGCGTGCCCATGAGCCCCTAAGCCCCAAAACACTCATCATCATCATCATATCAGCCGAAAGACGTCCAATGCTGGACATAGGCCTCCCCCAATAAGGGGGGGGGTTGCACCAACTGACACGACCATCAACTCCAGAGACAATTAAAGTTGCTGAAATATGAGTTTGTATTTCAGAGGCGGGTAGGCTAACCACATCGTAGGTTTAAACCTGCAGTACTAAAGTCGAATTATTAATTCACTGGAGTTATCTGACAGGAGCTATCTGTCACTTTCTGTAATAAATTGGTATCATATTTATTGTAATGGTATTCGTTTAGTTTAATCGATTTATGCAAATGTTAAATAAATTTATGGTATTAAGTGTAAAAGTCTATATTACAATAAATATTTCCATAATAGTTAACTAAATGAAAGCTAGTGTCATGATTTCCAAATATTAATAAGATTTGTAGTGATTTTAACCGATAAAGCCCCAATGGCTCCGAATAGGAGCCCTCGCGGCGCGCGATTTGAAAGTAGTTATCGAATAAAAATGTTTTTTTTGAGATTGAGAGATGACGTTATTGAGCCACGGGCCTGAGCGGTTAAATAGTAAATATAAAATTGAAAGTATGTGATTTGCTTCAAATGATTTTTGTATTAGGGTAATCATGAAGTTTAAAAGTATCTAATTTGAAAGTTACCGTAAAAGTACTGGTATTTTAACACTTGAACCGAATGGAAAATATGATATTTGGTGTGCGGCGTAGTTGCTAAGTTAGTTCTTCTTGAGCCTCGGAATCTAAAGGTTGTCTTCAAGAAGTCTAAAGTCTATACTGATATTATATTGAGTACCTAATTAAATAGTTTGATAAATATTGCTAAATACCAAGTTTGTATGTGTGCAACAATATAAATACAGAAATATTCGTACTGACAAGGCGTGTTCATTTCACTAGCACCTGTCAATTTCCTACAATGAATTAATAATTGAACTTTACAAATACCCCTAGTGTTGCCAACGCCAAAATCTAGGGCTCGCAGCAAAATTTAACGGACATCACAGCGGATAGAAGGGTAGTCTTTAATTAAATTTTCAAAAGGTCATTTAGGTAGGATATACTGTATTACGTATCAAGTTTAAGAGGATCTGACCTTAATCTGGTCCTAAAGAACTCTGACTCTGGTCTTTCCAGACGAAATAGGTAGAAGTGATTGCGTGAATGTTTTATAATGCAATTCGTTTAAGGGTTGGGTAATCGCCGTTGACCTTGGCCATACAAATGCACGTTGCACTCTTGTTGCGCCGCCGATCGGTTTCATAGGGAATATTTAGTTTTAGTTACATAAATATATGAATATCACAGATATAATTATAGATAATAAAATAGTCTAGACATTCAAACAAAAATAAATCATGAAAATATCTTAAGTAGTTTGAAAGTAACATCGTTTTTTTGTGCTTTAGGTCGATATTACTTCCTGAATTTCTTTCATAAAGTATTTTACTACAATACTTAAATATTCATATATAGAATTGATGTGTATGCGTTCTAGTTTAACATATTTTTTTTGCATTATGAAGGCGTAATAACAGATTTAAAAGTCACTAAAATCATATATCTGCGTAACTAAGCTAAAAATATCATCCTGAAATAAGTCGAGACGTAACTGGTAGTTCTATTTTTGTAACAAACAGATTCCGTAAAGCTTCTTTATCAATGAAATTTTTGTTAAACTCTAAATAAAGTACTAATAAAGTAAGTACAGATTTACAACAAAAAAATTGGTGGATTACGGTTGATACTATCGTGTACTGACAGACGGACGGACGGAATGTTGCCATTTTAGGACTATCTTTACATTGTCCATTTACCGGTTAATATGTCTTTCATTGACTTGAATGTGCCCTGGCGGCTGAGAGTATGTCGTGCTCACTCAGATGTCTCACTGATGGTGGCGCGTGTGTTGGATCATTTAGCTCCCTACTAAATGGTTGAGCTGAATAGTGCAGATCCATGCGTCATGTTCGTGAACGGGCGCCGTCAGTTGGGACTGGTAACTTCTTAGCTACCGGGGTTATTTTTAATCATTTTATTTTGATATTCAATTTTTTTCTTTGTTTATTTTGCTACTATGGACGCGTTTTTTTTACATCGTCCTCACATTTAGAATTTAAAAGAGTGCCCATGGAGTTTCTTGCCCGTTCTTCTCCATAGTTATTTTAGTGTTTTCAATTATTGTGAATGAGAAGACTATCTGGGTCATTGTTTTTTTTTTCTCATTTAGTATTAATCATGGTCTGGCAGTTTGAGTAATTTACGCGGCCTACCCAAATGTTCTTTCTTTGGTATTGTTCGTCGCATCGTTGAGCTCCTTAAGTTCTGAGTTGAGCTGCACGATTACTGACAAATGCGTGCACGGACTGGACAGGTCCACTCAATCTGTATGGGTTCTTTCCTGAAAAGGACCTTTTCAGACACCAATCTACATGGCCTTCACATGATCTGACCAAGATTACCTTCCTATGTCTGGACTTTAAAAGCGACTGTGACCTCTGAGTTTGTTTCGGCCTTTCTTCCCAGAGTAGTCAGAGGAAACGCCGACCTCATCTAGCTTTATTTTAAAAATAATAGTGTTTGTACAAACCTATTTACAGAAATAAAAATCATTTATCGATGTTCTATGCAGGTTTTTTTTTTTCAACAAGGCTTGGAAACTGGAAGTATCCCTTTTTACATACGGGATTGTAGTCCTTATTTGTATGAACTTACAGATAAATTTCTGATGCAGAAAGAAAATACTTGAAAGTATCTCGAGTCCTGCTTTAAACAAATATTTATTGGGATGAGGGTTTTTTATATAGTTAATTAAGTTCAACAACAGAAATTTCAAATCCAGTAAATCTAAAAACCAAAAATATATATCTTATCTATCTTTATACTACTGTCTGTATCTTTTTATACTGTGATAATACTTAGCTTCAGTTTGCAAACTACACATTTTCAAAGGAACGTTTCTGAAATAAGTAAAAATAAAATATTTTATATATTCATTAAAAACTATGGTACATTATACAATTAGCACAACACGTACAAAATTAATTGCATTAATTATTCATGTCCCTAATTCAGACCCTTTCGCACTGCAAGATTTAAAGTCCAAATAAAATTAAACACGCAATGACAGTGAAACACGTCCCAATTCAGCTAGTTAGCTTCTACTACCATTAGGATAACTCACTAACTTGAACGAACAAACAAATTGAAAAACACACATACTCTTTGACACCATTAAAACACACATACAAATTGATAAGAGTTTGGTTATGTTGAGAGGAGGAATGAAAGGCGACTAACAAAAGGTATTTACAAGGCAGATGTGAGTGGAAACGCCGGGAGGGGACGCCCCAGGAAGACATGTTGTGACCTCATTGGTGATGTTCTTCAAAAAGGTCAGGTGCGTAGTACTCGCTACCGGCGTGCGTGTATGACCAGATGTATGAACCCCATGGGAGGCTCCCATGGGGGTAGGCAGAAACTATAGAACGCCACCTGCTACGCTCCTTACATACTCCTTTTGCTTATGCCTGCCTCCCATTGGGAGGCAGGCATAAGTTTGTGTATTTATGTCTAGTAGTATCTAAATCGTTCCGTGATTAAAGTATGAATGCGGTGCTCCCGTCCAGACTTGCTGGAATATCCAAAGTCCTACATCTGCAAGAAACGTCACTGATGTCGCGATTAACGAGGTCCCCTACTGGGCCCAAGTAATTTGACAAGTCATACCATCGATACGAAAGAAAAAGAAGACGTAGTATCACGTCAAGCTATTTGGGAATCTCTATCATCACTTATTCCTGATTACAAGCAGCGTCGCTGTTTCCCGGTGTCAAGGGTATAGGCGACGGTGCCAATGTTATTATAAGGACATGAAACTTCTTCTTCGCAGACGTCATGCTACGAATTTGCAGATGCTCAAATATATGAAGCGGTGACCATTTACCGTCAAAGATAGTATTAAGGTGGATCGGCAGAGGTAGCCCGCGAAATTCAAAAATTCTTACGTTTTTTGAAATTTGCAAGTTATTAACCTATTGACCGCCACAAAAAGCAAAAACGTGGCCTCGGCGCCAAGCTACGAATTATTCCTTAAAATCCGTCATGTAGTCGTGACCGTGGCGTGCTGGGCACATTTTGGTTTGTCACCTATACATGACTGTGGCTGTCAAAAGGTTAATACATCTCTCTAAGTTAGATTTGTTCCATAAGAACTTTTCTTAAGAGATTTGTTCTAATGGAACAAATCTAACTAAGAGAGATTTATTCATGATTCTTAAGATATATACATGTCGGGACAGGGGGCCGATTGGAGCTTGATTCTTAACCGTTGGACATTTTACTGGGCGTAGATGTGTGCAGCGGGCGAGAAGAAAAAGTTTGAAGTTGATTATTGATTAATAGGTTATAGTTGAATTTGACAAAAATTTATAAAACGAAAGGTTGGTTGGCCAGTTTCTAGGCACTTGTTGTCCGTACAATGTCCGATGCTCAAGAGGGTTTCTCCACACCGCTCTAAGCGCCCTCGTCGACTCGCACGAACGTCAGGCTAGACTCTGTCCAAGCGCGCCAACTTCACACTTGCGTTTCGTTGTCAATTGACATCCCATACTCATGACTCTTCCGATATACATATTTGTTATGGTCGCGAATCATATTTTGATCAAGATACAACCTGACACTGATCTGCAAATTGCAAAAAACGTTAGAAACATTAAATTTGGCGGGCTACCACTGCTGATCCACCTTAATACAAAATTGAACTTGGTACGGGCTGGACAGCGGATATGGTTCACTCCGTACAAAATCTGTTTATCAAGAATCAGTCTGCCGACAATTTTGTAATGGATTTAGTCTATGAGTGCCTCCATACAACATAAAATAAACATAAACCTTATTACTAAAGTACTATATCAACGACTAAGGTTCCCTAATTATACCTAATTACGTCACGTCCTCCATCTTGTTTCCAAGTAGGCCATTAGTGGGGCAATTGAATTATTATTGACGATATAACTAGATTATATCACATGTCAATAATGTTTGGATTATCTTAGATTGCAAATTAGTTAATTGGTCGTATCAGTCATTATGACGCATTAATTATATTATTTGTTGATCTAGTGGCGAGTTTGAGGTGTTTGCTCGGAATATAGTAACAGTTCTAGTTTTAGCAGATTTAATGTGATTTTTGTGAATAAATTCTTATTAACAGCAACAGGATCGAGACGGTTCCTTATAATCTAATCTGATTAGCAAGTCCCACTGCTGGGCATAAATGTATTAAATTCTGCGTATAAAGCCTCGTTTAATTTGACCAGAATGAAATTTATCGTAAGCTTTGTAGTGTCACTTTGTAAAGTTTACTTCGAACGTCACTTTAAGCGAAAGTGAATCCTTTTTAGGGTTCCCTAGTCAACAAGGAAGCCTTATAGTTTCGCCATGTCCGTCTGTCTGTCTGTCTGTCCCCGGTTTAACTCAGAGAAGCTTAGTATTAGAAAGCTGTAATTTGGCATGGTTAATACATATTAATCACGCCGACAAAGTGATCAAATAAAATATAGAATATTTTTTTGTGTACCCTTGCACGTAATCTGGGGATGATATTTTTATTTCTCATCTATCCCATGGTATGGGATAGGCCGTTCAAAAATATTGCGGGTGTGTAAACACAATTTTTCGATTCAGGGATCCGTTTGCGTAATATTAAGCTTTAAAGAGCTATTTTTTGTTCAGAGTCAAGTGTCCCCTCCCCTCTGCCAGCTAAATGGTTGTTTTTGGATATGTGAAAAAATCATGGCAGTAGTTAGTAGGTACATATAACGAAAATGAAAGGAAAACTATCACAGCTAAGTAGGCTTTACAAGTTCACGAGTAATAGTCAACCAACTTACAATTAACCGTGACGTTTATTGATTTTTGAACTACAATCTTAAGTTTGTTTTGGGATATTTCATCCCTACTACGGACCCCTTCATTGTGCGTGGTCCGACACGCACTTGGCCGGTTTTTATACTAAATCACGCAATTTTGGAACCTCTCTTAGAGTCGCGTCATCATTCTAATTTCAAAGTGATGATTTAGAGTATAACTTTTTTCTAAACAACGATAACATACCGACGGACGCTTGAAAGGCAAAATTTACTAAGCGACATAAGGCAAAATTGACTTTACATTATTAAAGTCAATTTTTCAGAAAAAATCATATAAATTCTGATTCTGATGATTAGATAAATAAGATTTCCAAAACAGTAAGATTTACGCCTGTAGGATGATTACAAGAATTTATATGATTTTTTTTCTGAAAAATTGACTTTAATAATGTAAAGTCAAATTTGCCCTATGTCGCTTAGTAAATTTTGCCTTTCAAGCGTCGATACATATACCATAATCAGCCTATAGAGTTCCCACTGCTAGGACACAGGCCTCCTCTCTGTAAGAGGGAGTGTGCCGCAATCCACCTCCGCGTGGTGGATTGCGGCTCCAGTGCGGGTTTGTGGATGTCACTTATCTTCGAATTTTCGGTTCTAGATCATGCCGGTTTCCTCACGATGTTTTCCTTCACCGTTTTGAGAGCAGTGGTGATGAAAATAAATTGCACAACGTAAAGCGCCTGCTCGAGTTCGTACCCACGATCTATAACTCGTAAGTCGGGGCCGATACCACTGGGCCACCACTGCTCTACAAAGATAACATATTTATGGAGTTTCTTCTGAATTAAATAATTATTATATCCACATTTTAATACACATGACTGTACCTACATAAAAATCAACTAGCCTTTACTAGCTAAATAATTTGCGTAACTTTGATTATGTACCCAAGATTATTGTGTGTTAAGACGCTGACAACACCTAAACCGCGGTCACTGTCAGATTGCATAAAAAAGAAAGAGAAGCGCGATGACACAACGCTTGTAATTTATTGCAAAATATGAAGCAATTATCTATTTACTCAAAATTGAGTTGAGTAATCGAAAATAAAAAACAACCAAATTCTGCATTCAAATAAGACGTTCTTGTTATTAATTAAATACGTAACGTATGTTGATATTTAATGCAGACACTTTTGGATTAGAACTCAAGGTAAGAGGTTAGTTTAACGTTAGTTTGTATCGAGATTTTATTCAAAACGTGTTTTGGTAACAACCAACTTCTGGGAAATATGTTCAAAATTATCGTATATTTTTTCCGCTACCACAAACTATACAGATTTGGCAATTTTTTTTCTTAAGGGAAGCCTATTTTGGTCAATTGAGTCTTGTCAGCGCCTTAAGTGTTATGTTGTTAACAGTATAAAAAAAATCTAGACTATCAGCTTTGAAAGGTGAATTGCTAGCCTCATAAAGTGTCTTAATTATAATAAGTTAATGTAGCTTAGGTTAAGTGCATTTTGTTCATTGTTTCCCGTGCTAAATATAGTTATTTGAAAATGAAAAAAAAAAAAACTAGCCTAACGCTAGGTGAGCATGTAAAACAGCATCTTAACCTCATTCAGGGAAGCATGGGTGTCTAACACACATTCATTATTCCACTCTGCAAATACAATTCTCGAGGTAATAAACTTCTGAAGGATTCTGAGATCCTCCAGTTTCCCCGCTCTTAAGGGAATCCTCAGAATAGCAGGAAATAACCTCTAATTAATGTATAGTGCATACCTTGACTTAAGAACTGAAGTGGTAGAGACAGATGTATTGGTATGTTTGACTCATAGGTATTTGTTATAACTTTGAAGATAATTTTAAGTTCTTTGAGAGGTTTTCATGTGTTGAAGTTACGGATAGTGGGAACCTGTTGTAGCTTGTTTGGGTGTTAAGGATGTAAAGTTTCAACAGGTATAATAATAATGAGTGATAGTTATGTGTTCTTGCTTGATGTTTCAAGATGGTCCTCCAGCCAGGGTAGTACCAGTTAATTAAACATTACGCGATACTTTCTCATATAACGAATCCTTCTGCTAACTTTGTTAGTAAACTTACTTCTCTCAAAGAATCTGTGGCTATTGTACCGAAGGACCAAATTCCTATCAGTAGTTCCCGCAACTAACTCCAACAAAATTCATTATACACGTGCAGTCTCCAATAAAAATACAATAACTTAGTATTCACCTTCATATCCTCCATTATTATCTCGAATTCTCTACGTCTGTATAGCCGCAGCCATAGAATTTCCCCCGGGCGGACTCGTAGTCAACGGAAGTAGGTGACAATGAAAGGAGGGATATCTCGGCGTTGAAACGGTTTTCTAATGAAGCCCCATTTGATTTCACGTTCAACTTCACTCAGAAAAGGTTATAGAAGCATTTTTTTCATAATATTCCTCTATTTCCGTGCGATAGAGATGGAAACTACCGAATTACTGGTTTTTTTTTTTTGGGACATGTGTGCCAATTATTTTGGTAAATTGTGTCTGATGGCTATAAGGAGAGAACAATTGGATGTGTCAATGGTAGATATTATTGTTTTTCTTTTCGTTGTAGGAAAAACACGTTCTTCATTTTTCATTAATTGACATGGTTTTTTATAATGAAATGAAATTTGTTTATTCTGTAAATGGGATATCGGAATCACTTTTTCAGATCATATAAAAAATAAGCTAGATGGAGTCGATATTTCCTATCTGAGTTCCCCGTGCCCTGAGAAGAAATGGCGAAACAAACTCAAGGGTCAAAGTTTCTTTTAAAGTCCAGACATAATCTTGGTCAGATCATGTGAGGACCATGTAGATCCATGTCTGAAATGGTCTTTTGAAGAAAGAACCACACAAATTTGAGTGGACCTGTCCAGTCAGTGCAAGCATTTGTCAGTAATCGTGTAGCTTAACTCAGGACTTGAGGAGCTCAACGTCTCGACGAAAAACACAAAGGAAAGGACATGTAGGCCGCATAAAGTACTCAAATGCTAGACTATCATTAAAGCTGAGAAAAAAAAAAGAAATATATAAAAACTACCCACATAGTGCTCACATTCACAATAATTAAAGTAATATAATAGTTTTCAAGGTAAATTCATGTAATTTTGTATAAGTATAATATTCAGCAATGTCAATGTTATACTTTAGAACACGGCATGGTGCTTTGCCGCTTTCCAATAGGTAACTATTTTTTATCGCTGTGTGTAATGAGCTTATCGATGAACTATCTTGGCAATACTTCAAACCGATATAGATCTGTTTCAGAAACATTTTCGTGAGGCATCTCTTAGTTATCCTGACGTAGGTATTTTGAGTTCATAATAGCTATCTAGGTATACATATTATAAAAGTTGCTTTTCGTGTCTGTCTTTCTGACGGCGTTGTTCTGCTAAACTACGCAAATGATTATGATATAGTTTCACCATCATCTAGATCATTTATTCCGGAAGGTTGATGTGTAGAATACATTAATATTAAACGCATATAATAAAAAAAAGCTTGATGATTTGACGAATCTTAAAAACCGTTCGAAGCAGGAGCGGGTCGTTAGTAATATATAAATAAAATATAACACAAAAGTATTTCCAATCGCTCTCGCCACAATCCGCGCGCTTCATGCGGGAACGCCTCTCTTACCCGCTCGGCCACTAAGGGCGAATCAAAGCTTTTAGAACATTCTAGAAGCTTCCTTAAAAATAGACGACGCGTAGCCTTCTTTTTGACATTAGTGGTCTGACGTCCATCAAGCGGAATGCGAACGATTTACGAAACTTTATTTTCGCCCCGAAGCCTATGGTTTTATATATTATGATATGTGTGTGTTAAAAATGCATATAAATTCACTACATAATCGTGACTGCATATCAGCTCGCTTCAGCTTCAAGACTTCGCTTTAGAATACTAGCGTAAGGCGCAAACGGAGCTAAATAACATTTGTCGTTAGCCCATGTTCAAAGCTCGTTAGGCCTTAATAATGCTGATAAAAATAAAATTGAATTACAGGAGTAAGAGCACTGAAGGGCTGACGATTTCAAATAAAAAGTTACTACACGTTTTGTACGACGATTTTTTTTTCTGAATGAATGTTTGAAAAAAAAAATGTTTACAGTCAAAAATCTCCGAAAGCTTTTTATAAGCTTTGTTAAAACAATCTTCGGAGTAAAACAACCCTACAATACAGTACAGTACACAGAAATTTAATTTGATATCCGCCCTTACCGCCGGTGTCCCGAATTTAACGCGATTAAAATTTTATGATCCCAAATACTATGATGAAAAGCCTACCCGGTCCCCGGATGAATTGGGTAGCCACACTTTTCTCGTAAAAACGCCTTTATGCGGTCACAATTGGTAAATTAATTTATTCGACCGACATTGTAATTGTACATTTGGACTAGGAAAAGTACCGTGATGTTACTTCTTACATAAGTCAGAAGTGTCAGATAACTGTTGGAATATAATTTTATTTTTTTGTCCTTTTTATTATTTTTTTCCTTTGTATTTTGTCTTTTATTTTTGTCTGTAATTATTGTCATATTTAATTTTAATTAAGTATTATAAGGATTTAGTGTTAATTGTATTGAATCTAGTCTAAGTCTTCTTATGCTGACCCATGTGAAGGGTCACAGGAGAAACCTCGACCCCTGTCATACAGGATGTCCTAGTTCAAGGGTCGAGAACTCATTGATGTTACGTGTACCGAAGTTTGGAAATAAATTACTGTTACTTTTACTATCATTATAGTAAAAGTAACAGTAATTTCTTAATTTTCTTACCATTCGAACTAGAATAAATATATAATTATAAATGCAAAACTGATTTTGTTTGTTACGCTTTCACGCTAAACCGGCTGAACGGATTTCGTACATGGGTAGACCATGACCCTAGAAGGACATAGGCTACTTATCATCCTAAATCGCGGAAGAAGTCGCGGGCAACAGCTAGTCACAAACAATTGGTCCTAATTTACGCAATCAACAAGAATATCACACATAGAACAAAGAAGCCGCAATGATCAAAAAATATTTGACCTCCACAATCCAGTTACTGGGTAATACGATACCCCTTGATAAGACTGGTTGTCAGACTTTCGGGCTGCTTTCATTGATTTTTAAGCCCCGCGCGACACCGATTCGGAGTCAAACAATAGAAAATCAATTGTGTCTTATTAGCTGTCCTTGACCAATTAAACCATCTCTATGATCACTTTGCTTTTCATTTTGTTTTCCTTTGTATGATTTTCTAACTTCTTGTAATGTCATTTTGATTTATTGTAATGTTTTCGACCTTGTCAAACTGAATGATGTGGTCTCCTATAATTGTAAGCGCACACTCCTGTTCTTGTACACATGCATGTAATTGTGTAGCCTCTGCTGGAAATTCAATAAATAAATAAATGAGTGAATAAATAGCTAAAGTTAGACATGTTAATACATTTAACGAGCAACATACACTACCACTCAAACATATTTAATAAACGAACATAAAATTTGAAACCTTGACTAACTGGGACACTAACGTTTTACGAACAATTCATGGAGTGTGAGGCATACTGACCGTATATTTTTGGGGTCAGAATGTGACTATAAATTCGATGCAACTGCAATGCATGGCCCAGCCGTGCCAAGTGTGGCCAACGTACAGCCCCATTATGAAGCAGCTGACCGTTTGGACGAGTTTTGGTTAGCTCGCTCGAAAGAGCAGTTTTTGTCTTTTTTGGGTGTCATTTGTGGAAGGTTTTTGTTCAAAATCTGTTACATGGGACTTAATCTAACTGGCGCAATGTGTGTACTATAGGTGCACCTCTGCTCAAACCTTCGGAGAATACAGGCGTAATGTTATGTGATATTATGTTTTGCTCAAAATTGGACTTTAATTCAATTATTAAGGCGCTGACAAGACCCAATTGCCCAAAACAGGCTTCTCTTTAGAAAATAATTTGCCAAATCTGTATAGTTTGTGGTACCGGAAAAAATATATGTTAATTTTGAACATATTTCCCAGAACTTGGTTGTTACCAAAACACGTTTTGAAAAAAGTGTCGATACAAACTAACGTTAAACTAACCTGTTACCTTGAGTACTAATCCAAAATAGCTGTATTAAATATCAACATACGTTACGTATTTAATTAATAACAAGAACGTCTTATTTGAATGCAGAACTTGGTTGTTTTTTATTTTCGATTAGTCAACTCAATTTTGAGTAAATAGATAATTGCTTCATATTTTGCAATAAATTACAAGCGTTGTGTCATCGCGCTTCGCATATGCAATCTGACAGTGACCGCGGTTTGGGTGTTGTCAGCGTCTTAAGTGATGGTTTTAAAAGGTTGTATTAGATAGTTAGTCGGTATTGAAACTGTAATCGAAAGATGGCTTTCCAGAATAAGCTTAAGCCCACATAAAGCCGAAAATGCCATAACAGCCAAACTAAATGCTATTACTTTTTATCATAACGATATTCTTGTAGGAAAGTCGTTAAATAAATATGAATTGGTCCCGGTAGAGGGCGTTATTTAACAATTTGCTGGCGGTCGAATCATGATTGTATTGCCATGTAATTTGGGGCGGCTTTGATTGCACCCTTCCGGGCCCACCACTCCTTACGTACGTTTTACTCTTTATTATTCTAAAATGGAGAAAGGGCGAAGTTGGCATAAAGGTTTTCACAGAATAATGATGTTATGATTACTCAAATTTCCTATGTCTTGAGTGTCGCGGCCGCAGCCTTGTCGAGTTCTCTTGTCAAGAACTCTAGAGGATGTGTTAGCTTCGTCAGAGAAGATTTAATATCACTGTATAATTTTCTGTGAGCAGTGGTGGCCCAGTGGTAACGGCCGCGACTTACGAGTTGAAGGTCGTAGGTTCGCACCCAGATAGGCGCTTTACTTTGTGTAAATTAAATTCATCTCCATCATCATCTGCCTGGCCATATACCACATACAGCTGGATACCAGTATTTTACATGGAGCGACTGCCTATCTGACCTCCACAACCCAGTTACTGGGTAACACGATACCCCTTGGCGAGACTGGTTGTCAGACTAAAAGAACTTATTAATAGTTATGAAGAACGTAGGTATTTAACAACCACCTAAGCGTACTCTTTTCAATTTTTGCCACTACATCTTCTGTTAAACCGCACCGTTGCCTTATCAGTACATCTATCAGTTGCCTTATCCCATCTGAATTAATACCCAGTCCAAAAGCCATGATTAAGTACTAAATTATTTTCCGAGAGCACTAGAATTAACTTTTGACTCCTCAATTTAGAAACAAGCATACCAACCCCACAAAATATCTACCTAGTCATTTGCACATACATAAAACCTCCATGTAACTGCTGTTTATGTTACCAACATTACCACGATTTGGGTCAGTAGTACTGCACCAACTTTGTACTAAAACTTGTTTAAAACCTATCATCTGGTGAAAACTTACAACTTTTGGCCACCACCCAGATTTCTAATTACGCTGCTGTTGCGAGGAAATTGAAAACGTGAAAATTTTTTGGTGTCGTTGTTTTCTTTTAAGGCCAATTTTTGACAACTGAACGAGTTGTGAAACTTTGTAGTGGGTTTAGTAAAGCTGGTAGGTACTTTGTGAATTAGAGTTTAGTTTTCGCATAGCATTCTTATCAGCTTTTCGGCGGTATCTCCAACGCCACATGCGAAGTACGCATTACACCGACGTCACGGGAAATCCTGCATCGCACAAGCAGAGTTTACCGCGCGATTATCGTATACAAAGTCGCGACATCAATCGTCGGGCAATAGCCAGACACGGCACCCGTCTGGTTTGAGGATCCTCCCTTTTCTATGGAAGATGTGAAACTTTACACCCTGTTTCTCTCATAGCTCTATAATACTTAGCTTTTAAGACCACTGCTTCAAAAAGGACCAAGATTCCATAGCGCCCTACCAAGCAAACTGAAAAAAAAAAAAAGAAACGTTGTCGTAAGGATGCCGCTGTGGCATTGAGCTGCATCTTTCTGATAAGACACACTTGTGTCTCACGTTTTAAATCAATCAATAGGTGTGAAAAATCTTATCTACCATCATTAACGAAATTAATATGATAGATTTGGCCAATAGTTGTGGTTTAAACAACAATCGAAACATACCGTCACATGTTATGCACTATTAATCAAATACCAAAGTTTCAACCAATGCTTCTTTAATCCATATATCTTAATCCAAGTCCCGTTGGTCTCGTGGCCGCAAGTGCATCTGCTGAGCGGTGGGGTCTTGGGTTCAAACTTGGGTACGATTTTCACAGTAACAGCCTGGAATTTGTTAGTTGGCAGTGTGATACACCCTCGCCTTGGAAAGCACGTTAATCCGTTAGTTGCGCTGTGCCTGATTTCTCTCCGGTCGTGTCTGATTGCCCATCGGACTACACTCACTCTTTCCTCACTCTCAGTGAGGGAAGAGTGAGTGCACTTGTTCCTGCGCACACACTTGTGCGCTATAATATCTCACGCGTCCTAGAACCAAAAATTCGAAGACATGTGACATCTACCAACCCGCATTAGGCCCGAGTGGTAGATTACGGCCCACTCCCTCGCGAAAAGAGGAGGCCTGTGACCCAGCAGTGGGAACATTATAGGCTGATTATGTAGGTGGCTAGTCTTCGTAATTCGGTCTGGTGGACTATATATACCTAAGTTATAGTATAATTATGTATATGTATATTTTATGAATAGTTCTCTAAACTAATCTTTATATTTAAAGAAATGTTTATTCCTCAATTTTCGCTATTGCACCTACCACTGTCACCCAAAGTGTGTGTGTTTGTGTCTATGCATCACCCAAAGGTTGACTGGTCGGAAATGCCTATGGCATTGAGTCCGCCTCTGTGCTTTAAGTATTCAATAAATATTGCAGGTACTACTAGGTACTACTGCAAACACAATTGCTTCAAAGTTTCATTTAAGCTTTAATGGAAGCGAAATGTTTTGTATTCCTCCACTGCAGTCATTAACTTCTGCATAACAATATGAAGTTGAGGCATCGTTAACTGAAATATAAATCGCATTTTAACAATAACGTTCTATCGTAAATAAAGTCGTAACTGACGTTATTCCGCGCGTCCGTTATTTGGCGCATTAAATTTAACGATGGAAATTAACGACTATACATGTGTCAATGATTTTAGATGCGTCATCGGTAGTTTGGTGCGTAGATTAGGATCAGGTCGAAGCGCTAGCGTCTACAACGTATGCTGAAATAGGGGGCTTTTTGGCATCGTCCCTGTACTTTGTTTTTTATATGCTGTAGTTTTTAATTATTTTAATTTTTCCATACAATAGAGATGATGACAATTTTTTTGTTGCTCGTCAAGTACCATTTAGTTTATATTATTTTCAGATTATTAAAAAAATATTGGACACGTGTTTTTTCTTTTTTTTACGTAATCGATTACGGCGGTACATTGAGTTAAAATGTGACCTGACGTCACGCCTTGCTAAATTTTATACTGAATTGTGACGTAGCGAGCCCCCACTCCCCAACTTTAATGCGTTTTATCTAAGTCATTTTTATTAATATGATAAAGCAAAAAATACTGTCTAATATTTTTTATTATCTGACTGACGGACTAAATAAGATTTCTTTTTTTTACCTATTGTGTTTTAATTACCGACTTCAAAAAAAGGTTATCAATTCGATACCTACGTATGTATGTAATATAATTGGAACTGCAATAATGATAATCTATTAGGGCTTCCAAACAAATATACAAAAATTTTATAGGTCTATGTATGTATGTCTACGCATTTCTCCGAAACTACAAATCGAATTGTGGCCAATTTTTATTGGCTTACATTTACTTCAACTTAGGGAACAATGCAAGTTTCATCAAAATCTCTTCACCAGTTTTCAAGGTATGGACTAATACTGGCCTGGCTTATTGATACGAGCTCCGGGTGTGTGGTGTCATATTTTTTTTGAGGTCGGTGCCTGCAAAGCCATATTTTATATTTGATACTTATGTGCTGCACCGATGTCAGAAATAATTGTAGGCCCCTAATTTGTTTCGTACTTACTTTTGATTTCGTTTTGTTTGTCTGTGTTCTTCCTGTGCGAGTACCAATAAATACCTACTTTTTCTTTCTTTCTTTATCTGACAAAGAAATGGTTCTGATTGGTCTGACTTCTGTGGACTAAGTTAATTTAGGGATTGTTATAATGAGCTCGGTGTGAGTAATACTCGTAGATTCTTATGTACCCATTTTTAGACACATATAACGTCAATACAATGCATATTTTAATATTTTCCTTTAGATTTATTTTTTACTTTTAGTTGATTGTGTGTAGATCATCTGAATATATTACAGTATCAATTGAACGTAAAGTTACAACAATCAATTTAAAAAAATGGGTCTAACTTTTTCTGATTTCTCATAATGATCAGATCATTGTTGGTGCAGTTCGTAGGTCCGTCAGTTAACAACCTCAAAACCAACTCATATAACAAAAACACTGCTTAAAATCAAGATGCCAGTGTATTTAATTAACAAGGAAACAACGATTGTTATAAGTTGATATAAAATGAAACATTATGAGATAAGCAACAGCTAGGAATTACAATGGTCTTGGACAATAGGAGGCCGTCATAACTTCCTCGTACAGAACATGGGGGAGAAAGATAAACTCATTGTGTTTTTATACGTTCTGTATTCACTGTTTTAGAAGTGTGGTTTTTGCAAAGAACAATAGGTAAGAAAGACGAACTTAAACGAAATATTAGCCTGAATATGACACACAAACTGCAAACATTTACGAAACACACTTGGTTTTTACCCGACTGCCTCAGGAGGGTAATGTTTTTCGAGGGTATATAATATGTATGTTTGTATGTATGTATGTATGTATGTATGTCTATTTCTTTGGCACGCTCTGCAGCCTAAACGGCTTGATGGATTTTAACGTATGAGGTGTCCTTAGATTCGTCTTAATTTTGGGAGTGACATAGGTTATATAATATTTATAAATTGCATCTGCAAATACAAAAAAAAAGAAGGGAAGTTTTGTTTTTAATTAATTGCAACAATATTGGTATCAAATAAAAGCTAGTAATGAGTAATTTTCAAATATATATATTAATAAAACTAAAAAGCTTGAAATAAAATAAATTATTTAAAAACAAAAACCCGACTGCAAAAACACATAACTGAAAAGGGAAAAACAAGCATTATTATCTATCCACAACCCTGTTATTCGGTAACACGATACTCCTTGGTAAGACTTTCGGGTTTCTGACGACACGTAACGGCTGTCAAAGATCCAGGAATGACAGCCTGGATCAACGGCTTAACGTGCTTTCCGAGGCACAGAGGGGTCTTGGTATGTAAAGATGGTCACCCATCCACGGATCAACCATGGCAAGCGTAGGTTAACCTGATCAATCAAGCCGTGCGGCTGTTATTACTTAGCCACAAGCCAAGACAGCTACTCTGGTGGGGCTTGTGGCTATACTTAGCCACAAGCCCCACCAGAGTAGCTGTCTATTAGTAATATTTTTTTTTTAATCGGATTTCTTCCAGACGTTACTCTTTACAAACAAACGAATTATAAGTTTAGAGGGGTTTTGTAAATTATTCTCATAATAATAATCGCTTTTAGCGATAAGACCGCCCATTGTGTCACCCCTTGTAAAATTTCAACATTTGTATCTGTAATTTTTATGGTGTGCATAATAAAGAGTATTCTACAAGTATTCTATTCAAATAACAACGGCATTAAAATTAAAGCAAGAACATAACATAACATAAAACATAAACTCACGCCCTCTTCCCATGGGGGTAGGCAGGAACTATAGAACGCCACCTGCTACGCCCCTTACATACTCCTTTTGCTTCGTTTACGTTCATACATCTGGTCATACACGAACGCCGGTTGCGAGTACTACGCAACTGACGTTTTTGAAGAACATCATTAATGAGGTCACTATATGTTTTTTGGGGCGTTTATCTGCCCTGTAAATACCGTTTGTTAGTCGCCCTTCATTCATCCTCTCAACATGACCAAACCATCTAAGCATACTCTTTTTAATTTTTGTCACTACATCTTCCTTTAAAGCAAGAAATACTAAATAAATAACAGTAACATAGTTGTATTCTAATATGTAAAACGTATCGTACAAAGTTGGTGACCAAACTGTCCGCCAACCATATACGAGTAGGACACAACTTTGTATCGCTCCCTTACAATTTCAAATAACTTTCTGCTTCGGACATGTTAGGTTGTCACATGTAGTTGTGGCTTACTAATTTATTGTGATTGAGTTATAATCTAGGCAAATAATTTAAGCAAACTTGTGTGTTTGGGCTGTCGATGGAAATGTGTGTCAGGGTTACGTAAAGTAGTAACTCGCGATTTCAACGTAAATGTATATTAACGTAAAAGTGAACATTGACACTATTCTTAGTTATAACATAATGTATCTCGTAAGATATTAAAGGAGTTAAGTTAGAATAAAATTACTTATTAGTATATTATACTATACTCCGTTGGTTTGGGGGCTTGTGGCTAAATAATAAACAGCCGCACGGGTCAATCAATCAGGTTAAGCTACGCTTGCCGCGGTTGGTCCGTAGATGGGTGACCATCTTTACATACCAAGACCCCTCTGTGCATCGGAAAGCACGTTAAGCCGTTGGTCCCGGCTGTCATTCGTAAATCTTTGACGGACGTTACAGGTCGTTAGAAGCCCGAAAGTCTGACAACCAGTCTTACCAAGGGGTATCGTATTACCCAGTAACTGGGTTGTGGAGGTCAGATAGGCAGTCGCTCCATGTATAATACTGGTATTCAGCAGAGGCGGTACCTTCATATAAGCCCAAAAGCCTTACTAAAATGCTCGATAGAGAATTTATTGTACCTAACCAGTAGTTTATGAGAAAATTGCGATGATACATACGTAGATACGTAGGTACCTACATACTCAGTCGAAAACTGAACTTTCTTTTTTTGAAATCGGTTAAAATTTTATTGGGCTTGCGTTATTTTGAAACCCTAGACACGCCACTAGTATTCAGCTGCATCTGGCTAGTTAGACTGGAAGCCGACCCCAACGTAGTTGGAAAAAGGCTAGCAGATGATGACTCCGTTGGTTAAGGTAGTAAAATAAACGTAAACAAAAAAAAAAAAAACCACGTGACGAGAGAGCTGTGAAGTAACCGACTAAAAGTAATACCTGTCACTTCAGTTGTCACGCTACGTCACAGTTGTACTCTTCAATTTAGCAACGACATAATTAGTTGACGTTTAGAGAACCAGTCCTTTGAGCTCTTTACAATTTACAGATTATAAAATATTATTATAAATCTGACTAAAAATGCTCAAGCAGTTACATCTACGAAGAGTAGTTTAAGAAGAAATGATAGAGTATAACATACATTAATAAAAGAGGAAACTGCCGTTAAAATAAAAAAATAAATTTAATTTGGTTATAACTATAAGTTACAACGCATTTTTAAACAAAAAAGTGTCATTTATAAAAACTCTGTTTAATTACCTAAACCAATGGAGTATTTATATTGTAATACATTACTATGAACTTAAGGTAGGTTATTAGCACAGAAAAAAAAACGTAAATGCGGATTATGGTGTATAGTATTCTATCTATCTAAATATTCTCATTTGAAGTATTTTAATTGGTCAAGGACGGCTAATGAGACACAATTGATTTTCAATTTATTGACTCCGAATCGGTGTCGCGCGGGGCTTAACTGGTTAAGGAGAGTGGCAACCCCCTAGCTAGATAGACCGCTGACCTAAAAAGGTGACTGACTGCAACAGACTGGATGCGAAAAGCGAAGAACCGGGTGTTGCGGATACAGCTTTTTCCAGCAGTGGACTGCGATAGTTTGAGTTGATTGATTGTCTGAGAGGTTCAGTGATATTTCCCTTATAAAGATAACCGAGGTACTGTATGTTGTCTTTTGGTATTATGGTATTGGAGGAGATACTAGTCGTTCTGTAAAAGATGAGATTCATCACATCAAGAAAGAGACATGATACGCCAGCACTCGCGTGACACTTTTAATAACAATTCGAAGGATTTTGAAGGAAATTGCTAATCCAAAGAAATGCTTTATATGTTTATTAAATTCGTCTGCTCAATACTCAATACTCAATTCTTTATTGCATTCCATAAGTATTACATAGATGGTATAAAGTAAAAGACAAATATGGACCCTATCGGGCACAGCAACTGCTCAACAACGCAGGTATAAATAATGCACAGAATGTTGTTGAACTGTCAAAATGAATGGGATGGCCATTGTAAGTGTTTTAAAGGCATGAGGAACAGGGTGTAAAGTTCACTCATCTTCCATAGAAAAGGGTGCCGTGTCTGGTGGGCAACTGCCCGATGCTGTATACAGGTTGAAATTGAAAACTTGCGACAAACTGAAATGGGACATTGTATACATCATTATTAACAACTTTTACTAAGGGACCAAAGCTGTAATCCCAAAAAAAAAAATTTGCTTTTCCTACATTTTGATAAGGTATTGCGAACATAAATGTAGGGGACAGCAGTTTTTTTTTTTGGGATTGTAGCTTTGGTCCCTTAGTAAAAGTTGTTCATAATGATGAGTACAATCTCCCATTTCGATTTGTCGCATGTTTTCAATGTCACCCTGTATATGCTAGTTGCACGGTAAACTCTGCTTGTGCGATGCAGGATTTTGCGTGACGTCACACAGTGGAACGAATGTATGGGAGCGGTTGGACGTAGACATGTCCGAAAAAAAAGAGTAAAATTATGCCAAACTAATGATGCCATCTTATTCGATTACTTAATGCCTTCATAACTTGTGGTGATGAATTTCTTCATAACTCCCATATTTCGGGAGTAATTTGAGAAAATGTGAAATTTTACTATGAAAATGAGTGTATCGAGCTCTCTCCCTCCTGATTCCGGGCTTGTTTCAAGTAGCGGTCTCTAATATCATAATGCTAATACTAAGAGCTATATTTAATACTAAGACACATAGTGCGCCAAATGTGCACTTTCTGGGATAAAGAGTGATGTTTATTTTATAACACAATTTTTTTATTTTTTGTTTATTTTGTTGATTAAAACCGTTTTTCTAAAGGTTTACCTTATTACAATAACATTTCTGAGCAGCCAATTAGAGAAGATATAAGCTAATTAGGATATATAATTAGGGACTTAAGGTTTACATATAAAACTGATGCACTAATGATTACTGATAAGAACATTGCTATTATTTAATTACTAAATGGCTCTTAATACACTAATTTAGCATGCATCATTTACTAATTATCACAATAACTAATTACCTTGCAATATTTAACAAAGGATACCTGGGATACCTGGATTTTATATAAATAGGTCACTATTAGTAACTTTAAAATCAGTGTTGATTTACACCTCGTTGTATCCAAGCTAATCTCGCAATGTATTTTCCAAATTTTAATACAAATCTTGATATTCACGTTGCTTTATGCGCACGCGCACATAAAGATTTACGCGACTTTAACTATTTGTTCAGTGTTTTAAAAGATAACAGTTGTGTTCAGTTATGTGAAAGTGCTGAAACAAGTTTAAAAGACTGGTGTCGTCGATTTTGCTACCGCATTTATGCAAAATGGACACAGTCTGGAAGAAGCACAGATAAGTTTCGGAAGAAACATGAGATTTGGCTACAGGCTGCAATTCAATGGCCGGAATTACAGAATGAAAATATGGAACCTTCTACAGAAAATATAAGTGACGTCATCGAGCCCATAATTTCTCCTGCTAAATCTGATGCTTCAACTTGTACACATCCTAGTCCTCGTAAATCTTTTGAGGACCTTAGTAACCGGCAAAAAAGAAGACGCACTGAAGATAGTCTTTCATGCAGCAGCAGCAGCGCTGAAATTATGTTTTCGGCCGAAAGGGCGCTTCAAAAGGCAGGACAAAGCGATACAGCTTATGTTATGAAATACTTGACGGAGAATCCAGAAGAGGCCTCAAAAATCAAAGCCTTCATTGAAGGTAAATCAATTCAGGTACGGGAAATATCCCCTTTGAAGGCATTGGCTCTTTATGTATCGATGAACTTATCGAAATGGCGCTATAACACTCTTCGGGATTTCAACACTCAAGAAGGAGCTCTTCAATACCCGAGTTACTACATGTTGGTTAAAGAAAAAATTAAGTGCTATCCGGCCAAAGAAGATCTCACAGTTACAGAGAGCTCTGCAAAAATCAAATTACAAGCCTTGATGGATTTAACCTCAAGAAGACTTATTAGGTCGTTAGAAACCCCTGTTGATCCCAATCAACAGCTCGTATTGACCAGCAAATGGGGTTTTGACGGATCATCTAGCCAAAGCATTTATCATCAAAGGACGAGTGAAGATGAGCAAATCGATCTTGCTAGTAATTTTATGATTAGTCTTGTACCACTGCGGCTCGTCTCAAAAGGTGTAACAATTTGGGAAAACGAGCGACCATCTTCCACTTCATTTTGCCGGCCAATATTGTTTAAGTTTATAAAGGAAACCAAAGAAAATGTGCAGAGAGAGATGGCTGAAATCGAAGCAGAGATTGAAGCCTTAACTCCATCCACCATCACTGATGGAATTAGTGTCAAACACCAACTGCTGTTGACAATGATTGATGGTAAAATTCATTCCATTATATCCAATACAGCAGCTTCAGTGTGTGACATATGCAAGGCTTGTCCTAAAGAAATGAATAATTTAGAGTTAATCAAAGATAAACACGCAAACGAGGACATGTATAAATATAGCTTAAGCACCCTTCACGCTTGGATTCGCTCAATGGAATGCTTATTACACATTTCCTACAAATTAGACATAAAATCATGGCAAGTAAGGGGTGATATAGCAAAAAGGCAAGTTGATGACAGGAAGAAAAGAGTTCAAGAGGCTGTAAGAAGAGAAACGGGCTTACTTCTCGATGTTGTGAAACAAGGCAGTGGATCCACCAACAATGGCAACTCGGCAAGGAGATTTTTTGAAAACTACACTAAATCTGCTGAACTGACCGGAATAGATGCTATGCTTTTAAGAAAAATCTGTGTGATCTTGCAGTGTATTTCATCAGGAGAGAAGATCAACGTAACTAAATTCCGAGAGTTCTGCTTTGATACTGCTAAGCTTTACGTGGAGTTATACCCATGGTATTATATGCCTTCTTCACTTCATAAAATTTTAATGCATGGGCCAGACATAGTTCAGAACATGTCAATTGTGCCCATTGGTTTTCTATCCGAAGAGGCATCTGAGGCTAGAAATAAAGATTTTAGAAAATATAGAGAGGGGCATTCTCGAAAGCATAGCAGTATCTCATGCAATGAAGATATTATGCACAATCTTTTACTGTCTTCTGATCCACTTGTTACAAGTATCCGTCCAAAAGGAAATAAATTTGTAAAAAAATCTTCTTTTAAGGAATTTTATGAGCTTACGGATTCTGAGAAAAGTGATATCGAATTTGTTAACATAAATGATTTAGCGGACATCGATTCTGAATTTGAATTAATTGATGATGATGATGATGACGAAGATAATTAAATGATGTTATTGTTTTAAAATGTGTAACTTAGTAAATTAGAGCTTACATCTTAATTATTTATTGTACTTTTAATGAAACTAGGTAATTTATTATCAACTTACTTAAAAGTCATACTCTCATCAGTTCTTGTGAATATTTTTGTTAATATATATTTCTGTATATATATAATATATTTATAGACCTCTTAATAAGTCTGTCTGCGGTTTAAAGTAAATACAAATGGGGAAAAAACGTTTTTTTTTTAAATTTTCATTTCCTTTTATCCCAGAAAGTGCACATTTGGCGCACTATGTGTCTTAGTATTAAATATAGCTCTTAGTAATAGCATTACGATATTAGAGACCGCTACTTGAAACAAGCCCGGAATCAGGAGGGAGAGAGCTCGATACACTCATTTTCATAGTAAAATTTTACATTTTCTCAAATTACTCCCGAAATATGGGAGTTATGAAGAAATTCATCACCACAATTTATGAAGGCATTAAGTAATCGAATAAGATGGCATCATTAGTTTGGCATAATTTTACTCTTATTTTTCGGACATGTCTACGTCCAACCGCTCCCATACATTCGTTCCACTGTGCGTCATTGTGTTGCGTAGTTCGCATGTGACAGCCACAGTGTGTATCACAATTACGGTATAAAAGTAAGACTTTGAGAGACTAGAGTGGAGCAAAGAAATTAGAATGTAAATAAGTACATATTTTCAGTAAACGAAGTGTGTAACCACATAACCACTTCCTCGGTTTTCTCTTACATTTACGTGGGTTGGATGGCCAATTGATATATGCGTTTCCTTATTCCCAGGCTGCGGAAATAAATCGTCATGATGCTCGAATGTTACAACACCGTTGAGAATAATATTTCTTTGGATTTTGAATATGTCATATATTGGGTGGTTATAAGAAAAACGCATGATGTGGATGTGCTTTTCATGATGTGATTAAGTTTTTCTGCAACGGAACTACACAAATGCAATGAGACCTATTCCGACCTATAAATCAATACGCTTCTTATTTCAACTAGTCTATATAAATAATAAAACAAATTATTTAAATAAAATAAATTATTTAAAAAACAGTTTTTTGTTTTTTAAATAATTTATTTTATTTCAAGCTTTTTAGTGTTATTAATACATATATTTGAAAATTACTCATTATTAGCTTTTATTTGATACCAATATTGTTGCAATTAATTAAAAAAAAAACCTTCCCCTCCTTTTTTTTTGTATTTGCAGATGCAATTTATAAATATTATATAGCCTATGTCACTCCCACAATTAAGACGAATCTAACGACACCTCAATGTTAAAATCCATCAAGCCGTTTAGTCTACAGAGCGTGCCAAAGAAATAGACATACATACATACATACATACATACATACATACATACATACATACATATGTATGTACATACATACATACATACATACATACTCTCGAAAAACATTACCCTCCTGAGGCAGTCGGGTAAAAACAAACAAACCCGACTGCTAAAACACATAACTGAAAAGACAAGGCAAGCATTATAATGTATAGACAAAAGTTACACCATATTTCAGGTTATTGGTTTGTTTTTTTTTCTCTTTTCAGTTATGTGTTTTAGCAGTCGGCTTTTTGATTTTTATATAATTTGTATGTATTTCAAGCTTTTGAGTTTTTATTAATATATATACATATAGGTATGGAATTGACTCTTTACTAGCTTGTTTGATATCAATATTGGTGTAATTTATTTTAAAAAAACCTTCTCCTCCCGTTTTCTTCCATTATGCCGTTTAGGCTACAGAGTGTGCCAAAGAAATAGACATACATACATACATGTGTACATACATACTTTTGAAAAACATTACCCTCATTCTAGGGCAATCGGGTAAAAATTAAATACTGTTCGTTGGTAAGCACATCACTTGAGAACTGCTGGACCGATTGGTTTATTTTTGAATTAGAATTAGAAAAATTAGATGTTTCCCGGAGAATTATATAATTCGGGAAAATTGAACATCCTTTTTTCTATTGGAGTTTTATATTTGCTAGTACAGAATCATTTTAAGCCGCCAAGTTTCGCCTGCCCGTTATTAATGCAAAAGAGTGAATTTTAAAACACTTAGAAAATGGCAGCTCGATACCAGAAAATGGCTTTTCATCTCAGAACTTTAAGTAGTTTCACACTGCTCATCCGAACACGATAGTTTGGCACCCTAAACTGCAGATATATGAGTAATATAATTATTATTATATATTATTTGCTTGACTCTGCTATGTACCAACATCTCATAGATAAGAAACTGAATGATAATACACCAAACGCGATGATTTCTTACACTTCCATTCTCAAATATTAAACTACATAAAAACACAACATTCCGCTGTCTTATTAAACTATGCACACAACTCTAACAATATTGCAAGCAAGTTTCTCTCGGTCAGGCTGTGAGCCAACTAAAACATAAACATTTTACGACTGGCTAAGTTGTCGCACCAACTATGCCTTCATAACTTGGAGACTTGCACATGGATATTAATATAAATACAAGCAGTTAACTAGCTTATATTGCACGCTAGGAAAGGTATTAAAATGGGGTTCAGTAGGGAAATGTGGTGCTGTTTTCTTCCAAGTGATTTTTGATGTGTAATATAAAAGCCATACATAAATGGAAGCGAGAGACTTTTCTCTCGCTTTCTGTGGGAATGTTCGTGAATAGGGACGGAAGTGCGTAGACAGCAAGTGACAGCTTGAGCATGCAATTAGTAAGTACTATATATATTGTAAATAAAGGGGGTCGTATTTCGACCAGTGGGAGACCACTAGTAGTCACAATAATTATTCGAATAAATATTACAGTATTTAGTTTTTTTAAATTCTGATGTCAATTTCTGTCGCTGCTCAGTTGCTTATTACCAAAGTGAGATGTCAGATGTTACACATCTTAAGCGACTACTGTAAGGCCGGCAATTATTACCAAGGTGAAATGTCAGAAGTTACACATCATATGCGACTACTGTAAGGTTCGTACTTATTACCAAGGTCAGATGTCAGATGTTACACATCATATGCGACTACTGTAAGTCTCGTACTTATTACCAAGGTCAGATGTCAGATGTTACACATCATATGCGACTACTGTAAGTCTCGTACTTATTACCAAGGTCAGATGTCAGATGTTACACATCATATGCGACTACTGTAAGTCTCGTACTTATTACCAAGGTCAGATGTCAGATGTTACACATCATATGCGACTACTGTAAGTCTCGTACTTATTACCAAGGTCAGATGTCAGATGTTACACATCATATGCGACTACTGTAAGTCTCGTACTTATTACCAAGGTCAGATGTCAGATGTTACACATCATATGCGACTACTGTAAGGTTCGTACTTATTACCAAGGTCAGATGTCAGATGTTACACATCATATGCGACTACTGTAAGTCTCGTACTTATTACCAAGGTCAGATGTCAGATGTTACACATCATATGCGACTACTGTAAGTCTCGTACTTATTACCAAGGTCAGATGTCAGATATTACACATCATATGCGACTACTGTAAGTCTCGTACTTATTACCAAGGTCAGATGTCAGATGTTACACATCATATGCGACTACTGTAAGTCTCGTACTTATTACCAAGGTCAGATGTTACACATCATATGCGACTACTGTAAGGTTCGTACTTATTACCAAGGTCAATGTCAGATGTTACACATCATATGCGACTACTGTAAGTCTCGTACTTATTACCAAGGTCAGATGTCAGATGTTACACATCATATGCGACTACTGTAAGTCTCGTACTTATTACCAAGGTCAGATGTCAGATGTTACACATCATATGCGACTACTGTAAGTCTCGTACTTATTACCAAGGTCAGATGTCAGATGTTACACATCATATGCGACTACTGTAAGTCTCGTACTTATTACCAAGGTCAGATGTCAGATGTTACACATCATATGCGACTACTGTAAGTCTCGTACTTATTACCAAGGTCAGATGTCAGATGTTACACATCATATGCGACTACTGTAAGGCTCTTACTTATGACCAAGGTCAGATGTCAGATGTTACACATCATATGCGACTACTGTAAGGCTCTTACTTATGACCAAGGTCAGATGTCAGATGTTACACATCATATGCGACTACTGTAAGTCTCGTACTTATTACCAAGGTCAGATGTCAGATGTTACACATCATATGCGACTACTGTAAGTCTCGTACTTATTACCAAGGTCAGATGTTACACATCATATGCGACTACTGTAAGGCTCTTACTTATGACCAAGGTCAGATGTCAGATGTTACACATCATATGCGACTACTGTAAGTCTCGTACTTATTACCAAGGTCAGATGTCAGATGTTACACATCATATGCGACTACTGTAAGGCTCTTACTTATGACCAAGGTCAGATGTCAGATGTTACACATCATATGCGACTACTGTAAGGCTCTTACTTATGACCAAGGTCAGATGTCAGATGTTACACATCATATGCGACTACTGTAAGTCTCGTACTTATTTCCAAGGTCAGATGTCAGATGTTACACATCATATGCGACTACTGTAAGTCTCGTACTTATTACCAAGGTCAGATGTCAGATGTTACACATCATATGCGACTACTGTAAGTCTCGTACTTATTACCAAGGTCAGATGTCAGATGTTACACATCATATGCGACTACTGTAAGTCTCGTACTTATTACCAAGGTCAGATGTCAGATGTTACACATCATATGCGACTACTGTAAGTCTCGTACTTATTACCAAGGTCAGATGTCAGATGTTACACATCATATGCGACTACCGTAAGGTTCGTACTTATTACCAAGGTCAGATGTCAGATGTTACACATCATATGCGACTACTGTAAGTCTCGTACTTATTACCAAGGTCAGATGTCAGATGTTACACATCATATGCGACTACTGTAAGTCTCGTACTTATTACCAAGGTCAGATGTCAGATGTTACACATCATATGCGACTACTGTAAGTCTCGTACTTATTACCAAGGTCAGATGTCAGATGTTACACATCATATGCGACTACTGTAAGTCTCGTACTTATTACCAAGGTCAGATGTCAAATGTTACACATCATATGCGACTACTGTAAGGTTCGTACTTATTACCAAGGTCAGATATTACACATCATATGCGACTACTGTAAGTCTCGTACTTATTACCAAGGTCAGATGTCAGATGTTACACATCATATGCGACTACTGTAAGTCTCGTACTTATTACCAAGGTCAGATGTCAGATGTTACACATCATATGCGACTACTGTAAGTCTTGTACTTATTACCAAGGTCAGATGTCAGATGTTACACATCATATGCGACTACTGTAAGTCTCGTACTTATTACCAAGGTCAGATGTTACACATCATATGCGACTACTGTAAGGTTCGTACTTATTACCAAGGTCAGATGTCAGATGTTACACATCATATGCGACTACTGTAAGTCTCGTACTTATTACCAAGGTCAGATGTCAGATGTTACACATCATATGCGACTACTGTAAGTCTCGTACTTATTACCAAGGTCAGATGTCAGATGTTACACATCATATGCGACTACTGTAAGTCTCGTACTTATTACCAAGGTCAGATGTTACACATCATATGCGACTACTGTAAGGCTCTTACTTATGACCAAGGTCAGATGTCAGATGTTACACATCATATGCGACTACTGTAAGTCTCGTACTTATTACCAAGGTCAGATGTCAGATGTTACACATCATATGCGACTACTGTAAGTCTCGTACTTATTACCAAGGTCAGATGTTACACATCATATGCGACTACTGTAAGGCTCTTACTTACGACCAAGGTCAGATGTCAGATGTTACACATCATATGCGACTACTGTAAGTCTCGTACTTATTACCAAGGTCAGATGTCAGATGTTACACATCATATGCGACTACTGTAAGGCTCTTACTTATGACCAAGGTCAGATGTCAGATGTTACACATCATATGCGACTACTGTAAGTCTCGTACTTATTTCCAAGGTCAGATGTCAGATGTTACACATCATATGCGACTACTGTAAGTCTCGTACTTATTACCAAGGTCAGATGTCAGATGTTACACATCATATGCGACTACTGTAAGTCTCGTACTTATTACCAAGGTCAGGTGTCAGATGTTACACATCATATGCGACTACTGTAAGGCTCTTACTTATGACCAAGGTCAGATGTCAGATGTTACACATTATATGCGACTACTAAGGCTCGCTTGTTTTTTCTTCTTTATCCGCCTAGATTGCTAAGCTTATTGTACTTCATATATTAGACCAATTAATTTCTTGTATACCGTATTCTTGGTATTTGATTGTATAGCCTTTCTCAGTAGCATTTATACATAATTTGGAGAAGTACCAACTTACATACGGTTTTGTCTTGTCTTCCACGGGGCTCTATTGTCCCTTAGGTTATATTTCTACAGACACCACTGCCGCCCATCTTTCGTTAAAGAACATAATTCCATCTTCCTATTTCCAGGATACAGAAGCGTATGTCCTGAAACTTTACATACTGACTGCTTTTTACACAACCAAAGTTCTTAATTTAAAATACAATAATACAAAGCGTCCACAATGCCGTTTGTCCAGTTTGACCGTCCATAATGATATTACATTTATAAAAGGCTTCTAAGACATAAATCACCCCAGTGCATCGTGATCGAGATTCTCGCAATGGACGTACGCCCCCCCACAAAGGACTGATCCGACGATCCGACCTATTTGGATCTGTACCAGAATTCCGATCGACTGAAAAAAGAATGCCAATGGTAAAATGGTGCCTATTCTCATAGCAGTTTATTGGAAGTTTTAAAATGGAGGCAGACGTGAATGGGACTAATGTTTTGAATTCTCGGAATTGACGAGTCTTTGTTTGATGTTTTCTCGATGGAGTGAGTTTTAGGGGTGTAGTTTTATGTATGGAGATTTTGAATAGAATCAAGGAAACTACGGTTTATACTTTAATTATTCAGTTTAGTAATTAGTTTCTTTGTGAACGTGATTGATCTTACTTAACTCAATCTTAAACCCCATTATAATTTTTTTGACTATCGTTGAACCTAAAAACTTTCAGTTACAAAACGACTGGTTACCCTAAAAAACCGGCCAAGCGCCTTTCGGACCACGCACAATGAAGGGTTCCGCAGCTGGAATGAATTTATCATAATGCCCAATAGGTACTAAGAGTCTCTGAGTTAAGCAGTAGACAGACAGACAGACGGACGTGAAGAAACTATAAGGGTTCCTTGTTGACTGCGGAACCCTAAAAAAGTGTTTTTGCGTATTAAATTACTAGTGGATTTGTAATTAAGTACACTTGTTTCTAGATTTTACTACTGCGTGTATGATTTGTTATAGTAAAATGATTCATCATGTTACATTTATGAGCTGGTAGCCTTTTTTTTGTGTAAAATTATCAAATAACTTCTCTCGCTCTGGGCGGAGCGGGTGGGTGTCAGACTCTTACTGACTAAAACCTACCGGTGTTCCTTCCGTTGCCTGTGTTGCCAGGGGCCTCGGTATCCCTTTCGGACATTCCCGCGACCCCGGCAGGCATCGGCCTTAGTGGACCCCTACACTTGTGCTGACATCTCTTTGAGACGCGCGTGGAACAACGCGATGAGCTGATAGCGTAACTAGGCTATTCGAATTGGATGACGTCAGGTCAACACATATCCTATCCTGTTACAGTTTTATGTATGGCTTTCATTAACATCCATCAATGTTTTACCAGATAAAAATAAACGTAAGAAAAAAAAATTTTTTTCTTATGCGGTTATTTCATCACCACTGCTCTCAAAACGGTGAAGGACAACATCGTGAGGAAACGGCATGTCCTAGAACCAAAACTTCGAAGACATGTGACATCTACCAACCCGCACTGGGTCCGCGTGGTCTTTTACGGCCCACTTCCTCTAAAAAACCCCACTCCCACTAAACCACACTCTCACTCCCTCTAAATTATAGGCCGATTATGCTAAGCGGTGACGTACCTATTTAATAAAGTAAAATAATATTATAGTAGATGTAAATTTTAATTATTATTTGCGTCTCGATGGCAAAAATAACCTATTTAAACTGATATCATAAATGCGGGAGTGAGTTTGTTTGTTTGTTACGCTTTTACGCTAAAACGCCTGAACGAATTTGGATTAAATTTGTCATATGGGTAGACAATGACCTGGGTTAGGCCATAGGATTAGGAAGGATAGGATTTTTCATCCCGGTAGTACGTCCCCGTGGGATAATTTCCGACCTAGTAGTAGGCTAGTAAGAAATAATGATATTTTAAATTTGTTTGGCCCAAAATTCAGCATCGCGAATACCGTTTGCTGACGCAGCCATTATATCCTCACGTGTGCAGATGAGCAGTGGTGACCCAGTGGTAACGGCCGTGACTTACGAGTTGTAGATCGTAGGTTCGAACCCAGACAGGCGCTGTACTTTGTGTAAGTTATTTCATCACCACTGCTCTCAAAACGGTGAAGGAAAACATCGTGAGGAAACCGGCATGTCCTAGAACCAAAAATTCGAAGATATGTGACATCTACGAACCCGCACTGGGCCCGTGTGGTGGATTACGGCTCACTCCCTCTCACAGAAAGAAGGCCTGAAGGTGTCCCAACAGTGGGAAAATTATAGGCTGATTATGTATGTGTGCAGGTGACGGGGCAAATATAAATATATTTAACTTTTAATTATTTTGCTTTTTAAACACAGTTCGCAGAACTAACCCATTCGTGCCAGTTATCACACTACCAAATACTGTTATCCTATTTACTCTGGTATTTCTGGTAGCCCGGAGTCTGGATCGGTGGCAATAGGCTCGCCCCCTTTTACATGGGACTTAAAATATAACTGGTGAAATGTATGTACTAAAAAAGGTACATCTCTGCACAACCCTTTATGGAATACGGGCGTGATGTTATGTTATGGCATTTACTTTGGATTTTATATACTACAGTCATGTTTTGTTAAATATACAGTAAGACAGAAACACCGGTTGTTTAAAATTAAATTAAAGTGGACTATTAGTGTAAGCAAACGTTTCTAGCACTTAAATTAAGAGAAAACAATTGTAATTACTTCAGTTAACACTTAACCTAAATAGATGTATAATACAGCAATTAAAACTCATTAAGACAATGGGGTTAATTGTGCCTTAAATATAGATTGCACTGAAAATACTGAAAGAAGAAGTACCTACCTATTCTCGTGCTTCTCCACGTATTGATTTTCTACCATTACGATTCGGTACCTTAAGGCGCAGATATATGATTTGAGTGACTTTTAAATCTGTTATTATGCCTTCATATAATGCAAGTTTTACAAAAAAATGTATGTTAAACTAGAACGCATACACATCAAATCTATGTTTGAATATTTAAGTATTGTAGTAAAATACTTTATGAAAGAAATTCAGGAAGTAATGTCTACCCAAAGCATAAAAAACGATATTACTTTCAAACTACTTTTGGTTGCACTGAAGTTAACCTTTGTCGTGTATGACATTAAGTTTCTTGTTCTATCTCGTAATACTTATTACCTCAGGTTCTGATTTCACATATAAAATGAAGTATTCATCTACACTTTGTTGCAAGTCTATGTCAATTTTATGATTGCTGCCAAAGTCCAGATTTGATAGTCTGGACGATGTTTATAACGTCTCGTTTGAAAAGATATAAAATATACAGTGTGATATCGTTAAGTAGATCACATAAAACTTCTTGTTACAAATTGCACTTACAAAGTACTTAATCAACAAAATATCCTTCGTCGTGCTCTTGCCTAAAAACAGATTTCAGAGCAGAAAGCAGCAGTAATTCGCATTCCCAGTAGGTACTCCCGGGAATTCCGTATTCACCTACATTTAGCTGACACTAAAAAAAAAAACTGCTTATGTATACATTTTTGCTTAAAATATCTTCATATTTCGTCAAATAGAAGAGCAAGTTTTTCTTGAATTTATTTATTTCATTCCCCACCCATATACCAGATTATTTTCTTCTTCCACCAGGTGATTTTACCAACAAAACATCCCTAGTCTTGCAGTTGCATCACATTGCGATAAAATCATCGACATTTCACAGCAGAAAGCAGCAGTAATTCAATACAGCAGGCAAATATAAAGTGTGTGCTAGAATATTCTTCGCACGCACAGCTCACGAGTGGTCGCATCCCCAGTAGGTACTCCTGAGAATTCCGTATTCACCTACATTTAGCCGGCGCTAGTTGGTAGTCTGACGACGGAGCGTGTTCATGTTGGAAGATTTCTGGTTTGGACGTGGCATTTTGGTTCGAGGTGTTGCAGTTGGTTGGATTTTCCTGAAAAAGATTTTTGAATCCTTGAAAATTATGCTTAAATTTATTGATCAAACCTGTTTTTTTCTACTCTTGAAATCGCTAGAGTCGTGAAGGCGTTTACAAAAACAACATCTGTTTTTAAGTCATTCACATGAGAAAAAGCATCATAACAGATATTGAAATTCGTGTGTATTGCTACAACTCCTAACTGATTAACTTATAAGCCAAGCTCAATCTCAGAATAAATTATTTTTAGGGACGTAGAAACTCACATCCAATGACAAACAAACCTTCAAGGGCAGCAAATTCTACAACAGCGAAAACAATCACAAAATCACCCGTAATTAGAGCTCTCAGCAATTTATTAGCGTAATCTCGTCTTACTTCACTGACACAAGTAAAAAGAAGTCATCCAATCAGCAGTAACAGTGAGTGTACAAGATAACATCGGACTAAGAAACTCTGTATTTTATCCCTGTTGCCGCATTCACAAACAATTCGTAAATCAACTGAAAGCGTATATTTCCTCGTCGAAAAGAAAAATGTTACGTACGAGGGGAGCATCGGAACATATACTTTAGATGCTTCGGAAATACCTAGTTTGATATTCAAAAACCATTATTCTTTATGCGCACCTTTCGCGAGGCAATATTAACTTATATTGAAGATCGTAAGTTATGTAACAGCTCAGATTCTCTGCCATACTTTTGTTCTCTTTAATATAGTGCTACAATGTTATTTTTATGGGTTTTTACTTCGACAGCAACAGAGTATCGTGACATATGTAAATCCGGACATAACATTTTGATCGTGTCGTAAATATTCCTTTGGAAACTTAGAGGGAAGTCTCTCCACATTTCACCTCGCGTTGCGTATTCGTGTTCACATTTTGGAGACGTTACCGCACAACTAAGACTTGACCATGTCGTATCGAAGTCGTTAACGCTCGGCTGGCCACGAGGGTTGCTCGGACCACATTTGTTTAACTCTGTCCCCGTCTCTGACCTTTGGAAATAACAAGAAGGACCCATTCCGACTGCATAAGACGTGAAGCAGGCTGCACTTAATTATTTCTTACTTTATTTACTTGGAACCCAAGACAGACAAATTTATCGCTGCAGTTCCGTTTCACTGTAATTTACTGTGAATAGTTGCACTCGTCTGTATCGTAGGAAGCCTCGGTCCTTAATCACACTTAAACCCATTTTCACCATTTAAAACCCAAAACTTGAGTAGGTACATTTTCTTAAGCACTGTACAGCTTTATTAGCGGCAATTAGGTATTGCTACTATTAATTTGGCTTAATAATTACTTTTGTGGTGATATTTATCGCGATGCGGGCGGGAATGTTCCAAAATTTTCTTGGCTCTAGTTTCGGAGATAATGGTACTCGAAAGTGGTAAAATATCGGTCGAGACTTGCGACATATTATGGCGGTAGATCATTGGTGAACGTTTGGTGCAGAAAATAGGCGTTACTTGGAAACCTGACAACTAATTGATAATATTAACGTGAGCTTTGTTGTATGGCCTCATTTTTTAGCTTCCACTTTGTGTTTTGAAGAATAAGTTTTACTTACATGGTGCAGTCTAGAATGTTTCTCATTAGTTTTGGGTTCCAAGTCCCCAATTAGTCAAATATCAAATTGCGGCCATACTCGCAACAGCCACGCTTACACACCCATAATTCTGTCCCAGAGTCAATATAATTGATTAAATGTATTACTTCTCAGCTCAAATGCAAACACTAATCTGCCTTCAGAATTAAACCATCCATTTCACTATTCGTCATCTTTATCGATAGCTTCAATCCGGATTGAAAAGCCTCTATTGGGTTCTATTGAAATGAATTCATTAGTCAGAGAGTCGGCCGTAATATTTTAGCGGATGAATAGAAGAAATTATTTCGCATCGACGCCGAGGGCATTCATCAAATCCGAATTGGATGTCATCACGTTCGAATCTGGTTCTTATTGTCTTGTGATAGAGATGAGGTAATATCTATAGAGGAGGAGAATGTGAATTTCGTTGTTTGTGTTGAGCTGATAACGTATGAGGTTTTGTTTCTATGCCATATGTTTGTTTCGGCTCAGTTTTCGCCTTTAACTGAGATATTGAGCACGGGAGCGTTAACTAGAAAAGGTATTTATTTACCGCAACCCTTTATCTCGGGTGTTGGGTCTTAAAGCGAAGCGGAATCTTATGAGGTCTTCATTGAATTGTATGTGTATTACGAATACAATCACGGCGGCTTCTTTTTGTAATTTTTGTCGTGGCAAATAATATATCTACACTTTTGGCTATAGTTTCGTTTACAACGTCACGATCATTCGTAGTGTAAATGTAACAAACGACATTTACGGCTCGATTTACTTTATGAACTAACAAACTAGACCATTAATATAAAACATATCCAGTTTTGCAACTGGAAGGTCTGTAACGCGTAAATATACGGCAGTTTGGTAGCTTTCCTCTTTACAAATGTATTCGCCCTTTATTACAACACATTGCGTTTCTGACGCCGCGCCCGCGCCGTTAAAATTACATCAACAAAATTACTGTTGGCCAAATTGAAAGTTACGTCTTTTAGGCCCGTGTCACAACAACAATATTAAGCTTCGTGCTTACTGTTGTATGATGGGATAAAGTGTTATGTCTGACCTGCCGACTTAATACACTTTACTATGTCATGTTTCACAGAAGTTCTATTAATTTCACTCGAGATTTGTTTGAAAGAAAGAAAGAAAAAACGTTTATTTACGGTAAACATGACGTAAAACAGGAACACAAAAACAAAAAAAGAATCAATTTGTGGGGGAATATGCGTCACATCCACGCAAAACGGCCAACGCTCAGCATAATGCTGCGACCCTATGTGAGACAGATCCCCAGCGCTGGTTTTCAGCGATAGGCCGACGTTGACGTGATGACGTCGACCGATGCAGCACACAGTGAGATTTGATAGTGTCATGTAGTTCCCGGTAAATTCTGGAGTACACATACATACACTCACGCCTTCTCCTCATGGAGGTAGGCTGAAACTATAGAACGCCACCTGCTACGCTCCTTACATACTCCTTTTGCTTAGTTTACGTTCATACCTTGCCTTTCATTCATCCTCTCAACATGACCAAACCATCTAAGCATACTTTAATAAATTTTTGTCACTACATCTTCTTTTAAACCACACCTTTGCCTTATCACATCATATTTCAGCCTATCATTTATAGTCATACCACACATGCTTCGCAAGGAATGCGTTTTCACAGCATTTATTCTACTTTCATGCTTCCTTTGCCACACCCAACAGTCACTTCCATACATAAGCGTAGGCACCAGCATTCCATTATGAACAGCCAGTTGAGCCTTTTTGGGCATTGACTGGTTGGTCACAATCGTATGTATAGCACCATTCACTTTATTCAGGAGTAAATATAATTTCTGCACCCATGAGTGTCCCCTAAGGGAGTACTTACTTCAAAATTATGAGCAGCAGCGTCCTCCCGTTTTTTTATGAGCAGACGTTGTCTATAATAGTGCCTAGTGTGATGGTTATAATATTTAGCACCATAATGACTGTCTAATGTAGTCATTGGAAGCTGCATTGTCAAACTGTAGTCAAATGAGGTAACTTCTAATAAACGATAACCATAACAACTTATAAATTCTGGCTATCTTTGGATAAGTGGTCAGACTAACAGGTAATTTTAGACCACTGAAGTTCAGGTGAGACATTTTATCATCATCTGTCTAGCCTTTTTCCCACTAGGTAGGGCCGGCTTCCAGTCAGTATTTTACATGGAGCGACTGCCTATCTGCCCTCCACAACCCAGTTACTGGGTAATACGATACCCCTTAGGAAGACTGGCTGTCAGACTTCCGGGCTTCTGACGACCCGTAACGACTGTCAAAGATCCACGAATAACAGCCGGGACCAATGGCTTAACGTGCTTTCCGAGGCACGAAGGGGTTTTGGTATGTAAAGATGGTCACCTATCCACGGACCAAGCATAGCTTAACCTGATCGTTCGACCCGTGCGGCTGTTATTACGTAGCAACAAGCCTTTAGGTGAGGTATTTTATAAATGGCTATTATAAACAAATGCGCTCTCCATAGCTTGCTTCAGTATGTGAATAGCCTTGTTTTTGCGCATGTCGATATTGCCTGAAGTAATTATTTTCTGGGAAATACGGGTTCGGTTCAGTTTCGGCGTTTTTTTGGGGAAACCTATATTTATTCTGCCGCGTTATTGATTCGTTGTTGAAAGATTGAATAGGTGCATTTATTTTAATTGGGAAATGTGAAAATTGCTTTAGTGAAATAGTTAATTTATACATTCTAGCAACAGAGTAAGTTGCTTTGAGTGGCACTTTAACTTACATTCATTATCTTTTTATGTAACTATTTTGTAACAAATGTTGTTTTCTTCTGCGTTTCTAAATCCAGAGTAAAACGCTGTTTAGACTTGTCATTAAAATCAAAATCAAAATATTTTATTTCACATAAACCTACATGGGCAATTATGAAACTTCAGAAGCTAGGTGCACGGTTCCTATTGGTCGTTTCCTATGGAGAAAGGCCGGCAAGAAACTCACTCCCTTACTCTTTTAACAATAATTGGCTTTTACAATGTTTCCAAATTACAGTGTTAATAGGTATAGAAGGACAGTGTACGCTTGTCATGAAATGTATGTGGTTTTGCAAATAAAATGGTCAATATTATATTTCCACAAGGATGACGCTTTGACCAAAATAGGTGATGTTGGAAGTTATCACAATCAGTAACTGTTAAACGATTTTCAATCAAAGTAAACTAAAATTCTTCAATATAATGTCCTAAAATTATGCCATAACATCCATCCTTCCTAATCACGTACCTAACATTCCGTTACAACAATATCATTAGTATGTTCACACTTGAGGGGCTTGTGACTAAGTAATAACAGCCGCACGGGTCAATCGATCAGGTTAAGCTACGCTTGCCGCGGTTGGTCCGTAGATAGATAGTCCGTGACCATCTTTACATACCAAGACCCCTCCGTGCCTCGGAAATCACGCCAAGCCGTTGGTCCCGGCTGTCATTCGTGGATCTTTGACAGTCGTTACGGGTTGTCAGAAGCCCGAAAGTCTGACAACCAGTCGTACCAAGGGATATCGTATTACCCAGTAACTGGGTTGTGGAGGTCAGATAGGCAGTCGCTCCATGTAAAATACTGGTATTCAGCTGCATCCGGATAGACTGGTAGCCGACCCCAACGAAGTTGAGAAAAGGCTAGGCAGATGATGATTCACACTAGTTGTAGTAACGTTATAGTTTCCGTCACAATGCTATTATTATCTCAATAGGTGTCCTCTCACATGACCGCACCGCCCTGCTCCATTTAATTTGGCCCACATAAGTTTATTAACATTATTATCGTCAGTTTAACCAATAGTTATAACGAGTATTGTCTGTACTATACATAAATTATTTCATGATATCATACTGCTATTGATCTTCATTTGGCCGAAGTTTTCGTACAAAGGGGATCACCACGCACAAACCTTGATAGTCTGAATGTAAGATTGAGACTACCAAGTCAAGGTTTGTGCACCAAGATAAAAACTAAAAAAAATAAATGAAAATATCCATTGCTACGCGTACATGCCTCGACTCGTTACGAAGGTTCTTAAACTTCCTAATGCTCATTCGTAATATTATATCAAAGTTTCATCCCGAAGACCCTTGGGTGTCCATTGTAGAGGTCTCTTCAGGAGAATGACTCTGGTGGTCCTTTAATGAGGTGTTCAATTCTGATTTTTCTATTTACTTCGCATAGTATATGTACTGGTGACTGAGATACAGTACGTCGTTTTAATCATACGTAAGGATACGACTGACCATCATTCCTATTCAACCTGACAGGCGTGAAGACGTCAGAGGAAGCCCACACACACACACACACACCAAGCAATGATAGATCTACCGACACCAGTATTACAGAATCCCCCCAAGAACGTGACGTTTATGTTAAGCAGTGTACAAACAAACGGATCGCGTGACTAAAGCGGGCTGCTTATACTCATTCAGCGGCTGGCAAAAGACGACCATTCACAATCGCGTTAATTGCCCCATCGGGCGTCAGTGTGGAGAGCGTTTGGCGTGTCGTGGTTTTCGGTTTTATTGGCAGATTTGAATTTGGAGTTTCAGGCTGTTCGAAAAGCTGTCGTATTTGTGGTTTCTGATTGTGAACTAGCAAGCTTAGCGCGATAACCGTAGCAAAGCGTTTTGTCGACGGAAGAGTAGACAAAAGTGACGTTTCCGTGTAGATAGTTGAACATTTTCAGTAGACAACCGATTTCTAGAGTAGAAATAAAAAGCGTCACGCTAAGCCTGCAAGTGTCATTGAGGGTCCGTGCAAACTATCGGAATGGCGGGTTCGCGACTATTCCGATAAAAATGTAAACTTTATTAGGTATCGTAGCTTATTAGTTATTGGTAAACTTTGTTTGGTAATTAATAAAGTTTACATTTTATTGAAATATAATTATAAACTGAAACATGTTTATTAGTCAAAAAATAACATTGAGAGACTGACGACAGCTAAAGCGCGTTCACCGTCGGACTGCATAGAAAAGAAAGAGAAGAGCGATGACACAATGTTAATTTATTGCAAAATATGAAGCAATTATCATAATAATATAGTATATTTACAAAAAATATATTGATTGGATAAAAAAATTAAAAGACTTATACTAATATGTTGCTTCTAGAATAATCTGAAAAAAATCAGAACGATTGCATGTATATTATTATGGTTTTTAGTCATTAAAATACATGTTTAGAGGTAACTTTTTCTATCGTATCGAATCAGTTGTATTATGTTTTCAACACGCTACCTAGCATATATTCTGTAGAATATCATGTATTTTTCTCATTTTGTTTACTGCTGTGATTCATATACTTTAGGCATTATAAAACTTGCGTTTAGCTCCTATAGTCCCCTTAAATAGTGGTGACATATTCGTTAAGCCTCGAACTACATCACTTGTATCTCGTGGCTCAGGTTGTTTTAATGTTAATAATAATTTGCCAGTAAGATCACTGCTGATGCTTCTGTCAAACATTTGGAGAACATTTTGGTTACAATCGCTTGATTTATTAACTTGAAGCAGATTTTTGGTGTTAAAATTAACACGTTTTATCACGTGTTATCATGTTTTTGTTAAAATCACAAAGTTTCCTTGTCCCATTATTATCACTCACAAAACTCTATTGTCTATACGAGAATATTCAATATACTCAATTCAGCTACAAATGTATTCAATTTATCACATATTTTCTTACATAAACAAGTTCATAAATAATCTCAACTGTAAACATTCTTCTCCTACGCATGTAAGTGTAATACCTACATCGACTGTTTTCTTTTTTTCAGGTAAGTAACTGGCCACATACTCCTCCAGGACTGACCGGCGATTTATAAACTGCTTACCCGGTTCAGGTACCAAGGTAAGTCTGAATCTTGTTTGATTTTATAAGTTACAAATAAAATGGCTGTTTACTATTGTGGTACAATGTAATGCTAGGTTCCAGAATGAGACACATAGGACTGGACATTTTTATGGGTTCTGTAGACAGTTAAAGGCTGGCAACGGAATCCGACCACGACTAATGTCACTTAATTCTTCTTCCTATTCATGCTCAAATTTTGTCCCACCTATATTTTTAAATCAGGTACAGGTGGTATACATAACATAACATATATAATCAACCTATAGTCCCCTGCTGGGATACAGGCCTCCTCCCTGTAAGAGGGAGTGCGACGCGGGCCCAGTGCGGGTTGGTAGATGTAACATGTCTGCGATTTTTTAGTTCTAGGACATGCCGGTTTCCTCACAATGTTTTCCTTCCCCGTTTTGAGAGCAGTGGTAATGAAATGATTTACACAAAGTAATAAAGCGCCTGACAGGGTTCGAGCCGCGGTGGTTTACCTGCCAACTTATATAATACGACGGTCTATCGGCCTGTCTCAAACCTTATCTCGGCCACTGTATCGAAATATCACAGAGACACGTTGTGTTAGTATACTGCTGCGGTACGAATCTTCTTAAGGCTCTGATAATCGCCGTTGACTTTGGCAATACATGTGCGCGTCGCGTTCACGCCGCGCTGCCGTTCAGTTTCATATTATGTAACATTTATTTTCAGTAACAATAAAATGAATATTTAAAAAAATCACAGATAGAATTATAGATAATAAAATAGTCTATTCATACAAAAAAAGTCATGAAAATATCTTAAGTAGTTTGGAAAGTCATCGTTTTTTTATGCTTTGGGTAGGCATTACTTCCTGAATTTATTTCATAAAGTATTTCTCTACAATACTTAAATATTCACATATATAATTAATTGATGTGTATGCATTCCAGGTTAACATACATTTTCTGCTTATCTTACTTGCGTTATATGAAGGCGTAATAACAGGTTTAAAAGTCACTAAAATCATATTTCTGCGCCTTGAGTGAGCATTACTAAAATATGTATGTATGAGTCTACTGAATAACACTACAGGTAGAAGGAGCGTTCTTTCCAGCGCCTAGTTATCTCCGACACTTTAAAGCCCCTCCCCCGGGTCTTCTAAATCCATTTCGGAAAGGAAAGTTCTGAAACTTCAACTCGACGAACTTTGCAGATGAGCCGTTCGTTTTTATTTTCTTTCATTTCATATTCCCTGCAGACTTTTAAACTCTTCAGTTTTTACCAATTGGGATTATTTTTTTGAAATATTCGTCGCTGACTTATTTGGAGATTACCCCTTTTAAGCCTGTAATGGACAAAGTTTGGATCTTAAAACCTGTTAAGTGTTTGACCTAGGATGGTTTTCGAAGATTTAAAACGAAGTCAGTTTTTAAGACAGTTATTAGGGTGCAACCAGACCATGGTCGATCGCGGTCTGTTGAGCGTCACGATCATTATTTTTAGGGTTTCATAGTAAACAAGGAACCCTTATAGTTTCGCTGTGTCCGTCTGTCTGTCTGTCCCCCCTGTAGCTCAGAGACGCTTAGTACTAGAAAGATGTAATTTGGCATAGGTATACATACAAATCACGCCGACAAAGTGCTAAATCAAAATCTTGAAAATCATTTTTTTGTAGGGTAACTCTCTCGCACGTAATGTGGGGATGATATTTTTTTTTTCTCGTCTACCCCATGGTGTGGGGTATCGTTTGATAGGCCGCTCAAAAATATTGTGGGTCTGTGAACATTACTTTTCGATTCAAGGATCCACATGCGTAATATTAAGCATTAAGACGCTGACAATACCTACACCGCGGTCACTGTCAGATTGCATAGAAAAGAAAGAGAAGCGCGATGACACAACGCTTGTAATTTATTGCAAAATATGAAGCAATTATCTATTTACTCAAAATTGATTTGAGTAATCGAAAATAAAAAAAAAACAACCAAGTTCTGCATTCAAATAAGACGTTCTTGTTATTAATTAAATACGTAACGTATGTTGATATTTAATACAGATATTTTAGATTAGAACTCAAGGTAAGAGGTTAGTTTAACGTTAGTTTGTATCGAGGTTTTTTTTCAAGACGTGTTTTGTTATACTGTTATAGTTCTGTGAAATATGTTCAAAATTTACATATATTTTTTCCGCTGCCACAAACTACATAGATTTGGCAATTTTTTTTTTTTTAAGAGAAGCATATTTTGGTCAATTGGGTCTTGTCAGCGCCTTAAAGTGCTAATTTTTGTTAGAGTCAAGTGTCCCCTCCCCCCTGCTAAATGGTTGTTTATGGAGATGTGCTAAAATTCATGGCAGTAGTACATATAATGAAATTAAAAGAAAAACTATCATGGTTAAGTGGGCTTTACAAGTTAACCAGTTATAGTTGACCAACTCAAATTTGCGGTTGGAGAATTGACCGTGGCATATATCGATGTATGGGAGAACATGTTTTTCAACTACAATGTTATGTTTGTTTTTGGGATACATTCATCCCAACTTCTCAACTACGGAACCCTTCATTCAACACTCGCTTGGTTTTTTTATGCATTGAAATCAGACAGATATCACCGATCAACCACAGTCTGGTTAAACCCGTATAACTACTACCTACAAAATGCATTTATGAATATAGAAAATATTTGGTACATTGGTATAAATTGTATTTGTGTTTTGATAGCCTGATTTGCGTCCCACTGCTGGTCAATAGTCTCCACTGTCTCCTCTATTATTTATTGTAACCTTCTTAAATTATCCGATGTTGTTCTCAGTTGTGATCAAAATTAACTGAAATGTATCATCTCGGAAATAAATAGCTGACAATAAATCACAGATAAACACATTTAACGGAAGCAGAATATTGCCGACATGATATATCTTTACAATATCTTAGTGGTTTACTATTTGTAAACAACTATCCGTATTTTCCTTTTGTATTTTTTTTTTTGTTATGCTAGGATTTTGGAGACCAATTTATTTGAAAGAGGTCGTGAGTCCAATATTTTCTTTAAGGCATAATAACACCTACCTACGTGTTATCTGATTTCCAAAAGTGCCATATCAAACTCCTGATATATGTACTTTATATGGCGCTAGAGTTAATAACAATAACTACTTGAAACATCTCATAGCATTTCTCTATAAACCCACATGAAAAGTACCATAACATTAAAAATTAAAACACGAACACAATCCTGCCCAGTGAACAAGTTTTAACGAGACGCCTACGCCTGGCACCGTTAATTGCAACTGAAACCTGTGTCACAGTGTACTCTATACAGAAGACCAGATCCATGCAACGAGCCAAAACGCACGCACACACAGACACGCTTCACGTACAGCGAGTGCAAGCGTACTCGCAACTAGCATTTGTTTCTGATAGTTTGAGATCTCCGTACGTACGCGTCAAAGGCCCCGTATCACCTGTTTCCGTCCGCCGCTCCCCAAGTCAAGAGCAGTGGTGGCCTTTACCACTGGTAACGGCCTTACGAGTTGTAAGTGTAAGTTCGAACCCAGACAGGCGCTTTACTTTGTTTAAATTATTTCATCACCACTGCTCTCAAAACGGTGTAGGAATCATCGTGAGGAAACCGGCATGTTCTAGAACCAAAAATTTGAAGACATGTGACATCTACCAACCCGCACTGGGCCCGCGTGGTGGATTACGGCCCACTCCCTCTCACAGTCTCGCGTCTCGGTGACTCATGGCATGCCTTTAAGTCTAAACGACTGCAAGACGCGTTTTGCTTGATCGTGTAGCTTTTGGCTCGTTGTATGGAGGCAGCCTTCTGTTCTCATCTATTATATGCCTGTGTTTTATAACTCCACTGCATACTAGCCAAGCACCCGGGTTTTAAACTCAGTTTTACGAGTGAAACGTCGCCAGTTCATATCCAGGACTGTGAGATAAGAAATGTACGGCTAGTGCACTATATGAGGGGATTTAAAAATGATTTTACGGCTTGAGATTTGAGTTAAAGTATATTTTTGTTTAGTTTCAACAAGTTGTTAAAATTCCTGTTTTATGGATGCCTAAGTTTATCATGCATGCAGAAGCAAATATGAACTTGGTTTCCTTAAAATAAAGACCTCAAGCGTGTTCACAATGTGTGGTCAATAGGACAAAAAATCCTGTGCGTATATTCAGCAGCACCCTGGTTAGATTGAGGTGGAATTTACTCCAATGAAGTTGGGAAAATAATAAACACTATAATAAGGATGAAGACTGGGTAAAAGAAAAGAAATTCTATTTAGTCCGTCAGTCAGATAATAAAAAAATATTAGACACGTATTTTTGCTTTATCTTATTAATAAAAAATGACTTAGATAACACGCATTAAAGTTGGGGAGTGGGGGCTCGCTACGTCACAACTCAGTATAAAATCTAGCAAGGCGTGACGTCATGTTACATTTTAACTCAATGTATCGCCGTAATCTTTTGATTACGTAAAAAAAGAAAAAAAAAAAAAAACATGTGTCCAATATTTTTTAATAATCTTGGTACTTGACGGGCAAAAAGAAAGTTGTCGTCATCCCTATTATGATGAGGATTCGACAACTCATTATTCCGATACATTTTATTTGTACCATCCTCATTTACCTCTTCATATAAAAACATACATAATGTGATGTAATGCCTGTAATCCTCGAAGGTTTAGACAGAGTTGTACCTACAGTACATCCACATATTGTCGCCAGTTATGTTTCAGTCCCATGTAATCGTGAGCGAGCCTATTGCCATCAACCGGGCACAAATCGAGACTTCCGGCTGCTAGTGAGAAATTCCTGATAGAAAAACTTAATAATACTTAGCCCGACCTGGGAATAGAACCTAGGACCTCATGCTCAGCAGTAGCGCCTGCGACCACTAGACCAACAAAGAGGTCTAGTCTATTAATAATATCTATCTATTTATGCATGTATTTAGCCTATCGTTACCCACTGTTGAAAATAAGCTGCTCTTTAGTTTAAACAGTTGTGTTTAAACTAAAGAGCAGCTTATTTTCACTGTTGACTGATTCCGCTAAAATATATGCGTGTCACAAACTGTGTGTTGGACACAAAGTTCACAATATTAATAAACTAGACCAAGGAGGTCTAGTTTATTAATATCTATCTATTTAAGCATGTATTTAGCCTATCGTTACCCAATGTTGAAAATAAGCTGCTATTTCACTGGTTCCGCTAAAATATATGCGTGTCACAAACTGTGTATTGGACACAAAGTTCACAATATTAATAAACTAGACCAAGGAGGTCTAGTTTATTAATATCTATCTATTTAAGCATATATTTAGCCTATCGTTACCCACTGTTGAAAATAAGCTGCTCTTTAGTTTAAACACAACACTGGTTCCGCTAAAATATATGCGTGTCGCAAACTGTGCGTTGGACACAAAGTTCACAATATTAATAAACTAGACCAAGGAGGTCTAGTTTATTAATATCTATCTATTTAAGCATGTATTTAGCCTATCGTTACCCAATGTTGAAAATAAGCTGCTATTTCACTGGTTCCGCTAAAATATATGCGTGTCACAAACTGTGTATTGGACACAAAGTTCACAATATTAATAAACTAGACCAAGGAGGTCTAGTTTATTAATATCTATCTATTTAAGCATATATTTAGCCTATCGTTACCCACTGTTGAAAATAAGCTGCTCTTTAGTTTAAACACAACACTGGTTCCGCTAAAATATATGCGTGTCACAAACTGTGCGTTGGACACAAAGTTCACAATAGTTGTGCCGACCCTGGGGAACCGGTCGCTTGCAGTCCATTTAACTTGCTCCTCAGTGTACGGCAAAACGTATGAACTACGACGATTTGATAATTAACAATGTGTTTATTGTTTTTGCATTTATAACTTAAGCAATTTGAGTGCATATTGGGTAGATGCAGGAGATTGAGAGAAATAATGTAATAATTTAAAGCCAATACCAATTGAAGAAGATTTACCAGCCGAAAACTAAGCTCAGTTGATTGATTGATAATAATCACAGGGACGTGCTACAATATATTATACAGGGTGTCGTTTTGCATTCTCGTCAAATCCATGGAGGTAACTATGCTAATGATTCTCGACACGAATCAATAATAAAATAAGTAGGTAAATGAGTAGTCGTTGACGGCTGCTCCTCTGACCTTATGGCTATTGATGCCGGAGTTCCTCAGGGGTCTGTTCTCTCTGCAACTCTTTTCCTGCTACACATCAATGACCTACTACAGACTGGTATTGTTGGGTACGCGGACGACAGTACTGTTTCAGAGAGATACTTGTCCAGCGCAAAAACCAACGGGGCCGCAGTTCGTTCCTTGAGAGAGGCCTTGGTAGAGCGGACAGAGTTGACGTTAAGCCTTGTCTCCCAGTGGGGTGATGATAATCTGGTCACTTTTAACGCCACCAAAACACAAGCGTGTCTTTTTACCGCAAAAAGGAGTCGTTTCGACCTGACTCCTACTTTTCGGGGTACATCGGTTCCTGTAACTGATCGGCTCGAGCTCCTAGGCATGGAGTTGACATCTAACCTCAACTTCGGCGCCACCATCGAGTACAAAGCCCAGACTGCGGCCAAGAAACTGGGCATCCTAAATAAGGTGAAGCGATACTTTACGCCTGGACAGCTTTTGACCCTTTATAAAGCGCAGGTCCGATCCTGCATGGAGTATTGTAGCCACCTTTGGGATGGCTCGGCTAAATACCAACTTGCCGCGCTTGACTCGGTGGAACGCAGAGCTAAGAGGCTCATTGGCGACGTAAATCTGGTGGATGCCAAGCTTCACAGTTTGGCCCATCGTCGCAAGGTTGCCTGCTTGTCGGTCTTCTATAGATTGTACTTCGGAGAGTGTGCTCAGGAACTCCACGACCTCATTCCACCGGCCCCCTTCTATTATCGGTCATCTAGGCGCACTTCAGGTTACCATCCCTTCCTGGTGGCTATCCCACCAACTCGCACTAAGCGTTTCCAAACTTCTATTATAATGCGCACAGCAAAGGAATGGAACTCTCTGCCTGCGTCTGTGTTTCCGAACGCATATAACCCTAATCTCTTCAAAGTGAGAGTGAACAGGCTTCTTCTGGGTAAGCTCGCTCCATCGTCGACTTTGTTTCTGTCGCCTCTGGCATAGACTAAAGTCAAGAGCAAACCCATCACAAATAAAAAAAAAAAAAAAAAAAGGTCTTTTTTTTTTCTAATTTTCGGATATCGGCATGTGTGGGACACGTCATGTTAAAACGCGGCCCGTGTGATACCGCACTGTAACTGCCCTTTTACACACACACTACCGCATACGCAAAGGCTCACCCCGTTGCGTATGCGTTTTGTTCTGTGAAAGTAGTGTATTCTAAAATACTGTCAAACTTAAATAACTAAAAAAACAAGTATGTTTTAATTATTTAGCAGGTATCGTAATTTTATTTGATTATATATGTCTTTTATGGCAGCCTCCTGAAATTTGACGAGTATGCAAAACGACACCTTGTATATAGGGGTGTTGTGGCATAGTGTGTCAAAATGTATAATGTCATTAAAATAAAATTTCACTACACTAACAAAAAATCATGAAATAAATCAATGTTTTTTATTGTCGATTGTCATTCTGATGAAGTTGGATCTAATACTCGTATCTGTGGATTAGACTGCTCCTGTCCTTACTAAGGGTCGTTCCCTTACGAACAGTTGATGGGTCGATTTTCTTACGAGTGCTGGAAAACAATGCTATACACGATCGAATAACGGCATGAAAGTCCGGCCGAGGCTCGCTTTAGCGAATGTGGTAGGCTTCATTGTACTGCCGGGAAGACACGACGCGGCATACGCTGGCAGAGTATGCCGCTTGGACCGCGCCGTGCCCTCATATCAGGAGTATCCCAGCCGTGGTCGACTCGATGGTCGGCAGCGAGGAGTCCTGAGACGTGGTGGTATCCTTCTGCGAAACAGTCATATCACAGAAGGAGGCTGTGGAAAGGAAGCGGGAGATCTCTTCCACTTACCCTGCCCGTAGCAGGCTCACAGGGTGTCGGCGAAGTACGGACAACGCCCCTAAATGGGACCAGGGGCAACGGAGTCGGGGACATCCCTCGCCACACAGCAGGACCCGAGGTGGCACCTCACCGCAAAGGCGGGCCAGCTCCAGCCGGGGATCGCGGAAGTCGCACAAGATCTCATGATCCCCGTGCAAGTGTGGGCCTTCCCACACTTGCACGGGGAACACCGCGGTGGTTTTTAGATGGTAAGAGTCTGACAGACCCCTGCGTCCGGCCCAGGGCGGAGGACCACTAAGAGGATTTTCCACCCCGGAACAAAAAAAAGGCATACTGCATAGTACACCCACATTTCGCCAGATATATCAAAATACATGTTGCTACTAATAAGCTAATTTAATTAAAGTCCTATTAAAATACTACAAATAAAAAAAAACTACAAATATATTTAAAATCTGATCCCGCCACTGTCAGTACCCAAAAGTTTATTAGATGTCTAGACCAAAACTATATATATACCTAACTACTATGCATATATGAGATTGCCTCACGCCTCTAGGAGGTCCTAATGAATGGCTTTAATGAGAGTCTTGGGCCTCATAATTATGAGGCGGGGGCACACCTGCCGCTGAGATAGTTGGTGAATATAGTGTGAATAGACTTAGTTAAGCATAACGTTTCAAATACAAGCAGGCTTGTAATTCGGCATACTCTTTTCATAGTTCTTTTATAAAGCAAAAAGGACATTAAGCATTAACCATATTTAAAGGACTTTCCTTAGTTAAACAAAGTTATAATTAACTTTGTTTGACTGTCTCCAATTGCAGGGATTCCATTCCTTCCATTCCCTGTGCACTTGTTTCTGTCTACTGCCATTTCAGGGAAGTTTAAATATGAGTTCAACTTCCCGACATCGCCTGGGCCTTCCACGAAGCCATTTGCTTAATAAAATAACAAGGCTATGATCTTTGATGGTTAAAATTGAACGGTTCCTGATATAAATTTTAACAAGATTCTAAAAGGCGCCGAATTTTCTTTTTAACTACAATTGATCCCCCTTTTACCTTTAAAAGTTTGCGCATCTGTTATAGCCTCACACGAACACCTTAAATGTTACCTAAGCCCATCACAAGCACCTCATTCAATAGTAAATTGCCGTACACCGTCCATTACGCCGCGAGGCAAGTTAAATGAGTTGCAAGTGACCAGCCGTCGAGCGTCGCACTAACTATCTTAAACTTTTCAACTATTCCCATTCATCTTGACTACTTTTTGAGGGTTAGGGGTAAAGTTTTTATAGTATTTTTAATTAGACAATTTTCATACGTTTTGATATTCGGTGTCCTTTTATATTGTTCACAATTCAGCTAGCTGATGCCCGCGGTTCCGCCAGCGTGGCTTTTTCTAAAACAAAAGTACTCCAGCCTAATTACTTCTTATAACATCAGCTCCAGCCGGTTCGGACCAACAAACAAACCGGAACAAACAGACAGACCGATAAAAAACAAATGTTATGAAAGTATATATACTTTCATGTGCATTTAGTAAAAAGCTGTTATTTTGACATTACAAACAAACATTTCGACTATTTTCGAATTTGATCCAACTATCCAGTCGAAAGTGATTTCGACTGATAGTCGAAATTCATGGTTTACGCAAAAAAATACTCCAGAAAAAATGCACTCTTTCTGCATTTTCTGTATTTCTCGTAGAATTTAATAGGTTACCTAGTTGACAACTTTTGACAAACCAACTTTGAGTACTTACTGTTCCTTGTGGACTATTTTTTTCAATATTTCAGTGAAATATTAACAGGACAGATTTTTCAATTTTATTGTTCTTGTCAAAACTGTCATACAGACATAGTATACTCTCAATGCGGCTCGATTGTCTTTATACTTTTGATTTCCGTCAAATTAGCACGTTTGCACAGTGTTGTCTGCACACAAACTTTATTTATTGCTTCTGTGGGAACATTATATTTTTCGGTAGTAAATCTCTTCATTTACAATGGTTTTAAATATTAAAAAATATATTATTCAAAGCGGACGAACGATTATTTGTGTTAATATTTACTTTGACAGTCTTATGTTAGCTTAGACGATTTTCGTTTACTAATTTTTTATGTAGTTACCTGGGAACACTACCAATCCGTGTTCTCCCTTTCAAGACCATTATTTTTGCAAAATATACTTTATGATTGACGCATAAAGTTTGTTTCAATTTACAATTTGAAACAGTGACAAGGAGTGACGTTTCGCGCTCAGATTCTTGTCACGTGACTAATGGCTTCATTTTACCCAACTGCGCGACAGCAAAGACAGGGTTATGTTTTCATACGTATCTATGTATCCTTTTATGTGAGATTATTTACGTAATTATTACTCAAAAAAGATTAATAAATCTAAAATTATTGACAAAATTGAGTTTTGACTATTTTTGGTTTGGAACCATTCTAGAAAATAAAATTAAGTAAGGTATTTTTCTTCACTGTAACTGGTAACTGGCCTATTGTTATCTACATAGTTTCTTCAAGAAAGGAGAAATTTAAGTTAAAGTTAACAATCAATCAGTCGGGAAAAAGGCACCGTATTTTATATTGACAAGCTAGTCGAAATTAACTAGTCGAAAACCATGTACTAATTTATTGGCTTTCAATGAATACATAATTTCTCCCAAGTCAAGTCACTTAAACGGCAATGGAGCGGGCTATGATTGGAGTTTCCCTACGTGAGCGAATCAGAAATGAAGAATCGCAGGCGAACCAAGTTTACCGACATAGCCCGAAGAGTTGCCAAACATAAGTGACAGTGGGCAGGGCACATTGCTCGCAGAACAGATGACCGATGGGGCCGAAAGGTTCTGAAGTGGCGACCGCGTACCGGAAGACGTAGCGTTGGAAGACCTACAAAGTGGACCGATGACCTTGTGAAGGCCGCAGGAATCCGCTGGATGCGGGAAGCACAAAACCGGTCAAAGTGGCGGTGCTTAACTCCCCCAAGCACCGCCTATGTCCAGCAGTGGACGACTTTCGCCTGAAATGATGATGATGATCATTTCTCCCAATTTCCTGCATTTTTTTTTTCCAAAAAAATATATTCAAAATGCTTCACACCTTATTAAGTCGAATCAATAACATAGTAAAAGTGACCAGCACAAATAAAATCCTCGCAAACAAAAACCAACAATATAATTTTACCAAATCAAATTCACACTAGCCACATTACAAGCATGGCTGCTCATAATCCGACCAAAAACGGCACACAAATATCATTATGACATTCATAATCCTATCACAATGGCCAGTGGCTGGGTCGAGCGTCATTCTCCACTCAACTGTTTGAGCATATCGCTTTTATGCTCAACCCGGCAAATGAGTACGTTGAGTGAAAGTACCGCTCTAACGCTGCAACTGCGCGCTTTGAGAACGGAATTGTTCTGTAATTGTGTTATCAGACCGAGATATATGGGGATTATTTAATGTTGTGTGGGAAATCGTGTGGTCTGGTTGGGATGGAATTATTTGTGTGATGTATGGTCTGTGTATGTCAAATCTGATTGCTTCGGCTTACTTCTAACCTTAGTAATCCTCGACAGTCATTTTATAATAAGTAGAAAATCTTTTCAGCAAATCACCTTTACACGTCACTTCCATTTTCTATTGCTTCGATTTCACTAAGGCGAGGTAAGGACCTACCTATTATGAATCCCTTCATTAGCTCCATTTCCTCATCCATCAATAGAATAGCTAAATTGATGTAGAAATCAATTCTTTAAATCACAAGGGACAATGAAAAACACTTCACATTCCTTTTGTAAACCGACTTACACCCAATGTCTCTAGCAAAGGCAATATCAACGATACAATATCTGAAAGCACATACGATAATATCAGAAGCAGCTTTGCAATATCAAGCTTCCAATACTTTCAACTCAGTAACAAGTACTCTAAAACACATCACTACGCTTCGTAGCTCAAGAAAATAGTCCTTGAAATAAAACGTAGGAGTAAACAGCACACTCGTAGCGACCGTAGCACGTAGCGCGTAGCGCTCGTAGCCGCGTAGCATTCGTAGCACGTCTACGGCCGCTTAGACCGGCCAATCGTTACAGAATTCACTTGGAATAGATTACGTTTAATATTTTATTTACGTTTGTATGTTATTTTTATTAAGTGGTTCGGTCAAGGATTTTGGATGTGAAAGGCTAGATCTTGTTGATTTTTTTTTTACTCAAAATCATAATGTTTTATATTAGCTGTACATAGTTTGCGTGATCTATTTGCTTGATATTTTGTATTTTTTAGTTTCTTGCCCTTTCTCTTTAAGAAACTACTCTTTCTAACGGTCAACTATCTTCAAGTTCCAAACTAAGTGATGCCGGTCAGTTAGTCAGAAAGTTTCTGTCTTTGACAATTCAAATGTTTCTGTAATTAGTTTAATCGAAACTTTGAGTTTAAGTTGTTTTTATCCACTGAAACTTCTAAAATTCTTTTCATGTCCCCGGTACTTTCATTCCTTTCCTTCCATAGAAAGAAATCAAAGAAAAACCAGACAATTATACGGCCACACTCAAAGACATCGCAATCTTCGGCTCGTAAACCCAGTCACATTATCGCCGAATCCTTTGCGCGATAAATCAAACGATACACATTTAAATCGAGCAACAGGCGGTGTTTAATCACGATGCCATCTAAAACTGGAGCAAACAAAAACAAATTCGCGAACGCTTGCCTACATCGCTTGCCGTCATCGCTTGTCATTATTAAAAGCGCTTTACGTTTTTTGTGTTATATGTCGCTTATTTGGATGTTGGAGGCGTTCGTGGCTAAATAATCACAGCCGCATGGATGGATCGAAGGTTAAGCTACGCTTGCCGCGGTCGGTTCGTAGATGGGTGATCATCCATTACATATTGAGACACCTCCGTGTCTTGGAAAGCGTAAGATAGGTGAATACAGTTCTTAAATTGAAGATAGGTCGCTATGTTATGCCAAGAAGCGTACAAATATAAGGTTGCATGTGAAATAAAAAATAAAAATAAAGAATTATCAATCATGCGAGAGGTAAACACAAATTATTTGGTAGATATGTCAAAATTAATAGAATGATGTTAAATTATAAATGATAAATGTCAAAAATTATAAAGGTCACAATATGGAGTAATTTCTGATTGGAGAAATGTAGGTTTACTATAGGTACACCTCTGCCCAACCCTTTGGGGAAACAAGGCGTGATGTTATGTTAAATTCTAAACTACCTTTACCTAGTGCACTATTACAGAACATATTCAAAATCAAAAGTCATTTAATCAGACTATGCTGAAAATCAGCACTTTTCGAACGTCAAAGTTACATAAGACAGTCCCCCAAAAATGCCCGCCCTTCACCACTTCCTAGTGCTTTAGCTGGGAAGAAGAAGTGGTGGAACAAACTCCCCAGAAAGCATATATATATTGTTAAAAGCATCTGTGTGAATGAAGCCTCCAGGGTAATACATAACAAGATTAATACTGCGCTTCAGTTAGACGATGGATTAACGTCGCCAGTGCTTGCATTTTATATGCTAATACTGTAAGTGGTTTTAATAAGTAACAGCAGTACACTTGGGTTTATTTTGTTAGAGACTTTTAGTAAGATGTTAATGGATTTTCATATGAATTTTCGTTAATTTAACTACAATACCACAAACTTTTGGAAGATGCAACTGCAAGATTACTCGAGAAAGCAACTGGACCTGAGCCAACCTGGCAGCGACGTTGTTAAAAGATGCCCTCCTATGGATAAATTACCCGTCTCTCCACTATTCCATTTCTTGCTCAAGGATGCATATCCGGTAGGCTCTAATAATCCTTCCTATCCTAAGGGCACGTCTTCCTGACCATTACCGCGCCCCCCGGTCTACTCTTTGATATGCAATGGTCTCTGTAGTCCCATGAAACATGAGGCTCCAGGGACTAGTGCGAATCCTTGGATTCATTCGAGCAATCGAGTCTGGTTTAACCACGCTGGGTCGGTGCATTTCATTCATTCATTCAATACCACAAACTTTTGGAAGATATGAAAAAGTTACCATTAGAATGGTTGCCAAACAGAAAAAAGCGATTACACTTTTTTTTTGTTCCGGGGTGAAAAATCCTCATGGATGTCTTTCAGACTCTTAGTGACAAAAAACCACCCCGGTGTTCCCCTCCCACACTTGCACCGGGGATCATGGGATCTAGTGCGACTTCCGCGATCCCCGGCCGCCTTGCTTTGCGGGTAGACGACCTACAGTTTCATGGATTGGGTTAAAACAGCCGTGAGAAGTGGAAAGAGTGGTCAAAGTCAAATTATTTATTTCAAATAGTCACATAAAAGGCACCTTTGAACGTCAACATTTACAAAAAAATAGAATTGATTCTAGTTGCCCCTTCCAAAAGGTAGTTTCGTATGGAGAAGAATGGGCAAGAAACTCCACCGATACTCTTTTAAAATGTTTAACAAAATTTTGTATAGGTGCATTATATAATTATAATATGTGAAGACGATGCACCTAGAATAAAATTACTAAACCAAAATAGGTAAAAAAAAGAATAAAAAATGAAGCAATGACAGATAAATTAATTATGTGATAGGTACATGATGCTCACATATTTACAAACATTGTAAAAGTATACGTTTTCCTAAAATAATAAATAAAGTAATAGGTCAGTGTGTGAGTTAAAGTAATCCAGAATGTAAATTCAACATAGATTTATTATTTGTATCAAATAATAAATTGTACATTTAAAATAACAACCAGTTTGATTTTGTCTAGATTTCGTTTAGTGGGGCTTTTGGGACAGTATAATAATAACTATTTCTGACATCGCTGTAATCAGTGTCATTGCTTTTTATGAAACAAAGTCCCCCCCGCCGCGTCTGTCTCTCTGTCTGAGCGCGATAAATTCAAAAACTACCGAACGGATTTTCATACGGTTTTCACCAATGGACGAAGTGATTCATCAGAAAGTTTTAAGATATAAGTGTATAATTCATTAAGGTTTTGTGTATATTGGCTGGAATACATCTACGTAAAATACTCCAAGTAGTATGAACATCAGTTAAATTTTAATCTAACCCACATGCTCGACGCAAAATGCTGATACGACAATACGACTGAAAAAAAATGGCATATGTGCTCTGCTACCCCTGCAAAGACGGGGCGGGTTGCTACTATAATTCTAAAACTACATCTAGTTACACTAGATGCACCAATATTGATTATCAGCATAGATAAAGAACGTAAGTTACAAAAAGTACGGCCTGTAGTTGTTCCCTTGAAGGAAAAAGCCTCTTTTCACTGAAAGATCGAACCTTTGAACATTATATTTAAAAAAAACTATATTTTCTAACGAATGCCACACAAATAAAGTTCACACAAAAAGAAACGCGTATTATTTTAAAACAAGTCGATAAAATACCTTTCTGAAAATAGCAAGGTTTCACTGAATCAATGCGAGCAAACGCGTCGTGTCTGTGACGTAGTCTGCGTTATTTTAAAACAATAACTTTTATTTTAAAACGTCTATTTCTAATTTAGATCCCCTGCTATTACGAAACGTTTGCTTCCATTTTTGACGCATTGGCCTTTTGTTACGCGCGTCCCGAGCAAGCGTAAGATTTTCCTTATGCGTAGGTATGTATTGTGTGAATACACAATACATACCTACGCATGAGGAAAATCTGGTAAACAGAATTATTTAAAAATGTGCTACATAGTTAGGAATGTAATTTTTCAATTACCCAGAATGTTAGGTTAAACGCGGGACGCACTTTGACGGAGTATAGTACTCATGAGTAATTTATACGGCCTACCCAAATGTTCTTTCTTTGGTATTGTTCGTCGAATCGTTGAGCTCCTTAAGTTCTGAGTTGAGCTGCACGATTACTGACAAATGCGTGCACTGACTGGACAGGTCCACTCAAACTGTGTGGTTCTTTCCTCAAAAGAACCATTTCAGACACCAATCTACATGGCCTTCACATGATCTGACCAAGATTATGTCTGGACTTTAAAGGAGACTGTGACCTCTGAGTTTGTTTTGGCCTTTCTTCTCAGAGTAGTCAGATAGGAAAAGCCGACCTCATCTAGCTTTATTTTAAAAATATGATTGACTTGTAAAAGTGTTTGTACAAACCTACTTACAGAAAATAAATTATTTATCTTTTGAAATATACTGAAACACGTAGGTATGTATTTTGTATTCTATTTAAAAATGTGATGCATAGTTACGATTGTAATGTTGAGTTATACAGTATGTTAGGTTAAATGCGGGACACACTTTGAGGGGGTATAGTACTCATGGAAGTGAGCACCTTTTACTATGGGACCAAACCTGAAGTATGATAAAACAGAAAGCGAGAACAAAATTGTGAACACATAAAAATAAACGAGCGAGCCTTGGAGTAGTCGCATATGATGTGTAACATCTGACATCTCACCTTCGTAATAAGCAACTGAGTAACGACAGAAATTACCCTCATAATTTAATTTAAAAAAGCCAGAATGCTCAAATATTTATTCGATTAATTATTTATTACTAGCGGTCGCCCACTAGTCGAAATACGACCGAGGGGGTCGTACTTACAATCTACATATATAGTACTTACTAATTCTATGCTGAAGCTGTCACTTCCTGTTGGTACAGGAAGTGAAAGGGACGGAAGTGTGGTCACTTCCGTCCCTTTTTACAAAATCATTCATACAAGGTGTTGTTTTGGATCTGCAAAACATTTTAGGGGGTAATTATGTTAGTGATTCTGAACCCGAATCAACAATAAAATGGGCAGGTATATTTTTTTCATTTTATTCTTATTTACGGAAATCGGTAAGTGTGAACTCCCCTTTTTAAAACGCGAAAAAAAAAAAATAATAATAATAAAAAAAGGTAAATTTTAATATCTAAAATAAAAAGTATTATTGATTATTGACTTGGTATCGTATTGTTATATGATTATTTACGAGTTTCATAACAACCTCCTGAAATGTTTTGCAGGTTCAAAACTGCATCTTGTATAGAAAGCGAGAGGAAAGATATTACACATCAAAAACAACGTTTCCCTATAAATTACAATACCTACGCGGTTAAAATTTAGGGAATAAAAAGTTGTTAATTTTCATAAGCACTACTCATAAAATTAAAATCAAAAGTCATTTATTCAAACTAGGGTGAGAATCAGCACTTTTCGAACGTCAAAGTTACATAAGACAGTCCCCCAAAAATGCCCGCCCTTCACCACTTTCTAGTGCTTTTGCTGGAAAGAAGAAGTGGCGGAACAAACTCCCCAGCAGCACACCTGTCTGTTTAGTTATATAAACTTGATTCTATACAACTCCCTTAAAGTATGTTTAACCTAACACCCTGTATTCATACTTGGTATATTAGTTACATAATCAGCCCATAATGTTCCCACTGCTGGGACACAGGCCTCCTCTCTGTGAGAGGGAGTGGGCCGTAATCCACCATGCGGGCCCACTGCGGCTTGATAGATTTCACATGGCTTTAGGACATGCTGGTTTCCTCTCGATGTTTTCCTTCACCGTTTTGAGAGCAGTGGTGATGAAATAATTTACACAACTTGTAAGTCGTGGAAGTTACCACTGGGCCACCACTGCTCTCCATACATTAGTTGCCACATGAATATTCAGCTGGCTTTTCGTTTACTTTTGACAACTCATCATGGAATCAAATGCGTGACAATTTAAAATTAAAACTACAATTTATATTAAAACTACGATTTATATAATAACTTTTTGATTGCCCCCGTCAGGAACCCGGATGTCGTCAATGAATGTTGGTGCTACGAGTATCAGTGCAGTTATGATCTACGGTAGCTTTTTATGAGTTGTCCAAATGAAGTTGTTTTAAATTAACAGTTTACATAATGTGTACAAGTTAAATTATTATTGTAAACGTGGGATGTTTGCGTAATGGAAGCAGTTTTGGGGATAAAGTTTTAATCATATCATTATGCATAAGTTATTATGTAGTCCGTAATAAAAATTAACACAAACCCACACGCTAAAAACACATTTTTGCTGTCAATTTTATCTGCGTTGCAAGTATGTGTTCTTGGCAGAAGCTTATTTTTACCGTACTGCCCCAGAAGGAGGGTAATGTTTTTCGAAAGTATGTGTATGTATGTATGATGTATGTATGTATGTATGTATGTAAGTATGTATGTCTATTTCTTACCTCATACCTTGTATACCCTCTTCTTTGCTAGATTTGCCTTTTAATGCGTTTAAAACTAAAGTAAAATCCAAACTTTGTTCAAGGGCATACTATTCTATCAACGACTACTTAAATGATAAGAATTGTTGGTCGCTGTGATTATCTCAAGACAATGTTTATGTTCTTTCTCCAGAATTAGCCTACCTAGCGACAGGTTATATGAGTTCATATAATTGTTTATTTTACTTGACTGTATAAGTCAATTTATTTTAAATTTTATTTTCGTTTATTATTGACATAATCTTCTTATTACAATGTTTTTTGTTGAGTTGTATTGCAATATGTGGTTAGCTAGCGACCTCGATAACTGATTATATTATTCTTACAACCGGCAGCAAGTTCGTCATGCTCCCTTAGTTGTCACTGCTTGCGGTAGCGTCGGGGGTCGGGTTACCTCCTTCCCTCAAATATGGCGAGGGGGGTAATGGCTGATTTTTGCGTTATGCTCGTGAACGGGTGCTGCTTGTGGTGACTGGTCGTCTTGCTGACCATTGTTTTGTTTTGTTATTAGTAATTAATTGTTTATTTATTTTACTTTGATGGTCCTAGTTCATCATTTGTGACTGTTACAGCTATAGCTATATGTAAGCGCGCCTTTTATGCTTGGAGGCTTTTATTTGGGCATTAAGTTCTGTTTACGTTTTTATCTCTGCTTGAGAATTAATAGTTTTTGGTGTTTTCCTTTTCTTTTTTTTTGTTGGTATAGTGGTGTGCTAGCTGACATATGGCTAATAATTTAATGTTTTATGTTGCACGTAATGTAAATTGTTTTGTATACTGTTGTATAGAATCCATTTTTTTTCCCTCTAACTGAACAGACAGCTGTGCTGCTGGGGAGTTTGTTGACCACTTCTTCTTCCCAGCTAAAGCACTAGGAAGTGGTGAAGGGTGGGCGTTTTGGGGGACTGTCTTATGTAATTTTGACGTTCGAAAAGTGCTGATTCTCAGCCTAGTTTGAATAAATGACTTTGATTTTTTTTTTTCTTTGGCACACTCTGCAGCCTAAACGGCATGAGGGATTTTAACATATTATTATGAGGTGACGTTAGATTCGTCTTAAATGTAGGAGTGACATAGGCTATATAATATTCATATATTACATTTGCCAATACAAAAAAGGGAGGAAAAAGTTTTTTTTTTTTTAATAAATTACAACAATATTGGTGGCAAATATAGTTATGAGTAAATTCCAAATATATATAATAATAAAACTAAAAAGCTTGAAATAAAGCAAATTATTAAAAAAAAACCCGGAAAAGAGAAAAACAAGCATTATAATCTATAGAATTTTGGTATTGCAGGCGGGAAAAACTAATAACTCTCACTAAAAACTCCTTTCAGTTATGTGTTTTTGCAGTCGGGTTTCTATTTTTTTAATAATTTACTTTATTTCAAGCTTTTTAATTTTATTAATATATATATTTGAAAATTACTCTTTACTAGCTTTATTTGATACCAATATTGTTGCAATTAATAAAAAAAAAAACTTGCTTGTTTTTCTCTTTTCAGTTAGATATGTGTTTTTGCAGTCGGGTTTTTTGTTTTTTAAATAATTTGTTTTATTTCAAGCTTTTTAGTTTTATTATTGGAATTGACTCATTACTAGCTTTTATTTGATATCAATATTATTGTAATTTATTTAAAAAAAATAACGTTTCCCTTCCTTTTTTTTTGTATTTGCAGATGCAATTTATAAATATTATATAGCCTATGTCACTCCCACAATTAAGACGAATCTAAGGACACCTCATACGTTAAAATCCATCAAGCCGTTTAGGCTACAGAGCGTGCCAAAGAAATAGACATACATACATACATACATACATACATACTCTCGAAAAACATTACCCTCCTGAGGCAGTCGGGTAAAAACAATAAGTCTTGTAGCGTGCTTATGTGTCGTAGCAATAAAACTTTATGGGCAGGTATTTAGATAAGTGCCATAGCTCCTACAAGATTGCGAATTTTGTGTGTATTCCATTCTTTTCAGCTTAAACTGTATTATCGTCATGGCTAACACAGTCCCTGTTTAGCATTTAAATAGATCAGTTATTCTGATTAAAGTTGTTTGTAAACTTTAATTAACTTTCACAAAACAATTATCGTACTAGAAGAGTTATTGAAGATATAAACAACATCACTTAACATCAGATTCGGAAGAAAAATTGATTCATAATTAAAAACTTCTCCCGGCTCAATTGCATAGACACTCAACCCCCAGTCGGCGGTCGTTGTGTGTAAACTTGCCGCAACCAATTTCCAGCCAAACGTCCCGGCATCAAATCCAATAGGAAACGTCATAATCATATGATAGGTGCGGCGCATTGCGCCCACCTGTCGCCGCGCGTGCGTCCCGCGGTGACGTCACGCGCGCCGATCCCGCCCGAGCGCCGCCGGGTTCGCACGAACGCGGCCGACCCGCGGACCGCAACGGATTGATCCGAGCGAGCCTCCGCGAGCCGCTAATCAAATGAGCCAATCGTTGTTTGTACGAAAATACGCTGACTTAGACTACCCGAACTCACCAAAAACTTGTTTAAGGACAAAGTTCACATATCCTTCCAAAAACATATTTTTTCTGTAAGGCAAAACATGGAGCGAGCAGCGCTTTCGGCGCGTGTCTCGCCACGGCTCCTTATCTAGTTCTTAATCCAAGATAAATATTACATCAATCGGGGGAGGAGCGGGCGCGGCGCACGCAGGCGCGGCCGCCGTCGGCCCAGTCCCGCTCCGGCCGCGCTGCCCGCCGCACTTCGCTCTCGCGGGCGCTCGACCCGGCGGCGACTCGCCCGCTGCCTGTTCTACGACCCCCACAAATACGAGTGTTGTACGCCTCCCAGTCATCACCGCCGCCGACGCCGGATCGACCCCGCCGAGTGTCCACTGTCGAGCCGCGAAGGTGGTCCACGTGCCCATCCCGTTGCGTAAGTCGGGAAAGCGAAAACTCGCCAAAACGAACCTCTTCTCCTATTGACACGCGAGAAAAACAAACGTACTTGAATATCGATCACACCGTGTTTATCATTGCCATGGCGTGCGAATACGGGGAGCAGTCCATGTGTGTTTATACCGCGCCCGAAGTAAATAAGTGTATCGTATTGGATGTGTCGGCGAAGTTAGAAGTGGCTTTCTTTTTTAATGGGGTAATCCGGACCGCGCCCGCGGTCTTTTAACCCTATAGTACCTACGCAAGTGCTGGTTGACCTTAAAACCGCGGCTCGGGGACGAAAGTTTCAACGTGATAGCTTGTTTGTTTATGAAGCCATAAAACTGCTGTATTAATGTTTCTTTAATAAAAAATCTCTTATGGGGATTGCCCGCTGAACCATGACCCATGACCTGGGTTTGTTTAGGCACGTCATCTTAATATATCAGTTCACTCAGGTGTAGCTTTTCAACCATACTCAATAGGCGATCATTTTTGTTCCACAGTAAAATACCACTTAATTTATTTCGCTATTAAACGTGATAACAATACGTAAATATTTCAAACGTTGCTGCGCCCTGATACTTGTTTTTTTTTATTCCCAGGCTAACCTAGTATTTGTGCTGTTGCTTCGTTTGCCGAATTTACATTCGAGGCTGGCTTTCAACTCTTTTTAATCGCCTCTAATGACTTCTTCCCCTAATTAATGACCCTTGACAGTTCACAAATTAGAATTTTCCGGAAAATTTCGTGCTAGCTTTTTGAATTTTCGAATAAACATTTATCATTTGTATTTTCGTGGGATATTTTACTTAAAAAATATTATATGGCCCACAGAACAAGTAACAAATAATGTATCCTTACTGAATCATTAAAATTATAAAGTAATTGTATAGTCACGAACCATACAATAAATTCATGCTCAGTAAAGGTCAATCACGCTACAATGGATATTTCAATAAAACCTAAAATTTTAGTTTACACTGAAAGTACCATTATTATACAGAAGTAAACGAACCATAGAACAGTGGTGACTGAGTGGTAACTGCCACGACTTAGAGTTGTAGGTCCTGCCTGGGTAAGAACCTAGGCAGGTGCTTTACTTTGTGTAAATAATTTTATCACCACTGCTCTCAAAACGGTGAAGGAATACTTTGTGAAGATATGGACATGACCTAGAACCAAAAATTCGGAGACATGTGACATCTACCAACCCGCACTGGACTCGCGTGGAAGATTATTATAGCCCACTCCTTCTCGAAGAGAGGAGACCTGTGAAGCAGTATGAGCTTTATAGGCTAATTAAGCTAAAGGAAATCATAGGAATCAATAAATGACAGATTTTTCTTTTGGTACTAACATTTTTGTTTAATTTATACTTATTTAAGTAGCTGGTCTAATATTATTACTTTTCTCCTCTCTGCTGTGTTCCTTTCCTTACAATTTTTCAATTCAATTCAATAATTTATTTGATATTTCCGTAGCAAGAATCCTTGAAAGTTCACACTCATCTGAATTCTTTCCACAATGTCGTGTCTTTTCAGCAAATAAAAAAAAATCCCTCGTCTGGCTCGCCAATTTCTAAAACTTTTCAATGTCTATACCTTAAATATGATTATGTAAGCGTTCACTTATAATTACTTAGCCCTCATGCATGGCAAGGTCCATAATATATGTCCCAACTATTATGTTCATCCTCGTTTCCATATCACACAGAACACTCTCTGCAGAATATATTTTTAAATCTTATAATCACACCTTAACCAGATCTTCTCACTCACTCATGTTTTCTATTTATTGGTCAAAAGGAAGGCAATGTTATACAAATAGATTAACGCTAAAGGTTTAGGGTAAAGGATCAATTTCGTCAGAACTGTTCCCATCGCTGAAGGTTTAGTTCGTTTTCTTAGAATATCAACCCACTTTTCTCGACAGTATAATTTTGTTGGTATTTGAACACTTTGGTTCTGATCTTTTTGATATCCACTCACCACCGTAATCCTTAGGGTCGGCTTATCTTGTATATACTGAAAAACCCTTGACTAAAGTTTCACGCAGCTATTCATAGATACCACAACATAAGGTGATCCCAAATATATTTGTAATCATTCAGCCAGCGCGATACCATCGATCAGAAGACTTCTTAACTTACCAAAGTTTCGAGAATTCTGACCACAACTTCCGAGTGTCGAACCCCTTCTATTTTCAGACTGCTACAATATAAATGTACCAAATTAACTTAAAACTTTAAACGTCCATCCTTCTCCGTCCAACACAAGTCCCTGATGACCTAGAAAACTGAAACTTAGCTAACTTGCTATATTGGCCGAGGTAAAACTTAAGGGACGTAAGTTGAAATTTACGTAGGTTCATTTGAATTAGTTTCGTCCTCTTTCAGTTTGAACAAACTATACCTACTATTTTTGCAGCTGAAGTAATTTATTTGGGTCTATAAACAATCGGTGCTATTCAAAGTTCCCGTAAAAGCGCAAAGAGCCAGTCATACTCGTATATTCGCAGTTAGTAACTGTGCTTCGTTGAAAAATTTTATGTTCTTGTAACTTAATGTTAACAGAGTCTTGCACGGTTTTATTTCTACACTTAATCTAGACCAGTCCAGTTTTATAGCTGAAGATAAATAATAATTTGTGCTATGAAAAATGTAACGTTATTTAACTTTGCTTCTATAACCTTTTATGCAGCGTTTCTTAGCAAGCAGGTCGTTTACCAAGTAAATACCTTATCATTTTAATATTTCTTAAGTAGGGCGACTTGTAGACTGAGGAATAGGAAGTAAAACGGTACACTTAGTATGAGCTGTAGTCACGACAACTTTTTATAACGGATTAACGCAGATAGGCACTTAAGATTATAACTTTAATCACTTAAAAGAAATCTTGAAGTAGGCTGCACTGTTATTTACTAGCCGACGCAACATAACTATTTCCTCGTTTAATGATATATTAGGCAAATGGTTTTAGTCGAAAATTGTCGCATTTAAAACCTTAAAGTGGATTAAACAAAAGCGGTAAGATTACGTTAAAACCGCAAGAGCCGTTCTGTTGTCGATGTGTGCCAACTCGTGGCCCATTGAAGAGAATGGATTTAGCCCCAAACAAAATTAAGCCTGCCACAGGCTCCCGGGAAACAGAATAAATTGCGCGAGAAATGCTGGTATTTAATTAAGACAGTGAAAAGATTTTTATATCCTGAAAATTTTAAACTCGCGGCTCAAAGGCCCAGATTATTTTTTTGATTGGACACGTAGGTCGTCGGAGTTAATGCAACAGTAACGCGACTGGGGGGCTTGTGGCTAAGTAATAACAGCTGCACGGGTAAATCGATCAGGTTAAGCTAAGGTTGCCGCGGTTGCTCCGTAGATGGGTGACCATCTTTACTTACATACCTGGACCTCTCCGTGCCTCGGAAGGCACGTTAAGCCGTCGGTCCCGGCTGTCATTGGCGGATCTTTAACAGTCGTTAGGGGTCGTCAGAAGCCCGAAAGTCTAACAACTAGGCTTACCAAGGGGTATCGTATTATCCAGTAACTGGGTTGTGGAGATCACATAGGCAATCGCTATATGTAAAATACAGGTATTTAGGTGCATCCGATTAGACTGGAGGCCGACCCCAACATAGGAAATGGCTAGGCAGATGATATTGAACAACGCGACTCTATTGTTAAAACAACCACTATGTAATTATTTTTTGCTACAACTTTAAATGAAATCAGATTTTAAACTACATGTATACATGTATGTTATTTAGACTGCATTGTTTTACAATGTATGAATTTAAACGAAGCAAAAGGAGTATGTAAGGATTATAGCAGGTGGCGTTCTGTAGTTCCTGCCTACCCACATGAGAAGAAGGCGTGAGTTTATTTATGTTCTACAATATCTGTCATAAAAAAAAACCCCGACACAAACAAACACCGCTGAAAAGTTAAAAAATAATATGTATTTGCCCTTTACGTTTAAGGCGCTGACAAGACCCAATTGGCCAAAATAGGCTTCTCTTAAGAAAAAAAAATTGCCTAAACTGTATAGTTTGTGGTAGCGGAAAAAATATATGTTAATTTTGAACATATTTCCCAGAACATGGTTGTTACCAAAACACGTTTTGAAAAAAAATCTCGATACAAACTAACATTAAACTAACTTCTTACCTTGAGTTCTAATCCAAAATATCTGCATTAAATATCAACATACGTTACGTATTTAATTAATAACAAGAACGTCTTATATGAGTGCAGAACTTGGTTGTTTTTTTATTTTCGATTACTCTATTCAATTTTGAGTAAATAGATAATTGCTTCATATTTTGCAATAAATTACAAGCGTTGTGTCATCGCGCTTCTCTTTCTTTTCTATGCAATCTGACAGTGACCGCGGTTTAGGTGTTGTCAGCGTCTTAATAAGTTGTAGGTAATATTTAGATCATCGTCATCGCGGTGGTGGACGGCTAGTGAAAATAGGAAGTTAACAGCAGCTTTCCTTTCTACAATAGCATACATTTATTACTTATTGCTAGATAAAAGCCGACACAACGTCTGTTTGGCGTTTTCATTAGCGTCCCCCGACGCGACGACGCTTGGATCTAAATATTACCTACAACCTATATTAAACTTAAAGGGCAAATACATGTGCTCGTCAAAACGTATCGTATGAGCCCAAACGCAAGGTCGATGCCGTTGGTGAGTTCTTCTGGCGGGTTGGGTATCCTGCAGGATCCTGGTGATGCCTGCGCATCAGGTCAAGGTTATCATACTTTTGTAATATCATTGACAACCTGCCCCATTAACAGGATTTTAAATTTCAAATCGATCAGACCTGTGGAAGTTGTTTATATCTCTTCATCAGCTAGAAAAAAGGTTACGATCTTCGGCTGACCAGATTTTCTAGAAACATAGCTTAGAACACTCTCGATTAAGACACCTATCAAACTAAAAAAACAATAATCAAAAGAGCTTCATCCGTTCAGGAGCTAAGATGCTACAGACAGACACATATACGTTACAGACTTATAACACCCTTCTTTTTAGTCGCGGGTTAAAAATATACGTGTTCACATTATGTATTTCAAATTTATTACAACATTAAAGCTTTATTTTGACGTTTTGGTACAAAAGTACATTGGGAGTGTAGGTGTTAGCCTTTGTACAACGTCCAAACTAGACTTAATAGTTCCCAACATTGCCGTGTACTTTCGAAGTCCCTTAATTGTAAGTGACCTTTCACGTTAAAAGTTGTGTTGGTTTTTCATCAGGACTATAAATGTCCTTTAACATTCTGGTTAGTTTAATAGGACGGCTTTTATTTAGATACGTCTCTAATTAAGGGCTAATTGCCTGTGAATGTTTTAAGTGACTTTCTTTTATTGTTTTTAAACATCGTTTATATTTAATGAATATACATTACTGGACAGCCTAAATATGTACCTTTTACAAGTTTGATTTTTTACTATCTTTGATATTTTCGTAGTTAGGGGAAGCCCGGGCAAGACTATATGTTAAAGAAAAGTGTAAATAAAACCACAAACTGATAATCAATAGAACCCTTTATACTTTTAATTTGTACTATGTTTAATCATCTTTCGAAAACACTATTTAAAATGAAAAAACTAACAATTTCTGTAATAATTATGAGCATTAACAGAAAGTATCAAATTATCCGTTTTGCCCAGAGGGGTCGGGCAAAACGGATACGCACCATGGGCAAAAAGGACATCTTGGTTTAGTTTAGATCACACTTCGAATAAGAAGTGCATTTTTCATGCACCTAACTTTTGCACTGATTACACTGAATTCTATCTTCCGTTTGTGTGGTTCAGTGTATTTGTCAGCGCACACTAAACAATAAAAATGTTGTTTAGGGTTTTTGTTTGGCGGTTTTCCAAGAGATCTTTTATTTTTACCTTTGCTATCTACTTTTTTTTAAAATAGCTCTTCTTCTTGTTCTGGACTAAAAACAGCTGTAAACCCCCTAATTTCTTTTACTTATTTCCGGATATCACGTGTCTCTGTAAAGTTATAAACTTCTTTGCGGTCGAATTAATTGATTTCCCATCATCTTTTAGAGCTCCTACTGCTCTGTTTAATGTGGCTTCTGACCAGGGTGCCTGATTAGTTTTGCATTTATTACTGATATTAAATATCAGCTACTTATGAAGGAATATATCAAATACCTATCCATTTTGCCCATATCCGTTTTGCCCAATGCGTCACTTTTAGAAAGAGGGTCGAGACGTGAATTGTTGCTAGTTGGTAAATAAAAGGTAACAATCACAAATTATACTTAAATAAACATGCAATTGAATAAACAGAACTTATTCATGGCTTATAACTGGTTGGTAATATAAAAAGTTGGTATACAAACCTTCACATAAATCGTAAGAAAACAATGAAAATCCTTTTTTTTAATCTCCACAACTGATACAGTCGCGTATTGTTTTGGTTGAACTGTCATGGCGTCGCCGGTCGCACTTGTCATGACCTGAGAAAGTATAATAACGCTATCTATTATAGATTTTTGGAAAAATCAGTTATTCTTCTTACCCACACCATGCTTCTTGCCCGGGCTTCCCCTAGTGGTTTTTAAAATAATTCAGAATCCGTAATATGCCAGCATATAAAGTAAGAGACTGATCATAAATCTTTCACACTTCTTGTCTTCAGTCTATTATGTTATTAGAAATTTATTTGACTCGATCTTTTGTATTTTTCTGTCTCTTATAATCCGTATCTGTATTCGTGAAAAATATTAATGCCGTTTTTTTATAAAATATATGAAACGTCTGTGAATTATGAGCACAACATTATTTTTTCGAGTGCTTTAGTACCTACTAACCTATTTGTAATTTGTTGGGATTATTTCACCTCCACTCGTTTTATAATAATGATTATTTCTCCAAAATTACCACGGGACTAACGGTAGTCACAGTTACAGTAAATTGTAGTCCACTCAAACATATTACGTTCGGGGTAATTTGGGGTTTATTCTTTATACGTGTTTTTTGTTTGTAAAAGTGAAGTCTGAGAAAAACTGTTCATTTCTCAAAATAGACTATTATTAAACATTTGAAAAATAACCTCAGACGACTCCTCAGATGATCACTTGTAAAACAGTTGAACCGAAACAATAATTATTTTCCTTCTCGGTGTTTTTCCTCATATCAAAAGATAGACAGTGATAGACATTTTGTTTTCCTAAATTACGACAAAGATTGAGTGCCGTATCTTGGAACTGTCTTATTTTGTGATAACTTTTGGAGAAACATTTGTTGAAAATTGTTCGTATCTCGGTCTTATACTTTCTTCATAATTAGGAGGTATTCGTTAGGTAAAAACAGTTGGTATTTTGTTCCTAATGGCGCCCAGTTGGGGCAAGTTGGGCGCCAATAATATACGATCTTCATAATGTATTATATCAACTGGCATGGCAGTTTTAAACATCTATTTTCACATCAATCAATCTGCATCTGCAACAGTGCACATATTGAGACGAATCCTAACTAATATTATAAAAGCGAAAGTGAGTTTGTTTGTTTATTTGTTTGTTTGTTACGCCTTCACGCTAAAACGGCTGGACGAATTTGGATGAGTTTTGGCACATGTGTAGACCATGACCTCGTCTAGGACATAAGATAATTTTTATCCCAATATTCCCACGGGATCGAGACTTATGCGGGTAAAGCCGCGGGGCGCACGCAGCTAGTAATGTATAAAGTTTAACTAGAAGGGTCAGTAACCATTTTTTAAGAACAATCTTAATCGAGTTTCTCCTTTCCAATCTTGGCAACATTACTTTTAAAGATAAATATAATATATTTCTTTTATCTCCCCAAAAAGCGTGAAAAGAAAGCATCTCTCGCACAAGTCATAAAGAATCAACTGAGCGTAACGCGTTCCGTTACTTTTCTGTAACTTATGGTGGCAGCAGGGGGTAGGCTTGTTTGACATTATTTATGTTGCATTGCAGCCGTTTAACTCTGCAGTTAATTACTTATATTGCCTTTAATCGGTGCCAACGCAAAGTTAAAGCTTATATTCCGTGTTTTAGTTGCACATTGGTCTAGGTTAGGTCATGAAGTTTGTGTTTTGGTTAAAACTAATCCAAAATTTATTTAGTAAATAATGAGAAATAATAAGGTTTTTACATCAAATAGATTACTCAATTTCTACGTAAAATGCTTAACATGTTCCAAGAACTTGCAGCGATATAAGAAAAGTTTATCACCACTACAACTTTAGCAAAACAATCTCTGAATGGACAAACGTGGACCAACATAAACACAATACAAATAGAATTACGCAGCCGTCCCATACAGATTACGCCACAAGGCGCCTGGCTTAATAAATAGAGGGGGAACAACAAATCCTTAGGAAATATAACTGTCATATAGTGGAAGCGTGCGTCAGGTACGGGGGGCAACTAATTCAACAGTTTTATGGCACATTTCGGATCGTAAACTACTCTAAAAGCTTCCGTCACTTTATTTCTACGGCTTTGCGAGTAGAGTCGACTTTATAGAGGTTTTGTTTGCTTGTGTGCGTTTCATTAAATTGAGGCTTTCTTCCTCTATGCATGTATGTAAGTAGTATGGGTGCCAAGAGTCTGTCTACTAAGGATTTTGTGGATTGGGCAAAGGTGGCATGATTGAGGCAAAAGGTGAATTTTAACATAATCCGGGATAAATCACATCCAGCAAAAGACAATAAGTTAACGTTTGTAAGCCCTTGGTTCCATATCGACGGTTAAAAGGTAATTGGGCATAAGCGACATTTTGGTCGAAAATGAGTTATGAATGCCATCCTACTTAAAAAAAGAGATTAAGTAGGATGGCATTCATAACTCATTTCCGATTAAAATGTCGCTTATGCCCTATTACCTTTTAACCGTCGATATAGTCACTATCAGGAAAATGGACAATGTCATTTATTTGGACATACCATAGATAAATCTGGACGTATCCTAACAAGTTGTTTGTCCAAATAGGTACATTCATAAAAGAACTACAACTAGGTTTTGCTAATTTTTGGTTTTGTTTTAGTGATTCCGCAGTTAAAAAAAATCATCTCTTTCGCTTTGTATAAAAATTTAAATTAACGGTATTCTTTGCAAAAAAAGCTCAGTCACCACCTGTCTGTTTTTCATCACCACTGCTCTCAAAACGGTAGAGGAAAACATCGTGAGGAAACCGGCATGTCCTAGAACCAAAAATTCCAAGACATGTGATATGTACCAACACTCACTGCGTCCCCGTGGTGGATTACGGCCCACTCCCTCTCACAGAGAGGAGGCCTGTATCCCAGCGGTGGGAACATTATAGGCTGGTTATGTACTGCATATTGTAACACAAATAAACTAAACAAGCATTCATCAGACTCAAATGTAACTAATAAACAAGCACAATTTTTATATCAAAAAGCACTGAATGCATGTTTTTGTGAAAATCATCCATTTTGTTGGTAATAAAATATCTTCACCAATTTTATTACTAGCACGTTCGTTATGCAATATCAATGTGAGTTGTTAAAATTTCACGTAGGTACAAAAATATTTTCGTTTTCCATCCAGGCTATGACCAAAATAAATTTTAAATGAAATTGCTTTGCTCTCTGGATGGAATACGAGTACTATCCGAATTTGGGAATGCAAATGTGATTGTATTGGGATCACTCGATTCGGAGGCCCGCGTGTTATCGTTTTTTTTTTCCTGATTTTAAGTCCGGTATTATTGTTAATTCCGTTTTTCATGTTCACAGTTTTATTAATAACGTTACATACTACCCTGGTATTCATATAAATAAGGTGTTTGTGTTAGTATTTGAGCTAAAAATTAATGCTTCGTGTCTCACAAATTGCTTTAAACTGTCTTGTGTTGTCTCCCTGTCAATCTATACTAATAATAAAGCTGACGAGTTTATGTTTTTGTTTGTTTGTTTGAAAGAGCTTATCTCTGGAACTACCAGTCGGATTTGTTAAAATATTTTTGTATTTAGCTTAATCAGCCTATAATGTTTCCACTCCTGGGACACAGGCCTGCTCTCTTCGAGAGGGTGCCAGTTGGTAGATGTCACATGTCTTCGAATTTTTGGTTCTAGGATATGCCGATTTCCTCACCATGTTTTCCTTCACCGGTTTGACAGCAGTAGTGATGATATTATTTACACAAAGTAAAGCGCCTGCCTGGGTTCGAAACCACGACCTACAACTCGTGAGTCGGGGCCTTTACCACTGGGCCACCACTCATCCTGATTTTTGCATTTGATATATACTAATTTAAGCTGAAGAAAGAGCTTGGTTTTGTTTGTTTGTTAGAACGTGCTAATCTCTGGAACTACTAGTCGGATTTGAAAAATTCTTTTTGCATATGATGGCCCAATTCTTGAGAAAGTTTATAGGCTATTTAACATCACGCTACGGCCATAGGGAGCCGATCAAAAAGAAAAAAACTCAGAAAAAACGCTAAACGAAAACGAAGTAATAGCGCAAGCGGGCATTTCACGCAAAGTTGCGGGTAGAAGCTAGTAACTTCTATATAAACAAAGTTTTAAGTAGCCATGAAGCGTTATATAAAGTCAGTCGACCGTGTAATGTCCTTCCTCACGTTACAAGCCTCTAAAATGTCCTGGACGTCAATATAGCCAATGGCTGAGCGCGTTGCAAAGTACAAAGGCTCCGGTCTACACTAATAAATGCCAAAAGCACTCGCACTACAGTGGAACTGAAGTTCAAAAGAAAGCTCTTTTTATTCATGTCCAAACGATGAGATGAAATACCTGCTGAATATTACAAAAAAAATACATTTGGTTTCCTCAATAATATGAAATACCAGTATTATTTCTGTGCCTGTCAGTTACCAGAAATAAAATTGGAGAAACGCCGTATTTCTCCTTAGAGACTGTATACACATAAACTTTCTGATTCGCTCGGCATCGCGACATATTTACGGACCTTCGTTACTCGGTCGGGTTCAAGTGTGTAGTTTGAGTCAGGACTCAGGTTTATTCACGTATTTTTGCATACGATACCATCGGCACGTGAATCACATAGCAGGTTAAAAAGTATCCCTTAAGTACGCTTATATTTTACCAGCACTTCACCCTCGGTTCCGTAGGCGTGGATTTCGTTTTATCCCCTACAAAGTCCCAACACCCCTCCAACCCTTTAAAAGGTAGTCTCCGATAATATTCATGATTACGATCTTTTTCATTTATTAAGAAAAGTATGCGAGTCAATTATCAAGTTTACATACTCAGCCTATAATGTTCCCACTGCTGGGACACAGGCCTCTTCTCTGTGAGAGGGGTGGGCCGTAATCCACCACGCGGGCCCAGTGCGGGTTGGTAGATGTTACATGTCTTCGAATTTTTGGTTCTAGGACATGCCGGTTTCCTCACGATGTTTTCCTTCACCGTTTTGAGACCAGCGGTGATGAAATAATTTACACAAAGTAAAGCGCCTGTCTGGGTTCGATCCCGCGACCTACAATTCGTAAGTCGCGGCCGTTACCACTGGGCCACGACCGCTCTATCAAGTTTAGTATCTTAAAAATAAGATTGTTCATACAAACGAAATAATCTCCCCTTTTCACCCCCTAACAGGTCGAATTTCCAAAAACCCCTTTTTAGTGTTCGTCTGCATTATAAAAGCAACCCGTGTGCAAAATTTCACTTCCTAGTCCCAATAGTTTCGGCTCTGCGTTGATGAATCTATGCATTTCTTTTTATAATGTTAAAAATAAATGCAAACATTCTGATACGCCAGTCAGTCAGCACTTCGTTCGCGTGTATTTCACACTTTCCACCACAAAATTCACCAACCCCTTTAAATTGTAGTATTAATGATAACTATTTCTATTATTTATTTACATAAATATTCAGGCCAGGCAGGAAAGTTTCAGCTTATAGATTAAAAGAATTAACTTTATCCACCCTCTTCACCCGATTGTGATTCCATTATTTAACCCAACTTTTGAGTTAATCAAGCGACGCAGTAAAATGTCCACCTGTTAAATTGACTACTTCTTTTCACCCCGTCAGGGGTAGATTTTCTAAAAACCCTGATACACATTATCCCTTATTTTCGGTCTTAAGTATAAATACCGAGTTTCGAGTTAATCGACCCGCGCGTTAAAATTCTCCCCCAATCCCCTTTAGTTACATGATAAACCTTCATAATTTACTTAGAATAAGTATTCGTGCCAAGTTTCAAGTTTATTAACTCAAGGAAAAACATCTTTCGAACAAACAAAATCCCTGTTTTCACCCTTTTAGGGGTCGAATTACCAGAAACCCCTTCTTAGTGCTCCCCTGCATTATACGTAAAAGAAACCCGTGTGCAAAATTTCACGTTCCTAGTCCCAGTAGTTTCGGCTCTGCGTTGATGAATCAGTCAATCATGACAAGTAATTATTATGCATAAATGTAGATGTATCGGTACTCATATAATATATTCCTTCATTAATTAATCATCTTCAGCACACATTCTTGGAAAATTATTTAATTAAAGAACAGACCCGATGAAAAAGTTGAAAAGTGAGGATATTAACGAAGTAAAAATACATGTAATCTGAGATTCCCTGCGAAAATATACGCCTACAGAAAGTTTAATCTTCTAAAAGCAGCGAACTAAGTCAAAACTCTGCATTTAATTACCGAACACGTAAGATATGTATCTTTAATATATCCCGAGGAGTAAAAGTCTGTACATTGAATCCGAGCCGACGCCGACGTCAAAGAGCTCATAATGAAATAAGTTCACTTCGCTCGTAACGCGTAATTTCTCACCAGTTTTTGCGGTCCGTTTTTCGCGCGAACTTGTGCAAAGATGCCTTTACAGACTGATTGTGTGGCGTGTTTCGTTATGTCGTATTTCTTTTTAGTCTTTATGTGTTGTTGTAAGTTTTGCATATTTACGTTGGCAAATGTTATTTCTTATTCGCTTTCAGATTTTAAGCCAGATAAAAACCTTATGTTTGAAAATAAAAGCGGATTACGATGTGGCGACATTAGCAATGCAGATAGGGAAACAAACACGAATATTAGCACTCTTGCGGTTGCATTTGCTAAAAACGTTTACGGTACAAGCTCAGTTGGCTGTTAACGCCAGAGCAAGCAGGTAGTTTCATATGTAATTTCCCTTCATCCTCAAATCCTATTTAGAATGTCTACTGCTCCGAATATGTTAAGCTTTATGGGTGACATCTCTGGTCTAATGCTAATACATGTCGCAGGCACCTTACCTCACATAATATAATGCCGACATCAACATTTCTATACATAAGCACAGATACATATGCAGCTTACGGCGCCAAAAGCTCCACCATGCATGTGTGAAAATACAATGTAGCATCACAACTGTGTATTAGCTGAACTAAGATAATGCATACATTTGCATGCTAACTCCCAGCTAACAAATTAAGTACTAGCTTAGCGTCTATTGCTACTGTTCTATCTAAAAACTATATTGTTTCTGATGCATTCTAATAGTGTTGCGCAATGCATTTTAACATATTATGCAGGTAGTTACAGATATTCTATTTCACGAAGTCCGTTCGGCTTTGATTGTAGTAGTGACGTATCCCGACATGCGCGCTTGTGTGTGTTAAAGTAGGTAACGTTAGCAAAAAAATCTGATATATATTCAAGTCGAGATTTAATAATCTAAATAAGATTTTGGTTTTAAAAGTATATACATTTTGTAAATAAATTAGCTTAGGTTGCAATAAATACAAAAATATTAAGAATATGTAGGCATTTAATTAAGCATTGGTGTTACAGAATGGAAACGAAACAAGTAGGACTATTCAGTATTTTCAATCACTATCAGATAAATTTTCGATTTCCGATTCCGTTTTGCTGTCGTCAGAATCATCTTGTACATTGATTATAAACTAGTACTGCGAACCACATCGGCTGTAAAATTATCTATATCCACTTTATTATCTCGCTTTCTCCTTTTCTTCATAGGTGAAGTGAATTTTGATGAAGTGGATGGCAATTCCTTCTCTTCTTTTAATATTCTTTGAACTGTTTTTTGGCTCACACCCGTAGCTTCAGCTGTACGGCGTGTAATGTCTCGTAAATGAGACAAATCACAGTTGAGTTCCATTAATGATTTTGTAAATTCATATTCTTCTCGCAGAAAATGATAAACACTAGCTATCATGTTTCGACCCTAAAACAAAATGTAATCAAAATAATTAAGTAATATAAACATTTTATAACACAAAAAAACATTCATTTTATAAATACTTCTATTGCTATATTAAGTATCTTTGTATAACATTTTAATTGAAAACGTATAAATAAATATTACCTCACTATGGAGGACAACTCTTCTTCGTTTTGTTGCCATGCTGACCTTACTCCGTGAAACAATTTGGCGCGAACTAAAAACCACTACTGATCCGGACCGTGTCCCGATCGACACTGAGCGCTCTCGAGGTTACGCACACAAAAACAATGTGCATGTGCACGCTTGACAACATTCATAGCCAAACGGACTTCGTGACATAGAACATCTGTATTTTAATGTTATACTTAAAGGTAATGCCACATTATACCGGCACCGCCCCAAACCAGCAACTAACTTGTCATTCAATTTAGAGCATTCAATCGTGTGTAGTATAATATATTTCATAATGTCAATATGAAATAGCCAACGGCGGGCAGTCAGAGCGCTTTTTTTTTTTTTTGGATGGGAAATCATCAAATAACTTCTCCCGCTCTGGGTGGAGCGGGAGGATGTGTCAGACTCTTACTGACTAAAACCCACCCGTATTCCTTATGTTGCCTGTGTTGCGGGGGCCTCGGTGACCCATTAGTACCTTCCCGCGACCCCGCGCTTTCCGCTACCATACAACTCGACTCGCAGCCCGCGTGCTGCAAGCGAGCGGACCATGTGCTTACAGCGCGCCGACCGCATGCTTATTACGCGCCGACTCCGAGTCGCCAGCGACACAACGTGATTATGAAAACGTGCAAGTCCTAGGCGTTTTCAATCATAAATGCCATATAACAATACAATATTGAGTTCGCGGTGACAGCAATCTTGCACCTCGCGGCCACCGCGTGGACTGTGAGCTAAGACGTCGCGGCCGGCGCGCGGACTGCGAGCTTGCACCTTGCGGACAACGCGTAGTTAGGACGCCGTGCTGCAGCTGTGCAGTTGCGGTGCCGGTATAATGTGCTATAACATTTAGTGTTATGCTTAATTAAGTTTTTAAATTTTGAAAACTTGTACAACAATAGTATACACGTACATAACATCACGCTTTGTTTTCCCGAAGGGTTGGGCAGAGGGTACCTGTAATACACCCACATTTCGCCAGTAATGTTTAAGTCCCATGTAATAGGGGGGAGCCTATTGTCATCAACCGGGCACAAAGCCAGCCTCCGGCTTGTGACTGACAAATAAAGAAAATAATAAATAATTACACCTGCAGCGGTATTTAACTTTTGTGAGCGAAATAAGCATATCAGAATTACATCTACCGTTTTCGAGTTATAAATTTCAGCACAAACAATGTGACAGTGTTTTATGTGCGAAGATAACAAGGAGCGAATTTATTGTATAAGCTCTGTTTATTATGTTGCCCATTGATCTGACTCCTACTAAATTTATAGTGAGTTGGTTAAAAGTGGCGCAGCGGAACCGCAGCGACGCACCCCTCGTCTGAAGGGGCTTACAGTGTCAGGCTGTATCGCAGCGGTTTCCGACCCATAGAGCAATAGACGTCGACACCCAGCGCGTGGCTGCTCTGACGTCACTACTGCACTTTAAATAGGTTACCGTTTAATGAGGCGTGCTAAAGGCCAGCTCACAGGTTAAGAAATTATTCAAAGCGATTTTTCACAAGCGAAGCTTTTAATGTTCCAAAATGACTTGCTCTTTTCCCGACTATCGGAATGTTACAAACGCTAATTACCGACTCAGTCCTTTTAACACAAATCAAACATACATAAATCATTTGCCAGACGTATTTGCCTATAAATTGGCAGCCACCAATGCAAGATTACCGGTTTAGGCGTCCGTTGTTTATCGTTATATATCAGCGGAGTTTCCATCTCATTTAGTAGGCCCCGAAACTGCCCGGAGTTGAATCAACACGAATTAGTAGAGCCTACCGAACCTCGTCACCGCGCCTGATCCTATCGGCGCAATGAGATATGAAATGAAACTCACTGACTACAACATAAACAGGATTACACGAACCTACCCGACGTTGACGCTGACGTGACTGTCAGTGGAGCGAGTCGCTTGTCCAAATATTTTGGGACGTATCACGTGCGCAGTTGTGTGCGGTCACGAAGCTTTGTCTCGGTGGGCCCGGGGCGGCAACGTCAAAGGAGATTAGGTTCGTTACACGATTGTCGCGTCCCCTCGACCGGGCGCCGGCGACCAGCTCACCGCGCGACCTCGCTCGCCACACGCTCGGATTATGCGACCCCGACTCTAAAGCCTTCGTGTGCAGACGTGGACACTCATACTGTACACCGTACACCTTCCGTAGGTTCTTCGTTTTTCCGCGTCTATGGCTAGCGCTTGATTAATAACAGTGTAAAAACAGTGAACGAAAATGGCGTGGGGTTACTGGTCGGCTTCGTCGGTGCTGCCGGACCGCGGGCGGAGTCCGCGCCGCGCGGGCACGTCCGCGGTTCATGTGCACCCGAACCCACCGACCGCGAGAGAGGTCATGGAGACACACGACGAGAGTATCATCCACACGGCGTCCACATCACGCGACAGTCGCGACCACTCCGCGTCTCCGCACTCTTCGTCGAACGGCGGCCACTCCCACCACCAGCACGAAGTGAGGCACGCGGTGCCAGCCAGTGCGCTCTTCGGGGAAAGCTACGGCGAACTATCTAGACGACCGTCTTTAGACCTTGGATCAGTGCGGAGTGCGTTAGCATCATGTTCGGGTGGTGGGACATTAAGTGCGGGTTCGACGTTGACTCGCGGTGGTACGCTGGCGGACTATCTTCCCCCGACGCCGTGTCCACACCACCACCGCGTGTACGTGGACCATCACAAGCACTACGAGCAGCCCATACAGCCGGTGCACGTGGGTGTGGCCCATCACTCGCACTCGCACGCCTCCAGCAGACACCACACCGACGACGAAGACGACCTCGAACCGGCCTATGCTACAGGTATGTAATAATAGTTGTACATTTTACTACAAATAACATAAGCTGCTGAAATAAATCCGTGCAGTCCAACTTCAAACAATAAACGCAACGTGACTAGAAAAATGTTTGCAGATTTTTGAACTGCGCTGCCGATCGGCACTGGTTCGCAAATCACATCCTAGAATAATATATGATATCACTGCAATGATGATTCGAGACCGCTTGGCTTTACCTATATACCGTAGAGACTTTTTTTGTTGGGCGGGAAATTATCGAATAACTTCTCCCGCGCTGTGCGGAGCGGGAGGGTGTCAGACTCTTACTGACTAAAACCCACCCGTATTCCTTCCGTTGCCTGTGTTGCCAGTGGCCTCGGTAACCCTTTTGGACTGCCACGCGATCCCGGCAGGATATCGTAGAGACTTGGTGTGTGAACCTCTTCTCGCTATATTTTAGGGGAAGATAACTGTTCTATATGTTTATATTTTTTTATACTTCCTATGCTGCAAGAGATCACTTCGTAACGATCGTAAAACGGTATCTAATACCGAAGCTATGCCTGGTAACACTAACAGTTTTATAGCGTTCAATATTTTATTCGCCTCTAGTGGAATGAGAATATAAAAGATCGTAAGCCTAAAAAGTAAACTAAACGTTACTTTTTAGGGTTCCGTACATCTGAATGAAAAAATGGAACCCTTATAGGATCACTCGTATGTCTGTCTGTCTGTCCGTCCGTCCGTCTGTCTGTTACTGCCAATTTACTCCGAATCTAATGGACCGATTAAGTTCAAATTTGATATAAATATGAATTTCTGTGACCCAAACACGTACGTGTAACGTAAAATGAATTAATTTTAAATATGGGGGTCACTTTTGGGGGACAAATTAGAAAATAAAAAAATGGATTTACAAACTGTAACGTGTTACACATTAAATGAAAGGGCTTACTGTGATGCTGTATATTTTTTATATATTAGTTTTAAAGTAATTTTCTTGTATTCTATTTTTTTTTTCTGTGGATTTTAGGCTCAATACTTTCGTAGATAAGGAGGGTGGGTGTCCCTGGTCTATATTTCTTATATATTAGTTTTAAAGTAGTTTTTCATCTATTTTCTGTGGAATTTAGGCTCAATAGTTTCATAGATAAGAAGGGTGGGTGTCCCTTATCTCTGACTATTGCGCCAAAATTTTTGATAAAAAAAATACGTCGTAAATCTCTCAATATTGTGCTTACAAACTTACATTTGCAGTTGGAATGTGTGGGGGAACATGTTTTTCAACTACAATGTTAAGTTTGTTCTTGGGATAAATCCATCCCAACTACGGAACTCTCACTCATTGTGCGTAGGTGCGCGACACGCACTTGGCCGGTTTGGTCCATCTTCAATAGATTCATTAAATCGATAGCCGACTTCATCTGTTCAAACTTTTATTGCTTGCCGATATTGTGTTGCTAGCAATCAAAATACGAAATATTATCTGTGATCCAGTTAGTCATTAATTCCCCACAGCTCTGGTATTGTATTACATTAATTATAAAAGTTTTCCGTCTTATTTTGTTAATGTATTTGTAGGTCTCGTGGTGACCTACTTCTCTGTGAGCATTCATCGCGGCCGGTCAGTGTTGCCAACTTCATAACATTACTTACACGTTTCAGTGGGGTAGGAATATCCATGTTGCTGAAGCGGAATTGGGTTGAAAAACTGGTTTGGTTGGGTTTCTTTATGAACGGAACAATTCTGGGGTTTTGCCGCTGTTCCTTGTAATTGACAATATCTATTTACAAAGTTACAGCCTATCATTAAGGGATTGACATATAAATGACTACGTTACACATTTATTAAATGTATTGTTTTTACTTTGGGACATTGGTCCTATTGAAAATAAAGGTTACAGACAGGTGCGACGCGATATCATAGAATGAATGAAATGCACCGAGCATTTCATTTATTTCATTCATTCATTCATTCATTCATAAAGTGTCAAACAATAAAAAGCTATATTCCGAAACGTTTTTCTCTTAATTTCGAAAAATCTCTTTCATACTTATTTGATACGGGCTATGAGTGATGAAATGAAATTAATTGATTTTTATTCAGGCAAACTATTGCTAGCATGTAACACGCTTCTTTTGCTAGTACGAAGTCTGGTCATAAGTTTAGTCACATATGGAAAGTTAAATAAATGAAACAACGAGTTACGCACTACAGCCATTTATATATCAAATGAAAGGGTATAAAATACAGATTTAAACCATATTAAATTATTCGAAATGTCCTCCTCTTGCATACAAGCCTTCAATCTGCAAGGCCAGTCATCAATCGAAACTCGCACGACGTTCGTGTCAATATCGGCGACTGCTTTAATCAGGGATGCTTTTAGTGACTAAGTTGCGATGGGGATGGCGCAGACCTTCTCTTAAGTGCTGTCATATTTTGTAATCCAAGGGATTCAAGTCTGAACTGGATGAGGGCCAATCCTCATGCCTGATAAAGTCGATTCCACGGTCGTGAGCCAGTTTTGGGTACTTTTCGCCTTATGAGTCGGCGCAGAATCCTGCTGGAATACCCAGCGCCTGTGTTCGAACATTGTTTGTGAAAGAGGTTCCACAATGTTTGTTAGAACTGTGTTTTGATATACGAGGGCACTGGTTTTCATTCCTTTTTCACAAAAAAATACCTCAGTTGGACCCAAATAGGACACCCCAAGACATACCATGAATGCCGAAGGGTGATGACCACACTGAACACGTTGTACACGTCAGCTCACTTTTCACTACACTTTATCAAATTGTTTGTTGAAACTCTCCTCAACATTTTTTTTTTTCGATGCTGATTTTCTTTAACCGTGCGTTAAGAAGATATGCTGTTGTTTTTCTATAAGCAGTCTTAGGTCTTCATTTAACACCCTTTTAACAGTAGTTCTGCTGAGTCCCATCTGCAAAGTCAACATTTGCTTGCTTATTTGCATATGCTTGCGGACAGGATTTCGTTGGATTCGCGCCTTCACTGCTTTGATAATCGCTGGAGTCCGAACAGTACGAGGTCGAACGCTCCTTTGTTTATCTTCTAATCTTGAATCTTCCCTGAATCGTTTGATAGTACGATAAATAAATCTCAGTGGAATTTTCAAATTTTTCAGCAGTTTGATAATCTCAGTTGGTGCGTGACCGCAACGATGCAATGCAACTACTGCGACTCTTGTCTTCTTTTCTTTGTCCACTCCATTTTAGAAAATGAACAAAATTCCAGAAACCCTTTTTTTATTTTCTTTAAATATTCAAATTTCGAATGCCCATAGTATTATATATATATATATATATATATATATATATATATATATATATATATATATATATATATATATATATATATAATATAGTGTACATTCTGAGTGTTATAAACATAATTCACTTAAAATCAAACAAAATAAATGCATTTATTTACACTGTATATCGAACATTCATCTTTGCACTTTCATTTACCTACGCCTAATGTAGCGAACATTCGTCCTGCGCTCGATTCCCCTAGCTTTGACTCGCAAGCTCTTACCGATGCTAATCAGCTCCATGTGGCAGATTAAGCGTGTACATTCTGAGTGAGTGTTTTACATTAAATCGTTATTGGGTGAATATATTTCGGATATGTGGTAGGTGGTGGGATTTTATTTTTATAACCCCTTTTTTTTTCAAAATGATTGGTATGTATGTGTGTGTGTGTGTGTGTGTGTGTGTTGTTAATCGTTTTTTTTTAATTGTTTGAATCTTTTTATTATGTTGATTTCCTATTTCAACGGTCTCTCTGATACTCATTTTTTTTTTATCGATTCCCGAATACTAAATTTATATGTGCTACTTCCAAGTCTCCTTTTTGAGGCTGACCACAAGTTCTGATCAAGAAAACGTTTTTTCATATCTTTGACAACTTCTACCCAGAACAATTCAGCTGCCACATTACAGCGTGATTATGTAAAGAACTTCTTAGCATCAAAATTATAACAAAACTTTGATTCGCATCAACAAAACAAACTGAACATAATAAATTCATTGTAACATTTATCATTTCATATCTACACCAAACAATTCCAGATCAAGAATATGTATTGAAACAATACTCAACAGAAATGAATCATCATAACTATTAATCTTACCATACTCGTTATTCAATAAGCATGGCTGTTCACAACTATTCCATTGTCTGCCTGCTAACTGTGGCATAACTATCTTAATATTTCCAATACTGGGACAAGTAACTAGAGGGAATATGCACGCCAAAATTTACAGTCGTAAGCGTCAGCGGTGGCCCAGTGGTAACGGCTGCGACTTACCAAGTTGTAGGTCGTAGGTTTGAACCCAGACAGGCGCTTTACTTTGTGTAAATTATTTCATCACCACTGCTCTCAAAACAGTCAAAGAAACCGGCATATCCGAGAACCAAAAATTCAAGGACACGTGATCTACCAACCTGCACTGGGCCAGCGTGGTGCATTACGGCCCACTGCCTCTCACCGAGAGGCCTGTGACCCAGCAGTGAGAACATTACAGGCTGATTTTGATGATTATGAGGTGGTCGTAAGATACACATCTTTCATCTCTTCCTTGATGTGATTTGCCAAATCGCTCACCAAAGTCTTTTCATCGTGCTATACTGTTATCCTATGTAATCCCACGTGAATATGTATGAAAGCGTAATTAATGCATACATACGTAATACGCACAAATTAGGAGCTAACGATTTACTTTTATTCTACGAGGGTACAATCATTGGTTTCCGAGAAACAAGATTCTGCGTTAACGTTACTCCAGCACGAAATAACATCTCTAAAACCTTAAGACAAATTACATTTTCGGCGCACATTTACGTATGTGTGTGTACCATGTACTTTAATTCTCTCTTCGGTCATTCGTTTATAATCTTCCTGCTGGAACAACGTTACTCCAGCAGGATTAGATTTTCCATTTTTTTACAAAATGGCCGCTCGCCCATGTATTTATTTGGCGCACATTTACAGCAGATTACGCTCTAATTATTCGTTGAACTCAATTAATTCTAGAAGAGATTTTCTTGCTTGTAACGGACACACAATTAGTTTGTGAAACACTTGCAGCTACGTATTCCATAGATTTTCAGTAAAATCCAGTATGGACCTACTGCCAACTTTATAATGTCTTTTCCATCTACGTAACTCGCAGTTACGAGAGCAAGCGCCTAATTATTGAAGTGTCTCCCCCACTTGGGGTACAGTCGATTGGAAAATTGTTAGAACAGTTGTAAATTGGTACTGAGTGTTGGCTGTGATTTTATTTTGTCTTGTTGTGTGTTTTGTACTTCGAAAAAAATGGTACACTTAGAAATTATCTTGTGTAATGATAAGTTTGGAATTTGTAAATAGAAGAAAAAGCGGCCAAGTGGGAGTCGGACTCGCACAGGAAGGATTCCGTACCATCGTACAATACATAATACTATTTTTTTTGTACTTTAAATATTACGTATATGTTGTTGTAACGGCCATAGTAGTAAACACTAGTGTCTACCTATTACGGTTCTCTTTAGCGAGGAATTGCCGCCAGCATCCTCGGTTCAATGCCTTGAGGGCCTTTTTTAGGTTTAACTTAGTTTTAATTTAATGTAGTTAATGTTAATAACCATCTTGTAATTTGGTTATGTAAATAAACGATAATATTTACGGTTCGAAAGATACAGTCTTGGGACAGACGGACGGCGCAGCCTCAGTAATAGGCCACCATTTGGGTACGAAACCCTAAAAAAAAATAATGTAGCCGGTACGTAACTTGCACTCACTCGTGTTAAATTTTGATAGAATACCTACGAATCGCCGTCCTTTAGTTATTTAGCCGAACCCTTTCCATCTTGTCTACTACAAAGCTCTCAACAAAACGCCTTTGAGATTTAACCCTGCGATAGCAAAAAGAGTAAATGTCACATAAAACTAAAAATAACGGCTCTCATACATCAAGCAAGAATATCAAGCAGAAATATATTTACAATCGTATATAAACAGCAGGCTGATGCATTCGCGAGCCGAGATATGAACAGAAGAGCGACTGAATGAATGAAAACGTCGAGAATGCTTTACAGCGAATGTAATTAAACGTCCCATTCACCTGGCGACGAATGTAACTCATCAAACGACCTGAGTACGACGTACATTCACTCCTGGGTTCATTCATTCGTTCAACTACGCACAAATTACGGAAATATAAAGTGTATGCGTACTTAAGCGGAATGCATGCATTATTTTTTCAAGCCTGAAGAGAACTGAAGGTTTTGTTATGCAAGTTTTGCGCTAGGATTTTCTACATAAAAATATTTATATTTTATATCTCTTCTTTATTCTATAACGCAATTTTTTAACTGAGACATTCATGACAGAAACACAAGACTACATGAAAGACCTTCAAATTGTAGCTCGCCGGTTCCATACAGTACTGCTCGAAATCTTTCCAATTAATCAGGCCTCTTGGTTACGTTAGACGTATGCGCCTCATCAATCGACTAGCGTGTCTCTTACTCAAGCCCAACCCCACTTCTTAACCTTCCACATATTGCACGAAGAAACCGGTCAAGGTCGAGAGGCTTTTTATTGTTTCCGGTTCAGAATCAGTTACACAATAACCTCGTTCACACTTGCCTGGCTCCAAATATACACCCTGTATACAGTACAGTCGAGCACACCTTGTTTACCATTTCACTAAAGTGCCTTCAACACACGCGCTCAACCTTGAACTGAAAACTGAAAAGCCTTTTGTGCTTTCTCATTAGAATAAAAAATAGTTATTTTCGTAAAGAGACGGTTGTTACTAACAAAAACATGTACAGAGTAATAACAATGCCTATGGCGTGTTCGCGGCCATTCCCCATGGGCGATCTTTATGTTTTTAATTAACATAAACATTTATCGTTCAGTGTTGTACTGTAATGAACTATGGTTAATAGTTTCCCATTGGCTTTGTGTATCGTGATCGTGACACGTTTACAAGGACATTTTTATTATTTACTAGCTTTACCCGGCCTGGCTTGGTACCGGTAGTACTAAATATCTATAATATCGACCCTACTTACCCTACCTACCTACCTTGCCCTACCTACCTAACATTCCCTACCTACGTTACCCCTACCTACCTACCTTACCCTACCCTATATAGGTATCCTACCTAGGATTTGGATGAAATACGGTAGGTAGTATCTAACTTCCCCACCCTCCCTACCTATCTACCTACCCTACCGTACCTACCTACCCACCCACTACTTACCCTACCTACCTACCTACCCATCCTACCTACCTACCCTACTTACCCTACCTAGGATTTGGATTTGAAATACCATCGTGAATTCATGCAACCCTAGTAATTTTTCTGTGTGCTCAGAAATTGTGCACACAGTATACCGTATTTTATTACCTTTTCTTTAGGATTTCCCCTATTATTTTTCTTTTTAAACCGCCCCTGTATTAAATAAAGCGAGCAAAACGTAAAAAAAATATTCAAATTGGTCAAGCCGATTCTGAGTTTTAGCGAGACTACCGAGCAGCAATTATTTTTTTTAATGTTGAAGCTCAATTAATAGTGTTTAACGATTTTTCTAGTGACGGTACAAGATGATCTAAAATTAAATTGTATAAACTTATTTATCACGATAATTTCTGAAACATGGCCTTAGTTTTCAAATTCTTTTTTTTATGACAATAATATTATATTCTTACTCATTAATATGTAAAAGGCCATGGATCATTAGCTTCCATTGCTAATTTGTAGCTATTGAGGTCGATTGTAGCCAATGAGGAAAATATGTTGGCAATTTAGCGAATGACAATTGGCTCAATTAGGCAACCAATAAGCTGCCAGGTCTCCAAAAGATTCTCACAACCATTCGACAGTATGGCCATTACATTATGTCGGAAAAAACATATTTTTGCAACAAAGTTGTTGAGTTTACATAATTATTATTTCCGACCATAAAATGTCCAAATGATTGACCCGAACGGAATTTTCTCATGCAATTTCCGACCTCCTGACTTTTACTTACGGTTGGAATTTAATTGTGAACTCTTATGTAAAAGGCTAACTTTGCAAAATCTAATTTGGAACTTATGGGTTGGTTTGTGAACTACATTTTCGATTGGGTTTTGTAACTTTTAAACTTGTTTAGTATTTAGAGTGAATTGGAGAGTATTGAGTGGGTTCTGAAACAAGGTTCGGGAAAGAATATTTTGTTTTGGAAAAGTAGTTCTGCTTTAAACTTAGTTAAGCGTCCTACTTGACCCTGTTACTAAGTTTTTCTGGTTAACGACTGAAGCCCGCAAACCAGATTTCGTGTCAAGCAATAAAAAATCAATTGTATCTCATTAGCTGTCCTTGGCCGATTAATAAGATCCAATTTAAAACAGATTTTATACTCAATTTTTTGTTAAGAATTTCGTTTAGTAAAATAGCTAGATAAGTATATTTGTTTAGAAAATAAATGTAACTAGAAACTATAGAAAAGCAATTAGACTTACTCGTAAAAGATACAGACACAGATTATTAGGTAATCCAAAAGTCTTTAATTTAATCCTCGAACCTGGCTATTACTTTAAACGAGTTGGGAACCCGGTAACTGGGAGAATAATCTCTCTAAAACTTCATGAAATTTCGTATTCCGAGGGTAATTTACAATTCGTTAGGTTTGACCTTGAGTGCTTCACCGTGACCTTTAAAAGTCGGTGTTCTAACTCTACCTGTTTTTATTGACATCCATTGACATTTAGTCGACTATGGGGAACGTAAATTGTGACATGTTTTTACAAGTGCCTAACATGTAGGTAAGTGTATTGAATAGATTTTTTGTGGTATGTAGACAGTATGATACGAGGGTCATTCAATAAATACTTAGCCTACAAAAAGTATACGAAAATTTTGGAAAAGTGGCAATTTATTTTTCAACAAAGTCTCCTTTTAGTTCGATACACTTAGCCCAGCGATGCTCCAACTTTTTTAAACCCGTCCGAAAAATAGTTTTTGTCAAACTCTGCAAAATAGGCCTCCGTGGCGGCGATGACCTCCTCATTCGATCCATATCTATTCCCGGCGAGTGATTTTTTCAGATTAGGAAACAGAAAGAAGTCACAAGGGGCCAAATCTGGAGAATACGGTGGATGGGGCAACAATTCGTAGCGTAATTCGAGCAATTTGGAAAATTGTGAACCGGTGCGTTGTCGTGGTGAAACAGCACTTTTTTCTTCGCCAGATGGGGTCGTTTTTTCTTTAATTCGGCGTCGAATCGGCCCAATAAATCGGCATAGTAAAGCCCTGTAATTGTTTTACCCTTCTCGAGGTAATCTATGTAGATCACACCTTGTGAATCCCAGAAAACGGTGGCCATAACTTTTCCGGCCGATTTTACAGTTTTCGCCTTCTTTGGAGCACGTTCCCCGGTCTGGATCCATTGTTTTGATTGCTCCTTGGTCTCTGGTGTGTACCAGTGGATCCAGGTTTCATCGACGGTCACAAAACGACGCAAAAACTCCGCTGGATTCCGCTTAAACAGGTTGCGCATGTTTTCTGGTGTGAGTAAACGCGGCACCCATCGCGCCGACAGCTTTCTCATGCCGAGTTCCTCGTGAAGAATATGATGCACTGTTCCTTCTGAAATGCCTACAGTCTCAGCTAGCTCCCGAACCAATTCAAACCCGAAATTCAATCGGCGCACGTACGGCAAAACCGTCGATTTACGACGACAAAAGTATTAAAAACAAAATCATTTAAATACGCTTATTACATACGTTAGGTGTTCTCTACCCTTCAATGGTCAAAAATCAACAAAAGTTATTTTATTTGCGAGCGAGACCCGTTTACAAAAGCCGCTATTGTTCGACCCATCGCTTATTGTTAGGCGTGCTGCCAGTATTCTACCAAACTCGGTGCGAATTCGTTGTGTCTATGTGCAGTTGTTTTAAAGTGAAATCTTGTTTTTTAGTATGGAAGCATTACCATGTTGTAAGTACTTCATTTTAAACCTATTATTGAGTTCTTTCAACACTTTAAAGATAGAGAACAATCTAAATAGAACGATAGACTTAAAAAAATCTTGTTTTGTTGTAAAAAAATAATTCGTGAAGGCTTTACTAAAAAGTTCCAACGAGTACCAGTTTAAATTTGTTTCTTATCAATAGCTCTGATTGTTGTTATTACGAGGAAACTGGTTTTAGCTCCACATATATACACATTTCTGAGTATTTGTTATTTTTGTTTCAGGTAGTCGAAGTGATAACGTGGAAACGCGAACTATTAAAAGACTTGAACTATATTATGATTTAAAAAGTGAAAGTTTCTTTTAATTTTCTTCACCTTAATGTATTGAACGATTGCTTAAGTATATTTTGAACAAATTAAATATTGAAAAATGTGGTGCAGACTTCGAAAAATCGGTCAAATTGAAAATCAATATATTTGTGGCAAAGTTATTTGCAAAATTGAAACAATGCCATCACATCCATGACCGACTGATTAAAAATCATCACGATTGGTTAAATGAGGAGTTCAAAGTTCTGAACATACAAGGAGACCAACAGACACCTACTAAGAAACCGGTTTCAGGACGACCAAAAAAGGATTTTGTGGTCTCGTCGCTGCGTTCTAAACAAAGATCTGTGCAAACTCTTGTGAAAGGTCTTTCTCCGGAACAACTTTCGTTTGCAACTGAATCCAGCTTAGTTGTATCAGGAAAACGCAAAGCTGCTAAAGTGATGAAATTAGCCCTTGAGTCATCACCAAGAAGTTTGAAACGAATGCAACGGTCGAAAAACAACAAGCCCTCTTGTACACCATACACACCTGTGGAAGCGCTAGCTCTTATTGTTGACACTAGTATGACAAATGAAGACTATATAAAAGTACAAAGAGGAGCTAAAGCTAGAGGTGCTAATATAATATCCTGCCCTATAATCAAATCTTGCAGATAAAGCAAACTTGCTATCCCGAAAATATTACTGTTTCGGAGATCGAAGCCAGAATTCCTATGCAAAACTTACTTGGTCACACAGTCAGAAGATTATTTGAAGTGCAACAAGAAGTTATTTCTATTCATCTTCCACCAGAAGTATTCGAAATTGATGTCTACTATAAGTGGGGGCTGGATGGTAGTGGCGGGCATAGCATTTATAAACAGCACTTCGCAGACAGTCCGAAGTACTCGGATTCAAATATATTGAGCACTATTATTCCTCTCGAAATGTCTATATTTCATGGAGAAGAAAAAATGGTATTTTGGAAAAACCCGAGCCCATCATCGATAAAGTGGTGTCGCCCTATTGGTTTTAAGTTAATTAAAGAAACAAATCAGTCCATAAAACAAGAATTCGATGCTACTGAACAACAGCTACGAGATGTTACATCAACAACAGTAAGTCTTCAAGAAAAACCAATAACCTTTCGTCATATTCCAATTTGCACGATGATGGATGGCAAAACATGCAATGTCCTTACACAAACTGCATCGTCTCAGGCATGCAACATTTGTAAGGTAACTCCGAAGGACATAAACAACTTGGATAAAGTATTACAACGATCCTGCGATGCTTCTGCCTATAAGTATGGAATATCTATTTTACATGCCTATCTAAGGTGTTTCGAATATCTTCTGCATATATCCTATAAAATAGATATTAAATAATGGCAAGCTAGAGGCTCAACATTGAAGAATGAAGTAAAAGAGAAGAAGAAAAATATAACGAACCTGTTTTACGAGAAGGAGGTGGAAAATTAGTGTTTCCACCGGCAACACGGCACGGAATTTTTTTGAAAATCCAGAGATAGTAGCTGAAATTACTGGAATCGATAAAGAATTGATGGAAAGGTTTTCAAAAATTTTAAAGACAATTTCCAGTTGCCATTACATTAGCACAAACACGTACAAATTATATTGCATGGAAACAGCAAAATAATGCATTGAACTTTATGGATGGTACAAGATGAGTGCGTCAGTGCATAAACTGCTTATCCACAGCAGCGACATCATAGGTCAGCTACCACTGCCTGTGGGGCAGCTATCAGAGGACGTATTGGAAGCCTCTCAAAAAGAGTGTAAAAACATACGACTGATGCACTCACGAAAAACTTCAAGAATTAATACTAACACGGACATTTTACACTGGCTATGTATTAACTCTGATCCCCTGATAAGTCAACATCGATCGGTGAAAAAAAAAAACAGATGAAAGGATTTATTGATATCATTATGAATATGCTCATGATGCCAACATATTTTGGTAATAATCAGAATGAGGAAGACGATGACGAAGAAGATGATTTATACGGTTTTTTTTTTTAATAATACAAAGTTTACCATTTATTTTGAGTTGTTTTATTTCAACGTAGAAATAAATATTAAAATATAATTCCAATATATTAAAAAAATCACTACTTATAAGTCCGTAGGTTGAGTTAGAAAACGACTAACTGCTTAGGATAGGTAATAGCCACTCAAAAATATGTTTAAATAATTAACTGTAACAAATCTCCATTATAAATATTTTTGTCGTCGTAAATCGATCGTTTTGCCGTACGTGCGGCGATCTGCCAATACGAAATCATGGATTTTTTTAATGTTTTCCTCCGTAGCAGCTGTTTTGGTGCACCTGGACGTGGTTCATCAAAAACCGACGTACGGCCACGTGCAAACTCGTTGAACCAATTCTTGACGGTGGCCATCGATGGAGAAGAGTCACCGTACACAGCATCCAAGCGTTCTTTGATTTCGATGCGCGTTTTCCCTTCCAAAAATAGGAATCGAATCACCGAACGATATTGCTCTTTTTCCATTTTTGTAAAACCGATCGACACGTTCGCTTCCATAAGTTGTCAATTTAAAACAAATGAAGGGATTGGAATGAAAATTTGAAAAAAGAATTAAAAAAGAATGTGCTACACTGTGGTAAAACTATTTTGAAACTACAGCGCCCTCTGGCGATGAGGCTAGGTACTTATTGAATGCACCTCGTAGGTTATTTTAAGCGGAAACTGAAATATATTACAAGTAACTGGAAAAATAGGGCTGTTAACATGATTAGGTATGTTTTGACAATGAATAGTCTTCTCCAATTCACTCAGAAATTTCTCCACCAATTCGGAAACTACTCGTATGTTATTTAAAGATGAGTTTTATTTCTATAATAACATTGAAGGTTATAGTTTTCCAGCGGTTAGGTATAATAAAATTTTATATCTTTTCCGATAATACGTTAAGCCTAGCGATCGAATCATTACCGTTGCCGTAGATATACGGAGGATCCTGAACGTTCAATATAGCCTGGTATGGCCGTAAAACGCATTACAATTATCGTTACGTAACGTTCATGAACCTAGATTTGAACGCTTGTTTGGTTAGGTAAAACTTTGTGATTACTTTTCTTTAATGACGAATGGTCTTGGTCGACCGAAGGTTAAGCTTCGCGTGCTGCGGTCGGTTCGTGGATGGGTTACCATCCATTACATATCGAGACTGCTCTGTGCCTCGGAAAGCACGCTAAGCCGTGGATCCCGGTTGCCATTCGTAGATCTTTGACAATCGTTATGGGTCAGAACCACAAAAGTTTGACAACCAGACTTACCAAGGGGTATCGTTTTAGCCAGTGACTGGGTTGTGGAGGTCAGATAGGCAGTCGCTCCATGTAAAATAGGTACTTGTTTTCAACTGCATCCGGATATACTGAACACCGACCTCAACATAGATGGGAAAAGGCAAGTATATTTATTGGTCTTGACGATTGTGATCAATAAACGGATTTTATTGACAGTGACATTTGGAGATGGTTTTGAAAGTAATCTCTTAAACGCAAGCAGAATTACTAGTAAGGTAAAAATATTTTTGAAATCACATCGATGATCGATGTAAGACAGTTTCCATTAAAACCAAGCAGTAAAGTCACTAAAATGTAAATTGACATATTTTCAAAGTCGCATTCTTAAAACGTTTTTCATTTAATTTTGAGCACACAATACTTGGCACAAACTACAAGATTTACGTTTTGGCGACGAGGAAAAAGAAATTAAGAAAATGTGAAATACAACGTGTCGAGATTAATTTCATATTCCGTTACTTCTTTGGCAATCTTTTCTTCATGATAGCAGTGAGAATTCTCAGTGGAAACATTTTTATACGAAAAATTAACTAAGAAGAAGTCCGAAACAGCCCTCTGCGGGGCTTGCATGGAGGCAGAGGAAACCGTTGTGCATGTGCTCTTTGAATGCATAGGCGTCACCCACATTAGAACAGGAACCCTCGGGGCACCCAGATCCTACACAGATGTTCTAAACAGACCAGGATATGATCAACTTCTGGAGGGAGGTGAGCTGGTTGGTATAACCACCGAACGGCCGCCATGGCCCACGCACAATGGTCCACCTGAAGGACTAATCGCGGAAACCAAACCCTCTAAAATAGAAAGTCCGAAACAAAAAGAGTTTAAAACAGAACATCATAATTGCGGATCAACCCTAACCTTTATATAACTTTTACCGAGTTCCTCCCCTTTAACTCCTGAGAGGGTCTGATTGTGATTTTTCACAATTAACGGATTATAATTAGGGAGGGGTGGCCACGTCGTGTCTTTACGAGCCAATCTCTCCGCCCCATTCCCCAGGGAGTACGTGCACTGAATTCAAGCAAACCTACCTAATACCGACCTGTACCTTTAACATTTTTCCCTTTTAAATAACCGTGGGGTTAAGGTGATTTTTTTTTCTTTTGTGAGTAGTAAAACGCGAAGACGGGCGGGATTGCGGATTCTGAAACGTTTTGGGATATTCAACAGGCCTCGGGTTGATATTTACATTTGTTTCTTTTTTCTTCGCGTTTGTCGTAATTTTGTGTTTTTATGGAAGGTTGCTCAATTTTGTATATGAAATTATTTAAAACAAACGGTGAGAATTTTTGTACAAGACATTTTCTAGGTTTTTATACTACGCCGTTAGTATGAAAAGCTAGTAAATTGACCCAAAATTCTTGTTTACTGAATTCTTCAAATAGACATACGTCTTGCAAATAACGAATAACCTTTGATCGTCCTTCGAAAACGTTTTCACATTAACATTGGTATTCCTTCCTTTCACCGATAATCTTCTTTCAGCAAATAACTTGCTTTAAAAGAATTTCCAACGATAATATTTTCTCTGGAGATGGAAGTCCGCCATTTCTGTCAGAGGGCTATAAGAGTGCCACCTTACAATTTGCATATTCAAACCCTCTCGATGCGAGGGTGCCCCTCCGTGTTGGTGAATTTTTATGTCGACATCGTTGAAGAAATGTCGAGGGAATAAGATTTACATGAGGTTTTTTTTTCGACGTGACTTGAGAAATGAAACATCATTACGTTGACGTCAAATCGAAAAGGAAATGTGTATTACAGATTGATGGGTTAGCTGTCTATGTTATAATTCGGATTTATGAAGACTCTGTAATGTGATTTTTGTTACATTTACTTCAAGTAACAAAAATAACATTTACTTGAAGATTGATTTAATGAAAGGCGTATTAAATACACCGCTCAGGCCCCTGGCTCAATGACGTCATCTCACCCGCGCATTTCACGGCTCACAAAAAACTTTTATATTCGAACTGTACTTTCAAATCGCGCGCCGCGAGGGCTCCTATTCGGAGCCATTGGGGCGTTATCGGTATAAACTTTGGATCCTATTAGTAAAACTACTTTTTTTTATTAAGACGGGAGATATCAGCTATCCGAACTGTCGAATCGTTTCATATTCTTATAAATATGAAATAGTGTTTATTTCCACATTATGCCATTAACTTCTGGAATATTCGTGGAAGTTGGACGAGGAAGCCATCCAGCGGGGTAATTTTGAACCACACTAACAATTGCAGTGCCTTTAATTTTGACTTTTCAATGTCATACGTTGCGTTACTTACGTTGTCGAGCAGACGATTTTTTTTAACTTATGAAGCAATGGATTAGGAATTTCCTTCAAAATCCTTCAGATTGTGAAACTCAAACTCAAAGCATTTATTTCAAATAAACCAAATACAGGCCCTTTTGAATTGTCGGTCAGTCAGAAAGATGAAGCTAGTTGCCCATTCCAAAACGTAGTAGGTTCCTATGAAGAAGAACGGGCAAGAAACTCCACGGAAACTCTTTTAAATTAAAATATTGGTTACATCATTCATTTTAAAATTATACATGTGAGTGAGAACGATGTAGAAAGACGTGCACGTTAAAAGCGTACGTAGTAAAAAGATAAAAACAAAATAAGCCGTGGCAGGTAAGAATTGACCAGTCCCAACTGACGGCGCCCGTTCAGGAACAAGACGAATGGATCAGCAACATTCAGCTCAAGAAAGCTGAAAGAAAGTGTGTTCCGAAGTTAAAGTGCCGGTTAAAACCTTTGCAGTACTTACGCAGTAATAGTAATAGAACTACTCAGTTACATAAACACAAACATGAACCAGTAAATTCAATGTAAACTATACACTTGTAGCGAACGCCGAACTTCACCGCTCCGATATTGACTCACAAACAGCACCGTGTTTGTTCACCGCTTCGATGGCACACAGGAACTAAGTGATGGATGACAAACCGATAGGTTATCAATATGGAATAATTATGTTTCATGGAGAATTTAGTATACAGGTGTACCTACAATTAAAGCCTTTCGATGTAGCGTTGTCTTGTTCTGATTGATGACAGCCTCAATGTACCTGTAATAATTTGAGGATCAGGGAATAACATTACATCACGCCATCACGCCGCGACTTACGAGTTGTAGGGCGTAGGTTCGAACCCGGACAGGCGCTATACCTTGTGTAAATTATTTCATCACCACTGCTCTCAAAACGGTGAAGGAAAACATCGTGAGGAAACCGGCATGACCTAGGACCAAAAATTCGAAGACATGTGACATCTACCAACCCACACTGGGCCCGCGTGGTGGATTACGGCCCACTCCCTCTCACAGAGAGGAGGCCTGTGTCGCAGCAGTGGAAACATTATTGGCTGATTATATAACTAATATACCAATTATTAATACAGGGTGTTAGGTTAAACATACTTTAAGGGAGTATGAGTAGTGCTTATGAAAATTAACAACTTTTTGTACCTCACAGAGAGGATGCCTGTGTCTCAGCAGTGGGAAAATTATAGGCTGATTATGTATGTATGTATGTGATGTACACCAGTATTTCCCGAAGGATTGGACAGAGGGGTACCTATAGTGCACACACTTTCGCCAGTTATGTTTAAGTCCCATGTAATAGGGGGTGAGGAATATTATTAAGAATCTGCGAATACAGTAGATATTGAAAGAATTGAGGTTAGAAAAGCAGTATTATGCACTCGTCTAGATATATACAGTTGCCCTACCTTTGCCGAAATGAGACAATGGTGCCGATTCCCTTGTTCACAAACTAAATTAAATTTCAAAATTAATCAGCGCTTGACGTAAATTGACGTAATTTTATTAAGCAAGTTTTTAGTCACGTCTAAACTTGTATGGAGTAGGGACAGGCGCTGATTAATTTGACAGGACTAAACTAAAATTTATCTTCTGTCCTTTTCTTAATGAAATAGAAAGAAAAAGATGCACTGAACTTAAATTTAGTTTAGTTTGTGAACAAGGGAATCGGCACCAATGACTACACGCAAATGCAATCTTGGAAATGTCTCGCAATATTCATGACATGGCAAAGCAACCGGTTAACTGACATAGATGCTGCTTGTCAAGGTATCGAGCGATTCAAATTGTAATGCAATGGGGATGATGCCTGGGTAAAAAAAAACCTATTTAGTCACATCAGTCAGATAATAAAAAAATATTAGACACGTAATTTTTGCTTTATCATATTAATAAAAACCGGCCAAGTGCGTGTCAGACCACGCACAATAAAGGGTTTCGTATTTGGGCAGTTAGGATGAGTTTATCCCAAAAACAAACTGAACATTGTAGTTAAAAAAAAATGTTCTCCCATACATCGATATATGCCACGATCAATTCTCCAACTGCAAATTTAAGTTGGTCGACTATTACTCGTTAACTTGCAAAGACTACCTAGCTGTGATAGTTTTCCTTTTAATTTCATTATATGCCTTGAATGTTTTCACATCTCCATAAACAACCATTTAGCTGGCAGGGGGCGGGGGGTCACACTTGTCTCTAACAAAAATTAGCAATTAACTGCTTAATATTACGCAAGCGGATATTTGAATCGAAAGCAAACGATACCCCACAACATGAGGTAGACGAGAAAAAAAAATATCATCCCCACATTACGTGCAAGGGAGGTAAACACTAAAAAACACTTTTTTCAAGATTTTATTTTAGCACTTTGTCGGCGTGATTAATATGTATAAATATATGCTAAATTACAGCTTTCTAGTGCTAAGCGTCTCTGAGCTACAGTGGGGACAGACAGACGGACATGGCGAAACTATAATGGTTCCTTGTTTACTACGGAACCCTAAAAATGCATGGGATTGGCTGACATAAGATACCGAGAAGCTTATGTCAATCCTAATGAAACTTGTTATAGAAATCGCTATCAAAGCTATTGCTACTTGTACTACGAGTTTCATTACGAAGCTGATATGCTTCACTTGTAAGCCGAGCCTCTGAAAACAATTGCGATATATACGCGCGTCTTATCGTATCCTCGTTAAGTGAAACACATTGGAAATTCATATCCAATTTGTCAGGTGAGACTATACTACGGCACTGTTCTCAAGGTGATTAAATGTCATCAATAATGTATTTATATGAATATGTTTAAATAGTTGCCTTGTTTAATCATTGGTTTAATCACTTTATTGTTGTTTATAATAATTTTATTTTGTTTTGAACGTCATTTCATCTTTTAGTCATTCTGGAACACCAAGGGAAAGTCGAATATTAAGTGGCCAAAATTCATGATTTAATACTACGACCAACACGACTGTCCATTTTAGCAGACACTTTAAACTAATTTCAATGCAAATGCTTTTAATTTCAAACAAGTCATCATGTTGTATAATTACACCTCTGAATTTCACCCTCCAAAAATATCTACCCACAATTTAAAATTAGGAACCGGATACCACCTATCATAGCTGAACCTATCCTGTTAACAAGACCCGTGCATCAGGTTACTGGCTAATTACCAAATGAAAATTTAGCGATCCACGAGATTGGTGAACCGATGCATTGGCCATTAGTAACGAAACCCGGACCGTATAAATACCAAATAGAATGGTACAGAAGGCTGACTTCACACAACCATCGAAAATCGGCGCACGCACACGTATGCACACGTAGACGCATACGTGCGGCGATCTCAAACGATTTCAAATCAATGCCAGTCGTTAGCGCCCTTGCACTCATTGTACGTAGACGCGTATCTACAACTATTTAAAAAAATCCCTGTCTGATCCGAAAAGGGCACATAGGATACAACAAAAAAAATAAAAAAAAAATCGTATTAAGTATATTTGACAATAAAAATGTTATATATGTTTAAAATTCCCGTTTTTAGTAATACAATCCCAATTCCGTTCAAAATTACCCAATTTTCATCATAATTTATTACTTGTAGACACCCTGTATACGACGGCTGGCCGCGTCCCAAGTATTGCAAATTGAAATTTAAAAATCCCCATAAAAAGATGGATTTTTTCTGAAATTGACCGCATGAATAGACTCTTAGCACAATACTTAGTTGTTTAGTAAGATCGGACAGGGTTTTCTTTTTCATATTGTGATCAAAGAAAAAGAAAGAAAAATTGTTTATTCTGCACAAGCAAAACGCATATTACAAAAAAAAAAACATAAAATACGCACATACAAAGTAGCCAAAAGCCTCGTATTCAAGCCATAAAAGTTTGACAATCTTGTTCAATGTGCGTGCATTTTTGCTCGTCGTGTGGAGTCGACCTTCTATACTTATTCCGTGATACAGACCTGCAAACATCAAATCATTTCATATACAGGGATTTCGTAAATAGTGGTCCAACGTTAAGGGGTCAAATACACCGTATATTAGCTATCACATACTGCAATTTGAACCACTTTTTTCCATAGGTCTCAGAATAAAATATTTGTTTATATTTTTTTCATTACACCTTGCTTTACTAATTTGGCTAGCAGTTAGCACATGTATTCTACAGTCATAAAATAAAACCAAATTAAAATATAATGCCATTTATAGAAATTACAGCCTAATTATTATTAAGCATATTAATTAGTAAAGAAAGCAGTATTTTTTTCTAAAAATAAAAAAGAATAAAACTAATCAGTTCCTAATCAGTTAATTACTAGTTTACTTTAGGTTCGTAGCGATTTGGGTATAATTATAGAGATGGGTTCATGGAAAATATGTAGCTACTCTGGGAAACGAGTAAACCGATCGTATAGATAAATAAAAAAATAATTTAAAAAATTAAATCGACTTCAAAAAGAAATTAACTCAAAATTATGAATTAATATTTTTATATATAAACGAAATTAACCAACAAAGAGAAATCAAAAGGAGGTACGAAATTAATTTGAGGCCAAATATTTTTTTTTTTATGTTGAAACCGGTGAAGTGGCTTACACTTCACCGGTTTCAACATAAAAAAAAATGGCACGCTCTTTATGCCTGGACGCTTTTATTTAGGTATTAAGTTCTGGTCACGTTTTTTATTATTTATTTCTGCTTGAGTATATTTTTCAATGTTTTTGTTGGAACATTGGTGTGTGCTAGCTAACATACTTACAGTACAGCAAATGATTTAATTTAATGTTCTATATTGCGTAATTTTAATTACTTACTATTGTATGGAATTAAGTTATCTGTATCTGAAGAGACAACTTTGCTGGTGAGGAGTTTGTTGCGCCACTTCTTCCCAGCTAAAACACTAGGAACAGGACAGGTGATCTAGTTTTAGAAAATGATTTTTGATTTTGATTATGAATGGTTTTAATTTGATGCGTAAAACTAATTCAATGATATTATTACAGTTATCTAAGGCGTGTCGCTAAACATTTTGCGCGATCGATGCCCATTGGTTTTCTGCATGGGAATCATCAACAAGCAATGGCCATTGACTACGACTCCTGATCTCAAGAATCCATACAACAAACTCGTTTACTGGTAAAGCACTATATAACATTATTTTAAAGTCACGCTATGCACATGGTTCTGAGAATCTGCACCCTGGGGTTTACTAATCTATTATAATCACTGTAATAATAATATAATGTTTATTTAAAGAAAACTTAGACATAAATTGCAAAATATTTTAACAGGCTAATTTAGGACATTTTAAGTGGTGTACTCATCTGTAGCCGAACTAGGCAGAGCCTGTATTTCGGCTATCAGCGCCAAACCCCTCGAGTATTACATATATATATATAATAGCCATTAACATTTCAATATTATCTAGTACATAGTCATAAGGTATTAGAGAAAAAAAAATAGAAAAAGTATAAAAAGAAAGATAAAGAATTTGTGTACTGTTTGTATGCAGGACCTCTTATTTGTCTGGCATGGGAACAAAAATCAACTTCTTGTATGTAACAAGAAAACTGTTGATTAATTATATTTAGAACAAGGTTGAGGATGATAGAATTGATATTAGAAATTTTATATGCGTATAATTTAGTAGACAAATCAGAACTTTGAGGTGGTTCCGGTACAGGTCACTGTGAAGGATTGGGGTTTTAGCAGACTATAGTTCAGCAGGCTTAACATGACGCTTTCTATTTCTTCGAAGAATAGATACGGCTCTTTCTATACAAAGTGATATTTCGTTTCTCCTTTTTTGACATCGCACCGTCGAAATCCTTTTACATAAAAAAGGACCTAGGCAACGATCGTTAGAAACGAAAGACAAAATGACAGATCGTAGAAGGATTTCTACGGTGAGATGTCAAAAATGGAGATACGAAATGTCACTTTGTATAGAAAGAGCCGTGTCTATTCTTCGAAGAAATAGAAAGCGCCACGCTAAGCCTGCTGGATTCTTCACATTATTTTTAGTTTTAACTGTGATGATTGATGATGAGATGTTATGTATCAGTAAGAAAAAAATAACAATCTGATTCTCTTCTGGGCTTTTGACTACCCGTAACGACTGAAAAAGATCTATGAATGACAGCCGCGACCAACGGCTTAACGTGCTTTCCGAGGCACGGAAGAGTCTCGGTATGGAATTGATGGTCACCCATCCACGAACCGACCGCAGCAAGCGTAACTTAACCTTCGATCGATCCGTGCGGCTGTTATCATTAACCCACGAGCCCTCCGACCATTAAAACTACCAATCAATTGATGACTGTTAAGTGAAGCCCTTATTTAACAACAAGACAAATATAGCTACGCACGTGATAACGAATGTTCATCGTTACCGTGGACTGAAAACTGTGTAAACTAACCTAATTTGGTGCTAATACGTCCAGTTTCATTTCAAACGTATACTATACAGAGTGTTGGGAATTTCATGCGGTTGAATATAGTCGTTTCCAGCAGTTGTTGCACGTTTTAGAGTTGAAACCACATTGGAACTATCAAGAGAGCTATGGGACACATAATAGGTGTTTTTTTGAGGTTTGATTTTTAAAATGAAATAAAACACATAAAAATAATTTTAATTGCCATGGTGCATTGCCATTCGAGCCAGCTGTGGCGCCCATATGCCTGAAATCATGTTTAAGCACTAATGGCATAAGAATATCTTTTAAGCAATACCATGGCAATTAAATTTATTTTTGCGTGATTTATTTCATTTTAAAAACCAAACTTCTAAAAAAACACCCAGTATAATATATCACTTTTAGCAACCTATGTATAACTCACAATTAAGAGCGTTTACGCCGTACGGCATTTCATACAAATATTCAAGTCCTTATTTTTTCGAAATGACTGAACCGATTTTAATGAAACTTCACACACATAAGCAGAATACATAGCTCTACAAAGTTAGTAGAAAACATTTAAAAAAAATAGTGTTACAGTTAAATTAGAGCGATTTTACATTTTCCATACAAACAGAAATTTCCAAATATCTTTTTTTTTTCGAATTTGTTTCTACTAACATTATACTATCATTTTAGACCTATGTATCTGTGTGTGAAGTTTCATTAAAATCGGTTCAGTCATTTAAAAAAATAAGGACTTGAAAATTTGTATGAAATCCCGTACGGCGTAAACGCTCATAATTGATTTTGATATTTTCGCGCTGTCGCAACCTAAATTCAAAAGAATAGATTCACAATCTCTTGCGAGTCGACGCGAAGTCCATAAGACGGATGCTCTTGTCATCAGCTTCCTCCGATTCGTCGGTATATAGTTTTTTTCTTCTAAATTTATTTTTTTTATTTCAGTTAACATTCGTTCGTATTCATACTCCGATGTCACTTCGTGGACAATAGTGTGGGTTATACGTTTTTTCGACTGTAATATAACTACTTTTTATAAATGCTGTAATGTATAACTGTTTTTGTCCCAAATAAATAAAATAAAAGTAAAATCACATATCATGGGTTAATATAAAATTATGACTAATATAGGTTGGACTAATTACAATTCACCAACACTCAGTCCATACTAGTTTTATTTGCACAGATAGAACATAAATAAATGATAACATTCTCGACAACTCAAATCATACCCTCTCCGTTTGATAACGAAACCAGGAGAAGCAAATGCCTAATAAACTGAAAGAGCCTAATCCATTCAAGGGAAGCATTTAAAACGACATTATATAAGTCCTAGAGCATGTTCTTTTTTTTTTTTTTTTATTTGTGATGGGTTTGCTCTTGACCTTAGTCTATGTCAGAGGTGACAGAAACAAAGTCGACGATGGAGCGAGCTTACCCAGAAGAAGCCTGTTCACTCTCACTTTGAAGAGATTAGGGTTGTATGTGTTCGGAAACACAGACGCAGGCAGAGAGTTCCATTCCTTTGCTGTGCGCATTATAAAAGAAGTTTGGAAACGCTTAGTGCGAGCTGGTGGGATAGCCACCAGGAAGGGATGGTAACCTGAAGTGCGCCTAGATGACCGATAATAGAAGGGGGCCGGTGGAATGAGGTCGTGGAGTTCTTGGGCACACTTTCCGAAGTACAATCTATAGAAGACCGACAAGCAGGCAACCTTGCGACGATGGGCCAAACTGTGAAGCTTGGCATCCACCAGATTTACGTCGCCAATGAGCCTCTTAGCTCTGCGTTCCACCGAGTCAAGCGCGGCAAGTTGGTATTTAGCCGAGCCATCCCAAAGGTGGCTACAATACTCCATGCAGGATCGGACCTGCGCTTTATAAAGGGTCAAAAGCTGTCCAGGCGTAAAGTATCGCTTCACCTTATTTAGGATGCCCAGTTTCTTGGCCGCAGTTTGGGCTTGGCATGTACAATTAAGGCAACCCTAATTATTCAGTGGAACAATCTAACACAACACATACATACCAGCACACAAACAATAATTCAGGGCTGTGATTACGATGCGAAATGGCCGGTGGGATATTAGACGCACTAATGTAAATGTCAATGACTATTGTTTGGCGCACTGTGCAGGACATTCCGGCTATATTAACGAATGCCTGGCTGGCTTCCAAACTGGACATGACTGGTTTTGATAGGTAAGATGAAGAGGCTACAGGCAATGTACCTGTAACTAAGACATTTTTATGTGATAGGGGAATAACTATTGAAATACGAGAGTGAATAGGTTACCCACTTCATCGCTTACCATCAGTTGATCGCCTATAAATAAAAAAAAAAGAAACGCAGAAGGGAATAAATATCGTTTTTAAGCAACTAAATAGAGGTTTGAGAAAACCGTTCTCAAACATCTATTTAAAGTCAAGAGTTGAGAATCTTAATCTAGAACAATCTCAAAGTCGGAAAAGTTTGTTACAAAGCCGAAATCCAAAGAAGTTATTTCCATTATAAAAACCTTCGGGATTTCAGTGTCCTCTTCCTTACATAATCTCTTTATATTGACAGTTAACTACTCCTTGGGGGACTAAGAAAAGACGTTGGATGATTCTAGGAGCTATAAATCTTATACAGAACCGGCAACACAAGTAACAGATTTATTATCTTCAAAAAGCTTAGGAACAACTCCCACTCCAATCTCGGAAAGGAGAAAGTCTTTTAAAAGATACGACTCTAGAAGAGTTCAGGCCAATTGATATAATTAGAAACTCGTTAAACGCGCACGTTTTAAATTGGTCGCAAGCTTCTAATGGGCGAACCAATTTACAGAATTTAAACGAGATCACAGTAGTTAGATTACTGATACATTGGGATGAAGCCGACCAAGTAGGAAAGATTTAGGTTGAAGTTAACTTAGAGATACTTTGAGATGAAAATGTTTGCAATAAGACCGATATCTACAACGTCAAGTACTTAGCACGTATTTTGACTAAGCGTGATTCATTTCACTGTCGCACAACTGTCAAACTATTAAGTGCTAGATGGAAACACGACTTAAGGCTTCTGTAGACTGGGGCGATATCGCGGGCTCGACAGGCACCAATATACCTGTCGATAAGCACCTATATTATAAGCCTTTAGTCAAAGCACGAGCTAAGTAACCATTAACACTGCCAACCACTGCCCTGCTAAGTGTATAAGTCCTATCTGCCATATGTATTTTTAACAGGAAAGGCAAAAACGTTATTTTGTTGAATGCCGACTATTGATGTTTTTGTGAAAGTGTTTGAAAGTATATGATTGTTTAGATAAAAAACTGTTTTAGTTTTGCTCATAATTAATATATTCCCTTTGAATAGAAAATTGTTAGATATGGCTTTAATCCTTTGTAACAGGTGCTAAACGGCAGATAGTACAAACTGGAAACATGAGTTTGAGTAAGTAAACGCAAAGGTAAGACGTTTTTGTTTTGTAGGTACCTCAATAAAAAATACCATCATAAAAACACCTAAAAATGTCAAATAAAACCTTTATGCTTAGCAAGGCAATATAGATCTTGCTCTAACAGTGAAGTGGTTAAAGCATAAATATGAAGTACAGTCACGAGCATAAATATATTACTAAGAACAGCTCGGCAATAATATGTGATTTCATGATTCATCCATTAATGTATGATGGCGAATATATGATATTATTTCTTGAAGGCAGCACAAATATGTGAGATAGAAGGAACACCAAAACTATCTGGCGAGATAAGCGACACAAAAATATTGGATACTACATCGGTTTCAAACATGTGTCAGTGCAATATTAACGGACATCATGTCTTGCGTCATAAATATCTGCCTACTCAGTTATATTTAGAAAAATGTGTCATTGTGATCAAAAATTCGAAGAGACGTGACTGTACCAGACAGGCCCTCAAGATCGAAGATGTTATACAAATAAGCGGGATTTGTCACCAAACAAATTGAACTAAGCCGAAAGGAAGAATTAGTCGCGACGTAACAAAACACTCAAACGCCGATTCGCTTTATCCGCCCATTCATGATAAACGATCGAATTAATACCCGCGAGTCCTTACCAATATTGCAGCTGACATTTCTATAGGTTCGCTTCGGCTTTATTCGTGTCTCCTCGGCTGCCCATTCGTTTTGAATACACAAAAACGTTGGTCGATCCATGCCTTGCGAACAGCACAATTGTTTACGTGTCGGGTATTCATTAGCTGTGGTGATTGCTAGCTATGAATATCCCAGACTCAAGTCTCGGCAGTAATTGAAATCGACTTGAAATATGATTCCGATGTCTGTTTCAGTGGTTATGGTACGGAACCTCATATTTTTTTCAGGTAATGCCGTTTCGTTCATTTGATAGGCAAATTTAAGTGTTTGATCTTTTACGCGTAAAGGATAAATGTCGATGAAGTACTCTTTAATTGTAATTTTATGTTTAGCATAATCTGCCCATAATGTTCCTACTGCTGGGACACAGGCCTCCTCTGTGTAAGAGAAAACAAAATATCGGCTCGCAAACGTTAACTATCGAACGCTATTGTCATCTGTTTTGTCTATGGCTTGTCCAATACATCGTTGCGACGAACGACCGTCATCGGCGAAATGGCTACGTTTGGCAGACAAATTGGCGATATAAAAATTTGGACCCCTTTGAGCAGTCAAAACATTAGCCAGGTAGTTTCAGCTTAGTTACTAGCTTAGCTTAGCATAATAAGCCTGTAATGTTCCCACTGCTTGGGCACAGGCCTCCTCTCTGTGAGAGGGAGTGGGCCGTAATCTACCACGCGGGCCCAGTGCGGGTTGGTTGATGTCACATGTCTTCGAATTTTTGGTCTTAGCCTGTCTGAGTTCGATCGTAGACGACCTACAACTTGTAAGTCGCGGCCGTTACCACTGGGCCACCACTGCTCTTTGTTATATTTGTCATGTTGTATTTTATCTGTGACTAGCTTCTGCCCACCACTTCGTCTGTGTGCAATTTCGGGCCCCGACGCGCCGCATCGCATCGCCCACCTGCGCTATAACTTCGTTTTCGCTTGGCGTTCTGATTTTTTCTTTTTGCTCGGCTCCTAAGGGTCGTACCTTGCTCAAGAATTGGGCTATCAAATGCAATAATATTTTTTTCAAATCCGACTGCTAGTTCCAGAGATTAGCGCGTTCGAACAAACTAAGAAACTCTTCAGCATTATTGTATTAGTATCGATGGGAAACTCAAAGGAATGGCAATATAGAAGGCAAGGTATTCTGAGAAAACATAAAATATATTTTAAATGTTCCTAACATGTTCAATGATGTTTTTATACTCGTAACTCGAAAATACTTATCGATATCATCATCTGCCTAGCCTTTTTCCCAACTACGCTGGGGTCGGCTTCCAGTCTAACCGGATGCAGCTGAATACCACTCCACCACACTACATGGAGATGGTGGATATACTCCAGTACATGTAGCGACTGCCTAACTGACCTCCACAACCCAGTCACAGGGTAATACGATAACCCTTTCTATCTGAGAAAACTTTTAATTGGCCTTATTTTGTTACTCTCGATCGTGTAAAAATGTTTAGCTGTAAGTTTTCCTAAAACTGTAAAATAAAATAAAATAAAAATAAACCCTTGGTAAGACTGGTTGTCAGACTTTCGGGCTTCTAACGACCCGTAACGACAGTCAAAGATCCACGATTGACAGCTCGGACCAACGGCTTAACGAGCTTTCCGAGGCACGGAGGGGTCTTGGTATGGAAAGATGTTCACCCATCTATGGACCAACCGCGGCAAGCGTAGCTTAACCTGATCGATTGACCCGTGCGGCTGTTATTATTTAGCCACAAGCGGGTGCTTGTGGCTAAATACATCGATAAGTATTTAGGGTTAAATACTTATCGATGTATTGTACCTAAATTCAAATGTCAATCCTTCGACACCTAACTATATTTTCTTCCGTTAACTACGTCATAATTGTACAAGGGCGGCACTGAAAATTTCGGGAATCAAGGAAGTGACACAACATTACTATTTAAAAATATATTTATTGCTTTTCGAAGTATTCTCCGCGAAATTTGACACATTTTTCCATACGATGGAACCAATCATTGAAGCAACCATTCCATTCGGAAGTTGGGGTCTCCAAAATGGCCGTTTTGTAGGCGTCCACAGCTTCTTCAGGTGATGAAAATCTCTGTCCACGCAATTTATTCTTTATTTTAGGGAAAGTATAGAAATCATTAGGGCTTAGGTCGGGGCTGTACGGCGGATGGTCTAATAATTCTATGTTTTCTTGCTCTAAAAACTCTTTTGTTCTGTGCGCGGTGTGAGAACTCGCATCGCGGTGGTTGCAGTTCTCTTTACGGAGTTCAGAAACGACCTGTGGCAAACAAATACTAGCATACCATTCTGCATTAACCGTTCTTTGTCCCTCAAGAGTAATAGTCGTAATATGGCCGGTTTTAGAGACAAACGTGGCCGCCATTTTTTTTTTGCAACACTCCGTGAACGAACAATTTTTGTTGGCTTTAACTCATTTTCGAACACCCAAACTCGTGACTGGTTTTTTGTTTTGGTTCGTACGCGTATATCCAGGATTCGTCACCTGATACGATGTTGTATACAGCATTTGAGGATCCTGCGTGGAATCTTTAGAGAGTTCTGACGCACCAAGTAATGCGAGCCGCTTTTTGCTCTTCACAGAGCGAATGCGGTATCCATCGGAAAAACAACTTTTTTACACCTAATTGTTCATGCAAGATTATTTGTATTTGACTCATGCCTATGTCTAAAGTTGCCTGAATTTCGCGGTATGTCACATGTCGATCTTCCTCAATCAGCTTACGCACAGCATCAACGTTTTCTTGGGTGACTGCAGTTTTTGGACGACCTTGACGGGGATCAACACTGAGCTTGACACGTTCACGTTGAAATTCAGCAAACCAGCGATAAATTGTGGTTTTGGATGGGGCTTCATCACCAAATGCAGAAATCATCCGGTCATTACACTGTTTTTGTGTTAAACCACTTCGAAAGTCATAATAAATCATCGCTCTTGAATTTTCTCGAGTCAATTCTATTTTCTCAACGACTAAACAAGTTTGACAAAACCTTGTGACAAGACCGAGAATCTTTTATTAAATAAATAATGGTATTCGATTTTTAAAACCAAGGAGTTTTCAATTAAAAAGATTTTAATATGACAGGAACAGTGGAAATATTCCATTCCCGATACTTTTAGTGCAGCCCTCGTATTGCTACTGCATGCCGGAAGTCATCGGTACAGACGTATGCTTTGTTTTTTCTTTTTATAATATTTATGTTCAACTGCTTCGCTGGTCTAGTGGTCGCAAGCGCTACTGCTGAGCATGAGGTCCTGGGATCCATTCACGGGTCGGGCAGTGTTATTGGATTTTTCAATCTAGAATTTCTCAGTAGCAGCCCGGAGTCTGGATTTGTGCCCGGTTGATGGCAATAGGCTCGCCCCCTATTTCATGGGACTTAAACATAACTGGTGAAATGCGGGTCTACTACAGGTACACTTCTGCCCAACCCTTCGAGGTTACAAGGCGTGATGTTATCAGCCAAATTGACATCAAAGTGAGTTTTAGTTTTTAAATTCCAAATACATACACATACATGCAAAAAACTCACACCTTCCCAATTTTTTTTAACCACAGCGGAGAAGCTCTTGCCCTTCATCTCACCTGATGGTAAGTGATGATAAGGCCGAAGGTGGAAGCGATCTTCACCTGAAATCCTCAACCACAGAGAAACTGGCTATCTAACTTCTAACTGCCGAAATACAACAATGCCAGTAACATTGTTGTTATGGCGACAGGCTTAGATAAGATGGTGGTAGCTAGCCAGGCGGACTTAGAACAACCAACTAAACCGAGCAGAAAACCTATGGGTCTGAGACAGGTGGTCTCACCACTAGACCACAGAGGCGGTTAAAGGCAGGACTGAGATAGGTGGTCTTACCAGTAGACCACAGAGGTGGTTAAAGGCGGGTCTGGGACAGGTGCTCTCACCAGTAGACCACAGAGGCGGTTAAAGGCGGGTCTGGGACAGGTGCTCTCACCAGTAGACCACAGAGGCGGTTAAAGGCGGGTCTGGGACAGGTGTTCTCACCAGTAGACCACAGAGGCGGTTAAAGGCGGGTCTGGGACAGGTGCTCTCACCAGTAGACCAAAGAGGCGGTTAAAGGCGGGTCTGGGACAGGTGCTCTCACCAGTAGACCACAGAGGCGGTTAAAGGCGGGTCTGAGACAGGTGGTCTTACCAGTAGACCACGGAGGCGGTTAACGGCGGGTCTGGGACAGGTGCTCTCACCAGTAGACCACAGAGGCGGTTAAAGGCGGGTCTGGGACAGGTGCTCTCACCAGTAGACCACAGAGGCGGTTAAAGACGGGTCTGAGACAGGTGGTCTCACCAGTAGACCACGGAGGCGGTTAAAGGCGGGTCTGAAACAGGTGGTCTCATCACTAGACCACAGAGGCGGTTAAAGGCGGGACCCATGGGGTTGGGCAGAAACTAGAGACCGCCACCTGCTACGATCCTTACATACTCGTTTTGCTTCGTTTACGTTCATACATACATCTGGTCATACACGCACGTCGGTTGCGAATTCTACGCACCTGACCTTTCTAAAGAATATCACCCATAAGGTCACTATATGCCCTTCTAGGGCGTCCCCTCTCGGCGGTAAACTAAACATGTAAGACGGCAACGGTCCTCAAAGTCCAAACACATTTTCAGCTCGATACAAACTCTACTTATCTCCATGAATAATTAAATGGGATCGCGGTAATCGGTTTTTACTTAGCTACCTTAAATGTACGGGATTTACAATCTATTTTGTGAGTCTTAGGGACTTACTGTGCTATCTCCGATGCAACACTGAGTTTTCGTGGATCAAATAGCGGGTACTACATGCAAATTACGTTCCCAATCGGGTTTTAATTAATCCGGTATTAATTAAAACCTTACCGTAAACCGTGTTGTATATTTGGATAATACGACGGAAATCCAATTAGTTGAATAATATCAATAATACCATAACAGACAGCGCTTCCGTTTATTGAGCAGGTACTAGCGACCCGCGTCGATTTTTGCACAGTTTTTCACAGACTTGATAAAACATGAAGATTTATTCATTATCATCATCTGCCTAGCCTTTTCCCAACTACGTTGGGGTCGGCTTCCAGTCTAGCTAGTCAGATGCAGCTGAATACCAGTATTATACATGGAGCGATTGCCTATCTGACCTACACAACCCAGTTACTGGGTAACACGATACCCCTTGGTAAGACTGGTTGTCAGACTTTTGGGCTTCTGACGACCTGACCACTGTCAAAGATCCACGAATGGCAACCGGGACCAACGGCTTAACGTGCTTTCCGAGGCGCGGAGCGGTCTTGGTATGTAAAGATGGTCACCCATCCACAGACCAACCGCGGCAAGCGTAGCTTAACCTGATCGATTGCCCCGTGCGGCTGTTATTATTTAGCCACAAGCCCCACAGATTTATTCATTATATCCAAGTTAAATGTTAACGTATTATACACATAACCATTCCAGAATAAATTCTCTAGATTATGGTGAAAGCCGCATCAAAATCCGTTCTGTAGTTTAGAACAACGCGGTCGGTCACAGAGACAGACCCGAAAAGTGAATTTTATTTATAATATTATGTATAAATTCAAAAACTGCTCTCAAAAACGGTGAAGGAAAACGTGAGGAAACCGGCATGTCCTAGAACCAAAAATTCGAAGACATGTGACATCTACCAACCAGCACTGGGCCCGTGGTAGATTACGGCCCACTCCTCTCACAGAGAGGAGGCCTGTGTCCCAGCAGTGGGAACATTATAGGCTGATTATGTATGTTATGTATGTATGTATAAATTCACCATGGCGCGGAAAAAGGGATCCTGGAAGGACTTGAGGAGGCATCTGCCCAGCAGTGGGACATTGTTGGCTAAGTAAAAAAAAAAATATTCACATATATATACCTAACTATGTCCTAAGCCAGGTCATGTATACCCATGTGCCAAATTTCATCCAAATCCGTTCAGCCGTTTTAGCGTGAAAGCGTAACAAACAAATATAGTTTAAAAAATATGTTTGTGCGAAGTAGGGTGGGCAGTGACCATATTTGTAATACATTTTTCCTTGAACATACAGTAGGTATGTTATTGTATGTCTTGATTCTTCAAAGGGTTCAGTAAACAAACAGAAAACCCTTTGAAGTATTTGCCTAAAATAATAGAGTTTGGCGTATATCTGTTCACTTCGGTTTTCCCTATGTTATTTTTCACATATAGGGGAACTGGGGCACCGTTGATCTCGACATAAGTTCGCATAATATGTCACTTAGAGCTGGCTGGCTGAAATTATAATGAATTGCGTTATATAGCCGTTTCTCAACACCTAGGTATGAATGAATATTTAGAGATTTTCGGCCATGTCAACCAATTTCTGCGGACGGTGAGCAATGGGTAGCTCACCGTCCGGTAAGGACCAGGCCCGGGTCGACGGCGCGTTGTATTCCACGTGCGCCTCAAAGAGATGTCTGCACAAGTGTAGGGGTCCACTAGGGCCGATGCCTGCCGGGGTCGCGGGAAGGTACTAATGGGTCACCGAGACCTCCGCAACACAGGCAACGAAAGGAATACGGGTGGGTTTTAGTCAGTAAGAGTCTGACACATCCTCCCGCTCCGCCCAGAGCGGGAGAAGATATTTGATGACTTCCAACCCAAAAAAAAATGCCAATCTCAGCGGAGACTAGCCACCCACGTGGGAGATATTATAGTGCACAAGTGTGCGTATGAATGAATGAATACGATGTAGCTATAAATACTAAAAATTTAATTTGAAAGACTTATGCACTAACGAGATCTCTATTCACAAATCAGTTGGCCATTTGAACTCGATTTTTCTAATTGTGCGCTTGGAGCTGTCAAAGTTGTCAGTATTGAGTTCACCCGCCCGCTTACCTCTTCAGCGTCCCGCCGACGCCTCTTAGTACGGTCTATAGAACTCTTGTCTCTGCACTGTTCTGTCATATTATTCGTTAAGTTGTTATTTTTATTTATTACTAGCTTTGGCTTCGCCCGCGCGGATTTTTTTTCCTTACCTAAGAATCTTCTCCTGACAATAACAAACACAACAAAAAAATAATTACCGAAATCGGCCCAGCCGTTCACGCGTGATGCCGTGACCAAGGGGAATAGTGATTAATTTATATATATATATATATATATGTACTTATATATATATATATATATGTACATACACTGTAATATTTTGACATTGACAAGTGCACAGTTAGAAATATCGGGTTATACTAATCACCATACCATTGAAAGTTACTCAATATTTACAAGATGCAATAAGACGACTAGATATAGTACAGTCAACCGCACATCAGTGGTAAGAATTTGACCCCGTTAGCGCCCTTATGTCGTTGAAGTAAGAAGAATTTTCGTGGTGCAGTCGACGGTACCACGAATACAGAATTCCATAGTATATTATGTGCACTTTCCTTTATTTATTGAACGTAAAACTTATTTATTAAATAAATCGAAAAGACAACATACATCGATGAAGTTGAACTATCCTCTATATAAAAGCACTCAGGACAACATCGTCCAAGCTCAGAAAGCAGTTCGTGTCCAATTTCCTGTAAACATTGACATTTATTTTTAAGCGGGTCTGAGATAGACAGGGACAATGGGGCTGGGAGTGATTCCGAGAGCTGCGATAGTTAAGCTAATATTGTAGGATGGTGAAGAAAGAAAGAACGAAACAAATATAGAACGATTATATCACCACAGAAACACGCGGTGTGGCGAGCTAGTATTAATAGAATAGTTAGGTTGCACGGTATACTTTCTTTATCCTTTATTATTTAATACTCACCTATAAACTACGCTGGGCTGCATCGATTGACGTTTTTAAATAAACTATTGGCTGATCAATTGACGTTTTTGAATAAACTATGGGCTGATCAATTGACGTTTTTAAATAAACTATTGGCTGATCAATTGACGTTTTTGAATAAACTATGGGCTGCATCAATTGACGTTTTTAAATAAACTATGGGCGGCATCAATTGACGTTTTTAAATAAACTCTGGGTGGCATCAATTGACGTTTTTAAATAAACTATGGGCTGATCAATTGACGTTTTTGAATAAACTATGGGCTGCATCAATTGACGTTTTTAAATTTCATATCTACACCATTACTAATGGCTATCCTGCGATCTCAATTTAGTTTCAAAACGTGTAAAAAATATAAGTTTTTGGTAAAATAACTTTACTGTGTAATCAAGTATTTTTTACACATACCTAGAGTTCAGTTTTCGATCTAAGTTCAACATATTTGACGACTTTTTCAATATTACTAGTCATCCTCAAATCAACTTAATTCGATTATATTATAATCGAATTAAGTTGATTTGAGGATTAAATTAATTAATTTAAATTTGCTTAACTGGAAACGACATCAATTGGAAATAAGGATTTAAATAGGTATGAAAACTGTTCAAAGGATCCTAAAAAAACACCATCGCTAAATACGACCCATTGCTATAATACGGAGAAGTACCGGTACAAAATGCTGAAAAATGACTATACAATTCCTCATTAATTTACCCAATAACAAAGATTGAGTATCAGAAAGAATTCATAATTGCTCCATGTTCGTTTTGTTTTAATAAATCCAAAGGTATTATTATTATCCAAATACACTTCGTCGCGGGAAGGTACCAAAGAGTTACCGAGGCCCCTGACAACACAGGCAACGGAAGGAATACGGGTGGGTTTTAGTCAGTAAGAGTCTGACACAAAAAGCGGGAGAAGAAGTTATTTGATGAATTCCCACCCAAAAAAAAATAAAGGTACACTTATAAAAGTTTCAAAACCACTAAACTAGGTGAACCAGTAACAAATTAGTTTTAAAAATTAAAACTGCTAACTCAACTGCTACAATATTAAGTCAACGTTCTATGCCAGGCTACCCGTAACGTGACCAACTTTATTGCGGGTAGAATTTTATTTAAACTTATCATTAGCAAAGTTTGTTTTAGTAAATTACTTTGAACTTACTCCTTTTCACCTGACAGGCACATTAAGGCTTCATTTTAAAGTAGTTACGAAATTAACGCGAACTTTATTTCGTATCATGAAGTGCATTATACAGCACTGAAAATTGTGTAAAACGTTGGGAAATATTTAAAGAAGTTTCTCTTTGAAAATGGGGTTACTTTACTTCCAGTAAGTGAAAATGGAAATGCACCTGACTTCGATTATTTAGGTCCTGCTTCGTTGGACTTGTGGTCGCAAGCGCTACTGCTGACTCATGTTCATGTCCTGGGTTCGATTTCCGGGTCGGGCAAAGTGATATTGGGTTTTTCTAATGTAATTTAATTTATTGTTTTGTGTTTCGTAATGTTAATTACTTTGCATACGATTTGTTTAGAATCAATTTTATATAACTAAACAGACAGGTGTGCTGCTGGGGAGTTTCTTCCGCCACTTCTTCTTCCCAGCTAAAGCACTAGGAAGTGGTGAAGGGCGGGCATTTTTGGGGGACTGTCTTATGTAACTTTGACGTTCGAAAAGTGCTGATTCTCAGCCTAGTTTGAATAAATGACTTGATTTTGATTTCTATCTGTAATTTCTCATTACCAGCCCGGAGTCTGGATGTGTACCCGGTTGGTGGCAATAGGCTCGCCCCCTATTACATGGGACTTAAACATAACTGGCGAAATGTGGGTGTATTATAGGTACACCTCTGCCCAACTCTTCGAGGAAACAAGGCGTGATGTTATGTTATGTAGGTCAATTAAAGTGTTGCAGTGCACTTAGGTATATAAGTTTGTATGATGTTCAACTTATCAACCAGTTCTCTCTTGCTCGTTGCTATAAAGTTATCTGACCCTGCCCTTAAGGCTGATTTTGCAACGGTCAGATAACTTTTGCATAGGATATAATTATGTCAAAACTTAGTAACCGCTTCATCATCATCATCATTCTCCTGCCCTTATCCCAATTTATTTGTGGTCGGCGCAACATGTCCCTTCTTCCATACTTCTCTAGTAGTTGTCATCTCGGTAGTCACCACCTTTATAGCTATATCATCTTTCACATAGTTCATCCATCGTTTCTTTGGTCTTCCCCTACTCTTATAGCCATCAAAATTCATACTCATTTTTCCTCACGACATTTTCCGCATTCCTCCGCATCACATGCCAATACCATGACAACCGATTTCCGCACAACTATTCAGTCACCGGTGCCGTTTTCAGACTTCCTCTTAAGTACAAGTTTCTTATTCTATCCATTCCACACATCCCTCTTAGCATTCTCATCTCATTTCATTCATCCGTTTTGTGGCCCAACATTCTGATCCATACAAGACAGCAGGTCTAACCATTGTTTTATATATCTTCCCCTTAAGTTTAAGGGGAGTCGGAGATTGTTCCCGTGACTTGCTGCCATTTCATCCATCAGACTCCGATCAGACTTCGCCATCGCTTTGCACGAGTGAAGTTTTAATAATCTTCCGGCTAATCGAAATAGGATATAGGCCTCCTATTAAAATGGACGTAAACTTGTCATTGAACAATTCTTGGTACGAGTATGTATTCAAACCATCCTATATTTCCATTTTCAGACTATACAGGCAATTTCATAGAAGGCAAAATTGTTTCCCAAATTAACTTTACGACCAACCCATCCATAAACCAGGCATCTACAAATCACATCCCAATCTCATTAGAGATTCTATCCATCAAATATTAGCTTGTTGGGAAGGTTAGTGCGAATTACCTGTGTAAACCTACTGTCCCTCATACATTGAGATAACACCGTAGATTACTGTACCCTTGTTCAGCACTTGCCGTCATATCCTTCAATCATTAACAACGTAGCTGAGATACGTACGTTTTGGGACCGAGTTCTGAAAGGTAGCGTTGGAAAGTGTCTTGTCGTTCCAAAAGTTTTATGACGCTTTTGATAGCAAATTTACTTGATTTTAAACGATGGTGCTGTCTACCATGTCTGACGATCTAATCATTGCCTGGCCTAGAAATATGTACCTAGTCGTGTCTACTAGGAAACACCTAAATGATCGCTTAAGTATTATTGCACGATTTTCAACTCTCAGCGTTTATCCGAGTGTTGAAAATTCAACAGTGCGTTTTTATTTAGGCATTTAGATGTCACCCAGTGTTAGTGAATGAGAAGGAGTCATCGAGCTATTATCTTTTCCTTTCTCAATTTGCACTATATATATTATAGTTCCTAACTCTTTAAATTGTGTTCCAACAACTCAATTTCAATAAACCTTTCCTCGTATGCTAGCTCCCGTTATTCAAATCAAACCAGGGCCAGTCCTGTTTACATATAACGGACGAGGCCCACAGTTAATAGGCGGGTAATTTGTTGTGTCCCAACACTAGAGATACCGGAGTCGATCGGTCTGCGTCGCTCGCCACTTAGCCCCCGTTAACTGGTGGTATAGGCAGATAGGCACATATAGCTGTAGGCATGAGAAATGATGGCTAGAAGCTTATAGATAGCTAGAATTTTATTCAATAACTATTTTATTTTTATAGGTTATTTCATACGTTTATTTTATTTTTTATTTATTTATATCTGTATCTATCCGTGACATCACAGTGGGCCCTATCAGAATACCAGCGCTGCGACACTTATTTCTTAAGTACTGCAGCATTATGCTGAGATAGGAGCCTTTTGGCCTCGTACAGCACTTTTTGTTTTTATTTTAATTTTACTTAGTTTTTGTTTTTTTTTTATGTTTCTATGAGTGTTTTTTAGTTTAATGTGTGATCTCCTGTGCGAGTCCCAATAAATAGTTTTACTTTCTTTCTTTATTTAGAAGTGCAACTTGTGAAAATAAATCATTGAACAAACCAGCTTTAGCCATTCTATACGTCGGTAGGTACTAATGGGTCACCGAGGCCCCTGGCAACACAGGCAACGGAAGGAATACGGGTGGGTTTTAGTCAGTAAGAGTCTGACACACCCTCTCGCTCCATCCAGAGCGGGAGAAGTTGTTTGATGATTTCCCATCCAAAAAAAAAGCCATTCTATACGAAAAAGGGACATTAAAACTGTGAAGCTTGTGTTTCTGGATTTTTGTACAATTGATAGATTAATTATTTGTTGCAACAGTGAAGTAGGAACACAACACACAAAAGCACAATTAAATGATAAACACTGAGTAAGTATATCATGTAAATGAAAAAATACATGCACAATTTAGCGAGACCAGAATTAATCAAAAACCAAAAGCAAAATATTTCATTTCACATAAACCTACATGGGCACTTATGAAATGTCAGAAGCTAGGTGCACGGTACCAGTTGGTCGTTTTCTATGGAGAAGAGCCGGCAAGAAACTCCACGGTTACTCTTTTAAAAGTAATTGGCATTTACCATGTTTTCAGATTACAATGTTAATAGGTATGGGAGGACAGTGTAGGCCTGTCAAGAAGTACCAAGTACTTAACAAAAAATATAAGGTCTACAAATCTAGTCCATTAAGCCTACAACGTTCTCAACTTCACAAAATATAAAATAATCTATAGTAAAATATTAATAAAATAGCAAAAATAAAAACCTATTTAAACCAAATGACATTGAATATATTTATAATGAAATGAAATCGCGAAACGTCTAGTTGATGTAACTGGTGACCGAAAAGCTGGCGGCTTTCTCGCGCAACGCATCAGCATTGCAATTCAGCGAGGAAATGCCGCCAGCATCCTCGGTACAATGCCCCGAGGGCCTTTTTTAAGCCTAACTTAGTTTTAATTTAATTTAGTTAATGTTAATAATCATCTTGTAATTTGGTTATGTAAATAAATGATATTATTTTATAATCTACAAGGATTATAAATATAATCTAGAATTCCGCAGAGAAAAATAGACACATTCTTGAAATGAGATGAATCTTAACTACCTACCAAGGATTTCATAGTTTAGGATTCCTTAAAAGACTACCTATCGTTTACCTTTTTCAATTTTATGATTACCGGCGTTGTTAAAATACTTCGTGTAATTGATAGTCCATACAGATGATGTAATGGAGCTTCTAAATAAAAAAAATATCAAACATCTCAAATTGCTTAACAAACCATTAAAATAAATTGCTACCTGTTAATAAGTTCTCCAAACAATTTAACTTCAAACACATCAATGACGACACAGACGACAAACAGGACTTACATCAGACTCAAAGTCTTTTGATTTAACACAGAAAAACCGTCGCGTCTCGAGAAAAATGTTCGCAAACTCAGCAAGTTAATATAACTTGAAGTCGCATAAGGATTTGCAAACATGGCGTATTGATACTGTGTTAGGTTTTATTAAGTGGGTAAGTTTGGGTTTTGTTACAAAACTCTGTATTTCTTTGTACCAAGCGTCACGCCTGATCCGAGGAGTCACGTAATTAAGCACTGTTGTTCACGATGTTATCGTTAAACAGAAAACCTTTGTATAATAATACTAGATTTAACAGCCGCACGGGTCGATGGATCAGGTTAAGCTACGCTTGCCGCGGTTAGTCCGTTGATGAGTGACCATCTTTACATACCCCTTGGTGCCTTGTAAAGAACTTTAAGCCATTGGTCCCGGCTGTCATTCGTGGATCTTTGACAGTCGCTACTACGGGTCGTCAGAAGCCCGAAAGTCTGACAACCAGTCTTACCAAGGGGTATTGTATTACCCAGTAACTGGGTTGTGGAGGTCAGATAGGCAGTCGCTCTATGTAAAATACTGGTATTCAGCTGTAACCGGTGAGACTGGAAGCCGACCCCAACATAGGAAAAGGCTAGACAGATGATGATAATAATACTAGATTTTATTCAGAAGACTGATAAGCTAAGTTTTTCAAAGCTCTCTTACTATTGTGTTAGCCCGACAGGGTCCACAATGATCACATATAACTTTAAGTTACCACCTAAGTACACATTGTGGAATACAAATTAAGTATTGAACACATTGAGACGTGCCTGGGTCTCAAACCACGACCAACAACTGTAAAGTCGGGGCCGGTATCACTGGGCCGCCACTGCTCTCTGCGTAATTGAATAAAAGAGTAACAATTGCAATTCGACAAAACCCATACCATTATTTACGTTGTCCAGCAGATGAATTTTTCAAACATATGTGTGATGCATTGGATTAGGATTTTCCTTCATAATATCTTGGATTGTAAAAAAAAAGTGTGTGACGCAATTGGGGCGGTGTACCTAATAGAAAGTAATGTACAATATTTATCACAGTATTTAGTCAGATGCATTATAGAGATCCTATCGGTTTTCACATCTGGCACAAAGCCAGTTACAATAATAAAGAAGATAACGAAGAAAAGTATTGATACTTTTTGTCCCATCCTAGCCCACATGATACTACTCGTATCAGTAAATTTATAAATCCTCAAGATACGAGTACGTGCTAGCTAAAAATAAAATCGAATTCGAGTCTTTATGCTTCATTCGCAATTTCGCTTCCGAACTTGTAAACCCCCGCCACGTCTGTCTGTCTGTGTTCAGACACGCGATAAACTCAAAAATTACTGAACAGATTTCATTCATTTTCACAAACAGTTTTCACTAATGGACGGAGTTATTCATGAGGAAGGTGGTGTATAATGTTTTAAGGTTTTGTAAATTGGCTGAAAAATGAGGATTATTGTGGAAGATGTCGGAAAAAAATGTGCTGACTGGGAGCTTTATTGGCGCGCGCCGCGTAAACCGTACGAGATACACAAAATGTATGTTGTACAGGATTGTACATCTTAAAAAGTTCAACAAAAAAGTAAGCGACAGCATATGTCTATCTTCTCAAGATGATCCACAAAAACCATTTTTATCTTTCAGAAGTTTATAAAAACGTCATTGTTATTTCCAAAGCTATTTTAACCGGTGTTATATTAATCCTTATCCAATAGAATTTGTTATCTAAATTGGGCATTTAATTTAGATTAAAATATGCCTGTACATCATTATCATTTAAATAAATACTTTAAGAGATATCACAGATTCAAAATTACGCGTTATGGCGGGCGCAGCGCTAGGAGTCAATAACCTTTTCTTCGGCTATTAGGTATGCTATCGTTTCGGTTCCTTTTAATCCCGGTAGTAAGTTCCCGTGGGATATTTCCCGACATCCACGCGGGTGAAAAGCAGCTCAAACACATTAGTATTTGTTGTAAAAACAACTGTCAAGTTCAAGTTCGAATGTCGCTACTTGAAACATTTTTTTTTTTTTTTTTAGGTTGGGAAATCATCAAATAACTTCTCCCTTTCGGGTGGGCTTGACTTCTTCTTCTTGATTCTTTACAATGATCGTTTTGTGTGACAAGGATAGGAGAATAATTTCAAAAGCGATAACTGATTTTCTTTGTTTTTTCACAGAACGTCTCGTTAGTAACTTATTTAAAATAAGTATTCATTCGTGTATTTCCTTGATAGTAGTCAAATACCCTATTCTACATTAGATAATTAGAAAGAAGAAAGAATTAAAAGAAAATTGTTTTTTCTGCACAAACAAAACGCACAAAAAAGATACATAAACACATAAAAAGTAGCCAAAAGCCTCTATATAAGCCATAAAAGTTTGACAATCTTGTCCATTGCTTGATGTCATGGCCAGGGACCACAGACAATTTGCTCTCTAATCTTTCTAATCAAAACAAAAACAAAATGCCGATTGCAGAGTGGGAAAATTAACAGCTTTTGTAACAATTGTTTGTTACACAAGCAGTTAATTTTCCCACTCTGTGTTATTGTTGTTGTCAACAATAACAAGAACAATTAAACAGTGCGTCGCATCTGTGCAAGAACAGGTCCTTGCTCAGCGAAATGCTGTGACTTCAGACAAGCCTATCGTCAACAGTGCTGATCTTCGGCAATTACCTACCTATCGAATGACGTAATGACGTCGTCCCCCTGTGTTTCATAATAAATCGGTTAAGTGAAAATTTTCCACAGAAATATTTGTGATTCCAGCTGATTAAAGTATTTACTTACTTCTAACTAAAAATATATATCCGTAATTAGATTTTAAAATTGTATATGTGCGGCTCTTAGAGTACTTTAATATGGATTAAAAGCGTTTTAGCTGGCTCTTAGAGAGGAATTCAGGATACTATTAAGTTATTAAAACGCCGAGTCTAGAGAATATTTTATTAATTTCAGTGGAAAATTGTGATCAAACCTATGATTTTATTAGCGAAGGCTTTTGAACCCGTTAATTGAATTTAGTCCCTGTTGATTGTATTATCGTTAAATGTGAACATTTATTATAAATAACATAACATCACGCCCGTATTTCCCCGCAGAAGGGTAAGCAGAGGTGTACTTACCTATAGTACACCCACATTTCGCCAGTTCCGGTTAAGTCCCATGTAATAGGAGGCGAGCCTATTGCCATCAACTGGGCATAAATCCAAACACCAGGATTCTACTAAGAACTAAGAAAACAAAAAACACCTGGTAGAATTTAACGAATTAGTATCTTCACAATGTTCTGCTTTGAACCCCAAAAATACCATTCAGACTTCAGATAAAACGAAAGAAAACTTCAGTATCCCGACCAGTCAGTCATTATCAAAGAATTGAAATATAACCGTTCCAACCGTTAACACCAACTTACATAAGACTTAAACCAAATCTATTGTACCCTTAACTTCAGTCAACTTCGCCGGCTTAAGATTGTAGTGCTATTACCCAGGTTTTAACATGCAAATTCATTCAGCTCCCTTAATACAATCTTCCCTCGGGAGTTGAGTGGGCTAATAAATCTGAAGAAGACAAATATAATTTAATTTTTAACTAAGAACTTGTAGGGCTTCTCATGGTAATTTAAAAAGAACGGAGAGCTGAATTAAATCTCGAGGGAGATATTAAGATAATTTTGTGTTCGGATCTTCCTCCATCTTTTGGTTTTCGTCATCTGTCGGCGCCACCACCTGAATCAATTTTGACATAATAAGGAAAAATTATGCAGGACAGATGGAGATTATCATTTTATTATCTTCACAGCTGTTATTCTTAATATCAATGTCTTGCTGCTCAATTATAAGACTCTGGTGAGTCAATTTTTTTTCGGGATATATTGTTTGCTCCATTCCCGTAACTTCATAACTAACATTTTAACTAATATTTGGATGTTTATTACTCAGTCACGCAAACAACGCTGAACAGATTTGGATGAAATGGTATGGAGCAGTGGTGGCCCAGTTGTAACGGCTGCGACTTGCGGGATGTAAGGTCGTAGATTTGAACCCAGACAGGCGCTTTACTTTGTGTAAATTATTTCATCACCACTGCTCTCAAAACGGTGAAGGAAAACATCATGAGGAAACCGGCATGTCCTGGAACCAAAAATTCGAAGATGTGACATCTACCAACCCGCACTGGGCCCACGTGGTGGATTACGGTCCACTCCCTCTCACAGAGAGGAGGCGTGTGTCCCAGCAGTGGGAACATTATAGGCTGATTATCTATAAATAACACAATCAAACCGGTTGCTTTTTAAATACTAAAATTCCCGAAAAGAGGTGCCTAATACAAAAAACTACCTAAAAGATACATCCATTCTTCCACTTCAAAAAGAAGGAATCGAAATCCGTGACTTAAACCAATTTATCTCCTGAAGACAGCGTTTAACTTGAATTTAAATCCAAGACTTGGTCGGAATAGCAGTAGACACTTCGCTACAAGAGTTGAGTTTTATACTTGGTAACACTTTCAGATGTTTAAAAAAAGTAAAATCTTTAATAGCGGGTGCCTTGAGTGCTGGAGCTCGAACGGTTTGCCAAGGGAATGTCCTGGCATCGGCTGACTGCTTTGTGTAATAAAGAAATAAGTCGCTTCCATTTGACTGCCACTGGATTCTTTGAAGGCGTTTTCTCAAATGCTCTTCTATTTTATACTTGGATGATTTGTTTGTTGTCATTTTAAAGACTTTTTGTAACAGGGCCATTAGAAAACACATATTTCTAGATTCTATTCTGTTTTACGCGGTGTATTTACCCCAGCTACTCCAAAAAGACACAGTTGTGAGTTTATTCTGCCTTCAAAATACACTGGTAAAGGTAAAATTTTCTCCACGTCATTCCAGGTAGCATATACGTATCAGATAGCATAAAGTACGGAAATACTTCAACATTCCCGTACGGCCGTACCGCAACCCCTCGACCAGTATATTCAAAATATTTACACGCAAAACAACCGACTTCCAAGTATGCTTTGACAAATAACCCGAAAAACTCCTCGAAGTTGCACGAAATTCGCGATCGCAGTAAAAGAGGAAAAATTTGGAACACCACCACGTAAGCACGATTCTACGAATGTTGTTAGAAACAGCGGCCAAGTGCGAGTCGGACGCGCACACGAAGGGTTCCGATTCACCGTACAATATTTAACACTACATAATAAAAAAAACGCGTTATTATTTGTTGTTGTATCGGCCATGGTGGTTGTCTTGCTACCTACACGGAAAAAAGGATCTCTTCAGCGAAGAATATCAATATTCTCAGAAAAATTGTTTCAATCCAAGTAAATATTTTCATATTACGTTATGAAAATATTTACTTGGATTGAAACAAATTTTTTTAAATGTACTTAGTCCAAGAAAACATGTTTACTCAAATTAAGAATAATAAATACTTGGTTTTTATTCTTGACACAAGCAAATATTTTTGACTCAAGACTATAATAATCTTAATTGAACAAAATATCATTAATATTCTTAAAATTAAACATAATAATTCTTCATTTAAGTATAATGTCTTCGAAGAAGACAATAAAACTAAGACAAAATTTTACTTCATTCATAATTATATTGTTTTCCCCATATATGAATCAATATTTGTCTTGACCAAAAGGATATTGTCTTAATTTAAGACATCCTTTTTTTCCGTGTATTAGCGCCGATTCACACCGGGAAAACAGCGGCCGGCAGCGGCGCGGCGAGCACTTTCAGTGTGAAATAATTTTATACTTTATCTACATAATTAAAAGACCAGTATCGCTTGAAAAGCTCAAAAAGGTCGCGCGGCCGCCCGAGGTGCCGCGAGCGGTCTCGCGGCTACGCGCGCCTGGTCAGTGGTACTGCCCGCGTCACGTCGCTACCGGCCGCTGTCGGACGCCGCCGGCTCTTGCCGTTCCGCTGTGAATCGGCCCTTACGGTTCAAAAGATACAGCCCTGTGGCTAAAATATGGACGGACGGATAGCGGAGCCTTAGTAGTTGGGTCCTGTTGGGAACCTTTGGTAACGAAACCCTACAATGTATTGCAAGTTAGAAAAAAATGTTGATATCGCATTATGGCGGAAAGTCGCGGAACTGCATACGATAGCGGATAATTTGAGCAGGTCGGAGTTTCGGAGAAGTGGGCACACGCTACCTTCCCAAGTGCTAGTTTTAACGGTAATTGTCGGGTAAAGTATAACAAATTTTGTTGTAACACACTTTGTAGTTGGCGCTTGGTGCATTCGCGAAATTGGTGCATTCGGTTTTAGTATAAAAGTAGGTGCCTGTTAGATGTGCTGCAAACTGAAAATTAGACTTTAAATTTGATTAGATTTTAGAATTTCTACTAAAATATAACATAATATACGTAACATCACGCCTTGATTCCCCGAAAGGTTAGGCAGAGGTGTACCTATAGTACACCCACATTTCGCCAGTTATGTTTAAGTCCCTTGTAATATGGAGCGAACCTATTGCCATCAATAGGGCACAAATGCAGATGGAAAAACCCAATAACACTGCCAGACCTGGGATTCGAACCCAGGTCTCCTAAACCAGGTTTTACTCAAATTATGTTGTAAATGTGTGTCAGAGGAAATTTTCTCGCCCATAGATGACCTTTTGGTGAACTTTGCCACGCTTTTTTTTTTGGGTGGGAAATTATCAAATAACTTCTCCCGCTCTTGGCCGAGCGTGAGGGTGTGTCAGACTCTTACTGATTAAAACCCACCAGTGTGCCTTCCGTTGCCTGTGTTGCCAAGGGCCTCGGTAACCCTTTCGAACTTTCCCACAACTTTGCCGCGAAATTTGCCTTTCCCTCAAAGTTCCCGCCTCCTCCTTCGCGACCATTACAGCTTCACAGAAGGAGGTGACGGCTGCCCATGCCCTTTCGCTCCGTACTATGGCCTGGACCAGGGCTGGACGCGAGAGATCTCCGCCGCAGATTGCTTCCACGAGGACACGGCGGTGCTCTGCCCAAGCCGGGCAGACCTCCACCGTACGCTCCACCGTGTCCTAAATTGGTAGCCTGGGTTATAGAAAAGGACATAGGCTACTTTTTATCCTGAATAGCAGACGACTTCGCCTGCGACAGCTAGTAATATAATATATCCAACCTTCCAACACCGTTCCTACACCTAAAACCGGATTATCTTATACTTTAAAGCCCTAAAAACGTTACCCTACGTAAAAATATGCAATTCTACAATGTTTTTACAACCTGGAACCCTAAGAGATAACCCAGAAGCGTCGTTTAATTTATCTCATATTGGACTGGGACCTTTTTGTCATGGACACGAAAGGAAATGTGAAACACTTAATTTTTTGCGAATGTTGGCGTGTCCTCTGCTGCCCTTATCTTGCATTTTGTAATCATACCAAAACAACACGCCTGTAATCCCCGAAGGGAATAAGCCGAGGTGTACTTGTAGTACACCCACATTTAGCCAGTTATGTTTAAGTCCCATGTAATGGGGGGCAAGCCTATTGCCATCAACCGGGCACAAATCTAGACTCCGGACTGCACTGACAAGAGAAATTCCTAATGGAAGAACCCAATATTAACGATTTCCGGGCTTGGGAATCGAACTCATGATCAGCAGTAGTAACGCTTGCCAGCAATAGACCAACGAGGCAGTAACTTGGACCCCTTAAACCTCTATTGGAAATATAGTGTTTTATTTTTGCTTTGGATAATGATAAAGACAATGTTTGACTAATTGTTTTTTTTGGCTAATTAATTAATTCTAATTGCCATCCAATGTGGCAATGCTGCCCCAGCCTTTTGGGCACTTTTCCCGTTGACAGCGATGCGAACGAATTTTTTTGGTGTTTTTGGTATTTTTATTATACTTATACTTTTTTTTAAGATTATTATGTAAAATAGGTTACAATATTATTTATTATGAAAAATATAAAATAAAGTATGCACTAATTAATGCCTACCAATTATTACATACAAAGTAAGGAGCTCAGCTCTACACAGGTTTTTTTTTCAGCCGTGTAAACACCAGATTTATTTGTAATAAAAGCAAATGTCTTGTGAAATTAAGTCGTTCTTTTCAGAAAATGAATTACACAATAAAAAGTATTTGTATTTCTTGTAATAATAAAATTCTATTCTAACCATAAACAATCTTTGTTCTAGGTAAGTCTACAAAGAAATTACTTTCGGAAAATATCCGTCCGGGACCCAAAATAGACAGCAAAAAAAGGTAAGTCGTTTATCATCGAAAAATGCTCTCGAAATAATGAAAATGTTTCCCCTTTTTTTTTTCAATACGCAACCGTAAATGTGTTCCATCCATCATAGTGAGGGAGTTCCCCGGATCTGCATAATCGAGTCATTTCTGTAATTTTTACTGCTGATGCGCCAAATATACGGGGTGTCAAGGGACATCGACGCGAACATAACATAAATCTATACAAAAAATTAATAAAATTGAAGTCTGTTTTTAATGTCAAAAAGAAAGCTTTTCACTAAATGCATATGAATTTATATACGGTACTTACAACAAAAAAAAAACAAATGTTAACATTTTTTTCTGTATGTCTGTTTGTACCGCCTAATCTCCGTAACGGCTGGACCGATTTTGACGAGACTTCCACTGGCAGATAGCTGATGTAATAATGAGTTAACTTAGGCATACTTTTATTTTAGAAAAATCCACGCGGGCGATGTCGCGGTTAGTAGCTAGTTAATTATATGCTGCCAGACCCATCAGCGTTGTCGTATTATACTTTTGTATGAAACCGCAGAGTATTATTTTCAAACCGATGATAAATTTCTACGCTGGGGGTCAAGAATACTCTTACGCCGTGTGTACTCATCATACATCACTATTGTATGTTCGATTTAGTTCATTCCAATTTTAATTAATCGATTTTTTTTAGCACAATTGCTATAAAGTTAAATTACTAAGTTCAATTTCCTAACAAAAGAATTCCATTTCCTTCACTAAGATTTATGAATCGTCTAATTCTGTTCTTTATTTAAATCGCATTTTCTGCACTGGCGAGCATTCGTTCCGTTGTTTCGGTTTTATCTTTTTTTGTGTGTAGTTTGTGTTCGGTGCCAGTAAGTCTTTGGATCTGGCCAGTATCCGAGTATCCGTCCCTGGCAGTTTGCCCGGGAAGAGTCTCTGATTACATTCGAAGGGGATTCGATTTCATTTCTCGAATATAACACTTGACTGTTGGATGTCGCGAATGATATTCCCACTATACACTATCGTACGTACCTTACTATTAGTCTTATAATGTGAATATGCGATATTCCCGACTGTTTATCGGCCAATCTCGCTAAATGATCGGCTGGACTATATTTGTGGTTCCGTATAGTTGGACTATTTAGTTGCGTGGCTTTATTTGTGTAATGCAGTGACCAACTGGATTTCGTCGGGTAAATGAATACAATGATTTTGTGCTAGCTATATTGCTGATTTGAGAATTGCTCACATTAGTATCATTATATTAATACGTGAAGTAAAAACTTTGTATCCCTTTTTACAACAATTACGCGGACAGAGGAGTATAAAATTTATATGGAGGAGGAGTGCAGAAAGTTAATATTTTTAAATAATATGCATTAGAAATAAATTAAATTCATACTTAAACAAAAAACATTACACAACACTACCATGCGTTTGACACACACACACATAGTACCAGGGCGTCATGACTTGAAGATAGACAGGTGACAGAAGTGACGGCTTGAACATGGAATAAGTAAGTACTATATATATTGTAGTAGGTAGTTATTTCGACCAGTGGGCGATCACTACTAAGTAATTAATGAATTGCCATAATTATTTACGTTTTATTGGATTAAATGGAAAGATGATGATTTTAGATTGAATAGCTGGTTAACCAATGGTTGGTTAACTAGTTATTCAAGCTGTATTAGAGATATATGCACTATTAAATGTAATTTTCCCATTGTGCGCTTTTATCACTATGTGACGATCACGTCACGGCATCATGATAACACAAGTAAGTTAAATGTATAGAATGTTTCCATACATTTAACTTTTAAATCTCCGCCCACGATAACGATACCATGTGCACGTATTTCCATATAATATCGTGATGTTAGAAATTATAAAAGCACATATTCAATATTTTCCAAAAAAATTTCACTAACATAAACACAAACTCGTCCCAACTCCCTGCCGGGGTCGCGGGAAGCTACTTATTGGTCACCGAGGCCCCCACAACACAGGCAACGGAAGGAATACGGGTGGGTTTTAGTCAGTAAGAGTCTGACACACCCTCCCGCTCCACCCAGAGCGGGAGAAGTTATTTGATGTTTTCCCATCCAAAAAAAAAAATCTCAACTCCAAAAACAATTAAAAAGAACTGTCCACCGCATGCCAAGCTGCGTTTACAAGACTTTGGACAAGTAGACGGCACCCTTGCCAAATTGCAGCTACAGCCTTGGATCCAGTGCCACTTGGTAATATGAACGCCTTGCGCAATTCTTCCACTTGAAATAAAATATAAAAGCGACTGATAAAATACATTTTCCGGTAAAAAGCGAAACTAATGAACACGTATTACTGTTACTGTCAGCCTGTATCATTCCACTGCTGGGCAAAGTCCTCCCCCTATGAATTCCAATGTTTGAAAGAAAGAAAAATCAGTTTAATAGGGTCTAACACCAATTTTTAAAAGTGTCTTAATTAAATTCTATAGTGCTAATATGCCCCAAAAAATCACAAAATTTTTATTCAATCGATAATTGCCATAAAAATGCATTTAAATTTTACATTTTACAATTTCGCGCGTAGTTTGACGAAAACGCTGGACGCAGTGGACGCCATGTTGCTCTGTGGTAATGACGTCACTTGGCTATGTAAACAAATGCGCTGATCTATTATCTAACTATCAGTTGACACGTTTTGGTTTACACAGCGGTATGACGTAATAACATGGCGGCTACTATTTTATGGTGTTTTTTAACAGATTAGAAAAACTGAAAACGTTGAATTGAATTTTAAAATTTATTTTGTTATTTTATGAACTAAAAGTAACATTTTCCGACTCCTTTTTGCCTAAACTACCTCAATAATATATTTATAGATTTTTTCTCGTATATATAGCCTATAAAATAGCCTATTTTCACAGAAGCACGTGCAGGCAACAGATCTAGAGTAGTTAAACAGAAAAATAATATAAAATAGATCGACATATAATCACAAAGCACTCACACAAGGCTTCCACTCAGAAATGCAAGCGATGCAGAGCTAATGTAGACCACTGTCGTTTGTTTTGTCCAGTTCATCCCGCCATCTTCTCGGGGTCTGCCACGACGCCTTTTAGCTGTCTCAGGGTTAGTGGAACCCTGAGACAGCTACAAGGCGTAGTGTTACATAACACGTGTTATGTAATATTTTTTATTTTGTAAAGCTAAACTTATTTAATTGGTCAAGGACAGCTAATGAGACATAATTTATTTTCTATTGTTTGACTCGGAATCGGTGTTGCGCGGGGCTTAACAGGTTAAGCTATATATATATATATACACGACGCCTTTTAGCTGTCTCAGGGTTAGTGGAACCCTGAGACAGCTACAAGGCGTAGTGTTACATAACACGTGTTATGTAATATTTTTTATTTTGTAAAGCTAAACTTATTTAATTGGTCAAGGACAGCTAATGAGACATAATTGATTTTCTATTGTTTGACTCCGAATCGGTGTTGCGCGGGGCTTAACAGGTTAAGCTATGATTTTGTTTAGAGGCACTAACACCCGGTTTCTGAATTAATAACATGAAGTTGTGAACTTGTAAACGCTACTTTAGCATTTCTTCGGGTGAAAGCCCGCAAAAATATCAAGATATATTGAATTTCTACATATCTTTTTATTGGGCTGTATTGGATAAATCACCTTAAGTACTGCTAAAGTGGTATTTGACAAGTTCTCAACTTCAAATTCTCAATTCAAAAACCGAGTGTAAATTAAAGAAAATATTTTAGATTGACTTAAGCTAGTACCTTTATGACCTTCATGGTTACAAAGACTTTGAATGGAGAGTATTTTTTTCAATAATATATTTATTTGTAGGTACTGATTCTGTAGAAATCCACAGCTGGACAAAAGTCTCTCTAAATAACTAGGGAATGTCTTCTCGTCTATGGTAAATAACTGGAATAACTTCTTGTCTATGGTAACAATATTTACTAGTTAGGAAGCTGTCAATTATTTTTTGAGTGTGTGTCAATTATTTCATCACCACTGCTCTCAAAACGGCGAAGGAAAACATCGTGGGGAATGTCCGAGAACCAAAAATTCGAAGACATGTGACATCTACCAACCCGAACTGGGCCCGCGTGATAGATTAGGGCTCGCTCCCTCACACAGAGGAGGCCTGTGACCCAGCAGTGGGAACATTACAGGCTGATTATGCTATGCAAAGCTGGTAGCGAAACTCCCTGGCTAATACGAGGGCGGGTCAATAAGTCCGTGACTTTTGGAATAAAACACAGATTTTTTGATAAAAAAATAATTTTATTTTTCAACGTAGTCTCCCTTGAGCTCTATACACTTTGTCCAACGCTTCTCCAATTTTTTTATCCCTTCCAAAAAAAATGATTTGTCGAGGTCCTCAAAATAGGCCTTTGTTTGCGAGATGACTTCATCATTGGAGTCAAATCTTTTTCCACCAAGCCATTTCTTCAGGTTTGGGAACAAGAAGTAGTCGCTCGGAGCCAAATCTGGAGAATAGGCCGGATGAGGGAGCAATTCATAGCCCAATTCATGGATTTTTGCCATGGCAACTGCACATGTGTGCACCCTTGCATTGTCTTGGTGGAAAAGAACTTTTTTCTTGGCCAAATGAGGTCGGTTTTTTTTCAAATCGTCATTGAATCGGTCCAATAAATTGGCATAATATTCCCCATTGATTGTTCTTCCCTTTTGAAGGTAGTCAATGTGGATTATCCCGCGTGCATCCCAAAAAACAGTCGCCATAACTTTATTGGCTGACAAACCCACCTTGGCCTTCTTCGGCGCCGATTCACCCTTAGAAACCCACTGTTTTGACTGTTGTTTGGTCTCTGGTGTGTTGTGATGGATCCATGTTTCGTCCACGGTTACAAAACGGCGCAAAAACTCCTCCATATTGCGATTAAACAACGCCAAACCTTCCTGTGAAGTTGTTACACGATTGCGTTTGTGGTCGACTGTGAGCAAACGCGGCACCCATCTTGCGGAAAGCTTTCTCATGCCCAAGTGATCATTCAAAATTGAAACCACTGAGCCATGCGAGCTCCCTACGGCTTCCACAATCTCTCGCACTTTCAATCTTCGGTCGGCCAACACCATATCGTGAATTTTTTCGATTGTTTCGGGTGTAGAGACCTCAACTGGGCGTCCAGGACGTTCGGCATCTTCAGTGCTTGTACGGCCACAACGAAATTTAGTAAACCACTTTTTTACCATTGAAATCGATGGTGCAGAGTCCCCATAGTATTTATCAAGCTTAGCCTTGGTCTCGGTAATGGTTTTTTTTCGCAAGAAATAATGCTTAATAAGCACACGAAATTCACTTTTTTCCATTTTCTCCTCAAATTAGTGAGTAGTCTGATAAAAATAGCTGTCAAACACAAACTAACTGACGCAGCAAGTTTAAATTTTGACAGGAGTCAACTGACAGATGCCTGTTGACAGGAGCAGTGTTGCTGTTTTAGTAAAGAGGTCAGAAATTCAAAAAGTCACGGACTTATTGACCCGCCCTCGTATTTTGACTGCGCAAAGGGGTACAAAATATTTGTCTGCCAAACGTAGCCATTTCGCCAATGACGGTCGTTCGTTGCAACGATGTATTGGACAAGCCATAGACAAAACAGAGGACAATAGCGTTCGATAGTTAACGTTTACAAGCCGATATTTTGTATACAGAATTACTTTTAAGTGAGTTGAAAGTTTGTTTAGTTACGAGTAGATGAATATTTGGACTGATGACCTTGTGAAGGCCGCAGGAATCCGCTGAATGCGGGAAGCACAAAACCGGTCGAAGTGGCGGTGCTTGGGGGAGGCCTATGTCCAGCAGTGGACGTCTTTCGGCTGAAATGATGATGATATGTATTATTTTGTGTAGTTTTAGCTAAGAATATACACAAAAGCGGTTTTTAATTTTGTGTTTGTTAAGCAAACTACAACCATTTGTAGAAAACACACACACACAAACAAAACACACACATACCGAACACTTTTACAAAAGTTAAATGTTTTTGTATTTGGATTATTTGAGACGTAAGCAATTTAAAATACTAGGGATGGTATCGTAGTTTATGTAGACAAATCATACACACATATTAAATGCTTAATAATATATGAACAACAACTTTTGAGGTAAAATATTTATACTAAAAGTAACTTATATAAACAGTTTCGAAGCACAGACTAAGTAATATGGAAATTGCATAAATGATGTAAAGTATGCCTTTGTACCCCAACCTACTCTAGAAGTCTAGACCAGGGATTCCCAAAGTGTTCGATATCGAGGGGTCGACATAAATGAAAACTGATTTTGGGGGTCGACGAGGTCTAAAACTCGATCCCTATTACTTAACACAGGTTCTGAAAATGATTAAATATAGAGGCCTTGGCAGAGCGTACAACTTTGTGCCTTTTGGCGTCGAGACCCTCGGTCCGTGGGGTCCCAGTGCGCATAAGTTATTTGCGGAAATCACGAAACGTCTAGTTGATGTAACTGGTGACCTAAAAGCTGGCGGCTTTCTCGCTCATCGCATCAGCATTTGCAATTCAGCGAGGAAATACCGCCAGCTTCCTCGGTACAATGCCTCCAGGGCCTTTTTTAGGTTTAACTTAGTTTTAATTTAATTTAGTTAATGTTAATAACCATCTTGTAATTTGATTAAGTATGTAAATAAACAATCACACAAGTTCTTGTTTAAAACTTTCAAGATACTGTATAAGTTGTGTTACGTGTACCAACTTGTTATAAGAATAACTAATATTTTAGTAGAAAGTATCATTGTTGTACTTTAAAAAAACTCAACAAGTCGATAAGCGTGCACAAGTTCGTACAAGATGAAAAAATTGGCTATGGGAGTCCGAAGCAGGGTTGTTGCATCAGCATCAGCATCCGCAGAACTTCAGCATCATTTTCAACATCAGCATCAGCATCCGCATTGATCGATGCTGATTATTAATGCTGAAGTTCGAGTCGTGACATGACCGCAAAGGGGGCGGAGCTTGTAGCACGAGTTGTGTTCGCTTGCGAGTTTTGACCAATCCAGAGGTCAACCGCGGTGATTGCCATTGTAAACAAACGCAAACTTGTCGCATTACGTTATAATACGTCATTGCGCGTGAAAGTCATTGTTCTTTTTGTAAACTGTTGTGTGATGAAAATAATGCCGCCTCCGTTGAGAAGTGGAATATGGTCGTATTTTAAATTAGTGAATCAAGGAAAACTGTGCAACACCAAGTGTGCAATACCAAGGAAAACTGTGCAACTTTTAGGTATAAATTCATAATGGTCACTGCTTTTTTAAAGAAAATAATTAAAATCAGCATCAGCGTCCGCTGATGTCTATGTTAAAACTTCAGCATCAGCATCCGCTGATGTGAAAAAAATATGCATCAGCAACAACCCTGGTCTGAAGTATCAGTTCGTTTTGGAAAAGGGGTCTCTTGCCCAAAATAGTTTGGGAATCCCTGCTCTAGACTCTAGTAATGGGTTAAATGACTCAACAAATTCGCGGTATTCAATCTAATCTCGCTGAGACACATTACAAAGTAGCAGGAGTAACCAATTATAATATTCTTGGCGGTTTTGAAATACTTTGAGACTAGAAATTCTTCAACGCTAAAGCAAAAAAATGCTAAAATCCAACGTAACGGTTTTGCCCGCAGCTTTGCCCGCGTGTATATAAGAAATTATCCCACAGCAACTTATTACCAGGGTATAGTATTCTATATCCCAACCCAGGTCATGGTCTATCCGGGTGCCAAATTTCATCCAAATCCGTTCAGCCGTTAAGGCGTGAAAAGGTAACAGATAGACAGACCGACATACATACAGAGTTACTTTCGCATTAGAAATATTAGTATTATATTAATGAAGGGGCGTTTTTGGGGACTGTCTTGTGTAATTTTTACGTTCGAAAAGTGCTGATTCTCAGCCTGTACGGCAGTATGAATACTTCTTTATTACGTCAGTGCAACACCTGCCTATGACGTATGTTATTGACTGCCTACGACACCGGCGGACTGCTATTTTTTATATTTTTATATGTTCTTTATATCTATTTTAAGAAATATTTAAAAATATATTTTATATGTAAAAAAAAAAAACGAAATAATAATAATAATATAGTTTATTCATCAAAAAATCCAGATAGTTACATCAACAATCAATGGGTAGAGAGTTATACAGTTAATTTGTTTGTTATAAAATCTGTACTAAAATTTTTAAAACCCAGGTAGGCTCAAACTAGGTTATAAACCTGTATTTTGAGAAACAGTGTACGGCCACAAAATCCTTATACACTACTGTTACAACAATGAATGAACGGTGTCGTCCTACCGCTGCATTAATTTATGTGATTCTGTACATGTGATTCTGTGTTTTAACGTATGTATATGTGTCTGAGAGTGAGTGTGCGAAGGAGTCTAGTAATTCTATAATTACTAAACTCCTTCTCCCCACTTTAATCCTTCGTTCAATTTAAAGTAAATACAATCGTCTGGAGGCGAGAGCGGTGCCAATTCTCGTAAATCGATACACTTAACTAAAGGAGATCGAGTGCTCGACACCGAGTCGCGAGCTCACACCTACTTATTTACCTGTACGTGTCGGGAAATTCTTTCTAGAACTTTCCTAGATATGTGTCGCTTTATGTGGCATCTTTTGTGGAAAATCGTAGCAACTTTAGAGATTTCAAGTGAAGTTATGTCTTGTAATTGCCGGTAGTCGGTATTGCTATATCGCTGTCCTTGCTATGGGTTGTAAAAATGAGGTAGATAAATAGATTAATATTTATTAGCTTAAACACGTGTCATACATACAAGAAAAGACATGCATGCAAAATAATAACAACATTATTAGATACAGACATGTATGCCACGTGATGTGACGTGCAAATGTCAAGAAATATTATTAATTAAAACATACTCTTAAAATAACACACACACAGACACACTCATTCCACTCAGAGCATTGATTTCAACAGCACTTGTCCGAACCGCACCTCAGCACTTCCACTAACGTAAAAATCACAACACTACTGAGAATTTTGCTGTTTTTAGGGTTCCGTACCTCAAAAAGAAAAACGGAACCCTTAAGGCTTGTACACACTGGCGCGACTTGTCGCGCGACAAGTCGCGCCAGTGTGTACAAGCCTTAAGGGTTCCGTTTTTCTTTTTGAGGTACGGAACGCGTGGAGTTATCGAGTTGAAATTAAAACCACATACTCAGGTCTTTTCGTCCCTTCAGTCCCCACTGACACCGAATAGGAGTCTTGGGCCACGCGGTTTGCAACTCTATTATAACGCAATAAGGCGCTCATCCGTGGAACGAGGTAGGGGCGGGAGGGATCTTGACTTCATGCGACAGCGGCGCGCAAGCGGTTCTGTATGCGGAAGGCGGAGGACAGGGTGTTGTGGCGCAGCCTGGAGAGGCCTATGTCCAGCAGTGGACTATCATAGCCTGAGTTCATTGATTGATTGACTAAGGTCTAAAGTCCCTTGAAGCTGTGAAAAAATCTAACTTCTAAGTTAACGTATAAAAAAGATACGGCCGTTTATGCCGCAAAAAACGTATATTTCGACACTCTCAAGGGAATCAAAATTTATAGGGTACTTTCCCTTGACCTAGAACTATGAAATTTGCCAAGTAATATCGTCTTATACTACAAGTACCTACAGGGAAAAACCTGAAAACTATACATTTGTAATTAAATCAGTAATTAAAAAATAATTTCAACTCGATACCTCCACGCGTTCCCGAGATAAAGGGTCTTGGCAGACAGACAGACAGACGGACAACAAAGTGATCCTATAAGAAGCTAACTCAAAAGTATCAGAACATCAAAATTTGATAAAATTCATATGGGACCACCTCAGGAGTACGAGTATATACTTATAACCTTTCCAAAAAATAAGAATTCTCGAAATCGATCCAGAATTGATAAAAATATTGATAAGCCTACGTAAACATTTAAAAAAAACATACCAACTCCTCCTTTTTTTAAGTCGGTCAAAAAAAGACCACAATTGGGCGTAATAAATGAAAGCCCTATAAAATTCCATTACCCGAATTTTCTGCATAAATTGACAAAAAAATATTCCGAAAAATTCTTAATGCCTTTATAATCGTGCATATATAATTATGTATTTATGATAATTATTATGATTTTATTATCATGAACGAGTGGATTTTAATGCTCCTACTAATGGAGTTTTCATTGACCATTAGTTAGCGGGCAGTTGGAAAAACTACGCGAGTTTTTCTCTAGCCAGAAAGGACATTAAACTGAATGAGTATGGAGCTTGCTAGTTTTATATGAGACTGCTGTTATCTATGTAACCCGTTATGGCAACTAGATTATGACGGTTATGATCAACATCCGATTGGTGAAACGTAATATGAAATGTAAGACACGTTGAAACAAATTCGCCTAGTGTTTGTGTTACATGTCAGGTTGCATTGCATAAATTTGTATTACATTACATTTCATGCTGCATTGCATACATTTGTATTGCATTACATTTCCATTGCATTGCATTGTCGCATTGAATAAATCTGTCTTACTTTACATTTCATGTTGATCACATTACATTTCATGTTGCATTGTATAAATTTGTATTGCATTACATTCCATTTTGCATTGAATAAATCTGTCTTACTTTATATTTAATGTTGCATTGAATACATTTGTATTACATTACATTTCATGTTGCTTTGAATAAATTCGTACTACATTACATTTCATGTTACGTTTTACCAGTCTGTACTAATCATAAGACACCTTTACTCCTTTGCCGTCGTAAATCAATGCCATCTAAAAATAACTCGTTTTCATAAAAATGCTGGAGTTCCTATTTTCCAATATTCAGCATTATTTCCGTTCGGAGTACCTTTCCAGTTAATTTAATATTATTGTACACTCAATTGGTCGGTTAAATTTTTCCATTGCGGATGAAAGAGTTGAATAAATAGTTAGTTTGAATTTATGTAGTGTTATGGTTTTAACTTATTTATTCATCGTTACGCTGATATTTTTAAAGCTTACAAATCTGTTTTATTTTTGGATGGATATCGCTGTATTTAATTGTATTTTAATGGGATTTTCCTGATGTAGTTCTGTGTTTGTGATAGATAAAAGTTGAAGGGCACTTGGAACTGTTGTTAAAAGCTACAGATGCTCTTGTAATTACTGGTTTTAAACTTTTTCAAAAAATCCAGTAAGAGTATTTATTTGACTTAGGACAAAATGATATGAGCCAACAAAACTGATATCATTCTCATTCTTTCTTTTATGAGGACACCTAAGATTATAAGCCTAAGAGCCACCTAAGATTACGTTTAAGACAAGGAAGTTTGGCAATAATTCCTTCTGCACATGTGGTTTCCCTAGTAACGAGATAACCATGAAAATGTCTATTAACTGTTCCCAAATTACGATGTTTATTTTTATTTTTTTTATCTTGAGACAATCTTTTCATTATTGTTTTAATTTTATTTTTTTAGTATATTATAATAAATGTAGGTAATAAACCTTTAAAAAAATATAATAAATATAATTATAAAAATATAATAAATCATCTTGTAATTTAGTTATGTAAATAAATATATATAAGCTTAAAAAATATATATATTTTACATTATACAGCTACAATTTCTGTCAATTGGAACCGTGCACCTAGCTTCTGACGTTTCATAAGTGCCCATGTAGGTTTGGTTTATGTGAAGTGTAGGTTTATGTGAAATAAAAGATTTTGATTATCAATTTTGTTGTCCCATACCATTTTGTTCTAAGTCAAATATTCTCTTTGGATTTTTTGAATAAGTTAAAAACCGTTAATTACCAGAGAATAGCCAAGAGCATCTGTAGCTTTTTACGACAATGCCAAGTGCCCTTCAACTTTTATTTGGATATCACTATGCCCGATTACATAGACCTATAAAATCATGAATAACCAACACAATACAACCCATTAACATATTGACTCATATCCATAACAAAAAAGGCAGCTTCTCATAAACCTATTTACGATACAACAACCAATCCATCAGGAATACCGATAATACGGTTTTACTATACCTGAGTGGTGCAAACGAATTGCTCATAAAACTCTTGAGAAGTTTCCAGAACCTTCGGTATTACTCGTAGCAGAAATGTTGGCTAAGTTAGTTGTTTAGACTTTGCTAAGTGATAACAGGTTTGGTGCAAGTAGGTACCTGTGTAAGTAGTTGTGTGTACTTAGTAGTATTTTGGATTGTTTTGTCAGAAACCTGTGGTAAGGTGTGTATAACTTTGTTGTATTGGGCGGTGTTTGGTTAAAATGTCTAACCGACATTGTATAGCCGACATCGTAATTGCTATACACTTTTGACTAAAACTCAACTTAACCGTAAACTTCAACTTCAGTTGAAATTATGTAACTGTCACTTTGGTCTTAAAGCAAAAAAAATATGTCGGGGGATCCCGTCAGGAACGAGGTTCCTTCTCACGTATGATTTAATACAAAAACTTTGAAACTTGAGACCTCGAGCCTGACTTTTTTTTCGAAGTTTCTTTTAGCTCAGCATAGAGACGCGTTGTTATTACGCTTTATGAGAGCTTCTAAAAACTTATACTAGATGTCTCTGCAATAAAAAAACGCGTATTAACTTCACACTTTCTAGAGAGAAAGAAAGTAGCATGGAACTTTTTCCTAAAGCCGTGTACGCACGAGCGAATAAAACATGGCGAACTCGATCATCGAACACCGAACATTTGGTTCATGGTGTCAACGTAAATTAACGAATACGAACACCTTATTCTCCGAACACCGTCCATACAGAAAATCGAAATGGGATCGCAACGAACATTTTAGACGAACATGGTCGGTAGTGGTACGCACAGGCGAACAAAGTGTTCAATGTTCGTTGTTTGTTCGTGCCTACACGTTTTTACGTGACGATTTCTACCAGTCGACTCCTACCACAAGCCGCGTTAAAGAACTTCGTTCCAATAAGTCCTTGATGTTTCATGACGTGCAAGTGACATTCAATGATAGGGTGATAAAGCAATAACGAGGTTGACTATACAAATTAACCGTGTTTCTCATATTACAATAAATATTGTTGTTGTGACAATGTTCTCTCGCTTTTTCCATGTTCAATAGTAGTTTCCGATAGGCTTAAAATATAGTGATGATATTGCCATTAATAATAATAAAAAAACTTTGAAACTATTTTGTATAAAAAATACGAGTATGCATGTAAGGAGCGGTTATTAAATAAAATAAATATTGTATAATAAAAACAATATGTCATAATCAAAAACAAAATATTCAGTTAGCTAAAAAAAAAATACATATTAATTTAATACCAAAATTAAAAAACCATTTAAGTCCAAAAACGACACTTTAAACTTCTAAGCCTTAACTCTTCGAAACTCTATTTTTTGTGTGGGTCGCCAACAGCCGGTGTCACACGCCACATTGGATGTTTCACATCAAAACAAGAAACAAAAACGGACAAGTGCGAGTTAAACTCGCGTGGTGAGGGTTCCGTACAATGAAAATTTTATCTGCCATGTTTTTTTTTATCCCAAGAACAAACATGTGTGAGTACAAATAACGTTAAAACCATTTATTTTAAAATTATAAAATATATATACATATTTCAAATCCTCACAACTAGTCCTTTCGTTTCATATGTCACACGGTACAGTTTGCAAATTCATATCTAATATAATTCAATATTCGAAATTCATTAATTTACGTTATATGTCCGTTTTTTTAATATTCGGGTCACAAAAATTCATATGTGTACCAAATTTTAACATATCGGTCTAGCAGATTCGGAGCAAATCGATGTGACAGAAAACCACCCAAAAAAAAGGGTTCCGTTTTTCCTTTTGAGATTCAAAACCTTAAAAAACTAGATCTTTAATCCATATGATGTACATAATAAAGAGTATCCTATTCTACTTTTATTGAGAATCTTGTTAGCTATCAATACTACGAGGGCGGCACTGAAAATTTCGGGAATCAAGTGACACAACATTGCTATTTAAAAATGTATTTATTGCTTTTCGAAGTATTCTCCGCGAAATTTGACACATTTTTCCATACGATGGAACCAATCATTGAAGCAACCATTCCATTCGGAAGTTGGGGTCTCCAAAATGGCCGTTTTGTAGGAGTCCACAGCTTCTTCAGGTGATGAAAATCTCTGTCCACGCAATTTATTCTTTATTTTAGGGAAAGTATAGAAATCATTAGGGCTTAGGTCGGGGCTGTACGGCGGATGGTCTAATAATTCTATTAAATGGTATTCGATTTCTAAAACCAAGGAGTTTTCAATTAAAAAGATTTTAATATGACAGGAACAGTGGAAATATTCCATTCCCGATACTTTTAGTGCAGCCCTCGTAGGTACTTCATCCATCAGCTACTCAAATTACGTCTGTATAATGAAAGCTACCATCAATATCTACAAAGCCTACAACCTGATTCTACGTAACGCCTTTCCCCAACTCTTAATAAGAAAAAAAGAATAATATCCAATAAATTTCTTTTTATTGCCGCGAGTATTCCAAATTGCAAGAAAACGAAAAAAAAGTGAAGGAGGTAGGCATAAAATGGAGGTTTCATTTAGTAAACACAGGTTGGGTTGGCAAGCAGGTGAATTAACCATGAGACATTTGCCGTGTGCCTACCTACTACTTTTGCGCTGTTTTTTTACACAAAAAACATTACCATAATATCACGCCAGTATTCCCCCAAGGGTTAGGCAGACAGAGGTGTGCCCATAGTACACTCTCATTTCGCTAGTTATCTCTAAGTTCCATGTAATAGGGAGCGAGCCTATTGCCATCAACGGGGCACAAATCCAGACTCCGGGCTGCTACTGAGAAATCCCTAATGGAATACTTTGGCCGACCTGGAAAACGAACCCAGAACGTCATGCTCAGCAGTTGCGCTAACAAGGCAGTCAAACCTGCTGCTGGCTGTTTCGTAAAATGTGACTTCAAATTACACGACAACACCCAGGGAGATACAAGATATTTGGAGGGCTGAATTGTTCTCCTTCATACCTACCAAAGTCATTCCTCGGAACGCACGCTAAGCCATTGGTCCTAGCTGTCATTCGTAGATCTTTTACAGTCGTTACGGGATAGTCAGAAGCCCAAAAGTCTGACAATCTGCCTTACAAAGGGTATCGTGTTACCCAGTAACTGGGTTATGGAGGCCAGATAGGCAATCGCTACCATGTAAAATGCGGTTGAAAACTAGCGTCAGGTAATCCAGTTGAAAACAGCGTCAGGCACTAGTTAGCTGTGGCCTCCAAAACGGCTGAGCCGATTTTGACGGGACTTTCCTTGGCAGATAGCTGATGTTACGCTGAGCGATGGCCGTTTTGCGTGGATGTGACGCATATTTTCCCCCAAATTAATTCTGTTTTGTATTGTGTTCTTTCTTTGCGTCATGTTTACCGCAAATAAACGTCTTTTCTTTTTTCTTTTCTTAAATAACAAGTTGGAGGAAAAAATGCGTCACATACACGCAAAACGGCCATCGCTCAGCTTAATGCTGCAACCCTATACGAGACAGAGCTCCAGCGCTAGTTTTCAGCGACAGCCGGCGTTGACGCGGTGACGTCAGCCGGTGCAGCTTTAAGTAAGGTAAAAATAACAATCAGGTTTATGTGTTTAAAACACAATAATATTTTACTCAGATATAGCACAGAAATCTCGATGTTTTCACATGCCGCCATATCAGTACATTTCATTTGTGCGAAGCAAGAGCGGGTTGCTAGTTTTGATAAAATATTTCTGATATAAAGTACTTAATAAGTACTGCAGTAGTGAGTTAATTCAGTTTATTCTGTGCTCAAAATAATAGGCAAACTTTTTAACTTTAAGCCGTATCTAGCAGACTTTTCTCTCTCAACGACCCAGTCAAAAATACGCTAATTAGCTTAAACTTAAACCTTTTCTCCCTTAACGATCCAGTCAAAAATACGCTAATTAGCTCAAACTTCTCCGCTTCTTTTTCAGGACGAGATATAATTTCTAAATATTTCATAAAGTTGATTTAAAGTAACCGTGCCATTTTGTTAATTAAATCTCTCTTATTATAAAGAACGGCTATTAAAGAAACGTGAGCTCGGAATAGTTTCGCATTTTCTAAAACTATTCTGCAATTTTCGCAGTGTTGAAATTTTATTAGTTTACCTTTTACGTCTTTTAATGGCAGTTTATTAAATTCCAAGTGAAGTTAATATTACACTGAACAAAGTGAGGGAAGAAAGAGACATACAATTATTAGCAGTCTCTCTTTTCCTCTTATTGTATGACATAGGCGCCATTCTCTCTACCTCGTTGGTCTAGTGGTTGCAAGTGCTACTGCTGAGAATGAGGTCCTTTTTTTTTGGGTGGGAAATCATCAAATAACTTCTCCCGCTCTGGGCCGAGCGGGAGGGTGTCAGACTCTTACTGACTAAAAGCCACCCGTATTCCTTCAGTTGCCTGTGTTGCCAGGGGCCTCGGTAACCCTTTGGTACCTTCCCGCGACCCTGGCAGGCGTCGGCCCTAGAGGACCCCTACGCTTGTGCTGACGACATCTCTTTGAGGCGCGCGTGGAATACAACGCGCCGTCGACCCGGGCCTGGTCCTTACAGGACGGCGAGCTACCCATTGCTCACCGTCCGGAAGCCCGCGCCTACGGTGGCCGGAAATCTGCCCAGGATTCCCGACGCCCAGGGCGTCTCTTGCGGCGGCTAGGGGCGAGAGGGCGCGAAATTTGCCTTTCCTTCAACCGTCCCGCCTCCTCCTTCGCGAGCATTACTGCTTCGCAGAAGGAGGTGACGGCTGCCCATGCCCTCTCGCTCCGTACCATGGCCTGAACCAGGGCCGGACGCGAGAGCAGGGTTCGATTCCTGGATCGGGCATAGTGTTATTAGGTTTTTCTATCTAGAACTTCTCAGTAGCAGCCCGGAGTCTGGAATTGTGCCCGATTGATGGCGATAGGCTCGCCCCTAAAACATAACTGGAGTAATGTGGGTGTATATAAGGTACACCTCTGCCTTATCCTTCGGGTAATAGGTACAGGCGTGATCTTATATTATAGGTGTCATTCAAGTCGTGCTACGACTACAAGCCGTTTTTAAAGACTTGTTGAATTAAAAGTCGATAATGTTGCATTAAGTTCAGTATCGGAGGGTCATCGGGTCAGTTCTTATCATAAATTTTTCCTAAATTGACCTGCATTGTGTAGTAAACAGTTTATTTACGTTACGTTCCAATCATTTAAAAGGCGTTTACCTATATTTAGACTTATATGCCTATTGACTTTTCATTGATTTTCTAATTGCTTTACGTTGTAGCTTGTGTATCCTGCCGGGGTCGCGGGAAGGTACTAAAGGGTCACCGAGGCCCCTGGCAACACAGGCAACAGGATGGAATACGGGTGGGTTTTAGTCAGTAAGACTCTGACACACCCTCCCGCTCCCCCCAGAGCGGGAGAAGTTATTTGATGATTTCCCATCCAAAAAAAAAAAGCTTGTATATATACAATAGATATTGCCTCATCTTTTTCCTTCGTGTAAAGCATATAGGACGCACTAAACAAAGGCACGAAAATATCGATACTCCGGATGGTTATTGGTTGTGATTCCTATGTCTATTACGAACCAAAACTTTAGTTATAGATACTACATACCATATCTACATAAACTCGCGTCTTCTTCCCATGGAGGTAGGCAGAAACTACAGGGCTTGCGGACGGTGAGCAATGGGTAGCTCGCCGTCCAATAAGGACCAGGCCCGGGTCGACGGCGCGTTGTGTTCCACGCGCGCCTCAAAGAGATGTCAGCACAAGTGTAGGGGGCCACTAGGGCAGTTGCCTGCCGGGGTCGCGTGGAAGTTCGAAAGGGTTACCGAGGCCTCTGGCAACACAGGCAACGGAATGAATACGGGTCAGTAAGAGTCTGACACACCCTCACGCTCCGCCCAGAGCGGGAGAAGTTATTTGATAATTACCCACCAAAAAAAAAAAAATGCAGAAACTACAGAACGCCACCTGCTACGATCCTTACATACTCCTTTTGCTTTGTTTCCGTTCATACATCTGGTCATAGACGCAGGCCGGTTGTCAGTGCTGGGGTCGCGGGAAAGTCTGAAAGGGATACCGTAGCCTCTGGCAACACACAGGCAACGGTAGGAACACGGGTGGGTTTTAGTCAGTAAAAGTCTGACACGCCCTCCCGCTCCGCCCAGGGCGGGAGAAGTCGTTTGATAATTTCCCAGCCAAAAAAAGAAGGACCGGTTGCCAGTACTACGCACCTGACCTTTCTGAAGAACATCACTAAGAAGCTCACAAATATATGTCCTTCTAGGGCGTTTCCACTCAGATCTACCTTGTAAATACCTTTTGTTAGTCGCCTTTTACTCATCCTCTCAACATGGCCAAACCATCTAAGCATACTCTTTTATATTTTTTTCAATTCATCTTCTTTTAAACCGCACCGTTGCCTTATCACATCATTCCTCAGGTCATTCATAGTACCTACAATATAAAATAATTATATGCTGTAGAAATAACTCGATATCTTAAAACAGAAACATACATAAGACTCGTCACCAAACGGTAACAATTCTACTGGCCTACATATTCTTCGATCGTCCAAGTTAAGAACGGTTATGTGTGAAACTCACACAATACGGCGGAAATAAAGCGGCGAGGTTGTAACAAGCACCCAGATGAAAACGTAGTGTTGCAGTTTGTTATATCGACAAAGTATAGATAAGGGTTTTACATCACGCTGGCCTAAATAAACGAGCAAACCTTACCGTAATCGCATATGATGTGTACCACCTGACATCTCACCTCAGAAAAACAGAAAATAACCTCAAAATTTCAGCATCATCTGCCTAGCCTTTTCCCAACTATATTGGGGTCGGCTTCCAGTCTTACCGGATACAGCTGAATACCAGTACTTTACGTGGAGCCACAGCCTATCTGACCTCCACAACCCACTTACTGGGCAACACGATACCCCTTGGTAAGACTGGTTGTAAGACTTTCGAGCTTCTGACGACCCGTAACGACTGTCAAACATCTACAAATGCCAGCCGGGACCAACGGCTTAACGTGCTTTCCGAGGCACGGAGGGGTTTTGGTATGTAAAGTTGGTCACCCATCCACGGACCAACCGCGGCAAGCGTAGCTTAACCTGATCGATTGACCCGTGCGGCTGTTATTACTTAGCCACAAGCCCCACCAAAAAAAAAATAACCTCAAAATGTAAAAAAGCTAATTTCTGAAATATTTATTCGAATTATTCATTAGTGGTCGTACACTGCTCGAAATTGGGCCCTCACTTACAATCTATAGAGTACTTACTTATTCCATGCTGAGGCTGTCACTTCCTGTTACACACTTCCGTCCCTTTTCACGAAATCACTTTTACAGGAAGCGAGAGGAAAGATGTTTATATTGAAAACTATTTGAGTGTTTGAGAAAAGGCTTCTAGAAAATATCCTTCAAGTAATATCATCCTGATGGGATAATAATACTCTAACTGTTTACGTGACATATCTAAAACAAACAAGCTTTTTGACGTAATAACGTCTTATAAATCGATAAACGCCGGCTGCACGCACGAAAAAGCATGACTCATTGTCACGTTCCGTCTGAGCCGAGCGTGCAAGCGAGAGCGCGGAACTACCGATAGAGAGGCACGATCGGCCTAAGCGTTCGGCTTGTCACGCATCTATCTCTCGTTATCACGTAAAATTATCGTCCGTAAACCGACTTTACAGACAACCATTTTTTTTACACAATTAGCATTGTGTAATGGAAAATGCAGAACTGCGTTCTGCATTTTCCTATTTGATCTATTGTGGTATTTTTTAAATCTCATAAGTCCCGAAAAAGAATTATGCGATTATGCAATTTAAAAAAGACATTTGGTTTGTTTAATGCAAATTGTTAAACATAACATATTTTCGTACAAGAAGAGATAATAATATTGTACGAGGTTCATCTCAATCTACGTTTAGTTTTTATTACTTAAATATTTGAAAGTGAGTATGCGTATATTTCTTTATTTATTTAAACTTCTCGCACACAATTAGGTACAAAGTCGGACTTAATGCCTTAGGCATTCTCTACCAAACAACCAAGGGTGACGATAAGATGGCAGGTGCTCTGATTGAGTGGAGATATTAACCTTTTGACTGCCACAGTCCTGTATAGATGACAGACCAAAATGTGCCCAGCACGCCACGGTCAACGACTACATGACAGATTTTATGGCATAATTCGTAGCTTGGCGCCGAGGGCACGCTTTTGACATGGCGGTCAATAGGTAGGTTAAAAAATATTAAAAAATAACATAGTGAATTATAAATAAAATAGATACAAGTACATAAATAGGTTACAAACTTAAAACTATATCTCGTTATCATTTGAATCATCGCAAAATTAATGTAACAAATTGGTCACATTAATTTGGAGATAATTTCCATTCAAGAAACTGGCCCTGTTGTAACATATAAATAGTAATCTTGTCAAATCAAAAACTCTTTTAGCCGTCCGTTTTGGCCGTTTTGTTTGCTACCTGCAATGGTTCGTGAGTCGTGACGTTTAAGTTGCGAGCGATCGAAGCGTAGTTCGCTCAATAGACCGGAAATAGAGCGGTTCAATGCTGCAGCGAGCTAGTTTCACTACTTTTCAAGTTAAATAACCTTGTTTTATACTCTTGTTGTTGTGACGGTGAAAGTAGGGCAGCACAAAGCAGTTTGGTCTGCCGTAAAGTACGAGAGTTTCTCTCCTCACCTAACTGCTTAGTAGTCAATTGCCTGTTTTTTTTTTTCAAAAACTTTCACTCACTAGTTTCGGAGATAAGACAATTGTCAATGGTCGATTTATATATATTTTCTTTAATAACTTTAAAACTATATTAATACAAAAAACTAAATTATTTTAAAATTATTTAAAAAAAATGAAATCCTCATAATAAGTCCTATCATATATACAGCCTTGGCCAAAAGTATTGAGAACCCATGACATCTTTCAGTTTTATGAGGAGTTTTGTTTTATTTCTATCAAATAGAAATAAATCAAAACGTTTTACATAGGTTTATTTTACTATTTATTCATTGAAAATTAATATTTTGTGGGTCCACCCTTTGCCTTAATTACGGCAGAAATTCTTTTTGGTAAAAAGCTAACAAGATTTTTACAGTCTTCAGCAGTAATCGCGTTACATTCTAGGCGCAGGTAGCGTTTCAAATCTTCTTTGTTGTTAATTGTGTGGCGCCTAACTCTACGCTTTAATAAACCCCATAAATGTTCTATGGGGTTCAGATCTGGCGACTGGGCAGGCCAGTCAAGAAGCTCTGTGTTATTTTCCCGAAACCATGTCATAGTGCGGGCAGGATAACGCACCATGCCACCATGGTGCGTTATCCTGCTGGAATTTAACACCATCCATGTTCGTGTCGCCGAAAAGTTTCGTGAATGAAGGCAGTTTCTAGTAGGTACATTTATGTACTTAGTAGAGTCCATGCGGCCCTCACACACGAACAATTCGCCAACTCCAGAATCGGTCATGCAACCCCAGACCATTATGCTGTCGCCGCCGTGTTTTACGGATGGGATCACACACTCTGGCTTAAATTCTTCGCCCATCCGGCGACCCACAAAGGTCACACCAGGTGTACCAAAAATCTGCAATAAAGAGACAAATATTGAGTTCCGGAAAAAATAAATAACTTCATCTATGCGTTTGGTTTTTAAACCATTTTATATAATTTTATTAGGACATTAAATTGACTTATTCACCTCAAAGTTTGAGTCGTCTGACCACACATTTGACCACTCTTCAGCGGTGAAAGTTCGGTGTTTTAAGGCCCATTTATACCGAGCTTTTTTGTTGTTGTCGGAGAGCCATGGCTTCTTCCTAGCTTTACAGCCTTTCAGACCAGCTTCCTGAAGTCTTCTACGAGTAGTACGAGCAGAAATTGATTTCTTAATTTGTTCTGACAACTCAGCAGCGAGCTCTGAAGATGCTTTTTCCTATTTCTTAACGACTCTCTCAGTAACTGACGATCCTGACGGTCTGTGGTGATGCGTTTGCGCCCGGTTCTCGGTCTATTTTGATGTGATCCGGTAGCAGAGAATCGCTTAATAGCATATTGCACGGATCGGCGCGAACATTTCACAGTTTTGGAAATCTCTACTTGTGATTTCCCTTGCTCATGCAGAAGCTGTATCTGCACACGTTTTTCTAAAGAAAGTTCATTTCGTTTTGGCATATTGCAACGATAACACTTAAAACTTTGAAATGAAATACCAAAGGCGCACTAGATCACTGGATTTGTTCACAACGAACGATGGTAGCGAACTGATAAATAAATACAAAAATTGTAAAAGACACATTTTATTGCACCCAGGTGTTTTATTGCTAGCTGCGGCGTGGGTCATTGTTTTTAAATCTTTGTAGATGACCGACAAAAGAATATTTCAACAGTAGATTTAGTTTTCTCCCATACTTACCGTGAACGAGAGAAATTTGTAAGGTGCTCAATACTTATGGCCAAGGCTGTATGTCACACAGTAAAGTTTGCATTTTTTTTTTTAAATTTTCTTCTTTGTCCCTCACAAGTGACCCCCATATTCAAAATTCATTTATTCACGTTACACGTCCGTGTTTGGGTCACGGAAATTCATCAACTTAATCGGTCCAGTAGATTTGGAGGAACTCTGCTAGGACAGACGGACAGACAGACAGACACACGAGTGATGACAGACCGACAGACAGACAGACACACGAGTGATCCTATAGTAGTGACCTTTTCAGTTACGGAACTCTAAAAAATAATTCTATCACTTAAAATACACAATGGTCCACTTGAAGGTCTAATTGCGGAAACCAACCCCAAGAACAACAACAAAATACTACAGAAAACAGAATTGATAGTATTGTTAATAGTACTTACCTTTGAAGGTTCGTGAAAAAAAAAACAGTGCAAAAAACATCAAAGTAACAAATTCAGTGTGGAATAGCGAACTGGTAAGTTGTTGTGGTTTTGTGTTTACCGACTTGGAGCAACTTTGTGAATGTATACGATACCGGAATACTTTCTGGGAACCGCACACCCTTCTTGTAAATGCTCTATTTGGCCAATACCTTATGCTGTGTAGTGCACCTTTTTGTTTTCTTATATTTTTCATTGTTTGGCATAGGCAAACAGGGAAGCACTTCAAATGATATCTGCAGGCATGGCGCTTTCTATTTATTTCTTCGAAGAATAGACACGGCCCTTTTCTATACAAAGTGACATTTCGTTTCTCCATTTTTGACATCTCATCGTAGAAATCCTTAGACATTTCTCTATATTTTAGAGAAATTACAGCTCAATCCAAAAAATTACGCAATGACGAACCAAATTCGGCACTGAAGTGACATAAAATACTTCTCCCTGTTAACATTCGCAGCAAGTTCTTCACTGTTTTGCTAATGTTTTTATTCTATTAAAATAAAATAAAATATTCAATAAAAGTTGAAACACCAGAAGTACACATCAAGTTTGCAGGGGACATTTATAAAATTCTGTTATTCCTCGAAGAGATACTCCCGGTTTGCCGGCAATTATGAAAGCGTCGCTTTTTCTTTCTTTTTCAGCTCTTGTACAGAAAAGGAACTATTTGAAATCATGTCACTTATTTCACTTTTAATGCAGCAAGCGCTCTCGGATAGAAAGTACTTTTGTTCGCAAAGCCTTTTCAATGTTTGTGTCGTGGAATATTTGAATTTAACTTCTAAAGAAATTGTCTTTCATTTTGTGAAAGGTTTTTTTATGTTTTACTGGTTAAAATGCCTTTGAAATGACCTTGTAAGGCCGCATATCTACTGGCAATGAATACAAGATGTGATACGCTTGTTGCCACAAAATGTGTAAGTACCAAGATAGTCTTTTATATTAACTTATGAAGCCTTACGTTCTCCATGTAGTGCCAAAAAAATGGAAAATCAATTGGGTCTCAATAGCTGTCCTTGACCGATTAAAGGTCATTCTTGCCAAATACTAATAATATAAACATAATATACGACTTACTTATCAAATGTGACAAAAATTCATTACAATTCTAAATAAAATTTTATTCAATTCTAAAATCATAAAAGAACCATGATATGTCTACCGTCAAAATTGACCTACTAAAGTGACCCCAGCTAAAAAGAAAAGTATAAAATACGCATAAAATCTTCACATAAATTATTCCATAAAATTTATTCGGTATAAATGACTGTCTACGGAACTTTATACTAGCTACACTGCTACGTGTTAGCGTAGCGCTACGTGCAGTCGTAACGACTTGCGTAGCATTTTGTCGTAGGTGAAATATTTACGTCTTTCACATGGAATTTACTAGTGCAAGCTTTTGCATTGTGGTTATACCTACATAATCTATATACATCATGCGTGAACGGCTGGACAGATGTCTCTAATATTTTTTTGTGGTGTTTGTTATTGTCAGGAGAAAGTTCCTAAGTAAGAAAAATTTAAGAAAAATGCGCGGAAAATCAGAAGATGTCTTATGCTGGTGAAACCGCGGGGCGCAGCTAGTGTAGTATAAAAATAAATGCTGAGTGCGCAATCAAGAATTTCCTCGAGAAATATTAATGAGACTTGAGACCTTGATATCAACTTACATAACGACCAAAACCTTCCCATTTACAAAAGGTAGGCAGCGTTCAAGTCCGACTGCCGACATTATTCACCCGACAGCCTCCCGAACAATGGGATCATTTACGAAATATTAAGGACATTACACGGAAAAGCTTCTAAAGAGGCTCTTGTGTTTGCGTTAAGAATTGTAAGAATGAAAGGAGGTTGACGACTGAGGTTTTATCTTTGGTACCATTGTGGTACCTCGATTCCGCTGCAAAAACTATTCAAATGTTTATCAGGCTGCGACACCTGTTGACGGTGTATACACGGCCTTATCTGGAAGCATTGAGGCGGTAACGCTGTTGTGAACTCCACTTAAAAGTCTGATAACGTAAACGAAAGACGTCGGAGGCCTGGCCTCTTGTCCCGGCTATGTGGGGGCACTTGACTTCTAAAGAGCCTTTGGTAATTGGCTTTTTTACCTCGCTGTTAACTTTTTTAAATGTATGATGATTTGTAAATATAAGTTGAGAATATTATTTGACTGAAAACAAGAAAGATCTTTCAGAGATATAGTGTTCTACGAAATAAAATTACTGTAATTTGTAGTCACGCAAGATTCAAAAGCGTTTTTCTCATAAAATAATGATAATAAATATGTTGTGTTACCAACACAGTGTTTTCGAAACCACACTAACACGGAGTAAGATGTTATCTCGAAGTCGCGATCGTTATTTCTCGGAAATCGGTTTAGAATTTTGTGATTGTGACTCTTCTTGAAACCTATGTTTAAGACAAGAAACAACATCTTTTAAGAAATGTCACTTCCAAGTTTCTCATCTTTTGTCTCTTTGTCTAGACACCAGGATTCTGATTAAAACTCTTTTTTTATGAACACTGCACAGTCCTACTCTTTTCTTTACCGACATGGAGGAAAGGTATTCAGTTCACAGACAGAAATGTATGTATTCTGGAATAAGGAGCTTGAAAATAAGGAAATATTCGTTTAAGGCGATAGCACCAACCTAACCGCGAAATAAAATTTTCGTTAGATTTTTATCAATTTGCAGCTCGGTATCAGGTTTTATGGTAATGCAAATTATATGCGCCCGCAACAATATGTATTTATTTACCGAAGTATCTATACCTGAAGCAAAAACTTTGCAACCCTTTTTACGAAAGCGAGGAGCATGAAATTTGGCACAGTTAAAGTTTATCTAGAGAATGAGTTAATATTTTTATATCATTAGAAATACGGTACGGTTGTGCACAATTCCTGAGCAGAATAATCTAACAAAAAGTACTAAGCATGCATGAATTCAAGATAGTTTCAATCATAACATTATCTTAATAATAATGCAAAATAAAGCATTAAAATAGTTTTTAATTTCACAACTTTAAAACTAATATAACCTAGATAATATACAATATGGATGCTACTAACTATTTACACTAGGCACTAGATGAAGTATACAAATAAATACATAAAACGAAAGGACACAATAATATAATAGGATTTGGATGAAATTTGGCACAAAAAGTACTAGGCTTTCATGAATATTTATTTGTAGATAATACGTGAACAATGGCGGCGCTAGAGTATCTCATACGTGTTGTCGGCGACCACTAGTAATGATTAAATTATCAATACAACTCTCTAAGTTGGACTTGGCACCAAGTGACTACGTGAAATAGACATTCACGACAACCAGAGGCCTTAGTGTGAGTTTTTTTGACTCACGTTCGAACGCGTTCGATTGCGAGCGCGTTAGAATTTAGTATGGGAAATTAGGTTCTACGAGTGACCACCAGGTGGCACTATGACTAAATTCCCATACTAAATTATAACGTGCTCGCAATCGAACGCGTTCGAACGTGAGTCAAAAAAACTCACACTAAGGTCTCTGATACACAGACCTGCAAATTACAAAAACGTAAGAAAATTTGAATATCGCTGGTTTCGTAGCGCATCCCCTCTTAACAACATCGCTTCTTTTAACAGGCTCAAGGGACCCGTCACTTGATATAAAAATTATCATGACAGGAGGTTGTCTGTGACGTCAAAACATCTTTTAGATGCGACATCTTACCCAAGTTGTAATTGAAAGAAACTCAGCCATAGGGTTCTGAGCTTCGAATTTGTTTTTTACCGATGCTAAAAACATTTAGCTGCCCTTGAAATCTCGTCTTTAGAATCAGTATAAGTGGCTACCTTCTTAATGAGTACACCTACTATCAATTTCGAATATGTTTTTTTGGAAATTTTGCTCCTTTTTGTTAATTCTAAGATGTTATTTGTATAAGAGAAGAATCACGTCCTATACAAATTTTATCAGTCACAATAGTCCTGTCACTCGACATGGACCAGTCCTATCACAGTTGACGCCACAAGGCCTCGGACGCGACTTATTAATAGCGCAAATGAGTTTGCAAATTGCCCGTATCCATCCGCGGTGGGTCTAATTGTCAAGCCTCCGGCCTCTCCTTTGTCTACCACCGTTCTCGTTAATTCCTTTTTTTTGCACCAAGATAGCTCTTCATTATTTAGTAAAAGAATATAAATTTTTGCCGGCCGCTCGCCGCTGAAATTAATAATAGAGAGTGGAGGACGGTGGCAATTTATAGCTCTATTATAGACAATAAATTCATATTATAAATGCGCTAAACGGTCTGCCGACCGCTCCGAACGGGCTCCAATAAAGGGTGAGTTTCAAATCATTATTATTTCGATACTTATTTATAGCTGTATCAATTATTTTCATTTGAGCTTTTGGTGTTTTGTTCTCAATCATTAACGCGTTTCGGCTGTTGATATTACGTGTTTGCCTACTGAGATAATAAAATGGTAGCTTAATTAAAATGTGTTTGTGTTTCATAAATATTAATTATTCATTTTGTTCGCAAAAAGATAGCAAATATACTGTAGGCAACGCCATTTTTTTGCACTCTTTTCCATAACCACCATTGTTCTATTTTCCGCCTTCTCAGTCCATTTATTATTATCAACCTCTTTTTTCTAAGCCTTGTCAAGTCCAAATCTTACAAGTACACAACCCAGCTGACCAGCCGACCTACGTTTGACCTTACTTTCATACTAAAAAATTGTCTGTGCAGAGTAATATTTTTAAAACAATATGAATATAAAAGCTTTTCTCATCCGTTACACAACGCGAGGTAGTGGTCATGAGAAACGATTGTGATGGGACTGTCCTGTAATACGAGTCCTTTTTGATTTAAAAGAGACAATAAGCGCGTTAATTGCGTAACACATTAACGATTGCAATGTCATATTTACTGGATACGTCTTTCATTGACTTGAACGTGCTCTGGCGGCTGAGAGTACGTCGTGCTCACTCTAATGTCTCGCTGATGGTGGCGCGTGTGTTGGATCATTTAGCACCTTCAAAATGGTTGAGCTGAATGGTGCGTCATGTTCGTGAACGGGCGCCGTCAGTTGAGACTGGTAATTTCTTAGCTGCCATGGCTTATACGGCCAAAAAAAAATGGTATGCCAATTGTTGAGTTGCTAGGATTTAATGACAGTCACATATAAAGATTCAAGGCTAGTCAGCAAGCTAGGCAGGAATGCCCAAGTTGATAAGCACCAAATCTGTGATTTCTTGACTGGAAAACGCAATGTAAATTGCGGAAAAGCCTTGATGTTTAGTCTAATAAGATCGGACATTCATACTTAATCATAAATATCCTAACTTCCAACTACCACAAAAATACTCTTTTTCCCTAGCGTCCAAAATCCTATTTTAATTTCTAAAACGTATAGCCATACTCTTCACACAGCGAAAATAAATTTACGAGCAGAAATGTGATTAAATTTTAAACTGTTACTTCCCGCTGAGGCTTGGAACCGACGATTCGTGAGCATAATACATGCCACATTTGAACCTTGATTTCCAGCGAAAATAACACGGGAATACGGTGTTAAAAACTAAGGGAAACGCGTTGTGGTTTTCAAAAGTGTTTGGGTTTTTAAATGTTAGTCAAAGCTTGCTTTATATAATGAATGGTATGCGAAGACTGAAAGAATACGCGATTACCAAAATCCAACTCTTCAAACTCAATCTCAAAGCATTTATTTCAAATAAACCAAATACAGGCACTTTTGAAGTGTCAAGAGGTCGGTCAGTCAGAGAGATGAAGCTAGTTGCCCATTACAAAGCGTAGTGGGTTCCTGTGGAGAAGAACGGGCAAGAAACTCCACGGACACTCTTTTAAATTAAAACATTAACACATTGAAACATTGAATCGCTGTCTATCTTTGGAAACTACCAACCATACCTACCCACCTAAGAAAAGTTCAGAAAATACTTAAATGATTCCGGAAAAACAAATTCTCTGTTAGCAAATACATTTGAACAAAGACATTCCTAGAATTCATAACAAACAATACACATTTTGGAATACTTTTATAGGAACAATTGCAATTCGCGAAAAAATTATAAAACGCTACCACTAAAATTGGATAACCCTTAAAATCGTAAAATGCTACCTGAAATTGAAGGAACTGACTGAAGAATTAATGAGGTGGATTCCTTGGCATCGAAGGGGATCCCGTGTGAGTTAAATCCGACCCCTATTGGAAGGGAAATGGTATACCTAATTAGTGGACGATAATCGACGCAATTACCACCGGCAAAGGGTTCAGACCGGTGCCGTAATGGTAAGGACTAAGGAGCACCTTGCAATATACGAGTATTAAATTGAAATACTGCCGACGTAAACGACACCGTTCTGAACGTAATTAAAATGTGTATTGTCCAATAGATTAAACGGGCCGAATTTGTTCGGCGAAATTGTTTACTCGGTAAATGTTAGGTGGTAAACAAAAAACGGTAGATCAAACTTTTTTATCACACAATAAAAGTCCGTTCTTTTTTAATACGTGTTAAAAACTGCATCGTTAATGTTTTAATTAAAAACTGGTGCAGTGTAGTGCGTTCACGCGTAGTTATCGGCACGCCCTACCCTTTGGCAAAAACTGGTGCTCGATAGCCCTCGACCGCCACCCATCGAGTGGTTATTGCTCTTCAGTGGCCCGTCCTCTAATAGCCGTGTTTTTCACGTTCATAACCGATAAAGTGATGAAAAACATTGATAAGTTTCAAGAGCTATAAGTATTAATTGTTCATTTCTGGAGTACTATAGTTAATTTTGTATGAGAATGTTTTGAATGAAATAATACTAAATGGAAACGAGAATGTTTCAATTACGTTATGAAATATCTTCAGGCAAAAGATAACTTAACCCAAAACCCGTCATCTATTCATTTCTAAATTAAATAATCCGCTCAGATGCTTCTTACTTACCAAAAGCATTTATGGCATCAATTCACTAAAGGAACCCTGTGAAGAACTTTTTGAGGGAAAACCTTTTAAGACATTGACATTCTATAGAGACAAGATTGACCTAAATAGACAACATGGTGCGTATTTGTAAGAAGAAGTGACGTAATCCCGGGGATCCGTCAGAATCCGGGAATGGCTAGATGGTGTAATGAATTAATGATACTATAGTTATTCGTCTATCCTGGTTGTCGATATTTTGTAATCAATCATTCGGACGACAGTTTAGTTGATGCCACAGAGTTTGGTATAATATTATTTATCTTTGTTATGATTAAGTAAGGTTCTTAGACGTCACTGAAAGATATGTCTTTATTTGCTTTTGCTATGGTTTTCATAGCTAGTTCTTAGTTAGTTTTCTTTCTTTCTAGTTTCTTTATGTTAAAACTTATATTTCTTTCAGTAGACTCATATTTCGCACCATATACCAGTATCAGCCATATTGCGATTCCCGCAGCTAACTTTTTTAATCCTTTCTTACCAATACGAGTTTTCTGTAAACAATTTCAAAGTTGTCTTTATCTACTGTCCGACCTTATTTTCTTCACAACTTTGTCTATCCGTTTGTTCTAGCTTAAATGTGAGTTGGATACAAGTTTTTTAATTTTCCCCAAACGCTCCGTAGAAAGATGAAACTCCCTGGGAAGTTCAGCAAATAGTTCTAGCGTTTATTCTTGTCTAAGTTTTGTTGTTTATGTCTCCTAATCATAACATTTTGTACGCGTATGGTTTGGTAAATGTTTGTTGTAGTTACTGGTTTCATTTTCTATTTTCTGTCTGGTAGAAACGTGGGTAAGTGATTATTTTTTCTATTATTTGTGTTGCGTAAATCAAATATTAAATTGGAATCATTAGTATATTGTTTCAACTACATTTTCATTTTCGCCGTATGATAGTGATATAGTTAATGATTTTTCGTTTCTAATAGGAGTTTGTATATAATTTATATATACAGTGTGTCTTTATGATGCGTACATATCGAAATGAGGGAATCTATGCTTAATTTCATCGACACAAAAAAATAATTTTTAAAATCTGTTTTTTTTAAACATTTGATAGAAAATGTTATGATTAGGTTATAAACATGCAATTTTTACTATTGGGTAGCTAATACGATGAAGAATAACATAAAGTAATAAAAAAGGTACGTACTGGGGGCATCTTGTTGAGAAATTTTACGATTATTGTAAAAAAACAGATTTTTGCTAAAAAAACATGTTTATTTTCAATTCAGGTTAGTTTTTTCCACAATTTTCGTTTTATGAGGACGCCTAATTACATCCAATCATTATTTTTCATCGCGATAGATCATTTAGTTTAAAAGTTACACCGTTTTGTTTACACTGGGGTCACAGTAGCGGACAAAATTTAAAAAAAATTCTTGCCGTTAATTTTTTCCGTCGATAAAATTAAGCATAGATTTCCTCATTTCGATATGTGCACATTATAAAGACTCACACTGTATTGTACTTGCATGTCCACAGTTACACTACCCACATTTTCACGTCACAACCTTTAATTATGACCCACATATCTGGTAATATTAGCAGCTGAGCACTCTATATACCCAGAGAGATGAGAGATGATTCCACGCTTCTCTCACAATATAAAGTTTCATATTACATTAGGGTGTACTCCCACTAGACTCCATTGATCAATTGTATGTGCTGAGATTACGAGCACGCTTTGTTCGAGCATTAGAGAAGGTGGAGCATTCTAGAAGCTTTTGCACCATTCATATACAAATGTTCATAAGCTGCGAAAATATGTAAATATAATGTTACATGAATGTAAATTTTGCATTGTATGCTCGAGTTTTACGATGTGTAATAGAACATTATGAGTCCGTGTTACGTTGACGATTGTACTTCATGTGCATTTTATTCATTTTTGACAACGTAAAATCACGTAACGTTGAAAATTCATTTTGTTTAATGAAATTGCTGTAGCTTTCATTAAGCGTTTATGAGTTTATTTTTTAAATTAACAGTTATGATGATGGGATAATTCAATCCGATTTTATCAGTCTTCATTTAAATAAAATAAGCATTTTCTGAATAAATGAATTTCATTTTTACCTACAATGTAAATAATTTAACGTAATCATAATAATTACGCTCTCAGTTTAAACGACTTGTGGTCGAACTTGCATTTGCACATTTCACGGGCAGATACCAATGTATTTCATATTTCGCTTTCGAGGAATCTGTTTAAAGCTGCCATATGCAGTTTGTGCTCATTTAAATTAAAACATTTGACATTGCTCGAGTTTGCTCTAATAGTTTGGGTCTTATGCCGCAAATAGTGCATCAAGTACGTAAGTAAGGTAAGGTAAGTATTAAGTTTCGTGCGCTATGCTATTGGGCTCTAGATATATTTACAATACAGTACAATTAATACATTATTTGGACATAGAACTTGATAATCACGAGATTGCTCTAGTCGGGTTGATGGGCAGGGCCCTTTACTTCGCCGTTCTAATATTAGACAAGTTTCGTACGTCGCCGTATTGTTCTGTAGCGACATCTGCTAAAAGCTGGGACCAAGTGCAACGTTATTTAGTAGCTTCTTGTGTGACTAGATATTATTTGGGTCTGTTGAACTGTATAGCACTCGTATAACATTCATCCAAAGCAGTACAAGATGGAAATATCCTAAGCAAAACATCATATTGAAATATTTTTGACAATTACATTTTTAACCCCCGACGCTAAAAAAGAGGGTTGTTATAAGTTTGACCGCTATGTGTGTGTGTCTATCTGTGGTACTATAACTCTTAAATGGGTGAACCGATTTGGACGCGGTTTTTTTTTTAATTTGAAAGCAGGTTTTCTACGGCGGTTCAGCCGTTTTAATGTCGTCAGCTCTTGTTAGCGGTAGGGATCTTAGACGGATAATGGGTATTTACTATACTTACATACATACATTAATTATTGCTAGGTATAAGCCTCGTCTGTTTGCTGATGCTGATGACGCTTGGCTCAAAATATTATCTAAAACTTGATTAGCAATTAAAACTCTATTCAATTACAATTATTTAACACCTACAAAAGAACTTTACGCTAAAACTAAACTATTTAACCTACAAAAATTATAAACATACCACACATGCATATCTACTAATTAAAACAAATCTGACGAACAAAATACACTTACAAATCACTTTCAAACGTAAAACATACCACTACTACGCTAGGAATAGGTATAGTATAGAACTACCTTCAGTAAGAACTTTCTACGGAAGAACTATTCAGTTTGAGGGAGCGCAGATTTATAATAAATTACCAAAAGACATAAGGGATTCTTCATCTATTAATATATTTAAAAATAGGTTAAAGTTGTATTTGGCCAACTAACAATAATATAACTCTACCTACATTTTGTACTCGATTGTTCGAATGACAAATAATTTGCTACTTAAGTTTTTTTTTATGCTAAGTTTCTCTTAATTAAGTGAACTATGTATGTTCTTTTGAGAAATAAATTTATTTAAACCGAAATAGTGTTGGAGCTGCTGAAAATTTCAAATACTATCTTTGCATTGTATAAATACAATCTGTGTGTACTATGTACCTACTATAAGCTGCCATCTACTGAATACGTCTTTCATTGACTTGAATTTTGGCTGGGAGAGTTTGTCGTGCTCAAACTAATGTCCCGCTGAAGATGGCGCGTGTGTTGGATGATTTAGCTCCCTTCAAAATGGTTGAGCTGAATGGTGCTAATCCATGCGTCATGTTCGTGAACGGGCGCCGTCAGTAGAAACTGGTCATCTCTTAGCTGCCACGGCTTATTTTAATTTTTGAATTGTTGGTTTTTTTTTTGTTAATCTTTTTATTACAAACGCTTTTACGTTTTGCATCGTCCTCACATGTATAATTTCAAAATGAATGATGTAAACAATATTTTGTAACCATCGAGAGTTTCCGTGGAGTTTCCTGCCCGTTCTTCTCCATAGGTACCTACTACGCTTTGGAATGGGCAACTAGCTTTATCTTTCTGACTGACCGACTTCTTGACAATTCAAAAGTGCCTGTAATTGGTTTATTTGAAATAAATGCTTTGAGTTTGAGTTTGAGTTGAGTTTGTTTTAAAAAATAAAATTAAACTTTTATTACTTATTTATTACCTATGAAATATGTAAAAACCAAGCCCAACTGTAAAAGATATGCGTTAACGAAAATACATGTGGGATAATGATATCGTATCAAGCTCAAGTATGAATGCAGCATAATATTGTTAAAACGGAACGCAGCGGATGAAAGAAAGAGAAGTATGTGTGAGAGCGTAATAGCGAGGTATAATGACGCAGAGTCTTACGACTGACGTACGGTGCAACGGTGAACCTTTTTTGTGTGTCCGAAGTAAAAGTTTTTATAGGTATTTCCCGTTTATTTTGCCACATAATCCCACAAAATTGGGGGCTCGTCCGGGATTGGCAAAATAACGACACGAGTTCGAGTTTTAACAAGTGGTTAAACGACGGACGAGACCGGAGACCGGCACGTGGCGTGGTCAACGGCGACGAACGGTATTCAAAAAATCAACGGCGGCCGAAGATAATTACGACGGTATCGGCGAACGGTGAGCTGACGATAACGAAGATAAAACTAATTCGAAAATGACGAAAGATGAGACACGTACGGCCTAAACTCGATGCTAAACCTAACTTCGGACATAATCCCACATACATATTTTCCTACTAATACTTATTCTCTATGCAGTGGACACCCACGTCCGCCCTTGTGTAAGCAATTTATCTTCCGATTTCAATAACCCAACCATACGATTGAAAAGGTCCCTCAAATCCTATACTATATAATTCATACATCAAATGAATCGTCCGACTCAAAACCTTTTTTAAATAATCCTTTTGGTAACCGCCAACCCTATTTAGATGTATTGATCCATCGATCCTTTAGTCATCAGCTATAAGGCAGCCACGCCTCTTCGCTGTCCGCACGCAAAAACTCCGGCATCCCGACTGAATCGTCCAAGGTTTTTGTTGAGCCTTTTCATGTACTTAATACGAAATCTATTGGCATTACGTGAACTAAGGAGACAGCTGGTATCCAGCTTTATGTGAATCTGTGACTAAAGTTGGAGTTAGTTTGAATGCGAAAGATCTTTGGGAGTGAAAGTGTTTTGGATAGGCTTTTTGTCGTGACTAGAATTCTGGAAAGTTAAGTTAGACTTTTGTGCTTCTCTGTGATTGTTTATTGTTTTTTAGACCCGTATTCCACTGCCTCGATGGTCTAGTGGTTGCAAGCGCTACTGCTGAGCATGAGGTCCTGGGTTCGGTTCCCGGGTCGGACAAAGGGATATTGGGTTTTTCCATCAGGTAATTCCTCAGTAGCAGCCCGGAGATTTGTGCCCGGTTGATGGCAATAGGCTCGCCCCCTATTACATGAGACTTAAACATAACTGGCGAAATGTGGGTGTACTACAGGTACACCTCTGGCCAACCCTTCGGGGATACAAGTCGTGATGTTATGTTATGTTAGACCCGTATTCTAGAAATATGTTAAAGAATAAAGCTTTATTTGAAACTAGCTTTTAGTAGCGATGAGTATAACATTACATTTGCGCCAACCACAATAGAAATCTACGTTCATCGCGCAACCGACTTCTTCAATGTCCCACTCACCACAGTGGCTTCATTCAATCTTCGTTCTTCGTTCAGTCTATCTCTCTGTGGAATGCGCTCCTCCAGGAAATCAGCATGGCAACCAACCGATTATCCATTAAAGTTAAAATTCGCGAGCACATTCGTAAGGGGCTTGTGGCTAAGTAATAACAGCCGCACGGGTCAATCGATCAGGTTAAGCTACGCTTGCCGCGGTTGGTCCATGGATGGGTGACCATCTTTACATACCAAGACCCCACCGTGCCTCAAAAAGCACGTTAAGCCGTTGGTCCCGGCTGACATTCGTGGATCTTTGACAGTCGTTACGGGTCGTCAGAAGCCCAAAAATCTGACAACCAGTCTTACCAAGGGGTATCGTGTTACCCAGTATCTGGGTTGTGGATGTCAGATAGGCAGTCGCTCCACGTAAAATACTGGTATTCAGCTGTATCCGATAAGACTGGAAGCCGACCCCAACATAGTTGGGAAAAAGGCCAGGCAGATGATTCGTAAGAAGCTGGCAGTATCATCACAACGGTAATGTTTTCCCTTTGTTTGTTTTATGTGTTTTAGTATATTCGTGTATTTATTTGGACTTATATTTATGTATATATATTATATTTAATATATAATATAATATAAATATAATATTTAAGTCGATGTCTTTGGATCTGTATTTTAGGTTTTTGCCACCGACTTCCGAAATTAAAGTTATTTTTCACTTTGTAGTGTTTTTTGGAAGTCTGTTTTTTTTTTGTAAAAAGAATTTTATTTTTCACTTTTTAGCGGGTTAGTTTGTAATTTATCTAAGTTACAATAGCCTAATGTCAACTGCTCATCTTCTTTTACAAAATATTGCTTTTCTTGATGCTGGGACGTTAATTGTTGAGGAGTTCTCCTGGTATGTACAAGGAGAACTATTACTCGCCATATGCATTGTGAAGAGCACAAATGGCTTAGAAACCATATTAAAGTACCTAATCGAATCGGAAGTCGTTAAATACATTTTATTAAGTAGTTCCGGTGGCCATCTGTGGTCTTCATCATCAATTCAACTCCACCGAACAGTGTTTTCCGAGAGCAAATGCACAAGTTACTATAAAAAATACCTAAATCGCTATAGGTGTGCCTTCGTTTACCATGGGATCCCCTCATCAGATCATGACTTGGTGACAATAGGACCACCTCGGGAGCATACCCTTTCAAACAAAAAAAAAATTTTGAAATCGGTTCACCATTAACAAATCGATTGAGAAATCGGCGAACGCACATAAAAAATATATATATATACACATATATGGTTGAATTGAGAAACCTCCTTCTTTTTTGAAGTCGGTTAAATGAAGTTTAAAATAAACTATGACATGAAAGGCTAATAACAAGCACAAAAATGTACACACGGACTCAATGTTTTTCTACCAATTAACCTAAAACCAAAACCCCAAACTAAAACCAAACCTTGTACTACTTTTATTTGGCACTGGACCTCTGTTACGTAACACTTTTCTTTCCAAATCTTCACGATTTCATTAAACAGTTAAAATTTAAACAACACAAACCCGATACCTGAGTAATGACAGCATAAAAATTGTACAAAATAATAAAAGATTTCTTACCAAGAGAACTTTACAACGACTTCTTAATTTAAGTGGTACTTGGTAGAGTCGCGTAAGTCGCCCCTTAACCAAGAGTGTCTCTCAAACAGCTCACAAGTACCGTTCAAAATATTAACTTTTGAAGGTAGTAAAGTATAGTCGCGTTTAATTGTTGCTTCGTTTAAAGGTGGCAGGTGGCTGTGATGACAGACAACTAACTTTCATTAGATATTAGATGTTGCCTGCAACTTCGTTCGCTTTTTATCGTCGTATAATTTTAATAAAAATATCCAGGATGAATAGCCTATGTCCTTATCTAGGTCCCAAGCTAGGGGTCCACTGGGGCCGATACCTGCCGGGGTCGCGGGAAGGTACTTATGGGTCACCGAGGCCCCCGCAACACAGGCAACAGGAAGGCATACGGGTGGGTTTTAGTCAGTAAGAGTCTGACACACCCTCCCGCTCCGCCCAGAGCGGGAGAAGTTATTTGATGATTTCCCACCCTCAAAAAAAAAGGGGACGTGCTTAAAAAAAAAAAAGCTACTTATCTGTCAAACTACAGAACGATCGGTTCAGTTGTTTAGGCGTGGAAAGGTGACCTTTCGCATTAATTATACTAGTATGGATTGCTAAAATGTCATTGTCAACACACACAACACCCACACGTAGACCTTACTCAGTCACAGATACACAATCATACAAATACCTACTAAACATAACGCCAAGCATCAATATTGAAACTATCTTCCTTTTTTATTTTTAATCTTAAAAGCCTATGCTTTTGTAAATTCTTACCGCACTAATAATTACCCAGGTGTCCTGAAATACAGACCTCGCGTCTAGTTTACGCACCAGACTCCCACAGGCCACAGTATAATGATTGCTGTTTACGTATTTTGTATTGATACCTCTCTAATGTACCTATATTGTGGTGAAAAAATAAATAATTATTATTATAAATATCACGCCTTGTTTCCCCAAATGGTTGGGCAGAGGTGTACCTGTAGTACACTCACATTTCGCCAGTTATGTTTAAGTCCCACGTAATAGGGGGCGAGTCTATTGCCATCAACCGGGCACAAATTCAGACTCCGGGCTGCTACTAAGAAATTCCAGATAGAAAAACTCAATAACAATTTGCCCGTTATTGTTATTATTTTTAGTATTGTCATTTGATTCGTACGTAACTACTTTTTTCTACATTACTCTTCTGGATCTAAGGACCACTTCCTAGAATGAAGTTCAAATATTAATCTCAATTATGCACAGAATGATAATGATTAGTAACTCATTAAAAACGATATTTGTTTCAACACCGGTCTATCATTTAGGTAAATAGTAAACATAGTAGTACCTTGTATGTAAAATCACATTTGATTTTACGGTTTAATCTATTTTTTATTAATCTTTATTTATTCAGACTACAGTCTTAGTAAGAAAATAGCTAAGCCTATGTTAGTACTTAATAACTAAAACAGATCGATTACAAGAACTGAATCAGATCGATTAATAAGTAGATACGAGAGATTAAGTTTTTCTTCGAAACTGCATCACTATTACAAATATTCTAAATCCTCCATACCACTTCCGTAAAACTATTTTTATTGTCTTTATTCCTGGGTGCACCGTCACCAGACGTCACGTACACGATAACGAGCGACAGTTTAGATCACAATATTTAATTGTGTGCGCTGTTCTCGCTATACTCATTCAACTAGTTCCCTTGACTTGCGACCTCTTGCAACTTTGTGCGATACTGACTAAATACTATTTCATTTGTTTTGCCCTTGAAAATTTTCTCTCTTCTGCAAAGTCGGGTACCCTATGCGCTGGTTTGGACTAAAGCAATTGCCTTGTGAGATAGGCTGAAGAATATGGAGGTACGTGGGTAGCGAGAGTAAAAGCAAACAACATGGACTTGGTAGCACAGCGTATAATCGCAGACTAGCGCGCCTTGACAATCATGCACAGTGTTATATTTTGTTCTTCGACGCATTATAAACTAATCATTAACACATACATCACACAAGCCAAACTAAGTTAATAAAGTTTTTTTATATTGTTTCCTTTCTACAGAATGCAATAAATAGTTTAAGAGTCGTCTATCTTACTATAGTCTGTTCCAAGTTCCAAAAGTATCTGATAAAAGTGTAAACAAACCTTCTTCAGATGAAATTCTAACGCAATCTCTCACTCAAGGGCATAACTAACACATTCATCTGTATTTAGAAGGTTTCAACTTTATATTTTACTACTTTTACCAACAATTATTTTGTGTGATGTGTCCATATTTGGGGAGTAAAGAAAGAAGCCTGTCCATAAGTTTAGACAGTTTTCTGATACACCTTCCCTACAGTAAACTATCTGCGGTGAACAACCTTGTCAATTTAAGTTTATTGACAAAGCTACATGTTGCAGAACAAAGCATCTGACGCTGACGACACCGGACTTTTGTAATAATAACGTAAAAGTGAGAACCTATAGTCTGTTCTAAAAGTATCCAATGAAAGTGTAAACAAATCCTGTTCAGGTTAAATTCTTACGCAATCCCTCACATAAGGAAATTAGTAACACATTCATCTGTATTTAGAACGTTTGTTCCAACTTAATATCTCACCACTTTTCCAACAATTATTGTTTGAACAACATTATTAAATTGTAATTGAAAAATCATCGACGAAAAGGTTACAAAATTAACCGCAATTGTCAAATGAAAAACATCTTTAAGGTGATTTAAAATAATAATTTCGGGTTTAAGCTAGCAAATAGTCAATTCAAAACACTCAATTTGTAAGTGGTTCATTTGTTTACATTTTCAACACATTATTTTGGAACAGACCATACTTGTATTTGTAATGTTAACTAGATAGAACACTGCGCGCACCTACTCAATCGCGTGACACCCAATCCAAAGCTGCGCTCACTCACTAAATCCAACAAACTTCCCACAAACCAATCAAAATAACAAAATCACAATTGTCAAACGCCGACCTACAATGCCCGCAATAAAGGCGACGAACGATAATGCAGTGTTTTGCATCGGTATCCGCACTGCGCATTACATTGGTGGCGCAGTCAGCCATTGCTGATGGCACTTACATGCTGGGGCGGCGATGCGGCCGTAAATTAGCTATTTGCTCGCTCAGCCGATGTGTGCGTGGTACGCATTGGGGAACTGATTCTAGTGCAGGGATTTCTGGTCGTGTTGGTTTTTTGTTGGGGTTTTAAGAAACTGGAAACTTTATGGATGCCTTTTCAAGTCTTTTGGCATTGACTGCTGTCTTTTATTTTTTTTTCATCTCAAGACCAAAGTAATTATGGTAAAAGACACCAATACTACTGTTTCATAACAAGCCCCAAGGCTTTTTCTTAAAGGAACTACTGTTCTGTCAGAAGACGGTAAAATGCCAACTATTTCCGGCAAGAAAAAGGGCACGTCAATAAACTTTCTCACAAGAAACATGTCTTATAAACAAAACAAAAATAAAAGTATTCTTTCGGCACCCGAAATACAGAATGTGAATTCAATATAGACGTAAAATACTAAATATTACACTTTAATAACGCGAGGACTCGGGACGTATCACGAGACCATACGAGCGCATTTACGAGTAAAATCTGCGTGCATCTGTACATACGAGGGCGGCACTGAAAATTTCGGGTATCAAGGAAGTGACGCAACATTACTATTTAAAAATGTATTTATTGCTTTTCGAAGTATTCTCCGCGAAATTTGACACATTTTTCCATACGATGGAACCAATCATTGAAGCAACCATTCCATTCGGAAGTTGGGTTCTCCAAAATGGCCGTTTTGTAGGCGTCCACAGCTTCTTCAGGTGATGAAAATCTCTGTCCACGCAATTTATTCTTTATTTTAAGGAAAGTATAGAAATCATTAAAGCCTTAGGTCGGGGCTGTACGGCGGATGGTCTAATAATTCTATGTTTTCTTGCTCTAAAAACTCTTTTGTTCTGTGCGCGGTGTGAGAACTCGCATTGTCGTGATGGAGGATGATGCGGCGGTTGCAGTTCTCTTTACGGAGTTCAGAAACGTCCTGTGGCAAACAAATGCTAGCATACCATTCTGCATTAACTGTTCTTTGTCCCTCAAGAGGAATAATCGTAACATGGCTGGTTTTGGAGACAAACGTGGCCACCACTTTTTTGGCAACACTCCGTGAACGAACAATTTTTGTTGGCTTTAACTCATTTTCGAACACCCAAACTCGTGACTGGTTTTTTGTTGCGGGTTCGTACGCGTTTATCCAGGATTCGTCACCTGATACGATGTTGTATACAGCATATGAGGATCCTGCGTGGAATCTTTCGAGAGTTCTGACGCACCAAGTAACGCGAGCCGCTTTTTGCTCTTCACAGACCGAATGCGGTATCCATCGGGAAAACAACTTTTTTACACCTAATTGTTCATGCAAGATTATTTGTATTTGACTCATGCCAATGTCTAAAGTTGCCCGAATTTCGCGGTATGTCACATGTCGATCTTCCTCAATCAGCTTACGCACAGCATCAACGTTTTCTTGGGTGACTGCAGTTTTTGGACGACCTTGACGGGGATCATCACTGAGCTTGACACGTCCACGTTGAAATTCAGCAAACCAGCGATAAATTGTGGTTTTGGATGGGGCTTCATCACCAAATGCAGAAATCATCCGGTCAACACACTGTTTTTGTGTTAAACCACTTCGAAAGTCATAATAAATCATCGCTCTTGAATTTTCTCGAGTCAATTCCATTTTCTCAACGACTAAACAAGTTTGACAAAACCTTGTGACAAGACCGAGAATCTTTTTTTAAATAAATAAATGGTATTCGATTTTTAAAACCAAAGAGTTTTCAATTAAAAAGATTTTAATATGACAGGAACAGTGGAAATATTCCATTCCCGATACTTTTAGTGCAGCCCTCGTATGACTGTCGCACTACTGCACAATAATTTCGTACCAAAATGGGTTACCAAAATATTAGAATTGAACGCTAGAATACAGATGCAAAAACACCTAGTTCCTCTAGTCCTATACTCCATTTATTTATTTATCGCAGGTATGCTGGAAGAGATTTCTTTAGAAATAAGCATCATCTTTATACGTATTTTTCCGTTATTATCTTCTTTTCTGTTTATATATATATGTCGGAGAAAGCGATAACTTTTAAACATCAAGTTGCTGATTTGACTATTGTAGTAGGGGTAAACGCCGTGACGTCAGATGTTGTTTTAATGGCGGCACGTGGACAGAGTCGTTTTGTAGAGTGGGGATTGTGCGGAGATCACTTTGGCTCTAAACTCCAACCCGGTCACTCCTTCAGAACGAAACTGTCGGTTTGCCCATTTTGTTTTGAGTAATTATTTGTTAGTGATAATTTAATGTGAATTTGTATTAGAAATAAACTGTGATTTTTGTGTACCGAAACCGAAACTATTATTTTACCATGAACCCGGTACCACCGAACCCTAATAACAACAGCGATATCGCTCAGCCATCGCTTACGCCGTCATATATATATATATGTGTGTGTATATAGATGGTTAATTAAATAGAAAAGTAACGTCAAAATAACGACAGTTATTGTGGAATATTGTCCGAATTACTGCATATAATAGCCATAAAAATTAATTAATACTTAATACTACTACGAAATTACTGCACTTAAGGATTATTTTTTTCATGTAAATGGTCAAAATCAAAAGTCAAACTAGGCAAAATTACATAAGACAGTCCCTCAAAAACGCCCGCCGTTCACCCTTCGGTAAATAAATTACATTGCTTTGTATTTATCGTGAAACAACGGAATTTATTATACGTTTATATCAAAATAACGAAAGGGTGATAATCGTTATAAATGGAGTATAGTTGAAAATAGACAAACTTGGACCTGGTTTGGTTACAAGCCAAAATTAGTTATCCTAAATTTTTCGTCTTCACGATATGCCATCTCGCGGGAAAGTCCGAAAGGGTCACCGAGGCCCCTGGCAACACGGGCAACGGAAGGAACACGGGTGGGTTTTAGTCAGTAAAATTCTGACACACCCTCCCGCTCCGTCCAGGGCGGGAGAAGCCATTTGACAATTTCCCACCCAAAAAAAACAACAATACCCTCAATTGTTTTGTAAATAAAACATTAATATATCGTGTTGTAGCCACAGCAAGTGTCATTCCCGACATTTCGATAATATATAACACAGTGTCCCAATATCCTAGCGACCCTGTTCGCTTCAAATCGTAAAGCAAGGAGTTACAGCCGCCACTCGTAAAAACTCCAATCGCCCTCGGTTTTATGTTCGGGAATGTAGCGCGCTATATCGAAGAAAAAACTGAAAATTTTCCATTTGGGTCCGTTTTATAAATCTCCGCGATTTAGCGTGCAGTAAAGGGGAGAAGTTTTAAGCCAAGGACCTTTAACACTCTGTTTTAAGTTTAAGTTATGGATGTTGCTGTCAAAACAGTTGTTTTTGATAACTTTTCAAACTGCAGATTAATACAAGCTACATAAATAGATAGATCTTTGTTTCGAATTTTGTTGTAAAGTTGTTCAACTTTATATTCAAATCACATGAGGGTGGCAATAACCATTTATAAACATTTTCAATCTTATTACAAAACTAACTCCTGCCCGTGACTTCATCCACGTGTTTCTTGTTCCCAGACCCACCCTGTCGCATCGCACGCAACCCGCGCTATTACTTCGTTTTTGCTTAGCGTTCATTCTTTTTTTATTGCTTGGCTCCTAAAGGTGCTAGCGTGGTTTTAAAGCCTAGCTTATAGCCTTCCTCAAGAATTGGGCTATCAAATCCAAAAAGATTTTTTCAAATCCGATTGGTAGTTCCAGAGCTTAGCGCGTTCATACAAACAAAAAGACGAACTCGTCAGCTTTATTGTTAGTAAAGATATGCTTTAAACCTGAGTTTACCCAGATCTTGCAAGACTTGGTCTCTATTTTAACTGCATGAATCAGACTAGGCATGTTATAAAGTCATTTTTGCGAGGTCACACAATACCCTACTATTTGGGATGTTAAAAATCTGATTCTTCATCATCATCGTCATCATTTCAGCCGAAAGACGTCCACTGCTGGACATAGAGCTCCCCCAAGCATCGCCACTTCGACCGGTTCTGTGCTTCCCGCATCCAGCGGATCCCTGATTGTTTTAATTTAATGGCTTTTGCAAGATGAGGAAACGTCCATCCAAATTATCCATTTTATTTGCACATCATATAAATCCACCCTAAGGACTTTTTCCATGTTGACATTTCAGCCCGGCTTTAACACATTTTTCATTTAAAAAGGCCGTTTATACATAAAATTAACACGTAAACATGCATACCATTAAATCACGAACGTAGGTAGGAACTGATTGATGACACTGCCCTAATTATGTAGTATGAACACCACGCTTACAACCGCGTAGTTATGGTTTAAATCCGTCGTCTTCGTCATTAAGTAATTTACCCTACCTTTCATCTCAATCAATCAACTCAGCCTATAACAATCCACTGCTGGACATACTCGTAGCTTGTCCTCCGCCTTCCGCATCCAGTCTGTCCCAGCCACCTTTTTAAGGTCGTCGGTCCATCTAGCAGGGGGTCGTCCCACACTACGCTTTCTGACACGCGGTCTCTACTCCAGGACTCGTCTGCTCCACCGGCCATCGGTCCTTCGACAAACATGGCCAGCCCACTGCGACTCAGCTTGCTTACTCAGCAGGCTATATCGGTAACTCTGGTTCTCTTCCGAATAAATTAATTTCTGATCTTATCCTTCAAAGAAACTCCGGTTGATGACCTTAGTCTTCAAACACTGCGGGATTGGTGACGAGAAGACTGGACGAAGTTTTCCAAACGCTGCCCAACCCAACCGGATCCTTCTGTCGGCTTCTTTCTGAAAGTTGTGCCAACCGAGCTAGATAACCTTTCATCTAGGAAGCGGAATAAAAGGTCCCTACGGAGGGGGGAATAAAAACTGAATTTGGTTCATAGCCGGATGATGGACTTACGGGCAAAGATTTAAATCGTAAGATGCGTATATATTATATAGATAATTTTAATATGTTTTATGTATGTATTTATTGTATATATGTGAATGGTACACCACAGACTACCTGCAGTATTGTCTCTCCTTTCTCCCCTAATCTATCCAAAGGTTGTGTTTAAAAGATCGCTTTTAGCGATAAGACCGCCCATTGTGTCACCCTATGTAAAATTTCTACATTTATATCTGTAATTTTTATGGTGTACATAATAAAGAGTATTCTATTTTATTCTATTCGCCCTTCCACGCCAAAAGATAATCGCGTTTCTATTTCGTGTTGACACCTCTGACACACAATATGACGCAGTCACTTGACTTGGTTGTCATATATCTAGCGATTAAAATCTTTGCTTACGGGATATTACTACCAGGTATTTGGGATGTTATTAAATAACAGCTTTCGGGAGAGACAGGTTTATTTGTGTTTTGTTTAAGTACGAGGTGCATTCAATAAGTACCTGGCCTCATCGCCAGAGGGCGCTGTAGTTTCAAAAGAGTTTTACCACAGTGTAGCACATTCTTTTTTAATTCTTTTTTCAAATGTTCATTCCAATCCCTTCATTTGTTTTAATTTGACAACTTATGGAAGCGAACGTGTCGATCGGTTTTACAAAAATGGAAAAGAGCAATATCGTTCGGTGATTCGATTCCTATTTTTGGAAGGGAAAACGCGCATCGAAATCAAAGAGCGCTTGGATGCTGTGTACGGTGACTCTTCTCCATCGATGGCCACCGTCAAGAATTGGTTCAACGAGTTTGCACGTGGCCGTGCGTCGGTTTTTGATGAACCACGTCCAGGTGCACCGAAAACAGCTGCTACGGAGGAAAACATTGAAAAAATCCATGATTTCGTATTGGCAGATCGCCGATTGAAGGTTCGGGAGCTAGCTGAGACTGCAGGCATTTCAGAAGGAACAGTGCATCATATTCTTCACGAGGAACTCGGCATGAGAAAGCTGTCGGCGCGATGGGTGCCGCGTTTACTCACACCAGAAAACAAGCGCAACCGTGAGACCACATCGGAGACGTGTTTGGCGCTGTTTAAGCGGAATCCAGCGGAGTTTTTGCGTCGTTTTGTGACCGTCGATGAAACCTGGATCCACTGGTACACACCAGAGACCAAGGAGCAATCAAAACAATGGATCCTGACCGGGGAACGTGCTCCAAAGAAGGCGAAAACTGTAAAATCGGCCGGAAAAGTTATGGCCACCGTTTTCTTGGATTCACAAGGTGTGATCTACATCGATTACCTCGAGAAGGGTAAAACAATTACAGGGCTTTACTATGCCGATTTATTGGGCCGATTCGACGCCGAATTAAAGAAAAAACGACCCCATCTGGCGAAGAAAAAGTGCTGTTTCACCACGACAACGCACCGGTTCACACGTCTGCCGTTGCCATGGCCAAATTGGTCGTATTACGCTACGAATTGTTGCCCCATCCACCGTATTCTCCAGATTTGGCCCCTTGTGACTTCTTTCTGTTTCCTAATCTGAAAAAATCACTCGCCGGGAATAGATATGGATCGAATGAGGAAGTCATCGCCGCCACGGAGGCCTATTTTGCAGAGTTTGACAAAAACTATTTTTCGGACGGGTTAAAAAAGTTGGAGCATCGCTGGGCTAAGTGTATCGAACCAAAAGGAGACTTTGTTGAAAAATAAATTGCCACTTTTCCAAAATTTTCGTTTACTTTTTGTAGGCTAAGTATTTATTGAATGACCCTCGTAAGTATTAACGAAGTAGCCAACTCCCTAACCGAGTGGGAATTTATTCCGTATTTATGATAACATTTTCTACCAATTTGCTAAGCCAAGAAAATCTCTGACTTGGTAACGCAAATTGACTAATGGACATTTATAACGTGACTAGTTAATATTGCCATCACTGAATTAGATAATGTATATATGTCGGTCCTCCAGGGTACCTTTTTTTTTTGTTAAAGGGTGTTAAATCCTCATGGATGTCCTTGCCCTAGGACGGGCAGAGGGGTCTGTGGGGGGGGGGGGAGAGACTCTTACTGACCACCCCGGTGTTCCCCTCCCACGCTTGCACCGGGGATCATGTGATCTAGTGCGACTTCCACGATCCCCGGCTGGTGCCATTGCTGGCCACCTCAGGCTCGCGGGGGGGTTGAGGTGTAAAATTCCGCCCGGGACGTCCAATATGTACCGCATGGCGAGCCTGTGCGGTAAGAAGTGGCCTCTTATATAAGTACGTCTGCACGTACCGGATTTTGTCCGTGACTTCTCCACTGTTATTTGACATCTAACCTAAATTAGGAAATAAACAATAATCTTCATAATTTCTTCTCCTGCACTGTTTTTTTGGTAAAATTAGAAAAATAACTACCAACTTGATAAAAGCTAATAGAACTTATCTTAAGTCTGAACTAATTAAAGATACTTTATTAATCCTATAAGTTCTTAACAAAAAACTTAGCTTAGATAATTACTTTTTGTACTAATAAAACTTCTTCTTTTACAGGTAAGTCTCCATTCCTTTCACCCACCGAACTACAACACAAGTAAGTGATAGGCCATATTACACCATCATATATCTGGTATCATAATTATCTTTTATCGTACAAATATAAATAATATATAATATACCGAAGCTCACAAATTATTCATAGGTATTAAGGATGAGCCGAATTTCGTTTCACATTCAGTTTAACCGAACTTCGTGAGAATCTGGCATATCCTAGAACCAAAAATTCCAAGACATGTGACATCTACCAACCCGCGCTGGGCTCGCGTGTTGGATTACGGCCCACTCCCTCTCACCGAGAGGAGGCCTGTGTCCCAGCAGTGGGAACATTATAGGCTGATTATGCTTATATATGCGATATAATATCTTTGTTATAATAGTTTAATATCTCCCAGTAGTGAAATCATATTAATATCCGCATGAACAGAACTTTAATGAACATATCGCCCAAGTACTTTAAAGTTCTGTTCATGTTAACTTGGTGTGAGTCGCCAATTACCGATAGCTTCCTATCGGAGTTGCAGGCCAGTTGAGAGTTCGAAGAAAACGAGCTATAGCTCATAGCTCGTTTTCTTCAAACTATCAACGACAAAGTTTGGAACATAGCAATCTATGTAATGGCCGTGTCCTAAGAGATCGGAACTTCTGTTAAACGCACCTGTTATATGCTTATGAGATATTGAACTTTGTTTGGGACTGCAGTTATTGGCTTTTAGTATTAAACAGTATTAATACCTGGCAGGGGAGTATGGGTATTCAATTTTCAGTGTATTGAAAGCATTCGTTTACAAAGCCAAGCCGCTTGGGAACTACAGTTAAATTGTTTAGCTGTCTTATCGTTCTAACAATATTCAGCCACATTCTTTGATAATACTAACGAGGATATTTCGAATACACAGTATAAAACCCATAAAATAAATCCGACTTAACCATCCAAATTAAAATCCTATATTAAAATCAAACAAACTACTATTCTAAAGGAAATCTAAATCCGTACGACATCCCAAAAACCTCACATCAAAGCTGGAATTGAAACAAGTTCCAAAAATATCACTTACCCTCAAATTAACATCTACACTTAACCCAGGGAAGTGTAAACGTCCCTTCATATTTACACCCGGCCCCAAATATCGAGTGCTAATATCATTAAGCACGAATGTGTTTGCGTTAATTAATATGGCGGTTGTGTACACTGCAGTGCAGAAATAGATAAAGCCTTCACGTAATGACGAGGTGGGAATTGTCGCACGCTGTGTAAAAGAGCTCCATTTAGGGGCCACAAGAATTACGGAGACAGGAAAATTTAATTTTGTGTTGACTGTATGTTTTGTTTCTTGGCAGTTCCCTGAAGTTTCTGTCTTTAGTAATGACGAAAACCTTGGTAACTGTGGCACTTTGCTTAAGAGAACCATTTTCGTACGGGCCACAAACATAACAGGAAAATGAAACTATACATCTTGGTTTGACAATTTTCTAGAACAAGACATTTTGAACCTCTGAAATGACAGTACCTACTCAAGCAAACTCATAAAAAGAGTTATGAAAAGTGCAAGATGAAAATTGATTACATTTCATAACTACAAACAAAGTGCTCTTGAAATTCTAAAAAGATTAAAATATAAAAGCAAGCCTTTCTTAGACAAGAGTGCTTCTTGAGTCAGACAAATGGTCTGAACACGACAACTTTACTAAAGTTGGAACAAGAGGCAACAGTAATTTATCAAGAATTAATGGTTTTATTAATGCGAAGATAAAATACCAACTTTAAAGTGAATATTAATTTTCTTGCTTGCATTTTCAATGTTTGATACATTATATTATTGATATAATGATATTTGATACGTAGGTTACTAAGAAGAAAAAAACGGAAATGACGGAACTACAAGAGTTCCTTGTTTACTACGGAAATTTAAAAACGCTAGATTTGCTCAATTAAGAGGGTCTCTACAAAACCTTATGCTCGTTTTCACTACTACTAGGCAAAACACAGTGATAATTTTTTTGGGTGGGAAATCATCAAATAACTTCTCCCGCTCTGGCCGGAGCAGTAGGGTGTGTCAGACTCTTACTGACTCTTACCCACCCGTATTCCTTCCGTTGCCTGTGTTGCCAGGGGCCTCGTTAACCCTTTGGTACCTTTCCGCGACCCCGGCAGGCATCGGCCCTAGTGGACCCCTACGCTTGTGCTGACGACATCTCTTTGAGGCGCGCGTGGAATATAACGCGCTGTCGACCCGGGCCTGGTTTTACCGGACGGCGAGCTACCCATTGCTCACCGTCCGCAAGCCCGCGCCTACGGTGGCCAAGAATCCGCTCGGGATTCCCGACGCCCAGGGCGTCTCCTGCGGCGGCTAGGGGCGAGAGGGCGCGAAATTTGCCTTTCCCTCAACCGTCCCGCCTCCTCCTTCGCGAGCATTACTGCTTCGCAGAAGGATGTGACGGCTGCCCATGCCCTCTCGCTCCGTACCATGGTCTGAACCAGGGCCGGACGCGAGAGATCTCTGCCACCGATTGCTTCCACGAGGACACGGCGGTACTCTGCTCAAGCCGGGCAGACCTCCACCGTATGCTCCACCGTGTCCTCCGGGCGATCCACACAGTGGTGACACCCGGGCGTTTCCTCCTGCCGTATCCGACACAGGAACCTCCCGAAGCTGCCGTATCCGGTGAGGACCTGCGTCAGGCGGAAGGTGAGGACTCCGTGGCGCCTCTTTAGCCACTCCTCAAAGAGGGGACTTAACGCCGCAATTGTGGCGTGCCCAGCACTGGGTTGCGACAACCGTACTCTCCATGTCGCCATGAGATCCCGCCGGAGCTCCGTCCGCTATGCTGCGATTTCTCGCGGCAGCGGAGTTAAAAGCGCCTGCCTGGGTTCGAACTCGTAAGCCACTGGGCCACCACTGCTCTCCAGATCAATTATAATAAACCAAAAAAATGATTCTCCTTGCTGTTCTGTTGTGATTCCGTCATTTTCGTTACCCGACGCGCGACTTCAATCCACAAATAAATAAATATCACGTATACATTGTCGGTACGCGTTAGAAATAAGCTCTCAGTAATAGTATGACCTGGTTTCAAAGCCATGCTTTGTTTCACACTGTGCGTGAATGTACGAATGTATGCGACATGCGTCTGCGACAGCTCGACGACAAGACGCTGACCTGTCGCATGCGACTGTCATTGGGAGTGTTCATGCACCGTGCGGCTAGATGCCGCAACAAGTAGCGAGAGCATACGAATCCCCTAGCCTGTTGTTGCGACAACACAACGACAGCAAGTGTGCGGAGAACTTTGAACAGAATGTATGAAAATTGTGACCGTAGCCTGTCGTACCGTCTAGTCGCAGTCGCATGTCGCATACGGTAGTGTGCGGGATGTCTAAAAGCCTTGCAGTAAACATAATAACACTTTCGCTAGATGTACACACGATAACAAAAGTGATTTTCTTAGAAATTACTGTAGCTTTATTAAGCTTTTGTTGGATGCGGTGATGGAAAGTATGTATATATGTTTTAATAGTGGTTCTTGTGTACGTAAAAATGTCGCTGTCGTTGAGGATATTGATCATACATCTTCCATTCAACCAACTCAAGTCTAGGCTATAGAATTTTTGTCATTTTCACTGAAAGATAATGTGAATGATGATCAAAGCTATATTAATCGCTATAAAACATAAAAAAGTAAGTGAACTGTACCCTGTCTCTTCTCGCAACACCTCAAGCGTCTATTAACTTATAGAAGCTTGAGTTAAAAATATTCCATCGCCAATATGGAATAAATCACATTATTGGCACAAATACGAATAATTATTTACGCTTAATCAGAAAGGCTGGGCGAAATAAATTGCTGACGACCGCGAGATCGCTGAATACCTGAAATAGTCGCCCGAATCACTTTTAATAGGAACTATTTTTTGAGTTCTTTATAGGCACGAGTTGGTTATAAAAAGTGAGCGAGAATAAAGTATGTCCATATTGTGTGGTAAATGTGGTAATGTGTTGAAGTTTACGCCTTCTTCCCATGGGGGTAAGCAGAAACTATAGAACGCCACCTGCTAAGCTCCTTACATACTCATTTTGCTTCGTTTACGTTCATACATATGGTCATGCTCGCACGCCGCGCGCCATTGTGAAGTTTCTGATGATATAATATTCAAATCAAATCAATTTATTTGCCATTATTCTCAATAAATTTATACACTATACTATTTATGTTTTAACATAAATAGTTAGACAGATCCATAACACGTAGACATAATAATGTGACATGCAAACATTTGGTTTTATACTGTCGTAATTATATTTATAGTTATAATTAAATTAAAATGTTTTTAAAATTATATTAATGTCAGAGGGTGATTATGATTTTTATTTATTTTTCAATCTCTAATTAAATATGTCGCTTACTAAGTAGACATTCTTGTTTCTTAACTGTACTTGTAAGACACTTTGTAAATTGATTACCTGGTAAGATTTGAATACTGTCAGGTATAGCATTAATTATGCGACCACACACTGCATAGCTATTCTTACTATACAGAGTGTCTGGTATAGAATGGATAATCTTTATAGCAAATAATATACCTTCCGGCCGTTCTAAAAAGACTAGGTACAAAAATAAAGAAAAACAAAGTAGTACCTAATATTATTTTGAAAAAATACTAACTCTTTACCTTATTTTACATTCTTCTTCAACACGACCACAAATGAAAGAATTCCATCAGTTTTGTTTTTATAATAATTTACGTTGACCATCTCTCTCGTTGACAGAGAGGCAGTAAATAATGTGACTAGAAGTTGCACAGTATTTTTTCAAAAAATATTGTATTTTACTTGGTATATATATCTTTTTCTATTTTTTTTAACGTCCGTAAGGTATATTGTATGCTATTTCAAGGTTATCCATTCTTTACCGGACACCCTGTATAATGCTGTCCTGTGAATTATGGGCAAAACTATTCTATGTCTGTGTATTAGATAGAATATTTAAGTTTTGATGTGATATTCATGGATTTAAGATTATGTAAGATAGGCTATGAGATCATACAGGACTCTTATCGCAAGGTCGATACAGCTTACACTTATTTTTGGTTTTCAAATAATAACTCAATAGCAATAAGTAATATATTCATTTTATTACAATCATATAAATAAATATTCTTTCTTTTCGTGACAATAAAAATAAATAATTATACTTCTTTTTAATTCTGGTCCTTCGAGTCGGATCAAGCTATACAAGTTTTACGACAAAGGTTTATATTCTAAGAAGTTGTAGGTATCAAAATACAGTCCCATAAATACAGATACATTGTTAAACGTAAGTAAACGTAAGTCTCGATTTATTTGTATATTTTATGCGATTACAGAAATAAAAAACCGGCCATGTACGTGTTGGACTACGCACAGTGAAGGGTTCCGTAGTTGGGATGAATTTATCCAAAGAACAAACTTAACATTGTAGTTGATTAACATGCTCCCCCATACATTCCAATTTTGAGTGATTTACCATATTATTTTAAGACCATAGACTTCTTATAGGTTTTTCTGTAATCTATAAGTCAAGAACTAGTTTATGTATTTATTTCTAAATTTTAGGCTCAGCCGTTTCGGAGATAAGGGGAGGGGCGGATTTTTTTTTTAATAACTTTAAAACTATTTATTTTAAATTATAAAAAAATATATATATGAGACCCTCGCACCCCTTTCATTTGGTATATCACACGGTAAAGTTTGAAAAACTCTTTTTTTAATTATCTAATTTGCCCCCAAAGGTGACCCTCATATTCAAAATTCATTTATTTACGTTACGCTTCCGTGTTTATGTCACAGAAATTCATATGTTTACTCGTACCAAATTTCAACTTAATCGGTCCAGTAGATTCGGAGCAAATCGGCTGTGACAGACAGACGGACAGACAGACACACGAGCGATCCTATAAGGGTTTCGTTTCTTCCTTTTGAGGTACGGAACCCTAAAAACAGATCCATTGCACGAACTGTTTCAATATAAAAGCCCTGACTTACGGTTTCGCTGCTAAAACGTTCTGTTTTTCATCTCACCGAATACAAAAACAAACGTAACAAACTCAAATAAAATATTTCACTACCTTTGCAAATACATACCTACCCCTTACTCCGGAATCGATACTTGCAAACTTTACACGCCAATAATACTTCGTCCTTAGGGAGACTAGGCAACGTATGTGACGCGATAAATAAGAGTTTTGTTCCCGAATGTAATCGTAAATTATGCCACGTTTTATCGAACCCGATAAGACATAGGAGGTCCCCATCCCCCACTAAGGCTGGGTCCACAGTGCGAGTTGCGGCGACGGGCATAATCACCCTATAACGTGCCCACTGCTGGGACACAGGCCTCCTCTTTGTGAGACGGAGTGGGCCATAATCCACTACACGGGTCCAGTATGGGTTGGCAGCTGTTTTTATTTTTCTGGTGATTTCAGGGTTTGCGCCCATAGTAAGTAACATGTGATCATAATGATGAGTACATGAGATGACCTCTTTCGAGAGATTTTCAGTTATTTCAATTACTTATTGTATTTGAAACCCGCAGTTTGCGCCCGTAGTGATTTACATAGCCGTTTAGTCGACCGCTCTAAGCTCACAATGTCTACCCAGCTTTAGGTATATAGATTGTTTTTTTCGTGTGAACGTCGCCTGCTGTGATTTCGCTCAACCCTTGAGGTGCTTTTAGAAGTTGTGAACAGTAATAAAACGTGCCGCCCTTAATCTCAATCGTAATTTCAGAGCGAATACTTAATAGAATAATAATTTTATGGAGCTTTTTAAACTGTCAGATGATGAAAATCACGACTTAAGGCCCGCCGTGGTCGCTATGAAAATAATTGTGTTCTTGCATCTGTGTGCACATTTTTTCCCCTTCTATAAATTATGACTTTAGCCATACAAATCTCCGTCGCGCTCACGCCTTTCGGTTTCATAGGGAATATTTATTTTTAGTAACGAAAAACATGAATATTAGAAAAAAATCAAAGATAGTAATATAGATGATAAAATAGTCTGTTAGTACAAAAAAAAATCATGAAAATATCTTAAGTAGTTTGAAAGTAATATCGTTTTTTATGCTTTGGGTAGACATTACTTCCTGAATTTATTTCATAAAGTATTTTACTACAGTACTTTAATATTCACATATAGAATTGATGTGTATGCGTTCTAGTTTGACATAATTTTTTCGCATAACTTACTTGCATTATATGAAGGCGTAATACCAGATTTAGAAGTCACTAAAATCATATATCTGCGCCTTAATAGATCTTCTAATTCTGGGTAGTATTTGCATCACCGAATCGGTTCTGGCATTCGTAATTTTAATGTTTACGTCTGATTTCCTACACCTTTTGTGAGTTTATAATACCTAGGTAAAAGTTCAGTGATGAAAAACTTCTTTATGACTGTTTTTTTTTTATTAGCAGTATGTTAGTTCCACCCATAGAGGAAAGTAATATATCGGGTAGTTCCACCCTAAAAACAGTTGATGTCATCCCACACCCTATATTTCGCTACATACAAAAACTGTGTTCATAAATTCAACAACAAATATAACAGCAGACGGTTCAGAATATCTACAAAAGCATCCCACTAAAACAACAACCGTTCGAAAATACTTAAACTATAACTGGACAAACTAAAAACACGTAACGGAAAAGCTTTTAGGTCGGCTCGGATTTTAGTTTAAAAAATATCAAACCGTTAATTAGCGGACAATATTCCATTGCATCGGAAACGTAGGGGGTCCAACACACTTGTTCGGGTCGGCATGATTCGTGACAGCCGGGTGGCAAAATCAAATATAATTATGTAGATATATCCTTAGTTCGAGTTGTGCCGAGCCCACCGAACACAATTCAGCGAGAGTAGATGCCGAACGGAGTTTGCCGTTCGGCACGAGCCAAATGAATATGCAGTATTTAATTGCTTCGGGTCGCCTTTGTTGTTCAACAACTAGGAATTACCGAATTTAATGTGCCGAACAAGTGTGTAGTAGCCCTTCATTACGTAGGTAATGTTTGTCAATTTCCGAGAATATCGTAATCTCTCTCATGTACAGTTCTATTGTGAATCCATTAATTGTCAATGGAATAACAAATAGAACAATACGTTTGTAATTGTTTGTAGGTATGTTATTGGGAATTGTATTTGGAAATGGGCTGTGTCTGTCAAAGTCCCTTGTGTGTCGAATGTACTCGTATGTATCAGATACGAAACTGGTGTCAAGAAACTGTAGATAATAATTATTTTTATATTCGCACTAAAGTGTGATAATTATTGAAAGGACCAAATCTAGTATACTTATCCGTTTAAAATATTGGGGTAAAGTTCTCTGATAGTGGTCCTTAGACCATCAAATTCGAACAACTTTACCCGAAAAATTGTATTCCATAGATTTCACTTCGCCCTACAACAAATGTGTATCTATGTCACGTTTGATATAACAAACAGGATATCATGTTTGTACATGCGTGTTATAACATAAAAGTGCCTTAAGCGTTACAGTTGAACCCTTTCTCACAAGATTGATTCGTATGAAGTTCGCGACTTGGCGCGGGTGCAGTCATCAATCAGCTGGAACACATTACAGAACTATCGTGCGGGAGCGCTCAAGTATTGATACGTGTTAGTTTACATGGTATTACGTAAATAAGAATAACGAGTGAATAAGGATGAAAGAAAAAGATAGATTTGTCCATTGAGCACCTTGGATTTTATGGGAACGTTCTAGAATTGTCAATTTTACGCTAATGACAAATAACAAACAAAAAAATAAAAATACGAAATAATGATTGATCGAGAGTAGAATATAGAACAACAATACACTAACCCAATAAAGCTATAGCCATATTTCCAAACTTGTCATACCCGTCTATTTCCCAAATGGATTTTCCGAGAACGTATGAACTTCAGTGTACACTTTGTTTGTGAAGCCGGACTGGGCTGTAGAATAGATTATCTTCACAGGTTCTAGGAAACAAACGAGACACAAGACAAGGCAAGGCAAGGCTCGGACAAAACAAAGGCTGTAGGTATAGCAAGATTGTGGCCTACACAATATAACTGAATGTACTATTGTCTAACGTAGTGGTTTGTTTACGTAAATTGTGGTGCGCTAATGGTATTAAGAATGAGTGGGATTTTAACAGTGCTGTTTCTTTTAAATTATGGGTTACAAGCTTTTGTGTGATATTAGAGATTCAATAATCCAAATTAATCTTACTTCTACCTTTTGTACTTGATTTAAGTATATATAATTAAAGCCGTAGCGGAATAATTGGCCCATCCAAAGATCAGAAAATGTAAATGTAAAACATGAATTAACTGTCATCGGTGTCACCGGTGAAGGGTGGCCGTTTTAGGGCACTGTCTTATGTAATTTTGAAGTTCGAAAAGTGCTGATTCTCAGCCTAGTTTCAATAAATGACTTTTGAATTTTGATCAAAATAATTTAAAATCAGTGGAATAACATATTGAACACGCTCCTAACGTACCCTGGCCGTCCAAATGACGTCGGTTGACTATCAGGCGTCTCCATCAGTAAACAATACTCGTAGCCACTGACCATGCGGAAGAATTCTCGAGGAGATACGTCGCTGATAACATCGCTCTGTTCGGGGGTGAGCAGATGTATAGGATGTGTTAAACTAGGACAATAACTTCTACAACAACAACGTGGTATAATAAGGCTTATGAAACTGTTTTAAAACCTCAACATAATGAACGCATTGAACACACTTCCACTATGTCCCTGGTCGTCCAAATGACGTCGGTCCACTATCAGGCGTCTCAATCAGTAAACAATACACGTAGCCGCTGGCCATGCGGAAGAGTTCTCGAGGAGATAGATACGTCGCTGATAACATCGCTGTGTTCGGGGGGTGGGTATAGGGTTGTGTGTGTAGGGATGCATCGATCTGGAAAAGATACACGTATAGATAAAAAGCCATATAGATTTATGAGATCTTTTAATTATTTCTCCCTGGATGATTCTTCATTTTGACCCAACGCAATTGAACTCAAGACGCCTAAAACATTATTCAAAATATCTCGAAAGCTTTTTTCTTACATAGTCTGTATAGTAACGAATTACAACAAATCAAAACGATGTCGTGGTAATTATGAGGGTGCTCTACGGATATAAAACACCATGATAATTATTGAAAGCTCAAGTTCAGAATCAAACTGAAACTATTTAATTTCAATCCCAAAATCATCCTTAAGATCGAATTTTGCTCTACCAATTATCTAATAATTCAATCTGAAAACTTAAACATTCACATAAATATATAAACAGGAACTCGTAAATACCCTGCATAGCTTTTGTATCAAGTTCGATACTGGCTTGTATCTTCGAAAGCTGAGGAACGCGCCGCTAGTCAAACATCAAATATCATGAATCAAACGCGTCCGGATCCGGACAGCTGGACAACCGGACACCCGGACACACCAGACGTCTAGTGACTTATATTATTGTGTAGGGTAGTTTATGGTATGTCGCTTTTTATTTGGGGTAGGTAAATTGAAGAGCGAAATTTAATGTATGTATGGTTTGGAAGGCAGTAATATTTCTGTTGCGATATAATGGAACTTTTTCTGACTAAGTCATGTACAGTCAGGGAAATTAATTGTTTATCAAATTGATGCACTACGTCAATTTTACGATGCATAGCCATTTCATACAACTATCAAAATGGGACAGTTGTGATTTGAATATACGGGTAATTTAAGTTCTAGTGATGAAGTTACTAAACAAGAACAATTAATTAATAGGTACACCTGCCTAACCCTTCAAACTCAAACTATTTATTTCAATTAAACCATTTACAGGCACTTTTGAATTGTCAGTAAAAAATATGAAGCTAGTTTAGTTGCCCATTCCAAAGCGTAGTAGGTAGCCTATGGAGAAGAACGGGCAAGAAACTCCACGGACACTCTTAAACTATAATGTTACCAAAATACATACAAATTGTTACAACTTTAATGTAGAATTTATAACTAAATCATTTATTTATTTTTTGTTAAATTAGAGCGGTGTATTTAACTAAACTAAATGTGAGGACGATGTAAAAAAAAGCGTCCATTGTACAGCAAATAGAAAAACCAAAACAATTAAAACATAAAGTAATTAAAATAAGCCTTCAGGGATACCAGGCGTGATGCTATGTTAATATTTTAATTTGCCTGACTTCACTTGTTCGTCGGTGTTCATAAATTATAAAGATATAAAACACCGAAGCACGACAAATCATGTTAAACCGAATATCAGAGCAAAATTAAGCCAGTATACCTAAAATATTACTTCACAAATTCGCAGCGACTCTACAATACATTAGGAAAATTAAATAACACAACAGAAGTTCCAACTAAAAGCATTGCGCATAAATCATCGCAGAACGGCGTATATCGGAACTGCACACCCGTACGAACCGAGACCGAATGGCGAAATAAAAAACTGGCTGAGGGCGAGTCGGACTCGTGGAACATGGGTTCCGTACCACTACACAATGACATATCTGGGAAGTAACAGTTTTTTTTTAATATGGAGTAGATATTATAGAAGAAGACTTATTTTGACGCTTTTCTAAATAGAGGAGAAAAATCATGGTATTTGAGGTTTTTTGTATCGGCATCCCCCTTTTTTTTTGGGTGGGAAATCATCAAATATCTCCTCCCGCTCTGGGCGGAGCGGGAAGGTGTGTCAGACTCTTACTGACTAAAACCCACCCGTATTCCTTCCATTGCTTGTGTTGCCAGGGGCCTCGGTGACCCTTTAGTACCTTTCCCGACCTGCGACCCCGGCAGGCATCGGCCCTAGTGGAACCCTACATTTTTGCTGACGACATCTCTTTGAGGCGCGCGTGGAATACAACGGGCCGGGTCCTTACCGGACGGTGAGCTACCTGGCTGGCCGGAAATTCGCCCGGGATTCCCGACGCCCAGGGCGTCTCCTGCGGCGGCTAGGGGCGAGAGGGCGCGAAATTTGCCTTTCCCTCAACCGTCCCGCCTCCTCCTTTGCGAGCATTACTGCTTCGCAAAAGGAGGTGATGGCTGCCCATGCCCTCTCGCTCCGTACTGACGCGAGAGATCTCTGCCGTCGATCGCCTCCATGAAAACACGGCGGTGCTCTGCCCAGGCCCAGTTCCTTCTGCCTTATCCGACACAGGAACCTCCCGAAGCTGCCGTGTCCGGTGAGGACCTGCGTCAGGTGGTAGGTGAGGACGCCGTGGCGCCTCTCTAGCCACTCCTCAAAGAGGGGTCTTATCGCCGCAATCGTGGCGTGCCCAGCTTGGGTTGCGGCAACCGTACTCTCCATGTCGCCATGAGATCCCGCCGGAGCTCCGTCCGCTGTGCCGCGATTTCTCGCGGCAGCGGAGTTACGCCCGGCGTTTCGCCCCCTCGCGCCACTCCCATACGTGCGCGAGGACTTTTGCCTCCAGGTCCCATGAAGGCAATCCGGCAAGAAAGAAAGAAAGAAAATACATTTATTTGCGGTAAACATGACGCAAGGAAGGAACACAAATACAAAAAAGAAACAATTTGGGGGAGAATATGCGTCACGTCCACGCAAAACGGCCAACGCTCAGCATAATGCTGCGACCCTATGCGAGACAGAGCCCCAGCGCTGGTTTTCAGCGGTAGCCGACGTTGACGTTAAGACGTCGACCGGTGCAGCATACAGTGAGATTGTAATTTGAATAACATAAATACAAATATTAAAAAAAAAGAATTACATAAATACAAATATTTAAAATGGCAAGGAGGCTCACAGCCTCACAGGAGACCGTGCGGTATCCCCGGACCATCCGGATGGCCATGGCCCTTTGGACCGCGCTCAACCGGCGGGCTGGCCGCAGCACCAAAAAACGCGCCCATACAGGAGCCTCGTCGAGGGCCATGGACCGCACGACCCCCGCGTAGGGCCTCCGGCAGGAGGCGTTTGGACCCCCTAGATTGGGCAGGAGCCGCTTCAATGCAGCCCCTGCCCGCTCCAGTTTGGGAGTCAAACGTCGGATATGCTCCACGAAGTTCCACCGGCTGTCGAGGACGAGTCCCAAGTACTTCATCGTCGACTCTACGCCGATGGAAACCCCTCCTACCGTTATTTGGGACCCCGATGGTGGCGCGTTCCGAGGACCATGAAAACACATGGCCTCGGACTTGTGCAGGGCCACCTCGAGTCCCAATTGCCGGATCCTTTCGACGATTGTCGCAACCCCGCGTGCCGCTACTTTGGCCGCCGCCAGGTGCGACCTCCCCTGCGCCAGGACCAACGTGTCGTCAGCGTAGCACACTACGCTGACGCCGCTAGGGAGGTCGGCGCGCACCACCCAGTCGTATCCAATGCCCCACAGATGCGGCCCCAGGACCGATCCCTGTGGGACACCGCACAACATCTCTTGCCGGTTCTACACTCCCTGGTGACCGGGGTAGATGACGGCCCTGTCCGTCAGATAGGCCTCGACCACACGACAGAGGTAGGGTGGTACCGGAGTGCCTCCCTAATGCAACTCCAGGGCAGGGTATTAAAGGCATTGGCGATGCCTAGAGACACCGCCAAGACGACCCCACCCTGGGCAACGGCATTCCTCGTCGTCAGGGCTCGCACGCGCATGATGGCGTCCCCGTAGAGCGCCCCCTGCGGAAACCAAACTGGCTCTCCGCCAAATCCGGCCCCACCCGCACCAGCTGGCCGACGACGCGGTCTGCAATGACTCTTTCAAAGAGCTTGTCCACCTCGTCGAGCTGCACGATGGGTCGATAAGCGGACGGAGAGTCCGCAGGGCGCCCTGCCTTCTTTATGAGGACCAGTTTCTCTGTCTTCCAACGAAGCGGGAACTGGCCCCTCTCCAAGCATGCGCTTAGGAGCCCCCTAAGTCGAGGCCCGAGAGCCTCCAAGGCCAGGACCCAGGCCTTCCCAGGTAAGCCGTCGGCTCCTGGGGCAGTATTTTTGGCATTAAGCCTGCGTAACGCCGCTCTCATTTCTACCTCGGTCACCTCCAGAGCATCGTCGTCGCCGTCGTCGTCGTCGTCGCCGTCGTCGTCGTCGGCGGTGTGGTCCGCATCGGTCACCGCAGTAGGCGGAACCAAGGGCGGGGAGGTGTGTTCCCCTCGCGAAGGGAACAGAGCGCTCACCACGTCCTCCACAAGCTGGGGCCGGAGACTGCGTCAGCGGGGGAGCCCATGGGCGGAGTTTATCCCGCACCACTTTGTATGGGCTTCCCCACGGGTCCCTGTCCAGAGTCCCCAGCGACTCCTCGCGGTCCAATCCCCTGGCCCATCGGAATACCCCTTGTGTTTGAACTTTATTTTTTTTTTTGACAATTACATCGGTCATAGTAACTCGTATTCTGTGAAAATGTCAACTGGCTAGCTAATACGATTGGAAAATACAGTGCTGTGACAGTCAGACAGACGCGAGACGTTCAGATGGCGTAGGCTTAGTAAATAGGGTCCCGTTGACACCCTTTGGGTGCGGCACCCTAAAAGTACACTCTAATCGTATTACCGACTACGGATCCAACATATTACTCGATATTCGTAATGGAACACGAAGCATGCCGAAGCTATTTCACGGACGCTTTTCATATTCAAACATTGGAAATGGAATTTTTCTAATATTATAAAAATTGTTTGTACAGTCAACGTCAATAATATCGGGACGAACAGACTGTTCAAAATGATCTAAACAACTATGAACATTAAATATTAACTCAATGACACAAGAACTGTTTCAAAATGAAGAAAGTACACGACAAGTGTCATGCTGACAAGAGTTTTATCAAATCGAGATAAAGTTTAATTTTCTTAGTTATTGAGATCATTTTGAACAGTCGGTTCGTCCCGATATTTTTGACGCTGAATGTATTTTGGCCTAGAAAACAATAGCTCGTGTTTTATGACCCTTCTAGTTTCTGCCCGCGATTTCATTCGCGTGGAAATTGTAAGATACACGATATACTAAAAGAACAGCCACATTTTTATAAAACTATTTCAGCCCGGACCAACCGCGTCGCACCGCATCGCCCACCCGTAGTATAAATTCGTTTTTAAGGTAAACCGCGGTCAATGTCAGGCTGCATAGAAAAGAAAGAAAAGCGCAATGACACATAGCTTGTAATTTATTGCAAAATATGAAGCAATTATCTTTTTACTCAAGATTGAGTTCAGTAATCGAAAATAGAAAACAACCGAGTTCTGCATTTTAATTAGAGGTTCTTGTTATTAATTAAATACGTAACGTACGTTGATATTTAGTATAGATATTTTGGATTGGAACTCAAGGTTAGTTTACCGTTGATTTGTAACGAGACTTTTTTTCATAACGTGTTTTGGTAACAACCAAGTTCTGAGAAATGTGTTCAAACTTAACCACATTTTTTCCGCTACCACAAACTTACGGATTTGGCAATTTTTTTCTCTTGTCAGTGCCTTAACGTTATTCCTTACTTTTTTATTTTTGCTCGGTCCCTAAGGGTTGTTGCGTTATGTTAAATAGCCTTAACCTTCCTCAAGAATTGGGCTACGAAGTACAAAAATTTTTTTTCTAATTCGTTTGGTAGTTCCAGAGATTAGCGCGTACAAACAAACAAACTCTTCAGCGTTATTATATTAAATATAGATGAGAAACCTGGCTTGGTCGATCGGGCCCCAGGGGGAATTTTCAATAACTAAATTACTTGTAGTTTACGTATTTGATCTAAGGATATTGTTTCGGTGCACGCGATTTTGCTGACGTAGTTGGGTTTTCGAACTTCGACGCTGAATTCCCTATGGGGTGAGCAGAACTGATCTGATCTGTTGAGTATCTGTCATCGAGTTAAATTGTTGATGCTCTAGCTCTCTAGCGCTATCATAATTGATTGTGTTTCCTGCCACGCTAGCGATCCGTTAATTACAAGTTTTATTGTACCGCCTTTTCGTATAAGCATTCAAAATTTTATTTAGCCATAAAATCTGATTACCAGCTATAAACAAATGGCACTACGAGAGACTAATCAAAAAGTAATTTAATGCCACTCAAAAGTTTATTTCAAGTTTTGGTGGAATTAACTGTAAATCATCCAGAATTACCGGCGTTGTTTGTTACACGAGAAAGAAATAGATTTTAACGATTGTGCGTTGAAAACAATAAATATTGCTGCTTTGAATATTTATGCTACTGTCGGTACTACATTTTTTCTAATATTTCAGGGTTAATAGGTTTCTTGGAGTCAACAACCCTTAGCTCTTTCGTTAGCAACGAGATAAATGGTCATTTTTCATTATACATTCATTAGTCGTGCCAGATTTTTTTCGTATTTTGTGCTTGAGATAATGAAAATAAATATATATATAAATACGAAGCAGATATTTTAATTAAACAACAAAAATAGAAAATTCTCATCAATCTCGCGCGGCTCAGCGCTAATCCTGAAAAAATGATAATTTCATCGTGGTCCACCATTAATTTCGTAATTAAACTTCATTGTTTTTTGTTTACACGCAGTTAGATACGAAATACCCTTTAATAATGAATAATGTGGAACAATGAATGTGCGGTTGTAATTACCGGGCGGTATTACCGGCGAACCGGGTGGTATTAGCAGCGACCAGGTGTGGGGTAACCTGGCTAATGAGCTCATAAATTGGGACCGGGGTCTCCCGAGACTCGGCCGCGACATTTGACGGTTTCATGGTAATGTTATTTGTGACTAATTCTGTAAAGCGACTTATTGCACTATTATGTACTTGGGTTGCGATTTTCGGAGTTGATTATAATTACCTATACAATTCAACAGACCTTCAGGTTTCTGTTTAAGGCAAATAGCCTTTTGTTTGTTTTTTTTTGTGGGAAATCTTCATGAATACCTCATGGTTCCTTCTACTACCATGACCCGGGGGTCCGGGAGTTGCTTGCACATTCGCCGCACCTCCGACTGGTATCAACCCACCAGACATAGCCAAAAAATCAGCACTTAAGGAAGTCTACGGTGGAGAATTTTGACCAGTCAGAATAAATTGCAGTAACCTACTTATATGTCGTAGAGGGTCGTGGTCGCGCAAAGATCGCGTGCTAAAATATTTCGATGCAGTGAATGGCTTATTGTGGCTAGTAGGTACTGGCGAGCACAGCGATTTCATTAAATAGCCTGGAGCTGCAGCTTGCATTATTATGCAAATGCGGCGACGCTGTATAACGCCGGCGTCGCGGCGCCGGTCTCAGAAATTAGGTGGAGTCACTGTAGAAGCTAGTGGAGGATTCGTCGGTGAGATGGATAAAAATGCCGCTTAAGGGTTTTTTTTTAATTAGAAACTAATAAATTGAAACATATTATATGTTTAATTTTATTAGATTCTAATTTGAAAGATATGATAAGACTGATATTGACAATATTTTTCTGAATGCTTCTTGCCTTTCAAGCTGTCATGCGGCGTTTGTCATTTGGGTTTTGTTTATACTATCTAATTTAATATTCTTTTTTGAAAATCAGTAAAATAGCTCCCAAAAAATACGAAATTGTACACACTTTTCCTAAGGTAACGATACAATAAAGAACCAAATAAAAACTACAATATACAGCAGACTCTAAATCAAACACAGTCGGGCACATATTTCTTTGTAGATCTTATTCGCTGTCAAGTTTACCGGACCCTATTCTGCGGGACCTCCGGTTTATATAAATCCGAGCCCTGGGCCTGCTTCACTGAATTTCCTCTAGCTTTCCACTGTTTGTTTTTATATCATATCTATATAAGCTTTGCTCGTGATGTTGTCCGTGTGTTTTATATATTTTATACCTATCACTGGCTTTGGCCCCAGACGCATTATCATAAAATATATCCTATGATACTCGGCAATGGTGTAATTTTCTATAAAAGAAAAGAAAGAAAATACGTTTATCTGCGGTAAACATGACGCAAAACACAATTACAAAAAAGAAACAATTTGAGTGAAAATATGCGTCACATCCACGCGGCCAACGCTCAGCATAATGCTGCTACCCTATGCGAGATAGAGCCCCAGCGCTGGTTTTCAGCGATAGCCGGCGTTGACGTGATGACGTCAACCGGTGCAGCACACAGTGAGATTGTAATAAGAAATAGAATAATAATCAGTGACATAATGTTTATAATCGGATTATAAATTTGAGATAACTTTTTACAGACATAAACAAACAATTTCACCTCTATAAAATATTAATTTAGAAGTTTTGGTAGTTTAGATGATGCCTGCCAATCAAAATACTTTTCATGTCCCTTGATTGTATCTCGTGGCAATTTGAAATATAAATTAGGTGTACCTATTCTCTAGTTCCCGTTTTGTCCATCGATTGTCCATTTCATGACAAACGTATTCCCAAGTTCTCGTTTTGTCCATCGAATGTCAATTTAATTTTCTCTTATAAACTATAGTAATTATAGTTATGATATTATTATACTTTTATATTGTCTGTCTTGTAAAATTTGAAGACATGTGACATCTACCAACCCGCACTGACATAAAGTAATGTATTTTTGGTTTTCCGAAGTAAGGACTTTATGTCATTAGGAAAGTACAAAGCTGATCATAATAATTATTTGATTGACAGATAAACCAATATGCAAGTAATTCGAAACTTATCCATTATTTAGATATACATTGTGTAGGAGTCAAGAAACAAATTCCTATTCTTTAAAAAAAAAATAATGCGTTATCTATTTTACAATTCATTAATTTATGTTGCGTTTTTTTAGTGGAACGGAACGCAAACTCAAGAAGTCTTCGACAATGCTGGAAGTGACGAAAGAAACTATGTTAATTATAATCTATTCTTAGTAAAGTGGATCTTGGAACTTTTAACTTGTCGGCAATGCTCAATGCATCCCTTCTCTTTTTTCATTGGCCGTCTGCTTGTTTGGAAACCTATATCTACCATTAAAAACAACATGTATTTGAACTGAACATAACGTATTTCAAATCTGTAGCCTTATTTCCTCTCATTAGCTCAAAATGAGGCTCAAAATGTGTTGCTGTTATGTTCGAGTTCCATGTTAAATACTCCTCATTAATAAACAACTCCTAATTAGCTTTGACGTCGATTTGTGCTGTTCCATTGTCCTAAATTTAATATTAAATTCATAATAGCTACCCGGTGATTTGGTTTGATGTTTTAATTATTGAAATGACTGCCGCACGCCTGGAGTTAGCTTGAATATTTAAATGATTGTGTTTCATATATGAATGAGTATTATTTCATTTATTTATTTCTTTTATTTAGTAAAATAAGGTAGCATAAAATTATGCAAATTTCGAGCAGATGCGCTCTAGTAGCAAACAACTAGCATGTGTATCCGAAAAAAGTATGATCATTTTTCACACAGAGAGCATACTAGGTACTTCCTAATAAACAGGTGTGGCGGCATCTACATCGCCACATGCGAACTACGCAAAACACTGACGTCACGCAAAATCCTTCATCGCGCAAGCAAAATTTACCGCGCAACTAGCATATATATATCAACATCCCGATATCAACCGTTGGGCAGTAGCCCACCGGACACGACACCCGTCTGGTCGGAGGATCCTCCCATTTCTATGGAGGATGAGTGAACTTTACACCCTGTTACTCATGCCTCTATACAGGCATGCTTTTTAAATGCATGTGTATTTCAGCCTTTATGCTAAGTATAAATACAAAGCATTGATTAAACGAAAAGATACACTGCTTGATCGAGAAGCACCTTCTTTTATAAGAAAGTTAAAAATCACAGCCTTTTTTTCCGTTTCCTAAGATCAAATTACAATGTTAATTGATTACATTTTTCATGTATCTTCCATTAATTTCGCATCACCACACCATTTCATTACACCCCTTTCATTGTCTCTGTCATTATTAAAATTTCCGTTCTGTACCAAAAATCAAATAAAGTCACGCTGACAGAACGTCTTAGCATTCCACCCCGGGGTTGACAACACCCCTGTGAAAACAAACTAAACCCGCCATCGCCATTGTATTTGCAGAATAAGTAATTCAATTTAAATAAAACGCTGTATTGGTTGCAAGCTACTGCTGCGAGGGTTGAGACATGGACTAGAAAATTACAGAAGGACCAGTCAACCCAACTTCCAGCAGGCTTAGCATGAGGCTTTCTATTTCTACGAAGAATAAACACAGCTCTTTCTATACAAAGTGGCATTTCGTTTCTCCATTTTTGACATCGCACTGTAGAAATCCTTCGCGTCATGCGAAGCCTGCAGGTTGGTTACCCATAAGTATGGTTTAAAAATAAAATGGCATCTTTATCTTTCTACTTCTGATGTGTGAGACTTTTGCAAGGGGTGGGCAGGAATCCCAGGTGTAGGCGCGGGCCACCGTAGGCGCGGGCTTGCGGACGGTGAGCAATGGGTAGGTCGCCGTACGATAAGGACCGCCCCGGTCGACGGCGCGTTGTGTTCCAAGCGCGTCTCAAAGAGATGTCAGCACAAGTGTAGCGGTCCACTATGGCCGATGCATGCCGGGGTCGCGGGAAAGTCCGAAAGAGTTACCGAGGCCCCTGGAAACACAGGCAATGGGTTTTAGTCAGTAAGAGTCTGACACACCCTCGCGCTCCGCCCAGAGCGGGAGAAATTGTTTGGTAATTTAACACCCAAAAAAAAAATTATACCCAAAAAAAAATAGTTTTCGGTACCCCATAACACAACAAACTGCTCCATTTCGTGTTAATAATACAATATTTCATTGGAATTTTATGCCATATTTCATAAGGTAAACGTATTAGCTAACACTTCGACAAAACAAGTCGTATATAAAATTACAATTTTCGGCGCCGTTTGTTACGCAGACCAAGGCAGACCAAAAAGTCTCTAATACTGGAAATATTTAAACACAGCTTAGATATATGATGAAACGAGGGTACACCTCTACCACCCGGGAAAACAAACGACATTTTACGTCAACTAATAACTGGTCGTTCTACTCTATGGTCCTAAGGTAGCCTGTCCCGCTGGAGGCCTCGATCTGGCGCAATGAAAAATATTAATAAGTCGTTGAAGCACCGTTGTGTACGCAATCACAGTTAGTAAGTAATAATATTTGTGCTTTCAAACTGATGAGCTTCGGTTTCATGCTGAAAGGTGAAGGTTTACCCAATTAGGTGAAAATGCAAACTTAGCTTGATAAACAAAACTAGCGATGCATTTTCTATTTAAAACGTAGGTGAGCTTTTGTAAAAGTTGCTCAATTTTAATTTTGCATCTGTGCTTTCGATTTCAGGCGAAATTAAACTATCTAATTTAATTAAAAATAACTACCTGCTTATACTTTTAACCAATAAGCAACCAGTCAGTGTATGCATTGCAGATATCTCTTCTCATATATAAAGAAAGAATGAGGATTTAAGTACCACCTTGTTTGCTCCCTGCATTTTCGCTTGATTCCAGTCCATTAAGTCCGTCAATGATCTTCGAAATCAAATCAAAATATTTTATTTCACATAAACCTACATGTGCACTTATGAAACGTCAGAAGCTAGGTTCACGGTTCCAATTGTTCCTATGGAGAAGAGCCGGCAAGAAATTCCACGGTTACTCGTTTAAAAATAATTGGCTTTTACAATGTTTTCAAATAACAGTGTTAATAGCTATAGGAGGACAGTGTAGGCCTGTCAACATGTACCGGGTACTTAACAAAAAATAAATGGAAAATATGATTAATTTCTCCATCAAAACCAATCCAACTCAGACTTCTCCCCAACTAAATTTGCCTCCAATTTTTTTGTCTATCAAACTTAACAGCAAACGGGACCGTTGAAATATCAATATTATTCTTTGCTCAAACTTGTAGCGCAAGCGTAACTGGCCGTGTGGACAGCCTGTGGAGTTTTGGTGACTTACAAATTTATATTTAGTTTTGATTTGAGAGGCATGACTTTGATGTCGAATTTAAATTAAAGCAGTGTTTGTTTGGGATATTTTGAGTTGTGAAATTGTTAGGAAATCAATGTTGTTTTGCTGTGTGTTTAGCGTTGTATGAATAGATACCGTGATATTAGATTTTGCTTCAGGATATATCTTCAGCCTATGAGCATCTTCCTGAATGACTAATAAGCCATTCAGAAAGATGCTCATAGGGTATATTATGGTAAACAATGCCTAGTAACAGGAACGATCTTATTTTTATCCATTATCAGTCATCATCTCACTTCTTACTTGATCACAACAATCAATCTATCTGCCTGCCTTTTCCCAACTATGTTAGAGTCGGCTTCCAGTCTTACCGGATTTTATATGGAGCGACTGCCTATCTGACCTCCACAACCCAGTTACTGGATAATACGATACCCCTTGGTAAGACTGGTTGTCAGACTTTCGGGCTTCTAACAGTAACGACTGTCAAAGATCCACGAATGACAGCCGGGAGCAACGGCTTAGCGTGCTTTCCGAGGCACGAAGGAGTCTCGATATGTAAAGATGAAAGATGGTCACCCAACAACGGAACAATCCCGGCAAGCGTAGCTTAATCTGATGGATCGACCTGTGCGGCTGTCACTACGTAGCCACGAGCTCCTCCTACTTGATCACAAGAATGTCAATTGCAATAGGTAGTGCTTTTCTGTAAACATGTCTTCGCGAAAACTGAAGTAAAGTGAGTTTCAAGTGAACTGTCAATCTGTAGCGTCAGATATTATTTGAGGTCAGTCCACTTCAAGCCTACTTCAGCTAAATGTTCACGGTGAGATTTTTTAAAAATAGACCACCTGTGCCTTGATTTTAACATTTGTTTCTTATTCATATTTGTATGAAGCAAAACAGCAGAGGAAATAAGCTCTCGAAGTGATGAGATTAGCAAAATATAATAAAAGCTGCCTAGCTATGTGTGTACGCATTTATAATAAATTACCTAATGTATTAAAAAAATTAAATTGGAAGTTATTCAAAATTAAATTATATGAATTGCTGAATGAAAATAATTTCTATATTATTAAGGAATTTGAACATAAATTACATAACATAACATCACGCTTTGTTTCCCCGAAGGGTTGGGCAGAGGTGTACCTGTAGTACACCCACATTTCGCAGGTTATATTGTAAGTCCTATGTAATAGGGGGCGAGCCTATTGCCATCAACCGGGCACAAATTCAGACTCCGGTCTGCTATTGAGAAATTCTAGATAGAAAAACTCAATAACACTGTCCGACCTGAGAATCGAACCCATCTCATGCTTTTATTTCCTTACCTATCTACGTTCCAGCGATCTCTTTTAAATAAATGAATGACAGACTAAAAGTTCACTCCATCCCTAGTATGCACTATAACTTTGGTCCATCTTTAAGCTCTCTCCGCTAACTTTTGCCGGCAACTTTTTAAATATCACCCGTGTCTGGATCTAGCGGACTGGCTTTAATACGAAAAGGAAACTTCTTGAAACTATTTTGAGTTAAAAGATATTAATTACTTATACTTAGTTTGTTTTATATAGGGTTGTAAGGTAACTGTGTAAAGTTAGGGGTGCTACACACTTTTTCGGGTCGGCACACACTTGTTCGAGTTTCGCAGCCGGGCGGGAAAATCAAAAGATAAATGATTTATTTCTGTAAGTAGGTTTTTACAAACACTTTTACAAGTCAATCATATTTTCAAAACTAGATGAGTGCTACATCTAGCTTATTTTTTCTGAGATAAAAGCCGAAACAAACTCAAATAGATTGTAACTATATTTTGCCGCCGGCTGTGCCGGAACAAGCCGAATCTTGCCGAACCGAACAAGTGTGGACCACGCCTTACATTAGTAGGATATCATTCATTACATTCAATCTGCGGTTTTGGTAATGTCTTTCTCGTGAATAGTTGAAAAATTAAGAAGACAGGATCAATATATATTTTTAATTAAACAAATTAAAATTAAATTAAATACTAATTACTCATTTAATACTTAATTTAAATTATGAAATTATTATTAATAGTTTTATGTTATTGCTAATTACTAAATGTGTACTGCTGCAGGCTTTAAGTATAACCAAGGTGTAAATTCTAAATATTTGCACGGCTGAAATGCCGAATATAGTGAAACCCATAGATCTTAAGAACTTATGTTAGCTACCTATATTCTTGCAAATAAATATATAATTAATAAGGCAACGGTACGGTTTAAAGAAAGATGTAGTGACAAAAATTGAAAAGAGTATGCTTTGATGGTTTGGCCATGTTGAGAGGAAGAATGAAAGGCGACTAACAAAAGGTATTTACAAGGCAGATGTGAGTGGAAATGCAGGGAGGGCCCCAGAAATACATATAGTGACCTCATTGGTTATGTTCTTCAAAAAGGTCAGGTACGTAGTACTTGCAACCGGGGTGCGTGTATGACCAGATGTATGAACGTAAACGAAGCAAAAGGAGTATGTAACAGATGGCGATCTATAGTTTCTGCCTACCCCCATGGGAAGAAGGCGTGAGTTTATGTATGTATGTATGTATGTATGTATGTATGTGAATATATAATTATTTAATTCAATAATTGTCAAGGTAATTATTTTTGGGACCCTTATCTCTGAACCATTATTTTAGGCTTTGGGTAGCGAGATGTTAGGTAAGTTAAACATAATAATAAAGTTTTTTATATATTCATAAATAAGTGTTACAATATTTAGGTATGACACTGGATCCCGCACTAGGATACCCTGTGTCGCAGGATCCAGTCTCTTTCGCCAGAAAATATGAATTATAAAAGATAAGTTATGAAATGCAACGGATTCAGTATATCTAATTAAACTTAGGGCTAAAAACAACCAAAAGTATGAGTGTATGTGATGAGTGTAAGTATGTATGAGATGAGTGTGAGTGTGTATGTGATGAGTGTAAGTATGCCTGTGATGAGGTATAGTATGTTTGTGATGATGAATATATTAAGTTGAAGGTCAAATAGCCACCATTCATCAACATTTCAGCTTCTGCCATCTACTGAATAAAAATATAAAATTCATTAATTCACTCACTAACTTACATACAACGCACAACTTAAAACCGGGCCTAGAAGCATCAAATTTCGTACAAAAGTTCCTTTTATAACAAAAAACAGTAAGGAAGGATATAACAAATAATCATCCCCTAGTGGGTATAGGGTTAAGATGCTGACAACAGCTAAAGCGCGGTCACTGTCAGACTGCATAGAGAAGAAAGAGAAGCGCATGACACAGCGCTTATAATTTATTGTAAAATATGAAACAATAAAAAACAACCAAGTTCTGCATTCAAATAAGATGTTCTTGTTAGTCATTAAATACGTGACGTACGTTATACGATACGATATATAATACATTTTTGGATTGGAACTCAAGGTAAAAGGTCAGTTTACTGTTAATTTGTATCGAGTATTTTTTTTTTTCAAAACGTGTTTTGGTAACAACAAAGTTCTGGGAAATATGTTCAAAATTAACATATATTTTTTCCGCTACTACAAACTATACAGATTTGGCATTTTTTTTTCTTACGACAAGCCTACTTTGGTCATATGCCTCTTGTCAGTGCCTTAAGTTTGTCATTTTGGGAAAGCCCATCGTGTAAACGGCTTGTTATAATCATGTATAATAAAGCTGAAGAGTTTGTTTCTTTGATCGCGCTAATCTCTGGAACTACCAATCGGTTTTGTTTTTTTTTTTTGTATTTGATAGCCCAGTTCTTGAGGAAGGTTATTGTATATTTAGAAGCACGCTACGACGAAGAACGCTAAGCGAAAACGAAGTAATAGCGCTGACGGGCGATGCGATGCGACGAGGTGGGGGGATAAAACTCCCACAGTTTTATGAAAATGTGCTGTTATTTTAAATTGTTGTGTTCCACGCTAACGAAGTTGCGGGCAGAAGCTAGTGAATGAGAACCATCTATTTTTCTAAGAGTTCTCCATTTCCATCATACAAAAGCAGCACACGAGTGCTCATTATTGAACTACCTCTAACAACATATTCCCATTTCCAAGCTTCCCATTCTACTCATTGACTATCTCTCTATAGTTCGCTTGCTAGGCCACGACTTGCTACTAGGATTACCTAAAGGCACCTCCACACGGGTTGTTGTTACCAATTGCTCAATTCTGGGCTCAAGTAACACGACATCAAGCAATTTATCTGCTGCGAGGACAACGTTGGCAATTAGTTAGAGATACATCCATATTAAGCGAATTGGACCAACTTAATAAATTAGAGAATAAGGTTATTAACAATTGCTTCAATTGTATCTGCAATAATCACCTCTATTAGTCTGTCTGTCTAATACAGGTGATTATTGCAGATACAATTGAAGCAATTTTATGGTTCCGTTCCTTTGAAGGTAAAACGGAACCTTGGTCACTTTCTGTCCTGTCTGTCAGAGATTTTTAGTATTTAAACTAGATTGCAAGACTAGGGTCTTTGCAATTGCTGATAAAATGTCCCGTGTATACGCAGCTTTAGTGTGTGTCGGAAGGCGCGAGCCCGGCTTGTAACTTAGTGCTAGCTTAAAGCTCTCAAACTTACTGCCTTCAGAATAGGTAAAGACTGGCTCCAGACAAAACCTACTTATGGAATTTAATAAACTATGCAATACCTTCATTAGCAATACAGATAAATATGGAGCAATTATAGACTATATTTCCGAAACATTATTTTTTAGATTAATAAAAAATAAATTTTAATTATTATTAATAACTAATAATAATTAATTCATAGCTATTATTGGTCGTATAACGGCAACTTTAGTGTGTGTCGGAAGCCGCAAGCCCATTCTGTAACTTAGTACTAGCTTACAGCTCTCACACTTACTGCCTTCAGATAAAGACCGGCTCCAGAATAAGCCTACTTCTGATGAAATTTAATAAACTGGGCAATGTATTCATTAATAATACAGATAAATATGGAGCAATTATAGACAATTTTTTTTAATAATGTTAGACTGCTCCACTGCCTCCGGAAGATGTTGCCGGGCAATTATTGGCCATGTAACCGTAACTTTACTGTGTGTCGGAAGCCGCAAGCCCAGCCTGTAACTTAGTACTTGCTTAGAGCTCTCAAAACTTACTGTCTTCATATAAAGACCGGCTCCAGACAAAGCCTACTTCTTATGAAATTTAATAAACTGGGCAATATATTCATTAACAATACAGATAAATTTTAATATGGAGCAATTATAGGCTATAATTCCGAAACCAGTTTTTATTTTATTTTAGTTATACTGCTCCACTGCCTCCGGAAGGTGTTGCCGGGCAATTATTGGCCGTGTAACCGCAACTTTAGTGTGTGTCGGAAGCCGCAAGCCCAGCCTGTAACTTAATACTAGCTTACAGCTCTCAAACTTACTGCCTTCTGATAAAGACCGGCTCGAGACAAAGCCTACTTCTTGTGGATTTTCTTGCAACTGCACTTGAGATGGGTTTGTGATAAGTGTGGGTTATGTTACCTTGGTCGGGTTATAAGGATTTTTCTGCGACAGAGTTGCCGAAATTTATGTTGTATTCGGATTTATACCACATATTTCGGTTTTATACCACTAACAGCGCTTATTTGTTTTTTTATTAAATATCGCAGCATCATGCTGAGATGGGAGCCTTTTTGGCCTCGTACAGGTCTTCTTTTTTGTTTTTGTTTTCACTATTGTTATTTTTTTATTTATTTCATGATTTTTTTAGTTTTATGTCCTTTTTTTGTTGTTGGATTTCCTGTGCGTGTTTTTTTTTTTCCTATTTTTCGGTTTGCTTGGGCTTTGCGATACTGATGTCACTTACATCCGGCTAATCGTAATTAATGATCTCAAAGAGATATCACAATCAACAGGCTTGACTGAGTATGTCGTAATCCATCAAAAAAACATCATAAGTTCACACACACATGTCGATACCCGAAGTTCAAAATAACCAATATCTAGGTCCCCTAAATAAACTCGCGAGAGTAATTTAACCAGCTTTTTTTAATTGACGCGATGACGCGGCGACATGCAAACAATTTCGGAGGGCCTTTGTATCGGTAAATTGACTCCGTTATTTATAAACCGATCGGGATCAATTTTGTAGACGAATTGTTGATGCGGGGGGAGCACTTTGGAGTTTTAAAAATTAAAAATAATTACGTTGTGACGTATTGAAGGGGTAAAAGCAAAGATTGACATCATTAGATTCGCCAGACCGCGTCTTCCGGTCGTCGCGGATTTCCGGCCACCGTAGGCGCGGGTTTGCGGACGGTGAGCAATGGGTAGCTCACCGTCCGGTAAGGACCAGGCCCGGGTCGACGGCGCGTTGTATTCCACGCGCGCCTCAAAGAAATGTCAGCACAAGTGTAGGGGTCCACTAGGGCCGATGCCTGCCGGGGTCGCGGGAAGGTAGGTACTTATGGGTCACCGAGGCCCCCGCAACACAGGCAACAGGAAGGAATACGGGTGGGTTTTAGTCAGTAAGAGTCTGACACACCCTCCCGCTCCGCTCAGAGCGGGAGAAGTTATTTGATGATTTCCCACCCTCAAAAAAAAAAGAGCGCGTCAAAAAATGGTTTTTGTTACCAATTATAGTACTGTCTCGAATACGATACGTTTTTTTTTTTGACTCACAAAATAAAACGAGTCGTTCCATGTGGGATGTGTGAGCTCTCAAAGTCAAAATATTTGTTTCTAAATCATAGGTGGGTAAATAAAAAATATAGATCACTGTTGCCGGTAACGGCGTACATTTATCAATAAAGTAGTGGTACAATATTATAGTGGTTTCGTGTTTTTCGCGAAATCATTTCGTTCATGATTATTGTTTTTATTACTAAAACGCTGGATAATTTGGGACTTAAAACATCCTCCAAGTTATAAAAAAATTCTGTTTCACCACATTTTAATGTGAATTGTTTCAGTTAATAGAACTGCCAATTACATTTTATCAAATACACACATGTCTTGAGTTTTTGGCCTCAAACGGTCTACATAAAAAAATAACCTTATTACAGTGGATTCTTAATTGAAAGTCTAACAACAGTACCCTATAAGTTCTAAATAAAACACCTCATGCTCTAAAAATACACACCACCCCGTGGCCCCAATCTACACGCTCAAGCGATAAGCGTCTTGCGACAGCGACTGCGGAGAAAACAAATGAAAGCAGATGTTTAGAGCACGCCAAGAGTCACCACGACGCCGTGACTTCCGAAGCGACCGACGCGACGGACGGAAACGAGTGACGCGACGGACGGAAACAGGAGACGCGCGTGTGTGTCGCTTGACGCACATCGCTTCGCTCGAGGCTGTGAACGGGGGCCTTACACACAATAAATAAAACCGTTCACATTTCGACTCTAATAACAAAGATAAATAAGTAGAGAAGACGCGGCAATATGTCAGCTGGTCCATATTATACTTACGCGTATATTACTCGTGATAAATGTGTCCCCATCATTCCATGATGCCTGCTGGGAACGCTCCCGTCCTGGTATATCTGTATCTGTTTCTTTATTATTTTGGGAAAGAATAAAAGGTATATCAAAATTACTGGGTTGTAATTGTGAATTGTGTGCCAGGATTTGGACGGGATAAACACGTTTCACCGTTTGGTCGCAAAAAGATTTAGGTACCCAAATTAGCAGGTAGTTATTGAAGTAAATATGATCTTACTACAATCAACATATTCATGAACAAGAAAGTTTGCCAATACAAAACTTTACTGTAGAATACATAATTTTAAGATGCGGGTATACTTACACAATTTCACTCCACGCATAACACTTTGTAACAACACCAATTTATCTCGTCTGCTCGACGTCCCTATGTCACTGCACGGATCCAGCAGAATATCAGCGTCAGGTATATTTGCCTGACACATGCTGAGCTGGACTCCCATTTGGTGCAACCTTGAGACACACACCGCACCTTGTTCGATAATTAATTGAAGTATGTCATAATGTCATTCTATTTCTTTAAGCATGTTTTTCTTTTTTTTTTGGATATTGGCACCTTGTTTTTATATATATTCCATATATATAATTTTTTATCCATGAATTGTGATATTGTGTGTTGTGCTATGTCTTTTGTGTGCACTGAATAAATGTTTTATCTATCTATCTATGTATCTATCTATCTATCTATCTACAACACAAACTAGCTTGGACCGAAGGGTTAGACACGAATCAGTGAAGAATACCTCAAAGCTGGACTAATAAAAAATTGTTATGCTGCCTCTTTGGTCTAGTGGGTTTCAAGCGCTTCTGTCGAGTCTTGAGGTCTTGGGTTCAAATCCCGGGTCGGGCAAAGTGTTATTGGGTTTTTCTATCTGGAATTTCTCAGTAGCAGCCCAGAGTCTGGATTTGTACCCGGTTGATGGCAATAGACTCGCCCCCTATTACTGACTTAAACATTACTGGCGATATGTGGGTGTACTACAGGTACACTTCTGCCCAACCCTTCGGGGATTACAAGCGTGGTGTCATATATGTAACGCATGGAATAAACAACGCGTTTTTCTGGGAAATTTTTAATGACACAACGCTAACATGAGGCGTAATGATCGTTAAACATATTTACCCTTTTAATGCACCCGCCATCTTTTTTTCCTGACGTCACTGCCCTAAAAAGCCAAGATTTATAGTATCCATCAGGCTGTCAAATATCGAATTTTAACAAATAATCATGTAATAAGAGGAGGATGCCATCCATCATCGCGCTTGCCCAAGTTCGGGCTATCACTCAAACTTCAACGGTATATAAATAGCTGGAAAGTTTGGGAAGTGGTATTTTTAGGAGGTTTTGGGTAGACTGGAAAATATCATTTTAGTTTTTTGAGAATTAGGAGATTTGTAAGAATGAGAATTTCTTGTTATACAATGCATATCATTTGAGTGTTAACAGAATTCCGTATCCTTTCAAATAAGGAGTGTTTTAATCCTTACGTACTTAAATTTAGCACTCGTGAGACATAAATCAAAAATCAAATTATTTTTATTTCAGGTACACATGCACCCATATAAAATTTACACCAGATTACATAATTATTCATTAATTATAAATTAAAAACCTAACCTGGTTTCAATATTATTTAATTCAGTGATTAATATTTGTGCAGGACGCCCGCTCGTAGCACAATAAGAAACCTATATTTAATGTATACATGTTTGTAATAAGCACGTAGCCTTAAGTTAATTTTAGTATAAACATTCTATTGATTATTAGGAACTTTGTCATGATCGCGAGCGACTCTAGGTCAGGTTCAGAGCAGGTTTGAACCTGTCCGAAACTTGAGTCACCACTGCCAGCCTCTGATTGGTGGACCTAGGGTCGATCGTAAACGTAATTTACGTTTCTGTACTTCTTGCAGCATACATGTGAAGATCTTCTTTGTTAGCTCGTTTAGACACATTACCTTTAAAATGCAATATTTATTTCAAAAAATTGCCAAAATATCAGCATCAAGTAATTCAGTGAACGGCGAGCGAACTGAGCAGCCCCTGACAGATTCATTACTCTTTTGTCAAAACATTTGTTTAGACGAAAACAAATGGCCGAAATGTTTTACAGCAACACAATTTTAACTTTGTTTTAACTCTTTGTGCGTATTAAATAGAAGCTAGTCTAACTGATGAAGGAGAGTCATTTATGTAGTAGTTAGTAATATTAATTGGAATTAGCCCAACTATTCAAAATTATGATGCCTCTTCAACACGACATTTTTGCATTATCATTTGTATGTTGTGAATAGTGGCCGACGGAAAATTTTCAGTCAAAAACGAAAGAAGCTTCGGCTTTAGTCTTATTTTCGGCCGAAAACGAAGCCGAAAACAAAAAAGAGTTTAGACGTTAAAAAATAGAATCATTTCCGCTGTACACTGAAATCTTTTTTGTTAGATATATCAATAATCATAGATTTCCCAAACCTTTGTCAATTTGAGTGTAAAAAGTTCAATACCTACATATGCGTGTCGGAAATAAAAACAAAAGTAAAAAACAAATAAAAGTAACTACCATGCGCGTGAAAAAAATACAGCATAACCTCGCTTCACAACTTCAAAAACAAGTCATCTGAGTGAAACTACAAGCGGACCCGATTCACCCCGAAGTTAGCCGAACGTCACCTGATAATGCCGAGCTTTACGAAGAAAGCCGAATTAAGCACGACAATTTGCGAAAATTCGGATTTTCGGTTTGGCCGGAGCTTCGGCAGGCTTATGATTTTTTCGCCGAAATTGGCCGAAAAAAAGCGAAGCTTCGGTCGGTCACTACTTCTGAACCATATATAGCTTCCACGAGTGGCGATACTTTATTGTTCGTTCGACGCACCCTGGTCTATTAACCCCGCTATACAGGGTGGATTTTTGAGACGGGGCAGTAAGGGCAGCTACCTTAACCGTTGTAGCTACAGGAAAAGGGTCTTATGAGACCGTCCTTAACTTTTTGAGACATTTAGTTCTGCATTCACAGATTTTAACCAGAATCCATATTCATGTTCAGAGCAATTTTTTTCGATTTGCGGGTTTTTTTCCCCCTAAGAGGTTTTCAGTTATTTCAACTACACCTTGTATATATTTTTTTTCAACTTCACCTTTTAGAACAGTGGTAATGGCCGCGACTTACAAATTGTAGGTTGTAGGTTCGAACCCAGGTAGGCGCTCTACTTTTTGTAAATGAGTTCATCACCACTGCTCTCAAAACGGTGAAGGAAAACATCGTGAGGAAACTGGCATTCGAAGACATTAACCAAAAATTCGAAGACATGTGACATGTACCAACCCGCACTGGGCTGGTGTGGTGGATTATGGCGCACTGCCTCTCACAGAGAGGCGGCCTGTGTCCCAGCAGTGGGAAAATTATAGGCTTTTCAGTCCTTGTAGTCTTTGTTACCCGACTGCCTCAGGAGGGTAATGTTTTTCGAGAGTATGTATCTATGTATGTATGTGTGTCTATTTCTTTGGCACGCTCTGTAGCCTGAACGGCTTGATGGATTTTAACATACGAGGTGTCCTCAGATTCGTCTTAATTGTGGGAGTGACATAGGCTATATAATATTTATAAATTGCATCTGCAAATACAAAAAAAAAAGGAGGGGAAGGGTTTTTTTTTATTAATTGCCACAATATTGGTATCAAATAAAAGCTAGTAATGAGTAATTTTCAAATATATGTTAATAAAACTAAAAAGCTTAAAATAAAATAAATTATTTAAAAAACATAAAACCCGACTGCAAAAACACATAACTGAAAAAGGAAAACCAAGCATTATAATCTATATAATTTTGGTCTTGCAGGCAGGGACAGTCGAATAACCTGAAATATGGTGTAACTTTTGATTGTCCCCGCCTGCGATACCAAAATTATATAGATTATAATGCTTGTTTTTCCTTTTTCAGTTATGTGTTTTTGCAGTCGGGTTTTTTGTTTTTTATTGTATATAGCCAATCCTTTCAGCACTTGTCTACTGGACACAGGCTGCCCATCGATAGACTTTCGTAAAAAATGTATACCGTGGCAACAAAACCTCGAATCATCATCTGTCTAGCCTTTTCCCAACTATGTTGGGGTCGGCGCCCAGTCTTACCGGATGCAGCTGAATACCTGTATTTTACATGGATCAACTAAACCGCAAATAGTTGCCTATAATTTTAAATTGATATCAATTTAAAACCAAAATAGTTTGTCGTTAATTAATAGCTAAAAGTTAGTATTGATACTAAAACGAATCAATCATTCTTTAAATAGCAGTTAACTAAAGTTGCATTGAATTATTTGTTTTATAGTAATTTATGATGACAGACGAGTTTCGATTAAGTTATAGCTTTTTTTGCAACTACTTGAATTTAACTTGCATTTGTTATGTTTAACTTAACCCGTTCGTCACGCTAGCCGAGGTGTTTAGGGAGTAACAACTTTTGAATTGATTCTCACCAGAAATATGTAGAATCGAAGTGTGGTAAAACTTAGGAGGTACTTGAGAGTTCTTTTTTTTTTTGGTGACAATTGGTGACAACAACAACAACAAACAACAAAAAGACAAATTCTGGTGGTAACCACCACAAACAAAATACCACAGTAACATAAAGTGTTCAGATGTACCTATATTTCGACTAAGTCAGGTGACTAACTGAGAGCAGTGGTGGCCCAGTGGTAACGGCCGCGACTTACGAGTTGTGCGTCGTAGGCTCGAACCCTGACAGGCGCTTTACTTTGTGTAAATTATTTCACCACCACTGCTTTCAAAACGGTCATGGAAAACATCGTGAGGAAACCGGCATGTCCTAGAACCAAAAATTCGAAGACATCTACCAACCCGCACTGGGCCCGCGTGGTGGATTACGGCCCACTCCCGCTCACAGAGAGGAGGCCTGTCCCAGCAGTGGGAACATTATAGGCTGATTATGTAGGTGACTAACATTAGGAGTTAGGAAACTGAGAATAAGTTTCATAATTCACCACAAAACAAACAACAGCTCAGAGAGAACTACACACAAATGCAGATTGCTCCCAAATCGTTCTTAATAACTGCCTGCAAAGTGTTTTATGTCCATAAATGAACATTTATGAGTTAATATAATAAGATAATGTTACCTATCCCAGTTCCCCCATCTTAGGAGTAAACAGAACCCTTAGTTTAAATAGTTATTGAGTCGCGTGGCCTTGCAAAACATTTCAATAATGCATTTAATAGTAATGGAATGCTTACTCCGACGTACGATTGCCATGGAACCTTTTCGTTTTCCCCACTTAACATAATTATAAGGCTAATGTCGATATAAGGTTTACAGTTTTCAGTTTGAGTTTTTTATATTTTATCATGTTTTTGTTGATTTGGGAGTAAAAACTGATACGTTATCACTAAGGGAGTAGAGAGAATATATACTTACATAATTACATCATAAGCTTTTCTTCCCATAAAACGCCACCTGCTACGATGTTTACATACTCCTTTTGCTTCTCCATGCCTTTTGGTTCTCTAGTTCGAAAATCACACAATGTATTGTATCTTTAACTTTCGCATAAACTTAGGACTTTTCAAAATTAGAAGCGATTTTCATAATATAAATACACGTAGTAAACATGAAATTGTGATACCCAAATTTAGATTAACAAAAACAAGCATATCATTTCTTATCAACAGTATCCGCTTTCATAACAAGTTGCCAAAGTCCGTTACAGAACTTAGCGATGGAAAGTTCAAAACCCACATCAAACGTGTCCTTATCAAAAAAGCATATTATAAGATTAAAGACTACGTTGAAGACAAGGAAGTTTGGCAATAATTCCTTCTGCACATGTGGCTTCACTGGCACCTAATTAACGGCATAACTATGTAAATGTCTATTAACTGCTCCCAAATTACGATGTTTATTTTTTTTTTATTTTTGACATACTTCCTTGACATCATCTTTTCATTATTTGACATTATAAACAATTTTAATTTAAACTATTTATTAGTGGCTTTTGTGGACAGGATATTAATTCAGAGCTGTAATGGCGTTCATTTCATTTGGTTTAAATAGGTTTTCATTTTTATTATTTTATTAATATTTTACATAGATTCTTTTATGTTTTGTAAATGTGAGAAAATTGTACGGCTTAATAGACTATAGATTTGTAGACCATATTTTGTTAAGTATCTGGTACTTGTTATCAGGCCCACATTATCCTCCTATACCTATTAACACTAATTTGTAAAAGCCAATTGTTTTTTAAAGTGTAACCGTGGAGTTTGTTGCCGGCTCTTCTCCATAGGAAACGACCAATTGGAACCGTGCACCTAGCTTCTGATGTTTCATAAGTGCCCATGTAGGTTTATGTGTGTTTTTTATTAGTATATTTGCAAAATAGATTCGATAAAAACCTGGTATTCAGCTGCATCCTGTAAGACCTAAACATTGTTGGTAAAAGGCTAGGCAGAGAGTATCTTTAGAAAATTGAAACCAATTATTGAAGTTTGAACAGGAAAATCTGATGGTTCAATTTCAAAATGCAGGGTAACAGCTAGCCAAATATAATAATTATCTCAGTTGCAGATAATTAATTAAAGGTAGTATCTGATGTTGGATGTCCTGCGTAAATTAGTTATTATTAACGTCAACCTGTCGATGGTTTAGCTTGCACGCGACAAGGAGACGTAAATAGTTGGTAATGTCACGTAAATGGTCTGTAATGTCACGTAAATAGTCGGTGATGTCACGTAAATATAGTCTGTAATGTCACGTGAATAGTCGGTAATGTCACGTAAATGCACTACTGTGTAAGCTTTAAATACACGTTACTATTTGTTACTTTGAATATACAGGATAGCCAATTTAATTTGACCTTGTATATACAGGATGTGGCGTAAATAGTGGTCTAACGAAAAGGGGTCGATACACCGTAAGTTATCACATACCACAAATTGAACCATTGTGTTCCATAGGTCTCAGAATATTATTTTTTCTTTTTTGAAAATTTTTCCACTTGCCATACTAATTTGGCTGTAATTTCTATAAATGACATTATATTGACATTGGAATACATGCAAATAACATTTTATAGTCCTCCAGACCATATTTCGGCCATGGCGGCGATCTCAACGGAGACTAGCTTTCGGCGCGGGAGATATAATAGTGCGTGCACAGACACAGGTGCACACAAGCCAGAGAGACTTTGAATAACTGCAATAATCAGCAAATCAGCAAATAAGAACATTCGCATTCTACTCTCAGTCTTGAGCTGTAAAAAATACCTCTTATTTCCTAACATTTTTGGCAAGTATTTGACATAGATTGTCGCTGAGATGAGATTATGACTAGTTTTTGAATGTTTTTAATTACGAGAACTATTGGCCTGCTGTTCCCAAATGTAGGAACTTGCAACAATTCGCCCGTACTTGATGAGATTTTAAGCTAATGATGTCAGTGGATATCAGTAAATGCACTACCTACTTAGATGCCGTTAACCGAAATAACTTCTCCCGCTCTGGGCGGAGCGGGAGGGTTTGACAGAGTCTGACACCCACCCGTGTTCCTTCCGTTGCCTGTGTTGCCAGGAGCTCACACAGTGGTGACACCGCGTTTCCTTTCGCCTTATCCGACACAGGAACCTCCCGAAGCTGCCGTGTCCTTTGAAGACCTGCGTCAGGCGGAAGGTGAGGACGCCGTGGCGCCTCTCTAGCCACTCCTCAAAGAAGGGTATTATCGCCGCAATTGTGGCGTGCCAGATGAAATGACCTTACCAAACCTTGTGTGTTGTGCATGTCGGGGGAACTTTCCAAAACCTTTTCCCTTCTTGGCTCGCCCCCATTTCATGGGACTTATACTAATTGGCGAAATGTGGATTACAGGCGTGATATTATGTGTGTTCCCTTCTTTGTTTAATCAAAATCTTGATTTTCTCTTTCCCAAACCCTATCTAAAATCAATGACTAGCACCTCGTTAGCACCAGTTGTGACAGAGCATTATATGAGTGTATTAGTCATCACACGTTGCCTCGCGTGTTCGCCATTCGCAACTAATCGATGAGCGTTGCGTGTGCTCCTTGAACATTTAGCTCTTCGACTATAACGTGCTCCATAGGTATTACATAAGCTTAAGGTTAGTTCCTATACTTAGTTTCGCAATAAATCTGTTACAGGCATTTTGGACTGGAAATCTCTTTATTTCTTCTTCGCTTATAAACATCATTTGCATCACCGCCATTCATCTGAAATATGTCCACTGCTAATTATAAACCACAAATTGTCCTCTTGTCTGAATCAAAACTTGTATCAAGAATAAGGCAAAGACAATCTTTCTAAAATACCACTGGTTACATTGTCAAAAAAATCTAAAAATTATTTTTATAAACTTAACTTCGTACTTTTCTTGCACAGATGCGACGCACTGTTTAATTGTTCTAGTTATAGTTGTTTATTTGTTATAATAGTAGTTATTTCCTCTCTCTGTAATCGTCATTCTGTTTTTGTTATGATTGTATGTTATGTCACTGGTTATCATCTGCCAGTGTCGCAACACAGAGTAAATATTACGTAATCGACAGGATTGTCAAACTTAAATGGATTGATTACGAGGCTTTTAGCTACTTTGTATATGTGTTTATTTTACGTAAATTTTTGTAATGTGCGTTTTGTTTGTGCAGAATAAACAATTTTTCTTTCTTCTTTTTTCTTTATTCGCTGGATCAATTCAATCTGTAATAGTCAGTTTATTTAAAGAAAAAATAAATCGAAGTATAGTCCTAATTTAAGAAGTAAAAGAAGTACGTAAGGATCGCAGCAGGTGGCTTTCTGTAGGTTCTGCCTGGTTGTGCCCCATGAGAATAAGACGTGAGTTTAAATATGTGTATGTCATAGGTTTTCAATCACATTTCTCAATTGAATACTAGTAACTCCTAAAAACACAAGTCAAGCAATAAAAAGTCCAACACAGAATTAGGTCTTCACAATCCAAAGGTAATTTCGATAGCTGGCCATACATCAGTCGCGCTAATCACCGTGCCGCCTTTATTTGCTCATTAGCCGTATGGCCAAACGTTCGGCCACCATCGGCTCTGTTCGGCAGTGTCCGGAAATGCGGCTTCTTTGACTCTTTGTTTCGGCATTAGCGTAGTGGTCCCATTGGTTGGAATTGGAATTGCAAATCAGCTGAAAATGTAATGCTGGTTACAAAGTAGGTTGTTTGATTTGGAAGGGGGTTGTTTTAATACTGGTTTGTTTTCGTTTTGATCAGTATCTGATAGATTTACTGTTGATGCATTTTTAAATGTTTCCATATTGTGTACTAATTATGTTTTAATTATTTCCGACAGTCGCAAAGGTGATGAAATCAAGCTCACGAATAAACCTGTACAGATACACGTGTACTCTTTTTTCTGCAAAGGACTTTTTCTTTGTCTCAGGCGTCTATTTGATACATATCTTCTCTATCGAAGGGTCAGGGAAACGTTTTGACCTCGGCCATATACATGCGCGTCGCGCTTTCGTCGCGCTTCCGTTCGGTTTCAAAGGGAATATTTATTTTAGTAAAGAACATATGATATTTAAAATAAAATAGTCGGTTTATACAAAAAAAAACATGAAAATATCTTGAGTAGTTTGAAAGTAATATCGTTTTTTTATGCTTTGGGTAGACATTACTTCCTGAATTTATTTAATAAAGTATTTTACTACAATACTTAAATATGCACATATAGAATTTATGTGTACGCATTCTATTTTAACATACATTTTTTGCATAACTTACTTGCATTATTTGAAGGCGTAATAATAGATTTAAAAGTCACTAAAATCATATATCTGCGCCTTAATCTGAAACGATCTCGGTCCTCGCCCTCCAACATACACATATAAGCACATATAATCATATAATACATAGTAACACTCACAGTATACCAGTAACACGGGAAGTGGTCACGCTCGAATAGATTTCTGTAGCAGAACGCGTCGCGGGCGATCCATTAACTTGTGAGCTAAAGTTCCTCTAGGCAAGTGGATACATGACGGAAAGGATGGTTGACTTGTTGGCCAAAATGTGTAAAATAAACTACTTATGATACCTTGATTCCGCACAAATTTATAGAACATCCTATATGAATATTTATGTCTATGCTGATGGCATTATTATTAGAAAAATGTTATTAATGTATAAAAGACATTTTAAATGATAAAAATATGTAACAATCAAAAATGACATAATATACGAGAATGTATACTAGCTCAGAATGATTAGTTGTTAATTTACAATATGAAAATTGTATCTTTTAGTTTTTATGGACTGTGCATGCCGTAACGTAGAATGTAGCCGAATCTCTTAGTAATGTACCATCTTATTATCTTATACCTGTACCGACACTGTAGGCAAATAAATTAATCGAAAACTTGACACGTTGATTTTACGCACGCTCCAGCTTAACCCCTGAATACAGGCGCGATGTTATTATGTGACTTATCTTAAATTAATTATCATTTTCTTTCTTTCCAGGTAAGCGAACTTAGCAAGCTATGCAGAGTGCCGGTGTCAATAACGTATGTATAACCTAATTAAGGCTGCTATATTTTTGCATATAGAGTGTAAAATAGATCAAGAGCTCGAACACTTCAATTTAACCTAGTCTCCGTAAAAGTAAAAAAAAATCGTTGACTGTAAAGTCGGTTTACGGACGATAATTTTACGTTATAACGAGAGAGAGATGCGTCACAAGCCGAACGCTTAGGCCGATCGTGCCTCTCTATCGCTAGTTCCGCGCTCTCGCTTGCACGCTCGGCTCAGGCGGAACGTGACAATGAGTCATGCTTATTCGTGCGTGCAGCTGGCGTTCATTGATTTATAAGACGTTATGACGTCAAAAAAACCTTTCAATACAAAACTTTATCTCACAGATAGCATAATCTGTATATCACAGTTTTAGAAGGCCATCGCTCAAGTCAACGCGAAGTACCGCAGATGTGATTAGCAAGTTTGTATGACGTGAGCCAAGTTGGACGGTAAACTTGGATGTTCTGACCGCCCGTGTGTATAGATTTATGTATTGGGGACGTGTCTTATATTCGAGACTTCGAGTCATAACTCAGTTGTGTGTTTTGGTTTGGACTATCTTAATATTATTGAGAGAATATGTTTCTAGTTTCTCTCAATCTTAAGCATTATTTTCACGTCCTGTGATGTAGAGTGTATCGTTCATCTTCTTCTACTGTTAGTAAACTGACGTAGCATTCTGAACTTTGACCGATTTATTTTCCTCTTGTGATGACTGAAGCCGATAAAACCTATTTTGCAGTCCCCAATACTACAGCTACAAATAACAGCTAGAAACTTCGCTAAGGAGCTGTTTACAAGCACAAGCTGTTGACAAATACAGGATTCTTGCTTCTTAAATATTCCTATTCTTTCTTTATTGTTCACACAAATTACTAAAATAATGTTTTAACAATAAAAGGACAGCTGGTTAACAAATACGAGCTCGTATTCGTATCATATCAGTCAGATATGGATTCTCTGGGTGAGAATTGTAAATGAGAAAAAAAAAATAAGTGCACATCCAAACTAAAAATATAAATTACATAATATTTACCTACTTAAATAACTCGAACAAATATGTGTATACAGGGTGACATTGAAAACATGCGACAAATCGAAATGGGAGATTGTACTCATCATTATGAACAACTTTTACTAAGGGACCAAAGCTACAATCCCAAAAAAAAAAACTGCTGTCCCCTACATTTATGTTCGCAATACCTCATCAAAATGTAGGAAAAGCAGATTTTTTTTTTTGGGTTTACAGCTTTGGTCCCTTAGTAAAAGTTGTTAATAATGATGTATACAATGTCCCATTTCAGTTTGTCGCAAGTTTTCAATTTCAACCTGTATATCGTTTAAAATCTGTTAATGCGTCAAAATAACCGTCTCTGTGGTCTAGTGGTAAGACCACCTGTCTTAGACCCAGAGGTCTCGATATCGCGGGCTTGCGGGCGGTGAGCAATGGGTAGTTCACCGTCCGGTAAGGACCATGCCCGGGTCGACGGCGCGTTGTATTCCTCGTGCGCCTCAAAGAGATGTCGACAGCACAAGTGTCCACTAGGGCCGATGCCTGCCGGGGTCGCGGGAAGGTACTAAAGGGATACCGAGGCCCCTGGCAACACAGGCTACGGAAGAAATATGGGTGGGTTTTAGTCAGTAGGAGTCTGACACACCCTCCCGCTCCGCCCAGAGCGGGAGAAGTTATTTACCCACCCAAAAAAAAAAGGTCCTGATATCGATTCCTAGCGGGAACAAATTTCTGCTCGGTTTGGTTGGTAGTAGGACTTGTTCTAAGTCCGCCTGGCAAGCTACCACCATCTTATCTAAGTCTGTTGCCTTAACAGCATTGTTTTTCGGCAGTTAGAGGTTAGGTAGCCAGTTTCTCTGTGGTTGAGGATTCCGGGTGAAGCTCGCTTCCAGCTTCGGCCTGATCAGCATTTACCATCTGGTGAGATGAAGGCCAAGAGCTTCACAGTTGTGGTTAAAAAAAAATGCGACTGAGTGTGGCTGCTCTCAGACATAAAAAAATATTTAATTCCCATAGGAAAAAACCCCATGGCCGGTTTCTGGCAAACAATACCGCGATTGATCTTAAAGTTAGTAGGTAGAAAGTGACGCCGATCTCTTGTGTTTGTATGAAGATTGATGAAGCGTTGCTACGTGAATGTAACATAGATATGTGTAGCTTTCATCATTTTTCTCCTCCTTGAGCTTATGTTGGCGGTCAGCTTAACGACTTCCTTGTATTAATATTCACTAATATTTTAGTTTCGTCTTCATCGTATAAGTTATGGAGTTTTTAAATAAATAAACTGGTAATTTTATGTTATTTTGAGACGGATATGATACTTTGTATCCCCGAAAAATACATATCTTGACGATGTTTGTTTGCTCAAACTCAAAGCATTTATTTCAAATACACCAATTACAGGCACTTTTAAATTGTCAAGGGGTCGGTCAGTTAAAAAGATGAAGCTAGTTGCCCATTTCAAAACGTAGTAGGTAGGAGGTACCTATGGAGAAGAACGGGCAAGAAACTCCACGAACACTCTTTTAAATCGACATATGGTTACAAAATATTGTTTTATCATTCATTTTAAAATTATACATTTAAGAACGATGCAAAACGTTAAAAGCGTCCGTAATAAAAATATAAAAAAACCCATGACAGCTAAGAAATGTCCAGTCCCTACCGGAGGCGCCCGTTCACGAACATGACGCATGGATTAGCACCATCAGCTCAACTATTTTGAAGCGAGCTAAATGATCCAACACACGCGCCACCATCAGCGAGACATTAGAGTGAGCAAGCACGACATACTCCCAGCCGCCAGGGCACATTCAAGTCAAAGACGTACACCTAGTATTACTCACATAATAATGTGCTATGAAACAAAAACCGTTAACGCCATCTTTAAACCTCTAATATCAGAAGCATCATTGCATAGCCTACACTTCACAGACCGACTTAAAATTCATACTTTACTTGTATCTTGTATCCATCGTACAAACACAAAATAATAACAATGTCTTATCAGATATTCCGTTTTTTTCATCGCAGGTGCTGCCATAATTCACTTTCAAAATTAATACGCCACATAAAGAAGCTTTGTCTTCTCATTTCATAATTCACGCCGCAGAACCGCGGACGACAGCAGAGTTGCCAGTGCAATAATAATAACATATCGTTCTCTGGGGACGCTCGCTCATTTACCTGGTTGATTGAGAATAAGGAAGAGGAAATAACATGAAATAAATAGAGGTGTTATTTCAGTAATAATGCGCCTGCATTTAGAACTTTGCCAAAAATGTGAATGGAGCTACATATTCAGAATATTGCCACTTTTATCTCACCGTTAAAGCACAATTACAATTTGTCATTAGAACAAGTCTGCTATTATTGTACAAGGGTATTTTGGCGCGTGGCCAAAATTTGAACTAATGGCGCCATCTTGTTTTTCAATACAATTTCACAAAACGATGTCATTCAAGAGGCAAAATATACTCGTAGCACTGTATTTATAAACTGTCTGAAACAGATTATAGGTAGATTTTCTTATAATTAAAAATATCCTATTCGCTAATTCTTTTTTAGAACAAAATACATTCAGCTTTATACAACAGAGTCGTAGACGGGCAGCGGTGCTGCCAGAGCAATAATAACAACACATCGCTCCCGCAGGACGCCAATATTAAATAGCTTCTCTAGGGATCCCTCGCTCATTTACCGGGCTGATTGAGAATAGAGAATAGGGAATAGGGTTATCGCCCCAGTCTGCTCGAGCCTTAATACTTTATCTGCTATTCTCTATTCTCAATCAGCCCGCGATATCGCCCCAGTCTGCGCAAGCCTTTAAATAGAAATGTTGAATCAACGTTATATGAACTTAATAAATATATTAAAACAAATAAGTACGTTTATAAACTACAAAAGAACTCGAGAATCTTGTAATTTGCAATCAGTCAAATCAAAACATACCTTTTCTCTAAGTTATGTTGTTTTACAAAACACAGTGAGTCGATTCACGCCATATAGCTGTGGACAGCAAGCAGTGTTGCCAGTCCAAAATCTTATATTTACACATCGCTTCCGGAAGACCTTGATATTAATAATAATAATAAGCTGGCAACACCAACGTCAACACGTCACAATATACGTTCTCTAATATATTTTCAATAATATTTTTTTTTCGACACAGTTTTTTTTTTTTGTTATTGTAAAACAGTTTATCAAGAATAAATTCAAGTCAATAACCATATTTAATAAAGTGCAAAATGAACCACAATATTCGAGACTTCCATCAAAAACTGCCGAACCGGAGGTGACATCTGTCATGTCACCTCCGATAGAACAAATATATATAAGAACAATTATGAAATGTTGACAAGATCAGCTGCACGTGCACGCCCACCACCTCCGGACTCTTTGCTCAGCTCCGCCTCGCCGCCGCCGGTACCCAGCCCCACCGTGAGTGCTGTGACGACACCGGCCGCGGTAGTTGCGTCGAGCTCGAGCGACGAGTATTTTTCCCCGCCGACGTCGCCAACACCTGTACGTCGGCAGGGGAGAGGCCGGCCACCGAAGAGCTTGGGACTTAGGGGCCAACTAGCCCCGAGCCGGGTCCCCGCTGCCGGTGGTTGTGTGCAGCGCATGAGATGGACTCAGTCTATGAACGAGAACGTCATGCGCGCATATTACGGGTCTACAGAGGGGGGAACTAACCTCACTGCGTACCGTGTTAGGATGCTGTCTCTGTTCCAGGAACTAGAGCCAACCGTCAACGTCTCGGCCCAACGACTATCGGATCAAGTGCGGGTCATCCAACGCAATCACAGGTTGGATGATGCCGCACTTGATAGGCTGCGCTCAGAGGTACTGAGCAACCATATCGTCTCAACTCCGGCACAAACCGCGACACATGCGCCAATCATTGATGCTATCCCGCCGCGGTCCAATCACGATGTTGAAGAGGAGGATGATAGGGTTGCCACAGTAAGTAGCCAGTGCAACGTCCGATTGAGGAGCGCACTGGAAGATGCGTTTCGCGAGTATAGGTCCACTCCGACCGAACTTAGACCCCGACTACCACGCCTACCCATGCACAAGAAAAATAGGGCGCTGGTATGTGCCTTGGACTCGCTGCTTAAGGATTTCTTCGAGAGCAGTGAGGATCTCGTTGATACACACTCGATCCTGTATTGCGCGGCTGTTGCGGCATGTCGTTTAGCAAACGTGAAGTTCCCAAACTGTGACGAAGCTACTCGACCAAAACCAGCCGTACCAGCCTGGCAATGCAGGATCGAGCGTCGTATTGATGGGGCCAGGGTACTCATCAGCAAACTATACTGCTTCAGGGAAGGAAATACACGACCACGTGTGATGCGCTTTGTAAGGCGGGCATTCTCGGGGACTGGAATCAGCCCTCGAGAATACATGTCCCGTGTCACAGAGCGCATCGACTTCCTGAAGCAGAAAGTTTGTGCATGGGCGAGCCGTATTCGGCGGTATAAGCGGCGAGTTGATCGATACACGCAAAATCGCATGTTCCAGAGCGATGAGAGGTGGGTATATAGAGCTTGGGAGCGACCTGAACAAAACGAGACAGACGTGTGCCGCCCAGATGATGCCACCACGACTGCGTTCTGGCGCAGCATCTGGTCGGAACCTGTCTGCCATGCTGAGGCTGACTGGATGCGGGATGTCGAGCGAGTGTGTGAAACTATACCAGAAATGGAAGTAGTCGTTATCACGCCATCAGATATAGCTAGAGCGGTCCGTCCGTTACCGAATTGGAAATCACCGGGACCGGACGGACTGCACAACTTTTGGCTGAAATGGCTAACTAGTTCACACACTTACCTGGCATCTCAGTTCCAGTCATCCTTAGAGTCTGGGTCGCTACCACAGTTTCTGACAACAGGCATTACCCACCTGCTCCATAAGTCAGGTAGTCCTGCGGAACCCAAGAATTATAGACCAATCACGTGTTTGTCGACGGTCTATAAACTTCTTACATCCATATTGAGAGCGAAAATTAAAACACACATTGACAGTAATTCCATTATGTCTGCCTCTCAAAATGGATGTAGGAACGGGTCCCGTGGCACTAAGGAGCTACTTCTCATCGACATGGCCATTAGCCAACAGGTTCGTCGATCCCGCAAGGATCTGTCGACTTGCTGGATAGATTATAAGAAGGCCTACGACTCGGTGCCACATACATGGCTCATGAAGGTGCTGGAGTTGTACAAAATAGATACGACTCTACGCACCTTCCTTGAATCATGTATGGGGCAATGGAGGACAGTCCTTCGCTATCCGGGGTGTCGACAGATCCAGGGGAATGATGAGCCTGTATGGATTAAACGGGGAATATTTCAGGGCGACAGTTTGAGTCCACTTTGGTTCTGCTTAGCCCTGAATCCTCTAAGCACACTGCTGGAGGATTCAGGTCTAGGCTATCGGTTGAGGAGAGGTGGTCAGGTCATATCTCACCTTCTCTACATGGATGACTTAAAAATATTTGCCCCCAACAAATTGCGACTGGAGCTACTGAAGGTAACTGAAACTTTCAGTGGCGCCATCAGAATGGAGTTTGGTGTGGACAAATGTGCGGTCATGCATGTGAAGCGAGGGGAGATAATGGAATCCGAGGGAATTCAACTTTCGGATTCCATACACCTTAGATCCCTCTCCTCACACGAAAGCTATAAGTATTTGGGTATGTCGGAAGCGTTAGGCATCAACGTTACTGACATGAAGCAATTGTTGAAGGAGCGCTTTTTTGGCCGCCTGAAGAAGGTATTGATTAGTCTTCTTTCAGGCGGAAACAAGGTGCGCGCCTTCAACGGTTGGGTCATGCCGGTTTTGATGTACTCTTTCGGCATACTCAAATGGACTCAGACCGAACTCGACGCCCTGGATAGGAGGGTCCGTACACTGTTGACCGCAAACCGGATGCATCACCCACGATCATCGGTGATGAGACTGTATATCCCGCGGAAGTGCGGGGGTCGAGGCTTTTTAAATGCAAAGACCCTTCACAACCGCGAGATATGCAGTCTCAGGGAATATTTTTTGAAAGCCGAAGTGGGTATGCACCGTGATGTGGTCGCAGTGGACAAGGGGCTCACCCCACTTTCCATGGCTAAAGAGAACTGGTGCAAACCTGTAGTACTTACCACGGATGACCGCAAGGAGATATGGCAAAACAAGGAGCTAAACGGGCGCTTCTATCGGGCTCTTCATGAGCCCGATGTAGATTTCTTAGCGTCCGTATCCTGGCTACGTTTTGGGGACCTTTTCGGGGAAACTGAAGGTTTTGTCTGTGCAATTATGGACGAAGTTATCTTGACGAATAACTACCGGAGACATATTATGAAGGACGGGACGGTTGACGTGTGTCGGGCATGCCACCGTCCGGGTGAGTCTATCAGACATATTATCTCTGGTTGTTCTCGTCTGGCTAACGGCGAGTACTTACACAGACATAACCAAGTGGCTAGGATTATTCACCAGCAACTTGCTTTGAAATATAAACTTGTGAACTCTGAGGTACCGTATTACAAGTATGTGCCCGACCCAGTTCTCGAAAATGACCATGTCACGTTGTACTGGGATCGGTCTATTATTACTGACAGGACTATTGTCGCCAATAAGCCTGATATAGTGGTGATAGATCGATTAGCGCGCCGCGCAATGATAGTCGATGTTACCATTCCACATGACGATAACCTCGTGAAAGCTGAGAAAGAGAAACAAATAAAATATCTCGACTTAGCACACGAGGTTGTTGACATATGGAATGTGAACTCGGCTGTCATTGTGCCGATTGTCGTTACGGCCAATGGCCTGATGGCCGAAAGCCTCAACCATCATCTCTCGAGGCTCTCGTTAGGCGGCTGGATCAAGGGCCTGATTCAGAAGGCAGTACTCCTTGATACGGCTCGCATTGTGAGGAGGTTCCTGTCTCTGGAGCCCTAACCACCGGTAACTTGGACCCTGCTCCCGATACCGGCGGACCACTATTTTATATATTTTTAAATGATTTTTTTATGTTTTTTTCTAAGAAATATTTAAAAATGTATTTTATAAGGCAAAAAGCTTAATAAACGAAATAATAATAATAATAATGTTTTATTTTCTCACCACAATATTACAAAATACATATTACATGGTATCAGAGTCAGACAAAATTTTAATATTGTGGGAGACTGGTGCCTAAACTAAGCTCTAGGCCTGTATTTCAGATCACCAGGTCTCCGCCCTTTTACAAAATTATACATTTTATTTTTTTTATGTACTTGTACACTGACAACCTAAAAGAAAACAACATTATAGAAAGATTGGTGGCTCGGGTGGAAATTTTAAACTTTACATATTATAAACTAAACTTTATTAAATAGTTCCTCTTGGGATCGTTCCCTCATTTACCTGGCTGATTGAGAGAGAATTTAAGGAGTACTAAATTAAATCCTATGTCCCAAAGTGCATTTGCACTTTTGCGCTGTCGATTTATAGTTTTTAAATGATGCAATTTTCTCCTGTTAAGCCGTTGGTCCCGGCTGTCATTCGTGGATCTTTGACAATCGTTACGGGTCGTCAGAAACCCGAAAGCCTGACAACCAGTCTTACCAAGGGGTATCGTATTACCCAGTAACTGGGTTGTGGAGGTCAGAAAGGCAGTCGCTCCATGTAAAATACTGGTATTCAGCTGCATCCGGTTAGACTATAGTATATAATGATGATATATAGTATATAATGATCGTAGTAGGTGGCGTTCTGTAATTTCTGCCTACCCACCCCCATTGGAAAAAGGCGTCAGTTTATGTATGTATGTTGGTATTATTTCAGGCATATCTTCGATACAAAATCATGTCAAAATTGTTAAAAGAGTTCAGTAGTCCCGAAAACATTTTTACTGAATTGCATTACAGCTGATTCAGTTCAGGACCCTTATCTGTGCCGTAACTGTAATTTATTAGGTATAAGAAAGTGTTTAAGAATGTCGCTCTATTGAACTATAGCTTTATCTCTCACCTGAGCTCTGTAGGGTGGGGGGAATCGGAAATCAGGAGGGGTTAGGGCTGTCTCTTTTAAAATAATACAAATTTTGACGATGTAACGTAAATATGGGGAAATTCGTTATTAAGCAAATTGTCTTCCAACTTAAATTGTCCGTATATTCAAATCACGACTGTCATTCTTTGACAGTTGTATGACATGGCATAACACGGTTAATTTACGTAGGGTGTCAATTTGCGTAACAATCAATTTTCCCTACGATTTTCATTTTGCGAAATACCAGTGTGGGCCCTCAGTTCACACGCACATAATTTTCCTGACTGTACGTCGCAATTATTTTATAATTAAATGTATGTATTTTTTATGTGAAATGTATTTGAATGAAATTGTCGAGGAGTCGTCATTCCTTCTTGCAAGGAAATCGCTTATAATATTGTATTGTATTTTCTCTTTTCTTCATAGACTAGACAATATTATTTACCTAGCTTGTTTTTTCCTGAAAGTTCCAGGAAATAAAACAACTACACTAATTGATTCTGCAATACTGTCTCATTTTGGTAACATTTCTATTCCTGCACTCACAAGTCACAACTCGGTTCCACAACCCTTACGACATACAGTGCGACGGTCGCAAATCAAACCGGCAGGTGGCAACCCTACCGTGCCCCAGATTATCGTAGCCGGATAGATGTTGCCGATTCTTTATTTGCCGATTTGTTAGACGTCCGTATCTCCGCGTCTGCTACGAATGGCTGCTCGTGAATCGGGGTGAGGAATTATAATGCGGTTTTTTGGATTTTGATATTAAACGTCTTTTTTCGGTAAATTGGCATTGCTTTTAAGCACTATAATTTTGAAAGCAGACAAAAGTAGCACGACATCTCAAAGTACTCTGCTGTGGATGCTATGTTCTGCTTAGTTTTTACTGAAATCCAAAAAAAGACGATAAATACTTTTGGTGAGGCAACATTTTTCGAATGAAGCACTTATTTTGGATGTATATTTTTTCTGCTTTGGTAAGTGAGCCGAACTTAACTATTCTGCCAGCGCCATGTGCGGCATATAACAACTTTGCTCGTTATATGTCGGCATTTTTTTTTTGTGTGGGAATTCATCAAATAACTTCTCCCGCTCTGGGCGGAGCGGGAGGGTGTGTCAGATTCTTACTGACTAAAACCCACCCGTATTCCTTTCTGTTGCCTGTGTTGCGGGGGCCTCAGTGACCCATAACTACCTTCCCGCGACCCCGGCAGGTATATGTCGGCATAGGGTTTAACACCATAAGAATTAATTGGTAGTACCTTGAAACTGGGTTGTGGAGGTCAGATAGGCAGTCGCTCCATGTAAAAACTAGTATTCAGCTGAATCGGGGTAGACTGGAAGCTGAACCCAACATAGTTGGGCAAAGGCTAGACAGGTGATGATGATGACCTTGATATTAGATTAGACCAAATATTACGAGAAACAAGTCTTTTTATATGTACCGCCCCAAAATTCTTTCACAACACCGTAATTCATATCATCGCAAGGCAGCCTTCAAAGATTATTGCCACCATAAACAATAAAAGATTTTAATATATACCAAACAATAAACAAACACGTGCTGTATACATTGGCAACACCAGTAAATGATTATTGCTATCACCATAGTGCCATGGTGATTTGGCAAGGAGCTTTATCGTTTTAATTTACGTCGCCCCATGGTGTATTATGTAAATAGGGGTAATGGGAAACGATATAAGATCCCTATTTGGTGATGTTATTTTGTGGTGTTAATACTGTAGTAGATTGTATAAAGTTATTTATATTAGAAACGTGTTCATTCATTCTTTAGTTGGCCTAGATTTTCTTATCTTTATTGTTGTGTTTATTAACACTTATATTGTACCATAAGACACTACGCCTGAAACAAAGGTATAACAATGTAGTGATTAGCCGTGTATTTTTTTACCTGTGTTAAGAATTCGCCTTAAGGCTCGTGCAGACTGGCGCGATATTGCGAGCGCGACAGGCAGTGCGACACTTTCCATTTAGTTTTTATAGAAATTGTGCTACTAGTGTCGCGTCGCGCCGTCGCCTGTCTGCGGAGGCCTTTGATAGAAATAGAAATCATTAATCATTATTATGATGTAGGTTTATAGTTATGATTTAATTTATATAAATAGTCCCGATACATTTTACCTTACGGCATGCAAAATTTTAAATCAATAGAATTTATTTAAATATATAATTGAAATTAATATTATTATAGCTCTATTCCAATTTGGTATTAGTGAATCTACATACTCGTATAAAATAATCTAACACATAACGCAATAAAAGGTATATAGATTATAAATTATCCAAAATATTATAATAAAAGCATAAACAATAACTCGGTGGTTAAATTAATTACAAATTACCCACAAATAGCAACATCTATTTACAAGGTTTGTCATTTATTTTTTATTTTTTTTTTGTTGTGTAGTAATATTTCTCCAATAACATTTTTGTGTTTTAGTTAGGTCTATGTATGAAAGTAGATCAAACAAGTAAACATTTCTGTTATTTTTATTTTACAAAACATGTATTTTCCCAATTTCCTAGTCCCAAAAGCTTAATAGCCCACAGATATCAAAACTAGGATTCTAAACACATAAAATTTTAACTTTATCCTACTGACACATTCACCACAGAGTAAATAAAATAACAGCATCAGTAGCCCCATAAAACAGTACAATGGAACAGCGATGACTCAATGATGGGATTACTCGTCTCATTTAACACCACACCTAGTGTGGAGACCAATCGTTTTGGGCTTCATTGAGCTGCAGTGATCTTTGTATGGGAAACGAGGGAAACGCTTGAGAATTATTCCTACTGTCAAAAATAATAAATGAACCAATTTAATAACCAATATTGATACTTGGGTGAATAAGGGAACAATATTTTTTTTTTTACCACCGCTACCGCGTTACCGCTTGGGCTTCGTGTTAAAGAGTTATTCTAATCATTATTATTTTTTATGGGAAGGTGTAAAGTGGTCCATTGATTATCTTCAAAAAAAAAATTTAATTTCTATTGGAGAATTCAACTACATTTTCACCTTTATCTAACTACTCGATTGAGTCAATACCGTTAAACAGACCGTGGTAAGTTACCTTCAGAACATTCATTTTTTATCACGCACAACATAAATTCAGTCCCTCGCAAACTAACTCACTTCCAGCTCATCGAGCATTCTGACACTTCCTATCTGCACCACACAAATCAGATTGCAGGTAGCCGATCATCGATAAACACTAGACGAGCCAAGCCGGGCCACCGTGGCCTTGGACAGATATCGACGAAACTAGGCCACTGATAGTCCTACATATGCATACGTCTGTCCCAATATTTCGCGATCACTGTTCATTTGCAGTTTTATTTTTGTCCCGCCAAGTAGTTCGAGATCTCTTTTTTCCTTATTTATTTTTCTGCTCTGTGGCACCCGGTGTTTGTGTTCGGAAATTGAATTTATTGTGGACTCTAGTGAAGTGGCAAGGTCTGCTCGTTTATGTGTATCGATAGTAATGTTGTACTAAGTTTAAATTGGTATATTTTTAGGAGTTATTCATATTTTCATATCTCGGTCTTGTGTGAAAGCAAATATTGACGTAATTTTATCTCTTGCTTGCTTTGAAAGATTAGCTTAATAATCTTAATGTATATTTTGATCATGATTCCGTTTTCCGTTTTGTTATTTTAAACCTTTTTCAATTAACCTTTTTTTATCAGAACTTCATTAAAACAGACGCTCCAGTCGCGGGAATTTTTCAAATCAAGTGACTCTTTTCTGCGTTAAATTTTATTCGCCAGCATGTGGTGTTTCTTCTCATTTGTAATCTCATTTTCCCCAATCCCAACTTCAAATGGCATGAATATTACTTTTTCTACGTTTTAAAACTAGAGCACACACTAACCACCGAGAGTATAGCAGTGTTTGGCACACTCGCAAATCAGATAATCTGTGTAGGTGACCGAGCGGATTTCTAGCAGCCACGCCGTTTTTTTCAAATGCGCCGAAGCTGTTTTGTGGTCAATTCCCAGTTCTTCAGCTACGTCGTAACTACTGATATGCCGCCGATCTTGCTCTACTTTTTCAAAAATGGCATCTATTTTATCCGTAATAGGGCAACCAAAGCGACGTGCATCTTTGACATCAAAATTTCCGGATTGAAAACGCTTAAACCAAATTTGTGCTACTCTCTCAGACACTGCACTAGGTCCATAAACATCGTCGTAAAATTTTAAAATGTATCGAATTTCTTCATTAGATTCACTCATCTTGACGGTACGAAAAACAAATGAAAATCACACATTTTCCTAATTTGAATTTAGAATTATTAGGTATGTTCTTTAAAATTTAAACTTTCAATGATACCAAAACCAGCCAGATACAAATAGTATACCCAAAGAGATTTTATTACAAGTTCATACATACTATAATGCGAAAAGACTTTTTCCCCAACCTAATATATCTATTTGAGATATATGACATTTGAATGTTTACAAAATACAGTTAGTCGTGAAAACTTTTGTTTGTATGTTCTTTATTTATAAATGGTTTACAACAGTCTTATATTTAAACAATGCAGTTAAACAAAACAGTTTTCACAGTATGTAATTTCATGACCTAAAATTATTGTATATGTGCGTGTTAAATTTGTGGCTTTGCAAGTCTTGATACTTTCAATCTTGATATAATTTGAAGTCTGGTAAACAAGAAAGAATTAGGAAACAAAATGTCTCTATGACCGTCCTTTATCAATCACACTGGAAACTCCGTAATTTGACTCATTCCTATTGTGGTGTTTATTTAATTAAATTAAACATTCGACCATTTGGGTCTACCACCTGTAATGTCCAAGTAACCCACATCAAGACTTTTCCTCAATATTTAATATAGTCCTTTTTAGGGTCCCAGCCCCTAGCTCAGATAAGCCGTTATTACTATTTCGTACACCTGACTTTACGTGCTTATCACAGGACGTTCCAACCGGAACCGTGTCCCATCCGCATAATATTCTGTTAGTACTATAACACAACCTACATAGTTTTCTATTCTCTGTAACTTAACTTATTTTCTACTTCCTTTTAGAAATAGCTTACGAAATTACCAACGGAAAATAATATGGTGTTCTTATATGATGAAAATATGTTTATAATATTCTGAGATGTGTTAAAAACGACTTAATATAATAGATAAAATGGTGCACCAAAATGACCAAGACTGTTTATTAGAACTCTTTAGTTTGCTATGTGCCCAAAAAGGCCCAGTGCAAAATAGGAGGAAGAAAATAAAAGAAGGTAAGTCAGCTCTATTTTCGAATTTCAATTTCGAAAACTTTCGGATTTACGATCTTACACGAACATATTTATTGTTATGGAAGTTTTAAGTTCTTATTTTGAATTTGTAGGTCGAATTTCCGGACATGCATAAGCGTAGTGTTGGGAAATGTGATGTCGAGCATATAACATAAATCATTACGATTATGCATTCGGTCTTCGGAGAATCGATATGTCAACATGACATTTGGAAATTCGACGCACAGGTTAATTGAAGTCGTGCTGGTGTCACTTGGTCTCAGATGTCATGTTACATTCAAATTGGGAGTGACAATGCCTTGGGCACGTGCCATCCCGCTCGACACGTATACGATATTATCACATATTTCATACGATTCATATCATCGTGGCGAAATTGGACGCTGGATTTCCTTATTCCCTTTCTTTTCGCGTCGTAAATTGTGGGATTGTTGCCAATATGCTTTTATATTCCAATGAACAATCGTGCGAACGCATTATAGTAGCTCGTCTATCTATCAAGATGACTTAACGTTTAAGTGTTAAGTTAATATTAAGCCTCAGTGCGTGTTAATTTAATTGTCTAATCAACATTATTATCTTTCAGTGTCAGGTATAGACGTACACAAATTAGAAAATATACGACATAAGCACCTATATATCATGTGTGACCTACTTTCGGTAGGTACAACAGCTTATCACGATTTATTTACGTACAATATCACGATTTCTCTGAAAACGCACGATGTGGGATCGATTGGCAATACGCAACGATCGCAATTTATTATTATTATATTTGCCTGAAGCAACTGACCCTATACTTTAAAACAAAAATCTGAAATCACTTCATTTAAACACATTTTTATTTATCACTTATTTTTTTTTTCTATTCTATTCTATTTAAATAAATTACGGAATTTCCGTTTTATTTATAGTCTGGGAGGAGTGGTAAAATACTTTTCATACATATTCAGAATTTCCGTCATTTACGACTGTTTTCCTTCACTGGATATCGTATACATTGGGTGTTTTCGTATGAGTAACTTTTATTAATTTAAGATTTAACCAAAACAGGGTTTCTGTTGATACCGATGATAACAGCGTTGCGAAAATAATCACTTTTTTAATACATGGCTAACAAACAGTTGCACTATCAGCTGTTTCACCTAATTGTTGTGGGTGAGGCTTATCACTGCGATAGGCGAGACGACGCTGTGTTGATAACGGCTAAACAGTCGCCGGCCGCGCGTCCCCGAGTGTATCTACTCGCCGATTCCGAAAAACAAAGTAAAACCGAAAAATAATATTTGCACGGCAAATACGCGCTTAAACGGTAACACAACGTTCGAAATTGGAACAATATTTAAACGCAACGGTAGTGATGTGACGATATCAATTGATTATATCGATGAATTGACATAAAGATGAAAATGAACACGTTTTGGAGTGAGTTCCTGAACGCCGCCGCGAATCACCCGTTCCCGTCGATGCCCATTGATTTGCTGTCACCTTTTGATCTACAGTTTAATGAAGATAGTTAGTATTTTGTACTTATATACATTTTATTTCAGCTTTGTGTCCATTGTACGATAGCGGGAGAAACCTTTGTTTGATAATGGTCTTGTACTTTCACAATACGTCCAAATGACCGCTGCACTAAAAGGATTTAATCATGACGAATCTTGTTTAAACGCGGTATGTCTACTGTTTCTTTCTGTCCTTTGAAGAACAGTGTTTTCAATAATTCTTAATCTAATTTAATTGGTTGTTGTTGACACAAATTATATCTTGATCTGAGTTTACAAAAGCAGAAACACTCGCTTATTTTTCATGACAAAGTAATCAACATACTCGAAGATTAATTAGTATAATATATCACATGTCACATGTCTAGTGGTCCCAAGCACTACTGCTGAGCATGAGATCCTGGGTTGATTACCGAATCGGGCAAAGTGTTATTGGGCTTTTCTATCTGGAATTTCTCAGTAGCAGCCCGGAGTCTGGATTTGTGCCCGTTTGATGGCAATAGGCTCGCCCCCTATTACACGGAACTAAAACGTGACTGGCGAAATGTGGATGTACCTACTACAGGTACACCTCTTTTTTTTTTTTTTTGGGATATCATCAAATAACTTCTCCCGCTCTGGGCGGAGCGGGAGGGTGTGTCAGACTTTTACTGACTAAAACCCACCCGTATCCCTTCCTGTTGCCTGTGTTGCCAGGGGCCTCGGTGACCCTTTAGTACCTTCCCGCGACCCCGGCAGGCTTCGCCCCAGTGGACCCCTACATTTGAGCTGACGACATCTCTTTGAGGCGCGCGTGGAATACGACGCGCCGTCGACCCGGGCCTGGTCCTTACCGGACGGTGAGCTACCCATTGCTCACCGTCCGCAAGCCCGCGCCTACAGTGGCCGGAAATCCACAAGTACACCTCTGCCCAACCCTTCGGGGAAACAAGGCGTGATGTTATGTGTTATGTATTCTAAATGTTTACCCTTTACATAATTTTATATCACCAGAATACGACATCAAAACAGAAAAATCAATCACAGCTATATAATTCGCGGCGCCATCGAACTTAAACTATTCAAATTATTGTAATCCCCAATAAAAATAACTTTAAGGCGGATCCGCAGTGGTAACCCGCGAAATTCAATTTTTCTTATGTTTTTTTGCAATTTTCTGGTCAGGTTTCAGGTCGAGCAGTGTACTTTGTGTAAATTATTTCATCACCACTGTTCTCAAAACGGTGAAGGAAAATATTGTGGGAAAACCGGCATGTCTTAGAACCAAAAATACGAAGACATGTGATGTGACATCTACCAGCCCGCACTGGGCCCGCGTGGTGGATTACAGCCTACTCCTTTTCACAGAGAGGTGGCCTGTGTCCCAGCAGTGGGAATATTATAGGCTGATCATGTATATGTCAGGTTGTATCTTGATCAAAATATGATTGATGTTAATGATTATAATTCTGTAAATACATATTTGTTATGATTGTGAATATAAATAACTATTTTGATCAAGATACAACCTGGCACTGACCTGAAAATTTTCTTACCTTAATCGAATCAATCCTCGCTGAATAAATTAACCGATTCCAAATCCTCTTACGCTAGTATTGTGCAAATAAACGTTTCACTTGTGCACGTAGATGCATGTGTAATCCAATTAAATTGTTCCCGCCATTGCCAAATTAGAATTTAGTATTTGTTTGTGCAGTTCCATTATATACTTTGTTTGGAACTTAGTTTACGGGAACGAATAAAGTTATAGTGGATTTTATCGATAAAATGTGAGTACTTAGAATAAAAGTATGTATTTTGTTTATCTACTAGTGGCCAGTGTTTTGTATGGATAATAGTCATAAGTATTACTGAAAGTAAGCAATGTATCCGTGAAGAATAACACGAACATTACACGGATATCAGGTCAGTAATCATTATAAGAAAAAAATATTTTCCGATAATCTTTTACCTGACTAATACAATTACTAGAATTATTGAAGTGTTTTGTTATTCAATATTATACAACAAAGATTATGGATATTTACGTACTTAATCAGGTGGTCCATTTGTTGCCATGATTGGCAACCACCACAGAGATTGGCAAATCACGTGGCCAATTACTGTGGTGGCCCAGAGGTAACGGCCGCGACTAACGAGTTGTAGGTCGTAGGTTTCAACCCAGACAGGCGATTTACTTTGTGTAAATTATTTCATCACCACTGCTCTCAAAACGGTGAAGGAAAACATCGTGAGGAAACCGGCATGTCCTAGAACCAAAAATTCGAAGACATGTGACATCTCAACACCAACCCGTACTGAGCCAACATGGTGGATAACGGCCCTCTCACAGAGAGGAGACTTGTTTCCCAGCAGTGGGAACATTATAGGCTGATAATGCAACATACTTGTACTACATGCTTACATACAATCGATATTGTGGTACCCAGTAACTGGATTCATCATCTGCCTAGCCTTTTCCCAACTATGTTGAGGTCGGCTTCAAGTCTTACCGGATACAGCTGAATACCAGTATTTTACATGGAGAGACCGCCTATCTGACCTCCACAACCCAGTTACTGGGTAACACGATACCCCTTGGCAAGACTGGTTGTCAGACTTTCGAGCTTCTGACGACCTTTAATAACTGTCAAAGATCTACAAATAACAGCTGGGACCAACGGCTTAACGTGCTTTCCGAGGCAAGGAGGGGTCTTGGTATGTAAAGATGGTCACCCATCCACGGACCAACCTCGGCAAGCGTAGCTTATAGCAGCAATCGCTTCATAGAATAATAAAATAAATAATAAAAATCTGTTTATTTCATCTCCACAAATTACATCAAGGTATAAAGTTGACAAGATAAATTGTCGAAAAATGAGTAATTTGTGGGAGATCTGGAGTCTAAACTAAGCCGAGGCCTGTACTATAGATTTCCAGGCCCCCCATTTCATAACATTTGTATGTATTGTCAACAAGTGAAAGACGGAAAGAGTGGGAATGATTGAGAAAAACGTGGAATGATGTGGGGTAATGTGCGTGGGTGAGTCTATGTGTGGGGGTGTAAGTGTGTGTGTGTGGGTATAAATGAAGGTGTGCTTGGGAGGGGGTGTGTGTATGACTGTGTCAAAGGGCGGGTAGTTTTGTTAAAAATTTGTTTTTGCGTGTTTATATACATTTATTTAGTTTTATGGAGCATTATGCTAAATAACATTTTGGTAAGTGTAGAATAGTAATATATAAATGATTAATGTATATAAAAACGTAAGTAGGTTTGAAGTATATGTAAGGTTTGCTATCATATTATTTTGTTTGTTATAATATGTAATTACAATGATATAATAATGCAATAAACACTTCAGTTTATATTTGTACCTCTAAGATTTTTTCTGTTTCGGAGTAATTAAGAGTCAGTAACCATTTATAAATATGTGTGCCTTTCAGTCAGTGCTAAATAAGTGTATGTTCATTATTTCTATCTTTCTTTCATGTAAAATACTGTTATCCAGCTGCACCCGGTTTTACTAGCAGTCGACCCCAACATATGTAGTTGGAAAAGATGGCGTAATTTATGCAAATTACAGACAAACAGGCCGACATTATCATATTGATATGCGTAGCTGCAAAAGTGCAGCACTCGATCAATTTTGTATAAAACAATACCATCTACAAATTGAATTTGGGAAAAATAAATTCCACAATCAATTTGGTAGCGTTTATCAAATTTGATTCATCTGACGTTCGGTGTACAGATTAACGGATGTGTGACGTCAATTAAACTGAACAAATACTGTACTGGCTTTGTTTACTTTACACACATTTTTTTTCGCATTATACGCAAATATATTTCTAATATTAGAATATTAATCTGCGACAATGATCTGCGATAAGAATACACACCTAATCCTAATCTTCATGCTTCAATTTCCGCCTTTGTTTAACTTCATTTGGTTAGGATAAAAGTATTTAATATACCTATTAAATTCTGTATCTTAACCGGTTTTCCGACCAATCGATAAGATAAAAGAAACTAAACATGTCCCATCCCTAACACTTAAAACCTGAAATCGAAAACTTAACATTTAAATTGCTCTAAAGGAGCCTTCCCATCCAAAACTTCGTACGAAATTAAAGCAGTACCCAACCAAATTAATGATAAACTCTAAGGTACAGTAAGTTGCCAAGATCGTGTGTGTGTCTGTCCAAAGGAAGCAGGGAACAACAGAGAACAACTGTCCTAAACAAACTGTTGTTTGCAACGAGAATGTTTCCCATCCCTAATTATGTACAGACGGTTCTATAATGTTGCCAAGTTATTTGTGTTTTTTAATTAAATGGATGCTGCTAATTATGGTGGAGTTGTGTATGCCAGGTTAATTATACGAGTAACTGCAAAGTGGATCATGAGAAAAAACTAAAATAGTAACACATTATATATATAATAAATGTATACATAAAATAATGACATTTGAATCTAAATCTTTTTTGAAACTAAGTTCTCCTTTTTTTTGGTATAGCGGTGTGCTAGCTGACATATGGCTAATAATTTAATGCTTTGTGAGGCGCGTAGTGTAAATTGTTTTGCATACAGTTGTATAGAATCCAATTGTTTTTTTTCTAACTGGACAGACAGCTGTGTTGCTCGGGAGTTTGTTGCGCCACTTCTTCTTCCCAGCTAAAGTACTAGGAAGTGATGAAGGGTGGGCGTTTTGGGGGACTGTCTTATGTAATTTTGACGTTCGAAAAGTGACTTTTGATTTTGATTTAAAATGTAAATTTTTAATCTTGCTTAAAGGAATTAGGTTAAAATTCCAATTTCTATTTTACTCACATTATGGTTAACATTTTATTGCGCTTTAAATAAATTAAAGTCTTTTTCTGTTTTTGCAAACTAAAAACATCGTATATCCGACTTACCCAGTCCACAATCGAAATCGTGTGTATCGCTCAACCTTGAAATTTATTAATTGAATCTGTATTTTTAACACAAAAAGGCCCACCCTATGTATTATTAAATCGACATGCACGAATGCCTCCTTTGTTTTTTTTTTATTATTGTATAAAAGGGACGTGGCCTTCACTTGAAATATATTCCTTTCACATTTTCCATATATTATGTAGGTAATAAACCGTCGCGCAAACTCGATGAGTTATCGCGTTCGCTATCGCTTCGATTGCCTTTATCTTTGAATGCGAGATAATAGATTCCATGACGCCTACGCCACGCACCTGATCTTCACAAAGAGCAACACCATCTATCAGTGCCGTTTTCCACATAGATGAGCACTCTCGCCTCGCACCATCTGCTTTATCTTATCGATACAAGAAATTGCGATATCTCCGCGAAATCACGCGCGTCAATGAACATTTTCTATTGGGTAGTGATGTCCCTTATCTAATCTAAATGTAGTTGAAGCAATAATATCGGTACGAATCGAACGTGTTCCAGTGTTTAATTTAAATTTGTAAATAATAATGTGAAAATGTTTTGTGTTTTAGTGTGGTGTGTTTGTAAAGTGACCTGGTTTTGCGATAGTGTTGTGTTAGAGGTGTAGTTAGTCGATATGAGAATGCCGTCGGTGTCGTGGTCGCAGACGGCAGAGTGTATGCGTGAGTGCGCGTGGCAGACGTTTTATTGCGGCCTGAATGTATGTGAGAAGTTCGCCGCGGCTCAGAGCCTGCTATCTCAGCCGTATCCGCGTTTAGATGTTGTGATTTCAGCCCCTTCATATGCCGCACAACGTTAGTACCTTTAGATTGTAACATTACAAACTTATTCAATTTAGCCTTTTGAATATTTTTTTCACAGAAAATTCCTGATACAATTATGTTTTCGACACAAAATCCGATATCATTGCAATTCATCTTCATAACTTTATTGTGCTGTAACCAATGACGCGCACCGCAAAATTGTGAATATTAATGTTCAGCATTGTCGTGTTATACCGCAGCCTCGGTTGACAAAACAGGAATGCAGATAGTTTTATTATTACATGTCGTTATACAAAACCGAGCGATTTGTTTTGGTTTTGTCGAGTTATACATTTATACATTTTGATGTTTGTACCGCACTGGGCCCGCGTGGTGGATTACGGCCCACTCCCTCTCACAGAGAGGAGGCCTGTGTCCCAGCAGTGGTAACGTTATAGGCTGATGATTATGTACATAACTATTGTGCTTTTTGATTGGTTATTTTCAATTATGGTTTTATTGTGTTGAAATTGTAAAAGAAAATCAACATAGCGGATTATTTATTTGTATCATATCCACTAATATGTCTACACCTATTCACAACGTGTCTTATTTTTTTTTTTTTGGGTGGGAAATTATCAAATAACTTGAGGGTGTATCAGGCTCTTACTGACTAAAACCCACCCATGTCCCTTTCGTTGCCTGTGTTGCCAGGGGCCTCAGTAACCCTACTGTACCTTCCGCGACCCCGGCAGACATCGGCCCTAGTGGACCCCTACACTTGTGATGACGATATCTCTTTGAGGCGCGTGTGGAACAGAACGCGCTGTCGACCCGGGTCCGGTTCTTACCGGACGGTGAGCTACACATTGCTCACCGTCCGCAAGCCTGCGCCTACGGTGGCCCTGGGCGTCTTCTGCGGCGGCTAGGGGCGAGAGGGCGCGAAATTTGGCCTCAACCGTCCCGCCTCCTCCTTCGCTGCTTCGCAGAAGGAGGTGACGGCTGCCCATGCCCTCTCGCTCCGTACCATGGCCTGAACCAGGGCCGGACGCGAGAAATCTCTGCCGCCGATCGCCTCCATGAGTCACGACGTACGAGGGTCATTCAATAAATACTTAGCCTACAAAAAGTAAACGAAAATTTTGGAAAAGTGGCAATTTATTTTTCAACAAAGTCTCCTTTTAGTTCGATACACTTAGCCCAGCGATGCTCCAACTTTTTTAACCCGTCCGAAAAATAGTTTTTGTCAAACTCTGCAAAATAGGCCTCCGTGGCGGCGATGACCTCCTCATTCGATCCATATCTATTCCCGGCGAGTGATTTTTTCAGATTAGGAAACAGAAAGAAGTCACAAGGGGCCAAATCTGGAGAATACGGTGGATGGGGCAACAATTCGTAGCGTAATTCGACCAATTTGGCCATGGCAACGGCAGACGTGTGAACCGGTGCGTTGTCGTGGTGAAACAGCACTTTTTTCTTCGCCAGATGGGGTCGTTTTTTCTTTAATTCGGCGTCGAATCGGCCCAATAAATCGGCATAGTAAAGCCCTGTAATTGTTTTACCCTTCTCGAGGTAATCGATGTAGATCACACCTTGTGAACCCCAGAAAACGGTGGCCATAACTTTTCCGGCCGATTTTACAGTTTTCGCCTTCTTTGGAGCACGTTCCCCGGTCTGGATCCATTGTTTTGATTGCTCCTTGGTCTCTGGTGTGTACCAGTGGATCCAGGTTTCATCGAAGGTCACAAAACGACGCAAAAACTCCGCTGGATTCCGCTTAAACAGCGCCAAACACGTCTCCGATGTGGTCTCACGGTTGCGCTTGTTTTCTGGTGTGAGTAAACGCGGCACCCATCGCGCCGACAGCTTTCTCATGCCGAGTTCCTCGTGAAGAATATGATGCACTGTTCCTTCTGAAATGCCTACAGTCTCAGCTAGCTCCCGAACCTTCAATCGGCGATCTGCCAATACGAAATCATGGATTTTTTTAATGTTTTCCTCCGTAGCAGCTGTTTTCGGTGCACCTGGACGTGGTTCATCAAAAACCGACGTACGGCCACGTGCAAACTCGTTGAACCAATTCTTGACGGTGGCCATCGATGGAGAAGAGTCACCGTACACAGCATCCAAGCGCTCTTTGATTTCGATGCGCGTTTTCCCTTCCAAAAATAGGAATCGAATCACCGAACGATATTGCTCTTTTTTCATTTTTGTAAAACCGATCGACACGTTCGCTTCCATAAGTTGTCAAATTAAAACAAATGAAGGGATTGGAATGAAAATTTGAAAAAAGAATTAAAAAAGAATGTGCTACACTGTGGTAAAACTCTTTTGAAACTACAGCGCCCTCTGGCGATGAGGCTAGGTACTTATTGAATGCACCTCGTATCTGACTTTGACTTTGATTTACTTTTTTATAACCTTCACAGACAGTTTTAAATTATTACTTTAATAGCTCTACAAAGGGTTCAAATAAAAGCAATAACATATTAAAATTCCAGCGACGTCGCTTCTCTGTGAAACAATCAAAGCAAATGCAGGTGCTTGTAAATATCACCGGGTGCGAACAATTAAGGAAAGTTAGTCGCACACAAACTTCAGTGATTCATTCAAAAACTCCACATTCGTTTAATGACGGTAAACAAGGGAGGGATATACGTTATCAAGTTTATTCTTTTTTCATTATATTTCAACTGGCGACACTACTCGCTTGGAGGGCAAAGCTCTTGGCCCGTTGCGATCAATAAATAAAAATTAAAAATAAAGCAATGACGGGTTCCGTACCTCAAAAGCAAAAACCGATACCTTTATAGGATCACTCATGTGTCTGTCTGTCTGTCTGTCTGTCTGTCACAGCTGAATCGTACACATATGAATTTCTGTGACCCAAACACGATCGTGTGACATATCATATAAAAGAGCTTGTTATAGCGGTGTAATTTTAAAGTCAAAGTCAAATTCAAAGTCAAATTATTTATATCAAATAGGCACATAAAAGGCACTTTCGAACGTCAAAATTTACAAAAAAAATTGAATTGATTCTAGTTGCCCCTTCCAAAAGGTAGTTTCGTATGGAGAAGAATGGGCAAGAAACTCCACCGTTACTCTTTTAAAATGTTTCACAAAATGTTGTATATGTACAATTATATGTGAAGACGATGCACCTAGAATAAAATTACTATACCAAAATAGGTAAAAAATGAATGAAAAATAAAACAATGACAGATAAATTAATTATGTGATAGGTACATGATGCTCATATATTTACAAACATTGTAAAAGTATACGTTTTCCTAAAAATAATAAATAAAGTAATAGGTCAGTGTGTGGGTTAAAGTAAACACATAATTTAAATTCAAAATTGATTTATTATTTGTATCAAATAATAAATTGTACAATTAAAATAGCAAACAGTTTGATTTTGTCTAAATAAATATTTTTAAAGTTATTTAAGAAAATAGATGTAATTTGACCACCCCTCCCCTTATTTCAAAAACAGACTAAAATTTAAAAAAAAATACAGAAAATAGTTCTTACGTATAGATTACAGGAAAAACTATATAAGTCTATGGTGTTGAAATAACATGGACGATCTCACAATATTATGCGTACAAACTTACATTTGCAGTTAGAACGTATGGGTGAACATGTTTTTGCAACGACAATGTTAAGTTTGATCTTGGGATAAAAACATATTCATTATACAGAACCCGCACCACGCGATTTCAACTCGCACTTGTCCGGTTTTTTGGCAAATCAAAACGAAAATAGGAGGTTCAATGATTGTTAAACAAAGACTATTATTACTATTAGTCTTTGTTTTACATTCATTGAACCTGAATTGAATAAATAATTAAAATTTTAAGCTATCGCTTAAAGCTATCGCTTAAAGCTATCGCTTAAAATTTTATTTATATATTCAAACTTTATGCACAAGTAAAAAAAAAATACCCTACAAAGGCGGACTTAATGCCTAAGGCATTTTCTACCAGTCAATCTTCAGTCACGCTCACGTTTAAAATTGTTTTTTGCAGCAAAATTGGCAGCAATATTGCAGCAAAATTGCAGCAACATTGTAGCAAAATTGCCAGTATTGTGAATACTTATTACTGCCAATTTTGCTGCATACATTGCTGCCTTTTAAGAAATCCATAAAGTTAATCTAAAAATTAAGCAATCTTAAGATATTTTACAATTTAATAAAGCTAATTGAAGGAACTATTAAATTATTATTTATTCATGTCAGACTAGTTATTTAGTACATAATTGAGTTCTTTGAGTGCTGTTTCTAGAAAAATACTCTGTAATAACTCAATTACAAAACAAGGCGCTAAAATGGTCTCAATTATCACCCACTACATCACCAATTATTATCAAGTTAATCTCATATAAATTCATTTAAATCGCCAAAATTTTCGATGAACTGTCGCGTCGTTAGTTTTCACAGCCGCGTTCTACCTCATTTGTTAAATACACGTCCCGTTAACTGGATTATATCCGGTTAAAAATTTACCGGTTTAACATTTAACTGTTTAATTGTACGGAGTGATTGTTGGTTTAAACGATATTTCAGTTTGATGGAAGTGAATTGCTGTTAATTGCAAGTTTAATTATAGGGGGAGGTGCGGTGATTAAAAATTGTGTAAATTAATGCCTTTCAGACTTGGCTTTTTTTTACCTTTTTTTACATTGCAGCATTTAGCATCTTTTTTTGTATTGTATTAGTAGGAATTGTCTATGCATGGTGATGCCAACTTAAATACTTTTTATTTTATTTTATAGTATTTATCGATCATAATGGTTTTATAGGTATATTGTCTTCTAAGTACTGTTTATTTCTTTTTACTTTATTACCTGTGTTTGTCTAATAACAGCCGCATGGGTCGATAAGGTTAAGCTACGCTTGCCGCGGTTGGTCCATGGATGGGTGACCATCTTTACATACCGAGACCTCTCCATGCCTCGGAAAGCACGTTAAGCTGTTGGTTCCGGCTGTCATTCGTGGATCTTTGACAGTCGTTACGGGTCGTCAGAAGCCCAAAAGTCCGACAACCAGTCTTACCAAGGGGTATCGTGTTACCCAGTAACTGGGTTGTGAAGGTCAGATTTTTTTTTTATTTATTTATCATTTATACAAAAGAACACAGGATTACATAATTCGATAGCAACCAAATACCACTAAGGTTTAAACTTGTGCTATCATGAGTCTATCTCAATATCATACAATACAATAAAGCATTTTTTATGTACGCGTTATTGAAGATACACAGGCAGTCGCTCCGTGTAAAATACTGGTATTCAGCTGCATCCGGTTAGACTGGAAGCTGACCCCAATATAATTGGGGAAAGGCTAGGCAGATGATGATGACCTGTGTTTGTCTAATCTGTTAAAATCTCTTAACCTGACTTCTCTAACTCTTAACCTAACTGTTTTCGGGTGACCGCTAAAAATCAGCGCTTTGCTGTGGGCCCATAGCACAGCATCATGCTGAGTGGAAGCCTACTTGTCACAGTCACGGCGTGCAGTTACCGACTACATGTATATCGACGCTTGAAAGGCAAAATTTACTAAGTGACATAGGGCAAATTTGACTTTACATTATTAAAGTCAATTTTTCAGAAAAAAAAATCATATAAATTCTTGTAATCATCCTACAGGCGTAAATCTTACTGTTTTGGAAATCTTATTTATCTAATCATCTGAATCAGAATTTATATGATTTTTTTCTGAAAAATTTACTTTAATAATGTAAAGTCAAATTTGCACTATGTCGCTTAGTAAATTTTGCCTTTCAAGCGTCGATATGTTCTGTGTTCATAAGCATAAATCTGTTTTGTTTTATTATTTATAAGCTTTTACCATTGCTTTTATGTGCTCGTGTTTCTGTGACAATTAAATCTACTTTTCTTTCTTTCTTTTCTTTCTAAACTTTTGCCTTTCTGAGACAATGTACTTAAGTAAAAATAAAATATTTTTTTTATAAAAAATATATTTTACTAGTATTTATCATCATCTATCTGCCTAGCCCTTTTTCCCAACTATGTTAGAGTCGGCTTCCAATCCAAATGCAGCTGAATACTCGTACCAGTATTTTAGATGGAGCGACAGCTAGTTAACCTTTTGACCGCCACAGCCATGTATAGATGACAAACTAAAATGTGCCCAGCACGCCACGCTTACAACTACATTACAGATTTTAAGGAATAAATCGTAGCTTGGCGCCGAAGGCACGTTTTTGCTTTTTTGACGTGACGGTTAATAATACTATACCCCTTGGTAAGACTGGTTGTTAGATGCTCGGTCTTCTGACTACCCATAATGATTGCCAAAAATGTACAAACGACAGCCAGGAGTAACGGCTTAACGTGCTTTCCGAAGCACGGAGGGGTCCCGAAATATACGTAATGGATGTTTCCATTCACGGACCGAAATCGGCAAGCGTAGCTTAACTTTTAATCGACCCACGCGGCTGTTTTTTATATGAAAGTGATACCTATTGATATTGTTTTCTCATATAACGGAAAAAGAGTGAAATAACTTTTCTGAAATTGTAGGCAATCCTACCTTTTCAAACTGAAGTTCAGAACCTAACCTTAATTCAAAATCTTTAGCCAATTTCATAAGTTAATAAATCGAAAAATAAAATTAAGAAATCCTAATCATCTTTCATTAAAGTTTAAGCCTCCCAATAACAAGTTTTTGTCGTCGAAATGTCGTTTTTAAATGGATTATGATGATCGGCTCCTGATGAGTTTTATCCTTATTTAATCTACCAATTTCCGTTCCCTCAAAATGACTTAACTTCAGAAGATTATTACACAGAAGCGTAACACTAAAGTAATTGATATTATTTAGAATGGTGTGGCCTGTAATTTTGCACAAAATCACTGTAGAAAGCGAGAGAAGATATTCTAAAAATCGGGCAAGTTTTTTTCCTTTGGAAGAAGTTATAAAACGTCACATGCCAATAAAATCTTAAAATATTTCTGTCTTCTGATAGTTATGTTCTCTTATTAAATGCCTTGAAAAATATAAGCGATTTTAAATTTAGATAGTGTTGATTCGTTTTAAATTGAAACGCATATAAAACAAAATGCTCCAGATTTTGTGGTTCGGCTTTCTCTGAAGTAGCTAATTGATTTGATACCGCTATCGCACATTTTAATAAATAAGTCCACCTGCCCTATCTAATTTATCACAATATTTACTAACGTTTAATAAACATTGATACAATACAGTCAAGGAATTCCGAATAGTTAGAATTGTCGTAGTTCGTAGCATTTGTCGTAGACGCCTACGAACGCTACGGCTACGGTGGTACGTAGCCGTCGCTACGAAATAGTTCACTGTTTAATTTTGTGATTTGTGTAGTGTTTATTGTGTTTTATTGTCAGTGTCTTCTTTATTAAATCGTCTTACTAGTTTATTGTTGATATTATGTATGTTTAAAGCTCACGTGGGAATTGGAATATGTTAACTAACATCGGCATTATACATTTTATGCTTTTGTGATATTTTGATTATGTTACCTTTATAGAGCTTCCCTGAAATAAATTATTATTATTTATTGTTACTATGTGTAGGTTACTAGCTGCCCCTGCTTCGTACCATTTTTACGACTTGACAAAACATCGAGATTTCTTTATTTTATGTAAGTTTATTATATTAATGTATTAACTTATAAACCATCTGGAATAAATTCTCTGTACGATGGTGAATACTGATGGTGAAATCCGTTGCATATTTTAAAAGAGATAGACACGAAAAGCGACTTTAAGTTTTAATATGTACAGATACTTTTTATAAACACTAATAAAGTATGTAAAAGTAACAGACGAAATAAGACACCACCTTTCAACTAGTAATTTAAAAGTATACACAATAAATAGCGTTTATTCTGCGGTCCAATTTCTTGTAGACAAATTATACAACGCGATCAAAGCGAACAAAACCACCACCGAAGATCCTCATCGTAAAAGAGTATTTAAGCCGTGGATTACTCCAGGCCTCCTTCGATGCATAAGACAAACTACATGTGCACCATAAAAAATACACTTTTTTTTGGGGTGGGAAATTATCAAATAACTTCTCCCGCTCTGGGCGGAGCGGGAGGGTGTATCAGACTCTTACTGACTGAAACCCACCCTTCTACTTTCCGTAGCCTGTGTTGCCAGAGGTCTCGGTACCCTTTTCGGACTTTCCCGCGACCCCGGCAGGCATCGGCCGTAGTGGACCCCTACACTTGTTCTGACATCTCTTTGAGGCGCGCGTAGAACACAACGCGCCGTCGACCCGGGCCTGGTCCTTATCGGACGGCGAGCTACCCATTGCTCACCGTCCGCAAGCCCGCGCCTACGGTGGCCAGAAATCCACCTGGGATTACGACGCCCAGGGCAACTCCTGCGGCGGCTAGGGGCGCAAAATTTCCTCACCCGTCCCGCCTCCTCCTTCGCGAGCATATTGCTACGCAGAAGGAGTTGACGGCTGCCTATAAAAAATACCCTAATAATAACATCCTAAAAACCAGCCTACATAACAAAAAACTCGAAAGTATCAGTACATCAAATAAAAACAGTTAACAAACTGCACATACCTAAAAACAGCAACACTAATTGAACTCCCGTAGGCTTTGCTCCAGTATCGTTTTTTCCGAACTATTCGAAGTATCCGCTATACATCACGCCGGCTGTGCAGGGAGCTTGCCAAATTGCCGGCCGTACCAACAACTTTGCTAATAACGTGATTTTGAGAACAGCTTGCTTATTTCCCGATACTTTTTGTTTTTGTTTCTTTTGAGCTTGATGCAAGAGTGAGAGAAGCGTGACTGGACCTGAGGCCCATGACCTAATTAATACTGTTGTAAAAACACATTCAAGATAATAATTGTTAAAGATAGATAGGAAATAATTTAAATATTTAGTAATAAGGAAAATCATTAAAACGCTCTCTCTTCCTCTCTCCAACTTATTTTTAAAAAATCTGTGCCCATCAGAATCCAGCATTGTTTCTATTTATTAATACTTACCAACAAGCATGTGTACATTATGGATTACAATAAAAATTGATTGATTGATTGAGGGCCTAGACAAGTGGTAATCACGGTAATCCTTTCCTGTCCAGGCCGCTCGTTTGTGGAATGCATTACCAGTTCCAATAAAACGCGCGCAATCGTTGCCTGTGTTTAGAAGACTCGTGAAAGAACATTACTTGTCGTTGTGATTTGGTTCTCGTTGTTAGCTGTATTAAACTATCTTTAGTCTTCTTTTATCTTCGTTGCTTATATAGTTAGTATGTATGTATGTATGTATCTGTGTATCTATTATATTATGTTGTACTTATATACTTTTTATTTGCACCAAAGGCAACCCCATTTTATGTCTAGGAAATCACTGTCCATTCCATGGTTGCCTGGAAGAGATTGCAGTAAGTGATGATAAGGCTGCCCATTGTATATTTTGTAGTGTATATATTTTTTTTGTAATGTATAATCTGGTGTACAATAAAGTATATATAAATAAATAAATAAATAATCGCTTTCAAAGCGTTTCGTATTTCTACATCGACTTGCAACAGGATTGACACAAGCTTTTCGGTAGCTTATGTCCATCCGATACACTTTCTGACTTTTCCATCAACATTATAGCTGATAGAATATCACTTTGTCTAGGGCAGATAAGTTGGTAATTAGTGTCGGTATAACAAAGGGTTTTTTAGGGCACTCGTAGCTATATAAATAGTTATTGAATATTTTCTTTTTGGAAGAATTATTGTAGTAGTTTAATGGGGGTAGCTGAGAATTAGAAAAAATGGCGTGCAATTTGCCTATTCCAGCGGGGTAATTGCGTAACCTACTCACAATCCCCAATGCCATTCATTTTGACAATTCCACAATATCCATTGCATTATTTACGCTGTCGAGCGAACGAATTCTTCAAACTTATGAAGCAATGGATTACGAACTTTTTTCAAAATCCATCAATGTGTGATTGGAAGTGAGTTGTACAATTGAGATGCAGTCTGATAATGATTATGGAAAAGTTAAGTAAATTCCCAAAATTATGAAGCCCACAGTATTGTTCCTCCATTTATAAATTGGCAGAACAAATTCTTTCCACAAATAAATATCTCAAGTGAAAGGCAAGCATAAAAGTAAACAAAAACTTTCGCTTTGAACCGTCTCAAGTTATCATGAGTTAACCCTCCGATGTCAACCCTAGAGAAAGAAGAAGTCTTGTTTCATTATTGAGTAAGAAAGTTTGTGTCAACGTCTGTGCTTAACTATCGACTGGTTGAAACATGTGATCGTTTTTGATCTGCCTGTCAAAATACTTTTTTTATAGTATTTTATAATTTTACTTCTGCCTAACCGTCGAATACTGACTTGATGTTATGAAAATATTAGTTCGTTTTTCCTGAAACGTATTTCGTATCATAACTTTACGCCTGTATTCTTCGAAAGGTTAGGCAGAGGAGTGTAGTAAACCCTCATTTTACCAGAAAGAAAAGAAAATACGTTTATCTTTTGCTTAGGTATTTTATTTTGTAATATAATATGTTGTCGGGGAAAACATCGTGAGGAAACCGGCATGTCCCAGAAACTGTAAGACATGTGCCATCTACCAACCCGCACTGGGTCCGCGTGGTGGATTACGGCCCACTCCCTCTCACCGAGAGGAGGCCTGTGTCCCAGCAGTGGGAACATTATAGGCTGCTTATGTTGTCGTGCATCATGAGCTACTTGGAAATTTAAGTAAACAGAATTATTAAAAGGTCTACCTTTTCCAACACAACATCAAACCCATCACATGCAGTTGAGGTACTCAGTAAACAAAGTAATTGGCCCTCCCCCCCTGGTCCCAGCGATAACCACTAACCATCCAAGAGTTAACTCCCAAAGAAAACTTGTTGAAAGTAAATCTATTAGCCAAAGAGTATTTAGGCGGACTCGTAAGTGTTGCCACACACGAAATCGGAATCGTTGTTTTTATAGAAAAGTTTTTTTTTATGGCAACTGGCAACTGATGTTATTGGTTCTTCAAGTGTGTTTTGAGGGTTCGATTCAGGAAATGGTATAATTTAAAATAAAAGTTTTGAAGTTTATCAATTATGATACAAAGTTAGATTACAGAAAACAACTTAGTCAATATACGTATATTGTGATTCGGTTGTAGCCGTGTGCATATTTATTTATTTTTATTACTGAAAATAACTAACAGATATTATGTACTTTTCGGACTATAAGACCATGAAGAAAGAGCGGCTTATGGCTAAGTAATAACAGCCGCACAGGTCAATCGAGCAGGTTAAGCTACGCTTGCCGCGGTTGGTCCGTAGATGGGTGTCCATCTTTACATACCAAGACCCCTCCGTGCCTCGGAAAGCACGTTAAGCCGTTGGTCCCGGCTGTCATTCGTGGATCTTTGACAGCCGTTACGGATCGTCAGAAGCCCGAAAGTCTGACAACCAGTCTTACCAATGGGGTATCGTATTACCCGGTAACTGGGTTGTGGAAGTCAGATAGGCAGTCGCTCCATGTAAAATACTGATATTTAGCTGCAACCGGTAAGACTGGACTCCGACCCCAACGAAGTTGTGAAAAGGCTAGGCAGACGATGATGAAGACCAAATTATTCTATAATCAATTCAACTAAACTCTAGACCTGAAGTAAACAAACCAGGGATTTTTTTTTATGATATTATCTTTTTCTGTATCGTCAGCAAGCCAATCGATCTATTTGCTTTCTCCTCCATAACTTCTGATGTTATCATTTGCGCCAGTCTTAAGTGTGAACGAAGCTGCACCTTGTTTTTCTGACGGTACAAATAAAACGAAGTAATTTTCTTATCGTATGAAAGTTTATATGTTATTAAAGCCAAAGGAATGTTGGGTGTGGCAATAGAAGCATGAAAGTAGAGTAAATGCTGTGGAAATGCGTTCCTTGAGAAGCATGTGTGGTGTGACTATAAATGATAGGCTGAAAGATGATGTGATAAGGCAAAGGTGCGGTTTAAAGGAAGATGTAGTGACAAAAATTGGAAAGAGTATGCTTAGATGGTTTGGTCATGTTGAGAGGATAAATGAAAGGCGACTAACAAAAGGTATTTACAAGGTAGATGAGGAATGAGGTCACTATATAGTGACCTGTTTGTCTTATGTAATTTCGAAAAGTGCTGATTCTCAGCCTAGTTTTGAGCAAATGAATTTGATTTTTGATTTTATACATATTATAAATTAAAATCGCTTTTCGTGTCTGTCTGTATGACCGCGTTGTTCTTTTAAACTGCGTGACAGTATTTGATGCGGTTTTCACCATAATTTGGAGAACTTATTCCGGAAGCTTTATGTTTATGAAACATTAATAAATAACTTAAATATAATAAAGAAATCTTCGTTTTTTGTCAATTCATAAAAACCTTGCGAAACAGTTACTCGCTAGTTGACTATAAAATATTTTTTTAGTTCATCGTAGTATTAAATCCTATGAATTTTACGTCATTACGTCTAACGTCGGCCATATGTCGAGGTAACAGAACATAACTTGATTATAGTTTTAACTAAGATATTTTATTTCCAAGAAAGGAGACAGTCTTTTTTAATAAACACTGAAACAGACTGCATATTAAATGGGCATAATTTCTTGAAAAATACTGCCAAAGGAAGATGTGCTTACTCTAGCTAAATTAATTTCTGCAGAACAAGGGAATACTGTTAATATTATTTAGTTACACATAAAAACAAATGAACCTGAATGCACGGTTACACTAACACCAAGAGACACCTAAATGTGATCCCGCATAATTATTGCACGTTGGACTTTCAATTCTCGGCGCTGAGCCTAGCGTTGAATTCCCAACAGCGCAATACTATTTAGGCATTAATTTAGGTTTTTGCCCACTTTTTGTGAAAACGGGCATTAGTACCTTTGGTCTGAAGAAAATCCTTAGTAGAATCAAGCTCACAAGAACTTGTGGTCTGTCCAAGGGTTCAGACAAAACGTAACGTTCAGGAAAAAAATCTAGTCAGTGCCGAATGTGTACATTCAGAAACACAAATGAAATACAATTAATTATGAAACTATGTGTGTAGTGCCTGCCTCATTGGCTAAGTGGTCGCAAGCGCTACTGCTGAGTATAAGGTCCTGGGTTCGATTCCCGGCCAAGCAAAGTGTTACAGGGTTTTTCCATTAGGAATTTCTCAGTAGCAGCCCGGAGTCTGGATTTGTGCAATAGGCTCGCCCCCTATTACATGGGACTTAAAAACATAACTGGCGAAATGTAGGTGTACTACAGGTACACCTCTGTACAACCCTTCGGGGAAACAAGGCGCGATGTTATGTATGTATGTACAGTAAAACCTGATTAATTGGGATCTCAAGGGACCAAGACATATGTACCAATTATTGAGGGTTTCCAATAATCCAGTTTTCCAATTAAGCAGGTTTAAAATTATAGTCTCATTTACAGAGGTCGAAATGTGCCGTTGTTCCATTTTTAGAGATGGAAATGTTAATAAAATTGCGTATTTTTGGTGTTATAAATTTAATGTAGGTATGAATGTACATACATAATGTATTGGTATCTAATGTATTATTTTTAGGTCAAAACCTGAGATAGTACTGACAAACAAAGCATGCGCGAAAGACGACGCGAAATGTATGTAAACAAACATGTCAAAACGTGTTAAAACCTGATTAATTTGAATCACTTATACAGGTAATTGAGCTACAGAGTCTCAATTATAGAGGTAAACATCGAAAAAGTCTTAGAATTCAAATCTCATTTAACCAGGTTCAAAAAGTCCCATTAACACAGGTAATTTAATGTAAAAGAACCGGGACCTCATTGCAACTCTCAATAATAGAGGTTTCTCACTTATCCAGGCCCCACTTAACCAAGTTTCACTGTATATGTGTATGGTAAAGCGACCGACTAGTGTGTCGTCGTGGATTACTGTATTCGAAATGCCGACGTGGAACTTCATAGGTAGTTGAGGTTACGATATGCGGGTGTACTATAGGTACATCTCTGCCTAACCCCTTGGGGATTACAGGCGTAATATTATGTTATGTGTGTAGTGTCTTTGTTCATTGAATGGTATGAATAGCTCCCTATTAGAGTAGCAATAAAAGTTAAGAGAACCATTAGAAGCTCGATTATAATTTTACTACGTTTTCTACTAAGACGTAAAAGTACAAACAGCTGATTAACTGAGTATCTCTCACGCATAAAGTAAGCGTATAATAAATGAGATACTTAATTCTGTTTATAATTTTTAAGATATACAAGTATTTTTTCACGACTTTTTCTCGGTATTTTTTTTATGATAGTTAACTAAATTTAACTATGATATAATCAATCCAATTAATTTGATACCTAGTTTACTATATATTTATTTACATAACCAAATTACAAGATGTTTATTAACATTAACTAAATTAAATTAAAACTAAGTTAAGCTTAAAAAAGGCCCCCGGGGCATTGTACCGAGGATGCTGGCGGCATTTCCTCGCTGAATTGCAATGCTGATGCGTTGCGCGAAAAAGCCGCCAGCTTTTCGGTTTACTATTTTTTTTTTTATTAAAGCGCTGACAAGACCCAATTGACCAAAATAGGCTTCGTTTAAGAAAAAAAATTGCCAAATCTTTATAGTTTGTGGTAGCGGAAAAAATATATGTTAATTTTGAACATATTTCCCAGAACCTGGTTGTTACCAAAACACGTTTTGAAAACAAAATCTCGATACAAACTAACGTTAAACTAACCTCTTACTTTGAGTTCTAATCCATAATATCTGTATCTAATATCAACATAATGTTACGTATTTAATTAATAACAAGAACGTCTTATTTGAATGCAGAACTTGGTTGTTTTTTATTTTTGATTACTCAACTCAATTTTGAGTAAATAGATAATTACTTCATATTTTGCAATACATTACAAGCGTTTTGTCTTCGCGCTTCTCTTTCTTTTCTATGGAATTTGACAGTGACCGCGGTTTAGGTGTTGTCAGCGTCTTAATAGTAGTTTTAATTTAGTTTTTTTGTATTTTTTATTTCTTTTTAATTAAATTTTATCCTGTTGCTGTGCCCTAACAGGGTTCATATTTTTGTACCTAGCTTTAAGCCTTCTGTAACATTTTTTTTTACAATATGGAATGCAATCAATAAATGAAATGAAATGAATCCTGCTTTAACAAACATTTGGCCCAAGTAAAAATGTTGGAAAAATTATTTCCCCTGTCCTTTTTCCGTGTGCAAGTATTTACAGCTAATTTACAACATGCTTATAGCGTAATTACAGACAGGCTGGTATTGGAAGCTGTAGTTCCAGCTTGTTTCCGGTTTTCACTGGACGCACTCGCTCTTCCGTTGTGTCTGTTTCTTTTATATTATTTACATTCATTTTGTTTATTGTTTTATTTGAATTGGAGGCGATATTCTTTAATTTAATTTTATATTGTTTGGAAGTTACTGTGATGCTTGATATGTTTTTAAATGCAGCCTGGTTGTTAAACTCTTTTTAGCTATATAAAGTTGCATGAATTGATAAAAATCCATGTTTCTCATTCCATAAACATCCTATTTCGTTCCCACTGCTGGGACACAGGCCTCCTCTCTGTGAGAGGGAGTGGGCCGTAATCCACCACGCGGGCCCAGTGCGGTTTGGAATCAATCATAATAAACAACAATCATATTATTAACTGCCTCATTGGTCTAGTTGGCGCAAACCCTGCTGCCGAGCATGAGGTCCTGGGATCGATTCTCAAGTCGGGCAAAGTGTTATTGGGTTTTTTGACCAGGAATTTCTCAGTAGCTGCCCGGAGTCTGGATTTGTTTCCCGGTTGATGGCAAAAGGCTTGCCCTCTATTACATGGGACTTAATTATAACTAGCGAAATGTGGGCGAAAAGTACACCTCTGCTTCACCCAGCGTGATGTTATATAATGTATAGAAAACATAAATTTTTCAGACTTAATATTATTAATATTATTTTACATGGATTCTTGTGTACGTTGTGAATGTGAGAACGTTGTAGGCTTAATAGACTAGATCTTTTTTTCTTTAGACCGTTTCCTTTCTCTTTTTTTGTTAAGTACTTCTCGACAGGCCTACACTGTTCTCCCATACCTAATTTGTGTAATTTGAAAACATTGTAAAAGCCAGTTATTTTTAAAAAGAGTAACCGTGGAGTTTCTTGCCGGCTCTTCTCCATAGGAAACGACCAATTGGAACCGTGCACCTAGCTTCTGACGTTTCATAAGTGCCCATGTAGGTTTATGTGAAATAAAAATATTTTGATTTTGATTTGATTTTAAATTTGATACACAGGTATCTGTCCTCGATCACTAATTGCATATTATGGCCATTATGTTACAGGAATTTTTATCCAGAATACCTTTCAGCGCAAAATATTACCTATATTTTGCTTTATAATAATTATAACGTTAACGCCGTCGCAAGTTTAAAGTAACAAACTTGTGCAATGACAATGTACGGTAAAGTTAGCGAAACGAGGTGTGTAGCGGAAATGGCTCGGAAGCGTTCTACACTCGCCTGACCATAGAGTAGATAGGTGGAGAGGATCCACTTACTGCGTTCACAGGCTACGTAGCCAACCTTCTAAATGTTTACCGTGTGTATATGTCTACATCTGCAATCGCCCGAGATTTTTTTAGATTTGCAGTAGCTTCATTCAGCTTAATAGAAAAGCTTCCGTACCTATCATCGGTAAAGCAACTTTATGATTAACTATGTGGCGGCATCTACATCGCCACATGCGAACTACGCAACACACTGACGTCACGCAAAATCCTGCATCGTGCAAGTAGAGTTTACCGCTTAACTAGCATATTTACAACATCCCGACATCAACCGTCGGGCAGTTGCCCTCCAGACACGACATACGTCTGGTCGCAAGATCCTCCCTTTTCTATGGAGGATGAGTAACTTTACACCCTGTTCCTCATGCTTCTGAAACTATACTGACTAGCGATAAAGTTACAAAGTTACGGGTACTCGTCCTGGTGAATAAGTGAAAATGGTTATCCATAAGAATTTTATTCCAAATTGATTAGCATAATTTTAGCACATGCCATTCTTTAGGAATTAACCCTCTTCCTTCCGCAGTATTTAACCACATACATATTTAAGTCTAATGCATATCCCATAACCCGTGAACGTAAGGAAATCAAACTGTAGACCATTCTGTCAATATTATGTAAAGTACGGAATTACGACTTGCAAGTTAAGATTGCGAATCTTGTGTACCTACATATTATGTGCATGCAACGTGAATGCTTTGCGAATGAGTGAGTTTAAGACGCTGACAACACCTAAACCGCGGTCACTGTCAGATTGCATAGAAAAGAAAAAGAAACGCGACGACAAAACGCTTGTAATTTATTGCAAAATATGAAGTAATTATCTATTTACTCAGAATTGAATTGAGTAATCGAAAATAAAAAACAACCAAGTTCTGCATTAGAATAAGACGTACTTGTTATTAATTAAATACGTAATTTATGTTGATATTTAATACAGATATTTTGGATTAGAACTCAAGGTAAGAGGTTAGTTTAACGTTTGTTAGTATCGAGATTTTTTTTTTTTCAAAACGTGTTTTGGTGACAACCAAGTTCTGGGAAATATGTTCAAAATTAACATATATTTTTTCTGCTACCACAAACTATACAGATTTGGCAATTTTCTTTCTTAAGAGAAGCCTATTTTGGTCATTTGGGTCTTGTCAGCGCCTTAAGAGCACATGAATTTAATATGTGCCAGTTCAGTCTTTAAATTATAAGCTAAGGAATTGAAAATGAAGCCAAAAGTTTTTTTTTTAATTTGAATAAGTTTTTTTTGCGTTGTTACTTATAAAAATAATTGCAAACATAAGTCTAATATAAATTTGCATGCAATACGAATGCTCAAGTAGCATAGGAATCTGCCGGGATCGTGTGAAAGACCGACAGGTATACCGAGGCCCCTGGCAAAACAGGCAACGGAAGGAACACGGGTAGGTTTTATTTGATAACTTCGAACCCAAAAAAAAAGCGAAGGAAACAAATACTTAGCATTCTGCAGCCAGTAACATTTCGAACTGATTCAAACCCTCATCCTCCCGTCCTATACGCCTGAAAATGGCCTGTAACACAACCGTGCATACGTATGTAAGTTGCAGGAGCAATAGCGTGAATATTTGATAGCCTCATCTTGTGGCTGGCTTGCTCTCATTTATTCATCCTGTATATACCTCACCGGACAGTTTTGTGAAATTTAGCTGTCGAAATAAACGGAGCTGTATTTGAAACCTTGTATTTATACAGAAAAATATTTTACCAGTGCGCAAATTTATTGAATGAATGAATGAATGATATATTTATTTGCAAGAATATAGATAGCTAACATAAGTTCTTAAGATCTATGGGTTCCACAACATTCGGCATTTCAGCCGTGCAAATATTTAGATTTTATATCTTGGTTATACTTATAGCATGCAGTACACATTTAGTAATTATTAGCAATAACATAAAAATACTAATAATCATTTCATAATTTAAGTTAGGATAACAATGCAATTAATAAAATTTAAATTAAATACAATTCTATTAATTTCAAATAATAATTTATATTTAAAAATAGCGACCAATAATAATGATGTCATGTGAATAAAAAATAGCAAGAGTATTGAAAATGTTACAATATTATTTAAGTAATGTCAATAATAAGTAATATTTAGATGTCATAATAATTATAATACATAAGTTTTACACTTTACATTCAAAATATTCATTGATGGAATTTAAAACATCTCTCACACAACCAACTGTGTAGCTTTCTATTAAATTCTAAATCTGTAGCATTTCTCAATTCTTCGGCTAAGTGGTTATATATTTTCACCGCCATGGCATAACAATTTTTTTTGCATACTTTTAGTCTTATTACGCAGGACTACTAGTGGCTTTTGTGCTAATTTCCTCTTTGCCATAGCCTTTTTATCTGTATCGTGGTGGTTAAGTAATAGAACACATTTCCATTATATGTTGAATACTTTTTGTTTTTTGTTTCCCGACTTGTGATCCTTATAAAATACCTAAAAACCTACAAATCACAAATCGAGCGAGCGCACAGCTGTTTAGGTACCTTCGCCCGTTCGACTGTAGCCGGCCGGCACACATAACACATAATCACCCTATAATGCTCCCACTGCACATAATCAGCCTATAATGGGACACAGGCCTCCTCTCTGTGAGAGAAGTAGACCGTAATCCACCACGCGTAAGCATAAAACCAAAGTAAACATCTAGCGTTAACGACAACATTTTTTGTAATCAGCCATATCAAAATAAAAAAAATATGTGTGTAATAAAACTCGCTTAACTTTAATTTGTCAAAATTTCCGCACTGGTTATTTTTTTATCCTGTATAGTTTGCCAAAAATAAAAAAAATCATTAGAAATCTATACTCATCACGTCCGTTAATTTGATTTGACTTTTCATAAGTAACTAGCTATTGCCCGCGGCTTTGCCCGCGTGGAGGTCGGAAATTATTCCACGGGAACTTACTACATAATCAGCTTATAATATTCCCACTGCTGGGACACAGGCCTCCTCTCTGTGAGTGGGAGTGGGCCGTAATCCACCACGCGGGCCCAGTGCGGGTTGGTAGATACTACCAGGTTAGGGCACTTACTACCAGGATAATAAGTATCCTATGTCCTAACCTAACCTAGAGCTATGATCTACCTGTGTGCCAATTTCATCTAAATCCCTTCAGCCAGTAAGGCGTGAAAGGTAACAAACAAACTACTAAAGTAACAGAGTTACTTTCGCATTCATAATTTTAAGTATGGATTCCTAGATTTTACCTTAGTGGTCTATATCCAAAATCTGACTTACTAAATAACAAACTGCGACAAGACCAATCCACATCTAATTTCAACAACAATCCTTAATACAAGCCTCATCTATTCCCGTCAGCCGTTCACCAAACAATTCACTGTTGTCTTGCCATAGGGATCAACTTATACGAACACTCAAGCGCTCGAGATGTAATATAATTCACTAATAGTTCAGGAATGTGATAGACGTTTTATGAGATCTTCCTGAATTCCTTGTGTTATTGAATCAGTGTGGAAATAGATTAAGGAAGGTGATTGCATTGTTTGAGGGTAATTTAGATGTTTGATGTTGTTACAATAAAGCCACGTCGGTCTAGTGGTCACAAGCGCTACTGCTGAGCACGAGGTCCGGGGTTTGATTCGCTGGTCGGGCTAAGTGCTATTGGGTTTTCCCACCAGGAATTTCTCAGTAGCAGCCCGGAGTCTGGATTTGTGCCCGATTGATGGCAATAGGCTCGCCCCTACATGAGACTTAAACATAACTGGAGAAATGTAGGTGTATATAAGGTACACCTCTGTCTAATACTTCGGGGAATACCGGCGTGATGTTAATTTATAGGCGCCATTCAAGTTGTGCTACGACTACAAGCCAATTTTAAAGACTTGTTGAATTAAAAGTCGATAATGTTGCATTATGTTCAGGATCGGAGGGTCATCGGGTCAGTTCTTATCATTAATTTTTCCTAAGTTGACCTCAGTAGCATCTCGGTGTCTGGATTTTTGCTCGGTTGATGGCAATTGGGAGTAACTTAACTGGCAAAACTTGGGTGTACTATAAGGGTACATCTCTGCCTAACCCGTCGGGGATTATAAGCGTGATGTTATGTAATGTAAAGCAGGAGAAAATTCTTTTTAATGTTTAATAGAATTCAAAACCTGCGAGAACGAGACTGCGTACCTTTCGGCTTAACCATTGATGATATTAAAGCAAAGAAAAGCGAATTCTGAATAAACGAATTGGAAATATGAAGAGGAAATATATCAATTTAAAACCATTGAGGTGCTCGGTAGTAAATCCCAATGTTTAAGGTGTTTCTGAATATAGACGGCTGTCAGGTATATTTAGATACCTGATATCCCTCTATTTTTCATTTTTCTCCACGTCATTATATCGAAGGAATGTTGGCATTCCTTCAGTACCTCCAGACTGATTTTATTCTTCGCGTTAACGGCAAAAATCGATATTAAAATAACCGGCCAAGTGCGTGTCGGACCAAGCACAATGAAGGGTTCTGTAGTTGGGATGAATTTATCCCAAAAACAAACTTAACATTGTCGTTGAATAAAAACATGATCTCCCATACATCGATATACGTCACGGTAATTCTCCAACTGCAAATGTAAGTTGGTCGACCGTTACTCGTTTAATGGTAAAGCCTAATTAGCTGTGATAGTTTTCCTTTTAATTTCGTTATATATACTACTGCCATGAATTTGTTCACATATCCAAAAACAACATTTAGCTGGCAGGGAAATGGTTATGTAAAATATATGTTAAACTAGAACGCGTACACATCAATTCTTTATGTAAATATGTAAGTTTTGTAGTAAAATACTTTATGAAATAAATTCAGGAAGTAATGTTTACCCAAAGCTTAAAAACCGGCCGAGTAGTTGGCAGGGGGAGGGGATACTTGACACTAACAAAAATTAGCACTTTAAAGCTTAATATTACGCAAATGGATCCCTAAATCTAAAACATTGTAACTAGTGATTTTTCTCATAAAATAATGGTCATTACAGGCTCTTTTGCTATCGGTACCCTTTTCAATTAATTATATAATTAATACGAATATCTTCTAGTTGTGTAATTCTGGTACATAAATTAACTACCGAGAAACCCATAACCAGAAATCTCTCGTATGTAGACAAGATTAGATTCAGGCTGTATCGTAATTCACGATGAGAGCAGTGGTGGCCAGTGGTAACGGCCGCGACTTACGATTTGTAGATCGTGGGTTCGAACACTTTTTTTTCGGCCTTAGTGGACCCCTACATCCTGCCGGGGTCGCGGGAAGGTACTAATGGGTCACCGAGGCCCCCGCAACACAGGCAACAGAAGGAATACGGGTGGGTTTTAGTCGGTAAGAGTCTGACACACCCTCCCGCTCCACCCAGAGCGGGAGAAGTTATTTGATGATTTCCCATCCACAAAAAAAAAAGTGGACCTCTACATTGTGCTGACGATATCTCCTTGAGGTGCGCGTGGAATACGACGCGCCGTCGACCCGGGCCTGGTCCTTACCGGACGGTGAGCTACCCATTGCTCACCGTCCGCAAGCCCGCGCCGACGGTGTCCGGAAGGAACCCTGACAGGCGCTTTACTTTGTGTAAATTATTTCATCACCACTGCTCTCAAAACGGTGAAGGAAAACCTCGTGAGGAAACCGGCATGTCCTAGAACCAAAAATTAGAAGACATATGACATATACCAACCCGCACTGGGCCCGCGTGGTGGATTACGGCCCACTCCCTCTCACAGACAGGAGGCCTGTGTCCCAGCAGTGGGAACATTATAGGCTGATTATATATGTAATTCACGAAAAGATTGATGATTTTATTTACATTTAATTTCAGATAACCTAAAATAGTAACTGTTAACATGTGTTTAGAATAAAATACATATTTTCCTTATCTTTATCCCTCTTTCTAACATTATCAAAGCTTACACTTAAAAAGAAATACGTTCCTTCATGTTAAAACTCAAACATCTGTAAGCCCCTGCTCTTTACTTAAGTTTGTAACACGGCTTAAACTCGGACCGGAAAACTAAGTAACTACTCAACGGAAATATCTCTCCAAAACTATGCTTAATCGCTTCGCCTCACTCGCAGTTCTGATTGGCTGACACGGAATATAGGACCAGAAGTCCACTCCACGGATAAAATGGGCAACAAGATATTTATTATTTATTTATTATTTACATTTATGAGTTTAAACTACCTATTGGTACTTTAAGCTCATAAATGTATGTATTTGCGTTATAGTGGTCCTTTTTTATAAGATTTTCTTATTCTTTAATTTCACGGGGACAAAAAACTAAATGAAATTTAAGGGAGTAAGGGTTGAATTTTAAATAAAAACTCTACATTAACAAATGCAGAGAGTTTGTATTTCTTTTATTCATAAGTCTGAACATAAGAAATACAAAATTATTGCTGTTATTACAAATAAAGACACTAGTAAGTATTTGAATCATTTATTTTTAAGAAACAAGGGTTGATTTATTAGTATTAAGGTACTTATAAATATATATACTCGTTCACCAATAAGAGCAAATACTGCTTTTGTTCTTTATTGGCTGTAATCAATTTATTATATTCCTAAATAAACTCAAAAAACTATTAGTGAGACACTTTTAACTGGTTGAAAAGAAAAATCTTTTGACGAAAGTCCTGATAAAACTTGCTACTTTCCTTCCCTAAAACTGTCTTCATTTTATTTTCTAGTGTTAAGTGTAAATAATCTCTTATTCTTATTGCAATCACAAAGTCTCAGCTTCCACGTCCATTCAAGGCAATATGTCAGTCCCTTTAAACACGACAATTTCGCTCCTATTGTCCGAGAAAAACAATTGAACGCCACGAGTAATTGTCTTGTACAAAGAAATCGAATTGAAGTGGAAACACCACTATAGTACGGGTCGGGACCTGTCGAGTGGGTCCTGTGTTTTTTAGGGTTCCGTACCCAAAGGGTGCCAGCGGGACCCTATTACTAAGGAGGCGCTGTCCGCCCGTTCGTCCGTCCGTCTGTCACAGGGCTGTAACTTTTGAACCATAATAGATAAACACTTGAAATTTTCAGTGTGTACTATTACCGCTTTCTGAACAAATAATAAAAATAAAATAAAGTAAAAAATTAATGGACCAGACCCCCTTTTAATTTTCAACTTTATTTTATTTTTTATTATCTGTGTTCCATACAAGGAACGTGTTTGTTCTTTCATTTTTTTACTTAAGTATTAACAACTGCCTCGTTGGTTTAGTGGTCGCTAGCGCTACTGCTGAGCATGAGGTCCTGAGTTTGATTCTTGGGTCGGGCAAAGTGTTATTGGGTTTTTCTATCTGGAATTTCTCAGTAGCAGCCCGGGGTCAGGATTTGTGCCCGGTTAATGGCAATAGGCTCGCCCCCTATTACATGGGACTAAAACATAACTGGTGAAATGTGGGTGTACTACAGGTACACCTCAGCCCAACCCTTAGGGGAAACAAGGCATGATGTTATGTACAGTCAGCGTCAAAAATATCGGGACGAACCGACTGTTCAAAATGATCTCAACAACTAAGGAAATTAAACTTTATCTCGATTTGATAAGATTCTTGTCGTGTACTTTCTTCATTTTGAAACAGTTATTGTGTCATTGAGTTAATATTTAATGTTCATAGTTGTTTAGATCATTTTGAACAGTCTGTTCGTCCCGATATTATTGACGCTGACTGTATGTATTAACAAAAAAAAAGTGTTAAATATTGTAAGGTGGTACGGACCCTTCGCGTGCGTTTCCGACTCGCACTTGGCCGCTTTTCTTTTTACCCGCAACCAACGAGATTGGTTTTGACGCCGGCCTGTCCTTTGTCTCTGTTATTTTATTTACTCTCGTTCTTTCTCTCTTTATTTCCACAACGTTCACCAGCTAAATTATTTACTAAATTAAATTGCATTACACTTTGTTTGTCGAGTTTCTGACGTGGAAGTTAGTGGCGTCAGCTTATTAAGTGCAGTCGAGATTGGTTTCAAAGCTTTGTGCTGGGTTTTGAAGTAATAAAGCTAAGCAAGCCATTGAATTAATTTAAAACAATAGGTTTTTATTTTTGGCTTTAATAAAATGGTGTGCCTCATTATATTTTATTTTATTTAAGTTTGACGAGTGTAATTTCATCAACGTGTTGGTTGAATTAGAGGGTAACAAAGTCTCTTAAATATGTTAATTAAGTTACAATAATAAATACAACACAATATTTCCAAAAAGTTACCTAATTAAAACAGCGAAATTATTTTTTTTTATAAAATTCTTTTGTGAAGTTTAATTTTATAAGTATATGCTATTTTTATAGCTCTATCGTAAAATAGATTTTTATTTACATAACATAACATAACTTAACATAACTGTATTCCTCGAAGGGTTAGGCAGGGTGCACCTATAATACACCCACATTTTGCCATTTTGCCAGAGTGGAATGGCTGATACGTAACATAAAACTATTGAATTATCTTCGTTCAGCTAATTATGACAGACATTGGTGCCGATTCCCTTGTTCACAAACTAAACTTCAGTGCATCTTTTTCTTACTATTTCATTAAGAAAAGGACAGAAGATAAATTTTAGTTTAGTCCTGTCAAATTAATCAGCGCCTGTCACTACTCCCTACAAGTTTAGACGTGATTAAAAACTTGCCTACGAAAATTCCGTCAATTTCCGTCAAGCGCTGATTCATTTGACAGGACTAAACTAAAATTTATCTTCTGTCCTTTTCTTAATGAAATAGAAAGAAAAAGATGCACTGAACTTAAATTTAGTTTAGTTTGTGAACAAGGGAATCGGCACCATTGTCTAGTCAATTGGCAGAGTTCTCTAGACTCTAGCCAATAATGTATGCGAGGATACTATACTTATAATTACCTAAAGTTCGTTTTATTCCCAGGTAATTATGAATAATAAATGACATTTCAAATCTTTGTTTGTTTTTTTTTTAAATTTGGAGTTTGACATTTATTTGCACCTGTCAAATTACTATCTGGGATTAAAAAACGAACTTTACTAATTTATTTTTAAATATGTACAAGTCAGCGCTGCAAAGGTTTCTTATATTCGTTCTCCTAATGTCAACCTATAGTATCGCAAAACTTATTTAAACAAAAAACTAAGTCTACTTCACTTTTGTGTGTCTTTTCTCTTACAAGCTTGCCTACAAATAATAACAGCAACACTTACTAAAACTTAACAAAATATTACACTTCACAGACTACTTGACAGGCAGCTACAAAGACCTATAAGTCTGTGTTTTACATTTCCAACGTAATTGAGACTTCAGTCTGATCTCTTGTTTTTCTCCTGTCTAGAAAATGGATTAATTTTAACTTTTTAAGTCTTTTTGCAGTTGCTGACTTAAGCTTACTGCAATGCCATAACATTATACAGTTATTTTGTTGGGAGATTCTAAGTCAAACGATGAAACACTTTCATAAATAAATAATATATAACGCTTTGACTTCACAATAATACTTCACACCTAATAAAATATTTAATAATATATAACGCTTTGACTTCACAATAATACTTCACACCTAATAAAATATTGAATTTAATATACAGGTGTTTAAACAGTCTATTTCATGATGATGATGATGATATAAGCTATATGCTTATAATTTGACAAGCCGTGTGCCCTTTGAGATTCGCAACTTAAAGGAGTCTTGGGGGGATGGGTTTCCAAAAAATGATGATACAACTAACTTTGACTTATAAACAGAAAGAAGTCTAAGTACCAACTTCCACGTTTCTAACTTCAAAAAAAAAAAACCGGCCAAGTGCGTGTCGGACCACGCATAATGAAAGGTTGAAAACCATGTTCTCCCATACATTCCAACTGCAAATGTAAGTTTGTACGCACAATATTGAGAGATTTATCATGTTATTTTAACAACATAGACTTCTTATAGGCTGCCTGTAATATATATAAGTAAAGAACTACTTTGTATTTTTTTCAACATTTTAGGCTCAGTAATTTCGGAGATAAGGGTCAATGGTCTATTTTCATTTATTAAATAACTTTAAAATTATAAAAATATATATATTTGAGACCTCCACAACAAGCCCTTTCATTTGATATGTCACACAGTACAGATTTACCCCGAAATGTGACCCACATATTCAAAACACAGGTCACAGAAATTCTATGTGTATCAAATTTCAACTTAATCGGTCCAGTAGATTCGGCTGTGACAGACGGACGGACATACGAGTGATCCTATAAGGGTTCCGTTATTTTCATTTTGAGATACGGCACCCTAGAAACCCAATAACACTGCCCAACCTGGGAATCGAACCAACGAGGCATTTTAATTACATGGTTCAACCAAATTGAATCACTTTTATGACTTTGAATTTGACTGTGTCATCCAAATGAGTCTAGACACAAGTGAATCGGTAATATACCCATAAGCCTTCACCCCCTTGTTTTTCTCCTGTCTGCAAAATGGTTAACCTTTTGACTGCCACAGTCATGTATAGATGACAAACCAAAATGTGCCCAGCACGCCACGGTCACGACTACACACATACTACGAGGGCCCGTTTTTGCATTTTTGACGTGGCGGTCAAAGGGTTAAATTAAAGACCCTGTGTGCTTACTGAAACTTGGTGCACTGTTCAGAGTTTAAGTGTGTGGGATACGAAGTTTAATAATAAAGTAGCGTAACTTGTCTTCGAAGTTTTGTCGGTGATTTATGGAAGAGTGTGGCGCTGTAGTTGGAATATTCAGATGTAGTGGTTCTCGTATGGTTGGTTGACGCTTGTCATCTCTTTATCATAATACATAATCAGCCTATAATGTTCCCACTGCTGGGACACAGGCCTCCTCTCTGTGAGAGGGAGTGGGCCGTAATCCACCACGCGGGCCCTGTGCGGGTTAGTAGATGTTACATGTCTTCGAAAGTTTTCCTTCAACGTTTTGAGAGCAATATGTTGATGAAATAATTTATACAAAGATAAGTGCCTGTCCGGGTTCGAACCTACGACCTACAACTCGTAACTCTTAATCATAATTAGATGCATTCTTAGGGTTGGAAAAATATTAGTAAGTAATTTATTAATTGAGTTTTTTTTTTCAGAGGAATCTACGCAGTGAATAAAATTGATCGAGATTTTGACTTCTTGGATTTTGACATTAACATGACGGAATAGTTTTTTTACGGCTCGAAATGTACAAGAATGCTTAGATCATGCCGCTGTGAAAGATTTACCTTAGACGGCCAAACAAGTCCCCATGACTACTATTTATGATATTTTTTTAACCTTTATTGTCCCACTGCTGAGCAAAGGTCTGGGACCACAGCTTCCCACTCTTCCCTGTGTGTTACCTTCTCCGACCAATCTCCCATATTCGCCTTTAGGTCATCACGCCAACGTACACTCTGATTTTTTTTATTATCTAACATGAAATCACCGTCGGCCAAGTAGAGTAATATTAATAGACATTGAATCATCAATAAGGTATAATGGCAATACAAGAAACATATCGACGCTTGAAAGGCAAAATGTACTAAGCGACATAGGCCAAATTTGACTTTACATTATTAAAGTCAATTTTTTTTTGAAAAAAATCATATAAATTCTGATTCAGATGATTAGATTATAAGATTGCCAAAACAGTAAGATTTACGCCTGTAGGATGATTACAAAAATTTATATGATTTTTTTTTTGAAAAACTTTAATAATGTTAAGTCAAATTTGCCCTATGTCGCTTAGTAAATTTTGCCTTTCAAGCGTCGATATTATTAAGTGTTATCTTGACTGTCACAGTATTTCTGATCTACTAAAACCGCTTTTTTCCAGTTTAAGGTTAAATGTATCGCTGATTTCGAAGAATAAATAATTCCAAGTAAAACTGGTATTGTTATTGAATCGTCTAGATTTCAAAAGACAATTTTTTTAGTTAGTCTTTTTTTTTTCTCTTCAGTATAACTTTTATCACACGTCATATCTATGTTGTAGGCCGTTAGAATATCACATTTCCCCTTCTATCTCTAGTAAGTAGTCCACAATATGACCGGATGTCCATGTGACGTAACGTCCGGTGTAGTCCGCGCGGCTGTCACTAACTTTGCTCTCAGTGACATGTCCGCTACGGATACACAACCCATATCCGGATATTGTCATACAATACTACTGTTATATAACCATAAAAGTATAAAAGTAGTGTATATTACTATGTGTACATAAATAATAAATAATACAATAAATAATTAAATAACTAAACACGATATAAAAAACTTGTTTCTGTTTCTCAGTAGCAGCCCGGAGTCTGGATTTATGCCCGGTTGATGGCAATAGGAACTTAAACATTACTGGAGAAATGTGCGTGTGCTAACGGCACACCTCTGCCCAACCCTTCCGGGAATACAGGCGTAATATTCAGTTGTTTTAAAAAAAATCTAGGGCGCTAACATGCTGTTGTCAAAAAGTGTATAAAAATCTAGGTCTATGAAACACGCAAGTTAATTAGTACACGTTTCAACCATATAATTTCACTATGCGGTTTAAAGGCGCAGAAAAAATATGGCCGACAAAGAACACGATTCAATTTGATAGCTTCATCCAAATTGAAACACAGTAAAACCGTGAAATATTGCCGTTAGACACAGGCGACACATGAAAAACCCTCTCCGTTAAACCAGTTAAATATACAGCAATGCATTCCCATCGAACGTCGCACGTGTCCAATTTGTAGCTCGTAGGTAAGTCCTTGACGTTTTGACGACCCTCCAAACACAAAAACAAACGAACACGGCTCTCCGGCTTTCATGCCACACTTCGAATTTCGAATTCCACAAACATTAGGGCTCGAATTTCCGAACGAGGTGTCCGAATTTCCAAATACCCGCATGCAATTTTTTCGTAACGTATCGAGTAGGGAGTTTGAATAAAGCCGCACTTGTTTGGGGCCATCGGTTTTTTCCCCGCTCTTTATTTGGATAAAAACAAAGGGGCCTTTTGTCAGATCGTCCGGTAACTTCTCTTTTATGTGACGACAAAATTGGAACTTCATCGATAATGCCGGTTTGAGCCGTTTGCAGATATGAAAGATTTGATGGCAGTATTTATAACTCTCTCTCTCTCTCTTTAAATAATTTTATGCCTATAAAGTTGACATTTTGTATTATAGAAAATGTACACTTTGTAGTTACCTACAAAGTGTACATTTTGAGTCGATTACGCTAGTAAATAAGTAAATAATTACTTATTTACTAGCGTAATCGACTCCTCCTAACAGACGAAATACAATTAAAATGCCGAAAATGCGGGTAGTGTTTGCTTACATTTTATCTCATACTTTACTGAACACAGTATAGTCACTTCACTCTTATTTTTACATTACACAAAGCTTCACGACCCGAGTACTAGAAAAACTACTTACAATGTCTCGGCTCTTGTTAATATTCTATTTTATTGTAGCGAGTCGTCACATTGCGGCCGACTCGTGTGTGCCATAAAATGTAACTGCTAGACAACAAGTCACATTATGTCTTAATATTCAATCACTTTAACCATATTACAAAATGTAAGCTTTATATACTCGGCGTCACAAAAATCGCACCTCTATAAGAACAAAGTCCTTAAAAACAACTTAAAACCTAGTGTTACCCCCCCTAGCCCTGATGACTGCTTCCATGCGTTCTCTCATGGACCTAATTAATGTAACAACAGTCTCTTGAGGAATGTTGTTCCATTCTGCAACGACGGCATCTTGGAGATCTTGGAGAGTGGTAGGGGCAGGATCACGTGCCCGTACTCGCCGTTTCAGTTCATCCCAAAGGTGCTCAATAGGGTTCAGGTCTGGACTTCGCGCCGGCCAGCGCATAACAGGGATCCCAACTTCTTGCAGGTAGTCTCTGACAATTAAAGCGGTGTGACAGCGGGCGTTATCGTGCATTAACGTGAACCCACTGCCAACAAAACCAGCATAAGGGACAACCTGCTCCTCTAAGATCTCTGTTATGTACCGAGGAGCAGTCAGCGACCCTTGCCCGCGAGCACTTCCAGTCCGAGAAACACACACGTGGTTCGTTTTGCCGTCGATTGACATGCCGCCCCAGAACATGCACGAGCCACCCCCGTATTCCACTGTCTCTTGAATACAGGCTTGTGCAAATCGTTCCCCTCGCCTCCTGTACACTCTTCGACGCCTGTCGTTGCAGAAAAGACACACCCTCGTCTCATCCGAGAAGAGCACAGCCCTCCATTGGTCTATTGTCCAATCCACATGGTCACGGGCAAATTGCAACCGGTCTCTCCTATGCTGTGCAGTCAATTTTGGCCCTGTAGCAGCCCTGTGAGCTGCAATTTTCTTCTCCCGCATTCTTCTTCTAGCTGTGGAGACGCTTACAGAAGTTCTGCGAGCTGATCGCAGTTGTTGTTGCAGCTCAACAGCATTGGAGAACCGATTACGTAAAAACGTCGAAACAAAGATGCCATCGTCTCTTTCGGATGTGCACCGTTGTCTTCCAGATCCACGTCTTCGGATATAGCCACCAGTCTCTTGGAAGCGTTGGAACACTCGTCGAACGGAAAAACGACTCAAGTTCAGTTGCCGAGCAACATCACATTGCCGCATCCCTGATTGCAGTAGTGCAATGACTTGAGCGGCTTCATCTGCAGTGGTATCCATCTTCTGGGGTATTTTTCTCGCTGTAACTGTTCACGTGTTTTCACTTCAAAGTTTGAATAGCGAATGACCCACATTTATTTCTTTTTTGTTTTTTTGATATGGCATCTCGTAGTTGACCTTGAGAGGTCGTGACTACTTAACCGGACTTTCCTGTGGCTGCCATAAGCGAACTCAAAGCCTCCAGCCAGGGGCGAATTTCTTATAATACTAAGCGACTGCACGCCAAGGGCACCCCCTGTGGGGTACGGACCTCGGCTTAGGGCGTCGCTGAGGGGAGGACAGCAAGGTGGGACAGGCTGGATCTGATCAGTATTATTATTATTAATCGGGAAATTTAAAACTACAGGCTCAACTGCGGCGCGGGCTAGCGCTTCGTCGAGCAAGGGTCGGGGGGGAAACCCACATTTAACCTGGGTCGCCTGTTTTATACCCTTGTAGGGAGGTGCAATTAGTGGCCGTTGTAATGCGTATTTTGACAACATTTTTTTTAAAGTTACGTGCTAATGAGATCTGTTGTGTTTAGGAATTCTAACTGTTGTTAATTTAAAGGTCGTTAAACATACTTTCAATTGATACCAATATTAATTGGGTTTAATGTATTCGTTGCTGGCGGGACATGCTTGAAACTTATTTTCGAAGGGGTGCGATTTTTGTGACGCCGAGTGTAGGTAGTTATTTCTTAAATAACCTATACTAACGTGATTGACTGAAATGCGGGTAGTGTTTTTGTTTACATTTTATCCCATGCGTTTGTGAACACACTATAGTAACTTCACTCTTACTTTTACTCCCCACAAAGCAATTCTTCACAACAGGAGTACTAGAAAAACTACTTACAATATCTCAGCTCTTGTTAATATTCTATTTTATTGCAGCAAGTCGCCACATTGCGGCCGCTTCGTGTGTGCAATAAAATGTAACTGCTAGACAACAAGTAACTTTATGTTGTAATAAATCTAAGGTCTATCTCGACGGTCCGACAATTGCCAAGTACACTAACTTAGGAAATGACCTGTGGGCTGGCTTTATTTAGTTAGTGTATGGGTATGTTAGATTTGTTGCTAAATAAAAGCTAGAAGGTCCAAAGTCTGTCGTCTGACATATACCTAAGAGACGATTTCAATGTTAATCAGTAACAATAATAACTCTTTCAGTTTACGGTGAAGTACAGTAGTAGTTACAAGTAACTCAACAATAGCTGCATCGATTAGTTGACACGTATAATGGGCAGTTTGGCTCAACTGATGTTGTTTCCCAGCAAGGCTATATTTAGAACAGAAATTGTTACTATTTTAAGTGATCAGAACCCTAATAATTAAGTAATGTTTACTTTTATTCTGTTCATTTTTACATCGTTCTTTCTAACAACTAGACTCTACTAACTACTAACTATATAGTTATTTTTAAAACTGTTTCCACAGAATATTTGAAACTGTTAGGCACTATTTTTTGAATTTCTTGGAATGCTAATTAATAATTTATAGTTCTTATTTTTATGTAAATTGCATGTATATTCAACAATGTTAATTGTTCACGAATAAATGAAATGAAATACATACTATTTTCGACTGATACTTTTCAAAAGAAATCTTTAATGATGTCAAACAAAACAATTACTCAACTTCAAGTCTACTTAGTCCAAGTTCAAAATCCAAGTAACATCAAACAAAATAGTAAATGAACAAACCTGTAGACTCTAGAGAATTCAGCAAATAATGTAGTTATGTGCAATTGTGGCTGCAGAAAATCACAATGTCGCACCGTTGTCGCAATGTCACAGTGTCGCTGTCGCCAACACTGAGTGTAGTCGACGTCTGCCATAGCTTATTTCTCCGTAAAGCAATGCAATTTCGTTTGCAACAAATAAACGAAACAGAGAAACGAGAAATAACACTTTTTTCGTGTAATTTCGTGGTGTGTCCTAATGATATTGTTGTTTGTTTCAGTTTTCCCGAATGTGCCCGCCGCCCCTGGTATGCCGTGCGCCGGCGAAGACAGTGAGTACTTACTGGAACTACTAGCTATACTACTTGCTCGTTCACTGGCTAGCTCATTACTTGCCTGTAGTTTAGTTTAGCTATTTGTAGGTTGAGTGTGAACGTGTGTTGGTTTAAAGGAGGCACGATGGTTGAAATACGTAGGTACTGTAGAGGTTTTGGTCCGGTCACCTTTGACATCCGACCTTCACGAATATTTTATACTAGCACTTCGCCCGCGACTTCGTCCACGTGGATTTGGTATCTTCACCTACAAATTTCCCGTTTAAAAGATAGTTTCCGAAAACTAATGATTGCGATCTTTTTATTTATAAAATTATCACAAACTTTATTATTTATTACAAACTAATATTCAATTGTTTCTAGTTTACAAAAAATAAAATGTGTAGGTATAAATAAATAGACTAAGCGTAGGGCTGTTCGCTTACACCGCGGCAATTTTCTTACTTTAGCATTTTTATACCCGTCGTAACTTCTAAACATAAGGTCCGATTCGAATAATTTAAAGAGAAATTTACATGTACATAATCAGCCTTGATTATGTACTATATCATATTTATATTATGATACGAAAGTCATCAGCTTTCGATTCTACCCGTGTTTTTATTGACAAATTTCTACAATAAACAGTTATTGTGACTTAACTATGATACACTCGTGAGCAAAAGTATGGAATCACTTGGAATTGATTCCGCGCGATCTTGAGTACTTAATAACTAGTTAAGAATAATAAAAATGGTGCCATGTTAAAGGTTAAACTGTTAACTTTAAATTGATACCAAATTCATTTAAATCACACCAGTATTTAAGGAGCTATCCCGGATTGAGTGAAGGAGTTAGGAAAACATAAGGATAATGGAAAAATAATAAATGAAGAAAACAACAAAAATTAATTAATAAAAATTTGATTTGGCCTTATAATTAAGTTTCAATATTTTGTGTTCCTTCCCCTCACCCTAATAACTGCTCGAAGACTGTTCTTCATTCGCCTAATCAGCTTCAGAATCGATTCTCTATCAAAGCCGATTTCAGCTCATTCACACTTGGAGGAGCAGGATTTCTGGAACGAACCCTCCTCTTCAGTTCATTCCACACGTGCTCAATGGGATTCAAGTCCGAGCTGAGCGCTGGCCAGTCCAATGTGGCGATACCGACTTTTTCGAGGTATTCAGGGTTCAGTGGCAAAATGTCCAAAAGTGTCAAAATGTCCAAATACCCAAAATGTCCAATTCTCAAAATGTCCAATTCTCAAAATATCCAATGGTCAAAATGTCCAACTCCCAAAAGTAGTTGAAGGCATAATATTATGATATAAAAATTATTTTCCTAATTAGAATATAGAAAAGAATTGCGATCAGCTCAGAGGCTGACAATTAGTGCGTAATGGTAAAAAATCAGTAGATTCTTTGATTGGAATAATGATTACATTAATACTAAATACGCCTTTCATTTAATATTCGCGGTAGGTTATATAAGGGCTCGGTGCCCTTATCAGTAGTACCTACACTAGAGAGTAATGCAAAGATCACTTCGTAAAATGTATGTATGTAGTATTTGGAATGTACGTATTTGGAATGCCAATCAGACATTCGGATTCATTTGATTATCACACTTGAATGGATAGAGATTAATTAGTAGCAGAACCAAATAAATAGTATGATAATTTGCAACATATAATTGAACATCGGCAACCATCGGTTAGATTGGAAGGCGACCCAATATAGCTGAAAAAAGGCTAGATAAAGTCGAATAATTCATTCACTGGAGTAATCTGACACGTGCTAGCTGTCACTTTGTGTAATAAAATTGACGTATTTATTGTATTCTAGACTTTTACACTTATTATTATACATTTATTTTACACTTACATAAATCGATTAAACTAAACGATCACCATTACACTTAATATGACCATATGATTTATTACACAAAGTGATAGCTGGGTCAGGACCAAATTTTTGACATGTTGCACAACGGAAATGTATCACACTGGAAAATAAATGCGCGCAATATAATTATTAGGGTGTGTGTAAATCGTCGGAATATTTTAGGTAAGTGTAATTAATTGTATTACACCTGCCTAAAATATTCACACAAGCCTAATAATTATATTGCGCTGCATTTATTTTCCAGTGTGACACATTTCCGTTGAGATTTCCGTTCTGCAACACGTCAAAAATTTGGTCCTGACCCAGCTAGCACATGTCAGATTACTGCCGTGAATAAATAATTCGACTTTAGATGATGAACCTTTGCTAAATCTAGTCAATTATCTTGCAACAATCATATTTATATGAAAACACAATTTAACTGTCAAACTACCTAACACAAAAACACTCACTATAGTCACAACTCACAAAACCTGTACATAAAAGCGAGGAAGCGATATTTGTTAGCGGCCGCAGCGCTACAGCGCCACAGCGCGTCGGCATTAGCATGTGAATACGTCGAAATGATGCACATTACGGATGCCGACGAAGTGCCGACGGCTGGTATACTATTCAGTCATGTTTCGTACCTATCATCATAATATTTGTACGTACGGCACGTGCGCTTTTAGCGGCACTCAGAGCTTTGAAGAGTGAAAGTCTAACGTTTGGGTACCGGAAAATCCAACTATAATATTGAAGTTACCAAAGCAACATAGCAATCTTGCTATTATTTTGTACACATGACGCCTGTATTCGCCGGAAGGGTTATGCAGAGGTGTACACCTCTGCATAACCAGATAACTATGTACACCCAGATCTCGCCAGTTATGTAGTCCAATGTAATAGGGGGCGAGCATATTACCATCAACCGGGCACAAATCCAGGCTCCGGGCTGCTACTGAGAAATTCCAGATGGAAAAATCCAATAACACTTTAACCCGACCCGGGAATTGAACTCAGGACCTCATGCTCAGCAGTAAATTATTTTGTAACTATCTAAAAAACTCTGTGTATTAGACCTTATACTAACTTGTGGTTCATCACGGTATGAATTAACTGTTGTGGAAAGGCGTAAACAAACTCCTTAAACGCCATAAATAGCTGATGCATTCAGATTTACCGGCCGGTTCGTGGATGTGCCACCATCTTTATATACCGAGACCCCTCTGTGTCTCAGAAAGCTGGTTGGTACTGTAGAGGTTCTATGATAATGCATCATCCTAGCAGCTAGTTGACACTGACAACTTAATAAAAATAAATATTTAAAATCGGAAGATAGATTTGAAATGATGGATTGTCACAGAGACAGTCTTAAATAGACTGAAAAACGAATGTATATTGAATTTTATAAGATAAATATATTAACAGCTTAGAATATAGAAAGAACCAGAAGCCGCGAACACGCCTAATACTGAAGCGTCAAAAACAACTCCTAAATAGAGTAGTTTGACGCGCAGCCGATCAGTTACTCGTGAACGTCGTATCGCGTAACGTGTTTTACCGGTGTGCAATTTTATTTAATTATGCCGTCTTGTGTCGTTCATACCTGTCAAAATGCAGCGGGGCTAAAAAATAAACAGGAGGGGATCACATTTCACGTGTAAATAGCGCATTCAAATATCGTCTTATTTAATTACTGAATAAATTGTTCAGTTTGTAACTGTCATAGAGAATGATGCATCCATCTTGTTAGTGTTGCCAGTATAAGAGTTTTGATTTTCCCTTCTTTTTATTACCTACTGAGGGCATTTATTCGTTGTAGTGTTAAATTAATAACAACTTAAAAAAAAAACCCGACTTGAAAAAGAAAGGTTATCAATGCAACCCGTATGTATATATGATTTTGTTAGAATTGCATAACATTCATAATAGGTACTATGTTAGACTATTTAGACTTAACTATGTTAGACTATTAGAATTTCTAGAGGGGCGGGTGTATGAAATTATGTATCTATGAAAAGACCAATTGTGATTTTGTTATTTATATTATCTTACCAATACTCTCAACGTTTACCCCAAAACGGGTTCATAATGTCCGAGCTAGCAACATTACGCGGGTGGGAAGTGAGGCGGGCGCGGGGCGCTCGTCTTGATTTTGGACACAGCGTGCGGCTTGCAATAACAGTTGAACGCGGATTCTGGTTCTTTCTATATTCTAAGATTAACAGTTATCAAAAAGGAATATTATTTATTAATGTAGTACGTCCCCCACACTACAATACCGTTGGTCATTCGTGGATCTTTGACAGTCATGGCGGGTTGTGAGAAGCCCGAAAGTCTGACAACCAGCAGACTTAACATGTCGCTTTCTATACCTACGAAGAGAAGACAAAGCTCTTTCTATACAAAGAGACATTTCGTTTCTCCATTTTTGACATCGCACCGTAGAAATCCTTCTACATAAAACATGACCTAGACAAAGACGAAAGACAAAATGACAGATTGCAGAAGGATTTCTACGGTGCGATGTCAAAAATGGGGAAATGAAATGTCACTTTGTATAGAAAGAGCTGTGTCTATTATTCTTATAAATAGAAAGCGTCATGCTAAGCCTGCAGTAACACTAGTTGTCAGACTTTTTAACACCTAGGGACATTGTGTTACCCAGGAACTAGGTTGTCGTAGACAGGCATTCGGTCCATTTAAAATACTGGTATTCATATAATAGACTGGACTATATATAGACTGGACCGGACGGTTAGACTGGAAGCCGACCCTAACATGTTGAGAAAAAGGGCTAGGCAGATGATGAATCAAACGGAATACATAAAGTTAATAAATATGTAAACTCGCTAGAAGCTAGAGGAGGCCATGTCATTTCGCATGTAAGTACCGACACACGGTATTTGCGGAAGACTCAAACGCTGATGAAGTATGTCAACAGCGCACATCAGGGGTGCCTGAAACTCCAGCAAATGTCCAGTTTACCCACAGCAGATGTGTGTAATGCCGCCACTCTGTGTAATTTTCTGTAAACAAAGTTGCAGTTGCCATATTTGCTGTCTAATCATGTGACGCTTTGGGGATCGGATATGCGTCCGATGCAACGCAAACGATTTCCGAATTCTTTGTTTATTGTATTTGCGTGTGCTTGATGACCAAATTGGTATTAGCGATTCTACGACTATATGGCCGCAAAATTTACCAGTCTGTCACTAATAGAATGCGATTATTAGTGTTACCCAGTAACTGGGATGTGGAGGTCAGATAGGCAATCGATCCATATACAATTCTTGTTTGCAGACCCCAACATAGTTAGGAAAAGGCTGGGCAGATGATGGATGACGAATATAATCAATCTGCCTAGCCTTTTCCCAAAGTTGGGGTAATACCCCATGGTAAGACTTTCGGACTTCTGACGACCCGTAACGACTGTCGAAGAACCACGAATGACAGTCGGGACCAACGGTTTAACGTGCTTTCCGAGGCACGGAGGAGTCTCGGTATGTATTATTAAATTAATTAAAACTCTTATTCAATCGCGTACAGATTCATACTAGAAACCGACTAAATTCACTTCTTAGTGTGATGTGCTCGATTTTTGACGATCGTTATTGTCGCTCGATGATGCCGTATTATAATCTGTCATTTTCTTCAGATTTTCTCGATCGTTAACAAGCGACGCCTGCTAACGATCGAAAATTATCAAGCTTAAAATATAGATTTGTTGATTTATTGATTGAAAAACGATCCACTTTGGCGATCGACAAGAAATACGATGTTGATCATTTGTTGCTTACACATTTTTACTCGATTTGGTTTGACACGTGTCGATCGTAGGCATCTTAACACCTAACTGTAACCACATTCAAATCTTCAGTCATGTAGTTGTATTAACAGCAAATTTAATTGTCCCGCGTGTAGACATGTCGGCTAGGTACAGCAAGTGAGGTAATATTTGCTAAAATCTCGGCGTGAATACTGTCCGGTCTCCGGTGTCCGGTGTCCCCAGGCTCTCACATCTACATACCAATGTCCGAATTGCATTAGGAATGGCACGCTTGAATTGGCCTGCAGTCCTTTTCATTAAATAGGATTTTGTGTTTAAAAAGAAGAAGATTTCGTTACATTTTTTAATGTTTTGTGAATAGGACTGTGCATGTTATTCATTTCGTTTCTTTAAATCCTTATTATTGAACAGAACCCTGATGGCAAATTCCCGTAATAAAAAAGTTCAAAATCAAGTCACAATGTCAAATCAACGACAATCAATGTCAAGAACTTGTTAACAAAGTAGGGAAATTAGAGCAATTTTTGACAGGTGGAAAGTTTTAAAAAAATACGGCAATTACCCGTCTTATTATTCAACAAACCAACTGATACATAAACGTGGTTCAAGTACAGTCAAAAAAGCTATTTGTTTTACAGGCTTGCAACTACTTTTAAAACAATGTTGTGAGTGCTGCTGAGTAGGTATTCAATTATTTTACATCACTTTGGGGTAGATTACGGCCCACTCCCTCTCACAGAGAGGAGGCCTGTGTCCCAGCATTGGGAAGATTATAGGCTGGTTATGAATGAATGAATGAATGAATATAATTACGCCTATATACAAAAAACCTTGATCGACATTCGACATATTTCAACGAATACTTATCTGAACTGCTTCTTCTTCATAAAATCAATAATTCACTACCTACCTACATAGTTAGAGGTTCAATATAAATTACATCACGCCTGTATCGAAAGGTTAGGTAGACACCTCTATTAACTGGCGAAATGTGGATGTTGGTAGGGTAAACTTGCCTAATTCGTACTTACGCCAAATTCGTACTCCACTTAAAATTCGGCTTTGGTAACAGCTATCAGCGCTTCTAGTGTCAAAAAATAGAAATAACAGTCGGCCATTTCACCACCTGACAGATAACACCTGTGAAGTTGCTCTGGACAAAAATTGAAAAATTAAGTTTTTTTCAACTATTGTTGTAATATTTTTACACATTTCGTAAGAGTTCTAATCAAATAAGGTCTTGTATAACCTATTTTACGATTTGACACGTATTAATGTGTATCTTTGCGATTTCATCTGACGTGTTATCATACTCGTAACTGTTGTCAATTTTTTTGGGGATAAATTTAAAATTTGTTTAGCTCTTGCTCCTATTTCGTACTCGAGTTAAATTCTTAAACGTACTGGTACGATTTACGATTTATAACTGCGATGATTGCCGAGAATTGGCGAAGACCATCCGTCGAATTTGTTAAGAATTACCACTTGTTTTATATTGTTTCGCATTGTTGATTATGATGCTGATTCTCAATACTGTATACCAATGAATAAATCTCAAAGTACGAATTAAGGATATAGCAGTACGATTTGGGATGAATGGTCTTAAATCGTACTTTTTTAGTTTTTTTTTAAATTGTTTATTTTTGAGAAGTTTATAAGGTTTATGTTAAATTTGATTATAGAACCAATAAAGCATTTAGCAAACAAAAATTACTTTTAATTAAAACTAATTTATCTTTCCTAATTTTCTAAATATGATGGTTTTCTCTTAAGGGGTACGAATTTGGCAAGTTTACCCTACTATGGGTACACACCCATAGTACCAACAACCACATTTCAACATTTTAGCAACCGTTTTCGTTGAGTCTACTCAACGAAAACGGTTTGAAAGATTGTTTTTTAATTGAAGATTTGTTTTAAAGAAACCTTTCATTTCCCACAAAAACAGACAGAATCGAACACCTATGTTTAATAAAAACAATAACGATAACAGTAATCTAAACGCGATTAGGAACATTCTATTTCAAATATCAGAATTTCTGTTATTTGCTCAAAAATTCATTGAAATCGGCTTACTAGTAGTGTGATTCAATAATTTCGTTTTAGTCGATAAGATAACTTGTGATAAGCCGCAGTATCGCACCGACCGCGACTCGGAACAGTATCTAAACTTGGTACTATGTCCTGACCCACTAAATAAATGTCCTGCACTATCGACATCGCTAAGCACCTGTTAAAAGGTATATTCTAAAATATTTTGTTAATAATCGATAATTGGGTCATCTACCCTGTCGGTGTGTGGCCACGAAATCAACGGACGCGATAATGGTAATGCAGATACGATTTTTAATTCATAATTAATTTATTTTGAAATTAGAACGTCTTTCTTCCGTAAGAAAAGTGTGAATGGAAAAGGGTGTATTGAAGTGCGGTTTATGAAGAACTGTGAATGTGAATGATATTGAATGGGAATTCAGTTGAATAACCTGCTACCATTCGGCAGTCTTGTTGATTTGTTATATGTTCGCGACCCACATACACACACACAACATGTCTATATACATTTCTGGAAGGGTAGTGTACACTGTATGTGCATGTATAGATACTTACTCTCTCTCTCTCTTGTCTTTTTCATCCATACTACTCTCTATTAGTCGTCATCTCGGTTATCACCCTCTTTCTAGCCATACCATATTGCGTCCTCTTTCATATCCTTTTCACATACCAAGCACAATTTCAAACTCATGGCAGCTACAAAAAAAAAAAAACCAAAAGATGTTTTCAAGATCAATCTCTTAGCCTCTTCGTTGTTTATCTCAATCTTCAACACCCTCAATAAACAGTCCATTTGCTCTTATCCTCACTTTATCTGCTGTCCATTGTTAAACAAGTACAAATGGTTGCAAAAACGCTCGTTTAGGTGACATCCCCTAAATTGCAATTAGATCGCGCGCTGAAAGATTAATGTTTTCCTGAAGTGACATAGGTTTGGCCCATTTAATGCAAAATGCTACTAGATACACTATCAATTTGAGTAGATTTATTAGGCTTTTTTTTAAATAAAGAACCTTTTGAAAAAATGTGGTGTCATTGTAAATGTATGGCAAGTTTATACATTAAATTAGTTTCCATGGCATTTTCGTCAGCAGTATTTTACTAAACGAAATTGGGGCTTTCAAGAACGAAGAGAATGACTCTTTAAAGGTCGCATCAGCTACTACCCTTGTGATGTGTATGGACAAGGGCGGTACTTACGATCTGCCCCCGATTTGTTTCAGTATTTTATGGTTATAATCTACATTTCGAGAGCAGTGGTGGTAGTAACGGTCCCGACTTACGATACAACTTAGATATTTGAAATGATGAGTTATGATGAAATCTCGTTTTTTTTTTTTCTTCAATAGTTAGCGATACTCATAACGTGCACGGAACAGTGGTAGCCCAATAATAATGCAAACAAGCGGGCGCTTTGTGTAAATAATTTCATCACGGTCGTTCTCAAAACGGTGAAGGAAAACATCGTGAGGCAACCGGCATGTCCTAGAACCAACAATTCGAAGACATGTGACATCTACTAACCCGTACTGGGCCCGCGTGGTAGATTACAGCCCACTCCCTCTCGAAGAGAGGAGGCCTGTTTCCCATCTACACCTTCTCACACAAACAATTCACAACATACATAATTTTATTCAAATGACATCTACAATTCAGACAAGGCAAAGGCAAAAATATTATGTATTTGTAGTTTCCTCATTAACGTTTTGTATTTTCTTCATCTTCATTCTTTTCGTTCTAATTGTCAGGCACTCATTATCTATTCTTTAATTTCCAGGAAGCATATACAGAAGAGGCGCACGGCGGTGGCGGAAGCTATACCGCGTCAATGGACACATCTTCCAGGCTAAGAGATTTAATAGAGTGAGTAGTTTTAGTTTATTTTCTTTCTCAGGGTGATATAAATAGACTCTATCTACTATCGTATCGTAAAACTGGTATTATAAACTTCAAAAAGAGTTCATATTGACATACTTTATAAACACAATACCGAAATTTAAATAAATCATAATAAAACACTTTTTCTCTAATATTCTTTTTTTTTATAATGATATAAAAATTATATTTTATATTTATACCAAGAAGTTAATATTACCAAGGAGTTTCAATCAATTATTTTTTTCTAATGGAAAGCATATGCGGGGTGCGTCATTTTTATAGCATTACAAAAAGTTTTGATTCCAATTTTTACTTGTCTTACAGCGCCCGCTTTAGCGCATGCGTGGTGATGTGGTGGGTTTTATAAGCAATAAACTATTTACTTACTCTTTTTCGTAATAGGCTCGCCCCCTATTACATGGGACTTAAAATGTGATGTTATGTTGTATGTACTCTTTTAACTTTGATCTTTTATTTAGTAGGTTCAATCCCAATGTATGAGAGTAGATATAGTAGTATAAAAACTGCACATAACTAGGTATTATAACACTCATTATGCAACAGTTTCTTAAACTACATTTTCAATTGATTTTTTTTTAATTTTAAAGTGATTTTTTTTTTTATTAGAAATGTATTAATTTATTAAAAATCAAATAAATTTATAAAAAAAGAAATTAAACAATTAATTGGTATTATTTGTGGAATAAATGAATATTACATTATATAGTAATGATTTAATACTAAGCACGTGCTTTGGCTAAGCGGTATTCTTGTCACTGTCGCGGATCTTTCAAATTACAAGATAAATACAGAGACGGGAACATATACAGGTTGTTTCAAATACCTATCACTAAACCGTCTTCTACGCATTCTGTACATCAAAATATTACCGAATTTTATGTTATGTGTGAAAAATCGCTGTTTACTGTAGCGCACAATGTAAGTTTACATTTCAAAATTGTTCTCGTAAAAAAAAATCGGAACTTTTGCTTTCAATATCTCTGTAACCAGAAGGTTCCCGGGTATGGTCCAGTACAAATTATAATAATGACGGGAATAGTAACTCGGCTCGTAAAGCGACGTTTTTATAGCCGTTGTTAGCCAAAGCACATGCTAAGTAACGTTTATTTATCTCGGCCTAAGATTGAATATGACCTGTAGCCTTCTAACCCACTTCTCTTTCCCTTCCAGCGCGCCTTCTGTGCCTTCTGCCAGGACCGCATCTGGGGCCTGGGCCGGCAAGGCTTCAAGTGCATCCAGTGCAAGCTGCTGGTGCATAAGAAGTGCCACAAACTCGTGCAGAAGCCCTGCTCCAACGAACATGTGGACCCCATCGAAGTCAAGGACGATGCTAACGGGGAGAGCACTTTGGGAAGAGCGTCTTCTATCAGGTAATAATTTATTTATAAAACGGAACAACTGTAAACTAACAGCTAGAATAGTAAAAACTTAAAACATTATTGAAGGAAGGCCAATAACAAGTTTTCACTGATAATCTGATAATATTATTACAGTGGAACAAGATACAGTAGGCATGGATAAAAGCACTTGGAAAGAATTTTGAATAGACTAGACAGGTTCAGGTTAATTCATATTTATACGATTTACGACCTCTGTTAAACTATTAATGTTTTCTCCGCGGATAGTTATGTAGTTAATTAAATCATCTCGAAGGTCTGGTGATAATTTGAATATTCTTAAAATCAAAATATTAATGAGGGACTCCTTATAGATAATAATTTAATATTTTTGAATAATAATTGTGTGTGCCTGACAGGACTATTGTAGCCAATAAGCCTGATATTGTGGTGATAGATCGACGAGAGCGCAATGATTGTTGATATCGCTGTCCCTCATGATGAGAATCTCGTGAAAAATGAGACAGAAAAAAAATCAAGTATCTTGACTTAGCACACGAGGTTGTGGACATGTGGGACGTGGTCTCTCCAATCATGGTACCGATAATCGTTACAGTTAATGGCCTAATAGCGGAGAGCCTCGACCTTAGGAGGCTCTCACTGCGCGGCTTGGTCAAAGGCTTGATTCAGAAAGCAGTACTTCTGATCACGGCACGCATAGTGAAGAGGTTCCTCTCTCTAGAGCCCTGACCACCGGCAGCTTGGACCCTGTTCCTTATGCCGATGGGCCACTATTTTTTATATTTTTAAATGTTTTTTTTATATGAATATTTAAAAAATGTAATTAATACGTATATAAATGTAATAAAGGAGTAATGTGATTATAGTGACTTGGTTTGCGTCGCGAATATTTTTAGTTTGTCAATCCAGCATTAGTCCAGCAGCACGCAGTCCGCTTGCTTGATTTGCTTGGTTTCTCAAAATTGGTCTCTCCGTATTTTGAGAAGCCAAGGCTTGACGTCTGATCTTACAGATCCGATGATTTCATAATATTTTTCCACCACGATAAGCGTTGTGTATTTATTTAAGGTCACACAAATATTTGTTCAATCCGGGATTCCCGTAACCGGGACAATATTGCGCGTTCCAATTTGTATGATTTGTAAGAGCTCATATCAAACCTATGATCTGATATCGCCATGCACCATATTTACCAAACAATCGATAAGATATAAATACAGGAATAACAGCCTAATCTATTGAATATTATGTAATACAAGTACAATATCAGTATTTAGGTCAATATGCATTTAATGAAGCTTTCTCGATAATTTTTAGAATGTGGCTATGCTTTTTCATATCTATGAGATAAAATTGGATTCTAGATTAATTTATTCATGTTTGCTATTTTAATGGCGATATCATAGGCGCCTTCTGTGGAAACAAATATAACGATTGGCGCCATTTGGGTGTTATAAAAAAAATCATATCTATTCTTAGTAACATATTACACATAAACATAACATCACGCCATATTACTCCAAAGGGTTGGGCAAAGGTGTACCTGTAGTAGTACACCCACATTTCGCCAGTTATGTTTTTTATAAGTCCCATGTAATAGGGGGCGAGCCTATTGCCATCAACCGGGCACAAATCTAGCTACCGAGAAGTTCCAGATGGAAAAATCCAATAACACTTTTGCCCGACCCGGGAATTGAACCCAGGAACTCATGCTCAGTAGTAGCGCTTGCCACCACTAGACCAACGAGGCAGTTATTCTAATATCTATTCTTAGTATCGTATTCCTAATCTTCGAAAAGCTGTATTAGTTAAGCTCTGACTCTGACCTTTTTCCGCCTTTTCACTTCGACGCCCGAGAAGCTGTTCGTTGTTCAACTTTACTCTTAATAACACTAGTATCAAAGTTTAGTATTCAATGCCATCATAAAGCTCTCGGTGCTACGCCTTTAAAGTGACATTCCTGTATCTTATAATCAGCTATTTATAAAAAATTCAGATTAAATTTCATTACAGCTGTAATCTAAAAGTAAACTATAGTTGGCCAATAATATGTCAATAACACTAGATTTTTTGCCCAAATATACTCGTAGTTAGCTCTCTCTTATCTGCACTTTTTCATCACCTTAACCTTCCGGTCGATATGGGCATGACTGACGCCGTCAACTGAATCAATTCGTTTATAAACATTATACTTTTGGCAGCATTGTAGACACAATTCCCAGTATCAAACTGAACCGCTTCGGGAACACAGCTATTAGAATTAAAAACGAAATATTTGACTTAAAATTTAATTCACAAAGTGACGCTAGAATTCGAGATAGTCTCGTATCTATAGTTACGCTAGCTACGCTTGATGGATTCGAAATGTACCATCTTTTAAATACTCTTCATTCAGTTATGAAGGACCTAATCCGTTTTCTCCGAGTGTTCAAACAAAAACACATAAAAAAAGTTAAAGGACTTTTCACAAACTGTGTGGTACCGTGTAGATCTCGCGCGGAAGTGGAGCCCCCGCTACCGGAGACGCCGCCCGCGCCTGCGCCTGCGCTCCCTCGACCGGATGAGCTCGAACCGGGATCCCAGAGACAGTACTCGCTTGACGACTTTGAACTCATCAGGGTTATTGGACGAGGATCTTATGCTAAGGTACGTTTTTATCACAATATCATATCAGCCTGTTATTTTTTTTTGTGCTGGGTTCGCGGGAAGGTACAAAAGGGTTACCGAGGCCTCTGACAACACAGTCAACGGAAGCAACACGAGGGGGTTTTAGTCAGTAAGATGAAAAACCCTACCGCCAAGAGCGGGAGAAGTTGTTTGATAATTTCCTATCCAAAAAAAAAACCCTGTTATTTTTCACTCTTGAAAAGGATTTCGCGGCTTTCTTTGTAAATGCCGCTCAATGTTTGGGGGGGCAAAGGGATTTGGGGTTGAATTGGAATTGGTGGTCGGAAAGGAATATTGTTTGAAAGTTTTGAGTATGAATGAGGGTTGCTATAAGATGACGGCGGAAAACATACCCTACCCCAGATAAATTGGATTGGATTTGATATGGGATGAAGAATGATATTGTTGTGAGTTTTTTGTTATTAGCTAATTTATCCAATACTAGAAAGGCAGGCCTTTGCCATATAGCAGAGTAAATCTAATAAAACCAAGGTAAGGGTACAGTAGGTCAAGGCTGGTTGGCAAATTACGGACCCTTGAACTTTTCGCTTTGAAACTTATTGTTTTCTGTCTCCTTCCAGGTGCTGATGGTAGAACTGAAGCGCACAAAACGCGTGTACGCAATGAAGGTGATCAAGAAGGCGCTGGTGACGGACGACGAGGACATCGACTGGGTGCAGACGGAGAAGCACGTGTTCGAGACCGCCTCCAACCATCCCTTCCTTGTTGGGTTACACTCTTGCTTCCAAACGCCGAGCAGACTGTTCTTTGTCATCGAGTTTGTTAGGGGCGGGGATCTCATGTGAGTACACTTTACTACCGAATTAATTTTTTTTCAACTTTTTAGTAATGTTTATATATTTTATTTATTTATCCATATTACGTCAGGGTTCCGTACACAAAATACGCGCATTGACGTGGAGTTGCGGACACCACACCGTATTACCTATTACCTACGTCAGGGTTTTTTTTTTACCTAATGCGATAGTGTACAGTCACGAGCACTAATATGTCTACACTTAGCAAAATACAAAAGCGATTTTTTCGTGGAATAACGACTGCAACATTGAGATCAGAACTATTTCATAATAGCATGAGTTCCAAAATACTATGTTCGTAACGACATAGAATTACAATCAACACAGTAGGAGAAAATAACTTTTAAAAGTTGTTAAGTGTATGCATATTAGTGCTCGTGACTGTACTTATTTAACTGTTATCCTAACTTACGGTTTCGACAATAATATGTTTTTATAACTTATAAGTATAGTACAAACAATGCATTGTTTGTGAATTCACTATGAGAACAACAGAATAGGGCCGTGTAAGTGCATGGAGACATGGACAGAATTGACGTGTTAAGCAAGACATCTACTTTATTATCGTTATATGTATATCCTTCTTGTATCCAGGTAAGATCTAAATGCCCCAAAAACTGCAAATGCCCTTATTAGTAACAGAGACCAGTGACGGGCTAAAAAATCTAAGAGTACCACCAGATCGCGGTTGATCAACTTCAGTAGCCTCAAAATATGCCAGCTTATTACTTTTTGTCACAATCTTTTTTTCTCTGGTCTCTAGCTTGGTGGCACTTCAATTTAAATTAAACTTGTTTGAGCTCAAAACAAAGTTGAATTTCAGTTGGGCCAACTGTAACTCAGCACAACCCTTCAGTAAATTATAATTTTATAATTATTCTTCCAGGTTCCACATGCAACGCCAACGACGGTTGCCAGAGGAACACGCTCGGTTCTACGCGGCGGAGATATCGCTAGCGTTGCACTTCCTCCACGAGCGTGGCGTCATCTACCGCGACCTCAAACTTGACAACGTGCTGCTGGACCACGAGGGACACATCAAACTCACTGACTACGGCATGTGCAAGGTAACTATCACTACATAACACATATTAAAACCGTTTTTTTTTCTAATTCTTCATCATTCATCAAAAATTTTGTCCCAACAGTTATGCAAAAAACTTGAATAAAGACCAAAATAGTACTTATTTACTTTGCTGGGCTAATAATCAACATGAACATGTGTTTTATAAACTGACTTCAGCAAAGCCTTTGACTAAGTTCATTATATAACACTGATTAAAATGGTCTTAAAATATATAGATCGTCATTTATCAGGCGATTGACTAAGCTGAATACTGTGTTTTTTTATGTTATAAGTTATTTTTCTTTGGTGTTCATGAGTTTAGGTTAGACTAACATACGATAGTGATTGGAGTTCCACAAGGATCACATCTTGACAACATATTTACCAACGATTTTCTTTAACATTAACATTTTGCAATACCAGGAGGGCGTGCGACCAGGTGACACGACGTCCACATTCTGCGGCACCCCCAACTACATCGCCCCTGAGATCCTGCGCGGCGAGGAGTACGGCTTCTCCGTGGACTGGTGGGCGCTCGGCGTGTTAACTTACGAGATGCTGGCTGGCCGCTCGCCTTTCGACATTGCACAGGCCGCGGATAACCCTGATCAGAATACTGAGGATTATTTGTTCCAGGTAAATGGGGTAGTTTTGATGCTAACTAGGTCGATATTCAATCATTTAGTTCTACTGCAAAATTTTATTTCGTAACTGTTTTTGACTAAGTTTCAACTAGAAATTTTGTAAAATAAACAAGGTTTTAACTTAAACAAGAGACTTACTTTAAGGGAGTGAAGTACTCATGAAATTGAATAACTTTTTCTGGTTCCATAGTTAAAGTTTTATGAGTTTCACTTCAGGGATGAAGCGTTCATTTAAATGAGAACTTCACTCTCTTAAAGTATGTCCCTTGTTTAAGTTAACACCTTGTTTATTTTACAAAATTTCTCAACACTCTGTATAACACATCAATTGGCATTTTAAAGTCAACTGTTTGCACAAAGATACTTAAGATCACAATGCTTTTTATTACCTTTTGTGGAAGAAACCAATGCGTAGCAAAAGTTTAATTGTTACAGGCTTATTAATGGCTGATTACATTACTGCTAACATTTATCGGCATAGTTACACGAAAAGCAAGATAATATAATATATCTATTTAGGGAAATAAAACAAAGAATAAAACATGTTATATAAACGATATTCACAGATAATACAGTTTGTTCATGTTAAGATTCCTAAAGATATCTAACACATATGTACATATTTCCAGGTGATTCTAGAGAAAACAATCCGTATCCCGCGATCGCTGTCGGTGAAGGCGGCGTCGGTGCTGAAGGGCTTCCTCAACAAGAACCCGGCGGAGCGGCTCGGATGCGGCGAGAACGGTTTCCTTGACATCGTCAGCCATCCCTTCTTCAAGAGCATCGAGTGGGAGATGGTGGGCATATTTGATCATTATCTGATAACCTGTAGGCCAACTTTTTCGTTGATGACAGTCCAAAGGTTCACGCAGGTGACGGGAGACATACTTAACTGTACAAGCTGGTGCGTGTCATTTGTTTTTGTCCTCGTTTGTCACCAACGAAGAAATAGACCTATAGTAATTACATATAGCCAATTTTATGGCCTGTGTAACCAGTTCTGGATAAGATCCAGCTAATTTATCTAGCTGATAATTTCATAAGAACTCTGTTGTGTTTTTATTGATCCAGTCAGATATTCTGCTGAATCCGCTAGATGTATGCTGATCGATGATCATTGGTGTCTGGTTTTCAAAATTAAAATGCTTGTCCTCATGTCGCATCACAAAAAAATCCTTATGTGTACCAGCACACTAATTGCGTAAAACATTTTCAATCACAATCCATTGCTTCATAGATTTGAATAAATCGTCTGCTGAACATCGTACATAACGCAATGGATGTGGTTGAACTGTCAAAATGAAACCGATTGCGATTCATTTGACATTTTATGTGTATTACGCAATTACCCCGCAGCTGCTGTGTTGTGAGCAATCATATAAAGTCATATTCTGTTCATAGTACGGCACAGCAGTAGCAACACTTGATCTACAAAACGGACCTTACTAATACGTAATAAAGGCGCTACCTGTAGTCCGCGCGCAAGTACTAGTCACCTTTTGCGGTATGTGAGCGGTGCGACGGGGGAGGGCGCGGTTGACAAGATTGGCAGACTGAGTTAGCGGCCTTTGTCTACCTCCCCCGTCTCACCGCTCACATAGCTCAAGTGACTAGCACTTGCGCGCGGACTATAAGTCTAGCTTTTTCCGTGGACTTGTAGTTCACTATTCACGATGAACTGTTTGTCTTTGTACACCTATAATTTGTGTATACATTAGCAGTAATACCTTCCTATATACTTTTGTAAACCAATGTTGAATGTATATATGCATATAAATAAATAAATAGGTAATTTAAACTGGGAATAAAGCCTTTTTAAGGTATTTTTTCAGTACTTACTCATCAAAAATGTATTTCGTTTTCAGCTGGAGCAGAAGCAAGTGGTGCCTCCTTTCAAGCCGCGGCTGGAGGGAGAGAGAGACTTGGCCAACTTCCCGCCGGAGTTCACCGACGAGCCAGTGCACCTCACGCCTGATAACGAGTTAGTATCTATAAATAGTATAAAGAAAAGTGTCCGTGTCTGTCTGTGTGATCGCGGAGACCTGGTCAACTTCTCGCCGAAGTTCACCAACGAGCCAGTACACCTCACACCTGATAACGAGTTAGTATAATCTATAAATAGAATAAAATAAAGTTTTCGAGACTTTTTTTAAGTTTAGGCCGCGACCTGAAGAGTAATTCCAATTTTTCCTTCATACATGGGCTTAGGACCATCAAAATGCAGAAAATGAAGCATTATGATCAATTAAATTAAAGCACTTGTTACACTTACATTCGGAGACACTTGCACCATCTCGTAAAACTCGCGGTAAGTAAAATCTGACATCGTGATCGGTAGGTAAGATACGTGCGGCGCTTGCACGGGAAAACGAATCGACGCGATCACTACAGCACATGCCCTTGGGCAGACTGTCGGCCAGCGGGTGGCCCGGAGGGGTGTTGGGGTGTTGGGATGTTGGGGTGTTGGGGTGTTAGGATGTTGGAGTGTTGGGGTGTTGGTGATGGGATGTTGGGATGTTGGGTGTTAGGGTGTTGGGATATTGGGGTGTTGGGGTGTTAGGATGTTGGAGTGTTGGGGTGTTGGGGTGATGGGATGTTGGGATGTTGGGTGTTAGGGTGTTGGGATATTGGGGTGTTGGGGTGTTAGGATGTTGGAGTGTTGGGGTGTTGGGGTGATGGGATGTTGGGGTGTTGGGATTTTGCGATGTTAGGGTGGTGGGTTCCCCGCTGACTCCAGCCGCGTGCGCAGTGCGCGCCCGTTGATATTATTACGAATAGGTTGTGTCCATAATCAGCAGTATTGAACAAATAACGGAAATGTGTTCTATTAAAGATACAGAACCGCAAAAAAAAAATTTGCGCACTGGTTATTTTTTTTTTCCTGTATGATCCCATAGTTTGTATTCTATTATTCTGATATATATAATTTATCTCGTGTCCACAGCACGGTGATCGCCGACATCGACCAGTCGGAGTTCGAGGGCTTCGAGTACGTGAACCCGCTGCTCATGTCGCTGGAGGACTGCGTGTGACAGCACGCCTGCCTGCTGCACCCCTACCACGAGCCCGCGCAGGTGCCACTTCTTCTTTTATTTTCTTCCACAGACAATACACACAAACATAGACAGGCAGAACGTGTTGCTGGGGACAATTTTTTTTTTTTCGTTTTACGTTGAAGGCGTCAGGGTAGCCCGCGAAACTCAAATTTTCTTACGTTTTTTGCAATTTGCATTGTATATATTGGAATATCGGAATGAAATATACTTTACGACCTAATCTCATACCTAGTAAATATACTTAAAAAAAACATACAAATCGGTCGAGCCGTTTCGAAGGAATGCGACCGTGACACGAGATTTTTATATATTAAAATAGATAATGGTGCCGATTCTCTTGTCACAAATTTCTCTAAACTAGACCAAAAATCACCAAAATTTCGTTTATTCCTGTCAGACGACGTTTCCCATTCTGAAATTAACTAAAGTGACATAAATTAACTATATTATAGTTTGACAGCACTAATGTCATTTTAGTTATTCAATTTAGTGACAATGGTGCCGATTCCCTTGTTCACAAACTAAACTAAATCTAAGTTCAGTGCATCTTTTTCTTTCTATTTCATTAAGAAAAGGACAGAAGATAAATTTTAGTTTAGTCCTGTCAAATTAATCAGCGCCTGTCACTACTCCATACAAGTTTAGACGTGATTAAAAACTTGACTACTAAAGTTACGTCAAGCGACGATTAGGACATTCAGTATTTTTTATGACATGTTCTGTCTTGCTTGTTAAGTGTCCTTTGACACATCCAAGGTTATGAAACAATCCATTCAGTTAAGAAACAACAAGCTAAGTTTGTCCGATGAAATCCTGTGGAATTTTGTGTTTTAACCTGTGTATTCCTTTTTTATCCATTAGGTTGTTAGCCTGGATATATGGGTACCGAGTAATTCTTTCTTTATACGACTTGAGATAGCTTTTTATTTCCTCTTTACTGTCGGTATTTTTATATCATGGTGTAGAGCTTCATTTGGTACAACAATGGGGCGTTTGTGATTGTTCTTAGAAGCTTGGTCTGAAATCGCTGTTATCTCTATATTAGAGTATGATGCTGTTCCCCATAGCTGAATGCCATAGGGATAAAGGCTCGATTATAGCTTTGTTTTATTTTCCAGGTCAAATAGTGACCAGTAGAACTTTCTTAGTGAAAATGTGTTTTTCCAAGGAAGACGTCTGTCGAGGTTTATACCAAGGTCTTTCACATGGTCAGCTTGAGGCACTTGTATTCTATTTAATGGAGCTTATTATTTTCATTGCTACCATCGCAAACACATTGAAATAAACTTTATTTAATAATAAAATCAAATTCGAATTTTCCAATAAAATATTTTACTTTTGTCTGTCGAAGTTACGACAGATACAAAAATCATGGATTTGACAAATTTATTGTTCTTTATTCGACTATTTTGAATATAATCTGTGTCGAACGCATTTTGTCACCTCTATTTTGGCCTATGGTTTACTCAACTTACGATTGTCAAACTCGAATATAATTGTGTCAAAATTGTTTCTAATTTTAGTGAAACTTATTTGCAGAATAGCTTTTAGGATTCTCTTAACCAAAAATAAGAAGTTTTAGTGATAGTTTAGTTAAGTTCGGTGAACAACAGAATCGGCACCACTGTGTTATCTGACTTATCAGATATTAAAAAAAATTTCGAAAATATTGGTTTAGAATTAAATTTTAGCAAATGTGATCTCTTTATTCAAAAAACTTCTTACGGTTTGGATATTTTAAAATCCAAATTAAATTTTCTGGCACCCAATATCAAAATAGTAGAAAGAAAGTCACTTTGCCTCCTGGGTTCTCCCATCTTTGAAGAATCTAGTGATGAGTCCCTCACTCATGAGGTCCCTCGTTTGAGGTCCTCGTGATCGCAAATTGAAAGAGTTACTCGATTTTCAACAATGAGCCACCTCATTACCTCACCTCACCTCATTCGTTCACGCGTCCTCAAAAATTGACATTGACAATATGAAATTGTGGCGAGGGGTGAGGCGAGCGAGGTGAGGCGTGAGGCGTGACTCGCGAGTGAGTATTGAGTGGTTGAGTGATGAGCTCCTCAACGAGTGAGCGAATGAACCGATTTAAAAAATTGTATAGAATTAAAGAATGAGTGAGGTGAGGTCTGGTCTCGAAATTTTGGCAGCATAATAAACATTAACATTATGATTTTGGTATGTACCTAATGAAATAATGTACCTAAGTATGTAATGATGCTAGTTGTGTCATGTGTGTGTGGTGAGTGTGATACTGATGTTTGGTAGGATATTAATTATTTAGATTAAAGTACGAACACAAACAAAACAAAAGTCTACGTAATTGTTACAAGAAAATCACGTGCACCTCCAAGGTCAACATTACGTAAACTGTTAAAATTTGTATGTAACATTATTTATTATTAGTCAAAACGAATTTTAAAGAAAATATTTTTATTTCAGCTATGGTTAATTATTATGAACTCTAAAAGCATCAACATTAGATTGATAATCAAGTGTCATTGATTCGTTTATTTTGGCGGTCTAAAATTTATGAGCGAAAGAAAATGATATGTGTGAGAGGTGAGAGAGATTTGCTTAATCGGACGGAGAGTCGTGAGTACTCGTGAATGTCGTCGCGCACGCCCGCCTCGCTCCCTCGCACGTTCGGCTGAGTTCGGCTCGGGCTCACGACTCGTGAGGTGAATACGCCGTTGAGGATTCCTCAAATCCTCACCTCAAATGAGGGGTACCTCGTGAGGACCTCACGAGGCAAAATGAGGTGCTCCCTCAACCTCAAATAAAATTGATGAGTTACCCATCACTAGAAGAATCTTTTCCTGATTATATTACTAACACTATTTCTAAATTCCAAAGTCACGCAAATTGTTTACTCGAAATCAGTCCTCATTATGCTCTTATAATTCTAAAGTTTTGCCTTTTTGTCCCTAAATTTACTTATGTGCTTCGCTGTAGCCCTTTTTGGAAACATCCAAATTTGCTTTCACCAATAGACGATTTAGTCAAAACTAGTTTAGAAATGATTTTAAATATTCAGCTCAATGAACCATCTTGGTTACAAGCATCCCTCCCTATCCGGTTTGGCGGTTTAGGAATTCGCAAAATTTCGAGTGTTGTTTCCCCAGCCTTTTTGTCGTCCACCCATAGCACGTCACGTCTCATAGGTAATGTCCTAAGGGCTTTGCCCACAAACTATGAGACTGCGGGCTTGGAGGATGCCAAGAATGCTTTTCAAATTTCTTGCCCGGGTAAAGAATTTCCAAGGAGACAACCAAAAATCTCAAAGGAGCTGGGACGATATTTATTGCGATTTAACATACAAGTCATTCGGATCGCACAAAACTTTTGGCGGTCGGAACCAGAGAGGCCGGTCATTGGCTACATGCCCATCCTTCTCCATATACCGGTACCTTCTTGGATCCGACCTCGCTTCGTCTGGCGACTGGTCTGCGGCTTGGGGTCACGGTATGCACTCCACACACATGCCCTTGTGGCACGGACGTGGACCGACTGGGTCACCACGGACTTTGTTGTCAAAAAAGTGCAGGCCGCTTTTCAAGACATGCGACACTTAATGACATAATGTCTCTTGCCAGCATCAATGTGCCTGCTCTTCTTGAGCCGACTGGCATTGTCAGAGATGATCGTAAAAGACCTGATGGTGTGTCTTTGGTCCCGTGGAGTTTGGGACGGATGCTTGTGTGGGACGCTACCTGTGTAGACACACTGGCACCGTCCCACCTCCAACGGACTACTTCTAAAGCGGGTGCAGCGGCAGAAAATGCCGAAAATCTGAAAGTTATTAAATATGGAGGCCTTGGCAGAGAGTACAACTTTGTACCCTTTGGCGTCGAGACCCTCGGTCCGTGGGGTCCCAGTGCGCATAAGTTATTTGCGGAAATCGCGAAACGTCTAGTTGATGTAACTGGTGACCGAAAAGCTGGCGGCTTTCTCGCGCAACGCATCAGCATTGCAATTCAGCGAGGAAATGCCGCCAGCATCCTCGGTACAATGCCCGAGGGCCTTTTTTAAGCTTAACTTAGTTTTAATTTAATTTAGTTAATGTTAATAATCATCTTGTAATTTGGTTATGTAAATAAACTCTCTAAGTTCATATTACCCTGTCTGTTGAATCCCTATTTCATGAACCCGATTCCTACTTAATGGGTCAAGGACAGCTAATGAGACACAATTGATTTTTTATTGTTTGACTCCGAATAGGTGTCGCGCGGGGGGGCTCAACAGGTTAAGGATAACTCCATAAGTTGGTATTGCTAATTATTATTTTGTTATAATATATTTGTCACGGTCGCAAATCACATTTTAATCAACATACAACCTGACACCGACCTGGTAATTGCAAAAAACTTAGGAAAATTTGCATTTCACGGGCTGCCTTAGCGGGATCTCTTGGATCTCTGTACAAATCCGATCGTACTTTTACAACTAGGAAATCACTCCTACTTATTCGCGATTTCAAAGTTGTTCCCATAATAAAAGTTATTCAGTTCGATGGTCTAGCAGGTGGCGTTCTTTAGTTTCTGCCTACCACCATGGGAAAAAGGCGTGAGTTTATGTATGTATGTAAAATTTTCTTACTTTTTCCAGACATACGGCTACGGTGCAGAATCGTCGTCATCGGACTACGACAGCGTGTGCTCGGAGCTGCCGCCGCGCAAGCCCACGCTGCTGCAGCACATGTTCTGTCTGCCGCTCAACTGACGCCAGCGCCAAGCGCCCGCACAGCGGTTCTGATCTAAGCGGCACTAAGCGGGTACTAGAGCCATTGATGATAGGGATGTCATTTGAAATTTTAAGGAAGTATGCCAGCCCTTTGTAAAGTGTTTGCGAAAAATGGGCCAATTTCTTGAATGAAACTTAACGCAAAATTAATGTGACAAGTTGTCAAGCGCGCGTTAACTACTGCGATTGGTTGAATGATTTTTTAACAGCCAATCGCAACAGTTTACGCGCCTTTGACAATAATTTGTCGTTTTTTTTTCGTTTGAGAAACTGCCCCTAAGCGACATTAAGCGAATACTAGAACCATTGATAGGGATTTAATTTAAAATTGAAGGAAATGTTCCCTTTGTAAAGTGTACATGAAGAATGGGTCTAACTACATATGTCGGGTTTTACGAACCCCGGACCTCTCGGACCGAGGGCCTTTCGGACCCCGGGCCTTTCGGACTCAGGGCCTTTCGGCCCCAGGGCCTTTCGTGCCCAGGGCCTTTCGGACCCGGGGCCATTCGAACCCCAGGCCTTTTGGACCTAGGGCGTTTCGCGCCCAGGGCCTTTTGGACCCAGGGCCTTTCGCGCCTAGGGCCTTTCGGACCCAGGGCCTTTCGAACCCCGGGTCTTTTGGACCCAGAGCCTTTCGAACCTCGGGCTTTTTAGACCCAGGGCCTTTCGCGCCCAGGGCCTTTCGAACCCCGGACCTTTTAGACCCAGGGCCTTTCGAAGCCCGGACCTTTTAGACCCAGGGCCTTTCGAACCCCAGGCTTTTTGGACCCAGGACCTTTCGCGCCCAGGGCCTTTCGGACCCAGGATCTTTTTGACCCAGGGCCTCTTGAACCCAATGTCTTTCGGACCACGGGCCGATTAGGTCCTCAGTTTTTCTTTGTATGTTCTTGCACAAACATTAAGCCCTGAAGGTCCTGACCCAGAAATGTGGGGATAGAGCATAAATTGTGGATGTATTGTTAAATATAGCTGGGATCAAAGGGGCCTGATGATAATAATAATTATCATTACGCCTCTATATTACAAAGGGCTAGGTAGAGAAACTATCGGGCAGTTGGAAAAAATGATAAATTGCTGACTGTACTCTTCATTTGTAAAGATAAAATTGTAAATAAAATATAATGTAAAAACATGGGATGTCGTACTTTTGATCTTCGATAGATCGTTCTTGCTTCAATTTTAAGTGAAATCAGTGTCGGAACGAGTACATTCTGTAAAATTAATAACCCTTTTCGTGGCATTACTAAATTAGGATAAAATTAGCATGTAAACTATACATGTATATATATATAACTATTTGAAAAAAATATGACGCACATAATGTGCCAATTATTATACAAGTATGTTAGGTATCAATGGCTTTATGTACCATAATATTCGCTTATTTCACATAAAATTGTGAAGAATTGATCAGAACCGCTTTCAAATGCACTATTACTTGAAAATATCAACATTTTATGACATTGATAGCAAATCATTGTCATTAAGCTGTAATTGATCCACCGTCGAAATTGTTAATATTATAATTATCTGAAAGTCAACACAGACAACCCCATAGTATAGTCGCACAAAAATTTCGATTAAAAAAATTATAGAAAACAGTGTTGAAAAAACATTCCTATAGTTGGTCCAGAATTTACGAAACACGATTTTGAGTATTTGAAAGTATTATTTGTGTATAGTGTATGCTAAAAATTCCGATGAAAAATCATTTGAATATCTAAATATGTTTAAAACACACGTATTTTATTATTATCCTTTTAAAGTATTATTAACATTCCACCTTATATTACTAAACAAATGTATAAACACATAGATCTGACTTTATTTATTGCTTCAAGGAATTGATTGATGCGATACCACCATACAATGGATGAATATTCTTCTACAACTTAAAGTTATACATGATTTGATTAAAGATTTTAAATAAATAAGGGCTAAGAATGCATATTTAATGTAGCCAATGTTGGTGCTCATAATGTAATGCCCGCGTCAGTGAAACATAACGCTTGAATACTTAGGTAGGGAGCAGCGATTCACACCATTTCCTAATATTAAAATTTTGATCACATATTATAATAATCCTCGGCTAGCGACGGGGCATACGCTTTTGTACATAAATTAAACATACTATTCATCTGTGTATAATACTATACGAGAAAATATTATAAGACTTAATATTTTTGAAACTATTGTAGTAGTCTATCTATGAACCTTACTGAGAAGGGTGCGCGGTTGTGCGACATCGTGCGACATCGTGCGACATCGTGCGACATCGTGCGACATCGTGCGACATCGCGCGACGTCGCTGCGTCGTCGAGCCACTTCCACAGCTTCCCCGAGCTACGGACAGCCTTGTCGATCACGACCGCGTTTTCTATCAAATCATTATGTTTTTGAGCAATAAAATATATAGTAGTAATATTGTATTGTAATTATGCGAGACAGGTGAACTGCTCAATGAAAGGCACGTAAGGAATTAAAAGTAGTTGAAGTTTTGATGACCGACCGGTCTCAGGAACGTATTTATAGCCCTTATCAAACATTAGTGTATTCCCTAGATACCTAGAGATAAGCTAGATTCGTAGCTATGATACTACGCGTGGAGTGGCGCGCGGCTTCTTGCCTTTACATATACTACAATTTTCTGTTTACTTAAAACCAAACTTGTACAGCTGATCGTTTAGTAGCCAATAAAAAAACACTAAATTCACTGAATAATCTGTTGATTTGTTCTATTAATCTGTTTTAATTAACTAAAAACAGCCTGTATATAAAACTAAATAAAAATACAGTATGCTGCGCGCCATTTCAATGCTATAATAATACAATTGATGGCACAGAAAGTTACCAAACTCGTGATCGTATTATTTATCCCGGTGTTCTTCAATCGTTCCTCAACTGGTCACTTTTCGTGCCACTGACTGTATAATATATTCCACTCCGTAATGTAGAATCTGTTGTCCTTCATAGCTATCACCACTCGTTTAGGTAGCCAACGAATTTTAAAATAAAAAATATATAATATTGAGCACTGAAACAAATTTAAAATCGTGTACATTATAAACAAATTAACATGAAAAAAAATCGTAAAATACATCGGTTATATTATAACAAATTATTGTTAATGTAGAAGAAAAGACTTATTATATAAAAAATATTATCGTAATGGATCGTGTGCGGTGCGCGTCGCAGGAGAGCTCAAGTGTCCACAGACTTCTAAATAGTGCGTAGTACCTACCTATTAGACATTTTGCACCGATATTATATATAGTTGTAATGACACGCGTCGGTCTGCGCTCGATACTTCGCGACGTGTTCCTCTCCCGGCGGTCACCCATCCCTCTGCCGACCGCGTCACATAGCGTCAGGTTCTCGAACGAAAATTATCGCAAACTAAACGTGACAAATTGTCAAGCGCGCGTAAACTGCTGTGATTGGCTGTTGATAATTCATTGAACCAATCACAGCTTACGCGCGCTTGCACAGTAATTTTCGATCGAGTCTGGCCGTTACTCATGTACACAGACATGTACAAGCGAGTAAGTTGTAACGCGAGTCGTAGATCGGTACTCGATGGCCATACTTAACTATATCTGTGTTGTCGTTGCCCATAATACTATATTGTATCGATGTGTTGCCGATATTAAATGAACATTGTGCTATTGTGTTGCTGTCGCGGTCCTCGCTGTCTGCATGTATAGGTTATTCTGTATAATTTATATTGTTAAGTATTTAATTATTCGTAAGCGACAGTATTGTGGTACTATTAACGCTTTAGGTGTAATTAGTTAACATTCCATGTATCTGAGGAGCGGCCTTCCTCCGGACATCACAGCGGATAGATGTTACATCGTTACAATATGTGTATGTTTTTGTCATTTTGAATATTATCGATTATAACGGCACGTTGTATTGTCAAACGTTAAGTTTGTACTCTAAATGATAAATGTTTTATTACCAAAAATTTTGTAATATGTATAAAATCTTACTAACTGCATGACAAGTGACATTTTAACAATTATATTAGTTATAAGAGGAATTGTTAAACCGTTACATTTCGCAACTTAGAACAAAACTATGTATCTTAGTTTTTAAGTATTTTTAGTTACTCGCATGTAATATTCCCCGTTTACGGTAAGGAATGATAAAACATAGATTTTTACATATGGTATGTTGATTTATTGTATTTAATTTCGGCCGTATATACTTGTATTGTGAAACACCAATAAATGTACGTGACTTAAAGGTTTCATTGTGAATTACTTGGTGCGTGATTGAGACATACTGTCAAATTAGACTGGAGAAATTGGGATACTGTAACTATTCTATGCTTAACTGAAAATAAAGAAGATTAATCAGATTACTTGTTTTTATTATCTACCATCTGTTTCGTACCAATTATTGTAATTTAAACCTTAAAACCTTTGGCAATGGCATGAAGCACGATTACGCGCGTAAAAATTCGTAAAATAATATACAAACAAAATTAAAAAAATTGAGTTCGTAGTGCCTCGGCACCACCTCACTCTTTATCTCGCTCGCACACTACTGCTCGCGTTCACGCGAGCAAGCGAGACAGACAGGGAGAAGGCTACAAGGCGCCGATAGTTTAGGTAATTTATTTTTAAGGCAAAAGTAATGGTAATTAAACATAGTATCTGATTTATATTTAGTATACAAACATTGGTAACATCCAGAAGGACGAAGACTGTAATAAAAGAAAACGCCAAGTAAAAATTTTTGCTGATCAAACCGGACTTTGTATGAGATTGTTAATTCAAGAACTACTAGGACAGTCTTTCAACGTGACATCGATAGTAAAGCCCGGGGCGCCAATGGCTGAAGTCTTATCCACTCTACTGTCAAGGAACCGTTAGACGGCTGTTTCTGAGTGTAAAGATTTTACCAACTCAGACTACATATTGATATTAGGGGGTTCTAACGATTCAAATCCTTTAAATTTCCAGTCAATATTATATTACACCTTGAGTCAAATTAAACAAACAAACGTCTTAGTTGGCAAAATTTATAAAAATAAATGGCTTAGTGTTAATATGCTTAATAAGTCATTAAAATGGTATGTAGTAATTTTGTGAATTCAACATTTTTGCAACTGGACTTGGATTATTTTAACACAAAATTCAGATCTAAATACATTAATACAATGCAAGCTAGCAGACTAATCCTTATAGAAATACTTCGTTTAAAATACAAAAATGACTATTTATTGTATAATTATCAAATTAAAAGTAGTGACCAGTATGGGCTAAACGGACATGCACAAAAGTGTTATAATAATGTATATACACAAACAGATAATGAAACTTCATCAAAGTGTCGCATAGCAGTTACAAACAGCATAAGCACTCAGACTGACAACCTGGAAAATAACGACGTTTTTTTTCGTAAGTAAATTGTTCAGTAGCATGTCTCACATCACGACAACCAATTCTGTAACTCCTGATAGTAATTATATCTCCCTCAATATCTACCTAGAGAATTTATGTGGTATAAGCAACAAAAAAAATTAATTAGATCTGTACCTACAAGAACTTGAACTAAACAATTAGTATGTGTGTATTACGGAACATTTCTTGACTAAGGAATCGGCTTCTCTATTCAATATTGACAATTATAAAATGGCGTCTTTTAATGCTCGAAAAATAAAAAAATAATTTATTTAAAAAAAAACAAAAAACCCGAGTGCAAAAACACATAACTGAAAAGGGAAAAGCATTATAATCTATATAATTTTGGTCTTGCAGGCGGGGTCAATCAAAAGTTAAACCATATTTCAGGTTATTCGACTGTCCCCGCCTGCAAGACCAAAATTATATAGAATACAATGCTTTTCCCTTTTCAGTTATGTGTTTTTGCAGTCGGGTTTTTTGTTTTTTTTTTAAATAATTTATTTTATTTCAAGCTTTTTAGTTTTATTAATATATATCTTTGAAAATTACTCATTACTAGCTTTTATTTGATACCAATATTGTTTCAATTAATAAAAAAATAAAAAACCTTCCCCTCCTTTTTTTGTATTTGCAGATGCAATTTATGAATATTATATAGCCTATGTCACTCCCACAATTAAGACGAATCGAAAGACACCTCATAAGTTAAAATCCATCAAGCCGTTTAGGCTACAGAGCGTGCCAAAGAAATAGACATACATAAATAAATACATACATACATACATACTATCGAAAAATATTACCCTCCTGAGGCAGTCGGGTAAAAAGAGGTGGCAGCCTAATAATGGCGACGAATGATGTTGTTTGTGAAGAGGTGCCCGCCCGTACTGTCAAAAATTATATAAAATTGAAAGCTTTGAAATATGTGGTGTTAAAGATGCTAATTAAGACCAACATATACATTTTCTGTTGTTACAGAAATCCTGTTGAACAGAACTATGAAACATTTATGTCTAAGTTAGAGCAATTATTGGAACACTTCTTTAGTAAAAAGTGCACCATCGGTGGAGATTTCAACATCGACTTACTTAAAAACGACAAAAATACTTTAAATTTCTTAACACTACTGGCATCTTACAATTTTAGACCCATTGTTAACGAAGTGACTTATAGACGAAATAGCGCGGAATCATGTTTAGATAACTTTTTGACGAATCTGCCGGATAATTATTTCAATGAACAGTTTGTTGATCACAATTGCTTGGCGGACGGACATGCAGCGTTAGTATGTGGCTTAAAAACAGAAAAATTAATGTCAAATGGCGATCAAGATTTGTTAAATATAGAAATTAGGCAGTTTAGTGACAGCAATTCGAATAATTTTAGGCAACGTTTAGAGAAAAGCCAGACGTATATTGGTTAGGAAAGAACTTGAAGAAGCAAATGATTCTTCAAAAGCTATATGGGGAGTTATAAATTGACATAGGAACACTCAATCGAAACGTGGAAGTAGTAAGGACATTCTTTTGAAAATAGATAACAAAATAATATCAAATCCTCAAAAAATTGTTGACATTTTCTCGAACACGTTCAACAAAGCCGACCTTGTTGGGGAGCTCAATACTTATAAACAAGCAATAAACGCTTTGAAAGATAGCGTTAGTAGAGTTAGTGTAGAAATGTTCTGTGAACCAGTGACTGCAGCTGTAATCAAAAAAATTGTCAATGCAATGGCCAACAAGAAATCGGTTGGTCATGATGAAATCCCAATACAAATATTTAAAAATCATATTGACTTATTGGCAAAACCACTGGCATATTTTATTAATAAGTGTATGAACGAGAGTGTGTTCCCGGAACAGCTTAAGATAGCAAGAGTTCTGCCAATTTATAAAAAAGGGTGCAAATCCGATCCCAACAACTATCGACCAATTTCTCTCTTACCAATAATTTCAAATTTTTTTGAGAAAATACTAATAAAGTAAATTATTTAAAAAACAAAAAACCCGACTGCAAAAACACATTACTGATTTTTTGTATTTGCAGATGCAGATGCAATTTAAATATGCATAGCCTATGTCATTCCCACAATTAAGACGAATCTAACGACACCTCATATGTTAAAATCCATCAAGCCGTTTAGGCTACAGAGCGTGCCAAAGAAATAGACATACATACATACATACATACATACATACATACATACATACATACATACATACTCTCGAAAAACATTACCCTCCTGAGGCAGTCGGGTCAAAATAAGGCTTCTTAGACATGTAAATCGCAATAAAGTTCTTAATTACAAACAATTTGGTTATCAAAAAATGTGGGAACAAATGACGCAGTTAATACGTTAATGGAGGCAGTAATGATAAATTAAAAGTAGTAGGGCTGTTCCTTGATCTAAGTTCTGCTTTTGACACAGTAAATCACAAGTTACTACTAGCAAAAATGGAGTAAGAGGACACGTTTTAAACTTATTTAAGTCTTACTTAGAAAATAGTAAACAATATGTAGAAATTTAAGTAGAACAAGAAAGATGTGAGAAAATTTTCAAATCGGGACTAAAACAAGTAAGGCAAGGAGTTCCACAAGGCTCAATATTAGGGCCAATCTTCTTCATCTTGTTTATCAATGATTTAATTAACTACATTCATCTTGTTTATCAATGATTTAATTAACACAACTACAAACTGATACTAAACTCGTTCTTTTTGCTGATGACACGAATGCCATTATAACTGCGGAAGATATGGGAACTCTTAGTAGTAAGGTAAATAAAGCTCTGGCGCTCTTTCATTGTTGGTTTACCAACAACAATCTCATCTTAAACACCAATAAAACGAACGCTATGATGTTATTTAGAACAACGTCGAGAAACAAGGATTTAATTGACATAACCTTGAATGACAATAGAATAATATTAGTAGATAGTGTGAAATTTCTAGGTATTTACATTGATGAAAGCCTGAATTGGAAAAGGGAACTATCAGCTATAGAAAGTTCAATTAGTTCAGCTTGTTATGCTCTTAGAAGCCTTTGAGATGAAATTTCTATCGAACAATTAAAAATAGTATACTATTCGCTTGTTGAGTCAAAACTAAGGTACAGTACCTATTGCTCTATGGGGAGGTAGCTATGAGTACAATATAAATACTGCTTTTGTTACACAAAAACGAGCTATAAGAACTATGGTGAGAATTCCGCAGTGGGTATTATGTAAGAATCACTTTAAAGAACTACAGATATTAACGGTCCTTTGTTTGTACATTTTAGTTCTACTAACAGACCTTATGAAAAAGCTAACTGGATTATGAGACACTTGAGGACAGAAATAAGCGAGAAGCTACAAGACGCAAGGCCTTGCAATATAAAATACAACCGCATTTAAAAGTAGTGAGTCATGCAGCATGCTTTCAATCAATTAAACTATTTAATAAACTACCGGGAGAATTAAAGTCAATTTACAATATAAATCAGTTTAAGCACCAGCTAAAATCATTTTTGAAAGAAAAATGCTACTATACACTTGATGAATTTCTCAGTGATGTGAATGTCTAAACTACATAGCATGATAATAATTAACCACTTGTTGACATGATCTATTTGTTTTTGACATGTTATTATTTTATTTTTTTATTGACATGTTTATTTTTATCGACATCATTTTTTTATTTTTTATTTGTGTGATTTTTTTTAAATTTTCTATTGTTATAATTTATGTATTTTTTATTTTATTTACATTTATTTTTTATTGACATGATTTATTTTTTTTCTCGTTAATTTGATTTTTTTTGGATTTACTTTTCAATAGCTTTTTGTTTTTTTTTTTTTTGCTAATGTAGTGAATTATAATTGTATTATTTTATTTTTAAACGGTAAACATTAAAATCCGTGTTGTTAGTTTTTAATAAAATTTCGACACAATGTAAACATTGTTTATGAAATAAATGAATGAATGAATGAGTTCAGTTATGATTGGATAATTGCCGAGCGTAGTGAACAGACGTATCGAACCATTATTACAATAAACAAATAATCACTTGCGGAATTGTGACCTAGTTTAACGGATCGTAGTGACGCATACTGTTACATCAGATTTGTGTAAGGTGTGTTATTAGAAATGACCGGTGTTTAACAGTAACAAAATAACCTGCTTCACGATGGAGGATAGTCCATTCAACCGGAGTAGTAGATGTGTTCGCTCCCCACCTTCTACACCTGTACCCGTGGCCGTACCCGCTTCATCCCCTCAAACGCCTATCCACAGGAACGATGCCCTTGAAGTTGTCTCGACGTCAGAAATTAGAACAGGATGGCGATTATTGAACAGAGCCTGAAGGCACTATTGCCGCTGATGGAAATTTGAATGTGGAGCAGAAAACGCGCATCAATAGCCTATGCGGGAAGGTTAGTCACGGGACCTCGCAGATGGCCGTCATGTACCAGTCCGTTAAAGCAAAGCTCTCCAATCGCACTACAAAATCAAAACCCTCGAAAATCAACTCGATATTTCGCAGCAGCTACAGAACCTTAAGCTGAGTATCGAAGATTCGACGAAGCCTGCCCAGGGATCTTCATTTGCTGACATGGTAAAGAAAGGTGCCAACCAATTTTATCCAGCCGAGTTATGTAAGTTCTGTGGCCATCTATCCGAGTGACAAGTTGAAGACCAGCGATGAGACCAAAACTCTTGTCCAAAAAATTATCAGCCCCCAACAAATGAAGCTCTATGTGAGAGGCCTGCGCAAGACGAAGAACGGCGGTGTAATCATCAGCACTGAGACGAAGGACGACATCGAGAAACTGAGACAATCGGTGCATTTAACCAAGTCAGGCCTAACAGTCGACGAGCCCCATAAAAGGAAGCCTAGGGTGGTGATTATAGGAGTACCAACATCCATGCAGGAAAATGAGGTTTTTACCTGTTTTTACTAGCAAAATATAGCCGAAAAACTTCAGGACTACAGCCTTGAAACGTTTTTGAGTTCAATTAAGTTAAGTCATAAGTCAGGTAAGAAAGACACTGAGTCCTGTAATTACATAGTTGAAGTATCTGCAGTTATACGCAAAGCCCTGATATCACAAGACCGAGTTTTTGTAAATTGGTCATCATGCCCTGTGAGAGACTTTACTTTGGTCACAATGTTATAAGTGTCAGCAGTATGGACATGCGGCCAAGTCATGTCGACAGACATCGTATACCTGCGGCTAAGTGGTGATCAAGGTCATTCAGTAAAAGAATGTCCAAAAAAGGCTGACGAACCAAAATGCGCTACTTGCTTGCATTTTAAAAAGCCAGACAAACATAACACAGGCGCTGCTGACTGCCCCACGAAAATAATGGCTGAAAAAAGGTACATCAATTCTGTAGATTATGGAGACGCCTAAGAGCGCCATTAATTGGTTATTTTTCTGACCTTTTATATTTAACATTTTTATTTGTAACTACCATTATGATAAATAGTTTAATGATTTCGATAATATCTCTGTATCCGAGTCCAAAGTTTGTGAAATTGAAAACTGCAAACAATATCTATCCGGCTACAAAACTCCGCTAACCATATTAACACAAAATATTCGCAGTGTTTAATAATTTTGTTAGCTTTAGTACATTTCAGCAACGGCTAAACATAAATTAAAGAAAGAAAATACGTTTATTTGCGGACGCAAAGAAGGAACACAAATACAAAAAAGAAACGTTACGTAGACGTTATTGTTTTAACGGAATGCTGGCTTGCCAAACAATATAACATACCACTAATCCCGGGATATAATATGTATAGAAGTACTATAAATTACAATCAAAATGATGGGGTGATAGTTTATGCAAGAGATTAACTCAATGTCTCTGTTCAGGAACCTGATATGCTTGAATGTAACAGATTGTTAGTTAAAATTGGATTAGAATTTGCGATATTAGCATTAGGTATATCGAACTCCGTCTTTTGGAAATACTAGCATTTTTGCTGTCTCTGAATGAGACCTGCAAACCCAGTCATCCATCAAAAACACGATTTTAATTGGAGATATTAATATCAATATTCTACCAGGAAGTGCTGATGCGCCTGGTCAGGAGTACCTCAACCTATGCGCCTTTCATGGCCTGCTCCCAGCACACAGCTTTTCTACACATCACAATGGCTCCTGTTTAATCATATTATGCTAAAATCGAACTTCCCTTCACTTGCACTTGTTGTTCACTCAACAATAACCGATCACAATGCTGCGCTACTAACCCTAAATTGTTAATTACCTAAACAAGACACTCGCCTAATTTCAAAACTGAATATAAATAAACTACAGCGCTTCTGAATATTACGGATGATATAAGGTCTGCCATGGAAAGCGGTAATCTAACGGTCTTAGCTTTGCTTGATTTCAGTAATGCTTTTAATACTGTTGATTTTGATGCTTTGCTTGGCATCCTATGCTCCCTTAACATATCTCCATCGGTAATTGACTGGTTTCGTACTTACTTGTTCGGTCGCCGGCAACATATTTGCATTGGAGAGACTTTGTCTTCCTGGAGTAATACTTCTGCCGGTGTACCTCAGGGTGGCGTTCTATCCCCTTTACTTTTCGCAATTTTTATTAAGTCAATCTCTGACGAACTAATTTCTTTCTACCATCTTTATGCAGATGATTTACAAATTTACTCTCGAGCTCCTTTAGGAAATCTGTCCGAGGCTATCTTTACGATTAATCGTGACCTGGCCCGTATATGCGACTGGAGCAAGAGATATGGACTTGTGGTCAACCCCATAAAGACGCAGGTTGTGGTGGTGGGCAGTTCTAGGATGATCTCAAGGATCGCCTGGACGACTCTTCCCCAAGTTTCTTTTGACAACTCAGTTGTTCCCTTCAGTGAGAAAGTTAAAAATTTGGGAATATTGATTAATAAGAACTTCTCTTGGACTGCCCAGCTACAAGAAGTTAGCCGCAAGCTATTTGCATCCGCTGCAGCTTTGAAGAGATTGCGTAATTTTCTACCGACTGCCACCAAGATTGCGCTTGCACAATCGCTTCTTCTACCCATCCTTGACTATGCTGATGCCAGCTATCTTGACCTTACCCAAGACCAACTTGATAAACTTGAGCGGCTTCAAAATTTTTGTATAAGGTTCATATTCGGTTTACGCAAATTTGACCATGTTTCCGAATTTCGTGTGAAGCTCAAGTGGTTACTTATTCGCCTTCGCCGGAATGCTCATATTCTTTCCATTTTGTATAATGTCCTATTTTCCCCTTCCACCCCTCTCTATCTCAAGGAACGTTTCCAGTTTCTTGGCGACTCCCACATGAAATTTTTAAGGTCATCAGATAACTTGAAGCTTAAAATGCCTATGCATTCCACAACGTTCGTCGACAAATCCTTTACTGTCGTAAAAGACTCGTAAAGGAACATTACTTGTCGCCGTAAGCTTCTTCTCGTAACTGTACCTAATTATCTATAGTCTTCATTCACTTTCGTTGCTTATTCATTTAATATGTATGTATATATTATTTAGGATATATATATATATATATATAATTGATACACAGATATATCTGTGTATCAATTTTAGTATATTGTATTTATTTATTTTTTTACACCAACGACAGCCCCCACTTTAGGTCCAGGCAAATCACTGTCCATCCCATGGTTGCCTGGAAGAGATCGCAGAAAGCGATAAGGCCGCCTGTTGTATATTTTGTAGTGTTTAATTTATTTTTTTGTCATGTATTTTTGTGGTGTACAATAAAGTATATATAAATAAATAAATAAATAAATAAACTTGAAGAAGATTTACGCGTCATCAATTTTGATCCAGTCTATAATTCCGCTGACCCGCAGTTTTGCATGTTGTATGTAATTGAAAATTTACGAAATGCAATTCTCGTAGTCCACAAATGCCATACACAGCGGCTGGTTGTACTCTTCGGTCTTCTGTACAATCTGCCGAACAGTATGGATGTGGTCCACGGTACTGAAGCCTTTTCGAAAACCGGCTTGTTCTAGTGGCTGGAACTCGTCAAGTCTCCTGGCGAGACGGTACGTGACGACCCTCGAGAACAGCTTATAAACGTGGCTCAGAAGTGAGATGGGTCTAAGTTCTTCAGCAATATTTTGTCGCCTTTTTTGAAGAACAGAACCACCGCACCTCTGCTCTACGCCTCCGGCGTTGTGCCTTCTTGAATGACGGAGTTGAAGAGACTCGCTAGCTCTTTCAGGACTGGATCCCCGCCCGCTTTAAGGAGCCCTGTCGTCATTCCGTCATCACCAGGTGCCTTGTTGTTCTTTAGCTCCTCGAGAGGGGTCGCCCTAATCTCGCACTGGTCGCACTGAAATTATTAGGTACCTATCTATTATTGATATTGTTGCGCTTCACTTCAAAAATTCAAGCTTTAAGTCCACTAAAATATGTAACTAACTACTCATCATTCTCCTGCCCTTATCCCAATTTATTTGCCGCAACATGTCCCTTTCTTCCATACTTCTCTATTAGTTGTCATCTCGGTAGTCACCCCCTTTCTAGACATTTTACCCTTCACACAGTCCATCCATCGTTTCTTTGGTCTTCCCCTACTCTTATTAAGACTTTCCTCACGACATTTTCCTCATTTCTCCGCATAACATGCCCATACCATGACAACCGATTTCCGCACAACTTTTCAGTCACCGGTGCTACTTTCAGACTTCCTCTTATGTACTCATTTCTTATTATATCCATTCGTGTCACACCGCACGCAAAATCCGCGCGCGAAATTGATTCAGTAAACGATTTTGAACAACCTACTTTCTTAATGTGCACCTAAATAATAGCATTCTTATCTCAGCTGCAAGCAATTGCCTTTCATTCATCCCTTTTGTGGCCCAACATTCTGATCCATACAAGACCACCTGTTCTTACCTTTGTTTTATATATATCTTGTTATCTCCATCCAGTGTTAACTGTATGCTTAACCGTCCGATCTAGTTCGTAACTAACTACTATGGTAGGTAAATTACTGTCTTGTTAAAACTGTGTATGAATTAAATTGTCATTTCTGTATATTTCAACGTTAAAATCCATTTTAAAGCTTCGTCCCAATTTATCCCGTTTGCTATTTTATTAAACAATACCCACCTTTGGAGGTTCGGCGCAGTCGGGTAAAAAGGGCCACCAACAAATTTTGAAACAGGGCAGCTATAGAACTAGCTACGCTAATGATCAGGAAAATAATGTTAACACAACCTCAAATTGGGTGAATTCAAGGTCATCAATCAAAGGTCATCCATAGATTGGTCGAAATTCATCTCAAGGGGTGTCACATAAGGAGGGGTTGGAAAATTTAATTTATATTTTTTATCTAGGACCTGTAGTTTCCGAGATATTTGGCAAACACTCAAACATGGGGTTTCCCTTCTGTTTTGGGACGTACGGGTCAGGTATGTACCTGAGCCTGAATGCGCGTTTCGTGGTGAGGGATAGCGCAAGGCATTTGAAAAATAAAAAACCAATATGCGTTACAAAATTCATTTATTTCAACATCGCACACGGGATACAATTTACTCAAATTAAGATTTCCTCCTCTGAAACTGGTCCAAAGTGAGATAGCAAAATATTGAATATTGACCTCTTAAGTATTGGATATCTAATGAATCACACTGCCATAAATTATTATCCTATAATGTTTGCGTGTGCTTAAAATCTGTAATCACACAACTAAGTAAATGCTTTCGTACATTACATTCGTATTCAAAAATACTGAGATTATCAATGAAATTCATAAATAAATATTACAATACCGGTGCTCAATAAATTAATGATCGTTTTACGCATCTATAATACTGAAATGCGAGATTCTACGCTGTAATGGAATGTCATAGTTAGATGAATTAAATTAACAACTTTGACACATTATTTGGTAATCCTTGTGGGATGAAGCTTGAACATGATACTATAAATAACGACGACAACATCGTGTCCCGGAATTAATGCACACCACCAAACACCCCAATTAGAATATTATGTTCTCATAATACGAGTATACAGAATACATACACTGAATTTTTACTATTTTAAATAAAGCATTTTTTATTTATTAATTAGTTATACTGATACTGATTGTGGGAGTAAATTGTCGTCACATTACAAATGTACGCACGCACACAGTCGCACACGTATAAGGTCTAGCGTAGTAGGTACCATTTTGAATGAACAGCAAAAGTGTGACTGTAATTTACGTAGATTAAATCATTTCTGGGATAATAAATTACATATTATATTAATAATGTCAGAAATCGATTCAGTTAACGATTCTGAACAACCTACTTTCTTAATATGCACTTAAATAATAATTTTGCAAAAAAAAAAATACATTGTATAAATAATATTGCAAAAAAAAAATACTCCAAATATTCAGACAATTATATTAGAATTACCTAGGAAAGTTCGAAGAAATATGTATATTTTCCAAAAAATTCGCTAGTTTTAGACACAGGAAGGACACTAGATATAGATGTATCATATACATCTGTATATAAATAAAAATTTGTCTAGTTTACCGTCATACCTTATCAGTACGAACGTTGATCACACATTATCACAGAACTTAACCAACATAACCCAAACTAAAACGAGTGTGCAGGTGCTATTTAAGTATATAATTAAATAATACTATCCAGAGCAGAGGAAGCAAATAAATAAATACACCTTTTTCTAATTAACTATAGAAGGACCGAAAGTACGCATTTGTATCATGAATAGATTAAATAATTTATGATCAATTTAGAAATATACTGTTTTCGTTATGTCTTATTTGTTATTTGTAAAGAAACTCGTTATGCAAATCAGCAATTTTCACATCAACTAATGTCTTGATCCTTGTAGATATTTTAAGGTGGATCCGCAGTTAGAGCCCGCGAAATTCAAATTGCAAAAAACGTAAGAAAACTTGAATTCCTTAACAGGAAACATTAAGAACTGCCTGAAATTACCTATTATTTTGTTTCCACTATTACTTGGTGTCATATTGCTCTACTAAATAAGACTACTTGTAGAGAAAAATATACATCTTGTATACACATATACTTTGCAATGATATATCTCTTTTCCTATATTAATGATCACTGATGGTTGGTTAGACTTGAATTCAGAATCAGAGGAAATTATAAATCTACTTTGCGTTGTGTCGTGTAGATTTACTTTTAAGTGAAAATTTATATTTAAAAATGTCCTTATTTTTTGGATGTCCAACCCATCTTGAGCAAGCATGGTGAGCTTTGCCCAGCAGTGGGACATTAATAGGATGGTATTTTTTTTAATCCACAACGGGGAGCTCTTGACCTTCATCTCACCTGATGGCAAGTGATGATCTGGCTGAAGGTGGAAACGAGCTGCACCCGGAATCCTCAACCTCGGAGGACCTATCTTACCTCTAACTGCCGAATCACAAAACGCTGTGTTAACATTGTTTTTATAGATAAGATGGTGGGAGCTAGACAGACTTAGAACAAGCCTTACCACCAACCAAACCGAGCAGGAAATTTTGCCGCGCTGGGAATCGAACCCGGGACCTCTGAGTCTGAGACAGGTGGTCTTACCACTAGACCATAGAGGCGGTTTAAATGAGATTCGAACTTTTTGTATATGCCATTGAGTTTGTAGTTCCATAACTTGATATGTAATTATCTAGGATTCTGAATTCAAATCAAAGAATTTACAGAAGTAATGAAGACTGCTCATGAATAGTTTTGTGCTGTGGTGCGAGTGTACATGATGGTGGTGAATGGTATATGATGGCGCATGATGGCCTCACTGCTCGCCATTCGCGTGAGTTAGTTTCTGTTTCTTGTTCGGCGGTGAGTTGAAGAGGGCGCCGCTGCGGAGGTCCTTCATGAGGAAGGGCACCTAGGGAAACCAAAAATAATATTAGTTGTAGAAAAAATTGGGTGCAGTATATACAATATCCTGATTCATGTAGTCATCAAAGTGCAAAAGCCTCAAAGATCGCAAATATGTTTATAAATGATCGCATTTATTTATCAAATAAAACTAATGTGATGGTTACATTATGGTCCCTTCGAGAACCAAAAGATGTAAGATCCACTTTTCAGTTTAAAAAAATGTTTCACCAGAAATTTAGTTTAAACTGAAAAAAAATATTGCTAAATTATAATTTCAATATATCTATTTCTTTATAAAAGTCTAAAATAACACAGTTTTAACTTTAGGAAGTGTGTGCGTCAGTCTATAGAAGGTCTAAATGCAATACCAAGAAACCTCTTAAGGGGTCATTGTACGCCATGGGACCTGGAGGCAAAAGTCCTCGCGCCCCTATGGGAGTGGCGCGAGGAGGCGAAACGCCGGGGCGTAACTCCACTGCCGCGAGAAATCGCGGCACAGCGGACGGAGCTCCGGCGGGATCTCATGGCGTCATGGAGAGTACGGTTGTCGCAACCCAGTGCTGGGCACGCCACGATTGCGGCGATAAGTCCCCTCGGCGTCTTCACCGCTTGACGCAGGTCCTCACCGGACACGGCAGCTTCGGAAGGTTCCTGTGTCGGATACGGCGGGAGGAAATGCCCGAGTGTCACCACTGTGTGGATCGCCCGGAAGACACGGTGGAGCATACGGTGGAGGTCTGCCCGGCTTGGGCAGAGCACCGCCGTGTCCTCGTGGAGGCGATCGGCGGCAGTGATCTCTCGCGTCCGGCCCTGGTTCAGGCCATGGTACGGAGTGAGAGGGCATGGGCAGCCGTCACTTCCTTTTGGGAAGCAGAAATGCTCGCGAAGGAGGGGGCGGGACGGTTGAGGGCAAGGCAAATTTCGCGCCCTCTCACCCCTAGCCGATCTGATTTTACAAGTACATCTTTATTTCGCTAAATAGCCTACGAGTTGGGCGGCTTTCTTTGACGCAACAAAAGATGCCGCCAAAAACTGCCGCCGCGCACGTGCCCCGGGTCGGTACCCCTACCCCTGTTACCCCGCCACCCGTCACCCAATGCAAATCACTTCCTTAGTCTCCCGCGCAGCTAACTTTCGGACGGATGTTATTGTTGACCTACGTAGCGAGTGACTTGTTTTGTTTACGTAAACGTTGACCATGTCTTATTCTAACGTATGTGTTGATGTGTCTTCGGAAATGTAACTGCAATTATGCAGAAGCACGAAGACTCTACCAAAAACGTTTTGCGAGTCTACCATTACCGTCGGCGAGGGCATTCCAACGTTTGCACACACGTACGTAATACACGTTTGCAATACCGGCAATGTGCACGGGCGAGACCAACATCGAGCTGACGCAGGCAGACCGAGGACTTGAGACAGAAGTCTTGGACTTGTTTGAGCACGATCCAACGCGAAGTACACGCTCAGTGGGACACGAACTCGGAGTAAACCACATGCGCGTTAGGAGAGTACTCATAGAAGATGGCCAGCACCCATTTCACTATCGTCGCGTCCAATCACTATTTCCCTCCGACTATGAGTCAAGAAGTGTAAGAGGTACAAAGTGGTCATATTGAACAGCAATTCCGTGGCCGTCAAGTAGACATCATAATAAATGAATGCATTAAAATGTAAATAGGTACCTACGTCAGGTTTTATGTGACAGACGCGGCGAATTTGTTTTTTTAACGTAGTGAAGTGTTAAATGTAGTTTTAACAATTATTAATTGTGTATAAAAATACTGTGTAAACCAACATTTTCAAAGATTAATTCGTTAAAGTGATACTGATAAACAATAGCTGGCAAGGTCACGAACTTATGTAGAAAAATAGGTAGATATGCGGCGGCGGTGCACCGGCGCGGCGGCACCGATCAAAGGGAGGGTGGAAACGTTCTGTCTACTTCTGGTTTTGCGTCATCGCTTTATGCAGAATTGCAGAAGTAACAAATCAATCATTACAAATATTAATAATTAAATATTTATTTTAATTGTTTTTGTTGAAGTTTTTTATAAATGACTTGCTTTATCGTTTGGTAAACCGATTCTTAAAATGTAGGTAGAAGGAACAACAGGGTTTTTGTTACTTATTGTATAGCCAGAAGTCCGTTGACTTGAATATTTTTTTATCAAAGTCGCTGTATCAATAGTCGACAAGACAATATACCTTATGCTCAAGTCCCAAGTAGTTGTTGGGCGGCAAGGCCAGCGCAGCCCGCATGATGTTCTCGATGGCGGCGCGCTGCTTGAACAGCGCGTTGACGACGGGCGCGCCGCGCGGCACCAGCGGCGCCTTCAGCAGGTAGGCCAGCGCCGACAGCACGGCGTGCATGCTCTGGTACGCTGCGCACGCCGCGCCATTAGAACCACAGATACAATAAACAGAACACATCACAACACACCAGTAATCCCCGAAGAGTTAGGCAGAGGTTCACCCACATTTCGCCAGTTATGTTTAAGTCCCATGTAATCTTAACTAATATTACAAATGCGAAAGTGAGTTTTGTTTGTTTGTTACGCTTTCACGCTAAAACGGCTGAACGGATTTTGGTGAAGTTTGGCACATGGGTAGCTCATGACCTGGGTTAGGACTTAGGATACTATTTGTCCCGGTAGTATGTTCCCGTGGGATAATTTCCGACCTCAACGCGGGCAAAGCAAAAGCTAATAAAAAAAATTGTAGAATAGAATGGTTACTATAAAATGTATAATCTACAAGTCATCTAATATTAATAAGAACTATTTATATCATAATATTATTGTTTTTAGGGTTCCGTAATAATCAAGGAACCCTTATAGGTTCGCCATGTCTGTCTGTCTGACCCCACTGTAGCTCAGAGACGTAAGAAAATAAAATCTTAAAAAAAAAAAATCTATAGTACCTCCTTTGCATGTAATGTGGAGATGATATTTTTTTTCTCGTCTACCCCATGGTGTGGGGTATCATTGGATAGGCCATTCACAAAATATTGGAGGTTTGTGAACACCACTTTTCGATTCAAGGATCCACTTGCGTAATATTAAGCATTAAAGTGCTAATTTTTGTTAGAGTCAAGTGTCCCCTCCCCCTGCCAGCTAAATGGTTGTTTATGGAGATGTGAAAAATGTGGCAGTAGTACATATAATGAAATTAAAAGGAAAACTATCACAGCTAGGTAGGCTTTGCAAGTTAACGAGTTATAGTCGACCAACTTAAATTTGCAGTTGGAGAATTGACCATGGCATATATAGATTTATGGGAGAACATGTTTTTTAACTACAATGTTAAGTTTGTAAACCGTCGGCCATTTTTTGTTTAACTATTTCAGTCTAATGGTCGCAACCCCTACTGCTAAGTATGAGGTTCTGGGTAAGATTCCCGCGTCGGGCAAAGTGATAATGGGTTTTTCTATCTAGAATTTCTCGGTAGTAGCTCGGAGTCGGTATTTCCGCCCGGTTGAGAGCAATAGGCTCGCCCCCCATTACATGGGACTCAAACATAACTGGCAAAAAGTGGGTGTGCTATAGGTATTGGTGATGGGTAACTCATTAATTTTATTTGAGGTTGAGGGAGGACCTCACTTTACCTCGTGAGGTCCTCACGAGGCACCCCTCATTTGAGGTGAGGAATCGTCAACGGCGTATTCACCTCACGCCTCGTGAGCCCGAGCCGAATTCAGCCGAACGTACGAGGGAGCGAGGCGGGCGGGTGCGACGATGACTCACGAGTCTCTACTCACTCGCGACTCGCGCGAGTACTCGTGAGTCACGAACTCGTTCGCCTCACCCCTCGCCACGATTTCATATTGTCAATGTCAATTTTTGAGGACGCGTGAACGAGTGTGGTGAGGTGGTTCAATGAGGAAATTCGAGTAACTCTTTCAATTTGCGATCATGAGTACCTCAAACGAGGGACCTCTTGAGTGAGGGACTCATCGCTAATAGGTATGCCTCTGTCTAACCCTTCGATGAATACAGGATGTTATGTTGTATGCTATAACTATATACTCACAGCGGTCTGCGTCGCGGAAGGAGAGCCGAGCGAACAGCTCGCCCAGTAACACCAGGTCCAGTATAAGAGGGACTGCCAGGAGCGAGTCCTCGCAAGTATTGTGCACCACGATGGTGTTCGTACCGTGCAGCAAAATCTCCGATGTGTACTCGTCCATGGCGCGTTTCGAGTCCCCTGGAAGAATATTGAGGTTATGAATGGGGAAGACAACTGTCAAATTATGTTTTTTTTTTTTATTATTTGTATGTAGATTGCATGTTGCCTGGATTCAGCACAATGTGAATTGTTTATGAATAAATAAAATGAAATGAAATTAATGCAAAAGGAGTATGTAAGGAGCGTATCAGGTGGCGTTCTATAGTCTCTGCCTACCCCCATGAATGTTTTTTGCTTTTATCCAGCTGCTAATGGAGTTTCTTGTTAAAACTTCACCGCGAGATTGTGCTTCGTGTTTTGTCTTGTCACTGATTGGTTTTGACATTTTACATTCAAGATGACTTTGACAAGTGACGAACACTCAGCGTTGTCTCGCGGCGAAGCTTCCAGCAAGCTGGGTCGTTGACACGCCAGTCAGTTAACTTAGTCCCGAGCTGCTGGTACACCCACTCGGGACGAAAAAAACATTGTATTTTCAAATTTTTGAAAAAACTTTCATGTATATTGATAAACTGCATAAAGAAAGAAATAAACTTGACAACTCAAACACGTGAACATACATTAAAGCCCAAAACACAGGTACAGTCACGGGCACAAATATGTGTGTACATCTTGCTAATTGTGAGATTAGCAAAATTCAAAAGCGATTTTCTCGTGAAATAACGATAAAACTTAAGAAAAAGCCCTATTTCACAATACTATGGGTTCCAAAACGCTATGTGAGTAACAACATCAAATTACAGTCAATACAGTAGGAGAAAATCACTTTAAAAAGTTTCTAATTGTATACATAGTGGCCCAGGTTCGCTCGGGGACTTTTGCCCGCGTCGGTATTCTTTTCGCGCACTGGATTTTCAACATTCTGCTTAGTGCAGAGGGTTGAAAATTCAACAGTGTGATTTTTCCACGCGCTGGGATGCTTTTGTTGGATTTTCAATGCTCGGCTCAACTCCAAGGGTTGAAAATCCAGTGCGCGATAAAATCCCGGTGCGAAATTTTTACGTACTTCTTTTTTTACTATCTCTTCAGCAGTGTAGCATTTTGCTTCACATTTTATGATAATGTAGAACTTTTCTACAGAGGAACATAAAAGCGAACTCACCGACATAGGGCACATATTTGATGACGACCACGTGGTCGGGCTTCTCGCCCGGGTTGTACAGGATCTGGTTCGACTCCACCATATCGTCGACCACGTTGCTCTTTGTGATCTAAAGAACATAAAAGAAAGACATTAAATTATTTACGTAGTCGGGCCATAAGTTCTGTCATATAGGTAAAATTTCGAATTTAGAATGCAAGCCGAGGAAAATACTATAGGCATTCGAAATTTTAATATTTAAAGAAAATAAAAACAAAGGGTTTCTGGATTTTGTTCATTTTCTAAAATGGAGTGGACGCGCAAAGAATACAGAGTCGCAGTAATTGCATTGCATCGTTGCGGTCACGCGCCAACTGAGATTTTCAAACTGCTGAAAAATTTGAAAATCCCACTGAGATTTATTTATAGTACTTTCAAACGATGCAGGGAAGATTCAAGATAAGAATATAAACAAAGGAGCTGGAGTCCGAACAGTACGAGGTCGACCACCTCGTACTGTTCGGACTCCCGCGGTCATCAAAGCAGTGAAGGCGCGAATCCAACGAAATTCTGTCCGCAAGCAAAAAATGTTGGCTCTGCAGATGGGACTCAGCAGACTCGAAAGAAGCCGGGTTTTGTTAAGGCGGTACGCGGGAAAAAAATAACGCGAAATGCTTTTTTTCGGACGAAAAAAATTTTAATGTTGAGGAGAGTTTCAACAAGTCGCCGATATTGACATGAACGTCGTGCGAGCTTCGATTGATGACTGGCCTTGCAGATTGAAGGCTTGTATCGAAGCAAGGGGAGGACATTTCGAATAATTTTAATGTGGTTTAAATCTGTATTTTATACCCTTTCATTTGATATATAAATGGTTGTAGTGCGTAACTCATTGTGTCATTTATTTAACTTTCCATATGTGACAAAACTTATGACCAGACTACGTACTTAACAATAGACGGGATATAGCAAACAAATTCGTATAATCCAATACATTTGTCCTAGTGGGCAAAAGTCGTCAGTCTAGTCGTGTGGTACCAAATAGTTATTTATGCAATTGTTGAGTAATAAGGGGTACTTAAACACGAAGGAATGAGGAAAATGTCGTGAGAAAAGTCTTGAGTATGAATGTCGATGGCTATAATAGTAGAGGAAGACCTAAGCAACGATGGTTGGACTATGTGAAAGATGATATGGCTAGAAAGGGGGTGACTACCGAGATGACAACTAATAGAGAAGTATGGAAGAAAGCGACATGTTGCGCCGACCACAAATAAATTGGGATAAGGGCAGGAGAATGATGAATTGATGATGAAACACGAATGTGATGAACATACGAAGGCGAAATAGTTATCACATGAGTGTTTTAACACCTAATTATATGCAGTTGCATACAAGACTTTATCTACACACATGATATGAATCTTCTATAAAAGGGTACTGAAACCATTGGGTGTTGTAGTGTGATAAGAATTGTGTAAAATCATTGAAAGTTTCTGGTAATAATTTGTTAGAAATGTCCTTTGCTGCATTAGAAATACGAGGTGCATTCAATAAGTACCTAGCCTCATCGCCAGAGGGCGCTGTAGTTTCAAAAGAGTTTTACCACAGTGTAGCACATTCTTTTTTAATTCTTTTTTCCTGAATCCAGCGGAGTTTTTGCGTCGTTTTGTGACCGTCGATGAAACCTGGATCCACTGGTACACACCAGAGACCAAGGAGCAATCAAAACAATGGATCCAGACCGGGGAACGTGCTCCAAAGAAGGCGAAAACTGTAAAATCGGCCGGAAAAGTTATGGCCACCGTTTTCTGGGATTCACAAGGTGTGATCTACATAGATTACCTTGAGAAGGGTAAAACAATTACAGGGCTTTACTATGCCGATTTATTGGGCCGATTCGACGCCGAATTAAAGAAAAAACGACCCCATCTGTCGAAGAAAAAAGTGCTGTTTCACCACGACAACGCACCGGTTCACACGTCTGCCGTTGCCATGGCCAAATTGGTCGAATTACGCTACGAATTGTTGCCCCATCCACCGTATTCTCCAGATTTGGCCCCTTGTGACTTCTTTCTGTTTCCTAATCTGAAAAAATCACTCGCCGGGAATAGATATGGATCGAATGAGGAGGTCATCGCCGCCACGGAGGCCTATTTTGCAGAGTTTGACAAAAACTATTTTTCGGACGGGTTAAAAAAGTTGGAGCATCGCTGGGCTAAGTGTATCGAACTAAAAGGAGACTTTGTTGAAAAATAAATTGCCACTTTTCCAAAATTTTCGTTTACTTTTTGTAGGCTAAGTATTTATTGAATGACCCTCGTATCTACCTATGCTACACTACTATACATCGCGATTGTTCGCGCGCAGAGTTTCGCATTTGTAGCATCTACTTAAAGCTATCTCGCTTACACGCACCGGCTTTTACCGGGCTTTCAAATACTATATCTGTCACTTTCGTACTTATAGCGATGTGCCGTATAACGAGTGCATAGAACAAATCGATCACTATGGCAGATTTAAGCCGGGCTTTCGGTATGAAGTTGCACGCGTATGCGTGACCTTGTCAGCTTGCCAACTCTGCAGTGTTGCCGTTTTAGCCACGTTGTGAGATCTTGGAGATTTTTAACGAGTTTGGAAACTTTTTTAACATTTAGCAACAATAAAAACTAGCGACTTTTAAAATAACGAAATTAAATATTCAATCAATATCTTAAAAATAAAAAAATTGCGACATCTAGCTAGATTTTTCATATACCTGGCGACTTTTTTTGTTTAAATGACAACACTGAGTAGTTCCCGACATCCGAGAGTGCAACTAACTTCAGTTTCATTTGCTTGAGTGGAAAAAGGTTTCGTTGTTAAAGTTTTTTGTGTGTTTTCTTAGATTTCCTCAGTGATACAATTGTTTTGGTGACTTACCTACAACTATGGAGGTAATTGTACCTTGTGAGGATTTAAAATGCGTTCAAGTTTTGATTGGCGAAGATAAGGTAAAATCTTTAAACTTTGCTCAGAAAAAACAGTTAATTTCTTCATTAAAACCGACGCCTAATCTATGTATTTCTCAGACTAGTAAATCGCATAAACGAAAATTTAATAGATCAGTGTATAAAACTAGTTGGATTGTTGGCTGTTCGCATACTAATAAGTTGTATTGCTGGTGCTGCATATTTTTTTCGAATGAAGATTCCGTTTGGAATACATCTGGTTATAATGATTTAAATAACATATCTGGCGCCATTAAAAGGCACGCAAATTCCCATAAACACCTGTGTGCAATGGTTTCTTTCGGTAATTTTGGTAAACAACGAATTGAGACATCTATATCACGCCAGTTATCTGAGGAAATTTCAAAATATAACACGCGCGTTGAAAACAACCGTAGTGTTTTTCAAAGATTAGTCGATATTGTTTGTCATTTAGCACAACAGGAACTTCCTTTAAGAGGACATGATGAGTCCAAAACTTCATTAAATAAAGGCAATTTTTTAGAACTGGTCTCGTTAATTTCAAAATACGATGTCGTTTTAGAAAAACATATGCTGCATCAGGAAAGTGACAAACCGGGGCCGAGTTATTTATCTAACAAAAATCAAAACGATATTATTCATTCCGTAGCCGATGTGATGCAAACTTGCATCGATTACGAAGTTAGACAAACAAAATTTGTTTCAATTATTATTGACGAAACCCCCGATGTTAGTCATAGAGAACAACTGTGCTTGATTCTCAGATATTATTATAAAAATGAAATTCATGACCGTTTTTTGGGCTTTCTTAATGTGTCGGAAAGTCGCACAGCAGACTCACTCTCTAATATTATTTTAGAATTATTGAATAGACATGATTGCATCGCAAAATTAGTAGCGCAAAGCTATGACGGTGCTAGTGTAATGTCCGGTGTAAGATATGGAGTGCAACAAAAAGTTAAAGATGTTTGTCCACAAGCAATTTACATTTGGTGTAATGCGCATATTTTGGCCTTAGTGTTGTCTAAATCATGCAATAGAATTCAGGAGGTTAGTTTATTTTTTTCAGCCCTTCAGGCTGTGTGTAATTTTTTTAGTAATAGTACAAAACGAGCTGCTTTTTACGATACTCATTGCAGCAAAAAATTGCCTAATGCTCCCGCAACTCGTTGGACATACATGTCGCGAGTCGTAAACACGGTTTTTGAACAAAAAAGTAAACTTATTGAGTTGTTTTCTGATCTGTGCGACAATCCACATAACTGGGACGGGGATACGATTTTAGCTGCGGAGAATTTTGAAAACACTTTGCGATCTTTTAATTTCAATTTTTTTCTTTTATGTTTCATCGGATATTTGAAAAAACTGACTGCTTGTACAATATTCTACAAAAATCACAAGTTGATATCGGTTATTGTATTAATAAAATAAAGGAATTTCAGGCATGGTTCCGTGCTGAATTTCAATCCGAATTTGATCAAATTTATGAGAACACGTTGCAAAATAACTCGGCTCCGGAGACGTAACGTACGCTGTGCAAAAACGGAATACAGACGTCTTTTTGTAGAAGTAATTGATAAAATTAATACCGAAATTACTGACCGATATTCTAAAATTTATAAATTAAAGTTTTTCCAACTGCTTAACAACAAAAAATTTGACAATTATCACTCACATTTTCCTACAGAGGAATTAGATTCATTATTTGACATTTATGCAAACTATTTCGACAAACAAACATTAAAAAGCCAATTGATTTGCTTGTATTCTAGTCCTGATCTGAAAGATCGTAATGTTTTGATTTCATTCATGAGAATAACCTCGAAGATGCCTTTCCCGAGCTGTTAAAGTTAGCGTATCTTGTTGTAACTATTCCGGCTACAAGTTCTTCCGCGGAACGTGCTTTTTCGTCTCTTAAACGTATCCATACCTATCTGAGAAATACACAAGGTCAAGAGCGTCTTTCCGAATTATCAATGATAGCTATTGAAAAACAGTTGTTGGTAGAATTAAAACGATCACCAACATTTTACTCTAATTAAATCATTTCTTAAGAAAGATAGACGATTCCAATTAGAATATAAATAATTTATTTAAATTCTTTATTACATTCTATCTAGCTATTTTTTAACTTTCGTTTTGTAAACTTTTTGTTTTGTTTTTTTTTTTGTCTGTAACCTGGGTCCTGTTACGAAGGAAGCAACTACTTACCATAACTTTGTTCCCTCAAACAATGAAGCAAACCAAACAGCTTTTTTCAAAGCCACCGGAGGTATGCAATTGCTGATATGTTCATTATATTCAATCTAGCACTAGCATGCCTTCAGTGTGCTTTGGTTACCTCATTCACCGCACGACAAGCAAGAGTGAAATTGAAGAAAGAAGAGGAAAGAAGAAGATGGATGGATGAATTCACTTTTAATTTATTGTACCTAACCAGTAGTTTATGAGAAAATTGCGATGATACATACGTAGGTACCCACATACTCAGTCGAAAACTGAACTTTCTTTTTTTGAAATCGGTTAAAACTTTATTGGGCTTGCGTTATTTTGAAACCCTAGGCACGCCACTGCATGTAAAATACTAGTATTCAGCACCCGGTCAGACTGGAAGCAGACCCTAACATAGTTAGTAAAGGCAGATGATGATGATGTTTGACAGTTGTGCGACAGCAACAGGAATAATTATCAACCAAAGCACGTGCTAACGTTTAACGTTTATTTATATTTTTCGTTAAGATCCATTTACACGGTGCAAGTTTCTAGAACGTTCAAGAGCAGTAATCGCATACCATAGAGCAAGTTCAATTTTATTGCCATTCAAGAATCGCATGTCAGTGTTTACACGCGTGCGATTTCCATAAAATCGCATATTGAATGCAAGTTTTTCCGTTCAATAAAATTGCGTGCGACTTACACCGAGGCAACTTTATTGCAAGGCGAGCATGCAAGTTTTGCCTCATCCTAATACACAGTTGCACGTCCTTCATCCTTGTACAATTGATTCAAGTATGGCCCGTATTTGCGCTGCCAAATACTTCAATAAGTGCACGTAAAATTGCGTGTAAAATTCCACGTGTAATGAAGTTTCATTACACGTGGAATTTTATTGTAGGTGAAATTGTACAAGGGCGGCACTGAAAATTTCGGGAATCAAGGAAGTGACACAACATTACTATTTAAAAATGTATTTATTGCTTTTCGAAGTATTTTCCGCGAAATTTGACACATTTTTCCATACGATGGAACCAATCATTGAAGCAACCATTCCATTCGGAAGTTGGGGTCTCCAAAATGGCCGTTTTGTAGTCGTCCACAGCTTCTTCAGGTGATGAAAATCTCTGTCCACGCAATTTATTCTTTATTTTAGGGAAAGTATAGAAATCATTAGGGCTTAGGTCGGGGCTGTACGGCGGATGGTCTAATAATTCTATGTTTTCTTGCTCTAAAAACTCTTTTGTTCTGTGCGCGGTGTGAGATCTCGCATTGTCGTGATGGAGGATGATGTGGCAGTTGCAGTTCTCTTTACGGAGTTCAGAAACGACCTGTGGCAAACAAATGCTAGCATACCATTCTGCATTAACCGTTCTTTGTCCCTCAAGAGGAATAGTCGTAACATGGCCGGTTTTGGAGACAAACGTGGCCACCATTTTTTTTGCAACACTCCGTGAACGAACAATTTTTGTTGGCTTTAACTCATTTTCGAACACCCAAACTCGTGACTGGTTTTTTGTTTCGGGTTCGTACGCGTATATCCAGGATTCCTCACCTGATACGATGTTGTATACAGCATTTGAGGATCCTGCGTGGAATCTATCAAGAGTTCTGACGCACCAAGTAACGCGAGCCGCTTTTTGCCCTTCACAGAGCGAATGCGGTATCCATCGGGAAAACAACTTTTTTACACCTAATTTGTTCATGCAAGATTATTTGTATTTGACTCATGCCAATGTCTAAAGTTGCCTGAATTTCGCGGTATGTCACAGTCGATCTTCCTCAATCAGTTTACGCACAGCATCAACGTTTTCTTGGGTGACTGCAGTTTTTGGACGTACTTGACGGGGATCATCACTGAGCTTGACACGTCCACGTTGAAATTCAGCAAACCAGCGATAAATTGTGGTTTTGGATGGGGCATCACCAAATGCAGAAATCATCCGGTCAACACACTGTTTTTGTGTTAAACCACTACGAAATTCATAATAAATCATCGCTCTTGAATTTTCTCGAGTCAATTCCATTTTCTCAACGACTAAACTTGTTTGACAAAACCTTGTGACAAGACTATAGTTGCAAAACTTCTGAAAAATTCTGAATAATTCCGGAATACTTCTGGGAAAGTTTCTTTAAATCAGAATTATTCAAAATGAATTTTATTGAAATTTTTATTTTTTTTGCTGAAATATCGTATTTTGCATCGATACTAGCATACAGATGCCTCATCCCATACAAAGAAATGTCCCGACGTAAAGAGCAGATTTCATCTGGCAATTCTAGCTATTTTTGTACATCAATCGCGTTCGTTCCCAATAGATGGTGTTAGTAGCGACTTTGCAAGAAGGGTTACATTATACTTTTATTCCGAATAGATGACGTTAAAAGCACACTGTACTTTTGTACTGCTGCTACGTACTCCTTACTCCTATTATCAGTGATATTATTAAACAAAACAAAATTTAAAAAATCGAGATGTTAACCTTTGAAATTTAATACAGCGCCATCTACTGGTATAAATATTAATTGTGCATTCCAATCATCTTTGAAATTTGTACTAAGAGCTTATTGTTACATAATTTGGTGTGATTATGATTATTATTTGTTGATTATGTATGAATAAACCTTATAAAAGTCAACAAAAACTTTGAAATTACACTTTAATCATAGATCAATAAATGTCGTGCCATCTGGTGACATTTATTTGAAACTCTTTGTTAGCGGTGATACAGGCGATGGCGGTGCGGGGTGCGGTAAGAGGGGAGATGCTCCCCGGAAGTTTTCGCCCGCGGAGAAAGATTCATACCCCGCAATCGAATGTTTCCGCGGAATATTTCGACCGAATTATTCAGGAATAAACGTGTTTATTTTGTTGTGTGGTGGGTGAATTTATTTTTCAGTGGCACATAAGTAAGTAAAATATAAATGTTTATTTTATTATAAATATGATTGATTAAGTATAATATATTATGTTGATATTTTTATAGGTAAATATGTTATCCTGCGATTAACAGGATTTTTATTTCTTTGTGCTATTTTTGCAAATGCTCTTTTTCTAAATGTTAGGTACTTAGTTGTGGAATAAAAAACCACCGAGCATATTTGATTTGTTTTTTGAAAAAGGGATACCTATGTTTTTGATTAGTTTGTATATAGCTCTTCTGTTCGCATCCCGAGTATTCGCGAGTCACATAGATATGTATTAATCATTACCTACTTATCTACATATCGCGTATAAAAGTCAATAAAAACAAATAAAGGCAAGCCTTGCAAGCAAACACGTTTTGATGCGGTTTTCAGAAAAGTACCTATTTGCTATACTTAGGAGTAGGTTTTGATATATATTAACTGACTTCAATAAAAAGAAGGTTATGAGTTTGAACCGTACGTAGGTGTGTATGTTTGTCCGCGATTATCTCGCGTTAAACCGCTTTTGATGCAGTTTTTAGAACAATATTACTAGGGTGCGTCTAATGTTGTTGATGATTGTTTTGCGATTGATCGGTCAACGCATACAGACGTGCACATCAATGCATTATAAAAAATAAATAAATTAACACTTGCATAAATACTGACCCAGTTTTATAGTGTACTAGCGTGTTTTATAAATCAAGTAATGTTAAGGATGATCTGACTAGATTATAATAATATACAATTTTTATAATCTGAAATATGGACGGCAGCCCCTTTCCTCGGAGCGGGTTGACTCCGCGCAGTCCCCCATCGACACCAACACCAAGATCACCTCAACAACCCAAGCAGAACCAAGAAGTGGCTGTGGACCCAGCTGAACCTATCCCTACTCCGGAAATTCAGAACTGGTTGGGGTCCATTGAACAATGCTTGAATGAGGTCTGTGCCACTGCTAATGAAGGAAAACTCAATTCGGACCAGAAGTTAAGAATCAGCAATCTTTGCCGAAAAGTCGGACACGGAGTTTCTCAAATGGCCGTGCGATACCAGTCGTTGAAATCAAGTGCCATACAAACACATAACGCCCTTAAAACCATGACTGAAGCTCGAGACCTAGCGGACTGTCTTACAGAGATGAACCGCACCATTCAGGAGTCCTGTACGAAGCAAGGAGCAGGGAAGTGTGATACATCTTTTGCCGATATGGTGAAGAAGGGATCCAACAATTTTGTCCGCCCCAACCAACTTAGCTCCGTGGCAATTTTCCCATGTGACAACTCAAAGACCAGTGACGAAACCAGGAACATGGTCCAAAACATCATATGCCCAGGCGAAATGAAGCTGAAAGTACGAAGCGTGCGCAAAATCGGAAAAGGAGGTCTCATAATCAGCACGGAGACTAAAGATGACCTGGACAAGCTCAAGCAAACAGTCCAAACTGCTTCGTCAGAGCTTACCATCGACGAACCCCGAAAGCGCAAACCTCGCATTGTAGTAATTGGAGTGCCCGCATCTATGACTGAAAATGAGGTCTTTAAATGTCTATATGAACAAAATTTAGCTGACAAACTGCCTACTATGTCTCGAGATACTTTCATGACCTCAATCAAACTAAGCCACAAATCTGGGAGGAAAGATACTGAAAACTGCAATTATATAATTGAAGTTCCAGCCGTAATTCGGAAGGTCATGATCACCCAGGAACGACTATTTATAAATTGGACGTCCTGCCCAGTACGTGACTTCACTCTGGTAACCAGATGTTACAAGTGCCAGCAGTACGGCCACGCGGCCAAGTTCTGCAAAGCCACTGCCCCTACGTGTGGTCATTGCGGTGAAGAAGGGCACACCATTCAAGACTGCACAAAGAAAGCAGAAGCGCCAAAATGTGCAACATGTCTGCGCTTCAAAAAACCAGCGAGCCACAAAACGGGAGATCTGGATTGTCCAGCTAAAAAGTCTGCCGAAAACAGGTACATCAACTCAATCGACTATGAAGGCGCCTAAGAGCGCCACATACCTGTTTTTTTTTTAGACTTTATTTTTTATTTTATTTAATTTTTAATATACTATGGATAGTACCTTAATTACGGACATAGATAATAGTTTTCAAACTGTTTCAAAGTCATGTAAGGTTGAGGACTGCAGACAATATCTTTCCATGTATCAAAAGTCACTAACCATATTAACACAAAACATTCGTAGTATTTATAAGAACATGGATAGCTTTAACATTTTTCTTCATAGACTTAACTTTAATTGTGATATAATAATACTAACCGAGTGCTGGTTATCTAATCGCCAGGATAACCTCCCAGTAATACCAGGGTACAACGTATCTTTTACCAGAATCAATAACAATCAAAATGATGGTGTAGTGGTCTATTCAAAAGATTCTTTAATGGTCACAGTCGAGGAACCCAATCTACACGACTGTAAGAGTAATTGCTTGATTATCAAAATTGGTACAACCGCAGCAATAATTGCTATATATAGATCTCCTTCTGCTAGAAACTTGGATGCTTTTCATGCTTCCTTAAACCAAATCTTTCAAGCAGTAGCCACTTTTAAGAATGTTATTCTAACTGGTGATATAAATATAAACATTAACTCTGATAACTGCAATGCAGGGATTCAAGACTATCTTAATATCTGCTCATTCCACGGTTTTCTGTCCGCACATACACTGCCTACTCATCAAAGCGGTTCCTGCCTCGATCATATGATAATCAAATCCAATTTTTCGTTTATTACACTTGTTACTAACTCTACAATTACCGACCACCACGCAGTTTTACTGACCCTTAACTTAACGCTGCCTAAGCAAAATCGCCCGCAGACCAAAACGCAACTAAACACAAACAAACTTGAATATGATTTATGCAACATTGATTTTAGCCCAGTTTTCAATACACCTGACGCTAATTTTGCTTTATCGTACTTAATAAAACATGTTCAATCAGCTATATTACGCAACACGACCGTTATTACAGTAAACAAGAAACATTATAATATTAAACCTTGGATTACTCCTGGCCTAATTCGGTGCATAAGACAGAGAGATAAACTTCATCAAAGATATAGGAGGAACCCAGACAATCTTGTCACTAAAGTCACCTATACCAGATACAGGAATTTTTGTAACAAACTCCTAAAGGACTTAAAGAAAAATTACGATAAAAATGAATTAAATAGAGCGGGAAACAATAGCAAGCAACTTTGGAAACATATCAAAAACGTCACCTGTATGTCAAAACAGCGCGAATCAAATTCAAGTTTACTGCTTTCTAATCCTTCACCTATCCTGTCAGCCAACGAAGTGAATAATTTTTTCATAAATGTTGGGAAAACTCTTGCTGAGCAGATTCCAAAACCTGACTGTGTTCAACCTTCTTCCCAAAAGTGTGAAAATAGATGTACCCTAAAATCTTTTGCCCTGCTAGACACCGACGAAGACGAAATTACCCAAATAATCTGTAGACTAAAAGATGACTGTGCTGTTGGATGGGATAACATTAGCAATAAGATCCTTAAACTCTTTAAGCATATCCTTGTACCTCCCTTAACACATATTTTTCGTATGTGTTTTTCTGAAGGCATTTTCCCTAAATGTTTAAAAAAAGCAATTGTAATCCCTATCTTCAAATCCGGAAACAAAGACCTAGTGAACAATTATCGGCCAATATCACTACTCCCCTCAATATCTAAAATACTGGAGAAAATTATAAACAGTAGACTAGTTAACTATCTAGAAAAAAATGACCTCTTATCATCTGCGCAATTTGGTTTTAGAGCCAAATTATCCACAGCCGATGCAGTGCACAGTCTAACAGATTATGTCTCAGAAGAACTTGGTAAAGGAAACCAGACCTTGGGGATCTTCCTTGATCTGGCGAAAGCTTTTGATACAGTCTCCGTTTCGACGCTTTTGTACAAATTAGAGGCCTTAGGAATAAGGGGAACGCCGCTAAAACTTTTTGCTGACTACTTAGACGATCGCTATCAATGTGTTAAAATTGACAATATTAGTAGCGACGAGCAAAAAAACACAGGTTTTGGTGTTCCCCAGGGAAGTATTTTGGGCCCCACCCTTTTCCTGATTTATATTAACGAATTGTGTGGTTTAAATATTAATCAAGGCAAAATTATATCATATGCAGATGACACGGCGTTAATATTCACCGCTAAAACTAATACCGAAGTGTACAAATATGCTCAAATAGGTTTCAATACTGTGTCTAACTGGCTTCAAAGCAACTCACTAACATTAAATGCCGACAAGACAAAATATATTCACTTCTCCATCCGCAAACCGCATTTAAATATTACTAACTCTCATCTGTATGCCCATCATTGCGGACTCCGCCCAGTCAGCATATGTAAGTGTCCTTTTATCCTTAAAACATGTAGCATAAAATATCTCGGGGTTCAAATAGACGAGTTGCTCTCTTTTAGACCACATATAGACAGTTTGGTTACAAGAGTACGCAGGTTAATTTTTGTTTTTAAAAGATTACGAGCAATTGCAGATAAAAAACTAGTGTCACAAGTTTACTTGGCCCTAGGTCAATCTGTAATACAGTACTGTATTACTTCATGGGGTGGAGCACCTAAAACTTACTTACTGCCTCTTGAAAGAGCACAGAGAGCAATTTTAAAAGTGGCAAACTTCCATCCCTTTCTCTATCCTACAGATCTGCTATACAAATCCTGTAACGTGCTGACTGTTCGACAGCTTTTTATAACGCACTTGGTATTAAAACAGCACACCATGCTCTCCTATAACATTGAGAGTACTAATAAGAGACGGAATGATATTGTATGTGAGTCAAATGCATCCTCTAAATATGTCTTTGTAAACAGATTTTATACATTTTTAGGCCCATTTCTATACAATAAATTAAATAGGAAATTAAATATCTATAAATTAAATAACTACGACTGTAAAAAGGTTATACTGCAATTTTTACTTAGCATATCATACAGTGAGACAGAGGATTTACTCGTTGTCTGTAAATAAAACATGTTAGTCTTTTAAGTTAATATTAGTTTTAATTAGTTTTCTCAGTTGTTAATTATATATTTTAAATTTCTAAGCACCTTTCTAGCCTGAAACACAGGTCCTACCTAGTTCAGGCAAATGAGCAAATGTGTTCTTTATTATCTTTAAGATAAGTTATTGTAAATCTGCACCATTTTTATAAATAAACTATATTATTATTATATTATTATTATTATTATAATGAAAGCGCGACATGGAGTTTTTTTTTTTTAATTTAATTGGCAACATTATTCAGCCGCAATTGTACGAAAACAAAAAAAAAATTAAGTGTCAAGAAATAATTCTCCTACTAGTTAGTAATACCACATACAAAATTTTTGTTTTTAAACTCTTTTTCTCAGGTCGCGCTTTCATAAGACGGACTATAGTCACTATATGTATACGTGACATAAACAAATGTTGAGATAAAAATATTTAAGTAAAAAGATAGAACCAACTTCACCTCAAACCAACCTCTTCAATAAAATCTTAGAACATAGAACCAACTTCAATAAAGACGGAACTTTATTGAAATCCGTTCTGTTTTTATTACTGTTAACCCATTAAAGTATGTTGTACTCAATTGAGTACAGCCTTATCCCGAAGTGTAAATTACAGATCTTGCAAATTTTAAGTGATACACCTTATTATTTTATTTCGTTACGCTGTACTCAATCGAGTACAGTGACTTTTAATAGGTTAATACAATTTTCCCGGTTTTTTTTTTGACAATTGAAATATTCCCAAAGTTTCAGAATATTTCGGAATACTTCCGAAGTATTCGACGGGAATGATTCGGAATTTTTCGCGCCAGCATCTATAGACAAGACCGAGAATCTTTTTTTAAATAAATAAATGGTATTCGATTTTTAAAACCAAGGAGTTTTCAATTAAAAAGATTTTAATATGACAGGAACAGTGGAAATATTCCATTCCCGATACTTTTAGTGCAGCCCTCGTATTTATTGTACGTGCTTTTTACACCTATACCAGTTTTGAACGGCAACTAACTTGCCCGTATCGTGCAACAATATTGCACCTGTTGTTTAGACGGTGCCAGTTAGTTGCCCTTCAATTTTATGATATGCTACAGGCATTATAGTTGCACCGCGTAAATGGAGCTTTAGTGTCTACACACATTCAGAAAGTTTTTTTTTTTCTTTTCATTTGTCTTTAGTTACACCCATCAAGCCACGTGTTCGACTGCTAAGTGTGTGGCGGCTTCTACATCGCCACTACGTACACTGACGTCACGCCAAATCCTGCATCACGCAAGCAGAGTTTACCGCGCAACTAGCATATATACAACATCCCGACATCAACCGTCGGGCAGTAGCCCAGCAGACACGACACCCGTCTGGTCGGAGGATCCTCCCTTTTCTAAGGAGGGTGAGTGAACTTTACAGCCTGTTCCTCATCTATCTATAAGTGCATACGTTTGTACTAACCTCCTTGGAACGGAACTGTTTTGGGGCTGACAGATTCTTGCCGTCATTGTTACCCAGGTGGTTGTAGCTCACGATGGAAACTGGCTTCAAACCTGAGGATATAAAATTTCATAGGATAAACATGAAAATCGAAAGACTAAAGAAATGTATTCGTTATGAGCAGAGATCGGATATTCGGATGCATATTTACCTAAGTAAATTTTTGCTATGAAAGTATGGAAGCGGCTTCTTAAAAATCTTTTTTTTTTAACAGAGGCCACGAACAACGGGAATGCATAACTAGTCCGGTGTATAGTATGGAAGCGACTTCTAAAAATATATTTATTAAAAAAAAAACCGGGATTATTGGATTGCATGTTTATTTAAAATTAATGTTTCTACCTACTTTACATCATAATATTAAGTAGGTACATATGCATCCAATTACATTTATGTAGTCAGAAAAAAACATAAAATTTGTCGAGTCGGGAATGGCGGGCGGGATTTTTACGATCGATATAAAAGTGCATTCCATATAAGCTAACATTTGAAAGTAAGTTAATATACATTCGATTCTATAATCAGAAACCTAAATTTGTATTCCCATAGCCGCGGGATTTTGCGATACAAAAGCGCATTCCATATTAGCCAACATCTCAACTTTAGGTGAATATGCATATGAATATCCGATCTCTAGTTATGAGTGCTTGTCAGTTGGGCAAAAGGTGGCTTTGGAACTCGCAACTCTTCAGTAGCGATATTTTCAATTACGGAGGTCAGTGACACACATACACGACGGACGGACGCTCATGTGTGAGTATTATGTACCTAATATAAAGCTACCATTTACTGGGTACGTCTTTCGTTGACTTGAATGTGCCCTGGCGGCTGGGAGTATGCCATGCTCACCTTAGAGTGAGCATGACACAAGTCTTGTATATTTGGTTGCCATGAACGTTTAACAGTTAAATTCGTTCTTAGCCTTTAGTTAAAGGCTAAGAACGTGCACGTGCACGTGCACGTGAACGTGCACCATCAGCGAGATATTAGTAAAATTGTAATCTAGTTAGATTACAATTTTACTAATATCTCGCTGATGGTGGGTATTGGATCATTAAGTTCCCTTCAAAATGGTTGAGCTGAATGGTGTCAATCATTGCGTCATGTTCGAGAACGGGCGCCGTCAGTGGAGACTGGTCATCTCCTAGCTGCCACGGCTCATTGTAAGTTATTTTAACTTTTTGTTTAATGTTTTTATATTTTTATTACTGACGCTTTTAACGTGCACGTCTTTCAACATTGTTCTCACATGTATGTATAATTTCAACATGAATGATGTAACCAATATTTTGCTAAAAAAGAGTGTCTGTGGTGTTTCTTGCCCGTTCTTCTCCATAGGAACCTACTACTCTTTGGAATGGGCAACTAGCTTCATCTTTCTGAGTGACCGGATCAAAAGTGCCTGTAATTGGTTTATTTGAAATAAATGCTTTGAGTTTGAGGACGTGTTTCTTTGTAAAGTCCGATTCAAACTTTATGGCGGCTCGGAACATAAGGGGAGTCGCTGCGCTGTAACGAATTTGTGTCAACGGGGGTGAGGGGTGCGAGGGGCTTGTGGCTAAGTAATAACAGCCGCACGTCGATCAATCAGGATAAGCTACGCTTGCCGCGGTTGGTCCGTGGATGGGTGACCATCTTTACATACCAAGACCCCTCCGTGCCTCGGAAAGCACGTTAAGCCGTTGGTCCCGGCTGTCATTTGTAGATCTTTGACAATCGTTACGGGTCGTCAGAAGCTCGAAATTCTGACAACCAGTCTTACCAAGGGGTATCGTGTTACCCAGTAACTGTGTTGTGGAGGTCAGATAGGCAGTCGCTCCATGTAAAATACTGGTATTCAGCTGTATCCGGTAAGAATGGAAGCCGACCCCAACATAGTTGGGAAAAGGCTAGGCAGATGATGGGGGCTCACCCCTCAGGGTGTGGTACTGCGCAGCGAGTAGCGCTCTTCAGAGCCGCCATTAAGTTTGACGCGTACTATAATTAATTGACTTTACATCATATACTATACAAAGAAGCCTAAAGGGTTTATAAAATAAATCAACACTTTTAGTCTTTTCTTGCAAAAAAACGTGCATAAATTTTATGCACACATGTTTTCCTTCCCTAATGAAAATTTTCAGCCTTCATCATCATCATCATCAACCTACAGGTAGTCCACTGCTGGACATAAGCCCCTCTAATTGCACGCCATCCAGCTCGATTCTCTGCAACTCTCATCCAGCTGCTAGCAGCTGGAGTTGCCGTTGTCGAGATGGCTGTTGTGTTATAACAGCCCTCAGGGTAGATGGATCGACGATCTTCGTAAGAAGAAGTCCTTCCTTACGTTCCAGCCTTGGTCACTGCAAAATAATATGCTTTACTAACCAGCAGAGACGAGGAAGTCCACAAGCACGGACTTGAGCTTGGTCTGTCCAGACTTGAAGTCGTCCCCGGCTACGAACACTCCACACAACTCTGCTCGTTCTACCACGCCGGCCACTAGCGTGTTCTGGGGCGAACCGTTTATGTATATGCACTGGAATTTTAAGAAGAGATATTATTAGATGACATAAAAATTAAGGCGCTGTAAAAAGACAAAGCTGCAAAAATACATAGCTCAAAACACACAATATATTACATAATATACATAATCAGCCTATAGAGTTCCCACTGCTGGGACACAGGCCTCCTCTTGGTGAGAGGGAGTGGGCCGTAAACCACCACGCGCGACCAGTGTGGGCTAGTAGATGACACATGACTACGAATGTTTGGTTCTAGGACATGCCGGTTTCCTCACGATGTTTTCCTTCACCATTTTGAGAGCAGTGGTGATGAAATTATTTACACAAAGTAAAGCACCTGCCTGGGTTCCACCCACGACCTACAATTCGTAATTTGGGGACGTTACCACTGGGCCACCACTGCTCTCAGTCATTTAATTTCCTACAACTTTTATCAAATTTATCTGGAACGCGGCGTACCGCGCCGTCGTTTCTTTGTCTCGGCGCTTTGGTGGTAAGTATGGAAATAGTATAGCGAGCTAGTCACAAGTGGTTTTCTTACGTCAATTGCTCATTTTGTCTTAGAAAAGTACTTGATGATCAGCTCTGTAACGCTCGTCGGTCATACTCACGTTCTCGTCAATAGCAGCGAGCGCGAAGATGGTGGAAGGTGATATCTCGGAGTTGTTGTCCCGCAGCGCTCGCTCCACGTTCTCTGAGGTGTCGTGAATGCCCACGCTCACCTCGCAGAACCTAGGACGACAGACGGTGAGCTATAGCTTACAAGAAATCAACCTCTGTATCCCTTTTTGAAAATAGAACCCCTCAACTTTTTTTTCAACAACGATATGGCGGCTAGAACTTAACTTATTACTATACGCCAGTTATATTTAAGGCCCAAGTAATAGGTGGCCAGCCTATTGCCAACTTAGTTTAGCTTTCCCAATAAACAAAAGATGCATATGGATTGGGGATTGAAGTCAGTTTTTTCTATATTTAATATTATCATCTGTGTCTTTGTTGCCAAGTGTGGTGCTATTCAAGGAGTAATTTGTGCTTTGACTACATTGTAAGGTAAAGGCTGGTATTTGTGATAGAGCTACGTTCTGCCTGGTCACAGAACATTATACTTTTGGCATAACATAATCAGCTTATAATGTTCCCACTGCTGGGACACAGACCTCCTCTTTGTGGAGTGGACCGTTATCCACCACACGGGCCCAGTGCGGGTTGCTAGATGTCACATGTCTTCGAATGTTTGGTTCTAGGACAAGCCGGTTTCCTCACGATGTCTTCCTTCATCGTTTTGAGAGCAGTGGCGATGAAAACATTTATACAAAGTAAACCGCCTGTCGGGGTTGTCGTGAGTCGCGGCCGTTACCACTGGGCCACCACTGATCCCTCTATTTGGCATAACACAACTACTCATTGAATTTATCATCATCTGCCTAGCCTTTTCCCAACTATGTTGGGGTCGGCTTCAAGTCTTACCGGATACAGCTGAATACCAGTATTTTACATGGAGCGACTGCCTATCTGACCTCCACAACCCAGTTAATGCATAACACGATACCCCTTGGTAAGACTGGTTCTCAAACTTTCGGGTTTCAGACGACCCGTAACAACTGTCAAAGATCTACAAACGGGAACAACGGTTTAACGTACTTTCCGAGGCTCGGAGGGGTCTTGCTATGTAAAGATGGTCACCCATCCTCGGACCAACCGCGGCAAGCGTAGCTTAACCTAATCGATCGACCCGTGCGGCTGTTATTACTTAGCCACAAGCCCTCACTCATTGAATTTATATTTACAGTAATTATAATTCATATTTACAGAAATGTTGCCTTTGCATACTTCAAATACCTGACGTCACAGATTCATTAATACGAAAAATGTTCCGAGTAGTACATTGAACTTGTCTATTTTAAGAATTGTCACTTGCAAAAAAATATTACTAGCCATGCGTTTTTGTGACTCGGTCGGTCAGGGGGGTAACCACCACCTCTTATAGCAGTATTATTATAATATTACTTCCAGTGGGAAACTGATGGAGCTATACAGGACTTATAGCTCCATCTCTTTCTCACGCTGAAGTAATATTGAAGTAATACTGCTATAAGAGGTGATGGTAACCCCCCAGTAACGTTTCGTATATCGTTGAACTTTCATTCTTTGCAATGACTATGCTGATATGGCAGAGTGTATCGGTAACATAAGCATAAAAGTAATTGATAATTTAATATTTGTTTCACATCACGTGCTCGATCATTTCACATTATAATGGTGCCGATTCCCTTGTTCACAAACCAAACTAAACTAAATTTAAGTTCAGTGCATCTTTTTCTTTGTATTTCATTAAGAAGAGGACAGAAGATAAATTTTAGTTTAGTCCTGTCAAATTAATCAGCGCCTGTCACTACTCAATACAAGTTTAGACGTGATTAAAAACTTGCCTTCTAAAAATACGTCAATTTACGTCAAGCGCTGATTAATTTGACAGGACTAAACTACAATTTATCTTCTGTCCTTTTCTTAATGAAATAGAAAGAAAAAGATGCACTGAACTTAAATTTAGTTTAGTTTGTAAACAAGGGAATCGGCACCAATGTCATGCAAACCTAACCTAAAGTAAATCATTATAGCCCTAGGTTCTAGCCGAGCAATAATTACATTATAATTAATTGTACCGAATTTCATTATAACCCGCTGGTCAATAATACGATTTGAATTTTAAAACTGAACTAAAACTTCGTATATTTTTTTTACCAAAGAAACTTTATTTGAACTCGCAGAATGTGTAATAAGTAGAGTATTCTCCTCGGGGATAAAGTTATCTTCCTCTTGGGCGAAAATATAGCGCCCGTGACATAAGACACTGCTTTATATCCTTGATGAATATTCTACTATTGTTACATTAATAAAACCTGGGGGGCAACCATCACCTCTTATAGCAGTATTATTTCAATATTACTTCAGCGTGAGAAAGAGATGGCGCTATAAGTCCTGTACAGCTCCATCACTTGCCCACTGTGAAGTAAATATTATAATAATAATAATGCTATAAGAGGTGATGGTTTTCATCATATTCTAATTTCAAAATACTGAAAAATCTATCGACATTGAACTGATTATACATTGTTCGTTGCTAGTGTTCTGTCTGTCGGAGGGCTATTGAAATGGGAAATCCCAGTCTGGTGCTTATTTTTCCACAGGGCCTTACTTGTACATTCAAGGAACATAAAAGAAAAAAGACACTTCGAAAAACTGACTGCCTCGCTGGTTTAGTGGTTGCAAACGCTACTGCCAAGCGTGAGGGCCTAAGATCGATTGCCAGGTCGGACAAAATGTTATTGGGTTTTACCATAATGAATTTCTCAGTGGCAGCCCGGATTCTGGATTTGTACTTAGTATATGGAAATATTGCACCTCTTGGACTCAAACATTGCACCAGTGATGTTACTATAGGCACACCTCTGCTTGACCCTTTGGGGACTTCAAGCGTGATGGTATGTATATCATGAGTAATTTTTTGTGAAAGTTTAGAATCCCACTGTAAACAAACGATTCACCATAGTTTAGCCGGTACATATTTTTTTTTTTTATTGAAAAATATATTTCAAATGTATGGTTACCTCTCAGTATTAGCTGTCCAAAGTATGATGACTTTGTCCAGTTTGTTCTTGTCGCGGAAGTCCTTGATGTCGGCACGCACTTGCAGGTACTGCTCGTACCTGGTGCCACGGATCAGGTTGGTGGCACGGTCCGCCTGAAACCAAAAACAGAGACTGTTTGCAACGAATTTTCAGTAGGTAAATAAGCCGCTCCTATGTCGTGATGGCCCAGTGGTTGAGGCCCCGGCTCTCATGCATAAGCTTATGGGTTCAAATCCTGGCAAGTACCAATGTTACTTGTTTCATTCATACGTACATACTTTCTGAGTTGGTCTTGGACTTTACTGATATCGGAGAACGAAAACCACCGTGAAGAAACCAGGACTTATAGTTAACGAGCTGTCTCGATCCCGTGGGAATATCAGGATAAAAAGTATCCTATGTTCTAATCCAGGTCGTTGTGTAGCCATGTGCCAAATTTCAAATTTCTTTTTATTAATAATACTATTGATTTTATTAGTAATTAGTTTACTACTACTGTTGCCAGCGACTTCGTCTGCGATCCAGGATGATGTCCTTTTCCAGGTCAAGGTCTACCCCTGTGCAAATTTCATCCAAATCCGTTCAGTCGTTTTAGCGTGAAAGCGTAACAAACAAACAAACTCACTTTCGCATTTATAATATTAGTTAAGGTACAAGTCTGAAATCGACAACCCGTCTTTGCCCAGCAGTGGGACAATGATAGGCTGGTATAATTTAAGCTGTCCCTCCCTCCCGCAGTAGCAGCCCGGAATGCCGGAGTCGCGGGAATGTCCGAAAGGGATACCGTGGCCTCTGGCAGCACAGAGGCAACGGAAGCTATTTGATATTTTCCCACAAAAAAAAAACACGTGATGCCGTTGGTTCTGCATGTGATCTCACCCCTTTTGTGTCGGATTGCCATCCCATTGGACTATGGAGAAAGGAACACAAAGTGCACTCGTGTTCGCGCTCTAGCTTGTGCACTAGAGCAGTGGTTCTCAAACTTTTTTGGCGACGAAACCCTTTTGGAAAACGAAATATTTAACGGAGCCCAAAAATAATCAAAAATGGTAAAATAATCTTATTACTTGACAATAACATTTGCATATTTTATTAATTTATTTGGAATATTTAGATAAGACTTTATTTTACTCAGGTTGCAGAGTAAAATAAAATATAGTACCCCTTCAGTATTATTTTTTTCATTATGACCAGTATTTTCGCGTAGCCCCCACAGTGGTTTTGCGGAGCCCTGGGGCTAGTATGGATGCACTAGAGTATCGCTTGCGTACTTGGTTAATCTAACTCAGTTACGGCAGCCAATCTCAAATTGGCTGCCGTGACTGAGTTAGATTCGAGAAATGATAGTGAACTTTCATAACACCCTGTATACCCCCAATATTACAGGAATAGGGTCTTACACCCATTTTTGAAACGTGTCCTAATTAAATTCTATAGTGCTAAAAAGCGTGAGAAAGAGATGGAGCTATAAGTCCTGTACAGCTCCATCACTTTCCCACTGTGAAGTAATATTATAATAATACTGCTATAAGAGGTGATGATTGGCACCCTGAATAATGCATGTTACAACAATTTCCGGCCGCGATAACTTTAATAGGTGAAATAGTAAATAATTTTCCTCATACGTAAAACATATCGATAAGGAATCTATTTAACTTTTCACGGAACATTTATGCATGCTACGATTTAAGTTGAAAAATACATAATATTAGTTTGAAGGTTGCATGAAAATTGGGTATTTTTGCATTGCAGGCAAGGTCAGAAATCTCAAAATCCAGAAAGATTAAAGGCTCCTACATACTGGCGCGACGCGACACAAAGACACCGCGTGTAGCGCTACAAGCGGTGCCTTTGTGTCGCGACGCGTCGCGCGACAAGTCGCGCCAGTATGTAGGAGCCTTTAGATGAATAAATAATAACATGACTTTGTCCTTCAGTGGAAAATAATGATAAAGTGATTTGATCTGAACCTGACATTACTTTAATACATCATCATCATCTGCCTAGCCTTTCCCAACTATGTTGGGGTCGGCTTACAGTCTTACCGGATACAGCCTAATACCAGTATTTTTACATGGAGCGACTGCCTATCTGACCTCCACAACCCAGTTACTGGGTAACACGATACCCCTTGGTAAGACTGGTTGTCAGACTTTCGAGCTTCTGACGACCCGTAACGACTGTCAATGATCTACAAATGACAGCCGGGACCAACGCTTAACGTGCTTTCCGAGGCACGGAGGGGTCTTGGTATGTAAAAATGGTCACCCATCCACGGACCAACCGCGGCAAGCGTAGCTTATCCTGATTGATCGACCCGTGCGGCTGTTATAACTTAGCCATAAGCCCCTCATTTTTATTACATACCTACTAATAATTAAAAGAGGTATAATTTGATTGTAAGTTTATATGTAAGGAGTAATCTCTGGAACTAGCAGTAGGATTTGAAAAATCCTTTTTACACGAGATAGCCCAATTTTTGAGGAAGGTAATAGGCTATTTAAAATCGCGCTAGGACGCTTAGGAGCCGAGCAAAAGTCAGAAAGAACGCTAAACCAAACGGAAGTAAAAGCGTGGGCGGACGATGCGATGCGACGCAGAGGGTCGGGGGAATAAGAAATTTCACGCAAACGAAGTCGCGGGCAGAAGAGGGTACTTTTTTTTTTTAATCATACACTCACAGACCAGCCTTAGCCGCTGGAAGACCAGAAGCATGAAATTTAGCACAAAAGTTCCTTATACAGTGTGCCCCTGGCGATCGACACGAATCGACAAAAAAAAAATGAAAAACAGTTCTTAAAAAAATCGTAATAACTATTATCGAATTTTTCCTTTTTTATTGCCTATTAAAGACGCCTGTATCGAAAATGTAATAACATTTTATTAGTTGAGGGAATTTCGTTAAAATAAAAACAATAATGTTGGCTGATAATTGATGCTGCATAGTTAATCCAAAGAAACCCCTTAAAATACAGCCATCAAGTAAAAAGATAAGTTTCTTCGATTTTTTTTTTTTTTTAAATATTGTCTAAAGGTTTCAATAAATTCCTATATCTTTTTTTAATTCCAATTATTTTGGCGATGAATAATGGTCTAGTTTCACCCATTTTCGTTTGTGCACTTTATCCAGGGACACACTGTATATAATTGTTAATAATATAATTTTTAATAATTGTGTTTATTTTTGTTTAAAACAGCAACATCTTTTAACGCCTCCACCTTATCTTAGGAATTCAGTGAACTCGCTTCCAATTTTGTTGATAATGATCATTGATGAATGAATGAATGAATGAATGAATGAGTGAGTGAGTGAGTGAAATGCACCGACACCAGCGCAGCGTGGTTAAACCAGACCCGATTGCTCGAATGAACCTAAGGATTCACACTAGTCCCTGGAGCCTCATGTTTCATGTGACTACAGAGACCATTGCATATCAAAGAGTAGACCGGGGGTCGTGGTAATGGCCGGGTAGACGTGCCCTTAGGTTAGGAAGGATTATTAGAGCCTACCGGATATGCATCCTAGCAATGCATACTTTATTTTTTGGTTTTTGTTTTTCTTCTACCCGCACTGAAATAATATAATATAATTACAAGTTGTCAAAAAATAAAAGGCCCGTTTTGAGTTTTGTCATCGCGACGTAACTAGTGAAGTAACCATACGACTCGGTACTAGATACTCACGACAAATCGATTCAAGTTTGTATGAGTATTTGATGGATTTGATTATGTATTGTAGTGTTGGTTAAAATTTAGTAAATTGAACTAACTTAAACTTTAATATTGTAGGTATTTTGAAATGATACAATGGTACGAAAGGTCAATTTGTCTTTAATTTAATATTTTTAGTTACATTATATTATTTAACTCCCCAAAAACATGTATGTATTTTTTTAAAACACTGTAATTAATTATTATTTTATTGTTTCTTTCAGTTTCGTTCCAAGTAACATTCTGGGGTCTTTCTCAAGTGTCAAAACGGGACTTTTATTTTTTGACAACTTTAGTAACAAGATTTAATGTTCCCATGTAAGTGACGATTGCCTTAATGAGAATAAAGTTCTTTAAACCGAAACTCATCTCCCGAGAAGTTGCCGAGGGCAAATCCCCTAGAAAAAAAAAACTCCCTATCGGCACGAACTCCCCTCGGGGATTACAGGCGTGAAGTTTTGTTATGCTAATAACAAAACTTCACGCCTGTAATCCCCGAGGGGTAAGGCAGAGGTGTACCTACAGTACACCCGCATTTCGCCAATTATGTTTAAGTCCCATGTCATAGGGGGCGAGCCTATCGGCATCAACCGGGCACCAATCCAGACTCCCGGCTGCTACTTAGAAATTCCTAATGGAAAAACCCAATAATACTTTGTCCGACCTGGGAATCGAACCCAGGACCTCATGCTCAGCAGTAGCGCTTGCAACCACTAGACCACCGAGGCACGAACTACATCACTACATAAAACAAAGTCCTCGTCGCATTCTGTCTGTCTGTCTGTCTGAACGCGATAAATTCAAAAACTACCGAACAGATTTACATACGATTTTCACCAATGGACGGAGTGATTCGTGAGGAAGGTTTAGAAAGGTTTAGGTGGATTCATTAAGGTTTTGTGTAAATAGGGAATATGCCAGTAATTCTAAACTCATCCCTTATTTAAATACACATTGTGTAGGAGTCAAGAAACAAATTCCTATTCTTTTTACATACTTAATGCATTACTTATTTATTATACAATTGATTAATTTATGTTGCGTGTTTTTGGTGGAAAGCAACGCAAACTCAAAACACGTCGTCTTCGACAATGCTCCACAACTAGACGTGAGGCATAAATATTGGATTAGGTATGTTGATTAGGTATTTTTCGATGCGAGTCCGTACCTAATCCAAAGCGTCGAGGATTAGGTATGGCACAAAATATTCGTACACAGTCTACACAGAAGATATTCTGTACCTTAAAATGTAGGGGTTAAGTTTCAAGTTTAATTAGCTAAATTAAAGTTAAAAACTATATTTTGAGGACTCTTCTACTGCTGACGAAGCAAAAAGAACAGCTATAAGCTTAGTCGCATCTTTGATTGAAGAATTAAATGCTAATGAATTGCAACGAAGTGTAACAAGCAGTGCTTCTGCTGTTCAACCTACACGGCCCTCAACATCAACATCTTCAGTGTGGAAGCACTACCAAGAGACGATGCAGGCAATACAGCCTAGAGGAACGGCGCATTCTCGGGCTATTGTAGACGTACAAAGGTACCTAGAAGATAAAGTCATCATGTTTGGTGAGAAAACTGACGTGCTGCAATGGTGGAAGGATCACCAAAAAGCGTATCCTTATTTATGCCGCCTAGCACTCACAAAGCTGAACGTTCTTGCTACAAGTGTCCCTTGTGAACGTATTTTATCTGCAGCAGGTTTGATAATAAATGACAGACGAACAAGATTAGGTGTAAGGAAGTTGCAGCAACTTATGTTCCTACAGCAAAATTCAAAATAATATATTTTTTTTTTTAAACATGGAAACAAACATAAAAAAAAAACAAAAAGAAAGAAAAAAATAATAAAAAAAAACAAAAAAAAGGAAAAAAAACCTAAAAAATATAAAATTCAATATAAAAAAATGGTAAAAAGTACCTATCTTGTACAAAGTTGATCAAAATTATTAAATACGCCTTTAATGTGAATCTACACAAGATGACAGTCCTAAGCCTGTTAGAAACTAATAGACGACATTATAATTATGATTCTGCGCTGCACCATCATTAACACATCGTGCAGCCGCACTTTTTAAGTATGAAGGGTAATTTTGATCACTATATTAGACGTTAAAAACAAAAGTATTCACGTTGAAGCGACCAATTATATGCTCTTAGTTTTAGTTCTTGTATTGTGATGGCTTTTGGTGAAAAAATAAAGTTTTTTTTTTTTAATTGAAACCGTGCACCTAACTTCTGACGTTTCATAAGTGCCCGCCCTTGTAGGTTTATGTGAAATAAAATAATTTGAATTTGACTTTTAAGTAACTTTTGCCCTTAAAAAAACGAAATATAATCCACCGTTCCACAATATATCAGAAACGGAACATCCATACTTCATGCCAAATATATCTTACCCAATCCACAATACATAATATCGGTAACAGGCCAGCGGCTGTATTGAATAAATATTCGGATTAGGTAAATGGATTAGGTATTTTTAAATACTAGGATTAGGTGGATTAGGTATCGTCTTTACCTAATCCGACCCATGTCTATCCACAACCCAGTTACTGGGTAACACGATACCCTTGGTAAGACTGGTTGTCAGACTTTCGCGCTTCTGACGACCCATTACGACTGTCAAAGACCTACAAATGACAGCCGGGACCAACGGCTTAACGTGCTTTCCGAGGCACGGAGGGGTCTTGGTTACCTGGACTGCGGCAAGCGTAGCTTAACCTGATCGATCGACCCGTGCGGCTGTTATTACTTAGCCACAAGCCCCTCATCATGAATATACATGCATATTCCCTATTGGCTGAAATACGACGCTGTAAAATACTCCAAGTAGGATGAACATCAGTTACTTTTTAATCTAACCAACATGCTCGATGCAACGGGCTAATACGACACGACAGAAAAAAAAATGTAGGCATATAAAATTATGCTCTGCTACCCGTTGAAACCGGAGCGGGGTGCTAGTTATACAGGGTCAAATTAAAAAATTTGCTAGCAAAACTTTACAGAAGTTATGGGTATCGCTATCTAAACACGATAAAACAAAAGAAAACAGATTATCTCAACTCATACTTACATACAACAACACTACCAGCGGTCATTGACCCGCAAAAAAACCATCAAATATTTTTATTTTTATTTCATCGTGTTTAAACATCGACCCTGTTTTTTTGAACTGCTCATGCAGAGATAATAATATTAACCATTAAGTTGCTAGGGTGACCACTCAGGGAGCAAAGTACATTAATTTAAGAATCACCCATCATACGTAGAGTCTATTTCAACGCACGCCAGAAAGTATCTGATACATTGTATTCTTATAAACTTAGTTATTGATTGATAGTTTCACGAATAAATAGATAATTATTTACACGTCATACTACTCGTATCAATGAATAAATAGACTAATTAAGTTTTCGCAACTAGTTTCGTAATTTAAATTAGGCTTTACACGCACCGGCTATCAATTATCGACATACAGAGTGGGCGACACGCGCAAACTGTAACCATAAATCGTCGCTTGTCTTACTAACTGACGGAACTAACTTTGAGGTGACTCTTCAGGACAAGCTTTTTGCGGTTTCGCACTATATTTCTTGAATTGTAACTCTCATAATAAGCGACTGATCGAAATAAAATTGCATGAATTATATTATTATTTGGTTATTCTTCCTATATATATAGGTGAATTGTAAATATTACTGTTAAATAAAAAAATATAAGCATTTAAAACAGATACGTCACTTTTGTTAGATCTTTTTAAAAAAATGTTTTCATATAGTTTTCAGATACGTCTGTATAGAAAAGGATAGTAAAATAACACACAAACCTCAGAATCAACTTTTATTTATTAAAATGGCTCATTATTTTGTACTTATTAAAAAAACAGTTCCTAGTATCTTATATAATTACAAAATATGAAATGAGATCCTAAAGTTTCGTAAAAACAGTCTCTTCTAATTTAAATTCTCATAATTATTTAGGTTTAATGTTAACCCCAACGTATTAAAACTAATCAGTCGCAAAAATAAAGCAATTCTTAATAGCTTAATCAAATCACAGTCAACGTTATGTACCTAATTATGATAAAAATGTCTTGGGCTCTTACTTATACTAAATACGAACTTTATAAAATAATAACTTTAAGGAGATAAACTTATCAAAAACAAAAGTATGAACACAAAGTATTTCTTATCTAATCATTAAAAATACCATAATATTCAGTCTTTGGTAGGAGCAATATAAATAAATCAATGGGGAAGCGATTTGTAGAATTCAACATAATCGGGATGTCTGATAACAGCTGTGTCACCTTTTGTTAGAGACATTAAGTCTTCATATTTTTCAGTCGCTATTTTGGGTGGATATTCATTAAGTGGACGGATTTCAGCGTAAAGAAGATACATCTTTTTTCTTTTTAAAGTCAAACTGCGGTACGATTCCTGATCGTGAGAAGTTTTGAAGAAAAAATTTATTGGATCAGACTTTTGAACGCGAAATTCGGTCATTTCGGTCCAATTCACATGAGCTCCTGTGTCGTCTTTTCTTAATGAGAGTAATTGAATGTCTGTAGACATTTTTTTAAAATCGAGAAAGTCAGTATGTAATAAGGAAAATACTCGGTAAGGCTGATCTATTCGAGCTAATCTCATTATCGGGATAAGCTGAGCTGGTATAAAAACATCTCCAGCTTTTTTGACAGCATAGCTGATTGCACTGTGAGCAGAATCTCCGGCACTTTGACCATGGTTTGGTATTGAAAACCGTAAAGTGATTTCTTCAATGTTTATAGAATTAGTCAGGATATAAATCAATGCAGCAGCCACAATCGAATTGCGATTTTGGCCTCCGCAACCATCTGCAAAGAGATAAATTCGCTTGAAGCCTTTTCTGTCGCTTTCTCTGAGAAAAATGTTTAAGGCAGTCGATATTTCTGATGCTCCTCTTTTACTTACAGCTTCATACCATGTAAAACAGCAACAATCACGAGTACCCAAGTCATAAACCGTTAAATTAAACGTTGATAAACGCCTCTTGTAAAATACTGCGTTTTCATTTGTTATAGGTATTTGAATTACCTGTTGAAGATCAAAAGTAACGCATTGTACCACGCCAGGATTTTCTTTCGCCTCGTTTAAACACATTTTTCTCGTATTGCGAAAAGTAAGCTTATCAAATTGGTGCTTCTGAATTTTTTCTTGCAGTTTAGCTTTTACCTCTTCGGTCCCATTATAATATGTCAGACATAGGCTGCACTGGTCTTTTTTCGGGCGGTGGAAAGACAAATTTTTCCCTTTAAAAACTCTTTTGTAGGTGGAAAAGCTGGGTTTCAATGGATTTCCTTCCAGAGACCTGATAAACATTCTGTACATTTTTTTAACGGTCAAATCTGAGTGAAAGTATTCTCTAGTACTACCTTCACGACAATAATGAGACTCAACTCTAGGATAGCGATCTATATGTTTAACACATAGATCTCGAGATCGTGCGTCGAATTCTTGCTTGCTCTGAGGACGGCCTCCACGTTTATCTTTCATGACAACTCCAGACTCTGACACTTTTTGGACTGCAGTTCTAAGAACGCGTTCAGTTATGCTCAGAGTGTTCAAAAATAAATACCGACAAACATTGACTCTTACTCCATTAAGTGTCAAATAATATTTAAACGTTAATTTTCTTCTCGAATTTACTCCAGCTGTTTTTCGGAGAGTTTCAGTTTTTTCGACATGTCTGGCTACAAATTCACGCTGAAGTTGTATATGGTCTTGTGACCAATAGTCTTCAAATATAATTTGACGACTTTCTTCATCAAATTTGTAACAGTCTCGCTTTAGATGTTGGCAATAACTGAGATTGCATAGAGGTCCTAGTTTATTTTGCTGGCATTTTAGTTTTTTTGACTTGAGTAGAATATTCTTTGCCTTGGTCTTTCTGAAGCTTATTTTGTATTTTCTGATTTTTTTTCTTCGTATATGTAATTTCTAATTCTCTAGGATCGCCTTCCATTTCATAGTCCTCTGGAGCTTTGCTCGTGATAGTCGTAGTAATATTAGGAGATTTTATATCGCGTCGAACGTGTTGTTCACATGAAACGTCGTCATTTACAAAATGATCCCAACATTGAAGAATTAGACATCTAAAGCAAGAACTAAAAACTTCTTTTTGGCATCCAACAACTTCACATATTTGTTTTTGATGATTTTCACTAGACGCTGTCATCGGACTGAGCTGATCTATCTGCATGTGCTGTAATATAGCTGTATCCGAACATTCATTTCTGGTTTCTAGCTCTCTTAAATAGATTTGATCATTATCTATTCTTAGGTTTAGGCCTTTTGTAATATCATTTTGGGTAGTTAAAATACTGGGAGATGTTGGTCCGCATTGAAAATGTTGTTCACAAGAAGCATCGTTTTCAAAATGATTCCAACATTGCAGAACTAAGCACCTAGAGCAGGCACTAAAAACTTCTTCGGTACACCCAACAACTTCGCATGTTTGGTTTTGGTAGCTACCAAGCGTTGCTTCTATACCTTCATTGTACAGCTGCAAAGTATTATGATACAAATCTATAGATTTGTTGAGAACAAGATTTTCATTGAAGATGACATCATCTGCGCAAACCGTAGCATCGCTAGACACAGATAGCTTCCTTGGCTGGTTCGACGGCAAAACGAAATCTGGATCACGTGAGTCCTCATCATCATAAAATGGGTCTTCTTTATTTGAAGCTGTTTCGTCTAGGTTCGTCTTTAAATTAGATAATGGTTGGTCGTCATCCGACGAAAACTCTGAGTTAGCAGTATTTGATGATTGCTGTGATTGATTTGGTACTTGATTATGTTGGCTATCAACTTCTGTTACCACTACAGTTCCGTAATACCATTTCTTTTTATAAAGCATCTTTATTTTTGCACCAACACGGTTGACATTGTTTTGTCCTTTCATTGCACTTTTTATATCTTTGGTTGAAACACAGTTTTCAGAGCCATCCTGCCATTTTACTATTACATCTGGGGCTACGTCCATTTCTGCCAGTCTAGAATAATAAAAATACAGATATTTGACGAAAATAAATATTTTTCCTGAGTAAATTAGGTAAATACAAATACCTAAGTACGCGCCAGTAAGCGAGTGACGAGGACGATGTATGCAGTAAGTACCTACTCGTATTCGAGCGACCAGTAACTCGCGTGTCGTCAGTGGCATTCTGGCGCATGTAAGACTGGTCATCTTATAAAATATAGATTGACCAGCAAAACTTGAACTCCACGTGCCTGCATGCGTTGCAAGTCAAGTATTACTCGATATACGATGACGACCAGTCGGTAAAGTTTGTTAAAAAAAGCGCCAGCATGCGCGAGCAGAGATACGAACCACCCGCGTCTCAGCACTACCTACCGATCTGTTGCATTGCACCTATTATACTATCTACTAAGTATTTAGAGAATATTTTAACACTCGGACACAATAAACAAATCTTAATTAAAACAACGCCACCATAGAAATACAAATAGGTACTTACAATAACACGATCCGTATTTTCGTGAACTCCCTGCGGCCAGCAAACGCGTCCTTTCACCACACAATTAGTCGGCTACTGATTTCCGAATCGAACGGGGTGGCGTGATCTGTAAACCCCGCACCCCGCACTCCTGTTTCATCTTCAAAATGTTCGGTTAAATTTAGGCGTAAGTGAAAAAATATAGTCATTCTTTCAATATTTTAGTTCTCACTAAAAGTCGTATTTAGATAGGGCTCTTTTTGCCTACAATATTGATTCTGAAAAATTCAAACTAAATAACGTATGTACTTACGTCGGTTAGCAGAAAGCACATTTGTATAAAAAACTACTTACGTCTACCTGACAAAATGTGTTTTCTCGGTAACGCTTGAAGATACAGATACGTTTATTAGACCGATCGTTTCGTCTTCAAAATTGATTTAACTACTATGAATAACTCATTTTTGATGAAAATACAGATACGTCTGTTAGAAAGATAAGCGACGAAATTCACCACATGATTCTAGGGTAAATTATAAATGATTTATTTTCTGTAAGTAGGTTTGTACAAACACTTTTACACGTCAATCATATTTTTAAAATAAGCTAGATGAGGTCGGCGTTTCCTATCTGACTACTCTGAGAAGGCCGAAACAAACTCAGAGGTCACAGTCTCCTTTAAAGTCCAGACATAATCTTGGTCAGATCATGTGAAGGCCATGTAGATTGGTGTCTGAAATGATCCTTTTGAGGAAAAAACCACACAGATTGAGTGGACCTGTCCAGTCAGTGCACGCATTAGTCAGTAATCGTGCAGCTCAACTCATAACTTAAGGAGCTCAACGATGCGACGAACAATACCAAAGAAAGAACATTTGGGTAGGCCGCATAAATTACTCAAACTGCCAGACCATGATTAATACTAAATGAGAAAAAAAAATAATAACCCACATAGTAAATAGGTAAAATGCGATGCAATGCAAGTTAAACTTTAGTGAAGCTGATGCGAGTCATGGGTTCCGCCATGTTGGCTTTGGCTGCTCTGTCGAGCGCCTATCACTTTACCTCTACCCCGCGGCCGGCTGTAATGCGACATGCGATAGATGGACGAAAACATTATTTTGAGGCGATGGAAAAAAAATGCTGTTCCATACATTTTGACCGCGTAGGTCTGTACTTTTCTACGAAAAAATTCAACGCAGGGAGTTCCAGAATCATGTACTGAATCCACGGTAACAGCAGGCTTAGCACTTAGCATGACACTTTCTATTTCTACTCTACTATAATAGAAATCGTTTGCCTAAATTTCTCGGTAGAAAACTGTCAACTGTCTACACGGAAACGTCATTTTTATCGACTCTTCCATCGACAAAACGCTTCTCTACGGTTCTTGTGCTAAGCCTGCAGGTTTCGCGTCGATGTCCAGGCCATCCTGTATAATATACTATTTATTCAAAGCTAATAATGATCGTGTAGTATGTATGTTTAGTAACGAGAAACATCACTACTAAATAGTAGATGATGGATGGACAACACTAGCGAGAGGAAGACGGTGGGGATGATGGCGTCGGAAAGTGAGCTCTGGTTATGTGGATAATGTAAGCAAACACAAATAAAAGCACATGTGAATTATTGTTTGATTAGATTCTCCATGATACAGATCGATCGGATACTATTTTCAGCTTTCTTTCACTATAATCTGTGACCCCATTGTAACATGGGATTTTTGGCAATCCCTTACTGCGGCGGTGCCAATTACTGGGTTATATGTGGAGAGATTTATAAAGTAGCTAATTGTTTATTATTTAGTGCTAAAATGGATCTAAATGTAATTTATAATACGTTTGTACTCTTCCTGTCTATGTGCATTTTAAGAAATAACCAACAGCGATTTTTTAATAGATGCAGGCAACTGTGTCCTGCAGTAGGTTTTTATTATTATTTATAATAGGTGTGTAAGCATGAACGAACAACGAACACATTGTTCGCATGTAGGTAGTCCATTAACGAACATCAAACACTGTTCGTCAAAAATCTTCGTGGCGATCCAATTTCGTAGTTTTGTGTGGACGGTGTATGGTGTTCGTATTCGCTTTGCTAGTTTACGTCCACATGTACGAATCAAATGTTCGGTGGTCGATGTTCGTGTTCACCGTTTCATTCGTGCGACACGGCTTTAGGATCTCGCAAATAAATGTCAGATGTAACCAGTCATTTTATGAACTTTGAGATCTGACTTCCTTCAAACTAGCATACGTTTGGTTTGTCCATGACAGTGCCAACTGCTAAGATGTGAGTGAAAATGCTCGAAAGTGACTCTGATATCTTGTATAAACTAGTATAACTGATGGACGGATGGACGGATGGATATCACAGGCGGGGAAAAACAAAAGTTACACTATATTTCAGGTTATTTGTATGGCCCCGCCTGCGATACCAAAATTCTATACATTGTAATGCTTGTTTTTCTCTTTTCAGATGTGTTTTAGCAGTCGGGTTTTTGTTTTTTAAATAATTTGTTTTATTCCCATGGGCTGTAAGGCAGCAACTACAGAACGCCACCTGCTACGATCCTTACATACTGATCCTTGTTTTCGTTCATACATCTCTAGTATTAAGAATAATTATATTCAGAACAACGAACACGAAGTCTTATTTTGTCTTTATCTTCTAGTACGGTCAGTACTCTGCATTCCCTGACCCCTCTTACAAAGAAGATGAGGAGAAGTGGGGTCGGGTTATGTAGATCACAGACTGTACCTATATTTTGAAACTAGAACATTATAGGCGGGTTATTTTTCAAATATGGAAGAACCGGAACCCGCGAACTGACACTTGTTTTATAAACAGGCCGTCGAAGGCAATGGAAAATTTTATTATTCCACTGTGTGCCATTCATAGACAATCGGTCTTTGTAAACATACTGTCCGCTTATGATCAACAGGCGCCAGAGGCGGACACGTGTTTTGGAAAAAAAGTTTCTACACAATGGCGACGACCACACGTGTCTCAAGCTCCACGCGTGGCTTGGTGCATAATTATTATTAGTAATATAACATACTAATCTATAAACGGTCTATAATGTTTATAAAGTTTGAGTAGGCTTGTGTATCCTGTAAGTAATGTAACATTTTGTGCTTCCATTACCTTCTCTGTGTGTAAACAAGTCTATCGACTATTGCTTTTGCAAAGCTGTAAGGGTAACAAATAACGACTAGATTTGTTGTTATAAGTATCGGACACGTGCAAGCCAAAAGACAATTATATCAGATCATCACAGTGTGGAATAATAATATTTTCATAGACAAATCACTGTTTGGACAAAGGTTGACTAAACGAAGAATGTTAATGTCTCTGTAATTGAATCTTGGCAATTAGCCCAGAACATGGTCGGACATTTATTAAGGAAGCGTCAAATGACAATATAACATTTTTTACAAGCGTTTTATAGATATGATTAAAAATCTAAACCACTAATAATAATAATAAAATGGATATAAGATAATGCATAGTTTACACATGCGATGCACAGCACATAAAACGTTTACCTAGATTGGTTATGGCCTTTGGCTCATAATGTGCCTGAGTAGCCCCTATTCTTTATAAGTCATCCCTGGTTTACACACTTGAATAATAATGTATGCTAGGTTTTATAGTTAGGTATAGTTAGTTATAGTCTGGCCGTTGAGACATTGCGTTACTGACACCTGTCAGTTGGACAATTTCTAGTTGAAATAAGGATCAAATTCGCAAAACACATTCTCTAGTATGAAACTAACAGATGTGAAGAACGCATTACACGGACCGACTATACATTCAATTTGTATTTCAAAGACGCGATAAGTGTTGCTATTTTAGTTAGATATAATTAATTACCATCATAAATCATAATAGCAACATGCATTTTCTTCATAATCTTGGATAACAGTTTCTGGACTACTTATTGCCAGAGATTACTCTATACTACTGATTACTCTATTAGATTACTGACAAATGCGTGCACTGACTGGACAGGTCCACTCAAATCTGTATGGTTCTTTCCTCAAAATAACATCTCAGACACCAATTTACATGTTCCTCAAATGATCTGACCAAGATTATTTACTCATTGACATTGATGATTTTTTTATACATACAATGACATTAATATTTACTTTTTGAAGTATTATATTTTTTTAAATGAATGTGAAGACGTATATGTGCATTATTGTTTTTATTTTTTTCTCTCAGTTAGTTTTAATCTTGGTCTGGCAGTTTGAGTTATTTAAGCGGTCTACCCAAATGAAGGACATTTGGGTAAATCTTTGGTATTGTTCGTCGAATCGTTGAGCTCCTTTTAAGTTCTGAGTTAAGCTGCACGATTACTGACAAATGCGTGCACTGACTGGATAGGTCCACTCAATCTGTGTGGTTCTTTCCTCAAAATACCATTTCAGACACCAATCTACATGGTATTCACATGATCTGACCAAGATTATGTCTGGACTTTAAAAGAGACTGTGACCTCTGAGTTTGTTTCGGCCTTTTTTCTCAGAGTAGTCAGATAGGAAACGCCGAGCTCAACTAGTTTTTTTTATTCCAATATGTTGGACGTGTAAAAGTGTTTGTACAAACCTACTTACAGAAAAACAAAATCATTTCATTTCATCATAAATATTATAATGAACGAGCGTTATAAAAGAAATATTCAACTTGCCATTCCATATACATAGGTATCGTTCTTTGAATGATTTGTATGACGGTGTTATCTAAAACAATGTGTAGCTTAAATTTTCACGAATGAATGATATTTATGTTTAGACTTTAGTTTGCAGTGTAAATAGTGTACTGATTGTTGAATAGCCTTATAAACTACTAACTGCAACCCTGCGGTTTCACCCACATAAGTGTCAATCTCGTGGGAATATCGCGATATAAAATGCTCTTTTAAAGCTATCAATGGGAAAACCCCCACTCTTTGATCTTGGAAACACTGGTTTGGCATGAATGCAAAATTAAAGGAAACATGTTCCTATAGTAATGATGACGAAGCGGTATAAGCTTTTAATAAGTTAATTAACAACCAGGAAAACAACAGTATTAATAATAATAATAGACAATTTATTAATAAACGATGTTAAGTGTATTATAATTGCCACGGCGTCCTCACCTTCCGCCTGACGCAGCCGTCACCTCCTTCTGCGAAGCAGTAATGCTCGCGAAGGGAGGCGGGACGGTTGAGGGAAAGGCAAGTTTCGCGCCCTCTCGCCCCTAGCCGCCGCAGGAGACGCCCTGGGCGTCGGGAATCCCGGGCGGATTTCCGGCCACCGTAGGCGCGGTCTTGCGGACGGTGAGCAATGGGTAGCTCACCGTCCGGTAAGGACCAGGCCCGGGTCGACGGCGCGTTGTATTCCACGCGCGCCTCAAAGAGATGTCGTCAGCACACAGGTAGGGGTCCACTAGGGCCGATGCCTGCCGGGGTCGCGGGAAGGTACTTATGGGTCACCAAGGCCCCCGCAACACAGGCAACAGGAAGGAATACGGGTGGGTTTTAGTCAGTAAAAGTCTGACACACCCTCCCGCTCCGCCCAGAGCGGGAAAAGTTATATGATGATTACCCACCCAAAAAAAAAAAAAAGTGTGTTATAATTGCTTTTTAAGGGTCGGTCACGCCCATACCCGCGCCCCCTTTCGGTTCTATAGTGAATATTTATTTTTAGCAACAAAAATTTGAATATTTAAAAAAAATCACAGATGGAATTATAGATAATAAAATAGTCTGTTCATACAAAAAAAAAACATGAAAATATTTTAAGTAGTTTGAAAGTAATATCGTTTTTTATGCTTTGGGTAGCCTTCCTGAATTTATTTCGTAAAGTATTTTACTACAATACTTAAATATTCACATATAGAATTGATGTGTATGCGTTCTAGTTTAACATACGCTTTCTGTATAACTTACGTGAAGGCGTAATAACAGATTTAAAAGTCACTATAATCATATAATATCTGCGCCTTAAGAAGTGTTGAAGAAACTCGAGCCACGTGATAAAAAGATATGTGCAGTCAAATTGAGCACCTCCTCTTTTTAAGAAGTCGGTTCAACATGGCTAAGTAAATCTGAAGTTTAATAAATAAAGAGATAGTTTATTATGTAAATAATAAAAGTACTTAACGAAAAAATACCGGCCAATTGCGTGACGGTCCACGCACAATGAAGGGGTTCCGTGGTTGGGATTAATTTATCCCAAAAACAAACACAATATTGTAATTGAAAAACATGTTCCCCCATAAATTCCAACTGCAAATGTAAGTTTGTACGCACAATATTGAGTGATTTACCGTGTTACTTCTTTTAGGTTTTCCTGTAATCTATAAGTATAGAACTATTTTCTGTAGGTATTTATTTCAAAATATTAGGCTCAGTAGTTTCGAAGAGAAGGGAGAATGTTGGTAAATTTTCATCTATTTTCTTAAATAACTTAAAAACTATTGACATATTACGGAACCCTAAAAATACCTTAAACTCAGGGCATATAATGAAATGAATGGCCTGAATGAAAACGGACGACCGTCGGCGTCGATTGTTTTACAAAAACATTCCTATTGTAACCAGAGCGTGGAGTGTTCTAGAATACAGACAGAGAGCTAGGAAAACCTTTTCCAGAATTATTTATCGAACCCCGTGCAGTAAGAGCAAGTATCAGAACTAAATTACTCATAGAATAATGCAGCACAGGAATTAATAACAACTTCTTACGCAAATTAATACGGAAAACTTTAGCAGTGCCCATAATCAGTACAATGTAGTTTACATTAGCAAATAGACATTGGTGCCGTTTCCCTTGTTCACAAACTAAACTAAATTTAAGTTCAGTGCATCTTTTTCTTTCTATTTCATTAAGAAAAGGACAGAAGATAAATTTTAGTTTAGTCCTGTCCTGTGTGTGTTTATCTATTTAATTACTATAATTACATAAGTGAGCCTCTTTTTTTTTTGGGGAGGGAAAAAAAAATTAAAAATCAAATATTTTCTCCCGCTCTGGGCGGAGAGGGAGGGTGTGTGTAAAGACTCATACCGACAACTCACCCGTATTCCTTCCGTTGCCTGTGTTGCCAGGGGCCTCGGTATTCCTTTCAGACTTTCCCGCGACCCCGGCAGGCAACGGCTCTAGTGGACCCCTACATTTGTGCTGACATCTCTTTGAGGCGCGTGTGGAACACAACGCGCCGTCGACTCGGGCGGTCCTTATCGGACGGCGAGCTACCCATTGCTCACCGTCCGCAAGCCCGCGCCCACGGTGGCCGAAAATCCACCTGGGATTCCCGACGCCCAGGGCGTCTCCTGCGGCGACTAGGGGCGTGAGGACGCGAAATTCCCCCTCTCTCAATTCGACCTCTCCCTCACCCTTCCCGCCTTCTCTACACGGTGTGACCGGAATTTCAAGACCAAATTTGGTTTTGCTAGTCATCAGAGAGCTCACGAAAGAAAAGGAAAATAGTCTGGTCGTTGTCACCGGATACGGGTAAGATGACTATTAGGTAGTGTCCAAGACCTTTGCAGTAGTCATGACAAAAAGGGTAGAAAAGCTGCACTATTGCAGCTAGTGTCCGTCCAAAAATGAATATTCAGCCGAAAACGCAAACAAAAAAAAAGCTTCGGCTTTAGTCTTATTTTCGGCCTAAAACGAATATGAGTTAGAGTGGACATTTAAAAATATTAATATTTCCGCTGTACTCCGCTGCACGGTAAATCTTGTTTGTTTTTTTTTCACCTAGGGAGAGAAAGATCAAAATATAGGCTTTAAATAAATAAAAGTGTGTGTACTATAGGTACACCTCTGCCTAAGCCTTCGAGGAATACAGGCGGGATGTTACGATGATGATGAAAGAAATAAAACACGATAATTCAGAGATAATTAAATAATCACATATTTCACAAACCTTTGTCAAATTGTGTGAAAAAAGTTTAAAACCCATTAGTTTATGCACGTGAAGAAAAAATTCAACATAACCTCGCTTCACAACTTCAAAACAAAATCGCGTCCGTCACCTGAGTGAAACCACGAGCGGACCCGATTCACCCCGAAGTTAGCCAAACGTCACCTGATATTACCGAGCTTTACGAAGTAGGCCGAATGACGAGCGACAATTCACGAACTTCTGATTTTCGGCTCGGCCGAAGCTTCGGCTAGTTTATGGCCGAAAACTAAAATATGGCCGAATCATTATTTTTTGGCCGAAAATGGCAAAAGACGAAGCTTCGGTCGGTCACTCATTGCAGCTTCTATAGGTAAGTAGTTCTAGTCGTAACGCTTTCTTATCTGGAAAATAATTATTAGTAGTAGTTCCGGACCCAGCAATTCACAGCAATAACCGAAGCTTTGAGATTACGTAAACTGTGGTCGAAAACCATGATTTCGTGTTTGTGGAAAAGTAATACTGTATTTGTTAGCATATTTCGAAAAATCTTGCAAAGGAGTGTTATTAAAATTAAAGAAGATTCGATCATTCGAATGGGATTTACGGAAACCCAAAAAATCTAACACAACGTTTCATTCTCCTTCATTCTTTGTTATTTTAAAAATCCATTTATTTTATGTACTACTTGAGAACATTTCCCGCCTGACCCATTCTCGACGCATCAATAACATGGCGAACGGTGTCAAGGACACCTCCCCCTCCCTCTTCCCGTCATTTGCGCGACAAATCCTTTCAACTAAAATGCTTTTCATCATTGGAACCTGTCTATTTAAATGGACACCCTGAGTACCTTTCCCACCCCTGTCAGATGTTTTCCTGTGTGGTATATCGACACGATGTGGTAGAACGTCAATACGTTCTATCACATCGTGTCACAATATCTGTGTGTTGAATCATTCAATATCAGTCTAGGCATTTTAGAGAAGACTGTATTTTGCGCGGTAAGACTGTTGAAATTTCTAGTGTATTTCCTACTGATTCTTTCCAAAATTTGAGATTGTCTCACAGAGTGGAGTGGTCCTTCTTACAGAGTGGAGGCGCGTGTCTCAACAGTGAGAACATTATAGGCTGATTATACTTCATAACAGCTGCCGCGATCGATTCCTGGCTTATTAGCGCCAAATCTGCAAGAATAAACTGTAAATATTTCTCTTTCAATGCTACCAAAATGCGTCGCGTCTCCAAGTTACGCGGTTTTCTTCATATTTATCTGAAAACTCAGATCCGAAAAATTTAGTCGAACTTAATCTTCGAAACAGGTTTTCGACGACCCTCAAAATTTTCGTATAAAAACTGAAGTCAATTAAGGCCACTAGGAGTCAACAGGTCTAACATTCGGACGTCTCTTTTTTGTTTAAACTGTTTGTTAAATACTACTACACTACCTTTATTTAACTTTAGCCGATAACCCTATCAAATAGCAACCAATGCATGTTTAAAATAGATATTTCCATCGATTTTTGGCAGATATATTTAAGGCTTTCGTCTTCTATTTTGTGCTATATGCGACGTCTGACTTCAGCGTCAACGTTCCGATCAATGTCTGAACGCAACACAGCGTTGGCGGTCAATACGTCCGCAGTGGACGACGACACTTCAGTTGTTGCTCGCGAGTGTCGAACAATGAACACGTCGAACCATTGCAGCGTCAGGTCCACGACCTGATGCTGCAATGGTTCGACGTGTGAAATAACTAGAGAGGCGTTACAAAGCGTTTGAATGTCTCGTCAAGACGCCGACGTCGACGTGTGAAGGACACCACAACAGTACATTTCTATAGTAAGCATCGTGAGGCGGCTGTAAGCGGGCGACGTCGTTAATAGGAGACCATAGCCTTAAAATACGGGTCACAGTAAGGCGCGGCGCCTTACTGTAGCGAGTAGTGACCATGACAATGGCTAAAGCGAGTGCATTTATACCTCATTGTATAGAGAGCCGTAATAATTCACAAGGTCTAGCGAACAGCGAAATCATATGGCAGTAGCTACAACCTACTGTAGGTAATGGCTTCAGTTGAACTTAAAACGAAGGATGACGTTCTATGGGATTAATAATAATAACAGGTTTCCAGAAAATTCTGCCAGTATCGAACTACTTATCCTCTCGAGTGGTTGAGTAAGGATGCCTACAGATTTGTTCTATTTTTGACGATCGACACGTGTGATCAAACAAAATATGTAAAGTAAATAAATGTAACAGACGATTGACATCGCAATTTTTGTAGATGAATCGTGTTTTTTCGCGCTTCGTCCATATTGGTATTTTACTTTTTATACCATCTATGGAATACATATGGAATGCAATAAAGAATTGAGTATTGAGTATACGTGAAGACGACGCGACGCACCTAGAATAAAATTACTATACCACAATAGGTAAAAAGAATTATAATGAAGCATTGACAGATAAAATACTTATGTGATAGATACATGGCTCTCATATATTTATAAACATTGAAAAGTATACGTTTTCCTAAAATAGCAACCAGTTTGATTTTGTCTAGACTATAAATTTTCCTATGGAGCTGGACCAGCATGTTTCCAAGCATTCTTATCTTATCTTATCCTCTAATTTGTAATATGCTTGTTTACAAAGTGTACTTTTAATATTAGTTTTAAATTTTCTTTCATTTAATTGCAATATATCACAAGGTATTTTATTGTAACATTTAACACAGTACCCCATAAAAGATGTATGTACTTTAGATAATTCAAAAAATGGTTGATCTATTTTATCTTTATATCTAGTATTAAAACTATGTCTATCACTTATTTTATTAGTGAGATGTCGATTTTTTTTTAGTTACATAATATTTTCATAACAGCAAGGTACCGTCATAATATTAATCTTTAATTTTTTTTTCCAACAGATTATAAATCATATTTATTGGTCCACATAGGAAATGGGTAAAACTAAGCTTTGTTTTTTATTTAGAAGGATGCGTACTATGGTTGTGTTTGATATCGAGCGCCTCTCCCCTCACGGCTAGGGTTGCCAGGTCTTAAAAACGAAAAGCCGGACAGACCAGTTTAGCCGGCCATTTGGGTAAAAAGGCCATTTGGATACATCCTTAACACGACAATTATTTTATAAAGTAAAACAAGCCTTTTTTTATCATTTGCCATAAACTCTTAAGTTCTAATTAAACAAAAATAAAATTGAATGAATCAGTATTCTTTATTAATCATTCAATATTCATTACAATATTAATTGCAATAGTAGTTAGCAGTAACTACTATTGCAATGTGCAATGAAAAACTAAGTAAGTAATACAAAATGGTCATGGTACCTATATCATAAAAAAATTGCTCAAATTTAAAAAGCCTAACAAAAGCCGGACAGGCCTTACGTAATCAGGTTAGTTTTATTATATCAGACTTGTTGTAATGGCAAACATGTGATTTGGTTTAAATAGGTTTTTATTTTTATTATTTTATTAATATTTCACATAGATTCTTGTGTAACTTGTGAATGTGAGAACGTTGTAGGCTTAATAGACTAGATATTTTGTTGACATTTTTTTATTTCGTTATGTACCTGATACTTCTCGACAGGCCTGTTCTCCCATACCTATTAACACTGTAATTTGAAAACATTGTAAAAGCCAATTATTTTTAAGAGTAACCATGGAGTTCCTTGCCGGCTCTTCTCCATAGGAAACGACAAATTGGAACCGTGCACCTAGCTTCTGACGTTTCATAAGTGCCCATGTAGGTTTAAGTGAAATAAAAATATTTTGAATTGATTTGAGTCTAATTTGGCCGTACACGCAACCATAAACCTGACTGTGTCCAGCTTTATACGGACTCCTGGCAACGCTACTCACGACGCCGCTTCCCGTGCCTTCCCTACTGTCGATGCACGGCATAGCTCGAGCCGCGCAACTTCCTCGCGCAGCTACCTCGCGGCGGCGCATCTTCACAGCACATCTTACTCGCTCCGCTACTCAGCTTAGCATTTGTAGAAACGGTAGCTTAGTTCGCAACATGGCTACATTAGGCCCGGACTCCACCGAAGCGGAAATGTGCGGAGAAGTCCAAAGCGGAGACGAGCGAAACGTGAATAACGAAATTCTATTGGTTGTTTAAAAAACATCTCCTCTCCGCTCGTCTCGTCTCTTCTTAACCTTGACTGATATTTTTACAGCCAAGCAGACCAAGGATAATAGGATAACCGGAAAATCCTGAACATCAGTAGCACAACTGAGTTTTTCCTATGAACTCGTATACAGAAAATTCAGCTAACAACACACCATAATCATGTCATACACACTGTAATGACGTCATCCCGCGTCACACACACATGACGCATATACATATACGTCACGTTACATAAGTGTGGTCTATTTCTGCGAATTACCAGTTAGTGCGATTATTCAGGGTTGTAGGTATTTACTTATAGTGGGTAATTGTTAGTTTGTACTACGGTAAACAATAAGATACCTAGTGTTATTAATAATGTTTGGTTGAGGAAATGTTTAGGGTTGCGCAAGCGCAGGTTTGGGACAGAAATAGCTATGTTTAATGGTAAGTGTGCCAATGTCAAGAGCAAAGGAACTTTAATATCTTTATAGTAATAGATATTCTGAAAACAGGTTGTTTTATTTGGATTTGCCCAGAAATTGAAACATTGTTTCGAAAATGTGTAATGCAAGATATACAAATTGTTAGATATTTATATTTCTTTGATTTATACATTTCTTTTAGAATGGATAGAATAAGAAATGAGTACATAAGAGGAAGTCTGACTGTGGCACCGGTGACTGAAAAGTTGTGCGGAAATCGGTTGTCATGGTATGTATATGAGGATAATGTCGTGAGGAAAGTCTTGAGTATGAATGTCGATGGCTATAAGAGTAGGGGAAGACCAAAGAAACGATGGATGGACTGTGTGAAAGATGATATGGCTAGAAAGGGGGTGACTACCGAGATGAGAACTAATAGAGAAGTATGGAAGGATGGGACATGTTGCGCCGACCACAAATAAATTGGGATAAGGGCAGGAGAATGATGATGAATTGATGATAAATGTATTTCAGGTGACATTTGTATCTGCTACTTGAATTGAGGAGGGTATTTTGTAAGCTAAGTACAGTCATCACATCAAGATTCCACAAACTGTCAAATTTCTCCAATTTAAAGATTTTAAACTATAAAATGTTGAAGGTTAAGTTCAAAATCGAATGAGAAAATTTGACAGTTTTTTGTAACTTGATATGCTGGCGACTGTACATCTGTAAAAGCCACATTTACACACACACATTTATGGCAGGTACATCTTGTGTGTCATCTGACATTATGCTGAGCTGAGGCTCTTTCGGCATTATTGTAATTGTGTTCTGCTTTTTATTAGTTTTAAGGTGTATTTTTTTTTGCTGTAATGCCAATAAAAGCATTTTTCTTTTTTATTGCTTTATTTACGAGTCAATATTATGCATCACATTATTTATGCAAGTGTTGTGTATAAACACAGCGTGTGGCAATTTATGTAATTATACACTTATGTTTTAATAAGCGAACAAATAGTAAAGGAAAAATAGCGCTTAAGACACCATAAGTGCTCTAATTTCAAGGTATGCAACTATGCATTATCTATACATATTATAACCTAGCTTCATCCCGGGACTTCATTCGCGTGGAAGTCGTAAGATACAATACAGGGTGGATTTTTGAGATGGGGCAGTAAGGGTGGTAGCTACAAGAAAACAGTCAAGGAAACTGGCCTTAACTTTTTGAGACATTTTGATTTGCATTCACAGATTTCCTAAAAAAAATTACAGTCTGCGTGAAAATGTGCAATTATCACAAAAACTTTTTATATGCCAATCGATAGGGCCGATTCACATCGGAATGGCAGAAGCCGGTCGTGGCGGCCGCGCGCAGCCTCCCTACACCACGCGCTTAGTCTCCTCTTGACCAGTTTAGTTTCTACATTCGACAAGCAGCGCCACGAGCAACCTCGTGTAACCGCGAGCGGCCTCGCGTCGCCGCGGGCAGTCGCGGGCAGTACCGCGTTACAGTCGCGCAGTTGCGCGTTGATGTCCCTGCCACCCTGTATACAGAAGATTAGAGAACCTTCTCCTTTTATTAAACAGTCGGTTAAAAATAACGGCCACTATTCATTAAATTATAGCTGATTCTGAAATCATGAATCAATGTGTTCCTATTTAGCCATACAAAAAACCATACTCCAACTAATCCAAACTATGTATGTATACTATACTAATACAACTGCGCAAGTGAGTTTGTTTGTTTGTTACGGTTTTACGCTAAAACGGCTGAACGGATTTGGATGAAATTTGACACATGGGTAGACCAGGGCCAGGAGGGTAACCATCACCTCTTACAGCAGTATTATTTCAATATTACTTCACCGTGTGAAAGAGATGGAGCTATAACTCCTGTATAGCTCCATCACTTTCCCAATGTGAAGTAATATTATAATAATATTGCTATAAGAGGTGATGGTTACCCCCCTGGATTAGGACATAGGATATATACTTTTTATCCCGATATTCCCACGTGATCAAGACTTATGCGAGGGGAACCGCGGGGCGCAGCTATTATATAAATACGAAAGCCAGATAGTTTGTGTGTTTTTTTCTGTCTGTTACCTTCACGCCTTAGAGCTGAACGGATTTCGATACATTTCCATAAATGCCATGCTTGGCAGACGAATTGCTGAGCTCAGTTTGTTGTTTTAATAGAAGATGCTCCTATGCATCCTTTTAAAGATTCTTTTACGAGACGCATGCAGTGTTTCGCCTATTTTCTTCCACGCAATTAATCCGGAAAATGACAAATTGCCTTTGAAAAATTTATCTATTTATATTAAAGATATCAAATTATCAAATCTCAAATTGTTTATTGCAATCAATAATGTACACATAACGGTGATTAAAAAAAAAAAAATTGTGGACCCTGTCGGGCACAGCACCTTTTTTAAATAAGTAGAGAGAGGAGGAGCGCTTTATTAATTTTCAATTTTCTTTGTTCTTAAGTTAAAATTATTTTATATCCTCTTACCTACATATGTTTATTTCCATTCATTCACTTATTCTATTAATATTTTATATGCAGTTATATCTATTCATTTATTATTTATTTAATTATATTTAATTTCTTTACTAGCTTAAAAATGTTAATTATTAGTAATGTAGTATAATTATTAAGTATTATGTTATAATTTATTTTTGTTATTTTACTTATTAAAATATATCTGTTATTCATAATTATGTATTATTATTATTGAATGTATCCATTAGAATGTTTTTATATCACCATGCACCCTTATCAATCACCTTTATCGTTAATTCTAACCCTCTGGCCACAGCTAACGGCGGCGCGAATTGCGGCGCGGTGTGAGGCGCGGCAAGCGATGAGCGGCGAAAACAAATGGTCGAAAACCTATGAAGTGTGCCACAGCTACCGGCGTAGCGAATTGCGGTGCGACTTGCGGCGCGGTGAGAGACGCGCGGGGCGCGGCGGCTCGGGCGGCGCGTTGTGCGGGTGAAACAAATGCACTAGCGAGTATCGAGGTGGCCACAGCTCAGAGCGGCGCGCGCGGCGGCATCGGTGGACGGATTCGGTCATCGCGCGACCGAAACAAATAATTTTGTTTTTAACGCGCGTTCTTATAATTGAAAATGGATACAGAAGAATTCATTGCTGAAATACTGTGTAGACCAGCAATATGGATGTCTAAACATCCACATCATAAGTATAGGCACATAATTAAAAAAATGTGGGAAGAAATAAATCATAAATTTCCTGGTAATAGTGGTAAGTATTTATTACCTATTTTTTACAAGTAGGCAATTTAATTAGATAAGTATGGCATTTTAACACAATGAATTTAATTTCGTAGATATTTACGGTTTCATTGATTGATACCTACGAGTTATTTGTGTATTCATGTATGAGAATTAGGTATTAGGTATGTAGGTACTTTAGCTATAGTCTACAGATTATTGAAATAATGTTTGAATTGATCTCGTATTGTAGTTGCTTGAATCGTAGCTCGATTATTCCGTCTTGACCTGCGTACGCTATTGTGATTATTCGAGTCTCCAAACTGCGAAACAAACTGCTGGAAATCTTCATCTCTGTCTCCATCTCTTTCTCTTATAATGTTGTGTAACAGACACGATGCCTTTATAATTAATGTTGCGTGTTTTTTGTCTGCCTCTATACTTTTCGTAAAAATACGAAATTTATTTGTTAGAATACCAAACGCGCACTCAATTGTGACTCTTGCCCGGGATAATCTTTTGTTGAAAATTCTTTTTTCCGCATCTAAACCACCCGACGGATATGGGCGCATCAAATAATTTTTAAGAGGGTAGGCTTCATCGCCAATTAACACGTATGGTAAATTCATATTTGAACCAGGTAATCTCTGCGACGGTGGAACGTTGAATTTATTTTCTGTTAATAATCTATTTAATCGTGAAAAATGAAAAGTGCCTCCATCACTTTGTTTGCCTTTCCCGCCTACTTCTACAATAATAAACTTGTAGTCTGCATCTGACACTCCTTGTAGTACTAATGAAAAAAAATTTTTATAATTATAATATGCACTTCCACTATTTGGTGGATTTATTATGCGGAAATGTTTGCCGTCTATCGCACCCAAACAGTTAGGAAATTGCCATCTTGAAAAAAATAAATTTGCGTTACTTTTTAGCTTATCACAGGTTGGCTGCGGCATATGTATTTTGACCAAATTTTTCCAAATAGCTTCAAGAGTTTGATAAATTACTTTGGCAACTGTACTGCGTCCTAATCGGTAAGATTGAGCCAGAGACCGAAATGATCCGCCGTGACCGAGAAATCTGAAATAAAAAAGTATGATGAAGATGCGGCGGGGGACTTAGATTTATAATATGTATTGATATTGATAGGTATTTACCTTAAAGTTATAAACAGCTGTTCTGGAGGTGAAACAATTTTCTTAAAATTAACTTTAGCTTTCAATTCTTCATGTATGTGGCCGAGTATATAATCAAAAGTTTCTATGCTTGCCCTCGTATATTCAAAAAATTTGTCGGAGTAGTTCCTATATTCATAATAAAGCGTGTGAAATTCGCCAAGTTCTCTCCTTCTCTGATTAACTGGGTGCGATCCTATTCTTGACTGAATGATATCTTGAGCTAAGAATACACTTGATTCAAGGCAATACCGTGCCACTTTTGATAGGGCCATTTTAATAGTTCGGCCGTTCTCTAAATACGTCCACCGCTGACGCCGCCGCGGTCGCAACTAGTCGAGCTGTGACATACCACCGCAAGTCGCGCCGCCCGCCGCGCCTCCCGCCGCGCCGTGCGCCGCACCGCCTGAAGCTGTGGCCAGGCCGTAAAGCCGCATGCGGAGGCGCACTCATTGAGCAAGCCGCGCGGCCATGATGAATCGCTGACTCTGAAGATTACTTTAAAAGCTGAATTGTTTCTAATTGGCATCGAATTACCGTATCGTACGATATTATGCGCTTATTCCTTCAATTATACAAACTTAAAGACTAGCGACCCGTCCCTGCTTCGCACAGTTTTTAGGGTTCCGTACCCGAAGGGTGCCCAACGGAACCCTATTACTAAGCCTCCGTGGTCCGTCCGTCCGTCTGTCGTATTTGATATAAAATTTCAACTTGATACCTCCACACGGCACTGAAACGTGGTCGCTTACAATGGGCCTTATCAAAAAGCTAAAAGTCACTCAAAGGGCAATCAATGGAGAGGGCTATGCTTGGAGTTTCCCTACGTGATCGAATCAGAAATGAAGACATCCGCAGGCGAACCAAGGTCACTGACATAGCCCGAAGAATTGCCAAACTTAAGTGGCAGTGGACAGGGCACATTGCTCGCAGAACAGATGGCCGATGGGGCCGAAAGGTTCTGGAATGGCGACCGCGTACCGGAAGACGTAGCGTTGGAAGGCCTCCTACAAGGTGGACCGATGACCTTGTGAAGGCCGCAGGAATCCGCTGGATGCGGGAAGCACAAAACCGGTCGAAGTGGCGGTGCTTGGGAGAGGCCTATGTCCAGCAGTGGACGTCTTTCGGCTGAAATGATGAATGATGACCTCCACACGTTCTTGATAAAAAGGGTGTTGACAGACAGACGGATAGGCGGACCATGAAGTGATCCTATAAGGGTTCCATTTTTTCCCTTTAAGATACGGAACTCTAAAAAGGATATTCTTTTATATGAGAAAATGAAGCAGTTCCCCCTAAAATACGAGTAAATCCGCGGGCTAGCTAAATAATGACACTGGTAATACTCCACATACCTGATTAGCAGCGATGAAGTCAGCATCATATATGGCTGGTCGCGGCTTCATGGCCGCCATCTCTTTCTTAAGCTTCTGTTGGAGGTCGATGTCGATGACTTTAGCACGGACCATGGACTCCGCAAGGTTCAGAGGACTTATGTCCCAGCCGTCGATCACTGAGGAAGGGGACTTTTTGTTAGAATGGCAAATTTTTTGGTCAAAGTTTGTAGTAATGGAAATGATTTAAGAATCTTACAAAATAATACGGCAAAGCACGAAAGCAAACAAAAGTACATAATCAGAATCAGCCTGTAATGTTCCCACTGCTGGGACACAGGCCTCTCTGCGAGAGGGAGTAAGCCGTAATCCACCACGCGGGCCCAGTGCGGGTTGGTGATGTCACATGTCTTCGATTTTTTTGTTCTAGGACATGCCGGTTTCCTCGCAATGTTTTCCTTCACCGTTTTGAAAGCAGTGGTTATGAAATAATTTACACAAAGTAAAGTGCCTGCCGGGGTTCGAACTTACGACCTACAACTCGTAAGTCGCGGCCGTTTCTGCTGGGCCACCAACTGGTCTTGTCAACAAAAGTTATGGCATGTAAAAGTATAAAATTATAGCAGCTAAGTTGTAAAATGTACCCTTTATTTTTAGTTCATTAACTATCAGACTGCCCATCTGCTGAAAAGTAATTCATAATTATCAATAGAAACTTACCCAAATCATCAGGGTGTACCATAGGCAGCAAATGACACATCGGCACGTGCACATCGTTGCCTTTCTCGTCGATACCGAGACGGACCGTCGACGCTTGCGTGATTGAACCCCACCTGTTACAATGGACAATATAACTTCATTGGTGATTTTCTTCAGAAAGGTCTCGCAACCGGCGTGCGTGTATAACCAGATTCATGAACGTATACGAAGCAACAAGACTATGTAAGGATCGTGGCATATGGCGTTCTGTAGTTTCTGCCTACCCCAAAGGGGAAAAAGGCTTGAGTTAATGTATGTATTTAAGTATGTATCTGACATAACTACTAGGTATTACAATTGTTGGAGGGATTGCCATACATCATATGAGCATCCAAACTTAATTTTGTTAAATAGCTCGGCTAGGCCCGTTTCTTGGAATGTCGCAACCGCCGTCTATATAGGGCTACCAGGCCCAAAAATAGAAAAGCCGGACAGATTAATATTTAGCCTTGCACACTGGTTTAAAAAAATAAATCGGGGTGTGGCTGTGTCGTGGACACGGCCGTGTGTTTTACGTGAATGTACTCAACGGTGTAAATAACGGGTAATATTTTCTTTGTAACGATTTCTTTGATCCTTCAGCTATCATCATCATCATCATCATCTGCCTAGCCTTTTCCCAACTATGTTGGGGTCGGCTTCCAGTCTTACCGGATACAGCTGAATACCAGTATTTTACATGGAGCGACTGCCTATCTGACCTCCACAACCCAGTTACTGGGTAACACGATACCCCTTGGTAAGACTGGTTGTCAGACTTTCCAGCTTCTGACGACCCGTAACGACTGTCAAAGACCTACAAATGACAGCCGGGATCAACGGCTTAACGTGCTTTCCGAGGCAGGGAGGGGTCTTGGTATGTAAAGATGGTCAGCCATCCATGGACCAACCGCGGCAAGCATAGCTTAACCTGATCGATCGACTGAGCATCCAAAATTAATTATGTTAAATAGCTCGGCTGGGCCCGTTTCTTGGAATGTGGCAACCACCGTCTATATAGGGTAGCCAGGCCGAAAAACAGAAAAGCCGGACAGATTAATACTTAGCCTAACACACTGGTTTCAAACAAAAAAACATCGGGGTATGGCTGTCCTGGACACGGCCGTGTGTTTTACGTGAATGTACTCCACGGTGTACATAACGGGTAATATTTTCTTTGTAACGATTTCTTTGATCCTTCAGCTATTGAGTGGTGTAATTAAATTTTTGATGTAGATGATGGATATTTAGCTGCAACACCGAACTGTATCCCCCGATTTTGTTATCATCAGTTTTCTGAATTGTTGCTATGGAAGCAAATTTAAAGACGTATTCTCGTCAAAAAAAAAAAGATTTCTTACTAAAGTAATTTGTACTTTCGTTCGGCATCATTTGGTGGCTGGCATGGTTTTGACATATGAAGTAATGGATTAGCGATATACTTCAAAATCATTCAGATTGTGATTGATAGTGTTTTAAACTCAAACTCAACTCAAACTCAAAGCATTTACTTCAAATAAACCAATTACAGGCACTTTTGAATTGTCAAGGGTTCGGTTGGTCAGTCAGAAAGATGAAGCTAGTTGCCCATTCCAAAGCGTAGTAGGTACCTATGGAGAAGAACGGGCAAGAAACTCCACGGACACTCTTTTAAATCAACGTATTATGGTTACAATTTATTGTTTACATCATTCATTTTGAAATACACACAAAAAAAGCAATTCAAAAATTTAAATAAGCCGTGGCAGCTAAGAGATGACCAGTCTACTGACAGCGCCCGTTCACGAACATGACGCGTGGATTAGCACCATTCCGCTCAACCATTTTGAAGGGAGCTAAATGATCCAACACACGCGCGACCATCAGTGAGACATTAGAGTGAGCACTACATACTCACAGCCGCCAGGGCACATTCAAGTCAATGAAAGACGTATCCAGTAAATGGCAGCTTTATAATACATAGTACTCACATAACAATGTGCTGTGTTTAGGGTGCTGGTTCGAACCGCTGTAGTCGTGTTTATTCGGTGTGTTGTGTAGTGCCAGGAATTATTTTTATGTTAGTGAGTCTGTAACTATGTTGCGAAACTACGAGAGACTAATTGCCTGCCGAAGGACCCATTGCCCCAAGCGACATACGGCCCCCGTGCAAGCTAACCTGGTGAGATCTTTCCATAATCTTTCAGTGATTTGCTTCTGATAACCTTTTGTCATTTTAAGCCATTAGGTTATATTGTCTTTTAGTTTAATTAGTTATATGTGCTAAACAAATAGTGTACCTAGCTTTAATTTATAATTAGTGCGTGGCAATTAGGATAAAAACTGCCACTCTAACACTTCAGATGTCGCTACTATCCAGTGTCTCTTTTTTTGTGTGGGAAATCAGCAAATAACTTCTCCCGCTCGGGGCGGAGCGGGAGGGTGTTTCAGACTCTTACTGACTAAAACCCACCCTTATTCCTTCCTGTTGCCTGAGTTGCCAGGGGCCTCGGTGACCCTTTAGCACCTTCCCGCGACCCCGAGAATTTGATAGCTAGCTGTCACTATACATACATTTTTTTTTTTTGTAAACAAGCGACTTCTTTTGCATAAATAATTAATATGCCCCCTTGTGCAGCTGTTGACTGCTAAAATACGGAGACACATAAAATTTGATTTCTTTCCTAAATTGCATGCAATTAGTATGTACTATATTCTTGCTAAACTGGCAGAGTATTTCTAGACGAATAAATCAATTCCGAACGAAACCGGTGATCTGTGAGTCGGTCTAAATAAATACAAAAAGTTAGTTTAGTTTCACCTAAAATTTAAGGATAACAGAATTATAAATTGTACATATTTAAAATACTTTCTTAATTTTATATGCTATTTTTGATGTACAAGTTGTTATAAATAATAAATGTAGTAAACTCAGTGGATGATAAGTTATGGAGGACTTCATCTAATTATAGTCAGATAAATTGTTATTAAAATGCATTAAATATCTTACTATGTTTTAAAAGTTCTGCCAAATTAGATTTACTTATGACTGTCAAATTCACAGAACATATATACCCTAAAGGGTGGTCAAGTGATTTGGTCAATATGGCTGATTATTGTAAAAGGGATGCCGCCATTTTGTGTGTAATGTGAGGCCACTAGGGAAGGGATAAAGAAAACAATTGACTGGAGCGAGGGGGAGCTTTCTTTTTGGGGCGAACTGGTTCAGAAAAGGATCGATTGTTATTCTTGAAGGAGGCATGTAAGTTAAGTGCTATGTCTGTTTATATTACTGTCTATAATACCTATTGTAATTATGCTTATTTGTACCATGAACAGATTCCTTTCAAATATATCTACTACCCAATCCAGTGTCAATTTAAAACACCATTTTGTTATTTTGATAAATCCATGTCGTTGTGTAGTATCCTAATCCTATCTAATATTATAAATGCGAGTTTGTTTGTTTGTTACGCTTTCACGCTAAAAACTGCTGAACAGATTTGGATGAAAGGCACATTGGTAGACCATGATCTGGGTTAGCACACAGGATACTTATTATCCCGATATCCCCACGGGATCGAGACTTATGCGTGTGAAACCGCGGGGCGCAGCTAGTCTGATATTTATATTCAATTTGATTCCTGTAATGATAAATATAAGATCTCAATAATAAACCGGGGAGTTTCTTGCTCGTTAATCTCCTGCAGAGTTAGCTTTGGAATAAGCGACTAGTCTATTTCTAAGAACCTTCCTATCTAGATATCAAAATATTTAATTAAATAAGTACCTCTTGCCCATCCTGTTGTTTTTATAGTATAATCCCTTTTAGTCAGATACACACAACCCCTCACACACGGTCAATCGATTTGTGTGCCTCACACGCTCAGGGCTCAGGTAATCCGTAGTACCCAACCCACTGCAATAAAAGGGTCCTGAGGATAGAACAAATGCGACAGACATTCCTTTTGGGTTCGGTGAATTTCGTGTAAGACGTCATTATATTTTGCTACATCGACAAGTCTGAGTGATTCGAGATACCGCGTATTAGGTCAGCATAGCAGAACTGAAACAGAGTCTGAGCTGGACATAAACCATGAGGAGCGGGCCGACTGCTCACTGGACACTGCTGCTGACTATACTCATCGGAAAGAAGAAGAAAAAGAGTCGAGAAATAAGTTTAACCCCGCCCCTGCCGGGGTCGCGGGAAGGTACTAAAGGGTCACCGAGGCCCCTGGCAACACAGGCAATAGGAAGGAATACGGGTGGGTTTTACTCAGTAAGAGTCTGACACACCCTCCCGCTCCGTCCAGAGCGGGAGAAGTTATTAGATGATTTCCCACCCAAAAAAAAAACCCCGCCAAAAGATTCACCATTCAAGATCGGTGAAGCTGAACCTGAACTAATAACTACTTTAAAAATAACTAAATAGGTTTTAATGTAATCATTTATAAGAAATGCACAGCTACATCACATAACTCACTAAACACTCTCGCTAATAACTCCTGTAACAATTCAATTAATTAACGATATTTTTTTTTCCAGGAATGAATGCTACATCTGCTTGTTTTGACAGCACAAACTTTGTGGTCACATCACACCGCAACGCCACCTTATCGGGTGGAAATGAAGCCACAGAAAACCAAATTACGAAAGGTAAAAGAACTGACTAATATAGTTATCAATGGCCAGTAGTGTTGCAGCAAATATGAATATTTGTTGCCACTGTATACGGATATTTATTTACACTACCGGTGTTTGCTGCCACAGTCATGGCCAAGGGTACCGAACCCAAACAAGAAATACACATAAGGATATAACTCGATCTGATTATAGTGCTTATGCTATTGTTTAAAAAAAAAACAAATAATAAATATTCTGAGAACTGTAGTAATTGTGCTGGTACAGAATCCTTAGTGAACGAGTCCATGTACCACTATGCAGATATTTCTGGTTTTACAATCAGCTAAGACTCGTTTTCCTGATATTTGGTTTAGGCTTCTGGAGACTCATGCGATATCGCGGGCGCGACAGGCATATTGCTGCCTGTCGCGCCCACGATATCGCACGAGTCTGCAGAAGCCTTTACTTGTCTTCACTTTTACAGAAGCAGTTATTCCTGAAGTTACTAGCCTCAAGAACAAAAGTCCGAAGAAGAAGCAGAAGTAGTCTGAACAAGGCGTGTTGTTTTCTATCAATATAAAAAGTCAATTATGCCAAGCTCTAAACTGTGTTGTGAATTTGTAAAATCCTAAAAGCAATTATTTAAATTCAGTTATACTCGTAAAGCTTGAAGAGTACTCAAAAATGTCTGTATTAATCGGTTGTCAACTACTTGTTTTAAAACTAAATATAGTAAAAATGTATGATACCAAATGCATTTTATTTATTACGATTTCCAATTCTAATACTCACGGGTTAAATACAGAACCTTTATTTCACAGTCGGTTAACTTGCTTAAACGGCTAGTATTCTGGGCTCGACAAACCTCCGCCAAAAGACTCGGCTTCATAACAATACGAGCGACAAAATTATTGTGTGATAAAATTAAAAAAAAAACAAACGTCACAATCAAATGATATAGATTGTATAGCGATTTTTCTTCTATGGGATAATGTCCCGTCGTCGCGTCTGAGTACTACTTAGTCTGTGGTCCGGAGCACGCTCCCGTTGTTGTGACGTGCGTATAGCAGGGCTTTAAATACCGGTAAATTTTTCGTAACGTTATCTCTATTTGAAAGCGTTACCGTTAAAATTAAAATAACGGTAATAAATTTAACGTTATTTATGCTACATTTTATCGTTAATTTTTATTAACGTTAATTTTATATTAACGTTACTTTTATCGTTATTTTTAAACGGGTAAGGTGGAAGTAGCGGGGCCTGAGGCGCGTGGTGGGCCGCCCGCCACGCGCCCTCGCACCGCGCTGATATCGTGCCGATCAAAACATCGCCTTGTCTGATTCTTACGCGTGAGAAGTTTTGATAGTATAGTGAGCTGATTTAGTCAGTGATAACTGATCAAATCAATTCAATATCAATGAGTGAAGTGAAGACAATAGTCAATGTAATTAATGATTCTTATTTATATTTATTACAATAGTCGTTTTACACATGCAGGATTTAATTGACTATCGTGCCGCCGCACTATGGTAAAGTCGCCTCAAAACCGTTTCACGTGAATGTCTTTGTTATGGAATAAAAATAATAAATTAATATGGTCTAATAAATAAGCTTTCTATATGCAATTTTTTTTGTTAATCATTGCTTGCGCGCTGATCGACTGAAATTATGTATTGTCATTTCCTTAGTTTTTTGATGTTGGTATAACTAATTAATGGGATTAGGTTGGTTTTACTGCACCTCTCCCCCTACCCCATTCCTGCACATTGCCTTTCACCCGCGTGTGAGCGAGACCGCTACACCAATCAGCGCCAACCCGCGGAATGTCGTCGAAATTCAAGAGGGATTCGGTTTTCGTGCGTCGTCGCGTGTGCATCCCATTGCGCCCAAAATTCATTTAACCAAGTGAAAATTTGTGGAAATCGCTTGTATCTTAGGGACAGTGCATCATCATCGTATCAAATAAGGTATCGTGCTACCTTCCTTTCGCCAACTACTGATTTGCGACCTAATTTCTTTCCTAACAGTGGTTGTGCATTCGTCCATACTTTTGTCGTAAAACCAATTCCAAAATATCGATTATGTGTTGCCCCGCGCATCCAATCATAATGTATTGTAAATAGGCTTAAAAACTAACTCTTGTTCAATGCCACATAACTCGAAAGTTTTTCATATAAATGTACCCGTATTATACATTTTTGGAATGCGTATAATCTCCTCATAACGTTTCATAATTAATTATATATATTACTTTGATAAAATAAAATTAACTAATATAGTTTAAGATGGTATGTTTATAAGATATTTTTTTTTTAATGATACATTTACCCTTTACCGCTGCTTGCTGCTGTCGAGATATTTATTGTATTAAGATCTTTATACATTAGTTTACGCAAGGAGAACAAAAAATTGCTCATACTTGCTCTTTTTCTGACACGGTGCTAAAACATATCGCGAGATAAAAATTATATTTTTTTTTTCAATTTCTTTTTATTTCTCATAAAATCATTTGTTACCTATTAAGGTCAAATTGATAAAAAGTTAATTACAGTGATGATTATTATTAATAGTTCTTTGTAGCTTTGATACAGTTTTGACCACCTTACATATAAAATATGGTCACTATCTATTAGGGTCGAAATAAAAACAGGTTTGTTATGGGAAGAGTGCAAATTACTCGTATTCGTATCTTATCTTTTTGCACATAGCACTATTTCATATGCCTATAAAAGGATGGTGAGCCCTGTAACATTCACATTTGTTGGTCAAATATTCAGTTGCCCTAAAAACCAGTTAATATCTTTTTTCGACTATTTGCAAAGTTGACTGATTTGAAAAACGGGTGAATTTGTTTGTAGTAAACGAGAGTTGTGCAATTTGTTGATAAATAGTAATAATATAGAAGACTACTTACAAGAAAATTTCAATTTGTCACCAGAGGATATGGCTACTGTGGTCTTCTACATTCAAAGAAACTTGGTATCTAAATGTAACGAACGCTGGAGAAATGCATCTCGGATAAAAGACCGCTTTGAAAGTAAGAGAGTCAGCTGGTTAGATGGTCAATTTCCTGTTCCACTAGAGTGTCGAGTCACGGTTAATGACCCTAATATGCCTGGAAGTAGTGACGGCAGACCCTCGAAACCATACGAAGCATCTTCAGAAAAAACGAAAAAACATGGAATCAATACAAGAGTACGGATAGGACTGTGTTCTCAATGCATATGCTCAGGAGTTACTGTCTATGGGTGAGACGGAGGAGGCCGCAATCGTTAATATTATACGAACTGCATCAATCAATTACAAGATTTTTTTTGTTAAATACGTAACTGAGAACTCTGAAGACGTTACACCTTTTTAAAAGGAAGAAGCACTACGGACATTTTTTTACTTAGACCTTAACAAGGAACAGTATGAGAAACTTCGACTTTGTTTAGCGGAAAAAAACTGCTCAGTGTTTCCTTCTTATCCAACTTTAGTTGAAGCGAAAAAGATGTGTTACCCACCAGATTCGAGCATAATCATTACTAACATAAGTGCAAAAGTCAATCTGCAGGACTTGTTGGATCATACTGTGGCACGTAAATTACTAATTGGTTCAGTTTACAAAAATGGTTTAAGAAAGTTGAAACTATTCTGTAAATGGGGTTGTGACGGGTCATCCGGGCAGAGTGAGTACAAACAAAACTTGCAGACTTATATTGTTAGAATACGCCAAAGAAACTCCTGTAAAAACCGCGTCTGTTGTGGCTAATATCAACAATCAAAAACATAATCTGTCTCCTTCCCTGATAAATAAGAATGGCGAGGTAATCGAAATAACTCATGACCTATATTTAACCATGATTGATGGTAAAGTGGCGAGCGTTCGAGCGCTTCTTGTACAGTTTGTAGTGCTAGTCCTCGGCAAATGAATAACTTAGAGGCAGTTAGGACACGAGATGTGAACGAAAGTTCATTTCAATAGGGACTGTCAACACTACATGCTTGGTTTAGGAGTATGGAGATGATCTTACACATTTCTTATAACTTGTCTTTTGAAAAGTAGTCAGCTACTACACCTGAAAATTAAATAAAACCAAACACGAAAAGAAAAAATTGGTACAAAAGCGGTTTAGGGAGGAAATGGGACTATAGCATGTCGATAAACCTCGACAAGGCACTGGAAATAGTAATAAAAGAAACACAACTCGGAGATTCTTTCAGAATTACTTTTGCTCTGCAGACAATACAGTTGTAGACGTAGAACTTATAAAACGAATGTACATAATAATGTATGTCATCTGGAAGGGCTATTAATTCCAAAAAGCAGCAGGCTTTGGCGAAGAGCCAGTTTGGTTTCCGCAGGGGGCACCCTACCGTGGACGCCATCATGCGCGTACGAGCCCTTACGACGAAGAATGCTGTAGCCCAGGGTGGGGTCGTCTTGGCGGTGTCTCTAGACATCGCCAATGCCTTCAATATCCTGCCTTGGAGTTGCATCAAGGAGGCACTCCGGTACCACCTAACTCTGTCGTGTGGTCGAGGCCTATCTGATGGACAGGGCAGTCATTTACCGCGGTCACCAGGGAGTGTGGAACCGGCAAGAGATGTCGTGTGGTGTCCCACAGGGTCGGTCCTAGGGCCGCATCTGTGGGACAAAGAGTACGACTGGGTGCTGCGCGCCGACCTCCCTAGCGGCGTCAGCGTAGTGTGTTACGCTGACGACACGTTGGTCCTGGCGCAAGGGAGGTTGCACCAGGTGGCGGCCAAAGTAGCGGAACGCGGGGTTGCGACAATCATCGAAATGATCCGACACTTGGGACTCGAGGTGGCCCTGCACAAGTCCGAGGCCATGTGTTTTTATGGCCCTCGGAACGCGCCACCGTCGGCATCCCAAATAACGGTAGAAGGGGTTTACATCGGCGTCGAGTCTACGATGAAGTACGTGGGACTCGTCCTCGACAGCCGGTGGAACTTCGTGGAGCATTTCTGACGTTTGGCTCCCAAACTGGAGTGGGCAGGGGCTGCTTTGAAGCGGCCCCTGCCCAATCTAGGGGGTCCAAACGCCTCCTGCTGGAGGCTCTACGCGGGGGTCGTGCGGTCCATGGCCCTTTACGGGGCTCCTGTGTGGGCGCGTTCCCTGGCGCTGCGGCCAGCCCACCGGTTGAGCGCGGCCCTAAGGGTCATGGCCATCCGGCTGGTCCGGGGATACCGCACGGTCTCCTGTGAGGCAGCGAGCCTCCTTGCTGGATTGCCGCCATGGGATCTGAAGGCAAAGTCCTCGCGCACGTATGGGAGTGGCGCGAGGAGGCGAAACGCCGGGGCGTAACTACGCTGCCGCAAGAAATCGCGGCACAGCGGACGGAGCTCCGGCGGGATCTCATGGCGACATGGAGAGTACGGTTGTCGCAACCCAATGCTGGGCATGCTACGATTGTGGCGATAATTGCTTCGCTTTGAGGAGTGGCTAGAGAGGCACCACAGTGTCCTCACCTTCCACCTGACGCAGGTCCTCACCGGACACGGCAGCTTCGGGAGGTTCCTGTGTCGGATAAGGTGGGAGGAAACGCCCGGGTGTCAACACAGTGTGGATCGCCCGGAGGACACGCCGCCGTGACCTCGTGGAGGCGATCGGCGGCAGAGATCTCTCGCGTCCAGCCCTGGTTCAGGTCATGGTACGAAGTGAGAGGGCATGGGCAGCTGTCACTTTCTTCTGCGAAGCAGTAATGCTCGCAAAGGAGGAAGCGGGACGGTTGAGGGAAAGGCAAATTTCGAGCCCTCTCGCCCCTAGCTACCGCAGGGAGAAGTTATTTGATGATTTCCCACCAAAAAATAAAAACAAAAAATAACGTACAGCCCAACTGTACGTAAATATTTATAATTGGTATTATGCCTTCCTACGTGCATACAATACTATTTTACCAATAGTCCAAAGACGCGCAAGAATCCCAAAATAAGGATTACAAAAAGTTTAGACTTCATCATTCTAGAAAGTGTTCAAGAGCGGCTACAAATGAAGACACCATACCTTATTGTACACTTCTGATCCATATAATATATATCCAGTTTGAGAAATAACTCGGAAACAATATCGAAAGAACTTTTAGATGAAGCCAAGGCCCTTCTTGCTATCAACGAAAATCTGTAGGAGCTTCCTGAATTTTGTGCTTTATTTTTCTCGTTTGCTTCAATTATTCGATTTTAAGTAAATAAAAATAAAAAGACAAATTTTGTTTTTTTTTTTCTTATAGAATGCATGTATTTTTTCAAGTTTTATTTTTTTAATTAATTAATAAACAGAATTTTCATAATCGAAATTATTTATATTACATTTTATACATCCAAAAATACGTGTGCAAAATTACAGCTCATTTAGTTTTGAAACAACTGAGATACGGAGTATTGAGACGAAACATACGCGATTTTCCCATAGTGCGGCGGCGGAGTGGCAACAGTGTAGCTAAGCGAGCGCACAAAATGTAAACCTACGGAACGGCAACGTAGCAAAATTAACGGTAAAATTAACGTTATTATCATATTTTACGTTAATGTTAATTAACGTTATATTACTGGTAATGTTATCAAGTAACGTAAAATTTTTTGTAACGTTAGTAAGGTATCACATTAAAATTAACGTTACGTAACGGTTATTATTTTGTTATTTGGTAACGTTAACAAGCCCTGGCGTATAGTTTGCACGAGTTATTCAGACATGCGTACGCGTATGTTTGAATAAAGGCTTCTGCAGACACGGGCGATATCGCGGGCGCGACGGGCATATTGCTGCCTGTCGCGCCCGCGATTTCGCCCCAGTCTGTAGAAGCCATAACGAAGTCTATTTTTTTGTTAAAAAACGCTACCTGAGTTCAATTAGAAAAGGATTTAATAAAAGTTGTTGATTTGTAATATATGTATTTTTATTTTAACTCCTAATATACATACACCGCTAGTAAAAAAATCAGTACATTATAATAAATTGTTTATCACAAAATATTTGAGAAATAACAAATTAAAAATCCGGGTCTGATAGACCCACCAGGCATACCGTGCAACTTTTTGCCTCCAGGCATGCCTAGGGTTAATAAGGACCAAAATGCGAAACTTCACCCATTACACGCTTAATTTTACCTTATTTAACGGAGGTACCGTACCGTAATTTTCAGGACTAACTTTCGTGGGTTTTGTATTACATAAACATATTTATTACTTGAGTAAATGGGTAGGGTTCAGAGTATAGGGGTAGGGTAAGTTAATGTTACTAAGTATATTTTATGCCACGTAATCTTTATACGACTGCCTTTAGAAAAATATCTTGTATATTGTTCTGTTCTGGCCAGAGAAGCGACGTCCAAGGGTCCAAAGTTATTTAGATATATTTTATTAAGGGGCATGATGTTCCACGATTTTTAGTAGTTTAGTACATAAAACTTGCCTTCAAAGTAAGGAGTTAGGAGACCTTTTAGTAAAGATGAACTGAGGGGGATAATCGGAGAATCCAATCTAGTACGAGGCAACAGTGGGCTTTTAAGCAATCAAAACAAAATTTCTTTCTAAGTTTTTTTTCTCTTGACTTGCATGCGTCACGCGTCAGGGGGAAAACTCAGGTAGCTTGGCAGAACATCCTATGTGATTAAAAGTGGAAAAACCAGTTGATTGCTGAAAATAAATTATGGATGACTGTTTCCATTTTAAACTGAAGATCCAACTCATCCAACCTTCCAATGAAAGTTCTAAATCCCATTACATTAGAAGTTAGGTGGCTTCGTCCCTTTTAATTACGTGGCGTCGAACTTTCGAGCACCTACTTTTAATTGCGTTAAGCAAGACAAAGTAAAAGTTATAAATTACTAGTTGCGCCCCGCGGTTTCACCCGCATAAGTCTCGATCCCGTGGGAATATCGGGATAAAAATTCTATATGCTAATTCAGGTCATGGTCTACCCATGTGCCAAATTTCATCCAAATCCGTTCAGCCGTTTTAGCGTGATGCCGTGACCAAGGCAAACAGTGATTCATTTTTAGATAAGATAAGAAATTTATTTGCAAAAACATGTGTACACATACAATAATAAAAATATGCATGCAGGATTACAAAGGAAAAATAAGTTCAGAATTGTTTGCCACAGAATATGACGTGCAAATATGAATGGTTAAGATTATTAATAATTAATTTTAAGTTAATATCATTATGTATATAATATGCCTGTGTCCCAGCAATGGGGATATTAGAGGCTGATTATGCAATATCGTTAAATTAAAGTGAATTCAGCAAAAAAAAATGTTAACAGTAAATAAAAGATAATTCACAAAAACTTATTTTAGAATTTCATCATGAAGGCAAATTAGAATTATTTGAAACAATTTATGTATATAAAACATTAAATTAAATTAAATGTCAAAATCTGAGATACTATAATAACATTTTTGATATACCAAGCATTGTTTTTAATTTTTGCTTAAACAAATTAACATTATATTTTTTTAAGTCCTTTGGCAATTTATTAAAAGCGACAGGTGCCATATGAAAAATACTCTTATACATTAAGGCAGTATTCGTTTGACGAACACAGAGACGACTTTCAGCTCTTCGAGTATGATTGAATGCTTCAGATGCAAGCACAAAAAGTTCAGGATTTTGTTTCACGAAGACAGCTACTTCAAATATATACAGTGATGGCAATGATAAGATACTGTACTTTTTAAACGGTACACAACTTTCGGTAGATTTTAAACCGAACATAGCCCTAATGCACCGTTTCTGTGCCTTAAAGACAAGATCTTTGTTAGTGGAATTCATATCTGAGGATAAACGGCACAAGCCCATGATATGCAGTTATGAGTGTTCTAGAATTAATTTTATATGCAAGTTTATGTAGGGCGTAAGCTGATCGACTCACTCGCTTGCACAATTGTTTAATATGTGGTTTCCAAGTCATTTTATTATCAATATGCAAGCCAAGAAATTTTGAGGTGTCTGTTTCTTCAATAGGTTGGTTGTTAAAATTTACGTTTAGGTTGTTTTGTGTTGGTATGCGCTGCCTAGAGTTCATTAATTTTGTTTTCCCTAAGTTGGCTTTTAAATTATTTAAATTCAACCAATTCATAATAGAGCTCAAGGTGCTATTTAAGTCATCTTCATAAGTATGTTTGTTTTTACATTTGACAGTAACAGTGCTATCATCCGCAAAGAGAGCTATAGGATTGTCAGTAGCTTTGGGTAGGTCATTAATGTATAGTATAAATAAAGGTGGACCCAGAACGCTACCTTGTGGTGCACCGTAGTTTATTTTTCTTTCATGTGACCTAAAGGTTTCTTCTTGTTTAGTAAGAAAATTCACTTAAGTCACTTTATTATATTGATTTCGGCCTTTGAGGTATGATTCAATTAGTTTTAGAACATTACCTCTTATTCAGTAGGCATTGAGTTTACCAACTAATATATCATGGTCAACATAATCAAAAGCCTGTGTCATATCCATAAAGATAGAGCAGACGGGTATTCTTTTGTCAATATTAACTATAACAAAGTCTAAAAGTCATATATGGCCATGTTTATGGTTGTATTAGGTCTAAAGCCTTTTTGTTCTTTAACTAAAATATGTTTTATTTTTTCTAAATAATTATTAATTTCGAATAATTATGGGTCCTATCGACCCATAATTCCACCCATTTTCTATGTATTCTCTTCTTCTTCTTCATCTTTTTTAAACATGGGTTTTATGATCGAAGTTTTTAGTCTTTCAGAGTACACTCCTTCGGCAATGTATAAAATTAAGATATAGCTAAGATGAGTAGAGATATTTGTAGCTATACATTTAATAACTTTAGTTGATATTCTATGATATTCCATCATATCCCATACTATTTGTGCTTTTTAGATTTATTTATTTATATATAGATAGATTAAAATAATATAATTTGAGTTGGCTTTGTCAAAGACAAAGCTATTATACGAAACGGCCCTGGTTACAGGTAATATTCTTCACGAATATGACCATTTTATTACACAAAGTGACAGTTAGCACATGTCAGATTGCTCCAGTATATTAATAATTCGACTTTATATTGAAAGCTTAATAATATTTGTGTAACCTGTAATCGTCTACCAACGTAACAGACATTTGTGTTACTGGGGTGTTTGTTACACCACTTCTTCCCAGCTAAAACACTAGGAAGTGCTGAAGCGCAAGCGTTTTGAGGGAGTCTTATGTAATTTTAACATACAAATCGATTCTGAGCCGCAATTCAGGTCCGGATCACGCCAGACTTTTGGCGGTCGGAGCCAGAGAGGCCGGTCATTGGCTACATGCCCATTCTTCTCCATATACCGGTACCTTCCTGGATCCGACCTCGCTTCGTCTAGCGACTGGCCTGCGGCTTGGAGTCACGGTATGCACTCCACACACATGCCCTTGTGGCACGGACGTGGACCAACTGGGTCACCACGGAAATTGTTGTCAAAAAAGTGCAGGCCGCTTTTCAAGACATGCGACACTTAATGACATAATCCGCCGGTCTCTTACCAGCATCAATGTGCCTGGTCTTCTTGAGCCGACTGGCATTGTCAGAGATGATGGCAAAAGACCTGATGGTGTGTCTTTGGTCCCGTGGAGTTTGGGACGGATGCTTGTGTGGGACGCTACCTGTGTAGAAACACTGGCACCGTCCCACCTCCAAATGACTACTTCTAAAGCGGGTGCAGCGGCAGAAAATGCCGAAAATCTGAAAGTTATTAAATATGGTGGCCTTGGCAGAGAGTACAACTTTGTGCCCTTTGGCGTCGAGACCCTCGGTCTGTGGGGTCCCACTGTCCCAGTGCGCATAAGTTATGTGCGGAAATCGCGAAGCGTCTAGTTGATGTAACTGGTGACCGAAAAACTGGCGGCATTCTCGCACAACGTATCAGCAATGCAATTCAGCGAGGAAATGCCGCCAGCATCCTCGGTACAATGCCCCGAGGGCCTTTTTTAGGCTCAACTTAGTTTTAATTTAATTTAGTTAATGTTAATAATCATCTTGTAATTTGGTTACGTAAATAAATAAATTACGTAATTTTGACGTTAGAAAAGTTCTGATTCTCAGACTAATTAGAATAAATGATATTTGATTTTAACAATCCTAGATGTTAGGTAAACTTACCAGTTAGGATCCATCTTCCCATGCTTAGTGTTCCAAGAAAGCTGGTGTCGGTTAGCAAGCACGGCGGCTGTGAAGGTGGAGCCGTTGTTGCCACCCCAACCCACCAGCATCACGCCCACTCTGCCCACGCGACGGTCAGTGCGGATACCCAGTGATTTGCGGACTGGGCGCGCCTGGGGAATTACTGGCATTTAGGAATATTTTATGGTAATCTAAAATGGGAGTCAGGTATGATAATTGGATAGGGCTTGTGAGCCTATCTATACAAGTATTAGAAAAAAAATAATTTAAAAAATAAAAAACACGCCTGCCTTGTCAAAAAAGTGATTACATAAATTGTACTAAAAAATTAAAAACAAGCTAACTAAACGATTTTGAACTGAATACCAATCTTTTCAGCGAAGTCGGGGGACCAGGGTAGAGAACTGTCCAAAGGAACCGTCCCCCGACTGCAATGAACAGATTCGTATTCAGTTCAAAATCGTTAAGCTTGTTTTTAATTTTTTAGTTCAATTTTTGTAATTCACTTTTTGACAAGGCAGGCGTTTTAAAAATTATGTATTTTTATGTTATACCTTTTAGTGATAAAACGATATTTTTTTTATTTAATAAGTTTTTCTATGGGATATTGAATAGTACTGTTATACTTAAATAATTTCCTTTATGTTATTAGTGAACGAATGCATACTGAATACTACTGTTATATATTTTTATTATGTACTAAGCAAGCTCTAGACTACGATAGCATATGTAGTAAAAATGTATGAAAAAAATTTGATTTTTTTTTTATGAACCATGGCTCCCCCATTATCATTGTTGAAATTTTCCAGCTTATGTTACCCGGGATAACGCAACAAATCTTCGGAAATAATGATCTGACTCGGAAAAATCTTTCACTAATTGGAAGCTGCAGTATTGCTGAGTGTCATAGGATATATTTAGATAGCAATACTGCTTTATTGAAAAAGAGTTTCTTTGGTATTGCACCAAATATTTATAAAAAAAATACCTGATATTATTAAATGTATGCCTCCAAACAAATTTAAAAAGTCCCATCAGCCAGTATTACTAGAGAAGTACTATTACAGCCTAGATGAATTCTTAAACAATATTTTGCATGTATAGAATTCTCAAATTTAATTTTAATTTTGGCATTTTAATTATGAATTGAATTAAAATCTTGACTATGTAATTTTTAATTATATTTCGACATTGTAATTATAATTTTAATGTTGACATTGTAATTTCTGTCTTTGTTTATTGTTGCCTAGTGCGACTAATTTTGTACGCCATAAATGGCAAAACATGTAGCTACCTCATATTAATTTATAAAACCTTTAAACTGTACTCATGTTTTATAAAATAAATATATCTTATCTATAGATGCTACTATTCCATCACTGATTTTACTACTGATAAACAGAGGTATGATGATCCCGACTTGCTAATTAAACACTTATGATTTTATTTATTGATTAAGCATTAATGTGTTTATTTATCTAAAATTATAATGACCTGTTCACCTAACTGACATATTTAAAATTGAAGTATTTTATTAATGTAATCTATTGGCATGCCATAATTGTAATTGTTTGTTTATGTTAATTTTATATACTGGCAAAACATAGTGCATATATTTTATTTTGTTTAACAAAATAAATAATTGATTGCTTGATTTTATGTTCAAACAGGAAATTTCACGCAGGCGAAGACGCGGGCAGAAGCTAGATTAAAATCATTTGAGAGAATAAGTTCCAGAAAAAGAAAAAAAAAATTGGTTGTCTGTAAAGTCGGTTTACGGACGATAATTTTACGTGATAACAAAATCAATGGACTGTCAAGGTTTTAATTAAGAGAATGAATGAGATGACAATTTCTAGAGAAGTGGTTTTTTTTTGGCGATGAAATCCTTTTGGATAACGCAATATTTGGCGGAGTCCTAAAATAATCAAAAATGGTTTTATGTGTTCTTTATTAATAATCATATTACTTGACACTAACATTTGCATATTTTTTTACTCATGTTGTAATATTTACATAGACTTTATTTTATTAAGCTTGCAGAGTAAAATAAAAAATAGCACCCCTTTATTATTTTTATTTTTTACATTATGACCAGTATTTTCTCGGAGCACCCTCAGAGGCTTTGCGGAGCCCTACGGTACGACGGAGCATACTTTGAGTATGGCTGTTCTAGAGATTAATGTAATTAGGTATTGCCTCTAGAAAGTTATAGGTACAAGAATTCCCCATTCATAAGTCTTCTAGAAATAACATCTGTGTGTGTGAGTGAGAGTAACAGTACTTTCTGGAACTGTAAGGAAGACTATCATTTTAACTATTGGGATTGGGGGGTAGAAATAACAACACCCAATCAAATCTCATTATTTGAGAATTTGGAATGGGCTTACTAGCTTCATCTTAAACCCACTGAAAAACTATGAACTTGAGATGATGGAAACATTTTGAGAGACACAAAAACTGAGAATCGTCTAAATTTTGTTTTTAAAGTTCAGGACAGTTAATTATTATGGGCCTAGAGAATTAGAATGTTTTAGATCAATGCTTTAAATAATTTATGTTTTTAATAAATTGGTCTTGATTGATGATAAGTATAATTTCACAAGACAGCTGCCTCACAAATATTAAAATTGTTATTAAATGAAAAAGGAGTTTTCCACTAAGATCTATGTATTTAGCTTCATCTCTTGATCTGTCTTTTTAAACAACTGCTCCAGAAGGAGGGTAATGTTTTTCGAGTGTATGTATGTCTATTTCTTTGGCACGCTCTGTATTTACTTAGCCTAAACGGCTTGATGGATTTTAACATATGAGGTACCATTAGATTCGTTTTAATTGCGGGAGTGACATAGGGTATAAAATTTTAATATGGCATCTGTGCTGACTGCAAAAAAACGAACCAAAAAGATGGAAACAAGATAAAAAGAAAAACAAGTATCCTTTAACTACCGAAATAAATGCAGTCGGAGGCATATTTTAAGGCATTGTAGCAAACGCCTTAAAATATGCCTCCGACTGCATTTCATTCATTCAAAAATAAATAATTGCAATTTCATGCATCTTGCAACCTAGATGCATCAAATTGCGTTTATTTATTTTTGGTACTTAAAGGATACCTACTCCTTTTTTTTTTCATTTTGTTTCCATCTTTTCAGTTTGTTTTTTTGCGGTCGAGTTTTAATTTTTAAGTCAATAAAACACATCAGATTTTACTATTTGACTTTACTGTCAAGGCCATTTTTATAGTCTAGCTTGTAGTCAATTTGTAGTCCTATGGATTAATAAATCATGTTATGACCTAAAGTTTAAAATTGCCCCCACTAAGATGTCATGAACACACTGTGCTAACGGATTTAAGAATACCTAAATCGATTTAGAAGTTGGTAACTCAGCTACAAAATTATGAATTAAATTCTTATTAGATCAACACATCTTGTATATGAAACGTTTCTAGTACACTTTAAAGGTGTATCTCTACACAAATATTGTAGTAACCTATACCTTCTGGAACAAGCATAACAAATCAATACAGCGTCGAAAGCAAATGCCGCGAAACGCATTTACTTGTTTAGCTACAAAAACATGCTTACCGTCACCTCGTCGCCGTTTCTAGTCACTAGGGTTTCTTCATATTCGTAGTCCGAATAAATATAATCATCAGTATATTTAATATTGGGGCTTGAAATAACCAAAGATGGTGTTTTTTCCATTTTCAGCGTACAAATTATTTTTCCGGTTTATAATAGATCACGAGAAACTGCGATTTTAGCAAGTCCTTGTGCTATTTAGAGGGATCTAGTTAATAGGTGGACCCCAGAAACTGTTCGATGTTAATTAATTGCAGAGTAGCCGACACCAACAAATCTCAACAAAGCGACAAAGATAAGAACACGAGCAAGCGATTCGTATTCCGGCAACACAATGTGATTGGGAAAAACGATAATGACGTGACAACTCAACTGACAGCTGACAGCGTCAAACTTGACGTTGACGCATAGTTCGTATTGTGGTATTGATTGTGATAGTGGTGCACCTTTAGTAGACAGACTAAACTAAAAACTCCACTTTCATAAAAGGCCTAAATAAAAATGAGATTTTTTTTAAACTCTACCTTTGAGCTCCCTCTAGGAGCATGCAGCCATGATAAACCCACAATCTTGAATATCTTGCCCAGGCGCCGCGCCAAGATGTATAAGTCTGTATTTTTATTATGTATGTCGAAGATATTCTCGTTATGATAACCAACATTTTTTTAAAATAATTATTAGTGAAATATAAACGGAGCTAAACTTTTGTTATTTTTTACTTTAACTCATCAAAAATCACCGTTAATTATTTTATTAAAAGCTTACTTTTTATTTTTTATACATTTATAGGGCACTGCTTGGGGCGGTGCCCTAATTATTCAAGTCTGAGGCTCCTTAGGCCCTCGCCAAGCATATAGGTATTGTATTTACATTATTTTCATAAATTAAAAAAATCTATAATAGTTTGGTCTTCTTGATTACTAAAATAAAAATTAACATCCCATCCCAACCCTTATTTGTAGTATCAATCAAGCATTTAATTTGTGATGCAATTAGTTGCAGAATTTCAGTTTGCGATTAAGCAAAAGATTGGAAAAACTACACCGACTCAAAAAAGAGCACACATCCGTGTTTTCCATAAAATCATATCATACTTTACCTTTACCGCTCTCTCCCAACAAGGTACAATACACCTTACATTGTACATTATTAATTTATTAAACCTCGCCCACACTCTCATCTACCTACTTGGTATACCTACATAGAGAGTACCAAAGGTACAACAACCGTAATGTGATATAGAATAGATAGGTAGGTAGATAGTTCCAAGCGTGTTAATTCAAATGTTTAATATTCGTGCAAGCCACAAACCAACAGTATATGTGCTGTTCCTCTCATTTTATTACTGGTTCATCATAATGCCATACAAAATGATAAATACATTACTCATTCCAATGTGTAGACGGAAGGATGGAATCTAATAAAAACAAAACTATCCGAATCCGTCAGCCTCTATTCTCCCGTTTGCGCATGTAGTGGTTGTGTGTATGTGTATATAAATACAGTGTACCTGTGTACAACTACACATGCATGTATGAAAGAGATTGAAGTACTCACGCACACATTCTCACCTCTGCTAACTAACAATGTACTACCTACCTACTATATCTAATTTATTTAAAGGAAGGGGCACAAAATTGGGTTGAAACTCAAAAAAAAGGACTTCAAAGCAGTCATTTTAAGGTTTCTTTTGTTTAACTAGAGACGAAAACAAATACAAAGTCAACCAGATACATTTTTGCTTCAATGTTTATGTCAATAAAACACCACGGTACGTGCTAGTGTATTTCCGATTTCTTCATGTATTGTTATTTTAGCGTTTTGGCTGTGTCTGTACGCACCTATATAATTAATATTAAAGAGTATCTATAAAATTATACACATTCCTAAACAGAAGATATGCCGCTTGCCTGTAATACAATTTATAAAGTTGTATATTAATTACGGTATAATAAAGCATGCGGGGGGCGAGGGGGCGCGCCGCGCTCTCATATTCCGTATATTGATTGTGTGCGAGGGGGCCGGGGCAAGGAGGGGGCCACGGCGTGCCCCACTCTGTTTTTTACGACACGGCTTTCTGTGTAACATAATTATTGTATTAATTTTGTGAAATGTTTCGGTGTTATTTGTGAAAAATCGAGAAGTCGGTAAAGAGATTTGCGAGGTAAGAAATTCTCACCGGCATGATTTTTGTTGAAAATCCGTTTTGCTGAATAAAATATAAATAAAATTTTATAGCTCTAAAATTCCGTCGGCGGCGCGTACCTACGGTATATTACACTGTCATACCGCGTACGTATAGTGTTTTTTACGGGCATCGTTCTAAAAATAAGTTGTAATAATTATAATTTCATGTAGCGGTCGCATCGCAGCAGAGTCGGTTTTCTGTCGATTATCCATCAGTCCTGAAGAAGTGTGATTTGTGATTGAAAAGTGTATGTGGTGGTGCAGATGCAGGGGCTGGTGAGCGATAAGACGTTCCACTTGAAGTGGAACAACCACCTGCAGAACCTGAGCCAGCTGTTCACGACCATCTACTCGTCGTCGGCGCTCGCGGACGTGACGCTCTCCTGCCGTGACGGCACCCTGAAAGCGCACAAGCTCGTGCTCTCAGCATGCAGTCCGTATTTCGAACAGATATTCAAGTAAGTGCTCGCATTATACATTGTAAAACGCATTCGTACCAGGTATTCATTTACAAAATTGTGTATTTATTACATACCAGTTTTAAATCTGTTCCATTTGGTCATTATGACATCATTATTTTTTCTAGTGAAGTTATTTATAATACCATGTAATGTATACAGACATGAGCAAAGTATATTTTGAATTCAGCCTGGGTTTTAATGAGCAATTTTAAATAAAATTCTATTTAATTATTGTATGTACTTAAGAAATGTTACATAAATGTCATAGGAGTCGAATATATACAATAATTACTTTTATTATCTTGTGATAACAGAAGAAAATTTTTGTCTGGTTAATAAATAATGAGATAGTGTATTATATTTAAATTACAGAACATTTAGTGTAGATATGATTAAAAATGTTTGTTTTTTTGCTAGGGACAACCCATGTCAACATCCAATAGTGATCCTAAAGGGGATCCCCTTCTCGGAGATCAACCTCCTTGTAGAGTTTATGTACAAGGGCTCGGTGGATGTCCAAGAGCTGGACTTGCAGTCTTTGATGCACACCGCGTCAGAGCTAGAGATCCGGGGGCTTGCATATGAGGCTAGAGATAATGCTGCACAGATGTTGAATGTGAACTTGGAGTATCCATCATATCCTGCCACTTCCGTGTCTGCACAGCCCACCTACTCACAAGCTAGGACTGATGTGGAGCGGCTGAAACAGGTGAGTTTTTTTTGCCTATAATAACATTATTATTCATCAAAGCTGGGTTAACATATGTATCAAAGGTTCCTGTTTGGTGGTTGGTTGATTTCATACATTTTGTTCATTACAGCTTTATATTTGTCAAAAAACATTGGTCTTCATAAGACAATAAGGATCATAGTTCCTGGGAGAAGCTTAAAAAAAATGTGTAAAAAACGGAATGAAATAATTACACTTTATAATAATGAAATTCTTCATTTATGTTATTCATATTCAAATGAATGTAATTAAACTTGAAAGAAAACTTTATACTGTGAATTTTACGACTTGTTATCAAATTAACAATTAGATAACAGGTGGTCTAGCTAGGAAAATGAATATATAAAGCTATATAGTATAACATTATTACAAACCTAAGTGTAGCTTCTAAGCATTGTCCGTTTATACTCAGTTTCTTCACATAGTAAGAAACATTACTCATTTGCATATCTTCACCAGTATCTAGCATTTATAAAAATGTTAGCAATAGACAAGACTTTGTTTTGCATAATGAATCCTTACATAAAATGTGTCCACATGATATTAAAGCAGAATCTGGATAGGTACTAGAAAATAAAAAGAAACTACTCAAAATAAAAGTGATTCAAGTTTTCAAATGAGACATTTTCTCATGATGTTGTTAATTCTTTTAGGTGCTAATTGGTCAAAATAAAAATATTTTCCATAGTTTTTACAGTTTCTGGTTAATAGTTTTAGGATAAAACATACATACTTACGTAAACTCACGCCTTCTTCCCATGGGGGTAGGCAGAAACTATAGAACATCACCTGCTACGCTTCTTACTCCTTTTGCTTTATTTACGTTCATACATCTGGTCATACATGCACGCTGGTTGGGAATACTACATACTACGTTTTAAGTTGTTATTAAATATGAAATTGAATCATTTTGATGATAATAATCAATATTTCTCATGCACACATATAAGTGTAATTTATCGTTGGTATTATTTTTATGAGTAAAACTGCCTTTTAAGATTGAAACCCGAAGGGTGAAAACAGAGCCCTATTTCAGAGTATGTATCCTAACACTGAAATGGTACATTACCTTGTCAAAACAGTGATGTATGATTAAGCTGAACAGAGAGGTAGATTTTAAATAAAACCATGGTGATACATTTTTATTTTTAAGGAGGTTCCGCAAACCACTTAAGATCAATTAAAAATAATTGCCTGAATTGAACTCACCATGATTATTATTTATATGCAAATTTATGGAAGCTACTAGTATGGTTATTCCTATTAAATTTTAAATACTGTAAGATTAAAAAAATCTACTAAAATAGTAGTCATTGCCCAGTGCTGGAATAAAACAGGCGAATAAAAAAAAAAACACGGTCAGCTTGTACTTTTTACAAGTATCTACTTGTTAATCAGATAATTTATCATTAAATAAATATTATGACGTAATTTAGAGTTAACTCGTTGAGCCATGCATGGTAATTCATGTTTTTATTTGCTTAAGTGCTGACTATTTTAGATATTTCCTTCACCCATTTTGGTTTGAAGAATATAATTTTTCTTAAAAAAAGTAGCCTTGAACATTATTCTGTTAATGTCAATAGTTATTTAAATTTCGAATCACAAAGAATAAATATTGTTCTTGCAAAGGAACTTTTGTGTGGTCTATTTGAGTATTTTTTTTATATAATGTATGACGTAGATAACACAAAAAGAGATGTAAAATCCGGGTATTCATAATTTATTACGAACTAGCTGCTGCCCGCGAAATCACCCGAACGTGGCTTTAAAAAAAAATAGTATATCGCCTAAGTTACTCCATATAACCTCAGTTAACTGCCAGTGAGAGTCCCGTCAAAATCGGTCAAGCCGTTTTGAAGATTAGCCTGAATAAACACAGACAGACAGGTTTATATATTTTTTTTCCGTATATCCAAATGAAAAAGGGAACCCTTATAGGATCACTCGTGTGTCTGTCTGTCTGTCACAGCCAATTTGCTCCGAATCTAAAGGACCTATTATGTTGAAATTTAGTACACACATCAATTTCTGTGACCCAAACACGGACGTGTTACGAGAACAAATAAATGTTGCATATGGGGTCAATTTTCGTCTTTTTTTTTTGGGTGGGAAATTATCAAATTCACTTGGAAGATATATAACAAAAAAAAAAATATATATATAGAAAATGACAATTGCCCTCTATGTTCGAACTACCGAGTCTAAAATTTTGAAAAAAAATTATACAGAAAGTAGTTCTATGCTTCTAGAGTACAGGAAAACCTATAAGAAGTCTATGGTCTTAAAATAACATGGTAATTCTCTCAATATTGTTTGTACAAACTTTCATTTGCAGTTGGAGTGTATGAGAGAACATGTTTTTCAACTACAAAGTTAAGTTTCATCATTACAATGAGACATCGATAGGGAAAAACTTTGATTTTACGACAAGAATTGAGATTCTTAGTACCTACAAGTAATGGCTTAAAAAATTGCAAATGGCAACTTTTCCTAATTATTTGATATTTCCTTTTTGTATAGTAGCCCCGTACGCAAAATACGCGCTTTGACGTGGAGTTGTGGACACCAGGGGCGTCTTACCAGTAGTATATATATTTAAGCAAAATAATAGGTTTTTCTCTCCGGAGCCCCAACCACCGTTAGCTTGGACCCTGCTCCCAACACCGGCGGATCCATTTACTTTTCATATTTTTTAGCAAATTTTTTTACACTATTGCAGTACCTATTTATAAAGAAATACTAAAAATATAAAGTTATATATGCAAAAGTGAAAAAGACATAATAATAAAAAAAAATGGGTGTCTTTTTTGGGTGACACTACACGGAAAATTTAATAATTTCAGCAAAATAATTATAAAGTAGGGAATGAAATGATGAAATCATATTCAATCATATTTAGAAAAAAAACTAGATGAGCTCGGCGTTTCCTATCTGACTACTCCGAGAAGAAAGGACGAAACAAACTCAGAGGTCACAGTCTCTTTTAAAGTCCAGACATAAATCTCGGTCAGATCATGTAAAGACCATGTAGATTGGTGTCTGAAATGGTCTTTTGAGGAAAGAACCACACAGATTGAGTGAACCTATCCAGTGAGTGCACGCATTTGTCAGGGCGCATTGAGCTTCATCTCTCCTAACAATACACTTTCTACCAGTGACAAAAACATCAAAACCGGTCTAGTTGTTTTCGAGATAACTGCAAACATAAAGGCTTACATGGCCATATATTATTTTCTAGTGTAATATACCAATTAAGAATCTGTTGTTACACGTGTATGAAACACTATTTAAATTATTAAATTAACATGCAATTGTAATAACTAGAAATCTGAGTCATTTATTATTTGGCCGCGCCGTCGGTGACTGTACATAACTGTGGGGTACATTCATATACAGTTATTGTATTTTATGCCATTTCACACTGGTCATTTAAAATGTTCATCGCGAATTAAAAATATGGATGTTTTTTTACTGATTTTGGAATAAACAGGCTGTATTTTTACAATATTTTAAGTGTAATTGAAGTGGCCAGTAATGTTTCATTTAAATTAATAATTTAGTTTATCCAGTCAACAATTAACATAATGTATTTCCAAGGCCAAAATAAATTGCCTAGTTTCAGTAAATCTGATGGTCATGTCGAAAATACTAGTAGTACCTACAACTATTTTCACGTGACTGGCCGAAATTTTATTAACGTCATTAAAAATTTGGTGTGCAAAAAATGTGATTGTAGGCTATTTATATTAATCATTATACTATCACCATTTAATAATATTAAACAATATTAAAATTCAAGATAAATAATATTGTTTTCAGATAACTTTGGGTTATGGAAGTAAAAATTTATAATAATTTTGCGATAGTGTGTTTTAGCCGCCATATCTTTATATCTAGAATGCGATGGAATTTTCGTGCAACTATTGTACTTTTTGAAAAATTTCCATATCTTGTGACCGTGGCGTGCTGGGCACATTTTGGTCTGTCATCTATACATGCCTGTGGCGGTCAAAAGGTTAATATAAACAATTAGGCATAAAAATCACGTTGATTTTTCCTGATCGATACACGTGTATACGTGAAACTTAAATTCTCTATCAAAACTTAAGGGCTGGGCGACATAGTTCCGTTTCCGGGTTACTGTTACCGGGTACTGTGTGCCAGGGTAAACTAACGTTACTACCTAGACTAGGCTACTTACCCCTGAAATCTAAAACGACTCGTTAACTTTAAGGCATTCCTAATTAAAAGTCTTTCTGTGGCATTGACAACACATAATGAGCCTATGTTCCTACTGCTGGGACACAGGCGTCCTCTCTGTGAGAGAGAACTGGCCGTAATCCACCACGCGGGCCCAGTGCGAGTTGGTAGATGTCACAAGTATTCGAATTTTTGGTTCTAGGACATGGTGGTTTCCTCACAATGTTTTCCTTCACCATTGTGAGAGCAGTGAGACTTCACGATGACTTCAAATTGTGTTGTGTTTGAGAATTCGGTCGTTATTCTACCTCTTTCAAATGCGCCGTGGGTGGTAGACGAGACGATCGACATTTTGTTGCCACCTTAGTACGTTCGATGTTTTTCTTCCTACCTGTCTGGCGGTAAACTAAAGGGCAGTAACCTTTTCCTCCCGTCTAATATTTATTGCATGCGGGTATGATAAGATTGCTAATACATTGTATATATTTCCATTATTCCTAGAACAATGTACAAGTCACATAGGTAATTACGTTCCTATTATGATTCAATAGAAAAAGTAATAAAAGCATTTCCTGTTTCAGTTTCTTAGTTATTATAACAGAATTGATTCATTCTTGAATCTCGATCTATTTTGTAATAATCAAGATAATAAATTAGACATTATTTATAATCAGTGAGACTCAATGATTTTGGTCGTTTTTATAAAAAAAAAAATATTTAGGTGTCCACTGCGATTGATGAGATAATTAGTGAAATATAGTTTGATTAGAATCACAACTAGTTTTGATATAATTTATGAGTTTAATTATGAGAAAATTTTGCATATTTCAAATACAGTCAAAACCGTTTATAACGACTTCGAAGGGACCATCGGATTCGGTTGTTATAGCCGATAGTCGTTATAGCCAAGTAGACAGGAATGCTGGGACCACAAAATTTCGTCTTAATAACCGGTACACACGTCTACACATCAAGCTATACATTTCTAGTTTACGCTGACCTCGCATTTTACGGAAATCCTATACAATACGAGATCAGCTTATACTGGAAATGTATAGCTTGATGTGTAGCCGTGTGTACGTCGTTTTAAGCGATGTCGTTATAAACGGATTTTACTGTAGATACATAATGTAACTAAGATATAATGTGGATTTTCTTTCAATTTCCTTAAAACCATAATTGTTTTGTCAAATTCAATGTTTCCTGCCAAAATGAACGTTAAGTCTTAAAAACCCTACAATCCACATAAAACACAATCACGGGCAAAAACTGGGACCACCTCCTCAAAACAACCTTCCACTGCCGCCCCCTATCTAACGCTTACACCCTACCTGGTGCTTAACTAACCATCATCCAGACCATTACCTTACATCACAAATAATTCCTAGATACACATGTACCAGCAATCCATGATGCGAGCAGAAGAGATACGTCGGCGTCGTCGAGAGGACCCGCCGACCACGCACACCGCTGTCAACAATATCTTGGCGGCTGCTGCGAGGGAGATGGAGGAGGCGATGCACGCGTCGTCTCGCGGGATAGTCGGAGAGAGAGTCGTTGCTAGTATGCAGACGGAACTTGATCAGGGTGAGTTTGAGATATCATACATTACGCCCAAGCCTGCCCAAGTCAGGTCAGAGCTTAAATAACTGAGGAACTCTTATTCGTATCAAAGTGAGTTTGTTTGTTACGCTAAAACGGCTGAACGGATTTAGATGAAATTTGGCACATGGGTAGACCATGACTTGGAGAAGGACTACGAAGCTACTTTTCTTCCTGGCTCTCAGACGTAGTCGCCGGCAATAGTTAGTGGATAAAGCAGTGTCGACAAGTCGCGGGCGCGCTATATTGATTCAAGTTCACCCAAGACGAAGACACCTTTATCCCCGAGAAGAATACTCTACTTTTCACACCTGTAATATAATAAAGAGCGTTTTGATCCTAGAAGAAGTTTTAGTTACGAATTTTAATTTTATGGGTTCCAAATTAAAATCACATCATTGACCAGCGATTATAATGAAATTCCGTACAATATTATTGTCCGGGTAGCCCTGGGGCTATAATGACTTAATTTAGATTAGGTTTGCATGGCATATAATTCGACATTGGCGCCGATTCCCTTGTTCACAAACTAAACTAAATTTAAGTTCAGTGCATCTTTTTCTTTCTATTTCATTAAGAAAAGGACAGAAGATAAATTTTAGTTTAGTCCTGTCAAATTAATCAGCGCCTGTCACTACTCCATACAAGTTTAGACGTGATTAAAAACTTGCCTACTAAAATTACGTCAATTTACGTCAAGCGCTGATTAATTTGACAGGACTAAACTAATATTTATCTTCTGTCCTTTTCTTAATGAAATAGAAAGAAAAAGATGCACTGAACTTAAATTTAGTTTAGTTTGTGAACAAGGGAATCGGCGCCATTATCGAGCAGGTGGTGTGAAAACTAATTTGGCGCAGCCATTTATTTATTTATTTGTATTTTTTTTTTTATTTGTAGGTAGTATGTGTTGTGTTGTGTGCCTTTTAGTCTGTGCTCCATAAATGTATTTAAGTTATTTAATCAAATCAAATCAAAAGTATTTTTATTTCACATAAACCTACATAGGCACTTATGAAACGTCAGAAGCTAGGTGCACGGTTCCAATTGGTTCGTGTAGGTACCGTACTTAGTGTAGGCCCTAGTCACTTGAAATATCAGTCAGATCTACAACATATTTAATTGGTGGTATGTGTCCAATATGAGTCCAGTAGAAATAATTTAGTAAGGTCCCTGAATTTGAACAGACCTGATGCATGTTCCATACAATTTTATCCCAACCAAATGGCGACGATGCGAAGGGTTTGTCCAAATTCATGGCCCACGTTTTGTGAAAGTATAATTGTTTAGGATACGATGGGACTGACATACGCTTTGCGTAAAACAAATAAAGGATGAAAACAAAAATGTTGGTTTTTTTTGTGATTACTTCACAGACGTTTTTGGTATCGGTATCTAAAAACGATACAACAAAATAAAACAGATTTTCTCAACTTATACTTCAAGTAACAACACTATCAGCGGTCGCTGACTCCCAAAAAAAAACATCACATCTATTTTAAAATTATTTTATCATGTTTAGATATTGATACCCATCACGTCTGCAGTTTCTCTAGTTAATTTAATTTAAATAATCTAGTGTAGAAATCTCCACACGGCGATATCATGGCAGCGAGAGTTTGTTGGCACGGCGAGACTTGCTGCGATTCTCTGGCCCGTGGAGGTGAAGCCTAAATATCAAATACATCTGACAGCTTTAGGCAGTGCCGAACATTATATGGCTAAGTGTGCCCTATAGAGTTAGGCGTGAACCTATGTGTTGTCAAAGTTTAGTGCAGCCGAGCATACTATCTATTACTGGCTGCGCCCGGCGATTTTGCCCGCATAACTCACAATCCCGTGGGAATATCGGGATAAAAGTATCCTATGTCCTAATCCAGGTTATGGTCTACCCATGTGCCAAATTTCATCCAAATCCGTTCAGCCGTTTTGCGTGCAAGCGTAACAAACAAACTCACTGTCGCATTTATAATATTACTAGCTGCGCCCCGCGGAGTTACCCGCCTACATCTCGATCCCGTGGGAATATTGGGATAAAAAGTATCCTATGACCTAACCTAGGTCATGTTCTACCCATGTGCCAAATTTCATTAAAATCCGTTCAGCCGTTTTAGCGTGAAAATGGAATAAACAAACTCACTGTCGCATTTATAATGTAGGTTATAAGTTAGTTAGGATTATAACGATATTGGTGCCGATTCCCTTGTTCACAAACTAAACTAAATTTAAGTTCAGTGCATCTTTTTCTTTCTATTTCATTAAGAAAAGGACAGAAGATAAATTTAGTTTAGTCCTGTCGAATTAATCAGCGCTTGACGTAATTTTAGTAGGCAAGTTTTTAATCACGTGTAAACTTGTATGGAGTAGTGACAGGCGCTGATTAATTTGACAGGACTAAACTAAAACGTATCTTCTGTCCTTTTCTTAATGAAATAGAAAAAGATGCACTGAACTTACATTTAGTTTAGTTTGTGAACAAGGGAATGGGCACCATTATTATAGTTAGGATTTTAGCTCAAGAAACAGCTGTGTATCTCTTTTGTTCCTTCTGTAAATGTAGTTTGATACTCTACAGGCAACAAATATTTGATACACTCGAGGATGACACCTGAGAACAATTACTACTTCAGATGCCAATCGGTCTGCCGCCATTTTAGCCACTGGGTCAGTCGTACCGTAAATTTCTTGGTCGAAAATTACATGTTCTCTGTAACGTTTCATCTTTCTTGGGCTATATCTGTACTTAGTATTTTAATATTGAACTTGAGTCTGTCACCAGTTCTGGAACTTATTTATTTATTTATTTATATACTATACTTTATTGTACACCACAAAAATAAATCAAACACTACAAAATATACAATGGGCGGCCTTATTGCTTTCTGCGATCTCTTCCAGGCAACCATGGAATGGGCAGTGATTTGCCTGGACATAAAGTGAGGCTGTCGTAGGTGCAAGAAATTAAATTCTATAGTGCTAATGTGCCCCAAAAAAAAATTACAAAATTTTTATTCAATCAATAAGTGCCATAAAAATGCATTTAAATTTTACATTTTCAAGTTTCGCGCGTAGTTTGACGAAAACGCTGGACGCAGTGGACGCCATGTTGCTCTGTGGTCATGACGTCACTTGGATATGTAAACAAATGCGCTGATCTATTATCTAACTATCAGTTGGCAGTTGAGTTGTTTTAGTTTACACAGCGGTATGACGTAATAACATGGCGGCTACTATTTCATGGTGTTTTTAACAGATTAGAAAAAACGAAAACGTTGAATTGAATTTTAAAATTTATTTTGTTGTTTTGAACTAAAAGTAACATTTTTCGACTCCTTTTTGCTTAAACTATCTCAATAATCTATTTATAGATTTTTCTCGTATATAGTAAAATACCCTATTACGAGAATATCTGATCACAACGACAAGTAATGTTCCTTTAGCATTTTTGTTCTTTACTTATAGTAACTGCTGTGGCTAAATAATAACAGCCGCAAGGGTCAATCGATCAGGTTAAGCTACGCTTGCCGCGGTTGGTCCGTAGATGGGTCTACCAAGACCCCTCTGTGCCTCGGAAAGCACGTTAAGCCGTTGGTCCCGGCTGTCATTCGTGGATCTTTGACAGTCGTTAAGGGTCGTCAGAACCCCTAAAGTCTGCCAACCAGTCTTACCAAGGGGTATCGTATTATCCAGTTAGTGGGTTGTGGAGGTCAGATAGGCAGTCGCTCCATGTAAAATACTGCTATTCAGCTACATCCGGTTAGGCTGTAAGCTGACCCCAAGTTGACCCGTTGTTGGGAAAAGATTAGGGAGATGATGATGATGATGACGACTTATAATAACTGCTGGGATTTGACCTTACCACTTTAACAGTTTGGGCGCAAATAGAGGCATTTACTCGTATATACCGAATCCTACACAGACCTGCGGGGTATATTCAACCTTTAATCTCCCAACAGTGGCTGCATCATCAACAACAGCAGATGTGAAGCTGAACATTTTGGAAGAGGAGCGTCCTAAGAAGCGGACGTCCATCCTGTCTCCGGATGACGAGAGGCTCAGGGCCAAGAAGAAGCCCATGACTGTACGCTTCCAAGATGATAATAAGACTGATGAGCGCCATAAGGTCACTTCGCCTGGTAAGTTGTTTTTAAAAGCTTTTGTTTCTTGAATGATTTAGTAATGTAATGTAAAGTAAGTAAGTAAAACTAGGCACACTCTGCATCTTGGCCACTATTATATTAAACCTATTTGGTGTTTTTTTAGTAAAAAAAAAAACTAAATCTTTTTTCATAAAAATCGCCTCGTTGGTCTAGTGCTCTAGTGGTGGAGGCGCTTGTTTGTGGATAAGTAATTACAGCCGCACTTGTCGATCTATCAGGTTAAGTAATGCTTGCCGCGGGTGGTCCGTGGCTGGATGAACATCTTTACATACCAAGATCCCTCCGTACCTCGGAAAGCACGTTAAGTCGTTAGTCCTAACTGTTATTTGCAGATCTTTGACAGTTGTTACGGGTTGTGAGAAGCCCGAAAGTCTGACTACCAGTCTTACTAAGGAGTATTGTGTTACCCAGTAACTGGGCTGTGGAGGCCAGGTAGTAGGCAGTCGCTCCATGTAAAAACCTGATATCCAGCTGCATCCGGGTAGACTGGAAACCGAGCCCAACATAGTTGGGAAAGCTACTCTGAGCATGAGGTCCTGGGTTTGATTCCCAGATCGGGCAAAGTGTTATTGGGTTTTCTATCAGGAATTTCTCAGTAGCCTGGATTTGTGTCCAGTTGGTGGCAATAGGTTCGCCCTTTATCACATGGGGCACTTAAACATAAATAAGTGAAATGTAAGTGTACTGTACTAGGTACACCTCTGCTTAAATTGTTTTTTAGGCCCTTGCAAGAGGGGATGATGGCTCAAAGCCTCAACTATAATCCTTCTCCAGGAGATTAGGAGGGCTACTAGTACCGTTCACAGATACAAAAAGAGATCGCCGTCATTCGGTCCTTGCTGTCGAGGCCCTAGCTCGAGCCAGCCCGCGCCACTAAGCCTGTAGCTTTAAATTCGTCGCAAAATAATCTCGATCTGATCCAGCCTGTCCCTTGCTGCCTTGCCCCAGCGACGTCCTAAGCTGAGGTCCGTATCCCACAAGGGGTGATTTTCGTGTGTAGTCGCTTAGTAAGCTCTATGCCCTGGCTGGAGGCCTTAATTTATTAAGGTATTCACAGGAAAGTCCGGTTAAGCAGCCGACAACCTCCTAGGTTGACTGCGAGATGACACTCAACAAAAAAGAAACTGTTGACATGAGTAATGATAGATCTGTTCCATTAATAGGTTTTGTTCTGATGAAAAAATAGAAATCTGTTATGAATTTAATCATACAGTTCTGTTTTGAAATGAACTGTAGTATTATTTCTGTCTAAATTGCTCTTAAATAATACAGTATGTATTTAAGAAGTTAATGGAATGATATGCATACATCAATATTCTATGCTGCATTGACTTGCATTAAATCTGATTTGAAATTTAAAGCGAATTAGTATTATTGCAACTGACTGAGAAGTAAGTATTTTCGGTGGCTTGATACGACTTTAGTCAGGTTTCCTAATTCTTTTTTACATACTTTTAAAACGAGGCTTTTTCTTGCGATCAACTTGGATGTTGCGCTCGCTCGGCTCACGCGCCTGTCCCAGTTCTAACCCTTTTTTGTTTGTTCCCGGGTGGAAAATCCTCATGGATGTTCTCCGCCTTGGGGCGGGCGGAGGGTTCTGTCAGACTCTGACTGACTAAAAACCACCCCGGTGCTCCCCTCCCACACTTGCACCGGCGATCATGGGATCTAATGCGACTTCCGCGATCCCCGCCGTTGCGGGCCACCTTAGGGTCGCGGGGGGAATTAGGTGTCAAACTCCTCCTGCGACGTTCAATAGGGGTGCGCGTGGAACACTACGCGCCACCACCTCGAGTCCTGCTATGTGGGGGGCGACGGATGTCCCCGAGTCCGTCGCCCCTGGACCCATTTAGGGGGCAGGAAGAGGGCGTTGTCCGCCCTCCGCCGCCGACGCCCGGTGCGTCTGCTGTGGGTAGGGTGACTGGAAAAGATCTCCCGCTCTCTTTCCACTGCCTCCTTCTGCGACATTACTGTTTCGCAGAAGGATACCACCGCGTCCGCCAGTCACAGTTCTAACCTAACCCGCTGCGTTGTGGTGTCATAGCTTAGTTACTGCGAGTAAAGGCTAGAAAATTAAAAAGAGGCTTAGTTATTATATAAAAGTGCATTTTTATAAGCGCAAAACTGTTTTAGATGTTCATTAATTTTAAAAAGTGTCCATCATTAGGAGGTCAATAAGTTTTAAGATGACCAGTTAAATATTTCTCTTTATTTTTATTTTTAAATGCTCTGTGGTGTGCCTGCGTGACAAAAATAGCCCTGACCATATGGGGGGTCGTTACAGCCTAATTAGGAACAAAGAATTATAACAGCAATCTACCTCATCAGTTTGACGTCAAGCCCTTTATTCAGTTCTTAAATTGTTTTATGGAGTGTTACGAAGTTTTTCCCTTGGTGACCCTGGTTTCTGAAAGGCTATTTAATCTTTGTCAAATGGTGGGATTGAATGATAATATTTTTGTTCAGAGGCTTGTTCAGGATGTCAGAAATTTGGACCAGGTGTTTTAGCAGTAGGAACCCGGGTTTCTTCGTCCTTGAAATCAGCACCAAAATGTCAAGGTTTCCAGAGGATAATGTCGCATAAACATCTTACTCTTTTAACACGTGAAGTAACTGAGCCTAGGATGGTTTCATAAGGCTCTGAAGTCTCCCCTATTCGGCACGTGTATTGGAAAGGATAGCCTTAAACTTTAGCCAGGAATAGTCCTGAAGTTTAAAATACAGGCGTACGCTTATTGCCGGCTTCAAAAAAAGGTGGTTATTTTAGAGTCGATATCTCACACAAATCATTTTGTCAAAACACCTGTCAACTTTATAACCAGTATAAGAATGTAATTTGTAGACAAAATAAACATTATTACATGAACAGATTTTTTTAAATTAGTTTATTTTTCATATTTATATTATGACTATTTATGACTGTTTTAAGTACCCACTCATAAAATGTTATGTCCGACCTTCGTCTTAACCATTAAAGTCGAATTAGGTTGGTTTCATTTATAAAAAATATACCACATATTTTATATGAGTCCAAATTAACGAAGCGTAGCGCGATAGCCACAAAAGTAATTTTCAATTAATTTAAAAAAAAAAAACTAATTTGGTTTCAACACTAATGATGTAGGTATTATTATTTTGTTTTTATATTTTAAATTCATTTTGAATGTCATGACCAAATGTCTGAAGTCAGTCCGGCATCGTAATAAAAAATCGTGATTTATATTTCCCTTCACTTAAAAAATAAAAAACTAAAACATGATTCTCAGAATCTCGGTATATGGGTTCATTTATTTCTGCGCTTTTTAACGAGATGCAGGTTTTGTCAAAATTTGAAGTTTGAAGTTGAAGTTAAAATTCGTTTCTTGTTATCAAGTTTTTATAATATTATTAAAATTACTGGCACGGATTATGATTTTAATAAAGTTTAAAAACCCTTGACGCGCGATGAGCTAATTCGTTTCCGCATGTTACGGCCTATGACGTGCGTTCCATCACATTGATTGCCGTTCTTAGCGTATCGATGAAAAAAAGTTCTAACATGTTTGGCCCAAAATTCGCCCAACTGCGGGAACTCCACTCACTGACGTAGTCATAAGACGATCAAGTGCACAGTGGCAAGCAGCGCAGGGTAGCCGGGGTCGCGGGAGAAACTTAAGGGTTACCGACGCCCCTGGCAACACGGGCAACGGAAGGAATACGGGTGGGTTTTAGTCAGTAAGTCTGCCACACCCTCCCGCTCCGCCCAGAGCGGGAGAAGTTATTTGATGATTACCCACACCAAAAAAAAATAAGGATGTAAGGTGGGCCATTGCCTATGGGGAGAAAATAATAAGATGGCCGTTGAGTCGGAAACAGCTTGATATGCTACCTAACAAACTATTTCCGACTCAACGGCCATCTTATATATTGTATGAATATTTACTTAGCTCAGCCATTGGTGCCGATTCCCTTGTTCACAAACTAAACTAAATTTAAGTTCAGTGCATCTTTTTCTTTCTATTTCATTAAGAAATGGACAGAAAATAAATTTTATTCAGTCCTGTCAAATTAATCAGCGCCTGTCACTACTCCATACAAGTTTAGACGTGATTAAAAACTTGCCTACTAAAATTACGTCAATTTACGTCAAGCGTTGATTAATTTGACAGGACTAAACTAAAATTTATCTTCTGTCCTTTTCTTAATGCAATAAAAAGAAAAAGATGCACTGAACTTAAATTTAGTTTAGTTTGTAAACAAGGGAATCGGCACCAATGTGTAATGAAAAACTGACGAAAATTGAAAGACTTCATAAGGCAAAATTATATATCAACATTCACAGACACTGGTAATTGTCATGCTTAGAACGGGAAGCCATATGAAGACCCTTCCTCACTAAAATTCAACACTACGTACAGATAGACTTTTCAATTCCCTGTGCAATAAAAATCTTCATGGACTAATCAACATAAAACATCCGGTTGTGAATGGTACCCTAAATATTATAACAATAATAAAATATATTATGATATTATATTATAAAATCGTTTCTGCAGCTTACGATCATAAATATTCATGACTTTTTAAGTTATTCAAAATTCCAAACTTGTATATTTCTAATCAGATTTGATTTCTTTTTGTTATTTTTATTTTACCTTTTTTGGCTCGTTGCAAAGGAAATATGCACATATAAAAATATAAGCATTTAGATGGTTATATTTTAAAGTCAAGATAAATTAAATAAAATATTTTAACCTTCTCTGTGTATGTGTATGACTGACTGTGTTCATAGTAATTTATTCGATGATGTAAATTTCAAAATAGATTAATAAATAAATTTTGATCACTTTTTCTATAAAAAATACATAGATGTTATACTCTAGATATTTTGTGTTGTATTTAATTTATTCTTAATTTTTTTTTATAAAAATGATTTTTAGATTCTGATACAAATCATCATTTATTCTCATTTCCGTCCATTAATTTCGTTCCAAAAGCGATCTAACTTGTCTTATATATTTTTAAAAATTTTAATATATTTTTACAGTTTGTCGGTATTAATTTTTACTTCCAACATTTGTTGCTAAAATATTGATTCATTGGAGTTATTAGTTGTTTATTTTTAAATGGAATGTGCCCTTGCAGTATGTATCAGCCCTTTCACAACGATGTTTTAGATTGGATCGTTAATAATTATTTCCGTCGAATAACAATACGATTTATAAAGTTAAACTATTTATATTACAATGTTTGTTATTCATTCGGCGGCCACATAATGAAAACATTAACAATGCGAATGAGTATGCACCTGCGTATTTAAAGCAAAATGCTACTTTTTATATTATACTTCATTTTTAAACGACGCCATTTTTGAATGACGAATACGAACTCTCGAACAAACTCTTCTTTTTATTTTAGAATCTCGCTCGAAATTCCGAAATATGCTAACGTACAAATTATATTGAGCTTAACACACGTTTCAAAAATTATATAAAACGAATTCTCCTGCCCTTAGTCATCAGATTTCTTTTTATGTTGACATTAATGTAGTAAAAGCTCGAACTCTTTATTAAAAAAATGCGGAATATCAACTTGCGAAATTAAAACCTTGTCATTTCAAGAAATATTGGAGAAAAAATAAAGAATGCAATATTGTTTTATTCATGTTTAACTTTTTAATTTTGAAATGGCACTGGGAGTAATTTTTTTGCTTTTTGTTCTTGTTCGAAAGTATAATTGCGCTTTAAGATACTTTATTTGTCGACTTTATTATGCAAATATTTCTTGTTTTTAATTGTCTGCCGTTTGATTGATCTCGTTTGGTTATCAATACATATTTTTTATACATTTAATTAATAAAACTGGTTTACTGTTGTACCTAATTAGATGTTTCACATTTTATGTATTTTTTTTTTTTTCTAATTAAATGTCGGGATTGTATAAACAATATCCTTAATAAATATGTCACAGTAAAATTATTGCGATTTGATGTTGAAAGGAGATTAAAAAAAGATCGCTGTTATAATTTAATTAATTACAAATTGGAATCGGAAAACAATAATTACTAAAAGAAGAAACAATCAAAATTGTAGGTATAATAATATAATTATTATACTCTCATGTAGGTTCACGCTGTGATTGGCGGATAAAAAAGTTACTCAGAGTACATTGACATTTTGAAGAAAAAATAAAAAGTTAAAAGTACAATAAATTATCTGTATTTTTTATGGTTCCTGTATGCATTACTATGTAGGCACCTACTGACCGTGTAATCTGACCATTGTTGGATTATTACCGGCGACAAGGACAATGTGCATCTATAGGTTGAAATCGCTACTTAATCCCAGTTATCAAATTATGTACATTGCCACACAGTTTGCAAAATCTAGATTTAAATATAGGTACATATTATTTTACAATACAATGGATATTATATACTGGGGCTCGTGGCTTAAGGGTCAGGTAATCGCCGTTGACCTTGGCCATACAAATGTGCGTCGCACTCACGCCGCGCGGCCTTTCGGTTTCATAGGGAATATTTATTTTTAGTAACGAAAACATCAATATTTGAAAAAAAAAAAACCAGAATTATAGATAATAAAAAAGTCTGTTCATATAAAAAAAAATTGTGAAAATATCTTAAGTAGATTGAAAGTAATATCGTTTTCTATGCGTTGGGTAGACATTACTTCCTGAATTTATTTCATAAGTATTTTACTACAATATTTAAACATTCAAAGTGATGTGTATGCGTTTTAATTTAAGACGCTGACAACACATAAACCGCGGTCACTGTCAGATCGCGTAGAAAAGAAAGAGAAGCGCGATGACACAACGCTTGGAATTTATTGCAAAATATGAAGCAATTTTCTATTTACTCAAAATTGAGTTGAGTAATCCAAAATAAAAAGCAAACAAGTTCTGTATTCAAATAAGACGTTCTTGTTATTAATTAAATACGTAACGTATGTTGATATTTAATAAAGTTTTTGGATTAGAACTCAAGATAAGAGGTTAGTTTAACGTTAGTTTATATCGAGATGTTTTTTTCGAAACGTGTTTTGGTAACAACCAAGTTCTGGGAAATATGTTCAAAAATAACATATATTTTTTCCGCTACCACCACATACTATACAGATTTGAAGAGAAGCCTATTTTGGTCAATTGGGTCTTGTCAACGCCTTAACATAAATTTGTTGCATAACTTACTTGTATTATAATGAAGGCATAATAACAGATTTAAAACTCACTAAAATCATATATCTGCGCCTTAATAATAACAGGTGCACGGGTTGATCAGAGGTTAAGCTACACTCGCCGAGGTCTTTCGTGGATAGGTGGGTGACCATCCATTACATATCGAGACCCCTCCGTCCTCGGAAAGCACGTAAAGCCGTTGGCCTCGGTTGTCATTTGTGGATCTTTGACAGTCGTAACGGGTAGTCAAAAGCCCAAGTCTGACAACCAGTCTTACCAAGGGGTATCGAGTTACCCAGTAACTGGGAGGCAGTCGCTCCATGTAAAAGTACTGGTATTCAGCTGCATCCGGTAAGACTGGAAGCTGACCCAACATATTTGGGAAAAGACTGGGCAGACAGTTTATTCTACAATACAATAAAGCAATAAAAAGGTTTGATATAAAACAGAGTCATCAGCCGATATTGTAGCAAGAAACTCCACAATAGATCGCTCGCAAGACAATAATGTACTATAATTTCCTTTCACAACATTTTGCACAATCATGGGCCCACTGTTATACTTATAAACCGTTGTGGTATATGTTTATTTGTTTTAACTCTGCCATTGTTCACATTTACTTTGCTTCATTATTTAATGGACTAGTTTTTTGTACTGTTTCGCCCGCATATTTTGATGAATTTAAGCTATTTCGAAACAAATTTAGAATAAGTTGTCTGAACCGTGTTTTTTTTTTCGAAAGCAGAATCAATAAAATGTTAGTTACAACAATGTCATAAACGTTTTCGCTAAGTAGTATTTTTAGGTCACGAAGCGACGCGCGCTTTACTTATGGTACCAAGTGTACAGACACGCCGTGAATGTGTTCATGAAAACGAGTAGCGTCAGCACATAACACACACGCGCGCACGTTCGCACTTCCGACTTCGCCATTGTCTCGGACGATACCGAGAGCTCCTGCACTTACACACACATTCACAGCGTGTTTATACACTTGGTAACCACAAGTAAAGCGCGCGTCGCTTCGTGAGGTAAAAATACTGTACTAAAATCAGATAGTCTATTTTTTATCTATGACTCACAATGTAAAACCCGACATTGTAAGTATTATTATAATATTTAGTATGTATAAAATAGACAATAAAAAAATGATCGCTTCGTGTGAACGTACCGAGACAAACAAAGGAGTTTTTTATCTTTTCTAAATTATGATGACTTGAACAAAGTTCTGTTTGATTAATTTCCTATGAAAATTACTTGTACGGTCTACTTAACACGGTAGAAAAAGTATGTTAGGACCTAGGGCTATAAATATTTAGTTGAAACGTGAGACAAATGTCGAAATGTATAACTGAACTGGTTTTTGTCCTTTTGGCGACGACCTAGAGTAGCGTGGCCGCGCGGCTGTCTCGAGTTCTAAATTAAAATTAAAATGATTATAGTACTAGGAACAGGTAGTTAGGCTATTAACAACGCACGTCATAACAATCTGTATCCTTCTTAGATGTCTTGTACAAATGGCGCGGGAAGACAAACATTCCATTAACGTCTGTAGGTTTTATTAAACATTTTAAATGATTTAAAACATTAATCAATCTGCCTAGCCTTTCCCAACTAAGTTGGGGTCGGCTTCCAGTCTAATCGGACGTATCTGAATACTAGTATTTTGCATGGAGCGACTGCCTATCTGACCTCCACAACCAACCAATTTACTGTATAACACAATACCATTTGGTAAGACTGGTTGGCAGATTTTTGGGCTTCTGGGGGCCTACCATGAACTCTTATAGCAGGTCAATTTTCGACGGAAAGTGAACTGTCAGGCTATTCTGTACCATGAACACGTCAAATAACAGGCGAGCCAGCGATCACGTGACTAAAGCCGGTCAGAGGTCACGTGACAGCATTTCACCGGTCTGACCTGCAACAAGCTGTAACATCAAGTCCTTTTTGACATATAAACACTTGAAAACTGAACTGCCCTGCTGTCATATCAAGCAGCCGTGTAAAACTAACTTTTATTGAACTGTTTTCTTTAATTTAAAATAATAAACGTAAGTACATGTTAATTTGTGAATACAATACTATTGTGGCGTTATTTAAAATTATAAACAACAAAAAAAACATTCTCTTTGCCGTTTATTTTAGATGTGTGACGAAGATGAAATTTTTGAGTTTCTTGAGGAAGATAGTGAGAAAAACAGTGTGAAACAAATTGCTAAAATCCAAAGGAAAGTATTCAGAAGCACGATAAAACCTTTTGACTTGCAGGATGGCATGTTTGTCAAACGATATAGGCTCTCTAAAGAACTCGTACTTGAGCTTTGCAATGAGCTACGAGCTTTCATGCCACGCCCCAAAAAATCAACAGATTTGTCAATAGAGGTTAAGGTTTGTACTAAGTGAATAAATCTATCTGTCGCACTAATTATCATAAGAACATTTAAATGCAGTATGGTCACAAATCCCTTTATTTCAGGTTCTAATAGCATTATCATTTTTTGCTACTGGTTCATACCAAAGGCCAATTGGTGACATTGCTGCACATTTAGTTGCACAACAAACTGTGTCAGCAGTTATAGGGCAGGTAACTCGGTGCTTGAATCACCGATATTTCCGGCGAAAATTCATTAAATTCCCACATAGCAATCATGAACGGAGAGTCAATGTAGTTGGGTAAGTAGTTAAGCATTATGATTCTTTAAATTTTATATTAAAATCTAGATGTTGTAACAGGTGTATTTTTTTTTTCAGATTTTATAACAAATTTGGTATGCCTGGGGTTTTAGGGTGTATTGATGGAACTCATGTGGCAATAAAACGACCAGTGGAAAATGAAGAGAGATATTATTGCAGAAAACATTATCATTCTCTGAATGTGCAATTGGTAAATAATCATAGTACATTTAACAAAAAAATGTCCAATTGCTGGACAAATTATTTTTAAATACATAGGTACAGGTACATTCATTAATAAACATACAATAATCGTTTTTTTAATACTTGTATAAAATTAGGTCCAACTAGGTGGTGCATTACATCCCTTCTTCTTAAGATTATTAATCCATCAAGATGTTTTTGGGTACCTGAAAGGAAAAATGTTGCAAATGTTAAACTTATTGTTTAAATTTTAGGTATGCAATTCGGACATGGAAATTATTAGTGTGGATGCCAGCAATGGAGGAGCCACTCACGATTCCTTCATATGGGCTAATCACCCACTAAAAGCTCATATGGAGCATTTAAATAATATGTGGTTTTTAGGTTGGTATTGATTTTTGCTGATAAAAGTTGCAGTCTATTTAAAAGTGATAATACGATTATGTACTTATTGTGGTACTATATTATGATTAGTTTAAACATACTAACTAGGTACCTTCCTTGTACAAGAATTTTGAACATTACTTGCATTATCATGCAAGCAAGTAACAATAATATCCTAATAAGATCCTTATAAGTATATTCAATTTTGTAATATTTTGATTTCTTTTAGGTGATTCTGGCTATCCATTAAGAAAAAGTATGATGACTCCAATCATAAATGCTCCTCTAGATTCACCTGAGGCTTATTACACTAGAGTACATGTGAAAACCAGGAACATGGTAGAAAGAACCATTGGGCTTCTCAAAGCACGCTTTAGATGTCTTCTTGTACATAGAGTTCTACATTATGAACCTCGTGTAGCAGCATCTATTGTAAATGCTTGTGTGATTTTACACAATATTTGCGTTAGAGCTAATATCCCTGCGCAAGATATGACATCTGAAGAAGAGTTACGAGAAGCACAATTGCAACCAACTCACCATGTAGTAGACAGCGAGGGGCATTCTTCTAGTACTCAAAATGTCGAACTGCAACATGGAGTTACAGCAAGAAGACTGCTCATCGCTCATTTGTGGGCAAGCCGGCCAATCTAGAAATAGTTTATTCTTATTTTTATTATTGTTTGAGTTTGTGTGATTTATAAGATTATATACTAAGTATTTTTAATTGTGTCAATTTTGTAATAATTGTGTGTTATTATGGAATATTAAATTGTATACAAGTGTTTTGATTACGCACCTATTGTTTATATTTTCTAATATAGTTGCAATTCGGGAAAGTTCATTAAGTATTCCTTTTAAGGTTATGCTGCCGTCCTGTGTTGCCTCGGCTCGCATACGACTAGACTCAGCAAGAGTTCTTCTGACTGTGTCTTGAGACATAGGTGCTGTCCTACGCCTTCGCCTCTGAGGCTGCGTAGAGCTCATTGGTTCAGGCTGAATTGGTGGCGTTATGGTGGATAGTTGTGCCTCTGAGCCTGGTACAGAAAATACTTGAAGAGCAGGGCAAGCATATATATTTTCTTCAACAGCTTCTGATGTCCCAGGCATAACTAATATTGACTGTGACGTCTGTGACAGTGTAGAAACATTTGAAATTGGTGATGCCTGCAAAATACAGAAAAAAGCTCTACATATGTAATGTATATATACTATTAATTACAGTTTAAAGTTTATTATGTCTATGTTAATTATTCCTATTGTAAAAAAATATAATGTTAGAAACCTAGTATTTTAAACTGACACAAGAACACAATATATTATATTGTAAAAATATAATAATTAGAACATAATCTTATTTTTATTATCAAAGATTTTACTTAATAACGTCATACCCGTATCCCCCGAAGGGGTAGGCAGAAAAGTACATCCACAGTTCGCCTGAAACGTTGTTCGGTCCCATGTAATAGGGGGCGAGCCTATTGCCATTTACCGGGCACAATTCCAAACTCCGGGATGCTTCTAGGAATTTCCATATAGAAAAACCCAATACTTAACACTATGCCTGACCCGGGAATCGAACCCAGGACGGCGATGCTCGGCAGTCGCGCTTGCGATTACTTGCTGTACCAACGATGCAAAAATTGTACTTACAAGAGTAATTTCCACATCAAATGGGTCTATTTGGATTTCTGGCAATCCTAAACCGTAGTCTTCACCAAGGATTGACAAATATTTCTTTTCTATTTCCGTTAGGACAATTGTTGTTTCGGCTGGTCCTCCACCGGTGCGTGACTGTGATGATTTAACAGCTGCACATTTTTTTTTTAACTTTCCCTTGTAATCTATCCAGTACTGAAATTTTGAAATTGGAGAACAAATAATTAAATATGAAATAAATACATTTACACCATATTATTTATATTGTCCCATAGGGGTATGGGTTAAGAATATAATTCCCCTTCGTCACCAGAAAAGCGAGTAGTAGGAACCAATGAACCCCGTCTGTGCCCGATGAATAACACTAGGCTTGCACACTTATAACATGTGACTTATTACCTACGGCGTAACGTGGGTGTACAAACTTTTTTAACAGGGGAACACCTCTGCCTACCCCTTCAGGAATCATAGGCGTCATAATATTTATGTACCTATGTATTATTTAATTGCATAAAAAGTAAACAAACGTGTATGTTCTAGAAATGGTAAGTAGATGTGCCAGGAAAGAAATACAAAAAACCAATACAGCATAATAATCAGCCTATAATGTTCCCACTGCTGGGACACAGGCCTCCTCTCGGTGAGAGGGAGTGGGCCGTAATCCACCACGCGGGCCCAGTGCGGGTTGGCAGATGTCACAATATGTCTTCGAATTTTTGGTTCTAGGACATGCCGGTTTCCTCACGATGTTTCCCTTAACCGTTTTGAGAGCAGTGGTGATGAAATAATTTACAAAAAGTAAAGCGCCTGTCAGGATTCGAACCTACGACCTACAACTCGTATGTTGCGGTCGTTACCACTGGGCCACCACTGCACCAATACAATACAACTGCATACAATACATTAATGTTTAAAAATACTTAGTAATATAAAAATCAACTTACAGCTGCCCAGCCTTTAAAATCTTTGATAGCACCACCAACAATGGAATTCAAATTTTGCGTCACCTCCGTCCACAATCTGCGGGACATTTCTCGAGCTTGAGCACTTTTATTGTAGCCCATTGCAATGTCCTTGTGTTTATTTAAAAAATCCCACAGTGTTTCCAATTGTTCATATGAAACTCTCCTTGAAATCATTATTACCAAAAATCTGCACTTTGTTACCACTCGCAACTACGAACACGATACAAATGCATACAAATGTGTGCTTTTCTGATTTATTTACAGAAACTATTTCTTCTGTTAAAAAAACCAGCCAAGTCCTTGTCGGACTACAAACAATGAAGGGTTCCGTAGTTGGGATGAATTTATCCCAAGAACAAACTTAGCATTGTAGTTGAAAAACACTTTCTCCCATACATTCCAACTGCAAATGTAAGTTGGTCGACTATTACTTTAACTTGTAAAGCCTACTTAGCTGTGATAGTTTTCCGTTTAACTTCTTTGTATATATGTACTACTGCCGTAAATTTTTCAAAATCCAAAATCAACCATTTACATGAGGGACACACTTGACTAAGAAAAATGAGCACTTTAAAGTTTAATATTACGCAAATCACGCAGAACCCAGAATCGCAAAATGGTTTTCACAGACCCGCAATACTTATGTATGAACGGACATGCGAAAGTATATGGGTTCCTTTTTAACTACGGAATCCTAAAAACCCACTTGAATCTGTAAAATTCAAAATGACCTCGTAAGTGTTTGTGGTGTTGACAATATATTGGACTCTTTATGGCTATAGTCGTTCGAGAACAGCAAAAACTTTGGTAAGTTTTTCAAGCAGGTACTTACCTTTCTTAAGTATCTAAAAGGGTCTCCAACGTCATAATCGTGTTAAATAAGATTGTTTGCTACGAAACATCGTTTTTTTAGAATTTTCTATATCATAATAAACTGTTATTAAATAATTTTATCTACTTCTTTAAAACCGTAAAACCGGTAATATTGCGATAAAGTATTTCCGAACGTTTGTTTATAATATGGCGTACCGGCCAGCGATAACGCAGCAGGTCTGAAGTTGATACATTGCAGGTCAGACGGAAATGTTCATGGTACAAATAGAAAACCTGTCAGGTTAACCTGCTAAGTTGACCTGTCATGTACTTGGCAAGTTTCTTTAATGTTCATGGTAGGGCCCCTGAATATCCGTAATGATTGTCAAAGATCTACGAATGACAGCCGGGACCAACGGCATAACGTGCTTTCCAAAGCACGGAGGGGACTCGATATCTAATGGTTGGTAACCCATCTACGAACCGACCGCGGCAAGCGTAGCTTAACCTTCGATCGACCAGTGCGGCTGTTGCACGAGCCCCTCATTAAAAATGATTTTAATGACATGAAAAACAAAACAAAATCCCGGCGAGTTCAAAAGCTGCAAAAACGGTACTTTATAAAAAAAACTAGACGATAAAAAATAGTCTTTGTTCTACGTCTGAATTCCGTCTAGATATCGTCTTTAAAAATGATAACAAAGTCTAGGAAGCACAAATATATTTTAACGTTTGTTAATTAAGACGCTGACAACACCTAAACAGCTGTCACTGTCAGATTGCATAGAAAAGAAAGAGAAGCGCGACGACAAAACGCTTGTAATTTATTGCAAAATATGAAGTAATTATCTATTTACTCAGAATTGAGTTGAGTAATCGAAAATAAAAAAAACAACCAAGTTCTGCATTAGAATAAGACGTACTTGTTATTAATTAAATACGTAATTTATGTTGATATTTAATACAGATATTTTGGATTAGAACTCAAGGTAAGAGGTTAGTTTAACGTTAGTTTGTATCGAGATTTTTTTTTGAAAACGTGTTTTGGTGACAACCAAGTTCTGGGAAATATGTTCAAAATTAACATATATTTTTTCCGCTACCACAAACTATACAGATTTGGCAATTTTCTTTCTTAAGAGAAGCCTATTTTGGTCAATTGGGTCTTGTCAGCGCCTTAATTGAAAGTGCTAACGTGTGGTGCGATCTTGCCTCATTTCATACTCTTCATGTTAAAATTTATATTTTCTTCATGTATAAAGGGTTTTTTGACTAATAATTAATCTAGAGGTACCTATCTATAAATACTATTATAAAACAAACTCGGTTAACCGCTTAGTTATTTAAACTATATAATGGATTATGATGTGGTTTTCACCGTCATACTTTGAGGATTAATCTCTAAGCCATAAAATCATCATCATCATTTCAGCCGAAATACGTCCACTGCTGGACATAGGCCTCCCCCAAGCACCGCCACTTTGACCGGTTTTGTGCTTCCCACATCCTGCGGATTCACAAGGTCATCGGTCCACCTTGTAGGAGGCCATCCAACGCTACGCCACTCCAGAACCTTAATCAGACAGATAACATAATCAGGCTATATTGTTCCCACTGCTGGGACACAGGCCTCCTCTCTGTGAGAAGGAGTGGGTAATCCACCACGCAGGCCTAGTGTGGGTCGGTAGATGTCACGTGTCTTAGAATTTTTGGTTCTATTTTCCTTCACCGTTTTGAGAGTAGTGGTTATGAAATAATTTACACAAAGTAAAGGCGCTTGTCAGTGTTCGAACCTTTATTAATACGAGAATTTATTCCGGACCGTTTGTGTTAATAATTCATTAATTAACATTTAACGTAGATATAGCACAGAAATCTCGATGTTTGACATGTCGGCATTGCACCCGTGCAAAGGGGCGGGTAACTGGTTATAGTATCATTTGATTAATATCAGCGAGAGCGTTGATATTACGTCGCATCGGATCTTCCTCGTTCGCGCTGACGTAACCTAGACACCATTGTTTCACTTAAGACGCTGACAACATCTAAACCGCGGTCACTGACAGATTGCATAGAAAAGAAAGAGAAGCGCGATGACACAACGCTTGTAATTTATTGCAAAATATGAAGCATTTATCTATTTACTCAAAATTAAGTTGCGTAATCGAAAATAAAAAACAACCAAGTTCTGCATTAAAATAAGACGTTCTTGTTATTAATTTAATACGTAACGTATGTTGATATTTAATACAGATATTTTGGATTAGAACTCAAGGTAAGAGGTTAGTTTAACGTTAGTTTATATCGATATTTTTTTTCAAAACGTGTTTTGGTAACAACCAAGGTATAGGAAATATGTTCAAAAGTATACAGATTTGGCAGTTTTTTTTCTTAAGAGAAGCCAATTTTGGTCAATTGGGTCTTGTCAGCGCCTTAAGGTGGATCCGCAGTTGTAGCCCGCGAAATTCAAATGTTCTTGTCTTGATCAACATATGATTCGCGTCCATGACAAATATGTATTTACAGAGTTATAATCATTAAAATCATTAATACATCTCTCTAAGTTATATTTGTTCCATAAGAATTTTTCCTTAAGAGATTTGTTTTTTTAGGGTACCTTGCACGTAATGTGGGGATGCTATTTTTTTTCTTGTTTATCCCATGGTGTGGGGTATCGTTGGATAGGCCGTTCAAAATATTGCAGGTCTGTGAACACCATTTTTGGATTCAAGTGTGGCTCCCCCTGCCAGCTACTCGACCGGTTTTTATGCTTTGGGTAGACACTACTTCCCGAATTTATTTCATAAAGTATTTTACTACAAAACTTACATATTCACGTATAGAATTGATGTGTACGCGTTCTAGTTTAACATACATTTTTTGCATAATTTACTTGCATTATTTGAAGACGTAATAACAAATTAAAAAGTCACTAAAATCACATATTTGCGCCTTAGTGTCACTTAAGAATTTGGGGGCAATAGGCTAGTTTGTTTCTCACGATGTGTCACCCACCGTCAGGAGCAATTTTCCTTAAAATTAACATGAATCAACTCGGAAACAGGTTTCCAAAATGATCTACATACATAAAATGTATTACTAAGCGAGACAATTCACTACTTCCTGATTCATTCATATGATTAAATGAATTCCATCATAATTAATTCTCGTGTGTTTGTAGATGGTAGATTAAAGATCATAAGCGTAATCATTTAAACTGGTTATATGTCTAGAAGTGCTAAGTACGTCCACGTGGTTGGGTTAAAAACTATGATTTATGATATAGTGTGCTTAAAGTGTGTCATAGTTAAGAGGCCGACAACACCTAAAGCGCGGTCACTGTCGGACTGCATAGAAAAGAAAGAGAAGCGCGATGACACAACGCTGGTAATTTATTGCAAAATATGAAGCAATTATCGATTTACAAAAAAGCTATAGATTGTATAAAAAAAAAAAATACTATTATGCTAATATATTGCTTGTAGAATAATCTGACAAAAAAACAGAATGATTGCATGTATATTAGTATGGTTTTTAATCGTTATAAGAATTATTTAGAGGTATCTTCGTGATTTTTTCTATCGTATCAAATTAGTTATATTATATATTTAAGTGTCGTAGTAAAATACTTTATGAAATAAATTCACCCCTAGCCGAAAAGGCTAGGCAGATTTTTTATACATATTAGTCACGCCGTTTAAATTGATAAAATAAAATCTTGTTTTTTTTTGTTGGTTGCTTCGTCTTATCCCATGGTGAGGGCCGTTCAAAAATATTGCGAGCCTGTGAAAACCACTTTTCGATTCAGGGATCCGTTTACGTAATATTAATCTTTAAAGTGCAATTTTTTGTTTTTGGATAATTATGTAAAAAAGGCATTACAAGGTGTTGTTTTGGACCTGCAAAACATTTTAGGAGGTAATTATGTTAGTAATTCTCGACCCGAATCAACAAAAAAAAAAAATAAATAAAAAAAAATATTAAAAAAAAAAAAGATAAAATTTAAAAATCTAAAATAAAAAGTATTATTGATTATTGACTTGGTATCGTATTGTTATACGATTATTTACGAGTTTCATAACAACCTCCTGAAATGTTTTGCAGGTTCAAAACAACAGCTTGTATAGAAAAAAAGATGGAAACAAGATGACCTATTTCTATATCTATGTTAACAATCTCATGGAGGCATCTTAAAACAATAAAGATCAATTGCCTCCAACTGCATGAGATTGTTTATATTCAATGATACCCCACTTGACATAATTCGTCGACTTTCATTTTTTTTTCTTTTTCACAATATGGCGTCTGGTTGTCGCCATATTGAATTTCGATTACTGTCATATCTTTATTTATTTATTTATTGGATCTCCAACAGAAACTACACAATTACATGCAAGTATACATAGAACAAATACAAGTGTGCGCTTCCAATTATAGGAGACAACATCATTCATTTATAAATTATAATCTAGGTACATAATTTGATAAGGTAAAAATCTAAATAAATCAAAATACACGAAGATCATACAAAGGAAACAAGTTTAATTACGTAAAAGAGTTGAGTTACGTAAGAGATGATGAAAATGCACAATAAGAAAAAAATAATAATCATACAAGAATAACAAAATATTACGACTTGGGTACTGTGACACGTAAGTCTTTTTTAAACCTAGCCATTTTGCATGTAATATCTACTTCGTTGCGCTTCGATACTTCGTTATAACGCCTACAGAGCCTTGGCAAAACGGCAAAGTGTCCGAGGTTTGTTTTTGGATCCCGGCACATAGAAAATGTTATAGTTACATTTACTTTACTGATACTCACAAGATTATCTTATCTCGAAGAGTGGAGGCCTGTGTCCCAGCAGTGGGAACATTATTAGGCTGATTATGTACAAGATTAAGACAAATCGATTGATGAATCATCAAAATCGGCTCATGCGTTTGGTCTCTAGAGCGCCACAAAGGAACAAACATACATACATATTTAGGCTGATAAATACATTACCCTCGTTTGCATCGCGCAGTCGTGTAAAAAGACACATTGGTCCTTGCCTTAACCACTGGCCATCACGACAATTCAAAAACCCATGTATAATTAGGTTCCTTGTCTGCAGGCGCTACCAGTAATGAATCAAGCAAACATGAGGAGACAAAGCACGGCGCTATCAAAGTGGTGCAGTTGGCAGTACTGCAAAAACCAACCCATAACGAACAGGACGATTCTGACGGTGAGCTTTTTTTAGGTATTGAGACTTTTACTATTTTTTGTCATCTTCTCATCATCAGCATCATTTCTGAAGTTAAGTTTAGATCATAAACGCACTGGATTACATTATGTTAGGTTTGAAACAGACAGGCCCGTGGCTGCCTGAAAACGAATGTTTTTGTACAGCCAGCGTCAAAAATATCGGGACGTTGTTCAAAATGATCTCAACAACTAAGAAAATTAAACTTTATCTCGATTTCATAAAACTCTTGTCAGAATGACAGTTGTCGTGTACTTTCTTCATTTTGAAACAGTTCTTGTGTCATTGAGTTAACATTTAATTTTCATAGTTGTAGTAGTTTAGATCATTTTGAACAGTCTGTTCGTCCCGATATTATTGACGGTGAATGTACATTATTCTGTATTATATTTGTGTCCTTTATTGCTCATTTATTTCTAATGATTGTTTTTAAAAGCTTTTCTGCAAGACAATAAGTAAATCAAATCCATAATGCAGGGTCAAATTATTATCTAGCGAAACTCCGCAGACGTGATCGGTATCGATAACTAAACATGAGAAAACGAAAAAGACATTAATTTGATGTTTTTTTTTCTAGTTTGTAGTTTTATTAATATAAATATGGAATTGACTCATTACTAGAGCTTATATTTGATACCAATATTGTTGTAATTTATTTTTAAAAATCGTTTCCCTTGCTTTTTTATATTTGCAGATGCAATATATAAAAAAATATATAGCCTATGTCACTCCCACCATGAATACGTCACCTCTTATGTTAAAATCCATCAAGCCCTTTAGGCTACAGAGCGTGCCAAAGAAATAGACATACATACTTTCGAAAAACATTACCCTCCTGGGGCAGTCGGGTAAAAATCAGTTTTATTTCGTATAAACTTCACAGACGTGATTGGTAGCAATACCTAAACACGATAAAACAAAAGAAAACAGATTTTCTCAAATTATACTTCAAGTAACAAGATGTCGTTGACCCCAAAAAAAAACTTTTATTATTATTTTATTGTGTTTAGATATCGATAGCCATCACGTCTGTAAAGTTCCGCTAGCTAATTTATTTTGACCCTTTATAGGGATATGAAATACAAACATTACCATGAACAAAATAAAACGAACTAAAAATTACAGTACTATACAGTAAGACAACAAGCTCATAATATTATCATTAAAAAAAACAATCGTCGCTCATGATTACTACAAACAACCACCAACAACTTTACACCTAAAATTAACACACAACAACTTTTAACAGAGAAAGGCGGCAACAAAATAGATGACGATGAGGAGACTGACTCCAGTGGTTCGGTGTCCGACTCCGCGACCAACGACGCGCAGGAAGGACGGCCGCACGTGTGTGATGTGTGCGACCTCAGGTAACTATCACGCAACTAGCTTCCCCAAATGCTTAATTGGTGCTGATTCGCTTGTTCACAAACTAAACTAAATTTAAAGTTCAGTGCGTCTTTTTCTTTCTATTACATTAAGAAAAGAACAGAAGATAAACTTTAGTTTAGTCCTGTCAAATTAATCAGTGCTTGACGTAGTTTTAGTAGGCAAGATTTTAATCATGTCTAAATTTGTATGGAGTAGTGACAGGCGCTGATTAATTTGACAGGACTAAACTAAAATTTATCTTCTGTCCTCTTGTTGAAATACAAAGAAAAAGATGCATTGATCTTAAATTTAGTTTAGTTTGTAGACAAGGGAATCGGTACCATTATCAATCACTATTAGTTCAGCAACGGGTCCTAGGCATCACAGCGGGCCCTATCAGATTACCAGCGACGCGGAATTTATTTTTTAAATATCGCAGCATTATGCTGAGATAGGATGCCTTTTTGGCCTCACATAGATATTTTTTAGTGTCTTTTTTTTGTTTTTAGTGTACATTTTGTTAGTTTCAAATGCTTCTTTTTATGATTGTATTTCCTGTGCGTGTCCGAAATACAATATGTTTCTTCTTTTTTCTTTCTTTTATTTTTAATAAAAAGTTCAAGAGCTGTCAAAACAATGATAGCTCTTGAACTTATTGAAAATATTTTATTTGGAACGCGCATTAACGCGTTGGCCCAAAGCTTCGCCATTTCGACGACACTGTCGGCGGCAGTGCAGAGCTCACTATGGCTGCATTTTGGGGCACAGGGGGAGGGTATGAGGTGGGAGATAGTTTGCGCCACAGCTCCACATCCACGCCCTGCTGCCCCAACACCGAAGGCCCTACCTATTGTGCCCCGCAGGTTCCAGCGCTCGTCGCACCTGTCGCGCCACAAGCTGACGCACACGGGCGAGCGGCCCTTCACGTGCGGCGGCTGCGGCCGCTCCTTCGCGCGCTCCGACAAGCTGCGCGTGCACACCAAGATCTGCGAGAAGGTGACGCATCCTAGCATTTGTTGACTAGCTTTCCTAAGAAACTGGTGCCGCCACAGAACGAGAACGATTGCAATATTGCGGAGACGTCAAAAAGAATCCGCTGTAAGCGGTGCCGTCATTTTCAAAATTAATAATGTATCTTTGATCCTGATCTTTGCTTGTAACCAATCAACGGCCGAGTTTGTCAATCTGAGTAATTGAGAGGCCGAAGCAGCCATCGAAGATCGCGGATAAGATTGGAATTAAGGCGCTGACAAGACCCAATTGACCAAAATAGACGTCTCTTGAGAAAAAAAATTGCCAAATCTGTATAGTTTGTGGTAGTGGAAAAAATATATGTTAATTTTGAACATATTTCCCAGAACTTGGTTGTTACCAAAACACGTTTTGAAGAAAAAAAAAACTCGATACAAACTAACGTTAAACTAACCTCTTACCTTGAGTTCTAATTCAAAATATCTGTATTAAATATCAACATACGTTACGTATTTAATCAATAACCAGAACGTCTTATTTGAATGCAGAACTTGGTTGTTTTTTATTTTTAATTACTCAACTCAATTTCGAGTAAATAGATAATTGCTTCATATTTTGCAATAAATTACAAGCGTTATATCATCGCGCTTCTCTTTGTTTTCTATGCAACCTGACAGTGACCGCGGTTTAGGTGTTGTCAGCGTCTTAACATAGATTATTAATTTTGGGCGTTAAGAAACCCAAGCTTTACCTCTTTTTAGCGTATTGGCAACAAGCTGGCAGAACACCTGGCCGTAAGCTTGTCTTTAATCCATTTGATCAGCTGTGCAGTCTTATTAATTACTGGGTTTCATTATCACACAACTGATGCATGACCCTGGACAGCTTACTCTTCAAGTAAGCGTTCCCGGTCTCCACTGATTGGCTGAAAGCCACTTTTAACTGATACACAGTTGTCTAGGCAATTTCATTAAACTGTCAGTGTCTTTTGTTGAGATAATTCGTCTACCCATTTTTAACCAATCAACCTTCAAATTACAGGAAGACCCAACAGTAGACATGGCAAACGAGACCTCCTCAACGAAACGCGAGAACAATTCGGAAGTGATGTCAGGCATGGTGCGAACTACACACCGCGAATCCGGCCACTTAGGTAATTTAACGCAAATACTAATTAATAAATGCTACCAACCAGTCTTGCCAAGAGGTATCGTGTCACCCAGTAACTGGGTTGTGGAGGTCAGATAGGCAGTCGCTCCATGTAAAATATTGGTATTCAAAGACTGGAAGCCGACTCCAACATAGTTGGGAAAAGGCTGGACAGATGCTAGCATATTGATAAATGGTTTTATAGTGCACTTGAGTTCCTAGGTTGTAATTTGTATAAAATTGTAGTATAATGTCACTTATGAATCAGTTGTTACCGAATATTGAATTTAAATATAATTTAGTAACTGCATGCATTATTCAAATAAATTAATTCAAAATTAAAGGCAGATTATGAGATCTATGTAATTGTTTTTAAGAGCTACCTGTACCTTATTTTCAAAGTGTTATTGGGTTTCTATCTGGAATTTCTCGGTAGCAGCCCGGGGTCTGGATTTGTGCCCGGTTGATGGCAATTGGCTCGCCCCCTATTAATACTAATAAGTTTTTATTTCATAATCAACAGGTTTTAACAAATAAGTCGTAGAGAGTCTTTTAATTATGGAGACCCCTGTAACAGAAGACCTCCCTCTTCCATATCTATGTGGTAAAATAACAAAACCAGAACTAGAGAATTTACAAAAAAAATCTTATAATTATAATGATTAATTAGGTACTTGAATTCGTAATCTTAGATACCTAATTAATTTGTGTGTATGCGAATGTGTGGGGGGAGTGCGCGCGCGCTTGTGTGTGTGTGTGTGTGTGTGTGTGTGTGTGTGTGTGTGTGTGTGTGTGTAGGTGTAGGTGTGTGTGTGTGTGTGTTTGTAGGTGTGTGTGTGTGTGTGTGAGCAAGTAAGTAAAAGAGAAAGGGAAACCAAGAGCATAATATACAGTGTGAAGTATGTGGTAGACGATTGTATATTAACTAGTCCACGTTTTCATTCATTCTGTGAGTGAGGTAGGTTTTTTATATTATTCTTAAATAATCGGATTCAGAAGTGCTTCAGTTTAATAAGTTTTTTATTTCATAATCAACAAGTTTTAACAAATAAGTCGTAGAGGCCTTCTTTTAAGTATGGAGATACCTATAACAGAAGACCTTACTCTTCCATATCTATGTGTACAACAAACAAAGCCTGTTATTAACAGAATTTTAACAAAGTCGATAAAATAACAAAACTAGAACTAGAGAATTTACAAAGAAAAACTTATAATTATAATAATTAATTAGGTACTTGAATTCGTAATCGTAGATACCTAATTAATTTGTGTATGCGTGGGGTAGGGGGTGTGTGTATGGGGTGGGGTGTGTGCGTGTGTGTGTGAGCGAGTAAGTAAAAGAGAAAGGGAAACAGAAAATATAATATACAGTGTAAAGTATGTGGTAGACAACTGTATATTAACCAGTCCACGTTATCATTCATTCTGTGAGTGAGGTAGGTTTTTTATATTATTCTTAAATAATCGGATTCAGAAGTGCTTCAGTTTCTTCATAAGTTAGGGTCTTTAACCATGCAGTCAGGGTTTTTCGACATGCGTAATGTGTTTCATGGTAAATAGGATTATTTTTGCTTATGGTGTTATAAAGAAGAGTAGTTTGGGCAACGTATTGCCTTGCAAACGCAGTACGAACTCTAACTTGAGCTTTACGACCGTGATTTCTTCTTTTTCTGTGAGTACTAGCGTCAAATACCGTTGTTTTATGCATTTTTAAGGTAGAAATTGGAATATATAACTTCCTTCCAGTTAATAGGTCACACAGTGAGTAAGTGGTCGTGTGAAAAAAAATGGTACGGTTTAAAGTAGATAGTTTTGAGAAGGGCACGTTGTGATCTTTATTAAATACGTCTAAGAACTTAGTTTTGGAGGCACCCCCCAGATAGGAATGCAATTGGTTAGAACGGATTGGGCTCGTGCAGTGTATAATTGTTGAGCCAGCTTCGCTGATGCAACATGCCTTAGTAATTTAAAAATCCATATATAGTTTTCTGAGACGTTCACTAACCAATGCAACGTGATAATGCCAAGAGAGTCGCTGATTTAGTATAATACCCAGGTTTTTCGTTTTTTCAACTTTCTCTATAGTCGGACAAGCGCAATTAGTATCCTGGATATTGATGTATCTTTACACTGAAATTAGTATCAGACTAGGTTCTATTACTGGCAAAACACATTAAGATTGTCTTCTGGCAATTCAACGTATGTAGGTTAGTTCTTAGCCAGGAAGCAACTCTAGACAATCCCACTTCAGTATCCTTCCGCACAGAATCCCAATTATCACAGATAAAACCAGCGCAATGTCGTCGGCATAACAGTATACCCGAGCACTGCCTGCTTTCATGTCACATAGGTCGTTGATGTAAATTAGAAACAATGTGGGCCCGAGAACGTTCCCCTGTGGTACACCAAATGTGTTATTTGAGTCTTTACTTATATATTGTCCAATTTTAACCTTTTGCGTTTGGTGTGAAAGATAACTTTTGAATAATTCCAGAGGTGTGTCTCTTATTCCTATGTATTCTAACTTGCAGACAAGAATGGGAACAGACACTGTGTCAAAAGCCTTTTTTAAATCGATAAAAACTGAGAGGCATTTCTTTCCACGATCAAGGTTTTCAATAATGAGAGATGTTATAGCTGATACCGCATCTTCAGTTGATTTGCCCTGTCCGTCTAAATCCATACTGTGCATCAGAGAATATTCCAAATTTATTAAGGGAGTCTATTAATCGTTTGTTTAATAGTTTCTCCAATATTTTTGATAAAGTAGGAAATCACCAGTATTTCCTACTTTATCAAAAATATTGGCCTGAAGTTACCAACATCATCTTTTAGTCGATTCTTGTACATCGGCGTAATAGTAGATTTGTTTAATAGTTTAGGGAAGATACCTTTACTACAGCACAAATTCCTTATTACATAGGACTTAAATATAACTGGCAAAAGGGTGTACAGCTCTGTCTAACCGTTCGGGGAAAACAGGTGTGATGTTATGTTTACCTTAATTTCGCAAATAAATGATTTTGTTTTATTTTGTCCAGTGTTCACCCCGTCCGGCGACGTCATGCTGCCGCCGCGCGCGGCCAGCACGCCCGTGGTGCTGAACTCCACGCTGGAGCCCGTGCGCAACGAGATCCACGCCGACAACCTGCTGGACCCGCCGCGCCGCGGCCGCGGCCGCCCGCGCAAGACGCCGCTGCCGCTCACGCCCAAGATCAAGAAGAAGAGGGGCCGCCCGCCGAAGACTTCCATGGGTAACTGTGTTTTTATTTATAGGTAAATAAGTGTCGACCTCGTGGGAATATCGAGATACAAAGTATTCTAATCCAGGTCATGGTCCTACCCATGTAACAAATTTCATGTAAATCCGTTTCGCATTTATAGTGTTACTAGCTGCGCTCCGCGATTTCACCCACATAAGTCTTATCATCAAGTCTTAGGAATAAAAATATCATAGTATATTTTACACACACACACACACACACACACACACACACACACACACACACACACGCATACACACCACATACATACAGACACGGCCACTCAAGTCATGATCTACCCATGTGCAATTTCATCCAAATCCGTTCATTCGTTTTAGCGTGAAAGCATAACAAACAAACAAACTCACTATCGCATTAATAATATCAATTAGGATTAATAATACGTCCCTTCTAGTAAACATAAGAACTAAAGACAAAGAGAACTTACTTATCTAAAATCACCATGTTTAGTAGAAAAATAGCAAATACAGCTATTAAGCAGAAATGAATTTGCTGTTTATGCAGCGAACAAAGAATGTTCCTTTATCGTTTTTAATTACATCAGTGGTAAATAAAATTAAATGGCCTATTCTTAGTACTTACTTTTAAGAATTCCACACACGGTGATTTCTCATGTTTTGAACGTCCGCAGCAGTATTCATCATCATCTGCCTAACCTTTCCCCAACTATGTTGGGGTCGGCTAGGATGCAGCTGAATACAAGTGTTTTACATGGACCAACTGACTATCTGACCTCCACAACCCAGTTACTGGGTAATACGGTACCCCTTGGTAAGACTGGTTGTCAGACTTTCGAGCTTCTGACCTCTAACGACTATCAAAGATTCACCAATGAAAGCCAGGGACCAAGGGCTTAACGTACTTTCCTAACGAATAGAGGTGGGCAAAGTGTATCATTTTTGAGATTGGAACATTTGCATCTCGATCACTAAAATGATCCAAAACACTGATATGTTTCATTTGGATCATCGGCTCAAAGGATATAAAATACAGAATGTTTTGATACGTAAGCACCTTAGTGGTCATTTTTACGTGCATGGATAACGACAACAAAAATCTGTGAGAGTATGAGTGATACACATCTCATTTGGTGTCTCTTTCTGACTTGAATAGATTGTAATTACGTCGCCCGCTCACTCGCAACTCGCGAATCAAATGAGTCAATAGTTAAGTAACTCAGTGTCTCAGTCTCCCTCTCTCGCTCGCTCAATGCTCAGTCGGCTCGCGAGCGACGCGTCGCGCGGAATGAGCACAGAGCAAAGTAATGTTTCAGATCCAAATGAAGCGTTTGAAACGTTGTTACTGAACCGATCTTTTGAATCACTTCAATGTTCCGGATCCGTAAAGAGACACACCCCTACAACGAACCACCCCTGCTTGCCCCCAGACATGGAGGGCTGCGTGCTGACCAGCGGCGCGGTGGGCCCCGGGCCGCAGGTGGCGCACCTCACGCCGTCCGGCCAGCAGCTGATGCTCAAGAGGAAGAGAGGCCGCCCGCCCAAGAACTACCTGCTGCCTCGACAGGGTATGTACCGCATCCCCACAGATATGATATAACTTACGGGTATGATTGTTAGACTTGCTAAAGTCGAATTATTTATTCACTGAGTAATCTGAGATGTGCTAGCTTTCACTTTGTGTAATAAAATAGACATATTTATTGTATTCTAAACTTTTACACTCAAACTCAAAGCATTTATTTCAATTAAACCATTTACAGACACTTTTGAATTGTCAAGGAGTCGGTCAGTTAGAAATATGAAGCTAGTTGCCCTTTCCAAAGCGTAGAAGGTTCCTATGGAGAAGAACGGGCAAGACACTCCATGGACACTCTTTTAAATTAAATTGATACATAAAGATTAGTACAAAAATAATGTTGAAATTATAACTAAATGTGAGGACGATGTAAAATAAAAACGCGTCCATAGTAGAAAAAGAAACAAAAACAATTTCTAAATAAAATAATTACAAATAAGCCGAGGAAGCTAAGAGGTGACCAGTCCCAACTGACGGCGCCCGTTCACGAGCATGACGCATGGATCAGCACCATTTCAACCATTTTGAAGGGAGCTAAATGATCCAACACACGCGCCACCATCAGCGAGACATCTGAGTGAGCATGACATACTCTCAGCCGCCAGGGCCCATTCAAGTCAATTACATAACCGGTAACTTATTCATTATACATTATTTTACACTTTTATAAATCGATTAAACTAAACAATCACCATTACAATTAATATGACCATTTTATTACACAAAGTGACAACTAGCACGTGTGTCTGTAAATTAATAATTGGACAAAAAATTGGCTTGCAAAAAAATTCATTAAAAACAAATCAAAACTGAGAATCAACAGTTTTTGAATGTGCACATTACGTCTGTAATCCCCGAAAAGTGAGGTGTACCTACAGTACACACACATTTCGCCAGTTATGTTTAAGTCCCATGTAATAGGGGGCGAGCCTATTGCCATCAACCGGGCACTAGTCCAGACTCGGCACCCCAATTACGTAACACTTTCTTTAACCCTTTGACCGCCACGATAAAAAGAATAATGTGCCCACGGCGCCAAGCTACGAATTATTCCTTAAAATCTGTCGTGTAGTCGTGACCGTGGCGTGCTGGGCACATTTTGGTTAGTCATCTATACATGACTGTGGCGGTCAAAAGGCTAAGTCCCATGTAATAGGGGGCGAGCCTATTGCCATCAACCGGATAGTAGTCCAGACTCAGCACCCCAATTACGTAACACTTTCTTTAAGTCCCATGTAATAGGGGGCGAGCCTATTGCCATCAACCGGGCACTAGTCCAGACTCGGCACCCCAATTACGTAACACTTTCTTTAAGTCCCATGTAATAGGGGGCGAGCCTATTGCCATCAACCGGGCACTAGTCCAGACTCGGCACCCCAATTACGTAAGACTTTCTTTCACCTTCCATTCCTTAAGGCGCTGACAAGACCCAATTGGCAAAATAGGCTTCTCTTAAGAAAAAAAATTGCCAAATCTGTACAGTTTGTGATAGCGGAAAAAATATATGTTAATTTTGAACATATTTTCCAGAACTTGGTTGTTACCAAAACACGTTTTGAAAAAAAATCTCGATACAAACTAATGTTAAACTAACTTCTTACCTTGAGTTCTAATCCAAAATATCTCTATTAATTATCAACATACGTTACGTATTTAATTAATAACAAAAACGTCTTATTTTAATGCAGAACTTGGTTGTTTTTTATTTTCGATTACTCAACTCAATTTTGAGTAAATAGAGAATTTCTTCATATTTTGCAATAATTTACAACCGTTGTGTCATTGCGCTTCTCTTTCTTTTCTATGCAATCTGACAGTGACCGCGGTTTAGGTGTTGTCAGCGTCTTAATTTGTTAGAAAAATGTCGTCTGCTCGACAACATATAACGCAATGAATGTTGTCGTATTGTCAAAATGAAAGACATTGCAATTGTTAGTGTGGTACGCACTTACCTCGCTGGTACTCAACAATTCCTGATGAAAAAACCCAATGATCTTAAAAACTTTTAGTAAAATGAGTATATAAACCACTCTTATTTTTACATTTCTCTTTTTAACAAAAAGTTTGTTTCAAAAAAAGTTTTTGCAAAAAAAAAAACAACAGACTTCCAAAAAGAACACAATAAAATGAAAAATAACTTATTTTGTTTTTTCATTTTTTGCTGATTGAAGCTTTGTAGCATTTTTTTTTGGAAGTCGGTGGTTTTTTTTTTTGTAAAAAGTTTTTATTTTTTACTTTTTAGTTGAGGTACTTACCCCGCATAAATTCAAATACCATGACCTGATATGTAAATAACAGTGATATAACATCATCCACATAGACTAAGTAGGAAAAATACGTATTATTGAAGCTACCTCAAAAACTACAAAGTAAAGTTAATAAAATTTACATGGGAGCACCGCGCAAGCTTCCTCTACCAAATGAAATAAAAATAATTTCCGAAATTGGTCCATAATTGACGAAAATATCGATGAACATACATACAGACGAACATAGAACCTCCTCCTTTTTTGAAGTCTGTTAAAAAAATCTTATCTTGTAAAATATAAAAAATCTAGCTGCGCCCCGCGGTTTCACCCGTGTAAGTCTCGATCCCGTGGGAATATCGGAATAAAAAGTATCCTATGTCCTAATCCAGATCATGGGCTACCTATGTGCCAAGTTTCATCCAAATACATTCAGCCCTTTTAGCATAAAAGCGTAACAAACAAAAAAACTCACTTTCGCATTAAACATTTTAGTAACGATGCTTCTCATTGAGATTCTACTGTACGCCATGATGTCGTTATTTTATTAGAAGACAAAAATGTATTTAAAAAAATGTAATTTTAAATGAGAGTGGTTAATTAATATGTATTCTATCTACTATAATATTATTGATAACGTCAATAATTGTTTAAAATATTACTGCTCTATATAAAATCGTAGTTCGTATTTTTATAATTTCCCTCGCAATCCTCGTTTTTGCTTACATTAATGTATCTCTAGACACAATTACACTATTTAAGTCCATACAAATTGTTCTGACTCAAGAGCGGAACGTTTTTATCATGAATAATATTATTCAACCGTTATGGTGTGTTCACTTACACGTGTTTTTGTGTAATTTTTGTCTGTGTGTTTTTTTATAGCAATTTTTGTGTATGTGTGTGTTGTGTGGACATATCTAGCTTGCGACATAAATAACATCACGTTTCTAAACGTGTCTGGAATTTTTAATATTTTTTTCAACTTTTTAAAGCAATTGTTTTCTTGGAAATTATTAAATAAAAATAAGTAAGGTATTGTTTGAGCATTTATTGAATGTTTATAAATATCATGCATTGGCATGCATTTTTTGCTTCTGGCTTAAATAAGCATTCACAGAAGTAATTATAAGTTGTTTTTAGGAAAAAAATATAAGTAAGGGCTCCCACACAAAACTGCGAATTCGCATCGCATCGCAAAAATCTGCGAGCTCGATGTCAGTTTTTCATAATAAAATGACAACGAGCTCGCAGATTTTTGCGATGCGATGCGAATTCGCAGTTTTGTGTTCCCGGAGCCCTTAGATAAAAAGTATAATGTGCTACAGTTCGGCCGTTGAGATAATGCGTTCCTGACACCTGGACAGTTGGACAATTTCTAGTTATTAATCAAATTCGCAAAACACATATTTGTTAGTATAAAACTGACAGGTAGTGTTGGGTAACTCAGCACATGTGCTAGCACAGTTGTAAAATCAAATTATTATTTCACTCGAGTAATCTGACATATGCTAGCTGTCATAAAATTATCATATTTATTATATTAACCGATTAGTCACCGCGTGTGCCGCGTCTACTGCGTATGTGTCCCGTGTCGCGTTGTCGTCACTCACGCACTCACACACGCACACACACCACATCCGCGACTCGTGCGGTGAGTCACGCGACTCACTGACAGTCACAGCACACACGTGCTCACAGGCTACCACAGCCTCGCCTCATTCGTGGCAGCACAGTGTGCTAGCACACTTTGTAAAAAGAGTGCCTCGCACGATTCTCATTTTAAAAGTGTGCGCTACCCATCTCTACCAGCGCTGCCAGATTTTTGGTGGGACATAATAAAAAAACGTAAATAACCAGTAGTTTTTTTTTTATTTTTTACTACTTATCTTTTTATTTGAGCTTCGAGTAATCCCCGAAAAGCGAAACTGTGCCTGTCCCGCGCGGGACATTTAATTTTGGGCTGAAAATCGGGACGTCTGGCAACGCTGATCTGTACTGACGGGTGTCAAGAACGCATTCTGTCAGCGGTCGGACTGTAGACTATAATAATATGTCCACACAATGTTGCCTTCATGCATTATGCTTTTTATTGCGTTGAACCTATTCTCTTGCTTCGATCATTAGTGTTTCGAATTATTTCGGGCTTCAAATATTATTACCTGCCTGGTTCTTGCTGCATGGCAATAATGTTTTTTTTTTCAACCGCTGAAGGAATACTTAAACAGCCTTTGAAATAATATGCAAAAGGATTCACTTGCAGTATTCAAGTATAATTGAATATAATAATTATATGTTCTTTTAAAGTAATATCTTAAGAGATCGCTTTAGCACGTTTACTTTATGATTTTAAAAATAAACCAAAGATTAAAATCTTTCGAAAGATTTAACCTACAGTGCAGTGTGCAACTCTTAAAAAGTATTTAAGAAATCTATAAGAATGAAATACTATATAATATTGCCCCTTTGCAGAGCAACAAGCATAGATAAAAATCAGTGTACACAATTGAAAAAAAAAACTCGTCGAATACATAACCTCCTTCTATTTTGAAGCCGGTTAATGAGGAAACCGGCATGTCTTAGAACCAAAAAATTCGAAAACATGTGATATCTACCAACCCGCACTGGGCCCGCGTGGTGGATTACAGCCCACTCCCTCTCACAGAGAGGGGGCCTGTGTTCCAGCAGTGGGAACATTATAGGCTCATTATGTGATGATTAAACTCTGAAAAATTAACGGAGATTAGGTTCAACGCTCCCGCAAGCTAACGCATATCTGTCCTTAGGTTTGGATATGGATTTATCAACGCAGTACGGGCTCGCGATCAACAAGTATTGTTAGTACACACAACTTTTGAGGCATGATAGTTAACCTATTGACCGCCACGTCAAAAAAGAGAAGACGTGCCCTCGGCAATGAATTATTCCTTAAAATATATCATGTAGTCGTGAACGTGGCGTGCTGGGCACATTTTGGTCTGTCATCTTATACATGACTGTGGCGGTCAAAAGGTTAACTACTGGATAAAATTGGGAACCAACGTCGGTACTAATCGGTATTTGTTGTTATTGGCTTGGGTTTTACGTGGAGTGGTGGCAAAATTGTATCTTAAGTTAGATCCGCAGTGGTGGCTAACGAAATTCAAATTTTCTTACGTTTTCTGTATTCATTGATACTATGTTAGATTTGTTCCTTAAGAACTTTCCTATAAGAGAATAGAATACTCTTTATTATGAACACTATTCTATTTCTTTATTTATTGTGTTCATAATAAAAACTACAGATATAAATGTAGAAATTTTACAAGGGGTGACACAATGGGCAGAGAACAAGAAACATGATAAAAGATTCTTATGGAGCATATCTAACTAAGAGAGATATATTAATGATTTTAATAATTATAATTCTATAAATGCATATTTGTTATTGTTGTGATCATATTTTGATATTTCAATTTCGATCATATTATCAAGATACAACCTGATCTGCAAATTGCAAAAAACGTAAAAAAAGTGAATTTGGCGGGCTAGCACTGCAGATCTACCTTAACTTATGGGTGAACTTGCGCGTTTGATATTGACTGAAAAAGCTCTTAAAACGTTGAGGAAGTATCAATGTCTCGCAGGAAACCAGTGTAAAATAATGTAGTGTGACTCGGTCGAGTTACTAAAAAAGAAATAAAAAAAGTCCAGTAAAGAAAGTTAGAACGCTCGATAAAACCTCTTATTTTCGCTAACACTGATTGTGAGTATAAAATTACATTAAAGCTCCAACTTGGGACTTTTTATTTATTTATTTTTGAAAATTAGTACGGGTAGAGCGCTTCGTGTACTTTTTAAGACATGTCTGCATTTTGGAATTAATAATAATTTATTTTGATTCATTTGTTTTTTTATACGCATAGATAAACTCGCGCCTTCTTCCCATGGGGGTAGGCAGAAACTATAGAACGCCACCTGCTACGCTATAACTCCTTTTGCATTTGTTATTAACTTTTACAAATCAAGATTATGGATTTATCCTTCTCATCTTAATCTAAAATTAGGAGCCTCAGTCAGCAACATTATGATGATCTACATAGGACTAGTAAAACCCTGGCCAAAAGATATAATAATATAATCTTTTAACATAATAATAATCAGCTACGATGCTCGGTCTGCATAAATATTAAACTGTAAATGACTTACTAACTAAACTAATCGTTACTAACTTGCCTAATTATGTATAACACAGCAGGTGTAAATTATACATTATCAGAATATAAACAAGTATATATTTGTATGTAAAGCTTTTTTCGCATGCTTCCTAATCTAAACAAACGCACAAAACACTGACTGTGAAAATATCCGAGCGGCTTCATGAATATCGATGCACCCAAAACAAAACTAATATGAATTCGGGTCATTATTCCAGAAATATTTAAATGAAAACGTTAATCTTTCAGACGGACGACCCAACGAAAACTACAACGCGACCAACCTACCCTTCGGCGACTTCTCCTACCTTACCGAAATGATATACAACCCGCTGGCGTACGGCTCGTACGGCGTCACCAGCGTGGACCCCGACCGCAACGTGGACACGGACCAGAGCCTCGCCACCGACCAGTCGCACGACAGAACCATCGACGTGTCCGACTCCTCGTCAGACGACGACGACTCCCGCGTGGAACAAGACGATAACGTGCCGTCCGTCGCTATGGAAACACAAATCATGACCGTAGGAGACTGCCAGATCGTCAAACTACCCCCCAATAACGATGAAAAGGAGGAAAAGTTGGAACAGATCGTTGAGACCAGTACAGTCTCGTCTTCGACGCCGTCTTCGGTCACGATCACGCCCATCACAACCGTAGGTGACTGTACCATCAGGCCTGTTGAGAACACATAAGATTTCACACCCATTTTCGTCTACCCCGTGTACTTCGATGATGTACGGGTTTGAAGACAAGCCTATTGCTGCATGCAGACTGTTATTTAACGAAGATTGTGAGTGAGGTTCTATGATTTTTTATATTTTGCAAGATCTCAGATTGAGAGTCAATGCAAGTTTATAGTTATATGTTGCGATTTTTGATAAAAAAAAATCATATGCGGTTTATATTGTTTTACGTAACACCCTATTGTGTTAAAAAGTGTTTGTTTTTCATTGCGATTATTGTGTCTGCATTTGGGAAATTCTAAATTGCAGCTTTTTCGAGGTGTCGTATGAAAGATTACTAAACATTCTGGGGTAGACATTATTGTAATATTATTATTGTGGTAGCATTCACTTTGGAATGAAGTGGCCACAGATCGAACAAAAAAAAATGCGAAAATCAAAATGGCGATTTGTCGTAGATCGTGCAAAGTGAACTCGAACACTTGAAATTCTTCATCACAAGAGCCAGCCTGTATACTTTTATTTTAATGTCGGTGCTTTATATGAAAAGCCTTAACAAGTGACGACACTTAAATTCTTCCGGTGCAAAGCGAATACAAATCTGTTTTTAGCAAATACGTATATAATGAAATACCTTTGCCTACAAAAAACACTTCCAATGATCACTTTAAGAAAAAAGAATTAAATATCGAACTACCTTCACAAAATTTACATAAGTCTTCCTAAACACGGTAATGCTACTACAATGATACTCATTTATAACTATTGAAAAAAAAAAAGAATTCACGTGACTGTCAAAAATGCATTTAGAATTGGTGGTGATGAAATATTTATTTTATTGGTCTACTAATGTACCATAACGCCATAAGCTTTACATAATTTTAATCGTGATACTCAATTAGACGACTTGTATACTTCAGAACAAAACATTAATTGTCACAATGTTGCTTTGTTGTGTATTGTGTGGGGAAGTCATAAATTCAATACACTGGCAAGATATTTGCAAGGGTTTCTGGTTTAAGATCCCTTATTGATTGAATCTGTATTAGTTAAAATGGAGGTTTTAAATGGATTTGAATGTGTGTTACAAGAAATTCATAGTTGCCATAAAAAGATGCGTACTCCCAATGCTGTATACCGGAGGTATACTATCCTAAGTCCATTTTTTCGACATTCACTTTGTAATGTCCTTGAAACAAACATTTATAGATCTACTTAGTGGTATACTATTTTAAGTACAATAAAAACAACAAATAAAATTTTACCTAGAAGTTCACACAATTATGTAGTCAAGTGACTTAAATGAGTAGTGTTCAAATTGAGACTTAAAACATGTGCACTGAATAATTAGCTTAATGTGACTTATGATTGTTTGCCTCCGGTATACAGAATGATTATTTACAAAAATTTAATAGTGTTTTGACACTGTTATTTCATGCAACTTACACGAAAACAAGTTTACACAATATGAAGTCACATTAATAAAGGAAATAATTACTTCAGTGTTTACGTCCATAGATAGACTCCCACGCAGTACATTACAAAACAAAAAGTTTTACGTATAGATGTGTATTTTGCGAATATCTACATAGAGGCAGCCTATTTACTGAGTAATAATTGTAACAGTGACACTAATTAGATACGCGATGTTTATGATAATGTGCACTTAACGTTGCCTTCACTGTTTAAATCGTTTAGGGACGGTACACACACTAGCTCCGAGCGACACAGCGGGCCCACGCTGACAGTCGCGGCGGTGTGTGTATCAGCTTTTATTTGTCGCTCCTCAAAAGTATTTCAATTATTTACACGCGAAATCTCTCGATTGATCTGATTTTTTTTTAATGTAACGAGAGACTGACTTCCATTACGTGATTAGGAAATATTTTTGAGCAGTGCTGGTGCGGACGTAGCATGTGGTTGGCTGTCTATTTCATGTTTATTTTCTATTTTAGTTCTATAGTTGTTGTGTACACGCTGTTTCGCCTTTTCCATGTTCTTAACTGTATCAATCTCTGTGAATATTAGAATGTAGTACGTAGTGTCTTAGATGAATATAAAACTTAATATTCTAAATATTAATTCGACAACACCACACGAACAAGTGATACGAATAAGCTACATATTTTTAACAGAAACATATTGTATTGACATATTAACAATATATTTCTTTAATAGTTTTGCCTGTAAAAGCAATGGATAACGTATCGTAGTTCTATGTATTATTGTAGTACGCAATATATAACCACATATTTTAAAGACAGCTGTATGTCGGCGGAGCGGCCTGTGAGACGGGCGACGTCGACTCATATGATATTTTTCGAACAAACACATTTTAGTTCCACGTTATGTTCGCCAAAGACTTATGTAGAAGTCTGCAAACATATTAAAATGTCGGTGTAATGATGAAAGTATTAAACTCACTATCATTATTTTCTTTATAATATGTACAGTAGATAATAGTTCCTAAATTGTAATCGATACAAAACTATAACCCTTGAATTAATGAACTAGTTGAGAAGTAATATTTCTTTAATCATTTAGAATTAAGTTTATATTATGATCAAACTTTGAGTATATCTTTTTTAGTATTCACTATTAGTTTTATTTTAGTCGTCGATTTGTTTAAGTATCATTGCGATATATTTTTACGTATTTAATGGAAGACTGCTCGGATTCGTTTTCTGTTGACGTGTATCGTTTGGGGTTTGCGCTCGTTGGTGCGACAAGTCGCGTGCGACTAAACGCAACGAGTGTGGGTCGGTGGGTTCAGTTGCGGGTACTTATGCTTAACTTCTGCGACATATATATGCGGAAGCTAGCTCCAATCGCAGTGTACGAAATGCCACACCGACGAGTCTTACCCGTTTAATAATATTGTGAACATTTTGACATAAATGAAGCCCCGAAGAGGCATGTAATCACGAGTCTCAGACGGCAAGCTAAGCTTATTGAGAATTATTTTAATATAGGAATCTGTATTTTTATAACGAAACTAAGATAAGTTGGTACAGTAATCAGTTACTCCCGTCACACGTAATAGTATAGTAATCTGTGTTTAAGTTGTGTTTACAAGCGCCTATTGGCTCCGTTGTCGTTAAGTTTTTGTGTTCCCTTCAAGGTTTAACAATCATTATCTACATATATCTGCATTTGGTACTGTAGAAATTGAGAAGCAATAATTAGAAGATTGATGTGTGGTCTTTAAGCCATGGTAGTTATCAAGATATTTGGCTTCGCTTTAAATCTAAAATAAAGGCATCTATTATAAAAATTGCCTAAATTGAATAAAAGCAAAGAGCATGTGCATTGAAAATATTATCAATTTAAAAATCACAGAGCAAATAAAAAAAGTTCTTGTATAATATTAAAATCACTCTGTTCTTCTTAAAGACTTTTCTCAGAAAGGGGACGTTTAAAGTGTTTGGGGTTCAGTCTAAGATAAAAGACTGCTTTAAATATATGTAGATACTGATTGATTCATAAGTTTTGGCAATACGACGGTTATAATCGGACGTTATAATCGAGAGCAAGAATTGCATTTATATTTATTTTGTATTGGTGCGATATGTTGCAAAATTATTTGAAGAAATAAATGGATATTTGAAGAAATTGTATTGTTTTACAAGTATACGCTGTCTAAAAATATTAGTTAATGTACATCTTACGAAAATGCAAATCTTTTATAAAATCCGGAGGTTTAACATGAGTTCTGATGGCCAGGTTTGTTATTTTACTTACTAATTGACAATGCGGCCTACCCGCTTGCTTAGCGCTTATTACCCGCGTTCGTCTTAGTACTAACCGTTAAATACTTGTAAATGTCTTTTCTAATTTACTTGGTCGGATTAATAAACTGAACACTTGAGAACTCATGTCAGGCTTCCAATCCTATTTGTCTATGACGATAAAAAGATTATATGCTGCTCCCTATTAAGGCGCTGACAAGAGGCAAATGACCAAAATAAACTTGTCTTAAGAAAAAAAATTGCCAAATCTGTATAGTTGAATTCCAAACCAAAATATCTGTATTAAATATAAACATACTTTACGTATTTAATTAATAACAAGAACGTCTTATTTGAATGCAGAACTTGGTTGTTTTTTATTTTCGATTACTCAACTCAATTTTGAGTAAATAGATAATTGCTTCATATTTTGCAATACATTACAAGCGTTGTGTCTTCGCGCTTCTCTTTCTTTTCTATGCAGTATGACAGTGACCGCGGTTTAGGTGTTGTCAGCGTCTTAAGGGCAGTAGGAAGTGATTATTTTTGTATCCAATCACTCTTTCAACATTGTAATAAGTTGCGTTGGCATAATCAGTTTGTTTTTCTAATCTACACTTAGCACGAATTAGCTTTGATATTTCGTAACTCTCTCTACTTAATCCCACAGTAATGCATTTCATGAATATCTCTGCATTTCCTACACAGACAGTGCTACCACCAAACTCTTTAATGTGTTCAATGATTACGAAGTGCAATTATTAAGCAGCTATTTGGCAGTAATTTTAAGTCTCAATATCCTAATGTTGATTTAGCTCTGATTTCGATACCGAACATTTAAATTCATGTAGAAAAACACTAATATCGGTAATTTTGCTAAAATAATATTATCAAAGCGATATCCTGTCGAAACCGGAGCGATATTGACATTGTTAAATGAATGAATAGAAATATCACGCGAACTGTGCTATGTGTAGTCTTCCCCAAATCAAAACATGTATCCGTTAATTTGTCGTAAAATCATATATTATTTTACGACCGGATAGTTTTTAGACATATAGTATATTATGTTTAGTATTAGTGAACGTTTTATATTCCTGTATTTTGTGAAATGTTCATCATTTTACGTTGTGATCATTTGAGTGCAAAATTATTATATGTTTAACCAGTTTACTTTGACGATTCGTCAGTTAGGGCAGCAGATGTATACGTTTATGTTTGCATAGTCCGAGAGCAGTATTTTTTAGATGTAATCTTTATTATTATAAAAACTTTTTTTATTTTAACATTATGAAATTCGATCGTTAGTTAATTTCTAACATGAAATATTTAATAAAGAAATCACAAAATTGTATTTGGGTTTGATTTTTGTATATAACCACTATTTTAATGATATGTATAGACACCGGGTACTCGGCGCGGCGGGCATCACAGTACGTACTCTCGTCATGCTCCCTTATATGTCACTGCTTGCGGTAGCGTCGGGGGTCGGGTTGCCTCCTTCCCTCAAATATAACGGTGATGTCTGATCCTTGCGTTATGCTCGGAACGGGTGCTGCTTGTGGTCTGGTCGTCTTGCTGAGCATGGTTTTATTACTGTTATTGGTAATTAACTGTTTATATATTTTACTTTGATGGTGCTAGTTTATCATTTGTGATTCGAGTTACAGCTATAGCTTTATGTAAGCGTGCACACCCTTTATGCCTGGAGGCTTTGGTATAAAGCTCTACGTTTTTATGTCTTGTAATTTCTATTTCTGCTTGAGTACAGTTTTCATTGTTTTGTTGGTGTATTGGCGTGTGCTAGCTAACATATGGTAATTTAGTTTCGTAATGTTATTACTTTGCATACAATTTGTATAGAATTAAGTTTTTCGATCGATTCTAGCGCCACTTCTTCACAGCTAAAGCACTAGGAAGTGTTGAAGGGCGGGCGTTTTTGGGAGACTGTCTTATGCAATTTTGACGTTCTAAAAGTGCTCATTCTCAGCCTAGTTCGAATAAATGACTTGGTTTGATTTTTACTATTGCTATTTTGGTGTTATCTTAGTGGCCTTCCAGAAGCAAATCAAACACAAAATACTGTAATAATCATTGTTTATTCCATATAAATATAAATTTATTTTTGGATAACCACACTTTAGTATTGTTAGACATGTTACTGCACTAACTATCGACTAATTATTATGAGATAGATCTTATTAATAAAAACTTGTTGCGCATTAGGTTCCTGGAGGGGGAGGGGGGCCGTTGTTGACCCACTGGGGGTGCCCTGTCACCGTGCAGTAGTTGGAGCCGAACACCGGCATGTTGTGGCGGAAGGGCGGCAGGGGGGGGCCCATGGACATCGGCATGGGACTACCGGCCATCCTGTTCGCTCCGAACTGGAACATGTTGCCCATGAAGGGAGGTGGTGTGCTGGGATTGAACGGGGGTGGGAACATTGGGGGGCCTGTGAAGTTGGGAGGTGCGCTGAAGGGTCCATGTGCTCCAGCGTCGCCGTTGGGGTGTGGAGGAGGCGTCCGGAGGCCTATATTGCTAGGCCAGGGCCTGCCTACACGTGGGAACGCGTTGGGGTTATTATTTCTCCTAGATCCTGCTGAAAATGGGTTACGTCCCCGGCTGGGTCCGCTGCCGAAACGGCTGCTGGACTCTGAGGGTCTTTGGTTGCGTCGTTCGGGGACTTTCCTCGTGTTCTTGGAGGTTTCTCCGTCCTCGGACTCCTCTGTCTTGTCTCTCCGCTGCTCTTTCCTCGCTCTGTTGGCTCTTCGTTCTTCCTCGTCGTCGGAGTATTCGACCTGATGCGGGGGAGGCTCCACGTCGTGCAGCCACGATGCGTCGGAGCCTTTTATTCTGAAATTTTATAAAAAAAAGTTTGATGTTTTTCTTTGGTCAACTGACGGAAGGGTTCTACGGTTTTTGAGGCCACATTTAACAAGAAACAGTTACGTTCTTATAACAACAACTCCCAATGTTGCAAGTGAATGCTGTTTTGTTCTGCAACATGTAGCTTTGTCAATAAACTTAAATTGACAAGGTTGTTCACCGCAGATAGTTTACTGTAGGGAAGGTGTATCAGAAACCTGTCTAAACTTATGGACATACTTCTTTCTTTACTCCCCAAATATCGACAATTCGGTTATTAATATACGCACACATATAGAGGCATGAGGAAGGATGTAAAGTTCACTCATCCTCCATAGAAAAGGGAGGATCCTCCGACCAGACGAGTGTCGTGTCTGGTGGGCTACTGCCCGACGATTGTTGTCGGGTTACTGTATATACGTTAATCGCGCGGATAACTTTACTTGCGCGATGTAGGAATTTCGTGACGTCAGATGTGACGCGTAGTTCGCACATGGCGTTGTAGATGCCACAGACACTTTCGTAAATAATAAACAATGTGTAAAGAAAACCTGTCTGATCCGACACGGACACAGATACTACAAAGACATTTCCAAAACTTATTAATATTGAAAATGAAAGTTATAGCTATTTAAAATACACGATTTTAATACCAAAATGACCTACCACTATTTCATTAAAAAAAAACTTGTTATGTCATGTAGACTCGCTACAAGAGGGCCGCACAAACACGATTAAAAAAGAAAAACTCCTCAAAAACGAGGGTTTTTTTTTCTAATAATAATCATATAAATAGACTAAGCACGATACATCACAGAGCGGACAGGTTTTCTTTAATATGTTGTATACATAAAATAATTTGCTAAAGATGCTATGCAAGTCATAGGGAAGCTATTATACGGGATAAACGGAGATCGATCGACACCCGGTTTCTGAGGTCTAATCTCGCCTAAGTCCGTCAACGAAGATACGGGCCCATCCGAAAGTAGATGATCCGTCAAAACAAATTCAATTTTTCTGACGGGCAAATACACATCGGGATTAGGGAAATCGTGTTGTCATTCATTCTTAGTTGCGGTCCGTAAGTGACACGGAGTAGGAATAGCCCGTAACTTCGGCCTACGGATCTCGTGATTAGGGAGTTATACCCCTTGGAACGAAAACCAACGACGTTATTAGCTGTCAGTGTACCTTATGAGATAGCGATCGTGTTTGACAGTCACTTGTAAACTGGTACTGGTGCCGATACCCTTGTTCACAAACCGAACTAAATCTGAGCTCAGTGCATATTTTTCTTTATATTTCATTAAGAAAAGGACAGAAAATATATTTTAGTTTAGTCCTGTCAAATTAATCAGCGCTTGACGTAATTTTAGTAGGCAAGTTTTTAATCACGTCTAAACTTGTATGGAGTAGTGACAGGCGCTGATTAATTTGACAGGACTAAACTAAAATTTATCTTCTGTCCTTTTCTTAATGAAATAGAAAGAAAAAGATGCACTGAACATAAATTTAGTTTAGTTTGTGAACAAGGGAATTGGCACCACTATCTAATGTGGTAGGGTACAACTTCCTATAGAAATCCTAGCGTGACAACCATTTTGTTGGGCCCCAGTTGTAGCAACCGATTTTTTCTTCGATGAAACTTGTTTCAGCATTTATGTACGTAACTATGAAATGGTGCGACTTACTTCATAAGCTCGGTGAGGAAGACGTAGTTGGTGTGCTGGCTCTGCGGCGCGATGAACACGTCCATGCCGGGCTGTGCGCCGCGCTCGCGGACGTGCTCTACCGAGTTGAAGCGCACGCAGTAGTGCGGTTCTGTTACCTGCGAAGATAATGAATCATATCAATGAGTAGGGCAGTAATTAGGTCAGGTCTGACTTACTGAAAGCCGACCACAATAACTATATAACTGCAGGCTTAGCATGACACTCTATTTCTTCGAAGAATAGATACCTACGGCTCTTTCTATACAAAGTGACATTTCGTTTCTCAGTTTTTGGCATCTCACCGTAGAAATCCTTCCACAATCTGTCATCTTGTTTTTCGTTTCTAACGATCTTTGTCTAGGTTCTTTTATAAGTAGAAAGATTTCTACGATGGGATGTCAAAAAAGGAGAAACGAAATGTCACTTTGTATGGAAAGAACCGTGTCTATTCTTCGAAGAAATAGAGAGTGTCATGCTAAGCCTGCTGGAGTATGTGTGGTATAGACTGAGTTAGTTTGGCCTTTGTCTACCTCCCCCGTCTCACCCCTCACATACCTCGGGCGGTGACTAGCACTTGCGCGCGGGTTATAGCGGGAGGACTGCAGAAAAGTAGGTATACATTGTCATCCTTTCATACGTCTGACTGTTATTACTTATTAACGAGCAAGTTTGAAATTTTTCATTTTTAGGAGTGATGCAGAAGAGCGCAAGTTACTGTTTTTTGGGAGACAGTGTGGATGAACAGACGTCTCTGATCTTTTTGCGTTTTATTTTACGCAGAAATTAACTAAATAATGAAAAAAACATGACAGAAGTTTAGTTGTGTCATGGGTGAGCTCCGAAAAGACCCAAGCCAGATAGCTAGCTGCCAGAAAAAACCGGAGCGAAAAGTGGATAATCCTATATCATGGAATAGTTTTGGAGGAGCTCCAGTACAGTGGTAGGCTTTATTTTTTTGGGATAGGAAATCATCAAATAACTTCTCCCGCTCTGGGTGGAGCGGGAGGGTGTGTCAGAGTCTAACTGACTTACACCCACCCGTATTCCTTCCTGTTGCCTGTGTTGCGGGGGCCTCGGTGACCTAATGGGTCACCGAGTACCTTCCCGCGACCCCAGCAGGACAGTGGTAGGCTAAGTTAATTGATTGGTTGCTGCAGTTTTATATTCGACGCAAGGCCAACTTTTATGTCTCTTACATTTGCTAAAGATCGTGTCAAACTAATACAATATTCCAAATGTGGTATACTATTTTCTATCCAGCAAAATCAGTCCAATATACGTCATGTTTTTAATAGAATTAGAATTAATCAGCGTTAACTCTCCAAAATCAATACAATCACTCAGCTTTGAATAAACCTACATTAGGCAGGTCGCTATTGTATTCAATTAGACCCTTAACCAATCTATATAATATGTAATACATTAGATTTATTTTAGACATAGTTTAACATTTTCTTACTAATATTAATATGTAACTTAGTAATGATGTAACTTCTAGATAATTTCTATGTGAACTTGTGAATAAAGTTATTATTATTATTATTACTTCAGTAAAACCGAGAAAATTAGATGTGGGTTGGGTCATTTTGGCAGAATTAAGTTCAAGTAAGATGTGCCTTACGCGTCATGACAAAATCTGGTGCTGCATCACTATTAACGATGTACTTATTTAAAACAGTAATGTTAAAGCCTATCATTATAATAATAACTAACATCAGTAGTAATAGATAGCCATACAAATAAATCTCTTTCATACATAGGCACTCATAAATAAATAACAGATTACTTATGAAACCAAGGGCGACGCCGTATATTCAAAGTTATCTTCAAAGTCGCTTACAACTTTAGCAGAATGTATTCATATTTTTATGGGATTTTCCCCGTATACCCATTAAAAATATTATTGCCATTATCATGTTATTTGTAGACATAAAGTGCCTAATAAATTAAGGAGAAATTGAAGACAATATACCCGCTGGATGATCGCCAGGAATATTTTATGTAACCCTAGTTTAAGTATTACCATTTTTAAAAGGCTAGCAAATTGGCTGACGTCCTAATCAGTTTTTTGACCCCGCGGGGTTAGGTGAAAAGTGTTGCGTATATTTGTGTCAAGATAAGTTTGAAATTAAGCCAAGCACGTTGCACAGTGTACTTATCTATGTTCTTACAATGTCAAAAAATGCAGAGTGGGCCAGAATTTTTATGCGGGGTAATTTGTTAACTTATACCTATGATTGTTGATATTTAGGTCACCCAAAAGCTGACAACATATTTACTGATCACAGCATATTAATCACCGAGTTGATTCATCTTCTTCAATCGGTCCCTCATTACTGAGGATCATGGACACTGGACTTTAAGTGAACAATCTGCCTCCATCGACTTGAGTCCAAAGTTGCCACCACCACCTGCTGAAATTTGCTTGAGGACGTAGCTTCTTTTACTTGGTTGGCGACCCGCTTCGTGCTCTCTTTCCTTCGGTATTGCCAATAATGACCAGCTTTTCAAGGCTGCTAAGTCTCCTTCGCATTATGTGGCCGAAAAAGGTCAAAATACGCTGTATGCACACTGTAGACAATCGCGTCTTGTTGTTGAGTCGGGAAAGGACAAACACATTTGTGCGTTTGTCTGTCCATGGTATTCGGAGCATCCGCCTCCAGCACCACATTTTGAATCCGTCTATCCTCTGTCTTTCTCTTGCTCGGATGGTGCACGTCTCAACCGAGTTGATTAGGCCACCAGAAACCGGGCATGCTTTCAATAACTTGCAAGGATCTACTTAATAAATATCTTAAACTCATTCATTCATTCGCTGACAGACAAGCTTGAAATGTTGCACAAAGCCTTACATAGCGAAAGTGAAAAGCTAACAGGATTTCATCGGACCCAGGGATTAAATAGGGGTTGAAAGATTGCAAGGTAAATCGTAATTTTGCCGATGGAAAATTATGTTAAATTATAATTATAGTTAATACTTACGGGTCCAAAGACATCGAAGACTCTTCCTAATGCTTTGGAGCCATTATCCAAGAACAGCACACTGTCTATATCCACGGCTGGTGTCTCTGGCAGTGCACGAACTATCACTGCAGATTGATAATAAAAGCATTAATTTATGTTTATGAATTGTTTAGTTGTTGTTTCTGTATTTACTGAACAGTTTGCTTTAAGAGCAGTGGTGGCCCAGTGGTAACGGCCGCGACTTACGAGTTGTAGGTCGGTAGGTTCGAACCCTGTAAGGCGCGCGGCTACTTTGTATAAATTATTTCATCACCACTGCTCTCAAAACGGTGAAGGAAAACATTGTGAGGAAACCGGCATGTCCTAGAAACAAAAATGTGAAGACATGTGACATCTACCAACCCGCACTGGGCCCGCGTGGTGGATTACGGCCCACTCCCTCTCACCGAAAGGTGGCCTGTGTCTCAGCAGTGGGAACATTATAGGCTGATTGGGCTTGCTTGACTGTCAGATCGAAACAAAATGGTCAGACACATGCCTAAAAATGTCCTATCAAAATCCAAATCATGAATTCAATTAGTCTAAACATCAGCTCTTTATGAACTACAAAATTACAAAAGACAAACCCCTTAAACGCCCGTCTTTCACCACTATACTGTTCTTACCTAATTTTATGAAAATGACAAATATGGCAACTGCATCTATATGTAATTGTGTAGGTCAAACAATTTGTTCGGTTCGGTAATCGAACCTGTTAGTAGCGCAGCAGCCAACCGCTCAGCCACTGCACCAAGGATTCATGTAGCGCTTTCTTACTTCATCGTAAGCAGAGATATAAATCTATGATCGTAAGTATCTCTGCTTAAAAATCTTGGAAATGAATTGCGTGTGCATAACGCCATTTCCTAAGTGAGTATTAGACAAAAATGGAATTAATCGGAAACACCTCGTACAGAGAAAGATCGTATTGCTATTGATTGCAAAAACGATGCGGAAATCAATGGAGGTCATGGAAAAATGCTCGCGACTGTCAAGGGCAGACACCGTGACTTGTACGCAACGTCTGCGATAAAATCGATGTATCTCTAAACTACATGCTTTTGCGCGTTGCGAGAGTTGTGAACTTGTGACCCTTTTTTTGGTGATTTTTTGTTTAGGTACTGGCACTATGGCAGTATGATCTGTTCCAAAACTATGTGTTGGAAGCGTAAACAAACCCTGTTTAGGTTAAATTCTTACGCAATCACTCACCATAGGGAATTATCTAGTAATACATTCATGTTTTTAGAAAGTTCCAAATTTATGTCATCACTTTTTCCATCAATTATTGTTTGAATGACATTATAAATTGTTAAAAAAAATCCGGCCACCTAACGAATGAGATCCGAGACAAGCAACGCTTTTGTGGCGTGAATTCTCGGGAAATCCGGAGCGCTGTAGATAAGACCAATCTGGTGTTTTCCTAGCCTGACTTCTGACCCCACGTTGATAAAATTTGGCAGAGAGCACGCAACAAAAGTCTGTTAACGCTGTTTACTGTTACTTTAATATTTATGAGTTTTTATATTGTATGTAGTCACGAATTTGTATTATACAGAGAGTTAGCATGGTACTATCAGCAACAGAAGTCTGTTAACACTTTACTTTAATAATAATTCTTTTTTATATATTTTTTTTGTAGTCACGAATTTGTATAATTTAAATATGTTGGGATAAGTTCGATGCTGGGATAAGTCCAGGCGTTTAAAATTTCCAGCTAATTAGACATTTTTTGAATGCTACAGAATGGCGCAGAACACAACACCCCATACGCCTAATATAAAAATAAACAATACCAAGGGCCGAACATACCCCAACATATTCGATTTTTAGGGTGCCGTAGTCAACAAGGAACCCTTACAGTTTCACCATGTCCGTCTATCTGTCTGTCTGTCCTCGGCTTCGCTTAGAGAATCTTAGTACTAGAAAGTTGTAATTTGCACGACAGGTGGTGAATAAATCCGGCAAAAAAATAAAATATTTGGTTCCCTTACACGTAAAATGGGGATGATATTTCTCTCGTTTTCTGTGAGAGTGATTTTGTGAAAAGGGACGGAAGTGTGTAACAGGAAGTGGCAGCTTAAGCATGGAATAAGTAAGTAGAGGCTCGAATTTCGACCAGTGGGCGACCACGAGAATATAAGAAATATTTCAGTACTTAGCTTTTTTTAAAATTTTGAGGTTAATTTCTGTCGCTGCTCAGTTGCTTATTCCCAAAGTGAGATGTCAGATGTGACTACCTAGACCTACTGTAAGGCTCGCTCGTTTTTTTTTCGTCCAAAATATTGCACATTTTTGTTAGAGTCAAGTGTGGTCGTCGCCGTCCCCCGCAAGCTAAATGCTTGTTTTAGAATATGGGAAAGAATTCATGGCAGTAGTATATATAACGAAATTAAAAGGAAAACCAGCACAGCTAAGTAGGCTTTACAAGTTAACTAGTAAAACTCGACCACCTTACATTTGCAGTTGGAGAATCGACCGCGACGTATATCGACGTATGGGAGAACATGTTTTTCAACTACAATGTTAAGTTTGTTTCTGGGATAAATTCATCCCAACTACGGAACCCTTCCTTGTGCGTTGTCCGATTCGCACTTGGCCGGTTTTTTTCAGAATCCGGAACAAATTAGGTCATATTTTCTAAATTAAAATATGTGAGTAAGTTACCTAATCTATCAACTATGCTGGCAATGGTTCCAATCTTGGTGGTTTCCTGGGCTGGCAGGCTGATGGCAAGATCTTCTATTGGAGGCAAATCGTCTAGGCCCATTTCACCATTCACTTTTGGAATCTCCGGTTTTCCAGTTCTGCTTTGTCCTTCGAATTCCTCTCTGAAAATAAATTAATTTAAATAAATGTATGTACCTAATATTATCTCTATCTTACCCAATGTTATTTTCATTTGATGGGGAAGTCCCACAATTCTGTTTAGATACGTTAGCAAATTAAATTGTTGCCTAAGGATAGAACAACTTTTATCATTTGAACAATTTATTTGGGTCATGTGCCTGAGGCTTGAGGTACAGGGTTCACTCATAGAAAAGGGAGGATCCTCCGACCAGACGTGTGTCGTGTCTGGTGGGCGGCATCCCGACGGCTGATGTCGGGATGTTGTAAAATTGCTAGTTGCGCGGTAAACACTGCTTGCGCGATGCAGGATTTTGCGTGACGTCAGTGTGTTGCGTAGTTCGCATGTGGCGACGTAGATGCCGGCACATGCCCAATTAATGCTGATATGGTCAAAAGTACTCTGTGACTTTAAGTACAGTCAGACTTTATGTGACACTAGCTGCTGTCCGCGGGTTAGCCCGCGTAGCTTTCTCTAAAATAGCCTAAGTTACTCCTTATAACAACAGCTATCTGCCAGTGAAAGTCCCGTCAAAATCGGTGCAACCGTTTCAGAGATTAGCCGGAACAAACAGACAGACAAACAAAAAAAAAAATATTTATGTTAATTTCATTAAGTAAAAAGCTGTTATTTAGACATTACAAACAGACTTAAATTTTATTTATTTGTATGGATATAGCAATTTATGAAAATTACTTATATTTCTGCATACCCCTTCATAGAATACATTGGTGTCATTAATAGACAATCAATTTTTTTAATCTATCTAGTTATAAACTTTTCTAGTTTCATAAAAACACAAGTGACAAACACTTGGGCACCTAGACTACAAACTCAAACCATTTATTTCAATTAAAACATGCTTGATACCTCATAAAGTCATAACCTAATCAATCTAGCCAGTAACAATGACATTCAAAGCACTAAATGATAAACGGGCATATTGTAAACATGCAATTCACTCTCTTATCTCCTTTTTAAGCACATTTGCATTTGAAACAATGTCAACATATTGAAATGATGGATTATAAACTAATCAAATCAATTGGTAAACAGTAACAGGTAATGCCTGTTTTCTCATAGGGTTAGGCAGAGGTGTACCTCCTATTATTATTATTTATTTATTTATCTTAAACTAATTTTATAAAAAAAACCTTTACATATTACTATGCCCCGCAAAACCGTTTTCACGGTTTGTCTGCGGGAACAGAACAAACAATTTAACAATAAAAGGTTTATTAGTGCTGACACTTAATTTACACTTCTTGCACTTCTAAAGTAACCAATGATGTTGTCTTATCTTATATGTATCAAATGACTATAATCTAAAAATATCTTACAAAACACTTAACCCCCCCAACAATCTGCAAACTAATTTCCTTAGAACTTAGTTTACAAACTCCCGAAAAAGAACTGCTTAAGTAATTTGGCAAATTTACCTTTCAGTTCCTGACTTCTTATATCAGTAGGCAGTTGGTTGAGAAGGTATGGTACTCTTTTATCAAGCGATTTTCTTTTTTTTATAGTGCACCTACATTTCACTACTCAAGTCACCGCTTATTAAGTCACACGTAATAGGGGGCGAGCCTATAGCCAGCAGTCAGGCACAAATCCAGGCTGCTACTGAGGAATTTCTATGTAATAGAAAAAACCAATCACACTTTGCCTGACCCGGGAATCAAAATCCGGGACCTCATGCTCTGCAGTTGCGCTTGCAACCCCTAGACTTATAGATACTTTATAATAATATTATGATTATTTATCATAATAATGCAAGAATGCTTGTTGATATTATTGTTATTTGTATATGAACACAGGACATAAGGTGGACATTTTAATTATTTTAACCAACCACAAAAAAAATGAGGCTTTGAACAAGTTTTTTAATTTATATTTACCTTTATTTTTAGGGTACTAATTTTATAATTATTTATAATTTATAGGTGTTGAACTTGGAACTTCAAATTGGTCAGCATTTCACCTCAGCTATTTAGCTTACTTAATACACAGAAATTCAGACACTGGTTTACTAAATAAATTAACTCCATCATCAATGCCCTGCTGTGCCTGTCTGAAAGATACATCTTTGTGCTTTACTGAGTACAAACTCAAGTAGGGATTTATTAACTTATCACGTCTTTCCTTGTAGTGTACAATTTATAAAACTGTTTCCATGTAAGTATTTTTTAAACCCATTTCCCATGTATCCTCTTTTTTGACAATATATCTTTCAATCAATCAATATTCAGTTTAAGTTAGTGTAGTCTACTGCTCGACATAGGCTACTCACAAGTAATTTTTATGCCTTTACTTGGCTTCCCCAATGTGGGAAACAAACACAGGTGACACATTATCGCTGTTTTAAAAAGACAGATTACATAAGATGAAACTTGAAGGTTTTCTAATGTGGTGTAAAAACTGTCTAAGAATGTTCAAAATATGTTCTCATGCTTGAATAATGCAGTTTGGAAGCAGAAATAGACATAAGTATGGCACTTTTCCAGAGAAACTTTTCCACAAGAAACTATTATTATTTTATTGAAGAACCTACAACAATGCAGTATAAAGAAGTAATGGAAATTTCTGTCAAACACTTTAGCTTATCAATAAATATCTTATGTTTCAACCTATAGTACAGCTACAGAAGTACATTCTGTTATGGTGACCAAGGTATTTGCTAAAACAATAACTTCTTATCTTTGAATTTCCAATACAATGGAAAAAAAAATGCATCAGATTTCATCACACCTCCCACTTTCAAAAATTAATTATTATTTTCATCTACCATAACTTTTACCTAACATACACAAAACAGCTGTTTAAGTAAAAGATTAATTTTCTTTCATTCAAAAGTTTATCTTTCATTCTAAATACTGTAGGTAAACATTAGAAATGTGTGGTAACAAGAGGTACTTAAGTACTCACCCACTGGAGACTTCTTCGATGTCCTTCACGGAATCCACATCGCTATCGCTGGAGGCACTGGTGGAGTCACTGTCGGAGTCGCTGTCGGCGTCGCGGTACTCGGTCACCTCGTACTCCACCACGCCACTCTCCGCACTGTCGATTATCATGTGTCTGCTAACATCCGCTTCGTCACGGCCGCTCGGCCTCGACAACGGCCCGTGAGCACACGCATTTATTATATTATTCTTCAACACCATCTCAGTTAAGTCTGCGGCATCAGAATCGGTCGTATTATCGTTCGAACGAGTCTCCGTATCATCCGAATCAGAATCTGAGCCGCCGTACTCCGCTATCAAACTAAGAGACACGTTTTTGTTATTGCTAAGATCAAGGTTCTCCATTGTTGTGACCGTTCACACATGTACCACAACCGTAATGTTAACTTATTATATGTTATTGTGTATTTCGATCCCGCAACTGGATTTTTACGTAGATAATGGAACACGTGAACTTATTCAGGATTATTGTGGGACAAGAAAACAAAAGTCGTGAAACGATTATCGCAGCAAAATGACAAATGACAATTTTGTGCACAGATTATAATAAACTACCAGTAATTTTGAACACATGTCTTTCAAGTTCATTGTTTTAATGTCGGCCCCACACGCTTGCTAAACAGTCACAATGAGTATAAAAACTGCCACTTGCTCACTTTAGATGTCGCTACTATCTAGCGTCTAAAGGGCAGTTCATACTATGCTATTTATTTTTACACACTTTTTTTTTTTTGTAAACAAGCGACTTCTTTTTTATCGAGTCGATGAGCTTGCGCTAGGCGTGGGTCGTTACATGATTTTCGCGAAACGTAGCGTAACTAGTGACTTCGATGCTCGACTGAGGAAATTTAGTCTGAGCTTCGAAGCTCAGACTCCTTAGTCTGAGCTTCGAAGGCGGCAACTGTTTTGAAAATACATGATTTTAGTGAATAGTTATTTTTCAAATTTTGATGATCTATTCAGCGATAGGCGCGGGTCGTTACGATTTTCATGAAACGTAACTAGTGTCTTCGAAGGCGTCACCTGTTTTGAAAGCGCGTGATTTTAGTAACAAGTTATTTAATCAAATTCTGTTGATCTATTCAGTGATTCAACATGGTGATTCTAGTGAAATATTATAGTTATTTACGAAACGAGAATATTAAATGATTACATACGTTACATATCACAAGCTTAAATTTTTTGGGACAAATAAGTTCATATTTGATATGCGTTGCAAGTTTTTGTAGTCATGCAGTTACTTTACATCATAAACAACACAAATGAACTTCCCTTCATACTTTATTCAGGATAGGACTGACTGTTCGGATTTAATATTGTCACCACTCAGGATTTCGGGAACTCTCAGTTCGCTCGCTTTGCCAGCCAGTAGGAACAGGGCAGTCACTATGCGCGAAAGAAACAACATGCGCTCGCAAGGTAACATTTCTCTCTTTTCACTGGACTTACAAAATCACGTAGTTACGAAAAAGACTAGTTTATCGTTTGACTTGAAACTAGTTATTCAGTTATATGCTCCGTAGCCAGTTATTGTAAATGGTAACGTGAAATAAACGCCTATACCTAGCTTGCGCTAAGGATGCAGCGATTGAATATTTAGATGCATCCGTTTCAACGAGAAAAGGTATGTCATGTCGTTATTGATAGCGTGAACAGAAGATTTTACTATATCGGCTTTCAACGATTTGAAATTTTCGACAAGTTTTTTATTTAGTGGGAATATTCTTGTATTTGCTAAATCGGGGATTCTTTCCGAGAAGTTTGGAAACCATTTCCTACTATGTCGAACATTCCTACCACTCTTCGTAATGACTGTGTGTCATTTGGCGGTGGAAGATTGAGAAGCGGGCGCAGCCGTTCAGCATCGTCAGTGAATAATCAACGTTGTACTTAAGAGTTGAGTTCGCCAGAGGGACGTGCTTCCTGCCGGGGTCGCGGGAAAGTTCAAAAGGGTTACCGAGGCCACTGGCAACACAGGCGACGGATGGAACACGGTGGGTTTTATTCAGTAAGAGTCTGACACACCCTCCCGCTCCGCCCAGAGCGGGAGAAGTTATTTGATAATTTCTCACCCAAAAAAAAAAGAAAAGGGGGACGTGCTTTCATCGACAATGCAATCAGCTAGGAGTTTTGTGATCTCTCTTTCAATAAACTATTTATCGTCTTCACTGTGGCGGCGAGAGTTAATCGCAATAGGGTTGCAATTTGGACTGATTCGTAAAAAGTGGAACAGCAGGGTCAGACGCTTCTGCAAGGCTTACATACTTTGTTTAGGTCCACCGAATGAAAATTTGAGTAAGAAATGTCGTGAGTTCGTGACCGATTATCAAGTCAGCACAAACATTTTTCACAATGAGTAAGTTCACGTTGCTATAATCATGGGCTGATACGAGCTGACACACATAATTGACCTTCGACTTGTGACGTATAACTGGTTGAAGCCATTGATATTGGTTGCTTGCAGGATCGTTTCTTTAATTGACATAATTGAAAAATAATCTCGTTGATGAAGCTTATAGAGCTATCAGTATCAAGGCTTCAGCTTTTATCCCTTTTATGTAAGTCGGAACTGTAGCTTTCTTCAAGGAAATTGGCGATGCAGCTACAATACAACCACAAAGGCTACCATCTTCTTCGAGAATAGCGGCATCGATTTGCCTCTTGCTTCGACGTATAACAGCATTGTGATCCTTCTTGAACAAAATTGACAGATAGAGTTGTGGATAGAGTCTACAGCGGGACAGTATTTACGAGGATGGCCATACCTACCAAAAAAGAAGTATTTTGCATCTCTGGTAAGTAGGCGTCACTGCTATTGTATTATTAGGCTTCTGTGATTGTTTAAGTACAACAGATTTTCCAGATTCCATTTGTTTGAAAATGGTGCCATGGCAGCAGCAGTATTTGCATTTGAAGAATTAAAGTTTGTTGCATTAGCTTCAGCCATTTCTAGTGACAGTGCTTAATTGTGTGTGTTCTTTTAGTATTAACGTCAGATTATCTAGTAACTTGTGTCTTATCGTAATAGATTTTATTCTAGAGATAAATGCGTCGCTTATATTGTCATTTTTATATGTTTCAGCACCTACAGGTTGGAAGTCGCAGACTTTGGCTGTTTCATTGCCCAGTTCTTTCCTAGATGCGAGTGCATAGATTATATTTTTAGGCCTTGTGATTTTTTTTCCCAAAGTTTCGATTGCGGATATGTGGGGTACCTCCCTTGATGATATTTTTTCTCGCCTATCCCATGGTGTAGAGTATCGTTGGAGAGGCCGTTCAAAAATGTGGTCTGAGGAAACCATTTTTCGATTCAGCTATTCGTTTGCGTAATATTAAGCTTTAAAGTGCTAATTTTTGTTAGATGCAAGTGTATCAATCACCCCTGCCAGCTAAATGGTTGTTTTTGGATATCTAAAAAAAAATCATGGCCGTAGTATATATAACGAAGTTAAAAGGATCACAGCGAAGTAGACTTTACAGTTAACGAATAATAGTCGACCAACTTAAATTTGCAGTTGGAGAATGAGAAGATTGTGGGTCCGATACGCACTTGGCCGGTTTTTAATTTGATCTATTGAAATTATTACTTTAATCACGGACGACTAATGAGACACAATTGATTTTCTATAGTTTGACACCGAATCGGTGTCGCGCGGGGCTTAAGGCGCTGACAAGACCCAATTGACCAAAATAGGCTTCTCTTAAGAAATTAAATTACCAAATCTGTATAGTTTGTGGTAGCGGAAAAAATTGTTACCAAAACAAGTTTTGAAAAAAAAAAAAAATCGATACAAATTAACGTTAAACTAACCTCTTACCTTGGGTTCTAAATTTCTAATCCAAAATATCTGTATTAAATACCAACATACGTTATGTATTTAATTAATAACGTTTTATCAAGAACGTCTTATTTGAATGCAGAACTTGGCTGTTTTTTATTTTCGATTACTCAACTCAATTTTGAGTAAATAGATAATTGCTTCATATTTTGCATATTTTACAAGCGTTGTGTCATCGCACTTCTCTTTCTTTTCTATGCAATCTGACAGTGACCGCGGTTTAGGTGTTGTCAGCGTCTTAACAGGTTAAGCACACAAATGTACAGAGGCGGACTTAATGCCATAGGCATTTTTCTACCATTCAACCTTTGGCTGATGTTAATCTATTTATTTATTTTATATTTTTTGGAAAACGTACAGCTAGGCAGGTACAATAGTATATATTGCAACGTGACCTCTGCGGTTGCAACTTTTTGGTTTGTAGCTGGTCGTCAAGTTTTTATTCATTTTTTTACAATATTCAGTCCAAACGAAGCTGTCAATTAGCTACAAGAAAAAATCTGTCGTTGAAATAATCTAAAATAAAAATAATCTAAAAGTCGAATTTATTATTTTTGCCAGTTAGTGCTAAATTGTGTCAAGTAAAAGTGTTTCCATAGACAAATTACGGTGTTGTGTTAATTGCAGAACCATGTAAAAATTCATATTACTCTTTGCAAAGGAGGTGCAATTTATTATGAGTGTCTTTCTTAGAATTTGGCGTAGAACCAGTTGAAATCGACCGCTTCCAGCCTTTTTTTCATCCGTGCGCTCGGTTCGTTTCAACCAGTCGTATAATAATCATTTCGCGTGCGTCGCATGATCGGCGCGTCCCTGCAGTTCAGTTGAGGTGCGCTACGCCTTGCAGTGGGAGTCCATCAGGAATATATAGGTAGTTATTAGTACTTTCTGCGTTAACATTTGAATTCTAGTTGATATTTTTTTAAACCAGCTCTGTTTCGGTCGGGATAACATAAGTTCATTTAGATAGGATAATAATCATTTGACAGGTTACGTAATTTAGGAGTCGCGAACCTAAAACCGATTGCAATTGATTCTTCGTTCTTAAACCAAATGCGTGGCAAGGATTTACCATCTGATGTATCTTAAGTTTTCTCGTAATCCCTCTTCAGTTAGGCCAAACCACTTCAGTAACTGTTTTGACCATTTTACCCGTCTGCCCCAGAAGGGAGCGTTATGATTTTATTTTCTTGTTCGTTTTTTTTATATGATTAAATTAATATACGTGTTAAAGTGGTGAATTTTCTTTTTTATTTCACTACAGTATGTTAATAACAATAGTATGGCCATTTACAAATACCTAGGTAAACAAATAATTATGAGTAGTAGACCGTGTTAAATATTGTTGAATCCCGTACAAAAAAAGTTGAGACTATTTTAGGTCGTCAAAGAAATGGTTGCAAAGTATTAACCGAACGGTATCGTTATAAATAGTTTTACGAATAACTCGCATTCTTCACGGATTTGATTCTTTTCTTCCTTTTCGGATAAGGTAACTTGTTATGCACGTAGTTCACGTGAAGTTTCAAGCTTGTCGAGTATTTGAACTTTTTGCCGCAAATCGTGCACTCGAATGTAGCGATATCTGAATGAACCTGTAAATAAAAGAAAGGAATAATTTATTTATTTATTTAATGACAGATTTATTTATAAATAGTAATGACGATTATTTAGTATTGCCAGAAATTATTACGCAGAAATATCAATAAAAACATGATCAAGGAAAATGTTAAGGTATTATGGCAGGGGAATTCCCTAAAGTGAGCAACATTGAATTTAAAAAAAATATAACACTGGATACTAGCCTTTTGACCGATTATTATAAAACAAACTTATCTATGTCAACTACAGCGTACATTTTTCCGCGTTTTTTCTCTTAAGCATCATGTGGTCGATAACGATTATTATTATTTTATTTAATGTGACTGTTCAATTCATATGTACCTACTTCAAGTTTCAAAGTTAAAGTCAAATTATTTATTTCAAATAGGCACATAAATGGCACTTTTGAACGTCAATTTACAAAGAAATTGAATTGATTCTAGTCGCCCCTCCAAGAAGAATGGACTAGACACTCCACCGTTACTCTTTTAAAAATTCTCTCGTATATCATGGACATCACTGAAATGAGTGAAAGAAAACATGGTGAGAAAATCTGGACATATAATTTTATTGATTTAAGGCGGTGATGGACGTGAATTGGGCTGGAACTGAAGAAGATTAAAACCTTTTTTCTCCATAACCCGTACCGAAATGGTCTTAAAAAAATATATGTTAATCTACTCAAACAAAGCATGTCCCCTTCACTTTCAAAAATATTAAAAATAATTTTAAATATCAGTAATAAACATGCAAAGTAACCCCTGTTTTAGAAATATAAAACCGCTTTTCTTCTAAACTATTAATCGCTACGTTTTTTTTATAGTCATCATGATATTACACAATACATCTGAAATCCACCTTGAGCGACCGTGGTGATCAACGCTCATGCTTTTTCTGAATGTGAATAGGCCTATGCCATGCAGTGGGACAATAATAGGGTGGTATATAATCAGCCTATATTGTTCCCACTGCTGGGACACAGGCCTCCTCTCTGTGAGACGGAGTGGGCCACGCGAGCCAAGTGCGGGTTGGTGGATGTCACATGTCTTCGGATTTTTGGTTCTAGGATATGCCGGTTTCCTCACGATATTTTCCTTAAAGTGCCTGGTGGGGTTCGGATTCATTGTTTATTTTTGTATTGTTAATTAAAACTGTAACACCAATTACATTCATTAACATAGAGATTGAAACAGGTATAGTAAACAAAAGTATTTCAAATACTAACATATAATCAATAGAGGACAACCTAGCATACTTACCCTCGCAAAACATCAGACATACACGCATGATTCTGCTCCATTCATCAGCAAACAGATTACATTCAGGATTGGTGGTCAGGATATTAAGCATCTTTAAAGTACGACACACAGGCAGACTCAGCTCTAGCGACAGTTTTAGATAACGGCGGTACAAACAGATTGCGTCGACGGCTTTGGCGATGTCCAATTTGTCGGGAACAAATAGCCGACAGAAAAGATCGTGGAGTTCGGGACTGTCGATGCATCGTCTAAGAGTTTTGCAGGGTACGGTGAGCTGATGAAACGCGGGAAGTACGAAAGGGTTACCGAGGCCCCTGGCAACACAGGCAACGGAAGGAACACACCCTCCCGCTCCAGCGCGGGAGAAGTTATTTGACAATTTCCCACCCAAAAAAAAGGTACTTGAAAGGAAAGAAGTGAAACGTCTTTTATACAGAAGTCTCAGGATAGTTTTCTGTACCATTTCCAGCGTTATTGTATACCTAAGTCGCTGTGTAGGGATACCAGGTATAGGCACCAGCCTCAAGTTTACTACGAACCAAAGTGGTGTACAGAAGCTTAATTTCTTTTGGGTTGTGAAAATAGCGGGCATTTCAAAAAACAAAACCCAAACGCCTAAAAGATTCCTTGGCAAGAGTGGAGACATGATCTCTAAATGTCAGACCAGTGTTAAAGGTCACGCCCAGGTTCTTTATTTTGGTGACACGACTTATTACTTTACTACCCAATCTGTAGTTATAGTGGAGTGGTTGACGTTTTCGTCTGTACCTACGTCATGACGTAGTACATACACTTGTATTAAAAAAGATTTTATTGACCGTGCTCCACTCATATATAGCATCAATGTCCCCTTGTAGAAGTATGCAATCCGAGACCGTATCAATTTGAAATACTAGTTTTAGGTCATCGGCGTAGAGCAAGCATTTTGCGAACCTAACCTTATTTATAAGATCACTGATCATGATAAGGAAAAGCAGTGGACCAAGCACGGATCCCTGACTCACGCCTGAGCGGGTATTTTAAGGTTCAGACTCAAGCAAAGCAACCATGCCTAACAAACTGCCTGCGGCCACGTAGATAGTCCGCAAAGAAGTTCAGAAACTGAAACGAGAAACCTGATGCTTCCAATTTAGTCAAGAGCACGTCATGTCAACTCTTTCGAATGCTTTGCAGAAATCGAAATAGCGGACATCCACTTGCCCCCCACTGTCGTAAACCCCAGAAATGTAATCAACGTGAGTCATCAGATTCGAATTGATCTGATCTGGTCTGATCAGAAAGTCGTGCCATCAGATAGAAACGCATTTATACGTTTATAGGTCGTGGAACGCGCTGCGAACGCGCTAGTCACTAAATTTGCTACTGTTGTTTATTTAAATATTTTACCGATTTTTCAACTAGTTTCGTCTTGAAAATTCAGGTGTACTTCAAACAAACTCAGTGCTCACATAATCGCTACACGTTTAGCCTTCTCAAAACTTTAGAAAATAAATTCAAACAAATAACGAAATACTGTTGAAAGTGCTTATCATCCTGACTCAAACGCGTGCGCAACGGACTCTCGCAGTTAAGTGCGGGGCATAAGTGCTATTACGGCGTGCGTTAATTACCCGCGGTGCTGTCGTCAGTACTACCAACACTCAGCGGAGGATCCTGACATAAACGTTCCAGATACGGAAATAAAAATAACAAGATTTTGAGCATCGTTTTGTTATTGTTGTATTGTTTCTGTATACGATACGTCTACGCATCTACGCATCCTCTACGCGCCGGCGCCTATTGCCATTGGTATTAGATTTGCATCAAATACAGGGTGACATTGAAAACATGCGACAAATCGAAATGGGAGATTGTACTCATCATTATGAACAACTTTTACTAAGGGACCAAAGCTACAATCCCAAAAAAAAAACTGCTGTCCTCTACATTTATGTTCGCAATACCTCATCAAAATGTAGGAAAAGCAGATTTTTTTTTTGGGATTACAGCTTTGGTCCCTTAGTAAAAGTTGTTATTAATGATGTATACAATGTCCCATTTCAGTTTGTCGCAAGTTTTCAATTTCAACCTGTATAAATGCCTAAAATGCATCGCACTCCTCCTAAATCCCCGAAGACCCCCATACAAGGACAATCGCAATCTGTTCCTGACATTGCTTCGGCTTCCAGATTTGATGCGAATGAGTCCAATGCAAACGTGACCGTTAGGGGCAAGCGGCCGCGCAATGATGACTCACCCAACAACCCGGTGATGAACTCATCATGTACATGTCGGGAATTGAAAAGTGAACTCATGCAGCTGTTGACTAAGTGGAGGACTGAAGAGGACCTTAGGCTGTCTACGTGGAAGGCTGAGCATGAAGCAATGCTGTCCGCCCTGGTTAAGGACGTCTCCGACATTAAAATACAGTGTGCGGCCATTCAAAAAACCGCCATCGAGCTTGAAGTCAGAATGAGATCAGATTGTATTAAAAAAAGAGGAAAGGATCCGGAGAATCGCCGAGGAAATTCAAAACTTAAATCTCCAGTCACGCTCGGCTCCTTCCCAGCTACTAACTGCTCCACCAAATGATATTGAGGAAGCAGGGGATCTCATATCGATAGCGCCAGAACGGGTGGAAGCCGTGGAGGGAGACATTTGTGAGACAGAACGGCAGGATATACCCCACCAAGGTACACCGGTACCATCAGCTACCCGCCAAGCTCCCAAACCCCGTGTCTTCTTCCCGGTGCCTGCTGCTGCAGCGGACGTTACGAAGGGCGACACAGTCCAGGATGTTCATTTGAAGGATGGTTGGACGGAAGTTCGAAACAGGCGCTCTCGGCGTTCGCTCGGCAATGTTTTGCGTGGGACAGCGGCACCTGGCACCACCAATTTAGAGGCCTCGGAAAGATGGAGATACCTGCACCTCTTTTATGTAAAGGAGGGTACTTCTGACAGCCAGGTGCGTGAACACTTAATTACCATCAGTGGAACTGATGTTTGCACGGTTGAAGCGCTCAAACCCCGCGGCAAATACGCCTCCTTCAAGTTGGGTGTGCCTTCGAAACTGGCTGAACACGTTATGGCGGCTCAAAACTGGGCAGAGAATATTTGCGTCAAACCATGGCGCCGTAACTTTCGTGGCCGAAATAATGAGACGCAGTAAGCACTTCAACGTTCCTGCCTCACCCACCTCTACTGATCGCAATGTTTATATTCGTCTACTGTACCAGAATGTTCGTGGGCTCAAAACCAAGCTACTTATATGGAGATCAAGCCTGTTACTCTCCGAGCATGACTTAATAGCCGTAACAGAAACCAATTTGGACAACTCAATAGAGGATTCAGAGATGTCATGCGGAGATTGGACCATTCTACGTAGAGACAGAGTGACTCTGGGTGGCGGTGTTTTGCTTGCTACGCGCCCCGGCGTAACCATGAAGAGGAGGCATGATCTAGAGACTGACCGTGGCGAAGATTTATGGGCTACGATCACAATTTACAGCCTTAAGATATCAGTTTGTGTTGTCTACATAAATCCCACTGCAACTGACGACGAATATATGACGTGGTTCTGCAAGGTTGAGAGCATTATCTCCAATTTGAACGGAATGATAATGATTTTAGGCGATCTTAACTTAAAAAGTGCATCTGTGACTGTGAATAATTATTACTGTTATTTCTTAAGCTTTTGTAGTCTGACTGAGATGAATGGAGTGATGAATATGCGTGGGAGTAAGTTAGACGTAGTGTTGGCTCGGGAGGGTGCCGAAGTAAACTGTGAACACGTCAAAGGTACAGAGCTGGTTCCAATCGATCTGTATCACCCTCCGTTAGATATTGCGATTACCATCACATCGCATAGGGATAGTGAAAAATTGGACCCCAGCAACATTGATCGGAGTAGGGACTGAAACTTTGTTAAAGGGGACTACACACTTTTAACCGAACTAATTCGTTCTGCTCCATGGCAAGACGTTCTTCACTACAATGAAGCGTCCTCCGCTGCTGGTAAGTTTTGCAGAATAATGTATAACTTATTTGATTCCTCCATTCCAAAAAAGAAGAGAACGATCGCTGGAAATAGGCGGTATCCAGTCTGGTTTACTAAAGACCTTGTAAACGATACTCAGCGTAAAACCAAACTACATAATAAATGGAGAGTGTCACGCTGTGATCTTATATATGCGGAGTTTAGTGCTCTGCGATCGGATCTTAAAGTAAGAACCCACGACGCCTACAGACTGTATAGTAATATTTTAGAAAATAACATAGGCAAAAATCCGCAACAGTTCTGGCAGCATGTTTCTAGCCTGCGATCAAAGGGCGTTTTCGAACCAAACGTGGTGTACGATGGTGAGACTCGTTCGGGTGTCAAAGCGGCGGAGGCATTTGCCCAGTATTTTGCTAGCGTGTTTCTGCCTGGTACGCCTGCATTAGACCCTAAAAAATTAAATGTGAGTAGTGCGGGAGATAACAACAACTCTTCCCTTATTAACCCCACCGGATGTAGTTAAAGCGATTGCTAAACTAAAACCCTGTAGCTCGGTTGGCCCTGACAACATTCCAGCCTTTATCCTTAAGGGATGTCATGATATCTTGGCAGTCCCTATATGTCATTTCTTTAACCTAGCCCTCCAGTCCGGCGTATACCCTGAGCAATTGAAAACTTCGCGAGTAACTCCCATCCCTAAAACCAGTGACAAAACAGAAGTAGAGGAACACAGACCCATCGCTATCTTGCCAACCCTTGCCAAGGTTTTCGAGCACATTCTCCACGCTTTCATTTACAAACGCGTAAATATGTCTTTAACTGATGCGCAACACGGTTTTCGGCCGGGTCGCTCCATAAATTCGAATTTACTGATTCAAGTAGACTACATATCCCGTGGCTTGGATATGGGTAGGCAAGTTGACGCTCTATATTTCGATTTCCAGAAAGCATTCGACAGAGTTGATAACGATGTGCTTTTGACAAAGCTGGGGGCCATCGGTTTCTCGTCCGGTCTTCTTAATTTCTTATCCGACTATCTGCGCGATCGCAAGCAGTTTGTAAGACATGGCTGCTTCGAGTCGAAGCCTTACAATACACGCTCAGGTGTAAGTCAGGGATCCGTGTTAGGGCCTCTTCTGTTCCTGATCATGATCAATGACCTGATTACTAATGTTGAGTTTGCCATATGCCTGTTATATGCCGACGAACTTAAGTTAGTCGCACAAATCCGAACGGACGCGGATTGCAACCTTCTACAAAGGGATATTGATGCCATCTATGAGTGGAGCATTGCGAACAAGTTATGTTTTAACACAGGCAAGTGCTGCGTCATGACTTACGGTAGAGGGTTGCGACCAATCCATTATGACTACAGTTTGGGTGGTGAGTTAATCGATCGTGTCACCAACATAAAGGACTTGGGAGTGACTTTCGACCGCTGTCTGACTTTTAGAGATCACATTCTTACCCATGCGAAGGAATCTTTCAGGCGGCTGGGATTTGTTTTGCGAAATACTCGTGACTTTCACAATCCATATGTTATTAGGCTTTTGTACACCGCTCTGGTTCGTAGTAAACTCGAGTCCAGTGCCTGTGTTTGGCACCCTTATGTCACGACCCAAACATTGATGCTGGAAAAGGTACAGAAAACTTTTTTAAGGTGTTTATTCCAAAGGTTATACCATTTCTTTCCCTTCATGTACCCTACCAACTATCGTTTAAGGACGTTGGGCTTTAACTCGTTGGAGGTGAGAAGAGGCCTTGATCAGCTCACGGTAGCCTGTAAGACCTTACGGGGACGTATGGACTGCCCAGAGCTCCATTGTCTTTTCTGCCGATTATTTGTGCCCGACAAATACATCGGACACCGTCAGAGCCGCCGGCACAATCTGTTTGCGCAAATGCCATCCAAAACTGTAGCCAGAGCCGAATCCCCAGTCTGTCGTACTCTAAAGATGCTAAATGCCCTTCTGACTGCCTACCCTGAATGTGATGCTTGCGGATGAATGGAGTAAAATTATGCGTATATGTCTGGTGTTCTGTGAGAGAAAGTATGCAAGGGAGTCCACTGTTCTATGATAGTTTTAAATTAAATTATTTTTAACGTAATTATTATTAATATATTAATCATTGTTTCTATGTTAATTAATGTAATTGGTGCTGTACCGTTTTAATTAACTATAAATAAATAAATAAATAGATGTACGTGTGGAGTATGTGCTCGAAAACCTTCGCAAGAGTTGGCAGGACAGCAATAAGCCTGTGTCCACCACAGATGATTTGGCACTAGTTTTTGGGATGGGAATAACACGCGAGGTTTTCCATTGGTCAGGGTATACGGACTGAAGGGCTAGATTAAATATATGGCAGAGAGGAGTTGCCAAGATATCGTGGCATCCTTTAAGGATAAAAGCAGGAATGGAGTCAGGGCCGATCGAGCTATGAGGTTTCGAGTCGTGTGCGATGCGCGCTCGGAAACGGACGCGTTTACGCTATACAGCACGAATATTTTATTCGCGTTTTGCGCACTGGTAGCCGCTGCCAAATTTTGTTTGCAATGGCTACAAAGCAGCTCATTGCCAACGAGCTTTTGGCATTCGTAAAGCATGCCATCTACTACTTGGACGAGGTCAGCATCTTGTAGATCTGCAAGTCCTCCTTCAAAATGGAAGAGGTATGCAGTGCCAAGTTGCTGTTATTTTAATCACATTTTCATCACAATCAGAACAACCTAAAGGGGGAAAGCAGAGACGCTCAGCATCGAGTGCGACTAAAGTGCTTCTGCTGTTTGTGATGGACCACAAACAGCAGGTTTCATCGAAGATCACATGCGATGAGGACGGCTTCATCAAGGTGGAGAGAAAGAAGAGAAAGCCAACGAAGCAGGTACTAACATGCTGCTACGTTCTGCAGTTGTACGTGTCCCGTTTGCACCACTCTGCGAAGACTGAGGACATCGTAGAGGACATACGGGTGAAGACCAACTGGACCTTTTTTTTTTATTGTACTCATATATAAACAGACAAGAAGAAAGGAACAGAAAAATACGTACAAAGTTAATGCTTATTTCTAAAAAAATGTCTTCCAGCAAACTTGCAATAGGACAGTAGACATAGAGATGTAGAACCGTGTGTAAGAGTAAAAGAGAAAACAAAATACATAAAAACAAAAAGAGCAACATGGGTAGTCCACGATAGGTAAAAGTCCAAGGTCACCCCCAGGTTTCCTCCAGACCTTGAGGGTGGAGAATTGGAGGCGCGCCACAACACCAATTTCAAGTCGTTCGTAGTGCGCGTTCCGACTCGATCATTTGGTGACCTTCCTCAAGAAAGAGTTTTGGCCGAAAGATGTGCTATATCGGCTTTTCCGCGGTCGGCTACGCGACAATTCGCAGCATAACACGACGTCGTCACTTGGTGTGCAGTAGTTTTAAGTTTGTAGTATGTAGAAAATATGTATTAGTTTATAGTTAGTTTTTATACTTACATATATAAGTATTGTGTTTTTATTGGCCTTAGTTGCCTGAAATAAAGGATATTATTATTATTAAGTCTAGCAAGTTTAAGTCCTGTGGGGCCAAAAGGGGGATAGGAATATTATTTCCTGAGCAGTAGATCGGCCTGAGATTATTTGGGTTTAATTCAGGAGAATCAGTTAAGAAAACGGTGAAAAAGTACTGAGCTTCTGCAGCTTTGATACCCGAGAAAACTTTACCGTTGTGCACAACGTTAGGCTCGAAACCAGTGAAACCACCCTTCGATCGCAGGCTCGAGACATGGTGTCAGAACTGTCGTGGATTGCTTTCCAAATTGTTCCTACAGTATGATTTACAGGCGTCTTGAGTTCTGATATTAAAATCCGAACGTAGTGCACTATATTGAGCATATATAAGGTTACAGCGTGAATGTATCCATTTGTGATGCAATTTGTTTTTACGCTGAGTGTCGTTGACTAAATCTCTTGTAAACGAAACCGGATATCATCTGTTACCAGAATATTTCCTTTTTTTTCCGCATACATGAGTCGAAAGGGTCATGGAATATGGTATAAAGCTGACTAGTAGCCGAGCGTACATCCCGACCGCACAGGAGATCCTGCCAAGGGGCGGCACGAATTTGATCATTTAAGTTGTTGTTGTGAGATTGTGCGCAGGCGCAACAAGTGGTGTTAATCTTCGTGGCTGTTCGTAGATGTTCGCAAACCCGAGCGATAGCCGAACGATACCGCACCGACGTAGTCGTCCTTGAGAGACAGCGCGTACAAGTGCCGGTCATTGACCTCGGAGTGTCGCACAGCTGACGCCCCGATGAAACACGCGCTCCGCAGAGTGTGTTTAAAAAAATTAACAACCGATTTTTCCTTTACATTCAGTTTATTAGGCGATGACTTCAGGGACAGCTGAGTTGAGACGCTCACTGAATAGCTTATGAACAATGCTTAAGCCAATGAGCAACACGACAGTATATAGTTATAAGGCTGGAGGCTGGAGTAACCTTAGGTAACTACACAGATTTTTTATCGGCAAGCACACAGTGAGTACGTACTATCGCGCCGGGCCAACCGAGAAAGACCATAACGTACGAGGGCAACACTGTTCTCCGATGAAGCGCCATCTCGTGACACTGTTTACAACTGGTTTAATGAGTTTAAACGTGGTCGCACTAATCTCACCGATGATCTGCGTGAGGGAAGGCCTTCTACGGCGACGACTGAAGATAACATCAGTTTTGTGCGGCGTATGATAGAGACTGCCAAAAGAGTGAGTTATCAGCAGATTCGGACAAGCTTAGGCATCGGTATGAGTCAAGTGCACAAAATCCTCCATGAACATTTAGCGGTCAGGAAGCTTTGTGCCCGGTGGTTACCTCATAATTTGACAGAGGCCCAAAAACTCCGTCGTGTTGATTGGTGTCGTGAAATGGTTCAAAGATTTAACGGAGGTGACTCAAATGCTGTGTTCGACATAATTACGGGTGACGAAAGCTGGATTTATTGTTATGATCCTGACACTAAGAGACAGTCTGCTGTCTGGGTGTTTCCTTCCGAGGAGTTGCCAACTAAAGTGAAGAGGGGTCGAAAAAAGATGGTGGCCTCGTTCTTCGGAAGGACCTAGATCATTACGCAACAATTGTTTTAGAGGATCGAAAAACAGTTACTGCAGAGTGGTTCACTAACAATTGTTTGCCAATTATCTTGGAAAAAGTTCGGGAGAAACGACCTCGCAGTAGGATCCTCCTTCACCACGACAACGCCTCGTCGCACACCGCCAAGCAAACAATCGACTACTCGGCGACGTCAGACGTGGAATTACTGGGTCACCCGCCCTATAGCCCCGACCTCGCACCTTGCGATTATTATATTTATTTCCGAAAATAAAAGAAAAACTTCGAGGAAAACGTTTTATGGACGCAGTGGAAGCAGTGGCTGCGATTCAAAATGCCGTCGAAGAGACCCCTAAGAACGAGTGGGTAAAGTGCTTTTCTCAGTGGTTCCATCGGATGCAGCGATATATTGATGTAAATGGACACTATTTTGAAAAGATATAATAAAACTATTAACTTGCTTGATTGTTCAGTTTTTGATTTTCTAAGAACTTTCAGTGTCACCCTCGTAATATTGTTTGAGGAGTTTTCATAAAAGTTTTGTGTGCCAAATATGTTGAAGAGATTGGTAGATGGTCGTAAGTATGCTTATCCTATGCAGTGTGAAAGTGATATGATTTTGGCTTTTAAAGGTCCAGTTATATTTGTTTCTTATTTGTTATATGTGTATTTTTGTTTGTTAGTGCTACGTAAGCGTTTTGGGCGATACGGGCGTGTGTACCGAAGGTGGAAGAAGACTCGCCTCCGTGGTCTCAAGAAACAATATGTTTTTCGTCGGAGAATAAGGCGTCCCTGTCGACGTTGTCGTCGTAGTTATGTTGCTCGTGGTCTACCTATTAAGAGTGTTGTCTGTGCCTGCACGCGTGATGAAATATGTTTATTCTGGTGCTGTAATTCAGCAAGAGGCTTGGAAGTTTGGTCTTAGTAATGTCGATGTTAATTACGGCAGTATTTTTTTGTTTACTCTGTTTGCTATGGGTAAGAACAATGTGGGTCAGTATTTGCAGAATCAGTATGGTATGATGATTATTTATAAGATTGAATATGTTATTGATATTTTAGAGCTAAATAGGTATTATGATATGGGTAAGGTTGAAGTTAACTTATAAATATATGAAGCCTAGCTGTTGACACCGGCTACACCCGCGTGTCTTTTTCTAAAAATAGCCTACGTTACTCCTTATAACATCAGCTATCTGCCAGTGAAAAGTCCCGTCAAAATCGGTCCAGCCGTTTCAGAGATTAGCCGGAACCAACAGACAGACAGACAGACAAAAATTGTAAAAAATGTTATTTTGGTATATTGTACCGTGTATTACATCCATATGCATTAAGTAAAAAGCGGTTATTTTAATATTACAAACAGACACTCTCTATCTGTATAGAATGTATAGAATAGATTTGCGTGTGGATCTATTGTTTTGCCAAGACAGTTTTGATGTTTGTACTTGTATTGTATCGAATCATGGGTCAGTTGACTGGTTCTTATGAAAATGTTAAGCGAACTTCTTCTTCTTCTTCTCATGACCTACAACTCTTACCACTGCTCCTTGGGTGTTTGATTATTATTATTATTGAGAACAACGTTGGACTCACTCTATAATGCCTGTCTAAGTTACAGCGCTGCTTGAAGGCCGCCCCACACGTGCGGCACTGGTGCGGCCTGTCGGCGTCGTGTGTGGGCGCGTGCGCGGCCAGCGCGTACTTGTCGTAGAACAGGCGCGGGCAGCAAGGGCAGCGCACTGAGGGGCTGCGGTGGCGAAGTTGGTGTAGGCGGAGTTTGGTCGAGTTCTGGAGAAACGGAATAGATTTGATCCTTCGGTTTCCCAATAGTTATAATCTGGGTGTCTTCCAAGTCGAGAGTGATTAGGTTACTTCTGAAAAGGATTTTTCTTTACTAAAGAAAGGGAACGAATGGAAACATCCAGAAAAGGCAGTAAAATAATTATACCGCGTCATGTAGACAGACCCAGAGGGAGGCTCACTGGTCACTATTAGTTGAAGCACAATTATTATTAAAACAACTAGTAACATTATTATTATAAGATCCAGTGAAATCTCGGAAAGACTGCAGAAGTAAGTAATGAGACGGTAATCTTGAAGAGACACTGCACTGTTACCGTCTTATTACAAAAAGTTTTTGTTCATTAGTCTGAATAACGTTCGAAATTCAAAAACTAGTTGGAAGGTCTGTACGGTTAGCTTATGCTAGGAACACACGCAGCGACTTTTAAGGAAATAGCACACATATCAAATCAGAAAGGGATCGTCACCGTATCAACTCGAGCAATTCAGTATTCTTTGTATGAAACTCCCTACTGCAACGTACCTACACTAATCGGAATCGTAACGTAATCGCCTCGCCTCGGGGGACAAGCTCACGAACCGCCGTGCGGTGCGTGGTCAACTTGCAGTTATTGCGCTTACGGCTCGTCGTCCCCTCTCGTCCCCTCTCTGTACCCGAGCTTCCATCTCTTCGTCCACCTTTGCTGGGCTCTTGTTTTTGACGTGAATACGTCTTTAAATTTGCTTCCATAGTGGGAGGCAATTCAGAAAACTGATGATAACAAAATCGGGGGATACAGTTTGGTGTTGCAGCTACATTTCTATCATCTACATCCAAATGTAATTACGCCCCTCAATAGCTAAAGGATCAAAGAAATCGTTACAAAGAAAATATTACCCGTATATAGTACACGTAAAACACACGGCCGTGTCCCGACACAGCCACATCCCGATTTTTTAATAGTCCTAAGTTCCCCAATCAGCGGTCGGCGACCCGTAAGCGCGGCGTCGCCTAGCCGAAGCCGAGTCTACATAGGCGCCGGAAGCGGGGTGCAAGAGGGTGCACTTGCACCTCCCTGGCTTCAAAATAAAATAAAGTTGTAAAAACATTCAGAACTATAAAAATAACCGAAAACGCCTAATACATTAATACAATCTGAGACATCGTAAAGAACTAAACCTATTCGACGCGCGATCCTAAAATGTTACTCTCAATATAATCGAGCCTAGGCGGGGTGCTAACATTATCGAGCTTGCTTTGCTCTTAGCTCGCTCTTGCATCCTGTTCTTTTTAATTCGAAATGAAATGAAATGATTTTATTTTCTGTAAGTAGGTTTGTACAAACACTTTTACACGTCAATCATATTAAAAAAAAAAAAAATTGATGAGGTCGGCGTTTCCTATCTGACTACTCTGAGAAGAAAGGCCGAAACAAACTCAGAGGTCACAGTCTCTTTTTGAGTCTTGTTTTTTTTGTTGAGTCTCAGATCAAAATTCAGTCAGATCTGATCAAAATTATGTCTGGACTTTAGTCCAGACATAATTTTGATCAGATCATTTGAAGACCATGTAGATTGGTGTCTGAAATGGTCTTTTAAGGAAAGAACCACACAGATTGAGTGGACCTATCCAGTCTTTATTCTTAGGCTTCTTTGCATAAATCGACACAGTTAGTCCTCTTTCTGTATGAATGGACAAAATAAAACCAATTCCATTCGAAGCGAATGCAAATAACATAAGCTTTCCTGTATATGTCGACAAAGTAAAGTTACCCCTTGTATGAATGAACAAACTATAACCTTAATATATCGAAGCTCGCTTCGTGGAGCTGAAGATGCACCCCCTGAAAATAAACTTGCCGGCGTCCATGCGAGTCTACGTTTGGCTGACGCCTGTTTGACGGCGAGGCGAAAGGCGATACGGTGACGATCCCTTTCCGAGTTGATATGTATGCCCTTTAGTCGGAGGCGACTCGCTGGCGTTTTCATAATTTTACGTACACACACAAATTTTGACAGGCTACTTTACGTGAGACGCTAGCTACTAAAGTCGCTGCGTGTGTACCTAGCATAGGACTAAAGTTAGAACTCATTGTAAAAAGTAAGATACCTGAAAGCCTTTCCCGCAAGTATCACAAATACAAGTGATGGTTTGAACCCTTTTGTAGCTATCTGTGTTCTCGGGATGTTTCTTTCGAACATGGTGCCAGTGTTTCTTGCGGTTTGGAAGTATTTCAGCGCACTACGAAAGAGCGAGATATTTTAATGACATGAATTTACAGCACCAAACTATTTTGATGGGCTCAGTCGCAAAATTACGACTTCTCAAAATGTCTACCAGACGCAAAATGTCCATTTCTCAGAATGCCTAGCAAAATTACCACTTTGCTAAATCTCCGTTTCTCTGAATGTTTCTTTCGCAAAATGTCCTTTTTTTCCAATACACATGCAATCCTTCATATCAGTACAAAATCGGTCAAGTGCGAGTCGGAGTCGAGCACATAATTTTAGTGTAATTGTTGTTGACTTAAAAACCATCACCAAGATAAATTAACCTCGCAAACGATTCAATTACTGTCCTAGTTATATTTGTGTGTACCTACCTGTGTGAATAAATAATATTGTTATCATTATACCCTCTGTGTGCGAACAGTAAAAACTACCTACCTATTATTTTTATAGCAAGGGCGACGAGACGATTTAATTGGGTATAGAAGTCAAGTCGATCCATTTTTCATTGCATGTATTAATTTTGTGAGAGCAGTGGCGGCCCAGTGGTAACGGCCGAGTCTTACGAGTTGTACGTCGTAAGTTCGAAACCAGACAGACGCTTAACTTTGTGTAAATTATTTCATCACAACTGCTCTCAAAACGGTGAAGGAAAACATCGTGAGGAAACCGGCATGTCCTGGAACCAAAAATTTGAAGACATGTGACATCTACCAACCCGCACTGGGCCTGCGTGGTGGATTACAGATTTACAGCCCACTCTCTCTTACAGAGAGGAGGCCTGTGTCCCAGTAGTGGGAACATTATAGGCTGATTATGTGTATTCATTTTAAACTGATTAAAAGCACTCTTGCGAAAAACTCTCAAAATTGAGAAACAATTGAGCACCATTGTTGCCGGCAACATCAATTGTTCCTGGAAACAATGTTTCTCAACTCGGTCCTCGTAACACAAAAATTATGTTGCCTAAACAATGTTGCGCAACTCAAATATTTATATAGTTAGATTTGCTCTCAACGGTGAGAGCAAATCTAACGATTTAAAACGATAGTGGACACTTTATCGCGCGACCTAAGTACGGACTTAGGTCGCGCGATAAAGTGTCCACTTAGAAGAGTGAGCTCACACATCCCGCATGGAACGATATACACATTTTTTTTTTGTATGAGTGAGTGAGACAATAATATAATTAGTACCTACATACTACAAATGTCATTGTCAACGAAACAGAAACGCGACTGTTTTTTGGCGCGGTCGGAAAGTAATGATTGAAATCTTTGGCGCCATTTTGATTCCCAGTGAATATGGGGCATTGGGGCATTACTTACAAGTTCGCAGTCTTTAGGATATCCTCGCGACGGCTGGTCTTTACTCCCAGGGCGAGGGTGCTCTGACTTCTTGTGCCAAGACAGCTCTCTGGCCGTAGCACATTCTACGCCGCATTTCTCGCAAATGTTGGGTAGATTTGGGTCTTGGACCGTGTCACTGAGAAGGAATTTAAGTCAGTCATATATCTGGCAAAATCACGTGACGGAAAGTAACGGAGTGATTACGCCTGCAATGCTTTTTAGGGTTCCGTAGTAAACAAGGAACCCATAAAGTTTCGCCATGTCCGTCTGTCTGTCTGTCCCCGCTGTAGCTCAGAGACGCTTAGTACTAGAAAGCTGTTATTTGGCATAGGTATACAACAAATTACAACAAATTAATCACGCCGAAAAGTGCCGAAGTGCTAAAATAAAATATTGAAAAAACCATATTTTTAGGGTACCTCCCTTGCACGTAATGTGGGGATGATATTTTTTGTCGTCTACCCCATGGTGTGGGGTATCGATGGATAGGCCGTTCAAACATATTGTGGGTCTGTGAACACCACTTTTCGATTCAAAGATCCGCTTGCGTAATATTAAGCATTAAAATGCTCATTTTTGTTAGAGTTATGTGTCGTCCCCCCCCCCACCTGCCAGCTAAATGGTTGTTCATGGAAATGTGAAAAAATTCATAGCAGTAGTACATATAATGAAATTAAAAGGAAAATTATCACAGCTAACTGGGCTTTACAAGTTAACGAGTAACAATCGACCAACTTAAATTTGCAGTTGGAGAATTGACCGTGGCATATATCGATGTATGGGGGAACATGTTTTTCAACTACAATGTTGTTTGTTTTTGGGTTAATTTCATCCCAACTACCCAACAACGAACCCTTCATTGTGCGTGGTCCAAAACGCACTTGGCCGGTTTTATTTATTTACTACGACCCGCCCCTGCTTCGCACGGTTTTTACGACTTGACAAAACATCGATATTTCTTTATTTTATTTAAGTTTAATATTAAATGTATTTACACACAAACGTTCCGGAATAAATTCTCTAAATGATGGTGATAACCGCATCAAAATCCGTTGCGTAGGTAAAGTACTGGTATTCAGCTACATCCGGGTAGACTGGAACCCGAACCCAACATAGTTGGGGAAAGGCTAGGCAGATGATGAGGTGAGGTTAGGAGGATACAGGGATCTCAGCAATACCCACCACAAATCATGTTTCTTCCTATGTTGAATGGATGAAGGACGTGAATTCGTCTTGCGCCTTCCGACGCAAAGTCGATGCCGCATTGTTCACAACGATAGTCCTCACTGACTTTGATGTCTTTAACCTGGCAAGTGGCAAATATTTGATTATTAAAATACAGAATTGGCTATTTTGGAATTAGGGAATTTATTAATCCCGATAATTCCCAGTGTGCTTAGTGTTTAGGAGGAAAAAAATACTTCGAGATCTAACATTTTAGAAATTACAATATTATCACTCGTTCCAAAGTCCTACCTTAATACTGCTATGTGCGGCATGTATATGCGCGTCCAATCCTCTCCGTGTATTATAGGCTCGTCCGCACAGCGCGCACGCATGCGTGTGAGCGTGCGCGCGTCGCTTGTGGATGCCGAGTGAGGACTCGTGTAGCGTTGTGAACGGACACGAGTCGCATTTGTATAAGTAGCCTGAGTGCCAGCGCTGGTGCTTTTTGGCTACCATTCTGTAAATTAAAGTAAAATATTGTCGGGTTTTTCTTCACTACTCCACAAAGTCAAGGGAACAAGCCATCTAAAGTCGAATTATTAATTCACTGGAGTAATCTGGCATGTGTTACTTTATGTAATAAAAAGGTTAAATTTATTGTATTCTAGACTTTTACACTTATTATTGTACATTTATTTAACACTTATATAAATCGATTAACCTTTTGACCGCCACAGTCATGTATAGATGACAGCGCAAAATGTGCCCAGCACGCCACGGTCACGACTACATGACAGATTTCGTTATAATTCGTAGCTTGGCGCCGAGGGCACGTCTTTTCTTTTTTGACGTGGCGGTCAATAGGTTAAACTAAACGATCACCATTTCAATAAATATGATCATTTTATTACACAAAGTGACAGCTAGCACTTGTCAGATTACTCCAATGAATTAATAATTCGACTTTATATTAACTTAAGAAAACTTTTTAGGGGAAGTAATGGACACAAAAAAATTTAAATGTTTGTAGTTACCTACATTAAATAATTGTATGAAAAAAAATACTTAAAAACAAAAGCATTTTCAAATAAGGAGGGAAAACTTGACTTGTTTGCAGCGTACGGCGTTTTGAAACTTAATAACTTAAGAGATGATTGTACATACTCGTTTTGATTCTTGTAAAAATCATTTTCGCTCTCTTGTAGCTTTTGTGACACTGGAGCGTTATGTCACGTCGTCATTTAACGCGGGAAGAGATGCTGTGGGTATGCTAAAAGAAGGGCGCAGTCAACGCAAAACAGCCGACGCTGTCAACACGCAAGCGTAATTTGCCGATTATAGGCGCGTTACAGGGCTACAGGAGAGGTTGCTGAATGTCACCCAGAAAGATACAGGGTCACTACTTAGAGACCGCTTTGTGCAAAATGCTGCGAGGAGGCAGCCTCAAATTACGGTTCGCCTGCTGGAAGACTCCAGTCGCATCGCTAAGTGGTCATCAGTGACCAAACCGCCAGGAAAAGATTGCTTCTTCACGCTCGCAGACCACTTATAGTTCCAACTCTTCGACACCGTAATCGACGGCGTCGATAATTGTGGGCTAACGCACTTTTGCACTGGACTAGTGATGGGTAACTCATCAATTTTATTTGAGGATGAGGGAGCACCTCATTTTGCCTCGTGAGGTCCTCACGAGGTACCCCTCATTTGAGGTGAGGATTTGAGGAATCCTCAACGGCGTATTCACCTCACGAGTCGTGAGCCCGAGCCGAACTCAGCCGAACGTGCGAGGGAGCGAGGCGGGCGGGCGCGACGACATTCACGAGTACTCACGACTCTCCGTCCGATTAAGCAAATCTCTCTCACCTCTCACACATATCATTTTCTTTCGCTCATAAATTTTAGACCGCCAAAATAAACGAATCAATGACACTTGATTATCAATCTAATGCTGATGCTTTTAGAGTTCATAATAATTAATCATAGCTGAAATAAAAATATTTTCTTTAAAATTCGTTTTGACTAATAATGTTACATACTAATTTTAACAGTTTACGTAATGTTGACCTTGGAGGTGCACGTGATTTTCTTGTAACAATTACGTAGACTTTTGTTTTGTTTGTGTTCGTACTTTAATCTAAATAATTAATATCCTACCAAACATCAGTATCACACTCAACACACACACATGACATAACTAACATCATTACATACTTAGGTACATTATTTCATTAGGTACATACCAAAATCATAATGTTAATGTTTATTATGCTGCCAAAATTTCGAGACCAGACCTCACCTCACACATTCTATAATTCTATACAATTTTTTAAATCGGTTCATTCGCTCACTCGTTGAGGAGCTCATCACTCAACCACTCAATACTCACTCGCGAGTCACGCCTCACGCCTCACCTCGCTCGCCTCACCCCTCGCCACAATTTCATATTGTCAATGTCAATTTTTGAGGACGCGTGAACGAATGAGGTGAGGTGAGGTAATGAGGTGGTTCATTGTTGAAAATCGAGTAACTCTTTCAATTTGCGATCACGAGGACCTCAAACGAGGGACCTCATGAGTGAGGGACTCATCACTACACTGGACCGACACTCAGTGGGCTCGTGTTATTTTTCTAAAGAGTCGCGCTTTTGATTTCATCCTGATTCAAGAAAAGTGGTCGCTAGAATCAACTCTAGATCCTCAGGAAATTCATCCGTACCAGGGCAAGTAATTATGGTGTGGGCTGAAATTCGCTTGGGTGGAAGAACTGGCCTAGTTTTTATGACTGACATCACTTCGCTTCGGCCAAGCCGAAAATCAGAAGTTCGTGAATTGTCATTAGGCCTACTTCGTAGAGCTGCAACGTCAGGTGGTTTCATTCCGGACGCGATTTTGGCATCATCAGGTGGTTTCACTCCGAACGCGATTTTGGCATCATCAGGTGGTTTCAATCCGAACGCGATTTTGGCAACATCAGGTGGTTTCATTCTGAACGCAATTTTGGCAACATCAGGTGGTTTCACTCTGAACGTAATTTTGGCAACATCAGGTGGTTTTACTCCGGACGCTTTTGTTTTGAAGTTGTGAAACGAGGTTATGTTGTATTTTTACTCCTACGTTTTCGGCTGAAAATCCATTGTCGGTTTGACACTAGTTCTAGGACATGCCGCTTATCACACGGTGTTTTCCATCACCGTTTTGCGACCAGTGATGATGAATCCTAACTAATATTATAAACGCGAAAGTGAGTTTGTTTGTATGTTACGCTTTAACGCTAAAACGGCTGAACCGATTTGTATGAATTTTGGCACATGGGTAGACCATGACCTGGAGAATGACATATGCTACTTTCTTCACCTGGATTGCAGACGAAGGCACGGACAACCACCCTTGGTACTGGGCCACCCCTCCTCGCTTCACCCAGTATTCAGTAAAAGAACAAAACTAAAAACTTTTGTGCAATACTCACACGTTATTAAAAGCCTTGGGGCACATTTTGCAGTAGAATTTCTTGCTGTGTGCGCGTTTGGAGTGCAAAGTCGCCAACGCAGTGCTTTTAAACCGTAGCTTGCATATAATGCACTGCGCTCGACCAAAACTCTGTAAAAAACCAGTATTGTATTTAATTAAGGAATAATTCGTAGTTTGGCACCCAAGGCATATTTTTGCTTTTTTGACGTGGCGGTCAATAGGTTAACAAACTAAAGTCAAAGTGCGGGCTTTGAATCTTGCCCTAAGACTTTCCAGACCTTGGCTTGCTACAGACAGACAAAAGATAGACTACATACCGGCTCGTGGTGTCTCACATGGGCGCGATAAGAGTTGACGCTCGCGAATGATTTGTTACAGATCTCACATTGGCTAGTTTCACTTGTTAGTGGACGACTAACTGTATACTTTTCCCATTCCTTTACCTGTTCATGTACCTGGAAGCAATTAAAAAATATTAAATAGTTTAATAAGTATAAATGGGGTAGTATGGTTTTAGAAAAAGTTGTTTAATATGACGGGTCGAACCGCCCCTTTAAAAGATGCAAGTCAATCACCACCCTGTAATCTATATGGGGAAAAAAATGCCATTATCAAACAAAAAAATCTACATTTATATCTGTATTTTTATGGTGTACTATCGGCAAAACTTAAGCATGCTCACTTAAGAAAATATTTCTGCGGCAAGCGCAGCTAGTGACAGACCACACCTCTTCCTGGTTTCGTCCAATTAGAGGCAATATGCATTTGTGTGAGTATTGGGCGGGTAATAAAAAATAACAACAGACATACTAGTACATTATGATACAAGTGTGTGCACTAACTACACTTGAGCCGGTATTGTTCGCGCGAGCCGAAGACGAGCGCGATAAGGGCGTCGAGTGAGTAATTATCAATACACACGCGTTTCATACGATGGTTTTCAACTTGAGAGGAAAAAACAGACTTGTATTGTTATTATAGTTTCGTAGGCCGCTAGGTATTTCTCTCTAGATTTTGGTGGCAAAAGGCGTGTCACTCGCGTTTCGTGCCTCGATTAGTATTTCCGGGGGTGGTCAAATCTACGTGTTGCTCTTCGCTCTTCTTCCCTACTTGAAGTCAACATTTTTGATAACAATTAACCACACAACGAAAACGTTAACGAGTATTTATAGAAAATGGCGTGCTGGTTTCGTTTCTTCCGCGCGCCACGCTAACGATACGCGTCCAGGTGTAAATAAAGTCATGGCAAAACCGCTGAACAGCCTATATAAAAATATAATAAAAAACAAAACAAAGTTTTGAATACGCAAATTAAGGTAAATTCGTAGTGAAAAAAATATCATTTGAAGAAATGATAATAATTTTGATGATTGATTTATCATAAATGTAAGCTAAAATAGTTTATTTATTCTCAAAAATATTAATTGTTTTTAGATATAAAAACTCTTTGCGGAGATTAAGAAAAATAACTGTAAAGTAAAAATACTAGTGTAATAAACGCTGAATTATGAACCTAAATGCGTTGCTATAAGAGTCACTTTACAAGCAAGTGTGTTCAAGAAATATTTTGTCATTTTTTGTGACCGTATTTTATGGCCCTTCTATTAAGCCGTCCTATTGTTTAACCGGATGTCGACCAATAACAATGGTACTTAGATAATGAACTTATTTTTATTGCAGTTGCAAAAGTTGCGACAGCAATAAACAAAAATCTCTGAAAAACTGCGTCAACTATTGGTTCAAACATTACTGTAATTTTGCTATTTCAATCAAAACAGAGCAATAAAAGAAAAATATACCAAATGTTGTCAATTTTTAACAAAACTACGTAACTTGCTCCTTTTTAGGGTTCCGTAGTCAACAAGGAACCCTTAAAGTTTCGCATTGTCCGTCTGTCTGTCTGTCCCTGGCTTAGCTCACAGACTCGTACTACTAGAATACTGTAATTTGGCATGGGTATACATATTAATCACGCCAACAAAGTGGTAAACTAAAATCTTGAAAAACATTTTTTTAGGGTACGTCCCTTGCACGTAAAGTGGGGATGATAACTTTTTTCTCCTATCCCATAGGTGTATCGTTGGATTGGCCGTTCAATAATATTGCTGATTTTCAAAGCAATTTTTCGATTCAGGGATCGATATGCGTGATATTAAGCTTTAAGTTCCCAAGTTTAATCACATTTAAATGCAGTTATTTACTTTCCAATAGCACTGCACAAGTAACAAGTCGCACGCTGATAAAACACAAAAAATGTCAATATAAACATTTTATACTTTTATGCAGTGTCGGTTAACGCACCTAGCGCGTTCGCTGCGATTTGTTTGGCGGCATCGCATAGGACATCGCGAAAATTGGAGAGGCAGTGAAAGTGATGATAAATAACTAAATTTATATACCCGACAGAGCATAGCCATGTGTCGGAGAGAGGTAAATATCAAAGTGGATAGAATAGACATAATTTGTTGTTTGACATTCCTTATTCCAAATTATTATATTTTTATGGAAATATTTTATTATTGATACTAATTAAATATAGCAATACCAATATATTACATTTTCTAAACCAAACGGAAGATATGAGTACGAAATTACTTCTTGTCAACAATAATAATTCATAAAGAGCTCTCGCTGGCCGAGATCATTAAAAATGATCTCACAACAAGTGAGCATAACACGCGCCTAGTATGAGTGTCACACTTCTATACATAATTACGTTATAACGAACACGACTAAAATACGTTTCGTTCATCCCATTGGTCAAAACGCTTGCATCGGGCGATCGAGTCGTAAGCCGTGCTGTACGATTATCGCCTTAGAGGTGAGCATGCGGAAGTTTGGCCGATAGTACGTAATAAAGAGTATTCTATTCTATTATCGTAATTTTAAATGAAATACAAAATAATATTATGTTACCTACTGATAATTGGACAATATCGAAGTATTTCAGCATATTTGTTTCATCTGGAGTTAATTTAAGATTACTTTTTTTTGCGGGCTTCCTTTTTGTGTGTATTACTTGTGTTTCATATCCCTGAAAAAAAAAATAAAGCCATTAAGCATGCCTATTTCACACACACATAACATCACGCTTGTAATCCCCGAAGGGCTCGACAGAAGTGTAGCTATAGTACATCCACATTTCGCCAGTTATATTTAAGTACCATGTAACAGGGGGCGAGTCTGTTGCCATCAACCTTGCCTTACCTGGGAATCCTACCCAGGACCTCACACTCAGTAACAGTGCTTGCAACCACTACACCAACGAAGCAGTCTATTTTCTTACAATAAATGTACTACCCGTGCGCGATAAGTTGGGACCTGAGCGCGGTGACGTCATATTGGCGTGTTTGTACCGCCCGCAAAAAAGCGAACATAACAAGCAGCCGCCCGCGGCTTCGTCTTTGTTTTTTTTAATCTAATTTATTATATACTCAGGGAGGACGCTGCTTTTTATCTAATCTTTTTTACACTATTTGAATAAAATAGGACACTAGGTATTTAATTATGTATCACCGAAAGTGTTGACTATGGTTTGTAATGAATAAAAATACAATGTTTAAGTTTATACATTTATTTTATCTATTATTTACATTATCTCATCTTCGTCACTACTTAGTGGATTTATGCCTTCTAGAGGTTGCTCTTCGTCCTCAGTCTCACTATAATCACTTGACGAAGAGGTATCCGATAAATTTACAATTAATTGCGATTCATTCGTCTCTTGTAAGAGGTCATCATCCCAATACTTTTGTCGAAGCTTGTCTACATGGTTGACTTCTTTTTTCCAGTCACTCTCACTTATGCTGGTAATTGCATCTCTCGTTAATTTTTCTATTTCCCTTTCTGACTGGTTGATATTTTTATCGGCTACTCTTTGCTTGACCAAATTCCAAATGTATTCTATTGGATTATTATTGTAAAAAATAGTGATGCGAACGGTACAATACGGGCGCCATCGGGGAAGTGCAGGGGAAGCGGGCGGGGAGTCGCATTCCTAGCAGGTCCCAACTTATCGCGCACGAGTAGTACCTACAAAAAGTAAATTGTAATTACAAAATCAAAACATACTTCCTCTTTTTGAGCATTTGAACTCAAATCTTTACTGAGATCGCCATTTGCAAGAATATCATCAGAAGAATTTATTTTAATTTCTTCCACCACCACATCTTCAAATAATTCGGTTTCATTTGCTTCACCTTGACATTCCTTGTTATTGAGATGCGTGTCAGCATCGGTATTTGCATCATCGTCACTTTTAAGACAATTATGATCATTGTCTGTGGAATCTGCTGCAGTAAATGTCGAACTATTGTAGTCATCGCCATATTTGAGCAAGTAATCATTTAATACAAAACTGTTATCTAATGACTTCAAGATCGGTTGGTATCTATTCTGTTCTTTTATCAGATCTTTTGATATCTGAAAGTATTCAACTTTTAATTCACCATCATCGAATTTGTTTAGTTATAAGATTTCTGTAACAGTTTATTACTAAAGAAATACAAAATATACAAGTGTATTACAATCTATCAATTTTAATATTTGAGTATAATTTTCTAAAAAAAGGACTTTGGGGAGGCCTTTGACTTTGCTTTGCTTTGCTTTGTGGGTCAGCAATGGAGAGAAAAAGAAATGCTGGGTAATCAGATAAAAGTAAATTTTAAGTGGACAAAAAGGGAATAAATATAACTGAAATCGTTATACCTGTCCATTCTTAGCAAATATATCCAGTAAAGTTGCCTGAGAGGCCATACATTTTTCAATGAGTTGGTTGCATTTTATCAGGGTTGTTGCACATTGGTAGCAGACATATTGCGGCATATCTTCCAAGTCCATTCCTTTCAGCTGGAAATTATAAATGTAACATGTACTTTCATACACAATAACATGAACTATACATTCATACACTATAGTACCTATTAGGAATTCCATAAAATATTCCCAAAATGACCAATTCATAAACCTGTAATTAAAAAAATGGGTAATTCCCAGAATTATCATTCCCATAAATAATCAATTCTCAGAATTATCATTATTATCAAATGTTCAATTCCCAGAATGACAAATTAACAGATATCCAATTCCCACATTGACCTGACCAATTCTAAAATATACAATTCCCAGCACTGGACATTTTGGATCTAAACAGTTGTGGAACACAACTCACAGTGACCTAGCAGTGACTTGTAGCAGAAAGTACAATTATATGTTATTATGAGCCTCTTGCGTCCTACTGAAGGCCGTGCTTCCCTCCTTTCTCCACTTTTCTCTACCTATTTATTTTCATTTCATTTATTTATTCAATAACAATTAACATTGTGTTGAACATTACATATTAAATAAAATTATCACATGCAGAAATTTATTAAAATTATCACATTTAAAGCCTAATTAAAATTGTAATGTAGTCAGTGAATTTTCTGATTGACAACAAATACATAAATATAACTATTCTTACCCTTAATCCAGCAATAGACTTCATACAAGTCCCCAGGTGTGTATCTTGAAGACTGTACAGCTTGACATCTGTGGCCAAACATATCCTGCAAGCTTCCACGTTAGATGCTTCAAAGTTGGAGTTTAGCTAAAACATTTTACAATTACATAATAAAAAGATTACACTTTGATACTGCTTGTAGGTTAGCTACTCTTTTTTGCCAAAGGATATTCTATAATACCTACCCATTGTACACTAGTTCGTTAGTTATACAATATGTAACAAAAACCCTGTTGTTCCTTTTAGGAACATATACATTTACCTACCTATAAGCAGAACATTGATGAAATTATAATTAAAAAAAATTAAGCATTGGCTAGTCGAGAGGTCAAAATCAAATAACTATTAAAATCGACACATTCAAAAAAATGTTTACAGTATCTGATTTTACAAGTACATCTTTATTTCGCTAAATAGCCTATGAGCTCGGCGGCTTTCTTTGAATGCGACAAAAGATGCCGCCAAAAACTGCCACCGCGCATGTCGGCAGGTCGGTACCACGTGCCTACCTACCCCGCCACCCCGCCACCCGTCTCCCTGCGAATAACTTCCTTAGTCTCCCACGCACTTTACTTCAGAATGGATGTTATTGTTGACCTACGTAGTGAGTGAATTGTGTTTTGTTTACGTAAACGTTGACAATGTCTTATTCTAACGTAGAATATTTTAATATGTTGATGTGTTTTCGGAAATGTGACTGCAATTATGCAGAAGCACGCAGACTCTACCAAGAACGTTTTGCGATCATTACCGTCGGCGATGGCATTCCAACGTTTGCACATACGTACGTACAATACCGGCAATGTGCACGGGCGAGACCTGACATCGAGCTGACGCAGGCAGACTGAGGACTCGAGACAGAAGTCTTGGACTTGTTTGAGCACGATCCAACGCGAAGTACACGCTCAGTGGGACACGAACTCGGAGTAAATCATATGCGCGTTAGGAGAGTACTCAAAGAAGATGGCCAGCACCCATTTCACTATTGTCGTGTCCAATCACTACTTCCCTCCGACTATGAGCCAAGAAGTTTAGAGATACAAGGTGGTCATATCGAACAGCAACTCCGTGGCCGTCGAGTAGATATCATAATAAATTAATGCATTAAAATGTAAATAGGTACATCAGGTTTTATGTGACAGACGTGGCGAATTTGTTTTTTTTAACGTAGTGAAGTGTTTAATTTAGTTTTAACAATTATCAATTGTGCTTAATAATACTGTGTAAACCAAGATTTTCAAATATTAATTCGTTAAAGTGATACTGATAAACAACAGCTGACAAGGTCACGAACTTGTGGCGCGGCGGCACCGATCAAAGAGAGGGCGGGAACGTTCTATCTACTTCTGGTTTCGCGTCATCGCTTCATGCAGAATTGCAGAGGTAACAAATCGATTAAACATTACAAATAATAATAATTAAATATTTATTTTAATTTTTTTTATTGAAGTTTTTTATAAATGACTTGCTTTATCGCTTAGTAAACCGATTCTTAAAACGTAGGTAGAAGGAACAACAGGGTTTTGTTACATATTGTATTTATCCTTATTGTTTTTTGTGGTGTTTAATAAAGTGTTTTATAAATAAATATATGCTGCAAAAGTTACGTAAAGAAGTTTACCAAGTACCGTAAAACAGGACGAAACTTTAAAATGGATTTTATCATTGAAGTATTATTTCAACGATAACATCCATTTTAATGTTTCGTCTTGATTCACCCCTGAATCCGTATTCACCCCGTTTTACGGTACCTCATTTTTTATAAATACAGGCAAAACTGTTTATAACGGCCTTACTTAAAACAATGTACCCAGTTATCATGATGAAATTCTGAGGTCCCAGCATTTCTGTTTTCCTAACATAGTTTTTGGTTATAATGACTATTGGCTATAAGAATTGCAAACCAGTGGTCCCTTCGAAGTTGTTATACTCAGTTTTGATTTTGATATTTATTTTGATATATTCTTGACAGTGGGCTTCAATATCAAATGATAGTAGTAGTTTTTTCAAACTTCGATACACATTACATCAATGAGGTTTTGACCCCTGTATGTTAGGGGTCGAAGTTTCTCCAGTTACATGGATCAGCATCAGAAGGCTTAAACTAAATGCAGAATAAAAATAAAATGACAGCAAAAAAAAATACATTCATATTTCGCCCGTGCAAAGCTAAGGTAGTATTTTAATATTACTTACAGGTAATAATAAAACAGGGACGGCACTATCCTTTATTCTTATTTTGCAGCTATCATGGTTGATTTGCTCATAGGTGAAATGCGCGCTACAAACTCGAGCATGGTTCGAGGGCGACCAGTTTGGACGTCCTATAGCTCTCAGCCATTTACTTCTAAGCTCCTTTTTTGCAGGAAACCTGAGAGATGTTTCAAGTTGATTTATTTAAAAACACTGAAATGAAAGGTGATAAACGAGTAATGAAAAAAAAACAAGTACAAGTAACAATTTGTAAGTATAAAACTTACAAATTTATAGATTTGACTTTGAAATTATTGACGACAAAGTAATTCGCCAAATACTATCAGAGGATCTTAGGTTAGTTACTTTAAACGAAATAAAAAAAGCTTGCATTTATAAATATTGTGTTAATCGTAATGAAAAAGTAAACACTTACACGTGAAACGATACCGCTGATTTTGGATTTTTCTTTTTATTTTTACTAGCGTTACCGCAACCATTAACACAACAATATGACACCATTGTCCATTTACCAGAATTATTTATGTGGTATTTTTAATGTTTTGTTTAATTTATATTTTTCAAATCAACAAAACAAATACAACAAAGCTAAATGACATTGACAATGACATTAAATAATCTCTCTGTTCCACCAAGCACGATGTTTTTGCCATGCATTTGTCATTCAGCTTTTCGTCACGTGGAACAGAAGGCCTAGCTAGTGCGAGTTTTCCATGTTTCTAAACTTCGTCTTCAACGTGGAATATATACCTACTGAAACCACAACAGACTGAAACTAAAGTAGCACCGTCTAGCTAGTGACAAAAATAATGTTAACGCGATCGACTCTCGACGATCTACCTATAAAAAACCTCGTACTAGCTAGCTAGGCCTTTAATTAATGCGTGAAACATGTAGTCCTCACCTCTACAGTCAGCACCAATATTTAGGATATTAAGTTCCTGGGTCAGCACAGCTGGTTAAAAAAATATTTGTGCAGGTGTACCATGTTGCTTGTTTTACTTGCACCAGTTGCCTCACGAATCTTACATCCCCTTCGGCCACTCACATGCAGATACAGTGGGCGGCTCGGTGTATTTACGTGTTTTTGTAAAACGCTTGTGTATTTCGATTTTCAGCCCTATTACCTTATTTATTAATTCAAGTCATGGACACAACAGCTCACGGATAGACATCTCACACCTGCTTGGCATTTCCTCAGTCCGATCTCCAAAGGACCCTATTGGTATGCCAATAACATAAAAAAATGGACAACTTCCATAGCATAACAATTATCTTTAGCGGCCGTTCACACGGTGCTGTACCTACTTACTGTACGGTATTTTACAGCAAATGGTGGGATCACACGTCAGCATCCCACTGTATCGTATGAATGAAACTGGCGTGTGATCCCAAAGTTATACCTAGTAAGTAATATCTACATATACCTACATTCAAAATATCGTATTGATCAATGCCGTTTGAACTTTGGCTTCTGGGCACAATAAAATTACTGCTTCCAACTTTTTTGGACCTCTCACTGTACAACAGAGCGCTCGAAATGTAGTTCGCGTTATCACAACAATGTAGCCGTAGCATTACAATTTATTAATTACTCAGTGAGTCGGAGAAGTACACGACGCAGGGGTAAATCGCGATGCATTGTTGAGTGGAAAAGGCACGTAAGTGTACAGGGTGGCCAGGTCGAAGTTTCATGCTTGGCAACGATGCGGGGGGCCTACTGCCAGCCCTGCATATGTCGAGATGTGTCAGAGTAGAAGGATATTTTAGTCCAGGCTTAAATGGTGCCAAGACTATCACAGATTATAATGGCTATCCTTGCTTCACATCATTTGAATAAGGATTTCTGTGACGTTTGGAAAAGCACAAATAAAATGGCACATCGGCCTGGTCTCCCCTTTGTCGTCAATGGTATGAGTCCCCAAGGACATTGCTGATCTCTTAAGAGAGTATTTTCAAGTGAAAACGCCCTTCGGGCCGCGTTTCGCTGGGGATATTGAATGTTGTGTGAGACATGTTATGGTCAAGTGGGTACGAGAACAAAACAGTAGCGTGTGCTGTTAAAGAAAATTATGCCAAGTGTGTTATGCCAAATAAATTTTGGAGCATCAAGATTCTGCCAGATAGAAGGAACCCGTTAAAAAGCATTGCCAACTCTCTAGGTAGGTAAGTGGTAAGTGATGTCCAGCCTGTTGAAGATGTTCAACGCTGACAATGACATGGCCAGAGGACGCAACCTCTGGACATTGATTTAAACGAATATTATTAAGGCATAAAAATGATTTTATATAATTATTGTTTGGCCGAATGTTTAAATGTCCGAATTTACAATGGCATACCTCTAAGATGGCAGAATTTTGACGGTGAGCTACCCATTGCTCACCGTCCGCAAGCCCGCGTCTACGGTGGCCGGAAATCCACCCGGGATTCCCGACGCCCAGGGCGTCTCCTGCGGCGGCTAGGAGCGAGAGGGCGCGAAATTTGCCTTTCTCTCAACCGTCCCGCCTCCTCCTTCGCAAGCATTACTGCTTCGCAGAAGGAGGTGACGGCTGCCCATGCCCTCTCGCTCCGTACCATGGCCTGAACCAGGGCCGGACGCGAGAGATCTCTGCCGCCGATCGCCTCTACGAGGACACGGCGCGGGCGGTGCTCTGCCCAAGCCGGGCAGACCTCCACCGTATGCTCCACCGTGTCCTCCGGGCGATCCACACAGTGGTGACACCCGGTGCCCTACCCCTAGAGTGTAATTTAAGCCCGCGTTGGCGCGGAGGGGCGAGGCGGCCAGCGAGCTGAGGAGCAGGTGGTGAGCGCTAAAACCATCTGCGACGATAAGCTTTTTAATTATAATGGATATAAAATGTATGCCTAAAGATGATTCTGACTTACAAACTTATGAGTTTTGAATCTATGATAAATAAGTGTCTGCCAAACGATTTTCTGCGAAATGATGTTTATGCTGTCCGCTGTTATGCAAACTAATATTATGACAAAAAAAGTTCTGCCATAAAGGGTAGACCCATTTTTAACTTCTGTATTAGTCATGCATACTGGTAAGTATACCCTCTGACCTCGTTAAGACAACAGTAGGGAAAAATAAAACGGGGGCCCTAGAGGCCTACATCACTAGCGACTGATATACCACACAGCGCTTGAGTGCTTGCACAGAATACCTTAGAGCATATAAACCTTGCTCTAAGAAGAACACTATTACTCCGTGCTTGACGGCTTGCTTGACGGTTGACACACAGTTTATGAATTACGTCTGCACGATAATCAGTTTGGTTTTCGGTCGGGACTGTCTACATAAAGTGGTACACTGTGTCTTAGCCGACGTAATGGATCCGGAAACGTTTAACGAGTTATTAGAAATGGTGCGACCTAACTAAAAAAACCCGGCCAAGTGCGTGTCGGACCACGCACAATGAAGGGTTCCGTAGTTGGAATTACTTGGGACGAATTTATTCCAAAAACAAGGTTAACATTGTAGTTGAAAAACCTGTTCCCCCATACATCGATATGCCACCGTCAATTCTCCAACTGCAAATTTAAGTTGGTCGACTATAACTCGTTAAGTTTAGCCGTGATAGTTTTCCTTTTAATTTCATTATATGTACTACTGCCATGATTTTTTTTACATCTCCATAAACAACCATAGCTGGCAGTGGGGGGTGGAGTCAAGTGTTCCCTACACTTGACTCCTATCAAAAATTAGCACTTTAATGCTTAATATTACGCAAGTACGATCCCTGAATTGAAAAGTTGTTCACAGACCTTTTTTTTTTTTGTGGATGGGAAACATCAAATAACTTCTCCCGCTCTGGGCGGAGCGGGAGGGTGTGTCAGACTCTTACTGATTAAAACCCACCCGTATTCCTTCCGTTGCCTGTGTTGCGGGGGCTTCGGTGACCCATTAGTACCTTCCCACGACCCCGGCAGGCATCGGCCCTAGTGGACCCTACATTTGTGCTGACGACATCTCTTTGAGGCGCGCGTGGAATACAACGCGCCGTCGACCCGGGTCTGGTCCTTACCGGACGGTGAGCTACCCATTGCTCACCCTCCGCAAGCCCGCGCCTATGGTGGCCGGAAATCCGCCCGGGATTCCCGACGCCCAGGGCGTCTCCTGCGGCGGCTAGGGGCGAGAGGGTGCGAGACATGCCTTTCCCTCTACCATCCCGCCTCCTCCTTCGCGAGCATTACTGTTTCGCAGAAGGAGGTGACGGCTGCCCATGCCCTCTCGCTCCGTACATGGCCTGAACCAGGGCCGGACGCGAGAGATCTCTGCCGCCGATCGCCTCCACGAGGACACGGCGGTGCTCTACCCAATTTAGAGCCACTTGGGGTACATTTAGTAGTGAGAACAGACATTTTGTTTTGTTCGCATTAAGTAAGAGATTATTAGCTGCGAACCATTTCGAAAGAACAGCCAGACTATCGTTGACGTGTAAGACATCCGGATCTTTTCTATCTATTTTAAAAATAAGAGAAGTGTCGTCAGCGAAAAGAATTATATTCGATAAGTTAGCCATCATGTAAAGAAGATCATTAATATAAACTAGAAATAGGAAAGAGCCAAGAATTGAACCTTGGGGCACGCCCATCTTTACTAGAGACCCCGAGGACTTCGCACCGTTAACATTTACTTTTTGCTGCCTGTTTGATAGATAGGACAGAACAAGATCGACTGATAGATAGGACAGAACAAGATCGATTGGCGACGATTTGTTTCGCGCCTTCGCGGTTTTTAGGGTTGCGTACATTCGATGAAAAACGGAACTCTTATAGTGTAAAGTTCGTTTTTTAATCCTAGAGACTAATTTGAAATGTCAAATGATTGTTGTTCGTTTTTTCAATTTGGAGTTTGACATTTGCATGTGCATGCATCAATTAAATTGAAAAAAAAAAACAGATTTTAGTATAAGAATCGTGTTTAACTTAACACAGTATTTCTATTACTTTTGCTGCCTCTTGCAAATTAACAGCTCTTTCAACAGCGTACCAGCAGGATCTTCCATAAAATTTTGAGAAATTTCTTCAGTTGGCTGAACTATTGGTGGAGTTTCTGTCTGTCTTTGGTACTGCGATGACAATGCGTCTGAATTTAATTGTATCGGAAGTGACTGGTATTGAGGCGAGGACGGTGATTCTATAGCTTCTTCTTCTGACTGAACTGTTGGATGTACTTGAGTAGGTGAAGAGGAAGGTGGTAAAAATTTAATTTGAGTAGAAAATCTAGCTAGCGAAGCATATTTTGGTGTAGGAGTATTGTATTTAGATTGAGAAGACGGGGTATTGTATTGAGGAGAGGGAGTATTGTATTGTGGAGATGGAGTATTGTTTTGAGGAGACGGAATATTGTACTGTGGAGAGAGTCTATTGTATTGAGGAGAGGAAGAAATGTATTCAAGAGAGGGAGTAATATAATGAGGTGATGGTAAACGTGATGAGCCATGACTGTGAAAAGTCGAGCGATGTCTATTAATATGACTTTCTATCTTTGAATCAAAATTGAGATTCTCCGTTTTGCCTAGGAAAAGTACTTCTGAAATTAATTTTTCAGCTATATGGCGTTGATTTGTCGATAGACTGTCCAGTTGTTCTCCCACATAAACTCCAAACGAATTAGTTTTTGTTTTACTTTGTTGAAGCAGAACTTGAGCTGTTTCTGTAAGTTTATGTTTATTTCTTTCCAACAAACTCTGTCTTCTTTTTTTCCCAACCTGGATACCCTGTGATTCCTGAAATAATTTAAATTTTGATTTAAACGTTTATTTACAGATGCCTTCGACGGAAGATGAATGGAGAACAACAGCGAAGTTATTTGAAGAACAGCATAGAATTTAGATAATATGGTGTCAAAATCTGTTATGTCAAATTACATCAAAACAACAACCATAAAAAAAACCGTAGGTACTTACGTCATCACTCGACAGTGTATCGATTCCTCTTCGCTGCGCATCTTTTCTAAAATCTAAAAATGTCATCAAGTCAAAATACCACAGATTTGGTGTGTGCACTCCATCTGCAGCAGAACCAGTGCGTTTTTTTGAATCTTTGACCTGTAAAAAAAAGAGAAAAATAAACTTTTTAACAAACAATAAAATCATCGTAAAAATAAACTGAAAGGGATAACTAAAATAAACCTTTTTAGTTTTAATAACTAAGCTCGTAAACTAATGTACCTAAAAGGTTGAATCGGCGCCAAACAAACAAGTAAATTAAAATAGGTAAAGTGCGTTCGGCTAAGTTCGGACGGATTTTCGATGAGTTGAAAGGATGTATTTAAAGTATCTCTGTCTCTCTCGTAGTATATATCGAACTAATTATTAAGAGGCCGACAACACCTAAAGCGCGGTCACTGTCGGACTGCATAGAAAAGAAAGAGAAGTGCGATGACACAACGCTGGTAATTTATTGCAAAATATGAAGCAATTATCGATTTACAAAAAGGCTATAGATTGTATAAAAAAAAGTAAAACACTATTATGCTAATGTGTTGCTTGTAGAATAATCTGACAAAAAATTAGAATGAGTGAATGTATATAAGTATGGTTTTTAATCGTTAAAAGAAATTTTTAGAGGTATCTTTGTGATTTTTTTCTATCTTATCGAATAATTAGTTATATTATGTTTTCAACACACTATCTACCTGGCATATATCCTTAAGAATATCATATATTTTTCTGATGCTATTTACTGCAGTGGATCATATAGGGTTGGATCTAGTATCGTTCGGCAGGAGTTGGAGGGTAAAAGGGGCTAAAGTTGGTAGGGTTTGGGTCCCCGATTATAACGTTACCACTCTTATTAAAAGGTAATGCATATTTTTCGAGAAATTAATAAAAAATGTTTCTAACCTCAAATCCGATAAGAAGCGAAAAACGAAACGTTTAAAATGGGCGATTGACAACCAAATCTGCCCCAGCATCTGTAGTCAGTATCCAGTATCCAGTATCAGTATTTGTAGTCAGTCCATGGTATAAAATGTCGGGCAAATTCGATAACACGGAACGTAAACAATAAAACAGGTATGCCATTTGCGTCATGTGTCACTGTCATTTGTTTTCGATCGTTCCGTTTCTCCTCGAGTTGCGTGAATTTTTTCTCTGTATTTGTACTTCCACTGATCGTATATGTGTACAAAAGGCAATGTTACTACTGTTACTAGGAGAACTTAGGATGCAAGAGCGAGCGAAGCGAGCTCGGGACTTGGGGCACCCCGACTCGGACAGGTTAGGTTCGAAGGGGATGGCGGGGTCCAGTGAGCGAGCGGAGCGAGCGAACTCAGACCCCGCTATCCCCTTCGAGGTTATTTTTTTTTAAACCCTAGAGGCCCGCGAAGCGGGCCTAATACTACGCCTTTTAATCGACTTTAAGTGTTTTGAGGTTAGGTTACAATAATTTGTTTTTCTCAAGAACGGTGCGTTACCTTTTCATGGGAGTGGTGCCAGGGGGCAGGGAGCACCCCTCCCCCAATCTCCCCCACGAAGCTGGGCTCATACTACGGCTTTTTAAGCGACTAAGAGTTTTGAGGTTAGGTTACAATAATTTGTTTTTCTCAAGAACGGTGCGTGACCTTTTCATGGGAGTGGTGCCAGGGGGCAAGGTGCACCACCCCCCAACCTCCTCTCCCCCTCCCACCCCCCTTCTCCTGCCAAACGATACTAGATTTTTACCATCATATACTTTAAGGCATTACAAAACTTATAAAATTTGTGTTTAGGTCCTGCATGTCGATTCTGTAAAAATCTCACCATGAAAACTTAAATGAAGTGAACGTGGAGTGAACTGTCAGTGTCATCCCATCTGATACTAGGGAGTGACCAAGCATTACATTTATATCATCATAATCGAGATTTTAATAATATTTATATGCTAATTCTATTGATCATTTTACATTATTTCGTAACTAGTATTTAAGTGTTGAAACGTTACCATTAAGGGGTTTTCTAAATAAAATAGCAAAACAGAAATTCAGTCAGAAATTTCAATTTGGTTTTTTTATTCCAAAAGGTTTGGTAACTTTCGCAGCCGCCATCATGCTTTTTAGATTTGACCTCACTATCGGCTTTAACACCCCCGAAAACCACGATAACGACACCCATGATGAACAATCTGAACATTTTCGCAGCCGCCATCTTGCTTTTTAATTTTGACCACACTATCGGCTTTAACACCCCCGAAAACCATGAAAACGACACCCATGATGAAAAATCTGAACATTCTCACAGCCGCCATCTTGCTTTTAATTTTGACCTCACTATCGGATTTATCACCTCCGAAAATCATGAAAACGACACCCATGATGAAAAATGATTGTAGCCGCCATTTTGGATTTTGATATAAAGGTGGTAAAAATAATATATAATAAATTTTTGTCTGTCGCGCATTTAAAAATAAAAAACGGCAAAAAAAAGCTCAACTTGATATTAATAACAGTGCCTCACGCGCAAGTGCGGCGTGATCTTATCACTTCACCCGATTCTCGTAACCACAGTAACCACCCGCGCTGAAGTGAATCGGCTAGTTGAAGTGAATCGGTAAGCGCGACGCACGAGTGTCGTGATCTTATCACTTCACTCGATTCTCGTTGCCATAGCAACATCACTTCACTTGGGCTGGATGAAGTGAGCCTAGCCGCCCGCCGCGCCGGCCGGTGCGCGCGTTGCGTGAGTGTCAGTTGAACTGTTGAATTTTGTTATAGTATTGTAGGCGTTGATTTTATCAATATTATTTTATTATTGGCCACGCGTATTTATTTTATTATTGGTCGGTATAACTTTACCTACCTATAATAAAATATTAGAAAGGTACTTCACGTTTTTTTATGGAAATGGCTTATGCACACAGACACACACATTGTATAGTTAGGTTTCCACATAGTTTGTGAGGGGATAAATTCTATGGTTCGTCAGCCAAGCACACTTTTAGCACTCGATCACTTGTCACACTCGGTTATCTTATTGAATAGGTTTGGGTTAATAACAATGCTGAATAACGTTGCAGTCTTTAGTCGACTCGACTGATAATGATCAATAGAATAAGCATAAAAATTATTATTAAAATCTCGATTATGATTGTAAATGTAATCCTTGGTATGGCTATGGACCAAGGATTACATTTACAATCATAATCGAGATTTTAATAATAATTTTTAAGATTTTAGTAATAATAATAATAGTGTCAGTGTCATCCCAACTGATACTAGGGATGGCCCTAGTATCAGGTGGGATGACACTGACAGTTCACTCCACGTTCACTTCATTTAAGTTTTCATGGTGAGAAGGTTACAGAATAGCACTGCTGTAGTCCCCTTAAAAAATCTACTTTATCAGAATGTTTATCCGCTTCCTATACTCAACAGTTCTAGATAGCTTGAAAACAGTTCATAATAGTGGCAAAAATTTAAAAACATTGAAAAGACCGGACGTTCGCAGGGTAAGTTCGGTCTACGTTCTAATAACGCTTCTATTGCTAGTATGATTACGTTCACAATAAGTAAATAATTCGGAATTTTCTGTTAGAACGGTAATAGTTGAATTACGTAGATTTACATTGAAACTTAAATAGCCTGTTTCTCAATCTTGTGCTTGATATTCATCGGCCTCACAAATGAAAACTGATAGGATATCTTTATTTGCGAAATCAGATACGTATGTATCTAAATTTAATTTACTGATTGTTCTCATTGCAGCATTTTCTTCATGGTTTTTGCTATAGGTTTTCTGAATAAAATAAAATAAATAATGAAAGAAGATTATATTCTCAGGCTTATAATTTGTGAGATCTTGTAAATCATTTAGTTGGGTACTTAACTAAGTATAAAATAATGTAATGTAATATTTGCTGTTATATCTGCTTTTATGAAAATGCAAGTTTCTTTTTGTTATAAGTTTAAAAATAAAATAATAAGTCTGTAATAATTTTGTCGTTTTCCGAATATCTGAGATTATTGTGTGTTGCAGGTTGTCATAAACCTCAATATAAGTTTTTAGATAAAGACTAACAATTAACAATAGATGCCTACAAGTGAACTTAGGGAATAATATGAGATGCTTTAAAACAGGGATCCCCAAACTATTTTGGACAAGTGACCCCTTTTCCAAAATGAATATATATAATGGTCCGCTAACTTAAAACAGCTGCTACAGAGTGTTATTTTTCATTCTGACTTAGGTCAATAGAAGAAGACAGAGTGAGAATTAGCAATGCTTTAAGTTAGCAGACTATTATGAATAAGGGGGCCTATCTTTAGTTTTTTCCTATTGATAAAAAATACCTAGATACTAAGGTACCAATTGGAAAACTTTGCACTAGGTTAAGTGAGTAAAGTTGACTTCATTTTCTCATCAAAATTTTACAAAATAAAAAGACATACAATTCAGTAAATATCAAGTTTAATTTAAAATAAATTAATCAGCGCTTGACGTAAATTGACGTAATTTTAGTAGGCAAGTTTTTAATCACGTCTAAACTTGTATAGAGTAGTGACAGGCGCTGATTAATTTGACAGGACTAAACTAAAATTTATCTTCTGTCCTTTTCTTAATGCAATAGAAAGAAAAAGATGCACTGAACTTAAATTTAGTTTAGTTTGTGAACAAGGGAATCGGCGCCATTATTGATTTTGTTTTAATCAAGTTAAGATCGTCGCCCTGCAGCTGCAAATTAACTTTGTTGAACATTCCAAAGATATCAGTCAATTGCAAATTAACTTTGTTGAACATTCCAAAGATATCAGTCAACTGCAAATTAACTTTGTTGAACATTCCAAAGATATCAGTCAAGTAATAAATATCTGTTTTACAATTGTTCAGATTTTCTTTCAAATTCGGATCTTTTTCTTGTAAAAACTCCAACACAGATTCAAAAATGGCTGAAAATCTTTCTAAGCAAGAGCCTCTTGATAGCCAGCGAACTTCAGTGTGCAGAAGTAATCGAGTAAGGACTTCGTCGTTTTCCTCACATAGCTGAGCAAATAACCGAGAGTTCAAATAATTGCTTCGAATCTTGCTGATAGCTTTTATTACATATTGTAAAGACTTATGCAATCTAGGACTCAGCTTTTTTGCTAATAAATGCTGCCTGTGAATCACGCAGTGAATGACCAGTACATCAGGCTGTTGTCGCTTTAAGTGAGCTATAAAACCACGATGACGACCAACCATAGACGGTGCACCATCAGTCGCAACAGAAACAATGTTCTTCCATGGAATAGCTTTGTCAGTAAAAAAATGTTCCACGGCCTGAAAAATCGATTCTCCTCTGGTATCAGTCTCTAAATATGTAGCAAAAAGCAGTTCTTGGCACATATTTTCATCTTTGATATATCGAACATATCCTAACAACAGAGCTTCATTGCCGGGTAATGTAGACTAGTCCAACTGGAGAGAGAATCTGTTGGTCTATAAGAACTTGCATAAAATGTTTTCCACATCGCGTCCCATCTCGTCTATGCGTCTCTGAACGGTGTTATTGCTCAAAGGTATTCTCTTTAAAATATCATGTGCGGGTTTGTGCAATACATTGTTAAGGACCTCCGCAATGGCTGGTAAGATAAGCTGCTCTCCTATTGTGTGGGGTTTCCTCGACTTCGCTATTAGTAAAGATATATTATAGGACAACCATCGATCGATGGCCTTTTGTCTAGTTTTTCTTTAAGTGCTTGAAAAAATGACAAGGGCTTACTTTTTTTGTCAGCATGTACTCTTGATAAGTGGTCATCCATTTTTGAAGGCTTCATGGCATCGTTACTGAATACTTTTTCACATATGAGACACATCGGCAAGTGTTGATTTAATGGAGATGCAATAAATCCGAACTTCAAGTAGTCCAAACTGTATTGTCTGCATTTTTTTTCGTGTCCGCCATCATAAAACTCTCAGTAATCCTGCAAATAAAAAAATAAGAAACTACCTAAATAAAAAACCACAATGTATGCCCCACTGTATGGCAATGCTTATGCGCTGTGCCGAATGAAAACTGTTTGGTACTTACCCTGTTAATTTTTCATAAACTGCAGATATTGTATGGTTACGCTATTAACTCGCGTAGGGAGCTCAGCATTTTGTAAATTCTTTTCAGTCACTCTACTTCACTTATTAGCTATGTAATAACTTTGTAATCTCTTGAAATAAATGAGTAGGTACTTATATGAGTTATTATCATTCACGCTCTCCCACGAATTTCAAAACGCAAATGAACTTTCAACCTTTTTTTTTTGAAAATGGCTAATTTGCAGATATCCCTGTGGATTCTATCTGCTTCATCTGGCTTCGGTGGGGCCAGAAGGGCTTCTCACCTAGCAAAAAATGGAAATGTTAGGAAGTACAGCTAAGGGCGTCCCATAGTCTAGTCATCATAGTCTAGGACTCGAACCTAGGCTTAGAGCGCTACCGATTTTGAGCAAGTGGGGACTTGTCATATCTGAGAGTTATTATTATTATTAGGGATATTTAGTTTGCTTGCACCGCGCGGGCGGGCGGGTTCAAGAGACAGGGGGGAGTAATATGTTACTCTACTTCGCGGAGGTACTCGCCGTCGAGTATGGGATGTCTGTGTGGGTGTGTTCTACGGTGTAAAGTTAATGTAGAATGAGGATAGGTCTGAATATTCGGACATAAGGGCCATATTGGCCTGAAAAACTTTCAACCTAAGTGCAAGCTCGTTAAATAGTAAAATATCAAGAACATGTTTGGACTTGCAACTTGATCATGAATTCGTTCGTGTTAAATCGCGTAAGCGTCAAATAGAGAGCAAGTCAAAACGCGCCTGAAAGACGTACGCTCGAACTCATTATCTTGCACAAACTTGTCCACACTGACTTGCCGAGTTTTTCATCTTGTACGAACTTGAGACTTTACATTACTACAACAATGCTATTTCCTACAAAAATATTAATTATTCTTAGTACACGTAACACAACATAAACAATACAGTACGAGTACCTACCTACCTATCTTGAAAGTTTTAAATAAGAACTTGTGTTAGTTTAATAGGGGTCGATTTTTAGACCTCGTCGACCCCCAAAATCAGTTTTCGTTTATGTCGACCCCTAGGAAACCGAAACTTTGGGAATCCCTGCTTTAAAACATACAAATAAAATTAAATATTATGTCTAAAATAATGAACGAAGTCTTATTTTTAATTTCTTTTCACATAACAGTTAAATAAATTGTCGTATAGAATTAAACAATAATAAACATCTTTTATCCTTACATACCTATAGTTTACCTTGCTTTAAAGGTAATTAAATCAGTTCTTGTCGAGTAGAAAAACAAGTGGTATTTTAGATAACAGCTGCTGTGAGACTGTGACAAGCATTGAAGATTCATCAATATTTCTATTACCAATTTTGTATGGATACTCAAATACCTGCATCACATATCTATTTACAAGAAATAAAAAAGTTTTCATTCAAAACTAATTAAAAAGTTTGAGAACCGGTTCCTGTTTTTTACAGGATAAGATCGGAGGTTTTTATCCGATCATTTCTAAATAAGTGTAAGACCGGATCTACGCCTACAGTTTTCCGAAGTCAATTTTAATCAATTAATCAATTGTTATTATTTTAATATTAAATAAGTATTTAGTTTATAACATTATTAAAACAAAGTAACACCAAAATTTCGCCAAACATAAACCATGTAGAAGTCCGGATCAGTATTAAAACGCGCGATATATAACTTTTTTAACTGCACATAGCACACAAACGTTATTAGGTGAATCATCACACGCGGTCTTAGAGTAGGGCAAAATAAAATGGCGTTACCATAGGTTGCTAAAACTAAAAAATGTCCCATGTTTCGAGTTATTTTTGCGTGATACGATACCGAACCGTTTATCCGAACTTAGCCGAATACACCTTATAAACCCTTTTATGGTATATTCAGCTAAGTTCGGCTAACACACGTCAGACTTTTTGTAGAGCCGATTATTGGGCCGATTCAAATTCATTTATACGAGCGACTTTTTGTAAGACGTGTGCGTTGCACATCAGTACGTTCTATTTTTATCCTACAAAAATCGGTCACCTATTGTCGGACGTGGGCGGGCAGCCTAAGCCGCGCGCAGGTTTGCCAATGACCTTAGTCGGTATGTACTCTGTGTCGTACTGTCGACGGTCGACGGTAGTAGTCATCGGCAAATCTGCGCGTGGCTTACAGTAACGTATTTATTTCGTTTTTATGTCTTTGTTTCGTATTTCTACTTTTCTACCTACAGTAATTTAACAGGCTAAGTTTTACTTTAACATCCATAGAATTGCGAGTCCATATTTTTTTTACAGAAAGATGATATTATCAGAAGCTTCCACGTAAAGTTTTAAGTTGCGGAGACAATTAGTTTACGAGAAAAAAAAGAAAATCGTAGTTATTTAGCAATATTTTGTCACATGACATTTTGTCTCGCTAATGAACGTTTCGTTTTATGTAAGTTCAACGAACTAAAATGTCACGTCATAATATAATACAATAAATACATATATTAGTAATTTAGATAGTTCTTTGTGAATATTTCATTAAATTACATACATAATATATTTTGCTGATTTCAATTCAAATCATGGCGGTTAAAGGGTTAAATTAACGCTGATAATTTGCCGACTATTGCCAAATGTAAAATCAAACGTAAAAGACGCTATTTTGTGTTGTCACTGCCACTTCACATAGTCTGTCAGTTATCGTTTATGTCCATAATTTAATTTGTTTTATATTGAATATTTTTATTGTTTTACCTTAGAAATATACTGTCCTTTATAATCATTCTAGGGCGGTTCCGACATGGTTAGGTTAGAAGGCTAAGGCGGGAGCGAAGCGAAGCGAAGTTTAGCCTTCGTTGTTATTTTTTTTAAGCCTTGGAATTCCTTCTGGGCGGATCTGACATGGTTATAATAGGTTAGGTTAGCTAGAAGGCTTTTAGCCTTCGTGGTTATTTTTAAGTCTTGAAAATCCTTTATCCGATTCAGGAGGGGGAAGTAGCAGCCCCCTGCATTTTATTCGTTAACCCCCACTTCTTCCGACCTGTCGAATGTCAAAACAAGAAAATTTGAAGTTAGGTTAGAATATTAGAAAAATCATATCTCAAACAGGGGGGTTTACGCAACTTTTCCTTCACAGGGGGCTTCTAGACCTCCCCCGTCCTTCCCACCTCACTCCCACCCCTTAAATCGATGGATGTTAAAGTAAAGTTCTCCCGTTTAATAATTTTTGTATTTCTTTAGTCATTTAATTAAATAATGAGTTAAATATATTAAAAAAAACTCATGATAAACACTTACTTTTTTTAACTCTCTTTTGTACGAGGCTTTTAAATTGTCAATTTTCTTTTTGACCGATGCCTCATTGGCGTTTGTATCAATGGTTTTCCATTTAGAAACCAATACCTCCCAGGCTAGGCGCTTTCGATTGTTGTCTTTGTACTGTTCGCAGCTAAGATCCCACAGACAAGGTAGGTTTCTGTACAGCTCGATCAACTCAGTAACAATTTCTTTTTCTTCCGCCATTTTGCACTTTTTAATACTTAAAAATGTGATGAATTAATCCATAGGTAAACTTGTAAAACTTGCGCCCGCAACACGTGTGCCTCGCGCGACGTTTGACAGCGAGCGACTGACGTGCTCGCGTAGGTACTCGCGGTTGGCAACCGCCGTCTACGCGGTCGGCCGTCGACCCAACCTCCTCTATTCGCCCTTGGTCGCTTATACTCTTCGTTGGAAGGTTAAACGAAATTTGGTCATATGCAAGGTCACCTCTGTCGGGGTGCGATAGGCGACCGTGTAGCTGGTAAAGTATATTATTATAAAACTCCAATATTTATAACTCATAAATACTAATAATAAAGCTGAAATGTTTGTTTTTTTGTTTGAATAAACTCTGGAACTACCGGTCGAATTCGAAAAATTAACATCACGCTACGACTTAGTAACCAAGCTAAAAGAAAAACAGTCAGAAAGAACGCGCGGGCGGGCGACAGGTTAAAATCCGGGTGATATGTAACTGAAAAAACCGGCCAAGTGCCTGTCGGACCACGCACAATGAAGAGATCCGTAGTTGGGAATTTGGGAAGAATTCATCCCATATTTACCAAAAACAAACTTAACACGTTACGTTACGTAAGGAAACCGGTAGGTATGTCCTAGAACCAAAAATTCGAAGACATGTGACATCTACCAACCCGCACTGGGCCCGCGTGGTGGATTACGGCCCACTCCCTCTCACGGAACATTATAGGCTGACTATGTACCTATGTTATGTAAACTTAACATTGTAGTTAAAAAACATGTTCTCACATACATCGATATATGCCACGGTCAATTCTCCAACTGCAAATTTAAGTTGGTCGACTATAACTCGTTAACTTGTAAATCCTACTTAGCCGTGATAGGTCTCCTTTTAATTTCATTATATGTAGGTACTACTGCCATGAATTTTTCTCCATAAACAAGCATGTACGAGGTGCATTCAATAAGTACCTAGCCTCATCGCCAGAGGGCGCTGTAGTTTCAAAAGAGTTTTACCACAGTGTAGCACATTCTTTTTTAATTCTTTAAGGGCTTTTTTCAAATTTTCATTCCAATCCCTTCATTTGTTTTAATTTGACAACTTATGGAAGCGAACGTGTCGATCGGTTTTACAAAAATGGAAAAAGAGCAATATCGTTCGGTGATTCGATTCCTATTTTTGAAAGGGAAAACGCGCATCGAAATCAAAGAGCGCTTGGATGCTGTGTACGGTGACTCTTCTCCATCGATGGCCACCGTCAAGAATTGGTTCAACGAGTTTGCACGTGGCCGTACGTCGGTTTTTGATGAACCACGTCCAGGTGCACCGAAAACAGCTGCTACGGAGGAAAACATTAAAAAAATCCATGATTTCGTATTGGCAGATCGCCGATTGAAGGTTCGGGAGCTAGCTGAGACTGTAGGCATTTCAGAAGGAACAGTGCATCATATTCTTCACGAGGTACTCTGCATGAGAAAGCTGTCGGCGCGATGGGTGCCGCGTTTACTCACACCAGAAAACAAGCGCAACCGTGAGACCACATCGGAGACGTGTTTGGCGCTGTTTAAGCGGAATCCAGCAGAGTTTTTGCGTCGTTTTGTGACCGTCGATGAAACCTGGATCCACTGGTACACACCAGAGACCAAGGAGCAATCAAAACAATGGATCCAGACCGGGGAACGTGCTCCAAAGAAGGCGAAAACTGTAAAATCGGCCGGAAAAGTTATGGCCACCGTTTTCTGGGATTCACAAGGTGTGATCTACATCGATTACCTCGAGAAGGGTAAAACAATTACAGGGCTTTACTATGCCGATTTATTGGGCCGATTCGACGCCGAATTTAAGAAAAAACAACCCCATCTGGCGAAGAAAAAAGTGCTGTTTCACCACGACAACGCACCGGTTCACACGTCTGCCGTTGCCATGGCCAAATTGGTCGAATTACGCTACGAATTGTTGCCCCATCCACCGTATTCTCCAGATTTGGCCCCTTGTGACTTCTTTCTGTTTCCTAATCTGAAAAAATCACTCGCCGGGAATAGATATGGATCGAATGAGGAGGTCATCGCCGCCACGGAGGCCTATTTTGCAGAGTTTGACAAAAACTATTTTTCGGACGGGTTAAAAAAGTTGGAGCATCGCTGGGCTAAGTGTATCGAACTAAAAGGAGACTGTTGAAAAATAAATTGCCACTTTTCCAAAATTTTCGTTTACTTTTTGTAGGCTAAGTATTTATTGAATGACCCTCGTAGCTGGCAGGACACACACACACTTAACTCTAACAAAAATTAGCACTTTAATGCTTAATATTACTGGATCCTTTGAATAGAAAAGTGGTGTTCACAGTCCTGCAATATTTTTGAACGGCTTATCCAGCGATACCCCACACAGTGACGTATTAAGACTACTTGATGCCTTAAGCAATCCACGCCTGTGGGTCCCGCCCCCTATCCGTATGTCAACTAGAATCGGTCTTTAAACCTTTACCGCCTAAAAACATTAGTTTTTTTGTAAAATAAGATGATGAGATGTAACGTACCTTAAGAGTAGGTGCGACAACAATAAAAACCAAAGCATAATTATTTATTTATTGAAATGCACCTTGCGGCTTTTCCGGGCATTGAATTCATGCAAGATAGTATTAACGTTTTTAACACATCGGACTCAATGTATAATGTCGATAAATTATCGAGGCTTTCTTGTATCATCTTTGTCCTTTTTTATTTTTTTAATATCATATTCTTATTTTGAAAAAGAACGTTCCGCTGGGGTGTGAGAGGGTATTGAAAGTTCGTGGGGATCACCCTGACTAGGATAGATTTATTGGATGGAATCAAACACGGCAGATGACGGCTACATGGCGGGCCTTTTTATTATTGACAGATGTCACAGATAGACCACAGATTACACAGTTCATTTTGACACGGAGTACACTTCTGTTATATTTTAATGAATATGCCACAGGCTGACTTATATATACATTAGATGATTACAGAGCAAAATATATTATGTTCCTTTACACTCGGACTTCGGGGAGGGAAAATATTCCAGTGCGATTTTTTCTGATAATGATTCTCAATCTCAATACGTCTAGCGCCACACACTTTTCTGTGTCAAAAACAGGAACTAATGAATGTTGCCACTTAATTTTTAACAGAGGGAGCACACAACATCCGGGCTCCCCAAATGTCATCCTCACCTGCGCGCGGTACACCCTGCCACTGACGGACGAGGCGCTGGCGACCGACCGATGGCGGTATAACCATCCAACAAGCCAATCTAAATTCTTCAGAGCGATGACGGGCTGCAGCGTCATCGTTGCGAAAGGATTGTTGTCCGAGGCACTCTAAATATCAATTTTCGTGCTGAGAGAATCCGCATGATGAGGCCTACTTTCCGACCTACGCAGCTTCAAGCCGCTCTAGGATTCGAAAAGTTCCAACTGGAACTTCAAAATCGATTTGCCCTACTGGAAACCACAGGCACTGTCGATGAGAAGGCCGACGAGTTGGTCAAAGCACTACGCGTCGTGTCGCAGACTTTTCGCGTCGCAAAGAAAAAGTAAGGTGTCCAAACTTTCCTCGGAGACTCTCGGACTTATGAGAGAAAGACGAAAGTTGCCATTCACGCCGCGCGCCGTCTTCGTCAGATAAGAGGGCCTTAAACCTAAAAATTAGAAAACTGACGCGACGCGAACTTCGGTGCTCTAACACTCGTGACATTATGATCACGATTGAGCAGAACCGAGGGTCGAAAGTATTCGCTCAGGAATTAGGGAGGTCTCATCTGACGAAACTGAGAACTGCGGATGGTAGGATCGTGACTTCAAAGTCCGAGATACTTGAGGAAGTCGAGGATTTCTACGGGCACTTGTACTCAACGCGGACGGCGAAACCAGCGGGGCATAGTGAAGATGACCATCGAGCCGAACTAACGCGCCACTACACAGAAAACATCCCAGATGTCGACCAGTGCGAGATTAGGGCGGCTCTCGAGCAGCTAAATAACAACAAGACACCTGTTGATGACGGAATAACGACAGAGCTCCTTAAAGCGGGCGGGGCTCCAGTCCTGAGAGAGCTAGCGAGTCTCTTCAACTCCGTCATCCAAGAGGGTACAACGCCGGAGGCGTGGAGCAGAGGTGCGGTGGTTCTGTTCTTCAAAAAAGGTGACAAAACCTTGCTGAAGAACTAGAGACCCATCTCACTTCTGAGTCACGTTTACAAGCTGTTCTCGAGGGTCGTCACGAACCGTCTCACCAGGAGACTTGACGAGTTCCAGCCACCCAGAACAACCCGCTTTTTGAAAAGGCTTCAGTACCGTGGACCACATCCATACTGTTCGGAAGATTGTACAGAAGACCGAAGAGTAAAACCAGCCGCTGTGTATGGCATTTGTGGACTACGAGAAAGCCTTCGACTCCATCGAAATATGGGCAGTTCTGGCCTCTCTGCAACGACGTCGAATTGACTGGCGTTATATCGAAATGTTGAGGTGTTTGTATGACGCTGCAACGATGACTGTCCAGATCCAGGATACAAAAAACACCTAGCCAACGGTGATACAAGGGGATGTGATTAGGGCTTTCAATACCGGTATTCCGGGATCCCGTAATACCGTGATCACGGATTTTATTTTGGCCTGTTACAATACCGGTATTGACACCCCAATACCGTGATTACGGTATTACAAACATTAGATCTGAAAATAATGTGATCTTATTTTCACACTTGTTTTCTACTCTCACTGCTCCTGTTCCTGTCATATTAAAATCTTTTTAATTGAAAACTCCTTGGGTTTAAAAATCGAATACCATTTATTTATTTAAAAAAAGATTCTCGGTCTTGTCACAAGGTTTTGTCAAACTTGTTTAGTCGTTGAGAAAATGGAATTGACTCGAGAAAATTCAAGAGCGATGATTTATTCGAAGTGGTTTAACACAAAAACAGTGTGTTGACCGGATGATTTCTGCATTTGGTGATGAAGCCTCATCCAAAACCACAATTTATCGCTGGTTTGCTGGAAAGCTGTGGACGCCTACAAAACGGCCATTTTGGAGACCCCAAATTCCGAATGGAATGGTTGCTTCAATGATTGGTTCCATCGTATGGAAAAATGTATCAAATTTCGCGGAGAATACTTCGAAAAGCAATAAATAAATTTTTAAATAGTAATGTTGTGTCACTTCCTTGATTCCCGAAATTTTCAGTGCCGCCCTCGTACTTAGCTAGTTAAACTATACTTAACTTACTTGCATTTCTACAAATAATGATACCTATGTTGATTCTTGATTAATTTTGTTACTTGTTTAGTTTTAGATCTTTTGATTGTTTTTTTATAACTTAATTATTAAGAATGTTACTAAAATGATTACCAAATGATTGCTACTAGCTAGTATACTTTACTTACTTACGTTTCTATAACTAATGATACCTATATTGATTTTTACATGAGACATGATGGCATTTAGGTAACAATAAGAAATTTATATTTTTTTGATATTGTACAAACAAAGTCTATGTGAAATGCCCTCCTGCAAAAAGAGTAAGATTAAGTTTAAGTTTTCATTGTTCCTAATTCCTAGTCCTACGTAAATAATCAACCAATACCAAATTATTATATAAGAATTAAGAAAGCTATGTATGTATAACGTATTTATTTTATTATTTTCAATAAATAAGAACAATAAAGAGTGATGTGAAAATATAAAAAGGCGTATTTTATTGGTTTTATTAATGTTCTAATTGAACTTGCGTTCAATATCGGACTTCCGGTATTGATACCGGGATCACGGTATTGACTTTTCCAATACCGGTATTGATACCGGTATTGAAAAAATTCGGTATTTGAAAGCCCTAGATGTGATATCCCCGAAACTTTTCACCAATGCGTTGGAGGACGTTTTTATGACGCTGGACTGGACTGGACAGGGTATCAACGTAAACGGCGAGTACATCTCACACCTTCGTTTTGCCGATGACATCGTCATAATGGCAGAGACACTGGTACAGTTAGACCAGATGCTGCACAGCCTAAATGGAACCTCTCGGCGGGTTGGCCTTGGCATGAATTGGACAAGAACAAAGTCATGTACAATATCATGTATGTGTCTTGTCGAGTCCAATCCGCATTGAAGGGTCGCTACTCGAAGTTGTGAAGGATTACGTCTACCTAGGACAAGTTATCCAACTCGGTAGACACAACTTTGAGAAAGAAGCCGACAGGAGGATCCGATTGGGTTGGGCAGCGTTTGGAAAACTTCGTCAAGTCTTCTCGTCGCCAATCCCGTAGTGTTTGAAGACTAAGGTCTTCAACCAGTGCGTCCTGCCCGTTATGACATACGGTGCCGAAACTTGGACACTGACAGTCGGGCTGGTCCACAAATCCAAGGTCGCTCAGCGCGCCATGGAGCGGGCTATGCTCGGAGTTTCTTTGAAGGATAAGATCAGAAATGAAGTTATCCGGATGAGAACCGGAGTTACCGACATAGGCTGCGGAGTAAGCAAGCTGAAGTGTTAGTGGGCTGGCCATATTTGTCGAAGGACCGATGGCCGGTGGAACAGACGAGTCCTGAAGTGGAGACCGCGTATCGGCAAGCGTAGTGTGGGACGCCCCCCAGCTAGATGGACCGACGACCTTAAAAAGGTGGCTGGGACAGACTGGATGCGGAAGGCTGAGGACAGGGTGTTGTGGCGCAGCCTGGGAGAGGCCTATGTCCAGCAGTGGACTGTTATAGGCTGAGTTGATTGATTGATTGATGTTCCGCTGAGCAATTTGCAATCATAAGCGATAAAAATATACGCAGGGCTGTTTCCACATTAGGGAAAGCTGATTCAATTGTATCATCATGTATTATTTTATACAATTGTGCGTGAGTTTGATGTAAACTTGTGCGAGCCGAATCACTGGGTCTGAAACTTATTTTATCAAAACAAAACAAAACTTTATGTACCTAAGCGAACACAATATTATGAACAGAACTTGAAATAATTGTCGACAAACACACACACTAATTTGTGCTATGTGACTCACACAGCACCTTAGATTTTTAGTTTACCTACTGAAACTATTGACTTACTTATTAATTATCAAATTAATTGTATTACCTATGCATAGAAGCCGGCCGACACAAGTACTCAAAAAACAAAACATTTGATTGACACAGAGATCGGGGGTGCCAGGCGGGGGGCCCGCGGGGAAGAGGTGGTTTGTGATTGGCTGATCGCAATTCCGGTGCATTCGAATTGCCGAATGCACTAGCGGGCAGCGAGTGTGCAAGCGGGAGCGGGGTTATGACTCTAGGTCGGACTCTATGTCAACTTAAAACGCGCGAATTTTCAAATTAGTCCTAGAAACTTTTTTTGGTGTGGTTTTTGGTGACGTGAGAGTGAGACGTGGTGCCCTAACGGATTTTTTTTGTGCTTCTTCTGGGGCCCCTCAGACGTGATGCCCTAGGCAATTGCTTAATTTGATTAAGGGTTAATCCGTCACTGGCGGTGGGGTCCCCACACCATGGGGTAGACGAGAAAATAAAATATCATCCCCACATTACGTTATTTCTATTGGTTGTGTGAATCGGAAGTGATCGCGTTTTACGAATTTTGAGTCGTACTGTAAGTACCTAATTATTGTACCTACCTGTCTGGCTGCCTAAACAAGGTCAAAGTAAATAGCTAGCGAAATTTCACATAGGTACGTGATGGGTATCGAACTATCGATATCTACACTATGTAGGTAAGTAATGATCAGAGATCGGATATTCGGATGCATATTTACCTAAAGTTAATTTTTTTGCTATGAAAGTATGGAAGCGGCTTATAAAAATCTTTTTTTTTTAAAGAGGCCACGAACAACGGGAATGCATAACTAGTCCGGTGTATAGTAGGGAAGCGACTTCTATAAAAACATTTATTTAAAAAAAAAACCCGGGATTATTGGATTGCATGTATATTTAAAATTAATGTTTCTACCTACTTTACATCATAATATTAGGTAGGTAGGTACATATGCATCCAATTACATTATATGTAGTCAGAAAAAAAACAAAATTTGTTGATTCGGGAAAGGCAGGCGGAATTTTTACGATCGATACAAAAGTGCATTCCATATAAGCTAACATTTGAAAGTAAGTTAATATAATGTACATTCGATTCAGAAACCTAAATTTGTATTCCCAGAGCCGCGGGATTTTGCGATACAAAAGCGCATTCCATATTAGCCAACATCTCAACTTTAGGTGAATATGCATCCGAATATCCGATCTCTAGTAATGATACTTAAAACAACCAAAATAATTTGATTCTTTTTTGTGTTCAACGACCGCATGTAGTGTAGTTACTTGAAGTCATCTGCCATCATCTGCCTGCCTTTTCGTTGGGGTCAGCTTCCAGTCTAACCGGATGCAGCTGAATACCAGTATTTTACATGGAGCGACTGCCTATCTGACATCCACAACCCAGTTACTGGGTAATACGATACCCCTTGGTAAGACTGGTTGTCAGACTTTCGGGCTTCTGACGACCCGTAACGACTGTCTAAGAACCACGAATGACAGCCGGGACCAACGGCTTAACATGCTTACCGAGCCACGGAGGGGTCTTGGTATGTAAAGATGGTCACCCATCTACGGACCAACCGCGGCAAGCGTAGCTTAACCTGATCGATAGACCCGTGTGGCTGTTATTATTTAGCCACAAACCACTCTGTGGTGTAATTATTTGAAGTATCCCACTTATATTATAAACTAGCTGCGCCCCGCGGTTTTACCCGCATAAGTCTCCACCCCGTGGGAATATCGAGATAAAAGTATCCTTTGTCCTATCAGAGTCACAGTCTACTCATGTGCTAAATTTCACGCAAATCCGTTCAGCCGTTTTAGCGCGACAGCGTAACAAACAAACATATAAAATAATTATATCTTTTCTCTTTATCAATTTACTAGCTGCGCCCTGCGGATTCACCCGCATAAAGGTCATCACATCACTCACTATAACCGCAACGCTCCAGCGCAGTAACGGCCCGGCACCGCCTCGAAAATATCCACTCGCTTGTCGCCAACGCGCCGCCGCCGTTAGCAAGTCGCTCACTCACTCGCTGCAGGCCATGCACTTATGCAGGCTAGACATGGGTCGGTATGCGAATTCGTAATACCGAAACTATTTATCAGAATAATTACCAATACCAGGTTTGGAAACTATTTATTTTAATAACTATGTACGAGTACCTCTCACCGAGTTCTCTTTAAAGGGATTGGAATGGTTTTGAAACTATTTATTTTATTACGGCACTATGTATTTGTGATCCAGAACTCGGGTTCAATATTTGAACGTTTGGTCGGTATTAAAAATAAGTTGAAATAAACATTTCTGAGTAAATTAACTTTTATTCATACTACTCAATCCAGGCTTAGGACTGGCTACAAATTAGTTTATCCTTGACCTCTAGTTCATATTATTTCGGCAGCGTGGACCGCTTCGGGCATCAATCGGGTTTTGTCGCTACTACTCGGTAATTCGTCAACACCAGTGCTGCCAATTTAGCATTTTTTTGGCTAAATTTAGCATTTTCCCTAGTCATTTGGCATGCAAAAATTCAATTTAGCATATAGCATATTATTTAGCATTTTACTCGGCAAGATTTATTTAAACTTGAATTTCCGAACGCAACATATGAACCCTCAAAAAACGCGGTGATGTTTCTGAACGCTACCGTAGTGGGGAAATCCCGCTTGGATTGATTGAAGTTATTGAACTACATAATCTGTGCTTAAGTTGGCAGCACTGCATTTTTATGGTTTAAATCTAACTTTTCATCAAAGGTGTTCTAGAATTTCATGTTTTGTTTTATTCGTTTGTGGTTGCGTTCATTGAATTAGAGTTTTATTTTATAGAGTTTATTAAATTGACAATGGTGCCGATTCCCTTGTTCACAAACTTAACTAAATTTAAGTTCAGCGCATCTCTTTCTTTCTATTTCATTAAGAAGAGGACAGAAGATAAGTTTTAGTTTAGTCCTGTCAAATTAATCAGTGCCTGTCATTACTCCATACAAGTTTAGACGTGATTAAAAACTTGCCTACTAAAATTACGTCAACTTACGTCAAGCGGTGATTAATTTGACAGGACTAAACTATAATTTATCTTCTGTCCTTTTCTTAATGAAATAGAAAGAAAAAGATGCACTGAACTTAAATTTAGTTTAGTTTGTGAACAAGGGAATCGGCACCATTGCCTCCAAAATATAACCAACATTATCGTGCAGAGTGGGAATTGATGTCCGATTTTAAAGAATGGCTTCAGCCGGTCGAAAGTTACACCACAAAAGCGTACTGTAAGTATTGCAAGTCTCAAATTGTGGCAAAATATTACTGTCTAAAACAGCATGCTTTATCTTCCAAACACCTAAAAGCAATGGAACCATTAAGAGGTAAAAAAAAAATTGAGTTCCCGAAAGTAATAAAAAATCTTAACACTCAAAAAGCTGAAAGCACACTTGCTATGTTCATATGTGAACATTGTTCCATTTTGACCACTGATCATTTGTCTCAAGTATGTAAGAACAGATTTAGCGATAGCCAAAGTGCTGACTTGCAACTGCACAGGACAAAGTGCACAAATATAATTAAGAACATATTGGCACCACATTTTTATCAAGAATTAGTAGACGACATTGGAGATCAAGAATATAGTATATTGATTGATGAATCAACAGATGTCTCAGTAAGCAAACTATTAGGCGTGACATTTTAGCTTAACATTGCAGAAAATTGTTTCCACTTTTTTGGGATTAGTCGAACTTGAAGATGGAACAGCAAACGGTATAGTAAATGGCTTAAAGTTATTGCTTTCCGGTTTGAATTTGAATATAAAAAATATCATCGGCATTGGTACGGATAACGCAACTGTTATGACAGGAACCACCAACGGTGTCCATCAATTGCTGAAAACTATAACTGGCAAAGATAACTTGGTATTAGTACGCTGTGTGTGTCATTCCTTGCAATTAGCAATGTCACATGCCTCCGAACAGACACTACCTAGAAATATAGATTTTCTAATACGTGAAACTTATAACTGGTTCAGTCATTCGTCGAAGCGGCAAATGTATTATAAAGAATTATATAAAACTATGAACTGTGGATCAGACCCCCTTAAGATCCCTCGATTATGCAATACTAGATGGATATCCATCGAGCCAGCTGTGGTTCGCATTTTGGAACAATGGGACGAGTTGAAATTGTTGTTTCAAGTTGCCAGAAGCAGCGAACAATGTTACATGGCAGATATGTTGCATAACATGTACAATGATCCCGTAAACCATTTGTATTTAATTTATATTAAGCCAATCGTTGAAGAAGTCCAAAAGGTAAATAAACTTTTTGAAAGTTATGATGTTGACATAACAAAACTTTACAATGACCTTATTGGCTTAACGGAATCTATAAGTCGACGCATTTTGAATCCTACCGCCAGAGTTGACGTATTGACACAAGATATTGCCAGTTACGTAGATCCGTCGTTGTACATGGGCTACGCTTTCGAGACAAAATTAAGGGAGTATAATTTAGCACAAGAAGTGACGCAAAACCTTAAACAGAGATGCATAAATTTTACCCTCAAACTTGTAACAGAATTACAATCGAGATTGCCTACGAACTTTGCAGTTCTACGAAAATTTTCAATGTTTTCAATGCAGGAAACGCTAAAAGTTGTCAAGCCACCAATCGTTGAAATAGCGCAATAATTTAATATAGATGCAACAGGAATTGATAAGCTTATATCACAAAGGCGAAACATTGTTTTTAAACAATGGCAGTTTACTTCCTCTACTGTTAAATTTTGGTGAGAAGTCTCAGACTACAAGGACGCTGCTGAAAATAATCCCTTCAAGGAACTGGCAGCATTTGCAACAACGTTATTAACATTACCTCATTCGAATGCAGACGTAGAGCGTGTATTTAGCCAAGTTAATTTGGTAAAAACTAAACTCAGGAACAGTTTATCAATTTCAACCTTAATGCAATCTTATACGTAAGATTCGGATTAAAAAGGGTTAACAAATGCTGTCACTCCTACGAGGTTCCTGAGCCTATCTTGCGAAAAATAGGGACAAATGAGGCCTATAAATCTACATCTTCCGCTCCAGCTGCATCTATTGAAGGGGATACAGACGAAGGTCTTCATATGTTATTTGTGTCACAAAATTAGTTCTATATTTTTTTTAATAAACGCTCTCTCTTTCTGTGTTGGCATTTTTTTTTAGCATTATCCTAAAATTTTAGCATGTTTTTGGCATTTTCTGAATGTAGATTTGGCAGAAAATATTTTTTAGAGTTGGCAGCACTGGTCAACACGTGTCAAGCCAATTAATAGTTTCACGCGATATATAGTTATTGTGGAAGCCAATGGTGCCGATTCCCTTGTTCACAAACTACACTAAATTTAAGTTCAGTGCATCTTTTTCTTTCCATTTCATTAATAAAAGGACAGAAGATAAATTTTAGTTTATTCCTGTCAAATTAATCAGCGCTTGACGTAAATTGACGTAAATTTAGTAGGCAAGTTTTTAATCACGTCTACACTTGTATGGAGTTGTGACAGCCGCTGATTAATTTGACAGGACTAAACTAAAATTTATCTTCTGTCCTTTTCTTAATGAAATAGAAAGAAAAAGATGCACTGAACTTAAATTTAGTTTAGTTTGTGAACAAGAGAATCGGCACCAATACCATATTTAAGGAATTATGTCAATACATGAATTACTATTTATGGTAAGATATATCACCCATTTCTATTGCAGGCACGCCATCGCCACGGTGAGGTGAGAGCTTGTTGTTCACGCGCCGCTAACTACTTCGTTGGTTGGTACTAGGGGTCACCGTACGGACGGCGAGGCGCCGACATGCATACCGCTTGCAGGCGTTTCTTCAGCAAGGAGCGGGCTACTCGCTTGAAGCGCGCGGTTGGCGCGACGTATGACAGTTCGCGAGCAACGCACTGCCCGCGACCTGTCCACTATCCTATTCATCGTTAAATAGACTTTAATACACTAGATTTAAAATCCAAACTTGAATGACAAGTTATTTGCTGTGTCGGAGCGGTGCAGTGAGTGATGACCTCCATGTCATGGTCTAACCATGTGCCAAATTTCATCCAAATCCGTTCAGCCGTTTTAGCGTGAAAGCGTAACAAACTCACTTTTGCATGTATAAAATAATAATACCTATCAGTTAGGATAGTAAAGGTGCTCGCAGACGTCAGACTTTTTCTACAGCCGATTCTAATTCTATACATTTACACGAGGAAACCGGCATGTCCTAGAACCAAAAATTCGAAGACATGTGACATCTACCAACCCGCACTGGGCCCGCGTGGTGGACTACGGCCCACTCCCTCTCACAGAGAGGAGGCTTGTGTCCCAGCAGTGGGAACATTATAGGCTGATTAATGATTATGTACACGAGCAACCTTTTGTAGGACATGTGCGGTGCACTATTGCTATCTACCGGTACGTCATATTTTTCTCCTACAAAAATCGGTCTCCGATTATCACAGCTTATGGATAGGATAGGATAATATTGATAAATATGTAAAAGTTTGTATGTATGTATGTTTGTTACTCAATCACCCAAAAATGGCTAAACGGATTTGCATGTATGAACTATCTATAATATAGGTAATTATTATTTTACACTATAATATTCTAGTTATATTTATTTTAGGAGTATGTTAGTATATTCCCGTATTATTTTAGGAGTATTTAAGTATATTCCCATATTATTTGTTACGTGAATTGTTTCGATTTCATGTACCTTTTCTCTTCAACTCTTACGCACGGTGTCTACATCTCTTTATCTACTTTCCTATCGCAGGTATGCTGGAAGAGATTTCTTTAGAAATAAGTCACCTTTCTACGTATTTTTCTGTTTATGTGTGTGTGTGTACATAAATGGTTAAATAAATAAATAGTTTATAACCTGGATACCTACTTTTCATCCCGGTAGTACGTTCCCGTGGGATAACATCCAACCTCAACGCCGGCGAAGTCACGAGCAAAAACTAGTGAGTTTATAAAATCGTTTTCTTTGTGGAGTTTCCTAGATAATATAATTTAATTTTTTTATTGGCTCCCATTTCCATTCCACGCTGAGATTAACGATAGCATAATCAGCCTATAGGTAATGTTCACCACTGCTGGGAGACAAGCCTCTCGGTGAGAGGGAGTGGGCCGTAATCCACCACAATGACCCAGTGCGGATTGGTAGATATCACATGTCTTTGAATGTTTGGTTCTAAGACATGTCGGTTTTTTTTTCCTTCACCGTTTTGAGAGGAGTGGTGGTGGCATACCTACATAAGGTCTCAAAATAAATAATTTCTAGGTAGACTTGAACTTTTAAAGCATCTGACGTGGAAGCTTGTAAGAATTTGAATGTCTGGCTATAGACGTCAAGCTATATATGGAGTATATTGGTGACTTAAGTACGTAAGCACTACGGTGGAGGTATGCCCGGCTTGAGCAGAGCACCGCCGTGTCCTCGTGGAGGTGATCGGCGGCAGTGATCTCTCGCGTCCGGCCCTGGTTCAGGTCATGGTACGTAGCGAGAGGGCAGGGGCAGCCGTCACCTCCTTCTGCGAAGCAGTAATGCTCGCGAAGGAGGAGGCGGGACGGTTGAGGGAAAGGCAAGTTTCGCGCCCTCTCGCTCCTAGTCGCCGTAGGAGTCGCCCAGGGCGTCGGGAATCCCGGGCGGATTTCCGGCCACCGCAGGCGCGGTCTTGCGGACGGTGAGCAATGGGTAGCTCACCGTCCGGTAAGGACCAAGCCCGGGTCAATGGCGCGTTGTATTCCACGCGCGCCTCAAAGAGATGTCAGCACATAGGTAGGGGTCCACTAGGGCCGATGCCTGCCGGGGTCGCGGGAAGGTACTTATGGGTCACCGAGGCCCCCGCAACACAGGCAACAGGAAGGAATACGGGTGGGTTTTAGTCAGTAAGAGTCTGACACACCCACCCGCTCCGCCCAGAGCGGGAGAAGCTATTTGATGATTTCCCACCCTCAAAAAAAAAGTACGTAAGCACCTCATACATTAACGACAATACATACAAAGTGTAATTATCGCAATAACTAAAACCCCGCAAAGGGGTCATTGAACAAACATCATCATGAACAACTTTTACTCTAAAATCAACCCTGAAAAAACGATAAATAAACTGTTCCATAAATTTTGGCGAGTTATGTTAACGTCACCCGTTACAAACATTTGTATGTAACGGGTGAGTATTTTTTTGGGTTTTCAGTTTGTTCAATTAGGTACACATGGCTAATTATCAAGCTATAAATTTCCAGTACTTATAAGCTGGGGGGTAACCATCACCTCATAAAGCAGTATTATTATAATATTACTTCCAGTGGGAAAGTGATCGAGCTATACAGGACTTATAGCTCTATCTCTTTTTCACGCTGAAGTAATATTGAAGTAATACTGCTATAAGAGGTGATGGTTACCCCCTGATCTCGGATTGTATTGATAGCTTATATTGGAAAATGGAAATGTATAACTTGGTATGTAGCCGTGTGTAATTACATTGTAGATCTATTCAAAGTTCGGATGTTCCTCAAATATACCATTTTCAAATAATACCTATTTTTCTTTCAGAATCCCTGTGGGACTTCTGAAATAAAAATATTATTATCTCCAATTTTGTCTGTTAAGAATGCAAATTTGTTAAAATGTAATAAACTAATAGAGAACCCTAACTGCATTACACACTATCAATCATAATCTGAATCATTTTGAAGTATATTGCTAATCCATTGCTCATAAGTTCGAAAACTGTGTCGGCTCAACAACGAAAATAACACCATGAATGTTGCTGAACTGTTCAAGTATTACGTACCTAAGCAGCATATTAGTAATTTTTAACCCCCCCCCCCCCCCCCCCCCCTCTGGGCGGAGCGGGTGGGTGTGTCAGACTCTTACTGACTAAAACCCACCCGTGTTCCTTCCGTTGCCCGTGTTGCGAGGGGGCTCGGTTATCCTTTAGTACCTTCCCGCGACCCCGGCAGGCATCGGCCCTAGTGGACCCCTACACTTGTGCCGACATCTCTTTGAGGCGCGCGTGGAATACAACGCGCCGTCAACCCTGGTCCTTACCGGACGGCGTGCTACTCACTGCTCACCATCTCCTTGACCGTACCTACCTACATAATCCTATTTAATTCATGTCGATTGATGATTTATGAGTTGACTTGATGATGATATTTTTTATACCCGATGTCGGCCTGTATTTAATTCTCTAATCATTAGAGAATACAGGCCGACATCGGGTATATCGACACACAATCGTAGTTCATTAGAGTCTAATGACCTAAGATTAAACGATGCTGTGTCTGTCTGTGTCAAAGAGAATTATATAGGAAAATCCAATGAAACATTTGCGATACTCATAGAGTACATTGTACATACCGTGTATTAACAAACAATATTCATGTACAAGTACAGACTAGAAAACGCCAAATTATTATGTCAGGCGTAATATTTATCCTATACAGGCAGGTGATTTTTTTTTTATAAATCTTGTTGTTTTTTTTTATAAATTGTTCAGTAAAATCACCCGTTACTTGCGGACGAATATTTCACCAACCTGTATAAACTGATAAATTGACGTTTTCTTAACCTATTGACCGACACGTCAAAAAAGCAAACACGTGCCCTCGGCGCCAAGCTACGAATTATTCCTCAAAATCTGTATGTAGTCGTGACCGTGGCGTGCTGGGCACATTTTGCTGTATCATCTATACATGACTGTGGCAGTCAAAAGGTTAAACAATAACATAGCACCTGTTATTTATTATTTTAACAGTGTAATAATACCTACTAACTAAACATGAATATTTTTACCGACCGTAAACAGTATCAGTCACTTCCGTCAGTCGCAGGTCGATTCACACCGGGTAAGCAGCGGCCGGCAGTGGCGCGGTGAGCACGTTCAGTGTTATATAATTTTAAACTTTATCTCCATAATTCAAAGACCAGTATCGCTCGCGCGGACGGCCGCTGTCGGCCGCTGCCGTTCCGGTGTGAATCGGCCCTAAGACCGCGTTCTATTTACAAGTGATCGTCGCGCGAATACCGGCTAGCTATTGTATATGTACCTAGTTATGTTTTAACAAAAATAAATATCTTCTCTTAAGACGCTGACAACAGCACTGTAAGACTGCATAGAAAATAATGAGAAGCGCGATGACACAACGCTTGTAATTTATTGCAAAATATGAAGCTCTCTATTTACTCAAAATTGATTTGAGTAATCGAAAATAAAAAAAACCACCAAGTTCTGCATTCAATTATGACGTTCTTGTTATTAATTAAATTCGTCACGTACGTTGCTATTTAATACAGATATTTTGTATTGGAACTCTAGGCAACAGGTTAGTTTACCGTTAGTTTGTATCGAGATTTTTATTCAAAACGCGTTCTGGTAACAACCAAATTCTGAGAAATATGTTCAAAATTAACATATATTTTTTCCGCTACCACAAACTATACAGACTTGGCAATTTTTTTTCTTAAGACAAGCTTACTTTGGTCATTTGCCTCTTGTCAGCGCCATACGCGATCGTTGCCCTCAAATGTCACTTGTTCCGAGAACCTTGAGGGCAACCAGCTCCTCGTAGAGCAGTATTATTTTAATATTGCTTCACAGTGGGAAAGAGATGGAGCTATACCCCCTGTATAGCTTCATCTCATTCTGATGTTGTTCTGAACGCGTGGCACACGACGATCGCATATTCGCGCGACGATTGTTTTTAAACAGAACGCGGGGTAAGTCGCGTCCCATAGTTTGTTGTGTATAGTTTAAGTTTACGTACACACGGCTACCAAGCTATACATATCCAATATAAGCTGACCTCTCATTGTACAGAAGTCCTATAGAATGCAAGATTAGCTTATACTGGAAATTTATAGCTTCATATGTAGCGTGTTTACCTAAACGGTATTTGTTTAGGTAAACACGGCTACATATGAAGCTATAAATTTACCTCAAGTACGGTTCCGTACGAGTTTTATAAAATTTAACTTAACATTGCACCCAATCAGAAAGTTGACAACGTCGCAAATAGCTGTCAAATATTTTTTTTTTGATAAATTTTTCAATATTACTAAATTAAATGATTGTTACGCTTTGTAGTGTACTACAAAGTTGATTATGCTACGGCTACATTGTCGCGATCTCTGTTGTACAGCGAGACATCGAGCAGTGTGCGAGAGAGAGCGTGCGAAGTGTAGTTCGCCTTATCGAGATAATGGTGCCGATTCCCTTGTTTACAAACTAAACTAAATTTAAGTTCAGTGCATCTTTTTCTTTCTATTTCATTAAGAAAAGGACAGAAGATAAATTTTAGTTTAGTCCTGTCAAATTAATCAGCGCCTGTCACTACTCTATACAAGTTTAGACGTGATTAAAAACTTGCCTACTAATATTACGTCAATTTACGTCAAGCGCTGATTAATTTGACAGGACTAAACTAAAATTTATCTTCTGTCATTTTCTTAATGAAATAGAAAGAAAAAGATGCACTGAACTTAAATTTAGTTTAGTTTGTGAACAAGGGAATCGGCGCCAATGTAACCGTAGAATTACGAATTGCAATTATTAATATAGTAATACTAAATATTTAGTTTGAGGTGTAAAAAAATGCGTTGGGACACTTTCAAAATGCTTGTTTTGCGAAATATTTGACAGCTATTTACGCTGTTGCAAACTTTCTCCTTGCACTCTATTATACCTAGTTGAATTCACCGTGGGAGTTATTAATGTAATTAGTAGATATAGCATAATAGGCCTATAATGTTCCCACTGCTGGGACACAGACGTTCTCTCTGTGAAAATTAAGTAGTAGATATAAACTTTTCTAATTACTGCCGCCCGGCCATTCTTTCCAGACATTCGGTTGATTTAACTTGACACTATTAGATTCAGACCCAGGATTTAGATAAATGGATCTATCGCCATTACTGCTTTGCGGTTTCTGGCAGCCGATAGTAGTATGGTCTTTCGCATCATCCCTGGAAATAGAATTCGGTTATTAGATTTCTTCTGCTGGTAATTTTATCAAGCATCTGTTAAATTAATAATACATTAGGATTTATAACATGCAAAGATGTAATTCTAGAAATGATCTTTAGAGAAAGATTGATTTATAGACAAAAATTTAATAGGTGTGCCCTAACTGTACTTCTAGATCTTTCATTTTTTTTGGGTGGGAACTTCTTCCGCTCTGGGCGGAGCGGGAGGGTGTGTCAGACTCTTACTGACTAAAATCCACCCGTGATCCTTCCGTTGCCTGTGTTGCCAGGGGCCTCGGTATCCCTTTCGGACTTTCCCGAGACCCCGGCAGGCATCGGCCCTAGTGGACCCTTACACTTGTGGTGACATCTCTTTGAGGCGCGCGTTCAACACAACGCGCCAGATTTATTTATTATATTATGTATAGTTTTATATTAATCGCTTCGTTGGTCTAGCATGAGGTCCTGGGTTCGATTCCCGGGTCGGGCAAAGTGTTATTGGGTTTCTCTATCTGGAATTTCTGAGTAGCAGCCTGGATTGCGCCCGGTCGATAGCAATAGGCTCGCCCCCTATTACATGGGACTTAAAAACATAACTGGCGAAATGCGGGTGTACTACAGGTACACCTCTGCCCAACCCTTCGGGGAAACAAGGCGTGGATGTTATGTTATATGTTTATATTAATGTGTTATACACATAAGCCTTCCGGAATAAATTCTCTAAATCATGGTGAGAACCGAAACATCAAAATCCGTTGCGCAGTTTAGTAGACACATAGACAGACAACGCGGTCAAATAAGCAGATACGAAAAGCGACTTTAAATTATTATACATATAGGTGATATTAGTTTGTATCGAGCTAAACAGTGTTCCCTGTGTTTCAATAAATTGGCTAACAATAAAAGATCAAAAACTTACACATAATTAAAAGTCTCCGGACAGAATTTGCAGAAGTATTTCTTATCGTTCGGTCTTGATGGCTGTAACCAAATAGATCCAGTTAGATTGATTTAAAACAAGCAAATATAGGACAAAGTTGGGTCTTAAACTTAAAGCACATAATTATAGGTACCTACTACAAATAACGATATAAAGGCCGGCTTAGACCAAACGAGCGAATGCATTTTCTCTCCCCGTTTCAACATGAGGCCAGTCGTTCCGCAGTAACAAATTCACATGTCAGCGGGGGTGAGGGGTGCGGCACTGCGCAGCGAGTAGCGCACTTCAGAGCCGCCATCAAGTCGAGCTGTTCCATATTATTTTTGCGTAAACAAGATAGAGCGTTCCTTCGTTGGTTGAGTTGGCAAAACATCGAGATTTTTATATTAACTTAATATACCTTCAGGAATAAATTCTCTAGACGATGCTGAAAACCGCATCACAATCGGCTGCGTGGTTTAGAAGAACACAACGCGGTCACACAAGCAACTTTAATTTATAATATGTATACAAAGTGTCGTTTTGCATCCTCGTCAAATTTCAAAGACATATATAATCAAATAAAATTACGATACCTGCTCAATAATTAATACATACTTGCTTTTTAGTTATTTAAGGTTGACAGTATTTTTGAATACACCACTTTCACAGAACAGAATCACCCCGTTGTGTATGCGGTAGTGTGTATGTAAAAGGGCAGTTACAGTGCGGTATCACACGGGCCGCGTTTTAACATGCATGTCCCACACGTGCCGATTCCCGAAAATTAGAAAAAAAAGACCTACTTATTTTATTATTGATTCGTGTCGAGAATCATTAGCATAGTTACCTCCTTGAATTTGACGAGGATGCAAAACGACACCTTGTATAATTATATCAAGAAAATTATGCTCTTGTTCTATGTTCCTTTTGTCTAAGCACACCGTGAGTAAATGTGGTGTTCCAACAATGGGCCACCTGGTATCGTGTCCCGATACGCTACAGGATGCAGGACGCTAGAGTGGATGGCTATAAGAGTAGGGGAAGACCAAAGAAACGATGGATGGACCATGTGAAAGATATAGCTAGAAAGGGGGTGAAATTTGACAGGACTAAACTAAAATGTATCTTCTGTCCTCTCCTTAATGAAATAGAAAGAAAAAGATGCACGAAACTTAAATTTAGTTTAGTTTGAGAACAAGGGAATCGGCACCATTGTAAAACACTTATTATGCCTTATCCTGTATGAGAATAAACCTGTAGTTATATAAATAAACCCTAAAACCATTTTAAATGTGCAATTATCCCGGGATGAAACCTCGGAAAATATAGCACGCCAACTAGGAGATATTATAGTTAACTAAATTTCTGAATAGATTTCGATAAAAGTTGGCAATAAAGTAAAATTCATTATGTAGTCTATATGATCGGTGCTGAGAAAGGAGGCGGCTGGTATTTACTACATGGCCTGGGGGCCTAGGGCGGCCAAGACTGCAAATCCGCCACTGCATGCACACGTCAGTCACGTCAACATCAAGTCTCCCATCAGTCACGTCAAAAAATATAGTTACGTAGAAGTTGTAGGACGTTGGCTACACACATAAGTCACGTCACTACCGGCGTCACGTCAGTCGACGTCGCGTCACCGTCAAGTCAGAACTTGTATTGCTACGAACAAAACGTGGCATTGTGATAAAGGCATTTTTTATTTTTATAAGTTTTGTTTAATTTCGTTCTTACCTTAGGTTGTCACCGTATTTGAGAATGCTGGTTTACCTGTTATTGGCAACTGTATAAGTTCATGACTGTTATCTACTTTTATTTGATATTTTGTGTACAGAAGCTGTTGGTGTACCTTTATAAATAAATAAATAAGGCAATATGTAAACGAGATATTGCTATGACTGACTGACTATCTGTTCTCTGTTCCCTGAAATTGACGTCTTGACGTTGACGTGACTGACTGACGTATGTGCATGAACCTATAATTTATTTTGTGCGCTAATCTCTGGAACTACCAGTCGGATTTGAAAAAAAAAACGTTTTGCATTTGTTCATTTAGTGTTGAGTAATGTTATACGCTATTTAAAATTACGCGACGACCCTCAGTGGCCAAAGAAATAGAAAAGAAGTCAGAAAGAACGCCAAGCGAAAACGAAGTAAAAGCATAGGCGAGCGATGTAAATAATAAATATCATAATCATTAATACTAGGGGATGGTCGGGACCATTCGTATGCGGGGCACATTCATACAGTCAAATTATAACTTGAAGGAAACAACGTACGGTATTGCTTTTGTAGGTATGTGTGCGTGAGTCGAGACTCGAGGTACCAACTTTACGTCAACGTAGTATCGCGCCATACGCACCGGTGAGAGTGAAATGACAAACACGAACGTGTTTTCGCGCTAGGTAAGTAATTTTTTGATCAATGTTTTTGTCTATTGTTACCGTAGATAAAATAACTTTTCGTGTAGAGTATTCTATCAGTAAGTGTTAAAAATTAAGTGGCAACATTCATTAGTTCCTGTTTTTGACACAGAAAAGTGTGTGGCGCTAGACGTATTGAGAGAAATCGCACTGGAATATTTTCCCTCCCCGAAGTCCGAATGTAAAGGAACATAATATTTGCTCTGTAATCATCTAATGTATATATAAGTCAGCCTGTGGCATATTCATTATAATGTAACAGAAATGTACTCCGTGTCAAAATGAACTGTGTAATCTGTGGTCTATCTGTGACATCTGTCAACAATAAAAAGGCCCGCCATCATGCCGTCATCTGCCGTGTTTGATTCCATCCAATAAATCAATCCTAATCAGGGTGATCCCCACGAACTTTCAATAGTAAGTAGCAAAATATACTTAAGATACGTTTTCAATACTTAATTTATGACGTTTTCCTATTACTATTGAGGTTGAATCAAGAGGTTATATTTTGTTATTATTAAGTTAGTGGGGTACTTTCGGACAGAACTAGATGGGGCACGTTTGAACGCGTACGAATGTGCCCCATGCCCCATCTAGTTCTGTCCACTGTCAACTGGGATAGGTGTGTACGATTTAGTGTGTTAGTGTGCTAGTTTTTGCATTAACTTTGTCCTGTGTTTGCTATCGTCGATGTACGTATATATATTTTAATACCTATTTCTTATTATTTTTTCACAGAAACATGTTGCGGAAATATAAACCAAAAAAGACAAGTAGACAAACTGTGGATGAAGAATCCATGCAGTCAGCAATACAAGATGTTATGTTGTAATTGTTTTCTCTAATGTTGAAGATATTCATACTGTTTGTAACTGATGTTGAAATCATTCTTCCTGAACCTAAACCTCCAACAGTTTGTACTTCTACATCAAAACTTTTCACTTTTACAGTAAATTTTTCTAATTTTACCGTTCAATAGTTTTTATTATCTTGTTAATTTAACAACAACTTTTTGCAGTGCTAATCCGCACCAAAGATTAAAAAATGTGATTCTAAATTTAAGATAACTAATTTGCGTAGAAAATGAAGTAATTTTATGTTTTATTGTTGGAGGAAAGTAATTTAATTTTCGTTAATTTTAAGAAAAGTCATTTAAGTTTTGTTTTACATAAGAAAAGCTATGTAATTTTTGTTGACTATAAGAAATGTATTTTATTTTTGTTTAATAGAAGTTAAATCTTTAATTTCATTGCTAATAAAAGAATTTTGATTTATATGTGTCGTTTTAATCGCACGTACGGAACAACGCCACAGCGTACGAAGATACCCCAACAATGTATATTAGGTGCCCCATTGTTGGGGCAGATTCATACATATTCAAGATTTAGTTTAAATCATAATTATGGTTGAACCATCTGAAGAAATCATTTGTCATTTTTTTATATGAATCTCAGATAGTTAGACTATAAATTTAAGCTGTCAGGTGATTGATTCATGAAAAAATAAAATGTGGAAACCGTACAAAGGGTCCCCACCTTTTAACCACCAATATTGTACAACAACGGACAAATAAGAAGAACCCACCATAACACGAATATTGAAGTATCTCTTCACATAACTGTCTTTTACATATGCAAAATGTGGAGTGTCCATGGGAACCTTCTTCTTCTTTTTCTTCTTAATTCCCTTCTTAGCCATGCCTATTGCCTGTCTTGCTTTTGTTTTATGGTAACGAGGAATGTCATCATCATGGGCTAATAAACCTTTTACACGCTGAAAAATAAATCACAATAGATAAGTTTAAAAATATAAAAGGCTGTAGACATTACTATAGTATTTTAGTACCTACATAATCTAGAGCAGGGATTCCCAAACTATTTTGGGCTACTCTTTTTCCAAAATGAACTGATACCTCAGAAAAGCAAAATTTTTAAGTCATCTTGTATGAACTTGTGCACCCTTAATTTTTTTAAAGTACAACAATAATATTTCCTACTAAAATATTAGTCATTATTTTAGTCTCTTATAACAAGTTGGTACACGTTACAGTATCTTGAAAGTTTCAAATAAGAACTTGTGTTAATTAATAGGGGTTGATTTTTAGACCTTGTCAACCCCCAAATCAGTTTAGGGAAACCGATATCTACCACTTTGGGAATCCCTGATCTAAAGGATATTTTGAACAAAGTAGGATGTTAATAAAATACTGCATTTAGTTTTTTATGTTATAAGGTTAACAAATAATTAACATATTATCATATTAATCAAATTGATCTTAATGATTGCAACAACAACAATAAAACAACAGTAATGCATGTGAACAATAAAAAAAAAAAACATTTACATACATTATCCATTTTCACTTTATAAGATTTCAAACTTATGAAGTCATCACCAATTTTTTCATCATCAGACACTATTTCAACCACAGGAACATCTACTTCTATTGCCTCAACATCACTGTCCTTGTCCGATTCCTCTTCCTTACTCAAATTCTTAAGCATATTTAGTATTTCTGAATCGGACACCTCATCCGAGGACTCCTCTTTAATTTCTTTTTTTAAGTTAATGTTTATTTTTTCATTGGGATCTGAATCTATTTTAATAAAGTTTGAAGTATTGCTGTCATCGTCATATTTGATGTAGAAGTAATTTAATAATAAATAGCTGTCTAATGAGGACTGTAAGTTAAGTTCAGAGATTTTCTGTTCTTGAATCAGGGGTTTGTTTATCTGAAAAATTTGAAGGAAAAATTATGCGTTTTCGCAGAAACCTGTCAAAATCAAGTCAGTCAGCCTAGTTTGAACAACTAGGCTGAGAATCTGCACTTTTTGAACATCAAAATTACATGACAGTTTGCTCAGAATGTATTTCTACATGTTCTTGAGCTAATTTTATTTTACCTGTGCATTCTTGTTAAATATATCCAGAAGTGTAGCCTGAGCTGTTTTACTTTTCTCAATTAGTTTATTGCATTTTATCAAAATTGGTGCACATTCATAGCAGACATAATTTGGCAAACCATCATAGGATTTCTGAAAAAAAAACAAAAATAATTGCATATTATTTTATTGTAGTCCAGAATCACCCACTGTTGCGTAACTATACTTACTATAGACCAACTTTCCTTTCTGCCAGTTCCCAAATAAATCTATAACTCTTAATAGTTTCAGTACATACTGTAAAGCCACCAATAGACTCCATACAAGTCCCCAGGTGAGTATCTTGTAGGCTGTACAGCTTGATGTGTGTTGCCAAACATATCCTGCAAGCTTCCACGTCTGATGCTTTGAAGTCCAGTGTCTTTTCCTTTGCCTCGTTCATCTTGAAGCTCTAAAAGTGACATACAATGAGTCTAATATAATAATAAGCTTTTTATGCTTTGAATAAAAGTGTATCTAGAGAGGAATAATTAACCAGTGGAGTGCAGTAACAGGTATTTACTTAATAGTTTACAAAATCAACACATTCTGTTTACAGCGGGTTATTTATATAAAAACCAAATAAATGTAGATAACCTTAAAATTACAAAAATAAGCATAAAAAGAAAAAAAAGGTAAACAGAAAATAAAATAACTTGGTTTGTATTTACATGTGAAATGATTTAAATAATCCTTCGGTTGTTTTTACACAGCAATACATAACACTGTAGTTATCATTAGCAAATAGTATTTATTTTGTTTTTCACCACAGCAGGAATATCACAGATGGAAAATTATAATTTCGAGTTTGTGTGACATTGACATAGATCATTGACATTATATTTTTGACAATCCACATTGACAGAGATTGCTCGTTTTGAAATTGCGTCAAGTCGTCATGGAGAGAATTTTCTGAGGGCAGGAGAAGTGGTGCAAACTGAGTGTAACAAACTCCCCAGCAGCACGTCTTCTGTCTGTTTAGTTAAAAAAACTTTAATTATGTATTCCGGTAGATACAATTGCTTTATTAATTAAAATAATACACAGAAAAACAATTACCTACTCGCTCACCAACCGCCACACACAGAGACTAGAGATGTCCCACATTTTATTTAATTTTATTTTCAAGTTAAGTGTAAGCTGAACCAAACTTATTTATTACGTAAATAATAACTTCTATAACTTACGAAATCCACCCTCGCACTCTGGTACTCTATACCTAATTAAATAATTACTAAAAAAAAAAATATATACCAACCTATAAAATGTTCTATGAAGGCACCGAATAGCTTCTTGGAGTTGGTATATCTATCCTACACTATACACCGTCCCAATATAAAACCGACTGCCCGAACTTCGTCTCCTGGATATCCAAAATCACCACGCTCAACCCATGAATACAATAAAATTAAATGTACAGATATTCTATTTCACGAAGTCCGTTCGGCTTTGATTGTAGTAGTGACGTATCCCGACAAGCGCGCTTGTGTGTGTAAAAGTAGGTAACGTTAGCAAAAAAATCTGATATATATTCAAGTCGAGATTTAATAATCTAAATAAAATTTTGGTTTTAAAAGTATATACATTTTGTAAATAAATTAGATTAGGTTGCAATAAATACAAAAATATTAAGAATATGTAGGCATTTAATTAAGCATTGGTGTTACAGAATGGAAACGAAACAAGTAGGACTATTCAGTATTTTCAATCACTATCAGATAAATTTTCGATTTCCGATTCCGTTTTGCTGTCGTCAGAATCATCTTGTAGTACCTAATGAAATAATGTGAGTATGTAATGATGTTTGTTGTGTCATGTGTGTGTGGCGAGTGTGATACTGATGTTTGGTACGATATTATTTAGATTAAAGTACGAACACAAACAAAACAAAAGTCTACGTAATTGTTACAACAAAATCACGTGCACCTCCAAGGTCAACATTACGTAAACTGTTAAAATTCGTATCTAACATTTTATGATTCAAACTTTGCTCTATTTATCTGATTCACAATTAGTCAATTACTTATTTTTAATTACGATTTTATAACTGTAAGTAGGTACTTAGTTACTACACCTACAATACTGAGAAATCGCCATGACTAAACGTAAACAAAGCAATAGTGGCAAATCAATTGACAGATCAAAAGTACCTCATACATTCTAGTGGGAAAGTAGGCCTACCTGCTTCCTCTGTCTGATAGAAAACTAATAAAACAAAAAATGAGTAAGTAGGTATCTCATATTCAAAGAAAAATTATATGCTAGAATAAGTGACTTGCTTACCTTTCCTGTTCAATAGGTAATCTGAACAGAGACAATTCTGGAATCGATGAATTATTAAGACACCCAAACACACAGCAATACGTTCTCCTGCGATTATCACACATTTTTCATTCATTTAGCGGTGCCGAAAAGCCGTGACGCGCGGACCTCGTGCGGTGTTAGCCCCGACTGGTGCTCTGAGAAACGGGTCGAGATTTTGTTTAAGTGTGCGTGCGGCACAGATACTTTGGCGCATTGTTTTACGTAAACCTACAAATAAAAGGGAATGGCATCAATGAAGTAGAAGTAATGATTATTTAATTTATGTATTTTATTCGTAATCCTACTCAGATGACACAGCTTATAATAAAGGATGACTCACGCTTCACCGTGCCGGGCCCGAGTCGAAGCTCCGCCGTTGAAACGTATTATTGAAACAAATATCAATATTATTTTATATTATTAACCGACTCGGTGACCGTACGTAGTACGTACGTACCTACGTACTATGTACTATCACACACAAAATGAATGGGATATTAGTTGACCGTGCTACGGTCGAGACCCGGCTCGGACCCGTCACGGTGTAGCATGAGTCATCCTTAAGACGTTACAGTATCAGTACAAAGGTTATACAAAAAATCATACACTAAACACAAGTAAGTAATTAATTTGTACCTACTGTCAAAATCCATTAACATTTAATCAAAAGTAGATAGTTAAAAGATTCTGTCTAAGAAACATTTCAGAGTTCTTCTGTATTATAAAGTAGAGACGATAAGTAATTAAACATAGTTACTTGTCTAGGTAATATTTTTTATGTAAGTATTCTTTAGTCCTATGGCTGACTTTTCGATCGTTAGATATATTTTATGTGATGACTAAATATGACGGTTTGGCATATTTTCTATACAGAACCATCATATTTATTCTTCAGATAAATGTTATCTGAAGATTGAAAAATCAGGTCTTAAACAATTAAATTACAAACTAACTCGTATACAGGTACAAAGTGCTAAAATCCTGACTAAATAAACGTAAAGTTAGACTAATGGCTAGTTTCTCAAACGAAAATTATCTCAAAATCAATGACAAATTTTTAAGCGCGCGTAAACTGCTGCGGTTGATGGCTTGATTTATCAACAGCCCATGGCAGCAGTTTACACACGCTTGACAATTTTTCACAATTTTCGTTCTTGAAACTGACACTTAGGGGTTTTTACAAACTAATTTTAGACAACTTCCTCCATGCCTATCAAGTTAATACTTTGTGTGCTCGCTCCGTTCTGGTCACAATGAACTACATTGTTAATTTTATGTTCACCCAAATCAGACTTAACAATTTTCTTTTTTGAAAATACTTTGACTACTGACAAACAATTCTCGAAACCAGTAACAATAGTTTTGTATGTCTTCAAACAAACTGAACCCCTAAACCTATGTTCCAAATATTGCATAAATTCATTTCTGTTATCCATAAACAAAAGTGTATTATAAATAAATGTAGCATTGTAAGTATCATGGTATACAGTACAGGGGAATTTTCCACCGCACAATTTATTTAAATAATTCATATGCTGCAGGCAATGCTGAAATTCTAACAAGTTATGCACAAGTGTAGCATTATACTTCAGACTTAAATTAACTTTATCAAACAAAAACTTCAAACCATTATGAAAGGTTGAAGCGTCCTTTGCGGTATCTGATACTGACAAGCTTTGGCCATGCTTTTTTAAATTATCCAGTAATCTAGATACCGGACCAAGCATTAAATACGATAGAAGAACGCAGTAAGCCCCATTGATGAAGTCCTTATTTTTCTTATGAACATAATACACTAGAGTTAGAATAAGAACCCAGCATTCCTCGGGTACTGTCTCGAGTGGTTTCTTATAATCATATCCAGGAAGAACTTCTTGAAGGAACTTTTCGAAAGCCTCCGACTCTCGCGTTAATAACTTTAATTTCTTTCCAACACGGTGTTTCGTAAATATATCTCGATTGGATATTTCTTCATCCCAATGAGTTACAATTTTCTTTACTGAACTTTTCTCGCCATCCCTCCCAAGAAAAGTAATCGTTGAATCTTGAGAGTTTTGCAAAAGACAATGGCTGTAAACGATTATATCAGTAGCTGCTAGCAAAGCATCGGGGTTCTTGCTGTCATTCATTACCTTAGATCCACATACTAATCCATTCTTCTTGAGATTGATGTACGGAACCGCTATCCTGCCATTAGAGACACCTTTCGACATCCAATTCTTGTCATCTTTAAATAAACAATGAGCTCTGTCTCTTTGAAAATATTTAACAGCAAGATTGCATAAGGGGTATAAGTATATAGTCTGAATTTTCTCATAAACTTCTTTAAAAACTATATTTTGATTTTTGTCATCAATACACATTGAGACAGTACTGACGACAGTTGCTTCTTTTTGGCGTTTGACCCATCGTATTACTGGCCATATAACATCGTTATCTCCATCTTTAATTATTTCAGCTAGCATTTCCAAGTAGTCACCACTTTCGTTCAATAAAGTCAGTAATATTGGCATTTTACTGTAAACACCAATAGCGGATTTAACTTTCTCATGCTCATAGATTATGTAGTTTAATTTTGTAGAACCCTTGTTAGGTTTCAGTGAATTTGGCGTAATACAGGACACACCGAAACAGCTGTACTCTATATTATTTGTTAGAACTGGACACTTTAATTTTCTGGCTACTCCCACAATAGCTTCTAAAGAATCATATTCACACACAAAATACTTTATATCCATTTCTTCTAAAACTAGTTTTTGGACGTCTTCAATGAGAAGAGGCTGAAAGTATCTTGCCATATCTATTCGCACAGTATCAATTCGGTCATTAATAATTCTTTGATGAATTTCTTTTCTTTTGTCCATTTCGCATTTTGTGGCTCCACTGAAGATGACGTAGCATTTGACACCGTTGTCGACGAACAAACTGAGTGTGTTAATAATGAAGTCTGCGTACCGATCGCAGTCCGGTCCTAAGACGAACTGGCAGCCGCTGTTTTTGTATGTATCCTTGAAGAAACTGTCGCCGTCGATGACGAGTTCGCAGTTTTCCAGAAAGTGAGGTGAAGACAGTTTCTTGTCCCTGATGTACCGCCGCAATGCTTTGAACTTCATATTGATATATCTGAAATGATGATAACATTCCTATTAATATTTTGCCGTAAAGAAAATGGCTTAGGTTAGGTCAAAAAAATCCAAAGGTGGTAGGTATAGATCGAGAGACATGAAAGGCTCCTGCAGACTGGTGCGATATCGCAGCGCGAAAGTCAGCAATATGCCTGACGCGCCCGCGATATTTCCACAATATGACTTTGAAAATGGCGCCGATTCCCTTGTTCACAAACTAAAGTAAATTTAAGTTCAGTGCATCTTTTTCTTTCTATTTCATTAAGAAAAGGGCAGAAGATACATTTTAGTTTAGTCCTGTCAAATTAATCAGCACTTGACGTAAATTGACGTAATTTTAGTAGGCAAGTTTTTAATCACGTCTAAACTTGTATAGAGTAGTGACAGGAGCTGATTAATTTGACAGGACTAAACTAAAATGTATCTTCTGTCCTTTTCTAAATGAAATAGAAAGAAAAAGATGCACTGAACTTAAATTTACTTTAGTTTGTGAACAAGGGAATCGGCGCCAATGTGACATTCTAACATTGATACATTCTAATTAGAACGCATCCTGCTGCTCAATCAACGGGCCCCTTAATCTCCGGGCTATCTGGACATCGGTATACCGAAACTATTGGGTCTATAGAGAAAACACTGCCGCGGGTCCGGATGCGGTGCGAGTGCGAACTTCGTTAAACATTGTGATTAAGACGCTGACAACACCTAAACCGCGGTCACTGTCAGATTGCATAGAAAAGAAAGAGAAGCGCGATGACTCAACGCTTGTAATTTATTGCAAAATATGAAGCAATTATCTCAAAATTGAGTTGTTTAATCGAAAATAAAAAACAACCAAGTTCTGCATTCAAATAAGATGTTCTTGTTATTAATTAAATACGTAACGTATTTTGATATTTAATAGAGATATTTTGGAACCCAAGGTATGAGGTTAGTTTAACGTCAGTTAGTATCGAGATTTTTTTTACAAAATATATTTTGGTAACAACCAAGTTCTGGGAAATATGTTCAAAATTATAAGTATAAGTCCTGGTTTCCTCACAATGTTTACCTTCACCGATGCCGATGTCAGTAATGGCCAAGATAAACACAGAAAGTACACTGTGATTAGATCTTATAATTTCATTTTGTATTAGTTATCCGACAAATGAAGATAAATGATAATTCTAGGCGTCTTTACGATATTTCATCCTCACATGGTGAAAAGAAATATCGTGAATACGCATGGTGAATGAGCCTGGTGGTCAAACCCAATAGTCGTTCCATATATGTACATGTAGTTATATACATACAATAGCTGTTTCCCGCGGCTTTGCCCGCGTGGCTTTTTTAAAAAAACCCAGTAGACTCGCGGTAGTCCGACATCGCCTTGCATTGTTGGACCTACTGCCACCGACCCCTTGTAGTCCGCATCTTTTTGAGAGGAGTAGCTGCAATGGTGTACCTTGTAATCCGACAAACTACATAAGTACATATAATAACCGGCTAAGTGCGTGTCGGACCACGCACAATAAAGGCTTCCGTAATTGGGAAGTTGGGATGAATTTATCCCAAATACAAACTTATTGTAATAGGGTCTTACACCCATTTTTAAAAAAGTGTCTTAAATAAATTCTATAGTGCTAATATGCCCCAAAAAAAATCACAATATTTTTATTCAATCGATAAGTGCCATAAAAATGCATTTAAATTTTACATTTTCAAAGTTCGCGCGTAATTTGACGAAAACGCTGTACGCAGTGGACGCCATGTTGCTCTGTGGTCATGACGTCACTTGGCTAGTAAACAAATGCGCTGATCTATTATCTAACTATCAGTTGACAGTTGACACGTTTTAGTTTACTTAGCAGTATGACGTAATAACATGGCGGCTACTATTTCATGGTGTTTTTTAACAGATTAGAAAAACTGAAAACGTTGAATTGTATTTTAAAATTTATTTTGTTATTTTATGAACTTAAAGTAACATTTTCCGACTCCTTTTTGCCTAAACTATCTCAATAATCTATTTATAGATTTTTTCTCGTATGTAGTAAAATACCCTATTGAAAAACATGTTCTCCCATACATCAATATAATTATGCCACTGTCAATTCTCCAACTGCAAATTTAAGTTGGTCTACTATTACTCGTTAACTTGTAAAGCCCACTTAGCTGTGATAGTTTCTTTTAATTTCATTATATGGTACACGGCCACATATCAAGCTATACATTTCCAGTATAAACTGATCTCGCATTGTACCTATGCTTTCCGTACAATGAGAGGTCAGCTTATACTGCTTGATATGTAGCCGTGTGTGCCTACATCATGCGACTGCAGAGGAATCTCACGCCCTAGAAATGTGTAAAAGCACGCCATCTAGGTACCTATGTGAAATCAATAAAACGGTAAAAATCTAGCATTTTTTGGCAGAAGGGGAGTGGGTGGGAGGTTGAGGGGAGGTGCCGCCTGCCCCTGGCACCAATCCCATGAAAAGGTAACGCACCGTTCTTGAGAAAAACAAATTAATGTAACCTAACCTCAAAGTCGCTTAAAGCCGTAGTATGAGCCCTGCTTCGCGGAAGAGGTTGGGGGTGGTGCCCCTTGCCCTCTGGCACGACTCCCATGAAAAGGTAACGCACCGTTCTTGAGAAAAACAAATTATTGTAACCTAACCTCAAAACACTTAGTCGCTTAAAAGGCGTAGTAGGTTCATACCTATTCATGGCCTGCTTCGCTTGGACAGATACCAAATCTGTCCCAGTGTCTGTAGTCAATCGCCCATTTTAACGTTTCGTTTTCGCTTCTTAACTGATTTGAGGTTAGAAACATTTTTTATTAATATCTCGAAAAATATGCATTACCTTTTAATAAGAGTGGTAGCGTTATATTCAGGGATCCAACCTCTACAGACTTTAGCCCCTTCTACCTCCCAACTCCTGCCAAACGATACTAGATCCAACCCTTATATTTTTTTTACAATGAAGGAAGGAAGGAAGTGTCAACCAGCCGTTTGGAGATTTCCTTAAAAAAGGCCGTGAGCACTTGGACCCCACGGCCCGAGGGTTTCAACCCGAAACGGCTAGAAAATATAATGACCAATGTGGTCATTATACATACGCCGTTTGAGGTTCTCTGCAGCCGAAGCAGCAGCGCCAGCACATCACGCCGAGCCAGGAAGATGGGATGGCGAAAGAGTATCGACACACGCTGCATCCCACACTAAAGGCCTACCCACCTTCCATGGAAATAAAGACATGCCATCCGGTCTCTTGCCATCGTCGCGTGCCAGGCCATTGGATTCTAATACAGCTGGAACGCCGACGGTAACAAGAGCTCGACGGATGATGTCGTTAAAGTTCGCGTGCCGCGCTCTTCGACCTGCACTTCGGCTGCAAGACAGGCCGTGGTGTCCGAGACTGTGGACAACTTCGCCACAGTGACAGCGATGAGGAGAACAACAAAGAAGCTCCTAGTCTTAGGGAAGCGGCAAGGCGGAAAGTAGTGTCGTCGAACAAACAGCCTAAGGTCGACGACGGTAGTGCATGAAGCCACAGACCCGACTCCCTACCCACAGCCAGCAGGAGCGCACGCTCCACAGTAGTAGCAGACCTGTTGAGTAAATTGTTCTTTACTACTCTGCAGAGAGGCTCATCCCACCGTTTCTGGGAAGATGGATGGTAGGTCTGTGTTCGGGCAGTCGACTCTCCAGGCATCCATAGCATCGGTGAAGAACGGCACCTCAAAATCAATCAGTGTCGAGGCTAGTATTTTCCTGATTGATTTCTCAGTGCCGTGGACCGAGGATATGAAAGCCGGTAAACTAATACTAGAAATTTTATAAAAAAAAAATAAAGCTGAAGTAAGGATAAAACCTGGACCATATTAATCACCAGCCTGGCTGTTATACCGCTGCACTAATAGTTACTTACCATAGATATGAAATTCATCGATATGTTTATGAATCATCCATCACATCATTCAGGCCGGCCGTGTCGTTTATATATCAAATATAATAATATAATGAAGAAAGTTGAGGGTAAGCTTATAATTTTGTTAAATTAAACATGGCGTCGCATCATAGCAAACGAGTAATTACTCGTCTGCTTGTGCTGTTCGAACAACTACTTATATTTAATTACAATAAAATCATGCTCCGATTAAGTAACTTTTTAAAAGTGAAAATAATCGTCCTTTGGGAACAAAATAAAAGTATAAAGAGTATTGCTCGAGAATTAAACGTCGACGTAAGTGTAATCTAAAACAAAATCCGTTTATATTTTCATTTATTTTTCTATTAGTAATCTTACTTTTTAATTTATTTCCTTAAAGAGAAACATTTCGTTTATGGGTGCGACGGTATCAAGAAACTGGTGAAGTGAAGTGTAACCGCCGAGGGCCACGTCGGATTACTTATATGGCATTTCGTTTACCAGGTGGGATCCATAATTATAAACCATCCAAAAAAATGAACTTATCAAAGCTCATCGTCAAGCCAGGATAAGATTTGCAACCCAATATATTTGAATTTCGATTGGGAAAATGAAATAGTCATTTGTACCGACGAAAAGACGTTTTAAGTCCGATAAAGATGGACGTAAAATACTGTAGCGAAGACTAGGCGAACGCTACAACTTTCAAAATGTTTTACCTTTGAGGACTGGTATCGCTGGGTAAGCATTGTAAGCAATAGTTAATTTAATAAACATTTACCTACTTTCTTGATTAAAATAAACATACTATTAATTTGCTAAATTATGACTTATTAGCGCTGTGACTATTAAAATAATATGTTATTATTAGTAATAATTATCATTTGACACATCTCGGGACCCTGGGGTCCCGGACCTTTGGATGGCGTACGAGGGGCCGAAGCCAACTCGCAGAGGCCCCATATGCCTGCCGGGGTCGCCGGAAGGTACTAATGGGTCACCGAGGCCCCCGCAACACAGGCAATGGAAGGAATACGGGTGGGTTTTAGTCAGTAAGAGTCTGACACACCCTTAGTTATATGATGATTTCCCAACAAAAAAAAAAAAGAGGTCCCTGTATGCACTATGTGAATCCACCCAAGGACAATCCCCGGTTGGTGCAGGACTATTGCAGAACATGGGAACAAAACATAATGGGCTATGGGTTTGGGTAGCTATAGTGGATTGGTAACCTAAAACTATGGAAGGACTATGACCCCTGTCAATGCTATGTAATACACGGATAAACTTCAGGGGGTGACCTGCACACTCAATAATGGGGAAACTGTCGTTAGCACATAGTGAAGTAGCGAGAACGGGCAACATGTCCTGAGGTGCTTGAGGAGTGGAGAGGTATTCCATGGCTTTCAGAACAATCCCAGAGCCCGGAAGATGGTCAAGATCCCTACGAGCACTTACTGGAATACTTTCTTCCTCCGACCATGTTTGCTCTTGCGAATCTCCACTCAATCCGGCCAATAAAGGCAAGAATGAGGTAGGAGCTCTGTTCCTCGTCAGTGTTCACTCCAGCCGGCCAATAAAGGCAAGCCACAGATGAGGAACAAGACTTCTCCCAGGAGATAGGGTCCGTGGGGTCGCTACTGCCCAACAGCTCGCCAAATGCTGCCCTGCTGGTTTCTGTATCTCTCTTGGTTCGGATCCTTACCCTAGACCTGTTCCGGCCAATTAAACTCTACCGGCACCCACAGACCTAGAGTTCGAAGCGCGCAAGCCCCACCACGACGTCATCGTAGAGATACGGCGCGGGCGGTGGGAATAATAATTATTATTATGAATCATTATAGGATAATAAATCTACACAAAGTATAAAAAGGGTTTTTGCGGTGTCACTTACAATGACTGACGTAAGATATATAATAATTAGAACCTACATTACATGAGAAGACAATGATTTTGTCTTGTTTTTATATAGGTCATGGTAATAACACTTTTGTGTCTTAATCAGTGGCGTAGCGTGAGTTTTCGCCGCCCGGGGCCGACCGGAAATTTGCCGCCCCCTATTTTAATTATTGGTTATTTAAAGTTTAAATATTTTATTCAACGGATCTAATGTATATCGTTCAACTTATTGCAAGTCAAGATAAATTACCACTGCTTCAGAAGGAAAATACATCTATGAGAAGCAATGGCGCAAGACACCCACAGGAATTTTATTTTTTTTAAATGTCTAAACTTTATTAAGTTAACGCTAGGTATACACAACAATAAATAACAAGTACTAAATCCGTTTGTTCTTTTTTATCGATAGTTTATTCATTTCCAAGCCTATTTTCTAACTCCTTCCATTTGCAAAACATTTTCGTTATGTTGTGCACTTGATTCATGATTGGCAACCTTTTTATTTTTGAGTGGGAAATCATCAAATAACTTCTCTCTTCTTCTCTCAAGGTGTCTCAGACTCTTACTGACTAAAACCCACCCGTATTCCTTCCGTTGCCTGTGTTGCCAGGGGCCTCGGTAACCCTTCAAAACCTTCCCGCGACCCCGGCAGGCATCGGCCCTAGTGGACCCCTACACTTGTGTTGACGACATCTCTTTGAGGCGCGCGTGGAATACAACGCGCCGTCGACCGGGGCCTGGTCCTTACCGGACGGTGAGCTGCCCATTGCTCACCATCCGCAAGCCCGCGCCTACAGTGGCCGGAAATCCGCCCGGGATTCCGGACGCCCAGGGCGTCTCCTGCGGTGGCTAGGGGCGAGAGGGCGCGAAATTTCCTTTTCCCTCAACCGTCCCGGCTCCTCCTTCGCGAACATTACTGCTTCATAGAAGGAGGTGACGGCTGCCCATGCCCTCTCGCTCCGTACCATGGCCAAAACCAGGGCCGGACGCTAGAGGTCTCTGCCGGCGATCGCCTCCACGCTCTGCCCAAGCCGGGCAGACCTCTACCGTATGCTCCACCGTGTCCTCCAGGCGATCCACACAGTGGTGATACCCGGGCTTATCCGACACAGGAACCTCCCAAAGCTGCCGTGTCCGGTAAGGACCTGCTTCAGGCGGAAGGTGAGGACGCCGTGGCGCCTCTCTAGCCACTCCTCAAAGAGGGGACTTATCGCCGCAATTGTGGCGTGCCCAGCACTAGGTTGCGACAACCGTACTCTCCATGTCACCATGAGATCCCGCCGGAGCTCCGTCCACTGTGCCGCGATTTCTCGCGGCAGCGGAGCGTAACCCCGGCGTTTCGCCTCCTCGCGCCACTCCCATACGTGTGCGAGGACTTTTGCCTCCAAATCCCATGGCGACAATCCAGCAAAGAGGCTCGCTGCTTCACAGGAGACCATGCGGTATCCCCGGACCAGCCATGACCCTTTGGGCCGCGCTCAACCGGCGGGCTGGCCGCAGCACCAGGGAAATGATTGGCTATCTTGGGATTCAATTTCCACCAAGTATTAAATATCCGTCGGAAGAGCAAAATTTCGATGTATTTGAGATTTATATATTTTTTCGAATCGACTACAGAAGCAAAACAATGAAGCTTTCGAAGGAGAATATGCCATCCAAGAGCGTAAAACTTTTTCGCCGTTTGGCAATATTTGATAAAACCGATCGTTAGTCAGCCGTCTCGATACTACTTTTGATTTTGTAGAGTCCATGTCTGACTGAGTCGTGCGTGATACTGTTGACTCTTTAGATAAATTTGTATTCATGTGTTGAATGACTTCCTGTTATTCTCCTCCTTTGCTTTCTTCTTATTCCGATAATATACTCCACTTTCTTTTGCTCTTTTAATTTTTAGTTAAAGATAAGCTTTCAAAGATAAAAAAAACGAAATCATTTTTTATTATTATTTACTGGCCCTATAATAATATATGCTTAGGTTTAAAAATGTGTTTTAGTTTTTATTTACTCCTCTTTATTCAGATTCTATAGTAATTTAATGAAAATGACCTAAAAACACGAAACGTTTTTTTGACAATTCTCAAAAGTTAGCAGTTTTTATTCAATCAGTATTTTATTACAAGTGCGAGACCGACACATACCTATTTTTTTTTATTAAAAATACACAAGCAAGTAACAAACTCCGAGAAACTTCCACCGTAGTTTTTGTTATTTATCTATTAGACAATTGTTACGTCTATTTTAACGTTTTAAATCGATAGATTTTACCGACTCCCATCACAAAAAAGAAGAAATTTAAATTATTCTAACATAAGTCAACTGTACGATTATGGGACGCGCCATGCAATTATGAGGTTAATTTAATAACTCGTGACGCAAATATTTATAATTACTAAATCTGTCAGATGTCGATTTAAATCTCAGCCGAATAAGTATTTTTTTTCTCAAACATGCAATAAAATATTTTCGTTATATTCCTTATCCACCGCCGCCTTTCGTATGCCGCCCGGGGCCATGGCCCCCCCTTTTTTTTTTTTTTTTGAGGGTGGGAAATCATCAAATAACTTCTCCCGCTCTGGGCGGAGCGGGAGGGTGTGTCAGACTCTTACTGACTAAAACCCACCCGTATTCCTTCCAGTTGCCTGTGTTGCGGGGGCCTCGGTGACCCATAAGTACCTTCCCGCGACCCCGGCAGGGATCGGCCCTAGTGGACCCCTACTTTGTGCTGACGACTTCTCTTTGAGGCGCGCGTGGAATACGACGCGCCGTCGACCCGGGCCTGGTCCTTACCGGACGGTGAGCTACCCATTGCTCACCGTCCGCAAGCCCGCGCCTACGGTGGCCGGAAATACGCCCGGGATTCCCGACGCCCTGGGCGTCTCCTGCGGCGGCTAGGGGCGAGAGGGCGCGAAACTTGCCTTTCCCTCAACCGTCCCGCCTCCTCCTTCGCGAGCATTACTGCTTCGCAGAAGGAGGTGACGGCTGCCCATGCCCTCTCGCTCCGTACCATGGCCTAAACCAGGGCCGGACGCGAGAGGTCTCTGCCGCCGATCGCCTCCACGATGACACGGCGGTGCTCTGCCCAAGCCGGGCAGACCTCCACCGTATGCTCCACCGTGTCCTCCAGGCGATCCACACAGTGGTGACACCCGGACGTTTCCTCCCGCCTTATCCGACACAGGAACCTCCCGAAGCTGCCGTGTCCGGTGAGGACCTGCGTCAGGCGGAAGGTGAGGACGCCGTGGCGCCTCTCCAGCCACTCCTCAAAGAGGGGACTTATCGCCGCAATCGTGGCGTGCCCAGCACTGGGTTGCGACAACCGTACTTTCCATGACGCCATGAGATCCCGCCGGAGCTCCGTCCGCTGTGCCACGATTTCTCGCGGCAACGGACTTACGCCCCGGCGTTTCGCCTCCTCGCGCCACTCCCATACGTGCGCGAGGTCTTTTGCCTCCAGATCCCATGGCGGCAATCCGGCAAGGAGGCTCGCTGCCTCACAGGAGACCGTGCGGTATCCCCGGACCATCCGGATGGCCATGACCCTTTGGGCCGCGCTCAACCGGCGGGCTGGCCGCAGCGCCAGAGAGCGCGCCCATACAGGAGCCCCGTAGAGGGCCATGGACCGCACGACCCCCGCGTAGAGCCTCCGGCAGGAGGCGTTTGGACCCCCTAGATTGGGCAGGAGACGCTTCAATGCAGCGCCCGCCCGCTCCAGTTTGGGAGCCAAACGTCGGAAATGTTCCACGAAGTTCCACCGGCTGTCGAGGACGAGTCCCAGGTACTTCATCGTCGACTCGACGCCGATAGAAATCCCTCCTACCGTTATTTGGGACCCCAACGGTGGCGCGTTCCGAGGACCATGAAAACACATGGCCTCGGACTTGTGCAGGGCCACCTCGAGTCCCAATTGCCGGATCCTTTCGACGATTGTCGCAACCCCGCGTGCCGCTAATTCGGCCGCCGCCTGGTGCGACCTCCCCTGCGCCAGGACCAACGTGTCGTCAGCGTAGCACACGACGCTGACGCCGCTAGGGAGGTCGGCGATGGCCCCCCCTGCCACCCCCACGCTACGCTATTCGTGTCTTTTCAGGATAATGGGGATGGATGTTTTCGACGGGTCCTGAAGAGCTTGTCGAAGTCGGCGCTCAAATTAATGGCAAACGTTACTTGGAGACCTTAAGAGACCTGATGGCCCCATTAATGATTGGTTTAAAAACTACCTCACTAATAGGAAAATAAGCACAATTATATCCCGGGTGGCTGGGAAAGAGGCGGATGTCGAATTGGGTGTGCCTACTGGATCGGTGTACGGCCCCGTAGGATATATAATGCATGTGAACAGTGTATCAAATGTCGTACGTAATTGTGAGGTGTTCATGTACGCTGACGATATGTGTCTTGTTTACGCCTCCAAAGATATAGCAGAGGTACAAAAGTGTATTCAAGGTGACTTTGAAAATATTAACAAATGGGCACACGACAATGGAATTTTATTGAATCTGTCAAAAACTAAATGTATGCATTTACACTCGCCATATAATCGAAATGCTAAATCTGTCAATAATGAGTATCTCACAGTTATAGGACGGCATACATACCTACGAATGTTTGCATAGAAATAAATGTAATTGTAACTGTGCCAAATTAGAGTACGTAGATAAATTTAAATATTTAGGCCTAACAATAGATAAGAATTTTAACTGGAAATTACACGTAAATGACATTTGCAATAGGCTAAGAACGGTGCTAAGTAAGTTTTACCAATTAAAAAATGTATTGAACAAACAGACGTTAAGAATTGTGTATTTTGCAATTGCCGATTCGCTGTTAAGTTATGGACTCCTTGTGTACGGGCGAACCTTTATTACATATTTAAGAGATGTTAAAGACATACAAATAAGACTGATAAAGTTTCTAGTCAGTAAAAATGTTAAAGATAAATGCAACAAAGAGTATGATAAGCTATTTCCCATCTGTAAAGTTTTACCCGTAGATAAAAAACTAGATTATTTGGTAGGTCTGGAATATTATTATAATGAGGAGTATAAAGTTAAGTATGAGGAGTATAAGGTTAAAAACAAGTACAACACACGTAGGGTTTTTTTTTTTTTTTTTCTTTGGCTTCGCACGGTTTGTGCATTTAGCCAATGTCACGTTTAGTTTTATTTAAAGGTAGGGAAACAACATTATTATAAATATTTTAACGGAATTTAGGATAGGACGGGAAAATAGGATCAGTATAATTATAAGTAACAAGGATACCATATGGATAAATGAAAACAAAAAAATGACAACTTGATATTATTTAGAATAATGAATGAGACTATACATTTATATACAAGAGAGCTATTTGTACAAAGTAAGGAAAGTATTGTGGTAGGAAAAGGAGTACGGAGGGATAAGAGGTTACTAAGAAAGGAAGAACGGTCATTTAAAGGACAGGAGAAAAAAATATGATCTAAGTCGCCTACATCTGTGCCACATATGCAAATGGGATCGTCGCTGATAGAAAGTTTGGCAAGATGGGCTGGAGAACAAACATGACCCAGTCTCATCCGTATTAAAATGGAGGTCTCCATCTTGCCAAACCATGGTTTTTCTGGTATATCAGGTTGGATAAGTGAGAAATAATGTCCCTTCGATTTGCTTCCGATATCCCAAGCTACCTTCCAGGTTTCCCGAAGAAAAGTCTTTGGTAACGACGCGAGATCATAACTAAAATTTATATATGGAACTAAGTCCCCACACTGCACCGCATCACCGGCAAGTTTATCAGCTACTTCATTGCCATGGATTCCAGCATGGGCCGGAATCCACACAAATTGTAGTGAATTACCCTCAGAGATGGTCCTGAACGCAAGTTCTCTTATTAAATAAATGATAGGTAACTGCGATTTGTGTTCGAAAGCAGATTTATTAAGAGGACGGTAAATGCCAGCGACCTTGAGCGAGTGGGAGGAGCTTGCGTCACCCCCCGCGACCCCGCAACCGTTCGCACGTAACGTAGGGTAACCATACTTTTCAGATTGTGTGGACTGTCCTGCCTGATTTTTTATTACCATCCAATATTTTTTTAATGTAGTGTTCATAAATAAGGTAATATTCTGATAATAAAATAAGATTGTAATATATAATATTATTTTAATAGTTTGCATTGAATAAGTTGGTTTAAACAGGGTGTAATTTTAAACCAACCAACCTCTCTCGTCATTGTACTCATCATTATAAACAACTTTTACTATATTGGACACAACATGAAATAACTTGGACTAAACATGAAATCGCGAAAAAAAAAATCAGCTGTTCCCTACATTTTGACGAATTAAGCGAACATAAATGTAGGGAACAGCAGATTTTTTTTTCGCGACTTTACGAGGCACGGATGAGTCTCGGTACGTAAAGATGCTCACCCATCCACGGAACAACCGCGGCAAGAATAGCTTAACCTAATTGATCGGCCCGTGCGGCTGTGATGCGACTAACGAGCTTTTTAGCTATGGAAACAATATAAAGTGAAATGCCAAAAATCCAAATAAATAAATTTAATTCCAAAATAAAACAATTAATTTCTTTAGTGACAGATGAGAAAATATGAGATGTGCAGGCAAGATTTAGAGAGGGAATGGGCTGTATGGATCAGGGGGCTGATTCTACTAATTTGCAAAGTTATACGCTCTGTACCGTCTCATCAATGGTTCGGTTTCGTTCGGCTCTCGTTCGTCCCCCATAAATCTATTCTACAATTTTTATGACAATAACTGAAACTGTAACTGACTATAACCAAGTCGAAACCCAACTCAATCACTACGGGAATTAATGTCAATGAATGAGTGTTACCTATAGTTCAATTAGTAAGTTTATAATATTACTTTAACAAAATAGTTAAATAACAAATAAAGTTTATACGAATAATAAACCCATTAAAACTTATTTTCCGTTATATTTACCACGAAAAGTAAATGATTTTTTCCATATATTTTAATAATTGTAAATTAGCAGATTTTTTTAAAGGAAACAGTCTGGGCGGTTCGAATCGCGTAAAACGAAACGGATTTTAAATGTCGGATAGAGTTACATTACTATAAAATAAACAGCGGGAATGGAATACTATACTAACTACTATACTACATGGCATGGTGGCCATGCCAATAGTCGCTGATCACTGTTGCATGTCCTCGAAACAAAGAAATAATTTTAGGATCAGTAGGTATCACGGTATGATATGTGATGTGATAAGTATTCAATGATTTTCGTATAATATTAGTTCTAACATCAATCAATCAATCAATCAATCAATCAATCAATATCTTTATTGTGGATCATAGGTAGGTACATAATACGGGTCTTAAAATAATTTTGTGATCAGCTATGTCCCGCCCATATGGCATACAATAGTCAATTACATGCAAATTACAAACATTAAGACTACATAGTTTACAAATGATTAAATTATTAAAATGTCACATAAAGTGTTATTAAGTTATAGATGATTACATTATTAGAATGTCACACAATTTTAAAGAGAACAATAAACACAGGTAGGTATACATCAGGGGGCTACTGAACGCGTCGTGACTGAGGGAGACTGTATTGGAGTAGAGATTTGTCTGATAGGAATTCTTCTATAGAGTAGTAGCATTTGTTTACTAGCAGATCATGGAGATTCTTTTTGAATTTTGTTATTACTGGTAATATTCTAATAGGTCCCGGAATATTATTAAAGATGCGAGCAGCTGTACAAAAGATACTTTCATTCATTAAATGAGTCTTGCTAGCTACTGTGCGCAGTTGGTCCTTGCGCCTTATACGAGTGTAGTGGTTATACAACTCAATATTGTTTTTGACAAACATTGCGGTCTCAAATATATAGATGCATGGAAGTGTTAATAGGTTCATCTTTTTAAAAAATGGCTCACATGAATCAGTTTGATTTATGTTAAATAAATCAAATATATTAATATTCCGGTGCGTACCTAGGTAGGTACCTACGTATGCCTACAATAGCAAAAAGAATCATACGTTGTTCATAAGTAAAATATGAAAACGCTTGAAAACCCTGATTGAGTTGAGGTTCAATTGCCATTTTACAACAATGTTGTTAGTAGAATCGCCCCCCAGAGTAAGTTAGTATATTTGGGGAGTCAGTTTACAAGGGATGGAAAGATTGATGAAGATGTGGAAAGGAGAGTAAATGCGGGAAATAAAGTGAATGGTACTATATGATACATGCGATTGTAACCAACTAGTCGATGCCTAAAAAGGCTCGACTGGCTGTTCATAATGGTGCGCTGGTGTCTAAGCTTATGCATGGAAGTGAATTAATTTTGGGTGTGGCAAAAGAAGCATAAAAGTAGAATAAGGGCCGATTTTTCAATCGCCAGATAACTTTTATATGAAGAATATGTTTGACGTTTTGACAGCTTTTGTATAGAAAATATGTCAAAGCGCCATATTTATTCCTCGCATAGAAGTTAACTGATGATTGAATAATCGGCCCTAAATGTTGTGGAAATGCCTCCTTGCGAAGCATTTGTGACGTGACTATAAATGATAGGCTGAAAAATTATGTGATAAGGCAACGGTGCGGTTTAAAAGAAGCGTGCAGCTGGCCTTCTATAGTTTTTGCCTTCCCCTTGGGAAGAAGGCGTGAATTTGTTTGTACTAATAATTTTTTTACATTTCGTAGAAATGTAGTCATTTTTCGAAATATTCCTCTTGTCGAGTGTCTTGATCTTCCTGTTTCTCTGTCTCTTCTTTGTCTGTATTTTGCCTTCAACCAAAATCATTGACTCCATTCCGGTTGATGGTCCTGGAAATATAAAAAAAAACCTGTGAATCTACATTGTATATAATAAATAACGAGCCATTGTCAGTTCTTTCACTATTTTCGTCATTTTTCATTTCCGTCGGGTCGCAACAACTAAAATATTAAAACATTATCTTATTAATGAGCTGCAACTGTTTATTTAAACTAGACAAGTTTCTAACCTACTATAACGGGATTGTCCCCATAAAACCATAATAAATGGTATGCCTAGAATCAACAATTTAATACTCACTTTGTCTCCGCTTTTTCATGTTGGGAATCATTGTCAGTTCTTTCATTATTTTTATCATTATTTACTTCCGTCGGGTTGCAACAACTAAAATAGTAAAACATAATCTTAATAATGTACTACACCTGTTTTTTTTTTAAGCTAGGTAAGTTTCAAACCTGCTGTAACGGGATTGTCCTCAAAAAACCATAATAAATGGTAGTCTACAATTTATTAGGTAGCTACTTACTTTCTCTCCGCATTTTCGTTTCAGGAAACTGTATTATTTCCTATCCTCCTAAAAAAAAAAAAATAGATACGGATCTAAAGTTATGTTTGAACTTACTCGTAAATAATGGATATACTCGCGCACAAATTATTATCAAAATAACATTTAGCTAACCTCATTATATTATAATAATATATGAGAAACTTACCTCAGTATCCTGTTTCTTTCATGTATACGTCATTTATCTTTCAGAACTTTAGTTATTCTACCCATATTGTCGAAAAAATACGTAAGTACAGCGGTCGCGCAAAGTGTCAGCGTCTACCCGTGACAGTGGTCAGCGGTACACTGCCGCCCGTCGCCCGCGCAGAGCCCCGCATGCCGTTCCGTTCGATTTTATAGGGAATATTTATTTTTAGTAATAAAAGTATGAATATTTGAAAAAATTCACAGATAGAAATATAGATAACAAAATAGTCTATTCATACAAAAAAAAACCATGAAAATATCTTTAGTAGTTTGGAAGTAATTTCGATTTTTATATTTGGGTAGACCTTACTTCCTGAATTTATTTCATAAAGTATTTTACTACAATACTAAAATATTCACAGATATAATTGATGTGTATGCGGTCTAGTTTAACATACATTTTTTGCGTAACTTACTTGCATTAATTGAAGGCGTAATAACAGATTTAAAAGTCACTAAAATCATATATCTGCACCTTAATGGCTAGAAGAGCACTTTGAGAATCAGTAAAAATTATAGATTTTTTGAGCTTCAAAATAAGGATATATTCTATGGCTTTAAAAATGCCAAAACATTCCCCGGTAAAAACAGAAGTCTCCGGAGGTAGTTTTATTTTTTGTACGATGTTGTATTGGGAATGGTAAGTACCTATCCCAACACAACCCATCGGAGAAGGCTTGGCAGCATCCGTAAAAATATGGTGGTACTCTAAGTGTTCTGACAGAAAATGATTCAAACTTAAATGACAATCGTGATCTGATTTACTTATACAGTTATATTTTATAGAGGGACTGAAATGTAAACTCTCATAACTACTGCTAAATAGGGGAAGTTTATTGGAACGGAAAATAGGAGAAGAAAGTGAAAGAATTTTTTTATAATTTACTACTAAACAAGGAGCACGTTTATGGGACCAGTAATCTGAAGATTCAATCTGCAACACTAAAGCGTCCAGTTTAGGAATGAGAGGATGAGTTGAGAATTGAAGAATCCGGAACAAATATTTGTCAGATAGGAATTGTCTTCTAATGCTTAAAGGAGCATCCCCGCATTCCACTTGAAGTGCATTAATGGGACTAGACTTCATTGCATCTGAAATAATGCGTAATGCTTTAGACTGGATGCGATCCAATTTTTTAAAAGCCATTACACTACCAGGTTCTAGAGCGAACAATCCATAATCCAGAGTGCTTCTGATGATTGCGTTGTAAATGAGTTTCAAAGAAAAGGGATGTGCACCCCACCACACACCAGAGAGGCATCTAAGCATGTTTAGGTGATTTTCGCATTTGTTAACAATATATTCACAATGAGGGACACTACTTAATTTACAGTCAAGTATTAAACCTAGATATCTGAATTTATCTTTAACTGGAATAGGTATTTCCTTATAAAAGAGATTTACTAAGGGAATATTTCTCTTCCGGGTGAATAAAACAGCCGCGCTTTTAGATGTGGATAAATTCAAACCGTTTAGATGTAACCATGACTCCAAAATAGATAAAGCAGAATTGATAGCAGAGCTAGCATGCTCAACAGATTGACTTGAAGAATATAATAATAAATCATCGGCATATTGAAGAACCGTAACGTGACTAGTTAAGGATAGATCTAAATCAAAAGTGTAAATATTGTATAGAAGGGGACTGAGCACAGAACCCTGTGGGAGACCCCTCCATACAAGATGTGATATCTCATGGTCTCCTATTGACATGTTAACAGAGCGTTCAGTCAAGATATTAATAATGAAATTCGACAAATTCAAAGGAACTTGTAAGGCTTTTAATTTATTTTGTAAAACCGATAATACAACATTATCATATGCCGCATTAACATCAAGGAAAACTGCAACGGTGGATTGGTTATTAGAGAAGGATAACCGAATATCAGATGTTAAAATACATAAACAGTCAATTGTACTTTTACCCTTTCTAAAGCCATATTGTGATTCTGCCAAAAGACCCTTACTTTCAACATACCATTCTAGGCGATTTTTTATTAAGTGTTCCGCTAATTTCATCAGAATTGAAGACAAAACTATGGGACGATAGGAAGAAGCATCAGAAGGAGTTTTATTTGGTTTAAGGAATGGCAACACCATTTGACGTTTCCATTCAACAGGGATGTTCCCTGTATATAGAATAGAATTAATAAGTTCTAAATAATAGCTGAGGACGTCGTCATTTAAAATAGAAAAAAAAGGAATACGGGATGCCATCCATGCCTGGTGCAGAATCATTAGTCTTATGAATAACAACCTTTAATTCAGTGAGAGTGAATGGAAGATCTAGCGTCGAATGAGTGTCTTGATTATTGGATACGCGAGACAGGCATTATTAGTACAAATAGCCTCAGGAACCCAAGGCGGAGCTAATTTATCCAAAAATTCACTGGCTAAAGAAACAGGGATAGGAGAAGAGTTGTTATAAATGGACCTAAATCTACGAATGTTGCGCCAGACAATCGTAGGGTGAGTATTCGGTGAAATTGATAAGCAAAAGTTACGCCAAGAATCAATTTTTTTCTTTTTAAAAGTTTGTATGTTTCATTAATTAACTTAGTAACTATATCAAAATTAATATCAGACATATCAAGGTTATAATTGTATTCAGCCTCTTTACGTTTCTTAATCAATTCAGTGCACTCAGAGTCCCACCACGGCGGCGAGGGAATTGTACTAATGTTGTTATTTTTTACAGGAAAAACGTCATCTGCCGCTGCAATTAATATGAGTGCTAAAGCTTCAGCACAACTATTTTCATTGCCATCAGAAATTACAGGCAAGGAGCAAAGCTTACTGTCAACAATGTTCCTAAATTTGTCCCAGTCATTACTATTTCTATTAGGTAGTTTATATTTTACGTTTGATTTCCTTATTGGTGCATTTGGTTTGGAAAGAGGATAAGAAATAACTATTGGAAAATGGTCACTACCATGAGTAGAGGTTAAAGTATGCCAAGTTAATGAAGAGGCTAAGTTTGGAGAACAGATAGAAAGGTCAATTGCGCTTTGGTTCTGATTGGGATCTGAACGACGTGTGGCAGCTCCTGAATTTAAAATACATAAGTTATGTAAGTCTATTATATCTAGTAACTCATCGCCATAACAGGTAGAAGTTGCACAACCCCATGATTGGTGATGGCAATTAAAATCCCCCAGTATTAATAATGGCTTTGGAAGAAAAGAAACAAGATTATTCATCTCTTGAAGAACAGAAAAAGAGGGATGAGGAATGTAAATAGAAACAAGACAAGTATGATGCACTTTAATAGCTACAAACAATAGAAATTTCCTCACTATGAGGAGGTAATGTAATGGTGGAGAAAGAGATAGAATTCTTGATAAGTATAGCTACTCCACCATACCCATCAGATCTATCCTCTCTAATGGTTAAATAACCATTAATTTTAAAACTATGATTAGATTTGAGCCAAGTCTCTGCTAAAGCAAAGGCAAATGGCTCATATTTATTTATAAGATATATAACATCACTATTTTTGTTTACTAGACTGCGGCAGTTCCACTGGGTTATTTTGGATGTGTTGTCCATTATGAATGGATTGAGATACATTGAAAGATGGGGAAACGTTGGACGGTGAAATGTTGAACTGAGACAGAAGATTGTGTAATGCAGAAAGAAAATCGTTTATGGAAAAACTTGCTTCAATTTGTCCATTATTGTGATTAGAAAAAGCACAACCATTTGATGGTTGGGGAATGTTGAAATCTTTAATAATGGCATTGTGAGCTTCTTTATTATATTCTTGTACAGGTTTGGGTGGTGAGCGTGGTTTAAGGAAGACAGTTTTTTTAAAGCTACTTGAAACAGGTACTCTATTAGTTGAAGGGAAAGATGGAGTATCTGCAAAGTTTTTGGAAGGAGAAGATAAAAGTGTATCGGCATACGATTTAGTAACTGGGGGATTTTTGCCGCTTCAGCATAAGATACTGATCTTTGTGCCATGTATGTTTTAATTAATTTTTGCCTAGACATTTCTGGGCAAGATTTATTAGTAGCATAGTGAAAACCGGAGCAAAGGCAGCAAGATGCACTTTCTTGTTCTCTTTCACAACTGTCCCCCGTATGTCCTTGGTTGGACCTGCACTGAATTTTTGTGTGACCAAAACGACAGCAACTGAAACATTGTACAGTAGGGAAAATATATAAATCTACAGGTAATGCATTATAACACATAAAAATTATTTTAGGCAGAATCTGCCCATCAAAAGTAATAACTATAGATTGGGATGGTTTCCAAATGGTTGTACCATCAACAACAGTTTTAAAATTGAGACGTCTGACTTTTAAAATTGGACCGCAACCAATTGGTACCGTTATATTATCAATAACTTCCTCCGGAGACCATTCCGCAGGAACACCACGCACTAAACCCATTCTAGTGACATTAAAAGTAGGTATAAAAGCTTTATAATTATATGTTTCAAGGCTATTATGTGTAATAAAAGAATTTGCGTCCAGGAAATTGGAAAAAGAAATAGATATTTTATTACGTCCGATTTTTTTGACGCTACCGTTTATAATATTTTGGAAAGCGTTGTGTTTTAGGAACTTGCCAAATGTAATAGGGTGCAATGACGTTCCATCATCTGGTGATACTAATATTTTTTGTACGTGAACAACGTATGGCGCGCTGTCAGTTTTATCATAAGTTTTTCGACCAATCTGAGTGGGAATAACTGAAGGCGGAGCAGAAATATCCGGAATATCTTTACATACAATAATTGTTTCAGAGCTTTTAGGCTCCGATGGAGTTAGAGAAGGAGGAGTAGAGTCCAAGCAACCACAACCCAAAGACTTGGAACCTAGGTTTTTTCGGGTACGACGGCGTTTATTGCAATTTTTGCACACATGCACGCGGCTTCTTTTAAGATGGCGAGCTGACGACGACCCATCGGTATCCATGCCCGATTCGTTGGACATTATTGTAACAAAATTGCCTGCCGGGGGAACGAAGTCCCCCGGGTCAGGCGGGTCTTTCATTTTCCCGCGCTATAAAATATTAGTGAAAAAAAACTTACCCTACTGAAGAAAACTAAAATTAAAATATAAGTGAAAGAAGATAAAACACTAAAACTGCTACTACTGATCCTATAATACAAGTTAATTAATAATTTTCAATTTAAGTAAAAAAGGACACGTCCACAAAGTTATGTTTCCCACGCTTTTTTCACACGTAGGGTTAGAGAAAATAAATTGGTTCAACCACAGATAACAAATTATTATAGTAAGAGAACATCTATTGTATTTGGTACCTAAAGTATTTAACAAATTAGATTTATTAAGAGAAAAAGTAAAAATTAGTAAAGGATCACTTAATAACGTAAACAAATATTGTTAAATGGATATCTTGCACGCTTATTTGTGGAATCGATGTCGTTATTTACGGAACACTAAATTCATTGATGTCACCAGGGACCATTTTGGTTACCCATTGAAAGGGTTTTTGATAGGGTTTTGACAAAGTGTTGTTTTAAAACCAATTTCATATTTATTACACTCTACGAAAACCCTCATCAATGGATAACCTCTTCCAAACCCTTTCGATTTGATTACCTGTATATTCAAAAACCCATTCTTGGTGGGTTATACTTTTTAATGGTAAGACGTTTTGAACGGGTTACCCCTTCAACGACTGTAACAGAGTTACCCATTCGGACTACAAGTATTGTAATTTTATCTCTAGTGCCTTTACTTTAAAGTACTAAACTGCATGCACTCGGCAGGTATGCGTCAAGTCGCAACACGCAGTCTAGGCCCTAGCGACTCCATACACATACGATTATAGTTATTATTGCAGTGATTTTAAAGTTCAATATATTTTTTTCTGGAATAGTCGGGATTGTTTCATGTATAATCTTGTCTTTTTTACGGAATCATAAATGTCATTATTCGATCGTCCACTCATCATTTAGTGCCCGAAGGGAAAGGAGCTGCGTCAAACTGTAAAGTGTAAGATTTAAAAAATGCCACAACCGAGGCGAGATGCCGTACATAGATATTATGAATACGATGCAACTACTCAGAGCAGCAAATGCAATTTGTGTGGAAATCGTATAAAGGTAAGGTGATCATTATTATTATGATGTGATTTTCCCAATCTTCTAATCTAGCAGATACCAGTTTGGGTTCTCGTCTAAAAGTTGAGTTTAGATTATGAGTGTGTTACGCACGACGCTTCGCGAGGTTATTTAATTACCCGACTACGGCGAAGCAAAAAGGAGGGTTATGATTTTGACCGGTATGTATGTATGTATGTAAGTAAGTAAGTAAGTAAGTAAGTATGTATGTATGTATGTTCATCTGTTAAACTGCTCGTCATAATTGGACAAATGAGGTATCGTTAGAAGCGTCTTGATCGTCCGCTGGTTATAGACTATGTGACGTCACAATTAATTGAATATGGTGCCCTCTAGCGCACATAAAGACATGATCTTACCCGACTACGGCGAAGCAAAAAGGAGGGTTATGATTTTGATCGGTATGTATGTATGTATGTGTGTATGTATGTATGTTCATCTGTTCCCTCATAACTTTAAAACTGCTCGTCATAATTGGACAAATGAGGTATCGTTAGAAGCGTCTTGATCGTTCGCTGGTGTCGCCAATGCTTGAACAAACCAGATTTATACTTTTTTTTTGTTTTAGGGAAAACATACCACCAATTTAAAAAACCACATATCTATAAAACATCCGGAAGAATATTTACTGGTAACTAATATAAATAAAGAAAATGTAAATCCACCAAGTACGTCTAAAGATACTTCTAACTCGGAAAAAGTAAAAAATTTGTGTGTAAGATTAGTAACAACTCATGGACGACCATTTGCGATACTACAAGATGCTGCATTTCAAGAAATCGTTAATATTGCAGTCCCATCCAATTCTAAAACAAAAAGGATAAATTTAAATGTTATTAAAGGAATGATACCTCAAAAGGCGTACCAAATAAAAAGGAAAATTACATTAGAAGTTAAAAACATTATGATAAGTTTAAAATTGGATTCGGCATCTTACGTTGACAGGAATTTTTTGGGTATCAACTTGCAGTATATGAAAAACGGTCAGATTATAATTAGAAATCTAGCTGTATTAGAAATGTTGGAGAGACAAACCGCAGAATATCTAAAGGAAAAGCTTTTGGAAGTTTTAAATGAGTTTATGATTTCACATGCACAAATATACTCAATAACCACAGATAATGGCAGTAATTTTTTAAAAATTACAAAGCTGTTCACCGAATTTTGCTACACAACTGCTCAAACTGAAAATAACTCCGATTTCGATAGTGAGGCCAGCGGTGAGTTCGAGGAAAATGAGGTAAATGATTATGATGATGATGATGATGATGAACAAATATCTGACAGGTATGAACTCAATGAAAACATGGATCTATACAGTTTTATCAACAGTGGGAGCAATGACTCATTCAAGCCACGTGCAATGTTTTGCGCTGCACATACTTTACAACTTGCTGTAAAAGACGCCTTTAATGAAAATTTGGATGCAAAAATTACCACACAAACGGCACGAAGAGCTGTTAAAATCTTACGCCGACCAAATACAAAAATTTTTTTAAGGGCCTCCAATTTAAATAAACCGATAATTGACTGTCCAACGAGGTGGACGTCTACCTATCAAATGTTGGTACGGTTGTATTCATTAAAAGATGTTCAAGACTCTGATCTTACGAGTATTTTTTCTGATAGTTTCTGGATGGAAATCCAAAATTTAATTGCTTGCCTTAAACCTGTTTATAAGGCGACAGTAGCATTACAACGCGAACAGCTCACGATTGGCGACTTTTTCACTGAATGGCTTAATTGCAAACTAAAGTTGGAAGCTATTAGAACCTCATTTGCAGAGGACTTAGTTAAAGCCATGAAAGCTAGAGAAACTGATTTGTTAAATAATGACTTAGTCATAGAAAATTTATATTTAGATGGTCGCCTCAACGTAATTTTGTCTGATCAAGAATGTGAGAAGGCAAAAACATTAATAGCGCAGACTTTCCATCAGTTGCAATCTCTCACATTATCTGAATCTCCAACGGAAATTTCTGAATTACCAGATGACTGTAGTACCAGGCAGAATGTTCAAACAACATTACCATTAGAAAATTATTTAAAAGAAACTGAGGCAACTCGTGGGTTAGCTGAGAGGTCGTCATTAAATACATTTGATGGAATGTTAAGTAAATTAAGATTTGAACCCAGACTACCCTTGAATACCAATATATTAGCCCACTGGGCGAACAAAGGAGCATCAATTGATTCCTCTGTAATGAAAGTAGTTAATGTAGTGTTTGCAGCTCCTGCAACGCAGGTATCAGTGGAGCGGTTATTTTCATCAGTAAAATTTATATTAAACCCCCTAAGAAGTAATATGGGTGGAAGTTTGTTACAGGATATAATGTTGATCCGTTCAAATCAAGATTTATTCGAATGAGAAAAGTACTTGAAAAATGTGAAAAATAATATGTATCTACTTATTTACTGTCGGGGGACCGCTGAATAATAATTTGCTTTTGTTCTCACTAGTTTCAAAAGTAAAAATAAAATATAAGTACCTATTTTTTTAACGTTGGGAGACCACTAAGTATATTAAAGGTGAAACAGTTGAAAAATATGATTTGCTCTCACTTCATTAGATCGACCGTCGAAATAGCAAGACTTTCTTTCAGTTATTCGACCGGATCTTAGGATGTAAAAGCGAGCAAAACGAGCAAGAAATATATTTTTTTGCTATTTCACCTTTATTATACGAAGCGGTCTCCCAACGTTCAATAAATAGGTGCTTACATATCATTTTTACTTTTAAATGCTTTTTAAGCCATTGTATTTTTTTTTTAAACCGAGCCATAATTTCGTTAATTGTTGATTTCAAATTCTTGTGTTCCTCTTACTTTATAAATTTTAAATAATGGTGTCGTTATTGAATAAATAAAAATCTTTAAAAAAAGTCATGGTATTTATTATTAAAAAACACTATTTTTCAGTATTACTGCTTTTGTTTTGATTGTTGTTCTTGAACACTTTGCATGACTATATGAACTATTTGATGCATACATTTGTTACGTCGTCCTTCTTCTAAATTGCTTAGATATTTTGCAATTAATAAAGAAAAAGAATAACACTCATGAATATCATCTTCCTTGCTATTGTCTGAGTTATCAGTATTTATAGCGTTATCTTCCATTTTTTTAGAGTCATTTTCAAAAGACAAATCGGGAGTAGACGCATTATCGTCTAATGTCGGTTGCAATGTCGGCATTGACACGCATGAAGCATCGGTTGTCCTTAATTCCTCAAAATATATTGATTCACTTTCGTCTGAGCTTCTGTCGCTGTCTGAAATATATATGTGCTCTAAAAAAAATAAGAATTATTTTAAAACTAGTATTAAATAATTTAGTGGCATATTATCTGGGCTATAAAACAATAATAATTTAGAGTCAGATATACAAATATATTAAACTACATTGTGGATATTATTGCTCTTATTAAGACCCTGTCCTCCTCCTCCTAGACCTGTAACAATTTTATTGGACAAATACAGACAAGACAGATTTTGTGTATACAAAATCTTATGGATTAATTTTATGGTCTACATAATAAAGTATAAATACTAAATAAATAAACAAAATACACAAATACACTTAAATAAAAAATAAACTAAATAAATAAACGTAAATTTACTTTATTATGTACACCATAAAATTACATAAGCTTAAAGTAGAACTTATAAAATAGGGTGACACAATGGGTGGCCTTATCACTTACAGCGATATTTTCAAGGCAACCTTAGAATGGATTTAACGAAGAAGGAAAACAATACTGCAGGTAGTCCCTGGTGTAGCATTAGAAGAAAATATACATACGTACACAAAAATATATTAAAGTATATATATAAATAAATAAATTTATACATGTATACAATCTAGGGCAAATAAACATATATTATAAGTAAATTAATAGATGTAAAATAGTCGCTTTTCGATGTCTCATATTATTAGACAAAATCTGTAACTAACCCACGTCGGTTTAGATCTGATATTTAATATATCTTAATAAGGGTAATAAACACAAAAAAATTGTTTAGAATTTTTGTCTGTCTGTCTCTATATTTATTAAAAATAGCTGTGTCCGCGACGTCGTTCGCGTGGCGTATTGATTTATCGTCGGTATTAGACATTTTCCTGCAGTTAAAGTTACCTTAAATGTTCACCAGGATATTCAGCTATCACCATACCAACTTTAATCAAAATCCGTCGCGTAGTTTTTGCGTGATGCGTGCACAAACATACATACAGACAGACAAAATGATCAAAAATTGGTGATACAAATAAGTATAGTTATTACACCCCCATTAAAAATTTTAAAATAATATATTCAATGTACAGACACAGGTTATTTACAGTTTTATTATACCTATGTATATTATTACACCCCCATTAAAATTTTAAAATAATGTATTCAATGTACAGAACTACAGACACAATTATTTACAGTTTTATGTGATACTTAAAATACACTTACTTGCCTTTGCTCATCTTCAATATTCAGATATTATTTATAACTTAAAAAAGAAAGCACCGTCCTATCAAACCGAGTAAGAAACACTAATGAACGATCCTATATGATTCCAAAATTCCAAGGTCAATACCTATTCCTTCACTCCAACGTAATTTTAAATTATTTGATTTAAAACCCTTTGATTACCCCGATAAACCCTTTCAAAGGGTTATCTTCCTCAATTGGAAATCATACAAGAGCCGGTAACATCTTGTACTAAGTTAACTTATTGACAGGGTTACCCTAACGTTAGTGTTATGAAAGGGCTACCACTACGAAGAGGTAACATTTTCCGTTACTGTAGGCGCACAACCTGTAACACTTTCGAAAGAATTAACTTATATTCGGGGTTGTACGGTCCCTGGATGTCACAGAGCTGGCGCGCACGTAAACGTAGTATATCATCCATTAAAACATGTCGATTTTTACATTTCTAGGGGGTGAGGTGTCTTTGGTGACAATTTTGTATTAATAATTGTTAAATGGGTATTTGCGCGCTTACTTGTGGAATCGATTTCAATGACTGTCTACAGAATACTAACTTCATTGATATCATAGAGATGGCGCGCACGTTAACATCGTAGCGCACGTATACCTACATCGTAATAGATCTATTTATTTATTTATTTAATACTTTATGCACACAAATGTACTGGGGCAGACTTAATGCCGTAGGCATTTTCTACCAGTCAACCTTTGGGTGATGCAGAGACAAACAGTGGTAGGTGCAATTGCGAAAACTGTCAAATAAATTTATTTAAATATAAGGATATACATACATATACCTATTAAAAACTTTAAATGTAATATATATACAGGGTGAAATTGAAAACATGCGACAAATCTAAATGGGCGATTGTACTCATCATTATGAACAACTTTTACTAAGGGACCACAACTGAAATCGCGGAAAAAATAATCAGCTGTTCCCTACATTTATGTCCGCATAATTCGACAAAATGTAGGAAACAGCTGATTTTATTTTCGCGAATGCAGCTGTGGTCCCTTAGTAAAAGTTGTTCATAATGATGAGTACAATCTCCCATTTCAGTTTGTCTCATGTTTTCAATTTCAATCTGTATACATCTAATTTTACATACATATAAGACCTAATCAATACTCATAAACATCCTATCCTCCCAACTCTGCTTCCTATCTTGACCCACATTTTTAATTTCTCTTTGTTTTCTTGTACTCTTCCTGAGGCCTGGAAACAAGCTCATATCATCCCTTTGCCCTAAATTCCTAATCCAGTCTCTCCGACCGACTTCCGTCCCATTTCTCTCTAAAGTTCTTGAGCACATTGTTCATCAGCAACTTTCTGCATCTTCAAATGGCCTTCTTAGTCCTTTTCAATCTGGTTTGGTCGACCCGGTCATAGCACAGTAACGGCTCTTCTGAAGGTTACTGATGAAATCCGCTGGGCTATGGACAACAAATCTCTCACCTTGCCTGTACTTCTGGACTTTAGCAGTGCCTTTAACTCTGTCGATTTCGACATCCTTCTAGGGATCCTTAAATGTTTCAATTTCTCTTGTCCTACTGTTGATTGGTTCGACTTCTATCTCAATGGCCGGTCGCAGCGGGTTCATCTCGCAGAGACTTCTTCTGACTGGTGTTCTCTTACGGCGGGTGTGCCTTAGGGTGGCGTTCTCTCTCCTCTTCTCTTTTCTATTTTCATTAACTCCGTCACCAGAGTCATCTCTTCCCACTTCCATCTCTATGCCGATGATCTGCAGCTTTACAATCACTTCTTAAGGCAAGATGCGGAAGTAGCCGTGTGTGCCATGAACAGTGACCTGGATTTCATTAGCGTTTGGTCACGGTCCTTTGGACTGCAAATCAACCCTAAGAAATCCCAGGCCATAATTATCGGTGGAAGGTATATGCGGAATAGGCTCGATATTGCGTCGCTGTCTCCACTCTGTCTGAATGGAGTTCAGATTGAGTACGCAAATACAGTTAAAAACCTGGGGTGACCTTGGATTCTTACCTATCGTGGACTACCCATGTTGCTCAAGTCAGTCGTAAAGTGCACTACAAGTTCCATTCGTTGAAATGCCTCCAGAGCTTCTTGCCCTTGAATACCAAAATCTCCCTTGCTCAAACTCTCATACAGCCCGTCATAGACTACGCTGATGCCTGTTATTTGGATGCCACCGAGGAGCTTTTAAATAAACTTGAGCGGTTGCAAAATATCTGCATTCGTTTTGTTTTTAACCTCAAAAGTATAATCATGTTTCTAACTTTCGCAAGATTCTCAAGTGGCTCCCCATTCATCTTCGCAGGAACTCTCGGATATTGTGTCTGCTATTTAACATCCTTCATAATCCTAGAACGCCATCCTATCTGCGGGAAAGTTTTTCCTTCGCCCGTCCTTCTGATGCACCTTGCAGGTCGCATCTTAGAAATCTCCTTAAGTCCCCTCCCCATTCTACCGACTTCTACTCCTACTCCTTCACTGTGCACGCGGTTCGGCTGTGGAATTCACTTCCGCCTGACATTAGGGACTGCGAAACGGTTGCTGTTTTTAAAAGAAGAGTGAAAGAACACTATCTTTCTACTTTGCCATAGTTGCATATTATGTATTTATTATTTTATGCTATTAATTAGTTCATTAGTTCCGTGTGGTGTCGGGGTTCCGTGTGGTGTCGGACGTAAAGAATAGCACCATCCCATTTCTTCCCATGGGTGTCGTAAAAGGCGACTAAGGGACTTACCAGAGAATGGGCAGCAGCGTTCTCTATGCATTTTAACACCATACTGCGATCGCCAACCCGCCTGCCAAGCGTGGCGATTATGGCAAACCCCCCCAATATTGGGGGAGGCCTATGTCCAGCAGTGGACGTCTTTCGGCTGGAATGATGATGATGATGATGATGCTATTAATTATATATAAGTATTTTAGTGATATTTATTTTAGAAGTATGTATTTATGTATAAAGTATATTCTCTTATTGTATAATTAAATTAGTAAATAGTTTTTTTTTGTTGTTTTTGTGTATTTTGTTTTCTCTTCTATTCTTACACACAGTGTCTACATCTCTTTGTCTACTGTCCTATCGCAGGTATGCTGGAAGAGATTTCATTAGAAATAAGCATCACCTTTGTACGTATTTTTCTGTTCCTTTCTTCTTGTCTGTTTATATGTGTGTACATAAACTGTTAAATAATAAATAAATAAATAAATAATAAATACATAAATAAATAATAAATAAATAAATAAATAATAAATACATAAATAAATAATAAATAAATAAATAAATAATAAATACACGAATATACTAAAACAGATACGACAAACAATGTGAAAACATTATGATATAACGTTGTGATGATACGAGTACTGCCAGATTCTTACGAATATGCTCGCGCTGGAGCAGCATGTACAAGGGAGGTTTATTTTTTATTTTATTTAAGATTTTATTTTAGTACTTTGTCGGCGTGATTAATATGTACTTATACCTATGCCAAATTACAGCTTTCTAGTACTAAGCGTCTCTGAACTACAGCGGGGACAGACAGACAGACGGACATGGCGAAACTATTAGGTTGGGGAAAAAGTCTTTTCGCATTATAGTATGTATGAACTTGTAATAAAATCTCTTTGGGTATACTATTTGTATCTGGCTAGTTTTGGTATCATTGAAAGTTTAAATTTTAAAGAACATAATTCCAAATTCATATTAGGAAAATGTGTGATTTTCATTTGTTTTTCGTACCGTCAAGATGAGTAAATCTAATGAAGAAATTCGATACATTTTAAAATTTTACTACAAAAAAGGTAAAAATGCAACGCAAGCCGCGAAAAAAAATTGCGATGTTTATGGACCCAGTGCAGTGTCTGTGAGAGTAGCACAAATTTGGTTTAAGCGTTTTCAATCCGGAAATTTTTATGTCAGAGATGCACGTCGCTCTGGTCGCCCTTTTACGGATAAAATGGATGCCATTTTTGAAAAAGTGGAGCAAGATCGGCATATCAGTAGTTACGACGTAGCTGAAGAACTGGGAATTGACCACAAAACAGTTTTGGCGCATTTGAAAAAAACTGGGTACACAAAAAAGCTCGATATTTGGGTACCTCACGAGCTCACTGAAAGAAACCTAATAAACCGTGTACTCATTTGTGATTCTTTATTACGACGTACCTAATGAAACCAAACCATTTTTGAAGAAGCTGATAACTGGTGATGAAAAGTGGATCACGTACGACAAGAACGTGCGAAAAAGGTCGTGGTCAAAGGCCGGTCAGGCTTCAGACTGTGGCGAAACCCGGGTTAACTCGCAACAAGGTGATGCTGTGTGTGTGGTGGGATTGGAAGGGCATTATTCATTATGAGCTGTTACCACCAGGCAGGACCATCGATTCTGAACTCTACTGCGAACAACTGATGAGATTAAAGCAAGAAGTTGAGAAAAAGCGGCCGGAATTAATCAACAGAAGGGGTGTGGTTTTTGTGGTGGTTGGCCTGAGGCGACACCAGTCAAAGAAATCACAGCAGAAGTAGTAGCTAAGGTATTCTACGACACATGGATTAGCAGATTTGGCTGTCCCGAAAGACTTACAAGCGACCAAGGTCGTGAATTCGAGAGTGCTTTATTTAAACAATAATGAAACTAATGGGTATTAGGAAACTTGAAATCAGCATTAACGGCACGACTAGAAAACAACCATTACTGGTGTAATGAACTGCCTACAGTATTATTAGGACTACGGGCAGTAGGGAGAAGCGAAAATGGCACGATTCCCGCAGAATACGTATACGGACAAACGCTTCGCTTACCAGGAGATTTCTACAATATCTCTGAATGCAACAGTGCGACCAACCATACGCTATTGGAAAACATTAAAAATACAATTAGTAAACTCAAACCTGTACCCCGTATTTCGCGAGACTCACGCGCACTGTTTGTGCATAACGACTTAAAAAATTGTGTTTTTGTTCGCAATGACGCAATACGCCCACCATTAACGCCGTACAATGGTGGGCGGTTATAGAAAGAACACCCAAAGTATACGTAATTCAGCTACCAAACAGGAAAAGTAGTATATCAATAGATAGGTTAAAGCCTGAATATGTACTTAATGAGCATTCAGAAACTAGCAATATTTGCACAAATCCAGGCCATAGCATAGTACCTCCAGATAAGAAAAATGAGAAGTCTATATTATACAAGAAAACCAGCAGTGGACGTACTGTTAAGCCGCCAGTCAGATTTAACCTGTAAACACTATTCTATCGTACGATGTTGTAATAAACAACAGTGACCATTGTTCTTTCTATTAAATAAATAAATGAAGGACTGATGGTGTAACAAACAACAGTGACTATTATTGTTAAAATAAATAAATGAATGACGAACAAAGCCCGCACAATAACTAGTATTAATCAAACTAAATATAACAAAGCACAACTTGTGCATTATTACCAAATTAATCAACGGTCACACGTACTCATTTGTCGATAAGCAATTTCTTTGTAAATACTAAGAACAAAGATATAAATATAAGATAACATTGAAACAATTCATATGAAACAAGTTTCTATAATATCAACAATGTTAACAAAGGGACCATAGTTGTAAGGTAACCTTAATATTCGTTGTTCTCTGTCCCTACAGGATGTGTATACGTTATTTATAAATAACACTACGATACAAATTCCCAGTACCTATTCATAAGTATAAATTGTATTATGTTTTAGTACCTACTTTTAAGATAATAGTATTTAAATAAAATTTTATTTTTACAAATTTTGGGGGGATGTAGTGTAGGGACAAAATGTATATAAGCGAGAAGTATGAATGGGGGCCAGTTACTGTACATTGGCCCGCGTAGAAGGTTGTCTTAAAGGGTTTTCCATGTAATAAATACAAACATTATTAACTTGACGAAAGACTTTAATTAATGGACCCGTTACCTTCTACAACCAGACGAGGCAGTCTTGTTTAGGGGCTTACACATCGCGATACGAGAGATACCCCTAAAACCTGTAAGAATATTCGTGTTTAAGTTTCCGTTTATGAGATAATTCGATTTTTCAGCTTCATACAAATTTTTCGTAAAAAAAAATATAATTCTTTCGTTTTTGAGCAGAATTAACTAGGCTGTTATTTTTGTATATCGACTGCAAGCAAGCAATACCTCCTACCTGACATTTTTGTTTATAAATTGTTTTTAATGCCATCTGTTGTGAAATGTGGAGATCTTTCGCGTGAAAAAACTCGTAAGTATCCAAAGCCGCTAAGTCACGAAAAATCGCTTATAGAAATAGCTACTAACTCGCGCGCAAATAAATGTCGTAGAAATTTCTCCTATCTCGCAATTTGACAGTTCTTTTCGTATTGAGAACCGGTCGGCACCTGTGCGTCCGGACAAAAAGTAAGTATTACACTTGTTTTTTAATATTAATAGTTGTAACTGAATGTTATAATTGATGACGAAGGTTAATATTAACTTATTTTATAAAAAAATATATTAAAACGTCGGTCTTTGCCTTGAGAAAATAAGTTGTAAGATTCGAATGATAGTTAAGACGTATTAGTATTTCCATCTCAAGGTTTTTGTTGTTATGTCGCTACTACTTGTTTGACTGATCAGCAGGGCTAACATGACAAGCGCGAGAACGCTCTCTTTCTCGATTTGTCGAAATTTGTCTACGATTCTGACGTCATCCGAATGCCTAACATGACCGCTAAGCGTGAGTAAACTCGAGAAAGGCACTTTGACAGTTCTTTATCTGCGACGAGAAACCGATGTAGCAAATTATTAAAAACAAATCATTTTTATTTTAGCAACATCGGCTCATTCGATAAATTTTACGCATGGAATTAGTATGTACTATAGTGATTTTACATCCACCTCTATTAATTTATGTTGTATTTTTTTGTGTAACCGACCTTTTTTATTAAAATTTAATATTTTTCTATAGCATGCCGAAATTAAAATACAAAATGACGGAAACGAAAATGAGTGAGCCATTTTTGTTAGGGGAAAAACCTGTGGGTTCGCGTCACCAATATGTTAACCGCGTCACCGCAATACTAACCACGTCACCGACATCCTAGCCGCGTCACCGATATATGAACAGCATCCCTTGAATATGCAATCTGCGTCACCAACATGCTAACTGAGTCACCGACATGCTCAATGCGTCATCAATATGCTCAATGCGTCACCAACACGCTAACCAAGTCACCGACATGCTAACCGAGTCACCGACATGCTCAATGCGTCATCAATATGCTCAATGCATCACCAACACGCTAACCGAGTCACCGACATGCTAACCGAGTCACCGACATGCTCAATGCGTCATCAATATGCTCAATGCGTCACCAACACGCTAACCGAGTCACCGATATGCTAACAGCGTGCCCTACCTGCTAGCAGCGTGCCCGACGTGCTGGCAGAGTCAACGACATGCTAACAGCGTCACCGAAATGCTAGCAGATTTACGAAATGCCAATCGACTTACGCCGTGATAACCGCGTCACCGAAATTCTGAAAGCACTTGTTGACATACAATTTGCGTCACCAACATGCACACCGCGTCACCGACATCCTAACCACGTCACCGACATGCAGACTCCGGCACCAACATGCTACCCAAGACACCGACATGCTAATGTAACGTGTGCATCAGACTGGCGTCGCGGAGCGGCCTGTGTACGTACATGTATACGAATATATATACTTATATATGTTATTCCAAAGTTTTAAGTTTTCATTTCTGTCACCAGTCCCCATGAATGGCATATTTTTTTGTATTATAATTTTGTCTACTCTTCTCGTCGTCAAAATCGAGGACGACTAAATGACAGCAGAATCGAAGATTATCTCGTGTTGAATTGTCAAAATACGAGATAACTTAGGTGCCATGTTAGGGTTGGTCGAGAAAATATCGAGTTTGACAGAACGAGTCGAGTATTTTGTATGGCAGCGCTGTCAGAAAACGAGAAAATTGACAGAAATAGACAAAAATTACTCACGCGAGAGTGAGTAATTGTCGCGTGTGTCATGTTAGCCCTGCAGATAGTAGTTATTGTCACTAACTCTTTACATTTACGCGTCTTACTAACACGATATTTTGTATTGTTTTGTAGGTAAACATGCCGAGTGAACGAACGCTTAAATTAATAAATCTTTGTCTTTGTGATAAAAATGACCCACCGGATACCAGATCTCCACCAAACGAGGTAATGGAATCTACAACTTCTAGCATGTCATTGCAAGTTCCTGCATCGTTGGATACCCCGAGTTCACCAAATGAGGTATTAGAAGTTCCTGCATCTTTCAATCTAAGTCGCTGCAGCAGTAGATCAACTTGTACTGCAACCACATTATCTGTAACTCTATCTTTGGATACATCCGAAACTGAACATTCTGATTCAGACATTGAATCAGTGGATACTGAAGAATGTCAAAATGAATCGAATCATGATTCCGTACCAAGTACTTCTAACCAGGACGAAATTTTTTATGGAGATATGAGCAGTGGTATTCGTCGAAGACGTAAGGCAGATAAGAAGTTGTGGAAGAAGAACTTGAATAAGCGTTTGCGTATGGAAGGTAAACCATACTTGGGTTACTCGCGTCCAAGGGGACAAAAAATGAAGCAAAATAAACATCGGACGGCAAGGGTAATGGCAGGCCGTTGTGAATCTGAGTTTTGTAAAAAAAGCAGCGTAAGAGAGTGTGCAGACATATTGGAAGAAGATAGAACTCACATTTTTAATAAATTCTGGAATGAGATGAACTGGGATCAACGGAAGATATTCGTAGCTAGCCATGTGGTATGTAAGAACAAAAAGAAATGTACTGTTCAAAACGATTCCAGACGTAAGGGTTCTTTTGAGTATAGCTTGACTGTGACGGATTCTAGCGGGAACAGTAGCGTTAAAAAGGTATGTAAAAAGATGTTCTTAAACACCCTAAGCATCGGGCCATTTTCAGTACGTTCCTGGGTTAGATCTAGCCAGTATGGGATGCATAAATCTCAGGATAGTGCTGATTTATCTAGAGTGAGATCTGTTGATACCTTAAGGATTGAAAGATTAGCTGTGTTACATGAATTTTTCGACTCGTTGCCAAAAATGCCATCGCATTATAACCGACAAAACACAAATAAAATTTTTCTGGAACCAATTTACCATTCTATAGCAAATCTCTACAAAATCTATAAAAGCTTCTGTGAAACTCGTGATGCCGTTCCATACTCAATGAAAATTTTTAATAACATGTTTAAAGAGAAGAATTTGGCCATACCATCAATTAAAAAAAGATATGTGCGACACATGCGAAGCTTTCAAGACAGGCAATGTAACAGAATTTGATTATCAGGCTCATCTTATTCGCAAGGATAATGCGAGAGCTGAAAAAGCTAGAGACAAGCTGGAGGCTAGTGAGGGAAAGTGTATAGTACTCACAGTAGATCTTCAAGCTGTCAAAGTATGCCCTTTTGTTACAGCAAGTGCGGTGTATTATAAAACGAAGCTGGCATTGCACAACTATTCGGTTTATGATCTGACTACGCATCATGTAATGTGTTACTGGTTCACAGAGGTGGATGCAGACCTTACAGCTTCAACTTACGCTTCATTATTGACGGACTACTTAGTTAAATATTGCATCCCTAAACGTCTCCCGATAATTGTATACAGTGACGGATGTACTGGACAGAATCGAAATAATGTTTTGAGTAATGCGCTACTCAATTTTTCGATGCAACATAATGTAACTATAATTCAAAAATATTTGGAGGTCGGCCACACTCAAATGGAGGGAGATTCTGTCCATAGCGCGATAGAACGGAAGTTGAAAAACCGTTTGATCCATTTGCCCAGTGACTATCTATCTGCAACTTTGGAGGCTAGACAAAAACCTTATCCTTACGAGACGACAATGATTGATTATGATTTTATTAAAGACTACACAGACACGTCAACTTGGCGTTATAATTCTATCAGACCAGGAAGAAAACCAGGGGACCCAAAGGTGACGGATATAAAAGCATTGATGTATGTTCCAGAGGGACAGATACCCGGGTATCACCACTGTGTGGATCGCCCGGAGGACACGGTGAGGCGTGCGGTGGGGGTCTGCCCGGCTTGGGCGGAGCACCGCCGTGTCCTCGTGGAGGCGATCGGCGGCAGAGACCTCTCGCGTCCGGCCCTGGTTCAGGCCATGGTACGGAGCGAGAGGGCATGGGCAGCCGTCACCTCCTTCTGCGAAGCAGTAATGCTCGCGAAGGAGGAGGCGGGACGGTTGAGGGAAAGGCACGTTTCGCGCCCTCTCGCCCCTAGCCGCCGCAGGAGACGCCCAGGGCGTCGGGAATCCCGGGCGGATTTCCGGCCACCGTAGGCGCGGGCTTGCGGACGGTGAGCAATGGGTAGCTCACCGTCCGGTAAGGACCAGGCCCGGGTCGACGGCGCGTCGTATTCCACGCGCGCCTCAAAGAGATGTCGTCAGCACAAAGTAGGGGTCCACTAGGGCCGATGCCTGCCGGGGTCGCGGGAAGGTACTTATGGGTCACCGAGGCCACCGCAACACAGGCAACAGGAAGGAATACGGGTGGGTTTTAGTCAGTAAGAGTCTGACACACCCTCCCGCTCCGCTCAGAGCGGGAGAAGTTATTTGATGATTTCCCACCCACAAAAAAAAAAAAAAAGAGGGACAGATACAGTATAAAACCAGTCATTCTGATGATTGGCAATGTTTGCCTCAGCGAGTTACCAAAATTCCCATCGTAACACAATATAAACAACTTCAACGGAATAAGCTCCCTATCACTGATACAAAATTTGCACACCTGCAAGAATTGAAGAGCGTAATTCCGGTGGACTGTCATGCATTTTATGATGCTTTACCGCATAATTAAAATAAGTTTTAAACTGAATGCTGATTGTTAATTACGAGACTGACTAGGTGTTTATTACTAAGAGAAGACTGTTTTTTTTATAAGTACCTATTTTCTATTAGATTGAACATAATTTGTGATTACAAATAATTACCATAATTATGAAGAATTATAAGATTATTTTCATTAAATAATTCATTAAATTACTTGTTTTTATTTAGAACTTTAATACCAATAAATTCTATCTGCAATATTTGCATCAGATTTTCCATACCAATAACTCGTATCTACCATAAACTACCCTTAGACTCAAAATAAAAACAAAAAAACTTTATTAATCAATACTATACATAAAAAAAGAAAACTTGGAGTTTCAGTATCTCATTATACCTCGGAATAAGGTTTTTATTAAATTTTATTGTTCCCCTTTAAAATCCACCCGGAGTCAGATAGGAGGTATTGCTTGCTTGCAGTCGATATATTAATGACTAATAGAAGCGATAGATATCCGGCAAAAAATCCGGCAGTTGCAAATTGAAATCCAGCCCACCGTGCGTCGTCGCGATAACGCGAACTATACTTCTCGCGCTCTCTGTTGTACAGCGAGACGTCGACCTATGTGCGAGAGAGAGCGCGTGAAGTGTAGTTCGCGTTATCGCGACAATGTAGCCGTAGCATTTTAAATGTGCTTTGTAAGTAGGTACTGTTACAAGCATGTCGGATTAGACAGGGGCCGGATTAAAAATGGCCCCCATCAACCCGATATTAATTACCTTTAAAACCCTAGTCGACATCAGACAAGAGGTGATACGAGGTCGACTATTTTTAGACGCACGCATTATATTTCTTGCATATTGCGGGGCAAATGTAGTTACTTTCGTAAATCAAACATACAACCAAAAATGCACGATTTTGTTTAAATTTTACCTATCTGCATCACTTTTACGTACATAACTATGTACGCACTTTATTCTAGTATCACCATAAAACACACGGACTCATCCAATAACAAAGATAGAGTGGCGGAGCATCTAAAACTTTTAATAACACTACTTTTTTTTTTTTTTTTGGGTGGGAAATCATCAAATAACTTCTCCCGCTCTGGGCGGAGCGGGAGGGTGTGTCAGACTCTTACTGACTAAAACCCACCCGTATTCCTTCCTGTTGCCTGTGTTGCGGGGGCCTCGGTGACCCATAAGTACCTTCCCGCGACCCCGGCAGGCATCGGCCCTACTGGACCCCTACTTTGTGCTGACGACATCTCTTTGAGGCGCGCGTGGAATACGACGCGCCGTCGACCCGGGCTTGGTCCTTACTGGACGGTGAGCTACCCATTGCTCACCGTCCGCAAGCCCACGCCTACGGTGGCCGGAAATCCGCCCGGGATTCCCGACGCCCTGGGCGTCTCCTGCGGCGGCTAGGGGCGAGAGGGCGCGAAACTTGCCTTTCCCTCAACCGTCCCGCCTCCTCCTTCGCGATTAATAACACTACTGTACTGGGTTCTTTGCTCACCCCCATGGAGGCCGTGAAGATAAAGCCGTAACAGCTGACATAAACATATGTATGTCGATATCAGTGGTAGGTAACAAATTAATATACCTACCTATCAACTCGCTACCACGCGTTTTATTTATGCATCAAAAGTTATTATAATAACAAAAAACAATTTAATAAAAACATATTTACGGAAATTAATATAGCTTACCTTGGTAGTTGCTATTTTCACTCAAAATTTATCTTTAAAACACTACGATAACTGACACGTCCTGCACTCACAAAACACAGAACCACAGCACAGACTGACCCAGAGTAATTCATATATATTATACTGAAAACACCCAATGAAATGACGCATAATCATGCATTCGTAATTTCGTACTTAACTATGTTATCTTGTGTGGAAAGGAAGGACACATCATGTTCAATAAAACAAAGTCCCGACCATAGATAGACTATAGTGCATAGTAAGTACGCTTTTTTTTCACACAAATTGGGTATCAGTCTTTCAATCGAAATAATCAATGTATGCTCATTATTTATATTACAGTGAATGGTGTTTGGTGATTATAACTAAATGGGTTCTTTTTTTGGGTGGGAAATTATCAAATAACTTCTCCCGTTCTGGGTGAGCGGGAGGGTGTGTCGGACTCTTACTGATTAAAACCCACCGTGTTCCTTCCGTTGCCTGTGCTGTCAGGGGCCTCGGTATTTCTTTCGGACTTTCCCGCGACCCCGGCAGGCATCGGCTGAACTGTCAGTGTCATCCCACCTGCTGTGCTATTCTGTAACCTTCTCACCGTGAAAACTTAAGTGAAGTGAACGTGGAGTGAAATGTCAGTGTCATTCCACCGGATACTAGGGATGGACCAAGGATTACATTTACAATCATAATCGAGATTTTAATAATATTTTTATGCTAATTCTATTGATCATAATCAGTTAACGGATTAAATAAACGCAATTCCATGACCCAATCGCGATGTGTTTTAACTGATTAAATAAACGCAATCCCATGACCCAACTGCGATGTGTTTTGAAGAAGCGATAGTGGATTGAGTCGACTAAAGCCTGTGCAACGTTATTCAGCGTTGTTATTAACCCAAATCTTTTCAATAAGAAGAGATAACCGAGTGTGTCAAGTGATCGAGTGCTAAAAGTGTGCCTGGCTGACGGACCATAGAATTTATCCCCTCACAAACTATGCGGAAACCTAACTACACGATATGTTTGTCTGTATACATACTCGTAAGCCATTTGAATAAAAAACGTGCGGGTTATTTAATAAGTATCTTTCTAATATTTTATTTTAAGTAGGTACATTTATACCGACCTACGCGTTGCCAATAATAAAATAATATTCATAAAATCACCGTCATCAATACTGTAACAAAATTCAACAGTTTAACTTACACTCGCGGCGGGCGGCTAGGCTCACTTCACCCAGCCCAAGTGAAGTGATATTGCTATGGCAACCAGAATCGAGTGAAGTGATAAGATCACGACACTTACGCGTCGCGCTTACCGACTCACTTCACCTAGTCGGCGCGAGTGGTTACTATGGTTACGAGAATCGGGTGAAGTGATAAGATCACGCCGCGCTTGCGCGTGAGGAGCTGTTAATAATGTCAATGTCTTTTTTTTTAATTTGCCATTTTTTATTTTTAAATGCGCGACAAACAAAAATTTGGTTTTACCAAAATCCAAAATGGCGGCTACAAACATTTTTCATCGTTTTCATGGTTTTTGGGGGTGTTACAGACGATACTGAGGTCAAATCTAAAAAGCAAGATGGCGGCTGCAAAAATGTTCAAATTTTTCATCATGGGTGTCGTTTTCGTGGTTTTCGGGGGTGTTAAAGCCGATAGTGAGGTCAAATCTAAAAACCAAGATGGCGGCTGCGAAAATGTTCAGATTTTTCATCATGGGTATCGTTTTCATGGTTTTCGGGGGTGTTAAATCCGATAGTGAGGTCAAAATTAAAAAGCAAGATGGCGGCTGCGAAAATGTTCAGATTTTTCATCATGGGTATCGTTTTCATGGTTTTCGGGGGTGTTAAATCCGATAGTGAGGTCAAAATTAAAAAGCAAGATGGCGGCTGCGAAAATGTTCAGATTTTTCATCATGGGTGTCGTTTTCATGGTTTTCGGGGGTGCTAAAGCCGATAGTGAGGTCAAATCTAAAAAACAAGATGGCGGCTGCGAGAATTATCAATCCTTTTGGAATAAAAAAACCAAATTGAGTTTCTGACTGTATTTCTGTTTTGCTATTTTATTAAAAAAAACCCCTAAATAGTAAGGTTTTAGCGCTTAAATACTAATTTTGAAATAATATAAAATTTTCAATAGAATTAGCATAAAAATATTATTAAAATCTCGATTATGATTATAAATGTAATGCTTGGTCACTCCCTAGCATCAGTAGGATGACACTGACAGCTCACTCCACGCGAGTTTTCACGGTGAGATTTTTACAGAATCGACATGCTTATACTAGGGAAGGACCAAGGATTACATTTACAATCGTGATTTTAATAATATTTTCATGCTAATTCTATACTATATTATTATTATAAATTAATAATAATAACAGTGAAATGACCCTAGTATCAGTAAGATGATACTGACAGCTCACTCCACGCGAGTTTTCATGGTGAGATTTTTACGGAATCGACATGCTGAAGGCCATTTCGAATTGAGAGGGAATGCAATTTCGCATTGAGATTCGCCACTTGATATCTCGCCCGGCAACAAGGCGAATCTCGTTTCCGAGATCAAGATTTCACCCAATCTTAAACTTAATTAAAATGAAAACTACACCAATTTAGGGTAATCATGCTATATTTTTGTGTCTCGAGATTCGATGAATATTTTTTACTTTAATCGAATCACGAAACACTGAAATCAACGTTTATTTATATAATAATCATCTGCACTACGCAAACATAATCCAACAAATGAGCTCAAACCCATCAAGGTCCAATAAAAACCTATTCTAATTATTATATTAAAAATAGTTTCTCAAGAAACATACTGTGCTAAGTCGAGCGCGATCAGTCTCGAAAAAAGATCTCAAACGAGATTGAACCTCGAGAAAAGGCTCAGTAACACTTGAGATCGAGATTGCATTCCCTACCACCTAATAATTACCACCTAATTCATAATGCTTGTTATTGTTTTTCCAAAACAAAAGTCCATGTTATTTTATGTTTATAAAAGTGTACATAAATAATACAAGCTTCTCGAAGAATTAGAGGCGAGCTTCAGCAAAAGCAAAGAGCTTGGTAGATCAAATAGAGCTTGAGGTTTGATTGAGGCCCTCAGGCTTGAGCAAAACAAATCAGGGCTGCCAGGTGCAAAAAACTTGTGATCGTACGCCAACTACCAAAAATATCGTATGCCAAGGAAATTTTGAAATGAAAGGATCGTACAATCTAGTAGTACAAAGTTTTTATTAAAAATAACTAAAATTGCTTTAATATTAGAAAAAAAAAAATGCAATAAACCTATTTATTTGGCTTATACAAATTTTCCATGGTCATATTGTTAATCATTTCTTTTGTAGGCTTAAACTTCGTGCAATTTTGGTTTTTTCTTATTGGCTAACAATGTTCCCTTTAGTGTTCATTTGATATACAGTTTCTAAGTTTTGTTTTAATTAAATTTACTTCGGTGAATGCTCTTTCACAATCTGCAGTAAAATGGGGCAAACCTAACAAATTTAAAAAAAATTGAGCCAGTGTTTTATAATTTTCAAATTGTTTTTTGATGACACCCCAAAACTCGTCGGTATTCTTAGTTAAATTACCTATTATTTTTATCTAAAATGTTGAGTTTAAATAATAAGTTTCGGAAAAATGCAAGTAAATACAGCCTTTAAATGACTATCCAAAGAGTCTTCATTCAAGTAAAAGATCTAGGTATGCGTTAGGTTGTTGGGGAATTCCCCGAAACTCATACTTGCCAGTGGAGCACATTCGTTTATTATGAAATGTTGCCAACGGTACATAAAAATTGTACATTTTCCGTACGATCTTGGTCTAGCGATCGTACATGAGTAAAAATGCCAAAAAATCGTAGGAGTACGATTAAAATCGTACAACTGGCAGCCCTGAAACAAATGTCTGCATTGGATTTCTGTTATTCTGTGAAACGTAAAATCGGATATTCACAGTTTCACACCTATTCCAAATGGTAACAATGAATTTTAGAATATCAATAACTTATCGTTTAACATTATACTTTTCTAAAAAAAAAAAAACATAAAACCATTTAAACAACATACCTTTTATGTAAAGGTGTTTTTACATAACGTGAAGATGTTTTTTTTTTACCTTTTCAAGTATCCGAACGTAGGACACTTTAAAACAGCATGGTTTCAAGTAACGTGAAACAGTACTTCCTAATTCCATGCGTGAGTGAGACGTCCGTGACGGTGTTGTTAACTTAGTGGGATTTCCACTTAAACCGGGGGATTTTTACTACGGGTGTCCAAATCCCCCGGTTTAAGTGGAAATCCCACTGGACTACATTAGAATCATCATACATCTATCATAGTTAAAAATTTAAATATAGAAAAGTTCCTTTGAAAAAAATCTAACTTAAAGAGTTTTTATGTGACTTTAACTAAAGAGATGTATTAATGATTTTAATGAATAATCATTAAAATCATTAATACGTCTCTCTAAGTAAGATTTTTAAGTTAGATTTTTTTCAAAGGAACTTTTCTATATTTAAATTTTTCATTTCTATACACGGTTACATTTTGATGGTTTTAACAACAATGGCGCCGATTCCCTTGTTCACAAACTGAACTAAATGTAAGTTCAGTGCATCTTTTTCTTTCTATTTCAATAAGAAAAGGACAGAAGATACATTTTAGTTTAGTCCTGTCAGATTAATCAGCGCCTGTCACTACTCTATACAAGTTTAGACGTGATTAAAAACTTGCCTACTAAAATTACGTCAATTTACGTCAATCGCTGATTAATTTGACAGGACTAAACTAAAATGTATCTTCTGCCCTTTTCTCATTGAAATAGAAAGAAAAAGATGCACTGAACTTAAATTTAGTTTAGTTTGTGAACAAGGGAATCGGCACCAATAACTTACACAGCATTGTATCTCTTAACATTAAAAAAAATAGGAACTAATGATAACGTAAAATTCGCAAAATGCATGAAACCAGTAGTAGCGCCACTAGTTAGTTAAATATATTTAAGTAATACAGATATTTTGGATTGGAACTCAAGGGAAAAAGTTAGTTTACCGTTAGCTTGTATCGAGATTTTTTTTTCAAAACGTGTTTTGGTAACAACCAAGTTCTGAGAAATATGTTTAAAATTAAGATATATTTTTCCGCTACCACAGACTATACAGATTTGGCTTTTTTTAAGACAAGGCTACTTTAGATGTTTGTGAACCAGATGTGGTGGCACTAGAATATTGTGGATTCACAATTATGAGCGCAACTGTGCTTGCAATCATTTACGTAGTTAGCGACAGTACCCCAAAGGCGCCAACGATTACCTGCTTTGTAGTCTCAGATTTTATTAGGTTTTCTTAGAATACAAAAAAGGTGGGAAAAATTACTTAGAATAAAAACCATAAAATATTATCATACATTTAATATTCAGCATAATATAAAAACGGTTATACAAAGGCACATCATAGTTAATATTTTAAATTCATTCGTCAAAAGGTATAGCAGGCAACAGTTTGCCTTCGCACTTTCCGAAGCCGATTCTAATGCCGTTGTCATCGACGCAGAAGCCGCGAAGCGTAATCGTGTCACCATCTTGGATGAACTTCCTTTCTTCACCCGACAGCAGACGGAGCGGCTTGGTTCCCTTCCATGATAGCTCTAGCATGCTTCCGAAGGAGTCTGATACCTGTAGGGTTAAACAATTGGTATTATTTACATATTTTTTAATTTTTTTTTATTATACTTTGTACCTCTTTTTACGAAAATTACGCGGACAGATGAGTATGAAATTTGGCACAGTTAACGTTTATATGTAGGAGAAGTGCAGAAAGCTAATATCTTTAAATAACATTATAAATAAATTACATTAATATTCTAAATAAACACACTACTATGCGTTTGGCACACACCCACATAGTATTATACTTGGCTTCACGACTTGAAGATAGATAGGTGACCAGCTTGAGCATGGAATAATTATGGTCTGTTTTTTAATGTCGGAGACTAAATTGACAGGACTCCATATTGAAAAACCAAACAACAATGATTTGAAATGTCAAATTAGTCTCTGGGATTAAAAAACGAACTTTATGTTCTTTTAACCTTTTGACCGCCACTGTCATGTACAGATGTCACGATTACATGACTAACATGACAGACTTTTATACGTAAATAAAGCTCATAAAACAACATTATTTTTATTTCCTTTGCTACTTATGTTCTTGACTCAACCTAATTTATATTAGTTGAACTTCTTTATATTTCATCTATATTAACATAAGATGACATAAACTAATACCAATTATAAAGTTCGAAAAACATAGTGGCCTCAACTCCACAGTCACCATAGTCATGTAAGTAGCAATCAATATATCAAGAATATCGACTTCGACGGCAAACTACGTTTATATTTAATTTCTTTATATTATTCTACTAAAAATACCCAGCACAACAAGCGGTAGTTCGACCGGCAGATTGTTGTGATACTGGTGATTGATGTGGCCACGCACCTCTCCACTAATAGTTCCAGAGCCCAGCAGGTCGCCCGCTCGCAGGTTGCAGCCGGTGACGGTCTGCTGAGCCAGCTGCTGCTTCACCGTCCAGTACAGGAAGCGGTAGTTCGACCGGCAGATTGTTGTGGTTACTGGTGATTTTTCGGCTGTGGAAATAAAATAATTAAATCAAATATTAGACGACAAAACCATTACCGTCCTACTGGGGCAGTCAGTTACAAATCGATTGAATTGTCACATCATATCTGTGTGTGGGAGCCAAATGGCGAGCTACCGCAAGGCTGTATGTTGGGATCGATCATATACTTTAAATGATTTGTCACATGACTGATCTACAGAAACAATATTATGTTTCTGTAAACCTGATTGAAGACCTTCACCGCAATCTACCGCTCGAAACTATTGATTTATAAATGAAACTACACATAAAGTACCAGTAGCCCTAGACAGAGAGAAGTAGATGGAGAGTAAGAAGAGCTTTACATACACACTACTAACAATAAGTAATAATAAAAAGCAAAAAATTCCACTTACGCTTCAAATCAACTTCCAACTTGATATCAAAGTTGAATTTATCCTCATGTCTCAAGTACGCGAAGGGCTTGGGGTCCTGTGGGAAGTTGTCTACCAAGTAAGGTTTTAGAGCTTCGATGGTGACGATCCAGGGAGATACGCTGGTGCCCAGGTTCTTGGCTGTGAAGGGGCCCAGGGGAATGTACTCCCATTTCTGGATGTCGCGGGCTGGGAACAGATAAAGGGTGGAGATGAGGACTTATCGTTTATCTTATATCTAACTTTTTGTAAAAAAGTATCTTGAATGAGTTTGTCTGTTTGTTTGTTGGCTTTTTTTGTTAAGTTTCGGTACTTCTTGACAGCCCTGTCCTCCCATACTATTAACACTTTAATTTGAAAACATTGTAAAAGTCAATTATTTTTAAAAGAGTAACCGTGGAGTTTCTTGCTGACTCTTCTCTATAGGAAACGACCAATTGGAACCGATTGGAAGCTAGGTCTTCTGACTTTTCATAAGTGTCCATGTGAAATAAAATATTTAGATGTTCAGTTTTAGTTTAGGTATTTATAATTTAAATTTCCGTTTACACTGTAATAAGATTTACTTATTAATAGCTTGTTTAATTTATTCATGAATAGATAGAGTTTTTTTTTCCTTTCTGATTGATTCAGGTAAATTACGAGTATACACGAGTATACATTTTTATTGACATAACCCGAGGGTTTATTTTTTGCGTCTTCGTATTTTAATAAATACGAAGACGCAAAAATAGACCCTCGTAAGCTTTAAGTTTATATGAGAATGTAAGAAATATTTAATAGACTGGAAAATATTTAATAGACTGTAAAATGCAATAGTTATCTGGACATTGAAACTCTTTTACAGAGTATCATGTGATAAGTTAACGATAAGTGACACACACGCGTGCGCACGCACGCACGCACGCACCCACGCACGCAAACACACACACATACCCTCTTAGATTTAAGTTGAATTTCTTCTGTATGTGCACTCCTACTTTATTATTGTTTCTAGTTTTAAAAGAGCGGGGTCTCCTAGCACAGGTATTTATTATACTTAAAAGGAGGCTTCTATGTAAGATTATATATTGTAGAAGTTTGTTATACATACCGCTCCAATCATTCATTAGCACAAGGCCAAAGATGCGTTCCTCAGCTTCCTTAGCCGTGACTCTCTGTCCGAGGGCAGTTGGAGGGCCGCCGATGAAGGCCGCTACTTCTAACTCGAAGTCCATCAGACGAGAAGGACCGAAGTGGGGGGCGGCTCCTGGGTGAATAAAACGTATTGTAACAAAAATAACCTATTCCATTATTATAGTTAAGAGTAGCTGTATAACTAGTGATGAGTCCCTCACTCATGAGACAAATTGAAAGAGTTACTCGAATTTCCTCATTGAACCACCTCACCACACCTCACTCGTTCACGCGTCCTCAAAAATTGACATTGACAATTTGAAATCGTGGCGAGGGGTGAGGCGAACGAGTTCGTGACTCGCGAGTGAGTAGAGATTCATGAGTAGGTACTCGTGAGTCGTCGTCGCGCCCGCCCGCCTCGCCTCGAGGTGAATACGCCGTTGACGATTCCTCACCTCAAATGAGGGGTGCCTCTGATGAAAAATTATGCATGATCCGCTTGAATTATTAGTCCACAGATTATAGAGGATAGTTCTCACTCTATAAAAGGTTTATTATCTCTATCTTCCTCTTGTCAAAATGTCATCATGGGGTGAACATCTTTTCCTTTCCTATTAATGTGAATAATCTTCTTTTATGTTTGATACCATGTAATTAGTATACTTTATGACTTGATATTCATGACAACTTGATGATCAAGGACTACACGAATAGTTACTTGAAGATATCGTGTTTTAATTTCAACGCATGCCACCTGTCTACGTGCTAGTAGTAACTCGCACGACTTCGCCATATATTAGCTTCGCTGTCTAAACCACACTTTGTTCAGATAGTTCGTAATAACAGCCTCGTGAGGACCTCAAGACGTAAAGTGAGGTCCTCCCTCAACCTCAAATAAAATTGATGAGTTACCCATCACTACTATCCATTTATTTTGCTTCTCAAAAAACAGTATTTAATATACGGTTGCTGATATGCTAAAAGATTTGATGAACGAATTTATCAAAGAGATTATATTTTTTTTACCTTCAACGGGTAAAGTCTGTCCATACGGTCTTGTGATGGGTGTTCCGGATACGACGATTGAACTGCTACGACCGTGGTAGCCAACAGGAAGTTGCTTCCTGTAAAACAGTGGAAATTACAGGTATTTGAAAGGTTATTTCTGATAATCACAAGACATCTTTTCCTTCACCGTTTTGAGAGCAGTGGTGATGAAATTTTGTGTTAATTATTATTATATTTATTTGTTGTTTTTTTTTTGTTTTGAAGGAAAATATCGTGAAGAAACCGGCATGTCTTAGAACCAACCAAAAATTCGAAGACATGTGACTTAAACCAACCACGCACTGGGCTCGCGTGGTGGATTACGGCCCCAATCCCTCTCACTGAGAGGAGTCCTGTGTCCCAGCAGGCATTGGCATTAGAGGCTGATTAAGCTTATGCTATTCTGGAGGGTTTGCTTGTATAATACACCCATATTAAATTTAAAAATAATAAAGAAATATCGATATTTGTCAAGTCGTAATCACCATGCCTACTCCCTAAGCACTAACTAAATCCGTAGTTTCGGCCGAAGTTATGGACGATTCCTATTCCGTATCACCTACGGACATAAGATTGCTTCGGAGCCCGAACTGAGACTGAATGACAACACGATTTGACAGTTGTCCCTACTCACAATGTGTTTGTGCCCGTTAGAAAAATTGAATTTGTCACTTGTTTTAACGGATCAACTACTTTCGAACGGGCCCGTATCTTCGTTGACGGACTTAGAGAGTTTAGTGTTCCTGGAGGGGGTCGCTAGTAAAAAATAAATGGCTTTAATTGATGCGTCTCGGGCTTCAACCCATTTGCTAAGAAATCACATAGAAGTCTGTGTAGTTACCGATGTTAGTAGGCACGTGCATTTGTGCTTCGCTCTGTTTAAAGTTATACTTACCAGTTATCAAATAGCGCGTTGTCTTTGCCTCTGAACATGATACCGACGTTGGTAGCATGGTGTAGTGATGAGTAGAAGTCTGTGTAGTCGCCAATATCAGCCGGCACGTGCATTTGTGCTTCGCTTTGTTTGACAAAAGCTCTGCAGATCAAAATAAAATAAATTAAGGCATCGTAGGGTAGATGACAGCCTTCTCAAGGTGTTCATATATAAAAGAATTATTTAGGGCAATGTAACATTTAACGAACTACCTAAGCCAAACTATGGGAAGACATCCAAGAACACGTTCATTTGACTATACCTTTGTCTAAGTTCACTGTTATTCTGTAGAGTAGGATTAGCGGCGTCTAGAAGTTTCTGTAGCGTAGTTCTTGCTTCCAACCAATGGGGACGCGTGAGCCCCATGAAGGCATTGAGCGATTGTTCCTGAAATTATCACCAAAGTGATATAGATGTGAATAACCATGGTTTTAGTCTGTGAGTAGAAATTGACCATAATTCAGAAAGACGAACGGCATAGAAAGGACATGGCGAATCGATGAGGAAATCTTTTAAGATAACGGAATCATAAAAACGTGATTCTTGAGGGATTATCGTTTTAAGTATTACTCGTTTAAAGATCTAAACCAAGGATTATATAATTTCATCTCAACAACCTAAATACATTTAACCTATTGACCGCCACGTCAAAAAAGCAAAAACGTGCCCTCGGCGCCAAGCTACCAATTATTCCTTAAAATCTGTCATGTAGTCGTGACCGTGGTGTGCTGGGCACATTTTGGTCTGTCTGTATTTATACATGACTGTGGCGGTCAAAAGCATAAGCAATATTATGCCATATTATATCAAAAGTTGTAGGTATGAAAAGTTTATATTCCAATAAAATCTTGATTATTCTTCAGAATCAGGCCATTATATTATTGCAAAATTATATGTAATATTGAACCTGTTTACTACAAACTAGAAATCTATTAAAACCATAAACAAGTTGACGTCGTCGTTCTAACATAATTTATATTCACAAGTCTCGCGGAAGTTTTTCTAACTTGTTTTTATTGTTGTATTAATTATGGGAGGTGTGTCTGTACGTGAAAATTGTGAACACACGTTTGATAAAGATCTCAAAATATTATCATCATAACTGAATCCACTTTAAAAAGGAAAAAACAAAAACAAGCTTTTATTAGTTGTTAGTAAAAAATAACTAAATAGTTTAAAATAATTTTATTCCGATTGGAAATAAGCCGTTTTATACTTCTTAAACTTTAAACGATAAAGCATCCCATATCTTAAATACATATTTTCAAATCTTGGAACTTCATACCATACATTAAATCTTTGTGTACTTATCACAGACTCTTTTCAAATATAAGCGTGTTACACCCTCGTTTTTTTTCTATCTTGCTGTTATAATGTAACAAGCTTTTAATAATAACATATTATTGCATTGTCAACCGATTTACATATGCATGCATTTCAGCTCAATGGGAAACCGGGAAGTGGGTTTAATTTAACTTGCAAGATTTTATTACAGACACCTGGACAGGTGAAACTAAATAAAAGCCTGTAAAAAGTATAGGCAGAGCAGTCAAATCAATTCTTTTTAAAGATAGGCTGTGCTTTACTAATAATATCCATTTAATATATGTAGGGCTCATTATAAGTTCTCATCTACCAGTGACCATATTTTCCGGGGATACCGCACGGTCTCCTGTGAGGCAGCGAGCCTCCTTGCCGGATTGCCGCCATGGGATCTGGAGGCAAAAGTCCTCGCGCACGTATGGAAGTGGCGCGAGGAGGCGAAACGCCAGGGCGTAAGTCCGCTGCCGCGAGAAATCGCGGCACAGCGGACGGAGCTCCGGCGGGATCTCATGGCGTCATGGAAAGTACGGTTGTCGCAACCCAGTGCTGGGCACGCCACGATTGCGGCGATAAGTCCCCTCTTTAAGGAGTGGCTAGAGAGGCGTCACGGCGTCCTCACCTTCCGCCTGATGCAGGTCCTCACCGGACACGGCAGTTTCGGGAGGTTCCTGAGTCGGATAAGGCGGGAGGAAACGTCCGGGTGTCACCACTGTGTGGATCGCCCGGAGGACACGGTGGAGCATACGGTGGAGGTCTGCCCGGCTTCGGCAGAGCACCGCCGTGTCCTCGTGGAGGCGATCGGCGGCAGAGATCTCTCGCGTCCGGCCCGGGCCTGGTTCAGACCATGGTACGGAGCGAGAGGGCATGGGCAGCCGTTACCTCCTTCTGTGAAGCAGTAATGCTCGCGAAGGAGGAGGCGGGACGGTTGAGGGAAAGGCATGTTTTGCGCCCTCTCGCCCCTAGCCGCCGCAGGAGACGCCCTGAGCGTCGGTAATCCCGGGCGGATTTCCGACCACCGTAGGCGCGGGCTTGCGGACGGTGAGCAATGGGTAGCTCACCGTCCGGTTAGGACCAGGCCCGGGTCGACGGCGCGTCGTATTCCACGCGCGCCTCAAAGAGTCAGCACAAATGTAGGGGTCCACCAGGGCCGATGCCTGCCGGGGTCGCGGGAAGGTACTTATGGGTCACCGAGGCCCCCGCAACAAAGGCAACAGGAAGGAATACGGGTGGGTTTTAGTCAGTAAGAGTCTGACACACCCTCCCGCTCCGGCCAGAGCGGGAGAAGTTATTTGATGATTTCCCACCCTCAAAAAAAAAAAAAGTGACCATATTTAAAGTTAAGGCCAAACGGTGGACCACTGCGTTCTCAACCACTAGGAATAATGGAGGTACACACGGCTTCATATCAAACTATACATATTTATGCTGATCTCGCATTGTATAGGATTTCCAAAACATGAGAGGTCAGCTGATACTGGAAGTGTATAGCTTGATATGTAGCCGTGTGTACCATACCACTCTATCCAAAATCTAAATAATTTTATGTCGGGAAATAACTACATGTACCTACATAGGTACGATAGTTTGACCGAAACCGCTGTACCGCGCCATAGGTGCGCGGCGAGACGGGGTGCGGGCAGTGCAGGCCGCTCATTGGTCAACGCTCACGGCCTCCCGCCCCCCGCCTCGCCGCGCGTTCCTAAGGCGCGGTACAGCGGCTTCGGTCACTGGTTCAAGAGCTTATGACTTGTTTACACTTTATGCAAATGACTGACAATTAATTAAGCTCTGATTACAAGTACATACGAGTACTTCTTACAAGTTATTAGAATGACTTTATGAAAAACAAAATCGTTTAAGGCGAAGACAAGACCCAATTGACCAAAATAGGCTTCGCTTAAGAAAAAAAAAAAAATGCCAAATCTGTATACTTTGTGGTAGCGGATAAAATATATATTAATTTTGAACATATTTCCCAGAACTTGGTTGTTACCAAAACACGTTTTGAAAAAAAAATCTCGATACAAACTAACGTTAAACTAACCTCTTACTTTGAGTTCTAATCCAAAATATCTGTATCAAATATCAACATACGTTACGTATTTAATTAATAACAAGAACGTCTTATTTGAATGCAGAACTTGGTTGTTTTTTATTTTCGATTACTCAACTCAATTTTGAGTAAATAGATAATTACTTCATATTTTGCAATAAATTACAAGCTTTGTGTCATCGCGCTTCTCTTTCTTTTCTATGGAATTTGACAGTGACCGCGGTTAAGGTGTTGTCAGCGTCTTAAGTACAACTGATTGGTCAAAGTAGCAAAGTAGGTATTAATAGGTCTGCCTATGCCCTTCATACTAATGTTATGATAATGTAATTCTTATTTGTTCTATACACTACAACGAGTCTTGATTATTTTATAGTCATAATTACTTACATATAAAATTATAAATATGAAGTTTACCTTAAAAACATTCTGCTTTGATTTCAGAAGGGGTCCATCAAATAAGTTTAAGATCACGTTCAGATCCAAAATCAACTCTCCGATTGCCACTCCAATGTGTTTCTCGTTCTAAAAACATAAAAAACATAATAAAATATGCGAAACAAACTTAGCTCGACAACAAGATAAAATTGTGCAAATCCTGTCAAATTAAATTGTATGTAAATTCTTTACTTTCTATACGATAGCAGTACTTCCCAATTTGGTCGGGTTATACCAGTTTGCAATGTCAAAATGAAGATAGTACGGTCAATAATTTGAACGCGATTTGCAAATACATGACTCTTATTGTTGAATACATAAGAACCACTATCGAATAACCAAACATTTTTATAATTACAGCAAAAAATCATACGACAAAATTGTACTTACATTGTTAGGCGAATTAAATACACCGTACGGAAGATTTTCGATAGGAAAATCGGAACTTGGAGAATATTCTATAAACGATTTCATTTTGATACGTGTTCGTGCGTCGGATGGCAATCGGAATGTGTTTTCAACCAGTCGAGGCAAGTTGTTATGGAAATGTAACTACTGAACTAGCCGGTTTACTTGCCGGCCGGCGAGACAGTGGACAATTCCGGTCGTGTGCAAAGTCAAGGTCGCTAGGTCTTCATTCGGTGAACAAGGGAAAGTATTTAATGTTTTTTTTATGTAGGTATCTAATAGATTGATGAAAATGAAAGGGAAGTTTTGGATCGGACTGTTTTATGTTATATGAATGTAATAAATTTGATAACGAATGACATTAGGTAATCCCTCTATAAATAAGGTGATAAGTGATAACATTGTGTATGTTAGGGATGCGAGATGTATCTTTCAAATTAAAAGAACGAAGAGATTATTTAAAAATGTCGAATCCAAAACTTCTGCCGGATGCTAATCAAGACTCCTTGTACGAATTTCTCTATTATTTTATTTCGTTTTCTCTATTATTCATAGTTTCGGTTTTGTCTTGAAGTCTGATCTCAAAAACGTTTTACTAAAAAAACAAACGCCTTCCAAAAAAAAAAAAACACTACAGTCAAAAATAACTTTTTAACATTTCGGTAGGTATCTTTGGATGTGTATTTCAGTTTTTATTTTTAGAAGGCAGTTCTTGTTTCTTTTTTTTGGAAAAAGTTTTTTTATTTTTCACTATTTAGTGGGTCAGTTCGTAATTTATCTAATTCACAACAGCCTTATGTTAACTGCTCATCACCTTTTACAAAATATTGCTATTTCCAATGCACGGACGTCAATTGTTGAAGAGTTCTCCTGTTCAGAACCAGGAGAACTCCATATGAATTGTGACGAGCATAAATTGCTTAGCAACCATATTAAAGTACCTAGTCGAATCCTAACCCGTGAAATACTTATTATTAAGTAGTTCGGGTGGCCATCTGTGATTTTCATTGGCGCCGATTCCCTTGTTCACAAACTAAAGTAAATTTAAGTTCAGTGCATCTTTTTCTTTCTATTTCATTATGAAAAGGACAGAAGATAAATTTTAGTTTAGTCCTGTCAAATTAATCAGCGCTTGACGTAAATTGACGTAATTTTAGTAGGCAAGTTTTTAATCACGTCTAAACTTGTATAGAGTAGTGACAGGAGCTGATTAATTTGACAGGACTAAACTAAAATTTATCTTCTGTCCTTTTCTAAATGAAATAGAAAGAAAAAGATGCACTGAACTTAAGTTTAGTTTAGTTTGTGAACAAGGGAATCGGCGCCATTATCAGTTCCACTTCACCAAACGGTGCTTTTCGAGAGCAAATGCACGAGTTATTATAAAAAATACCCAAATCGCTACGGGTGTGCCTATAAAATTTGAATATTTCCCTCGATTTCTATGGGATCCCCTCATCAGATTCGGACTAGGTTACAAACTCAAAGCATTTATTTCAAATAAACCCATTACAGTCACCTTTGAATTGTCAAGGGGTCGGTCAGTCAGAAAGATGAAACTAGTTGCCCATTCCAAAGCGTAGTAGGTACCTATGGAGAAGAACGGGCAAGAAACTCCACGGACACTTTTAAATCAACATATTATGGTAACAACATAATGGTGCCGATTCCCTTGTTCACAAACTAATCTAAATTTAAGTTCAGTGCATCTTTTTCTTTCAATTTCATTAAGAAAAGGACAGAATATAAATTTTAGTTTAGTCCTGTCAAATTAATCAGCGCCTGTCACTACTCCATACAGGTTTAGACGTGATTAAAAACTTGCCTACTAAAATTACGTCAATTTACGTCAAGCGCTGATTAATTTGACAGGACTAAACTAAAATTTATCTTCTGTCCTTTTCTTAATGAAATTGAAAAAAAAAGATGCACTGTACTTAAATTTAGTTTAGTTTGTGAACAAGGGAATCGGCACCATTGTTTACATCATTCATTTTGAAATTATACATGTGAGAACGATGCAAAACGTAAAAGCGTCCGTAATAAAAAGATTAACAACAAAAACCATTTCAAAATTAATTTAAATTATAATAAGCCGTGGCAGCTAAGAGATGAGACCAGTTTCTACTGACGATGCCCGTTCTCGAACATGACGCATGGATTAGCACCATTCAGCTCAGCCATTTTGAAGGGAGCTGAATGATCCAAGCATATCAGCGTTGTAATCCTCCAACTTATACCACCTCGAGAGCACGCCCTTTCAAACAAAAAAAGAATTTTCATAATCGATCCACAATTGATGGAGAAATCGGTGTACCTACATACATATAAAAAAAAAACTTACAGACGAACATTTAACCACCTTATTTAAGGAAGTCGGATAAAAACTGAAGCTACTGTAGGTAAATGCTCTATACAGGGTGAAATTGAAAACATGCGACAAATTGAGATAGGAGACTATATTTATCATTATGAACAACTTTTACTATGAGACCAAACCCGAAATCGCGAAAAAAATATCAGCTGTTCCCTACATTTATGTTCGCATTACACATCAAAATGTATGGAACAGCAGATTTTTTTTCGCGAAAACAGCTTTGGTCCCTTAGTAAAAGTTGTTCATAATGACGAGTACAATCTCCCATTTCTGTTTGTCGCATGTTTTCAATTTCAATCTGTATACATGCAAGTAACTAAAGCTACTATCAGCTCTAGTAACTTGCACTCCTGGGCAACCGCCTCCCTCCACTCCTTCCACCTTTCGCGAGCCCGCGCGTCCTTCTAGTTTTGACGGAACCTATCCAGCTTGTCCCGCCATCGCCTACTTGAAATTATGACTTTATTTTTTTGTTGTATCATCCCTGAATATATTTCAATTTGACGTAGTAAACATGTCAAATTCGGCTTTTAAACGTAACATTTCCTTGCTTTTATAGTCCAAATGTGTGCAATATTGTGTACAATAGTATCCTTGGAGTTTCTTACATGTTCTTCTCCATAGCAACCTACTTACTTCGCTTAGGAATGGGCAACTAGCTTCATCTTCCTGACTAACCGACTGCTTGATAATTTAAAAGTGCAAATAAATTAATGGAAATAAATGGTTTGAGTTTGTGCTTCTTGCTCTGGACTGATAATAACTAGCAATACAAACTACAGTTCTAAACTACCCAATAAAAGAAATATCTAAAAAAACTTCGTTTATTTATCATTACACAGTGGTTATTTACATCTTAAAATTGACCTTAGAAATTACCACAGTGGGGCTACGAAGTACTCCGCGAATTTTCCCCTTGTGTTTTGATAGACTGTTGTGAGAGTCCGCGACTACCTGGAAATAATATATCTGCAGTACTGTTTGTGAAATTATTTTGATCATCCACACTTAATAACCTATTGACCGCCACGTCAAAAAAGCAAAAACGTGCCCTCGGCGAAAAGCTACGAATTATTCCTTAAAACCTGTCATGTAGTCGTGACCGTGGCGTGCTGGGCACATTTTGGTTTGTCATCTATACATGACTGTGGCGGTCAAAAGTTTAAATCCCGATTTACATGATGCAAGTTTCTTGTTTGTGGCATACACTTAATAACCTATTGACCGCCACGTCAAAAAAGCAAAAACGTGCCCTCGGCGAAAAGCTACGAATTATTCCTTAAAACCTGTCATGTAGTCGTGACCGTGGCGTGCTGGGCACATTTTGGTATGTCATCTATACATGACTGTGGCGGTCAAAAGTTTAAATCCCGATTTACATGATGCAAGTTTCTTGTTTGTGGCATACAATAAAAGTGAAGCAACAAATGACTTGCACCGTATAAAGTCATTTGTAATATTTTTTTAGTATTTTTATGTCACGAAGCGACGCGTGCTTTACTTGTGGTTAACAAGTGTACAAACACGCTGTGAATGTGTGTGTGTATGTGTAAGCGCAGCATCTCTCGGTACCTCTTGCTGACTATGGTTTAATTATTGTTATTAGTAATTGTTTATTTATTTTACTTCGATGGTGCTAGTTTGTCATTTCTCACTTCGAGTTACAGCAATCATTTCATCATCATCATCATTTCAGCCGAAAGACGTCCACTGCTGGACATAGGCCTCCCCCAAGCACCGCCACTTCGACCGGTTTTGTGCTTCCCGCATCCAGCGGATTCCTGCGGCCTTCACAAGGTCATCGGTCCACCTTGTAGGATGCCTTCCAACGCTACGTCTTCCGGTACGCGGTCGCCATTCCAGAACCTTTCGGCCCCATCGGCCATCTGTTCTGCGAGCAATGTGCCCTGCCCACTGCCACTTAAGTTTGGCAATTCTTCGGGCTATGTCGGTGACCTTGGTTCGCCTATGGATCTCTTCATTTCTGATTCGATCACGTAGGGAAACTCCAAGCATAGCCCTCTCCATTGCCCTTTGTGTGACTTTTAGCTTTTTGATAAGGTCCATTGTAAGCGACCACGTTTCAGTGCCATAGGTCATCACTGGCAACACGCACTGGTCAAAGACTTTCGTCTTGAGACACTGTGGTATGTGGGACGAGGAGATATTGCGTAGCTTCCCGAACGCTGCCCAGCCGAGTCGGATTCCACGATTGACCTCTTTCTCGAAGTTGGACCTACCTAACTGGACAGTTTGTCCTAGATAAACATACTCGTCCACAACTTCGAGCGTAGCGTCTCCGATTTTCATGAGAGTGGGTGTAACATGGGCATTTGACATGATCTTTGTCTTGTCCATGTTCATTTTAAGACCCATTCTTTCGGAAGCTCTACTGAGGTCATCGAGCATTGTACTGAGGTCCTCCATAGTCCATGACAACTATATCGTCGGCAAACCAAAGGTGATTGATGTACTCGCTATTGATGTTGATGCCTGGCCCTTTGCAGTCCAGAACCTTGAAGACATCTTCCAGTGCAGCGGTGAACAGTTTCGGAGAGATAACGTCTCTCTGTCTCACACCTCGCTGCAGAAAGATAGGTTTCGAGGTCTGGTCCTGGAGTCGGACTGACATAGTGGCGTTTTCGTACAGACACTTAAGCACCTCGATGTACCGATAGTCGATCTGGCACCGTTGAAGAGACTGCAGTACAGCCCATGTCTCGATCGAATCGAAGGCTTTTTCGTAGTCCACAAACGCTAAGCAGAGAGGCAGGTTATACTCCTCGGTCTTCTGTATAACCTGCCGCAGCGTATGTACTCGTATGTGGTCTACAGTGCTAAAGCCTTTACGGAATCCGGCTTGTTCGGGAGGCTGGAAGTCGTCAAACCTGCGCGCGAGACAGTTCGTGATGACTCTTGTAAACAGCTTGTAGACATGGCTCAGAAGTGAGATGGGCCTATAATTCTTAAGGAGGGTATTGGTGCCGATTCCCTTGTTTACAAACTAACCTAAATTTAAGTTCATTGCATCTTTTTCTTTCTATTTCATTAAGAAAAGGACAGAAGATAAATTATAGTTTAGTCCTGTCAAATTAATCACCGCTTGACGTAAGTTGACGTAATTTTAGTAGGCAAGTTTTTAATCACGTCTAAACTTGTATGGAGTAATGACAGGCGCTGATTAATTTGACAGGACTAAACTAAAATTTATCTTCTGTCCTCTTCTTAATGAAATAGAAAGAAAGAGATGCACTGAACTTAAATTTAGTTAGGTTTGTGAATAAGGGAATCGGCACCATTGTCGCCCTTCTTAATGAACAGTATCACCACACCTCTATACCATGCCTGTAGCGTTTTGCCCTCGAGTATGATGGAACCAAACAGCTTCTGGAGGGCCTTGAGAACGGGTTTTCCACCGGCCCTCAGAAGTTCAGCCGTAATTCCGTCATCACCCGGTGCCTTGTGGTTTTTGAGCTGCTTCAGAGCCATCCTAATCTCGTACAAGCAGAGGCCTTAGTGTGAGTTTTTTTGACTCACGTTCGAACGCGTTCGATTGCGAGCACGTTAGAATTTAGTATGGAAATTTAGTCATAGTGCCACCTGGTGGTCACTCGTAGAACCTAATTTCCCATACTAAATTCTAACGCGCTCGCAATCGAACGCGTTCGAACGTGAGTCAAAAAAACTCACACTAAGGCCTCTGACGTCCGGGATGTCTTCGGTGTAGTGTCGGGTCAATCTAGCTCTTGGGTAGTTTGCCAGATTCATACCAGGGTTGCCTGTTGACGTGTATAACTGTCCATAGAAACTCTCGATCTCTCTCAACAGCTCATGTTTGGCGGATACGTTCCTACCATCATTGGTCTTCAGTTTCACAAGCTAGCTCTGCCCAATAGACAGATCTCTTGTAAAGACCTTGGAGCCTTTATTCCGCTCTATCGCGTCCTTAATGCGCTCTGTATTAAAGCGGCGAAGGTCGCTTTTTAAGGACTTAGAAATCCGTCTACTGAGCTGGCGGTACTTGAGCGCATCAACTGAAGACTGCAGGATCATCTCGCGCCTCTCCTCCATGAGCCGTATAGTAGGATCAGAGAGCTTGTTTCTATTTGTACGACGGGTCTTGAAGATCTTAGACCCGACCGTATGGACAGTTTCCACGAACCCTTCGTTATAATCGTCCACGGAGCTCCCTAGGCACTCGAAACGATTCTGAAGTTCGAGCTGAAAGCTCTCGGGGCTTTGGACTTGGATCGGTGCTGAGCGGAGCGTAGACTTCATCAGTCGAGATCTTTCCAGCTTGATATTTAAATTCAATGTGCCTCTTACCATTCGGTGATCACTTCCGGTTTTCACCGCGTTGATCACAGAGACATCATTGAATACTTGCTTCTTCGTCGACATAATGAAGTCAATCTCATTTTTTGTTGCACCATCAGGGCTCTGCCAGGTCCACTTTCTGTGCTCACGTTTTCTGAAGAAGAAGTTCATCATAAAGAGGCCTTCCTTCTCCATAAAACTGGCTAGTAGGTGGCCTCGGTGGTTCCGACGTCCAAATCCAAATTGCCCCACTCGCAGCTCATCACCGTTTCGTTTGCCCAGTTTCGCGTTGAAGTCCCCCATGACAACGGTGAAGTGAGTTTTAGAGCCATGCATGGCTCTGGAAATATCCTCACACATGGTCTCCACTTTATCGTCGGGGTGTGACGAGGTCGGGGCGTAAACCTGTCCGACCTTTAGCGAATATCTTTTGGATATTCTGAGTATAAGGTACGCCACCCTTGTCGACACACTCTCAATCTTCACCACGTTGCTCACAAGGGACTTGTGGACGATAAACCCGACACCACCTTGGGACTGTTGGTCGCCCTCCCGGAAATAGAGCAAGTTCCCGGATTTGAGGATTATCGAGTCCTCCCCCTCTCTTCGGAATTCAGATAACCCTACTATACCCCATCGTAACCTGCTCAACTCTTCCTCGAGTTCGATGATCTTCTCGTCGGTCCGGAGTGTACGCATGTTATATGTTGCCAGGTCTAGTTTTCGGTGGTTTTGGTTACAGTAATAGCCTTACGTAAACGGGCACGCCAATTATGCCTGGAGGCTTTTATTTAGGTGTTAAGTTCAGTTTACGTTTTTATGTGGTAATTTTTATCTGCTTGAGTATATTGACGTGTGCTAGCTAACATATGGCAAGTAATTTAATTTAATGTGTGTTTCGTAATATTTAATTACTTTGCATACGATTTGTATAAAATCAAGTCTATATAACTAAACAGTTAGATGTGCTGCTGGGGAGTTGGTTGCGCCACTTCTTCTTCCCAGCTAAAGCACTAGGAAGTGGTAAAGGGCGGGCGTTTTTGGGGGACTGTCTTATGTAACTTTGACGTTCGAAAAGTGCTGATTCACAGCCTGGTTTAATTAAATGACTTTTGATTTTGATTTTGACCGTCCGAGACAATGGCGAAGTCGGAAGAGTGTGTGGGTGTGAGTGCGTGAAGACGGGTAGCGTCAGCACATAAGTGCTGACGCTACCCGTCTTCACGCACTCATTCACAGCGTGTGTACACTTGATTACCACAAGTAAAGCTCCCTATTTTTATCTCGCTTCGTGAGATAAAAATACTGTACCACCACGCTATGGGCCTTCGAAGCCTGATAATAAAGTTTATTTAATATAATTTAAACACTGTTTAGACAGTCCCACTTTGATGTTTGCTTCAACTTTTTTACTCTACAGGCAATTCAATCTTAATCAGGCTTTAGGGTTCGTATCTACATCCGAAAATAATTTAACTAGTGGATGCACTGGAATTTCTAACACAAAATATTCCTTTGGATTATTTTAAGGAGCGTCCTTTGATAGTATAGAGGCATGATGAAAACTTTACACCCTGTTGTGTAAAGTTTTTCATCCTCCATAGAAAAGGGAGGACTCCGACTAGACGGGTGTCGTGTCTGGTGGGCAGCTGCCCGACGATTGATGTCGGGATGTTGTATGTATTATGCTAGTTACGTGGTAAACTCTGCTTGTGCGATGCAGGATTTTGCGTGACGTCAGTGTGATGCGTAAGCTTCTTAAAATAACCAACCGAAGGCGTAGCGGCTGAGTTACGTTAATCAGGGACATATAAAGGTGAGAATTTCCTCATCATCCATAGAAAAGGGAGGATCCTACGATCAGACCTGTATACATTTTAATTGCGCGGATAATTCTGCTTGCGCGATGTAGGATTTGCTTGACTTCAGGTGTGACGCGTAGTTCGCTAGTGGTAGAAGCCGACGCAAAAGTACGTGAGCGCCGGGTGTCCAAAGATTGAAAACAAATCTTATATGAGCAAACGCATGTGGCCACTACGTAGTTAACTGTCGTCTGGCTACACCGGTGTGATGAAGTATCGATGCCATGGTGATTCCAGTACGAAGAAGGGATGATGCTATCGGGCATGTATAGCTCCGTCCCTCTCTTGCACTGGCCTCATGATGGCCTTAAAACCTCATAATACGGCACTTGACTCTGAACTTCTGAAGAAGGATGGATGATTTTACAAAATTAGACTAAAAAAAAATATTTAGGAAGGACAGGCTATTCGGAATTGTATTTCAAATCCAATCAATTATTTTAACATGTTTTATTGTATAACATTCAACATTAGGCTGCCGTCATTATTTGACTTATTAGACGATATGATGATCATAAAATCTAAATTACAAACTATGCCTACAGTTAACATACATACAGGAACTTATTGGAATTAGTGAAGTATTTTATAAAAAGTTTTGATTTAAAGAGCGGTAATTGCTTTAGATATTTTACCTCATTTCATTTCTAATAATTGAACAAAGTTGCCATGTGTCTAAAAAATCGTATAATGGACACTGCTGACACACTGAGCTTCACGAATATATTTTGCAAATATTCGTTACATGAGCTATTATTACGCCACGAACATTCATTTGCGAAAAGAACAGTTTGGTGAAAACACGAAAATATATCACTAGAAGCTGCTCGCGAACCAATGTACGTTTCGGGAAAGAATGTTCGTTGCGTAACAAAAGGCAACGAATGTATGCAAAACCAAATCTCGAATCGATTGCCCGCGGTGAGGATGTTGTTAATAATTAATAAATTGTTGTTAATTGTTGATAATGAATAAATTTGTCCGACGAATTACATTTGATTCCCGCCAATTGTTCAACCATTGTATCTGCTTCATGAAATGTAACAGTCAATATAGTTTTAATGATCTCTTTTCTACATAAAACCCAAACTTACATCGACCATGGTGCAAAAATACAAAATAATATTATATACATACTTGAAGTCTGCCACAACAATTAAAATATGAATTACATATACTTACTACATCAGTATAAAATCTATACTCAAATCCTTGTTTATTGGTACAATATTTAAATGCTTAGGATATAGATAATATATCTATATTATAAATATAATATTAATGAAACAAGTATAAATAATAATAATAATAGTTTATTTTTGGAAATAAACTATTATTATTATTAATTATAATAAGTATAATTATTATATTTTAGTTCTTGTATAAATTGCCAGTGAAAATGCAAAAAAAAAAATTGATAATTTATTTTATTCTAGAAAGTTCAAATTTTCAATAATTTACGTTAAAAAGATTTAATTCCTATTTAGTTTAGAAAAGTTAGTGATTGAGGTCATTTAAAGGACATATTTAACATTACTACTATCTTTTTCTACTTGAATTTGGACAATTTGAAATAGGCACTTATATATTTTAACATTCTTATATTTTATTTTTTTAAACACCGTATACCCACATCATGAAATCGACAGGACAATTTATTACTGCGAGAAAGTAACGTAATTAAATATCTAGCAAATATTAAATAAAATATATATATATATTTTTTTTTTACCTAAGGTACCTACAAATATTTTTAATATTACATTCGCTCTAATAAAGAGAGCACAATGAAAGTATTTTGTTTAAAATTATAATTAGCAAAAAAAAAATATTTTCAAAATAAGATTTTGTGAACAAAATGGTATTCCGAAATCACAAATACATAAAAAAAATTGTTACCAACTGTTCACTTATAAAATAATATAAACAAACTCAAATTATTCAATACTTAATACACTGACTACTTCTACGGTTAAAACTAGTTACATAAAAATACATAAATCATACACATAAATACATTCTACCACAAGATTTTGAATTAAGTCCCATTTACACGATGCAAATTTCTTGCCTGAACCATACAATGAAATTGAAGCTACAATTTTCTTGCATCGTCTTAACACTGTTTAGACGATGCGATGCGATGGTTTGGTAAAACCCTTAATTTTCGCCACACCATGTACTGACACATTGTAGATACACCTCTGCCCAAGCTTTCGGAGAAACAAGGCGTGATGTTTTTTTTTTTTCGAATAAACTTTTTTCTATTTCAACACAATCTACAAAACTACAAAACGCCCACAAACTACAAAATGAAAGAAACAAAAATTCTTATCTACACAAAGTTGCGTCGATCTGCTGCAGCGACGGCAGTGTTAACTTCAGCTTCCTCCTGTAAGCGGGGTCGGCGGCGAGAGGGTTACGTTCTAGGTATATCGTGGCCAGCTTCTTGTTCTCTGTCAGGTACTCTATTGATGACCAGTCTGTGATTTGGTTGTCGTTTAACTGGAAATGTAATATAATAAATTAATATTACGTCTTAAAAAAGGACTTTTAAAATAAAGTAGGTTTTTCCGCTAGTTCCGGCCGAGTGGAAGTCAACCTACATACATAAACTCACGCCTTTTTCCCATGGGGGTAGGCAGAAACTATAAAACACCATCTGCTACAATCCTTACATACTCCTTTTGCTTCGTTTGCGTTCGTACATTACCGACCGTCCTGACATCAGAATGAATGGTCACCCTTAAAATGTTTGTGGTGGAGGGAAAAGGCGCTCAAGGCAGAGCAAATAAACGTATTTTTTCCTTTTTAGGGTTCCGCAGTCAACAAGGAACCCGTATAATTTCGCCATGTCCGTCTGTCTGTCCGCGGCTCAGAAACTCTTAGTGCTACAAAGCTGTAATTTGGGACGGGTGTACATATTAATCACGACGACAAAATATCTTTAAAAAAAAGTGGGGTGTTTTTAAAAAGCTTTAAAGTGCACATTTTTGTGAGTCTAGTGTCCCAACAGGTAAATAGTTGTTTTGTTTTTTGAAAAAATCACGGCAATAGTATATAAATAACGAAGTTACAAGGAAAACCATCAGACCTTTTACAAGTCCCTGCCGGGGTCGCGGGAAGGTACTTATGGGTCACCGAGGCCCCCGCAACACAGGCAACAAGAAGGAATACGGGTGGGTTTTAGTCAGTAAGAGTCTGACACACCCTCCCGCTCCGCCCAGAGCGGGAGAAGTTATTTGATGATTTCCCACCCTCAAAAAAAAAAAAGAACTTTTACAAGTTAACGGGTAATAGTCGACCATCTTACATTTGCAGTTGTATGGAAGAACATGTTTTTCAACTACAATGTTGAGGTTGTTCTTGGGATAAACATCTTCCCAATTCCGTAGTTGGGATGATGTCTACGGAACCCTTCATTGTGCGTGGTCTGACACGCACTTTGCCGGTTTCTTAGCACCGGCAAACTAATCAGACGCGATCAAGAAGGCTGTTGGAGGCAGCATTTAGCGAACGGTCCACACTGCAGATACCGCATAACTTGGAGACGCGTCGTATGTGGTCGCGATTCGATGAAATAAAAGGAGAGCGGTTTTCGTATTTCAAGAGTTACCACTTGGGTGCAATGACTACATTGATTCATAACATTTCACAATATTATGGTAGCTTGCAGATAAGTCTAAACCGGTTAATTTCAATGAATCAGCCATCAATACCAGGAAAAATGTACCTAACATTATCTTTGGAATGATTTATTCACTATCTCAGTTTCCTCCTTTGAAGGCAAGATACTGCCCCATTTAAAATTACCATCACTGTTCAATTCAGTATCAAACTCAAAAAACAAAAAAAAAATCACCTGTATAATGAGAGTTCCACTGAGTAAGAAAATAATTTCAAATAAAAAAGACCACATACATACATACATCAACTCAAGCCTTCTCAGTAGGCAGAAACTATAGAACGCTACCTGCTCCGCTCCTTACATACTCCTTCACCCATAAACAACGCGTAACTCACCCATAGTTCTTCCAAATCGCCCATATGTCTTAAATTATCGATGGCAGTAATTCTGTTGGTGGCCAAGTCCAAAGTCTGCAGCTTGACCTGACTTCCCAAATTCTCGATAGCAGAGATTCCATTCTCAGAAATATACAGCTGTTCCAGGTTCCTAAGTTCGGCCAAATTCTCTATTTTGGTTATGCGATTACTCTGTAGAACTAATATTTCCAGTGCTGTTAACTCATCCAGGTTTTGTATTTTCGATATTTTGTTTTTGCCTAGGTAGAGTTGCTTGAGCGTGGACATACCTTCTAGGTTTTTTATTTCCTGTAAAATTGAAATGAGAAGTAATCAGAATAAATAAGTAATCAGTATTTTTGATGAGAAAAATGTTTCCTTTCGCTTTTCGCCTCTCGCTCTCGCATATCGTGAAAAGGGACGGAACTTGACGGAAGTGTGTGACAGAGGTCTGACAGCTCACAGAAGGAACAAGTAGGTTTTATGTGTTAAGTACCAATTCACTTGACTGCCTCTTGGTCTAATGGTCGCTAGCGCCACTGCTGAGCATGGATTCCTGGGTTTAATCACTAGATCGGGCTAAGTGTTTTTGGGTTTTATCACTAGGAATTGTTTAGCAGCAGCCTAGACTGGATATAATCTAAAACTAGGTAGTATAAGTGTCCCCTACCCCTGTACATTTGAGGGCGTAAAGAACACTGCTGGCTGGACCAAAGTAATCTAGTTACTAGACGAATGTTTTTTGAATTTCTAACTTTATTCCGACAAAGTTAAAGTACCAATTACAAAACTGACATTAAAACCGAGGCTAAAGTCGAATTATTAATTCACTGGAGCTAAGCCCAAACCTTAGAGATAATTATTTTATTTTAAACTGTAATCCGACAAACGTACAAAACTGACCACTTAAAGTCGAATAATTAATTCACTGGAAAAATCTGATATGTGCTAGCTGTCACTTTGTGTAATAAAATGGCCGCTAGCACAGCACGCAGCTAGCACATATCAGATTTCTCCAGTGAATTAATAATTCGACTTTAAGTGGTCAGTTTTGTACGTTTGTCGGAATACAGTTTAAAATAAAATAATTGTCTGTAAGGTTTGGGCTTGGACTAAAGTTAGAACTCGTTCTGCAATGAGTATGGGGTTTTATATCACTAGAAATTGTTTAGGGGAAATATTATTCATTAGGAAAAAGCCAGAAAGTTGAGCCTAAACTTTCTGGCTTTTTCTCACAGTTGGTTGCAGTTACTTGGCTATTCAGTATTTTTAGTACCCCGAAATAGGAAGAGGTTTACAGAAAGAGGCGCAATAATTATATTAGTGTTCAATAATACTTTTATGAAAACAAAATGGGAATTATTTGAGGTTCGATTAGATACATGCCATTGTTTAACAGTAGCCCGGAATCTGGCTATAAAAGGTTTTGAAACTTACTCGCAACCGATTATCTCCCAACTCAAGCAGCTCTATTTTGGGCAAATGATTGACGTTCTTGATCTCCGTCAGTTTGTTGGAGCTGAGGTATAACTTCTTCAAGTTTACCAGCTTCTGTAAGCCGCCAATCTCTTTGATCCTGTTGAATGATAAGTCGAGCATCCTGGAAATGAGAGGAATAACTGGTTAAGACGCTGACAACACCTAAACCGCGGTCACTGTCAGACTGCATAGAAAAGAAAGAGAAGCGCGATGACACAACGCTTGTAGTTTATTGCAAAATATGAAGCAATTATCTATTTACTCAAAATTGAGTTGAGTAATCGAAAATAAAAAACAACGAAGTTCGACATTCAAATAAGACGTTGTTGTTATTAATTAAATACGTAACGTATGTTGATATTTAATACAGATATTTTGGTTTGAAACTCAAGGTAAGAGGTTAGTTTAACGTTGTTTTTTTTTTTTCAAATCGTTTTTTGGTAACCACCAAGTTCTTAGAAATATATTCAAAATTAACATATATTTTTTCCGCTACCACAAACTATACAGATTTGGCAATTTTTTTTCTTAAGACCAGCCTATTTTGGTCATTTGCCTCTTGTCAGCGCCTTAACACATGTCTCTAACAACGCAGCATTGGCACAGGCCAGGGATGGACAAACTCCAGTTCGCGACCGGCCCGCCAACGTCATTTTGACAGTAAGAGTGTATGGGCCTCGGAATTTAGCGAAATAATTGGGCCGAAAATATAAGTTTTGACATCCTAACTTAATATTATAAATGCGAAAATGCGGAAGACCGGTTGTTGTAATTTTTGGTGGTGCCCTATGTCCAGCAGTACACTGCACAACAAGGTTAATTTGTATATGTGGCAGATTGAAAGTCTAAATTTTAAGTTTAAAGTTACTGGGAATTGTTGTCAAAAGTGAAAAAGCAATTACGAGGTCGACTATACTTCTTACTTAAGTTTTCTTATAAAGACCATGGATATAAAATTAGGCTATGAAATCAGATCTCTTTAAACTATTTAGTTTGTTTTTTTTGTAATTCTTGCCTGTTTTCTTGTATTTAAGATGGGAGAATTTAGAGGATAAGCAATCGAAGGTGTGCCTTTAGGCGCATTCTAGAAAGTTGTTTTAAGCTTAGAAGAATGAAAAAGAACTTACTCCAGATTAACAAGACCATCCAAGTTCTCCATGACCACAATTTGGTTATCATACAACTCAAGTTCCACCAGTGTGCTCAATGTGCTCAAACCCTCGATTTTCTTGATCAGGTTCCATCTCAAGTATAATCTGAAAATATGATACTATTTCATTAAGTAAACATAAAAATAGGTACAAGAATATGACTTGATTGGGGTGATTGCAACTTCGATTCCTGAAAAAAATGAATGAGAATTCCAACTTCGTCGTGTTTTATGGAACCTTTGGAGTTAATTGAACAGAGCTGAGAAGCTATTATAGATATGGGTGTTTGATCATATATAAACTCGCATCCCATGAACAACAAAGGCAGAAACTACAGAACGCCACCTGCTGCGATCCTAATATACATAATCAGCCTATAATGTTCCCACTGCTTTTACACAGGCCTCCTCTCTGTGAGAGGGAGTGGGCCACCACGCGGGCCCAGTACGGGTTGGTAGATGTCACATGTCTTCGAATTTTTGGTTTTCTATGACATGCCGGTTTCCTCACGATATTTTCCTTCGCCGTTTCAACCTTCAGCAGTGGTGATGAAATAATTTAAGTACACAAAGTAAAGTCCGGGTTCGAAACTACGACCTAAAACTCGTAAGTCGCGGCCGTTAATCCTTACATATTCGTATAAAATTAGTACTTGTAAATACACGAGCCATCATAATCCTAGTGAGACGGAGTAATATTGTAAACACTGTCCAATTAATTTATTCATTCATTTGCATAACGTACACTCAGTTACAGGCTAGGCTAAAACATATGAGTACATGACCCTGTTAGGGCGCAGCAAGTATTACATTTAACTTATACCTAGGTTAAATATTAGTAGTTAACATTACATTGCATACCTACTAGATAACCTACAAAATTAATTATTATTACTAATATTATAATCGCCTATTCTCTTAGCGAATTAAACGCAAATTACACGGCTTACCAACAAATTACTGCCTACAGCTAGCTAATATTGTTAATAATGGAATTGCTTTTATCCATTAGCACAGTAAATCCTCGTAAATTAGCGTAGATTGAGGCTATTGAGGTTGCGGGAATGAAGAGTCGTTCAATTACATTGAGATCTTGATTGGATTTATTGACTTATTTATATCAAAATTTAACCGTGAATTATCTAGTATTTTACTAGATAAAGTAGAAACACGCTTAGGTCTCTTACTAGGCGTAAGACAAATCCCGCCAAGTGCGAGTTAGACTCGCGTAATAAATAAGGATTCTACAACAATATTTTGACAGCAACAAGAGATGGCGTGGGCTTAGGATCCCGGTGGATTAAAAACTATGATTTGGAGAAAACACTGGCTCTTGTCGGGGTCGTTTTCAAACTTGGTGCCAAAAAAAGAAATTTCATGAATTTAAAATTTATGAAATTTTTTTTTTTTTTTGTATATCTAAATATAAAAAAAATATGAAAATTTGATAAATTTGAAATTCATGACTATTTTTTTTTTTGGCTTAAATTTGCGTTCTGTAATTAAAAAACATATGACAATCGATCGAGCGGGATGAGATGCAAGGTATAGCAGGGAATTAATCCGGTGTTTATTGATGCGACTCTTTTAGAAAGCTATTTAAATGTGTTTTATTTTATTGTGACTCAAGATTATCTCAACAATTGACCTTCCTTTAGAATTAAGGCTCCTACATACTGGCGCGACTTGTCGCGCGACGCGACGCGACACAAAGAAACCGCGTGTAGCGCTACAAGCGGTGCCTTTGTGTCGCGACGCGTCGCGCGGCAAGTTGCGCCAGTATGTAGGAGCCTTTATATTAAATGATGTAAAAATAAAATTCCAGTTTCCTGCACACGTTATTGTTTTATATAGCAATCTAGATAAAATAAGCCCTTAGACGCTGACAACACCTAAACCGCGGTCACTGTCAGATTGCATAGAAAAGAAAGAGAAGCGCGATGACACAACGCTTGTAATTTATTGCAAAATATGAAACAATTATCTATTTACTCAAAATTGAGTTGAGTAATTGAAAATAAAAAACCACCAAGTTCTGCATTAAAATAAGACGTTCTTGTTATTAATTAAATACGTAACGTATGTTGATATTTAATGCAGATATTTTGGATTAGAACTCAAGGTAAGAGATTAGTATAACGTTAGTTTGTATCGAGATTTTTTTTTCAAAACGTGTTTTGGTAACAACCAAGTTCTGGGATATATGTTCAAAATTAACATATATTTTTTCCGCTACCACAAACTTATTTTTTCTTAAGAGTAGCCTACTTTGGTCAATTGGGTCGTGTCAGCGCCATAACTAGGTAATGACATTAATGAGAAATGGGTTAGTTTTTTAGGCTTATCTCCGTAATTTACAGTGATAAGAAAGTCATTGACCCTTAGGTTTCTCAAAGTAGTCGATTTAAATTAATTTAAGTTACGTTAACATCCACTCCACGAGAATTAAATCAAATATAATGATTTTTGGCCCCAAATTTGAAATCGACGTGTGTGCTTCAGTACTTTTGTACATTTTTTTTAAGCAAATAAAGAGTGATTATTATAATGAAAAGAAATAGCATTGTTTTTTGTCAACAGATTTAACCGCCTCTGTGGTCTAGTGATAAGACCACCTGTCTCAGACCCAGAGATTCGATTGCCAGCAGGGGCAGTTTTCTGCTCGGTTTGGTTGGTGGTAGGGCTTGTTCTAAGTCCGCCTGGCTAGCTACCACCATCTTATCTAAGTCTGTCGCATTGTTGCGTTTCACCTACCATCAGGTAAGATGTCTTTATATCTTAAAAAGTAATTTTGTATGTTCGCAAAAACTTAGGTCTTTTTAAAATAAGAAGTGATTTCCATAATATAAATACACGTAGTAAACATGAAATTGTGATAAGTCCCCAAATTTAGATTAACAAAAACAAGCAAATAATTTGATATCATCAGTATCCTTTTATAACAAGTTACCAAAGTCGGTTACAGAACTTAGCGATGGAAAGTTCAAAACCCACATCAAACGTGTCTTTATCAAAAACGCATATACTATTATAAGATTAAAGACTACGTTGAAGACAAAGAATTTTGGCAATAATTCCTTCTGCACAAGTGGCTTCCCTGGTACCTCATACACTGCATATCTATGTAAATATCTATTAACTGCTCCCAAATTACGATGTTTATTTTTAATAATGTTTTTTATATGTAGGTACTTCCTTGACATAATATTTTCATTATTTGACATTATATACCTACAATTTTGATATCAAATTATTTATTAGTGGCTTTTGTGGACAGGATATTAATTAAGACCTGTTACAGTTGTAATGGCAAACATGCCATTTGGTTTAAATAGGTTTTTATTATTTTTACATAGATTCTTTTATATTTTTTTGAATATGAGAACATTGTAGGCTTAATAGACTAGATTTGTAGACCATTTATTTTTTTGTTAAGTACCTGGTACTTCTTGACAGGCCTACACTGTCCTCCCATACCTATTAACACTGTAATTTGAAAACATTGTAAAAGCCAATTATTTTTAAAAGAGTAACCGAGGAGTTACTTACCAGCTCCTCTCCATAGGAAACAACTAATTGCAACCGTGCACCTAGCTTCTAACGTTTCACTAGTCAGGGGCGTGCCGTCCATAGAGGCAATTAGGCCTAGCCTACCCTACCAACAACGCTAAATGCATTTATTTTAACAATGTAATACAAATACAAAATATAAAAAAAAATGTTAAACTCCTATTATAACACTTATAGTAACTTGTCGCGCCCGCCGTGTGACGTAACTCACAGTTCGACGGAGCTCGGTACGGTACACGCTATTTATTAGGCAGGCACTCGGCGAGCCTATATCCCATTGATAAATTTACGCACACTGGTGTATAAACGGCAAGCAATAGTGACATGGTTTAAATTATGGGCGTAACTACAGCGGCTGGAGTTGGCCACTGCGTGCAATGATTGGCTGTGTGTAAAGTCAAGATTTAATTAATGAAAAGTATTGAAGACCAATGTTCCCAATTTTTGAAAGATTCTCCGAATTGCGGGGAATTTGAGTAACAGACTACACACAGACACGATAGTTTCCTTAATGACTACTAGAGACAATTAAAAAAACAGGGTGGTATTGTCGAATTTATACCTTCCAAAAAATATAAATTGTAAGGAATAGCAAAAGCCCTATAAAAATAATTAAAAACTTCATAATTTTTTATTTTTCTCCTCATATTTGGGAAATTTTGCTTGGTTTTTGGGGAGTTAGGAAAATAAGTTTCGGCAACCCTGGACTGTATTATCCGGCAAAATATGATAGTCCCTTTTGTGGAATAACACGGTATGACAATAATGCAATTTTCATTGGTAGTGTATTTTTATCGACAAATTTGAAATTATATTTTTCTTAGGGAAGCCTTAATGTTTCATGAGAAACGCAATTTATATCCGATCTTGAATGTTTTGCTTTTTTATATCTTATTAAGTAATACGTGTTTGAAACGTAAAGTAGTGTAAATATTATTTGTTGTGTTATTATTTCTTTATTTACCTAAGAATGGTGTTCTGTTGTGAAGTTTGCGCCGATAATGTGTGTTTGTTAGAAGTAAAAGCAGTAAGTTATCGCAATTGTCGTTTAATGATAAGATTCAAGTTGTGTCTAAAGGTAGATGTGTGCCCGAATTACGAGAATTGATCCAAAAATATGAGAATTCATCTCGTACCTGTAATTTCAATCCTCAAAATTATGCAACATATAAATGGCTGTGTGGCTGTATACACACAAAGAAATTATTTTGTTTTCCGTGCATATTGATTAATACTTCCAGTAAGTGGAGTAAGGGATAAATTGATTTGCATAATTTTCATTCCTCGGTAAAAAAAACATGAACCTTGAATAATGTGGTGAGTTTTGTATTTATAACTTGTTTTTACAGGATTTTTACAATGTTTTTTTTTAAATACATATTATAAGTCAATAATTACTATTTTGAGGGTCATCATATTATTATGCTGTGATGCGAATTCGTTTTTTTTTTATTTAATTATGCGTGGCCTACCCTCTGTGGAGAACCACTGCACGCCACTGTCACTAGTGCCCATGTAGGTTTATAAGAAATAAAATGATTCTCGCCACAGTGTGCTTTTGGGTAACACGTGTGTTCAGAATTTTTTTGTTTTTCGGTGATATTGTGTTTATTGTGACTTGTTATTGTGTTTGTCTTTGTGCTGTACCGTTGTTACCTACTACCAGGTTTGTTTTGTGTTTGTTTTTAATTTGATATTGGTCACCATTATCCATATTCAATATGAATATGGATAAGAATAAACCCCCTGACCCCCCTGATGATACCCCTACAACCCCCTTAACCGGCTTTTCCCAGTTTAACCCAAGCCCCACACCCAACCCACTAAGCCAGTTTGCAGATGTGGTCTGTAATCTGGAGTCCCAAATCCTCTCACCTCAGTCTAACATCCGTAAACGTCCCGGTAACGAAGATGTATCCAATCGTCCTACAAAACAACCGAGAACCCATATAGGTCGTGTTAGGTACTCAGTAACAGATAAAGGACCTTTTATCGTTCATGTTTCCCGTCAGGAAGCCCAAACAAATTATCCAACTACCCTACATCCAATTTCATTCGGGCGCTTTTTGGCAAACCAAAATATTTCTAATATTACTTCAGTGAAGCGAGTTGGTAGAAACCGCGTCTCAGTTGAGTTTGCATCCCCTCAGGATGCAAACGCCTTTATTTCTAATAATATTTTAGGGACAAATTTATATGAGGCTGTAATTCCGTCTTTTAATATAACCCGTATGGGTGTTGTAAGTGGCATTCCTACTGAGTTCTCAGAAGAGGAAGTTGTGTCATTTTTAAAAGTTCCAGTAGGCTGTGGCCCATTACTAAAAGTTAGGCGATTGAACAGAAAGGTTAACAAAGACGGTTTAACTGAATACAGGCCCACTGAAACTTGTGTCATCACATTTGATGGCCAAGTTTTACCGAAACGAATTTTCTGTTTTTATACATCATTAACTGTAGAACAGTATGTTTACCCCACCATTCAATGCCGCAAGTGTTGCCGATTTGGTCATGTAGAATCTCTTTGTCGTTCCAAACCCCGTTGCAGCAAGTGTGGCAATGATCACCCCGGTGATGGTTGTAGCATTGCTGAGAGTGAAGCCTTCTGCGTGTTGTGCTCTGGAAGCCATTTTGCTAATAGCAGGGCCTGTCCGGAGTACAGTAGGCAGAGGACAATTAAAACAATTATAGCTGAGAAAGCAATTTCATATTCAGAAGCAAGTAAAACTGTTCCCACTTCTACTCGCAGCTATGCAGACACCGCTAAATTACAGACTCAGTCATATCGCAAAACTGTATTTCTTAAGCCAAAAACCCATGCTCCCCTTTCTCCCTCCTATAATAAAACAGCTCATCAGCAGTTTATTAGCACTCCCCAATCCTCTCAGTCTAATGGCTGTGCCCTCAATAATCAACTAACAGAATCTCCTGAAAACATGTCTTCAATAATTGAACTACTTAGTAAACTCCTGTTAACTTTAATGTCTTCACCCAATAACATTCAATTACCGTCCAACGTTGCTTCTTCACTTATTAATTCGCTCTCATCCCATAATAATGGCTCGGTTTGTGTTCCTTCAATGGAATGTGAGGAGCGTGTGCCATAAGAAGCACGAGCTCACATTCCTTCTGGACAAATACAAACGTTTAGCTTGTTCCCTTGCTGAGACTTGGCTAGTTCCGAGTCTTAGTTTCCGCTTACCTTCCTTTAATATTCTCAGATGCGACCGATCTGATGGCTATGGCGGGTCGGCTCTCTGCGTGAACAATCGTGTTTCACTTGTGTCTGTATCTCTGCCTTCATTTGGTGATGATATTAGCATTGTGGCTGGTAGGGTAGAGGGTATAACCCTCTTATCTGTTTATATTGCTCACCCTCATCAAAGTTTCCTTCCGATTTTAAAATGTACGTTGGAAAACATAGTAGGCCCTGTACTTGTTATGGGGGACTTCAACTGCCATCACTTTAGGTGGGGCTCTGAACGTTGTGACTCTTTTGGGGAAGGTTTAGTAGAAGTCTTGGATGATCTTAACCTGTGTATCTTAAACAATGGTTGCCCAACCCGTAGGTCTCTTCCTGGTCAGCATAAGAGTTGTGTTGATCTCACCTTTTGCACACTGGATATCGCAGCGTCGTGTCATTGGGAGTGTACCAGTTTGTCACATGGCAGTGACCACTATCCAATCATTATATCTTTGGCTGATAAAACTTTCCTGGAAAAATCGAGCCCTCCACTCATGAGGTATAATTTGTCTAATCCAATCAGGATTAGACAAATTATACCTCATGAGTGGTGGTGGTCAAGATATTCCTCATTATTGGAGGACAAAATTGATTCACTTCCAAATTTAATGTCCCATGATTTTAATCCTCTTGGTCCCCTTCATGTGGCAGACTGTTATAATAACCTCATTTCTGCCATAACAGCTAGTGCAGACTCATGCTTCCCTATTAAAAACTCAGCACGTGGGCGGATTCCTCCCCCACCATGGTGGGATCAGGAATGCACAATAGCCATAAGGGAAAGGGATGATGCTGAAATGGTGTATAATGGGGCGATGGTTAGCGATAACCTAATAGCTTTTAATAGGATCCTTGCCAAATCTAAAAGATTGCTGCGAAGGAAGAAACGTGCTGGTTGGGCTGACTTTTGCGGCTCTTTGTCCCCCTCCACCCCTTTATCGGTTGTATGGAAGAAGATTAATCGTTTTAGATCTGGATGTTCCACTGCAATTTCTTCTCCCATCCCTCGAGAGACTGCTGAGCAGTTCTTTGATAAACTGGCTCCTCCGTATGTTCCATCGGAAGCAGAACATAATCAGCCGTCTCTCATTTCTTCAGAGGATCCTTTGGATGCACCATTTTCTATTCAGGAGCTTAACTGTGTTTTAAATCATGTTCATGACTCTGCCCCCGGTGTAGACGGTATTGTCTATTCCTTTATGTCACACGCAGGTCATAGAGCAAAAAAATATTTTTTAGACATTTTAAATTTTTCTTACACACATGGCTGGGTATCCGATCAGTGGAAAACTCAAATTATCATACCGATTTTAAAACCTGGCAAGCACGCTGATGACCCAAACAGCTTCCGACCAATCGCTTTGTCATCAGTCCTTGCAAAATTATTAGAACACTTAGTAAAGATCCGACTAGAATTTATAGTAGAATCCAGAGATCTACTTCCTGGGTCTCAATATGGCTTTAGAAAGGGACTCAGTACCATGGATAGTGTTGGGGTTTTGGTTGCAGATATACGCTCAGCGTTTTCGAGAAATGAATCCGTAGTCGCTGCCTTTTTAGACATTTCCTCTGCTTATGACAGTGTCCTTCTTCCCATTCTCAGGCAAAAATTGCAACAGCTGAGAATACCGGAGAGAATGGTCCAGTGCATCTGTAGTTTGCTTATGTCTCGGTCTTTGGTTTTGAGAGTTCCAGGTGAGGAATTTGACGTCAGGATGTCATGGAAGGGCCTACCACAAGGCTCTGTTATTAGTCCCTTACTATACAATTTGTATACAGCTGATATCGGTTCATGCATCAATAACGATTGTCAAATTCTTCAGTATGCTGATGACTTAGCCTTATATGTGAGAAATAACTCTGTTAGCGACGCTGCATCATCGCTCTGCGTATCCCTGGACTCTCTAAACCAATGGCTAAAATCCCACGGTCTGAGTTTGTCTGCCCCTAAAAGTGCTGTTGTTGTGTTTTCCCGCAGAAGTCTAATCCCACAAATTTCTGTGGGCATCCAAGGGCAATGTATACCGGTTTCTTCAAAAGTAAAATTTTTAGGCGTTTATTTAGATTCCAAATTGAGTGGTTTACATCACCTAAATTATTTAGTGAATAGATGCGAGAGAACTATTCCCGTATTAAAAGTGCTCGCCGGTGTCTGGTGGGGTGCACATCCTTACACTATGAAACTTGTATACAATGCCTTAATCGGAGTGTTCTGGACTACGGATCTTTTCTTTTAATTCCCTGCAACAAAGGTGCTTTGACAAGGTTGGACAGAATTCAGGCTAAGTGTCTACGGATCATATCGGGTTGTATGAAGTCCTCACCAATTAACGCATTGCAGGTAGTGCGCAGAACCGCCGCTGGCCTTACGAAGACAGTATCTAGCTTCAAGATTTTGGACTAGAGTCATTACCAAGTCCTCCCACCCTCTTGTTCAGAAAGTGGACTACTTGGATGTTGTATGCCGAAGTTCCAATTATTGGAACCATAAAGAAATCCCTTTGTTTTTAAAAGCCTTTCGTTGTTATCAAAATTTAAATTCCCCTATTATTCAATTTCCGAAACTTCCTATATAGTTTTGACGAAATTATACTATGTTTTAAACCGGATATTTTCTTCAATATTGGCATATCGAAGAAGTCTCCGTCGGCTAACTCTATTTTCAATGCGGCAGTTGGTGAGCGATGGTTCAATTTCGAACGATTTTTCACAGACGCCTCTAAATTATCTGATTCAAGTTGTACTGGTGCTGCGGTATACTACCAAAACTCCAAAATCGTTTTAAAATTCAAATGCCCTGTACAATCATCAGTGTTTACGGGTGAGTGTGTGGCCATATTAGAGGCGTGTCTATTTATAGAGGCTCATAGCATACGTAGTGGTGTCATCTTTACGGATTCGCTTAGTTGCTTGCAAGCCTTGGAGCAAAATCCTTTCAAGAGTAAATTGCATAGTCCAATTCTGCTTGAAATCAAAAAGTCTCTTTTCTCTTGTGCCAAGAATCACAAAACCGTACACTTGGTTTGGATTCCGAGTCATTGCGGCATAAGAGGAAACGAATATGTTGACGCTCTTGCTAAGGATGCTGCTACGTCCCAAGCCGTTGACCTTAAACATTTTCAATGCCAAGGCTACGATTTGCTGAATCTTCCAAAAAAGAGCTTGCTAACCTCATGGCAGGTGCAGTGGCAAAATTCAAGTAAACGGAAAGGTGCCTTTTATCACGCAATACAGCCTAAGGTTACACCCAAGCCTTGGTTTTACCCTTACAAAAAAATATCCAAGAAAGTGTTATCGATTATTTGCCGTCTCCGTATAGGCCATTGTTGTTCTCCGGTTTTCCTTCATAAAATCCGGGTCAGAGACACATCGCTCTGCGAATGTGGGTTGGATGAGGGTACTTTGGAGCATATATTTTTTAACTGCTCCAATAATAACCCAGCCCATGACTTGTATAGTCATCTCCCTAAATTAAATATCCCTGTCCCTACTAATTTTCCATCCCTACTAACATACTCTTCCCCAAAGCTCTTCGGGGCTTTGATGTTTTTTATCCGCGTCAATGACCTCAAATTATGATGATTTTTGTGTGGTTTGTGTTCATTTATGTACATATTTAATAATATAACTAACAATATTTTTATCTGTTTGTTTCAGTGGACTAATACTCGTTAACAAGTTTCACACTAAATCCAATAATTAATTATAATTCTATCAACAAATTCATAGATATTCCTTTTTTTTTTTTTTTTCTGCACGTTTTCTCAACACATTGACATTGGCAGAATTGTCGACATCGGCACCATTGCCATAGAGAAAAAATAGAATAGAATACCTAGATGAAATAAAATATTTTGATTTTTGATTTTGAGATGAAGGCCAAGAGCCCCGTTGTGGAGAGAAAAAAGACGGCGTGTACGTTCAGTAAATATTCACTGGCCCGAAGTAAGTAGTTGTTGACCCAGCTCAATGGGAGATTTCAGACAATTCATTAAAGATATTTATTAAGTGGGAGCAGCACAATGACCTTTTTCTTGATTATCTTGTGACACTGATGTCAATGTGTGATGTCATTCAGTTATTGTGGTCACGTGGCAATGTTTATGACACACAACTACACATGCGAAACCGTTAACTACGTTGTCAACTGAGCGGTAGATAGCGGCGTTTTTCGATAACAACCGCTATCTACCATTTTCGATGGCTTGAAATGGATAAAAACCGGTTTTCTTTAACCTTTTGACAGTCATGTATAGATGACAAACCAAAATATGCCCAGGACGCCACTGTCACGACGACTACATGACAGATTTTAAGGAATAATTCGTAGCTCGGCGCCGAGGGCACATTTTTGCATTTTCGACTTAGCGGTCAAAGGGTTAATGGAATCAGTTTTTTCTCTTAGGTAATAGATATAATTAGTAGCCCCACTTTTAGGTAATCGATTGTTAAAAATAATAAATATTATAGATTCTTTATTTTAATGTAAAGTAACTTTCTTATGAGATTTCGCGGTAGCGGAGCGGCATGCGGCATCGGAAGCCCGATATACGACACGGCATCGTCACTGACGGTCACGCGACGACCCGCGCGCAATAGTTTTTACCTAATTATTTACGAATTTTGTATAATCAACGTAGCAAGGTAGGTAGTTACCGGATAAAACGGGGTAAATAGAGACCCACGGGTGAATAGATACAAAACTTTAAACAAGTTTTCAAGGTTGGAAAACATAACCAGCCTTTTTAGCTTGCAGTCGGATAAACGACCGGTAGTCACCCGTTGTTTATAGGTTGTTATCGGCTACTTTGGATAAATATCCGTTGTCTATCGCTGTTTGTAACCGACTTCCAAAAATGAGGAGGTTTTGTTTTGTTTTGTATCTTTAAAACTGTAGTTTATAGTATATTTTTTTAATGTTTAATATTGTTATTACTAAATAAGGGAAGATGCGGGACATATAATTACTATGTTTGTTTTTTTTTATGTATGTTCACCGATTTCTCCGTCATTTGTGGACCGATTTTGAAAATATTTTTTTTATTTGAAAGGGTATGATCCCATGGAAATCGAGGGATTTGGGTATTTTTTCATAGTAACTCGTGCAATTGCTTTCGTAAGGCACCATTTGGTGAAGTGGAACTGATGATGAAGACCACAGATGGCCAACCGAACTATATAATAAATATTTAACGGGTTGCGATTTGATTAGGTAATTTAATATTGTTGCTGATGCAACAATATATATTGCAATTTTTATGCTCGTCACAATGCATAATATATGGTGAGTGGCAGTTGAGTGTGGCGGGAAAAGCAATATTTTGTGAAAGGTGATGAGCATAAATTACAAACAGACCCACAAAAAAGTGAAAAATAAAAAGCTTTTTAAAAAAACAGACTTACAAAAAACACTACAAAGTGAAAAATAACTTTAATTTCAGAAGTTGTTGGCAAAAATCTAAAATACAGATCCAACAACAGTAGTGTTTATTGGAAGTCGGTTTTTATATAAAGCCTTTTATTTTTCACTTTTTTGTGGGTCATGGGTCAGTTTGTAATTTATTCAAGGTTTTTTTGGAAGTTTGTAGTTTTTTTTTTTAAGTTTAAAAAAAATATATGTAAGTACACACAACTGTATTCTATTTGCACTTAGGTAGTTGACAATGTGTGTACACTGAAAAAAAAAACCAGCCAAGTGCGTGTCGGAACACGCACTTGGCCGGTTTTTTGTTTGAAGTGCTTCAGCACATTGATAAATTTGTTTTAAGACTTTCACATCATCATCATTATTATTCTCTAGCCCTAATCTTACTTATTTGGGGTCGGTGCAACATGTTTTTTTCTTTCATACTTTTTTATTAGGCCTCATCTTGGCATCTTACTTTAAGAAGTAAAAAAAAAAACGGATATATAAATGTTTCTTTGAACATTTTTATTCTCTATACATTGTGCATTTTTGTTCTGTGTTTTAGTTTATGGGTATTATTTAAGAACTATAGTTTGAGTTCGGTTTAGTGTGAGGCAGTTAATTTTAGTTTCTATTTACTCCAGAAAAGTTTAATTACTTTTCAATTGTGCAGAATCAAAAGCATTTTAAAATAATTCCACAATATTTTAATAATAATTGGCATAATAAAGAACAATTTTCAAAGTTATTGTGCACTAGTAGTTAGCACAGTTAAGATCAGCCCCAGTTCAAAGTCATAATCTATGCACTCAACGGAACACTGATAAGATCAAGAACAATAAATAGTTAAAACTGTACTAGAGATCACATTCATCTTACAATATCAAACACTGATAAGATTTGGAACCTATTTAACAGTTTTCCACCTTTCACCTAAAGAGTACAATGGTTATATTTTACTGTGCAATAATTGGCGTATAATTGTATAAGTAGGAAAAAGTGAATGGAATTCAATGAGTACTTAAAAAAATGGGTCGAAAACATGACTCACCGCTCTAAGTTTTTCAAAGGCTCTAGATTCTCAATTTTTCCGATCCTGCCGTGGTTGAGGTCTAGTTCCTCAGTTTGCTCGTTCACTATGATGATCTCCTGGCATTCTTCCTCGGCCGGTGGAGGTGTTGCTTCGGGTTGCGGTGATTCTGCCGTTACTACTTCCGCAATCGGCTCATTAGCACTTGCAACACCCTCTTTTGGCGCCTCCATGTTCGTTTTAGCTTGATTGCTAGTTGCCGGTGCTTCTTGATTGTCTAAACATTGAAAATAATTCAATATGAAGCAATAAGACTTTGCATTGAATCAACAGTGTTGATTCAAAGCACAGTTATTCTTATTTCTTGTACGTTGATTCAACACCCGGTGAAGTACGAATTATCTACATACCTGCCATTATGACTTATAACGCTGCAATGTATTTGTTAATAGATAGACGCACGTACAAATAATTCAATATATTATATTTCTTCGCGAATCCGGCGCGGCTCGTGAGAAAATCTAATGGAAATTCTTGAAATATGACAGCTAGCTTATTATTCTGTCAACAAAAACACAGATTATCAAGAGATGGTGAGAGACAGAGACATGAACAAGATTGTTTTTAGTAGAATACGGTTTAGTAATGACTGTAAAAATCGACTCGATTTTTGTATTATTTCTGAACGACTCGCTAACTGTCATATGACAAGGTTATCTGTGCTGCTGCTGAGCCTGAGCTGTCAATATCGGCATAAATAAAAGTTCCGCGCCAATTTTACAAAGTATCTTACTAATCAGTGATTTGTGCTAACAACAACTAATTTTACCCTCGGAAACAATGGACGACTATGATGAACTAGCACAATTAGAAGAACTATTGTGTGCGGACCTGATCGAGGCTGAAAATGACGACACGAAGGAAGCATCTATCCGTGAAGTTGATATCTTCCAACCAAGTAACAGTAACGTAGAAGTTGAAGAGAAACCTGATGAAAGTGAGCCCGTTAAGAGTTCTGCTATCCACAATGGCGATACAGATTCATCAGATGATGAAGAACAAAGGAATTATACTGAACGTAAGTACAGTAACTATGGTTCCGAGGTTAAGAAGATATTGGACCACCAGGAACATGAGCAGAGGGATAAGAGGCTTGACTTCGAAACGAGGTTACGACAAACCAACATGGACGTCAAGATCGCTAAAAATAACTTCAAAACTAAAAAGCCTGCTGAACAGGTAATCAAAAATACATTTTGTGCACCTGAAACCAAGAAGAACAAAGAGGCTGTCGACATTTATACCGATCCAGTATTCGGTATTAGAATCATCAAACCATTGATATCAAGTACGGCACTCTTGGACCGCATGCAAGGTAGAGAGGCTATTAACATGCTACGGGTGAAGAGACATGTAGAAAATGAAGATCTTTCTAAAGACTGGGTGATAGGTGGTGTTATTGTAAGAAAAAGTGCTGCCAAAAAATCAGCAAAAGGTAACCAATTCCTGATATGGACCCTTTGTGATCTAAAAGATGATTTCAAGACAGTATCCATGTTCCTATTTCGGAAAGCTTACAACGATTTGTGGAAAACTCCAGAAGGTACTGTAGTGGCAGTTCTAAATCCGAATGTTTTGGATAGATCACAAAACAGTGCTGAACAGGCCAGTCTCAGTGTTGAGAATCCTGACCGAGTGATGGTATTGGGTCAGTCCAAGGATCTTGGTGTTTGCAAGAGTAAGAAGAAGAATGGTGAAAAATGTACAGCATTTGTCAATGTAAGCCAATGTGATGTGTGCATTTATCATGTGAAGCAAGAGTATCAACAGTACTCCAGGAGACAAGAACTGCAGTCTTCCACTATGGGCAAAGGACTTGTAAGCTTACAAAATAAAGTTCTTGGTAAAAGCACAGTAATTTATGGAGGTAAAGCCTACTCTGCTTTACCTTCTGGCAACACTGTTAAAGTGAAAGAGAGGGACAATAATAGATTGATGTCTCTGAGTGAATACCATAAGTCTGAAGGTGACAAGTTTATGATGAACAGGGCACCACAGGGGGCTGGTCCCATGAAGAATAATGCTATATTGCACAGCCCTGCGACTCAAAGGACAAGTGACACAGAAAGGCTTAACAAACTCACTTCCAGTCCACAAAATACCAAGTCACAAAACTTAAGCTTGGCTGAAAGAGTTGGAAGCTCTCCCAAACTCAGCAGAGGAGGTACTTTCGGCCTAAAAGGCAGTGGCACTATAGATTTAAGCATGACTTATGGACAAAAGTCTGCAGAACGAGCCAAGGCGAATGCATTCAGATTGATCCAACAAAATGGTGGTCTAGCTAAAGCAGACCCAAATAACATTAAAGGAACCCAAGCTGGTAAGAAGAGGGCTTTAGAAAAGTTAAATGGCTCCAGCAGTGATGAGAATGAAAGCAACTTCTCTAAATCTGATGAGGATACACAAAGATCACAACTGAAGAAACCTAAGACTGTTATGTCTGAGAGGTTCAAGAAAATCCTAGAAGCAACTTCAGCTCACACCAACTTGATCAAGCAGCATGAGGATGATGAACAAGAAAAGTATTTCCACAAATTAGAGAAAAAAGAACAAATGGAAGAGAAGATGCTGAATACTTTCAAACTGGCTTGCAAAGCTGTTAGATGTGTGAAATGCAAGTACACTGCTTTCTCTGCAGCACAGATATGCAAGGATGAACGGCATCCTCTGAAAGTCTTGGACTCATTCAAAAGGTTCTTCAAATGTGGCGATTGTAATAACAGAACGGTTTCCTTAGAACTTATACCTCTTCATCCTTGTGGTAAATGTCGTAGCTCTCGCTGGGTGAAGGCGCCAATGATGTCAGAAAAGAAAGTGGCGCTTTCTGAAGGTCTGTCCATCAGGGGTGATGAGGAAACCTTCATAGGTGGACAGGTTTCTTCAGGCAAGAACATTAATTTATTGGTGCCTGATAGTTGAGGCTTTTTAATTGTATGACATAGTTTTAATCCTGACTGATATCTATTGATTATTTTTTGTGTTATTTTATAATATTTATATGGAATTGTGATAAAGGTTTTGAAATAAAATCCAATATGAAAATAAAGCATAATATAATTTTATTATGAAACTTCCAGTCAATAACACTGAACCATTCCATAAAACACAATGTGTCTTCGATTTTATACAAGATCCATTTATAGCAATCTTGTCGCGCGGAATAATTGTGGCCTTTTTTATAAATTTTTACACAGCCTTTGACAATAAATTACTACATGTTACAAAACTGATCAGTGGAGCTAATATTATAACATGTGACACCAATGTATTTACAAAAACTTCTTTATATCGGGCAGTGGAGCGACCATTGAAACTTAGAAATGATAAATTAAAACTCGATACAGCTAAAACACTAATAACAAAACAAAATCAACGTTATGTTCAACCGAAAATTCGTATAAAATAGTCATTTATAGGGCGAATTCCCGATAGTAAAGACAGTTTGAAAAGTTGAAAATTAACAACAGTTGTGCTGTAAATCGATCTCGTGAATTTACATTTCGTGAAGAGGAAGAAATTGCGGGTAGTATTGGGAAACAGAAATGGCAATTGTCGAGATCGATACTGCATTAATTAGGCACTTGAATAACTATAGCATAGGTCTAGAATCTTCCCGAAGTCATTTACTACAACGATAGTGTTTCTGTATAGTCGAGTTAGTTGCCTTCACTACTTTGAGTTGCGGATGCCTTCCATCAAATAAAACAACATGGCGGCGACCACTGCCCTTGGGTGTTCGTTCAGTAAAAAAATATATAAAAGTGTGTGATCCGCGGCGATCATTCCCATTCGGTGGTGGCGGGCGGCTTGGGCGTCAGGTCGTACAGCACGCGCGAGATGCCCGGCACGCTCAGCAGCTCCTTGCGCATTCTGTCTACAACCTGTTGACAAACACTTTTCATTAGATTTGGAAATAAGCAATTTAATGACAGGCAGACCGCTGGGGTGACCGTCTTACCATCTTGAGTCTAGTTTTGATGTCCTGAAACTTTTGACAATTACGTATCTTGGACCATCATCATTCTCCTGCCCTTATCCCAATTTATTTGTGGTCGGCGCAACATGTCGCTTTGTTCCATACTTCTCTATTAGTTGTCATCTCAGTAGTCACCCCCTTTCTAGCCATATCATCTTTCACACAGTCCATCCATCGTTTCTTTGGTTTTCCTCTACTCTTATAACCATCGACATTCATACTCAAGACTTTCCTCACGACATTTTCCTCATTCCTCCTCACCATCTAGATGATCTAATTTATTTAGTTGTTTATGTGTGGTTCATATATCTATAATAATATCAATTTCTTGTGCATGGAATAACTACTTTTGTACGCCCTAGAGGCAAAACAATGTATTACCAAATAAGAACTTATAATTTACCTATGTTTTACAATCAATAAATGAATCTGAATCATCATCATCTTGGACCATAATCACAAATTAATTTTAATTTGAAGAGAAGAGAGAAGCTATGCGTCAATAGTACATGCATACTCCATCAGTGACATGTTGCAGGCTGGCAGTAACCAGTGAACCTAGTACGAATGCCCGGAGTAAAACGCAACGTAATATCGAACGATTTTTAAACTGAAAGTACTCCGAATCAAAGCATTTATTTCAATGACACCATTGAAAAAGACTGATCGGATAAGCGGGAACGGGCTCTGAAGGCACTTGAATTGTCAAAGGAGACGGTCGCTCGTGTAGCATAATATATAATATTTCCTTAGTTTTAAGACTAAATTCACATATAAGGGCGATACTTATAAAATAGTGCCTGTCGCAAAATTTAAACTAAAATGCTGTAGGATAGTTGTAGTTTCGATTCAAAAGGTAGGTAAGTAGAGGTGTACTTACATCCTGTGGCATAGCATCCGACCCTGGCAGGGCGGCGATGCCGGTCATGAAGTCGGACGTGATGAACGGACGCAGCACTAGCGACCGCTGGCATGAAGCTGCACGAACTGCCGCGTCGCGGTCGAAGTGGATCGGGATCATTACGACCGGCATCTGTGCGATGCGAGACGCGTATCCGCTAGATATTAACACCTGAGGGGTAAAAAAATAGGTTTTATTAGTTGGAGAAACTTCACAAGTGTCATGGTTATCAGTCGATATCTAATCATAAATAAAACAAATTATTTAAAAAAAACAAAAACCCGACTGCTAAAACACACAAGCAAAAGCATTATAATCTATAGAATTTCGGTATTGCTGGGGGAAAAAGAAAACTTACACCATATTTCAGGTTATTGGTTAGTCCCCGCCTGCAATACCAAGATTCTATAGATTATTATGGTTGTTTTTCTTTTCAGTTATGTGTTTTAGCAGTCGGGTTTTGTTTTTTAAATAATTTGTTTTATAGTCAGGTTAAATATGATTTTCTAAATTCATAATTCCAGATATACACGGGGTTACCGCCCGTGAGTCGCGCCAGCTGCGGTGTCCTTATTGGCCTATTGTACATTTTCAAGTATTTTTTTATGAACTTTTTAACAAAAACATTTTACAAGAAGCTATATTTTACAAATAAAAAAAACATAAATTAGGGACAAAACTTAAATAATATCATGGAGGAAAGTCCTATAGAGGTATGAGTAACAGGGTGTAAAGTTCACTCATCCTCCATAGAAAAGGGAGGATCCTCCGACCAGACCGGTCTGTATGTGTCTGGTGGGCAACTGCACGACGGTTGATGTCGGGATTTTGTATATGCGCAAGCATTTTAACTCAGCTTGCGCGATGCAGGATTTTGCGTGACGTCAGTGTGTTGCGTAGTTCGCATGTGGCTGTAGATGCTGCCACAGTCCTAAACCCTTTTTTACCTGTGTGGCAAGATCATCTGCCTGGCGTAGAGTTGATATAACTTGTTGTGTGAGAAAGGTCGGCGTGATGTCTGTCACTTGCTCCTTGATTATGCCTCCGAAAGCGTAGCAAACCCTGGAAAAATGGATTAATTTTAAATCGGTTACATTTTTGGCCAGAATATGGAATTATACCAATGGTGTATCAACCTTTCTGAAAACGCCCTTGCGTATAGTAACGACGATGACGACTCATTGACGTATTTTTGTCATTATGCACGAAAAAAATTAATAGCGTTTTGAAAATTATGTAAAGGCTACACGCATCGACTTGCATGCGCAAACAGTTTTTAAACAACATGGTGTCATGTCATCCTCACTATTATACCAGCAAACCGCTTGTACGATATAACGTTGCATGCTGGCTTGTGCAAATCGCAATTTGCACAATTTTGGGCGTGTAACCGGGTTATAACTCCGCTCTCAGCTAGATTTTATACCGAAACCTTTGATTTTCTGCAACTATGTAGCTCTAATTATATACAATTCTTAGTTTTATAACATCCGATTCAAACATCCTACTTCCTACTAATATTATAAATGCGAAAGTTTGTAAGAATGGATGGATGGATGGATGGATGGATGTTTATTACTCTTTCACGCAAAAAGTACTGAACGGATTTGGATGAAATTTGGCATACAGATAGTTTATAACCAGGAATAACACAAAGGATACTTTTTATCCCGATATACCCACGGGGTCAAAACATATGCGGGTGAAACCGCGGGGCGCATCTAGTAGTATATATTTTGTACCTAACTCTTCTAATAACAATTTTTTTAAGTGACAAGTGACTTAATAAAAAGTTGAGATTGATTGATTTGATTTTTTTGAAATCGAATCAAAGATGCTCGCAATGCTTGACAATAAAAGGTAAACTATTGCCTTTAATAGATAAATATAGTACGCGTCAAAGTTGATGGCGGCTCTGAAGTGCGCTATTCGATGCGCAGTACCGCACCCCTCATCCCCGCTGACACATACATTTTTACTGCGCAGCGACTCGCCTCATGTTCCGAGCCGCTATAAAATTTACGGGCTGTACCTGTTAACGTTGTGGCAGACGCGCGGGATAAGTTTGGCGAGGTAGTGCATATCCTTCCAGTCGGGCGGGTAGCGCTCCGTCGAGAGAGCTACCGCATAGCTATACGTTCTGCCGTCACCTACAAAATAACAATATTGTTAGTGTCATCTGTCTGAAATAATATATTCATCACACCTTGTTTCCCAAGCGTTGGGTAGAGGTGTATAGTACACCCACATTTCGCCAGTTATGTTTAAGTCCCATGTAAAAGGGGGCGACCCTATTGCCATCAATCGGGAACTAATTCAGACTCCAGGCTGCTACTGAGAAGATAGAAAAACCTAATAACACTGCCTGACCCGGGAATCGAATCCAGGACCTCATGCTCAGCAGTAGCGCTTGCGACCATTAGACCAATAAGTCATAAATTAATTTCCATTTTTTCCCTGTTTACTCTTGTCTGGTAGACAATATGTAATCAATAACTGAAAACCTGGGTTCATTTTAGTCATCAATTTTTTACTATGGCACCAACACTAATTGGTGAACATTTAATTGGTGAAGGACAGCTAATGAGACACAATTGTTTTTCTATTGTTTGACTCCCAATCCAATCGCTGTCGCGCGGGGCTTAACAGATTAATTAATGTTACACCTTGTATAGGTCAAATCAAATTGGTAGCAGCAGGCTGAGGCCCCTGGCAATTACCGAGGCCCGTGGCAACACAGGCAACGGAAGGAATACGGGTGGGTTTTAGTCAGTAAGAGTCTGACACACCCTCCCGCTCCGCCCAGAGCGGGAGAAGATACTTGATGATTTCCCACCCAAAAAAAAAATTAAAAAAAGGCAGAGTAGCCGAAGATCGTGTTCTAAGGCGTCCGATTGGAGAGACCTATGTCCAGCACATCAGTGAATGGCTATTAATCATCGGTAATCGTTATTATTCTTTGGCTGATGGTGGAATCAAAGGGTTCACTTCAACAAAAAATGTTTTATCTATACAGATAAATAAAATTGGAGTGTCTGTTTGTAATATTAAAATAACCGCTTTTTACTAAATGCATATGGATGTATACACGGTACATATACCAAAATAACATTTTTTTTACAATTTTTGTCTGTCTGTCTGTCTGTTTGTTCTGGCTAATCTCTGAAACGGCTGGACCGATTTTGACGGGACTTCCATTGGCAGATAGCTGATGTAATAAGGAGTAACTTGGGCTACTTTTATTTTAGAAAAAGCCACGCGGGCGAAGCCGCGGGCAGCAGCTAGTATGATATATTTAAAAGGTGTCGCAGTCAGTAATTTTTTGAAACACGGAATCTAGTTATTAGTTGCAGTGCCCTTTGAATTAATTGGGTTGCCCACATGGTTGTGCAAAGGAGGGACATATTTTTTAAAGTTTTATATTTCTCCCTATATTCAAACCCCAGTTGCGCACGCAAACACACTTTTTATCACAATGTGAAGAATTTTTAATGTGAACCATTGCCTTTTATGTTTGAAAAATTCGTCTTCGCAACCGTGTAAATAACGCAATGAATGTTTTTGAGATGTCAAAATGAATATCAGCCATTGTTCACTGCTAAAATGATCTTTTGACGCTCGAATGACATTGCCGGGGGGCGCTGTTGGTAAAACATTTGTGCAATTGTTTTGTGAAATGTATTGAAAAAACCGGCCAAGTGCGTGTTGAACCACGCACAATGAAGGGTTCCGTAGTTGGGAAGTTGGGATGAATGTACCCCAAAAACAAACTTAACATTGTATTTGAAAAACATGTCCTCCCATACAACGATATATGCCACGGTCAATTCTGCAACTGCAAATTTAAGTTGTCATCTACTTGTTAACTTGTAAAGCCCAGTTAGCTGTGATAGTTTTCTTTTTAATTTCAAAAATTTCATTATATGTACCTACTACTACCATGTTTTTTTTTCACATTTCCTTATACAAACATTTAGCTGGCAGGGAGGGGGGAGGACTCACTTGACTCTTGGGACACCATGGGATAGACGAGAAAATAATCTTGAAAAAAAAAATTTTATTTTTCAAGCATTTACTTTAGCACTTGACAGCGTGCTTAATATGTATACCTATGCCAAATTACAGCTTTCTTTACGTAACCCTAAAAACAAGATGGCGGCGTTAGTTCCGATTTTGGCCACGCGCCAAAATAAGCTTGTGGCGCTGTAATAAAGAGGTAATTTGGACGAATAGAGTCTGCGAATGTTCTGTAAATTTACGAAAAAAGGCCCCGCGGGCTGTCTACTATACCTTGCACCCCAACAGTCCGGAGCGGCAACAGCGTGGCGGCCACGGGCGACTTGGACGAGATGCGCTTGAGCTCGGCCTGCTCCGCCGCCGAGCTGGCGTTGGCCACGCGGCCCAGGAGCGCGTGCGACTTCACGCACATCGACGCGTATTCCACCATTATTTTGACTATCACCTGTGGAGGAAGGTATCAATAATAACATTGACTTCTTCACTATGACTTATTCATAGGAGATAAAGCGTAAACGTGTTCGGGTCAGCACATTCGATTCGGTAGTGTTTTTGAACGAAAAACCCGACCCGAAGCAATTACTACATGTATTCGGCTTTCATTCAACTCGTGCCGATCGGCAAACTTATCTCTTAGCTGCTATGGCTTATTTTTTTAATTTTTAAGTTGTTTTTATCTTTTTATTACGGGCGCTTTTAACGTGTACGTCTTCATTGTTCACACACAATTTCAACGTGAATGATGTAAACAATATTTTGATTTAAAAGAGTGTCCGTGGAGTTTCTTTCCCATTCTTCTCCATAGGAAACTACTATGCTTTGGATTGGGCAAAGTTTCATATTTCTGACTGACCGAACTCTTGACGATGCAAAAGTGCCTGGAATTAATTTATTTTAATGCCTGTAATTAAAACGAGTTTTCATGATTAAACTTTCGAGCCAGTTATTGTATTTTAAACTTTATTCCGACATACATAAAGGTATTGATGTAAAATTGACAACTGAAAGCAGTTATTGTATTAACAACTTTACGTCTGTCGAAATAAAGTTTAAAATAAAATAACTAGCTCGAAGGTTTGGGCTTAGTCTTGGACTAAATCGATTTGTATAGGCGGTTTGAGTTTGATGGATTAACAACTCTATGCAATTCCAAAAAGCTTTACAAAACTTTTGAGTGACAGATGACAATCTGCGACCGGAGTAGTTAACTCGACAGAGACAAAAACATTATATAGTGCGTTCACTATAACTTGACACGTGACGCGATTGGTAGCACTGAATTTTGCAGTCATGTGATCGATAGTTCTGTTATATCAGTCACCATTTTGAACCATTTTGTATTGAAACTAAGACTGCAAAATTCAGTGCCACCAATTCACTCGTCAAGTTACAGTGAACGCACTAACAAATGCGCAATGATAGGTGCCCCACGACAAAGTGCGGTAGTACAAAACTTAGAAGCTTTGCCTCTGTGGCGCGACGTTCGCATTCGTACAAAATCGGAAACACGAATATTACCGAAGCGCATAACATTTCTGTTTTACCTGTACAGTCAGTGACCTGCATAACCTGACTCCAGTTTTCATTGTTTTGCTGGTATATTGGCGTGCGCTAGCTAACTTATGGCAAGTAATTTAGTTTTGTGTTTTGTAATGTTCATTACTTTGCTTACGATTTGTATAGAATCAAGTTTATATAACTAAACAGACAGCTGTGCTGCTGGGCAGTTTGTTGCGCCACTTCTCCCCAGCTAAAGCACTAGGAAGTGGTGAAGGACTGGCGTTTTGGTGCACTGTCTTATGTAACTTTGACGTTTGAAAAGTGCTGATTCTCAGCCTAGTTTGAATAAATGACTTGATTTTTCCTCTTCCATTCTCGTTCTTTGTAAGAGGGGTCAGGTAATGCAGGGTACTGATCGTACCTATATTTGAAAAATAAAAATGATCGATCTTAGCGCCCGTGCACACCACGTTTTTTAAACGCGCCGTTGACGCGCGTTTGTAGCGATACAGACGCGATACGCACGCGAGTCAGACGCAGCCTGTAGACCTTCTGTAGGATAAAAATGCGCCGTCGTTTAAAAAACGTGGTGTGCACAGGCCCTTATGTGTTACCTGTGTCTCGGCGAAGTCCCGCTCGGCGTAGGGCTCGTCCTGGCACAGCACGCGCACGGCCAGGCCGGGGCCCGGGAACGGTTGCCGCTCCACCAGCGCCGTGGGCAGGCCCAGCTCTATGCCCAGGGCTCGGACCTGCGGGACAAACATCATCATCATCTGCCTAGCCTTTGTTGGGGTTGGCTCCCCAGTGTAACGGGATGCAGCTAAATACCAGTATTTTAAAATGTCAAGGTCTCTTTTGTCGCGGGAAGGTACTTATGGGTCACCGAGGCCCCCGCAACACAGGCAACAGGAAGGAATACGGGTGGGTTTTAGTCAGTAAGAGTCTGACACACCCTCCTGCTCCGCCCATAGCGGGAGAAGCTATATGATGTTTTCCGACACTCAAAAAAAAAATCTTTCTTTTGGTTTGAGACCAATGTGACAGATGGTTTCAAGTGAAGGTGGAAGGAATAGTCACACATAACTAAGGTCCGCGCGCAAGTGCTAGTCCCCGCCTGAGGCATAGTTCACGTCAAATAACTACCGCTCTGAAGTAGTCTACAAATAACTGCGCAGTCAATCTTACGAATAAAACAGCCGCGCGCATGCGCGACTAGCGCAACAAGGGGCGGGCAACAGCGTTGTGTTTCTGTCTCAGTCACTCGTATACGTCCGATGCTTGCTTGTGTTCCGCTCGCACAATACGGTAGGCTGTCGATGCCAAAAGTGTTACGCATTTACATTGTTTTTAATTTTTTTGTTATTTCTTATTATTTTTGTTATTGTTGCCTTGTTATTGTTACAGGTTTTTTTTTTTTTTTTTAGGGTGGGAAATCATCAAATAACTTCTCCCGCTCTGGGCGGAGCGGGAGGGTGTGTCAGACTCTTACTGACTAAAACCCACCCGTATTCCTTCCTGTTGCCTGTGTTGCGGGGGCCTCGGTGACCCATAAGTACCTTCCCGCGACCCCGGCAGGTATTGTTACAGGTTGACGTTGCAATTTGGGTTTTGTGAAAGAAATGCCGAAACGGTACACTATTTTATTGGTGAATTATATGCAGAAGGAGAAGGTTTATATTTCTCCTTCTGCATAATTATAAAACACCACATGCGTGCATAAGGTTGCAAATAAAAATAAAACCTATTAAACTTTACACTTGAAATATTTTTTCGTAAGCGAACATTTTTTTTGGCGATGGTACCTGCGCGGTCGTTTGGAAAGCCTAGCTTCAGAGTGGCAAAGTTATTTGACGCGAACTATATGTGAGCGGTGGATATGGAGGAGGGCGCGATTGACAAGATTGGCAGACTGAGTTAGCTTGGCATTTGTCTACCTCTCCTGTCTCACCGCTCACATATCTCAGGCAGTTACTAGCACTTGCGCGCGGACTATACCTATATTTTCTCGTGAAATCAACTATTAATATTTATGTATCTTTTTTACTACACAGCAGTGGCCCAGTGGTAACGGCCGCGACTTACAAGTTGTAGGTCGTAGTTGAAGTTGAAGGAAAACATTGTGAGGAAACCGGCATGTCCTAGAACCAAAAATTCGAAGACATGTGACATCTACCAACACGCACTAGGCCCGCGTGGTGGATAACGGCCCACTCCCTCTCACAGAGAGAAGGCCTGTGTCTCAGCAGTGGGAACATTATAGGCTGATTATGTATGTATATCTTTTTTACTTACACGGGACTTATCTTTTGTATGCTTCAAACTCTAAACCGTTAATAGCTAGTCGCTTCCTCGTCGGCTGTGGGACGGGTGCTTTAGTGAGCTCTGTCCTAGGAGAACTTGGTCTTTAATCAGTCATTAGTTTACCTCATCCTTATGAAAGTCGCGCAGAGGCTCGACGACTCTGCCGCGCTGCCTCAGCGCTCGAACCAGCTCAGTATCGTTGTGGTGAGTCTTGATAGTGGCTGCGTTGTTGGAGCACAGAGATGAGGCCGACTCGATGAGGTCCGGCCTTAGTGTGCCCTGGCCTAGGAGGACTTGGTCCTCCCTGTGGATGAAAGTGATGATTGAATAACCAAAGATCCTAGTACTAGAGTTGCCGCGAATAGTGTTTATAGCGAATAATCGAATACCGATTAATCGCCATTCACTTTGGCGATTAGTCGAATAACTCGACATTACTATTCGACATAAAAAAAAACATTAAACACATTAAAAATATTTCTAATTTCTTCTAAGGTTGTGAGAAAAGAAAACAAAGTTAAAGAAATCTGTTTCATGTTATACATACCTACATATATGTAGTAAATTTAATTTTCCATTTTTAAATGCTGGCAACCCTTTTCTTGTACAAGTCTTTCTTTACGTTCTAAGTTTAGTTTACGTTACGGGGAATACCCCGTTTTGTATAACCCAGCGATTATTATTGTAGGGGATTTCCCGCTCAATCAATACGCTTGTGTTTAGGATAGGCGGCACGCATTTGTTAATTGATTTTCGACATCGGTTGACGTTATTTTATTTTTTATTTCTATACTTATTTAAAAATTGCTATTGAATTAAAGACTTGATGAATACTTAATTAGTTAAAGTGTTACTTAATAAAAAAGAACAATCATGCCAAACCCAGGAAAAAAATCCCATGTTTGGCTACATTTTGAAGAGGAAGAGAACAGTGCAAAATGTGTTTTGTGTGGTGTAAAAATAAGTAGAGCAGCAAAAAAAGCAGGAACAACGGCTTTGCAGAATCATTTGAAATTCAAACACCCAGGTTAGTTTTTTTTACCTATATTATTTATTTTACCGTTACTAAGTAATAATAAAATAAGAACGTTATTTAATATAATATTTGTTTCAAAAGTTATTTTCATTTATGAAGTATATAATTGTACTATTGTGAGTTTTGTAGCACATTATTTAAATAATTGCCGCTACCTAAGTTCCTGATTAAAGGTTCTTTTCTTTGTTCGCAGATGAGTATTGTAAAATGTATGGAAGCTCAAGTAGTCATGCTCAACATAATGCTCCCGCAGGAGCATCTTCAAGTACCTCCTCATCCACCCAGTTGCCCAGTCAGCCTTTGGTGCAACAGTCACTGCAACAACTACTTGAAAAAAAAAAGCTTTGGGACATCAACGATAGCCGAGCAAAAAGATATCACTACTTGATTGGTGAAATGATCGCTGTTGACAACGAGCCACTTTCCATCGTCGATCATCATGTAGGCTTTAAACGTCTTCTTAATAATGCTTTGCCGCAATACACCATTCCTGGCAGGACATATTTTACCGAGAAAATAATTCCAGACATGTATGAGAGAGTGGTTAGCAAACTAAAAAACGAGTTAGAAAAGGCTGAAGCTATAGCATTCACTAGCGATCTTTGGACTTCTTCTGTAAATAATGCTGCATTTCTGAGTTTCACCGGACACTGGATATCAGAAAACTTTAAACTGAATCATGCCGTTCTAAACATGGCGCATTTTCCTGAATCACACACATCAGAAAATATCAAAAGAGAACTGTTACAGTGTGTAACGAAATGGGACATACCCATCACTAAAATTCAAGCGATTGTTCACGATAATGGGGCGAATATGGTTAAAGGAGTTAAGGAAACTCTACTTCCTTCACAGCGTTGCTTCATACATACTCTCCAGCTGGTGATAAATAATGCATTAGATAACAGTTCTCCAATAAAAGAAATTCTTACTAGTGCCCGCCGCATAGTGACACATTTTAATCATTCAGGATATACAAAACTTGAAAGTATTCAATCTGAGCTCGGACTTCCTAACCATAAACTGATTCAAGATATTCAAACTCGCTGGAACTCAACATATTACTTACTGGAGCGTCTATCTGAACAAAAAAGAGCAATTTCGGTGTATATTTCAGAATCAAGGAGCGTGAATTTTGAAAATTTGACCAGTGATCAGTGGGAGGTTATAGAACATCTGTTAAAGCTCTTAAAACCTTTCGAAGAGATAACAAAAATCACGAGTTCCACATATGCACCCATATCAGATGTGATACCTAGCACTGTTTCATTAATCAGATACCTAATGAAAGATGCGCTGATTCAACAAACTGCACACGTTGATGATTTTAGAAAGGCGTTGATAGAAAATATGGAAGCCCGTTTTAACTTGGATGATCTATGCTTTACGAAGACATATTACTTGTCGACATTTTTAGACCCCCGCTACAAGAACTTTTACTTTGACGCTACCCAAGTTGAACGGATCCGTAGAGCTGCGCTCAGAGAAGGTCTTAGGCTTTCTTTAGATGACGAAAATGATGATTCGGATCCAGAAACGGCATCCAAAAGGTCTCGTTTAGACAATGTAAATGAGCATGATTCGGAAACTCATAAACTATTTTGGGCATGTTTTGAAGAATCACCTATAGAGCAACCTACTGAAGAGCAACCCAAGAATGCCACTGCTGAAGAAATCGCCAACTACATCGCATTAGCAAAGGCTGACAGAAAAATAAACCCATATGAATGGTGGGCTTTGAGTACCAATAAGAATAGATTTCCTATTTTAAGTAAGCTTGCTAAACGATACTTAATCACACCAGCAAGCTCTGTTTATTCAGAAAGACTATTTTCCGAGGCAGGTTTAATTTACGAGGAAAAACGAAACCGACTTGCTCCAGAACGTGCAGAAAAAATTGTTTTTTTGCACCACAATCTGCCTCTGTTGGATTTTAAATATTAATTAAAAGCCTTACTAATTTAATTTCATGAATATGATAGGCACAGGCACATATTACAGATAATAATTGATATTGTGTATTGTTTTATTAAGTAAAATAATTTAAAAAATGATTATTTTTTACTCATTAGTTCTTTTGTTCGTTAAAAGTTTATTTTCGACGACTATTCGCCGAATGCCGAATAATACTAGCTATTATTCGGTATTCGACGAATATCAAAAAAATGACGAGTAATGCCGAATACCGAATAATAGCGAGTATTCGCGGCAACTCTACCTAGTACTTTTAGCGTGGACAAAAATACAAGGTGTCGTTTTGCATCCTCGTCAAATTTCAGGAGGCTGCTATGAAAGACATATATAATCAAATAAAATTACGATACCTGTTCAATAGTTAATGCATACTTGTTTTTTATTATTTAAGTGTGACTGTATTTTAGAATACACCATTTTCACCGAATAGAATCACCCGTTGCGTATGCGGTAGTGTGTGTGTAAAAGGGCAGTTACAGTGCGGTATCACACGGGCCGCGTTTTAACATGCGTGTCCCACACATGCTGATTTCCGAAAACTAGAAAAATAAAAATAAAATACCTAGGTACTTATTTTATTATTGATTCGTGTCGAGAATCGTTAGCATAGTTACCTCCTTGAATTTGATGAGGATGCAAAATAACACCTTGTATATTATCGTCGTAGAAACTTTATTTGAATAAAAAAAAAATGCGATGTTTGTCTTGCGTTTGAGTTAAAATTAAAATAATAGATTTTTAAAACGATGATAATTTATCGACTCCTTTTTATTTATGTTCAAGTTGTAAGCCACGCCATCATGTAAAAAAAAAAACCTTATTTGGAATCATGGTAGCGTTGCATTGGTTGTGCTTCAGTGAATTAGGACCTTGATTGTTTCTTTTAATCAAACACATTATTTAAAAAAAAAACAACCCGACTGCTAAAACACATAACTGAAAAGAGAAAAAACGACCATTATAATCTATAGAATTTTATTTTATTTCAAGCTTTTTAGTTTTAATAATATATTTATATATATACATGGAATTGACTCATTACTAGCCACTATTTGATATCAATATTGATGTATTTTAATTTAAAAAAACCTTCCCCTCCCTTTTTTATATTTTCAGATGCAATATATAAATATCATATAGCCTATGTCACTCCCACAATTAAGACGAATCTAACGACACCTCTTAAGTTAAAATCCATCAAGCCGTTTAGGCTACAGAGTGTGCCAAAGAAATACACATACATACATACTCTCGAAAAACATTACCCTCCTTCTGGGGAAGTCGGGTAAAAACAGCAAGGGTTGTTTGCGTGTTCTGCCACAACAAAGGCCCTAGATAGTGCCAGGAGACTCACTGCAGGTTGAGGTCGTGCACGGCCTGCTCGGCCACGCGGATGAACACGTCGCCGATGATCTTGCGCTTGTCCTCGGGCGCGGCGGCGTGGCACAGCAGCGGCGTGACGCGCGCGCGCCCGCCCGCCTCGCGCACCGCCGTGCTGCCCTGGCGGAACTGCCGCGCTGGGCTTTATATGTGTGCTTTGTTGTACACCACAAAATATAAATCCAAGGGTTACCGAGGCCCCTGGCAACACAGGCAACGGAAGGAATACGGGTGGGTTTTAGTTCAGTAAGAGTCTGACACAACCTCCCGCTCCGCCCAGACCAGAAGTTATTTGATGATTTCCCACCCAAAAAAAAACGCTATGAAATACAAGGTGTTGTTTTGGACCTGCAAAACATTTTAGGAGGTAATTATGTTAGTGATTCTCGACCCGAATCAACAAAAAAAAAAAAAAATAAATAAAAAAATAAAAAAAAAAGATAAAATTTAAAAATCTAAAATAAAAAGTATTATTGATTATTGACTTGGTATCGTATTGTTATACGATTATTTACGAGTTTCATAACAACACCTTGTATACAATGGACGACCTTATCGGTTTCTGCGATCTCTTCCAGGGAACCTTGGAATAGACTGTGATTTGCCTGGACAGAAAGTGGGGCTGTCGTTGATGCAAATAATAAGTATACAATATACTAGAATAAATACACAGATAAATACATAAACACATACTAAATGTATAAGCAAAAGACTGTTACGAGAACAAGACCACAACGACAAGTAATGCGTTTGTTTGTTATGGAACACATACATGGACGACTAATAAAACATATTTACAAGGCTGATGTGAGTGGAAACACCGGGAAGGACATAATATCTTATAGGTGAAGTTCTTCAGAAAGATCAAGTGCGTAGTACTCGCAACCCGCATGCGTGTATGACCAGATGTATGAACGTAAACGAAACAAAAGGAATATGTAAGGATCGTTGCAGGTGGCATTTTGTATTATCGACCTACCCCCATGAGAAAGAGGCGTATGTATGTAAGAGTACATGCACAATAGCCTCAAAATCACTAAGATAGAAAAGTTTGCTTCGTCAGCAAATAAAAACCCGTAAAACCGTAATATTATTGAGCAAATGACCATAAACTATAAAATTAATTCGTTTTAACTGTACATCATACAATCCACTATGTGTATGTTTGTAATGTCAAAATAACAGCATTTTACTAAATGCATATGAAAGTATATACGGTACTTATAACAATGAAAACCATTTAAAAAAATTATGTCTATCTCTTTGTGGACTAATCTCCGAAACGGCAGGACCGATTTTGACGGGACTTTCACTGGCAAAAACTGATGTCGTAAGGATTAACTCAGTATTTTTATTTAAAAAATAGCCACGCGGATGAAGTCGTGGGCAGCAGCTAGTATTTTATATTATTTGAAAATATACACACACGAAGTAATTTCGAAAAGCGTCCTAAAGTCTAATATTTAAAATCAAACTTCAAACGACATATTTACATCTATCGATATTAAACAGTATCCATTAATTGCCCACAGTATTTTTACCGAATAACTACATTTTAGAAGTATTATTCAAAAAATTAAAATATTTTATCAGACAGCATATGCGTTATTTCAGTGATAATGGCTGAAAAAAGGTGAACCCCCGGTCATATTTTACCTTTAGAGACCTCTACAGTACAATATTACCAAAAATATCCTCAAATATTATACTTTCACCATGTCAGACGGAATCAAACACTGTCTTATTTGAAATCATGATTTCGTAAACGGTCATTTTTGGAACGTTCCTGGACATATAATCTTAAATCCTAACTAATATTATAAATGCGAAGGTAAGTTTGTTTGTTACCTTCTCACGCCTGAACCACTGAACCGATCATCCTTAATTTTTGCATATACGTTGTCAGGTGTACAGAAATGGACATAGGGTACGTCATCCCAAAAAAATACAGTTCCTGAGGAAAACAACACTAACACTCTTATGATAATAGATGTCGCCACGTGTCGTTCGAATCATGATTGAATTATCTCTAATATATAAAATTTCCGTGTCAGTGTTTGTAACAAAACTCCTCCGAAACGGCTTGACCGATTCTTATGAAATTTCGTGTGTATATTCAGTAGGTATGAGAATAGGTCGTAAAGTATATTTCATCTCGATATTCCCACGGGATCGAGACTTACTCGGATGAAACCGCGAAGCGCAGCTAGCTGAATTTTGGCAGAAAAAGTACTAGGCTTGCATGAATATTTTTGTAGATATATAAAAATGAATGTTTGTGTAATGTATGCGCTGCCATACCGTTTATCCGATTGCGATGAAACTTTGGTGGGTTGTTGTATGCACCCGGGAAAGTTATAGGTAGGGTAGGTAGGAAAGGTAGGGTAGATACTTAGTGCTACCCGTGCGATGCCGGGCCGGGCTAGTAATATTATAAATGTAAAAGTGAGTTTGTTTGTTACGCTTTCACGCTAAAACGGCTGAACGGATTTGGATGAAATGTAGCACATGGGTAGATCATGACTTGGGTTAGGACATAGGATACTTTTCATTCATCCTTGATCGCAGACGAAGTCGTGGGCAACAAAAACTATCATACCTGATGAGCCGCATTGACCACATGTAGACGAACGCCGAGCTCTCTCAGAGACCTCTCCACTTTAGCGCTCTCGTTCTTACGCATGAAACCTGAAAATAAAACAATTTTATTCAAGATATTCTACCGAGGCTGGATGGGCCTACAATGGGGAGGTTTACCAAGCTTGTTAACCATTTGACCGCCACAGTCATGTATAGATGACATACCAAAATGTGCCCAGCACGCCACGGTCAGATACATGGCAGATTTTATGGAATAATTCGTAGCTTGCCGCCGAGGGCACGTTTTTGCTTTTTTGACGTGGCGGTCCATAGGTTAAACCTTCCTGATTGTAATTCTTTTTCATTTTAATGTTCCCCAGCTATACAATTACCGACACATTTTTGCACTGACTGGACAGGTCCACTCAAATTTGTGTGGTTCTTTCCTCAAAAGACCATTTCAGACATGGATCTACATAGTCCTCACATGATCTGACCAAGATTATGTCTGGACTTTAAAAGTGACTTTGGACCCTTGAGTTTGTTTCGCCATTTCTTGTCAGCGGTAGTCAGATAGGAAATGTCGACTCCATCTAGCTTATAGATAGATAGATAGATAAATAGATAGATAGAATACTCTTTATTATGTACACCATACATTATAAAATTACAGCTATAAATGTAGAAATTTTACATAGGGTGACACAATGGGCGGTCTTATCGCTAAAAGCGATCTTTTAAAGACAACCTTTGGATGGATTAGGGGGGAAAGGAGAGACAGTACTGCAGGTGCTTATTTTTTATTTTTAATATAACGTGTAAAAGTGATTCTGATATCCTATTTACAGAATAAACAATTTCATTTCATTTCATTTCCTGCATGTTAATAACTTAAGTTTTTAAGATGTAATACTAACACCCTATGGGCCTTGATACCCGACAATATTTTTTTTTTAATTATTATTCAAAGTGATGGCCGATTGATTTACTCCACAATTTTGAACAGGAGCCAAATAAACAGCAAGTGGTGTTTATTAGAAAAGTATGACTTTATTTGACACTGCACTCACATAAGGCTTGGAATCCCGGAACGGTTAGGCAGATGTGTACCTACAGTACAACCAGTATTAGTATTAGTCCCATGTAATAGGGGGCGAGCCTATTGCCATCAATGGAGCACAAATCGAGACTTCAGGCTGCTACTGAGAAGTTCCAGATGAAAAGACTCAATAATACTTTGCCCGACCTGGGAATCGAACCCAGGACCTCTTGCACAGCAGTAGCGCTAGCGGCCACTAGACCAAGGAGGCAGGCAATCTATGATATTGTTGCCACAAAGGGCATCATAGGTACAGTCAACAGCACGTCCGCTTCGTGGTGACAGTTTGACCATGAACTGGCCTAGCGTTGTATAGTTTTAATAGAATTCTTAGCATGACGCTTTCTATATCTACGAAGAAAAGACAAAGCTCTTTCTATACAAAGTGACATTTCGTTTCTCCATTTTTGACATTGCACCATAGAAATCTTTCTAATAATAATTAATAATAATTTTATAACAATATATCAGATTTCGAGATTGTAGTAACTTAGAGGACGGCGATCCCAGGAAGACTCTTCAAATGTCCTACCGTATTCTGAAGAAATAAACGTAGTAAATTAAACTTACCATTATCAATGTGTAAGGCGATGACCTGATCTTCACGGAGAGCAGTTCTAAGTAAAGCCGCGCATACGGTGGAGTCGACGCCACCGCTTACTAACACCTGACAAACAAAACAATGGTTTTTAGACTATTTTTTCAAAAGAGTTGAGGTTTTAAAAAAGTTACGAAGCTAATGAACCGATGTTATTGTAAATTAATCAAGTAATACTAAAATTGACGTAAAAGCAAGCAATTTTGTCATTGCTTGTCACAAAGTAGAAACTTTGTGACATGCAATGACAAAATTCCACACAAACATATGAAAGTTTATAAATGGAAGTTGTGAAACTTTTTGAAAATTCACCACCTTTTAAAACCCACCCGTATTCCTTCTGGAAACACAGGCAACGGAAGGGACACAGGTGGGTTTTAGTCAGTAAGAGTCTGACACACCCCCCGCTCCGCCCAGAGTGGGAGAAGTTATTTGATGATTTCACACCCAAAAAAAAAACCCCTTTTAGGTGATGCGGTATAAGGAATTTTAGTACAAAATTTTGTGCTTCTAGACTCACGAGTTTACTTATGGGTCACCGAGGCCCCCGCAACACAGGCAACAGGAAGGAATACGGGTGGGTTTCAGTCAGTAAGAGTCTGACACACCCTCCCGCTCCGCCCAGAGCGGGAGAAGTTATTTGATGATTTCCCACACAAAAAAAAAGACCCAAGGGTTTAGGCGGTGTGTTGTCTGTCAGTGAATGAATGAAAGATTTTATAAGTAGATTTTGTCCGACGTCTCGCCTTCTTTCATGTACCAACGAAAGTATACTTGGCAAACGACAAAAGCTGGGTTTCTTTACTCCCTGTAGTTTTATTAGAAGATGGCGGAACGACCTGGACAAAACAAACCACCAGTGCTCCACATTAGCACTGGATCTCAAAAGCCCAGCAGGCTTAGCATAACGCTTTTTATTTCTACCAAGAATAGACACAGCTCTTTCTATACAAAGTGACATTTCATTTCCCTATTTATGACATCGCACCGTAGAAATCCTCCTACAATCTTTCATTTTGTCTTTCGTTTCTAACGATCTTTGTCTAGGTCCTTTTTCATGTAGAAGGATTTCTATGGTGCGATGTCAAAAATCGAGAAACAAAATATCACTTTGTATAGAAAGAGCTGTGTCTATTCTTCGTAGAAATAGAAAGCATCATGCTAAGCCTGTTGTAGTTTTATTAGAAGATGGCGGGACGAGCTGGACAAAACAAACCACCAGTGGTCCACCTTAGCACTCAATCTAAATAGTCATGGGGAGAGGTCCTTTGCCCAGCAGTGGGATGATATAAGCTCACAATAACAGTAGTTATGTTTACTCACCAGAACTTTATTATCCCCGACGGTCTCCCGTATGAATTGTATGCAGGCGTCGCGACGTGAACGCAGCGTGAACGAGCGCGACAGGCCCGCGATGTCAAACAGGAAGTTTGACAACATCTGCTTGCCTTTGGGGGTTAGGTCCACCTGGGAAGAAAATATGATACATGGAAGTTTGAAAGAGATTTACTATAATCTTTTTAAAGGTATATGTAGGTAAAGGCACCCTTGCAAAAACGTCATTATTTGAAGATTTTAAGGTTACCAAAATACTTTCGAGTGTTGAGTCGTGTTCTGGATTTATTCGAAGGCGTTTAAGAGTACTGATTTGAATCACTTGTATAACTGTGCATCATGTGAACAGGTCCCAGAAAAACACTAATTTGTATATTAAGGCGCAGATATATGATAGTGTGACTTTTAATATCTGTTATTACGCCTTCATTTATTGCAAGTAAGTTTTGCAAAAAATATATGTTAAACTAAAACTCATACACATCAATTCTAAATGTGAATATTTAAGTAGTGTAGTAAAATACTTTATGAAATAAATTCAGGAAGTAATGTCTACCTAAAGCATAAAAATCAATATTACTTAAGATATTTTCATGATTATTTTTTTGGATGAACAGCTTAGTTTGTTATATAATATAATTATATATAAATATTCATATTTTCGTTACTGTGGATGGCAATAATTTTTAATATGTATTGTACGCAATGAAGCGGTCTACGATGATACCAGCTTGCCAAGAAGCGACCTATCTGCCCCCTACTGTTGAGAACAAAGGGGAGTTCCCGCTCATATTTACCTCAGGGTGGAACTGCACGCCATACAGTCGCATCTGCTCGTTGTAAATGGCGGCGATGAGATGGTTAGACGACTGTGCGCCGACGCGGAACCTATCGCCGACCTTCTGCACGCTGTCGCCGTGTGTCAGAAGTACTGGCTGCAGCTTTTCTAGGCGACTGGTGTGGAAAATAAACGGATATTGGTCAGAAATGTATAATGGAGAGAGTAAACAAAATAAATCAAATTGTAAAGGCTATGATACGGGTGTCGCCCTCAGGCGTCGGCTTTCCGACGCCTGAGGGCGCTTTCGTGACCTTTAATTCGATATTACAAGGGGGGGCTTGTGGCTAAGTAAAAACAGCCGCACGGGTCGATCGATCAGGTTAAGCTACGCTTGCCGGGGTTGGTCCGTGGATGGGTGACCATCTTTACATACCAAGTGGGATAAGGGCAGGAGAATGATGACCCCTCCGTGCCTCGAAAAGCACGTTAAGCCGTTGGTCCCGGCTGTCACTTGTAGATCTTTGACGTTCAAAAGTGCCTTTTATGTGCCTATTTGAAATAAATAATTTGACTTTGACTTTGAGTCGTTACGGGTCGTCAGAAACCCAGTCTGACAACCAGTCTAATCAAGGGGTATTGTGTTATTCAGTAACTGGGTTGTGGAGGTCAGGTAGGCAGTCGCTCCAAGTAAAATACTGGTATTCAGCTGCATCCAGTTAGACTTGCAGCCGACCCCAACATAGTTGGGAAAAGGCAGGCAGATGATGAGACTTTAAGACTCCTAGGTAATATCGGAGTAAAAAAATATCGGCTATCGGAGTAAATGGAGTTCGGCAATAAGTTCCACTCCTCGGCTGTACATAAAATGAACCGGTAGACTCTCAAAAACTCAGTAACAGTTTTGAATCAATCTGATTGTTGTAACATTCAGATCAATCAAATTCGAATAAGTCCGATCCTCGTGGGATTGCCGAAGTCCTTCATATACATCAGATATTTTTCTTAGCAGTATTATCAACTCACTTGAACAGCGGGCACGTGGTCTCGACTTCTACCTCGTACTGTCCGTCCTCGCGCGCCTCCTTACGTAGCACCGAGCCACCAAACTCCTTGTTCAACATCTGCATGCCGTAGCATATTCCTGGACAACAAATATATTGTTTACAAAAATGTTGAACCTACAAAACTATTTCCAAGAAAAAACCTTAATTTCAAAGATGTAAATAATATGTAGTAAATATATCCAAAACCGTAAAGTGGCAAATGGTTGTGGTATGGTGGTGGTCAGGGCTTCCATTACGTAATTACGTAATTATGTAATTACGCAATTACGTAATTACGTAATTACGCAATTACGTAATTACGAACTCATTTTAAAGTATTTTCAATTCCGTAACTAAAGATGTCAATTCCGTACTTACGTAATTATTGGTATCATAAATCAATCAAAATAGTCAACCAATAAAAAAGTATTATACGTTGAAATAAACAAAGTGACTGTAAATAAACCAATTTCAACAGTAAACACAGATCTCCATTCCATTATTAGGGTAGAAATGTGCATTTACGACAGCGCTGGCGGCGGTCGCGAAGTTTTTTTGACTGCAGCGTATAATTATTTGCTTTTGATAACGCCTACAAGGGTTGAAGCCGAGCGAGCCTTTTCATCCGCCGGATATTTTTGTAGTGAAAAAACTTTAATTGCCTTGTCATTTATGGGATCACATTTTCAAGAAGAAAGATTATATTTGGGAAGAAAAAAAAATGGTTTGACTTAACTGGTGTACGATGATAAATTCTTCAATAAATATTTTTTTGTTTAAATATTGTGTTCATTTTGATAATTCCTTGAATTTGAGATAGTAAAAGATAATTGTAAAAAATGTAGATAGGTACTCTATCTATAATATTTACAAATATATTATTCATATATCGGTGTGTGATGTGAAAATAAATGATAAGAGTGTAGAGCGAGTAAGTAAATTTGTATATTTAGGGAGTTTGTTTACAAGGGATGGAAAGATTGATGAAGATGTGGAAAGGAGTGTTAATGTGGGAAATAAAGTTAATGGTGCTATACATGCGATGGTGACATGGTGACCAACCAGTCGATGCCAAAGAGGCTCGACTGGCTGTTCATAATGGTGTGCTGATGCCTACACTTATGTATGGAAGTGAATGTTGGGTGTGGCAAAAGAAGCATGAAAGTAGAGTAAATGCTGTGGAAATGCGTTCCTTTTGCATGTGTGGCGTGACTATAAATGATAGGCTGGAAAAGGATGTGATAAGGCAACGGTGCGGTTTAAAGGAAAAATTGAAATGAGTATGCTTAGATGGTTTGGTCATGTTGAGAGGAAGAATGAAAGGCCACTAACAAAAGGTATTTACAAGGCAGACGTGAGTCGGGCTTGCGGACGGTGAGCAATGGGTAGCTCACCGTCCGGTAAGGACCAGGCCCGGGTCGACGGCGCGTTGTATTCCACGCGCGCCTCAAAGAGATGTCGTCAGCACAAATGTAGGGGTCCACTAGGGCCGATGCCTGCCGGGGTCGCGGGGAGGTACTAAAGGGTCACCGAAGCCCCTGGCAACACAGGCAACAGGGAGGAATACGAGTGGGTTTTAGTCAGTAAGAGACTGACACACCCTCCCGCTCCGCCCAGAGGAGAATTTATTTGATGATTTCCAAACAAAAAAAAAACGCAGATGTGAGTGGAAATGCCGGGACGCCCCAGAAAGACATATATGACCTCATTAATGATGTTCTTCAAAAAGGTCAGGTGCGTAGAACTCGCAACTGGCGTGCGTGTATGACCAGATGTATGAACGTAAACGAAGCAAAAGGAGTACGTAAGGAGCGTAGCAGGTGGTGTTCTATACTTTCTGCCTACCCCCATGGGAAGAAGGCGTGAGTTTATGTATGTATGTATGTATGTATGAATTGTAAGTATTATTCATAGTCGATTAAAAAAAAAATAGGAAAAATTACGTAATTACGGAATTGGAGAAAAAAGTTGCGTAATTAGTTACGTAATTGACATTTCCGTAATTTTGGAAGCCCTAGTGGTGGTGGTAATGTTTTATGTATTTATTGTAAATATGTAAATGGTACACCACAGACTACCTGCAGTATTGTCTCTCCTTTCCCCCTTAATCTATCCAAAGGTTGTCTTTAAAAGATCGCTTTTAGCTATAAGACCGCCCATTGTGTCACCCTATGTAAAATTTCTACATTTATATCTGTGATTTTTGTAGTGTACATAATAAAGAGTATTCTATTCTATTGATTTTGATATAAGATCGGTTTTGTAGAGCGTCGTCAATCAGTAGATGGTCGGTCTTACCGTACATAGGTATAGGATAGAACCGCCGAGAGACCCGCATAGAAGCTCTATGTCGAATTTACGGCTGAAAGTTGTAATATTGAATTACGACCTATAAAAAAAAAAACAGACAGCTATAGTGACCTCTCCACTGTGACGAAGATGCCATGGAAATGGCGAAGTTTTTGGACCAGAGCCGTAACTTTCGCTTATGTGGCCCCGGGGCAAGACAAAATTGGGGCCTCGTTCAATACTTTGAAGGGAACAAAAAATACTTTTGAACAAAGCGGATCAAATCTGAGACAAAGGTCAAAACTGTGACACTGACAGGTCGTCTATCTTGACGGAGACTGCTAGATAGCACAAAGGCAGAACTGCACAGCTAATATGCACGAATTTCAAATGAATGAGACACGAAATTCTAATTATTGTAAAATGGTATTGAAAGCTTTTTACGGAGCTTTCTCGTACAACGGGTGTCAGTTTTTTCTCCCTGCCCGGGGCCCCTGGGCGTTGCCCCATAATAGTTCGGGCCCTGTTTTGGGCCAATTGACGCGACGGAGACTAAAAGATTACGTACTGAGGTTTTGAATGAAGATAACTCTCAGAAAAGTGTCAAGAGAGTTACAATTAGTTCACCAATTATTCTCTCACAGTAGTTAGAGATACTGACTTCAGGCTTGTTACGTCAATCAAGCAAGACTTCAAAAGAACCGAAGCGAAATGATTGCATGAAATAAATTACAATATGCGACCGTGGTCACACGAAGCGACTAATATTTAATTGGAACCGGATTCGTGTCAACACGCACATGCATTTTGTTGATGTTGTTGTACATATCAAGCTATACATTTCTAGTATAAGTTGATCTCGCATAGTACGATTTCCGTACGATGAGAGGTTAGCTTATACTGGAAATGTATAGCTTGATATGTAGCCTTGTGTACGAGAAATTATTAGAACAGAGCAACTAAACTTTTGTTAACTAACTTGGTGTTGACAATTATTTTATTGCTGTTTATTCATAGCATGAATAAACAGCAATAAAATAATTGTCTTCGTCTTTGTTCTAAGAGCTATAAATTAAAATATGTGTATGCAGGGAACATACAAATTATTAGCTATTTTATTTTTGCAGATTAGTTTTTCTAATCAGTTGATATTATAATATTTAATAATAATATTTTTTATTTAACCAGTTTTCATAAAGTATTAAACTTTAGGCCCGAAACAAGAATCTATAATTATAATATAGGTATTGTAAGCGAGGACAAACCTATAACCTGAAATATGGAATAACTTTTGTTTTCCCCCTCCCGGCAATACCAAAATTCTTTAGAAATACACTGCTAGTTTTTCTATTTTCAGTTATTATGAGTTTTTTCAGAGGGTTTGTTTTTTCTTATAATTTGCTTCATTTAAAGCGTTTTAGTTTTATTATTATTTGATACCAATATTGTTGTAATTTATTTTAAAAAACCTTACCTCCCTTTTTGTATTTACATGTCACTCCCACAATTAAGAACAATCTAACGACATCTCATATGTTAAACCCATCAAGCCGTTTAGGCACCAGAGCGTGCCAAAGAAATAGACATACATACTCTCTAAAAACATTACCCTCATCCGGGGTAGTTGCGTGCATGGCCAGATGCATATACATTTGGTCACACACGCGCGTCGGTAACGACTTTAGTCGGAACAAGTGGTCTGGACAAAGTTAGAAGCTTCTGCTACACTATGTGTAATCACGTGGCTTTATGTAGTTTCTGCCGGAAAAACCATTACTCTCTTTGCAGTCGGGTAAAAAGAGCTTGGTTTGTGCTACTAACTAGAGTATTAAGTTTTTTTCCCACAAACATTGCACGTGCCATGTTATCTCTCCGCGACCCTTGGTTGACTGGTAGAGAATGCCTATGGCATCAAGTCCGCCTTTGTACCTTTTATGTTGAATAAAATTAAATAAATAAATAAAGCAACTTACCTAACACAGGCAGGCCGATCTTGAATATATCGGAGTCGTATCTCGGCGCATCCTCAGCGTACACGGAGTTAGGGCCGCCAGATATGACGATAGCGCGGTACCCAGCCTCCTTCAGATGGTATGCTGGTGTATCCAGCGGCAGGATGTCCGACTCTACGCATAGCTCACGGATGCGACGGTCTATTACCTGTGGAAATTGTTTATGGTTAATATTTGATCATGAGGAAACCGACATGTCCTAGAATCAAAAATTCGAAGACATATGACATTTACCAACCAGTACTGGGCTCGCGTGGTGGATTACGGCCCGGTCTCTCTCACGGAGAGGAGGCTTTCAATCCAGCAATGAGAACGATACAGGCTGATTACATTTGTTATGTTTATTTTTTTAATGAAATGAAAATGGAGTATAATTATTCTGAAGTACCTTTGATGGAGGAAGATGAGACGTTAACCTATTGACCGCCACATCAAAAAAGCAAAGCGTGCCCCCGGCGCCAAGCTATGAATTATTCCTTAAAATCTGTCATTTAGTCGTGACCGTGGCGTGCTGGGCACATTTTGGTCTGTCATCTATACATGACTGTGGCGGTCAAAAGGTTCAAGTTGTGATGTAATTAAGTAATTTAATTTACTTTGATTTAGTACGTTTCATGAACGAAACTTAATTGGTCAAGGGCAGCTAAAAAAACATCAAGGACTTGTTTGTTATCTTCCTTATTCTATTTCTAGGTGAAACTTCCACAAATTATTATGAAACTAGTTTAAAACTAGTCTAGTGGTTGCAAGCGCTACTGCTGAGCATGAGGTCCTGGTTTCGATTCCCGGGTCGGGCAGTGTTATTGGGTTTTTCTATCTGGAATTTCTCAGTAGCAGCCCGGAGTCTGGATTTGTGCCCGGTTGATGGCAATAGGTTCGCCCCGTATTACATGGGAATTAAACATAACTGGCGAAATGTGGGTGTACTACAGGTACACTTCTACCAAACCCTTCGGGGAAACAAGGCGAGATGTTATGTATGTAGTTTAAATAATTATGCAAACATTATTGGGGACATCTTATCGCTTAAGCGGTAAAGTTATGAAATGTGACTTTAGATAACTGATTAGCTGACATTGACCTTATAAAATAAGATAGCAATGTTCTGCGTATGCTTCCGAGTTAAAAAGTCGTCCTGGCGAACCAGGGCTTACGCATCAAGTTGTTAGAACGTATGAGGAAATATTTTGCGTACGGTGCAGACCGTGTGGCGCTTTGAAATGTACATACGCGCGCAGTATTTTAGTATTGCACTGCTTGCAGAGTGATGAGTTTTTAGTTTTGCTCTGTTTGTAGTCTTTTTCGAAAAGGGCATACCACGCGCAACCTGGGCCTCAAGTCTGCTATTACAATAGTGTCAGAATGGTCAAAATCATTGATTTCATATTGTTGATTTTGACAAGTTTGGAAATCTACTAATATAATGGCGTCATTAATGAGGATCGGAACAGACCATTCTGACACTATTGTAATAGCAGACTTGAGGCCCTGTACACGTGGTATGATCATCGAATAAAACTCAGAAATGCCAATATTGTGGTTCGTCTACTTCATCAATAAAGACGTTTACCCTTATGAATGCAAAAAAAAAAAAACATTAAAGAAACCAGACAAGTGCGAGTTGAACTCGCGTTGTGAGGGTTCCGTACAATTAATATGTTATTTACCATGATTTTTATCCCAAGAACAAACTTAACATCATAGTTGAAAAATATGTGTTCCCGTACATTTCAACTGCAAATGTAAGTTTGTACGCACAATATTGGCAGATTTACCGTATTATTTTAATACCATAGACTTCTTATAAGTTTCCTGTAATCTATAATTATATAAGTAAAAAAAACTTCTTTTATTTTCTGATTTGCCCCCAAAAGTGACCCTCATATTCAAAATTAGTTTATTTACGCTACACGTCTATGTTTGGGTCACAGAAATTCATATGTGTACCAAATTTTAACTTAATCGGTCCAATAGATTCGGAGCAAATCGGCTGTCACAGACAGACGAACAGACAAAGAGTGATCCTATAAGGGTTCAGTTTTTTTCTTTTTGACGTACGGAACCCTAAAAAGTAGTCATATTACACTCTTGTGTGTATTTTTTGTTTAAAGATGTTTTAGTTCAAGGCTTAAGTTATAATAGATCGCTGCATCAAGTCGCAAAGTACACATGCTTCGTGTACCTAGACGAAATAATGAACTGTTTTCTAATAAAGTATTATGTATGGTATCGAAGGTTTATAATAAACTACCAGATTGTTTTAAAACTCTTTAACTTTAGGACATTTAAATGTAAATTATCCAATTATCTCTTAAGTAAATGCTAAATAACTCGACTAATGATTTTATGAATGAAAAGTTGACTTAAATATTAGGAAATAATTATATTCTCTTCAAAATATCTCTTTGACTTAATTTAATCTTTTTGAAATTTCCATACCTAATAATTGACTAATTTGCAATTTGAATGTCATCCTAATTTATTTAATTCAGTATTATATCTAACAAACTAACCAAAACCCTGAAAATGAATTTGAATGCCGGAAACGGCAGAATATCATGAACTTTGAAAACTATGTAACAATATTCTGACAAATAAATGGACTATAATACAGTTGCTTTATACTGGTCAAGTTACTTTCAGCACCTTTAGCAATGTCAAACATACAAATCATCCAGCATCAATTACTGTAAGAGCCATACCTCACCGGGAAGCCATAGCGGCGTATCCAGGAGGCGTCGCCAAGAAAATGTATGGTTGGCTACGTAACTAAACGGACGCCAGGTGAGCCACCCACCGGTAGTTTTATACATTTAGTTGGCAGCGCGACCTGGCGACGTCGCCATGGCGTCCCGGTGAGGTAGGGCCCTAACTCATACATAAATCATAATTAATTACCTTCCCATATTGAGATCCAGCATCCAATATGGCGACTTTGTCACGGCCATGTGTGGCGCCGTTGGTACTCCGGAACTGCCCATCTGCAGTGGCTGTGTGCATCTCGCCAACTCGCCAGCAGCACTAGATAAAAAGTATTATAAGTAACTTTTATATTATGGTAGGTTACGATGACTAAAAGAGACGTATGGAACAGTCAGTAACATTCATAAGCGACTATCCAAATAAATTGGGATGGCTGTGAAAACGATGATGATTTTTGAATGGTATGAAGAGGATGAATTTCAGAAAAAACACGTAAGGCGCTGACAAGACCCAATTGACCAAAATAGGCTTCACTTAAGAAAAAAAATTGCCAAATCTGTATAGTTTGTGGTAGCGGAAAAAATATATATTAATTTTGAACATATTTCCCAGAACTTGTTTGTTACCAAAACACGTTTTGAAAACAAAATCTCGATACAAACTAACGTTAAACTAACTTCTTACTTTGAGTTCTAATCCAAAATATCTGTATCAAATATCAGCATACTTTACGTATTTAATGAATAACAAGAACGTCTTATTTGAATGCAGAATTTGGTTGTTTTTTATTTTCGATTACTCAACTCAATTTTGAGTAAATTGATAATTACTTCATATTTTGCAATAAATTACAAGCTTTGTGTCATCGCGCTTCTCTTTCTTTTCTATGGAATTTGACAGTGACCGCGGTTTAGGTGTTGTCAGCGTCTTAACTGCTGGCTCTGCATGTGCTGGACTTAGCCTTCCTTAAATTAATGAATTATCACTGGAATTTATTTAAGTAACGCCATCCTTAAATACATAACGGCGCGTAAACATTGAGGAATACGCGAACCAATCGTAAAATTCCCGCTGAAATGAAGCGCAACTCTTTACACAACTCATTTTAATTATTTGTCGATCCTCCCCTACACAGAAATTGCCTTGATCGTACGCGTACACCACGTACCGAGTAAACGGGTGAGACAGTGCTCTCGGCCGAGTGCTTGATACGTGTAAACACATCACCGAGTGCTCAGCCTTAGCCTAAGCCCATAATAGGGTCTTACACCCATTTTTGTAAAGTGACTTAATTAAATTCTATAGTGCTAACATGCCCCAAAAAAAATCACAAAATGTTTATTCAATCGATAAGTGCCATAAAAATGCATATAAATTATACATTTTCAAATTTCGCGCGTAGTTTGACGAAAACGCTGGACGCAGTGGACGCTATGTTGCTGTGTGGTCATGACGTCACTTGACTATGCGCTGATCTATTATTTAACTATCAGTTGACAGTTGAAACGTTTTAGTTTACTAGCGGTATGACGTAATAACATGGCGGCTACTATTTCATGGTGTTTTTTAACAGATTAGAAAAACTGGAAACGTTGAATTAAATTTTAAAATTTATTTTGTTATTTTATGAACTAAAAGTAACATTTTCCGACTCCTTTTTGCCTAAACGATCTCAATAATCTATTTTAGATTTTTTCTCGTATATAGTAAAATACCCCATTACGTTGTTGAGCAGACAAACTTTTCGAACATATGAAGCAATCAATGGATTAGCAACATACTTTACTTCAAAATCAGATTATGATTTATAGTGTTATGCAATTTGGGTGCTGTTCTATTTACTAGACAGAGTGCCCACTCCTGCGCTTCCCCTCACTGACTCGACTGCCCACTCGGCAGGTATAAACATGCACTCGGGGCGTACTTGCCAATCACGTCGCTCGCAGCACGCTACCGTTTCCCGCGATTTTTGTGAACTGACTGACTCAGTGCCAAGTTAAAAAATACGTGCAAACACCTACTCGTCCACCCAACTCTGTCGGCCTAGTATCATTTTGCTGTCTCGTCCGGTACTTGGTACGTGTGATCAAGACAATAGTCATGATGGGGTTGATATCTGAGGGTCATTCATTGTCAATGAAAATAGGTTATTTTTTTTATTTTCAAATTAATTTTCGCTCATGTTGCACCAACTATGTTTTCTCCCTGCAAGGTAGACTGGTAGAAAATAAGTCTGCCTTTCTATGGTTAGTTTGAATTGTGCATAAAGTTTTAATAAGTAAACAATAAAATTGGTCATAATTATTATTGTAGTTATAACTTTATAATTATGATGCTTGAAACCTTACTTAGTGTGATGGCAGCATTTAGAAGTAGACGATGTATCTCTTGCTCGTTTTTCTCTTACTAATTTCTTCATTCAATTCTTTGTCAGCAACATTGAGTAACTAAACAATACAGTAACCCTAGAACTCTATCAAATGCTTACTCCTAGAAAACGAAAGTAGAATTCCATATCAGTAAGTAATTACTGATTAATGCACTTAGTTGATAAACTTATTTGCTCAATTATCCATATCCAATTGTGTATATTGTGACAAATTGCATGTTTAATGTAAGTTATTTTTTAGAATTGTTTTGTATTGTATTGTTCCTCAAAGAAAAGGAGTAAGTTCTTTGTTAGATTATTGTGATCCTCATCAATGACACCAAAAAACATAAGAATAAATGCTTGAGATAGTATCTTTAAAATGTTTACATTTTATTTGTTTACTAAACTTATTGTAAAATAAAATAAAAAAGTATTTGCACACAGTTGTTACCAAATTACCTTGAAGAAAATGTTCCTAAAACCAAACATTACAGTGCAAAAAACACAAGTCCACAGTATGTCCGAAAATATTTTATGAGAATCATTGTCACTGCACTAAACTTTTAAATTAAATTAAACTACCACCACATGAATGTCTTTTTAACACATGAATAATAATTAAATAGACTTCTTTTAATTAAATATAAAACCTCTTTACAGAGAAACTGTGTTGTGCTTTCATATGTCTATGTTGTCAATGGTTATTTATAGAAAGCATCCCACGTGAAGTGTAGAAGTGTAATTGTACATAAGTACAAATATTTGTGACGTTTGCAGCTGTAGTAGATTTTGAGCAACAACATATAAATAAGTATATGTATAGTTGTATACATACATTTTATTATCTGTGACAAGTGTTTAGGTATAGGTTTGTTGTAGTTTAAAGTAATCTTGGCCTATTTTGATACACTTCAGACATTAATAGTAACATGACTGTAACTATTTGATTTAAAAATCAATAGATTTAATCTGAAATTGTGTCATGAACATTATTATACATGTAGATTTATTACTATAGATTCAATGGAATGTTACAGTTTGTTACCTACAATTCCAAAATAAGTTGGGTTGTATAAATAAAATAAAGATCAATAAATTAGACAGTGTTTTTATATCTTGATGGAAAATGATAAGCACTTATAAACTTACAGCATGATTAGTACTTTTGATACAGAAAAATGTTCATAGTAATTAAAGAAAATACATACCAGAGAATCAGAAGTGTATGGACCAGAGGCCAGAATGAAACTAATAAATATTCTCTAATGAAAGGTTAAACAAATAAAAGGTTATCAAGACACATTTCTGATAAGCATTGATCATACAAAATTTAACCACAACTGATGTAATAAACAAAGTGTATTGTTTTTTAAAAGGAAGAACACAAAGGCATGTGGCGTAAATTAATAAATAATTTTAAACAAAGAACATTACAATACTCACTTTTCTAAAGATGCAAAACATGGCAATAGTGTTTTGGATTCACACATTATTATTTAAAGAAGATGATCCACGACTGATCGATAACATAAAAGATAAGGTTAAGATAAAAACCAAGATTTTTGTCTTGAATAACTAGAATAGAGTACCAATCGCATACCAGGGACATCACGCATTCGGTGGTACTTACTTACCGCCTATATTTCAAACGCTCGATCAACCCAGTTGAGCAATTATCCAATGTATAATAACCGCATCCGATTAAAAATGTAAAACAGTGCGTAATGCAATGAAAATGTTCAATGAAACCGGGCTTTGACATTAGGTTGTGGGTCATAATCGGAGGGACAGACTGAAGCAGCCATTTCTTTTCATGTAAATTACAGTCAAATCAAACAAAGTTCTGTTTCATAGTTTTTCACACTTACCTAAAAGAAAATATTCGCTAATTCAGAAGAATATATTCATGGAAAACACGGAAAAATGTGATTCTCCATTCAACACTACGAATACAAAATTTTAGTACTGAAATTAGCTGTCAGGTGGCGCACGCTACATAATATTGTCAATGCATTCATGCGTTTGATTTTACCAGAATTTCAAGATAACTTTATTTAGTCATACAACCCGTTCATAAAATAAATTTATGAGTAAAAAAGAGATTTCATTAGTTATTATATTATAACAGCAGGGAGAAATAAAAGGAAATAAAAAGTAATTTTTGAAATATTTTCATAATTTGAACGCATTATTTATTTTGCTTGTCATCTCTAAATGCGGTTCTTTTCATGTAGATTAATTATCTCTATGAGAATTTTTTTAAAGAGTGAGAAGAAATAATATTGAAGCTTTCTCTTACAGTCAGTGCGATAAAAAAGCATAAATATATTTTGGCTGTACTTGTCGGTTCATAAGGTAATATCAACAATATTTTACACGAATGAAGCTTTGACAAGCTTCGTGAATCGGAAAATTGTAGTCACACGTTTCGCTACACGCACGTTTGTCGACCCCAAAAGCATGATGGACACTTGATAAAATAATTAATTGCTAGCTAATGCTGAGATAAGATCGTAAACAGGAGCGTCATGTCACAAAAATTATTGATTTGATGACGGACGAGCGTTCGTCTTTGTGCTGATTTTACAAAATAATAGTTTATTTATCACAAACTTTCGAAAATGCCTGACCATTTAGGAGATGATATGCGTAAACTCAAGGATGCTGCAGAGGAGCCGGAAAAAGAAATCAAATGTAAGTATTAATAGCCGCATCATCCACTTGCAGTTACTCCATAACCCATGAATGAGTTACTAGCTGTATTTTCAGAAGAAATAATCATGCATTATGTATTTCAGCTCTCGATGAAGGTGATATAGCACTTCTAAAATCATACGTAAGTAGAATAACAAGCTTTTTACACGTAGAGAAAGGATATTGATGACTGGCATTTTTTCATTACTTGCCTTTTTTATTGTCTTTATTTGAATTCTAGGGCCAAGGCCAATACACGAAGATCATCAAAGAGGTCGAAGATGGTATACAGACCGTGATGAAAAGGGTGAATGAGTTAACGGGGATCAAGGAGTCAGATACTGGGCTGGCCCCTCCTGCCTTATGGGATCTTGCAGCAGACAAACAGACCCTTCAAAATGAGCAGCCATTGCAGGTATTTTCTTTATTTTAGTTTACAAAATGCTTTAAATAATGATGTATTCAAACATTCATGTGGTTATTAATAACAATAACATAGGAACTTTCTAATTTTAGTTTGTGGTTCTTTATAGTTAACACTTCAAAGGACAGTAAATGCCCTTAAACATCATAACAATAAAACCTCGTTTACTGTCCTTCAAAGTGTCAAAGTTTATAGAAGTAGGCTGGAACTCGACAATCTATTTTCTTTTTAGCTCTTGTTCAGCCAATGTTTTTGGGTGTCAAAGTAAACCAACTTCTAGCCACTGCATCTTTATCCAAGTTCTTCCTATTTATTTTCTTTATCCAAGTTCTTCCTAGTTAGTCCTATCTAAGAGAGCTGGGTGATCTATAACTCGGGACCCTCTTACGTCAGACTCCTTTTGTCTTTAAGATTGTGAATTTTATTAGCTAGTGCCTGTAATATGAAGTTGAGATAAACAAAGATTTATGATTATTTATATGGTTTCAAACTTGGATTTAATCTGGTTCCTAGAATTAACCCTACAGTGGGAAAATAACAGGTTCATGTCCTGGACATGAACTATATCCAGAATAAACAATACCTCAACCCTCTAAACGAGACTACTTTGTACACTCCCTGTGTACAAAGTAGTCTGCCATATAGATTGAGTAGGGTTAGATATTCTATACACCTCCCCAACAGCAAATTGTGACTGCATTGTATACATCTGTGACATTAACCTAATTGACAGACCAAAACCATGCAGTACATTTAAAAAATGGTCTGAGGAGTGAAAGTGTCCTGAATAGAGAGCTATAGTCTGTTCAGAATGTATCTGAAATCTCAATTTTCATTGATGATTGTTCAATTACAATTTCATAATGTTATTGAAACCATGATTATTGTAAAAAGTGGTGAGATAAAGTTGAAACCTAAATACAGATGAATTTCCACATGGCTTTGCCCAAGTGGCTTTCTAAAATAAAAGTATCTACGTTACTCCTTAGAACATCAGCTATCTGCCAGTGAAAGCCCCGTCAAAATCGGTCCAGCCATTTCGGAGATTAGCCGGAACAAACAGACAGACAGACATAGGTAGAAAAATGAAACAATTTTTGTTATAAGTACCGTACATACTGTCATATGCATTTAGTAAAAAGCTGTTATTTTGAAATTACAAACGGACACTTCAATTTGATTTATTTGTATAGATAGAATAATTAAAAAAAAAAAAATAAGAAATATTTATTTGTTACGGGTAGTTATGTACATAAAAATATCTTTAAAAAATAGGTAGTGCTATATGTTTTGTCAATAATGACAAAGATAGATAGTAAGATTATGTTATGAGGTCTACATATGTTTTGATTAGCCCAATGGAGACTACTTAGGGCCGATTCACACCGGGAAAGTAGCGGCCGGCAGCGGCAGCGGCGAGCACTTTCAGCGTGAAATCATTTTTAACTTTATCTAAAGTTAAAAAAAACAGTATCGCTTGAAGAGCTCGAAAAGGTCGCTCGGCTAAGCGCGTCCTGTCAGCGGTACTGCCCGCCGGCTTCTGGCGTTCCGGTGTGAATCGGCCCTTCGTGTGAGGTTGCTATAAACTTTGCAATCTCTTTTTAACTCCTCTAGATCATAGTCACTAAGGGTCATTGATAATTAAACTAACCTAATAGAGCTTTGTATTAGTTATTCGCCTTGAACCACTTGTACTTTTTAATTAGTTTAGCAGTACAGTGTGTTTTTTCTTACATGTCTTATTTGGTAAACAAAGGCGCCGATTCCCTTGTTCACAAACTAAAGTAAATTTAAGTTCAGTGCATCTTTTTCTTTCTATTTCATTAAGATAAGGACAGAAGATACATTTTAGTTTAGTCCTGTCAAATTAATCAGCGTTTGACGTAAATTGACGTAATTTTAGTAGGCATGTTTTTAATCACGTCTAAACTTGTATAGAGTAGTGACAGGAGCTGATTAATTTGACAGGACTAAACTAAAATTTATCTTCTGTCCTTTTCTAAATGAAATAGAAAGAAAAAGATGCACTGAACTTAAATTTAGTTTAGTTTGTGAACAAGGGAATCGGCGCCAAACACGGTAAAAAAATCTTCGCCATGTTTGTTTACTTTTTATGGGTCTGGCCACATAGAAGAAAATCCCGCGCGGGATGCGGGACACGACTGCACGCGTTGATTGTTTTAATGATTCTGCTGAAGTCACGTGACTATTCACGCCAGTTTAAACACTTTCATACAAGCTAGTTGACACAATTTTAGCAGAGACAAATAAAGTGAAATACACTTTAGTTTTTTAATAATAGAGTATAGAATCGTCTGTTCATTACAATGTTTGTGACAGGTAGCGAGATGTACAAAGATCATCAATGCGGACTCAAACGACCCGAAGTACATCATCAACGTGAAGCAGTTTGCCAAGTTTGTGGTGGACCTCGCTGACTCAGTCGCTCCTACTGACATTGAAGAAGGCATGAGGGTTGGGTAAGTTAATTTTTATATATATTTTTTTTAAAGATTATTTGTAATTATATTTTTCTGGTTTTGGCTGGACTGTGTGAACGATGGTATGACAAGAAAATGGTTGACTACTGAGGTGACGAGTGTGACGACTAATAGAGAAGTCCGGAAGAAGAATACCTACATGCTGCGGCGACTCTGAATAAATTGGATTGGCAAGAGAATAATGATCCTTTGTCACTTCACTCGAGTAAGGTTTCATTAATTGGGTGGGGCTGTCGAACTGGCCAACTTTCGTTCGTCAGTGCGTCACCTTAACTATTGAACTATGCAGCTATATTCCTTATTATAAGGGACATAATTCTTATCTTCTGCTAGCAAGTTAGTTAGCAAGTTATAGAAACAAAAATACAAATACAAATATTTTTTTGGAACAAAAACAAATTACAAATTTAGGGTTCCGTACCCAAAGGGTAAAACGGGACCCTATTACTAAGACTCCGCTGTCCGTCTGTCACCAGGCTGTATCTCATGAACCGTGATAGTTAGACAGTTGAAATTTTCACAGATGATGTATTTCTGTTGCCGCTATAACAACAAATACTAAAAAATAGAATAAAATAAATATTTAAGGGGGCCATACAACAGACATGATTTTTTTGCCGTTTTAATAGATAATTTTACGGAACCCTTCGTGCGCGAGTACCACTAACACTTGGCCGGTTTTTGTGTACGTTAATACTGCGTTAGTTTAGTAACTGTGTCGTAGTTATTAGCGCCCACCCCAGCAGGCTTAGCATGACACTCTCTATTTCTTCGAAGAATAGACACGGCTCTTTCCATACAAAGTGATATTTCGTTTCTCCTTTTTTGACATCCCACCGTAGAAATCTTTCTACATAAAAAAGGATCTAGACACGGCTCTTTCTATACAACTTTGTATAGAAAGAGCCGTGTCTATTCTTCGAAGAAATAGAGTGTCATGCTAAGCCTGCAGGAGCGAAAGCCAACAGATTTTTCTGGTTATGGCTGGACTGTGTGAACGATGATATGGCAAGAAAAGGGGTGACTACTGAGGTGATGAGTGTGATGACTAATAGAGAAGTATGGAAGTAATTAATTTAAAATAAAGTAATGCATTACCTATAATAATTCTAGGATTAAATTTTGTTTCCCAAAATGAAACAGCTAAGCCATGATAAAGACAAAAATTGGTTGTCTGTAAAGTCGGTTTACGGACGATAATTTTACGTGATAACGAGAGAGAGATGCATCACAAGCCGAACGCTTTTTTTTTTTTTTTTTTTATAAGACATTATCAGGTCATGTTAAGTACTACATATTTGCTTTTACACACGCACACATGTTAAGCCGTTGACCCTGCGCTTGATCTCTCTCCAGTCGTGTCGGATTGCCGTCCCATCAACTATGAGAGTAAGGGAAGAGTGAGTGCACCTGTGTCTTCGCACATACTTGTGCGCCACAAAATCTCCCGTGCCGAAGACTGGTCTGCGCTGAGATTTCTTGCCATGGCCGAAATTCGGTCTGGAAGACTATTATTTGCTTTTACTGTACACAGGCCTGCTTGCACCACAAATTCCTAAATACGTTTAACACTCAACATAATATTTAAATCATCATTCTGTCTCCGTCATCTTCAAACGAGTCACCGAAAAAGGACGATGTTTTAAAATATCGTTATTCACACACGTTTACGTATTTATTGATTTTTGGTGTAAGAGGATCTTAGCCTTAAGAATGTATGACTTGGTCAATTTTTTTTGTGCTTCGCTGAGACATTTAAGTTGCTAATGCTTAGTAAATAGACCTGCCTATATGCTTTTATGCAGGTAATTATTAAAATTAGAAAGCTTTTTGTTTTAAAAGAATTGATTTTCTTTCAAATGTTTGTATATCAGGACGAAAATATTTGTGGACTTGTCATCCTTGACGTCATCATTAAGACGTCGCGTTTAGCGATCCAAACTCATGTGTATACATATTTTAATTTCGATGCCAGTAACCGTTAAAGAGTTCCCTTGTGCTTTGACGGTCCTGACTGCAATAATAGGTAATCTTTAAAACAAAGATAATTATTATATAATCTAAAACAAACATTTTTAGCTAGTTGGACATTTGACTCTAACAAAAATTATCACTTTAAAGCTTAATATTAGAAAGAGAAAGAAAGAAAGAATAACGTTTATTTGGATACAGTTCGTGAAACACAATAAAAATAACAATAAAAAAGTGAAAATAATGTTTTGAATAAATAGTGTGTGCCTCACGGCTGCACCAAAAAGGTTCATTTCAGCATTAATGCCAGACTGATACTGTCTGACGCTGGTTTTCTAATGAACCTTTAGGGACAAGTGGCGTCCAAGTACAAACAGCTTCAACATACCTAATACATATTTTTACTTATAAATTAATACATTAATTAGTAATTAAAAAGTTGTTGTTTTCGTATGTTTTGTGTTTTGTTATAACTGTCCCAGCAAAAACCTGTTCCTAGCGATTAGCTAGATTGATCCGTGCACGGTGCGCTCACAAAGCGCTACAGGCCGCCAACCGCGACGGACAAATTATCGACAATTATCTAGTTACCTGACAAGAAAAATAGTTATTGTGGGTTGTTTGAATACACAAATTGAATATAATTATAATAATAATAAAAAGTATAAAAAAAAACTAAGACAAAAATTAATCATAAATAGTCAAATTTAATACTATTCGGAGAAAGTGAAGTACCTACCTATAACAAAAGATGAAGTAGGTGGGAGTTAGTAATATTAATAGAAGAAGGTAAGCGTCATTTATTACGTAAACGGATCCTTGAATCGAAATATTGATTTCATAGACCCGTAATATTTTTGAACGGCCAATTCAACGATAACCCACCCATGGGATAGACGAGAGAAAAACATATCAACCCCACTTTACGTGCAAGGCAGGGAAAAACCGTACAAAATATATTTTTATAAAGTTTTATATTACCACTTTGTCCGGCGTGCATACTCATGCCAAATTACAGCTTTCTAATACTAAGAGTATCTGAGATAAGCCGCGGATAGACAGGCAGACGGCCATGGCGAATCTATAAACCGTTTCTTGTTGAATATTGAACCTTAAAAAGCATAAAATGGCCCCGATAATTTTTATTCCATGATATTTTAGGATATCTTAAAGACAAGGCCACAGATATTTTCGCTGTCCTAGTCATTTATAAAGGAGGTATAACAGGTGGTTGTTATAAGCATTGGCAACTTCCATAGGACTCTCCGAGAGCATACTAAGGTACATTGGAAAAGTCTCATATGTTGGAGCTTCATGTCAGATTATTACCTTGAACCACAACTATCTTATTACAGTATACGGTCGATGAATCATGGCCGGTGTGGACATAGGCGCATATAGCTTTTGCGCATGTTCTCTCACTCACGCTCGTCTCATGTCACCATTTGGTTCCTAAAAAATGTTATTGCGAAGACTTCTGTGCAAAGTTCGGACCGGCCATGATTCGTCGACCGTACTGTATGCTCTTAGTTAGAAAGAATGGTAGAATTATTTTTACCTATGGTATTTTGTTGAGTTATACAAGAGTTAGGTTCAGTAACAGATTTTACAAAATTTAAAAGTCGGTTTTGTCATAAAAGGTCATTTTTGTCACAAATGTTTTGGAGACAGCTGTTTGAACTTGTTTTTGGACAGTAATGACACTACATAAAATAGAGCCTAAAAACCACAAGAGAGAGCCTGCTCACAAAGCCGCTTAGGTTGAAAAGAGATTTAAATATTTTTCTGTAATCTTAGGCTTGCTCCACACTTGTTCGGGTAGGCACATTTGATTCGGCAGTATGTGTTGAACAACAAAGCCGACTCGAAGCAATTACTACGTATATTCGCTTTTTGCTGCCTGACTGTGCGGAGTGATGCTTACCTGAACAAGTGTGGGGCACGCCTTAAACTCGACAAATATGACCTTATGTGACCGGTCGCGTCACTAAAATAGTGGGTAAGTACACATATTGCAACATGAAATGTAACACAACAACTAGACGAACTTGTTTCAACGTGTGTTACATTACATATATTTGGATGGCATGTTCGTTTCAATGATGTATGTAACATATAAAGTTACGTTTCACATAGGAGTACCAATCAACACACAGTCACAGCACAAATAAATTACTGACGTAACTAGAAACATTAAATTAGCCAAGATAGTAATAGTCTGTAATCAATCACCTCAAACCTGCCTAAACCCCATCAGTGTGGACCGCAACAAGTACCAGATCCACATCCCCCTGCCTCCGAAGATCGACCCCACGGTGACCATGATGCAGGTTGAAGAGAAGCCGGACGTGACGTACTCTGACGTCGGAGGGTGCAAGGAGCAGATTGAGAAGCTCAGGGAAGTCGTGGAGACTCCACTTTTACACGTGAGTTGACTAGGATTTATTGGACTCGTGTGAGTTTCTATTTTAATTCTGACCTCTGAGCTGCCACCGACGACGCTGTGGAACTAGTGAAGCTTTGGGCTAAAAACGATACTGCCGTGCCAGCGACACAAAAACGATACCCAAAAGATTCTTGCGGTTTCTAAAACTACTAAAGTAATTACCTATATTGGCTTGCAGTCCGAAGACTTCGTATTCCATCGTAACAGAATTTACTGCAGGTATTAACAATTTATACATTTCCTTCCAGCCCGAGAAATTCGTGAAACTTGGTATCGAGCCCCCCAAGGGTGTGTTGCTGTTCGGACCCCCTGGTACCGGCAAGACTTTGTGCGCGAGAGCAGTCGCCAACAGAACCGATGCCTGCTTCATCAGGGTCATTGGTGAGTATCTGGTCAATTTGACTCGATGGTAGTTCTATACAATGTAACTGAATTAATGACATTATGAAAGTAGTTTGCTTGTTTGTTTACTGAATCGATTTACAAAAAATATTAAAACTACGTAAATTACAGTCATACTTCCGCTGTACAGTCAAAATAAACCAAAATGGACGAAGTACGTACGTACATACACACGTTTTTCTTGTCGTGAACAACTACGGTTTATTGGCGTGTGTATGCATGGTCGTCAGTGTTGCATGGATCACTATGCGAGCTTGTTGACCGACACGTTTTTGTACGGCGCGGTTTTTACAACGTACCAGTAAGAAACTGTGCCGTGTACAAAGGGCCTTATACGTGTGCGACTGTGTGCGTGCGTAGATTTGTAATGTGACTGTGGCGGCATCTACATCGCCACATGCGAACTACGAAACACACTGACGTCACTCAAAATCGTGCATCACACAAGCAGAGTTTACTGCGCAACTAGCATATATACAACATCCCGACATCAACCGTCGGGCTCGCCGTCCAAGGCATACGCTCACCGACCCCGATGACCCCATTACCCTCCTCCAGGAAAGCAGTAGGGCCACGAGTACAGTGCACAAAACACACAGACCGACCTTCCGACGTCGCCGCCGAGGTCCCTCGTGAAGACCCCGACGTAATTGTCCCCACCCTTGCTCGACGAAGTGCCAGCCCGCGCCATAGCTGAGCCCGTAGCTTTAAATTCCTCGAATAATAATAATTTAGTTCTGATCCAGCCTGTCCCACCTTGCTGTCCTCTCCCCAGCGACGCTCTAAGCCAAGGTCCGTACCCCACAGGGGGTGCCCTTAGCGTGCAGTCGCTTAGTAACGTAAGAAATTCGCCCCTGGCTTGGAGGCTTTGAGTCCGCTTAAAGCAGTCACAGGTTGAGTAGTCATGACGGCCCAAAGTCAACTACGAGATGCCAATCATAAAAAAAACCGTCGGGCAGTAGCCCACCAGACACGACACCCGTCTGGTCGGAAGATCCACACTTTTCTATGGAGGACGAGTGAACTTTACAGCCTGTTCCTCATGCCTCTATATGACCACAATTTTCTCTCACAATCAGTGTAACTAATTTAATAAATAAACAAAGTTTTATACAAAATAGTAAAAATTCAGTGTATGTATTATGATTACAATCTTAATATTCTAATTGGGATGTTTGTGTCATGACACATACACTGTATAGATGATCTCGTAGTTACTTTTCCATCAAGGTCTGTTTTTAATACAAGGCCAATGTCAAAGAACCTTAGTGAAAGGAACTTAAGAAGGAGGAGGAGGAAGGAACTTATCCCATTGAAGCATGGTCCAAAAAACTCAAACACGCTGCCTAGATTTTATCGTCAGTAGTAACTTTTACTATGGCGACCAAAAAATCTGTCCGGGCTAAAAAAGATACGATCAATTGTGTCTCAAATGTGTGATTAATCGGTCAAGAACAGCTAATGAGACACAATTGATTTTCCATTGTTTGGCACCACATGGGGTACGCGCCGGGCTACATAAGTTACTGAAAATGATTTCAAGTTGAATCGGTCTAACTTGTTTTAAAATGAATGTGTGTGGCCAACGAAGATGACGTAATAATAAACAAATAATTAATTGTGTCTTCAAATCAATTAATAATAATAATAAGAAGGATAAATAAACCAAAACATGCTGCACAGATATGCTACAATGAAAATTGGTGGATCATATCGTCAATAGCAACTTTTATTATGGCGAAAAAAATCAGTTCCGGCAAAAAAGAGATAAAAAAAAAATATATATAAATAGATAAACGGTTAAAATATCCGTCTTTTTGGGACTGGGAATTTTTGTCAAAATTGGTACAGCAATAACGAGGTCAGTTTATCTAGTTATGTCCTTATACGGAAAGAAATCCGAAAATGTCCTTATACGGGGAGTTAAGAAAGAAATCCGTCCATAAGTTTAGACAGTTTTCTGATACGCCTCCCCTAGAGTGAATTTATTATCTGCAACTGTGTTCTAGTTTGTTAAATTAAGATTATGGCAAAGCTATGTCTGCAGAACATAAAACATGTATTTGCTAACGCTATTCACAAATCGAAAATATGAGTATTTTTTGACATTTTAAATCAAATGGACGACCGTTTGTTCATCCGAAAGCTATTTGCTGTCGAGGGCAAGGCAAATCAGGTAATCGTATCGAATGGTTGTGAATAGCTAGGCTATAATTGCCTCCACGAACTGCCAATTTAAAAAAGTTGTGTGACATTATCCGGTAGATAATTTTACCGGGACTCATCTGAGCTGCATGTTAGCCAGATTTTTCTCACAAGGTGGGCTGACGACCTACTGGAGTTCACCGGAATCTGCTAGATGCAGTAGGTAACTTAGTACCCGTCTTCATGGCGATTTTTGGAGGTGGCTTATATCCAGCAGTGTACGTCACCGCCTCTAGTTTAAAAAATATTTTTTTTTATTGTCTGTTTGAACAAACCTAAAATAAAAAGTAATTTATTGATATTTGCACAGGACGATCACAATAAATTAAACTAAACACACTCATAGAAATATAAAATTTAAAAAATAAAATTAGAAACAACATAACATAACGCCTGTATTCCCCGAGGGGTTCGGCAGAGGTGTATCTATAGTACACCCACATTTCGACAGTAGTGTTTAAATCCCATGTAATAGGGGGCGAGCCTATTGCCATCAACCGGGCACAAATTCAGACTCCGGGCTGCTACTGACATAAAACTTTTGCCCGACCCGGGAATTGAACCCAGGACCTCATGCTCAGCAGTAGCGCTTGCGACCACTAGACCAACGAGACAGGCAATATTAAAATATAAACAGAAAGTCTTGTAGGAGGCCAAAAGACTCCTATCTCAGCATGATGCTGCGATATTTAAAAATAAATTTCGCAGCGCTGGTATTCTGATAAGACCTACTTATAATTTATCATTTGGCACACATGTAATAGAGCTCTTTGTGAAGAAGATCATCCCAGGATATTACCGCTATACCTATTTCGTTGCTGTGTTCCGAGTAATCTTGATTTCTACTTTGTCTCTGGCATGGCCGCATGACACAGCATTGCGATGCCTCTTGTGTTACAAATAAGGTAACAAATGCCCACAGGCGGCGGTGACTACATACCACAAGTGCCCTATTTAATATAACTGACAATTCGACATATTTATCAAATTGTAAAAATGACACAATTTCACGATACTGTTAAATAAGCAAACTATGAAAAAATTGCTTGTATAGTTGTCGGTTTTATTAAATAGGCGCCAGGGCAAACATTGTTTTTTTACCGAAAACCAAAATGACGATGATTTTCAATTCTTTCATTAAAATATTTCCTACGTTCTTAGGTTCGGAGCTGGTTCAGAAGTACGTGGGTGAGGGTGCCCGTATGGTGCGAGAACTGTTCGAGATGGCGCGAAGCAAGAAGGCCTGTCTTATTTTCTTTGATGAAATTGACGCTATTGGTGGCGCCAGGTGAGATGTTCTTTATAAACCATCGCTTTTGTTCTTTAATTCGTTTATTGACACCGAAACAGCAAACTGCGAACCTGCTCTTCTAATGGGTGTAAAAAGACCTTAACGAAGCCGAGAGTCACTTATCTCCCCGACATTGTGATAAACTTTTAAAATTTTTGTATGTAACTTTTTTTAATTTTTGTCACTAAAACAAAGCGCTGACAAGAGACAAATGACCAAAATAGGGTTGTCTTAAGAAAAAAAATGCCAAATCTGTATAGTTTGTGGTAGGGGAAAAAATATATGTTAATTTTGAACATATTTCCCAGAAGTTGCTTGTTACCAAAACACGCTATGAAAAAAAATCTTGATACGAAGTAACGTTAAACTAACCTCTTACCTTGAGTTCCAATCCAAAATATCTGTATTAAATATCAACATACGTTACGTATTTAATTAATAACAAGAACGTCTTATTTCAATGCAGAACTTGGTTGTTTTTTATTATCGATTACTCAACTCAATTTTGATAATTGCTCCATATTTTGCAATAAATTACAAGCGTTGTGTCATTGCGCTTCTCTTTCTTTTATATGCAGTCTGACAGTGACGGCGGTTTAGGTCAGCGTCTTAATGGTTATAACTTAACTTGAAATACTTCCAAAACTCTTGTACCGTTGCATGCACCCATAAGCACAATTTTTGCGTGCGTTACATTGCGCGCAGCCGTAGACAGCGATTTTTCACACCGAAAATAAAAGTCGTTTTCCAGCCATAATCTTTGCTCAATTGTACTAAGTTTGACGTGCAGAATGCGTAGATAACGGCTATGCAATGGGCCTTTTAACACCTTGTATTTAATTTCTCTATTATCTTATATTTTCTTAGATTCGACGACGGCGCTGGCGGTGACAATGAAGTCCAGAGAACTATGTTGGAGTTGATCAACCAGCTCGATGGCTTCGACCCCCGTGGTAATATCAAGGTATGTACAGTACCCCCCGTAAATATAGCAACTCGACTTGTAGCTCATCATCTCTCTACTCTTACCGGTGTGTCATTCACGTTATCGTTATTTTTTTACCATGTTTTGTCATGATTTCAAAATATTAATAAGATGTGTCGTGATTAAATAGTAAATGTATGTGATTTGCTTCAAATGATTTTTGTATCATGAAGTTATGAAGTTTAAAAGTATCTAATTTGACAGATACCGCAAAAGTACTGGGTTTTTAACACAACTGAATGGAAAGCATGATATTTGGTGTTCGCGGTAGTTACTAAGTTAATTCTCTTCGAGCCTCGGAATCTAAAGGTTGTCTTCAAGAAGTCTAAAGTCTATACTGATATTATATTGAGTACCTAATTAAATCATTTTGTTAAATATTACTAAATACCAAGTTTGTATGTGTGCAAGAATATAAATACAGAAATATTCGTACTGACAAGGCGTGTTTATTTCAGTTTGAGATCATTTATCGCACAATTGCCGACATGATGAGGTGGAAGCACGTTTGTAACTTTAGATCTTAAAAAAATGCGGAATTTTAATAAATGATTTCTAATTTTGATATTTACATACACTTTTCATTCCAATTTTTGCTGGGACTTGCCAACAGACAAATGCGAAAAACATCTATATCAACAAAATGTTTCCTAGGTCCTGATGGCCACAAACAGACCTGACACCCTAGATCCTGCCCTCATGCGTCCCGGCCGCTTAGACCGAAAGGTGGAGTTCGGTCTACCGGACCTGGAAGGTCGCGCACACATCTTCAGAATCCACGCCAGGTCTATGAGTGTGGAGAGGGACATCCGGTTCGACCTACTAGCTAGACTGTGCCCTAATTCTACTGGCGCTGAAATTAGGTATATATAATTTGTCTAGAGTTATTATACTGGTTCCGTGTGGTGCCGGACGTAAAAAATAGCACCATCCCATTTCTTCCCGTGGGTGTCGTAAAAGGCGACTAAGGGACTAGACTACTAGAGAATGGGCAGCAGCGTTTTCTATGCATTTTAACACCATACTGCGATCGCCAACCCGCCTGCCAAGCGTGGCGATTATGGCAAACCCTCCCTATTGGGGGAGGCTTATGTCCAGCAGTGGACGTCTTTTGGCTGGAATGATGATGATGATGACGATTATACTGATATTTGCTGCATCCATCCGGTTGACTGGAAGCCGACATAGTGGCGAAGAGGCTGGGCAGATGATGATGATGAATTTGTCTAGAGTTGTATTACACAGCATGGCCGACTACTGACTAGATATTGGTGCCAATTCTCTTGTTCACAAACTAAATTAAATTTAAGTCCAGTGCATCTTTTTCTTTCTATTTCATTAAGAATAGGACAGAAGATAAATTTTAGTTTAATCCTGTCAAATGAATCAGCGCTTGACGTAAATTGACGTAATTTTAGAAGGCAAGTTTTTAATCACGTCTAAACTTGTATGGAGTAGTGACAGGCGCTGATTAATTTGACAGGACTAAACTAAAATTCATCTTCTGTCTTCTTAATGAAATAAAAAGAAAAATATGCACTGAACTTAAATTTAGTTTAGTTTGTGAACAAGGGAATCGGCACCAATATCTTTACTAATAATGGCCAATGGGGTGAAAAAAAAAACAATGACAATTTGTTTATTCACAGACAATCATTTTTTTAAACATATTTCCTCAGCCGAACTGTAAATCAGTTTGTTGGCAGACGTAACTCACTTAGCATAATCAGCCTATAATGTTCCCGCAGCTGTGACACAAGCCTCCTCTCTGTGAGAGGGAGTGGACTGTAATCTACCACGCGGGCCCAGTGCGGGTTGGTAGATGTCACATGTCCTCGAATTTTTGGTTCTAGGACACGACAGTTTCCTCACGATATTTTCCTTCACCGTTTTGAGAGCAGTGGTGATGAAATTATTTACGCAAAGTAAAGCGCCTGCCTGGATTCGAACCCACGACCTACAAGTCGTAAGTCGGGGCCGTTACTACTGGGCCACCACTGCTCTGTAGCTCACTTATTAGTACTTATTAAATAGCAGATATGACGTTTCTCTTTACATATAATTAATTATAATTAATGTACCTATACAAAATATTGTAAAACATTACGCGTGTACGTGGAGTTACTTGACCATTCTTCTCCATACGAAATTACCTTTTGTAAGGGGCGACTAGAATCAATTCTACTTTTTTGTAAATTTTGACGTTCAAAAATGCCTTTTATGTGCCTATTTGAAATAAATAATTTGACTTTGACTTTGACCTCGGAAAGCACGATAGGCCGTTTGGTCCCGGCTATCATTCGTGGATAGTCGTTACGGGTCGTCGTCAAAAGCCCGATAGTCTGACAACCAGTCCTTACCAAGGGGTATCGTATTGCCCAGTAACTGGGTTGTGAAGGTCAGATATGCAGTCGCTCCATTTAAAACAGCTGGTATGGTATTCAGCTGTATCCGGTTAGACTCGAAGCTGACCCCGTCATAGTTGGGAAAAGGCTAGGTAGATGATAATACCAAAGCCAAAACCCGAGTAGATATTCAAAAGATTATAAAACTTATAAAATTATCTACTGATTGATCTCTAAAATTATCTGATAATGGCGCCGATTCCCTTAATCACAAACGAAACTAAATTTAAGTTCCGTCCATCTTTTTCTTTCTATTTCATTAAGAAAAGGACAGAAGATAAATATTAGTTTAGTCCTGTCAAATGAATCAGTGCCTGTCACTACTCCATACAAGTTTAGACGTGATTAAAAACTTGCCTTCTAAAATTACGTCAATTGTTCCCACTGCTGGGACACAGGCCTCCTCTCTGTGAGTGGGCCGTAATTCACCACGCGGGCCCAGTGCGGGTTGGTAGATGTCACATATCTTCGAATTTTTGGTTCTAGTCCATGCCATGTCCATGCGGTTTCCTCATGATGTTATCCTTCACCCACGTAACAATTATTAAATCTTTAACACCATCTTTCTTCTCAGGTCTGTATGTACGGAAGCGGGTATGTTCGCGATCCGTGCTCGGCGTAAGGTGGCAACTGAAAAAGACTTCTTAGAAGCAGTCAACAAAGTCATTAAGTCATACGCCAAGTTCTCCGCAACTCCACGCTACATGACTTACAACTAAATGCCTTATTTGTATGTTATCTGGGTGCATTTTTCATTGAACACATTGTTGGTTTTATGCTGTTTTCAAATGAAGTTTAGTTTTGTTAACATGTTTGGTCTGTACAATGATTAAGGCACTCGGGTATTCGTGGATTGTATTCATTATGTACGTGGATATATCTGGATATAAATATTTTGTTACAGATAATGTGTGTAATGAATGTTGTCCCTTAAAAATAACTTAGATATTGTATTTGAATAATTTCTAATAAAGTTTATTGTAAAATACTAATTTGTTTTATAGAAAACCATTTTCCACTTGAATAGTTCTTGGAGTTGGTCGTGTCAGTCGATAAAATGACAAATCAATCTCCGATAGATATTGGTCAGCAACATGCAGGTCGAAATGTCGAAGGGAACCTGTGCCGTTAAGGCGCAGATTTATGATTTTAGTGACAACCTATTGACCGCTACGTCAAAAAAGCAAAAACGTGCTCTCGGCGCATTATTCCTTAAAATCTGTCATAATTATAGTCGTGACCGTGGCGTGCTGGGCACATGTTGGTCTATCATCTATACATGACTGTGGCGGTCAAAAGGTTAAATCTGTTATTACACCTTCAGATACAAGGTGTTGTTTTGGATCTGCAAAACATTTTAGGGGGTACCTAATTATGTTAGTGATTCTCGACCCGAATCAACAATAAAATGGGCAAGTATTTTTTTTTTCATTTTATTCTTATTTACGCAAATCGGTAAGTGTGAACTCCCCTTTTTAAAAAGCGAAAAAAAAAATTATTAAAAAACTAAAATAAAAATTATTATTGATTATTGACTTGGTGTCGTATTGTTATATGATTATTTACGAGTTTCATAACAACCTCCTGAAATGTTTTGCAGGTTCAAAACTGCATCTTGTATAATGCAGGTAAGTTATGCAAAAAATGTATGATAAACTAGAACGCATACACATCAATTCTAAATAGGAATATCTATAATATATATATATATATATATAATAGGGTATTACTACGAAACCCTATTATATATATACATTATACTGTAACTGTTCCGTGTTCTGTGTTGTAGTTGTTTACACAAGGAACCCTTATAGTTTCGCCATGTCCGTCTGTATGTCTGTCTGTCCCCACTGTAGCTCATAGACGCTTAGTACTAGAAAGCTGTAATTTAGCATAGGTATACATATTAATCACGCCGATAAAGTGCTAAAATAAAATATTGAAAAAAAAATTTTTTTTTGGTATACCTCCTTTGCACATAATGTGGGGATGATATTTTTTTTCTCTCGTCTTCCCCATGGTGTGGGATATCGTTGGATAGGCCGTTCAAAAATATTGTAAAAATATTATGGGTCTGTCAACCACTTTTGGATTCAAGGATCCACTTGCGTAATATTAAGCATTAAAGTGTAAATTTTTGGAGTCAAGTGTCCCCCCCCACCCCTACCAGTTAAACGGTTGTTTATGGAAATGGATGAAAAATTTCATGGCAGTAGTCTATATAATGAAATTAAAAGGAAAACTATCACAGCTAAGTAGGCTTTACAAGTTAACGAGTAATAGTCGACCAACATAAATTTGCAGTTGGAGAATTGACCGTGGCATATATCGGTGTATGGGAGAACAAGTTTTTCAACTACAATGTTAAATTTGTTTTTGGGATAAAGTCATCCTAACTACGGAACCGTTCATTGTGTGTGGTGCGACACGCATTTGGCAGGTTTTTACTGCTATTTTCAATTAATTTATTTAATGGCGAGGGTGGCGTTAGTAATCGTTAATAATAGAAGGCCCATTTCTGACCTTTGTTACAGGCTGGAAGTGCCCGGGAGGACCTTCGATGTTTAAGGGCGTATTTTTATCGGATTTTTCAAGTTAACTTCTATTTGTTGGTTTTAAATAGATTATGACAAAACACTATAAAGTACAAGTCACACGTTACATGCTTCACAAATGCACCCATAGATTTAGTACATACTAGCGTTAGATGGGCCATTTGGTGATTACGTCGAGACCAACAACAAATTACACCAGTGTGCGTGTGATGTGCATGTGTACGAGACAATAAATAGTGCTGTGCTCAGTAGCTGCCTCAACTTCGATTATCGGTATTGGTTACAGTGTCTTCGTAATCGTAACTCCTAATTTTAAGCAGATGTGGATTAGTGAATACTCTCACGGCATGGCAGCGTAGTTACGTCCCGGCGTTTCGCCTTCTCGCGCCACTCCCAACTAAATCTATGAACGCACCATACAAATTACCACATTACGAGGGTAAACTACAAAAATACGTTACTTGTCAAATTCATGACAGATACTTAAATGCTATTAAGGCGGTAGTACAGAAGATATGTTTTAACCGAAAAATAAATGAGGACAAAGTGATCCTTAATTGCGAGAAATAAGTATTTTGCATATTACAAGACAGACCAGTAATTAGTTGTTGTGTTAGTAGTTTGTTGTTAAAATATACACAGGATGTCGCAGATTGTGAGTGATGATGTAAGTAATTTCAACATTGTAGAAACTCAATCGATGGTAGAAACTACATTTTCGAATATTCACCGTATGTATTGAAAGTAGTATTTTGTAGGAAGGACTATTGGTCCTTTTTGGCTGTCTCTTATTCCACACGCGCAGGTTTTATTAAAAACAAACAAAGGATAAACTGCAATTACTAATCCCTTAACGGGAGGCTTATTTTCAAGCAGAGAAAAGCTCTTCTGATCTTCTTAGCGTGTCGATAGCAATAAAAATTGAGTCAGCTCAGAACTTGTCTACGAATTTGGCACCTTCAGTAGATAGCGTCCATCAGTTCCTGTAACGTGCAGACAACAAGACACGTAAGACACTATATGAAACGTAGGTACCTACCAGCGTTTGTGGAACAGCACTACATTTACACTCCACGCCGGTGTCATCTGTGAACTTCCACCTGAGCAGGATTTCCTTGCTTTGGCCAACCTGGCTTTAAAGTAATGAGGTCACATAGGATTAAAGGTCCTATACCTACATTTTATTTTTTTAGGAAGCGTACACGGATGTGGTGGAGCTGTGTGCACTGCTGCAATGTCTGGGGTTCAGTGTCAAATCTTTGAATACCAGTGATGGCAATAACAGCCAGGATGGCGGGATGAGGAGTGTCATTATTAATTGTCAGGTAAAAACTAAAGAAAATAGTAGCTAAGTAGGTACAGTGGACCTAGCACGAAAGCTCGACAATACAACAATCTTGTAGCATATTGGTTAAATATTTTGCGACAACAACAATTAGTACAGACCAAAGATATGAATAAAGTCTTAAAACTAATTAAATAATATGTGTGATACGAGTTTTCAATTTTAAAATCGTTCTTTTTACGTCGCACCTGCTGACTCCTGGTCCTGCCTAACGTTTACGCGCGTTCGTGGTAGGCCCAACGTACCTAGTCGAATAGATAAATAGGTAATTATGACAGTTCAACGTTCATTGCGGTTTCGTAGTCATCAAGGAAGCCTTATAGTTTCACCATGTCCGTCTGTCTGTCTGTCCCCGGCTTAGCTTAGAGACTTTTCTTAGTAGTAGAAAGCTGTAATTTGATATGGGTATACATGTTAATTACGCTGACGAAGAGGTAAAATAAAATCTTGGCGCGATATCGCACCCGTCTGCACTAGCCTTAATTAGGTACTAACATGATTAGGTATTCATGATTTGCCAACACAATCATGGAAAAGTATTTTTCAGAAGTCTAGTTGAGCAATTTGGAACTGTTCTATATTCGAATGTGTTTAAATTTTGAATCTCAAAACAGTTGAAAGTATTAGGATTAATGCTATTGTTTAGTCACAGCGTCGATTGGAATCTGTCAGGTTACGTACGAAAATGAATCTTTCTATAGAAAATGTTCGTGCAATAGTTTCTACAACTTTAGAAGAGGCCTGACACGGCTTCAGTGTTTTGAAGAGCTAACATCTGTGTTCATTGATGAAGCCCCATGTCTGCGGACTGTCGAACGCTGGTATTTAGAATTCCAGCGTGGACATACTAGTGTTAGTGACAAATCTCGCGAAGGTCGCCCAAAATCCGCCTTTACTGAAGATAACATCATTGCTGTGAGACAAATAATTCTCGAAGATCATCATGTGATGTATCGAGAGACAGAGGCTCTATTAGGCATCTCAGGGACAACCATTCAGAAGATCTTGCATGAAGCGCTTGGTGTGAGAAAGCTAGTTTGCCGTTGGATACCGCATCTGCTTTCCGACGATCACAAGGCGGCCCGCGTCAGATGGTGTAAGAAAACTCTGCAAAGGTTCAACAGAGGAGAGTCAAATCACGACACGACATCATCAGTGGTGACGAATCTTGAATCTATGCCTACGATCCTGATTCCAAACAACAATCTACAATCTGGGTCTTTCAAGACGAGCCAAAGCCGACTAAAGTTGTTCGTTCTCGAAAAAGAAGATGGTGGCCACGTTCATTGGAAAAAACCAGCCATATTGCGACTATTGCACTTGAAGATCGTAGAACGGTTAACGCAGAGTGGTACCTATACCACAGTTTGTTTACCACAAGTCATCGCCGAACTTCGAAAATCTAACTCAAAGCGACGCATCATCCTGCACCACGACAACGCAAGCTCATACAGCGCTCGTCAAACGATTATTTGAAGCAGGAAAAAGTAGAAATTCTTGACCATCCTCCATACAGTCCTGACCTAAGCCCTAACGATTTCTTTGTTTCCTAAAATTAAGAAAAGTCTTCGTGGTCAAAGGTTCCAGTCCGGTGAAGAAGCAGTCGACGCTTTCAAGTCAGCCATTTTGAACACCCCCACTTTAGAATGGAATAAATTTTATAATAACTGGTTTAAGCGAATGGAAAGTGTATTAAGCTACGTGGTGAATACTTTGAAAAACAATAAAAAGTACTATAAGGTTCTAGTTGTTTTTTTCTTCAAACGACAAAACTTAAAAGGTATGCCTCGTAGCAGCGTTGGCTACCTACGAGTAGTGGGTTCAATGATATACCGGCATGGAAAAAAAAAATACCAAATAGTAAATTTTCCGAGTCTGGTGGTTTGCATAAACGATAAATGTTTGTTTTAATTCACTGGAGTAATCTGACATGTGCTAGCTGTCACCTCGTTGAATAAAATGGTCATATTTATTGTATACTACACTTTTACACTTACTGTTAAACTATACTTATTTTATAATGTTATACTTATTTTACACTTATATAAATCGATTAAACTAAACGATCACCATTACAATAAATACGGCCATTTCGTTACATAAAGTGACAGCACATGTCAGATTATTTCATTGAATTAATAATTCGAATTTAGTCATGACTCATGAAATCATGATTCATGATTAGAGATTGGATATTCGGATGCATATTCACCTAAAGTTAAAAATCGCAAAATCCCGCGGCTCTGGGAATACAAATTTAGGTTTCTGATTATAGAATCGAATGTATTTATTTACTTTCAAATGTTAGCTTATATGGAATGCACTTTTGTATCAATTGTAAAAATCCCGCCCGCCATTCCGGAATCGACAAATTTAATGTTTTTTTCTGACTAGGTACATATGTAATTGGACTCATACGTACCTACCCAATATTGTGATGTAAAGTAGGTTGAAGCAATAATTTTAAATAAATATGCAATCCACTAATACCAGGGCATTTTTTAATAAATATTTTTTAGAAGTCGCTTCCATACTATACACCGGACTAGTTATGCATTCCCGTTGTTCCTGGCATCCCGCGCTCTTTAAAAAAAAAAGATTTTTAAGAAGCCGCTTCCACACTTTCACAGCTAAAAATTTACTTTAGGTAAATATGCATCCGAATATCCGATCTCTGTTCATGACACAGGAACAGTCCTGAAGCACAAGAAAAAAACTAAGCACAACCCGATTCAAACTTTATGGCGGGTTGGAACATGAGGCGAGTCACTGCGCAGTAACGAATTAATATGTCAACGGGGGTGAAGGATGCGGTACTGCGCAGCGAGTAGCGGCTCTTCGACGTTTATCTACTATAGTTACCTCATAGGGATCCGCAGAAGTTCCGTTATCTGCTGCCTTTCTGCAAATACCAAACCAATTTTACTCTGCTTGAATTTGTTAAACAACTAGACAATATTTTCAGTCTTCTGGTCTCCACGTGGTGCTGGAAAGTCAAAGCTTGTCGTGTTCGTGTCCGACAACCAGCGACCAGCAGAACAGTGGCATCTGGCAGGTGTCGGGCATAACTGGCGGAAAACAACTGGATAAGGTACGTTTAACGTTGTGAGTAACAACACATGGGCAAGGGCGTCGCCAGCCGATGACCCAGGGGAGGGCAAGTTGATATTATAGAGGATGGGAAAAGTATGAATTGTACGAGTTGTGTACGGTAGAGCGATCAAAATTTTCAACGTTTTTCCCGTTTCCAGAAAGGTGTTGCTTCTTTTAGGACATCAACAACGGTTAGATTTATATACAATTGCTGCCAAATTTTAATATTTTTTTTTATGTTCGGTAAATCATAAAATTGGACGAATTCAAGTGAGCGGGTGCTTTGGATTTGGGTATTTGTTTGTGTTTCTTCTCAGAGTAGGTCCCTAGTTGGATAGGAAACACCGACCTCATCTATTTTTAAAACATACATACGAGTACCTATCTATTGAATTTATTTTTGACGTTTAAAAGTTTTTTTTAACCTATTTACAGAAGTAAATCATTTATTTGTACCTAGGGTTTTTGGCGACCATTTTGTAAGATAATGATATATACTCGTATAATATTTTTTGATGAATACCTACCTATATTTTGATAAGTAGTTAAGTACCTAATAAGTATGTATGACTATCTACTAATCGCATTCATAAGGATATCTGTTTGCTCATCAAATAGCGCGCGACACATGGCGTAGGTAGGTAATTCTTACCACCATAAATTGAACAGCTTTAAAATAATTCCAAGTAGTATTATATTCGTGCTGGGGTCGCGGGAAGGTACTTATGGGTCACCGAGGCCCCCGCAACACAGGCAACAGGAAGGAATACGGGTGGGTTTTAGTCAGTAAGAGTCGGACACACCCTCCCGCTCCGCCCAGAGCGGGAGAAGTTATTTGATGATTTCCCCATCCAAAAAAAAAGAAAGTAGTATTATATTGTTTTACAAAGGCGAAATAAATTTGAAGACTTATCGAGCATTGACCAATAATTAAAATAGATTTTTTTTTAAGTCGGTTTACGGACGATAATTTTACGTGATAACGAGAGAGAGATGCATCACAAGCTTAGGCCGATTGTGTCTCTCTATCGCTAGTTACGCGCTCTCGCTTGCACGCTCGGCTCAGGCGGAACGTGACAACGAGTCTTGTTTTTTAGTGCGTACTATTGAAAGTTCGTGGGGATCACCCTGACTAGGATAGATTTATTGGTTGGAATCAAACACGGCAGATGACGGCTACATGGCGGGGCTTTTTTATTGTTGACAGATGTCACAGATAGACCACAGATTACACAGTTCATTTTGACACGGAGTACACTTCTGTTATATTTTAATGAATATGCCACAGGCTGATTTATATATACATTAGATGATTACAGAGCAAATATTATATTCCTTTACATTCGGACTTCGGGGAGGGAAAATATTCCAGTGCGATTTCTCTCAATACGTCTAGCGCCACACACTTTTCTGTGTCAAAAACAGGAACTAATGAATGTTGCCACTTAATTTTTAACACGTACAGCCGGCGTTCATCGATTTATAAGACGTTATCTATCACGTCAAAAATACTTTGTTTACATACCAATAAAATACTACTTATAGGTAACCTGTGACTATTTGGCATTGTTGACCGATTTGGCAAAATCGTTATGAGTGTGAAAGGGAGTACCTAGCTATCATAAATGCTCAGTAAAAGATGGTCTCGATGCGGGTTTCCTAAGACACCTCCACGTCCGTTATGTTGAAAGTGAATAAGCATATAATCAACAACTGGCCGGGAACTCCTGAGAAAAAAGGACTGTGCTTTGTCCTCAGGGAAAGTACCTTTTAATGGTCTCATGGTATTTTTCTACTATGATTGTTTATGGTTCGGTATGTTTGTCGTTTAGTTTAATGAAAGTAGGTGTTATTTTTGTGTGCAATACAAATGCACACATAGGTAGCTATGTGCGCTGAACGGAGCATGGAGCGTTGAGTCACAAAAACGAACTGTGAACCTAATACTGAAATCATTGATTATGTATGTGTACCTAGTTACCTATTCTAAATACTTAGGTACCTACCAACTATTATTGTGATGTTAAATTATTATCTGGAGAGCAGTGGTGGCCCAGTGGTAACGGCCGCGACTTACGAGTTGTAGGTCGTAGTTTCGAACTCTGACAGGAGCTTTACTTTGTGTAAATTATTTTATCACCACTGCTCTCAAAATGGTGAAGGAAAACATCGTGAGGAAACCGGCATGTCCTAGAACCAAAAATTCGAAGACATGTGACATCTACCAACCCGCACTGGGCCCGCGTTGTGAATTACGGCCCACTCCCACTCATAGAGAAGAGGCCTATGTCCCAGCTGTGGGATCATTTATAGGTTGATTATGTAAGCTATTATCCAGCCAGATCCAGCTTTCGCCTTTCCTGAATTCAAATTTTAACTTGTCAAGTTCTCGAAGTTTGACTACTCGTAAAATTTGACTGCCTCGTTGGTCTAGTGGTGGCAAGCGCTTCTGCTGAGCATGAGGTCCTGGGTTCGATTCCCGGGTCGGGCAAAGTGTTTTTGGGTTTTTCTCAGTAGCAGCCCGGAGTCTGGAATTGTGCCCGGTTGACGGCAATAGGCTCGCCCCCTATTACATGGGACTTAAACATAACTCGCGAAATGTGGGTGTACTACAGGTACACCTCTGGGTGATGTTATGTTTATGTTATTAACTTGTCAAGTTCCGATTTTTATTTTATTATTTTAATAATTAGTTAGTTAATTTAGTTTAAGCAGTTTATCAATGTACCTCCTAGCTATAATTATATATATAATTATATATATTATACATATATATATATTATAGCTATAATTATATATAGCTTATATTTTTATCACATTCATAAATATATGACTAATATAGCTTTCTAAATAGTTTTTGGACACAGCCATAGCTACTCTGATAACAATTTCTAATTTTAGGAATTTGGATGCTCCCTACTAAGTTCACTTCCGAAAAGTCACCGTGAACGTCTTGCGAAGGAGCTGCATGAGATGATCAAGTGCATCAAGCAGCACAATGATTCGGATGCTGAGATTCCTAAGGAAGCGATAGAAGAAAATAAGTCTGCTAGCATGATTGAACTGAAGACTCCTGAGAAACGGTTGGTTTTGAATTGTGATTATGAAATCTAATGCCCGTTTTCACTGTCACTGGCGACCGGCCGACCCCTGAATGAATGCCTAAGTAAAAGCGCGCTGTTGGATTTTCAAAGCTTGGTTCAGCGCCGAAAGTTGAAAATCCAACACCGCAACATTATTTCCTAAGAGTTGTTTTCGACATCTTAAAAAACAATACCTTACCTATGCAAGTATACCAAGCACACATGACTGTTCAAGGGGGGCAAATTTTTCTCTCTGAGGGAGCCTCAAGCCGTGAAAGCCTTTTAAAAAAATCTTAGGCACTTATTTTCCGTAAACTCAAAATCTAAAAGCCCCCCCCCCCCCCCTCTTGGCCCTTTTTGAAGTTGACTAGCGTTTCCGGTGAGAAATATTCCGAAGTATTCCCAAACAAAAACTCAAAGCATTTATTTCAGATAAACCACATACAGACACTTGAATTGTCAGTCCCGTATAAAGACTCTTACAAACAAGCGCGACACAAAGGCACCGCTTGTAGTGCTACACGCGTTGTCTTTGTGTCGCGTCGCGTGTCGCGCCTGTTTGAAGGAGCCTTTAAACGCGAAGCATTCGGAAGTATTGAGTAATATTCGGAATTATTTTGAGTTTTAGACTCAGTTTGAGGGATAGGGGCCGGGGGGGGGGGGGGGGTCACCTCCTGTATCCGCGCCTTGACTGTACCTAATATTTCTTAGTTTATCTACTTAGCTAGATTCATTTTGTGCCCGAGGAATTCTAACAACAAAATCTTGTTTTGATTAAGTAGCATGCTGACTGTAAGTAAGAAGATTTATAAACGTTGAACGGATTCGAATTCCGTATTTATTTTCAGGGACTTCCCGATCAAAATCGAGACGCCTACGCGGTACCGCTCTCTGGATACTCTCACGGCACATAAGAGGGAGTGTGAACCACCTCTGCCAGATCCCGGACCTTTGCAGAAGGGAGATCTCGCTGATGCGTCTGGTGTTGAGAGCAAAGATACGAAGGTATAAGTGTATCGACCTCCTTACTTTAATAAATAGACAGGACACCCTTTTGGCGAATGCAGGCGTGATGATACGATAATGGTGCCGATTCCCTTGTTCAAAACTAAACTAAATTTAAGTTCAGCGCATCTTTTTCTTTCTATTTCATTAAGAAAAGGACAGAAGATAAATTTTAGTTTAGTCCTGTCAAATTAATCAGCGCCTGTCACTACTCTATGCAAGTTTAGACGTGATTAAAAACTTGCCTACTAAAATTACGTCAATTTACGTCAAGCGCTGATTAATTTGACAGGACTAAACTAAAATTTATCTTCTGTCCTTTTCTTAATGAAATAGAAAGAAAAAGATGCACTGAACTTAAATTTAGTTTAGTTTGTGAACAAGGGAATCGGCGCCAATATCTATCTATAATATTATAAAGAGGAAGTATTTGATTTTTTGTTTGTTCGTTTGTAATGCATAAACTCAAAAAACTACTTAAGGCCCAATTGACCAAAATAGACTTTTCTTAAGAAAAAAAAAATGCCAAATCTGTATGGTTTGCGGTAGCAGAAAAAATATATGTTAATTTTAAACATATTTCCCAGAACTTGGTTGTTACCAAAACACGTTTTGAAAAAAAATCTCGATACAAACTAACTTTAAACTAACCTCCTACCTTGAGTTCCAATCCAAAATATCTGTATTAAACAAAAGATTTCCATTTGACCTTGAGCTGGTCTGGAGTTTCAAAAGAATACGAGGCCAGCTTATACTGGTTTTGGTTCCACTGACGTGCGGCCTATTATACCTGCCTAAGTAGGTACTGACTCAGAGGCTAGTTATTTGAAACTAGAGTAAAAATAATAGTTTTAAAGAAACTGCCTCTTACATATCACGCAAATAAAAAAAAATAATATTTGCTAGAATATGGTATATAAGGTGTTACAGTAAATTTGTTTCCGCATATCCTGCCATAACATGCCCTTGTTATGGCAGGATATGCGGAAACAAATTTACTGTAACACCTTATTTTTTTTATTTTTGTGAATTATTAAATCCGACTTTAGGTATGGGTGGTACCTATAGCCGTAAAACAAGATTTGGGGGTTCAGTGTATGTTTTTGTATTACTTTACCTACCTAGTTACTATAACGTATTAATTATATAGGTAATACAAACTTATTTGATTTCCAGCAAATAATGTGTCGCCGACAAAGCACATACACACTATCATCCACTCCTGGCAGTGTTAGGATTCGCAACAAAACATCAAGGTAATATATAAAATTAAAACACGTCTGTAAACGTCGACTCACTCTCTTCTTTTTTTGTCTAACCACCACTTGTTAAGTTATCTAGCAGATCATTTAATAAAAATGGTCTAAGTAATTATGACCAACCCGCAATGGCCCCTGGTGGTGGATTACGGCCCACTTCCTTACTTACACAGAGGAGGCCTGTGTCCCAGCAGTAGGCACATTATAGGCCGAAAGTGATTATGCTAATTATGACCTGTATCTTTAACCCTTGTATAAAAAATAAATAAGCCTTAATATTTCCAGCCCAATCCATGCATCTCAAAGTACCCTACTGGAAAGTTTGATAGCAGCGGAGAAAGCCGCAGAACAGCTGCATACTAAGCTGGCATGCGTCGTCAGAGAGTTTATGGAGGACGGCAAACATGACTCTTCGATATCCTCGCTGACCCTGGACGTCTCCAAGATTTCGTTGCTGAAGGTTATAAAAATTAAATATGGTTTTTAACAGTTGAGGTTTTCAAAGATCATTTTTTTATGTGCTAAACATAACTGGCGCAACGTGTTTGTACTATCGGTAGGTACCTACACCTCTGCCTAACCCTTCGGGGGAAAAAATAATAAGAATAGGATAAATTAATCCCGGTAGTATATTTCCGACCTCCACCTGGGCGAAGCCACGGCCATAAGCTGTTTTATTATAATTAACTGGATTTTCTCAGTAGCAGCCCGGAGTCTGGATTTGTGCCGGGTGATGGCAATCATGTTCGTGAACGGGCGCCGTCAGTAGAGACTGGTCATCTGCCACGGCTTATTTTTTTTTTGTTTTGTTAATCTTTGTATTACGGACGCTTTTGACGTGTTGCATCGTTCTCATATGAGAAAAAGCGTCAAAAGCGTCCGTAATACAAAGATTAACAAAACAAAAAAAAATTTTGAAATTTAGAAAAAAAAGAAAACATTCATTTTGAAATTATGCATATGCATAATTTCAAAATGAATGTGAACAATATTTTGTAACCATATGTCGATTTAAAGTGTCCGTGGAGTTTCTTGCCCGTTCTTCTCCATAGGTAGGTACCTACTTTGGAATGGGCAACTAGCTTCATTTTTCTGACATTTGAAATAAATGCTTTGAGTTTAATAGATTCGCCCCCTTTTAATTGGGACTCAAACATAACTGGCAAAATGTGGGTGTGCCATGGGTACGCCTCTTCGGTCTACCTAACCTAATCCTTCGGTTATTATGTTAGGCGTGATATTATGTTATTATTCCCTTCCTTATTTCTGGTAGCGAATCTACCTGTCTGTTTCTGCCTATTACAGTGTCCAGAAGCATCAAAAGCTCAATTTGCATCAAGCCCAAATCTGTCCGGAATAAGCAGGAAGGAAGACTTCACAAAAAGCCACTTGAAGCGATTTGAAAGCGTTTCCACATCTAATCTAGCGCCTAAGTCAGCTGCCAAAGAAGGCAAGATCACATCCCGCCTGCGCCGCATATCACCAAATATTTTCAAAGGGAAGAAAGAATCTCCGAACATTGAAAATAAGACTAAAGCACAAGATGCGAGAAGTAAACTTAACAGTAAGTTCTAGACAGTTTGTTATTTAATAAAGAACAATCAGTCTTTGTAGCTTTAGAATTAGATTTGAAAAAATTGAGCTCACAATAGTAGGTAACTGGAAAGATATGGAGAAGTCCTTTGCTTAGCAGTGGGACATTCTAGGCTAATAAAAAAAAGCATTACACAAACTAATTTGCATTATCTCTCATTAACTACCCATTTCTTAACATTTTTGCAGGTCTATTCAAGCCAAAAATAGTAACACCAGTTCGCACCCCTCGATCGAACATGGAAGCAAGCCCTTGTCTTAGTTCAACAAAAAAGAAATTTAGTCATATTAAGTCAACTATACCAAGACCTTCCAAGAAAGAATAAAAACTTGTAATTTTCATACAAATTAAAAGTGTTTAATGCAGAACCTAACTAGTTAGTGGGCAGTGATTACAATAAACTAATATTTAAATAAACTATGTTATTTTGTTATCATCCTATAATACACATAATATGTAGTTGCAACACAGCGGATCAAGTATCAGATGGATCAGAACTATTATAGGTCCTTATTAATTTTTCAACCTCTTTTTCTAAAGATTCAGTCTTGTATTCTTTTTTTTTTGTTTTTGGTCTTGAATGCTTGGTTTCTTTGTCCTTTTTGTAGGATTTTTCAACAGCACTTTTATTTCTCTGTAGATTTATTGCAGCAGGATAAATTATACTTTCAATCAATTCTTCTTTTGCTTCTTTCGTGCAGAAATCCCCTCTGTTTTGTGCAGCATCACGATTTTTCTTTTTCACCTTCCGATGTTTCTCAATACAGACATCTTGTATACTTTCCTCATCGCTTTGCACGGATTTACGATCTGATGACAGTTCATGTTTTGCTCTATTATTAATTTCCTTTTCTTGAGTCTTAGTGGTTAACTCTTTTAGAGTGTACTTTTCTGTGTTAAAATTTTTTCTCCTATCTTTTTTTGCTAATTTGAGGCAAATTGTTGCTTTTGGGTATCCTATGAATTGCTGATAGCATCCTCCTTTTTCCAGTGACATGAAAGGTTTGAAAAATCGTCTTGGGTGTATGTCATCTGGTGTCTCATTTAGTAGCACATAAGCCTTCTTCAGAAATATTTTCTTGTCAATAGGGTTCTGCATGTGGAAGAAATTTTCAAGTTGTTCATGAGACTTTAGCCTCTTCAATGCATTTCTTTGCACAATGTTGTATGAAACTATAGCCATGAGAATGAATGCTGGTTCATTACTAAGTACATGGTCCCACAGTATCAACCACTCGGAGCATGTTAGTACTTCACTAAAAGCTGTTTCTAGTATTTTAAGAGCATAAGTTTGACTTGTGATGCCAACATCACAGAAATGATTCAACAGTGGCTGATCATGCTCAGCCAGAATGTTTTCAACGATGGCCAACACACTTATTGGAGGGAATGGAGCATACTCAAACCATAGTTGACAATAATTGCATAAAACACTGGCCACAGATTCAAACAGCAAAAGAGGATCTTTTTGAAGTACTTTCACAAATGGGAAAACAAAGCCAGGCAAGAACTTCATCACACCAAATAACGGACACCAGTGAGAGAGACAGGACAGCAGACGTTTCAGGCTTTTCAGTGTCACTGCACTGTGGATTGTAAACTGCTTCTCTATATCTTTATAAGCTGGATGAATGCCTTTATCAACAAGAGCCGCATATGCAGCCTTATTCCGTGGAGTATCCAACAGTGACCTCCAGATGATTGAGCGGAACTTGTCAGGATATTCACCATATTGCATCAATATTCTCCTTAATCTAGCACTATCCATACAAACACGCATCTTTTGTTCAATTTGGGATTTTAAATGCGTTTGTTCCTGGGAAGCAACTTTAAATGTTGAGGTACCTGGGATCTCCTTCTTCATAGTTTCTACTACACAGTTTTGACAGTTCTGAACCAAATCCATGACATATGAACAGTTGTAGATATTGACTTCACCAAGTTGCAGTATACATAGAAAGTATTTGCCTGTAGGACTGACAACGAACCTACGAATACCTGATGATTCTGGATGTATAATATGTATTATATTTAATGATTCTAAATCTAGTAAATAAAGAATACAATCACTGCTCAATAAAGCAAGGATTTTGTTTGCCCCACCATCAAATAACTGTGGAATAAATGCTAGTTGAAGAGCGCCAGATATGTTGTATTTCGACAAGTTTATTGACTTCAGGGCCTTCCAAGTATCCATACTGAACAGTATTAACATGTGTGCGAGACCGGCCATGGCCATTGCACGACCATTCATAGTGAAAGCAATACTTTTCATGTGCTTCAATTCACTTGGTATTATCTGCTTCACAGATTTCATGTTCTCATGTTTCCAAATCTGCACTGTGTCATTTTGAAAACATGCCACAAGGTAGTCACCAGCAGGAGAAAACATTATTTGTTGGATTTGAGCACCCAAATACGTGTTCAACGTGAAATACTTGGTATAGTTGCGTAGCTCCCACAGAATAGCTTCTACAGGGCTTGCTGTCAGTAGATTATTCGTTTTTACATGGTTTGAGAAGGAAATGTGTCTTACTGGTGCTGTGTGCCCCGCCAGCGTGAGAGAGACTCGTCCATTCTCGGTGTCCAGAAAGTTCATCTCATACTTCTTCGCCATGGCGACGATCAGCGTGTCCTGTCTGTTCGGCACGAATTGTAAGGCAGTGCACGGCCCCGTTCCGGGTAATTTCCAGAATTTTAGGTCGGAAAAGTCCAAAATAAAAATGTTGCCGGCGTTGTCCGCACACGCGAGTTTGTCATGGTTATCATCGAACACGCCGGTGGAGAATCGTATTCTGCGGCATTCGCCTTTTGAACCGCGAACCGTATGGTGCAGCTGTAGTATGACACCGTCCTTTGGCTTGGATTTTAACTTAATATCAAATTTTTCTATAGCTTCCCGCTCACCTCTGTTCTCTTGTTCCATTTATGATCGTACCAATATTTTTGTATGAATCGAAAATCATGATATATTCAGATTGTTGACATATTTTCTTTGATTTATCTGATAAATTATTTAAAATTTGGCGGAATCGAGCAATCAAAACAAAAACAGTGATTGTTTCAAATTCTCAATGACAGACGACACGACAGTGACAGTTAGACAACCATAGGCCCTCACTAAAAACTCAAGCGTTTGTACCTTCGATCAATAATAAATAGCACAGTGCTATTATTGATCGAAGGTTTGTACCTATAACTCGTTTAGAGCCTTTTGATTGGTTGAATTGAAACTAGTTGTTAGTAGTTGTGTACATGAGTTGTGTAGTGCTTGAGTCTTGAGCATGGTTCTTTCATACGGCCCTAACCTAGCCAGGGCCGGATTTAGGGCAGGGCAACAGGGGCACTGGCCCCGGGCCTCCACAAAGAAGGGGCCTCCACAATTAGATTTTTCATTGATTTTTATATGAATAAAATACTTCGTTTGTGTCCTTCAAAAAAAAAAGAGTCTACAATCATAACTTCGTAAGGTACCTTCTTTGAATTGTTTTTTTTATCTGTTTTACAAATTTTTCGGGGCCTCCACTTCTTGTTTGCCGCAGGGCCGCCACAACTTTAAATCCGTCCCTGACCCTAGCGTAGACAGAATATAGGTAGACATGCTTAAAGAATAATAATAATTACGAAAGTGAGATGACGCATAAATGTTAAAATGTGTTTATGTGAACAGGACATCATAATAAATCGTGCAAAAAAAAAAAACAAATATACCTAATTAATTATTAAAAATAACTAAAACTATACACAAACTAAAATAGGGCGTCGAAAAATACATCCACATCGCTGTCGACTGGTAATGTACCCAAGAGACTGGCAGCTTTGCCACGTTGTATGGCAATGCTTAGCCTCTGGCCAAAGTAAAAGCCAGCCCTTGGGACACGAGAAGTGTCTACCAACAGTTTGAAGATTTCCTTAAAGGCCATAAGCACTCGGACCCCACGGCCCGAGGGTTTCAACCCCAAACGGCTCGAAAATATAATGACCAACAAGGTTATTATACTTACGTAGTTTGAGGTTCTCTGCAGCCGCAGCAGTAGCACCAGCACAGCACGCCGAGCCAGAAAGATGGGATGGTGCAAGAGTATTGACACACGTTGTATCCCACACTAAAGGCCTACCCACCTTCCACGGAAATAAAGACATGGCGTCCGGTCTCTTGCCATCGTCGCGTGCCAGGCCATTGGGTTCTAATACAGCTGGAACGCCGACTGTAACAAGAGTTCGACGGATGATATAGTTAATGTTCGCGTGCCGCGCTAAGCGACCCGCACTTCGGCTGCAAGACAGGCTGTGGTGTCCGAGACTGTTGTCAAACTTCGCCACAGTGACAGCGATGGGGAGAACAACAAGAAGCTCCTAGTCTTAGGGAAGCGGCGAGGCAGAAAGTAGTGTCAGCGTCGAACAAGGTTCCTAAGTTCGATGACGGTAGTCCACAGACCCGAATCCCATTTACCCACAGCCAGCAGGCGTGCACGCTCCACAGTAGTAGCAGACCTGTTAAGTAAATTGTTTTGTACTACTCTGCAGAGCGGCTCATCCCACCGTCTCTGGGAAGACGGATTATCGGGTAGGTCTGTGCTCGGGCAAGCAAGTCTCCGGGCATCCATAGCCTCGGTGAAGAACGGCACGTCAAAATCAATCAGTGTGGAGGCTAGTATTTTATGAAAGCCGGTAAACTAATTTTGCCTCCCATACGAATGGGAAGAGTAGATTGTGCCCGCGCTCGGTCGTCCATGGCCACATTTAAAATCGAATTTGACGTGTGCCAGATAATTTGGTCAACTTTGTCTAAAAGGTGAGTGTGCTTCCATAAATGGGAAGCGCGAAGGAAATATGTTAATTTAGGGCCCAAACAGCAGTAACGAATTAAGGTGATGACCGAATGCATATTAATTTTGAACAATCTTTCCGAAACATCTTCGTATTTTTTCCTCAATAAAAACGGGAAAGAAATTCTCAAAGATTGGAGACCCGTGGAGACGAAGAGAGCCTTTTCGATAATTTTGATTTCTGGAGTTATTGCGTTAAATTTGGGAAGTGTCAGCTGTCTGTCAGTACTGGGTGTTAACCATCACCTCTTATAGCAGTATTATTTCAATATTACTTCAGCGTGAGAAAGAGATGGAGCTATAAGTCCTGTATAGCTCCATCACTTTCCTACTATGAAGTAATATTATAATAATACTGCTATAAGAGGTGATGGTTACCCCCCTGTCCGCTAAATATAGTTCACATTTTGAAAGGTTGAGATCAAGGACAATGGAATGAAGTTCAATTTTTAAGAAATTTAGGTCGTTTTAAACAGTTTGTACATCGCCTCTCAATGTTTCATCATCATCGTCGATGACGGCGTCGTTAACCTTGCCGGAGAGCATAACGTTAATCAGAGCCGTAAGTTCCTTCAAGAGCAACTCACCAGCTTCCCCGGCGCCTGAACATATAAGGTCCTTAAGGTGTTGAGGACTCAAATCGTCGAGGCCGCCAGCGGAGCCGCTCTGGAAGGAACAAATGGCTGTGACCAATTCTCGACCTGTAATGGTGAGGGAATGATTATCCGGATCAGTGGGGTTGAGAAAAAAAAGGCCATCCGCTGGGGCATGGGGTTTGCTCTCCAGAACTGCGAGCGTTTCTGGAGAACGGTGCCACCACATCACTACTAAAAGGAATCCTGGCTGCTCAGCTGATGTCACCTTCCCCTAACTTAGATTTTACCAGATGGGATATATCTCTTGAAGAGGTATATCTTTGTGTCGGTAATTTTGAATTTAAATTAAGAGACGAAATATTAGTATTCTTTAATTTGTGAAATTATGTCTTTTTGGTTGCCAAATTCTTTTGTACATGTAAGTTTCTGTAAGGGAAGGTGAGCAGCTGTTCCCAAGTACTTTGCGAGTTCTCTCGGGCGGCAAGACGAACGGAACCTGCTAGGTGTTGTGCCACAAGAGGTCTAGCGCCCCGGGGAACTCGCTTCAAAACAGGTACAGATTTATTGAATTTTGAAAGGGATTTGCAAAACAGTTCAACAGTGGATGTAGCTGGTATTGTAGGCGTAGAATATGTTGAGACAGAGTCTGAGGTGAATGTAGTTTGTGGTTTGTGTACCTTTCCAATATGCACATTCAGACCTCGCTTACCTTTAACAGGATATCCTTCTCCCTCCGATTACTCACATCATCAACTTTTCTCTTGATTCCGGACAATTCCCATCCCTGTGGCGTATGGCCTATATCCGCCCACTCCCTAAAATCCCAAGTCCCTCCCTACCCAGCCACTTTCGACCTATTTCCATTCTCCCATTCCTGTCTAAAGTGCTTGAGGCCTGTGTACACAAGCAGTTTACGGGGTTTGTTCACCAGAACAACCTTGTTAGCTCTTTTCAGTCTGGATTCAGGCCTGGGCACAGTACAGCCTCCGCTCTTCTTAAAGTGACTGGTGACATTAGAGAAGCGATGGAGGATACCAAGGTTACCGTTTTGGTATTAATTGACTTCTCCAATGCCTTTAATGCCGTCAGTCATGATATTCTCCTTACTATCCTCTCTCATCTTATGGTTTCACCCGAGGCCCTGGAATGGTTCTCTTCTTATCTTCGGGGTCGTCAGCAGTCGGTTCGCGTTGATGAGAGCTCTTCGAGTTGGCGCGTCCTGAATGCTGGTGTTCCACAAGGCGGTATTCTTTCCCCACTGTTATTCTCCATCTTCATTAATTTTATTACTCACCGTCTTCGATGTTCGTATCATCTTTATGCTGATGATCTTCAGTTGTATACAGCTGAGCGGGTAGAAGGTTTATCGGACGCTATAGCAGATGTAAACCGAGACTTAGACGCTATCAAAAAATGGTCTGATAGTTTTGGGGTGTCAGTAAACCCCTCAAAGTGCCAGGCCATTGTAATTGGAAGCTCGCGCATGATGGGTAGGGTGGCACTTAGCTCTCTTCCTTCTCTTATTTTTAATGGTACCGTCATACCCATTACCCCTACGGTTAAAGATCTCGGTTTGCATCTTGACTCAACGCTGGGCTGGCAACGCCAGGTGTCTAGTGTTAGTCAAAAGGTCAACGGTACTCTGCGATCCCTGTATCGTCTAAGGAACTTTTTGCCCGCTAAGACGAAGACTATGCTTGTGCAGACTTTGATTTTCCCTATAATCGACTATGGTGACGTGTGCTACTTTGACTTGAACGCGGTTCTGCTGGATAAGCTCGACAGACTACTCAACAATGGTATCCGGTTCATATTCAACCTAAAGAAATATGACCATGTGTCGAGCTACAGGACTGAGCTCAAATGGATGTCCATTCGCCAAAGAAGAAGCTTGCGCGCTTTGACCACTCTTTTCTCCCTTCTCAACTCTCCCACCCCTGCTTCTTATCTTATGTCTCACTTCCAATATCTATGTTCTAAACGCTAAACGTCTGCGTTCTTCCAACAATCTTCTTCTACTCTGTCCTTCTCATACTTCTGACTTTGTTCATTCTTCCTTTCATATTCAGTCCATTCTTCTTTGGAATACGCTTCCTCTTGATATCAGGACGGCCACCAGTCGGTATGCATTTAAGCGGAAATTGCAGAGTTATTTTCAAAACAAATAGCGTAGAGTCATCTCAATTTATCTCTCTCAAAGTATCTCTTTTCCTTGAATTTGTATGTATATATATATGTATAATGTAGGTATATATTGTAGTAAATATGGTATGTATTTGTATTTTATGCTTGTAACCTATTTATGTATTTCTGTACTTATTCTATTTATAATCTATTATGTTATCTTTAATATTTTTCGTTATTTTTATTTCCTCTCAGAGCACCTGCCATCTTATCTCTTCACCACCCTTGGTTGACTGGTAGAGAATGCCTAAGGCATTAAGTCCGCCTTTGTACTTAATTGTGTGCGAGAAGTTTAAATAAATAAATAAATAAACAGGACATAGCATAAGTTTTCTATCTCTATTTGCGTATCGGATTTTTGTTGTTTGCCATCACTATTCAAAAGATTTTCGTTGATAAAAACTGAGAATCGCTTATTTCGTGTAATTTGTGACCTAATCGATATTCCAAAAGGTAATATTTTGTATGTAGTGATGGCGAATTGCTGTTTAAATGGCTGTTATAGCCGTAGCGAACGAAATCAACCAAACATAGCCTTTCATCGGTAAGTAGCATTTTTTATCTATTACAGCAAGTAAATCAAAGAATGATTGTACTCATGACTATTTTCTGTCAACAATAAGCAAAATTTATCGATAATTCGGAATAATTCCATCTAAAAAGACGATAAAATTCCAACTTGTATTTTGCACTAACCGATCAAAGTGTGAGGCATTTTATATTAGTTTGATAGTTATGTTACTTCGTGTCATTTGTCAATAATCGGATAATAACTTGACGGGGACCAACACTTGTTTTTTTTTTACCACTAAACGTAGGGTGAAGTGGTAGCCAATGAACCGCGTGTACGGTATGAACCATAGTACCTACCGTCCATACGCGACATTCGCCAGCTCGCACAATAAACGTGTCAAGACTCGCTTGCCACGTCGTGCAGTTTCAGTGTGACCAGATTCAGTATTTTAATACTTTTCAGTATATTTCATCGATTTTTCCGAACATCAGTATATTTTCAGGTATTGCTGGCAGTCAGTATTTTTGGGTACCTATATTTTGGTTTAAGTTATGGCAACACAATAGTGAGTGATCGTCTTTGCGACAATGTTTGCGGAATTCCCCGGAACGCGAACATTGGGGACTTTCCCGGACTTAGTTTATACTTATACATGTTATCTATGAGCAAAGATGAGTAAGTTACAGATATGACAAGAAAGACGTTGCCGGCGTTGTAGTATTGTAATAGGTACTACATTACAATTATCAATCAATACCTACATAGTATTAATCAGACTTGCAGAATGTATGTTCGCCTAAAACTTTACAACTGCTGGACCGATTTTAATGCGGTTTGCACTATTAGATAGAGCGTAATTTCCAGATTGCATACATTCAAATTCGTTGTGTTTCATGAATATCAATCTACCCGGACGAATTCGGGATGGACCGCTAGTTTATCTATAATTTTCAAAACAACGTCTAGTTTTTAAATTTTCAGTTGCATGAATAGGTAGTAGTTAAACTTAAAAGATACTTTACTACTAGTATCAAGTCTAATACGGTTCAAGTGAAATGATTGTCTCTTCTGCATTCGACTTTGAGGACTTTCTTTCGATAATTCGGGAATTGGGTTGGATCTAGTATCGTTTGGCAGGAGTTGGGGGGTAATAGGGGCTAAAGTTGGTAGGGGTTGGGTCCCTGATTATAACGCTACCACTCTTATTAAAAGGTAATGCGTATTTTTTGAGAAATTAATAAAAAAAATGTTTCTAACCTCAAATCCGATAAGAAGCGAAAACGAAACGTTTAAAATGGGCGATTGACAACCAAATCTGCCCCAGTATCTGTAGTCAGTATCCAGTATCAGTATTTGTAGTCAGTCCGTGGTATAAAATGTCGGGCAAAATCGATAACACGGAACGTAAACACTAAAACAAGTATGCCATTTGCGTCATGTGTCACTGTCATTTATTTTCGATCGTTCCGTTTCTCCTTTAGTTGCGTGAATTTTTTCTGTGCTTGTACTTCCACTGATCGTATGTGTGTACAAAAGGCAATGTTACTACTGTTACTAGGAGAATTTAGGATGCAAGAGCGAGCGAAGCGAGCTCGGGACTTGGGGCACCCCGACTCGGACAGGTTAGGTTCGAAGGGGATGGCGGGGTCTAGTGAGCGAGCGGAGCGAGCGAACTCAGACCACGCCATCCCCTTCGAGGTTATTTTTTTTTAAACCCTAGAGGCCCGCGAAGCGGGCCTCATACTACGCCTTTTAATCGACAAGTGTTTTGAGGTTAGGTTACAATAATTTGTTTTTCTCAAGAACGGTGCGTTACCTTTTCATGGGAGTGGTGCCAGGGAGCAGGAGGCACCCCCCCCCAATCTCCCCCGCGAAGCTGGGCTCATACTACGACTTTTTAAGCGACTAAGAGTTTTGAGGTTAGGTTATAATAATTTGTTTTTCTCAAGAACGGTGCGTTACCTTTTCATGGGAGTGGTGCCAGGGGGCAAGGGGCACCACCCCCCAACCTCCCCCCCCCACTCCCACCCCCATTCTCCTGCCAAACGATACTAGATTTTTACCCGGGAATTTCCCCAAAATAGGAGATGTTTTTGTCATCATATAAATAGAACGCGATTTTCGTTGTTTTTATTTACTTAGTTGCATTCATCCGGACAGCATGTCTAGTTTTTAGCAAAGTTATTTAGCTAAGTGGGAACAAATTCCGGAATTTTCTTCGTGGCTTTCACGTTATAAAGATGACGAGTTCACCGCATTTTGCAAAGCATGCATTGCGAAACTGCAAAGTAGATTAGCATCTATAAAACAGCATGCAAATACTGAAAAGCATAAATCGAACTTGATAAAATATAAAGGACAGTCAAAGGTAAGCATAAAGGCTCCTACATACTGGCGCGACTTGACGCGCGACGCGTCGCGACTCAAAGGCACCGCTTGTAGCGCTACACGCGGTGTCTTCGTGTCGCGTCGCGTCGCGCGGCAAGTCGCGCCAGTATGTAGGAGCCTTAACTCGCTTTACTTACCTAGTTCAAGGAGTTTGGATATATTTTAATTTAAAGTTAATCATCCTAGTTTTGTTTCTCAAAATCAGTTAGGTAACAGCTATGAAATGCGGCGCTGTTATAAAAAAACTAAGCAACCAAGTATTTTTAAAATTTTCAGGTTCAGGCCCCACTGAAAGACGAAGTCAAGAAAGCTGAGCTGCGTTTATGCAGTTTTCTGTCGGAACACAACATCCCATTTAGAGCTATGGACCATCTTAGTGATGTTCTAGTGAAGTGTTTTACCGATTCCGATATTGCGAAAGAATTTTCCTGCAAGAGAACCAAAGCAGCCGCTATAACTTATAATGTTTTAGGACCCAATTTAGAAAAAGATATGATTGAAGACATACTTGATACTGCATCTCCTTCAGGTAAACCAGTATATTCAATTATAATCGATGAGAGTACAGATGTTGCAACAGTCAAAGTATTGGCAATAGTAATTAAATACTTCTCTGAAACTAATGTACTGTACAAACCAAATTCCTTGATTTAGTTGATTTAAGTGGTGAGACCGCAGGTCATTTATTTAATTCGTTGTTCTCAAAATTATCCCAATTAGGTTTAGAAATAAAAGGCGTAATAGGATTCGCTGCTGATACTACGAATGTGATGTTTGGTCAACATTCTGGCATTGTTGCAAAAATTAAAGAAGTAAACCCAAAGTGCTTTTTCATAAAATGTGTTTGTCACTCTGCAGCATTAAGTGTTAGCCACGCCTGTAAAATACTGCCTAGAAATTTAGAAGAAATAGTAAAAGAAGTATATGGATATTTTTCTCAAAGCAGCAAGCGTCAAAGAGAATTTGCTGAGTTCCAAAATTTCACAGACACTGAAAATCACAGAATTTTGCGTCATTACGACATAAGGTGGCTTTCACTTCATGCCTGTGTTAGTAGAATAATTGAGCAGTGGAGGGCATTGCAATTGTTCTTTCAAGACCAATACTTATATAAATGTCAATATGTAATCAGAATTTTTATTATATCTTTTACCACTGATATAAACAAATTGTACTTTTACTTTTTGGACTACATTTTGCCGATTGTAAACAAATTTAACATAATTTTTCAAGGCGACTATCCGTGCATTGATAGACTGTATGATGAATGATGATGCATCTAGTATGTACTTGTCGATTTTGGGTTGCTCCATGAAAGCTAATTACATCAAACGTACGGACAATGTATTTACCTACGTTAGACCCAAAGTCTAATCTAAATTATTTGCCATTGAAAGATATGTACTTAGGTATTCAAGTAGGCCAAGAATTAATCAAACACAGGGAAAATGTAAACATGAAAGAACAGATTGCTGAGTTTTTCAGAAGGTGCCAATCATTTTTAATTGAGTTGAGCACGCAATTGAAATCACGTTTGCCTTTTGAAAATCCAGTTTTTCGAGAACTGAAATTTCTTGACCCACACACTGCCGTGCATAAAGAATTTCGCAGTTTACGAAATGTGATAGAAACTTTCCCATGCGAAGTACAGCCAGAACAAATGCAGTTAATTGACGAAGGATATAGAACCCTAAAGTTTGATTGCGAAGTAAGTGATTTGTTACAATCTTCCAGCACTGGCTCACCCATCTCGTGTGAACAATTTTGGGTGGAAGTTGGGAAAATTTCTAACAGTGATGGCATGTTAAATTGCAAAAATATAACTAGTTTTAGTAAATCTCTTCTATATATACCGGTGTCGAATGCTGCATGCGAGCGCATATTTTCACAGATAAATTTAATAAAAACGGACCAAAGAAACAGATTTATAAACAAAAATGTGTCAGCTATTTTAAAACAAAGCAAGGTGTTAAGGATGAAGGTGGTTGTGTAAATAATCCTTCGAAAAGGATGTTAAAATATAACTCTAACATTTATTGTGAGTATGAATAAATAAAACGTGTTATTTTTATTGGTATATCTGTCGTACGTAAGTCGGTATATTTCAGTATTTTTTTGAGGTGCCTCGGTATTTTCGTAAAATTTAATCTGGTCACTGTGCGTGTGCAGTTTGATCTAGTGATGGATTAATTAGCATTAGCATTCATTGTTAGCTTGCGAAAGCTCATTTAGCATTTAGCAAATTAAATGTAGTTGCGAAATTCTATGAAATTAAAAAATTACGAAAATTAATTTCAATTTTCGTAATTTTTTAATTTAATGACTATCATACGTCAGACTCGTCAGAGCGTCGGCGCAGTGGTAGCGTGCGCTCACCGTCGCACCCACAGGAAGTCGGGAATACTAAATATATCGGTTTCATGTGACAGTGACCTTGTTCGCTGCGAACTTACGAATAATGGGTTAAGCAATTGTTATCTTATTATCTTTGATTTGTGCGTACTTAAGGTTGTATATTGAATGAATGCTTGTGCTTGTTTAATGTATTTAAATTATGAATGGTGCGAAGAATGATGTTTAGAAATTATTACCTTATTGTCTTTGATTTGCTACGAGCAAATCAAAGACAATAAGGTAATAATTTCTTAGAGTCGTGTATTGGTTGAATGAATGCGTGATTGTTTAATAATATATTTGCGTGGTACGCGCGTGGCGCGCGTCGTTTTGTGTTCGTTCAGTACGTTTTGGCAAGTGATAGTGAGATTTGGGTTTACGTATTCGTTATACAGTACTTACATTCTTTCCTTTTGTGCATAATATTGTACTTATAGATAATAGCGTGAACTCAATACCTACCTGTAAATAATAGGAGGTAGTAAGAAGTAGTGTGTAGTGAGAAGTGGCATGTATAAAAGTGTAAATAATAATTTTAAGTTTAGTATATAAATATTTTAGTGTAAATAAACTGTTGAACGGACTTGAACGTGACAATGTCTCACCGAACTAAGGTCCGTATTACAGAAGGTTCCTCAAGTCTAGTTTGAGCGTCAATCAGTCGATCACTGTTTAAGTATAGAATCAGTACTCGAGCATCGGTCATATTCCAGAACGGTAATCAATCTCTATTCAGCTGAATCGAGACTCAAATCGAACCTCAAGCAGAGATGTGTATTGTCTATGTATCAGCCTGTTTTCGTTTACGATTCATTTTATTTACCAACTTTGTTTTAATCTTCACTGGATTAAAAATATTAAAATATATCATAAGCGCCCAATTATTTAGGAAATCTGCGTTATTAGTTCGGTCTAGTTCGGTCCCGAATACTCGTAGTACAAATCCTCATTTATTTAAATAAAGTTTAGTAATCTTATAAGCATAATTATTGTAAGGCTTAAAAGACTTGTATCTATGGCCATAAATAGGTAGGTACGTTATTTAATAAAAATGTCAGTATGTCAAACAATTTATCCAAATGAAAACATCGTAGATATTTTGATTAGTTTTGTTATTTGTTTTGCTGATTATTATTTATTCTTATAACTTTTTAAATGGCAGGACGAAAGAAAAATAAAACACAAGAATTTGCAATTCTGGGGCTAGGGGATGCCCACGGTTATGTGGTTTTCTTAAATCGTGGTCTATCATAGGTAGAATTAAATATTTTACCACGTCTTATGAAAACCTGTACCTCTTTATGAAGTTTTCACAATTATATGGGTCCTGGGTATCTCTTAAATATCTAAGAGGAACGCTAAAGTTCAACCTTCTATTTGCACCATCACTGAATAAATTATTGTAATGATTTACTTCTTCAAATATATCCATTTTGATATTAAAACTCGACAACTTACGCTTGAAATAAAAATTGGCATGACAATTCTATGCTCAAGCGCGGTCTCGACCACACTTGGGCGATTACAGATCAAATCACTGCTTGGGTTCGCTTTACGAACTGAGTAACGTTCTAAAATAAAGCGATACTCAGCTGAACTATGATCAATGAATCTATGCTTGAGGAACGTTCTAAAATTGAAACTTGACTTAAAACTAGTTTTAAACAGAGATCAATGCTTGAGTTTCCTTCTGTAATACGGGCCTAAGACTATATGGGATTATTTTTCTAATATTGTTAGTGAAAATAAAATTGCTAACTGTAATCAGTGCTCTAAAACCTTTCTTACCGAACATCAATCAACAATTTAAAAACCCATCTAAAACTTAAACACATTGGCCATTACAATAACTTTGTGGTCGAATGTGAACCGACTCGGTCCCGTTCGGTACAGGTGCGTCTGGTGCAGAATGCTGATAATTATGTGATCAATCTTAACACATTACATAAGCAAGTGTACTAGCACAAATAAAACGCTATCGGCGAGTAAACTAAACGCACGCTAGGAGACGTCCTAAGGCGAACGCGCTTTTTAATTCGCATAATTTAGCAAAATTCACATACTTCATTATTATCAATTATCGTCATATTATCAATTATCGTCATATTAGCAAATAGCATAGCAATAGCAATTATCATGCTATGACTTACGAATTAACACGTTAATGAAATTTATTCGAAATCGCATTAATTGCCATTACTAGTTTGATCTAGTCGCCGCGCGCTTGTCGCCACAAACAGACGCGTGCGCCGCGTTTTTGTGTTTACTCAACCAAAAACGACGAAAAAAACGTGAGTTTCTTTCTTTTCGCTTGTTTGAGACTATTTTTTTAAATTACTTCTTAACGGTTATTGTGTAAAACATAACCTAATATTTTTTAAGAGGAGGTGGATACGCAGTGAGCCATTTATCCTGGGTAAGCAATGAACCATGGTTCATTGTGTACCACATCTAAGTGCTTTGTGTTTTGCTATATAAACAGGTGGGGAGTGGGATTATTTCAGTCAACCTCTAAGTGATAATGTAAGTATAATTACTATTTGTTTATTTCAGCATGGGACGAAACACGCAGTAGCCCGTAAAAAAGGGTACACCGGAGAAGCTATGCAAAGGAATAGATAAACACTTGTCGGGACTGAGTATCAGAACAACCTTCCCTATCCAACACTGCGACGATACATAACAAAATACAAAACTGATATTAATAACGTCATATCTGTATGATTTTTTTTATTTTAATATTCCTATTTTATGGTTAATTATTATTTTCGAATATATTTTGAGTTTTAAGTTGATCTCTCGTGAACATACTATGACTGAGAACGAGCGAACTGATTATTCCTATTTTTACCTATTGTTAAGTAGAATTTGTGATTAAGACATAAAAAAATTAAGACTGATTGTGATAAATACATAGGTGATGTTATAAATCCTCAAAGTAACGTTAATTAGTTGGTACAAACTGGTTTTCCTTTTTTAATTTGCAGTATAGAGTTTATACTTCTCAAAACTTTTTAAAAGTTAATAATGACTGATAAAACTTAAGTTTTAAGACTGATTGCGTGGTTTTTATATAACCCAAAACCTAATAAATATTTAAACTAACAAAAGTTTTATTTATTTTCCACTTAAAACAAACAATTATCGGCTTTTATATTATTGTGATTCATTGTGTACCACCTGGATCATTTAGTACCACCCCCCCGGTTCATCGTGTACCCTTAGGTGTACACTATGAACCATTTCACTTGTTTTAAAAAAACCTGTATTAATTAGGCATTAGCAAATAATTTCCATTTTTAACGCGATTTGGTAGCTTATTAAATAACCTATCTTCTGAAATAAATATTTTCTTACACTGTTACAACGACCGTGCTAGACCTCTTCAAATTTTTGGTGGTTCAATGGCTACCACTCCACCCTAAACGTAAAAACGAGGTTCAATGCGAGGAATGTGTGTCTGCTATTATATCACACTTCGGCGGTCTACAGTTGCAAAAAGACAAAGATATAGCATGTGGGTAACATACGGTTGGGGAATAGTAGATTATTAACCAAGGGGATAAAGCAGTGTCTTCTGTCGCGGTTGACGATCTAAGTTCACCCAAGACTAAGACAGCTTTATCACCGAGGAAAATACTCTACTTTTCGTACCATTTGCGAAAAAATTAACACAATAATAATATGAGATAAGCATTTATTAAAAATAATGCCAATTAAAAGTAAAAGTTAACATTCGAAACATTGGTCCAATTATTGATAGAGAGAGTTACATTTTTGTTTGGTACATTTATTGTTGATGAGTTGATTTGAGTATTTCTCTGTTCTTGCGTCTGAGGAACTTGCGTTTCATTGTAGATAGTATACGTCGGAGATGGTGGTGGTGCATCGTGAGTTACGGACGAAGATAAGATGCCGGAAGTTGATGGTTGTGGCTCTGATGGATTAAGTTTTATATTTTTGTTAATTTGACTGCTTAATATGGTTTTATTCGCCATTGAGCTTTCGATATAACCCTCAGCTCAGCATCAGAGCTCCAACCACCGTGTCTTTTTATTGACGTAATATCCGCCCCTGAATCCGCCAAGAAAGTCGCCGAAGTTCTTCTAAAGCAGTGACCGGTGTAGAGTTCAACATCTTTAAGTTTTAAATATTTTGCAATTTCCTTTGGCATATTGCTATTTTTATTTTTGCCGATGGCTTGTCGAGTACATTTCCCATTCCGATAGTTTATAAAAAAATCTATTGTTTTCCATGTCGGTGGGACGTAATGCTTGGTATTTATGAATGATTTTAGTATATTGTCCTTGTACAATGAATGACCGATTTTTCTTTGTCTTAGTTTCCTTTACATTAATCAGCAGCAACTCATTGGAATGATTTTCAACGTCCTCCTCCTTTAAGTTTACAAGTTCACATCCGCGGCAATCACCATTAAGTCCAAAAATTAAGGCCACTTAGAACAAAGATACCTCAAAAAACAGGTAAATATATAGAATAATTACCATTACTAAGATACGAAATATTCATATTTAAATCATGTATACTTTACTTTTGTGGCCAGAAAAATTTCGTCAGGAGCTTCATTAAGAATTTTTTCCACATTTTGAGTCGTAAAAATTTTAGACTTCTTTGCGCAATGCCCTTCTGATTTTCTTTTTAAAAAAGCCAGTAATTTCGTGAATCTATTTATTTCAATGCTGTGTTTGATGCTTATTGTAGCTTTCAGTTTATGCACCAAAGTGTATTCGGATTCTTTGTCTTGGATAAATAATCAAAATAGACAAGAAGTACTGATTCTGAAATTGATAGGCCTTTTGCACTTCTCCACGTTGAAAATTCTTCATAAGTTTTTAAATAATTTTCCTTGGATTTTGTTGGAAGCAAATTATTTATAATTGCGGCAGCATTTGCACTGATGGAATCCGACAATTCACTGTCACTGTCGCTTTGATTTAACATCGTAACGTATTTTTAGAACATTAACTCATTTATAAAAATAAATTAAAATAAACTTAACGTATATGTATTTGAAGAAAACAAAAACGCGGCAAATTCCTAGACTAATATTTTTTTGTCGGAAAAGCAAAGGCATCAAGCTCATACGGACTCGTCGGTTTTCGTAATTTTATTTAATAATCATAACTGCATAATAAATGCGTATTCCTTTTTCAAAAAGATGTATAATGCTTTATATACAAACTCAATGGTGTAAACACAGATGTAGTTCAGTATAAATTTCGGTAAGTATTCCAAATTTAAATCACATTCTCCCCCTAGAGGATGAATGAAATTAAGTACAATTTTCTTTCCCTGTTTTTAACAGATTAAAAATGACTATTGTTATGTTCGCTTTTTGTGGCATAGAATGTCACTTTTTTGAGCAAGTGGTACGAAAAAAGTCTTTTCGCATTATAGTATGTATGAACTTGTAATAAAATCTCTTTGGGTATACTATTTGTATCTGGCTAGTTTTGGTATCATTGAAAGTTTAAATTTTAAAGAACATAATTCCAAATTCAAATTAGGAAAATGTGTGATTTTCATTTGTTTTTCGTACCGTCAAGATGAGTGAATCTAATGAAGAAATTCGATAAGTACATTTTAAAATTTTACTACAAAAAGGTAAAAATGCAACGAAAGCCGCGAAAAAAAATTTGCGATGTTTATGGACCTAGTGCAGTGTCTGTGACAGTAGCATAAATTTGGTTTAAGCGTTTTCAATCCGGAAATTTTGATGTCAAAGATGCACGTCGCTTTGGTCGCCCTATTATGGATAAAATGGATGCCATTTTTGAAAAAGTGGAGCAAGATTGGCATATCAGTAGTTACGACGTAGCTGAAGAACTGGGAATTGACTACAAAACAGTTTTGGCACATTTGAAAAAAACTGGGTACACAAAAAAGCTCGATATTTGGGTACCTCACGAGCTCACTGAAAGAAACCTAATGAACCGTGTACTCATTTGTGATTCTTTATTACGACGTAATGAAACCGAACAATTTTTGAAGAAGCTGATAACTGGTGATGAAAAGTGGATCACGTACGACAAGAACGTGCGAAAAAGGTCGTGGTCAAAGGCCGGTCAGGCTTCACAGACTGTGGCGAAACCCGGGTTAACTCGCAACAAGGTGATGCTGTGTGTGTGGTGGGATTGGAAGGGCATTATTTATTATGAGCTGTTACCACCAGGCAGGACCATCGATTCTGAACTCTACTGCGAACAACTGATGAGATTACAGCAAGAAGTTGAGAGAAAGCGGCCGGAATTAATCAACAGAAGGGGTGTGGTTTTTCATCATGATAACGCTAGACCTCACACATCTTTAGCCACTCAGCAAAAATTAAGAGAGTTTGGCTGGGAGGTGTTATTGCATCCGCCGTTTAGTCCTGACCTTGCACCTTCAGATTTCTACCTGTTTCGGTCTCTTCAGAATTCTTTAGGCAGTGTCAGGTTAACATCACGAGAGGACTGCCAAAACCACTTGTCGCGGTATTTTGATCAGAAGTCCCAAAATTTCTATAGCAATGGGATCATGTCTCTACCTACAAGATGGCTAAAAGTTATCGAACAAAATGGTACCTACATACTTTAGTTTATGTAAATAAACTATATTAAAAAATGTTTTGAATTTTCTTAAAAAATGCGAAGAAACTTTTTCCCCAACCTATTATATCTTTGTCTTTAAAATATGTTGTAAAAATTTGAGAAATTTCTAAGATAATATTTCGTCAAAATCGAGGTCTTAATAAAACAAATATTCTTCTTGTGCTCATGCAGGAAAGTCTTAAACGATGTTTGGGTTTAACGTTATTTTGTCACTTAGCACACTTTAATAGCCAAACTTTATTTTAACTGTCATTAATCGCTCTTAATTGTTCGATGTAACATGCTGGCTCGTAGGTTGGCACGTTGTACCAGGGAGGTCAAAATTACACTCTTTAGAGCGTATTGCCAATCTATGTACACGTGTGCCCTATGGGTCAGCTATACAAAAAGCTCGTACAATGCTCTGCGAGTCCAACACACGCTTTCAGAGTTATGTTGGGGCTGCCGCGCTTTTGCAGTGCATCGGGGATGTTCGCGGAGAATGGCGTGCCAGATTTTTACGCACTGATGCGGACACGGATAGCATCCCTGATGCGGCGAGTGCGTGACAGCTCCAACAGCTTGGTGGCTATAGTAGCCGACAGGATGGATAGTCCAATGATGTGGCAATGGATGACCAGTCATCGTGCTTCATTCCAATATTTGAAATAAGTTGTTTAGTGTATTTTTTTGTGTAGTATGTGTTTTCATGTATGTATGTATGTATGTTTTGTGTCTAAAATTGTAATGTGTGTTTGTTTATGGACTTATGGTCTGAAATAAATTTATTACTATTTCGTTTCGCAAACTTTTTGCCTTATAAAATACATTTTTAAATATTTCTTAGAAAAAATATAAAAAAAACATTTAAAAATATATAAAAGAGTGGTCCGCCGGTATCGGGAGCAGGGTCCAAGTTACCGGTGGTTAGGGCTCCTCCTCACAATGCGAGCCGTATCGAGGAGTACTGCCCTCTGAATCAGGCCCTTGATCCAACCGCCTAACGAGAGCTTCGAGAGATGTTCGTTGAGGCTTTCGGCCATCAGGCCATTGGCCGTTACGACAATCGGCACAATGACAGCCGAGTTCACATTCCACATGTCAACAACCTCGTGATATTTTCTCTTAAGTCAAGATATTTTATTTGTTTTTCTTTCTCAGATTTCACGAGGTTTTCGTCATGTGGAATGGTAACATCGACTATCATTGCGCGGCGCGCTAATCGGTCACAATCTCCACTATATCAGGCTTATTGGCGACAATAATCCTGTCAGTAATGATAGACCGATCCCAGTACAACGTGACATGGTCATTTTCGAGAACTGGGCCGGGAACACACTTGTAATACGGTACCTCAGAGTTCACAAGTTTATATTTCAAAGCAAGTTGCTGGTGAATAATCCTAGCTACTTGGTTATGTCTGTGCAAGTACTCGCCGTTAGCCAGACGAGAACAACCAGAGATAATATGTCTGATAGACTCACCTGGGGGGTAACCACCACCTCTTATAGCAGTATTATTTCAATATTACTTCAATGTGAGAAAGAGATGGAGCTATAAGTCCTGTATAGCTCCATCACTTTCCCACTGTGAAGTAATATTATAATAATACTGTTAGCAGAGGTGATGGTTACCCTCCTGGACGGTGGCATACTCGACACACGTCAACCGTCCCGTCCTTCATAATATGTCTCCGGTAGTTATTCGTCAAGATAACTTCATAATTGCACAGACAAAACCTTCAGTTTCCCCGAAAAGGTCCCCAAAACTTAGCCAGGATACGGACGCTAAGAAATCAACATCGGGCTCATGAAGAGCCCGATGGAAGCGCCCGTGTAGCTCCTTGCTTTGCCATATCTCCTTGCGGTCATACGTGGTAAGTACTACAGGTTTGCACCAGTTCTCTTTAGCCATGGAAATTGGGGTGAGCCCCTTGTCCACTGCGACCACATCACGGTGCATACCCACTTCGGCTTTCAAAAAATATTCCCTGAGACTGCATATTTCGCGGTTATGGAGGGTCTTCGCATTTAAAAAGCCTCGACCCCCGCAGTTCCGCGGGATGTACAGTCTCATCACCGATGATCGTGGGTGATGCATCCGGTTTGCGGTCAACAGTGTACGGACCCTCCTTTCCAGGGCGTCGAGTTCGGTCTGAGTCCATTTGAGTATGCCGAAATTTGAGTATACATCAAAACCGGCATAACCCAACTGTTGAAGGCGCGCACCTTGTTTCCGCCTGAAAGAAGACTTATCAATACCTTCTTCAGGCGGCCAAAAAAGCGCTCCTTCAACGATTGCTTCATGTCAGTAACGTTGATGCTTAATGCTTCTGATGCTTAAAGCTTTCGGCTGAGGAAAGGGATTTAAGGTGTATGGAATCCGAAAGTTGAATTCCCTCGGATTCCATTATCTCCCCTCGCTTCACATGCATGTCTGCACATTTGTCCACACCAAACTCCATTCTGATGGCGTCACTGAAAGTTTCAGTTACCTTCAGTAGCTCCATCAGTCGCAATTTGTTGGGGGCAAAGATTTTTAAGTCATCCATGTAGAGGAGGTGAGATATGACCTGACCACCTCTCCTCAATCGATAGCCTAGACTTGAATCCTCCAGCAGCGTGCTTAAAGGATTCAGGGCTAAGCAGAACCAAAGTGGACTCAAACTGTCGCCCTGAGATATTCCCCGATTAATTCATACAGGCTCATCATTCCCCTGGATCCGTCGACACCCCGGGGTGTCGGGACAGTCCTTCGCTATCCGGATAGTGAAGGACTGTCCTTCATTGCCCCATACATGATTCAAGGAACGTGCGTAGAGTCGTATCTATTTTGTACAACTCCAGCACCCTCATGAGCCATGTATGTGGCTCCGAGTCGTAGGCCTTCTTATAATCTATCCAGCAAGTCGACAGATCCTTGCGGGAACGACGAACCTGTTGGCTAATGGCCATGTCGATGAGAAGTAGCTCCTCAGTACCACGGGACCCATTCCTACAGCCATTTTGAGAGGCAGACTTGATTAAGTTGGTTTCTATATGTTTGTTAATTTTAGCTCTCAAAATGGATGTGAGAACTTTATAGACCGTCGGTAAACAAGTGATTGGTCTATAATTTTCCGACAGTCGTTGCGCCGACACGTTGACAGCTGGTTCAAGCACCTGAAACAGAGAGGGCATCCGATCACGGTACGCAGTCAAGTTACTTCCCCCCTCTGTAGCTCCAAAGTATGCCCGCATGACATTTTCGTTGAGAGCTTGTGTCCACCTCATGCGCTGCACACTTCCACCGGGAGCGGGGACCCTATCAGAGGCCGGTGGGCCTCGGAGTCCTAAGCTGGCCGGTGGTCAGCCTCTTCCGCGCGGACGTACTGGTGGCGTCGTCGGCGGCGAGAAGTATTCGTCGCTCGAGCTCGACGCAACTGTATCACTGGACTCACGTCTGGAGCAGGGGCCATTTATTCCATTTAAAAACATATTATTTACATTTTTAAATATTTTTATAAAAATATATAAAAAAAAAAAAAAAAAAAAAAAAAAAAAAAAAAAAAAAAAAAAAAAAAAAAAAAAAGACGGTGGCATGCCCGACAGATGTCCACCGTGCCGTCTTTCACAACATATTTCCGGTAGTTGTTCGTCATTATAACTTAATCCATAATCGCAAAGACAAAACCTTCGGTTTCCCCAAAGAGATCACCGCAACCAGGATACGGACGCTAAGAGGTCTACATCGGGTCCATGTAGGACCCGGTAAAAGCGCCCGTGTAGCTCTTTGCTCTGCCATACCTCCCTGCGGTCATTAGTATCTAATACTATAGGTATGCGCCAGTTCTCGTCAGCCAAGGAGAGCGGGGTGAGGCCCTTATCCCAGTGGATAAGGGCCTCACCCCGCTTTCCTTGAACCGACGTGGTGATACACCGAGATGTGGTCTCAGTGAGACCACATCTCGGTGTATCACCACGTCGGTTTCTAGGAAGTATTTCCTGAGACTGCATATCTCACGATTGTGCAGGGTCTTAGCGTTTAAAAAGCCTCGACCTCCACACTTCCGCGGGATATACAGTCTCATCACCGATGACCGTGGATGGTGCATCCGATTTGCGGTCAGCAATGTGCGGACCCTCCTATCCAGGACGTCAAGTTCCGTCTGAGTCCATTTGAGTATGCCGAAAGAGTACATCAAAACCGGGATGACCCAACCATTGAAGGCGCGCCTTGTTTCCGCCTGATAAAAGACTATTTAATACTTTATTCAGGCGGCCAAAGAAGTGCTCAATCAGCGATTGTTTCATATCAGTGGCGTGGATGCCTAACGCTTCCGATCCGACATACCCAAATATTTGTAAGTTTTGGTTGAAGAGAGGGATCTCAGGTGTATGCAATCCGAAAGTTGGGTTCCCACGGATTTCACAATCCCCCCTCGCTTTACATGCATGACCGCACATTTGTCCACATCAAATTCCATCCTGATGGCGCTACTGAACGTTTTGGTTACCTTCAGTAGCTCCATCAGTTGCAAATTATTGGGGGCAAAAAGTTTCAAGTCATCCATGTAAAGGAGGTGAGATATAACCTGACCACCTCTCCTCAATTGATAGCCTAGACCTGAATTCTCCAGCAGTGTGCTTAGAGGATTCAAGGCTAGGCAAAACCAAAGTGGACTCAAACTATCGCCCTGAAATATACCTCGCTTGATCCGTATCGGTTCGCTATTCCTCTGGATATATCGACATCCTGGATAGCAAAGGACCGTTCTCCACTGCCCCATACATGACATCAGGAAGGTGCGCAGAGTTGCATCTACTTTATATAACTCCAGCACCCTCATGAGCCATGTATGTGGCACCGAATCATAGGCCTTCTTATAATCTATCCAACATGTTGACAGATCCTTTCGGGAACGGCGAACCTGTTGGCTAATGGCAATATCGATGAGAAGCAGCTCCTTAGTACCGCGGGATCCGTTCTTACATCCATTTTGTGAGGCAGACATGATTAAGTTGGTTTCTACATGTTTGTTAATTTTAGCTCTCAAAATGGATGTGAGAACTTTATAGACCGTCGGTAAACAAGTGATTGGTCTATAATTTTTGGGTTCCACAGTACTACCTGATTTATGGAGCAGGTGGGTTATTCCGGTCGTTAGGAACAGGGGTAGCGACCCCGACTCTAAGGCTGACTGGAACTGGGATGCCATGCGGGCGTGCGATCTTTGGAACCACTTTATCCAAAAGTTGTGCAGCCCGTCCGGTCCTGGAGATTTCCAGTTAGGCAACGGACGGACTGCACGAGCTACATCTTGGGGGAGGATGGTAAGTGCCCCCATTTCTGGTATAAGATCGCACGCTTGCTCGATTCTCTTAGTCCAGTCACCTTCGGTGTGATTGACAGGCACCGACCAAATGTTTCGCCAGAAGGAACACATGGCGTCATCATCCGGTAGGCGCGTGTCAGCCACACCTTGGTCCAGTCGCTCTCAAGTCCTATAAACCCATTATTATTATTATTATTATTAATTAAGGCAATAAGTTTTAAACATCTCAAAGTTCGAATTCATTAAGCAACTAAAAAGTTTTTAGAAAAAAGTGATAATTTTGTCATTCAAGGTTTCAATATTAAACCTTGAATGACAAAATTATACTTAATAACGGACGGACTACGGACTTATTCATTTTGATCTTTGTACTGAAAATGAGTCTAATTACGTGTTAAACAGGTTAACTGGGTAAACAGCGTACCTGTTTACCCAGTTAACTTACTTAATTTATTATAAAAAAATCTGACCATATCACTTTTTCTGGTCAAAAATATTGCAGGTCTGTGAATACCTTTCGATTCAAGGATCCACTTGCGTAATATTAGGCATTAAAGTGCTAATTTTTGTTAGAGTCAAGTGTCCCCCCCCCCCCTTTTTTTTTTGTGGGTGGGATATCATCAAATAACTTCTCCCGCTCTGGGCGGAGCGGGAGGGTGTGTCAGACTCTTACTGACTAAAACCCACCCGCATTCCTTCCGTTGCCTGTGTTGCGGGGGCCTCGGTGACCCTTTAGTACCTTCCCGCGACCCCGGCAGGCATCGGCCCTAGTGGACCCCTACATTTGTGCTGACGACATCTCTTTGAGGCGCGCGTGGAATACAACGCGCCGTCAACCCGGGCCTGGTCCTTACCGGACAGTGAGCTACCCATTGCTCACCGCCCGCAAGCCCGCGCCTACGGTGGCCGGAAATTCGCCCGGGAGTCCCTCCCTGCCAGCTAAATGGTTGTTGATGGAGATGTGAAAAAATTCACGGCAGTAGGTACCTAATACATATAATGAAATTAAAAGGAAAACTATCACAGCTAAGTGGGCTTTACAAGTTAACGAGTTATAGTAGACCAACTTAAATTTGCAGTTGGAGAATTGACCGTGGCATATATCGATGTATGGGAGAACAGGTTTTTCAGCTACAATGTTAAGTTCGTTTTTGGAATAAATTCATCTCAAGTAATCCCAACTACGGAACCCTTCATTGTGCGTGGTCCGAGACGCACTTGGCCGGTTTTTTAGTTTGCTAACAACAAAACCAGCCATTTTTTTTTAATACGAGTTTATCTATACATACAAATAAATAAAATTGAAGTGTCTGTTTGTAATAAATATCTACTAGGTATTATATGTTTAGAAAATTCGGGTAATATACTTTGATCAGATATATAATCGTGATCCTTCATTAAAACTTCATCAAAATATTCTGAATTACCTACTACATATAACGGAATAAAATTTCCTGACGTAATGTGTTTCATTTCATTATGAACTAACATTCTTTTAATGGCAGAAGGGTTGTTGTTAAACCCTCCTTTGGCTCTAATGGCACAAAAAATACTCCAAGTGATCTTGACTTAGGTTGTAAATGCTTAAAAGCTGAAGGTTATTATTTTTCACTTGAGTTTCGTACAAATAAATTACACTCTTAATACACATTAGGACTGGCCCAAAATTTCAGTTTTTCTATTGGGTGACATTATATTTTTCTCTCCTAGTTTTTATTTGTTCAAGTATAAAATCATTTCATCTAAAAATGGTTTTATGTACGAGACATTTTTGACAGATAGTGGTTTTTTGTAAGTGTGGCTTTCAAATTCCTAGAATTTATGATATCAAACAGATTATTAATTTTTCGAATAAAGTCAACAGTACCAGCAGAGTTCCTAAATTCGTCAATATTGAGTTCTTTATTACAAAATTCAATAGCATTTGCAACGGATTCACTCATTTTTTTTTTTTTTTGGGTGGGAAATTATCAAATAACTTCTCCCGCTCTGGGCGGAGCGGGAGGGTGTGTCAGACTCTTACTGACTAAAACCCACTCGTGTTCCTTCCGTTGCCTGTGTTGCCAGGGGCCTCGGTAACCCTTTCGAACTGTCCCGCGACCCCGGCAGGCATCGGCCCTAGTGGACCCCTACACTTGTGCTGACGACATCTCTTTCAGGCGCGCGAGGAACACAACGCGCCGTCGACCCGGACCTGGTCCTTACCGGATGGTGAGCTACCCATTGCTCTGCACCGTCCGCAAGCCCATATCGGTCCGTAGGTGGTGTGCCCCTTTTTTACTATAATAGACTATAATAGACATCAGTTTGCCATTATTCCACACATCAGCTTTTCCCAAGTCAGTGGAAGTGCAACTTTCATTCGACTTATTTGTTGTAATATAGCAGTGCGGTTGCAATTACTCCACTCTTTGATCGTGTAAAAGCAACTAAGCAGCAGTCATAGTCCGTTTTATTTATCTTCAAACAAAAAGCGTTGTGTTAAAGTGTTGTGTGGAAAAAAAGACAAGAAAAATATGATATATTTTGCGATAATATGCCATCTTTATTACTACATGTCATAATGACAATTCGTGGCCTGTTCAATGGCTCATAGTCTTACTTTCATATGCGGAATTAAATTTTTCGTCTATATTTCTTACATTTTAGTTAATATTTTCATAGGCCGCTAGATTCCTTAGTAAATAATGATTTATAAATAATATTAATTTAAAAGTTATAACTTATTCGCCATTAATAGCAACTCGCTTATCATCACACACAAAGCATTCACTCGGCTTTTAGCTGAGAAATAGAAAAAAGGTTTCAATTTTACGACTTCTAGGACTGCCTTTGCAGTTAATTTAGGGTTCCTTAGCGCAAAATATTAAATCATTATTATACTGTCATTAATACTATAAGTAAACAAAACATTAATTAATTCTATTTTATTTTATTAATAATATGTGAGTGACTTTTACAAAATATTTTAGTGACAAATGGTGGTAAGTAGTCAAATGAGCACCTTACTTCCGCCAAATTCGATAAAGAATCTTTAACAACAAATATTAAAACAAATGTATAATCACTTGTTGCATCTTATAAAAGTAATATAAGTACCTAGACTTTTTTTTTTTTTGAGTGTGGGAAATCATCAAATAACTTCTCCCGCTCTGGGCGGAGCGGGAGGGTGTGTCAGACTCTTACTGACTAAAACCCACCCGTATTCCTTCCTGTTGCCTGTGTTGCGGGGGCCTCGGTGACCCATAAGTACCTTCCCCCGACCCCGGCAGGCGTCGGCCCTAGTGGACCCCTACCTATGAGCTGACGACATCTCTTTAAGGCGCGCGTGGAATACAACGCGCCGTCGACCCGGGCCTGGTCCTTACCGGACGGTGAGCTACCCATTGCTCACCGTCCGCAAGCCCATACCGGTCCGCTTCGCCATAACGGTCCTGTAGGACGCGCCCTTCTTTTCCGCATCCGGCTGTAGTGTGATTACTACAGCTGCGGAATTCGGGGCGCAGAGCCTAGCCGCGGCGGTTCGCTCCTTGCGCCGCTGCCGCCTCTCCCTCTTTATGGCCGCCCTTTTTGCCTTAGCCGCCTTCCTCTTCTCCCCGGCTACTTGCCATTCGGCATCGGCCGGAAGAGATTTAGGAGGCGGGGGCGGCCGTCTCGCCACCGGAGCCCTCGCCGCCAGGGCTGGGGCCCTCGCCGCCGGGGCCGGAGTCCTCGCCTCTGGGGCTGGAGCCTTCGCGGCCCGCGCATTCGCCCCGCCCTTTGGCTGCCCCGACGACCCCGGTTTGGCCGTGGCAGCTGTGGCGGCAGAATACGACGGGGCTTTGCGCTGGCCTGAGGCCGGCTGGCTCGGACTATGGCCTCTAGAGCGGAGAAACGACTCCGCAAGGAAGCCATCTCCTGCCGCACCAGGGTCAACACCCGGTCTTCAGCAGGCACGGGCCGCCCCTGCCCATGCTGCTGCCCCCCCTTCGGCTCCACTTGGGAGTCGGCTCTTCTGAGCCCAGCCAGGTCCGCTCGGAGCTCCTCATTCTCCTTTTTGAGAAGCTCCATGGCGGCTGTCAAGCGGGCGACCTCCGCCCGCATCTCCGACATGCCGTCTGAAAGGAGGCCCTAGGTGAAGGGCCTCCGCTGCCGCCACAATCGAGGCCGTGGCCGCGGATATGGCCTGATCCTTAGAGGACTTGAGCGTCTTCACGGCCACCCCCTTGATCAGGGCTAGCACCACCTCTGCGAACCCGGCCACACGCTCCGAATTGGGGCCGCCAGCGGCGTCCGGCCCACCACCAGGAGCCTCTGAGCCCTGCACTGCCTTTGCGAGCCTCTCGGCTCACTGGGCCTTCTCGGCTAGGCAGGCTCGGCTCGGCTCGCCGACCTCCCTGGTGGAGGGCCCTCTATCCACCCCTTTTCCTCCTCGGGCCCCACCCCGCCGGCTGCAGTGGATTTTTTTCCTCCGACCGACAACCTCGTCGGAGGACGACCCCGAGTTGGGGCGCTTCGAGGTTCGTCTGAACTCTCGGCTCCTCCCGTCCACCTGTTTGTGCTCCGAGCTCCGACCTGAGCTCTTTGTACTAGATGCGGCGTCGGACTCCGACCCCGCATCACTCTCCTCCACTTGACTTTTGGTTTTTTTATATTTTTTTTCCATATTTTGATCCCACGAGCGTGGGGGATGTAAAAAGTACACCTAGGTTCACCCCCTGTCCCTAGGCAAGTGTACATTTATAACCCAACCAGGGGGTCCACTGGTACCCTGGCTGGAGGTGCGCTAACGACTGATGCGCCACCTACAACTAGGAAGTTGCAGATGACACTACTCCTCAGCCATTCATATCCTCGCCGCGCACCAAAACTTGATATTAGCTCATCGTAAGTCATTCTTGGGAAATCTGCTACGTCTTGTAACGTTGCCTCCATCCTCTGAAATGAAATGTTCCTTTGTGCGTTTAGACGGTGTTGATCAACGTAATCTGCTAGTACGTTTGGCCTATTCATATTTCTTTCTATCATTTCTAAAAAGCTTTCAGTCAGGCGACTGTCGCTGTAACTCTCTTGGGTTGCGTTGATTAGCGCTGCAACTATTCGAAAATCTACTATTGCATTGGGCAAAGTATTATTAAAATATCTATGACGGAATATCTTAAAGTCCCTCTTCATTTTTCCGTTGGTGGTTTCTACCACCCATCTGACAGTTACTAATCTTGATTTGATTTGCAGCTTCAGTGGACAGTTGTATTTCGTGTCTGCCCAGCGACTGTGGTGTACAGACCGTAAATCCACATTCTTCGGCATATGTCAATGCATCCCGAAATCCTCTATCTAAAATCATCACGTCAGATCACGACGATAGCAAACGAAGGACTGCGTTGACAAACAGTGTTTATGTTACCATCATAAGCAGGTAAAAACAGGTTTACTACAAAGCAAGCGCGAGCGCAAAAAAAAACCATTGTTTCGGAGCAGGCCACCAACGCGGGGTGCGTGCAGAAAACCTCCTCGTGTGCCTGATTGCTGCTGGTTCCCTGCGAATACGTTCGGGGGAAAGAGCAGTCGTCGGGTTGGTGCATCCTGGGTACGGCCAATAGTCTCTCCATGTTTCGGAGAGGGTATTGACCGTGGCGAATTTCTGCGTGGCGGGGAGCTTCATGCTCGATCGTCGGTCGTCCACTCCCCTCTCTGCTTACGGAGGGCAGGTCGAGTGGGCGAAGAGTGGCGGTGCTTGCTGTGCACTTACCCTGCCAGCAAGCAAGCAGCGGGAGAATGATTCTTCTGCCTGCAACCGTCGAAATCGTAATCCGTAAAGAGACCACAGTCATGTTTTGTGGCTTGGAACGGGACGAGGATCTTGGCTTGGTCGCCCGGATCGCGAGGAAGATAACCTCTATAAAAATTCCTCTAATATCAAGTTTTGGTGCGCGGCGAGGATATGAATGGCTGAGGAGTAGTGTCATCTGCAACTTCCTAGTTGTAGGTGGCGCATCAGTCGTTAGCGCACCCCCAGCCAGGGTACCAGTAGACCCCTGGTTGGGTTATAAATGTACACTTGCCTAGGGACAGGGGGTGAACCTAGGTGTACTTTTTACATCCCCCACACTCGTGGGATCAAAATATGGAAAAAAAATATAAAAAAACCAAAAGTCAAGTGGAGGAGAGTGATGCGGGGTCGGAGTCCGACGCCGCATCTAGTGCAAAAAACTCAGGTCGGAGCTCGGAGCACAAACAGGTGGACGGGAGGAGCCGAGAGTTCAGACGAACCTCGAAGCGCCCCAACTCGGGGTCGTCCTCCGACGAGGTTGTCGGTCGGAGGAAAAAAATCCACTGCAGCCGGCGGGGTGGGGCCCGAGGAGGAAAAGGGGTGGATAGAGGGCCCTCCACCAGGGAGGTCGGCGAGCCGAGCCGAGCCTGCCCAGCCGAGAAGGCCCAGCGAGCCGAGAGGCTGGCAAAGGCAGTGCAGGGCTCAGAGGCTCCTGGTGGTGGGCCGGACGCCGCTGGCGGCCCCAATTCGGAGCGTGTGGCCGGGTTCGCAGAGGTGGTGCTAGCCCTGATCAAGGGGGTGGCCGTGAAGACGCTCAAGTCCTCTAAGGACCAGGCCATATCTGCGGCCACGGCCTCGATTGTGGCGGCAGCGGAGGCCCTTCACCTAGGGCCTCCTTCAGACGGCATGTCGGAGATGCGGGCGGATGTCGCCCGCTTGACAGCCGCCATGGAGCTTCTCAAAAAGGAGAATGAGGAGCTCCGAGCGGACCTGGCTGGGCTCAGAAGAGCCGACTCCCAAGTGGAGCCGAAGGGGGGGCAGCAGCATGGGCAGGGGCGGCCCGTGCCTGCTGAAGACCGGGTGTTGACCCTGGTGCGGCAGGAGATGGCTTCCTTGCGGAGTCGTTTCTCCGCTCTAGAGGCCATAGTCCTGCGCCCCCCGTCGGTGGCGAGCCAGCCGGCCTCGGGCCAGCGCAAAGCCCCGTCGTATTCTGCCGCCACAGCTGCCACGGCCAAACCGGGGTCGTCGGGGCAGCCAAAGGGCGGGGCGAATGCGCGGGCCGCGAAGGCTCCAGCCCCAGAGGCGAGGACACCGGCCCCGGCGGCGAGGGCCCCAGCCCTGACGGCGAGGGCTCCGGTGGTGAGACGGCCGCCCCCGCCTCCTAAATCTCTTCCGGCCGATGCCGAATGGCAAGTAGCCGGGGAGAAGAGGAAGGCGGCTAAGGCAAAAAGGGCGGCCAAAAAGAGGGAGAGGCGGCAGCGGTGCAAGGAGCGAACCGCCGCGGCTGGGCTCCGCGCCCCGAATTCCGCAGCTGTAGTAATCACACTACAGCCGGATGCGTAAAAGAAGGACGCGTCCGGGTCCACAGGACAGTCCGGGTCCACAGGACCGTTATGGCGAAGGTGGGTGAGGTGGTGCGCCTCGAGGAGCTCGGCGCTACCACCGGCCTAAAAATGAAGATAACGGCGACTGGGGCCCGAATGGTGGAGGTCCCCGGTGCGGCCAGTGGCCCGGCCGCTGACGCTCTGGCCGAAAGGCTTAGGGCGTCCCTAAATGCGGACGAGGTCCGAGTGTCCAGGCCCACCAAGTGCGCTAGCATGCGCATCATGGGCCTGGACGACTCCGTGACGGAGGACAAGGTGGTCGCCGCAGTAGTTAGGACTGGAGGGTGCTCTGCCGAGCAGGTGAGGGTGGGCACCATCCATCCTGACTCCGCGGGGCTGCAAACCGTTACGGTGAGCTGTCCCGTGTCGGCGGCCAAAAATATTCCCAGAGAGGGCCAAAGGTTATTGGTGGGCTGGGTGTCCGCACAGGTTAAACTGCTGGAGCCCAGACCTCTGAGGTGCTTCCGTTGCCAGGTGGGCGATCACGTGCAAGCCAATTGCACCTCGGAGGTGGACCGCAGCGGTCTCTGCTACCGCTGTGGTCAGCCCGGGCACAAGGCCGGCTCCTGCAACGCCACGCCGCACTGTGCCGTATGTGCGGCGGCTGGCAAGCCGGCCGACCACCGGATGGGGGGCAAGGCCTGCACCGCACCCGCCAAAACCAAGGCCAGGGGTAAGCCCTCCGCCACCGCCGCCACCGCCGTCACTGCCGCAGCCGCCGCCGCCGCTGCCGCTTCCACCACCGTAGTCGTCGCCGCCATAGCCGCCGCGGCAGGACCCCTGGTTCGGGAGGAGGCCAATGCCAACATGGAGTGCTAATAATGGCCCCATTACGCCTCCTCCAGGCGAACCACTGCGCCGCCGCTCAGGATCTGCTCCAGAGCATGGCGCAGTGGTCCATTAACATCGCCGTGGTCGCTGAGCAGTACTTTGTCCCGCCCAGGGATGACTGGGTGGAGGACCTGAGCGGCTCAGTGACCCTAATTTCGTCGGCCGCCGCCGGTACCCCGCCCTTCGAGGCCGTCAAGAGAGGACGGGGCTGCGTAGCAGCACGGTTCGGGGAGATTGTCGTGGTAGGGGTCTACTTCTCTCCGAACCGAACTCTTGCCGAGTTCCACAACTCCCTTGCGGAGTTGAGAGACGGCGTCGTCGGGTTTGGTTCCCTCCCCGTGTTAGTCCTCGGGGACTTCAACGCCAAGAATTTGGCTTGGGGTTCCCGGTTAACGGACACACGGGGCAGGATGGTGGAGAACTGGGCTCTGGAGACAGGCCTGGTCGTCCTAAACCGGGGTTCTGTCCCCACGTGTGTGCGGATGCGGGGTGAATCAGTGGTGGACATCTCGTTCGCCAGCCCCGCTCTGTCGCCGCGTGTAGTTGACTGGCGCGTTATGGAGGGGGTGGAGACCTATTCCGATCACCGGTATATCCAGTTCGACGTCTCCGCCCAGACCTCGGACGCGCCGGTCAGACGGGCCCCGAGTGGTCCGCGGTGGGCGCTGAAGCAGCTGGACCGGGAGCTCCTCCTGGAAGCCTCGATCGTGCAGGCCTGGGTGTCACCACCGGACAGGCCTGCCGACATCAACGACGAGGCGGAGTGGTTCCGGGAGGCCATGTCCGACATATGTGACGTGGCAATGCCCCGGGTCCAGCCTGGACGTGCCTCGCGTCAGGTGTACTGTTGGTCGCAGGAGCTGACGGCTCTGCGCACTGCGTGCGTGGCTGCGCGACGCCGGTACACCAGGCACCGCAGGCTCCGTATCAAACCTCCAGATACGGAAGCCATTCAGGCGGAGCTCTACGAGGGGTACAGAGCGGCGAAGACCGCCCTCCAAGCGGAGATCCTGCGGGCCAGGGGGTTGGCCCGCGAGGAGTCGCTGGGGACTTTGGACAGGGACCCGTGGGGACGCCCGTACAAAGTGGTGCGGGATAAACTCCGCCCATGGGCTCCCCCGCTGACGCAGAGTCTCCGGCCCCAGCTTGTGGAGGACGTGGTGAGCGCTCTGTTCCCTTCCCGAGGGGAACACACCTCCCCGTCTATGGCTCCGCCTACTGAGGTGCCCGATGCGGACCACACCGCCAACGACGACGGCGACGACGATGCTCCGGAGGTGACCGAGGTAGAAATGAGAGCGGCGGTACGCAGGCTTAATGCCAAAAATACCGCCCCAGGACCCGACGGCTTACCTGGGAAGGCCTGCTGGAGCCACCTCACCTCACCTCACCTTGGAGGCTCTCGGACCTCGACTTAGGGGGCTCCTAAGCGCATGTTTGGAGAGGGGCCAGTTCCCGCTTCGTTGGAAGACGGGAAAACTGGTCCTCATAAAGAAGGCAGGGCGCCCTGCGGACTCTCCGTCCGCTTATCGGTCCATCGTGCTGCTCGACGAGGTGGGCAAGCTCTTTGAAAGAGTCATTGCAGACCGCCTCGTCGGCCAGCTGGTGCGGGTGGGCGGATTTCGCGGAGAGCCAGTTTGGTTTCCGCAGAGGGCGCTCTACGGTGGACGCCATCATGCGTGTGCGAGCCCTGACGACGGGGAATGCTGTTGCCCAGGGTGGAGTCGTCTTGGCGGTGTCTCTAGACATCGCCAATGCCTTCAATACCCTGCCCTGGAGTTGCATCAGGGAGGCACTCCGGTATCACCGGATGCCGACCTACCTCTGTCGTGTGGTCGAGGCCTATTTGACGGACAAGGTCGTCATCTACCCCGGTCACCAGGGAGTGTGGAACCGGCAAGAGATGTCGTGCGGTGTCCCACAGGGATCGGTCCTGGGGCCGCATCTGTGGGACATCGGATACGACTGGGTGCTGCGCGCCGACCTCCCTAGCGGCGTCAGCGTAGTGTGCTACGCTGACGACACGTTGGTCCTGGCGCAGGGGAGGTCGCACCAGGCGGCAGCCGAATTAGCGGCACGCGGGGTTGCGACAATCGTCGAAAGGATCCGGCAATTGCGACTCGAGGTGGTCCTGCACAAGTCCGAGGCCATGTGTTTTCATGGTCCTCGGAACGCGCCACCTTTGGGGTCCCAAATAACGGTAGGAGGTGTTTCTATCGGCGTCGAGTCGACGATGAAGTACCTGGGACTCGTCCTCGACAGCCGGTGGAACTTCGTGGAGCATTTCCGACGTTTGGCTCCCAAACTGGAGCGGGCGGGCGCTGCATTGAAGCGGCTCCTGCCCAATCTAGGGGGTCCAAACGCCTCCTGCCGAAGGCTCTACGCGGGGGTCGTGCAGTCCATGGCCCTCTACGGGGCTCCTGTATGGGCGCGCTCTCTGGCGCTGCGGCCAGCCCGCCGGTTGAGCGCGGCCCAAAGGGTCATGGCCATCCGGATGATCCGGGGATACCGCACGGTCTCCTGTGAGGCAGCGAGCCTCCTTGCCGGATTGCCGCCATGGGATCTGGAGGCAAAAGTCCTCGCGCACGTATGGGAGTGGCACGAGGAGGCGAAACGCCAGGGCGTAAGTCCGCTGCCGCGAGAAATCGCGGCACAGCGGACGGAGCTCCGGCGGATCTCATGGCGTCATGGAAAGTACGGTTGTCGCAACCCAGTCCTGGGCACGCCACGATTGCGGCGATAAGTCCCCTCTTTGAGGAGTGGCTGGAGAGGCGCCACGGCGTCCTCACCTTCCGCCTGACGCAGGTCCTCACCGGACACTGCAGCTTCGGGAGGTTCCTGTGTCGGATAAGGCGGGAGGAAACGTCCGGGTGTCACCACTGTGTGGATCGCCCGGAGGACACGGTGGAGTATACGGTGGAGGTCTGCCCGGCTTGGGCAGAGCACCGCCGTGTCCTCGTGGAGGCGATCGGCGGCAGAGACCTCTCGCGTCCGGCCCTGGTTCAGGCCATGGTACGGAGCGAGAGGGCATGGGCAGCCGTCACCTCCTTCTGCGAAGCAGTAATGCTCGCGAAGGAGGAGGCGGGACGGTTGAGGTAAAGGCAAGTTTCGCGCCCTCTTGCCCCTAGCCGCCGCAGGAGACGCCCAGGGCGTCGGGAATCCCGGGCGGATTTCCGGCCACCGTAGGCGCGGGCTTGCGGACGGTGAGCAATGGGTAGCTCACCGTCCGGTATGGATCAGGCCCGGGTCAACGGCGCGTTGTATTCCACACCACGCCTCAAAGAGATGTCGTCAGCACATATAGTAGGGGTCCACTAGGGCCGATGCCTGCCAGGGTCGCGGGAAGGTACTTATGGGTCACCGAGGCCCCCGCAGCACAGGCAGGGAAGGAATACGGGTGGGTTTTAGTCAGTAAGAGTCTGACACACCCTCCCGCTCCGACCAGAGCGGGAGAAGTTATTTGATGATTTCCCACCCTCAAAAAAAAAAGGCCACCAACGCGCCGGGTCTAAGCCGCCAGGCGTAGGTAGCGAACAAATACTTTATCTCTTTCTAGCTTGAACAAAAACAAGGCTAACAGATTCAGATAAAATAGTAGCTGCCTTTCAACGATATGTTATTAAATATCACTGTTTATTAACAAGGATTTGTAGTTATGATTTATTTAAAAAAAAAACTTAACCCCATAGTTTTTCGAGGAAATAAAATCATTTTTTTTATGAACACATTAAGCCCATTCAGAACGCACATAAGAAGTTTTTGTCAACTTTGGATTTTTTTTGGCCATCTCCTTTAAGTTCAGTGCATCTTTTTCTTTCTATTTCACTAAGAAAAGGACAGAAGATACATAGTTTAATCGTTTATTTCGTTTAGTCCTGTCAAATTAATCAGCGCTTGACGTAAATTGACGTAATTTTAGTAGGCAAGTTTTTAATCACGTCTAAATTTGTATGGAGTAGTGACATGCGCTGATTAATTTGTCAGGACTAAACTAAAATTTACCTTCTGTCCTTTTCTTAACGAAATAGAAAGAAAAAGATGCACTGAACTTAAATTTAGTTTAGTTTGTGATCAAGGGAATCGGCACCATTGTCAATCTTTTGAGCAAAGACTGAACCAAGGCCGACGACTGAAGCATCGCACTGTAAAAAGAATGGCTTGCAAAAATCAGAACAAGCCACGACAGGTGTGTTAATTAAAGCCTCTTTTATAACAAAGGTTCTACAAAGTTAAACTACATAATCTATTAGCATGAGAAAGTTAAATCCGCTATTGGTGTTTATAGTAAAATGCCAATATTACTGACTTTATTGAACGAAAGTGGTGACTACTTGGAAATGCTAGCTGAAATAATTAAAGATGGAGATAACGATGTTATATGGCCAGTAATACGATGGGTCAAACGCCAAAAAGAAGCAACTGTCGTCAGTACTGTCTCAAGGTGTACTCGTATTGATGAAAAAAATCAAAATAGAGTTTTTAAAGAAGTTTATGCGAATATTAAGACTATACATATATGTATACCCGTTATGCAATCTTGTTGTTAAATATTTTCAAAGAGACAGCGCTCATGGTTTATTGAAAGATGACAAGAATTGGATTTCGAAAGGTGTCTCTAATGGCAGGATAGCGGTTCCATACATTAATCTCAAGAAGAAAGGAATAGTATGTGGATCTAGGGTAATGAATGACAGCAAGAGCCCCGATGCTTTGCTAGCAGCTATTGATATAATCGTTTACATCCATTGTCTTTTGCAAAACTCTCAAGATTCAACGATTACTATTCTTGGGAGGGATGGCAAGAAAAGTTCAATAAAGAGAATTGTAACGCATTGGGATGAAGAAATATCCATTAGAGATATATTTAAGAAACACCGAGTTGGAAAGAAATTAAAGTTATTAACGCGAGAGTCGGAGGCTTTCGAACAGTTTCTTGAAGAAGTTCTTCCTGGATATGATTTTAAGAAACCACTCGAGACTGTACCCTAGGAATGCTGGATTCTTATTCTAACTCTAGTGTATTTTGTTCATAATAATAAAATAAGGACTTCATCAATGGCGCTTACTGCGTTCTTCTATCGTATTTAATGCTTGGTCCGGTATCTAGATTACTGGATACCTAGTTTAAAAAAAGCATGGCCAGAGCTTGTCAGTATCAGATACCGCAAAGGACGCTTCAACCTTTTGTAATGGTTTGAAGTTTTTGTTTGATAAAGTTAATTTAAGTCTAAAGTTTAATACAACACTTGTGCATAACTTGTCAAAATTTCAGCATTGCCTGCAGCATATGAATTATTTAAATAAATTGTGCGGTGAAAAATTCTCCTGTACTGTATACCATGATACTTACAATGCTACATTTATTTATAACACACTTTTGTTTACGGATAACAAAAATGAATTTATGCAATATTTGGAAAATAGGTTTAGGGGGTCAGTTTGTTTGAAGACATACAAAACTATTGTTACTGGTTTCGAGAATTGTTTGTCAGTAGTCAAAATATTTGCAAAAAAGAAATTGTCAAGTCTGATTTGGGTGAACATAAAATGAACAATGTAGTTCATTGTGACCAGAATGGAACAAGTACACAAAATATTAACTTCATAGGCAAGGAGGAAGTTATCTAAAATTAATTTGTAAAAACTCGTAAGTATCAGTTTCTCGAACAAAAATTGTGACAAATTGTCAAGCGCGTGTAAACTGCTGCGATGGGCTGTTGATAAATCATGCCATCAATCGTAGCAGTTTACGCGCGCTTGATAATTTGTCACAATAATTTTGAGATAATTTTCTTTCGAGAAAGTAGCCCTTAATCTAACATCTAACCTTAAGCATTTTAACGTAAATTCATCACTATTTATTTTTTAGTCAAGATTTTAGCACATATAGTTAGTAATTTAATTGTTTAAGAGCTGATTTTTCAATCGTCGATTTCTTTTATCTGAGGAATAACTATGTAGGTTTTGTATAGAAAATATGTCAAACCGTCATAAAAATCATCACATAAAATATATCTGACGATCGAAAAGTCTGCAATAAGACTAAAGAATACTTACATAAAAAATATTACCTGGACAAGTAACTATTTTTAATTACTTATCGTCTCTACTTTATAATACAGAAGAACTCTGAAATGTTTCTCAGACAGAATCTTTTAACCATCTACAATAATTTAAATGATAATCTATTTTGAGAATAGGTACAAATTAATACCAAGTACAAATTAATTAATTTTATACTTATGTATGGAAGTGAATGTTGGGTGTGGCAAAAGAAGGATGAAAGTAGAGTAAATGCTGTGGAAATGCGTTCCTTGAGAAGCATGTTAGGTGTAACTATAAATGAAAGGCTGAAAAATGACGTGAAAAGGCAACGGTGCGGTATAAAGGTAGTGACAAAAATTGAAAATGTAGTGACAAAAATTGAAAAGAGTTTGCTTAGATGGTTTGGTCATGTTGAGAGGATGAATGAAGGGCAACTAACAAAAGGTATTTACAAGGCAGATGTGAGTGGAAATGCCGGGAGGGGACGCCCCAGAAAGACATACATATAGTGACCTCATTGATGATGTTCTTCAAAAAGGTCAGGTGCGTAGTACTCGCAACCGGCGTGCGTGTATGATCAGATGTATGAACGTAAACGAAGCAAAAGGATGATAGGAGCGTAGCGTTCTATAGTTTCTGCCTACCCCCAAGGGAAGAAGGCGTGAGTTTATGTTATGTATGTGTACAAATTAATACATTGTGTTTAATGTATGATATTTTGTATTGGCTTTGTACTGATACTGTAACGTTTTATTGTAAGCTGTGACATCTGAGTAGGAATACGAATACAATTAATCATTACGTCTACTTCATTGATGCCATTCCCTTTTGTTTGTAGGTTTACGTAAAACAATTGCAAAATGTGGTTCCGTTCAATCAAAACACCAGCGGCGGCTGCGGGGTAGGTCGCATTTGGATACGGCTTTTAACTATAAGCCCAATTATTGTCAGTGGTGCCGTATTTTCTCCGTAAACTGTTCCGTTTTTTCACCTCTAGGGGAAATGCGAGTTAATTTGACGTAAAGCGATTATGGCGGTCGCGCCGTCTGCGCAGGCGCAGTACGCCATCAGACACGAACCGCGCTCCCGCGCACTCGCGCCCATTGAAATGGAACCGTGACGTTTGGCGCGAAATTTAAAATGTAACAAACCTTTCGACGACACAAAACAACATCTTTGTTAACTTTTGTAACAAAAGATAGCAAATGATATAAAAAATAATCGAGTTAACTGAAACAAACACTAAACAGATTACAAAAGCGAACGGGAAATTAATAAATCACGGTTGGATTCTTTGCTAACGACGCGTTTGCAATGCGGTCTAATAGCGACAGTAAAATCTGTTTTCTCTGAGATTCCGCGGACGTCTGGTCCGTGCGTTTCTGGTAGTCGAGCATATGCCGACGTACCGGTTGGTGGAGAGCGCGGGCGTGCTCCCCCGGATCCTGCGCGCTGTCAAGATGTGCTTCCTGAACGTGCTGCGCCTGCACGTGTCGCAAACTCAAAGGCAGAAGCGTTTGTACAAGCAGTACATGGAGCAGCTGGCAGGGGCTTACGTAGAGAGATGTACGGACTTGAGCTCAATGCCCTGGGACCGGAGATATAGCTACAGGGTCCCGTCTCCTGAATGGCGGTATTCCCTGCCGTGTGAGGACCACTGGTGCAGCACGGATGGATCCAGGTCCTGCTGTGGCTCGGAGTGCACGGACAGTGGGAGATGCTCGTCGCCTTGCTGCTCGGAAGTGATCTTCAATGGCGGACACCATTTTAGCGGGAAGAGAACGCCGAATATGCATATTTGCCATCCTATTTGCTATCCCGGAACCTTTGGGTGAGTGCTTTTCTCTTTCATTTCCTGGAATACATATTCCAGGAAAAAAAAACATTAGAACTTTAAGTTATGTAAGTTTAAATATATAGGCGAGATTCATTCAATACACACGTATTTAATGGGTCTCGCCTATATATTTAGGTGATTGATTCTTCACATTATTAATCTTCTGCTCGTAAAATATTTATATTGTAATTACATGTCTATTTTAATCTAGAGTTTTTTAATCTATTACAATCTGTTCTTGTTATCGCCTTACATATAAAAAGAATTGCAAAGCAAGGAAAATGTTTATACTTTTTCCGCTCCCAGTCTGTTTTATAAATACATTCACAATAACCTTACGGTACTCGTACTGTATTTAAAAAAGTAAGTAATTTGTGGTCTTATCGTAAGTTATGGTGAATAGAATCTATGGGAAACGCGCTGTTTTTACTCATGACTATTGTCAACTTTTTACTTTTCATGGTACAATAGAAATTAAATGGCATCTATTTCGGTATCCTGCATTTTTTTTTATTCCATTTTTCTCTATGGTAATGGTGCCGACGTAGATAATTCTGTCAGTGTCAGATTTGAAGAAAACCTGCGAAATAAAAAAAACAATATTTTATAAAAAAAAAAACGAAATCCTATACTAACACAGACACAGAATGTAGTTGTTGATGAATAATCGATTTTTACGTGAATCTAGTAACTATAATATCTGGCTTTACAAACAGTAAAATTAAGGAATATTCATATGCATCCTTCATAATATTAGTATAGTAGCACTTTCCCAGCGACTTCGTTCTCCCTATATTCTTCACCTGTCTGTTGGACAATTTCTAGTTGTATTAAGGATCAAATTCGCAAAACACATATTCATTAGTATGAAGCTGATACGTGTCAAGAACGCATTTTCTCGACGGCCGGACTAAAGGTATGCATTGACTGATTCATCAACGTCCAGCCGAATTTTACGAGACTCCATTGGTTAGAGAATATAGGGAGAACGATCTCGCTGGCAAGGTAAAAGGCTGGCATACTAATATGAGAGAATGCATTTGAAAATTCCTTAAAATATTTTACTGTTTGTAAAGCCGGTTAACATAGTTACTAATTTCACATAAAATTCGATTATTCATCATCCAACTAGATTCAGTGTAGGGGTCCACTAGGGCCGATGCCTGCCGGGGTCGCGGGAAGGTTCTAAAGGGTTACCGAGGCCCCTGGCAACACAGGCAACAGGAAGGAATATGGGTGGGTTTTAGTCAGCAAGAGTCTGACACACCCTGGGAGCTCCGCCCAGAGCGGGAGAAGTATGGGATGATTTCACACCCAAAAAAAAAAACTAGATTCAGTGTCAATGCCAGTATTGGATTTAAATAGTGAATTTCTGTCAGATTCCAAAAGCGGTTATTATTGTGAAATTGTGACGATGACCTCATTCCAAAAGTAGTAAGTAGTTTTTGATCATGTCCTATAGGTAGATACCGAATTAAGTATATACTTTGTTCTACTATAGTTTTCTCGTGTAAAACGGTACCTAATTTGTCCATTTGGCACTGGTCTCTAATCATTATCATAAACGCAACACGTGGTTAGCAATAATAATTAACTGTTAATTACTTACTCGGAAAGAGTGCATTGTGCATCTTATTGCACATGTTCTGTTATAGGTAGCTGTTGTTTCATACGATTAAATGGAAATCGAAAGAGAAGATTTCAATAAACTTGTGTTCTTGTTCGGTTCTCTTTTGTTAATACCTACAGACAATGATTAATTAAGGGTGAACTTCACCAATGAAACTGAATGCGATCAGCGCATTTAAACCGCGTTCAAGCTAGAGCTATCAGTGTCATCATTGCTAAGGAATATTGACTCTGACAGCTCTCTTGATACACTCTCAACATTACGTATTGATATTTAGATACCTACCATGCAATTCAACTAAGAATAGTCCCTCTTTATTTATCTGAGTTTTAGTAAAACGTTATTAATGAGCTATTATTTTCTATGCAATCTGTATTTTTCAAGTGACAGTTGACAGATAGACGTCATTGATGTTCCTATTCTTAGTGGAATCGCGTTGTATGACAGTGAAAGAAAGAAAGAAAGAAAAAATTAAAAAAAATACGTTTATTCGCGTTTTTCGTTTATTTGGATTTCTTCATGAAACTTACATCAATGTGGCTAATATGGTGCAATATGGATTCATCTCAAATCGTGTTGCATGGGTTTTCGTAATAGCCACACTATGTGTGTATGAATTGACATTACGCATCTATTTGAATTACACCTGAAACATTGCCGATGTATTCTGTTAAAGTCTCATCGTGAATATTTAGGTGCAGTGAGCTTGAAGTGAGCTGTCAAAGTGTCAATAGTGTCACCGGCCGGTTTTGACGCGTGACATTATTGGAGTGGTTATGGTGTACACCTTTGTTATAATCAGATGCGAATTTGTTTCTCCATCATTTACGTCATTTTTAGGGTTCCATTCCTCAATAGGAAAAACGGAACCCTTATAGGATCACTCGTGTGTTTGTCTGTCCGTCCGTTGCAGTGGATTTGCTCCGAATCTACTGGACCAATTAAGTTGAAATTTGGTACTTACACATGAATTTCTGTGACCCAAATACGGACGAGTAATGTAAATAAACGAATTTTGAATATGAGGGTCACTTTTGGGAGGCAAATTATAAAAAGAAATAAAAAAGTTTTGTAAACTGTACAGTGTGACATATCGAATAAAAGGGCTTAAGGGAATAAGGGGGTCACAAATATATTTTCTTTATAATTTTAAAATAAGGAGTTTTAAAGTTATCTAAGAAAATAGTTGAAAATTAACCATTTATCTCCAAAACTACTGAGCCAAAAAAAATTAAAAGATACAGAAAATAGTAATATACTTACAGATTAGAGGTACCTATCTAATAAAAAGTCTATGGTGTTAAAATAACATGGTGAATCTCTTAATATTGTGCGTACAAGCTTACATTTGCAGTTGGAATGTATGGCAGAACATGTTTTTCAACTACAATGTTATTTTTTTTTCTTGGGATAAAAAACATGGTAGATGACATATTCATTGTACAGAACCCTCACCACGCGAGTTTAACTTGTCCAGTTGCACTTGTCCAATGTTTTCTTTTCTCCTCATGTTTGCAGATAAGTGTATATGTTTTATTGTTGTGTTGTAATGTAAGTGCGTCTTGCTTACAGTGAATTTACATACCTACTACTTAATAAAGTGAAAATGCCGTCAATTAGTACCGGATCAGTTAGAACGAGAGATAAGATTCTAGTTTTTTTTTTTGGTTGGGAAATTATCAAATAACTTCTCCCACTCTGGGCGGAGCAGGGGGATGTGTCAGACTCTTACTCACTAAAACCCACCCGTGTTCCTTCCGTTGCCTGTGTTGCCAGGGGCCTCGGTATCCCTTTCGGACTTTCTTACGACCCCGGCAGAAAGAAAGAAAGAAAGCTTTATTTGCATAAATTGTAGGTACATGACATAAGATATTAAAATAAGTTGTGATCCTTGTACAATTTACCTTAAAATAGGCATGCAAAAATTGTTGTTTATATCTCATAATGATATAATGATCATGCAAGTAATATTATTGAACACGAATATTGAATACGAACTAATTAAATTAGGCACGTCAAAAATAAAAATTTATCAAATAAAAAATACCTTCAATTGAAAGAACGAACACAATTACACGAATATAATGTCAAAACGAATACTTTATTAAATTAGGTTATTTACTTCTATAATTGTTGGTAATCAAGAATAATTAGTTTATGTCATCATCATTTAAAAATTCGTTAATAGAATAATAGCATTTCTCAATAAGTAGTGTTGTTAATCTCTTTTTAAAATTGTGTATTGTGTCATTCTTTATTATGTCAGGTATTTTATTATAAATCGTAGGACCCATGCAAGTCATGTTTTTTTTAAGTAAAGCAGTATTACAGCTCTCAACATGTAAAAGATTTTTATACTGACTCCTGACTGGTCTTTGCCTCATTTGTTGTACTGTAGTGAAAAGGTGCATGTTCCGTTTAACGAAGATTGCCATTTCTAGAACATAAATTGCCGGAAAGGTTAACAGTTTTAGGGATTTAAACACCGGAACGCAGCTATCTGTTGTCTTCATGTTCATAATTGACCTCAAGCAACGTTTTTGGGCTTTGAATACCTGTTCCCTCAGACAAGAACTTCCCCAGAAAATTATACTGTATCTCAGAGTAGATGCCACGATCCCATGATATGCAACCAAAGTTGTAGACATGTTCACTTTCTTAGCTAGATTGAAGAGGACATAAGCAGATGCATTTACTTTTTTGCAAACTTCTTCTGCTTGTGGTTTCCACGTTAATTGACTGTCGATAAATATGCCTAGGAATTTCGCTTTTTGTACTTTATCTATCTTCTGATGAAGATTCTAGTCTTGTAGGACCTACCCTTTTCGTTGAGGATTGTGCCTTGGGTGACTTTTCCTCTTCCATGTAGAGTAGGATACGTTATTGTGACGGTCATAACTAGTCAGTAAGTAGATTTGTGTTGTATGTATTGTACTCAGGTATGCTAGAAGAGATTTCTTTAGAAATAAGCATCACCTTTGTACGTATTTTTCTGTTCCTTTCTTCTTGTCTGTTCATATGTGTGTCTTCTCTAACTGAACAGACAGCTGTGCTGCTGGGGAGTTTGATGGCCACTTCTTCTTTCCTGCTAAAGCACTAGGAAGTGGTGAAGGGTGGGCGTTTTGTGGGACTGTCTTATGTAATTTTGACGTTCGAAAAGTGCTGATTCTCAGCCTAGTTTGAATAAATGACTTTTGATTTGTACATAAACTGTTCAATAAAATAAATAAATGTCATTTATCTACTTACTGATTTATGACCGTCACAATGTAAAGAAAGTCGAAGTTTTTTTTTATGGAATTGCACCGTTTTAACTGCTACTTGCAACCATAACCGTTACTGTATCTGAATCGAAGCATAAGTTTACCTCTGCTTAACCACCCATGCAGAGAGATTAAGAACATTCGTGATGATTCTTACATTGTGTAAGAAACAGAGCTAAGACAAACATTGTTCGCGTGGAACAAGCGTCGCCTTTATTTCATTGCGTATTCACGCTCCGATGAGCAGCGTAATTATGCACTGAATGCTTCTTGCAAAAGGTTAATATCCTATGATGTTATGAAACTAAGACAAATTGGTAGGACCTGTTGAGGGTTGCCGAGTGCACTTGGAAAAAAAGACAAATAAAATTATGTGTATTGAAATTAATCAGTTAATTTCCTATTTCGAAAAATGTAGTGCAACTTATTATTGGAATGATTTGTAATCGGCTTTTTACTATTTGACTGCAAATCTTTTTAAATATTTGGTTCAATTATGTATTCATGGTTAACCCCGCGGCGTCGCCCGCGTACATAATCAGCCTATAATGTTCCCACTGCTGGGACGCAGACCTCCTCTCTGTGAGAGGGAGTGGGCCGTAATCCACCACGCGGGACCAGTGCGGGTTGGTAGATGTCACATGTCTACGAATGTTTGGTTCTAGGACATGCCAGTTTCCTCACGATGTTTTCCTTCACCGTTTTGAGAGCAGTGGTGATGAAATAAATTATAAAAAGTAAAGCGCCTGTCTGGGTTCAAACCTACGACCTATTACTCGTAAGTCGCGGCCGTTACCTCTGTGTTACCACTGGTCCGCTGCCCGCGTGAATGTAGGAAAATATCCCACGGGAACGTACTACCGGGATTAAATGCATCCGTAATGCGTTGTTTTTATACTTATTGGTTTACGCGGCGCACGCCAGTAAAGCTCTCATTCGGCATTATTTTCCGGCCGACATCTTCAACAATCATCGTCACATACCGGCGCCGGAAAGTTTATTTTTAGGGGGGTGCATCTTCAGCTCTACGAAGCGAGCTGGGATATGATAAGGTTATCGTTTCTCTATTCATACAAGAGGTAACTTTACTTTGTCGACATATGCAGAAAAGCTTATGTTATTTGCATCCGCCTCGAATGGGATAGGTTTTATTTTGTCCATTCATACAGAAAGAGGACTAACTGTGTCGATTTATGCAAAGAAGCCTATGAATTAAGAAGAGTAGGATGTAAGAGCGGGCAAAGAGCAAAGCAAGCTCGATAATGTTAGCACCCCGCCTAGGCTCGATTAGATTTTCGGTTATGAGTGAGTTCGGTTATTTGTCACTTCAGTGAATTAGTCGACGGCTTTAGAATTGAGAGGAACATTTTAAGATCTCGCCTCGAATAGATACAGTACTCGAATAATGTCTCAGATTAAATTAATGTATTATGTGAAGATTATATTAATGTATTAGTTTTCGGTTATTTTTATAGGTCTGAATGTTTTTACATCTATATTTTATTTTGAAGCCAGGGAGGTGCAAGTGCACCCTCTTGCACCCCACTCCCGACGCCTATGGCCACATATCAACCCATGTACACAAAACCTTAATGAATTTTGCACCTAAACCTTCCTCATGAATCACTCCGTTCATTGGTGAATCCGTATGAAAATCCGTTCGATTGTTTTTGAGTTTAGCGGTTTCGGACAGACAGACAGACGCGGCGCGGGCGGGGCACTTTGTTTTATAAGTAGTGAAGATACTGATTAAATAGCGACTGCTTAAGATGTTCTAAAATCAAAACTTTTGTAATTAAAAAGCGAACAACAACTGTAGAAAATTTGAAAAGACTGGGGCTCTTATTCATAGACGTCCATCAAACTTATTTTAATTAAAATGCTGCTAACGTTCGATTGTCCTTATCTGTCACTTTGACATTTGAGTTAGAAAGTGGCCAAATCTATAGGAATGCTACGTTTTATGAATAAGGGGATAAATATTTATACATTGGTGTTTTACAAGGGAGTGTTTTTGGCCCAGCTTGTTTTGCGTCCTTTCATTACTCTTGATTTTGATTATCATTGATTTTATTATACTTCCTTCAAAAGATCTACCTCAAGCAGTGAAAACCCTGGGAGGTTCCTGTGTCGGATAAGGCGGGAGGAAACGTCCGGGTGTCACCACTGTGTGGATCGCCCGGAGGACACGGTGGAGCATACGGTGGAGGTCTGCCCGGCTTGGGCAGAGCACCGCCGTGTCCTCGTGGAGGCGATCGGCGGCAGAGACCTCTCGCGTCCGGCCCTGGTTCAGGCCATGGTACGGAGCGAGAGGGCATGGGCAGCCGTCACCTCCTTCTGCGAAGCAGTAATGCTCGCGAAGGAGGAGGCGGGACGGTTGAGGGAAAGGCAAGTTTCGCGCCCTCTCGCCCCTAGCCGCCGCAGGAGACGCCCAGGGCGTCGGGAATCCCGGGCGGATTTCCGGCCACCGTAGGCGCGGGCTTGCGGACGGTGAGCAATGGGTAGCTCACCGTCCGGTAAGGACCAGGCCCGGGTCGACGGCGCGTTGTATTCCACGCGCGCCTCAAAGAGATGTCGTCAGCACATAGTAGGGGTCCACTAGGGCCGATGCCTGCCGGGGTCGCGGGAAGGTACTTATGGGTCACCGAGGCCCCCGCAACACAGGCAACAAGAAGGAATACGGGTGGGTTTTAGTCAGTAAGAGTCTGACACACCCTCCCGCTCCGCCCAGAGCGGGAGAAGTTATTTGATGATTTCCCACCCTCAAAAAAAAAAAAAAAAGTAGTGAAAACCCTACTGTTGATGCCCTATTAATTACCACATGCAACAGCTAACAAACAAGCTAATTCAAACTATTAATTTACTAATTCATCAGATATTTCCGGACATAACAGTTTTGTAGCGCTCATGTATGTACTTAAATGAGTTTTTAGATGAGAGATTTTGATCATGTTTTACTAATTTATTATTTTTAATGATCTCTATAATTATCATGATATTTTAAAATAATTAGACTTGGAGTGACATTATACTTTATTTCATTAATATTTGCATGCCAATGTTTAAGCAAACGTGATGATCTGTTTTTATCTGTACTTTTAACATCTCTTGCATGCTGACAATTTATGTTGTATGTATTGTACTCTTGTTTGAGCCGAATAACAGTGAATGTCAGCGAATGTTTAGCCGAAAGACGTCCACAGCTGGACATAGGCCTCCCCCAAGCACCGCCACTTTGACCGGTTCTGTGCTTCCCGAATCCAGCGGATTCCTGCGGCCTTCACAAGGTCATCGGTCCACCGGGTCCACCTTCACCAGTCTTCTAACGCTACGTCTTCCGGTACGCGGTCGCCACTCCAGAACCTTTCGGCCCCATCGGCCATCCGTTCTGCGAGCGATATGCCCTGCCCACTGCCACGTTTGGCAAGTCTTCGGGCCATGTCTATATATGATTATTTTATCATAACTTATTTACTGTTATTAACATCATGTTCATCACGCAACAAGAAGGTTTTACGATCAAGGAAACATCGGGTAAACACACCACACCACAGACTGCGCTGCAGAATTCTATTGCAAAAGCAGTAGACCACAATAGCCGTAAAACTTATAGCCATGTAGGCAAACAAGTTCTTGAGCCGAATAGCGTGTATTTGAGAAAGTCTTAGAGCAGCAATGAACTGCGGAAGATTGATGATAAACTGTGTGTTCCAAGAAGACGTAAACCATTATTAAATTCTAAGAACATTATACACACTACCGTACTGCATACCTACGAAATGCATTTTATATAACTATTTCACGAGAACAGTGTTGCTCTCGTGAAATAGTTGTATAAAATGTCTTGTGTCAACGTGAAATAGTTCTAAATTAACACAGTTCTCGGTGTCGAGAACTGTGTTTATTTAAAACTAACATAAGAATAATAGAAAGATACATCAACTTTACATAACGGTGTTACAACAGCAAGACGTATGTTATAACTATATATGATTTACCTATGGAAATCTGCAATGTAATAAATGCGAAGAACTGCTCAAAGGTATTAAAAAGATACTTTCTAGATTGCAGTGCGATCTAGAAAGATAAATAAAAATATACCTAATTGTTCATTAATTAATATTTGGTGGCACCGAGTTAAATATTAATTAATGAACAATTAGGTATATGTGGCACCGAGTTTTCCGGCCACCGTAGGCACGGGCTTGCGGACGGTGAGCAATGGGTAGCTCACCGTCCGCAAGCCCGTCCGTAAGGACCAGGCCCGGGTCGACGGCGCGTTGTATTCCACGCGCGCCTCAAAGAGATGTCGTCAGCACAATTGTAGGGGTCCACTAGTGCGGATGCCTGCCGGGAAATGAAATGAAATTAAATGAAATGAAATGAAATTGTTTATTCTGTAAATAGGATATGAGAATCACTTTTACACGTCATATTAAAAAATAAGCTAGATGGAGTCGACATTTCCTATCTGACTACCCCTGAGAAGAAATGGCGAAACAAACTCAAGGGTCAAAGTCTCTTTTAAAGTCCAGACATAATCTTGGTCAGATCATGTGAGGACCATGTAGATCTATGTCTGAAATGGTCTTTTGAGAAAAGAACCACACAAATTTGAGTGGACCTGTCCAGTCAGTGCAAGCATTTGTCAGTAATCGTGTAGCTCAACTCAAAACTTAAGGAGCTCAACGACTCGACGAACAATACCAAGGAAAGGACAATTGGTTTGGCCGCATAAAGAACTCAAAATGCCAGACCATAATTAAAACTAAGAGAAAAAAAAAAAAAAAAACAACGAAATAAATAAAGATGACCCACATAGTGCTCACATTCACAATAATTAAAGTAATATAATACTTTTCAAGGTACATACATAAATATTCACTTAATTTTGCTTATAATATTCATCAATGTCAATATGTACATATAGTTGTACATAATGATGATTTTGCATAATTTAAATATCAAATTTAATGGTTTTAGCACAAAGCTTATCAGAGCGAGCAGCTCAATCCCAAGCTTTTTTGTCTTCTAAATAATCTGAAATTTTATAGTACCCCTTTTTACAAAGTTTGGTTTTAATACAGCTTTTAAATCGTTTAATGGGTAAATTTCGAATAGCAATAGGAAGTTTGTTGTAAAAGCGTATACATTGACCCATGAACGAGTTGCCTACTCTGTGGAGGCGAGTGTGTAGTACAGCAAGATTATGTTTATTCCTGGTATTTAAACTGTGGATATCGGACATTTTCTTAAAATTTGATATATTTTTGTGTACATACATAAGATTATCAAATATATATTGAGAGGCTACAGTCAGAATATCTATTTCTTTGAATTTTTCTCGAAGGGAATCTCTTGGACCTAGGTTGTAAATGGCTCGAACAGCCCTTTTTTGTAAAACAAAGACGGTATTAATGTCCGCACAGTTTCCCCAGAGAAGAATCCCATAGGACATAAGACTATGAAAATAACTAAAATAAACAATTCTGGCCGTATCTACATCGGTTATCTGTCGAATTTTTTTAACAGCATAGGCGGCCGAACTTAGCCTTCCTGACAATTTTTCTATGTGTGGGCGCCATTGTAATTTAGCGTCAATAGTTATTCCAAGAAAAACTGTCGACTCAACAGGGTCCAACTCTATTCCATTAAGTTGAACATTGGTAGTTAGCTGCCTGACATTTGGCGTTGAAAATTTAATAAGTTTAGTCTTTTTTTCGTTCAGGAGAAGATTATTTACATTAAACCAATGGACAACTTTAGAGAGTGCATCGTTAACATGTTCAAAGTTGACCAGCAGTCGTTTGATTTTAAAAATGAGGGAAGTGTCATCTGCGAACAATACAATCTTGTGATTATCCCTTATGTGATAAGGTAAGTCATTTATATAGATTAGAAACAAGAATGGACCTAGAATTGAACCCTGCGGAACGCCCATAGTGACCGCAGATCCTGCAGATCTCTTGCCATTTATATCAACCCTCTGAATTCTATTATTAAGATAGGAAGTCAGAAGGTCGAGAGCCCTGTCCCTCATACCATAGTGGTGCAGTTTCCTGATGAGAGTATCATGATGGACGCAATCGAAGGCCTTAGACAAGTCGCAGAAAATGCCAAGAGCATCCTGCGACTCCTCCGGGGTCGCGGGAAGGTACTAAAGGGTCACCGAGGCCCCTGGTAACACAGGCAACGGAAGGAATACGGGTGGGTTTTAGTCAGTAAGAGTCTGACACACCCTCCCGTTCCACCCAGCGGGAGAAGTTATTTGATGATTTCCCACCCAAAAAAAAAAAGTGGAACCGAGTTGCCGTGTCTGGCCGTGGCCGCTGCTAAATCCGCGATGGTTTGTGTGGTATGTTTAAAGGTTCAACAAATGCATGTAAACTGTGCTATGGGTGGAGCGGGAGGGTTACCCTTCGGGTTCGGTAACCCTTTCGGACGTTTCCGCGACCCCGGCAGGCATCTGCCCTAGAGGACCCCTACACTTGTGTTGACATCTCTTTGAGGCGCGCGTGGAACACAACGCGCCGTCGACCCGAGCCTGGTCCTTATCGGACGGCGAGCTACCCATTGCTCACCGTCCGCAAGCCCGCGTCTACGGTGGCCGAAAATCCTCCTGGGATTCCGGACACCCAGGGCGTCTCTTGCGGCGGCTAGGGACGTGAGGGCGCGAAATTTGCCTTCCCCTCAACCGTCCCGCCTCTTCCTTCGCGAGCATTACTGCTTCGCAGAAGGAGGTGATGGCTGCCCATGCCCTATCGCTCCGTACCATCGTACCACCTCCGTCGCCGATCGCCTCCACGAGGACATGATGGTGCTCTGCCCAAGCCGGACAGACCTCAACCGTATGCTCCACCGTGTCCTCCGGGCGATCTACACAGTGGTGACACTCGGATGGTTGCAACACTTGAACTAAATTATTCGTCACTAGCTTTTGCCCACGGCTTCGTCCGTGTGGATATTGTAAAATATCCCACAGGAACGAACTACCGGGTCTACCGGAATTTTTACCGGGATTTTCATATAATTTCTATTGGTTTACACGTCGCATACCAGTAAAGCTCCCAGTCGGCATGTTTTTTTCCGAAATCTTCAACAATCATTGTCATATTTTAGCCATTTTACACAAAACCGTAATCAATTATACACCGCCTTCCTCATGAATCACTCCGTCCAATCGTGAAACCGTAAAATAATCTGTTCTGCAGGTTTGAGTTTAGACGGATGCGGCGGGGGAGAGGGAACACACTTCGTTTTATAATAATATGTACCCAGTGATTATGATTGTCGGAATCCATAAATTGTAGTATTGCGTGTTATCCACCTCATTATGATATGTAACATAATAATATGTATTTATTAAGAGAGAGTAACGATTGCAGAAAATGTGGCCCTCGTTAAAATTACGTATTTAATCATTTAAAGTGTAGCATACAGAGGCGAAGTTATAATAACAAGACACTCTTTTTTCCAGTTTTTATATCTACTTTCGCCTTCTTTGTTTGCAGTCACAAGTTTTGAAGATAAGACTAATTGTTTTATCAAAGAACAATATTTAGAACGCATTCTAATTTCAGTCTCAATCTGTCAAAAACGCAAATTTATTTGCATTTTTGACATGATTGTCGTTGAGGTGAGAATGCAAATTTGCGACTGAATTTTGAACGTTTTTATTATGTACGGAAATTGCCCTTCAAACTTGTAGCATTTCAACCGGCCTCCAAACCTACCCTCAGGGGCTCAGGGCAGTCGCGGGAAGGTACTTATGGGTCACCGAGGCCTCGCAACACAGGCAACAGGAAGGAATACGGATGGGTTTTAGTCAGTAAGAGTCTGACACACCCTCCCGCTCCGCCCAGAGCGGGAGAAGTTATTTGATGATTTCCCACCCTCAAAAAACAAAAAAAAAGGGGCTCAGGGCAGTGATTTGTTGTCAACTGCAACATTTTGACAATGACAACTCTAAAATTCTTCCATTATCTAAAAATGAGTTATTTATTTAGTGATTGTGGTGCCCATAAGAATCAATCAGTCGTTCTTTTCGAGATTTGATGATGACATGCATGATTTAGACGTTTGTTTTATCGTTTAAGTCATAAATTATGTTTTTTAAGGCGACTTGGTATTCATTGTTAATGCAATGATGGTTATTGTCCGTTACCGTCCGTAAGAGTAACCACGCGTTGAATTTATTATTGCCATTTGTTTTGTCGCTTTTCTACGGATCGTTAAGCCGGACGTATTTATTATTAATAGTCAAATAGTCACAGTCTATCTGCTAATTTAAGGTAAAATAGATCTTGGAATCTTGGCGTTGGAACTTAAGAAGAAAGTCAAGAATTCATAGAAGTCAACGCCTATCCGAGTTTTGGAGGAGTTTATTTGAAAGTATCTCTACACAATGGTGCCGATTCCCTTGTTCACAAACTTAACTAAATTTAAGTTCAGTGCATCTCTTTCTTTATATTTCAATAAGAAGAGGACAGAAGATAAATTTTAGTTTAGTCCTGTCAAATTAATCAGCGCCTGTCACTACTCCATACAAGTTTAGACGTGATTAAAAACTTGCCTACTAAAATTATGTCAACTTACGTCAAGCGGTGATTCATTTGATAGGACTAAACTATAATTTATCTTCTGTCCTTTTCTTAATGAAATAGAAAGAAAAAGATGCAATGATCTTAAATTTAGGTTAGTTTGTAAACAAGGGAATCGGCACCAATGTCATTTTAACATAAGTAGTTTGAATTATTAGGGCAATAGCGTAGCATTTGCGTGGCTTCACATATAATTATATAATTAATGTAGGTACACACGGCTAGGTACACATCAAACTAAACAATTCCAGTATAAGCTGATAGTCATAGTCATAGTCATTTATTCTTAAACAAGTAACTTGTATCTGAATTTACTCACAAAATTACATAGTTACACACACACACACACTCGGTTATATATACACTCAATAAATTACATTTGAATTTCATAAATTACATCACTAATTTAAAAAATAATAAATTTACATTTTTTTTAGTGCTACGACATATAATTTAAATAATATGGCCAACACCTTATAATATAAAATAATAACAATAAAACAATAGATTGATAGAATTAATTAGAAATATTACATTTGTAGTTAGATCAATAAGTCAAATAATAACAATAAAATAATAGATTGATAGAATTAATTAGAATTAGATATTAAATTTGTAGTTAGATCAATACGTCAGAATGAATAAAAACCAATAAAATATAAAAACACATGCTTATCTCAAAAAAAAAAATTACAATTCAATAAAATTACAGTTCTTCTACAGCATATAGACACTTATTCAATGATCTCGCATGATTTTCGTACAATGAGAGGTCAGCTTATACTGGAAATGTATAGCTTGATACATATCAAGCTATACATTTACAGCTACACACAGCTACATAGCTGTGTGTAGCTATACAAAATATTGTAAAACATTTTAAAAGAGTAACGGTGGAGTTTCTTGCCAATACGAAAAATGCTTTTGGAAAGGCCGGCTACAATCAATTCTGTTTTTTGTAAAATTTTAACGTTCGAAAGAGCCTTATAAGTGCTTATTTGAAATAAATAATTTGACTTTGACTTTGCTTCTTGCTAAGGGCCGCATGTTTCCCCAATCCATTACTGACATATAATACGTACCTACTTTTCTGTTTGGGTGTCACACTTGTATTCCTCAAAGTTCCGGGCACTGGTCGTATACCTACACTACTTACTTCCAAATCTCGCCCAATTAAGTCCCATCTCACCTAATAGAGGGCAATAATAAAAAGTAACTACATATTAAAATACACTCGTGTGTGTCGGGTCTCACTTAGATACAGTATCAAAATGTCAGCTAATCGTAAATGTGCTAGTCATAGCTAGTTATTTCGCGTGTAAGCGAGACGTGCTGTCAATAACGCCGGCAGAATGGCAGCAGTGCGTTACACTCGCTGTATCTTTTTATGATAAGTTTTTCCGGGGAAAACAGCCGTTCATCCACGCAGCGGCATACATTGCTTTGTAATATGGCGGCCGGGTTCCGTATCAAATTCACGGGAATTTTGTATGACAGTCATTATGGAGCCGGTTTTTTAAATGGGTCAGGGGCCCCAACAAACTACAAATTTGAGAGAGCCAGTGCTCTGGAAGGATATTTTCCTTTGGTTTTGAATACGGTACTAAACTCTGATTTTTAATTTGCTAGACCAAAATGACAGATACAATAGACCTTTTGTTAAAAAATAATACGATAGCTAATTAATATTACAGAGAGAACACAAAACAGTGAAGGTCCTCCTTTTTTTTTTGGGTGGGAAATTGTCAAATTACTTCTCCCGCTCTGGGCGGAGCTGGAGGGTATGTCAGACTCTTACTGACTAAAACCCACCCGTATTCCTTGAGTTGCCTGTGTTGCCAGGGGCCTCGGTAAATCTTTCGAACTTCCACGCGACCCCGACAGGCGTCGGCCCTAGTGGACCCCTACACTTGTGCTGACATCTCTTTGAGGCGCGCGCCGATCGCCGATCGCCTCTACGAGGTCACGGCGGTACTCTGCCCAAGCCGGGCAGACCTCCACCGTATTCTCCACCGTGTCCTCCGGGCGATCCACACAGTGGTGAAACCCGGCTGTTTCTTCCCGCCTTATCCTATACAGGAACCTTCCGAAGCTGCCATGTCCTGTGAGGACCTGCGTCAGGCGGAAGGTGAGGACGCCGTGGCGCCTCTCTAGCCACTCCACAAAGACTGAGACTTATCGCCGCAATAGTAGAGTGCCCAGCACTGGGTTGCACTGTCCATATCGCCATGAGATCCCGCCGGAGCTCCGTCTGCTGTGCCGCGATTTCTCGCGGCAGTGGATTTACGCCCCGGCGTGTCGCCTCCTCGCGCCACTCTCATATGTGCGCGAAGTGCACCTCCTGCAGATAATAATTCAGTGGTGCTTGGTGAGAGGCACTTGGTAACTAGATTATTTACTGCTCAAATTGCCCATACGCGTATACTCCAACTCCTACAACTCCGCCCCTAAGACGACCCACTGACCGGTTATTTTTATGTCGACACCAAATGTCACTTTAGCCTAGAAAATTATCAATCAGAGTTTAAATATCTAGATAGGCATACCTATGTCACTTTGGAGGCGAGTTTGTGGAGTCTAACGTGCATGTAATTTTGGCATTGAACCAATAACTTAGAATTGAATTAACAGTAAAAGGTATTATTATAAATAGATTACGTTTACATATAATAGGTATGCCAAGTTTCAGCTCAATCGGATGCGAGGAAGTGCTTGAAAAATGGATTAGAAAGAGAGTAACCGGAAACATGTCTACGGACGAAGCAAGTTAATAAAAACTTTGTATAATATATGTTGTGTGTAATGATAGGTATAAGCTAAGCTGCTAAGCTACTTCTCTAACCATGATCAGCCTATATCGTTCCCACTGCTGGGTCACAGGCCTCGTCTCTGTGAGAGGGAGTGAGCCTTAATCGACGACGCGGGCCCAGTGCGGGCTGAGATGTCATGTCTTCGATTTGTTCACGATGTTTTCCTTTACCGTTTTGAGCGCAGTGGTTTTGGTCTTGTCGGGGTTCAAACCTACGACCTACAAGTCGTAAGTCGCGGCCGTTACCACTGGGCCACCACCGCTCGTTCCACTTCTCTAAACCGACGTACTATTACTGTCTAATAAAAAGATTATCAATAAGTCGCACCGTTTCTGTACCGCGTCGACCGTACGAAATTAAAAAAGAAAAGTTGGCCGACTTTAGTGTTGGGATCGAATTGATTTTAGTCGATTATACAATGCTGTAAACAGTGCCAACTGATTTGGCGCTCCGTGCTGTTCATTATGAGTTGGGCCCGCTTTTTTTCTTTTTGTCTGTAGTAGGTAGAGGTTGCATCAAGAATAATTAAGGTGCCTTTACTTTGTTTATGGTTGGCCCAATCGTATAGCAAGGGGAGAGAAACCGTTCCCCTAAGACCGATTCGCCATTGGACTGTTCGTCGACAGGATGATTCATTTATTTCCATTTCCCCAGCAGGGTCTTTCACCTACGGACAGTTCGCCGACAAAACCTTTCATGAATCATTTGGGTTAGGTTAGGTTAGAACAGTGACCATTAACGCGCGAAGGCGAGCGAGCGAAGCGAGCGTGTCGCGGCAGCGACCGCCAAGCACCAGATCCCCTCTATTGTTGGTGACCTACTATATTTGCTACAAAGGGCTGTCGTCGAAACTGACGCATATGAAAGGTTCTGTCGACAAAATGTCCATAGGTGAAAGACCCTGCTGGGGAAACGGAAATAAATGAATCATCCTGTCGACGAACAGTCCAATGGCGAATCGGTCTTAGGAGAACGGTTGCTGAATCTATAGCAAGGTATCTTATTTGGTACTTTTCTCTATGCTTCTCACCTACCTCGTGTAGTTTTTAGGGTTCCCTAGTAAACAAAGAACCCTTATAGTTTCGCCATGTCCGTCTATCTGTCTGTCGGTCTGTAGCCCTGCTGTAGCTCAGAGACGCTTAGTACTAGAATGCTGTAAGCGGTATAGGTACATATTAATCACGCCGAAAAAAAGCTAGAATAAAAACTTAAAAAAAAACATTTTTTTTAGGGTACCTACCTCCCTTGCACGTAATGTGGGGATGATTTTATTTTCTCGTCTATCCCATAAAGAGGGATCGTTGGATAGGCCGTTCAAAAATATTGCGGGTCTGTGAACACAATTTTTCGATTCAAGGATCCGCTTGCGTAATATTAAGCTTTTAAGTGCTAATTTTTGTTAGTGTCAAGTGCCCTCTGCCAGCTAAATGGGTGTTTATGGAGATGTGAAAAAAATAATGGCAATAGTGCATACCTATAATGAAATTAAAAGGAAAACTATCACAGCTAAGTAGGCTTTACAACTTAACGAGTAATAGTCGACCAACTTTAATTAACGGGTGAGAATTGTTCGTGACGTATATCGATTTATGGGGAGAACATGTTTTTTAACTAAAATGTTAAGTGTTTTTTGGAATAAATTCATCCCAAGTAATCTAAACTAGGGAACCCTACATTGTGCGTGGTCCGACACGCACTTGGCCGGTTTTTAAAATATGATTGACATGCAAAAGTGTTTGTACCTACCAGAAAAAATCAAATAAAGTGCGAGCCTTACAGTAGTCGCATATGATGACAACATCTGACATCTCACCTTGGTAATAAGCAACTGAGCAGCGACAGAAATTAACCTCAGAATTTATAAAAGCTAAATAGTGTAATATTTATTCGAATAATAATTATTCATTACTAGTGGTCGCCTACTGGTCCAAATTTTACCCCCTTTATTTACAATATACAGGTTGAAATTGAAAACTTGCGACAAACTGAAATGGGACATTGTATACATCATTATTAACAACTTTTACTAAGGGACCAAAGCTGTAATCCCAAAAAAAAAAATCTGCTTTTCCTACATTTTGATGAGGTATTGCGAACATAAATGTAGGGGACAGCAGTTTTTTTTTTTGGGATTGTAGCTTTGGTCCTTTAGTAAAAGTTGTTCATAATGATGAGTACAATCTCCCATTTCGATTTGTCGCATGTTTTCAATGTCACCCTGTATACCTATAGTACCTACTTACTAATTCCATTCTATTATTAAGTACTTACTTACTCCATACTCAAGCTGTCACTTCTTGTCTACACACTAATCACTCCCACAGAATGCGAAAGGAAAGACACACATAAAAAAATAATGATAAATTGTTTCAATTGCCGAGCTAAGGCAATTAAGTAATTCGATCGGAAAGGAAACCGTCATACCGTGTTGAGGCAAGCCACAGTCATGTAATCAATACCCACTACTTATGCTCAAAAGTTTTAAACGGGTTTCAAACTCAAACTCAAACTCAAAGCATTTATTTCAAATAAACCAATTACAGGCACTTTTGAATTGTCAAGGGGTCGGTCGGTCACTAAGAAAAATGAAGCTAGTTGCCCATTCCAAAGCGTAGTAGGTACCTACCTATGGAGAAGAACGGGCAAGCAACTCCACGGACACTCTTTTAAATCAACGTATTATGGTTACAAAATATTGTTTACATCATTAATTTTGAAATTATACATGTGAGAACGATGCAAAACGTAATAGCGTCCGTAATAAAAAGATTAACAAAAAAAAAGCAATTCAAAATTAAAATAAGCCGTGGCAGCTAAGAGATGACCAGTCTCTACTGACGGCGCCCGTTCACGAACATGACGTTTAGATTCCATAGTTTTAAGGGAGGATTTAGGTACTTACAGCTTCTTCCTTCATACAGGTATTTTGACTGATAGGTAAAGGTCAATGGAGATGGGCCAACATCTGTATCAAGCAAACTACAAGAGCTTAACAGCAGATTTCTGCTCTTCTTATATCCGCAAACATTTTTGGAACATTAAAATTTAAGTTTACGGACATTAAACTTAGTGGAACAGTATTGTAAGTTTCTCGTAAACCGTAGCTAAACCGACAACTATCGAAGATAATCAAATCAGCGAGAAAATTACAATTGCAACGCAACGAAAACGTGCTGCTTTCATTATTGACTTATTTGTGCTAGCAATATTTTTTTGGTAGTTGCCTGTTGATTAAAGTTTAGAATTTCCTGTTAGATAAGTACACATCAGTGGCGCAGCTTCAATTATCAGTAGAGGGAAACCGAAGCAAAACTTGGTCAGTTATTATAATATGAGCGAATTGAGCTCGAAAATTTTAGAATTGTAGCACGCTGCAACGAAAAGTTTAGGTTTTCCTTTGACAATTCATACAAAAATAGGACATAGGTAATTTGTCTACTTATGCAGAAATGTTTGAGCAATAGACGAATGTAGTTTGCTTTTTATAAAAAAAAAAGTTTGAGATGCAGGATACAAGACTAGATGTAATTTGTCTACTTATGCAGAAATGTTTGAGCAATAGACGAATGTAGTTTGCTTTTTATAAAAAAAAGTATGAGATGCATGATACAAGACTAGATGTCTACAATTTTAATTTCAACTATTTATTAGTGTTTTTTTTGGACTGGATATTCATTCAGATTTGTTACAGTTGTAATGACAGTCATGTCATTTGGTTTAAATAGGTTTGTATTTTTATTATTTTATTAATATTTTACAAAGATTATTTTATATTTTGTGAATGTGAGAACGTTGTAGGCATAATAGACTAGATTTGTAGACCATTTTGTATTTTTTTGAATACCAGTACCTACTTGTTGACAGGCCTACACTATCCTCCCATACCTTTTAACTTTAATTTAAAAATAATGTAAAAGCTAATTATTTTTAAAAGAGTAACCGTGGAGCTTCTTGCCGGCTCTTGTCCATAGGAAACGACCGTTTGGAACCGTGCACCTAGCTTCTGACGTTTTATAAGTGCCCATGTTATGTGAAATAATATTTTGATTTTCATTTCAAGGGCGAGCGAAACGAGCTTTAAACTGCCCCGGATGGGTTTTGGCACCCTACATTAGCATAAGCATGCGTAGGGGCCACCAACTACAAACTGCCTTTTACTTACCGAACATGTTTTAACCTTCAATTAAAAAGTATTTCTCGCTATTTGGGGGACACAGGACCGCACCTTGCCTTAATCCACCGGTGCTACAAGGTCGGCAACCAATTAGCATCCCCCTGGGGGTTGACTAAAACGATATATGCCTTCATAAATCATTTTTCAAACAGTTTCATGAATCGGATTTCTGTGTCCATTCATCATCTGCCTAGCCTTTACCCAACTATTTGGAGTCGCCTTTTAGTCTAACCGGATTGAGCTGAATACCAGTATTTTACATGGAGCCACTGTCTATCTTACGTCCACAATCCAGTTACTGGGTAATACAATACCCCTTAGTAAGACTGGGTTGTCAGACTTTCAAATATCTGACGACCCGTAACGACTGTCAAAGATCTACGAATGAGAGCCGGGACCAACGATTTCACGTGCTTTCCGAGGCACGGAGGGGTCTTGGTATGTAAAGATAGTCTCCTATCTACGGACCAACCGCAGCAAGCGAAGCTTAACCTGATCGATTCACCCGTGCGGCTGTTATTACTTAGGCACAAGCCCCTCCTTAGCCACAAGCTCCTCGGATTTCTGTGTCCATTGACTTGTATTATTGCTTGCAATAAAAAGTACTTCACGCCGATATGGCACTATAATGCTAAAACATGCATGTCTTGGAATCATAAATAAGGCCTGTCTGACACTAATGACGACTTTGTATCAACAAATAAATACATATCTACCTGCTTAGGTACCTACTTGTATTGTTACAAATTGGCAGCGGTGGTGTTGGTGGTGCCAGCCTGTGGAGTGGTAAAAAACTGTAATTGCGAATGATGTTTCGTAGATAGTGCATAAGTGTTGAGTTATTGAAAAGGCGTTTCCTCCAAAGGTACCTAAATTTTTCGCGGTACCTGAACTTTTCACTACCTAAGTATAGTCTGTTTCAAAAGTATCTAATGAAAATATAAACAAATGGTACCTATCTAGATCTGACTTAATGTAAGTGTTTAAACTAGGATAACCATAAAATTGAGCATAACACTCGCTAAAATAACCGCTAAAATAACCAAAACTGTGTCAATTGCCATTTGCAAGAAACATGAACATTTTAACAAGTAATAAAGAACATTAGAACGTTTACAGCTGACTTGTGGTCTAGTTTATAGCTAATATCGCCGGGGTAATAGCCCATAATGTTAAGGGCAGCTGCGCGATGAAAGTAAGTACTAGTTTGTTGGCTTGTTAGACCATAACGAAAACGCTTTTCACTCGATTTTCAATTACCTTTTCGCAACTTGGAAAAGCGGCTGCTTGACCAATATTATTATCGATAAGACAATTTGTTTTTATTATTTTATATTACTCAACCACTTTCTAGTTGTATTATTTAACTAAATTATTATATTGTATCAACTTTCGTAGGACAAAGAAAGTGTTCAGCGCCATCTTATATCGAGTAGCTTTACTAGTTTGTCAGTTTAGTTTGAGCGTATGATAATAGATGGCGCTTTGGGAAAGTTATGTAATGTAGAGACGGATTACAAAAATGTAATTCGTTTTTTATTTTCATTTTGATGAATAAGTCACAAAATCCCCCAATGTGTCAGTGTTAACAATTGGGAGATACCAATTTGATTTTTGAAGTATGTAATTAAATTCACTTTTGTTAGCTTTCGGGTCAAGGCTTTAATTGTAGTAGGTAATAAAGTGTAATACAATTTTTTACTAATTAAATGTTGAAATTGAAATTGAAATTCTTTATTGCGAACTAAGTGTACAGAATTGAAAAGAGAATGGAAATCTGGTACCTAATCTAATCTTGAGATGCAGTTAAGTAGATATGTGTGTAACTTTAAAATAGTCGGATTCAGACTAGCAGGTGATTGATAGGCTGCTGTAACCACTTTCCGTCAGCAGATGATTTAAAAACTATTTCACTAGGCTACAGGCTTGCTCTACTCACCCAACAAGTGAAACAGCGCGTGATGCTATAGTTATGTATCTTATAAATAAATATACGTTGAGATGGCCACACACTTGGGGTCCCGTTCACTAACTGTAGTCTGAGGAGCTGCCGCGTTCCAGAATCATACGTAATTCATTATAATTTGTTTATTTTATCAACGGATGGTAACGGGCGTTCAGCAAAATGTTCTTGTGAGCTAGATGACTATAACTTGCTTTGACAAAAAAGGTTGTTAAGAAGCAATTGGTACAACAGTCAGTTTTAAATATACAAGGGTATGAATGAGACCATGTCAAAGAATCAAGTGGCATATCAATTATTTTTCATTTATCATTTTTGTTTTGTTTTTATTTTTCTTACAAAATAATTCGACAGTCATGATTACTAATAATAATGTATAAATAATGTTAATAAATAAATTTGTTTTATTATATTTATTTATTTTATTAATGTAAAACACTTCTACGTGAAATATGACAACGTCGCATTTTCTTAGCTTTAAATATTAATGATTGCTTTGAATGAAAATTAATTGCTCGAATTACCAATGAAACTTAGATACCGACACACATCAACAGTCTAGTGTTAGTATTATTATATCTTCAAAACTATGTATTTTTGGACCACACATTCTAGGACTTTTTGTATTATTTTTACTTATAGAATATAACCCCAGAGTTATGGGATATAAAAAAAAAACAAGTTTTATAGGAATGGTTGAGGGTGAAGGAGGCGTACATTCACATTGACTTACACACATTACGACGATAATGTAGTTGTTTCATCATCATCTGCCTAGCCTTTTCCCAACTATGTTGGGGTCGGGTTCCAGTCTAACAGCAGATGCAGCTGAATAACAGCATTTTACATGGAGCGACTGCCTATCTGACCTCAACAACCCATTTACCTACTGGGTAACACGATACCCCTTGGTAAGACTGGTTATCAGTTCAGGCTTCTGACGACCCGTAATAACTGTCAAAGATCTGCAAATGACAGCCGGGACCAACGGCTTAAGGCTGCTACATACTGGCGCGACTTGTCGCGCGACGCGACGCGACACAAAGACACCGCGTGTAGCGCTACAAGCAGTGCCTTTGTGTCGCGACGCGTCGCGCGACAAGTCGCGCCAGTATGTAGGAGCCTTTAACGTGCTTTCCGAGGCACGGAGGGTTCTTGGTATGTAATGATGGTCACCCATCCACGGACCAGCCGCGGCAAGCGTAGCTTAAACTGATCGATCGACCCGTGCGGCTGTTATTACTTAGCCACAAGCCCCTCTGTAATAATGATAATGTAGTTGTTTAATATGTTTTAATTCAAAATGGCGCTTTTTTTAGATACTCGTAGGTGTTGTTTAACACTCGAATAAGAGATTACGTCAAGATAGTAACTGCGTCCTCCCGTCTTATAATAGGTAACAACACAAAAACATTAGAGTTACAAAAGTAGCTGGTGAAGAAAAATAAAAGTCAAAGAACCAATAATACGACACATACCTATTAGTGATGTTCCGGATATCCATATCCGTATCCGCGGATATCCGCGGGAGAAAAAGTACCCGTCCATCTAGATCCGTATCCATTACATTTTTGACGGATCTTTTACCTTATAATTTTTTAATACATAGATTCAATTATATATGTAGGTGATTAGGTAGCAATAAAATACTATTCAATTTCAATCAAATTATGCTTTATTTCTAAAAATCAAATATATGGTATCTTTATATTGCAAACATTTATCGTATTGAGTTAACTCGTACAACAAACACAAACGTTATCTATGCTGCTCAGTGTCACACTAAACTATAAACAAAACAAAAGAAAGACCCGTGCAACGAAGTCGAAACATGTTCTGTCACGCAAAGCGTCAAGTGGCGTCAACTATCGTTTCAAGGTCACGCGCACCGACACCGATTGAGTAAGAAAGTTAAGAACCGTATCCGTATCCGCGTATCTTAAAGCCAATGATCCGTATCCGGATCCGTATCTGCGGATCTACATTTTTAATCATCCGGCACATCACTAGTACGTCTGAACGTAGGTACTATCGGCCAATCTTCCGCATGCTCACCTCTAAGGCGATAATCGTATAGCACGGCTCACGACTCGATCGCCCGATGCAAGCGTTTTGGCCAATGGGATGCATGAAGCGTATTTTAGCCGTGTTTGTATTAATGTAATTATGTATAGTGTGTGTGACAGTCACACTAGGCGCGTGCTATGCTCACTTGTTTGTAAGACATTTTTTTAATGGGCACGGCCAGCGAGAGCGCTTTATGAATTGTTATTGTTGACAAGAAGTAATTTCGTACTAATATCTTCCGTTTGGTTTAGAAAATGTAGGTATTATTGGTATTGCTATACGCGTACCCTAAAAAAACTTTATTTAGCATTTTTGTTTACCACTTTGCCAAATTACAGCTTTCTAGTAAGAGTCTGTGAGCTAAGCCGGGGACAGACAGACAGACAGACGGTCATGGCGAAACTATAAGAGTTCCTTGTTGACTACGGAACCCTAAAACGAAGCAAGTTACGTAGTTTTGTTAGAAATTGTCATTTGCTATCTCTTTCTTTTATTGCTGTTTTGATTAAAATAGCAAAATTACTTACAGTACCTAGTATTTGAACCATTACCTACTTGGCGCAGTTTATACAATGTTATCAGATTTTTTTATTATTGCTGTCGCAACTTTTGCAACTGCAATAAAAATAAGTTCATTATCTAAGCACCATTGTTATTCAGTGGGAACGTCAGAACATCTGGTTAAACAATAGATCGGCTTTATAGAACGGCCATAAAATACGGTCGCAAAAAATTACGAAATATTTCTTCAACACACTTGCTTGTAAAGTGACTCAGAAATTCAGCTTATTATATAGAAGTATTTTTACTTTACATTTCTTTTTTCAATATACGCAGTTTTTGTCCAAAAACAATGAATATTTTTGAGAAAAAAAAATTCGTTACATCAGATAAATCAATCATCAAAATTATCATCATTTCATAAAATTATATATTTTTCACTACATATTAACCTTAATTTGCTTATTCAAAACATTATTTTGTTTATTATATTTTTTATATAGGCTGTTTAGCGGTTTTTCCAGCGCCTTTATTTACACCTGCGGCGCGCGGGATAAACAAAACAAGCGCGGTATTTTCCAGAAATACTTGTTAACGTTTTCATTGTGTGGTTAATTATTATCAAAAATGTTGACTTCAATTAGGAAAGAAGAGCGAAGAGCAACGCGTAGATTTAACCCCCCGGAAATACTAATCTAGGCACGAAACGCTAGTGACAGCCTGTTGCCTGCAAAATCTAGAGAGAAATACCTAGCGGCGTACGAAACTAATAACAATACCAGTCTCTTTTTTTCCTCTCAAGTTGAAAACCGTCGTATGAAACGCGCACACACTCGACTCCCTTATCGCGCTCGCTCGCCCTCGGCTCGCGCGAATAATACCGGCTCGTGCAGTGAGTAACCAACATACCACACATATTTATATTTTTTGTTACACGCCCTATACTCACACAAATTCATATTGTCTCTAATTGGACGAAACCAGGAAGGGGGGTGGTTTGTCACTAGCTGCGCTTGCCGCAGAAATATTTTCTAAAGTGAGCATGCTTAAGTTTTGCCAATAGTACATATTTCATACTATGACACATCCAGCTATACATTTCCCATATATTATGCTAACCTCGCATAGTATTTGCGTTACGTACAATGAGAGGTCTGCTTATAATTGGAAATGTGTTACTTGATATTACGAGGGCTACACTGAAAGTTTTTTGAACTGGCCACTTGTAAAGTTGTAACCGATATAATAAAAAAATCAGTTCAAATTTTGAAGATGGAACTCTTTGCCAATATGATTGTGTATGTATTTTATTTATTTGTCATTTGTTTACGATTTGGCGGCAAATTGAAATTGTCACGTCAGCATAAATTTAACGCGAGAAAATTTTCGTACAATGATTTTTTATGACTATCGATGTCATTTAAGTCAACAAGAAAGTTATGATAGACTTCGCACGATGAAGCCCCATCTCGTGCCACTGTTTACAACTGGTTTAATGAGCTTAAACGTGGTCGCACTAATCTCACCGATGATCTGCGTGAGGGACGGCCTTCTATGGCGACGACTGAAGATAACATCAGTGTTGTGCGGCGTATGATAGAGACTGACAAAAGAGTTAATTATCAGCAGATTCGGACAAGCTTAGGCATCGGTATGAGTCAAGTGCACAAAATCCTCCATGAACATTTAGCGGTCAGGAAGCTTTGTGCCCGGTGGATACCTCATAATTTGACAGAGGCCCAAAAATTTCGTCGTGTTGATTGGTGTCGTGAAATGGTTCAAAGATTTAACGGAGGTGATTCAAATGCTGTGTTCGACATATACTTACGGGTGACGAATGGAGAGAGACGCTGGATTTATTGTTATGATCCTGAAACTACGAGACAGTCTGTTGTCTGGGTGTTTCCTTCCGAGGAGTTGCCAACTAAAGTGAAGAGAGGTCACAGCATTGGAAAAAAAGATGGTGGCCTCGTTCTTCGAAGGGACAGGTCATTACGCAACAATTGTTTTAGAGGACCGAAAAACAGAGTTGCCAACTAAAGTGAAGAGAGGACATAGCTTGGGAAAAAAGATGGTGGCCTCGTTCTTGGGAAGGACAGTTCATTACGCAACAATTGTTTTAGAGAATCGAAAAACACTTACTGCAGAGTGGACACTAACAATTGTTTGCCACTTGTCTTGGAAAAAGTTCGGGAGAAACGACCTCGCAGTAGAATCCTCCTTCACCCACCACGACAACGCCCCGTTGCACACCGCCAAGCAAAAAATAGACGACTTGACGATGTCAGACGTGGAGTTACTGGGTCACCCGCCCTACAGCCCTGACCTCGCACCTTGCGATTTTTATTTATTTCCGAAAATAAAAGAAAAACTTCGAGGAAAACGTTTTATGGACGCCGAGGAAGCAGTGGCTGCGTTTCAAAATGCCGTCGAAGAGACCCCTAAGGACGAGTGGCTAAAGTGCATTTCTCAGTGGTTCCATCGGATACAGCGATGTATTGATGTAAATGTACACTATTTTGAATAGATATAGTAAAACTAATAACTTGCTAGTTTGTTCAGTTTTTTTTTTCTAAGGACTGTCAGTGTTACCCTCGTATGTCATTGATGGCGTTGACTTGAAATTTTCAGAGGTGGCTTTCGAGCAAATTATAATAAGGACCTACAGATTACAGGCTGAAAACTACTCGGTAATTGTTTCAGATGGCCTAGACAAACTGGCATTGTATCGTCGATAATTTAATGATGATGGAAAAGTTGAAAATGTATGGGATTGACATACATAATCAGCCTATAATGTTCCCACTGCTGGGCTGTGAGTGGGCCATAACCACGCGGGCCCAGTGAGGGTTGGTGGGATTAACATATGTAAGCTACTGAAAAGCTTATGTCAATCCTGTTGAAAATCGTTGCAGAAGTAAGAAACGCTATGAAAGTGATTGCCACCTATCTCTTTTGTCTGCCCTCAAAGTTGGCGTTTCACTTCCGCTCTTCGATCACAACTTCACCTTCAAGACGCGTAAGAGGAGACAGGTGGAGTACCATCCACCACAGTCCCCAAAAGATGAACCCAATTATTTTACCAAATGGAATTTGGTAGATCTTCATTAAATAGACCTTTGTGATGAGATAACCCCAGTTTACTATGTGCGTGTGTATATACTGTTCTCAAAATACCTACAATGTCCTACCACAATTACTTATTGTTCTTAGTTAACTGCGTTCATACTGTGTATCATGTAGATAATCTTAAGCTGTGTCTGTCTAATTGAAATATAATCTAAATACTTTCTTTGTTTCAAAGAACTGTCATTAAATTCTATTCAGTTATGCATCAAGAGTTACAGATGCGTTGATATTTATGCATTGTGCAATCACGTTGGCAATAACAAAAGCATATTGAATAAACAGTAGAAGGTGTATTGCATAATGCATGATCAGCCTACACTTAATGTTCCCACTACTGGGACACAGGCGCGTCTGTGGCGCCTTCTCTGTGAAAGGGAGTGGGTCACTAATTCACAATTCCCGTGGGCCCAGTGCGGGTTGGTAGATGTCACAAGTCTTCAAATTCTTTGATCTAGGGTATGTCGATTTCCTTACGACGTTTTCCTTCAACGTTTTGACAGCAGTAGTGATGAAGTAAATTACACAAAGTACTAAAGTGTCTGTCTGGGTACGTAACCACTGGGCCACCACTGCTGTTGGAAGGTCCATTATTGTTTTTAGTACCTACCTCATGATACAAGACGTGTGTAATGATCAATACACACGCGTTTCATACGACGTTTTTCAACACACTTGCGAGGAAAAACAGACTTGTATTGTTATTTAAGGAAAATGGCACGCTGGTTTTGTTCTTTTCGCGCTCTGTGCTAGAGATGCGCGCGCAGGTGTAAATAAAGGCACTGGTAAAACCGCTACACAGCCTGTATAAACAATATAATAAACACAAAATAATATTTTGAATACGCAAATTAAGGTTAATATGTAGTCAAAGATCTATAATTTCATGAAATGATGATAATGTTGATAATTTATTTATTATTATGTTACCTAAAATAGTTTATTTACAAACATATTCATTGTTTTTAGACATAAAAACTCTTTGCGTAGATTGAAAAAAAAAAGAAAAACGTTATTGGATGATTTCTTAATTTTATAGTTAGCAGTTTAAGTTATATTTAAATTACTTATTAGGCTAGATTGTAATGTGAATAAAGTATCACAGTTGGTGATATAAATACAAATGAAAATATATGGTGTATAATAGTGAGAAAAATACATTATTAGGACGTCTTAAATAGTTATGTAATTACGATCTTGGTCTCTATAATCACATATTTCATTCGCTAACTACATCTAATTAAATACGATGGAGAAAAACAAAAATTCTCATTACTTTAAGAGTACGTAATCTAATTAGAAATGAATCTAACTATAAATATTTACGTTATATAGTTTCAAACCGGTATTTTTTATACGATATATAATAATTTATAATGTTGCTTATATTACATTCTTATATTTTAATTAACGCGGTATTCAGTCAACTGTGGCATCTTTACTTTCCGAGAGCAAATTTACACATGAGTACTGTACCTACTTAAATATGTCTCGATTCCAAAAACCCTGTTGCCGCAATTTAATATCAATGCGATACAAAGTAGAAAAACAAGTGCGTGTCGGACTATGCACAATAATGGTTCCGTAGTTGGCACTTTATTTCAAAGACAGGCCAAGTGCGTGTCGGACCACGCACAATGAAGAGTTCCGCAGTTGGGACTTTATCTCAAAAACAAACTTAACATTGTAGTTAAAAAACATGTTCTCCCATACATCGATATATGCCACGGTCAATTGTCCAACTGCAAATTTAAGTTAGTCGACTATTACTCGTTAACTTGTAAAGCCCACTTAGCTGTGATAGTTTTCCTTTTAATTTCATTATATGTACTTACTGCATAAATATTTTCCCATCTCCACTTGACTCTAACAATAATTAAATGATAAATGATTTATTTTCTATAAGTAGGTTTGTACAAACACTTTTACACGTCAATTATATTTTTAAATAAAGCTAGATGAGGTCTGCGTTTCCTATCTGACTACTCTGAGAAGAAAGACCGAAAAAAAAAATCAGAGGTCACAGTCTCTTTTAAAGTCCCGACATAATCTTGGTCAGATCATGTGAAGGCCATGTAGATTGGTGTCTGAAATAGTCTTTTTGAGGAAAGAACCACACAGATTGAGTGGACCTGTCCAGTCAGTGCACGCATTTGTCAGTAATCTTACAGCTCAACTCAGAACTTAAGGAGCTCAACGATGCGACGAACAATACCAAGGAAAGGACAATTGGGTAGGCCGCATAAAGTACTCAAACTGCCAGACTCTCATTAAAGCTGACTGAGAAAGACACAAAACAATATATAACTCACATAGTCCTCACATTGACAATAATTTAAATAATAATATATTAAACTCCACAAAGTAAATATGTCATTGTGTGTTAAATAATCATTAAATGTCAAAGTGTATATAAATAAAATAAAAGTTTCAGTATGCAATAATTGGAGCAGCTCAATCCCAAGCCTTTTTGTCCTCAATGGAAGGCTTTCTGGCACAACTTACTTTTAATATTTTTTTTGAATTTATTAAGGCTTAGATCTTGAACGTGGTTTGGAAGTTTATTATAAAAACGTATACATTGACATCTGAATGAGCCACCGATTTTCTTGAGCCTTGTTGTAGGTACAACAAATTTGTGTTTGATCCTAGTATTGATATTATGGATATCACAGTATTTTTTAAACAATTTTATATTTTTATGGGCATAAAAAAGGTTTTCAAAAATATACTGAGAGGGCACAGTCATTACATTAATCTCTTTAAATTTCTCTTTGAGAGAGTGTCTTGGACTTAATTTATAAATTGATCGAACAGCTCTTTTACGCAAAATAAAGGTAGTCTGAATGTCAGCGGCATTTCCCCACAACAGAATACCTTACGACATTACACTATTAAAATAGCTAAAGTAGACTAAACGGGCTGTCTCTATATCAGTTAAATTACGAATTTTTCTAACAGCATATTCTGCGGAGCTTAGCTTTTCTGACAATTTATCTATATGTGGACCCCAATTAAGCTTAGCATCAAGTTTAAATCATTAAAAGTTAAGCCCAAGAATAGTGTGGATCTATCTTCAGGATTCAATTCTCTCAAATTCCTCTAACGTCACTGACAAAGTGGACAATCGAGAAAAGGGTCTGGCCGTCTTTCTAGACAACAAAAAAGTCTTCGACACAGTCTCTGTCCCCACGCTTTTACATAGGCTAGAAGACATTGGTATAAGAGGAGTACCACTTCAACTTTTCACGGATTACCTGTGTGAGCGCAGGTACGTAGTTAAAATAGGATCAGTCACTAGTTCCGAAGAAATAGTGACTTACGGAGTAGGACAAGGTAGTATTTTCGGGCCGCCGCTGTTTCTCATTTATATAAACAGCCTATGTAACACGAGTATCGAAGGTGCTCACATATTCTCTTATGCTGACGATACAGCAATTGTTTTCTCGGGAGAAACATGGGACAGCGTTGGTCGCATCGCCGAACGTGGTCTGTCTACAATAGCTACCTGGCTCGATCGGAACCTTTTAACTTTGAATATTTCAAAGACAAATTACATCTGCTTTTCCATATTTAACCGTCCCCAGCCATCACAAGATCTTCAGATTAAAATCCATACCTGCTCCAGCTCCACTAACACGATCTGCTCTTGTTTAAGAATCAATAAAGTATCCAGTACGAAATACCTTGGTGTTATGCTTGATCAAAGGCTATCGTGGCACTCGCACCTAGAGCTATTAATGAACAGAGTTAGAAAATTGATTTGGACGTTCAAATCTCTTCGTCACGTGACCACTAAGGATCTTATCCAGCAAATTTATGTCTCCCTGGGTCAGTCTATACTGACGTACTGTTTGCCAATCCGCCCCAAATTGGCATTGGCAATTTAGCGTCTAAGACAAAATTTCTGTAGCTGGAAAGGGCTCAAAGAGCTTTACTAAAAGTTATGTACTTTAAACCGATTAGATTCCCTACGGAAAGTTTGTACTCAACCTCAAACCTATTGTCAGTTAGGAAACTCTATGTCCTGCAGATTGCATTAAAAAAACACAAATCTCTTCCCTTCATTACTTCCAAGACACATTCTAGGAGGAGAAATAAAGTAGCTGAAGATTGTCCAGTGAATACTACATTTGCTACAAGGCAATTTATTAAATAATCCTCCCGTATATATAACGCTCTCAATGAACAATGTGCCATCTACTCTATGACATACCACGACTGCAAAAAAAACACTAACTGAATGGCTCAAGAGTAAAAGTTACGAAGAAACCGAAGACATCCTACACAAGATCACTTAACTAAGAAACACATATAATTAAAATTTGTACACATATACAAACCACACGCACACATCATCGCGCTACACATGTCACATATCTCATACACACGCCCACCCACTACATCTCGACACCTACACAAACACACACTTGCACACACTCACAAACATATTCTACACCCAGTGCGCTCCCTTACTGATATAAGAATTATAAAATGTTAATTAGTCATAAATCAATTCGTTTTGCTTATTTCTTACACATCTGTAGAATGATTGTAAACTGGAGGAGCGGAACCACCTAATACAAGCAAACCTTTGCTTAAAAGGTGACTCCAAACCTAACATAGTTATATCCTTAAGTGAAGAAATAAACATTTTTATTTATTTATTATTTTTAATTATTCGCCCTTTATCAACACATTCGTTTTCACCTGCCTAACGTGAGGTAGCGTAAACTTAATGCATTTGTTTTTTTTTCATTAAGAAGTAAATTAATAACATTGTACCAGTGAACTACTTTTGAGATGCTGACGTTTAAGTTTAAACAAAAGTGAAATGTCATCCGCAAACAACACTATATCATGATTATCCTTTATGAGGTATGGCAAATCGTTAATGTAAATAAGAAACAAGAAAGGACCAAGAATTGAGCCCTGTGGGACTCCCTTTGTTACTATAGATCCGGGAAATCTTTTCCCACTAACGTCAACTCTCTGAATCCTATTACTCAAGTATGAAGTAAGAAGATCCAGAGCAGTGTTTCGACTCCCGTAGTGGCGGAGTTTCCTGATTAACGTTTCATGGAGAACGCAATCGAATGCCTTGGACAAATCACAATAGATGCCCAAGGCATCGCGTTTATCTTCCCATGCATTATAAATATGTCCTAAAAGTTCAACAAGTTCAGTAGTCGAACGACCCCTTGTAAAACCGAACTGTTTATTGTGCAATAATTTATGTTTATTAAATATCTTTGTAATTGGTCTAAAATTATTTTTTCAAAAATTTTACTAAAGGTAGGTAGTACTGAAATAGGTCTATAATTGGTGGAGTCTGATGTACTACCTGATTTAAACAAAGGTATTATTTTACTATTTTTCATAAGGTCAGGAAACTACCCACAGTCAATGCAATTATTAAAGCAGTAAGCAATTAGCACTTTAATGCTTAATATTACGTAAACGGATCCTTAAATCGAAAAGTGGTGCTTACAGACTCGCATATTTTTGAACGGCCTATCCAACGATACCTCACACCATGGGGTGACCTCCATCCCTACATTACGTGCAAGGGTACCTCCCTTGCACGTAATGTAAGGATGAAACAAAAATGTTTTTTTAGGTTTTATTTTACTACTTTGTCGGCGTGATTAATATGTATACCCATGCCAAATTATAGCGTTGTAGTAAGAGTCTCAGAGCTAAGCCGGGGACAGACAAACAGACAGACAGACGGACATGGCGAAACTATAGGGTTCCTTGTTGACTACCTAAAAAACCCTAAAAAGATAACGATATAATTCTCTCTCCCTCTCTTTCTCTTCTCCTTTTGCGTGCAGCCTGTTTCAAATCATCAACTAACGTGTAACATCACGCCTGCAATCCCCGAAGAGTTAAGTAGAGGTGTACCTACGGGCTTGCGGACGGTGAGCAATGGGTAGCTCACCGTCCGGTAAGGACCAGGCCCGGGTCGACGGCGCGTTGTATTTCACGCGCGCCTCAAAGAGATGTCAGCACAAGTGTTGGGGTCCACTAGGGCCGATGCCTGCCGGGGTCGCGGGAAGGTACTAAAGGGTCACCGAAGCCCCTGGCAACACAGGCAACAGGAAGAATACGGGTGGGTTTTAGTCAGTAAGAGTCTGACACACCCTCCCGCTCCGCCCGGAGCGGGAGAAGTTATTTGGTGATTTCCCATCAAAAAAAAAAAAAACCCGATTTGTTAGACAGAGGTACACCTCTATTTTTAGTTCACACAAATTACTTGTGTCCTATAATAATACGTTTTTTTTCTCAGTCAGTACAGCATCCCGTTGGTATGTTCTAATAGTAGAGGTATCGGCTCTGTGGTCTAATTACTTGACAGCTGCCGCTAACTGAGAGCCGAGCCTATATAATTACTGACAGAAGATTCACTGTTATATGCTAATATATGCTTACATTGTAATAGTAGGTTTACAAGAAAATACACATTTGACATGGATTCCGGTAGTTACGGAGGGAATATTATTAAAACTGATGAAGGATGAGGAATTTATTTATGGTAAAGGAGTCGGATAGTCAGAAAAATTACTATTTCCTCGTTCCAAAGCGTAGTAGGTTCTTACGAAGAACAAAGGGCAAAAACACTCTCTAAAAATATATAGGTATATCAAAATATTGTTACACTTACCTCATGAACATCTGTTTCCGATGCCAAACAGTATGTATTCCTATCATGTTGAACACTTCCAACACAGGGATAAATCGTCCCGTAGAGTGAAAAGTCATTAAGTCGAACATGACCAAAATGAGATACGACCCCTTAAAAAAAAAAAAGAAAAAAAAAAACCATAACTTTCATTTGATATTAAATATGTCTGAATTTATTTAATTTTATCTCATTGTTATTTGATTCAGGGTTATGTTTTAATATAAAATATAAAAAAAATCATTTTTTTTAAATATAATTACGAAAAACGAAAGTAATTAATTTTTACCCTTGAATCATTTAGTTTCGAAGGTTTTTCGATCTGATTTAAAATTACTAAAGGCTCTTACAGACTGGGGCGATATCGCGGGCGCGACAGGCATATTTCAGCCAGTCGCGCCCGCGATATCGCCCCAGTCTGTCAGAGCCTTACTTAAGGCTCAAGGCTAGGCTAGGCTTAAGGTTATCCGCAATTACTAGGAGCTATAAAACAAGTGTTTAAGAAAATCATTAAATGTAACTAAGTTTACTTAAGTATTGTGTCTTGCTGATTTTAGGTAGTCATAAAATAAATTAAGTAACATAGTTCTCCAAACTTTAAGCGTCAACATGTCAACATTTCGCACAACCTGAAACAAAAACTATACAAGGTGTTGTTTTGGACCTGCAAAACATTTTAGGAGGTAATTATGTTAGTGATTCTCGACCCGAATCAACAAAAAAAAAAAAAAAAGATAAAATTTAAAAATCTAAAATAAAAAGTATTATTGATTATTGACTTGGTATCGTATTGTTACAACCTCCTGAAATGTTTTGCAGGTTCAAAACAACAGCTTGTATAACTTGTTGAAATTATAGTTAGTTAGAAATTTGCAGAAAAATACGGTGAGTTTTATGGCATTTAAAACCATTTTGACCATTTTAGGACTTAGTGACTTTTCGTTCTACGGGGACGAAATACTCAGACAAAAACTGGAAAGACAAAGTTTTTAGAAGAGAGGGCTTTTATAATAATATGTGTCTTCAACTTTGAGTTTGGCAAAATGGCAATACGTAGTTATTAAAGGTCATTCGTGGTGGCAAGTTTAGTCACCACGCAAATAAAAAAAAAATCCCTTGTTTTTCCATCCACTTGGTTTGGTACCGTTACCATCACTTTATACATGGTGTCGTTTTGCATCCTCGTCAAATTTCAGGAGGCTGCTATGATAGACATATATAATCAAATAAAATAACGATACCTGCTCAATAATTAATACATACTTGTTTTTTAGTTATTTAAGTTTGACAGTATTTTAGAATACACCACTTTCACAGAACAGAATCACGCCGTTGCGTATGCGGTAGTGTGTGTGTAAAAGGGCACAGCGCGGCAATCACACGGGCTGCGTTTTAATATGCGTGTCCCACATATGCCGATTTCCGAAAATTAGTAAAATAAAATTATCTCTTTATTTTATTATTGATTTGTGTCAAGAATCATTAGCATAGTTACCTGCTTGAATTTGACGAGGATGCAAAACGACACCTTGTATTTATGAAATATGTATGTTTGTAGTTAAAAATAAACAATTATTTAAGACTGCAAATTATGATAAGAGGCCTACAACACCTAAAGCGCGGTCACTGTCGTATTGCATAGAAAAGAAAGAGAAGCGCGATGACACAACGCTGGTAATTTATTGCAAAATATAAAAGCAATTATCGATTTACAAAAAAGCTATAGATTGTATAAAAAAATAAAACACTATTATGCTAATATGTTGCTTGTAGAATAATCTGACATAAAATCAGAGATTGCTTGTATATTAGTATGGTTTTTAATCGTTAAAATATTTTTTTAGAGGGATCTTCGTGATTTTTTTCTATCGTATCAAATTAGTTATATTATGTTTTCAACACACTGTCTACCTAGCATATATCCTTAAGAATATCATATATATTTTTTTGATTTTGTTCACTGCAGTGGATCACATACTTTAAGGCATTATAAAACTTATAAAAGTTGCGTTTAGGTCCTGTAGTCCCCTTAAACTTAATTAGGATCTCGTCTGTTAGGAACAGACAATGGTGCCGATTCTCTTGTCACAAGTTTATTCCTGTCAGACGACGTTTCCCATTCTGAAATTAACTAAAGTGACATAAATTAACTAATAGTTTGACAGCACTAATGTCATTTTAGTTATTTAATTTAGTGAAAATGGCAATTATGCTATTCTGAATTTGACGTTCTTCACCTAAGATTGTAATTTTCAAACTAAATCAGATTATTTTTAATCGCGATTAAAAAGGTGTGGAATAAAATTAGTTGTCATGAACTAAAATTTACAAACCACATTTCTCTTAGATTTCTTGAAAGTTTGGATGCTTGTGGGTTTGGAAAATCTTAGATCAGTAAGGACGCTTATGTAGTTGTCGATGCGACAGAAAGAAATAATACAATTATTGATATTAGAAATTCATTCGTGATAACTTAGAGGTATTTTTGTACTGAACATCTAATGACTTAGTTATAATTTGGAAAAAGCATGAAAGTAGAGTAAATGCCGTGGAAATGCGTTCCTTGAGAAGCATGTGTGGTGTGACTATAAATGATAGTCTGAAAATTGATGTGATAAGGCAACGATGCGGTTTAAAGGAAGATGTAGTGACAAAAATTGAAAAGAGTATGCTTAGATGGTTTGGTCATGTTGAAAGGATGAATGAACAAAAGTTATTTACAAGGCAGATGTGAGTGGAAATGGCAGGAGGGGACGCCCCAGAAAGACTTAAAGTGACCTCATTAATGATGTTTGTCAAAAAGGTCAGGTGCGTAGTACTCGCAACCGGCGTGGGTGACCAAACTTAAATGTATGAACGTAAACGAAGCAGAAGGATGTAAGGAGTGTAGCAGGTGGCATTCTATAGTTTCTGCCTACCCCCATGGGAAGAAGGCGTAAGTTTATGTATGTGTGTGTATGTGTATAATTTGGAAAACAAGTGGATAAATCCATTTCCAGATTCTGTGAAATAAGAAACTATTTTTTTTTAACTATCAAGAAAGAGTTATTAGAGTTCAACTATCAGTTGGAAACATTGCAAGACCGTTCCAACCCATTCCAAATGGCTGAAAAAAGATTTTTGTACTTACTCCCTAGATTGGGACAGACGAACAAGATGTCCATAGGGCTTTCCTACGGCGACGAGAATAACGGAGACTTTACTGAACGATAAACCAGATTTATAGATAGCTCAATCAGGAGGAGGCTCAGTAGGCGCTTAGGTTTGAATGGAATGAGTTAGTGAAAAAGCTCATCGGAGATAGTGATTATCCAATGTGTTATCCCATGTACCCATATTATGACGCCAGCTCAACAGAACAGCAGGACTAAATCCACGTTGTGGTAGTTACACACAAATAACGAGAATTTTTTCTAGAAAACAATATATTTTTATAAATAATAAAGCTACTTTTTTGTTTATTCATTAAGTTTTTGTTTCCTATATTCTTCCTATAAAGACATGGGTGCCATTCTTTTCTCATGCCACCCTCATTCCTCATCTTTTTCACATAGAATAGTCTCCTCCCTCGCTGTCTTTGCGAGGTTAAATAGTATTGGTGCTTGGTGTGGCTTTCATAGCAGCAGTCAAACTCGTACCTGTAAACAAGTATAATTTGTTATTAAAAAACACTGAAACCCTGGTGCAAAAGCAATATGAAGTAATATAAAATATACATTAGTACCTACATTTATTTACATAACCAAATTACAAGATGATTATTAACATTAACTAAATTAAATTAAAACTAAGTTAGGCTTAAAAAAGGCCCTCGGGGCATTGTACCGAGGATGCTGGCGGCATTTCCTCGCTGAATTGCAATGCTGATGCGTTGCGCGAGACAGCCGCCAGCTTTTCGGTCACCAGTTACATCAACTAGACGTTTCGCGATTTCCGCAAATAACTTATGCGCACTGGGACCCCACGGACCGAGGGTCTCGACGCCAAAGGGCACAAAGTTGTACTCTCTGCCAAGGCCTCCATATTTAATAACTTTCAGATTTTCGGCATTTTCTGCCGCTGCACCCGCTTTAGAAGTAGTCCGTTGGAGGTGGGACGGTGCCAGTGTGTCTACACAGGTAGCGTCCCACACAAGCATCCGTCCCAAACTCCACGGGACCAAAGACACACCATCAGGTCTTTTGCCATCATCTCTGACAATGCCAGTCGGCTCAAGAAGAGCAGGCACATTGATGCTGGCTAGAGACCGGCGGATTATGTCATTAAGTGCTGCATGTCTTGAAAAGCGGCCTGCACTTTTTTGACAACAAAGTCCGTGGTGACCCAGTCGGTCCACGTCCGTGCCACAAGGGCATGTGTGTGGAGTGCATACCGTGACCCCAAGCCGCAGACCAGTCGCCAGACGAAGCGAGGTCGGATCCAGGAAGGTACCGGTATATGGAGAAGGATGGGCATGTAGCCAATGACCGGCCTCTCTGGTTCCGACCGCCAAAAGTCTTGCGCGATCCGGACCTGAACTGCGGCTCAGAATCGATTTGTATGTTAAATCGCAATAAATATCGTCCCAGCTCCTCTGAGATTTTAGGTTGTCTGGAAATTCTTTACCCGGGCAAGCAATTTGAAAAGCATTCTTGGCATCCTCCAAGCCCGCAGTCTCATAGTTTGTGGGCAAAGCCCTTAGGACATTACCTATGAGACGTGACGTGCTATGGGTGGACGACAAAAAGGCTGGGGAAGCAACACTCGAAATTTTGCGGATTCCTAAACCGCCAAACCGAATAGGGAGGGATGCTTGTAACCAAGATGGTTCATTGAGCTGAATATTTAAAATCGTTTCTAAACTAGTTTTGACTAAATCGTCTATTGGTGAAAGCAAATTTGGATGTTTCCAAAAAGGGCTACAGCGAAGCACATAAGTAAATTTAGGGACAAAAAGGCAAAACTTTAGAATTATAAGAGCATAATGAGGACTGATTTCGAGTAAACAATTTGCGTGACTTTGGAATTTAGAAATAGTGTTAGTAATGTAATCAGGAAAAGATTCTTCAAAGATGGGAGAACCCAGGAGGCAAAGTGACTTTCTGTCTACTATTTTGATATTCGGTGCCAGAAAATTTAATTTGGATTTTAAATTATCCAAACCGTAAGAAGTTTTTTGAATGAAGAGTTCACATTTGCTAAAATTTAATTCTAAACCAATATTTTCGAAATTTGTTTTAATATCTGATAAGTCAGATAGCACAGTGTCCACATCGCCTCCCAGGGTTCCGTCATCCAAATACCAAACGTTAAATTTTGATTTTAAATTTTGAATAATCGGATTTATAGCCAAGCTAAAAATTGCTGGCCCGAGGGGATCGCCCTGCTGACAGCCGACCTCCGAAGAAAGTTCATGGGAACGGTAAATTAATTTTGAAGGTTCTGCGTAGCAGGTAAGCAGGTATTGATAGAGTTCCGGAATTTTGTTCTTAACTTCTGTCAGCATGGCATCCCTGTTTACTGAATTGAAAGCATTTTTGACGTCAATTTTGACTACAATTTCGCAATCATCATACGAAAGGTAGGTTCTTAAGGCATGGACGGCTGCCTCACACCCACCTTTCGTGCCAAATCCTAATTGTATAGGTTCGAAAACAGACTGTAATTTAGATTTGATATGTCTCACCGCAATTTTGGATGCCAAACGTCTTAAAGTTGACCCCACAGCAATGGGTCTCACCCCTCCGTCCTTTTTAGTTAGGGCGATCAAATTAGCACCAAATAAAAGTGAGGCAATATCAGCGTTGATTTTGCCTGAAAACATAAAATTTATTAATTTTGTAATAGAGCAAATAAGCTGCACACCTGCATCACCCACAGAATAAAAAGTTAAATCTTTTAAATGTTGGGGTGAGATTCCGTCCAGGCCGGCCGCTGAACCGGTTTTAAAAGAAATTATTGCGTCAATAACGTCTTTGCCTTCGATTTCGAGGCAGGCCTGGTCTGCTGTAGGAGAGTCGAAAAAATACGGGATCACGGGAGCCGGGGGATGTTTCGAATGCAAAGCCGAAAGGGTATCAGGAGTATCAGGCGACAACACGTCGTTAGTAAAAAGAAGACGTGCGGCGCCTTTGAGATCCCCGTCGGCAATTTTGCCTTCAATTAATTTAATTCTAGATAATGTTCCCCTCTTGGGAGAATCAAAAGGTGAAGATGTTTTTGTTAAACAGTTATTTTTGATTTTTTGGGTTAGAGAAATAGTAGCCTCATCTTTTTTGACATGCAAAGTGGTATACGAAAAAAGGAAGAGATTATGCCAGTCTACAATTTGGTTGCTCTCCACACATTTTTTAATCAAGCCTGAAAGGTGGTTTGCGACGGAGATCCTGGCGCCGCGCGGGACTCGTTTGATAACAGGCACATTATTTTTTAGGTAACTAAGGTACAAATGGAATGGGGTAGAATTTGGACTGTCGGAAACAGGTGCCGGTAAAGAAACTGGGTCTAAATTTAGAGCAGGGCCGTTCTGGCTAATACAAAGACGATGTTTTTTTGAAATATGAATGTTAAGACCCCTTTTTGATTGAAAAGATCTATCGCAATGTAAACAAATGTAATTTTGATTTAACGTGCCATCACCGGATTGGGTTGCGGTATGCATCCACTTACCAGAAAACAACACTTGAATAGAGAAAAACACTCAACTAAACACAAAATAGAAATTATCACTAAAATATAACTATTTTAAAGTCTTTCAGAAGCGTTGACGTCGGACGTCAGGACGACACGCCATAACGTTGCCAAGGAGGACCGCAACGTCTGAAACAAAAATATATTTTATTATTTGTTCAAAATTGGGAGCTGCCTACACTTTGGCACAGCAGTTAAGCCTTGATTAACAAGAAAAAGATCAAATTTGGACATCTAGGGCCACGTAAAATATGTAAATTTAAATAAATATGAGCTGTGAAAAAGTGACAGACAGTGACGTGACAGATCACGTTCATTTGTTCATTTCAGTACCTACATATATTTCTAAATGGTATATTTGTGTGAACAAGCTCTTAAAGGACATGAAAATACATAGCTATTATCAGCTACTGCTTTAACTTTATTTGGTCAGTTTACATTAAGTAAGACAGTTCTAGTAAGTAGATATAAAATCAGAGATAAATACCTTTCATGTTGGACAATTTCTTTATGTCACCTTTTTCTTACAATCTGCCACTATGTATTAGGACATTCAGTATTTTTTAAGACATGTTCTGTCTTGCTTGTTAAGTGTCCTTTGACACATCCATGGTTATGAAACAATCCACACAGTTATGAAACAACAAGCTAAGTTTGTCCGATGAAATCCTGTGGAATTTTGTGTTTTAGCCTGTGTATTCCTTTTTTATCCATTAGGTTGTTAGCCTGGATATATGGGTACCGAGTAATTCTTTCTTTATACGACTTGAGATAGCTTTTTATTTCCTCTTTACTGTCGGTATTTTTATATCATGGTGTAGAGCTTCATTTGATACAACAATGGGGCGTTTGTGATTGTTCTTAGAAGGTTGGTGTGAAATCGCTGTGTTATCTCTATATTAGAGTATGATGCTGTTCCCTATAGCTGAATGCCATAGGGATAAAGGCTCGATTATAGCTTTGTTTTATTTTCCAGGTCAAATAGTGACCAGTAGAACTTTCTTAGTGAAAATGTGTTTTTCCAAGGAAGACGTAATGTCGAGGTTTATACCAAGGTCTTTCACATGGTCAGCTTGAGGCACTTGTATTCTATTTAATGGAGCTTCGATTTATTGGAGCTTATTATTTTCATTGCTACCATCGCAAACACATTGAAATAAACTTTATTTAATAATAAAATCAAATTCGAATTTTCCAATAAAATATTTTACTTTTGTCTGTCGAAGTTACGACAGATACAAAAATCATGGATTTGACAAATGTATTGTTCTTTATTCGACTATTTTGAATATAATCTGTGTCGAACGCATTTTGTCACCTCTATTTTGGCCTATGGTTTACTCAACTTACGATTGTCAAACTCGAATATAATTGTGTCAAAATTGTTTCTAATTTTAGTGAAACTTATTTGCAGAATAGCTTTTAGGATTCTCTTAACCAAAAATAAGAAGTTTTAGTGATAGTTTAGTTAAGTTCGGTGAACAACAGAATCGGCACCGATATCCTCATAAACTAGTGGTGAATGATTTACCTAGACTAGCTAAATACAATAACAACTGCCTAGCAATGTGTGTGAAAACATTAAATACAACATTATTTAAAATTAAGTTTTATAAATGGTTACTTGAATGTAGTTTTTATAGTTTAAAATATTTTTTAGATAAAAAATTTTGATGGTTGATGTCTAACTTTATAATTGTGCATGCAATGCTCATGTTTGTGCCATATAAATTTGTATTTAACACCACTTTAAACCATGTTTTACGTAAATAAATATTTTATTATTTTATTCCCTTAGTGGGATTTATAAGTGGCCGTAGATGTGACCGTGGCATCACAGTGGGCCCTAACAGCATACCAGCGCTGCGGTATTTATTTTTAAATATCGCAGCATTATGCTGAGATAGGAGCCTTTTAGGCGTCGTTTTTATGTATTTTCTTTGTTGTTTTTTGTTTAAGGCTGCTGCAGATCTTGTTTTTTTTTATCAAATAACTTCTCCCGCTCTGGGCGGAGCGGGAGGGTGTGTCAGACTTTTACTGACTAAAACCCACCCGTATACCCGTACCGAGGCCCCTGGCAACACAGGCAACGGAAGGGCCGTTGCCTGTGTTGCCAGGGGCCTCGGTAACCCTTTTGTACCTTCCCGCGACCTCCTACAGACTTGGGGCGATACTTCGGGCGCGACTGGCATATTGATGCCTGTCGAGCCCCCGATATCGCGCTAGTCCGCACGAGCCTTTATTCGAACAAATATGTACGTTTTGTTAGTTTTAAATGCTGCTTGTTTTACTTTTTGTATTTCTTGTGCGTGTCCCAAATAAAATATTTTTCTTTTTTACTTATTTCTATTATTATTATCAAACGCCATATTTTGTTCATCTGCGTGATTTAGTGTTGGAACCGTACGAGTGCCTATTACTTTCTCTTGTCCCATAACTTGGTCTACCATAATGTCATATCTTCGTTTGACGCAAACTTATAAAGGCAAGTTCGCAATATAAAATAAAACAAAACTAATCTCAATAACGGATGCAGCGTACAGTTACAAACTCAAGTCTTTACCATATCTACTGCGCATGGCCTTGCGCATCCCGCACAACCGGTCGCGCAGGGTCGCTTTCTTCAGAAGTACACGCGAGCACAGAAGTGGTTCGTTTCGCTTCAGTTTTCTAATAAGTGGTGCTAAACGATGTGGTGGTGGTGTGTTATTGAGCTAAATGGTATGGTGGGATTATGGTGGCGGACTGGGTGGGTTAATGAGGTGTGATTGGTATGGTTTCTAGTAGCTACTGTTTTTAAGTAGACCATTGTACGTCGAACTTACTCTTTACAGTTTTTACAGAGGGTCTATGAAGTGGCGTGTGGAAGACTCCTAAGGTTAATAATGATGATTTTTAGGTAAAGGCTTCTCTAGAAATAATATCTACAGTTATTTGTAAAAAAATATCGCACTAACTTAATAACTTTGGCCTGGCTCGTGGCTATAACAGCCGATCAGGTTAACCTACACTTGCCTAGGTCGGTCCGTGGATGGGTGACCATTTTCACATATCTACCGAGACCTCTCCGTGCCTCGGAAAGCAGATGATGACTAACTTGATGATACTGGAATTGAAATAAACTAGTTCCTAACATATATAATACCTTATAGTTTATTCCCTTATTTCTCTATATTATTTTTGTATTTTACTTTTCTATGTTTTTACAATACATGATAAATGATAAATGATTTTATTTCTGTAAGTATATGAGTCTGCCTATGCTAATGCCTTTCATATTTTTAATCTTCATCTTAATATTTACTTTATTTATAATATAAAAAACAGCAAAACAGGCCAACTCACCACGGGTAAATAATCTTTGTCTCTGAAAGGTACCTACCTAAAAACCGCTACCGCTACCTGAAATGTTTACAGCGGTCTTTAGGTAGGTACCTTTCAGAGACAATGATTATTTATCCATGGTGAGTTGGCCTGATCTGTTTTGTTTATTGTGTCAAATGCATTCTACTTACAATAACCTGAAAGTTAAGGATTTAAGTTTTGTTATGTGTAACTTAAAAAAATAAATATTTAAAAATTCTATTAGAACATAGGAACTTTCTGTATATATTAGTAAAATAAGTAATACCTACTCGTATTAGTTATTAATATAAAGTTAATTTGCATTTCTTAAACAGGCAAAATACGGAATTAATATTAAAACACCAATATTTTCTGCAAATAAATGATCCTTATTATTTATGTTGATCATAATAACAAAGATTTAAATCGCTTCTGAAAAAGTAAATAAAAGCAAAAGTTGTGGGTTTAGTAAGTTTCATCGTGCCTGTACACCGATATTTATGACGTAGCGAATATTAGAAAACTGTCAGCCGTCATATTTTCGCTTTCGACGAAATGTAATACCTACCTCATTTGAATTTCATAAGATAGACGCCATGCACACATGTTCTCTTCAGATCGAAATAACTTGAATTTTATTCACGAGTGAAATGTTGATTTTGATAAATAAGTAATTTATTCTTAATTAATTGGTCTTGTGCGAAGTCTCTGTTGAATATTTTGCATGCTAAGTAGGAATCAGTCAAACAATTTTACTTGTAGTTGACCAGTTCCGGATGTGCAGGAAAAAATGGAAAGAACATTATGTTTATTCTGTAGTGAATATTGATTGGTTTCTTTGTGATTTTAGTATCAATAGCTGTAGTAAATAATAAATCGTTTCGTTCCAGATGTTCAGCAGTAAAATTATGAATGATTCGCTGAGTTTATTTGATTGATTGATTGAATCATCATAACGTGTGTTGTTGTGTATCTCATAGTGCTACCCCGAGAAAAAATTAGTTTCTTCGTTATTCAGAGGCTATTAACTCATTAATCAAGAGCAATAAACTACATCTAAAAGCACATTATTTATGTCCGATATCCTATCATCATATTGCGCGTTCGCATGTGTTTTTAAGTGTTATGAATACATTAAAAATTCCCTTGTAAAAAAATGGCTGAAATTATTGATTGCATGCATCTTTTGCTAAAGGTGACGTTCTATTAATTTGAGGATTACCTACACTACTACATAATTTACTTTTTATTTTATTTCAAAGATCGCTTTCTTTTTTTTGTTAAAGTTGTTTGTATTCGGCGTGCGCAAGGAGTGCGACAGAGCGAGGCAGAGACCGAATGCTCAAGGTCGTTTGCTAGGGGACGCGCCTAAACTTATATAACTATACGTTGCGTTGTATGAATTAATTCCTTTGCCTATTATAGACAACGCACAGCCTAACCGACTGGGTGTAGATGCATGAAATTTTGCACAAGGGTTCCTTGTATGACGAAGGCGAGCAGTAATGAAGGTTTAAAAAGTGAGCAGTAAGGAAGGTTTAAAAAGAATCGAGGGAATGAAAGATTGCTTGGAAGTTCTTCATTTTTGAAGTTAGAAATATGGAAGCTGAACGTGGGTGTGAACTTCTGGTTATATTCAAAGTTAATCGTATCGTCGTGATTTGGAAACTCATCCCCCCTAAGGCTCCTGAGACGTTACTGATGGCAAACCCGTTTCGGACCCACGGCTTGTGGCTTAATCAAATCAGTCGACTAGCAACACTGGAACAATGGAAACCTTAAGATATAGGTATTCATGTAAAACCATATTTTAATTTTAGTATAGGTAATAGGTCAAGTTTAAGATTGGCAATTCTTCGGGCTATGTCGGTTACCTAGGTTCACCTGAGGACCTCTTCATTTCTGATTCGATCAGGTAGGGAAACTCCAAGCATAACCCTCTCCGCCCTTTGAGTGCTAAACTTAAGTGGCAGTGGGCATTGCTCGCAGTACCGATGCCCGATGGGGCCGAAAGGTTCTGGAATGGCGACCGCGTACCACTTACTCCAGCCAAATAGTAATTCGACTTTAGCTGACTAGGACTCTGGTATATCTCATTCTAAATTAATAGCTGTGTGAATGTAAACACAGATTTCTGGTTATCAGCCTATTGTTCTAAAAAATCGTCATGTTTTCGCAGTACAGCAATTGCAACAATTGGTATTGTCAGTGCTTGTTTGTATTTTCATTCTTGGACACTGATAGTTTGTAAATGCGAGCGTCATTGGTAATGTTATTTGTTTATTTTCTATGGATATTTCGGATGTCCCTTTGAGAGACTCCCGTGAAAGACTCCGAAAGACGTGTGAAAGACTCCCGTTTGAATAATTGTTGTTATAACAACAATTATTCAAACGGGAGTCTTTAAATTGACTGATTACGATTTTTTGGGAGACAAATACTTAGTCATATGTACATTATTTTTTACAAATTTACATTATTTTTTACAAATTTACATTATTTTTTACGTTTTTTGCAATCTGTAGATCAGTGTCAGGTTGTATCTAGATCAAAATATGATTCGCGACCATCAGATATGTATTTACAGAATTATAATCACATTAATACATCTCTCTAAGTTAGATTTGTTCCCCAATGTCATGATTTCATGAAAAAGTCATTCAATGGAACAAATTGACTGTGATCTTCACTTAGATCTTGAACTTAAAACACTCAAAAACAAAAATGATACGTTTTTCACCACCGGTATGTCTATACTCTATCTGTCTATACTAATGTTATAAATAGGTAAAATTTGTTTGCAATTATATAGGGGGTAAAAAATAAGAGAGACAATACAGTGAAGCCATGCCAAAACTACACCTCGCTCTGTGCATACACGTTCGCACGCACACATTTACAACCCATTTCGACCAAACTACACCTCACTAAGTGCACACATGTTTACGAAACCGGCTTCATGTCACTGTTGACAGCGCTGCCTTGGTTTTTTATTTGGTCTGAGGTCTTTTTTTTTTTGGGTCGGAAATTATCAAATAACTTCTCCCGCCCTGCAGGGCTAACATGACACACGCGACAATTACTCACTCTCGCGTGAGTAATTTTTGTCTATTGTACTGTCAATTTTCTCGTTTTCTGACAGTGCTGCCATACAAAATATTCGACTCGTTCTGTCAAACTCGATATTTTCTCGACAAACCCTAACATGGCACCTAAGTTATCTCGAATTTTGACAATTCAACACGAGATAATCTTCGATTCTGCTGTCATTTAGTCGTCCTCGATTTTGACGACGAGAAGAGTAGACAAAATTATAATACAAAAAAATATGGCATTTATGGGGACTGGTGCCAGAAATGAAACTTAAAACTTTGGAATAACATATATAAGTATATATGCGTATACATGTACGTACACAGGCCGCAGCGCGACGCCAGTCTGATGCACACGTTACATTAGCATGTCGGTGACTTGGGTAGCATGTTGCTGCCGCAGTCTGCATGTCGGTGACGTGGTTAGGATGTCGGTGACGCGGTGTGCATGTTGGTGACGCAAATTGCATGTCAACAAGTGCTTTCAGAATGTCGGTGACGCGGTTGTCACGGTGTAAGTCGATTGGCATTTCGTTAATCTGCTAGTATTTCGGTGACGCTGCTAGCAGGTCGGGCTCGCTGTTAGCATGTCGGTGACGCTGTTAGCATGTCGGTGACGCTGCCAGCACGTCGGGCACGCTGCTAGCAGGTCGGGCACGCTGTTAGCATGTCGGTGACTCGGTTAGCGTGTTGGTGACGCATTAAGCATGTCGGTGACTCGGTTAGCATGTTGGTGACGCAGATTGCATATTCAAGGGATGCTGTCCATATGTCGGTGACGCGGCTAGTATGTCGGTGACGTGGTTAGTATGTCGGTGACGCGGTTAACATATTGGTGACGCGAACCCACAGGTTTTTCCATAACAAAAATGGCTCACTCATTTTCATTTCCGTCATTTTGTATTTTAATTTCGGCATGCCATAGAAAAATATTAAATTTTAATCAAAAAAGTCGGTTACACAAAAAAATACAACATAAATTAATAGAGGTGGATGTAAAATCATTATAGTACATACTAATTCCATGCGTAAAATTTAATGAATGAGCCGATGTTGCTAAAATAAAAATGACTTGTTTTTAATAATTTGCTACATCGGTCTCTCGTCGCGAGATAAAGAACAGTCAAAGTGCCTTTCTCGAGATTACTCGAGCTTAGCGGTCATGTTAGGCATTAGGATGACGTCAGAATCGTAGACAAATTTCGACAAATCGAGAAAGAGAGTGTTCTCGCGCTTGTCATGTTAGCCCTGCTGGGCGGAGCGGAAGGGTGTGTCACACTCTTAATGACTAAAACCCACCCGTATTCCTTCCGTTGCCAGGGGTCTCAGTAACCCTTTCGAACTTCCACGCGACCCCGGCATGGTCTGAGGTCTGGAACCACCAGTTGGATTTGAAAAAATATTTTTGCATTTGATAGCCCATTTCCTAAGGAAGGCTATAGGCAAAGGTTAGGCAGGGTTATAGGTAATCGAATGCCAAGCGAAAACGAAGTAATAGCGCGGGCGGGCGATGCAATGCGACGCAGTGGGTCGGGGAAACAAGAAATTTCACGTGGACGAAGCTGTTTTGTAATATTTAAATATATCATACGATGTCTGTCATGCCGCTTTTGCACCCATGCGAAGAAAGCGCTGGTCGCTAGATAAAAGGATAAAATGACAATGATCTTGTCAAGTGTTAAACTAAACATTTATTGGAAAATCGACTCGAAACACTTTCTCATTCATGAGACTCAAACGGAGGGCGTCGAATCGACAATCGAGCTTGCAATCACCAGACCACTGGGTTCTGATGCATAATTCGATGTTTATATGCAGTAATAATACACCATGTTATGCATGGTCTGCCATATGTATTTATTTTCACGGTTTAAAAGTTACAAACAGGTTAGCGAGTCAATGGAGTGGTTGTGTATTTAAATTAACTTTTACTTGACTGTTTTGCGTTTTAAGGTATTCGGACATCAGCTGATGAATTTTAACGAGCTTTTAAGTAATCAAGCGTCGACTTCTTTTTTTATTAATTAATAATATCTGCGTCGTTAGTCTAGTGGCCGCAAGCGCTACTGCTGATCATGAGGTTCTGGGTTCAATTCCCATGTCTGGCAAAGTCCGGTGGAACTTCGTGGAGCATTTCCGACGTTTGGCTCCCAAACTGGAGTGGGCAAGGGCTGCCTTGAAGCGGCTCCTACCCAATCTAGGGGGTCCAATCGCCTCCTGCCGGAGGCTCTACGCGGGGGTCGTGCGGTCCATGGCCCTTTACGGGGCTCCTGAGTGGACGCGTTCCCTGGCGCTGCGGCCAGCCTGCCGGTTAAGCGCGGCCCAAAGGGTCATGGCCATCCGGCTGGTCCGCGGATACCGCACCGTCTCCTGTGAGGCAGCGAGCCTCTTTGCCGGATTGCCGCCATGGGATCTGGAGGCAAAAGTCCTCGCGCACGTATGGGAGTGGCTCAAGGAGGCGAAACGCCGGGGCGTAACTCCGCTGCTGCGAGAAATCACGGCACAGCGGACGGAGCTCCGGCGGGATCTCATGGCGACATGGAGAGTGCGGTTGTCGCAACCCAGTCCTGGGCACGCCACAATTGCGGCGATAAGTCCCCTCTTTGAGGAGTGGCTAGAGAGCCGCCACGGCGTCCTCACCTTCCGCCTGACGCAGGTCCTCACCGGACACGGCAGCTTCGGGAGGTTCCTGTGTCGGATAAGGCGGGTGGAAACGCCCGGGTGTCACCACTGTGTGGATCGCCCGGAGGACACGGTGGAAGTCTGCCCGGCTTGGGCAGAGCACCGCCGTGTCCTCGTGGAGGCGATCGGCGGCAGAGATCTCTCGCGTCCGGGGGTCCACTAGGGCCGATGCCTGCCGGGGTCGCGGGAAGGTACTAAAGGGTTACCGAGGCCCCTGGCAACACAGGCAACGGAAGGAATACGGGTGGGTTTTAGTCAGTAAGAGTCTGACACACCCTTCCGCTCCGCCCAGAGCGGGAATAAGTCTGGCAAAGTGTTATTGGGTTTTCCTTCTGGAATTCCTCAGTAGCAGCTCGGAGTCTGGATTTGTGTACGGTTGATGGCAATATTCGCCCCATATGGGACTTAAATATACCTAACTGATGAAGTGTGGGTGTACCATAGGTGCACCTCTGCCAAACCCTTCAGGGAATACAGCTAAGGGTGATGTTATGTAATTAATAATTCTCTTTTTAATCGCTCTTTTACTGCTGAGAATCGTGATTCCGTTTCAAATTGTCAACGATCTTTCTCTGTTTGTTTCATCTGTTCAATTAATAATTATATAGGTAACCATAAATAATAATATTTAAGATTTGGACACTATGTCTGTGTTATATTTACATTACTTTTCAGTACAGGTAATTGCGTACCACACTAATTATTGCAGCGTCTTTCATTTTGACAATTCGACAACATTCATTGCATTATTTACGTCGTCGAAGAAAATTTTCAAACAAATAAAGCAATGGATTAGGAATTTCCTTTAAAATCCCTCGGATTGTAAAAGAAAGTGGGAAACATGCAATTGCGCAGCCAGGTCAAGTTTGAACAATATTTATTTTTATAGTAGTTGCGCCCCGTGGTTTCATCCGCATAGGTCTTGATCCCTCGGGAATATCGGGATAAAAAGTATCCTATGTTCTAACCCAAGTCATGGTCTATCCATGGGCCTAATTTCATCCAAATCCGTTCAGCCGTTTTAACGTGAAAGCGTAACAAACAAACTCACTTTCGTATTTATAATTTAGGATTAAGTATTATAATTTGTTGCGAGACTCCCGGAAGTATTGCATCGATTTCTGAATTAAGTTAAAAGTTAACCTCTTAAATTTTTTATAGTTAAGTTTATCGACTGATTTTGATCAATTTTGTTCTTTTTTCTGAGAAAGGGAAAAATAATTTAAACAAAATTATTTGTTATTTGAAAAGTCGAGTTCTTTGTTTTTGCATGTGGCTGGAAGAGATTTTTCAAATAAATTACGTATTCATGGACAATCACAAATATTACACGGTGGAATTCCTCTTCCCGTGAAGTTTAGTGGAAACCATTGGAAAGGAAGAAGAATAATTGGCTTTTAGTTATTACACAAGAGTTAAATATCACATTTTATTTGTATATAAGAAACTGATATAAATTCGAGGATGCTTGAGTTAATTTCGCCATTTCTTCTCAGGGATAGTCAGATAGGAAATATCGACACCAACTAGCATTTAAAAAAAAATAGCATTAACTTGTAAAAGTGATTCGGATATCCTATTTACAGCAAAAACAATTTTATTTCAATTCAAAATGTTCAATTTCTAGTCGCAGTATTATTATTGTAATCTAATTTAATTTAATTGAATCCCGGAATCGGATAAAAAAAATGTTTATGCACTTGGAAAATCGTTCAAGGTGGAACCTTTTAGTAAATAATGTTATGTGCAGAGTTATCTAAATGGTAAATACTAATAGGGGAAGAATATACAAAAGATGGGATGACGAATTAAAGCTCACAGCGTCCAAATTGGAGAAGAGTTGCGAGAGATAGGAGTCAGCGGAATTTTATATCTATATGGAATTTTATATCGATAAGGAATATGGAATCTTTAAGTCATTTTATATTTATAATTTAAATAGGAATCAGTGGTATTAGATGAGCCTTTGCCAATGACACTGGACACTGGACACTGGGACACTGAACTAAGAAACATTTTGTACACTAATACTGAAAATACCACAACGCTAAATGTTCAGAATGAAAGGGCTTGTTAAACTAATAGTTACTATCTATAATTCTGTTGACACGACATTATGTCAATGGGTTTTATAGAAATTTAATTGACCATAGACAATAGGGCGATTTCATCGTTATTTATTATCTTTGTCACCGTTTATTGCTTGAGTAATTTAGTACGTGCTAATCAAGAGAAAGAATTTATTTAAAGGCTTTTAGATTCTTTAATGATGTGTATTTTTTGTATATTTATTTAATACTTTAAGCACACAAATGTACAGAGGCGGGCTTAATGCCGTAGGCATTTTCTACCAGTCAACATTTGAGTGATGCAGAAACAAACAGTGGTAGGTGCAATAACGAAAATTGTGGAATAAATATTGGTTTAAATGAGGATATACATACATATACCTATTAAAACCTTTTAAGACCAAATAAATACACATAAATACACGAGTATACTAAAACAGATAGACAAACAATGGGAAAACGTTACCGTTGTGATGATACTGCCAGCTTCTTACGAATGTGCTCGCGAACTGTAAAGGATAATCGGATAGTTGCCGTCCTGATTTCCTGGGGGAGCGCATTCCATAGAGAGATAGACTGAACGAAGAAGGAAGAGCGAATGAAGTCAGTGCGGTGAATGGGACATTTAAGAAGACGATTGTGTGATGAATGTAGATTTCTATCGTGGTTGGCGCAAATGTACTGAAAGCGAGATAATTAGGAGAAGAGGGAGAGTCAAGAAATGAAAACAAGGTGGTCAGCGTCTTTTGCTCTCTGCGCTGGCATGTGGGCATGGTCAAGTTTGTCGAGGAGATCTTCATTCAGGTCATAGTAGCACACGTCACCATAATCGATGATAGGGAAAATTAAGGATTGCATAAGCATTTTCTTGGTACTTGATGGTAATACATTTTTCAGTCGGTATAGAACTCGCAGCGTTCCAGTAACCTTCTGGCTCACCCTATCGACTTGAGTACGCCAGTTCAGGTTACAATCGATGTGTAAGCCTAGGTCTATCACGTTAGTGCTAAATGGAACGATCGTACCATTAAAGAGAACTGGTGGCAAGGTGCATATAATTCCAATTGAGGAGATTTTTCTAGGAGTTCAGTCTGAAGTTCGGATATTTTTCCTTATTCTCATGTGGGTTTTGATTTCTTCGTGTAGTAAGGCTTATTTAACTTTCAAGGAATAAGATCATCTTATTTATTTGTTTAACCATTTATGTACACACATATACACATTCAAGAAGAAAAGAACAGAAAAAATACTTACAAATACATCTTACTTGAGACCTCCAACGAAGTATCACGTCAGACTATTTCTCCAATTCATCGAAGATCTCAACGTTGTGAAACAAAAAACGCTCTTCATTTCAGTTATCAATGTCTAAAGCACATCACTCTTAGTCATCACAAGAATGACCTATAATGTGTATCAAAAATCAAATATTACCGTAACTCCGGTAAAGTGCCAAGACGTACGGTAACTCCTACGTAACACAATATACGAATACGATACTACCGCGAGATAATCTTCGTGCGCATGTGCACGCATTCGAACGTCGTCAGACGCCGCGACCACGCGTCTCCCGCGCAATTTGAAGCGCGCCATGATTGTTTTTTATTTATTTTTTTCATTCGTTTTTTTTTTGTGCCAGTGCTTGAAAACTTCTTAGTGCTGTGAAATTGTTGCTAATCGATTTGATATTGTTTTGGATTTGACTTTGGCCTGTAAGTGATTTGTTTATGTTTTATTTTTGGTATAACTGTGTGTTTTTTTTAATTATTATAAATTAGCGGTTAATATGCTAAAGCTGCGTTAATTTTGCATTTTGATTTTCTGAATAAGCGTGATCATTTGCGTATATCGTACTTCGTATATTTCACGTATTCTGAAAGCTTTAATTGAGCTTTTTACAGAAAATGTTTTTCATTATTTGAAATACTTAAAAGGCCTGTTGTTCGGTACCATTTTGAGGTCATAGGGCAGTATTTTCACGACCTTGAAAGTATGATTAAAGATCAGAGATAAAATAAAATAACAGTTAATGACAGTATTTCGTTACAGAAACGTAATCAAGTTTCTCGTACATCTATATTCATCGGAGTTAGTTGTAAATAGCATATCATTGAACAGTTTATTGCATGGTAATGCATTTCCCCCGTTCTACTATTACTTATTAGTAGGTGCTTATTATGCGAATGACAAGCAGTAAATCCAAATTATGCTTTACTTTCATTTGTAAGAGGAAAATAAATTTTAATTTTGTCGAGCGCTTTTCACTATTTCATTGATCAACAACAACAACAACATTTGATTAGCAACATTTGGAATATTTATCCATTCATTTAACGCAAGCGAAGGAAGTCTATTGCAATGAAAACCTGTAGATTTGGAGGCTTTTCAGTAACAGCAACTATTAGGACATTAATATTTTGATTTAAAATAGTGACCATTGAATTTCTTGCTTGCATGGTTCTTTCCATAAGAGCCTACCTACTACCCTTTGGAATGGGCAACTAGCTTCATGTCTTTCTGATTAACCGACACTTTGACAATCCAAAAGTGCTAGTAATTGGTTTAATTGAACGAAATGTGTTGATTTGTTGAAAAGCCGAGAAAAACGGTACACATTAGAACTATTTAGGACGAAGTACCTAGCTTCATTGCACATGCTTACAGGAGTTACATCAATTTGTACACCAATATTGATGCAAAGATTGCATTTAGTCACAATCAAAATCATGATACACAAGCCAAAACCACTAGTGCATTTCAAACCTATGCCTGCATACCTAGACACCTAAAAATGTGTCAAAGTTCACACCTGACGACGCATGCCATGACGTCAGGGCCGTCCTTCAAATTGACACATCAGATGCACGTTACATATATCACGTAACGTTAACGTTATGTATCGTAATTATTAATCGTTATTTTCAACGCTTATACCGTTTTTGGTAGCAATAATTTATTTTATTTATTTATTTATTTAACAGTTTATGTACACACATATAAACAGACAAGAAGAAAGGAACAGAAAAATACGTACAAAGGTGATGCTTATTTCTAATGAAATCTCTTCCAGCATACCTGCAATAGGACAGTAGACATAGAGATGTAGACAACGTGTAAGGTAAAAGAGAAAACAAAATACATAAAAACAAAATAAAACTATTCACTAATTTAATTATACAATAAGAGAATATAATTACATAAATACATACTTCTAAAATAAATATCACTAAAATACATATATACTTAAAATTAATAGTATAAAATAATAAGTACATAATATGCAACTATGGCAAAGTGGAAAGATAGTGTTCTTTCACTCTTCTTTTAAAAACAGCAACAGTTTGGCAGTCCCTAATGTCAGGCGGAAGTGAATTCCACAGCCGAACCGCGTGCACAGTGAAGGAGTAGGAGTAGAAGTCGGTAGAGTGGGGAGGGGATTTAAGGAGATTTCTAAGATGCGACCTGCAAGGTGCATCAGAAGGACGGGCGAAGGAAAAACGTTCCCGCAGATAGGATGGCGTACTAGGATTATGAAGGATGTTAAATAGCAGACACAATATCCGAGAGTTCCTGCGAAGACGAATGGGGAGCCACTTGAGAATCTTGCGAAAGTTAGAAACATGATCATACTTTTTAAGGTTAAAAACAAAACGAATGCAGATATTTTGCAAACGCTCAAGTTTATTCAAAAGCTCCTTAAATAATAAATAGTATAGCTTTATAATTAAATGCGTTTACAATACAATAAATAGTTAATTAGTGTGTAGGAAATAAAAACGTTCTGTTTGTTTGTTAATTTGGATTTCGTAATAGATAATTGGGAGCGTAACGATGCTCATGTTATGTTGTAATTTAATTTATTAAGTACATGTGTATTAATTGTCTTCATTTAATTAGTCGAACCCTCAACTAAGAATTTATTAACCACTAGGTTGGTAATTTTGAATGATCTTAATTTTACTCAGACACAGAATTAGTCTTACTGCTTAAGTTTCTTCAAAGTCTACACTAGTGCAGTCAAATCATGTTTTAAATAACTCCAATCATAATCCAATACCTACAGCATCAGTGTTGCCAGTAAATGAGAACCATAAGTTACGTTTTCAAAATTGGAACACATAAAAACAGTAGTATTGAAAAATCGATAAATCAAAGTTGACGTGGTTAATGTATCGTTACTACTGATTCAGGTATCGATTGAAATTATAGAGCGTATCACTCGATTTACTTCCCGTAAGAACGGATAAGCTTTCAGAGTAATGTTTAAAACATGATTGATTATATTTCTGTATATACTCATAATATTTTAATTTTATTTATCTGAAGATTGGCTTGGAATGTGGAGAAGGAGGCCTAAAAGTATAAATAACACTTTTTAGGGTTCAGTTACTCAAAAGGAAAAAACGGATCCCTTATAGGATCACTCGTGTGTCTGTCTGTCCGTCTGTCCGCCGATTTGCTTCGAATCTACTGGACCCATATACTGGACCAAGTTGAAATTTGGTACACATATGAATTTCTCTGACCCAAACACGGACGTGTAACTTAAATAATTAAATGAATTTGATTATCCGCATATTCAAATAAATTTATTATTATGTCACTTTTGGGGGTTAAATTAGAAAATTTAAAAAAAAGGTACCTATTGTAAACTTTACCGTGTGACATCAAATGAAAGGGGTTATTGAGAGGGTTTCAAATATTTTATTATTTATTAAACTGTTGTAGGTGTAAATAGCAGGTACAATAAAATCGGGCGTAAAATTAAATCGTATTCAATTCTGGTTAGAAAATTGTTATCCTAAGAGCGAACGAAACAAAAAAGAAATAAAAAAATCTTAAGAAGACATTCAATAAAATTGCATGAATTTTGACAGTTTGACAGAAGGGTTATTTGGCAGCGCATATACGGGCAATACTTGACTCAAAACTTGCATGCAAATATTGCCTTGGTGTAAACAGAAGTCGCATGCAATTATTGAATAGGAAAACTTGCATTCAATTATTGTATGCCATTTTCTGGAAATCGCACGCGTATAGACACTTGCATGCAATTCTTGAATGGCAATAATTGAACGTGCTTTATGGCATGCGATTATTGCTCTTGGACGTTCCAGACACTTGCACCGTGTAAATGGGGGTTTACGGTTGGGCTAAAAGGTTCATTTCAGCAATAATGCCCGTCAGACGCTGTATAATTGAACCATAGGTGCACCTACACAGTATATCGGTTTCCGTTAAGTTTTTAATTATGGCAACTATGTGTTTTTATTTGTAGCTCACCTTACTTTGTTGCATATAAAATTCTTATAGGTACAAAGACACATAATGAAGTTTATCCAAGTGAAATATTTAAATTGACTGCTGCTGTAAACAGTGGTGGTCCAGTGGGAACGGCCCCGACTTACGACAAGTTGTAGGTCGTGGGTTCGATCGCAGATAGGCTATATTACTTTGTGTAATTAATTCCATCATCACTGCTTTCAAAACGGTGAAGGAAAACATTGTGAGGAAACCGGCATGTGCTAGAACCAAAAATTCGAAGACATGTGACATCTACCAACCCACACTGGGTCCGCGTGGTGGATTACAGCAGAGAATTCTCGAAGAGAGGAGGCCTGTATCCCAGTAGTAGGAACATTTTAGACTAATTATGCAAAACATACTCCTACAATGATTGTTGCACATTACAAGCAAAGCTTTTCTACTCTCAAAATTCAACGAATTATTCCGCGAAAACGTAAGATTTTGAAGCGTCTCCCACTTTTCTCGGTCGGTTGGCTAACTGGGTGTTCGGAGTTAACCATTAGTGAGCAAATGTTAATTTTTACGTCTTAATTGTTGCTTTTTTGTCTATGAATTTAGGTTAAACCTCCTTTACCGTCTCTTTGGTTTAGAATTGGAAGACTTCGGCAAAAAATACACTCTTATGCATAAGTATAAGCAGCCTATAATGGTCACACTGCGGGGACACAGGCCTCCTATCCGTGAGGTGGGTTGACCCACCCTGCATACTTTTGTAGGTATAAGGGCTCCCACACAAAACTGCGAATTCGCATCGCATCACAAAAATCTGCGACCTCGATGTCATTTTATTATGAAAAAATGACATCGAGCTCGCAGATTTTTGCGATGCGATGCGAATTCGCAGTTTTGTGTGGGAGCCCTAAAGGTCTATAATTTTTAAAATGGTCATGAATTCTGGAACAATGTACAATAGGCAAAATATCGGCTTTAAAATTGCATGATGGATACTTTTTCTTTGAATTGTCATTAATTTGATGTTTTGGGCCTTTGATGAAATAGCACATATACCAAATTGGAAAGGGATCGTCACTGTATCAACTCGAGCCATTCATATTATTATATAATAGTATTCTTTGTATTTAACTCCCTACTGCATCGCACACTTATAAATTGGAATCAACCACTACACACGAAACAATATAACAGCTGTTTCTCATATTAAGGCGCTGACAAGACCCAATTGACCAAAATAGGCTTCTCTTAAGAAAGAAAATTGCCAAATCTGTATAGTTTGTGGTAGCGGAAAAAAATATATGTTAATTTTGAACATATTTCCCAGAACTTGGTTGTTACCAATACCCGTTTTGAAAAAAAAATCTCGATACAAACTAACGTTAAACTAACCTCTTACCTTGAGTTCTAATCCAAAATATCTTCATTAAATATCAACATACGTTAGGTATTTAATTAATAACAAGAACGTCTTATTTGAATGCAGAACTTGGTTGTTTTTTATTTTCGATTACTTAACTCAACTTAGAGTAAATAGAGAATTGCTTCATATTTTGCAATAAATTGCATGCGTTGTGTCATCGCGCTTCTCTTTCTTTTCTATGCAATCTGACAGTGACCGCGGTTTAGGTGTTGTGAGCGTCTTAAAAATATTTCATTGAACCTCTATTTTTTACCTTAATTTAAATCACAATAAAATATCACCCACAAATCTTATCAACCATTCCAAATTGACCACATGCAAATGGCAATTCACAATAATTGCAGTAGTACAATACATAATACTCATCAAGACGTGTGCGCTATGGTTGAATCTACACATGACGGCTATGGAAGCTAACTGGAGCGTGCTACGTTTTTAGCAGCTTCGTACTTTATTTAATTGCGATGAAATTCTGCTAGGCTGTGTCTGTGTTGGTGTTACTTATGTTTTTAATTTATGTAGCTGTTATTATGTTTATGTACCTAGATACAGTCAGGAAAAATAATTGATTATCAATTTGACACATTAGGTCCGTCAATTTGGTCAATTAATGACAGTTGTAATTTGAATATACTTACGGGTAATTTAAACTGTGGTGGTCAATTTTCTAAATTATTAATTTCCCTGACTTTACTATAGTTCTGACTTGGATTATTGTTGTCGCACTTAAACTTATGTACCTACCTATAAACCACTAAAAAAACTAATGTCGGTTTTGCATTACGTGTAATTGAATGCCTAACTATTATTGCACTGCTGCAGTGCTATTCTGTAACCTTCTCACCGTGAAAACTTAAGTGAAGTGAACGTGGAGTGAACTGTCAGTGTCATCCTACCTGATACTTAGGGATGGACCAAGGATTACATTTACAATCATAATCGAGATTTTAATAATATTTTTATGCTTATTCTAATGATCATAATCAGTTAACTGATTAAATAAACGCAATCCCGTGACCCAACCGCGATGTGTTTTGAAGAAGCGATGGTGGATTGAGTCGACTAAAGACTGTGCGACGTTATTCAGCGTTGTTATTAACCCAAATCTATTTAATAAGATGAGATAACCGAGTGTATCAAGTGATCGAGTGCTAAAAGTATGCCTGGCTGTCGGACCATAGAATTTATCCCCTCACAAACTATGTGGAAACCTAACTAAACGATGTGTGTGTCTGTGTACATGAGCCATTCGAATAAAAAACGTGCGGATTATTTAATAAGTACCTTTCTAATATTTTATTTTAATAAGGTAAATTTATACCGTCCAACGCGTTGCCAATAATAAAATAATAAGAACCGTCATCAATACATAACAAAATTCAACAGTTCAACTGACACTCGCGCAGCGCGCGCACCGGCCGGCGGGCGGCTAGGCTCACTTCATCCAGCCCAAGTGAAGTGATGTTGCCATGGCAACGAGAATCAAGTGAAGTGATAAGATCACGACACTTGCGCGTCGCGCTTACCGACTCACTGCACCTAGCCGCGGCGCGGTTGTTTACTATGGTTACGAGAATCGGGTGAAGTGATAAGATCACGACGCGCTTGCGCGTGAGGCGCTGCTATTAACATCAAGTTCAGTTTTTTTTTGTTAGTTTCCCGTTTTTTTATTTTTAAATGCGCGACAAACAAAAATTTGGTTTTACCACCTTTGTATCAAAATCCAAAATGGCGGCTACAAACATTTTTCATCATGTGTGTCGTTTTCATGGTTTTCGGGGGTGTTAAAGCCGATAATGAGGTCAAATCTAAAAAACAAGATGGCGGCTGCAAAAAGTTTCAGATTTTTCATCATGGGTATCGTTTTCATGGTTTTCGGGGGTGTTAAATCCGATAATGAGGTCAAAATTAAAAAGCAAGATGGCGGCTGCGAAAATCTTCAGATTTTTCATCCTGGGTGTCGTGTTCATGATTTTCGGGGGTGTTAAAGCCGATAGTGTGGTCAAATCCAAAAAGCAAGATGGCAGCTGCGAAAATTACCAAACCTTTTGGAATAAAAAAAACCAAATTGAGTTTCTAACTGAATTTCTGTTTTGCTATTTTATTTTTAAAAAACCGTAAATAGTAACGTTTCAACACTTAAATACTAGTTTTGAAATAATATAAAATGATCAATAGAATTAGCATATACATATAATTAAAATATCGATTATGAATATAAATGTAATGTTTGGTCACTCCCTAGCATCAGTGAGATGACACTGACAGCTCACTCCACGCGAGCTTTCACGGTGAGATTTTTACAGAATCGACATGCTGGACTCTCAGCGATAAGCCGAGCGTTGAAAATCCAACATCGCGCTTTTTATCATTTACTTATTTAGTTATCTTTAACATATCTAGCATATAGCTATATATTAGCAACAAAACAATATACGAGTTGAAAATATCCACAGAAAACAAGAGATAGCCCAAAGATAACAGCGGCAAATATAAGAAGGGACTCTCAAACCTCAAAATTAACTTGCTCTAAAACAAAAGCGGTTATGGTGGCCTGCAATTTAAGAGATTAAGGAGACATATCGTCCCAACTCTTCTGTACAGATTCAACTGAGTGGAATATGAAACTTAAGAGGACGGTAAATACCAGCGACCTTGAGCGGGTGGGAGGAGCTTGCGTCACCCCCCGCGACCCCGCAACCATACGCACGTAACGTAGGGTAACCATACATTTCAGTTGGTCAGGACCGTCCTGGCTAATTTTTTATCATCATCCAATTTTTTTATGTAGTGTTAATAAATGAGGTAATATTCAGATAATAAAATAAGATTTTAATATATTATATTATTTTAATAGTTTGCATTGAATGAGTTGGTTTTTACAGGGTGTGATTTTAAACACCATGAACCTCTTAAAGGGTCATTGTACTCATCATTATAAACAACTTTTACTATGGAACTAAACATGAAATCGCGAAAAAAAAAACAGCTGTTCCCTACATTTTGACGAGTTAAGCGAACATAAGTGTAGGGAACAGCAGATTTTTTTTTCGCAACTTTACGAGGCACGGAGGAGTCTCGGTACGTAAAGATGGTCACCCATCCACGGAACAACTGCGGCAGGAACACCTTAACCTAATTGATTGGCCCGTGCGGCTGTGATGCGACTAACGAGCTCCTTAGCTATAGAAACAATATACAGATTTTTGGCTTTTTATTTCACATAAAAAGCCAAAAATCTAAATAAACAAAGGCGAACGGCAGGCATGTATGGGAATTTCGTACCGTTAATAAATTTTTTATTGTTTTGGGATATTTTTTGTTTTAATTGGTAGTTAATATTATAGACAAGCCTTTTTTAAATTCTTGGATTTTTAGAACTTGGGACGTAAAAGTTATAACCAGTTTTATTTTTTAAGGTTATGTACTAGTGTACCAATTTAGATTGTTACTTAAAGGCACATAAACATTGTTTCCGTAACAAAGTATATATTCTAGATTAGTCGTCGCTATTTTTGTAGTGTTTTTCTTTCTATCAAGTAGGTAAATTGAGATGAGGATCGCACCTACTCAGTGGATTGCATTAGAAGATACCTATGTCCAGCAGCTGACTGCAACAGTTTGATAATGATGAAGTCCTGATGGGGTTTTGAGTGTAGTTAAATAAAACAATACCCTAAATAGTTTTAATAAGTACATTATTTATTTATAATTAACTCTTAATATTACTTCATCTAAGAAGGGGGCAGGTCGGGTAATACCCTCATGGCGAGCATAGCTTAAATACCAACATAACTGCGTTAAGTTTACGACTAAATTACGTGTAGTTATTAAAATCTTTTTTTTTTATATTATTAATTAATCAGAACTTCCAAAAATAGTACACTTACATGAAAATAAATGGCTTAGTTGCCTTAATATGTGGTACAAATTCTATAAAAAAACAACGAAAAAAGTAAGCGGTACGAAATCTGCCGTTGACCTTTAATTCCAAAATAAAACAATTCATTTCTTTAGTGACAGATGAGAAAATATGAGATGTGCAGGCAGAATTTAGAGAGGGAATGGGTTGTATGGACAGATCTTCTCCTTAAGGTGCATAGCCGAAAAACATATGGCAAAGCACAAGAAAGTCTACTATACTTTCGTTGATTTAGAAAATGCCTATGACAGTGTGGAGAAAAGAACTGTGGTCAACGCTATCCATGTATAGTGTGGACTGGCGCTTGGTACGGGCACTGATATCTTTATCTAAGGATTCCAACGCTTGTGTTAAGATAAATGGGGCATATACAGACTGGTTCTGCATGTTAGGGGGTGTTAGACAGGGTTGTGTGGCGTCACCGTGGCTGTTCAACTTGTATATGGATAGTTGTCTGATAGATTTAGAAGAGGGTGAGTGTGGATAGAGAATTAATGAGTGTGTTGTCAAATGCCTTCTTTACGCAGATGATCAAGTTCTACTTGCAGCGTCAGCAGAACAGCTGCAAGACATAGTGACTGTGATGGATGACGAATTTAAGATGAATGAGATGAATATAAATGTGAATAAGACGAAGATGGTAGGTGGCAGGAAATGTGAATAAGGTATGTGGAAGGTGAAATGAAGGTGAAGTGAGTTTGAATAAAAAACTTTTTTGGATGTCGGTGCCTTTGAATTTGTATTTTAGGTTTTTTGCCACCGAATTCCGAAAATTTAAGTTATTTTTCACTTTGTAGTGTTTTTTTTTTAAGTCGGTTGTTTTTTTATTTTATAGTATTTGCCTGCCCCTTGGGAAGAAGGCGTGAATTTATGTGCGTGTTTATGTTTGTACTAATTACTTCTTTTACATTTCGTAGAAATGTAGTCATTTTTCGAAATGTTTCTCTTGTTGAGTGTCTTGATCATCCTGTTTCTCTGTCTCTTCTTTGTCTGTATTTTGCCTTGAACCAAAATCATTAATTCCATTCCAGTTGATGGTCCTGGAAATATAAACAAAACCTGTAAATCTACATTTTACATAATAAACAACGAACCATTGTCAGTTCTTTCACTATTTTCGTCAATATTTATTTCCGTCGGGTCGCAAAAACCAAAATATTAAAACATAATTTTATTAATGTACTACACCTGTTTTTTTTTAAGCTAGGTAAGTTTCAAACCTGCTGTAACGGGATTGTCCTCAAAAAACCATAATAAATGGTAATCTACAATTTATTAGATACAATTGCTCTCCGCATTTTCGTTTCGGGAATCTGTATTATTTCCTATCCTACTAAAAAAAAATTGATACGGATCTGAAGTTATGTTTGTACTTACTCGTAAATAAATAATGGATATACTCGCGGACAAATTATTATCAAAATAACATTTAGCTAACCTCATTATATTATAATAATATATGAGAAGCTTACCTCAGTATCATGTTTATTTCATGTATACGTCATTTCTCTTTCAGAACTTTAGTTGTTTTACCCATATTGTCGAAAAAATACGTAAGTTCAGCGGTCGCGCAAAGTGTCAGCGTCTACCCGTGACAGTGGTCAGCGGTACACTGCCGCCCGTCGCCCGCGCAGAGCGCGTTCCGTTCGATTTTATAGGGAATATTTATTTTTAGTAATAAAAGTATGAATATTTGAAAAAGTTCACAAATAGAATTATAGATAACAAAATAGTCTATTCATACAAAAAAAAAACCATGAAAATATCTTTAGTAGTTTGGAAGAAATTTCGATTTTTATATTTGGGTAGACATTACTTCCTGAATTTATTTCATAAAGTATTTTACTACAATACTAAAATATTCACAGATATAATTGATGTGTATGCGGTCTAGTTTAACATATATTTTTTGCGTAACTTACTTGCATTCATTGAAGGCATAATAACAGATTTAAAAGTCACTAAAATCATATATCTGCGCCTTAACTGCGAAGTTTTTAATGTTATTACCTAATAACAAACTCAGTGATATCGGACATGCCTGCCGCAGTGGCGCGGGCGGTACCTTCATATAAAATGCTCGATAGAGAATTTATTGTACCTAACCAGTAGTTTATGAGAAAATTGCGATGATACATACGTAGATACGTAGGTACCTACATACTCAGTCGAAAACTGAACTTTCTTTTTTTGAAATCGGTTAAAATTTTATTGGGTTTGCGTTATTTTGAAACCCTAGGCACGCCACTGGCCTGCCGGTGTCGCGGGAAGGTACTTAAGGGTTATCGAGGCCCCTGGCAACACAGGTAACAGTAAGGAATACGGGTGGGTTTTAGTCAGTAAGAGTCTGACACACCCTCCCGCTCCGGCCACAGCGGAAGAAGTTATTTGATGATTTCCGACCCAAAAAAAAAGGGATATTAGACAAGAAATAGCTTACTGTTGATAACGGCAGATTGGTGCGAAACAGAAAGAACAAAAAAAACATTTAGGTGTCGCTTAATGTTAGTGAAAACGGACGTAAAACTCAGTTACATGAATGATGATTGATAATGATGACACATGATTATTTTAGCATAACACCGAAAGTTTATAAAATGGATGGAATCTCGTATATTTAATTAGAACCTTCCTCAAGAATATTCTACATGCTATTCATCTGTTGATGCTAGTATAGTCTACATCGTAATTATTTTGCCACCCTAAGGTTGAATGTCACTTACACGTCATGTGCAAGTGACGTTTAACCTTAGGGTGGCAAAGGATGTCGCGGGAAGGTACTAAAGGGTTACCGAGGCCCCTGGCAACACAGGCAACGGAAGGAATACGGGTGGGTTTTAGTCAGGAGGAGTCTGACACACCCTCCCGCTCCGCCCAGAGTGGGAGAAATTATTTGATGATTTCCCACCCAAAAAGAAAAAAAAAAAGGGTGGCAAAGGATTGAAGTCGCGAAAAAAAATCAGCTGCTCCCTACATTTATGTTCGCTTAACTCGTCAAAATGTAGGGAACAGCTGCGGTTTTTTCGCGATTTCAGGTTTAGTCCCGTAGTAAAAGTTGTTTATAATGATGATTAAGAGGTTGCCCATGAATTCAATTAACCCTGTATGTGAATGAATTTAATATTTTTATTAAGTAAATGTGGCACTTAGATAGTTCTAACATTAGTGAAGTTTCGATTTAATGGGAAATTTTATCGAAAGTGGTAAAAATTACGAGGTTGACTATACATTTTCCTGTTTATTCACAACCTTTTATTCTTTAAATTTTGTTACACTTTCACGCTAAAACGGCTGAACGGATTTGGATGAAATTTGGCACATATACAGTCCAAGACCCCGGTTAGGACATACAATACTTTTTATCCCGATATTCCCACGGGATCGAGACTTATGCCGCTGACTTATGCTTATGTGCAACCGCAGGGCACAGCTGGCCTTTTATAATTTTCACTTGTTTTTGTCGTTTTGAAATGTAGATGACCTAATACGAACTGCGAGTACCTTTAGTTACATAACAAAAATTAAACGGATTCGGTAAGTATTGATTAACAAAGACAAATTGATTAACAAACCCAAAAATAATGAGTCTGTCGAAAGAAATAGGTACCTATAAGTACCCTTTCGAAAAAATATTGCAGCAGTTGAAATACTTACACGTAAGTAATTACAGCATAACATGAACATGTATAAAATTCTTAATTAACTCACATGTTCACACCATAATATTTCACATAATAACTATAACGGTTCAAGTTGTTATGCTCTAGAAAGGAATCTCGCGCTATCAAGGTTCTCCGGTCATTATGCAGAATTTGTAAAAAGTGCGTGAATCTGCGAAACTTTCAATGTCGTCGCTCTATCCGGTCGATTGCGCAAGCTTTGTTGTGTAAGTGCTTTGGTAAATTAACTACGATTATTTATTTTAAATATTAGTAGCTTTGATTACAAACTTTAATTAAATACTTAATTGAAAAAATTAAAAACGGGTAATGAAGCGGTTGGTTTCCGGAAAAGTCAAGTTTTTACAAAGTGGGCGAAGTAAAATGAGATTTTAATTTTTAGCAGGAAGCAGTTTGTCTCTGACTGATAGTACCAACAAGGCTCCGATCATTAATACCGTGCTGAGCGTGAAATGAAATAAAATTGTTTATTCTGTAAATAGGATATCGGAAACACTATAAAAAATAAGCTAGACGGGATCGACATTTTCTATCTGACTACCCCTGAGAAGAAATGGCGAAACAAACTCAAGGGTCAAAGTCTCTTTTAAAAGGTTGACATAATCTTGGTCAGATCATGTGAGGACTATGTAGATCCATGTCTGAAATGGTCTTTTGAGGAAAGAACCACACAAATTTGAGTGGACCTGTCCAGTCAGTGCAAGCATTTGTGAGTAATCGTGTAGCTCAACTCAGGACTTAAGGAGCTCAACGACTCGACGAACAATACCAAGGAAAGGCATTTGGGTAGGCCGCGTAAAGAACTCAAAATGCCAGACCATAATTAAAACTAAGTGAAAAGTTATAAAAAAAATAAATTAAAATGACCCACATAGTGCTCACGTTCACAGAAATTGATGATTAGATTTAAAAGTGCCTAACGGGCCTCTGCGATTTGGCTTCGGCCCCTCGTGCGCCTTCCAAAGGCCCGGGTCCATGGGGCTGCAGTCTCGACATACATAGCGATCGCTTTACGACCGAATTCGGTCGCAAAGATCTATGGACGGTCAAGCTTGCTTGACAAGATTGTTAAAAAAATCACAATCTTGTCAAGCAAGTTTCACCGTCTCATTACAGTGAAATCTTATTTCAATCGATTAATAGCAGTTTCGAAAAGCTTTTACGAAATCCTTCGAGAGGACTTGTCTGTAACACTACGGCCGATTAATCATGGGTCCGAACATTGCGCAAGAGGCTGCGCAATAACCTTTTTTAGGAACCAAATGGTGACATGAGGGGAGTGTGAGTGAGAGAGAGAGAACTTGCGCGAAGTTCGGAGAGCTTAAGTTCAGACCGGCCAGGATTCATCGGCCGTATTCTACAGGGTCAAATTAAATTAGCCATGGAAACTCCGGTATCGATTTAGAGATACACTAGCCGATTAGTCGGTTTTAAAGAGGCCGACTAATCGGCCGACTACTCGGCCAACCCGATCACGGTTTCGGTGGTATTCGGCAATTTCAGTGACGCTTCGTTTACAGCTGATTCGCGCGCAATTCGCAACCACCGCGCCGCCTGCGACTTGCGAGCGTGTCGGAACATGTTTTGTTTATTTCGCATTGTTCCTTGATTTTTACTTTTGTACTGGTCAGAGCGTTGTTTTTGTGTAAAAAAGTAAGAATTAAAGACAGTACTGTTATTGTTAAAATAGATAGAATAGTCGAATAGTCGCCGACTACGAAAGTGGCCGGATATTCGGCTTTACCGACTAGTCGGAATATCTCTAGTATCAATATCTAAACACGATAAAATAAAATAGAAAAGATCTGGTTCATTTGTTTGGGGTCGAAGACCGTTTTTAGTGTTGTTACTTGAACTCAACTCCGTATGAGAAAATCTGTTTTATTTTGTTTTATCATGTTTAGCTAGCACACCCATCACGTCTGTGAAGTATCCACAAAAATAAACTGATTTTTTGAACAGATTTTTCAAGTGACTACATTAGCCGCGGTTGACGACCCCAAAAAATCTCATCAAATGAATTATTTTTTTGTTTGATCATGTGTATATCGGTACCCATCACGTTTTCAGAGTTCGCTAGCTAATTTAATGTGACGCTGTATAGATACGGAGAACCAAAGGTAAACAGCAAATAAAGACCGTTGAGCTCCTTAAGTTCTGAGTTGAGCTGCACGATTACTGAAAAATGCGTGCACTGACTGGATAGGTCCACTCAATCTGTGTGGTTCTTTCCTCAAAAAAGCATTTCAGACACTAAATCTACATGGTCTTCACATTACCTGACCAAGGTTATGTCTGGACTTTAAAAGAGACTGTGACCTCTGAGTTTGTTTAGGCCTTTCTTCTCAGAGTAGTCAGATAGGAAACGCCGAGCTCATCTAGTTTTTTTTTCTAAATATGATTGACGTGTAAAAGTGTTTGTACAAACATACTTACAGAAAATAAAATCATTTCAATCATTTCATCATTTCATTTCATAAAACGAAATAACACTACTTAATCAAGCCATAAAAATAACAAAACACTGCACTAATCAACAGTTCAGTGATTCAATGCAATTAGCCTATAATGAATGAAGAAATCGTTGGTTTTTGTGTTTATGGTGTAACTTTATGTCATGGCTGCTAGGTCGCGTGACACGTCATGGTAATATGTCACTTTCGCCATTAGAGCTCGTATCAAACGCGTGTCGAATGCCAGTTTTCTTGGTTCTTAAACACGCGATTATTGAACTCGCGTAGTGACAAAGGTCGTTGATTAATGATTTGGTATTGAATTTAGCATTATACTAGCTACAATAGCGCACTTTTATTTTTTTGGGTGGGAAATTATCAAATAACTTCTCCCGCTCTGGGCGAGCAATATAATAACACACAAGCCATGTGCCCGATAAGGTTTTCCATCGGCAAATTCATAGGAGCCTAGGGATGAGTTTCCAAAAAACGATGAAACATCAAATTCTTACTTTGAAACACTGAAGTCTAAGTAGTAGGTACTTAGACTTCAGTGTTTCAAAGTAAGAATTTGATGTTTTGACGTTTCCAACTTCAAGAATGATGGACTTCCATACAAACTTTCATTCCCTATTTAGGGGTGTATTTTCAAAAAGGCATACCAATGAACGGAGAACACATGTTGAACACGAACATCGAACACGGAACATTTGCTTCGTACGTGTGGATGTAAATTAGCAAAGCGAACACGAATACCATGTTATCCGAACACCGTCAGAGAAAAACGAAATCGGATCGACACAAACATTTTTGTCGTTGATGTTTGTTAGTAGTACGCACATGCGAACAAAGTGTTCGATGTTCGTGTTCACCATTTCTTATTCGTTCGTGCATGCCTTTAGGGTTAACTTCTTGGTGGCTATGGCGGAATTCCTACGATCGCGAGCGCAGGTTTTATTAAACAAAGTTTTTACGAACCTCCACTCGCGATTCGTGGAGCGCCGCCACCGAAAGGGCCATCATTTAGTTTTTTTTTTTTTAAATAAATTGCAATTAATAACAAATTGGAGAGCAGAGGTGGCCCAGTGGCAATGGCCCCGAATTACGAATTGCAGGTCGTGGCTTCGAACCCAGGCAGGCGCTTTACTTTGTGTAAAATTCTATCACCACTGCTCTCAAAACGGTGAAGGAAAACATCGTGAAGAAACCGGCATGTTCTAGAACCAAAAATTCGAAGACATGTGACATCTGTCAAACCTGGCATTGGGCCCGTGTGGTAGATTACAGCTCACTCCTTCTCAAAGAGAGGAGGCCTGTGTCCCAGCAGTGGGAACATTATAGCCTGATTATAATATTTATGCCGATATTTCCACGGGATCGAGACTTATGCGGGTGAAACCGCGGGGCACAGCTAGTAGTTTATAGGGGGTCAAAAGTGGCTCCAAATGGTTCGTGTAATATTACACAAGGTGCTGCTCGCCAGTTCTGTTACTTGGACTTGGCTTGACACGCTACCGTGTGTCTAGATTGTGGGTTCCTACGGAGAGATTAGAGAAAGGGCCCGCTATTGCTAAATTGCTCAATAGTTTTACTTCGCATATGCATGTATATTTTATTTTATTAATATGTATTTTATTTAGGCACGTTCTATTGCACCACTGAACTATAATTGTGCTAAATTTCATCCTCCTCCTGCCCGTATCTAATGGGCCGATGATATTTTTCTTCCATTAATTTAGGGTCTAGAAAAGACGGATTCCATTTCAAACTGCATGCCAGTTGCACAAATACTGTACCTACGGCAGGGATGCACAGACTTATAGAGAATAGGGGCCACTCGGGCACATTATGAGCCAAAGGCGGGCCATAACTAGGTAAACGTTTTAAAATAATTGATTTAGGTATTTTTTTTGTAAAACTTACAATATTTGGTTTGGTTCAGGGCATTGTATTACCATGACAATATTTTTGCGTGCCGCGCTTACCCCTCTCGCCCGAACTCACCCAAGTGCTACCCGAATAGTTCTGATCACAAGCTCAAAACACATGCTTATTAATGTAGGTAATGAGTTAAACAACATTGGCAATATTTATTTTATAATTTTCTTTTAATTTCCGCATTTTTTTAATTTGTTGGCGAGCCGCGTTGTGCGTCGCTGACCTACAGAAACAATTTTTATTTACAAACTGCAATTTGTTGCATTTACATTTTTTTTGCAATTCAAGTTTAGTTCGTCTGTTTAGAACCTTAAAAAAGAAAAAAGAAAAACACTTTAAAATTCAAAATTATTATCGTTTTTTCACTGCTGACCGTAGCAACCTAAATATTTAAGTGAATACATCTCGTATCACCGCATAATGATGGACGATCAATTAACTATTACCGCTGAAACCGCAAGGAGACCCAGATAGGAACTCCTTCGTCAAGTCTTACATATCGGTCAAATGGTCAACCGCCGGTAAAATACTGAACACGACCACTATTCAACCTTATCTGATAGATTTTCTTGAAGAACTCGATGGTTGATTTGGCACGGTTGTTGAGCGATAGGCTTTTGCGCTAAAGGTTGCAGCTTTGATGAAATATTGATATATTTACCTAGGTCATTTATCCGGGATTAAGTGAGGTTATGTAATCACTATGTAACTTAACTTGTATATCAAAACGTCAAACAAATAGTTTTCTGACAGCTGCGCGCACAGTCACGTTACCGACGGTACGGAATGTTGCCATTTTAAATATTTGTAATTATTTTATTCTTTTATTTCTTATTATAATCTCACTGGGGGGCTTGTGGCTAAGTAATAACAGCCGCACGGGTCGATCGATCAGGTTAAGCTTGGTCCGTGGATGGGTGACCATCTTTACATACCAAGACGCCTCCGTGCCTCGGAAAGCACGTTAAGCCGTTGGTCCCGGCTGTTATTTGTAGATCTTTGACAGTCGTTACGGGTCGTCAGAAGCTCGAAAGTCTGACAACCAGTCTTACCAAGGTAGTATCGTGTTACCCAGGTATCCGGTAAGACTGGAAGCTGACCCCAACATAGTTGGGAAAAGGCTAGGCAGATGATGATAGTCTCACTGTCTGCTGCACCGGTCGACGTTATCACGTCAACGCCGGCTATCGCTGAAAACCAGTATTGGGGCTCTGTATCGCATAGGGTCACAGCATTATGCTAAGTGATGGCCGATGTGACGCATATTTTCCATCAAATTGTTCTTTTTTGTATTTGTGTTCCTTCTTTGCGTCATGTTTACCGCAAATAAAAGTATTTTCTTTCTTTTTCTTTTTTTTCTAAGTGTTTGTCTATACTTTATAAAGAGGTATAATTTGTGAGTTTGTATGTAAGGGTAATCTTCGAACCTGCTGATCCGATTTCCGATTCCGATTCGAAAACTATTTCACTATTGGGACATAATAAAATAGGCTTCACCGAATAACTTTTTAATTAACCATAATCAATTTAGTTTTTTCCGTCACCAATTCAATTCGCTTCTCTCCATACTTAACTATTTCTCGCACTATTTCCTGCTGCTGGAACAAGAATTAAGATTAACTCATTGACTTAACAAAATAAGTACACTAACAAATTACGAACCTATAGAGGCATGAGGAACAGGGTGTAAAGTTCATTCATCCTCCATAGAAAAGGGAGGATCCTCCGACCAGACGGGTGTTGTTTCTGCAGGCTTAGCACGAGCACTGTTTTGTCTACGGAAGAATAGACAAAAATGACGTTCCGTGTAGAAAGTACGACGGCAGCAAAATCGAAAGATTCAACTGCACTTTTTACGAAATTCACTCTTTTACATAATTCGACTCAGAATTCTTTGTTTTGTCATACGATTTTTTTTCTGTTTGATTCTCAATTTTTACTGATATTAAGTCACGTATATAAAGACAACTACATTTTTTTTCTCAAAGTGTCGAACACCGTATTTTGGAACAAACAATTATAATAGTAATATTGGCCTTCACCATTTCCTTGGTGCCTTAATGCCCTATTAACAAAATGATGTAAAATAGGAGAAGATAGCCTTGTTCTTCTATTAATTACAATAGTTTTGCGTTCAAAACGCTCTCCTGTGAATATATAATATATATACTTTGTGGCCGTCGACTAGAAAAGTGCAAATTGTCTTCACTACCTTAGACAACTGTCAGTTGTCAGTGTGATTTTGACAGTTTGGTATAGAAACTTTCTTCTGAAATAGTCTACATAAAAAGTAGGTCCTTTTTTATGTAGACTATTGACGACAAGGATCGTTAGAAACGAAAGACAAAGTGACAGATTGCAGAAGGATTTCTACAGTGCGATGTCAAAAATGAAGAAATGAAATGTCACATTCTATAGAAAGAGTTATGTCTATTCTTCGAAGAAATAGAAAACGTCATGCTAAGCCTGATGATGACAGGATGTTGTATATATGCTAGTAGCGCGGTAAACTCTGCTTGCGCGATGCAGGATTTTGCGTGACGTCATTGTGTTGCGTAGTTCGCATGCGGCAATGTAGATGCTGCCACAGACCTATTCCAATCGGTTATTATGAATAAAAGAAAGCCCGGAAACTATTCACAGTTCATTAAAAATATGAATAATAAAGCAAACCTTATTTATAATCAGCGGAGGTTATGTAATAGCAATCTTCTTTTAAAAACAGTTCTGTGACTAACCGTCTAATAAGAGACAATCAGCCTAAACCACTGAAGAAATAAACTAGTAAGTGTTCCGTACCAGAAGGGCGCCTGACGGACCCCTATTACTAAGCCTCCGCTGTCCGTCCGTCCGACTGTTAGCTGCCTGTGTCTAGTGATATTCCGGATATCCGTATCCGTATCCGTATCCGCGGATATCCGCGGGAGAAATATATACGTATGCGTTACATTTATGACGGATCTTTTACCTTATTATTTTTTAATACATTGATTTAATTATATAAGTAGGTGATTACGTAGCTATAAAATACTATAAATTTTCAATCAAATTATGTTTTATTTCTAAAAATCAAATAGTTGGCATCTTTATATTGCAAAAAATTATCGTAGTAAGATAACATACCAACAGTACGTAACTTAAAGGAACTAAATCAACTATCTAATATATATTTAAACACTTACTATATTAAAGGAAGTAAAATATCTTAATAATGAGATAACATTTAGTATAGAAAGTTTTAAGATCACTTTTATAACAAAACTTAAATCTTTGTAATATTTTATATTGTAATTAAATGATTATTCTAATTAGAAAGTTAAGATCCGTATCCGTATCCGCGGATCTACATTTTTAATGATCATCACATCACTAGCTGTATCTCATGAACCGTAATGGTAGGCAGTTAAATAAAGTTAATAATTAAAGGGTCCCCATACAAGAAACGTATTTTTTCGGCGTTTTTTACTCGATCTTAGAACGGTACGGATCCCTTCGTGTGCGAGTTTTTCTATTTGGTCGATGTCGTGGACAGATTATTGATAATTTCATCAAGTATTCGACCGCTGGTCACATCGTCGCTGTGGAAAATAGTGTTAATTTCGGCTTTGATTTACCTAATAAATGATTGATTTTTTGATAAAATAATAAAAGTCATTTTATTTCAAGGATAACTGAAGACCAATGTGTGATTTTTTAGTTTTCTTATAAGTTTTGCTAAATAATAGGAAAAAGTACAAAATAGACTGGATTTTTCAACAATTATTCTGTTTTTTTTCTGTCCAGACACGTGCAAGTAGACCATACAATGAAGTTGATGATATTTTTTTTAATGTTCAAAATCAAGTCTCTCGTCATTTTTCGGAAAACTTGTGCGAATATAAGTGATTTTCCATAAATATTTCATTTATTCGAAAAATCCCTTTCAGCTACATGCATTCCAAATCACAAACAATTTTGTTAAAATTATTTTTCCCTTGCTTACAACCAACGAACAAAACTGATCAAAATCAAATAACTAAAATAGTCTGTTCATACAAAAAAAACTTGAAAATATCTTAAGATATTTTCATTTTTTTTTGTTTCTGAAAGTAATATTGTTTTTCTATGTTTTGGGTCTTCCTGAATCTATTTCATAAAGTATTTTATTACAATACTTAAATATTCACATATAGAATTGATGTGTATGCGTTCTAGTTTAACATACATTTTTGCATAACTTATTTGCATTATTTGAAGGGGTAATAGATTTATGTGTCACTAAAATCATGTATCTACTGTAGATAGAACATTAATTAAACAAGAAAATACAACGTACATAAAAAAAATCAAATATACTTACCTAATTAATTAATTAAAATAACTTGACTAAAACTATACACAAACTAAAATAGGGCGTCGAAAAATTCATCCACATAGCAGTCGACTGGTAATGTACCCAAGAGACTGGCGGCATTGCCACGTTGTATGGCAATGCTTAACCTCTAGCCAAAGTAAAAGCCAACTCTTGGGTCACGGGAAGTGTCAGCCAGCCGTTTGGAGATTTAAAAAAAAGGCCTTAAAAGGCCTTAAAAAGGCCATGAGCACCCCCACGGCCCTATATCTACTTATAAAAAAAGGTGACAGTTAACGTGTCTCCATGGTGCTATAACATAAATTGCCCATGTTAGTATGACAATGACTCGACATTTGAGGTATAGCTTCAATATACAGGCTGTGTAATAATGTATCGTCGGCATAAACAATTTTGTTTGGTGTATGTCTCCGTTTAAATATAAACTTCGGTAGTTTATTCTAACCCTGGTCTGTTTATTTTAACACTGACCTGATCTTATTCAAAACATCAGACACAGACGTATCTAAAATGCAACGAATTTAAAGAACTCTATCACGAAGACATTAAAGGCTCGTGCCGACTGGGGCGATATCGCGCTAGTCTTTTTTCTTTTTTTTGGGTGGGAAATTATCAAATAATTTCTCCCGCTCTGGGCGGAGTCATTTCAGGTCCCTTCCGTTGCCTGTGTTGCCAGGGGCCTCGGTAACCCTTTTGTACCTGCGACCCCGGCAGGCATAGGCCCTAGTGGACCCCTACACTTGTGCTGACGACATCTCTTTGAGGCGCGTGTGGAACACAACGCGCCGTCGACCCGGGCCTGGTCCTTACCGGACGGTGAGCTACCCATTGCTCACCGTCCGCAAGCCCGCGCCTACGGTAGCCGGAAATCCGCCCGGGATTCCCGACGCCCAGGGCGTCTCCTGCGGCGGCTAGGGGCGAGAGGGCACGAAATTTGCCTTTCCCTCAACCGTCCCGCCTCCTCCTTCGCAAAAGGAGGTGACGGCTGTCCATGCCCTCTCGCTCCGTACCATGGCCTGAACCAGGGCCGGACGCGAGAGAACACTGCCGGGCAGACCTCCAGCGTCGGTGGAGCATACGCTGTCCCCCGGGCGATCCACACAGTGGTGACACCCGGGCGTTTCCTCCCGCTTTATCCGACACAGGAACCTCCCGAAGCTGCCGTGAGGACCGGCGTCAGGTGGAAGGTGAGAACGCCGTGGCGCCACTCTAGCCACTCCTCAAAGAGGGAACTTATCGCCGCAATTGCTAGTCTGCATGAGCCTTAATGCATATGAGCTCAATTCAGAATATTTTCATTTAAGGCAATATTTAAAGAACATAGCAAAGGAATCAGCGGATTGGAGTCAACCTTACATAAACTAATACCGTCTTATTACAAAACAAGGATTATCTTCAGATCCAGGTTTAAATTATTGAGCCATTTTTGAATTTTGAACTTTATTCCGACTACGTTAAAGTTCTTATTGAAAAACTGTCAACTTAGTACCGGACTAAATAGTGAGTTTTGTATAAAGAACTGCATTTCAATCATAGTAAAGTTCTTATTACGAAAACAGGTTCGATGGTTTAAACCATGTCAAAAGAAATCTTTGTTTTGTAATAACACCGATTAAGTCTAATAAATTAGAAGAAACTACCAAATGTTGAAATTTCTACTAGAATGTTTCTTTGGTTAATGGTCACCAATGGTGGTGGAGAGCGCTCATTTACACAGCTAAAGAGATTAAAACTGAATTACGAACAACTATGTTACAAGAATGACTGACTAATTTGTCAATTACGTGCATAGAAAATGATATTCTCCAAAAAATAGACTGAAGATATGTATAATAGAAGATTTTGTACAACGCGGATGGGTTTTTTAGTCAGTAAGAGTCTGATACACGGTCCCGCTCCAAAAAAAAACAATCTTATCTAATTAATAACATATGTATACTTGATTTGACAAATTTATTAATTTACCATAATAAATAAAAGATCATAGCAGAAAAATGTTTGTGTCATTCACTTTTTTTTACTTTCTAACAGGGCCCCAAATTCTTGTGTGTCCACTAAGGTCTGTTTTTTTGGGAATTATCAAATAATTTCTCCCGCTCTGGGAACGCCCTCCGCGTGTCAGACTCTTACTGACTAAAACCCACCCGTGTTCCTTCCGTTGTCTGAGTTGTCAAGGGTCTCGGTATCCCTTTCGGACTTACCCGCGACCCCGGCAGCCCAGCATGGTCTCAGACGGCGTTGGGTGTATTTAATTACTTATAGTACCTACACCCTCATTTCGTCAGTTATGTTTAAGAGCCTATTGCCATACATACACATACACAATATTGTGTGAGCAATACATTGCTAAATTCGTGAAGGTAATAAAACTCTAATTATCGCGATAAGCTACAATTACAATGTTAATATCATAGTTAATCTTTGTATTAGCTTTTGTATTGCGTATTTGCACACATGTTGCTTCATATAACGGTAAAGGCTCCCGTAGACAGGCGCGATGCGACTCTAGTAGAACCATTTCTATGGAAACTTCATGGAAATTATCGCGTGGCACCGTCGCGTCGCGCCTGTCTGCGAGAGCCTTAACTTTGTGAAGCAATACAATGAAGAGGCATAAGCAATAAGTAGTGTACCTAATAAGTAACCGACGTCAAAATCATCCGTCTGTCTACAGATCACCATAATAGGATCACCAATGCATTTACCATGGGTGACAAGACAAGATGTTATTTGTAGGGAAAATTATTGTACAATAACTGAATTAAAAGCAAATTATGAAAGTAGTTTCTTCAGAATCGGTTACTCAATCGATTTCTGTCATTTTTAATAGAGGTATTTTTTTTCCCAAAAATAATTTAAACCACGTAAATTCACAGTCACACTTCCGCTGTACAGTCAAAACAAACGAACCAAAATGTCAATCAAACAAAACAAACAGTCAAACCAAAATGGACGAAGTACCTACTACCCATAAACGTGTGCGACTGTGTGCTTGCGAGCGAGATAAAGAGTGAGGTGGTGCCGAGGTATTATGGTCTCTTAAGTCTACATTTAACTTCATTGACGATTTATTCAGATAAATTATTTAATCTTTCCAATCCGTAAGTTGATTTATTTGCCATATTATTTTGCATAATTATATATAAGTGAAACATTAGCAAACATCCTGTTGTGGCAACTTGTCAAGTTAAAGCTCTCTAGTTTAAGATTTATAGCTGCTTGTACTTCCATTACTAAAGATGAAAGGAAAATACAGAAAGTCCACTTTATTTAGATACCTACTATTTCTTTGTTGTCGTTGTTGTTATTAAAAATATTAATCACTGTCAGGTTAACTGCTTATCAAATTGACACATTACATCTATTCTATTTTTCTCTATGGCAATGTTACAGATGTCGACAATAGGGACGATGAGTTATTTTTTTTCCCCGGCGGGTAGATTATTAAAAAATATTGGAAACGTATTTTTTCTTTTTTTACGTAATCAAAAGTTTAAGGCGATACATTGAGTTAAAATTTGTCGTGACGTCACGCCTTGCTAGATTTTATATTGAATTGTGACGTAGCGAGCCCCCCACTCTCCAACTTTAGTGCGTTTTAACGAATTATTTTTTTTATTAAAAATAATTAAAATCAAGCAAAAAATACGTGTCTAATATTTTTTTATCATCTGGCTGACGGACTTAACAGAATTTCAATTTTTTTACCCAGGCATTATCTCTATTCTGCCCATGTCAGATGTGTTATGAAAACACGTGCGAGAAAAATACAAAGACACATTACATCAATTGCCGTGTTACATCTCAAACAACTGTCAAAGAATGACATTTGCGTTTTGAATACAATGTGAATCAGAAAGGTGTGCTCAAAATTAAGGATAATTATGTGACAGATCATCACAGTGGACAACTTTCTCCTTGGGACCAACATCGTAATCGCGAAAAAATAATCAGCCGTCCCATACATAAGGGTCGATCGAGTAGGTAATAAAATTTGGTATCGGACGACTGAATATTTTTGCCGTTGTAACAATGTTGTCGCACCATGTAAAATACCGGTATTTCTGGCTTGACTGGAAGCCGACCTTAACATAGTCGGGAAAAGGCTAGGCAGATGATGCTCTAGACCTGGGGCTGCAGTCTTGACATAGATAGCGATCGCTTTATGACCGAATTCGGTCGTAAAGGCCTAAACGGGTGGGCGTTTTGGGGGACTGTCTTATGTAATTTTGACGTTCGATAAGTGCTGATTCTCAGCCTAGTTTGAATAAATGACTATTGATTTGATTTTGATTTAAAATTGCTTGACAAGCACGGAAAATTCACAATCTTGTCAAGCTATATTGACCATCTAGGGCAGGGATTCCCAAACTATTTTGGGAAAGAGACCCCTTTTACAAAATGAGTTGATACCTTAGACCCAATAGCTTTTTTCATCTTGTAAAAACTTGTGCACACTTATCGACTTGTTGGGTTTTTTAAAAGCACAACAATTATACTTTCACCTAAAATATTAGTCATTCTTATATAACAAGTTGGTACACGAAACATAACGTATACGTATCTTGAAAGTTTCAAATAATAACTTTCATTAATCAATAGGGGTCGATTTTTAGACCTCTTTGACCCCCAAAATCAGTTTTCGTTTATGTCGCCCTTGGGAAACCGATTTCAACCCCAAGGGGTCGATATCGACCACTTTGGGAATCCCTGATCTAGGGGCTATTAGGACTTTGCGAGCGAATTCAGTCGTAAAGCGATCGCTACCTACATATGTCGAGATTGCAGGGCCTGCCTAAATAAAAGCGTGCTAATTTTCAACGCTCGGCTCTGCCACGAAATTAAAAACCAAAGTGCGATAATATTCGAACGTGATTGAATTAGCTTCTTAACCTTCTGTATAATTTACAATTCCACCTATAACGTGTAAGTTCTTCGCGCATGCGCCGTACGCCAATTTCACCATAACGGACGCTAATACTTGTCTCATTGCGCGCGCGCATTCTGTGCCGCAGCGTGCGTCTGATGAGATTGTAGCACATTATAAATGGCTTCCATATAATGTGCCTGATCGGATTTGTGATGTAGATTATGATGTGACGTGTGTGTTATTTTGTGAATGAGAATTTATTATGATGGCTTTATTTATGGTCTATGATTACAAGAAAGACGTCTTTTTTTGGGTGGGAAATCATAAATTCTCCCGCTCTGGGCGGAGCGGGAGGGTGTGTCAGACTCTTACTGACTAAAACCCGTTGCCTGTGTTGCCAGGGGCCTCGGTAACCCATTGATACCTTCCCGCGACCTCGGCAGGCAAGACATACGTCTTACTAAGAGCTTATTTGGACAATGATAAAAGTCTGGATTTATGCCCCGTCGACGGCAATAGGATCGCTCCCTATTACATGGGTCTTAAACATAACTGGTGAAATGTGGATGTACTAAAAACTGCATCTCTGCCCAACCCTTTGGGGTATGAAAGCGTGATGTTATGTTACGATGGAATTTTCATATATCCTTTGCACTACAACGAAACGTTTTTAAACTAAAGTGAAAAAATAAAGTGATAATGATATTTTTGTGAAAGACTAGCTGCACCCCGCGGTTTCACCTGCATAAGTCGCGATCCCAAGGAAATATCGGTATCAAAAGTATTCTATGTCCTTACCCAGGTCATGGTCTACCCATGTGCCAAATTTCATCCAAATCCGTTCAGCCATTTTAGCGTGAAAGCATAACAAACAACAAACAAGCACAAATAAACAAACTCACTTTCGCATTTATAATATTTGTTAGTATTAGGATTATAGGATATTATAGGATTAGGATTTAGGAAGGATTATGAAATAACTAGTTAAAACTATGATTTTATTACCCCAAAAGTGGGTTTATAATCTTTATTAACATGTCTGTCATAGTCGAATGATCATTTGAGAAACTAAATAAATAAACACACTATGCTCATATAACCCTGAATGACTCAACAATCAAGATTTCCAATAAAATATTTAATTGCATTCCTCCACACATTAAGCCCAGGTACGCATGGGCAATTTTAACGCGACGATTTTTTATGGCGCACTGGATTATCAACTCTCGGTACTAAGCCGAGCATTGAAAATACAACAGAGCGCATCCCAGCGCGTCAAATAACCACATTGTTGGATTTTCACCTCTCAGCGCTAAGCAGAGCGTTGAAAATTCAGTGCAAGAAAAAAAATCGCTTCATTATCTGCCTAGCTTCTTCCCAACCATGTTGGGGCGGCTACCAGTCTAACCGGATGCAGCTGAGTACCAGTATTTATCCTATCTGACCTCCATAACCCAGTAGCTGGGTAATACGATACCCTTTAAAAATACTGGTTGTCAGACTTTCGGGCTTCTGACGATCCGTAACGACTGTCAAATATCTACGAATGACAGCCGGGACCAACGGCTTAACGTGCTTTCCTAGGCACGGAGGAATCTCGGTATGTAAAGCTGGTCACCCATCCACGGACCCACGGACCAACTCCGGCAAGCGTAGCTTTACCTGATAGATCGACCGTACGGGTCGATCTATCGGCTGTTATTACTGAGCCACGAGCTCCTCTGACGCGAACCTGTGCTTATCGAAATATTTTCTACACATAAAATGCCACATTTCTCTCTCATAAGATTGGTGATATTGATCCAAATTGCGCCATTACCTGACCGCGACACTTCTCCGCTGCGGTGGTAACAGCATCCATTTGACTTTCCTGCATTTTTTGAATACCTTTCTCTTGTAAATTCTTTGAAGCTGATATAAAAAAATAATTTAGGAGATATAGTAGCTCTCAGCTATGACAAAAAGAAAAAAGTTAACAGCATCCATTTGACTTTTCTGCATTTTTTGAATACTTTTCGCTTGTAAAATCTTTGAAGCTGTTATAAAAAATAATTTAAGAGATATAGTAGCTCTCAGCTATGACAAAAACATAAAAGTTTAGTAAAAAATAGTTAGAGTAACTAACAAAAGTTTAGAAAATATCGAAATTCAGCAGGCTTTTTTTTTTTGGGTGGGAAATCATCAAATAACTGCTCCTGCTCTGGGCGGAGCGGGAAGGTGTGTCAGACTCTTACTGACTAAAACCCACCCGTATTCCTTCCTGTTGCCTGTGTTGCCAGGGGCCTCGGTAACCCTTTAATACCTTCCCGCGACCTCGGCAGGCATCGGCCCTAGTGGAGCCCTACACTTGTGCTGACGACGTCTCTTTGAGGCACGCGTGGAATACAAAGCGCTGTCGACCCGGGCCTGGTCCTTACCGGGCGGTGAGCTACCCATTGCTCACCGTCCGCAAGCCCGCGCCTACGGTGACCGGAAATCCACCCAGGATTCCCGACGCCCAGGGCGTCTCCTGCGGCGGCTAGGGGCGAGAGGGCGCGAAATTTGCCTTTCTCTCAACCATCCTGCCTCCTCCTTCGCAAGCATTACTGCTTCGCAGAAGGAGGTGACGGCTTCCCATGCCCTGTCGCTCCGTACCATGGCCTGAACCAGGGCCGGACGCGAGAGGTCTGCCGCCGATCGCCTCAACGAGGACACGGCGGTGCTCTGCCCAAGCTGGGCAGACCTCCACCGTATGCTCCACCGTGTCCTCCGGGCGATCTACAAATTCACCAGGATAAGTTCATGGCGAAAGGAGTGACTTACAAACCGGCTGAATGACATTTCAGGCGCGGCGGCTATTAAGTGTGTCCCCTTAACTGAGACTATGGCAATTCCATGAGTCATCACCGTTGAGTAGGTAATCGCTGCATGTGATTTATTTTGCTCTCGCCGAGTCTTTGCTGAGCTATGGATTAAACACTTATGGCAGTACATTTAAAACCTATCTGAAAAGTATAAAATCGCTGCAAATTCGATTTATGAAATATCTTGTTAACCCAAAACTAAAACTCGAGAGTAAAGACAATTATGAAAAACTTTTTGCTGTATGTAAGGTGCTTTCCGTGCATGAAAGGTCAAGTACTTGGTGGTTCTAGAGCAGTTCTATAACGTTCAATTCAAAGTACATGCGCAAAACACTTACAATACTAGAAGTGTTAGAGAACGTAAACTCGTGAGAGCACCAGTAAAAATTACTATGGCGAAAGAACCAATAAGTATTTGACCCTTACACTGTACAATAGTATCGACTGGTTACGAAGAGATAATGGTGTAATTAGCAGGCGAACACTGGGGAGTAAATGAAAGGCTGAACTGCTGAATGAAATGGTCGCAATATGTGACAATAATTAATCGATTGAGGGACACTGAACTAAAATATTCTCCCGTCCATTAAAAACTATCTATTTAAAATTATCTGTATCTACCTTCTTAGATGTTTAATTAAATTGTTTAAACCAAATGTTTTAAGACGAGCGCTAATCCTGCCGACAAACTGTCACGCAGTTTGGCAGGTTTATAAAATATGTACAAGTGTTTGGTCCAAAATACATTGGTGCCGATTCCCTTGTTCACAAACTAAACCAAATTTAAGTTCAGTGCATCTTTTTCTTTCTATTTCGTCAAGAAAAGGACAGAAGATAAAATTTTAGTTTAGTCCTGTCAAATTAATCAGCGCTTGACGTAAATTGACGTAGTTTTAGTAGGCAAGTTTTTAATCACGTCTAAACTTGTATGGAGTAGTGACAGGCGCTGATTAATTTGACAGGACTGAACTAAAATTTATCTTCTGTCCTTTTCTTGACGAAATAGAAAGAAAAAGATGCACTGGACTTAAATTTGGTTTAGTTTGTGAACAAGGGAATCGGCACCATTGTTTATTTATTAAAATAATGAAAGAAAGATTAAATTTTAAAACAGGTTTATTCTGACTTGTTTTGAACGATTTCTTTCTTTATTTACATTTTAACGATGGTCTATCATACGTCCGTCTCATTTATTTATCAGACTTTTTTGTTTTGTTATCAATTTTATTAAATATTACACTATTTATGTATTCTTTATTATTTTTTTGAGACACAAATTTATTTTATTTAAGTGTGCAAATACACGTTGCAGTATAATACTGAGTTACATCCGTCACCTCACACTTCAGGTCCAGTTGAAAACCAGCACTAGTTAGTTGTCTGGCATTTTTGCTGAACTGGGCCTTTTTGGCGCAGCCGTGAGGCACACTTTCCTATTAATTTCTTACATCGCACTTTACACTTTTTGTTTGATTTTTTTATCTGATGTAAATTATATTCTGTGCTAAATAAATGTATATTTTCTTTCCTTATTTCTTGATATCCATTACTCTCTTAGGATTGCCTTACAATAACGGTGTTAATTTTTCCATAACCAATGCAAAATTAAAATAAAATGTACATAAAAAACAAATCCTAATTTAAAATCCTAATCCTAATTTTCCAAAATAGGGCGTTGAAAAATTCATCTACATCGCTGTCGACTGGTAATGTACCCAAGAGACTGGCGGCATTGCCACGTTGTATGGCAATGCTTAGCCTCTGGCCAAGGTAAAAGCCAGCCCTTCAAGCTTAAAGTCACGGGAAGTGTCAACCAGCCGTTTAGAGATTTTCTTAAAAAGGCCATGAGCACTCGGTCCCCATGGCCCGAGGGTTTCAACCCCAAACGGCTCGAAAATATAATGACCACAAGGCTATTATACTTATGCCGTTTGAGGCTCTCTGCAGCCGCAGCAGCAGCGCCAGCATAGCACGCCGTGCCAGGAAGATGGGATGGCGCAAGAGTATCGACACACGTTGCATCCCACACAAAAGGCTTTTTCACTTTCCATGGAAATAAAGACATGCCGTCCGGTCGCGTGCATATTATTTTAATTCTGTCTTACAAAATAATAAATAAGTTATTTTTAATTAACAACAACTAAAAGATTGTACCAATGCATACCTAACGATATCATTCACCAAATTCGAAGTTGCTCAACATAATGATAAATCGGAGAGAAACTTATAATGTTATGATGGCACCATAATTATCCCATCACCAAAACCGAATGATTTCCGTGAATTATTTATTAAAGTTATGTAACTGAAGTTATTTTTAACTCGATGACCCGTGACTTTTACTGAGTAGAAAACGAATGTGATTACTGAGCGTAATGGTGAGATAAAGTTCACTTTGTAATCATCGTTAGAAGCTATCGCTGACCTTAGGTAGGCTAAAGCCTGATTGATATACGGTGCGATTTAATTGCCTGTGGCATACCTTGTTAAAGCAACAATAAAAGTTGCACCGTTTAAACGAAACTGTTAAAACGATGCAACTCATTGACGTCACGCAAAAATCCTGCATCGCGCAAGCAGAGTTTACCGCGCGACTAGCATTTATACAACGTCTCAACATCAGTCTTCGGAAAGAAGCCCACCACCAGACACAACACTAATCTGGTCGGAGGATCCTCGCTTTTCTATGAAGGATAAGTGAACTTTACACCAGGTTCCTCATAACTCTCTAGGCTCGCCCCCTTTCACATGCATGCTCTTTATGCCTGGAGGCTTTTATTTAGGTATTAAGTTCTATATACGTTTTTATGTTGTAATTTTTATTTCTGCTTGAGTACAGTTGTCATTGTTTTGGTGGTATATTGGCGTGTGCTAGCTAACTTATGCAAGTAATTTAATTTAATGTTTTGTGTTCATAATGTGAATTACTTTGCATACGATTTGTATAGAATCCAGTTTTTCTATCTAAACAGACAGGTGTGCTGATGGGGAGTTTGTTGCGCCACTACTTCTTCCCAGCTAAAGCACTAGGAAGTGGTGAAGGGCGGGCGTTTTTGGGGGACTTTCTTTAGTAATTTTTTCGAAAAGTGCTGATTCTCAGCCTAGTTTGACTAAATGACTTTTGATGTCTTTTGACATGGTACTTAAACATAAACGGCGAAATGTGGGTGTACTTTAAGTGCACCTCTAACCTTTCGGAGAATGCTAATTAATGTTTATGATAATTAATTTACTATGCTCCAAGCCATCTCGTGACCTGCACGTCTCTTCGGGTCGCAATGCATAGTTTCACATTTTTGAGCTAAATCAGTACTTCCAATAGAACAGATAACAATAGAAATAGACACAACACAAGACGCCGCCATGAAATCCCGAGAATTGTGTCAATTACAGTGTCGATTCTCACTGACCTACAAAGCTTTACGAATAACGATACAAATAACATAGTAACGATACAAATAACTGGTTATTTAGGTAATGATGATGTAGTTATTTTGCTGTTTACCAGCACTAATAGTTTAGTGTTAGTTCGAGTGTGATTCGCAGTACTATGTGATTTTAAAATCATATGTTTATTCTCACAAATGTCTGCCACTGCAGTTACCTAAGTCTCTAGATTAAATCGTGGTTAAATCAGTATTAAGTATCCACTAAGTTCAAAATCAAAATCAAAAGTCATTTATTCAAACTAGGCTGAGAATCAGCACTTTTCGAACGTCAAAATTACATAAGATAGTTCCCCAAAATGCCCACCCTTCACCACTTCCTAGTGCTTTAGCTGGGAAGAAGAAGTGGTCAACAAACTCCCCAACAGCCCAGCTGTATGTTCAGTTACAGGAGTATGTAAGGATCGTAGCAGGTGGCGTCCTGTAGTTTCTGCCTAACCCCGTGGGAAGAAGGCGTGAGTTTATATAAGTGGATAATTATGTGCACAGTCGTATGGTAGGTCATTTTCGACATCATATTTAAAGCGTTCAGTTTTTTGGAACAAGCCGCGTTAAAGAACTACGTTCCACAACTTTGGAACGTAGTTCTTAAACGCGGCTTGCGGTAGGAGTAAACTGGCAGAAATCGTCACGTAACGAAAAAGCGTTACCCCCGAAAAAGTCAATTAAGTCTCAAAAGTTTTTGTTTTTTAATTCTGTATTAAAAAAACAAAAACTTTTCGCTATCTAGTATAAGTTATTAGCTAGCTAAAACTGACACTTGAGACCATACTAGATGACTATCTCTAGACTACGCACAATGAAAGGTTCGGATGAATTTATCCCAAGAACAAACCTAGAATTGTAGTAGAGAAACATGTTCCCTCATTCAAACTGCAAATGGAAGTTTGTACGCACAATATTGAGAGATTTTACATGTTATTTTAAGACCATGGACTTATAGGTGGTCCTGTAATCTACAAGTAAAGAACCATTTTTTGGATTTCTAAAGTTTAGGCTCAATAGTTTCGGAAATCCACGTGTACCAAATGTATAGAGTCAAGTCTATATAACTAAACAGACAGGTGTGCTGCTGGGGAGTTTGTTGCGCCACTTCTTCTTCCCAGCTAAAGCACTAAGAAGTGGTGCAGGGCGGGCGTTTTTGGGGGACTGTTTTATGTAACTTTGACTTTCGAAAAGTGCTGATTTTCAGCCTAGTTTGAATAAATGACTTTTGATTTTGAAACTTAATCGTTCCAGTAGATTCGGGGCTATGACAGACGGACAGACAGACAGACACACGAGTGATCCTATAAGGGTTCTGTTTTTTCTTTTGAGGTCCGGAACCCTAAAAAGGTGCACGCAGGTAGATGTCCAATATGTAACATGGCCAAAGAGTCTTTGTCCTGCTATTTGTTAATTACAGGTTGATACTATCAATACTGCTGTTTCCCCGTCTTTGTTGATAATCATGCACCTACATGTGTGTCATAAAACCTTAGGTAACACTAGACAGGCATGCTAAGTGCTGGTCGGTAATGGGTTGCATCACGTCAGTAGGTATAATGAGTGAGGTGTTGCTCAGTGTTCGACACAAGTTTGAGTTGTTACCGGTAGGTACGTAGGTAGGTGATGCCTTTCTCCGTACATGTGTTACATGTCCTAGGTGTTGTTTTGGTTCACAGACTCCGATTTTATTTAAGTAAAATCTTCTTTAGGCGCGTTAAGCGATAAGTTTCCTTTTTTGTCGCCAGTCCCCATGCCCATGTTATTTTTTAAATAACAACGGGAAAGCTCTTAAAAAGCCCTTAATCTCAGCTGATGGTAAGTGATGATCTGGCCGAAGTTGGAAGCGAGCTTCACCCGGAATCCTCAACTACAGAGTAACAGAAAACACAAAAACAGATTGAGTTAAATATGAATTATGAATTAAAAACACAGAAGACCGCTTCTACTAATACGAACGCAGGTGTAAAGAAAGAAACACAAGTTTATGCACTTATGTAAAGTCGAAATAAGTATTCTACCATTCCACTTTCTTGATTCCTATGGAGAAAGAGAATAACCAGAAATATACTCTCTCGCAGTGATTGCTGCAGTCAATGAATTGCGTCAATGTTCACAGAAATCTTCTAAGATTGTTCATGGTGCTGAAAACTGGTCTTTGACACTTCAGCAGAGGTCTAAGCTCGAGGTTTGCCAGCGAGCCATGGAGCGCTGAATTTTGGGGTTTCAAATTTCGGACCATAATAAGGAACTAAACACTGCGCGCCAAAACCAAGATCACGCACGTTACCCAGAAAGCCGCTAAGCTTAAGTGGGACTGGGCCGGACATGTTTGCCGCATGACACATGACAAATGGGCTACGAGAACCACCGCTTGGGTCCCACTAAACGCACGACGATTGCGGCAGGCCGAGACGAGAGCGCGGGATGAGCTTGACTCCTACCGAAAGGACTAGCAAAAGACAGAAAGGTGTGGAAAAAGGACAGGAAAGCCTTTGTAGTGACAATACAGGCTAGTTAAATTAAATTAGATTGTTCATTGTGGACAAAAAAGTGATAAGATCCTGTTGAGTTGTTGACTTGACGTATCTTAGTAAGATCTTTTCAACTGACAATGCTATCATCTTCATTTTCTTTCTTCCCTTAATCCCAATGTATCTGGGGTCGGATCAGCATATTTTTTCATCCATACATCTTTGTCAGAGCAGTGGTGGCCCAGTGGTAACGGCCGCAACTTACGAGTTGTAGGTCGTAGGTTCGCACCCTGACAGGCGCTTTACTTTGTCTAAATTATTTCATCACCACTGCTCTCAAAACGGTGAAGGAAAACATCGTGAGGAAACCGGCAGCTCCTAAAACCAATAATTCAAAAACATGTGACATCTACCAACCCGCACTGGGCCCGCATGGTTGATTACGGCCCACTCCCTCTCACCGAGAGGAGGCCTGTGTCCCAGCAGTGGGAACATTATAGGCTGATTATGCTACATCTTTGTCAGTCATCTAAAGATTGACCTCCTTGTAACAATATGAATTACAAAGTAGAATCACTAGCGAGACAAACTATCTAATTCATAAAAGAGAAAGACGATCTAAACTCTAGTGCTTGCAAACACAAAAAAACTTTGTTTTTTTGCCCTCATCAACATGTTTAGAATTCAAATTGACTTGTTTGCAGTGAAAGATGCTGTTTCTTGAATTGATACCAGTATCTATAAGTAACAAAAACTGCTAGACAATATAAAGTGCTAAAAATAGCCAAGATGCTTAGATTTATGTTAATATCTGGTGACCTGCACCTGTTCAGCACAGTTCTTACGACTTTCTTTATTAAATGTTAGTTTAATAATAATACCAAGTCTAATTAAATTAGCTAGGGAACTGCAGACGTGGTGGTGTCGATATCTAACCATAAACAAAACAAAAATGCAAAAGATTGGATGGTTTTTTTTTGGTCAATGATCGCTGGTAGTGTTGTTACTGGAAGTTTTTTTTTTTTGGGTGGGAAATTATCAAATAACTTGTCCCGCTCTGGGCGGAGCGGGAGGGTGTGTCAGACTCTTGCTGACTAAAACCCACCCGTGTCCCTTCCGTTGCCTGTGTTGCCAGGGGCCTTGGTAACCCTTTTGTACCTTCCTGCGACCCCGGCAGGCATCAGCCCTAGTGGACCCCTACACTTGTGCTGAGGACATCTCTTTGAGGCGCGCGTGGAACACAACGTGCCGTCGACCCGGGCCTGGTCCTTATCGGACGGCGAGCTACCCATTGCTCACCGTTCGCAAGCCCGCGCCTACGTTGGCCGGAAATCCGCCTGGGATTCCCGACTTCCAGAGCGTCTCCTGCGGCGGCTAGGGGAGATGCACTGGGCGTCTAACTCAACAAAATGTAGGAGGAGATATCAGAGTTTTTTCCTATTTCTAAGTAAGTTCATTTACATGAGTAGGTACTACACACTGCTCTCTCTTACAGTATGTTCCTCGCTCAGGTGCCATTTAAGCGGGTGCCCAATGTGGAATACGTCGTTTAACCTAACATACAGGTATAAACCTCCCTCCCTACATTAACATAAAACATGTTGTTTCTACTGCTACTTACATCTTGTTTTACCACGTGTGCTGCGCCGGCGCATTGACCACGAGAGAGTGTGCGATAAGTGGCCAGCAGTAAAAAGTCGCAGAACAACATTACGTTCCTTGCCTTTTATGTGCCGCTTGTACGGTAGGGTACATTTTTAGATTAGCTTTATAGGGCTGGCAGAAGTATCCTTTTAGATTTGTTGCTAAGGGAACTGAGGACCTTATAATAAAAGTAGCAACCCGCCCTTGTTTCGCGCAAGTTTTTATGACTTACCAAAACATCTGAGCGGGCATCATGTGAGCGGGCACGCCCTTTATGCCTGGAGGCTTTTATTTAGGTATTATGTTCTGTTTACGTTTTTATGTTGTAATTTCTATTTCTGCTTGAGTACAGTTTTCATTGTTTTGTTGGTATATTGGCGTGTGCTACCTAACATATGGCAAGTAATTTAATTTAATGTTTTGTGTTTCGTAGGGTTAATTACTTTGCATACGATTTGTATAGAATCAAGTTTATATAACTGAACAGACAGGTGTGCTGCTGAGGAGTTTGTTGCGCCACTTCTTCTTCCCAGCTAAAGCACTAGGAAGTGGTGAAGGGCGGGCGTTTTTGGGGGACTGTCTTATGTAACTTTGACTTTCGAAAAGTGCTGATTCTCAGCCAAGTTTGAATAAATGACTTTTGATTTTGATCTATTTATTTTATAAATGTAATTATTATCCACATAAACGTTCTGGAATAAATTCTCTAAATGATGGCGAAAATCACATCAACGCAGTCATACAGACATCTTTACACTAAAAGCGACTTTAGTTTATAATAATTTACAGTAATTTGTTTTGCCACATAACCATAAATTCTTTCGATTTATTACCTTTTTAGGGTTCCGCAGTAAACAAGAGAGTGAACAGGCTTCTTCTGGGTAAGCTCGCTCCATCGTCGTCGACTTTGTTTCTGTCGCCTCTGACATAGACTAAGGTCAAGAGCAAACCCATCACAAATAAAAAAAAAAAAAACAAGGAATCCTTATAGTTTCACCATGCCCGACTGTCTGTCTGTTTGTCTGTCCTCGCCGTAGCTCAGAGACGCTTAGTACTAGAAAGTTGTAATTTGCCATAGGTATGCCTACATATTAATCACGACGACAAAGTGCTAAAATAAAAACTTGAAAAAAAAATGTGTTAGGGTAGTTCCCTTGCACGTAACGTGAAAACTTGAAAAAAAATAAATGTGTTAGGGTAGTTCCCTTGCACGTAACGTGAAAACATGAAAAAAAATAAATGTGTTAGGGTAGTTCCCTTGCACGTAACGTGAAAACTTGAAAAAAAATAAATGTGTTAGGGTAGTTCCCTTGCACGTAACGTGAAAACTTGAAAAAAAAAAATGTGTTAGGGTAGTTCCCTTGCACGTAACGTGAAAACTTGAAAAAAAATAAATGTGTTAGGGTAGTTCCCTTGCACGTAACGTGAAAACTTGAAAAAAAAATAAATGTGTTAGGGTAGTTCCCTTTTCACGTAACGTGGGGATGATATTTTTTTTCTCGTCTATCCCATGGTGTGGGATATCGCGGGTACTTTTAAAATAAATATTGCGGGTCTGTGAACATCATTTTTCTATTAAAGGATCCGTTTGCAGTGCTAATGTTTGTTAGAGTCAAGTGTCCCCCCCTGCCAGCTAAAAGATTGTTTAAGGAGATGTGAAAAAAATATTGGCAGTAGGACATATAATGAAATTAAAAGGAAAACTATCACAGCTAAGTGAGCTTTACAAGTTAACGCGTAATAGTCGACCAACTTAAGTTTTCAGTTGGAGAATGGGAGAACATGTTTTTCAACTATAAAGGCTCCTACATACTGGCGCGACTTGTCGCGCGACGCGTCGCGACACAAAGACACCGCGTGTAGCGCTACAAGCGGTGCCTTTGTGTCGCGTCGCGTCGCGCGACAAGTCGCGCCAGTATGTAGGAGCCTTAATGTTAAGTTTGTTTTTGGGATAAATTCATCCCAACTTCCCAACTACGGATTTCTTCATTGTGCGTATTCCGACACGCACTTGGTCGGTTTTTAATGTTATTATTTGTTCTCCTTATAATGTAAACCAAATAGTTTTAGACAAATATAATTATAACCTTTTAAACAACACAATCAGCAGAGTCAGCAAGCTGAAGTGGCAATGGGCTGGCCATGTGTGTCGAAGGACCGATGGCCGGTGGAGCAGACGAGTCCTGGAGTGGAGACCGCGTATCGGCAAGCGTAGTGTGGGACGCCCCCCAGCTAGATGGACCGACGACCTTAAAAAGGTGGCTGGGACAGACTGGATGCGGAAGGCGGAGGACAGGAGAAGGGTGTTGTGGCGCAGTCTGGGAGAGGCCTATGTCCAGCAGTGGACTGCTATAGGCTGAGTTGATTGAAACAACACAATGTATTACGTGATACTGTTGAATGCTCACATATAAATTTCCAATCTAATTCTACACGCGAAGACTTTTTGTTTTGGGTGGGAAATCATCAAATAACTTCTCCCGCTCTGGGCGGAGCGGGAGGGTGTGTCAGACTCTTACTGACTCAAACCACCGTATTCCATCCGTTGCCTGTGTTGCCAGGGGCTTCGGTAACCGTTTAGTACCTTCCCACGAACCCGGCAAGCATCGGCACTAGTGGATCCCTACACTTGTGCTGACGACATCTCTTTGAGGCGCGCGTGGAATACAACGCGCGGTCGACCCGGGCCTGGTCCTTTCCGGACGGTGAGCTACCCATTGCTCACCGTCCGCAAGCCCGCGCCTACGGTGGAAATCCGCCCGGGATTCCTGACGCCCAGGGCGTCTCCTGCGGCGGCTAGGGGCGGGAGGGCGCGAAATTTGCTTTTCCCCTAAACCGTCCCGCCTCCTCCTTCGCGAGCAGTAATTGGCTTCCTGTCGACTATGGTTTCTTTTTATTTAGTTTTTAAGCTGTCTTCCAAGTCTTCCATGTTTAATTAAATAAATAATCCAATATACAATCTAGTAGCCTATGCCACTGAAATTATTTCCTCACGGGTGTTTTTGGTAGCTTATGTCAGTCCCATACATTTTTGAGTTTTCCATCATCGTTTTTGCTAATAGAATGTCATTTTGTCATCCTGCTACCAACCTTACTACCTGTCCCTTAACAACTTCAACTGTTTTGCGGTAGAGAAGAATTTTCAACACTAAATAAGTGCGTTAGACATGAAGTAAAAACTAACTAAGCCGGCTACTTTCCAAGTTAAACCACGCCGTTTGTAACCGCTCCATCAGTTACACGGAAAACTATTTCTATGACTATGTTCGTAAACTAGTGTTGAATAGTCTTGCAGTTTCTAATCTAGAACGATCTTTCTTATTTTATATGGGGGTTAGAAGACGTTTTAATATTGTGTGAGAAAAGTTTAGAATCGGAATGAGAATCAGAAATAATTTATTTGCCATTAATGTACACAGACACGTGTATATAATGGTTATTTTGATGAGAGTCCCGATACATTTTGCTTTACGGCATGCAAAATGATTTAATATAATACATTTACTAGATAACAAAACATACAAACATACAAAAACAAATTCCATTACACAGCGATAAATCCACCAAAATTCAGCCACAACAACCTCAGGGCTGCCACAGACGACGCTTGCCATGAACGTGGCCAAGTTTTCAGCCAACAAAATTTATTAAAGATACACTGTCGTGCCATCGGCATCGACAAGAAGAAGAATCCATCGATATGATTTCGATAGCCATGTTGATTTGGATATAATGCAACTATTATCCTATTATTAATCGCATGAGCATTGCAATTCAGCAAGGAAATGCCGCCAGCATCCTCGGTGCAATGCCTCGAGGGCCTTTTTTAGGTTTAACTTAGTTTAAATTTAATTTATTTAATGTTAATAATCATTTTGTACTTTGGTTATGTTAATTAAATTAAATTTATTATCATAACTGATATCCTAAACTAATATTATAAATGCGAATTTGAGTTTGTTTGTTTCGCTTTCACGCTAAAACGCCTGAACGGATTTGGATGAAATTTAGCACATGGGTAGACCATGACCTTGGTTAGGACATGGGATACTTTTATCCCGATATTCTCGCGGGATTGAGACTTATGCGGGTGAATCAGCGGGCGCAGCTAGTTAGGTATAAATGCGAAAGTGAGTAGGTATTTGTTTGGTACGCTGTCACGTTAAAACGGCTCGACGGATTTGGATGAAATTTGGCACATGGTTAGACCACGACCTAGGTTAACCCATAGGATACTACATTTTATCCCAGTAGTACGTTCCCGTGGGTAGTTTCCTACCTCCATGCGGGCGAAGACGCGGGCAACAGCTAGTATCTTATAATGTTTGAGTATATCTGCAGAGTGTAACCAGCACCATCACATAGCCGTTATTTACTCATTCTGTACATCAAATTAAATAACGTTGAGCAAAAATAATTGCTGGGAAATGAATTTAATTTTTGGTGTAAATATCGCTGTTTATGGCAGCAACACGCAGAACATTGCTCTTGTGGCGGCAATGAGTCGCTGATAATCACCGCATACACGTAGTGACCTATCCTTTCTCCTCACTACATGCAGTGGGCTGGCCCATGGGAAGAATCGCAAGATACACGACTCGGCCCACTATCGTCCTCCGGAGAGGAGGAGTGCATGAGGCGGCATTTACATTGCCACCCTCTTATGGGTGCATGCAATGGTACAGGAGTTGTGTGTGTATAATGTTTAAAACCTTTTTTTCGTGAAAAATAATTTAAATAAAACCGGCCATGTGCGTGTCAGATCAGGCAAAATTAAGCGTTCCGTAGTTGGGATGAATTTGTCCCAACAACAAACTTCACATTATAGTTAAAATACATGATCTCCCATACATTACAACTGCAAATGTAAGTTGGTCGATTGTTTGCTCGTTTACTTGTAAAGCCTACTTAGCTGTGATAGTTTTCCTTTTAACTTCGTTACAAATATATACTACTGCCGTGAATTTTTTCACATATGAAAAACAACCATTTACCTAGCATGGTACTAAAGGCCCCTGCAACACGGTGATTTCCCACCAAAAAAAAAAAGGGGGCGGGGACTTGAGAACAATTAGCACTTTAAAGCTTAATATAGCGCAAGCGGATCCCTGAATCAAAATCGTACCTTACAATTTGATTTTACTTTGTCAGCCTGATTAATATGTACCCATGCCAAATTATAGCTTTATAGTACTAAGAGTCTCTGAGCTAAGCCGCGGACAGGCAAACAGACTTTCAGATAGACGGACATGGTGAAACTATAAGGGTTCCTTGTTGAACCCTAAAAAGTTAGAACTTTGGCCTTTAATTGGTCAAGGACAGCTAATGAGACAATTGATTTTCTATTGTTTGACACCGAATCGGAGTCGCGCGGGGCTTAACAGGTTAATATCTTCGTAACCAGGAGGTTCCCAGGTGGTCAGATGGTCGAGCACAAACAAAAGATGACAATGACCTGGGAGAACAGTGACTTAGTGACTTCGTTAGGGGTAGGGTAATCGCTGTTGACTTTGATCATATAAATGCGCGTCGCGCTCACGCCGCGCTGCCTTTCGGTTTCATAGGGAATATTTATTTTTAGTAACGAAAATAGGAATATTCTAAAAAAATCACAGATAGATAGACAAAACATTTATTCAGTGCACACAAAAGACATAGCACAATTAGTAGATAACAAATCACAGGAATTTAAATATAAGTAACAAGGTGCCGATATACTTACAAAAAAGAAAAACATACTTACAAAAATATACTGACACAATGACATACTTGGAGTCAGTAGGGTATTTGACTACTATCAAAGAAATACATGAGTTAATACTTATTTTAAATATGTTACTAAAAGAGATGGTTTGTGAGAGCAATTATAAAATCAATGGAAACATGTAGAAGTTACACTTTTGAAGTTATTCTTCTATCCTTGTCACATAAAACGATATTGAATGGCGCGAAGTTGCTATGGCTCTCCTGTGTTGTGACGTCAGATTCTAGTCGTGCTGTTTCTGTCTATTATAGACTTTAAAACGCAAACAACTTCGCCATTTTTTAAAAATATTTAAACATTTTTTTTACCGTGGCTTAACTTTTTTGTAGGTTTCGAAAAAACAAATAAAAAAATAATAGTCAAATACCCTATTATCGAACAAGGTGAGTTGTCCGTCGCAAGGTTGCACCAAATGGGAGTCCAGTTCAGCATGTGTCAGGCAAATATACCTGACGCTGATGTTCTGCTGGATCCCTGCAGTGACATACGGACGTCGAGCAGACGAGATAAATTGGTTTTGTGACAAAGTGTTATGCGCAGAGTGAAATTATATAAGTATGCCCGCAACTTAAATGATGTATATTCTACAGTTAAGTTTTGTATTGGGAAACTTTCTTGTTCGTTAATGAGTTGTGTTTTGATTAGGTACTTGATTGTTTAGAAAGTTATATGTATAACGTATAAATTAGATAGAATAGAAAAGAAAAGAAAAGAGAAAACTAGATCAGATAGAATTGTAGATAGTAAAATATTCTGTGCATAAAAAAAAAAACCATGAAACTATCTTAACGCGCTGACAAGACCCAATTGACCAAAATAGGCTTTGCTTAAGAAAAAATATTGCCAAATATGTATAGTTTGTGGTAGCGGAAAAAATATATGTCAATTTTGAACATATTTCCCAGAACTTGGTTGTTACCAAAACACGTTTTGAAAACAAAATCTCGATACAAACTAACGTTAAACTAACCTCTTACTTTGAATTCTAATCCAAAATATCTTTATCAAATATCAACATACGTTACGTATTTAATTAATAAAAAGAACGTCTTATTTGAATGCAGAACTTGGTTGTTTTTTATTTTCGATTACTCAACTCAATTTTGAGTAAATAGATAATTACTTCATATTTTGCAATAAATTACAAGCGTTGTGTCATCGCGCTTCTCTTTCTTTTCTATGGAATTTGACAGTGACCGCGGTTTAGGTGTTGTCAGTGTCTTAAGTAGTTTGAAAGTAATATCGGTTTTTATGCTTTGGGTAGACATTACTTCCTGAATTTATTTCGTAAATTATTTTACTACATTATTTAAATATTCACTTATACAATTGATGTGTATGCGTTCTAGTTTAACATACATTTTTTGCATAAATTACTTGCATTATATGAAGGCGTAATCACTGAAATCATGTATCTGTGCCTGAAACATCTTTTTGCACGCATTGTATGATTAAGCCCACAGCTGTCGTGTAAATGATTGTCGTGAAAATGTGTGTCGATGAAATTTTCCAGGATCATGGATGATTTCAAATCCTTAATTATCTAATTTCTTCAGAATTCGTTTGCTAAGGAAGGACATACGAATTCCAGTTTTTAATTCTCCATTTTTCATAAACCAGGATAAAGTCACACGCGCTTGGACTTGGTTTATATGTTCATTACAAAATGATATTGAAAATGATTATAACCGAATTGGAAATCAAACCTTCGAGCCCCGTTCAACTGCTGCATTTCTAACCACACAACCATTGTGTTAAAACAGTATGCTTAACTAGAATGTACGTGCCATCTATCGCATGAAGCTAACAATTGTAACAAACGAGGCTTTGTTATGCGCGTGCGCGTATAATGTGGTCACGCTTCTGGAAATTACATCGCATTTACGCGTCTAGCCGTTTGGTGGCGCTAGTTTGTTGAGAGATTTATTTTAATTTTCTTTTGGATTTTTTATTTCTCAATAATAGAGAATATTGTTGTTATTGTTAGGGTTTATGAAATGTACTGCAAAAAAAATCTTGTGACAGCATACAGCTATCGTGTTGTAATCCGACTAATATTATAAATGCGAAAGTTGTAAGGATGGATGGATGTTTGTTACTCTTTCACGCAAAAAGTACTTAACGGATTTGGATGAAATTTGGCACACAGATAGTTTATAACCAGGAATAACACGTGCTATATAGGATACTTTTTCTCCCGATATACCTACCGCGCCAAAACTTATGCGGGTTAAACTGCGGGGCGCATCAAGTATCACATATTTCGACCGTTCAATCTAATTAAAACACCATTAAAACCGCATTGAAGGGTTTTAACGCCGTAAAAAGTAACTCAAACCCTTTTAACTAAAGCCGATATCAGTTTAATCGATTCTCATTAAAATAACCGAAGAAAAAGTAAAAGTTGTCTGTGAAAGTGTCCACACCATGTCGTAGGTATGGTCAACCCGTTCGGGGATTATCTAATAATTAAATAATTAAAATCGTCAACTTTGAACAGGCTGATAATTAAAATTATATTGTAGACAGTACAATAAATAATTTAGTCACTAGGAATGCGTACAAGATTGATGATTTTGTGTTTAATTTATGCGCTTGAGTGATTCGCGTAGAGTAATTTGGACGTAGAGATTCCAGTTTTGTGGGCTAAGCTCGTTTTTTTTTAAGCGGTAAATGTTTGAATCCAAGCCTAAGCGCATGGAAATAAATCCCACGGGAATTTACTACCGGGATGAAAAATATCGTTTGCTACCACAAAGGATACTTTTTATCACCTACTTAGGCTTTTTAATTTTTATCAAATTAGCTCAACCGTTAAGATAGAGTAGTGGTGGCCCAGTGGTAACGGCCGTGACTTACGAGTAGTATGTAGGTCGTGGGTTCGAACCCAGACAGGCGCTTTGCTTTGTGTAAATAATTTCATCACCACTGCTCTCAAAACGGTGAAGGAAAACATCGTGAGGAAACCGGCATATCCTAGAACCAAAAATTCGAAGACATGTGACATCTACCAACCCGCACTGGGCCCGCGTGGTAGATTACGGTCTGTGTCCCCGCAGCGGGAACATTATAGGTTGATTATGTATGTTAAGATAGACATAAGGATAGACAGACAGAGTTACTTTCGCATTTATAATTTGAGTAAGCAGGTAAGTATGGATAAGCTATCATCGATCCCATACCTAAATAAGGAATATAAGTACACCATTTTCCTTTTATTTCGTGGTACATTATTGTGGAAATTACCTACTCTATCTAAGGTATCAGATTTTCTGAAAAAAAAAAACTCTGATAATCGACTTAAATAAAAGTAGTAGGTAATAAAATCTTCCTATAAACAGTTAACCCAATTAATCGTTATAATCGTTTTAACACTAATTAATGTGTGTTAAATTGATTTTGTGCGTGACTACTGGCTATTCCAGAAATGTCAATATAATTTACACTTATAGAACCAATCATCACAATAAACGACTATTAAAACTAAATAAAGAATCAATAAATAATACCCACCATGAGAAAAATAAACAATATCATGTGAAAACTCATTTTCATTACACTATGATTTCTCGCGACGCTAGCGCCGCCGTTCGGATGTTAGCTCGGGAGCGACTCTTGCGCACATTACTTGTATGTATCTTGCTTTCACACGCATACTTGTTTACATCGATTCTATTATTGTATTGTTTTAGTTACCGCTTAGTGTCCATGCGTTTGACAAGCACTACATAGTTTAATTAAGAAAAAAATAAAAAATTAAAAACTTTCAAAAAAATAATGCTTTTTCTGACATCGTGCGTTACTCTGTGATTTTGAGTGTTCTAAATACAAACCAGTGCAGTGATGTGGTTTATGTTAATACTATTGTTTTTAATATGGCTGCTGGAGAACTTCCGGCGGAAACATGCGTCTGTGTCGCACGCATGCGTCAAAATGTTAGTATTTTGTTTTTTTTTTGGTTAGTTATGTAATTAGGGTATTTTATTTTTTGCTGTCGAGTGAAATACCTATGGATTGTTTTTGGTTATTGTGTAGCACTTCAAATGTTATAATGATTTTTAATTTTTTGGGAATATTGAAGCATCTTCACGATTGTTTTGTTACGGTGTCAGCAGGGCTTAAAAGAATAGCATGTTTAATTAGCATGATATATTTAAAAAAAACTAGTAAATTCCGAGAGAAGTCAGCATTTTTAATCAAACGTAGATTGTAATGTAACAAATATCAAAATCTATACTCTAGAATGCAAAACAGGACGCCTACCAATACATTACTATTCATAGTATTCAATAATCAAATGCCTGATCGACAACATTTCTTGCGAAAACCCGCCAAGTGCGTGTCCGACCACGCACAATGATGGGTTCCGTGGTTGGAAAGTTGGGATGAATTTATTCCAAACACAAACTTAATAATGTTGTATAATTGAAAAACATGTTTTCCAACACATCGATATAGGCCACGGTCAATTCTCCAACTGCAAATTTAAGTTGTTCGGCTATTACTCGTTCACTTCTAAAGCCCACTTAGTTGTGATAGTTTTCCTTTTAATTTCATTATATGTACTACTGCCATGAATTTTTTCACATCTCCATAAAGAACCATTTACCTGGCAGAGGGGGGGGGGGACACATTTGACAAAAATAGCACTTTAATGCTTAATATTACACAAACGAATCCTAAAATTGAAAAGCGGTGTTCACAGACTCGCAATATTTTTAAACAGACAAGGATTCCTTGTTTACTACGCAACCCTAAAAATGGTTGACTTTTAGATTTCTTACTCCATGTATAGCTCCATCTATTTCTTATACTAAACGTCCATTGCATGAATAATGACATACATAGTTAAAAAAATAATAATATTATAGAGTGTCAAAGAAAATCACGTAAGTCAAATTTTATCTGCCTAGTCTATTCCCGGCTATGTTGGGGCCGGCTTCCAGTCATACTGGAAGCAGCTGAATATCAGAGTCATAGAATGTCATTAAAAATACCTGAAGCATTCAGCAATATCACTGTTGTTTTGATTGTACCTACTACTGTCGTTGTCAAACTTTATAACAAGTTGCCAAAGTCGGTTAACTTAGCGATGGAAAGTTCAAAACCCACATCAAACGTGTCCTTATCAAAAAAGCATATTATAAGATTAAAGACTACGTGGAAGACAAGGAAGTTTGGCAATAATTTCTTCTGCACATATGGCTGCCCTAGTACCGCGGCTGGTACCTGGTGGCTCATTAACGGCATAACTATGTAAATGCCTATTAACTGCTCCCTAATTACGGTGTTTATTTTTACTTTATGTTATTTTTGTACATACTTCCGTAACATAATCTTTTCATTAATAGACATTATATGCCTACAATTCTAATTTAAACTATTAGTAGTGCAATTTGACAGGATATTAATTCAGATTTGTTACAGATGTAATGGCAATCATGTCATTTGGTTTAGATATGTTTTTTGTTAAGTACCTGGTACTTGTTGACAGACCTACACTGTTCTGACATACCTATTAACACTGTAATTCGAAAACATTGTAAAAGCCAATTATTTTTAAAAGAGTAACCGTGGTGTTTCTTGCCGACTCTTCTTCTTAGGAAACGACTGATTGAAACCGTGGACCTAGCTTCTGACATTTCATAAGTGCCCATGTAGGTGTATGTGAAATAAAATAATTAGATTTTTGATGATGTAAACAAATGTAAAAGTTTTTCAAGTTATTTATTTCAGTAACTACTTATTCGTTGCTTGAAAACGTGATCACTTCTTGAAAAGCTGTGTTAAATCTTAGGTATGTTATGTAGAATCAAGTCTCATCAGTGGTTGCATAGTCACAAGTGAATTCTTTGGCTCATATAGCTCTAAGATATTCTTTGTTATTTGTAGCTAGGCTCATATAGTTCTAGGATATTCTTTGTTATTTGTTGCTAGGCTCATATAGCTCTAGGATATTTTTTGTTATTTGTTGCTAGGCTCATATAGCTCTAGGCTATTCTTAGTTATTTGTTGCTAGGCTCATATAGCTCTAGGCTATTCTTTGTTATTTGTTGCTACTGTTGCTATTGATATTGTTGAATTGTCAAACGTAATTCTTTTGGATTCAGCGCACATGTAAAGGGATCATTTCACAAGTCTCCATTCCCAAGATATTAACTGTATTTCGATCAAACTAAACCTTAATTGCCCTCTGAATACAAAATAATTAATTTCGCCAATTCAACAATATCCATTGAGCCGTATGCTTTATGTATCAACGCAATCAATACTGCTGTGCTGTCAATGTGTTAATGCACAAATCTGCTGCTAATATGGATTTTTAACTGGACATTAAAATATTTAATTTAATTAAATTTCATGATGTCAGAGTATCACGCGATTTGGGTGTTGGAAGCCACTCTCAATAATGTTGGAAGGATCGGAACCAGATGCTAAAACAGGAATCTCTTTGTTGAAATTTGTATCTTTTTAGTGTTATATTTTCCAATTAATGTAGGTTTTTACATCACTGCTGTACATGTAATTGTTTTTCGATTTTTCATATTTCTGCTCTTATTTAATTTTTAAATTTTCTTTGCTTTTCTAAGCTGCGTATCTATTCATTACAAGCGTTATCAAGGTACGGTAGGTTCATACAAGTGTCTGTTTATATAAAAGACATTTCATCTGAAAGGCAAAAAGGCTAATTGTTTCTGAAGCTCATTGATATCATTTGTTTTGTAATCTTTCCGCAATATTCAAAGTGCAGGGTACATGAGCTAGACTTAGCAACAACTAAAAAGAAGAACTAACTAACTATTGAAGTAAAAACTATCACACCGAATGATTCTGCTGTAGAGTTGTGTTTATATTCGACTCAGTGCAACTAATTCATGACCAATATTAATATAGTCTTTTACTAGCAACTCGGCTTCGCACGGGGAGCAGAGTATTATAGTTAATTTTTCTGTGTAGTGTCGTCAGGCTGTTGCGTTGAGCATGTGAGTTAGATTAAAATGGGACTGATGATCATCCTACTTGAATTTACTTGAATTTTACATCGTCATATTTCAGCCTATTTAAAGAAAACGTTAATTAATTATACACCAAAACCTTCCTCATGAATCACTCCGTTAATTGATGAAAAACATGATCAGCCTATAATGTTCCCACTGCTGGGACACAGGCCTCCTCTCGGTGAGAGGGAGTGGGCCGTAATCAACCATGCGGGCCCAGTGCGGGTTGGTAGATGTCACATGTTTTTGAATTATTGGTTTTAGGAGCTGCCGGTTTCCTCACGATGTTTTCCTTCACCGTTTTGAGAGCAGTGGTGATGAAATAATTTACACAAAGTAAAGCGCCTGTCTGGGTTCGAACCTACGACCTACAACTCGTAAGTCGCGGCCGTTACCACTGCGCCACCACTGCTCATGATGAAAACCGTATGAAAATCCCTTTGCTCGTTTTTGAGTTTATCACGCTCAGACAAACAGACAGACGCGGTGCGGGCGGGGGGACTTTTTTATAATATTATGTAGTGATGTAGTTCTATCTGTAATTGTCATCATATCAACCATCAACATCTGCCTAGACTTCTCCCAACTATGCATGTTGGGGTCAGCTTCATATCAACTAAAAGTGGACAAAAGATGTTCAGTTTTGGTTGATATGATAAGTTGTGATGATCTAGGATTGTAGAATATATCCTTAAAAATCATATTATATTAAATTCAAATGCTTATTGGTATAAAAACAGTTATAAAAGCAGTAGAATTAAAAAGTCCCAAAACGTTTACCAAAAAAAGTTCGAAACAAAACTTGCAATTTGACAAGTTGTCACATCATTGTTCATCGATGTTGACAGCTGTCAATTTAGCTGACTCGTCTCGTGTAACATCACACTAACACGAAAGTAAGTTGTACGAACTAAAAACTGGGTTGCTATCGTTTCTAATTCATTGTCTGACTTCAATTGTGTGCTAATCGCGTTCTTCTGAGAACACATGTCTGACTTAACTTAAGACATCTTGTAGCAAAGTGCAGCTAAGAATTATGACTGTATTTTTATATTGTTAGTCATTAATTTATTTTCCACGCTTTTGGGAGTAATTTAAAGATGCAGTTAGTGTAAAAATAATTAATGACTTAATAACTTGGAATGATTTCTGGTACAAACAGAGGCATGTTATGTAGTAGATTAATGTTTCATTGTGTATTAGATAATCATAAATTTAGATGTAGGCACCTATATCTTTAATCTTTCATGCACATTGGGCTATGGCACAGCATGCTGTGATCTTAAAGTGTAGTATTTTTGACTTACTTATAATAGTTGATCTGCCCTTGGACTCTTTGGCACATCAACTATTATAATTAAGTCAAAAATGCTACACTTTTTTAGGATTTCGTATTTAAAAGGTGCAAAGGGGACGCTGTTACTAGGTCCGCTATCCGTCTACCTGTCACAGGGCTGTATATTTTGAACCGTAATAGATAGACACTTGAAATGTTCACATATTATGTATTACCATAGCTACTGTAACAGCAGATAACAAATAGTTTTCTGACAGCTGCGCGTCTTTGACGACGGAACGGAATGTTGCCATTTTAAATATTATATATTTACACAAACATAAGGAATGTCTAAATGCCAAAGCATTGACAAAAAACAAAAGCCCAGCGATGGATTTGTAATCGGCTGATGGCCATAAGCTCACCCTCTATGGGACTTACATAACTAAAATGTGTATTGGTACTATAGGTACACCTCTCTGCCTAACCATTTGGAGAAAACAGGCGTAATGCTATTTTCTGAATAGTCATTTCGTCGTTTTCGTTCGTTGTCGTTTTCTTATAGAAGAAAACGAACAAGTCCAACCACAACAAACCAACCAACCAAACCAATTATAATATAAATGATAATAATAATTTTATTTATAAGTTCACATAGAAATTACTAAAAGTTACATCATTACAAAGTTACATATTAATATTAGTAAGACAATGTTAAACTATGTCTAAAATAAATCTAGTGTATAACTCATATAGATTGGTTAACGGTCTAATTGTATACAATAGCGACCTGCCTGATGTAGGTTTATTCAAACCTGTGTTTCAGGCCATCACTTAACAACGCTGAGTGTTTTAGTGGGCAATGTGTACTGTACATAGAGCTAGCATTGATACATATTAATTATATGTTTAAATAAAAATTGATTTTAACATTAATATGCTTATTGCATTACATCTAGCAATTTTTCAGTGTCTGAGTAAATTGTATGCAGAGGAATAACATCCATGTGTGTAGGATCTGTGTGAGTCGAAGGTAAAAGTCGGAATTCAGTAAGAGACAGAAAATTATAATCAGTTGAATATAGGCTCCCGCAGACAGGCGCGACGCGACTCTAGTAGAACAATTTCTATGAAAGCTTCATGGAAATTGTTCTACCAGAATCGCGTCGCACCGTAGCGTCGCGCCTGTCTGCGGAAGTCTTGTTATCGTGCTCATTAGTCTGTGTTTAATGCTAAATTAAAAGTTACATTCAGCAATGTTAAGGAGGGTGCCAACTTGCTACCGAACCAAAATAAACAAGGACGTTTTTTTCAGAATCAAACTGTTGTTTTTTTTTAAGTGACAGGTTTATTTCAATTTCCAGGATAATAATTCATAATACGTACAAGTAAACAAAAAAGGAGAGGTAAGAATGAATCTATCCAATATAAATAAATGTAAAATCAACCTGACTTATGTTTCGGTCGAAATTGATCATACATTGTCATAAAACATGCCAATTAAATAGCGAATAATATGACTAAACCAAACGGCAGTAAGTAACTAACTACAATTTACGATTCCGTGAAATTAATTCATTCATAGCAATTCACCACGAAACTCTACTTAGACAAATAAAAGCAAAACAATCTATTATTAACTTATCTATCAATCTGAAACTAGCAAGTTAGAAGCCGTTCTATCTAATAAAAAGTAATCAGCACGCTTTTGCGTCTGCGCATCAATGTTAATTTATCGTCGTTTCTTGGAACATTCGCCAAAGCGTGAATTATTGGCAGACGGAGTCGGGCTATTAGCATAGCTAAAGTTTATTTATTAACATTTATTTGTCTTATTTGGTAAACAAAGATGGCGCACTGAGATTTTGAGAAAAATAATGTGTTTGAATGCAATTTGAAACAGATTTTGGTGTAACTAGCGACTTGCCCCTGCTTCACACGGTTTTACGAATTGATAAAACTAGTTATAAGTATATTATAAATCTATTATACACATAAACCTTCAGATATAAATTCTCTAAATGCTGGTGAAATCGGCATCAAAATCTGTTGCGAAGTTTAGAAGAACAACGATCTACAAATGACAACGCGGTCACTTAGACAGACACGAAAAGCGACTTTATTTTGTAATATGTATAGATTAATGTTAAAAATATTTGTACATTACTTGCTAATGTTTGTAATTCTTCAGAAATACACCAATGTTTTCTTTTTCCACACTGAAATTAAAATATGTTGACAAAAATTTGAGAAGGAACGAAATGTTCCTTCTTAAATTTTTGTCAACGTATTTTAATTAGTTGCAATTAAATACGCGTAATACGCGTATTCTTAAACGATTATCGCCTATAACCACTTAAAGACTCTTACAAACAAGCGCGACACGCGACGCGACACAAAGGCACCGCTTGTAGCGCTACAAGCGGTGCCTTTGTGTCGCGTCGCGTGTCGCGCTTGTTTGAAGGAGCCTTAAAACGGAAACACGATTTACATTTTGTTTACCGGTTACCAAGTTATGTATCTGTCATTATTATTTTCACAAAAGCTTCTCTAATTTAGAAAACTTTTAGCAAAACGCGTTGACAACAACACAAAAGTTGCCAATATTCCTTTGGTGGAGACTCGGCTTTACAACGATCAAGACTATTCAAGACGCTGTGTTTATTTACCAAATATGACATTTAAGGCGAATGTGAACATGAAAAGGAAGAGGATTTGCAGGTCAGGTTTTTTGTTGATCAAAATTCACAGATTTATAATCATTAGATTATAATTCTGTAAATACATAAGAGCAGTGGTGGCCAAGTGGTAATGGCCGCGACTTACGAGTTGTAGGTCGTAGGTTCGAACCCAGACAGGCGTTTTACTTCATGTAAATTATTTCATTACCACTGCTCTCAAAACGGTGAAGGAAAACATCGTGAGGAAACCGGCATGTCCTAGAACCAAAAATTCGAAGACATGTGACATCTACCAACCCGCACTGGGCCCGCGTGGTGGATTACGGCCCGCTCCCTCTCACAGAGAGGAGGCCTGTGTCCCAGCAGTGGAAACATTATAGGCTGATTTATGTAAATACATAATATTTGTTACGGTCGCGAACGATAGTTTAATCAGCATACAAGCTGACACTTTTACAAATAACGAAAATTAACCGTCTGTGTACATCGATCACTAGTTCTTTATTAGTGATCGATGTCTGTGTATCTTAAATGGGTTATGGTTGCAAAATCGGGTTGCAAAAAGGAGTGCGGAGCTCGTGGCCGAATAATGACAGCCGCACGGGTCGATCTATAAGATTAAGCAACGCTTGTCGAGGTTGCTCCACGGATCGGTATCCATCCATTACATACCGATACTCCTCTGTGCTTCGGAAAACACGTTATACGTTGGCCCCAGCTGTCATTTGCGGTTCTTTGACAGTCGTTACGGGACGTCAGAAGCCCGAAAGACTGACCACCAGTCTTAGCAAGGGGGGGTATCGTATTAACCAGCTATTGGGTCGTGAAGGTCAGATATGTAGTCGCTCCATGTTAAATACTGGTATTCAGACTGGAAGCTGGCCCCAACATAGTCGGGAAAAGGCTGGGCAGATACATTTTTGTTTGTTTACCAAATATGACATGGAATGGAAATATACTATATTCAGATTCGGTACACGTTTCAGCGTCTGTCGTGGTTAACTAAGGAATATTGATTAATTAATCATTGAAGACAGGTTTTAAATGAATATGAATGTATGAATATTTGTTTAAAAGATGATGTCGAGATGTTTTAACATTCATTATCATTTCATGTGATGAACTATTTATTATGACGAGCACGTTCACATCACATGTAGGAATTTGTCTTGTTAAAAATAATGATGAATTAATGTGCCTCCACCAAAATACTTACTTAATTAAGTAGTTAAGACTGGCATAATTACCTACCTATTTAAGAAAAAAAATATTGTATGTTTAAAGGCTTCAGCAGACGAGCGCAACGCGACGGTGCGACGCAATTTTGGTAGAACAATTTCCATGAAGTTTTCATATAAATTGTTCTACTAGAGTCGCGTCGTTCTGGAGGCAAAAGCCCTCGCGCACGTATGGGAGTGGCGCGAGGAGGCGAAACGCCGGGGCGTAAGTCCGCTGCCGCGAGAAATCGCGGCACAGCGGACGGAGCTCCGGCGGGATCTCATGGCGTCATGGAAAGTACGGTTGTCGCAACCCAGTGCTGGGCACGCCACGATTGCGGCGATAAGTCCCCTCTTTGAGGAGTGGCTGGAGAGGCGCCACGGCGTCCTCACCTTCCGCCTGACGCAGGTCCTCACCGGACACGGCAGCTTCGGGAGGTTCCTGTGTCGGATAAGGCGGGAGGAAACGTCCGGGTGTCACCACTGTGTGGATCGCCCGGAGGACACGGTGGAGCATACGGTGGAGGTCTGCCCGGCTTGGGCAGAGCACCGCCGTGTCCTCTTGGAGGCGATCGGCGGCAGAGACCTCTCGCGTCCGGCCCTGGTTCAGGCCATGGTACGGAGCGAGAGGGCATGGGCAGCCGTCACCTCCTTCTGCGAAGCAGTAATGCTCGCGAAGGAGGAGGCGGGACGGTTGAGGGAAAGGCAAGTTTCGCGCCCTCTCGCCCCTAGCCGCCGCAGGAGACGCCCAGGGCGTCGGGAATCCCGGGCGGATTTCCGGCCACCGTAGGCGCGGGCTTGCGGACGGTGAGCAATGGGTAGCTCACCGTCCGGTAAGGACCAGGCCCGGGTTGACGGCGCGTTGTATTCCACGCGCGCCTCAAAGAGATGTCGTCAGCACATAGTAGGGGTCCACTAGGGCCGATGCCTGCTGGGGTCGCGGGAAGGTACTTATGGGTCACCGAGGCCCCCGCAACACAGGCAACAAGAAGGAATACGGGTGGGTTTTAGTCAGTAAGAGTCTGACACACCCTCCCGCTCCACCCAGAGCGGGAGAAGTTATTTGATGATTTCCCACCCAAAAAAAAAAAAAAAAAAAGAGTCGCGTCGTATTTCGCGTCCCGCCTGTCTACGGGAGCCTTTACTTTTCTTATACCTAGCTAGGTAATTGCGTTGACTGTCTCGTTTGTCTACTGGTGCAGAGTATGAGGTCTTGGGTTTGATTCCCGGGTCGGGCAACGTGCTATAGGGTTTTTCCATCTAGATATTCTTAGTAGCAGGCCGGAGTTTGGATTTGTGCGCGGTTGATCGCAATAGGGTCGCCCCTTGTTATGATGGTGATAAGCAATAATGTGTCAACCCACAAAAACTCAAATTCTGAGATACTGATGTATTCTGATAATGTGTTCCGTATTTAACATTATTCAAAAGAGTTTCTAGTCACTTAAATCAATTAAGTACGAAAAAACTTGATCTAAATCATAAAACAAATGGGAAATCACGTATACAACATTTGTCAATAAGCCGTCAAGCTCCATAACACGGTTGCCATTCAAAGTAGCGTCATCTATCGTCACAATAAAGAAGTTATGAGACTTGACACTGTGTTGCGAAACGTCATTCAGTTCTTAGGCGCAGCGCCTAACAACGAAGTCCACGTAAAAAAATAAAAAATAACTAATATTCCCATTGTAATTACTTGATTCGTTTTACAAACCGTTATTGTAGTGAATTGTATGCAATCCACGCTGGGGTCATCAAGGTAAGTCGGTAATTATTCTGTTATGTTAAGATTTTCATAGGTAATTTCTGTATAGGTTATGTTGCCGATATAAATTAGAAAACGAATAAATTAAATAATTAATAATGTAATTTGGTCCTATCATATTGACTTATTGTAACTTTTGTAACCAATTGCTGTGATTACGCACTTGATTGATTATTGCTAAATACAAAACAATACTGTGTATCAGACTATGAAGCATAACACATTATTGCTAAACAGATAAGGACTTTTGAGTAAAACTTTAGCGCAGTTTATGGTGCTTAACATATCATTGCTGAACGTAAATTAGTTTTATACGAGAGATAATTTATATTTTAAGTAACTTGAAATTATATTGCCAAAATTGCTACTATTCAAGGATCTGATAATTCCCATACAAAATTGAGTTGATGCGTGAGTTATATCGGGTTGTTTAGGTATTATTTTCATAAACCGCCATCACTACTAATAACTTTTTCCTTATTTTGTTGTAGAAAGATGTCACTGCCGAAATCAAGGGGTCAATTAATGGTCAATCTTGCGAACTCCAATACAAAAGAAGATTTTAATAAAATTACAGAAAATGTCAACTCAAATAAGCCTCAAGATATCCCTGTACCTAACGTAAGAACTGATCCACATTTACATTTTTCTACCGAATTACAAAACTCCAGATGCAGTGATCTTACTTATACATCACCGGATAATATTACAATAGATAGTATTTCACCAATATTTGAGTTACTCGACCATTCAGATATAAATATTGTAACAGAGCCCAATGATGTGGAGATAATTCCCTCAAGCTCTTTAGATACAATTAATATTTTATTCCCATACATTGATGAAAAGAAATTGAAGTTTGTAAACGATGAACTAAATAAGGACCAACAAACGGATATAGTTACTCATTATAATGGAGGCGGAATGGAGAGTCCCAACGCTAGTGACGACGATAAATCTCAACCAATTGATATATTAACTAATGGAAATGACGAAAATAGTTCAAACACAATTAATAAAAATAAGCATTCAAATGAGAATATTAATTCTAGCCCTGTTGAAGAAAACGACCCTCGTCCCGATGTTGATGTAGGACATGACGTAGATGCCACTGTTAGTATTTTAAATTCCGTTGATCAGAATCGTAACAACATTGAAGACCCTGATTATATACCCGAAACGAACGACGATGACTCTGGTGAGCCGTCATTAAAATACAATGGTAGAACTAAAAAAGGACGCAAGAGGAAATATATAGATCAGAACAGCAACATAAGAAAGAAAAAAGCGAACACCAATCAGGATTACTTCAGTGCGAAAGGAAAAAAAGTTTGTGCGAAGGAGTTTAACAGTAGCGATTGTAGATGCCCTTTAAAATGTACAGAAAAATTGTCTATTGATAAACGTAAAAAAGAATTTGAAATTTTTTGGAGTTCTGGTTCTTATGAAGCAAGGTGCGCAGTATTACAGGGTAGCGTTATTGAAGCCAAAAAGAAAAGAAGCTATTCCATAAATTCTAAGCGAGCTTTTTCTAGAAAATACAAATTGTGTAATACTCCAGTCTGTAAAAAAGCTTTTTTGATTACACTTGGCATTAGTCAATCTAGAATCGACGTGGCTCTTAACAAATTTAGGGAGCAAGCTTCTATCAGTGATAAAAGGGGTGTTAAATCTGGGGGCAGAAACGCAATTGATGGCGAACAATTGCTACAAATAAAGCAATTCATAGAGAGTTTGCCTAAGTATTCTTCTCATTATTGCAGAGATAGCACATCAGCAATATTTTTGGCTCCAAATTTGAACTTGACCATCATTTATGACCTTTATAAAGAAAAATACGAGAATCATGTAAGTTTTTCTAGATTCAGGCTTTCTTTCTACAAAAACTTTAATCTCAGATTTAAAAAGCCACAAAAAGATACGTGCTTACGCTGCGACTTGTACAAAGCTAACAAAACTGTCGCCACTGGTGAACAATTAGTTTCATTAGAAAAAGAACACAAAGATCATTTGGATCACGCCTACAAATTAAGAGATCAAATGAAAAAGGACTTGGCTGCTGCTAAAACCAGTGCTTCAATAGAAACGCTGACCTTTGATCTAGAAAAGACACACTGTTTACCGAGATTACCGACAAGTATTGTTTATTATAAGCGCCAACTGAACCTTCATAACTTAGGCATACATTGTGGTACAAATGGAAAAGGATATTTCTATATTTGGCTAGAGCACGAAGCTGGGCGTGGTACCCAAGAGGTGGGATCTTCTTTAAAAAAGTTTATTAGCGCGCATTTAAAACCTGACGTAACTCAGCTAATACTTTGGGCTGATTCATGTGGCGGACAAAACAGAAGTATCAAAATGATGCTGATGCTTCTACAAATTTTACACAGTCATGCAACGCTACAAAAAATAACTATGAGATTTCTTCAGATGCAAAAGGCTTTTATAGTTTCTTGAGGAACATTGCGTCGGGTGATTTTATCGATGATGCTGATGGCTTGGGTAATTCTATTGATTTCGATATAGAAGAAAATTTGATGGAAGATTAAACACTTTAGCTGTTGTAATTTCTTGGTTAAGTATATTAGTTAAAGCGATGATCAGATAAGTGTTAGATAAGATTAAGTCAAAGTGATTTTATAATGAGACTGAATATAAGTTATGGATACAAATACACACTTGCTAAGGTAAAACTAATTGGGCTAGTTAGGAAGATACCCTAAGTTTTGTAAAAAAAGACTTTTATTTTTGTTAGTTTTGTTATAGTTTAAATTGTTATTGTAAATATATATATATATATATATATATACATAATACAAAATAATACATAATAGTTCCTAAAGATCGAAATACAAAAATCTCTTTAAAATATATTCAGAAGTCAGGTTCTTCTGGTAAAATATATAAGTTAATTAAGTTAAAGTGATATTCAAATATTTCACTTAAATGACCAACATAACTTTAAGAAAATGATTACTAAAATAAGACTGATTTAGAGTAAGATTATAATATTTTGTTAAGAATCAATGAGTCTTAGGATTGCACAAATTTAATTTTCATGAAAGAAGCTATTTAATTTGTTTTTGTTTGTTGAATAAGATTGATGCCTTGCTTAAAAGTTAGCTTTTTTGTAGTTTCATATTACCTAATAAACATAAAAATGAATATTTACGACTTTTATTTAAAACTATTTTACAAAGTATAAGTGCGAACATACTTTTATCAATATTCATTTATGCTCCTTAACATACATTTACTATCATTAGATACCGGAATCAGAATTTAGCTAAATAGTGTTAAGTTCCTTAATTTCCTGTTTCGAATATTATAACGTGAACCATATTTTGCAATATGCAATAATGACGTTTTTTGGAAAAACTTACAAACTTTATCTCTTTTTATGGTACTAATCTACTTTCAATCTATTATTCCTTTTATCAAATACATAAAAGAACCGGTAAATAAATATTTTTTCAAACAAATTTATTAAGAATTGGTATGAAATCTTTTAACGCCATTTTCTAAAAATAGAGTCCGTGTGGCTTGACATTGTATTGCTTATCAGCGTCCTATGGGACTTAAACATGACTGGCGAAATGTAGCCGAACTATAAGTTCATCTCTGTCTAACCCATCGGGGATTCAGGCGAATGTTATGTTACGTGATCTTCCTTCCTATTTTTATTTTCTTTTATAAGACCTATTTAGTGGCCAGTGCGAATCTGACTCACATACAAAGGGCTCCATCCACACACGTTTCTTTTATGGGAACCCCCTTTAATTTTTAACTTTGTTTTATTTTTATTATTGGTCATTATAGCGGCCATAGTACACCATCAACATCATTTCAGCCGAAAGACGTCCAATGCTGGACATATGCCTTCCCCAAGCTCCGCCACTTCGACCGGTTCTGTGCTCCCGCATCCAGCGGATTCCTGCGGCCTTCACAAGGTCATCGGTCCGCCTTGTAGGAGGCTTTCCAACGCTACGTCTTCCGGTACGCGGTCGCCACTCCAGAACCTTTCGGTCCCATCGGCCATCTGTTCTAGTGAGTAATGTGCCCTGCCCACTGCCACTTATGTCTGGCAATTGTTTGGGCTATATCGGCGTCATAATACACACTCTGTGAAATTTTAAAGTGTTAACTTATACGTTTCAAAAGATACAGGCCCTGTGACGGACGGACGGACAGCGGAGCCTTAGTAATAGGGACCCGTTGGTACCCTCTGGGTCATCTGCCTAGCCTTTTCCAAACTATATTGGGGTCAGTTTCCAGTCTTACCGGATGCAGCTGAATATTTTACATGGAGCGACTGCCTATCTGACCTCCACAACCCAGTAACTGGGTAACAAGATACCCCTTGGTAGCACTGCACGGAAAAAAAGGATCTCTTTAGCGAAGAATATCAATATTCTCAGAAAAATTGTTTCAATCCAAGTAAATATTTTCTTAACGTAAGTAAATGTACTCAGTCCAAGAAAACCTGTTTACTCAAATTAAGAATAATAAATACTTGGTTTTTATTCTTGACTTAAGCAAATATTTTTGATTCAAGACTATAATAATCTTAATTGAAGAAAATATCTAGTTTTTACTGAAGAATTCTTAAAATTAAACTTAATAATTCTTCATTTAAGTAATAAAACTAAGACAAAATTTTACTTCGTTCAAGAATATATTGTTTTCCCCATATATGAATCAATATTTGTCTTGACCAAAAGGATATTGTCATAGTTAAAGACATCCTTATTTTCCGTGTGGGTGGTCAGACTTTCGAGCTTCTGACGACCCGTAACGACTGTAAAGATCTACAAATGACAGCCGGGACCAACGGTTTAACGTGCTTACCGAGGTATGGATCTTGGTATGTAAAGACGGTCACCCATCTATGGACCAACCGCGGTAAGCGTAGCTTAACCTGATCGATCGACCCGTGCGGCTGTTATTACTTAGCCACAAGCCCCACTGACACCCCCTGGGTACGGAACCCTAATTACCATACATAAATAGGATATCATGTCAATTACACACGGTGTGATAAACATCGTTTCAGGAAGTGATACAGATTGAGCTGTTAGGAAACTTGTGATGGTAATACACGTAATGGACTTGCGCTTGCGCTTCTGGTTTTATATTTCTACATACATAAACATAACATTACGCCTTGTTTCCCCGAAGGGTTGGGCAGAGGTGTACCTGTACACCCACATTTCGCCAGTTATGTTTTTAAGTTCCATCTAATAGGAGAAAATCCGCAGACGTGATGGGTTTTTTAATTTTTTTTGGGCGGGAAGTCATCAAATAACTTCTCCCGCTCTGGGCGGAGCGGGAGGGTGTGTCAGACTCGTACTGACTAAAATCCACCCGTATTCCTTCCGTTGCCTGTGTTGCCAGGGGCCTCGGTGACCCTTTAGTACCTTCCCGCGACCCCGGCAGGCATCGGCCCTAGATGATGTCCCAACCAAAAAAAAAAGATTTCGAGCGATATGCGAGAGAGAGCGCGCGATGGATATTTCGAGTTATTGCGACAATATGGCCGTAGCGTAATTACACCAGCTGGTGCACAAGACACGTATACATTCTACTACTAAACGAATTTGCATTGGAAAGAGTAGAATTCAAGTTTCAACACCGACTACAATTGAGTTTTAGATGGTTGGACTTACAGAGCTTCTATTAAAAAAAAAAAACAATGGAAAATTAATTGTGTCTCATTAGCTGTCCTTGACCGATTAATGTCTTTCGGCAAACTTCGTGTTTCGTCAGTCGTCGGATTTGTATTAATTGTATAATAATTTGAATTCAGAAGTACTTAGTTCTGAATTGATTTAATTAACTGGTGACCGAAAAGCTGGCGGCTTTCTCGCGCAACGCATCATTGCAATTCAGCGAGGAAATGCCGCCAGCATCCTCGGTACAATGCCCCGAGGGCCTTTTTTATGCTTAACTTAGTTTTAATTTATTTTAGTTAATCATCTTGTAATTTGGTTATGTAAATAAATATAGTTTCTTAGTTCTGAATTCAAATTATTATCCTACTAATATTATAAATGCGAAAGTTTGTAAGAATGGATGGATGGATGTTTGTTACTCTTTCACGCAAAAAGTACTGAACGGATTTGGATGAAATTTAGCACACAGATAGTTTATAACCAGGAATAACACATATAATACTTTTTATCCCAATATACTCACGGGGTCAAAACTTATGCGGGTGAAACCGCGGGGCGTATCTAGTACACGATAAATCTACTAATTGATGGACATGGAAATTAACATTCGGTTGTATCCGGAAATGTGATGATTGCCGAGAGACATTAAGAAAATAGAAGATATGTAATTATCTATGCTCATTGAATACTTCATAGACTCGTAGAACTTAGAACGTAGAACTTATGTACAAAACCGTGGACAATAGCGATTGACCACTTTTCACCCTTATGCTGCTAGAAATAAGGTTCAAAAGGGTTTCAAAACCAGTATCCGCGGTGGATATACATATTTTATACATACTTGTTCATACTTTTTCTAGTTTTGTATAATTTGTCGATCATGATGACTAAAATAAATGATCTAGTGAAATTCTATATTGCTAATGAAATGCTATAGAAATCTGACTTATATGTCAAACAGATCATAAAAATAATTGCACTTACTACGAGTATAACACAATAATTTGTGACTTCCGAGCATTCTTCCGAGTGATAAAAATATTGCAGCATTTAAAATTATAGAATTAGTTTTGAATAAAATTAACCCAACGCTGCATTCCAGAATAGTTTGCAATTCAAATTAAGAATTGGATAAAAAGTAGATATTATATTGAAGATATAAAACATATTATGTAGGTAATATCTCTATGATTAGAAAGATATTTGAATTTACAATTTTCCCTTAGATTTTTGCTTTCTTTCAGTTCTCATTGTGTTACTTATTCTAATTGAATGATTGTTTTTATTTAGTAAATACGCGAGTTCTTTGATCAACATTTTCATTGTTTATTAACATTTTACGTAAGTTAATTTTTATTTACTTAGTTCCACAAAACTTTATTGTTATTTATGTTACGTATTTTAAACATTAAGACAGTCATAAAAAAAATATCGGAGATAATTAACTTAAGATTACGTGAATTATAATTTTGGTCTTTCTTAATTAAATTAAATAAAAGAACAGCGCCCATTTAAGACAAACAATTACCAAACAATTACTTAACCCGCATTTATAAACAAAATCTAATTTCGTAACATTCTCTGTCACCTACGTCACGTCACTTCAAGTGAAAAATACTTTTTTTCTAAATAAATTAGTCTATGCTCTGTGGCAAAACGACGTTGAATAGTTGCACGTGAACACGAACGCACCAAATTGGTGGCTGCCACAACTTTGGTGTAGATTTAGACATATTTATTGATTTATTAAAAATGATAAACCTCTTGTGTCAGTGTTCGCGATCTCTTTGTAATTGACTGGGGACAATAAATTGGTGTAGTGTTAAGTGTATTGGACACCTATCATTTTTTCTAACTTAGTGTTCACTGGCAAGTAATATACTAAAGTCTAATTATTAATATACTGGAGTAATCTGACATGTGCTAGCTGTAACTTTGTGTAATAAAATGGTCATATTTATAATGGTGATCGTTTAGTTTAATCGATTTATATAAGTGTAAAATAAGTGTATAAAAGTAAGTGTAAAAGTCTAGAATACAATAAATATGACCATCACAAAGTGACAGCTAGCACATGTCAGATTACTCCAGTGAATTAATAATTCAACTTTAATCTCTCTTTTTCGCAAAGTGTTGACATGAAGTATGACTAAGGGTTCTCTAATGCGTTTAATACAGTTACTTCAATCACCAATCCGTTCACAAACTATTATTTTTCAGCAGTCTTAAAAAGACAATTTTCATTTCAGCTGTCGATATTTATGGGCCGATTAGGAATTGATCTCTGACGACCTTAAAAAGATGGCTGGATGGGACAGATTCCAGGTTGTGAAAGGCTCAGAACCGGGTGTTGTCATGGCCCAACTTAGAAGGAGGTCTTTATCCAGCAGTGTACTGTTCTTGTTGAGTTAATTTATTGGTTGAGATATCGGTCAACCTACTTATTAACTTGCAGTGGTATGAGGAACAGGGTGTAAAGTTCACTCACGCTCCATAGAAAAGGGAGACCAGACGGGTGTTGTGTCTGGTGGGCTATTGCCTTTGCCTGATGGTTGATGTCGGGATGTTGTATGTACGCCAGTTGCGTGGTAAACTCTGCTTGCGCGATGCAGCATTTGTGTGACGTCAGGTTTTTGATGCGTAGTTCGCATGTGGTGTTGTAGATGCCACCACGAACTTATTAAATAGTGAAAGGGACATCTTTTTTACCAAATAATTAATTGTTAAGGACTGACTAGTGTTAATAATAGTTGCTAATAACCAAAACAATCGTCAAAAGGATCTGTATGAGTACTAATAGGCATGTGTATACAACCTATAGAATCATGAGTGTGTGACAATGCTTGTCTGCCTAAATTCGGGTGTAGAAGCATGACGGTTAAGCTAAATCCGACAACATTTTGGAATTTTCCTAACACCTGTATCATTTCCGCTCTAAAACGCATCTTTGCATAATATAGGTAATCGTTACGTGTTTAAATTGTTACGTCATCGTTCCGACATTAGCACCCCACGATTTTGACAGCTACAACTCTTGTCTATGATTTAAATAGCCATTGTGTAGGCGCGTTGGTGTTATGTGTAAAATAATTACAAATTGATGTAAAGACCAGTGAATGGCTTCCGGATTCATTATTTTTCAGATGGTAGATTTTATTGCCAGAGTCGTAATTATAACTACTAGATTATTTTTTTTATTAAACTAACGTGGAATATTTTTTGTATGTTTTGTATTTTTTATGTAAAATGGTTGTAATCATGTTGACGGGAAATTCAAGGGAAAGTGAAAATTATTTCATTGAACAATATCGTAGGTAACATTATTATGTATAATTTCATCAGTGTTGCACCTGTTGTAACAGATTATTACTGCTATTAGCACCAATTATTTTGACCATTGAAAAGACTTTCACAGGACAAATAAGAACTTTCTTCTCCCAAGCAAACGCGCACTTATCAATAGGATTCACGTTATACTCAATAAATCAACATAAATAATGCGCTAACAAATCACAAGTTCAACTCCAATGTAGCGTGTAAACCAGAGAAATTACCATAATTACGCAACGTACGAGTTTCTAGTAATTTTCACTTAGTTTTGTGAGTAAAACCTCATTTGTTTAAGCAGGTAACCGGTTCGGAAACGTGTCATGGTGCGATGCCCGAACAGCTGTCAAAATCAGTGACAATGTAAAAAAAACCACGGGCGCTCGTTAATTGCCATCAACATAGTGGATCATCATATCACTTATGTAGGAATGGGAGAAAGAGCGAGGCCGGTGCCCGCGGCGGCAGTCGCTCCACACGCGCAATTCGACATGGTCAACTGTACATAATTACGTGCACCGAGCGTATGTGATCAAAACACAATTGCGCGTATCTGAACGCGACGCGTCACTCGAAAAAAAAAACTAAACGTCAAAGTTTCGCGCGCTTTTCGGTATCATAGACTATACACATCATGATATTAAGGAACGTGTTTCGTGAATGAAAGTGAATTAACATTTTTATTAATCGTATCGTGTTGAAGTGAATGTGAAACTATCTGTTGCGTAAGCGTTCAAAAATTCTTCGGTGATCTCGAGATGAATTTTTGCTGAATTCTTGCGTTTTGTTATGAGTTTATTCTTAAATTCATTCAAAACGATTAACTTATTTTAATCGGTTTTTCAATGTTCACACATAATTTTTATACATATAACGATGTTTATATTGGCGTATTCTGTAACACTCTTTGATATAAAAAAAAAACATGATCTATATCTATTATCTGTAAATCTGAGTTGTGGCCTGTTTCCCAAACTGTATGCATTGTTTTTATCTGTGCAAACATACTTTCTTTCAGGAATACATGCAACAATCGTTTGATAGCTGAGAAAACATGTACAGTCACCAGTTACCACAAACTGTCAAATTTTCTCATTCGATTTTGAACTTAACCATCAACATTTTAAGGTTAAAAATCATTTGGAGAAATTTGACAGTTTCTGTTATCTGGATGTGTTGGCAACTGTACATGGTTAGAAAATACATAGAAAAAGTTGGGAACTCAATCAAAACGTAGCCTCATGATGAGCGTATGTGCATAGTAATTGTTGCCTTTCGTTTCTACGATAATTACTTAATTTGTTGGCCGCGGTTTGCATAATGAGTAGGTATATTCTGCAATCATCATGGCGTCACTTGGGAGAAATTCGAAATTTGAAATGTTTACTGTTGAATATGTAATAATACCTACTCTGACGTATAGAGCCTTTTTTTTCGTTGGGAAATCCTCATGGATACCCTCCATCTTGGGTGAGCGAAGTATTATGTTGGATTCCCAGCCTACGCATCTTAGTTCAGAAATAAAAAGAGCATCATTCGGCTAATGTAATTCACTAATAAATATGTAAAGGTATCAAATATTGCCATTCAAATAATAATTTTGATCTATATTAATTAATTTATTGATAAGTTTATGTATTCAATCAAAACTCAAATTTTCATGCATAAAATGTTGACGTAATTATCCGTTATTATTAGTGCAGTAGTTATTAATAATTCAAGGTCATAAATACACAATTTTACGATCAGAATTGTATAAAGTTCACTTGTGAAGGTCTTCCTTACGATGTTTGTGAACAAGTAAATATTAATTTTAGAATATTTATATGATTCTTAGTTCTACAAAAGTTATTGGTGCTACAGTACAAAAGCTGGTCCTATAATACCCAAGAGTACCTACTTAATCTTTTGTGTGATATGACCAACAAGGTTTGCAAATTCTGTCAATGAAAACATTCTCGCCTTAAGTTAGTGCCAAAGCAACGAAAATAAAGAATTTCAGCAGTAAGTAACTCCTGGTAAATGCAACAAAATGCGGATAAATATCAGAAATTATGATAAATAAAAATAAAATATCCATACTTATAATATATTTATTATTAATATCATAAATGTGAAACTACCTGTCTGTCTGTTACCTGTCCACGCCTTTACGGCTGAACCTATTTGGATGACATTTGGCACACGGGTAAACTATGACTTGTATTAGGTTTATTCCTGTGGTACGTTCCTGTGGGATAATTCCTGACCTCCAAACGGCCGAAGCCGCGTTCAAAAGTCAAACTGTATATTATGCTAACCCCTTACTAATATTATAAATGCGAAGAAAGTGAGTTTGTTTGTTTGTTACGCTTTCACGCTAAAACGGCTGAACGGATTTGGATGAAATTTGGCACATAGGTAGACCATAACCTGGATTAGGACAAAGGATACTTTTTGTCCCGATATTCCCGACTTACGCGGGTTAACTGTGGGGCGCAGTTAGTGATAAATAAAAACAAATATTTTACATAATTTCTTCCCTACTTTGCCGCACTAGATCGTGAAAGAGCTCATAATAAGTATATTACTACATTTGCATGCAACATGATAAAGAAAGCGCTTTGCGCTGCAGAGCGCAACGAAGCGCCGCTGCGCATATTATAAAGCGTAAACATAAATTTTATTGTAGCGAGCGTATCAATATGTTTTCAACACGATATTTTATGAGGAAGCCACTCATAAAGTATTACAATATTTATTTTAGCAAGTTAATGAATAAATACGGCTATGTTTCTGTATGAAATATTATGAAAATGGAGTCGAAAACCAATCAAAATAGTTCACTGAAATCATAGGATTCTAAGTACATTATTGTCTTATTCTGCAATTTTTTTGGCTGAGGTTATCACAAGAGTGTTATAAGCACAATATAATGTATAGTGTGATTTAATCCAGGTCAAAAAAAGCCAGCAAAGATGAGAGCGAGGTATATAAACACAACATAAGCAGACCACCACGTTCATCATCGTTATTCTTCGAAATCATTTGAGGTCGGCGCAACATGTCCCTTTCATCCACACTTTTCTATTAGTTGTCATCTCGGTAGTCACCCCTTTCTAGCCATATCATCTTTCACACAGTCCATACATCGTTTCTTTGGTCTTCCCCTACTAAGACAAACTAGACCACATTCTAAAACATAAACCAAAAAATAAATCCATACTATTCATACTATACTTTTAGTATTATAAATGCGAAATTAACTCTGTCTGTCTGTCCGTCTGTTATCTTTTCACGCCTAAACGGATTTCGATTTGACACACAGGTCCAAGACCTGGTATAAGACAATTACGGTAGACATTCCCGTGGGATAATTTCCGACCTCAACGCAGGCGAAGCCGCGGACAACAGCTACTATAGTAAATAATAAAAGCAATAACATAACAAGGTGCTCATTAAAGCAAACATCAAGAAGACAATAAAATGTAAACAAAAACCCATCAAAACGCACATAAAGCCCACAAACTACATGGAAACAACAAAGAAAGTAAAATCTAGATAACATATCGCACTAGTCAAGTTCCTACTAATTAATCGATAAAATAATCGTTAAAAATAATCGGTAAAATATATAGGAAGCGATAGTTAACTCGATTCGTGCTGTCATGTACGGTTTTGTGGTGACAGGCACTGGGTACCTCATGAAGAGTAATTTGTTACTTTTTAAGACATTAATTTGATGCTCATGATTAATTGATTGAGTTAGTTTGTGGGAATTTAATTGGAGTGTTTAGTGAAGGTGTTATTATTTCATTCGTTTTTGTATTGGTGGTAGAAAAGTGGTTTAACAGTCTATGAAATATTTGTTTTGAGGTTAACATTGATATAATCGATGACTATCAGCTATACTTCTAAAATATCTTACAGCCTAAAATCATTATCTAATCTTAGAAAAAAAAATATAAGGATATTTATTTAATTTAATTTATTATGGACACACATAATATAAAAACAGAAAAGAAGAACAGAACAAAAAAATACATACAAAGGTGATGCTTACTTCTAAGTTAGAAATCTCTTCCAGCATACCTGCGATAGGAAAGTAGATAAAGAGATGTAGACACCGTGTGTACGAGTAGAATAGAAAATAGTTTACAAAACAAATAATATAAGAATATACTAACATACATACATATATACATACTTCTAAAATAAATATCACTAGAATATAAAAACTTACAGTTGTTATATCATAATTGTTATTCATAAATCTTTCTAAGAATCATTATCAAGTTAAGTCATAACTCTATCTATTTAGTGAAATTACTCATTTAAATAATCCCGCTTTCATAAACAAGTTTCTACCGTTAACCTACATAGTAAAGTATGTAAATTAATACTGAATGCTCAAAACTATCGATAAATTAATCGATAACTCGTAAATCATCATTAATCGTTGCGGCCACAACTCATAATTACGCATAGGCGTAGTAAAAAAATGCGAACTGCTTCGCGAGACTCGGTTGAGTTTACCGATTATGTAACCTAATCGTAACAATAAGATGAGAATACAGAATACGGAAGTGTTACAGAATACGGCCGTGTAACCAAATTAACCCTTGACTCGTAGGTAACAGTGATTTTCTGTGCTCTTACTTTAGTAGTGACAGATAAATAACGAACAAGAACGATCGTGCGCAATGAAAAATGCCTAGGGAACGTTCAGAAGACGGCGACTGTAATGCTATAGCGCGGCTCATTAAGGACTTCTGCAGTTGTTCGGAGAACGGCACGTGGTCGCCGGAGATGACGTCAGACAAACGGAAAGGGCCACTGCTGAAGAGTGAACTCACGAACATGTCTGCAATGCGACGGAGAATAATATCCATCGCCAAGAAAAAAACAAGAGAGGTCCCCGAACCGCCGAAACTGACCTACGGCAACACGTTCCAGAAAAGTTCCGAGACTCTCACTTCAAATTTAGTGAACACAACGATTAGTTCTCAAAGCAGCACCCTCAGGCGAAACATCGACAACTTCCTCCTCTCTCGAAGGATGTTCGCTTTAGAGGAGGACATTTACGAGAAACCGATTCAGGTCAAGATCCCCACGTGTGGCGAGAACTGGTCTCTAAGCAAAGCGTGGCGGAACAACAATTCAGATTTCTTCAACCGCTCCCCTACCCTCGATTCTCAACGGCTTATTGAGCGGAACCACACCCAACTCGAACGAATAGACGAGATCCCGCACCGGAAAAAGCGAAATAAGAAAATGAAGGAGCAATTACGGTACGATAGGAATATTAAGAGGCATATACGGATTCGTGTGATGTTGTCTTTGCGAATGAGGAGGTATATGAAGAGGAGGATGAAGAAACCTGGCTTGCAGGCTTCGCAGACCGTGAATGTTCCTCCGAGAAGGTTTCCAAGAGGGGCTTCTGTTACGTCAAGTTTCGGGACTCGGTCTTACAGGAGTGTGATGACTGATAAGACAGGGGATGGTGCAGTGTTGTTTGATATCCATGAGGCAAGGAATTCCACCATGGAGCTCTGCCACGACTATGAAGAGGACCTCGACACGCTACAGATTGCGTTACGCGCCGGTAATTTTAGGTAAATACTTTTTACAAGTTTTAAGATGTAAGATTTGAGAGTGAAAGTGGAGGCAGCGGAGATGGCTAAGTTATTATTAGTTACGTAGATCTCTGCTTGCTTAGGTGCTAAGTAATGGTAAACACAGCTGTATTGAATTTATTATTTTCTTTAGTTTTAATTGTATACTCGTACATACCTCTACATGACTTGGTAAATGATACAAAGTTTGATGAAGTTTCTCCATACGGGTTCATCAAGAAGGCGTACCTTATTTGAATTTGTTTTTCTGCCTCTTTGGTCTAGTGGTTGCAACCGCTACTGCTGAGCATGAGGTCCTGTGTTGGATTCCCAGATCGAGCAAAGTGTTATTGGGTTTTTCTATCTTGAATTTCTCAGTAGCAGCCCGGAGTCTGGATTTGTGCCCGGTTGATGGCAAAAGGCTCGCCCCCTATTACATGGGACTTAAACATAACTGGCGAAATGTGGGTGTACTATGGTACACATCTGCCCAACCCTTCGGGGAAACAAGGTGTCGATGTTATGTTATGTGTCTTTTGGTATTTTTTTGGAATCTCAGGATCAATATTGTTTAACGCTGCATTTTGGTGTTTTGTTAAATGGTAATTATTAGGCTTCAAGGGCATATTTCTAGGGTTCCGTAGTAAACAAGGAAACCTCATTTTTCGATTTAATTAGATCGGATTGCGTAATATTAAGCAATGATTAAAGTGCTAATTTTTGTTAGAGTCAAGTGTCCCCCTCCTGCCAGCTAAATGGTTGTTTATGGAGATGTGAAAAAAATCATGGCAGTAGTAGGTACATATAATGAAATTAAAAGGAAAACTATCACAGCTAAGTGGGCTTTACAAGTTAACGAGTAATAGTCGACAAACTTAAATTTGCAGTTGGAGAATTGACCGGGGCATATATCGATGTATGGGAGAACATGTTTTTCAACTACAATGTTAGGTTTGTTTTTGGGATAAATTCATCCCAACTTCCCAACTACGTAACTCTTTATTGTGCATAGTACGACACGCACTTGGCCGGTTTTTTTACAGGCACACAACCGCACTAAGTATTCTGTGAAGCCTGTATATTTTGTAAAAAAAACTGAACCTGAAAACTTACATTAAGTGATCTTGAACTAACCTGACAGTCCTATCAGCTGAAATGAGAGCTAGTGATAATGATAGGTGAGATTGTCATAAAATAGACCAATTGATAATTTTATTATTATTTTAGGCTTGTTTCATAAATACACTGAAATAATCTACAGTTCGCAGTGGTGGCCTAGTGGTAACGGCCGCAACTTACGAGTTGAAGGTCGTAGGAAGCCAGACAGGCGCTTTACTCTGTAAATGTAAATTATTTCATCACCACTGCTGTCAAAACTGTGAAGGAAAACATCGTGAGGAAACCGGCATGTCCGAGAACCAAAAGTTTTGAAGACATGTGACATCTACCAACCCGCACTGGGCCCGCGTGGTGGACTACGGCCTACTCCCTCTCACAGAGAGGAGGCCTGTGTCCCAGCAGTGGGAACATTATAGGCTGATTATGTTATGTATGTTAACTAAACACAAAGATAACTAAACCAAATAAAAAATATTAAACTAAATTCCCTATTTGAGGTCATCCGTATCAAAGGTCACAATTTAGAAATTGTGCACGACCTCCGGATATGTGGGTAGCCTACCGTTACGCTATTGTCGTCCAGTCCCCTATATTACTGGGTGACTAATACTGGTATACAGAGTACGTAGTTATTGACTGACCATTGTGATAAAATATGAAACGGTCATGCCAAATTGTTGAACGAAAAATGCAATGGTTTTTGTGGCATTTGTTAGTTTTTGTCCGTTATGGTCGTAAATAACAATCTTAAGGTGGATCCGCAGTGGTAGCTCGCGAAATTCAAACTTTATTTTGTTTTTTGCAATTTGCAGGTCAGAGTCAGGTTGTATCTTGCTCCAAATATGAAGTTCTAAATTATTTGAGGTCATTTTCTTCTCGGAAATCACAAACAACAAACTATTTTGTTCATAAAGCAAATAAATGTATAACGCGTATTCGTTCGAAGTATAAATTTCTTGTTTATTTTCGGCTAATCTGTCCATCATAAAAAAGTAAGTTTGTAGTTTCTTTCCTACGAAATGTATGGAAAAAGTTTTTTTTGCGATTTCTGACTTTTCTAGTACTCAAACCTCTGTTGGTCAAGTACAGTTTTTTGATCCCTGTAAGAAACAGGATCGACTGGCACAAAAAATTTTTTTTTTTTTGTGAAAACTGCCCATTTTCTTGCTGACTGTACATTTTTTTCAAACTCTGTGAATGCAGATCTAAATGTCTCAAAAAGTTAAGGACGGTCTCCTAAGATTGATTTCCTGCAGCTACAACGGTTAAGGTAGTTGCCCTTACTGCCCCGTCTTAAAAATCCACTCTGTACAACCCTAGGCTGATAAATTTTTCGTTTTTCCTAATTCATGTTAATATTAGTGTTAAGGTCGGCTTCGGTAACTGGACTGCCGTTACTAATAGTAATTAGTCAAAATACTCAAAGTCTGACAGCTGCAGGATTACCATTAGAATATCTGTATCAATTGTGATTTTGTAAGTGCACCTTATAGTTTATCTTCTGTGGTGTACATACCTATGCTTTAGGCTTATCGTAAAGGCTCTCGCAGACAGGCGGGACACCACACTTTTTTACTTTTTTATGGGTGGGAAATCATCAAATAACTTCTCCCGCTCTGGGCGGAGTGGGAGGGTGTGTCAGACTGTTACTGACTAAAACACACCCGTGTCCCTTCCATTGCCTGTGTTGTCAGGGGCCTCGGTACCCCTTTTGTACCTTCCCGCGACCCCGGCAGGCATCGGCCCTAGTGGACCCCTACACTTGTGCTGATGACATCTCTTTGAGGCGCGCGTGGAATACAACGCGCCGTCGACCCGGGCCTGGGCCTTACCGGGCGGTGAGCTACCCATTGCTCACCGTCTGCAAGTCCGCGCCTCCGTTGGCCGGAAATCCGCCCGGGATTCCCGACGCCCAGGGCGTCTCCTGCGGCGGCTAGGGGCGAGAGGGCGCGAAATTTACCTTTTCCTCAACAGTCCCGCCTCCTCCTTCGCGAGCATTACTGCTTCGCAGAAGGAGGTGACGGCTGCCCATGCCCTCTCGCTCCTCTCTACCATGGCCTGAACCAGGGCCGGATGCGAGAAATCTCTGCCGCCGACCGCCTCCACGAGGACACGGCGGTGCTCTGCCCAAGCTGGGCAGACCTCCACTGTATGCTCCACCGTGTCCTCCGGGCGATCCACACAGTGGTGACACCCGGGCGTTTCCTCCCGCCTTATCCGACACAGGAACCTCCCGAAACTGCCGTGTCCGCTGAGGACCTGCGTCAGGCGGAAGGTGAGGATGCCGTGGCGCCTCTCTAGCCACTCCTCAAAGAGGGGACTTATCGCCGCAATCGTGGCGTGCCCAGGGACACCACACTGCGAGGTGATTTTGGTAGAACAATTTCCATGAAGATTTCATAGAAATATTTCTACTAGTGTCGCGTCGTCGCGCCTGTCTAATAATAATAATAATCTTTATTTATCCAAAAAACATACAGAGTTTGAAATACAGTTTGCTATTTGGTTTAGAAATATATTTATACTGTTTATGTTGCAAAATCTATAAAAGAATAATACTCTTCCTCTTAAGCTAGGGTATACCTGTATTTTAAGAGGTAGTTTACGGTCAATAATCAACAAAAACTTATCTCAAGTGGACTGTGTCATTCATCTGTATGGTAAACAAGAGTGGGAATGTATGTTGTGTTTGTGTGCGTGAGTGGTGTGTGTTTAGGTGTGAGCGTCGGTGTGTGTGTAGGTGTGGGTGTAGGTGTGTGTGTAGGTGTGTGTGTAGGTGTGTGTGTAGGTGTGGGTGTAGGTGTGTGTGTAGGTGTGGGTGTAGGTGTGAGAGTGTATTATACATGTCTGCTCCCCATTTACGTTGGACGTTGTCTCTATAGGTAAATACTTAAAGCTGTATGCATTCGCTTCTGTACAAACGTGTATGATGTGCATAAAGCATTTATAAAAAAAAAAAAACGACAGTAAGCAGTGAGTTCCGTTAAGCTAAAATGACATTAATATCAGTTTGTGATGCAAAATATTTCATACAGCTGGTAATTCAGTATATTAAATGGCTGAAGAATTTCTTCTTCTCATGTAACACTTTTTAGTCACATCAAAAAGATTACGTAAACACATAGAAACGACTGGCACTGAATTAGTTTTAATGAATGAGAAGCGATACGGTTCTTTATTAAGAGAATGTTCTTTGAAAAATATACTGTTTGCTAGTTTAATTTTGATTACTTTGTGAATGAACCATTTACGGCTTAGTTTATTTTTATTTCTTATTTTTTTCACTTGTATCAGTCATGCTAATCTCGTATATGCTCATCTCCTGCATGGAAATTAACACAATTGATGAAAGAAAAGTCCTTATTTCCCTTTTTTTCAGAACGTTTCTAACACGTTTTAAATACAAGGCGCGATGTATGATGGATGAATACTATAGGTACACCTCTGCCCAGTAGGCCGTTGTTGTTAACTTATTGTAGTCTTTTTATGGGTTATGGTTAAAACAGTATTTTGAACTTGTTTTGAAATCGGATGATGATAGGCAACATATGTAACTACCATTCAGTTACGACTACGTGTTACGCGCGCGTTACATTAGCGCTACTGCTGAGCATGAGGTCCTTTTATTGGGTTTTTCTATTTAGAATATCTCAGTAGCAGCTCGGAGTCTGGATGTGTGCCCGGTTGATGGTAATAGGCTCGCGCCCTATTACATGGGACTTAAACATAACTGGCGAAATGTGGGTGTACTACAGGTACACCACTGCCCAACCCTTCGGGGAAACAAGCCGTTATGTTATGTATGTATGTATTTTTTCAGTTACGAAGGTTCTATTCACGCCATCAAGATTCATATTGACTGCTCTTTTCAAACACGGTATAGTTTCTATGAGTTTTGGTACACTGCATTCGCAATTTAGTTTCAAAATATGTAAACAAATAAAATATGTCAAAGTCAATAAAAGTTCAGTTTGCGCTACATCTTTTTATGATTCTTTCAATAGTAGATATTTTTTAGATTTTAAGTCTGTAAGCAAAATACTTTCGGACGGGCTTTCCTTTTGAAATTATTTGCCAAAATCAGATGCAATTTAAGCCAGATTTATCAATATGAAATCTAGCTTACAAAAGGTGAATCTTTCATAAAAGTACCTATCGTGTAGTATTATAATCCTTCATTAAGAGTACATTGCAATTTGCAATGCCATTGACACTCAGTTTGTTCAACTTGTAAATATTTCTGCTTTGTCAGTAGAATGCGGTTTCTAGTCATTTTAATTGTTTGTTATTGTTACATGTCGGACTGTAATTATTTTTTCTTTTTTTCTTTTTTTTTTTAAAAACGTTGCCCCACCCTAGGAATGTCTTCCTGTATCGTATTTATTTTGTAGTTTTACAAAAGTAAACACGGTTGTTTCCCCAGAAAAATAATAGTTTCCTCTGCTGTAGGGAAAAGCAACCAAATGATTAAAATTCACAAACACAACACATTAAAATCACGCCTGTATTTCCCCAAAAGATTAGGCGGAGATGTACTTACGTATGGTACACCTACAAAATTCATGATTGTTGTAAATGTTCTTTCATAATAATAAAAATTATATTTAAAAAATATAAAGTATAGCGTTAAATACAGTTTTTCTTAAATCTATGTCAAGTTCACCCATGATTTGTGCCTGAACTAAGTAATCCTAATCTTTAATACTGTCATGCTTGTGTTGACGTAAATGCGTCTTTAAATTTGCTTCCATAGTGGAAGGCAATTCAGAAAACTGATGATAACAAAATCGGGGGATACAGTTTGGTGTTGCAGCTAAATATCCATGATTTATATCCAAAATTTTATTACACCACTCGATAGAGAAAGGATTAAGGAAATCGTTACAAAGACAATATTACCCGTTACGTACACGTATTCACGTAAAACACACGGCCGTGTCCACGACACATCGCCACCCCGATTTTTAAATTCATGATTTAGTCGGAAAATTATTAATGAAAATTGTACTTATTACATGATTTATGATTTTTTGATTAAATGAATCATTGTGCAATGTGTTGCACGAAAGTTTTGTATCATAAAATTTATCCAGCATGACCAGAGATCGGATATTCGGATGCATATTTACCTAAAGTTCATTTTTGGCTATGAAAGTATGGAAGCGGTTTCTTAAAATATTTTTTTTTAATAAAAATCCCGGGATGCCAGGGTCACCGGGAATGCATAGTCGGGTGCATAGCATAGAAACGACTTCTAAAAAAAGATTTATTAATTACAATATAAGGTAGGTAGTTATGCAGCCAATTCTATAGTAAAAAAAACACAAAATTTGTCGATTCCGGAATGGCGGGCGGGATTACGATTGATACAAAAGTGCATTCCATATAAGCCAACATTTGAAAGTAAGTTAATATACATTCAAATTTATAATCGGAAATCTAAATTTGTATTCCCGGAACCACGGGATTTTTTCGATACAAAAGCGCATTCTATATTAGCCAACATCTCAACTTTAGGTAAATATGCATCCGAATATCCGATCATTAAACATGACGTAGGAAAATAAAAAGTGCAATAGCAATAAAAAAAAAATGTGCTCCTAGAAATACCTATCCAATGATTAGATTTATTTTGCACATGACAGTGTAAAAATTGTAATTTAAATCATGATACCATTATGATTGATATTAAATTACTTCAACCGATGCTCGGAGATCATTTCGCGGAATGATGAGGCACTATGTTGTTTTATTTTTGACCGACTTCAAAAGATTTCATTTCGATTTGATTTGTATCATTTCTTTAAGTCGGGTCAGTGTTTTTAATTAGCTTTTCAGTCAGTTCATCTTATAATAATGAATTAATTTATAATTTTAAATCGTGACAGTATGACTAATAGGGATGATGACTTAATTTTTGTTTGTCCGTCGGGTAGATTATTAAAAAAATATTGGACACGTATTTTTTCTTGTTTTACGTAATCAAAAGATTACGGCGATACATTGAGTTAAAATTTGTCATGACGTCACACCTTGCTAGATTTTATACTGAATAGGGTATTTTACTATATACGAGAAAAATCTATCAATAGATTATATTGAGATAGTTTAGGCAAAAAGAAGTCGGAAAATGTTACTTTTAGTTCATAAAATAACAAAATAAATTAAAAATTTAATTCAACGTTTTCTAATCTGTTAAAAAACGCCATGAAATAGTAGCCGCCATGTTATTACGTCATACTGCTAAGTAAACTAAAACGTGTCAACTGTCAACTGATAGTTAGATAATAGATCAGCGCATTTGTTTACTAGCCAAGTGACGTCATGACCACAGAGCAACATGGCGTCCACTGCGTCCAGCGTTTTCGTCAAACTACGCGCGAAATTTGAAAATGTAAAATTTTAATGCATTTTATGGCACTTATCGATTGAATAAAAATGTTGTGTTTTTTTTTGGGGCTTATTAGCACTATATAATTTAATTAAGACACTTTTCAAAAATGGGTGTAAGACCCTATTGTGACGTAGCGAGGCCCCACTGTCTAACTATAATGCGTTTTATCTAAGTAATTTTTGACTAATATGCCAAACCAAAAAATACGTGTTTAATATTTTTTAGGGTTCCGTAGTAAACAAGGAACCCTTATAGTTTCGCCATGTCCGTCTATGTGTCTGTCTGTGCTGTAGCTCTGAGTCGCTTAGTACTAGAAAGCTGTAATTTGGCATAGGTATACATATTAATCACACAAATTGTTCGAAAAAAATCTTGAAAAAAAAAAAAAACTTTTTTTAAGGTACCTCCCTTGCAAGTTATATTTCTCGTCTATCCCATGATGTGGGGTATCCTTGAATAGGCCGTTCAAAAATATTGCAGGTCTGTGAACACCATTTTTCAATTCAAGGATCCGTTGCGTAATATTAAGCTTTAAAGTGCAAATTCTTGTTAGAGTCAAGTGTCAGGGGCAGCAAAATAGTTGTTTATGGAGATGTGAAAAAACAAAATCATGGCAGTAGTACATATAATTCAATTAAAAGGAAAACTATCACAGCTAAGTAGGCTTTACAAGTTAACGAATAATAGTCGACCAACTTAAATGTGCAGTTGGAGAATTCACCGTGACGTATAACGATGAATGGGAGAACATGTTTTGCAATTACAATGTTAAGTTTGTTTTTGGAATGAATTTCTCGGAAATCTACGGAACCCTTCATTGTGCGTGGTCCGTCACGCACTTTGCCGGTTTTTTTGTAATTATCTGACTGACGGACTAGATAGTCTTAACTCGCTTTTCCTATCTGCCTCTGTGACCGCTTAGACCTTTTAAACTACGCAACGGATTGGATAGATTTAATGCGCATCATTTAGAGAATTAATTCCGGACGGTTTATGTGTATAACACATTCAAATTTAACTTAAATCATCATCGTCACCATCATTTCAGCCGAAAGACGTCCACTGCTGGACATAGGCCTCCCCCAAGCACCGCCACTTCGACCGGTTTTGTGCTTCCCACATCCAGTGGATTCCTGCGGCCTTCACATGCGGTCATCGGTCCACCTTGTAGGAGGCCTTCCAACGCTACGTCTTCCGGTACGCGGTCACCACTCCAAAACTTTTCGGCCCCATCGGCCATCTGTTCTACGAGCAATGTACCCTGCACACTGCCATTTGTTTTGCAATTCTTCGGGCTACATCTGTAACCTTGGTTCGCCTCTTTTAAAACCCACTCGTATTCCTGCCGTTGCCTGTGTTGCCAGGGGCCTGGGTAGCCCTTTCGAATTACCACGCGACCCCGGCAGCCCTTGGTTTGCCTGCGGATCTCTTCATTTCCAATTCGATCACGTAGAGAAACTCCAACCATAGCCCTCTCCATTGCCCTTTGAGTGACTTTTAGCCTTTTAATAAGGCCCATTGTGAGCGACCACGTTTAACTTAGATAATATTATTATAGCACAGAAATCTCAATGTTTAGACATGTCGCCGCATCAGTACATTACACCCGTGCGAAGTAAGGGCGGGGCGCTAGTTTGTTAATATAACAATGATTTCATGACTACCAAAATCGCCAAAGTTGTAAAATATGGATTAAACCTTCCAAGGTCGTTTGTGAAATAGTTACTTAAGGCTTTATATGAAAAACAACTTGATATGAAACTAATGTTATGGTGTGATTTGATTGGATTATTTTGCCACACCGCTCCATCAAGCCATCACAATCATTTAATCATACTCGGTCAACGTTGGTAATTTGTGTGTAATTAATTGATGAAGAGCTTACCTAAATATGATGTCAGTATAAAAACTTATATTTTAAGGCGCTGACAAGACCCAATTGACCAAAATTGGCTTCTCTTAAGAAAAAAAAATGCCAAATCTGTATAGTTTGTGGTAGCGGTAAAAATATATGTTAATTTTGAACATATTTCCCAGAACTTGGTTGTTACCAAAACACGTTTTGAAAAAAAAATCTCGATACAAACTAACGTTAAACTAACCTCATACCTTGAGTTCTAATCCAAAATATCTGTATTAAATATCAACATAGGTTACGTATTTAATTAATAACAAGAACGTCTTATTTGAATGCAGAACTTGGTTGTTTTTTATTTTCAATTACTCAACTCAATTTTGAGTAAATAGACAATTGCTTCATATTTTGTAATAAATTACAAGCGTTGTGTCATCGCGCTTCTCTTTCTTTTCTATGCAATCTGACAATGACCGCGGTTTAGGTGTTGTCAGCGTCTTAAGCGTTAATAGTATCGCATTAGGTACTTACGTGTCGTGATTGTAAAAAAATATCATTTAGTGGGGCAATTGGGTATAACACACATAAGATGACAATTGATCGCAAAGGGTTTCATTTTGACAGTTCACCAACGTCCATTCCGTTATTAACGTTGCTGAGCAGACGAATTTTTCGAACATATGAAGCAATGGATTAGCAAAATCCTTCTAAACTCTCGGATTGTGATTCAAACTGTGATACGCAATAAATTAGGGTGCAGACTTTTATACTAATATTATAAATGCGTTACTCTTTCTGTTTGTTACCTTTTCAAGCATAAGCGAACGGATTTAGATCGCGTAGTGTAAATTATTTTGTATAGACCTCATTTTTTTTTTTTCTAACTGAACAGACAGCTGCTGCTGGGGAGCTTGTTGCGCCACTTCTTCCCAGCTAAAGCACTAGGAAGTGGTGAAGGGCGTTTTGGGGGTCTGTCTTATGTAATTGCTGATTTTCAGCCTACTTTGAATAAATGACTTTTTATTTTGAGATGACATAAGGCACACGGATGGACCATGATCTTACTAAATTTATATTTTTCAACTTCCACCTATCCATGATAAAGAAATCTCGATGTTTTGTAAAGTCGTGTAAACCATGCGAAGCACTGGGTTGATAATTACTCTATCAATATCTCACCATTCTAGCAAAATATAAAATAGCATGTTGATTTATCATGAACGTTTTCTGAAACCGTAAAAGACCCCACAAGTGGTGACCCCAACGTGATATCAATGCGCAACCTTCTGATTATTTGCCATCACAAAATTATTTAAAAGTTGCTGAATAATAACTTTTGGAATTAACTTGTTATTCACTAATATTTCAAGATGAATAATTATTTGTTTGTGAGGTTTTTTCCCGGCTATATAAATCAAAGAGGATGTTATGATTTACATAAAACAATTAGATTTAGGAATAGGAGGAATTCTACAAATTCAAAGGTTAGTTATTTAATAACGTTTAGTCTAGTTCTTCAATATATAGAAATATCTTCGATGAATTTTGAATTAATCGATTCTCAAAATGTTAATGATAATCCCTTGTCATGCTTTGATAAATGATTTGGCTTAAATTCCGTGAAAAACATAACTTAGTAAAGTAAATCAGAAATCGTTTGTTATTTGGACATTTGTGATGTGTTTATTACTATATATTCTTAATTAAGTCATAAATCCAAGATACTAAAAATATGAAAGTATCTTATCTGATTACTTAAACAGCGCCATCTGTTATGAAGTAGCTGAAACTAGATATGTATCATTTCGATGAGTATCTACTTCGTGTCTAGAGGCGCTCGTGCTCACTACAGCGTATCGATTGAATAGTTCAACTATCGCTTACTAGATGGCGTTGCTGTCCGATGAGCGCGTTTATGTCTTTTGTTCAACGTAGTTTCTTATCCAAATAAATTGAAGATTTTATCAAATAAATCCTAATTTAATTTGATTAAAGTAAGTTATTAATTCAGTAATTTGGTAGTAGAGTAGGAAAATTATGGTAAATTTAGATTTTTGTCAGCAAAATGGGTAGGTTTAGTAATAATCTAGTCGCTGTTTACTACTTTTTACCTACAAACTTTATCTTATTTCAATTCTATTTTTTATTCATATTTCAGTAAACTTGACAATGATCTAAAATATTAACGCATCACATGAAGAAAGTGTTATGTAAGTGGGGCTCGTGGCTTCTAGGTTAAGCAACGCTTGCAGAGGTCGGCCTGTTGATGGGTAATCATCTACTACATGGCCCTTTGTGCATCGGAAAGCACGCTAAGCCCTTGGTCCCGGCTGTCATTCGTAGATCTTTGACAGTCGTTATGGGTAGTCAGAAGCCCAAAAGTCTGGCAACCAGTCTTACCAAAAGGTCTTACCAGTTACCCAGTAACTGGGTTGTGGAGGATGGAGTCGCTCCATGTAAAATACTGGTATGAAGCTTCATCCGGTTAGACTTTAGCCGATCCCAACATATATAGTTGGGAAAAGACTAGGCAGATTTGTATTAAATATATCTGATGGTTATTCTTTATTTGTTCAGGAGCGGTCGTCTAGCGGTCGAGGGCTGGTGGTGCGGGCGCGCAATGCCGGCGGCGGGCACGCGCGCTAACAACGGCGCCTTAGCGCTGCACTATGCGGCCGCACGAGGCTGCCTCGACTGCGTGCGGCTGCTGACCAACACCACGCCGGATGTCTCGTGAGTATTCGTACTTCATCAAAGCAATCAAGCTTCCATTATGTATGTTGTCTGTAAGGTCTGCCAGAATAAGTCTTTTTTGCCTGAATTAAATGATTTATTATTATATTTTTGTGAAGTCAAAGTCAAAATTGTTTATTTCAATTATACTATTCAAAGAAAGAAGAAAACAATAAAGAAAATACATTCATTTAGCACAGACTAAAAGGCACACAACACAACATATTATACTTACTCCAAGTAAAAAAAAAAACAAATTAAAAGTGTAAACATTAAAGAATTTAGCAGGAAAGTGTGCCACGTGGCTGCGCCAAATAGGCGCCTATTTGGCGCAGCGACGAGGCACACTTTAAGTTAAGCATAAATATCAGACAACTAGTGCCTGACGCTGGTTTTTAACTGGACCTGAAGTGCAGGCACTTTTGAAAAAAAAATGTACAAAAGACGTCAAATCGTTTATTTGTGCTCCATGAAACTAGGTGGGTAGAGGATATTAAAAACAAACAAAATATGTTTCAATATGTGCCCTAAATTGTCACGTTGCCGAGATATTAAGGTGGAAAGTTCGCCTATGTTCTTATATGGCGATCTTTATCTCCAAATATCTCGGAATATGACTAAAAATTTTAACCAGTGTAAACATGCGTCGTGTAGCGATGGAGGGCTATTCAAAGCTTTCGTAGAAAAATGCGCAAACCCCCTTTGTTTCATTTAAACCCAAATAAGGATCTTCAGCCCCATTAAAGACCTTATTACCTCCACATACCCCATTTAACATGGGTGAAATCTATACCATAATTCTCCACAATATTCGTAAGATTTATTATAGCAATAAGATTGATGTAAGAAATTATCTATTAAGGTGGTAATAAAACATGCGCGCACGACTCATTAAGCGTTCACATATCATTGCGCGCGCGCAGATTTGCGAGATCAGACGCAACTGTGCGAGACTTGTCGGTGGTCGACATGTTAGGAGTTAATTTGAGAAAATTTAGTTATTTAGGTTTTGAATTGTGATGAGTAAGTATTCTTTATCGTTTCAGTTAAAGGTTCGCTCAGAAAAGATTTGTCTCAGAATAATTGAGTATTTTCTATTTTTATTCATGGCAATTACTGCCGATGCCGACAATTCTACCAATATCAGTAGTGTTATCATATGCCTATGGCACCACGTTCGTTTTAATTAAAGAATGAAATCCACGGAGTTTGGAATTTTGAAATAATCGAGTAGGTCCAGATGGGTCCATGCTTGTCATCTTTTGCAATTCAAGAATCTAGAGTATTTTGCACTAACAGACACTTACCTATAGATGCATGAACAGCCGTTTATTTTAATCCTAAGCTCGCGTGATCTTTAGAACCGCTTTTTTTTTTGGGTGGGAAATTATCAAATAACTTCTCTTCTTTCACCTTTTTTTTTTAATCTTTAGAACCTCTTAAGTGCCAAATAATTTCGTTGGTTCAAAGGTAAAAGTCACTAAGTGTTTTTAAGTAATTAGGAGATAATGAAATTTTAAAATATTTTTCAGCATGAAAAAGTCCATAATTGAAGGTTTTGATTAGGAGATAATGACATTTTATTACATTATTAAGCATGAAAAAAAAATCCATGACTGAAGGTTTTGATTTTTACCAAAAATGTCACCTGTGAAAATTTTACCTTTTAACCAACGATTTGTCCTTTCAACCGGAAAAAAAACACAAGGATAACCAAAGTGTGATGTTATCTAAAATCTAAACAGCAAATAAATTATTTGTTCCTGTCTGATTAGGTTGCAGACATCAGAGTCACGTCATCATTATTTATATTATAAATGCGAAAATAACTCTGCCTGTCTGTCTGTCTTTTCACTTCTAAACCACTGAACCGAATGTTCTGAATTTTAACAAATAGGTAGCCTGGGACCTGGAGAAGGACGTAAATTACTTTTCATATTGGATATTTGTATAAAAAATATAAATACAGATGTAGTCGTGAACACTTGTAAAATGAATATCTTCAATCGCATTTGACTGGAAGCCAAACTGGTACTTTGAAAAAGCCTAATCAGATAGTTTATGTTCACCTTGATTGTTGTTTTTGTTACTTTGGTTAGCCAGACATGTTTCTTGTACAGAACCTCGTTTTCAAGCAACCAATCAGCTCATGTCAGATTTTTTGCTAGCTGGTCTTCTGTCCGTAACTGCCCAGTCACGGGAGCTAACGGTGCGAACTACTGTTACTGATGGTTCTCGGTGCGTACGCGCAGATTTGTTTTGTACGAGATGCAATCTGTTTTATGTTGGCTAGGTCATGTATAATTGTAGGTAGTAGGATATTTAGTAGAGCGGACAATGATATAGGTAGGTATTTAGTTGATAATTTTAGGGTTATTTTTATGCCAAAACAAGGCACGTGGAGAAAAGACGATTTCGGAACTTGAGGCCTTAAACAAAGTGACATTCGATTCGATTTGAGTGAGATAACGGTGATCGACAGGCACGCTTTTTTGGGGTTGGAAATGATCAAATAAATTCTCCCGCTCTGGGCGGAGCGGGAGGGTGCTCTTACTTGCTAAAACCCATCCGTGTTCCTTCCGTTGCCTGTGTTGCCAGGGTCCACGGTATCCCTTTCGGACTTTCCCGCGACCCCGGCAAATGGAAACGCTCCTGGCAATCCTGTCGAAAATAGTTGTAGACATAAATACTTTTTCTTTCTTTATTTATTCTTACAAATCGTTTCGTTATACGAGATGCGGTTAAAAATATTTTTAACCCTAATTTTCATATATTTTTTCAAACTAGTATTTAATAAGCAGTTCCAGATATACTTACATGGTTCTTGCTAAATCTAACTTTAATACTGGAAGCTTTATGTGTATAATACATGAATATTTAACTTAGATATAGCGCAGAAATCTTGATATTTTGACATGTCGCCATAGCACCCGTGCGAAGCGAGGGCGAATCGCTAGTTATTATATAAGTAATATGATGATCTCTCCAATGTCTTTCACAAAATATAATTATTATCAACACGCGTATGGCAGACGAAGTAATTTTCTATAATTAGATGATAGCACAGCCACTTCAGGCTGGCATCCAATACTACATACCTATTTAAATAGTCATGCACACTTAAGAAAGTAGTGTACGGGCACAGAAAATATTTCGGTTTTTTACGCAACATGTCATAAATGTTGAATGTCATAATTTCCAAAGCATTTTGCTGATGAAGTACTATATTTTTCATTGTTTTGTCATATTACTTATTTGTTTATTTTTCAGAAAGTACACAGTCTAATATCTATACTCCTATTATGGATAAATATGAACAATAGTAGCGTTTACAGTTTCTTTTAAAATCTGACATCCAGTCTTACCAAGGGGTATCGTCTTACCCAGTAACTGGGTTGTGGAGGTCAGATAGTCGCTCCATGTAAAATACTGGTATTCAGCTGGATCCGGTTAGACTGGAAGCTGACCCCAACGTAGTTGGGAAAAGGCTAGGTAGATGATGATGATGATGATTAGCGTTTACAATTTTCATAAGCTTACACAAATTTAGGACTAAGTACCTAAAGTAAATCATAAACAAACAAAACAAAAAAAAAATATTTTTATAGTATTTTTCTAAATATAAATATTTACATCTTCATTGATACATGAGTATACAAAAGATAGTTTCAGCTCCCAATATGATTGCTGAGATCTTATATAAAACTCCACATCATTATAACATTTTTAATTGAAGCAATTTTGATATTAAATTGTCGTGAGTCCATAACCAGACACAAAATCTACGACGAAACAAGAGGTAGTTAATAACAACATCATGTTGTTAAGATAATTATCTCGCATCGTTATAACATCTTGTGGGTGTGGTCAAACACTAAATAGCTTAACTATCAAATTATTTATATTCATTAACATTCTCTGTTGAAATGCTAGTTTCTGTGTATTTCACCAAACCGACCGGTGCTTGTTCCGAACTTCTGACCTAGAAGTCTTAAAGATCTCAGTCAAAAGACATCCATTGCCTCATCGTTCTCAAGCATCGCCTCAACAACAGGTCCTGCGCTTCCAAGGAAAGGCAGGTAGCTGATTTAGCCACATGACCTTCAGAGCTTCGTCGATGAGAAGTTTTCCGCTCAGGTCGCGCATATTTCTAAAGAACTGGCTAGGTATCCGGTCGCCGAGTTCTAGGCCGCCTAGCAGCTTTTGTAACAGGCGATGATCGGACTCTTGGAACGTTGAAATCAGTCGTACATACTTGCCGTTGTCCGGTGGATTGCTGATTGTTCATGGTCACTGCATTCCAGCAAAGGAACGACAAGGTTAAACTTTTGACCTTCTCTGATGTTGCTGGCGGTGACTGCGGCTTCGAATTGCGCGAACCACAGCCTCGGATTTTGTCGCCAAAACGGTGCAGTGGAAGTCGTGCTTGTAGCGACACGGTACTTAATAATATGCAGGGTGGGGACGTCGATACGATACTAATAACTTCATATATGTAACTAGCTGCTGCTATTCGTTTATCTTTTTGTTCTTTGCACTTGTTTTTATTCATAACACTTGTTTCATGATTATTGTGGAATATTTTATACAGATAAGTTTAATGTTTGATGTATGTATGTATTTATTTTATATATGTAAGTGGTACACCACAGACTACCAGCAGTATTGTCGAGAGACACTACTGCAGGTAGTCTTCCCCCGAATCCATCCAAAAGTTGTTTTTAAAAGATCGCTTTTAGCGATACGACCGCCCATTGTGTCACACTAAGTATTTTTTTTACATTTATGTCTGTAATTTTTATGGTGTAAATAATAAAGTGTATTCTATTCTATTCTGCCCCCTATATCACCCGCGTGGCTTTTTCTACAATAAGAGTATTTTAGTTACTCCTTATAATATCAGCTATCTGCCAGTAAAAGTCCCGTCAAAGTCAGTACAGCCGTTTCGGAGTTTAATCGGATCAAACAAAACAGAGACAGACGAAAATTTATAAAATTGATTTTTTATTATGATATGTAAGCAATATACTTTCATATGCTGTTATTTGCAAATAAAAAACAAATACTTCAATTTCATTTGTTTGTATAGATTAATTAATGACGTTCTTAGTCTTCTAACAGAAATATAATCAAATATAAATAGTATCCAATTAGTCATTGTAGGTAGTCGGCTGATTGGCAAAACTGATAGTGAGCCCATCACTACTGTTTAGAATTTTTTTTTTCGATGTTTGGATTTAGGTATTGGATGCTTTCAAAATAAAGGCTCCTACATACAGGCGCGACGCGACACAAAGACACCGCGTGTAGCGCTACATGCGGTGCCTTTGTGTCGCGACGCGTCGCGCGACAAGTCGCGTCAGTATGTAGAAGCTTTTATCCTACTCCCACAGTTTGCCAGTGCTTTTATTAATTATCGTATTGTGTCCCCAAATGGTATAGATTTAAAACAGTCTCCACTATAACTTGTTTTCAATATGGCATTACAATCAGACTTCCAGCAATAGAAACCATAAAACCATTTGACTGTTTAATCTAACACTTATCATCTCAAAAATAAAAGAAAAATCCTAAGCATACATTCAGTGAGACGGGTAGAGAAAGCGTTACCGGATTAATTGCTGCTATCCGCGATCTAGCGCGCTCATCTGCGATCTTCACGCCCGCGCCTGCGCAGCCGTCCTGCGACACATTTATGTTGGCAATAAAAATAGTTGGTGTATTATTTATGTTACAATACTCGCTAGGTTATGGGGTAGGTAGGTAAGGAGGTTAACTACCTCTATTGTTAAATATGTTCTGATCCAAAAGTATTCAATAAAAATATAAACAAATGGATCGTTCAAGTACCACTGAGTGCCAATTTGTTGCAAATTGAGTGCTTTGATTTAATGATTTCAATACTTAAATCCGAAATTCTAATTTTAAATCAAAATCAAAATATTTTATTTGACATAAACCTACATGGGCACTTATGAAACGTCAGAAGCTAGGAGCGGTTCTAATTGGTCGTTTCCTATGGAGAAGAGCCGGCAAGAAACTCCACGGTTACTCTTTTAAAAATAATTGGCTTTTACAATGCTTTCAAATATTTCACTTAGCAAAATAATTATCCGATAAACTTTTATTTAATAACGTATTATTTGACAAACAATTCATTGTTTTTTTAATTTTATTCCATAAATAACGTTTGGAATAAAGACATTACACAAATTGACTTAATATAACGTAATTAAAAAAAATAAACTCACATTAGCGTAATTGCAAGTGGCTTGCTAAATATTTTAATAATTTCATTTCCGAATAATTTTCTTAATGGATCAATATTCTTGCGATGCGTTCATCTTTCGAAATATATTTCTTGCGTTTTTTTTTCAGGAGGAGCACCTGACAATTTTTGTTCAATCTCATTGGTATTGCTTATAGTTTCTTTAATTAATTCTTTAATTAAAAAATATACGCCCGGGTGGTGTTTGTCAATGATTTGATTGATTTTATGGCGCCATGCTTCAGCTGAATTTTACGTCCTGGGTATTTTCATACTGTTAATTTCGTAACAACTCCAATATTGTGGTAAATACTTTGGCTGCGAGTTGGAAGTCCCAGACACTTCTCACACACACAGTTTTCTTCAAACCAATGGGCAATGGTTTTGCTATCTTGATCGGTGAGCTTTTCTAAATATTTATTAAAATATAGTGGAATTTCTGTATCTTTTAAATAACTCAGTGCCAACAGATATTCGATTTCTCTATTGTATTGTGCATTTTCCGCGTATTTTTTTGTCATTCCGTTACTCTGGACTTTTCTAAAAAAAGAGAAAATAAATGAATTTTGTTTCTATAAGCACAAGCCCCAAAACAAACACAGATGCTGACAGAAACCATAACCCCAGATGGTCGATGTCAGGGGCACCCCGAGGTTCGGTTAGTTAGCTTCCTTTAAACCCTGCAGACAGAAATAGTCGAAGGAGCCCCGCGCAGCGGGGCTCCGTCGACCTGCTGACGGAAACGCTAACCCTAGACGGTCGACATCACAGGGATTTAGGTTCGGTTAGGTTTCTTTAAACCCTGCAGACAGAAATAGGAGATATAAAAAAAATATACAAAAATAAAAGAAATAGAAGAAATAGGAGTAATAAAAAAAATACTTGCCTGTAAATTATTTGACCCAAATGGAAATATATTGTAAATGATAAATGATTTTATTTCTGTAAGTAGGTTTTTACAAACTAGAAGAGTTCGGCGTTTCCTATCTGAATACTCTGAGAAGAAAGGCCGAAACAAACTCGGAGGTCACAGTCTCTTTTAAAGTCCAGACATAATCTTGGTCAGATCATGTGAAGACCATGTCGATTGGTGTCTGAAATGGTATTTTGATGAAAGAACCACACAGATTGAGTGGACCTGTCCGACCGGACAGGTCCACTCAATCTGTCAACTACTGGCAAATGTGTGCACTGACTAATGCACGCATTTGTCAGTAGTTGTGCAGCTCAACTCAGAACTAAAGGAGCTCAACGATTCAACGAAAAATACCAAAGAAAGGACATTTTGATTTAAATGATATTTAGTAGAAACGTGATTTATCCTAATGAATCTAAATGAGAAAAATGTATGATGAAAAATGTATAAATGATTAAATATCATCTGATGCATTTGTAAAAAGAATTGTTTGCCAAATAAATGTATGTAAAACGCGTGTTTATAAAATAATACATTTGCGGAATAAGTTGTTTTAGAAATAAATAGTATACAACCTTGGTTGTAAAATGAAAATTTGACAATGGAGTTTTGGTGAAACTTTAGTGAACCTTTCAAATTACAGGTATGGAAGGACAGTGTAGGCCTGTCATGAAATACCAGGTTCTTAACAAAAAATAAATGGTCTACAAATCTAGTCTATTAAGTCTACAACGTAATCACATTCACAAAATATAAAAGAATCTGTGTAAAATATTAATGAAATAATAAAAATAAAAACCTATTTAAACCAAATGACAACTGTAACAAGTCTGAATTAATATCCTGTCCACAAAATCACCTTATAGATGTTTTTATTTGACTTTTTTAACTTCATTTTAGAACTTCAATTTTCGTTAGTTGAAAAGTGGCATGATATAAAGTTGAAACCTTATTAATACAGAAGAATGTGTTCCTGATACCCTTTACTATGTGTATAGAGGCATGAGGAACAGGGTGTAAAGTTCACTCATCCTCCATAGAAAAGGGAGGATCCTCCGACCAGACGGGTGTCGTGTCTGGTGGGCGACTGCCCGACGGTTAATGTCGGGATGTTGTATATAGGTATGCTAGTTGCGCGGTAAACTCTGCTTGCGCGATGCAGGATTTTGCGTGACGTCAGTGTGTTGCGTAGTCCGCATGTGGCGATGTAGATGCCGCCACAAGTGATTGTGTAAGAATTTAACCTGAACAGGGTTTGTTTACAGTTTCATCACATACTTCTGGAACAAAAATTAGCTAATAGGTTGGGCCAGTTAAAAATGGGAGATGAATCCTCTTCTAAAAGTTATTTTAATAGGTACGTTTTTTTTTGTAAAAGGTGAAAAAATCTTCTATTAATTATTAAGATAGATCTGCAGTGGAAGCCCGAGAAATTCAAATTTTCTTAGTTTTTTTGCAATTTGCAGGTCTGTGTCAGGTTGTATCTTGATCATATATGATTCGCAACCATAACAAATATGTATTATGTATAGAATTATAATCATTGGAACCATTAATACATCTGACACTGACCTACAAATTGCAACCTACAAGTTGCAAAAAAAACAGAAGAAAACCGACAATCTATCTTGCGGATACACCGTAAGATAGATTGTCGGTTGCTTATTCCGTCTTTACAGCATTAGCTACTTATCTGAAGAAGATTCTGACTTTTAGCGCCTGTGGCGACGAGTTTATTTGTCGCGTGTATTTTCAAAAGTAGTCTGTGTCCTTCTTCAGGTCCCTGTCTACCTATCTGACAAATGTATTATAATGATCGGTTTAGTGGTTTCCGGGTGTCAACACTGGATCGCCCGGAGGACATGGTGGAGCATACGGTGGAGGTCTGCCCGGCTTGGGCAGAGCACCGCCGTGTCCTCGTGGAGGCGATCGGCGGCAGAGATCTCTCGCGTCCAGCGTCCAGCCCTGGTTCAGGCCATGGTACGGAGCGAGAGGGCATGGGCAGCCGTCACCTCCTTCTGCGAAGCAGTAATGCTCGCGAAGGAGGAGGCGGGACGGTTGAGGCAAATTTCGCGCTCTCTCGCCCCTAGCCGCCGCAGGAGACGCCCTGGGCGTCGGGAATACCGAGCGGATTTCCGGCCACCATAGGCGCGGACTTGCGGACGGTGAGCAATGGGTAGCTCGCCGTCCGGTAAGGACCAGGCCCGGGTCGACGGCGCGTTGTATTCCACGTGCGGAAAAAAAAGGGCGTGTAAAGTTAATATTATAAGACAGAGTTACTTTCGTATTATAATACCTATACGTATGGAATATGAATAACTGCTGACATAATAATTAGCATCGATATAAATGCTTTTATTTTAAGTGAAACCAATATGCAATTGGTTTTATTTCATGGAACTGCAGCTGAGTTTCTAATTATAGAAATTATGTTAACGGAAACCGCGGCTTTACACGTTTCTGTGCGTTTTCTACTCTGATTCAGGGCTAGCGTGTTAATGTCTTCTTCTTTGATTATTAAGAAATGGACCCTGAAATGAAATGGAATGATGTTTATTACTCTAAGTAGATTTTTACAGACATTTTTATACGTTACATTTAGTAACTAGATAGCGCCGGCATTTCCAAACTGACTGATCCTTGAGAAGAATTGCCCAAACAAACTCAGAGGTCTCTTTTAAAGTCCAAAGATTATACAAGGCGCAGATATATAATTTAAGTGTCTTTTAAATCTGTAAATCTATATTACCCCTTCGTTCGCGGGATGGTACTAAAGGGTTACCGAGGCCCCTGGCAACACCGGCAACGGAAGGAATAAGGATGGGTTTTAGTCAGTAAGAGTCTGACACACCCTCCCGCTCCGCCCAGAGCGGGAGAAGTTATTTGATGATTTCCCACCCAAAAAAAAACCCTTCATATATTGCTAGAAAGTTATGCAAAAAATGTATGTTAAACTAGAACGCATACACATCAATTATATTGTGACTATTTAAGTATTGTAGTAAAATACTTTATGATCAGGAACTAATGTCCACCCAAAGCATAAAATCTATATTACTTTCAAACTACTTAAGATATTTTCATGTTTTTTTTTGTATAAACTATTTTATTATCTATAATTCTAGATGATTTTTTTCAAATATTGATATTTTTGTTACAAAAAATAAATATTTCCTATGAAATCGAACGGTGGCGCGGCGTGAGTGCGACTTGCATTTGGCAAGTTTTTTAAAGACAAAATGATTACACAAAACAGTGTGGATTACTCGCTTCGCGTTTACGATACTTAGTCTCACGTCACATTAAGGCCATTTACCATTAAGAAACTCGCGATACTTATAAGTTAATCTGTCCACTACTACCATAAGCGATAATGTTGCAAGACATATCACAATTACGGGCAATTTGTAGCTTCGTAGCTTGTACCAGGTATCGCGGTACCGTTGAGTAAGAAAAATGCCTCGGAGTTTCCGGAGCGAAGCCTGATTATGAAAGGCCTTTATTAAATATTTTTTAAAACGACTTTGTTTTGCTATCAGATTTTGGTCCTTTCATATGTATGGCGGTTGGTGATCTGTTGGGAAATTAATGTGGTTAGGTTTGTATGCTTGCTTGAGTAAAAGGAATCTGGATATGTGTTAACTTATAAGCGACACACATTTTATTAAACCATCTCGTGTAAAGGATTTACCAAAATTAAATAATTCCGTAATAACTATAAAGTTTGATGTATCATTAAATTAAACTTTATTGTTATGACTTAACTTTTCAGTGATCATTCACTGGAAAATTGCGCGTATCCGATCTTCGTGAAGTTTGATAGTTTCAGGGAAGCAAGAATATAATAGAATAGAACACTGTTTATTATGAGTAGGAAATTACAGTTAAAAATACGGAAATTTACTAAGTATGATTATACCAAACGTAATAAAATTTTATGGTAAAACAATTTACATTAACATAAGTCATTTCCTTGCCATAAATTCTGTCATAAATAAGTCCCACCCAACGTTATCTCATAATTCAGTTGTAGGTAATTTCAATTAAGCCAATGATTTCCTCATATATAGTAAAATAGCGGTTTGTTAAGGAAACCTGTCGGAGTGCAAATAAAAACATAATTGTATACTGCAAAGAAAGCAGCCATAAGTAAGTGGGTCTGTTGCACTGATAAGGGTGGTAGCATAGTGAGGAGCGGAGCGGGCAAGCTTCTAATTGACGTGTAAACGTGTTTGTACAAACCTACTTACAGAAATAAAATCATTTATCATTTAATTTATCATTCATAATGATAATACTCGTAATTAATCTTGCTGGTAGCGATTACGTATTAGGTATATTCAGCAAAACGAATTGTTTATCAAATTGACACTTTGCCTTGTTACAGCCATTTCATACAACTTTCTTATAATGACAGTAAGTTGTGATTTGAATATACGGACAATTTAGGTTGGTAATCAATTTGTTTAACAATTAATTTCCCGGAATTGACTATATACTTACTTGAATATATGTATAAAATAAAAAAAATACAAATAAGTGAATTTAGACTTTTCAAGGAAACTGAATTGAGTGGAAAATTTTTCATACAATTAGTATTTTATAGTGGTTAATAAATTAAGAAATTTTATGAATACAAAATCGTGTAACTAAACTTATTTCACATTACTTTTTTTTCATAAACATCTTAATGCTAACTTAGCTTGAACTATGAATTTCAAGACAGCTACAATATTCTGAGGCCATAAAAGCTGAAAACAGCTAAAAATGTTGCAAAAATATGGTATTAAATGGTAACAACTCCATACGAGTGCTCTGTTGGATTTTCAACTTGTGGAGCTGAGCCGAGCGTTGAAAATCCAATAGCGAGCTTTTATTTAGGTATTCACTTAGATGTCGCTTTAAGGCTTCTACATACTGGCGTGACTTGTCGCGCGACGCGTCGTGACACAAAGGCACCTCTTGTAGCGCTACACGCGGTGTCTTTGTGTCGCGTCGCGTCGCGCGACAAGTCGCGCTAGTATGTAGGAGCCTTTAGGGTTAGTGAAAACGGGCAAATGCGTCTGGGATAAAACATAATCTTAGAACAAAACCGCGTCCGCTTCCGCTAATCGCTTCGCTCATCACCAACCTTTTAACCAATAATAAGTAGAGCTCCATATTACACATTAGTAGTAATTCACTCAGTCGAGTGAGATGCTACTCACCGTGTACTCGTCTCGAGTGCAATGTGCGCGTGAGTTCGTGACTGAACCATTTTCTGAACGGAAATACGTTTTCAAGTGATTTCGTTCGGGATTTAATGTGAACGTGATAACTTTGTGTGGTCCGATTTAATGTATTTGGAATTTGTTGTATTATAGTAATGTTTCTTTTTCTGGGGTTGGTGGGGGTTGATTTGCTATGGTAGGATCTGTATGTAAATATTTAACTGTTCTTATTTCATACACATGGGAGAGAATAGTGGGAAGATTGATCTTAATGTTCCCTAATCCCACTTTATTTGGGATCGGCGTAACATGTCTTCTTCATTCATACATCTCTATTCGACCCTTTCTTGTCATGTTTCACTTTTCTCCTTTCACACTCGATTTCTAGTCTTTCTAAGTTATTATTCATTTGAATTCAATGCCAATTGTATCAGCAGAGCATAGCTTAGATAGAATTGGCATTGAATTTGGTCATGTTTGGACAAAAGGAGCTCAAATTCAAAGCATTTATTTCAAGTAAACCAATTACAGGCACTTTTGAATTGTCAAAGGAGTCGGTCAGTCAGAAAGATGAAGCTAGTTGCCCATCCCAAGGCTTAGTAGGTTTCTATGGAGAAGAAGGGCTAGAAACTCCATGGCCCTAAGTGCAAACGTCAACAAACCGACGTGACCTAGCCTTGACATATGTAGGTACCTACTAAGTACTGTATTACTGACAATATATTGTCAAATTGATTTTAGGTCAATATTCACAGTTGATTCTGCTTATAAATGTGGGTCAGAGTGCATATAATGCATATCTATTGTTCATTGTGATGTATTGTCATCGTGACCTGACCTACATTTTATGGTATCTTGATTATTTTTATTAATAATTTGTATTACTCATGAGTTATTTGTACTTGACTGATAATAAAAATAAACTCATAAGGTTGGTAGGTTGGTACTTAATAAGGTGGTATATTATAGATGGTTTTCTTCCCCTGTTTCGTGATTACCCTTAAGACTGTTACTCCTCCATTCTTCCTTCATATACTTGCCTCCATGTTGATTACTTTATTTTGTGAAGAGTCTGCTGTTCAACGCAAGTTCATCCTAATTTGAATATGGGATTCTACTGCTTTTATTTCTCCTGCTCCAGTCTCTTATATCTTGTATTAACTTTCTGCGAAGTAGTTAATAGTAGATTGTTATACGGGGGATGAAAGGGACCTATTTAAGCACGAGATGGTTTAGTACAAGAGCGTAGTGAGGGCGCCGATAGCTTGAGTGCCTAAATAGGTCTTTCACCCAACACTCTGCTTTTCATTTCGTATATAAGGAAAGTAAATAAAAACCTGATTAGTTAAACAAACAATATTTTATTAAAAAACAGAAACAAACAATATTGGTAAGATAATACCTATCTATTTAAGTATCGTTCTTTCGATTTTGGCGGTAAAAGGTTATCCAACACGGTTGTAGCCTCTTCACTAATGAAATCAGGCGTTAAATCCATACTTGAATCTGATGAACTTATTTTATACAAATATCTTTATTCAATATTATTTTTTATCATTGATGATGGTAAATATTTAGCTCAAATCTATGTAAAATAAATAATATTTTAGTGAAAAGTATAAAGTCATGTTACAAAATTGTTGATTATATTTTTTTATTATATTTTCACGCCGCTATTTGACGGCGTGGCTGTATAAAACGTTGGGAAATGGCTTGCATAGCTTTAAAAAAAAATGACAGAAGGGAATAGCGTTACCCAGGGACGAAAAGTACTGTCTTCATCCCTCTGATCTTACTAGGTACTTTCCAAGTATGAGAGATGAAAAGGTATTTTGCTATCCCTATTTTTAAGCCTAGTGTTCAAGGATTGTGGTAGGTACACCTGTTAGTGGTCGTTTTACTAAGGGTTAATAACGATGTATCAATGAATGACAACTCATTTCTATACATCTAAATATCTCACCGTGAAAACTAAGGTGAAATGAGTTGACAATAGTGTCAATCCCTAGCATTAGGGTAACAGCTTGTGGATCGCCCGGAGGACACGGTGGAGCATACGGTGGAGGTCTGCCCGGTTTGGGCAGAGCACCGCCGTGTCCTCGTGGAGGCGATCGGCGGCGGAGAACTCTCGCGTCCGGCCCTGGTCCAGAACATGGTACGGAGCGAGAGGGCATGGGCAGACGTCACCTCTTTCTGCGCAGCAGTAATGCTCGTGAGACGGTTGAGGGAGAGACAAATTTCGCGCCCTCTCGCCCTAGTCGCCGCAGGAGAAGCCCTGGGCGTCGGGAATCCCAGGCCGATTCCCGACCACCGTAGGCGCGGGCTTGCGGACGGTGAGCAATGGGTAGCTCGCCGTCCGATAAGGACCTGGGCCGGGTCGACGGCGCGTTGTGTTCCACGCGCGCCTCAAAGAGATGTCAGCACAAGTGTAGGGGTCCACTAGGGCCGCTGCCTGCAGGGGTCGTGTGAAAGTCCAAAAGCGTTACCGAGGTCAAAAAAAAAGGGTAACAGCTTACTTCACCCAAGTGTACACGGTGAGGTTATTACAGAATTGACCGGCTGGTCTTAAGATTTTTTAAGTCGTATATTTTAGTAGCCACGTATCATTTTACGATCACAGATAATGAAAAATATGCTCGTAAGAAACGAATGCATGGTTTCTTGGTAGTCAAGCTAGAATAAACATACGATAGATCAGATAGGAACGGTAACTAACTGAATAACTTAACGATTGTTATTTATTAATTTAATCTTCATGCTTTTTGAACTGAAAACTTCTTTAAATACCGGGATTTAAATTATCTTGCGGGATTGCAATCCCTACTTGCTACTGATAGATACGCAATTATCTTGCTGATCAATTTCATTAAAGGCTCACTCACGATCACTTAATCATTTAAATACACTCACAAACCATGGCAACAATAAAAAAAATCAAAATGTCCATTAACCATTAACTAATGTTGATCACAGATAACACAAAACGGATGTGGTTACTTGGCGACTCCAGTGAAATTTTGCCTTAGCGTAGATACAATCAAATTTGGTTCAAATTAGCATATTCGCTATTAACTCTCGAAAGTGAAGGAAAGCGAGACAACGAGCGAATATACGCGTTTACTTCACAAGTGTGCTGAAGTTGGGATGTTTCTAAATCTAATTGCGTGTTTGACTGGCATGATGATTGTGTGAATGTGCGTGACGCGGACGGTGCGGCGCATGCGCTATATTTATTCGTATAGGTACTCCAACATGCGGTCCGGCGCCGGTGCGGCTCCGGCGTCATGTAAAGGCGTACAGGAAGCCTCCGTGGTCACTTTCGTTATATAAGAAATCCTTGTGCTAAATTTCATGCTTCGAGACCCAGTGGTTAAGGCGGTCCGTTGTCTGTGAGTGAACGAATGAATTTAATGTTTTCATTGAGGCGAAGATATAATGATTTTAGTGACTTTTACAGCTGTTATTACGCCTTCATATAATGTAAGTTCTGCAAAAAAAATATGTTAAATTAGAACGCATAGGTAGGTACATATCAATTCTATATGTAAATATTTAAGTATTGTAGTAAAATACTTTATGAAATAAATTCAGGAAGTAATGTCTACCTAAAGCTTAAGAAACGATATTACTTTCAAACTAATTAAGATATTTTCGTGTTTTTTTTTGTATGAACAGACTATTTGATTATCTATAACTCAATCTGTGATTTTTTTTAAATATTCATATTTTCGTTACTAAAAGTAAATATTTCCTATAAAACCGAACGGCGGCGCGGAGTGAGGTGCGCGACGCACATTTGTATGGCCAAGGGCAACGGTGATTACCCGACCCTTAAGTTGCTTGGCTTCTTTTACGAAAAGTGTTCAAACCATTCAGTCATTCAGTAATTCTTTTTAATTTCAACCGACTTGTTTCCCGCAGTCTCAAATTATATATAAAAGTCCAGTGTTTTAATTGAATATAAATCAATCACACTCCAAACAAGATACCATAAGTTCTATAAAGAATCATGTAACCGTCAAGATACATGGCTCTCTCTGGTAATAAATTAGGTAGTAACTTATGTTTGAAAACGTTTTTTTTTTGCATTAATATCCGTCTTAAATTGACCAGCTGAACAGTAAGCACAAGAAAATGGTTACACTAGCAAGTAAAAAAAGAACGATAAATCTGGAGTCTAAAAAAGAAACACAGAAAGCTTAGAAAAAATATTGACATTATTATTATTGACATATTATTTGACGCATGTCAATCGTACACAAAAATAAGCACAAAAAAGTAATAAAAAAATGTAAATACTTAATTCCAAGATTATTAGTATTTTTCTGTCCTCGTTTTTTTCTGTATCCGGATTTTCAGTATCCTCGTTTCTACCTACTAGTCTTTATACTCAAGGACTACTTATTCTGAACGGAATGAATATATCAATGGTTTTATATAGCGGAAAATTGTAACACAAACTGCTGCCCGCGTGGCTTTTTCTAAAATTAAAGTAGCCTTAATTAAAATTTTAACAATTGCTTTTTTATACTATATATACTGTCTTAAGCATTTAGTAATAAAAAGCTGTTATTTTGACATTACAAACATACACTTAAATTTTATTAATTTGTATGTTTAGAGATGTTTATTCCTTTCGCTAATCATGACGTATGTTAAAACCTTGTTGATACTTACTTTTGAAACTTTTGTATCTATTCGTTACAATTATTTCACAACAGTGCATAACATGCCCTGATTTTATGTAAATATTTACATAAATAAATATATTATTTAGTAAAAGTGGTAGTAGGCGGAGTAATGACGCAGAACTTACAGAATTTTTTGAATAATTCAGTAGCCGTGTTTTAACATGGTTTAAATTTCCGAATGGACATAAAGAAATCTTAACCAAGACGAGCCAAGCAAATCGCAAAGGCACTACCTACATTTTCTCGAAGAGCTTCGTCGTTTTTGGAACCCTCATAACTTGGGTTTAGATTAATACCAGAAAAACAAAATTCTTGGGATATGATGCCAATAGAAGACTTATTAAACATATAAAATTTCAATTGCATAGCCTTTATACTTTAGATTTTATTGATATCTAAAAAACCCGATTTCGTCATTGGCTTATTCACTGATGATCATCAAAATTCTAAGTCCTAGAAAGCTGGTATGTAAGCTAGTATTACTTCACAAACAACAAAAAAATTCTAAAACTTGGAACATAAACTAAACTTAAACCCCTTAAACTGGGGGAAGGAAGTTTGTATGAGACTTCCGCAAATTTTGATGACATGGGACTCCTTGTTATAAATAATAGTAAAATAAACCAAAAAAAAAAGAAACAAAATAATAAAAATATTGTCTTAAGCAACTTACAAAAAGAAGTGAAATCCCACCAAAGCATTTTCATGTAAAATGTTGCCAAGACGAGACCATATGGCTCGCACTGACAAAAAATTATCAAATCTCATGTAGAGTTACTACAAGAACTATTATTTAATAGAAAAGTAATGAACAGTGAATAAATAGTTTACCTTACGCCCATGTGAATGTAGCAAAATGGCCAAGCCACATATTTTGATTAAGGTGTAGAGCAGGGATTCCCAAAGTGGTCGATATCAACCCCTTGGGGTCGAAAACGGATTCCCAGGGGTCGACGAGATCTAAAAATGGACCCCTTTTAATTAACACAAGTTCTTATTTAAAACTTTCAAGATACTGTATATGTTGTGTTACGTGTACCAACTCACACGTCATAAGAATTACTAATATTTTAGTAGGAAGTATCATTGTTGTACTTTTAAAAAACTCAACAAGTCGATAAGCGTGCACAAGTTCGTATGTACAAGATAAAAAAATGGCTATGGGGGTCTGAGGTATCAGTTCATTTTGGAAAAGGGGTCTCTTGCCCAAAATAGTTTGGGAATCCCTGGGGTAGAATTTGGGAAGTTAGGGCGTATAGAGTTAGAAGTTTGGCTCTACTTGAGATTTGATAACTTTTTGATAGTGCGAGCTATGTGGTCTCGTTTTGGCAACATTTTACATGGAAATGTTTTTGGTGAGATCTTAATTACTGTCTTCTTATTGATGATAATAAGACATACCCGGTGGTGTAAGTGATATAACATAATATTATTGACTAACACTGGTATCCGAAAGGATTGGCCAGGTCTAAAATAATTTGCCGACAGTTTGTCAAACTCATGTCAAATGATTTTAATAGCAGTTGTTATTTCTGTTGGCCAATTATAGCAGCTAACCTGAGTTTGAAAATAAATTAGCAAAGCCTTTTAAAACCATGCAAGAAAAATATGTGATTTACCTAAAAGCATTCCATTTAAAAACTAACACCGTTTGAAATGACACAACATTAATCGAAATTCGAACAGCTGTCATCCCAAATTCAAATTTAACCGCGCAATCTAACAGATCGAAAGTGCGATTCTCTAGCCCACAGAATATACAAGCAACAATTTCGTTGTATAAATGTCTTGTCAGAGTGATCGCGTGATGAAATGTGCGTATCGTCAGAGTAATACATTCGTGTTGCCAGTAATAGTAGACGGGTAAGCTGTCAATGAGAAAAAAGTAAACTATTTTTCGAGAGCCGATAATTTGACAGGGGGTAATTACCGGTTTCGCGTTTCTGGTGCAATGTATTTTTCTCTGCATTATTTATTGAAGATGGACTATCTTAATTATGATTTTTACTTTGTATGTAAAGAGTATGAAGATAATGTTAGATAAGTACAGTTTTGTAGAAATCTGTGGCTTTTGAGGGTTTAAGTAGGATTTAACTAGAGCCATTCAAGTTTGTCATTGTTGCAATTATGTAATGGTTTATTTATTTTTTGGTAAAACTTTTAGTTTCTTTTGTATATTTGAAAAAAAAAACCAACCTTATAAATTTCACTTCCAATCTTCGTCTCTCACTTATACCGACGTCAGTAAATTAATTTATTGTAACACATTCATTCTGATTTCGCAAGTAGTACTGGGGTTATAAACATGTCTTTCAGAATAAATTCTGCGTAATTAATTACATTTTCTAGGCTATATTTTATTCAGATTCATGATGCTGCTTTCCATTTTACGACTGGAACGTCTTAATTAAAATGCCATTTGCAGTATTTTTTACAGTCTAGCTTTTTCTTCCTCTTTCTATGCTCGCTGAGTCTTGAAGTTGTGTTAAACCAGATTAATCTTATTGCTTAAGTGTCTTAAGTAAATCTAAAGTAGAGTGACAAGTTTTCAACTTCAAATTCTCAATTCAGAAATCCGGTGTATATCTTTTCCATTCTGGTGAACACCGAATACCTTCGCTTATCTTTAAAAATCCTGTTGTAAAACAAACCTCTACTAACTCATTTCCTTTAAAACAGCTACGGCTGAACATACGCTTTTAAAAAACCGTTTAAAATAATAAATCAACAAAATATACGCAGAACTTTTTTCAAACGAAAAAGTTTTACAATAATTCAAGCGATAACGAACGAACTATGCATTGAGTGATGGAAAGCTGTGACGTCATAAAAACGAAGATGGCGACGTGTCCGAGGAGGGAAAGACCTGCCAGGTCTGCTTCTACGAGACTGAAGTACTCCAAGACGGCACCAGCGAGTACTATCAGGTGGGTTTGTTAAAAGACTTATTTTTATATTAGTTACCAGTTTGAACCATATTGGTCCTTGGACTCTAGTCCTTCTGGGCTATTCGATATTTTTGATCTACAGTTTTGTACTTAACTAACCTTAAATTAAATTGCGTAAAACAATTTCAATCACGAAGGATTTGAAGGAAAATGTTAATCCATTGCTTCATGTTTGAAAAATTTTGCTGCTCAACAACGTAGGTAAATAACTCAATGAATGTTGTTTAACTGTCAAAATTAAAGGCATTCAATTGTCATTGTAAGTGTATTACGCTATGATCCCTTTGATGTCTCTTTGCAATACGTAGATGTAAAAAGAAACAATTTTGGGGCAGTTTTTCGAACGAAAATTCTCATTATCAAAATTTATTAATGTCACAAATCGCCGAGAGCGTGTAAATTGCTGCCATTGGCTGTTGATAAATCATTCAACCAATCAGAGCAGTTCACGCACGCAATACAATTTGTGTTCAAATTTCATCTGCTGAAGACTAAAACGGTTTAGTTTTAGTCGATATCTGTTTAAAAGACGCCGAAGTTATGCGTAGGAGTAGCCTACTATGAAAGACAGGTATCCATTCGATGGGTTATGCCTCAATCAGACATGGCCTGACTGTTATCATACATTATGACGATGTTAAAGCTTCAAAAGTATTTAGCTCAATAAAGTGCACATAATAATGATGAGTTGAGGCAATAGCCACACGCCATAGTAACGGTTCGTTCCGTTCTGAAACCCGCTGCAACTCGTTTAGTTTCAGTATTGCATTTTACAAATGAATTGGTTTTAATTCATTAGCATTTATAAATATTCAATTAAAACATGAGTACATATACATTGGATTGTTCCAAAATAGTGGATATATTGGTAAGCAAGCTGAAGTAGCAGTGGGCTGGCCAAGTTTGTCGAAGGACCTATGCCCGATGAAGTAGACGAGTCCTGGAGTGGAGACCGAGTATCGGCAGGCGTAGTCTGGGACGCTCCTCAGCTAGATGGACCGACGACCTTAAAAAGGTGGCTGGGACAGACTGGATGCGGAAGGCGGAGGACAAAATGTTGTGGCGTAGCCTGGGAGAGGCCTATGTCCATCAATGGACTGCAATAGGCTGATGATTGAGTGGATATATTAGAGCAGATATAGAGCCTAGATAATTGGTAATCGCTTTCAAAGAGTTTCGTGTTTCAATGAAGATTTTCATAAGCTTTACGGTAGCTAATGTCGATCCAACACTTTTTATTTTTCCGTCATCGTTATCACTTGTAGAGTTCACTTGGTCTAGGCCCTCTGAAATATTTGTCTGTAGACTGGTGTATCTTATTTAATACACTATTAATGTTTTATTGTGCTAGAGGCAGTAGTTTATTATAAACTAGCTGTTGCCCGCGACTTCGTTTGCAATGAAAAGTAGCCTTAAGTCAAATTATTCATTCACCGGAGTGATCTGACATGTGCTACCTGCCACTTTAGAATAGAATAGAATAGAATAGAATTTATTTGCAAATATGGGTAATACATAAGTAGATAGTAGTAGGTATAAATCAGTTCTGCCATATTTCACCTTGTGTAATTCACTTTGTGTAATAAAATGGTCATATTTATTGTAATGGTGATCGTTTAGTTCAGGGATTCCCAAAGTGGTCGATATCGACCCCTGGGGGTCGAAATCGGTTTCCCAAGGGTCGACATAAACGAAAACAGATTTTGGCAGTCAACGAGGTCTAAAAATCGACCCCTTTTAATTAACACAAGTTCTTATTTAAAACTTTCAAGATACTGTTTAAGTTGTGTTACGTGTACCAACTTTCGTACTAATATTTTAGTACTAAGTATCATTGTTGTATGTTTAAAAAAACATAACAAGCGTGCACAAGTTCGTACAAGATGAAAAAAAATGGCTGTGGGGGTCTGAGGTACCAGTTCATTTTGGAAAAGGGGTCTCTTGCCCAAAATAGTTTGGGAATCCCTGGTTTAGTTTAATCGATTTATATAAGTGTAATATAAATGTATGAGTCTAGATTACAATAAATATGACCGTTTGATTACACAAAGTGACAGCTAGCACATTTCAAATTACTCCATTGAATTAATGATTCGACTATATGTCCTTCTTTTCTTTCTTCTTCTTCTTTCTTCTTCAGGTAATGGTCTACCCATGTCCCAAATTTCATCCAAATTCGTTTAGCCGCATTTATAATATTAGTTAGGATTCGAAGGACAATTACCTACAATACCTTCTACTGGTGGTCTGACAGTCTCCCGCTACTAACTTCTCCCGCTCTGGGCGGAGCGGGAGGGTGTGTCAGACTCTTACTGACTAAAACCCACCCGTATTCCTTCCGTTGCTTGTGTTACCAGGGCCTCGGTGACCCTTTTGTACCTTCTCGCGACAGGTCTGAGGGCCTAGCAATCGCTTTCAAAGATTTTCTTATTTATGTAATAACTTTCAACAGAATTGACATAAGCTTTTCGGCAATCCAATAAACTGACTGTTACATCATCTTTATGGTTGTTTGAATGTCACTTTTCTAGCCCTTTACCTTATTGCATTTCCACCTAGGTGGAAAGATACTTTAATTTTACCAAAGAAATCACAGTCTAAACAAAAACAAAATAATACATTACTTTGTTCTTTAGAGCACACATAATACACAATCTTCATATCAATATGACAAACTTTCTTGTCAATTAAATGATTACTGTCGTATACATCGTCTTCCCTGTGGCGTCGTCGCCTGTCGGATCTCGAAGTAGACGAGATAATTTCCACAATTTCCTTAGAGAAAGTGATATGACAGGGAAATAGACGTATTACGTATGGGTTCAATGTTTGTTGAGGTTTTTTTTGCCATGTGTATGGATAGTTATAATGTATATATATATATAATAGATATAATGTTTAATAATAGCAGCATCCGAGCAAAGGTCTTGCACAGGAGGATGTACAGAATTCATCATCAAATTGTTTGGATTGGGGTCTAACTTGTTCCTGGTTGAGATTTAATTAGATATTAGTAAGGAAGTTTGAAGAAAAAAATCACAACTACAAACATTTATTTCAATTAAACTAATTAAAGACTCTTTTGAATTGTCAAGGAATCGGACAGTCAGAAAGATGAAGTTAGTTGCCCATTCCAAAGCTTAGTAGGTTCCTTTGTAGAAGAACGGGCAAGAAACTCCATGGACCGTGAAACTCCATGGATGTAACCGATACTTCGAAACAAAATTCTGATTCTGATGAATTAAAAATTCTGACGTGCACGTTAAAGTCGATCGAAGATAAAAAAAAACAATACATAATTAATGTAATTAAAATAAGCCGTAGCAGCTAAGAGATGACCAGTCACGATGCACCACGACAAGATGTATGGATCAGTACCATATTATGCAAGTCAAGCAACCAGTAGTTACCTATGTATAATTTAGGTACCCAGTTGTCTGGCATCACAATAATACTTTACAGTTGATTTATAATTAATATGGTCACGGCTCACGGTACGTAGGTACACCCCTATACCGGTGACCTAGTGGAATTATTTAAATATTCATGAATTAGTTAATAGAGCGAAACTGTAAAACTTGTTATTTTGTTACTGAATGAATAATGTGAGAATCATGAGTAGATCTTGTAGGCTATGCCATCGTATAACACTCTTTTTCTTTTTAAGCTGTATAAGTATATACTTTATTTATTTATTGATTTATTTTTGTGCATTAGAAAAATAACGGCACTTTATAGTTATTTTTTTAATGTAAATGGTAAATAGATTATGTTGATTTGTATGTATCCTGAAATAACGGAGTTTATTATACGTATAAATCAAAATAACGAAAGGTTGATAACCATTATTTTTCTCATGTTAAAGTAGATGGAGTATAGATATTACTAAGACTAGTAAATGATGGCATAAGCTATACGCTATAATAGCTTATGTCGTAGTCAAAATATACATATATAAACCCCCTTAAATGAAAACGTTGCGTAAGATAAGACGTTTTAGCGTCAAAAATGTACGGTTAAGCAGACGCTAATCATTACTTAACTTTAATCAACGTGTATAATAAATATGAGGGTTATCCACTACTAAGGTTGGCAGCGGACGTCAGCGGACTTTTAAATCATTATCTTAATTATAAAAGACGTGTCAAGTTATAAAGAGACATTTTAATTTCCTAAATTACCAGGAAAGTCCATCAATTACTGTCACTAAACGCAACACAAATTAATTAATATTATAATAGCTTGAAATGAACTATAAACAAACACGGCTTAATGATAAAACAGTTTATACAAACCATCATTATCACACAATGGAAAACTTCTTATAGCGCCATCTAGCGTCGAATAGAAACAATAGTCGTCGAGAAAAAACTGGATTATATTGTGACAAGATTTTCTCTCTTCATTACAATAATATGAATGTTCTTCTAAGTTTCTGACCCTGATAGACAGTTTCTATTAAACAAAGCGTCGTTTAATAGTTAAAAGGTAGTAAAAACGTCAGTTAGTTAACACGCAAACCGCTGTTTAGTGCACTATTGTTATGTTATGATTTAGTTAACTTTGTAATCGCTTTTAAGATAAACTCGTGGTGAGAGAACACTTTCTTTAACAAATTATCTTAAATTGGGAATAGTATTGATATAATAAAATAGCATTGATGGTTCATTTGACGATAAATTAGCACGGATTCACAAAACCCATCTATGTTATCATCACTTCGTAGCATCATAAGGAACATAGCGTCAAAGTGTCGTACCAAATTGTTTCAGACCATATACGTACTCGTATATTGGACAGGTTAAACGGCCCAACAATAACGAAAAAAAAAACAGAAACTCCCAAATTATTTTGACTTTGAAAAGTAACGTAACTTGTAACACGAAAAAATATAACCTGTTATTCACACCTGCCTCAACAACTCATACAACCTCATGATCTAACAGCATACATATGTAACATTTACGGTTTTACGGCTCTCAACGTTATTACGTCTTAAAGTGTCAAAATTCGGGGACTTGAGCGAAAGTGTTCGTAAAGCGCTTGTCATGTTCCGACGGAGTCACGTTCCGATGAAACGCATTGGCTGTGGTCCAAGTTATAAGTGGAAGCAAAGTCAAATAATTTATTTCAAGTATGCCATTAAAATGCACTTTTGAACGTAAACATTTAGAGAAAAATATAATTGATTCTAGTTCCAAAATGTGGATTTGTATAGATAAAATGGGCAAAAACCTACCCGTAGTTACTCTTTTGAAATATTTACAATATTTTGTATACATTATACAAACAACGTACCACCACGCCTGGGCCTCAAGTCTGCTATTACAATCGTGTCAGAATTATTAGTAGATAGATTACCAAACTTGTCAAAATCAAGAAATCAATAATAGACCATTCTGACACTATTGTAATAGCAGACTTGAGCCCCTCTGCCGGGGTCGCGGGAAGGTACTTATAGGTCACCGAGTCCCCTGGCAACACAGGCAACAGGAAGGAATACGGGTGGGTTTTAGTCAGTAAGAGTCTGACACACCCTCCCGCTCCGCCCAGAGCGGGAGAAGTTATTTGATGATTTCCGAGCCCCTGTATTCCCCGAAGGGTTAGGCAGAGGTGTACCTGATGTTGTAAACATTAATTATTATATAATTATAAATAAGTGAAGACGATGTACCTGTAATAAAATTACTATACTACAATATGTACAAAGTATATTAATAGTAGCAGTGATTTTTTGAGTTTATCTAAAGGGTGCTAAAACCAAGCCTATCGTGTCCGTCTGTCACAGGACTGTAGGTAGGCAGCCAGTGCATCACAGAAATCGTGTTTCAATGACTAATAATAAAAGAAGATAACATAATTTTTTTTTGTGATATATATATAATGCTTAGTGCGCAAGACATACTTGGTGGGTGTTTTCTTCAGAGATTTAATTTAGTTTAATTTTGAATAAGAAAAAAACGAAGTTAGGACTGATTAATGTGAGTGATTATTTCGATTAAAGAAAAAATAAAAAGGAGAATTTTTGTTTTGAGAAATTACACCGCGTTTTTGCCCTAAAGCCATTCCTATCTTAAAGTTTTCCTTGTATCGATGTTCCAGTGACCTTTTAAAGCTGAAGCACATTTGGATGGGCCGCACAGTAGCGCAAAAGTCCTCCTACATCACTTTCATACAATTTGTATGAACTATCGCACACTACAGGCGGGCCGCAACGCACTTTTTGTTATTGAAATGCGATGCGCTGCGGCCCGATGCGGCTGTAATGTGCGCTTGACTTAAGTTTAAAATTTTGACCTATCCATCAACTTATATCTATGAAGTTACCGTATTTGTTAAAATAAATAAAAAACTATTCGGTGTATGTACTAAAATCAAAAAGATGTAACTTAAAATATCTAGTATACCACATAGAACTGTTCAAAAGTTTTTTTGGAATGGCATCTAAAATTTACAATAGAATACCTGCAGATATTTTAAACACCAAGGAACTCCCACTATTATAAATTACACAAATATAAATTGCGCAATTTTTTAATTGACAAAGCTTACTACACGATCCAAGATTTTCTTAATAATTGGTACCTACTACAATCTGTCACCAACACTACAATCTGTCACTAATTCTATTTGTAAGATTTGCTTTATAAGTGATATCTAAATTTTTTATACTGCATGTTGACATAATTTATTATTGTATGCCTACTAGGCAGGTATGTATAACCTATGCACAAAATAAAAAGCTTTGATTTCATTTAAAGCCCTGTTACTGGCATACTTATTAGAAAATAAATACCGTGTCACTATATCATAATATTTATAAAATATAGTAATACTATATCCATAATATTTATTAAATAATTGCGTAATGCTTTCACAGTCAAAATGTTTAAAAAATATTTGGTATACAATGAGCATTGATAGAATGTCTAAATTGTTGTGATTGTTAATCGTAAGCTACAATGACATCATTGGTCTGTGCATCTGTACGTATTTCATAAATATACTCGTAAGTAGGCAAAGATGACGATCTTAGTATTATTGTCAGTCACAGTCAAAGGTTAAACTGGACCTCCCAATAATCGTTGCAAAAAAACTGACCATGGAGTTTCTTACTCTTTCTTCTCCATACGCTTTGGAATGGGTAACTAGCTTCATCTTTTTGAGTGAACGACACCTTGACAATTTAAAGCTGCCTGTTAATGCCTTGACAAGACCCAATTGACCTAAATAGGCTTATCTTAAGAAAAAAAATTGTTTAATCTGTACAGTTTGTGGCAGCGGAAAAATATATGTTAATTTTGAACATATTTCCCAGAACTTGGTTATTACCAAAACTCGTTTAAAAAAAATCTCGATGCAAACTAACGTTAAACTAACCTCTTACCTTGAGTTCTAATCCAAAATATCTGTATTAAATATCAACATACGTTAGGTATTTAATTAATAACAAGAGCGTCTTATTTGAATGCAGAACTTGGTTGTTTTGATTTTCGATTACTCAACTCAATTTTGAGTAAATAGATAATTGCTTCATATTTTGCGATAAATTACAAGCGTTGTGTCATCACGCTTCTCTTTCTTTTCTATGCAATCTGACAGTGACCGCGGTTTAGGTGTCGTTAGCGTCGTAATGGTTTAATTAAAATAAATACTTTGTGTTTGAGTTATTATTCGGGAATTTGGCCACAATGGCGGGATGCTTAAGAAGACAGATTGGCGGCAATTTGTGTTTTTTGCGGGGAGGACAATGTTGCTGGAATTAAAAGATGGGACAATGAGCCGCCTAAGCTCTATGTCTAATTTTTCTAGGCACTTACATGTATGAAGGACTAGCTGTGTCCTTCTTCAGGTTCGGGCTACCTATCAAACATAACGAGCGGTTCAGTGATTTAGGCGTGAAAAGGGGACAGACAGACAGAGTTACTTTCGCATATATAATACTAGCTGCGCCCGTCGGTTTCCCGCACTATTTTATTTATTAATTAATCTTTAGTGTACCCATGTGCCATATTTCATCCAATTCCGTTCAGGCGTTTTAGCGTGAAAAAGTAACAAACAAACAAACTCACTTTCATATTTATAATATTAGGATATTAAAGATGTACAATTTAATTTCCATATAACATTTTCACATAAAAAATAATTAGCGTTTATTTATATTATATTTATATTGATTTGTACATAAAAAAAAAACAAATATATCTAATTAATTAATAAAAATAACTAAAACTATACACAAACTAAAATAGGGCGTCGAAAAATGCATCCACATCGCTGTCGACTGGTAATGTACCCAAGAGACTGGCGGCATTGCCACGTTGTATGGCAATGCTTAACCTCTGGCCAAGGTAAAAGGATTAGTATAGATTCGTGTTATTTGGTCTTTCATTACATGGGCTTGTTTGTAAGACGTCATCTTGAAAACTTATATCCCGCTTGACGCTTACAGTTGTACCAACAAATGATTGTAGAAATGACACTTCGATACGTAATTAACGCTAGACGAAATAATTATCGCATTCACGTATTCACACGCACTCGTTACTTTGCTGTAGGAGTGACTTTCCTTATGTATTACATAGCTTTTGGTTTCATAATCTACTGCATAGATCTTTCGTCAGTTACATTACTTTGTAATGCTTATGAGTAGAGAGAATTTCATCTGTGTCTGTGAAAATCGGTTATCTTCGTATTTTATATTTCATCTAGTCCGTAAGTTAAGCATCCGCATGTTAAGGTACAGTCGACCTCGTAATTTCTTTACCACTTTTGACAACATCATTATCATCTGCCTGCCTTTTCCCATCTATGTTAGGGTCGGCTTTCAGTCTAGTAAGTAAGTAATACCAGTATTTTACATAGTGTGACTGACTATCTGATCTCCACAACCCAGTAACTGGGTAATATAATGCCCTTGGTAAGACTGGTTGTCAGACTTTCTGGCTTCTTTCGACCCGTAAAGACTGTCAAAGACCCACGAATAGCAGCTGGAACGAACGGCTATACGTGTTTTCTGAGGCACGGAAGAGTCTCGGTATGTAAAGATGGTCACCCATCCACGGCCCAACCCCAGCAAGCGTAGTTTAACCTGATGAATTGACCTGTGTAACTGTTTTTACTTAGCCACGAGCTCTTCACCACTTTTGACAACTATTCCCAGTAAATTGAAACTTCACTAAGGTTTAAATAGGCACTGTCATTTTATGATGTACAAGTGACATTCAAATTTAAGGTGGTAATGCAGTAACAAGGTCGACTATACAAAAACGAGAGCAGTGGTGGCCCAGTGGTAAAGGCCGCGACTTACAAGTTGTAGGTCGTAAGTTTGAACCCGGGCAGGCGCTTTACTTTGTGTAAATTAGTTCATCACTACTCACCATGTTTTCCTTCACCGTTTTGAGAGCAAAACGGTGAAGGAAAACATGGTGAGGGAACCAAAAAGTCGAAGACATGTGACATCTACCAACCTGCACTAAGCCCGCGTGGTGGATTACGGCCCACTCCCTCTCACAGAGAGGAGGCCTGTGTGGGAACACCCACTGCTGGGACACAGGCCTCCTCTGCATGTTTTTGTATACATAATCAGCCTATAATGTTTTATAGGCTGATTATGTATACAAAAACATGCATTAATTTTTTACATCCCTTTCTCAGGTTCCTGCATGCGTAAGACCGAGACGATTCTTTGTTATACCTACAGGGGAATGTAATAATCAATGATAATTATAGGTAATTAATAACGATATAGACCATTCCCAAGTTGCATCATGATAATAAATGACAAAATTCAATCCTTTTTACGTATCCAGTCTACTGCTTACAATAATAATATGAGATGAAACATGCGTATACTTTTTTGGGGTATCGTAGTAAACAAGGAAACCCTTATGGTTTTGCCATGTCCGTCTGTCTGTCCCCGCTCAGAGACTCTAAGTACTAGAAAACTGTAATTTGGCATGGGTATACATATCAATCACGCCGACGAGGTGCTAAAATAAAATCTTGAAAAAAAATGCACGTAAAGTGGGGATGATATTTTTTTTCTCGTCTATCCCATGTTGTGGGGTATCGTTGGATAGGCCGTTCAAAAATATTGCGGGTCTGTGAAAGCCTTTTTTCGATTCAGGGATCCGTTTACGTAATATTAAGCTTTAAAGTGCTAATAGCACAGGACCCTACGTAACAAGATAACCGACATAGCCTGAAGAATTGCCAAACTTACGTAGCAGTGGGCAGGGTACGCGGGAAAGTTCGAAAGGGTTACCGAGGCCCCTGGCAACCCAGGCAACGGAAAGAACACGGGTGGGCGTTAGTCAGTAAGAGTCTGACACACCCTCCCGCTCCACCCAGAGCGGGAGACGTTATTTAATAACTTCCCACGCAAAAAAAAAAAAATGTGGGCAGGGTACATTGCTCGCAGAACAGGTGGAACATGGGGCCAAAAGGATCTGGAGTGGCGACCGCGTACCGGAAGACGTAGCGTTGGAAGGTCTCCTAAGGTGGACCGATGAACATGTGAAGGCCGCAGGAATCCGCTCGATAGGGGTAGCACAGGACCGGTCGAAGTGGCGGTGCTTCGGAGAGGCCTATGTCCAGCTGTGGCCGTATTTCAGCTGAAGTGATGATGAACTACCTAGCACAAAACTTTTTGAATACTACAACATAATCCGTCTAATTACATAACGAGGTCTAACTTTGGTCCAAGCTTAAACCTTCGAGCCAGTTATTGTATTTCGAATCTTATTTTGACCGTAGTAAAGTTCTTTATATGAAATTGATTACTTAGACTCGGGTTAAAAATCAGTTTTTGTATTAAGAACTTTATCGTTGTTGAAATAAAGTTCGAAATTAAAAAATGGCTCGATGGTTTAAACCCGGTTCTAAAGATAAACCTTGGTTTGTAAAAAGACCCAATCCGTCTTATTACAAAACAAGGATTATCTTCAGACCCAGGTTTAAAAAATTTGAGCCGTTTTTTAATTTCGAACTTTATTCCGACTACGTTAAAGTTCTTAATGCCAAACTGTCAACTTAGTACCGGACTAAATAGTAAGTTTTGTATAAAGAACTGCATTTCAATCACAATAACGTTCTTATTACAAAAACTAGCTCGATGGTTTAAACCATGTCAAAAGAAATCCTTGTTTTGTAATAACACCGTGTATGTTTAAAAAGATCCCAAATATCCACTATAATAGAACCTTTTGAACTCTAATATGTCTAAATATCTACTCTTACGGTCCAAATGTAAGACGCGACTCGTCCTAACGTCCTAACTTACAAACACACAATGCTTTTAAAAAGTACATGTTTCACATAAACCTACATGGGCACTTATGAAACGTCAGAAGCTTGGTGCACGGTTCCAATTGGCCGTTTCCTTCTTACTGTTCACTAGAAAATAGTAATGTTTCATGTAGTTGTTACATTAGTTTAGTTTAAATACATTGTAAGTCAAAGTAAGGTTTTTAAAATTATGTTTTGTAGATAATTCTAAAAGCTCTCTATCATATCTCGTTTTATTAGTAAACCGAGCATTCATCGCGCAATAATTCTACTATACAGGGTGTAATTGAATTTATGGGCATTCTTTTAAGGGCCATTGTACTCATAATTATGAACAACTTTTACTATGAGACTAAACCTGAAATCGCGAAAAAAAATCAACTGTTCCCTACATTTACGAGTATGTTCGCTTAACTCCTCAAAATGTAGGGAACAGCTGATTTTTTTTTCAATTTCAGTTCACCCTGTATAAATATTAATAAACAAAATATTTGACAGGGCCCTAAAATGATCAAAAAGGTTTTATGTGTATTCTTTATTAATAATCATACTTGAATTCTTAGATTTTTATTTTACTCAGGTTGCAGAGTAGAATATTTTTTTCTTTAATTTTGACCAGTATTTTTGTGGAGCCCCCACAGAGGCTTTGCGGAGTCCTAGGGCTTCGCGGAGCACGCTTTGATTATGGCTGTTCTAGACTAACATACACATACCGATATAAATACAATACTAGCACACATCGATCGACCAATAAGCCCGTCACACAATGGGCACTTTCGCTGTTTTCTCGTCGAAATCGCGCACAAGCCTCCAGTAAGCTCACCAGTAAGATTGAAGCAACCGCGGTCGGCGCCCGCGCACTAAAAACCGTCGCGTTCGAAAATCGAATTTTAAAAATAAACGGCTTTTATTTACTAAACCCGTAAATATTTTACATTAAGAGTGTGTTATAGTGACATTATGTAATGAGGTGATTGTTTTTATCTCGATATTGTGTTGATGAAATTTTGATAGAACTTTTTTGAGTTTTTTTGGGGTTTGATTGGTTGATTGGGTTCGTTAGAGTGAGATGACACATAACCATGGAACCCCGCCATACAGTCGGGTGACAAGCAAATTGTTTGGAAGGAAGAACAAGAAGGGCAAACGGCTGAAGAGTAAAGCTGGCACGTATGCGGGCAGGGATCGGTAAATATGTTGTGTTTATGTTTTGTAAAAATAGTTAATTAAATAACTTAGCAGTAAACAGTTCATTTTAAAGTTCCTAATTAATTTATTTATTAAAGCTTTAAAATTATAAATAGCTAGAAAGTTTCTACTACTTAGATGGCGTGGCCTTAATTAAGCTTATCATTTAAAAAGCTTCATAGATTTATGTTACCCTGGGCCCTTTTTTATATAACTGACAATGCGCCATATTTGTCAAATACAAAATAGACATTTGTATTTTCGCGACAGGTGCTTTTTAAGTAGGCAGAAATCTCTGAAAGTAAGTACGCCTGTGACTTTTTTATATAATTAATTCTATAGGCCCCAGGTCTTTTGACTTGCAGGTTTGCAAGATTTTGGAAAACAGGGGAAATTGGCGTAGGTATAAACGTAAAGATGGTAAATCTTTACGTTTATACCTACGCCAATATATATCTATACTAGTTTTTCACTTTGTGAATCAATCAATCATGATTAAACTGTATTATACTATCGTAAATTAATATTTTAAGATAACCCAACGTTCATAAAGCACATACTTTATAGCTATCGCATCTTCTAAAATGCGATACCAGTATTATAATTATGTAAAATAATGACTTCCTCTTCGAATTATAAATTGAAATCGTAGAAATTGTAGGAAACATATAGAAATCGGGCAAGGTATAATTCATTTGAATTTTTAAATTTAAAGGAAATATGAATTGATAAAAAATGTTGTTTATTGGTATTGCATTAAGTATTTATGTACCTACCTACTAAATAGAATAATATAAAAAAATAAAACCATTATAGTAAAATCTGACTTTCCACACGACAGAACACTGAGAGATTATGTAAACTTAAGTGTATGATAATGTCACTTATCTTGATAGTGATTGGGCAATTTTTATCTAGGTAGGTACACTTTAACTTCAATCTTAAATCTACTTATGTATTGATTGTTTTATTTTATTAAGAAACCACGATGCAGTACAATCAATATTGTTACATAGGAGATCATAAAATGTTTTAGCGACTTACCCATTTTGACATTTTTTCCGCATCCATTATACTTTTGAACACCTATAGGCACCACGTACACGGTTGTCGCAACCCAGTGCTGGGCACGCCACGATTGCGGCGATAAGTCCCCTCTTTGAGGAGAGGCGCCACGGCGTCCTCACCTTCCGCCTGACGCAGGTCCTCACCGGACACGGCAGCTTCGGGAGGTTCCTGTGTCGGATAAGGCGGGAGGAAACGTCCGGGTGTCACCACTGTGTGGATCGCCCGGAGGACACGGTGGAGCATACGGTGGAGGTCTGCCCGGCTTGGGCAGAGCACCGCCGTGTCCTCGTGGAGGCGATCGGCGGCAGAGACCTCTCGCGTCCGGCCCTGGTTCAGGCCATGGTACGGAGCGAGAGGTCATGGGCAGCCGTCACCTCCTTCTGCGAAGCAGTAATGCTCGCGAAGGAGGAGGCGGGACGGTTGAGGGAAAGGCACGTTTCGCGCCCTCTCGCCCCTAGCCGCCGCAGGAGACGCCCAGGGCGTCGGGAATCCCGGGCGGATTTCCGGCCACCGTAGTCGCGGGCTTGCGGACGGTGAGCAATGGGTAGTTCACCGTCCGGTAAGGACCTGGCCCGGGTCGACGGCGCGTCGTAATCCACGCGCGCCTCAAAGAGATGTCGTCAGCAGGAGGCAGGAAGGCAACAGGAAGGAATACGGGTGGGTTTTAGTCAGTAAGAGTCTGACACACCCTCCCGCTCCGCCCAGAGCAGGAGAAGTTATTTGATGATTTCCCACCCAAAAAAAAAAAAAAAAAAAAACCACGTACGTCACCCAGATACTTTTAGTATCTGGGTAACGTACGTGGTGCCTAAGTGTTATTATTTTTTATTTTTGTAAAAATTTATATAAATAAATAACGTCAAACAAAGTTATAACAGAATAATATATGTTATCTTCAAATAATTGCCAGAAACAGCGACGTTTTAAATTCTTTTACCGCTAAACGTTTTTAGTTATTTTTTTTTTTTTGATATAAGAACGCCTTATTGTGTATTCAGACATTCCAGACAGTTTAGATTTAAACCTCGTAATTTAAGTTATGTTCATTTTAGGGTGGTAGATATGTCATTGTAGGTAATTCAGTTTGGTAGTTTAGCAGATAGCGTCTTTAGGGCCTAGACAAATAAGGGCCGTCCGATAAGGACCAGGCCCGGGTCGACGGCGCGTTGTGTACCACGTGCGCCTCAAAGAGATGTCAGCACAAGTGTAGGGGTCCACCAGGGCCGATGTCTGCCGGGGTCGCGGGAAAGTCCGAAAGCCTTACAGATGCCCCTGGCAACACAGGCAACGGAAGGAACACGGGTGGGTTTTAGTCAGTAAGAGTCTGACACACCCTCCCGCTTCGCCCAGAGCGGGAGAAGTTATTTGATAATATCCCACCCAAAAAAGAAAAAGTAGGGTCTATCAGGTACAGAACAGAACAGCTAATGTAGACTCTTAAGAATTTTAATAATTTAATTGCATTATTGATAAAAAAATCCATAAGGAGAAATTCATATGAGTACCAAATTTCAACTCAATCGGTTTAGTAGATTCGGAGCAAATGGGATGTGATAGACGGACAAACAGACATACGAGTGATAAAAAAACGGAACCCTTAGTTCCGTTTTTTCCTTTTGAGGTACGGAACCCCAAAAATGTATTGGATAGACATTACGACTTTCAACGGGATTCACATAAGCTTTTCGGAAAAAATCTTAGGTATGTCAATCCCGCTGGAAGTCAAAGGCGATTGCCGCTCTTTTATCGTTTCAAATCTTAGCTGACCTAAGACTACCAAACGGCCTAGAAAGGTCACACTCACATCCTATATAACTTACACTATCATAACGTGTAGTAACATTATCCGTCACAGTCCATTCAACTCGACCCTAGGCGACTGTGTGACGTCAGACGCGGTTGCCTAGCAACGCTCTAAGCGAAAAGAGAAAAGAAAAGTGAAACGTGAGACCGCGAGATCGATGTATTGCTGTAATAACAATCACTTGATCTAGGTACTTGTGTGTAAGTTAAGAAGCGGTGGAAATTTCTAGAAAAATCATGCAAATACTCGTACAATTTTGAAAGGTTTTTCTGTTAACGGAATTAATATCATCTACCTAGACTTTTCCCAAGGATGCAGCTGAATACTTATTTTACACGGCGTGACTGCCTATCTGAAATCCACAACCCAGTTACTGGTTAACACGATACCTCTTGGTAAGACTGGTTGGCAGATTTTCGGGCTTCTGACTGGGTGTAACGTGCTTTCCAAGAACTGACCTCAGCAAGCGTTGTTTAACCTGAAAGATATTTTCGTGGCTGTTATTATTGCACTGAGTATTTTCTTGGAAGTTTCACGATATGAGAGAACTGTCGACTGTAGACCACACAGGAATTGAAAGCTTCCAAACCAGCAATAACTTTTTAGTCACCTAAGCCGAAATAAACTAATGGTTTAACTAACACAGATTGGAGCTTTAAATTGTTGACTAGGTATCGTTTTTTGCAACATCCTAATCCTACTAATATTATAAATGCGAAAGTTTGTAAGGATGGATGGATGGATGTTTGTTACTCTTTCACGCAAAAAGTACTTAACGGAGTTGGATGAAATTTGGCACACAGATAGTTTATAACCAGCAATAACATATAGGGTAATTTTTATCCCGATATACCCACGGGGTCAAAATGTATGCGGATGAAACCGCGGGGTGCATCTAGTAATAATATAAATGCAAAAGTGAGTTTGTTTGTTACGCTTTTCCGCTAAAACACCTGTACGGATTTGGATGAAACTTGGCACATGGGTAGACTATGACCTGAAGAAGGACATATGCTACTTTTTATCCTAGATCGCATACGAAGTCGCGGACAACAGCTAGTTGTAAATATAAAATACGTTAGGTAACTAAATACAAAGACAAACTACCTAATCAAAGCTGCGCCACGACCAAAAATAAGTAATAATTAAAGACCAAAACTCCAAAGGCCTTAATGACCCGAAATAATTTAATTACAACGAAATTGTTTACAGCAGAATTCAGAACAATAACCTTATTATAAGCGGTTATATAACGCAACAGAATCTAATAACGAATTAATGTTTACAAGAGATTATTACATGGTTTTGTAATAGTTGCCGAATGTGGTACAAGCATGGGATTGTGTTGAACAATGGAGGTGTGGAGATGGACTTGTTAGATTTTGAATATCGTTATGTATCTTGATAGCAGGTAAACATTTACAGTTTTTTTTTGCCAAAATGAAGATTACAATTTACACGTGTAATTGAAAACCTTAAAAGGGAGTATTGTATTCATCATTATCAACCACTTTTAGTGTGGGAATAAACCTGAAGGCGCGAAAAATCTGTTGCTCCATACATCTATGTTCGCATAACTCGACAAAATATAGGGAACAGCAGATTTTTTTTCCACCTTAAAATTCTTACCTAGTTGTAAAAATCATGTATTTTTTTTTTGGGTGGGAAGTCATCAAATAACTTCTCCCGCTCTGGGCGGAGCGGAAGGGTGTGTCAGACTCTTACTGACTAAAACCCACCCGTATTCCTTCCTGTTGCCTGTGTTGGCAGGGGCCTCGGTAACCCTTTAGTACCTTCCCGCGACAGGCATCGGCCCTAGTGGACCCCTACACTTGTAACACACAAAGAAGACCAAGAAGAACACAATATTAAGTCAATGAAGGTAAATTCGTAATAGGTTATGTTTTCCGTCCATGTAATACAATCCAAGACGAATCAAGAGGGCAAAAGACGTGCTCTGACATTTTATGTAACATCTTGCATTTATGTGTATACTCATGTTTTTAGCAAAATAAATATCTTGTATCTTGTATCTGTTCTAATGAAAACATGACCATAACAATATGCTGCAATATACTTCAAATATTACGATGAAAAGAAAGAATCGTTAAGCCCTAATTTCTTGCAATTCTTGTGGGTGCGGAATGGGGGTTACACAAAAATTAAGGCGGTAATTGCTTCAAAATTGGGGGCTTCAAAACTTATCTCAGACAAAAGTAAATAAGAAACTCTGAAAGTGTCTTAGTTGCGAGCTCTTGACCAAACAGTCAAACAAAAGCAAACTGGAACTACAGACATAGCATCCATACATTTGTAGTTCACCGTCCGGTAAGGACCGGTCGACGGCGCGTTGTGTTCCACGCGCTCCTCAAAAATATGTCGTCGGCACAAGTGTAGGAGTCCACTAGGGCCGATACCTGCCGGGATCGTGGGAAAGTCCGGAAGGGATATCGAGGCCCCTGGCAACACAGACAACGGAAGGAACAGGGGTGGGTTTTAGTCAGTAAGAGTCTGACACACCCTCTCGCTCAAGTTATTTGATAATTTCCCACCCAAAAAAAAAAGTAGGGTCTATCAGGTACAGAACAGAACAGGTAATGTAAACTCTTAAGAATTTTAATGATTTAATTGCACTATTGATAAAAACATCCATAAGGAGTAGTTTCGAATGACCGTCAGATATAGACAAACAGTCTTCTTTTTAGCGTGTCGATGGCATCTAAATGGACTCGGCCCAGAATTCGGCTACGTGTTTGGCGCCATCACTAGCATCCATCAATTCCTGTAACGTGCATACAACAAGACAAAGACGATATTAAGTGTCCCATAGTTTGTGAAACAGCACTACATTTCCACTTCAGGGCGGAGACATTTATAAATCTCCACCTGAGCAGGTTTTTCTGGCTTCGGCCAACCTGGTTCCGAAGTCTGTTTAAAGATTTCAAGGCAACTCATGTTCAAGTGGGAGATTTGGTGGAATTAATGGGTTGGGTAGGGTAGGGAAACGCTGTCTCGCAAAGTATTTCTTTAGACCGTTCGTGATCTATTAGCCAATAAAAATCCTGATCATGATCTTACACTGACCATTAGCCAACAAGTGCAACGAACAGCAATGAATGTAATATTCGACAAATATCACCCCTGTGTTCCCGGAAGGATTGGGCAGAGGTGCACCTATAGTAACACCCACATTTCGCCAATTATGTTTAGGTCCCATGTAAAAAGGGCCGGCTGGTGGCACTAGGCTCAGGCAGGGCAAAATTCAAGACTGCGGGATGCTACTAAGAAAATTTCTGATGCAAAACTCTGTAACACACGCTTAGCAGTCGCTCTTGGGACCAGTAAGCCAGCGAGGCAGTCTAATTACATGGATTTCATGGACGGAAAACATAACGCATTCTAGAATTACCTTCATTTACATATTGTGTCATTGTATATTAGCCAATACTCCAATAGTAGACAGTAAAAATCCTAATCATGATCTAACACTGACCATTAAACAACAGGTGCAATCCAACTGGTCAGCATTAAAATAATGTAACATTAGATTCTAATCTGAAATCTGTACTATTTGCAAATACTGCCCGCGGCCTTGCCAATGCAATCGACTCGTGTGAACAGCGTGGGATAAAATGAAATATCTGTTATTTGAATACCTAAGCTGTTTGTGTTTTTATTTTCTACTTGTAATATTGTGGTATTGGGTTGATTTGATGCTGTGAGATTGCTATTTGATTTGATTTCTTCTTTGTGTCGATGGCACTACACATATAACAACACACACAACATACAGCACACATACATAATCAGCCTATAATGTTCCCACTGCTGGAACACATGCCAGGATGTTTTCCTTCACCGTTTTGAGAGCAGTGGTGATGAAATTAAATACACAACCACCACTGTGCTCTGGCACTACAGTGTTGGCCCAAAACTTTGCCACTTCCACGGCATCGTCGGTGGTCTCGCAGAGGTCGCTTTCACACCCTGTTGCCGTTATTTGATACTATGATTACTGTCATACAAACATGTACCAAAATAATTTCTAAGTGCCTAGGTAAAGTGACGTAATGACATCCCATCAGCGATAACTGTGATGGAAAAGTCAACAATGAGTCAAGGATTGATGTAAGTTACCGAAAAGAATATGTCAGTCCTGTTGAAAGTCGTTGTAGAAATCCGAAGTGCTTTGAAAGCGATTCCCACTTGTCTAGGCCCTTTTGACATTCACAGTTATAGATATAAAGGGATAGAATCTAGAGTTTAGACTATTCTAGATCTTTTCATGTGAACTTGGCCATCCAGTGCGTTGTTTGTGTGTAATGATAATAATCGACGGTCAATGGCATAATAGAGAGACCGGTACTTCTGGACACTGCGCGCAGGAGGTTACCCTCTTAGGAGCCCTGACCACCGGTAGCTTGGCCCCTGTTCCCGCCCGATACCAGTGGGCTGCTATTTTTTATAATTTAAATGTAATTTTTGAATATTTATATATATACAACGAGACTACATTTAAAAAATGTAGGAGTGTGTGTAAGTAATGTAGGTGAGGGTGGGTGTATATTTTATACACCCACCCTCACGTGTTATGTGTGTGTGCGTAATGTGGGTGTGTGTGTATGTGTGTGTGTGAATGAAAATGAGTAATAATAACTTAACATTTGAATTTATTAGGTACTGAACATTCGACGATTTGTCAATATCTCACAGCTTCCTTGCAATACTTGTGACATTTAAAATGTGCAAGACGCACTATGATCTTCGATCCCATACGTGAAGAATGGACCCTATACACTAAAGTGCATGCTCATTACGGAAATTGAGCGAGAAGCCTTAGGTACAATAACGTCTATAGTCTGTTTCACAAGTATGTGATATAAGTGTAAACAATCCCTGTTCAGGTTAAAATCTTTACTCACTAAAGGGAATTAGTAACGCATTCATCTGTATTTAGAAGGTTTCACTATCTTCTATCACTATATCTATTAGGAATTTTATATCTCACCACTTTTTCCACAAAAATACTTATTCATCAGATACTTTACATCCACTAGTCACTTGCAACTATGTAAGTGCGAATATTAATTTATTTTGCTAAGGAAATTGGCTGATTATTATTTCCTGCAGCTTTCCAGAAGGCTACATATCTCTAGTACCTACTTATTATTGGACGCTGTACCAGAACCACTTTCCTTTAGCCACGGAAATACAATTATAATATTAATGAAGATTTATTTATGGACTAGCAGCTAACCGCGGCTTCCCCCGCGTGACTTCTTCTCAAAGAAGCCACGCTGCCTAAGCCTAAGTAACTCCTTATAACATCAACTATCTGCCAGTGAAAGTCCCGTCCAAATCGGTCCAGTCGTTTCGGAGATTAGCCGGAACAAACAGACAGGCAGACAACAATTTTAAGAATTATTCTTTTGTTATAAGTATCGTATATACTTTTATATGCATTTAGTAAAAAGCTGTTATTTTGACATAAAAACAGATAATTCAATTTAATTTATTTGTATAAATAAAAATAGTTAAACTAAACGTATGTACCTACCTAAAGATTATACAATGTGTCGTTTTGCATCCTCGTCAAATTTCAGGAGGCTGCTGTGAAAGACTTACATAATCAAATAAAATTACGACACCTACTCAATAATTAATACATACTTGTTTTTTTAGTTATTTAAGTTTGACAGTATTTTAGAATACACAACTTTCACAGAACAGAATCACCCCGTTGCGTATGCGGTAGTGTGTGTGTAAAAGGGCAGTTGCAGTGCGGTATCACACGGGCCGCGTTTTAACATGCGTGTCCCACACATGCCGATTTCCGAAAATTAGACCTACTTATTTTATTATTCTTTCTTTTCGAGGATCATTAGCATAGTTACCTTCAAGAATTTGACGAGGATGCAAAACGACACCTTGTAACGACACAAATAAAAAACATATTTATACCTGGATAAAACCATTTACCTAACTTTAAAAATAAATTAAAAGAGTAGCTGGTTTCCAATCTAAAAAATACTTCGTTTAGCCAAAATAACATCTAAAAAAACACCTATTTAACTCAAAAATCCTTTCAAGTTCATTCAATATTGTTGAATGAATCATTATAAAATGTATTTAAACCCAGTTTAGTGCTATTGATTTCGATCGCTAGCCGAACCTAGATACTTTTGCGATTGATTTCGAAAGTCTTATTTAAAATATGGAGGTCAGACTGTTAACTTTTAGTTTTTATTAAAGCATCTGTATTTAGTGAAGTTGTTTTATCCGAAGACGGTGTGAGAATTGTTGTTTTAGATTTTTGTTGATTACAAAGTTTTTTTTGTGTAATTTTTTTAATGTGCTCTTGTTTTTGTGATGTAATTGGTTATTTGGTGTGCTTATATTGTGGTTTTGAAAAATGGTGCTAAATAGAAGAATTCAAATCATGTTTTGATGGAAATCAGCGTTTAAGGAAAGGGTATGTTTTGTGAGATTACAAAGTAGAAGCAGGGAAGAAGGCTGAGATAACTGCTTGGTGCTCTGTATCTTTCTGTTTGTTTCTTGATATGTTTTGATAATGATTGAAGACAGCATTGTCGCAACTACTGGCATTCTGGCTGTAGACCTACCTAAATAGTCTTTGTTTTTTATCGTTTCATTGTATTTATAAGTAAGCCAAAAAATATATTTCTATTATTATAAAAACTGTGCTTCGGGCAAGGTCACAATTGAAATGCAAAACATCGGTTTACATTTTATTAAATAAAGTTGAAGCTACATAAACAAAAACACAAAGCTTTATGAAGAAGCTTTTAAATTCCTTTAATTCTTCATCCATCATTCAAGTGATGACACAGTGACTGAGCAATTGGTTCAATTCCCGGACTGGGAAAATATTTTTATGTCCTACAGTTGTCTCTGCAAACAGACAGATCTGTTTGTTCATGTGACATATAATATGTCATCATCATCATCTGTGACACCAGAAGTCGTATTAAAAAAAAATGTTGAAGGTGATATTTTCTATCTGACTACTAGAAATAGCAATACCAACTCTGTGGTCAATACACTTCTGACAAACCCTTAAGAGAATATTGGCGGGATGTAATGTTAATACTTCAAAAACTCACCAAACGTTCTCCTCTTCCACAGTGCCAACACGGCGATGGACAACGACGTGACGCCGGTCTACTTAGCAGCCCAGGAGGGTCACCTGGCTGTCCTCAAATACCTCGTGCTGGAGGCAGGAGGGAGGCTGGATGCCAGAGCTCGGGATGGGATGCTACCCATACATGCGGCTGCGCAGACCGGCTGCTTGGATTGCGTTAAGTGGATGGTGAGTTGATTTATAGTTGTTATTTATTCTTCCTTTAAGAGGCTGACAACACCTTAAGCGCAGTCATTGTCGGACTGCATAGAAAAGAAAGAGAAACGCGATGACACAATGCTGGTAATTTATTGCAAAATGTAAAGCAATTATCTATTTCCAAAAAATCTATTGATTGGATAAAAAAATAAAACACTATTATGCTAATATGTTGCTTGTAGAATAATCTGACAAAAAACGGAATGATTGCATGTATATTAGTATGGTTTTTAATCATTAAAATAATCTTTTAGAGGTGTCTTCGTGATTTTTATCTATAAGTTGTATTATGTGTTCAACACACTGTCTACCTAGCATATATCCTGAAGATTATCATATATTTTTCTGTTTATGTTTACTGCAGTGTGTCATATACTTTTAGGCATTATAAAACTTATAAAACTTGCGTTTAGACACTTAATTAGTATTATTGGTATGATCTGTTCCAAATGTATCTGATGAACATGTGAACGTACGTAAAATTAATCAGAAAATGTATCTATGGATGCCAATTTTTAGTGCCACTTACAAATTGAGTGCTATGATTTGATTATTTGAATACTTAAACCCGAAATTCTTTTTTTTTTTAATCACCTAAATAAAGGTGTTTTTCATTTGACAAATTAGGTTAATTTTATAACCTCAATTTTCGTTGATGATTTTTCAATTAAAATTTAATAATTTTATTTAAACAATGATTGTTGAAAAGAGTGGTAAGATATAAAGTTGAAACCGTCTAAATACAGATGAATGTATTATTAATTCAATCCGAACAGGGTTTGTCTACACTTTTGTCAGCTACTTTTTGAACTGATCATAGATACATCAGGCAGACTTTAGATTTCTGTTGGGATTTTTTTTTTTGTATGGGAAATCATCAAATAACTTCTCCCGCTCTATGTGGAGCGGGAGGATGTGTCCGACTCTTACTGACTAAAACCCACCCGTATTCCTTCCGTTGCCTGTGTTGCGGGGGCCTCGGTAACCCATTAGTACATTCCCGCGACCCCGGAAGGCATCGGCCCTAGTGGACCCCTACATTTGTGCTGACGACATCTCTTTGAGGCGCGCGTGGAATACGACGCGCCGTCGACCCGGGCCTGGTCCTTACCGGACGGTGAGCTAACCATTGCTCACCGTCCGCAAGCCCGCGCCTACGGTGGCCGGAAATCCGCCCGGGATTCCCGACGCCCAGGGCGTCTCCTGCGGCGGCTAGGGGTGAGAGGGCGCGAAACTTGCCTTTCCCTCAACCGTCCCGCCTCCTCCTTCGCGAGCATTACTGCTTCTTTCCACCTTTTAAAAAAAGTTCGGGAGTAAATTACAACATGAAGTGAAGATTATATCAGCTTAGTTATTTGACCATCTTTGCAATAGTTTCATCTAAGTTTTTTGATCGCTAAACTAAACTACGGTACCAATAAGTGATGGCAAAATGAGATCTTAATGTAGATAGATATCTACTTTTTGGAATGGGCAACTAGTTTCAACTTTCTGACTGACTGACCGACTCCTTGATAATAGGGTATTTGAGTACTATCAACGACATACATGAGTTAGGTACCTAATACTTATTTTAAATATGTTAAGAGACGGTGACTACCTACTACCAAAGAAATGCATGACTTATTACTTATTTTAAATATGTTACTAAAAGAGATGGTTTCTGAAATAACAAATATAATCAGTGGAAAAATGGAGAAGTTATACGATTTTGAAATTGTTCTTCTATCCTTGTCACACAAAAAGATCATTGTACTGAATGGCGCGAAGTTGCTATGGCTCTCCAGTGGTGTGACGTCAGATACTAGTAGTGCTGTTTCTGTCTAAAACGCAACAAATTCGCCATTTTTTTAGATATTGAAACTATTTTTTTAACTGTGCTTAATTTTTTTCTAGGTTTCGAAAAATCAAATTATAAAATAACGGTCAAATATCCTATTCAAAGTTTTAGTGTATAAGGTACGATAGGAAGAAAAAGATAAAAATACTTAGATGATTTTTTTTACACAAATCTATACAAGCTTTGAACAATGATAAATTGCCAAAAGTTGTGTCTAAATAAGAGTATAGGTGCATTAACAATTAAGTAATGTAAATAGTATCTATTCATGTTTCATTGAATCACTTTAACACGTGTATCAAGTGAAAATCATGTGTGGGTTGAACGACCTTACGGATAGGAAACGCGCTGTAGTCACGCGTTGTATTACAAGTACCTACCGGTCCGTCCGATGATCATTCTGGTGTTAGCAATTTCGTCTTCCTTATCATCATTATTTTATCAAACTCTTTTTCTTTCATCCCTAGTCCCGTTACATGGGTCCGGTCTCCTCACTTTTCTGCTCCAACTTATTCTGCCTTTTTTTTATGGTAGGAAATCATCAAGTAACTTCTCCCGCTCTGGGCGGGATCCCGGGTGTGTCAGTCTCTTAAACTAGTGTGTAGACTAAAACCCACCTGTATTCCTTCCGTTGCCTGTGAAGCCAGGGGCCTCGGTAACCCTTTAGTACCTTCCCGCGACCCCGGCAGGCATCGACTCTAGTGGACCCTACATTTGTGCTGACGACATCTCTTTTAGGGGCGCGAGTGGAATACAACGCGCCGTCGACCCAGGCCTGGTCCTTACCGGACGGTGAGCTACCCATTGCTCACCGTCCGCAAGCCCGCGCCTACGGTGGCCGGAAATCCGCCCGGGAATCCCGACGCCCAGGGCGTCTCCTGCGGCGGCTAGGGGCGAGAGGGCGCGAAATTTGCCTTTTCTCCTTCGTGAGCATTACTGCTTCGCAGAAGGAGGTGACGGCTGCCCATGCCCTCTCGCTCCGTACCATGGCCTGAACCAGGGCCGGACGCGAGAGATCTGTGCCGCCAACTTATTTTGCCTTGGGTTGTCGGTTCTGGCAATTGGGCTTTCTTGAGATCTCTTTTTTTACTACCAGGTCAATCTCGGGCGGCCTCTTTTGTTCTGGCAGTTTTAGTGCAATTTGTACCACATGATCTTCATTACTTGTTTTATTGTGTCCATAGCGTCTTTGGCGGTTTTCAGTAATTTTTTCAATGATTGGTGCGACTTTAAAGCTCCTTCGTATGTATTCATTGCCAACTTTGTCAAGTCGGATCACACCTCTCGCCCATCTAAGCATTTCCACTTAATTAGTGTGGATCATTATTAACAAAAGTCAAAGGAATTATCATTTTCACTCTACAAAATGTAACAAAAACCCTGTCCGATCCGAAAGGGGCATATGGTACTGAAATAACATTACCAAAAAGTAATTAAAATAACAATATTATTGAAAATATAAAAAGTTATTGCTATTTACCCCAATACCATTAAATATTTGCAATCTTTCAACTGGGGCCATAAGTTATGACTTATAACCCCTTTTAGTAAACGGTAAAATCCCCATTAAATCCGTTAAAAAAATGACAATGCAGATAACGCCCCAGTCTGCACGAGCCTTTATTGCACAGAGAGCACGATAGGAGATGGGGCGTCGATTAAGATGAAGCTCCAAAATTCCATTGTGGCTCATCGGAGTACCCCATCTGACTAAATTAGGTAGTTATATAACATGGGCCACTGTGTAAAAGCCTACGTCTCCACAATCGCCACTGAGTAAGGAAACGCATGTCAATCTCGCAGTACATTGCGTCTGCGTTCACCGATCTGTCACAGGAATTCCTAGTTCCTGATCAGCTGTGATTAATGGATCGGAAATTAAGTTTCTTTATGCAATCGTCTTGCTAGAATGTTTAGTTTATGTTTTCTCCAAGAATCATTATAAATTTACTACGTCTGTGAAAGCACCCGTTTACGCAGCTTCAAATGAAATGCTGTTAGATAATTTGAAATTAAGTCTGTTGTTGAATTATTTTACTAATTAACTATATTTGAAATCCAGTGACAATTTTTATTTAAAGATAAATAAGTTTTGTACTTGTGTTGATCAGTGGTGGCCCAGTGCTGACGGCCGCGACTTACGAGTTGTAGGTCGTAGGTTCGAACCAAGACAGGCCCTTTATTTTATGTAAATTATTTCATATCATCAATGCTCTCAAAATGGTGAAGGAAAACATCGTGAGGAAACCAGCATGTCATAGAAATCGAACCAACAAAAATCGAAGACATGTGACATCTACCAACGTGATGGATGCGGCCCACTCCCTCTCCCAGAGAGGAGGCCTGTGTCCCAGCAGTGGGAACATTATAGGCTTTTTTTTTGGATGGGAAATTATGAAATAACTTGTCCCACTCTGGGCGGAGCGCAAGGGTGTGTCAGACTCTTATTGACTAAATCCCACCCGTGTTCCTTGCCAGGGGCCTCAGTAACCCTTTCGTACCTTTCCGCGACAGCATTATAGGCTGATTATGCAAATATTTCCATAAACAACAGATACAATACTAGCACTGGGTCCAGGTTTTTGTTTATGCGAGACTTGCTTTTAACCGCGGCTTCTCCCGCGTTGGAGTCTGAATAAAAAGTGTTCTATATCATAACTCAGGTCATATCTACCTGTATGCCAAACATCGAAACCCGTTGAGCCGTTTTAGCGTGAAAGCGTAACAAACAAACCGAATTCAATTTCGCTTTTTAAAAAAATAGTTAGGATGTAGTATGGAAGTATGTGTGTCTCAAAACGGTGAAGGAAAACATCGTGAGGAAACCGGCTTGACCTAAAACCAAAAGTTCGAAGACATGTGACATCTACCAACCCGCAATGGGCCCGCGTGGTGGATTACGGCCCGCTCCCTCTCACAGAGAGGAGGCCTGTGTCCCAGCAGTGAAACGTTATAGGCTGGTTATGTATGGAAGTATGGATTTGAGTCTCCATTCACTAAACAGTAGAAACTACTAGAACAACAAATGATGCAAACTTTTTAAAAGAAAATTATAAGAACATCGTGACCGCAACAATTTTACTCAGATCATTCTAGATAAGTAAGTAAATAAATTCTAGTCAAACTGCATGTAATAACTAAAGCCATAAGCACTAAGACCACACATAAAATTAAAGTCAGCACTTTACTGTTTCACATAAGTTACAGTAAGTTGTGCAAGCATTTAGACAAGGCCGGTTTTCTAGATAGCGGTTGATAGAACTGGTTGTAAGAATAGTATTTAAGAAAGGCAGGAAGCCTGCTCTTAAGAAATCTTGTTGAGAATGGCACTACAAGTTGTAATTGAAATAACTGAAAATATTTTAAGGCGCTAACAAGACCCAATTGACCAAAATAGGCTTCTGCTTAGAAAAAAAATTGACAAATCTTTATAGTTTGTGGTAGCGAAAAAAAATATATGTTAATTTTGAACATAATTCTTAGAGCTTGGTTGTTACAAAAATCCGTTTTAAAAAAAAATCGATACAAACTAACGTTAAACTAACCTCTTACCTTGAGTTCTAATCCAAAATATCTGCATTCAATATCAACATACGTTACGTATTTAATTAATAAGAAGAACGTCTAATTTGAATGCAGAACTTGGTTGTTTTTTTTTTTTTCGAACTCAACTCAATTTTGAGTAAATAGATAATTGCTTCATATTTTGCAATAAATTCACACGCGCTTCTCTTTTTTTTCCATGCAATCTGACAGTAACCGCGGTTTAGGTGTTGTCAGCGTCTTAAGGGGTTATTGTACTCATCGTAAGTATCAATTACTATGGGAGCAATTCTGAAAACATGTCAGCTACTCCATTTATGTTTACATACAAGGTAGAGAGTAGCTACCATACAACCTATTACTAGGCTAAAAACGTAAGCAGCCACAGAGCATGCAGCAGGAGCAGGGGAGCAGGTGGTTTTTTGTAGTTTGTGCCTACCCCCATGGGTCGATAGTGTGAGTTTATGTATGTATGTATGTATGTATGTATGTGTAATAACGTTTGAAAATTTGAATTTTGCGGGAAACCTTACCGCATACCTCTTAGAGTAGAACTTCTGAACCATCTTTTGTGTGAGTGTTTAGTCTTGTTAAAACCAGACTTTCAATGAGGTACTTGTGGTCCAGTCAGCTTCACCACTCGGCTAGAAAACCGCGAGATTGGCGTAGCTATGAACCATTACACGCTGAATAACTGGTAAAGTGCGCATTTAGTTAGCGAAATCAGTGTGGTATGAGTTTGTTTATGATAAACTAGCTGCGCCCCGCAGTTTCACCCGCATAAGTCTCGATCCCGTGGAAATATCGGGATAAAAAGTATTCGATGTCCAATCCAGGTCATGGTCTACCCATGTGCCACATTTCATCCAAATCCGTTCAGCCGTTTTAGCGTGAAAACAAACTCAATTTCGCGTTTAGAATATTGGTTAGAATTAGGATTCTTTGACTGTATCTACAAACGTTTTCTTGCGTGAACGAGCATTTTCTTTAAATGCCAGTTTGGCTGTGCTATGTTTTGTTTTCTACTGGGAATGGCCATGTGCCGATGTGATTTTCCATCGGCAAAAATGTTGAACTTCAATACAAACTTTCATCTCCTAGTTTCTTCCCTATAAGAGATGAATTTTCTAAAATCCTTCATTAGTGCTCACTTTCGTCATTTATGGAACTCTTGCGCAATATTTCCTGCTTCTAGAACCAGAGGTTTACGTTGTGTGTTGTCTGTCAGTGAGTGAGTGAATGAATGAATTCAAGGTTTTTGCGAAGTAGAAGAATACTTATGGTCTTTGGGAGGAAGATCGAGTTCACTACTGTTCTTTTTTTATTAAATATATTGTAATTTGTTAATAATTTAAATGTTGTATTAATTTCATTTAATTATTAATGTTTTTTATTTGGTTTAACATATTGTTATGATAATTGAACGTAATAACGAATGATATTTAGGTATTAAACATTATAATTAGAATATTTGTGCGCCGTTGACGGCAAGACATAGCGTTCATTTTATTAATATTGACATCTGTACTTTTTGTTTATCTATGTTCTTCTATAATATAAACATATTTGAATTTTAACTACTAGATATTTTCAATGATGATGATAGCTGGCCTCCTCAACTCTTGAAAAATCAGCCTGTAATGTTCCCACTACTGGGACACAGGCCTCCTCTCTGTGAGAGGGAGTGGGCTGTAATCTACCACGCGGGTCCAGTGCGGGTTGGTAGATGTCACGTCTTCGATTTTTTTGTTCTAGGACATGCCGGTTTCCTCACGATGTTTTCCTTCACCGTTTTGACCACTGCTCCGTGATGAAATTGTTTTATAATTTCCCACCCAAAAAAAAATCGGGTCACTGCAGGCTGCTGCGAAAGAATAATAAGATTTCAATGTTATGCATAGGAAAAAATACCGTACGAAAGCATTTATAGAGGCATGAGGAACAGGGTGTAAAGTTCACTCATCCTCCATAGAAGAGGGAGGATCCTCCGACCAGACGGGTGTCGTGTCTGGTGGGCAACTGCCCGACGGTTGATGTCGGGATGTTGTATATATGCTAGTCGCACGGTAAACTCTGCTTGCGCGATGCAGGAGTTTGCGTGACGTCAGTGTGCTGCTTAGTTTGCATGTGGCGATGTAGATGCCGTCACATTAACAGCAGATAAAACTCTCTTCTTAACCTGTCGATCTCCACCTAAATGGAGTCAGCCCAGAACTGGGCTACAGCCTTGGCACCTTCAGTATCGTCCATCAGTTCCTGTAACGTGCAGACACACTGGTCGAGATAATAAGAGTACTTATCCCGTTGATCGTGGCCTAGACATAAAAAAGAAATTGACGACGGGACTAGACGTCACTGTAGTCTAGACGCAACAATTATTACCTACGTATTTGATCAAGCAATTCATGCACAGTAATAATCCAATCTAATTGATATATTATAACCAATCATTAGATCACACGAATATGTTCGTTATGTCTCAACTATAATAAATGAAATCCATAATAACACAGATTCCGCAACAAAGCGAACGTTTATTTACCACACGCACGGAACCCTAACAATTGTAAATTTATTGCAATATTTACGATTTAGATATCGCCGTTACAATGTTGTGGTGAAATCTTTTAACGTCATTTCATTTTATTTGAATGTGCAAAAACGCATGTTAGCGAACGGATAAAAAATGGCGGCTTGTAGTGCGCTTGCGTTTGAGTGAAAATAACTAGAATTTATGAACGTAAATCGTAGAACTTACAGCAGTTTAAAATGAGTAAAAAAAATTTATCTGCTGTTATGTTGTCATGACAAGTGTCATATTTTCATCGTTATTTCTATATATTTTGTTGAGCAGTTTTTTTAATTAAGACCCAAGAACACTATGCAACTTTCTTGCTTGTGGCATACAATACTCGTAAAATTGGAGCAACAAATGACTTGCAACGTCTTGACAATGTTTGTACGGTGCATTTTTTATTCTTGCTTCAAGTTATTGCATGCCACTTGCAAAAATAAAGCTTTATTGCTGTTGTGTTTTCAATTTTCTTTCTACAGTTGTATCGTAAAAAAGTGCCATGTCAAAAATTAACATAAGTACCACATCTTATAACTACGAGTATGGTCATTTTAAGTGGGCATTTATAGAATAATAAATTTTCCAAGAATTTATTGATTTCTCACAAATACAGTTTGATATAATTTACTTACCGAGACTCCTCCGTGCCTCAAAAAGCACGAAAAGAAAGACAAGCGCGACGACAAAACGCTTGTAATTTATTGCAAAATATGAAGTAATTATCTATTTACTCAGAATTAAGTTGAGTAATCGAAAATAAAAAACAACCAAGTTCTGCATTAGAATAAGACGTACTTGTTATTAATTAAATACGTAATTTATGTTGATATTTAATACATATATTTTGGATTAGAACTCAAGGTAAGAGGTTAGTTTGACGTTAGTTTGTATCGAGATTTTTTTTTCATAACGTGTTTTGGTGACAACCAAGTTCTGGGAAATATGTTCAAAATTAACATATATTTTTTCCGCTACCACAAACTATACAGATTTGGCAATTTTCTTTCTTAAGAGAAGCCTATTTTGGTCAATTGGGTCTTGTCAGCGCCTTATGCCGTTGGTCCCGGCTGTCATTCGTGGATCGTTGACAGTCGTTACGGGTCGTTAGAAGCCCGAACGTCTGACAACTAGTTTTACCAAAGGGACTTTCCAAGGGGTATTACCCAATAACTGGGATGTGGAGGTTAGATAGGCAGTCGCTTCGTGTAAAATACAGGTATTCAGCTGCACCACTGTTAGACTGGCAGCCGACTCCAACATAGTTGGGAAAAGGATAGGCTAGTTGATAACATAATTTAGTACCATTTTGGCCCTCTATTAGGAGTAAAGAAAGAAAGAAAGGAAAAGTATGATACAATAACTCCTCGTAAAGTTAAACAAACACTTATCCAATTTTGAAATTGATTCTAAATTCACTGATTCTGATTCTAAATGAATCTGCGGGGCAATTACGTAACACACATAATAAGACAACTGATCGTAATCGGTTTCATTTTGACAGTTCACCAACGTCCATTAAGTTAGTTACTTTGCTGACAGACGAATTTTTCAAACCTAAGAAGCAATGGATTAGCAAAAAACTCTCGAATTGTGATTCAAACTGTTACTCAATTAGGGTGCAGGTTGCATTAAATCACTCAATGATCGCAACGATGTACAATTCAATGATACTCAACTCAACTCAATGATGTACAATTCGCACGTCTTGCCGAGTCCAATCCACATCGAAGGGTCGCTTCTCGAAGTTGTGAAGGAGTACGTCTACCTAGGACAAGTCATCCAGCTCGGTAGACACAACTTTGAGAAAGAAGCCGACAGGAGGATCCTGGGTGTGGCAGCGTTTGGAAAACTTCGTCAAGTCTTCTCGTCGCCAAGCCCGCAGTGTTTGAAGACTAAGGTCTTCAACCAATGCGTCCTGCCCGTTATGACATACGGTGCCGAAACGTGGATACTGACAGTCGGGCTGGTCCACAAATTCAAGGTCGAACAGCGCGCCATGGAGCGGGCTATGCACGGAGTTTCTTTGAAGGATAAGATCAGAAATGAAGTTGTCCGGAAGAGAACCGGAGTTACCGACATAGCCTGCAGAGTCAGCAAGCTGAAGTGGCAGTGGGCTGGCCATGTGTGTCGAATGACCGATGTCCGGTGGACCAGACGAGTCCTGGAGTGGAGACCGCGTGTCGGCAAGCGTAGTGTGGGACGCCTCCCAGCTAGTTGGACCGACGACCTTAAAAAGGTGGCTGGGACAGACTGGATCCGTAAGGTGGTGGACAGGGTGTTGTAGTGCAGCCTGGGAGAGGCCCATGTCCAGCAGTGGACTGTTATAGGTTGAGTTGATAGATTGATTGACTCAATGATCGAATGCAACCAGAATCATTTTTCCGCTTACATGATGTAAAGTTCTTTTTTGCAGACAACCTTTACAATACATACTTCTGCCCATCCTTCGGAATAAAAAAACATACCGACAGGCATAATGCTAGAGTGCTTCAAGAATCTTTTGGGGCCTAAATAAAATTGACAGGGGTTGTTGGTAAACATTTGTGAATTGTACCTACTAAAAAAACAAAATGGCGCCGTTAGTTCTAATTTTGGGCACGCGCCAAAAAATCTTTGCACCGTTGTAGGTACGTTATTTCTGTAACTTATTTTACTTTTCATCCTTTCTAGATAGTGGAACGCGGCGTGGATCCCAACGCAAGAGATGGCGACGGTGCTACTCCTTTACACTTCGCTGCGTCCAGAGGACACCTCAGCACAGTCCGCTGGCTCCTTAGACACGGTGCTAGACTGCATCTGGACAGGCACGGGAAGAGCCCCATCAATGATGCAGCCGAAAACCATCACTTGGAGGTGAGATCTAAACGTATTCACATAATGATAAATGATAAATTATTTTAAATACAGATAAATAAAATATAAAATAATATAAAAAACCAGAATATAATTTAAAACGATTTATAAAATTTGTTAAAAAATAAAATTTAGGCTTTAAGTATTCAAATAAGCAAATCACTCAATTTGTTAGTGGTACTGCAATTTGTCATTCACAGGTACTTACGTTTTCTGATAATTTGACGAAAATGTAAACAAATGGGTATTTACTTTTTGTCAAATTGTTTTGGAACAGAGTCTACCAAGAAATATGTTTTCCTGCAACTGAATTAACACCTAGATGGAATTTATAATCTTGTCAAGTTTAAAAGCGATCGAGTACACTTCGCCATTTCCATCTGCCATGGAAAGTGCGTTATAACCACATCAAGTCATTACGGGTACAATTAAGCCGAGCAACAAGGGAGTAAAGTATTAATTATGTCTTTGTCTCGAGTTTTCTTTCGCCTTTCCTAGTTTCCAAGTATTGTATAACGTCTCGAACGTATCGCAAATATTATAGTGTGTCAAGTGTTTTGATTGTTTTTGTTATAATATTATGTGTTGCAATTCCTTTTTATTACCTAACTGCCACAGAAGGAGGGTAATGTTTTTCGAGAGTATGTATGTATGTATGTATGTATGTATGTATGTACGCTGTGTAGCCTAAATGGCTTGATGGATTTTAACATATGAGGTGTCGTTAGATTCGTCTTAATTGTGGGAGTGACATAGGCTATATTATATTTATGTATTGCATCTGCAAATATAAAAACAGGAAGGGAAGTTTTTTTTTTAAATAAATTGCAATAATATCGGTATTAAATAAAAGCTAGTAATTTTCAAATATATATATTGTATTTATATTAATAAAACTAAAAAGCTTGAAATAAAATTAATTATAAAAAAAACCCGACTGCAAAAATATATAACTGAAAAGGGAAAAACAAGCATTATAATCTATAGAATTTTGGTATCGCAAACGAATAACCTAAAATATGGTGTAACTGTTGATTGTGGCCTGCGATACCAAAATTCTATAGATTATAATATTTTTAATGCTTGTTTTTCCTTTTTCAGTTGCTGTTAAATAATTATATTAAAGGCATTTTCATGGTTGTCAAGTCGTAACAACTGTACCTCATAAACGAATCAGCATAAGTCACAGCACCGTCCACTTTCTACTAATGTCCACAACAACCAAAGCTCACGTTTTGAAAGTATCACTTTTCACTGGTCACACTTCGTTGCGTCGTTTTCGGCGTGCGCGCATACTTAATTGTTCGTTCTTCACACTGGTCAAGTCAATGAAAGTAAAACTACTTTGATATGGATCTCATAAGCGTGTTTTGTTTTTCGTTGTTCTTCTCGTATGTATATTTGAAGTGTTACTAGGGCTTAATTAGTGAATAATGTTTTAATTATTGTTTGTTTTGGTTTTACTTTTAAGTTTGTGGAAAGCCCGTTGTTTTTATTAAACAAGGTGTCGTTTTGCATCCTCGTCAAATTCAAGGAGGTAACTGTGCTAATGATTCTCGACAAAAATCAATAATAAAATAAGTAGGTCATTTTTGGAAATCGGCATGTGTGAGACACGAATGTTAAAACGCGGTGCGTGTCCGCGATCCACACTGTAACTGCCCTTTTACACACACACTACCGCATACGCAACGGGGTGATTCTGTTCTGTGAAAGTGGTGTATTCTAAAATACTTTCAAAGTTAAGAAACTAAATAAACAAGTGTGTATTAATTATTGAGTAGGTATCGTAATTTGATTTGATTATGTATGTCTTTCATAGCAGTCTCCTGAAATTTGACGAGGATGCAAATTGACACCTTGTATACAGTTGAACCAGTCTATTTTCTTGCGTTCTTTTGGTAATTGAGTATTAAGATAATTCTGAGCCGATATTTAGAGGTGAAATCCAGACTAATATTATAAACGCGAAAGTAAGAGTAGCTATTTGTGTGTCTGTCTGTCTATTACCTTTTTACGCCTTAACGGTTGGACGGATTTCGAATTTGGCACACAGGTAGACGATGACCTGGGTTAGTACATAGGATATTTTTATCTCGGTAGATAGGACTTACAATCCCGAGAAATATTTTCCGATCACCAAGCGTGCGAAGCTGCGGGAAAAGCTATTGTTATAAATAAAACATTTGATAAAGTGTTTGTTAAAACAAGGCCCGTTGCACAAACGATGGGACGCTTAATATCATGTCCTGCGTGTCCTTTCAGCTGCACGTTACAGGGCCGAGGGACGCTAGTGATCGTGCCAAACACGTAGCCGAATTCTGGGCCGAGTCCATTTAGATTGCCATCGACACGCTAAGAAGAAGATTGTTAGTCCATGTCTGACGGTCATTCAAAACTATTCCTTATGGTTTTGTTTATCAGTAGTGCAATTATATCATTAAAATTCTTAAGAGTTCCTCCGTTAAATCGAAACTACTGGAGCGCTAATTTTCAAATAAATATATGGTCAGGTTGAGGATTAATGTTAAGTACTATATTTGCCAAAAACACGATTCCATAAAATTTTCTCGAAAAGAAACAAAAAAAAAACTTATCTCCAAACCGAACAATAAACCGCTAGTCTTAAAAATACTTCTGATTAGATGAACATGAAACTTTGCATAATAACTGAACTAGATATAAAGCAGATACCTACTGTTTTAGATTTTTGTTTTTTTTTTCATCGTAAAAAGAAATTACCTAAACTATCGGCGCCTTGGAACCTTCTCCCTGCAGCTTTGTCTAGCTTGCTCGCGTGACCACGAGCAGTACTGTGCGAGCGAGATAAAGCGTGAGGTGGCGCTGATGGACTCTCAAACTACAGAAGATACAACTAACATAATAAAATTTTGTCTGTAATTCAGACTTTATCTAGCACAGGATCCCATAAATTAATAAGACAACATGTTTTGCTACACATAGATATTGACATCGCTAGTCACAAATCGGCTGTGAAAATCAACGAGTGGACGTAAGATTTTCAAATCGCCAGCAAGCCGCCGGCGATCAAAGATCGCTGCGTATGTACCTAGAATCAGGCATTAAATACAGGAAAAAAAAAGTGCGCAAATTTTGACAAAATAAACTTAAGCGAGTTTTATTAAACATGTAATTTTTATTTTGATATGTCTTAGTACAAAAAAATAAAGTTATCGTTATTGAAAGATGTTTACTTTGGAACTGGGCCTCAAGTCTGCTATTACAATAGTGTCAGAATGGTCTATCATTGATTTCTTAATTGTTGATTTTGACAAGTTTCGTAATCTACTAATATAATGGCGTCATTTGTATAGCTGATACTGAACCACAAAAAAACAATTGCGCTTTGGTTATTTTGACGTGATAACGTCTTATAAATCGATGAACGCCGGCTGCACGCACGAAAAATCATGACTCATTGTCACGTTCCACCTGAGCCGAGCATGCAAGCGAGTGCGCGGAACTAGCGATAGAGAGGCACGATCGGCCTAAGCGTTCGGCTTGTGACGCATCTCTCTCTCGTTATCACGTAAAATTATCATCCGTAAACCGACTTTACAGATAACCATTTTTTTTTTATTTATATTTAAAACTGATCCATTTTAACAAGCCGCTTCCTCTCTCAGTTTCCTGCATTGTGTCTGCTGTCTTATCTCAGTGACTTAGGAAATTGATTCACTATGGTAAGTAGGCTCTAGTGGATATGCTCTCTCTTTCTCAGCATCCCAATTTGCATTAAATTAATATAAACAATATTATGTAAATAATAGGTTATGTTGTGATGAAGAAAGTGTAGCTATGAAATTAAATAAACAAAAAACCTAACTTTGGTTTTTTCGTTAAATACCAAGCTATCTTTTTGGGCGCACACGTCATTAACACGCTCAGCGTCAAGGGACCTTGAGGCAACAGTGGACCTATATTTTTTTTTACAGAATTATCTTCTGTTACCAGAATACTATGTGAACTTAACACTTTACCCCCCTTGCCCCCGTTTCTTGTTTTTTTAAAGTGTATCACATAAGATACACTGGCCCAGGAGTAAAACTCTGGGACAAAAACATTAGAGTCTACCTCAGGATATACACATGGCGCTGACCGTGTTAAAATGATGATGAGCAACTTCCTGTTCTACTCATTCTGTACCGATATTAACGTCATTTTCAAGTATTTATTTATTTGCTCTCTTGCAAATCACACACACATATTCAGCCTAGTTTTCAGTTAGCATCAGACTGACATACAACTGGCGAAATGAGAATGTAGATACAGTCGAACAAACTCTCTGGATTCAAACTAGTTGCAAGTTAGCGTATACCAAATGTCCAAATCGTGTTAAGAACTTAAGCATCAGATTAATGAAAGACTCACCACACAAGGAGAAAAGTATAATCAGCCTAGTTTTACCAAGTTATGGAAAGCATCAGACTGACATATAACTGGCGAAATGAGAATGTATGTACAGTCGAACAAACTCTCTGGATTCAAACTAGTTGCAAGTCAGCGTATACCAAATGTCCAAATCGTGTTAAGAACTTACTAATAACACGCGCACCACTGACCAAATATCTCAAATTAAAATCCATGATACAATTATTAATAATCCAATAGACATTGCAAACGCCTTTAATAATTTCTTTATCGATCAGGTAGTACAAACAAACACTAAAGTAACTTGTGCAGCTGCTAATATATGTAACAATCCGCATTCAATGTTTATGTCACCTGTCATACCTCAAGATGTCATGAAGGCAATCAAGTCTTTAAAAAATAAAAACAGCTTCGAATATGACGGCATAGCAACAAAGGTAGTCAAATTTGTATCGGAAAATATAGCTTCACACCTCAGTCACATTATAAATTTATGTATCAGCTCTGGAGTGTTTCCAAATACATTAAAAGTAGCTATCATAAAACCGGTCTTCAAAAAACAAGACAGAGAAAACTTAGCCAACTATAGGCCTATTGCCTTAATTCCAATTTTTTCCAAAGTAATAGAAAAAATATTATACGACTCAATTAATAATTTTTTGGATAAATATAATATTTTATGCACTGAACAGAAGGGTTTTAGAAAGAACAAAGGTGTTAATTCAGCTGTTTTCGACTTACTTAGTATAGTATTAAAAAATGTTGACAAAAAATTACCTATATGTGCAATCCTCACCGATATGACAAAAGCTTTTGACTGTGTCCATCATGAAACGTTACTTAGTAAACTCAATATGTATGGCATTAGAGGAAACGTGTTCAATCTAATAAAATCATATTTAAACGACCGTAGACAATATACAGAAATATCCCGGGTATGTATTAAAAGCAAACGTGAAAAGAAATACTTATCCGAATATCGATATATTAAACACGGCGTGCCTCAGGGTGGAGTCCTAAGTTCTCTTTTATTTCTGCTGTATATCAACGATTTACCAAGTCACATTAAGGACCCAATGATTTTATTTGCTGATGACAGCACCGCATTAATTGGTTGTTCTGATACAAATAAATATGAAGAAAACATTAATAATACACTAAAAGACATTATAAAATGGCTTGAAAAAAATAAATTAGCAATTAATCTAGAAAAGACTAACATAATATCTTTTTACCAACGAACATCTTTACCAAATTTAATTATTGAATATGATAGTCAGAAGATAGATCAAGTACAAAAAGCGAAATTCCTAGGCATATTTATCGACAGTCAATTAACATGGAAACCACAAGCAGAAGAAGTTTGCAAAAAATTAAATGCATCTGCTTATGTCCTCTTCAATCTAGCTAAGAAAGTGAACATCTCTACAACTTTGATTGCATATCATGGGATCGTGGCATCTACTCTGAGATACGGTATAATTTTCTGGGGAAATTCTTGTCTGAGGGAACAGGTATTCAAAGCCCAAAAACGTTGCTTGAGGTCAATTATGAACATGAAGACAACAGATAGCTGCGTTCCGGTGTTTAAATCCCTAAAACTGTTAACCTTTCCGGCAATTTATGTTCTAGAAATGGCAATATTCGTTAAACGGAACATGCACCTTTTCACTACAGTACAACAAATGAGGCAAAGACCAATCAGGAGTCAGTATAAAAATCTTTTACATGTTGAGAGCTGTAATACTGCTTTACTTAAAAAAAACATTACTTGCATGGGTCCTACGATTTATAATAAAATACCTGACATAATAAAGAATGACACAATACACAACTTCAAAAAAAGATTAACAACACTACTTATTGAGAAATGTTATTATTCTATTAACGAATTTTTAAATGATGATGACATAAACTAATTATTCTTGATTACCATCAATTATAGAAGTAAATAACCTAACTTAATAAAGTCTTCGTTTTGACATTATATTCGTGTAATTGTGTTCGTTCTTTCAATTGTATTTTTTATTTGTTATATTTTTTTTTTTGACATCCCTAATTTAGTTAATTTGTATTCAATATTCATGTTCAATAATATTACTTGCATGATCATTATATTATTATAATTATTGTTTATACCTCATAAACAACAATTTTTGCATGCCTATTTTAAGGTAAATTGTACAAGGATCACAACTTATTTTAATATCTTATGTCATGTACCTACAATTTATGCAAATAAAGCTTTCTTTCTTTCTTAAGCATCAGATTAATGAAAGACTCGCCACTTGTATGGTGAGTGCTTGTACTTTTCTCCTTGTGGTGAAAAGTATAAGCATTGGGTCAAGCTTGCTTATATTTGGCGCTAAATCTACCCATTCACGGTCAATTTAAAATGACGAAAAACTAAATTAGTACGTCATTGCAATGTAACTCTTATCGTATTGTTATAAAGTATAAATAGAAATGATTTCAGATTAATAAAACTCTCTGCAATTATTCTAATAAATACCTAACCTTACTATGATAGGAGTTACATTGCATACATACTAACATACCTCAGACATTCTTCTGGAAATTAATTAGTAATTTTATGGGTCACTGAAATTGACCTTAAACGACCTCTACCGGCAGACGTACGAAACAATGGCACAGGTCACTTCCTGCTACCAATTGTATACCAATTTTATTCGTCATACATAACGCTGGCTCTGTGAGGTTAGTGTCACTTTATTATGTCGATACAATGATAAATTCTATTGACATCATGTCAGCTAAAATATGAGGAAAAGTGGGGTAAAACATATTTCGACTTAAGTCACACGGCTTAAGGCTCACGGCCAAATTATAATACTCATTATTAAGGTTATAATACTCAGGTATTTTTGGTGACCTGGGAAAGTAAAGTAGTAGTTTTTTTAAGGTGCTTTGGACATGATTGCAAATTTGGGATAGCTTAATAAATTACGATGATGAGCACAGAGCAAGAAATGCGGCATAGGCTGAGCAGACTGGTGCGACGTGACGGTGAGACGCCCACGCGACGCGTGCGATTCTGGTAGAACAATTTCCGTGAAGTTCAATTCAATTTCTTAGAATAGAATAGAATAGAATACTCTTTATTATGTACACCATAAAAATTACAGATACAAATGTTGAAATTTTACAAGGGGTGACAAAATGGGCGGTCTTATCGCTAAAAGCGATCTTTTACAGACAACCTTTGGATGGATTAAAGGGGGAAGTAGAGACAATACTGCAGGAGGAATACTGTAGGATTATGTGTAATTTCAGTTTAGTGTCGTGTGTTGGTGATTTCCAGATAGTATACCGAAAATATAAGTAAAGTAACTATAATATAAACAAACAAACAAAACATAACATGACGCCTGCAATCCCCGAAGGGTTACACACATTAAGCCAGTGTTATTTAAGTCCCATGTATCAGGGGGCAACACACACACTCACATCACATCATCATCTCACATTTTGACCTTTTTTTCTTAACAACTCACCTGTAAGTACACCTTCATTAATATTTTAATATATATTTTTTTTGTTTCACCAAAAATAATACAATGGATTACACATACTAATAGGCTAGTAATAGAGAGTCTATAAAATGGGAGCATCTGTAGCCGGACTAGGACCAGTCCTGTATCTCGGCATACATCGCCAGACCCCTCACAACTGACAATAATACATATAAGCTCCATAGACATGCAAAAAGAAGCATCAATAAATTGTGCATAAACAGAATAATGAAAGAATACAAAAATGAGTGTGTCTGTATGTGTGTGTATATGCGCGTGATTTTGTGTAAGTGTTGATTAGTGAAAGGTGTTGGGGTGTTGGGTAGTGTAAATACGTCTTACCTAAAAATAAAATAAAATTGAATTAAAATTGTTTATTTGAATAATGAATAGGTTCTCTGTTTCCTCATAAGAAAGGGCAATTAGGTAGTTATGCACCTTCTTCTTACATAAAGATTTATTGAGCGGATAATATTAAGTTCTTTATTCATTATATGCAAATAAACTCTGAGTTTATGTTACGTACGAGTACGTGTAATAATATATATTATCTACACAGGGTGGCAGGGACATCGACGCACCATGGATTTAGTGCATGATTTGAATTTTTGCTTCGGTTATTAAAAGAAAAGTTTGCTGTTCCATACATTTAGACCGCGCACTTTTGTATGAAATGTTTTTTTTTTAATAACCGACCAAAAAGCTCAAATCTTGTGTTGAATCCATGGTATTAGGTTGTGCGTCGATTTCCCTGCCACTCTGTATATTAAAAATGAAATGCTGTTCTTCGGTAAGCGCATCACTTCAGAAAGGCTGGACCGAATTGGCAAAATTTTGTTTGAATATTTTCGTATTCGTCCGAAGCAGGTTTTTACGGAAAGAAAAATTTGAAAAGTTGCCGGGAAAATTGGAAAATTCGGGAATACTGAAAGTGCATTTTTTATGGGAATTTTGTATGAATTATTGAACAAAAAATTCCCATTCAAATTTTTAACATTTTGCACCATCGTTCTATAACTAAGACTGTCTTCCTTCCACAGTGCTTGAACGTGCTGGTGGCTGCGGGAGCAGCGGGCGCGGACAACAAGCAGCTCGCCTCCTACAAGGCGATACATTCTTGCGCATGTGCGCCGGGGGAGGCACGAGTGAGTTTTATACAAGGTGTCATTGAAACAAACTGAAAATCTCTTTAGGAGTCACTGTATTCATCTTTATGAACTATAATATGGAAAAAAAATCATAATAGAAAATCTACTGTTCCTTATATTTTGTCCAGACCTATGGAACAGCTGTTTATTTTTTTTTCAATTACAGGGTTGATCTATATAGTATAGTTTTTTTTTTATAATGACGAGTACAATGACCTCTTAAGAGGTTTTTTCAATCACACCTTGCTTACGTGAAAATATTGATGTGGATTGCATGAGATAGATTTATTTATTGATTATTCCTTAGAATAACCACAAAAGTTGGAACAGCGAGACGAATTTGAGACAAATTAAATCGGTCTAGCTGGAAACTCCTTCTTTTGTTGAAGTCGGTTAAAAAGCAGCAACTTTCAATAAAAAGAGTCTGCAGATATGCTTTTTTTCTGTTCAGAAATATAATGACGTTATTTAAAATCAAACGCCGTGGTTAGTTGACAATAATAATATAAACAAGTCTGTTGAATTACTGAACTGCTAACCGTGATTATTTAATAGGTGGCTTCCACAACCATTTTCCAGAGTAATTGACGGTATTTTAATGACTTAAAACCTTTAGTAAGTCATTGCAATGTAACTCATAACTCACTGTAAAAAAAAAAAACAAGTATGAGTTTGATAAGACTTTCGGCTGTCATTCAAATTTATACCTTACTTAACCAAGATAAGAGTTCCATTGCAATGACTTACTAATGGTTTTACGTCGATCGTGAATGTTCTACTGAAGGTTGAACTTCCGACCTTTTAGTCACCGACTACTGTTACTAATTTGTTTGTGTTTGTTAGGTATTTTGTTTTGGTTTAACTCTGTTTTGTTTTTTAAGAGTTTTTGACTTACATAACTGGTTGCATTTGGTAACAAAATGTTTTCTTTATCATTTCTGTTTCATTATGCTTATATTACACAATATGCATTCTAGATGATGTTAATAATCTTCTAAATATCTTTCATAAAATCGAACGACATTTGGTTTGCATTTTTTTAATATGTTTATTATCAAGCACCAAACAATTTTAAATATTTCCTTATGGATAGCCTTGTTTAGATTGGATTGCTATTTTCAGATAAGTTCAAACGTGTCCAGAATCAAATAATGGTTCCGATTCCCTTGTTCACAAACTAAATTAAATTTAAGTTCAGTGCATCTTTTTCTTTCTATTTCATTAAGAAAAGGACAGAAGATAAATTTTAGTTTAGTCCTGTCAAATGAATCAGCGCTTGACGTAAATTGACGTAATTTTAGAAGGCAAGTTTTTAATCACGTCTAAACTTGTATGGAGTAGTGACAGGCGCTGATTAATTTGACAGGACTAAACTAAAATTTATCTTCTGTCCTTTTCTTAATGAAATAGAAAGAAAAAGATGCACTGAACTTAAATTTAGTTTAGTTTGTGAACAAGGGAATCGGCACCAATATTTATAATATTAGCTTGTTCGAAACCCTAAATTTAGAGTGAAAAAACAAAAATGCTCACTAATATGAGCATTTCTGCTTTTTCACTTTGCCTCATTCATTCTTTATTTCATAGAATATTTTTGTTTTTTTTAACCTACGAAAAAAAGGAGGAGGTTCTCATTCGACGCGTAGGTATATATTTTTTGTATCTCTTTTTCTCACCTCTTCAATTCTCAAATTTCAGTGCGCCTTACCAAACTGCATCAATATAAACGGAACCCGCTCCCCCTTCTTCCTGCACGCTCCGGAGCGAGAGCGACGCAACTCCGTGCAGGAGCGACGTGGCTCGTTGCCATCCACCGTTGGCTCGGTCAGCTCCACTCGCTCGGGTCCCGCTGACGGCCTGTATGTGAACCCCATGCAAAGGGCCACGTCTACCACTGTGACGCATCATAGCTCATCTGGGGAAGAAAGCTCAGGTAATTTTCTGATATTCTTTTTGATATTTTCTTGATTAGGATTGGCTTCATTAAGTTGTCCTCCAAAATCTCAAGTTTGTAGGTAAGAAAGAGTGTCGGACATCGTAACACATTGGTTTTGGCAGCTTCTGTTGTCTATGTATTAGCTAGTAAGTCGCAGGAGCAATGCGGCTCGTTACCGTCCACCGTGGGCTCGGTCCGCTCCGCTCGGTCAGGTCCCACTGACGGGCTGTATATGAACCCCATGCAGATGGCCAGGTCTACCAGTGTGATGCGTTATATGTAGCTTATCTGGGGAAGAGAGCTTAGGTATTTTTTTTTGTCCGGGGTGGAAAATCCTCATGTAAGTCCTTCGCCCTGGGGCGGGGAGAGGTCTTTCAGACTCTTACTGACTACAAACCACCCCGGTGTTCCCCTCCCACACTTGCATCGGGGAACATGGGATCTAGTGCGACTTCCGCGATTCCCGGCCATTGCGGGCCACCACAGGCTCACGCGGGGAATGAGGTAAAAAACTCGCGACGTCCAATAGGGGCGCGCGTGGAACACTACGCGCCGCCACCTCGCCTCGGGGCCCTTGGAACAGCCTGATTCAAGCTTTATGGCGGCTCGGCGAGTTGTTGCGCAGCAGCGAATTAATGTGTCAGCGGGGGTGACGGGTGGTGTATTGCGCAGCGAGTAGCGCACTTCAGAGCCGCCATTAAGTTTGAAGCGGTTGAAGGACTCTGGACGAAAGATAATATAATTTTTATTTTTATTACGTGTTTAGTGTCCCGTAACGTGTTAATGTAGGTCCTGGAGAAACTTGAGGTGAATTTACGAGGGTTGAGAGGTGTATTGAAACTTTTCGTAGTATCCTGAGAAGAAGTTTACTTCTTCTACAAAACTTTTATCTATTTACTTTTAAGTAAATAGATAAAAGTTTTGGGAGCATTGTGTTCTAGAGACTTGACCAAATTGTTTGACCTAGTAAACACCAATACCAGAACATTTCAGCCATATTTGAAAAGTATACTCACAAAACATCTTTAAAAGCATCATATCAAGTTTCTATAAATAAATATCATATTGATCCTCAAAATTGATATCCCTACCATATGATAAGAAATCGGCAATCAATTCCGAATTTCTCATCATAAAACTCTTATATTAGGCACTTTTGCTTTCCAATACACGTATACCAGAGATTAGCGTCCCGAGATGAAAGTAAGAGTCAACCGGAGGTCTTTATTACGTCGCAAGGTCGGTCACAGAAGTTGTGTTTAGCCGGTTCTTGACTGCGGCGAGCACGCACGCATTGTGTTACACAACTTTGTACCAAAAGAAGGTGAACTACGTGGATGGTATCTGCTGAAAGTTAGGTACTGTTACCGTAATAGATTTTTATCGTGGAATTTTCTGTAGTTTTTACAGACAGAGATATTAATTGCTTATTAAAAAGGTCTATCATGCGTCCGTCTCATTTATTTAGTAGTTTTTATTTTGGTTTTATTATCAATTTTATTTAAAATCACACTATTTATGTACTTATTCGTTGTTATTTTTATCTGACACAAGTTTTGTTTATTTAAGTATGCAAACACACGTTGCAGTATAAAACTGATTCACATCCGTCACCTCACACTTCAGGTCCCATTGAAAACCAGCGTCAGGTACTAGTTAGTTGTCAGGCATTTTTTCTGAACTCGGCCTTTTTGGTGCAGCCGTGAGGCACACTCTCCTGCTAATTTCTTATATCGTACTTTACACTTTTTATTTGATTTTTATACACTTAATTTTTTTTATCTGCTGTTTATTATATTTTGTACCTTTTAAGCTGCTAAATAACTGTATTTTCATTATAAAATTGACATGCTTCGTCAAATCCGTGTGCATGCCAAGTACACTAAACCGATAGTTATGAGATAGCCTGGTTCGTGAGAAGGACATAGGCTATTTTTCATCCTGGATATTTGTGTATAAAAAATGATAATATTCAAAACACACGCAGACGAGTTACTTCATTATACCTATACTACGAGTAGATGCGTCCCGATCCCGTGGGAATATCGGGATAAAAAGTATCCTATGTCCTAATGCAGGTCATGGTCTACCCATGTGCCAAATTTCATCCGAATCCGTTAAGCCGTTTTTGCGTGAATGCGTAATAAAAAACAAACAAACTCACTTTCGCATTTATAATATTAGGATTATGCTCGCCGCTATAAACTCCCGTCTTCACTGTACACTAACGTAAACTACTGTACAGTTACTGAAGACGCAACTGGTTCTCTGTTGAGTAGTATTACGATGAGATAATAATATGTTGAGAACTGGTTGTATATTATGATCGTGATCGACTACAGGTGGACTCTTACTGACTAGACGCGTTTAGGCACGACCGGTTTGCGAAATATTACTATTTCATTGATTGCGATTTGTGGTAGTGAGTGATACTGGGAAAAAGATTATCAGTTTTAGAACCATACAGGGTCAAATAAAATTTCCTAGCGAAACTCCCGAGATGTGGTGTGTATATCTAATCACGAAACCAAAATGAAAAGAAGGATTTGACGATTTTATTTTTATTTGATCGTGTTAAGACAACAACACCTAAACCGCGGTCACTGTCAGATTGCATAGAAAAGAAAGAGAAGCGCGATGATACAAAGCTTGTAATTTATTGCAAAATATAAAGCAATTATCTATTTACTCAAAATTGAGTTGAGTAATCGAAAATAAAAAACAACCAAGTTCTGCATTCAAATAAGACGTCTTGATATTAATTAAATACGTAACGTATGTTGATAATTAATACAGATATTTTGGATTAGAACTCAAGGTAAGAGGTTAGTTTAACGTTAGTTTGTATCGAGATTTTTTTTCAAAACGTGTTTTGGTAGCAACCAAGTTCTAGGAAATATGTTCAAAATTAACTTATCTTCCGCTACCACAAACTATACAGATTTGGCATTTTTTTAAGTTACCGATACCCATCAAGACTGTTTAGTTTACAAAAAAAAAAAACAGATTTATTAAACTGATATTTCAAGTGACTACACTAACGGCGGTTGATGACCCCAAAAGAAAAACTCATCAAATTTATTTATTTTTTGTTTTATCATTTTTTTTAATGTTTAGATATCGATACCGATCACGTCTGGAGTCTTGCTAGCCAATTTAATTTGACCCTATATATTTTCCTTGGTATGAGGGGCTTGTGACTAAGTAATAACAGCCGCACAGGTCAATCGATCAGGTTAAGCTACGCTTGCCGCGGTTGGTCCGTGGATGGGTGACCATCTTTACATACCAAGGCCCCTCCGTCCCTCAGAAAGCACGTTAAGCCGTTGGTCTCGGCTGTCATTCGTGGATCTTTGACAGTCTTACCAAGGTTTATCGTATTACCCAGTAACTGGGTTGTGGAGGTCAGATAGGCAGTCGCTCCATGTAAAATACTGGTATTCAGCTGCATCCGGTTAGACCTGTAGCCGACCCCAACGTAGTTGGGAAAAGGCTAGGTAAATGATGATACTTTCCTTAGTATTTTTTACAAATATTCTCCATAAACTGCTCACAAGTAATCCAAATAAATATAAATGCTCAAATAACTGTCTGTCTGTCTGGTACCGGCTGAACGGATGTAGATGAAAGGTGCCGTAGGTATCCGTCTCATATGGATAGACCATGACCTGGGTTAGGATAGAGGATACTTTTATCCCGGAGTACGTTCCCGTGGGATAATCTCCAACGTTCGTTGCCCGCGTTTTAGTTTATTTTTTTTTGTTTATTTTTTGGCTAGTCTGTACACCACAAAAAGTAAGTTGGGATTTCTTTCCCACCAAAAGTACGGTAAAGTTTTTTCCGATATCTGACTTTTCTAGTACTCAAACCTCAGTTGATCCGATAGAGATTTTTGATCCTTATAAGAAACAGGCATAAAAAAAAACTTCTTGTGAAAACTGCCCATTTCCTTACTGACTGTATTTTTTTTCAAAATCTACGAATGCAGATCAAAATGTTTGAAAAAGTTAAGGACAGTTTCCTATGACCGTTTTTCTGTAGCTACAACGATTAAGGTACCCTTATTGCCCCATCTTAAAAATCCCACCCTGTATTCATATTTTCCAGAACCTTGTAGCTTAAGGATGACTGAAACGATATATAGACCTACTTGCCTTTTATTACTGGAATGTTCACGTAAGAAACAAGTGAGAAAATACGTAATAATTACCCACATTTCCAAGAAAAAATTTCCAACAGCAGGCAGGCACTCTTTCTTCGTTACTTCATACGTTTTTCAGCGACCATAAATATCAATACCGACACAATCATATAGTTATCATAGAATTCTATTACCAAGGCGATGAAGAAAGCATTTTCTATTTCTCGTTGGGGTAATGATCGCAAACGCTACTGCTGCCCAGAAGGTACTGGATTTTATTTCTAGGTCGGGCAAAATGCAATTGGGTTTTTCCATCAGGAATTTCTCAACAGCAGCTCGAAGTCTGGAGTTGTCCGGCTGATGGTAAATAGACCGCTATTGCATGGGGCTTAAGCATAACTGGCGAAATGTGGGTGTACTATAGGTACACCTTTGCCTAACCCTTCGAGGATAACAGGCGTGATGGTTTGTAATGTTATTAATAATAAAGTTACATCAATAAAAAAATAACAAAAAGCTCTATGTGAAGTAGAATATTGCTTCATCAAAACGGCTTAAAAATACTTCTAATTTAGCTTCCTACCATAGTTATGGTCAACTTATAAAATATCCATAGGCGAGCACTGCCTACCTCTCTAGATTATTTTCACAGTATATATAATAACAGATACCTATGTAGGTATAATGTATAATCATAGCACCCATGTACCATTACATTAGCCGAGCAAATGCGTGAAAAATGGAGCGCATCTAATTGTAAACACGACGGAAATGAATCGCCAGGAAGCGCGTACGCAGGTAATTGTTGCACCCCATTGAGCAGTTGCTTTCCTGCCGCGGTCGCGAACAGACGTGCTTGCCGCGCTCCTGAATTATTGTAAAAGAGAGAATACCAGCAATGTGTGGTGCACATCGCTTTTATTCTTGTTTCTTTTCTAAATGCTTTTAGTAGAAGTGAATATTTTTATTAGTGAGTTGGGTTCTATAATTAATGTTCTCTGATTGCTGGGTTTTTCAAGATGGATCTGGTCCAGAGATCTTTGATACAAGACTGGGTGGATGTTATAGATTTAGAATACGGTGTGTTCAGTGATTAATATTTCGAGTATTATCTATATTATGTATTTCGGGAAATAATAAGCAGTTATAGGTAATGTATTGTATTTATGTATGTAGTTTATTATAAGTACACCATCTTTATCATCCTAGAGGCATTCTTTTGCTTTTTTCTACTTGAAATGTCTGACAGAAAAATCACGTTCTGTTAATAATATTGTTCGGAGAGAAAACTGAGCGGGGCTGCTCAGAGTCCGTTCTCTTACGTAAAAAATCATACCAATAGCGGAGAGTACAAGAAACAAACATTATGCAATATTTTCATTACAGATATAGGGGAATAAGGAAGAGCTATCAACCGGACCCAAGTAGTCGGAAATAAAAGCAGTATTAGTCTTACGCAAACAGTTGGATATCCTGGGTCGTTAAAGCCGTTTAAGCGTTGAAAATATGCGTTTTGTTAATGTTTATATTCACAAATTATTACCTATACTACTGCATTAATTAATTTATTAAAGTACAGCCACATCATTAAACAAAACGTTTCATTTCGATACGAAAATAATTAGAAATAAGTTAAAATTGACATCCAAGATTTTATTACATTGTTTGTTTGTTAGTTACAAGGTGAAATCTCTTATTAAATTAGCCTACCTATCTCTTAATCCACGGTCCCATGGCCTGTTGATGCCTGTCACGGCCTGGCGCGCGGCCACGCTTGTCGAGGCCTGTCGCGGCCAATCCCGAACATCCCCATCACAAGCCTCATCGGATCGACGGTTCCCACGGCCTGTCGGCTTGTGAGAAAGCCCGCAACCGGCCTCGACAGGCCATGGGACCGCGGCTTTTATCATTGGACTATTTCTTTATTGATGTTATTATGTACCATGATAAAACTTATATTTGGGTAATAATAACAATCTTGGTATATATACCCCATTAGGTAAAAAGTATCTTGCCTAACACATACATAACATAGCACATTATCCGATAGTACTGCAATATTTCACCAATCTACAGAATTTACGCAATGTACCTACTTAATCGTAGGTGATTAATCATAGTTTGGATTTACTGAACATGAAGAATTGGCTTTATATAATTTTATAAGTGAGTCGGTTAATGCGGCTTCACGCTAGGTAATATGTTATTAATCAATCAGTAGGATCATGACAGGCTACTGCTGGATATAGACCTCTCCTGGACAATCAAGATAATACAAAACTTTTATACAAAAAAAAAAAAACGTTGAACTTCCAAAAAAAAAAAACACTACAAAGTGAAAAATAACTTTAATTTCGAAAGTATGTTTCGGTTCTGTATTTTAGTTTTTGACATCGACTTCTGAAATTAAAATTATTTTTCACTTTGACCACCGCGCAAGCTTCTTCTACCAAATGAAAAAAAAATCATAATCGGTATTAATCTTGGAAGATATCAGCTATTTACCGAAAAGTGCAAGATACGCATAGCTTCATCAGAACATATAACTATGTATGTATGTTTCTCACACTTGAATCCAAACTGCATTTTGTTAAAGTTAAAGTGAAACTTTTCCATCGCCTAAAATTTTTTCGTCCATCTATCACATGTCGCATTACAGCAGTCCGCGGAGTAGGGGTGAAGTGAAAGGCGCTCGGCAGAGCAGCCAAGGCCAATATGGCGGTTTCACTTGCATCGTGGTTTCATAAAACCACAAAATTTTTTATCAAAGCCATTATTGGTCCATTATAGCTGTTACGAAGTCCAAACCAGATTACTTGCCCCGTTACTTGATTCTATTCCTCCTTTTACAGAATCAAAATATCACAAACTTCAAAGTCAAAATATTGTAGGGCTGCTTGTTCCAGCAGTTATGTCGATCCGGCCCAAAGGATCAAAAATGTACGAGCAGTCTGTGCGTACACTGAAATATTGTATTTATTTATAGTAGTTTTTTTCCACAAAACGGTACGGGAGCAGATACTTCGAAGACACAAAGATCGGAGGCGTCTGCGCGCCATATTCGCCATCCTTGTTGCCTACAACTCCTAAGTTTTAAACTGCATTTTGTCCCTCATCAGCTTACTTATGTGGATTTTTATAGAGCACATAGTCGTGCCACATGTTCAAAACCCGATTTCATCTCTTTCTCTCCACCCTAGCTTGCTCCGCATCAGACATCGACCACGCCGCTAGTGGCTGGTTCCTGCACAACAACAGCTGCAGCTCGGGAGCGCCGGCGGCGTTGTACCAGCGCGTGCGCGACCTGTTCCACACGCGCTCACCAGGTCCAAGGGTACCGGCTGAGGGACAGGAAGCGCCCGCTATGACTGGTAAATGACTTACTAATATTAGTGTTAAAAGCTGATCGAAGAAGAATTAAAGTTTTCAGGGATTGAAGAGCTAGTGAACACACACCAACATCACAAAAAGTTTAAGCAGTAAATGCAGTTGAACTAAAACCTAAATAAGATATTTCATTGGAGTGATAAAGCTGTGCTGTCTGGGGATATAGGATAGTTCTATGATATCATCACACCAAAAAGTTGGGCGTTATGTACGGAATAGTTCTGGAATAAGTTTGGTCTAAAGTATCTATGGAACTGAATATGAAACACCACAATTATTTTAAAAAGGAACGAGTTGGATAAATGATAGGAATTGAATAGATAAAAATATGATTCAGTAACCGAATCTTCAATTTGCCAATATTTAGAATAATATTGTTGTCCAGGGACGAGGCAGTCTGAAGAGCCGGATGACTCCATAATGACCGGTAAGGGGTTATGGAATTGGTGCAAGCGTCTGCTCATCATCCATTTCTGGAACTTCAACTGTATTATCTCACTATTCTGTTATGTGCTGTATTTTTGTTGCTTTTATCTGTTTTTATGTATAGCCTTCAAATGAATGGATTCATTCGTTAACACAATACCTTCATTATTCAGTGTCATCTGATCGGAGAGGTGACCCATCCATCAATAAAACAACATTGTAAATCAAATTGTGAATAGCACAGACATATCTTTTCCAAAAGAGATTAGATTACGATGAGTCTTATTAAATTTGGACCGTCTTGCAGCCAAAGCTATAATTAATTATAGAGAAACTCGTGATCTTCATTGAGCAGCTGAGAATTTTCGGCCATCACCTGAAAACAAGCCAGCTTATGCTCAAAAACTACATGAAACTGCTTCTGACTTCGAAAGTACTGCTTTTTCACTCCACGTTAAAACAAATCTTATTATTTTCATGGCTAAAACTGAAGACCTATGATGACATTGAATTATTGCTGCTTCGTCAATATGACCTTAAAAGATACACAAACGCACGCAAACACATACACATGCTCACACACACACTCACACACGCACACACACTGTTTTAGGATATATCTCCAAGTTTACCTTTCTTCATATTTAGTTATAGTTCAAGTCTTGTCTTGTTTAGTTTGAGATTTTACTTTTTGTTTAAATTCTATTTTCTTTTTGTACACCACTCTTACCATTTCATAATTTGTCATTGAAAAGGAGGTCCCTACGTAAGATTGATTGTAAAACTTGTACAAGTTTCTGCAATAAACCTTTTTATTTTTTTATTATTATGCATCTTCAAACCGACTCCACTCCGCTTCATCAAACCGACCTCCGTAAACCTTTCTCACCGTGGTTCTATTTGTGCAGTGAAGGCAGAGATCCACGGCTCGGCGGAGACAACGACTGCGCAGGAGCAGTCGGACAGCGACAGTGGTGCTGAGGGCACCCGCCGCGACCACCACTATGAGGACATCTACATGCCCAGGGAGGAACATCAGAGGCGAAGGTTGGTTTAGGTTTTTCTTGCAATATTATAAATTCCTCTTATTACATTTTGAATACACATAAATATATTAATAAAAAGCATTAAAATATAATTTTTTAATATTATTTTGAACATTTTATAATATATTCTGTTCGAATATTGAGACTATAGAATTTGAGACTATTATTAGTTTTGTGTATTTGACATTTCTCGGGACCTAGGGTCCCTTTGGAATGCGTACGAGGGGCCGAAGTCAACTCGCAAAGGCTTGTTAGAGGCTTTTAATGATTATTATCAGCATTTTGTGTCCTACTGCAGGCCAAAGGCCTTTCTTCTCTTCTTCCACTTATCTACTTGCTGTATGTGGCCAATCTTTAATAAAAGAGTCGGGTTCGATCCGATATCTCCTGCAGGCTTAGCATGGCGCTATCTATTTCTACTCTACTGTAGAATAGAAATCGTTTGTCTACATTACTAGGTAGAAAACTGTCAACTGTCTACACGGAAACATAATTTTTGTCTACTCTTCCGTCAACAAAACACTTCTCTTCGGTTCTCGTGCTAAACCTGTGGGAAATATTTTCTTCCCTATGATTGATTTATCATAGCGTCTTTCTAGAATAGAATCGACATTTATTTTGCAAATTAGGGTAACATATAGCTCAGCCATATTTCATCATTCGGCATTCAAACATTATGTTATTATCATTCACCCAAGTTTGACCAAAGGCCAGAACATTTTTTTTTCTCTGATAAAAACTTAGTCACACTATAGTACGTTTTATCAATAAAAAAATTACGTAGTCTACTCTTAAACAGTGCTGTTATTAAGTCTTTTTTAGCATTTGGTAATTTATTGTAAATAATTGGGGCCATACAAAAATCACTTCTGCGCATCAAAGTAGTTTGACACGTTAATTGACATAATTTACAATAGTCAATTATGTCAATTAACGTGTCAAACTAACAAACAACAAACAAATACAACTAATAGGCGTGACTATAGTCACGCCTTTTTATTGGCAAGATAGCTATACGAACAAAACGACTTGGATTTTGCTTTACAAACATAGCTACTTCGAAAATATAAGTACAAGGAAGTGTCAAGATCTTGTGCTGCTGTCTTTTCAATAACTGCTCGTACGATAGAATCATTAGAAAAATCTAGTACAACATCCAAGGTTAAAGATTTTTTTCGAGGGTAGGCTCGCTGTTTGATTCTGTTAGGCTACGTCAACGTCAGACGCTACCGACAGCGTGCGTTAACGTCACGACGAGTGACCGACACGCCGCTGCGCCGCCCGTTGCCAAAATGTTCGTAGCCGTCCGTCACCGACGACGGCCGAATGCTGTGTTCGTAAACACATGCGCGTGGTCTCGCTTGCACACCGGCCGCGACGCCCGACGGCTTGCTGTGACGGCGGCAACGAACATTTTGGCAACTGGCGGCGTGTCGGTCGTCCGTCTTGACGTTACCGCACGCTGTCGGTAGGGTCTGACGTTTTAAAGAGAACCTAGCCTTCGGCATGGTGGCAAGGTCCATGTGGATGCACCACAAATCAAGTCAATCAGTGGAGCGGGCCTTAGTAATTAGTAAGTTGTTAAATTGGTATATTAAGCCCACCTCTACTAGTATTTATTAAGAAACCGGGATTCGCCTCAGTTTGGCCAGAGCTTAACTTTCATTGTTTTCACCAGGAGCAGTTCTCGCGACTCCGGCAGTCACAGCCGCCCCGGCAGCGCCGCGCTCGTGGTCGACTACAATACCAAAGACAATACTGACACGTAAGTCACTTGTTACATACATACAGGCTGTTAGGTTAAACAAGGGACATACTTAATGGGACTCATAAAAATAAACAACCTTTAATAGTCGCAATAATTGCCAATATCACCGTCTCCATAAATCAATGCCGGCTTCTATCAATCTCCGCGCTCTTTATTTTCAATTTTGGCGGGCCGCCGCCTCAGTACCCGGGGTTACGTCAAGTTGACAGCTGTCAAAATCGTTCTAAAATCAACTCTGTAAGTTTGGCGTCGTAAACCTTTTAGACGCCACGTCAGGGCTGTTTATTATGTATTTTTAAACTACATAAAGGTACAATATGGTAAAGTCAGGAAAAACAATTGTTTAGTAAATTGACTACCAAAATAAATTGATCGTTTATTAGAATCAAAACTGCCATTTTTTGACAGTTGTACCATGGCAAATTGACGGAGTGTGTCTAACTGATAAACAATTAATTTTCCAGGCAGTACAAAACCATAAGGCATTTTATTTCATACCAGTTGCTGTTCTTTTTGGGCTGTTTACTATAAAACGTGTCTTAGGCCCACTTGCACCACAATTCACTAAAATGGATTTAGCACTAAATAAATTTAAAACATCGTTCTATTTCTGCCAATCGTTGGAAGGTGCAAGAGATGAGAATGATGTTTTAAATAAGTTTGGCGTTAAGAGAGTTTACGCCGTACGGCATTTCATACAAATTTTCAAGTCCTTATTTTCGAAATGTCTATTTAGAAAAAAGATAATTGGAAGTTTCTGTTTGTATGGAACATTTAAAATTGCTCTAATTTCACTGTTACACTAATTTTTGAAAATATTTTCTACTAACTTTTTAGACCTATGTATTCTGCTTATGTGTGTGAAGTTTCATTAAAATCGGTTCAGTCATTTCGAAAAATAAGGACTTGAAAATTTGTATGAAATGCCTTACGGCGTAAACGCTCTTAAATACATTTAGTAATTTTTAGTGCAAGTGGGCCTTTAAGTCAATATTGAACATGGAAATGTAACTGTTTCTAATCTGAGTTTTATTTTACGTAGCGTAAGCAAAGCATACGAGGAGGTGACTCCAGCATCAGAGGCGCACACCAAGTCGACGATAGCCACCAAACTGGCAGCTCTGACACATAAGGCACAGAACTTCGTAAGTTTACGATATGTCATTTCTAGTTCAGTCTTGATCGATCATCATCTTCCCAGCTTTTTCCCAACTATGTTGGGGGTTCCAGCCTAACAGGAAGCAGCTGAATATTTTACATGGAGCGACTGCATATCTCATGGAGCGATCTCCACAATTCAGGCACTGGCTAACACGATACCCCCTAGTAAGATTGGTTGTCAGACTATCGGACTTCTGAACGGTACTCTAAAGTATCGTCGACCTCGTAACTGCTTTATCACCCTTTTTTTATTTATTTTTTGGGTGGGAAATCATCAAATAACTTCTCCCGCTCTGGGCGGAGCGGGAGAGTGTGTCAGACTCTTACTGACTAAAATCCACCCGTATTCCTTCCTGTTGCCTGTGTTGCGGGGGCCTCGGTGACCCATAACTACTTTCCCGCGATACTTTATCACCCTAAGGTGACATTCCAATGTCAACGTCATAAAAAGACAAGGTTTATTTGTGTAAGTGATAGTTAGATAGTTTCAAAGTGTTAATTTAAGGAATTGTTGTCAAAAGTAATAAAGCATATACAAGGTGGACTTTATCTACTCCTCATAAGGACTAATAGTGGAGGCTTCATCATTCACATTTATTGGTGTGGAGACCGCGTATCGGCAAGCGTAGAGTGGGACGCCCCCAGCTAGATGGACTGACGACCTTAAAAAGGTGACTGGATGGGGAAGGCGGAGGACAGGGTGTTGTGGCGCAGTCTGGGAGAGGCTTATGTCCAGCAGTGGACTGCGTTAGGCTGAGTTGATTCTTTTTAGCGTGTCGATGGCAATCTAAATGGACGCGACTCAGAATTCGGTTACGTTTTTCGTCATTCATCCCACCTGCTGAGAATTCCACTCACAAGTTGCCTTGGCTATCCTGGAAGTCTTTAAACAGACTCCAGGCTCTGTTCAGGTGGAGATTCACAGAGACGACAACGATAGGACACTCAATATCGTGTCCTACGTATCCTATCATCGTTTCAGGAACTGATGGACGCTGAGTTGATTGATTCAGATTTATTAATTTATTTTCTTACCCTTAGGCCAGCCGCCTCTCATCCGCGGCAGGCAGTCGCCGTGCGTCAGTGTCGGACGAAGCCACCGTGGTCGCGGCCGCGTCCGCGTCGTCCGGCGTGTCGTCGGGCGGCAGCTCGGGCGACGAGGCGCCGCCGCCGCCGCCGCCGCCACCCGCGCCCCCCGCGCCCCCGCCGCCCGTCGTGCTGGAGGAGCCCGCGCTTAAACCTTCGGAGCTGAGGAGTCGATTAGGTCAGTGGAATAGTGTCTGTTTGAATATGGAACTGGGGGCCTGCCACCCAGCTCTTATAGAAGTATTATTTTATATTATTTCAGTGTAGGAAAGAGATGAAGCTCTACAGGACGTAAAGCTCCATCTCGTTCCCTAACCTTTTTATGTCATGTTTTTTTTTTTTAATAGATGTTCGTGATTTTACTCATACATTGCTATAAGGTTCTCGAATGACGCTGACAGGAGGGCGCTGTTGGTAAACAATTGTCCAATTTTTTGAGAAATGTCACTTGAAATCTATTAAAAAAACAAGATGGCGGCGTTATTCCGATTTTGGCCACGCGCCAAAATACCCTGTAGCGCTATACAGGGCGTCCCGCGACTTTGCGACATGGAGGGAAAGTACCTTAGATACTGTAGATAGAAAAAAATACTGAATGAAGACTTAATTTTGGTTTTAAACAGAATACGAACTGCATTCAAAGTTTTTAAAATTTTAAATAGCGCAATTTCAAGATTTTACTTTTATTTCAGATGCTATTTTATTTAAAAGGAATAAATGTCTATGATTAAGCCTTTCGATCGGTATAGTCAAATTAGAGGTTTTTTTTCACATTTAGCGGTTTCGATTCCGGGTTCAGACAGGCGATTATTAAAAATTCTTTGGATGCAGTATGTATTGATTTTAAGATAAAAATTAAGTCTTCAATCAGTATTTTTTTCTATCTACAGTATATAAGGTACTTTCCCTTCATGTGGCAAAGTCGTGGGACGCCCTGTATATGTGTTTTAGAGATCTATTGATGGCAATAAATGATAGTATGTGGCTACTACGTAGGAATTTACTTAAAATATTGTGTGTGACTTTTTCTCCACTTCGTTTAATTGTTATTTAGGTAATTTAGGTCTTACACCTACAAACTCGGATTCTTAACGGTTTTATTTATATAGGAACCTAAGGGAATCCAACCCTTGACTCACTACACTTTCACACACGACACTTTCGCAATTATAATATTAGGGGCCTCGGTAACCCTTTTGTACCTTCCCGCGACCCCGGCAGGGCTACAATGACAGCTAATTGAACCTTGAATGCATTAAATACGTGTATTTTTTTTTACATGAGGTATCAGACACTTTGTGCGCGTTGAATTGGGTAGTGAGTCTGTGCTCGGAGCTCGAGGCTAAGTAATAACAGCCCCACGGGTCGATCCATCACGGGTTGATATGTGGATGGCTAACCATCTTTACGTACCGAGACTCCTCCGTGCCTCGGAAAGGAAAGGACGTTAAAGCTATTGATCCTGGCTGGCATTCGTGGATCTTTGACAGTCGTTGGGGGTTGTCAGAAGCCAGATCGTAATACCCTGTTACCCGGTTGTGGAGCTGATTACCAGTATTTTACATGGAGTGACTGCCTATCTGACAGGCAGTCGCTCCATGTAAAATACTGGTATTCAGCTACATCCGGTTAGACTGCATCTGCCCCAACATAGTTGGGCTAAAAGGCTAGGAAGATTGATTTGGTAGTCAGTCTAGTTTAGTAGTTGCTTTTGTAAAGATATCCAGTGAGAAATACGGGTAAGTGAGACCACTTACCCATCCATGAGCGTGTTAAATATGTTTATCAATTATTTCTTTACCAAAACACTATTAAATGTATACATATGTCAATGAAAGTAAAATCGCAAAAAAATGGTTGTCTGTAAAGTCGGTTTACGGATGATAATTTTACGTGATAACGAGAGAGAGATAAGTCACAAACCGAACGCTTAGGCCGATCGTGCCTCTCTATCGCTAGTTCCGCGCTCTCGCTTGTACGCTCGGCTCACGCGGAACGTGACAATGAGTCATGCTTTTTCGTGCGTGCAACCGGCGTTCATCGTTTTATAAGACGTTATTACGTCAAAATAGTGATGGGTAACTCATCAATTTTATTTGAGGTTGAGGGAGGAATCGTCAACGGCGTATTCACCTCACGACTCGTGAGCCCGAGCTGAATTCAGCCGAACGTACGAGGGAGCGAGGTGGGCGGGCGCGACGACGACTCACGAGTCTCTACTCACTCGCGGCTCGCGAGTACTCACGAGTCACGAACTCGTTCGCCTCACCCTTCGCCGCGATTTCATATTGTCAATGTCAATTTTTGAAGACGCATGAATGAGTGAGGTGTAGTGAGGTGGTTCAATGAGAAAATTCGAGTTACTCTTTCAATTTGCGATCAAGAGTACCTCAAACGAGGGAGCTCATGAGTGAGGGACTCATCTCTACATCAAAATAAAAGGAAAAGTAGACTACAAAAACGTTGCTTAGTTCTTTAAAACATAATTTAAAAACAAACACCATACCAAAACTCTTTTCCCTTTCAAACCCAAATCAGCGTAAAAATCACGAAAAACCACCGCATAATTAACATAAACCTCATTGTAATACCTAATTGCGTCTTAATTAGTTAATTTGACATCGCCTATTAATATTAATAGAAAGAAATTAAGCTGAGCGGTAATGAAATGCGTTTACTTTCTACCGAAATGGGCTGTTAGTAACGTTCTGATTGTACAGAAACAATAAAAATATACACGACTTGCTTGGATTAAAACTTGTGTCGTACTTTCCATTTTAAAAAGAACCGGTAATGCTTTCGCGGATCAGGAGTTCATGTTTCCAAAATTGTGTCTTGTGAGAGTTATGCACATCATACAGTACCTAAATTACATCATTCTCCTGCCGTTTTCCTATTTAATTTATCCATGTCTTTTTCTTCCATACTTCTCCATACATAAATACACATACATAACATCACGCCTTGTCTCCCAGTTGGGTTGGGCAGAGGTGTACCTGTAGTACACCCACATTTTGCCAGTTATGTTTAAGACGCTGAAAACACCGCTGAAAAGAAAGAGAAGCGCGATGACACAACGCTTGTAATTTATTGTAAAATATGAAGCAATTATCTATATAATCAAAATTGAGTTGAGTAATCGAAAATAAAAACAACCAAGTTCTGCATTCAACTATGACGTTCTTGTTATTAATTAAATACGTAACATATGTTGATATTTAATACAGATATTTTGGATTGGAACTCAAGGTAAGAGGTTAGTTTAATGTTAGTTTGTGTCGAGATTTTTTTTTCAACTGTGTTTTGGTACACGGAAAAAAGGATGACTTAAATTAAGACAATATCCTTTTGGTCAAGACAAATATTGATTCATATATGGGGAAAACAATATATTCTTGAATGAAGTAAAATTTTGTCTCAGTTTTATTGTCTTCTTCGAAGACATTATACTTAAATGAAAAATTATTAAGTTTAATTTTAAGAATATTATTTCTCTCTTAGAATATTTTCTTCAATTAAGATTATTATAGTCTTGAATCAAAAATATTTGTTTGAGTCAAGAATAAAAACCAAGTATTTATTATTCTTAATTTGAGTAAACAGGTTTTCTAGGACTGAGTACATTTACTTACGTTAAGAAAATATTTACTTGGATTGAAACAATTTTTCTGAGAATATTGATATTCTTCTCTGAAGAGATCCTTTTTTTCCGTGTAACAACCAAGTTCTGAAAAATATGTTCAAAATTAACATATATTTTTTCCGCTACCACAAACTATACAGATTTGGCAATTTTTTTTGTAAGACAAGCCTGTTTTGGTCATTTGCCTCAAGTCAGCGCCTTAAGACTGGTTGTTAGACTTTCGGTCTTCTGACGACCCGTAACGGCTATCAAAGATCTACAAATGACAGCTGGGACCACAATTCACAAAAAATCCTAGCCCAGCCTTTTCCCAACTATGTTGAGGTCAGCTTCCAGTCTAACCGGATACAGCTGAATACCAGTAATAACCGGATACAGCTGAATACCAGCGACTGTCTATATCACCTCCACTACCCAGTTACTGGGTAATACGATAACACTTTCTGCTTTCTTTTTTATTTCTTTTGTGCTGGTGTTTGTATTATCGTTTATGAAATTTATTAATTACAAGGATTTCACTTACTTGAAACATTTTTTACAGCTTAATTACAGTATTATAGACACTTTAACATACATACGATTTTTTTTCTTTGTTTACTTTCTTTATTATCTTTCTTTCCTTTCTTTTTTTTTCTTATTTTAATAGTCATTAGGCCCGCATACCATTGTGAACTGGTCTGGTGAAGTAAAACTTACCTTATACTGACGCGATCGGCACCGTTAGATATAAACACTAAGTATACCGTGCAATGCTCAGTTTTACTGTAGATGTTGAAAGTGGTGAAAAACCATTAATTACACGCGAAAGCTACGCGTCTACCCATTAAGACCAGCCCGGTGTCTACTTGAAACTAGAATTAACTGAGCTCTAAACTAAACTGACCACAATAACTTACTTATACTTAAGTGCGGTGATTGTATGTAGGTTGTGGAGTGACGCTAAATTAAAATGTAGGGAGAGGAAATATAAAATCCACTTTATTCAATTCATACTAAATATAATAAATGCGAAAGTAACTCTGTATTTCTGTCTGTTTGCACCGTTTCACGCTTAAATAACTGAACTGGTTGATATGAAATTTGACGAATAGGTGACCTGGGACCCTAAGCTAGTTTTCATCTTCGATATTTAGCATCTAAAACAAAGATACGAGTAAACTCACCTCTCTATAGGCTCAGCCGAGAGATGAATTCTTATATAAAATCCACTCCAGATGTTGACATATAGCATGACTCCGTAAACATCTTTAAAACCCAAGTTTTAAGGCTCCTACATACTGGCGCGACTTGTCGCGCGACGCGACGCGACACAAAGACACCGCGTGTAGCGCTACAAGCGGTGCCTTTGTGTCGCGACGCGTCGCGCGACAAGTCGCGCCAGTATGTAGGAGCCTTTAAGGTCCCAAAGCACGCAACAATCCAAAATTCATTGTGTTAGTATGTAGGTGTTTCTTGCAACCTCTGTAGCTTATTTCTTATGTAATTTTATATTTTTCTGTTTTTAAAGTTTGTTTCCACTTAATTTTTTACTTTTCGTTTTTACCTTAGATTATCACCATTTTTGAGAATGTTGGTCCACCTGGTATTCGCAACTGTATAAGCTCATGGCTGTTACCTATTATTATTTGATATTTTGTATACAGAAGCTGTTGATGTACATTTATAAATAAATAAATATTTGTATAAAAATCTCACATAACAAATAACATAACGCCTTGTTTGGCCGAAGGTTTGGGCAGAGGTGTACTTGTAGTAGACCCACATTTCGCCAGTTATGTTTAAGTCCCATGTAATAGGGGGCGAGCCTATTGCCATCCACCGGGCACAAATCCTGACTCCGAGCTGCTACTGAGAAAAAAATCTACTGAGTAAAAATCTTAAATTCATTCACCCACAGACAATGCTTAATCTAAAGAATTCCATAAAAAAAGAAAGTGAGCATTAAGGAATAATTTTTGGGAATTCTACCCCTAAAGGAGTGAAAAGCGGGGATTTCCTTTGTGTGAAAAATTATATTCCTTTGGTTTATAAACTTGAAACTTGCTGAGTATGTACAGTCAACAGCATATCAGGTTATACGAAACTGTCAAATTTCTCCAAATGATTTTAAACCTTAAATTGTTGATAGTTAACTTCAAAATCGAATGAGAAAATTTGACAGCTTGTGGTAACTTGATGTGCTGGCTACTGTACTTAAGTAAGTAATACCTAAAAGTTTTAAATTATTCGTTTTTAAAACTACCTCCCATGGGGGTTTAAAGAGTTAAAGTTTGTATGGAAGAATCTTAATCGCGGTTAGTTTAATTTAAACCTTATGCGAACATAAAATGTACAAAGCAGCTGATATTTTTTTGCTATTTCATGGTACGGTCCAGGTACAGTCAGCGTCAATAATGTCGGGACGAACAGACTGTTCAAAATGACAACTATGAAAATTAAATATTAACTCAATAACACAATAACTGTTTCAAAATAAAGAAAGTACACGACAACTGTCATTCTGACAAGAATTTTATCAAATCGAGATAAAGTTTAATTTTCTTACTTGTTGACATCATTTTGAACAGTCGGTTCGTCCCGATATTTTTGAAGCTGACTGGACAATGAGGATGAGAAGTTTTTAGATATTTACAATTCCACCTTGTTTTGTAAAACAAATGTCTAGGCTAATGATGAGTATGATGACAGATAAAAATTATGGGACCCGAGCTCTGCATGACTTGCAATTATTTCTTACTATCTGACCGAATTAGTCTAGACTGAAAAAGCGCATCGTCTGACTATAATTAAGTTTTCTAATCAATTTCGTATGGGTTAGTCTGGGGCAGTATTTTGGACTAGCATCAAAAATTACTGGGTGGGATTAGTTACGGTTTTCACAGTCACTTAGGTCGTTAAAAACAGTTACTATATAAACAAAAAACTTCCAGGTTAATTAGGTTACCTACATACACAGTCGAACTCGTAATTTTATTGTATTACCTTCTAGCTGCTGACAGGGGCGTCACCCGCGTGGCTTTTTCTAAAAATAAATATCAGTTTCTCCTTATAATCAGCTATCTGCCAGTGAAAGTCCCGTCAAAATCGGTCCAGCCGTTTCGGAGATTAGTCGAAAAAAACAGAAAAGATCGCTTTTAGCGATAAGACCGCCCATTGTGTCACCCCTTGTAAAATTTCAACGTTTGTATCTGTAATTTTTATGGTGTACATAATAAAGAGTATTCTATCTATCTATCTATCTGAAATACAAAAAGTTAAAAATGATTTTTTTTTTGTTATACGTAGGTACCGTATACACTTTCATATACGTTTAGTAAAAAGCTGTTATTTTAACATTACAAACAGACACTTAAATTTTATTTTTTTTTATATACATAGGTTTGTTTGATCTATACCAATCTTAAAAGCTGACTTGGTTTTTGTACCTCATTTTCGGGTGACCACTGAAAATTGGCACTGCTCTGTAGGTCAGCGTCATGCTGAGTGGAAGCCTCCTTGTCACAGTCACGTACAACTGCCGACTATTTCTGTCATCCAGTTAACTTATCTTTTTGTATGCACTTGTATCTGTGACAAATAAACCTAAGATAAGTGAATAGAACAAGTGCATATTTTCTTTCTAATTACTTACTAATATCAAGTTTGACAACCATTCCCGGTAAATTGAAACTTTACTAAGATTGAAACTATCTACGTATCACATAGAGAAATAGGCCTTATCTTTTTGTGACGTGTGTGTTATCAACCTTAGAGTGGTAAAGGAATTCCAAGGTCGACTGTACCTACGTTATGTTTTGGGTGGCTTTTTTTTTGGCTGTGAAATCATGAAATAACTTCTCCCGCTCTGGGCGGAGCGGGAGGGTGTGTCAGACTCTTACTGGCTAAAACCCACCCGTATTCCTTCCGTTGCCTGTGTTTTCTGGGGCCTCGGTAACCCTTTTGTACCTACCCGCGACCCCGGCAGGCATCGGCCCTTGTGGACCCCTACCAGTGGCGTGCCTTGGGTTTCAAAATAACGCAAGCCCAATAAAATTTTAACCGATTTCAAAAAAAGAAAGTTCAGTTTTCGACTGAGTATGTAGGTACCTACGTATCTACGTATGTATCATCGCAATTTTCTCATAAACTACTGGTTAGGTACAATAAATTCTCTATCGAGCATTTTAGTAAGGCATGCCGGGGCTTTTGGGCTTATATGGAGGTACCGCCACTGACCCCTACACTTGTGCCGACGACATCTCTTTGAGGCGCGCGTGGAACACAACGCGCCGTCGACCCGGGCCTGGTCCTTACCTGACGGTGAGCTACCCACTGCTCACCGTCCGCATGCCCGATATTTTGGTTGGCTTAACACTTGCACTATTCACAAAGTGGACACAATAGTTAAATAATTAACCTGAACCATATGTGATTCATGGATCAGGAAAAGGGTTAATAAACGAGCCTGTTTCATGCTTAGATAATCCAGTATCTTGATTTCTTAAGGAGAAATGCGGTCACGCAATCGTTGCCATTCATTCCATACTAACGTATTCCTCTGTTTTTTCCCTGGTTAATGATACTAGCATAAACAGCCTATAAAGTTCCCACTGCTGGGACACAGGCTTTCTCTCTGTGATAGGGAGTGGGCCGTAATCCACCACGCAGGCCCAACAACGGAAGGACCACGGGTGTGTTTTAGTCAGTAAGAGTCTCACACACCCTCCCGCTCCGCCCAGAACGAGAGAAGTTATTAATTTGATCATTTCCCACACAAAAAAAATTGCGTGCACCGTTCAATCTTTTATTTTTTGGCGTTAGTAGATATATATAATATATTTGTTCGGCTTTTGTATAAGTTTAGATATTATCATGAGCTTTCAACACACTATCATGACACGGCTGCTACCCGACTTTCCTCGTCATATCCGCTTTGAAACTTAAGTACAGCAATGCCTACACGTATTTATAAGTACTTTAATAACAAAATTGTTAAAAATTATACATGGTGTTCACGTTACGCAAACAACTTGAAATAAGTGAACCAGAGCTTTTCGCTACCTTTTATGTGTTTATTTTATGTAGGTAATCTTTTTTGTAATGTTCGTTTTGTTTGTGCAGAAGAAACATTTTTTTTTCTCTCTTCTTTCTTATACAATAGGCTTGCCCGTCAACGTCACTGGCAAAATGTGGGTGTGACTGCCTGACTCTTCGGGCACACACACACACCTGTGTGTGAACCCTTTGTGTATTTCGAACTGATTTGTGTAAGAATAAAAGGTATGTCATATTACATAACTTTTATTCTTACACAAATCAGTTTTTCTGTGACCTTTCACAGAAAAATACTTTTTCTTGCGTAAGAAGTAATTTACACGTAAAGTTTAATAGCTTAGTTTATTTTAGGCTCGCTGTCATTCATCATTTTTGCTGTACAACATACACATAAGTAAACTCACGCCTCCTTCCTATTGGGGTAGGTAGTAACTACAGAACGCCACCTGTTACGATAAAAACAAGTCTCAAGTCTTTTGTTGAAAAAGACAAAATGCAATTTTACTGCCGCATGCCGGCGCGGTGATGCTCTGTGAGCTTAGCAAATGGGTTAATATTTTCTGATAAGCAGAGAACTATAATAATGTCGAGTTCATAATTTTCCTTTAGTTTATGTGTATGTTTTTTTTTTAATTTTAATTAAGTATAATTGAAAGGAAAAAAAAACATACACATAATCTCACGCCTTCTTCCCATGGGGGTAGGCAGAAACTATAGAACGCCAACTGCTTCGCTCCTTACATACTCATTTTGCTTCGTTTACGTTCATATATCTGGTCATACACGCACGCCGGTTGCGCACGCTTTTTTTTCTGAAAGAAAAAATTAAACCACAAATAAAGAACTTACAATTGGTTGGTTTATCAAATAGTCTTTTTCTAGCACAAACAGAACGAGAATATTCAAGGTATTCCACCAGTGAGCTCATCTAGATCTCCAATACATCCTGTACTACTTATTATAAAACAGAGAATGACACAGTCTATTCAGTGTTGCCACATACAACCACTGGTAACCAGTTAGAAAGCGACCGTGAGCAAGCTGCACTTGACTTTATTGATACAGAAAAAGTACGGTCTACTTGCTTTAATGTAATAGAGCAAATATTTTATTGAATTTAAAAAAAATCAAGGAAATATGATTAATTATTGTTAAAAGTTGGTCCTTAATACGGTCCTGTGTAATTTGAGTGGGTTTGGTTTAACTAATGGCTCAATAAATAATAATGTATGTTGATTTTTTGAAAATGAAAATCGTTCTGACAAAATTAGGCCACAATATTGCTTAATACCTTCCTACAGAATAAAAACCGGTCAAGTGCGAATGATCACGCACAATGAAGGGTTCCGTAGGTAGTTGGGAAGTTGGGATAAATTTATCCCAAAAATTGTAGTTGAAGAACATGTTCTCCCATACATCAATATATGCCACGGTCAATTCTCCAACTGTAAAGGCTCCTTCAAACAGGCGCGACACGCGACGCGATACAAAGACACCGCGTGTAGCACTACAAGCGGTGCCTTTGAGTCGCGCCGCGTGTCGCGCTTGGTTTTAAAGGCTCCTTCAAACAGGCGCAACACGCGACGCGACAGAAAGGCACCGCGTGTGGCAATACCAGCGGTGCCTTTGTGTCGCGTCGCGTGTCGCGCTTGTTTGTAAGAGTCTTAAATTAAAGTTGGGCGACTATTACTCGTTAACTACGTTTGGTGTTCGGTGTTTTTCTTTTCTTTTTTTTTTTTGTTGGTATAGTGGTGTGTTAGCTAACATATGGCTAATAATTTAATTTTTTGTGTTGCGCGTAGTGTAAATTGTTTTGCATACTGTTGTATAGAATCCATTTTTTTTTCTCTAACTGAACTGACAGCTGCGCTGCTGGGGAGGTTATTGCGCCACTTCTTCTTCCCAGCTAAAGCACTAGGAAGTGGTGAAGGGTGGGCATTTTGGGGGACTGTCTTATGTAATTTTGACGTTAGAAAAGTGCTGATTCTCAGCCTGGTTTGAATAAATGACTTTTGATTTTGGTTTTGATTTTGACTATAACTATAAGGGTTCCTTGTTTACTACGGAACCTTAAAAATTAAGATTGTAGAGAAAAGATGAATGACACTGTAGTTATACAAAATTGTTTGTTCGACTGTACACACTTAATTACTTACATATATAACATAACATCACGCCTCGTTTCCCCGAAGGGTTGGGCAGAGTTGTAGGTACCTGTAGTACACCCACATTTCGCCAGTTATGTTTAAGTCCCATGTAATAAGGCATGTAACATTCCTGCCTATTTCATCTACTATACTAGCTGCGCCCCGCGGTTTCACCCGCATAAGTCTCGATCCCGTGGGAATATCGGGATAAAAAGTATCTTATGTCCTAATCTAGAACATGGTCTACCCATGTTCCAAATTTCATCTAAATCTGTTCAGCGGTTTTAGCGTGAAAGCGAAACAAACGAACTCACTTTCGCAGGCATAATATTAGTTAGGTTATTTATATTACACTAGCTGCGCCTCGCGGTTTCACCCGCCTAAGCTTCGATCCCATGGGAATATCGGGATAAAAATATTCTAATCCAGGTCATGGTCTACCCATGTGCCAAATTTCATCCCAATACGTTTAGCCGCTTTAGCGTGAAAGCGTAACAAACAAACAAAAAACACAAATAAACTCACTTTCACATTTATAACATTAGTAAGGATGATACCTACAAAATACAGATCTTGAAGCCAATTACAGAAAATCCTCGACAATGTAAAAAGTTCCTTTGTTTCCTAAGTGCACAATCAGGCCCTTGGTCGAACCCCTTATTAGGAACCGCACGACTCCCTTATCCAAGATGACTGCAATGAGATTCTGCCTTTAATTCCTCGTTTTACCTGTAGGAAATAGCTTTTTCCCTATTAGAGGTATAGCTATGTATCGCTGAACTCGTAATTGCCGAACCGCCCTAAGGTTGAATGTCACTTACACGTCATAAAACGACAAGGTATATTTGTCTGCGGGAAGGTACTTATGGGTCACCGAGGCCCCCGCAACACAGGCAACAGGAAGGAATACGGGTGGGTTTTAGTCAGTAAGAGTCTGACACACCCTCCCGCTCCGCCCAGAGCGGGAGAAGTTATTTGATGATTTCCCACCCTCAAAAAAAAAAAAAAAAGGTCTATTTGTCTATGTGAGAGCTACATATTTTCAACCTTAGTAGATTTTTTTAAAAATAGTCTTTGCTATTTTAGTAAATAAGGATAATAAATTATGATAATTTAAGTCCAGTTGCTTGCTATAAATGGTACAAACATAAATATTTTACTTTTATATAGCACAGAAGTCTCGATGTATTGACATGACGCCACATCAGGATTGCATCCGTACGCACGCGAGGGGCTTGTGGCTAAGTAATAAAATAACAGCCGCACGGGTCGATCGATCAGGTTACGCTACGCTTGCCGCGGTTGGTCCGTGGATGGGTGACCACATACATACCAAGACCACTCCGTGCCTCGGAAAGCACGTTAAGCCGTTGGTCCCGGCTGTCATTTGTCGATCTTTTACAGTCGTGGGTCGTCAGAAGCTCGAAAGTCTGACAACCAGTCTTACCAAGTGGTATCGTGTTACCCAGTAGGTAACTGGCTTGTGGAGGTCAGATAGGCAGTCGCTCCATGTAAAATACTGGTATTCAGCTGGATCTGGTAACACTGGAAGCCGACCCCAACTTAGTTGGGAAAAGGCTAGGCAGATGATGAATCAGCCTATAATGTTCCCACTGTTGGGACACAGGCCTCCTCTCTGTGAGAGAGAGTGGGCCGTAATCCACCACGCGGGCCCAGTGCGGGTTGGTAGATGTCACATGTCTTCGAAATTATTGATTCTAGGACGTGCCGGTTTTCTCACGAAGATTTCTTCACCGTTTTAAGAGCAGTGGTGATGAAATAATTTATACAAAGTAAAGCGCCTGTCTGGGTTCGAACCTACGACCTACAAGTCTAAAGTCGCAGCCGTTACCACTGGGCCACGACTGCTCTCTAGTATATTATAGAGTTGACAGCGAAATTAAATATACCTAGTTAAAGTCGGTTTCACCGGCGCGGGTGCGTGAATTAGCGAATCTAAGCAGTTTCAGTAAACAGAGTGAAACGGTTTCAGCTTTACACCTGAATATTAAATCACCATTATGTTTACGGTTTGAGAGATTGCCTAGTGGAATGGTTTCGAATGCTTTCTAATTGTAATTCAGCTGGTAAAATACAAATTGAGATGAAGTTATGGATTTTTTGGGTAGGTATCACTATACCCTTACCAAAAAATCCATAACTGATGAATGATAAAAATTAATAATGAATGATTTATGAAAAGTGATAAGGCAAACTATGAGGCCCACTGACCTCATAATTTGCCTTATCACTTTTCACAACAATTCCCAGTAAATTGAAACTTCACTAAGGTTGAAATTATCGAATTGCCACATAGACAAATAGACTTTGTCATTTTATGACGTGCCATTTAACCTTAGGGTGACAAGATCCGAAAGGGATACCGTGGCCTCTGGCAACAAGGGCAACGGAAGGAACACGGGTGGGTTTTAGTCAGTAAGAGTCTGACACACCCTCCCGCTCCGCCCAGAGCGGGAGAAGTTATTGGACAATTTTCCACCCAAAGATAAAAATCAAAATATAAAAAAAATATGGTGACGAGATCGACTATTCCTAGATACGGTTTTTGAGAAATATTATTTATGGTACTCCTGCAAAAAAACGATAATAGGAACCAAATGTTAATTTTAAAATCGATTACATCGTCCATAAGTGAGCAAATTGATAATGTCTGAGTTGGTCCGAGTATTTCGACATCAAGTGACATTTGGTCATTCCAATAGCCGCCATTTTGAAATAATTGTTACGAAATTATATTCTGCTATGTAGCTATATCTAGATAGAAGTTTCAGGCCTAGATCTTTAAACTTTACTTACCTCCGACGTTTACATAGACAAGTTCCCATCCCGTCCCGTCTATCTTGCACTTGTAGACTCATAGATGCTGCAGATATTTGTTGATAGGCCTACACTGTCCTCCCACACATTAACAGTGTAATTTGAAAACATTGTAAAAGCCAATTATTTTTAAAAGAGTATCCGTGGAGTTTCTTGCCGGATCTTCTCCATAGGAAACGATCAATATTGGAACCGTGCACCTTGCTTTTGACGTTTGATAAATGATAAATGATATTATTTCTGTAAGTAGGTTTGTACAAACATTTTTACGTCACATTTCTTAAAACTAGATGAGGTCGGCGTTTCCTATCTGATTACTCTGAGAAGAAAGGCCGAAACAAACTCAGAGGTCGCAGTCTCTTTTAAAGTCCAGACATAATCTTGGTCAGATCATCTGAAGACCATGTCGATTGGTGTCTGAAATGGTCTTTTGATGAAAGAACCACACAGATTGAGTGGACTGTCCAGTCAGTGCACGCATTTGTCAGTAGTTGTGTAGCTCAACTCAGAACTTAAGGAGCTCAACGATTCAACGAACAATACCAAAGAAAGGACTATTGGCTAGGACGCAAAAAATACTTAAACTGCCAGACCATCTTAATAACTAACTGAGAATAAAACAAAATTGAACAATGACCCACATAGTCTTCACATTTACAATAATTAAAATAATATAATACTTCACAGAGTAAATATTCATGTCATTGCATAAATAAAATTCATCTATGTCCGGACATAATCTTGGTCAGATCATTTGAGGACCAAGTAGGTTGGTGTCCGAAATGGTCTTTTGAGGAGAGAACCACACAGTTTCATAAGAGCCTATGTAGGTTTATGTGAAACTAAATATTATGAATTTGAATTGACTGTATTTTAACACTTGTGCGACAGTGACAGGAATAACGGTTAGCCAACGTACGTGCTAAGTAACGTTTATTGATCTCGGCCTAAGTACCTATATGGTTTTGAACCAAGATAAGACGACAGTTTTCAAGAGGTGAAGTGAATAAGAGAATGGCCATCAGCGTTCTTCAGGCCGATAATAACAACACTACGATCACCAATTACAGTATACCCAGTTTAAATGGGCCCTGGATATGTGAGTAACAGGTATTTCAATGCAAAAGTGTGTTACTTTTGCATTGCAATACCTGTTATTGGGAATAATTAAACTTTTATAACTGAGAATGCATTTGTTACAATTCTGGTTTTTAGAGTCCCGTAGTCAAAAAGGAACCGTTGTAGTTTCGCCATGTCCGTCTGTCTGTCTGTCCCGCTGTAGCTCAGAGACGCTTAGTACTAGAAAGCTGTTATTTGGCACAGGTATACATATTAATCGCGCTGATAAAGTGTTCAAATACATTTCTTTTTCCCTTGCACGTAATGTGGGGATGATATTTTTTTTTTCTCATTTATCCCATGGTGTGGGGTATCGTTGGATAGGCCGTTCAAAAATTTTGCGAGTCTGTGAACACCATTTTTCGATTCAAAGATCCGTTTACGTAATGTTAAGCTCTAATTTTTGTTAAAGTTAAGTGTGTGTGTGTGTGTGTGTGTGTGTCCTGCCAGCTAAATGGTTGTTTATGGAGATGTGAAAAAATTCATGGCAGTAGTACATATAATTAAATTTTAAAGAAAACTATCACAGTCACAGATCATATAAACACAGTATGATCTGTGATCACAGCTACGAGTAAGTAGGCTATTACAAGTTATGAGTAATAGTCGACCAGCTTAAATTTGCAGCTGGAGAATTGACCGTGACGTATATTGATGTCCGGGAGAACACGTTTTTCAAGTAAAATGTTAAGTTTGTTTTTGGGATAAATTCATCCCAAGTAATCCCAACTACGGAATACTTCATTGTTCGTGGTCCGACACGCACTTGGCCGGTTTTTACTTTTTGATACAGGGCCCCTTTATCATCTGCTACGACACTGCTTGGTTCCTTGAGATCCCACTTATCCAGGTTCATCATCATTCTTCTGCCCTTATCCCAATTTATTTGGGGTCGGCGCAACATGAATATTTACTGTGTAGTATTATATTGTTTTAATTAATGTAAATGTGAAGACTATGTGGATCATTGTTTAATTTTGTTTTATTCTCAGTTAGTTTTTAACATGGTCTGGCAGTTTTGAGTATTTTTTGCGGCCTAGCCAAATGTCCTTTCTTTGGTATTGTTCGTTGAATCGTTGAGCTCCTTTAGTTATGAGTTGAGCTGCACATCGACTGACAAATGCGTGCACTGACTGGACAGGTCCACTCAATCTGTGTGGTTCTTTCATCAAAAGACCATTTCAGACACCAATCGACATGGTCTTCACATAATCTGACCAAGATTATGACATGTCTGGACTTTAAAAGAGACTGTGACCTCTGAGTTTGTTTCGGCCTTTCTTCTCAGAGTAGTCAGATAGGAAACGCCAGCCTCATCTAGTTTAAAAAAATATGTTTTGACGTGTAAAAGTGTTTGTAAAAACCTACTTACAGAAATAAAATCATTTATCATTTATCATGTTGCTTTCTTTCATACTTCTCTATTAATTGTCATCTCGGTAGTCACCCCCTTTCTAGCCATATCATCTTTCACACAGTCCATCCATCGTTCCTTTGGTCTTCCTCTACTCTTATAGCCATTGACATTCATACTTAAGACTTTCCTCATGACATTTTCCTCATTCCTCCGCATCACATACCATGACAACCGATTTTCGCGCAACTTTTCAGTCACTGGTGCCACTTATCCAGGTTACACTGTATTACGAGTATTTGTCCGTGGTGGTTGGTGATGGCAGTAGGTATAATCGACTTTATTATTGTGTTACCACTTCAGACAACAATTCCAAGAAAATGTAAACTTCATAACATAACATAACAAAACATTACGCCTGTAATCCCCGAAGGGTTAGCCAGAGGTGTACCTGTAGTACACCCACATTTCGCCAGTTATGTTTAAGTCCCATGTAATAGGGGGCGAGCCTATCACCATCAACCGGGCACAAACCCAGACTCCGGGCTGCGACTGAGAAATTCCTGATGTCAAAACCCAATTACACTTCCCCGATTGAAACTTCACAGTGGGCCCTATCAGACTACCAGCGCTGCGACACTTATTTCTTGATTACTGCAGCATTATGCTCAGATAGAAGCCTTTTGGCCTCGTGCAGGACTTTTTGTATTTATTTTAATTTTACTTTGTTTATGTTTTTTTTATGTTTCTATGAGTGTTTTTTTAGTTTAATTTGTGATCTCCTGTGGGAGTCCCAATAAATACTTTTTCTTTCTTTCATTGAAGTTGAAACTATCTATTGTCAAATAGACCTTGTCATTTTATGACGTGCATATGTGGCATTCAACCTGAGGGTAAGGGGTCAAGACGACCTCGTAATACAATTACGTAATATCTTTCGACCTGGTCGACTACTGTTTATAGGCTTGACAAAACTGCTAATCTTCCAAACATTCTCTCATAAATAATCGCCTTTCACGACGTCATCAGAAAAAAAGACTAGTAGAATATTTAACAGTCTTACAACACGACGTTTATTTAAATGATTAATTAAGACGCTGGCAACACCTAAACCGCGGTCACTGTCAGATTGCATAGAAAAGAATGAGAAGCACGATGACACAACGCTTGTAATGTATTGCAAAATATGAATCAATTATCTATTTACTCAAAATTTTATTGAGTAATCGAAAATAAAAAACAACGAAGTTCTGCATTAAGACGTTCTTGTTATTAATTAAATACGTAACGTACGTTGATATTTAATACAGATATTTGGGATTAGAACTCATGACAAAAGGTTAGTTTACCGTTAGTTTGTATCGTGATTTATTTTATACAGATTTGGCATTTTTTTTCTTAAGACAGGCCTACTTTGGTCATTTGCCTCTTGTCAGCGCCTCGAGGTAAAAGGCAGTAGGTAATCGTCATCGAAGATTCTAGTTTCGTCAGGTCTTAAATACTACCGACCTTCAGTGGTTTCACGAAATTAGCAATCATACAGATTGCCTTTAGAACAGAGCACGGAGACTCCTCAGCGACACTGTCTAAACTTTCCATACAAAACAGCGTATCACCGTTTACTTAAATGACGTATAAAAACTGACGGCTTTAAATGGCGGTCGTGCAAGAAGTTTTGCGCAATTACGGCGCCACGAATTTTAATAGTGACTAGCTTCTGCTCGCAACTTCATCCGCGTGAAATTTCTTATTCCACCAACCCACTGCGTCACATTGCATCGCCCACCCGCAATGTTCGTTTTCGCTAAGCGTTCTTTCTGATTTTTTTTCTTTTTGCTCGGCCCCTAAAGGTCGTAACGCGATGTTAAATAGCCTATAACGTTCCTCAAGAATTGGGCTATCAAATTCAAAAAGAATTTTCAAATCTGACTGTTAGTTCCAGAGATTACCCCCCTTACATACAAACTTACAAACGAACAAATTTTATCTCTCTTTAAGTTTAATATCAGTACAGATAGTTTAGATTACTGCCGTCTTTAAACGCTGCCTATATATTTACTAGCGTAACTGCATTTTTGTGATAAATTATACTCTGATCTACATTTCATGATAATTTAGGAGATCAAAATGTTGTCTAGACATTTTTAGTAGGTACAATTTGTATTGGATAGGTAAGTGGAAACCGCTTACGTACTTGAACAGAAAGTAAGAGCAAGAGGCTCTTACTTTCTGTTAGTGTCAAAGTCATAGTAATTTATGGAAATAGCACACATATCAAATCGGAAAGGGATCGTCACCCTATTAACTCGAGCCATTCAGTATTCATTGTATGAAACTCCCTACTTCAAGGCACACTAATCTGAATCGTAACGTAATCGCCTCGCCTCGGGATAAGCTCACGATCTGCTGTGCGGTGCGTGGTCAAATTGCAGTTCTCGCACTTACGGCTCATCATCCCCGCGCTTACGTCTCTCCGTACCCGAGCTTACGTCTCTTCGTCCACCTTTGCCCCTCTCACCCCTCCCGCGGCCTGATCGTAGCCGCCTAGCCGTAGACGAGCCGACGTATCGGAGCTGCTGTTCCGCTTTGGTTTCGTGCTTACGTAAGGTTGACGCCTGTTTGACGGTGAGGCGAAAGGCGATACGGTGACGAGTTGATATGTGTGCTATGACCCTTATACTATAGGACAGGGATCACCAATTAGTTTCATTGGGGGTCGTTTTAGAAAATAATATGACTATCGTGGCCCGTATGGTAGACGATTACTAGCAACCAAGATTAAAATATTCAATTTTTTGTTATTAAGTAGGTAATAAACAAATATTATGTAATGAACAAAAATAACAAAGTAAGTAATTAATGTGAAAAATTTAATTTTTTACTTAGAACTATCTGTCTGAAGTGTAGATAGAAAGCGCGGACTGAACTAAATTATTATTTTATTTTAATATTTTTAGATTAAGTTTTAGTTATGAATACAGTTTACTTAAGGTCCACACGCACTTCAACACATAAATCATGTTGTCATCTATCCATCTTACTGGTAATTAAGGAGAACGCTTAGTTTATTTATTTTTTATTTATTTATTTATAGGATTAGGTTTATCAGAGAGTTAATTGTTTGAGACTGCCTCGTTGGACTAGTGCTCGCAAGCACTACTGCTGAGCATAAGGTCCTGGGTTCGATTCCCGGGTCGGGCATAGTGTTATTGGGTTTTTCTATCTGGAATTTCTCAGTAGCAGCCCGGAGTCTGGATTTGTGCCAGGTTGATGGCAATAGGCTCGCCCCCTATTACATGGGACTTAAACATAACTGGCGAAATGTGGGTGTAGCTACTATAGGCAACTACACCTCTGCCGAACACTTCGGGGCAAACAGGCGTGATGTTACATTATGTTAGTATCAACAGTTACTGTTAGTTCGCGGTATCATGGTATCTCAGATTATCACAACATTATACTTCGCGGTGTGAGCAGTAATGTTTTCTTCACGGTTAAAGCTACGATCAACAATAATGCCATTTTATCAGAAACTTCGTTAAAATAGAAGTAATCTATATTAATATACATAAACTAAAATAGTTCGTCGAAAAATTCATCCACATCGCTGTCGACTGGTAATTTACCCAATATACTGGCGGCATTGCCACGTTGTATGCTTAACCTCTGGCCAAGGTAAAAGCCAGCACTTGGGTCACGGCAAGTGTCAACCAGCCGTCTGGAGATTTCCTTGAAAAGGCTATGTGCACTCGGACCCCAAGGCCCGAGGGTTTCAACGCCATTAATTAGATATAATATTTGTTTTTTTTTTAATGTACATATCAATATTAATAATATAAAGAAGTAAATAACACTGGAAAACTCCCAAACGAATTTAAGTAGACATTTTTTTTCGCGACCGTTGATAAAAATATGTAAAAGTACAAAATTTTAATTTCTAAACAGTTTTGTCTTCAGTTATACTTTTATAGGAAGTCAGGAATGAAAGATTTTCCAGCTTGAAATTCTAGACTCTAGAGGTGTGAACAATAGACCCTAAAGGCTTCTGCAGAATGGGGCGATATCGCGGGCACGACAGGCAGCAATATGCCTCTCGTGCCCGCGATATCGCCCCAGCCTGCAGAATATACATAAGTATTTACCCGACTGCCTCAGGAGGGTAATGTTTTTCGAGAGTATGTATGTATGTATGTATGTATGTATGTATGTATGTATGTATGTATGTCTATTTCTTTGGCACGCTCTGTAGCCTAAACGGCTTGATGGATTTTAACATAAGAGGTGTCGTTAGATTCGTCTTCATTGTAGAAGTGACATAGGCTATATATATAATTTGTATATATTGCATCTGCTGATACAAAAAAAGGGAGGGAAACGTTTTTTTTTTAAATAAATTACAACAATATTGATATCAAATAAAAGCTAGTAATGAGTCAATTGTAGATATTAATAAAACTAAAAAGCTTGAAAAAAAACAAATTACTTAAAAAACAAAAAACCCGACTGCAAAAACACAAACCTAACTGAAAACCTAACTCGCACTAAGCGTTTCCAAACTTCTTTTATAATGCGCACAGCAAAGGAATGGAATTCTCTGCCTGCGTCTGTGTTTCCGAACGCATATAACCCTAATCTCTTCAAAGTGAGAGTGAACAGGCTTCTTCTGGGTAAGCTCGCTCCATCGTCGACTTTGTTTCTGTCGCCTCTGACATAGACTAAGGTCAAGAGCAAACCCATCACAAATAAAAAAAAAAAAAAAAAAATAGAAAAACAAGCATTATAAGCTCAAATTTGGTATCACAGGCGGAGACAAACAAAAGTTACACCATATTTCAGGTTATTGGTTTGTCCCCGCCTGCGATACAAATTTCTATAGCTTAGAATGCTTGTTTTTCTCTTTTCAGTTTTTCATGTGTTTTTGCAGTCGGGTTTTTTGTTTTTTAGGTAATTTGTTTTTTTTACTACAACAGTTAAATATTCACATTTATAATTGATGTATATACGTTCTAGTTTAACATAAATGTTTTGCATAACTTGCTTGTAATATATGAAGGCGTAGGTAATAATAGATTTAAAAGTCACTAAAATCATATATCTGCGCCTTAATATGAAAGTGCGATACAGACTTATGTTATGATGAGACATGACTGGCGCAAATAGTGGGTATGCTCTTGATATCAATAAGAAATCATCTCTATTAAATACAAGTGTTTGCCCGCGGCTTCGCCCGCGTGGATGTCGGAAAATTTCCCACGCGCACGTACTACCCGGTATTAGAAGTAGTAAATCCTTTGTGTTAATCCACAAAAAATAAAATGTTTAGGTAACTAATAGATTAAGCGTAGGGCTGTCCGCTCGCACCGCGGCATTTTTCTTACTTTTAGCATTTTATACCCGTCGTAACTTCTAAACGACAGGTCCGATTCGAATAATTTCAAGAGGAATTTACATGGATTTATTCAACCTTAATTATGAAACTATTTAGTTGGGTAAGGATTAATATCAAGATACGAATGTCTTCGTCTTTCGATTCTACCCGTGTTTTGATTGACTAATTTGAACAAAAAACGGTTATTGTGACTTAACTATAATAGTTAGACAAATAGCCTTGGGGACTTTTTTGTGGGTAATTATGAGTACTATAAACATGTAGTGCATTGTTTTATGCATCATCAATAGTTTTCGCAGCGTACGCAAAATAATGACTTTTATATGCAAATGTTTGATACCTTGGGTTATATTATTGTAATTTTCGTAGGGATCTCCAATGTTTTTGAAAATAAAATATGTTACTCACTTTTAGATAATGTAGCTTTATATAGGTGAAAGAATTTAATATCAGTAAAGTCGTTTTTGAGTTTATCTATTACCTACAAACAAACAAACAAACAAACAAAAAATCGAAACTTTTCTCTTTATAATATTATTATTATTTATTAAATATAATGTATATATTATTATTATTATTTTAAATATATAGTATAGATTATAAAGAGGTATAAATTTTATTGTGAGTTTGTATGTAGCGGGTAATCTTCGGAACTTCTGATCCGATTACGAATATTCTTTCACCAATGGGAAGCTAGAGTATTGCCGAGTGTCATATGATAATATATTTTAAGTTCAAGAAAACCCGGATGATGTCACGGGCACAAGTTAGTATATAACACAATCAAGGACACAATCAAGAATTGAATGTCCTGAACTTCTTTCTAAATGTTCTGTCACTGAATGTTCCACCTCGACATTCTCGTTTGAGAAATATTCTTCATGCTCCTTACGCTCGCACAGTTTACCGTAGTAATTCTTATTTGATTCGCTCAGTCAAAGCATTTTAACTAAATTGTCCAGATCGAACACTCCTCAATCGTTTTGTTTGCAAGCAGCTTAGTGTCCATTTTTACTGTTTTATCCAAAAACTTATTGTTTCTGATCCATCCTAAAAGTGGTTGCGCATGCAGTGTTGCCTATGCGGGCCCTATCAGAATACCTGCGCTGCGGTATTTATTTTTTAAATATCGCAGCATTATGCTGAGATAGGAGCCTTTTTGGCATCGCACTAGTCGTTCTTATTGATTTTCTTTGTTGTTTTTTGTTTATTAGAAGTTTAGTTTTAAATGCTTTTTGTTTACTTTTGTATTTCTTGTGCGTGTCCCAAATAAAATATTTTTCTTTCTTTCTTTCTTTCTATGCAGGTACTTGATTTAATAGTTAATTTAATATTATACTTTGTGCTATGCTTATTGAATAATTACTCAATTTGAAAACTTTTACAACAACTATTGCTAACTGTGGAGGCAAGTAAATGGCTTGTCAATCACCACGCTATTACTTCTGTAATGATAGCTCTAAGCCACCCAAACACAATAAAAAAAAAAATTAAAAAAAATTGTTAAATAAAATATAATAAAGCTGTATTTTAGTTGCATATTTATTTACAAAATGTCATTGGGTTGTTTCATCTAGAATTTCTCAGTAGCAGCCCGGAGTTTGGATTTGTGTCTGGTTGATGGCAATAGGCTCACCCCCTATTACATGGGACTTAAATATAACTGTCAAAATTTGGGTGTACCTCTGCCTACCCCTCGGGGATTAAAGGCGTATGTTATATTATGTTATTTATTTACAACTAGCTTCTGCCCGCGACTTTTCCTGCGTGTCAAGCAGACCTTCTCATACATTTTTTTTTTAAATATACTCTCGGGATAATGTAGATTCTCATTAGTGAAAGAATTTTCGGAATTAGATAGATAGATAGAATACTCTTTATTATGTACACCATAACAATAGGAAAAAGGAGGAATGGAATGGAGTTAGGTCAGTGGTTCCCAAGATTACATTTTTACATTACATTTTTTTTTCTAAAACATCTTATTATAAAGAGGTAACATTTATTAGTTTGTAAGTTTGTATGTCCCTTGCGTACAAACTTTCAAACAAATAAATTATACATTTTTATAATAAGACGTTTTACAAAAAAAAAAAAATGTTCTGCTTAGGTATAAATGCGGATTTAACGCTACTATAGGCATTTTGTACTATTAATTATTCCTTATTCGATAAAGTTTATGCGACATTCGATGGTAAATTGGACCTTTCAGTCGAGTAAAAAAGACCAGCTGTTACAAGTCAAACCTTTTGCTTTGCTCTTTTGGGCCTTTTATGGGAATACTTACGATCTACCAAGAAGTGAATAATTCACATAAGTAGCTTATATACAATAGCCATGTAATTATGTTACACGTGATGAAAATATCGTAATAAGTAAAAATAATCACACACGTTTTAGAAATTCACGTAACGACCGATCTGAGCGTTGAGATGTCTCAGTAATAATGTTCAGTGTTGAGTGGCGAACACTTGTCGCGTGAACACGCAGGAAAAATACTAGAAGTCATATACTATTATCACTTTGAGAATTAAAGCTAAGAAAGGCTTTAGATTATGTTTGTATATACTAGGTACCGGAAAAATAGAATTATTTATTACGAAATGTTATGTAATGTCACTCTTTATTAGATCTCTAATTCACATTTTTTTTTAATCTTAATGTTCTGCGTCGCGTACAATCGGAGCCGAAGCCGTTAATAACATAAGCACAAGAGATCATACTAATTTATATAAAATTTAAACATCATTCAAATATTATTGGATCAATGCATCAAACAGTTGCGGCACCGACTGTACACGCAGCGCATCGCTCGCGCGGGGTGCGTGCGCGCCGAAGCGCGGACTTTCTCTCCCCCCTAATGGTAGCCATCTTGAAATCTTGCAGCGGGGCGACGCGGCTCGGCTGCGTCCGCAGACGACGACAGACCGCGCGGGCCCAACCTCGTCAACAAGCAAGCGGTGCTACCCTTCGTGCCTCCCGCGTTCCCGCATAACGCGCCGGACCGTCTGATCAAACCGTCGGAGTATTTGAAAACAATCACGGCGCCGTGCAAGCGGGACGACAGCGCGGCGGAGGCGCGTCCTCCGCCGCCGCCGCCGGTGCCGGCCGACAACGTCCCGCCGCCGCCGCCGCAGCCGCCCGTCATCAGCCACCAGCCCCTCGCAGCCATCAGCAGTGCCGAACTTACAGCAGTCAGACTCCGAGCACCAGCCACAAAGACATTATCAGCCCCTGCGCGCTCAGTCAGTCTACAATGCTTACCGAGCGCCGCGGAAATATACAAAAACGCGAAAACGGATCTTATAGAGGAACTGAAGATGTCCAAGGATATAACGGGGATCAAGAAGCTGAAAGTGGAACGCGCGCGCCGGGAGAGCCTCCAGGACAAGGAGACCTTTACGGAGTTCACGAAGAGGTTCACCGCCGAGAACTTTGTGGAACAGGTCAGTGAACCTTATGTTTATTTGTATTATAACACCTTCAAAGTATGCAAAAGAGTGGATGCTATTTTTCAGTAGTTTAGTGCAAAAGGAAAAATATCGCTGAAATATTTTATTAGTGTCATTCAATTCGACTTTTGAAAGTAAACCTTACCTTTTAGATCAGTAGTTGCATAATTAGGTGCATTTAAATCATTTCGCGAATGGCTCACGTGGGCATTTGTAGATTGTAGTAACACTACCCAAGTTACTCGTTGCAAGACACGGTCCATTCCCAGACTATTGAATTCTGAAAATTAGAAACTTTTAATTAACGGTTCTCTGAGTAATTGAGTAATAATTTATATGTTATCAGACATAAATCATGTTGTCATCTATCCATCTTACTGATAATTAAGAAGAACGTTTAGTGTATTTATTATTTATTTATAGGATTAGATTCATCAGAGAGTTAGTGGTTTGAGACTGCCTCGTTGGTCTAGTGGTCGCAAGCGCTACTGCTGAGCATGAGGTCCTGGGTTCGATTCCTGGGTCGGGCATAGTGTTATTGGGTTTTTCTATCTGGAATTTCTCAGTAACAGCCCAGAGTCTGGATTTGTGCCCGGTTGGTGGCAATACGGTCGCTCCCTATTACATGGGACTTAAACATAACTGGCGAAATGCGGGTGTACTACAGGTACACATCTGCCCAACCCTTCGGGGAAACAAGGCGTGATGTTATGTTAGTTGTTCTTAGATTCTCAGTTTTTGGACGGAAAGAAAATCTCTTACAGACCGTGACTATAAAGAATCCAGTTAAAATACAGGGCTTCCAATAATAAAGCCACTTATTTTCGTAAACAAATTCAGGTTTAACAAAACACTAGCTGGACTTTCAGCTACCTGAAAAGAACTACTTAGATTTTGTCGGAGAACAAGTACCTAGATTGACCCTGATTTTAGAATGTCTAGACTTCAAATCGATTTGTTGTTGTCAACTAATTAATTGCTGTTTTTGATTGTGGTCAACTTATCACAACTGCGACCATGACATTTGACAGTAGGTAGATTTGCTCACACTTCAGCCGACTTTCAGAAATCCAGTCTTAGGATATATACTGCTCTCATATCCTTCCAAATTTTATGCGAAAACTTACTCAATACTCAACCATTTATTGCATTTCATTCCATTTCACAATGTGTACCTACTTAGCGTGTAACTTAAAATTTTATGAGATCATTATGGACCTTGTCGGTCACAGCAAAATAGTAGGACGGAGGAAGACGAAGTTTTCAAAACTTATCGGTCTTCTGAATCAGGTAAATCTAATGTTAGTTACACCGTGATTGAGTACAACCAGCCTTTCGCAATTTCGCAGTTTTCTATACTAATATTATAAAAAGTTTTGATTTTGTTTCTTTGATAAACTCAAAAACTACTAAACTGATTTAAAAAATATTTCACATATTCAAAGCTACATTATCAGCGAGTAACATAGGCTCAATTTTATTTAAAAAAAAACAGAGATCCCTACGAAAATTACAATAATGTAACCCAAGGTATCAAACATTTGCCTATAAAAGTCATTATTTGGCGTGCGCTACGAAAACTATTTATGATACATAAAATAATGTACTACATGTTTATAGAGCTCATTTTTGCCCATATAAAAGCCTGCGAGGCTATATGTCTAATTATTATAGTTAAGTCACAATAACCGTTTTTTGTTCAAATCGGTCAATCAAAACACGGGTAGAATCGAAAGACGATGACATTCGTATCATGATATTAGTCGTTATCCAACTAAATAGTTGCAAAATCAAGGTTGATTATGTACATGGAAATTCCTCTTTAAATTAATTGAATCGAACCTTTCGTTTAGAAGTTACGACGGGTATAAAAACGCTAAAAGTAAGAAAAATGTCGCGGTGTGAGCGAACAGCTCTACGGTTAGTCTATTAGTTACTTACACATTTTATTTACATGGGATTTACTACGTTAATCCCGGTAGTACGTGCCCGTGGGATATTTTCCAATATCCAAGCGGGCGAAGCCGCAGGCAAAAGCTAGTTTTTTAATCATTCTAACATCAATAACAATGTCATCGATAAATAACAACAACCTGCGTTTCATCAAAGAATCATAGAAGAAAATACCATCACGACTTGCGTACCGTACGCATTTCCTTGAACCAGCTGCATCTAACCCAGTGATCTACTTCCCCCACCAATCGGAGCTATCTCTGCGAATGCTCGTCTCATGTGTAACAGCCGTGAAATGCGCATGATTCGCGTTTTTGACGAAACTGCGGGTACAGTCGGGATAGAAATTGTTTTTTCGAAAGTGATTTTTCACATAATTATTAGATACATACGAGTATATAGTTAAACTAGTTATTCTGTGCACACAATATAAATATCACAACACACAAAAGAATAGTTAAATTATAACAAATTTCATGCATATAAAGAAAAAATACATCTCCTTTAGGCATAATCAGATGTACCTATTACTTTAAATTTAGCTTTAATTTAATTTAGAACGTAGACTTTTTTATGTTAACATTTATTTATTTTGCCAACTCGTAGGGATCTCTAGGTATTTTGAAAATAAAATACAACCCATGTTACCTACTCGCTGATAATGTAGCTTTCTATGGGTGAAAGATTTTTAAAAATCAGTTAAGTAGTTTTTGAGTTTATCCATTACAAACAAACAAAAAATCAAATCATTTCTCTTTATAATATTAGTATAGAAAAATCTTCGAAATTGCGAAAGGCTGGTTGTACTTAATCATGATGTAACATTAGATTTACTTGATTAAAAAGACCTATAAGTTTTGAAAACTTCGTCTTCCTCCCTCCTACTATTTTGCTGTGACCGACAAGGTCCATAATGTGACTTTGACCTTGAGTTCTAATCCAAAATATCTGCATTAAATATCAACATACGTTACTTATTTAATTTCGATTACTCAACTCAATTTTGAGTAATTAGATAATTGCTTCATATTGTTCAATAAATTACAAACGTTGTGTCATTGCGCTTCTCTTTCTTTTCTATGTAATCTGACAGTGATCGCGGTTTAGGTGTTGTCAGCGTCTTAAACTAGAACGCATACACATAAATTCTATATGTGAATATTTAAGTATTGTAGTAAAATACTTTATGAAATAAATTCAGGAAATAATGTCTACCCAAAGCATACAAAACGATATTACTTTCAAACTACCTAAGATATTTTCATGATTTTTTTTGTATGAACAGACTATATGATTATCTATAATTATATATATATAATTATATAATATTCATATTTTCTGTACTAAAAATAAATATTCCCTATAAAATCGACTGAACTTCGTCGCGGCGTTAGCGCACATTTGTATGGCCAAGTTCAACATTAAAATACTGGACCATATTGGCGTAAAGTGTGTGCAGGAAATATGACAATCATGTGCTCTGCAGTGAGACACTACAATATTGAGGTTAAATCTAAAAACAAAATTGAACAACAAAATAGTACCCAACAGTAACATGAGAGCGAATTAGACTGCACAAGGTAAGTACAGCAGTATTTCATACAACAATAAACCTTATCTGTATCATTTTAATGTGCGTATTCCTATAAGCGATTATGATCAAGCGTTTCATACGAATATAAACAGTAACTATATAAAAATAAAGTTTACTTTGAGTAAACTCAAAATTCGCCTAAAAGATCTCAGCCTTAGTCATCCGAAACATTAATATAATTGCCCAAAACTAAGTAAAAACTGCAACAATTATATCTGAGGACCGTTCACTGGTGAGGACACAATGGAATGTGGGACAAGACTACACGAACGGACAAAATGTTGTTGAACCGCAAAATATCTGACACCGATTCGTCTGACGTAAGAGATTGCAGACTTATTATGTGTTGCGATACTGAACGATAGTTTTTAGTGATTAATTGTTGATAAATTATAGTTTTGATGAGTGGTTTAATTAATGGTTTCGCTTCTGGTCTGGTCGTAATCGTAACTCCTTTTGATAGCCGATTGGTAGGGGTAATTTTAGAATATTAGGTAATATGAGTGAATGGTGTTTTAGCGGAAATACTGTCTATCATACCACGCTCTTTCCTTAGTCTGTCAAATTCATTCAATCAATATTCCTTCATTTATGTTTATTTTTTCCTTTTTATTTTTGTCTGTCCTTTGTAAATTGTCAATGATTCTATTGGTTCTTTATTTACTAACGTTGGAAACAGGATAATGATTGTTTGGAAGAAGCTGTCAATAACTAATCTGAGAGAAAAGTAACATAGAATACAAGGTACCGATATACATATGTCGCTGCTTTCCAAAAGATTTTCCGAATAAATAAATATCATTGAATACTTAATCTCCTATTAGGACATCAAACGATATTTAGGGCTCGATATTTAGGTGATGTGTTTTTTTTAATAGTCCTTTCTCTTATCTCATCATCCCGATTTAAGGCCCCCGCTGCCATAGCGCGACGCGACGGTGCGACGCGATTCCATTACAACAATTTCCATGAGATTTTCATAGAAACGGTGAAGGAGAACATCGAGAAGAAACCGGAATGTCTTAGAACCAAAAATTCGAAGACATGTGACATCTACCAACCCGCAGTGGACCCGCGTGGTGGATTACGGTCAAATCCCTCTCACAGAGATGAGGCCTGTGTCGGAGCAGTGGGAACATTTTAGGCTGATTATGTTTCACAGAAATTATTCTATTAGAGTCGCGTCGCGCTGTCGCGTCGCGCTGTCGCGTCGCGCCTGTCTACAGGAGCCTTTAGGGAAAGGGTTCCTGAATATCATGTACCAGTGTAATAAGGCTTTTACCTATCTTTCATTAGGTACTAGACCACATACTGTACAGTATTAAGTCCCTCGTAGTCAAGTCAATAGGCCGTAGACATAGAAACATTCTATTAGCGATAAACTCCATAGAAAAGTCAAAAATACAAGGTGTCGTTTTGCATCCACGTCAAATTCAAGGAGGTAACTATGCTAATGATTCTTGACACGAATCAATAATAAAATATGTAGGTCTTTCTTTTTCTAATTTTCGGAAATCGGCATGTTTGGGACATGCATGTTAAAACGCGGCCCGTGTGATACCGCACTGTAACTGCCCTTTTACACACATACTACCGCATTCGCAACGGGGTGACTATGTTCTGTGAAAGTGGTGTATTCTAAAATACTGTCAAACTTAAATAACTAAAAAAACAAGTATGTATTAACTATTGAATAGGTATCGTAATTTCATTTGGTTATATATGTATTTCATAGCAGCCTCCTGAAATTTGACGAGGATGCAAAACGTCACCTTGTATATAGGGGTGACACTTACATAAGCTTTAGCAAAGCATAAGACAGTCCTGTTGAACGTCTTTGTAGAAATACGAAACACTTTGAAAAGGATTGCCATTCATCTACAGGCCTTAGATAAGACCAGACAGCATTCAGTAAGTAGCTGTCTAACCGCCAGGCACTTCTTAATATAACATCACGCCGCGTAATCCCCGAAGGGTTAAGCAGAGGTGGATCTATACTTCACTTATTCCACATTTATTGTGATTTAGCACCAAAGAATCAAACTTGCCAATAAAAACACAAAAACAGATCCAACTTTGTCACTTATTTTCACAAAGGCTTCACAACATAACATAATATCGCGCCTGTATTTCCTGATGGGTTGGGCAGAGGTGCACCTTATAGTACACTCACATTTCCCCAGTTATGTTTAAGTCCCATGTATTAGGGGCCTATTGCCATTAACCGGGCACAAATCTAAACCCCGGGCTGCTACTGAGAAATTCCTGATAGAAAAACCCAATATTACTTTGCCCGACCTGGGAATCGAACCCAGGACCTCATGCCCGCAGGCGCGGGCTTGCGGACGGTGAGCAATGGGTAGCTCACCGTCCGGTAAGGACCAGGCCCGGGTCGACAGCGCGTTGTATTCCACGCGCGCCTCAAAGAGATGTCGTCAGCATAAATGTAGGGGTCCACTAGGGCCGATGCCTGCTGGGGTCGCGGGAAGGTACTAAAGGGTCATCGATGCCCCTGGCAACACAGGTAACGGGAAGGAATACGGGTGGGTTTTAGTCAGTAAGAGTCTGACACACCCTCCCGCTCCGCCCAAAGCGGGAGAAATTATTTGATGATTTCCCACCCAAAAAAAAAAGAGGTGCACCCTATAGTACACTCACATTTTCCCAGTTATGTTTAAGTCCCAGAGCTGCTGCTGAGAAATTCCTGATAGAAAAACCGAATATCCCTTTGCCCGACCTGGGAATCGAACCCAGGACCTCATGCACAGCAGTAGCGCTTGCGACCATTACACCAACAAGGCAGTTCGTAACCAAAAATAATTACAACATCGAACAAAACCTACAAAGTCATTAAAACGAAATAAAATAATGATGCAACGATCTTTGAAAGTCAAATCTATTTTTGTCAAACTTAAACAATGAGAAGTATTCTCGACTCATCTCCCATTCACTGTAGATCGTCACGACGTGGCTGTAAGGTAATTAGCAGATTGCCTGCTGTTTTGAAGTGAACAGTATTGTAACAGCGAAAGTAGGTACCTACTGATGTTGTGTCAGGTCTATTATAAGTTTTAGTATTTAAAGATATTGTCTCTGGTCCAGTGGTCGGAAGTGCTACTGTTGAGCATGGGGCCCTTGAAAATCCTATTAATTCTAAAAGTATATTTTTCTCAAAATAGCCGGGGTCAGATTTTGATGCCCTGAGGGATTCCTACACAAATATCAAGACCAGATAAAATCGCTCAGTCTCCTTTATTGAGATTTTTTCATTAGGAGTCTCTCAGAAGCAGCCCAGAGTTGCGCTCGGTTGACGGCAATATCCTCGCCCCCTTTTATATAGGGCTTAATCATAACTGACGAAATATGGATGTGCAGATACACGTCTGCCCAACCCCTCGGAGAAAACAGGCGTGATATTAGTCAAAGTCAAAATCAAATTATTTATTTCAAATAGGCACATAAAAGGCACTTTTAAACGTCTAAATTTACAAAAAAAAAAATAGAATTGATTCTAGTTGCCCCTTCCAAAATGTAGTTTCGTAAGTATGGAGAAGAATGGGCAAGAAACTCCACCGTTATTTTTTTTAAATGTTTTACAATACGTATGGGTACATTAATTATATAATTATATGTGAAGACAATGAACCACCTAGAACAAAAAATAATTAAAAATTAAGCAATGACGGATCAATTAATTATACTTTTACAATACTTGTACAACGTATACTTTTACAAGTATTGTAAAAGTATACGTTTTCCTAAAAACAAATTAAAGTAATAGGTCAGTGTGTGAGTTAAAGTAATCACAGAATGTATAATCAACATTGATTTATTATTTTTATTACATTAATATACAATACAATTATACAATTAAAATAGCAACCAGTGATTTCGTCTAGAATATGTATTTGTCTGATATGGGTATGTTATGTTGCCGAATGGTATTACATTGTCTAAGCTAGGCCTTGATGAAAGGAAGTTACAAAGTTGAATAATATGTTTTTGATTTTTTTTTGGCAAGTTTGATATGTATAACTTTTTTTTACTAAATGACAATAACTGTGGACATGCCACTGTGGCTAAATTGCTTGCCAATGAATAACGTAGGTATCCCTACTTTTTAGGGAACATTTTTCATTTAGGTATATCTTTGTAGTAACTCTATGTACCTACAAAGATATTTGGGCGCCTGAATGACATTGACTGTAGGGACTTGTTGGTAGACATTTTGTGAAATTATCACAGATATTGTTCCGAATTTGGCCAAAAGATGCTTGCATGGGTTGCACATTGAAGAGACAAACCAACAATTAGGGTGTCGTTATTCTTCTTGGAAGGATAGATTTCAGCATATTTCAAGACTATGTTTTGAAAAAGATTTTGTAGATAGATGCAGACCAAGTTGAAGATAACCTAGTTCATGATTCATGATAGGTCTTTAATTGTTAGTATCTTCATATATCTTCGACAATTCTCTCCAAAGGGCAATCAATTGGCGATCACTCTCTCTTATTTTAACTAAAACTTTCAACATGATAAACAGTTTTTCGGTAGCTTATGTCAACCCAATACATTCTGACTTTTGAATCTCACTTCATCTAGGACCTCAGATTTCTCTCAAAGAACAAGTTGTACTTTCTTTTAAACCGACTTCAAAAAAATGAGGAGGTGCTCAGTTCGTCGGATTTTTTTTATTATTATTTGTGTTCCCCGATTTCTAGGAGACGGCTGGACCGATTTGGATAATTCTTTTTGTTTGCAAGGGTATACTTCCCAGGTGTACTTCTATACTTCCTATTGTCATATGAGGATGGGATCCTGAAGAAATCGAGGGAAATCTTCAAATATTATAAGCACACTTATAGAAATTTGGGTATTTTTTATAGTAACTCGTGCATTTGTTCACGGAAAACACCATTTGGTCAAATGGAACTCATGATGAAGACCACAGATGGCCACCGGAATTACTCAGTAATAAGTATTTCACGAGCAGTAGGGGCTCATGAGTAGTGGTAGCTTAGTGGTAACGGCCGCGACTTACGAGTTGTAGGTCGTAGAGTCGAACCCAGGCAGGTGCTTTAATTTGTGTAAATTATTTCTTCACCTGCTTCTTCTGCTCTCAAAACAGTGAAGGAAAACATCGTGAGAAAACCGGCATGTCCTAGAACCAAAAATTCGAAGACACGTGGCATCTACCAACCCGCACTGGGCCCGCGTGGTGGATTACAGCCCACTCCCTCTCAACGAAAGGAGGCTTGTGTCCCGGCAATGGGAACATTATAGGCTGATTATGTTAAGTATTTCACTGGTTGCGATTTGATTATTGTTGCTGAGCAATTTATGCTCGTCACAATGCATATGGCCAAGTGGAGCTGCTGGTGAAGTACCAGTAGAACTCCTCAACAATTAACGTCATTGCATCTGGAAAAGCAATATTTTGTAAAAGGTGATGAGCAGTTGACATTAGGATATTGTAACTTAGATAAATTACAAATCGACCCACGAAATACGTATTTTTCCCATTTAGTCTATATTGATGATGTTATAATAAGTTCCTGTCACTGTTATTTACATAGCAGGACTTGTATATTCGAATTTGTGAGGGTTAGGTATACCTCAACTAAGAAGTGAAAAATAAAAACCTAAAAAAAAATCAACCGGCTTCCTAAAAAATCACTACAAAGTGAAAACAAACTTCAATTTTGGAAGTCTGTGTCTGTGGTTTTGGATTTTTCGTTTAGTGCCACCGACTTCGGCAATGAAATGAATTTTTCACTTTGTAGTGTTTTTTTGGAAGGCGGTTGTTATTTTTTTTTTGTGAAAAAGTTATTTGACATTATCCTAATCATTTTCTTATCCTTATGTCAACGTATTTGTCATGTCTTTTTCCTCCTCCTTTATTAGTCGCCATCTTGGTAGTCACCCCCTTTCTAGCCAAATAATCTTTCACACAGTCCATCCATTGTTTCTTCTCGTGGATGTGCAGTGGAATTCACTTATGTACTTACAACGTTGTCGGTGCTGTGGTTTGTGGTTAAATCCGTTTTAACCAAGCTATGCAATTACGACCGTCCAGCGAGACCGTTCACTATAGTGGTATGTTGGGAGACTCATTTTCTTCTTTTAAATCTTAGATAGTAAAATAATCTCAAATGGCTGGAGAAATATCTATTAAGACGCTGACAACACCTAAACCGCGGTCACTGTCAGATTGCATAGAAAATAAAGAGAAGCGCGATGACACAACGCTTGTTATTTATTGCAAAATATGAAGCAATTACTCGTATCTATTTACTCAAAATTGAGTTGAGTAATCGAAAATAAGAAACAACCAAGTTCTGCATTCAAATTAGACGTTCTTGTTATTAATTAAATACGTAACGTATGTTGATTAGAACTATTTTGGATATTTTGGATTAGAACTCAAGGTAAGAGGTTAGTTTAACGTTAGTTTGTATCGAGATTGTTTTTCAAAACGTGTTTTGGTAACAACCAAGTTCTGGGAAATATGTTCAAAATTAACATATATTTTCCGCTACCACAAACTATACAGATTTGGCAATTTTTTTACTTAAAAAAAAGCCTATTTTGGTCAATTGGGTCTTGTCAGCGCCTTAATATTTAAGTGGTTTTCATAGCAAGCGAATCCCGCGCTGATTGTCAGTGAAAAACATTTAGACAGAGATTCAAATCGTTAGGTTCGCCCCAGCAAGCGAATCCCGCGCTGATTGTCAACGAAAAACATTTAGACAGAGATTCAAATCGTTAGGTTCGCCCCTACCGCGTCGAAAGATGGTCGCGTTTCTGTTTCGTTTTGACACCTCTGATACACACAATGTTGCAATCGCCATGGTAACGCCATGCACTGAATGTGTGAGCTCACTCTTCTCAATGTGGACACTTTTTTCTCGACTTGGGTTCTTAAAAGTGTGTTCCGCAATTGTGGAGCTGATCAAGGTTCCAGAAGCTATTGTAAACATTACAAACTCTCGTTTCTCCTTCTCCCTGAATCCATCCAAAGGTTGTTTTTAAAAGATCACTTTTAGCGATAAGACAGCCCACTGTGTCACCCTATGTAACATTTCTACATTTATATCTGTAATTTATGTGGTGTACATAGTAAAGGGTACAACTTTGTGCCCTTTGGCGTCGAGACCTTCAGTCCATGGGGTCCCAGTGCGTTATTTGCGGAAATCGCGAAATGTTTAGTTGATGTAACTAGCGACCGAAAAGCTGGCGGCTTTCTCGTGCAACGCATCAGCATTGCAATTCAGTGAGGAAATGCTGCCAGCCTCCTCGGTACATTGCCTTGAGGGCCTTTTTTAGGTTTAACTTAGTTTTAATTTACTTTAGTTAATGTTAATAATCATCTTGTAATTTGGTTATGTAAATAAAAATGACATATATATATTTGTATATAAAAAAGTAAAGAGTATTTATAGCGGTAACGTACACGTTTCACTTTCTTTGCCATAAGATCATGTAAATTTATGACAACAAGCACGCATTTATTTCATTTATAATATAAAATACAAAGTTGCGTACTGTATCCCAGTATTTATATTAATGAAATCTGCATCTGTTTTCGAACGACACGCCTCGTTTCCCCGAAGAGTTAGGCAAAGGTGTACCTATAGTACACCCACATTTCACCAGTTATGTTTAAGACCTATGTGGGTGTGAGCAACCGGGCACAAATTCAGACACCGGGCTACTACTGACAAATTTGGAAAAACTCAATAACACTTAGCCCGACCTGGGAATCGAATCCAGGTTAGCAGTAGCGCTTGCGACTACTAAACCAAGCATTTACTTAGTAAGTTAGTTTAAAATGTATTAAAGCCACTGATGATGAGTTGAAGTTAATTTTTATACTTAAATCCAGAACCCTTACATGTTTAAAATTAATATTTTTGTATTCACTTTTACAAACTAGAGGGTCAGTTCCTGTATTTTTAAGAACGATCGCATTGTAGTCCATCTCAATCTGTTAAATAAAAACTTTTAATTTACCGACATATATTTAAGAGGTTTTTGACTGAGATGAGAGTGTGATTTAAATCGAACTCTCATCCCAGCGAAAATTAAAAAAAAAATAATTATAACGAAAAAATAAATAACAATAATAATAAATTAAAAACTTCAAATTTAAATTTGACTTTTTTTCAAACACGTAATTGACCTTCAGATCACTTTCCATTATTTTTGCCAACCCTGTATATCAATTAACAAGATTTGAATGAAAAATTACTATATTTCTATACAAACTGAGAGGTGTATAAGTTTTCACGCTTTCTCTGCGCATGCGCCGCGCCGCGCCGGTCTGCGCGTCGTGCGCACTGTCACGTTTTAAATTTAATCTTTTCAAAATATTGTTAATAATTAGCCGTATTTTATGTAATTTAACTTCGCTTCTTTTAAATGGGATCTGAGTCGCGTTAACGACTTTAATTTTTATAGCATTTTTCATTAGCTTTCGAAATTTGAATTGAAATGATTTAGCCGGCTTACATTAACCGTTGGATTGGCAACAGAGTTTTTTGTTACATAAGTTGGTATTATTTATTACAAAAACAACATTTATTATAATATTGATAGTATCAGTTTAACCTCGTGGCCTAGATATATCTAGATCTAAGTTTCTTGCAAATCTTATCATCCAAGTTTTGGATGTGCATGAATTGCACATGTTGTAAGTAGCTACCGACTCATTTTTTAATCTAATACTGACTTCAATCTACCTAGCCTATTCCCAGCTATGTTAGGGTCGGCTTCCAGCCTCACCGAATGATATATAACCTCCACAAACCAGTTACTGGGTAACACGATACCCCTTGGTAAGACTGGTTGTCAGACTTTGGCTGACTAACCGTAACGACTGTCAAAGGTCTACAATTGACAGCCGGGACCAACGGCTTAACGTGCTCTCCGGGGCACGGAGGGGTCTCGGTTTGTATATAACGAATGGTCACCCATCCACGGACCGACCTCGGCAAGCGTAGTTTAATCTTCGAGCGACCCGTGCGGCTGTTATTATTCAGCCAAGAGCCCCGCAGTATAAAAGATGGACCAACAAACAATACAATACAAACGTTGTTATCTTACATGTAGCTACTGAAGCGTCAAATCTAAGCGATTTTACATTTTTCCTTACTTTTTTACCAGCTTATTGCCAGATTGTTCACTCCTAATTAAGAGATCTATGCTAATTGGATTACATTCCGATGTCGTGGAAGGAATTAATAACTTCGGGGTAATTAAAATTAAAGCCGTCAACATTATTAAAATGTTTTCATCTGTATAGTGATAGGAACATAAACGTAGATAAAATATTTATGCATTTATGTTATGTAGCTATAACGGCTGTAAAAAGGGGCTCGTGGCTAAATTATAACAGCCACACGGGTCGATTGAAAGTTAAGCTACGCTTGCCCAGGATTGTCAGTCCGTGGATTGGTGACCGTCCAATACATATCGAGAATCCTCCGTGCCTCGGAGAGCACGTTAAACCGTTATTCCGGCTGTCAATTGTAGACCTTTGACAGTCGTTACGGTTAGTCAGCCAAAGTCTGACAACCAGTCTTACCAAGGGGTACCGTGTTACCCAGTAACTGGTTTGTAGAGGTTATATATCATTCGGTGAGGCTGGAAGCCGACCCTAACATAGCTGGGAATAGGCTAGCTAGATTGAAGTTCAGTATTAGATAGAAAAATGGGTCGGTAGCTACTTACAACATGTGGAATTCATGCACATCCAACTATTGGGTGATAAGATTTGCAATATACTTAGATCTAGGTATATCCAGGCTACGAGGTTAAACTGATACCATCAATATTATAATAAAGTCCCGGCTGTCATATTTTAGACCTTTGACAGTCGTTATGGGTATTCAAAACCCCAAAAGTTTGACAACCAGTCTTACTAAGGGGTATCGTATTACCCAGTAACAGGGTTGTGGAGGTCAGATAGGCAGTCACTCCATGTAAAATATGTATTCAGCTGCATTCAGTTAGATTCGAAGCCGACCCCAACATACATAGTTGGGAAAAGGCTAGGCAGATGATGAATGGGTGTAAAAGACGGCTTATGTTTTATTTTTAAGTACTGGACCATACCCTCCTGGGAACCCTCTGGTTACAGAGCTATTGAAGGTCAATGTTCCAAATTTTTTTTACGAAAGCTAGGTTTAAATGTTGGGAACAACTCCTGTACCGTTCACGCACCCTAAGCACAATGTTTTGCGTGCGGAATATTGTGAACTGCTTGATTTGTTCAACAAAAAATAATAAAATTCCTATCTCAGCCACAATGTTTGCTCAATGTTTCTTAGTGTAATACACAAAATTCGTAGATAACGGGGTAGATAATGGGTCCTTTTAAACCCTGTGGTTCTTTCTCGTCTCTAGATGTTATCATCATAAGTAGCAAAAGCATCGGTGATTTCAGTTGACAAGAAGAAAGGAGGACACTGATGCTTCCTCTCTTGTTCCTTTCAAAAGTTAGATAATCACCATGACGGTTTAACTATTTAGTGAAAACGGGCAAACACTCATATCCGTGAAATGGAGTAGATATTTAAGTACATACCGACTTCGTCAAGTGCAGGCGACTTTCAAAAGAAATCGAATTCAACCATTGCTTGCTGATTGCTTAGTGCTTAGTAATCGCGTTAATACTGTCTCTGGGTTTATAAAATACTAGCTTTTGCGCGCGGTTTCGCCCGTGTGTCCATCAAAACCTTATTACCGTAACGCGTACGCCACCAGTAAAGCGCTCAGTTTGCAAGTTTTTTCCAACATCTTCAACAATCATCAACATATTTCAGTCAATTTACACAAAAACTTAATGAATTATACACCTAAACCTGCCTCATGAATTACTCCATCCATTGGTTAAAGCCGTATGAAAATCCGTTTGGTAGTTTTTGAGTTTATCGCGTTCAGACAGACAGAAGCGGCGGGAGGACGTTGTTTTATAACAAATATGTCAGAGTCTGTGAGATCTGCTTTTAGCCAGTTTTGAAATTTAAACGCGTACTTAACTGTGGAGTTTCTTGCCCATTGTTCAATAACAACAACCAACAACTGGAATCGATTCTGTTTTACTTGTAAACTTTGATGTTCAAAGTGCTTTTTATGTGCCTATTTGAAATAAATCATTTGACTTTGGCTAAATAATATGATACTATGTTTTCATTTATTTTGCGCTCACAGGGTGAGTAGAAATTACAATGTTTGTCCCCCGCACTGTGAACGAGAAACAATCTATTTCAATCTAGATCGAGAGAAATGAGAATTCGGCCATAGTAAATCTACTGTCGCTACTTCGGCGTCATCATCTTGTTCTCGTTGACGTCCCGTTAATGGTGCGGGGGACAAACGGGCTTAAGGTTATGATGAAGGATGGGTAGAATCAATGTGATTTGAATTTGAACCTCAATAAAAAAATCATAACACAACTTTTACCATAAAGTTTACCTATTCGAAATCTAATTGCTTTTTATTATCTCTTAGCAAGTGTGAAAAGTTGTGTATTCTCCTCGGGCATAAATATTGTCTTCGTCTTGGGTGAGCTTGAATCTTTCGCTGCACACAAGATTCTAGTTATAACCCTAACAATAATTCCTCGTTAGCGTTACGCTCGGGATTCAATATAGTGCCCGTGACAAAAGACACTGCTTTATACCCTTGGTGAATAATCTACTATTCTTGACCTCGTTCTCTAAGTTGGAAGAAAATACATAGCAGTTTTTTATAGAATTCAGAAACTTCCGTTTGGGAGACTTTCTATCTGTAAGACCATAGTCATGAAACCGGACCAAGATGATAAGAAAATTACGAAATACCTACCAAATGATAAAAATCATATCATAACATCACGCCTTATTTCCCCGAAGGTTAGGCAGAGAAGTACTTATAGTAGATACATTCACATTTCGCCAGTAAAGTTTGTCCTATGTCACGGGGGCATGTGTAGGTTTGATGGGGTTATAATGTGGAAAAGGAAATGTGATTGGACTAAAAAACCCAGAGTCTTTAGTACCTGGGATTCCTAGGAACAACAAATTATTTCTTAACTTATTTCTTAAACGTAGGTACTCTTAGGATCGTTTTCCGGAAAAAAATGACGTGGATAACCGGCTGAAACCAGTGCCTGTCGCACAAATCAGGGCGATAGAGTCAGCTAGTATTCATAAACGCAAAGCATTTATTGCAATTAAAATAGTTACAGGCACTTTTGAACTGTTTAAAAGTCGGTCAGTCAGAAAGATGAAGCTAGTTGCCCATTCCAAAGCGTAGTAGGTTCCTATGGAGAAGAAGGGCAGGTAACTCTTACCCGAAATTATATAGAAGTCCAACAACCCTTGCAACCACAAGATTGCAAGGGTTGTTGGACTTCTATATATAATAAATTCGGGTAAGAGTTACCTGCCCTTCTTCTTCTTCGTTACAGTGGATCACAAATCGGTACCGGGCAGCCGGCAGGATCCCGTTATGGTCACGGTCACCGCGCCGGCTCGCGTGTTACGTAACTATCCGGTAAATCATTTGCTCTAGCTGTACCAGTAATTAAATATTATAAGCTACAAGGAACATCACCACTTTATATATTATGATTGCCTAGTACTAAATAATGCAGAGTTATTAAACTAAGTTACTAACCAGCTTCTTCTTTACGATACCCAAATGCCTACGGGTTGCATCCGTTAATAAGGTACCTACCTATTTATTTATTTATTTATTTAACCATTTATTTACATACACATAAAAACAGAAAAGTATAACAGAACAGAAAAATACGTACAAAAGTGATTCTTATTTCTAAAGAAATGTCTTCCAGCATACCTGCGATAGGAAAGTAGCTAAAGAGATGTAGACACCGTGTCTAAGAGTAGAAGAGAAAATAGAATACATAAAATCGAAACAATTGACAAAACAAATAATATGGGAATATACTAACATACATACATACAAACTTCTAAAATAAATATCACTAGAAAAAAGTTACAGTGTAATTTAAAATAATAAATACAAACGCAACTATGACGAAGTGGAAAGTTAGTGTTCTTTCACTCTTCTTTTAAATACTGCAACATTTTGGCAGTTCCTAATGTTCGGCGGAAGTGAATTCCACAACCAGACCGCGTGAACAGTGAAGGAGTAGGAGTAGAAATAGGCGGAGCGGGGAGGGGACTTAAGATGGTTTCTATGATGCGACCTGCAAGGCGCATCTGAAGGACGGGCGGAGGAAAAACGTTCCCGCAGATAGGATGGCGTTTTAGGATTGTGAAGGAGGTTAAATAGCAGACACAATAACCGAGAGTTCCTGTGAAGTCGAATGGGGAACCACAACCTAATTGTTTTACGATAAACTGATAGCTGATCATTATGTGCAAAATTCTTTTCATTATATTTAACTTGACAATGGTGCCGATTCCCTTGTTCACAAACTAAACTAAATTTAAGTTCAGTGCGTCTTTTTCTTTCATTTCATTAAGAAAAGGACAGAAGATAAATTTAAGTTTAGTCCTGTCAAATTAATCAGCACCTGTCACTACTCTGTACAAGTTTAGACGTGATTAAATACTTGCCTAATAAAATTACGTCAATTTACGTCAAGCGCTGATTAATTTGACAGGACTAAACTAAAACGTATCTTCTGTCCTTTTCTTAATGAAATAGAAAGAAAAAGATGCACTGAACTTAATTTTAGTTTAGTTTGTGAACAAGGGAATCGGCGCCAATGCCTTCTGTTGACCACACCTAAGCCTTTTATGGAATGCATCTGCTTTTATGATCTTCCGTTTCATTCGATTTACTATTAACACCACGGTTTTCAGGCAGATTAATAAATAATCACATAACATATCATCACACCTAATCCCCGATGGGTTCGGCAGAGGTGCACCTATAGTACAACCACATTTCGCTAGTTATGTTTAAGTCCCATGTGAAGGGGGCGAGCCTATTGCCATCAACCGGGCACAAATCCAGACTCCAGACTGCTACTGAGAAACTCCAAATGGAAAAACCCAATAACACTTGAATCAAATCCAGGACCTTATGCTCAGCAGTAGCGTTTGCGACCACTTGACCACCGAGGCAGTTCATTAATTAATTATTCTTGCAGTAATTCTCTTAACATTATGCTCACGATACGTATCTCAATTATTTTTGAGACTTGCACATTATTTTCAAGATTGGTTTTATCCTCAATAGGTATCATCCACAGCATCCACTCTTGTATGTATACTCAGTGAGTGCGCACACTGTATTATGTTACTTGGGCTGTAAATTTAGTTTATTGAACTGTCATTTCGAGAATTGGCTCGTGGCCGACCTCGTGGCCGACATTTAATCTTTAGTGTGCGCACAACTTAAGATCAAAAAGCAAGCACAGTCTAACTTGCGCCATTATTGTAATCGTTACAAAACTAATTATTATTCTAGCATTGTTGCATATAAAATTTAGATTTTAGAAGTTGATGATACTACTTATTTAAAATTCGTCATGATTGCTCAATGATTCTGTAACTCAGTGGGAATTAAGTTGTTTTGAGAAAGTTTCACAAGACTGTGTGAGTTCAGCCTTAGCTTCTGTGACACGCTTAACTTTGGGCAGACATCCTGTCTCATGTAATCTTTTTTTCAGAACGACTGGTCTACATTTGTATCGTTTTGGTGTGTAATCAATCATCTGTTTTGGATTTAATAGCTTAAAGGTCTCGATGCTTCTCTGTGGGGTGATGATACCTTTGCTTCGCAGAAGAAACATTACATCCTCTGGTCGTCAGATTAGACGCAAAGTAATTCAAAGTCTTGTGTCTGAACTAGCGAAAACAACAAACCAAAACGATTCAAATGTAGAAAGTCCCCAAAAACTTATGGCGCGTGCGTTCATGGAAAACCGATATTTATCACCACGAGCCTTGAAACTCGTGGTGATAAATATGCGGGCACATACGTAGACATAATTACAACAATCCATCTTTTGAAAAAGTTGTTAGGTACCTACGTACTATTCTGAAGTAAACCCCCACCGGGCCCGCGTGGTGGATTATGGCCCACTCCCTCTTACAGAGAGGAGGCCTGCATCCCAGCAGTGAGAACATTATAGGCTGATTTTACTATTTTGAAGCTAAGACTGAACTTGGTCACAGACTATATAGACACATTTTACCCGGCAAAAATCAACTTCAAAAACATCCACATTAAAAATAGACTGTGCAAGCTTTAACATCAAAAACGGCTGGTCGATTGGCAGAGGTGTGCGCAGGTGCCGGAGCGTGACGCAGCTGGCAACGTCATCCCCGCCTGGAAGCGCCAGATGCTGGCCCGGAGAGCTGCCGAGAAAGCCCGAAAGGATCTGGAAAAGGAACTGGCAGGGGAAGCAGAGAGGCGAAGGGCGGCGGCAGTGCCTGCTTGGAAGAGGCAGCTGTTGCAGCGAAGAGAAGAGGCTGAGAGCAGGTTGAGGTCCGTTTTGTTTTGGATAGGGCACGGGACAGGGCTTATATCTAGAACTGCTGGGTTAATAATATAGCGAATAGCGGTGTATACTTTGAGTAAGGTTTATGAGCGACAATTATCTGTTTGAGTTTGAAAAATGGGATGTTTTGGTTCGAGGCCAAAAACAAGGAAGATGGAAGTGTCTTTAACACATCGAATTGCGATACTATGGGGTTGAATACTATCGGGAAACTCTTAACAATTGAAATCCTTATATTTTTATTTTGGTGTGTCAATTAATCTTTTCGCCGCTGATTATATAGTTGAGAAAACTTTAGTGACTGAGAAAAAGCAATTCGAAGACAGTTTCTCTTCTCTCCTCGATTGTAACCTCTTCTTTTACCTTTCCAGACATTCTATATATACTCCTAAAGTAGAAGAGACGAATGGGCAACCGAATGGCGAGTGGCGAGCTTACCCGAGCGGGACGCAGCGAGCAGTGTCCATAGACAACATCAGCATGTGTTACGACACTCCTGCGCAACCCATGCGGGCACCATCAGAGGCCAAACTGTCCAGTGATCATTGTAACGGTTTGTAATTAGAAGACCTGTTTATTTTTTAAATAGAATTTTTGTTAGTGTGAAGTTTTAAATGGCATGTATTAAATCGAACCACAAATAATTCCCATTTTGCTTTCCTAAAAAAAATTATTGAACACTCTAATATAATGAATGCGCCACTTTATGTGAACCTTTAATAGTTCCTATTTTGGGGTTCTACAAATACTAAATAGCCAAGTAACTGAGACCAACTTGGATTTCCGCGGTTGGTCACAGTTCGAACCTTTTTTTGTTCCGGGCTGGAAAATCCTCATGGATGTCCTCTGCCCTGGGGCGGACGGAGGGGTCTGTCAGACTCTTACTGACTAAAACCACGCTGGTGTTCCCCTCCCACACTTGTACCGGGGATGATGGGATTTAGTGCGACTTCCGCGATCCCCGGCTGGTGCCGGCCCGCCGTTGCGGGCCATCTCAGGTCACAGTTCCTAACCTAACCTAACCCGTTAGGTCGGGGTATCCTAGCTTAGTTATTGCGACCATCTGTGAGAAAGGGCCAGAAAAATAAACGGCGGCTCGTTTATAATAAAAAAGTGTGCATCTCTATTGAAAAATAAAAGCCAAAATAGTTTTTAGAGGTTCATTAATTCAAAAAGGCATGTATTTAACGCGCCGACAAACTGATCTGTTTAGGGTTTTAAAAATAATTAAAATGGGTAGCAAAAATAATAGGTTGGCAGCTACAGTGAAGTAGCATTTTAAGTATAAAGTAATCAATTGGTTGCTTTTATTAAATTTAAAACTAGCATCGAGTTTTTATGTTACTAAGTCACTAACAACCGAGGGGATTTGACGCACGGCGGCCGCTACCGCGGCACGCTCGCTTCGCTCGCTCGCTTTTGCGCGTTAGTGGTCACTGTTCTAACCTAACCTAAGCCAAATGATTTTATACTTAAAATGCTACTTCAGTGTAGCTGCCAACCTATTATTTTTGCTACCCATTTTATTTTTTTAGTTAGTCGCCCTTTAAGTTGTTAGTCGCCTTGAAAATAATTAGCCATTTAAAAAAAATATTTACTATTAGAAGGTTCATAAGTTTTTAGAGGATCAGTTAAGTATTTCCCGTTCTAAATTCCTGGTACCGTATTAAGACGTTTTATTGCGATCATGTTGTCAGTGCGAGAGAGGGACGGAGCTATACATTAACGATAACACCATTCTTTTTCGGACTGGAATCATGATGGCATTAATACTTCTTATTACGGCTCGAATTCCAAAACGAGCTATCAAAATGTATATGTCGCAGCCAACTAGCTTAATAAGCCTAACATCCTAACTCCGCCGCGCAACGGCCGGCGAGCGCGACTTAGAAGTAGCGCTCGCCGTTAACAGCCTAAACGTTAGAACGGTTAGGCTGTTAACTAAACGGCTAATTAAGCTAGTTGGCTGTGACGTCGGTACTGGCGTTTAATGAACGGCTTAGGCGTCCAATTAGCTGGCCAGTTTAACCAGATGGCTGCGACATATACACTACATTCGAATGACGTTGACAGGGCTGTTAGTAAATATTTGTGGCTGGCTGTTAGTAAATATTTGTGCAATTGTTTTGAGAAATGTATCAAGAAAACGAGATAGTGGCGTTAGTTTCGAATTAGGCCATGCGCCAAGATATCCTTGTATAGCTAATAACGCTTTTTGAATGTCTACAATTCACGACACAAAATTCAGCGCTCCTGAACGAGAGTGACTTATTATTTTGGGCGTTAGATTTGAGAGTGAAGAAGTTTACTCGACTTTTGAAATCAGTAGTTAATATGGTATTTTAGAGACACCAAAAACAAATGACCACTATCTTATGTTGCTGATTAGACGCCACAATAATATTTTTCAATAGCAGCTCGGAGTCTGGATTTGTCCCCGGTTGATGGCATTAGGCTCGCCACCACACCACATGAGACTTAAACATACCTGGCGAAATATGGGTTTGGGTAGATATATACAATACAGGCGTGATTCTATTTTGTTATGCACTTATATGTTCATATTGCATTTGCAGGTCATTCCACGTCTAACGGCAAACATGTGGATGAAGAAGAAGAAAAGGCAAATATTATACCCTGGCGAGCACAACTGCGCAAGACCAACAGCAAGCTAAACCTCCTAGAGTAGGACAGAATGCAGGACAAGAACCGAAGAGAGTAGACCTTCACTTAGGACAGGAACCGAAGCGTCGCCCACCTTAGGAGGCGCCGCGTGTGGACCGCGCGGCTGCGTCGGGCCTTAGCTCAAGGGTTGGCGAACATAGTCAAATATGAAGAAATAATGCTCAGTTGCTCTCTCTCATAGTTAACGACGTAAAATTTAATTTATTTAGGTTAGTTTTTGTAATTAATTATCGCTATTTATTATTTTGTACCACTTACTCGAAATTTAAAGAGCATTCGCAATATGTATGAGGAAGAACAACACAAGCCCAATGTGACCGTGGGAAAGTCCAAAAGGGATACCGAGGCCCCTGGCAACACAGGCAACGGGAGGAACACGGGTGGGTTTTAGCCAGTAAGAGTCTGACAAACCCTCCCGCTCCGCCCAGAGCGGGAGAAGTTCTTTAACAATTTCCTACTCAACAAAAAAAAAAGCCCAATGTGACTAAATGCCTCGCGGTTTCACTTGCGGTTGTAGGCTAAAATATTTTAGTCACATTTATATCTCAGCATTCGTGAAGCAACGCCATTCAGTGTAGTAAGTTATGTTCGTTGCTCGATTTATGATATAAATCTAATATTAAAACGAGTCCAAATAATTGTTGAAGTGATCGATAAGCGAAAATGTATCGTATTTTATTGATAACCGACATTTATTATAAGGGATGAAGGTGAAAACAAGATTTTTCCGAGTCGATTAAGTAGATTTAGACTAAAGTAGTAACTCCAACAATATTTGATTTTTTTAGTAATATGTTTTTTTATAAAAAAAAAAATTGTATGTTTTTGTTTGTTATTTGACGTTAACTTTTATATATTATTTTTCAACTAAATTTTCATATGTATCTGGTAGAAATAGATACGTATTTTAAATTTAGTATATACAATTTCGTTAACGATTAAAAGTAAATGATTTATGTAGGTACTTATTTTTACTGTAGTCGTGTAAAAATGTAAATCTACTTATAGATGGTTTTAAACAAGTTTTAAATATATTCTAGTTATCGATATAAAATATGGTCTATACTACTTATTTTAAATCTCTACGGAATAAATATTGTGAAAACATCGAGAAATAATTTCGATCAAGAATGATAAGAGGTCGAAGCTCGATAAACATGTACCGTCCAATCTTATAAAGAAGCTATATTGATTAACTTAAAGACGACATAAAAAGTTGCAGTAACACGTTGGCTCAAACTGGACAATGGTGCCGATTCCCTTGTTCACAAACTAAACTAAATTTAAGTTCTGTGCATCTTTTTCTTTCTATTTCATTAAGAAAAGGACAGAAGTTAAATTTTAGTTTAGTCCTGTCAAATCAATCAGCGCCTGTCACTATTCCATACAAGTTTAGACGTGATTAAAAACTTGCCTACTAAAATTACGTCAATTTACGTCAAACGCTGATTCATCATAATCAGCCTATAATGTTCCCACTGCTGGGACACAGGCCTCTCTGTGAGAGGGATTAATTTGACAGAACTAAACTAAAATTTATCTTCTGTCCTTTTCTTAATGAAATAGAAAGAAAAAGATGCACTGAACTTAAATTTAGTATAGTTTGTGAACAAGGGAATCGGCATCAATATCTAATAATATAACATAACATCACGACGGTGATCCCCGAAGGGTAAGGCAGAGGTCTAATAATAATAAATTTCTATAAAAAAGCTAGCATCGACAATTTGACTTTGAATAGGTATAATGCAGGCCACACACGTGACGATATACTTGCGCAAAATTGGACTTTCACAAGTATATGTATTAACGTGTGTGGGATGAATTACCACAAGTATCCAAGCCATTCGGTGTCACGCAGACTTGTGCAAGTATATCGTAACGTGTACGGCTACCATAAGTCTCCATCATCATAGGTCTGCCTTTTCTCAACTATGTTCGGGTCGGCTTCCAGTGTTACCGGATGCTGAATGCCAGTATTTTAACGAGCGACTGCCTATCTGACCTCCACAACCCAGTAACTGGGTACTACGATAACCCATAGTAAGAATGGTTGGCTTAAATATAAGTCTTCATACAGGCAGAATATTAAAGGTATAATTACGTAAAATATATTTAAAAATGTAACCAGTTAGGGTTTTTTTTTATAATGCAAGTGATACCATTGTTGCAATATTAGTTATTAAGCTTAAAAAGTGGGCTTCTGCAATAAATTGTGTGTGACCTACTTATTACGTGTACGTGTGTTGATTTCATTCAGTACTTCTGAATCTTATTGTAATGTTGTTAAATAAAACGCTATTTGCTTAAAACTTGTTTTATTCACCTATGAAGACTAGTATAGACTATACTGAAACAGAACTATGTATGTATATATTTGTATTATAAGTACCTATTCATGAATTTCTATATCTATTTTATTTATAATCTGTTATGTTATCTTTTATTATATCTTCTCGTTCCACATACCGCAGTGTCTCAAGACGAAAGTCTTTGACCAGTGCGTGTTGCCAGTGATGACATAAGGCACTGAAACGTCGTCGCTTACAATCAAATAGGCCTTATTAAAAGGCTAAAAGTCACTCAAAGGGCAATGGAGAGGGCTATGCTTGGAGTTTCCCTACGTGATCGAATCAGAAATGAAGAGATCCGCAGGCGAACCAAGGTTACCGACGTAGCCCGAAGAATTGCCAAACTTAAGTGGCAGTGGGCAGGGCATATTGCTCGTAGAACATATGACCGATGGGGCCGAAAGGTTCTGGAGTGACGACCGCGTACCGGAAGACATAGCGTTGGAAGGCCTCCTACAAGGTGGACCGACGATCTTGTGAAGGCCGCAAGAATCCGCTGGATGCGGGAAGCACAAAACCGGTCAAAATGGCGATGCTTGGGGGAGGCCTATGTCCAGCAATGGACGTCTTTTGGCTGAAATGATGATGAATGATGATATCTTTTAATATTTTTCATTATAATTATTTCCTCTTAGAACACCTGCCATCTTATCTCTTTACCACCCTTGGGTGACTGGTAGAGAATGCCTGAGGCATTAAGTACGCATTTGTACCTAATTATTTTTTAAATAAATAAACTGTAGCTGCAAATAAAATAGTTAAAATATGTTTTCAGGTTTTGGCTGATATCTTGAAAACTAGAATCCTAGGTAAAAAATAATTGAACGTTTGCAGCCCTTTATTTTTTGTCATACGACACCCCCAGAAATGGCTTCCGATCTATCGCTGCCACAATCATGATTTTAAAGTAAATTGCGTCCAAAATTAGTTGAATTATGGCTCTGTAAAGATGTTGGCAAAGTTGACTTTACACTGGGACTGAAATGGAAGTGGAGTTTCTTGCCCGTTCTTCTCCATAGGTACCTTCTACGCTTTGGAATGGGCAACTAGCTTCATCTTTCTGACTGATCGACCCCTTGACAATTCAAAAGTCCCTGTAATTGGGTTATTTAAATGCTTTATGTTTGAGTTTCAGAAATGAAATTCATAATTCTCTATTTACCGAATTATAGGATACTGGAACCACTGTTACAAGTCACACAAAAAAAATAAGCTATATTGAGTCAACATTTAATTTTCCGATCTGAATAAACATGAGAAGAAATGGCGAAACAAACACAGGGGTCAAAGTTCGACGGCGCGTAGTGTTCCCACGCGCGCCTCAAAGAGATGTCAGCACAAGTGAAGGGGTCCACTAGGGCCGATGCCTGCCGGGGTCGCGGGTAAGTCCAAAAGGGTTACCGAGACCTCTGACAACACAGGTAACGGAAGGAACACGGGTGGGTTTTAGTCAATAAGAGTCTGACACACCCTCCCATTCCGCCCAGAGCGGGAGAAGTTATTTGATAATTTCCCACACAAAAAAAGGGCCAAATAGTCCAGACATAATCTTGGTCACATCATGTGAGGAGGTAGATTAGTGTCTAAAATTGTCTTTTGAGGAAATAACGACACAGATTTGAGTGGACCTGTCCTGTGAAGCATTAATTGTCAGTAATCGTGTAGCTCAACTCAGAACTTAAGGAGCTCAACACTGACATCAATACTAGGTTAACCCTTTCAATTAAGTGGACTTTCTAAACTGAACCGTCAAGTACAACTTGACCCGGTGTAAAAAAAAAACCCTAAAATTGCATCAGAAATATTGTAGTTGTTAAAATGAACTACCAAACGTTTCTGCGCACAAACTCAATAACTTATCAAATTCGCATAAATATGCAGCAGTTTTAATAACGTCGTAAAATGCATCGGAATGGATTCCAGATTTAGTCATGGTCAATTTTGTATCGCCGTTTATAGGTACGAAGTACTTTTCTTTTAATATGAAAAACCCGACTGCAACTAAAAGTTCATAACATTTCATAAGTTCACTTTCAAACTATTTTAGTTCAATGTCATTTGATGCCACCGAGATACCCAGATACATAGATACGCGAGAAAAGAGAAAAACATAACTCTGTGTTTGCTGTCACACACTCGGTTATGCATTCAACGACCGTTTTTCATTTAGGTATGTACACTGGTTTCTCCGTGGTTACTGGGCCAAGTTACTTGATTATTTTTAACTGAATTGAACTGATATTGGTGCCGATTCCCTTGTTCACAAACTAACCTAAATTTAAGTTCAGTGCATCTTTTTCTTTCTATTTCATTATGAAAAGGACAGAAGATAAATTTTAGTTTAGTCCTGTCAAATTAATCAGCGCTTGACGTAAGTTGACGTAATTTTAGTAGGAAAGTTTTTAATCACATCTATACTTGTATGGAGTAGTGACAGGCGCTGATTAATTTGACAGGACTAAACTAAAATTTATCTTCTGTCCTTTTCTCAATGAAATAGAAAGAAAAAGATGCCCTGAACTTAAATTTAGTTTAGTTTGTGAACAAGGGAATCGGCACCATTAACTTTGCTGGAGCAGTTTTCGAGTTATCTTCAATAATACATATTTAAAGCAATTTGGAGGAGTGGTGGCCCAGTGGTAACTTACGAGTTCGAACTAAGGCAGGCGCTTTACTTTGTGTAAATCATTTCATCACCACTGCTCTCAAAACGGTGAAGGATAACATCGTGAGCAAACGTCATGGGCATGCCTTAGAACCAAAAATTCGAAGACATGTGACATCTACCAACTCGCACTGGGCCCGCGTGCTGGATGACGGTCCACCCCCTCTCACAGACAGGAGACCTGTGTCCTTGCAGTGGGAACATTATAGGCTGATTATGTTAAACCAATCTGTGTACGTAGATGATGTTTTAACTGTTACTGTTATTTACGTAGCAAGTAGTGGTATAGTGCGCGGGATTGCGGACGGTGAGCAATGGGTAGCTCACCGTCCGGTAAGGACCAGGCCCGGGTCGACGGTGCGTTGTATTCCACGCGCGCCTAAAAGAGATGTCGTCAATGGGGGATAATCCAGAGTGGGAAGGTTTAAGAGATAGTTTACTGTGGCTGCCTTCATGGCCCCATTACAAAAGGACGAAGATGAGAAGTGCTGATTTAGTAGATCAATATCTAAGTCTTTAGGAATCGCTTCCTGGCGTGATTTTCCAACTTCCATGGTCTTAAGAAATTTCCAGACTTTAGCTGGATCTCCGCTTTCAACTGGGGTATGGATATGGCGGCGTTGGGCGTCTCTACACACTTTATTGCAGCGATCCCTAGCTGCCGCAGGAGACGCCCTGGGTGTCGAGAATCCCGGGCAGATTTCCAGTCACCGTAGGCGCGGGCTTGCGGACGGTGAGCAATGGGTAGCTCACCGTCCGGTAAGGACCAGGCCCGGGTCGACGGTGCGTTGTATTCCACGCGCGCCTCAAAGAGATGTCGTCAGCACAAATGTAGGGGTCCACTAGGGCCGATGCCTGCCGGGGTCGCGGGAAGGTACTAATGGGTCACCGAGGCCCCTGGCAACACGGGCAACAGGAAAGAATATGGGTGGGGTCGGTCACCCTCCCGCTCCGCCCAGTGCGGGAGAAGTTATTTGATGATTTCCCATCTAAAAAAAAAAAAGGCGCTCAGATATGTGAGCGGTGAGACGGAGGGGCCCCATTGACAAGATTGGTAGACTGAGTTAGCATGAGTTACATATACCTCAGGCAGTGACTAGCACTTGCGCGCGGACTATATACGAATTTGTGTGGGGTAGGTAGTGGGTAGGACAACTAAAAATGAAAAGGTTAATATCTGTTTTAAGTCGGTTAAAAACCAAAGACACACACTTCCAAAATTAAAGTCTATTTTCGCTTTGTAGTGTTTTTAGGAAGTTTTTTTTAAGAAGTGTGATTGTGCAGCTTGTGTAGGATGGGCTTCCGCCAAAGATTTTGCCCAACACAGACAGCCGTAGAGCAGCATTGGGCATCGGTTCGAAGCATCTAGGCAGAGTATCTTGTTGGTAGTGAGAGCCAATAATGTAACGGAGGTCATCTTAACGGAAGTGGAGGTGAGGTTTAAGAAAGAGAAAAATAACATTTATTCACAGAAAAAAATCGACCTATTGGTAATCAAAATTTGGATATTGACACTTTGTTTCACAAAAAACAGTTTAGCAGATTTATCACCTGCTAGGCGATTTCTTAGTGGATCCTAAATTAAACTGGCTTCACTAGGCTGCCCAGTTGGAGTCGAATTTTATTTTTGAAAATTTATTTTTTGTGAAATTTGATTTATTAGACCTCCGTTACAACTCCGTAAAAAAATGCAGAGGTGGATGCGGAAAGGCAGGTACGATTTTATTCATAGGCGGAGGCCAAGATCCGTTAAAACCCTAGAGTAAACTTCTAAAACGATGCTCAGTTTACTCTGTACACAGTATTGAGGTGGATCGGATCATTATTGGTAAGTCATAGTAGATATTCAAAACTTTATTTAACGTCTCGAAACGCCGTCGCAAAAGCAAGTCAATTACTATTAACCCTTAAGTCATATCATAATTTTGTTTTTTTTACAGTTTCGCTTTTACTATGGACGATATTGATACCGTCAAGCAGTTTTGGCAATATCAAAGGTTTATCAGATGCACGTATAATAACAAGTTTTCTAGAAAAAATCATAAAACCTTTTATAGAAAGCAATCAAATTATCGATGACAAGCCGAGGATGAGGGCCAGCTGTCAGACAAAAGAAGATATAATATTGACTGATGTTGAACACGTAATCAGACTAAAAGTAATTCAATTGGAACAGTTGCTACAAGACCGCGAAGACATGCAAAATATAGAAACAGAAAATAAAATAAAATTACAGGAAGGAACAGAAGAAGACGATGAAACAACCATTATAGAATTCATACCCGAAAAAAATAGGAGGACTAAAGTAAAGTCAGCATTAAGAGAAACTAAACAGGACACAGAAAAAAACATCGAAAAGTACAAACAGTTAAGGCAACACATAACATTATTACTAGGCAAAGAAAAAACTTCAAGTTTAACGAATAAGCTGATAACAAGAACGTTAGACGAAATGTTATCTCTGCTGATAGAAGGGCAGTGCAAATGGAAAAGTGTAGATACAAGAGATCTAATGAATCATCTCCTCAAAAACACACGCAAGTCAATGGGAAAACTGACAGACAAAGAATTAGACCAATATAAATTGACATGCTACGTGAGACGTAGAGATAAGGATGGCAAGCCGGGCTATGACGACGATCCCGGCTATCCTGGATACGGCCGCATAAAGTCAAGTAGAACTTTTGGTCGAGACAATGAAAAAAGAGATAAAAATCAATGCCTGAGTTTTATAGTTTGTTCGGACGAACTAAGACGTTTCTTAAAAATAACTTACGATAACTTAAATGATACCGCTGTCAGCACCTTTACAAATTACGCAGCTATGTATATTAGAGATATAAAAGAAAAAACTGCGCCCGTCAAAGATGAAATAACCTCAGTATTATATGATTTAAGCAAATCTGCAGAAACGACTGTCAATCAAGTATTTGTAAACGAATTAGAACACTTCACTCTAGATGAGAATAAAAATAAGGCAGCGAACTTCAAACATATCAACAATTTCATAACAACTACAACAGGGCAAATTCAAAGTAACCTTAGCCGGTTTGTAGATGACAAAATGAGTACTTTGAACATTAAATTTATTTCAACAATTAAAGATGATCTTATAGTTAATTTGAGAATGGACACGGATAATTTCAGTCAACGGTTTTCAAAGAAAATTTGTGGTTTTTTCGGACTGTGTAATGGTATAAATACAAGCGAAACTAAAGGGTTTAATAAACCACGGGCATTCAGACCAAAAGATTCTGAAAATGTCTATGTCAAAGTACAAGTGAGTTTTGACGATGAATTGAAGGATTCTTTAGTCCGTTTTGGTGGGGAGAAACTGAATTCTTGGCAAGGAAATAAGAGTGATCGGTTTGGCAAACGTTTGATACAAGCAATTCATTCAATTGATCGAAGAAAATATAGTTATGTAAATGTGACAAGAACTACTATTATTTCGACTGCTACAACGAATGGTATACTCAGCAGCGAAAATGGGTTAGCAGATGAGTTTTTTTAGTTTTTTTTATTGATTATATGTTAAATTAGTATTAAATTAATAACAAAAATATCAAACATGTGTTGTTCATAAGTTTTAACCCTTGAATTAAATATTTCCATTATGCCTTTAGGATTTTGTTTTTTATGATTTTTGGGTACCTACCTCCTTTTACTCGTATTGGAGGTAAAGGTGTGATCAAAGAGTGGAAGTGAAACACCACTCTTCAATCACAACTTGCAGTTAATTTATTATAATTGTCATCCACATATTACAGTTTAAAGTAAGGTACACTATTAGGTAACGGAGGTATAATTTATTTACATAACCAAATAACACGATTAAGTAGCTCTAAATTAAATTAAAACTAAGTTAAAACTAAAAAAGGCTCTCGACCAAGGATGCTAGCGACATTTGCTCGCTGAATTGCAATGCTGATGGGTTGCGCGAGAAAGCCGCCAGCTTTTCGGTCACCGGTTACATCAACCAGACGTTTCGCGATTTCCGCAAATAACTTATGTGCACTGGGACCCCACGGACCGAGGGTCTCGACGCACAAAGGGCACAAATTTGTACTCTCTGCCAACGCCTCTATATTTAGGTACAGTATTTATGACTAATTAAACTAGTAGGGACAAAATAAACTAATGACTTAAAATCTAGTCTGTGTCCCGCGACGCCAGGCAAGAGACAAGCAAGAGAGGGCGGGACGCTACTCATGTAGCGTCCCTCTCTTCCCATACGGCGCTATGGGTAGCGCCCCGGATCGCAGCTTAGTGTTGCTACTTAACAAGGGTGCGTTCCTGACTAACTTATAAATACTTATATAAACATAAAACAGGGCGACTCCATGTGTAATAAGGACTCCAACATACGTGCGTTCACAAATACACAATACGCGACGCCACAGATTGTTTGTTTCAATTAAACATTCGTGTTGACAGTCGAATATACAGACTAGATTTTTGAGACCTTTGTACCTGCCAAAGCTACAGAAAAATGTTCTTAGTAGACTGTCTTAACTTTTTGAGTAATTGCTGACATCATTCTCATATTTCGGAAAAATGGTACAAAAAAAGTCAATTGTCTCGTTTTATTTTTATAACACCAATGGCCATTTTGGACTAGCAAAAATAAGAACCAATACTAAGAAAGGAGAGACAATACTGCAGGTAGTCCGTGGTGTACCATTCATATATATACAATAAATACATACATACATAAAACATATTAAAATTATCTATATAGTATATTCAATAACAATTAATCATAAAACTAGCGCTAAGAACCAAAACAGGTACAAAGAACAAAGAAAATAAAAAATATGTTTAAGGAGAGAGATAGTGTTTTTTTAGCATAATTAAAAAAATGGACAGAGATTGAGCACGCCTTATCGACACGGGCAAGGCATTCCACAACCGTACTGCCTGAACCGTAAAAGATTTATCATAGAAGCTGGTGGAATGCATCGGCATCTCTAGTCTCAAGTTTTCCGATGACCTCAGGTATCTATTATGCATGTCATTTAGGAACTTGAAACGTTCCTTAAGATAAGAGGGGGTTGTAGGATTGAACAGAATACTGTAGAGCTGAAACAAGATATGAGAATTCCGGCGAAGACGTATGGGAAGCCACTTGAGCTTTGTACGAAATTCGGAGACGTGATCATATTTGCGTAAGCCAAATATAAATCTTATGCAAAAGTTCTGAAGTCGCTCAAGTTTATCTAGCTGTGCCACAGTGAGATCGATATAACTAACATCAGCGTAGTCAAGGATGGGAAGTAAAAGAGATTGTGCAAGCGCAGTTTTAGTGGCAGTTGGAAGAAAGTTCCGCAATCGTCTCAGGGACTTGGCAGATGCGAAAATTTTGCGACTTACGTCCTGCAGCTGGGGACCTACCTACCTCGCTTACCGGAATAGTAATTCTGTTAAATTTTATCCGGGGAAGCTGCGACCAGTTTATCTTGGAGATCATCCTTGAGCTGCCAACAACAATGACTTGAGTCTTCGACGGGTTAACCAGCAATCCATGTGCCTCACACCACTCGCAAATTGAAACCATATCCTTGTTGATCATATCAATTGCATCAAGCAAATCTGAATATGCAGCTTGTTTGTAAATTTGCATATCATCTGCATAAAGGTAGCAGGAAGAAAGAAGTTTTTTGGAAATAGAATTTACAAAAATTGCGAAGAGTAAAGGAGATAAAACGCCACCCTGAGGTACACCCGCAGAAGTATAACACAAAGAAGAGCAAGACTCTTCTATGTATATACGTTGCCGGCACCCATACAGGTAACTACGAAACCAGTCAATCACCGTTGGAGATATGTTAAGCGAGCGAAGCATGCCAAGCAGGATATCGAAATCGACAGTATTGAATGCATTACTGAAATCCAATAAGCAGAGAACCGTCAGATTTCCTCCCTCCATGCCTAACCGTATGTCATAGGTAACGTTCACTAAGGCTGTAGCGGTGCTGTGGACGAAAATAGTAGAATAGGACGAAAACTGGACTGGAAAGGATTCAGCAGGCTATTCTTACAAAGAAATGCACTAAACTGATTGTGGACAAGGCGTTCTAGGACTTTGGAGAGGAAAGGCAAGATGGAGATAGGACGGTATTAAGGAAGCAGGATTAGATTTTTTGGGTAAAGGGGTGATTTTGGCCTCTTTTCACATCGACAGAAAGACGCCATAGAATATGGAGTAGTTTATGATAGTAAGAATTTCGTCGAGGACAGGGAGTATCATTTTCCGACTAACACAATCACTACCAACTGCGTTAGACGTGATTGAAACAACACTCTTGGAGGGACAGGCGTGTAAATAGCCGTGTATCCTTGCGGGTCGAGGACGACAGAAAAATTATTATCTGGAATGCATAATAATTCAATTTGCCTTTTTTTTGAGCAAACTTTCAAAGAGGAATTGGTGACGGTCAGGTGGCGTCTGTAGCCTAACTCCAGCAAATAATGCAAAAGCGGTACCTGTGCTTCTCCTGGCGAAAGTCTTGAAGAATCCTTCTGGGCAGGTGGCCACCTTGCTTGCCCGTACACTGGTCACTTGAAAGTCTATATTTTGGATTTAATCGGACGCGGGTTATTATTTTTAATTTTGAAAACTTAACACAGTATATCCCCAAGGATTACGGGATAACGTAATAAAGTTTGCGGTTTTTGCGGGCGCGATGAATTGAGATTGAAAAAACGTGGTTTGCGGTGAGACGAAATGCCTCCGTTCAGCGGCGGTGCACTATGACGTCTGACAGCCATCATTAGCTGTCACTAGCCGCAGGATTCTCTAAACCCCGCGACACACAATATCCGCGGCTGCAATATAAGCCTAAGACAGACTACAGACACCTTATAAACCGTCCACAATCAAAAAAATGTAAGGGGCAATAACTTGCCACACCATACTCCCCGCCTTGAAAGGTCCCGAGCTTTCAAAGATGATAATCTATACGCTGAAAAGCTGGTGCGGTTGGGAGGATGAGATGATGTTTATATATCTGGCAGTCTGAAAGCATCAAGAGAATCCCAAGCAGCAGTTCAAAACACCATTACTAGGAAACGGCGTTCGAAATTAATTATCAGATTCCAAAGAATGAAATTGCAGTTTGATTAAATTAAGACAAAGTTGAATTACTAAGCTAAATTATAACTATGTAATGGCGTACCATTGAGAAAATATACTATTGTAAATTATAAACTAAATTAAACTACGAAATAATATAGTTCTATTGGGTTGGCAAAGGATATAACTTGGTGACAGGACGTTTATATGTACCTGACGCGGTTTTTACTGAAGCTACTCGAATTACACCATCCGATCCCGGAAAAACTTCCACTATGATGCCCAATGGCCAAGTCAATGGTGGTACGTTATCTTGACCCAAGAGAACGACAGTACCGATCTCTATAGGGCGATCGGGAGTGCACCATTTCTGGCGAACTTGCAACGTGTGCAAGTACTCAACTCGCCATTTGTTCCAGTAGGATAACACAAGCTGATCCAAAAGCCTTTTGCGGTTTGTTAAATTTATGTTTTCTTCTGTCAATTCAGAAGAAGGCAAATGCTTAAGTGGACTGGACATTAGAAAATGCGCAGGCGTGAGCACGTCCGGATGCGGGTCTGATGAGAGAACACTAAGCGGTCGAGAATTTAAAAGGCACTCGATTTGTACCAGTACGGGAGAGAGTTCCTCGTAAGTGAGAAGCTGCTTTCCTATGACTCTATACAAGTGAGTTTTAACACTCTTAATGTTCGACTCCCAATTACCTCCGAAGTGCGGAGCTCGCGGCGGTATTCTTGTCCACTCAATGCGAGATTTTAGAAGCTCATTTTTAATATCTGTTTAAACAGACGAGTTCAATAAGAAAGAATAAATATCATCAAGTTGCGCCTTAGCGCCAACAAAATTGGTACCATTGTCTGAGTACATGACAGACACTGGACCGCGGCGAGAAATAAATCTTTTAAATGCGGATAAGAAAGCCTCGGATGTGAGGTCCGATACGAGTTCGATATGTATGGCTTTAGTTACCATACATATGAACAAACATATATAAAGTTTTTGCGAACGTTGACCTCTACGGCGAATAGGTGTGTAAGCAAGCGGCCCGGCGAAATCTACTCCAGTGTGCACAAAGGCTTTAGTATCACGGACACGGTATCCAGGAAGTTCAGCCATTTTGGGTGTTAGATGCGTAGGATTTAGACGGAAACAAGTGTTGCATTTCCGACAGCGGGAACGTATGACTGTTCGTCCATCTAATATCCAAAACCGCTGCCTTCTAATAGACATCAATAATCCGGGGCCCGTGTGGCAGTACGTATTGTGATAGTGATCAATAATTAGATCAACTACGCGGTCACGTTTAGGTAAAAGCGCGGGATGCTTGGCTTCATATGGTAAGTCAGATTTAGACAATCTGCCCCCAATACGTAAGATTCCGTAGCTATCAATAAAGACAGACAAACAGGGCAACTTCTTAGATGGAAGTTCGCCTGTTTTAATTAAATTTAAATCGTTAGAAAAATGCGTATTTTGAACTATTCGAATAATGAAATTTTCGGCGGTTTGTATATTTTTAACAGAGCTATGACTAAGTAGTCTGTTCGTAAATTTAAGAATGTACATAAATACACGTAACAATTTATTCCATGAACAAACACGGTCAGCTATTGTATCTAAAATACGCGGTTCAGTATTTGATGTTTCTACAAGAAAAACCTTTGATTTAAACTCTGGCAATGTTTCACATTCAGTAGGAGAGAATTTTAAAGGCCACTCGCTAATGGGTCGATGGAGCCAAGTAGGACCGTTCCACCATAACGAGTGTTCAATTAAATCAGATGGCAGCATGCCGCGGGAGAGACAATCGCTAGGATTCTCCTTTCCGGACACGTGATTAAAACTAGCGGCAGGTAGGTTTTCCTGTATTTTAGCAATGCGATTACTGACAAAAATAGACCATCTATGTGGAGATGAGTGGATCCACGAAAGAGCTATGGTGGAGTCCGAGAAAGCGTAGACACCTGCAATAGGTACACGAGCGGAAAGTTTATCTTTGACCACGCGAACAAGCTTAGACAGAAGTAAAGCGGCGACAAGTTCTAATCGAGCTAGCGTTGTTATTTTAGCGGGGGAAACTTTGGACTTTGCACATAAAAGCCGAACGCTGATATTGCCTTTAGAGTCAGTTATGTGTAAATAAATAAAACAACCATAACCACTAAAGCTGGCGTCGCAAAAGGCTACGATATTCACTACAGCTTCTCTAAAGACGCCAATGTGGCGAGGAACCTTTAGAGAAGAGAGTGAGGGGTAATCGCGCAAAAAAACGGAAAACCGATTGGTGATGGAGTCCGGAGGAACCTCATCCCAACCTATTTTAGCTAACCAAAGTTCCTTAATTAGGATTTTCGCGTACAACACGACGGGTGCTACGAGGCCAAGTACGTCGAACAAGCGGGCAACCAGCGATAGAATCGCACGCTTAGTGCATTTATCATCTACAGTGACTGTTGTCAAAGAAAAATAATCATCAGCGGGTTCCCAGGTTAATCCAAGGATTTTGAAATTATGTTTATCATTATCCATGCCAGAAAAATTAACTGGTAAGCGGTGAGACTCTGGGAGAATCTCCAACAAAGCGGGTGAGTTAGTAGCCCATTTGACCAGGTCAAAGGATCCTAACTTAAATAACTCAATTAAATCGCGGGATAATTGTATAGCACTCTGTTCATCAGGAACAGAATAGACATAATCGTCCATAAAAAACTGAGTTTCTACTAATTTAGAAGCCTCAGGATAGCGGTCGCCATGCTCACACGCTAAATTGCGTATTGTGCGCATCGCTAAATAAGGACTAGGCTTTAATCCAAAGGGAACGCGGTTAAAGTGAAAAGTACGTATAGGTTCATTTTTGTTGAATCGATATAAAATTCGTAAATATTTGCGGTGGTGCTCATTTACACCGATCCGTAGGAACATTTGTTTTATATCCGCTGTCATTGCGACAGGGAGGGTACGAAAATCGAGTAATAATAAAAACAAGTCAGCCTGTAAATTAGGTCCGCCATGCAGAATGTCATTGAGTGACAACCCCGAGTGTGTTTTGGCACTAGCGTCCAAAACCACTCGAATGCTGTCTTTGTCCGGTCTAATAACGGCGTGATGCGGTATGTAGTAACCCTCTTCTGTTAATTCAGAGTCGGGTACCTCCGATAAATACCCCTGAGTTATATAATCGGTGATAGTTTTATTGTAATCCTCGCGTAGGGTTGGCACGCACGTGAATTTACGCTCGAGCGCAAGTAGCCGCCGATGAGCGACACCGCGTGAATTGCCTAATTCGGAGGGATTGCGCGCGAAAGGTAAATCGACAAAATATCTACCGTCTTTAAATAAAACTGAAGAATTAAAATAATTTTCACACTCTAATTCGTCCGGACTAATAAAACGCTGAGATGGAATTTCCTCTAGCTCAAAAAACTTCTGCAAACTTGACTCGACGTCAATGCTAGCAAGCGCGGTAAACGAAGATGTCATGTGTGTTACGTCACTACTATGACAATCAATATCACCCATCAGTACATATCCGAAACTAGTCAGTATAGCTGGGGGTGCGCGGGTGCCTGAGTCAACCCTATCACCTAAATAAATAAAAGGGAACAGCTGTGCTCCAAGCACAACATCGATTCCACCAGGTACATTCCAGGTTGAGTCAGCAAGCGGTAAATTATTTAAATATGACATATCGTCATTTAATCTGATAAAACTAGCGGGAAGTCTATCTGTAATGCAATCAACAACTAATGCGTGTATATAATACTTATTGTGAGGATTAATCCGAGATTCTATATTGAGATAAATAAAGCCGTGTACAGGTCGTGAGGTCATACCAGCACCTTGTAAAGACGAATTGCGTAATTTAATTATAGGTAAGTTCAAACGTTTACAACAGTCCACAGTAATTAAATTATTTTGCGATCCATTGTCTATTAAACACCTGACAACAAGCTTATCTAGGCCGCTGCTATTATATACGTATATCTGCGCGGTAGCTAACAAAATAGTTGTCTCTGTCGGTAAACATATTTTAGCGGCGGCACTAAGCGAGACAGACGTAGCGGCAGGCTCGCTCGGCGTTGAATCACTTTTTACTTCGGAGAAATGTAACAATGAATGATGTGTTTTTTTACAAATTTTACAAACGCTCCGTGACTTGCATTTAATCAAAGAGTGGGATATACTTAAACAATTAACACAGCCGCGTTTCTTTTTAATAAATTCGAAACGAGCTTGCGGTGAATTTATATTTTTAAATTGTGAACAATTGAACAGTCGATGATCGACTGTTCGTTATCACATAGCGGGCAACGCTTATTCGGAACTGGTTTGCATGACACGAACGACTAGGCGGTACTTTGCGTATTATCTATTCGATTGTGAGCTAAACTAGACTTAGCACGTGGTTCCGTCTGTGGATTATTAACGTGTGAGCGCTGGAGTACCTTAACATGGTCTTGCAAAAATGATATAAACTCCGTATAGGAAGGTAATTCTTTCCCACTCACACGGCTTTCAAATTGTTGAACAGTTTGTGCGTCAACCTTTCTTAAACCACAGTGTAATATTGCGAAATCGAATAAGTCTGGAATGTCTAACTGCTTCAATGCAGCGACAGACGCTGAATATCGTTCTACAAATGCATTCAGACTAGCAGCATTGCCGGCGCATCCTTTAATGTCCAGTATATTATTGAGATAATGAATACCTAAACTACGTTTATCTTGATACCTTTTGACAAGACTGTTCCACATAACACTGTATGTATCTCCTGTGGGAACAATGCCTGCAGTTAGTTTTAAGGCATCATGAGTTAATTTACTTATTAAATACTGCACACGCTGCGAATCCGTCAGATCAGTATTTAAATGAACATTAGTACGGAACATTTCATAAAAAATGGGCCAGTTTTCAGTTCTACCGTCAAATGATGGTAATTCGATTGGTGGTAATTTTATGCCACTACCTCTCTTCTGATCTGATGTTAATGTTTTATTGTTTGAAAGTATGAGATTACGTTTGTATTTAATACTGGAATATAAGTCTTCAATAGAACATAGACTCGTATAATCTGGTGGTGTGTCATCAATTTCAAACCGCAACTCATTAATCTGGTCGATAATTGCTTCAAACTTGCTGTATTGTTCACTAATAGATTCAGACTGCGCTAGAAATAACTCATTTGAGCGTGAATCTAAATTGGAGATATATTTAGATGCATCATACAAGCGATTAACTCGCTCAAATATCATTTGTTTTTTAGCAATTAGCTGATCTAATTTTTTCTCTTGTTTATTAGTAGCCATTATAAGGCACTATCTAATATTAATTGCTGTAAATTTTCGTAAGTACTTGCAATGACTTGTACTTATTTAACTGATACCTATCCAGGCTCGAATGGACCATATGTATGGAGGGACAGGCGTGTAAATAGCCGTGTATCCTTGCGGGTCGAGGACGACAGAAAAATTATTATCTGGAATGCATAATAATTCAATTTGCCTTTTTTTTTAGCAAACTTTCAAAGAGGAATTGGTGACGGTCAGGTGGCGTCTGTAGCCTAACTCCAGCAAATAATGCAAAAGCGGTACCTGTGCTTCTCCTGGCGAAAGTCTTGAAGAATCCTTCTGGGCAGGTGGCCACCTTGCTTGCCCGTACACTGGTCACTTGAAAGTCTATATTTTGGATTTAATCGGACGCGGGTTATTATTTTTAATTTTGAAAACTTAACACAGTATATCCCCAAGGATTACGGGATAACGTAATAAAGTTTGCGGTTTTTGCGGGCGCGATGAATTGAGATTGAAAAAACGTGGTTTGCGGTGAGACGAAATGCCTCCGTTCAGCGGCGGTGCACTATGACGTCTGACAGCCATCATTAGCTGTCACTAGCCGCAGGATTCTCTAAACCCCGCGACACACAATATCCGCGGCTGCAATATAAGCCTAAGACAGACTACAGACACCTTATAAACCGTCCACAATCAAAAAAATGTAAGGGGCAATAACTTGCCACACCAACTCTTCTTAACATCACAATCAGAGAATTGACTAAAAATAAATGGGGGATAATCCAGAGTGGGAAGGTTTAAGAGATAGTTTACTGTGGCTGCCTTCATGGCCCCATTACAAAAGGACGAAGATGAGAAGTGCTGATTTAGTAGATCAATATCTAAGTCTTTAGGAATCGCTTCCTGACGTGATTTTCCAACTCCCATGGTCTTAAGAAATTTCCAGACTTTAGCTGGAGCTCCGCTTTCAACTGGGGTATGGATATGGCGGCGTTGGGCGTCTCTACACACTTTATTGCAGCGATCCCTAGCTGCCGCAGGAGACGCCCTGGGCGTAGAGAATCCCGGGCAGATTTCCAGTCACCGTAGGCGCGGGCTTGCGGACGGTGAGCAATGGGTAGCTTACCGCTCGGTAAGGACCAGGCCCGGGTCGACGCGCGACGGCACGTTGTATTCCACGCGCGCCTCAAAGAGATGTGTCAGCACAAGCGTAGGTCCACTAGGGCCGATGCCTGCCGGGGTCGCGGGAAGGTACCAAAGGGTTACCGAGGCCCCTGGCAACACAGGCAACGGAAGGAATACGGGTGGGTTTTAATCAGTAAGAGACTGACACACCCTCCCGCACCGCCCAGAGCGGGAGAAATTATTTGATGATTTCTCACCCAAAAACAAAAAGACACCTCTTCTGGGTTTTAAAAATAACATTCTTGTTTTCCTTGTTGTGGAGTTTCCCCAAAAAATAACTCCATATCTTAAATTAGACGATACTAAGCCGTTTCGTAACATTCAGTATTGGGGCTAATTTAAATAGTGCATAAATGTGGAATTGCTATTTTTTTTGTTTAAGGCTTCTGTATGTCCTTTCCAATCTAATTTACTGTCTATGGTTATACCTAGAAATTAGGCCGCATCAACTTTGTTTATATGTTTATCACAATAGTTAGCATTTACTTTAGGAATGGTTGATCTTTGGGAGAAATGCATAATGTTTGTTTTATCAATATTAATTCTAAGATTGTTGTTTTCCAACCATTTTATCATAGATACTATTGAATTGTTAATGCCAGTTTCTTATGTATCTCTATTATCGTGATGGTATTATCGTCGGCAAATAATGTCTTTCGGTGGTCAATACTTTTGGGTAAGTTATAATGTATAAATAATAGTGGACCAACAACAGTACCTTGCGGTACGTCAAATTTCACAATACGTTCTGTAGATTTATGGATTATTTCATGTCTAGTCCCTTTATTTATTACAGGTATTTCTGTGAACTGTTTTCTTTTGTTTAACTGTTTTCTGTTGATTGGATAAGACTTGAAACATTACCTCTAACGCCATATGCTTCTAATTTTTCAAGAAGTATATCGTGACGGATATGGTCGAAAGCCTATGTCATATCACAGAATATCGTACATACAGGTATATTCTGGTCTACTTTTAAGATAACATTCTGTAAGTTCAACCGACTTCCAAAAAAACACTACAAAGAGAAAAGAAACTTTAATTTCGGAAGTCGGTGTCTTTCGATTTGTATTATAGTTTTTTTGCACCGACTTCAGAAATTAAAGTTATTTTTCACTTTGTAGTGCTTTTTTGGAAGTCGGTTGTCTTTTTTTGTAAAAATATACATACATACATAAACTCACGCCTTCTTCCCATGGGGGTAGGCAGAAACTATAGAACGCGACCTGCTACGCTCCTTACATACTCCTTTTGCTTCGTTTAGGTTCATACCTCTGGTCATACACGGTTGCGAGTACTACGCGCCTGACCTTTTTGAAGAACATCATTAATAAGGTCACTATATGTCTTTGTGGGGCGTCCCCTCCTAGCATTTCCACTCACATCTGCCTTGTAAATACATTTTGTTAGTCGTCTTTCATTCATCCTCTCAACATGACCAAACCATCTAAGCATACTCTTTTAAATTTTTGTCAATACATCTTCCTTTAAACCGCATCGTTGCCTTATCACATCATTTTTCAGCCTATAATTTATAGTCACACCACACATGCTTCTCAAGGAACGCATTTCCACAGCATTTACTCTACTTTCATGCTTCTTTTGCCACACCCAACATTCACTTCCATACATAAGTGTAGGCACCAGCACACCATTATGAACAGTCAGTCGAGCCTCTTTGGGCATAGACTGGTTGGTCACCATCGCATGTAAAGCACCATTCACTTTATTTCCCGCATTTACTCTCCACATCTTCATCAATCTTTCCATCCCACTGACTCCCCAAATATACAAATTCACTTACTTGCTCTACACTCTTATAATTTATTTTCACATTACACACCGATATATCCTCTTCTCTTTCAAACACCATGACCTTCGTCTTTTTCACATTTATATTTATCCCTTTCATCTTATATGCTTCATCCACCACAGTCGCCATGTCTTGCAGCTGTTCTGCTGACGATGCAAGTAGAACTTGATCATCTGCGTACAGAAGGCATTTGACAGGCCACTCATTCATTCTCAATCCGCACTCACCCTCTTTCAAATCTATCAGACAACTATCCATGTACAAGTAAAACAGCCACGGTGACGCTACACAACCTTGTCTAATACCCCTTGAAATGCAGAACTAGTGTATGCCCCATTTATCCTAATACAAGCACTGGAATCCTTGTATAAAGATTTCAGTGCCCGTACCAAGCGCCAGTCCACACCATACATGGATAGTGTCGACCACAGTTCTTCTTACCACACACTGTCATAGGCCTTCTCCAAGTCAACAAAAGCACAGTAGACTTTCTTGTGCTTTGCCAGATGTTTTTCGGCTATGCACCTTAAGAAGAAGATCTGATCCATACAGCCCATTCCCTCTGTAAACCCTGCTTGCACATCTCATATTTTCTCATCGGTTACTCTTATCACTCTCTTTATTAAAACCTTTGCATACAGTTTGCCGACAACACTCAAAAGACTTATGCCGCGGTATTTTTTACACTTGTGCTGAGAGCCTTTTCCCTTATATAGTGGTTCAATTACAGCCTTGCACCAATCATCCGACATGGCCATATCTCCAACACATATTAAAGATCCGGCAAGAGGCTTGCTGCCACCCCGTCACCGCCCTTCAGCATTTCAGCAGACACTCTATCATACCCTGCAGCTTTTCCACTTATCATCCCTTTTAATGCTCTTACAATTTCATCTACTTCTATTTCATTCCCTTCATCTGCATCTGAACGTGGGTCCTCCAAACTGGCTCCTGCCCAATTATTTTTGTAAAAAGATTTTTATTTTTCTTTTTTATTGTAATGTATCTAAGTTACAATAGCTTAATGAAAACTGCTCATCACATTTTACAAAATATTGCTTTTATTGATGCAGGGACGTTAATTGTCGAGGAGTTCTCCTGGTAAGAACCAGGAGAACAGTCACTGACCATATGCATTGTGAAGAGCATAAATGGCTTAGCAACCATATTAAAGTACCTACCTAATCGAATCGCAACTCGTTAATTAAATACTTCTTATTAAGTAGTTCCGGTGGCCGTCTGTGTCTTCATCATCAATTCCACTACACCAAATGGTGCTTTCCGATTGCAAATGCACAAGTTACTATAAAAAATACCTGAATCGCTATAGGTGTGCCTTTAAAATTTAAGGAATTCCCTCGATTTCCATGGGCTTCATCAGATTATGACTTGGTGACAATGGGACCACCTCGGGAGCATACCCTTTCAAACCAAAAAGAATTTTAATAATCGGTCCACAATTGACTGAGAAATCGGTGAACATACATAAAAAAATAACATGTCGAATTGATAACCTCCTCCTTTTGGAAGTCGGTTTTGGAAGTCGGTCGGTTAGTCAAACACCGCCAAGTTTATTGTTTAACAGCCGTCTAACTGCAGATATTTTGATAATGATAATGACTGTGCCTTCTCAGTGTCTATGTCTATGTTTATGAAAATCTTTTATAAGCACATTCATCTGTTTAAAAAATACAGTGATATCCATAATGAAATAAATACTAGGAAAAAAATACAAATTTGTTGTTTCTACCACCAGGCTCAAAAATATAAGTGGCTCGTTTAGATGCCAATGTATACGTTTTTATAATAAACTTCCTAGCTACATTCAAGAACTAAGCCTTAAGAAATTCAAATCCTTACTAATATTATAAATGCGAAAATGCGTTTATTTGTTAAGCACTCACGCTAAAATAGCTGAACGGATTTGTATGAAATTTAGCACATGGGTACCATGACCCTTGGGTCATGGTACCCATGTGCTAAATTACATTATTGAATACATGTGCTAAAAAAGCATCTTGATGCTTTTTATACTTTTTATCGATATTTCCATGGGATCGCGACTTACGCGTGTGAAACCGCGGGGCGCAGCTAGTATTTTATAAAGCGGAAACTGTGCCAGAAAGACAAAAGACTTGGGATTGAGTTGCTCCAATATACGTAGTGAATGTTGTTTTTTTTTGCTAAAATATAATAAATATATTGTTTTTCTTTAAACCATTTTACGTAACTATACAATGCCATGAACATTTACTTTGTAAAGTATTATATTATTTGAATTATTGTGAATGTAGGAATATATGATAAATTATTGTTTTTTTTTACCTCTCAGTTTTAATGATGGGTCTGGCAATTTATGCGGCCTACCCAAAGTTCCTTTCTTTGATATTGTTTGTTGAATCTTTGAGTTCCTTAAGTTCTGGGTTGAGCTGCACAATTACTGACAAATGCGTCCACTGACTGGACAGGTCCACACAATCTGTGTGGTTCTTTCATCAAAAGACCATTTCAGACATCAATCTACATTATCTGACCAAGATTATGTTTGTTTTTTCTCAGAAAAGTTAGATAGGAAACGCCGCCGACCTGATTGACCTGGTTTTATGGTGACTTCATAATATGTAATGTACAAGAGAAAGTTTTGAACTAATAATTCTTATAATATTATGTATGCAAGTTAATATTCTTTAAATAATCATATACTTGTTATTATGTTCTTTCGCAAAGTATGACCTGAATCGTTCTTCTAAAATTCTTAGTTCGTCAATACTTAGGATTAAATTGCTAATAAAAACTTCGTGGTGGTGCCGGTAGAGTTTACTTTGCTGGAACAGGTCTAGGGTAAGGAGCCAGACCAAGAGAGATACAGAAACCCAGCATGTGGCGAGCTGTTGGGCAGTAGTGACCTAACGGATCCTATCTCCCAGAAGAAGTCTTATTCCTTATCTCTGGCTTGCAATCAAGTTAGAGGTCAATAGCGATATGTCGCCTACGATGGGCCGGCTGCACAGATGTGGGCCATCCAAAACGAAAAACTCAATGTTCAGTATTATTAGAGATTTCCCATAATTTCGTTACTGCATGATATAATATTGAACATACTGACTACACTCCTAAATAAAGAACTAAGAACAAATAAAACTATACATAATATACATAATCATATATAATCAGCCTATAATGTTCCCACTGCTGGGACACAGGCCTCCTCTCTATGAGAGGGAGTGGGCCGTAATCCACCACGCGGGCCCAGTGTGGGTTAGTAGATGTCACATGTCTTCGAATTTTTGTTTGTAGGACATGTCGGTTTCCTCACGATATTTTCCTTCACCGTTTTGAGAGCAGTGGTGATGAAATAATTTACACAAAGGAAAGCGCCTTTCTGGGTTCGAACTTACGACCTACAACTCGTAAGTCGCGGCCATTACCACTGGGCCACCACTGCTCTCAAATAATAAAACATAATGATACTAAATTATTAAAATCTGATTTTATTGTTGTTAAATTCATTAAATAATACTTTTAGTTTAATTTGATTTACTGCATCAATTACGGGTACCATGTAATTGATTCAGTAAACCAACTTAGTCACTATGTACATGCAATTTAATTGATGCAGTAATTCAACTTGGTCATAATTTTTTGACATCTTTGTAATACAATATTTAGAGATACTTCTTTTTTCTTATTGCGAGAATCAATCAGGATACCACGCGGTACTTTAATTATACCCATAGGTACTGGCGGTACCCGTTCAGACTGAGATTGAGAAGGTTATATCTGCAACATTGATGAAATAAGTTAATTAAGGGGACTACAGGACCTAAACGCAGTTTTATAATGCCTAAAAGTATATGACCCCTGCAGTAAACAAAAAAAAAAAAATATATGACAATCTTCAGGATATATGCTAGGTAGATAGTGTATTGAAAACATAATACAACTAATTTGATACGATAAAAAAAAAATAACGAAGATACCTCTAACAATGTCTTTTAACGATTAAAAACCATACTAATATACATGCAACCATTCTGATTTTTTGTCAGATTATTCTACAAGCAACATATTAGCATAATAGTGTTTTAATTTTTTTATCCAATCAATCGATTTTTTGTAAATAGAGAATTGCTTCATATTTTGCAATAAATTACCAGCGTTGTGTCATAGCGCTTCTCTTTCTTTTCTATGCAGTCCGACAGTGACCGCGCTTTAGGTGTTGTCAGCCTCAAGTAAAAAATCTAGATCAATCACATTTCAGGATGCACCAATTATTAAGTGTTGACTGTATTCTGACTAGGTATATATTGCAGTTTCAAAGCAGTTGACCAACTGACCTTCAGTACGCTGTTACCACACATCTCTAGTACCAGGCCATGATATTACTCCTGAATATGTGTTTTAGTTTGGTTGTATGTAACAGAGTGGTTGAGTGTTATCAGAGCTGGCAGTGGTGTCGATAAGTGGAAGGATAAGAATTATATACTTCAGACATGCATTTTGAGTTTGCAGTCCTTAAGTGATATCATAATAATCATTATAATTATGATCTACATTATCCTCCTGGATGCCAGCGTCATACCTATATTACATAAAGAATTAAAAATTCGTTCTAAAGTCATCTGTGATTTGTGTTCAGAACTAATCGATTTATGGTAGTTGTGTAACCTTAGTAAACTAGCAACACTGCACCAAACATCATTTTGAGTTTGAAAGACACGTCAAAATACTCTCTCTTTGAAACGGCTCGAGGAAGATGGCACGTCGTTCAGATGCACGCGGTAAGTTATCCGAAAATTATTGTTGAATCATTTTATTTGTCAGAAAAACTATACTTGTTTTGTACTAATAACATACCCACGTAACTAATAAACAGAATATTTCTTCAAATGGTCAAGTATTCTGGGCATTGTGATCCGAAACTTTTTAATGTCATACTGGTATTACAATGGTTCTCAGTATGAAAATTGAGTTATTGTTTATGTCATAAATATATTACATTGGTTCTCAAAGAGTTTTTTTTTACAGTCTTACGCGATGACGAACTTTTATCACGACTCGAAGAATCAGACATAGATCTCTCTGATGCTGATGAAAATGAGGATACGGCTTTTACACCAAGACCTGAAGAAGACGAAGCATCCAGTACTTCATCTTCCAGCTCTTCAGATGAGGAAGTAGATTCGCAATCAGAAGTATCTCTGCAATCTTCTGTAGTAGAGAGAAGAAGGAGCCGAGGCCGAAACCGCACCCGCCCAACTGGTCGAAGGGGGGGAACTAGAGGTACCCGTGGACATTCACGTCAAGCAGCAGCTACGGTTATATCCGACGCATGGAATGGCCAGTTTGAACCCTTAGAAATCCCATTTTACCAACCCAGTTACAAAAAAGTTGAGACTGAGTCATGGACACCTGAAGATTATTTCAAACAGTATGTCAATGATGATATATTGGAAAAAATGACAACTGCTACAAATAGAACCAATATACTGAGAAAAGGCTGTACCTTGGGTCTAACAGTCAAAGAACTGAAAATCTTTTTTGGTATCCAGATGGTTATGAGTGCTATTAATTTACCAAAAATAGCATTATTTTGGTCTCAGAAATACGGGATTCAGGTTATAAAAAAGGCTATGACACGAAACAGATATTTTAATATAAGAAATTGTCTAAAATTAGTTTTTGATACTGAGGTATCAGACGAGGAAAAACTAAAAACTAAGATATGGAAGGTAAATCCACTTTTTCAGTCTGTCTTGCGAGGGTGTCACGCACAAGAAAAACCTATTGAGTTGAGCATTGATGAGATGATAGTTCCGTTCAGCGGTCAGTGTGGGATACTGCAATATTGTCCAGGAAAACCCAACCCTGTTGGCCTGAAAATTTTTGTATTGTCAACTCCACAAGGCATTGTCTTAGACATGCTTCCATACCAAGGAGACACTACTTGTCCCGAGTTGGTTGCAGAAGGATATACTCTTGGTGAGGCTTCTATTCTCAGTCTGTGTAAAACGCTTGTGAGAGGTCACCACATCTACTTTGATAGGTACTTCACTACGGTGAAATTGGCTGAAATATTATTACAAAAAGGTTTTCACGCAACAGGCACCATACAAAAAAATAGGATTCCCAAAAATTGCCAACTCTCTGACGAAAAAGCTTTTGCAAAGAAGCCCAGAGGTTATTGTGAAACAAAATGCAGAAGTGACAAAGTACTGAACATAGTTCGTTGGCTAGATAATAAACCAGTTATTCTCCTATCTACAATTCATTCGAGTGAAAATCAAGATCAGTGTCGTAGATGGTCTAAGAAAAATAAAATCTACGAATTTGTGTCAAGGCCAGAAGTAGTCAAATCATACAATCAATACATGGGCGGAGTTGACATGGCTGATCGCATGCTGTCTGTATGTCCCTCCAGATCACGCACCAGAAAATGGACAGTAAGATTTATATCTCACATGGTCGATTTGGCAGTCAGTAACGCGTGGTTTTTGTACAAAGAAAGAGAAGCTGAAAAAGGAGTCAACAAATATAAAATACCACAGTTACGCACTTTCAAACTGGATCTAGGTACCAGTCTCATAGAGAAAAATTCTTTATTATCTGATTCAGAAAGTCTTGACGAGAATGAAGAATTGCAACCTAAGCACAAAAAAAGGAAAGTGCCAATAACTCCTATACCATCGGAAGTCGTAAGACATCACAAGGCTGAACATCTGGTTGATTACAGTGACACTCAAAAAAGATGCCGCAATCCAAAATGCTCTAAGACTACAACGGCGTTTTGCACTAAATGCAATATATTTTTATGTAGCACACCGAAAAGAAATTGCCATCTTAGATTTCATAAAAAATAGATGAGTATTGTCTTGGTTTGTAAGGAGTTGATTATATTTGAGAAGTATCTCATTATATTTTGTGATAATTATGATGAGAAGATGATATTTTCAAAGTTATTATTTCTTGTGAGCATGGTTAGTAATGATTTCAGTTCCTTTTTAATTACGTTTTGTCAAGTTGATGAAAAGTATTATGTCCAAAAGTTATTTTATAAACCAAAATTATAATTATGTTAGTTAATAAAAATGATTATAAAGACTGACTAGAGGTGATAATAATAATAAATGCATATTGATTTAATAATATACTTTGACTTTTATTTGGAGTTGAATTCCAGTGTCATATACATATGACATAAGTATCAGTACTAGTGCATACTATGTGTGTAGTGTGTAGTGTGTGTGTAGTGTGTACTTATGTCATATATATATGACATAAGTAAAATCAATATATAAACAACAATATTTTTTTTTTAATTTTTTTGGACGTGTACAGACCCCTGTTAGACCAAAAAACCTAAGCTTCAAATAATATCCAAAATTTTTTTTTCTGGAATCCAGGAGGTTAAAACAGACCATTAATATAATAATAATTGAATTACAGGAAAAATATTTAAAATAAGAACTTCAAAAACCAAGAAACTTATAATACCTGTCTAGATATAATTATATCCTACAAATAAATGCTAAAGTTTGTGAGGATGGATGGATGTTCGTTACTCTTTCACGACGAATTTGGATATTTTTTGGCACACAGAGTTTATAACCTGATAAATAAGATTTGGGTGAAATTTGGCACATATAGTTAATGGTGCCGATTCCCTAGTACTTTTTGTTAGTTATTGGCGCCGATTCCCTTGTTCACAAACTAAACTAAATTTAAGTTCAGTGCATCTTTTTCTTTCTATTTCATTAAGAAGAGGAAAGAAGATCAATTTTAGTTTAGTCCTGTCAAATTAATCAGCGCTTGACGTAAATTGACGTAATTTTAGTAGGCAAGTTTTTAATCACGTCTAAACTTGTATGGAGTAGTGACAGGCGCTAATTAATTTGACAGGAATAAACTAAAATTTATCTAGCACGTGACAGATTACTCCACTGAATGAATAATTCGACTTTACGTCAATATAGCTATAGATTTAGTTTAAGAGTATATATATACGTATACAGGGCGTCTCGCGACTTTGCCACATGAAGGGAAAGTACCTTAAATGCTGTAGATAGAAAAAAATACTGAATGAAGACTTTACGAACTGCATTCAAATAATTTTTAACAATCGCCTTGCTGAACCGGGAATCTACAGTATTGCCGCTTGCCCGCTTGCTCGCCGCTGTCAGATGACGTCGATCCCCGCCCCGCCCAGACCTATTCCGCGGATGAGCATCTTATTGTACGTTATAATAGAGTTGCAAACCGCGTGCCCCAAAACTCCTATTCGGAGTCAGTGGGGACTGACGGTTGGAGGCGTGCGACCCCTATTCGGTGTCAATGGGGAGTTAGCGGGGTACTTTTCCTCCATGTGGCAAAGTCGTGCGCCCTGTATATATATAATTGACTACATTAAGGTTAGTCATTTAATACAAATGTCAAATATTAACAGTTTTCATTTCAATTGGTATTGCTGTTTTGGTTTCGTTTTATTTTACCAATTTTGATTTAGTGTTTTATGTTGTGATTAGTCTGTTATTTTTTTTTATTCCGGTAGTATATTCATTTTCATGGGATAATATCCGACCTCTATGCGGGCGAAGCCATGGGTAAAAGCTTGTTAACATGTTATTCACCAAGATCTACTTTTGAAACCTGCATCTACTTTATTGTAAGTTGAGGGTGCGGGATTAAATAATTCCACCGCCATTGACATGTTCAATTTCATCATCTGAAGGAGGTGTTCTTCTGTAGCGCAGTGGTAGATCAATGTCAGGGATGGCGGATGTACTCATTGGTGCAGCTGCCTGCAAACAAAGAAAAATTTTATCCATTAACTCCAACAGGCCCATTTGTGACCCAAATCCATGTGACTGCTGACTCAGAACACACCACATTTCATTGGTCCAGCCTACCACAGCTCTTCCTCCATCAGACCACTTGATGCAATGCTTGAGTGTGGATAAGTTTAAAGTACAATTTATTTACTTACAGAATAATATGGGGTCAGTGGGTCGTATTATGAATTTGCATCAAAATAACAAGTGCGCTCAATTGGACTTACGTTACACGAAAAGGATCCAATCCACCAAAATACCAAAATTGAGTTAAGTATTTCAAAAATACCGTAAAAGTTATACGGTCTCAACTACTACCGTACGTCCAATTTAACTCGAATGCCAATTGCGTTTCTCTCGATTCAGACATGTGACTGGAAACTTACATTCATAATATAGTTACGCAAACACTACTAAAATACTGAAATGAATCGGTTAACAAAATATCAGGTTTATTACTTACTGCGACAGCAGCCGCAGCTGGCGCAGAAGCAGTGGGCGGGGGAGCAGCTGGCGACGGAGCAGCCGCTGGAGCCGGGGCTCTGCCTGAACCTAACCCGCCCTTACGGAATTTAATAACGGGAACTCTACCAAGAACCGGAGTAACTCGTACCATAATGATAATTAATTTTCCGACTGAGGAGTGTTAGCTGAAAATTTATTTTAGTTTTATTTTAATGATTGCTATTTGACACTGCAATGACAGTTGCCTATCAGATGTTTTTTGTTTTTGACTGACTTGACTCTCGAGCGCAGAGCACAGAACACTATTAGGTACTCCTAGCGGAGGCGCAGAGATTCGAGTCTTATTACTTATTATAAAAAGAAAAGATTTGATGTTTTGTTTGTTTTTTTGTTTGTAATGGATAAACTCAAAAACGACTTAACTGATGTATTTATATTTATTTACATAACCAAATTACAAGATGATTATTAACATTAACTAAATTAAATTAAAACTAAGTTAAGCTTAAAAAAGGCCCTCGGGGCATTGTACCGAGGATGCTGGCGGCATTTCCTCGCTGAATTGCAATGCTGATGCGTTGCGTGAGAAAGCCGCCAGCTTTTCGCGTAATGATGTATTTTATATTAAAAAAAAATAGATATCCCTACGAAAATTACAATAATGTAACCCAAGGTATCAAAAAATGCCTATAAAAGTCATTATTTGGCGTGCGCTGCGAAAACTATTGATGAAACATAAAATAATGTACTACATGTTTATAGTACTCATCATTACCCACAAAAAAATCCAGGAGGTTATAACAAAATCTCTAACTATTATAGTTAAGTCACAATAAAGGCCAGTTTTGCCAGTTCAAATAAAACGCGCGCAATCGTTACTCGCATTTAAAAGACTCGTAAAGGAACATTACTTGTCGCTGTGAGCTTGTTCTCGTAACTGTAATTATCTTTAGTCTTCATTTATTTTCGTTGCTTATACATTTAATATGTATGTATTTATGTATATATTATTTAGGATATATATATATATATATATCTGTGTATCATTTTAGTATATTGTATTTATTTATTTTTTTACACCAACGACAGCCCCACTTTATGTCCAGGCAAATCACTGTCCATCCTATGGTTGCCTGGAAGAGATCGCAGAAAGCGATAAGGCCGCCCATTGTATATTTTGTAGTCTTTGATTTATTTTTTGTCATGTATTTTTTGTGGTGTACAATAAAGTATATATAAATAAATAAATAAATAAATAAAGGCTCCTACATACTGGAGCGACTTGTCACGTGACGTGACACCAGCAGGCTTAGCATGACGCTTTCTATTTCTTCGAAGAATAGACACGGCTCTTACTATACAAAGTGACATTTCTTTTCTCCTTTTTTGACATCGCACCGTAGAAATCCTTCTACATAAAAAAGGACAAAGATCGTTACAAACGAAAGACAAAATGACACTTTGTAGAAGGATTTCTACGGTGAAATGTCAAAAATGGAGAAACGAAGAAATAGAAAACGTCATGCTAAGCTTGCTGTAGAACAAATTCTATGAAAACTTCATGGTAATCGTTCTACCGGTGTCGCGTCGCGCAACAAATCGCGGCTGTTTGCAGGCCTTAACCGTCTTTGTTAAAATTAGTAAATCAAAACACGGGCAGAATCGAAAGATGATGACAGTCGTATCATAATATTAATCCTTATACAACTAATTTCATAATCAAGGTTGATTATGTACTTGTAAATTATTCAAATCGGACCTTTCGTTTAGAAGTTACGACGGGTATAGAAATGATAAAAGTAAAAAAAAAATACCGCGGTGTAAGCGAACAGCCCTAGTCTATTAGTTACCTACATATTTTATTTTTTGTGGATTATCACATAGAATTTACTACGTTTAATCCCGGTAGTAGGTTCCCGTGGGATATTTTATCCACGCGAGCGATGCCGCGGGCAAAAGCTAGAAAGCTAATAACGTCATAGAGACCATTCTCTAGAAAGAGACACAATGACTTTGCGGGCAATACCTGTTCCGTTTCTGCAAGCCTGTCAAAATCAAACAATCAAAAATCAAAAAAAAAATATTTCACATAAACTTACTTGGGCACTTATAAAACGTCAGAAGGTAAGTGCACGGTTCCAATCCTATGGAGAAGAGCCGGCAAGAAACTTCACGGTTACTCTTTTAAAATTAATTGGATTTTACAATGTTTTCAAATAATAGTGTTAATAGGTATTTTTTCTTTTTTAGGGTGGGAAATTCTCAAATAACTTCTCCCGCTCTGGGCGGAGCGGGAGGGTGTGTCAGACTCTTACTGACTAAAACCCACCCGTGTCCCTTCCTTTGCCTGTGTTGCCGGGGGCCTCGGTAACCCTATTGTACCTTTCCGCGACCCCGGCGGTATGGGAGGACAGTGTACCTAGGCCTGTCAATAAGTACCAGGTACTTAACGAAAAATAAATGGTCTACAAATCTAGTTTTAAAACATCAACAAATCTAGTTTTAAATAACAAAGGCGTAATGATCAATTTTAATTAGAAGGAAAAACATAGTGACTAATAATAGAAAAAAAATGTATTGTCTGTAAAGTCGGTTTACGGACGATAACTTTACGCGATAACGAGAGAAAGATGCGTCACAAGCCGAACGCTTAGGCCGATCGTGCCTCTCTATCGCTGGTTCTGCGCTCTCGCTTGCACGCTCGGCTCAGGCGGAACGTGACAATGAGTCATGCTTTTTCGTACGTGCAGCCGGCCTTCATAGATTTATAAGATGTTCTCACGTCAAAAAAAACCGACCAAGTGCGAGTCGAACTCGCACACGTAGAGTTCCGTACCACCGCACAAATACCCCCATACAAAAAATCACGTTTCTTGTATTAATTTTTATGTGTAACATCTTTTCTCTCGCTTTCTATGGGAGTGATTACGTGAAAAGGGATGGAAGTGTGTAACAGGAAGTGACAGCTGTTTTTTTTTATTGGGTGGGAAAACATCAAATAACTTCTCCCGCTCTGGGCGGAGCGGGAGGGTGTGTCAGATTCATACTGACTAAAACCCACCCGTATTCCTTCCGTGTTGTCTGTGTTGCCAGGGGCCTCGGTAACCCTTTTGGACTGCCACGCGACCCCGGCAGGCATCGGCCCTAGTGGACCCTACACTTGTGCTGACGACATCTCTTTGAGGCGCGCGTGGAATACATCGCGCCTTCGACCCGGGCCTGGTCCTTACCGGACGGCGAGCTACCCATTGAGGAATTGACAGCTTGAACATGGAATAAGTAAGTACTTTTTAATAGCATGAAATTAGTAAGTACTATATATGTATGTAGATTATATCGACCAGTGGGCGACCACTTGTATCTAATGAATAATTATTCGAATAAATATTTCAGTAATTAGGTTTTTTAAATTTTGCGGTTGATTTCTGTCGCTGCTCAGTTGCTTATTACTAAGGCGAGATGTCACATGTTATATATATCATATGCGACTACTGTAAGGCATGCTCAATTTTTTAAACTTTGTTTTATTTTTATTATTTGTTACTATAGCTGCAATATAAATATACAATGTGTGAAAATTACCAATACAAATAAACCTGCACCAAGGCGGAATCCGCGGCGCACCGATGTCCCCGAGTTTAAACGACTCCTAGCCTCTCTATTAGATAGGCACCTATCACAGGTAACCCTAAGAGACCAAGCGCAACTGGAATACACCGTGAAAAAACCATCAGAATACCTAACCGAAGCATACCATGCATGCTGCAAACTAAGAGCGCCACAAACCAAGGGCGAGAGGAACCCCTGGTGGAACGCAGAACTTAGTAAACTCAGAGATGCATTACGCAAACAATTCAACAGAGCTAAAAACACTAGACTCCCGGACGACTGGGACCTATACAAAGAAACCCAATACGCATACAAAAACAGATTAGAACCGCCAGGAGATCAGCATGGCGGAAATTCTGTGAATCCATCGAGACAAATAACGAAGCCGCTAGGGTAAGGAAGATTCTGGCAGCAGATCAGGACCGAACTCTAGGTGTGCTGAAAAAGCCTGATAATTCATACACACTAACCGACCAGGAAACCAGTAAGGTCCTTCTCGAGACCCACTTCCCAGACTGCCGACTCCTGGAGGATGGGAGGTGGGAGGCTGAACCAGAATGGACCCCAACTGTGCAGGACTGGTCCAGAGCCCGCAAAATAGTAACAGAAGATCGGCTAAGGTGGGCTATTGACACCTTTCAGCCTTACAAGTCCGCGGGGCTGGATGGCATTTTCCCAGCCCTGCTGCAGTGGGGGGTGAATCATCTGATGCCAGTGCTGACGGAGATCTATCGAGCCTGCATGGCACTCAGATACATACCCCTCGCATGGCGCGAAGTGAAAGTCATTTTCATACCCAAACCTGGCAAAACCGACTATACACAACCCAAGGCTTACAGGCCTATAAGCCTCACATCCTTCCTACTGAAGACCCTTGAGAGACTCTGCGATAGACACATCCGAGACGGACCTCTTCGGGCAAAACCCCTTCACAAACAACAGCATGCGTATACCACAGGCAGATCAACAGAATCCGCGCTGCACAGCGTGGTTTCTAAAATTGAATGCGCAGTGGACCACAAATGCTCGGCACTGGCCGCCTTCATTGACATCGAGGGCGCCTTTGACAAAACAATGTTCAATAGCATCAACACGGCGCTTGACAGACATAGCATAGACCCCACCATAAGTGGCTGGATCACAAACATGCTTAAACTTAGAGCTGTACAAGTCACAGTGAACGACACTATCAGGGCCATAGTGGCGAAAGGCTGCCCACAAGGAGGCGTCCTCTCGCCGCTTTTATGGAACCTGGTCGTCGACAACCTCATCAAAACACTCAACGATAAAGGTTACTTCACCGTAGGCTACGCGGATGACATAACCATAATAATAAATGGCACCCACGAAAATACCCTATGCAACCTTATGCGCCAAGCCTTAAAAATAGTAGAGGATTGGTGCAATAAGCACCAACTATCAGTAAACCCTACAAAGACCGAATTAGTTCTATTCACAAAGAAGAGGAAACTGCCAATTTTGCAGCTACCACGATTCTTTGGGACCACCCTAAGCCTGTCAACTGAAACCAAGTACCTAGGAAACTTCTTGGACAAACAGTTGAACTGGGCAAAACATACCAACTACATCATCACAAAAGCCAGCATATCTCTGTGGCAGTGTAAAAGACTGCTCGGCAGGAACTGGGGAATTAACCCCAAGATTACCTACTGGCTGTTCACCAAGGTCATCCGGCCAATTATCACATATGGCTCACTAGTCTGGTGGCCCAGGACAGACCTGAGCACAGCCCAAAAGATCTCGAAAAACTGCAACGGTTTGCTTGTGTAGCAATCACAGGCTGTATGAGAACTAACCTACAGGCGATGCTTGGATTGCCGCCTCTGCACCTTATCGTGCGGGAGGAGGTGGCTCTGGCCGCCTTTAGGCTTAACATAACAGGAGCCCTGAGCAAAGACTCTAGAGTCAAGCACATACGCATAAGGGAGGATGCGATCAAACGAAGACCGATGATGGCATCACCCTGCGACAGCGCCCCAAAACTACACTGTTTCCAAAAGCACTACAACATACACAGAGGAACGGTGCGACTATTCAGGCCCGTATGAGGTAAGAGTATACACCGATGGATCAAAGACCAACTCCGGAACCGGAGCTGGCGTTTTCTCACACGACCTTAACATAAACATATCCTGCCCGCTGGGAATGTTCAACACCGTCTACCAGGCGGAGTGTGTGGGCATTATACAAGCGGCGTATGCCATAGAAGCCAGGAGAGTCACGGACACTCATGTACGTATACTCTCCGACAGCGCCTCAGTTCTCCAATCCCTAGGAAAGAAACACAGTACTTCGAGATTAACACAAGAATGTCACAATGCGCTAGAACGTATAACGGTATTCAACCGCAACACAGTGACGCTGCAATGGATAAAAGGACACAGCGGATCGCTGGGCAACGACGCAGCTGACGAACTAGCCAGGAGAGCATCCGGCACGTCAGTCTGCGGACCGGAGCCGATCGTGCCCATCCCCTTCAACCAACTACGCAGGTGGCTACAGGAGCTCACCCACACACAAGCGGAGAGCTGGTGGTCCTCGGCACAGGGGTGCAGACAGTCCAAGGAGGCTATGCCATCCTTGGATAGTAAGTTAACCAGGCGCTTGTTACGCCTGGACCGGACCGGCCTGCGCCTGTTGACGGGGACCATCACGGGCCACTGCTCGCTAAACAAACACTTCCCCATAATAGGCATAACGGACAGCCATCTGTGCAGGGCTTGCATGGAGGCAGAGGAAACCGTTGCGCATGTGCTCTTCGAATGCACAGGCGTCACCCACATTAGAACAGAAACCCTCGGGGCACCCAGATCCTACACAGAAATCCTAAACAGACCAGGAGATGTTATCAACTTCTGGAGGGAGGTGGGCTGGTTGGAATAACCACCAAAAACGGCCGCCATGGCCCACGCACAATGGTCCACTTGAAGGACTAAGTGCGAAAACCAAACCCTCTAACATAGAACATAGAACATGTGTGAAAATTTCAATTTTCTACCTATTACGGTTCATGAGCCCGCTGACAGACAGACGGACAGCGGCGGCTTTTTTTTTTAAATCGCATAGATAATTTGTAGTCCATAATGATGCTGTGAATTACAAAGTTATTTTTTGCATTAAATAAAATACTTTATGAATTGGCGTTTTTAATAGTTGTTGATTATACTAAATAATAATACAGTTCATGATATACAGTAGTTTCAAATTCCTAACTTGTTTAGTTGTTACGACAGAGCTCGTACAAAAATAATTCAAAACGTCAACGTCTCGGCCCAATGACTATCGTTAGGCCGAGACGTTGCCGGTTGGCTCTAGTTCCTGAAACAGAGACAGCATCCTAACACGGTACGCAGTGAGGCTAGTTCCCCCTCTGTACACCCGTAATATTTGCGCGTTCTCGAGTCCATCTCATGCGCTGCACACAACCACCGGCAACGGGGACCCGACTCGGGGCCGATTGGCCCCTTAGTCCCAAGCCCTTTGGTGGCCGGCCTCTCCCCAGCCGACGTACAGGTGTTGCGACATCGGTGGGGAAAAATACTCGTCGCTCGAGCTCACAGTGGGGCTGGGTACCGGCGGCGGTGATGCGGAGCTGAGCGAAGAGTCCGAAGGTGGTGGGCGTGCTCGTGCAGCTGATCTCGTCAACATTTCATATTCTTATATACGTATTCGTTCTGGCAGTTTTTGATGGTCTAGAAGATTATGGTTCATTTTGAAATTTTTAAATATGGTGTTTGTTTTGGATTTAGTCTTGATATTATACTGTTTCAAAAGCGTGTATCATAAAAAAAACTGCGTTGCGAATTATTACAACTGAAAATAAATGAGAGAACGTATTTCATGACGTGTTGACGTTGGTGTTGCCAGCAAATTGTTTTTATTAAAACAAAACCTGATACTAGGGTTAGGGCGAGTTGTGAGCATTTTTTTTTTTTTGAGGGTGGGAAATCATCAAATAACTTCTCCCGCTTTGGGCGGAGCGGGAGGGTGTGTCAGACTCTTACTGACTAAATTCAAATTCAAATTCAAAATCTTTATTTCGAGCGAAGACTCATATAGGGTTAATAACATTGCTCTTAAAACTAATTGTTAGTAAACAACACGATACGACGGCACATGTAACTGACAGCAGTGAATAACATATGGACAGTCCACTCTGTCAGCAATCATTTTCAGAACCCTGTTAGGGCTGCCCATGACTCGAGCCACCATGGATGCTGCGCGCTTGCGCATTATTGTGTAAAAGCAATCTACACGCGCCGCTGCAAACATTCCTGATGCACTGCAACGCCTTGGCAACCCCATCAGTTTTCTGAACGCATTATTAAATTGGACACGAAGGGCTCCATACGACGCTCGCGAATATGTCTCCCACAAGCTGCATGTGTAGAAGGTGGTACAGAATGCTCTAAATAGCGTCACCTTTACGTCTGCAGTACAACGTGCAAACCTGCGGGCTATCATATTCGCACGCACAGAAAGAGCCCTCCGTTCCCTTTCAATGTCAAACCCACCCGTATTCCTTCCTGTTGCCTGTGTTGCGGGGGCCTCGGTGACCCATAAGTACCTTCCCGCGACCCCAGATTTGTGGGCATGCGACTGAATTATAGTGCCACTAAAAGTGTAGTGTATATATGGAGGTAAAATTAAGGTATTTACGCGCATAAGTAATCCTGACATTGCGATACATCCTGAAAATGTGGTACAAATAGCTTATTATTATACTAAGAAACATAACGCTGCTAAAACTAGTTAAGGCGTATAGAGGCCTCAGGACCTTGCGCATCTGGGCGGAGTTAAACGCACTACTCCCGCGCAACCCCGTTCTTATTATTGAATACTTAAAGCACGCGCGGCGGCGCGCTAGGTGAATTAACAATGTTATCGAAAAATCACGTTGAGGGCATAAAAAAATTAATATTGCTCCAGTATCGTAAGTTTTTTTTTACATTTACAGGCTTTATATATCCTTGCTTTATAAAGCGCTTTATATACGGAAATATCAAAGTGGAGGTAGTTCCACATACGAAGCATTTATGCGGCCTGCGATACACCGCCCCGCTTACTCAGTTCAGCATAACGCACACTCCGAGACCAAAAATTTGCTATACCTAAGTGTCATGATTTCCAAATATAAATAAGATGTGTCGTGATTAAATAGTAAATATAAAATTGAAATTATGTGATTTGCTTCAAATTATTTTTGTGTCAGGGTAGTCATGAAGTTTAAAAGTATCTAATTTGACAGATACCGTAAAAGTACTGTTTTTTTAACACAACCGAATGGAAAATATGATATTTGTTGTGCGGCGTAGTTGCTAAGTTAGTTTTCTTCGAACCTCGTAATCTAAAGGTTGTCTTCAAGAAGTCTAAAGTCTATACTGATATTAGGTATATTGAGTAATTACAGAAATATTCGTACTGACAAGGCGTGTTCATTTCACTTCAGAAGTGGGATAAACCAAAATGGTTGTGTGTAATACTGTGCGTGGCTACGTGTCGGGGCTACTCTCTAGCGGTACCTTAGCCCGCATTATTGCACATACTGACCGGACAAATCGTGTGCTGTTCGGGGCGACTCTCCGATAGCACAGGATTTGTTCTGGCCTAAATGAAACTATGTGATTTATGGGCACTAGTTTAAGTATCGCACATTAGAACAGGGTGATAAGCTAAAGACTAAATAAGGTAAATGAGTACCATTTGAACATATTTATTTTGTTTTATGATTAATTACAAGCAACATGAGGTAAGCATAAAAAAATTATTGGTTGTTATTCCTACCTTAGCACTTGATAAGTGGACTATGGTTTGTTTACTCGGATTGTTGTTATTATACTTTGTAATTTCACTGGGTTTGAGTGGGTATGTTTCCTGCTGGTTGTTGAGTGAGTCACTAGTCGTCGGATTGTTAGGGGGCGCACTTTGTGACTTCACTGGATTTTGAGTTGGTATGTTTCCTTCTGGTTTTTGAGTGGGAATGTTACCTACTGGTTTTTGAGTGAGTCAATAGACGTCGGATTGTTAGGGGGCGTGCTTTGTGATTTCACTGATTTTGAGTGGGTATGTTTCCTGCTGGTTTTTGAGTGAGTCACTAAACGTCAGATTGTAAAGGGGCATACTTTGTGATTTTTCTGAATTTTGAGTGGGTATGGGTTCCTACTGGTTAAGTGAGTCACTAGACGTCGGATAATTTGTAATAGCTGTACATTAGGTTATTGCGATTACCTATGTTAATTGATTGAGTTAGCGGACTTAGCCAACAGTTTATTTTTGCTTGCAAGATACATGACACTGATAAACGATACGAGATAAATGATACATGATAAATAATACATGGTATATGATGCATGATACTGATACATGATAGTGATACTGATACACGATACATGATGCTGATACATGATACTGATATATGATACTAATACATGATACTGATACATGATACTGGTACAAGATACAGATACACGATACCGATACATGATACTGTTACATGATACTGATACTTGTTACTGATACATATACATGATTTAAGATACGTGATAAACGGTGAAGGAAAACATCGTGAAGAAACCGGCATGTCCTAGAAACAAAAATTCGAAGACAAATGTGACCTACCAAACCGCGCTGGGCCCACGTGGTAGATTCCCTTCCTCACGGAGAGAAGTCCTGTGTCCCGGTGGTGGGAGCATAGGCTGATAGCTAAATTATAAATGGTTTTGTTTCTGTGGGTGGATTTGTGCAATAGTGGTTCATGAAACTGTTGCATGATGAGGGGTGTTGAATCACGAGCGTATGTTTGGAAACCAAGCCGTAGGCGAGGTTTTTAATAGTACCGCACAAGTGTTTTGATACCGAGTTATGTGCGGTTTTGATGACATTGGGATTGAACCTACTAAATAAAAGATCAAAGTTAATAGAGTAAGAAATAGTTTTGTTTATTTGTTTGTTTGTTTTTGTTTGTTTTTTCTATGGGCCAGTGTTACCTGAAATAAATGATATTATAAGGTCAGTGAGTCGTCTTAGGGGCGTTATTATTGCTTGTAAAACTCAGCACATCACCGGGCATGCGCTAAAGCGGACGCTGCCACAGACAAGTAATAAATTAGGACCAATTTTTTTTTGGCAATGCTATCAAAATGTAGCGCTCCGCATATACATTCCATTAGAAATAAAATAATTGACGAAAACTCCTTGGTGATATTAACTTCTTAGATTTGCCCTGTAAAGTATCGGTATAAAATAAAATTGTTTTATAATATTATTTTGGTAATGAAAAAGTGTTTAGTGATTCTATTTTTAAATTGCGGTATTGTGGTTATAAATTATGTCAATATAAACTCGTTTTGAAGTTTATAATTCGAATTTTACGTTAAGAGAGTAGATAAACACTTTTACACGTCAATTAGGTAATAAGATAGGTACCGTTTATGATAATTATGATACTCAAGGCTTATTGTGCTGTGGATCATTGGGACATTAATTGAGTATAACTAGCTTTGAATTCTGATGTAGCTCGACTCATGTATAAAGATTGTGAATTGATTTTGCCCCAAGTAATCTGCATAAATAAAAATGAAATGCTGTTGTTGGTAAGCGCATCGCTTTAGAACAGCTGGAGCGATTTAGCTATCTTTTGTTTTAAATGTTCGTTATAGTCCGAATTAGATTTTTATGGAAAGAAAAAATTGGAAGTTTCTTGGAAAATTTATAAATTTGGAAACAAACTGAACGTCCTTTTTCTATGAATTTTTGTATGAACTCCAGACCATATTGAAATTTTGACAATGACATCTGATGTCGAGTCTGACACTAAAAATATTTTATTAAACTAAATTGTCTATGTGGTTACAATAGTATTTTTGTTGTAGGTCTAGGTATTTCAATGATTATTGCGGGAATTACATTTTTTAAATGTGCACCTATAACTCGTAATGCGTGCGTTTACATGTTGTGCAGTATATTAAATGGGAATTTAGTTTTAAAAATGTAGAATTTTGCCAGTATAACTCGCAACTTCTCACAGACTGAGTTCATGTGAAAGGTCCAGCCAAAACAATTGTATACAACTAATCCAAGGTAGATGTGGTGCGTTACTTGATCAATTGTGATTGTGTGGGACTATCTTAAAAGAAGTAATGTGCCTTAGATGGCTAAAAGTAGACATGAATGATTTTGGTCTTACTTGCGTTAAGAAACAGTCCAGCATCGTGTGCCCATTTGGAAACTCTAGTAAAATCTTCCTGTAACTTTTGAGCTGATACTTTTACGTTTTTGTGGGTACAAGTTGGAAAACATGTGTCATCCGCCTATTGATAAACGGAACAGTGATTGACCACATTGTCCATGTTGTTGACATATGTCAGATAGTATAAAGATCCAAGTACTGTGGGCTGTTCCTTCAGTGACTTCATTACAGACCTACTTTTTTATTTTATTTTATTACTTAAATTTTATTCTTCGAAACATTTTTTTTTTTTAATAATAATTGTTCCTTGTTCATGTTACAATGCCATTACGACATGTTATTAACTTTATTATATAACTAGCGATTTTGTTTCTTTTACTTATTTATTAATGTTTTTGATGTATTTTGATTCCATTTTTTTTTCATTCCATTTCGTAAGAAATTGATTTTTATGCAGTGTTAAATTATGTTTTGACATTCTTTATCATCTATTTGGCTCTGTTTTAAGTTGTTAATTAAGTAAGGATTTAATTGTATCAGTATTAATTTGGTGTAGTATTGATTTTGTATCAACCGGTATTCGTGCTGGGATTTATAGCAAATAAGTATCGTATGATTTATTAGAGGGATTGGATAAGATACCGTTTATTTATTTTCCGAATAGATGTTTACTTTCGCTTGGTGATCCAGGAATTGCACAGATAATATATGCGTGGTAGTCGTGAGGTGTAGTAATTTGACCAATAAATAGTACATTCACAGAGTACCTATTAAAGAGTGATTCAATGGTGTGATCGTAGCCATCTCTGGAATATATTATTATTCCACCGCCTTTTCTGTTTTTACGCTGCTTACTGTGCATTTCATAGCCATTGATATTATACATATGAATAGTGTTTTTATTTATAGTAACTTCTGTCAAAATTAAAACATTTACTTAACGTTATTTTAGACGAGCTACTTAATTATGTTACACAACCATTGTTTTTGATTATAGATCTAATATTTATGTAAATAATATTCAGATTAGTTTTATAAATGTTGAATGATCCTTGGTGATCGGGAAATAGATCCGGGGTAACTTAGTTTAAAATTGTTACCGATAAAGATTTTGACTTCCTGCCTACGTTGTAGAAACCCGATTGATGTCCATTTCGCTCCTTATGACAGCAGGCTTGTCTTTGTCTTCTTTACGTAGCAGCCCCTTTCCATGTTTTGTATATTTAAGTATATTGTATTGGTTGTTGTATGTTTAAGTAAAATGCAATGCTTTGTATATTCGATAGGATGTTGTTTACATTTTTAATTGTTTTAAAATGTGTCATGTATGGATTAACATCATGTCTGTTATAAACATTTAGATCTTTCATTAATACATTTATTTACGTTAACATACTGTGTACTTAGATAAAAAACAAGTGTGGACAGAAGATTAATTCCGTGGCTGGCGTGAATATGTTGACATGTCTAAAATGGCAATTTGTCAGGACAGCTATTTTAAAGGTTTGACCTCTTCTGGTAAATCGGTAAATTAGTTTACAGTATATGTTTTAGTTGATTTAGGGGTTATTTTATACCATCTTTTAAATGAAGACAATAAATAAACAAAATTCCCCGTAGTTTGCATAATAATAGACTTGTCAAGTCGTTCACCATCGAGTTATCAACTTATTCACCGAGTTGTCAACGTATGCACCAACAGTTATCAACTTATTCACCTTCTGAGTGGGGAATATTAGTATGTAAACAATGTTATTAATGACAAACACAATGAGGACCAATCAACCAACTGATGACGAATATAAAAATATTTGTTGAATTGTTGAAGAACCTACTACTTACTCAAATCAACCAAAGTTGTTCTAACTGAACAAATATTAAATTTAAAAACCACGAACCTATCAGTTTCCTAGTGCTATAGCAATAAATAAAAAATATGAAAAAATAGTAAATTGTTTTATTGGGCCAAACAACGGACACAAAAACAACGGACATAAAAAAAGAAAAGAATAAAGAAATAAAGACTAAAATTTTTAGTTAACAGATACGTCAGGTACAAGTATGTATAGTTGTATACCAAAGTACCGTTCATATTTCATTGGATCTCAAAATCCTCTTCATCTGGATAGTTCTCGTCCAAACCTGGATCATTAAATGCGGAGACATCACCAACAGTTTTTATTTTAATATAAAATTCCTTGATTGAACCATCAATCACGTCAATCATGTCCATCAAATCCATTTTTGTTCTCTGCGCTGATTGGCAAAGCCTTCTTGACGATTTGGCTCAACTTAAAGATATCTATGGTGGTTTTTCCTCTTTTCCTAAAACTTATTAACTTGAAAGGGGCTTCGCGATGCAGGTTTTTCTCAAAAAAAATTTTTCCTACGCTGATTTTATCATATTGCAGACATTTAATAGGTTGCTACACAAATTTGTCTCCCGAATCATCCGGTTTTTGAGAGTAAAGGTTCCTTTCTTGGGTTTTAGTTCGGTAAAATCCAAGAAATCATTTACCGTCATCACCACGACCTTGAATGGCTTCAGCACTTTGCAAGTTCTCACCAACTGCACCCAATCATATAAATGATTGATTCTCATTTGTGTTCTCTTTTTAGTTTTTATAATCACGTGGTCAGAGTCACACTCTATATGTGTGTGCCCACTGAAGAGGAATTTGTGGTTTATCTTTTGCAACGTCGGATGGTTATTAAGCAAAAACATGAACATCATCGCCACGACATTGTTTTTATTTTGGCCACCACAAGTTTCGGAATAACGCCATGGGATCTGGAGGCAAAAGTCCTCGCGCAAGTATGGGAGTGGCGCGAGAAGGCAAAACGCTGGGGCGTAACTCCGCTGCCGCGAGAAATTGCGGCACAGCGGACGGAGCTCCGGCAGGATCTCATGGCGACATGGAAAGTACTTCCGCCTGACGCAGGTCCTCACCGGACACGGCAGCTTCGGGAAGTTCCTGTGTCGGATAAGGCGGGAGGACACGGTGAAGCATACGGTGGAGGTCTGCCCGGCTTGGGCAGAGCACCGCCGTGACCTCGTGGAGGCGATCGGTGGCAGAGATCTCTAGCGTCCGGCCCTGGTTCAGGCTATGGTACGGAGTGAGAGGGCATGGGCAGCCGTCAGTTCCTTCTGCGAAGCAGTAATGCTCGCAAAGGAGGAGGCGGGACGGTCGAGGGAAAGGCAAATTTCGCGCCCTCTCGCCCCTAGCCGCCGCAGGAGACGTCCTGGGCGTCGGGAATCCCGGGCGGATTTCTGGCCACTTTCAGCAGCTTAATATTTCTTACCTGTCGAATTTCTAATAATAAAAAACTCAAAAACAAACGAAATCAAAATCAAAACACGGAGAGTTCCCGCCACAGAGTACTTTTCAGTTCCCGCGCACGCGGCTTCTGAATTGACGTTTGTCACAACACACGAGCGAGTTGCGCTTGGGACGTGCCTGTGCCACGATATTAATAATTCTAAAATGTTTACTTTTTACGGAAGCATCTTGACAACTCGATTATTTTTTTAATACAACCTAAGCTTATAAGTTGGCAACTAAACATATTAATTTAATGGCAAAGTTTTTAGTAACCGACATTTATTGATAACTATACTTATTACATTTAGGGTTCAGAACTCAGTTGGCCGTAACTGGATATCTCAATATATAACGATTTAAACAGAAATACTTCGGTTGGCTATAACTTGACAACTCAATCTGTCAAATAAAAGTAGAAAACTTATATGTGTATAATTTGAGATATCAAATAACGAATAATATTTTGGTTACTGGGTACAAGTTGATATAACGAAATATCAATGTTCGTTCACAAAAACATGTGCATCGTTAATTTGACATGTTGTGTTGTCAGGTAAAACACGTAAAATTGCGAGATGTTAACATAATACCATAGTCGATTGCTCCAAAATTTATTTATATTTTGAGTTGTCAATTTTTTCCATATAAATTCCTAATGCCTAGAACGTATTAAGCCAATAAAAAAAAAACATACAAGTCGAGATGTCAATGTATTCACGCCAGCCACGGAATTTATATAAGTCTTGTAACAAATTATTTGGCCGAGTTAAATGCATATGGAATCAATATGTTATTCATATTAATCATTACTTATTTCGTTGCCATTAAAAATAATTAAAAAATCTTTTAAAACTGTATCTTGTTTCATTCTGATTCTGAAAACACTGACAACAAACATCATAATTCTATAAATTCTTCACAATTCTAAAATAGGCAAACTGTTGTTTGTTTTTCTAATAGGTTTTTTAAATTTTCTTAGATTGTTATTTTATTAAATAATAACAACATCATAGAAATAAAATCGTTTTTTTTTTAACTTTTCGCAGCAAGCTTACAGTAATTTGTTTATTTAATACTTCTTTCTGCAGGTACACAAGAGGTACCAAATCTACTTAAAGAGTGCACGTAGCTACACACATTGGTTAGCAGTACACCCGCGGTTCTGACATCAGGATGGCGGATGTACCTAATTTTTAAAATATCACTGTACGGGTGTAGGTACACAGATTTTCAGGAGAGGTACGTAAAGGTACGCAAAAGGTACCAAATAACTGCAATACATTTAGGCAGATCTGAAAAGTACACCCGCGATTCTGACGTACATGATATTTGGTGTGCTCGGTAGTTGTTAAGTTAGTTACTCTTCGAGTCTCGGAATCTAAAGGTTGTCTTCAAGAAGTCTAAAGTCTATACTGATATTATATTGAGTACCTAATTAAATAGTTTGTTAAATATTGCTAAATACCAAGTTTGTATGTGTGCAAGAATATAAGATAAGATAAGATAAGATAAGATAAGATAAGATAAGATAATTTTTATTTGTGCAAACATGAGTGTACATACAGTATAGCATGCAAGGTGGCACTTTATAAATGAGCTGTCACGTTTGGCCTATAAGGCGTACAAATATATAAAGTAGTCAAACTTACACAACAGTTCAATATAATATAATACAATGCAATTCAATTCAATATAGTATAATTATAATCCGATTCAATTCAATATAGCATAATTAAATTCATTCACGACATAAATTTAATAGGTCATTCATATTTCAATAATTTTATCATTTAGAAAGTCGCGTATGTCATAGTATGCTTTCCCTTGTAAGTGTCGTTTTAGCTTCATTTTTAATCTATGGACATTAAGTTCTTTCCACACTTTTGGTAGTTTATTATAAATTATGGGGGCCATACAAAAAATGCTCTTTTGCATTAATGCGGTTTTTGACTGGGGTACCCGAAGAATAGTGTCATCGCGTCTGCTACGGCTACTTCCTTCTGATATGCGTGGGAACCGATGTTGGTTATGTTTCACAAACATGACCACTTCCAATATATATAGCGAGGCCAATATAAATACAGAAATATTCGCATTGACAAGGCGTGTTCATTTCACCATATTGATAATATTGTTACGAAATCAGCATGACTAGTAGGATTTCTTAAGAGAAGCACTAAAGGGTTTAAGCTGGTGAGAACAAAAATTGTGCTAAATAACGCCTTAGTTCGGAGCTACCTTGAATCTGCCAGCGTGGTGTGGAGCCCGCAGGTAATACCCCCTGTTGGCATACAATTTTAAGGCATAATGTAGTTTGGCATAACGTTTCCGCATAACTTTTATTAGCATAATAATACTGCTGCATAATATAACTTTGGCATAATGCAAAGGTTAGCATAACTATCATGTAGTCTAATATGTTTTGGCATAAGTTGTAGTTGCATAAATTTTAAAGGCATAATATTTATGCGTCTAATAATATGAGCCATAAATATAAAAAGTCATAATTGGGTGAATGGAGCCAATAATTTAAAATTGATCTTGATCAGTGATACTTGGTAATTTAATACAGTTGTGGTCAATGATATTTTTACCCGACTATGGCGATGCCAATAGGAAGGGTAAGAAGCGAGCTCGGGACTTGGGGCACCCCGACTCAGACAGGTTAGGTTCGAAGAACGAGAGAGCGAACTCAGACCCCGCCTTCCCCTTGGAAGTTATTTTTTTTAAAACCCTCATACTACGCCTTTTAAGCGACTTTAAGTGTTTTGAGGTTAGGTTACAATCATTTGTTTTTCTCAAGAACGGTGCGTTACCTTTTCATTGGAGTGGTGCCAGGGGGCAGGGGGCACCGGCCCCCAACCTCCCACCCCACTCCCACCCCCTTCTACTGCCAAACGATACTAGATTTTTACCCATTGAAGCTGAGAGTTGGAGCAATAATAATCAATAAGGTGAAAAAGTGTCTACAACTTACCGATTGGAGTTATTTATTAGGGTTTATTAGTTTTATTCCAAAGAATATTATGTGTTTATATCATTATGCGTTTATAACATTATGCTTTATAAAATTATGCTTCTTTATTATTATGCTAGTAGTATTTATGGCAACAAGCATTATGGCAAAACATTTAGGCCTAATAATATTATGCGTAATGATCATTATGCTGAATTTTGTTATACCAATGTAAATTATGCCAATATATTTTATGCTTATCATTAGTAAACCAATATCGTTATTTAAAGCGCATGTTTTTAGGCTCTCAAAGCACGCAACCTACTCAATCTAAGATTCATTGTGTTAGTATGTAGGTGTTTCTTGCAACCTCTGTAGCTCATTTGTTATATTTCTGTTTATATAGTTTGTTACCACTTCATTTTTTACATTTCGTTTTCACCTTAGGTTATCACTGTATTTGAGAATGTTGGTCCACCTGGTATTGGCAACTGTATAAGCTAATAGCTGTTACCTATATTTTGTATACAGAAGCTGTTGGTGTACCTTTATAAATAAATATATTAATCGGTATATAACTCAAAGTATTTTGACCAGAGATTTGCCACCAATAGCTGCTATTATGCTTTATTTTTTTAGCTATACTGCATAATCAATTATCTTCTTTCATTCGGAAGATATGATATGAGTAGCTGGGGTGACATACTCCAGCTTACACGCAGTTTTCTGATCGTAGTTTCACCACTTTTTAAGTATTTATTATCGTTCAGTTATTTCCATCATTGTGCTGCTATTGTGCCTTATTTTTCTGAAAATTGTCCAAAACCCTAACCTCATTGGTTTGCCTATACTGCATGAGGAAGCTGGGGTGACGTCTATCCAGCTTACAATATATACTTTATTTACGTCTACACAGTAAACGGCTCATATTTACGAAGTTTTTGTGGCTGCTTAATAAGGACAGGGAACTTTTGATTACTGCAATGATGTCTTAAATATTGGCATAGCTAGAATTATTCTATAAGAAAGCTGTAGTCATGCACATTCACTGGTCCTAGTCCCGCGACACATGTCTCTAGAGATGTCAAGCGAAGTTGAGTAACGTCGAGAGATGTCGACCAACGTCGCCTCGCCAGAATCTCGATGTTGCCAGACACCTACGAAGTCGCCCTGCATCTCTAGGAACGTGACGTGCCGCGGGATGCTTTATCCGTCCGAGCCTGTCCGGCCGTGCACGGTGCACGACGCAAAGAGCGTTTCTTTGTTGAAAGTATCCCTAAGTCGTATTTTTGCTTACTCCTTCCAAAATCAAATTCTTCTGTCAATATTTTGTATTTAGGTTTCTTCAATAAAACAAACGTGCTTGACTGCCAAGACGGAAGGAAGTATATTTCTTCTTTTACACAGATATTACATACAGTCTTAAGACTATGGAAATAATATCATACAGCCTCCAACTAACCGATGTGCAGGTGCGCATTATAGGTGGCATTACTAACTAACACATAGTATTTTGAGCAAATTACAATAATCCCACTCTCAAAATATACATACACATTTTTAACCATAAAAAAAATATATATTATAAACTTCAATTGTACAAGAAACACTAATAAGATCACGCCTGTTTTCCCTAAAACATGTCACACACACATACCCTATGTTCCAGGCGAGGTGTGTGTGACATGTTTTGCTAAATAAGTAATATTTAGTACATACTAAATAATAGTTTTTAGATGTTAAGTATGCAACCCACGAATCAAGTTCACATTTATTCGAATACAGTATTGTTAACGTCGATATTTAGGCACATCGCCGGCAGAATAGTAATACTCTATACCCCATTCGTAATTATAATAGATGTATTGTCCCCACCAAGGTACAGGTGCTCCCCACTTTGTATCTTGGAAACGTTCGTCCACAAACACAGCTTTTTGAATCCCCATAAAAGCATCATACAAGAAGTTCAACACAGGGTAGCAGTCAACTACAGTGAAATAATGAGTCGTTTGAAATGACCTGAGCTTCAGAGAAAATGCGCACAAACCAGCCATTCCATCTTTACGCCAGTCCGGGCCATCGAGGTCGTAAGCTGTATTCATACCACCACCTGAATCGAATCCATATCTGCCCCAATATTCTCCTTTAATGCAGTGGAACCATTGCCAATCACTCTGGAAATAAATAAAATGTGAATGTGGAAAAAATGAATAAAAAATACTGTATATTCTGTACCTGGTCTGTTGTTTTCGATTCTCAGTGCTATCGGTCTCTTTTCAGGACAAACAAGTCCTAATGGAAAAAAAAGCCACCCGAAGGCTGGACGTGCAAGGTTGATGGCAATAGGTAGCTATTCTACGCTCAAACATAACAGGCGCCTGTGCCACTGTCGGCATTGCCGCCGCCGCGACGGGGTAACGAATAGCTATTGACTATATTCTCGCTCAAGAAACGTACAAAAGATCCCGTGTCCAGTAAAAGACATACCTGGGGGCCAGCCATCACCTCTTAAAGCAGTATTATTATAATATTACTTCACAGTGGGAAAGTGATGGAACTGTACAAGACTTATAGCTTCATCTGTTTCTCACGTTGAAATAATATTAAAATAATACTGCTTTAAGAGGCGATGGTTGCCCTCATGATCGTCATCATCATCATGATCCGACGGAGGAGTATGAAATTTGGCACACTTAAAGTTTATATAAAGGAGGGGCGAAGAATGCTAATATTTTTATATAATATGCATTAGAAATAAAAAATAAAAAACATAATACACACTACTACCATGCATTTGACACATACACACAGTACCAGAGCCTCATGACTTCCGTTAGAAAGGTGACAGAAGTGACAGCTTGAACATGGAATAAGAAAGTACTTTTTAATACCATGAAATTAGTAAGTACTATATAGATTGTAAGTAGAGGGGGTCACAGTGCGCGCGAGACGCCGACGCGAGCGCACGTAGTTTGTTTACTCCGTATCGCTTAAGTCAAGTTTTTTTTCGGAGTACCCACATAAGTTGAGAATGGAAGAAAAAAGTGACGGAAATAACGCGAAAACAGTGATTCGATGATTACTTCGAATTCCTTTGCGGGTGCTGCGAGTAATAGTAGTAACCAGAAGGATTGCGAAAATGGATAGCGGAAGAATTGCGGAGAAAAGGGCCAGGGAAAAGGGCGATGAAAGCTGCAGTGAAAAGAGTTTTATAACGGTGATCAGAAGGCGACCTAAGCGCCTTATAAGGAGTGAGTCTGGAATTGAAGGCGAATCGGGGAAGGAGATAAGAGAAAACAATATGGATGACACATATGAGATTAGCTTAACGTCCTTAGAAGTCTTGCCCAAACAAATGACATTAGAAAATTATTGAAAAATGAGAATATTCAAAACATATTGAGAATCAACTATTAGAGTCCCTACAAGGTTTTCATACATATTAGCCATATGTATGAAAACCGAAAAGAAAGAAGATGGAGAAAAGAAGTTCGTTGATTTACGAGTAAGAATTCAATTTGTTAACCAACTCGACTTACGAGTACCTTACGGAATAATTAAGGGTGCAGACTTGGAACTGAGTGGGTCAGAGATATTAGGGTCATTAGAGACCTCATACAAAATATTACCAGCTAGAAGACTAAGGCGTATCAGTCACGACAGGGAGTGGGTGGACAGTGAAATTCTGCGTGTGTGTTTTGAGAGCCCTACAACTCCGACCAACATCCTATGGATGCCGTTTTAGAGTAGAACCATATGTATTTCCTGTCCCTCAATGCTTCAACTGTTGGAAATTCGGGCATGTACAGAAATTCTGTCCAACAAAAAAGATTCTGTGTCCTAAATGTAGCAAAGAGCATGAACATTTTGAAACAGACAGGATTGTATGTCCTAATTGCAAAAAGTTTTATCAAGTGCCATGTGAGGAACCTCACATGGCACTTGACCAAACGTACCCTGCCTTTCTAAAAGAAAAAGAAATTCGAACGTTAATAAGGTTAGACAACATATCCTATAGAAAAGCCTTATAAATATATTTAAAGAACAACAATAAAGGCAGTATGGTTGTAGCAATTGAGGATTCTGATGAAAGAACAGAGGAGAGTCTCATTACTTTGAAGGACACTTACAGTAGTGCTATGCAATCAACAGCTACTGCACATGAAATCTTAGCTAAGGAAGTACATGCAATCAAACGGAAATCTTAGGCAACAGACAAAAACAAAAAGTGGACAGGTCTAAGAAGCAAAATAAATAATACAGACGAGCGAGAAAATCAAACTACATTTATAGAAACAGAGTGGGAAACTTTTTAGGAAGATGAGATAATTGGAAGTAGTCAGGAAAATAGACAATCAGAAAAGGTTATTCCTTTTCTAATATAATAATAATAATGTCGGTGTTGAAAGTAATATACGGGGAATGCAAGGTATTTGTTAAGGAGTTTTTAATTAAAAGAAATGTATGTCAATGGATGTTAAAAAATTTAAATGGATAATTATCGCATAGATGCTTTGATTAATATACTACCAATGGAATAATCAAAGTTTAAAGCTAAAATCACCTAGTTTAGACGCGCTACTTGGGCAAGAAAAAATACATATTGTTATTGTAAGTAAAACTTGGCTAACTCCAGACATTCGTTTGAATATGAGAGGTTTTAGAGATGATTAAGACAAAGACGATTCTTACGGTGGTGTCGCGATAATTATCCATAAATCTATACAGGCTCAATTATGTCCAATTAGCTTAAGTAATGTGGGTATAGAGGTTATGTTTATGAAAATACTTAATTGTAAGAGTTTTGAACATGTTGTATCTGTTTACAGTCCATCTTCAGTGCGTACAATATCATCAGATTGGGACGATATATTCTCGTTAGGTCCTAAAAAATCATTAGTTGCAGGTGACTTTAAAGGTCACCATACGAACTGGTCTTATAAAACGAATCAGCGTGAACTCAAATATTGGACTCATCTTTGGAACACGGCTTTGTGACATTAAATAATGGAGAGGCAACCCGGGTCAAGTTAGTTAATGGAAATATACAAAGATCATCACCGGACATCACATTAGCATCATCTGACATCGCTATTAAATTTCATTGGGCTGTAATGAACGAGAATTTAGGTAGTGATCACCTCGTAATGAAAATTTCGATGAATTTTCAAGAACACATCGAGTATAATAAAAGACGAAACTTCAAAAAAGCAAAGTGGGAGGCATATCGTCAGGAGCTTACGTAATCTTTTTCTGGGGTAGTTGACGTCAGCAATAGTTGATATCCTTCCGTAAGGGACTTAAGGAATTTGAAACCAAAAGAGTATTGGGATCTATCATTATCTAGAGCAGTGGCTAAACGTAGGTTGACTTTAGCTTTATTCAAAAGAAATCCCACTCCTGACAATCTCACAAGGTTAGAAGAAAAAGGGGCACAGGCATGTGTCTGTGCCCCTTTCTCTTGATCTCTCAAACTATGTAGTTTGATAATGAAAGCTATGGCTTTCATCCCAATCCATCGTCCCATCAAATTTCATCTATGCTACTACATTTTTTTTTTTTTTATTGTAGTGGAATAGATGAAACTTCTTCAGTTCCTGATTTATGTGGCGAAAGATGAGATGTTCGAACAATGTAACTATTCAATTCAATAGATGACTTAAATGATCTTTCAGTCACAAGATACTGGAACAATAAGAAAAAACAGTTGCTTGTGACCGTTTATAATGAGTGTAAACACCGTAATATATATTGCTCAAGTATTTTGGACATGTACTCACTGGAGAAATGGGTGACAGGTACAAACGTACGGGATAAAATTCGTTGTAAGTTAAGTGTAAGTGTCAAAGCAGCAAAACGCAGCCATGAGGTTATATCACATAAAGTCGATGTCATCAAAGAACTTAGTGACAAGTACCCGGGGTGGAAAATGTACTTTACTGATCTAAGAGCAAAAGTGGATACGGTGCCGCTTATTATAGTTTGAGTGATGGAACTTCGACCTCGTTTAAATCGATTGATACAAACTTACCTGTAATGACGATGGAACTCGTTGCAATCTCAAAAACGCTAGAGAACATAATTTGTTGGGACAATGCGAACCATTCTGTGAATCAAAACATTGTTATGTGCACGGATAGCAAAAGTGGTTTAATGCATTTAGCTCGCCTCTGGTTGCAGAGGTATACCGATAGCTTATGTAATTCTTAGACTATTTTATGAACTTTGTGACATTCATTTGAAGTTCCAATGGATTCCATCTCATATTGGTATACAATAGTATACAAATGGAAACGAGAAGGCTGACATGTTTGCAAAAAAAGCTATTTTGGAAGGATTGGAAATTGACATCGCTCCGTTCTACACAGAAATATTTAGCTATTACAAGAGCATATGCTACAATCGTTTTAAAGAGTATTTCGACAGGAAGTCTAAAGAAAAAGGTATATGGTATAAGACTATGCAAAGTGAGCCTCCTCGAATCCCTTGGTTCGCTGAAAGTCATACACAGAGGTCGTATGTTGTTATGGCACATATATTGCGTTCTGGTCATTTTCCATCCAGGAAAATTGGACAACAATTGAAAAAAGGTGAGTCCCCTAATTGTCAGGTGTGTAATAAAGTCGAAGATTTGCAACATTTGCTGGTGGAATGTAAAAGAACAGGAGAGAATGGGAGAAAGTGATGCGGAAGCTAAAAGTTGGTTGGTATATGATGTTGGATCTTTCATTAGAATATTATCTACACCTAATTCGGGAGAAGCGAAATTGATTTATGAAATGGTTGCTGCATCACTATCTCCCTCGCTTACGCAATATTTGTATTAATAATATTATAATTACGTGTAATAATTAGTTAGATTAGGGTATGATGAGGCTGACGTACCTTTCTAAGGTAAAAGCCTCTAAATAAATAAATAAAGATTTTTTAAAAAAGTAGAGGGGCTCGAATTTCGACCAGTAGGCGACCACTAGTTTATATTAATAGTTGATCGCTGACTGTTCACACCATCGATCGGTGAGAACTCTGTCAAACAAACATCTCGTTTTTAGGTGCTATTTCTACTCGCTTCTCGCTAACGGTCGGCAATGGGACAGGCGCCTTAGCTACCCTGCGGAGAATACAGGCTTTATGTTATACATTATAAGTATCGCACTCATTCTCCCCTTTCGACTGTTTTATCTAACCGCTTCTTTTGCTATCTGGGACGATTTTTCTAGAACAAAATTAATAAAATTCAACCTATATTTAACCTCAATAAGGGACATTGCAAAAAGAAGCTTACCACGTGACTCCTGGGACTCAACTATGATGACACCGAAAAACTACTTACCACCGTGACTTAATGTATACCAAATGCTATCTAATAAATCCTCACTCACAGCCTCCCACAAACGCACCCCCACATACGCACTGTCAGACATACACACACGAAACACATCTACTTACTGACGCTCTCACTACAAATGTTTACTAATAATACTAACACCGCACCAAAACATACTATTTTTTATTTTTTTAAACACTATAGAGCTACAGACCTTAAAAGTTATTATACAGTCCCGAAATCCCGGGCGGATTTCCGGCCACCGTAGGTGCGGGCTTGCGGACGGTGAGCATTGGGTAGCTCACCGTCCGGTAAGGACCAGACCCGGGTCGACGGCGCGTTGTATTCCACGCGCGCCTCAAAGAGACGTCGTCAGCACATAGGGGTCCACTAGGGCCGATGCCTGCTGGGGTCGCGGGAAGGTACTTATGGGTCACCGAGGCCCCCGCAACACAGGCAACAGGAAGGAATACGGATGGATTTTAGTCAGTAAGAGTCTGACACTGCCTCCCGCTCCACCCAGAGCGAGAGAAGTTATTTGATTTCCCACCCTCAAAAAAAAAAAAAAGTGGTAAATAGTGATGGATTAATTAGCATTCATTGTTAGCAATGCTCATTTAGCATTTAGCAAATGAAATGTAGTTGCGAAATTCTGTGAAGTGCGAAGTGATTTTATCGCTTCGTACTTTTTATACTATTATACGTCAGAGCGTCGACGCACGCAGCGGTAGCGCGCGCTCTCCGTCGCACCCACGGGAAGTCGGAAATACTAAATCTATCGGTTTCACGTGACCCTGACATCGTTCGCGAGTGAAATTTGTTAGCAGATGCTGCGAACTTGCGAATAATGGGTTAAGCAATTCTTATCTTTTTATCTTTGATTTGCGCATACTTGGGGTTGTATATTGAATGAATGCTTATGGTTGTTTAATTTATTTGAATTATTAGCATTAGCAGGGTGGTGCGAAGAATGATGATTAGCAATTATTACCTTGTGGTCTCTGATTTGCTCGTACTTAGGGTCGTGTATTGATTGAATGAATGCGCGATTGTTTAATAATAATTTGTTTAGCAAATTGTCGTTTTGTGTCAAATTCAAATTCAAATTATTTATTGTGGTACACAGGTAAAAATATGGTGTTATAGTTTATAAACTGAAGTACATCTATGACCCGCCTTTAGGCATACAATAATTAAAGACTTTTCCAACATTATAATAGTACTTAGTCAATAATTTAGTATTAATTAATATATTAGTAATAATAATAATCATAAATTAAAAAAAAACAATGTCAATAATTTAATAGTAGTCATTCATATGTTAATATTTAAAACAATAGGCAATAATTTAATAATACTTAATATAGAGATTACTAACAGCTACACAACTAAAAGAAAAAAAATAAAAAAAAATAATAAGAATAATAGTGGTATAATAAAAAACTGAAACTAATAATGGTTATGGAATGCATTAATAAATTAAAATCTGTCATTAAGGTACTCATTAACAGAGTAATATACCATAGTATATAATAGTTCCAATATAGCTTTTTTGAAATGAAGTATTTCATTTAATTCTTTGATTTCTGTAGGAAGCTTATTATAGATTTTAGGTGCCATTCCAGGTAGACTTTTCGAAAATAATGCAGTTTTGCGTGGAATGGTACATATCTCTCTGTTGCGACGTTTAGATTTCAGTGTTTTAAATATATGAAAGTTGGATTTGACAAATACTGCTGTTTCAAAAATGTACATACAAGGAAATGTTAGAAGTTTAAATTTGTTAAAATATGGGATACAGCTGTCAGTAGGTTTAAGTCTAAATACAGAACGCACACATCTCTTTTGAGCTTTGAACACAGTTAACCTCTCTGTGGAATTTCCCCAAAATATAATTCCAAAACGTAATGTAGATGTCACATATGCTTTGTACGATATGAGAACTATATACTCGTTTGCCATTTTTGCAAGATTATATAGTGCATATGAGTATTGGTGTAATTTTTTACAGACAATCTCTACGTGATATTTCCAGGTCAAGTGACTATCCAGCTGAAGGCCTAAAAATCTGGCATTGTTCGTTTCAGCTATTCTTTGACTAGCATGTGTTATATTTTTAAATAGAATTAGGGGTAACGGGTTTTTTGGTTTAATGTCATAAGCTTTGTTTTTTCTATGTTTATTTTTAATTCGTTAATTACTAGCCAATCTATTATGCAAAGGATGGAGTTGTTTATATCATTTTGGTAAGTGTCAATCTGTTTGCATGGTATAATGAGTGTGCTATCATCAGCAAATAAAACTGTTTGAGATTTAGTGCATTTTGGCAGATCGTTGATATAAATGAGAAACAACAAAGGGCCAAGAACACTCCCTTGCGGTACCCCACATGATGTACATCTAGGTGATGACATATAAGTTACCTCTACTTTAGACTTAGAACATATTCTTTTTAAAACAGTAATTTGCTTACGGTCACTGAGATAAGTTTTAAGTAGGTTTAAAAATATTTCCTCTAATGCCATATCGATCTAATTTACCTAATAATATTTCATGATTGACATGGTCAAACGCTTTGGACATATCCATGAGTACTGTCGCAATAGGATTTTTTTTATCTACATTACTAACAATTACAGAAAATAGTTCATATATTGCCTTATTAATATTTCTATTTTTCCGAAAACCATATTGTTGATTTGCAAATAGATTATTTAACTCAAAAAATGAGTATATTGATTTGTAAATTATTTTTTCGAAAACTTTAGATATTACTGGTATGAGAGCAATTGGACGGTAGTTTGAAACTGTATCTTTTTCACATTTTTTGTGCAAAGGCTTAATTAAAGTAGTTTTTAACGCATTTGGAAAATGGCCATGTTCTATACATAAATTTACTATAAAACTTAATACGGGCGAAATTATATGTGATACAGATTTTAAAATGTTAGAAGTTATATTATCATAACCCGCACTATTCGTATTCTTTAAAGAATTAATAATTTGGAATATTTCTAAGGGATCTGTTGGTGTCATAAATAGCGATTTGTGATAGTGATTTACAGAGGATACAGCACCAGTGCAATCAAAGTCAAAGTTCAGTACGTTTTGGCAAGTGATAGTGAGCGTTTAGTTTACGTATTCGTAATACAGTAATTACATTCTTTCGTCTTGTGCTTATTATTGTACTTAAATAGATAACAAAATTCACATACTTCAGTATTATCAATTATCGTCATATTAGCAAATAGCATAGCAATAACAAATAGCATGCTAAGACTCAAGAATTCACATTCTAATGAAATTTATGCGAAATCGCATTAGTTGCCATTACTAGTGGTAAATATTGTACGGTGGTACGGAACCCTTCGTGTGCGAGTGTCCGACTCTTGGCCGCTTTTTGAATCTAAGAAAGATTTTTTGTAAACATACGAGTTTTAACAGGAATATTGCTTAAACCGGCTTGTTCGTATACCTACAGGTGTTATGATACTCGTATTTCTATGCGTACTTAAATGGTTTATAATAAATCTATAAGACTTAATAATAAAGCTGAAGAGTGCAGTGGGACTTGAAAAAATACTTTTGCATTTGATAACCCAATTCTTGAGGAAGGCTATTTAACATCACGCTAGGAGTCGAGCAAAACTAAAAAATAAATTCGAAAGGGACAGTCGAATAACCTGAAATATGGTGTAACTTTTGATTGTCCCCGCCTGCAAGACCAAAATTATATAGATTATAATGCTTGTTTTTCCCTTTTCAGTTATGTGTTTTTGCAGTCGGGTTTTTTGTTTTTTAAATAATTTATTTTATTTCAAGCTTTTTAGTTTTATTTGAAATTACTCATTACTAGCTTTTATTTGATACCAATATTGTTGCAATTAATAAAAAAAAAAACTTCCCCTCCTTTTTTTTGTATTTGCAGATGCAATTTATAAATATTATATAGCCTATGTCACTCCCACAATTCAGACGAATCGAAAGGCACCTCATATGTTAAAATCCATCAAGCCGTTTAGGCTACAGAGCGTGCCAAAGAAATAGACATACATACATACATACATACATACATACATACTCTCGAAAAACATTACCCTCCTGAGGCAGTCGGGTAAAAAGAGAACGCTAAGCGAAAACGAAGTCAGCGCGGGCAACTTCACATAGACAAATTCGCGACCAGAAGCTAAATAGTAAATAAATAAATAACTAGTGCAATGTGAGTATACGAGTACCTTAGGACAAGGCCATACATGACTTTGCGTTTTAACAATATATCTGAACCATGGCATCGGTCGACGCTTGTAGGACTTCATAAACATAAAACCAGCGACCACACTTATATCCCAATATCCAGGAGTAGTCGAAGTATAATAAGTCCTTAAAAAAAAGTATGGATTATTTTAAGCGGTAAGGTGCCATCTCCAAGGGCGTGAAAATCACGGCGCGTCACGCCGTGCAATCAAATTGTCGCCGCGATTACATCGTCGTATGGATATTGTTCCATACAATTTCTATAGAATTTGATGACATGGCGGCGTGACTATCGCCCGTGTAGATGAAACAGGTAAAGATGAACTCCGCTACTGAATGTCGAAGTTTGAAATGTCGACGTATTTTAGTTCTAAAGTACAGGATCTCGATGTACGCCAGTTCGAAAGTTCACTGGAGCGAAGTATGCAAGGCCGACGTATCGTTAGTTAGAAAGCACACGATTGCGATGTACGCCAGTTCGAAATTAACCTGAATTAGAGTAATAGAGGGGATCAGGCGTTAACGGTCACTGTTCTAACCTAACAGCCTAACATTATCCTTCGCTATATTCGCACTCGTATGCTTTCTAACTAACGATACGTCGGCCTTGCATACTTCGCTCCAGTGAACTTTCGAACTGGCGTACATCGAGATCCTGTACTTTAGAACTAACATTCGTCGACATTTCAAACTTCGACATTCAGTAGCGGAGTTGTAAAGATGGTTTTAATAAAAGTCTCATGAGTTTTATATTTGTTACTAGCTGCTGCACGCGGCTTCGCCCGCATGGCTTTTTCTAAAATAAAGTACTAAGTTACTCCTACAACAGTGTACAAGCAAATGAAAGTCCTGTCAAAATCGGTTCAGCCGTTCAGACAGACAAAAATGTTAAATATTGTTTTTTTTTCGTAATAAGTACCGTATATACTTTAAAAGGGCCGTTATTTTGACATTACAAACAGACACTTCAATTTCCCGTCCCGTCAAAATCGGTTCAGCTGTTTCAGAGATTAGCCGGAACAAACAGACAGACAGACAGACAAAAATTATAAAAAAGGTTACTTTGGTATATATACCGTGTATACATCCATACGCATTTAGTAAAAAGCGGTTATTTTAATATTACAAACAGACACTCCAATTTTATTTATCTGTATAGAATAGATGTATATATAATGATGGCTCGACGCGCAGCACACGTGGGAGTAACTGTTCTGTATCCACATACGGTTTATACACGAACCACATAGCCTTGGTCCGCTTCCTATTTTTTCGTTGCGGTTTAAAGGCGAGGCAGACAGGCGCGACGCGACGGTGCGGCGCGATTTTGATAGAACAATTTTCATGAAGTCTTCATAGAAATAGTTGTGCTAGAATCGCGTCGAGCTGTTGAGTCTCGTCTGTCGGCGGTAGCCTTTATGCGGCATTTACAGTTACAGTGTAATGACAAATGGTCACACGTTTCATATGTTTTTCAACACATTGACAGGGTCGATTTCAAATTTGGGGACAAAAAGCATTATATTTAATTCTCGTGGAGTAGATGTTAACGTAACTTTAAATTACTTTAAATCGTCTACTTCTTCGAGACGCCTATTACTCGTATTACAACGACTTTCTTGTTTCGACACTGTAAATTAGGGAGATGAGAAGAGAACTAGACGCTGACAACACCTAAACCGCGGTCACTGTCAGACTGCATAGAAAAGAAAGAGAAGCGCGATGACACAACGCTTGTAAATTATTGCAAAATATGAAGCAAATATCTATTTACTCAAAATTGAGTTGAGTAATCGAAAATAAAAAACAACCATATTCTGCATTCAATTATGACGTTTTTGTTATTGATTATATTTTTGTTTTTTTTATATTTTTTATTGGAAGTCAAGGCAAGAGGTTAGTTAAACGTTAGTTTGTATCGAGATTTTTTATCAAAACGTGTTTTGGTAACAACCAAGTTCTGTGAAATATGTTCAAAATAAACATATATTTTTCCGCTACTACAAACTATACAGATTTGGCATTTTTTTTTAATCAAGATAAGCTTATTTTGGTAATTTGCCTCTTGTCAGCTTGTCAGGCTCTAGTTCCAAGGGCAATTTTTTTCTAGTTTCTATAAAAAACCAAACATGTGCAGGAAACTGAAATTTTATTTTTACACTGTTTATTATAATTCTAGAGGAAGGGTAATTAATTGTGAGACAATCTTGAGTAACAATAAAATAACATTTAATAGCTTTTTATAAGATTGTTTATGTCATTTAATTTGTGTAACTGTAATTAAATGCATCAATAAACACCAGGGAATACCCGGCCTCTCACCCCGCGGGATCATTCATTGTCATTGTCGTTTTTAGGGTTTCTTAGTGAACAAGGAACCCTTATAGTTTCGCCATGTCCGTCTGTCTGTCTGTCTGTTTGTCTATCTGTATGTCCCCAGCTTAGCTCAGACACTTAGTACTAGAAAGCTGTAATTTGGCATGGTATACATGTAAATCACGCCGTAAAAACAGTAATGCTCGCGAAGGAGAAGGCGGAACAGGTAAAGGTTCAGGTTCGTGAGGGCGCGAACTATGCTTCTGCATAGTTCGCGCCCTCACGCTCCTAGCCGCCGCAGGAGTCGCCCTGGGCGTCGGAAATCTCAAGCCTATTCCCGGCAACCGTAGGCGCGGGCTTGCGGACGGTGAGCAATGTGTAGCTCGCCGTCCGATAAGGACCAAGCCCGGGTCGACGGCGCGTTGCGTTCCACGCGCGCCTCTTAGAGATGTCAGCTCAAGTGTAGGAGCCCGCTAAGGCCGATGTCTGCCGGGGTCGCGGGAAAGTCCGAAAGGGATACCATGGCCTCTGGCAACACACAGGCAACGGAAGGAACACGAGTGGGTTTTAGTCAGTAAAAGACTGACACGCCCTCACGCCCCACTTAAATTTGCAGTTGGACAATTGACCGTGACGTATATCGATGTATGGGAGAACATGTTTTTCAGCAAGAAAGTTAAGTTTTTTTTTTAGATAAATTCATTCCAACTACGGAATCCTTCATTGTACTACAAAAAAAAAAAAAACGAAACTATCATAAATTTTAAATTCATGAAATTCCTACTTTTTGCACTAAGTTTGAAAACGACCACTTGCTCGTAAAGTGGCTTTTATTTCAACGCTTTTAGATTCACAAGTGTGTTGAAAATTATCGTATCGTATGAAATGCGTGAGCATTTGTCATTAAACTCTCAGCTCCATTACGCACTCCACTTTGGCTCGGGCTGTCGGAATCTCGCAACGACTGCAATGACAAACTTTTCTCACAAGCATCATAATGTAGGTAGGTACTATGAAATGAATTTGGTGTAAACACGTGATCAAAAAACAAAAAGACTCGAAAAACACATGATCAAAAAACATAAAAAGTCAGCAAAAAGGTCTCGATCTATGTTTTTGGTGACCACCACGATAACCCACGTTACCAACCATATACCTTAGAATTAAGACGTAATATTATCGTGCTGGTTTACGTTACTAACCACATACCTTAGAATTAAGACGTAATATTATCGTGCTGGTTTATAATATTAAGCCATCACCATAAAATTAGACACACATCCATTAAAATAACTATTGAATTATCTTACCAGCTAGATGCAGCTCGCGGACAGGTTATAACATAATTGTTACTCCACCACGATCCATAAAAAGTGTGTGTTGAAGCCCAGACCGCAAGATCGTACATGGCTGGTATAGGATGGGACACATTTACCAGATAATCATATGCATACTGAAACAAAACAAGCTTTAGTTAGTAAATCAACTACGGACATGAGTTCAAAAAAGGTAACATCGAAAAATCAAACACCACAAAAACACGTTCAATTTAATTTGTAGAATTAGTCTCATTAGCTGTCCTTGACCAATTAATCTGACGCAATTCCTTGTAAAGTAAACCATAAATGAATTCAATGGGATGGGTAATGCGCAGAATAGAACCTGAAATTATATTGCCTTTATTAATTTGATCTGACAGATCCTGAATTCTATTAAATTCGACTAAATTTACTTGTATTATTCTAGTTTCTGGTTTATTTCATGCGCTTTCTTCAAACTCGAGAGAGAATGACGATGGAGACGACATTCTCCAGTGATGACATAATCCCAATGAATTCAATTATATCTGATCTGTTGATAGGTTTTGCCTTTATTGGGAAGCCGCGCTGGCTTCCCAATAAAGGCAAAACCTATGTACTCGTATAAGGCCAAGGGGCACGTACACAGACGTGACAGTGTGGCACGATGTAACGCATATGCGTCTGTGTACGTGCGACACTATCACACCGACCATGCAGACATGCGGCTGCGAAGTCGCTGCAAAACTTCAGTTCAGAACAACAGATCAGATAGAATTGAATTCATTGGGATTATGTCATCACTGGAGAATGTCGTCTCCATCGTCATTCTCTCTCGAGTTTGAAGAAAGCGCATGAAATAAACCAGAAACTAGAATAATACAAGTAAATTTAGTCGAATTTAATAGAATTCAGGATCTGTCAGATCAAATTAATAAAGGCAATATAATTTCAGGTTCTATTCTGCGCATTACCCATCCCATTGAATTCATTTGTGGTTTACTTTACAAGGAATTGCGTCAGATTAATTGGTCAAGGACAGCTAATGAGACTAATTCTACAAATTAAATTGAACGTGTTTTTGTGATGTTTGATTTTTCGATGTTACCGTGTGGTTCGAACCTTCGACGTACACAACATTCTACACTGCAATAGCTACAGGGTGTAACAAGACTATGACAAAGCCGTCATCTACGCATTCTGCACACCAAAGTAACCAGAACATTTAGAATCCGTTCTTCAGCTGATTAGCACTACCTGGCTCACTACCACACTAGTCACTAAGCCTCTTTGTCGTTGTGTTTTTAAGCACTTTGTCGGCATGACTAATATGCATACCTATGCCAAATTACAGCTTTCTAGTACTAAGCGTCTCTGAGCTACAGCAGGGACAGACAAACAGACAGACAGACGAACATGGCGAAACTATAAGGGTTCCTTGTTTACTACGGAACCCTAAAAATGGGTAGGTATTGAGGAATTTAACCAATATTTATATGAAACTAAAGATGTCATTTAAACATATTATTATAATAAAAAAAAATGGTTCGTGTTACAATAAAAAAAAAAAAAACAGAAATCAGCAAAATCTGGTCAGGCCAACAAAATTCCGGCCCTGGTTCAGGCCATGGTACGGAGCGAGAGGGCATGGGCAGCCGTCACCTCCTTCTGCGAAGCAGTAATGCTCGCGAAGGAGGAGGCGGGACGGTTGAGGGAAAGGCAAGTTTCGCGCCCTCTCGCCCCTAGCCGCCGCAGGAGACGCCCAGGGCGTCGGGAATCCCGGGCGGATTTCCGGCCACCGTAGGCGCGGGCTTGCGGACGGTGAGCAATGGGTAGCTCACCGTCCGGTAAGGACCAGGCCCGGGTCGACGGCGCGTTGTATTCCACGCGCGCCTCAAAGAGATGTCGTCAGCACATAATATAGTAGGGGTCCACTAGGGCCGATGCCTGCCGGGGTCGCGGGAAGGTACTTATGGGTCACCGAGGCCCCCGCAACACAGGCAACAGGAAGGAATACGGGTGGGTTTTAGTCAGTAAGAGTCTGACACACCCTCCCGCTCCGCCCAGAGCGGGAGAAGTTATTTGATGATTTCCCACCCTCAAAAAAAAAAAAAGGCCAACAAAATATAAAATGTTTCACTGATCTCACACAGGAGTACCACCAGTTACTCGTAGTTCTTGTGTTCACAGATGGCGTTATAGTAAAACAAACATACCAAAATCGAGTATAAATGCCGGCATTTATCTTTAGCTCTGATCCTTAATTACTTTAAGCGATTTTGGACCTTACTCCTAAGACAATACGACGAGCACATAAGCCCCCACCACTCCGCCGAGAGCTAAAGTTAAATGCCGGCATTTATATAAACCATATTTTGATCAGTTTTCGTAAGTTCCTGACTTCTAAACCATATAAATTGACAAACTAGAAAATATTGCGGTTATAAAATTATAACAATCTTTACTGAACATTCCCTTTTCTACCTAGGCAATCGTTCATTGACCCACTGGACTTGTCCTTTGCCGTCATATATTAATGAATTATGAAATCAGATATTATTGCCAACCTGTTCATAGTAATAGGTATACCTTTACCAGCCTATCGCGGCTAGGCTGGAGACGCGTTATGTCCAGCACTGGGTTAATAGCCGCATTAGGTAATACGTCACGCATCCAGCCTATCCGCAATGTGATGTCGTCAGGACAAGTGTAGGGGTCCACTAGGGCCGATGCCTGCCGGGGTCGCGGGAAGGTACAAAAGGGTTACCGAGGCCCCTGGCAACACAGGCAACGGAAGGTACACGGGTTGGTTAAAATCAGTAAGAGTCTGACACACCCTCCTGCTCCGCCCAGACCGAGAGAAGTTATTTAATAATAAAAAAAGCAAAAAAAAAGCCTATCTGCAATAACAGCCAGGATACTGTTTGTGCTGGCGCGCAAACTGCCGAGCATCGTTCGTGAACATGTGCGTCCGCGAACATGCCCGACACACTGCACTAGCGTGGCAGCCCCAATAACGCAACGCCATGAACGCGCTGTTTTATGGGACGCACAGGGCGCTAATTGATCTTTGCGTATAATGAGCTTAAGCAGCACGTGTATAATGCGTTCTAAACAGTGTTCTTTTAACTTGAGCATTACAACGTTTAAACCAGCAGGCTTAGCATGACGCTTTCTATTTCTACGAAGAATAGACACAGCTCTTTCTATACAAAGTGACATTTCGTTTCTCCATTTTTGACATCGCACCGTAGAAATACTTCTGCAATATGTCATTTGTCTTTCGTTGCTAACGATCTTTGTCTATGTCCTTTTTTATGTAGAAGGATTTCTACGGTGCGATGTGTCTTTTCTTCTTAGATACAGAAAGCGTCATGCTAAGCCTGCTGTTGGCTATCATGTACGCTCTGATAAAAAAAAGGAGGTTATCAATTCGATGCGTACGTATGTAATATTATTGGAACTGAAATATATTTACTTATGATAATCTATTCAAATTTTTTATAGGTGTATGTATGTTTGTCCACGCATTTCTCCAAATGTATAAGTCGGATTGTGCACAATTATTTTGTATTTGCTTATATTTACTTCAACTTAGGGAACAGTGCAAGTTTCATCAAAATCTGTTCTCTAATTTTCAAGATATGGACTACCTAATACGTGTAAGTGTGACGCATATTGATACGCGGCATATTGATACGAGCTACGCGCGGAAAAGGGAAACAAATTCTATTGCATGTAAGAAAAACCGGCCAAGTGCGTGTCGGACCCCGCACAATGAAGGGTTCCGTATTTGGGATGAATTTTTCCCAAGAACAAACTTAACATTGTAGTTGAAAGACATGTTCCCTATAAATACATGTTCCCATACATTCCAACTGCTAATAATGTAAGTTTGTGCGCATTATATTGAGTGATTCGGAAGCTCAGTCGCTTCGGAGATAAGGGCGCGAATGATACATTTTCATCTATTTTCTTAATTATGTTTAAAACAATTTATTTTAAAATTATTAAATAAAATATCTGAAATCCTCACAACAAACCCATTTGAAATGTCATACGGTACCGTTTGCAAAACATTTTTTTTTCATTTTCTAATTTGCCTCCCAAAAGTGACACCCATATTCGAAGTTCATTTATTTACGTTACACGTCCGTGTTTGGGTCACAGAAATTCATGTGTGTATCAAGTTTTAACTTAAGGCTCCTGCAAACTGGCGCGACTTGTCGCGCGATGCGACACCGGAAGAACAATTTCAATGAAGTTCTCATAGAAATTGTACATACGAGTGATCCTATATGGGTTCCGTTTTTTTCTTTTGACGAACGGAACCCTAAAAATTATAAGAAAATCATCATCATCATCATCATTTCAGCCGAAAGACGCCCACTGCTGGACATAGGCCTCGCCCAAGCACCGCCATTTCGACCAGTTCTGTGCTTCCCGCATCCAGCGGATTCCTGTGGCCTTCCCAAGGTCATCGGTCCACCTTGCAGGAGGCCTTCCAACGCTGGATCGCGGAAGTCGCACTAGATCCCATGATCCCCGGTGCAAGTGTGGGAGGGGAACACAGGGGGTGGTTTTTAGTCAGTAAGAGTCTGACAGACCCCTCCGAGTGCCCCAGGGCGGAGGATATCCATGAGGATTTTCCACCCAGGATCAAAAAAAAGTCCTTCCAACGCTACGTCTTCCGGTACGCGGTCGCCACTCCAGAACCTTTCGGCCCCATCGGCCATCTGTTCTGCAAGTAATGTGCCCTGCCCACTGCCACTTAAGTTTGGCAATTCTTCGGGCTATGTCGGTAACCTTGGTTCACCTGCGGATCTCTTCATTTCTGATTCGATCACGTAGGGAAACTCCAAGCATATCCCTCTCCATTGCCTTTTGAGTGACTTTTAGCTTTTTAATAAGGCCCATTGTAAGCGACACTGCGCTATGTGGGACGAGAAGATATTGCGTAGCTTCCCGAACGCTGCCCAGCCGAGTCGGATTCGACGATTGACCTCTTTCTCGAAGTTGGACCTACCTAACTGGACAGGTTGCCTTAGGTAAACATACTCGTCCACAACTTCGAGCGCAGCGTCTCCGATCTTCATGAGAGTGGGTGTAACATGGGCATTTGACATGACCTTTGTCTTGTCCATGTTCATTTTAAGACCCACTCTTTCGGAAGCTCTACTGAGGTCATCGAGCATTGTACTGAGGTCCTCCATAGCATCAGCCATGACAACTTCGGCAAACCAAAGGTGATTGATGTACTCGCCATTGATGTCGATGCCTGGCCCTTTCCAGTCCAGAACCTTGAAGACATCCTCCAGTGCAGCGGTGAACAGTTTCGGAGAGATATCGTCTCCCTGTCTCACACCTCACTGCAGAAGGATAGGTTTCGAGGTCTGGTCCTGGAGTCGGACTGACATAGTGGCGTTTCCGTACAGAGACTTAAGCACCTCGATGTACCGATAGTCGATCGGGCACCGTTGAAGAGACTGCAGTACAGCCCATGTCTCGATCGAATCGAGGGCTTTTTCGTAGTCCACAAACGCTAAGCAGAGAGGCAGGTTATACTCTTCGGTCTTCTGTATAACCTGCCGCAGCGCATGTATGTGGTCTACAGTGCTAAAGCCTTTACGGAATCCGGCTTGTTCGGGAGGCTGGAAGTCGTCAAACCTGCGCACGAGACGGTTCGTGATGACTCTTGTAAACAGCCTGTAGACATGGCTTAGAAGTGAGATGGGCCTATAATTCTTAAGGAGGGTATTGTCGCCCTTCTTAAAGAACATTATCACCACACCTCTGTTCCATGCCTGTGGCGTTTTGCCCTCGAGTGTGACGGAACCAAACAGCTTCTGGAGGGCCTTCTGAACGGGTTTTCCACCGGCCTTCAGAAGTTCGGCCGTAATTCAGTCATCACCCGGCCGGCACCTTGTTGTTTTTGAGCTGCTTCAGAGCCATCCTAATCTCATACAAGCTGACGTCCGGGATGTCTTCGGTGTAGTGTCGGGTCAATCTAGCTCTTGGGTCGTTTGCCAGATTCATACCTGGGTTACCTGTTCACGTGTATAACTGTCGATAGAAACTCTCGATCTCTCTCAACAGCTCATGTTTGGCGGATACGATCCTGCCATCTTTGGTCTTCAGTTTCACAAGCTGGCTCTACCCAATAGACAGATCTCTTGTAAAGACCTTGGAGCCCCTTATTCCGCTCTATCGCGTTCTTATAAGATAAAATTATAAGAAATGCAAAATATTAACTACTAAGAAGTCGATTTTTTTTCGTAATTTTAGTTTAGTTTTAAGTAAAAACTGGAAATTATGTTCGTTATTACATAATTTCCAGTTTTTACTTAAAACTAAACTAAAATTACGAAAAAAAAATCGACTTCAAAAAGATAATTATTAAGTCAAAATTTACACGAAATTAAGTAACCAACAAAACGAATTCAAAAGTAGGCAGGAAACAAATTAGGGGTCTACAATTTTTTTTGAGATTGGTGTCAGCAAAACCATTTTTTTTATATTCGATAGGTAGGTACTTTTCTTAAGAGCTCAATCAGCTCAATGTAGGCCTTATTTTATTTAGAACTCAAAAAAATTACGCTTAAAAAGGTTTCGTTTTGTTGGTTAATTTCGTGTTTAGATAAAAATATTATTTCATAATTTTGAGTCGATTTAATATTTTTTTTAATTACTTTTTTATTACCCGTTAGAATAGATTATTCGTTAACTTACCAATGGGTGAACGTGTATCCTCGAAGGAGTCATATACATGCTGGCATTATAAGTGTTGGCGTCGGTATCATACCAGCCTCCGAGAACGTCATGGAATGATTTTCGTTCAGGATAGGACCTTAATATTAGTATAGTGGGGGTTGCAGTCGTGAGAATGTGCCGGGAGGTTATGACTGCACACCCGGAGAGCAAAGTATACTTTCTATATACAGTATTGCAGTAACAGCCCATCTGCTTTTCAGTTTTCTGTGGATTATAATGTAAAGTAAAACGAAACAATATTTATTTGAAGTAGTTGAGAAACAAACAGATTAGAAATTAAGTAGACACCTAAGCGAAAGACAAAAGTACCTATTCCTTATTAAAACCAATATTTTAAAGGGGAGTGGTGGAGGGGTGTTAAAACTTTTGAGGCAAAAACGAAATTCAGGCGAACGAAGTGCTAGTAATAAATCATCATCATCATTACAGCCGAAAGACGTTCACTGCTGGACATAGACCAGGCCGAAGCACTTCAAGCACTTCGAGCTGTTCTGTGCTTCTCGCATCTAGTGGATTCCTGTGACCTTCAATAGGTCATCAGTTCACCTTCACTCTTCCAGTACGCGGTCGCCACTCCAAAACCTTTTGGCTCCATCGGTCATCTGTTCTGCGAGTAGTGTGCCCTGCCCACTGCCACAAGTTTGGCAATTCTTCGGGCTATGTCGTTTACCTTGGTTCTACTACGGATCTCTTCATTTTTGATTCGATCACGTAGGAAGATTCCATGCAAGTCACCCGAAGGGCAAGCGGAGCGCTATTTCTACACCCTTCAGTCCCCACTGACACCGAATAGGAGTCTTGGGCCACGCGGTTTTTAGCTCTATTATAACGCAATAAGGTGCTCATCCGCGGAACGAGGTCGGGGCGGGAGGGATCTTGACTTCATGCGACAGCGGCGCGCAAGCGGTTAACCTCGAGTGACTTGGTGAATAATGAGTAATCAAGCAACGATACTGCTCTCAAAACGGTGAAGGAAAACATCGTGAGGAAACCGGCATGTACTAGAACCAAAAATTCGAAATCATGTGACATCTACCAACCCGCACTGGGTCCCCATGGTGGATTACGGCCCACTCCCTCTCACAGAGAGGAGGCCTGTGTCTTAGCAGTGGGAACATTATAGGCTGATTATGTTGAAGCAACTATACTGACCCTCCAATAGCCATTCCACCAAATTTTTTCAGCTTGTTTATAAGGTGGCGAATTTCTGTACGGCCGTTCATATTCTTTCGGGTCACTCTCTTTATGAATTGTGAAATGAGGTTCTTCAATACGCCAATCGGGTGTATCAGCGGTATCAGATATCTTCGTGTCTGTTCCGTTGACATACGGCGATGGGGTCGACGTATAGAACCCTGGATAATGATATCTCTCCAACCATCCATAAACGGGTGTCATCCACCACCATGAATACGATGGTCTGAACAAATAAACGATAATCGACATGAACCTGAAATCAACGTAAAATGATTATAGGTATTATTAAAAGGGTAGATTTCCTTAGAAGAATTTTATGAGTATGCTTAGATGGTTTGGTCATGTTGAGAGGATGAATGAAAGGCGACTAATAAAAGGTAATACAAGGCAGATGTGAGTGGAAATGCCGGGAGGGGACGCCCCAGGAAGACATATAGTGACCTCATTAAAATGTTTTCAAAAAAGTCAGGTGCGTAGTACACGCAACCGGCGCGGCGGCGTGCGTGTACGACCAGATGTATGAACGTAAACGAAGCAAAAGGAGTATGTAAGGGACGTAGCAGGTGGCGTTCTATAGTTTCTGCCTACCCCCATGGGAAGAAGGCGTGAGTTTATTATTTATTTATGTATGAATTTTATGATAACGCCGAAAACGGTAAGATTATGGATAAGATTGGTCACGGCGACGATTTAATAAGAAGAAGCTCACTTCTTTACAAGGTCAAGTAGCCAGCGTAACTCCACAAACTACTATCGATATCCAAACACAATAAAAACATATATAGGGGAAGTCCCGTAGCGCCGGACGGCACCTACCGCCGGACACTCGTACTATTCAAGCAAGTATAAACCGGTTCGATTCAAAGTACAAGTGAAAGAGGCGCGGGGGGCACACAGCAACAGGATCACGCGCCGTGGCTCGCGAGTGACGCGCAAGGCCACGGCGGGAGCGGGCGTTTGCTGCTTTTGGCGGGAAATCACGGCGTCACGTAAAAATCGATGTAAGTAATTCTGGCACATTTCTGCATTTACATTTTAATGGTATTCAAAAATAAAAGTAGTACTTAATTGTTACCCGTAAACTGATAGAATATTATTAGATTTTTTAACTAATTATAGTAGGTACCACCTAATGTACGAAATCATCTGTCCCTTAGTACCGGACACTAAGTCATCCCTTAGCACCGGACAGTAAACATATTGATATTTCTCGTGAGAATTAACGTTATTTATTCTAATTGTTAAATTTTGTTTTAGAACATAGAAGAATGAATAGCATTGAAATGGAAGAGAAGAAAAAGAAAAGATCGTGGGCTTACAAACGGTGGAAAGTTTACAAACTGCTATCGATATTTTTTTTCCAAAGAACTGAGTGCTGAGAAGCTGCAATGCGATACAATATTCCTAAAAGCACTGTATATGACAAAATAAAGGCGCTAAATCGAGGAGAAGAAGAAACGCCGTACAAAAAAGTGGCAGAAGAAAAAGAAAATGAAAAGAACATGAGAGACAAAAAGAAGGAATTAGGATCTAAGTTTAAAGCAGCAATTGTAGGCAAAGGAAAGCAAACCAAAGGAATTAAACCCAAAGAAAAAGAAGCGAAAGACGTGGAGCCCAAAGAAAAATATAGAAATAAAGTGGAACCATTAACTGAAACATCTAACACAAACACAACAATTTGCGTGGTTTGCTTAGAAGACACTGAGGAAGACTGGATCCAGAGCTCATCCTGTCTTGGGTGGGCACATGAAGCATGTGCAGACGTCCCAGAGGCTGGAGATGGCTACATATGTGATCGATGCAAGCTATTCTGAGATGTCCAGTGCTTTTGGTATGGCACAAATATCCGTCCGGTACTAGGTGCCACTTTTATAAATTACATTTTTTGTTACCGAAGTCTGATTAATGGTGTTAATTATTTTTAAGCAGAGGTTGTGTTTTTTTTAGTTTAATTTGATTTCTAACTTAGTTATCTTTTGTAAGTCATAAATAAATAAACATTCCTTAAAATATTTTTTATTTTATTTCTAAAAAACCTTAAGTGTCCGCCACTAGGAGACTTCCCCCTATATTTAGTGTTTTTTTTTTTGGTCAACATCTGCTGCAGGCTTAGCATGACGCTTTCTATTTCTACGAAGAATAGACACAGCTTTTCGATACAAAGTGACATTTTGTTTCTCCATTTTTGACATCGCACCGTAGAAATCCTTATACAATCTGTCGTTTTGTCTTTCGTTTCTAATGATCTTTGTCTAGGTCCTTTTTTATGTAGACTATTACAGAAGAAAGTTTTCTATCCCAAACTGTCAAAATCACACTGACAACTGACAGTTGTCTAAGGCAGTGAAGACAATTTCATTTTGTAATCACCATGTTAATGACAGTAGAAAACTTTCTACTCGACGGTCACAGAGTATAGGGTTATCTACAAAATTATGATTTTACAGGAGAGCGTTTTGAACGCAAAACTGTGATAATGAATAGAAGAACAAAACTATCTTCTGCTATTTTACACCATTTAGTTAAGACGCTGACACTAACACCTAAACCGCGGTCACTGTCAGATTGCATAGAAAAGAAAGAGAAGCGCGACGACACAACGCTTGTAATTTATTGCAAAATATGAAGCAATTACTCGTATCTATATCTCGAAGCAATTATCTATTTACTCAAAATTGAGTTAAGAATAATCGCAAAATAAAAACAACCAAGTTCTACATTCAAATGAGACGTTCTTGTTATTGTATGTTGATATTTAATTCAGATATTTTGGATTAGAACTCAAGGTAAGAGGTTAGTTTAACGTTAGTTTGTATCGAGATTTTCTTTCAAAACATGTTTTGGTAACAACCAAGTTCTGGGAAATATGTTCAAAATTAACTTATATTATGTTTTTTCCGCTACCACAAACTATACAGATTTGGCAATTTTCTTTCTTAAGAGAAGTCTATTTTGGTCGATTGGGACTTGTCAGCGCCTTAATAGGGCATTACCAAGGAACTGGTAAAGGCCAATAATAAAATAGTAACGAAGTCAAACTGCACATTGAATATTTTTGAAAAAGTATTTGCTAAAAGTTTCGTAGTAACGAGCCTGATGCCGAAAATATAGTTTTTTGTATTTTTCTCCGTTTGCCTATTTGTCTGGAATTGGATGTATGTTCCGGATTGGTGTAAAAATGACTAAACGAGTTCGGATGAAATTTGGCACACGGACAGTTTATAATCTGGATTAACACATAGATTACTTTTAATCCTGGTAGTACGTTCCCGGGCGTAGCCGCGGGCAAAAGTTAGTGTAGAATACATTTGAGGCTCCCGCAGACAGGCGCAACGTGACTCTAGTAGAACAATTTCTGTAAAAGCTTATGGAAATTGTTCTACCTGAAACGTGTTGCATCGTCGCGTCGCGCCTGTTTTTCGCCTGCCTGCATTAGGTTCTCAGTGAAAACTGCCAAGGGAGGGGGAAAGACGAGGAAAGATGAATTATTTCCAAACATAACTGTACCATTACATTTTAAAAATTAGAGTAAGGTGTCGCCCCCCCTCCTAAGGGGAAACTGCTATAGTTTTTAGGGTAATTTAAATTAATCAAAATATTTTGCATCCACTGCTTCTTTATTTATCAAGCTACCAACCAACACGGACACAAACACTATAATATTTTATCATATATATTTTATAATATAACATAACATAACTTATCATCACGCCTTGTTTCCCATGTTCATTTTTGTTTGTTTATTTTCGGCCAGTCTATCCATCGTAAAAAGTAAGCTGGAGTCTCATTTCCTACAAAATGTATGGGAATCGTTTTTTGCAATTTCTAAATTTACTAGTACTGCAAACTCTGTTGGTCTAATAAAGTTTTTTGATCCCTGTAAGAAACAGGATCGATTAGCACCAAAAAGTTTTTGTGAAAACTGCCCATTTACTTGCTGACTGTATTTTTTTTTATAATCTGTGAATGCAGACCTAAATGTCTCAAAAAGTTAAGGACGGTCTCCTAAGACCGTTTTCCTGTAGCTACAATAGTTATGTTATGTTATTTTATTAAAGGGTTTTATTATGCTTAGATGAATGTCTGAAAGCCATGAACAAAAATATTATCTTCGTCATTATCATCATAATTATTATTTTCAGAAATAGCTTACAGGTGTGCAAGAAATTTTAATGAAGACAATCAAGATCAAGAGTAGCAAAATCATTTTTTGTTTCTTCTCCGAATACCAGCGGGTACCAACTTAATTCGATTAAGTAACGGGACTAAATTGTGTATTTTTGCAACATTCAGTGACATTTTTAAGAACAGGAGAGCAAATATTGCTTTAGTACGACCTAGGCGCTGGTAAATCTACTCTACCTATAGTTATACAGAAAACTGGAACACAATAATCGTAATAAAAACAAACAATACGCTCCCCTGTAAAATTTACAAGAATCGAGTTAGGTAGGTACTTGTTTTCAACCCAGAGCAGCCGAGTTGTCGCGGGAAGGTACTAATGGGTCACCGAGGCCCCTGGCAACACAGGCAACAAGAAGGAATACGGGTGGGTTTTAGTCAGTAAGAGTCTGACACACCCTCCCGCTCCGCCCAGAGCGGGAGAAGTTATTTGATGATTTCCCATCCAAAAAAAAAGAGCAGCCGAGTTATTTTTCTAATCGTGACAATGAAAAGGAAAGGAGTGGGTGTGCATATTTTTACGGTAATACACTCAAGTCGAATTATTAATTCACTGGAGTAATCTGGCATGTGCTAGCTGTCACTTTGTGTAATAAAATGGTCATATTTATTGTATTCTAGACTTTTACACTTATATACATTTATTTTACACTTAAATACATCGATTAAACAAAACGATTACTATTACAATACGTGTCAGATTACTCCAGTGAATTCGACTTAAACTTAATATCATTCAAATCAAATCAAATCAAAAGTCATTTATTCAAACTAGGCTGAAAATCAGCACTTTTCGAACGTCAAAGTTACATAAGACAGTTCCCCAAAAATGCCCGCCCTTCACCACTTCCTAGTGCTGTAGCTGGGAAGAAGAAGTGGTGGAACAAACTTCCCAGCAGCACACCTGTCTGTTTAGTTATATAAACTTGATTCTATACAAATCGTATGCAAAGTAATTAACATTACGAAATACAAAACATTGGATTAAATTACACACTTGACATATGTTAGCTTGCACACGCCAGTATACCAACAAAATGTATGAACAAACTGTACTCAAGCAGATAAAAATTACAACATAAAAAAAACGTAAATAAAACTTAATACCTAAATAACAGCCTCCAGGCATAAATGGCGTGCCCGCTTACATAAGGCTATTGCTGTAGCTCGAAGTGAGAAATAATAAATTAGCCCCATCGAAGTAAATTAAGTAAACAATTACTAATAACAATTAAAACCATGATCAGCAAGACGATCAGTACAGGACAAGCAGCACCCGTTCACGAGCATAACGCAAAGATCAGCCAACCCCCCTCGCCATATTGGAGGGAAGGAGGCAACCCGATCCCCGACGCTACCGCAGGCTGTGACATCTAAGGGAGCACGACGAGCTTGCTGCCGGTTGCTCAGGCAAGAATAGTATAATCTAATTTCTAATACACTACTACTCATCAATCATTATAATACATACCACCATACATGCATCTTGTTATTACGTTTGTTTAGACACCATTTAATACGAAGCTACAGACATTTAGAACTTGCGCACGAACTATCGTTTGGGCACTGTACAGACTATGTTGCTGTAAAAAGGTGCCTTTTATAACGATTATGTAAAAACTTGTGTTGCCATCGTCCATTTAAAATACTACTACTTATGGTAAAAAATAATAATGGCACAAAAAATATCGCACACGGCAGATATTATGTTTATTTCCCAGTCTATACCAATCTAAGTCTGTAACATAAATAATTTGATTAATTTCAACTAACGAGGTAGGTATCATTAGATTTGTCTTGACACCCCGATTGAAAAATTACATAGACGTAGAGAATGGGTTGAGCGTTCCATATTCAGTTGTACAGTGAATACAAACCGAAAAGTACGAAATAGACAAAGCGAATGTGCCGCCAGTAATTGTCTCTTTCTAGAATTCTGACTGGTCCAATGATGTTTTGACTTTAATGCATATACTTTCATGTTTGTAAAATATCACTATAATATTTGAAATTGAATCGCTATGTTTATTAACATCATCAATCAAATGAAACTATAAAGACTTAGTTCACTCTAAAAGAAAAAAAAAATTGTTATTTATTAATATTAAGAAAAACGTTTTCATTATTCTCAATTTTAACTTATGAAGCCCGGTGCGTACAAAACAATGGAAAATCAATTGTGTCTCATTAGCTGTCCTTGACCGATTACTTGTCTCAATCTCCCTTGTGAAGAAAAAAAATATTCATCATAAGAAATCTTTCAGTCTCAAGCCTGGTAAAGTCTAGAGATAATAATTAGTAACATTTATAAAAATAACTACCTTTTTAATTTAATGGTAATTTTCAATGTTTTTCCTATTAATTAAAATTGGAACACTTCGCTTTTAGTAAAAGCGAAGTGTTCCGCAGGCTTGCAGAAAAGATAAGATAAGATATTTATTTGCAAAAGGCACAGGCATTGGGTGCACAGTCGCTTTGTCTTATTCTAGAGAGTGATCACTTTTGTGAAGCTTTCTGTCTTTGAAAAATACAACTTGGCGGATTTTAGGCACCGTTAAGTACATTACTATTGTAGGATAATGTTTTTTTTTTGTCTTGTCTATTTTAGATCGAAATAAAGGGCCCACTCGAGGGCTCGAGGAGATGCTTCCAAAAAACTTTATAGTGAGTTATTTTTTTTAAAACGTCTCCGGTTGAAAAAGAAACCAACTGGTCTCTACCACAAAATAGTTTTCAACAAGACCACTTTTCAATCAGTCTGATGAAGTTGATAGCATCACGAACGCGACGAAAAGCACAAGCCCCGGTAGAGTAATAAGGTAATACATAAACTCACGCTTTCTTCCCATGGGAGTAGCCAGAAACTATCGAACAATAAGGTAATTAATGGAATTAATTACCAAATATATCCATTGAAAATAAGTACCCATTTCGCCAAAAGTCGCTAAGTGTAGGTAGAGGTACAGGTTCCTATTGGAATGAGCTGGTACTTAATCATTTTTAATTTGGTACTTAATTTAACCTTTTCAATGGCAACACTCTAAGTCGTTTTGTTTGGATTTGTTTATTCCGGATTTCAGACAAAATTACCCAGTATTTATGTCATCTTAAAAATGCGTGCAAGAATGCGTTGAAGAACAATGGAACAATCCAGCATCTGCTACACAATGTTTGTTTCTCCGAAATACTTTGTGGGTAGGAGGTGTAATACAGCGTCTTGTGCTTTGTAAAAATATTTACGAATAGGTAGGAGAGTCGTTGGTTCCGGACGTAAAGAATATGTTGTATCACCCTGATTCTTACCGTGGGTATCGTAAAAGGCGACTAAGGGACTTACTAGAGAATGAGCAGCAGCATTCTCTATGCATGTTTAACACCATGCGATCGCCAACCCACCTGCCAAGTGTGGCGATTATGGCAAACCCCCCATAAATGACAAGCACTAATAACAAATGGCCTCTAGTGCCCGGCGGCTCACCTACCCTTGGCTACGGTAGCGGTCAAGGCCAACATGCAACGGTGTGGCAAGGGGTGCTAAGAATCCCCGAAGGGATCCGGCTACCACAATTACCGAAAACTAGACCTGCCAATATACAACATGCATACACTCTGGACCAACGAGAAAATCATCGAACACGAGAAAGAATTGAGCAGGTTAGTAAGGTTATCTGAAGTCCGAAGAGAGGGGAGAGGACTCTATAATCCTCAAATCCGGGAACTTGCTCTATTTCCGGGAGGGCGGCCAGCAGTCCCAAGGTGGTGTCGGGTTTATTGTCCCTAAGTCCCGTGTGAGCAACGTGGTGATGATCAAGAGTGTGTCGACCAGGGTGGCGTACCTGATACTCCGAATATCCGCAAGATACTCGCTGAAGGTCGTACAGGTTTATGCCCCGACCTCGTCACATCCTGACGATGAGGTGGAGACCATGTACGACGATATTTTAAGAGCCATGCATGGCTCTAAAACTCACTTCATCGATGTCATGGGGACTTCAACGCTAAACTAGGCAAACGAAGCGATGATGAGCTTTGAGTGGGGCAGTTTGGAGTTGGACGTTGGTACCACCGGGGTCACCTACTGGCCAGTTTTATGGAGAATGAAGGATTCTTTATGATGAACTCTTTCTTCAGAAAACGTGAGCACAGTCAGTGGACCTGTAAAAGCCCTTCATTATATGAAGAATTGAGCAGGTTACAATGGTTATCTGAAGTCCGAAGAGAAGAGAGACAGGACTCGATAATCCTCAAATTTTATTCGGGAACTTACTCTATTTCCGCGAGGGCGACCAGCTGTCCCAAGGTGGTGTCGGGTTTATTGTCCCTAAGTGCCTTATCAGCAACGTGGTGAAGATCGAGAGTATGTCGACTAGGGTGGCGTACCTTATACTCAGAATATCCGCAAGATTTTTACTGAAGGTCGTACGGGTTTACGGCCGTAAAGTCTATTATAAGCTATTTCAAGGTTATTCATTCTTTATCGGACTTCCTGTATATAACCATCACGCTGCTTCGGCAGCGGTCAGCCATTCTAGTGATGCTGCGAAGCATGTTAATTTGTTTTTCGCTCGGTACTCATATGTAACGTAAATAGGTAAATATTTTCGTTCGGAAACTTTTTGGCCTATTTCAATCAATTTTACAGTTATGTGCAACTTGTACTTTGACGCAGTTAGAAATACTATAATAGAGTTTGTTTTTTAATCGCATCATTGGTCAAAATCAAATTCGTCACCCGGGTAATTTCCAAATTTTCGGGTAGATTTCCAAAAAAAAAACTTTCATACAAACCTTGTCCTGATACTTACGAACACAACAAAAAAGAATCTGCCAGTGATCAGTGATAATCTTTCATCCATGAGGCAATTCATTTTTATAAATATATATGAACCCACATGGGCACTTATGAAACGTCAGAAGCTAGGTGCATGGTGACAATTGGTCGTTTCCTATGAAGAAGGGCTGGCAAGAAATTCCACGGTTACTCTTTTAGAAATATTCGGCTTTTATAATGTTTTCAAATTATAGTGTTAATAGCTTTCTACCTATGGGAGGACGGACAGTGTAGGCCTGTCAACAGATACCAGGTACAAAATAGGAACCAACAAATCGAGACGTCGATGACTCAACAAGGCCTACAACTTTCTCACATACCCAAAAAAACCAGTCAAGGACGTGTCGGACGCTGCACAAAGGGCTCCGTAATTGGGATAAATTTGCTCCAATCACCCCCCATATACTCCCCATAAATTCTTATAGATTTTCCTGTAATCTATAAACATAGAACTAAACTTAAAATTTTAGGATTAGTAGTTTCAGAGACCTTATCTCTCGCGTCAATTTTCTTAAATAACTTTAAAAGTATTGAAATTTGAGACCCTCACAATGACCCCTTTCATTTGATATGTCACAGTTTGCAAACTTTTTTAAATTTTTCTAATTTGCCCCCCAAAAGTAACCCTCTTGGGTCACAGAAATTAATTTTGCCACACAAACCACATCTTTTATTCTATTTATATATTTACCATTTAAAGGGCTGCTGTGTCCAACAATTCTTGTTATATCTCTATATTTTGTTTTCTTGTTTTCAAGTATGAAATCGTAAGTCGCTCACTTAACTCACATTTTACATATTATTGAACACTTATCGCTGAAAAGCAAACCTTAGTTACCTTTCAACTGTTTTTGCATTCTAAACCGTATTTTATACTCGTAGTATTAATTTTCCCTTGAAGTAAAAATCTTACAATAAAAAAAAACTCAACTCAACTCAAACTTTCTGTATTATAAAGCTAACATGATAAGGTTAGGTCTTCATTGTAAAGTGTTTGTGATAAGGCTAGGTTCTCATAGCCGTTTTTATTGATTCTGGCCTTCAACCAAAGATGAAACAATTTTAATTATGTTGAGATTTTTTCATTAATTGAGAGCACTGGTGGCCCAGTGGTAACGGCAGTGACTTACGAGTTGTAGGTAGGTTCAAACCCTGACAGGCGCTTTACTTTGTGTAAATTATATTCATCGCCACTGCTCCCAAACGGCGAAGGAAAACCATTTGCTGAAACCGGCATGTCCTAGAGCCAAAAATTCAAAGTCATGTGACATCTACCAACCCGAACTGAGCCCGCGTGGTGGATTACGGTCCACTCCCTCTCGCAGAGAGGAGGCCTATGTACCAGCAGTGGGAAGGCTTTTTACCCGACTGCCCCAGAGGGAGGGTAATGTTTTTCGAGAATACATACTCTCGATATGTATGATGATCCTTAAATGTTTCAATTTCTCTTCTACTTTACATTGGTTCGACTTCTATCTTAAAGACCGGTCGCAGCGGGTTCATCTCGTAGACATTTCTTCTGACTGGTGTTTTCTTACCGCGGGTGTGCCTCAGGGTGGCGTTCTCTCTCCTCTTCTGTTTGCTATTTTCATTAACTCCGTCACCAGAGTCATCTCTTCCCACTTCCATCTCTATGCCGACGATTTGCAGCTTTACAATCACTTCTTAAGACAAGATGCAGAAGCAGCCGTGTGTGCCATGAACCGTGATGTGACCTGGATTTGATTAGCGAGTGGTCGCGGTCCTTTGGACTGCAAATCAACCCTAAGAAATCCCAGGCTATAATTATCGGTGGAAGGTATATGCGGAATAGGCTCGATATTGCGTCGCTGTCTCCACTCTTTATGAATGGGATTCAGATTGAATACGCAAATACAGTTAAAAGCCTGGGGGTGACTACCCATGTTGCTCAAGCCAGTCGCAAAGTGCACTATACGTTCCATTCGTTGAAATGCCTTCAGAGCTTCTTGCCCTTGAATACCAAAATCTCCCTTGCTCAAACTCTCATAAAGCCCATCATAGACCACGCTGATGCCTGTAATTTGGATGCCACTGAGGAGCTGTTAAATAAACTTGAGCGTTTGCAAAATATCTGCATTCGTTTTGTTTTTAACCTTAAAAAGTATAGTAGTTTCTAACTTTCGCAAGATTCTCAAGTGGCTCCCCATTCGTCTTCACAGGAACTCTCGGATATATTGTTTCTGCTATTTAACATCCTTCATAATCCTAGAACGCCATCCTATCTGCGGGACCGTTTTTCCTTCGCCTGTCCTTCTGATGCACCTTGCAGGTCGCATCTTAGAAATCTCCTTTAATCCCCTCCCCACTCTACCGGCTTTTACTCCTACTTCTTCACTGTGACGCGGTTCGGTTGTGGAATTCACTTCCGCCTGACGTTAGGGACTGCCAAACTGTTGCTATTTTTAAAAGAAGAGTGAAAGAACACTATCTTTCCACTTTGCCATAGTTGTATATTATGTATTTATTATTTTATACTATTCATTATATATAATTATTTTAGTGATATTTTTTTTTGAAGTATGTATTTATCTGAGTATATTCTCTTATTGAATATATTAGTGAATAGTTCTATTTTTGTTTTTATGTATTCTGTTTTCTCTTCTACTCTTACACACGGTGTCTACATCTGTTTGTCAACTGTCCTATCGCAGGTATGCTGGAAGAGATTTCTTTAGAAATAAGCATCACCTTTGTACGTATTTTTCTGTTCCTTTCTTCTTGTTTGTTTATATGCGTGTACATAAACTGTTTAAATAAATAAATAAATAAGTATGTATGTCTATTTCTTTGGCACGCTCTGTAGCCTAAACTGCTTGATGGACAAACTCCTCCTGATCCAATACGACGTAACACACTGCAGGCCTGCAGCCTCATCCTGCTCAACTACTGCCCGCCGCACCGTTCCTGTTTCCTGGCATTCGAGCGTCTCGAGTTGCGAGAACTTGAAGTCTGGAACTCCTACTCACATTTACCTTTTTATATTTTTTGTTATTTAGTTTTATTTTAAATGTGACTTACGTCTAACCCTTCAGCCAATCGTAATGTTACAATATGTGTACCAAATTTCACCTTAATCGGTCCAGTAGGTTCGGAGCAAATCGGCTGTGACAGATGGACAGACAGACACACCAGTGATCCTATAACGGTTTCATTTTTCCTTTTGCGGTACGGAACACTAAAAATAAGACAAAATCGGGATTATTATTTTGGGAGCACTAAATAATGTACATTTACATAATTATGCCGCTAAACAGGTTCCAGGAAAGCCACATGGTCAGAGGGTATTATAGCCAAACATCCTTGTCTTCGACGTAGTCTTTAATTTTGTAATAAGCGTTTTTAATAAGGACACTTTTGTTGTGGGTTTTGAAGTTTACATCGCCAAGAAATGTAACCGACTTTGGCAACTTGTTATAAAAGCGAATACTTATCTACTGTTTATAATAAATTACTTGCTTTTGTAAGTTAATCTAAACGGTAGGTAGGTAATTATGAAAATTGCTTCTAATTTTGAAATGTTTTAAGTTTTTGCAAACATACGAGTACAAAATGCTCTTGAAGATATAGTGAAGGCAGTCAATATATCGATTTCTTTGAATTTATTTCTAAGGCACTCACGAGGACCCATTTTATATGTAGATCGCGTGGATTGCCCTCTTTTAACCGATTCCAAAAAGGAGGAGGTTCTATGTTCGTCTTTTATTTTTTATTTTTTATGTACCTATGTTCATCGATATTTTCATCAATTGTAGACTGATTTTGGAAGTTCTCTTTTCATTTGGTAGAGGTAGCGTTTTTTTTTTGGATGGGAAATTATTACATAACTTCTCCCGCTCTAGGCGGAGCGGGAGGGTGTATCAGACTCTTATTGACTAAAACCCACCCGTGTTCCTTCCATTGCCTGTGTTGCCAGGGGCCTCGGTAACCCTTTCGTACCTTCACGCGACCCTGGCAGGTGGTAGAGGTGGTAGAGGTGCTTAGTCCCATATAAATTTTATTAAATTTTCTTGGGTTTTCAAGTTAGCTTCAATAATACGCATATTTCCCCCCTTAATTTGTGTGGATGATGTAATATAACTTCCTGTCACTGTTATTTACATAGTGGTATTCGAATTCGTGTGGGGCAGGTACCAGAACTAAAAAGTGATAAATAAAAACTTTTTAAAATAAACAACCCACTCTAAAATTCTCAATTATGTATCTCTTTTCCTTGAATTTGTATGTATATATATATATGTATAATGTAGGTATATATTGTAGTAAATATGTATGTATTTGTATTTTATGCTTGTAACCTATTTATGTATTTCTGTACTTATTCTATTTATAATCTATTACGTTATCTTTAATATTTTTCGTTATTTTTATTTCCTCTCAGAGCACCTGCCATCTTATCTCTTCACCACCCTTGGTTGACTGGTAGAGAATGCCTAAGGCATTAAGTCCGCCTTTGTACTTAATTTTGTGCGAGAAGTTTAAATAAATAAATAAATAAAATGTGCATAATAACTTTAATTTCGGAAGTAGGTGGCAAAAAATCGAAAATAAAAAAACAAAGTCACTGACATGCAAAACAAAGTTATTTTTCACCTTTAGTGTTTTTTTTTTGTAATAATTAGATTCAATCTACGTCAGCTGCCGATCCACAACAGAACGCCATAAGACCATACACTAACCTATCTGTGGCTATATCAGTCAACTGCCTTATTTTCCTTACTGCATAAGTATGCAGCTGAACTTAATCTACCTAATAGACTAATACCAAAATAAATACAAATTTCTGTAATAACATCCAATTTATTGCCATCAAGTTTTATATTTAGACCCACTTGTGCTACAATCACAGGCCATAGTCCAGTAGCATCTCAATGTTCGCCGCACAGTTCTGCGCATATCCGTATTATAATCAATCCAGAAGATTCATTTCCTTTCAAATCCTCTTTCATAATGGCGCCGATTCCCTTGTTCACAAACAAAACTAAACTTAAGTTCAGTGCATCTTTTTCTTTCTATTTCATTAAGAAAAGGACAGAAGATACATTTTAGTTTAGTCCTGTCAAATTAGTAAGCGCCTGTCACTACTCCATACAAGTTTAGACGTGATTAAAAACTTGCCTACTAAAATTACGTCAATTTACGTCAAGCGCTGATTAATTTGACAGGACTAAACTAAAATTTATCTTCTGTCCTTTTCTTAACGAAATAGAAAGAAAAGGAAGCAATGAACTTAAATTTGGTTTAGTTTGTGAACAAGGGAATCGGCACCAATATGTCGTATAACTAAGTTTAAATATTAAATTATAGAATCACGTCGGCACGATCATAGTTAATTATATACCGCACTCTTTCTGATTGAGTCATAAGGAAAGAGTGCGATATAGGGGAGTATATATGCGTGAAATGTCTTTATATGTGCGGCTGGTCTTGATGCTATAGTTTTGTGAGATTGGTACTGGACTTCTGACCGCAGTTGTACATTTGGTAATGAGTACTACCTATAACATTTAATTTTGTTCGCATTAGGTAAAAGATTATTAGCTGTGAACCACATCGAGAGAACAGCCAGACTGTCGAAATGAATCTACCTAAGACATTCGCAGGTATATTTTCTATTTGTTTTAAAAACAAGGGAAGTGTCATCAGCAGTGATCGGAAAAAGGTGAGCTAAATACCTAAAGTTCGAAAAAGAACAAAGACAAAGTGGAGACGCCTTACGAACAAATATTTTTTCGGAACTAATGTTCGGAAATAATATTCTGTCTGAGTCTTAAGATTGGTGATTTTCTTAATTCTTGACGTTGCGTTGATTTATGTTAGTTCCAATAATTGTATTAAATGAAGAAATGGTAAGAAAAGCTATAAAATTGTTTTTTGTTTATCTTACCTTGTTAGCTACCGCGCTTACTTACGTCGTTCAGACGAAGATTACCTTTATTTTTTGAAAACAATAAAAATCGTGCATACTGTTTTTTTAAACAGAAACAGGAAATGAATTCGATAGTTGTTTTACTTTATTCATTTTAGTTGTACTTAAGTAATGTCCCGAAACTCAGAACAAATATTCCGAAAATAATTGTCATCATCAGAAAGTCTCCCCTTTTTTTCTCTGTTCTTTGAACTTAAGGTACCTATTCCACCTATTCCGATCACTGGTCATAAACGAATATAATTATATCCGATAAGTTAGCGATCATGTAAGGAAGATCATTAATTAGTAAGTATAAACTAGAAATAGGAAACGGCCAAGAAATTGAACCTTGCTGGGATTTATTTACGTTTGAGATAACTTTGAAAAATGTAATTCTGGGCTATAAGTTAGTTTGGGGCTACGTGTGGCACTCAGAATATTTTGCAAAAATTAAAAAAAATAATTCTATAGGTATTTTTTTTTTATTAATTCTTTTCAAAGTACTCTCTCCACTAGCGAATTTATACAAAGTTTCATGCGTCTGAACCAGTTTCCGAAAAACTTTTTCCAGTCCGCCGCAGACACCTCATCTCGTATGTTCGAATGCTGACAGCGCATCTTCCGGCGACGAAAATTGTATCCCTTTGAGGTGATTTATAACCGACTTCAAAAAGGAGGAGGTTATCAATTCGACATGTTTATATTTTTTTATGTATGTTCGCCGATTTCTCCGTCATTGTGGACCGATTTTAAAAATTATTTTTTTATTTGTAAGGGTATGCTCCCGAGATGGTCCCATTGTCACCTAGTCATAATCTAAAATCAAAATCAAAAGTTATTTATTCAAACTAGGCTGAGAATCAGCACTTTTCGAACGTCAAAATTACATAAGACAGTCCCTTAAAACGCCCAACCTTCGCCACTTCCTAGTGCTTTAGCTGGGAAGAAGAAGTGGCCAACAAACTCCCCAGCAGCACAGCTGTCTGTTCAGTTAGAGAAAATAATGGATTCTATACAATAGTATGCAAAACAATTTACACCACGTGAAACACAAAACATTAAATTATTAGCCATATGTCAGCTAACACACCACTATGGGCTCCCACACAAAACTGCGAATTCGCATCGCATCGCAAAAATCTGCGAGCTCGTTGTCATTTTATTATGAAAAACTGACATCGAGCTCGCAGATTTTTGCGATGCGATGCGAATTCGCAGTTTTGTGTGGGAGCCCTTAACCAACAAAAAAAAAAAAAAGAAAAGAAAAAGACCGAAAACTATTCTCAAGCAGAGATAAAAACGTAAACAGAACTTAAAACCTAAGTAAAAGCCTTCAAGTATAAAGGGCGTGCCCGCTTACATATATCTACAGCCGTAACAGTCACAAATGATGAACTAGGACCATCAAATTAAAATAAATAAACAGTTAATTACCAATAACAAAACAAAACAATGGTCAGCAAGACGACCAGTCACCACAATCAGCACCCGTTCACGAGCATAACGCAAAAATCAGCCATTACCCCCCTCGCCATATTTGAGGGAAGGAGGCAACCCGACCCCCGACGCTACCGCAAGCAGTGACATCTAAGGGAGCATGACGAACTTGCTGCCGGTTGTAAGAATAATACAGGGTTACTGGTAACTCGACGTATTCCTTGCAGGACGTCATAGTAGGGTTAAAATGCAACAAATTAAGCCACCAAATGTTCTACCGAAATTCAGTAGTTTTTGAATTAGTTAAGAGTTTTAGTTTTTTAATGAAAAATCCCAGATTAAACCATTTGAAACCAATTTAAAAATGATTTACGGCGCGACTGTACTGAAATTTAAGTTATTATCATAGTTGACGCCGTAGCAGACCTTTGTTAATAATAATTATAGTTCAATAATGCCTAAAACTTTGGCAAATATCACTAACAAAACATTAAATTTTTTGTAATTTTTGCTATTACTTCATAAAAAATGTAGTCTAGTGCAAAAAAAATACTACACCTGGTGTACAAATTACTAAGAAAATATCCTTGTCTTATCAGTTATTCAGAAAGGTATGATTGTCAATACTTTTGCATGTGTGCCAGGGAAGAGAAGAGTTTTATGGGGGGCAGGTAAAATTGAGAGACGGTCAACCTATTGTTTCGTATTCGTATTATTCGTAGTTTTTACCTGCGCTTGAACTCCAACCACTCGGGGAGCTTTGTGATTGGTCGCTATTGTTCTCTCGGCATGACAGGGGGTGCGATTTTTCCGGCGGGATCTCATGGCGTCATGGAAAGTACGGTTGTCGCAACCCAGTGCTGGGCACGCCACGATTGCGGCGATAAGTCCCCTCTTTGAGGAGTGGCTGGAGAGGCGCCACGGCGTCCTCACCTTCCGCCTGACGCAGGTCCTCACCGGACACGGCAGCTTCGGGAGGTTCCTGTGTCGGATAAGGCGGGAGGAAACGTCCGGGTGTCACCACTGTGTGGATCGCCCGGAGGACTCGGTGGAGCATACGGTGGAGGTCTGCCCGGCTTGGGCAGAGCACCGCCGTGTCCTCTTGGAGGCGATCGGCGGCAGAGACCTCTCGCGTCCGGCCCTGGTTCAGGCCATGGTACGGAGCGAGAGGGCATGGGCAGCCGTCACCTCCTTCTGCGAAGCAGTAATGCTCGCGAAGGAGGAGGCGGGACGGTTGAGGGAAAGGCAAGTTTCGCGCCCTCTCGCCCCTAGCCACCGCAGGAGACGCCCAGGGCGTCGGGAATACCGGGCGGATTTCCGGCCACCGTAGGCGCGGGCTTGCGGACGGTGAGCAATGGGTAGCTCACCGTCCGGTAAGGACCAGGCCCGGGTCGACGGCGCGTTGTATTCCACGCGCGCCTCAAAGAGATGTCGTCAGCACATAGTAGGGGTCCACTAGGGCCGATGCCTGCCGGGGTCGCGGGAAGGTACTTATGGGTCACCGAGGCCCCCGCAACACAGGCAACAGGAAGGAATACGGGTGGGTTTTAGTCAGTAAGAGTCTGACACACCCTCCCGCTCCGCCCAGAGCGGGAGATGTTATTTGATGATTTCCCACCCTCAAAAAAAAAAAAAAAAAGGGGGTGCGATTTTGCAAAATTTGGTCGTCAGCGTTAGTTAGTTTCAACTCTACGTCGCGCAAGCTCGTGTTTTGTTACTGGCTATTTCCCTAACTGTTGCTGCGTATCTTGCTCTTGTGCTGTGCTGTGCCTTCATAAGCGCTGACTATGGCTGCATATTCTAATCCTGAATACGCTGACATAATGTACTGTTACGGACTTTGTGACGGTAACGCTGCTGAGGCGCGGCGAGAATATCAACTTCGCTTTCCCAACCGCCGACTCCCCCACGTTAGTGTCTTCGGATCGACTTATCGGCGAATATCTGAAACTGGCAGCGTCCAAAGAAGCAGGCAAGTTGACACTGGTCGTTCCCGGAGATACACGGCTGAGGACGAGGAGCTTATTCTTCAACGTTTTATTGACGATCCTAATACATCGACAAACATCGTAGCGCGTGAGCTTGGTATGTCACAGTGGAAAGTCTGGTCTGTAGTTCACTTGTCAGGCCGACATCCATACCATTACCAACCAGTCCAGTCATTAGAAGAAGGAGATCCGCCGAGACGGCTTGAATTTTGTCGTTTTATACTAAGTGCCGACGCCGACAGCGAAAACTTTTTAACACGTTAAGTGCGAAGCGAGGCCTAAATCACCCCTGATGCAACTTCCCTGTGGTGCGGCAAGCAAAAAAGTTAATTTCTCTGTCGTGCGAATGGCATAGCTTTGGTTTGGTCCAGTGTAGGAAAGAGATAAATATATATTTGAGATCACTAATGGTTCCGGACTCGGTGGTGTACCTACCTTGGTACCGGATGTCTTAGGCCTCGTGCCGCACTGAATTAATATAATTTTAATGCAGTGCGGAACGAGGCTAAAACGTCCCATATCCCTCCTGACCTCGTACCGCACTCAACGCGAGCCAGTGTTGCCATCCATACGAGGTTACTCGTACATGTACTAGATTTAGTTGTCCTGGTACGAGGTACGAGCTTACATCCATCCTCGTACGATTTTGTACGAGATTCGTTGATACAAGTCATATTTTGGAACGCGCCTCTGACTATACGAAATGAATGGTGGTGTGTACGTACGAAAGGTTTCATTTAATTAATTTTACTTGTATTGTTTCTTTAAGATGTTTAGTTAGGTAGAAAATATGTCTATGTTAATTCCACTCTACTCCACGTTCACTATAGTAGGTACAGTTCGGATACTACATACAGTATCCAATGCAAAATTCCGGTTGTACGACCTGCCACTTGCGACCACCTGGACACTTTTTGACGAAACTGCTTTGTAGAGTGCTTGGTTATGAGATAGTTGACAAGAAAATCAATAGATTTTAAGCAATTTATTAAATAAATGGTATGTACGAGGTTGTGTTGACAAAATACGAGATTTCAGACCATATCTGTACGAGGACACGCCTTCGCCGTCTGGCAACACTGACGCGAGCTTCCCGCGACCAGTGTTGTGCATCACGTCGATTGGAGAGCACGTCCTTTTACAGCGCCGAACATGTCTAAACGATGTCGGAAGAAGTTAATTTAAAAAAACCCAGAAACAGAGCCAAAACAGGTAAGTTTTTAATGAAAAAATCTTCAGTAAGTACCTAGTTTTTTCTTATCTTGGTAGCTATGTACCTAAAGTAAGTGTAAGATATTATTACTTAAGTATATTATACCTAAAGATATTATTGGTAATAACGATTATTGACGTACCTAATACTTTGCAACATATCTAGAATTACCTATTATTCTATATCGTGATAATAATGTTATTATTATTAGGACTTAACACTTAATTGATATTTTTGTAGGTAGTGAAAAACTCCACAAGAAACGCAAAGCAGCCGTTGACAAAACAGGTAAGTAATATAATTAATATTTCAGTAGTTCTTTGTCTAGGTTTTGAAAGTAGGTATATAAATATTAAAGATTTTTAGGGTTCCGTATCGAAAGGATAAAAACAGGACCCTCTATTACTAAGACTTCGCTGTCTGTCCGTTTGTCGCGATAGATAGATAGTTGAAGTTTTCTCAAATTATGTAGGCCGCTATTACAATAATACTAAAAAGTTAAAAACAACAAAATACCTATGTAAAGGGATATTTTTAATCACCAAGTTTGTTAAGTGTGTTAGATTCGACTTATGTAAATTTTACGATATATGTCACGTGGTCGGAAGAGAGCACCAGGCGGAGGATATTATTGTACGATGGTAAAAGTACAGAAATTATTGTGTTAGTAATTTAAGAAACTCAATATTTTAATATGAAATGTTTTGTTTTTAGCCATCTTAAATAAAGGATTACAGTGTTTGTAAGTACGTTTTGTATAAGCATGCGTGGATATGATATTTCTAACATTTATCTATAAGATTACTTGTGTGAAAAGCTTGATACGAGAATTAATTTTGCACTAACTAATACACCGTTTTTATATTAAACCTTTAACATAATATTCAACAACATAAGGTGCTGCCAAATGTAATCGCATGTAAATAATCTGGACCATAATAAAGCTTGAGAAGAAAGATGTAGCATACAGACTATTTGGTATAAAATGACAGTATATTATATATAATATACCGCAGCTTCACTCGCTTCAGTCTTCACTCGAAATCTAGGCTTAATGCGTCTCGATTAAATCTGCTATCGGTTCATGAATAAAGCGTTTACGGAGTGGGACTGGGATTCTAAGTATTTATTGTAAAATAAATCTTAAAAACTTTCTTTAAAAGTGTGTGGTGTGTGTGTGTGTGAGTTTGTTTTTTGTAATGAATAAGCATGCCAAATTCATCTCTATTTTTAAACTGCTGTTTATATTTTGCACCACTTACATGAATAATAATATAACATCTAATAAAGCGAACCCTCCTAGGTTGTAACCACTCGCGAAATAGAACAACTTTCATAAGAAAACGATAAAAATACTTTTTTATCGTTTGTAAAAATACTTTTTTAAGAAAATTTGTATACAGGTAATATCAGTTGTTCCAACTGGTTGCCTTAATTATGATACCTATACTTATTGGTAATAAAATTTACTTGTCACACAAAACTTACTCTTGGGACTTTGTATAGGAAGTATTATATTTTTTCTTTCTTTTATTTTGATGAAACTTGTTTACTTTCACGAGTTGTATCACCACCTAAAGAGGGTTTTCATTTAAGAATAACACTTTGTTTAAACTATCACCAAGCAAAGGCTTTCTCTAGCAGCTTATTAATTAATTCTATTTTCAAGTGTACCGGTCATACAAAGCCAATATTTTTAATTAGGTACTGAATTGTCACTATGACGAAGACATTTTGATATTTTACAAACCTGGTTACTTATATGAAAATGATTGAGCTTAGAGACATTTTTGGCGATCTATTAAATAGTCTATAAAGAAAAGTACCTACTTTGAATATCATAATACCTAAACTAGTCGGTGAGGCCGCTTTTTTTTTTTTTTTTTAGTAGCCCGTAGGGATCCCACTGCTGGGCAAGGGCCTCTCCCAAACATTTGGGAGGAATTGCCATAATCGCCACGCTTGGCAGGCGGGTTGGCGATCGCAGTAAGATGTCAAACGGTTCAGAGACGCTGCTGCCCGTCTTCTGTGTTCCTTTATTCCCTTAGTCGCCTTTTACGACACCCACGGGATGAAATGGGTTGGTACTATTCGCCGCCGGCACCACACAGCTTTATTTGCGTATCGTTTTTTTTTCTTGTCATTTCTATTCTATTTTTTTACCGTGTTTTGATCAGTACACTCAATAAATAGCTACTGGTGGCTGAGAACTGCCTGTTTATGCAAAATACAATATGTGAGTCATTTTTTTCAGAGTCCACCGAGAAGTGATGTCCAACCAACCAATCGGCCAACATTGCCAATTGAAAATGTGTTTGACGATGAGAGTGATGAAGAGATTTTTCCAACAAATAAACGTCAAAAAACATATTTTTCTACTGAACCAAATATAACTGAAAAAATCGTACCTTTACATGAATTTAGCTCACAACAAGAATGTGTCATTGATAAACAACAGTATGACAATACAAAACAATATACTTTCTTACATGGGCACCCAAGCTCTATAATTATTGCAAATACAAGAACATTACAACACAAAGCAAAAACACGTGCTCAGACTGCCACTAAAAAAAAATCAATTTATCCTGATCAAGTTAAAGAACCAGAAGAAACAGTTAACCTCAGTCCAAACATCCGAAAAACTATTCAACTCAAAACACAAGAAGAAACAGTGTATCTCAGTCCTAGTACCGGAAAAACTTGTCAAATATTGCAGAATGTTCGCTTGTCCGCTTCTAGTGCTTCAACCTCACCAATAAAAAAACAAAATCCTATAGGTTCCCCTTCAAAAGATTTTCCTCATATAACTACGGAGAGCAGAGCTGGATCTTTGTCAGAAATCTCACGCTCCAATTTACTGGATTGTAATATATCACTTAGTGAGGACAACATTCAACAATTACTTCGTACTCCGACACAAAAAAGACCGAGAGAAAATGTTACATCCGAATGTACATATTCAGAAGACTTTAATCCGTCCAAATCCAAAAAGTCATGAAATAGAGGTCTCTGTAATTATAGAAAGTATTCCTGATGACAATGTTAAAGGAAAACGAGACATGAATAACAAATTGCCAACTGTTCTAAAATCACCTGATATTGTCGAATATGATATTATTGAACATATAGACTGCGAAAACAATAATATAATACAAACAAACAAAATATGGCACAGTGTGCAGAATATTCGAAAATCACCTGAGTTGGATGAGAGTAATAATATGGAAGATGATAATTTTAGCGGTACTGACAATGATTATAGTCCTTCGGAGGAAGAGTGTAGTGATTCGGAAGAGTATGCTTCAATGGAAAATTGCGTTCATTCAGATCAGGATTTATCTCCAGATAGTGAATATGAAGAAGCTACTGAAGATGACATTTTAGTCACGGATGAAACATTACCCGGCACGCAAGCTAAAGATCACGATGAGTGGGAAAATATATCGGAAAGTCCCATAACTTTTAATGAATTCGCTGGAGAATGTACGTTTAATTTACCCCCGTTTGTGGGAGTTACACCTGAAGATATATACAAGATGTTTGTTACAGATGAGATGATTGATATAATGGTATCTGAAACAAATGCTTACGCACAAAAGTATATACAAATAAATCAACAAAATATGAAACGTAATTCACGCATGACAAAATGGAGTGACACCAGTTCTCAGGAAATGAGAACATTTTTGGCTGTTTTAATGGCAATGGGTTTGTGTAGAGTTCCTAATTTAAATTTATACTGGAGCAGAAACAAATTGTATCGAAACGAATTTATTTCTTCAGTAATGACAAGAGACAGATTTTTATTGCTACTTAAATGCTGGCATGTCAGTGATGTAAGTAATGAAGACCAAACTGACAAACTATATAAAATTAGAAATATGTTCACAAAGATTACAGAAAACTTTCGACGTATTGCAAATCCTGGAAAGTATGTGGTAATCGATGAAACCATGATACAATGGAGAGGAAGACTAGGTTTTCGCCAATACATAAAAAACAAATCACACCGGTACGGCGTAAAGCTTTATAAGCTTTGCACTCCCGAAGGTTATACTTCTGAGTTAGAGGTTTATACAGGGAAAAAAAATCAGAAAAAAGAATTAGAACACAGTAAAAAAGTAGTGTTAAGATTGATGACAAATCTGACAGAAATGGGTAGAATCGTAATAGTAGACAATTACTACACTTCGTTGGGCCTGGCAGAAGATCTTCTATCACAAAAAACATTTTTATGTGGAACACTTAATAAAATACGGAAATATCTGCCAAAGCAAGTTACTAGTTACAAATTGCAGAAAGGCGAAATTATTGGAAAAATGAACAAAAAGGGCGTAAAGGTAATGAAATGGATGGATAAACGGAATGTTTTGATGTTGACTACGTGCAAAGATCACGATGATAACCTGATAGATACTGGAAAAAAGAAGAGAGGAACCGACGAATGCATAAAAAAACCGGGATGTGTTTTGCTGTACAATAAAACAAAAAAAGGCATTGACTTTTCTGACCAGATGTCTTCTTATTATACAACTTTGAAGAGAGGAATCAAATGGTGGAGAAAAGTTGTAATGGAGCTAATATTTGGTACGGCGCTAATTAATGCCTGGATTGTGTTTAATTCAATCCAAACTGATGGAAAAAAGTTACCAAAAAGACTCTTTGTGGAGAAACTTATAGAATCTTTAATAAAAAAGGAAATCGATGAGACCCCAGGTAATGTAATGCTTAGATATATTTCTTGACAGTCAACGTGTTGAAGCTTTCATAAACTAAGCTTGACATTTGGTCATTATTAAGTTATTTATTATTGTTTCCTTTTAATTATTCTGAATTTAAAAAACATTCTGTGGACCGATGAGTCATGTTTTGATCGTGATGGTATCACAAATTACCACAACTTACATTACTGGGCACCGAAAGCAGAAGCAAACCCTAAAAAACTGAAACCAACCGCATCCCAGCGAAGGTTCTCGCTTAATGTTTGGATGGGTATTATTGACGACAAATTAATTGGCCCACATTTTTTACCCCGAACACTAAATGGGGAACTTTATGAAGATTTCCTCAGAAATCATTTATCAGCACTGCTCACGGATGTACCGGAAGAAAGAAGAGCAAACATGATTTACCAACATGACGGATGTCCAGCCCACTTCCGAATCACAATTCGACAATTGCTGGATGAAAACTATCCAAACCGATGGATAGGGCGCGGTGGGCCGATTCCGTGGCCTGCACGAAGCCCTGATCTGACGCCGCTAGACTTTTACGTCTGGGGTCATATGAAAGATCTAGTTTATGTGACCCCAGTAAATTCAATTGAAGAACTAAGGGAGAGAATTACAAATGCGGCGGACCAGATGAGGGCAACAATCACCTCAAGAATAACAAAAACCGAAGTAAGGAAGCGAATAAGAACATGTATTCGAAACCGAGGGCACATCGAACAAGACGTGTGAAATGTGTGTAATTAAAGTTTTTAATATTGATTAAAAAGAATAATAATGTTCACGATTTTGTTTTTGATTTTTCGAATAATCACCTTTTTATGAAACGCACGCCTGTACTAAATCAAAAACGATTTTCATAATGTAGTCCATGATTTTGTATTAACTTTCATACCTTTTTGGATAGCTGATAAGACAAGGATATTTTCTTAGTAATTTGTACACCAGGTGTAGTATTTTTTTTTTGCACTAGACTACATTTTTTATGAAGTAATAGCAAAAATTACAAAAAATTAAATGTTTTGTTAGTGATATTTGCCAAAGTTTTAGGCATTATTGAACTTTTAATTATTAACAAAGGTCTGCTACGGCGTCAACTATGATAATAACTTAAATTTCAGTACAGTCGCGCCGTAAATCATTTTTAAATTGGTTTCAAATGGTTTAATCTGGGATTTTTCATTAAAAAACTAAAACTCTTAACTAATTCAAAAAATACTGAATTTCGGTAGAACATTTGGTGGCTTAATTTGTTGCATTTTAACCCTACTATGACGTCCTGCAAGGAATACGTCGAGTTACCAGTAACCCTGTATAATCAGTTATCGAGGTCGCTAGCTAACCACATATTGCAATACAACTCAACAAAAACATTGTAATGAGAAGATTATGTCAATAATAAACGAAAATAAAAATTAAAATAAATTGACTTATACAGTCAAATAAAATAAACAATTATATGAACTCATATAACCTGTCACTAGGTAAGCTAATTCTGGAGAAAGAACATAAACATTGTCTTGAGTTAATCACAGCGACCAACAATTCTTATCGTTTAAGTAGTCGTTGATAGAATAGTATGCCCTTGAACAAAGTTTGGATTTTACTTTAGTTTTAAACGCATTAAAAGGCAAATCTAGCAATGAAGAGGGTAGCTTGTTATAAAAAGTAATACCAAGCCCAACAAACGAGTTATGAACCTTGTGAAGCCGGTGAAATGGAGCACGTAATTTGTCCTTATTTCTGGTGTTAATATTGTGAATATCACTGTTTTTAATGTATAAGTGTATATTTTGCCTAATATATAAGATGTTGGCGAAGATGAGGGGATCCCACGGAAATCGAGGGAAGTCCTCAAATTTTAAAGGCACTAACTTGTGCGTTTGCTCTTGGATCGTATCATTTCGTGAAGTAGAAATGATGATGAAGACCACAGATGGCCACCGGAACTACTTAATAAGAAGTATTTAACGAGTTGCGATTCGATTAGGTACTTTAATATGGTTGCTAAGCCATTTATGCTCTTCACTATGCATATGGTGAGTGGCGGTTCTCCTGGTTCTTACCAGGAGAATTCCTCGACAATTAATGTCTCTGCATCAAGAAAAGCAATATTTTGTAAAAGGTGATGAGCAGTTGACATTAGGCTACTGTAACTTAGATAAATTACAAACTGACCCACTAAAAAGCAAAAACTAAAAAAAAAAATACAAAAAAAAAAACAACCGTCGTCGGTGTCTTTGGATCTGTATTTTATTTTTTTGCCACCGACTGCCGAAATTAAAGTTATTTTTCACATTGTAGTGTTTTTTTGGAAGTCGGTTGTTTTTTTTTTGTAAACAAATTATATTTATTTTCGGGAATAAAAAGAAGTCACACGGTGCTAGATTAAGGCTGTAAGGAGGGTGACCCAGGGGTTTGACCGGCGTGTTGTCCAGGAAGTCCCTCGTTTTGAGCGCGGTGTGCGAAGGCACGTTGTCGTGGTGGAGCAGTAGCCCGCGGAGCCGTGTTTGGTCGCTTGTTGCTCACAACAGAGAAAACTTCTGCCAAGCATTTGGCGGTATACCATTCAGCGTTGATGCTTCTTTGGTTCCGTAATGGAATTGACACCAAGTAGACAAATTGAAAAAAGGTCGCGATCAAAATCTTCTCCCCGCTTCTAGATTGCTCCACTTTGGTAGGCGTTGATTCGTTTTGAAACACCCAAACAGTCGACTGGCGTTTCGTTTCTGGATCGTATTTATAAATCCAAGACTCACCATCTGTAATGATGTCGTAAACACGCCGAGACGAACCTGCTTCAAATTTGTTTAACATATCACGGCACCATTCCACCCGGGCCTGCTTCTGAGCATCGGTGAGGTTGTGCGGCACCTAGCGTGAAACTATCCTCCTCACACGAAGATGCACGTGTACAATTTCGTGAAGGCTTCCCGATGAAACCTACAGTATGTGCTGAATCTCTTGATACGTAACTCGCCTATTGTCATGCGTTAAAGTTTTCACTGCTAGCACGTTTTCTTCCGTAACACCCGTTAAAGGGCGACCACTTCTTTCTTCATCCCCCAAAGTTAGTCGACCGCGCTTGAATTCGTTATACCAACGATACACGTTTGCCTTAGAAGGGCCTTCATCCATGAATGCATGAATTTGAAGTTTATCGTACGATTCGTCCGGTTTCAGGCGACACTTGAAATCGTAGAAATACATAGCGCGAAAATGTTCCCGGGGCAGATCCATTTATTTATGAGACACGATAATTTAAATTAGCTCGCAAACAATGTAGAGGGAAATTTTGAAATTGGAACGTACCTTTTTTTTACTTACAAAAATAATCATATTTTCAAAAACGATTATAACTGGCATCTCATTCATAAAAACTTTTTTTCGCAATACTTTCTGAGTGGCCTAGTAGTTGTGCCTAGAAAAAAGTACCTACACAAAATAATGAAATGAAAAATTGTTTTAAACGATAAATAATTTAATTTCTGTAAGTAGGTTTGTGCACATGGCTACATATCAAGCTATACATTTCCAGTATAAGCTGACTTCGCATTGTATAGGATTTCCGTGGAAGGAGAGGTCCCACTTTTACACGACAATCATATTTTAAAAACTACATGAGGTCGGCGTTTCCTATCGGACTACTCTAAGATGAAAGGCCGAAACAAACTCAGAGGTATTTTAATGTCCAGACATAATTTTTGTCAGACCATGTAGATTGGTGTCCGAAATGGTCTTTTGATGAAAGAACCACTGCAGATTGAGTGGAACCGTCCAGTCAATTCACGCTTTTGTCAGTAATCGTGTAGCTCAACTCAGAATTTAAGGAGCTCGACGATTCGACGAACAATAGGTACCAAAGAAAGTACACTTTAGGTTGGGAAGACAAACAAAAGGAATGCTGAACGGGGCAGGAACCCACTTAAACTGTGGCAGCGGGTAGCTGATGCTATCATCAGAGATGGCCGACTGGCTCTTGGCCGCATTGTAAATAATGGACATTAGGACATGGCTTTTTGACACCAGCATTCTCCTTTATTTTGTAGGAAGATATATTAATTTTCAATTACTGCATCAGTAATGATCACAATTGCGATAGGTCTTATATATCACAATTCACACATCAATCACAATTGCGATAGGTCTTATAGATCACAATTGACACATCGATCACAATTGCGGTAGGTCTTATATAATAGATCACACTTGCGATAGGTCTTATAAATAACAATTCACACATCGATCACAATTGCGATAGGGCTTAAATCATAGATCACAATTGCGATAGGTCTTATAGATCACAATTCACACATCGATCACAATTGCGATAGGTCTTATATCATAGATCACAATTGACACATACATCACAGTTGCGGTAGGTCTTATATCATAGATCACAATTGCGATAGGTCTTATATCATAGATCATAATTGCGATAGGTCTTATAGGATCTTACCCTAACGATCGATGGAACACCTAACCCGATTACGGGTGGATTTTTCCTTGTCGACTTTTTGCGGAAAATTGTTTATGGCCAAGAAGATATTACCGATTCAATAAATATTACCATTTCGTTTAAAACTAGAATACGTTCAGCCTCTCCATATCCAAATATCTCGGAGATCAGCACTCTAATTGCGTAATGCGTTTTCAATAAAAATCCGAAATATTTTGAAGGAAATTGCTAATCCATTGCTTCCTATGTTTGAAAAATTCCTCTGCGCAACCACGTCCATAACGCAATGCGTGTTGTTGAATTGTCAAAATGAAAGGCATAGCCATTGTAAGTGTGTTACGTAATTAACTCACTGGACTTGTTTTAACGGGTTTTTTACGAGTTGTTTGAAAATCAGCACTGAATCTCGGCCACCTATTCGGCAAACTCAAAATTGCTTTCATGTATTGACCGATGCGCGATTTAAATAAGTTAGACCATTAGTATTTAAGTAGGTTCTCACAGAGAAGAGGCCTGTGTCCTGTGGGAACGTTGTAGGCTGATTATGCTTTGCGCTTTTGAAAGTCAAGAACTAACAAAGAAAAAGGCATTGGCCTGCATTGGATTTCCCACACTTTGGAAGTCATATCCTATCGAGAAGACTGGTCAAAAGAAACTCCATGGTTTTTTACTTCCCGCAAACCTTTCCAGATCTTCACACTACATTCGTCGCGGTCGACCTTGAAGGTGATATCCTCTCTCAGGCGTCCAGTGAGTGGCGATCTTTACCCATCTCTCCAGGTGCATCCGTGCAGCCTGGCTGTTTTTTCTCCAGCTTTCGCTAGTTGAGTTATGTGTCGAGGCGACGACGAGCGATGTGATGGAGGCTCCCATAATAGTATGGGAGCCTCCATCGCTCGTTGGCAAATCTTGAGTTTAAACTTCTATTATCTGTGAGTAGACCGTAGGTTAGGACGGGCAATATGCACATGTTGAGTATCCTCTTATCTCTTTGGTATTAATTGGTGACTTCCCTTCAAGTGTTCTTTAAGGGCCCAAAAGCTCTTCCGAGCATTTTGATTTTGTCTTTAGATTTCATTCTTGCCGGTTTTTAAACGAGTCACTGACCCAGATGTGAGTATTTAGATGCCTACTCATCGACACATGCCCTTCTACCTCGACCCTTTGTTTTGTGCTGTTGGTCATGGTGACTGTGACTTTGATAGATGTGTATTAAAAGTCGCAATAACTTAGCATTCTTAGTTTTCAATATATTAAGATTTCTGTTGGAGAGCCGAATTTATTGCTCTTGATTGCAAACATTGGTCAAAGGTATATCAGTATGTCGGAGAGCGCTTTTGGTAGATATCATAAATTTTATTTAAAAAAACGTAATTACGAAAAACCTTATTGCCAAAAGTTGCATCAGAAATAAATCTTAAAAAATAAATCTTAAAACGGTTCTGCGCACAAGCTTGGTAGTTAAAATTAAATTCGCATAACACTATGTAATTTTATGAATATCGTAAAATGCTGCGAAATGGGTTCCAATTCTTGATCGAGGGCTCCTGATTTTATTCACGGCACACACACGATTTGTCATCATGTTAAATGGCCTTCGGGTCAAACATTGTAAGTAAAACTTTAAATGTAAATGTATTAGGTTTGTAATACGAGTAAAATATTATACATAATTTGTGTACAAAGTGTTAGGGGTTTGATTTTTAAATCGTCAAGACTTTTCTAGTGACTGTAAGGTGATAGGACTTAAGTGGCCTTTTTTTATCGTGTGGAAATCCTCATGGATGTCCTCCACCCTGGGGTAGGTGGAAGGGTCTGACGGACTCTTAGGGCTTTATCACACTAGCGGTTTGCGAGCGGCTGCGGGGCGAGGCGGGCGCGCAGCGAATGCGTCGCGAACACGCCGCGGCTGCAATGCGAAGACGTCGCGGACGCGTGGCAAATTTGCAACGTTTTCGTCGCGTGTTTGTAGCAAGTTAACGATATACAATACACTCAGTAACAAAATGGATTCCGATGAGGAGACAATGTTAGTTTTGTCATTTCGAAGACGCCGGAGACGAAAACTAAAGCGTCGACGACTCTACTGTTCGCGGCGATCTCGTAGCGCGTCTGCAACGAATTCGCTGCGCATGCGCCGCGTGTTCGTTGCGCGCCCGCTCCGCTTTGAGGACGCTCGCAATCCGCCAGTATGATAAGGCCCTTAGGTAAATAAACAAATAATAACACAACAAATAATATTTACACTACTTTACGTTTCAAAACGAATTACTTATAACTTAGATTTAGAAAAGCAAAACATTCAAGTTCGGATATAATTTGCGTGTCACATGAAACAAGATGGCTTGTCGATAAAAAAACACTACCAATTAAAATTGTATCACTGTCATACCATGTTCTTCCACAAAAGAGACTACCATATTTTGCCGGATAACACACTGGACTGTGTTGCCGAAACTTATTTTCTTAACTCCCCCAAAACCAAGCGAAATTTCCCAAATATGAGAAGAAAAATAAAAAATTATTAAGTTTTTAATTATTTTTATAGGGCTTTTGCTATTTCTTACAATTTATAATTATTTGGAAGGTATAAATTCAACAATACCACCCTGTTTTTTTTATTGTCTCTAGTAGTCATGAAGGAAACTTCCCCGCAATTCGGGGAATTGTCCAAAAATTGGGAACCCTGGTCTTCCCTATTTTTCATTCATTAAATCTTGACTTTACACACAGCCAATGGGGACCAAGCTCCTGCCGCAGGAGCTACGCCCCTAATTTAAACCATTTCACTATTGTGTGCCGTTCATACACACGAAAATATACACGAGTGTGCGTAAATTTATGAACGGTATGTAGGCCAGGCGAATGCTTGCCTGATAAATCGCGCATACCTACCTACGTAAGCTCCGTCGAACTGTGAGTCACGTGGCGTCTGCGACAAGTTGCTATAAGAGTTTTAACAGGAGTTTAACTTTTTTTTTATATTTTGTATTATTGTTTTACATAGTTAAGAGGCAGACAACACCTAAAGCGCGGTCACTGTCGGACTGCATAGAAAAGAAAGAGAAGCGCGATGACACAACGCTGGTAATTTAGTGCAAAATATGAAGCAATTATCGATTTACAAAAAAGCTATAGATTAAATAAAAAAAATAAAACACTATTATGCTAATATGTTGCTTGTAAAATAATCTGACAAAAAATCAGAATGATTGCATGTATATTAGTATGGTTTTTACTCGTTAAAAGAAATTTTTAGAGGTATCTTCGTGATTTTTTTCTATCGTATCAAATTAGTTGTATTATGTTTTCAACACACTATCTACCTAGCGTATATCCTGAAGAATATCAAATATTTTTCTGATTTTGTTTACTGCAGTGGATCATATACTTTTAGGCATTAAAAAACTTACAATATTTGCGTTTAGGTCCTGTAGTCCCCTTAAAATAAATGCATTTGGCGTTGTTGGTAAGGTAGGCTAGGCCTAATTGCCTGTATGGACGGCACGCCCCTGGTCTTGAGTGAAGATTTGCAGAAGCAAACGTGCTTGGAGGAAGGAAGTATTCCAGAAAGATGCTAATAGGGATCTTGACCATCTTCCGGGCTCTGGGATTGTCCGATTGTCCTGATAGCCGTGAAATACCTTGTAAAATAACAACATAAAAAAAAAATTGTAGTAAGCTGCAGGTAGTCAGAGCTCTAGAGACCTCCATTTAGAGCCCTGACCACCGGTAGCTTTGGAGGTTCCCGCAACCTCCTCACTATGCGTGCCGTGTCCAGGAGTATTGTTTTCTGAATCAAGCCCTTGACCCTGCCGCGCCATGAGAGTCTCCCGAGCTATTGGTCGAAGCTCTCCGCTATTAGGCCATTAAGGTGAAACCAAAATAATTTGGGGCTTTTTCGTAACCATTCATTTCACTATTACAGCATGTATGGATTTAATTTTGGGATATATGTTTATTGACTATTTGATTAATACTCTGACTGAAGGACAACGCAATTCGGTTAAATTTCCTCGATAAAATTTAATTCCGAAAAGACCTCTACTATCTTCTTTTTTTTTCTGTAATTTTAAAATCCTAAGTAATTTCATTGCAAAATTGCATTCAAAATGTGCGTATTAGGTAACTGAAAACTCTGGCTGAAAATATTTTTCATACACAGCTTAATTTATTTTTAAACAATTTTTATTTGGTTTGGCGCTGTTACGTTGTTCTATTTTGATTCCAGCGCAAACTCAAACTCAAAGCATTGATTTCAAATAAACTAATTACAGGCACTTTTGAATTGTCAAGGGTTCGGTCAGCCAGTCAGAAAGATGAAGCTAGTTGCCCATTCCAAAGCGTAGTAGGTACCTATGGAGAAGAACGGGCAAGAAACTCCACGGACACTCTTATATTATAAATTGAGGGATTACATCGCTGATAAAAAATGCTTGGCTCAACGCTGGTACGGACGCTTTTACGTTTTGCATTGTTCTCACATGTATAATTTCAAAATTAATAATGTAAACAATATTTTGTAACCGTAATACGTTGGAATTATTCCGATCTGTCACCCCGCTTTGTCCCCTTAGGGTGACAGATAGGACAAAAAAGTTTGATCTGTCCCCCTGTTAGCAATGAGGGGACAGTTCGAACTTTATTCACTCCTTAACGGTTTCATCTGTCCCCACTGACAGGCGGACAGATGAAACTTTTTATTCCTGTTTGTCCCCCACAGAATTTAATATATTAATTCTTAAAACTAATGCCACACATACCTACTGCAACATTACATTAAATTAAAGACTAGTGGTTTAGGTTTATAATCATCTGTATTTAAATAAGTTACAAATATTTCTTTTGTTTTTCTATTAATCAGCCACAGTCCCATATATCACGTCGTAGGTATTCCAGGTATAATAAGTATAATAACAATCAGTCCTCTGATTTGACTTCATATTACAAATGTTAATTTTTACTAACAATATGTTAACTTTTACCTATTGTATTACCATTCTACATCCCCGGATTTGAAAAGTGGTATTACCTTACTATATTTCATTAGATCCGGGAAGACTCCTTGATCAACACACAAATTAAATAATAATGCTAAGTACGGCGCTGTAGTCTCAATGATGGAGGTACAAGCTTTGATTGACATTCCCATAGATATTCTTTCGCATTGTTGCGCTCTCTATCTCTCGAAGTAATTGATTTTGTCACTTGATTATGTCCGCCTAGTTCGCACCGTAATGATTATCGGTACAATGATTCAAAAGTCCACGTCCCACATGTCGGCAACCACATACTAAATGTGCTCAACCACAATACCGCTTATTGGCTACAATAGTCATGTCAGTGACGATAGATCGATCCTAATACCAGTGGCATGACCACGCTCGAGAACAGGGTTCGGCACATACCTGCACTATGGTACTTCGGAGTCCACAAAGTTGTATTGTAAAGCAAGTTGCTAGTGCAAAATCCTAGCCAGAAACAATATATTATTGAATTGTTTTTAAACAAAAACACACAAAAACACGGACGCGCGTTGGGACAGCCCTTGAGGTCCGGATACTTTGAAAGGAAACTCCGAGCGAGTGCTTGTATAAACTGTATTTATTGCTTAGAACGAATTGTAACACAAAACCATGACACACTTACTTATTAGAACCCGTAATAACAGCCGATCAAAGGTTAAGCTACGCTTGCCGTGGATGATTTACATACGAGACCCTTCAAGCCTCGGAAAATACGTTAAGCCATTGGTCCCGGCTGTCATTTGTAGTCAGCCAGAAAGTCTGACAACCGGTCCGACCAAGGGGAATAGTGTTACCCAGTAACTGGGTTTTGGAGGTCAGATAGGCAGTCGCTCCAAATAAAATACTGCTGCATTCGGTAAGACCGGAAACCGACCCCAACATAGTTGGGTAAAGGCTAGGCAGATGATGACACTTTGTTATTAGAAATCTATAGGTACCTATGTATAACTTTTACAAAGTGTTGCACGTAAGGCTCGGCAAGCGCGTTTGTGAACAGCTGCCGGTGGTGGCGCGGGGAACAAGCCACGTCAAATTCAAATTATTTTATATCACCTACTCGGGAACTTATGAAACGTCAGAAGCTAGGTGTCCGGTTCCAACTGGTCGTTTCCTATGGAGAAAATCCGGCAAAAAACCCAGTTACTCTTAAAAATAATTCTCTTTTACAGTTTTTACAAATTACAGTGTTTATAGGTAGGTTAAAAGAGTGTCCATGGAATTTCTTGCCCGTTCTTCTCCATAGGTACCTACTACGCTTTGGAATGGGCAGCTTCATATTTCTAACTGACCGACTCCTTGACAATTCAAAAGTGCCTGTAAATGGTTTAATTGAAATAAATGCTTTGAATTTGAGTTTGAGTACCTATGGGAGGACAGTGTAGGCCTATCAACAAGTAGCGTTACCGGGCCACATGACCTGTGCGGGTTGTTGGTTGTGATGGGGTCGCATTATAACAAGTTTATTGCCTTATGTTGTCAAAGAAGCTATTCAGAACTCTTTTAACCACTCAAAATGGGGTTTCAAAGCAAGTCTATTATTATAAAGGTGGGTTTATGTTATTAAAGCTTTGTTTTTTTTTTTCCAGTTCCATTTGTACTATGGACGTTATTGATAGCGTCAACTAGTTCAGACAAAATGAGCGGAACTCCGTCAGATAGAAATTTTCTAGCCAAATTTATAAAAACTTACATAGAAAGCAATCAACTTATCAATGACAAGCTGAAGCTGAGGACTGAAGAAGTTGTAATATCGGCCGAGGTTGAAAACGCAATCAGACTAAAAGTAAACGAACTGAAACCGCTGCTACAAGACACCGAACACAATGATTATACAAAAATAGACAAAAATAATAATTTAAACAGTAAAAAATTGGAAGGGAATAATAACACAACTTTATCAGAAGTCGTGCCCGAAAATAATAGGCGGGCTGACACAAAGTCTGTGTCCAGAGAAACTAAACAGTTAATAGACACGTTCAAAGAAAAGGTTGAAAACTACGAACAGTTAAGGGAAAACATAACGACATTGCTAGACAAAGTAATAAATGGAAGTACATCGAAGAAGCTGATAACAAGAACGTTGGACGAAATGTTAGACACGCTGATAGAAAGGCAGTGCAAATGGAAAAGTGTAGGTACTGTAATGCAAGAACTGACAGAAAAAGCCTTGGCGAGTCAGAACTCCGGGAAGCCCTTGAGAGGGGTCGAGTTTCTCGGTCGAAACCACGACGGCAGGCCACCCGAATCTGTAGACGACCTACAACGTTCATACAGTAAGTTACTTTTATCTACATGGGACGTATTAGACAAATATAAATCAAGATGCTATTTGAGCCGTCAAGAAAATCCCGACGGTGAAGCCGAACCCCGCCCCGTATACCGCTCCCACATACAGACATCTGATAATACTTTTGATCGTTATGACAATGGAATAAAAAATGAAAATCAATGCAATAGCTTCATTATTTGTTCACACGAACTAAGCGACTTCTTAAAAATAACGTACAGTTACTTGAACGATACCGTCCTCGGCACCTTTCGAAGTTACGCAGATAATTACAATAATACTGAATCCGTCAAAGATATTGTTAACTCAGTATTAATAAATTTAAGCAAATCTGCAGAAATTAAACTCAAGCAAGTATTCGTAAATGAATTAGGACACTTAACTCTTGATGAAAATAGAAATAAGAAAGCGAACATTCAACATATTAACGATTTTATATCAGTTACAACAGGTCAAATTAAAAGTAACCTCAGCCGATTTGTTGGTGACAAATTGAACGCTCCACAAATAGAATTATTTTCAAAAATTAAAGACGATCTTATATTTAATTTGAGAATGGACATCGATAATTGCAGACAACGGTTAGCAGATAAAATTTGTGGCTTTTTCGTACTGTGTAATCGTATAAATCCATACGGGACTAGAAGAATGAATAAACCACGGGCATTTAGTCCTGAGAATACTGATAAAGTCTATGTTAAAGTACAATTGAGTTTTGACGATGAATTGAAGGATTCTTTAGTCCGTTTTGGTGAGAAGACACTGAATTCAATAGGAGAAAAGAGTGATCGGGTCGGCAAAAGTTTGATAGATGCAATTGATCGAAGAAAATATAGTTATGTAAATAGAACTACTATTAGTTCGACTGCTACGACAGATGGTATACTCAGCAACGAAAATGGGTTAGCAGATCAGTTTTTTTAATAAAAACATTTACCTACTTAGTTTCTTATTGTAACGCTATGAGATATAATAAACTTTTTTATACTTACTACTGCTACTTATATTTATTTGTTTACGTACAGTACTTCTATTTTCTTAATGTCTCTCAGCAAACTTCGTGTTTCGTCAATCGTCGGATTTCTATCATTTGCCCTTTGCAACTGATATCCGTATAGATCTGACAAGAACCAGGCCCGGGTCGACGGCGCATTGTGTTCTACGCGTGCCTCAAAGACATGTGAGCACAAGTGTAGGGTCCACTAGGGCCGATGCCGGGGTCGCGGGAAAGTCGAAAAGGATTACCGAGGCCCCTGACTACACAGGCAACGGAAGGAACACTGGTGGGTTTTAGTCAGTAAGAGTCTGACACACACTCCCGCTCCGCCCAGAGCGGGAGAAGTTATTTGATAATTTCCCCACCCAAAAAAAAGGCTGTTTGTTATGTATGATTTTGATTGTTTTAATTAACCATGCGTGTATTTATTAGTACAATTTGATCACACCTAAGCAGGACAGTCGAATACATAATATTGTTCATCAACTTTCGTCGCCTATTTTTTCTTAACTTATAGTTGAATTCAAGTTCGTCCTATTGACTGCCACGTCAAAAAAGCAAAGATGTGCTTTCGGCGCCAAGCTACGAATGATTCATTAAAACCTGTCATGTAGTCGTGACCGTGGCGTGCTGGGCACATTATGCTCTTGTCATCTATACATGACTGTGGCGGTCAAAAGGTTAAAACCTGTCATGTAGTCGTGACCGTGGCGTGCTGGGCACATTATGCTCTTGTCATCTATACATGACTGTGGCGGTCAAAAGGTTAAAACCTGTCATGTAGTCGTGACCGTGGCGTGCTGGGCACATTTTGCTCTTGTCATCTATACATGACTGGGGCGGTCAAAAGGTTAAACATGTGTCTAAAAAGTACTGATTTAACATAACAAAGTTTACCATTTATTTTCTTAACCACACTTATATTATTTATATCCTTATTCCCGTTAAGATGTTTTTATCTGTATTTTAAACTTACCATACAGGGCAGTCGTATGGGTAAGTTTAAAATATAGGAGAAACGCTGAAAACAACCATGGACTCAGTTTTCAATGAAAACTAAAGTAGCATTAAAACTTATTTAAAAAAAGGTGGATTTTTGAAGTTATTTAATTTAAAAATCTTTTTTGTAATATTGTGCCTTTACCTCTGTTAAAAACGAAATCCTATTTCAGATTCTGAGCACCACTGATAATTTTGTTAAACTTGTCATGTAACATAAAAAAAGAACACATGCCACATTTTTGTTATATTTTTTTTAGTGTTAGATGTAATTTAAATTTCCTTAAAATGTAGCTCATGTTTCCTTTCACAGCTTAGAACCTACTAGCTTACACAAATCACCCTGTATATGCTAGAGACGAAGGTTTCATACATAGATTAAAAATGGCCAATAGCATTGGCTGAAGACAAAACTATCACAGCATTGTAACCATCACAGTACTCATGACATGATCGTCTTCCTTTCCTCCGAACACATTACAACAAAAGAACGTTTATTTTTAAAAACTTGAATACAGAATCATAGATATTCACAATCCATTGCCACTTCAGCTACTTTTTTGTAGAAAAGCGGTGGTCGCCACAGTAACGGCCGCAGTGACGGCTGTCACGAAGATTATGGCAACGACAAAGATTTAAATCGTTAGATTCGCCCTACCGCGTCAAAAGATAGTCACGTTTCTGTTTCGTTTGGACACCTCGTGACACACAATGACATAGTGAGTTGACATGATTGCCATGGAAACGCTATTTTAATAATGTGTGAGTCAGTATGGACAGTTTTTCGCGCGACTAAGTACGGTGAGGGCAAATCTTGCGATTTAAATTATTGGGCAGCGGGGTTTGCCGAAACACACCAACTTGCTGTCATAAATAACATTTTACTGACGTCATTCGCCGGAAAATTGTAGAAGCATTGTGGCGGCCACCTTCTAGAAACCATAGCTTTATCAACTATCTAAGTTGAATTGAAATTCGAACGCAGTTTGTGGTTCCAGAACCCGATAACGATCAACGATTCTAAATTCAAATTTAGTGTTTAAAATGGCTGCCAATGGGCCAGTGTGTAAATGGTGTGTTAGGCTTGCTTGTTTTAATAAATTTACGTCACAAACTGCAGAATAAGGAATCAATACGTATCGGTGTAAATTATGGGGAAATGCTGCACTCTTCCGCTTGACCAAGCGATGGTGAGGCACGCTCCCTCGCTGAAGTTCTGTTGGAAGGCCATGGTCGATGGAACCTCCACGTCTATGCCGCATATGAAGCAACTGAAAAAACACGAGATTTGTTAAAGTTTCAAAGCAAAGATGTTATCAAAAAGACAATTTGTGAAAAAAAAAAACGAATAAAATCTGTGGCAAAATGGAGAAGTAGTACACTTTCGAATTTATTCTTCTATCCTTGTCACGCAAAACGTATATTGTACCGAATGGCGTGCAGTTATTATGACGTTTTCGTATTGTGACGTCAGATGCTAGCAGTGCTGTCTCTGTCTGGCATAGACTTTAAAAAGCTTGCAACTTCGTAATTTTTTGAGTTTATAAACATATTTTTTTTCTGTACTATAACTTTGTATCGCACGCTGTCTTTGTGTAAGCAACGGCATAGGAGTTGTCGGGACATTTAAAGTTAAATTATAATATTTAAAACTTGTATTCGTGAAAAAAAAAATAAGAACAAGTTGGAACTTTGACCTTCAATGTCTCCGTAACCAGAAGGTTCCCAGGTATGGTCCAGCAAAAGAAAATGATCACAATGATGTACAAGGGACTCTCGGCTTCATTAAGCGTCTTTATACACCCGTTATCAACAATAACTAAAAGTATGATTAATTTTCGCAAGATACTCAAGTGGCTCCCTATTCGACTTCGCAGGAATTCTCGGATAAGTTGTCTGCTATTTAACCTTCTTCACAATCCTGAAACGCTATCCTATTTGCGGGAACGTTTATCCTACGCCCGTCCTTCAGATGCTCCTTGCAGTTCGTATCTTAGAAACCTTCTTAAGTCCCCTCCCCACCACTCCACCACTCCACCGACTTTTACTCCTACTCCTTCATTGTGCACACGGTGCGGTTGTTGAGTTCACTTCCGCCGTACATTAGGGACTGCCAAACTGTTGCAGTATTTAAAAGAAGAGTGCAAGCACACTATCGTTCCACTTCGTCATACTTTCGTATGTATTTGTTATTTTAAATTACACTATATTTTTTTAATATTCTAGTGATATTTATTTTAGAAGTATGTATGTATGTTAGGATATTCCCATATTATTTGTTTTGTGCATGGTTTCCATTTCATGTATTCTATGTTCTGTTCTACTCTTACACGCGGTGTCTACATCTCTTTATCTACTTTCCTATCGCAGGTATGCTGGAAGACATTTCTTTAGAAATAAGCATTACCTTTCTACGTATTTTTCTGTTCTTTCTTTTTTTCTGTTTATATATGAGTGTACATAAAAATGGTTAAATAAATAATAATAATAAGGCGCCACCTCCACGGGCGAGAAAATTACGGCGATATTCGTCCTGCCACTTTATTCTATAGCAAAGTGTCTCCACACGGCGATACTATCGCGACGATGCGGCAAGTAACATTATAACGAGCAAAACTTCAACAACTCGCCGCGAGACACTACCTACACGCAGCGCCCTCGCCGCGAGACACGACCAGCTCGCAGCGCGCGCGCTCGCCGCTTGCCGCGAGACGTGACCTCCCGCCCCGCTAACTCCTACCCCGCACGTGTGTGAACAACTGTGAAAAGAGTTGGTGCGGACACGCGGGAATTCGTCGATATTCGACAATATGCAGGCGGAAGTATTATTTTTTGGACATACATTTTTGACATTATATTTTCACTATTTGACATTATATACCTACAATTTATATTTCAGACTTAATATTATTAATATTATTTTACATGGATTCTTGTGTACGTTGTGAATGTGAGAACGTTGTAGGCTTAATAGACTTGATCTTTTTTCTTTAGACCGTTTCCTTTTCTCTTTTTTTTGTTAAGTACTTCTCGACAGGCCTACACTGTTCTCCCATACCTAATTTGTGTAATTTGAAAACATTGTAAAAGCCAATTATTTTTAAAAGAGTAACCGTGGAGTTTCTTGCCGGCTCTTCTCCATAGGAAACGACCAATTGGAACCGTGCACCTAGCTTCTGACGTTTCATAAGTGCCCATGTAGGTTTATGTGAAATAAAAATATTTTGATTTGATTGATTTGATTTGAAGAATTATAGTCGTGTGGAGATTACCCGACGACGGCAGGGCGGACACGTGACGATACACTCGCTAGTGGAAGTGGCGCCTAAGATATGACATACACCCTTTGAGGAATGCTAAGATTTTAAAACAAATAAACAATACTCACCAAGGCGTAATCTTAAGCTGCAGCATCAACCTCGTCGTACAGAAGACGGTGACCAGGTGTGACTCCTCAAACAGAATGGCTAGGTATCTGCCGGTAATGTCCCAGCACATGTCCAGGATGGGCCCTCCTACAGTGTCACCTGATGATAGTTCTACCTTGGTCACGTCCAGGACTGGAAGAGCTTTGCTGGTTTGTGATCCTGAGGAAACAGTAATTTCTTTCTTTATTTATCAAAACGTTTAAAAGGTTTAAAAGAAGATGTGTGATGGAGCAGTGGTGGCCCAGTGGTAACGGCCGCGACTTACGAGTTTTAGGTCATAAGTTCGAACCCAGGTAGAAGCTCTCTCTACTTTGTGTAAATTATTACATCACCACTGCTCTCAAAACGGTGAAGAAAAACATCGTGCGGAAACCGGAATGTCCTAGAATCAGAAATTCGAAGACATTGGACATCTACCAACCCGCACTGGGCCCGCGTGGTAGATTACGGCCCACTCCCTCTCACAGAGAGGAGGCCTGTGTCCCAGCAGTGGGAACATTATAAGCTGATTAAGTAAAAGTAGTGACAAAAATTTAAAAGAGTGTGCCATTTTTATTTGTGTGTGTGTGTGTGTGTGTGTGTGGTTTGGTTATGTTGAGAGGATTAATGAAAGGCGACTAACAAAAGTTATTTACAAGGCAGATGAGTGGCCTTATTGATGTTTTTCAGAAAGGTCAGGTGCGTAGTACTCGCAACCGGCGCACGTATATGACCAGATCTATGAACGTAAGCGACGCAAAAGGAGTAGGTACATATTTAAGGACCGTAGCAAGTAGCGTTCTATCGTTCCGTCGAGTCGTTGAGCTCTTTACGACCCGACTGCAAAAAAGGCAAAAGTAGTGCACTAAAAAGTCCAAGAAACAAGATTGAGAATAACAAAATTAAAATAAACTAAAACAAAGTAAACTCTACTTCGGTTTAACAGACTATATTATAAGCTGAAAGCCTAAGTTGAATATCCGCATTAAGTTTAGTAGCAAGCGGAACCCATTAGTTTTCCTTTGGTTTATAATTTGCAATTGGGACAGCCGTCTTTTTAGAACATTACTTTTATAAGAGTCTTTTTAAATTGTCTTTTTTGCAGTCGGTTTTTGCTTTTTTAAATTTATATTTTATTTTAGACTTTTTTGTCCTGGCACACTCTCATTTTTTTTTAAATCAATGTTAAAATTTTCTTCAAAACTAGAAAGTAAGTATATGGTTCATAATGAAATATAAAATAGTTTTAGATTGTACTTAGAAAACCTTTCACATGGTACCTAACTTGCCTTAACTGCCCCATCTAAAAATGTTTACACCCTTTTTGACCCTACATTTTAATAAACAAAACAATTTGTTTCGTTTTGAATATTATTGGGCTACGGATATTTATAACCACGCTACCGCATTAGGAATTTCCTGTAATGATAGCAGTGTTTGTGATAAATAAATAAATAACTCTTCTAAATTTCATATGATGCACGAGGTCCGACACAAACATGACCCATTTTTACGCTATCAAAAGCTTTTTAAAACCCATTTATTATTCAACCAATTTATTATTTTACCAATTTATTAATTAAATTTAAACATTAATCCCGTTTTATTTTATTAAAGGATTACTATATCGCGCTAAAAATTCGACATTTTTTTTTTTTTCAAACACCTATCTAAGGACACTTGGGTTTTTAAGACGAATATAACGATACCATAACTGTCGAAATCCATCCAGCTGTTTGAAAGATACGAGGTAATAGAAATTTATAATCAAATATATGAGTCCTCGTAAGGCCCAACGACCTAATTTAATGACAAAAAAATTTTGACACTCCGGCCCGAGACACTATTTAAAATCATTTAAATTATATATCTAATCATAAAAATATATATCGACCTAAATTTGGGTTGGGCCTTACGAGGATATAGTATGTATGTAACATACAAGATAAGCGCGAAAAACATAACCCTTTCTTGGCAGTCGGGTAACAAGACATCAGGTACGACAGACGTATTTTTTTTAATGTGAATGACATTTAAGTTTTTTTATGAATATAATTAAAAATAACACCGGTTCTCCTATAGCAGAAGTCACACGTAATCTGTGAGATTTATGCATTAATTACATGACATATTTAGTAACAACGTGTCTCCGGTTCTACGAAAAGTGATGTTATTTTTTATTTTGTGTTTGTAGTACTACCAGTAGTTTAGGAGGTATGAGGGAACAGACGAACATACATACATAGTCTGTTAACATCATAACCCAGGCTTTGCCGTATTCGGGTAAAAATCTAACAAGAATACTGACCACTCATAAGCCCAGTGTTAGTAAGAGCATACACCATGGGCTCTCCTTTGGCGGCAAACAGCAGTATATCGCTGGGGCCCCAACAAGCCGCCACCACGCGGTTACCCCGGGCGCACCAACGTTCTGGTGTCCAACACTTTGTGTCCCATACTCTGTGGAAAATAATAAAAAGAGGTGGGTTTAGAAAAAAACCTTTTTCTTACAATACATAATAACAAAGAATTTGTGACCTGTTTTGTATGCATGCAAAAGTTTAATTGCAAAAATCATCATAGAACAGGGTTGCACAATATGACTTAAGTGCGATGATACAGAAAGTTTTTGACTAAGCAAACTATTTTAATTTGGATAGAACCGTAATTTATAGTCAGATCAGAGAAGTTATTTATATTTACTAGGTGTAAATTATTACATCACCACTGCACTCAAAACGGTGAAGGAAAATATCACGAGAATGTACTATGTATATTGTTTAGGAATCTTGTATAATATTTATGTATAGGGCAACTGCTATAGTAACTGGCTTCTCATAACAAACGAGGTAGAAACAAGGAACATTTTACAGGAATATTTTTTTGTTCTTTTCATTCATGGGCTTGCATTACCTTGCATACTCCTTTCGTTTACATTTATATCTAGTCCTACACGCACGCTGGTTGCGAGTACTACACACGGTTTTTGAAGAACACATAATAATACTTTAGATTAATTGGAAATAACTCCACTTACCTAAAAATAATAGAAGAAGAAGCAGCAATCACTTTGTCTGCGTCGAAAGACCAGCGTGCAAACACGATGCCACCACCAGCCACCCTCCGAAGTGGGACTGCGGTTTCCATGGACACATCCCACACTAACATGGAAGTGTCTGCGCCAGAACAGCTGATCAGTAAGTCACCATTGGGAGACCAGCTCACGTCAGTAACCGGGCTGTGGCCGGGCCTGTAAGTGTAAACAAGAACTTTTATAAATATGAATTGTGCAGTTTGGGTGAAAATGCTAATACATTTGTCTAAATACCACAAGATAGAATAGAATACGATAGAATTCTCTTTACTTTACTATACTAACATAACTGTTTATGGAAAGGCAGAAGAAAACGGTAGCAGGGTTTTTTATTATTGCATGTCAAATAGAGCATGTGATGAGAAAACATTATAACACTAGCTGCTGCCCATGACTTTGTCTGCGATCAAGGATGAAAATTAGCCTATTTCCTTCTCCAGATCTACCCATGCGCCCAATTTCATCCAAATTGGTTCAACCATTTTAGTGTGAAACCGTAACAAACAAACAAACTCACTTTTGCCTTTATAATGTTAGTCAGGTTAGGTTATATATTAAATGAAACAAAGTATAAAATTACTTTAAAAAAAAACACATTCAAATACTACAGAATACAAAAATAAAATAAGAATAATCTTAGTCGATCATCTACATTAATTAAATAAATAAATATAAATAAATCTTAGGAATTTAACTTCACCAGTTCTAAATAAGAAGTACAACAGAAAATAGTACATACCTTTTCAACACAACAGCATTACTAGAAGAAGGTTTAGTAAACATAGAATTAGGATCCACAGTCCACACAATCACACCCTGCTCACAACCTACAGCCAGTTCTGAAGCTGAGAACGGTCTCCAACTTAACGAAGAAACATTTCCTTGCGCCTTGCATTTCAGTGTAGATACGAATGAGACTTCTGAACAATATATTCTTACATTGTCGTCCACTGATGCTACGGCCATTTTAGTGGTATGAGGGTGCCATGCTATACATTTGATTGGACCTATCCCCCAGTTCCTGGTTCTTGAATAGTTTGCAACGATTTTAGGTCCTATATCCTTCAAATGTGGCTGTAAAAAGTATCTGAATGCTGTGAACACATTTGCAACTTTCAACACGTATGACGCGGCGACAGCAAGGACCTGGCTCTCGCGGTTCACTGATGGGTCTGCAGCAACACCTAAAGCCTCTAAAAAGCCCTGTTTGTACCACACACTAGTGATTTTCTTAAGCAAATTGTCCTCAACGTCAATATACATAGAAATGTTTTCGTCCGAAGTCCTGTGGTGGTGTATGTCGCGTGTAACGTTAATCACGGGATGGCTTTTCGTCTGAAACAAACACGAACTGGTTAACTAAGGGTTTATTATGAATAAATGCTAAGATATAAAGCTAACCTTACCGAGTTTGTAAACGTAGTGATAGTTCCGTAACGTGCATTCCCACAACAGAAAACTTCGTTTAGTTTGCAGAAGGGAATTTCCTCTGGCCCTGGGAGGTCGGGAAATCCATGAAAAGACGACATTTTCTTTGTAAATTGAAATGTTTTGTGAAAACGACCGGCGCACTGTTGTGATTTTTAAATATTTTTGACATTACATTACACTGACAGGACAGACAAAGGCTGCTTTCCGAATTATGCTATTATCGCTCACAGCGCTCACATAAATAATTTGCGTTCCGATTTAGATATCACGATTATGGCAGCTGAGAGCTGTCTACAATTCGGAACGCTCGTGAACGCGCTCACAGTGCTCATTCACAACTTCAAACAGTGAAAACTTAGAACATAACCCCAAACCTTGAACAAGAAACACCGATTTGATATTTTTTCGAAAATGGAAGTTCAACGCATTGGCACTTCTGTTTTGTTGGTTGACTCTTCCGGCTCTGATGACTCAGATTTTGCGTTTGAGAACGCCAATTCGTCCAGTGATGAAGAGGATGATGAAGTGCTTATATTAGCGTATTTATATGCTCCTGGCAAAGATTTACCCCGAAGAAAAATACCACGAATTATAAATTATATAGATGCAACAATAAATAAATATAATGCGCATGAGTTCAAAACTCATTTCAGGTATGCTGTTACGTCTTTGATTTTAATGTATGCTACAAAAAAAAGTTGCCTTATAAACAATATTGTTGTTACTTTCGTTTTACAGAATGTTTCCTGATACTTTCGAATACATATTGGGATTAATAGGTCCAAAAATAATGGAAACTGGAATAACTTTTGGAAGAAAGCCTATAGAAGCTAAAAAACAGCTTCTCATTGCGCTTTGGATGATGGCTACACCAGATTGTTACAGGTAAAAATTATATTTTTAAAATATAGTACTGCCTAGTAACATTTTATCAAAACTGCTAAGTATATGTAAGAAAGAAAGTGATTTTCAATTTTAAAAAGTACTAAGCCTACAGTTAAGTGAGGGAGTTACGCAGGTCAGAAAATGCGTTTTGGCTACTTAAAACAAGTTATAATAAAAACAAGTAGGTACCTAATTTGTGTTTTTGTATTTTTCAGATCTGTCTGTGAGAAATTTAATATAGGCCTAGCCACTGCCCTGAGAAGTGTACGACGTGTTTCTCATGCTCTCCATTCCCTTGCTCCCCAGTTCATAAAATGGCCTAGAGGGGAGCATGCAAGAGAAGTGGCTAGAGAGTTTGAGAGGCACAGTGCATTTCCAAGGGTAGTGGGAGCTATTGATGGTACGCACATTAAAATAAATGCACCAACCAAGGATGCACAATCCTATATTAACCGTAAAGGAACCCACTCAATACAAGTGCAAGTAAGGATAGTTAGTGATGTACCTAGTCAAATTACAATTAAAATAATATAATAATGATTATAATGTTAATACATTGTTCCAGGCTGTTTGTACTCATGACATGGTGTTCACCAGTGTCTTTGCTGGTTATGCAGGGAGTGTGCATGATGCTCGAGTATTTAGGCTGTCACCTGTTCAGAATTTTATTCAGAACCCAGATCTCTATTTTGAAGGTGACAGCCACATTATTGGCGATGCTGCATATGGAGTACACCGGAACATTATGGTTCCTTTTAAAAACAATGGACATTTATCAGTTCGACAAAATAATTACAACTTTTGTATTTCGTCTGCACGCATGTCCATTGAGCGAGCATTTGGATTGTGGAAGACTCGTTGGCGCAGTATAATGGACTGTTTACCCATGGTAACAGTAAAAAAAATACCTGAATACCTATTAGCTCTAGCAGTACTGCATAATATTTGTATACTGCAGAAAGATACAATCTCCTTTGAAGAGCATTTACGGGTGGCGCAAAGAGGGCGCCTTATTAACGACGGCATCGAAGGGAGAGAAGAAGGGATGCGCAAGCGACAATTACTGTCCAATAATTTAGTAATAAGGATATAATATATAATTATAATTATACTTAGTAACATTCAATAAATGTTGATTGAATTATTGTATACTATATTTTGTAGTTTTACTTTTAACATCCTCTATCATATTACATAATCAGCCTATAATGTTCCCACTGCAGGGACACAGGCCTCCTCTCAGTGAGAGGGAATGGGCCATAATCCCCCACGCGGGCTCAGTGCGGGTTGGTAGATGTCACCGAATTTTTGGTTCTTGGACATGCCAGTTTCCTCATGATGTTTTCCTTCACAGTTTTGAGAGCAGTGGTAATGAAATAATTTACACAAAGATAAGCGCCAGTCTGGGTTCGAACCTACGACCTACAACTCGGTAAGTTACCGGCGGCCGTTACCACTGGGCCACCACTGCTCTCTCCGTCATAAGATATGAGAAGCGAATTTGTTACCATTGCGCCATGTATTGGGATAGGTATGTAAATAATGTTCAACACTAATAGTAATAAAACATTTTTATTAACAATCAATTAGAATCACAGATTAATTAATCAGACTGAACCTCAGGTGGCGGGAATAATGTGGCCCGGAGCGCGAGGCCCCGGCTCGCCCTCCAGGCCTCATTCTTCTAATTATTAATTATGCTAATATAAGAAAAATATCAAACAGTACAACAGTAATAAAATTCTTAGGTACTTATATATTAATTCCTTACCTATTTTAGTAAATATTATGTAAAATCACAGACATACAGTACAATTAAATGCTAATAAAAATCACAAGTAGACCTATAGTACTACAAAACAGGTACTGATAAAATCTTAAAAACTAATAAAAAATCACAAGTAGACCTATACTACTAATTAAAACAGGTACTGATCAAATCTTAAAAACTAGGAAAATCACAAGTAGACATATACTACTAATTAAAACAGGTACTGATCAAATCTTAAAAATTAATAAAAAATCACAGGTAGACCTATACTACTAATTAAAACAGGTACTGATCAAATCTTAAAAGCTAATAAATAATCACAAGTAGACCTATACTACTAATTAAAACAGGTACTGATAAAATCTTATAAAACTAATAAAAAATCACAAGTAGACCTATACTACTAATTAAAACAGGTACTGATCAAATTTTAAAACCTATATAGATATAAAGATCTACAAAAACCTACATTTAATTATTGTTGTTACACAATGACTGCAAAATTTGCATCTTTTCTTTATGCTGTTGCTCTTTCATAAGCATATATTTATTAAAAATTTCTTGCTTTTGCTTCAATCTTTCTTCCCTGTACTTCTTCATATCTTTTCTGTAATCTTCTAATATATAATCAAATTTTCTTTTCTTTGTTTCTGTTGGTTGTGGCCTAGTGTTTTCGTTTGGTGTGGGTCCGATCTCTGAAGCCAGCGCTACAGGATTAGCCCATCCAGTTGAGCCAAATAACTCATTCATTCGCTGAAAAAATAATAACATTAAGCATGGTCTATTAGCATCACACTACAAACACCTGCAGAATTTGATTATAGTTTAATTTGTTTTAGCAAAATGAGACATATTTTCTTAATAAAGAGATATTAAAAGAAAATTATTTTAACAAAATCTTACATCAAAGTAAGGCCATGTTGCCCTATCATTTCCAGATGTGGCATTGTGATCCACTATCTTTTTATAGTGTTTTTTTAAACTATTAATTTTTGACTGGCACTGGGCACCAGTAACCTTATATTGTACATCGCACATTTTTCTGGCTATGATGTCATATACCAATTTATGACGCATTTTTTCAAAATGGTCTTTGTGCTCACTGTATAATGTGAGTAGCAACAAAATGCATGCCTCGTTCCATATGAATAGAAATGGCTCTTGATTTACTGAAAAAAATAATAGAAAAAAAGTACTTCCTAGTCACACTATAATAATTGTTTGTGAGGATTTTTATTACTGAATTCACCAATAATGGCTGAATGGATTTGAATGAAACTTTGCACATAGATACATATACATACCCTAGAATAAAACATAGGATATTTTTAATATAATAAAGGCAATGCTTTTAAAAGTTTAAATTGATAGAATCTGAGAGCAAGTTCTTGTACCAAAAGAATTTACTAAAAAGAATTTTCATATTAGTATGTTGACACATACTAATATGACAAAACCATAGAACACTTTTATCTTATTTTTGTTATCGATTAAGTGTTGGAGTAAGAGTGACCACATAAACTGTTATCAACATGATATGTTATGCATTCACAACAGGCACATTCAGCTAATAAGTATCTACACATAACCAGATATAAAATACTTACCATATTGTTCTGTTGGTTCATTCAGCTGTGACTCTGTTTCTCGGCTATTAATATTTGCATCAAAGTCATGCACCAATTGTTGTACATATTCAGTATCTGTAAACAGCAAGTACCAGTTTAGTAAACATTTATGATTGATCAAAAGAAAATACAGTGGTTGTATGCACTATACAGATTATGGTAGCTTTTGCAAACATACAGCTGAGCAGTTATGATGAGTAAAACATTCGAATCACCATCGTTTGAGCAGTCAGTCGAACTGCAAGGGGGCTAAAATTTAGCACTTACCTCTCTGAGCCCTCTCGTATTGCTCTGATGTGAGCATGACAGAAATTTGTCGCCCGTTAGCCTCGTCGGCAATATTTACTTCAATACTCATGATGGTATATTTGTTAGTTTACCACAAATTTCTTCGTTTAATATGGTGCTCTGTTTGATAGGGTGCTACTCAAAACAAAACAACACAAACACAACTGTCATTTTTGACAGCGCTCACGGTGATATTAATTCTGGGCATGGTTGGCGTTATCGCAAGATGGCGCATGTCATGACGTCATGTATGACGATTCACGGGGCATCGATATCGCGCTCACGCCAATTCGGAACAAGTGTAAGCACGCTCAAAGCGATTACAGCGCAATTCGGAATGCAGCCAAAATGTCCAGGTCCATGTCAGAAAGTAGTATATTTTTAGATATAATGTTGCCACATTGCAAAATTGCTAAAATGCGTTCAGAAAAGGATTCTAAAAACAATTTTTGTTTGCACATTTTTTTTCCTAATATTTTGTCCGAAAACTGCGCAAAGGTCTCTCTGATAAACCACTTTTCCCTGTTCCAATTTGCATAATAAAATTGCCGCTAACCTATACTATAATAAAGATTCATAACACCAACAAATAGGAGGACAGTCTATAGTATAGTGGCTGAACACAAAATAAATATTGCTGAAAAAAGAGGAAATGTTTATAATTTTTGAGAGATAAATTGACATAAGATAAAAAAAAATCCGTGGGAGAACTTTTTTGTCTTACTAGACAAAAAGACAAAGACAAAAGGTTGATCTCACGGGAAGTCTGTTTCCTGAGGCTAAGTCATAGTCTGTAGGCTAAATTAAAGGGCTTGTTGGAGTCTTCTGCACTTTATTCTCCCTAGAGTAAATATGTTCCTTGACTTCATTCCTCAAGATTCCCATTCCCAATCCAACTCCAAAGACTTTTCTTCACTCTTGTGGGAGACATTGATGATAGATCATCATTTTGCAGAAAGATTTCAGGTGATTTCGAGATAGAGGAACCAGATGAGTAAAAATTAGTAGCTTTCACGAGTGATTCGAGCGGACTATTTATGTACTAATTAGGGTTAATATTTCAATTTTTTTTAAATAGCATTCAGTTTCGTTTTTTGCAACACTAATATTTACAAGTTTAGTATATTTTTTAACTAAGAAACAACCAACATATTAGCTTTTTCACAACAAGGAACCAGAGAGATTTCAAAAAAAGACACCATTTACTTATAAACCGAACAAGTGCGAGTGCAACTCGCATGGTGAGGGTGCCGTACCATGAAAATGTTATCTACCATGTTTTTTATCCCAAGATATTTTTCATGTTATTTTAGCACCATATACAGTTATTGGTTTTCCTGTAATCTTTATGTAAAGAACCATTTTCTATGTTGTTTTCATCATTTTAGGCTCAGTAGTTTCGGAGATAACGAGGGGGAATGGTCAATTTTCATCTTTTTCTTAACTAACTTTAAAACTATGTAAGTATATGAAAATTATAAAAAAAATGAGACCCTCACATTTACGTACCGTTAGCAAAACTTTTTTTTAATTTTCTAATTTGCACCCAAAAGGGGTCCTCATATTCAAAATTAATTTATTTACGTTACACGTCCGTTTGGGTCACAGAAATTCATATGTGTACCAAATTTCAACTTAATCAGACAGACAGACAAATACACAGACAGACAGGCAGACATGCAGACAGACAGACAAACAGACAAACACACGAATGATCGTATAAGGGTTCCGTTTTTTCCTTTCTAAGTAAGGAACCCTAAAAACTACTTTTTAGGGTTCCGTAGTAAACAAGGAACTCTTAGTTTTCTTAGTTTAGTGTCTGTCTAACCCCACTGTGGCTCAAAGACGTAAGTACTACTAGGAAGCTGTATAATTTGGCATAGGTATACATATTAATCACGCCGACGAAGTGCTCAAATAAAATCTTGAAAAAAAAAGCCTAGTGGACCCCTACACTTGTGCTGACGACATCTCTTTGAGACGCGCGTGGAATACAACGCGCCGTCGACGCGGGCCTGGTCCTTACCGGACGGTGAGCTACCCATTGCTCACCGTCCGCAAGCACGCACCTACGGTGGCCGGAAATCCACCCGGGATTCCCGACGCCCATGGCGTCTCCTGCGGCGGCTGGGGGCGAGAGGGCGCAAAATTTGCCTTTCCCTCAACCGTCCCGCCTCCTCCTTCGCGAGCATTACTGCTTCGCAGAAGGAGGTGACGGCTGCCCATGCCCTCTCGCTCCTTACCATGGCCTGAACCAAGGCCGGACGCGAGAGATCTCTCCCGCCGATCGCCTCCACGAGGACACGGCGGTGCTCTGCCCAAGCCGGGCATACCTCCACCGTATGCTCTACCGTGTCCTCCGGGCGATACACACAGTGGTGACACCCGGACGTTTCCTCCCGCCTTATCCGACACAGGAACCTCCCACAGCTGCCGTGTCCGGTGAGGACCTGCGTCAGGCGGAAGGTGAGGACGCCGAGGCGGCTCTCTAGCCACTTCTCAAAGAGGGGACTTATCGCCGCAATTGTGGCGTGCCCAGCACTGGGTTGCGGCAGCCGTACTCTCCATGTTGCCATGAGATCCCGCCGGAGCTCCGTCCGCTGTGCCGCGAGAAATCGCCCCGGCGCGCGGCGTTTCGCCTCCTCGCGGCACTCCCATACGTGCGCGAGGACTTTAGCCTCCAGATCCCATGGCAGCAATCCGACAAGGAGGCTCGCTGCCTTACAGGAGACTGTGCGGTATCCCCGGACCAGCCGGATGGCCATGACCCTTTGGGCCGCGCTCAACCGGCGGGCTGGCCGCAGCGCCTGGGAACGCGCCCACACAGGAGCCCCGTAAAGGGCCATGGACCACATGATCCCCGCGTAGTCTCCGGTAGGAGGCGTTTGGACCCCCTAGATTGGGCAGGAGCCGCTTCAAGACAGCCCCTGCCCGCTCCAGTTTGGGAACCAAACGTCGGAAAAGCGTGCCCCCCCCCTGCCAGCTAAATGGTTATATAAGGACATGTGAAAAAAATCGTGGTTGTAGTAAATATAATGAAATTAAAAGGGAAACTATCACAGCTAAGTGGGCTTTACAAGTTAACGAGTAATAGTTGACCAACTTAAATTTTCAGTTGGAGAATTGACCGTGGCGTATATCGATGTATGGGAGAACATGTTTTTCAACTACAATGTTAAGTTTGTTTTTGGGATAAATTCATCCCAACCTCCCAACTACGGGATCCTTCATTGTGCGTGGTCTGACACGCACTTGGCCTGTTTTTATTTATTAGCTACTTAGTAATTACACCGTCTCTGCTTAATATTTCCACCTCTCTATAGGACTCTAATAGATTGTTCAGACAGAGGCGGTAGCGGCGGCAGACAGTTGTAAATGTGTACCGCGTGTGTTTGAATAGCTTAAACACGGCCAGTGCATAACTCAACCCCTCTTATTCTTATTCTTTGTAAGAGGGGTCAAAGAGCTCAGACAAAGTGACATTCTACCATCGATAACGACGATGGAAAAGTCAACTATGTATGTGACTGACATAAGCTACCGAAAAGCTTGTATGTCAACCCTGTTGAAAGTCTTTGTAGAAATATGGAACGTTTTGAAAGCGATTGCCCTTTGGTAATGAATAGAATAAAATACTCTTTATTATGTACACCATAAAAATTACAGATATAAATGTAGAAATTTTACATAGGGTGACACAATGGGCGGTCTTATCGCTAAAAGCGATCATTTAAAAAAGGGGGGAAAGGACGGGGTCGCGGGAAGGTACTAATGGATCACCGAGGCCCCTGGCAACACAGGCAACAACAAGGAATACGGGTGGGTTTTAGTCAGTAAGAGTCTGACACACCCTCCCGCTCCGCCCAGAGCGGGAGAAGTTATGTGATGATTTTCCATCCAGAAAAAAAAGGGGGGGAAAGAGAGACAATACTGCAAGTAGTCTGTGGTGTACCATTTACCTAAATACAATAAATACATACATACATAAAACATATTAATATTATCTATATCATATATGCAGAGTACTAACCGTACATTATCTATCTTCTACCAGGCCACTCAGAAAGTATTGCGAAAAATACACTGGACAGCAAATAAACCGAGCCACCCGCTACCTAGGCACTCTAATTCGATTTTCTCAAAAACTAAAAAACCTACAATTATCAAAGTTGTACCTACAGAAAGTGCGTTTCATGGTGATTAAAATGAAAGGAAACTCTTTCGGTGTTATTACAAAACAAAGATTTCTTTGGACATGGTTTAATCCATCGAACCAGATTTCGTAAAAAGAACTTTACTATGATTGAAATGCAGTTCATTATACAAAACTCACTATTTAGTCCGGTACTAAGTTGACAGTTTTTCATTAAGAACTTTAACGTAGTCGGAATAAAGTTCAAAATTCAAAAATGGCTCAATTATTTAAACCTGGATCTGAAGATTTTCCTTGTTTTGTAATAAGACGGATTGGGTTTAATCAATATGTCAGTGCTTATTAAGGATTTTACAAAGAAGAGTCGTTTTCCAGTCGTGACAATCGTTAGTAATGATAAAGTGAAAAAAAAAATTAAAGCCAAAAAAAAAGATAAAATAAAAAAAAAGTTTTTGATCAATATTCTGTATTCCCTCCCCTTGCTCGGATAACTGCCAGCATCCTTGTATTCATCGACCTTACGAGCCTGACGATAAAATCTTGAGGAATTGTATTCCACTCCTCTTCAATTGCGATTCGCAGCTCTGGAAGCCTTGTTGGAGCAGGTACCCGGGCTCGAACCCGACGTTTCAGCTCATCTTATAAGTGTTCTATCGGATTCAAGTCCGGGCTTCGAGCTGGCCAGTCCATCGTACGAATGCTGACGTCGCGTAGATACTGGGTCACCACATGAGCAACATGAGGCCGTGCATTATCATGCATCAATTGCATATCCTGCCCGATATATCCTGCGTAAGGTACCACATGGTCTGCGAGGATTTCAGTAATGTAGCGATGAGAAGTCAGTCCACGTGTACGGCCCGTCGGTTCGATGAAAACTAACGCTGTATGTGCTGTTAACGAGATGCCGCCCCAGACCATTACAGATCCTCCTCCATAAGCAACAGTTTCCTCGATGCAACACTGAGAATAATGTTCTCCAGGGCGACGATATACTCTCTGACGTCGATCACTTCCATGTAGACTCACCCTGGTCTCATCAGTGAAGAGTACATTACTCCACTGCTCTAATGTCCAATACCTATGCTCTCGAGCAAGTTCAAGTCGTGCTCGACGGTGTGCTACCGTTAATGCTGGGCCTGTTGCAGCTCTTTTTGGGGTCAGGTTCCGTTGTGCAAGTCTCCTTCTGACGGTATCTGAACTTATGACCACTTGGCGTTCGTCACGCAGACTTTGTTGGACTTGAACTGCGTTGAGGTGGCAATTTCGCAGAACAGTAAGGTGGATATAACGATCATCTGCTGCTGATGTAGCCCTAGGTCTGCCCGTACCTGGACGGCGATCGAATGCTCTAGTCTCTAGGTATCGTCTGTAATCTCGTTGCAACGAATATCTGTTGATTCAAAGCCTCCGAGCGACTTCACGTTGCGCAATGCCTGCTTGAAGTAATGCTACAGCTTGAGCTGCTTCCTGAGGTGTTGTATCCATTATTAATCGAAAAAAGTAGCAAAAACACGCGCGTCTGAGCAAACGATGGACTAAAACTAAAGAAATGATAAGAAATATCCGACTACCCTCATTGTAGAGAAAAAGAACGCTACTTTCAAACTCTAGTGAAAACAGAGCAAATCGTTAGCATTGTGTTTGTTGCTCGATTGATTACAATGTGAGTTGACGGTACTTTCGAATTAATTTGTAGTAATTTTAATCACCATGAAACGCACTTTTTGTAGGTATAACTTTGATAGTTGTAAGTTTTATACTTTTTGAGAAAATCGAATCAGAGTTCCTAGGTAGCGGGTGGCTCAGTTTATTTGCTGACCAGTGTAGTTTTGAGAGACAGTTATAATCTATTTTGAAAATATGATTAGAATGTAAGTAAAAATAGGTACGTTCCAATTTCAAAAAAACCCTCCACATTGTTTGCGAGCTAATTTAAATCATCGTGTCTCATTCAAAAATTGATATGCGCCGGGAACATTTTCGCGATATGATTTTTTACGATTTTCAAGTGTCGCCTGAAACCGGAGGAATCGTACGATAGACTTCAAACGGCATTCATGGATGAAGGCCCTTCTAAGGCAACCGTGTATGGTTGGTATAAATAATTCAAGCTCGATCGACTAACTTTGGGGGATGAAGAAAGAAGTAGTCGCCCTTTGACGGCTGTGATGGAAGAAAACGTGGTAGCAGTGAAAAATTTAATCCATGACAATAGGCGATTTACGTATCAAGAGATTCAGCACATACTGCAGGTTGGATCGGGAAGCCTTCACGAAATTCTACACGTGCATCTTTGCGTGAGGAGGCACGCTGGGTGCCGCACAAACTCACCGATGCTCAGAAGCAGGCCCGGGTGGATTGGTGCCGTGATATGCTAAACAAATTTGAAGCAGGCTCGTCTCGGCGTGTTTACGACAGATGGGTCTTAGATTTATCAATACGATCCAGAAATGAAGCGCCAGTCAACGGTTTGGGTGTTTCAAAGCGAATCAACGCCTACCAAAGTGAAGCGATCTAGAAGCGGGGGGAATATTTTGATCGCGAGCTTTTGCAATTTGACTGGCTACTTGGTGTCAATTCCTTTACGGAACCAAAGAAGCATCAACGCGCAATGATAGACTACCAAATGCTTGGCAGAAGTTTTCTTGTTTGCAACAAGCGACCAAACAGGGCTCCACGGGCTACTGCTCCACCACAACAACATGCCTTCGCATACCGCGCTCAAAATGAGGGACTTCCTGGACAGCACGCCGGCCAAACTCCTGGCTCACCCTTCTTACAGCCCTGACCTAGCACCGTGTGACTTCTTTTTATTCCCGCAAATAAAAAATCAGTTCAAAGGGATACAATTTTCGTCGCCGGAAGATGCGAAAACAATATTTACCTATAGAACATTTTTTTTAATTTTCGCAAAACTCTGAGTGTCCCACGTATACGTAAGTATTATATATAAAGATGAATATTTCTTCCTATTTCTCTTGGTCACAGCATCACGCGTGAACGGCTAGACCGATTTCACTAATTATTTTTTTGTTGTGTAGCGATTCCCTTGTTCACAAACTAAACTAAATTTTAGATCAGTGCATCTTTTTCTTTGTATTTCATTAAGAAGAGGACAGAAGATAAATTTTAATTTAGTCCTGTCAAATTAATCAGCACCTGTCGCTACTCCATACAAGTTTAGACGTGATTAAAAACTTGCCTACTAAAATTACGTAAATTTACGTCAAGCGCTGATTAATTTGACAGGACTAAACTAAAATTCATCTTCTGTCCTTTTCTTAAAGAAATAGAAAGAAAAAGATGCACTGAACTTAAATTTAGTTTAGTTTGTGAACAAGGGAATCGGCACCATTGTCAGGAAAAGGTTCTTATGTAAGAAAAAGAAACGGGTTGGATTTTACAACGATTCGCCTGAATTTGAGGGTATTGGTGGTGTAGGGGGCTTAAGGGAGTTAGTCTTAATCCCCCCAAAGTAATTTTGGCAGCCGGAGTTGCGTCTAAATATTTTTAAACAATTTCCAAAAAATATGTGACTGGTATAATTATTGCCGAGAAACTATTGTGGCATACCAAATGGGCAAAAATGAAGCAGTTGGAAAGATTGGTGGCCCCGGAAAAATTGTCCAGATCGATGAATCTAAATTTGGAAAAAGAAAATACAATCGAGGTAATTATATTTTATATATTATGTGTTATAGGAAATGTATAAGAACAGGATATAATTCTTAGGTAATTAATAGCAATGTATTACTCCGAGTTGGCAAAATCCGACTTCATTGGGTTAGGTTAGATTTTTTTTTTTAAACCACCCAGAAGTAGGAGCCCCGGCTCCGTCGACTCATAATTGAAGCCAGTTTTTTTTTTTTTTTTTTTGTTATAGGTCGCCATATTGAGGGCCATTGGGTTCTCGGTATGATTGAGGATGGATCTGAAGATCTGAGGTTGGAAGTGTGCCCAGACAATATTCGCTCTGCTGAGGTTTTGGTGCCACTTATATTGAAGAATGTGGAAGTTAGCACCACCATCCACACTGATTTTTGGAGAGCAAGATTGCTTGTTAGAACATGGTGTGACTGTTCCTAAGTGACCCTAAGCCGATAAAATTTCCGTTTTTCCTAATTCTGTTAATATGAATGTTTGGGTCGGTTCCTCATATTGAGGAAAAGTCGTACTCCGCCGCCATACGACTCTGTAGAGCTCGTCTCGACAGAGATTAAATGAATTCCAAATATGAAGTCCAACGCCTTGTCCCATTAATAGAACAAGGAAAGGATTGAAAGAAATAGTACATAAGATTTAGGAATTCATAGTTATGAAGTTGGATGTGGTTTAGAAAGACAATAAATAATAGAATAATGCTAAGTATATTATTATATCGAGGGGTGAAAGGCTATTTGTTTGAAGCGACATTTTGGACGATATTGAGTTATATACATATTCGGATTCAGCGAATTTTTCTGCGTCGGCTGAGCCGGGTTTCGTACAATTCTGAGCACTTTTATGGCGCTTAAAACAATGCAATTTTAGTGCATAATTCTCAATCATGATGTATGATCCGACATCAAATTTGCTATATTTTTTTATTATTTCATTTAAGCTGTACACAAAAACATAGAATTGGAGCATAAGCCGTTATTCTCGTCCTAAAATTTCAGTTTGATGGCAGATAAATCGTTTTTCGATATAGCTAACTTTAGATGAAAAGTCCCTTCATACATTTTGCTTTCGACTACTTACACTATGCAATGTCGCTTCAACCAATCTGCCGTCAGCCAAATTCATTAAGACATGTCGGTTCAACCCTTTTCGCTGCAATAATAAAATACAAATTTTATTGCTTTATTAAAAAAATATATATAATTTGTTATGTTTGATTTACAGTGCTGTAATTTTTTATACAAGGAAACATACGATCTCATTAAGACTGAGTATTAATTAAGTTAAAGATACGTAATAAAAAAATATAATTAACAGAACAATTTTTTCATTCCTGACATAGTAATTATTCACCCATTTCAATACTACAATCTCTTAACTTACTATAAATCTGTCATTATTAACTTGTATCAACAACCAAGATATATAAACTCCTTTCGAAACCTGAGACATCAAACAACTCATTAAGAATGTCCATTGTTGCTTAAGCCAACTTGCCTGTATCGTTAACAAAACCCAATTGGTAGTTAAACAAAATAGCCTATTCCTATTATTAATGAGTAAGGTCGATTCAATCATTTTGCTTTCTCCTGCATAAGTACTGTAAAGTCACTTAGACCATTTTGCCTGCTGCTGATTAGTGACAATGTTGGAAGTTGAATCATTTTTCTTTACTCTAAAAATAAGGCGATACAGATTATTTTGTATTAAGCGACATTTATCTTGGAATTCTTAACTGTTTTTTTATTGAAAATTATACCGAAACGTTAAGGGATTTTTTTGCAATAAAGATTTGCGATCCCCATTAAAGTAAGAGCAGTAGTTTTTTCATAACGATTTTTTTTCCAAATTTTGAATCTTTAAATGGCTCTCCTGTAAAGTTCGTAAAATGTCGCTTCAAACAAATAGCCTTTCACCCCTCGATATAGATTTGTGAGTAACTCTTACGCTAGCGTAAGAGGTATTTGGTCAGGCATTACTCACACGATACTTTACATCTGTACTTGGAGTACTCAGAGCAACACTTCCATAAAGTGACGCAAGCGGCTTTACAGCGGCATTACGTCGGCATCATGCTCTTTTGTAGACATGGTCCCTAGCAATCAAACTGATAAGCGTGACGAAGCGGCATTCCCTGCGGCAACCGTGTGGACCGTCCTTGTCTAACAACGGGGCGGCTAGTTTCAGCGGCATTGCGTCGGCATCATGCTCTTAAGGAGACATGGTCCCTATCAGTCCTTGGACTGGATATGAGATAGATGTGGTTTCCCGAACCCCTGGAAGTTCACCCTTTGCACAACAAGCATATCTGCAAGACACGTGTTCATATCAGTCTAACCGAATTATTGGTTTGTGATAAAGAATACAACATTCAAGAATTACTAGATAATAAGAGTTGAAAATTGAAACTCAAGAATTATTAATTAATAGAGCTGTGAATCAACTCTCTTAAAGATCTATAGACAGCCCCAAAGCGCCCACCCTTCATCACTTCCTAGTGTTTGAGCCGGGGAAAAGAAGTGACGCAACAAAGTCCCCAGCAACACGTCTCTGTCTGTTTAGTTACAAGAACTTTAATTATACTATCAGACTAGGATAAGTATTATAATGAAAGACTCTCCCAGTCGTTGCAACAAACTTACACACACACTATATTAGGTACTAAATTAGTCTAATCGGGGCTTTAACCCAACTGTAACTCATACTCGCTATCTAGCGACAGCCTATTCGGACATGGCCCTTGGTATTCACCAAGCCTCCTAACTTAACTCGCCTAGACTCTAACGTCTGTATCTTTCCGTAGTCTTAAATCGTCTTGTTGCATTCGTCTTGGATAGTTAGGACAAGGAGGGATTACAAGTAAACAATGTCAATATAAAATAAGGTTGGGAATTCACAGGTTATGGAAAGGAATCTAATTTATCTACTTTTCTTTTGATTATGAAAGTTAGAGGACATGTCAGTAATATAAAAGGGTAGGTATGTGACACGTAACGCTTGCGTTGTACGAGTATATTACTCTAAGTTACGTTAATGGATTTCTTTACAATAATTACAGACCCACCCCAAGTGACGTCGGACTGCTTTACAACAGCTGACAGCGTCGTGCGTGTATTGTTAGACCTGAACGCATAGGACCACTAAGGACACTGCTACGATTCTAACAAGCCACGCTCCCTAAGCTCTAGTCATGTCTTACTCAATCCTAAGGCAGAGTACTGCGAAGTTCAACTGTCATTGAGCGAGACACGTTCCAGTAATCACTGAGCGCGTACTAATGTAATGCACCCCTTATAACGGCCTAATCACCCGTTACAAAGACAATACAAAACTTGTACAAGCGTACCGCATCGTCAGTCGGTAGTAGAATTCTTTACAATTGCTCCTGCTATACGCCGAAGTGGTTATTCCAAATCGTCACTTCTCACTCTCTTAATCTCCCCCATTAGAGGATGCTTTCAATGTAATCGGCAACCATGCGTCTAAGTCAAGCATCGGAGCGTTTCTATCTCGGCATCCAAATATCGTGTCTCGCTAATGATAATTTGTGAGAGGCCGATAGCCAGATGTGTTTTAAGACACAATCCCTAGCGTTCCTTAGAACGAACTATCAATCCAGTTTAGGAAACTTTTTGATGCCTAACCCATCTCCCTGAGAGTCTGCATACATCAAGAACAATGTAAAATATCCTGCAGTTAGTCAGTCCATAGGGATAAGGTAACCATCACTAGCATTTGGTTTGTTTGTGATTGTAAACAATTACAAAGTAGCATTATAGCTCAAATTGGCCCTAACGAGTTGCGAGTATTAATTCGGTTAAGCCATCCATAAGCGGTGTGACTGCCGTAAGTGTCATGTCTTGGTTGTGGTTGTCTATAGTCTGTTGGTAGAGTAGTCTACCGTCTCTTGTTAAATGTCACACCCAATGGAAGGCGTTCTCCGAGTCCCCAGAACCAAACGCTGGTGTAGGATACCTCGATCGTCATAGAAAGGAATAAGGAGGAATAGAATAGTAAACACTCACCCAATCGTTCACAGGCACACTCACCGAGATTCGCGCGCTTTACACACAACTTACATTATACTTGACTAATATAACCTAGTCTAAATCTACACTTATTATTACAATTTAAGATATTAAACTGATAACACTTTCACTATCGCGATCTCTCCAAAGTGACATTGTGTCATTATTATCGACCTAGTTGTAACTCTCCTAACCAAGCCTAATTTGACCGCCCTTAGTCGTGGTATTTTACGAACTCCCTAACTTAACTCGCTAGATATCACGTCCGAACCCTGTCGCGGCTCATCACCGACTCCCCTCAGCCTACCCTTGCCGTTTCCATCTCCATAACGATCGGAACGTGGCTTTTTTTTTCTATCCCAAAAGAATACGCAGAATAGGTTTATTGCCGTTTTTTGTACCATTTCTCAATTGTTTTAAGGGCCTGTTTGGGTTTTGCAAGCAGATGTTGGCACTAGTATTGTCCTCTGCGATAAGAAATCGAATACTTTAGTCGTATCTTTAGAATTTGTTAAATTATTGCTTTCGACCCGTCCGTTGTTAATTGTCTCAAGTTTGTTTCCCATAAAATATAAATGGAATGCATTTCTAAAAGGTTTCACAATTCCAAAGAAATAGGATGTTTTGTTATTAATTACGGTAACATGTCGAGCTGTCAGCCCATAAAATTGAGATTTAATGTATTTGTAAGAGCCTAATATCGTGAGACAATGTTAAAATAAGAATTTAGAATAAAATATTTTGTTATTAATTAGAAGACATGACAGACAGTCACAATGGCTACATACACAAAAAAGTCAACCACTCGGATTGTGACAACCCATTCATAGCAGAAGATGGGACTCATACTCAACGAATTGAGTCCCAGTGGAGGGCTGTTAAAAGATTTTTTAGAAAGGACAATTTTAATAACACAGAAAATTTTGCAGATGTTATTTTTGAATATTTGTGGCGGCGAAACAACTTAAAATACATGGAATTAATAAAAGCGATAAAACATGTTTATAAAGTGGAATCAACATTTTTGTATAAATTTCTGTTTTTTATTTTTTCTAAGCAAACCAAGTATTTCCGGCGGGTGAAAATGGTGAGGGGGGATCCGACGCCTCCCTTCCTCCCCCCAACCACTCACAACCCCTTAAAATGGCGACGTATTTTGAAATTTTTACCTAAATCACATCATCCGCATACACATACACGCACCCTTACCAAACACAGACGCATGCACCTCCACTAAACCCTCATCACACACACTCACACACACCCACTTTTACTGCTACAACTCTTAGAATATAGAAAGAACCAGAAGCCGCGAACACGCCTAATACTGAAGGGTCAAAAACTACTTCTAAATAGAGTTGTTTGACGCGCAGCCGATCAGTTACTCTGTGAACGTCGTATCGCGTAACGTGTTTTACGGGTGTGCAATTTTATTTAATTATGCCGTCTTGTGTCGTTCATACCTGTAAAAATGCAGCGGGGCTGAAAAATAAACAGGATGGGATCACATTTTACGTGTAAATAGCGCATTCAAATATCGTCTTATTTAATTACTGAATAAATTGTTCAGTTTGTAATTGTCATAGAGAATGATGCATCCATCTTGTTAGTGTTGCCAGTATAAGAGTTTTGATTTTCCCTTCTTTTTATTACCTACTGAGGGCATTTATTCATTGTAGTGTTAAATTAATAACAACTTAAAAAAAAACCCGACTTGAAAAAGAAAGGTTATCGATGCAACCCGTATGTATATATGATTTTGTTAGAATTGCATAACATTCATAATAGGTACTATCTTAAACTATTAGAATTTCTAGAGGGGGCGGGTGTATGAAATTATGTAGTATCTATGAAAAGACCAATTGTGATTTTATTATTTTTATTATCTTACCAATACTCTCAACGTTTACCCCAAAACGGGTTCATAATGTCCGAGCTAGCAACATTACGCGGGTGGGAAGTGAGGCGGGCGCGGGACGCTTGTCTTGATTTTGGACACAGCGTGCGGCTTGCAATGACAGTTGAACGCGGCTTCTGGTTCTTTCTATATTCTAAGGCTACAACTATTATTAATAAATGTCTAAAGTTTGTTTTTTTAATCCCAGAGACTAATTTAGTCTTTAGTTAAATCTAGTCTGCCTATAAGTATAACCAAAATTGTGTTATGTAACTCAGTTGTCCTCCGCTCCTGGAGGCCTACTCTCTAACTCTGTCAACGAAGATACGAGCCCGTCCGAAAGTAGTTTGAAAGTTTGGAGTGAACCCAAACCCGATTAATTAACTTTTTCGGAAAGGTAAAAAACACATCGTGAGTACGGACGACTGTCAAATCGCGGTGTCATTCATTCTTAGGTCGGACCCCAAACTATAGTATGTCCGTAGGTGATACGGAATAGGAATCGCCTGTAACTTCGGCCGAAACTACGGATTTCGTGCTTACGGAGTAGACCCCCTGGGGTGGGCGCTAATAACTACGACACAGTTACTAAACTAACGCAATATTAACGTACACAAAAATTGTAATGTGTTTTTGTTCCAATCAAATATTTGTATCGGTATTATTTCAGATTCGAGTTGTTCCCGCACCTCTCGTCGGTTTAATTGATTGTCACAACGACTCACAACCGATTAAGCCAAACTTGCTGCAAGTAAAACTTCAGCCGAGCCGAAAGAGCCGAAAAATACACTGGTCACACTTTTATAATTGAAATAACTTTTTAAGTACACAAGATACTCGTATACTTTCAAAACAAAAAAGATTCGAAAAATAGTTTAATTTTGTACATAAAAACTTCATAGTCGGTAACCTTCTTTTAAGAAATTGCTTAAAAAAACCTTTAAAATCAAAAATAATCCTTTTCGAATTACAATTTTACCATTCATTTTTGTTTCCGTTTATGTTTTCAATTTTTTTGTTGATCGATGAGTCTTGTTACAAAAGCTAATTTAGACAACAGCACATAAACTTATTTATCATGCCTCTTTCAGCTGAAGAATGTGCTAGGATCATGACTTTTCTGGAACTAGGCATCACTATGCGTCGTACTGCAAGAATAGTGGGTGTGACGTTACGAATGGTCCAGAAGGTGAAGCAAAGGTACGAAGAGACTGGAAGCCATTTGAGGACACCTGGGTAGGTGTACTAGTTCCCGAGAAGACCGTTATATTGTTTCCACTGTGTTGAGAAATCACCACCTAAATGCAGTTAGTCCAGGAACAGCTTCTTCAGACCCGAAATGACTACATTAATGACAGGCAGTACAGTGAGAAGAAGACTAGCTGAAGCTCGAAGTCTCGATTCTCACTTTACACTTCTGATGGAAGGAGAAGTGTCTACAGGCGACCCGGTGAGCGATACCTTCAAGCCTGCTTCTCAGAAAGAGTCCGGTCTCGATTCTCACTTTACACTTCTGATCGAAGGAGAAGTGTCTACAGGCGACCTGGTGAGCGATACCTTCAAGCCTGCCTCTCAGAAAGAGTCCGGACGGTGGAGGCAGTGTACATGTAAGGGCTGGAATATCTTTAGAAGGTCACATAGAGTTAGTGGCCATAGAAAATGGCACTCTGACTAGGGAAAGATATGCCCAGGAGATTCTCAATGAGTATGCAGGGTATTTAGTAAATATGGGTGATAGATCGATGCTGATGCATGATAATGCCCGGCCACACACGGCTCGGGTCGTGCAAGAGTATATTCAGGAGGAGGTTGGTATCAGCGTGATGGCTTGGCCATCAAGAAGTCCTGATCTCAACCCGATTGAGCACGCCTGGGATGAGCTAGGGAGGCTAGTCAGAAGCCGCAGACCATCACCAACCACCCTCAGGGCACTAAAACATGCCCTGATAGAAGAATGGGAGAATATTCCCCAACATAGGCTCCGAAACCTCGTGTTCAGTATGCCAAATCGACTCGAAGCTGTAAGCAGAGCCCGAGGAGGCAATACCAGTTATTAAAAAATAAATAACATGTAAAACATACTTGTAAGTGTTAATTGAGTTTTATGATACTAAGCTAAAAATTGCCGTTTTTATTGTTTTATCTTGTTTTAGATTTAAAAATGTTACTAATGTATAATTTACTATAAGTAGTTACAAAGAAAGCTGATAAAAATTGCTATGAAACGTTTTTTATTTTAAATCTCTTCTACAGTTTAGAAAAAATAAATTTAAAGTGTAGTACTTAGTTTTGCAGGCCAGTGTAGTTTCATCTAGGTTTTTTGTTGTACTGAATGAGCCCGCATTCTAGACTTACGATTTTGCTTGATGGAAGGCGATGAATGTAAGCGCGTAAGCTGTAATGTTTTACATTACGGCTTACGGGCCCGCAAACGCATTTGAAAGGTGGTCCTTTTCATTCACAACACAAAACGCTTCTAAAATGCTTCTGCCATTTAATATTATGTGCACCTATAATTTGTCGCGCAAAGGACCACAAATTAAACCTCACAGCTCCAACATAATATTCGCCAGAACGAATTGGGACAAAGATAAAAGATTTCTGCTTACGTATTCAAAGTATAATAAGGGTACTTTTAGGATTTATTGCGTCGCATCCAAGATTTATGTAAAATGGTGGAAAGGGGTAAGACATTCTGGTAATTGATTCTTTACTTCTTGTTACTTGAAGTTATTTTACTTACCTATACCTAGGTACCTAGAATTTCGTTATGCTATCACAACAATCGATCCCGCAAGCTCGTCCATCTTATCGAGTCAGCTAGTCTGCACGTCTTGTTGACAAATAAATCTATTTTTCTTTCTTTCTTTCTTGCCGCTCCAGCCTACTCATCATAACACTGTCAGCGATGATACCTGGCTCGATCTGATCCTTACCTCGAATCCTTCCCTCGTTTCCAACCATGGTCAACATGATGCTCCTGGCTTTTCTCATCACGACATGATTTTCCTTTCATATATCCTGAAACCTCCCAAACTTAAACCCAAGGTTCTGTACAGGCGTTGTTTTGCGCGGATGAATGTCGAGAAGCTCAAGGGGGATACATCTGTGGTCGATTGGGAGCCTATGATGGAAGACGCATTAGTTGACGACAAAGTTGCCATCTTCAATGATATTGTAGTAAACCTTTATAACATCCATGATCCTGTCAGAAAAGTATGAGGAAACGCCCACCTGCGCCATGGGTGACAAGAGGGATACAGATGGCATTGCGATGTAGGGACCGCGCGTTTCGTAAATTTAAGAGGGATCGTACTGATGAGAACTGGACATTATTCAAGGCTGCAAGAAATAGATGCAATCAGATGATACGCAATGCTAAACGCCGATTCTGGATACTATCACTTCTTCCTCTTCTGCTGATATTTGGAAATTTCTTGGAACTCTTGGTATCGGCAAACCACGATACTTAGACCTTCCTAGTTCAATTGATTTAGACGATCTCAACCGTCATTTCTCCACTGTTTCTACCATAGATCGTCTAACCAAGCAACAAACTCTGTCTTTAATATGTGGTCTAACGCGTCCTCGTATTAAACCTTTCAGTTTCATTCCAGTTGAACCGGGAGAGATCAGAAAGATCATTCTCTCCATCAAATCGAAAGCGGTGGGATGTGACCATATCACCCGTGGTATGGTCGTAACTATTCTGGATCATCTCCTAGTTCTCCTACCCGCGAATACCCACATTTTATTTTTTTCCCTGTACACCGGAGTATTCCCATCCCTGTGGCGCAAAGCCTATGTTCGTCCCCTACCTAAGGTATCTAATCCCTCTCTTCCTACCGACTTCCGTCCAATTTCTATACTTCCCTTCCTATGGAAAGTGCTCGAGGCCTGTGTCCAGAAACAATTCTCCAATTTTGTTCACCGTAATTTACTAATTAGCCCTTTTCAATCTGGGTTCAGGCCTGGGCATAGTGTTGTTCCCGCCCTACTTAAAGTGACTGGCGATATAAGGGCAGGACTGGAAGAGACCAAAATCACTACTCTAGTGTTGGTCGATTTCTCGAATGCCTTTAATACCGTCAGTCATGACATCCTGTTAGCTATTCTTTCCTATGTTATGGTCTCTCCTGAAGCACTGGAATAGTTGTCCTCCTTCAGGAACGTCAACAGGCCGTTCATGTTGGGGATTCCTCGTCATACTGGTGTGATTTGGAGGCAGGCGTTCCTCAAGGCGGTATCCTTTCTCCTCTTCTGTTTTCTATTTTTATTAATCTTATAAATTCTGAGCTTCAGTGTGCGTATCATCTGTATACAGATGACTTGCAGTTATACTGTCAAGGGAGGGTTGATGAAATACCTGACGCTATCGACAAGTTAAATAGGGACTTGACAGCCATTAAAACCTGGTCTGATAAATTTTGGTGTTGCAGTAAACCCTAATAAGTGTCAGGCGATCATCATTGGGAGTCATCGTAGTATTAGTAGGCGTGTTGGTTTAACCTTGCCACCAGTTCTCTTCAATGGTATGATCGTTCCATTTAGCACTGACGTGAAAGACCTAGGCTTGCACATCGATTGTACCCTGAACTGGCGTACGCAAGTCACTAGAGTGAGCCAGAGGGTTACTGGAACGCTGCAGGCTCTATACCGACTAAAACATTTGTTACCATCAAATACCAAGACAATGCTTGTGCAGTCCTTAATTTTCCCTATTATCGATAATGGTGATGTGTGCTACTACGACCTGAATGCGGATCTCCTCGACAAACTTGACCGTCTTCTCAATAACTGCATTCGATTCATTTTCAATCTGCGTAAATATGACCATGTCTCTGCGCATCGGTCGCTTCTAAAGTGGTTGCCCATACGCCAGCGCAGAGAGCAAGAGCGCTGACCACCTTGTTTCTTGACTCGCCCTCTTCCCCTAGTTATCTAACCCCCACTTTCAGTACATTTGCGCGAACCACAGTAGAAACTTACGTACATCACACAATCGTCTTCTTCAATGTCCCACTCAACGCACTGACTTCATACACTCTTCCTTCTTCGTTCAGTCTATCTCTCTGTGGAATGCGCTCCCCGAGGAAATCAGGATGGCAACCAACCGATTATCCTTTAAAGTCAAAGTTCGCGAGCATATTCGTAAGAAGCTGGCAGTATCATCACAATGGTAATGTTTTCCAATTGTTTGTCACATCTCTTTTAGTATATTCGTGTATTTATGTGTATTTATTAGGTCTTATATTTATGTATAATTAGGTATATATATTTAAAGTTTTTAATACGTATATGTATGTATGTATATCCTTATAATTAAATAAATAATTATCCCACAGTTTTCGCTATTGCACCTACCACTGTTTGTCTCTGCATCACCCAAAGGTTGACTGGTAGAAAATGCCTACGGCATTAAGTCCGCCTCTGTACATTTATGTGCTTAAAGTATTAAATAAATTAATAACAATGTTGGAGAGTGTAACTATTTTTTATTTGAAAACTGATGTGTTTTTATTTGTGCCTAGCGTTGCCAGGCGTCCGGATAAAGCCGGACACAGTCAGGATTTTTGGTTGTGTGCGGGCAAATAAGACGTTGTCGGGCCTGTCTGGCTTTTGTTAGGCTTTTTAAATTTGACCATTTTTTTACCATATATTTTTTACCATGACCACTTTCTTTTCATTTGTTTTTTCATAGTAATCACTGTTAACTACTGGTTAGTCTGTCCGGTTTTTCGGTTTTAAGACCTGGCAACCCTATTTGTACCCACATTTTTGGTTCTAGGACATTGTGAAATGTTTTCCTTCACCGTTTTGAGAGCAGTGGTGATGAAATAATTTACACAAAGTAAATCGCCTGTCCGGGTTCGAACCTACGACCTACAACTCGTAAGTCGCGGCCGTTACCACTGGGCCACCACTGCTTTTTTTTTCATTCCGTGTTTGGGTCACATACATTGATATGTGTACAAAATTTCAACTTAATCGGTTCTTTTGATTCGGAGCAAATTGGCTGTGACAGACGGACAGACAGACAGATACACGAGCGATCAAACCAACAAGAAAAACATCTTGAGATTATGGTCGACAGCAAATTAGTATAGATCAGCTGTCAATAAAAGGCCAGTTCACCCGTCAGTTCAGGTAGCGATATCTTTTTTAGGAAACAAAAGGCTGGGCCGGCCGGAGCGGAGGCCGGGGGATGCGCGTGAGCATGTTTCTTTAGAATGTTTAGTGTTCTTTAGTGACTCACTTCCTGCCTGTGAGTACGCACGTGTTCTTTTTCTCGGTTTTAGGACGACTTGTGATCAGTTTCTTCCTTTGACCTACGCTTTGTTTTTCGGACTTGTGATAGATTGCCTACCTGTGACCAGTGCTGTGTGTGCTGGGCTGCTGCCAAGGAATATCGTCAACGCTACCCTAACCGTGATCGTTTTCCGGACTACAGGGTCTTTATGCGCGTACATAATTCGTACATGGAAGGAGTCTCACCCGGTCAGCATGCTCCGAGAGCAGGCAGACCAGTGGTACAATTTGAAAATGAAGATGAAGTGCTGAGAGAATTAAGATTGGATCCTAGTATAAGTCAACGCCAAATATCCCGTAATCTCGGGATTCCAAGATCGACGGTGCAACGTGTCATTAACAGAAACAAATATCACGCCTACCACGTGCAAAGGGTGCAAGCTTTGCTGCCCGGTGACTATGAACCTAGAGTGCGGTTTTGCAGAGAGATGCTAAGATACCACAGAGAGGATCCGCAGTTCTTCAACAAGGTTTTATGGACGGATGAGTCAACTTTTAGAAGAATAGGAGTATTCAATATCCACAATCTACATTTTTACTCCAGAGTGAACCCCCATATCATAAGAAATGATCGATTCCAGCATCTGTTTGGTATTAACCTGTGGGCTGGTATAATTGGCCAGCAGTTGGTGCTGCATGAAATGCCAGCAAGGCTGAATGGTGCTCAGTATTTAATTTTTTTGCAAAATAATTTAAACCATATTCTTAACGAAGCTGAAGTTCCAGAAGAAAGAATAGCTGTAGTGGCTGCAACATGATGTCGCCCCGCCTCACTACGCTCGAGCAGTTAGAGATCATTTGAACGAGCGCTTCCCCAACCGGTGGATTGGTCGAGGCGGACATATTGCGTGGCCACCCCGGTCGCCCGATTTAAATCCATTAGATTTTTTTCTTTGGGGCTATTTTAAAGAAATAGTTTACCAAGAGAACAATAGCGAACAAGAACTACGACAAAAGCTCGAATTTGCTAGGGTACAAGTTACTTACAACAGAGGTGCATTCCGTAGGTTACGTAGAAATTTTATTAGACGGTGCAGATTATGTATTATGGTCAGAGGCAGGAATTTTGAGCATGAATTGTAATAATTTTTGCTTAATAAAACAATTATTTCACAATCGTTGTTTTGTTTTTTCGTCCTAGAAAGATATTAGAGCCACTCATGGCCATGTGTAATACCTTTTCAGAATCCCTATTAAATGCGCCAGAACTTGTAATACAGGGTCACTTTTCGATAGAGTATTTTTTTTTCACAGTGGGGTTCGAGGTAAATAAAAAGTTATGATTTGAGAAAAAAAAATCGTTAAACTTAATATTATCTTCAACACACCCAATAAACAACCATAAATAGCATGTCTAACGCAAGGACTCATCAGTACCAATCTAGTGAAAATTATAAAAAAGATACAGATGTAGATTTTTTCGAATTTTAATAAGAATTAGTTAAAAAAGTCAATTTTCTCATAAAAACACAAAATAAATTATAACTCTGCAGGGGTTGACCTTAAGGACCTCCCGTAGAACAACTTTTTGCAGCTGATGACCCCATCTAACCCCTAGTTGCGTTTGATCCACGACTTTTGGGCCATCCTGTATTTAAGCGGGCACGCCCTTTATCCCTGGAAGTTTTTATTTGGGTATTTGGTTCTGTTTACATTTTTATCTCTACTTCAGTATAGTTTTCAGTGTTTTTCTTTTCTTTTTTTTTGTTGGTATAGTGGTGTGCTAGCTGACATATGGCTAATAATTTAATGTTTTGTGTTGCACGTAGTGTAAATTGTTTTGCATACTGTTGTATAGAATCTATTTTTTTCTCTAACTGAACAGACAGCTGTGCTGCTGGGGAATTTGTTGGCCACTTCTTCTTCCCAGCTAAAGCATTAGGAAGTCGTGAAGGGTGGGCGTTTTGGGGGACTGTCTTATGTAATTTTGACGTTCGAAAAGTGCTAATTCTCAGCCTAGTCTGAATAAATGACTTTTAATTTTGATTTTGATTGATAAGGATTCCATTTTTTCATTCGGACTTACGGAACCCTATAAACAAATCATAATTAAAATGAGCCACGGAAGTTTTGACCCACCTATGTAATATTCTGCGATATATTTCTTTAGATTTTAAATTTAATAAAAACTAAAAAGAAAACGACTTAAAAAAACACTACAAAGTGAAAAATAAATTTAATTTTGGAAGTCGGTGGCAAGAAACTAAAATACAGATCAAAACACCGACTTCCGATTTAAAGTAGTTTTTCACTTTGTAATGTTTATTTTAAAGATGTGCCGACTATGACTTTAGCCGACTAGCCGATCACGGTTTTGGGGTATTCAGCAATTTTCGTGACGCAGTCGTCGTGCTGGTCAGTGCGATTATTCTAAAAATGAGGTTGATGCAGTAACATGAAATAAGTATTAATGCATTTTCAGTGGACTGGCGGTGTAGAAAATTATTGAACAGATAGGTTCGAATTTTAAATAATCTTTCTACACTAGCAGATAAAATGCACTTTTACACTCAGAGAAAATAAAAAAAAATAAAGATGGATCGGTTGTGTGAGGAATGATATGAACGAGAATGGAGTGAATGATAACGTGACGGTTGTCAGGGGAGAATGTAAAAGAAAACGTTTTGCGCCGATCCCAAGTACAACAACAACAGCAGTAACAAGGGCAGGAAGATCATGATGACATATGATTTTCCACCGTTGTCTGCCTACTTAACACAAAACTTATCTACTTGGGCAAAATGATTAGACTTTTAAAGAGTTCCCTAAATTTACGTTCCTTCTAAACTATCGGCGTTTCACTAACATTTAAAGTTGAGTTTTTCCGAATATCAGTTTTCCCAATCATTATTATGCCTACGTGTCCGAAAAAATATTTTTTAGCACTCTTCGGGGTGTCATCGGAGAGCATCGTAGAATCTCGGTAAAGTGGATGTCTCGCGAAATGGGGTCATACTAATTATGAGCTGTGTCAGATTCTGCAAAAATAGGATTTTCCCCCAAGTATGAAAACTTTTAAAGTGTTGTCTGATTTTTACTCCAACTTCTAGCTGTAACTTGCAATTTTGCGAGATAAATTATTTTAGTTTACAGTGCCTATAAAAACAAAAATAAACTTTATGGTAAAAAAAGACTAGGTTGATGACAGACAGTAAGCTTACATTTAACACTAAAATGGTACTAAAATAATGCTGTACTATGCCTTGTACGAAGCGTCCTGGAGTATAGCAGTGTGGTATGGAGACCACACTATGCCACACATAAGTTACTTTTGGGAAAAACGGTTTCTGTGGCACCTCGCATTTTCTGGAGGAAAAAGTAAACAGCTGCTCTCCTATAATGGTCGTCTCAAATATTTCAAAATGCACTCATTATCAACGTCGAAGAAGTTATTGATGCCCGGTTTCTCTATATGCTACTTAGAAATAAAATTGACTGCTCAAAACAGTAGGTTTGAGCAGCTCCTAAAGTTTCGTGCCCCAGCCCGATGTCCGCGAAATCCTATCACACCACTATACCCACCCTTGTGCAGAACGTTTCGGGGTGCTAACTCACCGATTTCACGCCTGTGTAATAATTTAAATAGTTGCAGTTATCTTACTGATATACATCATGAGCGCTTAGGAGAATTTTATAAAATAATTATTGAGTATGTGGCGGCATCTACATCGCCACATGCGAACTACGTATCACACTCACGTCACGCGAAATCCTGCATCGCGCAAGCAGAGTTTACCGCGAACTAGCTTACATACATCCCGAGATCAATCGTCGCCGTCGGGCAGTTGCCCACCAGACACGACACTCGTCTGGTCGGAGGATCCTCCCTTTTCTATGGAGGATGAGTGAACTTTACACCCTGTCCCTCATGCCTCTATAAGTACTATTCCCACAACCAATGAGGGATACTGAATGTTAATTTTATTTCCCTATAATATTTGTTTTGAATGATGAGATTTTATTAATTTTTATTGTTGATGTTATCAATCTGTTTTTTAAATTATTTAGAATGAAATTGTTGTTATTATTATTGTTACGTGTGAATTAACAAAAAATATTGAATATATTTTTTTAAATTGGAATTATTATCTTTTTTGGCTTTATAATATTTAGGAAAACCATAAATAGTGCATGCTGTTAGCCTGTAAGTAATTGTTGCACTTATAAACGTACTATTAAGGAAATAATGTTTAATGTATTGTGTAATCAATTGTTGGCTAACCTAAATAAATAAATAAAAACAATTAAGTTTGTACATCACAATGTTTTGATTAAACCGTTGACCCCCAAACTAAGCAGGGCTTGTATCTTGGGAGTCGGGGACCGATTGAGCAGAAAGAAACAGGTATTTCGGTTTACAAGACTGGTTTTTTTTGGGTGGGAAATCATCAAATAACTTCTCCCGCTCTGGGCGGAGCGGGAGGGTGTGTCAGACTCTTACTGACTAAAACCCACCCGTATTCCTTCCGTTGCCTGTGTTGCCAGGGGCCTCGGTAACCCTTTAGTACCTACCCGCGACCCCGGCAGGCATCGGCCCTAGTAGATCCCTACATTGTGCTGACGACATCTCTTTGAGGCGCGCGTAGAATACAACGCGCCGTCGACCGGGGCCTGGTCCTTACCGGACGATGAGCTACCCATTGCTCACCGTACAAGGCTGGTCTAGACTATTATTTTTAATATTGATATGATATACAGGGTTATTTTAAATTGACTAGCTAAACTCCGCAGATGGATATCGATCTATAAATATCTAAAATTACAAAGAAAATAATGTTTTTTTTTGTAGGGTCATCGACCGCAGTTATTTTAGGTACTTCAAATATCAGTTTAAAATCAGCTCAATCATAGCAATCATATCTCAACACGAAAAAAGATAAGAAAACAGTGTTTCTCAACTCGTAATTCAAGTAACAACACTAAAAGCGGTCGTTGACCTCCGAAAAAAGCAAAATCAAATCTTTTAATTTTTTATTTGATCGTGTTTAGATATCGATACCCATTGCGTCTGCGGAGTTTAGCTAGCTAATATAAAATAACCCTGTATAATATGATATTTTATCTATATTCTAAAGACCAAATGAAAATAGTACTGCTTTCCGGACCTGAGGGCTTTATCAATTTACGATTACAATGTTATTTGACGGCAGTTGCAGATATGCCTATCGCTTTTCTAAGGAAGGTAGGAAAGTAAACAAAAACATATATTTTTGTTGTTTTCGAAAAGAAGGTAAGTAGCAAACAAAGAAAATGTTTTTTCCGTAAGAATAACATTAGAGGTGATGTTGGCGAATAAATCTCAGCTACGACATTTAACCCTATAGTTTCTCTGAAAAAACCTTTGAAATGTAAGAAAGGGAAGAATGCTTGCCTGTTATTTGGTTTAAAGCTTCTTAAATTTCATGAATGAATGAATGAATGAAATGCACCGTCCCCAGCCGGATTAAACCAGACTCGATTACTAAAATGAACCCAAAGATTCACAATAGCTCGTTGTTGGAATTCCAACACTAAAATATTAATAAACAATACGAACAACACTAGCGTGCGCTCTCGGCATTCGCCATTTTTCTTATTTCAACCGCTTGTGCGTCTCGTTCACCTTCTCACGGGTCGTGTTCGCGACTGGTCTCACATCGACATTTAAACAACGTACTCCTACCTGCCGATTGGTGATGAATGTGATTGGTGTCTGGTGAGACATATATCTCCTTATTTGAAGAACTAGCTGTTTCATTACTGCGAGTACACTCCAATACTATTACAAAATCCCCACACTCGTACCGGATATATGGCTCAGGTCCAGCTGCTTCGGGAAGTTCCTGCATCGCATAGATAGGGAGCCAGACACTCAGAGTCATCACTGTCGGGAGGATTCGGCGTGGCATACGCTTGCAGAGTGTGCAACTTGGGAGGAGCCACGCCGTGCCTTCGTTTCGGAAGTGGGAAGAGACCTGTCGCTGCCGGCTGTGATTGGTTCTATCGTCGGCGGCGCAGCGTCGTGGGACGCGGTGATCTCTTTTTGTGAAAATGTCATGACGCAGAAAGAGGTAGCGGAAAAGGAGGGGGAGATTTCGAGTGCTCTCCTGGCCCGCAGCAGGCGCACCGGGCGTCAGTAGAGGGCAGATAACGCCCTCTTCCGGCCCCCTCAATGGGTCTAGGGACGGCGGGGGTCGTCTGCCGGGGGAATCTAAAACCCCACTCCCAATAATTTTAAAATATTCCAGCTGTTTTATAATTTATGTTTCCCCATAGCTAGTAAAACGATTAAGTCAAATAGGAATCCGAATTGGTTGACACCCGGTATCAAACGTTGTTGCAAAAATAAAATAAAAATACCTAATAGTAATAACCTGACAACACTTACCTTATTACTCACAGAGATTTTAAAAAATAATAAGATTGACACAAAAGGCAAAAAATAATCACAAGATGATGACATCAAATAATAAATCGAAGGATACATTTTTTTTTTTTATCAGTCTATCAATCAATATATTTATTGTGGATCATTGGTAGGTACATAATACGGGTCTTAAAATAATTTTGTGATCAGCTATGTCCCGCCCATATGGCATACAATAGTCAATTACATGCAAATTACAAACATTAAGAATACATAGTTTACAAATGATTAAATTATTAAAATGTCACATAAAATGTTATTAAGTTATAAATGATTACATTATTACAATGTCACACAATTTTAAAGAGAACAATAAACACAGGTAGGTTCACATCAGTGGGCTACTGAACGCGTCGTGACTGAGGGAAACTGTATTGGAGTAGAGATTTGTCTGATAGGAATTCTTTTATAGAGTAGTAGCATTTGTTTACTAGCAGATCATGGAGATTCTTTTTAAATTTTGTTATTACTGGTAATATTCTAATAGGTCCCGGAATATTATTAAAGATGCGAGCAGCTGTACAAAAGATACTTTCATTCATTAAATGAGTCTTGCTAGCTACTGTGCGCAATTGGTCCTTGCGCCTTATACGAGTGTAGTGGTTATACAACTCAATATTGTTTTTGACAAACATTGCGGTCTCAAATATATAGAAAATATATGGAAAATTATAAATGAAAACAGATATTGTCCTCCACGTGAATATATATCAGAAATACGTAGTAATGGTACTACGTTAACAAACCCCAGTGATATAGTGAACGCATTTAACAATCACTTCGTAGAGCAAGCAGAATTACTTTCAAAAGCCTCAAAATCTGTTAGTTGTAAGACTCCAAATATATGTAACTGGAGGGACAGGCGTATAAATAGCCGTGTATCCTTGCGGGTCGAGGACGACAGAAAAATTATTATCTGGAATGCATAATAATTCAATTTGCCTTTTTTTTGAGCAAACTTTCAAAGAGGAATTGGTGACGGTCAGGTGGCGTTTGTAGCCTAACTCCAGCAAATAATGCAAAAGCGGTACCTGTGCTTCTCCTGGCGAAAGTCTTGAAGAATCCTTCTGGGCAGGTGGCCACCTTGCTTGCCCGTACACTGGTCACTTGAAAGTTTATAATTTGGATTTAATCGGACGCGGGTTATTATTTTTAATTTTGAAAACTTAACACAGTATATCCCCAAGGATTACGGGATAACGTAATAAAGTTTGCGGTTTTGCGGGCGCGATGAACTGAGATTGAAAAAACGTGGTTTGCGGTGAGACGAAATGCCTCCGTTCAGCGCCGGTGCACTATGACGTCTGACAGCCATCATTAGCTGTCACTAGCTGCAGGATTCTCTAAACCCCGCGACACACAATATCCGCAGCTGCAATATAAGCCTAAGACAGACTACAGACACCTTATAAACCGTCCACAATCAAAAAAATGTAAGGGGCAATAACTTGCCACACCATACTCCCCGCCTTGAAAGGTCCCGAGCTTTCAAAGATGATAATCTATACGCTGAAAAGCTGGTGCGGTTGGGAGGATGAGATGATGTTTATATATCTGGCAGTCTGAAAGCATCAAGAGAATCCCAAGCAGCAGTTCAAAACACCATTACTAGGAAACGGCGTTCGAAATTAATTATCAGATTCCAAAGAATGAAATTGCAGTTTGATTAAATTAAGACAAAGTTGAATTACTAAGCTAAATTATAACTATGTAATGGCGTACCATTGAGAAAATATACTATTGTAAATTATAAACTAAATTAAACTACGAAATAATATAGTTCTATTGGGTTGGCAAAGGATATAACTTGGTGACAGGACGTTTATATGTACCTGACGCGGTTTTTACTGAAGCTACTCGAATTACACCATCCGATCCCGGAAAAACTTCCACTATGATGGCCAATGGCCAAGTCAATGGTGGTACGTTATCTTGACCCAAGAGAACGACAGTACCGATCTCTATAGGGCGATCGGGAGTGCACCATTTCTGGCGAACTTGCAACTTGTGCAAGTACTCAACTCGCCATTTGTTCCAGTAGGATAACACAAGCTGATCCAAAAGCCTTTTGCGGTTTGTTAAATTTATGTTTTCTTCTGTCAATTCAGAAGAAAGCAAATGCTTAAGTGGACTGGACATTAGAAAATGCGCAGGCGTGAGCACGTCCGGATGCGGGTCTGATGAGAGAACACTAAGCGGTCGAGAATTTAAAAGGCACTCGATTTGTACCAGTACGGTAGAGAGTTCCTCGTAAGTGAGAAGCTGCTTTCCTATGACTCTATACAAGTGAGTTTTAACACTCTTAATGTTCGACTCCCAAATACCTCCGAAGTGCGGAGCTCGCGGCGGTATTCTTGTCCACTCAATGCGAGATTTTAGAAGCTCATTTTTAATATCTGTTTGAACAGACGAGTTCAATAAGAAAGAATAAATATCATCAAGTTGCGCCTTAGCGCCAACAAAATTGGTACCATTGTCTGAGTACATGACAGACACTGGACCGCGGCGAGAAATAAATCTTTTAAATGCGGATAAGAAAGCCTCGGATGTGAGGTCCGATACGAGTTCGATATGTATGGCTTTAGTTACCATACATATGAACAAACATATATAAAGGTTTTGCGAACGTTGACCTCTACGGCGAATAGGTGTGTAAGCAAGCGGCCCGGCGAAATCTACTCCAGTGTGCACAAAGGCTTTAGTATCACGGACACGGTATCCAGGAAGTTCAGCCATTTTGGGTGTTAGATGCGTAGAATTTAGACGGAAACAAGTGTTGCATTTCCGACAGCGGGAACGTATGACTGTTCGTCCATCTAATATCCAAAACCGCTGCCTTATAATAGACATCAATAATCCGGGGCCCGTGTGGCAGTACGTATTGTGATAGTGATCAATAATTAAATCAACTACGCGGTCACGTTTAGGTAAAAGCGCGGGATGCTTGGCTTCATATGGTAAGTCAGATTTAGACAATCTGCCCCCAATACGTAAGATTCCGTAGCTATCAATAAAGACAGACAAACAGCGCAACTTCTTAGATGGAAGTTCGCCTACTTTAATTAAATTTAAATCGTTAGAAAAATGCGTATTTTGAACTATTCGAATAATGACATTTTCGGCGGTTTGTATATTTTTAACAGAGCTATGACTAAGTAGTCTGTTCGTAAATTTAAGAATGTACATAAATACACGTAACAATTTATTCCATGAACAAACACGGTCAGCTATTGTATCTAAAATACGCGGTTCAGTATTTGATGTTTCTACAAGAAAAACCTTTGATTTAAACTCTGGCAATGTTTCACATTCAGTAGGAGAGAATTTTAAAGGCCACTCGCTAATGGGTCGATGGAGCCAAGTAGGACCGTTCCACCATAACGAGTGTTCAATTAAATCAGATGGCAGCATGCCGCGGGAGAGACAATCGCTAGGATTCTCCTTTCCGGACACGTGATTAAAACTAGCGGCAGGTAGGTTTTCCTGTATTTTAGCAATGCGATTACTGACAAAAATAGACCATCTATGGGGAGATGAGTGGATCCACGAAAGAGCTATGGTGGAGTCCGAGAAAGCGTAGACACCTGCAATAGGTACACGAGCGGAAAGTTTATCTTTGACCACGCGAACAAGCTTAGACAGAAGTAAAGCGGCGACAAGTTCTAATCAAGCTAGCGTTGTTATTTTAGCGGGGGAAACTTTGGACTTTGCACATAAAAGCCGAACGTTGATATTGCCTTTGGAGTCAGTTATGTGTAAATAAATACAACAACCATAACCACTAAAGCTGGCGTCGCAAAAGGCTACGATATTCACTACAGCTTCTCTAAAGACGCCAATGTGGCGAGGAACCTTTAGAGAAGAGAGTGAGGGGAAATCGCGCAAAAAAACGGAAAACCGATTGGTGATGGAGTCCGGAGGAACCTCATCCCAACCTATTTTAGTTAACCAAAGTTCCTTAATTAGGATTTTCGCGTACAACACGACAGGTGCTACGAGGCCAAGTACGTCGAACAAGCGGGCAACTAGCGATAGAATCGCACGCTTAGTGCATTTATCATCTACAGCGACTGTTGTCAAAGAAAAATAATCATCAGCGGGTTCCCAGGTTAATCCAAGGATTTTGAAATTATGTTTATCATTATCCATGCCAGAAAAATTAACTGGTAAGCGGTGAGACTCTGGGAGAATCTCCAACAAAGCGGGTGAGTTAGTAGCCCATTTGACCAGGTCAAAGGATCCTAACTTAAATAACTCAATTAAATCGCGGGATAATTGTATAGCAATCTGTTCATCAGGAACAGAATAGACATAATCGTCCATAAAAAACTGAGCTTCTACTAATTTAGAAGCCTCAGGATAGCGGTCGCCATGCTCACACGCTAAATTGCGTATTGTGCGCATCGCTAAATAAGGACTAGGCTTTAATCCAAAGGGAACGCGGTTAAAGTGAATAGTACGTATAGGTTCATTTTTGTTGAATCGATATAAAATTCGTAAATATTTGCGGTGGTGCTCATTTACACCGATCCGTAGGAACATTTGTTTTATATCCGCTGTCATTGCGACAGGGAGGGTACGAAAATCGAGTAATAATAAAAACAAGTCGGCCTGTAAATTAGGTCCGACATGCAGAATGTCATTGAGTGACAACCCCGAGTGTGTTTTGGCACTAGCGTCCAAAACCACTCGAATGCTGTCTTTGTCCGGTCTAATAACGGCGTGATGCGGTATGTAGTAACCCTCTTCTGTTAATTCAGAGTCGGGTACCTCCGATAAATACCCCTGAGTTATATAATCGGTGATAGTTTTATTGTAATCCTCGCGTAGGGTTGGCACGCACGTGAATTTACGCTCGAGCGCAAGTAGCCGCAGATGAACGACACCGCGTGAATTGCCTAATTCGGAGGGATTGCGCGCGAAAGGTAAATCGACAAAATATCTACCGTCTTTAAATAAAACTGAAGAATTAAAATTATTTTCACACTCTAATTCGTCCGGACTAATAAAACGCTGAGATGGAATTTCCTCTAGCTCAAAAACTTCTGCAAACTTGACTCGACGTCAATGCTAGCAAGCGCGGTAAACGAAGATGTCATGTGTGTTACGTCACTACTATGACAATCAATATCACCCATCAGTACATATCCGAAACTAGTCAGTATAGCTGGGGGTGCGCGGGTGCCTGAGTCAACCCTATCACCTAAATAAATAAAAGGGAACAGCTGTGCTCCAAGCACAACATCGATTCCACCAGGTACATTCCAGGTTGAGTCAGCAAGCGGTAAATTATTTAAATATGACATATCGTCATTTAATCTGATAAAACTAGCGGGAAGTCTATCTGTAATGCAATCAACAACTAATGCGTGTATATAATACTTATTGTGAGGATTAATCCGAGATTCTATATTGAGATAAATAAAGCCGTGTACAGGTCGTGAGGTCATACCAACACCTTGTAAAGACGAATTGCGTAATTTAATTATGGGTAAGTTCAAACGTTTACAACAGTCCACAGTAATTAAATTATTTTGCGATCCATTGTCTATTAAACACCTGACAACAAGCTTATCTCGGCCGCTGCTATCATATACGTATATCTGCGCGGTAGCTAACAAAATAGTTGTCTCTGTCGGTAAACATATTTTAGCGGCGGCACTAAGTGAGACAGACGTAGCGGCAGGCTCGCTCGGCGTTGAATCACTTTTTACTTCGGAGAAATGTAACAATGAATGATGTGTTTTTTTACAAATTTTACAAACGCTCCGTGACTTGCATTTAATCAAAGAGTGGGATATACTTAAACAATTAACACAGCCGCGTTTCTTTTTAATAAATTCGAAACGAGCTTGCGGTGAATTTATATTTTTAAATTGTGAACAATTGAACAGTCGATGATCGACGTCATCGTTATCACATAGCGGGCAACGGTTATTCGGAACTGGTTTGCATGACACGAACGACTTGGCGGTACTTTGCGTATTATTTATTCGATTGTGAGCTAAACTAGACTTAGCACGTGGTTCCGTCTGTGGATTATTAACGTGTGAGCGCTGGAGTACCTTAACATGGTCTTGCAAAAATGATATAAACTCCGTATAGGAAGGTAATTCTTTCCCACTCACACGGCTTTCAAATTGTTGAACAGTTTGTGCGTCAACCTTTCTTAAACCACAGTGTAATATTGCGAAATCGAATAAGTCTGGAATGTCTAACTGCTTCAATGCAGCGACAGACGCTGAATATCGTTCTACAAATGCATTCAAACTAGCAGCATTGCCGGCGCATCCTTTAATGTCCAGTATATTATTGAGATAATGAATACCTAAACTACGTTTATCTTGATACCTTTTGACAAGACTGTTCCACATAACACTGTATGTATCTCCTGTGGGAACAATGCCTGCAGTTAGTTTTAAGGCATCATGAGTTAATTTACCTATTAAATACTGCACACGCTGCGAATCCGTCAGATCAGTATTTAAATGAACATTACTGCGGAATATTTCATAAAAAATGGGCCAGTTTTCAGTTCTACCGTCAAATTATGGTAATTCGATTGGTGGTAATTTTATGCCACTACCTCTCTTCTGATCTGATGTTAATGTTTTATTGTTTGAAAGTATGAGGTTACGTTTGTATTTAATACTGGAATATAAGTCTTCAATAGAACATAGACTCATATAATCTGGTGGTGTGTCATCAATTTCAAACCGCAACACATTAATCTGGTCGATAATTGCTTCAAACTTGCTGTATTGTTCACTAATAGATTCAGACTGCGCTAGGAATAACTCGTTCGAGCGTGAATCATAATTAGATATACTTTTGGAAGAATTATACAAGCGATTAACTCGCTCAAAAATTACTTCTTTTTTAGCAATAAGCTGAGCTAATTTAGTTTCTTGTTTTTGAGTTGCCATTATAAGGCACTATCTAATATTAATTGCTGTAAATTATCGTAAGTACTTGCAATGACTTGTACTTATTTAACTGATACCTATCCAGGCTCGAATGGACCATAAGTATGGAGGGACAGGCGTATAAATAGCCGTGTATCCTTGCGGGTCGAGGACGACAGAAAAATTATTATCTGGAATGCATAATAATTCAATTTGCCTTTTTTTGAGCAAACTTTCAAAGAGGAATTGGTGACGGTCAGGTGGCGTTTGTAGCCTAACTCCAGCAAATAATGCAAAAGCGGTACCTGTGCTTCTCCTGGCGAAAGTCTTGAAGAATCCTTCTGGGCAGGTGGCCACCTTGCTTGCCCGTACACTGGTCACTTGAAAGTCTATAATTTGGATTTAATCGGACGTGGGTTATTATTTTTAATTTTGAAAACTTAACACAGTATATCCCCAAGGATTACGGGATAACGTAATAAAGTTTGCGGTTTTGCGGGCGCGATGAACTGAGATTGAAAAAACGTGGTTTGCGGTGAGACGAAATGCCTCCGTTCAGCGCCGGTGCACTATGACGTCTGACAGCCATCATTAGCTGTCACTAGCCGCAGGATTCTCTAAACCCCGCGACACACAATATCCGCGGCTGCAATATAAGCCTAAGACAGACTACAGACACCTTATAAACCGTCCACAATCAAAAAAATGTAAGGGGCAATAACTTGCCACACCAGTAACAGTTCAATATTCTTGGCTCCGACTACGCCTAATGGATTTTCCGATCCACCTGGATCGGATAATACAAGACCTAAAAAATAAATATAGCGTTGGTTATGATGACATCTCAACAAAAGTATTCAAATTCGTTTCCACAGTGATATCAGGTCCCATTTGTCATGTAATTAATTTAAGTATTTGCTCTGGAATCTATCCTGATACTAAAGCCCACTATAATTAAGCCTCTATTTAAAAAAAGGTGATAATACTGACATTAATAACTACCGACCAAATGCGCGTATACCGGTAATATCAAAAATATTTAAGAAAATTATTTATAACTGTATATATTCCTTCTTCACCAAACACAACATTTTAGTGAAGGAACAGAAAGGCTTTAGGAAAAACAAATCCATAAACTTGGCTATCTATGAAATCAAAAGCAAAATCAAAATCAAAAGTCATTTATTCAAACTAGGCTGAAAATCAGCACTTTTCGAACGTCAAAGTTACATAAGACAGTCCTCCAAAAATGCCCACCCGTCACCACTTCCTAGTGGTGACGGGTGGGCTGCCTTTAGCTGGGAAGAAGAAGTGGTGGAACAAACTCCCCAGCAGCTCGTCTGTCTGTTTAGTTATATAAACTTGATTCTATACAAATCGTATGCAAAGTAATTAACATTATGAAACACAAAACATTGGATTAAATTACACACTTGCCATACGTTAGCTAGCACGCGCCAGTATACCAACAAAACAATGAACAAACTGTACTCAAGCAGATAAAAATTACAACATAAAAAAACGTAAATAGAACTTAATACCTAAATAAAAGGCAGGCATAAAGGCATAAAGGGCGTGCCCGCTTACATAAGGCAATTGCTGTAGCTCGAAGTGAGAAATGATAAACTAGCCCAATCGAAGTAAAATAAGTAAACAATTACTAATAACAATTAAAACCATGGTCAGCAAGACGACCAGGCACCACAAGCAGCACCCGTTCACGAGCATAACGCAAAGATCAGCCATCACCCCCCTCACCATATTGGAGGGAAGGAGGCAACCCGACTGATGACTTCCTTAATATTATAATGCCAGATATCGATCAAAGAATTCCCACTAGTGCTATATTTATGGAAATGACGAAAGCCTTTGATCTAGTCGATCATAATATTTTGTTAGGAAAACTAAGTGCATACGGAATAAAGGGAACCGGACTTTCTCTGATAAAATCCTACCTTGACAATATAACACAGTGTACGGAAGTTGGACGAATTTGCAAAAAGGATAAAAAAGAATATAAATTCATTTCAGGAAAACCTAAAATCACATTTGTCGTGCCACAAGGCAGCGAATTGGGACCACCATTGTTTTTAGTGTATATAAATGACTTTCCAAAACACGTCACTTTTCCAATGGTTCTTTTTGCCAATGACAGTACTTTAATTATCAGGCATGATAATTTCAATAGAAACTATGAAAGTGACAATAAAAAAGGCATTACAACAATCAATTGCTTGGCTTGAACAAAATAATTTAACTCCTAATTTAAATAAAACTAAAATCATGCAGTTTCGACAAAAAATTACCACTTCTGACATCAATCTATCTTTTAATAATAAAACAATTGAAGAAATAGGACATGTAAAATTTTTAGGATTGACAATAGACTCTAAACTGACGTGGAAAGAACATTCATCGATCCTAATTACAAAATTGACCAGGTTTGCCTTTGCTCTTTATAAACTCAGCAAAATAGTAAATCAGGCGGCTGTCGTAACCGCGTGTTATGGCTACGTAGATTCGTTATTACGTTACGTAGTAACTTTCTGGGCAAATTCTTGTGAAAAACTTGAAATTTTTAAAGCGCAAAAGAGGTGCATAAGGTCCATGTGCAATCTTAAATCAACAGAAACTTGCAAACCACATTTTATCGCCTTAAAAATACTAACGTTACCTTATCTGTATATAATATATGAGACCGCTTTGTTCATAAAGAAAAACAGTGATTCATTTAAAAAAGCTTCCGAAAAAAGCTATGGATCGATAAGACCAACATATAGACATGAATTATGCCTAAGAAGTTCAAAAACCGCCTTTATGCACAAGAGCATACTTTGCATGGCTCCAAAAATTTTTAATAAGCTACCAAATGACATAAAAGATTTAAACTTGACACAATTTAAACGTAAACTAAATACATTTTTAATAGACAAATGCTATTATACCATTGACGAATTCCTAGTTGACCAAATTTCATGTGACTGACATTTTATGTATTTATATTTTTTCAACTTAATTTTTAATATTCTAATTTTAAAATGCATGCCTTAATGGATAGATTTTTGAGGTACTATACAATATTTTTAAGACACTGTCTTATCACCAAAAATCGTTTTAATAAAAACTTTGACTTTAACTTTGACACCCCCGCTTGGCTAGACCAATCCCGCAGAGGCGGGTCAGCACCAGTCGGGGGTTGAGTTGCAGAGTGCTTAAGTGCCCCCGTAGCACCCGGTGCAAGTGTGCGAGGGAACACGGGGTAGTTTAAGTCAGTAGAAGTCTGACAGACCCCTCCGTCCACCCCAGGGCGCAGGATATCCATGAGGATTTCCAACCCGTTACAATAAAAAAAATCATCATTATCGATCATTATTACTATGCGATAATAGAATAAGATTAGTTTTCTAGGGTTAAAAACACATTATACATCAATGTCTCCACATACTTAACCTAACGACTTAGCAAAAAAGGTGTGCACACAAACCTATTTCCGAGATTATAACAAACTCCACGAGTCCTCGACGTATCCAATTTTGAGATTACTTTCCTCACAGTACATCTGTATCGCAAACTTAGAACTCCGAAGGGATGGTACTTCGTCGACCAAAATGAGATTGGCTTTTGTTATCTCGATGTAGGTAGTTTCACTAAGGTTAGAGTCTATTCACGTAGAAGGCTAGTACCCGGCGGCGGTGCCGGAATTTGTCGCTGACAAACACTGGTCGGTGCAGGCAGTTTTCATACTTTTTTCCAAATCAGCGCGGACCAGTGCGAACCGGCGCCAACTATTTTAGAGGAACTTGTCGGCGCTTATAGGCGACGGTTATCAGCTTTCTACGTAAATAGATCCTAAGATAAAATGTGTCAAATGTGAACAAAGTAAATTTTGGAGTCGTCGTGTGTTTTATTTACTCTTTTGGTCCTCATGGGCGATAGGGATCTACAAGGACCGGATTCATTTTGTGGTCTTTTGAAGCGATTTCTGAGAACGCGTTGGATCGGTTTACTACGGATAAAGAGGCCTTTGATGTTTGTATAAAACCTACGTAACCTCTTTAGAGAAAATGCTTTGGTCCTGTGATGGTATCTAAGATTTACTGTAAAGCTCTATTGTCCTCCTATTTCTATAAAATGCAGATGGTAGAGGGGAATATTAACCCCAGTAACGTCTTACTCTGCTTTTGTGAATCTATTTGGAACAATACCTGTTATTTTATTTTATATTCGAGAACCAAAACATGATCGGTTTTCGCACTAACTACGGATTGATAGAAGTTATAAAATGTTAAAACGATATTTTATACGGTAGTCTCAGGTACGACTGCATTTTGCAAGACGTTACAAAAACATAAAAATGTACAATTAAAAAAAAAAAAACTGTCGCACTCCGTTAAAAGGTAAAGATCACGATTTGTTTTGACAATCTACCATTTTTACCATACGGATGCGAATCCTGTGCGGAATTCGACGCGGGCAGTCGCGTCCCGCACCCTGCGCGAGATTCTCCTCAGTATGGCTAGAGCTTGAGAGTTTATAATCATAATGAATGTTACTTTTCATGTAATCTATCCCTTCTCTATTTCCTCTTCTTTTTGTGTGTTCTGTCCCTTTTTATTTACCATGCTTTTTAAAACAGTGGGAAAATAGATGATCGCGTGCTTTTGTTGCATATTCGGGGCAACCTGTTCCTAATGAGGAGTTCTTGCATTAGTGCTTCAAGTCTCGCGTACATTTGGGCGGGCCGCACCGCATCTCAACGCATAACGCATATTGCAAAAATCCTCCTGCACTACTTTAGTAAGTTTTGTATAAACTATCACACACTACAGGGCTGCATCGCAACGCAAAAATATGTGTGGCGAGCGATCCGTCAATGAGTTGCGGCCTGCCGAAATGTGTGTGAGCCTCATAGCGTTGGACTGGAAACAGTTCAAATTCAAATTCAAAAATAAATTTGAATCTGTCTGGAACAACTACTGCGTTGCGGTGCGGCCCGTCGGCTTCTAATGTGCGTTGACGAATTTTTGCAATATGGCGCGCTGCGAGCCGCCGCGGCTATAATGGAGCGCCCATTATGATAGCTTATCAATACCTAAGTAATTATCGGATCAAAGGAAAAGTAGTTTCAAAAACTCTTTCCCAGTCGCAAACGAAAACATTATCGAGATCTCGCCATAGAATTTCCTCACTGAAAATACCTATCGGTAAATTGAAAAATGGCGAAACTAATTTGGTGTTCACGACGCGACGTAGCCAATGTCGGAAAATTCAGATTCTAATTAAAAATACTCGTTTATACTTGATTAGATTTTCTATCAGTTCGCTCATCTGTGCATGTTTGAATATCTTCAAAAGAATAGTTAGCTAAACTTTTTGGGATCTTTAAAAGGAATCTGCTGTTTGATGTGTAAAAACTTAATCGCTGCTGAAGTTTCGTTTTGTGGTAGAAATGGGGGCTTTTAGTAAGTGTACTGTTTGGTGTTTTATCTTTAAACTAGCGACCCGCCCCAGCTGCGCACGGCTGGACAAAACAACAAGATTTATTTATTAAATATCAGCTTAATATAAATGCTTTGTAAGTACATTTATATCTTTCGGAATATATTCTCTAAATGGTGGTGGAAGCCGTATAAAAATCCATTGCGTCGTTAAGCAGAACAACACGGTCACACGAAAACCGACTTTGATTTAAAATATTAAGAGAAACCTTCCACTTGTTTACGGAAATACACGTTTTGGGTATTTTTATGTGGCCTACGCAAATGTCCTGTAGATCTGGTAGCGTCGTGTGACGGGTCGTTGAGCTTCCTATAATAGGGTAGATTTACAGGATGACTGATTCATGCATGACGTCTGTAGGGACAGGTAAACTCCAAGCTGCAATGGCCCTTCCAGACATTGCCCTGCGTTGTTAGTTACTTAAAGTCGTAATAATTATAATCTTTGGACTTCCAAAGCGATCATGATCTCTGAGTTTGTTTCGGAATTTCTTCTCAGGGATCGGTCAGCTAGGAACTGCCGGCGCGGCGGCGCCATCGAGATAAAGAATTTTTATCAAAAAATGATGTAAAACTGTCTTAAAAGACCTCTACTTACAGAAATACACAAGCATCATCATCATCATCACAACTTAAGTTACCAAAAATGTTTCCGTTGATCAGAATGTTAAAAACTGAATTATAAAATGAATTTGAATGAATTTGTATATTTGGGGAGTCTGTTTACAAGGGATTGAAAAATTGATGAAGATGAAAGGAGAGTAAATGCGGGAAATAAAGCGAATGGTGCTATACATGCGATTGTGACCAACCAGTCAATGCCCAAAGAGGCTCGAATGGCTGTTCATAATGGTGTGCTGGTGCGTACGCTTATATATGGAAGTGAAGGTTGGGTGTGGCAAAAGAAGCAAGAAAGTAGAGTAAATGCTGTGGAAATGCGTTCCTTGAGAAGCATGTGTGGTGTGGCTATAAATGATAGGCTGAAAAATGATGCGATAAGACAGCAGTGCGGTTTAAAAGAAGATGTAGGTAGTGACAAAAATTTAAGAGAGTATGCTTAGATGGTTTGGTCATATTGAGAGGATGAATGAAAGACGACTAACAAAAGGTATTTATAATGCAGATGTGAGTGGAAACGCCGGGAGGGGCGCTCCAGGAAGACATGTAGTGACCTCATTGGTGATGTTCTTAAAAAAGGTCAGGTGCGTAGTACTCGCAACTGGCGTGCCTGTATGACCAGATGTATGAACGTAAAAGAAACAGAAGGAGTATGTAAGGAACGTAGCAGGTGGCATTCTATAGTTTATGCCTACCCCCATGGGAAGAAGGCGAGAGTTTATGTATGTGTGTGTCTGTAAAATCAATATGTTTCAGGGATCATCTACGCACTCAGCACAATGTTCAGCCTAGCATATTGTTACGAGTATTCCTTTGCGTTCGATGTCCCTGCCATTTTGAATAGTTTGTCCAACATGGCAACACAAGCCTGGTACTCCACACAAGCCTTGACCTCCTCACGGGCCTCATCGGATCCCGATGTGGATCCGGATTCGGATGTGGGAGGTACAACATTAGCAGGAAAACTTCAGAAGGTATCGTTTTTTTTCCATAATATTTTGCGTCACGCATTTTTTCATGACAACACCTGGTACAAGAGTTAAGCGGTGACCGCCACATAACAGCTGTGGTAACGGCCGTCATGAAAGTGATGGTAGCGGGGTTTGACATTACGGTGTAAAAAAATGCACTCAAGGAAAACGCACCAAATTAATTTCACATTTCATTGGACGGTAAATTGCGGACGCTATGTGGCGGCCATCGCAGTTTCAGAAAACTCTATCTTTAGCCTTAAAAATATGTTGTCATCGATAAAATTGATTTGGTTGTCATCTGAATTCTTGCCGATATGTGCATATTTTTCGGTTTATTGTACCTACTGGCAGCTTTTCTAGAGCCACCAAACAAGCGTTATAAATACTGGGCCAAAATTTTTGAATGACCACAATTGACTGTTAAAAACGTTATCAGTTAGAAACTGTTATGAAGAATGACAGTTTCAGTGACAGTGTTATAAAGTATAAATTAGAATGATTGCCAACACTCACGGCATCATTCTAATTTACTTTAACGAGTTGGCACATAATTTTATCTTCTTTCATTCTCTTTTTCAGCTGTCACGTTTGCAATACTCCCTATTCATTCAAATCATTGCTCACAATCTATCTATATTATCTGTGGTCCCTCTTCCTCTCCATCCATTTATACCAGGACACTCAGAAAGTATTGCGAAAAAAAGTTTTTATGTATGAGAAACTGGCCAGTTATAATCTATTTTGAAAATATAATATGATTATTTGTAAGTAAAAGAAGGTACGTTCCAATTTTAAAATTTCCCTCCGCATTATTTGCGAGCTAATTTAAATTATCGTGTCTCATTCAAAAATGGATCTGCGCCGGGAACATTTTCGCGCTATGATTTTTTAAGATTTCAAGTGTTGCGTGACACCAGACTTAGATAGACTTCAAATGACATTAATGGATGAAGGCCCTTCTAAGGCAAACGTGTATCGTTGGGCGACTAGCTTTGAGGGATGAAGATAGAAGTGGTCGCCCTTTAATAGCTGTTACGGAAAAAAACGTGCTAGCAGTAAAAAATTAATCCATGACAATAGGCGAGTTATGTATGCATTAAGAGTTTCAGCACATACTGCAGGTTAGATCTGGAACCTTCATGAAATTCTACACGTGCTTCTTCGCGTGAGGAGGATAGTTTCACGCTGGGTACCGCACAACCTCACCGATGGTCAGAAGCAGGCCCGGGTGGAATGGTGTCGTAATATGATAAACAAATTTGAAGCAGGCTCGTCTCGGCGTGTTTACGACATCATTACAGTCTTGGATTGATCAATACGATCCAGAAACGAAGCGCCAATCGCCGGTTTGGGTGTTTCAAATCGAATCAACGCCTACCAAAGTGAAGCGATCTAGAAGCGGGGGTAAGATTTTGATCGCGAGCTTTTTCAATTGGACTGGCTACTTGGTGTCAATTCCTTTACAGAACCAAAGAAGCATCAACGCTGAATGGTATACTACCAAATGCTTGGCAGAAGTTTTCTCTGTTGTGAGCAACAAGCGATCAAACACAGGGCTCTATGGACTACTGCTCCACCACGACACCGCGCTCAAAACTTCCTGGACAGCACTCCGGTCAAACTCCTGGGTCACCCTCCTTACAGCCCTGACCTAGCACCGTGTGACTTCTTTTTATTCCCGAAAATAAAATATCAGCTCAAAGGGATACAATTTTCTTCGCCGGAAAATGCGCTGTCAGCGTTCGGGCAGGCTGTAAACGAGGTGTCTGCGGCGGACTGGAAAAGTGTTTCGAAAACTGGTTCTGACGCATGAAACTTTGTATAGAGACTAGTGGAGAGTACTTTGAAAAGATTTAATAATAAAATATTTACCTATGTACTACATTATTTTAAATTTTCGCAAAACTTTCTGAGTGTTCCACGTATGTATTCCATAAATTTTTCATGTTTTCTTTCCCTAAAAAACTATTCGGACGATAAGGCAAAAAAAAAAAAACAAAATTTCGCCATTTCGGTCCAGCTGTTCTCAAGCGATGTGCTTACCAAAGAACAGCATTTCATTTTTATTCGTACAAAGGGTCAAATTAAGTTAGCTAGGAAAACTCCGCAGACGTGATAGGTATACCTAAATATGATTGAAAAAAAAAAAATTGCGATGATTTTTTTTGTGAAGACATCGACCGCAGTTAGTGTAGTCCCTCAAAATATCAGATTTAAAAAATCCGTTTTTTTCTTGAACGGGATGGGTATTGATATCGTAACACGACAAAATAATAGAAAACTGATTTTCTCAACTCATACTCCAAGTAACAGTCGTTGAATGTCATAAAAAGCACGAAAATATTTTATTTTTATCGTGTTTAGATATCGCGTCTGTAGAGTTTAATTTGACCCTGTAGATTAAGACGTAGAAACTGTAATTAAGGCGCTGACAAGACCCAATTGACCAAAATAGGCTTCTCTTAAGAAAAAAATTGCCAAATGTGTATAGTTTGTGATAGCGGAAAAAGTATATGTTAATTTTGAACATATTTCCCAGAACTTAGTTGTTACCAAAACGCGTTTTGAAAAAAAATCTCGATACAAACTAACGTTAAACTAACCTCTTACATTGAGTTCGAATCCAAAATATCTGTATTAAATATCAACATACCTTACGTATTTAATTAATAACAAGAACGTTTTATTTGAATGCAGAACTTGGTTGTTTTTTTATTTTCGATTACTCAAATCAATTTTGAGTAATTAGATAATTGCTTCATATTTTGCAATAAATTACAAGCGTTGTGTCATCGCACCTCTCTTTCTTTCCTATGCAATCTGACAGTGACCGCGGTTTAGGATTTGTCAGCGTCTTAAATTAAAATCCAATGAAATGATCGTCAGGTAACATGGAATGTGGTTGCCTACATGGCTACTATGCTAAACTCATTGACTAGAAGAATGACTGAAATGAAACCTCTAGTAGAGATGGGCCCAGGATCGTTCAAGTCAGAACAAGTGAAATACCCACCGCACTATTTCGTAGACCGTCTCAAGACGCTGCTGAAAATCAAAAAGAAGGCAGAAGAAAAGAACAAGCTCCTTAATAAACCGGAAAAATGATGTGGCTAGATTACAAGGTGCAAGGGACATCGACTGTTTCATACAAAAGTCTAATCCTGAAAGTTATACAGAAAAAATGTACGGAATAGCCGTTTTGTTTTATAACTCACAAAAAATGTCAACGATCTGGTGGGTCTAGAAATCATGTACTGAATTCATGGTAACAGTTTGCGCGTTGATGTCCCTTACACCCTGTATATTACTAGAAAAAAATATGAAAATGTTTTTAAAGCTCCTATTTGGCGTTTTATTTTATGAAATTGGCAAACAAGCCCACCGGATGGTAAGTGGTACCCGCTTTCGGACATCTACAATGCCAGAGACAATCCTAACCTAACTTTAAATTAAATAAATAAATATATATTATAATATTCCCACGAGATCGAGACTTATGTGGGAGAAACCACGGGGTGCAGCTAGTATTATTATATTTAACATTTATATTCATTTTTTTATAAAGACAGTAGATTAGATTTTTTTGTTTGTTTGTAATGGATAAACTCAAAGACTAAATAACTGATTTTGAACATTCTTTCACTTATAGAAAGCTACATTGTCAACGAGTAACATGGGCTGTATTTTTTTTAATTAAGGTATCCAAAGTTTGCCTATAAAGGCTCCTACATACTGGCGCGACTTGTCGCGCGACGCGACGCGACACAAAGACACCGCGTGTAGCGCTACAAGCGGTGCCTTTGTGTCGCGACGCCTTAAAACATTCACTTGAATGATTCACAAGATCACGATTATTTGGCGTGCGCTGCGAAAACTATTGATAATACATAAAATAATGTATTACATTTTTATAGTAGGTACTTATATACCCACAAAACAACCGTGAGGTTATATGCCTAACTATTATAGAGTTAATTCACAATAACCGTTTTTTGTTCAAATAAGTAAATCAAAACATCGGTAGAATCGAAAGATGATGACATTCGTATCATGATATTAATCCTTATCCAACTAAATAGTTTCATAATCAATGTTGTATGTAGTACATGTAAATTCTTCTTTAAATTATTGGAATCGGACCTCTCGTTTAGAACTTTAGAAGTTACGACGGGTATAAAAATGCTATTTAAGTAATAAAATACTGCGGTGTGAGTGAACAGCCTTAACGCTTAGTCTATTAGTTACCTACACATTATATTTTTGTAGCTTTACTACTTTTCATCCCGGTAGTACGTTCCCGTGGGATATTTTCCGACATCCACGCGGGCGAAGCCACGGGCAAAAGCTATTCTATTATAAATTCGAAAGTGAGTTTGTTTGTTTATTTGTTTGTTTGTTTGTTTGTTTGTTTGTTTGTTTGTTTGTTTGTGTATTACGCTTTCATGCTAAAACGGCTGAAAGGATTTGGATGAAATTTGGCACATGGGTAACCATGACCTGGATTAGGTCATAGGATACTTTTTTCCCACGGAATAGAGATTTATGCGGGTGAAACCACGGAGCGCAGCTAGTGCTGGATTATATGTGCCTGTAGTGAATCACCATCAGAAGACACACCTTCCAAACCAACGGAGCTGTTCTGCACAAATCTCACCGTGAAATCTTTGATGAAGTGAGTTTGAAATGAGCTGTCAATAGTCTCAATCACGTAGTGTCAAAAACATCAAATGGAATGACAGCCCACTTCAAGATTACACGATGAGATTTTTACAGAATAGACTCGCAGAACACGACAACGCGGCTTGACGGTAGTTCTTTCCCGGACAAGCTCTTGTGCAAGAATATTTACTTCTACAACCGAATTAAAATTAGAACGATTAACGTCACCTAAATAATGATAAGGCTAGGCACGAAAACACTCTTTTGTGAACATTTCTTATCTAATTGAGAAAAAGCTTGATTAATTAAAATACGAGGCTATAAAAAAACAGTTTTCATGGCGCAAAACCAATCGTGCTAGTCACAGCACCTCTTAATAGGGAGGAAACGCCTGGGTGTCATCACTGTGTGGTCCGCCCGGAGGACACGGTGGAGCATGCGGTGAAGGTCTGCTCGGCTTGGGCAGAGTACCACCGTGTCCTCGTGGAGGCTATCGGCGGCGAAGATCTCTCGCGTCCGGCCCTGGTCCAGGCCATGGTACAGAGCGAGAGGGCATGGGCAGCCGTCACCTCCTTCTGCGAAGCAGTAATGCTCACGAAGGAGGAGGCGGGACGGTTGAAAGAAAGGCAAATTTCACGCCCTGTCGCCCCTAGCCGCCGCAGGAGACGCACTGGGTGACGGGAATCCCGGGCGGATTTCCTGCCACCGTAGGGGCGGGCTTGCGAACGGGAGCAATGGGTAGCTCACCGTCCGGTAAGGTCCGGGCCCGGGTCGACGGCGCGTTGTATTCCACGCGCGCCTTATAGAGATGTCGTCAGCACAAGTGTAAGGGTCCACTAGGGCCAATGCCTGCCGGGGTCGTGGGAAAGTCCGGAAGGGATACCGAGGCCCCTGGCAACACAGGCAACGAAAGGAACACGGGTGGGTTTTAGTCAGTGAGAGTCTGACACACCCTTCCGCTCCGCTCAGAGCGGGAGAAGTTATTTCATAATTTCCCACCCAATAAAAATATGTCTAGTTGAGTGTCCTGTAACTAGTTTCATCACTTCAGCGCTCTCGAAAATATCGTTCATTTCGCCTTTGATTAATTTACTCCAGATACATTTTAATAAAATAAAAATTTGATTTTATGTCATGGTTAGCTGAAAACTTCTTGAGAGTTTTGTTAAATAATCGGAAAAAATACATTATTGACAGGGTTTCTTTAAATTATAAAATATATTACTATAAAAAAAACTAGTTGCGAATATTAGTGATTTTCCATGAATACATAAATTATTTGAAAAATCCCTTTAAGCCACATGCAAAACTAAGAACCCGACTTTTCAAATCACAAAAAAAATTGTTTCAATTATTTTTCCCTTTCTCACGAAAAGTTGTACTTGTTAGTGACAAGCCCAACTAAAATTAAAATTAAACTAATTACTAAAATTAACTTTAACACAACGCTATGGAAATGCTTCAGCTAAATTATCTTAAAAACTGAATACGAAACTGTAGGATGATTAGTATTCAGTGCAAAATCTGCATTTTACCTTTTCGCAAATTACAGTGCAACTAGGGTAACCAAGGAGTATAATAACATTCTAGGACCTTATAATTACAATTTAATTATGCGCGATGGGAAACGATGTAGGAAGCAAAATGTGAATATGATGGAAAATGTGCAAACTGTGCAAACGAGGAAAATAGGGTGAAATTTTGACATGCGAATGAGAAGCATTCATTGTAAACGGTTTTAGACACTAGGGTTAAAAACTGAAAATTCGTCATAGGTGGCAGCACTGCTATTAGTCTAGAAGCCGCAATTTTTCTGAATATGTTTACTGTTTTGTCGATCCCAAAATAATCGAATATTAGAAAAAAACATTACACAACTTGGGAGTGTGGCACAATTAAAAGAAGATCTAAGAAAAAGGGAAGCGTCTACTACTGATAGAAAAGCAAGTTATTCTTTAGTTATAACATAACATTACACCACACCTGTAATCCCCGAAGGGTTAGGCAGAGGTGTACCTATAGTATGGGCAGTGACAGCTAACTGTCAAATTCTTAGACCAATGATAGTAGCGACATCTGAAGTTATCAAGTGGCAGTTTTTCACTCTATTGGAAATGTCTCTTTTGAAAGAGAAAATGTCCGTAGATGACGTAAAAGAATCAAAACCAAAATATTTTATTTCACACAAACCTTCATGGGCTCTTATGAAAGGTCAGAAGCTAGGTGCACGGTTCCAATTGGTCGTTTCCTATGGAGAAGAGCTGGCAAGAAACTCCACGGTTACTCTTTTAAAAATAATTGGATTTTACAATGTTTTCAAATTACAGTGTCAATAGGTATGGGAGGACAGTGTAGGCCTGTCATGAAGTACTTAACAAAATATATGGTCTGCAAATCTAGTCTATTAAGCCTACAACGGTCTCACATTCACAAAATATAAAGGAATCTATGTAAAATATTAATAAAATAATGAAAACCTATTTAAACCAAATGACATGTTTGCCATTACACTGTTACATAATCAGCCTATAATGTTCCCACTGCTGGGACACAGGCCTCATCTCGGTGAGAGGGAGTGGGCCGTAATCCACCACGCGGGCTCAGTGCGGGTTGGTAGATGTCACATATCTTAAAAAAATCGGAAGACTAAGGTCTTCAACCAGTGCGTTCTGGCAGTTCACATACGGTGTCAAAACGTAGCCACTGACAGTCGGGCTGGTCCACAAATTCAAGGTCACTTAGCGCGTCATGGAGCGGGCTATACTCGGAGTTTCTTTGAAGGATAAGATCAGAAATGTAGTTATCCAGAAGAGAACCGGAGTTACCGACATAGCCTGCAGAGTAAAGTAAGTAAGCAAGCTGAAGTGGCAGTGGGCTGGCCATGTTTGTCGAAGGACCGATGGCCGGTGGAGCAGACGAGTCCTGGAGTGGAGACCGCGTATCGGCAAGCGTAGTGTGGGACGCCTCCCAGCTAGATGGACCGACGACCTTAAAAAGGTGTCTGGAATAGACTGGAAGCGGGAGGCGGAGGATAGGGTGTTGTGGCGCAGCTTGGGAGAGGCCTATGTCCAGCAGTGGACTGTTATAGGCTGAGTTGATAATAGATATTTACATAGTTATGCCATTTATGAGAAACCACGGAAGCCACATGCGCAGAAGGAATTATTGCCAAACTTCCTTGTCTTCAACCTAGACTTCGTTACTACGTAATCTTATAATATGCTTTTTAGATAAGGACACGTTTGATGTGGGTTTTGAACTTTCGATCGCAAAGTTCTGTAACCAACTTTGGCAACTTGTTATAAAACCGGATACTGTTGATAACAAAAAGGACTAAACCAACACTACATCATATAATGACAAAAGGGCCTAGGCAAAGTTTCATTTTATCGGTAGTAGGGTAGCGGGAACGATGATGGAAAACTAAAAGTGTGTTGTATTGACATAAGCTACTGAAAATCTTATGTCAATCCTGTTGGAAATCGTTATAGAAATACGAAACGCTTTGAAAGTGATTGCCGTTTATCTAGGCCATCTGGTGCCAAAATGAAAAAAAAATCAAGCATCGAACAATTTGTTCGCATGTGCGTACCACTAACAAACATCAAACTCTGAGTTCGTCAAAAATGTTCGTGTCGATCCACTTTCGTTGTTCTGTGTGGACGGTTTATGATATACGTGTTCGCTTTGCTAATTTACACGTACAATGTACGTCCACACGTATGAACCAAATGTTCGGTGTTCGATGTTCGTGTTCACCATCTTTTGTACGCTCGTGCGTACACGAATTAGCGTTTTCACCCCCTCAACAGTTTTCCTGAAACCTGTGCGAGCTGAGAAATAAATTATTGTTTTGTAAAGTCAGGGAAATTAAGCAAATTGACCACCAACTCAAGTTGTACGTATATCCAAATCACAACTTGTGCTTTATTTGTGCAGAAAAAACAATTGTTCTTTCTTTTTCTTTGACAGTTACATGAAATGGCTGTAACATGCCAAATTGAAATTCATTTCCGCTGAGCATAAGGTCCTGGGTTCAGTTGCCGGGTCGGGCAAACTGTAATTGTTTTTTTTTTACCCGACTGCCCCAGAAGGAGTAATGATAATATTTTTCGAGAGTATGTATGTATGTATGTATGTATGTATGTCTAATTCTTTGGCACGCTCTGTAGCCTAAACGGCTTGATGGATTTTGACATAAGAGGTGTCGTTAGATAGGTCTTCATTGTGAGAGTGACATAGGCTGTATAATATTTATATATTGCCCATTCCATCTGCAAATACAAATATTTGCTGATGGAAAAAGAGGGGGAAGATTTTTTTTTTTAATAAATTATAACAATATTGATATCAAATCAAAGCTAGTAATGAGTCAATTCACATTCACTTTTTAGTTGTATTAATATATACATTACATGTTGTTGTATTAATATATACATTACATGTATATATTAATACAACTAAAAAGCTTGAAATAAAACAAATTATTTAAAAAACAATGGCGGGGAGAAACCAATAACCTGAAATATGGTGTAACTTTTGTTTGTCCGCCTGTGATACCAAAATTCTATAGATTATAATGCTTGTTTTTCTCTTTTCAGTTATGTGTTTTTGCAATCGAGTTTTTGTTTTTTAAATAATTTGTTTTTTCCGTTTAGAATTTCTCAGTAGCAGCCCGGAGTTTGGATTTGTGCTCGGTTGATGGCAATAGGCTCACCCCCTATTACATGGGACTTAAACATAACTGGTGAAATGTGGGTGTACTATAGGTACACCCACAGGCGTGATGTTACGAGTAATTAATTCCACTGACTGTACCATGAGAACGTGAGGTTTATCCTGAATTGCTAGAACGCAATGTCACTGTAGTTGCAGGTGTCAGCAGGCTGCAGGCATTAATGTGATTAGTGCTAGACATACCCTCTGAAGACTCAAATGCGCGTTCCAAGGATTTGCTTCCATGAACTTGTAGTTGTATCACGTTTTCTTGGTAAAGAAGTTACTTGATAATAAACTGTGCTGTAATTGTAAAGCAATAGGTAAGTGGTAAGTGGTCTTTAGATAATTTGGTTGGTATTTTTTTGGCTAGATTTGTAATATAAGGTCCCGTTAAAAAAGGAACGAAATAAATTTATTTGGCCCGGGTTAAGGCGCACAATATTCATACAAAAACAAAAAACAGAAAGTACTTAAAACAGTATTGTGTGCCTCACGGCTGCGCCAAATAGGCCCAGTTCAATGCCAGACAACTGGTGCTAGTGCTTGACACTGGTTTTCAACTGGATCTTATGTTACGAGGACGTCTTACGGATGTAAACCAGTTTTTATAGTGTGTGTATTTAAATAAAAATGTAGATAGATATGTGTAGCTAACAATAATAAATCGATGGATATTTGTTTAAAAAATAATTCTAAAGTGGTGTTGAAAAGAAATGGTATGGCTTCACAAGAAACAATGGACTATCGTCGATAACTAATATTGCTATACCATAATTCATATCAATGAAACATTCAAATTGATCATGTTTAGCTTCCGTTGCGCATCCATGAGATACTGCCGTAGGCGTCTTCACGTCCGGTAAGGACCAGGCCCGGATCGACGGCGTGTTGTATTCCACGCACGCCTCAAAGAGATGTCGTCAGCACAAGCGTAGGGGCTAGTGGACCCCTACGCTTTTTGGCCGATGCCTGCCGGGGTCGCGGGAAGGTACCAAAGGGTTACCGAGGCCCCTGGCAACACAGGCAATGGAAAGAATACGGGTGGATTTTAGTCAGCAAGTGTCTGACAAACCCTCCCGCTCCACCCAGAGCGGGAGAAGTTATTTGATTATTTCCCACCCAAAAAAAAAGGCGTCTTCTAAATGTGTCGATCGTGTTAATTGCTCGAATAGGTGGTGGCAGGTTATTCCACACTTTCGAAGTCTCATAACGGAAGCTACCTCTAAAAGTGGCTGTTCTGTGACTGGGTCGAAAGTTGCTGCGAGCATTGCCTTCTCCCACATTATCGTCTACCCGCCATCCAACTCAACGTAATCCGGTTTCTGGGATTTAACTACACCGTTCACTAGGCGATGATCAGTACGATATTACATACATGAACTCACGCGTTCTTCCCATGGAAGTAAACTGAAACTACAGATTAGAAGACCACCTGCTACGATCTTTACATAGTCCATTTGCTTCGTTTACGTTCATACATCTGGTCATACACGCACGCCAGTTGCGAGTACTGCGTACCTGACCTTTCTGAAGAACATCACCAATAAGTTCACTATATGTACTTCTAGGGCGTCCCCTCCTGACGTTTCCACTCACATTTGCTAAGTCATCAGTACGATATTGTACCGTACAAAGTTGGGATCACACGTGTAGAGGTGCATTTGCGTGCTGCATTTGTTATTAACTGTATGAACAGTGGGATGAAGATCCCAGATGTTAAAAATAAATGCACTATGAAACTGACATGAGACCCCAACATTATACAGTGCGTGCGTTTCATCCCGGCAGTTTTTTCCCGTGGGATATTTTCCGACATCCACGCGGGCGAAGCCACGGGCAAAAGCTATTCTATTATAAATTCGAAAGTGAGTTTGTTTGTTTATTTGTTTGTTTGTTTGTTTGTTTGTTTGTTTGTTTGTGTATTACGCTTTCATGCTAAAACGGCTGAAAGGATTTGGATGAAATTTGGCACATGGGTAACCATGACCTGGATTAGGTCATAGGATACTTTTTTCCCACGGAATAGAGATTTATGCGGGTGAAACCACGGGGCGCAGCTAGTGCTGGATTATATGTGCCTGTAGTGAATCACCATCAGAAGACACACCTTCCAAACCGACGGAGCTATTCTGCACAAATCTCACCGTAAAATCTTTGATGAAGTGAGTTTGAAATGAGCTGTCAATAGTCTCAATCACGTAGTGTCAAAAACATCAAATGGAATGACAGCCCACTTCAAGATTACACGATGAGATTTTTACAGAATACACTCGCAGAACACGACAACGCAGCTTGACGGTAGTTCTTTCCCGGACAAGCTCTTGTGCAAGAATATTTACTTCTACAACCGAATTAAAATTAGAACGATTAACGTCACCTAAATAATGTTAAGGCTAGGCACGAAAACACTCTTTTGTGAACATTTCTTATCTAATTGAGAAAAAGCTTGATTAATTAAAATACGAGGCTATAAAAAAACAGTTTTCATGGCGCGAAACCATTCGTGCTAGTCACAGCACCTCTTAATAGGGAGGAAACGCCTGGGTGTCATCACTGTGTGGTCCGCCCGGAGGACACGGTGGAGCATGCGGTGAAGGTCTGCTCGGCTTGGGCAGAGTACCACCGTGTTCTCGTGGAGGCTATCGGCGGCGAAGATCTCTCGCGTCCGGCCCTGGTCCAGGCCATGGTACAGAGCGAGAGGGCATGGGCAGCCGTCACCTCCTTCTGCGAAGCAGTAATGCTCACGAAGGAGGAGGCGGGACGGTTGAAAGAAAGGCAAATTTCACGCCCTGTCGCCCCTAGCCGCCGCAGGAGACGCACTGGGTGACGGGAATCCCGGGCGGATTTCCTGCCACCGTAGGGGCGGGCTTGCGAACGGGAGCAATGGCTAGCTCGCCGTCCGGTAAGGTCCGGGCCCGGGTCGACGGCGCGTTGTATTCCACGCGCGCCTTATAGAGATGTCGTCAGCACAAGTGTAAGGGTCCACTAGGGCCAATGCCTGCCGGGGTCGTGGGAAAGTCTGGAAGGGATACCGAGGCCCCTGGCAACACAGGCAACGAAAGGAACACGGGTGGGTTTTAGTCAGTGAGAGTCTGACACACCCTTCCGCTCCGCTCAGAGCGGGAGAAGTTATTTCATAATTTCCCACCCAATAAAAATATGTCTAGTTGAGTGTCCTGTAAATAGTTTCATCACTTTAGCGCTCTCGAAAATATCGTTCATTTCGCCTTTGATTAATTTACTCCAGATACATTTTCATAAAATAAAAATTTGATTTTATGTCATGGTTAGCTGAAAACTTCTTGAGAGTTTTGTTAAATAATCGGAAAAAATACATTATTGACAGGGTTTCTTTAAATTATAAAATATATTACTATAAAAAAAACTAGTTGCGAATATTAGTGATTTTCCACGAATACATAAATTATTTGAAAAATCCCTTTAAGCCACATGCAAAACTAAGAACCCGACTTTTCAAATCACAAAAAAAAATTGTTTCAATTATTTTTCCCTTTCTCACGAAAAGTTGTACTTGTTAGTGACAAGCCCAACTAAAATTAAAATTAAACTAATTACTAAAATTAACTTTAACACAACGCTATGGAAATGCTTCAGCTAAATTATCTTAAAAACTGAATACGAAACTGTAGGATGATTAGTATTCAGTGCAAAATCTGCATTTTACCTTTTCGCAAATTACAGTGCAACTAGGGTAACCAAGGAGTATAATAACATTCTAGGACCTTATAATTATAATTTAATTATGCGCGACGGGAAACGATTTAGGAAGCAAAATGTGAATATGATGGAAAATGTGCAAACTGTGCAAACGAGGAAAATAGGGTGAAATTTTGACATGCGAATGAGAAGCATTCATTGTAAACGGTTTTAGACACTAGGGTTAAAAACTGAAAATTCGTCATAGGTGGCAGCACTGCTGTTAGTCTAGAAGCCGCAATTTTTCTGAATATGTTTACTGTTTTGTCGATCCCAAAATAATCGTATACTAGAAAAAAACATTACACAACTTGGCAGTGTGGCACAATTAAAAGAAGATCTAAGAAAAAGGGAAGCGTCTACTACTGATAGAAAAGCAAGTTATTCTTTAGTTATAACATAACATTACACCACACCTGTAATCCCCGAAGGGTTAGGCAGAGGTGTACCTATAGTATGGGCAGTGACAGCTAACTGTCAAATTCTTAGACTGATAGTAGCGACATCTGAAGTTATCAAGTGGCAGTTTTTAACTCTATTGGAAATGTCTCTTTTGAAAGAGAAAATGTCCGTAGGTGACGTAAATAAATCAAAATCAAAATATTTTATTTCACACAAACCTTCATGGGCTCTTATGAAACGTCAGAAGCTAGGTGCACGGTTCCAATTGGTCATTTCCTATGGAGAAGAGCCGGAAAGTAACTCCACGGTTACTCTTTTAAAAATAATTGGCTTTTACAATGTTTTCAAATTACAGTGTTAATAGGTATGGAAGGAGTGTAGGCCTGTCAAGAAGTACCAGGTACTTAACGAAAAATAAATGGTCTGCAAATCTAGTCTATTAAGCCTACAACGTTCTCACTAATAAAAACCTATTTAAAACAAATGACATGTTTGCCATTACACTGTAACAAGTCTTAATTGGTATCCTGTCAACAAAAGCCACTAATAAATAGTTTGATATCAAAATTGTAGGTATATAATGTCAAATAATGAAAAAATTATGTCAAGGAAGTATGTATAAAAAAGGAAAGAAAATAAACATCGTTATTTGGGAGCAGTTAATAGACAAGTTGTCCAGCTTAGTAGACACAACTTTTAGAAAAAAGCCGACAGGAGGATCCGATTGGTTTGGGCAGCATTTGGAAAACTTCGTCAAGTGTTCTCGTCGCCAATCCCGCAGTGTTTGAAGACTAAGGTCTTCAACCAGTGCGTCCTGCCAGTTCACATACGATGTCGAAACGTAGACACTGACAGTCGGGCTTGTCCACAAATTAAAGGTCACTCAGCGCGTCATGGAGCGGGCTATACTCGGAGTTTCTTTGAAGGATAAGATCAGAAATGTAGTTATCCGGAAGAGAACCGGAGTTACCGACATAGCCTGCAGAGTAAAGTAAGTAAGCAAGCTGAAGTGGCAGTGGGTTGGCCATGTTTGTCGAAGGACCGATGGCCGGTGGAGCAGACGAGTCCTGGAGTGGAGATCGCGTATCACCAAGCGTAGTGTGGGAGGCCTCCCAGCTAGATGGACCGACGACCTTAAAAAGGTGTCTGGAATAGACTGGAAGCGGGAGGCGGAGGATAGGGTATTGTGGCGCAGCTTGGGAGAGGCCTATGTCCAGCAGTGGACTGTTATAGGCTGAGTTGATAATAGATATTTACATAGTTATGCCATTTATGAGAAACCACGGAAGCCACATGCGCAGAAGGAATTATTGCCAAACTTCCTTGTCTTCAACCTAGACTACGTTACTACGTAATCTTATAATATGCTTTTTAGATAAGGACACGTTTGATGTGGGTTTTGAACTTTCCATCGCTAAGTTCTGTAACCAACTTTGGCAACTTGTTATAAAAGCGGATACTGTTGATAACAAAAAGGACTAAACCAACACTACATCATATAATGACAAAAGGGCCTAGGCAAAGTTTCATTTTATCGGTAGTAGGGTAGCGGGAACGATGATGGAAAACTAAAAGTGTGTTGTATTGACATAAGCTACTGAAAATCTTATGTCAATCCTGTTGGAAATCGTTATAGAAATACGAAACTCTTTGAAAGTGATTGCCGTTTATCTAGGCCATCTGGTGCCAAAATGGAAAAAAAATCAAGCATCGAACAATTTGTTCGCATGTGCGTACCACTAACGAACATCAAACTCTGAGTTCGTCAAAAATGTTCGTGTCGATCCACTTTCGTTGTTCTGTGTGGACGGTTTATGATATACGTGTTCGCTTTGCTAATTTACTCGTACGTCCACACGTATGAACCAAATGTTCGGTGTTCGATGTTCGTGTTCACCATCTATTGTACGCTCGTGCGTACACGAATTAGCGTTTTCACCCCCTCAACAGTTTTCCTGAAACCTGTGCGAGTTGAGAAATAAATTATTGTTTTGTAAAGTCAGGGAAATTAAGCAAATTGACCACCAACTCAAGTTGTACGTATATCCAAATCACAACTTGTGCTTTATTTGTGCAGAAAAAACAATTGTTCTTTCTTTTTCTTTGACAGTTACATGAAATGGCTGTAACATGCCAAATTGAAATTCATTTCCGCTGAGCATAAAGTCCTGGGTTCAGTTGCCGGGTCGGGCAAACTGTAATTGTTTTTTTTTTACCCGACTGCCCCAGAAAGAGTAATGATAATATTTTTCTAGAGTATGTATGTATGTATGTATGTATGTATGTCTAATTATTTGGCACGCTCTGTAGCCTAAACGGCTTGATGGATTTTAACATAAGAGGTGTCGTTAGATAGGTCTTCATTGCGGGAGTGACATAGGCTGTATAATATTTATATATTGCCCATTCCATCTGCAAATACAAATATTTGCTGATGGAAAAAGAGGGGGAAGATTTTTTTTTTAAATAAATTATAACAATATTGATATCAAATCAAAGCTATGAGTCATTTCTATATACATATATATATTAATAAAACTAAAAAGCTTGAAATAAAACAAATTATTTAAAAAACAAAGGCGGGGAGAAACCAATAACCTGAAATATGGTGTAACTTTTGTTTGTCCGCCTGTGATACCAAAATTCTATAGATTATAATGCTTGTTTTTCTCTTTTTAGTTATGTGTTTTTGCAATCGGGTTTTTGTTTTTTAAATAATTTGTCTTTTCCGTTTAGAATTTCTCAGTAGCAGCCCGGAGTTTGGATTTGTGCTCGGTTGATGGCAATAGGCTCGCCCCCTATTACATGGGACTTATACATAACTGGTGAAATGTGGGTGTACTATAGGTACACCCACAGGCGTGATGTTACGAGTAATTAATTCCACTGACTGTACCATGAGAACGTGAGGTTTATCCTGAATTGCTAGAACGCAATGTCACTGTAGTTGCAGGTGTCAGCAGGCTGCAGGCATTAATGTGATTAGTGCTAGACATACCCTCTGAAGACTCAAAGGCGCGTTCCAAGGATTTGCTTCCATGAACTTGTAGTTGTATCACGTTTTCTTGGTAAAGAAGTTACTTGATAATAAACTGTGCTGTAATTGTAAAGCAATAGGTAAGTGGTAAGTGGTCTTTAGATAATTTGGTTGGTTTTTTTTTGGCTAGATTCGTAATATAAGGTCCCGTTAAAAAAGGAACGAAATAAATTTATTTGGCCCGGGTTAAGGCGCACAATATTCATACAAAAACAAAAAACAGAAAGTACTTAAAACAGTATTGTGTGCCTCACGGCTGCGCCAAATAGGCCCAGTTCAATGCCAGACAACTGGTGCTAGTGCTTGACACTGGTTTTCAACTGGACCTTTTGTTACGAGGACGTCTTACGGATGTAAACCAGTTTTTATAGTGTGTGTATTTAAATAAAAATATAGATAGATATGTGTAGCTAATAATAATAAATCGATGGATATTTGTTTAAAAAATAATTCTAAAGTGGTGTTGAAAAGAAATGGTATGGCTTCACAAGAAACAATGGACTATCGTCGATAACTAATATTGCTATACCATAATTCATATCAATGAAACATTCAAATTGATCATGTTTAGCTTCCGTTGCGCATCCATGAGATACTGCCGTAGGCGTCTTCACTTCCGGTAAGGACCAGGCCCGGATCGACGGCGCGTTGTATTCCACGCGCGCCTCAAAGAGATGTTGTCAGCACAAGCGTAGGGGTCCACTAGAGCCGATGCCTGCCGGGATCGCGGGAAGGTACCAAAGGGTCACCGAGGCCCCTGGCAACACAGGCAACGGAAAGAACGGGTGCGTTTTAGTCAGCAAGTGTCTGACACACCCTCCCGCTCCACCGAGAGCGGGAGAAGTTATTTGATGAATTCCCACCCAAAACAAAAAGGCGTCTTCTAAATGTTTCGATCGTGTTAATTGCTCGAATAGGTGGTGGCAGGTTATTCCACACTTTCGAAGTCTCATAACGGAAGCTACCTCTGAAAGTGGCTGTTCTGTGACTGGGTCGAAAGTTGCTGCGAGCATTGCCTTCTCCCACATTCTTGTCTACTCGCCATCCAAGTCAACGTAATCCGGTTTCTGGTATTTAACTACACCGTTCACTAGGCGATGATCAGTACGATATTACATACATGAACTCACGCGTTCTTCCCATGGAAGTAAACAAAACTACAGATTAGAAGACCACCTGCTACGATCCTTACATAGTCCATTTGCTTCGTTTACGTTCATACATCTGGTCATACACGCACGCTGGTTGCGAGTACTACGCACCTGACCTTTCTGAAGAACATCACCAATAAGTTCACTATATGTTCTTCTAGGGCGTCCCCTCCCGACGTTTCCACTCACTTTTGCTAAGTCATCAGTACGATATTGTACCGTGCAAAGTTGGGATCACACGTGTAGCGGTGCATTTGCGTGCTGCATTTGTTATTAACTGTATGAACAGTGGGATGAAGATCCCAGATGTTAAAAATAAATGCACTATGAAACTGACATGAGACCCCAACATTATACAGTGCGTGCATCCACCCTATCATGACATATGCCTGTGCAGTTTTCGACATTTTTTGACAGTTTTTGACATAATATAAAAATGGCTAGTTCGATTCCCAACTATCGATATTTTTTGTGCTTTTTTTTTTACATTTCGTTATAATATTCTATGATAGTTCGTAGAACGTACACCGGTCTCTTCTGTCATCTTTGGTTATAATAAAAATAAATATCTATGGCTAACCATAGATATTTATTTCTTATTAACAGTCACCTAACTGACTGTTTAATAAGAAATCCCGTGTGTTTACAATCTACTGTTACATTAATTTAGTGATAGCTGCAGGCTTAGCATGACGTTTTGTATTTCTTCGAAACAATCTGTCATTCTGTCTTTCGTTTCTAACGATCTTTGTCTAGGTCCATTTTTATGTAGAAGGATTTCTACGGTGGGATGTCAAAAAAGGAGAAACGAAATGTCACTTTGTATAGAAAGAGCCGCGACTATACTTCGAAGAAATATAAAGCGTCATGCTAAGATTACTGTTCGTCAGGAATAATCTGTAAGAACGCATCAGTCAGTGTGTCAGTTTTGTGCGATTAGGTAGTATATGCAGGAACGCAGGCGTTCATTAATTCACTTAAAACGAAAAAGTTTGCAAGCAATGGGAAATTGCTACTGAAGGCTGCGGGTCGACACCCGCAGCCTTCAGTAGCAATTTCCCAGGACCTCAGGACCTCAGAAAACCTCAGGAAACCTCAGGACGAGCTGCTTCTCACACGGACTACTATACGTCACTTGCTCCCGCATCATCAATCCTGGCTAGCTCTAATCATATTTTGGCTGCTGAGACAAAAACTACAAACCTAGCTTTATAAAACGTGGTTGTTATTTTAGTACATTGTGTTGTGTTACGACTTCCCCGCGAATGGAGTCGCGAGTAGAAGCTAGTTTATTACTGGCAACCCGCTCCCGGTTCGTACGGTTTTAACGACTTGAGAAACCATCAAGCTTTCTTTATTATAGGTAGGTATAGTTGCACAGCACATTGTTATGTGAGTACTATGTACTATAAAGCTGCCATTTACTGGGTACGTCTTACATTGACTTGCATGTGCCCTGGCGGCTGGGAGTATGTCATGCTCATTCTAATGTCTCGCTGATGGTGGCGCGTGTGTTGGATCATTTAGCTCCTTTCAAAATGGTTGAGCTGAATGGTGCTAATCCATGCGTCATGTTCGTGAACGAGCGCCATCAGTGGTCACTGGTCATCTCTTAGCTGCCACGGCTTTTTATTTTTCTTGACGTTCTCACATGTATAAGAAAATTAATGATGTAAACAATGTTTTTGTAACCATAATATGTTGATTTAAAAGAGTGTCCGTGGAGTTTCTTACCCGTTCTTCTCCATAGGAACCTACTACGCTTTGGAATGGGCAACTAGCTTCATCTTGACTGACCGATCCCTTGACAATTCAAAAGTGTCTGTAATTGGTTCATTTGAAACAAATGCTTTGAGTTTGAGTAAGATTAAATTTAAGTTATTATATACAGAAACATTCCGGATTAAATTCGCTAAATGATTGTGAAAACCGGAACAAAATCGCAGATATATGATTTAAGTGACTTTTAAATCTGTTATTATGCCTTCAAATAGCCCAAGTAAATTATGCAAAAAAAAGTATGTTGAACTAGAATGCGTATACATCAATTTTACATGTGAATATTTAAGTATGTTTTATGAAATAAATTCAGGAAGTAATGTCTACACAAAACATAAAAAAACGATATTACTTTCAAACTACGCAAGATATTTTCATGTTTTTTTTTTGTATGAACAGATTATTTTATTATGTATAACTCTATCTGCGATTTATTTAAAGAAAAAAAGAAAGAAAAATAAAAACAAATTAATGAAAAAGAAAAAGAAAAGAAAGAAAGAAACGTTGTTTATTCTGCACAAACGCACATTAGGAAAAAATTACATAAACACATACAAAGTAGACAAAAGCCTCGTATTCAAGCCATAAAACATTGACAAACAGAGAGGAGGAGGTAGAGGCGAGTTGACAACCATCAAGATTATTTTATTTGAGTTTTAAGATACATGTAACATATAACATAACATCACGCCTTGTTTTCCCCGTAGGGGTGGGCAGGAGTGTACCTGTAGTCTAGTACTACGGGCGAGCCTATTGCTATCAAACGGGCACAAATCCAGACTCCAGGCTGCTACTGAGAATTTCCAGATAGAAAACCCAATAACACTTTGCCCGACCCGGAAATCGAACCCAGGACGTCATGCTCAGCAGTAACGCTTGCGACCTGCGGCTAGACCAACGAGGCAAGACACATTCACACATAAATTCTCTAAATGATGGTGGAAACCGCATTGAAATTCGATAGACACAAAAAGTGACTTTAATTTATTATAGGTACAATACTAGCTGCGTCTTCGGTTTCACCCGCATAAGTCTCGATCCCGTGGGAATATCAGGATCAAAAGTATCCTATGTCCATAGTCTACCCATGTGCCAAATTTCATCCAAATCCGTGGCGTTTAAAGCGCAACAAACCAATAAACAAACTTACTTTTTTTTTTTTTTTTTTAGGGTGGGAAATCATCAAATAACTTCTCCCGCTCTGGGCGGAGCGGGAGGGTGTGTCAGACTCTTACTGACTAAAACCCACCCGTATTCCTTCTTGTTGCCTGTGTTGCGGGGGCCTCGGTGACCCATAAGTACCTTCCCGCGACCCCGGCAGGCATCGGCCCTAGTGGACCCCTACTATGTGCTGACGACATCTCTTTGAGGCGCGCGTGGAATACAACGCGCCGTCGACCCGGGCCTGGTCCTTACCGGACGGTGAGCTACCCATTGCTCACCGTCCGCAAGCCCGCGCCTACGGTGGCCGGAAATCCGCCCGGGATTCCCGACGCCCTGGGCGTCTCCTGCGGCGGCTAGGGGCGAGAGGGCGCGAAACTTGCCTTTCCCTCAACCGTCCCGCCTCCTCCTTCGCGAGCATTACTGCTTCGCAAAAGGAGGTGACGGCTGCCCATGCCCTCTCGCTCCGTACCATGGCCTGAACCAGGGCCGGACGCGAGAGGTCTCTGCCGCCGATCGCCTCCAAGAGGACACGGCGGTGTTCTGCCCAAGCCGGGCAGATCTCCACCGTATGCTCCACCGTGTCCTCCGGGCGATCCACACAGTGGTGACACCCGGACGTTACCTCCCGCCTTATCCGACACAGGAACCTCCCGAAGCTGCCGTGTCCGGTGAGGACCTGCGTCAGGCGGAAGGTGAGGACGCCGTGGCGCCTCTCCAGCCACTCCTCAAAGAGGGGACTTATCGCCGCAATCGTGGCGTGCCCAGCACTGGGTTGCGACAACCGTACTTTCCATGACGCCATGAGATCCCGCCGGAGCTCCGTCCGCTGTGCCGCGATTTCTCGCGGCAGCGGACTTACGCCCCGGCGTTTCGCCTCCTCGCGCCACTCCCATACGTGCGCGAGGGCTTTTGCCTCCAGATCCCATGTCGGCAATCCGGCAAGGAGGCTCGCTGCCTCACAGGAGACCGTGCGGTATCCTCGGACCATCCGGATGGCCATGACCCTTTGGGCCGCGCTCAACCGGCGGGCTGGCCGCAGCGCCAGAGAGCGCGCCCATACAGGAGCCCCGTAGAGGGCCATGGACCGCACGACCCCCGCGTAGAGCCTCCGGCAGGAGGCGTTTGGACCCCCTAGATTGGGCAGGAGCCGCTTCAATGCAGCGCCCGCCCGCTCCAGTTTGGGAGCCAAACGTCGGAAATGCTCCACGAAGTTCCACCGGCTGTCGAGGACGAGTCCCAGGTACTTCATCGTCGACTCGACGCCGATAGAAACCCCTCCTACCGTTATTTGGGACCCCAACGGTGGCAAACAAACTTACTTAATTCGCAAATACATATAAAAACAAAAAAAAAGTTAGGATATACAGAAGAAAAAGCAATCTATCAATCCAAATCTATACAAGATGTAAAATAAATAACGCACAACCTCCATCATTATGAACAACTTTTACTATGGGACCAATACTGGAATCGCAAAAAAAAAAAACTCAGCTGTTCCCTACATTTTGATGAGTTATGCGATCATAAATGTAGGGAACAACTGATTTTTTTTTCTCGATTTCAGTCTTGCCTTAAAGTACAGTCGCCAGCAGATCAAGTCGCCATAAATAGGGTCTTACAACCATTTTTGAAAAGTGTCTTAATTAAATTCTATATGCTAATATGCCCAAAAAAAAAAAAAATCACAAAATTTTTATTCATTCGATAATTGCCATAAAAATGCATTTAAATTTTATATTTTAAAATTTCGCGCGTAGTTTGACGAAAACGCTGGACGCAGTGGATGCCATGTTGCTCTGTCGTCATGACGTCACTTGGCTATGTAAACAAATGCGCTGATCTGTTAGCTAACTATCAGTCGACAGTTGACTCGTTTTAGTTTACACAACCGTATGACGTAATAACATGGCGGCTACTATTTCATGGCGTTTTTTAACAGATTAGAAAAACTGAAAAAGGTTGAATTGAATTTTAAAATTTATTTTGTTATTTTATGAACTAAAACTAACATTTTCCGACTCCTTTTTGCCTAAACTATCTCAATAATATATTTATAGATTTTTTCTCGTATATAGTAAAATACCCTATTGTCAAATTTCTCCAAATGATTTTAAACGTTAAAATGTTGATGGACGATACCGGTTAAGTTCAAAATCGAATGAGAAAATTTGACGGTTTGTGGTAACTTGATGTGCAATTGTACTATAGGTACACTTCTGCCTAAACCTCCGGGGAATACAGGCGTGATGTTATTTTATGTTAACCTTTATTTTTACCTTCATTGGTGCCGATTTCCTTGTTCACAAACTAAAATAAATTTAAGTTCAGTGCATGTATTTCTTTCTATTTCATTAAGAAAAGGACAGACGATAAATTTTAGTTTAATCCTGTCAAATTAATCAGCGCTTGACGTAAATTGACGTATTTTTAGTAGGCAAGTTTCAAATCACGTCTAAACTTGTATGGAGTAGTGACAGGCGCTGATCAATTTGACAGGATTAAACTTAAATTTATCTTCTGTCCTCTTCTTAATGAAATAGAAAGAAAAGATGCACTGAACTTAAATTTAGTTTAGTTTGTGAACAAGGGAATCGGCACCAGTATCTACTAGAAGTTACTACATATAATGTTCAATACATAGCTAAATAAGGATTATTCTCTAAGCCAGTGCACTTAAACCGCTGTCCAACGTTTTCCAACGTTTGTGGTGTCTGAGGTCAAGGAAACAGATTCTATGAACGACGCGCTCAGCTTAATGGCGCACAAGGGACCGAACAGGACAAGTTGTATTAAATTCTACCAGATTCCATTAACATGCTGGTCGGATTCTTAGAGTTGAGTGGTTTTGTTAAAGATGTTGCGTTAATGTTACCTTCGTGGCTCAGTAATAAGAATAACAGCCGCACGGGTCCATCCATGAGGATAAGCTACGCTTGCCGGGGTTGGTCCATGGATGGGGAGCTTTACATACAAAGACAATGGAACTTTGACAGTCGCGACGGGTCGTCAAGCGCGAAAGTCTGACAACTAGTCTTACCAAGGCTTGTGGAGGTCAGATAGGCAGTCGCTCCATGTAAAATACTGGTATTCAGCTGCATTCGGTTAGATTAGAAGCCGACCCCAACATAGTTGGGAAAACGCTGGGCAGATGATGGATCTTGTGTTAGTGTTAAGATTTAGAGGGAAGATGGTCGTGGAGTAGGTGGGTATATTTAACAACAATGTGTAATTGAATTAAGGCGCTGACAAGACTTAATTGACCAAAATAGGCTTCTCTTAAGAAAAAAAAAGCCAAATCTGTATAGTTTGTGGTAGCGGAAAAAATATATATGTTAATATTGAACATTGGTTGATTGAAAAAAAAACAGAACTTGGTTGGAAAAAAATCTCGATACAAACTAACGTTAAACGTTCTAATACAAAATATCTGTATTAAATATCAACATACTCGTACGTTACGTATTTAATTAATAAGAAGAACGTCTTATTTGAATGCATTACTTGGTTGTTTTTTATTTTCGATTACTCATCTAAATTTTGAGTAAATAGATAATTGCTTCATATTTTGCAATAAATTACAAGCGTTCTTTCATGAGGCGGGACGGTTGAGGGAAAGGCAAATTTCGCGCCCTCTCGCCCCTAGCCGCCGCAGGAGACGCCCAGGGCGTCGGGGATCCCGGGCGGATTTCCGGCCACCGTAGGCGCGGGGTTGCGGACGGTGAGCAATGGGTAGCTCACCGTCCGGTAAGGACCAGGCCCGGGTCGACGGCGCGTTGTATTCTACGCGCGCCTCAAAGAGATGTCGTCAGCACATAGGTAGGGGTCCACTAGGGCCGATGCCTGCCGGGGTCCCGGGAAGGTACTTATGGGTCACCGAGGCCCCCGCAACACAGGCAACAGGCAGGAATACGGGTGGGTTTTAGTCAGTAAGAGTCTGACACACCCTCCCGCTCCGCCCAGAGCGGGAGAAGTTATTTGATGATTTCCCACCCTCAAAAAAAAAAATAAAATGCGTTGTTTCATCGCGCTTCTCTTTCTTTTCTATACAATCTGACAGGGACCGCGGTTTAGGTGTTGTCAGCGTCTGTTTAGAATCGTTTACTGAATAGATTTCTGTCATTTTTAGTATACGTATTTTTTTTATCCCAAAAGTAATTTGAACTACGTCAATCACAGTCACGCTTCCGCTGTACGGTCAAAACAAACCAAAATGGACGAAGGACCTACTACGCTAGACCTTATACGTGTGCGACTGTGTGCGTGCGTACATTTGTAATAATAATAATTTAATTTAACTATATAATTATTGTATTTATTATACATTTGTTTACATATCCAAATAACATGATAATTATTAACATTAACTAAATGAAATTCCGCAAAATTTCGAGTGTTGCTTCCCCAGCTTTTTTGTCGTCCATCCATAGCACGTCACGTCTCATGGGTAATGTCCTAAGGGCTTTACCCGCACAAACTATGAGACTGCGGGCTTGGAGGATGCCAAGAATGCTTTTCAAATTGCTTTCCCGGGTAAAGAATTTCCAGACAACCCAAAAACTCAAAGGAGCTGGGACGATATTTATTGCGATTTAACATACAAATCGATTCTTAGCCGCAGTTCAGGTCCGGATCGCGCAAGACTTTTGGCGGTCGGGGCCAGAGAGGCTGGTCATTGGTTACATGCCCATCCTTCTCCATATACTGGTACCTTCCTGGATCCAACCTCGCTTCGTCTAGCGACTGGTCTGCGGATTGGGGTCACGGTATGCACTCCACACACATGCCCTTGTGGCACGGACGTGGACCGACTGGGTCACCACGGACTTTGTTGTCAAAAAAGTGCGGGCTGCTTTAAAACTAAGTTAAACCTAAAACAGGCCCTCGAAGCATTGTACCGAGGATGCTGGCGGCATTTCGCTGAATTGCAATGCTGATGCGTTGCGCGAGAAAATCGCCAGCTTTTCGGTCACCAGTTACATCAACTAGACGTTTCGCGATTTCCGCAAATAACTTATGCGCACTGGGACCCTACGGACCGACGATCTCGACGCCAAAGGGCACAAAGTTGTACTCTCTGCCAAGGCTTTAATAACTTTCAGATTTTATATTTATTTATTTGCCATTTTTGTGTTTGACTGCCTCGTTGGTCTAGTGGGTGCAAGCGCTACTGCTAAGCATGAGGGCCTGGGTTCGATTCCCGGCTCAGGCAAAGTGGGTTTTCTTTATGGAATTTCTAGCAGCCTGGAGTCTGTATTTGTGCGCGGTTGATGGTAATAGGCTCGCCCCCTTATTATTACATGAGACTTAAAAATAAGTGACGAAAGTGTGTAATTTTTTCACATCTCCATGAACAACCATTTAGCTGGCAGGGGGGGGGGGGGGGGTTCACGAAAAGTGGGTGTGCAGGTACACCTCTGCCCAACCCGTAGAGGTGATGGTACCTGTAGTACACCCACTTTTCGTGAACCGATGTGAAAAAAATCATGGCAGTGGTACATATGTATAATGAAATTAAAAGGAAAATAAACAATAAGTGGGCTTTACAAGTTAACGAATAATAGTCGACCAACTTAAATTTGTAGTTGGAGAATTGACCGTGGCATATATCGATGTATGGGAAAGGTTTGTTTTTGGGATAAATTCCTCCTAACTTCCCATCTACGGAACACGTGCGTGCGTGTGCGTGTTCCGACACGCACTTGGACGGTGTTTTATTTTAGAAATGTTTTAACGGATATTTTGGACTTCATAATATCTATTATAAATATTTAATAAATGTGTTTTTCTGTTAGAAAAAGTCACTGGACACCTCGACAGTACCGAATTTCAGTTTTTTTTTCGTTTTTATTCTACTTAAAAGGTTCTCAGTTCGTCAGAATCTTTTTTTTTATATTTAATATTTAACTGAAAGGCCTGTCGTAGCCCGTGCCCAGCATTCCCACGGCGTGTGTCGGCCTAGTGCGGCCTGTTGGCCGCTATTCCAACATGTTAATTGATACGGAGCGCATGGATGCGTGTGTTGCCGGTGTGGTTTTATTCAGTGGTCAACATTTGATAAACAAAGGAGAAAAAAATCAGAAGAAACACGCCCGTACAGTCCGCGACATGCTTTGAACTTACCGAAAACCAAAGGATAGGAAAGGCGACGACAGGCCACCGCAGACCTCATCGGATGCAACGGTTCCTACGGCCTTTCGGACTGGCTTGGCGTGATCTGGCCTGTGACAAAGCGGGCCGTGTGACCGCAGCATAAAACAAAATCAAAAGTCATTTATTCGAACTAGGCTGAGAATCAGCACTTTTCGAACTTCAAAATTACATAAGACAGTCCCCAAAAACGCTCGCCCTTCAGCACTTCCTCGTGCTTTAGCTAAGATAAAGAAGTGGCGCAACAAACTCCCCAGCAGCACAGCTCTAAGTTCAGTTACAAAAAAAAAATGGATTCTATACAATAGTATGCAAAATAATGTACACTACGCGCAACAAAAAATATTAAATCCATATGTCAGCTAGCACACCACTATACCAACAAAAAAAAACAGCAAAAACTATACTCAAGCAGAAATAATAACTTAAACACAAAATAATACCTAAATAAATACCTAAATAAAAGCCTCCAGGCATAAAGGGCGTCCTGCCGGGGTCGCGGGAAGGTACTTTTGGGTCACCGAGGCCCCCGCAACACAGGCAACGGAAGGAATACGGGTGGGTTTTAGTCAGTAAGAGTCTGACACACCCTCCCGCTCCGCCCAGAGCGGGAGAAGTTATTTGACGATTTCCCAACCAAAAATAAAAAAGGCATAAAGGGCGTGCCCGCTTACATAAAGCACAAATGATAAACTAGGACCATCGAAGTAAAATAAATAAATAGTTAATTACTAATAACAAAACAAAAACATGATCAGCAAGATGACCAGTCACCACAAGCACGACCCGTTCACGAGCATAACCCAAAAATCAGCCATTAGCCATATTTGAGGGAAGGAGACAACCTGACTCCCGACGCTACCGCAAGCAGTAACATCTAACAGAGCATGCCGAACTTGGTGCCGGTTGCTCCAGTAAGAATAATATAATCAATATCGAGGTCGCTAGCTAACCACATATTGCAATACAACTCATAAGAAAAAACATTGTACCTAATGAGTAAAACACCATGACACGCTTTTGCGTAAACTGTGTCATTATGGTGTCCAAAATGAAGCTCTCAAAGTAATAAATTCTTATTTACATAATAGTTTCCAATGTGTAGATGTGAATGGTGTAAAATCTTCCGGGTTACCAGTTCAGTTAGGTGTACCTCAAGGCTCAATACTGGGTCCATTCTTATTCTTAGTGTATATTAATGACTTACCATTTTATTTAAAGGGTATCTGTGACGTTGTATTGTTTGCAGATGACACCTCACTTCTTTTTAAAGTAAACAGGAATAGACAAGATTTTGATGACGTAAACAGTGCACTCTCAATGGTCACGGATTGGTTTACGACGAATAACCTAGTTCTCAATGCCAAGAAAACGAAATGTATAAAGTTTGCCTTGCCAAATGTTAGGAATCTAGGTCCCAACATCGTCTTAGATAATGGGGTGCTTGAAACTGTAGACTCGGCAGTTTTTCTTGGTATAACAGTAGATGCCAAACTTCAGTGGGGCCCTCATATATCAAGCCTAGCGGGCAGGCTCAGTTCGGCCGCCTACGCCGTCAGAAAAGTAAGACAATACACTGACGTTGATACAGCTCGATTAGTTTATTTTAGTTATTTTCATAGCGTTATGTCCTACGGTATTCTGCTGTGGGGCAAAGCCGCTGACATTCAAAATATATTCGTTCTTCAAAAACGAGCTGTTCGAGCTATTTACCAGCTTGGTGCCAGAGTTTCTCTGAGAGATTTTTTTAAGATGTTGGTATTCTCACGGTGGCATCACAATTCATCTTCGCCAACATCTTATATATTAGGCAAAATATACACTTATACACTAAAAATAGTGATATTCACACTATTAACACCAGAAATAAGGACAAATTACGAGCTCCATTTCACCGGTTTCATAAGGTACATAACTCATTTGTTGGGCTTGGTATAACTTTTTATAACATGCTGCCCTCTTCTTTGCTAGATTTGCCTTTTAATGCGTTTAAAACTAAAGTAAAATCCACCCTTTGTTCAAAGGCATACTATTGTATCAATGACTACTTAAACGATAAGAATAGTTGGTCGCTGTGATTAACTCAAGACAATGTTTATGTTCTTTCTCCAGAATAAGCTTTCCTACTGACAGGTTATATGAGTTCATATAATTGATTATTTTTTTTATTTGACTGTATAAGTCAATGTAATTTAAATAGTTAAATTTTAATTTATTAGTTAGGTACATAATCTACTCATTACAATGTGTGTTTTATGAGTTGTATTGCAATAAGTGGTTAGCTAGCGTCCTCGACTATTGATTATACTATTCTTGCCTGAGCAACCGGCAGCAAGCTCGTCATGCTCCCTTAGATGTCACTGCCTGCGGTAGCGTCGGGGATCGGGTTGCCTCCTTCCCTCCAATATGGCGAGGGGGGTGATGGCTGATCTTTGCGTTATGCTCGTGAACGGGTGCTGCTTGTGGTGACTGGTCGTCTTGCTGATCATGGTTTTAATTGTTATTAGTAATTGTTTACTTATTTTACTTCGATGGGGCTAGTTTATCATTTCTCACTTCGAGCTACAGCAATTGCCTTATGTAAGCGGGCACGCCCTTTATGCCTGGAGGCTTTTATTTAGGTATTAAGTTCTATTTACGTTTTTTTATGTTGAAATTTTTATCTGCTTGAGTACAGTTTGTTCATTGTTTTGTTGGTATACTGGCGCGTGCTAGCTAACGTATGGCAAGTGTGTAATTTAATCCAATGTTTTGTGTTTCGTAATGTTAATTACTTTGCATACGATTTGTATAAAATCAAGTTTATATAACTAAACAGACAGACGTGCTGCTGGGGAGTTTGTTCCACCACTTCTTCTTCCCAGCTAAAGCACTAGGAAGTGGTGACGGGCGGGCATTTTTGGGGGACTGTCTTATGTAACTTTGACGTTCGAAAAGTGCTGATTTTCAGCCTAGTTTGAATAAATGACTTTTGATTTGATTTGCTGCCTGTCGCACCCGCGATTTCGCGCCAGTCTGCACGAGCCTTAAAGCCAGAGTAGTCCGCGAAATTCAAATTTTGTTACGTTTTTTTTTTTCAGGTTGCATGTTGGTCAAAGTATGAAATTTAAATTACCCTAATGAATGACTCTTTCATGAAATCATGTTATATGAGGCCAGTTCTAAATATCTCTAATTTATTTTATTGATTATAATTTTGTTAAAATATATTTGTTATGGCCAAGATTCATAATTTTATCAACACCTGCTAATTGAAAATACCGTAACAAATTTTCGCGGGCTATCTTAGCGCATCCCCCATAAAGTGATATTTAATTAAAGTCAAAGTCAAATTATTTATTTCAAATATGTAAGCCCATAAAATGCACTTTTGAACGTCTAAATTTACAGAAAATAGATTCTAGTCGCCCCTTCCAAAAGGTAGTTTTATATGGAGAAGAATGAGCAAAAAACTCCACCGTTACTCTGTTATTAAAATGTTTTACAATATTTTGTATACTACTTACTACACCCGAGAAGTTTAAAAGGAGTGCAGATATTTTAGGAGGTAATCAGATGCATAAAACTGAACAATTTTGGAGGAACCCGAGGAACATAGGACGAAATCTTAAAATTGAAAATCGACTTTTCATACAAAGTGAAATGTCAAGTGGAAGGTCACGTGACCTATATTTGTATGAAAAGTTTTAGATTTCAACCTATGTTCATTGGGGAAAGTTGTCCAGTTGCACTAAACAAGATAATCCACAAACATGCTCAGAGTACAGAGACGCTGCTAAGACACCGACCGCTTTGAAAGGATTAAGCTCCAACATACAGCTGCTTAGTTACGAAAGAAAACTTAAAGTATGTCCCTCGTATATCCCAACACACTGTATACAGTGTGTTGGGATATACGAGGGACATACTTTTTTTACAATGGGACCAAATTAAACAGAAATGTAATTATTAAAAAAAAATATTCTCTACATTTCGATCGTGTAAGTAAAGTTTAGAATTTTGTAGGGAAAACTTGTTTTTTTCATATTTTAGTATTGGTCCTTTAGTAAAAGTTGTACATTTTTATGAGTACTACACGCCCTTAAAGTATGCCCCACGTTAAATTTATAATTGGTAGTCCTAGGTATCCATAACAGTGTGTTTATTGCCTTGAACTGGGCACTAATCCAGATTGCTGCTTTTCAACATACTACTGGAAAAAATCAGAAATAATAACGTTTTTCTCTACCATGTCACGCCCGGTAATTTCCGGTAGTATTTACGTGATGCTACGTAGAACATAGATTCAGACAAACAGCGACAGACATACAGACAAATAAACAAAATTTAAAAAAATATATTTTCGGCATTAGAATCGTTCCCAAACCTTCAATGTTACGGTTGTCGCAACCCAGTGCTGGGCACGCCACGATTTCGGCGATAAGTCCCCTCTTTGAGGAGTGGCTGGAGAGGCGCCACGGCGTCCTCACCTTCCGCCTGACGCAGGTCCTCACCGGACACGGCAGCTTCGGGAGGTTCCTGTGTCGGATAAGGCGGGAGGAAACGTCCGGGTGTCACCACTGTGTGGATCGCCCGGAGGACACGGTGGAGCATACGGTGGAGGTCTGCCCGGCTTGGGCAGAGCACCGCCGTGTCCTCGTGGAGGCGATCGGCGGCAGAGACCTCTCGCGTCCGGCCCTGGTTCAGGCCATGGTACGGAGCGAGAGGGCATGGGCAGCCGTCACCTCCTTCTGCGAAGCAGTAATGCTCGCTAAGGAGGAGGCGGGACGGTTGAGGGAAAGGCAAGTTTCGCGCCCTCTCGCCCCTAGCCGCCGCAGGAGACGCCCAGGGCGTCGGGAATCCCGGGCGGATTTCCGGCCACCGTAGGCGCGGGCTTGCGGACGGTGAGCAATGGGTAGCTCACCGTCCGGTAAGGACCAGGCCCGGGTCGACGGCGCGTCGTATTCCACGCGCGCCTCAAAGAGATGTCATCAGCACAAAGTAGGGGTCCACTAGGGCCGATGCCTGCCGGGGTCGCGGGAAGGTACTTATGGGTCACCGAGGCCCCCGCAACACAGGCAACAGGAAGGAATACGGGTGGGTTTTAGTCAGTAAGAGTCTGACACACCCTCCCGCTCCGCCCAGAGCGGGAGAAGTTATTTGATGATTTCCCACCCTCAAAAAAAAAAAAAAAAACCTTCAATGTACAGTTTTGACTTCGCTACGATTTTATCATAATGAAATATTATGTATCCGCGGCGAGGTGTCAATTTTTGTAAGAGAGAAGTCGAATTGAAGTCGAAGCGAAGGCGAAGCGAAGCCGAAGCGAAGCCGAAGCGAAGCCGAAGCGAAGCCGAAGCGAAGCCGAAGCGAAGCCGGTTTTAACTTAGTTATTAATAAAGTAAATATTTATTTATGAACTTAAAAATAAAAGTCTTTCCTTTACTGAATTTGACACCATCTATCGTCAAGTAGCAGCATCGAAAAGACGCCATTATAATACTATACACACACACAACTTTAAATGTTTCACAGAAATAAACTTTACTATAATATTAGGTACAGATGTTCTATGTCACGAAGTCCGTTTGGCTATGAATGTTGTCAAGCGTGCACATGCACATTGTTTTTGTGTGCGTAACCTCGAGAGCGCTCAGTGTCGATCGGGACACGGTTCGGATCAGTAGTGGTTTTTAGTTCGCGCCAAATTGTTTCACGGAGTAAGGTCAGCATGGCAACAAAACGAAGAAGAGTTGTCCATAGTGAGGTAATATTTATTTATACGTTTTCAATTAAAATATTATACAAAGATACTTAATATAGCAATAGAAGTATTTATAAAATTAATGTTTTTTTGTGTTATAAAATGTTTATATTAATTAATTATTTTGATTACATTTTGTTTTAGGGTCGAAACATGATAGCTAGTGTTTACCATTTTCTGCGAGAAGAATATGAATTTACAAAATCATTAATGGAACTCAACTGTGATTTGTCTCATTTACGAGACATTACACGCCGTACAGCTGAAGCTACGGGTGTGAGCCAAAAAACAGTTCAAAGAATACTAAAAGAAGAGAAGGAATTGCCATCCACTTCATCAAAATTCACTTCACCTATGAAGAAAAGGAGAAAGCGAGATAATAAAGTGGATATAGATAATTTTACAGCCGATGTGGTTCGCAGTACTGTACAAGATTTCCATATTGTCCATAAAGAAATTCCAACATTAGCTAAGTTAAGAACAGCATTGAATGAAAAAATCGGATTCGAAGGTTGTTTAGAAACTGTTCGCAAGTTACTGTTGAAATTAGGTTACAAGTGGCGCAAAACAGAGAACAACCGTAAAGTCTTGACGGAGCGTCATGATGCGTCACCAACACGCTAACCGAGTCACCGACATGCTAACAGCGTGCCCGACCCGCTAGCAGCGTGCCCTACCTGCTGGCAGCGTCACCGACATGCTAGCAGCGTCACCTACATGCTAACAGCGAGCCCGACCTGCTAGCAGCGTCACCGAAATGCTAGCAGATTTACGAAATGCCCATCGACTTACGCCGGGATAACCGCGTCACCAACATTCTGAAAGCACTTGTTGACATGCAATCTGCGTCACCAGCATACACACCGCGTCACCGACATCCTAACCACGTCACCGACATGCAGACTGCGTCACCATCATGCTAGCCAAGTCACCGACATGCTAATGTAACGTGTGCATTAGACTGGCGTCACGCAGCGGCCTGTGTAAGTACATGTATACGCATATATACTTATATATGTTATTCAAAAGTTTCAAGTTTTCATTTCTGTCACCAGTCCCCATAAATGCCATATTTTTTTGTATTATAATTTTGTCTACTCTTCTCGTCGTCAAAATCGAGGACGACTAAATGACAGAAGAATCGAAGATTATTTCGTGTTGAATTGTCAAAATTCGAGATAACTTAGGTGCCATGTTAGGGTTTGTCGAGAAAACATCGAATTTGACAGAACGAATCGAGTATTTTGTATGGCAGCGCTGTCAGAAAACGAGAAAATTGACAGAAATAGACAAGAATTACTCACGCGAGAGTGAGTAATTGTCGCGTGTGTCATGTTAGCCCTGCAGGGCAAAAAAAAAAGGAAAGAACTCCGTTTTTAAAAAAAATTAGCACAGGCATTCGCTTTATTTTAGTGCACGCGGGAACCAAGGATGGTTTTATTGAAAATGCTTCCTTGGTTTATAAGGCCAACTCAGCAGCTGGTGATTATCATTCAAATATGAGCTATGATAACTATGTAAAATGGCTAAATGAAAAGTTGCTACCCAATTTACTTCCGCGCTCTGTCATTGTCTTAGACAATGCATCTTATCACAACACACGGGCTGAACGACTACCGACGCAATCTACAAAGAAAGCCGATATGCAGCAATGGCTCAGGGATAAGGGTATAGCATTTGATGAATCTCTTCTTAAATTGGAATTGTACGATACAACAAAGAAGTACAAAGCCCAACACGTAATCTACAAGATTGACGATTTTATAAAAAGCAAGGGTTTTGATGTTTTACGCCTTCCCCCTTATCACCCAGAATTAAATGCGATTGAAAATATTTGGGGGATCGTTAAAAATTATGTCGCATCTAAAAATATCGAGCAAAACATGACGAATACGGAAAGACTGATCAATGAAAGTTTGGGCCAAGTTAGCAGTGAAACGTGGCAAAAAACTTGTGCTCATGTTGAAAAAATTGAAAAAGACTACTTGAAATATTTTGATCTCGATTTTGAATTTATAATCAATGTACAAGATGATTCTGACGACAGCAAAACGGAATCGGAAATCGAAAATTTATCTGATAGTGATTGAAAATACTGAATAGTCCTACTTGTTTCGTTTCCATTCTGTAACACCAATGCTTAATTAAATGCCTACATATTCTTAATATTTTTGTATTTATTGCAACCTAATCTAATTTATTTACAAAATGTATATACTTTTAAAACCAAAATTGTATTTAGATTATTAAATCTCGACCTAAATATATATCAGATTTTTTTGCTAACGTTACCTACTTTTACACACACAAGCGCGCTTGTCGGGATACGTCACTACTACATTCAAAGCCGAACGGACTTCGTGAAATAGAATATCTGTACCTACTATCATTTTAAAATTATTATAAGAATATAAAATCGAAAACAATACAGTTGAACAGGTAAAAACCAAATAAAATGTGAAATTTTCTTCCATCTCGTTCTCGCTGACGCATTTTTTTGTATCTGTCTCTATCGTAACCCGTTGTAAAGCGGCTTGCTCTCGTCCATATCTAGCGGTGTACCGTGATCTAAAGTGACGTCATGACGGGATCGCTATTGTATGACATTTTAGTTCCCGATTATGACGTTTTGGCGCCGGGTTATTTTACATTTTTTTTGTTGCTGTTGTAATTCAAAGCTAAAAATAGGTGTTTTTGTTGTTTGAATGTTATGGTGAATTAAATACCCGTAGTCTAACTATATTTTTTGGCAATAGTAGATACTATTGAATGTGCCATTTTTCAATAGAGGTAGATTTTGCTGATGCGATCCTCCGAAGGGAAGCTGGTAGGAATCGTGTTATATGGTGCTTTCGCCACTGATAGATATAGATATTATAGATGCGAAAATAACTGTCTGTCTGTCTGGTGGTTACATTTTCACGCCTTAATGACTGAACAGATTTTTATGAAATTTTCCACATGGCTAAACTATGACTTAGACATGGATAAACTAAGACATATGACACTTTAATCCCGGTATTACGTTCTCGTAGGATATCTGGGTGGTTGGGGAGGCTTATGTCCAGTGACTGTCTGGACTGGTCCACTCAATCTGTGTGGTTCTTTCATCATGGTCTTCACATGATCTGACCAAGATTATGTCTGGACTTTAAAAGAGACTGTGACCTCTAAGTTTGTTTCGGCCTTTCTTCTCAGAGTAGTCAGATAGGAAACGCCGGCCTCATCTAGTTTAAAAAAAAATATGTTTTGACGTGTAAAAGTGTTTGTAAAAACCTACTTACAGAAATAAAATCATTTATCATTTATCATTTATCAGTAGACGGAGCCCGCAGAGGCGAGCCAGCACCAGTCGGGGACTACGTTGCAGAGTGCTTAAGTGCCCCCGTAGCCTCCCCCTCCCCTCCGTCCGCCCCAGGACAGAGGACATCCATGAGGATATCCAACCTGTTAACAAAAAAAAGGTCTAGCAGTGGACGTCTTTCGGATGAAAATGATAATGATGAGAATATCTACCCTCCATGTAGACGAATCCGCGGGCAATAGCAGTAGCTTTTGCCCGCGTATTCGTCCACACGGAGGGACAACAACACCTCGTAAGATAGTGAATTCATGATTTTTGATAACATTACAATCATGTAAACCTTTTATAGGTATAGCAGTAGCTTTTGCCCGCGGATTCTTCCACATGGAGGGACAACAAGACCTCGTAAGATAGTGACGTGAGTTTCGATAACATTACAATCATGTATAACCTATTTAATAGGTTATACATTATTGTAATTTTATTGAAACGCTCAATTGTCATTAATTCACTATCTTACGAGGTCTTGTTGTAAACATTTTGACTTATGGTCTACTATCTATTAGTAACCCAACACACAGTGCCTTCAAAATATGCATAAACAATTTCACATCTATTGTATTGGGATCGTACACTGGCCATAGACTCGTAAATAGGTTTAAATATGATAACGAACATCGGATATACAGACGGACCGTGTAATGAATATCAATTATACCATCTGTAGTGGTACCGACGGGGCGCCAAAGATTATGTAAAAAACAGAGTTCAGATTCTACAGATTGAACTTTAAGAAAATTGTATTTTATTGAAAATTATATTAATTATTGTATTTGAGTTAATTACTTTAAAAACAATTCTAATTACCCCGACTCAGCAAAGCCAAAGAAGGGTTATGATTTCAACAGGCTATGTATGTATGAGCTTTCGGCTCGAACTTCAGAATCGTTTCGAGTGCCTAGGGAGCTCCGTGGACGATTATAACGATGGGTTCGTGGAAACTGTCCATACGGTCGGGTCTAAGATCTTCAAGACCCGTCGTACAAATAGAAACAAGAAGCTCTCTGATCCTACTATACGGCTCATGGAGGAGAGGCGCGAGATGATCCTGCAGTCTTTAGTTGATGCGCTCAAGTACCGCCAGCTCAATAGACGGATATCTAAGTCCTTAAAAAGCGACCTTCGCCGCTTACAGAGCGCATTAAGGACGCGATAGAGCGGAATAAAGGCTCCAAGGTCTTTACAAGAGATCTGTCTATTGGGCAGAACCAGCTTGTGAAACTGAAGACCGATGATGGCAGGATCGTATCCGCCAAACATGAGCTGTTGAGAGAGATCGAGAGTTTCTATGGACAGTTATACACGACCACAGGCAACCCTGGTATGAATCTGGCAAACGACCCAAGAGCTAGATTGACCCGACACTACACCGAAGATATCCCGGACGTCAGCTTGTACGAGATTAGGATGGCTCTGAAGCAGCTCAAAAACAGCAAGGCGCCGGGTGATGACGGAATTACGGCTGAACTTCTGAGGGCCGGTGGAAAACCCTTTCTCAAGGCCCTCCAGAAGCTGTTTGGTTCCGTCATACTCGAGGGCAAAACGCCACAGGCATGGAACAAAGGTGTGGTGATACTGTTCTTTAAGAAGGGCGACAATACCCTTCTTGAGAATTATAGGCCCATCTCACTTCTGAGCCATGTCTACAAGCTGTTTACAAGAGTCATCACGAACCGTCTCGCGCGCAGGTTTGACGACTTCCGGCCTCCCGAACAAGCCGGATTCCGTAAAGGCTTTAGCACTGTAGACCACATACATACGCTGCGGCAGGTTATACAGAAGACCGAGGAGTATAACCTGCCTCTCTGCATAGCGTTTGTGGACTACGAAAAAGCCTTCGATTCGATCGAGACATGGGCTGTACTGCAGTCTTTTCAACGGTGCCAGATCGACTATCGGTACATCGAGGTGCTTAAGTGTCTGTACGAAAACGCCACTATGTCAGTCCGACTCCAGGACCAGACCTCGAAACCTATCCTTCTGCAGCGAGGTGTGAGACAGGGAGACGTTATCTCTCCGAAACTGTTCACCGCTGCACTGGAAGATGTCTTCAAGGTTCTGGACTGGAAAGGGCCAGGCATCAACATCAATGGCGAGTATGCCTCAATCAATCAATCACCTTCGGTATGCCGACGATATAGTTGTCATGGCTGAGACTATGGAGGACCTCAGTACAATGCTCGATGACCTCAGTAGAGGTTCCGAAAGAGTGGGTCTTAAAATGAACATGGACAAGACAAAGATCATGTCAAATGCCCATGTTACACCCACTCTCATGAAAATCGGAGACGCTACGCTCGAAGTTGTGGACGAGTATGTTTATCTAGGACAAACTGTCCAGTTAGGTAGGTCCAACTTCGAGAAAGAGGTCAATCGTCGAATCCGAATCGGCTGGGCAGCGTTCGGGAAGCTACGCAATATCTTCTCGTCCCACATACCACAGTGTCTCAAGACGAAAGTCTTTGACCAGTGCGTGTTGCCAGTGATGACCTATGGCACTGAAACGTGGTCGCTTGGGCCTTATGAAAAAGCTAAACGTCACTCAAAGGGCAATGGGCTATGCTTGGAGTTTCCCTACGTGACCGAATCAGAAATGAAGAGATCCGTAGGCGAACCAAGGTCACCGACATAGCCCGAAGAATTGCCAAACTTAAGTGGCAGTGGGCAGGACACATTGCTCGCAGTACAGATGGCCGATGGGGCCGAAAGGTTCTGGAATGGCGACCGCGTACCGGAAGACGTAGGAAGGTGGACCTTGACCTTGTGAAGGCCGCAGGAATCCGCTGGATGCGGGAAGCACAAAACCGGTCGAAGTGGCGGTGCTTGGGGGAGGCCTATGTCCAGCAGTGGACGTCTTTCGGCTGAAATGATGATGTATGTATGTATGTATGTATGTTCATCTGTTCCCTTACAACAATATACCTAACTTAGTAATGACTTGTGACTCCGGCTATACAAAGACTGGAAAAAAAACGACATCGATGTCTTATTTATATCTCTTTAATAGACGTTGTATCGTAGTGGGTTTCAGTTTTTAACTTTCTTTTTATTCCATTCAAATACAGTTTGTCTACCTACAGCCGATGTTTTAGCATCTCGTTCTTATTTATTTACTAAGGAAAAGTGCACAACCTCACCTTAAGCATTAGGTATATTTTAGATTCACAGTAGAACCTCCATATTCCTGCATATTTAGAGTACCTTCAGTCATGATTAATCAATAGAAAGTTCTTGAATGTTTTTACAACGGAAGCATAATATTCTTCGTCGATTTATGCTAGAAAATATCAAGCACGGATCGAGGGACCAAAAAATTATGCAAAAAAAAAAACAGAGTTGGACAAACAGAGACTACATTTTTTGCATATAATAATAATAGCTCTGTTAAAATATTTACTCTATGTCCCCCCGCATGTCCCCCAGACATCTCGGAAACTATAATTTTATCGTCATTATACTTGACAACTCGGTACAGCACATGTGTACCACAGGCGTTCGTATTTTTAATTCTTTTTCCTGTACAATTGAGCGGTATAAAACTAAATCCCTGGGTGATCGGATCTCTAGTCCAATTTCGTTCGCTTCTATATTAAGAACGCCTTCGTCTGGCCTCGTACGATGCGTGTGCGCACAGCAAACGTTCACACAATAAAAACCAAACGTAGTACATATTATATTTTTCCAACGAACCCGACTTAAACCGACATCACATAAATTTCCATATGATTTTTGTGATACGATAATATTTCTGACGTTTTTTCAGAAAATGGTAAGTTCGATGTGTTACTAAAATAAATGTACTTGAAAACCGGACGTTTTTAAGACATAGTTAATAAAAATGCTCGCGTAACAGTTACCATCAGCTGGATTGTGTTCTAATTGACTTTCGTCTTAATTTTTCAGTCTGAAAAGTGAGAATAAAGTGAATATAATCGTGTGGTTATCGGTGAAGAAGACAAAATGAAGTTCACCGTTGACGTTTTGGGGATTTTTCTTAAAGTCGTTGTTAAGGTTAGTTATTTTATTTATAATATTTGCGAATAATAATAATAATTGCGAAGTCGAGATGTTTTTGACAAAACGCAAAAAAAGTAGAACTCCATAAATGTGAACCAAAATAAAAAAAATCTGTGTTAATTTTAGAAGTTCCTCGTTTTAAAAGTTCAAGAGAATGTGTGACGTGATGTAGGTAAATACTTCTGCTTGTCGGTCACTTAGAGATATTTTGAGCTCAAGTTTTTAGGAACCTACTCACTATTCAATATCTTGATTGCTTTACCATAATGTGTACTTAGGTGGTAACTATATAATTGAGATCATTATGAACCCTGTAGGGCACAGCAAAGGGAAAAGGAAGTCCTGTTTTAGGAGATCATTAAATTGTTATTGTGGGAACAAGTTTTGACTTACATATAATCAAAGTCAGGAGATCGCGAAATAGATACTAACATTTCGCTTATATATTATTTTATCTGCAAATGTACTTAAATATTACTTACTTAATGTTAGTCCTAATATTTTCATCTATATGTTACTGTAAAAGCCCTTATGTTGGTAAATCTGAGGGTTTACCAATATGAGATGTTAAATGTAAGGATTTTATAAGAAAGAGACAATTTTTCGGGCTTTTACCATTAGAGTTTGGTACACACGACTGTGTAGCCGTTTGTACCAAACTGTAATAGTCAAGAATTATCGAAGAAGAAGTTCTGTCTCTAATTGAATTCCGTACAATGCGAGGTCAGCGTAAACTGGGAATGTATAGCTTGATATGTATCAAGCTATACATTTCCAGATTACGCTGACCTCGCATTGTACGGAAATCCTACACAATGCGAGATCAGCTTATACTGGAAAAGTATAGCTAGATGTGTAGCTATGTGTATATGCAAGGTTTTATGACGGTTGGATTTTTTTGGAATAAAACAATGAATTAACTAACTTTACTTAATCATTTATTTCAATTACCTATCAGTCAAAATCTTACATATTTTAATCATCATTATTTTTATTTATCATAATTGTTACAATATAATTACCATCAGTCAAATCCTTACATAGTTTAAATTATTATCATTTGGTATATTTATTAGTGTTACTATTTTTAGTAGTATGTATTTAGTAGTAATACCGAGTTTTAAAACTCCTTCATAATACTTTTTGAATAGTAAAAAAACAAATAAACAAAATAAATTCATCTTTATTTTGTTTATTTGTTTTTTACTATTCATTATTTTCATACAAACAACGCTTGCGTTGGCTAAACTAACTAAATTAGTATTTTCTTATAATTTGGTATTTAATAAACAAATTGAAAAACACGTCTAGATAATTTTTTCAACATTTACCGTGTCTCTGTGATAAAACCTAAGATGAATGGTGTTAGAAAAGTTTGAAATGAACCATGATCACTGAACAGTTCGGAGTTATACCAATAAGAGTATAAAATCTTAGGTTTTACTGGAAAATCTTAGGATTTACCTAAGTTCATTCAAAAACAAAAGACAAAAAAAATTGTTTACTGTGGTGCTATACTTTCTAGTCTAATTTTTAAAGTGATAGTTTAAATGAAATAAGATAAGTAAGCTCAAATCATACTTTTTTGAAATGATTTACATAAAATTAATTTATATTAAAATAAATTTATCTAGTGGAGCATAAAATTAAAATAGTCGTAATCAAACTAAGGACAGCACTGAAATGCAATTAAAATCGAACAATAGGTATATGTGTACTATAAATAAAGGGGTTAAGTGAATACAATGAAACAATACTATCTACCAAGCGACATGTTGTACGACTCGTAAGTCCATCATTTACAAGTGACCTATTTTGTTGCACTGACCCGCGGGATTGTAAATCAGCTATATATCTAGTGCAAGCAGTAAAGAGCCAATTGAGTATCGTGCAAAATGTTTCTGACAGGCAACTATCTGGCAGTGCGTTGATAGTTCTGCGTAGCTACTCACAACCATTCGACGGGCTTCTGAGTCGAAAATGACACATTTTCGGTTACCCCATTTGCCTAGTCCCCGACAATAAATAGCTGTCGGAAGAATAGCGGTCGTCTATTTGGTTTAAAATGTCAAAAATAGGGGTTTCGGATTTGTGGACAGCGTTTAGAAGTCTTCTTCGTTAATATTGATTAACCAAACTCAAACTCAAAACATTTATTTCAAATAAACCAATCACTGGCATTTTTGAAATGTCAAGGGGTTGCTAAGTCAGAAAGATGAAGCTAGCTGCCCATCCCAAAGCGTAGTAGGTACCTATGGAGGAGAACGGGCAAGAAACTCCACGGACACTCTTTTAAATCAACATATTAAGGTTACAAAATATTGTTTACATCATTCATTTTGAAATTATACATGTGAGAACGGTGCAAAACGTAAAAGCGTCCGTAATAAAAAGATTAACAAAAAATAAAACAATTAAGAAATTAAAATAAGCGATGACCAGTCTCTACTGACGGCGTCCGTTCACGAACATGACGAATGGATTAGCACCATTCAGCTCAACCATTTTGAAGGGAGCTAAATGATCTAACACACCATCAGCAAGACATTAGAGTGAGCACGACATACTCCAAGCCAACATTCAAGTCAATGAAAGACGTACCCATTAAATGGCAGCTTTATAGTGGGTACATAGTACAGACATAATAATGTGCTGTGCAACTATACAATACTAAGAGATTGAATTTATACAATACAAAGATAGTTTTTGAGATCTTCAGCAACTCCAACACTATTTTCAAATGCAAACCAATTAGTGGTTGTGCCCTTGTGGAGCAGGACCAGCGTTGAACCGAGCATTTTTGTCAGCGATGTAATCCCCCAATTTATAATATGCTTGGCTGCATAGTGTGCGTTTTATACAAGATTTAAATTTTGTTTCATTCCGTTGAAGTAAGTCGGGAGGTATTTTATTGTAACATTTTAAACATAACGACTTCAAAAAAGGAGGAGGTTATAGAATAGAATAGAATAAAATAGAATAGACAGTTATTTTGCATATTAGGTGTTATGGTACATTAAAAGTCAGCCATATTTATCATTCGGCATGCAAACATATGTTCGTCTGTAAGTATTTTTATTTTTTTATGAATGTTCGTCGATCGATTATAATAGTTCCGGTCACTGTTGTACATAGCAAGTAATGGTATACGAATTGGTGTGGGGTAGGTACCATAACTACAAAGCAAAAAAAAAACTTTTTCCAAAAAAAAAAAAAAAAACAACCGACTTCCTAAAAACTAAGACATACAGTACAAAGAGTTGGTGGCAAATACTAAAATAAAATACAGTATCAAAGACACCGATTTTTTTTACTTTGTAGTGTTTTTTTTGTATTTAAAGTTTTCTATGTTCGATTCGGCACGGAAGCATATCGAATGATTGTGAATAGCTATACTGATCCATTTGATGATTCAGCTACAATGAATATTTGGGACATAATCAAGAATTATATATCGATGGATAGTGCAGCTTTTATTATGGTAACATCTTGTGAAAGTCTTACCTATGCATCAGTAGGATTCCTTAGGATAACAAGCGTAGCGTAGATCTTCAGGATCCGTTCGGTCAGATTCGGTCGGTTTTGATGGACATTGCGGGATATCTTGATCTCGATCGGACCAGACCAGACCAGATGAATGAAACGAAGCATAAGGAGTATCTAGGGATCGTAGCAAGTGGCATTCTGTCTACCGCGATGGGAAGATGGCGTGGGGTTATGTGATTTTAGAGCTACCAGAGCTACAGATAAAAATATTATTTTTGTTAAATTTTGGGAAGTTTTTTTTCAGTTACATTTCTGTTTTCACAACACTTTATATTCAATTTATATTTTACATAATAATCCTCGAGTTTCTTAGTAGAGAATTTACTAGGCACAAGATTTCTGCTTTAGATACATGTGAAGGAAAACTAGCGTAATGTCGAATTATAAAACTGCCTAAAGGAAATGCTCCTCAGGGGGAATAAATAGGAGGTGCAAATTTCGCGCCCTCACGCCCCTAGTCGCTGTAGGAGACGCCCTGGGAGTCGGGAATCCCAAGGCGATTCCCGACCACAGTAGGCGCGGGCTTGCGGACGGTTAGCAATGGGTAGCTCGCCGTCCAATAAGGACCAGGCCCGGGTCGACGGCGCGTTGTGTTCCACGCGCGCCTCTAAGAGAGGTCACCTCAAGTGTAGCAGTCCGCTAGGGCCGATGCCTGCTGGGGTCGCGGGAAAGTCCAAAAGGGATACCGTGGCCTCTGGCAACATGCAGGCAACGGAAAAAATACGCGGAATAAATAAATAAAATAAAAAAGTCTTATATTTGTCTATGTTTTTTACAGTGTACATATTATATTTGTTTGAGAACCGCTGAGGGGAAGGCCTCCTCCAGAGAATGCCAGCTTTCTTTGTCTTTCGCTACGTCCATCCAGCGTAATATAGCTATACGCAATATCTCGTCCTCCCAGCGAGTATGTGATATTAAACGCTAAATCAAGAAAAAAACAAAAGATATTATTATTTATAATCATAACATCATGTCTGTTTCCCCGAAGGCGAACGAGATAGATGCGTAATAGAACACCCGCATAATTTAACCAGTTATGAAAAATCATAATGAAATTAAAACAAAAACACTCACCTATGATAAAAACATTCCTTCCCGTACGAAAGGACCAATAGATGGAGAAAAAATCCACCGATTTACAAGAGTCTTGTGATATTATGTGCGTTTTCTTTATCTGGCCCAGATCGTAAAGTTTTATTGACCAAGGGTTACTATTGCACTTACTAGAGCAAAATAGTTCTTGCCCTCAATAGAATTATCTTCGCGAGTTATTTACCGATAACCCGTTATTTATATGGAACTAGATCAGGATGAAAAGTAGCTTATCTATCTCAGGTTCCGAGCTGCCTATGCGACTTTATTGCGATCATCGTAGACATTTATGTTAAAGACTGTCTCGCTGGTCTAGTGCTCGCAAGCGTTACTGCTCAGCATGTGGTTCGATTCCCAGGTCGAGCAAATTGCACAAATCCAGACTCCGGGCTCCTACTGAGAAATTCCAGAATGAAAAAGTCAATAACAATTTGCTCTTGCTTGATGGCAATAGGCTCGCCCCCTGTAAGGCCCTGACAAGACACAATTGATCAAAATAGGCTTCTCTTAAGAAAAACAATTGCCAAATCTGTATAGTTTGTGGTAGCGGAAAAAATATATGTTAATTTTGAAAATATTTCCCAGAACTTGGTTGTTACCAAAACACGTTTTGAAGAAAAAATGTCGATACAAACTAACGTTAAACTAACCTCTTACCTTGAGTTCTAATCCAAAATATCTGTATTAAATATCAACATACGCTCCGTATTTAATTAATAACAAGAACGTCTTATTTGAATCCAGAACTTGATTGTTTTTTATTTTCGACTGCTCAACTCAATTTTGAGTAAATAGATAATTGCTTCATATTTTGCAATAAATTACAGGCGTTTTGTCATCGCGCTTCTCTTTCTTTTCTATGCAATCTGACAGTGACCATGGTTTAGGTGTTGTCAGCGTCATAACATGGGATTTAAACATAACTGTCGAAGCCTCTGCCTAACCCCTCGGGAGAACTAGGTGTGTTGTTATGATATGTTTAACACAGTGGTAGCCCGCGAAATTCATATTTTCTTACGATAACAAATATGTATTTACAGAATTATTATCATTAGAATCAATATTACATCTGTCTTATTTAGATTTGTTCTATAAGAACAAATCTCATATGAACCAAGTCTAACTAAGAGGGATGTATTACTGATTCCATATTTTTATCCTTTACTAAAAAGAACCAGGTTCTTAATAATTAATTAAAATAAAAGATCCCCCCATAGCTAGCCTATAAGACTAATAAGTCATTTTGTTCTAACTTAATTTTTTACGTGATCATTACTTTAAAAGTTAGAATAGTGTAACGAGTAGTGGAACGAACTTGTGTAAAGTTTCTTAGAGTCTGATATAATAATATAAACACTTTGTTCATGTGTTATATTATATGTGTATCATTGTCACTATTATGTCATCACTTTTTACACTACACTAACTCAAAGCTAGCTTATTTTTAATATGACGTGTAAAAGTGATTCTAATCTCGCCCCTAGCCGCCGCAGGAGACGCCCAGGGCGTCGGGAATCCCGGGCGGATTTCCGGTCACCGTAGGCGCGGGCTTGCGGACGGTGAGCAATGGGTAGCTCACCGTCCGGTAAGGACCAGGCCCGGGTCGACCGCGCGTTGTATTCCACGCGCGCCTCAAAGAGATGTCGTCAGCACATATAGTAGGGGTCCACTAGGGCCGATGCCTGCCGGGGTCGCGGGAAGGTACTTATGGGTCACCGAGGCCCCCGCAACAGGAAGGAATACGGGTGGGTTTTAGTCAGTAAGAGTCTGACACACCCTCCCGCTCCGCCCAGAGCGGGAGAAGTTATTTGATGATTTCCCACCCTCAAAAAAAAAAAAAAGCTCCACTCGTGTCTTACGTACTATAGGACTTATTTCAGACGTAACACTTTGTCTTTGAGCTAGCCTAGCCGGAAAGTACTAGTGTACTTGCCGGCTCTTCTCCATAGGAAACAACCAATTGGAACCGTGCACCAGCTAGCTTCTGACGTTTCCTAAGTGCCCATGTAGATTTATGTGAAATAAAATATTTTGATTTATTTTTTGATTTTACGAGTTTCAATAGAATAAGAGGCGAGCTAAGAACTGGTTTTATCATCACAGTCGTGTGGCCTGCCGTACGAATTACAACCGGCATGCCTCAGTTCCAAAGGCTAGCAGACAGGCGCGACGCGATGGTGCGACGCAAATTTGCTAGAACAATTTCCATGAAGTTTACATAGAAATTGTTCGCGTCCTGCCTGTCTGCGGGAGCTTTAAATCAGAGAGCCAACACAATGAGGAAATATTCAATTGATAGACACACTCCATTGCATCTAGCAATTTATGTTTTTAAATCAGTCGTTTATTGTTACTTGTGTTGTTGTTCTAACTAGTCATATTTTTAAATATTTTTTTAGGCAGTGTTTAAGTGTTAAAATTCTCAGTTTTTGGGGTTTCATATTTTTTTAATAATGGTAACGTAAGTTTTTTTTTGCAACTAGTCACATATTTTAACATCAGAATTATCGGACCGTTTTCATTGATTAATTTATAATGTACTTAAATGCAACTGAAATAGAGTTGAAAAATAATGATGATGATGATTATAAGCATGCTCGATCATGCGCGCGTCAACGATTACGAGCAGTAGCCGTCGCATCGCATGAGTAAATATCCTACAGAGACAAAGAATCTAAGGAAGGTTTGCAAATTGTTCGTAACTGAGTACTTTGTAGTGCTCGAGCAGGTCATCCGGATGGTCCGAGGATACCGCACGGTCTCCTGTGAGGCAGCGAGCCTCCTTGCCGGGTTGCCGCCATGGGATCTGGAAGCAAAAGTCCTCGCGCACGTATGGGAGTGGCGCGAGGAGGCGAAACGCCGGGGCGTAAGCCCGCTGCCGCGAGAAATCGCGGCACAGCGGACGGAGCTCCGGCGGGATCTCATGGCGTCATGGAAAGTACGGTTGTTGCAACCCAGTGCTGGGCACGCCACGATTGCGGCGATAAGTCCCCTCTTTGAGGAGTGGCTGGAGAGGCGCCACGGCGTCCTCACCTTCCGCGTGACGCAGGTCCTCACCGGACACGGCAGCTTCGGGAGGTTCCTGTGTCGGATAAGGCGGGAGGAAACGTCCGGGTGTCACCACTGTGTGGATCGCCTGGAGGACACGGTGGAGCATACGGTGGAGGTCTGCCCGGCTTGGGCAGAGCACCGCCGTGTCCTCGTGGAGGCGATCGGCGGCAGAGACCGCTCGCGTCCGGCTCTGGTTCAGGCCATGGTACGGAGCGAGAGGGCATGGGCAGCCGTCACCTCCTTCTGCGAAGCAGTAATGCTCGCAAAGGAGGAGGCGGGACGGTTGAGGGAAAGGCAAGTCTCGCGCCCTCTCGCCCCTAGCCGCCGCAGGAGACGCCCAGGGCGTCGGGAATCCCGGGCGGATTTCCGGCCACCGTAGGCGCGGGCTTGCGGACGGTGAGCAATGGGTAGCTCACCGTCCGGTAAGGACCAGGCCCGGGTCGACGGCGCGTCGTATTCCACGCGCGCCTCAAAGAGATGTCGTCAGCACAAAAGTAGGGGTCCACTAGGGCCGATGCCTGCCGGGGTCGCGGGAAGATACTTATGGGTCACCGAGGCCCCCGCAACACTGGCAACAGGAAGGAATACGGGTGGGTTTTAGTCAGTAAGAGTCTGACACACCCTCCCGCTCCGCCCAGAGCGGGAGAAGTTATTTGATGATTTCCCACCCTAAAAAAAAAAAAAAGTGCTCGAGCAGGTGCTGCTCTGTTTCAGGTGACAAGTGAAAAGGTCATCAAATTGACTAGGATGCCTCATCAATTTGTTGACCTTTTAGCTAGCTATGGTGATAAAGGATTATGCCCTAACATTTTGTTCACATTTCAAATCTAAAAACTCCTTTTCTTATTTCGAAAAAATTACAGACAACAAAATTATTTTTAATCTGCACAAGCATGTCACAGATAGCATAGATAAATATAAAAGCGCGTTCGGTTCACGTATTGTTTAATTACAACTACCGACAATAATAAACCTTGCTCACAATTATGAGTAAAACTGTGAAGTGCAAATATTCATTTCGAAATTAACTCAAGCGGCTTTATGTTGGACGGACTTCTCGAGTTGATAGGATTTTAATGCTTTCCCGCCAACTTCGCCGAAGTTGTGTTGCCAAACTAGATGTTTAGTAATTAGTAGAGCTTCAGGGTATTCTCAGCAATTTGCTGTTCCTGCTAATGTGTTATTGTTTTGTAACAAAAATAGTTTGAATGATAGGCAGAAAAAGAAGTGATAAGGCAACGGTGCGGTTTAAAAGAAGACGTAGTGACAAAAATTAAATAGACTATGCATTAAATAGAGTAGGTTTGGTCATGTTGAGGGGATGAATGAAAGGCGACTATAACAAAAGTATTTACAAGGCAGATGTGAGTGGAAACGCCGGGACGCCCCAGGAAGACATATAGTGACCTCATTGGTGATGTTCTTCAAAAAATTCAGGTGCACGTAACGTAAACGAAGCAAAAGGAGTATGTAAGGAGCGTAGCAGGTGGCGTTCTATAGTTTCTGCCTACCCCCATGAGAAGAAGGCGTGAGTTTATGTATGTATAGTTTGGGATTAACTTTATCATGGCTTTATTAAATACCTTAAACCTTAAATACCTATTAATAAGGTCAGTATTTACGTATTTTAACGCATATTGTGTGATTATACAGCGTGTATCAGAAATGTGTACCTAATCATATTTAAGGGTGTAGTACAGACCAACAAACTGAAAAACTTTCTCCATGGGCCCAACATCGTAATCGTGAAAAAATAATCAGCCATCCCATACATTTGGGTCGAGTAGATATTGAAATTTTGTATGGGACAGATTGAATTCAAACATATAAACCCCATAACAGTAATAAAAGCTTTCAAGCAAATAAAGATGAAATTAACAGAAGATCTATAGGGAATGTCTATCAATGTTTGGACCTCCATTATTTAGACTATAGCTTTATTATTCAAACTTAGCCTTATTATTCAACTTGTGTGTTGATCAAGGACTCTTCCCGGATCTAATGAAATATAGTAAGGTAATAATACCACTTTTCAAATCCGTGAACATTAAAGATTGCCGGTTTTCAGCAAGGTGTTTGAAAGCTAATGCAAAATCAAATGCTAGATCATTTTAACACCAATAAAATCTTATATGATCAACAGTATGGTTTCACCAAGCGGCGTTGTTCGACTGACACCGGTTTCACTTTATTAATACACATATTTATGGTGTAGTAAAAGGCCGAAGACGCCAATTTAATCTTTTATGACCTCTCCAAAGCATATGGTTGAGTCAACCATTGTTCTTGAAACTTGACAATTATGTACTTGGAAAGCTCGCGGTCAGTTTAGTAAAATCTTATTGGGATGATAGACAACATCAAGTTCAAATAAATGGTGCCAATTCACTCGGTTTAAAATAAAAAAATGGAGTACCACAAGGGTCGATATTGGGACCTTTTCTCTGTTTAATATACATATATTAATGATCTACCCCATTTATTAAAAACCCAACCACAAATTGTGTTATTTTCTAACAATACTTCCTTAATTTTTAAAATTAATAGTTGTGCATCAGATCTTGATTGGTTCACTGCTAATAATTTAGTTTTAGATAGATAGGAAAAAAAAACTAAGTCCATAAGATTTTCTTTACCAAATGTCAAAAGTAGTAATTTTGAGATAGTATTGAATCAAGAGAAACTAGAATTCGTTGATAAAACTGTTTTCCTGGGGATCACGCTTAACTCAAGGCTTCAATGTCCTCATTAAAATCCCTTGTAGGATGACTAAGTTCAGCAGCATGAGAAAAATCAGTCGCGGTATGTAGATACCGCGAGGCTATTCTATTTAAGTTACTTTCATTAAGATTTTTAATGTGACCACAATTTTACACACAAAAAACCTATAATCAGTATAACTAATTTGTTAAATAAACAATCTTTTATACTTAATAGTAAACATCCAGCGTATGTGTTATGATTACAACATATGTAATATTACAATTGGGATGTTTGGTGATGTGCGTTAATTCCGGGGCATGTATATATACTCTGTGAATGAAAAAGTAACCTAACAACTAGCCTAACCCATGACCTACAACTCGTAAGCCGCCCCCGGCTTACGAGTTGTAGGTCATGGGCTAGGTTAGTTGTAAGTACGTTACGACTAGGCCACCACTGTTGTGAAAAATAATTGGCATAGTATGAGTAGGTTATAGTCAGAAGAATAAAGTTAATTTATTTAATATCATTATTTAACTACAATTTAAAACACTAAGACTTGGTGGACTCCGATCAAAACATAGGAAAGCTAAACAACACCTACGCTGAGCTAAATCAAGATTGGCAACCAAACAGACTCGCTGATGTATACTTTTATCACCACACTACACTTGACTTACTCACTGCCCACTGTCATTTAGATCAGGGCAAAAAATAGACCACCCTGCTTTTTATAAAAATAGTTCAAAAGTTGGCCCCACGTTGGGCGCCAAGAGCAGTGGTGGCCCAGAGGTAATGGCCGCGACTTTGTAGCTCGTAGTTTCAAACTTAAACAGGCGCTTTACTTTGTGTAAATTATTTCATCACCACTGCTCTCAGAACGGTGAACGAAAATATCGTTAGGAAACTGGGATGTTCTAGAACCGAATTTTTTAAGATATGTGACATCTACAAACCCGCGCTGAGTACGCGTGGTGGATTATGGCCCATTCCCACTCACCGAAAGGAGGCCTGTGTCCCAGTAGTGGGAACACTATAGGCTGATTTTGCTGGTGATGATGTCAAAAACTTAGTTTGATGTCATCATCAATCGTCGGTCGGTCGGTCATCGTCGGTAAACGGTGAAGGAAAACATTGTGAGGAAACCGCATGCCTTTTTTTTTGGATGGGAATTCAAATAATTTTTCCCGCTCTGGGCGGAGCGGGAGGGTGTGTCAGACTCTTACTGACTAAAACCCACCCGTATTCCTTCCTGTTGCCTGTGTTGCCATAGGCATCGGTGACCCTTTAGTACCTTCGCGCGACCCCGGCAGGCATCGACCCTAGTTGACCCCTACATTTCTGCTGACGACATCTCTTTATGGCGCGCGTGGAATACAACGCGCCGTCGACCCGGGCCCGGTCCTTACCGGACGGTGAGCTACCCGTTGCTCACCGTCCGCAAGCCCGCGCCTACGGTGACCGGAAATCCGGGATTCCCGGCGCCCAGGGCATCTCCTGCGGCGGCTAGGGGCGAGAGGGTGCGAAATTTGCCTTTCCCTCAACCGTCCCACCTCCTCCTTCGCGAGCATTACTGCTTCGCAGAAGGAGGTGACGGCTGCCCATGCCCTCTCGCTCCGTACCATGGCCTGAACCAGGGCTGGACGCGAGAGATCGCCGATCGCCTCCACGAGGACACGGCGGTGCTCTGCCCAAGCCGGGCAGACCTCCACCGTATGCTCAAAAAACCGCATACCTGAGAGATATTTCTTGACGGCATGTGAAGCCAAGTCAGAGGCCCATGGGCCGCATAAAAACTTTGACTCCAGGTTAGTCACTAACCATATGAAGAAGAAAAAGAAGATCTAATAATAAGAAATAAAATACAATTATTTGCGGTAAGCATGAAGCAAAGAAAAAACACAAATACAAAAAGAACAAACATTTCGTTGCATGATGCATCGATTATTAATTGTAAATGAGTGGCACCAAAATGATCAGAGTTAATCAATTCAGCCTTTTGCAGTTAAGCTTGGGTTAAATAAACTACGGCCGTCCATACAAAGCCCGCAAAAATACCGACGAAAATTACGGATTTAAATGACAGCGGTTATTTTACGGCCGTTATATAACGGCAACGCTTTCCTAGAAACCCACGCTATCACAATCCACTGCTGGACGTACGTAGACCTCTTTCAAGTTGCATAACGCCAAGTTCTATGACCTCTGCATCCAGCCTGTCCCAGCCGTCTTTTAAACCTTCAGAACGATTTACCATACGAGTCAAATTACCTTATAAGAATGCAAAGGTAGCAGATGCTACCTTTGCTAACTAGATAGTTATACCAAAATGACGATAAACAAAATTTTTGGTTTCATAGCAGTGCAGTTACTATTGGGTATTGCTTTTTTTGCTGCAAACCTATAATTTCAACGGTTATTTATTATGAGATGTGGCTGTTATAACTACAAAATTATTAAGGTAGAACTGCAACGGTAGCCCGTGATATTAAAATTTTCTACAGAATTATAATTATAAGAATCATTAATACCATCTCTCTTGGTTAGATTTGTTCCAGAAGAAATCTCTTATGGAATTTTTTTGGAACAAATCTGACTTAGAAATATTAATGATTTTAATTATTATAATTCTGTAAATACATATTTGTCATAGTCGCGAATCATATTTTAATCGAGATCAAAATGAATCAAAATATTATTATTTCACATAAACCTTATGAAACGTCAGAAGCTAGGTGCACGGTTCCAATTAGTCGTTTCCTATGGAGAAGAGCCGGCAAGAAACTCCACCCACGGTTACTCTTTTAAAAATAATTGGCTTTTACAATGTTTTCAAATTACAGTGTTAATAGGTATGGGAGGACAGTGTAGGCCTGTCGCGAAATACCAAGTACTTAACAAAAAAAAAAAGGTCTAAGTAAAAAAAAAAATATCTAGTCTATTAAGCCTACAACGTTCGTAAAAGATAATAAAAATAAAAACCTGTTTAAACCAAATGACATGTTTACCATTACAAAAAGTCTGAATTAATATCTTGTCCACAAAGCTACTAGTAAATAGTATGATATCAAAATTGTAGGTACTTATATAATGTCAAATAATGAAAATATTATGTTAAAAAGCATGTATAAAAAAAATATACATCGTAATTTGGGAGCACTTAATAGACATTTACATAGATATGCCGTTTATGAGGAACCAGGGAAGCCACGTGTGCAGAAGGAATTATTGCCAAACTTCTTTGTCTTCAACGTAGTCTTTAATCTTATAATATGCGTTTTTGATAAGGACATGTTAGATGTGGGTTTTGAACTTTCCAAGCCAACAACCTGATACTGACCTGCAAATTGAAAAAAAAAGTAAGATAATTTGAATTTCGCGGGCTACCACTGCGGATTCACCTTAACTCAAACAATGAAGTTGATTTGACATTGACAGACATCATGACAGACATTGGGGCTACAGTTTTGCCCCCTTAATGCATGTAAATAATAATGACATCGTCACACTGTTGTTGATAATAATGAACTAGAAGGTGCACGACTCCTTTATTGATGTATTGTTGTTTTGTTGTACAAGTCGCTATAAATATCTAGTGTACATGAGCTGCATCGTAAAAGATAATAGGCAAATAATTAGATATCCTTTCTCTTGTTCTGTTTAATGTCCACCGCAAATTATAAGCAAGTGGATCATGTTCAATGGAACTTTTGTGCAGAAATAATAAAATATGCAACAAACATAATGTAACCTGCAGTAGTTATGGATAATTGGATATCATAGACAAGTTTTTCCTGTCAATCAATCTGCCTAACTTTTTACCAACAATGTTAGGGTCGGCTCCCACTGGATGCAGCTGCATTCTGGTATTTTACATGGAGCGACTACCTATCTGACCTCCACAACCCAGTTACTGGGTCACACGATACCCCTTGTTAAAGGCTGGTTGTCAGACTTTAGGATTTCTGACTACCCGTAATATTTTATTTATTCATAAACAATTCACATTGTGTTGAATACAGGCCACATGCAATCTACACAGAAATACATACAAAAAAAAAAAAACAAAAAAAAACTATGAATTAGGTATAAGTTACTAGTAACGACTTTCAAAAATCTACGAAGGACAGCCGGGACTTCGTTATGTAATAGATCCACGTACCAACTGCGGTAAGCACAGCTTAACCTTCAATCGACCCGTGCGGATGCTCTTATTTAGTTTTCCCGTCAATTTATTTAGTTATTAAAATCACCGTAGGTATATTAGACCTACCACGAAACAGATAATGTAGGTCCCACGATAAAACGTTTACTCAAGTCAACGGTCAATAATTAGACCTATTATTTTGAGATGGTAAGCTAAGTCAATGGAGGCTTATTTAGATGTTTGATATCAATTTGTATTTAGAAAAAGACATTATATAGTGAAATTTATTTCTTATCATTATTATTTATTTATTTTCCATTTGTAGGAAGTTATTTTATTTCTTAGTAAAAAAATAAAAAATTACCCCACACAAATCCTCCACTTGCTATTTAAATAACAGTGGCAGGAAGTTATTACCTATAACATGATCAACATACACTAAGAGGAAAAAATACGTATTATTGAATCTAAGTCAAAAACTTATCTCCTTATCAAAACTTGACCAAATTTGACAACATAAAAAAAATACAACTAAATTGAGAACCTCTCCTTTTTTTAAGTCTGATAATAAAGTGTATGTACATAATAATCTTTAATAAAATAGTCAAAATATTGGAAAGCTATACTGGGTCGAAACGATGCACATTTGATTTCAGGAAAATCGTTTTCAATTTCAAGGAAATTGGATCAACTTTGGACTTAGAATCGTTTACGATAACAATGTGAACTATGCAGTTTTTAAAAAAGTGATACCTACACTTAAATAATTTACAGAATAACTTCCCATCATTTTGTTCCTTCGTGGTCCGAATATAGCGATTTCCGCCGATATAGACAATGGTACGAGTATCTACCGATTCCCTTGTTCACAAACTAAACTAAAAAGTTCACTGCATCTTTTTCTTTGTATTTCATTAAGAAGAGAATAGAAGATAAATTTAGTCCTGTCAAATTAATCAGCGCCTATCACTACTCCATACAAGTTTAGACGTGATTAAAAACTTACCTACTAAAATTACGTCAAGCGCCTGATTAATTGGACAGGACTCAACTAAAATTTATCTTCTGTCCTTTTCTTAATGAAATAGAAAGAAAAAGATGCACTGAACTTAAATTTAGTTTAGTTTGTGAACAAGGGAATCGGCACAAGTTACCTATAATTGAGCTATGGTGAATAAGGAACCGGGCAACTTTTCATTATACATTCCATATCATGGGCATGGCTTTAATGAAAATGAGAATACCCTTATGGTTTATAACTCGTAGCATTTATCTAAATGCTACGAGTTATAACGATGAACTATGGAAATATAAAAATATGTGAACTCAAAACACAAAGCATTTATTTCAATTATAACAATTTTAGGCAATTTTGAATTGCCAAAGAGTCGGTCAGTTAGTTAGATAGTTAAAGCTAGTTCAATCTCTATAAATCTAAATCTCTATAAACGTATATATAGAAGAACGGGCAAGAAACTCCAAGGACATTCTTTTCATCGGACATGGTAGTTTCGGGAGGTTCCTGTGTCGGATAAGGCGGGAGGAAACGCTCGGGTGTCACCATTATGTGGATCGCCCGGAGAGCACGGTGGAGCATACGGTGGAGGTCTGCCCGGCGTGGGCAGAGCACCACCGGGTTCTCGTGGAGGCGATCGGCGGCGGAGAACTCTCGCATCCGGCTCTGGTCCAGGCCATGGTACGGAGTGAGAGGGCATGGACAGCCGTCACCTCCTTCTACGAAGCAGTAATGCTTGCAAAGGAGGAGGTGGGGCGGTTGAGGGAAAGGCAAATTTCGTGCCCTCTCGCCCCTAGCCGCCGCAGGAAACGCCCAGGGCGTCGGGAATCCCAGGTGGATTTCCGGCCACCGTAGGCGCGGGCTTGCGGACGGTGAGCAACGGGGAGCTCGCCGTCCGATAAGGACCAGGCCCGGGTCGACGGCGCGTTGTGTTCCACGCGCGCCTCAAAGAGATGTCAGCACAAGTGTAGGGGTCCATTAGGGCCGATGCTTACAGGATACTGAGGCCCCTGGCAACACAGGCAACGGAAGGAACACGGGTGGGTTTTAGTCAGTAAGCGTCTGACATACCCTCCCGCTCCGCCCAGAGCGGGAGAAGTTATTTGATAATTACCCTTCCAAAAAGTACCTTCATTAAGTAGGTAGGTACCAATAGTAATATTTCACCCTTTTAGCTAAAGAGGAAAATAAATAATTTATTGATAATATTATACATACAGAAATGGCTAGATACCTAATTATTTCTTCTATTAGTACTGAAAACATTTTATCATGTAGATATTGAACAAGGTAAATCAATCTGCCTAGCCTTTTCCCAACTTTGTCGGGGTCGGTTTTCAGTCTCACCGGAACCAGCTGAATACCAGTATTTACACGGAACGACTGCCTATCTGACCTCCACAATCCAGTTACTGGGTAACACGATACCCTTTGGTAAGACTGGTTTTCAGACTTTTGGGCTTCTGACAACTGTCAAAGATCTACGAATGACAGCCCAACGGCTTAACGTGCTTTCCGAAGCACAAAGGGATTTCGATATGTATTGAATGGGCACCCATCCACTAACCGACCGCGGCAAACGTAGCTTAACGAGATATTTAACAAGGTAATTCGTACTTACGGTCATATTTTAATTGAATAGTAGGTATAATACCCGATCAAGAGCCGTAATTGACAATTATTATGTACCTCTAACTTAATTATTATTCATTAAACAAATGGAATTTAGTACTAAAATTAAATAATATTTATTTGCATACGTAATAAAATTATTGCGAAAGCGAGAATTCTTTACCAACGTAAAACCATTTTGGTTTTGCACTCAAACTCAATTTTCCTTGATTAAATTAAAATTGATTACGGTGTAATCAATTTTAATTTAATCAGGGAAAATTGAGTTTGCATAACATTAAAATTCATTAACTAGGTATCTATTTTACCTCTTAGTACAGGTGTCTAGATAATTACAGCGTGTTTCAAAAATGTGTGGTCACATTTATACAGGTTGTCCCAAAATTTACGCAAGATTTGAATTAAATTGAAAACATCGTGTTTTTTTCTTTTATTATAATCCACTATTGAATAATAAAGTGCATAGCCTAGGGTTACGTATGGAATAGCACATTAGGAAATGGCCTCCACGGCTAAGCTGTTAAACCTGCATGAGACATTTCCTGGTTCTGTGATCTCTCGTTTTGGTGATCAGAACTGGCCCCCTAGATCATGTGATTTAACACCACTGGATTTCTTTTTATGGGGTTAGTTGAAGTCAAAGGTCTTTGCCAACAAGTCCACCACCACCCGTGCATTAAAGGGGGTGACTCAACGCTGCGTCAATGAAGTTCAGCCACATATATGACAAATGAGTGCGTATGTGTCAGCTAATCCATGGCCATTTACCTGATGTGCTATTTCATACATAACCCTAGCCTATGTAATTAGATTCAATAAAGAAAAAAAAAAGAAGAAATAGAAAAGAAAAAAAAACTGTGTTTTCTAATTAACTAAAATCTTGCGTAAATTTTAGGACACCCGATATGTAACACTGAGTTATGTAAAACTGTTGTATAAAATTCATTAATTGAGTGGTCATATAGGGCGTAGTACAGACTAGCAAACTGAATAACCATGCTATGCCTTAACGTGCCTAATGTTAAATTAGTGTAGCAACACCGTATTTCAAAATAAAAGTTACTACATGATTGTCTATGAAATATATTATAGTCTTTGAACGCAAGCCAGCGCTGTTTTTATAGGTTCTGGGCCTGCATACTTATTTACGTTATCAAAATATAAAAAGAAAAGGTCCCTGTAGTCAAAATAGTTATCAAATAATCTAAAAATAAATGGTCAGTGTCGGTGGCAAACGAAATCGCAGGAAAAATAAATATTAACAATTTTAATTGGCGGAGTCTTCGTTGTTTTTTCAACGGGAGCAATAAACAAGATGGTTGGTGGCTACATCGTAAATGTAACAAAATTTAAAGGTCGAGGGGTTGCATATGTATTGCTTGACTGTACATGTATTCACACACTATAATATCCTAGAGTCTGACAGTCTTCATCAAGGTCTGCAAACTGACAGGCAGTCTGTCAGCGCCAATGGAATCTACTTTACCATGCGATCCGGTGTCGAATACACAGACGTCGGAATAAGACAGAAACATAGCGCGTCTTCTTTGGTGCGGGCCAGACGGTTAATATTAATTATCTTCTACATATAACTCTAAAATTCATTCATTCATTCACTCACTTCGACAAGGCACCGCAGCAAGCTTAGCATGACGCTTTCTATTTCTACGAAGAATAGACACGGCTCTTTCTATACAAAGTAACATTTTGTTTCTCCATTTTTGACATCGCACCGTAGAAATCATTATATAATCTGTCATTTTGTCTTTCGTGTCTTTAGTTTCTAACGATCTATGTCTAGGTCCTTTTTTATGTAGACTATTTCAGTTTTATATCCCTAACTGTCAAAATCACACTGGCAACTGGCAGTTATCTAAGGTAGTGAAGACAATTTAGTTTTGTAATCGCCATACTAAAGACAGTAGAAAACTTTATTTTTAACGGCCACAAACTCGTATATTCGGTTATCTACAAAATCATGAAATACAGGAGAGCGTTTTGTATGCAAAACTGTGATAATTAATAGAAGCACAAAGCTGTCTTCTTCTATTTTACATCATTTAGTTAATAGGGCATTACCAAGGAAATGGTTAAGGCCAATATTACTGTAATATTTTTTGTTGCAAAATACGTTACTTCGACACTTTGAGAAATATTGTTGTAGTTGTCTTCATATAAGTGACTTAATATCAATAAACATTGAGAAACGAACAGAAAAAAAAAATATATACCAAAACAAAGAATTCTGAGTCGAATTATGTAAAAGAGTGAATTTCGTAAAAAGTGCAGTTGACTCTTTCTACTTTGCTGCTGACTTTCTGTCTTCACGGAACGGGAAAAAGTCATTTTTGCCTGTTCTTCCGTCGACAAAACGGTGCTCGTGCTAAGCCCGCTGGATAAAGAAGAATGACATTTTGCACAATATTTCTTTATATAAATAACGAAAGTGAGTAAGTACTAAGGAAGGATTTTCGAAAATACATCTCTTGAAAGGGGTTAAAAGAGGGGATGAAAGTTTGTATGGAAGTTCATAATTTTTGCTGACGGGTAATTCTACCGGGCACACGGCTTGTAGGAATATAAAAATGCAGGCCCACTTGCACTACAAGTCACTAAATACGTTGAGCACATCATTTTGTTCCTATCGTCTTCAAACGATTGACAAAAACAGACTATAGAACTCTTTTTAAGATGTGGTATAGGTTCTATTGTGTTATGAAATTAAATGTTCATAACAGTTCATAAAACTTTGTGCCCTTTGGCGTCGAGACCCTCGGTCCGTGGGGTCCCAGTGCGCATAAGTTATTTGCGGAAATCGCGAAACGTCTATTTGATCACGTCTACACTCTCTCACATCTATCAGATCACGTCGGGGTCACCAGTATAGAGGCATGAGGAACAGGGTGTAAAGTTCACTCATCCTCCATAGAAAAGGGAGGATCCTCCGACCAGACGGGTATCGTGTCTGGTGGGCAACTGCCCGACGGTTGATGTCGGGATGTTGTATATATGCTAGTTGCGCGGTAAACTCTGCTTGCGCGATGCAGGATTTTGCGTGACGTCAGTGTGATGCGTAGTTTTGTATGTGGCGCTGTAGATGCCGCCACAATGTAACTGGTGACCGAAAAGCTGGTGGCTTTCTCGCGCAACGCATCAGCATTGCAATTCAGCGAGGAAATGCTGCCAGCATCCTCGGTACAATGCCCCGAGGGCCTTTTTTAAGCTTAACTTAGTTTTAATTTAATTTAGTTAATGTTAATAATCATCTTGTAATTTGGTTATGTAAATAAATATATATTTTTATATGTCGTCAATGTTCATTTAGATACACAATGAATTTATTAATAAATTTACTACAACTAAACACGGTTTATAAACAATAACTAAGATTAAAGTGATTATAAAGTGACGCGAATGACGCGGGCAATAGTTAGCGACCGATTGTCTGTCGTCGTGGATTACTGTATTCGAACTGCAGACGTGGAACATTATAGGTTCTTGAGTTCGCGAGTTTGTGTGCATGTGTGGGTTACAAGACCAACGTTTTAAATGCGATTTAATTAATATTTTCTACATTATTCATTTAACCCTTCGGATGCCGTAAAACGAACGTAAATTGCGAGACACAATGGTGCCGATTCCCTTGGTCACAAACTAAACTAAATTTTAGTTCAGTGCATCTTTTTCCTTCTATTCCAATAAGAAGATGACAGAAGATAAATTTTAGTTTAGTCCTGTCAAATTAATCAGCGCCTGTCACTACTCCATACAAGTTTAGACGTGAAAAAACTTGCCTACTAAAATTACGTCAATTTACGTCAAGCGCCGATTAATTTGATGGGACTAAACTAATATGTATCTTCTGCCCTTTTCATAATGAAATAGAAAGAAAAAGATGCACTGAACTTAAATTTAGTTTAGTTTTTGAACAAGGGAATCGGCACCAATGGCTTTTTAATTGTGGTTAAATCCTACTTGAATTATGATTGAAAGTGTATTACGCAATTGGAATGCTGAATTTTAGTGAAATGAATCCAGAACTCTAATTGTGTAACACACTTTGAATATGAAAGCCATTACGATCCATTAACATTTTATGTGTGTTACGTAATTAACCCACAGATCTCTTTGTCTTTTTGACATCAGCAAAATACAGTCGGTATACATCAAGGCTCATGCAGACTAGCGCAATATCGCCCCAGTCTGCACAGGCCTTAAAACAATTCTAAAATAAAATGAATAATGTAGAAAACTGTTAAGTTAATAAACACTCGTTAGACTAAAATAAACTTGACTTTTTAGTAGACAACAAACAGCGATGAATTATAAACAACGTGAATTTAGAGCTTGTCGTATTTTTCTAAGAATATATAATTTTATGTGGGTGGGTAAAGGTACCCTTTGGTAAGTTTTTATTTGATTTTATGTAGGTAGCTTTCATTAATGAAACAAGAGAACTGTTCATTTAATATAATTTTGAATTAATTTAATCCTATAACTATATCGATATCTTAATTCAGCGAATACGTTTCGACGTTAAAAAAAACGTTTGATTTAACCAACTAATAATGAAAAACCGGTCAAGTGCGAGTCGGACTCGCGCATGAAGGGTTCCGTACCATTACTATAAAAACGACAAAAAAAATCTTGTCTGTTGTTTGGGAGCCCCCTTAAATATTGATTTAGTTCTGTTTTTAGTATTTGTTGTTATAGCGGTAACAGAAATACATCATCTGTGAAAATTTCAACTGTGTAACTATCACGGTTCATGAGATACAGCCTGGTGACAAGCGGACAGACAGACAGACAGACGGACAGCGGAGTCTTAGTAATAGGGTCCCATTTTACCCTTTGGGTACGGAACCCTAAATATCTGAAAGTGTTCTTCGAGATTTTTTACTATCCAGTAATGCAGATACACAGAAGCTTATTGTCAGTAGCACAGTGAGTATTCACAGTGCTACTCACAATAAGCTCCTGTGCTCCTGTGAAACGCAGCTGCACCATTCACAATAAGCTCCCGTGTGTCGTCCGCATTTTGTCAATCACTCGACTGGCTGGTAAACACAGAGCGACTGAAACTAGATTTGTTAGTTCGATGTAGATAGATAGAGATGGCACTTCTAGTTAAGGTTGCGTTGGTGGAATGGGCATGCACTACGTTTTAAAATTAAGGCGCTGACAAGACCCAATTGACCAAAATTGACTTCTCTTAAGAAAAAGAATTGCCAAATCTGTACAATTTGTGGTAGCGGAAAAAATGTGTGTTAATTTTGAACATATTTCCCGGAACTTGGTTGTGAAAACACGTTTTGAACAATTTGTTTGATACAAACTAACGTTAAACTAACCTTTTACCTTGAGTTCTAATCCAAAATATCTGTATTAAATATCAACATACGTTACATATTTAATTAATAATAATAACGTCTTATTTAAATGCAGAACTTGGTTGTTTTTTATTTTCGATTACTCACCGCACTTTTGAGTAAATAGATAATTGCTTCATATTTTGCAATAAATTACAAGCGTTGTGTTATCGCGCTTCTCTTTCTTTTCTATGCAATCTGACAGTGACCGCGGTTTAGAAGTTGTCAGCGTCTTAAGTTGATTTCAGAATTATTATACGTACATACAATTGGAAAAGTCATGATTGTGTTTGAAGTTTTAGTGCAACCTAAACTTTATGTGTGGGTTTTGAAGTGTGTTTTGCCAAAAACACTTTAGATGTTCAATGATTACTATATCGCGAACGTAGTACTTTTATGGTAGGTTTTTATTAAAATTTTATCTGTGTGGTTGGGCTGAGAAAAAGTCTTGAATTAACTATTAAATTGGGTGTTTCTACGTAGACTGTCAGTAAAGATAGTGAATGGAATGATAAGAATGAAATCGTGTTAATTATTTTGTCTAATAGGTATTTTTGTAATAAAAAGGTATTCGTAAAAAGTAGATGATATTTCTGCTTACTACTTCAAAGTTGGAATTAAAATTTATAGTACAATAAAAAAGTTTTTTTTTCAATTTTTACAGATCAAAAATTGGTCATATTGATCCAAAATCTTTCATAACTATTGAAAACTAAATTCATAATTGCAAAACAATACGGTACGCTTACGGCTTTTAAAAACTTTTTTAAAACCATTGGTTGTGCTTAAAAATGGCGATTTTACGTTTTTTGGCTTCCCTTTATCAGTTACGAAGGCAGGAGTTAAAAGAAGAACTAGGAACATTTTCATGAACATTTTTTGGTCTGTTTTTATTAACTTTGCTACTGGCCGGTGTTTTTGATGAGCTGCGCCGAAGTATAACTGAAGTTTTTTTTTTAATTTATTTAAAATACGATGGCTGGTTTTATTGATTTAAAAATACTGAATCATTTTAGTTCGAATCGCAGAACACTGAATGATAATATTGTGGAATTGCTGTTTGGAATTCTGGAAAAAGTTATTTTTATTTAGTACGTATGTGTTTTATAGGAAATGTTTGTGGGAAATGGGTCGCAGGAGGAAAAGAGACGTGTCCTGTTCAACACGACGATCCGATTTTTTATTATAGAAAACATTTGAATGACCGACATTATCATCATCATCATCTGCCTGCCTTTTCCCAACTACGTTGGGGTCGGTCTTGGTATGTAAAGATGGTCACCCAGCCACGGACCAACCGCGGGAAGCGTAGCTTAACCTGATCGATTGACCCGTGTAGCTGTTATTATTTAACCACAAGCCCCACATCAACGCAGAAGTGAATAATCGATTGTCATAATCGAGTGAAGAAGTGAATAATCGATTGTCATAATCAGAGATCTCGGATGAGGATATTCGGATGCATATTTACCTAAAGCTAATTTATGCTATGAAAGTATGGAAGCGGCTTCTTAAAAATCTTTCTTTTTTTAAGAGGCCAGGAACAACGGGAATGCATAACTAGTCCGGTGTATAGTATGGAAGCGACTTCGACAAAAATATTTATTAAAAAAAATCCCGGGATATTGGATTGCATGTTTATTTAAAATTAATGTTTCTACCTAATTTACATCATAATATTAGGTAGGTACATATGCATCCAATTACATATGTAGTCAGAAATAAAACATAAAATTTGTCGATTCGGGAATGGCGGGCGGGATTTTTACGATCGATGCAAAAGTGCATTCCATATAAGCTAAAATTTGAAAGTAAGTTAATATATATTCGATTCTATAATTAGAAATAAAATAAAAATTTGTATTCCCAGAGCCGCGGGATTTTGCGATACAAAAGCGCATTCTATATTAGCCGACATCTCAACTTTAGGTGAATATGCATCCGAATATCCGATCTCTAGTCATAATCGAGTGATTGAATCGAGTTCAGGAGTACTTATAATGGTTAATCGTTAATCTGTTAACACTGGGACTTTTGTAAATCTCCAACACTGTTTACTGTAGTGTGTACTTTTCCGTAAAAACTTCAGAATAAATAGAAACATGAACCCTGAAAACATTACACTCTCTTTTTCGGGCAGTCATGTAAAAATTGGTATCTAACTGAGAAGTTTTGTTAAAAGTATTTTAATAGTATTCACAGTAAACCGCATATCAATGGTAACAAATTGACATTTACAGCGCCTTCAAGTCGACCGGCGATTTTCGTAGTGTTACCACTAAAGTGCAGTTAACTATACCTAGGTTTGTTGAACTTAGTATGCACCAACATGGAATTTATAAAAACAGCTAGCAGTGAATTAAAATTGTTAAGTTTTTTAAAAATCTTTTTGACGAATTTTTAAACGCTATTTTTCATTTTGAAGACAAACAGCATTTCCCACGTTCATTATTATCAACAGGTCCTGAAAAACAAATCTCAATATATTCCATCAGACCAGTTCTTCATTGAAGGCTGGTATAGTTCGCGTACCTAAGTATATTCTTGAACAATCAATCTGCTTAGCCTTTTCCCAACAAGTTGGGGTCAGCCTACAGTATAACCGGATGCAGCTGAATACTAGTTATTTACATGGAGCGACTGCCTATCTGACCTCCACAATTTAGTTACTGGGTAACACGATACCCCCTGATAAGACAGGTTGTCATACTTTTGGGCTTTTAACTATCCGTAACCACGACAGTCAAAGGTCTACGAATGATAGCCGGAACCAACGGCTAAACGTCCTTTCCGAGGCATGCAGGGGTCCAGACAAAAACACGCAAGCTGCTTCGATCAACGAAATATCGATAAATTCATTCGAAGGTGAAGAAATGATTCATAATGCTGTTGACATGGGTCGATATGGACGAGTCGGTAAATTATCCTGTTGAATTTTTAAACTCTCTCAAACCGGTCTTCCATTACATCACATTACATAATTAGCCTATAATTTTCCCACAGCTGGGACACAGGCCTCCTCTCTGTGAGAGGGGAGTGGGCCGTCATCCACCACGCGGGCCCAGTGCGGGTTGGTAGATGTCACATGTCTTCGAATTTTTAGTTCTAGGACATGCCGGTTTCCTCATGATGATTTCCTTCACCGTTCTTCCATGTCACAGGCATATTTTGCGTGTAGGTGCTCCTGTCATTTTACTTAGAAATATACGGCCTCCAAAATTATGCAATGGAACTAGACTCCAAGTAACAGATCTCCGCCGCTATGTCATTGAGCTCAAAATATTAACTGTATCTGCCAGGAGAAACAGTCTTCGTGCCGCGTATGCCATTGATTCCAAATGACGTTCCGTTTGAATTTAAAAGATTGCAGTTTCCAATCAAGTTTTGTTTCGCGATGTCTATTAATAAGTCACAGGGACAAACTTTGAAATTTGCTGAAATTGATTTGCGGAAGGACTGTTTCTCCTACGGCCAGTTTTTTGTGGCATGCTCACATGTGAGCTCTCCAACTAGCCTGGTTATTTTAGCGCCCGCTTCAGAATTAGTGAAAAACATTGTTTATAAAGAAATACTTTAAAGGAAAGCTCTATATCGTGTTAAAAAATACCAACATGTTGTTAAGTATACCAAAAATACCGTTAAGGTTTCGGTCAATTTTGGTATTTTTGTAAATTGGATCCTTTTCGTGTAACTACGTCCAAATCATATCTAGAAAAAAAGAAATAACTCTACTTCTCTAGATAGATAAAGATTAGTAAAGATTGTCAAGTGTTATTTTCTGTGAGTTATTCAAAGCTGTTGTAACATTATTCCTGCAAGCGTTCCAGTTCCAAAAGCATAGAGCGGCATCTTCAAGCCAGCTTAGGTAGAAACAAGGTACATAACAAATATTAGTTGTCGGGTTCTCATCCCAGGCACACATTATTTACACCGTGTTTATCCCCTCTCAGTTATACCTGGGGGATATTACGTTTTCAGTTACCTAAGACTTCGTTTACACCCATTAGTTATATTGCCCCCACTTGTTTCTATTCGGTTATTCCCTGGAGTATCAGCGTAGTTTGCCGAGTATTAACAAATTCCTGACATTGACCGGGTAGATGCCTTTTATTTTGTTTTTAGTTTGGACTTTGATGAATTAGTTTGAAAGTTATTTTAGTGTTATTTGACTTTTTGTAACATGCTGTGTTGTCAATAAATTCTGGCTACTAGGAATTTCTCCTAGTGATCGATTGTTCATTTAACTTTTTTCCAAATTTACATATTTGGAATTGAAGGATTCGTTTTCTTTTGTTTTTTCTTGAGCCATACATATCAGGATAAAAGCGGTGCTTTTAACGGGTTACGAGTAACTCTACATTATTGTACTTTTATACGTAAACGGCAATCATTTCTTACTATCGCGTTCTGGAACCATCACCATCGTCGTCCGATGATTTGTTGAGAATCGCGGGAACCAGCTGCATGCAGGCAATACAATAATGGCGATTTTTGAGGAGCCCCAGCAGTGTAAGTGCATGCGTCTATACGTAGACGTCTTTACACTGAGAAAATGATGATGAATCATATCTTAAGTAAAGGGGCTCGTGGCTAAGTAATAACAGCCGCACGAGTCGATCGATCACGTTAAGCTACACTTGCCGCGATTGGTCCGTGGATGGGTGACCATCTTTACATACCAAGATCCAAGATTGTCAGCCGGAATAAACGGCTTAACCTGCTTTCCCAGGTACAGTGGGTACAGGTGCGAGGCAGTGTGCGAGGTACAGTGCCTCGAAAAGCACGTTAAGGGTTATACAGGAGCTAAACCAAGTTTTATCAGTTTTATAATGCTTAAAAATAATTATGATCCACTGCAGTAAACAAAATCAGAATAATATAAGATATTCTTCAGGTTATATGCTAGGTAGGTATGCTAGGTAGTTTGTTGAAAACATAATACAACTAATTTGATACGATAGAAAAAAACACGAGGATACTTTAAAAAAAAATTTTTTAACAATTAAAAATCATACTAATATACATGCAATCATTCTGATTTTTTGTCAGATTATTCTACAAGCAACATATTAGCATAATAGGTAGTGTTTTAATTTTTTTATCCAATTTTTTGTAAATAGATGATTGCTTCATATTTTGCAATAAATTACCAGCGTTGTGTCATCGCGCTTCTCTTTCTTTTCTATGCAGTCCGACAGTGACCGCGTTTTAGGTGTTGTCAGCGTCTTAAGCCGTTGGTGCCGGCTGTCATTCGTGGATCTTTAACAGTCGTTACGGTTCGGAGAAGCCCGAAAGTCTGACTACCAGTCTTACCAAGGGTTATTGTATTACGCAGTAACTGGGTTGTGGAGATCAGATAGGCAGTCGCTCCATGTAAAATACTGGGATTCAGCTGTGTTCGGTTAGACGTGGAGATCAAATAGGCAGTCGCTCCATGTAAAATACTGGGATTCAGCTGTGTTCGGTTAGACGTGGAGATCAAATAGGCAGTCGCTCCATGTAAAATACTGGGATTCAGCTGTGTTCGGTTAGACGTGGAGATCAAATAGGCAGTCGCTCCATGTAAAATACTGGGATTCAGCTGCGTCCGGTTAGACGTGGAGATCAGATAGGCAGTCGCTCCATGTCAAATACTGGGATTCAGCTGCGTCCGGTTAGACGTGGTGATCAGATAGGCAGTCGCTCCATGTAAAATACTGGGATTCAGCTGCGTCCGGTTAGACGTGGAGATCAGATAGGCAGTCGCTCCATGTCAAATACTAGGATTCAGCTGCGTCCGTTTAGACGTGGAGATCAAATAGGCAGTCGCTCCATGTCAAATACTGGGATTCAGCTGCGTCTGGTTAGACGTGGAGATCAGATAGGCAGTCGCTCCATGTCAAATACTGGGATTCAGCTGCGTCCGGTTAGACGTGGAGATCAGATAGGCAGTCGCTCCATGTAAAATACTGGGATTCAGCTGCGTCCGGTTAGACGTGGAGATCAGATAGGCAGTCGCTCCATGTCAAATACTGGGATTCAGCTGCGTCCGGTTAGACGTGGAGATCAGATGGGCAGTCACTCCATGTCAAATACTGGGATTCAGCTGCGCCCGGTTAGACGTGGAAATCAGATAGGCAGTCGCTCCATGTCAAATACTGGGATTCAGCTGCGTCTGGTTAGACGTGGAGATCAGATAGGCAGTCGCTCCATGTCAAATACTAGGATTCAGCTGCGTCCGTTTAGACGTGGAGATCAGATAGGCAGTCGCTCCATGTCAAATACTAGGATTCAGCTGCGTCCGTTTAGACGTGGAGATCAGATAGGCAGTCGCTCCATGTCAAATACTAGGATTCAGCTGCGTCCGTTTAGACGTGGAGATCAAATAGGCAGTCGCTACATGTCAAATACTGGGATTCAGCTGCGTCCGGTTAGACGTGGAGATCAGATAGGCAGTCGCTCCATGTCAAATACTAGGATTCAGCTGCGTCCGTTTAGACGTGGAGATCAAATAGGCAGTCGCTCCATGTCAAATACTGGGATTCAGCTGCGTCTGGTTAGACGTGGAGATCAGATAGGCAGTCGCTCCATGTCAAATACTGGGATTCAGCTGCGTCCGGTTAGACGTGGAGATCAGATAGGCAGTCGCTCCATGTCAAATACTAGGATTCAGCTGCGTCCGTTTAGACGTGGAGATCAAATAGGCAGTCGCTCCATGTCAAATACTGGGATTCAGCTGCGTCTGGTTAGACGTGGAGATCAGATAGGCAGTCGCTCCATGTCAAATACTGGGATTCAGCTGCGTCCGGTTAGACGTGGAGATCAGATAGGCAGTCGCTCCATGTAAAATACTGGGATTCAGCTGCGTCCGGTTAGACGTGGAGATCAGATAGGCAGTCGCTCCATGTCAAATACTAGGATTCAGCTGCGTCCGTTTAGACGTGGAGATCAAATAGGCAGTCGCTCCATGTCAAATACTGGGATTCAGCTGCGTCTGGTTAGACGTGGAGATCAGATAGGCAGTCGCTCCATGTCAAATACTGGGATTCAGCTGCGTCCGGTTAGACGTGGAGATCAGATAGGCAGTCGCTCCATGTAAAATACTGGGATTCAGCTGCGTCCGGTTAGACGTGGAGATCAGATGGGCAGTCACTCCATGTCAAATACTGGGATTCAGCTGCGCCCGGTTAGACGTGGAAATCAGATAGGCAGTCGCTCCATGTCAAATACTGGGATTCAGCTGTGTCCGGTTAGACGTGGAGATCAGATAGGCAGTCGCTCCATGTCAAATACTGGGATTCAGCTGCGTCTGGTTAGACGTGGAGATCAGATAGGCGGTCGCCCCATGTCAAATACTGGGATTCAGCTGCGTCCGGTTAGACGTGGAGATCAGATAGGCAGTCGCTCCATGTCAAATACTGGGATTCAGCTGCGCCCGGTTAGACGTGGAGATCAGATAGGCAGTCACTCCATGTCAAATACTGGGATTCAGCTGCGTCTGGTTAGACGTGGAGATCAGATAGGCAGTCGCTCCATGTCAAATACTGGGATTCAGCTGTGTCCGGTTAGACGTGGAGATCAAATAGGCAGTCGCTCCATGTCAGATAATGGGATTCAGCTGCGTCTGGTTAGACGTGGAGATCAGATAGGCAGTCGCTCCATGTCAAATACTGGGACTCAGCTGTGTCCGGTTAGACGTGGAGATCAAATAGGCAGTCGCTCCATGTCAAATACTGGGATTCAGCTGCGTCTGGTTAGACGTGGAGATCAGATAGGCAGTCGCTCCATGTCAAATACTGGGATTCAGCTGCGTCTGGTTAGACGTGGAGATCAGATAGGCAGTTGCTCCATGTCAAATACTGGGATTCAGCTGCGTCTGGTTAGACGTGGAGATCAGATAGGCAGTCGCTCCATCTAAAAATACTGGTACTCAGCTGCATCTGGTTAGACTGGAAGCCAACCCCAACGTAATGAAATGAAATGAAATTAAATTAAATGAAAAAAATTAAATGAAATGAAATTAAATGAAACGTAGTTGTGAAAAGGTAGACGATGAAACATATCTTAAGTAAAAAAAGCCGTCGAGACCGTAGCAGCTAGGTATCAGCTAATCCCGTATATTTAAGAACATTCGGATTCTAATTTACCTCAATCTACAAAAATCCCACTAATTGACTCACATTTTTGACAAGTTTGAATGGTACTGAAATGAGATTACGACTGGATTAATGCGGGAATAGGCTTTCTGGATTCATCTCTTCCAAAATTTGACATACCTACCCAAATAAATAAAATTGAAGTGTCTGTTTATAGTGTCAAAATAACAACTTTTTACTAAATGAATATAAAGGTAAGTTTTCTAAATGTATTTTTAGTAAATGCATATCAAATAAAATTTTTAAAAGTTACCTGCCTCTGGCTGTTTGATCCGGCTAATCTACGAAAAGGTTGGACTGATTTTGACAGGACTGTCATTGGCAGATAGCTGAAGTTATGAGGAGTAATTTAATTTACTTTTATTTTAGAAAAAGCCACGCGGGCGAAGCCGCAGTCCGCCAATTAGGAATAAAAACATTTTCATTCGTTTCATTACTGTACCCCAAGAATACAAGAGAATTCCAGCGTCGGTACTTCAGAGTTACTTATAAACAATTTGAATACCGCTTGGTAGAACTTAGAACTCGTGAAGATGTAAAACTTGTCTTTACTTATAAACTCAAACTCTGTCTCTAAAATTGAAGTTGCTGTTACAATCTTGACACTTAACTCGCTTAGAAGTGCTACAAATAAATTTCACTTTCGCATTTATAATATTAGTTAGGATTAAGTGACATATAGTACAGAAATCTAGATATTTTGACATGTCGCCATTGCACCCGTGCGAAACAGGGGCGGGTCGCTAGTACCTAATACAAAAGACTTCCCCTTCATCGAAGATACAGGTATTATGATGTTAAAAATTGTTAACCCGTTGGGAATCCCGGGCGGATTTCCCGCCACCGTAGGCGCGGGCTTGCGGACGGTGAGCAATGGGTAGCTCACCGTCCGGTAAGGACCAGGCCCGGGTCGACTGCGCGTTGTGTTCCACGCGCGCCTCCAAGAGATGTCGTCAACACAAGTGTAGGGGTCCACTAGGGCCGATGCCTGCCGGGGTTGCGGGAAAGTTCGAAAGGGTTACCGAGGCCCCTAGCAACACAGGCAACGGAAGGAACACGGTTGGGTTTTAGTCAGTAAGAGTCTGACACACCCTCCCGCTCCGCCTAGAGCGGGAGAAGTTATTTGATAATTTCCCACCCAAAAAAAAGATTGTTAACCGGCCCGTATTCTCTTTCCAGGTAAACAAAGTGACCTTCGCGCCACTGGTGGTGTCAACCTTATTCATCCTCCTAACATCGTTACTAGCTCACTGTGCAAGGAGATTTGTCCAGAAGGTGGTTAAAGAACCCTTCATCAGGCTACTATTTGAGGAGGCCATAGCCGCTGCTGAGCTATGCGGGTGCTGCTTTGAACTTATCATAAGTAAGTTTTGGGAATTAAGGGAAGATTAATTTTATAAAAATGCAATAAGAGTAGGGGAAGACCAAAGAATCGATGGATGGACTGTGTGAAATATGGTATGGCTAAAAAGTGGGTGATTACCGATATGAGGACTAATAGGGACGTATGAAAGAAAATATATGCTGCGCCGACCCCAAATAAATTGGGATAAGGGCTGGAGAATTATGGAAACACAACAATATGTCATCATGATGATGACATATTGTTGTCTTTTCTTAATTCTATTCTTCCTCACCTTGGTTTCTGCACAACACCATTTTTTTTCTTCCATTCTCCCCTTTCAGCCGTCGCTCTTTTATTTACTCCTTTTTCTTTAATTTCATTCCTCACACAATCCATCCATATTCAACAACAACAAAAAGTGAGGAGTTGAAAAAAGTGACTTTAGGAATCGTATCTAGAGAAGACCCCAAATTAATAAGGAAGATGCCTGGGTAAAAAAAAGAAATTCTATTTAGTCCGTCAGTCAGATAATAAAAAAAATATTAGACATATATTTTGCGTTGTCATATTAAATCGCTATTTAATCGCTCACGTCACAATTCAGTATAAAATCTAGCAAGGCGTGACGTCATGACAAATTTTAACACAATGCATCGCCGTAATCCTTTTGATTACATAAAAGAAGAAAAAATACGTGTCCGATATTTTTTAATAATCTACTCGACAGACAAAAAAAAAATTAAGTCCTCAAAGAATGACGATCTAGAGATTTGATAGAACTGTAATTATTTGCGATATATTTGTAAAAAAATCTGGCATCCTGGGATAATTATCCGTGACAAAATTTGCTGTTGATCTTCGATACACTGTTGTAGAGTCATATTAGTAGCATGTTTGGTATAACCAGTATTACCAAGGGGTATCGTTACCCAGAAACTGGGTTGTGGAGGTCAGATATGCAGCCGCTTTATGTAAAGTACTGGTATTCAGGCAGCTGAATGCTAAACTATGTTGGGGTCGGCTTCTAATTTTACCGGATGCAGATCCGGTAACACTGGCAGCCGACCCCGACATAGTTCGAATAAGGACAGGCAGGTGATGATGATGACGTTTGGTGTAGCTCCATATTATTGTATTTGTGTGTCATCTAGCTATCAAGTTTTTACTCGAAAAATTGTTCATCTCTTCATGTCAATGGTATTTTTATCGGCATAGTCAAATAATAATAGTTCATTTATTTGTTAGAATATTGTTACAGAGTTGTTAAATACTTATAACATTTCACTATATTCTACCGTTGACATATATACACACACACACACATTACTACATAGATCTAACTTTATCTTAACATAATTTCAGTTGCCGACAACTTCGGCGTGGGTACGTATGCGATATTCTTGTTCGCGCTGTCGATCTGGTGGTCACTCAACTGGGGAGAAGCTACTGCTTGTCCGTACACACACATTGAGGATATTATTGAAGGTATTTCTTTTTAATTCTTGTATCATTTATTTACATAACCAAATTACAAGATGATTATTAACATTAACTAAATTAAATTAAAACTAAGTTAAGCTTAAAAAAGGCCCTCGGGGCATTGTACCGAGGATGCTGGCGGCATTTCCTCGCTGAATTGCAATGCTGATGCGTTGCGCGAGAAAGCCGCCAGCTTTTCGGTCACCAGTTACATCAACTAGACGTTTCGCGATTTCCGCAAATAACTTATGCGCACTGGGACCCCACGGACCGAGGGTCTCGACGCCAAAGGGCACAAAGTTGTACTCTCTGCCAAGGCCTCCATATTTAATAACTTTCAGATTTTCGGCATTTTCTGCCGCTGCACCCGCTTTAGAAGTAGTCCGTTGGAGGTGGGACGGTGCCAGTGTGTCTACACAGGTAGCGTCCCACACAAGCATCCGTCCCAAACTCCACGGGACCAAAGACACACCATCAGGTCATTTGCCATCATCTCTGACAATGCCAGTCGGCTCAAGAAGAGCAGGCACATTGATGCTGGCAAGAGACCGGCGGATTATGTCATTAAGTGTTGCATGTCTTGAAAAGCGACCTGCACTTTTTTGACAACAAAGTCCGTGGTGACCCAGTCGGTCCACGTCCGTGCCACAAGGGCATGTGTGTGGAGTGCATACCGTGACCCCAAGCCGCAGACCAGTCGCTAGACGAAGCAAGGTCGGATCCAGGAAGGTACCGGTATATGGAGAAGGATGGGCATGTAGCCAATGACCGGCCTCTCTGGTTCCGACCGCCAAAAGTCTTGCGCGATCCGGACCTGAACTGCGGCTCAGAATCGATTTGTATGTTAAATCGCAATAAATATCGTCCCAGCTCCTCTGAGATTTTAGGTTGTCTGGAAATTCTTTACCCGGGCAAGCAATTTGAAAAGCATTCTTGGCATCCTCCAAGCCCGCAGTCTCATAGTTTGTGGGCAAAGCCCTTAGGACATTACCTATGAGACGTGACGTGCTATGGGTGGACGACAAAAAGGCTGGGGAAGCAACACTTGAAATTTTGCGGATTCCTAAACCGCCAAACCGAATAGGGAGGGATGCTTGTAACCAAGATGGTTCATTGAGCTGAATATTTAAAATCGTTTCTAAACTAGTTTTGACTAAATCGTCTATTGGTGAAAGCAAATTTGGATGTTTCCAAAAAGGGCTACAGCGAAGCACATAAGTAAATATATATCCTCAAATATACCATATTCGCAACACCACACATTAAAGTTGAAGTGAGAATGGGGTGGTCATGTCTGCCGCATGCCCAATGAGCTGTGGGCTAAAAGGCGAAGATCCAGCCAGAAGGCGTTGCGGCAGACCCCGTCGAAGATGGCGGGAAGATCTAGACAAATCAAACGACCGGTAGCCCACATTACCCCTTTATTGCAAGAGCTGAAAACCTTTGCCCAGCAGTGGGATGATGCAGGTGGCAGTAATAGTATATCCTGCTAGGAATCGATTTACTTACCAGGGGCTGCTTCAAAATTGCTAGTCAAACTTACTTTCGACCGTCTAGGGACCTCATTAGAACTTTGCGATCGAATTCGGTCGTAAAGCGATCGCTATCTATGTCAAAACTGTAGCCCCAGTCAGAGATTTTGGTGGATACTCATCACATTTTTTTTTTTGGTTTTGAAATTATTGAATAACTTCTTCCGCTCTGGAGCGGGAGGGTGTGTCAGACTCTTACTGACTAAAACCCACCCGTATTCCTTCCGTTGCCTGTGTTGCCAGGGGCCTCGGTAACCCTTTCGAACTACCACGCGACCACGTACTCATGACTGGTGTGATCTATGCTTTGTACAGACGTTTTTCAAAAAATTGTATAACAAAATTCAAAAATTGTTATTGTAAGCTTTTGACCGCGGCTTCGCTTGCGTATATGTTGGAAATTATTCCACAGAACGTACGGGATTAAAAGATTCTATTTCCTAACTCAAAGGGCCTAGACAAAGTGGAAGAAAGATACATGAATAAAAAATAAATATAACAAATACATGCTAACGATTATGAAAAGCAAAAAATGTATGGGACTCACATAAGCTATCGAAATGCCATTTGTCAGTTCTGCTGAAAGCCGTTGTAGATCTCAGACCAAATAAAAAACCAAGACATAGCGCTGCGAAAAATACAGAGAAGCATGCCAAAACTGTACCTCGCTCTATGCATTCACGTTCTCACGCACACATTTATAACCTATTTACAACCAAACTACACCTCACCGGAATACGTGCTAAGTGCACACATGCTTCCGAAACCGGCCTCACGTCACTGATGACAGCGCTATGTCTTGTTTTTTTTTTTATTTGGAATACAAAACGCTTTGAAAGCCATTGTCACTTGTCACGGCCCAAATTTTATTCCAGCAAATAATTTAACAAGAAATTCTTGTCTGTTATTCTATTTCAAAGTCAAAGTCAAATTATTTATTTTAAGAAGGCACTTTTAAACGTCAAAATTAACAAAAAAAAAAAGATTCTAGTCGCCCCTTCCAAAAGGTAGTTTCGTATGGAGAAGAATGGGCAAGAAACAACGTCTGTTACTCTTTTAAAATGTTTAACAATATTTTGTATACATCAATGATTATATAATTATATGTGAAGAAAATGCACCTAGAATAAAATTACTATACCACAGTAGGTAAAATAAGATTATGACAGATTATTAAAATAAAATTGCTTTTCTACCACTTCCAGGCAAGGGTGAAATCCGCAAGGCTGTCCTGAAGACCTGGGCTGAGCTGGGCGGTGGTATCCTGGTCTTCAAGTATGTCCAAATGTACTGGGCTCTGGAGATCTCTGACACACATAAAGACAAGGCTTTTGAAGACTGCAAAGCTGATTTGCAGGTACATTGATACGTTGAGTTTGTGTTTTAGTATAAGTCGTGATTCGATCGTAGAAATGGCCATATCGTCATCTGCCGGGACATTTCACGATACGGTGCAATTTCATGATTTACATCTTATGTTTTTCAATCACAGAACACTTATGTTTTACATAATGCGCCATCATAATCAGCCTATAATGTTCCCACTGCTGGGACACTGGCCTCCTCTCTGTGAGAGGGAGTGGGCCGTAATCCACCACGCGGGCCCAGTGCGGGTTGGTAGATGTCACATGTCTTCGAATTTTTGGTTCTAGGACATGCCGGTTTCCTCACGATGTTTTCCTTCACCGTTTTGAGAGTAGTGGTGATGAAATAATTTACACAAAGTAAAGTGCCTGTCTGGGTTCGAACTTACGACCTACAACTCGTAAGTCGCGGCTATTACCACTGGGCCACCTCTGCTCCGGCCATTACCATTGCGCCATCAATGTTAGATAATTAGAATTATGTAGCAATTATGTAACACCTGCATGTCAAAACGTCAAACAAATAGTTTTCTGAAAGCTGCGCGCACAGATTAATTTAGGCCGGCGGCGCGTACGTCATTCTCGTCGGTACGGAATGTTGCCATTTTAAATATTTGTATTTATGTAATTCTTTCTTTTAAATATTTGTATTTATGTTATTCAAATTACAATCTCACTGTGTGTTGCACCGGTCGACGTCTTAACGTCAACGCCGGCTATAGCTGAAAACCAGCGCTGGGGCTCTGTCTCGCATAGGGTCGCAGCATTATGCTGAGCGTTGACCGTTTTGCGTGGACGTGACGCATATTCTCCCCCAAATTGTTTCTTTTTTGTATTTGTGTTCCTTCTTTGCGTCATGTTTACCGCAAATAAACGTATTTTCTTTCTTCTTTCTCTTCTTTTCTATTTGACCATCTAAAAACATCCGTCATATCGTTCAATGGTCTTCGTTCGACGATTTGGCCAGCGATGCTTGGGCATATCAGGCCAGATACGCGAAAACAATATAACCCTGTCTTTGCTGCCGCGCAGTCAGGTAAAATTACTATTCGACCTATGAAAAATGATTTGTTTTTTTTTGGGGTACAGTTTAGTTAGGCGGGGCAGTTTAGTTACATACTTGAAGAATGAGTATAGAAAATAAATATTCATTATCTTATCGTGTTTAAATATTAATATATACATCAGGACATTGAACAGCTAATATTTTTAAATGTTTTATCGTGTTCGGATATCGACCTTGTATTGCAGCCGCTATATAGGGTCAAATTGAATAAATAATAATATTTTTTTAAATATATTTATTTACATAAACAAATTACAAGATGATTATTAACATTAACTAAATTAAATTCAAACTAAGTTAAGCCTTTATAAGGCCCTCGGGGCATTGTACCGAGGATGCTGGCGGCATTTCCTCGCTGAATTGCAATGCTGATGCGTTACGCGAGAAAGCCGCCAGCTTTTCGGTTACCAGTTACATCAACTAGACGTTTCGCATTTTCACAAATAACTTATGTCTCGATTATATTAAGTTTAATTTTAATTTAAAATTTCACATATTTTGACCGTTTAAAAATACTATTAGACGACGACTACTAAAACTTTTAGTCAGAACACTACACTGTTTAAATTCTACACTGCAGTTCAAATAAACAAACCCACTCATACGTCTGAAGTTAATTAAATGAAGGATTAACTGACGTCTTAGAACCGTATGTACGAAATCTGGCAACCGCAATGCACAAACAAGATGTCTGCTTGAATAACTAACTATTCATATTAGGGGATTTAGATGTCTTTGAATGAAATCCTCTGTAGTATTGCTGATATAAGGTTTAGCCTTAAAACAAGCTGCTGAAGCAAGAATATTTTGGTATAGAGATACAATGGCGGCACTGTATGACAGCTTGTGACGTTGCCATGTTTTTATTACTAGACAAAATCAAACTGGTTGCTATTTTAATTGTACAATTTATTATTTGATACAAATAATAAATCAATGTTGAATTCAAATTCTGTGATTACTTTAACTCACACACTGACTTTATTTATTATTTTTAGGAAAACGTATACTTTTACAATGTTTGTAAATATGTGAGCATCATGTACCTATCACATAATTAATTTACCTGTCATTGCTTTATTTTTCTTTCTTTTTTAACCTATTTTGGTAAAGTAATTTTATTCTAGGTGCATCGTCTTCACATATAATTTTAAAATGTACCTATACAAAATTTTATAAAACATTTTAAAAGGGTAACGGTGGAGTTTCTTCCCCATTCTTTTCAATACGAAACTACCTTTTGGAAGGGGCAACTAGAATCAATTCTATTTTTTTTTTGTTAATTTTGACGTTCAAAAGTGCCTTTTATGTGCCTATTTGAAATAAATAATTTGACTTTGACTTTGACTTTCCGTTAATATTGACTACTAAATGTGAGGAAACAGATGCCATATCATTGATGTATGGGCCGCAGTAATATATCGAATCGATAAGATTATAAACGAAGCAAACGGAGTTTGCAGGTGGCGTTCTGTGGTTTCTGCTTACCCCCATAGGAAAAAGACGAAAGTTTATGTATGTATCTATGATAACCGGTATTTTAATATTTTTTACGCTGTCACAGTTAGTGAGAGATTGCCGCTGATATGAATACCAGCTAAATGATGCATTCTTTTGATTCGTTGATATAACTAGCTGCTCCCCGCGGTTTCACCCACATAAGTCTCGATCCAGTGAGAATATCGGAATAAAACATATCTTAAATCCTAACCCAGGTCATGGTCTAACCATGAGCCAAATTTCATCCAAACACGTTCAGCCGTTTTAGCGTGAAAGCGTAACAAACTCACTCTCGTATTTATAATGTTATGTCAGGATTAATTGAATAAATAATTACAATTAAACAGAGTCAGCTTTCTTCGTGATGCACTGAACAAAGTACCGCGTCACCCATGGCAACTGGTTTGAGTTTAAAGTGCTATATTATGATTTCCTTTCCAGACAGGGCTGCATTTTAATAAATGTCAGTACCAGAGTTCGTCAGGGCACATGTAAAGATTACAAGCTAGCAATATCAAGCATAGTGATGCAGTTGGCGGCAATTCTCAGAGTTCAATCTTAGATTTGATGTCCAAGTGATCCATTTGCATATTTTACACACGACACGCACTTGGCCGGTTTTTTTTTTTGTGATAATCCGCTGGTTATTGAATGTTGTAGCAAGCAGGTTTATAAATATACCAACGCTGCTTCGTCCACTGCTGTTATAGGATCATTAGACAAATTGTATGGCAGTGAACCTGGGATGGTCTGTGGTGGAAGTGTGTCGGACGTATGCTCGTTTTCAATAACACTAGGCAGCATCTAAATGTATTCAGACTTTTAAGTCTGTTGTTATTACGACTTCGTATAATGCAAGTAAGTTAAACTAGAACGCATACACATCGATTCTATATGTGAATATTTAAGTATTGTAATAAAATAGTTTATGAAATAAATTCAGGAAGTAATATATCTGCCCAAAGCATAAATAACGATATTATTTTCAAACTACCTATGCCTTTTTTTGCATGAACTATATGTATTTTATATTTTATTAGCTATAGTATCTATCTATGTATATTATCATCTATAATTATATCTGTGATTTTTAACAAATTTTTATATTTTCGTATTACTAAAAAATGAAACCGAACGGCGGCAGCATTCTCTATCTCCTATATGGAGATTGAGTCGGTTTGGGGTCATAAATCCACAACTTCCATGTTTTTATAGACATACCTACAGCAGATTTTTTTTAGATAATCTAGATTATATATACGTTAAAATAATATACAGTTTATGGATATAAATATATATTTAATATTCATAAAAATACAAAATAGAAATATTGTAAAATTATCAGAAATTTACGACTATTTTTAAAATGTTACTCGTATAATTAATACAAAATAAACTCTTAAAATTACTTTTATTAATAAAATAAAAACTGAAATAACATTTAATCGTATTATTCTATTAGCTCCAAAGCTGTAACGTTACGATTGGCCGGAGGGCCAGTCGTAAGTCACGTTAAAAAAAATTTGAGTACTACTAGATATTAAAAAGATTAGACTAGATATAAAAAAGGTTAGAGAGTTCGAGGCTTTCAGTTCGAGTGTACGGGACGCTTGGACGGCAGGATACAGGATCGGCTAACAGCAGCTGGACAGGATCGGCAGGTAGTTGTGAGACTGGATCGGCAGGAAGCAGTGGGACAGGGCTGGCAGACGAGGCGGAGCACGAAGCTGAAGCTGTTATTTTACACGCCGTAGTTGATCTCGTAGCTGCAGTTGAAGCACGAAGCTGAAGCTGTTATTTCACACGCCGTAGTTGATCTCGTAGTCGCAGTTGAAGCACGAAGCTGAAGCTGTTATTTCACACGCCGTAGTTGATCTCGTAGCCGCAGTTGGTCGGCAACTCTGTCCCAAGGAGTAAAACGTCCCTTGTTAACCAAGAGGTTTTGTTTTATGGTAATTTGGTGGTATGTTTGTGTGTAATTTGTGCGCGTTGTTTCACACTAGCAAGAGAATTGGTGTTAGTGTCTAACGCCACGTTGATACAATGCCCTAGTAATGAAAGGGCTCTCCGTCCTGGAGTGGACTAGTAAGAGGGTGGCGTTGTCTGAACCGGTCAGTCCCCATTGACTCCAAATAGGAATTTCACTCCTCCAACCGTCAGTCCCCACTGACACCTATTCGGAGTCTTTGGGGCGCGCGGTTTGCAACTCTATTATAACGGATGAGCACCTTATTGCATTATAATAGAGTTGCAAACCGCGTGGCCCAAGACTCCTATTCGGTGTCAGTGGGGACTCAAGGGATCGGGAGTGCGACTCCTATTCGGAATCAATGGGGAGTTACCGGTGAATCTCGCCGATACGGCTGACAGCGGAGGCGCCCTATAGTACCTCACGCCCCACGGGACGAGTGTCTGGACCTCTCATGACACACAGGAGTAGTCGGCTATGGCGTCCCAAGGCTCGCGACTATAACGCCCTTCAGCCTTAGAGATCTCCCAAGGGCGAGTGAATCAATAATCACACACTATGAGATTCTTTAAATGATTATATTTTCACACTTTACAATAATAAGTTAGGTATTAGTATATAGTTTTAGACTGAAGTAGATTGCACAAAACTGAGAAAAGCTGACCAAAACTGAATTGACTGACAGAACGGAACCAGACTGAGCAGCTATGGCAGCTATGCATAGAGAAAGAAAAATTTAGACAGATGATAATTTATGATGAAAGATTTCAACGGATAAAAATATTCTATGATTTTACAATAAGAGAAAATTAATAATATAAAATACAGTTTTCAGTGTTACAAACAGTTCATTGTGGTTTTGCTTTTCAGCTGTAGTGTTCAAACATATTATATGTAAGAAAGTTAGAGACATAATATGATTTCATGTTTGAAGCAAGGAAACAGTATAGAGATTGTAACATGAATTATTCAATTCAATTCAATTCAATTCATCTTTATTGTGGATCATAGGAAAGTGTACATAATACAACTGGTGTTAATTTAGTTCTTTGCGAACAGCTATGTCCTGCCCTTAAGGCGTACAATTAATAAAGGTACATACAGGGAGTTTACATGCATGTCAACAATAATATTATAACAATACATAACAAATTTTAGACCGTTAAATATAAAAACAAAACCCGCAAAACGCATCATGGCCTAGGCAGATTGTATTCTAACAGTGATTTGTCGGCATAGAAGTCTTTCACAGAGTAATAACATTTGTTTACTAACAGTTCATGGAGATTCTTTTTAAATGATTTTATTTCAGTAATTGCTCTTAGAGGCTTTGGAATGTTATTGAAAATACGCGGAGCCGAGCAGAAAACACTTTGGTGCAGGAAATACGTCTTACTAGCCACCATGTCTAGCTTGTCCTGATGCCGTATACGCGTTCGATATTTGAATAGATGCGACCTCAAAAATATATAGACACAGTAATGTTAATACGTTCATCTTTTTAAAAATCAAAAATGGTTGACAGGATTCAGTTTTTTGTAGGTTGAAAGTTGCCCTGAGACAACGTTTTTGTGCAATGAACGCGCGTTCTTTATCAACACTATTGCCCCAGAATATTAGACCGTATCTAATGTTAGAGTTGATGTAACCATGGTATGCCGTTATTAATGTTGGTATATTTTTCTTAGTCTGTAAAGGGCATATGATTATATTAATATATTCAACATAAAATCCTTTTAGAAGGTACATTTATAAATGTAATATAAAGATGTGGCTTTGTGTAGCAAAATACCACAAAGCTTCATCTATAAGTTCCATCTTAAATTTGTTATGTAAGGGTCCGAAGTGTACAACAGTTAAAATGGGCCTACAAAATCTTACTGATGATGGAGCAGGGTTTTCCCACACAGTTTCATTTGTATTAATATTTACAAGTTTCAGAGGCACTAATGAAGATATAAATAAATTTGTGTCAGAAATTCTAACTCACTCTCTTCAGCTAAGACTTGCTTGTATTCACTTTGTCCGCTTGAGCCATCACAGCTCCATTTAGAATACAGCATTAATCGGTCAAGGACGACTAAATGAGACACAATTGATGTTCTATTGTTTGACACCGCACCGGTGTCGCGCGGGGCTTAACAATAGCGCGGGGCTTAGAATACAGCATTAATAAATGTGTTTCACCAACTTTGTACACACCATCGATTTGTAAAATTCTTGCAATAGTGTGATCCAGCAGATGTTGCAGCTAATGAGACCCAATTGATTTTCTATTGTTTGACTCGGAATCGGTATCGCGCGGGGCTTAATAGGTATAAATAAAATCAAGGCCACATGTGTCAAGTAACTCCTTGTTTTTGCGTCTTTGTGTTCTATCGGAATTGTCTTCGTAAGTTTTAGAAGGGCGTTCTCGCTTCCCCGTCGATGTCGAAGGTTCAGATTCACAAGAAGGATCTTACAGATTTACTGTGAATATGACGTTTAACCACACGCTATTCTGATTTAAAATGTTTTATTTATTTCTGCCAGATCTAGTGTAGCGTTGACAAAGTTAGTAACAAGATTTTTTTGTACACTTGCGACAATTTTAGCGATATTTGCCTTGGAAAAGTTGATAAAATTATCCCGTATATAATGTGTTAAAGCAACAACATAATTCCCGTCACTTACAATTAAAACAAGACACAGGTCGCGTCTGGCGCAGTTAAATTCACTCATTGCGAGAAAGTAGGTGGTTAGGTACACTTTTAGTAACGACAATTACGAACGAAAAACGGTACTTATATAATTATTGAGTATGCAGATGCCTATTGATCTATTTTATATATAATAATCGATTTGAAACGTGTTCAAAATGTGGTAGAAAGAACTAATTATCATTATGTGGTTATGCGGTTTCCGATATGTTTTATTACTAATTTATTGTGTATGTGAACTAAAATATGGTGAGCGATACTCGATACATTATCTAAACATAAACTGCATTAAAATATCACAAGTATAACCTATATCAACTAAACTTAAACTCAAACTCAAAGCATTTATTTCAATTAAACCATTTACAGGCACTTTTGAATTGTCAAGGAGTCGGTCAGTTAGAAATATGAAGCTAGCTGCCCATTCCAAAGCGTAGTAGGTACCTATGTGGAAGAACGGGCAAGAAACTCCATGGACACTCTTTTAAATTATATGTAGGTATTGATACATAAAGATCAGTACAAAAATAATGTTGAAATTATAACTAAATGTGAGGACGATGTAAAATAAAAAACGCGTCCATTTTATCAAAATAAAGAAAAACAATTTCTAAATAAAATAATTACAAATAAGCCGAGGAATAAATCAAATAGCATTACCTACATATTTATAAGAAATTGTAAATATTTCATGTTAGATTAATATTATTATTCTGCAATGAAGTTGCAATTTGTTTTCTTCTTCCTGTATTTCCTAACAAATAACATAATTTACAGATCTTCAGCAAATTTCGGCAACTGTCAAAACTCTAATTGAAAGTTTCTGGTACGCAAAAATGATATCTCATAAGATAAATATTTCTAGTAAATATATTAACAAATATATAGCATATTTATGCATACCAAACGAAAGAATATATTATAAGCTTTCTGGAATGGTATAATACTTGTATAGTTTTCATTGCTAGCTCACCAGAAAAAATCCTGAAAAAAATACAAATTAAGATGGTTTGTTATAATTTTTGAATGATCGTAATTATGTAGATGCTCTTTGCTATAAACCAGTACTATTCACTTACATAATGTATATATAATATAATACATTAACTTCTTAGCTACAGTTTGAGGTATAATACAAGTACCTGCGTCGATTTTTACATAATGTATTTATGGCCAGGCTCTCTTAGGCACCTCCACATAGTGCGGCGGGCGGCGTGGCGTGTGTGCAACGCACATTTGTATGGCTAAGATCAACGGCGTTTGCCAGACCTATAAGCAGTTAATTAGCGCAATAAAACCTTTCACAAGCCACTGATCGATCACTAAAGTTACGACACCGATACATAATTAATCAATGATAGTTAACTCTTAAGGGTTTTTTAGCAACAGTTAAACCAAATAAAAGTAAAGCCAAAATGTAATCTGTGAATCTCGTGCTTAGTTACAGCAAAACGTCTGAATGCACGACGTTCAATGACTGATGTTTGTGCGCTGCTTGTCGGAACATGCATAGATTTCGTAATTTGAAACGTGACTGAGGAAATAGATTTCAGCCGTGGTGAAACGTCGGATGCAGACAAAGCTTTTAGCCGTCCTCTGTTGTGACCGGCGTACAAAATGAAACGGATGTATAATGCGTTCGACAAAGCAAAACATAAATTCAAATTATTTTATTTCACATAAACCTACATGGGTACTTATAAAACATCAGAACTAGGTGCACGGTTCTAATTGGTCGTTTCCTGCGGAGAAGAGCCGGCAAGAAACTCCACGGTTACTGTTTTAAAAATAATTGGATTTTACAATGTTTTCAAATTAGAATGCCAAGGTATTATTTTTTTTTTTTGGGTGCGAAATCAAATAACTTCTCCCGCTCTGGGCGGAGCGGGAGGGTGTGTCAGACTCTTACTGACTAAAACCCACCCGTGTTCCTTCCGTTGCCTGTGTTGCCAGAGGCCACGGTATCTCGTTCGGACTTTCCCGCGACCCCGGCAAACATCGGCCCAAGTGGTCCCCTACACTTGTGCCTACATCTGTTTGAGGCGCACGTGGAACACGATGCGCCGTCGACCCAGGCCCAAGCTACCTAATGCTCACCGTCCGCAAGCCTGCAGTGTAAGGATATGGGAGGACAGTGTAGGCCTATCAACAAGTACTACTTCTGTATTATAAAACATGTCTCGGAATTAACGCATACCGCCAAACACCCCAATTAAAATATTATGATATAATCATAATACATACATTGAATGTTTACTATTATGTATAAAACATTGTTTATTTATTAATTTAGTTACACTGATTGTGGGGGTAAACTGTGGTCACATTACAAATGTACGCACGCACACAGTCGCACACGTGTAAGGACTTTTTTTTTTGAGGGTGGGAAATCATCACATAACTTCTCCCGCTCTGGGCGGAGCGGGAGGGTGTGACTCTTACTGACTAAAACCCACCCGTATTCCTTCCTGTTCCCTGTGTTGCGGGGGCCTCGGTGACCCTTAAGTACCTTCCCGCGACCCCGGCAGGACGTGTAAGGTCTAGCGTAAGGTCTTCGTCCATTTTGGTTTGTTTTGACTATACAGCGGACGTGTGACTGTGATTTACGTAGTTTTAATTAATATTTTTAGGGTAAAAAATATCCTATATTAAAAATTACAGAAATCGATTCAGTGGACGACTCTGAACAAACTACTTTTATAATGTGCAGTAAATAAATTCTGTATCACATTGTATAGAATTGGGATTAGCAGAATATTTGAAACCAGCCCACGACTTCGTTAACCATACCATAAAATATATCTTATGGCACTCGGCAATAGTGTAGCTTTCTAAATTCTAATTATAAATTTACTGAAGTAATCTGACATGTGCTAGCCGACACTTTGTGTAATAAAATGGTCACACTTTTTTTGTATTCTAGTCTTTTACACTTATTTATTATTATACATTTATTTTACACTTAAATAAAACGATTAAACTAAACGATCACCATTTCAATAAATATAACTAATTCAACTTTAGTTCTACGTCTCGTGTGTTACACTCCACATGACAGATCGCGATGTGTGATAAAAGAAAATCATTTTCGAAGAAAATTTTACATTGGTGCCGATTCCCTTGTTCACTACTAACTAAACTATATTTAAGTTCAGTGCATCTTTTTCTTTCTATTTCATTAAGAAAAGGACAGAAATCATACATTCTAGTTTAGTCCTGTCAAATTAATCAGTGCTTGACGTAATTTTAGTAGGCAAGTTTTTAATCACGTCTAAACTTGTATGGAGTAGTGACAGCCGTGACAGGCGCTGATTAATTTGACTAAACTAAAATTTATCTTCTGTCCTCTTCTTAATGAAATAAAAAGAAAAAGATGCACTGAACTTAAATTTTGTTTAGTTTGTGAACAAGGGAATTGGTACCACTGTATATTATTGCAAATCACGTAGTGATGAGGTCAATCACGTAGTGATCTCACGTAGGGTGAGCAGTGGTGGCCCAGTGGTAACAGCCGTGACTTACGAGTTGTAGGTCGTAGGTTCGAACCCAGACAGGCGCTTTACTTTGTGTAAATTATTTCATCACCACTGCTCTCAAAACGGTGATGGAAAACATCGTGAGGAAACCGGCATATCCTAGAACCAAAAATTCGAAGACATGTGACATCTACCAACCTGCACTGGGCCCGCGTGGTGGATTACGGCCCACTCCCTCTCATAGAGAGGAGGCCTGTGTCCCAGCAGTGGGAACATTATAGGCTGATTATGTATGTATGTACGTAGTGATAAAATGAATGGACCAACTACTACGGTTTATTTTCGTTAGTATTTGATAATGAACCCAGTATTTAGATAAATTAAATAAATTGTATTAGATGTGTCAAACTGCCTGACCGTTGGTAATCAATCAAAGGCTGGTGTTGGTAAAATTGTACCGTTCATGTCAAACTTGGCCATTATGTAATTTGCTATATTATGCTAGCAACTAGCGTAATATAGCAAATTATCGGCTAGATACTGAGAAATGGCATCACAGTTTTTTTAATGACATTTCTTCTGCCTCTATACAAGCTTTCGTATTGCATCCTCGTCAAATTTCAGGAGGCTGCTATGAAAGACATATATAATCAAATAAATATACGATACCTGCTCAATAATTAATACATACATACTTGTTTTTTAGTTATTTAAGTTTGACAGTATTTTAGAATGCACCACTTTCGCAGAACAGAATCACCCCGTTGCGTATGCAGTAGTGTATGTGTAAAAGGGCAGTTACAGTGCGGTATCACACGGGCCGCGTTTTAACATGCATGTCCTACACATCATGTTGATTTCCGAAAATTAGAAAAAAAAGACCTACTTATTTTATTATTGATTTGTGTCGAGAATCATTACCTCCTTGAATTTGACGAGGATGCAAAAAGACACCTTGTATAGTATCTTAAATCTTTTTGATTTTGACAAATTCGTTATCACAAACTTTAGTATATTAATAACGTTTGCTTATCTGATGCTTATTTTTCAGGTGCCCGTTATCTACGGTGCTGTGGTCGAAGGTATTGCTACCTGCCTCTGTCGTCTGGCCTCCAAATCGCTCGGTGACCTCAACCCTCGATTCGCCACAGCCATCGATTCCTTCATCGGAACCTCCCTTGTTGTTGCTGGTAAGTTCACTATATTAATGCTGAGATTACATTGTACATTGATATCTACTGATTTTCACGAGTACTGTGCATTCATTTAAAAACTCACTTTTTTAACACTGTCAAAAATACACGAATTTCAATAATTTATATTTTATTTTATCTGATTTGACGTCTGTAGTTTATACTATCTATATATCATGTAGATCTGGTGGGTATATGACGGATGTTTGATCTACCTTCAACTTTGTGCATTGCTGTCTTACTCATAGACCTAGATGCCTTGATAAAGCATTTCTCAAAAAAAAAATACTTTTTTCGAGACCCGAGTCGTATTAGGGCCGGACTTCTTAAATAATCAGCAACCTCTTTTTGATTCTCTTACACACAAGAAACTTCAAGACCAGTCTAATTATCACACATGATATATTATAGGCCGTTGGATCTGCTTTCCCCATAACGTCAATCTCGCTTTTCACTACCCAATATTCACTCACTCAACATTATGCATTTACTCACCAATATTCATTTATTCACTCACACATACTCACTCGTAGCTATCAATGTTGCAGGGGTCCTCACTAGACACACAGTTTTCGTCTACCGCTACCAAGACAATAGTGCCAATGCGGACCTAAGCGTGTCCATCTTTTGCAAAGTACATTTAGGAAAAGGTACATACTTGTGTAACTAAATGTCCATTACCTTTACTGCTGTCTGCTTCAGTAGATGCAGCATGCATCAACGGTGTGCATGGATCAACATCTTTTTGTATGCATTTCATTGTCATTATTATTATTGTCAACATTGTAATTCTCGCTGTACAGAACTTCACTTTTCATATCATTAATTCTTCTGGAACTTTTGTAGGTAGTTGTGGCTTAATATTCAGTATATATTTTGTAGTATTACTTAGATATTTGCACTTTAATTTATCTTTACCAAATTTGATGAGAAAATCCATTTGCACTATTGATTTCTGAAAAAAATCAGAAATAATTAATTTTATGTAACTGTTGTCTCGAAATAACTGCCTTAAACAACGCAGGAATCATTACTTAAATTGTTCACCGAAAGAAAATGAAATATACGTATTTCCTTGTTTTATTTTACAATCACTTCATAATAAGTATCCGCTTTTCTCTTTCCAGCTTTCGACTACTCCGGTGGTTACTTCAACCCAGTCCTGGCAACATCACTCAAAGCAGGCTGCGAAGGCCATACCCTTATGGAACACGCCACGGTCTACTGGATAGGTGCCTGCGCGGGTTCCATCCTATCAGTCTATCTTTACAAACTGCCATTCATTCAGAAATACGTCAGAGGAACCAGTGTAGCGAACGGCGACAGCATTTGGGCAGATAAAGAAGATTAAAATTACTTTTTCAAGGCGTTTTTTCTGGGTATATGCTGGGATATTTTCTTGCTCAGTTATGTAACTATTTATGGTATTATGTTCAAGTCTAGTGACAATTGAAGGTCATGAAAGATTATAAAAGTGAAAAAGTTAGAACTGTGCTCAAATTCTCAAGTACTTTAATTCCGTAACAAGTGAACAAAAAGCTAAATAGATTTTATTTCAAACGTCTGACCGTTTATAACCTCAAAAATGAGAAATAGTAAAACTAATTTCCATTTTTTCACGTTTTGCAATATTGGCACTTCGGCTCGAAAACATTTTTAATATCGATGGTGAATGTAATCATTTTCAGAATTCAGCTGCAAAAATAGCTTCATGAATTCTTGAAACGTTGGCATTAAAAAGTAATAAAGTTTCAGTGATAAAATAAATTAATTCAGTATTTTCTGCTCCTTTCCATTAGAGGTAATAAAACCGTGGTCTGGTTTTCTCGATTCTGCATTAAATGAATAATAGTTTGCATTATCGCAAGCTGATTATAGTCCCAGCATCTCCATTTGGTATTTTTTATGCTTTTTTTAATTCCTTACAAAGTGATATCCACGATTCTAGTCATTTCTCCTACTTTTAAGTATCTTTCTAAATAAATCTGTATAATGTATTTATTGTGTCATCGCCTTTTGTCGTTTAAATTGGGTGCACGGCAGTGTTCAGTCAAGTTCACCTAAATTTATTTTTAAATATTTCGTGTTCAGAATTTTTATCTCGTTTAATGTCGTACAAAACTGTTATTGAAAGGCATTTTAAGTAACTAAAACTCACAGGAGATGAACAGTTGTTTCCACCTTTTGTACAAAACTCAAAGAAGCGTTAGATTTTATATTTTTTCTACCCTACGTGTTCTTGAAGAATGTCTCCTAAAAATATAATAAGTGCTACGTACTCCCGTTGTAAATAAATGTTTTATTTATTACAATCTGGCGTTTTTTCTTTATTCAAACTTGAAGCATTATTCACAACTGTTCCTACTATTTGAAAAATAAAATGAATAGGTACCTATTCATTTTATTTTTCATATACATAGTAGGAACAGTTGTGAATAATGCTTTGAGCTAAAATTCTACATTAAAAGTATTAAAGTTAAAATGGCGTAGAATAAATAAATATATGATTAAGCTTTTGTCAAGAATATAAAAATAGATGAAAGTGATAGTCATGTAAGGTATTCTATAATTATAATAGATATTTTTTGTCACATAGATTAAATAAATTTATTGCTGGATAACCGCCATAGCCATATAAAAGTCAGATTTCCAAGACGCTGACTACCAGCATTTTACATTTGATTGTATATTGCAGAAGGCTCGCTATCTGAGTCAAATCAGGCGTGTTATCGAAAGGTAACTCAACTCAACCGTTTGGACCAGTGAGCTTTATCGCTGAGGCCGTTGGTTTCTCACACAATATTGTGCTGTTTATTACGGTCTGTTCCAAAAATATCGGATGAACATGTAAACAAATGGATCAGAAAACGTAGGGACCTGTAGATACCTGCTAATTTGTAGTGCCACTTACAAATTAAGTGCTTGCATTAGATTATTTGAATATTTAATCCCAAAATTCTAATTTGACATCACCGTAAAGTTGTTTTATATTTGACACTTGTTGAGGTTAATTTTATAACCTCAATTTTCGCTGATGATATTTCAATTACAATTTAATGATGTAAATTAAACGATAATGGTTGGAATCTTCTAAATACCTACATATGATTGTCTTTACTCCCTTTAGTGAGTGATAGCGAAGAATTTAACCTGAACAGGTTTTGTTTACACTTTCATCAGATAATTATGGAACAGTCTATAGCTACCGATAGCTCTAGTGAACCCAGTTATAACTCCCAAAATTGAACTAACAGTTGACACAATCTAGAGTAACGCATCAAACACAGAGCTGGTTCAAATCCAAAATGATGATTTCTAGAAAAAGAGCTTACTGCTGCAATTTTTCATACAGTAAAAATATGATTGAAAAGTCATATTTATATCAAAGTATATTTATATCATAGTCTACAAAATAAGCTATTTTAATCTAATTAACAAAACCAGTTGAGCTATTGTGAAAATAGCTAAACTTTGATAACTCACAACGAAAGTTGGTTTAAATAAATGCAAGCGAACTGCTTCAGTTACATCGTGTAAAACGAGTTTTGTTATTTGAGTCAAGGCTCCTACATACTGGCGCGACTTGTCGCGCGACGCGTCGCGACACAAAGGCACCGCTTGTAGCGCTACACGCGGTGTCTTTGTGTCTCGTCGCGTCGCGCGACAAGTCGCGCCGGTATGTAGAAGCCTTCATGCTACTTTTTACAAAATATTAAGTTATTAGTTATCAATTACTATAAAATTTAGGTGGATATTAACTCAACTAGAGCAACCTATTTATAAACAAACTCTTGTTAATTATTTACACGATAGTTTTTTTTTACGAGCAACCATTTTTTTTACCAATATTAATGTTATTAGCAGCCTTTTACAAGTTTAAAGTTGCGGTTCCACTGACGTAGAGCTGGGCCGAGAGGAGAGGAGCGGACCGTGAATTGGCCAACCACAGTGCTCGAAATCTGCGGAGTGGAGATTTTGAGCACTGTGATTGGCCAATTCACGGTCCGCTCCTCTCTTCTCCGCCCAGCTCCACGTCAGTGGAAACGCACCCTAATTATAACGATACAACTTGTAGTTTAGAGCTGCACTTGAAACAAAAAAAAAACAAAATATTTTTTTTTCACATAAACCTACATGGGCACATGAGAAACGTCAGAAGCTAGGTGCACGGTTCCACGATTCGTCGTTTCCTATGGAGGAGTAGCAAGAAACACCACGGTTACTCTATTAAAAATAATTGGCTTTTACAATGTTTTCAAATCACAGTGTTAATAGGTATGGGAGGATAGTGTAGGCCTGTCAAGAAGTACCAGGTACTTAACAAAAAATAAATGGTCTACAAATCTAGTCTATTAAGCCTACAACGTTCTCACATTCACAAAATACAAAAGAATCAATGTAAAATCTTAATAAAACAATACAAATAAAAACCTATTTAAACCTTCACGAAATATTATATATTATATTGAAGTTATTACCTACATAAAATAGTTATTACAAATAAATTTTACAATGCTGAATTTAACAAACTTTTAGACAGTCAATTAAACAACATTTATTGCGTGCAACGGGACGTAGTTGCTAATTACAGTCTTCTACACCGCCGCGCCCGGCTCTGCGCCGCACACTGCACAGTCAGTTCAAGTACCTTCCAGTTAATTTGTCGATGCGCCATATTTGTTTGAAAAAAAAAAAAGCAATTCAATCTGGCTACTGCTTTTTAGGGTTCCGTAATAATCAAGGAACCCTTATAGTTTCGCCATGTCCGTCTGTCTGTCTGTCTGTCCCCGCGGTAGCTCAGTAGTACGCTTAGTACTAGAAAGCTGTTATTTGGCATAGGTACGAGTATACTTACATATTAATCACGCCGACAAAGTGCTAAAATAAAATCTTGAAAAACATTTTTTTTAGGGCCCTTGCAGGTAATGTGATGATGATATTTTTTTTCTCTTCTACCCCGGGTATCGTTGGATACGTTGTGGGTCTGTAAACACCACTTGTCGATTCAAGGATCGGCTTGCGTAATACGAGTATTAAGTGTAAAGTAAAGATTTTTGTTAGAGTCAAGTGTTTAACCATTTAGCTGGCAGGGGGGGGGGGGGGCTGCCAACTAAATGGTTGTTTATGGAGATGTGAAAAAAATCATGGCAGTAGTACATATAATGACATTAAAAGGAAAACTATCACAGCTAAGTGGTCTTTACAAGTTAACGAGTAATAGTCGACCAACTTAAATTTGCAGTTGGAGAATTTTTCGACTACAATGTTAAGTTTGTTTTTGGGATGACCGGTTTTATATTTGTAATTCTTAGCTTGGATATTGCATACATTTTGTTTTACCCCAATTCGATTTAAGTATTTTTTTCAACGATAATGTATAAAAATATTCAAAACATATCGAGCAAAGTTAGAGCCACCAGAGGAGACGGCTGCAAAGTTGACTATCGCCGACTATCTTATCCAAAACTTATCGAGCCACCAGAGGAGACGGCTGCAAAGTTGGCTATCGCCGACTGTCTTATCCAAAACTTATCCAGCCAGCAGAGGAGACGGCTGCAAAGTTGACTATCGCCGACTATCTTATCCAAAATGTATCGAGCCAGAGAAGACGGCTGCAAAGTTGACTATCGCCGACTATCTTATTCAAAACTTATCGAGCCACTAGAGGAGACGGCTGCAAATTTGACTATCGCCGACTATCTTAAGACATGGGGCCTTGAGATATATATTGTGAAGTTTATAGGTGAGTTCGTTTTGAAATAATAATACCAACACTAATCTGAGAGAAACCTGTTAGGATTAGGTACTCGTACATTTGAATCCCTGCCACTCGCATGAAGTTCAAACTGGCCAAGATCAACTCAACTCAACTCAAAGCGTTCATTTCAAATAAACCAATTACACGCACTTTTGAATTGTCAAGAGGTCGGTCAGTCAGAAAGATGAAGCTAGTTGCCCATTCCAAAGCGTAGTAGGTACCTATGGAGGAGAACGGGCAAGAAACTCCACGGACACTTTTATAATCAACATATTATTGTTACAATATATTGTTTACATCATTCATTTTGAAAACGTAAAACCGTCCGTAATAAAAGATTAACAAAAAAAATATTGAATAATTAAAATAAGCCGTGGCAGCTAAGAGATGACCAGTCTCTACTGACGGCTCCCGTTCACGAACATGATCCTTGGACGGTGCTCTACCAATTGTAGTGTGGTTTGAAAGAAAAAGCGCTGTACGAGGCAATATAACATATAATTTCAAAAATAGAGTGGATAAAAGAAAATACAATGTAACAAAAAAAAATGAGATCAGGTATGAATTTGGTGGATGGTCAACGACCTAAATGATTGAATATAATGAACCCCCAGGTGCGTTGAAGACGCAGGATAGAATAAAAAAAAAAAATTGAGGTTATCTGTAGTAGATCCAGATGGTGACTCGGCAGGGTGAGATGACGGCACGCAGAGATGGACCATGCTACGAAGCTCAGGAGCGATGCAGCGTAGTAGACCTCTGCTGTGGTGGAGTGAGACGCTTTTGATGAAAAAAAATTGTAGAATTTATAATTCTACACAATGTAGAAATATGTACTTTTTATTATAATTAGGTACCTATATTTATTATTTTCAGAACACGCCATTGATCTGGAAACACTAAGGCGCGTCGCTCACTGGTAAGTCGAGGCGACGTCGCGGCACGGTCGCAGCGTCGCACAGTGGGCCCATACTGAAAATTAGTGGACTTAGGCAACAAAGTTACCATATCGATGCGTTTTTTTTTTATATGACGTGTTATAATATTCCTGACAACTATTATTCTTATAAAATTTCTTCTAAACTTGATAGATTGTCTTGAAAAAAAATTATTAGATTTTTTTGTATGGAGCGAATCACGTTTAATTTTTTTTCTTCAATTGTACTAATATGTTGGGTGTGTGGCGTGAGTATATGATAGCTAGGGTCATTCTCTATCCACGAAAAATCAGCGCCGGCCATCTGCGGCAGCGCGAGTAATCATTCGGTAAAAAAATAATAATTTGGAAGAATTTTTTTGTCATTTAAAATAAATTCAAAGCATATTTTTTGTCTCATTTGGCTGTTTTCACCTTCTTTTTAGTTAAATAAATAGTTTTAATAGCGCATACGTACTTAGAACTAGTAATTCTGGTAGAGATTTAGTTATTATTGCATGTTATCGGTAATGCTCGTCTCTGATTGGCTGTGTTATTTTTTAACTGCACGTTATCTATTGTTGAATAAATATATCGTAATGTTTCAGGTTATACTAATTTTGTTAATGATAGGTGAAATAATTTAAATTTGTACGGGCAAGTCGTTGATAATTATCTACATAATCAACTGTATGTATATTATTATAGTATAAGTTATCGTACGTATGATCAATATGAAAATGTGAAGTAATTGTAGCCCTGAAAAGGGCTGTTTGTCATATTCCTAACCCTGATGGGCTTTTGTGGGAATAATTTAGAGCCGGATCACATTATTTCTTGTTCCAGAAGTGCTAGTGGGTCCGGCAAATTTTCGGACTCTGCTATGAGGCATTCTTCTTCCTCCATAATTTCACTGTCACAGGGAGGCTCAGTAGTCTGTAACAACTGAGTTGCTTCAGGCAACAACTCATTATGAACCTGTTTCATTATTTTAGGCCTTATGTAGGATATGTGGGGATCAGAGCTTATTAGAAGTCCATGGAGGATGTCTTCGTTTGTTGCTATTCTCCCCGTTTTCCGAGTGTGCCTCTCCCTGACGTTTCTGAAGTCCTTATTACGGGCTTCCGAAGCTTCTTCAGATAAGGTACCTAAAACGAATAAGTACATACATTTTAATTTCAAAACGCAATCGAGTCAAATAATACATCAAACTATATTTATTTTTTACTTACCGATTGGCAAAACACCAAAGTGGTTACAGATGTCTGCACCGTGCATTAGAAGTTTATGTACACTAACTGGCATGTAGTACCACGAATAGTGTTGCACGTACACATCAGCTGTTTCTCTACAGTATCTTCTAAATTTTTCACAGTCAATGTTTTTGCCTGATGATATAGCTTGTAGAATAACGGAAAATCTGAAAATCAGATTTTCGTCAATTCCCGTTATTCTGGAAGATCTTTTGTAATCTTGGAAAAAGCGCCTCGCTGTATTCCCGTCGTTTGTAGTTCCAAAACCCTAAAATGGGAAAACAATACTGTAATATACAATACATAGAGACACAATTCACAAACAACATAAAGAGAGCGAAAATTAAATACATACCTGTTTGACTATATCAATCAGCATTCCAGTTTGCTCACGAAACTCTTACTGTGTGGTATTTTTTTTAGCTTGTTTCAAAGCCTTATGTTCGCCGCGAGCAGTCCATCGTTGAAAATCCAGATTATAAGATATATGGAGAAGACATTCCATACACCGAATCTTCATATGCAGTGAAGAAATTCCTTGTTTGTAAATTTCTTCACGAAGTGGTTTAGAAGTCAAAGCGTCTAAATTATTCATCTCACTCGGTTTTGCCAAGCAAATGGGACACGTTGCATATGATGGTACTCCAGCAATAATATTGGCCACTTTTCCATCAATCATGGTCATATGCAATTCATGTGATACAATAATATTTCCACACTGTGTAGATATTCGTTCATCAATTTGTTTTTTCATCTCAGACTCTTCAGATTTTATAAAGTCAGCTGTCTCCGAAGTGAAAGTGAACTTCACTGGTCGACAGTACAGAGTTGAGCAAGGTGTGGGGTTCTCCCAAACTAGATTTTCATTCCCAGATGATGGCCTAGTAGACACTAGCCGAAGAGGGACGATGCTTATCATGACTACTGATGAATCATCGAACTCTGTAGCTGTGTTTGACGTTTTCTGTTTATAGTTACTCTGCGACGAAGAACCATCAAGTCCCCATTTCCAGGTCAACTTGAGTTCTTCATTTTGAGACCTATCAACAGTATTTATATCAAGTAATATCCTCTCCACAGTGTGGTCCAATAGCGCTTGCAATTTAATGTGAGCTCCGTTTTCGGTAATCTCCATACTCTCTTGTGGTGGGTAACATCTTTTCTTGGCATTTACAAGCTTTGGATAAGATGGAAAGGCAGCACAGTTTTCTTCTTTCAGAAATTGTCGAAGAGCTAAGTACTTCCATTTCGAGAGCGCAACTGATGTATAAAGAGCTAAACACTTATCTTCAGAGACAGTACTTAAGCTCTGCTTTTTGAATAGTCTCTCTTCTACTTCGGATAGCGCATCTGGATTACTGGAAAGGTATTCGACCACTTTTGCCAGATTCGTTTTGCCGTTGTCTTTCAATTTTGTTATGTACCAGTGCTGCAACTCTTCCTCGGAATTTTCTTCTACTATGGAAGTAGAACGTCTTTTCTTTTGCTTATTACTTAACTCTTCGAACGGTTTTCTGTGCTCCTTTTCTGTAGATGTTCCCGCTTCCGCAGTACATACTGCAAAAGTAGGAACATGGCAATCTATATCCACAAGCTCAGATAAGGCTGCGTCCGAAAAGCCCATCACACTTCTCAGATCAACACTGTCACAAACAGGCCAGTTGATGTTTTTTTCCAACCACTTGCGATTAATTACACGATTCATAAAAGTTTTTTGATTTCTACTTGACTCTATCCACTTTTTATTTAAATTTACACAAAAAAGTCGACAGAACTCCTTGATTCGGTTCTTGTCTTCTTCAGAAACTTCGGTAGTCAAGACAGAAATGATACTTTCATACAGAAACATGATTTTTCAGATCACCGCCACTTCTTAATTTCACAAAAAGATCTAGGTTGGTACAAAATCCAGCCATAGTTCTAATGTAAATATAAAAATACAAGTATTTCACTGTGTTCACAAACAAGCGACAAGAGCGAAACTAGATGGACTTAATGAATGTCTTTATATTTATAGTTAGTGTTAATTACTCAAGTAGTGGACATAACAGTGAGTGAAAATTATTCAGCCAATCAGAGACGAGCATTTTTCGATGACTCATTAGTTATGAGTCATCAATCACAATGCAGGTGCTACCGATAACATGCAATAATAACTAAATCTCTACCAGAATTACTAGTTATAAGTACGTATGCGCTATTAAAACTATTTATTTAACTAAAAAGAAGGTGAAAACAGCCAAATGAGACAAAAAATATGCTTTGAATTTATTTTAAGTGACAAAAAAATTCTTCTAAATCATTTTTTTTTTCCGAATGATTACTCGCGCTGCCGCAGATGGCCGGCGCTGATTTTTTTTTTCATGGATAGAGAATGACCCTAGCTATCATATACTCACGCCACACACTCAACATATTAGTACAATTGAAGAAAAAAAAATAAACGTGATTCGCTCCATACAAAAAAATCGAATTAATTTTTTTCAAGACAAACTATCAACTTTAGAAGAAATTTTATAAGAATAAAAGTTGTCAGGAATAATATAACACGTCATATAAAAAAAATCGCATCGATATAGGAACTTTGTTGCCTAAGTCCACTAATTTTCAGTATGGGCCCACTGTGCGTCGTCTCTATTTAGTCGAGGCGTGGGCGGCTATGCTTCCTTCACACATTTTCTTTCAAAAGTATTAATTCGTACAATTTCAATGAACTTCACGTTGGTTTCAAAAACGTCACACAAATTGCAACAGCTGTAAACATATCTCCGCACGAAAGAAAATGACAAAATGGTGGTGGAGTTACGACGCGGTCGGGCACAGCGCCCCCGCGCCGCCTGCACCTCACCCGTGTCGCAGCTTTATGAGCGCACTGCCATTTATTCCATAAGGCAAATGACCAAAATAGGCTAATCTTAAGAAAAAAAATCGCCAAATCTGTATATTTTGTGGTAGCGGAAAATATATATGTTAATTTTGAACATATTTCTCAGAAATTGGTTGTTACCAAAACACCTTTTGAAAAAAAATCTCTATACAAACTAATGTTAAACTAACCTTTTACCTTGAGTTCCAGTCCAAAATATCTGTATTAAATATCAACATAAGTTACGTATATAACTAATAACAAGAACGTCTTATTTGAATGCAGAACTTGGTTGGTTTTATTTTCGATTACTCAACTCAATTTTGAGTAAATACATAATTGCTTCATATTTTGAAATAAATTACAAGCGTTATGTCATCGCGCTTCTCTTTCTTTTCTATGCAGTCTGACAGTGACCGTGGTTTAGGTGTTGTTAGAAGCACGCCCCATCTACGTTTTCTTAAGACGCTCTTAAGAAAACGTCGATGCGGCGTGCTTCTTGTGCGCCCGCGCCTTGTCACCGCCTCGACTCTAGCTCGCGTGAGCGACGCGCCTTAAGATGTTGTCTGATGCTGACCTAAGAGACTTAGTGCCGGTAATAGGTCACCATGCAAAACTCGGCACACAAATTAAATTACTAAATCAAATAATGGCGCCGATTCCCTTGTTCACAAACTAAAGTAAATTTAAGTTCAGTGCATCTTTTTCTTTCTATTTCATTAAGAAAAGGACAGAAGATACATTTTAGTTTAGTCCTGTCAAATTAATCAGCGCTTGACGTAAATTGACGTAATTTTAGTAGGCAAGTTTTTAATCACGTCTAAACTTGTATGGAATAGTGACAGGAGCTGATTAATTTGACAGGACTAAACTAAAATTTATCGTCTGTCCTTTTCTAAATGAAATAGAAAGAAAAAGATGCACTGAACTTAAATTTAGTTTAGTTTGTGAACAAGGGAATCGGCGCCAATGTCAAATGCCTTTACAACGAAATTAAACACGAATCAAATAATTATGATTTTGATGGCCTACTTCTTATCGAGTCGATGACAATCTAGACGGTCTCAGCCTAGAAATTTTCTATAAGGACTGCATTATCAGTGTTTTATACCATTTGCCAGCTTCAGTCCATTACAAAAAGTTTCTGATAATGGTAAACTTCTCAACCATTACAGACAACGCCGCAGAGACTTTATTAAGTCAGGCATTTTAAATTAAAGGAAAAAAGATGTTCTTCGAGATCTTCAAATTATTCTAGTGAGCCAGATTCTCCACTCCCTAGTACAGTCAGCGTCAATAATATCGGTACGAACAGACTGTTCAAAATGATCTAAACAGCTATGAAAATCAAATATTAACTCAATGACACAAGAACTGTTTCAAAATGAAGAAAGTACCCGACAACTGTCATTCTGACAAGAATAATATCAAATCGAGATAAAGTTTAATTTTCTTAGTTGTTGAGATAATTTCGAACTGTCTGTCTGTCTGTCCCCGCTGTAGCTCAGAGATGCTTAGTACTAGAAGGCTGTAATTTGGCATAGATATACATATTATCACGCCGACAAAGTGCTAAAATAAAATATTGAAAAAAAAAATACTGTACTTTACACGTAATGTGGGGATGATATTTTCTTCTCTCGTCTACCTCATGGTGTGGGGCATCGTTGGATAGGCCGGTCAAAAATATTGCGGATCTGTGCAGGCCACTTTTCGATTCAAGGATGCGGTTGCGTAATATTAAGCATTAAAGTTCTAATTTTTGTTAGAGTCAAGTGCCAGTCGCCCTGCCAGCTAAATGGTTATTTATGGAGATGTGAAAAAATTTAGGACAGTAGTACATATAATGAAATTAAAAAATTAAAAAAGAAAACTATCGCAGCTGCGTAGGATTTACAAGTTGACGAGTAATAGTCGACCAACTTAAATTTGCAGTTGGAGAATTGACCGATGTATGGGAGAGCATGTTTGCTGTTGGGATAAATTCATCCCAACTTCCCAACTACGGAACCCTTCATTGTGCGTGGTCCGACACGCACCTGGCCGGTTTTTTTACTACTATGCTGAACTGTTAGCTTGACGAGCAATTACGAGTACTATATACCCTCTTGACTGCTCATGCTGGCGACTTAAATGAAATTGCACTTATATTAGATGACGATACAAGTGGCCATTTTAGTTTTGACCAATTATTGGATCTCTGCACACGCTGTTATTTTGATGCCTTTTAAAACATTTCTGCGTAAATAAAAACAATTATGAGTTCCTGTCCAATTACATGGTGTGGGGAATCGTCTAGACCATCCAGCTATAAAAAATATGGCATAACTTTTCATCGGTAAGCAAAATATATTTATAATTACGAATAATTGCAGGGCTCAAGCTAAACTGGTTTTTTACGCAAAATGTCAAAAAAGTACATCGCATTGATGTCTTTTTAACCGACTGCCCCAGAAGGAGGGTAATGTTTTTCGAGAGTATGTATGTATGTACGTATGTAAGTATGTATGTCTATTTCTTTGGCACGCTCTGTAGCCTAAACGGCTTGATGGATTTTAACATAAGATGTGTCATTAGATTTGTGTTCATTGTGGGAGTGACATAGGATATATAATTTTTATATTATGTGCCTTCATATACAAACAAAAAAGGGAGGGAAAAGGAATTTTAAATAAATCACAACAATATTGATATCAAATAAAAGCTAGTAATGAGTCAACTTTGTATATACCGGCTGATTTTTTTTACCGTCTCGTTAAACATAGGGTATAGTAGGTGAACGGAGTAGAAGCCTATGGCATAGTCAATTGTTTTGTTTTTTTCTTCTTCAACCTGTAAAGCAATTGATTTATCAATAAATACTACCCATTTGAAGTAAACTTGAAATAAAATAAATTACTTAAAAAACAAAAAACCCGACTGCAAAAACACATAACTGAAAAGAGAAAAACAAGCATTATAATCTATACAATTTTGGTCTTGCAGGCGAATAACCTGAAATATGGTGTAACTTTTGATTGTCCCCGCCTGCAAGACCAAAATTATATAGATTATAATGGTTGTTTTTCCCTTTTCAGTTATGTGTTTTTGCAGTCGGGTTTTTTGTTTTATAAATAATTTATTTTTTTACCGCTTCATTGTAAACATGTCGTTACAATAAATAAATAATTTAACAAGAATTTAGCAAGATTAGTTTTCTTCCATCTCAATTTATCACATGTATTAGCAAGCAAGTGCTTGTACAATGTAAATTATGTCACGGATCCGTTGAAACATTTTTCCCGTTGAACGCCAGACTCCAGGTACCTATGTTCTTATGCACCAATGGTGTATCACGCGTCATTTCAGAAGTCACAGTAGACATCATTTTACCATGTATCATTGTATAAATGCTTGTGGCTAAGTAATAACAGCCGCTCGGGTCGATCGATCAGGTTAAGCTATGCTTGCCGCGGCTGGTCTGTGGAATGGTGATGTGGGGGACCATCTTTACATACCAAGACCGCTCCGTGCCTCAGAAAGCACGTTAAGCCGTTGGTCCCGGCTGTTATTTCTAGATCTTTACAGTCGTTACGGGTAGTCAGAAGCTCGAAAGTCTGACAACCAGTCTTATCAAGGGGTATTGTGTTATCCAGTCGAGCATTCGAGTCGGTTGTCGAGGTCAGATAGGCAGTCGCTCCATGTAAAATACTGGTATTCAGCTGCATCCGGTTACACTGGGAGCCGACCCCAACATAGTTGAGAAAAGAAATAGTTGAGAAAAGGCAGGCAGATGATGATGATCATTGTATAAATGACAGTTCATTCCTTTAAAAATTGTTATCGGAAATTGGGTAAAAATGACTGAAGTCTATTGTGTGCATGTGATTTTTTTACTGTCGTCATCATGGTAAATACTGTGGACCCTAATGGGGTGACCAATTATTTTTATAGCAGAGAATTCTAGCCCTAGACAGTCACCATGACAAACTATGTCATGGTGACTGTCTAGGGCTAGAATTTATACTTGGTGTGTCAGGTAAGTGTGCGGAGCTGAAAATAAACTCTGGATGCCAATATTCAATTGGTTTATTACTTTTAAAATTTACAATTGTGACTTGTTCTTTTATGCGGAATGAATACAAAACTAATGGTCGGTCGCGTTTAAATTTATTTGGTTGTCGCTACGCCCCGGGGCTTCACCCCTCGGCCACGGATGCAGCGCATTGGCCTGTAAATACGGGCCCCTCATTATTTCGGCCACTTCAAACTTTAAGCCTGGTTTATTGGGCGTGTTTGATATTGCGCCCATGTGAGTGATTGCTATTGTGTTTACTGTAGGCGCATCACGACGCTATTGTACATATTAGCGCCGCTTCCACCACGACACCATGGCGGTAAACCCCCGCCAGGTGAGACCCCTGTTTAGTTCCCACCCGCCCCGCTTTCAGACCGAGCCGATTACGGTCCAGGCTAAGGAACTGTCGTGCGTGTGTGAGCGGCATTGTTATTGTGTAACACCGCCCAGTGTCTACACGTGTCGCAGCCCGCGCTGCGACTACGTGTGTGAGTTAACTGTCTGTTGAGTAATGGGTGTCTGTGCTAATTACGTGACGCGCCTATATTAACTTAGCACACGCCACGTAAGAGATGTATGTTATCTGTAGAGTGCAATTGTTTCGAGTAAGCTGCGTGTAACCAGGGTGCAGCTTACTCGAGGCGTCCAGTCCGGTGCGATGGGGTCAGTCGTCCGCTACCAGACAGGGGCAGGGCAGGGGCAGGGGTCTCCCGTCAGGGGGGCGCGTATGCCATGGCGCTATCTGCTTGATATGGGGCCAAGCAGATGCATCGGCACGCGCGAACATTCCTTTCGCGAGACGCCTCACAAACTCATCCAGGCTCTCAATCCTGAGGTCCCTACGGATGATGTATTTCCTCACGAAGCGAGGGGCGTTCACTATGGCCTGCAGCGCCAGACTCTGTTGGGCGCGAAGCAGCTTGAGGTTCGTCGCGCTCGTGAGGGCGAACCATACTGGGGCAGCGTACGTCAAAAAAGGGCGCACGTACAACTTTGACGCGCGCCGGGATGCGGGACGAGAGCTCTGGTCTTAGGAGGTTGCGGGCGACTCTACTTTGTGCGGCGACCTTGCGGACGTGTGCCCCCATCGTGAGCCGACGGTCGATAGTGACACCCAGGTACTTGACCCGGGGCGACCATTTGACGTCGGCTCCTTGCAGTTTCAAGGGTGGTGGGAGGGGCGCGGATCTGGTGACCAGCGCCTGCGTCTTACTCACGTTAACCGAGAGCCATCACTTTGACAGCCACTCGATGTTCGAGGGCATGCTGCATCTTGACGGCCGCGTACTTTGCATTAAGCGAGGTGGTAATATATGCGGCATCGTCGGCATACAGTGCGAGCGTCGAGTCCGTTGTGGTGGGGATGTCGTCGGTGTAGTGTGAGTAACACACCGGTGACACGTAGCTGCCCTGCGGCACGCCGCACAGTGGGCTGGGATTACAAGGTTGGAGATCAAATTTTTTTGGTATCTAGGCATAAATTTAAAACGTTTTTATACTTTGACTTTTTTTAATTTAACGAGTACTTTCGGAGATATAGCCATATCAAATTTGTATGAAGAGTCATGTTATTTTAGTTAAGCAATTTATTCCAATTAAATTGAAATTGAAAATAATGTATACTAAACGGCCTGAAAACCTCAATACCTACTTAGTTCTTTAAAAAAAAAACAATGTTCGACATTTTCCACCACCATAGGTAGGTATGACGTAATTTGTTTTGAGACTTATTTCCGGGAATCAAGGGATAAGAGTGCGCGAGCGCAACAACAAGTTATGACGTGTCGTAACGTGACTGGAATTTGTGAAAGAAAATAAAATAACGATATTGCGGGAAAAAAGTGCTATTGAGGAAGAGATTGTAAATTTAGTGAAAACAGAAGTTGGAGAAATAAAAATTTCACACTCTTTATTAATGACTATGATAGACGGAAAAGCAACATCAATTTTATGTGATACTTCATCTCAGAGATGCGACATTTGTAAAGCCACTCCAACAGAGATGAATAATTTGCCCTTAATTGCATCAAACCGACTGATCCAGATCTCTGTAAATACGGATTGTCATCATTGCGGCTATATGCAGAATGCATTCCATCACGAATGATGGAATGCATTCTGCATATAGCCTACAGATTAACGATACAGACATGGACAGTAAAAGGAGACAACAAGTGCATCATGGAAAGAAGAAAGAAAGACATACAAGACGCTTTTAAAAATAGAATGGGACTTCTGATTGATGTTGTTAAACAAGGGCACGGCTCCACGAATGACGGAAATACTGCTAGAAGATTTTTTGCAAATCCAAACATGACTGCTGAGATAACTGGTGTTAGTGAAGAATTAATAAGGCGATTTGCAATCATTTTAGAGGCAATTTCATCAGGTTACCACATTGACACAGCGAAATTTCACGAATATGCTCAAGTGACCATGCAACTGTATTTGTAATTATATAGCTGGTATTATATGCCTTCAAGTGTTCATAAAGTTCTTATGCATGGTGCAGCTATTATTGAAAGTTTTGGTCTAATACCAATTGGACAGCTATCTGAAGAAGCTGCTGAAGCTAGAAATAAAGACTTTCGTAGGTACCGCCAACACCATTCCAGGAAATGCAGTAGAAAAACTACAAATGAAGACATTTTAAATAATTTATTGACCAGCTCTGATCCACTCATCTCAGCGAAACGTCACAAACTTCGCAGAAAACATAAAACTTTGTCAGTAGAAGCACTAAGTTTATTAGTAATTGAACAAGCGGGAACATTTGATGATGACGAATACGAAAATTTTGCATTCGTTAATGTGGATACCCTTGACAGTGATTAAATTAAAACAGTGCAGTGGCCAGTAGTGATTGTGATTTTTACTTTTTTATTTATTTATTTTATTAGTCCTTAGTGGATTAGGCCTAAAGGGGAGACCACTACATAAAAAAAAAACGCGCCTAATTCTTAACCTCTATGGTGGTGTGGAATAGAGAACAAAATTTGAAATTGCGACCAAATCGCAGAAAATCGCAACCCGAGACTAGGCGCTAAAATAGGACAAATATACGTACTATGCATACGTAGAGTCAATTGTTTGAGAAAATTTGAGAATTTCGATATTTTCAATTTTTTTTCTTTTGCTTCATACAAAAATTATTTTGGATATTTATAACTCCGAAAATACTAAGTTATCTGAATGACCCTCATAGAAATAATTACTTATAATCGATAGATAAAACCAACACAATATTTAAAATTTCAGAAAAAGAAACTTTTTTTTTTTAATGCTAAGTCCTTTACCGGCCCGTTTCAGCCCACTGTGCGCCGGCTAGCACCGGGCGGGCGCTAGATAGCGCTTCGTCGACCACCACCCTAAAAGTCCTGTTGGTAATAAAAGTAGAGACCACCTGTACGACGCAACGGGGCGCGTGTGACAAAGCCAACTTGTAGATAAGGCCATCGTGCCATACACGGTCGAAGGCCTTCTCCATGTCGAGGAATACTGCCACCGAGTACTCCTTCTTGTTCATCGCAGCTGCGAGATGGTGCAGTACCCTCGACAGCTGGAGCGTCGTGCTATGCTCCGCCCGGAACCCAAACTGCTCCGGGCGTGGCGCTATGTGGGGCTGGAGATGTCGCAGCAGGAATGCTTCGAACACCTTGGAGACTATCGGCAGCAGAGTGATCGGCCGATAGCTCTCCGGCTTCAGGATGTTCTTTCCCACCTTGGGCAGCATTATGACGCGCCCTTCCTTCCACGAAGCGGGAAAGGTCCCCGTGCGCAGTATCGCCGTATACAGGCGCGCCAGCGCCGCTACCATAGGGTACGGCAGGTGGTGCAGCACTGTGTTGGTTATACCGTCAGCACCGGGGGCCTTTCTGGGCTTCGTTCTTAGGATGGCGCGTCTGACTGCGCCAGGCGAGAAGAAGATAGGGTCACGTTTAAATGATCGGCGCACTACCCTTGCTCGACGACGTGCCAGCCCACGCCATTGCTGAGCCCGTAGCTTTAAATGCCTGTCCCACATTGCTGCCCTCCCCCCAGCGATGCCCTAAGCCGAAGTTCGTACCCCACAGGGGTGCCCTTAGCGTGCAGTCGCTTAATAATTTAAGAAATTCGCTCCTGGCTGGAGGCTTTGAGTTCGCTTAAGGTAGCCACAGGATAATCCGGTTAAGTAGTCAAGACTTCTCAAGGTCAACTACGAGATGACATTCATAAAAATAAAAATAAACTAGAGTAGGGGCCGAGCAGGGCTCATCGCGGGGCTAGGCGCTAACAGTGACTACCCTTAATTTTATAGGATTGTATTTTTAATTAAGGATTTATTTTACCTCAAGTAAACTATTGTATTGTTGAGATGTGAAAAAGTTGCATCGTGTAAGTTGTTTAGTGTTAGACTTATGGAAAGAAGAAAAAAAAAGAAAGAAAGAAAAAATATTTTTTTAAGTTATTTATATTTTGCTGCGCGATCGTAGGTTAAGTTTGTATTATTCAAGCCAGGCCACAATAATGCCAACAGAAGACAGCAAAATATAAACCATTTTTTTTTTTTGCGGATGCGACATTTTGGATCTGTAGGTATCAATAATGCTAACAATACAAAATGTAATGTTCCCCGCGCATAGAGTTTAGCGCCAGTCGTCTTCCCCGCGCCGCGCGCCGTGGCAATAACTCGTGTTCTGCTAAATCCTAATTCAAACTAAAATAGAATTTGATGTTATTTTTTTTTGCTTATAAGCAGAGCTATTATTAACTACTAACTACTGCTGTTTGTTGTTGTTTTTGTTTGTTGTTGTTTGGATGTGTGCCCGGTTGATGGTAATAGGCTCGCCCTCTATTACATGGGACTTAAACATAACTGGCAAAATGTGGGTGTACTACAGGTACATCTCTTTTTTTTTTTTGAGGGTGGTAAATCATCATATAACTTCTCCCGCTCTGGGCGGAGCGGGAGGGTGTGTCAGGCTCTTACTGACTAAAACCCACCCGTATTCCTTCCTGTTGCCTGTGTTGCGGGGGCCTCGGTGACCCATAAGTACCTTCCCGCGACCCCGGCAGCCATCGGCCCTAATGGACCCCTACCTATGTGCTGACGACATCTCTTTGAGGCGCGCGTGGATTACAACGCGCCGTCGACCCGGGCCTGGTCCTTACCGGACGGTGAGCTACCCATTGCTCACCGTCCGCAAGCCCGCGCCTACGGTGGCCGGAAATCCGCCCGGGATTCCCGACGCCCTGGGCGTCTCCTGCGGCGGCTAGGGGCGAGAGTGCGCGAAACTTGCCTTTCCCTCAACCGTCCCGCCTCCTCCTTCGCGAGCATTACTGCTTCGCAGAAGGAGGTGACGGTTGCCCATGCCCTCTCGCTTCGTACCATGGCCTGAACCAAGGCCGGACGCGAGAGGTCTCTGCCGCCGATCGCCTCCACGAGGACACGGCGGTGCTCTGCCCAAGCCGGGCAGACCTCCACCGTATGCTCCACCGTGTCCTCCGGGCGATCCACACAGTGTTGACACCCGGACGTTTCCTCCCGCCTTATCCGACACAGGAACCTCCCGAAACTGCCGTGTCTGGTGAGGACCTGCGTCAGGCGGAAGGTGAGGACGCCGTGGCGCCTCTCTAGCCACTCCTCAAAGAGGGACAGGTACACCTCTGCCCAACCCTTCGGGGGCACAAGGCGTGATGTTATCTTATGTTATGTGTTATTAACTATTTTTAGAACTATTCTTGTCCATCATGTTTTATGTATTTATGGCACTTGTGCCGATGTCGACTATTCTTCTAATGACAGATGTGATACGGAGAAGCGTGTGACGGGAAAAAACCCGGGAGAAACAAACTTAAGCTCATTCACTAAACCAACAGACAGCTGTGCTGCTGGGGAGTATGTTGCTTCTTCCCAGCTAAAGCACTAGAAAGTGGTGAAGGGAGACGTTTTTGGGGGACTGTCCTAGGTAATTCTGACGATTGAAAAGTGTGGATTCTGAGTCTCAGCCTAGTTTGGATAACTAGGCTGAGACTTGACTTTGATTATGATTGGAGACTGTCATGATTTTGGTGATATTATTTAAAATACCGTTAGTTAAGTGTTTGTTTATATCGAAAACAGAATTATACTATAATAACATAAAACTAAGGTTAGAAGTAACAAAATAAATCAGGTTGTAAATAACAAAATAAATTATGTTATAAATAACAAAACACATCTTGTTACAATTAACAAAATAAATCTTGTTATAATATAACACCTCAATTAAGTTGTGCTTAAACAAATAATTTGTTAGTAATTACTGAAGAAGTTGGATTAACAATAAGTTTTTTTTTTTTTTAATTTATTTATCATTTATACAAAAAACAACACAGGATTATATAAATAGATAGCAACCAAAAACCACTAAGGTTTAAACTTGTGCTATCATGAGTCTATCTCAATATCATGCAATACAATAAAGCATTTCATATGTTCGCGTTATTGTCGATACAATTAATACCATCCTTACATATTTAATAGTTACAACATAGAGTATAGTAATAGATTGAATTACAAACATTTTATATGTACGCGTTATTGAAGATAAATAATGTCTGATAGTAACAAAACCATTCAGTAAATAAACGTCTGACTAAAATAACCAAACTGTTTTACAGTTAATACAAGAAACAAAAGATGTAGCCTATCAAGGGCAACATTATTTTGCTGTTAACAACAGTCCATAAACTTAAATGTTAATGAATGGTTTTGTAAAATGTTACATATTGTGGTTGGTTAATAATTAATAAAACAGTTTTTTATACAGTTAACATAACCGAGTTTGACTACCATCGCATCAGTTATGTTGTCACTTTTTTAGGTAACTAGTAGTCTAACTTTTTGTCATAAATAACTATTTATAACTCTTAAATATTATGAGTTTAGAGTTATTATATTTATCGGTGATCTGTTTTGTGCATTCATTATCGAGTTAAACTTCGGCTTTATCAAACAATAAAAAAATGTACACAAGAACACTTGCAAACGTTGCTCATTTCATTAAGAAACTCAAATTAAAAACAGCTTTTAGAAACTCTTATTACTTTTTTTATAAAATAAAAAATAAGCAACATTTTTACTGAGGTAGCTGCATAATATTATATTATTATAATAATATATTATTAATCTAATGTAATAGAGAGAAAAATACACATAGTAGAATCTATAATCGGCTTCAAATCAAATTAACATTTTGTTTATTTACATAATCAAATTACAAGATGGTTATTAACATTACCTAAATTAAATTAAAACTATATTAAACATAAAAAAGGCCCTCGCGGTATTGTAACGAGGATGCTGGCGGCATTTCCTCGCTGAATTGCAATGCTGATGCGTTGCGCGAGAAAGTAGACGTTTCGCGATTTCCGCAAATAACTTATGCGCACTGGGACCCCACGGACCGAGGGTCTCGACGCCAAAGGGCACAAAGTTGTACTCTCTGCCAAGGCCTCCATATTTAATAACTTTCAGATTTTCGGCATTTTCTGCCGCTGCACCCCGCTTTAGAAGTAGTCCGTTGGAGGTGGGACGGTGCCAGTGTGTCTACACAGGTCCCACACAAGCATCCGTCCCAAACTCCACGGGACCAAAGACACACCATCAGGTCTTTTGCCATCATCTCTGACAATGCCAGTCGGCTCAAGAAGAGCAGGCAAATTGATGCTGGCAAGTGATAATGATAAATGATTTTATTTCTGTAAGCAGGTTTTTACAAACACTTTTACACGTCAAACATATTTTTTTAAACTAGATGAGGTCGGCGTTTCCTATCTGACTTCTCTGAGAAGAAAGGCCGAAACATACTCAGAGGTCACAGTCTCTTTTAAAGTCCAGACATAATCTTGGTTAGATCATGTGAAGACCATGTCGATTGGTGTCTGAAATGGTCTTCAGATTGAGTGGACCTGTCCAGTCAGTGTACGCATTTGTCAGTAGTTGTGCAGCTCAACTCATAACTAAAGGAGCTCAACGATTCAACGAACAATACCAAAGAAAGGACATTTGGCAAGGCCGCAAAAATACTCAAAACTGCTAGACCATGTTAAAAACTAACTGAGAATAAAACAAAATTAAACAATGACCCACATAGTCTTCACATTTACAATAATTAAAACAATATAATACTACACAGAGTAAATATTCATATCATTGCATAAATAAAATTCATCAATGTCAATGTGTATATCCGGACATAATCTTGGTCAGATCATTTGAGGACCATGTAAGTTGGTGTCTGAAATGGTCTTTTGATGAAAGAACCACACAGATTTGAGTGGACCTGTCCAGTCAGTGCACGCATTTGTCAGTTATCATGCAGCTCAACTCAAAACTTAAGGAGCTCAATGATTTGACGAACAATACCAAAGAAAAGACATTTGGGTAGGCCGCATAAAGTACTCAAACTGCAGACCATCATTAAAACTAACTAAGAGACAAAAAAAAAACAATGACCTACATAGTCCTCACATTCCTAATAATTAAAATAATATAATATAATACTATACAAAGTAAATATTCATGTCATTATTTATATAAAATGTTATATAGAATAAGAAAATATAAATAGCTAGCAAAATAAAAAAAAAAGAATAAAAAAACAACATTCACTGTTTTATTGGAGCAGCTCAATCCCAGGCCTTTTTATCCTCAATATAATCTTTAACAGTACAAAAGGCACAGTTTCTGGTTTATAAAACATTTGAATTTATTAAGGCTTAGTTCTTGAATGTGGCTAGGAAGTTTATTATAAAAACGTATACATTGGCATCTAAACGAGCTGCCTATTTTTTTGAGCCTGGTTGTAGGAAAAACAAGTTTGTGTTTGTTCCTAGTATTTACATTATGGGTATCACTGTACTTTTTAAACAAATTAATATTTTATGTGCGTACAAAAGATTTTCATAAATATACTGAAAACCTACATTCATTATATTAATCACTTTAAATTTGTCTCTGAGGGAGTATCTGGGACTTAATTTATAAATTGAACGGATTGCCCTTTTTTGTAAATCAAAAATTGTCTGAATATTGGCGGCATTTCCCCATAACAGAATATCGTACGACATTACGCTATAAAGTATACTAAACGGGCTGTGTCTAAATCCGTTAAATCACGAATTTTTCTAACGGCGTATGCTGCAGAGCTAAGCTTTTTTGACAATTTATCTATATGAAGAATAGCCCCATTGAAGCATGGCATCCAAAGTTATGTCTATGAACACAGTGGTATCTTCGGGGTTCAACTCTTCACCCTTTATGAGAACACTAGTTTTTACTTGTCAAACATGAGGTATTGTAAACGTAATACGTTTGGTTTTTTCTCGTTAAGAAGTAGGTTATTAACATTAAACAAGTTAACTACTTTTTCGAGGGCACTATTTACATTGTCAGTAACCAACTGCTGACGTTTTCAATAAAAGTGAAGTGTCGTCTGCAAACAGCACTATATCATGATTATCCTTTATGAGGCAAGGCAAGTCATTTATATAAATAAGAAACAAAAATGGGCCAAGAATTGAGCCCTGGGGGACTCCCGTCCTTACTATAGATCCGGGTGATCTTTTTTCGTTAATATCGACTCTCTGAATCCTATCACTCAAATATAAAGTAAGAAGATCCAGAGAGGCGTTTCGGATGCCGTAGTGGTGCAGTTTTCTGATCAAAGTTTCATGAAGAACGCAATCGAATGCCTTCGACAAATCGCAAAAAATATCCAAAGCATCGCATTTATCCTCCCATGCATTATAAACATGTCCTAAAAGTTCAACAAATCAGTAGTCGAACGACCCCTTGTAAAACCGACTGTTTGTTATGCAATAATTTATGTCTATTGAAAAATATTTGGATTTGATCTAAAACAAGGTTCTCGAAAATTTTACTAAAGGTAGGTAGTACTGAAATAGGTCTATAATTAGTAGGGTCTGATGTACTCACCACAGTCAATACAATTATTAAAAATAACAGCTAAAGTAGGTGCTACAATGTTTATAATCGACTTAGCAACGTCCACAGAATTACCCCATAGATATGCTGTCTTTTTAACATTTAACGTGTGAAAGGTTTTAATTACATCTTAACAGGTGACACATAGGTAACTAAATTCTGAATCACAAACTGGAACGTTTTCTATAAGTAAAGACTCTGTGGCAGTGGGTGATGAGTTTAGAGATTTTGTAGTTGATACGGGAATCTTTGTAAAGAAATTTTCAAATGCCATGGTGACTTCAGAATCTGATTTAATTATATTGTCATCAATAGCAAGGCTGTAGTCACTACTTCGGTTGCATGACCTTCCCGTTTCACTATTAATGATATTCCATGTCATCTTAATCACATTACCACTATTTTTAAATTTTTGAACTCAAGTAACTTGACTTGGCCATACAACAAACTTTTTTAAATAATTTAGAATAATTCTTAACATATAAATTAAATTCAGCAGTGTTTATACTAGTCCGTTCATCATACAACTCATATAGTCGTTTTCTACTTTTATGTATACCAGTGGTGGCCCAGTCACTGAAGGAAGCGTTACTATTAACCGATAATGTCTTAGGAATGAAAATGTTCTCAAATTGTGGTCAATACATATTAAAAAAATCATTATATTGTTGATAAGGGGCATCATTAGTTGACAATAGTGGTAATTTACTCAGAAGTTTAGTTTTAAATGTTTCCAAGCGCTTAGTCGTTTTTGGGTTGACAGTGGTTTCTTTTTTAGTAACTTTTTTGCTTGGATTTGTAATAATGACAAATTGTCCGCAATGATCTGATTATATTAAGTTATTTTTTTTTGTGGGCAATACCGGCTAATTTATAATACGGCGGATAATTTTCCCAAAAAAACTTAACAGCTTCTAAAATCGGTGCATTGAAGAATTAAAAGCCCCGACTTCAGAAGCTATTAAGTTTTTTTATGAAAATTATTTTATGTTTTATTAGGTTTTTGAAGTCAGTGGTTTCTTTTTTTTAAGTCGGTTAAACATGGATTAGATGTAATTAAATCCTTGATAAAATTAATCTAAATCATGATCAAAATCTAATTCTTTTACACCATAGCCTTCAAGGTCATCACGGATAGTTGGTACAGACTGTAGGCCTAGGTAAAATGGTTGACTATCGTTAGGTATTAACGGTATTAAAGAGGCCAAATCTTTTAATTTTGGATGAGAAATTGGTTTCCCTTCAGGCCACAATGGCGAAAGTAATGAACTGAAACTTTCTGATGTCTTATTATTCGATTTTAAATCGACTACCATGCTTTTTACTTCATCTCCAAATGACTCCTTGATTTGAAATGAGTATTTTTGTGCTTTGTTGAATGAAATTTCTCTAGCATTCAACCAACTAACCTGAAAAAAAAGATTATTAATTTATATTATTATATGATTTGATAGTACTAATGAGCAAAACAGTTACTCTAAATTCTGGCCCGAACTAATTTGACAAAAAGGTAAACAATCTCCTGAATAATTTCATCTGAAACTGCTATTATAACTTAAGTTGATTTTAACGATATTATCTTATTTTATAAGATAATATCGTTAAAATCAACTTAAGTTTGTATTTATTTGTGGTTAAAACACGTGCCTCCTTTTTAAATACCTACTTACTTTTTTTAGGAAACCACTAATAGATTGTTTATCTTTTTATCAAATTGGTTTGGATCAGAATTAAGTACCTACCTTCTTTTTAGTAACACCGAATTTCCGAATTTGCTTTTCTATTTTATCTGTGCTAACGAAATCTTCTTTTTCCATTTTCTTAACAGTTAATGGATTTTTCTTATTTGCTTTCACCATTACGTTAATGTAATCATCTGGCACATATAGACGTTGTTGGTGCTTGAGAGCAGATTCAATAACAGAGAAATGTCGGTCGTTCGGTAGAAAAGAGTGCCCAGAATACAAGTATTTCATTGTAATTTTTTCAAGATAAGGTTGTTCTTCAAGTAACGCTTTTAGCATGAGGGTAATCTTTATGTTTCTGTTTTGCCCCCCACAAGAATCGGACCATAATATGAGATGTTTAATACTGCTTGGCAAGTTTTCCTTTATATGTTTTCTAAGAACCGATCCTACTTCTTGGGCTCCTTTTCCAGCGTCCCCTTCTATCCATACATAGCAAAAACATTAATCGTTTTTTCCGCTATATACCCCTTCATTATAAAACCAAAGTTTATAGAAAACAACGTTGTTTGGGATTCTTGGTAGTGCTAAGGGTTTTTCCGTGGCAAATGTTATAACTTCGGTATCATCACGTTCTCTTGCATGTTTTATGTCAGATCTGAGCAATTTATCCGCTTTTTCAGCTTTTTCTAAATGGTCACTATATGTTTTTTGGAGTTCTACTTTTTTAGATGCATTGTTTTCATTTTTTATCTAGGCGTTAAGCTTATCACAAATGTTGCAAGTATATTTTTTTAGCGTTGCAGTTTTTAATTTAAATTCCGAATAAAATATTTTCTTAAATATAGCGTTGCTCACACTATTTTCTTTGTATTTGTCTCTATACAATTCTATGACCTTTAACAATGTCATATCAGGAGGTAAAAATCTAGCATCTGTTTTATTACGGCAATAATGCGATTCGTAAGTTGGTATACACTTTATGAACTCAATCACTTCATTTCTCTTTTGTTTGGTCGTTTTATTAGCACCTCCTTGTTTCAGTCCTCTCTGATTTTTGCAAGGCATACCCAAGTTAATTTTTTGGAGTGCAGAATTTACTCGACAAGAAGATATTTGATAGGTCTTCGTGAAATATATTTTACAAACTACTTGGTCCTGTACTGTATAACATCGCTGATTTTTTTTTTGTTTTGGAATTATTTTCTTTGGTTCTGTGTTCAACATTATCATGTCGCTATCTGTTTGTTCGTTTAGTTTTATTTTTTTTAAATTAGGTTTTTGTTGAATGTTTGCAGCAATGTACGCCTGTTGTGCGTCATATGCCGCCAAATCCCAAAACCGATTGAACTCTAAACGTCTTACGTCACTCGAAATTTTATCATGGCATTTTTGCGGGCACCGACATGGAGAATTTTCAAAAACTCGAGGTTTTTTTTCGTTACCTTTGTAGTCAAAATAAGCTTTATTACTATTTCTACGTATTTTGTTTATTTGTCTATTAAATGGATGTTTACGTTTTCGTCCTTTTCTTTGACGTCTTTTCAGATTTTCATCGGTTACAACTTTTTGGGTAATAACTATTCCTGTGACCTCATCGAGGTAGCTTACTAGATCATCAGTAGATGTATTTATATCGGAAGACATAGTAATTTCAGAGCTAGGTATGTGTTTGTATGGATGATGATGTGATGTTCGGTTTTCAACTTCGAACAAGTCTGAAGTCTGATATTCATTGGATCTTTATCAGACTCTGAACCCACAATAAGTAGTAAAAAATCACATGAACTAATAAAATTTGTGTCCTCTTCAGTTATGTTATTGTTAGTTATACGTACTGTATCCAAACTAGCATGTTCATCTTTTTCTAATGTATCTCTAATAAGAAGGTTACTGTCCACACATTCGCATTCTCTGCAAACTGACTTCACAGTTCGTATTAACATGATTTTGTTATAACCATATTTCGCAACATAACTGGTCGGCTTCTGCAATTAAAAAATTCAAACTAAAATATTATAAACAAAATTTGCAGAAGCCATCGAGATATAAGTACTAACGTACGTTAGTACTTATATCTCGATGGCAGAAGCCAGCTAAGTTCGATGATCGGGTTCTGCTTAACAATAATTACGCGTTTCTGGATATTTTGCTAGATAAAAACCAAAAATGGTCGTTTTTAACACAAAAAATGGATGATAATGGTACATGCTCTCATTTGGCAATTTAATATCTTGAGTACAGAAGTGGTTTGAACAAATCGTGTCTCTGAAACATGTAAAGGAAAGTAAATCTTATGTCCTGCGCATTCTAACTCATTTTCGCAAAAATTGGGGATGGTCGCTTTCTGCTTAACTACGCTTATTATTATTGTTTAAGAGGACTACAAGACCTAAGTGTCCTTGAAAAACGCACGCACACATTTACACAATCGACGTGAACGCCATCTAACGACGACGCCCATATAACTAAAGGCATAGCGAGGTTACGCTCGAGTATTCTAATAGATGGCGCAGCAACGACGCGCAAGTTCTTACTTGCGCGTATAGCGCGATTTCTATACTAGATCTAACAAAAAATAGGACAATGCAATTATTTTTATTTGTTTTATGTGTTACTTGAAAAATTAAGGATGTGTTCCTAACTAATATTATAAATGCGAAAGTGAGTTTTGTTTCTTCTTTTTTTTCTTTCTTTTTTCTTTCACGCTGAAACAGCTAAACGGACTTAGATCAAATTTGGGACATTGGCAGACCATGATCTGGAGAAGAACATAGGCTACTTTCATCCTGGATCGCGGGCAACAGCTATTTTTAAATCAAACTGATTCAATTAAATAAAAAAAAAAAATATTACAAAAAAAAAATACCAAGTGGCACCCTTTATACATCCTTATGGTTTACACTAAGCACTAAGGGTTTTTCAGATTTACATCATAATACATTTTAGTTTTAAGCTCTTTTTCAGGATAACATTATGTGATATTTAGTTTTAAGCTCTTTTTCAGGTTAACATTATGTGACATTAAACATCATTAAATTTATTTACATAACCAAATTACAAGATGATTATTAACATTAACTAAATTAAATTAAAACAAAGTTAAGCTTAAAAAAGGCCCTCGGGGCATTGTACCGAGGATGCTGGCGGCATTTCCTCGCTGAATTGCAATGCTGATGCGTTGCGCGAGAAAGCCGCCAGCTTTTCGGTCACCAGTTACATCAACTAGACGTTTCGCGATTTCCGCAAATAACTTATGCGCACTGGGACCCCACGGACCGAGGGTCTCGACGCCAAAGGGCACAAAGTTGTACTCTCTGCCAAGGCCTCCATATTTAATAACTTTCAGATTTTCGGCATTTTCTGCCGCTGCACCCGCTTTAGAAGTAGTCCGTTGGAGGTGGGACGCTGCCAGTGTGTCTACACAGGTAGCGTCCCACACAAGCATCCGTCCCAAACTCCACGGGACCAAAGACACACCATCAGGTCTTTTGCCATCATCTCTGACAATGCCAGTCGGCTCAAGAAGAGCAGGCACATTGATGCTGGCAAAATTGACATTTAGTTTTACGCTCTTTTTCAGGTTAACGTTATGTGAAATTATATTTCACATAACGTTAACCTTTTATTATAAGCTTTTTGTTAGGTTTCTATCTAATGGTCCGTGATTTGAGATCTCATATAACTTTTCCAAAACATGGGAAACGTTAATAATCCTATGTCCAATTTGGATGTTCTTTTCAGAAGTACCTATAGTTTTCCATCTGAAAAAGAAATGAATACAAATATAATTTCTTGATAGATAAGATACATTTTTATTCGTATAAAACATTGAAATATTAAACCTACAAGAATTCTAAGTAAACAATCTAATTAAAATGTGTTTGAGGAAAAATCTTCTTCAATAATAATTTAAGTTTTCTATAATAATCATTAATTTAACCCATCTGTTTCTCGGTTTTCACGTTGGACATGATATTGCCTTACAAACCACCTAAAATTCCATCATTATTTTTAAAACCAATAGGGTATTTTACTATATACGAGAAAAAATTTATAAATAGATTATTGAGATAGTTTAGGATAAAGAAGTCGGAAAATGTTACGTTTAGTTCATAAAATAACAAAATAAATTTTAAAATTCAATTTAACGTTTTCAGTTTTTCTAATCTGTTAAAAAACACAATGAAATAGTAGCCGCCATGTTATTACGTCATACCGCAATGTAAACTAAAACGTGTCAACTGTCAATTGATAGTTAGATAATAGATCAGCGCATTTGTTTACATAGCCAAGTGACGTCATGACCACAGAGCAACATGGCGTCCACTGCGTCCAGCGTTTTCGTCAAACTACGCGCAAAATTTGAAAATGTAAAATTTAAATGCATTTTTATGGCACTTATCGATTGAATAAAAATTTTGTGATTTTTTTTTGGGGCATATTAGCATTATAGGATTTAATTAAGACACTTTTCAAAAATGGGTGTAAGACCCTATTGAAACAAATCTAAACGTGTTTGTGGCACGGTGATGTTATAAATATGACCTGTCTACTAAAGGCTTCTTCTAGTACATGCTTAGATGAATATGTACTTTTATCAATAACTTCACAATCGTGATATTTCTGTGGCACCTCTGTTTTCAATCTATAAAAATATTGAAGATTTTAAATTAAGTAGAAATGTCAATTCTAAATATTGTAGTTCTATGATGTATTGTAGTTCACAAGATAGGTAATTAAATTTCGTTTATTTTTGTATTCGACTTTGAAAAATTGTTAAGCTGCAAGTATATCTAAAATTCATAAGTAGGTACATAATTATAGTGCCTATGTGTTATAAACAAAATCAATAAAATTAAATACTTACTTGTGACAAATAAGAGCAGAGTGAAATAAGAGCAGTGGTGGCCCAGTGGTAACGGCCGCGACTTACGAGTTGTAGGTCGTAGGTGCGAACCCGGACAGGCGCTTTACTTTATGTAAATTATTTCATCACCACTGCTCTCAAGAACGGTGAAGGAAAACATCGTGAGGAAACCGGCATGTCCTAGAATCAAAAATTCGAAGACATGTGACATCTACCAATCCGCACTGGGCCCGCGTGGTGGATTACGGCCCACTCCCTCTCGCAGAGAGGAGGCCTGTGTCCCAGCAGTGGGAACATTATAGGCTGATTATGTATGATGTATGTTGTGACAAATAATATCGCAATTTTCAGATGAACCAGTTATTTCGTCATGCCTATTATCAAATAAGCCGAGGTCTTTTTCTGAAAAAAACAAAAACATTTGGTATTTTTAGCTTCTATTTATTGTTATTATAGCTTATATAAGGTGGAGGTACTAACGTATTGGAATAACTTCCGTGTTGATATTTTCGACCGTTTTTCTCCTGTAAAAAATAATTCGATTTTAAAGGTTTTTTTTTAATTTATATACTTAATTATAGAAATGTATTTAATAAATACTCGTTTAAGTACATCGTACGAGTAGTAGTTTAAATAAAAAATAAAATGCCTGAGATTTGAACCCAGGCATCCTAGATTGCAAATCCACACTTCTTTTAAATACGCTACTTTATCATTTGAAAGTCACCGAAAATGCAGACCATATGAACTGATTGCACATACTTAGACGTTTCCAAAATTCATAGTTTTATGGTATAAAAATAAATATTTAGTAATAATATAATGCTCTATCTTACCTTTTAATTTCGTTCATAAGTTCGGCATTTGATTTATATGAACGTTTTTTTTTAATTTTTAGTCCTCGCAACGGGTTTCACTCTCTTTCCCATGACATTCCATTTCTTTCTTTTTCTTTTTTTGTTGATTTTTCTTTTACAAATGATACAATTTTATAACAAACTACTTTATTACGCTATTTTAACTTAAAGTATATCTACACGAAATAATAATATTTACGCAAAGAAAATATGAAACAATGAATTCACAAACAAAACATTACAAAAACATTAAACAATCGGGGCGGAAATAATGCGGCGAAAAGAACGACACGTCTGTATAGCATCAGGCCTCGGCCGGCACTGTCGGTACCAGTGTTGCCAGTGCCCTGTCGTCAGAAGTTACCCTAGACTGTTCGAAAAGTAACGTTTTCACAAAAAAAGTAACGCTTTTTATTTTTTTTGTATTTTAATACTATTTAAACAATTTGAATTGTATTTAGAACTTTTAACACACTTCAATCACTATTTTAGCATTTTTAGTGTTTTTTTTTAATCGACGGGAATTACATAGCACTACTATATGAAGATCGCTGATGTTACATCCGCGCCGACCTTATTAATTTCTATAACCGCTGATGCACCTATGACATCAGTCGATTTCGCAAGTTGTTGTTTGTTCAATAAATTGTAAGAATGATTATTCTAATATCCTACTTCGAACTAGAATCATCATTCATAAGTTTAATTTTGTAATATTAAATCAGTAATTAAATTTATTTAAAATCATTTCGGTTTTTTTTCGATCCTCTGATCGCAGCAAACGTAATTGGCGCAGGCGGTAGGATATCCGCGGGAGATATCGGGACTCTATCTCACATCGATAATCGCGTCGCGAGTCACTCGGGTGGCTATCAAGCACCATTTCGGGAATCCTGAACCTACGGACCTGCTGCAGACCAGAAGGAGAATCCAGCCATCGATTCACAGAGAGGAATCAGAAATGAGATACCTGTAAGTACACTTGAATCATTCTCGTGTTGCACCCCTTTGAATCTTAAACCTCAAGATTTACCATCCAAGGGCCTCCAGTGCGCGGGAGCCTGAACCACGACAGGCTCGCCAACGTGTAGTAGATATAAATAGAGATATAACTTTAGATAAATTAGAATTAATCAATATGACTCAAAATGACCCAGATACCATTTTCAAGGCCCTTCGTCTTGTTCCGGAGTTTGACGGCAACCCAAATATCCTTACGCGTTTCATTAGAATTTGTGATTCGTTAGCTGCGTAGTATTTGAGTAATACACCCGGCAGCGAATTTTCCAACTTATGTTTACTAAACGGTATACTTAATAAGATAACTGGGACCGCGGCATGTACTATTAACGCAAATGGAATACCTGAGAGCTGGTTAGGCATTCGAACTGCCTTGATTAATAACTTTTCGGATCAACGTGATGAAACCGCATTGTACAACGACCTCTCTCTAACTACTCAGGATAATAAAACGCCACAAGAATTCTATGATCATTGCCAAACGTTGTTTAGTACGATCATCACATACGTGACTTTACATGAGACTGTACCAACGACTATAGCAACGAAACGCGACTTGTATAAAAAGGTTACCATGCAGGCATATGTTTGAGGGTTAAAAGAACCCTTAGGATCCCGTATACGTTGCATGCGCCCACCAACGATAGAAAAGGCGCTTGAGTTCGTTCAAGAAGAGCTCAATGTAATGTACTTGCAACAACGTGAGACCGCAAAAACCCAAGCTCCTTCTAAAGTCACTCATTCCACTCTAACACCTGTAGCGTTTACCCCACGACCTCATAACTTCCCAACATCAGTACCTAATTGGCCATCACCCGTGGGACAACGTCCAGCGGGACCTGCACCTCAGCCTTTTAAATTCCCTGCACCAGCACAATACCAATATCGCATGCCAACGAACACACAAAGAGTGTTCAGTGCGGCACCTCCTAACTACAACCACCGTAGTAACACATTTAGATTACCACCCCGAAATAATGTACCTCAAGGCCCTCAGCCGATGAGTGGTGTTCAACGTTTTGCTCCCAGACCTCTACCCCCAATAAACGCACCAGCAGTCCATGATTGGAACAAGTTTGGCAATCCACCACCCTCAAATTATTTTAAATCCCGAGAAATGAATATGAACGAGTGCATGGCATATGACGACTCATATTACAACTATTATAACGAACCGGAGTACAATTACTATACTGATTACAACAACAGTGACATTGACCCGAGTCTAGCCGCTGACTCGACTTATTATAATGTGTCAATGGACGCCCAGGTATTTGATGAATCGCAAGCGGGTATAATTAACTATGCTCAGCAGGATTTTCTGGAGGCTTCGATGTCACAAAAACCAAAATAGAATTAAACCTTCAGACACAGAGGCAACTTCCCTATATACAAATTAGAGACCCACCATTAAAACTTTTAATAGACACAGGTGCCAACCAATCTTTCATTAGCCCTGAAGTTGTCGAAAAATATTTCTCTGAGTATCCTTTGAATTTCGATCCTTTTGAGATAACCAACATACACGCAACAAGCAGGAATGACTATTCCATAACCTTGCCATGTTTTGCGGAGTTTAACGACGCTAACAGCATGAAGTTGTTCATTTATCGGTTTCATAATTATTTCGACGGCCTCATTGGTTTAGATCTATTAAATAAATGGGAAGCTCGCATAGATTTAAAAGAAAATACACTAGTAACTCGATCTGCGATAAACCCTATTGTAATGTATAACTCGTGCAACATAAACTTATACGAAGATATTATACCAGCTGGGAGCACTAAGATTGTTCGTATCCCTATTGAGGTGCCAGAAGGCGACGCTTTTATTCGTAAACAAACTCTTTGCAATTGCATAATTCATGAATGTATTACCACCGTAAATAATAATCGTGGCTACTTAGAAATCGAAAACCCGACACCAAATGACGTAATATTTTCACTCGATCGCCCAGCGCACGCGGAATTATTTAATATTGAGTGCAGTAGTACTCAACAAATATCGACCCGCGCTCAGGAAGTGGTATCGCGTTTGAGAACTGATCACCTAAACCCAGAAGAGAAGGCTAACCTAATAGCTCTTTGTTCTCGGTACTCGGATGTTTTTTACATTGAAGGTGAGGGACTAACTTTCACAAATAAAATAAAGCATCGAATAAGAACTACCGATGATGTTCCAGTGCACGCTAAAAGCTACCGGTATCCATTCATACACCGCCAAGAAGTTAGGAACCAAATAACTAAAATGCTCGATCAAGGTATCATTCGACCATCAGAATCTGCATGGAGCTCGCCTATTTGGGTAGTTCCAAAAAAAATAGATGCCTCAGGATAGCAAAAATGGCGTCTCGTAGTAGATTTTCGTAAGTTAAACGAAAAGACACTAGACGATAAGTACCCTATACCTAATATCAACGACGTTCTCGACAAATTAGGTAAATGCCACTAATTTTACGACCTTGGATTTGGCAAGTGGATTCTACCAGGTAGAGATGCACCCACAGGATGTAGAAAAGACCGCATTCAATGTAGAACACGGTCATTTTGAATTTCTAAGAATGCCGATGGGACTAAAAAATTCTCCGTCCACGTTTCAACGTGTGATGGACAATGTCCTTAGAGGACTCCAAAACGAGACATGTCTAGTATATTTAGATGACATCATCGTTTTCAGTACATCCCTTCAGGAACATATCATTAACCTCGAAAAAGTATTCCAGAAACTTCGAGAATCCAACTTCAAAATCCAAATGGACAAGTCGGAATTCCTTAAACTTGAAACTGCTTATTTAGGCCATGTCATCAGTAAGGATGGCATCAAGCCAAATCCCGATAAAATATCTGCAATTAAGAAGTATCCTATTCCAAAAACACCGAAAGAAATCAAACAATTTCTGGGCCTCTTCGGTTATTATCGAAAATTTATTCCTGACTTTGCCCGAACTACAAAACCACTTACGCAATGCTTGAAAAAAGGACGCAAAATCACCCTTGACCCCGAATATGTGAATTGTTTCGAAAGATGCAAGACTCTCCTGACTAATGACCCCATCCTACAGTACCCGGACTTCAATAAAGAATTTAACTTGACGACAGACGCTTCTAATGTAGCCATCGGCGCTGTTCTATCCCAAGGACCCATAAATTCAGACAAGCCCATCTGTTACGCATCCCGAACTTTAAATGAAAGCGAGATGAACTACAGTACTATAGAGAAGGAATTGCTTGCTATAGCTTGAGCTACGAAATATTTCAGACCCTACCTATTTGGACGTAAATTTAAAATTTTCACTGACCACAAACCGTTGCAATGGATGATGAACATGAAAGAACCAAATTCTCGACTGACAAGATGGAGACTTAGACTTAGTGAATACGACTTCTCAGTTATTTATAAAAAAGGGAAATCTAATACAAATGCTGACGCCCTTTCTCGCATTGAAATTCACACCAAAGAAGCCATGTCCTTAATAGAGGAAATCGATGAACTCAACTCCTTAATGGGTAATCCATCAGAAACCATCCCTGGCAAACCAAACTCCTCGACTGAAACAGTACATACAAGCGCTGAAAACCCCATCCTAGAAATTCCCATAACTGACGAGCCATTAAATAAGTTTAACAGACAGATATGTTTAACTATTGTAAATGACGTAAAGAAACGACCTGTAGTTACCAGGCCATTTGACACCCATACGCGTATAAGTATCCAGCTATCCCAATCTAACTTAGAGGAAGATGTGATCTGTGCCGTAAAAGAATACGTTAACCCCAAGGTTAAGACAGCTATTTTAGTTAATCCACCTCTAGCCATGTACTCAATTATACCAATCATACAGGAAAAATTCAAAAGTTCATCCTTAAATCTCGTTTTAACTAAATGTGAATTAGAAAATGTCAAAGATTACCTTCGACAACAGGAGATAACGACACCATCATGACGGTAAAACTAACCATCGTGGAATTACCGAGTGTCATTTAGCCTTATCTCGTAAATACTACTGGCCAAAAATGAAAGACCAGATAACCAAATTTATAAACGAATGTACGATTTGCGGCCAAGCCAAGTACGATAGAAACCCGATTAGACCTCAGTTTAACATCGTACCACCAGCTACCAAGCCGTTTGAGACAATCCACATGGATCTATTTACTGTACAGGGTGAAAAATATGTAACATTTATCGATGTATTTACAAAGTACGGTCAAGCTTATCACTTACGTGACGGAACCGCTATAGGCATACTACAAGCCCTTTTGCAGTACTGCACCCACCATGGCGTCTGGGACTGAGTTTACAAACCAATTGTTCATGGAATTTACGAGGCTTCATGGGATCAACCATCATAGAATACTAGCTCACTCTCCTAACGATAACGGAAATATCGAACGATTCCACTCAACTCTTTTAGAACATCTTAGACTTCTTAAGCTACAGTATAAAGACGAACCAATAATTAATCTTGTACCCTATGCTTTAATAGCTTATAATAGCTCAATACATAGTTTCACGAGATGTCGCCCCTTTGACCTACTGACTGGTCATTTTGACCCCCGAGACTGTAAAGACATTGACCTTACACAGCATTTATTACAACAGTACACGCAAGTCCATAGAGATAAAATGAAACATGTTTATGACATCATCAACTCGTCATCACTTGCTAATCGTACCGCGATAGTTGAGAAACAAAATGAAAAACGTGAACCCGAGATAGAATACGTACCCCAACAGCAAATATTTATAACAAACCCCCTTGCTAGTCGACAAAAGACTGCCCCACGATATACACAGGACACAGTTCTGGCAGACCTGCCGATTCATATTTATACTTCAAAAAAACGTGGCCCCATAGCGAAATCAAGACTCAAGCGTGTACCTAAATCAGCAAAATTGTTACAGGATCCTACTGATAGCAATACTCCCAATGACGCGACCTCAGGAGATAAGACTCGAAAGCCTCGATGACGGACCTGGGCTTCTACCCTTTAAACTTGGACAAATGAAAATTACGACTCACCATCATACTTTCATCCAGTACGTACAACTAAGCAATATAGAAAACAATGTTCAATCCCTACAAACCCAACTAACGATCTGTCAAAATCAAATAACTAATGACACCTACGCGTTATACGAAATTCAATTGGAGTATCTTGCTAGCAAACTTGGCAATGTCCTAAAACAATTACGATCTTTAGAACCCAACAGAGCCAAAAGAGGTCTTGTAGACGGACTAGGTTCAATAATAAAAAGCCTAACCGGGAACCTAGATCACGAGGATGTGGTAAGGTATAATCAGGCAATTCAAATCTTAGAACGTAATCAAAACAAATTAGTGACCGAATTCAATGATCATATAAGTATAAGTAAAGAGTGGATGTCTAAATATAATAGCGTAATTACACAAATAGTAGAAAACCAGAATAAAATCAACACTACTTTAGAGACTATATTACAAAGTAATGCACTAAGAGAAAATAATTTAATAAAATATGCTCATTTTGCCCAACTACTAGAAATTATAAGCGATAATGTAGAAGATTTAACTCAGGAACTAATTAGGATAGAAAATAGTTTAGCTTTTGTTCGTGCGAGTAGTACACACCACTCTATGATAGACGTAGAAATACTACAGTCAATGGTACAAAAACTTAAGACTATTTACGCCGAAGAGCAAATTTTAGATCTAGAACTTAGAGATTATTACGACATTATAAAACCGGGATCATATTATGTAGACAACCAGATAGTATTCGTATTTAAATTTCCAATCTTTTCTAAAAATAGTTATGATTTTTATAAACTCTCCGTGGTATCTAATAAACACGCACAAGCTCTTATTCCACCCTTTCCTTTCCTTGCAACTAACGAGATGTTACATGCGTATATAGAGGCTGAATGCCCGAAGTTGAAAGACTGGTACCTCTGTGAGAACGATATTACTCACCAGACTCGCAACAAAGCTGACTGCGTCCAGGAGTTAATCACCAACCAAGCCCTACAAGACTCCTGCAAGTTTACCACAGTCACCTTGATGAGAGAAGCCATGGAGAAACTCGACGACCAACATTACGTCCTCTCCTTTCCTCAAGAAACGAAGGTACAATTAACCTGCAACCAGAAAGACTACACATCGCTTCAGGGTAGTTACCTTGCTACGATTCCTATTGGATGTTATCTGAAATCCGAAGAGTTCACCATTGCAAACGTTTACGATGAAATTAATGGCCAACCCTTGAAGTTAATGAAAATACCCTACGACGCTGAGAAACAGGCCACCACAGCCACCCACGTCAATCTGAACTCTATTAATCTACAAGGACTACACAGCATCCAGGACCAAATTATGACCCAGAATCCTGTTCAACTTGAGAACGTGCAGACCAAAGCACTTTATCACACTACAATCCCATTCTATGGAATACTATTGAGTGCAAGCGTACTCTTTATCATCGCAATGACCCGGCGCTACCTATGCAAATGTACTAACACAATGAAAAAGAAGCAGCAACCACCAGCTGCAACCCTGGAAAATAAGGAAACTCCTGACGAACTTCCGGCAACATTTTCACTCAACGTGCTAAAATAGTCGCCGTTCTAAGAGGGGAGGAATTACATAGCACTACTATATGAAGATCGCTGATGTTACATCCGCGCCGACCTTATTAATTTCTATAACCGCTGATGCATCTATGACATCAGTCGATTTCGCAAGTTGTTGTTTGTTCAATAAATTGTAAGAATGATTATTCTAATATCCTACTTCGAACTAGAATCATCATTCATAGGTTTAATTTTGTAATATTAAATCAGTAATTAAATTTATTTAAAATCATTTCGGTTTTTTTTCGATCCTCTAATCGCAGCAAACGTAATTCGGGTGTAATCCTGGAAAAGAAGAAAAATAATTCAGTAAAAACATTAAATTATTGTTACTTACGTGATCATACGAAAATTTTAGGCTATTTATGACTGTTTCTGAACGTAGGTTTAGTATGAAATATTTTTAGGAGGTGGCAGCACTGCCAGTCAACTGCTTAGTTTGTTTTTTAAAAGATCGATTGCCGGCCACCAAATACCCGACGTTTTTACCATACAGACAAAATTATGACACTTTGAGAGTAAAATACGTAAAATAATTTAATACTTTGCGATTATACTAGGCTCCTAGTAGACATAGGTTCCTAGTAGACATAGGTTCCTAGTAGTGCATGGTATTAAACTAGTGAACGCAGTAATCTACGCTTGTCAATTTAAAAGTATTAAATTGACAAGCGTCTCGCGCGACAAATACGATATGACATCCCATTGTTGAATGTACTTACCTTATGAACGATAAAGTTATTTCTTTTCTTTGATCCTTTCAGTTTTTCTTTGGCCTAAGTATATCATCCACTCAAATAAAACAATTAAACAAAACTTGTACGCACGAACACCACGGAACACCAATGAACGAAAGTGAAGTGCCTATAGTACAGCCTACACACACCATAACATTATGGCAGGAATGTACACAAACTTGCATTCATACAACCCGCTATTTCTGTTTGCTGATTCTAGCAGTGCGATAGAGAGAGAGAGAGAGAGACATTACTTTCATTTTAGTTTAGTTGCAATGCCGAATTGCCAACATTACGCACGCACGCACAGCACGACACTTGCTTGCGTTCCATTTCAACTTGCTTTTTAACCAACTCTAAGCAATTAAAATTACTCTAAAAAGTAACGCTTTCAGCCGTGTAACGTAACTTCTTCGTAACGTAACGTTCTGGCAACACTGGTCGGTACACAGGCGTTTACGCACACATGCGTAAGTATTATACTCGGAAATAAGAATATACGATTTACAATAAATCCATTGATAAGATTAAAAAATTAAAACACTATTATGCTGATATGTTGCTTGTAGAATAATCTGACAACAAATCAGAATGATTGTATGTATATTAGTATGATTTTTACGCGTTAAAAGAATTTTTTAGAGGTAACTTCGTGATTTTTTTGCATCGTATCAAATTAGTTATATTATGTTTTCAACACACTATCTACCTAGGATATATCCTGAAGAATATCATATATATTTCTGATTTTGTTTACTACAGTGGATCATATACTTTTAGGCATTATAAAAACTTGCGTTAGCTCCTGTAGGCATCTTAAATAGCGAATTAAACAAAAAAAAAAAGAAATAATGTTCCAATAATTACATGTACAGAAACCAAGAAATCCTGTTGCTATAAAATATGTTGATCCATTTACCTGATTACAATTATTTTGATAGGTTATTCAATAAGATCGTCCCCGTCATCCATATCAAGACTTTTATTTAACACATAATATATTAATCGATTTGTACAACAAAAAATAATTGAACTAATTTGAACTATTGCGCCTACATTTTTATTGCTTTACCTTCTTTACGTTTATTATATTTATTAGAAGAATTAAATAATATTTTTTAAGATAAAAAGACACGATATTATGAAACACGATGAAACAATACTCGGAAAAAAAATTTCAAACATTTAATTCATGTTTTGAAAATGTCTCTGACTTATAAACGATAAGTATCTGTCAGTTCCGGGTGTCATCATTGTGTGGATCGCCTGGAGGACACGGTGGAGCATACGGTGGAGGTCTGCCCGGCTTGGGCAGAGCACCGCCGTGTCCTCGTGGAGGCGATTGGCGGCAGAGATCTCTCGCGTCCGGCCAGGGCCGGTTCAGGCCATGGTACGGAGCGAGAGGGCATGGGCAGCCGCCACCTCCTTCTGCGAAGCAGTAATGCTCGCCAAGGAGGAGACGGGACGGTTAAGGGAAAAGCAAGTTTCGCGCCCTCTCGCCCCTAGCCGCCGCAGGAGACGCCCTGGGCGTCGGGAATCCCGGGCGGATTTCCGTGAGCAATGGGTAGCTCACCGTCCGGTAAGGACCAGGCCCGGGTCGACGGCGCGTTGTATTCCACGCGCGCCTCAAAGAGATGTCGTCAGCACAAAGGTAGGGGTCCACTAGGGCCGATGCCTGCCGGGGTCGCAGGAAGGTACTAATGGGTCACCGAGGCCCCCGCAATACAGGGAACGGAAGGAATACGGGTGGGTTTTAGTCAGTAAGAGTCTGACACACCCTTCTGATCCACCCAAAGCGGGAGAAGTTATTTGATGATTTCCGATCCAAAAAAAAAAAAAAAATATTTGTCAGTTAGAGAATTTATTCCGGTAAGTTTATCTGTATAAAAAAACCAGCCAAGTGCTTGTCGGACCAGGCACAATGAAGGGTTCCGTAGTTGGGATGAATTTATCCCAAAAACAAATTTAACATTGTACTTGAAAAACATGCCCATACATCGATATATGTACGTCACGGTCAATTCTTCCTACTGCAAAATGTAATAATAATAATTTCGTTATATATACTACTCGCCCTGTCCAACCATACCCCACAACATGGGATAGACGAGCAAAAATATCATCCCCATTTTACGTGAGAGGTACCCCGAAATAAATTTTTTTTTCAAGAATTTATTTTACCACTTGTAGGCGTGATTAATTACCCATATACCCATGCCAAATTTCAGACAGCTTTTTAGTACAAGGAGTCTCTAAGCTGCAGGGACAGCCAGACAGATAGACAGACATGGCGAAACTATAAGGACCCCTAAAAAGTGTGTGTATATTAATAAAAAAACATGGTAGATAACATATTCATTGTACGGAAACCTCACCACGCGACTTTAACTCGCACTTGTCCGGTTTTTGATTATCAAACATTATTAATTAATATCGCACGGGTGCGAGACAGGGGCGCGCGGTGTCGCTAGAAAACAATATTTGAATGCCGACATACTGCCTGGTTGGTCTAATGATCGCAAGCGCTACTGCTGAGCACGAGGTTCCGAGTTCCATTCCTGGGTCAGGCAAAGTTATATTGAGTTTTTCCATCTGAAACTCAGTAGCAGCCGGGAGTCTGGATTTGTGCCCGGTTGGTGGAAATAGACATGCGGCTAAATTATAAACGCCGCAAGGGTCGATCTTAGGTTAAGCTACGCTTGCCAAGTTTAGTGCGTGGATGGGTGACAATCCATTACATATCGAGACCCCTCCATGACTCGGAAAGCGGGTTAAGCCGTTGGTGCCGGCTTTCGTTCTTAGATCTTTGACAGTCGTTACGTGTAGTCAGAAGCCCAAAATGTCTAACAACCAGTATCAACAAGGTGTATCGTGTTACCCAGTAAGTGGGTTGTGGAGGTCAGATAAGCAGTCGCTCCATGTAAAATAATGGTATTCAGCTGCTTTCGTTTAGACTGGAAGCCGGCCCCTACATATTTGGGAAAAGGCTAGGCGGATTGATTGATGGGGATAGGCTTGCCCCCTATTACATGGGAATTAAACATAACTGGCTAAAATATGTGATAGGTGCACCACTGCCTAACCCATCGGGGAAGCTGGCGTAATGTTATGTTATGAATGCCGACACATTCATATGTGCAGCAGTGATTCAGTATTCTGGTAGTCAACAGCTATGATTTATGTGTCTCTCTGAGAAACACGACCGCCCCTGAGGACCGCCTACCCAGCTAATACTTGTAATACGAGCGTGAGTTATGTGTGTATTTCTAAGTAAGTATATATATTCACGTGGGTAGGTTTTCTATTTATTTGATGTTAACATAATTTATTTAATATTGTAGTGTACTCTACCTGACGTAATTTTCGAAGTTTTCTTTTTGAGTTCTAGCCGTAGGTAATTTCCTGTTCCACTTTTATTTATTTATTTAAATAAGTGGTAAATAATGCCACATTCTTTATCAAAATGAGAACCATGTGGGAAATTGGCAAACAAACTACCAAATTGTTTTAAAGGTATTTCAGCCATCAATATTTTTAAAATTAAGCTCAAGGGATTATTGATAGGTAAAGCGTACCTACTACACAATAAATGATTTTTTTAATAACAAAAACTTGGAAGCCGATAGATTTACAAAAAGGGACCCCACCAAGTTAAAAAACCAATTTTGTAACAGCCCTCTCCACTACAGAAACAGCTACCATATGTCCATACAAATTTACAAGCATATTCCAAAACTAATAAGAGAACTACCATTTAATTTCTACAAAAAAAATCTAAAAACATGGCTTCTCCAAAATAATTTTTATACTGTGAAAGAACTGTTTGAATTTAAGGGTAATTACAAATTAGATATAATTAGTTAATACAAATGTTGTTGTTATTGTGTTGTTATACCTATTATATATATTTTTTTGTTGTTTGTTTTGTATAGTAGAGTATAAATGTATCTTTATGTCTATAGTGTAAGTGTTTTGTATTGTTTATTAGAGTAAAAGTAGTTTATAAATTTTGTTGGTGTATATAGGTTTTATACCCATTGTACGCTAGATATTTGTATGCCGCTTTTAGCGGCGGATGTGTCCTAGGCATAACATTGATAACCAACTTGTACCTACGATATCCGACGAATAAATTTCTTTGTCTTTGTTTTTGTCTTAGACTCAAGCATATTAATTTTATAAAATTTTTAAGGTATAATTTGATAAATGCAAAGAGTGACTAGACCAACTGTCAGAATGTTTATCGTATTAATAACATAATAGAATATTGTACACCTTGTATATCTTATGTTACAGTGCTACTATTTTAATATCTATAGGATCTTTTTCTACATGTAACAAACAATAAACGTATTTAAATTTGTAAATGACTGTAATTATAATAATAATTTATTTCAGAACAAAATCTAAAACAACTATGTTAGCAAATCTAACAACAATCTAACAGCAAATCGAACAACTAGCTTTTTAAACTGAATCTAAAATTGTTAAAATGAATCTAAAAATATGCTTTAAGGGTCCGTGCACGTGACCTTCTGTTCTATTGAACATGAGGTCAGTTGCTGTCATACTTAAAAATCCCTGCGTTAGGTCCTATTAAGGGTCGAATAAATACCGTTGACCTTGGCGATACAAATGCGCATCGCGCTCACGCCGCGCTGCCGTTCGGTTTCAAAGGGAATATTTATTTTTAGCAACGATAATATGAATACATATTTGTAAAAAATCGCGTATACAATATCTATATTTATACATATAATAAAATCGTAGCTAAGTCAAAATTGTATATTGAATATTTTTGAAAAATGTAATTGGTCAAATGGGTTAGGCAAGCTTTAGGCAGAGGCACCTTTGGTATGGGTGTACTAAAGGTGCCTCTGCCTAACCCCTCAGGGATTATCGGCGTAATGTTATATTGTGGTACATTTTGCAAGTTCAAGACCCATGTGGGCAAGGCTCTTGCCATCAACCGGGCACAAATCCAGACTCCGGGCTACTATTGAGAAATTCCCGATAGAAAAGCCGAATAACAATTTGCCCGACCTAGGAATTAAACCAAGGACCTCATACTCCGCGGTAGCGCTTGTGACCGCTAAACCAACGAAGTTGTATCCTAACTAATATTAAAAATGCAAAAGTGAGTTCGTATGTTTATTTGTTTGTTACGCTTTCACGCTAAAGCGGCTGAACGGATTCGGATGAAATTTGGCTCATGATTAGACCATGACCTGGATTAGGACATAGAATACTTTTTATCCCGATATTCCCTCGAGATCGAGACTTACACGGGTGAAACCGCGGGGCGCAGCTAGTATTTTTTTATATATAATTTTATGAAATGAAATTAATATAAGAAATATTTATTTAATTATTTATTTATTTATTTATTTATTTATTTATTTATTTATTTATTTATTTATTTATTTATTTATTTATTTATTTATTTATTTATTTATTTATTTATTTATTTATTTATTTATTTATTTATTTATCACAAACACAACTATCATTACAGGCAACAATCCTAATGCGGTAGCGTGGTCTTTAGTTACATTCTAAATTACAATTAAAGCTACTAGTTAATAATAAAAATAATAGTATATAATAGTAATATTATACTGTCTAGTTGGTTAGGATAAAATATATTGTCTTATATACTTGTATGTGTATCATCATTATCAGCCTGTAATGTTCCCACTGCTGGGATAAAGGTCTCCTCCTTCGAGAAGGAGCGGGCTGTAATCTACCATGCTCGCCCAGTGCGAGTTAGTTAATGTCACATATCTTCCAATTTTTTGGTTCTTCGACCTCCTGTTTTCCTCACGATGTTTTCCTTCACCGTTTTGAGAGCAGTGGTAATGAAATTATTTACACAAAGTAAAGCGCCTGCCTGGGTTCGAACCCACGACCATTCAAGAGTTGGGGCCGTTACTACTGGGCCACCACTCCTCTTTGTGTATTTGTACATATAATATCCCAATACAATATCCCCCGCAGTAAACATTTAAAACATATACAATTATAAAGAAACAAGTTTTTAGAAAACGAATTACTGCTATCTTAATGTAGAATCAATGTTAAGTCAGACTCAGAACACAATCACATCGAAATTCTAAAAGTTTAAACGTGTAGAGATAAAAGCCTTACAGAGTTTCATACGTTATGAATTCTGTACTACACAAACACCGGTATCTGTCCGAAATAATTAACTAAGTGGGATTTTTTTCAATAATATTATGCCTTGATTCAGATCCAGATGACGATGCCAAACGAGTCCTAGAGTGGAGACCATGTATCGGCAAGCGTAGTGTGGGATGAGCCCCAATAGGATGGACCAAAGACCTTAAAAAGGTGACTGGGACAGACTGGATGCGGCGCCGTGCCCTCATCTCAGGAGTAGGCGGCGATTTGTCGCTGCCAGCCGTGGTCGACTCGATGGTCAGCAACGAGGAGTCCTGGGACGCGGTGGTATCCTTCCTCTATCCGCAACGGCGGGCCGGGGATCACGGAAGTCGCACTAGATCCCATGATCCCCGGTGCAAGTGTGGGAGGGGAACACCGTGGTGGTTTTTAGTCAGTAAGAGACTGACGGACCCCTCCGCCCGCCCTAGGGCGGAGGACATCCATGAGGATTTTCCGAACCCGGATCAAAAAACAAAAAAAAAACGACTGGAAGCGGGAGGTGGGGGACGGGGTTTTGTGGCGTAGCCTGAGAGAGGCCTATGTCCAGCAGTGGACTGCGATTGGCCAAGTTTATATATTAGAAGACCCTAAAGTTGTGTACCTTTTCAGACTGAAATCCGACTAGGCTATGAAGATAGCAGTTTTATATTCGTTAGTAAGTGAATCATATAGTTCAACATAGGCACGACATACATAAGACATATGATTAAACAAGCTCCAGCATAACTTTGTTTTATAATAAACATATATATTATTATTTTCTACAAACAGAGAGACTAGCATACCTTTTAATAGAACTTCCTTTAGGTGTCCAAATGTTCAATACAGATAAATATACAAGATAGTAAAAATCACTAATGTCTCACCAGTATCAACGCATTATATAAAGGAGCCGTTCGAATTAATTCCACAGTCAAAACGGCTTTACAGTCTATGGTAGTAAATAATAAAAGAAATAAGTGACAACCAAGACGCAAACGGTGGCCATCGAAGAAGAGTGCTGCACCGAAAAGAACCTCTGCATAGAAGAAGAATGTGGAATAAATTTGTTTATTGTATTTTAATGAATCTAATTTTTGGTGTCCATGGATCCGAAGATCTTATTTTACAAGAGAACTACAAAATGGAAACTATCGAATTCAATTCCATAACCAATTGTATAATAGCCATAAGTGACCAAGAATTATACTATAAACCTACGGTGGCAATATTAGAGCAAACAAGTGAAGGAACTGAAGAAAATGCATTCATTATTGAATTGATTGACAAACTAACGGAACATAACATACCTCAAATAATTGTAAAAGAAATACTACATGAGAAAAATCATGATTTGCACATTAACTCTTTGACAGTCGCCTTTTTCAATACGTGTGCGGACGTCAGCAACTTTGATTTTTCAAGAATTGATGAGGACATGAGATTTCTTATAATAATATCTGATCCTTCAAACGAGAGCTGTGTCGAAAAACTTGAACAAATTGGAGAACGTGTTAGCAAATGTTATGTCACATTCATCATTCAAGATTTCCAAGCGGACAAACATAAAATATTTACTATATTTCCAAAAATAGATAGAAATACATGTAAAGAGGTCGTTGACAAACCAACGCATATAAATACTTGTGTTAATGGAACTGTCAAAAATAAAGAATTTTTCCCAATAAAGAATCCAGGGAATCTAAATAAATGTCCATTTAGAGTTGGCATGGCAACACTGTTTCCTTTTTCCTTGATACCGAACAAGGAATCACTTAAAGAATACGATCATGTTGAAGAAATCAAGGGTACTGACTTTGAAATAATGAAAATCATCACTGATTATTTTAATGCCACTTTGGACATACATTACATTTACAGAAAAGAAGAAAATCCTTATGGTAACAGGGAGTTTATAAAGTATTTACTGAACGGAAGCCTCGACGCATGTGCCGGAGGCCTGTATAGAGTATACGGTGATTTGGTCGAATATTCAGGCATATACGTCCGTCAAAGTGTTTTTTGGGTCTATCATGCCGAAAGAGCTGATAGATCTTGGGAAAATTTAGTTAGTAAACTGAAGGACGTGTACTTCTTTTTTATATTTTATATAACCTATTCATTTGTATGGTGTATCATTTCTCTATACGATGAAGACTCAGTGTCATTGATAACTACATTATTGCATGGCTGGGGGGCAGTCGTCGGTGCTACTTCTCTGCAGGTCGCAAGATCTAACAAACAGAAATTTCTGAACTTAATGTATTTAATTATGTGCATTTATTCTTCTGCATATATAAGTATGCAATTTTATTCATTCCTCACTATCCGGGCGCCACCACATTTGCTGAAAACTAACAGAGACGTCATGGAATCTGGAAGAGCTCCATACTTGAAGAATTCGACAAAGTATTTCATAACAGATGAGAAGTACTCCAAGTTCGCGGCCACGGCTGAGGACTGTGTATCATTTTATAACTGTGCCGAGAAAACATTAAAATACAATGGATTGACAGTTATTTTACAAGGTAACTTTTATACTTTTCAAGCAGTTTCAGCTGTGAATGATGAAGCTAGAGTACTAAGAGCAACAGAGAATATTCTGATTGTTTATAACGAAATGATAATCAGAAAAAACAGCTCTTTTGTGGCTAAATTTCAGAGTGTGATGCAGCGATTGTTTGAAGCTGGTATAACAAGAAGATTGTTTACTGAAGGTATAGGTATTTCACAGGTGGCTAAAGCAACTAGTGCTAATACTAATATGATAACCAGTAGTTACAGTTGCCAAGCCGGTTGCTCGATAACGTTGTTTCAGTTCGCCGGAGTTTTCTACGCATGGATTATTGGCTGTGTAATATCCTGTTTGATTTTTATGATTGAAATAGTTAAGAAACGTGAAAACAGGCTAACATTTGTAAATTAATCAATTACATTAAAGAAGCCTTTATGGTTATCGTTTTTTTTAATGGCTGCTCGATATAGTTAGTGTACAAAAAAATATTAAAGAATAATGTTAGAAGTATATTGTGATTTTTCTCTCGTACACACGGCTACACATCAAGCTATACAATTCCAGTTTATGCTGACCTCGCATTCTACGGAAATCCTATACAATGCGAGATCAGCTTATACTGGAAACTTATAGCTTGATGTGTAGCCGTGTATACACCTTTGTCTCTATAACATCCAGAGTCAATCTACCTAGACTTTTCCCAACTATTTTGGGGTCGGCTTCCAGTCTTACCGGATGCAGCTGAGTGCTAGTATTTTATGGAGCCACTGCCTTTCTGATCTCCACAGCCCAGTCACTGGATAAAACGAAACCTCTTGGTAAGACTTTTTTTTTTTTGAGGGTGGGAAATCATCAAATAACTTCTCCCGCTCTGGGCGGAGCGGGAGGGTGTGTCAGACTCTTACTGACTAAAACCCACCCGTATTCCTTCCTGTTGCCTGTGTTGCGGGGGCCTCGGTGACCCATAAGTACCTTCCCGCGACCCCGGCAGGCATCGGCCCTAGTGGACCCCTACTTTGTGCTGACGACATCTCTTTGAGGCGCGCGTGGAATACGACGTGCCGTCGACCCGGGCCTGGTCCTTACCGGACGGTGAGCTACCCATTGCTCACCGTCCGCAAGCCCGCGCCTACGGTGGCCGGAAATCCGCCCGGGATTCCCGACGCCCTGGGCGTCTCCTGCGGCGGCTAGGGGCGAGAGGGCGCGAAACTTGCCTTTACCTCAACCGTCCCGCCTCCTCCTTCGCGAGCATTACTGCTTCGCAGAAGGAGGTGACGGCTGCCCATGCCCTCTCGCTCCGTACCATGGCCTGAACCAGGGCCGGACGCGAGAGGTCTCTTCCGCCGATCGCCTCTACGAGGACACGGCGGTGCTCTGCCCAAGCCGGGCAGACCTCCACCGTATGCTCCACCGTGTCCTCCGGGCGATCCACACAGTGGTGACTCTTGGTAAGACTGGTTATCAGACTTATGGGCTTCTGACTACCCGTAACGACTGTCAAAGATCTACGAATGACAGCTGGAACCAACGGGTTAACGTACTATCCGAGGCACGGAGGGGTCTTGATAAGTAATAGATGGTCACACATCCACGGACCGACCGCTGCAAGCGTAACTTAAACTTCGATCAACTCGTACGGCTGTTATCATTTAGCCACAAGCCCTTTATATCCTTGCCTGAATTAAATGAATATTATTTTGTATAATATCCAGAGTAAGAACCAAAATAACACAATGTTATATCACAATGTTTTATTGGATATTGAAAACGTTGTAAATAAGTAAGTACCAATTAAAAGTATATTGGTTTGTTCAACGATCTGCTTATCAAAACTTACGAAACGAATTGCCTTCAGATATGTAACATGGCATATAATAATAATACAGCAGTTTTATATACTTTAGTTTTTTTCTGTAAGTATGTTTTTTTGCACTTTGAGGAACAGGTTGAAAAGTTCCTCGTACTCCTTTGGAAGGGAGGATCCTCCGATCAAGCGGGTGTTGTTTCTGGTGGGCTACTGTCCAAAGGTTGTTTTTTTTTTTTGGCGCACGTCAACCTAGGAGGTTCTCGGCTGCTTAACCGGACTATACTGTGGGTGCCTCCATAAATTAAGACTCCCAACCAGGGCAAAAACTTATAAACTATGTAACTATACGCTACTACGGGTACGGATCTCGGCTTAGGGCGCTGCTGGGGGAGGACAGCAAGGGACAGGCTGGACCGGATTAAGATTATTTGGGGACCAATTTGAAGTTACAGGCTCAGCGGCGTGGGCTGGCTCGACAAAGGGTCGGGGTGGGCATGGACGGGGGTGTCGCGATGGGTCTTGACGGCTGGGACGGAAATACGGCGGCGGCCGCGGCGGTCTGTTTTTGCAATTGCGAACTGAAACTAAAGAAAAAACTCAAAGCATTTATTTCAATGAAACCATTTACAAAACGCGTCCAGAAAACAGCAAAATAAACAAAAAAGATAAAATAAAATAAATACAAATAAGCCGAGACAGCTAAGAGATGATCACTCCCAACTGACGGCGCCCGTTTACGAACATGTCGCATGGATCAGCACCATTCAGCTCAACCATTATGAAGGGAGCTAAATGATTCAACACATGCGCCACCATCAGCGAGACAACTGATTGAGCATGACAAACTCTCAGCCGCCAGGGCACATTGAAGTCAATGAAAGACATATTAACCGGTAAATAGAAGGTCTATTATACATAGTACTCACACCCGTGCTATGCAATTATATAATACAAAGGAGATTGAATTTATACAATGCAGCTCCAACAATATTTTCAAATGTTTATCAATTGGTTGTGGAGCAGGACCAGCATTGAGCCAAGCATTTTTATCAGCGATGTAATACCCCAACTTATAATATGCCTGCCTGCATAGTGTATGTTTTATATAAGATTTAAATTTTATCTCATTCAGTTGAGGAGGGTTATGGAGAATGGTGAGAGTATGTCTAGGTCAGCGAATCTTATTTATGCGGGAGTGTATCGCGTGGTCGCCGCAATCTGGGTATTGGGGTGCCTTTATACCAGAGACGATGAAACGGGAGAGGCAATTCATGAACTGCTGGACGGTGGGCATTCTGAGATCTAAGTGAAGATTATCACAAGGCTCAAGACTCCCGTGTCCATACTTACGAAACGATTCTTGAGAATCTCTATCCTACGGAGATGGCGTGGCTTCGCGTGTGCGAAGACGACGCAAACTCAGATCAGGATGGGATGGATGACCGCGGTGTAGATGCGCAATTTGCACTTGAGCTGAGTATGTAGGAGCCTTAATGTTCCCACCGCTGGGACACAGGCCTCCTCTCTGTGGGCTGTAGTCCACCACACTGGCCCAGTGCGGGTTAGTAGATGTGACGTCTTCGAATTTTTGGTTCTAGGACATGTCGGTTTCCTCACGATGTTTTCCTTTACCGTTTTGAGAGCAGTGGTGATGAAATAATTCACACAAAGTAAAGCGCCTGTCTGGGTTTGAACCTACGATCTACAACTCGTAAGTCGCGACCGTTACCACTGGGCCACCACTGCTCTAAAAAATATTAATCCTTATCAAAATAATAATAATATGAATGCGAAGGTGAGTTTGTTTGTTTGTTTGTTTGTTACGCTTTCACGTTAAAACGGCTGAACGAAATTTGGCACATAGTCACATAGGTATACACCTGGGTTAGGACATAGAATACCTTTCATCCCGGTAGTACCATCCCGTTAGATAAGTTCCGACCTCCACGCAGAGAAGCCCCTGGCAAAAACTCGTCTGTCATTAATTTTTAAGAATACCATCCATGCGAAAATCACATTGCCATTCACCTACACTGGTTTTGCGGTCCTAATATAATATTTATTTATTATTACTACTAACATTTGTTTTTACAAGTGGGAACCCAACACAACAATGTAGTCCCAATTTAATTTAATTTAAAATAGACTCTGAGTACAGGCAAGTCATACAGACGACAATATGTTAAGTGTCACCCTCTGGAATTCCGCCAAAGAGGAAGTAAAGATTTCCAATCGCAGAGAGACACATATACTATGCAGGCAGATATACTATATGTCAGATTGTAATATTTCCAAAAGATATAACTTATATAGGACTATTCATGACCCTGCGTACTAAGTGAACCCGACTATCGCGCGAACACGCGATTACGCGATCGTATGCCTGAATAATGACGTACATACGTGACTTATCCAGGCATATTGATATCAACGAGTGCGTCGATCGCGTATTTGCGTGAATCACCTTCGGCTAGGAAGCGGCCTGATGCGGAATATAATCATTCAATAATTATTTTCATATTTTTCTAGTTTACCTGCTTACAAATGGATCGGGATCTTCAGTGCTAAAACAGAATGTCACGAAGCCGTACAGAAGAATAATATACTCTATGCTCACTACGACTTCGAAACCGGGTAGGGAAGAGCGACCAGAAAGGAGAGCATGGTTTTGGAAACCGCCCACGACCCGACCCCCTTACATATCGATTGGCAGCTACTACATTGAGGATCAAGACTACCCTCTTTTTAGAGCGAAACCACCTTTGCCTAAAAACCACATTGAGAGGAGCTCATCCATTTTAGCGGCACAATTTATACCACTTTTAAAGAATATGATAGTTGGACCAAAAGATTTCAGTCGAAAACGAGGATTTATACCTAAATGGCTGGAAAACGTGTTTAAGTAGATTGTCAGCATCGTCATCGTCGTTGTGGCTGAATTTTGAGGCAAATTTTAGCCAAAATTTAGCCACATCGATAATGATGATAAAGAAGAATTGTGTGAATTTTATATATATATTAAAGAATATAAATAAGAATTTTTATTAAAGAATTTTATATATATATATATTTTATCGGTGGTGAGTGCGATGCAATTTATTTATTTTTAACTAGAGCGCCACAAAGGCACAAACATACATAGGCTGATAACTCGCACGACCCTCCTTTGCGACGCATAGTCGGGTAAAAACATACCGCTTGCAAGTGCAAGCAATATGTAAGCGCTTTAAGTACTTAAAGCGCTACAAGATTATTTTGGCGCACGGCCAAAATCAGAACTTACGCCGCCATCTTGTGTTTTCAATACTGACGGGATTATTGACGTGTAAAAGTGTAGTTTGTACAAACCTACTTACAGAAATAAAAATCATTTATCATTTATCACGTATCACTTATCATTTCTCATTCATCATTTATCATTTATAATTCATATTTTTCAAAATAATTGCACAAATTTATTTATCCCCGCAAAATATATATAAATAACAGCGCCCCCCTGTCAACGTTATTCGAGCGCCAGAAGATCCATTGTAACAGTGTAGCGCTGTGTGTGAAAACGGCATGTTTTAAAAAGGGTTAAGGCACCAGCTATCGATAATATTCTTCTTCTTCATCGTACCTAATAAAACATTTTGCATAAAATTACAGTTTTTCTATTCCTAAATTCGTTTAAATCAGTTTATTTTGAATACCTTTTCCCCTAAAGCAGTGGCGTGGCGTGGAGGGGCCATGGACCCAGGCGGCGCTAATATAGGGGGCGGCGGCGGCAGCGGCGTCAGGTCATCCTAACTTTATTGTAATCAGAGGACTACATAGGTACAGTCGCCAGCACATCATGTTACCACCAACTGTCAAAGTTCTCCAAATGATTTTAAACCTTAAAATGTTGATGTTTAATTTCAAAATAGAATGAGAATAGAATTTCGAGACACACAAATGGAAGTTGTTCAAAATAGACATGACGTAAAAAAATGGGTATGTATAGGTACTAGGTATAGATTAGTATTCCATATCATGTGAAGTTAACTATGCTTGTAAAGTATATAATTCAAATTATGAAACTATTAACGGAAACTGAAATCGAACCTCCAAGACGAACAAGAAGGCACATTTTTGGCGACGAGAGTAAGAATGTTGGCATAACGTACGAAGATAATTGTAATGATTCCGGCCCATTGGGTTTATTGAAGTTTATTTTTTAATTCAAACTTTGTTAACAAGTTGGAAGTCCTTTTATTTTTTTTTTTTTTTCCCGAGGTGGAAAATCCTCGTGGATGTCCTCCGCCCTGGGGTAGGCGGAGGGGTCTGTCAGACTCTTACTGACTAAAAAACACCCCGGTGTTCCCCTCCCACACTTGCACCGGGGATCATGGGATCTAATGCGACTTCCACGATCCCCGGCTAGTGCCGGTCCGCCTCTGCGGGCCACCTCAAGTCTGGGGGGGGGGGGGGTGAGGTGTTTAAAACCCCCCCGCGATGTCTGAAAGGGGCGCGCGTGGAACACTACGCGCCGCCACCTCGGGTCCAGTGTGATGGGGGGCGGCGGACGTCCCCAAGTCCGCCGTCCCTAGACCCATTTAGGGGGGCCGGAAGAGGGCGTTGTCTGCCCTCTGCCGACGCCCGGTGCGCCTGCTGCGGGCCGGGTGAGCGGAAGAGATCTTCCGCTCCCGTTCCGCAGCCTCCTTCTGCGACACGACTGTTTCGCAGAAGGCATTCAAACTTTGTTAACAAGTTGGAAGTCCTAACCTAACCTTACATTGTAATAATCCTTAGTTGCGAAAGTTGAGGGAGAAGGGCAGCTTTAGGATTTACCCCGGGTGGCAGAAATACGCTACGCCAATGCCCTAGAGCTTTCCTAGAAGAAGGGTTTCCTAGAAGAACGGTGGCAACCACATAGCGTCCGCAATATACCGGCTAATGACGTCACAGAAACGTTAATTATGACAGTAAGTTGGTGTTTTCTTAGAGAACGTTTTTTGACATCGTAAAGTCAAACCCCGCAGCATCATTTTCATGACGGCCGTCATTGTGGGTGTTATGTGGTAATTTATTGTTTTAGTGCAAAAGTATAACCAAGACAGCGCTGCGACTAATACAGTGAATCCATGCCAAAACTACACCTCGCTCTGTGCACACATGCTCACACGCACACATTGACAAACCATTTCAACCAAACTACACCTCACTGTTTACGAAACCGGCTTCACGTCACAGTTGACAGCGCTATGTCTTGGGTTTTTATTTCGTCTGAGGTTTAAACGAATTTATAGATAAACTAACAGCGATGTAATTTAATATAGTTGTATAAATAAATAACTAGCTTCCGCCTGCGGCTTCACCCGCGTGATATCTTTATAAATTATAACCTATGTTACTCAGTGACATTATAGCATTCTAATGGTGAAAGAATTTTGAAAGTCGGTCCAGTAGTTTTTGAGTTTATTCGTTACAAACAAAAACACATTTTTTTTCTCTTTTATTATATATTGTGGCATTCCGTTACAGTTGGATGTAAGGAGTTTATTTATATAATTTAAATACTGACCGCTGTAAATAATTTAGTTTTTTAAAGTTTTATGTATGTTTTGTGTTGACATCAATCAGAAAAAATAAATGATTTCGATTTTCCCTTCAGACACGTAGTTGATTATTTTTCCAATATAAAGGCTGATTTGCAGTAATATCTGTTAACTACTGTTGGAAAAAGATAATAGTGTAACTCATAAATATCTAAGTAACTCGCATCTTTTAGATGGAATTATGTATTTATTAGAATAAAATAATCATAAAGACTTGGTTTTTATGACGCAAACGCATTCTATGTAAGTAGTGGATTATAATTACACTCATAGAGATATCTTGATGAAACTGGACACTCTAAAGTAGGCAACAAATAACGTGTGTTACTACCTGTGTGTCAAAAAAATTGTGTTGCTTTCCTATAAACCTATCCTGGTTTAGATTAAAGTAACACAAATTTTATGCAGGTATCGTAAAAAACTAAATTGAACATGTCTTGGTAACCGTCACATTAAATCTATCAGTCATTCAAAATATCCGTTATCGAAAATGTATTAGAATTTGATTAAAAATGTTCGCTACAGTTGGAAATATTTTATTATTTTTGAGTGAGTTGTTTTTTTTTTGAATATTGGCACTTGTGATTGTCATTCATTGGGTGTACTCTGAGTCCTTCCCGAAAGCGACAGTCGCGCGATTACGCGATATTTTCTATAATTTATGATATTTATGACACACGGTATATATAATTATGATATTTTTTAAACGGTGAAGGAAAACATCGCGAGGAAACCGGTATGTCCTAGAACCAAAAATTCGAAGACATGTGACATCTACCAACCCGCACTAGGCCCGCGTGGTGGATGACGGCACACTCCGTCTCACAGAGAGGAGGCCTGTGTCCCAGCAGTGGGAACATTATAGGCTGATTATGTAAACGCGACCTGATTGATCGCGCCTGTACATCATATTCATACCCCGCGTCCTAAGCAAAAAGTTCGTTCACGCGAATATACGATCGTGGCGTTCATATGTTTGACGGAGAAGATACACAAAATGAACGCGAGGATCGTGTCAATTAGAACGCGGCCATAATATAAGTAAACAAGCGTTGCCATCGCTTTCGGTTAGGGCCATAGCGCAATGGTCTAAGTGTAAGAGAGATAATTTGTGAGAAAGAACTGGAAGACTCTAGAGGTATGACTTTGTAAGTAATATATTAATAATAAATTGATTCTTTGCCACATTTCGCTAGTTATGATTAAGTCGAGTATAGGAGCGAGCCTTTTGTACAAATTCCGACTCCAGCAGGCTTAGCATGACGCTTTCTATTCCTTCGAAGAATAGACATAGCTTTTTCTATACAAAGTGACATTTCGTTTTTCCATTTTTGACATCACACCGTAGAAATCCTGCTGCAATCTGTCAGTTAGTCTTCCGTTTATACCGTTCTTTGTCTAGGTCCTTTTTTAAGTAGGCTATTTCAGCAGAAACTTTCTATCCCAAACTGTCAAAATCACACTGACAACTGACAGTTGTCTAAAATAGTGAAGACAATTCGTGTTTTTCTACTCGACGGCCACAAAGTACGGTTATCTACAAAATCATGATTTTTTAGTATTGAACGCAAAACTGTGATAATTAATAGAAGAGCAAGGCTATATTCTCCTATTTTAAATAATTATGTTAATAGGACATTACCAAGGAAACGGTGAACGCCAATATTACTATATTATGTTGTTGTTCCAAAATACGCTATTTCGACAGTTTGAGAAAAATTGTTGTAGTTGTCTTTATATACGTGACTTAATATCAGTTAAAATTAAGAATCAAACAAAAAACAATCCTATGACAAAACAAAGAATTCTGAGTCGAATTATGTAGAAGAGGGAAATTCGTAAAAAAATGCAGTTGACTCTGTCTACTTTGCTGTCGTCGTACTTTCTACACGGAACGTCATTTTTGTATATTCTTCGTAGACAAAACGGTGCTCGTGCTAAGCCTGCAGGCTGTTACTGAGAAATTCCTACTGAAAAAATTCTATAACACTTGCACGTACTAGGAATCGTACCCAGAACTCCACGCTCAACAGTCGGACTAGACCAACAAAGCAGTACTCTAATTGTGTATCACACTGGTGCCGATTTTCTTGTACAGCGAACTAAACTATCACTAACATTTCTTAGTTTTGGCTATAATAGGTAATACTTATTTCAAGTAACCATGACTCATTTGTTATTAAAAAATCTTACCCCCTGTTAATAATCAAGATAATTTTATCTAAAAAAAATGTGTTACACAGCGGCAGTACTGCCCGACACTTCATCGCGGCTGCACCATTCCATGGGAGATGGCGCAGCAGCGATTCACGTATGGACAGTCCAGCCAGCTCGAAATTAGAGACAGGATACGACAACAGGAGGCGGCAACAACAGTTTGTTGCCGCCTCACACCCCACGCACCAGGGACGCACAGCGCTTACGCATTGTGGCAAAGAAACAATCCACATGTGCATCCACGAACATCCCTGAACGCGTTGTTGTATTGCACGCGGAGAGCACTGTACGATTTTTGAGTAGCCCACAGGCTGCTCGTATAAAACGTAGTGCAGTACGCTCTGAAAAGAGTAATCTTAACGCTTACGGAACAACGAGCAAACCTGCGAGCCAGCATGTTCGCTCTAACCGACAAGGCCCTACACGCCCGTTCAATGTCGTCATCGTCCCTGAGATCAGGGGTAAGTAAGTGGCCAAAATATTTAAAATACACTGGCCTGCAAAACTAAGTATCACACTTTTAAAATTGCAATAACTTTTTAAGTACACAAGATAAACTTTCGAAACAAAAAGTATTCGAAAAATAGTTTAATTTTGTACATAAAACTCATAGTCGGTAACACTTTACACTTCTGATGGAAGGTGAAGTGTCTACAGGCGACCTGGTGAGCGATACCTTCAAGCCTGCTTCGCAGAAAGATTCCAGTACGGTGGAGGCAGTGTACATGTATGGGCTGGCATATTTTCAGAAGGTCGCACAGAGTTAGTGGCCATAGAAAATGGCACTCTGAATGGGTAAAGATATGCCCAGGAGATTCTCAATGAGTATGCAGGGCCGTATTTAGTAAATATGGGTGATGGATCGATGCTGATGCATGATAATGCCAGGCCACACACGGCTCGGGTCGTGCAAGAGTATATTCAGGAGGTTGGTATCAGCGTGATGGCTTGGCCATCAAGAAGTCCTGATCTCAACAAGATTGAGCACGCCTGGGATGAGCTAATGAGGCTAGTCAGAAGCCGCAGATCACCACTAACCACCCTAAGGGCACAACAACAGGCCCTGATAGAAGAATGGGAGAATATTCCCCAACATGGGCTCCGAAACCTCGTGTTCAGTATGCCAAATAGACTCGAAGCTGTGAGCAGAGCCCGAGGAGGCAATACCAGTTATTCAAAAATAAATAACATGTAAAACATACTTGTAAATGTTAATTGAAATTTTATGACACGAAGCTAAAAATTGCCATTGTTATTGTTTTATCTTGTTTTAGATTTAAAAATGTTACTAATGTATAATTTACTATAGTTTCATAGAAAGCTGATAAACGTTTTTAATTTTAAATCTCTAACTTTCATACTTAAGAAAAAAAAAATTAAAAGTGTAGTACTAAGTTTTACAGGCCAGTGTAGTATGCCCTCTCTAATGACATACAATTAAGGAAATCTGGTGGTACATAAGCAGGATACGTACCCCCAGCCCCAAAGATCATGAATTCACTTTTTTATAATTGTAAGTTAAGCCAAGCTTTCTGAAGCCACAGACTGACGCACTCAGCAGCACCATGTCATTTGCGTAACTGATATTATTTACGCAGACTCCATCTTCATTTATGACAACCGATCTTAATGCTGCTGAGCCTGCCAATTCACCCGCGACATATAGGTTGAGGAGTGTTGGTGAGCTCAAACCCCGTCACACCCCGCACTCCAACCCATACGGATCAGACAAAGCCCCTCCCTACCGCACATTGTTGACCTGGTATCTATACCAAAATTTAAAGGTGTTGATTATTACAGGTGGAACATGAGCTTTTTCAAGTTTATCCCATAGGATATTATAAGAAACCAGGTCGATTGCTTTGGACAGGTCCAGGAAGCAGGCGTAAATAGGAGTGCTGCGGTCGGCGTAGGATGTGGCAGCATGCTTAAAACACAACACAGCGCTTTCCGTTGATAGTCCAGGTCTGAACCCGAACTGGTTATCATGAGATGTTATATACTTATTTAATTGTCTATTAAGCATGCCGTCAAATACCTTAGATATAACAGTTGCTAATGAGATAGGCCTACATTTATTTCTATCAGCAAGATCACTAGACTTATTTTTCGCTATGGGCACTACCACAGCCCGTATCATCTCCCCAGGCATATAACCATGTGACACGAAAAACTGTACAACATGGCCAGAACTCTGGTTAGATGAGGACCAGCATATTTGAGGTGCTCAATGCTGAGCCCGTCACTTCCAGAAGATTTTCCATGCGACATGGATTTTATTATTTGCCTAATCTCTTTCGACTCGCACTTAAAACCTAGTTCCTCGCCAGGCTCAACATTCAGCACCGACTGAGAAAGAAGATCCTAGTGGAGTCTTCACAAAAAAATGTTCCTCAAAAAGGTTGGAAATCTCCTCAGGTTCACTTACGCCCCCGACGCTCACAGGGAGACTCAGCTTGCTGTGCAACTTATTCGTGCTTTTCCAAAAACCACGAAAATTGTGTTTTGAATGGTGAGAGGTTAGAATGTCCATCTTAATTTAGTCTTGCCTATCCTGACACCAATTCAAACGTGATTTAAAAACTTTCCTAGCCTCACACATTTGGTCATAGATATAACCAGAAGCAGGTTTTTCGTACCAAACCCACAGCATAAATTTACTCCGGGTCTCTCTGTGCGCCCCCGCCACGTGTTTATTCCAGCCTACCACTTTCCTTCTCGACAACGGCCTACTCGTTTCTCTGCCAACAACCGCAGCCTCACACCGGGCCTGAACAATATCACCGTCCAATGTATCTATAACTATATTATGGCTACCAATATTACAGGTGTTATCACAACAACTATGTAATTTTGAAATAAAATCAATTAATTTCAGTCTATCATTACATTCTTTCATGTACACGCGTATTTTTTTGGAATTCTTCTCACCCCATACAACTTTGTTTTGTGGTGCATTAACGTTGGAGCGCATTGGCGTTATCAGATTTAGATTGCATTCTTTTACAAGAGGAAAATGATCCGACATAACACATCATATAAAACATGTACATTATTAACAGACTGTACAGCTCACTTAGTCACTACACAATGCTCAAGTCAGCGCTTGGAGTCATGCGACTCACTGACTGTGTACACAACCCTAAGGAACCCTAGGAACACAACCCTTATATCTCAGCATCAATACAGGTCCACTCTTGGTCCTTTCAAAATTCTAATAATTCATCGAAAACAACTCCGAGGGATGCGCATCGTAATCACCAAGAATATAAAAGTAATTTACATTACAGTTATCAACAACCACACTTACCGAACTAAAAATGTCCGTAAAATCCGATAAATTAGTATATGAATCCGTGGGCATATAAACACTAAACACAAGTAGCGATTATTATTTAGCACTATTTTAATTGCACAGAGCCGCGGGTTGTCACACTGTGTAACACTCACGTCGTGAAATGAACTCCGTTCCCACAATTGAGCCACTCCTCCGTGTGGCCTTCCATGTAGGATACCCGGCGATGTGTCTACCGGAGATACTCCGGTCCAGTTAAACTCGTCTCTAACTGTGTTTAGGATCGAGATTTCCTCTGGTAATAGCCATGTTTCCTGTAGCGCTATTATATGTGACAATTGACATAAACTACTTATACAATTTATGGATCTCTTTACAATTGAAAGAAACTACTTATGTATATGTTTCGTCGCCAGTGACGTCATTAACACGCTTAGGCTTAAGGCGCAGATATATGATTTTAGTGACTTTTAAATCTGTTATTATGCTTTCAATGAATGCAAGTAAGTTACGCAAAAAATGTATGTTAAACTAGACCGCATACACATCAATTATATCTGTGAATATTTTAGTATTGTAGTAAAATACTTTATGAAATAAATTCAGGAAGTAATGTCTACCCAAATATAAAAATCGAAATTTCTTCCAAACTACTAAAGATATTTTCATGTTTTTTTTTTTGTATGAATAGACTGTTTTGTTATCTGTAATTCTATCTGTGAATTTTTTCAAATATTCATACTTTTATTACTAAAAATAAATATTCCCTATAAAATTGAACGGAACGGCATCCGGCGCTCTGCGCGGGCGACGGGCGGCAGTGTACCGCTGACCACTGTCACGGGTAGACGCTGACACTTGGGCGACCGCTGAACTTACGTATTTTTTCGACAGTATGGCTAAAACAACTAAAGTTCTGAAAGAGAAATGACGTATACATGAAAGAAACACGATACTGAGGTAAGTTTCTCATATATTATTATAATATAATGAGGTTAGCTAAATGTTATTTTGATAATAATTTGTGCGCGAGTATATCCATTATTTATTTACGAGTAAGTACAAACATAACTTCAGATCCGTATCATATTTTTTTTTGTAGTATAGGAAATAATACAGATTCCCGAAACGAAAATGCGGAGAGCAAGTAAGTACCTAATAAATTGTAGATTACCATTTATTATGGTTTTTTGAGGACAATCCCGTTACAGGAGGTTTGAAACTTACCTAGCTTAAAAAAACAGGTGTAGTACATTAATACGATTATGTTTTAATATTTTAGTTGTTGCGACCCGACGGAAATAAATAATGATAAAAATAATGAAAGAACTGACAATGATTCCCAACATGAAAATGGGGAGACAAAGTGAGTATGAATTTGTAGATTGTAGGCATACCATTTATTATGGTTTAATGGGGACAATCCCGTTATAGTAGGTTAGAAACTTGTCTAGTTTAAATAAACAGGTGCAGCTCATTAATAAAATTATGTTTTAATATTTTGGTTTTTGCGACTCGACCGAATAAATATTGACGGAAATAGTGAAGAACTGACAATGGTTCGTTATTTATTATATAAAATGTAGATTTACAGGTTTTGTTTATATTTCCAGGACCATCAACTGGAATGGAATTAATGATTTTTGTTCAAGGAAAAATACAGACAAAGAAGAGACAGAGAAACAGTATGATCAAGACACTCGACAAGAGAAACATTTCGAAAAATGACTACATTTCTACGAAATGTAAAAAAAGTAATTAGTACAAACATAAACACGTACATAAATTCACGCCTTCTTCCCAAGGGGCAGGCAAATACTATAAAAAAAAAACAACCGACTTCAAAACAAAACACTACAAAGTGAAAAATAACTTCAATTTTCGGAATTCGGTGGCAAAAAACCTAAAATACAAAGACAAAGGCACCGACTTCCAAAAAAGTTTTTTATTCAAACACCATGTCACCTTCCACATACCTTATTCACATTTCCTGCCACCTTCGTCTTATTCACATTTATATTCATCCCATTCATTTTATATGCGTCATCCATCACAGTCACTATGTCTTGCAGCTGTTCTGCTGACGCTGCAAGTAGAACTTGATCATCTGCGTAAAGAAGGCATTTGACAACCCACTCATTAATTCTCTATCCATACTCACCCTCTTCTAAATCTATCAGACAACTATCCATATACAAGTTGAACAGCCACGGTGACGCCACACAACCCTGTCTAACACCCCTTAATATGCAGAACCAGTCTGTATATGCCCCATTTATCCTAACACAAGCATTGGAATCCTTGGATAAAGGTATCAGTGCCCGTACCAAGCGCCAGTCCACAATATACATGGATAGTGTTGACCACAGTTCTTTTCTCCACACTGTCATAGGCATTTTCTAAATCAACGAAAGCACAGTAGACTTTCTTGTGCTTTGCCAGATATTTTTCGGCTATGCATCTTAAGGAGAAGATCTGTCCATACAGCCCATTCCCTCTCTAAATCCTGCCTGCACATCTCATAATTTCTCATCTGTCACTAAAGAAATTAATTGTTTTATTTTGGAATTAAAGGTGAACGGCAGATTTCGTACCGCTTACTTTTTTCGTTGTTTTGTTATAGAATTTGTACCACATATTAAGGCAACTAAGCCATTTATTTTCATGTAAGTGTACTATTTTTAGAAGTTCTGATTAATTAAAAATATAAAAAGAAGATTTTAATAACTACACGTAATTTAGTCGTAAACTTAACGCAGTTATGTTGGTATTTAGGCTATGCTCGCCATGAGGGTATTACCCGACCTGCCCCCTTCTTAGATGAAGTAATATTAAGAATTAATTATAAATAAATAATGTACTTATTAAAACTATTTAGGGTATTGTTTTATTTGCATATACTCAAAACCCCATCAGGACTTCATAATTATCAAACTGTTGCATTCAGCTGCTGGACATAGGTATCTCCTAATGCAATCCGCTGAGTAGGTGCGATCCTCATCTCAATTTACCTACTTGATAGTAAGTAAAACACTACAAAAATAGCGACGACCAATCTAGAACATATACTTTGTTACGGAAACAATGTTTATGTGCCTTTAAGTAACAATCTAAATTGGTACACTAGAACATAACCTTAAAAAATAAAACTGGTTATAACTTTTACGTCCCAAGTTCTAAAAATTCAAGAATTTAAAAAGGGCTTGTCTATAATATTAAATACCAATTAAAACAAAAAATATCCCAAAACATGAAATTTTATTAACGGTACGAAATTCCCATACATGCCTGCCGTTCGCCTTTGTTTATTTAGATTTTTGGCTTTTTATGTGAAATAAAAAGCCAAAAATCTGTATATTGTTTCTATAGCTAAAGAGCTCGTTAGTCGCATCACAGCCGCATGGGCCAATCAATTAGGTTAAGCTGTTCCGTGCCTCGTAAAGTTGCGAAAAAAAAATCTGCTGTTCCCTACACTTATGTTCGCTTAACTCGTCAAAATGTAGGGAACAGCTGTTTTTTTTTCGCGATTTCATGTTTAGTTCCATAGTAAAAGTTGTTTATAATGATGAGTACAATGACTCCTTAAGAGGTTGATGGTGTTTAAAATTACACCCTGTAAAAAGCAACTTATTCAAGGCAAACTATTCAAATAATATAATATACTTATTACAATCTTATTTTATTATCTGAATATTACCTTATTTATTAACACTACATAAAAAAAAATGGATGATGATAAAAAATTAGCCAGGACAGTCCTCACCAACTGAAACGTATGGTTACCCTAAGTTACGTGCGTATGGTTGCGGGATCGCGGGGGGTGACGCAAGCTCCTCCCAACCGCTCAAGGTCGCTGGTATTTACCGTCCTCTTAAAATGCCGGGCACGCCACGATTACGGCGATAAGTCTCCTCTTTGAGGAGTGGCTAGAGAGGCGCCACGGCGTCCTCTCCTTCCGCCTGACGCAGGTCCTCACCGAACACGGCAGCTTCGGCAGGTTCCTGTGTCGCATAAGGCGGGAGGAAACGCCCGGATGTCACCACTGTATGGATCGCCCGGAGGACATGGTGGAGCATACGGTGGAGGTAATTTTCACTTAATTAATAACTCAGTGCCATCTTAGTGCTGTCAAACTAAAATATAGTTCAAGTTCTGTCACTTTAGTCAATTTCAGAATTAGAAATCGTCATTTGACAGGAATAAACTAAATTTTGGTGATTTTTAGTATAGTTTAGAGGCATTTATGACAAGAGAATCGGCACCACTGTCAATCACAATTCGAACGATTTTGAAGTAAATTACAAATTCATCGTTATATGATTTTATTTCTGTAAGTAGGTTTGTACAAAAAAGTTTACACGTCATAAATAAATTATGTTTTAAAACTAGATAAGTTCGGTGTTTATCCGAGTACTCTGAGAAGAAAGACCGAAACAAATTCAGAAGTCACAATCTCTTTTAATGTCCAGAGACAATCTTGGTCAGAATATGTGAGGACCATGTATATTAGTGTTTGAAATATTCTTTTGAGGAAAGAACCACAAAGATTTGAGTGCTTTTTGCATTGCTTTATTTGGCGGTTTTCAAATGATGCCTCTCACCGCCGCGGAGGGCTCAGGCGGCGAAGTGTACTTTGTGGTGGTGCGCCGAGCGTGTCGGCGGCGAGCGCGCTTGTCCACGCGGATGGGTTTCAATCAGTAATGCAGTCAGATCACAGACGTAAAAAAATAATTCAAAACACAACTGCCTTGCCAAAAACGAACTAAAAAGTAAAAAACGAGTTCCATATACAAAGCGAAAGGTAATTCAATCGCAGACTAAACAGATAAATAAAATTGTCATTGCTGTCGAGGGGCCGTTCTGTGGAACAGTTTTAATATAAGAGATCCCCCGAATGCAATGATGCCACCATATTGATATTTTCAAAAAAATATATAGCCTACGTCACTCGGGATGACGCGGTCATAAGACATTGAGAGAGAGCGCAGGTCGTTGTCTGTTCGATGTAATATGCTGGCTCGCAGGTTTGCACGCTGTACAACACAAGTAAAGGTAACGCTTTTTAAGGTATACTGTCAATCCTTTTACACGTGCAGCCTGTGGGTTAGCTATTTGCAAAGGGCATACAGTGACCTGCGAGTGCAGTATAACAATGCGTTCAGGATGCTGATGGGGCTGCCGCGGTATTGCAGTGCCTCTGGCATGTTTGCCGAGGCCAACGTCGACAGTTTTGCGACAATCATGCGTAAACGTTGCACCTCGACACTAACTCGCATGCGAGCTAGTTCCAACAGCATCTTGAGCGTATTGACGGACCGGTGGGATTCTCCGATGCTTGAGCGCTGGATGCGGCTGCACGCAGTGAAGTAGCATACATGCGTTCTGGTGTCGGATTGTCCTAAAATCTATGTTATTGAATATTTTTTTTGTTACTAACATTAGTTCTTAAGTATTTTCGTGTTACTTACTAACAATTTATATGGAGAAATCTGAAATAAATTATTATTATTATTATTATTATTATTATAAGGATTCTAACGATACCCCATACATCTACATCTAGGCATTTAAAAAATATGGTGGCACAAAACATAGATGAAACCCTAAACACATTACACTCCTTTTTTGGGCTGTTGTGTAACAAGAATGGAGTGATCCGCGCTGTAATGCGGTGTCTTGTGTGCCAAGCGCCGCCTTACCGCGCGATGTGCGAAGCGGTGCGTATGCCGCTCGTCCGCATGGTCGGGCGGTGTATCTTTGTTAAGCATCAACGGACTACATACAAGCCAATGCGACGTTACATTCGCTTCACCGCCTGTCGCATCGGTGCGCGGCGTCGTGTGAGAATCGCCTTAGTTTAGTTTAGTTTAGTTTGAAAAAATCACCTGCTCAACAAATAACGCAATTAATGTTATTGAACTGTCAAAATAAAAGGCATAAAAATTGTAAGTGTATTACGAGATTACCCCACAGGTTAACAAAATAGTAATCAAGCTTCCCCTTCACAGTCTATCAACAAATTAACCGAACAGAATCAGCAGAACCAATTGAAATAGTTACTATAAAGGCCGACCGTCTCCCAGCCCCAGTCTACTACTTCACATATTTTCCGAACAAGGAGTCTTTGATAAAGAGAAGGTTACGAAATCAAATCGAGAAGGATACTTCAAGGAATGATTTTATTTTCGACAAATACTTTAAGGCTGAAGAAAATCTACCGCTCGTTGTATTTATAAGAACTTAGGGCATTCTGAAAGTTGGTAACGTTGCAAATAGCTGTGTTATACTTAGATACCTGGTTTGATATTTTTTTAAGAATACTGGTTGTATTATTTAATGTGTTAATATTACTGTATGGTATTAAGAGATATTGCCCTATATTGCTATAACTTTCTCCATGCGACCAACATCGTAATTGGAAAAAAATATATCAGCTGTCCTGATGGCCTGACACACTTAAAAAGTACCACTATTAGCATTTCTGAGACGCGCTGTATATTTCCGTACATTCATATTAACCAATTAATAAAAAAAAAACAGGTAAATTTTTGACGGCTATTTGGGACGTTGCTGTTTGTATCGCTCAGAATACACGCTCTTAACTACCCAGGAGAGGCTTTGAGAAAATAATTAAATAATTGGAGCGGAAAATATCTGCTATTTGATTGATGTACACCTATTACTAGTAACCATATTATTAGTATAACTCTTAACAAATATTATAAATGCCAAAAAGAGTATGTTTGTTTGTTACGCTTTCACGCTAAAACGGCTAAACAGATTTGGATGAAATTTAGCGCATGGGTAGACCATGACCTCGATTAGGACATAGGATATTTTTTATCGCGATAAAAGGATCAAAATCATCATTTATTCAAACTTGGCTGAGAATCAGCACTTTCGAAGGTCAAAATTATTTATTTATTTAACCATTTATGTACACACATATAAAAACAGAAAAGAAGAACAGAACAGAAAAATACCTACAAAGGTGATGCTTATTTCTAAAGAAATCTCTTCCAGCATACCTGCGATAGGAAAGTAGATAAAGAGATGTAGACACCGTGTGTAAGAGTAGAAGAAAAAACAGAATACATAAAAGCGAAACAATTTTCAAAACAAATAATATGGGAATATACTAACATACATACATATATACATACAAAAATCTAAAATAAATATCATTAGAATATTAAAAAAAAATACAGCGCAATAAATACATACGCAACTATGTCGAAGTGGAAAGATAGTGCTCTTTCACTCTTCTTGTAAATACTGCAATAGTTTGGCATTTCCTAATGTCCGGCGGAAGTGAATTCTACAACCGGACCGCGTGAACAGTGAAGGAGTAGGAGTAGAAATCGGTGGAGTGGGGAGGGGACTTAAGATGGCGACCTGTAAGGCGCATCTGAAGGACGAGCGGAGGAAAAACGATCCCGCAAATAGGATGGCGTTTTAGGATTGTGAAGGAGGTTAAATAGCAGACACAATAACCGAGAGTTCCTGCGAAGTCAAATAGGGAGCCACTTGAGTATCTTGCTAAAATTAGAAACGTGATCATACTTTTTAAGGTTAAAAACAAAACGAATACAAATATTTTGCAAACGCTCAAGTTTGTTTAAAAGCTCCTCGGTGGCATCCAAATAACAGGCATCGGCGTAATCTATAATAGGCTGAATGAGAGTTTGAGCAAGGGAGATTTTGGTGTTTAAGGGCAAGAAGCTCTGGAGACATTTCAACGAATGGAATGTGTAGTGCACTTTGCGACTGACTTGAGCAACATGGGCAGTCCACGATAAGTAGGAATCCATGATCACCCCCAGGTTTTTAACCGTATTTGCGTATTCAATCTGAACTCCATTCAAAAAGAGTGGAGACAGCGGCGCAACATCGAGCCTGTTCCGCATATACCTACCACCAATAAAAATGACATGGGATTTCATAGGGTTGATTTGCAGTCCAAAGGACCGCGACCACTCGCTAATCGAATCCAGGTCCTTGTTCATGGCAGACACGGCGGCTACCGCATCTTCCCTTAAGAAATTATTGTAAAGCTGCAGATCGTCGGCATAGAGATGGAAGTAGGAAGAGATGACTCTGGTAACAGAGTTAATTAAAATAGAAAAAGAAGAGGAGAGAGAACGCCACCCTGAAGCACACCTGCGGTAAGAGAGCACCAATCTGAAGGCGACTCGTTGAGACGAACCCGCTGCGAGCGGCCTTTAAGATAGGAGTCGAACCAACCAATAGAGGATGAGGAGAAATTTAAAGAATTAAGGATCCCTAAAAGGATATCGAAATCAACAGCATTAAAGGCAATGCTAAAGTCGAGAAGCACAAGTAAAGTAAGAGATTTGTGGTCCATCGCCCAGTGGATGAATTACATAAGAAAGTCCCCGGAAAACGCCCGTCCTTCATCAATAAAACGCATTAAAAGGCAAATCTAGCAAATAAGAGGATAGCATGTTATAATAAGTTATACCAAGCCCAACAAATGAGTTATGAACCTTATGAAGCCGGTGAAACGGGGCACGTAATTTTTGTCCTTATTTCTGGTGTTAATATTGTGAAAATCACTGTTTTTAGAGTATACTCTTAAGTGTATATTTTGCCTATTATATCTTTAAAAAAATCTCTTAGAAAAACTCTGGCACCAAGCTGGTAAATTGCTCGAACAGCTCGTTTTTGAAGAACAAATATATTTTGAGGGTCTACCCTTTATGGCAGAACTTTTTTTATCATAATACTATTTTGCTAAACAGCGGACAGCATAATCATCATTTCGCAGAAAATCGTTTGGCAGACACTCATTCAAAACTCATAACCATAAGTTTCTAAGTCAGAATCATCTTTAGGCATAAACTTTATATTCATTATAATTAAAAAGTGTAGGCCGCTTTTCAAGACATGCGACACTTGATGACATAATCCGCCGGTCTCTTGCCAGCATCAATGTGCCTGCTCTTCTTGAGCCGACTGGCATTGTCAGAGATGATGGCAAAAGACCTGATGGTGTGTCTTTGGTCCCGTGGAGTTTGGGACGGATGCTTGTGTGGGACGCTACCTGTGTAGACACACTGGCACCGTCCCACCTCCAACGGACTACTTCTAAAGCGGGTGCAGCGGCAGAAAATGCCGAAAATCTGAAAGTTATGAAATATGGAGGCCTTGGCAGACAGTACAACTTTGTGCCCTTTGGCGTCGAGACCCTCGGTCCGTGGGGTCCCAGTGCGCATAAGTTATTTGCGGAAATCGCGAAACGTCTAGTTGATGTAACTGGTGACCGAAAAGCTGGCGGCTTTCTCGCGCAACGCATCAGCATTGCAATTCAGCGAGGAAATGGCGCCAGCATCCATGGTACAATGCCCCGAGGGCCTTTTTTAAGCTTAACTTAGTTTTAATTTAATTTAGTTAATGTTAATAATCATCTTGTAATTTGGTTATGTAAATAAATTTGTAACGATTAAAAAGTAGAACCTCAATATCGCAGAAAGTTCACACTCAGAATCGTCTTTTGGTATACATTTCATATCGACAGTCATTAAATCAAAACGTTCGTTAAACGGTCAGGGATATACTTTTAAACAAGCGTACACCATGCATGCAACAAGCATGCAGCATGCAAGCAAGCATGCAACATGCAGCAAGCATGGTTTCTGTCACGGCTCCGGCGCTGCGGGGCTCCGAAGGTCCCATGCGAGCTTATCGTCGCAGATGGTTTTAGCGCTCACCACCTGTTCCTCATATGGCGCCGCTCCGCGCCTACGCGGGCTTAAATTACACTCTAGGGGTAGGGCAGACAAGACTACGTGGAGTCGGTTTTGCAGCGATTCTTTTCTGTCACTAACATATTAACTATTTTTCATAGTATGCCAAGTGAAATTGTACCAAATAATGGTCGCTTTAAGTTATGCTAAATTAAATTATGCGGAATTTTAACTTTGCCAAAGGTAAAATAAAATTCTGCCATCTTAAAGGTATGCCATTGTAAATTCGGACATATAAAAATTCGGCCAAACAATTATTATGTTAAACAATTTTTATGCCTTAATAATATTCGTTTGAAGAAAATTATGCCAAGTGTGTTATGCCAAATAAATTTCGGAGCATCAAGATTCTGCCGGATAGAGGGAACCCATATTTTGAATGTCCGACCCATACTTTGCCCCACAGCAGAATACCGTAGATGATAAGGCTATGAAAATAACTAAAATAGACTAATCGAGTTGTATCAACCTCAGCGTATTGTCTTACTTTTCTGACGGTGTATGAGGCCGATCTGAGCCTTCCTGCTAGGCTTGATTATGTATGTGGGCCCCACTGAAGTTTAACATCTACTGTTATACCAAGAAAAACTGCCGAGTCTACACCACCCCATTATCTAAGACGATGTTGGGACCTAGATTTCTAACATTCCGTAAGGCGAACTTTATACATTTCGTTCTCTTGGCATTGAGAACTCAGTTATTTGTCGTAAACTAATCCTTATGATCGCAATCCATTGAGATCGCACTGTTTACGTCGTCAAAATCTTGTGTATTTCTGTCTACTTTAAAAAGAAGAGAGGTTTCATCTGCAAAAAGTACAACCTCACAGATACCCTTTAAATAGAATGGTAAGTCATTAATAAACACTAAGATTAAGAATGTACCCAGTGACTTGTAGCCCGGAAGTTTCCACACCATGAAAATCTACACATTGGAACCTAATAAGTAAATAAGACTTTATTCATTTGAGAGCTTCTTTTTAGACACCGTAATGACGTAGTTTACGCAAAAGCGTGTCATGGTGCACGCAATCAAAGGCTTTGGAGAGATCATAGAAAACTGCAATAGCACTTTGCGAGTTCCGTGTATCCTATGTGTATATCGGGGATGTTCCTACGGGGTCGAGACTTATGCAGTGAAATCACGGGGCGCAGAAAGTTATTTATAAAGCATAATAACACACATTTTGTTAGCTTAAAACTGTAAATTAAACCTACTTATTAAAATTCTTAAATTCATTTTTTGTCTCTCGCCTATCTTGACATTTCATGCTTTTATACTCTAGAAACATGAAATGTCAAGATTTCATGTTTAATTTCATCATGATCATGCTTCATCAGATTTAATGCTGTGCCAACATATTTTTTATGAGAGTGCGCTTGACGAATTTCCATACAAACACATTGCTCCGTAATATTTTTAACTATATTACGACCTATTTTTAATATTGTTATTTTTTTTCTTTTTTGTTTGCATGCCTGTTTCATTTTATCATTAAAGGCTCGTACAGACTGGTGCTATATCGCGGGTGCGACAGGCAGTGCGACGCGCAATGCAAAACTTTCCATGAAGTTTTCATAGAAATTGTGCTACTAGTGTCGCGTCGCACCTGTCTACGGGAGCCTTAACACATTATGTAACTTTATTGTACCTAATTGTAAGCGCACGCCGCATTAATTGTATACCTTACTTGTTTAAATAAAATGTGGAAAATTTCGTGGGTTTATTATCTCACTCTGTAGCTTAAATTTTGTGTCAAACTGTAATGTGTTACCGTTTATTTTCTCAGATAAATAAAATAAAATAAAATTTCATAGGTGATGAATTCTAAAAATCATTACAATTTTCCGCTTTAATTCATAGCGCACACTATGTGACATGCGACTGCGACAGTTCGGCGACTAAACGCAACGACAGGCTACGGCCACCAAATGACTCCCATGACAATGGCTACCAATGAATTAATGGCTACCAATGACAGACAATGATGACTAGTGGCACGGTGCTCGCGCACACTCAACGACAGTGGCATGCGACAGGTCAAAACGACCGTCTCTCTTGAATAGTCAAAGTAAATTATCACTTCCTGCACGATGTCTGTCGTCGCAACAAATAGTCGCAGATGCAAACGACAACTTTGCGTCTTGTTGAAGTGACCGATTGGTCTTAGTGTTGCTGTTATCTGTCAGTGAATGAATACATTTAAATTTTTATTTTATTAAATTATTCTTTTAGACAAGTTTTATTTACTTATTATGATTATGAACAATATGAACCAGTATCACCTTTCTTTTTTACAAGTGCTAAAATTGATTTAAAATATTTATTTTATTTATAGTTCATTATGATATATTTTAACAGAGAATTCTCATTGTTCTTCTCAAACAGAGCCTTGTTGACTGGAAGAGAATGCCTAAGGCAGGAAGTCCGGCTTTGTACCTTTTTTGTGTGTACACACATTTAAATAAATTTCATACCAAGTATAATGTGTATAAGAGAAGACACTGATTAAAATACAAGCAGGGCTTAAGGCGCTTTGCGTTCATGAAAAAAACATGTCCCAAACTTAAATTAAAAAATCTGCCTAATTGCGCGTTACCCTTCCTTGTGCGTGGTCCACGCACAAGGAAGGGTTCCGTAATTGGGATGAATTTTATACCAAGAACAAACTTAACATTGTAATTAATAAAGAAGTTCTCCCATACATTCCAACTGCAAATGTAAGTTGGTCGACTATTAATCGTTGTTGTAAAGCTTACTTAGCTGTGATCGTTTTCCTTTTAACTAATGCCGTGAATTGTTTCACATATCCCAAAACAACCATTTATTTGGCAGGGGGACACTTGATTCTAATAAAAAATTGTACTTTAATTTTACAGCTTAATATTACGCAAACGGATCCCTGAATCGAAAAATTGTTACCTTATACCCGCAATATTTTTAAACGGTCTCTCCAACGATACCCCATACCGTGGGATAGACGAGAAAAATATTTCGTCCCAATTTCACGTGCAAGGGAGGTACATACCCTACAATATTTTTTCAAGATCGTATTTTACCACTTTGTCAGCGCAATAATTATGTATGGGTCATACCAAATTACAGCTTGCTAGTATTAAGAGTCTTCTGAGCTAAGCCGCGGACATGGCGAAACTATAAGGGTTCCTCGTTGTCTACGGAACCCTAAAAATGATCCGATGAACTGCCTCCTTTTCAAGAACTTCGGAATTAAAACTATTTTCAGTAAAACAGGAATTAATGTTCCGAACTAGCAGGAAACTTATAGAATAGAGTGAAAAGACCTCTTTGAGAGTCTGCTCTGGGAGTCTGAGAAGCTTTTCAGATAAAAATATCAGCTGAAGTTTTAATAAAGTAAGATAAGTACTCACCTGGCTTATTACTGAGCGCATTCGAGAACTTTCTAAAGAGCTGAGTTAAGTTTGTGTTTATATTGAATTAGAAATTGGAGAAAAATGTAGTTGTTACCTTAGACGATATAGGTCTATAGAACATACCATCACATCTGTAAAACCGGAAGGATTAGGCAGAAGTGTACTTTAGTAAACCCACATATCGCCAGTTATGTTTAAGTCCCATGTAATAGGGAGGGTGATTTAGATTTAGTCCTTGTAATTTCCCTTATGTAATTATTTAGACTGGGAAGTAGGATGACCTCACGAGAAGAGATTGCCTTTGAGTGACTAACTAGGAAAAATAGCTGGGATGTCTTGAATGTGCTTATTTTTATGTAGCCATCCTTCAAACCAGAACACAGAATTGATATGGGTACGAGTAAAGGGCCAGGATAAAGCGACATTAGAATAGCGATAACATAATATAACATAGCGCCTGTTTTCCCCGAAGCGTTGGCAGAGGTACCTATAGAACCCACATTTCGCATTTTTTTATTTTTTTTTTTAACGATAACGCTTAAGTAAAGGCAGAAAAGTGTTGGATTATTGACATGAGCTAACGAAAAACTTATTCCAATACTTTTTTTGATATCGGTAGGTTGTTCTTTCGTAAAAGTCATAGAACTAAGTAGTGTCGATCTTCAAATAATTGAATTTAACGGTTTGAACTTAAATCACACGATAATTTACTTTATACTTTTATTCCATCGCCTCAATTTTTCGATCGACCCGTGCGGCTGTTAGCCAAAAACTCTTGTGGACAGGATATAAATTCAGACTTGTTACAGTTGTAATGGCAAACATGACATTTGGTTTAAATAGGTTTTTATTTTTAATATTTTACATAGATTATTTTATATTTAGAGAATGTGTAAACGTTGTAGGCTTAATAGAGTAGATTTGTAGACCTTATATTTTTTATTAAGTACCTGGTACTATTTAATAGGCCTACACTGTCCTCCCATACCTGTTAACACTGTAATTTGAAAGAATTGTAAATGCCAATTATTTTTAAAAGCGTAACCGTGTAGTTTCTTGCCGGCTCTTCTCCATAGGAAACGACGAATTGGAACCGTGCACCTAGCTTCTGACGTTTCATAAGTGCCCATGTAGGTTTAAGTGAAAAAAATATTTTGATTTTGATTCTTTATTTCGAAAAACTATTATGCGACGTTGTTAAAAGATCCCATAGATAAATTACCCGTCTCTCCACTATTCCATTGCTTACTCTAGGATGCATATCCAGTACGGCTCTAATAATCCTTCGTATCCTAAGGGCACGTCTTCCTGACCATTACCGCGCCCCCCGGTCTACTCTTTGATATGCAATGGTCTCTGTAGTCCCATGAAACATGAGGCTCCAGGGACTAGTGCAAATCCTATGATTCATTCGAGCAATCGAGTCTGGCTTTACCAGACTCATTCATTTATTCATTTATTTCGAAAAACTCAAAGCCACTTTGGCTTTGATTAATAAACGAACATAAACATTGACCAAAGGGTCACTAACCTCTGGTCCATATCATAGCTAGTCTGTAGGGAGATGATTTTAATTAAATCCGATGTTTACATGCAACCGTTGACTCAAATGGCCTGGTTGATTGGAAAATTACTAGCATGGGGGTAGGAACTAGTTCTGTGAAACATTAATTAAGGCTTGTTATATAGACGAGCTATTCCTTTATTGATTAAACTGTCAGGTAATTATAATATGGTCTGGTAACTAGAATTAATTCTAGAGGGGCACGAGGGGGTAGGAATTAGTTCTGTGGAAAATTAAATAAGGCTAGTGTTATATAGATGACCTATTAATTTATTGATTGAACTATCAAGTAATTATAATTTGGTCTGATAACTAGAAAAAATTCTAGGGGCTCGTTCGTGGCCCAGTTTACCAAACCGTGGTCGTTTGGACTTACCAAAGAGTATCGTGTACCTCAGTAACTGGGTTGTGAATGTCAGATAGGCCATGTAAAATACTAGCATTCAGCTGCAGACTGGAAGCTGACCCCAACATAGGTAGTTGAGTGGATTGGCGATTAAGGCGATTGAACTAGATTCAGTTATATTTTCGTATGTGTTATTGTCTTATTTTTGTCTTTTTTAAAGTTAAGCGAATTCATCGAAATATAACACTGTTCATACCAGGTGAAACCCCTTCACCAAGCCGTCATCTACTCATTCTGTAAATAAGTTGCTTTGACCAAAAATCATTGCTGGGAAACAACTTTTATTTTTGGTGTGAAAAATCGCTCAAAACAATATGCTTATGGGTGCATGCAACGGTACAGGGGTCGTGGGAGCATTTGTGGGAGCAACTTGATTTCGTAAAAAAACATTAAAAAATGTTGGAATTTTTACCAGAAGTATATTCCAGGTATGGTCCAGTAATAACGGGAAGAACAAATAACTATCAGCTTCGTTAAGAGGATTTTTACACTCGTTATGTGATTACATCGTGGTTAAGTAATAAAAGATTCTCAAACAACACTTTGTATAAACGGTATAGTTAAGTGTAATATAACGTGAGTGTCATATTTTTACAGAACAGTTAATTTGGCCGACAAAATTAAAGAATTCCTCTTCGTAAATAGCAGTCACAGAGACAAAAATCTGAGATATTATACACTTTAGAATCAGTGGTGAAATTAACTCATATTACTCAAAGTAAAATTTTAGATGGCGGGCGGACAGAAAGCACTCTTGAATTCGCTCACGGTATGTATAATGAGTAGTGATCGGAATAGGTAGAGCTAGTACACCTACAAAAATAAAAAGAAAAAAGTGGAAACTCCCTTACGACAATTTTTTTTTTCGGAATACTTGTTCGAGTACAACTACAATTACCTAATAAAGTAAAACAACTATCCAATTAATTTCCTGTTTCTTTTTAAAAAAATCAGTATGCACGATTTTTATTGTTTTAAAACAATAAAGGTAATCTCCTTATCTTCGTTTGAACGATGTAAGTAAGCGCGGAAGCTAATGTAATTTACATAATTATAACTAAAGGTAAAAAAAAACAATTTTATAGCTGGACCAGGTGCGTAGTACTTGCAACCGGCGGCGGCGTGAGTGTATGACCAGATGTATGAACGTAAACGAAGCAAAAGGAGTATGTAAGGAGCGTAGCAGGCGTTACGGGTAGTCAGAAGCCCAAAATGTCTGCCAACCGGTATCAACAAGGTGTATCGTGTTACACTGGGTAACACAACTGGGTAACCTTTCTCAGTAGCAGCCGGGAGTCTAGATTTGTGCCCGGTTGGTGGAAATAGACATACGGCTAAATTATAAACGCCGCAAGGGTCGATCTTAGGTTAAGCTACGCTTGCCGAGTTTAGTGCGTGGATGGGTGACAATCCATTACATATCGAGACCCCTCCGTGACTCGGAAAGCCCGTTGGTGCCGGCTTTCACTCCTAGATCTTTGACAGTGGTTACGTGTAGTCAGAAGCCCAAAATGTCTGCCAACCAGTATCAACAAGGTGTATCGTGTTACCCAGTAAGTGGGTTGTGGAGGTCAGATAGGCAGTCGCTCCATGTAAAATACTGGTATTCAGCTGCTTTCGTTTAAACTGGAAGCTGACCCCAACATAGTTCGGAAAAGCCTAGGCAGATTGGTTGATGGCAACAGGCTTGCCACCTATTACATGGGAATTAAACATGTGGCTAAAATATGTGGGTGTACTTATAGGTGCACTTCTGCCGAACCCTTCGAGGAAGCTGGCGTAATGTTATGTTATGAATGCCGACACATTCATATGTGCAGCAGTGATTCAGTATTCTGGTAGTCAACGGCTATAATTTATGTGTCTCTCTGAGAAACACGACCGCCCCTGAGGACCGCCTACCCAGCTAATACTTGTAATACGAGGGTGAGTTATGTGTGTATTTCTAAGTATATATATTCACGTGGGTAGGTTTTCTATTTATTTGATGCTAACATAATTTATTTAATATTGTAGTGTACTCTACCTGACGTAATTTTCGAGGTTTTCTTTTTGAGTTCTAGCCGTAGGTAATTTTCTGTTCCACTTTTAATTATTTATTTATATAGTAGATTATTCCACATTCTTTATCAAAATGAGAACCACGTGGAAATTGGCAAACAAACTACCAAATTGTTTTAAAGGTATTTCAGCCATCAATATTTTTAAAATTAAGCTCAAGGGATTATTGATAGGTAAAGCGTACCTACTACACAATAAATGATTTTTTTAATGACAAAAACTTGGTTTAATGTATTTTGTTTCATTGATTATGTATGACCATTGAATGTATGAGTTTTAATTTTAATGTATAATTGACTAATCTATAATTATTTTTAATGTATAATTCAATTTGCAAACTATAAACAAAACCCCCAAATATAAATTTAAACCACAATAACGAAATAATCAACAAAGCGAATAGTAAAAAATTTTTGGGACTAACATTAGATGAAAATTGTGATTGGGGAATATATATTGAAAATCTTTGTAAAAAAATAAACAGATTTGTATACGCTCTAAGAGAACTACGCAAAACAGCGTATGAAGAAGCTGCACTCAACGCCTACCACGGCTACGTAGCGTCTGTACTGCGGTACGGTTTACTCCTATGGGTAACTCGTCTCATATTCAAAGAAGTTTCTTAGCGCAAAAAAAAAGTCTGAGAGCAATAACTGGGCGCCTCCATATGAGAGCTGTAGACCAATTTTCAAAAAGTTAAAGGTTTTAACGCTAGCTTAGGAAAAAAATCACATTTCTTCTCCACAGTAGCCGAAAACATTAGATTTACAAAAAGGGACCCCACCAAGTTAAAAAATGAATTTTGTAACAGCCCTCTCCACTACAGAAACAGCTACCTTATGTCCATACAAATTTACAAGCATATTCCAAAACTAATAAGAGAACTACCATTTAATTTCTACAAAAAAAATCTAAAAACATGCCTTCTCCAAAATAATATTTATACTGTGAAAGAACTGTTTGAATTTAAGGGTAATTACAAATTAGATATAATTAGTTGATACAAATGTTGTTGTTATTGTATTGTTATACCTATTATGTTTTTATTTTGTTGTTTGTTTTGTATAGTACCTAGAGTATAAATGTATCTTTATGTATATAGTGTAAGTGTTTTGTATTGTTTATTAAGTAAAAGTAGTTTATAAATTTTGTAGGTGTATATATGTTTTATACCCAATGTACGCTAGATATTTGTATGCCGCTTTTAGCGGCGCACAGTGGATCGAAAATCGGCTGTAGAAGACATAGGATCTCGATTTCTTAAATGTTATTTTTTTTTTGCTGGAAATGACTTCTGCTGATCATTACTGTTCTATAAAATGTCATATGAAGTAATTGTGTGCACAAATGGAAGAGTTATAATTTTTATAAGAAAAAAATGTATGGAGCTGACATGAAAAATGAGGATATCTCTGGAATCGCAAGGTTGGCCGTTATATCCTTGCACACTGTTATAGTACTATTTATTTGTGAATTTTTGACATACTTAATATCGCGGCATCACTTGCGATTTTTTTTTTAAAATCTTCAAAATTAAAAAAAAAGAAAAATATATGATACATTTTAATGCTTAAATATGGCTTTACCAAGTGTAATTTACAATATTTTTTATGCTTAGACCAAAACATTCTAAGAAATCACAAAGTCGTATTACCTACTTATTTGAAATGACATGGTAATTATGAATTACATAATATGTAATCTTGTCTAATGCCTCAAGTCCACATTAGCTAATGATTAATAAAACTTAATACCTATATACCTGTTAAAAGGATACGTACCATAATGAGGGTAATTAGATAAACGTGATCATTAGTCAATAACAATAAATGGTAAACTATTGTATGCTTAAAAATAAAAGCAAATTATTAAAAAAAAATATTAACTTAACCTAACCTAACATAAACAATAAAAGTTAACTTATTTTATACTTCGTCACCATCAGAATCCACTTCAGAATCAGGCTCTACAATAGATATAACTTCTAAGAACTCTGTCGGAGCTTCCTGATCCTGAAGTTTCAGTAGTTCTACTGTTTCCTTAAAGTATGTCTGCCTCTTGTGGGCATTTAATTTTGGTCTTGTGGAAGAAATTAGAGGATCAGAAGAGACGATAAGCATATTGAGGATATCCTCGTTTGATGCTTGTCTACTCTTTTTCCTCGAATGGTGTTCTCTGAACCTCCTAAAGTCTTTGTTTCGGGCCTCTGAAGCTTCTTCCGAAAGACTTCCAATTGGTACAATAGCATTTTCTGCAATTATGTCCCCTCCGTGAATCAACAATTTGTGGACGGTTGATGACATGTAGTACCAATCGTACAGTTCCACGTATTTTTCAGCGGTTGTTGTAGCGTATTCTTTAAATTTCGGCACGTCTACAATCTCTCCAGATGTGATAGCTTGCAGAATCACAGCAAATCTGCGTATTAGGTCTTCATCTAATCCAGTGATCGCTGCAGTTTTATCAGGAAATTCAAAAAACCGCCTTGCTGTGTTCCCGTCGTTAGTGGTGCCTGATCCTTGCTTAACGATGTCAATCAAAAGGTTGAGATCATCTTTGAATCGATCTTGAATGAGTTCTTTTCGTGAATGCAATAACTCTTGATGACCTTCTCCTCTTGCAGACCACTTTTTGAAGTCGAGACGATACGCTATGTGTAGAAGACATTCCATCACATTAACGCGGGCATGAAGTGATGATAATCCGAACTCATACACACCAGAAGAAATGGTTTTTGACGCAATGACATCTAACTTATTCATTTCTGTAGGCTTAGCCAAACACAGTAACAGGCCGCATTTGACTTAGCTTCAGACAGATATGTACAAATTTTGCCGTCAATCATCGTAATCATTAATTTGTGACTAATTTCATGTCCTTGACATTTTGAGGGAACGAGAGCTTCAATTTCGTTATCCATTGCAGTTTTTTCATTTATGACAACGTCTTTGGTTTCTTTCACAAAACTAAACTGGACTGGACGGCAATACCTAGGTGAGCAGGGTTTTGGATTCACCCATACGGTATCATCGTCAGCTGTCAACTTTAATGGAACCAAAGAGGTCATAAATATGCTGGAATCATCCTGACCACTCTCTATGTTTTGCTTATATCTACTTTGGTTAGATGCACCGTCAAATCCCCACTTTGATATTAATATCAATTGTTTATCATCATATAAAAAATTCTGTTCACTGTTAAATCTAGTAACGCTTGTAGTGCAATCTTAGCAGATGAATCCGTTACAGTCACAAATGTCTTCGGAGGGTAGCACTGTAGCTTAGCTTTTTGCACTTTATAGTAAGACGGATATATCTCCTTTGAACCTTCTCGAATAGTCGTTTCCCTTAATGTGATATATTGCCATTTCGATAGTTTTAATGAAAGTAGCAAACCCAGTGCTTTCTCTGGTGAAAATATAGTTGAAGGAGCTGGTTTGTTCAACATTTCTTTGATTTTTGCTGCTGCGTCTGGATTTTGGAGCATATGTTCAATAACAGATGCAATATCCTCACGACCATCTCCTTTCAAAAGTGCTGCAGCTGAATAAGCTACTTCATTAGGGTCATCGCCTATATGTTCATCAGATCGTCTCTTCTTCTGCTTGTTACTTAGATCTTCAAACGGCTTTCGAGATCTTTTTGTCATCGTTGAAGTTGATTTCATTGTTGAAGTTGATGGTACAGGTTCAGGTACAGGTTCAGTAGAAATATTTTCACTTGTTGATTCATGAATGAGCAAATTGGTTTGCACGCAGTTTGGCCAGTCAATATTTGCCTCAAGCCAATTACTGTAATCACGTCTAAAAACTTCACTTTTCCTGTGGGATCGTAACCATCTCTTTTGAACTGCCCGTGTAAATCTTCGACAAAACGGTTCGATCATAACGGTTATATTATTTTCTAAGTACTGTTTATTTTGTTATACTTTATTACCTGTTTTTTCTAATATGTATGTAAAAATCTCATAACCTGACTTGGTTTCCGTACGTCGTTTTCGGGTGACCACTGAAAATCAGCGCTTTGCTGTGGGTCCCCCATAGCACAGCATCATGCTGAGTGGAAGACTACTTGTCACAGTCACGGCGTGCAGTTGCCGACTATATGTATATGTTCTGTGTCTCTGTGTAAGTCTGTTTAGTTTTATTATTTATAAGAATTACCCTTTTATGTGCACGTGTTTCTGTGACAAATAAATCTATTTTTCTTTCTTTTCTTTCTAAAATTCTTTCACGGTAACACTGTCTTCATCTGAAAGGCTAGAGCCCAGTCGAATAACAAGTGTGTTGAACAATATTTTATGATCGAAAGACGAAGCATCCTGATTGCTCAGAATAACAAACAAATCCAAATTTGTAATAATGCTTTCCATTATTCACGATCACTGAGTAAAAAGACACGGTAGGATAGATGTTAGTATTAGAAATGCTCTAAATGAACTGAAGTTGTGAATCCAATGTTTGACTATTTATTGTTATTGACTAATGATGGTATCACATTTATCTAATTACTTTAATTAAGTTAATCCTGCACTAATTGCTAAATTAGCGAGTACCCCAAATTATTTTGGTACGTATCCTTTTAACTAGGTATATAGGTATTAAGTTTTATTAATCATTAGCTAATGTGGACTTGAGGCATTAGACAAGATTACGTATTACGTAATTCATAATTACCATGTCATTTCAAATAAGTAGGTAATACGACTTTGTGATTTCTTAGAATGTTTTGGTCTAAGCATAAAAAATATTGTAAATTACACTTGTTATAGCCATATTTAAGCATTAAAATGTATCATATAATTTTTTTTTTTTAATTTTGAAGATTTAAAAAAAAAAATCCCTAGTGATGCCGCTATATTAAGTATGTCAAAAATTCACAAATAAATAGTACTATAACAGTGTGCAAGGATATAACGGCCAACTTTGCGATTCCAGAGATATTCTCATTTTTCATGTCAGCTTCATACATTTTTTTCTTATAAAAATTATAACTCTTCCATTTGTGCACACAATTACTTCATATGACATTTTATAGAACAGTAATGATCAGCAAAAGTCATTTCCAGAAAAAAAAATAACATTTAAGAAATCGAGATCCTATGTCTTCTACAGCCGATTTTCGATCCACCGTGCGGCGGATGTGTCCTAAGCATAACATTGATAACCAACTTGTACCTACGATATCCGACGAATAAATTTCTTTGTCTTTGTCTTTGTCTTAGACTAAAGCATATTAATTTTATAAAATTTTTAAGGTATAATTTGATAAATGCAAAGAGTGACTAGACCAACTGTCAGAATGTTTATCATAATAATAACATAATAGAATATTGTACACCTTGTATATCTTATGTTACAGTGCTACTATTTTAATACCTATAGGATCTTTTTCTACATGTAACAAACAATAAACGTATTTAAATTTGTAAATGACTGTAATTATAATAATAATTTATTTCAGAACAAAATCTAAAACAACTATGTTAGCAAATCTAACAACAATCTGACAGCAAATCGAACAACTAGCTTTTTAAAATGAATCTAAAATTGTTAAAATGAATCTAAAAATATGCTTTAAGGGTCCGTGCACGTGACCTTCTGTTCTATTGAACATGAGGTCAGATGCTGTCATACTTAAAAATCCATGCGTTAGGTCCTATTAAGGGTCGAATAAATACCGTTGACCTTGGCGATACAAATGCGCATCGCGCTCACGCCGCGCTGCCATTCGGTTTCAAAGGGAATATTAATTTTTAGCAACGAGAATATGAATATATGTATGAATATTTGTAAAAAATCGCGTATACAATATCTATATCTATACATATAATAAAATCGTAGCGAAGTCAAAATTGTATATTGATATGGGTTAGGCAAGCGTTAGACAGAGGCACCTTTAGTATGGGTGTACTAAAGATGCCTCTGCCTAACCCTTCAGGGATTATTGGCATAATGTCATATTGTGGTATATTTTGCAAGTTCAAGACCCATGTGGGCAAGACTCTTGCCATCAACTGGGCACAAATCCAGACTCCGGGCTGCTATTGAGAAATTCCTGATAGAAAAGCCGAAAAACTATTTGCTCGACCTAGGAATTAAACCCAGGACCTCATACTCCGTGGTAGCGCTTGTGACCGCTAAACCAACGAGGCTGTATCCTAACTATTATTATAAATGCAAAAGTGAGTTTGTATGTTTATTTGTTTGTTACGCTTTCACGCTAAAGCGGCTGAACGGATTCGGATGAAATTTGGCACATGATTAGACCATGACCTGGATTAGGACATAGAATACTTTTATCCCGATATTCCCTCGAGATCGAGACTTACACGGGTGAAACCGCGGGGCGCAGCTAGTATTTTTTATATATAATTTTATGAAATGAAATTAATATAAGAAATATTTATTTATTTATTTATTTATTTATCACAAACACAACTATCATTACAGGCAACAATCCTAACGCGGTAGCGTGGTCTATAGTTACATTCTAAATTACAATTAAAGCTACTAGTTAATAACAAAAATAATAGTATATAATAGTAATATTATACTGTTTAGTTACTTAGGATAAAATATATTATCTTATATACTTGTATGTGTATCATCATTATCAGCCTGTAATGTTCCCACTGCTGGGATAAAGGCCTCCTCCTTCGAGAAGGAGTGGGCTGTAATCTACCACGCTCGCCCAGTGCGTTAGTTAATGTCACATATCTTCGATTTTTTTGGTTCTTAGACATCCTGGTTTCCTCACGATGTTTTCCTTCACCGTTATGAGAGCAGTGGTGATGAAATTATTTACACAAAGTAAAGCGCCTGCCGTGGGTCTGAACCCACGACCTACAATTCATGAGTTTGGGCCGCTACTACTGGGCCACCACTGCTGTTTGTGTATTTGTACATGATAATACAATATCCCCCGTAGTAAACATTTAAAACATATACAATTATAAAGAAACAAGTTTTCAGAAAACGTATTACTGCTATCTTAATGTAGAATCAATGTTAAGTCAGACTCAGAACACAATTACATCGAAATTCTAAAAGTTTAAACGTGTAGAGATAAAAGCCTTACAGAGTTGCATACGTTATGAATTCTGTACTACACAAACACCGGTATCTGTCCGAAATAAATTAACTAAGTAGGATTTTTTTCAATAATATTATGCCTTGATTCAGATGACGATGCCAAACGAGTCCTAGAGTGGAGGCCGTGTATTGGCAAGCGTAGTGTGGGATGAGCCCCAGTAGGATGGAGCGACGACCTTAAAAAGGTGGCTGGGACAGACCGGATGCGGCGCCGCGCCCTCATCTCTGGAGTAGGCGGCGACTTGTCGCTGCCAGCCGTGGTCGACTCGATGGTCGGCAACGAGGAGTCCTGGGACGCGGTGGTATCCTTCCTCTATCCGCAACGTTGGGCTGGGGATCGCGGAAGTCGCACTAGATCCCATAATCCCCGGCGCAAGTGTGGGAGGGGAACACCGTGGTGGTTTTTAGTCAGTAAGAGAATGACGGACCCCTCCACCCTGCCTAGGGCGGGTGGAGGGGTCACCCCCACATCCATGAGGATTTTCCGAACCCGGAACAAAAAACAAAAAAAAAAGACTGGAAGCGGGAGGTGGGGGACAGGGTGTTGTGGCGCAGCCTGAGAGAAGCCTATGTCCAGCAGTGGCCTGCGATTGGCTGAGTTTATTTATTAGAAGACAGAAACGTTGTGTACCTTTTCAGACTGAAATCCGACTAGGCTATGAAGATAGCCTAGTCGATAAGATAGATAGATATATATTATTTAGGTTATATATATATATATATCTGTGTATCAATTTTAGTATATTGTATTTATTTATTTTTTACACCAACGACAGCCCCACTTTATGTCCAGGCATATCACTGTCCATCCTATGGTTGCCTGGAAGAGATCGCAGAAAGCGATAAGGCCGCCCATTGTATATTTTGTAGTGTTTGATTTATTTTTTGTCATGTATTTTTTGTGGTGTACAATAAAGTATATATAAATATAAATAAATAAATAGCAGTTTTATATTCGTTAGTAAGTGAATCATATAGTTCAACATAGGCATGACATACATAAGACATATGATTAAACAAGCTCCAGCATAACCTTGTTTTATAATAAACATATATATTATTATTTTCTACAAACAGAGAGACTAGCATACCTTTTAATAGAACTTCCTTTAGGTGTCCAAATGTTCAATACAGATAAATATACAAGATAGTAAAAATCACTAATGTCTCACCAGTATCAACGCATTATATAAAGGAGCCGTTCGAATTAATTCCACAGTCAAAACGGCTTTACAGTCTATGGTAGTAAATAATAAAAGAAATGAGTGACAACCAAGACGCAAACGGTGGCCATCGAAGGAGAGTGCTGCACCGAAAAGAACCTCTGCATAGAAGAAGAATGTGGAATAACTTTGTTTATTGTATTTTAATGAATCTAATTTTTGGTGTCCATGGATCCGAAGATCTTATTTTACCAGAGAACTACAAAATGGAAACTATCGAATTCAACTCCATTACCAATTGTATAATAGCCATAAGTGACCAAGAATTATACTATAAACCTACGGTGGCAATATTAGAGCAAACAAGTGAAGGAACTGAAGAAAATGCATTCATTATTGAATTGATTGACAAACTAACGGAACATAACATACCTCAAATAATTGTAAAAGAAATACTACATGAGAAAAATCATGATTTGCACATTAACTCTTTGACAGTCGCCTTTTTCAATACGTGTGCGGACGTCAGCAACTTTGATTTTTCAAGAATTGATGAGGACATGAGATTTCTTATAATAATATCTGATCCTTCAAACGAGGGCTGTGTCGAAAAACTTGAACAAATTGGAGAACGTGTTAGCAAATGTTATGTCACATTCATCATTCAAGATTTCCAAGCAGACAAACATAAAATATTCACTATATTTCCAAAAATAGATAGAAATACATGTAAAGAGGTCGTTGACAAACCAACGCATATAAATACTTGTGTTAATGGAACTGTCAAAAATAAAGAATTTTTCCCAATAAAGAATCCAGGGAATCTAAATAAATGTCCATTTAGAGTTGGCATGGCAACACTGTTTCCTTTTTCCTTGATACCGAACAAGGAATCACTTAAAGAATACGATCATGTCGAAGAAATCAAGGGTACTGACTTTGAAATAATGAAAATCATCACTGATTATTTGAATGCCACTTTGGACATACATTACATTTACAGAAAAGAAGAAAATCCTTATGGTAACAGAGAGTTTATAAAGTTTTTACTGAACGGAAGCCTCGACGCATGTGCCGGAGGCCTGTATAGAATATACGGTGATTTGGTCGAATATTCAGGCATATACGTCCGTCAAAGTGTTTTTTGGGTCTATCATGCCGAAAGAGCTGATAGATCTTGGGAAAATTTAGTTAGTAAACTGAAGGACGTGTACTTCTTTTTTATATTTTATATAACCTATTCATTTGTATGGTGTATCATTTCTCAATACGATGGAGACTCAGTGTCATTTATAACTACATTATTGCATGGCTGGGGGGCAGTCGTCGGTGCTACTTCTCTGCAGGTCGCAAGATCTAACAAACAGAAATTTCTGAACTTAATGTATTTAATTATGTGCATTTATTCTTCTGCATATATAAGTATGCAATTTTATTCATTCCTCACTATCCGGGCGCCACCACATTTGCTGAAAACAAACAGAGACGTCATGGAATCTGGAAGAGCTCCATACTTGAACAATTCGACAAAGTATTTCATAACAGATGAGAAGTACTCCAAGTTCGCGGCCACGGCTGAGGACTGTGTATCATTTTATGACTGTGCCGAGAAAACATTAAAATACAATGGATTGACAGTTATTTTACAAGGTAACTTTTATACTTTTCAAGCAGTTTCAGCTGTGAATGATGAAGCTAGAGTACTAAGAGCAACAGAGAATATTCTGATTGTTTATAACGAAATGATAATCAGGAAAAACAGCTCTTTTGTGGCTAAATTTCAGAGTGTGATGCAGCGATTGTTTGAAGCTGGTATAACAAGAAGATTGTTTACTGAAGGTATAGGTATTTCACGGGTGGCTAAAGCAACTAGTGCTAATACTAATATGATAACCAGTAGTTACAGTTGCCAAGCCGGTTGCTCGATAACGTTGTTTCAGTTCGCCGGAGTTTTCTACGCATGGATTATTGGCTGTGTAATATCCTGTTTGATTTTTATGGTTGAAATAATTAATAAACGTGAAAACAGGCTAACATTTGTAAATTAATCAATTACATTAAAGAAGCCTTTATGGTTATCGTTTTTTTTAATGGCTGCTCGATATAGTTAGTGTACAAAAAAATATTAAAGAATAATGTTAGAAGTATATTGTGATTTTTCTCTCGTACACACGGCTACACATCAAGCTATACAATTCCAGTTTATGCTGACCTCGCATTCTACGGAAATCCTATACAATGCTAGATCAGCTTATACTGGAAATGTATAGCTTGATGTGTAGCCGTGTGTACACCTTTGTCTCTATAACATCCAGAGTCAATCTACCTAGACTTTTCCCAACTATTTTGGGGGCAGCTTCCAGTCTTACCGGATGCAGCTGAGTGCTAGTATTTTATGGAGCCACTGCCTTTCTGATCTCCACAGCCCAGTCACTAAATAAAACGAAACCTAAGACTGGTTATCAGACTTATGGGCTTCTGACTACCCGTAACGACTGTCAAAGATCTACGAATGACAGCCGGGACCAACGGCTCAACGTACTATCCAAGGCACGGAGGGGTCTTGATAAGTAATGGATGGTCACACATCCACGGACCGACCGCTGCAAGCGTAGCTTAAACTTCGATCAATTCGTGCGGCTGTTATCATTTACCCACAAGCCCTTTATATCTTTGCCTGAATTAAATAAATATAATTTTTTATAATATCCGGAATAAGAACCAAAATAACACAATGTTATATCACAATGTTTTATTGGATATTGAAAACGTTGTAAATAAGTAAGTACCAATTAAAATTCTATTGGTTTGTTCAACAATCTGCTTATCAAAACTTATTTTGGAATTGCCTTCAGATATGTAACATGGTATATAATAATAATACAGTAGTTTCATATACTTTAGTTTTTTTCTGTAAGTATGCTTTTTTGCACTTTGAGGAACAGCTTGAAAAGTTCCTCGTACTCCTTTGGAAGGGAGGATCCTCCGATCAAGCGGGTGTTGTATCTGGTGGGCTACTGTCCAAAGGTTGTTTTTTTTTTGGCGCACGTCAACCTAGGAGGTTCTCGGCTGCTTAACCGGACTATACTGTACAGGGCAAAAACTTATAAACTATGTAACTATACGCTAAGGGCACCCCTGTGGGGTACGGATCTCGGCTTAGGGCGCTGCTGGGGGAGGACAGCAAGGGACAGGCTGGACCGGATTAATATTATTTGGGGACCAATTTGAAGTTACAGGCTCAGCGGCGTGGGCTGGCTCGACAAAGGGTCGGGGTGGGCATGGACAGGGGTGTCGCGATGGGTCTTGACGGCGGGGACGGAAGGACGGCGGTCTGTTTTTGCAATTGCGAACTGAAACTAAAGAAAAAACTCAAAGCATTTATTTCAATTAAACCATTTACAAAACGCGTCCAGAGTACAGCAAAATAAACAAAAAAGATAAAATAAAATAAATACAAGTAAGCCGAGACAGCTAAGAGATGATCACTCCCAACTGACGGCGCCCGTTCACGAACATGTCGCATGGATCAGCACCATGCAGCTCAACCATTATGAAGGGAGCTAAATGATCCGACACATGCGCCACCATCAGCGAGACAACTGAGTGAGCATGACAAACTCTCAGCCGCCAGGGCACATTGAAGTCAATGAAAGACATTTTAACCGGTAAATAGAAGGTCTATTATACATAGCACTCACACCCGTGCTATGCAATTATATAATACAAAGGAGATTGAATTTATAAAATGCAGCTCCAACAATATTTTCAAATGTTTATCAATTGTTTATGGAGCAGGACCAGCATTGAGCCAAGCATTTTTATCAGCGATGTAATACCCCAACTTATAGTATGCCTGTCTGCATAGTGTGGGTTTTATACAAGGTTTAAATTTCATCTCATTCAGTTGAAGTATGTGGGAACGGTATTGGTAGCCCTACTACTCTCCTGGAGGACGGTTGTGGCATCGTCGGGAATGGCGTGAGTATGTTTCGGTCGGCGAATCTTACTTATGCGGGAGTGTATCAGGCGGTCGCCGCAATTCCCTGGAATTAGGGTGCCTTTATAGCAGACTCGAAATAACGCTTTGACAGGCGATTCATGAACTGTTCGACGATGAGCATCCTGAAGGTGAAGGTTATCATAAGGCTACCGTGACCTTTCTTAAGAAACGATTCTGGAGAATCTGCATCCTACAGAGATGGCGTGGTTTAGCGTGTGCGAAGACGACGCAAGCTTAGGTCCGGGTGGGACGGATGACCGCGGATCTACACCGCGGTCATCCGTCCCATCCTGACCTAAGCAATTTGCATTTGAGTGACAATTTCCTGCGTATGTTCAATACGAATTGGAGCCTACTGAGAGCAAAGGCGGTGCGCGAGGCGCCTTTATGTACTCGCTGAAGGAAAGGTGATGATCAAGGATCACACCTAGGTATTTTGCTCGCTCCTCCCAAGTGATCGGGTTGCTATACATAGTGATGGGACTGGGCCGATGGTTGTGATTGGGCTGCTGTATATATACTAATTTCACGGTAAACTTTGCTTGTGCGATGTAGGATTTGTGTGACGTCAGATGTCATGCGTAGTTCGTATGCCGCTATACCAACTGTAGTGTATGGCGACGAGGCATTCCGTGTGGATCACCGATTTGAAAATCACCCATGGTATTCCACATTGCGTCCAGAGCTGTAGCGGTAGTCAGAAAGGGTATAAACTAAAAAAAAATATCGATAGGATTTAAAAAACCGGCCAAGTGCGTGTTCTCCCATACATCGATATATGCCACGGTCAATTCTCCAACTGTGTGTGTGTGTGTGAATAAATTTACTGTATAATAATAAATGACTAACTTTCCTTGTCTTTCGTTGTTTCTCTTATCTTACTTTTATGTCTTATAAAGTATTTTTTCGACATACGTTTGGATGATTATTGAAACAACAAAATATTACATAATCAGCCTATAATGTTCCCACCGCTGGGACACAGGCCTCCTCTCTTTGGGCTGTAATCCACTACACCGGCCCAGTGCGGGTTAGTAGATGTCACGTCTTCAAATTTTTTGTTCTAGGACATGTTGGTTTCCTCACGATGTTTTCCTTTACCGTTTTGAGAGCAGTGGTGATGAAATAATTTACACAAAGTAAAGTCGCCTGTCTGTAAACGTTAAAACGGCTGAACGAAATTTGGCACATATTCACATAGGTATACACCTGGGTTAGGACATAGAATACCTTTCATCCCGGTAGTACCATCCCGTTGGATAAGTTCCGATCTCCACGCAGAGAAACCACACACCACGCACCCCTGGCAAAAACTCGTCTGTCATTAATTTTTAAGAATACCATCCATGCGAAAATCACATTGCCACTCACCTACACTGGTGTTGCGGTCCTAATATAATATTTATTTATTATTACTACTAACATTTGTTTTTACAAGAGGGAACCCAATACAACAATGTAGTCCCAATTTAATTTAATTTAAAATAGACTCTGAGTACAGGCAAGTCATACAGACGACAATATGTTAAGTGTCACCCTCTGGAATTCCGCCAAAGAGCAAGTAAAGATTTCCAATCGCAGAGAGACACTTAAACTATGCAGGCAGATATACTATATGTCAGATTTTAATATTTCCAAAAGATATACCTTCTATAGGACTATTCATGACCCTGCGTACTAAGTGAACTCGACTATCACGCGATTACGCGATCGTATGCCTGAATAATGACGTACATACGTGACTTATCCAGGCATATTGATATCAACGAGTGCGTCGATCGCGTATTTGCGTGAATCACCTTCGGCTAGGAAGCGGCCTGATGCGGAATATAATCATTCAATAATTATTTTCATATTTTTCTAGTTTACCTGCTTACAAATGGATCGGGATCTTCAGTGCTAAAACAGAATGTCACGAAGCCGTACAGAAGAATAATATACTATATGCTCACTACGACTTCGAAACCGGGTAGGGAAGAGCGAGCAGAAAGGAGAGCATGGTTTTGGAAACCGCCCACGACCCGACCCCCTTACATATCTATTGGCAGCTACTACATTGAGGATCAAGACTACCCTCTTTTTAGAGCGAAACCACCTTTACATAAAAACCACATTGAGAGGAGCTCATCCATTTTAGCGGCACAATTTATACCACTTTTAAAGAATATGATAGTTGGACCAAAAGATTTCAGTAGAAAACGAGGATTTATACCTAAATGGCTGGAAAACGTGTTTAAGTAGATTATCAGCATCGTCATCATCGTTGTGCCTGAATTTTGAGGCAAATTTCAGCTAAAATTTAGCCGCATCGATAATGATGACAAAGAAGAATTAGATTATCGGTGGTGAGTGCCATGCAATTTATTTATTTTTAACTAGAGCGCCACAAAGGCACAAACATACATAGGCTGATAACTCGCACGACCCTCCTTTGCGACGCGTAGTCGGGTAAAAACATACCGCTTGCAAGTGCAAGCAATATGTAAGCGCTCTAAGTACTTAAAGCGCTACAAGATTATTTTGGCGCACGGCCAAAATCAGAACTTACGCCGCCATCTTGTGTTTTCAATACTGACGGGATTATTGACGTGTAAAAGTGTAGTTTGTACAAACCTACTTACAGAAATAAAAATCATTTATCATTTATCACGTATCACTTATCATTTCTCATTCATCATTTATAATTCATATTATTCAAAATAATTGCACAAATTTATTTATCCCCGCAAAATATATATAAATAACAGCGCCCCCCTGTCAACGTAATTCGAGCGCCTGAAGATCCATTGTAACAGTGTAGCGCTGTGTGAAAACGGCATGTTTTAAAAAGGGTTAGGGCACCAGCTATCGATAATTTTCTTCTTCTTCATCGTACCTAATAAAACATTTTGCATAAAATTACTGTTCATCTATTCCTAAATTCGTTTAAATCAGTTTATTTTGAAAACCTTCCCCCCTAAAGCAGTGGCGTAGCGTGGGGGGGAGGCGCAGATGGGGCCATGGACCCGGACGGCGCTAATATAGGGGGCGGCGGCGGTGTCAGGTCATCCTAACTGTATTGCCATCAGAGGACTACATAGGTACAGCCGCCAGCACATCATGTTACCACCAACTGTCAAAGTTCTCCAAATGATTTTAAACCTTAAAATGTTGTTGTTTAATTTCAAAATAGAATGAGAATAGAATTTCGAGACACTTACAAATGGAAGTTGTTCAAAATAGATATGACGTAAAAAAATGGGTATGTATAGGTACTAGGTATAGATTTGTATTCCATATCATGTGAAGTTAACTATGCTTGTAAAGTATATAATTCAAATTATGAAACTATTAACGGAAACTGAAATCGAACCTCCAAGACGAACAAGAAGGCACATTTTTGGCGACGAGAGTAAAGGCTCCTACATACTGGCGCGACTTGTCGCGCGACGCGTCGCGAAACAAAGGCACCGCTTGTAGCGCTACACGCGGTGTCTTTGTGTCGCGTTATATTAATGTTGGCATAACGTACGAAGATAATTGTAATGATTCTGGCCCATTGGGTTTATTGAAGTTTATTTTTTAATTCAAACTTCGTTAACAAGTTGGACGTCCTAACCTAACCTTACATTGTAATAATCCTTAGTTGCGAAAATTGAGGGAGAAGGGCAGCTTTAGGATTTGCCCCGGGTGGCAGAAATACACGCTACGCCATAGCCCCAAAGCTTTCCTAGAAGAAGGGTTTCCTAGAAGAACGGTGGCAACCACATAGCGTCCGCAATTTACCGGCTAATGACGTCACAGAAACGTTAATTATGACAGTAAGTTGGTGTTTTCTTAGAGAACGTTTTTTGACATCGTAAAGTCAAACCCCGCAGCATCATTTTCATGACGGCCGTCATTGTGGGTGTTATGTGGTAATTTATTGTTTTAGTGTAAAAGTATAACCAAGACAGCGCTGCGACTAATACAGTGAATCCATGCCAAAACTACACCTCGCTCTGTGCACACACACTCACACGCACACATTGACAAACCATTTCAACCAAACTACACCTCACTGTTTACGAAACCGGCTTCACGTCACAGTTGACAGCGCTATGTCTTGGGTTTTTATTTCGTCTGAGGTTTAAACGAATTTATAGATAAACTAACAGCGATGTAATTTAATATAGTTGTATAAATAAATAACTAGCTTCCGCCTGCGGCTTCACCCGCGTGATATCTTTATAAATTATAACCTATGTTACTCAGTGACATTATAGCATTCTAATGGTGAAAGAATTTTGAAAGTCGGTCCAGTAGTTTTTGAGTGTATTCGTTACAAACAAAAACACATTTTTTTTCTCTTTTTTATATATTGTGGCATTCCGTCACAGTTGGATGTAAGGAGTTTATTTATATAATTTAAATACTGACCGCTGTAAATAATTTAGTTTTTTAAAGTTTTATGTATGTTTTGTGTTGACATCAATCAGAAAAAATAAATGATTTCGATTTTCCCTTCAGACACGTAGTTGATTATTTTTCCAATATAATGGCTGATTTGCAGTAATATCTGTTAACTACTGTTGGAAAAAGATAATAGTGTAACTCATAAATATCTAAGTAACTCGCATCTTTTAGATGGAATTATGTATTTATTAGAATAAAATAATCATAAAGACTTGGTTTTTATGACGCAAACGCATTCTATGTAAGTAGTGGATTATAATTACACTCATAGAGATATCTTGATGAAACTGGACACTCTAAAGTAGGCAACAAATAACATGTGTTACTACCTGTGTGTCAAAAAAATTGTGTTGCTTTCCTATAAACCTATCCTGGTTTAGATTAAAGTAACACAAATTTTATGCAGGTATCGTAAAAAACTAAATTGAACATGACTTGGTAACCGTCACATTAAATCTATCAGTCATTCAAAATATCCGTTATCGAAAATGTATTAGAATTTGATTAAAAATGTTCGCTACTGTTGGAAATATTTTATTATTTTTGAGTGAGTTGTTTTTTTTTTGAATATTGGCACTTGTGATTGTCATTCATTGGGTGTACTCTGAGTCCTTCCCGAAAGCGACAGTCGCGCGATTACGCGATATTTTCTATAATTTATGATATTTATGACATACGGTATATATAATTATGATATTTTTTAAAAGGTGAAGGAAAACATCGCGAGGAAACCGGTATGTCCTAGAACCAAAAACTCGAAGACATGTGACATCTACCAACCCGCACTAGGCCCGCGTGGTGGATGACGGCCCACTCCGTCTCACAGAGAGGAGGCCTGTGTCCCAGAAGTGGGAACATTATAGGCTGATTATGTAAACGCGACCTGATTGATCGCGCCAGTACATCATATTCATACCCCGCGTCCTAAGCAAATGTTCGTTCACGCGAATACACGATCGTCACGTTCATATGTTTGACGGAGAAGATACACAAAATGAACGCGACGATCGTGTCAGTTAGAACGCGGCCATAATATAAGTAAACGAGCGCGATCATCGCTTTCGGTTTGGGCCATAGCGCAATGATCTAAGTGTAAGAGAGATAATTTGTGAGAAAGAACTGGAAGACTTCAGAGGTATGACTTTGTAAGTAATATATTAATAATAAATTGATTCTTTGCCACATTTCGCTAGTTATGGTTAAGTCGAGTATAGGAGCGAGCCTTTTGTACAAATTCCGACTCCAGCAGGCTTAGCATGACGCTTTCTATTCCTTCGAAGAATAGACATAGCTTTTTCTATACAAAGTGACATTTCGTTTTTCCATTTTTGACATCACACCGTAGAAATCCTGCTGCAATCTGTCAGTTAGTCTTCCGTTTATACCGTTCTTTGTCTAGGTCCTTTTTTAAGTAGACTATTTCAGAAGAAACTTTCTATCCCAAACTGTCAAAATCACACTGACAACTGACAGTTGTCTAAAATAGTGAAGACAATTCGTGTTTTTCTACTCGACGGCCACAAAGTACGGTTATCTACAAAATCATGATTTTTTAGTATTGAACGCAAAACTGTGATAATTAATAGAAGAGCAAGGCTATATTCTCCTATTTTAAATAATTATGTTAATAGGACATTACCAAGGAAACGGTGAACGCCAATATTACTATATTATGTTGTTGTTCCAAAATACGCTATTTCGACAGTTTGAGAAAAATTGTTGTAGTTGTCTTTATATACGTGACTTAATATCAGTTAAAATTAAGAATCAAACAAAAAACAATCCTATGACAAAACAAAGAATTCTGAGTCGAATTATGTAGAAGAGGGAAATTCGTAAAAAAATGCAGTTGACTCTGTCTACTTTGCTGTCGTCGTACTTTCTACACGGAACGTCATTTTTGTATATTCTTCGTAGACAAAACGGTGCTCGTGCTAAGCCTGCAGGCTGTTACTGAGAAATTCCTACTGAAAAAATTCTATAACACTTTGCACGTACTAGGAATCGTACCCAGAACTCCACGCTCAACAGTCGGACTAGACCAACAAAGCAGTACTCTAATTGTGTATCACACTGGTGCCGATTCTCTTGTACAGCGAACTAAACTATCACTAACATTTCTTAGTTTTGGCTATAATAGGTTATACTTATTTCAAGTAACCATGACTCATTTATTATTAAAAAAACTTACCCCCTGTTAATAATCAAGATAATTTTATCTAAAAAAATTGAGTTACACAGCGGCAGTACTGCCCGACACTTCATCGCGGCTGCACCATTCCATGGGAGATGGCGCAGCAGCGATTCACGTATGGACAGACCAGCCAGCTCGAAATTAGAGACAGGATACGACAACAGGAGGCTGTAACAACAGTTTGTTGCCGCCTCACACCCCACGCACCAGGGACGCACAGCGCTTACGCATTGTGGCAAAGAAACAATCCACATGTGCATCCACGAACATGCCTGATGCGCTGCAGTAGCAGGGCAGCCTCAACAGCACCCTGAACGCGTTGTTGTATTGCACGCGGAGGGCACTGTACGATTTTTGAGTATATCTAGCCCACAGGCTGCTCGTATAAAACGTAGTGCAGTACGCTCTGAAAAGAGTAATCGTAACGCTTACGGAACAACGAGCAAACCTGCGAGCCAGCATGTTCGCTCTAACCGACAAGGCCCTACACGCCCGTTCAATGTCGTCATCGTCCCTGAGATCAGGGGTAAGTAAGTGGCCAAAATATTTAAAATACACTGGCCTGCAAAACTAAGTATCACACTTTTAAAATTGCAATAACTTTTTAAGTACACAAGATAAACTTTCGAAACAAAAAGTATTCGAAAAATAGTTTAATTTTGTACATAAAAACTCATAGTCGGTAACACTTTACACTTCTGATGGAAGGTGAAGTGTCTACAGGCGACCTGGTGAGCGATACCTTCAAGCCTGCTTCGCAGAAAGATTCCAGTACGGTGGAGGCAGTGTACATGTATGGGCTGGCATATTTTCAGAAGGTCGCACAGAGTTAGTGGCCATAGAAAATGGCACTCTGAATGGGTAAAGATATGCCCAGGAGATTCTCAATGAGTATGCAGGGCCGTATTTAGTAAATATGGGTGATGGATCGATGCTGATGCATGATAATGCCAGGCCACACACGGCTCGGGTCGTGCAAGAGTATATTCAGGAGGTTGGTATCAGCGTGATGGCTTGGCCATCAAGAAGTCCTGATCTCAACAAGATTGAGCACGCCTGGGATGAGCTAATGAGGCTAGTCAGAAGCCGCAGATCACCACTAACCACCCTAAGGGCACTACAACAGGCCCTGATAGAAGAATGGGAGAATATTCTCCAACATGGGCTCCGAAACCTCGTGTTCAGTATGCCAAATAGACTCGAAGCTGTGAGCAGAGCCCGAGGAGGCAATACCAGTTATTCAAAAATAAATAACATGTAAAACATACTTGTAAATGTTAATTGAAATTTTATGACACGAAGCTAAAAATTGCCATTGTTATTGTTTTATCTTGTTTTAGATTTAAAAATGTTACTAATGTATAATTTACTATAGTTTCATAGAAAGCTGATAAACGTTTTTAATTTTAAATCTCTAACTTTCATACTTAAGAAAAAAAAAATTAAAAGTGTAGTACTAAGTTTTACAGGCCAGTGTAGTATGCCCTCTCTAATGACATACAATTAAGGAAATCTGGTGGTACATAAGCAGGATACGTACCCCCAGCCCCAAAGATCATGAATTCACTTTTTTATAATTGTAAGTTAAGCCAAGCTTTCTGAAGCCACAGACTGACGCACTCAGCAGCACCATGTCATTTGCGTAACTGATATTATTTACGCAGACTCCATCTTCATTTATGACAACCGATCTTAATGCTGCTGAGCCTGCCAATTCACCCGCGACATATAGGTTGAGGAGTGTTGGTGAGCTCAAACCCCGTCACACCCCGCACTCCAACCCATACGGATCAGACAAAGCCCCTCCCTACCGCACATTGTTGACCCGGTATCTATACCAAAATTTAAAGGTGTTGATTATTACAGGTGGAACATGAGCTTTTTCAAGTTTATCCCATAGGATATTATAAGAAACCAGGTCGATTGCTTTGGACAGGTCCAGGAAGCAGGCGTAAATAGGAGTGCTGCGGTCGGCGTAGGATGTGGCAGCATGCTTAAAACACAACACAGCGCTTTCCGTTGATAGTCCAGGTCTGAACCCGAACTGGTTATCATGAGATGTTATATACTTATTTAATTGTCTATTAAGCATGCCGTCAAATACCTTAGATATAACAGTTGCTAATGAGATAGGCCTACATTTATTTCTATCAGCAAGATCACTAGACTTATTTTTCGCTATGGGCACTACCACAGCCCGTATCATCTCCCCAGGCATATAACCATGTGACACGAAAAACTGTACAACATGGCCAGAACTCTGGTTAGATGAGGACCAGCATATTTGAGGTGCTCAATGCTGAGCCCGTCACTTCCAGAAGATTTTCCATGCGACATGGATTTTATTATTTGCCTAATCTCTTTCGACTCGCACTTAAAACCTAGTTCCTCGCCAGGCTCAACATTCAGCACCGACTGAGAAAGAAGATCCTAGTGGAGTCTTCACAAAAAAATGTTCCTCAAAAAGGTTGGAAATCTCCTCAGGTTCACTTACGCCCCCGACGCTCACAGGGAGACTCAGCTTGCTGTGCAACTTATTCGTGCTTTTCCAAAAACCACGAAAATTGTGTTTTGAATGGTGAGAGGTTAGAATGTCCATCTTAATTTAGTCTTGCCTATCCTGACACCAATTCAAACGTGATTTAAAAACTTTCCTAGCCTCACACATTTGGTCATAGATATAACCAGAAGCAGGTTTTTCGTACCAAACCCACAGCATAAATTTACTCCGGGTCTCTCTGTGCGCCCCCGCCACGTGTTTATTCCAGCCTACCACTTTCCTTCTCGACAACGGCCTACTCGTTCCTCTGCCAACAACCGCAGCCTCACACCGGGCCTGAACAATATCACCGTCCAATGTATCTATAACTATATTATGGCTACCAATATTACAGGTGTTATCACAACAACTATGTAATTTTGAAATAAAATCAATTAATTTCAGTCTATCATTACATTCTTTCATGTACACGCGTATTTTTTTGGAATTCTTCTCACCCCATACAACTTTGTTTTGTGGTGCATTAACGTTGGAGCGCATTGGCGTTATCAGATTTAGATTGCATTCTTTTACAAGAGGAAAATGATCCGACATAACACATCATATAAAACATGTACATTATTAACAGATTGTACAGCTCACTTAGTCACTACACAATGCTCAAGTCAGCGCTTGGAGTCATGCGACTCACTGACTGTGTACACAACCCTAAGGAACCCTAGGAACACAACCCTTATATCTCAGCATCAATACAGGTCCACTCTTGGTCCTTTCAAAATTCTAATAATTCATCGAAAACAACTCCGAGGGATGCGCATCGTAATCACCAAGAATATAAAAGTAATTTACATTACAGTTATCAACAATCACACTTACCAAACTAAAAATGTCCGTAAAATCCGATAAATTAGTATATGAATCCGTGGGCATATAAACACTAAACACAAGTAGCGATTATTATTTAGCACTATTTTAATTGCACAGAGCCGCGGGTTGTCACACTGTGTAACACTCACGTCGTGAAATGAACTCCGTTCCCACAATTGAGCCACTCCTCCGTGTGGCCTTCCATGTAGGATACCCGGCGATGTGTCTACCGGAGATACTCCGGTCCAGTTAAACTCGTCTCTAACTGTGTTTAAGATCGAGATTTCCTCTGGTAATAGCCATGTTTCCTGTAGCGCTATTATATGTGACAATTGACATAAACTACTTATACAATTTATGGATCTCTTTACAATTGAAAGAAACTACTTATGTATATGTTTCGTCGCCAGTGACGTCATTAACACGCTTAGGCTTAAGGCGCAGATATATGATTTTAGTGACTTTTAAATCTGTTATTATGCTTTCAATGAATGCAAGTAAGTTACGCAAAAAATGTATGTTAAACTAGACCGCATACACATCAATTATATCTGTGAATATTTTAGTATTGTAGTAAAATACTTTATGAAATAAATTCAGGAAGTAATGTCTACCCAAATATAAAAATCGAAATTTCTTCCAAACTACTAAAGATATTTTCATGGTTTTTTTTTTGTATGAATAGACTGTTTTGTTATCTGTAATTCTATCTGTGAATTTTTTCAAATATTCATACTTTTATTACTAAAAATAAATATTCCCTATAAAATTGAACGGAACGGCATCCGGCGCTCTGCGCGGGCGACGGGCGGCAGTGTACCGCTGACCACTGTCACGGGTAGACGCTGACACTTGGGCGACCGCTGAACTTACGTATTTTTTCGACAGTATGGCTAAAACAACTAAAGTTCTGAAAGAGAAATGACGTATACATGAAAGAAACATGATACTGAGGTAAGTTTCTCATATATTATTATAATATAATGAGGTTAGCTAAATGTTATTTTGATAATAATTTGTGCGCGAGTATATCCATTATTTATTTACGAGTAAGTACAAACATAACTTCAGATCCGTATCATATTTTTTTTTGTAGTATAGGAAATAATACAGATTCCCGAAACGAAAATGCGGAGAGCAAGTAAGTACCTAATAAATTGTAGATTACCATTTATTATGGTTTTTTGAGGACAATCCCGTTACAGGAGGTTTGAAACTTACCTAGCTTAAAAAAAACAGGTGTAGTACATTAATACGATTATGTTTTAATATTTTAGTTGTTGCGACCCGACGGAAATAAATAATGATAAAAATAATGAAAGAACTGACAATGATTCCCAACATGAAAATGCGGAGACAAAGTGAGTATGAATTTGTAGATTGTAGGCATACCATTTATTATGGTTTAATGGGGACAATCCCGTTATAGTAGGTTAGAAACTTGTCTAGTTTAAATAAACAGGTGCAGCTCATTAATAAAATTATGTTTTAATATTTTGGTTTTTGCGACTCGACCGAATAAATATTGACGGAAATAGTGAAGAACTGACAATGGTTCGTTATTTATTATATAAAATGTAGATTTACAGGTTTTGTTTATATTTCCAGGACCATCAACTGGAATGGAATTAATGATTTTTGTTCAAGGAAAAATACAGACAAAGAAGAGACAGAGAAACAGTATGATCAAGACACTCGACAAGAGAAACATTTCGAAAAATGACTACATTTCTACGAAATGTAAAAAAAGTAATTAGTACAAACATAAACACGTACATAAATTCACGCCTTCTTCCCAAGGGGCAGGCAAATACTATAAAAAAAAAACAACCGACTTCAAAACAAAACACTACAAAGTGAAAAATAACTTCAATTTTCGGAATTCGGTGGCAAAAAACCTAAAATACAAAGACAAAGGCACCGACTTCCAAAAAAGTTTTTTATTCAAACACCATGTCACCTTCCACATACCTTATTCACATTTCCTGCCACCTTCGTCTTATTCACATTTATATTCATCCCATTCATTTTATATGCGTCATCCATCACAGTCACTATGTCTTGCAGCTGTTCTGCTGACGCTGCAAGTAGAACTTGATCATCTGCGTAAAGAAGGCATTTGACAACCCACTCATTAATTCTCTATCCATACTCACCCTCTTCTAAATCTATCAGACAACTATCCATATACAAGTTGAACAGCCACGGTGACGCCACACAACCCTGTCTAACACCCCTTAATATGCAGAACCAGTCTGTATATGCCCCATTTATCCTAACACAAGCATTGGAATCCTTGGATAAAGGTATCAGTGCCCGTACCAAGCGCCAGTCCACAATATACATGGATAGTGTTGACCACAGTTCTTTTCTCCACACTGTCATAGGCATTTTCTAAATCAACGAAAGCACAGTAGACTTTCTTGTGCTTTGCCAGATATTTTTCGGCTATGCATCTTAAGGAGAAGATCTGTCCATACAGCCCATTCCCTCTCTAAATCCTGCCTGCACATCTCATATTTTCTCATCTGTCACTAAAGAAATTAATTGTTTTATTTTGGAATTAAAGGTGAACGGCAGATTTCGTACCGCTTACTTTTTTCGTTGTTTTGTTATAGAATTTGTACCACATATTAAGGCAACTAAGCCATTTATTTTCATGTAAGTGTACTATTTTTAGAAGTTCTGATTAATTAAAAATATAAAAAGAAGATTTTAATAACTACACGTAATTTAGTCGTAAACTTAACGCAGTTATGTTGGTATTTAGGCTATGCTCGCCATGAGGGTATTACCCGACCTGCCCCCTTCTTAGATGAAGTAATATTAAGAATTAATTATAAATAAATAATGTACTTATTAAAACTATTTAGGGTATTGTTTTATTTGCATATACTCAAAACCCCATCAGGACTTCATAATTATCAAACTGTTGCATTCAGCTGCTGGACATAGGTATCTCCTAATGCAATCCGCTGAGTAGGTGCGATCCTCATCTCAATTTACCTACTTGATAGTAAGTAAAACACTACAAAAATAGCGACGACCAATCTAGAACATATACTTTGTTACGGAAACAATGTTTATGTGCCTTTAAGTAACAATCTAAATTGGTACACTAGAACATAACCTTAAAAAATAAAACTGGTTATAACTTTTACGTCCCAAGTTCTAAAAATTCAAGAATTTAAAAAGGGCTTGTCTATAATATTAAATACCAATTAAAACAAAAAATATCCCAAAACATGAAATTTTATTAACGGTACGAAATTCCCATACATGCCTGCCGTTCGCCTTTGTTTATTTAGATTTTTGGCTTTTTATGTGAAATAAAAAGCCAAAAATCTGTATATTGTTTCTATAGCTAAAGAGCTCGTTAGTCGCATCACAGCCGCATGGGCCAATCAATTAGGTTAAGCTGTTCCGTGCCTCGTAAAGTTGCGAAAAAAAAATCTGCTGTTCCCTACACTTATGTTCGCTTAACTCGTCAAAATGTAGGGAACAGCTGTTTTTTTTTCGCGATTTCATGTTTAGTTCCATAGTAAAAGTTGTTTATAATGATGAGTACAATGACTCCTTAAGAGGTTGATGGTGTTTAAAATTACACCCTGTAAAAACCAACTTATTCAAGGCAAACTATTCAAATAATATAATATACTTATTACAATCTTATTTTATTATCTGAATATTACCTTATTTATTAACACTACATAAAAAAAATGGATGATGATAAAAAATTAGCCAGGACAGTCCTCACCAACTGAAACGTATGGTTACCCTAAGTTACGTGCGTATGGTTGCGGGATCGCGGGGGGTGACGCAAGCTCCTCCCAACCGCTCAAGGTCGCTGGTATTTACCGTCCTCTTAAAATGCCGGGCACGCCACGATTACGGCGATAAGTCTCCTCTTTGAGGAGTGGCTAGAGAGGCGCCACGGCGTCCTCTCCTTCCGCCTGACGCAGGTCCTCACCAAACACGGCAGCTTCGGCAGGTTCCTGTGTCGCATAAGGCGGGAGGAAACGCCCGGATGTCACCACTGTATGGATCGCCCGGAGGACATGGTGGAGCATACGGTGGAGGTCTGCCCGGCTTGGGCAGAACACCGCCGCCGTGTCCTCGTGGAGGCGATCGGCGGCAGAGATCTCTCGCGTCCGGCCCTGGTTCAGGTCATGGTACGGAGCGAAATGGCATGGGCAGCGTCACCTCCTTCTGCGAAGCAGTAATGCTCGTGAAGGAGGAGGCGGGATGGTTGAAGGAAAGGCAAATTTCACGCCCTCTCGCTCCGAGCCGCCGCAGGAGACGCTCTGGGCGTCGGGAATCCCGGGCGGATTTCCGGCCACCGTAGGCGCGGGCTTGCGGATGGTGAGCAATGGGTAGCTCACCGTCCGGTAAGGACCAGGCCCGGGTCGACGGCACGTCGTATTCCATGCACGCCTCAAAGAGATGTCGTCAGCACAAATGTAGGGGTCCACTAGGGCCGATGCCTGCCGGGGTCGCGGGAAGGTACTTATGGGTCTCCGAGGCCCCTGGCAACACAGGCAACAGGAAGGAATATGGGTTTTAGTCAGTAAGAGTCTGACACACCCTCCCGCTCCGCCCAGAGCGGAAGAAGTTATTTGATAATTTTCCATCCAATAAAAAAGGCATCTTGTTCACATTGTCTCCTTATGTATATGTTTACATATGAGAATGTTATAGTTATTCTGCAAATAATTATCTCTTAATTTAAAAACTATTTTGACACAGCTAAAATCGAGTTTGACAATTGCGACTCCGCGTGGTACTTGTTTGCCCTACCCCGTGAATGTTTTTTAGAGCCAAATCGCGCAAGGAGCCCGCAGCCTCAACGTGTTTTATATGGAAAGTTTCATTTTTTGTATGGAAAATATGAAAAAACCCACATGTTGGGTTTTAGGGGTTTACGGGTCTCATAAAGGTGGACAAAATGTTCATTATTTTTGCGATAGGACACACCGTTTTCGAGATATAAGCAAAAGAAAAGTAAAACATACAGTACTGTTATTGCACTTGAAGTCAAGTTTTTGGTGAGAATTTTAGTTCATGATGACAGATTTAAATCGCGATTAAAAATAGTCTGATTTAGAGATTTTAGGTGAAAAACGTCAAATTCAGAATAGCAAAATTGTAATTTTCACTTAATTAATAACTCAGTGCCATCTTAGTGCTGTCAAACTAAAATATAGTTCAAGTTCTGTCACTTTAGTCAATTTCAGAATTAGAAATCGTCATTTGACAGGAATAAACTAAATTTTGGTGATTTTTAGTATAGTTTAGAGGCATTTATGACAAGAGAATCGGCACCACTGTCAATCACAATTCGAACGATTTTGAAGTAAATTACAAATTCATCGTTATATGATTTTATTTCTGTAAGTAGGTTTGTACAAAAAAGTTTACACGTCATAAATAAATTATGTTTTAAAACTAGATAAGTTCGGTGTTTATCCGAGTACTCTGAGAAGAAAGACCGAAACAAATTCAGAAGTCACAATCTCTTTTAATGTCCAGAGACAATCTTGGTCAGAATATGTGAGGACCATGTATATTAGTGTTTGAAATATTCTTTTGAGGAAAGAACCACAAAGATTTGAGTGCTTTTTGCATTGCTTTATTTGGCGGTTTTCAAATGATGCCTCTCACCGCCGCGGAGGGCTCAGGCGGCGAAGTGTACTTTGTGGTGGTGCGCCGAGCGTGTCGGCGGCGAGCGCGCTTGTCCACGCGGATGGGTTTCAATCAGTAATGCAGTCAGATCACAGACGTAAAAAAATAATTCAAAACACAACTGCCTTGCCAAAAACGAACTAAAAAGTAAAAAACGAGTTCCATATACAAAGCGAAAGGTAATTCAATCGCAGACTAAACAGATAAATAAAATTGTCATTGCTGTCGAGGGGCCGTTTTGTGGAACAGTTTTAATATAAGAGATCCCCCGAATGCAATGATGCCACCATATTGATATTTTCAAAAAAATATATAGCCTACGTCACTCGGGATGACGCGGTCATAAGACATTGAGAGAGAGCGCAGGTCGTTGTCTGTTCGATGTAATATGCTGGCTCGCAGGTTTGCACGCTGTACAACACAAGTAAAGGTAACGCTTTTTAAGGTATACTGTCAATCCTTTTACACGTGCAGCCTGTGGGTTAGCTATTTGCAAAGGGCATACAGTGACCTGCGAGTGCAGTATAACAATGCGTTCAGGATGCTGATGGGGCTGCCGCGGTATTGCAGTGCCTCTGGCATGTTTGCCGAGGCCAACGTCGACAGTTTTGCGACAATCATGCGTAAACGTTGCACCTCGACACTAACTCGCATGCGAGCTAGTTCCAACAGCATCTTGAGCGTATTGACGGACCGGTGGGATTCTCCGATGCTTGAGCGCTGGATGCGGCTGCACGCAGTGAAGTAGCATACATGCGTTCTGGTGTCGGATTGTCCTAAAATCTATGTTATTGAATATTTTTTTTGTTACTAACATTAGTTCTTAAGTATTTTCATGTTACTTACTAACAATTTATATGGAGAAATCTGAAATAAATTATTATTATTATTATTATTATTATAAGGATTCTAACGATACCCCATACATCTACATCTAGGCATTTAAAAAATATGGTGGCACAAAACATAGATGAAACCCTAAACACATTACACTCCTTTTTTGGGCTGTTGTGTAACAAGAATGGAGTGATCCGCGCTGTAATGCGGTGTCTTGTGTGCCAAGCGCCGCCCTACCGCGCGATGTCCGAAGCGGTGCGTATGCCGCTCGTCTGCACGGTCTGGCGGTGTTCTGTGTTAAGCATCAACGGATTACATACAAGCCAATGCGACGTTATTTCGCTTCACCGCCTGTCGCATCGGTGCGCGGCGTCGTGTGAGAATCGCCTTAGTTTGAAAAATTCCCCTACTCAACAAATAACGCAATGAATGTTATTGAACTGTCAAAATAAAAGGCATTACCATTGTAAGAGTATTACGAAATTACTCCACAGGTTAACAAAATAGTAATCATGCTTCCCCTTCACAGTCTATCAACAAATTAAACGAACAGAATCAGCAGAACCAATTGAAATAGTTACGATAAAGGCCGACCGTCTCCCAGCCCCAGTCTACTACTTCACATATTTTCCGAACAAGGAGTCTTTAATAAAGAGAAGGTTACGAAATCAAATCGAGGAGGAAACTTCAAGGAATGATTTTACTTTCGACAAATACTTTAAGGCTGAAGAAAATCTACCGCTCGTTGTAGTTATAAGAACTTAAGGCATTCTGAAAGTTGGTAACGTTGCAAATAGCTGTGTTATACTTAGATACCTGGTTTGATTAATTTGTCAGAATGTTGGTTTTATTAATCTGTTAATATTATTGTATGACAATATGAGATATTGCCCTATATTGCTATAACTTTCTCCATGCGACAAACATCGTAATTGGAAAAAAAATATATCAGCTGTCTTGATGGCATGACACACTTAGAAAGTACCACTATTAGCATTTCTGAAACACGCTGTATAATTCCGTACATTCATATTAACCAATAAATAAAAAAACAGGTAAATATTTGACGGCAATTTGCGACGTTGCTGATTGTATCGCTCAGAATACACGCTTTTAACTATCCAGGAGAGGCTTTGAGAAAATAATAAAATAATTGGAGCGGAAAATATACTGGCTATTTGATTGAAGTATACTTACCTAACTCTTAACTAATATTATAAATGCGAAAAAGAGTCTGTTTGTTTGTTATGCTTTCACGCTAAAACGGCTAAACAGATTTAGATGAAATTTGGCGCATGGGGAGACCATGACCTGGATTAGGACATACGATATTTTTTTATTGCGATAAAAGGATCAAAATCCAGTTATTTATTCAAACTTGGCTGAGAATCAGCACTTTTCGAAAGTCAAAATGATTTATTTATTTATTTAACCATTTATGTACACACATATAAAACTAGAAAAGAAGAACAGAACAGAACAGAAAAATACGTACAAAGGTGATGCTTATTTCTAAAGAAATCTCTTCCAGCATACCTGCGATAGGACAGTAGACAAAGAGATGTAGACACCGTGTGTAAGAGTAGAAGAGAAAACAAAATACATAAAATCGAAACAATTTACAAAACAAATAATATGGGAATATACTAACATACATACATATATACATACATACATCTAAAAAAATATCACTAGAATATAAAGAAAATACAGCGTAATTTAAAGCAATAAATACATACGCAACTGAAAGTGAAGTGGAAAGATAGTGCTCTTTCACTCTTCTTGTAAATACTGCAATAGTTTGGCAGTTCCTAATGTCCGGTGGAAGTGAATTCCACAACCGGACCGCGTGAACAGTGAAGGAGTAGGAGTAGATATCGGTGGAGTGGAGCTTAAGAAGGTTTCTAAGATGCGACCTGCAAGGCGCATCTGAAGGACGAGCGGAGGAAAAACGCTCCCGCAAATAGGATGGCGTTTTAAGATTGTGAAGGAGGTTAAATAGCAGACACAATAACCGAGAGTTCCTGCGAAGTCAAATAGGGAGCCACTTGACTATCTTGCTAAAATTAGAAACGTGATCATACTTTTTAAGGTAAAAAACAAAACGAATACAAATATTTTGCAAACGCTCAAGTTTGTTTAAAAGCTCCTCGGTGGCAACCAAATAACAGGCATCGGCGTAATCTATAATAGGCTGAATGAGAGTTTGAGCAAGGGAGATTTTGGTGTTTAAGGGCAAGAAGCTCTGGATACATTTCAACGAATGGAATGTGTAGTGCACTTTGCGACTGACTTGAGCAACATGGGCAGTCCACGATAAGTAGGAATCCATGATCACCCCCAGGTTTTTAACCGTATTTGCGTATTCAATCTGAACTCCATTCAAAAAGAATGGAGACAGCGACGCAACATCGAGCCTGTTCCGCATATACCTGCCACCAATAAAAATGACATGGGATTTCATAGGGTTGATTTGCAGTCCCGCGACACTCGCTAATCGAATCCAGGTCCTTGTTCATGGCAGACACGGCGGCTACCGCATCTTCCCTTAAGAAATTATTCTAAAGCTGCAGATCGTCGGCATAGAGATGGAAGTAGGAAGAGATGACTCTGGTAACAGAGTTAATGAAAATAGAAAAAGAAGAGGAGAGAGAACGCCACCCTGAAGCACACCTGAGGTAAGAGAGCACCAATCAGAAGGCGACTCGTTGAGACGAACCCGCTGCGAGCGGCCTTTAAGATAGGAGTCGAACCAACCAATAGAGGATGAGGAGAAATTCAAAGAATTAAGGATCCCTAAAAGGATATCGAAATCAACAGCATTAAAGGCAATGCTAAAGTCGAGAAGCACAAGTAAAGTAAGAGATGTGTGGTCCATCGCCCAGTGGATGAATTACATAAGAAAGTCCCCGGAAAACGCCCGCCCTTCATCAATAAAACGCATTAAAAGGCAAATCTAGCAAAGAAGAGGATAGCATGTTATAAAAAGTTATACCAAGCCCAACAAATGAGTTATGAACCTTATGAAGCCGGTGAAATGGGGCACGTAATTTTTGTCCTTATTTCTGGTGTTAATATTGTGAAAATCACTGTTTTTAGAGTATACTCGTAAGTGTATATTTTGCCTATTATATCTTTAAAAAAATCTCTTAGAAAAACTCTGGCACCAAGCTGGTAAATTGCTCGAACAGCTCGTTTTTGAAGAACAAATATATTTTGAGGGTCTACCCTTTATGGCAGAACTTTTTTTGTCATAATATTATTTTGCTAAACAGCGGGCAGCATAAACATCATTTCGCAGAAAATCGTTTGGCAGACACTCATTCAAAACTCATAAGTTTCTAAGTCAGAATCATCTTTAGGCATAAACTTTATATCCATTATAATTAAAAAGTGCAGGCCGCTTTTCAAGACATGCGACACTTAATGACATAATCCGCCGGTCTCTTGCCAGCATCAATGTGCCTGCTCTTCATGAGCCGACTGGCATTGTCAGAGATGATGGCAAAAGACCTGATGGTGTGTCTTTGGTCCCGTGGAGTTTGGGACGGATGCTTGTGTGGGACGCTACCTGTGTAGACACACTGGCACCGTCCCACCTCCAACGGACTACTTCTAAAGCGGGTGCAGCGGCAGAAAATGCCGAAAATCTGAAAGTTATTAAATATGGAGGCCTTGGCAGACAGTACAACTTTGTGCCCTTTGGCGTCGAGACCCTCGGTCCGTGGGGTCCCAGTGCGCATAAGTTATTTGCGGAAATCGCGAAACGTCTAGTTGATGTAACTGGTGACCGAAAAGCTGGCGGCTTTCTCGCGCAACGCATCAGCATTGCAATTCAGCGAGGAAATGGCGCCAGCATCCTTGGTACAATGCCCCGAGGGCCTTTTTTAAGCTTAACTTAGTTTTAATTTAATTTAGTTAATGTTAATAATCATCTTGTAATTTGGTTATGTAAATAAATTTGTAACGATTAAAAAGTAGAACCTCAATATCGCAGAAAGTTCACACTCAGAATCGTCTTTTGGTATACATTTCATATCGACAGTCATTAAATCAAAACGTTCGTTAAACGGTCAGGGATATACTTTTAAACAAGCGTACACCATGCATGCAACAAGCATGCAGCATGCAAGCAAGCATGCAACATGCAGCAAGCATGGTTTCTGTCACGGCTCCGGCGCTGCGGGGCTCCGAAGGTCCCATGCGAGCTTATCGTCGCAGATGGTTTTAGCGCTCACCACCTGTTCCTCAGCTGGCGCCGCTCCGCGCCTACGTGGGCTTAAATTACACTCTAGGGGTAGGGCAGACAAGACTACGTGGAGTCGGTTTTGCAGCGATTCTTTTCTGTCACTAACATATTAACTATTTTTCATAGTATGCCAAGTGAAATTGTACCAAATAATGTTCGCTTTAAGTTATGCTAAATTAAATTATGCGGAATTTTAACTTTGCCAAAGGTAAAATAAAATTCTGCCATCTTAAAGTTATGCCATTGTAAATTCGGACATATAAAATTTCGGCCAAACAATTATTATGTTAAACAATTTTTATGCCTTAATAATATTCGTTTGAAGAAAATTATGCCAAGTGTGTTATGCCAAATAAATTTCGGAGCATCAAGATTCTGCCGGATAGAGGGAATCCATATTTTGAATGTCCGATACTTTGCCCCACAGCAGAATACCGTAGATGATAAGGCTATGAAAATAACTAAAATAGACTAATCGAGTTGTATCAACCTCAGCGTATTGTCTTACTTTTCTGACGGTGTATGAGGCCGATCTGAGCCTTCCTGCTAGGCTTGATTATGTATGTGGGCCCCACTGAAGTTTGACATCTACTGTTATACCAAGAAAAACTGCCGAGTCTACACCACCCCATTATCTAAGACGATGTTGGGACCTAGATTTCTAACATTCCGTAAGGCGAACTTTATACATTTCGTTTTCTTGGCATTGAGAACTCAGTTATTTGTCGTAAACTAATCCTTATGATCGCAATCCATTGAAATCGCACTGTTTACGTCGTCAAAATCTTGTGTATTGCTGTCTACTTTAAAAAGAAGAGAGGTTTCATCTGCAAAAAGTACAACCTCACAGATACCCTTTAAATAGAATGGTAAGTCATTAATAAACACTAAGATTTAGAATGTACCCAGTATAGAGCTTCGACAGACACCTAACTGACTTGTAGCCCGGAAGTTTCCACACCATGAAAATCTACACATTGGAACCTAATAAGTAAATAAGACTTTATTCATTTGAGAGCTTCTTTTTAGACACCGTAATGACGTAGTTTACGCAAAAGCGTGTCATGGTGCACGCAATCAAAGGCTTTGGAGAGATCATAGAAAACTGCAATAGCACTTTGCGAGTTCCGAGTATCCTATGTGTATATCGGGGATGTTCCTACGGGGTCGAGACTTATGCAGTGAAATCACGGGGCGCAGAAAGTTATTTATAAAGCATAATAACACACATTTTGTTAGCTTAAAACTGTAAATTAAACCTACTTATTAAAATTCTTAAATTCATTTTTTGTCTCTCGCCTATCTTGACATTTCATGCTTTTATACTCTAGAAACATGAAATGTCAAGATTTCATGTTTAATTTCATCATGATCATGCTTCATCAGATTTAATGCTGTGCCAACATATTTTTTATGAGAGTGCGCTTGACGAATTTCCATACAAACACATTGCTCCGTAATATTTTTAACTATATTACGACCTATTTTTAATATTGTTATTTTTTTTCTTTTTTATTTGCATGCCTGTTTCATTTTATCATTAAAGGATCGTACAGACTGGTGCTATATCGCGGGTGCGACAGGCAGTGCGACGCGCAATGCAAAACTTTCCATGAAGTTTTCATAGAAATTGTGCTACTAGTGTCGCGTCGCACCTGTCTACGGGAGCCTTAACACATTATGTAACTTTATTGTACGTAATTGTAAGCGCACGCCGCATTAATTGTATACCTAACTTGTTTAAATAAAATGTGGAAAATTTCGTGGGTTTATTATCTCACTATGTAGCTTAAATTTTGTGTCAAACTGTAATGTGTTACCGTTTATTTTCTCAGATAAATAAAATAAAATAAAATTTCATAGGTGATGAATTCTAAAAATCATTACATTTTTCCGCTTTAATTCATAGCGCACACTATGTGACATGCGACTGCGACAGCTCGGCGACTAAACGCAACGACAGGCTACGGCCACCAAATGACTCCCATGACAATGGCTACCAATGACAGACAATGATGACTAGTGGCACGGTGCTCGCGCACACTCAACGACAGTGGCATGCGACAGGTCAAAACGACCGTCTCTCTTGAATAGTCAAAGTAAATTATCACTTCCTGCACGATGTCTGTCGTCACAACAAATAGTCGCAGATGCATACGACAACTTTGCGTCTTGTTGAAGTGACCGATTGGTCTTAGTGTTGCTGTTATCTGTCAGCGAATGAATAAATTTAAATTTTTATTTTACTAAATTATTCTTTTAGACAAGTTTTATTTACTTATTATGATTATGAACAATATGAACCAGTATCACCTTTCTTTTTTACAAGTGCTAAAATCGATTTAAAATATTTATTTTATTTATAGTTCATTATGATATAATTTTAACAGAGAATTCTCATTGTTCTTCTCAAACAGAGCCCCTGCCATCAAATCTCTTCACCACCATTGGTTGACTGGAAGAGAATGCCTAAGGCAGGAAGTCCGGCTTTGTACCTTTTTTGTGTGTACACACATTTAAATAAATTTCATACCAAGTATAATGTGTATAAGAGAAGACACTGATTAAAATTCAAGCAGGGCTTAAGGCGCTTTGCGTTCATGAAAAAAACATGTCCCAAACTTAAATTAAAAAATCTGCCTAATTGCGCGTCGGACCACGCACAAGGAAGGGTTCCGTAATTGGGATGAATTTTATACCAAGAACAAACTTAACATTGTAATTAATAAAGAAGTTCTCCCATACATTCCAACTGCAAATGTAAGTTGGTCGACTATTAATCGTTAAGTTGTAAAGCTTACTTAGCTGTGATCGTTTTCCTTTTAACTAATGCCGTGAATTGTTTCACATATCCCAAAACAACCATTTATTTGGCAGGGGGACACTTGATTCTAATAAAAAATTGTACTTTAATTTTACAGCTTAATATTACGCAAACGGATCCCCGAATCGAAAAATTGTTAACTTAGACCCGCAATATTTTTAAACGGTATCTTCAAAGATACCGTTTAAAAATATTGATATCATCCCCATTTTACGTGCAAGGGAGGTACATACCCTACAATATTTTTTTTCAAGATCGTATTTTACCACTTTGTCAGCGTAATAATTATGTATGGGTCATACCAAATTACAGCTTGCTAGTATTAAGAGTCTTCTGAACTAAGCCGCGGACATGGCGAAACTATAAGGGTTCCTCGTTGTCTACGGAACCCTAAAAATGATCCGATGAACTGCCTCCTTTTCAAGAACTTCGGAATTAAAACTATTTTCAGTAAAACAGGAATTAATGTTCCGAACTAGCAGGAAACTTATAGAATAGAGTGAAAAGACCTCTTTGAGAGTCTGCTCTGGGAGTCTGAGAAGCTTTTCAGATAAAAATATCAGCTGAAGTTTTAATAAAGTAAGGTAAGTACTCACCTAGCTTATTACTGAGCGCATTCGAGAACTTTCTAAAGAGCTGAGCAAATTTAAGTTTGTGTTTATATTGAATTAGAAATTGGAGAAAAATGTAGTTGTTACCTTAGACGATATAGCTCTATAGAACATACCATCACATCTGTAAAACCGGAAGGATTAGGCAGAAGTGTACTTTAGTAAACCCACATATCGCCAGTTATGTTTAAGTCCCATGTAATAGGGAGGGTGATTTAGATTTAGTCCTTGTAATTTCCCTTATGTAATTATTTAGACTGGGAAGTAGGATGACCTCACGAGAAGAGATTGCCTTTGAGTGACTAACTAGGAAAAATAGCTGGGATGTCTTGAATGTGCTTATTTTTATGTAGCTATCCTTCAAACCAGAACACAGCATTGATATGGGTACAAGGTATACGAGTATCCCAGTCCCAGAGGGCCAGGATAAAGCGACATTAGAATAGCGATGACATAATATAACATCGCGCCTGTTTTCCCCGAAGCGAATAATCCAACACTTTTCTGCCTTTACATAAGCGATATCCTATAGAACCCACATTTCGCATTTTTTTTTTTTTATGATATCGCTTATTTAAAGGCAGAAAAGTGTTGGATTATTGACATGAGCTACCGAAAAGCTTATTTGAATACTTTTTTGATATCGGTAGGTTGTTGATTCGTAAAAGTCATAGAACTAGGTAGTGTCAATGTTCAAATAATTGAATTTAACGGTTTGAACTTAAATCACACGAAAATTTACTTCATACTTTAATTCCATCGCCTCACATTTTTTCGTCCATCTATCGCATGTCGCATTACAGCCGGCCGCGGAGTAGGGGTGAAGTAAAAGGCTCGGCAGAGCAGCCAAGGGCAATATGGCGGCGCCCGTGGCTCGCATCAGCTTCACTAAAGTATCACTTGCATGGTTTCATAAAATCACACAATTTTTTCTTAAAGGCCGAAAAACAAGTTTGCCCGAAAATGGTTCTTTCGAAAGCTACTCAATCTGTCTAGACTTTTCCCAACTATGTTGGGGTCGGCTTCCAACCGTTGCAGGTGAATACCAGTATTTTACATGGAGCGATTGCCTATCTGACCTCCAAAACCCAGTAACTGGTTAACACGATACCCCTTGGTAAGACTGGTTGTTAGATTTTCAGGCTTCCGACAAGCCGCAACGACTGTCCCCGTAAGATCTACAAATGACAGCTGGGACCAACAGCTGTATGCGCTTTCCGAGGCACGGAGAGGTCTTGGTATGTAAAGATTGTCACCCAACCACGGAGCAACCGCGGTAAGCGTAGCTTTACCTGATCGATCGACCCGTGCGGCTGTTAGCCACAAACTCTTGTGGACCGGATATAAATTCAGACTTGTTACAGTTGTAATGGCAAACATGTCATTTGGTTTAAATAGGTTTTTATTTTTAATATTTTGCATAGATTCTTTTATATTTAGAGAATGTGAAAACGTTGTAGGCTATATTTGTAGACCTTATATTTTTTATTAAGTACCTGTTATTTGAAAACATTGTAAAAGCCAATTATTTTTAAAAGAGTAACCGTGCGGTTTCTTGCCGGCTCTTCTCCATAGGAAACGACCAATTGGAACCGTGCAGCTAGCTTCTGACGTTTCTTATGTGCCTTGTAGGTTTAAGTCAAAAAAATATTTTGATTTTGATTCTTTATTTCGAAAAACTATTATGCGACGTTGTTAAAAGATCCCATAGATAAATTCTCTCCACTATTCCATTGCTTACTCTAGGATGCATATCCAGTACGGCTCTAATAATCCTTCGTATCCTAAGGGCACGTCTTCCTGACCATTATCGCGCCCCCCGGTCTACTCTTTGATATGCAATGGTCTCTGTTGTCGCATGAAACATGAGGCTCCAGGGACTAGTGTGAATCCTAGGGTTCATTCGAGCAATCGAGTCTGGCTTTACCAGACTCATTCATTCATTCATTTATTTAGAAAAACTCAAAACCACTTTGGCTTTGATTAATAAACGAACATAAACATTGACCAAAGGGTCACTAACCTCTGGTCCATATCATAGCTAGTCTGTAGGGAGATGATTTTAATTAAATCCGATGTTTACATGCAACTGTTGACTCAAATGGCCTGGTTGATTGGAAAATTACTAGCATGGGGGTAGGAACTAGTTCTGTGAAACATTAATTAAGGCTAGTTATATTGACGAGCTATTCATTTATTGATTGAACTGTCAGGTAATTATAATTTGGTCTGGTAACTAGAATCAATTTTAGAGGGGCTCGTTCGTGGCCCCGTTTACCAAACCCTGTTCGTTTGGACTTACCAAAGAATATCGTGTTCCCCAGTAACGTTGTAGTAAGTTGTGAATGTCAGATAGGCAGTAGCTTCGTGTAAAATACTGGTATTCAGCTGCATCCGGTACAACATACAAGCTGAGTGGATTTAAGTTAAGCGAATTCATCGAAATATGTATAACACTGTTCATACCAGGTGAAACCCCTTCACCAAGCCATCATCTACTCATTCTGTAAGTAAGCTTTGACCAAAAATAATTGCTGGGAAACGACTGTTATTTTTAGTGTGAAAATTCGCTCAAATGTGTTCATATGGGTGCATGCAAGGGTACAGTGATCGTGGGAACGTTTCAAGATAAGTTAGAAAATAACATTTAAAACTTGATGTCATAAAAAAACATTAAAAAAAGTTAAAACTTTTACCAGAAGATTCCCAGGTCCAGTAATAACGGGAAGAACAAGTTACTATGGGCTTCGTTAAGAGGGTTTTTACACTCGTTATGCGAGTACAACGTGGTTAAGTAATAATATTCTCAAACAACACTTTGTATATATGGTATAATTAAGTGTAATATAATGTGAGTGTAATATTTTTACAGAACCATTAATTTAGCCGACAAAATTAAAGAATTCCTCTTCGTAAATAGCAGGCACAGACACAAAAATCTGAGATATTATACACTTTAAAATCAGAGGTGAAATTAACTCATATTACTCGAAGTTTTTATACTATTTAAATTTTAGATGGCGGGCGGACAGAAAGCGCTCTTGAATTCGCTCAAATTTCTTAAATGTTATTTAGGATTTAAAAAAAAAACTAGGTTTTTATGTATATAAAACGGTAAGTATAATGAACAGTGATCGGAATAGGTAGAGCAATAAGTTCAAAGAACAGAGAAAAAAAAATATTCTGCAAAAAAAAAGTTGTCGTATTGTCCACTCCTTACGACATTTTTTTTTTTTTCGGAATATTTTTTCCGAATTTCGGGACATTACTTAAGTACAATTAAAATGAATAAAGTCAACTAAAATCAACTATCGAATTCATTTCCTGTTTCTGTTTAAAAAAAAACAAAGGTAATTCGTTTGAACGATGTAAGTAAGCGCGGAAGCTAATGTAATTTACATACCAGCTAAAACAATTTTATAGCTTCAATAGTTCCGAAAAATATTTTGTCGTAAGGCGTCTCTACTTTGTCTTTGCTCTTTTTCGAACTTTAGGTATTTTAACTCTACTTATTCCGATCACTGATAATGAGTCAAGTTTTACAATAATGTCGTTTGCACTGAAATCCACTGTATACATTTACTAAGAGAGATGTTCTACGCGCATTCTTCGGTTGCGGAATGTCGGTCGGCGCGGGGTGGGCTGCGCTAGAGCGTTGCTAGTCCCCCTTTTTCGCCTCGCTCGCCTTAGTGCGAGGCGCGTACAAATTTTGAGATAATTTTCAGAAATCAATCTGAAGAAATAACGACCTTCCAGTAGCTTGAATACTATATATTATTAACAATAAATTATAAAGGCACGATAACTAAAAGCTTACTTTGAAAAGACACATATGGCACATTTGATGTCAAACACCTTTTGACGCCTGAAATATGTAACAGGCTGTGGCGGCCATCTACATCACCACATGCGAACTACGCAACAAACTGATGTCAAGCAAAACCCTGCATCAAGCGCAAGCAGAGTGTATCGCTCAACTAGCATATATACAACATCCCGACATCAACAGTTGGGCAGTTGCCCACCAGACACGATAACCGTCTGGTCGGAGGATACTCCCTTTTCTATGGAGGATGAGTGAACTTTACACCCTGTTCCTCATGTCTCTATAGGGCAAACACTTGCTATGATGATTCCACAAGGCGATTGCGTTCTTACTATTTTCTAACACAATTTAGTTGTCCTGAAAATTGTATGAGTAGAGAGCTCTAGTTTTATTTTGGCAGTTATTTTCATATTCTTTGGTTGTAGGTCTCAGAAATTTTCTATAAGAAATCTTATAGAAAAAGATTGTCACTTACTTATTTTTGACAAAAAAAAGCCTTGAGGCGGTGGCAAAGGCGTTTGATGTTCATTATAAGTAGGGTATGTCCTAGAACCAAAAATTCGAAGACATGTGACATCTACCAACCCGCACTGGGCCCGCGTGGTGGATTACGGCCCACTCCCTCTCACAGAAAGGAGGCCTGCGTCCCAGCAGTGGGACCATTGTAATAATAATAATAAATAATAAGCTGGCAACACCAACGTCAACACGTCACAAAATACGTTCTCTAATATATTTTCAATAATAATTTTTTTCGACACAGTTTTTTTTTTGTTATTGTAAAACAGTTTATCAAGAATAAATTCAAGTCAATCACCATATTTAATAAAGTGCAAAATGAACCACAATATTCGAGACTTCCATCAAAAACTGCTGAACCGGAGGTGACATCTGTCATGTCACCTTCGATAGAACAAATACATATAAGAACGATTATGAAATGTTGACGAGATCAGCTGCACGTGCACGCCCACCACCTCCGGACTCTTCGCTCAGCTCCGCCTCGCCGCCGCCGGTACCCAGCCCCACCGTGAGTGCTGTGACGACACCGGCCGCGGTAGTTGCGTTGAGCTCGAGCGACGAGTATTTTTCCCCGCCGACGTCGCCAACACCTGTACGTCGGCAGGGGAGAGGCCGGCCACCGAAGAGCTTGGGACTTAGGGGCCAACTAGCCCCGAGCCGGGTCCCCGCTGCCGGTGGTTGTGTGCAGCGCATGAGATGGACTCAGTCTATGAACGAGAACGTCATGCGCGCATATTACGGGTCTACAGAGGGGGGAACTAACCTCACTGCGTACCGTGTTAGGATGCTGTCTCTGTTCCAGGAACTAGAGCCAACCGTCAACGTCTCGGCCCAACGACTATCGGATCAAGTGCGGGTCATCCAACGCAATCACAGGTTGGATGATGCCGCACTTGATAGGCTGCGCTCAGAGGTACTGAGCAACCATATCGTCTCAACTCCGGCACAAACCGCGACACATGCGCCAATCATTGATGCTATCCCGCCGCGGTCCAATCACGATGTTGAAGAGGAGGATGATAGGGTTGCCACAGTAAGTAGCCAGTGCAACGTCCGATTGAGGAGCGCACTGGAAGATGCGTTTCGCGAGTATAGGTCCACTCCGACCGAACTTAGACCCCGACTACCACGCCTACCCATGCACAAGAAAAATAGGGCGCTGGTATGTGCCTTGGACTCGCTGCTTAAGGATTTCTTCGAGAGCAGCGAGGATCTCGTTGATACACACTCGATCCTGTATTGCGCGGCTGTTGCGGCATGTCGTTTAGCAAACGTGAAGTTCCCAAACTGTGACGAAGCTACTCGACCAAAACCAGCCGTACCAGCCTGGCAATACAGGATCGAGCGTCGTATTGATGGGGCCAGGGTACTCATCAGCAAACTATACTGCTTCAGGGAGGGAAATACACGACCACGTGTGATGCGCTTTGTAAGGCGGGCATTCTCGGGGACTGGAATCAGCCCTCGAGAATACATGTCCCGTGTCACAGAGCGCATCGACTTCCTGAAGCAGAAAGTTTGTGCATGGGCGAGCCGTATTCGGCGGTATAAGCGGCGAGTTGATCGATACACGCAAAATCGCATGTTCCAGAGCGATGAGAGGTGGGTATATAGAGCTTGGGAGCGACCTGAACAAAACGAGACAGACATGTGCCGCCCAGATGATGCCACCACGACTGCGTTCTGGCGCAGCATCTGGTCGGAACCTGTCTGCCATGCTGAGGCTGACTGGATGCGGGATGTCGAGCGAGTGTGTGAAACTATACCAGAAATGGAAGTAGTCGTTATCACGCCATCAGATATAGCTAGAGCGGTCCGTCCGTTACCGAATTGGAAATCACCGGGACCGGACGGACTGCACAACTTTTGGCTGAAATGGCTAACTAGTTCACACACTTGCCTGGCATCTCAGTTCCAGTCATCCTTAGAGTCTGGGTCGCTACCACAGTTTCTGACAACAGGCATTACCCACCTGCTCCATAAGTCAGGTAGTCCTGCGGAACCCAAGAATTATAGACCGATCACGTGTTTGTCGACGGTCTATAAACTTCTTACATCCATATTGAGAGCGAAAATTAACACACACATTGACAGTAATTCCATTATGTCTGCCTCTCAAAATGGATGTAGGAACGGGTCCCGTGGCACTAAGGAGCTACTTCTCATCGACATGGCCATTAGCCAACAGGTTCGTCGATCCCGCAAGGATCTGTCGACTTGCTGGATAGATTATAAGAAGGCCTACGACTCGGTGCCACATACATGGCTCATGAAGGTGCTGGAGTTGTACAAAATAGATACGACTCTACGCACCTTCCTTGAATCATGTATGGGGCAATGGAGGACAGTCCTTCGCTATCCGGGGTGTCGACGGATCCAGGGGAATGATGAGCCTGTATGGATTAAACGGGGAATATTTCAGGGCGACAGTTTGAGTCCACTTTGGTTCTGCTTAGCCCTGAATCCTCTAAGCACACTGCTGGAGGATTCAGGGCTAGGCTATCGGTTGAGGAGAGGTGGTCAGGTCATATCTCACCTTCTCTACATGGATGACTTAAAAATATTTGCCCCCAACAAATTGCGACTGATGGAGCTACTGAAGGTAACTGAAACTTTCAGTGGCGCCATCAGAATGGAGTTTGGTGTGGACAAATGTACGGTCATGCATGTGAAGCGAGGGGAGATAATGGAATCCGAGGGAATTCAACTTTCGGATTCCATACACCTTAGATCCCTCTCCTCACCCGAAAGCTATAAGTATTTGGGTATGTCGGAAGCGTTAGGCATCAACGTTACTGACATGAAGCAATTGTTGAAGGAGCGCTTTTTTGGCCGCCTGAAGAAGGTATTGATTAGTCTTCTTTCAGGCGGAAACAAGGTGCGCGCCTTCAACGGTTGGGTCATGCCGGTTTTGATGTACTCTTTCGGCATACTCAAATGGACTCAGACCGAACTCGACGCCCTGGATAGGAGGGTCCGTACACTGTTGACCGCAAACCGGATGCATCACCCACGATCATCGGTGATGAGACTGTACATCCCGCGGAAGTGCGGGGGTCGAGGCTTTTTAAATGCAAAGACCCTTCACAACCGCGAGATATGCAGTCTCAGGGAATATTTTTTGAAAGCCGAAGTGGGTATGCACCGTGATGTGGTCGCAGTGGACAAGGGGCTCACCCCACTTTCCATGGCTAAAGAGAACTGGTGCAAACCTGTAGTACTTACCACGGATGACCGCAAGGAGATATGGCAAAACAAGGAGCTACACGGGCGCTTCTATCGGGCTCTTCATGAGCCCGATGTAGATTTCTTAGCGTCCGTAGCCTGGCTACGTTTTGGGGACCTTTTCGGGGAAACTGAAGGTTTTATCTGTGCAATTATGGACGAAGTTATCTTGACGAATAACTACCGGAGACATATTATGAAGGACGGGACGGTTGACGTGTGTCGGGCATGCCACCGTCCGGGTGAGTCTATCAGACATATTATCTCTGGTTGTTCTCGTCTGGCTAACGGCGAGTACTTACACAGACATAACCAAGTGGCTAGGATTATTCACCAGCAACTTGCTTTGAAATATAAACTTGTGAACTCTGAGGTACCGTATTACAAGTATGTGCCCGACCCAGTTCTCGAAAATGACCATGTCACGTTGTACTGGGATCGGTCTATTATTACTGACAGGACTATTGTCGCCAATAAGCCTGATATAGTGGTGATAGATCGATTAGCGCGCCGCGCAATGATAGTCGATGTTACCATTCCACATGACGATAACCTCGTGAAAGCTGAGAAAGAGAAACAAATAAAATATCTCGACTTAGCACACGAGGTTGTTGACATGTGGAATGTGAACTCAGCTGTCATTGTGCCGATTGTCGTTACGGCCAATGGCCTGATGGCCGAAAGCCTCAACCATCATCTCTCGAGGCTCTCGTTAGGCGGCTGGATCAAGGGCCTGATTCAGAAGGCAGTACTCCTCGATACGGCTCGCATTGTGAGGAGGTTCCTGTCTCTGGAGCCCTAACCACCGGTAACTTGGACCCTGCTCCCGATACCGGCGGACCACTATTTTATATATTTTTAAATGTTTTTTTATGTTTTTTCTAAGAAATATTTAAAAATGTATTTTATAAGGCAAAAAACTTAATAAACGAAATAATAATAATAATGTTTATTTCCAGTAAAATGATTACAAGATTACAAGTACAGTAATATGATACAACATAAAGTGCATTAAGTATTATCTCTGGCATACTCCTGGCACCCAAACTAGGTTTATAGCCTGTGACTTGGGGACCAGTAATTCCTTAAGGGTAGATAGTTGATCAAAAGTTACAATAAAACATTATAGGCTGAATATGCATAGGTAGGACGACCAGGCTTGCGTGCGGCAGCGGAGCGGGTCCCTGCCGGGGTCGCGGGAAGGTACTAAAGGGTCACCGAGGCCCCTGGAAACACAGGCAACGGAAGGAATACGGGTGGGTTTTAGTCAGTAAGAGTCTAACATACCCTCCCGCTCCGCCCAGAGCGGGAGAAGTTATTTGATGATTTACCACCCAAAAAAAAAAAGCGGCGAGGAACTATAGTGGACGTTTCGTTCGCTAGCCCTTCTGTCGCGAGCCGTATCCGCGACTGGCATGTCGCCGTGGAGGTGGAGACGTTGTCGGATCACCGATACATTCGTTTTGACGTCTCCACCCAGACCACCGGCGGCCACAGTCCACCGGCCCCGCGAACGGACGGTCCACGCTGGGCGCGTAAGTGCATCGATAGGGAGCTTCTCGAGGAGGCTGCTATTGTCCAGGCCAGGATCCGGGAGTCGGTAACGAATGGACCCGTCGACGTCGAAGAGGAGGCCCTGTGGTTCCGCGGGGCGATGACGCAAATCTGCGACGCGTCCATGGCCCGCGTCCACACACATTCAGCAAGGTGCCAGGTGTACTGGAGGTCTGCCGAGATCGCGCAGTTACGTGTCACATGCGTGGCGGTCAGGCGCCAGTACACCCAATACCGGAGGAGACGTCGTCGGGTCCCTGTCGATGAAGCCGCGCCGTATGAGGTGTACTGCGCGGCGAAGGAGGCCATGTGGCTGGCCATCGGCGAAGCGAGGACGCGAGCCAGGAAGGAGATGTTGGAGACTCTCGACAGAGATACTTGGGGGCTTCCCTATCGAGCGGTTCGAGGGAAACCTTGAGCCGCAGCGCCTTTACTCACGGAGAGTCTCCAACCTGAGGTGCTGGAGGAGGCAGTCTCAGCCCTCTTTCCGGCAAGAGCAGAGCATATTCCGCCGCCAATGACTCTGCCCACAGTCGCAGAGCCTACAGAAGAGCCATCAGCGTCCCAGAGGTGACACAGGCAGAGATGATGCGGCTCCGGGCCAAGAACATGAGTCCAGGGCCCGACGGAATCCACGGCCGTGTGTTAGCCCTCGCCCTGAAGGAGCTGGAGCCCCAACTGAGAGGACTCTATACAGCGTGCCTTGAGTATGGCCAGTTTCCCACTTTGTGGAAATCTGGCCGTCTGGTCCTGCTCAGGAAGACGGGGCGCCCTGCGGACTCGCCGTCCGCGTACAGGCCCTGCTGCTAGATGAGGTATGTAAACTGTTCGAGCGGATAATTGCTGCCCGCCTCGTCGGCCATTTATACAGAAAGGTGCCTGACCTGCCGAGAGCCAGTTCAGCTTTCGGCAAGGGCGCTCCACTATCCACGCAATATCGCGGGTGAGAGTGCTGGCAGAGGAAGCGGTGTCCCGGGGCGGGGTGATGTTGGCGGTGTCCTTGGACATCTCCAACGGCTTCAACACCCTGCCCTGGAGTTGTATTCAGGAGGCACTGCGGTATCATTGGGTGCCTCCCTTCCTCCGCCGCATTGTTGGGGCTTATTTGGAGGAGAGGTGTGTCACCTAAATAGGACGTGATGGCGGAAACCAGCGCCGCATGTCGTGCGGTGTGCCACAGGGCTCGGCCGTGGGCCCGCTCCTGTGGAACATCGGGTACGACTGGGTGCTGCGGGGCGAGCTCCAGCCGGGCATGGACTTGACGTATTATGCGGACGACACGCTGATCACGGCCCGGGGGAGTCCAGGGAGTATTCGAGCGCTGGCTTGGGAGGAGGTATGGCTTCCTGTCGTTTCGGGTGACGCAGGTGCTCTCGGGGCATGGTTGCTTCGGGAATTACCTGTGTCGCATAAACAGGGAGCCGGACGCGCGGTGTCAGCACTGCGTCGACTGCCGGATGGACACGGCGCGGTATACGCTGCAGGGTGCCACTTGGGAGGGGCCGCGTCATGCCCTCATCTCAGGAGCAGGCAGCGACCTGTCGATGAAAACCGTGGTCGACTCGATGGTCGGCAGCGAGGAGTCCTGGAACGCGGTGGTATCCTTCTGCGAAACAGTCATGTCGCAGGAGCAGGCTGCGGCAAGGGACCAAGAGATCTCTTCCACGCAGCAGGCGCACTGGGCGTCAGTGGACAGCGGACAACGCCCTATTCCAGCCCTATGCCAGCCTAAATGGGTCCAGGGGCGACGGATTTGGGACTTGGATCCGTCGCCCTCCACACAACAGGACCCGAGGCGGCAGCACGTAGTGTTCCACGCGCGCCCCTACTGGATGTCGTGGGGGGAGTCTTACACCTCATTGCCCCCGCCGGGGACCGCGGAAGTCGCATAAGATCCCATGATCCCCGGTGCAAGTGTGGGAGGGAAATACTGGGGAGGTTTTTAGTCAGTAAGAGTCTGACGCCCTGGGGCGGGCGGAAGACATCCATGTAGATTATCCACCCCGGAACAAAAAAAGGTTGACTAAGATATCTTGCTCTGCAAAAACCAGTAAATAGCAATAGCTTCGATAAATTACGATACAAATGGTAATAATTTTATTAGGCTAATAGTGTCCCTGCCGGGGTCGCGGGAAGGTACTAATGAGTCACCGAGGCCCCTGGCAACACAGGCAACGGAAGGAACACGGGTGGGTTTTAGTCAGTAAGAGTCTGACACACCCTCCCGCTCCGCCCAGAGCGGGAGAAGTTATTTAATGATTTCCCACCCAAAAAAAAAAGGCTAATAGTGTCACTATCAAATAAAGCAATTTTGATACATGTTAATATTAAAACACAAGAAAAATAGACCAATAAGAGAAAAGTTAGTCACCCAACCCTGGTCTCCCATACTAACTAGTTCAGCTACTTATCTCATAAAAAGGAACTACATTCAATCCTCAATCAATCAATCTACCTAGCCCTTTCCCAACTACGTTGGGATCGGCTTCCCGTCTAATCGGATACAGCTGAATACCAGTATTTTACATGCTACTGCCTATCTGACCTCCACAACACAATACCCCTTGGTAAGATTGGTTGACAGACTTTTGATCTTCTGACTACCCGTAACGACTGTCAAAGATCTACGATCTACGAAACTTAACGTGCCTTCCGAGGCATGGAGGGGTCTCGATATGTAATGGTCATCCCTCCACGAACCGACCGTCCGGAAAGTGTAGCTTAACTTTCGAGCGACCCGTGTGGCTGGTACTATTTATCCAGGAACCCTCAGAAGCACATTCAATTGACCTTCTGACTGACCTTACAACATTTTTCCGTAAAGAAAATATTTTTGCATTTTCTAATATTCTAAAATTCTGACGTATAAGTAGTCCAGAGTTTTCCCAAGTAATTGGCCGCGAGACTTGCGTTCTTTTCGACCTCGGAATGTTCCCTCGTAGATTCCTAACACTTTCCTCGTTATTTATGTCTATAATAAAGTTAATTATTGCTATTTCCTAGAGCTAAATACTTGTAATTAACTGCAAGTTGTCCGATAGCGAAAAAGTTGCTCTAAACTTTACTTTAAGTTATTATTTTGTTAATGATTCAGGGGGGAGGAATTCTTTTAGAGTTTTAACCTACACCCTATAGTGGATGATACTTTCAATCACAATTTGAGGGTAATTGAAGGAAATTCCTAATCCATTGCTTCATTGCTCGAAAAAAAAATTCTACTCAACAATGTTAAGGCGCTGACAAGAGGTAAACTATGTATATAAGTAGGCTTGTCCTAAAACAAAAGAATGGTAAACCTATATAGGTTGTGGTAGCGAAAAAAAGTATAATTATGTTAATCTTGAACATATTAGGTTGGGGAAAAAGTCTTTTCGCATTATAGTATGTATGAACTTGTAATAAAATCTCTTTGGGTATACTATTTGTATCTGGCTGGTTTGGTATCATTGAAAGTTTAAATTTTAAAGAACATAATTCCAAATTCAAATGAGGTAAATCTGTGATTTTCATTTGTTTTTCGTACCGTCAAGATGAGTGAATCTAATGAAGAAATTGGATACATTTTAAAATTTTACTACAAAAAGGTAAGAACGCAACGCAAGTCGCCAAAACAAATTTGCGATGTTTATGGACCTAGTGCAGTATCTGTGAGAGTAGCACAAATTTGGTTTAAGCGTTTTCAATCCGGAAATTTTGATGTCAAAGATGCACGTTGCTCTGGTCGCCCTATACGGATAAAATGGATGCCATTTTTGAAAAAGTGGAGCAAGATCGGCATATCAGTAGTTACGACGTAGCTGAAGAACTGGGAATTGACCACAAAACAGTTTTGGCGCATTTGAAAAAAACTGGTTACACAAAAAAGCTCGATATTTGGGTACCTCACGAGCTCACTGAAAGAAACCTAATGAACCGTGTACTCATTTGTGATTCTTTATTACGACGTAATGAAACCGAACCATTTTTGAAGAAACTGATAACTGGTGATGAAAAGTGGATCACGTACGACAAGAACGTGTGAAAAAGGTCGCGGTCAAAGGCCGGTCAGGTTTCACAGACTAAGGCGAAACCTGGGTTAACTCGCAACAAGGTGATGCTGTGTGTGTGGTGGGATTGGAAGGGCATTATTCATTATGAGCTGTTACACCAGGCAGGACCATCGATTCTGAACTCTACTGCGAACAACTGATGAGATTAAAGCAAGAAGTTGAGAGAAAGCGGCCGGAATTAATCAACAGAAGGGGTGTGGTTCTTCATCATGATAACGCTAGACCTCACACATCTTTAGCCACTCAGCAAAAATTAAGAGAGTTTGGCTGGGAGGTGTTAATGCATCCGCCGTATAGTCCTGACCTTGCACCTTCAGATTTCCACCAGTTTTGGTCTCTTCAGAATTATTTAGGCAGTGTCAGGTTAACATCACGAGAGGACTGCCAAAACCACTTGTCACGGTATTTTGATCAGAAGTCCCAAAATTTCTTTAGCATTGGGATCATGTCCCTACCTACAAGATTGCAAAAAGTTATCGAACAAAATGGTACCTACATACTTTAGTTAAATGTAAATAAACTATATTAAAAAATGTTTTGAATTTTCTTAAAAAATGCGAAGAAACTTTTTCCCCAACCTATTATTTCACAGAAATTGGTTGTTACCAAAACAGGTTTTGAAAAAAAAATATCGATACAAATTAACGGTAAACTAACCTTTAACATAAGTTCTAATCCAAAAGATCTATATTAAATATCAACGTACGTTGGTATTTAATTAATAACAAGAACGTCTTATTTGAATGCAGAACTTGGTTGTTTTTTATTTTCGATTACTCAACTCAATTTTGAGTAAATACATAATTGCTTCATATTTTGCAATAAATTACAAGCGTTGTGTCATCGCGCTTCTCTTTCTTTTCTACGCAGTCCGACAGTGACCGCGCTTTAGCTGTTGTCAGCCGTCTGTTATTGCAATGAACGTGACTGAACTGTCAAAATGAAAGGTATTATTGCTATCGATTGCCTTTTTTGTGTGTTACACAATTACCAATCTGTGTGGTTCTTCCATCAAAAGACCAATTCAGACACCAAACTACATGGTATTCACATGATCTGACCAAGATTATGTCGGGACTTTAAGAGACTGCCCTCTGAGTTTGTTTCGGCCTTTCTTCTCAGAGTAGTCAGAGAGGAAACGCCGACCTCATCTATTTTATTCATCAACATCTATTTTGTTCATCAACATCTATTTTGTTCATCAACATCTATTTTGTTCATCAACATCTATTTTGTTCATCAACATCTATTTTTTTCATCAACATCTATTTTTTTCATCAACATCTATTTTGTTCATCAACATCTTCCCTCTCGCTTCCTGTGGGAGTGATTTCGTGAAAAGGGACGGAAGTGTGTAACAGGAAGTAACAGCTTAAGAATTGAATGTGTAAGTAATTTTTTAATAGCATGGAATTATTACGTTTTTAAAGTCATTTAAGAAAGCAGATGAAAATTGACCATTGCCGATTCATATCTCCGAAACTACTGAGCCTAATATTTTGAAAAAAATACAGAAAATAGTTCTTTATTTATAGATTACAGGAAAACCTATAAGAAGTCTATGGTCTTAAAATAACATGCTAAATCTGTCAATAGTGTGCGTACAAAATAATATTTGCAGTTTGAATATATGAGGTTTTTTGACTATAATGTTAAGTTTGTTCTTCGTATAAGTTCATCCCAACTACGGAACTCTTGATTGTGCGTAGTCCAACACGCACGTGGCCGTTTTTTTTTTTTTAATATGATTGACGTTTAAAAGTATTTGTACAAAACTACTTACAGAAACACAATCGTTTATTATTTACCCCGCTTGGATCGTTATCTTATCCAAGCTACGAACAGTCCACGAATGTTTGATAAGTAAATGGCATTTATAAGGAGATACTTAAATACTTTTTCATATTCAGAATACAAAAGTTTCCAGGGTCAACCCCGTTGGCTGACAAACGGTGAAAAACCTAACAATAGGTACCTTATCCAGCTGTAAAATATCACTTATGCTGTTTTGATTGGGAGGCGGAATTAACAACATAAATTCATATTATCTATATAATTACCTATTTATTAACAAATCAGTATTTTTTTTTACCCAAAAGGTAAAATTAGACCCTATTACTAAGACTCCGCTGTCCGTCTGTCTGTCCGTTTGTCACCAAGCTGATATCTCATGATCCGTGATAGTTAGTAGTATTTCTGTTGCTGCTATAACAACAAATACTAAAGAACAGAATAAAATAAATATTTAAGGGGCTTCTATACAACAGACATGATTTTTTTTTTGCCGTTTTTATAGATAATGGTACGGAACTATTCGGGCGCGAGTCCGCCTTGCTATTGGCCGGTTTTTTTAATTAAATGCGACCAAATTCATAACGGGTATGAGTAGGAAATATTATGCGTATAGCAATTCTAGAATCGTAAAACGAAATAGGGTGAAATAGTTGGTAATCCCGTCCGGAATGTATTTTTTTAGAAAATTAAAGAACGCAAACAGCCTGATATAATGTTCATAGCAAGTGATTGCCTGATACATATTTCAGGCGTTATTAAACGTTTGACTTATTATGATGTGTAATGTGTGTCTTCAATATTTTTTATCTGTTTATTTCAGTGTACACGTCAACAAGTTTCACACTAAATCCAATAATTAATTATTTTATCAACAAATTAACAGATTTGTTTGTATCTGCACGTTTTATCAACACATTGACATTGGCAGAATTGTCGACATCGGCTGTCATCGGCACCATTGCCATAGAGAAAAATAGAATAGAATAATCTTTCATAGTTAGCCTTTAGATTACATGTGCGTATTATATATATTTTATTATTAACAAATAGTATAAGTTATTTGACAGAATTTATCATCACATCAGCCGAAAAACGTTAACTGCTAAACATTGACGTAAAGTCGAATTATTAAACTACTACTTTGTGTAATACAATGGTCATATTTATTGTATTCACGTGTTTTGGGATATTTTTTTTAATTGGTAGTTAATACGATAGATAAGCCTTTAACCTAAAACAACAACAAAAAGTAAGCTGTACGAAATCTGCCGTTCACCTTTTATTAGCTGTACGACAGTCTCATACAAGCCTGCTGTTCGCCTTTATACAATTATTTTACACTTATATGAATTGAATAAACTAAACGATCACCATTACAATAAATATGACCATTTTATTATAGAAACTGACAGCTGGCACATATATATATATATAATGTCAGATTACTCCCGTGAATTAGTAATTAGACTTTAGGTACTTGCCACAAACGAAATCGACCGCAAAATAAAAACAATTTCATCCCAAAAGAAATATTTTTTGCACGGCTAGTAAAAACCGCCGGCCACGGAATGCGTGCAATCACGCGGTGCATGCTAAAGCGTGCGCGCGTCGGCATACTCGTGCATATATCGACACAGCCACAGTATAACGATAATCAGTACCTCAACTGGGCCCTTTTTGTGAAAACAATAGAGAAATCAACCAAACTTTTAAATTAAAATGCACTACCAAGGGTGTCGCCAAGGGGAGGCAGGGAGGGGCAGCTGCCCCCCCCACCTCCCCCCTAGAGATAAAAAGTAACCAAATGGAAAGCAACCAAAGCACCCGCTCACTTGAATTCGTCCAATTTTATGATTTACCGAACAACAAATTAAATCAAAATTTGGCAGCAATTGTATATAAATCTAACCGTTGTTGATGTCCTAAAAGGGGCAAACACCTTTCGGAAAACGGGAAAAACGTTGAAAATTTTGATCGCTCTACTGTGCACAACGTGTACAATTCATAGTTTTCCCATCCTCTATACCGGCTGATTTTTTTTATCGTCTCGGAAAACATAGGGTATAGTAGGTGAACGGAGTAGAAGCCTATGGCATAGTCAACTTTTTTTTTCTTCAACATGTAATGAAATTGATTTATCAATAAATACTACCCATTTGAAGTAAACTTTTCATACTAAAACAATAAAAACAGAAAAAAAAGAATAAATCGATGAAAAAATATCGAAATTGAAATCATACGCACCCTGTATGATTTGAATTTCGATATTTTTTCATCGATTTTTTTTTTTTAATGATAAAAAAAAGCAGCCGGTATATCAATTTGCCCTCCCCTGATTCATCGGCTGGCGACGCCCTTGTGCACTATACGTATAAAACATAACCACTTGTCTTGAAGCGACATCCTCATAACTTACTGGTTATCTGATGTGTGCTTATATTTCGTGTAGACGCGTTTGCGTGAGTGAGTGAGTCGCTTCGACCACTTGCTCCTACTTGAATTCAAATCTGCCCAGCCTTTGCCCAACTACGGAGTCGGCTTCCAAACTAACCGGACACTGCTGTGTACCAGTATCTCCATAACCCAGTTACTGGGTAACACGATACCCCTTGGCAAGACTGGTTGTCAGACTTTCGGGCTTCTAACTGCCCGGAACGACTGTCAAAGATCAAGGAATGACAGCCGGGCCCAACTGCATAACGTGCTTTCCGAGTCTCGGAGATGTGTCTGTATATCATGGATGGTCACCCATCCACGGACCAACCTCGACAAGCGTTACTTAACCTTAAATATTGACCCGTGTGGCTGTTATTATTTAGCCATGAGCCCCTCCTAGTTGAAATACTGTATGTTGTGTATACTGTGTGTTGTGTACTGTGTGTGTGTTGTGTAATACGTCTACTGTGTCTAGCTAAGCATGTCCGCACATGTCCTGTCCATACCTGTTCTATGACAATTCATTGTTGCGAGCGACACAAAGGTGGGTGAAATTGACGCTTTGAATGAGGCAATTTGGGTTGCATATAAGGTGTACCATCAGTCTGGATTGTTCCGGACATGTCAGGCTTTTCCACCCGTACGGCCTTGTCATTTTAGGTCCAAACTTTTCGACTTAGGATTTCTATAAACAATAATGTTAAACGAATACTGAAAAAACATACATAAACATAAACATAACATCACGCCTTGTTTCCCCGTAGGGTTGGGCAGAGGTGTACCTGTAGTACAGAGGTGTACTGTACTTAAAAAAAACAACCGGTGAAATGTGGGTGTACTACCAACATTTCACCAGTTATGTTTTTTTTTAAATTTCATGTAATAGGGGGTGAGCCTATTGCCATCAACCGGGCACAAATCAAGACTCCGGGCTACGTCTGAGAAATTCCAGATGGAAAAATCCAATAACACTTTTGCCCGACCCGGGAATTGAACCCAGGACCTCATGCTCAGTAGTAGCGCTTGCCACCACTAGACCAATGAGGCAGTTACTGAAAAAAGAAAGAATTATAAATAAAATGGATTTGTCCATCTGGAATTTCTCAGTAGCAGCCCGGAGTCTGGACTTGTGCCCGGTGGATGGCAATAGGCTCGCCCTCTGTTACATGGGACCTTTAACAATACTGGAGAAATGTGGGTGTACTAAATAGGTACACCTCTGCCTAACCCTTCGGGGAATCTAGGCGTGATGTATGTTATATACATATTCGTATGCCAATTTTAGCGACTCTACCAACTTACTTTGTACCTACCATTAAATGTCTGTCTTTGAGTCTTACACTAAAGATATTACTGTCGAAGAAGAACTTTTGAATGCCATCACCGAAAGACTTTTATTAAAGGCAGCGTATTTCAACAAGGTCGATTGTTTTACCAAATTGCGAAAAGTAATATAGGATGTAGACTAGGAATATAAATATCTATAAGACTATAGGAGAATAGGCTCGCCCTCTGTTACATGGGACCTTTAACAATACTGGAGGAAAGTGGGTGTACTAAATAGGTACACCTCCTCCTAACCCTCCTGGGAATAAATGCGTGATGTTATTTTATGTTAAAAGTAAAATGTACGCTCTCATAGAGAGGACGCCTATTTTCCAGCATTGGGAACATTATAGGCTGATTATTATGGATCCAATTTTGCGGACCCAGGCAGCGTTGCCAGATCGAAAGCGAAATGCCTAACTTCGTCTACATTTGGCCGAACATTGAGCTTTATGGGCGACTCGATCGGATCCTAAATTGATGTCAGGCTATCCAGAATCTACAACGCTGCTTCGCCTCAAAAAACAATAAAATTGACTCAAAGAACTTGTTCGAAGACAATACCTGATTGTCTTCGAACAAGTTCTTTTGGCTAAACAGAAAATTGACAATTTCAATTCAATTTCAGTGGTGGCCCAGTGGTACTCGTAATGTAGTGGCCCAGTGGTGTTTGTGTTTTTGAATGATGATCATTTTAATGTACAAAGTACATTTGTAAGAAAAAGTGCTATTCGCGGTGGATCTTTAGTTCTTGTTTCAAACAAGTTGAAATGTAAGCAACATTTAGATTTAGTTAACCTTTCCAACGAGCGCATAATTGAGTTGTCTTGTGTTGAACTCGAGCGATACGTCATAATTTGCGTTTACCGACCCCCCTCTGGGGATTTTAATCGTTTTGAATCGGTAATGGAGGATTCACTCAATAGATTAAAATCTAGTAATAAAAGTATAATTTTTTGTGGAGATTTTAATATTAATATTTTAGATGTTACTCCATTAAGTATTAGACTTCTCAATTTGTTTAGGTCCTAGAATCTAATTAACTTGTTTTTTGAATCTACTAGGATTACGGCATCTTTGTCGACATTTCTTGCTAATATATTTAGTGATTGTGATGCCAAAAATAAAATCAAAATCAAAAGTCATTTATTCAAACTAGGCTGAGAATCAGCACTTTTCGAACGTCAAAATTACATAAGACAGTCCCCCAAAACGCCCACCCTTCACCACTTCCTAGTGCTTTAGCTGGGAAGAAGAAGTGGTCAACAAACTCCCCAGCAGCACAGCTGTCTGTTCAGTTAGATCAGTGTTAAGTGACTTAACGTCTGACCACTGTGGTTTATTAGCTAGCTTCCCTGTGCTATTACATAAAAAGCCGCATAAAATAGAATGTAGGCCTTATACAGCTAGTTGTTGCAACAAATTTAAAAATAATATAGCTCATAGAATTACACCATCTATAGTAGAACACGAGAATGCTAATGAAATCTATGGAGCCCTTTTTGATGTTGTCCAAAAAGAGTATCAATCTACTTTCAATACCAAAACCATTAACATTAATAGCACCCCCTTTGACTTTAACCAATGGGCTACTCCAGGTATTTATAAAAGTAGAGCGAGACTATACGAGTTATATGGTTTAAAAAATACAGGTTTGATACTCCTTTTCTAGAGTATGTCAAAAATTATTAAAAATGATTTAAAAAGATTTGTGTTTTTGCTAAATCTAAAGGTGAACGGCAGATTTCGTACAGCTTACTTTTTTTGTTGTTTTGTTATATAATTTGTACTACATATTAAGGCAACTAAGCCATTTATTTTCATGTAAGTGTACTATTTTTAGAAGTTCGGATTAATTAATAATATTAAAAAAATATATTTTAATAACTACACGCAATTTAGTCGTAAACTAAACGCAGTTATGTTGGTATTTAAGCTATTCTCGCCATGAGGGTATTACTCGACCTGCCCCCTTCTTACATGAAGTAATATTAAGAATTAAATAATTATAAATAAAATAAATGTACTTAAAAAAAACTATTAACTGTATTGTTTTATTTACCTACACTCAAAACCCCATCATGACTTCATCATTATCAAAATGTTGCAGTCAGCTGCTAGACATAGGTATCTCCTAATGCACTCCGCTGAGTAGGTCGACGATCCTCATCTCAATTTACCTACTTGATAGTAAGTAAAACACTACAAAAATAGCGACAAGCAATCTAGAACATATACTTTAATACCGAAACAATGTTTATGTGCCTATAAGTAAAAATCTACATTAGTACACTAGTACGTAACCTTAAAAAAATAAAACTGGTTATAATAACTTTTATATCCCAAGTTCTAAAAATCCAAGAATTTTAAAAAGGCTTGTCTATCGTATTAACTACAAATTAAAACAAAAAATATCCCAAAACACGAAATTTTATTAGCTCATACAAGCCTGCCGTTCGCCCTTTTAAGCGACACAATAAAAAAATCCAATAATAAAATAAAAACCATTTGGAAAATTATTAACAATGAAACGGGTAGGTAAGTCGGTTAACCAAGAAGAAAAACATCTTGAGATTATGGTCGACAGCAAATTAGTTAATAAAGCATCTGATGTAACTGAGGCATTTAAAAAGATTTTTTGCCAACATACGTACAACTACGACTCGCTCCTTAAATTCGTCCCCGTCTAAAGCTGAAAACCTTTTGCATAGTAGTGTGCCTAAACGCTTATTTAGTTTCGAACATGTAACACCTGGTGATGTAGTTAACGTTTTTAACACACGTCTAAAAACACTGGTGATTACTGGGGTATCTTCATTAAAATATTAAGTCATATAATAAACATAGTAGCCCATAAGCATCTACCCCGGTCACCAGGGAGTGTTGAACCGGCAAGAGATGTCGTGCGGTGTCCCACAGGGATCGGTCCTGGGGCCGCATCTGTGGGACATCGGATACGACTGGGTGCTGCGCGCCGACCTCCTTAGCGGCGTCAGCGTAGTGTGCTACGCTGACGATACGTTGGTTCTGGCGCAGGGAAGGTCGCACCAAGCGGCGGCCGAATTAGCGGCACGCGGGGTTGCGACAATCGTCGAAAGGATCCGGCAATTGGGACTCGAGGTGGCCCTGCACAAGTCCGAGGCCATGTGTTTTCATGGTCCTCGGAACGCGCCACCGTTGGGGTCCCAATAACGGTAGGAGGGGTTTCCATCGGCGTCGAGTCGACGATGAAGTACCTGGGACTCGTCCTCGACAGCCGGTGGAACTTCCTGGAGCATTTTCGACGTTTGGCTCCCAAACTGGAGCGGGCGGGCGCTGCATTGAAGCGGCTCCTGCCCAGTCTAGGGGGTCCAAACGCCTCCTGCCGGAGGCTGTACGCGGGGGTCGTGTAGTCCATGGCCCTCTACGGGGCTCCTGTATGAGCACGCTTTCTGGCGCTGCGGCCAGCCCGCCGGTTGAGCGCGGCCCAAAGGGTCATGGCCATCCGGATGGTCCGGGGATACCGCACGGTCTCCTGTGAGGTCTCCTCCTTGCCGGATTGCCGCCATGGGATCTGGAGGCAAAAGTCCTCGCGCACGTATGGAAGTGGCGCGAGGAGGCGAAACGCCGGGGCGTAACTCCGCTGCCGCGAGAAATCGCGGCACAGCGGACGGAGCTCCGGCGGGATCTCATGGCGACATGGAGAGTACGGTTGTCGCAACCCAGTGCTGGGCACGCCACGATTGCGGCGATAAGTCCCCTCTTTGAGGAGTGGCTAGAGAGGCGCCACGGCGTCCTGACCTTCCGCCTGACGCAGGTCCTCACCGGACACGGCAGCGTCGGGAGGTTCCTGTGTTGGATAAGGCGGGAGGAAACGCCCGGGTGTTACCACTGTGTGGATCGCCCGGAGGTCACGGTGGAGCATACGGTGGAGGTCTGCCCGGCTTGGGCAGAGCACCGCTGTGTCCTCGTAGAGGCGATCGGCGGCAGAGATCTCTCATGTCCGGCCCTGGTTCAGGCCATGGTACGGAGCGAGAGGGAATGGGCAGCCGTCACCTCCTTCTGCGAAGCAGTAATGCTCACGAAGGAGGAGGCGGGACGGTTGAGGGAAAGACAAATTTCGCGCCCTCTCGCCCCTAGCCGCCGCAGGAGACGCCCTGGGCGTCGAGAATCCCGGGCGGATTTCCGGCCACCGTAGGCGCGGGCTTGCGGACGGTGAGCAATGGGTAGCTCATGCGCGCCTCAAAGAGATGTCATCAGCACAAAGGTAGGGGTCCACTAGGGCCGATGCCTGCCGGGGTCGCGGGAAGGTACTTATGGGTCACCGAGGCCCCCGCAACACAGGCAACGGAAGGAATACGGGTGGGTTTTAGTCAGTAAGAGTCTGTGACACACCCTCCCGCTCCGCCCAGAGCGGGAGAAGTTATTTGATGATTTCCCACCCAAAAACAAAAACAAAAGTGCCTCCTATCTAGCTGTTACTTTTAAATAATGTGTTGATTTAGGTACTTTTCGTGACCTCATAAAGAGTAGTAAAGTCATACCATTATTTAAATCAGGTAATAAAAAAGACGTTGGCAATTTCAGGCCTATTTCTATTTTACCTGCATTTAGCAAAATATTTGAAAGTTAATACTCAAGCAGTTGCTAAGACATTTTAATTTAAACAGCCTCGTACATAATGAACAATATGGCTTTACAAAAGGTTGTTCAACTACAGATGCAGGTGTTGCACTGCTGAAACACATATTTAATGCATGGAAGAACTCGCAAAATGCTAGTGGAGTTTTCTGTGATCTCTCCAAAGCTTTTGATTGCGTGCAACATGACACGCTTTTGCGTTAACTACATTATTACGGTGTCCAAAATGAAGCTCTTAAAATAATAAGTTCATATTTACATAATAGGTTGCAATGTGTAGATGTTTGGTATGAAATCTTCCGGGCTTCTATTTCAGTTAGGTGTACCACAAGACTCAATACTGGGTCCATTCTTATTCTAAGTGTATATTAATGACTTACCAATCTATTGAAAGGGTATCTGTGACGGTGTACTGTTTGTGTGTTTGTTTGTCTCTTAATTTTAAAGTAGACAGGAATAGACAAGATTTTGACGACGTAAACAGTGCACTCTCAACTGTTACGGTTTGGTTTACGACAAATAACTTAGTTATCAATGCTAAGAAAACGAAATGTAAAGTTCGCTTGACCGAATGTTAAAAATCTAGGACCCAAAATCGTCTTGGATAAAGAGGTTCTTGAAGCTGTAGACTCGACAGATTTTTTGGCCATAACAGTAGATACCAAACTTCAGTGGGGCCCTAATATATCAAGCCTAGCGGGAAGGCTCAGTTCTGCCGCTTACGCCGTCAGGAAAGTAAGACAATACATTGACGTTGATACAGCTCGGTTAGTATATTTTAGTTATTTTCATAGCGTTATATCCTACGGTATTCTGCTGTGGGGTAAAGCCGCTGAAATTTAAAATATATTTGTTCTTCAAAAACGAGCTGTTCGAGCAATTTACCAGCTAGGTGCCAGAGTTTCACTGAGAGATCTTTTTAAAGATATTGATATTCTCACGGGGGCATCACAATTCATCTTCGCCAACATCTTATATATTAGGCAAAATATACACGTATACATTAATAACAGTGATATTCACAATATTAACACCAGCAATAACGACAAATTACGTGCTCCATTTTACCGACTTCACAAGGTTCATAACTCGTTTGTTGGGCTTGGTATTACTTTTTATAACAAGCTACCCTCTTCTTTGCTAGATTTGCCTTTTAATGCGTTTAAAACTAAAGTAAAATCCAAACTTTGTTCAAGGGCATACTATTCTATCAACGACTACTTAAACGATAAGAATTGTTGGTAGCTGTGATTAACGCAAGACAATGTTTATGTTCTTTCTCTAGAATTAGCTTGCCTAGTGACAGGTTATATGAGTTCATATAATTGTTTATTTTATTTGACTGTATAAGTCAATTTATTTTTAATTTTATTTTCGTTTATTATTGACATAATCTTCTCATTACAATGTTTTTTGTTGAGTTGTAATGCAATATGTGGTTAGCTAGCGACGTCGATAACTGATTATATTATTCTTACAACCAAGTCAAATTAAATCAAGTCTTCAAGTTCGTCATGCTTCCTTAGATGTCACTGCTTGCGGTAGCGTCGGGGGTCGGGTTGCCTCCTTTCCTCAAATATGTTGTGTTGTACGTAATGTAAATTGTTTTGTCTAGAATTAATTTTGTTTTCTCTACGTGAACAGACAGCTGTGCTGCTGGGGAATTTTTTTGGCCACTTTTTCTTCCCAGCTAAAGCACTGGGAAGTGGTGAAGGGTGGGCGTTTTTTTTTTTAATATCATTTTTTTATGCTTTGGGTGGACATTATTTCCTGAATTTATTTCATAAACTCTTTTACTACAATACTTAAATATTCAGTTCATATAGAATTGATGTGTATGCGTTCTAGTTTAACAGATTTGTTTCATAACTTACTTGCATTATATGAAGACGTAATAACAGATTTAAAAATCACTTAAATCGTATAGGTATCTGTGCCTTAACGAGCAACTTTATTTGACAAGAATGTATCATCTAATCTTAGCACTGTTTACTTGCTGTGTCAGCCATTTATCAATTGTCTCAATTACGCCTAATTGTGGACACAAAGACCGACAGAACAATGTACTTGTAGTTCACATTTAAAGGTCTCAAAGTGTAACATGTATTGTGCAGTCAGCAATAAAAATAGATTAACACTGTTATTAACACTGATATATCATCTATATTAATACAAAAAGATTGAAAGAAAGAAAGAACAAAGAAAAGTACATTTATTTAGAACACACTAAAAGGCACACAATATAATAACTAAGAAGGGAAAAAGAAGCATTATAATCTATAGACATTTTGGTATTGCAGGCCCCCACAAACCAATAATCTGAAATATTGTGTATCTTTTGTTTGTCCCCCCGTCTGCGATACCAACATTCTATAGATAATTCGTATAATGCTTCTTTTTTCCTTTTTCAGTTATGTGTTTTTGCAGTCGGGTTTTTTGTTTTTTAAATAATTTATTTTATTTCAAGCTTTTTAGTTTTAATATACATATATATTTGATCTCTATATTGTTGTATGTTTTTTTTTACCTTTTTTGTATTTGCAGATGCAATATATAAATATATTATTATATAGCCTATGCCACTCCCACAATTAAGTTACTAAGTGCCAAAGAAATTGACATATATACATACATACTCTCAAAAAACATTACTCTCCTTTTGGGGGAGTCGGATAAAAAAAAGAATAAAATCAAATAAAAGTGTAAGTAAAGTACGATGAAAGAAATCGATACATTGCTTTTCAGTAATTCCTAGAACCTTCTTCTTCGTAGCACTCGTGTCAGAGCGGTCGTGGTCTTCATGTAATTTCTTGTCTGATGCGGTTCTGGGCATCTCGTCATCTGCTTCTAAATCTATAGTGGTGGCCCAGTGGTAACGGCCGGGACTTACGAGTTGTAGGTCGTAGGTTCGAACCCGGACAGGCGCTTTACTTAGTGTAAATTATTTCATTAACACTGCTCTCAAGACGGTGAAGGAAAACATCGTGAGGAAACCGGCATGTCCTAGAACCAAAAAATTCGAAGACATGTGATATCACAACCCGCACTGGGCCCGCGTGGTGGATTACAGCCCACTCCCTCTTACAGAGAGGAGGCCTGTGTCCCAGCAGTGGGAACATTATAGGCTGATTATGTATGACCTTGTTGGTGATATTCTTCAGAAAGGTCAAGTGCAAGTACTCCACTCGCAACCGGCGTGCGTGTATGACCAGAAGCGAAAGGAGTATGGGATTGTAGCAGGTGGCATTCTAAAATTTCTGCCTACCCTCACTTGAAGGAGGCGTCAGTTTATGTACGTGTATGTATATAATTAAGATTAAAAAAGCTGAAGAGTTAATCGAATTTTGTAGCAGACCGTACGAGAATTCTCATGAACTGCTTTGTGTTAAGTGTTTGGGCACGAGTGTGAATTAGTTTGAGACATGTTATTTGAGACATTGGTGCCGATTCCCTTGTTCACAAACTAAACTAAATTTAAGTTCAGTGCATTTTTTCTTTCTATTTCATTAAGAAAAGGAAAGAAGATACATTTTAGTTTACTCCTGTCAAATTAATCAGCACTGACATAAATTGACGTAATTTTAGTAGGCAAGTTTCAAATCACGTCTAAACTTGTATGGAGTAGTGACAGGCGCTGAATAATTTGACAGAATTAAACTTAAATTTATCTTCTGTCCTCTTCTCAATGAAATAGAAAGAAAAAGATGCACTGAACTTAAATTTAGTTTAGTTTGTGAACAAGGGAATCGGCACCATTGTCTGAGTATGTTATGCTGTGTCTATTGATGGCAATAGACACAGCTTAACATACTTAAACATCAACATAGCCTGTCAGACCAACTGTTGGCATTTCTATGGATAAATGCCAACAGTTAGACTGACAGGCTATCTTCCCATCTTCTATTCTGTATGTGGTGGTAAAAAGATTTCATCATCATCACCAGCCTACAGCAGTCTACTGCTGGACATAGATCTCTCCAATTGCACGCCATTCAGCTCGATTCTCGGCAACACTCATCCTGCTGCTACCAGCCAACTTACGAAGATCATCGCTCCATTTAGCCTGAGGGCATCCTAAGATTTGCTTGTCAGATATTTTGGTAGTGGATCTGACTGTCCAGGCAAGTTGTGCCACCAGGCGGTCAGTAATTCTGGTGGACTTTCTAGTTTACGCGCTGGGTTCTGAGGAGCCTCTTTTGTCCACAGCAGCGTAATCAACATCATCTGCCTTCCTTTTCCAAACTATGTTGAGGTAGACTTCCAGTTTATCCGGAAGCAGCTGATTAACAGTATCTGACTGGCATTGAGATGATGGCAAAAGACCTGATGGTGTGTCTTTGGTCCCGTGGAGTTTGGGACGGATGCTTGTGTGGGACGCTACCTGTGTAGACACACTGGCACTGTCCCACCTCCAACGGACTACTTCTAAAGCGGGTGCAGCGGCAGAAAATGGCAAAAATCTGAAAGTTATTAAATATGGAGGCCTTGGCAGAGAGTACAACTTTGTGCCCTTTGGCGTCGAGACCCTCGGTACGTGGGGTCCCAGTGCGCATAAGTTATTTGCGGAAATCGCGAAACGTCTAGTTGATGTAACTATGATGGATGAGCTATATTGATTTTCTTTATCAAACTCATAATCGTTCAAAAGGTACAAGTAAAAAAAACGATGAATTTGCTTAGATTTTTTCCGTAAAATGTATTGCAAATGTTTCTGTCTGTGAGGTGTGCACTTTTGAATTTTCCAAATTTCTATCAAATTTAAAAAAAAAAATACGTGTTTATTTAGTAGTATAATGACTGTTTGACTAACACAACAAAACAGGTTAGGTGCACCTATAGTACATCCACTATTTTTCCAGTTATGTGTAAGTCCCATGTAATAGGGCAATCCTATTGCCATCAACCGGGAACAAATTCAGAAAACTAATAACACTTTGCCCGATCCGGGAATCGAACCCAGGCTCTCATTCTTAGCAGTAGCGCGTGCTGGGATGTCTTGAATGTGCTTATTTTTTTTTGTTATGTAGCTATGCTTCAAATCAGAATACAACATTGATATGGGTACAAGGCATTATCCCAGTCCCAGTGGGCCAAGATAAAGCGACATTAGAATAGCGATAACATAATATAACATCTCGCCTGTTTTCCTCGAAGGGTTACACAGAGTTGTACCTATAGAACCCAAATTTCGCTTTTCTTATATTTTTTTTGCAACGATAACGCTTAAGAAAAAATCGAAGCCCTGCGAGGAAGTCATTGATTGTTCACAAACTAAACTAAATTTAAGTTCAGTGCATCTTTTTCTTTCTATTTCTTAAAAATTAAATTAATCAGCGCTTGTCACTACTCCATACAAGTTTAGACGTGATTAAAAACTTGCCTACTAAAATTTCGTCAATTTATGTCAAGCGCTGATTAATTTGACAGGACTAAACTAAAATTTATCTTCTGTCCTCTTCTTAATGAAATACAAAGAAAAAGATGCACTGAACTTAAATTTAGTTTTAGTTTGTGAACAAGAGAATCGGTTTTATTGTTTGCCTACCTATACTGTTTGATTCTAAATGCTTTTAACGTGTTTTCATAAAAATATTAGTGTATCAGTCCATGGCGACTAATGGAGAGTCACGTAGATCATAATCCTATTAAGAACATTATTTTAACTGCCATGTTTAATAAAAATAAAAATATTTGGATTGAAGAATTTGTAAAATATTCAACCAACTCTAGAGATGCTGAAAATCGATCCCAATAGGTATAATTAGGATGCTGGTGAATTATATTCTGGCTGTCTGTAAAATACTCTGGCCCAGGGTTCGTGCATTCATTGAGATAATTGAATTCCTATCTTTACCAACTTGATCGGGGTAAAGGGTCTTGATAAGGGGTCGGTTGGCTATTGATAGTTAAGTTTATGAAAACACAGCATATTATTATTTGTATTGTAAGATTCGTCGGATCGTTGAGCTTCTTTTAAGTTCTGAGTTGAGCTACATGATAACTGACACGCGCGTGCACTGTCTGGACAGTTCCCCGCAAGCTTCAAGCAAGAAGCTTGACTCAAGAGACCACCTCAGACATTAACCTACTTATTATAATTGCATGGTATTTATGAGACTTTTACCTCTGAGTTTTCTTCGGTGTTTCTTCTCAGATAGGCTAGGAAAAACATTGGTGTATAATAGCGTTATTTTTAATCAATTTACAAAATAAACATCGTACATACATTAACTCATACCTTCTTTCCATGCGGGTAGGCAGAGACTATAGAACGCCACCTGCTACGCTCCTTACATACTTCTTTTGCTTCGTTTGCGTTCATACATCTGCTCATGAAGGATGAAGATCAATGATTTGGTAAGATAACGGGGCGGTTTAAAAGAAGATGTAATGCCAAAAATTTAAAAGAGTATGCTTAGATGGTTTGGTCATGTTGAGAGGATGAATGAGAGGCGACTAACAAAAGGTATTTACAAGGCAGTTGTGAGTGGAAACGCCGGGGGGGGACGCCACAGGAAGACATATAGTGACCAGGCGCGTAATACAAAAAAATAAAGATCATTGAGATTACTGGACAGATCCTGACTCAAAAGTAAACTCTTTGTTTTATCAATAATCTGTTTTTGTATTATTATTTACTTATTTAATACTTTAAGCACACAAATGTACAGAGGCGGACTGAATGCCGTAGGCCTTTTTTACCAGTCAACCTTTGGGTGATGCAGAGACAGACAGTGGTAGGTGCAATAACGAAACACATGATCAGCCTATAATGTTCCCACTACTGGGAAACAGGCCTCCTCTCAGTGAGAGGGAGTGGGCCGTAAACCACCACGCGGGCCCAGTGCGGGTTGGTAGATGTCACATGTCTTCGAATTTTTGGTTCTAGGACAATTGGGAGCAGTGGTGGCCCAGTAGTAACGGCCGCGACTTACGAGTTGTAGGTCGTAAGTTCGAACCGGGTCAGGCGCTTTACTTTGTTTAAATTATTTGATCACCACTGCTCTCAAAACGGTGAAGGTAAACATCGTGAGGAAACCGGCATGTCCTAGAACCAATAACGAAAACTGTGGAATAAATATTTATTAAAATATAAGTATATACATACATATAGGTACCTATTAAAAACATTAAATATAATACATATACCTAATTATACATAAATATAAGACCAAATAAATACACGAATATACTAAACAGATAAGATAAACAAAGGGAAAACATTACCGTTGTGATGATACTGCCAGCTTCTTACAAATGTGCTCGCGAACTTTAACTATAAAGGATAATCGGTTGGTTGCCATCCTGATTTCCTGGGGGAGCGCATAATGCGCGTATTATTATTATAATTATGTCGGAAATGGCCAGGCAGATCACGATATAACCATTTCTACGATCGGACCACGACAAATATACCATCATCAACTGCTGTTATATTCACAGCAATGCAGGTTTGATACATCAAACCCTATTTCGGCGCTAATAATTAAAATAAACGCTTCCTCGTCAAAACAAAGTCTGTTTTCAAATTCCCTGTGTCATGGGTTCCATTACTAGTCAGATACATAAGCACTGTCGCTGAACAAATATCTGATTACTGAAACGTGAAATAACGCTGAAGTCGTTTTTACGGTTCCGTACTAAACAAGGAGCCCTTATAGTTTCGTCATGTCCGTCTGTCTGTCTGTCTGTCTTTCTGTCTGTCCCCGCTGTAGCTAAGAGACGGTTAGTACTAGAAAGCTGTAATTTGGCAAAGGTATACATATTAATCAGGCCGACAAAGTGATAAAATAATATCTTAAAAATAAATTAAAAATAAGTCAATCTCATGGTGTGGGTTATCGTTGGATAGGCCGTTCAAAAATATTGCGAGTCTGAGAACACCATTATCGATTCAAGGATCCGTTTGCTTAATATTAAGCTTTAAAATGCAAATTTTTGTTAGAGTCAAGTGTCCCCCCACCTGCCAGCGAAATGGTAGTATAAGGAGATGTGAAAAAATTCATGGCAGTAGTACATATAATGAAATTAAAAGGAAAACTATCACAGCTAAGTAGGCTTTACAAGTTAACGAGTAATAGTCAACCAACTTAAATCTGCAGTTGGAGAATTGAACGTGACGTAGGTACATCGATGTATGGAAGAACATGTTTTTCAACTACAATGTTTATTTATTTATTTAAACTTCTCGCACACAATTAAGTACAAAGGCGGACTTAATGCCTTAGGCATTCTCTACCAGTCAACCAAGGGTGGTGAAGAGATAAGATGGCAGGTGCTCTGAGAGGAAATCAAAATAACGAAAAATATTAAAGATAACATAATAAATTATAAAAAGAATAAGTACAGAAGTACATAAATAGGTTGTTGTGTTAATGTTAAGTTTGTTTTTGTGATAAACTCATCCCAACATTCCCAACTACGGAACCCTTCGTTGTGCTTGGTAGGTCTGGCAGGTGACTGGACAGGTCCACTCAATCTGTGTAGTTCTTTCCTCAAAAGACCATTTCAGACACCAATCTACATGGTCTTCACATGATCTGACCAAGATTATGTCTGGACTTTAAAAGAGACTGTGACCTCTAAGTTTGTTTCGGCCTTTCTTCTCAGAGTAGTCAGATAGGAAACGCCGAGCTTTTCTGGTTTTTTTTTTTCTAAATATGATTGACGTGTAAAAGTGTTTATACAAACCTACTTACAGAAAATAAAATCATTTCATTTCAGAGCACAAATCCTGGCTCCGGGCTGCTACTGAGAAATTCCTGATGTAAAAACCTAATATCCATTTTAATAAATTAAAAATCGTGAAGAATAAAACATAATTTTGTCTCTGTCAAGTTTAAACGAAGGCCATGATTAATATGGAGTTTTAATTATGTTTGTGTGTGATCATATTTTAATTTGTAACACTCACAGGACTTTCTGTTTTTATTTTTAATATTTTTTTTTTTTTTACTTTTATTTACCTTCCCGCGACCCCGGCAGGCGTCGGCCCTAGTGGACCCCTATATTGTGCTGACGACATTTCTTTGAGGCGCGCGTAGAATACGACGCGCCGTCGACCCGGGCCTGGTCCTTACCGGACGGTGAGCTACCCATAGCTCACCGTCCGCAAGCCCGCGCCTACGGTGGCCGGAAATCTGCCCGGGATTCCCGACGCCCAGGGCGTCTCCTGCGGCGGCTAGGGGCGAGAGGGCGTGAAACTTCCCTTTCCCTCAACCGCCTCCTCCTTTGCGAACATTACTGCTTCGCAGAAGGAGGTGATGGCTGCCCATGCCCTCTCGCTCCGTACCATGGCCTGAACCAGGGCCAGACGCGAGAGATCTCTGCCGCCGATCGCTTCCACGAGGACACGGCGGTGCTCTGCCCAAGCCGTGTCCTCCTCCTCTACCGTGTCCTCCGGGCGATCCACACAGTGGTGACATCCGGGCGTTTCCTCCCGCCTTATCCGACACAGGAACCTCCCGAAGCTGCCGTACATAGCAACGCTTGGGTTAGCAAATTCTAAATTTACTTCATAATTTGTTGGTCTACTAGTCGCAAGCGCTACCGCTGAGCTATGGCCCTGGGTTCGACTCCCAGCACCCTAATTGCGTAACACAATTTTAATCACAATCTGCGTTTTTAAGGAGATAGCTAATCCATTGCTAAACAACGTAAATAATGCAATCGACGTGGGTGATATCCGTGAAGAGCAGCTTGTAGCAAATACAGGAAACGATGGAAGGACTGCGTGAAGGATGATATGGCTAGAAAGGGGGTGACTACCGAGATGTCGACTAAGGGCCCGCTAGCGGCATGACATGGCAAGGGATTTCAAAGCGACGAATATAAATACAAGGTGTCGTTTTGCATCCTTGTCAAATTTCAGGAGGCTGCTATGAAAGACATACATAATCAAATAAAATTTAGTTACTTAAGTTTGAAAGTATTTTAGAATACACCACTTTCACAGAATATAATCACCCCGTTGCGTTTGCGGTAGTATGTGTGTAAAAGGACAGTTACAGTGCGGTATCACACGGACTGCGTTTTAATATGCGTGTCTCACACATGCCGATTTCCATACATTAGAAAAAATATAAACGTTACCTACTTATTTTATTATTGATTCTTGTCGGGAATCATTAGCATATTTACCTCCTTGAATTTGACGAGGATGCAAAACGACACCTTGTATAGCTTTTGTGTATGACAATAAAATTGAAATTTCAATGATGATGCCTAAGGACGTCGCGGAATGCCTATGGATACCGCGGCATCGTCGCCGTTGAAATTTCAATTTTATTGTCATACTGTTAAGTTATATTTCTATATGACGCATAAAAATCCCTTACCACGTCGTACTACCAGTGGGCGCCGGCCCTAATAGAGAAATTTGGAAGAAAAAGACACGTCAAGCCGACCCCAAACAAATTGGGATAAAACTATTTAAGTATCCCAAAAGCGTCAATAGGTTGCAAGGCGGTAACACTCCAAACATTTTTTGCCCCTACATTTGGGATCTTCTCATGACAGGTACCTGTTCTGTTATTCTTTGACTGATCTCAAAGGGATGAAAAAATTCAAAAAACAGTCCTATTATGGTATGTAATTGTGGGAAGCGAGACTTTCAATTTTCGATGGAGATAAAATGATTATCCGTTGGGCATGTACCGACTTGTTAGATGCAATTAAAGAAATTGCAATTTGAATCGTCAATAAGAACCGACCTTCTTTAACTCTGCCATCAATATTATTGATGGCAGAGTTAAAGAAGGTCGGTTCTTCAGAGCTCCAAGAAAAGCAAATAATCCACTGTTGCTTTAATTAGGCAAACCAACTAAATACTCACAAAGTCATTCATAGTACAATAGCATTGCAAGCATCTAAATTAAAGGTAAGCATTTTATTTGGAACTCGCTGTACAATAATCATCAATGAAAAGATGGATAACAAAGTAATTAATCAATAATATTTTATATTTAAAATTAACTTGAATTAAATTAAGTGAGATTGAATTAAATAGCAAACTAAAAACATAATAAAAACACACAAAATAAAAATAAATAAACATTATTGAACACAGATATTTTAAATTTAGTGACGCTGCCTAAAAATATGTCGAAGTCCCAATCATGAGAAATGTCGTGTCTTTAAATATAAAGATACTTATTTGCCGAGGATTCTGTTGATCCTTGCCCAAAATACATTGTAAAGAGTTATAGCTAAGTATATTATTTACTGCTGGCTAAAAATTCCATCTGCAAAGAGGCTGGTCTATAAATACAGGTTAAAATTGAAAACTTGCGACAAACTGAAATGGGACATTGTATACATCATTATTAACAACTTTTACTAAGGGACCAAAGCTGTAATCCCAAAAAAAAAATCTGCTTTTCCTACATTTTGATGAGGTATTGCGAACATAAATGTAGGGGACAGCAGTTTTTTTTTTGGGATTGTAGCTTTGGTCCCTTAGTAAAAGTTGTTCATAATGATGAGTACAATCTCCCATTTCGATTTGTCGCATGTTTTCAATGTCACCCTGTATAATAAAAAGTTAACTTTTATTACCTACTTTTTAACTTTATATATTACTAGTAGGTCAGACACGCTGCCATCGATAGCTACGTATCTTGCCGAAATCTGCGCCCCTGTAGGTATTTTTCCCAAAGTGAAGGTACTTACTAATTTACCCTCATTTATCTTTCCTTTTCTATCATCAGACCCTGATCACCATCTAGCCGCTAGCTATAACCTACATATTTATTGAGACCAGTACAATGAGCCCAAACACGATACCTGCGCTGTAAGTTGGTGAGCGAGTTAAATATCAACTAGAAAAGAGCTGATAATCTTCAAACGACTGAACTGATCTTCTTGAACCATAGCTAAGAACACTCTCAATTAAATCGCCTTTCAAACAAAAAAAACAAAATCAAAATCGGTCCATGCATTCGGGAGCTATGATGCCACAGACAGACACACACATACACACAGACAGACAGACAGACAGACAGAAAGTCACGTCAAACTTATAACACCCCGTCGTTTTGCGTCGGGGGTTAAAAACACACACAAAATAAAAATAAATAAACATTATTGAACAAAAATTACACAATATTGAGCACAGTTCTTTTAACCTTAGTGATGCTGCCTGAAAATATGTCGAAGTCCCAATCATGAAAAATGTCGTGTCTTTAAATATAAGGATAATTATTTGCCGAGGATTCTGTTGATCCTTGCCCAAAATACATTGTAAAGGGTTATAGCTAAGTATATTATTTATTGCTGGCTAAAAATTCCATCTGCAAAGAGAGTGGTCTATAAATATAATAAAAAGATAATAAAAACATACTGTTGGCGCTAGTCTTGTAAGAAGTTGTTTTCCAACACTTTTAAATAAACGAAGAGCTACTACTGCTATGCTGTAACGTCTGCAGAATATAAAGCAGTACAATATAAGTAAATTCCTTTAATAATAGAACATTCAATGCATCCGAGATTTGCACTGGGCGGAAAATGAAAAGCAATTAAGTAGGTATAAAACTTTTCGTTTCCTTATTTATATCATTTATCAAAGGCATGATAAATTTAACTAAAATAAAAGGTTTTCGCCATTTTGGGAATTTTCGATTCAATGAAATTAGACGCAATATGTATCGTACAGAGCAGTGTTGGTCCAGTCGCTGATTCTAAGTATAGGTACCCTCATTTTTTTTTGTGACAGCTCGGGTAACGAGATATAGCTTTCACAAAAAAAAACGTGTTACAGTGTTAATTTGCTAATAATTAAAAAAATATTAAGTTTTCGTAATATAATTTCATACAGTTTGTAAGAATTACGAGTTGTAGGTCGTAGGTCCGAACCCAGACAGGCGCTTTACTTTGTGTAAATTATTTCATCAACACGAGCAGTGTCAAAACGGTGAAGGAAAACATCGTTAGGAAAAAGACATGTCCTAGAACCAAAAATTCGAAGACATGTGACATTTACCAACCCGCACTGGACCCGCGTGGTGGATTACGGCCCACTCCCTCTCACCGAGAGGAGGCCTGTGTCCCAGCAGTGGGAACACTATAGCTAGGCTGATTAAGGTTTAGGTATGTAACCAACAGAACCCTACAACGATTTAGGTACTTATTGGAACAGCATGAGAGCTATGCCTGGTTTCAACCAGTCAAAATTCCTCTGACTTTTTCCATTAAAATGAGCTTTCGATGAATTAATGAATCAGAAAATCCAGACGAACAAATGCATATTTTCATTCCCAATCCTTGGGGAATAATGTTAATGAAGAACGCAAACAGGAGCTTAGAAAAGCCGCTTTGAAACAATGAATAATAACGTCGTCTCTTTTCAACTATGAGACAAAAAAACCTTGCAGTCTCCGGTACTCACTATTGTTCTCATGCTGCGCTTTTGCTGCAAACTGAATATAAAAATTTCACGCTCCAATCATCTTAATGTCGAAATACTCTTCTCTCTTTCACACGTGCCTGCGTTAATCACCCGTCTCTCTCTGTTTGGAATCCTAGACGCAGCTCTGATATCGACGCAGCCTTATCACTGCCACGCCTTTGTATGAATTTTACCTTTATTCTCGAGAGTGTATAGTTGGTTTTCAACTGGAGTGATTCCATCTCAGAGGTTGTTCACATACCTGAATGGCCGTAGCGTAGTATTCGAGAATGGGTCCGCTCACATTCACAACAGCAAAGTCAGTGTCGGCCGAGACTTGGTGGAGGGTGATCGTGTGCGCTAAATTTCGCCAAAAGCCGGCGACCGCGTGTGCGATATAATCAAAACGAAAGTGACTATTGATAGTTGACTCGCATATTTAATCTTTGTTGTGAAGTTTAAAAACATGTGTTTCTATTAGTTCTAGTGTTGTGTTAGGTGCTTAGTTACTGTCGGATTTCTGTGTCGAAGGTATGTCAACCAGTTCTTTATAGTTTTAATAATTACTAGTAAGGAACGTACAAGAATGATTTCCTTTCTGAACGCAACAACCGGTTTTTCGTCCGGTCAACCGTGGGAAGGTATTTGGTTTGCAATTTCATGTTTGATTGCGTGCATTGTTTGGATCGGCTCGTTATTCTCTAATATTGTTTTCACGAATACAATTTTAGATTACATGAATATCTTGTTTGTTGTTTGAATTCTGTTATTTATGATGTTAGTTTTGTGTCTGTTCCGACCAAACTTTATTTGTGTTTACGGAATTCTTTTCAACTAACTTTAATATTCAAGCTATACCTTATTTATTATAAGTTTCTTTGCGTGCTTTGTTATGATTACAAGCTTTTGTATCATTATTTTGTGATTCATCATGTATGTCATTAATGTTCCACCCATGTTGTAATTTGTTGTTTTTTCCTTCGTTCACATAATTATTTAGGTACCTATACCTATATGTCGTTTCTAGAACGCTCATAAATGTAGCATCATTATCGTCATTTGCACTGATTGATGCATCATCATGTATATCTGTTGGCTTTAATAGTTTAGATGAGTAAAATTCATTTATATCTCCACCATTCCTTCCTGGTAAGCTAGTTTTCTTATTTTGTTTGTGTTGTTCTTCGGGTGCGTTAAATTAATTTGGAGGATTGTTGGTTCAATTTCGGTAACACGCCGAGATACTTACTCAGCTGTTTAATCATCTCTTAATTGCCAAACTTTACTTTTAAAGGAGTGAGATATGGGTGAAAGAAACTTGATATTGATATTTGTACCCATTAACTACTTTTTAGAAATACTTATACTATATCATTAGTTTATCTTAATGTTTCACTTGTTTTAATTAGATTTTAGAGTCATTTATTTCCGTAAACAAGTAATTAGGGGCAACTGCTTTAGAGATTAGTTGCTTTATTTTTACTCCTAAATACAGTTAACTTGTTTTTTTCCCTGTTAGTATTGGTAAGTTCTAAACTACAGGCCATAGAGAAAAACGTTGACAGAAACCCATGAGGTTAATTTTAAAGTTACATTTTAAAGGTTCAGCGTTTTTCTCAAGGACCCAGGTTATGGTTTAGAATCTAAAAACATTGGCTTAAAATAAAACTGTATATTTTGAAGGATACAAGTGCCGTCATGAATAAAGCCATTTAAAAAAAAAAAACGTCAGGCCTATTTAACTTTGGAACGAAATCGAGACTTGATAGATAGGTATTTGATATGGATTACCGCACCTTAAGGTGTATTTATTTATTGTAGCAATAATACAATATTTAGGTAATCGGTGAAGATAACATTTTTTATTGTATAAAACCTTAAAGGGACTTAACTAGATGGTTTTAAAAAAATACTTAAATTCCGGATTGTGAAAAAAAAAAAAATACTCAATTCTTCGATAATTATGGACAAACAAACAAACCAAATAGGTGGCGGTTGATGTCACACTATATCACCATAATATGACCATTCGACGAATTATTCGTTATTAAATAATCAGAAAATAATAGCGAAATTTTAAAATTCGTCGGCCTCGACTTCCTTACCACTAGCCTCCGAAGCCCAAAAATATATCCTATGAAAAATCGTCCACTATGAACTTCGTTCCACTTTTAGGGTTCCGTACCTCAAAAGGTAAAAACGGAACCCTTATAGAATCACTATGGTATTTTCACTTTTGTATTTGCTCAGAATCTACTGAACCGATTATGTTGAAATTTGGTATATTTGAATTTCTGTGACCCAAAGAGGACAAACATGAAAATGTAACGTGTGATACACAATCAACTCAGCCTATAGCAGTCCACAGTTGGACATAGCCCTTCACAGAAAGGGCTTAACTGTGAAGGTCTCCAATATATCCTTCATTGTGAGTAGTCCGACCCGCACTTGGCCAGTTTTTTGGCTAAATCCACTATAGATACGCTATGATCACAATCTACCCGTCACACCCATTCTGAAAATTCTACAAATTAGGTCTTTAATGAAACCACAATCATTCTTCGTAAGTTTTTGGGTTGTTAAAACTGTTATCAGACATTATCGCCAACTCAAATAAAAAGGGGAAAAAAAAAACCTTTTGCCCGAAGCGTCTTCTTCATATCAAAACAAACACTGTTATCGCTTACTGCCGACATTAGCACAGTTAATCAAATATTTATCAAGCGTATTTGTTATCAAATAATGTACCTACAATAATTGTGACTTTATCTCTAATGTGATAGGTACTGATAAGATTTCTATGTCAATTTGGAAGAGCATACGATGGAGTGTCAATTGTTTTGACTTCTTTCTGGCTTTTCTTTTAAACCTTTTTGGTTCTGTTTCATTTTAGCATAAAGGCTTCGCAACACAAAGGCACCGCTTGTAGCGCTACACGCGGTGTCTTTGTGTCGCATCGCGTCGCGCGACAAGTCGCGCCAGTATGTAGGAGCCTTAACTCGTGGACGTCACGTTCGGTTCGAACAATCTCGTTTCTCGTTGGACGTGACGTGACGTCCCGATGACGATGTACAAACAGTGTATCGTGCCGTCTTTAATTGACTTGTGTTTAGCTTCCAGTGTGACCAGATGTTCTAGCTCCGGAAATAGTGTAAAGACGTTTGATATAAATAGCAAAATTATTTCTTAGCGGGAGTATGTCTTCATACATATAATTTTAAAGTGCGGTTGTGATGACCTATTTTTTCACATCATCATCGAAGAATCATGGTTTCATTTCATCAAGTTTCATTATCTGCCTAGCCTTTTCCCAACTATATTGGGGTCGGTTTCCAGACTAAGCAGATGTAGCTGAATACCAGTATTTTACATGGAGCGATTGCCTGTCTGACCTCCACAACCCAGTTACTAGCTAATACGATACCCCTTGGTAAGATTGTTGGTCAGATTTTCGGGCTTCCGACTACCCGTAACGACTGTCAAAGGTCTATGGTTGATGGTTAGGGTTACCTATCCACGGACCGACCTCGGCAAGCGTAGCTTAACCTTCGTTCGACCCGTGCGGCTGTTATTATTCAGCTACGAGCCCAAGTCAAGTCTATAGGAACTTAATTTAACTAGCAGTACTGATTCCATGCTACGTTTTAAAATTATTCATCGTTCGCGTGAAATTTCTTGTTCCCCGACCCACTGCGTCGCATTGCATCGCCCACCCGCGCTATTTCGTTTTTGTTTAGCGTTCTTTCTGATTTTTTTCTTGTTGCTCGTCTCCTACGGGCCGTAGCGTGATGTTAAATAGCCTATAACCTTCGACAAGAATTGGGCTATCAAATGCAAAATAATTTTTCAAATCCGTTTGGTAGTTCCAGAGATTACCCCTTACATACAAACTTACAAACTAAATTTCTTTCTTTATCTTTATAATATTACTAAAGATTAATTTTCGAATCGCAGATTACTTTCAATAATGTTTTTACTGTTTAATAAATGATAAATGATTTTATTTCTGTAAGCAGGTTTGTTTTTTTTTAATAGATGAGTTCGGCGTTTCTTAACTGACTAGGTACTCTGAGAAGACAGGCCGAAACAAACTCAGAGGTCACATGGTTTTCACATGATCTTAGTCAGATCATGTGAAAACCATGTAAATTGGTGTCTGGAATGATCTTTTGATGAAAGAACCACACAGATTGAGTGGGTCCAGTCAGTGCACGCATTTGTCAGTAGTTGTAGCTACTAGCTAGCTTGTGCAATACTATCTTCATAAACTAGATTTACTGTAATAGCTTTTTTTATTAACTCTCAGAATGATTTTGAGCCGTAAGATTGAGGTTACGGGTTTTAGCTGCATCACTTTCCGATGTATCTCTGATTTACTAACAAAAAACCGGCACAGAGCGAGTTGTACTCGCGCGCCGGGGGAAAAAGAAAAGGCACGTGTTTAATTGAATCTCAAATTCCCATTTTGCTTTCCTAAAACTATTATTTAACACTCTAATATAATGATTGCGCATCTTTTTGTGATTCTCAAATAATTCCTATTTCGTTCCTATTTTGGGGTTCTAAAATAACTAAATAGACAAGTAACTGGGATCAAATTGGATCTATGCTCGCCAGCCGCTGCAATCTATGTAGTATAATAATAATAATAATAATCTTTATTGGAACAAAAACACATTTTACAAATTGATTGCGTACGTAAATAGCCACATTAGTTACGAAACTGTGTCGCAGCTATTAACGCCCACCTCCAAGAGGGAGACACAGCGTTCCAGTACAGAGAAAACAAATAAAATAGTAAAATTTATAAGTAATAAACAATTAAAGTAGTATTATAATAAAAAATTAAATAGGTACCTAAGTGTTAGTTAATTAGTATATAAAATGAATCCATATTTCCCTTGGTCACGGCATCACGCGTGGACGGCTGGACCGATTTCGCTAATATTTTTTTTTTGTATGTGTTACTGGCAGGAGAAGGTTCTTATGTAAGAAAAAAAAATCCTCCACGCGGGCGAAGCCCCGGGCAATAGCTAGTAATTTATAAAAATGTGCATCATCAGAAGCGCAAAAAGTTTTTAGAGGTTCATTAATTTGAAAAAAATACCATTATTAGATGATCAAAAGGTTTTAGAGGATCAGTTAATTATTTCGCAAAATAAAAAAACAACTTAATAATAATACTTTTTTGTCGCACCAGGAGCTCTCTGCAGTGAAAGTGCGACAAAAAAGGCTAAAAGTAAAATAAATGTATGAGTAAGGGACGCTACAAATATAATATTTGTAACAAAAAACTGTCATCCGTAAAATAGATGAAGGTTTTGTTCACAAAAGACTAACGTCACAAGACAAAGGTCAGTCTGATAGGTAGGTCTATAGGGAATTATGATGAAATATTACTTTGTACCACATAACCTTTTGCTCATACTGGAAGAGAATGAAGAGAATAGCTGGAAGAAACAGTACAACAAATATTATATTTTTCTCATTGTCCAATTACCGACGACGGTATGAATTGTTAATACACTGATATTCATGAAGGAATGGTTATAGGGATCGATCAATCAAACTATTGGCTTGGTAGCACAGGATCTATTTGATTGTAACAGATGATCAATTGGATTGCATTGGAAAAATACGAATAACAGTGACGAAGGTTGGCAGAGCGTTAAAATTCAGCGCTTGACACTTCACCAGATGAAAGAAGGAGAATTTACTTATGCAACTTCTGAAACAGAAGAAGTTATTATTGTTAATGAACAAAAGATCTAACAGTATCGAAGGTTTAGAGAACACAGTGATAAAATTCAGTGCTTGTCGCTTCACCAGACGAAAGAAGAATGATTTACCCATGCAACTATTGAAACAGAAGAAGTTATTATTGTTAATGAACAACAGATCTAGATAGGTCAGATCGAATCAGAGATAGCTCTTTGACAGTCCTTTCGTGTAGTCTAAAGCCCGAAACTCTGGCAACCAGTCTTACCAAGAAGTATCGTTTTACCCAGTAACTGGGTTGTAGAGGTCAGATAGGCAGTATATTGATGTAAAATACTGGTATTCATATACATCCAGCTAGAGGGGAAGCCAACACAAACATATTTGGAAAAAGGCTAAGCAGATGACGATGAAGATGAACAATACGACTATAAAGACAATAATCGAAAAAGACAATTAAAAACTGATGCCAAAGAAGATCATCCACACTCTACAATCGATACCGATTCTGAACTACTCGAGACAAACTCGTTATTCGAGTCGTATCGAAGTCATAACCGACAGATGTGAATAATACCATAACAGACACCGTTACTACTGTTATAGTCGTTATATCTTTGTGTATCTTTTTGTTGATCAACTCGCACGTGACTCATTCGATTTGCGTCGTATATTTTGATCGTAAAATCTTAGTAGTCAGGTGGGAACAGAATGATCACAGTGACTAAACCGAGTCGGCTGGAGCAAAGACAATCTCCACCGACGGGTGTGCATGGACGGCTTAGATCTCAAGTGCGTATACAGAGTGTCCGGTAAAGAATGGACAGCCTTGAAATAGTATACAATAGACCTTATTGCCGTTCTAAAAAAACAATGAAATATATATACCAAGTAATACCTAAGATACCATTTTAAAAAAATACCGTGAAACTTCTAGTTACATTATTTACTGCCTCTCTGTCGAAATAGTCAACGTATAATATTATAAAAACAAAAAATCGGATGGAATTCATTCATTTGTGGTCGTGGTGAAGAATAATGCAAAATTAGGTAAAAAAGAGTTAGTATTTTTTTCAAAAAAATCTTAGTACCTACTACTTGTGATATTTTTTATTGTATTTTTTTTAGAACAGTTATTACTTTATTAGGTATATTATATGTTATTTCAAAGTTATCCATTCTATATCAGACACCCTGTATACCTATGTGGCATCTCCCCACAGACAATGATCCACCTTCCTTCTTACGCTGCATGCCCTGTCACCTGTGCACTTGATGACCTTATGTATAAAGGCTCCTACATACTGGCGCGACGTATCGCGCGACGCGACGCGACACAAAGACACCGCGTGTAGCGCTTCAAGCGGTGCCTTTGTGTCGCGACGCGTCGCGCGACAAGTCGCGCCAGTATCTAGGATCCTTGACTGTCAATGAGCGGAGTTTTCGCAGCTGAGCTTTGAGTCATACACATTTAGAATACGATTATTATTTATGAAATAATGTAGTGCACGTGTATTTCAAAAACAAAAGTCACTGTCATCATCATCATGAACATCTGGTGATGAACTGATGACCAGTTCATCACCTATTATGATTTCGCTATAAATCGGTATCGTCACTATCCTAATTCTTTAATTCTACTAGCAATATAGTTGTTTTATTATTTTAAGACATCCTACTAATATTATAAATGCGAAAGTTTGTAAGGATGGATGGATGGATGTTAGTTACTCTTTCACGCAAAAAGTACTGAACGGATTTGGATGAAATTTGGCACACAGATAGTTTATAACCAGGAATAACACATAGGATACTTTTTATCCCGATATACCCACGGGGTCGAAACTTATGCGGGTGAAACCGCGGGGCGCATCTAGTACTTTAATAATTATTTAATAATTATTTGTTACTTTAAGCAGTTGGTCCCCGCCGCCATTCGTAGTTATTTGATTGTCGTTACGGGTAGAAGCCCGAAAGTCTTGCCAAGGGGGGTTGTGGAGGTCAGATAGGCAGTCACTCCATGTAAAATACTGGTATCCAGCTACATCCAGTTAGACTGGACGCCGACCCCAACGTACTTGGGAAAAGGCCAGGCAGATTGATACTTTAATAATTGTGTTTTAAATGCCTTGGCCAACGTTCTAGGAAATTAGGCTTTCGCTAAGCTTTTAAAATGCGTTAACATTAATTCACCTTGTCTGCATAATGCTATAACCCTAACTTATATTTATTAATATTTGAAATGCGAAAGAGAGTTTGTTTGTTGGTTACGCTTTCACGCTAAAATGGCTGAACGAATTTGGTTGAAATTTGGCACATGAGTAGACCATGAAATAGATTAGGACATATGAGACTTTTTATCCCGATATACCCACGGGAGCGAGACTTAGCGGGTGAAACCGCGGGGCACAGCTAGTTGCCAATAAAATAACAATGTATACCAACCTTGTACTACTTTACTGTTATAAAATAATAAATAATTGTTATTTAAATAAGACTGCGGTTAAGAAACCTGATAAGAACAAATTATAATTATTTTTTATACTACGCCATTTTTGCTGTTATTTGGGTCAACCATTCGAAACATCGTGAGGAAACCGGCATTTTCTAGAACCAAAAATTCGAAGATATGTGACATCTACCAACCCGCACTATGGGCCCGCGTGGTGGATTACGGCCCACTCCGTCTCACAGAGAGGAGGCCTGTGTCCCAGCAGTGGGAACATTATAGGCTGATTATGATGACGGTTATTCGAACAGCTGGATGGGGACGCACGGAACTGGGAGGTATGGCACAAGTAAGGGGAGGCGTATATCCAGCAGTGGGTGATTTTGGGCTGAAGTGATGATGATTCAAACAGCTAACATAAGAATTTGTCATATTCACTGATCAGAAGGAACTTCCAGAATTGCATTTTGATAGCGCAATTATTGAGGATTGTTATAGGCTATTTCACATCACGCTTCGACCCTTAAGCCGGTAGCACACCTCTGCCGCGAAAACATAACAGCGAAATCGCAGTACTTCAATTCAACTGGCTCGCGTCATGGAACTCGAATCGGATGCGAGTAGCGGGAGGTATGGCGTTAGGAGCCGAGCAAAAAGAAAAAGTCAGACTGTACGCTAAGCAAAAACGAAATAATAGCGCAGGCGGGCGATGCGATGCGACGCAGTGGGTCGGGGGAACAAGAAATTTCACGCGAAATCGCGGGCAGAAGCTAGTCTACTCATTAAATGCGGATGTACCCACTATCTTACTTCTATAGAATTACTACAGGATGCGAATATTGACTACAGATTACTGGCAGACAAATATTTAATATTTACCAGCTATAAGCCCAGTACTGCACGGGCGATTTTTTCCCGAGGCGATTTTTTTTCGCCCACTGGATTTTGAACACACTGCTTAGCGCCGAGAGTTGAAAATCCCAGAGTGTGTTTTTGACGCGTTGGTATGCACTCTGTTGGATTCTCAATTCTCGGCTTTACACTGAGAGTTGAAAATCCAGTGCGCGATAAAGTCCCGTAACGATATTTTTACGCCCCCGTGACGCTAACACTTATCGCCACGCCGTGTGTTTATGATAAAAGCGGTGTAAATAGACCAGAAGGCTCAAAACGCGTGATACTTGAATTGATAGGCAGTTCACACATAATTATATTATTATCACTGTGAGGAAGGCAAGACTTGACGGACACTAAAGTACGTTTTCACTAACATTGGTGCCGATTCCCTTGTTCACAAACTTAACTAAATTTAAGTTCAGTGCATCTCTTTCTTTCTATTTCATTAAGAAGAGGACAGAAGATAAATTTTAGTTTAGTCCTGTCAAATTAATCAGCGCCTGTCATTACTCCATACAAGTTTAGACGTGATTAAAAACTTGCCTACTAAAATTACGTCAACTTACGTCAAGCGGTGATTAATTTGACAGGACTAAACTATAATTTATCTTCTGTCCTTTTCTTAATGAAATAGAAAGAAAAAGATGCAATGAACTTAAATTTAGGTTAGTTTGTAAACAAGGGAATCGGCACCACTATGCGACACCTATATTTAATGCATACAGCAGTAAAAACATTTTAGCAATCACATTTTTTTTTCGCCTTTTTTTAATCAAAATATGATTCGCGACACATAAATGTATGTATTGACAGATTTATAATCATCAAAATCAACTATACCCTAGTTGATTTTGATGATTATAAATCTGTCAAATACGCGTCTAGTATTTTTTTATTATCTGACTGATGGACTAAATAGGATTTCTTGTTTTTTACCCCGGCATCATCCCTAGTGATTGTAATTTAGAAAGATGTATAGGTAACTGCGATAGTAATTGGCCACGCTATAGTAACTGGCCACTTATATCAAAAGAGGTATTAACAAGGTAATGCAAGCAAGCCCATGAATGAAAAGGACAACATAATATATTCCTGTTTCTATTGTATTTTCGTTTTAGTTCACATTACCTTGTTTCTACCTCTTTTATTATGAGTGGCCAGTTACTATAGCGTGGCCAATTACTATAGCAGTTACCTATACAACTCTCTAAATTACAATCACTAGGGATGATGCCGGGGTAAAAAAACAAGAAATCCTATTTAGTCCATCAGTCAGATAATAAAAAAATACTAGACACGTAATTTTTGCTTTAATCAAAAATTACTTAGATAAAACGCATTAAATTTGAGGGTTGTGGGCTCGCTACGTCACCATTCAGTATAAAATCTAGCGAGGCGTGACGTGATGTCACAGTTTAGCTCAATGTATCGCCGTAATCTTTCTTTTTTTTTTTTAATCTATTTATATTGTACCTAATCTATTGATTACGTGTAAAAAAACTCGTGTCCAATATTTTTGAATAATCTGAGACCTGACGGCGCAAAAAAAAAAAGTTGTCATCGTCCTTATTGAGGTCAATTCTAACTTAGAGAGCTGTATTGAGGATTCTTATGATTATAATTCTGTAAATACATATTTGTTACAGTCGCGAAACATATTTTTATCAACATACAGCCTGAGAGTGGCCTGCAAATTGAAAAAAACGTAAAAAACTTTGAAATTCGCGGGCTACACGTAGTCCTGTGTGCCCTGATGTATGTTATGAGAACTAATGGATGCTACTGATAATGATCTAATCAAAAATTAGAATTTAAAAAAAAATCGAATGATTATCTGAATCTGAAGTTTGCATTGTCAGCCTACAATTTTTTGGTAGATGTCACGTCTTTGAAGGTTTTTGATTCTCTGGCGTGACGGTTTCCTCACGATGTTTTCCTTCACCGTTTTAAGAGCATGGTGATGAAATACTAACGTTAATTCTTCATAAATTAAGATTGCGCTATTTTTGTATTTGTTTAGTTTTGCGTCTGTCTTTTATTTCTTCCATCTTGAGACTTCTGTATTTTCCTCTAGATACATTGATGTAAGTGCGAGGCCGTTTACGTTAGTTTTGTGGACGCGCCAAATACAATGTAATATGAACAGAAATGGTGGAATGCCTACTTGGACTGTTTGTTCAAGGAAAATGTATGCGTATTTACCCCGTTGTAAATATTTTGATGTGGTTTAGTTTCGTTTAGCTGTCAATAACAAGTAACCTACGTTCGCGATTTTGTTTCCAAACATGTAAACAATTAAGTGTTTTTGGAAAAACAGCTTTTAAACCCTCAAATATGTTTTAGTTCAAATATTTTTTTTTTATGAATTTTTCAACAGTAGTTGTCATACTTGAAAGAATAACTTTCACTTGGGCACAAAACGCGAAACACCAAATAAATAAAGTGACAATAATAAAATCAATTTTATTCAAAAGGAAATAAAATTGATTTTCGTTTATGTGAAAATATCATCAATTGGAAACAAGGATTTAAACAGACTTTAGGTAACTATGATCGTATTTCTTTTGTTTATAATGCTATTGTTGGATCGTATTTTGTTTATAAATTTAATGTGCTTCTATAAGACATTTGATGCTTTACGTAGAATTGAGTGTTTAAACGTTGGACGGTGGTTTTGTGATTATTAACATGAGTAGGTAATTAATTACTTACTGTTTTATTTATAAATGGGGCAAAATTTCGTTTATCAGTGGGCTGTGTTGTTTTCATAAACCTGGTCCTTTTTGTTTGAGTTGATCTATAAAATACTTTTTATTCCAGTTTATTCATGTTTCTTTAGAATAGCTGAGCTAATTTCATGCATTTTGATAATGATATCCATACTAATATTAATGTGTAAGTAACTCTGTCTGTCTGTCTGTCTTTACGTTTTCACGTATTAACGCCTGAACGGATTTAGATGAAATTTGGCACACAGGTAGACCATGACCTGAGTCACGATATATTATAGAATATTCTTTCTATCCAGTAGTAAATTCCCGTGGGATAACTACCGACTTCTACGTATTTTTTTAAATTTGTTTTGTTTTTCTGTCAATCAATCAACCCTAAGATTCTATATAAAAAAACTAGCTTTTTCTGAAGCATCTAAAAGCCTAATACATCACTTTTTACACCTGTCCCATTCACAAATGATACAAAAAACTCCACGTTTCGCCACAGACGTTTCTTCAAGATCATATTTTTATTCTAAGTACATATTTTTCTTAGCCATTTTCTGAACGTCAAGACTGATCGATTGCCTTCGAAATATTATGGTAATCTATCAACAACATAGTGACGCCTGAGTCGGCAATCAGTTTGGGGATATTGCCTAAAAGTGTGCCTATAAATCTACAGTGTTTTTGTTATCAACTTTGGTATAGGGAAATTGTAAAGTCGAATGATTAATTCACTGGAGTTATCTCACATATGTGCTAGCTGTCTTTTTGTGTAATAAAATGTTCATATTTATTGTAATGGTGATCGTTAGGTTTAATCGAATATGTGCTTAGATCACTAATATTAACCACTGAACCAATCGTGATGATATTTAGAAAAGGTAGCCTGGGACCTGGATAACGAGATAGGCTACTCAATGTGTTGGTATTAAAGTTGCTTTTCCAAAAACACTTAAGTAGTAGTTCACAAATTAAATGGAAACTAAATCGTAGACGCACTTTATAGATACTCTTAATATGCCTGAATTAATGTACTGGTAATTTCAATTCGTTTAGAAGAACTGTTTTACTGGGTGAGGTAGCCAGTTATTCTAGATAGCTGAAAACCAGTATTTACCAATAGCCGGTTTTTAAGTACCTACGGTGTTTCTGTCTAGCATATGACATAAAAATAATCAGAATTTCTTATAACGGTATTAGTCGAAATTCCTGACATACTTAGCATTCTTGTTTGAAGAATTTGATACTTCTTGTTTATCAACATATTTATAGACATATCTCCCACTTATTATGTGTTTTTTCTTTGATATTTTGTTTATATATGTGTGACCGCTTCTGACATCTACCTCTTTAAGGTAAGCATTGCTGCTGTAACGTCTTGGGTTCGAGTTCTGGGTAAAGCGGAGTCATGACTATTTTGTTATGAATTTCGTAGGTAGTTCCTCAGGATTTGTGAATTAATGTATTGTCGTCATACCGACTTGCGACTTAGGAAACTAGAATATCACAGAATAACTTTAAAGTCATTCAGATTTTTGTAATGAGTCTTAATTATCTCGTTCCTTTTTAATTAACACTAGGCGACACCTACATGTAATGCCTAAACAAAAGCGCAATGTTGGATTTCTAGCGCTACGCTCAGCGCCGAGGTGGCCCAGTGGTAACGGTCGCGACTTACGAGTTGTAAGGTTCGAACCCGGTCAAGAGCTTTACTTTGTATAAATTATTTCATCACCACTGCTCTCAAAAACGGTGAAGGAAAACATCGTGAGGAAACCGGCATGTACTAGAACCAAAAATTCGAAGATATGTGACATCTACCAACCCGCACAGGGCCTGCGTGGTGGATTACGGCCCACTCCCTCTCACAGAGAGGAGGCCTGTGTCCCAGCAGTGGGAACATTATGGGCTGATTATGTGCTCAGCGCCGAAGGTTGAAAATCCAACGTGCAATAATATTTAGGTAGGTAGGCACTGGTAATTGCCCCGACTTATGACTTATAGGTCGTGGATTCGAACCCAGACAGGCGCTTTACATTGTTATGTAAATAAATTCATCACCACTGCTCTCAAAACGGCGAAGGAAAACATTGTGAGGAAACTGGCATGTCCAAGAACCAAATATTCGAAGACATGTGAACTCTACCAACCCGCACTAGGCCCGCGTAGCCCACTCAGTCTCGAAGAAAGGAGGCCTGTGTTCCAGCAGTGGGAACATTATAGGCTGATTAAGCTTATTTTTTTAATAAAAAACATACGGTACGGGCCTTTGGATCACAATACATAAATTTAGGATTAAACAGACCTTGTAAAACATAAAAATATACCCAAACATAAAATACAAATCTAATAATGCGTAACAGCATAAAATACAGCTAGATTGCCATAACGGCCGTGTCGCTGTGGACCCTTGTCACCCCTAACTAGGGTCCCATCAACCATGCCACACCGCAGGTAATAAGTATTCAGCTTATTCGGATGATAATAATTATGTTACAACATATTATTATGTTCTGAGGAGCTCATGGATAAGTAATAATAAAAGTTGTCGTTTGAAGAAAAAAAAAAAACAACTAGAACTTTATAGTTTTTATTGTTTTTCACAGATTTCACCACGTAGTTTAATACACTATTCCGTAGTTTAATGCAGTTATTAAAACATTTTTTCCACTCCAAAGTATATGGCTGATTTTAAAGCATCGACTGCTTCTTCACCGGACTGGAACCAATGGTGCCGATTCCCTTGTTCACAAACTAAACTAAATTTAAGTTCAGTGCATCTTTTTCTTTCTATTTCATAAGAAAAGGACAGAAGATAAATTCTAGTTTAGTCCTGTCAAATTAATCAGCGCTTGACGTAAATTGACGTAATTTTAGTAGGCAAGTTTTTAATCACGTCTAAACTTGTATGGAGTAGTGGCAGGCGCTGATTAATTTGACAGGACTAAACTAAAATGTATCTTCTGTCCTCTTCTTAATGAAATAGAAAGAAAAAGATGCACGGAACTTTAATATTAAGTTTAGTTTGTGAACAAGGGAATCGGCACCATTGACCACGTAGAGTTTCCAGAGACCACGAGAAATGTAAAGAAATCGTTAGGGCTTAGGTCAGGACTGTATGGAGGATGATCAAGAATTTCTAAGTCCTCAAGAACCCTGCTTCAAGTACTCAATCAGTTGACAAGCACTGTGTCAGCTTGCGTTGCCATGGTGTAGGATGGTGCGTCGCTTTGGGTTAGATTTCCGAAGTTCGGCGATGTCTTGTGGTAAACTAACTGTGGTATACCACTCTGCATTAACCGTTCTCCGATTTTCAAGAGCAATCGTTGCACATGACCGGTTTTTTCCACGAACGTAGCAACCATGTTCTTTTTGAACAACTTTAGTCGGCATTGGCTCGTATTGGAAGACCCAGATTGTAGATTGTTGTTTGGAATCAGATCAAATCAAATCAAAACAAAACAAAAATATTTATTTGCTAGAATATGGTACATACGGTGTTACAGTAAAGTTTCAGAATATCCTGCTATAACATGGCGAGCAAATGTATTCACAATCAGCGATGTCAATTAATCCAAATCTAATCTTAAGCATTACAGATTTGTCTTCTAAATAGTCCTTAAGGCGCTGACAAGACCCAATTGACCAAAATTGGCGTCTCTTAAGAAAAAAAATTGCCAAATGTGTAGAGTTTGTGGTAGGGGAAAAAATATATGTTAATTTGTAACATATTTCCCAGAACTTGGTTGTTACCAAAACACGTTTTGAAAAAAATCTCGATACAAACTAAAGTTTTTCGCCTGTCAGTGCTAGTTTCAAATAAATTGTAGTTTCTTTTACCAAAAATACATATTTCAAAAGTGTAAACAATGTTTAAACATGGCAGAGGTTGAATTTAAAGTTTTTGAAATAGTGGCTTACAGCTGTCTAAAAGTGAGTTCCTCAAATTGCTCGGATACATTTTTTTTTAAACTTTTTCAAAATCTACTGAATGACTCCATATTACAATGCCGTATCCGTATCTAAGTACGGATGAAAACATGGTCATGCCAGCATTGCAATAGCATAGTTTATTGTTGTTCTTTGTTTTTATTGTATATGTATTTATTATGTTATCTATGTATGTATTTATTTATTGAAAGTTGTGTGGAGATTTATATGTGGATTTTTATATCTGGAAATAAAGATTTCATTTCATTTCATAGTTAACTGTTTAACAGGATCGTACGCCCAAGATTCGTCACCACTGATGATGCTGTAGATGTGGTTGGACTCTCTTCGGTTGAACTTTTGGAGAGTATTCTTACAGTATCTGATGCGAGCCGCCTTATGATCGTTGGAAAGCAAATGCGGGATCCAACGGGAAACTAGCTTTTTCAAATCAACCGCCACTTGCAAGGTCTTCTGAATGGTTGGCTCTGAGATGCCTAATATTGCCTCTATCTCCCGACATATCACAGGACGATCTTCGGGGATTAGTTGTCTCACAGCAACGATGTTATCGTCGTAAGTGAAGGCGGATTTTGGACGTCCTTCACGAGATTTGACTTCACTAAGACTGGTGTCTCTATGCTGGAATTCTAAGTTAGGCCTCTTCGAAAGAAAAAAATATTGCACGGACATTTTCCTTTGAAAGATTCACGTTTCGTACGTGACCTTACAGATTGAAAACAAAGCTGTGACTGATTAAAAAAAAAATACATTAATCCTACTTCTTTCAATTGTTTTGATATTCTAAATTCCAACTTTGAATATTAAACAATTCTAAATTGAAAATTGGCGGCAAATATGTAAACGACAGAAATTAAAAGGCATGCCTGGTAACGGCCGCACAGGTCGATTTTCAAGGTTAAGCAACGCTTGTCGAGGTCAATCCGTGAATGAGTGACCATCTTAACATATCGAGACCCCTCCGTGCCTTGGGAAGCACGATAAGCCGTTGTTCCCGGCTGTCATTTGTGGATCTTTGACAGTCGTCAGAAGTCTAACAACGAGTCATACCCTTAGAATATAGAAAGAACCAGAATCTGCGTTCACCTGTCATTGCAAGCCGCACGCTGTGTCCAAAATCAAGACAAGCGTCCCGCGCCCGCCTCACTTCCCACCCGCGTAATGTTGCTAGCTCGGACATTATGAACCCGTTTTGGGGTAAACGTTGAGAGTATTGATAAGATAATATAAATAATAAAATCACAATTAGTCTTTTCATAGATACATAATTTCATACACCCGCCCCCCCTAGAAATCCTAATAGTCTAACATAGTACCTACCTATTATGAATGTTGTGCAATTCTAACATAATCATATACGAGTATATACGGGTTGCATTGATAACCTATCTTTTTCAAGTCGGTTTTTTTTTGTGTAAGTTGTTATTAATTTAAGACTACTCGTACAACGAATAAATGCCCTCAGTAGGTAATAAAAAACTGGCAACACTAACAAGATGGATGCATAATTCTCTATGACAATTACAAACTGAACAATTTATTCAGTACAATATTTGAATGCGCTATAAAGTGAAAAGTTATCCCATCCTGTTTATTTTTTAGCCCCGCTGCATTTTTACACGTATGAACGACACAAGGCGGCATAATTAAATAAAATTGCACACCGGTAAAACACGTTACGCGATACGACGTTCACAGAGTAACTGATCGGCTGCGCGTCAAACTACTCTATTTAGGAGTAGTTTTTGACGGTTCAGTATTAGGCGTGTTCGCGGCTTCTGGTTCTTTCTACATTCTAAGGTCTTACCATACTCAGTTAGGTTAGTTAGGATTGTGGATGTCATATAGGCAGTCGCTTTATGTAAAATACTGGTGTTCAGCTGCATTCGGTAAGACTGGAAGCCGACCTCAACATAGTTGGGAAAGGGTAGGTAGATTTATTGATTTTATTATGTTCTGATTACTGAGTACGGTGAGCTCTGCCCCCATTATAATAACATAACCAACACTATTATTCAGATTATTAAGACATTGAAAGAAAGAAAGAAAAATATTTTATTTGGGACACGCACAAGAAATACAAAAGTAAAAAAAAAGAAGCATTTAAAACTAAACTTCGAATAAACAAAAAACAACAAAGAATAACAATAAGAACGACTTGTGCGATGCCAAAAAGGCTCCTATCTCAGCATAATGCTGCGATATTTAAAAAATAAATACCGCAGCGCTGGTATTCTGATAGGGCCAGCTGTGATGCCACGGACACATCTACGGACACAATATATAATATATCCCACCAGGGGAATAAAAATTAAATAAAAAGACAATTTATAATGAATACAATACAGAAGTAAATAAATATATATATAATAGATGTACAGTAAATATTAAGATTGACTCCGACGCTCGTACTTCACTTGTCCATGCCATAAACTATTGTCTATGATGTACGACAACGGTGTGTTTAGTTATATACAGTCGTCAGCACAGAGAAAATTGGACAGTTTGTGGTAACTTCATGTGCTGGCGACTGTACAAGGGGGGGGGCAAAAGTAATGTCATAATGTGAACTGGCTGATATTTTGTTGGAAATGAAAAACTTTTTCTGTTTTCATGGAAAAAATATTTATCTAAAGGTGTAAAGTTGATGACATTATGTCGATAAATAAATAAATTATATAGGTCCAAAAATTAATGACCACTTACTAATTTGATGCACATTCGTGGTCGCATTGAATTGTTGCTCGCAAAACATCTGGCTGCAAATTTCGTATTGAAATTTCCCGCGGACGAATTCGTGGGCAGAAACTAGTCAAAACATGAAGGAACTGATAACTTTCGGCAGCAGTGCATCACATCACCACATGATACAGTATCCCCGGTACACAGAGGGGACCATATGTATGTTTAGCGCAAAGGAGCAACAATCCTTATAAAGTGCAAGGTTCCGTAATACGTTTGATGTGAGGCCTCCTGTTAGACTGAAGCGTAACACCGCCTTTCTTGTTGATACACTTTATTTCATTAATTATTGACTACCTTTAAGGCTCCTACAAACTGGCGCGACTTGTCGCGCGACGCGTCGCGACACAAAGGCACCGCTTGTAGCGCTACACGCGGTGCCTTTGTGTCGCGTCGCGTCGCTTGACAAGTCGCGCCAGTATGTAGGAGCCTTTACATTCGTGGAAACATATTACTTTTCCACAATAAGAAAGAAAGAAAGAAAAGTATTTATTGGGACTCACACAGAAGATCACAAATTAAACTAAAAACACTCATAGAAACATAAAAAAAAAACCTAAACAAAGTAAAATGAAAATAAAAACAAAAGGTCCTGTACGAGTCCAAAAGGCTCCTATCTCAGCATAATGCTGCGGTACTTAAAAAATAAGTGTCGCAGCGTATTCTAATAACAGTAAGCCTATCCATGTACTGTGATTCACGTCAGGCCTAAGTTCGGCCCAACGCGATACGAACTTATTTAGTAATTTCCGTTTCAATTTTCTTTATTTGTCTAAGAATCTAATTAGCTTATTATTTCTGCTTTCACCATTATTACTTCATCAAGAATAAATACTTATTCTTGACATCATGTTATGTAATTTTTGTTTATCATAATGTCAAAAAAATGAGTACCTAAGTATAGCTAAAACTTGAACATCGATTACTGTTTTAATTATGTTCGAGGCCTAAGCTATTAAAATCAGCGAAGTACATTAATGCCATCGTCAATCATTATGAAACTGATAAAAAGAAACTTGAAAATTAACCGAAGTGTCATTGCATGTCCTCCTACACAAAATTAAATAAAAAAACACAAGTTTAAAATGATTATCAAACTTAGACAGTTCAACGGTTTGACTGCGGGCACGTGTGTGGGCTGAATATCACACAGAAGTGTGGGTATTCCCATTTTATTGTTTATTTTATTGTCTTCCTCCCACTTGCTTAAGATGTAGGCGCCGCTTCAGGTCCGGGTCACACACCGAGCTTACAGTTTTTGAGAAAACATTTCTATTTATTTTGAATTAGAATACCTATAAAATGGAGGTGGAGAAGTAACATGAGGGACACAGACGATGCCCATAATCCTCAGTTCCTCATATATGACGTTTGTTTGTTTTGGTGGCGCTTTCAATTTCGTCACGCTTAGCATAAAAGCAAAGACGACCCTCTGACTGGCGCACCCTACATGGATGTGCAAGTCAAAGGATCGTCTTGTAGAATTTAAGTGCTATATTTATAGCCATCTTAGATTAAAATCAGTGGGTTTTAATTTCGATGGATTACTTATATTATTATCGGATCATAAAAACTTTGCTAAGTCGAATCTAAATCATTGTGTAAGGAAGTAGGCTTATGCAATACCAGACCAGAAAAATCATAGGATGTCAAAGTTAAATAATTTATTTCAAAGCACTTTTGAACGTCAAAACTCAAACTCAAAGGTTTTATTTCATGTAAACCAATTACAGGCACTTTTGATTTGTCAAGGGGTCGGTCATCAGAAAGATGAAGCTAGTTGCCCATTCCAAAGCGTAGTAGGTACCTATGGAGAAGAACGGGCAAGAAACTCCACGGACACTCTTTTAAATCAACTTAATATTATGGTTACATTATATTGGTTACATCATTCATTTTGAAATTATAACTGAAAAACTGGACTGGATACTGGATAGGTCCACTCAATCTGTGTGGTTCTTTCCTAAAAGACCATTTCACACACCAATCTACATGGTCTTCACATGATCTGACCAAGATTATGTCTGGACTTTAAAAGAGACTGTGACCTCTGAGTTTGTTTCGGCCTTTCTTCTCAGAGTAGTCAGATAGGAAACGCCGGCCTCATCTAGTTTTTTTTTCTAAATATGATTGACGTGTAAACGTGTTTGTACAAACCTACTTACAGAAAATAAAATCATTTCATTTCATTTCAAAACAAAGAGAGAGATTTCATTTCAGGTAAATGATTCTTCCACTAAAACTCTCTCGGTCTGAGAGTCACACGCACCCACTGTGTATAATGTTTATTTCATGTGCCGTCTACGGAGCTAGAAGCTATTCACTGCAGTTGGATTGATTTATATTACAAGCCCATTTGTAGACTGCCCACGACACAACACGCCAGAGATGCAAACATATTGTGGTTTACGGCCATTCCGATGATTTCCATTCATTTTGAATGGGAGTAGGGAACCGATGAAGCATCTTAATACAGCGGTGGTCTAAAGTGTTCTACAATGCGATAAGAATTGGCCGAGACCTTAATAACTTTTCTTTGCTGAGTCAGCGCAATGCATACCTACATAAACACTAGTCAACAATGATTTGGTTACTCTTGATCTTATTTATTTCACTGCACGGGAAGCGTTCAAGGGCTCGTGCAGACTGGGGCGACACCGCGGGCGCGACAGGAATATTGGTGCCTGCCGCGATATCGCGCCAGTCTGCACGAGCCTTAAAGGTTTCGTTATAACAAGCTCAGCTCCACGTATTCGTTGTACCAGGCACACATAAGTACTAGATAGTGTGAACTGTCGATTTCAAGTGCAGTATTCTGTGCGTTGTCGACTCGTCGTGTCGTCGGTCTGATTTACATTACTACACTCCAGTTAGCTCGCTAGGTTCTAGGCAAACACGGTGAGATTTCTAGCTGCAATTTTCACCTGAAATCTTGTATACCTTGGAAGCCTAGGTAGGTATAGGCTTTTTGCATATTTGGGTCAGCTATAGCTTAAATGGAAGTACACCATCAAGATTTTTATTAAATAACACCGCTTTGCAGTCTTAAGCCCGAGGCTCTCTAGATTCTTCAAAGTTTCAATTATCTTGATTTTTTAAGAAATTATTTTATAGTATTTTCTTAAGAAGAGATTGAATGTTAGTTCGAATAGGTTTAAGAAGTGCTTATCGTTTAAAATTCAGACTCATTCTATTTCACAATAGGTACACCAACCGAAAAACTGAACTTACAATATAACGCATTAATTTTCGCTAGTTTATAATATATCAATGAGAAATCGTCAATAGTACTTACTATTGACGATTAGGCTACCACTAAGTAAATGGTATACAGGACGAAATTTACCGCTAGTACCACCGGTGGTACAGTTCAGCGGTACTAGTGGGAACAAAGGAAATTGTGAACGAACCTGCACTTATCGAGAGGGTTCATAATCTGTCCAATTTTATCACTCGTAAAATTGTGAAACGTCCCTGAGTGGTCTTGGCGGCAGCCGAATTGGTCGCACTAACTAAGTCCCGGGTAACACCCCGACCAAATGGGTTAGGTTCGGTTAGAACTGTGGTTAGAGCCGGACGCCTACGTCGACTACCGGAAGGACACAGCGCGGCATACGCTGGCAGAGTGTGCCACGCCGTACCCTCATCTCAGGAGTAGGCAGTGACCTGTCGCTGGCAGCCTTGGTCGACTCCATCGTTTGCAGCGAGGAGTCCTGGTAGACGCGGTGGTATCCTTCTGCAAAACAATCATGTCGCAGCAGGAGGCAGCAGGAGATCTCTTCCACTCACCCTGCCCGCAGCAGGCGCACCGGGCGTCGGAGGGCGGACAACGCCAATGGTGGGCTAGTGACTAGCCGGTCGCACTAGAGCCCATGATCCCCGGCGCAAGTGTGGGAGGGGAACACCGGGGTGGTTTTTAGTCAGTAAGAGTCTGACAGATCCCTCGGAGGACATCCATGAGGATTTTCCACCCCGGAACAAAAAAGAAAAGTTAGAACTGTGGTACAACGGACACGGCTGGCGAGCGCACCTTCCAAGTTGGTTGCAGTTACTCGTACTTGACTATTTAGTATTAGCGCAAGGTGCGTTCGTCGCACGCTTTTGTACCAGTTCACAATTTGACGGTTTGCCATGGATAGATTATAAATTTATAATATTTATAATATTTTTTAGCCTATAATGTTCCGACTGCAAGGACACAGGCCTCCTCTCTGTGAAAGGGAGTGGGCCGTAATCAACCACGCGGGCCCAGTGCGGGTGGTAGATTGATGTCACATGTCTTCGAATTTTTGGTTCTAGGACATGCCGGTTTCCTCACAATGTTTTTCTTCACCGTTTCGAGAGCAGTGGTGATGAAATTATTTACACCAAGTAAAGCGCCTGTCTGGGTTGGAACCGACGACCTACAACTCGTAAGTCAGGGCAGTTACCACAGGGCCACCACTGCTCTGCTCAATTTATAATATAAGCTATCGAAAAATAATGATTGTTAATGGTTTGTTGCAGTTCACAATTTTTTGATAATTTATAATCTCGCTAGATAAATTAATAAATTCGATGTTCATAATCAGACGATGACATAAACATCAATTTATGAATAAAAAAATTAACAATACATGTCTGAAACAACGTTAATATTTGGGGACATGAATGTGATACATGTTTTATAAACGTCATGTTTTGACAAGTCTTTTACAAGACTTTTATAGAACGTTGTATCGCATTTTATATATTGGCGTAAAGGCGGATTTAGACAACGATTCGCACAAAACGCGAAGAACAATACATGCAAACTGTAAAATATCTACAACAAAAGAAAAGTAAGGGACATAGGAGATATCTTTGGTGTGCACTTCAACGACTGTGATGGATTATGATGAGAATAAACTACTCGTAGAAACTAGAAAGTGCATTAACGCTATCTTTTATATGTCACGTTCTTCTTATTGTGACGTTTTTAAGCTCTGGCCAAACGGAGACGAATCCCGCGCGGGATGCGGGAGAAAACTCCCTCGCACCGATTGTGTCAACCATACTGACGCGCGCTGTCTCGCATCCCGGGTGGGCTTGGCCTCAGTGTGGCCACAGTTTGTCACGATCGTTTTATGTGACGTTTTTAATCTAGTTTCTTAAGGCCTATTATAAGCTCTTATGGTCAATGCTCACACGTGTATCGGTTAGAACAGTAGAACATATTTTCTCGGATAGAGACACAGCATAGATAGAACAGTACGTCTATTCCAAACAACAGTTTGTAAGTGACACGACAAATTGGCATCCACAGGTACGGTTTCTCCTGCCGGGGTCGCGAGGAAGTGTTACCGAAGCCCCTGGCAACACAGGCAACGGAAGGAATGCGGATGGGTTTTAGTCAGTAAGAGTCTGACACACCTTCCCGCTCCACCCAGAGCGGGAGAAGTTATTTGATAACTTCCAAACCAAAAAAAAAAAGGTACGGTTTCTGATCCATCGGAATACACTATTCTATTCTATTTTTAATATGTGGCAAGCAAAGCCGGTGTCGACTATTCTACCAATGTCTAAAGTGAGTTGAGGAAGCAAGTGTGAATCAATCAATCAACTCAGCCAATAACAGTCCAAAGCCGGACATAGGCCTCTCCAATGATTAAAAAAAATGTAAAAAAAAACGATTGATACCTAAGAATGAACACAAGATAGATCTTTTGCATTATTACGGGATTGAAACAAACAAAAAAAATAATGTATTAAATTGTTAAAACATAAAGGCTCGTACAGACTAGCGTGATGTCGCCCCAGTCTGCACGAGCCTTAAAATGTACGCATACCACACCCACACACCCAGACAAAATAGTTCATAACTATATGTTATTGTGTCGGATGAAGGTTTTCAGCGCCACAAACAGATCTGGAGAGGAATATGTTAGCAAGGAGGAGAAATTAATCGGAAGATTTAGGGAGCTGGCCACATAAATCTAAAGGAGGCGTTGTTCGAGCATTCAAAGAAGATGTGATCCAGAGTGTCCTCTTGCACTTCCAACTCGCAGAGAGAAGAGGACTATTAGGCTTTAATTGGTCAAGGACAGCTAATGAGACACAATTGGTTTTCTATTGTTTGACTCCGAATCGGTGTCGCGCGGCGCTTAACAGGTTAACCTTTTTTATTTATTTTTCAGTACGTTTTGCCGTTAGGGTTTTTTCAGAAGAACTGTAGGTAATTCTAAAATTTTGAGTAACTTAATAAGCTGTTGTTATGCGTTGTATGTAGATACACACACGCATAACACATAATCAGCCTATAATGTTCCCACTGCTGGGACACAGGCCTCCTCTCTGTGAGATCCCAGCGGGCCGTAACCCACCATGCGGGCCCAGTGCGGGTTGGTAGATGTCACATGTCTTCGAATTTTTTGTTCTAGGACATGCCGGTTTCCTCATGATGTTTTCCTTCACCGTTTTGAGAGCAGTGGTGATGAAATAATTTACACAAAATTGTCCTGTCTGGGTTCGAACTTACCACGTCCAACTCGTATGTCGCGGCTGTTACCACAGGCCGCCACTGCTGTCAGACAGTAAGTAGTTTCAGACAGCTGACCTGCTTAACGCATTCTTATTATAGGAACGCTGAAATGGTCACACACAAGGGAATTCTAGAACATTCGTTGAAAGAAATACATATAATTCTCATTAGTTATAAATTTATAATATTAAATTCCCACTTTAACGATACCACAGACTCGGCAGAATGAAACCAGTAACCTTGCATGGGTATACGACGAATGTGGTCTGTGGTATTAATGTTTGTGGTATTCTTGTAAGTTTATATTACCCGCCAACTTGGAATACGAACAAACCAACAAGTTACTTATTTAAGTAGAGACAAAAAATAGAAAAAGAAATACCGAAATGTTCAAGTTTTAATAAAGTACCTTACTTCGTGTTTCCTAGCGTTTTGAAGGATGAGAATCTAATGAAATTGTTACTGAGAATACAGTGAAGTAGCCAGGGAATTTAATTGTTAAGTAAATTGACTACCGATTTAAATTGTCCGTATATTCAAATCACATCTGTCATTTTGTGAAAGTTGTATGAAGCTGCTATAACACAACAAATTGTCGTAAGTTAACTTAGTTTTAAAGATTAAAGGCGAGACTATGGCAGAATATGCTTTACTGAAAAATACTGTAATCGCTTGATTTTTATGTAATTAAGTACTACAGTTAAACCAGAAACAGCACGCGCTTCGGAAATCTTCATGTTTCCGAATTAGCACGAACTTCGCGCCACAGTATTTCGCAGTAAAGGTGCATCCACACCGAAGTTGTTTTTTGTGGAGCAACGTTTGCAAGTGTTAGTGGGTAACAATGGACAACAAAAAGTAATAAATTTACTAAAAGTTACAGAAAGTTACTTAATGTTGTCAATGGTTACCATGTTGCAAAATGTTGCCTTAAAAAAAATAACTTTAGTGTGAATGTGTCAAGACAATAACTTAGTGTGTCAATTTGATATACAATAAATTTCCCTGACTTTACTTAGTAACAAAACAGAAAGAAATGGAAAAAGGGAAAGCAGAAAGTTCAAGGTCGTAATAAATCTTTATAGTTGTTAAGGTAACGTTTCTGAAGGATAAGCATCTGATGAAATAGTTTCTGAGAAGTAAAGTATCTACCTGCTTAGGAATTATTTGATATTTTCGTAATCAGCCTATAATGTTCCCACTGCTGGGACACAGGCCTCCTCTCTGTGAGATCCCAGCGGGCCGTAAACCACCACGCGGGCCCAGTGCGGGATGCCACATATCTTCGATTTTTTTATTCTAGGACATGCTGGTTTTCCCATGATGTTTTCCTTCACCGTTTTGAGAGCAGTGGTGATGAAATAATTTACACAAAATTGTCCTGTCTGGGTTCGAAATCACCACGTAGGTACAACTCGTATGTCGCGGCCGTTACCACGGGCCACCACTGCCGTCAAGTAGATACAGTAGGGTTTAATCAGGCAGTAAGTAGTTTCAGACAGCTGCCTGACCTGCAAAAAGTATTCTTACTATAGGAACGCTAAAATGGTCACACACAATGGAATTTTAGAACATTCGTTGAAAGAAATACATACAATTCTCATTAGTTATAAATTTATAATATTAAATTCCCAATTCACACTTCGCTAAAATAAGAGGACTTTTAAAAAAAACGGATTCTTTAAACTGATATTTCAAGTGGCTTCACTATGGCGGTCGATGTTTTTTTTTTGGGTGGGAAATCATCAATAACTTCTCCCGCTCTGGGCGGAGCGGGAACCCGGTGTGTCAGACTCTTACTGACTAAAACCCACCCAAAATAAGAGGACTTGTTTTACCTAAATAGTGGCTAGAAATAAGATGAGACAGAACAAATAATTACAAACCGGTCAAGTGCATGTCGAACTTCGCACAATGATGGGTTCCGTAGTTGAGATAAATTTATCCCAAGAGCAAACTTAACATTGTAGTTGAAAACATGTTCTCCCATACTGCAACTCTAAGTTGATCGACTATTATTTGAAGTTTACTTAGTTGTGATGGTTTTCCTTTTAAGTTTGTTATAGATGCTATTGCTAGCATTTAGCTGGCAGGGGAGATACTCGGCTCTAACTAAAATTTGCACTTTAATGCTTATTTCGCAAAAGGATCCCTGAATAGTAAAATGGTTTTCACACACTCGCAATATTTTTGAGCGAACTTTTATTGATATCTCACACAATGGGATAGACGAGAAAAAAAATCATCCCTACTTTACATGTTATTGTACCACTTTGTCGGCGTAATTAATATGTATACCCGTGCCAAATTACAGCTTTCTAGTACTAAGAGTCTCTGAGCTAAGCGGCGGACATACAGACAGACGGACATGGCGAAATAAGGGTTGCTTGTTGACTACGAAACCCTAAAAATAAGAGGGGAGACAATTAGTAACCACTTTTAAAGCGTTTCGAATTTCTACATCGACTTTTAACAGGATCGACATAAGCTTTTCGGGAGCCTAAATACATAATATACCTAATACAAGGTGTCGTTTTGCATCCTCGTCAAATTCAAGGGCATTCAAGGAAATTCAAGCAAATTCAAGTAACTATGCTAATGATTCTCGACACGAATCAATAATAAAATAAGTACCGCAGGTCTTTCTTTTTTCGGAAATCGGCATGTGTGGGACACGCATGTTAAAAAGTGGCTTGTGTGATACCGCACTGTACCCGTAACTGCCCTTTTACACACACACTACCGCATACGCAACGGAGTGATTCTGTTCTGTGAAAGTGGTGTATTCTAAAATGCTGTCAAACTTAAATAACAAAAAAAAAACAAGTATGTATTAATTATTGAGCAGGTATCGTAATTTGATTTGATGATATGTCTTTGATAGCAGCCTCCTGAAATTTGACGAGGATGCAAAACGACACCTTGTATAAATGTGAATCCAATACATTTTTGACTTTTCCGTGTTTAGTTTTCGCTGATACTCGTAGAATGTTACTTTGTCTACACCTTATGTTATACTTTCCGCAATTGGAAAAACAATCGACCTTGTTGAAATACGCTGCCTTTAATAAAAGTCTTTCGGTGATGGCATTCAAAAGTTCTTCTTCGACAGTAATATTATTTTAAGTGCAAGACTCAAAGACAGACATTTATTCGTCGGATATGGTAGGTACAAAGAAGGTTGGTAGAGTCGCTAAAAGTGGCATACGAATATTTATATACATCACGCCTAGTTTCCCCGAAGGGTTGAACAGAGGTGTAAATGTAGTACACCCACATTTCGCCAGTTACTTTTAAGTTCATTAGTACATTATCAACCGGACACAAATCCAGACTCCGGGCTGCTACTGAGAAATCCCAATAACTCTTTGCCCGACCCGGGAATCGAACCCAGGACCTCATGCTCAGCAGTAGCGCTTGCGACCACTAGACCAACGAGGCAGTCGAATATTTAAACATACAATAATATTACACATCGGTATAAAAACTACAAAACTTATATTATACTACATTTACTCTAATAAACAATACAAACCACTAAGACTATAGACAAAAAGATACATTTATACTCAAAAAACTCTATAAAAAAAAATAATAGGTATAAAAACACAAAATCAAATCTAATTTGTAGTTACCCTCATATTCAAAGAATTCTTTTACTGTGTAAACATTATTTTGAAGAAGTCTCTTGTCGTTTATTCATAGTTCGCTGGTCGCTTCAATACCAGGGCTCGCAGATGACGTGCGACCACAATGTCGAACTATCGATAACTCGTCAAACTTGGTTTAGCTGTGAGATCGACCAACTTGAGGACGCCATGTCGTAAAAACGATCCAGTTCTTGTTACGGTTTGTTTGAACTTTCGATACGTTTTTTTATTAGTTTGTTGACGGGAAGTCGATAACAAGACATTGAACAGTTAAGAGAACAATATTGAAATTGATGAAAGTAAGTTTTCAGATCAGCCGATCTATTCTCTAAAGATCTCACTGTGAGAACTTAGGTGAAGAGAGCTATCAATAGCGTCAATCCATCAGGTGAAATGATAGCACACTGACATTCCACCACGGTGAGATTTTAACGGACTAATAGACTGGTAAATCTATCATTTTGAATTTTTGAGGTAGGTATGAAAAATAATGGAATTTCCTCTTCTGTGAGGACAAGAAGGGATCTCTCGCGTCCGGCCCTGGGTCAGGCCATGGTACGGAGCGAGAAGGCATGGGCAGCCGTCATCCCCTTCTGCGAAGCAGTAATGCTCGCGAAGGAGGAGGCGGGACGATTGAGGGAAAGGCAAATTTCGCGCCCTCTCGCCCCTAGCCGCCGCAGGAGACGCCCTGGGCGTCGGGAATCCCGGGCGGATTTCCGGCCACCGTAGGCGCGGGCTTGCCGACGGTGAGCAATGGGTAGCTCACCGTCCGGTAAGGACCAAGCCCGGGTCGACGGCGCGTTGTATTCCACGCGCGCCTCAAAGAGATATCGTCAGCACAAGTGTAGGGGTCCACTAGGGCCGATGCCTGTCGGGGTCGCGGCAAGGTACTAAAGGGTTACCGAGGCCCCTGGCAACACAGGCAACGGAAGGAATAAGGATGGGTTTTAGTCAGTAAGAGTCTGACACACCCTCCCGCTCCGCCCAGAGCGGGAGAAGTTATTTGATGATTTCCCACCAAAAAAAAAAAAAAAGAAGGGAAGGAGAATTTTATTCAACACAATCAAATTTGTATTTAATTGTGGGTTGAACTCAAGATTCGATTTGAGATAAACAAGAAAACAGACAGTAATTCCACTCATATTAGCTTCATTTTAAAATACGTAAATATAAAACTTCAAAGGCTCTGAAACTCGACATTTCACATAATTCAAAGTAATGAACACTTCAAGTTGACAGCTTAGGACTAATGAAGTTCAAACAAAGCGAGTATATCATGCTCAGCTGTAAATTACAGTGCTTAGCGGTAAATTCGACGAAATAAAAATCTGCCGAAATTTCGGCAGATTTTTATTTCGTCGAATTTACCGCTACCAGATAGATTAGATAGATTTACCAGTCTATTAGTCCGTTAAAATCTCACCGTGGTGGAATGTCAGTGTGCTATCATTTCACCTGATGGATTGACGCTATTGATAGCTCTCTTCACCTAAGTTCTCCCAGTGAGATCTTTAGAGAATAGATCGGCTGATCTGAAAACTTACTTTCATCAATTTCAATATTGTTCTCTTAACTGTTCAATGTCTTGTTATCGACTTCCCGTCAACAAACTAATAAAAAAACGTATCGAAAGTTCAAACAAACCGTAACAAGAACTGGATCGTTTTTACGACATGGCGTCCTCAAGTTGGTCGATCTCACAGCTAAACCAAGTTTGACGAGTTATCGATAGTTCGACATTGTGGTCGCACGTCATCTGCGAGCCCTGGTATTGAAGCGACCAGCGAACTATGAATAAACGACAAGAGACTTCTTCAAAATAATGTTTACACAGTAAAAGAATTCTTTGAATATGAGGGTAACTACAAATTAGATTTGATTTTGTGTTTTTATACCTATTATTTTTTTTTATAGAGTTTTTTGAGTATAAATGTATCTTTTTGTCTATAGTCTTAGTGGTTTGTATTGTTTATTAGAGTAAATGTAGTATAATATAAGTTTTGTATTTAATTGTGGGTTGAACTCAAGATTCGATTTGAGATAAACAAGAAAACAGACAGTAATTCCACTCATATTAGCTTCATTTTAAAATACGTAAATATAAAACTTCAAAGGCTCTGAAACTCGACATTTCACATAATTCAAAGTAATGAACACTTCAAGTTGACAGCTTAGGACTAATGAAGTTCAAACAAAGCGAGTATATCATGCTCAGCTGTAAATTACAGTGCTTAGCGGAAATTCGACGAAATAAAAATCTGCCGAAATTTCGGCAGATTTTTATTTCGTCGAAGTTTCGTTTCGCCAGATTTTTGTTTCGACAGTAAAAGTCCAATCACAAGGAGTGATAGATTTAAGATTTACAGTGTTACTCCGCAAATTAAAACGTCCCCTTCGTTTGAGCTAGCAACTCAACTTTCAACCCGTAATACCATGTAAATTACTACTAAAACAATTCCCTCTGTTATCAAATCACGTCGCGAATCTGAAAATCGAAAATCTGTCTAAACGGAAACAACCCCATTTATTTATTGAATCCATACTAATATTATTAATGTGTATATATAAGTACCTAACTCTATTTGTCTGTTTGTAACCTTTTCACGGCTTAACGGCTGAACGGATTTGGATGAATATTAGCAAACGGATAGACCATGACCAAACGACGAACTGTAGTAAATCATTGACTTAGTTTAAAAAAAGGGGTTATTTTTCAGCTATATTTTGTATCGAAGTTGTAAAAAGTGGTCCAGCCACGTGCAAGTCGACCACACAATGATGTTGATGATGTTTTTTAATGTTCAAAATCAAAAGTAACTTCTTGTATAAAGATGATCAAACGTCAGTTTAGCGTCATTTTTTGGAAAACTTGTTGCGAATTTTAGTGATTTTCCATGAATACTTAATTTATTTGAAAAATCGCTTTGAGCCATATGAAAAACAAAGAACTGGACTTTTCAAATCATAAATAATTTTGTTTATATTATTTTTCCTTTTCTCACAAGCAATGAACAAAATGGATCAAAATCAGTCGATTTCGTGTAGGCCTCTTATAGTAAAACAGTTAGAAGTAAAATAAATAATATAAGTTTAAATACGCCTTTATTTAAACTTATATTATTTATTTTACTTCTAACTGTTTCACTTTAACATTTTCTTATTCTAATTCTACTCACACAAATATCCCCAACTAATTACACCCTAAATATTACAATTTAAGCCACGAACATATAAAACCACTCAATAATCGGCCATTGTTATCTACAAGGACATTCCTATAGTTAAGCTCGCTACACACGTGCCGAATAGGTAAGCTTCATATGATCAGTCCGCGTAGAGAACTGTCAGTCTTACTTGACATGATAATCGCGCCTCGCGTGTAGTTTTCCACGTTATGGTAAGGTCCTTGGAATGGGTGAGAGGTCCTTGATATATTGTAGAGGATATTAACTAATTCGAAAATGTATATTTTAAAGTCGAATTATTTATTCACTGGAGTAATTTAACATTCGCTAGCTGTCACTTTGTGGTTATATTTATTGTGTTTTATTTTATTTTAGACTTTTACACTTACCTATTATTATTATACATTTATTTTCCACTTATACACTTCGATTAAACTAAATGATCACCATTACCTACAACAAATATGACCATTTTATTGTGTGACAGCTAGCACATGTCAGATTACTCCACTGAATTAATAATTCGACTTTAATATGCCTGTTTATTTGTACCACCTGGTAATTGATTTATTGTATAATTTGCAAATCGACGCTTGAAAGGCAAAATTTACTAAGCGACATAGGGCAAATTTGACTTTACATTATTAAAGTAAATTTTTCAGAATAAAATCATATAAATTCTGATTCAGATGATTAGATAAATAAGATTTCCAAAACAGTAAGATTTACGCCTGTGGGATGATTGCTAGAATTTATTATGATTTTTTTTCTGAAAAATTGACTTTAATAATGTAAAGTCTTTGCCCTATGTCGCTTAGTAAATTTTGCCTTTCAAGCGTCGAAATACAATTATAGGCATTTGTTTTTAATTCTTGTGGTACTCTTCGTCTGGGGAGAATGGAGGGTTTTCTAACCAAACCAAACCTAACCTAACCTAAGCTTTATTACAAATTTAACATTATTAAATTTAGAATTTTATCCTAAAAAGTCAAGTTCTAATTCCAAAAACTGACGTTAAACCAGTTTTAGCTGTCAATGTTGTATTAAGAACATAACATTTTTTGGAGTATAGTAAATAGTTAATAATACAATATAACTGGCTCGAATGTTTAGGCTTGGACTCAAACTCTTTTGCATTTATTTCAATTAAACAATTTACAGGCACTTTTGAATTGTCAAGGAGTCGGTCAGTTAGAAATATGAAGCTAGTTGCCCATTCCAAAGCGTAGTAGGTACCTATGGAGAAGAACGGAAAAGAAACTCCATGGACACTCTTTTAAATTATATTGATACATAAAGATTAGTATAAGAGGAAGCTAAGAGGTGACCAGTCCCAACTGACGCCGCCCGTTCGCGAGCATGACGCATGGATCAGCACCATTCAACTCAACCATTTGAAGGGAGCTAAATGATCCAACACACGCGCTACCATCAGCGAGACATCTGAGTGAGCATGACATACTCTCAGCCGCCAGGGCGCTTTCAAGTCAATGACATATTAACCGGTAAATGGTAGCTCTATTATACATAGTACTCACACCTGTGTAATGCAATTATGACTAAAGTTGTCGGTTGTGTAAAGGAACAGCTAGTGACTAGAACCGATTATGTATTTAAAACCTGTTTCTTCTACTACCATAATTTGGAGGTGCGAGATCCACTCAGAACGTACTCCACGACCCTCACAATGTAACACCTCATAATACAGTCAGCCTCAAACAGATGTACATATATATCGCTGATGGATTGTCAAACCCGCTGTTTTACAAAACAGGTCCGTTACGTAAAATAGCTGAACAACGTTTAGCAGTTTTTCATAATTACTGAGCCTACACGCAGAGTTGTATATAAACGTTTTGCATTTATCAGTGCAGCGGGTCAACGATTAACGGCTATGTAAAACGTGAAATGAAACGTCAGATTGTAGATTTTTATCCAAAATTTTATCACTCGTGGCTGTGTGTGCCATAATGACAATAATGGCCTTTGAAACAGAAATAAATAAAACGAGTAATATAAGTGAAAATTGGGTTAACTCATGTAAAAACATCAGAGTTTTATGAAAGTCATTCCTAAAAATATTAAATAGTCAAGTAACTGTGACCAACTTGGAAGTAGCGCTCGTCGGCCGCTCCCACTGCACCGCTCACTTCAATCAGTCGGCTCGCGCGTGGTTGGTCACAGTTCTAACCTAACCTAATCCAATTGGTCAGGTGCCTTGGCTTAGTTACAGCGAGCAATTCGGCATTAGAAGCCACATCAAAAGCTAATTGTGACTGCAGATAAGCCATTCTTCATTACATCTAAGAGCCTGGCAAATACCGCTCGCGTTGCCGCTGCGCGTGACACCTCGGGGCATGCTTCATAGATTATTGTATATTTGTTCATTCCGCTCATTCGCTCCCCGCTCCAAGATTCCGCTGATAGCGGCACGTGGCCAGGCCGTAAACGTGGGCAATGGACACAACGGAGCTGTTTTGTAAAACAATTTGCGGTTCTGTAAAATAGCGGATTGGACAATCCATCTACGACAGTAATTCATTGAATCGTTCCTTAATATCGGCCTATGTATCAATAGGGCCGATGTCTGCCGGGGTCGCGGGAAGGTACTAAAGAGTCACCGAGGCCCCTGGCAGCACAGGCAACGGAAGGAATACGGGTGGGTTTTCATCAGTAAGAGTCTGAAACACCCTCCCGCTCCGCCCAGAGCGGGAGAAGTTATTTGATGATTTCCCCAACCACCAAATACAATACAATATTACATATTGACACACTAAAGTCACAGTCAGTAGACAATCAAACGAATTATTTTTGATGTATACATTATGTGTACAATATGTTTTTGGGGCTGGCTGTATCAATATAATTCTATAGATTTTAAGCCCAAGGCCAAGATAGACTAAACATTGTTATGATAATTCATGACGATAATCACGCTATTAACCAAATACGTACAGTCACAAATAGTGCTTAAGTCAAAGGCCAGCTATTCATAAACTACAAATAGACACTAACGTGTATTTGCATGAACACATTACCAAAGCAAGCACTCAACATAACATCACGCTGGTTTTCCCCAAAAGGATGGGTAGAGATGTACCAAAGGCACCGTACCCCCACATTTCATCTGTTATGTTTAAGTCCCATATAATAGGAGGCGAGCCTTTTACCATCAACCGGGCGCAAACCCCTGACTCCGGGCTGCTTTTGAGAAATGCCTAATGAAAAAACCCAATAACGCTTTGCTTGACCTGGGAATAGAACCTAGAACCTTACGCTCAGCAGTAGCACTTGCGATCACTACACCAACGAGGCAAGTATTGAATACAATACATAGGGATTTTAGGGGAATCACAGATTTCGCAAGAGAACCAAGGTAACCGACATAGCCCGAAGAATTGCCTATCTTAATTGGCAGTGGGCAGGGCACATTGCTCGCAGAACAGATGGCCGATGGCTCCGAAAGGTTCTGGAGTGGCGACCGCGTACCGGAAGACATAGCGTTGGAAGGCCTCCCACAAGATGGACCGATGACCTTGTAAAGGCCGCAGGAATCCGCTGGATGCGGGAAGCACAGAAGCGGTCGAAGTGGCGGTGCTTGGGGGAGACCTATGTCCAGCAGTGGATGTCTTTCGGCTGACATGATGATGTTGATGACAGAGATTTAAGTAAGTACACACTTCGAACATAATCCTCTATTATTTTAGTATTCATAACAATATGACATCATACAATTCCGTGACGACAGTAACATATACTTAGGTATATTAAAAAGAGGTAACGTTTGTTTGTTTGTAAGTTTGTATGACCCCATGTTACTGCCTGTAATCTCTGGAACTGCCAGTCGGATTTGAAAAAATCTTAATGCATTTGATAGCCAAATTCTTGAGGAAGGTTATTTAACATCACGCTACGACCCTTAGGAGCCGAGCATAAAGAAAAATAGTCAGAAAGAACTCTAAGCGAATAAAGCGAAGTAATAGCGCGGGCGGGCGATGTAATGCGACGCAGTGAGTCAAGGGAACAAGAAATTTCAAGCGGACGAAGTCGCTGGAAGAAGCTAGTTTTAAGATAAATTGAGATTGATTACATGAAGAACGTTTATCTCGAATAGTGTTAGCTGAAGGTGTTCACGTGGGTGATAATAAACGTTTGATGTCATTTCCGCTGTGGAAACTATTATGAGGTAGTTCAAAAGGTATGTTTGGTTACGGAGTAACATAATTAGCCTATAATGTACCTATTGCTGGGACACAGGCCTCTCGTGAGAGGGGAGTGGGTTGTAATCCACCACGCGGGCCCAGTGCGGGTTGGTAGATGTCACATGTCTTCGAATTTCTGGTTCTAGGACATGCCGGTTTCCTCACGATATTTTTCTTCACCGTTTTGAGAGCAGTGGTGATGAAATTATTTACACAAAGTAAAGTGCCTGTCTCGATTCGAACCTACGACATAACTCGTAAGTCGGGGCCGTTACCACTGGGCCGCCACTGCTTTGACTGATGTTAATAAAGACACCGCGCGGTTTTGTAATTTGACCACCCAAGCTCATAATTAGGATGTATTACCATGCTTTGCGAAGTAAAGGCTTACGCAGACAGGTGCGACACGCATCATTAATTCACTGGAGGATTACTCCAGTGAATTGCTGTAATCGTTTTGTTTGATCGATTTATATAAGTGTAAAATAAATGTATAATAAGTGTAAAAGTTAGTAACCAAACTTATGTAAAAAAGTGTTTGTTTTTGGAAAAAAAAAAACTTTAATTAGTGGATATTTTTTTTGCGCATTTTTTTTTTATTTATAATTTCTTTAATAGTATGTACAGGGTCATTCTGAAATCAATTCAATTAATACTGGCATAAAGTTGGTATTTTTTAAATATAAATAACATCAAAAACTTCATTGGAAACCAAGACTTGATATGGAATAGATTATTCGTTTAGTAGCGATAGGTATTTCAGTACCTTTATGTAGAAACAAGATGATAAATCCCTTATGTATTCGAGAAACAGATAGGTAGCTGATTCACCGATACCAGATGCTAATTCACCGTGTGCTGGTACAGTCAGCTTCAAAAAGATCGACGAGAAATCATTTGATTGTCTACCTACAATACGTGTTCCATAATACTTTATCAAAGTGTACCCAATGTGTAATGTTATTATTTTTATGATTTTATATAATGCTATAATTAAATGTATGATTTTTAAATATTATTGTATTAATTATTTTTATACATAAATATTTATTTATCTTTTATCAAATCTACAACATAATATCTTAAATGGATTGAAATAAATGACTTTTGGATTTGAATTTGAAATTTGAATATGTTATGTAGTTACCTACATTATTATGCAATATTATGGAACTAAGATTGTAGACAATGAAAAGCATTTTTGTCGAGGTATTGAAACAAAGATAAGCTTATTTGTCATAGAAACACGTTCATACAAAAAGATAATTAACTCGAGTAAGTAAACAGAAAAACAAAACAAAATAGGATATCTACACTAAAATCACGAACACAAAACAAAATAGTCGGCATGTATGTATGTCGCAGGCAGATTATATGATCCGTCACCCATTAATTTATACATACGGCGCCGTCCGTTTAGAAACGTTCACAGTTATGAAATACCTATACTGAAGGCAAATGGGCAACTAGTTCAATTGTTATAGTTTCGACATTGATTGTTATTGTAAGTTCAATTGGAACTGTGACCAGCCATGCGCGAGCCTAATTGGTCTCAGTAACTAAGCCATGGACCCCAACCAAATAGGTTAGGTTTGACCAACCGCGCGCGAGCCGGGCGGAATAGAACTAAATACGTACTTCAATTTGCCGCGGCATTTTGTAAACGACGTTTGAATTGTCCATCGAATGTTATGGCCTCATAAACAAGGTGTCGTTTTGCATCCTCGTCAAATTTCAGGAGGCTGCTATGAAAGACATATATAATCAAATAAAATAACGATACCTGCTCTTTATTTAATACATGCTGCCAGCCTTTTGGGCACTTTTCCCATTGACAGCGATGCGGAAGAATTTTTTGATGCCCAATGGGCTCTTCCGCCTATTTGTGTGTGTATAGTTTTAGTTAAGCTAGGATATCATTTTGTTATTTTTATTAATTAATTATGTAGTTAATTGTGAATATACGTATTTATTTTCGAAAAAAAAAACTACATACTTGTTTTTTTAGTTATTTAAGTTTGACAGTATTTTAGAATAAACCACTTTCACAGAACAGAATCACCCCGTTGCGTATGCGGTAGTGTGTGGGTAAAAGGGCAGTTACTATGCGGCATCACACGGGCCGCGCATGCCGATTTTCGAAAATTAGAAAAAAAAAAGACTTATCTATTTTAGTATTTATTCGTGTCGAGAATAATTAGCATAGTTACCTTGTATTTGAAGAAGATGCAAAACGACACCTTGTATAGTGACAAGGAAATTTAGATTTCTCATTCGGCATATTTCATAACTGTGAGCGTTTTTAAATGGACGACGCCATTTGTAAAAAGAGGAATTATACAAATTGCCTGCGACATATACATCTTTTTGAGGCTGAGTGTACCAGAACCAGTGCCACATGCCAACGCATACACCAACGTTCAACGGAATAAATTATACATAACTTGTAGCAAGGACATTCTGCAAGTTTTATCATCTGTTAGATCAAGTACGAATGTTAAGTACCTATGTTTAGTAATAATATCGATTATTGGAACTGTCTCGTTGGTCTAGAGATCACAAGCGCTACTGCTAAGCTCGAGGTCCTGGGTTCGATTCCGGGGACAGGCTAAGTGTTATTGGGTTTTGCCATCTGGAATTTCTCAGTAGCAGTCCGGAGTCTGGATTCGCCAGTTATGTTAAGTCTCATGTTTAATAGGGGGCCGAACCTATTGCCCTCAATCGGGCCTGACCAGACACAATTAAGAAATTCCTGATGGATAACCTCAATAACCCTTTGCCCGACTTAGGAATTGAACCCAGGACCTTTTGCTCAGCAGTAGCGCTTGTGACCGCTAGACCAATGAGGATCAATAGAAGTAATTTTGCAAATACAAATAGAGGTACTTACTTCCAGCATGTTTCTTGTCTGTTACACAAAAAATCCCAAAATTAGGTCGACTTATATGTGATGGCCTCGCCTGTCATGCATGATATTGTGGGTCCAAATCCCGGCAAGTACCAATGTGACTTTTTAAATTCATATCTATTTTTTGAGTTTATCTTGGACATTACCTACTGACTGGTATTCACTCACTTTTTTTTTGGGTGGGAAATAATCAAATAACTTCTCCCGCTCTGGGCGGAGCGGGAGGGTGTGTCAGACTCTTACTGACTAAAATCCACCCGTATTCCTTCATGTTGCCTGTGTTGCCAGGGGCCTCGGTGACCATTTAGTACCTTCTCGCGACCTCGGCTGGCATCGGCCCTAGTGGACACTTGTGCTGATGACATCTCTTTGAGGCGCGCGTGGAACACAACGCGCCGTCGACTACCGGACGGTGAGCTACCCATTGCTCACCGAGTATTCACTGACTGGTTTCATTCTACTACTGGTATCCTGCTGTGGGGCAAAGCTGCTGACATTCAAAATATATTTGTTCTCGAAAAACGAGCTGTTCGAGCAATTTACCGGCTAGGTGCCAGAGTTTCTCTGAGTGATTAAAGATACTGGTATTCTCACGGTGGCATCACAATTTATCTTCGCCAACATCTTATATATTAGGCAAAATATAGACTTATACACTAAAAACAGTGATATTCACAATATTAACACCAGAAATAAGGACAAATTACGTGCGCCATTTCACCATCTTCACAAGGTTCATAACTCATTTGTTGGGATTGGTATTACTTTTTATAACAAGCTACCCTCTTCTTTGCTAGATTTGCCTTTTAATGCGTTTAAAACTAAAGTAAAGTACAAACTTTGTTCAAAGGCATACTATTCTATGAATTGGTCGCTGTGATTAACTCAAGACAATGTTTATGTTCTTTCTCCAGAATTAGCTTACCTAATGACAGGTTATATGAGTTCATATAATTGTTTATTTTATTTTACTATATAAGTCAATGTATTTTTAATTTAATTTTCGTTTATCACTGTCATAATCAACTCATTACAATTTTTTTTATGAGTTGTATATTTGGTTAGCTAGCGACCTCGATAATTGATTATATTATTCTTACTGGAGCAACCGGCATCAAGTTCATCATGCTCCCTTAGATGTCACTGCTTGCGGCAGCGTCGGGGATCGGGTTGCCTCCTTCCCTCAAATATGGCGAGAGGGGTAATGGCTGATATATGCGTTATGCTCGTGAACGGGTGCTGCTTGTGGTGACTGGTCGTCTTGCTGACCATGGTTTTGTTTTGTTATTAGTAATGAAATGTTTAAAATAAAGAAATCCTATTTAGTCCATCAGTCAGATAATAAAAAAAATATTAGACAAGTAGTTTTTGCTTTATCATATTAATAAAAAAATACTTAGATAAAACGCATTAAAGTTGGGTAGTGCGAGCTCGCTACGTCACAATTCAGTATAAAATCTAGCAAGGCGTGACGTCATGTCACATTTTAACTCAATGTATCGCCCTAATCTATTGATTACGTAAAAAAAAAACGTGCCCAATATTTTTTTAATAATCTTGGTACCTGACGGGCAAAACAAATAAGTTTGAATAAATGACTTATTTGATTTTGAAAAATAGGTTGGTATTATTAATCGCTGCTAGAAACTTGAATGAATACCGGCCATTGGTTTCTAAGCATAACTCGCACAGCCAGATTGATAGACCGGAAAAGGGTTTTGTTTTATTCATGAAACGTTAGTGGAGCTTTGAATATTAAGCATGTTTCCTCATAATATTCATAACTATTAAAATACGCTTTTACCGTATTTGGGAGTTTCGACACGTTGTTTAAACTTTATGTATTATTTTTTTCTCATTAATTGCCAGTTTTCAGCTGAATTTATTTTCTGTTAATTATAACTTTATTGTGTATTTATTTTACTGAAATATTATTTATAGGTAAATAATAACTTCAATACGTCCAATATTATTCTGCATATTCAATGTTTTTTAAGCAAAAATAATTGGAGGTGCTTTCAAATATGTTTTTAAATTATGTATTTAATACAATCAAAAACAATTATACAAAAACTATATGTATGTATTGTATATATGTAAATGGTAAGTCCACCATAGACTACCTGTCCAGTATTGTTTTTATTCTCCCATTAATCCATCTTTTTTTCAATTTAAAATATCGCTTTTAGCGACAAGACCTCTCATTGTGTCACCCTATGTAAGATTTCTTCATTTATATATGTAATGTATGTGGTTTACATACAAATAGATTATTCTATCTATCTCTCGTTAAAGGCTCATAGAAATTGTGCTACTACTGTCGCGTCGCGCTGTCGCGTCACGCTGTCACGTCTCACTGTCACGTCTCGCTGTCACGTCTCGCTGTCATGTCGCGTCGCGCTGTCTCGTCGTGCTGTCCGTCGCGCTGTCGTCTGTGGGAGCCTTAATACTTTTCCCAACCTACAAAGTACACCTAGAAAACTAGAGATCAGTAGGCACTTACAGCAATGAGTCGGAAAGCCCCTCAAAGGCAAACAAAGCAAGTAGTTGGACTAACATTGCGCCGGCGTCGCTTTCCGTGACAATTTCCTGTATGCAAAGTTGTCTATTGTTTTGTACAAGCGTGATTAAGTAATAGAGTAATAAATACACTTTCTACATTGTTAAGGAGAATTTAGTATAGTAGAAAGTAAATGAAATTGTTAATTTTGATTTTGATATCAGAATCACTTTAACATGTCATAATTATATTAAAAAGAAGTAACTTAAATGAAGTCTACGTTTCCTATCTGATTCGGACCTGAGAAGAAATGACGAAACAAACTAAAAATTCTCTTCTAAAAGTCAAATTCTCTTTTAAAGTCCAGACATAATCTTGTTCAGATCACGTCAGGAACATGTCGATTAGTGTCTAAAATAGCCTTTTTAAATAAGAACAACACAGTTGATTGGACCTGTCCAATAATGAACTTACACGGCTTGCATTCTTAAAATATATAAATCAATTTAAGTAAAAAAATTATATTAATTTTAAAGTTAATAATAAATATATATTTTTTATTGATAGTAAAACATAATTTACCTTTTTAAATTTAGGCTGTGAATCAGCAATTGTATGCAATGATTTTGCAAAGGAAGAAATGGCTCCACAAACTCCCCCGCAACACGTCTCTGGCTGTAGATTTAAGAATTCCATTTAAACTGTATTTTAACTATTTTTGAGTTACGTTTTCGTTTTTAAACTTGACAAAAAAATCGACAGAGTAACTACCTGTTTCTAATTGTGTCTGATTTCTTTAGTCAAACCCTCAAATTACTTGCAACCTTTATAAGTTTAGACCAGACCAGTTTTTGATGTTATCGCCGTTGACCTTCACAGACGCGCGTCCCGCTCACGCCGCGCCGCCGTTCGTTTTCATTGGGAATATTTATTTTTAGTAACGAAAATATTCATAATTTAAAAAAATCACAGCTTGAAATTTGTTATAGATAACAAAAAAGTCTGTTCACACAAAAAAAAAAATATGAAAATATCATAAGTACTTAGTTTGAAAGTAATATCGTGTTTTATGCTTAGGGTAGACATTACTTTGGGTAGCTCACCGTCCGGTAAGGACCAGGCCCGGATCGACGGCGCGTTGTATTCCACGCGCGAAGAGATGTCAGCACAAGCGTAGGGGTCCACTAGGGCCGATGCCTGCCGGGGTCGCGGGAAGGTACTAAAGGGTTACCGAGGCCCCTGGCAACACAGGCAACGGAGGGAATACGGGTGGGTTTTAGTCAGTAAGAGTCTGACACACCCTCCCGCTCCGCCCAGAGCGGGTGAAGATATTTGGTGATTTCCCACCAAAAAAAAGGGTATACATTACTTCCTGAATTTATTTCATGAAGTATTTTACTACAATCCTTAAATATTCACATATATAATTGATGTGTACGTGTTCTAGTTTAATATACATTTTTTGCATAACTTACTTGCATGATATGAAGGCGTACTAATAAAAGATGTAAAACTTACTAAAATCATATATCTGCGCCTTAAGATCCTTTATTACGTCCAAATGAAATAAACCCCGGTTCCCACAGGAAGGGTAACCGGTTTCCGGGAACGGGAACTCTCGATCTCAATTTCCTGAAATCCCGTGTTTCCTTTGGGTTACGGGGAAAAGCTATAATCTTTGTTATCTAGGAAACAAAATATTACTTAAACTTAGTAACAGTTTCTTGAAGAAAGATTTGAGTGTGGTCTTAATTAACGACTATACTTTATAGAAAAACCAAAGCATAATCAGCCTATAACGTTCCCACTGCTGGGAGACAGGCCTCCTCGCGCCCCTAACCGCCGCAGGAGACGCCCTGGGCGTCGGGAATCCCGGGCGGATTTCCGGCCACCGTAGACGTGGGCTTGCGGATGGTGAGCAATGGGTAGCTCACCGTCCGATAAGGACCAGGCCCGGGTCGACGGCGCATTGTATTCTACGCGCGCCTCAAAGAGATGTCAGCACAAGTGTAGGGGTCCACTAGGACAGATGCCTGCCGGGGTCGCGTGGTAGTTCGAAAGGGTTACCGAGGCCCCTGGCAACACAGGCAATGGAAGGAATACTGGTGGGTTTTAGTCAGTAAGAGTCTGACACACCCTCCCGCACCGCCCAGAACGGGAGAAGTTATTTGATAATTTCCCAACATTAAAAAAAAAGGTGAATCTGCAGCTGTAGACCGCGAAATAAAAAAAAATCTTACGTCTTATGCAATTTGCTTGGTCAGGTTGTATCTTTATCAATGATTTGCGGCTATAACAGATGTGTATTTGCGGCTATAACACACTGAAAAAAAAATCGGTTAACCCAATCGATTGTTCGGTAATATTCACCGCTTTGGTCAGTAAAAATAGAGCCTATTTATTGTCCAAAGAAGAAAAACTAACTGAAAAAAAAACATGACGAACATTAAAGTTTACTGAAACAGAAACTGTAAACTTTAATGTTCATTTTTTTTTTTTTTTTTTATTTGTGATGGGTTTGCTCTTGACTTTAGTCTATGCCAGAGGCGACAGAAACAAAGTCGACGATGGAGCGAGCTTACCCAGAAGAAGCCTGTTCACTCTCACTTTGAAGAGATTAGGGTTATATGCGTTCGGAAACACAGACGCAGGCAGAGAGTTCCATTCCTTTGCTGTGCGCATTATAAAAGAAGTTTGGAAACGCTTAGTGCGAGTTGGTGGGATAGCCACCAGGAAGGGATGGTAACCTGAAGTGCGCCTAGATGACCGATAATAGAAGGGGGCCGGTGGAATGAGGTCGTGGAGTTCCTGAGCACACTCTCCGAAGTACAATCTATAGAAGACCGACAAGCAGGCAACCTTGCGACGATGGGCCAAACTGTGAAGCTTGGCATCCACCAGATTTACGTCGCCAATGAGCCTCTTAGCTCTGCGTTCCACCGAGTCAAGCGCGGCAAGTTGGTATTTAGCCGAGCCATCCCAAAGGTGGCTACAATACTCCATGCAGGATCGGACCTGCGCTTTATAAAGGGTCAAAAGCTGTCCAGGCGTAAAGTATCGCTTCACCTTATTTAGGATGCCCAGTTTCTTGGCCGCAGTCTGGGCTTTGTACTCGATGGTGGCGCCGAAGTTGAGGTTAGATGTCAACTCCATGCCTAGGAGCTCGAGCCGATCAGTTACAGGAACCGATGTACCCCGAAAAGTAGGAGTCAGGTCGAAACGACTCCTTTTTGCGGTAAAAAGACACGCTTGTGTTTTGGTGGCGTTAAAAGTGACCAGATTATCATCACCCCACTGGGAGACAAGGCTTAACGTCAACTCTGTCCGCTCTACCAAGGCCTCTCTCAAGGAACGAACTGCGGCCCCGTTGGTTTTTGCGCTGGACAAGTATCTCTCTGAAACAGTACTGTCGTCCGCGTACCCAACAATACCAGTCTGTAGTAGGTCATTGATGTGCAGCAGGAAAAGAGTTGCAGAGAGAACAGACCCCTGAGGAACTCTGGCATCAATAGCCATAAGGTCAGAGGAGCAGCCGTCAACGACTACTCTGATCGACCGTTCACTAAGGAAGTCTGATATCCAGCTACAAAAATCAGCTGGGATGCCATAAGCAGGAAGCTTGCTGAGCAGACCAGCGTGCCAGACCCTGTCGAAAGCCTTCGAGATATCAAGCGATACAGCAAGTGCTTCGCCATGTTTCTCGATGGCTTCGCCCCAGCGGTGCGTGACATACACAAGAAGATCACCAGTTGACCGTCCCCGGCGAAAGCCATATTGACGGTCACTGAGGAGATCATTGTCTTCGAGGTAGGTCAGCAACTTACTGTTCAGTACCCTTTCCATAACTTTGCATAGAATGGAGGTAATGGCGATCGGACGGTAATGGGCAGGGTCAGCACGGTCGCCCTTTTTGGGCACTGGTTGTACATTAGCAAGCTTCCAGGATTTTGGTACCGTGCCTTTTTTAAGAGAGAGGCGGAACAAACGTGTCAACACAGGAGACAGTTCAGGCGCACACTGCCTCAACACTCTCGCCGGAATGCCGTCAGGCCCGCTGGCCTTATTCACGTCTAGACTGCACAATACTCTTCGGACCTCTCTAATGTGAACTGCGATCTCCGGCATCGTGGAGTCACAATGAGGTACTGTAGGTGGTTGCTTGGAGCCAGCGTGCAGACGTGAATTGCTTGCAAAGAGAGATGCAAATAAATTTGCTTTCTCTCTTGCGGAGTGGGCCAGCGACCCATCAGGTTTCAGCATTGGAGGTAAAGTGGGACGACAGAAATTCGCTTCGGCCGCCTTAGACAGGGACCAAAACTGTTTACTACCCGGAGGGTGCGATGCCAGCTTGGCCCCAATACGTCTGACATGGCCAAAACGTGCCTCACGTAAAACCCGCTTGCAGGACTTAGCGGCAGTGTTAAAGGCTCTCTTCTTCGCGCGAACCCTACGTGCTCCAACTTTACGGTCGCGGGCCTTGACCCAGGCTTGGTAGGCAGACTCTTTTCGGGCCTCAGCGTGGGCGCACTCTGCATTATACCAAGGCCGGGATTTATGGCCGAGTGGGATGTCGGAGAATGGAATAAAATACTCCATTCCCTGCCGAATAACGTCCGCAACCTCGTCTGCACAGCACGAGGGGTCACCCGAAGAGAAGCACACATACCGCCATGGATAAGACGCAAAAAAGTGCCGCATCTCATCCCAGTCCGCTGACTCGTATCGCCACACTCGTCTCGTGCCTCTAGGACTCTCATCTGGTGGAGAGCAGGTCGATACGGTTTTCACCAGACAGTGGTCGGACGTTCCCAGCGGGGCTGAGACCGACACTGAATTATTGTCCGGATCAGATGCCAGCAGAAGGTCCAAACAATTGGGTGTATGGCCGTCAACATCCGGTACCCGCGTTGCCACATTCACCATCTGGGTTAGATCTAACGTAATAGCAAACTTGCGCGCCTCTAACCCAGCATGGTCAGTTTTCTGGTACGGGAACAACCATTCTTTATGATGGGCATTGAAGTCCCCCAGAAAAACGAGCTTCGCTGTTGGGTACCGTTGCTGGGCGACGTCAGTCGTCTCCACGAGGAAATTAAAGAAAATCATCCAATTGAAACAACTGTTTAGCTCTTTACTGTTTTTGCCCATTTCAGTGCACTGTCAGTAATCAATTATTTTAACATAAAAATAAGTTTCCTGAACCGTTTTTTTTTTACTGTACAACAACTGTAAAAAGTATCGTTTCATTTTTTTCAGTGCAGATTTATAATCATTAATATATCTCTCTAAGTATGATTTGTTCCAGTGAATGACTTTTCATGAAATCGTGACTTTGGGGAAAAATTCTAACTTAGGGAGATCAAGATATCATACGTATATGATCAAGATACAACCTGACAATGACCTGCAACTTGCTTAAGACGTAAGAAAATTTTATGTCAAAGTCAAATTATTTATTTCAAATAGGCACATAAAAGGCACTTTGGAACGTCAAAATTTACAAAAAAATAGAATTGATTCTAGTTACCCCTTCCAAAATGTAGTTTCGTATGGAGAAGAATGGGCAAGAAACTCCACCGTTACTCTTATAAAATTACTTTACCAAAATAGGTAAGTAAAAAAAAGAAGCAATGACAGATAAATTAATTATGTGATAATAGAGATAATAGTATACATGATGCTCACATATTTACAAAAATTGTAAAAGTATGAATACGTTATCCTACAAAAAAAAAGTATTAGGTATTGTGTGTTTAATTTCGCAGGCGACAGCTGCGCATTCATCTTAACTTACTAAATATTTTAAATACGAAAGTTAAATCTGTCTTTATCTGTTCACACCTTAACGGCTGGACGGATTTTGATTTTTGGCACACAAGTAGACCATCACCTGAGTTAGGACATAGAATACTTTCTATTCCGTAATTATGATAAGCTCTGAAGAGTGCTATTCGTTGCGCAGTACCCCACTCCTCACCTCCACTGACACATGAATTCGTTATTGCGCAGCGACTCGCCTCATGTTCCAAGCTGCCATTAACTTGAATCCGGCTGTCGTCCTAAGTATCTACGTTCCCGTGGTATAGTTTCCGACCTCCACACGGGCTAAACTGTAGCTTTAAGCTAGTTAAGTTAATTGCATAATATAAACTTTTTGGTTATTTAAGTCTGCCTCGTTGGTCTAGTGGTTGCAAGCGCTACTGCTGAGCATGAGGTCCTGGGTTCGATTCCCAGGTCGGGCATAGTGTTATTGGGTTTTTCTATCTGAAATTTCTCAGTAGCAGCCCGTAGTCTGGATTTGTGCCCGGCTGATGGCAATAGGCTCGCCCCTACTACATGGGACTTAAACATAACTGGCGAAATGTGGGTGTACTACAGGTACCTCTCTGCCCAACCCTTCGGGGAAACAAGGCGTGATGTTATGTGTGTGTGGTTATTTGAGCTAAATTGAGTTAGATTTGTCAGTCAGTCAGTCACTACATTACCAGGATTGTGGGGGGCTAACTACTAACTATGCACCGGATGTACAGACGGCTGCATAAGTTAGTTAACCCCTTTCTCCGGTGTTTTTAATGCGTGAGGGATTCCTAATGAATGCAGCTGTCGGTACCTAAATAAGTTACCCGCGGAGGCACTTGTAATGCGCTTTAGTTGTTAATTATTTATTTATATATACTTTATTGTACACCACAAAAATACATAACAAAAAATAAATCAAACGCTACAAAATATACAATGGGCGGCCTTATCGCTTTCTGCGATTTCTTCCAGGCCACCATGGGATCGACAGTGATTTGCCTGGACATACAGCATTAATTAGTTAAGGACTTTGGAAGATATAACCTTTTGAGGACCTTCGCAAAAGGTCAGCGCCCTGACGGCGCGGCGTAGGTAATAAATAATACTTTACTTTTCTGCGTTGTTATTCGTTACACAACCGTGGTATTTTAAACTAGTTCGTTACCGCGTTCGTTTACCGACGGATGACATTTGCGCAGGTGCGCAGAAACCGTTGGTAACTGTCGGTAACTGTCGGTTAATGGTAACAAAAAAGCGGCCAAGTGCAACTCAGACTCGCTAACCAAGGGTTCCGTACCACCGTACAATATTTAACACTACATTTTTTTCTTAAATACTTTATAAAGAAAACGCCGAAAAATATACGACTCTGGTATGAAAATCGTGTTTTGTTCGGCGTTTTATATATTTTTTTGGCTTATTACGCACGAATTTACTCGAATCGTCGCTTTTCAATAATATTTTTTTCTGTAGGCGATTCGGACGTTAATTTATTTGTGGGCGAATCGACTACTCCAAAAATACGTATTAGGCAATTAGCACAAAAAAATATTTTCTCTTAGATTTACTACAACCACGTAAAACGTTCCAACAATATTTACTAAACTTGTACAAAAATAATTGGTAAATGTAGATTCTAGTGTACGTTTTTCATAACTCTATTGCATAAAATTCAACATGTGCCAATTGCCTAATATGTGTTTCTGGAGATGTCGACTTTCCCATGGATAAATTAAATTCGTGCGAATCGACTAATAACCCATTTTATTAGCCCTTTAATTTTTTTCTTTTTATTTCTATAGTCATACATTATCTGTGTAAATTTCAAGTATCTGCCTATATTACGGTTCAAAAGAAACAGCCCTGTGACATACAGACGGACGGACAGCGAAGCCGTAAAAGGGTCCCGTGGGCGCCTTTTGTGTACGGAACCCTAAAAACTGTTGCTTGTTATTAGCAACAGTTTTTGCTGTAACTCGTAATGAGGGGTAGTTTAAGTTTCTACACATTCTCGTGGAATTGAAAAGCTTACCTCAATGGCCGATTTGCCGAGTTAAACGGGATCCGATTAGTGACAAGAGAAATCTTGCTATCAAGTCGTGATTTCATTGCTGGTAGTTCTGAGCCCGCATGCACGTTTAAACTTCGAGGCCACACCGTTAGAATTGAAATGATTTTAAATAATTATTGAAATTAAATGAAATGATTTTATTTTCTTTGAGTAGGTTTGTACAAACACTTTTACACGTCAAACGTATTTAGAAAAAAAAACTAGATGAGCTCGGCGTTTCCTATCTAACTACTCTGAGAAGAAAGGCCGAAACAAACTCAGAGGTCACAGTCTCTTTTAAAGTCCAGACATAATCTTGGTCAGATCGTGTGAAGACCATGTAGATTGGTGTCTGAAATGGTCTTTTGAGGAACCAAACAGATTGAGTGGACCTATCCAGTCAGTGCACGCATTTGTCGGTAACCGTTAGCTCAGACCAAATAAAAAACTAAGACATAGCGCTGCGAACAATACAGTGAAGGCATGCCAAAACTACACCTCATATAAATGCTCCCACGCACACATTTACAACCCATTTCAACCAAACTACACCTCACTAAGTGCACACATGTTTGCGTAACCGGCTTCTGGAATAAGGATTTTGGAATCCGTTTTATACTTAATGGTTTAAAAGAAATAAAGCTAGATGGATTTTACCCAACTGGTGCAATAAAATGCATTTAAAAGTGTTGCATCCTAATTGTGTGAAAAATTCTTGCAGAAAAATCAATGAAGAATAAAGCTTCATATATATTTTTATTTACACTAGCCATTAACGATGCCGTAACTATGCTCTCTATTAAATCTATAATAGACGATTTATTTCAATATAATTAATTCGTACTAACTGGGTAGCTAACTAACTACAAGTCGTATCATTAATAAGAAAAGAAAAATTGTTTATTCTGCACAAATACGACGCACATTACAAAAGTAAATTGACAAAATACATACTAACAAAAAGTAGCTAAAAGCCTCGTATTAAATCCTTATAATATATTAAATCCTTATAATATAAAAAAAAACCTTAAAGTTAAAAGTTGGGCTTGCGGACGGTGAGCAATGGGTAGCTCACCGTCCGGTAAGGACCACGCCCGGGTCGACGGCGCGTTGTATTCCACGCGCGCCTCAAAGAGATGTAGTCAGCACAAGTGTAGGGGTTCACTAGGGCCGATGCCTGCCGGGGTCGCGGGAAGGTACTAAAGGGTCACCGAGGCCCCTGGCAACACAAGCAACAGGAAGGAATACGGGTGGGTTTTAGTCAGTAAGAGTCTGACACACCCTCCCGCTCCGCCCAGAGCGGGAGAAGTTATTTGATGGTTTCCCACCCAAAAAAAAAAGTTAAAAGTTTCTTTGATATTGTTGTCCATTGCTTAATGTCAGGACAGGTCACAATTGAATGGTCTAAACTAAATCTCCATTTACACGGTGCAAGTTTCTGGAACGTTCAAGAGCAGTAATCGCATGCCACAATGAATCAATTTTATTGCCATTCAAGAATTGCATGCAAGTGTTTACACGCATGCGATTTCCATAAAATGTCATACAATAATTTAATGCAAGATTTGCCGTTCAATAAAATTGCATACGATGTACACCAAGGCAATTTTATTGCAAGGCGATTATTGCATGCAGGTTTTGCGTCGTCCTAATACAGAGTTGCACGTCCTTAGTACACTTGATTCGAGAAATTGCCCGTATTTGCGCTGTCAAATATTTCATTAAAATTTTATTGAACGTCTTCTCAAGATTTTTTTTAACTTGTTTCATTCGTTAGTACTTGTAGAGTTGAATGCGATTTTATTGCACGTGCAATTTCATTGTACGTGCTGGTTACACCTACACGGCAACTAACTTGCCCGTATCGTGCAACAATATTGTACGTGTTGTTTAGACGGTGCCAGTTAGTTGCCCTTCAATTTTATGGTATGCCACAGGCAATAAACTTGCAACGTGAAAATGGAGCTTAGGACCAAAGACAATATGCGGGACGGTTGAGGGAAAGGCAAATTTCGCGCCATCTCGCCCCTAGCCGCCGCAGGAGACGCCCAGGGCGTCGGGAATCCCAGGTGGATTTCTTGCTGCACCGTAGGCGCGGGCTTGCGGACGGTGAGCAATGGGTGGCTCGCCGTAATTATGTAGGTAAAGTTTAAAATTATTTCACACTGAAAGGCTCGCCGCGCCGCTGCTTTCCCGGTGTGTATCAGCACATAGTCAGTAAGAGTCTGACACACCCTCCCACTCCACCTAGAGCGGAAGATGTTATTTGATAATTTTCCACACAAAAAAAGACTATATGGATGGGTAGACAGACAGTAAATTAGATAGGTATTCTTATTTTATTTCAAAGTTGAAATGTTTCTTTTTGTAGAAAATAGTTTTTTGCGTTCGTTGGAATTCATTTTAATGGCACGCGTACATTGAAAGGGCAACTCTATTTTTATCTTTAGATGCCCTTTTTATGTTTTAACTTAATATGCAAATTTTGCTTTTTAAAAGCAATTAACCTTTAACAAAATAGTGCATTATGCAGTAAGTTAAAGTTAAAAAGTGTTATTTAGTTTTTTTTATTTTTTTTATCCATTGCATTTATCTCTTCATCATCCCCACTACTGGTTATAGGCCTCACTTTCCTTGTAAAACACAAATTATCAACATATCGACGCTTGAAAGGCAAAATTTACTAAGCGACATAGGGCAAATTTGACTTTACATTACTAAAGTCAATTTTTCAGAAAAAAAAACCATATAAATTCTTGTAATCATCCTACAGGCGTAAATCTTACTGTTTTGGAAATCTTATTTATCTAATCATCTGAATCAGAATTTATATGATTTTTTTCTGAAAAATTGACCTTAATATTATATATATGCCGTATCCTTGACGACAGATATTAATGGATGAATCATGAAATCAAATATTATTGGAACTGTTCATAGTTATTATAGTTATGTTCGTGAGTGTACCTACCGTTCTATAATATTATAGTTTCGTTTAGAATATTGACTTGCAGTAGTACCGGTTTTGATTAATATGGTTAAGTTATCGATAAATAGTATAAAACAAAGTCGATTTCGTGTCTGTCTGTGTGAGCGCTTATTTCTTATAAACTGCTCAATGGATTTTGATGCAGTTTTCACCATCATTTAGAGAATTTATTTCGAAAGGTTTACGTGTATAAAATATTAATGTTTAATCTTGGATATGGCGCAGAAATCTCGATAGGATTAATATAGCTTCATTAGTAGGAACATTGCACCCGTACGAAGCAGAAGCGGGTCACTTGTTTGACAATAACTTGAAAGGTGATCGATCAACTTTGCGCACTGTTTATAAAATCCGTAAATAAATAGTTCGAGCCGAGGCCCCCACGCGACAGCGCGACGCGACAGCGCGATTCGGCAGCGCGACGCGTCAGCGCGACGTGACAGTGCGACGCGATAGCGCGACGCGACAGTGCGATGCAAAAGCGCGACGCGACTAGTAGAACAATTTCTATGACAACTTTATAGAAATTGATCTACCAGATTTGCTTGATTTTAAACTCGAATTATTTATTTGCCGAAAAGCCGATTCTTTTTGCGATCTCTGTCTAGATATGTACTAACTCAATGGTGTCTAGGTTCTCCAGTTCAGTTGATTAACTTCAATTAGTGGTACAGATCTAATTGAAATAATAGCACGATTGCAAACCTATAATAAAACACTGGTGCCGATTCCCTTGTTCGCAAACTAAACTAAATTTAAGTTCAGTGCATCTTTTTCTTTCTATTTCATTAAGAAAAGGACAGAAGATAAATTTTAGTTTAGTCCTGTCAAATTAATCAGCGCCTGTCACTACTCCATACAAGTTTATATGTGATTAAAAAAGATGCCTACTAAAATTACGTCAATTTACGTCAAGCGCTGATTAATTTGACAGGACTAAACTAAAATTTATCTTCTGTCCTTTTCTTAATGAAATAGAAAGAAAAAGATGCACTGAACTTAAATTTAGTTTAGTTTGTGAACAAGGGAATCGGCACCAATATCATCATTGTTAAGTAAGAGTGTACTCTTTGTTAAAGATCCTGATAAATGAACTAGTAGACCTCGCGAGCACAATTTTTTTTGCAACAATTAATATACTGCTAAATTAATTGGCAGAGGTAACGCTGCAGCCTAGTTTTGTGATGAAAAAGTGGTCCCAGGTGCTCCATCAATTTCTGCCTAGTAGTTAAAGGGCAGATTCCACTGGTGAAAATCTAAAAATGAGCAATTTACTACATTTTGAGGAGCTATTCTGCTCAATACGCCGAATATCCTCATCAGATCTTCACCAAATTTCTAGGAGACTAACTTAAAGTTACCATATTTCAAATAAAAAAGAAATATCGAAATCGGTTTTCATAAGGCGGAGATAACCAGTAGCCCCTTTTTGCCATTTTTCGAGGAAGTACCCCACCAATCAAAAATCCCCGATGACATAAAAATTCTATAAAGTCGTAAAACCTGAATACCAAGTTTCGTCCAAATCGGTTGTAAAATACGACCTGTAGTGGGGTACCAACAAACTGACAGAGGAAAGCAAATTTTGCCCGACTTGAAGCAGAGACGCTTCGCTCGCTCGATCAATAAATGCATGCTTATTCACGCTTATTTGCCCTGAAAAAATAGGCAAAGGTGTATGCATAGTAACTCTACATGTCGCTAGTTAGATTTAGGTCCCTGCAAAACGGGACAAGGCTTTTGCCAATAGCTGGGCAAAAATTCAGACTGCTATTCTTGTTGGGAAAACCCAGGCAGATACCATCAAACCATGTCTTAACATCCATACTAAGTAATGAAAATGGCCATATTTAAGGCTAGTGCAGGCGGGCGCGCTTTCCAAGAATTTTTCATAGAAATTTAACTACTGTCACGTCGCGCCTGTGTACGGGAGCCTTTATTGTGTTTATTGTATACATTTATTGTACACTTACATAAATCAATTAAACTAAACGGCCCCATTACAATAAATATGGCAATTTTATTAAACAAAGTGACAGCTAGCATATATTATGTCAGATTATTCTCCAGAAAATTAATAACTCAGCGTTTATTGTGTTTATTGTATACATTTATTTTACACTTACATAATCAGCCTATAATGTTCCCACTGCTGGGACACAGGCCTCCTCTCTGCGAGAGGGAGTGGGCCGTAATCCACCACGCGGGCCCAGTGCGGGTTGGTAGATGTCACATGTCTTCGAATTTTTGGTTCTAGGACATGCCGGTTTCCTCACGATGTTTTTCCTTCACCGTTTTTGAGAGCAGTGGTGATGAAATAATTTACACAAAGTAAAGCGCCTATCCGGGTTCGACCCTACGACGTACAACTCATAAGTCGCGGCCGTTACCACTAGGCCACCACTGCTGTTTATTGTATACATTTATTGTACACTTACATAAATCAATTAAACTAAACGGCCCCATTACAATAAATATGACAGTTTTATTAAACAAAGTGACAGCTAGCATTATGTCAGATTACTCCAGTAAATTAATAATTCAGCGTTTATTGTGTTTATTGTATACATTTATTTTACACTTATATAAATCAATTAAACTAAATGGCCCCATTACAATAAATATGACAATTTTATTAAACAAAGTGACAGCTAGCATATATTATAATATGTCAGATTCCTCCAGTGAATTAATAACTCGACTTTAGTCCCACATCAAATATTAAATTCATTCACCGCTTGCCAGAATTCGTTTAGGATCACAAACTCGTATAAATAGTTTAGTTTTAAATACATAAAAATATAGAGTACATTCCGAGTAAAGTCACGAGACTGTTGGGAAAATATTTAATGTTCTTTTTGTCGTAAAACGTCGCTCAGCAGTTTTCTTGTTTTTTGTCTGTTTAGTGTAAAAGTGATGCTATTAGTATTAAAGTGCATGCAATTTGTCTTTTTTTAGGGTTCCGTAGTAAACTAGGAACCCTTATAGTTTCGCCATATCAGTCTGTCTGTCTGTCCCTGTTGTAGCTCAGAGACGTTTAGTACTGTAATTTGGCATAGCTAGACAAGTATGGGTTAAGAGATCTGTTTTTTTTTGTTTTATTGTGTTTAGATATCAATATCATCACGTCCGTGAAATTTACATAAAAAAACTGATTTTTTGGGTTCCGTACCTCAAAAATAAAAAACGGAGCCCTTAAAGGATCACTTCGTTGTCCGTCTGTCTGTCTGTCAGTCTGTCTATTTTAACTGATATTTGAACTACACTGCGGCTTAAGACCCAAAAAAAAACCACCGTCTGTGGAGTTTCGCTGGCTAATTCAATTTGACCCTGTATAGACAGTGTATAGTATATGTATAGTCTACATTAATTAATAATTATTTTTCTGTATAGTCTACAGAAAAATAATTATTAAATGTAGTACAAAGTACAATGCACTGTAGGTATCTTCTTAAGACGCTGATAACACCTAAACCACGGTCACTGTCAGATTGCTAAAAGAAAGAGAAGCGCGATGACACAACGCTTGTATTTTATTGCAAAATATGAAGCAATTATCTATTTACTCAAAATTGAGTTGAGTAATCGCAAATAAAAAACAACCAAGTTCTGCATTCAAATAAGACGTTCTTGTTATTAAATTAAATATGTATCGTATGTTGATATTTAATGCAGATATTTTGGACTAGAACTCAAGGTAAGAGGTTAGTTTAACGTTAGTTTGTATCGAGATTTTTTTTCAAAACGTGTTTTGGTAACAACCATGTTCTGGGAAATAAGTTCAAAATTAACATATATTTTTTCCGCTACCACAAATTACACAGATTTGGCATTTTTTTTCTTAAGAGAAGCCTATTTTGGTCAATTAGGTCTGGTCAGCGCCTTAAGGGAAAATACACGAAATAATAATAACCTATATTTACCAGAGAATTCTCACACGAGCAAAATAAAGGTTTGGTCTCACTAAGGCGAATCCCGCGCAATATGCAGGACGCAAAAACGCACGACTTTTGTTTGAATAATCAAAACTTTCCGGGACACCAAACGCCCATAGACTTCATAACAAACTTCTATTGGGTCTCTTTCAGTGTCCCGGAAAGTGTTAAGTCACGTGGCTAATCACCAGTTTGAACACAAACAATAATTGGCGCGAGCGAATGTCATCCCGAGCAGTGGTGGTCCGGTGGTATCGAACACGACTTACGAGTTGTCGATCGCATGCACTTTACTTTGTGTATTTAATTTCATGGTGATGAAATTGATTGAATTGGTCGACTGCTGTTAAAACGGCGAAGGGAAACATCGTGAGGAAAACGGCATGTCCTAGAACCAAAAATTCGAAGACATGTGACATCTACCAAGCTGCACTGGGCCCGCGTGATTGATTACGGCCCACTCCCTCTCATAGAGAGGAGGCCTGTGTCCCAGCAGTGGGAACATTATAGACTGATTGTGTGTTGTGTGAATGTCATCCCGCATCCGGCGCGGGATTCGCCTCAGTTTGGTCAGAGCTTAATCATTATGGTACTAATTACACGATCGCATGAACATTTAAACTTTCAGAGTTAGTTAGTAGAAATAAACTGTAAACGTCCGTTGGGAAAATATTAAAAGCTGTATTTAATGTGTAACTGTTGAAAGAGATGCTTTCTTTTTCGTGTATTTTCATCATTTTGTTTGCTTTCGGCAGACACTTACGTTGTTTTGTTTAATTTTGTTTGCTTTTATATTGTTTTGAGGTAGAATTTTAGTACCTATATTTCTTGTCATTATGTTTGCAGAAGACCAATCTAAAGTGTGTGTAATTGTAAGAATTAAATATTGCAACTTAGTCCGAGATCGTTATACGTTACTAAGCACGTACTTTGGTTGCAAATTATTTAGTCACTGTTGCACAACTGTCAAACTACAAGTGCAAGATAGAGATGGGAATATATCTATGTTAAAGCACGATTTAAGTAACGTTTATAGACTAGTAGCTGCGCCCCGCGGTTTCACCCGCATAACTTTCGATCTCGTGGGAATATCTGGATAAAAAGCATCATATGTCCTAATTCAGATCATGCTCTACCTATGTGCCAGATTTTATCGAAATCCGTTCAGCCGTTTTAGCGTGAAAGCGTAACAAACGAACAAAATCACTTCCGCATTTGTATTATTTGTTAGGATAGAATAATATAGCAGAAAGAGCAGTGGTGGCCCAGTGGTAACGATCGCGACTTACGAGTTGTAGGTCGTAGGTTCGAACCCGGACAGGCGCTTTACTTTGTGTATATAATTTCATCACCACTGCTCTCAAAACGGTGAAGGAAAACATCGTGAGGAAACCATCTACCAACCCGCACTGGGCCCGCATGGTGGATTACGGCCCACTCCCAGGCCTGTGTCCCAGCAGTGGGAACATTAAAGACTGATTATGTAGGATAATAAAGAGTATTCTATTCTATTAGATCTCGGGTCTTTTTTTTTTGGGTGGGACATCATCAAAATCAAATAACTTCTCCCGCTCTGGGCGGAGCGGGAGGGTGTGTCAGACTCTTACTGACTAAAACCCACCCGCATTCCTTCTGTTGCCTGTGTTGCCAGGGGCCTCGGTAACCCTTTTGTACCTCTAAGGATTAAAAATTGTAATTTACAGGAAAGACACGAATTGGTCAAAACAGGCTTCGTATGCGTTAAAATACCTTCAATAATGATAGAAAAGTCATCATCATCATTCTCCTGCTTAACCCAATTTATTTGGGGTCAGCGAAACATCTTTTTCTTCCATAGGTACTTCTTATTAGTCGACATCTCGATATACACTCCCTTTCCAGCCATACTATCTTTCACACAATCCATCCATCGTTTCTTTGTGATAGACAATAGTTTATGGGATGGACAAGTGAAGTACGAGCGTCGGAGTCAATCTTAATATTTACTGTACATCTATTATATATATTTATTTACTTCTGTATTTTATTCATTATAAATTGTCTTTTTATTTAATTTTTATTACCCTGGTGGGATATATTATATAATGTGTCCGTAGATGTGTCCGTGGCATCACAGCGGGCCCTATCAGAATACCAGCGCTGCGGTATTTATTTTTTAAATATCGCAGCATTATGCTGAGATAGGAGACTTTTTGGCATCGCACAAGTCGTTCTTATTGATATTCTTTGTTGTTTTTTGTTTATTCGAAGTTTAGTTTTAAATGCTTCTTTTTTTTACTTTTGTATTTCTTGTGCGTGTCCCAAACAAAATATTTTTCTTTCTTTCTTTCTTTCTATAGAAACATCACCATCTGCCTAGCCTTTTCCCAACTACGTTGGGGTCAGTACCCAGTCTAACTGGATGCAGCTGAATACTAGTATTTTACATAGAGCAACTACCTATCTGACCTCCACAACCCAGTTATTGGGTAACACGATATCTCTTGGTAAGACTGGTTGTCAGACTTTCGGGTTTCTGACTACTATAAAGATCTACAAATGACACCCGGGACCAACGGCTTAACGTGCTTTCCGAGGCACAGAGTCGGTCTTGGTATGTAAAGATGGTCACCCATCCACGGACCAACCGCGGCAAGCGTAGCTTAACCTGATCGATCGATCCGTGCGGCTGTTATTACTTAGCTACGAGCCCCACTGAAACATATCGTGATAGAAACATATCCCAGTTAAAAACAAAACATAACTTTTAAACCGCAAGCTCCAGCCAAACTAAACCATTCGGTTAATTTAAACTCTGGTGCGTCGATTTTAATTATCAACTCAACCTAACCGTATAAAATTAGAGTTAACTGAAACTGAAGCAAACTTGTTAATAGGATTAGTACAACTAGGTATTATCTATAACCTTTCGACCGCTAGAGCACTAAGTTAAGGCTTCTGAGCTGAAGTTTGGGTACTTTGAACTAGGGATGTAACCGAGGCCATTTTAGCGGAGGCGGAGGTGAAAAAAAAGGTGATTAAAGAAAAAAAACTACCTATTTTCTATCAAAAAGTGTTATTAAGTTTTTCATCCGGTGATGGCAATAGGCTCGCCACCTATTACATGGGGCATATACATATACATTACAAAACTGTTTTACCGTTTTGTCCCCGCGTAGGCGATTTCTTAGTGGTTCATATATTAAACCGGCTTCTTCAAACAGTTGTTCACGTGGTACTGAAGCTGTCGGTAGCGGTGACATGGCCCCGGAGGACACGGTGGAGCATACGCTGGAGGTCTGCCCGGCTTGGGCAGAACACCGCCGTGTCCCTGTTGAGGCGATCGGCGGCAGAGACCGCTCACGTCCGGCCCTGGTTCAGGCCATGGTACGGAGCGAGAGGGCATGGGCAGCCGTCACCTCCTTCTGCGAAGCAGTAATGCTCGCGAAGGACGAGGCGGGACAATTCAGGGAAAGGCAAATTTCACGCCCTCTCGCCCCTAGCCTCCGCAGGAGTCGCCCTGGGCATCGGGAATCCCGGGCGGATATCCGGCCACCGTAGGCGCGGGCTTGCGGACGGTGAGCAATGGGTAGCTCACCGTCCGGTAAGGACCAGGCCCGGTTCGACGGTGCGTTGTATTCCACGCGCGCCTCAAAGAGATGTCGTCAGCACAAGTGTAGGGGACCACTAGGGCCGAAGCCTGCCGGGGTCGCGGAAAGGTACTACAGGGTTACCGAGGCCCCTGGCAACACAGGCAACAGGAAGGAATACGAGTGGGTTTCAGTCAGTAAGAGACTGACACACTCTCCCGCATGATTACCCACCCAAAAAAAAAAAAAGCGGTGACATGGCAGAAAAATCTTGAAACTTCGAGTTATATCTCCATCAGACTATATGGTCCTCGCTTAAAGTTCGTTTTTTAATCCCAGAGACTAATTTGACATTTCAAATTATTGTTGTTTGGTTTTGAATATAGAGTTTGACATTTGCACCTGTCAAATTAGTCTCCGAGATTAAAAAACAGACTTTAGTATTGCAGACGTTTTTCTTAAATAGACCTCCGTTACAACTTCGCTAAAAACTTGCAGAGGCGGATGCGGTTAAGGAGGTACGATTTCTTGCGGAAGTTCCGCATTTGTGGAGGCGGAGGCGTTCCGTTACATCCCTACTACTTTAGACTTGAAATTCTGCACCCGTGTCTAGCTTTTATGTAATAACTTAATTACTTAGCAACGTGACTTCATTGTAGAAGAAGATACTTTTGACCGTGAGGTCTTAGATTTGTACCCTGGGATGGGCATTGGTTAGATTATTCCTTAGTTGCAGATTGCAGTCATAAGGACCGGCCAAACTGAGGTAAATCCCGCGCGGGACACGGGACGTAACGACGTTTAAAGATTAAGAAGTAACACGTCTATTCGCCAGATTGAACACCTCCGTACAAGAAGTAAGTTGGCATAATCGGCGCGAGAAACTTTCGACCAACATGCCGCGCGGGATTCGTCTGTTTGACCAGAGCTTTAGTTTGGAAAGATGTTCAGTTAATGGCTTTCGTTTGCCGAAATCTCTTACATGGAAAGTACCTAGTACTTAAGTAATTGGGAAGACAAAATCATACGGTTTCATGTAATACCCAAAATATTCACAAAAAAATAAGCCTCTGGGTTAGTGATACGAAAATAGCGAGAATTTCGCCCGACTCGATCTCCTGCGACAAGATAAGTAGCTGCCACATTTTTTCCCCCATTCGCAAATAGCTTCGGAAATGTTGCCATTACCCACCTCCATTCTTTTAACATAATTTTTATTCAAGAATCCTGTTTTTTCTACATCTTTGCTACTGGATTTTAAACTCTTTTGCCTAAATACAAAGAAGGTTTTACTTTAGCTGGTGTAACTTAATCTCGAGACTGAAATAAACAAAGGGTTTTGAAGTAAATTGAATAGATTTATTGAGATATAACTTAACCAGCTTTATTCAACTAATAATTGAATCAATTTATCATTGAAATCTGCGAAGACTTCTTGGACATTTCTGTTATCTTTTCATTATAACTTTGTCTTAATTATTTCAGGATTAAATTGTAAAATGTAGTAAGTAATTAGTGACTTTATATTTAAATGTAGGCATTGCTCAATAAAATAGAAGCTATACAAAGAGGTCGTTCAAGATTTTCCTACATTTAAATTACGTGTTTTGAGTTTGAGTGTCGAAGTAAATTAGTAGCCAGCACAAAATAATATAATTTCCGGCCACCGTAGGCGCGGGCTAAGTAATAACAATGAATAATAATAATAACCTAAGTATTTTATTTGTTAATTATATTATTTTAGTACTTCAATCATGTGTAGGTAATATATAATATACGGCTGTTTGTTGCCCTAATAAAATTTAAAAAAATAAAAATAAAACCCTTCGTGCGCGAGTCCGATTCGCAGTAATTAATATTAACTATAACTAATAATAACATTCAAAGCTATCTATTTATATATCTTAGTAATGTTTAACCCCCCCCCCCCTCTCCTTGTCAGCAATGGTAAGCAAAGCTCTAACCCCTGGGGTCCTATGCTTACGAAAACATTGGTATACCCTATATATATATATATATTTTATCTGTTCAGGTTACTTTATTGTTATTCACATAACATCACGCCTTGTTTCCCCGAAGGCTTAGGTAGAGGTGTAGTACATCCACATTTCGCCAGTGATGTTTAAGTTCCATGTAATAAGGGTCATCAACCGGGCACAAATCCAGACTCCGGGCTGCTACTGAGAAATTCCAGATAGAAAAACCCAATAACACTTTGCCTGACCCGGGAAACGAACCCAGACGACGAGGTCGGGGAACGACCTCAGGCTCAGCAGTAGCGCTTACGACCACTAGATCAACGAGGCAGTCCTAACTGTTATTCATGGGTCTAGAAATAAGGAATTTATAGACTATACAAGAATTTAACGCCCATTAAGTAATTTCCCTATTTCGGTGCTTTCTAAAATAACCCTAAAACGCTGCGTGAAAGCGAGTTAGCAATATCAATTATTTTGGTGAATCCCTGAACATGCTTTTCGCTCGAGCATAGACAAGTAGGGTTGTCATATTTGTGCAAAACAGAATCTTCTAAATTTAAAATCAGAAAAGTAAATAAATAAATAAATATTGCTGACGTAATCACCATTCCGACGGCCACGTCCCCCATGTCATCTAAAATAAGCGAAGCCCAAACCCCCTTTCGTACATAATCAGCCTATAATGTTCCCACTGCTGGGACCCAGGCCTCCTCTCTGTGAGACGGAGTGGGCCGTAATCCACCACGCGGGCCCAATTCGGGTTGGTAGATGCCACATGTCTTCGAATTTTTGGTTCTAGGACATGCCGGTTTCCTCACCATGTTTTCCTTCACCGTTTTGAGAGCAGTGGTGATGAAATAATTTACACAAAGTAAAGCGCCTGTCTGGGTTCGAACCTACGATCTACAACTCGTAAGTCGCGGCCATTACCATTGGGCCACCACTGCTCTTTCCCCCCCTTTCGTGCTTACATAATACTTGAATGCCCCCTTAAAAGTTACTTTAAAAAATTGTCCTCGTTTGTAGTCTCATAAATTGTTTATTTATTTATCCTTAATTCACATAAATCTCCTCTCCAGACTGTCCCTAAACAGATTAATTAGTCAACCCTAAAATGTTCCACAAAATCGATATTTTACCTAAATATGTCTCACTTAATCTTACTGGCTTAAGTTAAGACTGGATGACGAATAACTAACGTCAAAGTTAAAATGAAACCGTGTTTAAGTTTTAGTGTAATTTTCTTTGTTAAAGTAGACAAAGTTATGTGCCATAGGGCCAGTTTCTCGAACGAAAATTATCGCAAAATTTGTGTGATAAATTGTCAAGCGCGCGTAAAGTGCCGTGATTGGTTGGATGATTTGTCAACAGCTAATGCAGGGCTAAGAGGACTAAGGACCAGTTTCTCCAACTAAAATTAATGTGAAAATTGTCAAGCGCGCTTAAATATCTGTGATTGGTTGAATGATTTCGCAACACCCAATCGCAGCGCTTGACAATTTATCACATAATTTTTGCGATAATTTTCGTTCGTGAAACTGGCCCTTAGCCCCTTTACTTTGCTTTTGGTGTTGGCTATAACAAAAAATATTGGTACCGAAAATACACAAAAAATTATGCCATTCAAACCATAAGACTCATAGAATATTTTTTTTGTTTAAAATGGGCATTAATATGTTCAACTAATATTTTACATAGGTAGGTACAATCGGCCCCAAAAAGATGTACACACGGACAAGGAGCCATTTTATTGTTAACAACCTTTGTATAAAAAACATAGTATACATTTAATTTTACTGAAACAAAGGAAACTTTTTATCCCAAAACATCTACACACCCTATGACCAAAACAATGTACACAGTGCTAGTTTCAGAACAAGATAAACAAGACTGGCAACGTCATACGACTTATATTGAATGACACGTCGTTAACTTCGTTTAATTAATACAAGAAAAAGAACTTAATATTTTTCCTAGCACTTATGAAAAGAGCAACAAAAAAAATCCCTTAAAAAAATAAATACCGCAAATTAAACCCTTTTACTTGAAGTCTTAAAATTAAGAGATCAATTTAATTTCAGAAACGTTGAAGCATTTAATTTAGCTTTTTGTAGTCTGTGGGGACTTGGGATCCTAAATGGCTTAAATTTGGGCTCACATCACACGCATGTTTATTATAATTTAATGATATTGTCAAAGGTATAATAAAAAATGGTCATGGAACCTGAGTTTGCACAATACGTTGACATGTGACCATAGTTGTCTGATTGCACGATAATATTGGCATGTATTTAATCGATCCTCAAATCAAATGATGCGCTCCGAAAAATATTATTGAACACTCTAATATAATGATTGCGCCTCTCTTTGAGAACCTCAATTAATTACCATTTTGTGGCCCAAAAATACTAAATAGTCAAGTTACTGCGACTTTATAAAACTTATGGAATAGGCCAAAAAGTAAAAAAGACGCTTTCTAGTTAAAAAAAAAAGAATCATTATCATTAGAAGGCCAAAAATTTTTAGCAGTTCATTAATTTAAAAAGTGTGCATCATCAGAAGGTCTATAAGTGTTTAGAAGATCAGTTAAAAATCAATATTTCCCCACCACAGGTGATCTAAATAAAAAAATCCGCCCAAATGCGAGTTGGACTAAGCACAATGAAGAGTTCCGTAGTTGGGAAGTTGGGATGAATTTATCCCAAAAACAAACTTAGCATTGTAGTTGAAAAACATGTTGTCCCATACATCGACCTATGCTACGGTCAATTCTCCAACTGCAAATTTAGGTTGGTCGACTATTACTCGTTAACTTGTAAAGCCTACTTAGCTGTGATAGTTTTTCTTTTAACTTCATTATATGTACTCTGCCATGAATTTTTTCACAAGTCCATAAACAACCTGTTTACCTGGCAGGGGGGAAATAAGCACTTTAATGCTTAATATTACGCAAGCGAATCCTTGAATCGAAAAGTGGTGTTCACAAACCCGCAATATTTTTGAACGGCCTATCCAACGATACGAGAAAAAAAAATATCATCCCCACATTACGTACAAGGGAGGTGAATAAAAAAAAAAAACAGGATTTTATTTTAGCTTTTTGTTGGCATGACTGATTTGTATACCTATGCCAAATTGCAGCTTTCTTGTACTATGCGTCTCTGAGCTACAGTGGGGAAAGACAGACAGACAGACGGACATGGCGAAACTATAAGGGTTCCTTATTTACTACGGAACCCTAAAACGATATTGGTCTGTAATTGTTTATTTACATTTTAAAATTATTTCGATGTTTACCGATACTTTTATCAATAGCCATCGCAATCACATTAGCTTTTAAAAACCGCACCGATTGGCTGTAGTGCAGTACACTCTTTTAATCACACTAATGGACAGTACAGTCGAGTACAACCGTTGAAATAATGAAATCGTTTAAATTGAAAGCGCCAGCGGGTTTTTCAACATCTAGTAATTACGTACCAACTGCATACCGATGACAGGGTGGTACTGGTGAGCGCAAAAGTGCTTCCCTATCCTTTTTTCGCGGGAATGAAAATAGACCAACGAACTCCCGGCTCTGATTTGTGGAGCTGTTTTCGAAAAAATGTGTTCTTTCTCGTTTTTCTTTTGACGGTTTTATTCGGGAACGTTCTTTTGTTTTTCGTTTGTGCTTTATAGTTTTTGGCTTTATAAAGTTAAAATCTCTTATATTTTGTAAATAGAATACTCATTTGACATATTTGTGGATTTGGCAAAATATTTGTTTTGTTGATTTTTTATTACCCTTTTATTTTAGTTACAAGCCAGTAAATTTGTCCAAATTAAACAAAAAGCTCAATTAACTCAATTGATTACAAACATAAAATGTAGGAACTCTCTTCATTAATGTAGATTTGTTTTGATTACCTGCATTTGCGTGCTAAATAGGAAATGGACAATTAACCTTATTTTATGTTTGTAATTCAGCTGTTACAAAAGCCATTGACTAACGATAATTTCTAGCAAAGTATGTGTACCTATCGGATATGTTACAATTTGAATGTGTAATGAACTGATCAACACAGGTATTTTCGTAAAAAAAATATGTAAAGCGTTATGTATATAAAGCGTTTTTCGTAAAAAAAACAAATAAAAAGAAAATACAGAAATAATAACTGATTGCGAACAAGAACACAACAATTGAAATATAGAACTCTTTTACCGAAATAGTGAATAAGTCTATGCTGAAGTAGGTATCTTACGAAAATTTTGGTACCGAAAACATAAGACTTACCATCTGCCTTGCCTTTTCCCACCTATGTTGGGCTCGGCTCCCAGTGTAACCAGATTCAGTAAATCAGTATTTTCCAAGGAGCGACTGCCTATCAATCTCAAAACGGTGAAGGAAAACATCGTGAGAAAACCGGCATGTCCTAGAACCAAAATTTCGAAGACATGTGACATCTACCAACCCGCACTGGGCCCGCGTGGTAGATTACAGCCCACTCACAGAGAGGAGGCCAGCAGTGGGAACATTATAGGCTGATTATGTATGACTGCCTATCTGACCTTCACAACCCAGATACCAACTCGGTATCTCCATACTCATTAGTAAGACTGATTGACAGACTTTCGGGCTTCTGACTAATCGTAACAACTGCCAAAGATCTACAACTCAAAGCTGGGACCAACGGCTTCAGATGCTTTCCGAGTCACGGAGTGGTCTCGGTATGTACTCATACATGGACCGACCTCGGCAAGCGTTGCTAAACCTTTAAGATCGACTATTACGACTGTTATTAATTAGCTACGGGCCCATCTAACTAAAGAACCATAATCTCATTCAATTATATATAATAAACACTTTCGTCATTAACTGTACTAGTCTAGTCGTACTACCCGCTGCACTTTCAATTTAATCATTGTCTTTGAAAACAATATGTCATGAAAGTTCCAAGTCTCTTGTTTGTGGTACATTTTTGTTTTATTTCATCCCGAGGCAACGTGATTGCGGTTTACATGTTTTACTTTTTAATTCCTTTGATGTTTTATGTGGTCTTGTTTTAAAAAATATAAATTCTCGATGAAAAATTAAATTTTTTCTTTTGATTTTAGTGGTCTTTACTTTACCGGGAACCACATTTAAAAAAAAGGCTTTAATGTCAAAATGTAGTTTTAAACAAAGTCAAAGCCAAATAATTTATTTCGAGTAGGACATTAAAAGGCACTTTTGAATGTCAACATTCACAACAACATAGTACAATTGATTTTAGTTTCAAACATGACTAAACATGTAGTAAAGGAAGGGGAAGGTTAATGGAACCTTTAACCATGAATAAAACAAAAAAAAAAATATTTAACCCTTTCAGTACCTACTGAAAGGGTTAAACATTTTTATTGGCAAACTCTGTGTAATGCATAGACATAGAGAATGGGAATACCAACCCGCACTGGGCCCGCGTGGTGGGGGCCCACACCTGTGTTCCAGCAGTGGGAACATAGGCTGATTACGTAGAATGGACTGAGCGTTTCGTTTTTAGTTAAGCAGTGAGTACAGACCGTAAAGTACGAGAGAGACAAAGCGAATACGCGGCCAGTAGTTGTCTCTTTCTAGAATTCTGATTAGACCAATGATGTTTTGACATGAAATAATGCTAGTAAAATATCAGTACCTATAATTTTTGAAATTTATTCGATATATTTATAATTTAATCAATGAAAAATAAATTCTTCTATTATTTATATTATAAAAAAAATAGGTTTCATCTTTCTTGATTTTAATTGTCTCAATTTATCTTGTGAAGAAAAAAAAAAACAATAAAAAGAAATCTTTCAGTATCGAACCAAAGCCTTATTGGATTTCACAGTCTAGAAATAATAATGAATAACATATAGAAATACCTAATACCTTTTCGTCTAATAATAGTCACAGTATTTTTTTATGTTTTTCCTATTAATTTAAATTGGAACACTGCGCCTTTGTTTATTACAGGCTTGTAGAAAAGGCTCAGGTATTGGCCGCTAAGTCGCTTTGTCTCTTTCTAGAGAATGGTCACTTTTGTGAGGCTAACGCTCAGTCCAATTTTCTAAGTCTATGGTACAATTTCATAAAAAAACTTTACTTCATAAAAGATCCATGATTATGACAAAAACAACCAGTATTTAAGTAACGAATACAAGAACAAATCAATAGCTGAACCGATCGAACGCATTCCATTTTTAAAACTTTTTAATTCCACTCGCAACGAACTTTTAGCTGCGTCAACATGGCCGTCGTTTTGAAATGGCTGGAAAGTTGCACTGACTGACAGGCTGATAAAACGAGACTGGGGGTAATTTACAAGTTTATTTTCTTGTCATTCCATCGGGGCAATTTATCAAAATAATGTTAACTTTTGAGTTTATGACAGGTGAAGTTTTAAAGCTTCTTGCATTATTATTTATTTAATTTATATACATAATCATTATGTTTAAATATAAATGTAAAAATATATTTCAAAATATATATAATAGTAGCTCATCGGTATCGGGAAATGGGCCCAAGCTACGGGACCCGGTCAGTGCTCCTGAGAGAGGAACCTCCTTATGATACGCGACGTGTCCAGAAGTACCGCTTTCTGGATTAAGCCCTTGATCCAGCTGCCTACCGGGAGCCTCCTCAGGTGTCGCTCGAGGCTCTTGGCTATTATGCCATTGGCCATCACGACTATCGACACAATGACTGCTGTACCACATCCCACATATCGACAACCTCGCGAGCCAGGTCAAGATACTCAATCTGCTTATCTTTTTCAGCTTTCACGAGGTTCTCGTGATGCGGGACTGCTATATCAATAATGATTGTGCGACTCGCTAATCGATCTATCACCACTATGTCTGGCTTATTGGAACAATAGTCCTGCCAGTGATGGTAGATCGATCCCAATACAACGTGGGTGATATTGCCATTTTCGAGAACTGGGTCGGGCACATACCTATAGTACCTACCTATGGTACTTCCGATTACAATTATCATTATTATTACAAGCCTGTCATGTATAGCATCTCTGTAGGGCAAAGACCGGACTCTCCTTCCACTTCTCTCTGTCTAGGGCGACTAATGACCAGTCCTTATCGAAGAAGTCTAAATCATCCCGCCATCTCCACCTGCCGTTTAGAGGGGCCCAGTAAACCACCACCAAAGTTCCCATTAATTATAATTGAATTAAAATTATTATTGATAACTCGATTTCAGTCAGTCGGAAAATAATTTTATGATTAACGACATACGAACTCTGTAGCTTCCCCAATCATACTTTGTACAAAAAAAAAGAACTGTCAGAACTGATATGTCATCCAATTTTCCGCAAGGATTCTATCGATCAATCAATTACTTACCGAGAGTTAGTTCGATGCCCGACGAGGTGCGTTTGTAGCACATGTCCGATATAACTAGGTATAATGTATCTATAGTCTATTCGAAAGTATCTGATGAAAACGTAAACAAATCGATCAAACAACAACCGTACCTGCGGATGCCAATTTCTAGTCCTACATATACTTAAATTGAGTGTTGTGATTTGATTATTTGAATACTTAGATCCAAAATTATAATTATAAATTACCTTAAAGCTGTTTTTACCCGACTGACCCAGAAGAAGGGTAATGTTTTTCGAGAGTATGCATGTATGTATGTATGTCTATTTCTTTGGCACGCTCTGTAGCCTAAAGGGCTTGACGGATTTTAACTTAAGAGGTGTCTTTAGATTCGTCTTAATTGTGGGAGTGACATATGCTATATAATATTTATATATTGCATCTGAAAATACAAAAAAAAGGAACGGGAAGGTTTTTTTAAATTATATTACAACAATATTGATATCAAATAATAGCTAGTAATGAGTACATTCCATGTATGCATATATTAATAAAACTAAAAAGCTTGACATAAAACAAATTATTTAAAAAACAAAAAACCCGACTGCTAAAGCACATAACTGAAAAGAGATAAACAAGCATTATAATCTATAAAATTTTGGTATCGCAACCGGGACAAAAATAAGTTACACCATATTTCAGGCTATTGGCCTTGTGCTTGTTTTTTTTTTCAGTTATGTGTTTTTGCAGTCGGGTTCTTTGTTCATTCAGTTGAGGTTACTTTTATAATCCAAATTTTCGTCGATGATTTTCAATAACAATTTAATAATATTATTCAAACCATATTCGTTGGAAAAGGTGGTGAAATATAAAGTTGAAACCTTCTAAATACAGATGAATGTGTTATTGATTCCCTAAATTGAATGATTGTATAAGAATTTTACTTGTTATTATTATCATGAAATACGTTTGGAACAGACATTAGCTCGCTATAATGTGTCTACGTTTCAATCTCTCAGAGCAATTGGAGCGAGATAGATGTATATTATTATAGTCTGTGGTAACACCGCTGCACCGTGCGAACTCGTTGGAGAAATTATAGAGAGTATATATAAATATCTGCGACAGCTAGGAAGTTGTCATAAGAAATCACTGGGGTAATAGCTCTTAGATATCCGGTTATAAACGTAACATACCTCTGCTTACTTCCTTAAGAATAAAGGCGTGATGCCTTAAGGAAGTAAGTAGACGTTTATAATAGTGTGAGGAATATTTAGTTCCATAATTTTATAGGGAAATTACAATTAACCGGACATAGGTACCGGGGGTAAGCACGTTAAGCCTGTGTGCATCTTTGACAGTCGTTACGAGTCGTCAGACGCCCGAAAGTCTGACAACTAGTCTTACCAAGGGGTATTGTATTACCCAGAAATGGATGGAGGTCAGATAGGCAGTCGCTCCATATAAAATACTGGTATCCACCTGCATCCAGATATACTGGACGCCGATCCCAACATAGTTGGGAAAAGGCTAGGCACTATAGGTATACCTCTACATAACCTTTTGGGGTTTACAGGCGTGATGTTATGTGATGTAAAAAGAAAGAAAAAAAAATATTTTATTTGGGACACGCACAAGAAATACAAAAGTAAAAAAAAAATGTAGGCACCTAATCAATAAATCTAGACTCGCAAGCTCCTAGTGTGAATTTGAAATGAGGTTGGCAAATGTCTGTAGAATATTATGTTGACAAAACACCATATAACAACTTTCTACAATCCGTATTATAAAGGACTGTGCAACTCCCTCTAAAACCGTAAACGTTAATAAATATGCAATGTTGCACGGAAAAAAAAGGATGTCTTAAATTAAGACAATATCCTTTTGGTCAAGACAAATATTGATTTATATATGGGGAAAACAATATATATTCTTGAATGAAGTAAAATTTTGTATGCTTTTATTGTTTTCTTCGAAGACATTATACTTAAATGAAGAATTATTAAGTTTAATTTTAAGAATATTATTTCTCTCTTAGAATATTTTCTTCAATTAAGATTATGCTAAGTCAAGAATAAAAACAAGTATTTATTATTCATAATTTGAGTAAACAGGTTTTCTTGGACTGAGTACATTTACTTACGTTAAGAAAATATTTACTTGGATTGAAACAATTTTTCTGAGAATATTGATATTCTTCGCTGAAGAGATCCTTTTTTTCCGTGTGTTTTTGCTCCGGTTTTCATACGTTTTCAATCCGGATTTGTGATACCGACACGTCCCGGTTTACCTAAGGAGAAGCTTTAAAAGCTTGGCGGTCGCACTGACATGTCTATTGGAGAGAATTTCGATTGCTTTCAATCCAACTAAGCCATCATATCAAGGCTTTTGCGTTTTTTATAGGCCAAAGAGGGAATAGAATTCGATTTTTTATAATGTAGGTAATACATATCTATAAGCAGGGACAAAGGTTAAACGCAAATTGAGATATCATAAGTTGCTTAATATATTACCTACAGCTAGGTTACTTAACAACTAAGTTACTTGGTAGTGTTAGGGCTCGTGCAGACTGGCGCGACTTGTCGCGCGGTGCGACACCAGTAGAACAATTTCTATGATTACACAACTTAGCGATGGAAAGTTCAAAACCCACATCAAACGGGTCCTTATCAAAAAAGCATAAGACTACGTTGAAGACAAGGAAGTTTGGCAATCATTCCTTCTGCATATGTGGATTCCCTGGCACCTCATAAACGGCATAAATATGTAAATGTCTATTAACTGCTCCCAAATTATGCTGTTTATTTTTTTTTCTTTTTTTATACATACTTCCTTGGCATAATATTTTCATTATTTGACAAATGACAAATTGTAGGTATATAAACCTACAATTTTGATATCAAACTATTTATTAGTGCTTTTGTGGACAGGATACTAATTAAGATTTGTTAAAGTGTAATGGCAAACATGTCATTTGGTTTAAATAGGTTTTTATTATTTTATTAATATTTTACACAGATTATTTTATATTTTGTGAGTATGAGAACGTTGTAGGCTTAATAGAATTAGATTTGTAGACGATTTATTTTTTGTTAAGTACCTGGTACTTCTTGACAGGTCTACACTGTCCTCTCATACCTATTAACACTGTAATTTGAATACGTTGTAAAAGTCAATTATTTTCAAAAGAGTAACCGTGGAGTTTCTTGCCGGCTCTTCTCCATAGGAAACGACCAATTGGAACCGTGCACCTAGCTTCTGACGTTTCATAAGTGCCCATGTAGGTTTATGTGAAATAAAATATTTTGATTTTGATTTTATGAAAACTTCATGGAAATTGTTCTACCGGTGTCGACAAGTCGCGCCAGTTTGCAGGAGCCTTTAAAGTCCTTCCGATTACAGAATGCGCTCCTGAAACCTGTCAGCTGAGTACAAAAGAAAACGTGTTTTACGAATTTAAACTTTATTAGTTCCTAATCATGTCCAACTGTATTTCGGTGGCCGCAATATCTCGTAGTTGCCAGTGAGCCCCAAACTAAATTGAAGTTTTTAAATTTGAAACTTCGAATGTTTTATGGTGACCATTTTTTTTTTTGGATGGGCAGTCATCAAATAACTTTTCCCACTCCTTGTGTCAGACTTTTACTGACTAAAATCCACCCGTGTTCCTTCCATTGCCTGTGCATAATGTGAACCCCGTTTAAACACGTTGAAGGGCCTGTTTCACAGGTTAGCCATCGAAGTAATAAAATTACATTCTTGCAACAATAAACAGGCCGTAGAACTCGCAGCCATTCAAGATAAACCCATCATAGTACCATTAAAACTTTCATAAAAAAATTGAAACGAATCGACACCAAATTGATTCATCTTATTGTCGCGAGGACCGAATGGGGCGTGCGCTTACGCAACGAATGGCGAACAACCGAACACTTTCTCTAAATTGCTTCGGGTTCAACGCACGAAGTTCCGCCGTCGGAGATAAAGCACCCACACACTGATAACAATAGAAGATTAGGTACTGACAACTGTGTGGATACTTTCCCTGAAGTAGCATGACATTAAGAAAAACTGAAGATTCTTAGGTCCGTATTACAGAACGTCACTCAATTCTCAAGCATTACTTAAAACTAGTTTTAACCAATCAAATGGCTTGAATCTAGTTTTAAGTAGTGCTTGAGTATTGAGTGACGTTCTATAATACGGGCCTTAGTAAGCTCATGGTGACTTCGAAGACAGCTTTTTTTTTACCGCCAACGCCACTTTTCGCTTTTAATTTTAATTTTAGTTAAACTGCATTGGATGATTATCTTCCAATATGGCAACAGCCAGCTTCTTAGTCAGTCAGGAACTGCGCGTAAAGTGACAAAAGCATGGTTGTTCAGATCCTTTTAAAATACCCTTGATCAGTGGAAGAACTAGCTGCACTGGGCAAACGCAATCATTTTAATGAGACTGTTCTGTTCATACAACTACAAACAGTTTAAATAAACTTTTATTAGTTATAATGAAAGCATTAACATATATATTATATGCATTTCGTCCCTAATTAATTAATAAAAATAACAAAATTGTATACTAACTAACTAAATCAATTCACAAACTAAAATATGGCGTCGAAAAATTCATCCACATCGCTGTCGACTGGTAATGTACCCAAGAGACTGGCGGCATTGCTACGTTCTATAGCAATGCTTAACCTCTGGCCAAGGTAAAAGCTAGCCCTTGGGTCACGGAAAGTGTCAACCAGCCGTCTGGATATTTCCTTAAAAAGGTCATGAGCACTCGGACCCCACGACCCGAGCAAACAGGTTATTATATTTACGCCGCTTGAGGTCCTCTGTATCCGCAGCAGCAGCGCCAGCACAGCACGCCGTGCCAGGAATTTGGGATGGCGCAAGAGTATCGACACACGTTGCATCCTACACTAAAGGCCTACCCACCTTCCAGGGAAATAAAGACATGCCGTCTGGTCTCTTGCTATTGTCGCGTGCCAGGCCACTGGGTTCTAAAACAGCTGGAACGCCGACGGTGACAAGAGCTCGTCGGATGATGTCGTTTGTTCGCGTGCCGCGCTAAGCGACCCGCACTTCGGCTGCAAGACAGGCCGTGGTGTCCGAGACTGTTGACAACTTCTCCACAGTGACAGCGATGAGGAGAACAACATGGAGCTCCTAGTCTTAGGGAATTTTTTGTACAACTACAAGCACTTGTCCAATAAATTCAATATCGGATTATCAAAAGCCATTTTTTCAAACTAGGCGGAGAATCAGCACTTTTCGAACGTCAAAGTTACATGACAGTCCCCCAAAAATGCCCGCCGTTCACCCTTCCTAGTGCTTTAGCTGGGAAGAAGAAGTGGCGGAACAAACTCCCCACCAGCACACCAGCTGTCTGTTTAGTTATAAAAACTTGATTCTTTGATTTTGTCAGTGTCTTGTGGGTAGCCGTCTTAAGAAAAATCTAAGGGAATAAAGTACTTACATTGTTAGAGCAATACGGAGTGAACAGAAAATTGGAGCGGCATTATTTCCCACAGTGCAAGTTTCATCATACACTCTCTCATCTCGAGAAGTTAACTTTGTATCGTTCTGAATAAAATCGAGATATTTAACTTGTCAGGCTAAAATTCAAAGCCTGAAAAGTGTCGGTTTTGTTAAATATGCCTCTCTATTGAATAAAACCGACAGGCGACAATCCGACAATTCTACAAGTTTCTTCAAAGGTTTTCTGCTTTATTGAACGTGGACCTGTCGTGGAAATGTGACCATTTCGTCATTTTTGACAAATATGTCGAATTGTCAGTTTTATTAAATATGGCCAAGGATTCAGAAAATAACAAGACCTTAGCAGACTTATTAAGAAATAAATAATCCTTATATTGTGTGTCTCTGGCCATTTAATACATTTACATAGGCAAACTATGATTTTGCTGAAGGTCAGCAGTGGTATACCCAGGCTTCTCGAAGTTCCTGCTTACATCTGCGGTACACCGCGAATAATACGTGGAACGAGCTTAAAAATAGTTTTTCAACTTTTTGCTCCGTTTACAAGTTTTGAAGGCACTTCATGCTCGATCCACGTCAAATAAGCATACAAATTGTATACTGCATAGCTGTGCATAATTACCGGTAAATTCGTTTAGCGTCTTGCAATTCTACACGCCTTTAGATGAACCAAAAAACTGGTACTGACATCAGTTCTGGGATTAACTCTCTGCAATTTTATTTATTACCGATGTTTTAGTATTTTTTAAGTTTGGGTTCGGCAAGCTTCATGCACGTAATATGTCTGAATTTTCAAAAGATGTAATGGTAAAAAATCTCTGGTTACAGAAAATGGAAAAAAAAGTTTGGACTCACCTAACATTTTTTTTTAAACAGCAACTTTCGCGTTTAAGACCTTTAACAACTTTTACTTAATTAACTAACAAACTACATATTAAATAACAATAAAAAAGTTTTTTATGTATTTTACTTTGTGTTGAAAGGCACATTGCTGTTGTGAAGGACGTCTGCAACGACTTTTAAATAGACCTGCAACAAAACGGGTTCAGTAAGTTTTCAAGAGAAAATCTAAGACATCTTAGGAACTCTCTTCTACCTGGATAATATGTATAGAGTATGTTGGGGTAATTTCGGTGCTGGGTTAAGATCGTACGAATCAAATTCCCGGCTAATTTGACAATATATTTTAATGCTGACAATATTGCGTTCTGCGCTATTTTGTTCTGCCCTAATCGTCGCCCTCGGGCAGAAAAAATAGCGCAGAATTGGATTCGTAACCCAGCAGACTTATCCTAACGATGACCTTACCCCAAAATACTCTATAACTTGATCACCTCGAGTGCTTCATTGTTTTCGGAATAACCAAACAATTTCACCTCCTACAATAACGTAGCATCATCATATTACATAATCAGCCTATAATGTTCCCACTGCTGGGACACAGGCCTCCTCTCTGTGAGAGGGGTGGGCCGTAATCCACCATGCGGGCCCAGTGCGGGTTGGTAGATGTCACATGTCTTCGAATTTTTGGTTCTAGGACATGCCGGTTGTCTCACGATGTTTTCCTTCAGTGTTTTGAGAGCAGTGGTGATGAAATAATTTACACAAAGTAAAGCGCCTCGGGTTCAACCTACAACTCGTAAGTCGGGGCTGTTACCACTGGGCCACCACTGCTCTTCGCATCTATATATAAAACCGATATTATTCTCCACACCGCAGAGATGAAAACTACCCCTCTGTACCCACTATTAACCAGAGCCAGTATCTCAATATCTACATAGAACATTCTCCATCTACTCAGAATTCAAAGTCGTGCAAGAGCATGGAATGAATTCACAGAACCGCATACAATATCGGAAGAGCATTCATATTTGAAGGCAGTTTCAGTAAAAGCTTGCCTTTGATGGAAAGTGGGAGGTTGTGATTGGAATATTGATAATGAATTGTGCCGATTCTCTTGTACACCGAACTAAACTAAAGTATCACTAAAATTTCTTATTTTTGGTTAAGAACGTACACGCGGTCCGAGCGCTGTTTGACTCAAAAACGTGATTTTTCAAACCAGATTGTCCAACTACTACTTATCTTACAAACATACCAATTACTGGTACTTTTAGGCAATATTGTTGTCTAGTTTGTTAGTTAGACACTTTTTTCGATTAATAAAGTGTTTGGGAATGCCATCAAGATAACTGAACAGGGGTTTTCTTGATTTCACTTTCAGTGTCAATTTCAAAGCTAAAATATCTGAAATTCCTGAAAAAAAAAACTAAAATTTTAACTAACTGCAAAGATCCTTAGGAAAATAGTTAAACAGATTTTTTGTTTTCGACTACATACTTATGAAATTAAAATCCAAACAATGTGATTTTTTTCTGAAATTACAGTCTAGAAAATGATTATTTTTACCAATATATCTTACTTAATTGAGTATAATTAATATTTACTATAATAGAAGTTTTTAAAAGCTTGTCAATGGTCCTTATTGGGCACTAGGACTCTAAATAAGGTCCATAATTGAACTGCAATATTTTAGGCGTTGTGTACCAGAAAAATCATATCTTTAGCAAGCAATGGCTTTAAGCTACTATTAAGTTCGTGGTTTTCGTATAATGAAACGGAAATTCATATAAATTAGTGTCGTGGCCCTTATTAAGTCTTAGGAAATTTATATAAGTTATAACTAATCTATTTTCTAGTTATAAATGAAACAAATTGTAGTTTTATGCTGATTTTTATTAATTCTAGTAAGAAAATCACAAAATGTTACTAAATGTTACTTTTTCATCCTTAGTTCTTGGCCCTTATAAGGTATTACACTTCTTTTTTTATAGTCTGGACCCTTACTTGAAGACAATAAAGTGGACCTTGTTAGGCACATAGATTTATGTCCTGAGAAAAACAAACAAAATCGAAATAAAAAGCAATATTTTTTGTAACTTACCCCGTCAATCCACGTTCTGAAAGTATTCTAACATTACTATTTCAGAATTATTACATAATGGCTGGGTTTTATTACTAAAACCACGCACCAAAATTGAATCAGAATATTTTATTTAAAAAACATCTGCCATTTGAAATGGGTTGGAACGGCCTCGCATTGTTTCCAACTAAACTCTTTCTTGAATGTTTAAAAAAAAACGTTATTTCATATTTCACAGAATCTGGAAATGGAATTATCCACTTCTTTACCAAATCATAAAGAAGTTATTAGATGTTGCTCTCACTGGGCCACCGCTGCTCTTACTGGGCCACCACTGCTCTCACTGGGCCACCGCTGCTCTCACTGGGTCACTACTGCTTTCACTGGGCCACTACTGCTTTCACTGGGCAACCACTGCTCTCACGGGGCCACTACTGCTCACACTACCAACTTAAATTGCCCGTTTATTTAAATCACAACTCTTGTATAGAATGGCTACAATACGAAAATTGACTTAGTGAATCAGTTTGATATGAAAAATTTCTAGTGTTGCTTTCCCAACCTTTTTGTCGTCCACCCATAGCAAGTCACGTCTCATAGGAAATGTTCTAAGGGCTTTGCCCACAAACTATGAGACTGCGGGCTTGGAGAATGCCAAGAATGCTTTTCAAATTGCTTGCCCGGTTAAAGAATTTCCAGACAACCTAAAATCTCAAAGGAGCTGGGACGATATTTATTGCGATTTAACATACAAATCGATTCTGAGCCGCAGTTCAGGTCCGGATCGCGCAAGACTTTTGGCGGTCGGAGCGAGAGAGACCGGTCATTGGCTACATGCCCATCCTTCTCCATATACCGGTACCTTCCTGGAGCCGACCTCGCTTCGTCTAGCGACTGGTCTGCGGCTTGGGGTCACGGTATGCACTCCACACACATGCCCTTGTGGCACGGACGTGGACCGACTGGGTCACCACGGACTTTGTTGTCAAAAAAGTGCAGGCCGCTTTTCAAGACATGCGACACTTAATGACATAATCCGCCGGTCTCTTGCCAGCATCAATGTGCCTGCTCTTCTTGAGCCGACTGGCATTGTCAGAGATGATGGCAAAAGACCTGATGGTGTGTCTTTGGTCCCGTGGAGTTTGACGGATGCTTGTGTGGGACGCTACCTGTGTAGACACACTGGCACAATTCCACCTCCAACGGACTACTTCTAAAGCGGGTGCAGCGGCAGAAAATGCCGAAAATCTGAAAGTTATTAAATATGGAGGCCTTGGCAGAGAGTACAACTTTGTGCCCTTTGGCGTCGAGACCCTCGGTCCGTGGGGTCCCAGTGCGCATAAGTTATTTGCGGAAATCGTGAAACGTCTAGTTGATGTAACTGATGACCGAAAAGCTGGCGGCTTTCTCGCGCAACGCATCAGCATTGCAATTCCGCTAGGAAATGCTGCCAGCATTTTCGGCACAATGCCCCGAGGGCCTTTTTAGGCTTAACTTAGTTTTAATTTAATTTAGTTAATGTTAATAATCATTTGATAAACAATTAATTTCCCTGACTGTACTTTAGGTTCACCGGATTATTTCTGTTACTGAATCTCATTGCATACTTTTTTTTTTCTTTAATTTAATTAATTGGGAAAGAGTCTGTACGTCAATTCCCCTGATAAAAGCGATATACCAGCGCCAAGAGCCAAAAATTGGCAAACATGGGAGACAAGGTTGAGATGTTTATGTCTGGAATTATACCAGCATAGGTAAACATTCTTTTCCCATATGCAATTATTTTCTTCAAATTGCCGCCAACTGCCTCCTTGGTCTATTGGTCGCAAGCGCTACTGCTGAGCATGAGGTCCTTGGTTCGGTTCCGGGGTCGGGCAAAGTGTCATTGGATTTTTCTATCAGGAATTTCTCAGTAGCAGCCCAGAGTCTAGATTTGTGCCCGGTTGATGGCAGTAGGCTCGCCCCATATTACATGGGAATTAAACATAACTGACGTAATGTGGGTGTACAGGTACACCTCTGCCCAATCCTACGGGGAAACAAGGCGTGATCTTATGTATATATACCTAACAAACACATATCGCTTCCTACTCGTAACATAGCCTGTCTCACACAGACGAGGTGTCACAAGTCTGTCCCCGTCTCAAAGTTCACAGAAATATTTCACGTTGCTAGGCGCTAATTTGTCACCTACGCAAATTGAAGCACTTAATTAAAGGGAGCCGATAAACGGGTAAATTATGGAGTGGCAATGGGTTAACATAAACTTTAACCATACATGTTGTGTTTAATATAATAACGGACTCAGGATGTTGTTGTGACTGCAGGGACGGATTTAAAGTTGTGGCGGCCCTGGGGCAACCAAGAAGTGGAGGCGCCGAAAAATTTGTGAAATAGATAAAAAAACAATTCAAAGAAGGAACCTTACGAAGTTATGATTGTGGACTCTTTTTTTTTGAAGGACACAAACGAAGTATTTTATTCATATAAAAATCAATGAAAAATCTAATTGTGGAGGCCCCTTCTTTGTGGAGGCCCGGGGCCAGTGCCCCTGTTGCCCTGCCCTAAATCCGGCCCTGTGTGACTGCCTCGGTTTTGCAGCGTATCAAGCATGTTTGCTGAAGTGAGACTGGACGACTTTTATGTAGTCCGAACAATATTTTAGGTACACTGGCGGACAAAATAGATGGGCCGTTTATTAGGCACCGGGCTGGGACACATGTGCGTACAGACGCACATGTGCAAAATTAATTGTTTTTATTTGTGATTTCACTATTGTTTTAATTTTGTTTCACTAACAATAGGTTAAGGCAATACTAACACATTATGGATCCTGTAATCTGAAATAAAGAGTTTATTATTATTATTAAACTTACGAAAGTTGTCGAGCCATAGTTGAATATGAAGAAGTTATAACATAACATCTGTCGTCAAGCATTGCTTTTGGTTTCAAAGCTCATCATCACCTGCTTAGCCTTTTCCCAGCCATGTTGGCGTGGCATCCAGTCTAACTAGATGCAGCTGAATCCCAGTAATTTACATGGAGCGACTACCTATCTGACCACCACAGCACAGTTACTGGGTGACACGGTACCCTTTGGTAAGACATAGAGACCCTTTCTTTTAGTATTGTATAATTGCATGGCACATGTGTGAGCACTTGGTACTTACTATAAAGCTACCATTTACTGGGTCCGTCTTTAATTGACTTAAATGTGCCCTGGCGGCTGAGAGTATGTCTTGCTTACACAAATGTCTCACTGGTGGTGGCGTGTGTGTTGGATTATTAAGCTCCCTTCAAAATGGTTGAGCTCAATAGTGCGTCATGTCCGTGACTGGACGCCGTCAGTAGGGACTGGTAATTTCTTAGCTGCCACGGCTTATTTTATTTTTTCAATTACTTTAATTTTTTATTACGGGCACTTTTAACGTGCACGTCTTTCTACATTGTCCTCACATGTATAATTTCAACATGATGATGTAACCAATATTTTTGTAACAATATTTTAAATTAAAAGAGTGTCCGTGGAGTTTCTCGCTCGTTCTTCTCCGTAGGAACCTACTATAACGCTTTGGACTAAAAGGGCAACTAGTTTCATCTTTCTGACTGACCGACCCCTTGACAATTCAAAAGTTGCCTGCATATGGTTTATTTGAAATAAATGCTTTGAATTTGAGTTTGAATAGTTGTCAGACTTTCAGGCTTCTGTCTACCCGTAACGACTGTCAAACATCTAAAAATAACAGCCCAATGGCTTCCGAGTCACGAAGGAGTCTTGGTCACAAAGATATTGTCCTCACTAAATCAATAATCTTCTTGTAAAGAACAAATAGCCAAGAGGTTCGGATATCGCTACCCCACAGACCCCCAAGATTGAGTTTATTGAAAAAAACTCTGTTGAACCGTAAAATTGGGTGCTTGAGTTGTGTCGATTACTTATAGTCATCTCGTAAATTGTGTTGTGGTGGAGATAATTTATATTAGCACTAGTTGTTGAGCACGATTGAGCCAGACAATGGGTAGACCTGCTGTCTTGTATGGATCAGAATGTTGGGCCACAAAAGGGATGAATGAAAGGCAATTGCATACAGCTGAGATGAGAATGCTAAGAGTGTGGTGTGACACGAATGGATAGAATAAGAAATGAGTACATAAGAGGAAGTTTGAAAGTGGCGCCGGTGACTGAAAAGTTGTGCGGAAATCGGTGGGCATGGTATGCGCATGTGATGTGGAGGAATGAGGAAAATGTCGTGAGGAAAGTCTTGAGTATGAATGCCGATGGCTAGAAGAGTAGGGGAATACCAAAGAAACGATGGATGGAGTGTGTGAAAGATGATATGGCTAGAAAGGGGTGACTACCGATATGACAACTAATAGAGGGAAAAGTATGGAAGAAAGGGACATGTTGCGCCGATCTCAAATAAATTGGGATAAGGGCAAGACGAGAGATGATATGTTGAGCACGACTTGGTTCGCTTAGGAAGTTACGATTTTCTGCAGGGCTAACATGACACACGCGACAGTTACTCACTCTCACCATGTTGGTGACGCAGATTGCATATTCAAGGGATGCTGTTCGTATATCGGTGACGCGGTTTGTATGTCGATGAAGTAGTTAGTATGTCGGTGACGCGGTTAACATATTGGTGACGTCTCACTCATTTTCATTTCCGTCATTTTGTATTTTAATTTCGGCATGCCAAATAAAAATATTAAATTTTAATCAAAAAAGTCGGATATATAAAAAAAATTACAAGAGGTGGATATAAAATCACTATAGTACATACTAATACCATGCGTAAAATTTAATGAATGAGCTGATGTTCCTAATATAAAAATGATTTGTTTTTAATAATTTGCTATATCGGTTTCTCGTCGCGAGATAAAGAACTGTCAAAGTGCCTTTCTCGAGTTTACTCGAGCATAACGGTCATGTTAGGCATTAGGATGACGTTAGAATCGTAGACAAATTTCGACAAATCGAGAAAGAGAGCGTTCTCGCGCTTGTCATGTTAGCCCTGTTGGTAATTTTGAGTTACGATCAATACTTTATTGATACACTTCTACACCTCTAATGATGTAACTAATATTTTGTAACTGTATAATGCTCGTTCTTCTCCATAGAAACTTTGCTTTGGAATGGGCAACTACACTGGGTCATCCAAAAAATCGTTGGTCATAAAAATAAAACATTATTTTTTAAATAAGTTTTATGTTTAAATATTGTGCTAAAGTTGGTGTAAGTAAATAAACAATAAACAAGTCAAATTAAACATATCAGTACTAAACCATTTTGTTATGTTTCGCTAAAGAAAATACGTGATTTGCGGTAAAACTGAAGGTGGGGCGATTTTTATGATGACTAGTGTAGATTCATCTTTCTGAATGACCGCCTCCTTTGACAATTCAAAGTGCTTGTAAATTACGTTACCAGAGGGCTGGCCTATTTTTTTGCCAAAGAATCAGCATTGCAATTTTGCCAGCCTTTTGGGCGCTTTTCCTGTTGACAGCGATGCAAATGATTTTTTTGTTGCCGTATGATTAATTTCCCTGTTTTTTATACTTAAACCTAATGGATAAATGTAAATGGTTTTATTGAAATAAATGCTTTGCCCCTTATTCATAAAACTTAACATGCATATTTTAGTTAAAATATGTTTTGTCACTTTCTAACAAACACAAATGGCAAAGTGACAGATAAGGACAAACGAACTTTAGCAGCATTTTGACTAAAATAAGTTTGATGGACGTTTATGAATTTAAGATTAATTAATTAATTGAAGAGCCTTTGAGTTTAAGTTACTTATTTAGTTATGTGTTGTGTTTAGTTATGTTTCTCTCTTCTGGTGTTTTATTAAAATGTAATTAGAACACACATAAGATCACGCTTGTGACCCCAAGGGCTAGGCAGAGATGTAGGCTCCTGGATGCTATGTTAATAAAAAAAAAATCGTACGTTATTTGCATTTCCCAACTGTAATTATTTATTTATTGAATACTTTAAGCACACAAATGTACAGAGGCGGACTTAATGCCGTAGGCATTTTCTACCAGTCAACCTTTGGGTGATGCAGAGACAAACAGTGGTAGGTGCAATAGCGAAAAATGTGGAATAAATAGTTATTTAAATATAAGAATATATATACCTAATTATACATAAATATAAGACCTAATAAATACACATAAATACACGAATATACTAAAACAGATAAGACAAACAATGGGAAAACATTACCATTGTGATGATATTGCCAGCTTCTTACTCAAAACTCAAACTCAAAGCATTTATTTCAAATAAACCAATTACAGGCACTCTTGAATTGTCAAGGGTTCGGTCAGTCAGTCAGAAAGATGATGATTACGAATATGCTCACGAACTTTGACTTTTAAGGATAATCGGTTGGTTGCCATCCTGATTTCCTGGGGGAGCGCATTCCACAGAGAGATAGACTGAACAAAGAAGGAAGAGTGAATGAAGTCAGTGCGGTGACTGGGACATTGAAGAAGACGATTGTGTGATGAACGTAGGTTTCTACTGTGGTTCGCGCTAATGTACTGAAAGTGGGGGGCGAGATAACTAGGGGAAGAGGGCGAGTCAAGAAATGAAAACAAGGTGGTCAGCGCCCTTTGCTCTCTGCGCTGGCAAACGTAAAGTAATTACGAACAAATTATTAGGATTCGGCAATCGTTACAGACAAAAGCAACCTTCAGGCTGTATATTAGTAGGTACAGTCACAAAAAAAGTCAACAATTATTTTTCAGCTAGTAATCTAATATCACTAACGAAAATGTTATCAACAAATAATTTTCTTTCATAAAAATATTATCTTCAGAATCAAGAAAATCTTATTATAAAACAACTGAGAAGGTTCAACGAACCCGTCTCAAGATTATCGGATCGTGTATTACCTACAAATTCCAAGAAACGATTCAAATCTCCCAGATTGGTATCAACAAACTCTGTAAATATATTTAGTCTATCCTTTGATAGGTATTGTTTTTGTTTGTTTGAATTTTCGCTGAAATTCATGTTGGTACATTATAAATATTAATATGACTTGATGTGAAAAAGTACTAAAGTCAAAGTCAAAGCATTTATTTCAACTAGGCACATAAAAGGCACATTTGAACGTCAACATAAATTTACAGAAAAATAGAACTGATTCTAGTCGCCCCTTCCAAAAGATAGTTTCATATGGAGAAGAATGGGTAAGAAACTCCACCGTTACTCTTTTAAAATGTGTTACAATATTTTTATATATTAATTATATAATTATATGTGAAGACGATTCACCTAGAATAAAATTACTACATCACAATAGGTAAAAATAATTTAAAAAACCAGCCAAGTGCATGTCGAACCGCGCACGATCAAGGATTCCGCAGTTGGAATGAAATTATCCCTAAAACGTTAATACTGTAGTTGATAAACATGTTTTTCCTATACATCGATATATGTACGTCACGGTCAATTCTCCAACTGCAAATAGAAGTTGTTCGACTATTACTCGTTAGCTTGCAAAGCATACTTAGCTGTGATAGTTTTTCTTTTAACCTCGTTGTATATACCATTGCCGTGAAGTCTTTCACATAACCAAAAACAACCATTTAGCTGGCAGGGAGCGGGACACTTGACTCTAACCAAAATTTGCAATCTTAATATTATTATAGGCCCGCAATATTTTTGAACGGTCTATCCAACTATATCCCACACCATGAGATAGACGAGAAAAAATATATCTTCCCCACTTTACATGTAAGAGCGTAATTAATATGTATACCCATGGCGAATTACAGCTTTCTAGTACTAAGAGTCTCTGAGCTAAGCCGCGGACAGACAGACAAACAGACAGACGGACATGGCGAAACTATTAGGGTTTGTTGTTGACTACGGAACCCTAAGTACGAGAATTAATGTTATGTTATATCATATTTTATATTTGAGATAATTGAAAACCTTTAAGGTGTCGTTCTACTGATCATTATGAAAAATTTTGACGATGAGATCAACTATAGAAAAGGTTTGGGGGACGCCTATGTCTCGACATAGGTGTCCACTGCTGGCAGTGGACGTCTTTCGGCTGAATTGATGATAATAAAGTATTTGAATAATATATTGTATTCTTATTTTTTGCACCAACGACAGCTCCACTTTATGTCCAGGTAAATCACTGTCCATTCCATGGTTGCCTGGAAGAGATCGCAGAAAGCGATAAGGCCGTTGTACATTTTGTAGTGTTTGATTTATTTTTTGTTATGTATTTTTGTGAAGTACAATAAAGTATATTTAAATACACATACATAAACTCACGCCTTCTTCCCATGGGGGTAGGCAGAAACTATAGAACGCCTGCTACGCTCCTTACTTACTCCTTTTGCTTCGTTTACGTTCATACATCTGGTCACGCACGCCGGTTGCGAGTACCACGCACCTGACCTTTTTGAAGAACATCATTAAAGAGGTCACTATGTATATGTCTTTCTGGGGCGTCCCTCCCAGCATTTCCACTCACATCTGCTTTGTAAATACCTAACTGACTATTATTATTATTTAAATAAATAATATAAATAGTCATTTAAAATCACCCTTTTTTGAAAGCGAAAATTTCTTTAGGCGCGTTGAGCGATTTTTTGGTAAGGGAAAAACTTATGGGTTCACGTCACCAACATTGCAAGTTAAATAGACCACATTAAAAGTTTCATTTGTATGTACTGTGCATTGTTTAAATTGTGTTTTAGGTAATCATTATTTTATTAAAAAAACTTTAAATATAATATACATACCTAATTACACATAAATATAAGACCCAATCAACACACATAAATACACGAATATACTAAAACAGATAAAACAAACAATGGGAAAACATTACCGTTGTGATGATACTGCCAGCTTCTTACGAATATGCTCGCCAACTTTGGCTGCGACATATATACAACGTCCCGACATCAAATGCTAGTCAGTAGCCCACCAAACACGACACCCGTCTGGTCGGATGATTCTCCCTTTTCTATAGAGGATGAGTGAACACACCCTGTTCCTCATACCTGCGTACTTGTGGATGCTAATTTGTAGTACCACTTACAAATTGAGTTTTTTGATTTGACTATTTCGATACTTAAACCCGAAATTCTAATTTTAAATCACTAAAGATCATTTTCATTGAAGTTAATTTTATAACCTCAATTATCGTCGATGATTTTTCAATTAATATTTAATAATGATATTTACACAATAGTTGTTGGAAAAAGTAGTGAGATATAAAGTTGAACCCTTCTAAATACAAATTAATATAAAGTTGAACCCTTCTAAATACAAATTAATATAAAGTTGAACCCTTCTAAATACAAATTAATATAAAGTTGAACCCTTCTAAATACAAATTAATATGTTACTTTTTCGCTTTAGTGAGTGATTGCGTAAGAATTTATTCAGGACCGATTGTCGCAACCCCGCGTTAGCGGCACGCGGGGTTGCGACAATCGTCGAAAGGATCCGGCAATTGGGACTCGAGGTGGCCCTGCACAAGTCCGAGGCCATGTGTTTTCATGGTCCTCGGAACGCGCCACCGTTGGGGTCCCAAATAACGGTAGGAGGGGTTTCTATCGGCGTCGAGTCGACGATGAAGTACCTGGGACTCGTCCTCGACAGCCGGTGGAACTTCGTGGAGCATTTCCGACGTTTGGCTCCCAAACTGGAGCGGGCGGGCGCTGCATTGAAGCGGCTCCTGCCCAATCTAGGGGGTCCAAACGCCTCCTGCCGGAGGCTCTACGCGGGGGTCGTGCGGTCCATGGCCCTCTACGGGGCACCTGTATGGGCGCGCTCTCTGGCGCTGCGGCCAGCCCGCCGGTTGAGCGCGGCCCAAAGGGTCATGGCCATCCGGATGGTCCGAGGATACCGCACGGTCTCCTGTGAGGCAGCGAGCCTCCTTGCCGGATTGCCGCCATGGGATCTGGAGGCAAAAGTCCTCGCGCACGTATGGGAGTGGCGCGAGGAGGCGAAACGCCGGGGCGTAAGCCCGCTGCCGCGAGAAATCGCGGCACAGCGGACGGAGCTCCGGCGGGATCTCATGGCGTCATGGAAAGTACGGTTGTTGCAACCCAGTGCTGGGCACGCCACGATTGCGGCGATAAGTCCCCTCTTTGAGGAGTGGCTGGAGAGGCGCCATGGCGTCCTCACCTTCCGCGTGACGCAGGTCCTCACCGGACACGGCAGCTTCGGGAGGTTCCTGTGTCGGATAAGGCGGGAGGAAACGTCCGGGTGTCACCACTGTGTGGATCGCCTGGAGGACACGGTGGAGCATACGGTGGAGGTCTGCCCGGCTTGGGCAGAGCACCGCCGTGTCCTCGTGGAGGCGATTGGCGGCAGAGACCTCTCGCGTCCGGCCCTGGTTCAGGCCATGGTACGGAGCGAGAGGGCATGGGCAGCCGTCACCTCCTTCTGCGAAGCAGTAATGCTCGCAAAGGAGGAGGCGGGACGGTTGAGGGAAAGGCAAGTTTCGCGCCCTGTCGCCCCTAGCCGCCGCAGGAGACGCCCAGGGCGTCGGGAATCCCGGGCGGATTTCCGGCCACCGTAGGCGCGGGCTTGCGGACGGTGAGCAATGGGTAGCTCACCGTCCGGTAAGGACCAGGCCCGGGTCGACGGCGCGTCGTATTCCACGCGCGCCTCAAAGAGATGTCGTCAGCACAAAAGTAGGGGTCCACTAGGGCCGATGCCTGCCGGGGTCGCGGGAAGGTACTTATGGGTCACCGAGGCCCCCGCAACACAGGCAACAGGAAGGAATACGGGTGGGTTTTAGTCAGTAAGAGTCTGACACACCCTCCCGCTCCGCCCAGAGCGGGAGAAGTTATTTGATGATTTCCCACCCTAAAAAAAAAAAAAAAAAAAAGGGTTTGTTTACAGTTTCTTTACATACTTTTTGAACAAACCATACGTACCTACATCATAGTCAAAGACAAAACATTTATGTCAATTAGGCACATGAAAGGCGCTTTTGAACGTCGAAATGAACAGAAAATATATTAAGTGACTCTATAGAGAAGAATGGTTACTCCTTTTCCCTTTCCACATAAATTAATGTTTACAAAATATTGAAAAACATTACAATAAAATAAATATATTTATTTGACACTTAAAAATACACGTTACAACCAAGTCATAAAAAATAGTACACGATTGTATTGCCACAAATCTGATCCTAACCCCCAAACTAGGCCTTTTTTTTGGGGTGGGAAATCATCAAATAACTTCTCCCGCTCTGGGCGGAGCGGGAGGGTGTGTCAGACTCTTACTGACTAAAACCCACCCGTATTCCTTCCTGTTGCCTGTGTTGCCAGGGGCCTCGGTGACCCTTTAGTACCTTCCCGCGACCCCGGCAGGCATCGGCCCTAGTGGGCCCCTACGTTTGTGCTGACGACATCTCTTTGAGGCGCGCGTGAAATACAACGCGCCATAGACTCCGGGCTGCTACTGAGATATTGCAAATAGAAAGACCATTACAAAAACACTTTGCCCGACCCGGGAATCGTTCCCAGGGCCTCATGCTCAGCAGTAGCGCTTGCAACCACTTGACCAATGACGACGAGGGCAGAAATATTATTATAATAATAATATTAATTTCCGTAGCAACAAAATTACCCAATTCAATCTCAATAAAAAAAAAACTTTCATACAAAATAAAGTTACGTTCCGTAACATCTACCCAAATCTTTTAACCAAAAGATTGCCACTCGTCACTTACAGAGAAAATCAGCCAGAATGACATTGAAAGATTTAATGTTAACCTATCAAACCAAACTACCTAACTAACTTGAGAATCTTGTGATCCGCATTTTCCGCTCCGAGCAAAAATAATTTTCCGAAAAACGCAATTTAAGGAAAAAGTTTTTCCGTTAACGGAAATAGATATACGTCACGTTTCGGATTCCGAAGGGACACATTCGTCATTGAGTAAATCCAGTGAACCTGTGATAAGGGAGACGGAGGGATTTGCGATTTTTAGTCGGAGGCCTACAAATCGTGTCGGGATTTCGAGCGAGTATTTATGGCGCGTATAAGTCTATTTTACAGCTCTAAGCTTTTATTGAAAATAATGACAGCTGTCAGTAAATACTATACAGGGTCAATTTAAATTATTATTATAAATTAATTTTTATTTGTTTTATTATTATTTGTAGGTATACATTTTTTTTGCGTGTGATATTTGTGGGTCATTGTCACTCTGCAGGAATTTTCGTACAATTCTGCAAGTGTTCAGGATAACAGCTTTCTGTAGGGTTTGGTAGGTGGAGGGAACAACGTCTAGTGTTATTAAAAATTGATGCAGTAAACAACTGAAATGACACCGGTGGTTGAAAGTAGGTACTACAGGAATAATGGCGACGCTACCTAATCGCCACTTTCGGCTTATTTCTATTTTTAATTCTGCATATTTTGACAGCTTTTCTGCTATAGTGTTTTGTATGGTGTGTTTTTGGAACTGCTTTGTCAATAATTTGCGCGGTTTTATTAATTTTGTCCAGTACAGTTATGTCTGGTATGTTGTAATGTGTTGTTCTGTCTGTGAGGATGGCTCGATCAAAGTATATTGAAACTGGTTACTTTACTGATCGATATTAATGTCCGTCGTCCACAACGCTACTCGTTGTGGACGACGGACATTAATATCGATCAGTTTGCCAACAGACGGTTGAAAAGTAAAGGCTCCCGCAGACAGGCGCGACGTGACACTGGCACAACAATTTCTATGAAAACTTCATGGAAAGTGACGCACTGCGCGTCGTGCTGCCTATCGAGCCCGCGATATCGCGCCAGTCTGCACGAGCCTTAATCTTATCGTATCATTCTCAACAATAAAGCCAGTATTTATTGAAAGCTGTATTAAGCCAACAAAATATGAAGGTATCAAGGAATTTACGGATCAAACAACCCACCACTGGGTACTGTTAGAAGTCATTCTGGATCATTTATTTCGTTTAGCTCAATAGTAAAATTTATTACGGCCTTTATTTGAGAAATAAAAAGCCTAGGATTCCTGGGAATACCTACTTACTTTTAAACGTTATTTTCTGTTTTTCGACTAAGGTCTGAAAAATCTTTGTTCTTCCTATTTTTATTTTCAAGGCCAATTGTGTTTGGTCCATTAATCGTCGTTTGTTCACAGTAAACTTCATTTATGCTCATCATGATCCCATCATCTGCCGAGCCTTTTCCCAAATATGTTTGCACCGTTTCCAGTTAGACTGGAAACTGGATGCAGCTGAATACCAGTATTTTACATGAAGCGACTCCTTATCTGACCTCCACAACCCAGTTACTGGGTAATACGATACCCCTTGGTAAGACTGGTTTTCAGACTTTCGGGCTTCTGACGACCCGTAACGACTGTCAAAGATCCACGATATCATTCGTGGATCTTTGACAGTCGTTACGGGCCGGTACCGTCGGCTTAACGTGCTTTCAGAAACACGGAAGGGTCTTGGTATGTAAAGATCCCATCCACGAACAAACCGCGGTAACCTGATCGATCGACCCGTGTGTCTATTATTACTTAATCTTTATACACTCAACGTCTACTTGTCTGTCCATTGTGCTAATAACTGGTATTAGTCCCAAGCGCTACTGCTACTACTGTGGAATGCCCGGAGTCTGGATTTGTGCCCGGTTGATGGCAATAGGCTCGCTCCCTATTACACGGGACTTAAACATAACTGGCGAAATGTGGGTGTACTAAAGGTACACCGCTGCCTACCCTTCGAAGATTACAGGCGTGATATTTTGTTGTGTTATATAACTCGAGAACTTATCTGGTTTATGTAATTCTTTCGTTAACATGGAACATGCTCATATGGGGCATAGTTTGCAATGATCATTGGCCCTTAACAATCTGTGCTTATACCCAAACTCAAACTCAAAGCATTTATTTCAAATAAGCCAATTACAGGGACTTTTGAATTGTCAAGGGGTCGGTCAGTCAGAAAGATGAAGCTAGTTGCCCATTCCAAAGCGTAGTAGGTTCCTATGGAGAAGAACAGGCAAGAAACTCCACGGACACTCTTTTAAATCAACGTATTATGGTTACAAAATATTGTTTACATCATTCATTTTGAAATTATACCACTGTCTAGACTCCCAACATCTCTTTATTGAAGGCAAAATTTAGGTACCCTTCTTCACTAAAATCGACTTTTTCAACTACTTGTCTTCAAGTTTCTGACTAACCGACTCCTATTTTTAACAGAGTGAGGATTTAAAAGTGTCCTTAGAGCTTCTTGACCGTTCTTTTCCACACAGATCTACGTTTTGTAATGGGCAACTAGCGTCAACTTTCTGCATAACTGACCAACTCTTTGACAGTTCAAAAGTGCCAGTAATTGGTTAAATTGAAATAAATGATTTGAGTTTGAGTAACATATAGGTGAAAAAGTGTCATTATAAACATAAGGTTAATATTTATTTAAAAAAAAAGCTGCTATGTCTGCCAAAAAACTGCGTTGCAGTTTGGCAGAGGTAATTTATATTGTAAAAAACGAAAAATATTTCTGTGAATAAACACTTTTTCAAATATGTATTTTCTTGACAATTTAAATGTTCCTGTGGTTCCATTCGAATAAATGCTTTCCGTCTAATTACAAAGCGAGTTCTAACTTGAATCCGAACCCAAACATTGACGTAGTTATTTTATTTTGAACTTTATTCCGACAATGTAAAGTTCTGAATACAAAATAGACAACTTAGACCCAGGTTTGCCGTCAGTTTTGTAATGAGAACTTTCAACTTCGTCAGAATAAAGTTCGAAATTCAAAAAAGGCTCGATGGTTTAAACCTGGATCTAAAGATAAACCTTGTTTTGGTAATAGGCCAGAGTTCAAATTTAATAGCCTTCCCGCCAACCCATTGTATCATTAAAATGTACCTTCATACATCAACTCCATTCAAAACTACCCACATAACACACAACAATGACCTTTCTAATCAAATATTAATACAGCTCTTATACGCTCTATGGGCCCGGATCCGCTGCAGCGCTGTTAAGCAGTGCTATAAATACTGTTATAGAATCAATAAACTTTATAGCTTGCGTGGTAGTTACGCTGGATACTGCTGAGTGGTCTTAGACATGAAAATGGCATCACTTTGACTTCTTATGTGCGAGAATTTAAGGCCCCTGGATAAGTTATATTAAGGTCTTAGTTATTACTTGTTTTATAACTCTAATAAAACAGAGCCATTATAAATACTGCATTTAACTCGTACGATAAACTCCTCTCAGTAGTCATCATATTTCAAGCCTGGAAACCTGAATGGTGATCGCATAGAAAGAGAAACTGTTATCCAAACTTAACGAAACATCTAATCTATATTTAAGGCGTGCACAATCTGTGTCATTTTTAGGGTTTCTTAGTAAACAAGGAACCCTTATAGTATCGCCATTTCCCATGGTGTGGGGTATCGTTGGATAGGCCGTTCAAAAATATTACGGGTCTGTTAACACCAGTTTTCGATTCAAGGATCGGTTTGCTTAATATTAAGCAATAAAGTGCTCAGTTTTGTTAGAGTCAACCCCCGCCCCCCTCCCCCCGCCAGCAAATGAGCAGCAGAACATAATATGTTAGCTAGCTTACAAAAAAAACTTCACACGCACTTGGCCGGATTTTTTAATTATGATAAAAAACATTAGGATCTGTGTCCTTAAACATCATTTTTCTTCTTTTCACTTGTTTCATGATTATTATTGTCTTCCCCTGCTGGTCATGGATGGACAACTCTTCAAACCCCCATGATTATGACATAATCCCCAAATCCCACATGAAACAGTGTCCATTTATGAACTGCTATCGATCATTTTACTGGGGCCGCAATTACGGCCGCAACCCCACGGAATTTGAAATTAGGGAATCATTGCACGTTTTTCCTGATAAAATGTTATACTCGTATTAGGAAAAAGAATATCGGAAGTCAAATCAATTCGGTTAAGGCGACAGCGTCAGGGTAGCCCGCCAAATAAAAATTTCTTAAGTTTTTTGCAATTAGCAGGTCAGTATCAGGCTGTATGTTGATCTAAATATGATTTGCGGCCGTAACAAATATTTATTTACTTATAGTATTAAATCGCTTTTAGCGATAAGACCGCCCATTGTGTCACCCTATGTAAAATTTCTACATTTATATCTGTAATTTTTATGGTGTACATAATAAAGAGTATTCTTTTTTATTCAATTCTACAGCTCAAATAGTGAAAAGATAATGTCAAGGAAATATGTTAAAAAAAATTTGGAAACGCGATGGTCACATATCTATTTTACTAAGTGAGTTAGCTTCATTAATAGGTTTTTAACATTTTGTGAGAATGATATATATGTTGATGATGTTATTATCTTCACATAATAAGTATACCTCTTATATTTTATGGGGGAATACCCCCCAAAAAAAAAAACAACATTAAAAAGCGACTACAAAGTGAACAATCATTTAGCTTTCGAAGTGGTGGTATTTTGGCAATACACAATGCAGAACCAAAGCCAGCGACTTCCGCAACCTAAATTATTTAGGTACTTACTCAAAATATAAATCTAGACACCTACAAAATGGGTGATCTTCAAAACTTGCAACTACGAACACTTCGTAAGACTCCTAATAGCTTTAATTCCAGCGCCGATTATGCCAACGACAGACATTACAGTAACAATCTTGTTGACAAAACTGTAGATAGCCCATAACACAGAGTAAACAGACAGAAGGTAAACTTCATACAATCGCGCTATGATAGGTACACTGCTACAAGCAGGGCGCGTGTGTGCGGGCAACTGGCGGCTTCGTTGAGCGAGGCAACTGGCTGAGCCGATAATATGAACCGGTTTCTCTTCGTATGCTAAGGCTACACTTCGCGTGCTCTCTGTTGTACAGCGAGTCGTCGACCGGTGTGCGAGAGAGAGAGAGAGAGAAAGAGTAGCCCCAGCGTACACGACGAAGCCACCAGATGCCTGCAAACACGCACCTTATGCTTGTAGTGGTGTTCAGCCCGATTCAAACATTATGGCAGCTCGGAACATGAGACCAGTCGCTGCGCAGTAACGAATTCACGTGTCAGCGGGGGTTGGGGGCGGTGTAGCCGCCATTAAATTTGACGCTTACTATGGCTATCATAGCGTGGTTGTATGAAGCTTACCCTCTGTCCTAATTTACTCTGTGCCCATAGCAAGGACTCCCGTTATTTGTGGATACACCATTATCTTTTATATCTTTTAAACGCTTCCTCGATGACGTCATGAATAATGTTACATGGGTGTAATAAATAACATGTATAACAGCCGCACGAGTCGATTGAAGGTTAAGCTACACTTGCCGCTGTCGGTTTGTGGATGTGTGATCCATTACATACCAAGACCCCTCCGTGCCTCGGAAAGCACGCTAAGCCGTTGCAGTTGGGCTGTCATTCGTAGATCCCAGACAGTCGTTAGAAGCCTGAATTCTGAGAACCTGTCTTACCCGTGTTTTTCGCAGTAACTACTACTACTAAACGAGGCACGGAGTAGTCTCGTTATGTAACGGATGGTCACCCATCCACGGACCGACCTCGGCAAGCGTAGCTTAACCTTTGATCGACCCGTGCGGCTGTTATTACTCAATCATGAGGTACTGAAGTGACCATTATTACTATCTAAAAATTCCTACGTGAAATACTTTTACCAAGTCAGCATTACAAAAGCTTATTTTACACGACTGCCTAAAAATAGGTGTTATGTTTTCAGGATTCATGCCACTGTATCCTAAATAAAAAAACACACACACTAATACTGGCCCCACGTGGCAGATTATGGCCAACACAGAGAGGAGGCCTGTGACCCAGCAGTGGGAACATTACAAGCTGATTAGGTATGCTTTCTTTATTTTAGCAATTTACATCTTTTTTCGTATTCTTTAGCTTCGCTAAACGATCAAAAGCAAGAGTTGATTACTAAAGTCAAACGTCAAAGTCAAATTATGTATTTCAAATAGGCCGCACATAAAAGGCACTTTTGAACGTCAAAATGTACAAAAAAAGTTGTATTGATTCTAGTCGCCACTTCCAAAAGGCAGTTTCGTTTGGAGAAGAATGGGCAAGAAACTCCACCGTTACTCTTTTAAAATGTTTTACAATATTTTGTATAGGTAAATTAATTATATAATTATACAATTATTATAGGATATAATCCTCGAATTTGTAATATGCTTGTTTACAAAGTGTACTTTTAATTTAGGATTCACTTAGGTAAACACTATACTGGATATCTAGTTACCTAGACTTATTGAGCCATATTATATCATATCGCTTCCTCTACACCAGGGATTCCCAAAGCGGTCGATATCGACCACTTTTTTTTTTTTTTTGAAGGGAAATCGTCAAATAACTTCTCCCGCTCTAGGTGGAGCGGGAGGGTGTGTCAGACTCTTACTGAGTAAAACCCACCCGCATTCCTTCCGTTGCCTGAGTTGCCTCGGTGACCCATTAGTACCTTCCCGCGACCCCGGCAGGCATCGGCCCTAGTGGACCCCTACATTGTGCTGACGACATCTCTTTGAGGCGCGCGTGGAATACGACGCGCCGTCGACCCGGGCCTGGTCCTTACCGGATGGTGAGCTACCCATTGCTCACCGTCCGCAAGCCCGCGCCTACGGTGGCCGGAAATCCGCCTGGGATTCCCGACGCCCAGGGCGTCTCCTGCGGCGGCTAGGGGCGAGAGGGCGCGAAACTTGCCTTTTCCTCAACCATCCCGCCTCCTCCTTCGCGAGCATTACTGCTTCGCAAAAGGAGGTGACGGCTGCCCATACTCTCTCGCTCCGTACCATGGCCTGAATCAGGGCCGGACGCGAGAGATCTCTGCCGCCGATCGCCTCCACGAGGACACGGCGGTGCTCTGCCCAAGCCGGGCAGACCTCCACCGTATGCTCCACCGTGTCCTCCGGGCGGATATCGACCCCTTGGGGTCAAAATCGGTTTCCGAGGGGTCGACATAAACGAAAACAACTTTGGGGGCCGATGAAGTCTAAAAATCAACCCCTATTAATTAACACAAGTTCTTATTTGAAACTTTCAAGATACTGTATAAGTTGTGTTACCTGTACCAACTTGTTATAAGAATGACTAATATTTTGGTAGGTATTGGCGCCGATTCCCTTGTTCACAAACTAAACCAAATTTAAGTTCAGTGCATCTTTTTCTTTCTATTTCATTAAGAAAAGGACAGAAGATAAATTTTAGTTTAGTCCTGTCAAATTAATCAGCGCCTGTCACTACTCCATACAAGTTTAGACGTGATTAAAAACTTGCCTACTAAAATTACGTCAAGTTACGTAAAGCACTGATTAATTTGACAGGACTAAACTAAAATTTATCTTCTGTCCTTTTCTTAATGAAATAGAAAGAAAAAGATGAACTGAACTTAAATTTAGTTTAGTTTGTGAACAAGGGAATCGGCACCAATATCATTGTTCTTCTTTTAAAAACTCAACAAGTCGATAAGCGTGCACAATTTCGTACAAGATTAAAAAATATATCAGCTCATTTTGGAAAAGGGGTCTCTTGCCCAAAATAGTTTGGGAATCCCTGCTCTACACTCATGTGAACCTGATATTATAATTAGGAACTCAAGACTCGAGTAGGTACCTACTCATGTATTCAAAGACAGTTGCACAAGTATTTGCATACTGCTCGCTTAGACGACACTTGTACGGACTAATTAATAAGTACACTAGTATCTAAAATCGAATTATTAATATTCACTGGAGCAAATTGACATGTGGTAGCTGTCACTTTGTGTAAAAAAATGGCCATATTTGTTGTAAGTTTAGTTTATTAGATGTATATAATTGTTAAATAAATTTATAATAATAAGTGTAAAAGTCTAGAATACAATAAATATTACCATTTTATTACACAAAGTGACAGCTAGCACAAGTGAATTAATAAAATTTGACTTTATGCATTATGATAGCAAAAATATTTATTGTCAAGTCTTGGTTATACTCGTATTTACTAGTTGGACATTGTTTAAATACATAACGAAGTATAACTAAAAAGTGATTTATTCATACTAATAATATAAATGCGAAAGTAACTCTGTCTGTATTATAAACTTTGTTAGTGCCTATTCTAGGTAAATTATCGATTTTGTTATTGTTAATTATTTTCAATGCTACGGAAATATTTGTACGCCGATACTTACGGCTAAACATGATTGGACTCAAACGATGACTGTAATATCTTGCATGCTCTTGTATGTATACAATGTTTAACAAATAAAGAAATCTTATCTTGTCTTATCTTATCTTATCTTATCTGTCTGTTTGTCTGTTACCTTTCATGTTTAAACAACTGAGTAGATCGTTATAAAATTCGACTGCTATGTAGCCTAGGACCTGCACCCTAATTGCAAAATACTATCAATTTTGAAGTATATTGCTAATACATTGCTTCATATGTTCGAAAAATTTGTCCGCTTAACAACGTAAATAATGCAATGAATGGTTTTGAACTGTCAAAATGAATTAATGAATGACAGTGTGTTACACAATAGGGTATTTTACTATATACGAGAAAAAATCTATAAATAGATTATTGAGATAGTTTAGGCAAAAAGGAGTCGGAAATGTTACTTTTAGTTCATAAAATAACAAAATAAATTTTAAAATACAATTCGACGTTTTCAGTTTTTCTAATCTGTTAAAAAAACACCATGAAATAGTAGCCGCCATGTTATTACGTCATACCGCTAAGTAAACTAAAACGTGTCAACTGTCAACTGCTAATTAGACAATAGATCAGCGCATTTGTTTACTAGCCAAGTGACGTCATGACCACAGAGCAACATGGCGTCCACTGCGTCCAGCGTTTTTGTCAAACTACGCGCGAAATTTGAAAATATAAAATTTAAATGCATTTTTATGGCACTTATCGATTGAATAAAAATTTTGTGATTTTTTTGGGGCATATTAGCACTATAGAATTTAATTAAGACACTTTTTAAAAATGGGTGTAAGACCCTATTGCCCCGCTGGAGAAGACTTAAATTGAAGGTTACGCTAGATTTAAGGCTGAAATTTTTCATACCGGATATATTTGCATAAAAAAATTATGGATTATCAAACACACGCAGAGGAAGTCGCTGACAACCGCTGATTTATTATAAACTAGCAGCGCCCCACAGTGGAACGAATGTATGGGAGCGGTTGGACGTAGACATGTCCGAAAAATAAGAGTAAAATTATGACAAACTAATGATGCCATCTTATTCGATTACTTAATGCCTTCATAAATTGTGGTGATGAATTTCTTCATAACTCCCATATTTCGGGAGTAATTTGAGAAAATGTGAAATTTTACTATGAAAATGAGTGTATCGAGCTCTCTCCCTCCTGATTCCGGGCTTGTTTCAAGTAGCGGTCTCTAATATCGTAATGCTATTACTAAGAGCTATATTTAATACTAAGACACATAGTGCGCCAAATGTGCACTTTCTGGGATAAAAGGAAATGAAAATTTAAAAAAAAAAACGTTTTTTCCCCATTTGTATTTACTTTAAACCGCAGACAGACTTATTAAGAGGTCTATAAATATATTATATATATACAGAAATATATATTAACAAAAATATTCACAAGAACTGATGAGAGTATGACTTTTAAGTAAGTTGATAATAAATTACCTAGTTTCATTAAAAGTACAATAAATAATTAAGATGTAAGCTCTAATTTACTAAGTTACACATTTTAAAACAATAACATCATTTAATTATCTTCGTCATCATCATCATCATCAATTAATTCAAATTCAGAATCGATGTCCGCTAAATCATTTATGTTAACAAATTCGATATCACTTTTCTCAGAATCCGTAAGCTCATAAAATTCCTTAAAAGAAGATTTTTTTACAAACTTATTTCCTTTTGGACGGATACTTGTAACAAGTGGATCAGAAGACAGTAAAAGATTGTGCATAATATCTTCATTGCATGAGATACTGCTATGCTTTCGAGAATGCCCCTCTCTATATTTTCTAAAATCTTTATTTCTAGCCTCAGATGCCTCTTCGGATAGAAAACCAATGGGCACAATTGACATGTTCTGAACTATGTCTGGCCCATGCATTAAAATTTTATGAAGTGAAGAAGGCATATAATACCATGGGTATAACTCTACGTAAAGCTTAGCAGTATCAAAGCAGAACTCTCGGAATTTAGTTACGTTGATCTTCTCTCCTGATGAAATACACTGCAAGATCACACAGATTTTTCTTAAAAGCATAGCATCTATTCCGGTCAGTTCAGCAGATTTAGTGTAGTTTTCAAAAAATCTCCTTGCCGAGTTGCCATTGTTGGTGGATCCACTGCCTTGTTTCACAACATCGAGAAGTAAGCCCGTTTCTCTTCTTACAGCCTCTTGAACTCTTTTCTTCCTGTCATCAACTTGCCTTTTTGCTATATCACCCCTTACTTGCCATGATTTTATGTCTAATTTGTAGGAAATGTGTAATAAGCATTCCATTGAGCGAATCCAAGCGTGAAGGGTGCTTAAGCTATATTTATACATGTCCTCGTTTGCGTGTTTATCTTTGATTAACTCTAAATTATTCATTTCTTTAGGACAAGCCTTGCATATGTCACACACTGAAGCTGCTGTATTGGATATAATGGAATGAATTTTACCATCAATCATTGTCAACAGCAGTTGGTGTTTGACACTAATTCCATCAGTGATGGTGGATGGAGTTAAGGCTTCAATCTCTGCTTCGATTTCAGCCATCTCTCTCTGCACATTTTCTTTGGTTTCCTTTATAAACTTAAACAATATTGGCCGGCAAAATGAAGTGGAAGATGGTCGCTCGTTTTCCCAAATTGTTACACCTTTTGAGACGAGCCGCAGTGGTACAAGACTAATCATAAAATTACTAGCAAGATCGATTTGCTCATCTTCACTCGTCCTTTGATGATAAATGCTTTGGCTAGATGATCCGTCAAAACCCCATTTGCTGGTCAATACGAGCTGTTGATTGGGATCAACAGGGGTTTCTAACGACCTAATAAGTCTTCTTGAGGTTAAATCCATCAAGGCTTGTAATTTGATTTTTGCAGAGCTCTCTGTAACTGTGAGATCTTCTTTGGCCGGATAGCACTTAATTTTTTCTTTAACCAACATGTAGTAACTCGGGTATTGAAGAGCTCCTTCTTGAGTGTTGAAATCCCGAAGAGTGTTATAGCGCCATTTCGATAAGTTCATCGATACATAAAGAGCCAATGCCTTCAAAGGGGATATTTCCCGTACCTGAATTGATTTACCTTCAATGAAGGCTTTGATTTTTGAGGCCTCTTCTGGATTCTCCGTCAAGTATTTCATAACATAAGCTGTATCGCTTTGTCCTGCCTTTTGAAGCGCCCTTTCGGCCGAAAACATAATTTCAGCGCTGCTACTGCTGCATGAAAGACTATCTTCAGTGCGTCTTCTTTTTTGCCGGTTACTAAGGTCCTCAAAAGATTTACGAGGACTAGGATGTGTACAAGTTGAAGCATCAGATTTAGCAGGAGAAATTATGGGCTCGATGACGTCACTTATATTTTCTGTAGAAGGTTCCATATTTTCATTCTGTAATTCCGGCCATTGAATTGCAGCCTGTAGCCAAATCTCATGTTTCTTCCGAAACTTATCTGTGCTTCTTCCAGACTGTGTCCATTTTGCATAAATGCGGTAGCAAAATCGACGACACCAGTCTTTTAAACTTGTTTCAGCACTTTCACATAACTGAACACAACTGTTATCTTTTAAAACACTGAACAAATAGTTAAAGTCGCGTAAATCTTTATGTGCGCGTGCGCATAAAGCAACGTGAATATCAAGATTTGTATTAAAATTTGGAAAATACATTGCGAGATTAGCTTGGATACAACGAGGTGTAAATCAACACTGATTTTAAAGTTACTAATAGTGACCTATTTATATAAAATCCAGGTATCCCAGGTATCCTTTGTTAAATATTGCAAGGTAATTAGTTATTGTGATAATTAGTAAATGATGCATGCTAAATTAGTGTATTAAGAGCCATTTAGTAATTAAATAATAGCAATGTTCTTATCAGTAATCATTAGTGCATCAGTTTTATATGTAAACCTTAAGTCCCTAATTATATATCCTAATTAGCTTATATCTTCTCTAATTGGCTGCTCAGAAATGTTATTGTAATAAGGTAAACCTTTAGAAAAACGGTTTTAATCAACAAAATAAACAAAAAATAAAAAAATTGTGTTATAAAATAAACATCACTCTTTATCCCAGAAAGTGCATATTTGGCGCACTATGTGTCTTAGTATTAAATATAGCTCTTAGTATTAGCATTATGATATTAGAGACCGCTACTTGAAACAAGCCCGGAATCAGGAGGGAGAGAGCTCGATACACTCATTTTCATAGTAAAATTTCACATTTTCTCAAATTACTCCCGAAATATGGGAGTTATGAAGAAATTCATCACCACAAGTTATGAAGGCATTAAGTAATCGAATAAGATGGCATCATTAGTTTGGCATAATTTTACTCTTTTTTTTCGGACATGTCTACGTCCAACCGCTCCCATACATTCGTTCCACTGTGCGCCCCGCGGTTTCACTCGCAGACGTCTCAATCCCGTGGGAATATCCGGATAAAAGTATCCAAAACTCAAAATCAAAAGTCATTTATTCAATTTAGGCCGAAAATCAGTCCTTTTCGAACGTCAAAATTACATAAGACTGTCCCCCAAAACGCCCACCCTTCACCACTTCCTAGTGCTTTAGCTGGCAAGAAGACGTGACGCAACAAACTTCCCAGCAGAAAAATCCTGTGTTAATCCAAATTATAAACTATCTGTGTGCCAATTTTTTTCAAATCTGTTCAGCCGTTTTTGCGTGAAAGAGTAACAGACATCCATCCATCTATCCTCGCAAACTTCCACGTTTATAACATTACTAGGATAATGCATAACTCTGTGTGCAGACACTACAGGGTGACATTGAAAACATGCGACAAATCGAAATGGGAGATTGTACTCATCATTATGAACAACTTTTATTAAGGGACCAAAGCTACAATCCCAAAAAAAAACTGCTTTCCCCTACATTTATGTTCGCAATACCTCATCAAAATGTAGGAAAAGCAGATTTTTTTTTTTGGGATTACTGCTTTGGTCCCTTAGTAAAAGTTGTTAATAATGATGTATACAATGTCCCATTTCAGTTTGTCGCAAGTTTTCAATTTCAACCTGTATAATTATGACCATATAGGCCTTGGTATAAAAACGCAGTTTTTCTTGCTCTGCGAAAGTAATTTTCACTTTGTCTGGGAGTTTGTAAAGGACGACAATTGTGTTCGGTAACATTATTATGATAAATCGATTACTTCCAATCTATTCATCATAATAATGTAATCTATCACAATTTTCAAATTAATTTAAAGTGGCCGATGTGATGCCTTTTTTAGAGTACAGAGGACATAGAAGAATAAGGGGCTTGTGGCTAAGTAATAACAGCCACACGGGTCGATCGATCAGGTTAAGCTACGCTTGCCGCGGTTGATTAGTTGTGGATGGGTCACCATCTTTACATACCGCCGTGCCTCTGAAAGCACGTTAAGCCGTTTGTCCCGGCTGTTATTTGTAAATCTTTGACAGCCGTTAGGGGGACGTAAGAACCCCGAAAGTCTGACAACCAGTCTTACCAAGGGGTATCGTGTTACCCGGTTACTGGGTTGTGGAGGTCAGATAGGCAGTCACTCCATGTAAAATACTGGTATTCAGCAGTATCCGGTAAGTCTGGAAGCCGACCTCGACATAGTTGGGAAAAGGCTAGGCAGATGATGATGATGACAGGACAAATTCGGAGTGTCCAAAAAAACGCCTCGATATGATACTTGTACCTGATTTACTCAATCAAATACTTCAGTTTCACTACAAAAATGCTGGTCCAAAATAAACAGTCTCGAAAATACAATCGCGAATAAACAAGTTAAAGAAATAAATAGACAGAACAATTTTATTACCAAGATCTTATCTAGAAAATTAACAATTTGGAGAGAAAGAACTGAAAGGCGACATAAAATACGACATCAGCGTAAAGAGGCACGAATTGATGAGTTACGGCTTCTGAAGAGTCGGACATAAACTACGCGAATTTGGACAATATGACTGAAAGACCTTGTTTGATGGCGTACGTGTATGTCCAGATGTATGAACGTAAACAAAGCAGTAGGATTATGTCAGGATCGTAGTAAGTGACGTTCTGTAGTTTCTGCCTACCCCCATGGAAAGGTGTGAGTTTATTTATGATTGAAGGACCTTGAAATTTTAACACTTATTTGGATCTAAAACAACTGATAGACTTATTACTCTTCATTTAACATACATTTTGAAGTATATATTTTTTATTATTTCACAAAGAAGTTATTTCTGTTATTTATTCCGACAGTACAAATATGAAAGACGAAGAATGTATAGAAAGTTTAGCATTGTTGTATCATTCTGCCTTCATCTTAACAGACCTTAAATCACCCTTTCTGCTGAACACTGTTCTCACAATGACAGCTCCGAAAAACAAGAATGCCAATAATCACATTTCTGCCCTTTTTGGAAAACACCATAAAATACCATTGTTTATTTCCTGTTATTTTGTTAATAAACTTTGACAGAAATGTAGTTGCCAATGCCTATTATTACTGTTACGTAACTCCGGCGATAATTTGTAATATTTATCGTTTTCGGTACAAGGGTAACAATTAAAATTTACATAATTCGTGTCGAGAGTGAGTTCGTACATTAACTTAGCATGAAAGTATTTATAATGTTGAAACATTCTAACAATTACGCGAATGAAAGCGTTTTTCGTTTTTACGTTGACCTTTACATACACATAGTAAAATACCAAATCACACAGACAGGTGCTCCACAGGATGTCGTTTTGCATCCTCGTCAAATTCAAGGAGGCTAATGATTCTCGACACGAATCAATAATAAAATAAGTTGGACTTTTTTTTTCGTATTTTCGGAAATCGGCATGTGTGGGACACGCATGTTAAAACGTGGCCCGTGTGATACCGCACTGCCCGTTTACACACACACTACCGCATACGTAACGGGGTGATTCTGTTCGGTGAAAGTGGTGTATTCTAAAATATTTTCAAACTTAAATAACTAAAAAAATCAAGTATATATTAATTATTGAGCAGGTATCGTAAAGGCTCTTACATACTGGCGCGACTTGTGTCGCGACGCGTCGCGACACAAAGGCACCGCTTGTAGCGCTACACGCGGTGTCTTTGTGTCGCGTCGCGTCGCGCGACAAGTCGCGCCAGTATGTAGGAGTCTTAATTGTATTTGATTATGTCATGTCTTTCATAGCAGCCTCCTGAAATTTGACGGGGATGCAAAACGACAACATGTAATTTAAAAAAAAAGAAGGTTGTACTTATTGCTTATGGTCCTTTTCATTAATTTCATCACTGAAAATAATCACAACAGTTTGCAAAAAATAAACACACTATACCTTGAATTGATATAAAAACCACTTTCCAGACACTTTCCACAAAAGTACCACTTTCCTTCCATTCTTTCCGATCACATCATAGCATATTTTAGGGATGATCCCTACCTAAAAACTCAGTGAAATGACTTACGTTAAAGAAACGGACAGAAACCAAATTACGCTCACTTTCAAACGTTGAACCTACTCACTGATCTACTTATTATTTGGCCTTAGAGTCAGCGTAAAGTTGGACGTAAATGATACGATAAAGCTACGGCTTCCTAGAAAAGCGGTGGCCGCTACTTAAACTGGCATAGTGATGGCTGTCGCTGTGCGGGGTTCGCTGCCATAATTTTTATGACAGCCGTCACTACGCCAGTTTAAGTGACGGCCACCGCTTTTCTAAGAAGCCGTAACTTAGATTTTACAATATCAAAAACGCTCTCTAGAAAAACACACCAACTTATATTCCTAAAAAAAAACACTTCATTGACATCATTCCCCGGTAAATTGCGGACGTTATGTGGCGGCCACCGCTCTTTAATAAGAACCTAGTTATTAATGTTAGCCAGAAGTGGTCAAAGATAATTTATGGGGTTGTTTACTGGTTTTTCTGTCAAATCAATCGTTTTTTACCCGACTGCCCCAGAAGGAGGGTAACGATTTTCGAGAGTATTTATGTATGTATGTATGTATGTATATGTCTTTTTCTTTGGCACGCTCTGCAGCCTACATGGCTTGATGGATTTTAAATTTTTGACATATGAGGTATCCTTAGATTCGTCTTAATTGTGGGAGTGACATAGGCTTTATAGGATAATATTATATAGGATAATATTTATAAATTGCATCTGCAAATACAAAAAAGGAGGGGAAGGTTTTTAAATAAACTGCAACAATATTGATATCAAATAAAAGTAATTTTCAAATTTATGTATATTAATAAAACTAAAAAGCTTAAAATAAGTAAAATAATTTATTAGAAAAAAAAAACCCGACTGCAAAAACACATAACTGAAAAGGGAAAAACAAGCATTATAGTCTATAGAATGTTGGTTTTGCAGGCGGGGACAAACGAATAACCTGAAATATAGTGTAGCTTTTGATTGTCCGCCCGCCTGTGATACCAAAATTCTATATATTATAATGCTTGTTTTTCTCTTTTCAGTTATGTGTTTTTACAGACTGGTTTTTGTGTTTTTATATAATTTATTGATAAAATGATGTAGGTTACGATTGGCATTGCATAAGTACGGGGTTTCATAATTAAGACAGTTTATAAAGGCAAATGAATTGCTGACTAACACCAATCTAATAAAAATATAAAATAACATTTAATCAATGACTGTACTTGTGCTTACCCTGACATTAAACCCTTCTCAGCACTAACTGACCTGCGATCTTAATGTCAGGTCAGAAGCAATGCTCTACAGCTTTTGTCAATACTGGAGGAAAGTTACATGCTTTCCTACTAATATTATAAATGCGAAAGTTTGTAAGGATGGATGGATGGATGGATGTTTGTTACTCTTTCACGCAAAAAGTACTGAACGGATTTGGATGAAATTTGGCACACAGATAGTTTATAACCAGGAATAACACATAGGATACTTTATATCCCGATATACCCACGGGGTCAAAATTTATGCGGGTGAAACCGCGGGGCGCAGCTAGTAAATTATAAATTAAAGTCGCTTTTCGTGTCTGTCTGTATAAGCGTTAATCTTTTAAATTCCGCGACGGATTTTAATGCAATTTTCACAATCACTTAGATAATTTATCCCGGAAGGTTTATGTGTATAAAACATTATAATATGTAGATTGTCTTATAATAAGGAAATCTCGACGTTTTATCAAGTGGTAAAAACCTTGCACTTTAGCAGGTGCGGCAATATTGGTATCGCAAGCGGGGCAAACAAAAGTTACACCATATTTCAGGTTATTATTGGTTCGGCGCCTGCCATACCAAAATTCTATAGATTATAATGCTTGTTTTTCCCTTTTCAGTTTTGTATTTTTGCAGTCGGGTTTATTGTTTTTTAAAATAATTTATTTAATTGCAAGCTTTTTAGTTTTATATACATATATTTGAAAATTACTAATTAATAGCTTTTATTTGATTCCAATATTGTTGTAATTTATTTTTTTAAAAGCTTCTCTCTCTTTTTTGTATTTGCAGATGCAATATATAAATATTATAAAAAACTATCACTCCCACAATTAAGACGAATCTAAGAAAACCTCATTTGTTAAAATCCATCAAGCCGTTTAGGCTACAGAGCGTGCCAAAGAAATAGACATACATACGTACATACATACATGATACTCTCGAGAAACACTACCCTCCTTTAGGGGGCAGCCGGGTAAATAGTTTTTCGTTTTTTTATGCAAAATACAGAAACTCGCACAAGACGCCAGTAGACTGTTTTGTTCCAACCTACTTAGTGCACACGGCTACACATCAAGCTATATTTTTCCAGTATACGTTGATTTCGCATTGTATAGGATTTCCATACAATGCGAGGTCAGCGTAAACTGGAAATGTATAGCTTGATGTGTAGCCGTGTGTACATCAAAGATCGTTAATAACAGTATTCCGGTTACTTTCATTCTTACGACGCGGTAAGGTGTGAAAATCTTTTGCACCGATTTTTTGTCTCCCATCAAATACTTCTGCCGAGTTCTTATAAAGTATTTAACAATCTAAGTAGTTTTTTTGCACTCATTTTACAGTAATATTGTAAATCTTCAAAGCTTGAGTAGCATAATCAGCCTATAATGTTGCCACTGCTGGAATACAGGCGTCCTCTCTACGAGAGGGAGTGGACCATAATCCACAGGGAGTGGGCCCACGTGGGCCCAGTACGGGTTGGTAGATGTCATATATCTGCAAATATTTGATTTTAGGACATGCTAAATTCCTCACGATGTTGTTCTTCACCGTTTTGAAAGCAGTGGGTGAAACGAAATACACAAAGTAAAGTGCCTGTCTGGGGTCGAACTCATGACTTACAACTCGTAATTCGGGGTCGAAACCACCACTCGGGGGCCACCACTGCTCTGATGAAAAAAAACCCACAACATAATTTGAATGCTCGTGGAGCAGCTCGTGGCTAAGTATTAACAGCCGCATGGGTCGATCCATCAGGTTAAGCTACGCTTGCCGGGGTTGGTTCGTGGATGAGTGACCATTTTTACATACCAAGACTCGTCGACCGTCGACACGTTAAGCCGTTGGCCCCGGCTGTCATTCGTAGACTTTTGACAGTCGTTAGAGGTCATCGGAAGCCCAGAAGTCTGACAACCAGTCTTCATCATTCCAGCCGAAAGACGTCCAATGCTGGACATAGGCCTCCCCCAATAGGGGGGGTTGTTATAATCGCCACGCTTGGCAGGCGGGTTGGCGATCGCAGTATGGTGTTAAAATGCATAGAGAACGCTGCTGCCCATTCTCTAGTAAGTCCCTTAGTCGCCTTTTACGACACCCACGGGAAGAAATGGGGTGGTACTATTCTTTACGTCCGGCACCACACAACCAGTCTTACCAAGTTGTATTGTGTTACCCAGTAACTGGGGTGTGGAGGTCAGAAAGGCAGTCGCTCCATGTAAAATATATGAGGTTAGTTAGATATATTAGGCAACCTCAACATAGTTTGGAAAAGGCTTTCAGTAAGAGCGTCTTCATAAAAAGAAAAAAAAAGCTATCCCTTAAGCCTAATGAATGGGGATCCCAAATTCCACTCCGTTGTTTCCGTGGCCCAACCTTAAGGCCAAGTAGATAATAGTTTCATTTGTATTCGGCACGGGAAGACTCCGGGATCCCGGGATCCGGTGTGATCCCGGAAAATGACCGATGTCTCGGAGATAACTGAGGTACGTTACGTCGTAAACTCGGTGAATGTCTCACTCTCACTTGTTCATTGCTGGAATTAGGGTTCCCAGTTATCTAAATTAGGTTTTAGGAGACGCCTATTAAAAGCAGCCAGTTAGATAAATTACTTTAGGTACAGTCATAGTTTAACATTTTGTCTCTAAGTTCGGCGACACGACGCCATCTTGGGGTTGCAGGTACCTAGATAAATCATTAAAAAAAAGTGCACAAAAAAGAAATGGCACAACTTACAAAAGCACAATTATACTATATCAAATTACATGAATATGTAGAATACACATGGTACAAAAGGAAACGATTGTAGAAGACGAAGAGAAGGTTGTAATAAGATACTCTTTTTCTGTACTTTAAACTTTAGATTAGGTTCCCCATTGGCATTTCTTGAAAACTGAAGTCACCGATTCGGTGTCAAACAATAGAAAATCCATTGTGTCTTTGTGATTAAGACGCTGACAACACCTAAACCGCGGTCACTGTCAGATTGCATAGAAAAGAAAGAGAAGAGCGATGACACAAAGCTTGTAATTTATTGCAAAATATGAAGCAATTATCTATTTACTCAAAAATGAGTTGAGTAATCGAAAATAAAAAACAACTAAGTTCTGCATTCAAATAAGACCTTCTTGTTATTAATTAAATATTTAACGTATGTTGACATTTAATACAGATATTTTGGATTAGAACTAAAGGTAAGAGGTTAGTTTAACGTTAGTTTGTATCGAGATTTTTGTTTAAAACGAGTTTGGGTAACAACCAAGTTCTGGAAAATATGTTCAAAATACACATATATTTTTTCCACTACCACAAACTGTACAGATTTGGCATTTTTTTTCTTAAGAGAAGCCAATTTTGGTCAATTGGGTATTGTCAGCGCCTTAAAGAAATAAACTGACACTATGACTATGAACATAGTCTACATACGTACAATAATATAGAATAGAATACTCTTTATTATGTACACCATAAAAATTACAGATATAAATGTTTAAATTTGACTTCAAGGGGTGACACAATGGGCGGTCTTATCGCTAAAAGCCATCTTTTAAAGACAACCTTTGGATGGATTAATGGGAGAAGGAGAGACAATAACACATACCTACTTATGTAATCATCATACACTGATACGCTTGACATTTGTGGGAATATCACCTACGAATACACCAATTTAAAACAAAGAAGTTTGAATAACTTCTTTGTTTTATGAATGCTTCATTTTACGCTTGCACATAAGTGCTTTTAAAGTTGATACTTTACTAAAATCGGAGCTACAGTCTCCAGAAAAAAGTAAAACTTAAATCCTAGGTCAGAGCCAAATAATTTCAACGCTCGGATCCTCTGAAAACACGTCATGGGCCATTTCTTTCCCAAATCCGTAGTAAGCCTAAAAGCAAAGCGTGGTTAAAAAAAACATTAATACATGTGTTACCTGCAGCTTTTCGGAATTAATTTCAGCCACTGGGCAAAGGCATTAGATTCTTCTGATCAGAAAATCAGTATGTACCTATTTTGATACTGTGTGTGTCTGGATTTATGCCCGGTTGATGGCAATAGACTCGCCACTCTGTTACATGGGATTTAAACATAACTGGCGAAATGTGAATGTAATATACCTCTGCCCAACCCTTCGGGTATTACGGGCGTGATGTTATGTTGTATTTTATATGATATAGATTATATAATAGACATAGATTTAGTTGACAAACGGAAGTTGCTAGCTGCTACTTCTTGTCATAATTCTTTAGACGTTTTTTAAGGGGACTACAGGACCTAAACGGAACTTTTATAAGTTTTATAATGCCTTAAAGTAAATGATCCACTGCTGTAAACACAATCAGAAAAATATATGATATTCTTCACTAATTTGATACGATATAAAAAAATCACGAAGATACCTCCAAAAATTTCTTTTAACGATTAAATACCAAACTAATACATGCAATCATTCTGTTTTTTGGTCAGATTATTCTAAAAGCAACATATTAGCATAATAGTGTTTTATTTTTTGTGTAAAATCTATAGCTTTTTTGTAAATCGATAATTGCTTCATATTTTGCAATAAATTACCAGCGTTGTGTCATCGCTTCTCTTTCTTTTCTATGCAGTCCGACATTGACCGCGCTTTAGGTGTTGTCGGCCTCTTAAGCAAATTATGCAAAATGTTTTGCTATTACCATGTTTGGTAAACGGATAAGTCCGTATGTTGTTAAATGGTACTTCTCGTCCAAGACATTAACATAATATTCAGCTTTTTAGAGCTTTTTACGTATGTGAATAGCCAGTGTCCCTTAGCAAAAGTATTTTTAATACGCAAGAATTTGCATTGGACCTAAATTTCGCCATTTTTATGAGAATTATTATATAAAAGGGTATGGTCATAACTGGACTTTTGTTAGCGATGCTAGACCGTTTACGTGGTCTTAATTTAGAAATTATTGCTGGAAGAATAATCTTCTTTGTTGTTCTGTAAAAGAAATACAAGGTTTTTCAGTTTTGTGCGGTATTAAGATGGAAATCGGGAAAAGAAACATGGTTTACATTTTTTTTTATTAAACTTACAAAGAAAGAAGAAAGAAGTAGGTTTTTTGCGGTAAACTTGACGCAAAAAAGGAACACAGACACAAAAATTGTTATATGTATGCCTATAATATTTGAAGAGTTCCATCATTAGCTGTGGCTGTTTTGTGTGGTTCTTTCCTCAAAAGAACATTTCAGACATGGATCTACATGGTCCTCACATAATATGACCAAGATTATGTCTGGACATTAAACGACACCTTGACCCTTGAATTTGTTTCGCCATTTCTTCTCAGGGGTAGTCAGGTAGGAAATCTCGACTCCATCTAGCTTATTTTTTTTTAAATATGATTTGTAAAAGTGATTCTAATATCCTATTTACAGAATAAACAATTTCATTTCATTTCATTTCATTTGCTTATGAATCTAGTTCTGATAAGATTTTAATAAAAAGGGACCAATCTGGAAATAGATCCTCTCAAATCAAAAAAAAAAATCCAAATCGATTTATAAACGACGGAGTTCTGAGGTCAAAAACAATTAAAAAAAACAACCGAATTGAAAACCTCCTCCTTTTTATGAAGTCGGTTAAAAAAGAACAAGTTGGGGTTAAGTTTCTTTGCTGCCTGGCAGCAAAGAAACTAGCTAGCTTTAGAAAACCGCTGTCTGATACAGCGGTGGAATCTGTTCAGGGTCTTCACCCTATCGGTTTCCTTATCTGTCTACCTTCGACCATGGCACTCTTTAAATATATCGTAAATGATAAATGATTTTATTTCTGTAAGTAGGCTTGTACAAACACTTTTACACGTCAAACATATTTTTTTTAAACTAGATAAGGCTGACTACTCTGAGAAGAAAGACCAAAACAAACTTAGAGGTCACAGTCTCTTTTAAAGTCCAGACATAATCTTGGTCAAATCATGAGGGCCATGTAGATTGGTGTCTGAAATGGTTTTTTGATGAAAGAATCACACAGACACTGTCCAGTCAGTGCACGCATTTGTCAGTAGTCGTGCAGCTCAACTTAAATGATGAAATGAAATGATTTTATTTTCTGTAAGTAGGTTTGTACAAACACTTTTACACGTCTATCATATTTAGAAAAAAAACTAGATGAGCTCGGCGTTTCCTATCTGACTACTCTGAGGAGAAAGGCCGAAACAAACTCAGAGGTCACAGTCTCTTTTAAAGTCCAGACATAATCTTGGTCAGGTCATGTGAAGACCATGTAGATTGGTGTCTGAAATGGTCTTTAGAGGAAAGAACCACACAGATTGAGTGGACCTATCCAGTCAGTGCACGCATTTGTCAGTAATCGTGCAGCTCAACTCAGAACTTCGACACAGCTCAACGATTCGACGAACAATACCAAAGAAAGGACATTTGGGTAGGCCGCTTAAATGACTCAAACTGCCAGACCAACATGAAAACTAACTGAGAGAAATAATAAAAACAATAATCCACAAAGTCTTCACATTCACAATAATTTAAAAAAATATATAATACTTCAAAAAGTAAATAATAATGTCACAGTGTAAGTATATAAAAAAAATCATACTCTTAGAATTTAGTATCGTACTCTTTGAATATCGTCTGCATGAAAACCACCAGCGCTGAGCTTATCTGTCTAACAAAGCTTGAAGTCAAATGGCTATTGCACTATAACTACGCATTCGTTCTCATCAACATCTGCCTCGCTTTCCCGAAATGTTGGGGTCGGTTTCCAGTCTGACCGGATGTAGCTGAATACCTGTAATTTACATGGAGCGACTGCCTATCTGACCTCCACAACCCGGTTACTGGGTAACACGATGATAACCCTTGGTAAGACTAGTTGTTTCGGGACTACCCGGAACGATTGTCAATTTTTTTTTTTTGTAACCGTATAAGTACTTTTACAAAGTTTGTAAATATGTTAACATCATAATTAATTTATCTGACATTGCTTCATTTTTACTTCTTTTTACTTAATGTAGTATATTCATTTTAATCTAGATGCATTCACAAATAATTATATAATCAATAAAGACATATAGTGACCTCATTAATGATGTTCTTCAAAAAGGTCAGGTGCGTAGTACTCGCAACCGGCGTGCGTGTATGACAAGATGTATGAACGTAAACGAAGCAAAAGGAGTATGTAAGGAGCGTAGCTGGTGGCGTTCTTGTATGGGAAGCAGGCGTAAGTTTATGTATGTATGTATGTATATAATCAATGTACCAATACACAATATTGTAAAACATTTTTAACAGAGTAACGGTGGAGATTCTTGCCCATTCTTCTCCATATAAAACTACATTTTGGAAGGGACGACTAGAATCAATTCTATTTTTTTTGTAAATTGTGACGTTCAAAAGTGCCCTTTATGTACCTATTTGAAATAAATATTTGGACTCTGTCACAAATGACAGTCGGGACCAACGGTTTAACGTGTTTTCCAAGGCACCAAAGGGTCGCGATATGTGATGCATGGTCACTCATCCACGGAACGACCTCGGAAAGCGTAGGCCAACCTTCGATCGTCATTATTTTGCCTCGAGCATTCCTTCAATTGACCACTTTAGCATTCTTTCTGTCATCCACTTAAGCGTAAATTCTTTCTACCACTTTAGAATTTTATCGAATAACAATACTACTAAGACCAACGTCTTCTCTAACAAGAGTATCATTCGAAGCGTTTATTGATCTGTCCTCGTAAACCCTGGATTTATCAGAGGCTTAGCCAATAAAGAACTTAACTTTTTTCTCGTCTGGCGCTTTGAGCTTATTATTGTTTGGAAGAATTGAGGGTTCCGGTCAAATCATACGTTATTTTGCTACTGAAACGAAATTGGCGTAAGTTTTTTTTGGAATGGTGTCTATATAGTTCGTTACACATAATATAATAACACGCCTGTGTTCTCCGAAGTGTCAGGCTGAGGTTTACTTAGTACACCCACATTTCGCCAGTTATGTTTAAGTCCCATGTAACAGGGTGGCGAGCCTATTGCCATCAACCGGGAACAAATCCAGACTCTGAGCTGGTACTGAGAAATTCCAGATGGAAAAAGCAATAACACTTTGGCCGACCTAGAAATCGAAACCAATTCAACAGTAGCACTTGCGACCACTAGACCCGAAGGTCGCCGTTTGTCGCGGGAAGGTACCAAAGGGTTACCGAGGCCCCTGGCAACACAGGCAACGGAAGGAATACGGGTGGGTTTTACTCAGTAAGAGTCTGACACACCCTCCCGCTCTGCCCGGAGCGGGAGAAGTTAAAGACCCGTTGGTCTGTATTTTTATTAATTGTATCGTTATACCATTAATAAAAATACATATAAAAAATGTTAATATTTGCGAAAATGGATGGAGATTTGTAATCTTTAAGACGAGTAGTTACCAACTACTTAATCTTGACCAATTACTTAATACCATGTAGGTAATTGGCTAATTGCAGCTTATCTCATAAGCCTTATTACGACGGTTAAAATGTAGGATATAGAAATAGACATAATACGAGTATATAATACATATCTGGACCTAATACATATTATGAAGAAGAGTTTGTTTGCAAGAGGTAATCTCTGGAAGTACTGATACGATAATAAAAAATATTTCACTAATAGAAAGCGACACTTTTTGAGCGCTACAGGACATGGTATATTTGACTTCTACGAGGACGGAAGTCGCGGGCAGAAAAAATGGCTTAGTTGCGTCTCACCTAAGATACGGCATCATATTTTGGGGAAATTCTACCGACGCTAACACGGCATTTAAGGCCCAAAAGATCATAGCATTAGATCTATGTTTATCTGTTTGTCACAATAACAGCTTTTTACTAATTGCATATGCTGTACTTATAAAAAAAAATATTGTCTTTCTGCCCGTCTGTCTGTCAGTCTGTTTGTTCCGGAAAATCTCCAAAACGGCTGGACCAATATTGACAGGACTTTCACTGGCAGATAGCTGATGTTATAAGGAGTAACTTAAGCTTACTTATTTAAGAAAAAGCCAAGCGGGCTTAGCCGCAGGCAACAACTATTATTTCATAAAATGACCAGACCATTACAAAGATTCCAGGTAGATGTCAACTCGACATTTTTCAAAGGGGTTTGCTATTTTAATATTTGTTATCAAGTCGTTAAATATAGTTTTATATGTAATATTTTGCTAAGTGCCCGTAGCTTGAAAAAGTATTATTATGTGTCATTACTTGATAAAGAGAAGAATTTGAAAACTGACGAAGGTATAAAAGACTTAGGTAATTGTACCTTCTGTAATTCCTTATATCTTTTTTCCAGATTTCTTGCAAGTTTCATGCTTACTGAAATAAGCGAGTTTCTCACCAATTTTATGAAGGGTGAACATGTCCAATAAAATTTTATTTTCTGTTCATCGTTTCGTCTTGAGTTGAATATGTGAACCCTTTTTTTAGGGTTCCGTAGTTAGTAAGGAACCCTTACAGTTTCGCTATGTCCGTCTGTCTGTCCGCGGCTTAGCTCAGAGACTCTCAGTACCAGAAAGCTATAATTTAGCATGGGTCTATATATTAATCACGTAGACAAAGTGGTAAAATAAATACATGAAAAATATTTAATTTGCTGCTTGATATTTTTTTTTTCTTGTCCATCCTATGGTGTGGGATATGATGATCTGATGAGCGTAGCACACTACGCTGACCACTACGTTGACGCCGCTAGGGAAGTCGGCGTGCAGCACCCAGTCGTATCCGATGTCCCACAGATGCGGCCCCAGGAGCGATCCCTGTGGGACACCGCACGACATCTCTTGCCGGTTCCACACACCCTGGTGACCGGGGTAGATGATGGCCCTATCCGTCAGCTAGGCCTCGACCACATGACATAGGTAGGTCGGCATCCGGTGGTACCGGAGTGCCTCCCTGATGCAACTCCAGGGCAGGGTATTGAAGGCATTGGCGATGTCTAAAGACACCGCCAAGACGACCCCACCCTGGGCAACAGCATTCCCCGTCATTAGGGCTCGCATGCGCATAATGGCTTCCACCGCATAGTCGACCAACTTACATTTGCAGTTGGACAATTGACCGTGACGTATATCGATGTATGAGAGAATATGTTTTTCAACTACAGTGTTAAGTTTGTTTTTGAGATAAATTCATCCCAACTACGGAACCCTTCATTGTGCGTGGTCCGACACGCACCTGGGGGGTAACCATCACCTCTTATAGCAGTATTATTTCAATATTACTTAGCGTGAGAAAGAGATGGAGCTATAAGTCCTGTATAGCTCCATCACTTTCCCACTGTGAAGTAATATTATAATAATACTGCTATAAGAGGTGATGGTTACCCCCCGGCCGAGTTCTTACTATTGAGTTTAGAACAAAATTGTGTGTTATCGTGATTGAGTTTAGAAAGGTTTCTGATTAAAAATATTGTGTAATAATGGCGTTTAGGATTGTTGGTTGAAAATGGTTACAGGAGTTTTTATTTAACAAGTGATCTTTGATAACATTAAGCAAGCTGAAAGTCAACAAAAATGTTAAAATGTGTGCTGCTGTAACGCCTTCGTATAAAGCAAGTAAGTTAAACTAGAAAGCGTACAAATCAATTATATACAAGATACAGTTTTGAACCTGCAAAACATTTCAGGAGGTTGTTATAAAACTCGTAAATAATCATATAACAATACGATACCAAGTCAATAATCAATAATACTTCTTATTTTAGATTTTTAAATTTTGTAAACGTACAGACTGGCCGCGTTTTAAAAAGAGGAGTTCACACTTCCGTAAATAAGAATAAAATGAAAAAAAAAATACCTGCCCATTTTATTGTTGATTCGGGTCGAGAATCACTAACATAATTACCTCCTAAAATGTTTTGCAGGTCCAAAGCAACACCTTGTAAGTGAATATTATAGCTTCGTTACTAAAAATAAATATTCCCTTTGAAACCGAACGGCAGCGTGGCGTGAGCGCGACGCGCAATCCTATGGCCAATGTCAACGGCGTTTACCCGACTCTTAAGAAATGCCTACGGGAACCTAAAGTTTAAAGTACCGTTCTTACAGTAGATCCCAGGCGGATTTCGGGCCATCGTAGGTGCGGGCTTGTGGACGGTGAGCAATGGGTAACTCGCCTTCCGATAAGGACCAGGCCCGGGTCTGTGGCGCAAAGTGTTCCACGCGCACCTCAAAGAAATGTCGTCAGCACAAATGTAGGGCTCCAACTAGGGCCGATGACTGCCGGGGTCATGGGAAAGTCCGAAAGGGATACCTAGGCCCCTGGCAACACAGGCAATGGAAGGAACACGGGTGGGTTTTAGTCAGTAAGAGTCTGACGTGCCCTCCCCCGCTCCGCCCAAAGCGGGATAAGTTGTTTGATAATTTCCCAGGTCAAAAAAAAAACCTTTTATACATAAGATTCTCTGGTAAGTTTTTTTTTTATTATCCAGCAAAACTCGTTATTTTTAAATGGATACAAGCCGGATTAGTGCATTAATCCTCTTACCATGTAGCGATATCCTAACAAAAAATGTTTTAAAGGCGAAAATGAGTTTGCTTGTTTGTTACGCTTTCACATTAAAACGGCAAAACGGATTTGGATGAAATTTGGCACATAGGTAGAACATGATCTGGATTAGAATACAGGATACTTTTTATCCCGATATTCCCACGGTTTCGAGACTAATGCGGGTAAAACCGCGGGGTTGCAGCTAGTTATTCAATAAATACCAAACCGCGTTTCATAGATTTATAGGATTAAAACGAGGACAAGAGGGGCTTGTGGCTAAGTAATAACAGCCGCACGGGTCGATCGATCAGGTTAAGCTACGCTTGCCGCGGTTGGTCCGTGGATGGGTGACCATCTTTACATACCAAGACCCCTCCGTGCCTTGGAAAGCACGTTAAGCCGTTGGTCCCGGCTGTTATTTGTAGATCTTTGACAGTCGTTACGGGTCGTCTGAAGCTCGAAAGTCTGACAACCAGTCTTACCAAGGGGTATCGTGTTACCTACTAACTGGGTTGTGGAGGTCAGATAGGCAGTCGCTCCATGTAAAATACTGGTATTCAGCTATATCCGGTAAGACTGGAAGCCGACCCCAACATAGTTGGGAAAAGGCTGGGCAGATAATGATGATGAAAACAGTTACAACACTCAGTATAAAGGGTTTCCGAAGACTGCGATAGCGTCCGCAATTTACCGGCGAATGACGTCACTGAATCGTTATTTAAGAAAGTAAGTTGATGTGTTTGCCTAGAAAGCGTTTTTTTACACCGTAAAGTCATTTTCATGGCGGCCGTAACCGTGCTATAAGTGCTCATACACAGGAGCGGCAGGCGTCAGTAGTTGAAATATGGGGTATTCAGATCACAGATCTGTGATCTGAATACCCCATATTTCACAGTTCAACCATTCGAGTATCCATAGAAATACTCGAATGGTGACTATTCGAGTAACCCCTTAATCATTTCAGTTTATTGCTCTGTAACCCCATAATATATTTAATTATTCAAAATATTCATTTCAGTTTATGCCTTAGTTTTTCAATCTACTAACAATATTTTAGAATTGTCTATTCAATAACATTTGTTTAATTAAAATCCTGTGTGTAGTGTAGCATACTCATCAACAGCATCTGTTCGTGTGTGTAAATGAACAGAGCAGTTCAATATGAACTGCTCATTAAAACAAGCTGTTCAGTATGAACTCTCGATGTCGAACTATTAATAACATGCGGTTGGCAGGCGGTTAACTGTTATATTTATAATGCTAGGCGTTTAAGAAATAAAACTGATAAGTAAGTCAAGTTTAGATATTTATTTCTACATAATTATAAAATTCTTATTTTGTACACAGCATTTAATCAGATACATTTTTTAAAAAGCAATGATACATTTCTTACATTATTACTATTATTTACATTTTCACTGACCTAAATAATATAATAAAGGTAAGTTTATAGATTAGACATTCACACCTCGATTTATAAGTAGGTTTAACATTCTATAATCATTAATATGTAAACTAAGATCGTTCTTATCTTATCTTATCTTACTGATAAAACACTTTATTTTCTTCACACCATTTATTCAGGCAAAACACATTTTTTAAGGCACATATATTGGTATGATGCATACAACTTATAATGTCAGATGAATCTGAATAATTCTTATATAAAGTTACTAAACTTGGACAGTTTTTACTTTCTAAATTGTATACATTATTAATTTGGAATATATCTTTTAACCATAACACTTTTTCGTTTCCTTTAGTAAATATAGATTTATTTTTTAAAAAATTGGCAAAGTTTGCTTTATAATTAAAATATGATACAAAGCCTTCGTTCCAGTTTATTCCTCTGTTTTTTTCAATCCAAGCCACTTGTAACCGTTCTTTCCTCGTCAAGTCATAAAATGGTCGTGGTGGTTTTATCAACAGTACTTGTATATGTCCTTTGTACATTATGGCTATTTCTTTTGGAATAAACTCGTTTCCTTCACTCTTAAACCCTTGAACATCTACGATGACATTCATGATAGTTTTCTCACAATATTACTCAACGGTTTGTATTCAAACAGTCGATCGTTTATTATTAAACAATAGGCAGATGTATTATCCTGGATATCTTCAAAACATTCAATTTCTAATCGCACGTCAACTGGTCCAGTTTTAAGTGAATCGTTTTGTCTTGAACAGTCAATCACAAAAAGCGGAGCAATTTCTTTAAACTGGTTTAAGCTAAGCAACGGATCAATGCCTAAGTTGTAATACGACTGACGAAAATTAGCATACATTTCATATAATATACTATATTTACCTTCATCAAATTTCAGATTAAGTGAGTCATACGGATAGTATTGAGAATTCAAATATAATTTAATATTGCTTACATTGCAGTGATCAAATATCGAAGAACTTCTAGTTTTATTATTTTTTCGATCTGTTTGTAAACCAAATATAACAAACCTCGGTTTTTCTAGCTGGGAAGTTGTCTTTACTGACCAGGAATGTTTCGTTGTTTTTGGTAGTAATGGATATTCATACAAATCCCAATTTCTAAAAGCTATCTGTATAGAACGATCTCTCTCCAGGCTTTTAAGCAATAACAATTTATTACGATCAGAAACTTTAATATGCGGCACACGCCATTGTATTTTTTGTATATCTATTTCTACGTTATCATTTTTGTCTATAAGCACACAGTTCAATGTCGAGCTGCTTCGTTGTAATATAAGTTCATGTTTACAATTGATTATTATTTTGTTATAATCTTCTGCAAATCCCAGTATTCTGTTCAATGGCACGATAACACTAAAATATCTGTTTCTTAATTTCGTACCACCTAAGTTCCATCCCCACACTGCTGCAGCTTTACTTTCACCTTCATTCATAGAGACATACGATTTTAAGGTTGTTGTAATACCAACATTTTTAATGCGATCAATTTCAACACCATTTATTTCGTACCTAATATCTTGAAACAAATATGAAATTGGATTATTTATGAAATCAACATCTTTTTTTACTAATTTTCCCGCTGCATCTCTAGTTGACACATTTACATATCCTTCTATATAAATGGAACTACCTGATGGTAATACATATAAATCTTGCTGTTGTATGGGTATTCTAATTTCATCATTTTCTTTAAAGCTATTATTATATGGATTATAGCTATGGATCTCATAAGCCTCAATAGAGGTCTCATATTGTGGTAAATCTGTAATTTGAAGCATATTATGTTTTAAAACCAATATCTTGAAGAAATCTTTTGTTTTCCTTCGAAACTTTTTTAATTTTCACTGCACTGACACGTCTCACTTCTTTGGATATTGGTAGTCTTATGTTATATTTTCCTCTCTCTTTGGGAGTTTTATTAACAACTAGCATGATATTAGTACGGATAAAACGGAGGAGGTTACTTTAAATAATAAAAAAAATACTTTTACAACACTAGTGATTGTTATCACCAACAACCAAAGAATGCACGTGCATGAACCAGCAATGTCAGATATAGTTTTCTTGTTTAGTGAAATTTGGATTCATAAGAAATAAAAATCAACCAATTAATTAATAAGCTCCTTTATTACTTTTCCAAAATGATTTAAGAAATTTTAAACATAAGTGCCCACAATTATATAAGTGATCATGTTGTACATTTTCATAATTATACTGAATATTGTTTCCTAAGTATTTGATCAATTCTTTGGGTGGTTTTAAGTTACCATAACTGTCAAAGTATTCAATGTGATCGTATATTTTGGCAAAGGCTACCCAATGAGAGCCAGAGTTTTTAGAAATATCAAGGTTAATCACTCCACATTCTAATGGTAATGGGTCATCTGGTAATTCATCTCTCATAAATACACCTCGAAAGAAGGGGATATTATTTGAATGCTTCAATATATCAATATTAGTTAAAGCTCTATTGGGTAGCCGACAATTTAGTTTTTTTTCTTCTTTGTAACATAAATTCCTAAGCCTTCTTTGTAAGGCTTAAGATGTAATCCTTTTCCAATCATTAAAGCTTCTATTTGCTTGTTGTGACGTTCCGATTCAAGTAACTGTTTCTTAGCTGTTTTATATGTATTAATAGCTTTCGCGATCCCAGCAGCACCCCCAGCCAAACTCCCAGCGGCAGATAAACCAGCAAATATTGGTACTAAAGGAAGAAATCCTCCAGTTTTAGGTACTGGTATAATTCTGGGTAATTTTATGGGTAAATCAGATGCAAATTCTTGAGCTGCAGCGCAGGCTAATTCCATTAATGCTTTCTTACAGGTAGGCTTTAGTTTCTTGATGTGTTTTTTGGTATGTGATACAATATTTTTAAGTGTTTTTCTAAAACCCGCTCCAGATCTTACTTTGCTCATTTTGACAGATGATAAAACAGCCATTTCTTTATTGCTTGTACATAGTCCTCGTGCTTTATTCATTGTTATTATTTTTTTTTTTAGAATTGTTTTAACATACAATTGAATGATATATTATGTCTTTATTACATTAAGAACAAAGTGGAAGTGACTAGATAGTTATTTGTAAATTGCTTAAATATCATTCAGGAGTTATAATACATTTAATTTATCAATCCAGCTATTTTCACTGGTCGGCAGCCCCAACCATTTAACGTATACTCGCTTTCCTTTTCGTTTCAAAACTTTTTCAACGAGGTATATATCAGGATGATTAGTTTTCTGAAGTTCTTGTGCATAAAATGCACCTAGTATTGGTCGAAATCTATCATCTTCTATTATGTAAGTAGTTGGATTTGTTTCTTGGATTTTTTTTATTTTAAATATTTCGGTGGACCAGTTTGGATAGTAACCTTTATCAAAACATCCTTTATATTTACTTATTCTCACAAAATCTCCTACACTAAATTTCTTGCACACCACTTTTTTTCGAGACTGAGCTGCGTCTAAGTATCTTTGTAGTATATTTGTTTTATTCCTTTGATTTATTGAAGCAGGTGACTGGCCGACAGTTCTATGTACATCATTATTGTATTCATGTAACTTTTTTTTTAACATACCGTTAAACCATTTATAATTTCCATTCAAACTAAATTCCTTATATAGTTTATTCTTTAACGTTCTTATTAATCTTTCAACAATCGAGGCCTTTTTAGTAGAATAAGTAGAGTAATGATTAATTTTATACTTATTAACAAAACTCTTGAATTGATCATTATAAAACTCTTTTCCAAGATCGGTTTGCAAATTTTTTGGAACGCGTCCTTTTTCAATTACCGTTTTAAATGCTTCTGATACCTGTTGCTTATTTTTTTGTTTTAGTGGAATTGCCCAAGCATATTTTGAAAAAGTATCTATAATCACCAGTATGTATTTATAACTCGCATTCAGTTTTGAAATTGCTTGCATATCCATCAAATCTGCTTGCCAAAGGTCATCTATATCTTTAAGTATTACATTTCTTCTTGGGAAATTAACTCTAGCGTTTTTATGGATTTCATTTATGACGTCTATTTTGCTCATAATGCTTGCTTAACTTCCCTGCTATTTCTTTTAAATCAATGGTCTTTTCAATGTTATTTAATCTACAATTTAAACTAGTAATTAATTTGTTCAGTTGTTCTATTTTCATTAATATTTCAACTTTGAATTTATTAATGTCTTTGCAATATTTAGTTTCAGTTGATTTTTCTAAGATCTCAATATGCTCAGAGCTTATTTCGTTAATAGATACCGATGTTTGTATTCTATGAACCTTCATGGTCTACACGCGTTAAATAACTAAGTATAAAATTAGTTACAATGCTTTTTATTCTTTTATTACACCAGCTTCTTTTAACTCTTTAACAATTGATATAATTTCATTGTCATGATTAGTATTACCGGCGTTTTTTGAAGCAATTAACAGTCTTAATCTATCGATTAATTCATTAGGATCATCCCAATACACATAATCTGTATTACTCTTATACTTCTTTTTCAATTTAGGTAAGTAGCCACCACTTTTTGACTTAATGACTTGTTCTGCATGTTGAACGTAGCTTTGTTCAGAAAATAAAGGTTTAATTATTTGACGATATTTCAAACCTTTGTCACCTTTTAGTTGACCATTTGGATTAAAGTCGCGTTTGTGAGCATTTGTATCACTGAGCATATCTTTGTAAACAATCTTATCAGTTTCAGTTACCAGACTGAGGTCAGGTCTATTACGTAGTAAAAGTTCTTTGAGTCCAGGAGTTATTTCATAATGTTTGTCATTAACTGTGGCTATAATTGATTTGAGGGAATTATTAACATTTTTTGTAAAAGAAAATGATACTTTAGAGTTCCCCATCATCAAATTTTTGTTTTCACTTCGAATTCCAAATGGTACATTCATGTTATTATCATAGATTTCAATCATATCTTCTTTATTAAGTGACATAAATGTATCGTTCTCGCTATTATTATCTGTGCAGCTATAGGATTCAGAATCATCATTTGAATATTTCTCTATAAACTCTTTAAAATTTTCAAAATCTACGGATGAGCTACATCTTCTCATTATATCATTCCCACCTTTACTCGTATCCAATATGGTTCTACTCTTATCATTCACTTTAATTAAAGTCTCTAGAGGATCTGTTATTGGCTTGAAAAGTTTCTTAAATTTTATATTATCGGTATCTTCTGCATTTTGCATTGTTTTAATTTTATTTTTTATACTATCTACTGATTTTATCAATTGTTCTTTTATATTGGCCTCCATAATACTTTCCAACAATATCCAACCGTTATTTACAGACAGTAGACTACGATTGATCATATTTTACAGTAATATGGTTTATATTACGTATGTTCAAAAGTTACGAATATGTCAAAACCCCGCCTATATCTACCTTCATTTAGAGAGCAATCTTTGTTTATTAATAAAAAATCAAACCGATCTTGCCATATAGTATAGCAAAGTTTTTTAAATTGAAGCCACTCCATATCCGTATTTACATGTTCATTGTATATATGTTTTAAATTTTTATCGTCTTGTTTAAAGATTAACAAAAGATTAACATTGTCTCGTATTAGTTGCTTAGGTATTTTGGAATAGGTTTGTGATAAGTAAAAACAATCTATCTGTTTGTGTCTCCCCATTGCAAAGTAGTTACGAATATTTATTTGATTTTCACATGCGACATCATCGAAAATCATTATTGAATTGGTTAAGGCATCATTAGGATGTATAACTTCTTTATTATCATGGAAGATAAATAAGTTTGCATTCGGTATACAACGGATGACTTGTTTTAAAAAACAATATTTCGGCTGGAAAACTGTCTTCGAGTATAAATAAATATTCTTGAATTTTACTCCATTTTCATGTAATATTAAATTAAGCATTATATTTGTTTTTCCGCAGTTAGATGGACCACATATAATACATCTGATGGTGTTAGGTAAGAGTGTGCTATGTCTCACTTTTTGTGAACGGTTTTCTAATTTTATATTATTGACTTTAAAAGTCTGTGATTGCTTAACGAACTTCATTGTGAAATGTGAGGCAATAAGAAATGACTTGACTATATATACTATTTTAATAAAAGGTGCAATGCTTTATTTTTATACTAATTCTTAACTTGTAAGTAAAGCATGAAGAATATTGTGTAAATGGAAATTAAAATAAAAACTCCTAGTTATTACATATTAAAGATTTACTAAGCAATAATTTTATATTAGTAGGTGCTTACAACAAAGTAACAATTTTAATCTAAATTGTGTACAAACAGCGTAAAGTAGTTTACTATTAGTAATAAAAATAATACACATTTCCAGATTACACATCACTGGAATAATCTACAAACATAGAATCACAATGCCCCCAGGGTAATGTATGAATTTGATCCTGTAATACTTGAACTTTGTCATCGTTTCTTTCTAAAACTTGCTTGTCTACTTGCTGAGTGTATAAAACATCTTTAATTGATTTTATCATATTCATTTTACATCTATGCGCTTTATTTGTCAGCAGTACATTGTTGTAATCATTCAATTTTAGGTTACACGTTACAGACTTAGAAACACCTTTGGCTTTTTTAATTTCAGTTTTCACACTGTTTATGAAATATAATTTAGCTCTTAAACCGGTAAATTCTGTAATTAAATCGTCACCAACTTCATGTTTCCATAATCCAGGAATTTTAGCATTAAGTTGCGGTATGTGATATGGATTATTAATTCCGAAATTACTGGTATCAAACTTAGTAAGATCATCATGCATATCATGATAAAAATCATCTGTATAAATTAAATATAATAGGCTATCGGTATCTGTATAGCACAACTCAGAATTGTTTTCGTATTTAGTTTTAATAACGTCATAATGAAATTGGTATAAATGTTGCTTTGAATATTCCAAAACGGTAAATCCAATATAAATAGGTCTATCTAAAACGACCTTTTCACGGTACAATTCCACAGCTACGAAATTTTCTGAAAAAATTGTTATACTTTTTAAATTAGGTTTACATATCAATTTTTCAGCGCCAAGATGCTTATTTGTTTTATTTCTGGTATCTGACCATTTTGAAACTAATTTTACATCGGCTTGCTTACGTTTATTTTCGATAGTTTTTCCGAATATGGCATTATTCAATAATTTAAAAAAGTCCTTCTCGAAAGCAGTTTTGGAATTTTGACGAAGACTAGTATTCAGATCAATGTATTTTTTGAGAAAGCATTCTTGTCTGAAGCTAAGTATACGATGAATCTTTTTTAAAATCAGACCTTTTTTCAAACATTCTTTCAAGTGGACATAATGAATTACATAATTTTGCTTATCATAGAGATTTGCAACCAATTTTACTGATTTTCCATAAGGAGGTACTATTTTTTCAACTGCAAAAGGTAAGTCTTTATGCTTGTAATGTAAATAATTTGGATAATTTAAGTCTACTTCCAAAATATAACCGTAATCATTATCATCTGACACATCATTTACATCAAACTTGCTAATTTCTTTCAGACTCAAGAACTTAAATTCTTTCATTGGAAGTTTCTTCATCATAGCATAGCCATATAGATTATTACAATCAAGATATATTAAAAAACTAGTTCGTTCGAACTCATTAAAATGTGGTAAATATTTATTGTTTGCTACAGCATGACGTAGAGAACACTGTGCTAGCCCACCACGAATTCCTTTTTCTAATAACTCGTACATTTGTAAATCACTTATCAACTCAAGTTCAATGTCGGTATATAGAAGCATTGCATCCCAACTTAAGCTCGGTGACGTTACATAATAAGCCGGATCCAACTTATAGTAATGTAAGCTTGTTTTTCTAAATTTTTCAAATATATCGCATAGTAAAAGCACATCACATTTTATGTATAAATCTGTATATTCACCAAGAGATTTTATTTCGAAAATATTCCAAACTGTTTGAGCGTGTAAATATTCTTCATTAGTTACATGTTTTTCGCACAGACTGTTATAAAAATTATACTTTAAGGGAAGTTTCGTCTCATCAAATTTAGACCAAGAATCAATATAATCATATGGATAAACACCTTTTTTTCGCATTAAATCAAATTGTCTTTTATCAGTAAACTCTCTTGATAAGTTTAAAAAATCGTTTTCTGACAAACTTTTACTTAGTGCATCTAGACTAGAATTAAGAAACTGAAAGGAATCAATAAATTTAATTTGTATAGGATGATTGTTTTTTTCCGTATTTATTACTTTTATTATTGAAAGGTATTTTTCTTTAGTTTTCGGTATTATATTAATAGAACCTTCATACTTTGCTAACTCTTCAATGAATAAATGTGAGTCATATCCAGACAAATTATGAAAGACAACAGGAATGAATGAACAAACTCTATACATCAAATTGCAATGGGAGTGCGCTGCCCCACGATACTCAGATGTGATATGATCATGATCTCGGACTTTATCATTCAATAATAATTGTTTGCATATGTAACATGTCGTCGAATTTCGATAATCCATCTCTTGTTGAGCTGATAATGGGGACATTAGCTTTTTACTACTTAAAATCTTATGTATATATTTAACGTCTTTTATTAAATATTTAACAAATTTTTCCACGCAATCTGTACCTCGATATGAAACATACTTGTTTAATTGATCATTATGTGCGCAACAAATATAATAAGCGAAACATGAAGGTTGATGTTTTTTTAGTATCTGAGTATTCAAAGAGTTACTTTCATTACAGTCTATTAACATACATTCAAAATCAGCATAAATTAAGAAATTAATTTTTTGCTGCCTCTCGTAATGTTTGAACTTTAGTACAGAATTATTTTCAGGTAATATAGTCAAAATCTTAGAGCAGTTATGAGTCTTGTGTCTATTTTCTTTACTAAATAGTTGTAGACATGCATCACATAAATAAAGTTTTCCTTTAGAACGAGTGACTTGACGTCGCACTAGACGTATTAAATCTTTAATTAGGCAGTAGTGTCCGATAGATTTTTTTTCGATATAAAGTAAATTAAAATGATGTTGTCTTCTATTTTGTGTTGCATAAAGAGGTCCAGTCACAATATTATTTTGTATACCATATATATTTAAACTGATGTTAGAATTATTTTTTTCTAACGTTTTAATATCATTTATCGTAGGAGGAAATGAAATACCCTCAATATTTAAAACAGAGGTATAATGGGGGTATGAACTTGTTCTGCATACATTATTTTTAGCTGGGTATAATCCAGCAACTATACTCCATAGTAAACAACAATTATCATTATTTTTAATATTTATACAGCTTTTCGAGTGCTTAATAGCTGATGGCAGTTCTATATAAGACCCACCTCTCATAGGGGAATACTTGTTTATATTAATTTCAAGATGACTCATAGAAACCAATGTCCAACCAGATTGACAGTGCTGGAACTCGGTTAATTTATTATTTAGTTTACTTATTACTTTGGTTAATAATTCATTCAACTCAGTGTTCTTATATATAATTTCATATTTGGTATTAAACGACTTCAATTGTTGTTCGTCTGATTTTGATAACATAAAATAGGCGAATAATTCAAAACTCAATTTTATGCCATTGTGTTCATTAAGTGACATATTTATCAATTCTGTTATATTTGTTAGATGATCACGCAGGAACGCTTCTAAACCGAAGTACTCGTCTTCCTGAGTAACATTCAATCTGTATGTCATTAATCTGTTTTTGAATGCTGTTGCAATAATATGAATATCTTTGAACTTAGTATTCAATAAACAATTTGCTTTGTGTATATTCGTTCTCATATGATAGGAATACTGATTTTCTGGTATTTCAATTTTACATTTATGACAGGTTATTGACTTTCTAGATCTCGATTTGCTGTTGAGGTGTGTAACTGTAAAAAAGAAAACCAATGACGAGATTACTTACTTATATAATATTTATTTATTTATACTACAACATCATACTTCTAATAAGTACAATTATTAATAAGACATATTATATTAAGTATGTAAGTAAATACAATTAAAAGAAGATACAATTTAAAGTAAGTATGTACGAGTATATAAGTAAATATTGACTGACACCTAAGTCATCAAATACAGCCCTTAAGTATCATAGGCACCCATGTGGGTGATAGCACAGTTTTTAAAATCATTTTGAGTTGCTTTAACAAACTCCTTTAAGTGGGACCAAGATTCTTTATTTTCATCTAATTTTGTCTTAATGGTAGTTATAGCCGAGCGCCATCTATTTATAGGCATTATTTTTTTTATTTCTTCCGTATTATAAATTTTCACTTCTACATAATATTTTCCATCTTTAGTCTCGCTTATCTGTCGAGAATATCCCTTGGCCATCCTTCTAGTAAAATATGAGTATAGTGGTGGTATATTACCAGTTTTGTGGGATCTCTGTGTTGGAGTGACGCTTTCTTCATTATCACTGTCTTCACCGAATAATTCACCAGCTGTAACTCGAGCTGGCGGAGTTACTGGCGAAACGATCGGCTTCGATTTTTTTGCGCTTGTTGACTCTTCTCTCGACTTGCTGGACCTTTCCCGCTTCGTTTTTCTTTCCTCTGTCTTCCTGTTCCGCCTCGCCTCTCGTTCAGAGTCATCGCTGGAGACGAAAAGGTCGTTGCTAAGTAGTTTCGACCTGTGAACAAAAAAAAAAAAAAGATAATTGAATTGATGAATTGAATTGATTTGAATTGATGAATTGATGTTTGAATTTATTAGTGCATTGCAATCAATCTATTTCCTTTATTATTCCTACATTTTGAAAAGGAACTATTCGTGACGAAGATAAATAATTATATAAAACAGATATAAATACTATTTGATTAGTGCAGGAATCGATCCAGGACACAAAATGCTTACAAAAATCGATCAGTCAGCCACTGTGCTGACCGTGTTGAAAAAATCTATTTGAGTAGATGAATAATATACATAGCATTTGATCTGTGCAGGAATCGAACCTGCAGCACAGGAAAAGCATCACTCAGTCTCTGAGCTAAGCGTGCTAACTCTTGAAGGTCACCATTTTAATACTTGATAATATCAATCAATACATTACTCTGACCATTCAATAGTTAGATATGATTATGAATAGGTACTTACATTCTCGATTGATGCTTAGACAGGTAGCTTGATTAGGAGCTCGGAGCGTTGATTCCTTGCAGAGAGTACTCGTTCCAGAGAGGATTTGTACCGGAGACTAATTTGCGAGGCGTTTTTATAGGCCTGAAATCACGTCATTCAATCCAAATTTGTAAAACTGCATACTTGCAACAAAATTGTCAATTGCGTACACGAGCGTATAAATCGTAGCAGTTAAGGTTTTAAGTTTACGGTGTTTTATATAAGACGAATGATAAGCGATTTTGAATCTTATGTAGGTACTCACTTAAATCAATAATTGGGAATTTCAAACTTAGAAAAAAAGTTTAAAGGTTGTTGTTTTGGCAGAGTGTTTTCGACGCCGGCGGTACAAACGCTGCGGTTTACACGCTCGCATGCAACTCCTAGACACGTGGAGGAATGGAGATATGACGAGTCAGAATCTCATATTTCGGTATATAAGAATAAGCTTGTTTTTATCTTATAATTTTGAACCTTATTAAACAATATAATAATTTAGAACAAGTATAAAACCAGTACAATCTAAAAAAAGAATCACAATCTCGTTAGCGTTTCTACATCAATAATGTCGGTAAGTAAATCAGCTACATTTTTTTATTAAATTAACTATTTTTCGCAATTTCTATGATAACTTATTTCAATCTAAGTTTTTATGAATATAGACGAAGTTGGACAACCGATATTAATAATTATAATTTAATATTTGTACTTACCTTATTTATCCTTATGTTTCAGGAATCCGAGAATCTTTTCATTTCAACCCCGCCATACTCACCGAACCCAGCAGTACAACAATTACGTCAAAATGTGATGAACTATTTGGAAAGAGAGAGACCGTTTACATCATACTCTCCAATTTCACCACCATTGTATCAAAATGGGCAGAGGGAAACACCACCCCAGTTAGAAGAAAGGTTGAACAGCGCCGATACCCGTAACAACATCAACAATAAAAGACGAGGGAGCGAAAAGATGTATTCGTATGTTAAAAAGTATGTAAAGGGCCCACACCGTAAAATAATACGTATTCAAATCTTTGATGGCGAACAACTCAATGGTTCTAAATTATGCAATTGTAAAGCTAAAGTATGTGCTCAGCATATTGTTGAAAATATTTTTACTGATGATATATACGTGTGTGCTAAAGATATAATAAATAAAATCCAAAAAAAAATATAGTTAAGTTTGTACAATATACCTAAGACATAATGATTGTAATACACTATGTATTTTTACTAAAGCAAATGTAATTAATTAATAATTTAGAGATAATAAACAGTTAAAACTAATGTGTCTTTTAATTAACATTATAATACTACTTAGTTATAATGTAGTAAGTAAAACCGAGCGTAGCAATAGTATGTTTATATCACAAAATAATTAGGTATAGAAAGCCAGCTTCCTATAACGAGCGATACCTCACGCACACATAGATGTGGAGCGCAGTGCACATAAGCGAGTGGTCATTGTTCGTTACGACCGGCATACATTGCTGAGATCCCTGTAAGTACACGTCTATGTGTGTGTGTGCGCCCGTTTGCACGCGATGTAGGAGCTGTAACGCCCTGTACCTATTTACTTTGCGTCTATGTTGCTATTTTGTTTTGATCAGTCTCCTTATACAGAATTACTTACATTGCAAAACTCATGATTAATGGTATACTACTAGCGTACAATGACTTTGCCTGCTATATCTTCTCAATAAAATGTATGAAGAAAATACAGTGAACAAACTTATAAAGTATTCATTTTATTAATATATATTTACAGTAAACAATAAAATGTTAGACGCCGTGATGTCTAGGGTTTCCATTTCATCGCACCATTTTCGTTCAGTATATCAAGATGCACATTCCACTCCTAACATATTGATAGCTGAATAGACTAATCCTACTGAACTGTTCAATGATAGTTATGAACTGACTGGTCTTTTAATTCACATGAAGACATGTTATTAAATTGATCAATACTGAATTAATTAAAAGCATATTTTAATGAATTCAGTTAAAGTCTCATTTCGAATAGTGAAATATAGGAATACTCGAATGGTTGAACTGTGAAATATGGGGTATTCAGATCACAAATCTGTGATCTGAATACCCCATATTTCAACTACTGGCGTCAAAGACAACTGTGTCGACGGCTGCTGTTGCCTCTGCCGCCGTTCACGCGTGCCGCTCGTGTGATGAACATATGGCGGTAACCGTTATCCAGGAAAGCGTAGCTTAACGAAATTATGGCGCTGACAAATGACCAAAATAGGTTTGTCTTAAGAAAAAAAGCTTCCAAATCTGTATAGTTTGTGGTGGCGGAAAAATATATGTTAATTTTGAACATATTTCTCAGAACTTGGTTGTTACCAAAACACGTTTTGAAAAGAATTATGATACAAACTAACGTTAAACTAACCTTTTACCTTGAGTTCCAAAATATCTGTATTAAATATCAACGTACGTTACGTATTTAATTAATAACAAGAACATCTTATTTTAATGCAGAACTTGGTTGTTTTTTATTTTCGATTACTCAACTCAATTTTGAGTAAATAGATAATTGCTTCGTATTTCGCAATAAATTACAAGCGTTGTGTCATCGCGCTCCTCTTTCTCTTCTATGCAATCTGACAGTGACCGCGGTTTAGGTGTTGTTAGCGTCTTAACGGCTTTTCTCATTCTATACCTATGAAAAGGCGAGTGAATATTTAAGGGGATTAAATGTATTCATAGGTATTTCCGTCCACAGCTTCCTAGAAAGGTATAACATTTAAAGTAGGATTTTATTACCAAAAGGAAGTGGGTGGTTTTATTGTGCCGTGGGTGATAAATCATGTCATCTTAACTATAGCAACCTACTTCCTTACCTAAGCCCTTACAACATTTCCCAGTCGTGTTTTTTACTTTAGTAGTTACACAAGTATCTGTAAACTCTGTTTACTCCAGAAAGTATTAACCTGTTAAGCCCCGCGCGACACCGATTCGGAGTCAAACAATAGAAAATCAATTGTGTCTCATTAGCTGTCTTTGACCAATTCAATAGATTTAGCACTAAACGAATTTCAAACAATTTTAAAGACAGAAAAAAAAAAGAAAATACGCTTATTTGCGGAAAACATGACGCAAAGAAGGAACACAAATACAAAAAAAGAAACAAAAAGTTGTATGAACGTAGCAAAAGTAATGTAAGGGTCGTAGAAGCTGACGTTCTGCAGTTTCTGCTTACCCCCATAGAGGGATGGGGCAAAAGTGTGTATACATGTATGTTATGAATTTAAAACATCGCTTTTCTGTAGAACGAACGAAGAACCCTTATAGTTTCGCCATGTCCGTCTGCCTGTATAGATATAAGTCCCGGCTTAGCTCAGATACTCTTAGTTCTAGAAAGCTGTAATTTGGCATGGGTATTCCTGTTAATCACGCGGCGTTAGCGCGATGCGCCTTTGTATGACCAAGGTCAATGGCGATTCCCCGACCCTTAACAAAAAACAATTGGTTTCTTTATAGGAACCCGGTCTTAGTGAAACTGCGAACTTGAGACTACGGCTAGCGTAGAAGATATATGACAGTAATACATTAGAGAAAACGTTTTTCCGGTACATTGTCTTTGTTAGGTAAAAGGAACATTCAATTTGAAGACTGAATATATCAAGCTACCGAATTAATGGTTTGTCGTTCAAACTTTGTTATTGGTTTTAAAATTACTTTTTTTGTGATTGAATTTTCAGTAATTTTTCTCAGGAATAGCGGATGGGTAGAAGAATAGATAGATCAACTTTACGCCACTTTTGTGTCAAAATCTGTTTGTCATCAATAAAAAAAAAAGAATTTAATAGAATACACTTTGTTGTGTAGGTACACCATACGAATTACTTAAATAAATGTACAAATTTTACATAGGGTGACACAATGGGCGGTCTTATCGCTAAAAGCGATGTTTTAAAACAAGTAAGACAACCTTTGGATGGAATTTTATCTCTTGTTTGGGGTAAAATCTCATCCTGTCCTACAGAAAGCTTTAAGGAGCAGATGTATGATTTTAGTGACTTTTCAATGTATTATTACGCTTTCAAATGATGCAAGTAAGTTATGCAAAATGTATGTTAAACTAGAACGCGTAGACATCAATTATATATGTGAATATTTAAATATTTACATACTCGTATACATAGAACGGTCACGGTCACGTACGCATGTTATGAAATAAATTCAGGAAGTAATGTCTACCCAATGCATAAAAAACAATATTACCTTCAAACTACTTACAGGTACAATAGTTTGATGGGTACACTACTTTACAATAAAAAAAAACTTTTACCTAATGATAATTTATATCGGATTTGTTTTCTGACAACGAAAATATTGAACAAACACTTTTATCACATCAAGTTTTTTTAATATACTCACAACAAGTAGAAGCAAAATTATTCGTGGGATCTAGTTTGTCATTCGTTATTGTTGTGTTAAAGTAATTTGTTGAACAATTCATTATTCATAATTATTTTAAAATGTCTTTAAGACAGTGTAAACTAAATCCAAACAACTTTTGATATGTTTGTGGTAAAATTATACTAACAAAGGTGAAGAGACCAATATCAGAAGCAGTAATTTCTGAGGCAACAATAAAACGGAGGATTATGAAGCTATTGTTGCCAATTTATTGAATAATTACAAAAAAATGGGAGTTGAGATGTCGTTGAAAATTCATTTTTTAAACTCACACTTGGATTTTTTACTAAAAACCTGGGAAGCGTCAGTGATAAACATGGTGAACGTTTTCATCAAGACTTAAGTCATTTAAAGAGAGATACCAAGGTTATTGGTATAAAAATATGTTAAACGATTACTGCTGGTCTACATTAAGAAAAACTGATACAAATCAGTATAAAAAAAGATATATCGATACCTAAATGTGCAAAAATTGTGAAATAAAAAGTAATAATATCATAAAAACTTGACGTCCTATTTTTTTACACTTCACTATCCAACATAGCGTTAATTATACTATTAATACATATTAGTTTTATTTATGGGCTAAAATCTTGTAAAGTAGTGTTATTTTTGTATGAACAGACTATTTTATTATCTTTAATAATATCTGTGATTTTTGTCAAATTAAAAAAAAAATCGTTCCTAAAAATAAATATTCGCTTTGCAACCGAACGGCACAGCGGCGTGATCGCGACGCGCATTTGGCCACATGGCCAAGGTCAACGGCGTTTGTCCGACCCTTAAACGTAGCCATTATAATTTATTTTCAATCACAATTATAATGGCAATGATAATCACAATTATATTAATTAATATAAAATGTCATAGATTTTAGTTCTTCCATTAACGTTGTTAACATGAGAGTATTCAGACTTAAAACCAGACAGACGAAAAAGTAAAATATAATTCATAAACGAAACTGAAATGGGGACACATACAATTTATTGCGACGTATAAAGTTGTGTTTTAAACATTTTAAAATGAACATACAATAGAAATAATGTGTAGTCGTGCTCGTGTCCCGAGGTATTGTGTTGAGGTTATGAGTTATGTGTCGTGAGAAGGCCGAATGTGGGTGCTTAGCTACCATCACTAACATAGTAACTACGTAGCTTTTTCCTAACTATGCGTTTTGAAGGATGCCTTCAAGTGTTGTAAGAAAAACACCGGTCAAGTGCGAGTCGGACTCGCGAACGAAGGGTTCCGTACCATTATCTATAAAAACGGCAAAAAAATCATGTCTGGAGCCCCTTTATTTTATTCAGTTTTTTAGTATTTGTTGTTATAGCGGCAACAGAACTACATCATCTGTGAAAATATCAACTGCTGTTTGTCTAACTATCACGGTTCATGAGATACAGCCTGGTGACAGACGGACAGACAGACAGACAGACGGACAGCGGAGTCTTAGTAATACCCTGTCCAGTTTTACCCTTTGGGTACGGAATCCTAAAAAGATAGACAAATTGTTTATTTTGCAAAAACAAAACGCACAGTTCCAAAAATAATTACATAAAATACACACATACGCAGTAGTCAAAAGCCTCGTATTCAAGCATTTTTTTTTTGTTACAACAGTTTTTATTTTTCAGGAAAAATGGCGGTTGCCTTGCTGTATAACATTCCGATGATAATTATAATCCTACAGTTAGATTGATTGTCAAACTTTAAAAAATCTGACCATTTAATGGTACTCATAGGTACTTAATCCTGCCGGGGTCGCGGAAAGATACTTATGGGTCACCGAGGCCCCGGCAACACAGGCAACAGGAAGGAATACGGGTGGGTTTTAGTCAGGAAGAAAATAACTTCTCCCGCTCCGCCCAGAGCGGGAGAAGTTATTTGATGATTTCCCACCCTCAAAAAAAAAAAAAAAATAGGTACTTAATGATCTGAAAAAGGCATCGTGCTGTTTCTTTTGGTAGAAGGAAAATCTATCCACAGACAAACTGAGGCATGTGCTTACTCTAAAGCGTAGTTCCGAACACCGCATTTGCTCTCACGTGTCGACGCAGGCACGAACACGAGCGTGGACGCGCGTGTTGTGTGAGTGGCCTTAGGGAGCTGAGACACGGTCCTCGAGAGCAGTGATTTCGAACTTAAGTTCGCATCGCCAATGCCACTGATGTACGAATCGTGTCGGCTAATGCGGATGCACTCATTTCGACTAATCCTAGAGCCGCAGCAGCGCAGTATCGTGAACAAGTGCCCACGTTAAGGCTCTTACAGACTGGGGCGATATCGCAGTCGCGACATGCATATTTCTGCCTGTCGCGCCCGCGATGTAGCGCCAGACTGCACGAGCCTTTAGCATGTGCTTTATTATTAGCAGATTAATAAAAAAAATCGCTCTCCTATAAACAAATAAAAAAAAAACACTAATATCCGTATATCAACATTTGTATAAACCACCATTGTATTGTATTTTTTTCTTGTGTGAGTCCAGCTTAAAATAACGATTTTCTCTCATGGACTTACTTACAAAAGTGGCGATCTGTCCTATACAAACAATAAGATTCTATTTAACTTCAAATAATATAGATAATATTATCATTTTAATTTGTACTACCTGAAAATGATGACATTAATATTGCTGATTAATTGTATTAAATTAATTATTTATTATTGATATTTAATTTTGACATAACTATAATTTTTCAATGTAATTGTACTAATATAAAAGAAAATAATTAAGTAATAATAATGTATACATAATCAGCCTATAATGTTCCCACTGCTGGGATACAGGCCTCCTGGACAGGTGGCCGCCTTGCTTGCCCGTACACTGGTCACTTGAAAGTCTATATTTTGGATTTAATCGGACGCGGGTTATTATTTTTAATTTTGAAAACTTAACACAGTATATCCCCAAGGATTACGGGATAACGTAATAAAGTTTGCGGTTTTTGCGGGCGCGATGAATTGAGATTGAAAAAACGTGGTTTGCGGTGAGACGAAATGCTTCCGTTCGGCCCGGTGCACTATGACGTCTGACAGCCATCATTAGCTGTCACTAGCCGCAGGATTTTCTAAATCCCGCGACACACACTATCCGCGGCTGCAATATAAGCCTAAGACAGACTACAGACACCTTATAAACCGTCCACAATAAAAAAAATATAAGGGGCAATAACTTGCCACACCACCTCCTCTCTGTGAGAGGGAGTGGGCCGTAATCCACCACGCGTGCCCTGTGCGGGTTGGCAGATGTCACATGACTTCGAATTTTTGGTTCTAGGACATGCCGGTTTCCTCACGATGTTTCCAATAATAATGTATGATGCACGCTAATTTAGGCTGATAAGGGCAGGCGAATGATAATTGCTTTGCTTGTAAAAGGCTGTACTATCTTAAGAGGCCGACAACACCTAAAGCGCGGTCACTGTCGGACTGCATAGAAAAGAAAGAGAAGCGCGATGACACAACGCTGGTAATTTAGTGCAAAATATGAAGCAATTATCGATTTACAAAAAAGCTATAGACTGTATAAAAAAAATAAAACACTATTATGCTAATATTTCGCTTGTAGAATAATCTGACAAAAAATCAGAATGATTGCATGTATATCAGTATGGTTTTTAATCGTTAAAAGAAATTTTTAGAGGTATCTTCGTGATTTTTTTCTATCGTATCAAATTAGTTGTATTAAGTTTTCAACACACTATTTACCTTGCATATATCCTGAAGAATAACATATAATATTCTGATTTTATTTACTGCAGTGGATCATATACTTTTAGGCATTATAAAACTTACAAAATTTGGGTTTAGGTCCTGTAGTCCCCTTAACATAACGCCAACATTGACTTTGAAAATAACATAATCCTCGCACAAGAAATACAATAATTAAAAAAAGAGCATTTAAATTAAAAAAATACAATACATTGGTGGTTTATATAATCATTTGTTGTACTAAAAATATATTTGTTCCACAAAACTCTTTACCCGACCAACCGGTATTTTCCATCTCAAAAATCGATAACTCTGTTGTTTTGTGATTTATCTCCTTGATTTTTTTTTCACGTATTTGTGAATATCTAGGCAATAAAAGAAATCAAACATCATCATTCTAAAAAAAATATTTTTTGCGAAAAAAAATGACAAAGATAAAGTTATACGAAATTTCATACAAAAAATCATACAGTTATATTAAAATAGCAATAAAAGTTACACTTATGCTTAAAATAAGTTTAAAACTAAATTATTATTATTAAACAAACAGTTACATGACAAAAAAAAATTATTACTTAAACTTATCCTACTCATCACTTTCTATTTCCAACAATTCTTTAGCTTCGTCAAATAATTCTTTGGATATTAGAAAACTTGGTTTATTTAAGCTAGATATATAAGGATCAGATGTATATAACAAAATATGCAGAACGTCTTCGTTTGTTGCTGATCTGGAACACTTCCTAGCGTGATGTAACCTATATTTCTTATAATCTTTATTTCGAGCTTCCTGGGCATCTTCGGATAATTGTCCTATAGGCAAAACTGCATAATGCTCTATTATTTTAGCACCATGTATAAGTACTTTATGGACCGAAGATGGCATGTAGTACCAGTTATATTTGCTTACATATAATTGCGCGGTTACCAATGTATACTGACCAAATTTTTCTGCGTTTATAGGAAATCCCGATGACATAGTTTGAAGAATTACATATAGTCTCTTGATTAATTCTTCATCAATTCCGGTTATCTCTGCAGAACATTGGTAATTTTGGAAAAATCTCCTTGCCGTATTACCGTCATTGCTATTACCGGAACCTTGACGTGGTTTATCAATATGCAAGCCAAGCACTTCTCGGAAACGTTTTTGGACAAATTTTTTCTTGTCTTCTTTAAGTTGCTTGTTTTCTGGAGTCGTTGCAGACCACTTCTCAAAACCTAAATTGTAAGAAATATGGAGGATCATTTCCATAAATCTTATCCATGCGTGTAGCGTCGACAATCCGTATTTAAACGCATTTTCATTTTCAACTCTCGTTGTAACTTTTAAAAGATCATTCATTTGTCTGGGAGTTGCTCCACAAACAGTGCAGGTAGCACTGGATGATGTGTTTGTCAACACTTGAGCAACTTTCCCATCAATCATTGTCATAAACAGTTGATGTTTAACTTCGATGACTTTGTCTTCTATTGACACAAGAGTTGGAATCAATTGATTAATTTTGGCTTCAATTTCACTGACAACCGCTGTAGTTTTTTCGGGAGTTTCTTTTGCAAATTCTAATGAAATTGGTCTGCAATATCTAACAGATGAGCAAGTAGGGTTTTTCCATATGACCGTAGAAGTTTCTTCGTCTACTAGTCGCAGTGGTACAAGGGACACTATAAACAAATTAGCGTCCGATATTTGTTCGTTTTCTTCCGGTAGAGTTTGTTTATACTCACTTTTCCCGGAGGATCCATCACATCCCCATTTAGTGAAAAGCTTGAGACGATTGTAAGTCGATCCTGACTTTATCCTTATAATACGGCAGACTGAATGGTCTAAGAGATCTTGCAGGTTGATTTTTGCGCTTATATTTTTCACCGTAATGCTGGATGCAGGCGGATAGCAAGCCTTTTTTGCTTCACTTAGTGTTTGATACGAAGGCAATACAGAACTTAAATTCTTATCAACGAGCCTTTTTCTTAGGTACGCATATTGTGCTTTGGTTAAATCAGTTTCAATGCATATACTCAATGCTTCCTCTTTTGTAAAGGAAAGTGCGTTATCTGGATTGAGTATGTTTTGTAGAATAACTTTTTTCTCTTCTTTTTCCTTATTTCTGATAATAGTCACAATCGACGCTTCGTCATTTTCCCCCATGGATCTTAAACCTTGCACATAAGCGTTACGGACATGTCCCATTCCATACTCCTGGACCAGCTCCATATTTTTTCGTTTCTTTGTGTTTTCCGAGCACTCGTCATATTGTTTTGTTGGTCTTCCACGTTCACCAGAAGTATTCAAACCAGAATTTACAGTGGTTGAGGTACTGCAAGAATTCAATGATACTTTAAACTCACCATTTAACCAATTTGAGTATAGGCTCTCGAACCGGTCCGGCTTTCTTTGAGCTTTGGTCCATTTCTGGTTGCAACTCGATGTTAGATTTTTTTGAATACTCTCTATTACAGTATTAACGTCAGTTTCCGATAGTTGAAAATTTTCCAATAAATATTTTTTGAGGTCTGAAGTACTTTTCCCTTTTATTATTTGATCACAAAGATCGCGTCGAACACAAACGAATTCACTCATTGTTAGATAATAATGTTTTTTATGCGTTAATTGTTATTGAAAAGAAGTATCTGAACACTTTGATGAATCGTATGCTGAACATACACGGGTATTTAAAGGACTAATATTTTAGTGCCTTGTGCAAAAACCATGGGACAATTGATTATAACAGTTCTCATCGAAGTAGTGTAATCAGTACTGATTGTAATTATTTACCACAACAGATAAATATAACTTCCGCAGCAATATAGTTTATCATACTTGTGGTTAAGGTGACCACCCCAAACAAAATTGCCATGGGAAGATTCTTTCAAATATAATAGCAGTTTTTTAATTTGCAAATGTATGTTTTTATCATAGAAATAGAAAAAAACAATATAGACATCAAAGGATAATAACTAAATATAATATTTCATAATAAAAAAGAAGAACCGTAATTTTCGAGGATTTTTCCCCGATTGACATTATTGCTTCAAAATCACCTCTGGCGCAAAAAACGCGCAAGTTTTTTTTAAATCCTCATATTACTGAGTAGATAAGGTCTCTAATAGAGTAATTAACTTGACACCGGCTGCTTTCGGCAACAACGAAAACTCCAATTGAAATTAACAAAAACTAATTTTTTCTTTACTTCACTAAAAAAATATTAAAAAATTAAATAAAAATATTTTTTTTACAAAAACTGAACGTGGTTGCAAAGTGTATATTCTAAGCTATCTAATGATGTATAACACTAATATGTTTCCTTGGAAAACTTCCGAATAATTATGTGTTGAACTCCCTTAACGGTAATTTAATTGGCATGAAAATATTTATGCCCAATGTTTGAGGTTCATTTTATAAACGTAAAACTTTATATTTTTTTATATTTTGTAATTTATTCGTAAGTTCCATCTTTTGAGAGTATAAAACCATAAAACAATCTATGGATTTACGACTTTCGACAAAACCATTTTTGAGATGGAAAATACTGTTTGGTCCCATAGTGCGTTGGTCCCGGCTGTCATTTGTAGATCTTTGACAGTCGTTACGGGTCGTCAGAGCTCGAAAGTCTGACAACCAGTCATACCAAGGCGTATCGTGTTACCCAGTAGGTAACAGGGTTGTGGCGGTCAGATAGGCAGTCGCTCCATGTAAAATACTGGTATTCAGCTGTATCCGGTAAGACTGGCAGCCGATCCCAACACAGTTGGGAAAAGGCTAGGCAGATGATGATGTTTTATGATAAAAATTGCCTTTTTGTAAAAATGTCGCTTACGATATGTCGGCGGTAAGAGCTCGATAGTGTGAACTAGCTGCTGCTCGCGGCATCCCCCGCGTGGCGTTTAAGGCGCTGACAAGACCCAATTGACCAAAATAGGCTTCGCTTAAGAAAAAAAATTGCCAAATCTGTATAGTTTGTGGTAGCGGAAAAAATATATGTTAATTTTAAACATATTTCCCAGAACCTGGTTGTTACCAAAACACGTTTTGAAAACAAAATCTCGATACAAACTAACGTTAAACTAACCTCTTACTTTGAGCTCTAATCAAAAATATCTGTATCAAATATCAACATACATTACGTATTTAATTAATAACTAGAACGTCTTATTTGAATGCAGAACTTGGTTGTTTTTTATTTTCGATTACTCAACTCAATTTTGAGTAAATAGATAATTACTTCATATTTTGCAATAAATTACAAGCGTTATGTCATCGCGCTTCTCTTTCTTTTCTATGGAATTTGACAGTGACCGCGGTTTAGGTGTTGTCAGCGTCTTAATAAATATAACATCAGCTATCTGCCAGTGAAAGTCCCGTCTAGATCGGTCCAGCCGTCTCGGAGATTAGCCGGGAACAAACTGATAGACAGACAAATATTTTGTTTTTTTGTTGTACGTATTTTGTATTACCTATTGTATATACTTTCATGTGCATTTGGTAAAAAGCTGTTATTTCATTACAAACAGACACTTCAATTTTATTTGTTTGTTTTGATGAACACCAAAAGATTGTCCTTGTACGAGGAAACTATGTGTATAATGGAAATGAAAGAAAATAATGAAACTTTCCTTAAACTTGCGACTTCAGAACTGTTGTTTGCTGGATACAGGAAAAAAAATGTAGGTACATAAAGAACTTTATTATTTTTGTTTGTTTCGTGTTCTTATTATAAACTAGCATCGTAAAAGTTAAGCTAATTTGTTTCGATGATAAATAAAAAAAATAAAAAGAAATCGTCAGGCAGGCAGGACTGCCGAAGGAAGTGAAAATTTAAAAAAACTTTGAACAGCACATGATACTGTCGAGTATATACAATGTATTTAAAATGTACACAGGCCGCTGCGCGTCGCCAGACTGGCGCAATACGTCAAAATAACATTTCGGTGATGCGGGCATGTCGGTAACACGAACCTTTAAGTTTTGCCCCAACCAAAAATCGCTCAACGTGGCTAGAGAAGTTTATCTTAGAAAAATCTTTCATGATAATGTTATTATAATTGCGAAAGTAACTGTGTGTCTGTAACTTTTCCGCCTTTTTACCCGACTGCCTCAGGAGGGTAATGTTTTTCGAGAGTATGTATGTATGTATGTATGTATGTATGTATGTATGTGTGTCTATTTCTTTGGCACGCTCTGCAGCCTAAACGGCTTGATGAATTTTAACACATGAGGTGTCCTTAGATTCGTCTTAATTGTAGGAGTGACATAGGCTATATAATGTTTATAAATTGCATCTGCAAATACAAAAAAAAGGAGGGGAAGAGTTTTTTTTTTTATTAATTGCAACAATATTGATAACAAATAAAAGCTAGTAATAAGTAATTTTCAAATATATATGTTAATAAAACTAAAAAGCTTGAAATAAAATAAATTATTTAAAGAACAAAAAACCCGACTGCAAAAACACAACTGAAAAGGGAAAACAAGCATTATAATCTATAGAATTTTAGTCTCGCAGGCGGGGACAATCAAAAGTTACACCATATTTTAGGATATTCGACTGTCCCCGCCTGCAAGACCAAAATTATATAGATTATAAAGCTTGTTTTTTCAGTTGTGTTTTTGCAGTCGGGTTTTTTGTTTTTTAAATAATTTATTTTATTTATCCTTTATTAAAAAGTACCAGGTTCTTAAAAATTATTTGCAAACTAGCCTATAAGACTAATAAGTAATTTTAAATCTAACTTATTTTTTTACGTGATAATTATTTTAAAACTTAGAATAGTGTTGATTGTACAGTCTGCTGAAATAATATAAACATTTTGTTCGTGTGTTATAAGTGTGTCATTGTCACTATTATGTCTACACTTTTTACACTACACTAATTCAAAAGGTTTTGGTCGTTTTAGTCTTCGCACTTTATTTGTTAGGCCCAACAGCTGAATAGCCTCGATGTTCACATGTCGGTGAAGTCGGTGTTCATCGGCCTCAGCAAATTTGATTACGTATATTGGTGACGGGTTCCATTTTTAGATCACAATGGAGGGCGCATTAACAATACTCCTGAGTACCTTATTCTGGAATGTTTGAAACTTTTCACGCCTGAACCACTGAATTGATGGCTATGAAATTTAACACATCCTTCTCCAGGTCCCAGGCTGATACCTTGGGACCTAAAGAACGACATAGGCAAATTTTCGTCTTGGATATTAAAACAATATATAATACAAAACATATGCAGATGAAGTCGCGGGCAAAAGCTCTCATATCTTCTTTATCAATAAATTCACTAACTACATTTGGCGTATGATTTTGTAATCGCAGTTACTCGTAATTCAACACCTCTGCCCATCTCCGCATCAAAATACCTTAGTCAAAAAAAAAAATACAAAGTTTTATTGCTTGAATACGAACGAGGCTTTTGGACACTTTGTTTGTGTGTATTTTATGTTTTGTTTTTGTAATATGCGTTTTGTTTGTGCAGAATAAACAATTTTTCTTTCTTATCTTTTCTTTTAGTTCTGTTTTACGACCACCACGTAATGATAAATAAATTATATTTTTTTCTGTATATAAACTATACAAACACTTTCTACACGGCATTTAAAACAACTAATGTTTACAAGCGTAACATATAATACATATATTGAATATAAAATCGTTTGATATACTACTCAAAAGACATAAAACCTGTTTAGTCTAATATGTGCGGCAAAAATAATATTTAGAGTGTGATTTTTTACGGGCTCTGGCTTTTAATTTAAGTTTGAAAAAACAATAACTTTTTGTATAATAAATAATGTAGTTATTTTTTCTTTTTTTGTAAGTTCTATCATAATATTTTAAAAATTAGGAGAGGTCGGTGTTTCCTATCCGACTACTCTGACAAGAAATACCGACACAAACTAAGAAGTCAGTCTCTTTTAAAATCCATTATCTTGGTCAGATCACGTGAGGACCATCTGAAATGGTCTTTTAAGAAAGAACCACACAAATTTGTAGTCAAAGGGCTGACATTATTCCTTAAGACAGACAATGGCGCCGATTCCCTTGTTCACAAACTAAATTAAATTTAAGTTCAGTGCATCTTTTTCTTTCTATTTCATTAAGAGAAGGACAGAAGATAAATTTTAGTTCAGTCCTGTCAAATTATTCAGCGCTTGACGTAAATTGACGTAAATTTAGTAGGCATGCTTTTAATCACGTCTAAAGTTGTATGGAGTAGTGACAGGTGCTGATTAATTTGACAGGACTAAACTAAAATTTATCTTCTGTCCTTCTCTTAATGAAATAGAAAGAAAAAGATGCACTGAACTTAAATTTAGTTTAGTTTGTGAACAAGGGAATCGGCGCCAATGTCCATTAAGAAATTAACTAACTCCAATAACATCAAGATTATTTACCATCAATATTTAAAAAAACTCACTAAAAGATAACTGACACTATCTAACAATAGTTTATCACGATCACTTTCATATAAATCTTAATTAGCCGACAGACAGTAAGTACGAGTATCTACTACACTGCCTACCCATAAAATAAATCCAGTTTTGTGTAGTAACTCAGCACTTTCTCTCGAGACTGATCAGCGCTGGCGCAGTGAGGAAGTGAAATTACGATTGCTGTCGAGACAGGATATTGTACCGCTATTATCGCTGGGGTTGCCATGAGTCTGGGAGTCGGGAGACGGGTTTTAAAATTGTCTCGGCGTAACCCAGCGTGATGTCAGAAATTAAGAAAATAATTGTTATTATGAAAATAAATTTGTCTAAGCGTATTAGAATCGAGAAATGATTATTATGACATTTCTAATGTCATAATAATCGTGCTGGTTTAAGAAAATACTTTTTTCTTTGGTTGGGAAATTATAAAATAACTTCCCCCGCTGTGGGCGGAGGGGGAGGGTGTGTCTAAAACCCAGGTGTGTTCCTTCCGTTGACTGTGTTGCGAAGGGCCTCGGTATCCCTTTCGGACTCTCCCATGACCCCGCGGCAGGCATCGGCCCTAGTGGACCCCTACACTTGTGCTGACGACATCTCTTTGAGGCGTGCGTGGAATACAACGCACCGTCGACCCAGGCCTGCTGGGCTATTGCGTATCTCTGTTGACAGTTCATAATGATCATCATCTGCTCATCACTTGGCAAAGTGTTTAACGATTAACTGTCAAACAGTTAGTTTCGTATTGGCTAACTTCAGTGACTAACTAGGATGACGTCATAGGCACCCAGTACTGCTGATAGCCACCGTAACACATTTTGACAGATGTTTTTGTATCGATATTGCTAAGATTGCGATTGTGTAAGCTTAGTGGACATCAAATTGATGATCATTTAGTTTGTGGTGGCTTTCGTGAAAGACACTACTCAAAGGTAGTGTTTTATAAATTATAGTGATTAACACCGAAGCCAATAGTAAGTTAAGCGTGTAAATATTACTTCTTATGTTGTTTTATTGTGATTCTTGGTCGTGGCAGAAGTATGGCACGGCCAAGTGCGTGTCACGCACACTGAAGGGTTCCGTAGTTGGGAATGTTGGGATAAATTTATCCGAATTGCAAACTTGTAGTTGAGATACATGTTCTCCCATACATCGCTATACGTCACGGTTCATTCTCCAACTGCACATTTAAGTTGGTCGACTATTACTCGTTAACTTGTAAAGCCTACTTAGCTGTGATAGTTTTCTTTTTAATTTAATTTTATGTACTACTTGCCACGATTTTTTTCACATCTCCATAAACAACCATTTAGCCGGCAGGGGGACACTTGACTCTTACAAAAATTTGCACTTTAAAGCTTAATATTACGCAAACGGATCCCTGAATAAAAAGTGGTATTCACAGACCCGCAATAGTTTTGAACGGCCTATCCAACGATACCACCTTGGGATAGATGAGAAAAAAAATACATCCCCACATTTGATGCAAGAGAGGTACTTACCCTAAAAACATTTTTTTTTAATATTATTTTACCACTTTTACGGCTTGATTAATATGTAATCATCATAATCAGCCTATAATGTTCCCACTGCTGGGATACAGGCCTCCTCTCTGTGAGAAGGACTGGGCTGGGTATTAATATGTAATACCTGTGCCAAATTACAGATTTTTAGTACTAAGCATCTCTGAGCTACAGCGGGGACAAACTGACACAGGACGGACATGGCGAAACTATAAAGGTTCCTTGTTTACTACGGAACCCTAAAAATATAATCAAAATAAGAAGTAATAATAATATTTAGAGTAGGTATACGCGAGTAATTATGTAACTACGAGTACAACATGTTCCCGAAATATGTACATAGTTATGTAGGTACATACCTCATACTAGAGTCCTAACGATGTACATAGCTATATACAGCATCCAAAATGATCTTCTAATACTTTAACAACTTGTACATTATTTATCGTGGTTTTGTTTACCTATTTCGTGGTTTTATTTACCTACCTTTCCTTTGAGGATTTATTTTCACTAAGTTACACTTTATTAGCACAAGTAAAAACATACTATTTAATTTCGCTAGGCTGTCGAGTTAAAACTGCAAAAGATTGAATTTACCGCCAGTTTCACGTTTCAAGTATATATAAACCGCTTAATACAAAATGTTCCCTAAAATAAAGTATTCTAGCGCTCAAAAGGCGCTACTCAACTTAGCCGCATAATAGTCGATAAAAAATAGAGGCGTCAAGTGTTGGGACGATGAGCACCGATCCCGGTCTGTTGGTCACCGTAACGTGATGTCCACTTACTGTGATACGCAATACCAATGTTATGAAATTCTCAGTTGTAATCAAAGTTCGGTGTACAACTGAAGCTAGTTAGTCACTGGCAATGAAAAAGATAGCCAATAGCCCTGCTGGTCCTTATTCGACGGCGAGCTACCTACCAACTGCTCACCATCCGCAAGCCCGCGCCTACGGTGGCCGGAAATCCGCCTGGGATCCCCGACGCCCAGGGCGTCTCCTGCGGCGGATAGGGGCGAGAGGGCTTGAAATTTGCCTTTCCCTCAACCGTCCCGCCTCCTCCTTCGCGAGCGTTACTGCTTCGCAGAAGGAGGTGACGGCTGCCCATGCCCTCTCGCTCCGTATCATGGATAGGACCAGAGCCGGACGCGACAGATCTCCTCCCGGAATAAATTCTCAAAATTATGTTGGAAACCACATCAAAATCCATTGCGTAGTTTAGAAGAACAAGGCGATCATACAGACAGAAATGAAAAGCGTCTTTTTTCATACTATCTATAGATTTAATATATACTGTTAAAAAATTTCTTTCTCTTTCAGGAACCGAACTAGTGTCCTTTGTGTAGAAGCATAATTATTTTATTATTCTTGTATTTGAGTTCTTCTTGAAAAGGCAATTTAATTAGGTATATTAAATTGCCTTTTCAAGAAGAACTCAAATACAACAGTATAGTCGATAGCTCCTAGCAAGTTTTCTCGAGTAAAGTCAAACCACTGGATATTTTACAGGTCATGTCCGAGTGGAGATCTGAAATTATGGTGATCCTTATTATAACGGATGTATTGACGTTAAGCTCTCAATGGAGAGAATTTATTTTCATCTGAGTTTATGTTGTTGTAATGTGGTTAGTGCTGCCAGTGTAATGCGGTGACTTTATTGCACGTTTTTGTAAACTACATTTAACAAATACACTAGGTTACACATTAATACAGATATATCTTTTTCATCCCATCTATTCGAAAAGAGGCGAAGGGTTCCTCGATAAGTGCGAGCAAAATGGGTTAATCCGGCGCAACAGTGACGAAATGACTTTTGAAATTGGAACACTATTTAATTAAAAAGTTTGAACGCAATTCGCTTCGAAAAAAAGCGCGCCTGCCGACGCGGCATTGGTAAAACAAATAAAAAAATAATACGCGAGTACTTCTTATTCATTTTTTCATTACTTTTCGTCAAAATATTACAGACAATTTTAATTTAACATTAATATAAATTTGTAATTTGGTTATGTAAATATAAATATTCGTCACTTCTAAAAGCATCTTTTATTTCTTTTTTGTCATAGAGGGGGATGAGAAGCAGAGTGTGCCACATGTTACCAAAATTATTTAACCTCGACCGGGGTACTTTGAATCCCTCGTTACGCTTAGGATTCTACTCTAGAATCCTTCGCTTCGCTCTGGATTCAAACTATCGCACTCGCCCATAATACATTATTTTGCTTCCTTGTGACATAATCTAATATTTTATTTTTATGTATAAGTACTATATTCAGCTAGCTACACTGATTTCTATGATTGTTTTATCTTACCCGATTTATTATGCTACACAGCGGGACGTAATTACGACATTCGAGAGGTAGTTGCTGAAAGTCAGCGTGTTGACGATAGGGGTTCCCTAAGTCACAGCATTTTGTTGAGCAACGACCTGTTCTTGCACAGATGCGACGCACGGTTTAATTGTTCTTGTTAGTTGTTTGTTTGTTACAAAAGCATTTATTTTTCCACTCTGCAATCGGGATTTTGTTTTTGTTTTGATTGTTTGTTGTCATTTGCCAGTGTCGCAACACGGTTTAATTACGCAATGTAAATTGTCTTTGGTCCCTGTCGCTGATATAAAGCAATAGACAAGATTGACAAACTTTTATTACTCGAATGCGAGGCTTTTGGCTACTTTGTATGTGTGTATTTTATGTTTATGTTTTTTGTAATGTGCGATTTGTTTATGCAATATAGGTAAACAAGTTTTCTATCTTTATTTCTTTAGGTACTGCCCGTTTTAACTAACTCTAGGCGACACCTAAACGTTTTCTAGTGTTAGTGATAACAGGTGTAGGTACAGGCTGGTACAGTCACCAGCACATCAAATTATCACAATCTGTCAGATTTTCTCCAAATGATTTGAAACCTTAAAATTTTGATTGTTAAGTTCAAAATCGAATGAGAAAAATTGACAGTTCGTGGTAACTGTGCTGGCGACTGTACATATAACAAATTCAAATAAAACAAAACCTACCTTAATATAAAAAATAGGTATAAGTAGTATGACAGTAAAACAGTCTTTATCTACCATTTATGAGAGATTAGGAATCCCGACACAATCCCAATTAGCTTTATTTTAAAGCTCAATCGACTTTTATTCTTCCTCCATAATTTAAAGAAATAGGCCGTTACAAAAAAGTCGTGTGTCGACGAAAAGTTCTGAATTCACCATTGTAAACAACAATTATCAAGTATACCCAAGGGCATAATAATAATGATCATGAACCTGTCAAAAACTTCAAATTAACTATAAAATCGGATACTGATATCAACATAACAAAGAACCGCTTAAACAATAAACAAATAAAATCAGGAAGCAGTCAGTAATTTGATTTATATCAGTAAACAGTTTTCCGGGAAATATCCCGGTTTGGGATTTTTTGATGAATTTATGGATATCCGTTACTTTTTGTTGAGTAGCTACTGCCGAATGATGTTCGGTAAAGCTTCGGTTAAAGCCGAAAATTCGGTGGTGTTTAGAAGCAAATGTGAAAAGCAAGGTAACTTTTCCATATTTAAATCTTTGTTTCCAATTGATGTTATTTCCATTTAAACAAATAATAACTTTATGTCCGTGTAAATTAAGTTTATTTCAGGACAATTGGTATTTTTTTAAGTCATAAAAAAATGGTGACTCCGCAAACCGAACTTTATGTGTGGTATAATTAAGTTATTTTTCCATAACATATGTGTTTGTTTACATGATTGGAAACTAAATGGCGAAGAACGCAGCATAAGTCATTAGGTTGCAACCCCTACAAAAGCAAATATTGTTCTTCTTAGTAACACAGATAGAGATCGACGAGATCTATCTAGACTTCAATCTAACCTAGAATCTTATATATTGTGTTGTTATTGATCAGTGTTTAGACCACAGACAAGTTTCCTAAGGACTTGATATAACAATAGTCCCGGAACAGCGAACACAACCGAGTAGCAGCTGGTTTTGTAGGCATTTTACTATTTCTCATATCATTCAAAAACATTCTAAGACATTATGATAGGTACGTTTATTTTGTAGTATCACAAGTAATTATTGTACCTTTTTTTCGGTTTAGACTGAGGCATTTGCTATCAGAAAGCCTCTCTACGTGACATACCTACCTATTGGCCGAAATTTGGTCTGGAGGACTGCATTACGTGGTTATATTATTATAGCAATTATTATGGCTTTATCCCCAAGTAATTAATACTACACCGCGATAATCTACTTCTAATAGTCTATTAATTACTTAACAATCACCATCCATCACCATATTGTAAACTGTTGCCATTATCCCTAAATTGCTGGCTCTGTTTTGGCCTCTTGGCTTTCGGCCAGAGGTTGAAAAACATACGAACACGTGCCTACGGCCGGTCTTCAGTTGTTTTTAAAAAGTTCAGCCCATGTTAGGTTCTTGTCTTGATTTGTTGATGTTTAAATTGTTTTGTTTGCACGGTTTTAAATGGTTATTGCTGTATTTTAGAATTGAGATATAGGTATTAACATTTCCTTTCTATTTAATTAAACATTATCTGTCTATCTATCTGATTTACTACGAGAGATAACTGAGAGTATTTTTTTATCATTTGCTTTAATATTATTGATTGGTTTAGTTTTATATCACTTCCAACGAACTCTTATCTTTAGAACATAGGGTCATCCGAAAGTCTTATTTTATTTTAAAACAAGATAGGTAAAATATATAATATAATAAAATGCATAGGTACATAATTATAATAAAATATTAACGAAGTCAAAACTATACATTGAATATTTTTGGAAAAAAGTAATTGTAAAAACTTTTAAAATAGTAGCCACTATTTTAAATGTTTTTATTTACCTGAACATAATTATTATCTTATATTCCGGTGTGTTTTTGTCCGTAGGCATTGATTAAAACACCGCGCAAGTGCGAATCAGATTGACGATAGGCAATTTTGCTTAATTCCCCTCTTAATATACCAACAAACCTTCAGGCAATACTATTCAAAATTGCTATTCGTTCAAAAGTACCTTTTATGTGCCTATTTGAAATAAATTATTGGAATTTGACTTTGACTGTTAAATAAAATCTCATTACTCAAACAAAACAACTAGCAAAGTAATCAAACAATTTCACTATCATCAAATAAATCTAAAATGAAACAATAAAACCCAGTACCCGACTGACATTACCAGTACTCGGCTGTAATTAAAAGTTGTGTTGCCAGCTCAGTTCAAACGTAGCGTCTTCGGATTTCCGTTGGCAACACTGTCTGTAGTACGTAGTTATCTTTGTGAATATCGTAGTGCTTATCCGGTGGAGAAATGTGGCTTACGCTGCGCTGTATTGTCTGTGGTTGATAGAAAAAAAACAAATTGTTAAAATAATTATCATAATTAATTTGTGTTTTTTTTTTCTGTTACTAAAAATATGGTTATATAATATGGTTGCTATTACATAAAATTCCAACTAGACGTGATAAATTACGTTTAAATATTAAAAAAATACTTAACTTAGGAATTCATAGTTTTGAGATAAACATTCTATTATTCAAAAAACTGAACCTAATAAATCACAGTCTCAAGCAAAATACTTCATATAGATGAAAAATTACGAATTTTTAAAATGCCATTTTTTTCCACGAAATTTGGCATCGCTCCACTGTGCGCCGGGTGGAAGCAACACTCGGTTATTAATAGCTGTGTAACAATTTTTCTTGTATTCAGTTCGATGTCCGGGTCGTGCATTTAGTCATTGGAAGAGGTCTTTAAGTAGTTTGCCTTTCAAGTGAAACGGAGCAATTTAGATTAAAGGCTTATAAAGTTGTTTAAATAATTGCTCACGAGTTTGGCTACTTGTATTTGTGAAGTTAATATTTTATTCAGTGCTGCCAAAAGTGGTAATTCTTATCTCTGTGTGGAATTTACGCACTTGTGGCCAGCACGCGTAGCATGATGAATTCTATGTCTATTCTACTATGAATAGACAAAGTTCTTTCTATCCAACTCGTCATCTCTTCTGCCCGAGCATGGGGCGACCCCTACTCGCGTTTCTATGAAGACAAAGACATTTATTCTTTCCTTAGCAACGGGGAGGTAGCTAGTGATGTAGATAATTCTACGATAATATTACGTTTCGTTATCGAAAAAAATGTGTCAAACGCTAAGTTTTAATTAATAAAAACCAGCGAAAAAATATTTTTTTTTAACAGAAACAAGAAGAAATGATGTTCAAGTATATCGAAAACGGTGCGTCCTTTGCAAAATGTTAGAGAAATTCCACCCCCCTCCCCTGTGACAACCGCTGTGCAAGCAGCATCCCAACATGAATTTAAGTAATAAATACTGTTTTTTTTTTAACATTTTAAGGATAAAATTGTTTTTTATTTTAAGTTTTCGCTTTTTTTTTTAATCATCTCATGGATGGTTTTCGACTAGAACAACACCATTCCATTTTTCCCCAAAATGTTTTTTATTTATCTTAACTGCTCATAGTGCCCCTAAAAGTATACTCAACTCCTACAACTCCGCCCCTAAGACAACCCACTGACTAGATTGTTCAGTGATTAGAAAGGACGGTGAAAATATTGAATTGAGTTTTAAAAATCAATATAGATTCTTGTCTAAGTCCAATGTGATGTGAACTATTTATCACTTATTGAGAAGACATCTTTCTACCCCAAGTGTCGAAAGTAGAGAAAAATTGGTCGCCATACTTGACATTGTAGACTTTGTCGACTGAAGAATAGAAACATTTCTCTTCAAGAAATAGAGTAAGTAACTCTTTAAGAGTAGAAATATTTCTACAATCTGTCATTTTGTCTATTCTTCCGTTGACAAAACCCGTTTCTATGGTTGTCATATCTACGTGTGCAGGTATCTTAACTTCAACGTTCCAATTTTTTTTTGATTTCGTATATATTGTTAAATTGAATCGGTTTATCAAAAGGCTTCAACTCACGTTACGAATACCTTCATTAGATAAGTACCTTAAAAACCAAAAAGGTTGATATGGGATACCCGTAGAGAATTTACATAAAACATTTTACCTCAGCGTTAACCAAATTACTGGTAAAGAGAATCCAGATAACCTTTAATTAATATTCCATCACCATCCCTTCGAAATCGGAAACACTCAACACTGCACAGTGATCCACGCTTAATTTCTAGTTTACGTTGGCGTCAGTGATCATTAATTTCATACGTATTTGGTCCACTGGGCAACTGTGCCAATGCCCGGGCAGATTTTGTCCTGTGACACGCGAGCTCGTCACACTGTGCGACGACCGTGGCTTCGTATGTCATATGTGATATATGAGTGTCGTCATTGTTTGCACTGTGCAGTTTTTGATATTGTTTATTATGGCGACGTATTATCATTCTAGGTAGGTATATTGTTATGCTACGGCTACACTGTCGCGATAACGCGAACTATATTTCGCTCGTTCTCTGTTGTACAGCGAGACGTTGAGCAGTGTGCGACGGATAGCGTGCGAAGCTTAGTTCGCGTTATCGCGTCAGTGTAGCCGTAACATAAGCATTGTTCTTAACCTATTGACCGCCACGTCAAATAAGCAAAAATGTGCCCTCGGCGCCAAGCTACGAATTATTCCTTAAAACCTGTCATGTAGTCGTGACCGTGGCGTGCTGGGCACATTTTGGTCTGTCATGACTGTGGTGGTGAAAAGGTTAATTGCTGTATCTATCAAACTATTGTTTATCAAATACCCTACGGCTACACTGTCGCGATAACGCGAACTACATTTCGCGCGCTCTCTGTTGTACAGTGAGACGTCGACCGGTGTGCGACAGAGCGCGCGAAGTGGAGTTCACGTCATATTGCGACAATGTAGCCGTGCGGTTACAGACGACAGAAAAAGAATAAAAATGTTTGATGCTTTAAAATATTTCGGATCATCATTAGGAGATGAAAATCTCAACCACGTCCTTCATTCGCCTCGGCTTCTGATGCTGTCGGGAATCGTGCGTTTCAATTTCCAATATTAAAATATATTTTTTGGCTCTTATCGCTTGGGATGGTATCCAGAAATGGATTTTTGAGGTATGTAGCGACAAAAAAACTTCTAAAATATACTTCCGCCCTTGCTTCGCGCACGATTTATTACTAAAGTTCCCATGTCAAACCCATAGATACATTACCCGTCTGTCCACTATTCCATTGCTTGCTCAAGGATGCATATCCGGTAGACTCTAATAATCCTTCCTATCCTAAGGGCACGTCTTCCTGACCATTACCGCGCCCCCCGGTCTACTCTTTGATATGCAATGGTCTCTGTAGTCCCATGAAACATGAGGCTCCAGGGACTAGTGCGAATCCTTGGGTTCATTCGAGCAATCGAGTCTGGTTTAACCATGCTGGGGTCGGTGCATTTCATTTATTTCATTCATTCATTCAAAGTCCCCATGTCAAAACATCGAAATTTCTGTGTTATATGTAAGTTAGTACTTACATATAAGATAACGTATTGTGCGGACCCCAAATAACATGGGACAAGGGCAGGAAAATGATGATGATGATGATGATGTACCTACTTAGTGTAGTTGTAGTTCCCGGGTCGGGCAAAGTTATTGGGTTTTTCCGTCTGGAATTTCTCAGTAGCAGCCCGGAGTCTGGATTTGTGCCCGGTTGATGGCAAAATCAAAATCAAAAGTCATTTATTCAAACTAGTCTGAGAATCAGCACTTTTCGAACGTCAAAATTACATAAGACAGTCCCCCAAAACGCCCGCCCTTCACCACTTCCTAGTGCTTTAGCTGGGAAGAAGAAGTGGTCAACAAACTCCCCAGCAGCACAGCTGTCTGTTCAGTTAGAGGGAAAAAAAATGGATTCTATACAACAGTATGTAAAACAATTTACATTACGTGCAACATAAAACATTTAATTATTAGCCATAAGTCAGCTAGCACACCACTATACCAACAAAAAAAAGCAGAGATAAAAACGTAAACAGAACTTAAGACGCTGACAACACCTAAACCGCGGTCACTGTCAAATTCCATAGAAAAGAAAGAGAAGCGCGACGACACAACGCTTGCAATTTATTGCAAAATATGAAGTAATTATCTATTTACTCAAAATTGAGTTGAGTAATCGAAAATAAAAAACAACCAAGTTCTGCATTCAAATAAGACGTTCTTTTTATTAATTAAATACGTAACGTATGTTGATATTTGATACAGATATTTTGGATTAGAACTCAAAGTAAGAGGTTAGTTTAACGTTAGTTTGTATCGAGATTTTGTTTTCAAAACGTGTTTTGGTAACAACCAGGTTCTGGGAAATATGTTCAAAATTGACATATATTTTTTCCGCTACCACAAACTATACAGATTTGGCAATTCTTTTTCTTAAGCAAAGCCAATTTTGGTCTATTGGGTCTTGTCAGTGCCTTAATGCCCAAATAAAATCCTCCAAGCATAAAAGGCGTGCCCGCTTACATATAGCTATAGCTGTATAGGCTCGCCTTCTATTACATGGGACTTGAACATAACTGGCGAAAGGTGGGTGTACTACTAACAGGTACACCTCTGCCCAACCCTTCGGGGAAACAAGACGTTGTTTTTGTGTATTTAAATATTAATGTATTATACCCATAAACCTTCCGCAATACATGCAGTACATTATGATGAAAATCACATCAAAATCCATTGCGTAGTTTAGACACGAAAAGCCACTTAATTTCATGTATATAATTACTTAAAGCCGAGTCCTCAAAATGCGAAAGAAATCCTGCTGACACTTAAAACCCTGCTAATCCTGCTAGAATCCTGCAGGCTTAGCATGACGCTTTCTATTTCTACGAAGAATAGACGCAGCTCTTTCTATACAAAGTGACATTTCGTTTCTCCATTTTTGACATCGCACCATAGAAATACTTCTGTATAAAAAATGACCTAGACAAAGATCGTTAGAAACGAAAGACAAAATGACAGATTGAAGGATTTCTACGGTGCGATGTCAAAAATGGAGAAACGAAATGTCACTTTTTATAGAAAGAGCTGTGTCTATTTTTTGTAGAAATAAAAAGCGTCATGCTGCTATTTTCTTAAAACGCACTTAACACTTTTTAATAGGTTTTTTTTTATTTGCAGTTGGTATGTGGTGTGTTTCTATATATTTATTTACAGTCTGTGCTAAATAAATTGGTTTTTTTTCTCTCTAATCATACAAATCACTAAATTCACGACATAACCCCATAAAATACAAAAAATTGGCAAGCAAACTAGAGAGGTCTTTTTAAAAATTCATAGCTATCCAAACGTAAACTGAAGTCGTTTACAGCATGGCAGGAATCCAGGAGTTTTAACATATTTATAAGATAAGTGACGATGAGTTCCGCGGTCTCGAAGTTACCCAGGTATTCCATTTTAAAACTTCGCAAAATACTTTACGGAACCGATTTGTAACCGAGACTTCGAAGTTTATTTTCTTTGAGGGTAGATATTTAAGAAATGCGGTATTTTGTGCAGTTTTGAGGACATTATGTGGGGTTGCTGTCATTAAAATGGCATCAGTGACGGTCACTAGGTTAATATGCAGCTGGCTGGAAACACGTTACTCCTTTAAAACTTTAAATATTTGGTTTTACTTATAAAAATACTTTAAATTATTTTCTTCCATAACTTGAGATAGTGATGTCCTTCTTAAATACCTATTCTCCAGGACAAACATAGCATAGCATAATTAGCCTATAATGTTCCCACTGCTGGGACACAGGCCTCCTCTCTTCGAGAGGGAGTGGGCTGTAAATCTAACACGCTGGCCCAGTGCAGGTTGGTAGATGTCACATGTCTTCGAATTTTTGGTTCTAGAACATGCCGGTTTCCTCACGATGTTTTCCACCACCGTTTTGAGAGCAGTGGTGATGAAATAATTTACAGAAAGTAAAGTGCCTGTCTGGGTTCGAACTCACGACCTACAAATCGTAAGTCGGGACCGTTACCACTGGGCCACCACAGCTCTCCAGGACAAACAGTTTTTACAAAATGGGCCGAAGTCACATTAAGGCTCCTACATACTGGCGCGACTTGTCGCGCGACGCGACGGGACACAAAGACACCGCGTGTAGCGCTACAAGCGGTGCCTTTGTGTCGCGACGCGTCGCGCGACAAGTCGCGCCAGTATGTAGGAGCCTTTATTTTGTGTGTTGCACGTGATGAAATAGCCCACCCTCAGCCCACCATACGATGGCGACGCTTCCACAATGGGCATGTATACCCTACATACATAAACTCTCGTGCAACACACAAACGGAGGGTAGGCAGAACGCCACTTGCAGCGATCCTCATATACTGTTTTTGCTTCGTTTTCGTTTATACGTCACATGCACGCTAATCAGCACATTAAACACACTATCAGCCACCATCTGAATGAATTTGAAGTATATTGCCAATCCATTCCTTCATATGTTCGAAAAATTTGTCTCCTCAACAACGTAAATAATGCTGTTGTTGAATTCTCAAATTGAAGCCCATTGCTACTGATAGTGAGTTACACAATTACCCCGCTGGTCATATACGCACTTGTCCTTTCTGAAGAACATCGCCAGCAGGCTTAGCACGAGAACCGTAGAGAAGCGTTTTGTCGTCGGAAGAGTAGACAAAAATGACGTTTCCGTGTAGACAGTTGACAGTTTTCTACCGAGAAACGTAAACAAGCGATTTCTATTTTAAAGTAGAGTAGAAATAGAAAGCTTCATGCTAAGCCTGCAGTAAGGTCAGTATGTCCTTCTAGAGCGACCTCCAACAGGCTTAGCATGACGTTTTCTATTTCTTCGAAGACAAGACACGGCTCTTTTCAAAGTGACATTTCGTTTCTCCTTTTTTGACATCCCACCGTAGAAATCCTTCTACATAAAAAAGGACCTAGACAAAGATCGATAAAAACGAAAGACAAGAATAGACACGGCTCTTTCTATACAAAGTGACATTTCGTTTCTCCATTTTTGACATCTCACTGTAGAAATCCTTTTACAATCGTAAAAGGATTTCTACAGTGAGATGTCAAAAATGGAGAAACGAAATGTCACTTTGTATAGAAAGAGCCGTGTCTATTCTTCGAAGAAATACAAAGCGTCATTCATGCTAAGCCTGCTGGTGTTTCAAAGAGCTTTTGTTATCCCATTAAAATATAAAAGTATATTTATTTACATAACCAAATTACAAGATGATTATTAACATTAACTGAATTAAATTAAAATTTTGTTATCTATATTGTAATACATCTTGTAAATTTCGAATATCGGATAATTATCGAATGGCAAAGATGTTTCAAGTTCTTCAAAAGGACAGATTTTGTCAACAATCTTCAGTAATCGCCGTCACAGATATAATTACCTTTCTTATATAGGTAGATTGATGTTAACTTTAAAAAAAAGATTGGTGTTACCAGTGTGATGCTGTCACGAACAGAGGATGTAGAATACTGAAAACCTGAAAAATTCAATGCAGTTATCAAACCTTTGGAGGTGTCCCACAGATATTTGCAACATTTCGGCCTATTCTTTTCGTTTGTCAATCGTCTTTTAATCGTCATGATATCGGGTATGTGATAATTAAACAAGTCCTCCCTTTAAATCAAACCAATCCAACGTTGCCTAGTGACAGAAATAGACCAATCTATTTCCCTAAGGCAATATTTCCTAGAATATCTTTTACACGTGGAGCTTTACATACTACTATTAAGGGTCGTGGAATCGCCGTTGACCTTGTCCATACAAATGTGTGTGTGGGTGCCGTTCGGTTTCTTAAGGAATATTTATTTTTAGTAACGAAAATATGAATATTTGAAAAAATCAGAGATAGAAATTATAGATCATAAAATACTCTGCTCATACAAAAAAAAATCATGAAAATATGTTAAGGAGTTTGGAAGTAATATAGTTTTTTATGCTTTGGGTAGACATTACTTACTACTACTAAATTTATATCATAAAGTATTTTACTACAAATATTAAATATTCACATATAGAATTGATGTGTATGCGTTCTTGTTTAACATACATTTTTGCATAACTTACTTGCATTATATGAAGGCGTAATAACAGATTTAAAAGTCACTTAATTCATATACCTGCGCCTTAAATTTAGGTACTTAGTCCAGGTTCCTAGGGGCGTTTTTTATCGCGGTGATTTTGTTCTACGCAATGGATTTTCAACGTACTGCTTAGCGCTGAAAATTAAAAATCCAACTTTCCAGTCTCAATCCAAGTCTTTTTTCTTGACGCGCTGGTATGCGCACTGTTGTCCCAAACCTCGTCTCAATACCGAGGGATGAAAACCCAGTGCGCGATAAACAATCGTCGCGTAAAAAAAGCACCCGTGCGAACCTTGGGTAACAGTTATTCTGAAGTCTTTTCCCAGTAATTGCCACACAGTTTTCAAACGAACCCTTTTAAATGTATCAACGCTTACTTCGAAACTTGCAGCTCTTAAGTCGCTTTAAGTTCCGTAGTCTTGCACTTCCTTAAGTCCGCTTTTATTAATAGTAAGAAGTAACTCCGTATTTCTTTAATAGTTCAGCTGCTACGAAGTATGACCACTGTATTACTTATTATACCTACTACTTCTGTAAATAGCAGAGCTGACATCTTTTTTAAATTAAAATCTTTTTATACAGGGTTATTTTAAATTGGCTAGGTAAACTCCGCAGACGCCCCCAGAAACTACCTGCTACGATCCTCCTTTACGATAGGTACTCCTTTTGTTTCCTTTCTGTTTAAAATTCACTTTTAGTAGTTGCTGTAAAAGTCGTCATCATCATTTCACCCGAAAGACGTCCATTGCTGGACATAGGCCTCCCCCAAGCACCGCCGCTTCGACCGGTTCCATGCTTCTTGCATCCAGCGGATTTCTGCGGCCTTCGCCAGGTCATCGGTCATCGGCATTAAAAGTATTTTAAAACATCATTGAAATGAAATCGTTTATTCTGTAAATAGGATATCAGAATCACTTTTACACGTCATATTAAAAAAAAAAAAAATGACCTAGATGGAGTCGACATTTTCTATCTGACTACCCCTGAGAAGAAATGGCGAAACAAACTCAAGGGTTCAAAGTTACAATGACATTCTGATCAGCTGGATGACAACCGTTTAAAATATAACTTTTCAATAATTAGTGCCATATTTATTTAATGTATACTACGCAAAGTCTATTCAAACCACATTATCTAAGCAAGCAACCTATCTCTCTACCAGAAGATAATTCTCATTATCTAAATCCAAAATCTCGTCCCAGCACCAAAGTTTCCTTGACATGTCCGAGACATGGACGAAACATCATTAATTTTAGCGTATTTTGTCCAGTAGACAGACGGAGGCCGCCCACAGTGGGGACAATGGAAAGGGATCGCTAGAACTATGATGAAGAGGAATTATTTTCTGTTTGTTTTAGGAATTCCAATATTCGAGATGGTGTGTCAGGGTTTCGAAACACTTCTTTTATTTCGTTTTCCGATAGTTAGCTAGCTGTTTTTAAAATGCTACCTGCAAATTTATGTTTCGTCCAGTCTTTTGGAAATAATTTCTTAGTCATTAAGGTAACTTTTATCATAATTTGGCATTTTTGGTATCTCTTCTTGAAGAATAGTAGGTGGGGCTAAAGCTGGGGTTCGCTAAGGCTGCTTTTCCACCAGAGAAGTGCTATGCTACGTTGCTATTACTTGCTATGGATGTGTTTGATATCCACCAATCATATTCATTGGTCCACATAGCATAGCACTGTTGGAAACGGTTTCAACTAAGCTATGTTTTTTTATATGGAAGGATGCTTGCTGTGGATGCGTTTGTTTGATATCCACCAATCATATTCATTGGTCCACATAGCATAGCACTGATGGAAACAGACACACAGTTACGTAGCTTAGTTTTCACATCCTCGCAGCACAGCTGTTTATTACATATCCGGTAGAAAATCATTCCTAAGACTGCGGTCGCCGCAACATAGCGTCCGAAATTGACCGTTAAATGACGTCACTGAAACGTTATTTATGAAAGTAAGTAAGTAAAGAAGGAAATAAAGAAAGAAAGAAAGAAAATAAATTTATTTGACCCAGGTTAAGGCACACAATATTCATACAAATCAGAAAATACTTAAAACCGTATTGTCTACCTTACGGCAGCGCCAAATAGGCCCGGTTCAGCCAGACAACTATATTAGTGCCTGACGCTAGTTTTCAACTGGACACTAAGTACTAAGTAGGTGTTTTCCTACAGAGCGTTTTTTGACACCGAAAAGGACAACCGGTGCCATCATTTAAGTGTGAAGAGCGGGCGTTTTTGGGGGACTGTCTTATGTAATTTTGACGTTCGAAAAGTGATGATGATTCTCAGCCTAGTTAGAATAAATGACTTTTGATTTTGATTTTTAACAAAGATTCCGATAGCATACCGCCTTTTTTTACTAAATCATCTTATAAACATACATAATATTTATACATGCACGATTTGCCAAGTATTACCTCTGCTCTACACTTCCCCTTCAAAAAACCACATATTCCACGCTACTGGAATGAATATTGAATTTCGGAAAAAGGTGTGAAAAATGAATTTATTTTCTGAATTCCGAATAGTTGGATGCCAGGCGGTCACTATCTAACCTGCGTGGTTTCCAGCGGATATGGGCTGGCGTTTTATTTTACACTCTAAACCAGGGATTACCAAAGTGGTCGATATCGACCCCTTTTTTTTTCTGTGGGATATCATCAAATAGCTTCTCCCGCTCTGGGCGGAGCGGGAGGGTGTGTCAGACTCTTACTGACTAAAACCCACCTGTGTTCCTTCCGTTGCCTATGTTGCCAGGGGCCTTGGTAACCCTATCGAACTTTCCCGCGACCCCGGCAGGCATCGGCCCTAGTGGACCCCTACACTTGTGCTGACGACATCTCTTTGAGATGCGCGTGGAATACAACGCGCCGTCGACCCGGACCTGGTCCTTACCGGACGGTGAGCTACCCATTGCTCACCGTCCGTGCAAGGCCGCGCCTACCGATATTGTCCACTTGGGGTCGAAAACGGTTTCTCAGTGGACGATATAAACGAAAACTGATCGTCGAGGTCTAAAATCAACCCCTATAATTAACATAAGTTCTTATTTAAAACTTTCAAGATACTGTATAAGTTGTGTTACGTGTACCAACTTGTTATAAGAATGACTAATATTTTAGTAGGAAGTATCATTTTTGTACTTTTAAAAAACTCAACAAGTCGATAAGCGTGCACAGGTTCGTACAAGATAAAAAAATTTGGCTATGGGGGTCTGAGTATCAGTTAATTTTGGAAAAGGGGTCTCTTGCCCAAAATAGTTTAGGAATCCCTGCTCTAAACGAATGGTTGGTATCTACGATACCTTATAGCCATATAGCCGTATAGCCCATTCACACTACCAGTAGTATCTATTTCCCGGATCGGTTTTTACTATCTGTTAGTATTTTCGTTTGGTAGCAAGACCTGGAATCGCCATTTCTGTTTAAATATTAGAAAATGGTGGAAAAGCGGCGATTTTAAAAAGACTTTAAAAAGTATAAAATCTTGTTTTTGCAAGCCATTCTACATTTTGTTTTTATTTATGACTTTTGACTTTTTGACTTTTTCACTCAAAATTACTTACTTATAAGCAGTGGCTCCTGAATATTTTGTTAAAAATTCCTACTGTTCCAATTCTTATAATTCAAAAGCGTCTTCATTTGTTTCTACCGACCGAACATACCGTCGAAAAACGTTCATAGAATAGAATAGACTTCTCTCTCTTCTTCTCTCTCGTCTTCTTCTTCGTCTTCTTCTTCTTCTTAGAATAGAGGTCTTTATTATGTACACCATAAAAATTACAGATATAAAGTTAGAAATTTTACATAGGGTGACACAATGGGCGGTCTTACCGCTAAAAGCGATCTTAAAGACAACCTTTGGATGAATTAGGGGGGGAGAAAGGAGAGACAATACTGCAGGTAGTCTGTGGTGTCCCATTTACATTTAAACAATAAATACATACAGACATAAAACATGTTAAAATTATCTATATAATAATATTCAATAATATTCATAAAACTAGTGTTAAGAACAAAAAAGATAAAAAATATGTTTAAGGAGAGAGATAAGATTATGTGTTCATACCACGGAAACAGCGGCACTTAATCACTGCGGTAATCGGTTGACACCCGATGTGCAGTTGCGCCACTAACTCATGCTCAACTGACAGATGGCGCCACGTATCCTGTCATATTTTTGGTGGCCATTATTTTTCTACTTTTAAGGGAATGCTTTGTACCCAAACCCATATTTGAACATCCATTAAGTTCTAACGGGTGTAAAAAGACATTTAACGAATGCGAGAGTCTACTACTAGAAAGACACTCCCCGACATTATTGTGAATTTTTTTTTGCATAGGACCATAACTGGGAGCCTTCTGGTTAAGGAGATAATGAAAGTCAAAGTTACATCTGTTTTTTACTTTTTATAACGAAAACAAGTTATAATTTATAATAAAACAAGTTATAATTTAACCTGTGCGCGACACCGATTCGGAGTCAAACAATGGAAAATCAATTGTGTCTCATTAGCTATCCTTGACCAATTAATTAAAGTTATAAACTAACTTAAAATACTTCCACAATTGTACTGTTGCATGCACACACAAGCACCATCTTTTGCGAGCGTTACATTGCGCGCTGTCGTAAACAGTGACTTTCACACTAAAAATAAAAATCATCTCCCAGCCATAATTTTTGCTCAATGTTACTTAGTTTGATGTATGTACAGAATCTGCGCATTCTGTACATACATCAAACTAAGTAAGTAACGGGTAGGTCAGATGGGTTTTGTTACAGCCTGTATAATAAAGACACATACATACATAAAACTCACGCTTTCTTCCCATGCATACTCCTTTTGCTTCGTTTTCGTTATATTATAGATGGCCCATCAAAAGAGACCTCAGGCACACAGTGCCTAGATGGCCCAAAGGTAGGACATGTCCTTGATATCTATGAGAGAGAAAGAAAAGTATTTACTGTGATTCGCACATGAAGATACACAATGATAAACGTATAAAAAAATAGTTAAAAAGGAAATAAAAAACAGAAGATCCTGTAGGAGGCTAAATCCATCTTATGCCAATGTCATCGGAGGCCATCTCAGCATGATGCTGCGACATTTAAAAATAAATATCACAGAGCTGGTATTCTGATATGGCCCTCTGCAGCGCTGTGATGTCTCGGGCAGATACAAAGATACATAAATAATTATCAATAAAATTGATATAAATGTAAAATGTTCACAAATTCTTGTGTCCACGACACAGGGAAACTTAGTGTGAAGGCTAGTGCTATTTAAATTTGTACATTCAAGTTTTTATTATTTTATTAAATCAAAAGTAAAATATTCATTTAATCCGCGTGTCAGCACCCGACGTAATCTCATTACTTGTCTGTGCCTTAACGGCCTGTGGCACTCTGTGGCATCATGTCTACAGACCCAAACTGATAAAAAGTAGCCCCTTTCATGACTCTTAGTATTTTTTTATTAACTTACGGCTTACGTCAAAATGAAGTAGACGTTTCCCAAGTTATTCTGAGAAGAAACGCCGAAACTAAGTCAAAGGTCCATAGACAATTTCTTGTGGTTCCATATAACGTGAGAACAATTTCGGCATTGACCTTTACAGATGGATTGTTTTCGACTTTGGGATATTTTTATCTTGTCAGTTAGAATTGGCTATCATCATTTCAGTTCAACAATTCACAGGTGAAATGTTACTTCAAATAATTGTTACATGGAGTTTCGCAATAATTACTACGCTTCGTTTTTAATTTCCTAACATTCTGTCTTTTCCACAATCAGCGGGTTGGCAACGTCACCTTTTCTAACCACGTTTTGGCCTAGCTAATGCTAGGCCCAAAGTACGTGACCACGTGTATTAACACGTAACGAGAAAATTCAAACGATTTTAAAATTAAATGTATATTTACCTAGTTTAAAGATTTTATTCATATCTATGAGTGATGATACTTTGTGCTTGTCGCAAAAATTTTAACCGAAATGCTATAGGATAGTTGTAATTAAGATTAAAAATAAAAACGTAATAAATAGTAATAACGTAAAAAAACGTAACTTTTTTTACGTTTTTTACGTATTTTTTTTACGTTTACGTCGCGTGTTCGTGCCAGGACCTCGGGAAGGAAAAGAATAAGTTATACTTAAAATCTACCCCACAATGTTGCCAGAGCTAAAACTGTATTCATCCATTACTTATCGTATAAATTTTGATATAAAGCTTAGACAAAGTTGTCCAGTACTCAGTTGATTCCACGTTTTATGAAAGTGAAGTTCTTTTTATTTTAAAATACGATGCAATAAATAAGAGTCATCATAGCGTAATGCCGTGTTCTACAGCCGAGAACACAAGTGCTTTGTTGTGGAAAATATAAATTAAATGATTTATGTTTTTGTGTCAAAATGAGAGTTCTTTTATGCGTGTAAATTGTAATTTTACGCTATTGTGAGCATAAGATAGTTTTTTAGTTTAGAGACTATAAAAGGTTTGGATATAGATAATATTTCTTACTCGAGAAGTTTTATTGTTTTTGGATTGGGTTATCCCTTTTGGCAATAAACCTTCTAATCCTGGAGAATCATAGTTTTATAAATGCTATAGAGTTTAGAACTCGCTTAAAATCGATCCCTATAATTAAAAGCAAAACTAAGATATGTTAACAAAAAAACATTTTTACAAAAAAAACTACAATCGACTTCCAAAAAAAAACACTACAAAGTGAAAATAAATTTAGTTTTGGAAGTCGGTGTCTTTGAATCTGTATTTTATTTCTTTGCAAATGAATTCCGAAATTTCAGTTATTTTTCAGTTTGTATTTTTTTTTTTTGGAAGTATTTTTTTATTTTTCACTTTTTAGTTATGTAACCCACACTACTTGCCATGTAAACAACAGTAACATCAGTATATCATCATCAAGATATACAAAGTGGATTAAATTCGAATTATCGAAGCTAATTCAAAAACTACATAAACAAAGTTAATCAAATTTATATGGGACCACCCAAAAAAAGAATTTTCCTAATCGGTCTAGCCGTGTTCGAGTTTTCGAGAAACGAAAATACATTTTTAAAAAATCTCACGAACTGAGAACCTCGAATACACCTTTTTTGAAGCCGATTAATCTATTTTTTTTTTTTAAATATAACATTTTTTTTTCTTTTCTTTCTTGACTAACAAAATCTTCAATACCTCACATGTCTCTATTAATTCCACACCATAATAAAACCTCGTGTAAAGGAATGTAGTGACTCAGATATCAAAGCGCAAGACGACTCAGAGCCAGCGTGAAGATGGCACCGCGGTCCGTTGCACATGGACTAGAAACCTCATAACCGTCTCGTCTCATGGGAGACAATTTCGCGTAGAAATGCTTTCTCTTTTAGCCTGAGCTGTGTAAAAGTTACATAGCACATGCTTTGGCTTAGAAAGAAACAAAAAAAAAAGTTTTTATTGGGTCTCGCAAATGAAGACCACAGGCTAAATATTAAAACACAAAAATAGAAAAAAAATATAGAAAGAAAAACACCAGTATAAAAAAATGAAAAAGAACTAAGTCCTGTACAAAGCCAAAAGGGTATAACAGGACAAGTTCCCGTCTCTATCTTGCATTTGTTATTTGACAGCTGTGTGACAGTGACAGGAATAACGCTAAGCCAAAGTACAAGCTAAGTAACGTTTATAGATCTCTGCCTTAGAACAGTCTAACTCAAATACTGTCAACTGTCACACAACTCACAAGCAAGACGTATATTTTTTTAATAATAAAGTTTTTTTTTTTTTCTTTGGATTCGCACGGTTTGTGCATTTAGACAATGTCACTTTTAGTTTTATTTAAAGGTAGGGAAACAACATTATTATAAATATTTTAACGGGATTTAGGATAGGACGGAAAAATAGGATCAGTATAATTATAAGTAACAAGGAATAATAAAGTTTCTTCATCAAAAAGTAACAATACAAAGTAACATGTTTGGTGAGCCACAAATAGGCGTCGCTTGTATCTTGTAGCTCAGTAATTATCTATGATATAATTGAAAACAGGCAGATATGAATTGCTGGGGAGATTACTGTGGCGATTCTTCTCTACAGCTTAAACATTAGGACACTGTGATTGTGGGTTTTTTCGGAGTATAATTAACCGACTTCAAAAAGGAAGAGGACATTATCTACGCATTCCATGAGTTTTTATTAAAGAAATTTAATTTAGAAGATTCTTAGTTTAATATATTCCAGTCATGTTAATGTATTATTTATGTTCGTTTATAGAAGGGTTTAGGTATGTCTTCAAACTTTTCAAAAACCTAACACTTTTGTAATAACCAGTACATGGGGTGTAGATTTCATTAGACGTCGCGTTCCGGGTTCCTGGGGGAATTGTCAATAAAGTGTAATTGGATCAGCGAGGCAGCTGCGTCGATCAATTAATAAGAGACACTGCTAGACCGACAACACTGCGAAGATTTTTACGTTTTAAAAAGACTGACAACCAGTCTTGCCATGGGGAAACGCGTTACCCAGTAACTGGGTTGTGAAGGTCAGATCAGGATCAGTCACTCCATATTAAACACCGGTGTTCAGCTGCATCCGGTTTGACTCGAAGCCTTAACTTAGGGAATTTAATGGACAAAGGCTGAAAGCCATTGGAAATTCGTTAAGGTATTTGAGCAGTATTTTCGATTTATGCTAAACTATTTCTTTACTTCAAAATCCTGGAAGTTGGTGGTATTTTTTAAGTGTAAGCGTATCTTACTTCAGTAATGTTTGCAGAAATATTTTTTTAGGGTTCCGTATGTCCGAATCAAAAAACGGACCATATAGGATCACTCGTGTGTCTAGAGAGACACACGAGTGACAGACAGAGGTCTGTCCTTTCTAATGCTCCGACTCTAATGGACCGATTAAGTTAAATTCGGTACACATATCAGTCACATGGGAGACCCATAAGAAAATAAAAAAAAATGCACACTGTGCCGTGTGACATATCAAATGACTTACTTTAAGGGTTACAAGTATAATTTTAAAATAAAAAGTGTTGAAGTTATTTAAGAAATTTGATAAAAATTACCATTCTTCCCTTTATCTCCGAAACTACTGATCCTAATTTTGAAAATAATACAGAAAATAATTCTATAGGTACTTATATTTATAGATCACAGGAAAACGTTTACGTAGTCTATGGTCTTAGAATGACATGGTTAATCACCCAATATTGTGCGCAAACTTACATTTGCATTCCATTTAAGGAAGAGCATATTTTTCAAATACATTGTTAAGTTTTTTCTTGGGATAAATTCATCCCAATTACGGAACCTTTCATTGTGCGTGGTTCGATACGTACGTAGCCATTTTTTTTTTTAATTACAGCGTATGTTTTAAGATGTCTTCATTGATCCTTAGTCACAGTCAAATTAATTACGAGAATATTATTTAACGGGTTGAAAACCACTCTTAGTTATTTTTCAGGGTGGCCGTAACAAAATGGCATACGTATGTAGTCAGGGAAATAATTACTAAACAAATCAACTATCACCTTAAACTGTCCGTACCTATGTTCAAATCTTATCTGTCATTCTTTGACAGCTGCATAAAATATCTATAACACGGCAAATTGACGTGACTAACTTCTCCGACTGTACCTAGATGATTATTAGGGGATAACTAAAATATTTTACACCAATATCTCTTAAGTTTTTTTTTCTCAAATGTTTACAAGATAAATTAATATTATTTGCCAAACGCTCCATAAATTCCGAAGATATTATTTATCACTTTGACACCTGCCACAGACTATTAATAACGCCTACAACAAACTTTGCTCCAGCTAGGCTGAAAAATAAAGATTATGAGCTAAGATATTTCAATCTTTTACGATATTTTCGTTATAAAGTTAAAGTTATTTTTCGTGCAGCATTTTATTTGGATATAATTATATAGAGAAGTCTGCTGTTTGGAGATTAATATTGTAAATAGGTAGGTAGCTCAATGATCAAAAACATATAAATAATGTAACTAAAATCATAACATTTAAGTTAAAATGCCAAATAAGTTAAAAGGCACAAAACACTCATTCTAATGAAGAAAACTCTTTATTTTCTGAAACTGTATTGTCCTTTATGTTTTAAGAAATTTATATTCAAAAACTTTGGGGTGCAAAAGTAGCCTGCGTGTACTTTGATCCGAATATTTCGGTAATTTGCTTCATCAGGCTCTGCATTACTTATTTCCTTTGCCCCTCTCGGAAACAGTGTCGTTCGAAATGTTCAAATTGCTTTCGTTTCTCTAGTGCCTTTTATACTTACTTTCAAGAACTTCAACTTTTCAAATTAATAAGTACTCAGAAAAATAAAGTTGTATTCATGCGTCTTGGATTATGGCCCACTCCCTCTCACAGAGAGGAGGCATGTGTCCCAGCAGTGGGAACATTATAGGTTGATTATGTATTCAATAAATTTCAAGATAAAATCAGGGAAATTTCATAAAATATTAAAAAAAAAAAAAATTCGTAAACGTAGGGTAAATTGGCAGCCTTTTTTTTTTTTTTTGGCAGGCTACGTTTACGAATTTGTCGTGTTTGCATATAGCTGTCAATGAAGATGAAAGAACTATTGTTTATTCTGTACAAATAAGGCTCAATATTTGAGTTGGTGGTCGGATGTAGAAACCGCGCGTTTGGCCTATTTTAGCTACTTCCACAGCATTATGTCGTATGGCATTTTACTGTGGGGTCGGGCTGCTGAGATTGAATCCATCTTTATTTTGCAAAAGAGAGCAGTCAGAGCCATTTATAATCGTATCGTCGCATATTACATAAGTAGGTATTAGAGGATTATATCCAAGATAAGACAAAATCAAACTGGTTGCATTGTATTTGTATAATTTATTATTTTTATGACATTGATTTTAGATTCTGTGATAACCTTAACTCACACACACTGACCTATTATTTTATTTTTTAGGAAATCGTATAAGTACTTTTACAAAGTTTGTAAATATGTGAACACCATGTACCTATCTATCACAGGATTTATTTATCTGTCATTGCTTCATTTTGACTTCTTTTTACCTATTGTGGTATAGTAATGTATTCTAGATGCATCGTCTTCACATATAATTTACATAATCAATGTTCCTATACAAAATATTGTACAACATTTTTAAAAGAGTAAAGGCTCCCGCAGACTGGAGCGATATCACGGGCGCGACAGGCATATTGCTGCCTGTCGTGCCCGCGATATCGCGCTAGTCTGCACGAGCCTTAACGGTGGAGTTCCTTGCCCATTTTTCTGCATACGAAACTACCTTTTGGAAGGCGCGACTTAATCAATACCATTTTTTTTTGTAAATTTTGACGTTCAAAATTGCCTTTTAAGTACCCTTTTTTTGAAATAAATAATTTGACTTTGAATTTGCTGAACAAATAATTTCACTGACTGCACTAATGTGTTTTTCAGAAACTTTCCTAATATAAGATAAACTTAAGTGCCCTCTTAGAGTAAATAAATTATTAAACAGATTCTAAACGACTCAAACTGTTACTAAGTTAAATTAAACACAATTTTCAGAAGCTTTTACTTAAGTATTTTGTTTTCTGAAAGTTACTGCATCACTAAGAAGCTCTTTATCAGATACTTAAAAACGTTTGCGATTAAAGCACGTACTTGGAGGGTCGTTTTATCTAAATAATGTACCTAAGTTTGGTCCATAGATATACATATCGACGGGTAAATGGTATTAAGGCATAAGCGACATTTTTTTCGAAAATGAGTTCTGAATGCCATCCTACCTAATCTCTATTTTTAAATAGGATGGCATTCATTCATTCATTCATTCACTCATTTTCGACAAAAATGTCGATTTTACCGTTTAATACTTTACATACATAAATAAACTCACGCCTTCTTCCCATGGGTGTAGGCAGAAACTATAGAATGCCACCTGCTACGCTCCTTACATACTTCTTTTTTCTTCGTTTACGTTCATACACGCACGCTGGTTGGAAGTACTACGCACCTGATCTTTCTGACGAAGATCACCAATGAGGTCACTATATGTTCTCCTAGGGCGTGGTCCCGCGGCGTCTCCACTCACCTCTGCTTCGTAAATACCTTATGATAATCGCCTTTCATTCATCCTCTCAACATGACCAAACCATTTAAGCATACACTTTTCAATTTTTGACACATTTTTCCGTACATCTTCGTTTAAACCGCACCGTTTCCTTAACACATCATGTTTCATCCATCCATAGATATAGGTATCAAATTATTATTTATAATAATTTATTTATTTTATTTGTAATATTAAATTAAAAATTAATTATAATTAATCAATTATTAAATGCATTATTTATTATTTATATTTTATTATTTTTTTCTAATAATTTATAAAACTTTTTTTATAGTTTGAGCTTAGCGTTTCTCAACTTAAACTTAGTAGCTACCTACCTACGCTACTCATACTCGCAAAACCATCTTAGCTCATAATTATACAGCTTTATAACATCCAAAATTAAAAGCAAAAATATCTACATTCGATATATATCACTCTAAGTGTGAACAAATATTACAGAGTGGTAAAATTGTTTTATTTAAATATGATCTTTTTATTTTCTTCTTTAATTAATAGCTTTATCGCTGAGCGATAACGTCACCCTGTAACATCAGCACAATCAACTTAACCTAAAAATACTTTGTCATTCTGACGTTAATGATTACTTTAAAACAAAAATATGTATGTTTGTAAAAGGTAATCTCTGAACCGATTTAAAAAAATCTTTAACTGATTGGAAGCTACACTATTGCAGAGTGTCATGGGATATGTTTATGTTGACTTCCACGCGGTTAAAGTCACGGGCAGAAGCTAGTTATGAAAGAATTGGAAAAAAAAAATTGTTACCAATGAATTTTTTTTTTTTTTTTGTAATGTATAATCTAGTGTAAAATAAATATATAAATACTTAAATAATCAAAGAAAAACTACAATGTTTTATGTCACACTTCTAAAAAAATAATCACAGCGCTCCACAAACTTAGCAACAACACACAAAGTGAGGAACTTTTGTCAAAACATGTAGTTACGTCCCACTGTGCGCTTTAGTTTGTGTTTGTGGTACGGAAATAGGATGTGTTGTCTGACGCCTGCTTTAGCTTTGTGTAAGTTTCGGACATGCTGTTCTGCCTATCGTTCGTTTACGGCTCCAGTGAAAACTAAAATGTTACAAACTTAAATTACTTTAATCCGATCTAGAACAGCAAGGGACAGGTCCCTTGCTGTTCTCTCCCAGCGATGCCCTAAGCCGAGGTCCGTACCCCTCAGGGGGTGCCTTTAGCATGTAATCGCTTAGTTTACATAAGTTTATGCCCTGGCTGGAAGCCTTAATTTATTGAGGCATCCACAGGCAAGCCCGGTTAGGCAGCCGAAAACCTCCTAGCTTGACCTGCGAGATGTCATATATGATTAAAAAAAAAAACTCAAATCACCAGTTAGTAGCCAGGGCGTCTCAGCACTAGTATGTCATTCAATGGCGGTCCGTATACGACGCAAACAATCCCAAATTAGTTAATAACGCGTTATTAAGTCTCTACGTGTACATTTAAACACTAGTGCTGTGACCTTCTGGCTACTCATTGGTGATTTGTTATTTTTTTGGGGTTCCGTACCCAAAGGGTAAAACGGGACCCTATTACTAAGACTCCGCTGTTCGTCTGTCCGTCTGTAACCAGGCTGTATCTCATGAACCGCGATAGTTAGACAGTTGAAATTTTCACAGATGATGTATTTCTGTTACCGCTATAACAAAAAATACTAAAAAAACAGAATAAAATAAATATTTAAGGGGGCTCACAACAGACATGATTTTTTTTGCCGTTTTTATCGATAATGGTACGGAACCCTTCGTGTGCGTGGGTCGATCGATCAGGTTAAGCTACGCTTGCCGCGATTGGTCCGTGGATGGGTGACCATCTATACATACCAAGACCCCTCCGTGCCTCGGAAAGCACGTTAAGCCGTTGATCCAGGCTGTCATTTGTAGATCTTTGACAGTCGTTACGGGTCGTCAGAAGCTCGAAAGTCTGGCAACCAGTCTTACCAAGGGGTATCGTGTTACCCAGTAACTGGGTTGTGGAGGTCAGTTAGGCAGTCGCTCCATGTAAAATACTGGTATTCAGCTGTATCCAGTAAAACAGGAAGCCGACCCCAATATAGTTGGGAAGAGGCTAGGCAGATGAACCCTTCGTGTGCGAGTCCGACTCGCACTTGGCCGGTTTTTTTTATTGTTGTATTTCCTGTGCGTATCCCACGCACAGGAATACTTAATACAATACTTTTCTTTCTTATTTCTAGTTGAGTATGTTACACTATACTTTTGAATAGCGTCTGGACGATTGGCCTTTTTTTTTTTGGTTGGGAAATCATCAAATAACTTCTCCCGCTCTGGGCGGAGCGGGAGGGTGTGTCAGACTCTTACTGACTAAAACCCACCCGTATTCCTTCCTGTTGTCTGCACTGCCAGGTGCCTCGGTGACCCTTTAGTACCTTCCCGCGACCCCGGCAGAAGGATAAGTAAATGAAGGCTTTTATCTGTGACACTTACTATGTATTTTTCTTCTTCAGGCCATGAAGAAGGATTGCTCATGCATTGGTTAAAATATTAGCCAAAAAAAAACCGGCCAACCACGCACAATGAAGGGTGCCGAAGTTGGGATGAATTTATCCCAAAAACAAACTTAAAATTGTAGTTGAAAAACATGTTCTCCCATCAATCGATAAATGCCACGGTCAATTCTCCAACTGCAAATTTAAGTTGGTCAAAATCAAAAAAATCAAAATCAAAATATTTTTATTTCACATAAACCTACATGGGCACTTATGAAACGTCAGAAGCTAGGTGCACGGTTCCAATTGGTTGTTTCCTATGGAGAAGAGCCGGCAAGAAACTCCACGGTTACTCTTTTAAAAATAATTGGCTTTTACAATGTTTTCAAATTACACAAATTAAGTACCTATGGGAGAACAGTGTAGGCCTGTCGAAAAGTACTTAACAAAAAAAAAAAGAGAAAAGGAAACGGTCTAAATAAAAAAAGATCTAGTCTATTAAGCCTACAACGTTCTCACATTCACAACGTACACAAGAATCCATGTAAAATAATATTAAGTCTGAAATATAAATTGTAGGTATATAATGTCAAATAGTGAAAATATAATGTCAAAAATGTATGTCGACTACGAATATAACTCGTTAACTTGTAAAGCCTACTTAGCCGTGATAGTTTTCCTTTTAATTTCATTATCTTATATATATAAAATTCTCGTGTCACAATGTTCGTTCCCGTACTCCTGAAATTTTGTGAGCATATTGGGTAGGTCTGAGAATCGGCTAACATCTATTTTTCATACCGATATTACCATGGGATCGAGATTAACGCGGGTGAAACCGCGGGGCGCAGCTAGTATTATGTACTACTGCCATGATTTTGACGACAAATAACTCTAACAAAAATATTACGCAAGTGGATCCTTGAATCGAAAAGTGGTATTCACAGACCCGCAATATTTTTGAACGGCCTATCCAACAATACCCCACACCATGGGGTAGACGAAAAAAAATATATCATCCCCACGTTACGTTCAAGCGTCTCATCATCCCCACGTTACCCTTGAACGTAACGTGGGGATGATGAGACGCTCTGGCTACTAACTGGTGATTTGAGTTTTTATTTTAAATCATATATGACATCTCGCAGGTCAATCTAGGAGGTTTTCGGCTGCTTAACCGGGCTTGCCTGTGGATGCCTCAATAAATTAAGGCCTCCAGCCAGGGCATAAACTTATGTAAACTAAAAAAAATATTTTTAAAGGTCTTATTATAGCACGTTGTCGGCGGGATTAGTATGTGTAGATATCGGGGTGGATGTTGTTTTCAAACTCACCCGTATTTACGTTAATCTCATAATCATTAAGGATTACCTTCAATGAGATCTAGAAAAAACACGTTTTTCTAGATCATTTGCTTCACAGCATATAGTTCAGCCTACCCAGTCTTCAAAGTGGATGTCAGCATCATGGTCTATTTCTAATACCATTCATTGAGTGGTTCATTTTCAGTTCTACTTTTACGGACTGAAATGATAATATACCAGTCTATTAGACTACCTAACCCCGCGTCCTAACCGAAAGATCGGTCGCATAATTATGCGATCGTCGCGTTCATACTCGTACGTCGCTCATTTGTTCGGAAAACCAAAAGGCGCACTCTGTCCACGTGATGAACGTTCGGTGTCCCAAAAAGTTCGCGCAAAGATCGCTTTAATTAGGATACGGCCTAAGTCTTCAAACCCAAAGTGGATTTTTCCATTACATTCTAGTTCTGATATCATTCAGTGAGAGGCTGATATTCAAGAGCGAAATTTTACTGACTTAAATGATGATGGACTAGGCTATCAGACAGGGTAAGCTAACATCAAATGCCTAAATTGTTCACTGTCAGCCCGTTCGTGGCTAGACAGAGAACACTGGATCTAAGGGCACCTTTGTGATGCTCTGTTGTTTTTATTTTAGCAGTGTTCTCTCAGATAAGCGGTCGAGGTAGCCTTTTGAGGCTAGCAACTACTGACAAGCAAGACTATTGTTACAAAAACTAGACGAAATCATATGGGTTTAGAAACATCAGATGAAAATGGCGGCCCGCATTAATGGGCCTGCCTGGTGGAAAAAATTAACTTGCCTCTTATAGAACTAACACAAAATGGCGTTTGTATTTTTTGCCTGTATGCTGCGGGCTCTAATTAGTTTTGTAGACGTTACATACGTACATAACCACACGCCTTCGTCTCATGGGGGTAGGCAGAAAATACATAACTACAGTTGCTACGATCGTACGTTACTCTTCCAATAATTGCGGCACTGTATGATGGCTTATGAAGTTTCATCAATACTGACTGCTAAATGGGAGGAAACAGATGGCTGATTTACGTTGTTGTACGAGCCGCAATGATAACGTACCGCTGGAGCTGTAATTTAATGGTTAAGCTGTATTTTTAAGGTTCCATAGTAAACAAGGAACCCTTATAGTTTTCGCCATGTCCGTCTGTCTGTCTGTCTGTCCCCACTGTAGCTCAGAGACGCTTAGTAGGTACTAGAAAGCTGTAATTTGGCATAGGTATACATATTAATCACGCCAATAAAGTGCTATAGTAAAATCTTGAAAATATATTGTTTTTTCTCCCTTGCACGTAATGTGCGGATGATATTTTTTTTTCTCGTCTACCCCATGGTGTGGGGTATCGTTGAATAGGTTGTTCAAAAATATTGCGGATCTGTGAACACCACTTTTCGATTCATGGATCCGCTTGCGTAATATTAAGTGCTAATTTTTGTTAGAGTGAACCCGCCCCTCGGTCGGCTTCCAGTCTTACCGGATACAGTTGAATACCATTATTTTACATGGAGCGACTTCCTATCTGACCTCCACAGTTACTGAGTACCTTACACGATGCCCCTTGGTAAGACCAATTGAGGTAAGAGGAATTGAGATCAATTGTCATTTTTAAATGTGTATTACGCAATCACTCCGTTGATCTATCAAATTCTGTATAACAAATGCTTGCATTCGGCAACGCAGAATTACCGAAAACTTCCCCAAATAACTTTACAAACAAGATCAGAAACTGTTTTCGAAAACTTTCTGTAACTTCACCAGTTATCTATTAACCGTGGTTACGAATCGTACAATAACACATTATACTCCGGTAGCTCCAAAACTTAATATTTGTTGAACAAACTAATCGAACCGACTGATATTTAGTTATGGAGTAATTAACTATCAACTATGACCGAGTTTCGTAGTTCTAGTTAGAATTTATGTACGTAGTGTATTTGGAGTTATTCAGTTGGCTAGACCGAGTTTGGGATAAAGAGCGAGGTAGGCTTAAAGCGAAGCTGTTATCAGAAGTGGAAAGGCTTTATTATAGACTAACTTCTGACCACGACTTCGTCCACGAGGAAGTCTACTATACCTCAAAACATATCCGGCAATAGTGTAGTTTTGTATCAGGGAAAGAACTTTTGAAATCAGATCTGTACTTCCAGAGATGAAGTACCTGTTACAAATAAACAAACAATTTAATCTCTTTATAATATTTTTTTTATTTATTTATTTATTTATTTACAGGTAATAAAAATAACTAAAACTATACACAAACTAAAATAGGGAGTCGAACAAATCATCCACATCGCTGTCGACTAGTAACGTACCCAAGAGACTGGCGGCTTTGCCACGTTGTATGGCAATGCTTAGCCTCTGGCCAAGGTAAAAGCCAGCTGTTGGGTCAAGGGAAGTGTCAACCAGCTGTTTGGATATTTCCTTAAAAAGACCGTGAGCACTCGGACCCCACGGCCCGAGGGTTTTAAACCCAAACGGCTAGAAATTATAATGACCAACTAGGTTATTATACTTGCGCCGTTTGAGCCTCTCTGCAGCCGCAGCCAGCTCGCCCCCTATTACATGGGATTTAAACATAACTGGCAAAATGTGGGTGTATTACAGGTACACCTCTGCCCAACCCTTCAGAGAAACATGGCGTGCTGTTATGTATGTATAAATGACTCATGAAGATTATTCAAGAGTCACATTAAGGTTTTAACTTCACAGCACGGGCAGTCAACTCCGTTATCAATTTTGCTGGTATTCACCACAGCATAAGCAATTCTCGTAAAGCTCCCCCCGTCACGAGTGAAATCGAATTCTTTGGTAATAACAGTAGTGTAAAGCGACGACCAATAAATATCAAGTAGCTAGCTCGCTATCACTTTGAGACCTGATCAAATTATCGGAAAACTGTGCTGTGAATAATTTCTTTATCGATAGACTGCAACAATCATAGGGTCCTGTCAGAAGTGCCATAACCTCCAAGACAGTAGCAAAAACAAGAAATTGTATGAAAATGGTTTTCCATTCACAAGTACAGTGAACTGCACATTCGTGATTATTTGGTATCAGTACTAATGCGATTATTGTAGTTAAAGTGTGACTGACGTACGGTACGACAATTTGCAGTCGCGATCAACGGCTGTTGGATACGTGTGGGATACTTCTTACATTACATTATCTAAAAATAAAAACCGCCTTTTATAAAAAAAAACACTACTAAGTGAAAAATATCTTTAATTTCGAAGTCGGTGTATTTGGATCTGTATTTTAAACTTGTATGGCTTGAATACGAGGCTTTTGGGTACTTTGTATGTGTGTATTTTATGGGTGTTTTTTTAAAGTGCATTTTGTTTGTGCAGAATAAACAATTTTTCTTTTTTGTTGTTCTGTTTTTTTGCCACCGAATTCCGGAATTAAAGTTAATTCTCACTTTGTTCTGTTTTTTTTTTGGAAGTTGGTTGTCTTTTTTGGATTTTTTATTTTTATTTTTCACTTTTTAGGTACCTTATATTATGGTGCCTACCCCACATCAATTCGAATACCACTACAAGCACTACAAGCTATGTAATCAACAGTGACAGGAAGTATTATAAAATCATCAAGACACACAAAGTGGATTAAATTCGTACTATCGAACCTAACTGGAAAACTACCCAAGCAAAGTTAATAAAATTTATATGGGACCACTGCGCAAGCTTCCTCTACAAAATGAAAAAGAATTTTCAAAATCGGTCTACAATTTACGAATAGAAGTTAATACCTAAATAAAAGCCTCCAGGCATAAAGGGCCCGCTTACGTAAAGCTATAGCTGTAACTCGAAGTCACAAATGATAAACTAGCACCATCGAAGTAAAGTAAATATACAGTTAATTACAAATAACAATAACAAAACCATGGTCAGCAAGATGACCAGTCACAAGCGTAACGCAAAGGTCAGCCATCACCATTCGCCATATTTGAGGTAAGGAGGCAACCCGACCCCCGACGCTACCGTAAGCTGATGTCACTAGATGTCACTATCTAAGAGAGCATGATGAACTTGCTGCCGGTTGGTCAGGCAAGAATAGTCAATTGTCGAGGTCTCTAGCTAATCACTTATAGCAATACTTATGTTTTCTTATGTTATTGGATTCCAAACAAGCCGGTGGTTATCGCCGCCTTTGGAACACCAAAATCATCGGTGATGCGTTGATATCTCAGACACAAAGCTGAAATCTTTCGCAGGTATAAGGTGGGTCCGTTTGAATAGCCCCACAGACTGACAGTGGAGCCATACCCTGTCGGTAACTCCTTCAAATAATTGTGTTAACTATGAACTAAGAGAGCTATTGAAGTTTGTAAATCAAAGTTTAGTTAGTGCAGAAGTTTAGTATCGAAGTGTAACAATGTGGAGTTTGATCTATCTCAGTTGCTGTAGAGTTTCAGACAAATACTTGGACTAGCTCTCTATTTAGCTGTTAGCTAACGGCTACTCCTTTTCTCTATGTTCAAGTGGTAGAGTTAATTGGGATATATTTATAAATAAACTAGCAACCCGTCGCTTTACGACTTGATAGAGAACATAGAGATTTCTTTATTACTTGTCAGTTTAATATTAATGTATCCTAACTAATAAGTATTATAAATGCGAAAGTGGGTTTGTTTGTTTCGCTAAAACGGCTTAACGGATGTGGATGAAATTTGGCACACGGGTAGACGATGACCTGGATTGGGAAGCCGCTGGCAGACACTTAAACCTTCCGGAATAAATTCTATAAATGATGCTGAAAGTCGCATCAAAATTCGTTGCGCAGTTTGGAAAGAAAGAAAGAAAGAATAACGTTTATTTGGACACAGTTCGTGAAACATAAAATACAAATAACAGAATAAAAAGTGAAACAACAATAGTGTGTGCCTCACGGCTGCGCCAAAAAGGTTTATTTCAGCATTCATGCCAGACAGATGCTGTCTGAGACGCTGGTTTTCTAATGAACACGTTTAGAAGTTTAGAAGAAGCACGTAATCGCAATGCATCGGCAGTGTTCTTTTGGAAACCTTACTTGGATTCCGTACGTCTGTTTCGGATGACCACTGAAAATCAGCGCTGTGCTGTCGGTGGGCATAGCATAGCGTTATGCTGAGTGGAAGCCTTCTTGTCACAGTCATGATGTGCAGCTGCCGACTAGTTTTGTTTTGTGATTATATTTAGATCTATTTTGTTTTGTTTTTGTGTTTTTACCTACTTTAGATCGTTTTGTATCCTCGTGTTTCTGTGACAAATATACTTTTTTTTTTTCTTGTTTCCTTGCAAGACTAAACTGCAATCAGCAATGCGTCTGAGTTACCAGACCATTGTTGCTACAATTATACAAGGTGTCGTTTTGCATGCTCGTCAAATTCAAGGAGGTAACTATGCTAATGATTCTCGATATGAATCAATAATAAAATAAGTGGGTCTTTCTTGTTTTTTTCGAGTTTTTGGAAATCGGCATGTGTGGGACACGCAAGTTAAAACGCGGCCCGTGTGATACCCCACTGTAACTGCCCTTTTACACACACACTACTGCATACGCAACGGGGTGATTCTGTTCTGTGAAAGGGGTGTATTCTAAGATACTGTCAAACTTAAATAACTAAAAAAACAAGTATGTATTAATTATTGAGCAGGTATCGTAATTTTATTTGATTATATATGTCTGACGATGCAAAACGACACCTTGTATTAATTAAGTATAGCAATTACAGGCTTTGGGCAATTGCAGTTCAGCGGTGGGGCTTATGGAGGCTGGTAGATCCGGCCATGGTTTTGGTTAAATTATTTTGTGTTCCAAACTTAACTTGTAGCTTACTTACCCAATTTACCAATTACGATAAGCATTACATACTGAACTATTCCTTCCGTAATTCGTTATATTTTAGGTAAAACTCATTAGTCTAAGACCGAATAAGGTTCTTGACACACGGAAGGTCTAACAATCCATCACTTCTTGTTACTTAATGCTAAGTGAAACGGGTCGGGAATTGTTCTGAGCCCTAATTAATTCGTACGGACTGATGTGATGTGTGTGTGTGGGTGTCACAGAACATATATTATATGTTCTGTGGTGGGTGTGATAGTGTATAACTGTGTATGACCCTATATAGGTACGTAAGCCCTAGAACCCATGAAATTTTTAGTCATTGACTTATTGCGCTCATATTATTGTAATATTTTGTCGTTTCAGATTTCGGAGTCTACTATATTTCTTTTTTGACTAACCCGTATTCTCCCACTGCTGCATCTTTGTTAAAGATGTCAGCCATCTCCGACTCGGCTTTTCGCGACGCAAGCTCGCTTAAGCCTAAATCCTCCCGCAGACAGTTGCGATTCGACACCGCGACGCGGCTCTAGTAGAACAATTTCTATGAAAATTGAATGGAAATTCTTCTACAAAAATCGCGTCGTATTGTCGCATCGCGCCTGTCTGAGCCTTCAGTCGTCAATATTTCTTGTCGAGTGAAAAGTTATCATTGTAATTTTCCTTCATTTTACGTCAGATCAATGGCGACCCTATTTTAACGAATAGGGTCGCCATTGATCTGACGTTAAATGGTGATGAGTTGATGAGGCAATCCCTCGTTATTTTCGATAAGGATCCATCTAGGGTAATTTATCGATTACCCTGGGTAATCTATTTTTTATACTATTCTGATACTATTTTGAAACATTATCAAAAAAGTATCAAAATGGTTGATACTTTTTTGATAATGTTTTGATACTATTTTGATACTATTTTGACACTATTTTGATACTATTTTGATACCATTTTAATACAATTTTGATACTATTTTTGATTGATACCTACTACTTTTTCAGTTACCTTTACAACAAGTGGACAAATGATAGATTTACCTTTCATTATCAAAGGATTTCTTAGTTTTTACCTTGCCAATTAATTACCTTAACTTTCGCATTCATTAAATCGTTTTCGTGACTGTTGCTAACATCCTCTTGGCTAAAAGGTTTATTTTCCTTTTGTTTTTAGGGTTCCGTACCTCAAAAGGAAAAACGGGAACCCATAAAGGATCACTCGTGTGTCTGTCACAGCCAATTTTCTCCGAATCGAATGGACTTATTAAGTTGAAATTTGATAAATATATGAATTTCTGTGTCTCAAACACGGATGTGTAATGTAAATAGATGAATTTTGAATATGGGGGTCACTTCTGGGAGGCAAATTTGCAAAACTTTTTTTTATATTTTCATATACAAAAAAAGTTTTGCAAACTGTACCGTGTGACTTATCAAATGTAAGGACTTACTGTGAGAGTCTCAAATAGACTTTTTATAAATATAAAATAAATTGATTTAAAGTTATTTAAGAAAACAGACGAAAATGTACCATTCCTCCACTTATCTCCGAAACTACTGAGCTTAACATTTTGAAAAAGTACAGAAAATAGTTATATCCTTATAGATTACCGAAAAACCTTTAAGAAGTCTATGGTCGTAAAATAACATGGTAAATCTCTCAACAATTGTGCGTACGAACTTATTTTTTCAGTTGGAACGTATGGCAGACCATGTTTTTTAACCACAATGTTGTTTGTTTTTGCGATAAATTATCTTGGAATAAAAAACATGGTGGATAACATATTCACTGTACGAAACCCTCCCACGCCAGTTCAACACGCACTTGTCCGGTTTTTTATCTAGAAAACTATTTCGACCCTCGTTTCTATTGGGACCTTGAAACTAGTGTGACCACGGAGGTCAGTGCCTTGTTAGCGTGATGGTCGCTAGCGCTACTGCTAAACTTGAAGTCGTGGGTTCGATTCCCGGGTCGGGCAAAGTGTTATTGGGTTTTCCACCTAGAATTTATCAGTAGCAGCCCTGAGTCTGGATTTGTGACCGATTGATGGCAATTGGGTCGCCCCCTATTACTTAACATAACTAACGAAATGTAGCGATGGGTGGGTGTGTACTATAGGTACACATCTGCCTAACCCTACGGGGAATACAGGCGTCATGTTATGTTAGTAAAGCCGGGTACTCATTAGTGAGCTGTAACTGTAACCGTTGCATGCACTGTAACCAAAAAACATAGGGTGTACGTGGTTCGCTAACCTGCTGCGAGCGGTACGCGTACGGTTTGCAGCAGCAGACGTTTACAACTTACTCATTTCTGAACCTGTAACGTTGCACGTAACTGTAACCGTTACTGTTACCAAAAACATAGTGTGTACGTGGTTTGCGAGCCTGCAACGAACGCTACACGAGCGACTCGCAGCGAGCCGACGATTGTCGGTTTTTGCCGCGAATCAAAGGGCGCTCGCAGTGCGTACACACTAGAAACTCGTTACTGTATCTATTTGGTTACAGTTTGGTTACAGCTCTCAAAATAGTACGCTCGGTAAAAGCGTTCCAGCGACGGCTTGAGCCTAAACTGTAACAAGCGTACACACTAGAACCTCGTACTGTATCATGCATGTTACGGTTACAGCTCGCTAATGAGTACCCGGGTTTACTTTAACCTTCGAACATCACCGTTACGATGACTAGACACAAATGACAGGATTATTTATAGTTAGGTTTGTTCTTTTATATTGCATAGAAATTTATTAATATTTTTATTTTTTGGAGTGTCTGACGCTTATTTTCTAAAGTACAACAGCAACCGAAAAACCTCGTGATCCTAATTATTTTGTTTCATATTTTGGTGGAGCAGCAGTGGTAGCCCGCGAAATTAAAAATTTCTGACGTGTTTTGCAATGTGCATGTCAGTGTCTGGTTGTATCTTGATCAAAATTTGATTCGAGATCATAACAAATATGTATTTCCAGAATTATTATAATCATTAGAATCATTAATACATCTTTTTTAGTTAAATGTGTTGCATAAGACCAAATCTCTTAGATCTCTCTAATCTAACTTAGAGAGATCTATGTATGATGAATTTTTCGGGCTACCACTGCGGATTCACCTTAAGACGCTGACAACACGTAAGTGGACGGTCACTGTTAGATTGCATAGAAAAGAAAGAGAAGCGCGATGACACAACGCCTGTCGAAAAAATGCAAATAAAATCGTCTATATTAATTAAATATTAACAATATAATAACAAATAATCCATCACTGGATGCAGTTTGGCATTCGAAATTTTATGATATAGTTTTAATTATAATTATAATTGTTAATAAAGATAATTAGAAGGTGTTTTTGACGATTTTTTTGACGTATTAAAGTATGTTTAATTGTGTTTTGAGTTCCATCACTGTACGCAAAAAGGACTTGAAATATCCTAAATTTGATTTTTTCCAAAATTATTTGTGGTTTAAGAGATACACACTGCTTTAAAAACCACCTTTTTGACCATTTTCAAGAAATCTCCGCCGTAAGGTAAACTGTACTTTACCAATTAATCCGTCTTCAATTTAGCTGCCGCAGTGCTCGTTATAAGTTTCTAGTGCCCGAGCCCCATCCAAAATATACCTACCCTTTATTTCGTTTTAACTTCCAAAACCCTCGAGCTATATATTCGGTTACCGATGAAACTAAATAATACCTACCCACATTAATTAAAACTAGCTCAGTTTTTTCGCCGTATTCGATGCAACGGATACTGTGACTGTTTTTTAAACTTCGGATTTTGGTTGGAACCCAACTTCAAGTTAAGTTCGCTCACAGGTTCTTAGCACATGCTTTAACTTAGACATGTTCCCGTTTCTATCTTGTACTTAAAGTTTGACAGTTATGTGACAGCGTCAGGAATAACGCTTAGCCAGAACACAACGTTGCAAAGCGCGCCATCTTTTGGCACATGGCCGAAATCAGAACTAAAGCCGCCATCTTGATTTTTCTGTGACTATTTCACAAAATGTTTACCAACAACCCTGTCACTGTCATTTAGGCGCCAAAAGATTGTTCTAACACTCTAAATGCTATGTAATTAATGTTTATAGATCTCGGCCTTTTTTTTTGGGTGGGAAACTATCAAATAACATCTCCCGCTCGGAGCGGGAGGGTGTGTCAGGCTCTTACTGACTAAAACCTATCCGTGTTCTTGCCGTTGCCTGTGTTGCCAGGGGCCTCGGTATCCCTTCCGGACTTTCCCACGACCCCGGCAAGCATCGGCCCTAGTGGACACCTACACTTGTGCTGACATGTCTTTGAGGCGCGCGTGGAACACAACGCGCCGTCGATCCGGGCTTCGTCCTTAGCGGACGGCGAGCAATAGATCTCGAGCTTGGGTTCTGTTATGGTACCGAGTATAAACACATGTCGTAATTTGATTGTTTTGCTGCTCTGCCTTCTTATCCCTTTGTTATGTAGTTTAGCAGACCTTTACAAATATTATCATTTTCATGACTTTAAATCATCGTCATCATCAGTCTCTTCTCTTATTCATCCCAATTTATTTGGGATCGGCGCAACATGTCTTTTTGTTCGATGCTTCTTTATTAGTCGTCATTTCGGTAGACATGACTTCATAACTTGTTGTCTGTCTTTAATTTGCTATAGGCCGCGCGCAACTGCTGGTCACCACCCGAGGTATATGCTACGGTGAAACGGGGGAGGTAGACGATGGTGAAGCTAACCAGTCCGCCAATCTTGTCAATGGGGCCTCCCAGTCTCACCGCTCACATACCTCAGGCAGTGAACTCAAACTCAAACCAATTACAGGCACTTTTGAATTGTCATGGAGTCGGTCGGTCAGTCAGAAAGATGAAGCTAGTTGCCCATTCCAAAGCGTAGTAGTTCCTATGGAGAAGAACGGGTAGAAACTCCACGGACACTCGTTTAAATCAACGTATTATGGTTAGTTAGAAAAGATTGTTTACATCGTTCATTTTGAAATTATACATGTGAGAACGATACAAAACGTAAAAGCGTCCGTAATAAAAAGATTACCAAAAAAAAAGCAATTAAAAAATTAAAATAAGCTGTGGTAGCTAAGAGATGACCTGTCTCTGCTGACGGCGCCCGTTCACGAACATGACGAACGTAACTAGCAGTTGCGCGTAGACTATATTTGTCCGCATATTATTGTTAACTTACAAATACAAGGACGCACAACAGTACAATTAGGTCAAATCCACGGACTACGTAGGTAGAGTAATCAACGCGAGTTGTAACGTTACAACTAAGTATCATTCTTGATCGCACAGTTGGAGACCGCAACATGTGTGGGCTATCCTAACGACACGTAACCGACAAACTTTGACTGGACTCGGAAAAAGTCTCTCTTTATTAGAAGCCATGATTTTGGGGCAGGATTTTGAGGGAGTTTCGGGGATGTTAGCGTCATATGTGGTAAATCGTGATGGTTAGGAGGTATTATATTATAGGTACTAGCTGCGCCCCGCGGTTTTACCCGCATAAGTCTCGATTCTGTGGGAATATCGGAATAAAAAGTATTCTATGTCCTAAGTCATGGGGGCCAACCATCACCTCTTATAGCAGTATTCTTTCAAAATTACTTCAGCGTGAGAAAGAGATGGAGCTATAAGTTCTGTACAGCTCCATCACTTTCCCACTGTGAAGTAATATTATAATAATACTGCTATAAGAGGTAATGATTGCCCCCATGGTCTATCCATGTGCCAAATGTCATCCAAATACGTCTGGCCGTTTTAGCGTGATGCCGTGACCAAGGGAAATAGGGATTCATTTTTATATACATAGTTATCACTAATTTGTGCTCAGAATTTTTCACAAAAATAATATAGGGGCTCGTGGCTGCACGGGCCGTTCAATGGGTAAGCTACGCTTACCGCGGTCGGTTCGTGAATGGGTGACCATCCATAAAATTTCGAGGTCAATCCATGTCCCGGAAAGCACGTTAAGCCGTTGGTCCCGACTGTTATTCGTAGATCTTTGACAGTCAGAAGCCCAAAAGTCTGTTACCAGTCTTACCAAAGGGTATCGTGTTACCCAGTAACTATGCTGTGGAGGTCAGATAGGCAGTTGGTCTATGTAAAAAACTGGTATTTAGCTGCATCCGGTTTAAATAGACGGGAAGTCGACCTCAATATAGTTGGTTTGTTTTGATTTTGGTTGAAGACTCGAAGACAGACAAGACGAAGATCGACAGTCACGGTCATAAAACGTGCAAATCAATCAATCAACTCAGCCTATAATAGTCCACTGCTGGACATAGGCCTCTCCCAGGCTGCGCCACAACACCCTGTCCTCCGCCTTCCGCATCCAGTCTGTCCCAGCCACCTTTTTAAGGTGGTCGGTCCATCTAGCTGGGGGGCGTCCCACACTACGCTTGCCGACACGCGGTCTCCACTCCAGGACTCGTCTGCTCCACCGGCCTTCGTCGGCTTAAACGTGCAAATAGATCGGTTAAAGGTACGGTATTTCTAAAAGAAAAACGCGAAGAGCAGTGGTGGCCCTGTGGAAACAGCCGCGTCTTACGAGCTGTAGGTCGTAGGTCTGAACCGTCGATTCATTTAAAAAAAAAAGACAAACAAATATTTAGAATGAATCTAACCATTTTAACAGACTTCCAAAAGGAGGTTATAAGTTCGTGCGAACATTCCTCCTCCTTTTTGAAAGTCTGTCTTTTTGGAATTTGTCGGTTTTCGTTTGTTTGTGACGAATTTAATCGAATGAGGCAGGGGTGGGCCAGTGGTTACGAGTTGTAGGTCGTAGGTTCGAACACCATTATTTACATTGTGTAAATTATTTCATCAGCACTGCTTTCAAAACGGTGAAGGAAATCATCGTGAGATTTCCTCACGATGATTTGCATGCCCTAGAGCCAAAAATTCGAAGACATCCATCAACGGACACTGGGCCCGCGTGGTGGATTACGGCCCACTCCCTCTATCATAGTGGAGGCCTGTGTCCCAGCAGTGGGAACATTATAGGCTGATTATGCTATTTATAAAATCTCTCCTAACTGGGTCTCGTATTTTCTTGCTCCCACGTTTTATGACCAGCTTACTTTAACGTTATCGCCGCTGTTGCTGTGAATATTATTGATTTTCCGAGCTTTATTGGCCAGCTTTAGTTCTTAGAGATTTTATTTTTCATGCATTGTTACTTGTTATTCCTACATGTTACTATGTAGGTATTAGTCATGTTTTCTATGTGAATTTTCCCAACCTAAGTAGGTATCCCATGATTGTGTAACGTTGCTAGGAAGTAAATAACATCATAAATATTTTTTTTTATGGCTTTGTAAGCACTCATGAATTTAATGATGGCAAGGGAAGTTCACATTCAGGGTTTAAACGGTTATTTATAGGTTCTAACGGTTTTTCTATGATAATATGGGAAAACTGTATAATCTGGAAGTTTCTAATGGACTTGTTATTATTTGCTTCCTGATATAAAAAGCTTTTAAAAAGGAAATTTATGGATAAATGCTAGAATTATGGTAAATGCAATGCATATAACGTGGAATCCTTTTTTTTTTGGGTGGGAAATCATCAAGTAACTTCTCTTGCTCTGGGCGGAGCGGGAGGGTGTGTCAGACTCGTACTGACTAAAACCCAACCGTATTCCTTCCGTTGCCTGTGTTGCCAGGGGCCTCGGTAACCCTTTGGTACCTTCCCGCGACCCCGGCAGGATTACGTGGAATCTTGGACTCAATCCTTTGAAATTGCGTAAGTAGTCAGTAAAATGAATTGCTAAGCAAATTGACATACTACGTCAATATGCCGTGTAATAGCCATTTCAAAAATGTTGGGGGCTTGTGGCTAAGTAAGAACAGCCGCACAGGTCAATCGATCAGGTTAAGCTACGCTTGCCGCGGTTGGTCTGTGGATGTGTGACCATCTTTACATACCAAGACCGTGCCTCGGAAAGCCGTTGGATGTTAAGCCGTTGGTCCCGGCTGTCATTTGTAGATCTTTGACAGTCGTTACGGGTCATCAGGAGCTCGAAATTCTGACAACCAGTCTTACCAAGGGGTATCGTGTTATCCAGTAACTGGGTTGTGGAGGTCAGATAGGCAGTCGCTCCATGTAAAATACTGGTATTCCGCTGTATCCTGTAAGACTGGAAGCCGACCACAACATAGTTGGGAAAAGGCTAGGCAGATGATGATATGTATCATCATCTGCCTTTTTTTTTATTTTCAAAAATCTTTCAGAGAATGACAGTTGTGATTTGAACATACGAACAATTAAATTAGGTGGACTTTGCTTAAGACGCTGACAACACCTAAACCGTGGTCACTGTCAGATTTCATAGAAAAGAAAGAGAAGCGCGATGACACAAAGCTTGTAATTTATTGCAAAATATGAAGTAATTATCTATTTACTCAAAATTGAGTTGGGTAATCGAAAATAAAAAACAACCAAGTTCTGCATTCAAATAAGACGTTCTTGTTATTAATCAAATACGTAACGTATGTTGATATTTAATACAGATATTTTGGATTAGAACTCAAGGTAAGAGGTTAGTTTAACATTAGTTTGTATCGAGATTTTTTTTCAAAATGTGTTTTGGTAACAACTAAGTTCTGGGAAATATGTTCAAAATTAACATATATTTTTTCCGCTACCACAAACTATACAGATTGGGAATTTTTTTTTCTTATGAGAAGCCTCTTTTGGTCACTTGGGTCTTGTCAGCGCCTTATTAATAAATTTCTCTGGCTGTACCTACGTATTGAGCGTGAAGATCGATCCTCATTCCATCTTATTCATAAGAAAAGGTGTGACTATAGCAAGCTGGTAATCATACTTATGATATTATACAAGCTGTTGTTTTAAACCTGCAAAACATTTCAGGAGTTTGTTATGAAACTCGTAAATAATCGTATAACAATACGATACCAAGTCAATAATCAATAATACTTTTTATTTTAGATTTTTAAATTTTATCTTTTCTTTTTATTTTTTTTATTTTTTTTTTTTTTTGTTGATTCGGGCCGAGAATCACTAACATAATTATCTCCTAAAATATTTTGCAGGTCCAAAACAACACCTTGTATACAAGGTCAAATTATTATTATTATTTTATTATCTAGCAAAACTCCGCAAACGTGATTGGAGTCAATATGTAAAAATAATAAAACAAAAAATATATCAATTTGATAATTTTTTTTTTGGGTTCATCAACCAAGCATTTAGTGTAGTCAGTTAAAATATCAGTTTAAAAAATAAATTTATTTTGTGTATACTTCACAGACGTAACGGCTATGCGTATCTACATAATCAGCCTATAATGTTCCCACTGCTGGGACACAGGCCTCCTCTCTGTGAGAGGAAGTGGGCCGTTATCCACCACGCGGGCCCAGTGCGGGTTGGTAGATGTCACATGTCTTCGAATTTTTGGTTCTTGGACATACCTGTTTCCTCACGATGTTTTCCTTCATAGTTTTGAGAGCAGTGGTGATGAAATAATTTGCACAAAGTAAAGCGCCTGTCTGGGTTTGAACCTACGACCTACAACTCGTAAGGCACGGCCTTTACCACTGGGCCACCACTGCTCTCTGCTATCCGTATCTAAACATGATAAAATAAAAGAAGCCAGAGTTTCTCAACTCAAAACAAAACTAACAGCGATCCTTGACCCCAAAAAAAAAACAACTTAATTTTAGTCGTATTTAAATATCGACAAAAAATGTCTGCGGAGTTACGCTAGCTAATTTAAATTGACCCTGTATATATAATAAAATACATTTTTTGTCCGTTTGTCTGGATATATGTTCCGGATTGGCGCAAAACTACTGAACGGATTTGGATGAAATTTGACACACGTAGAGTACTTTTAATCCCGTTAGTACGTTCTTGTGGGATATTTTCCGACATCTACGCGAACGAAGCCACGGGCAAAAGCTAGCACTTAAATACAATTGTAACCATCTCTTTACTATAGTAGGTTTCTTCAAAATAATCAATGTCTGTGATAGCTAACAAATTCTTTGACGTAGTAAGGGCATGGGTAAATTAATACGTTCACGGAAATTGCTTCAGCCACACCCAAACACACCATAGACAAGATAGAATTTTTAGAAAGAAAGAAAAAAAAATACATTTATTTAGAACAGACTAAAAGGCAAACAACACTACTAATACTTACTTCAAGTAAAAAAAGACAAATAAAAATTGTAAAAATAACTATAACTTAGAACTACAACCACTAACTAACCTACAACAACACACACACAAAACACAACACTAATACACACCCACGTACGTTAGAACGTTACAAGTTTATCCATAAAGTATCTGATGGTTAGAAGTGGTGATTATCATTGAAACTTCTAACGTTCTAACGTACGCGTGTGTGTGTATTAGACACACACACGTGTACGTTAGAAGTTTATCCATAGAGTCCCTTTGCTGAACTTCTCGTGAATCAAACTCAAACTCAAAGCATTTATTTCAATTAAACCATTTAGGTTAGAAATGTGAAGCTAGTTGCCCATTCCAAAGCGTAGTAGGTAGGTACCTATGGAGAAGAACGGGCAAGAAACTCCATGGACACTCTTTTAAATTATAATTATTGATACATAAAGATTAGTATAAATAATGTTGAATGTGTAACTAAATGTGAGGACTAAGTGTGAATAAGCCGAGGAAGCTAAGAGGTCAGCAGTCCCAACTGACGGCGCCCGTTCACGAGCATGACACATGGATCAGCACCATTCAGCTCAGCTATTTTGAAGGGAGCTAAATGATCCTACACACGCGCCACCATCAGCGAGACATCTGAGTGAGCATGACATACTCTCAGCCACCAGGGCCCATATAACGTAAAAATATAGATGAAAGAAAAAAAGTACCTACGTTTATTTGCGGTAGAATATTGATCACCAATCTGATGGCTAGAAATGGTGATTATCACTGAAAATTCCAAAATTGAACTAAAAAGAAGCTTACTTTCAGCAGTCGTCAACGAACTAATAATTACTTACTACGGCTATACAGTACGAGGAGCTCGTGGCTAAGCTAAGTAATAACAGCCGCACGGGTCGATCCATCAGGTTAAGTTACGCTTGCCAGGGTTGGTCCGTGGATGGGTGGATCTTTACATACCAAGACTCCTCCGTGCCGTTGGTCCTGGCTGTCATTCGTGGATCTTTGACAGTCGTTAGGGGTCGTCAGAAGCCCGAAAGTCTGACAACCAGTCTTACCAAGGGGTATCGTATTATCCACTTACTGGGTTGTGGAGGTCAGATAGGCAGTCGCTCCATGTAAAATACTGGTATTCAGCAGCATCCGGTTAGACCCAGTCAAAGGAAGCCGATCCCAACATAGTTGGTAAAAGGCTGGGTACTATGATTTTATTGGCTATACGGTACCTACGAGTAGATTTTGGGGGTCCAAATTTTAGATAAAAAGTCCTGCAAGCTGCGATCATCAGCCCTGAATCATCCTGTGGTGAAGATACGTCTTATTCGAATTTACGCTTATAAATAACTAGCTATTGTTCGCGACTTCATCTGCCATGCAGGATAAAAAGTAACCTATGTCTTCCTCTGGGTCATGGTCTACCCATGTGCCAAATTTCATCTAAATCCGTTCAGCCTTTTTAGCGTGAAAGCGTAACAAAAAAAACAAACTCACTTTTGCATTTATAATACTAGTTGGGATTCTATTTAGAGATTCCTCCCCAAGTTTTTTTTAATTAGCTTACACTGCCCCACTGCTGAGCAAAAGGATTCTCCAAATCCTTCCAAGTATCCTTTTCCAAGGCCACCTCGATCCAACCCCAAGCTATATTTACTGAAAACTCCACCATGGTTCAAAATATCTCAGACCAACCCCGTACGGTTTAATAGCGAAGCATTTATTAATTTGGTCTGAAGAGCGGTTTCAAAGGAAATTGGCGGTTTTCTTGAATGAACAGGGTGATGTAGTAGCGCACTATCGGCGAACTTGCGATTAAATTGAATTGCAAGAGTGTTTATAGAGTAAATAATGTATTATGAACTTTGAAACGTAGTTTTGTTTAAACTATGATATGTTTTGTACGGTTCTTCTTAGCTACAAACTCAATACTATTGATATCATCACGTGTAAGAACGTAGAAAAACAAAACGATATATCCGTGAAAAACTGTGGCGGCATCTATATCGCCTCATGCGAACTACGCAACATACTGACGTCACACAAAATCCTGCATCGCGCAAGCAACGTTTACCGCGCATCTAGCATATATTCTACATCCTGACATCCAGTTGCCCACCAGATACGACACCCGTCTATTCGGAGGATCCTTCCTTTTTTATGGAGGATGAGTGAACTTTACACCCTGATCCTCATACCTTTAAAAAAATAAAAATATATAATATGACTTGTGTAATTAAAGATAATGGTGGTTTTCTGGTTTCCCCCATCGTGAGTTTATGTACCTATCTTCGATTGTAATATATAATAAACCTATACTTCAGAAAGCTCGAGCTTCATTAAAACTGTAAGACTACCCTTCCTTGGGAAAAGGTTCGGATCATTAAGATAATAAAGATTTTTCGCGGTTTTTTAATCAAAAGTTTGACTTAGAGTATTCCTTTCCATATTAAACTAAAAAAAAGTAAAATACCTTGAAGCACTTTTTGTTGAACCTAAATAATTTAAGACTATGTACGGTCACCGACAAACGTCCGTTAACATCACTTTTACACATCAAAATTGACACCAAATGTTTCAATAAACTCACGCGCGCCTCAAAGAGATGTCAGCACAAGTGTAAGGGTCCACTAGGGCTGATGCCTGCCGGGATCGCGGGAAGGTACGAAAGAGTTACCGAGGCCCCTGGCAACACAGGCAACGGAAGGAACACGGATGGGTTTTAGTCAGTAAGAGTCTGACACACCCTCCCGCTCCACCCAGAGCGGGAGAAGTTATTTGATAATTTCCAATCCAAAAAAAAGGGGGTATCGTGTTACTCAGTAACTGGGTTGTGGAGGTCGGGTAGGCAGTCGCTCTATTATGTAAAATACTGGTATTCAGCTGCATCTGGTAACACTGGATGCAGACCCCATCATAGGCTGGGCAGATGATGATTTTGCTCAATATAAACATTTTCAAAACTGTTAATCGACTTGTCGCTGACGATTTTGTTTCAATGTTACTATAAAAAAAATCTATCAAGGCAGGGATATACAGGGTTATTTTCAGATAGTGTCTGCGGAGTTTAGCTAGCCAATTTAAAATAACCCTGCAGTTTGGACGATATTTATGACGGAATAAGTTCTCTGGACCCTTAAATGGAAGGAGTAAGTCTGTGTGTCCCAGAAAATAGCCCGCTATAACAGTAAAGTGAACTAAGAACTAAAACACACACGTATGTGACCGAAGATTTATAGACCTAGGGATGGCACTTGAATTAGCGAAAAACTTTGAAAAAAAAATTGGTTGTCTGTAAAGTCGGTTTACGGACGATAATTTTACGTGATAACGAGAGAGAGAGATGCGTCACAAGCCGAACGCTTAGGCCGATCGTACCTCTCTATCGCTACTTCCGCGCTCTCGCTTGCACGCTCGGCTCAAGCGGAACGTGACAATGAGTCATGCTTTTTCGTACGTGCAGCGCCGCGTTCATCGATTTATAAGACGTTATCACGTCAAAACAACACTTGCCTTTTAAAATATCAACTTACATAATATATATTGAAGTCGCTTCTTGTTTGCCTGTGTGACCGCGTTGTGCTTCTAAACTACACAACCGATTTTGATGCGCTTTTCATGGCATCATCATTTAGAGAATTGATTCCGGAAGGTTTATGTACACATAATACATTAATAGTATACCTCAATCAACTCAGCCTATAACAGTCCACTGCTGGACATAGGTCTCTCCCAGGCTGCGCCACAACACCCTGTCCTCAGCCTTCTGCATCCAGTCTGTCCTAGCCACCTTTTTAAGGTCGTCAGCCATCTAGCTGGGGGCTCGTCCCACACTACGCTTGCCGATACGCGGTCTCCACTCCAGGACTCGTCTGCTCCACCGAACATCGGTCCTTCGACAAATATGGCCAGCCCACTGCCACTTCAGCTTGTATATTAAACCTATTTCTATATAATTATCAAATCTTGACGTTTTGTCGTAAAAATCTTGCGAAATATCGTGCGAAGTGTCGTAAAAATCGTGCGAATCGCTGGCTATTAATATTTTAACTTTGTTAGCTTAGTTGGTAACTAAGGGTGCTCGCACACGTCAGACTTTTTGTAGAGTCGATGATCGGGCCGATTCAAATTCTATACGAGCGACTTTTTGTAGGACGTGTGTATTGCACTATTGCCATCAGTATGTTCTATTTTTCTCGTACAAAAATCAGTCACCGATTATCGGACGTGGAATCATAATTGAAGGAGTACACCTACTTTATACCAGCGGGGTAATTACGTAACACACTGTCAGAAGTAATGGCTGTCATTTTGACAGTTCAACAACAATCATTGCGTTATTCACGTTGTTGAGCGGACAAATTTTTCGAACATATGAAGCAATGGATTAGCAACATACTTCAAAATCATTCAGATTCTGATTGCTCGTGTGTTACGCAATTAAGGTACTGCTGATGTTGCCCATTGTTTATGTTTCGTGTATTGTATACAAATGTCTTTTGTTGGAGAACTAAATGAAATAAATCAATGAACATGAGTGAAAAAGTTTGGAGCAATTTCAAGAATATTTTTTTCTCTTTAATAATATTATACGATTAGCTCAAGTGACACTCATCTTTGTGTAAAAGTCTGTAGGTTTTCACCATAGCTATTACGCACTGTCGACTAGTCGCCGGCGACACGGTCGCTGGCGACTGTGACTTACTACAGTTTAATTAGGTGGTTACGCACTTGGTCGTCAGTCGCCCAGGCGACTCGGCGACTCGCCGCGTAGTGGCGACGCACAAACGACTGCCGGTCGCCGGCGACAAGTCGACAGTGCGTAATGAGCCTTAAAGCAACACGGCTCTAGTTGAACATTTTTATGAATACTTCATGGAAAATGAAGAAATGAATACCAGAATCGCGTCGCGCCGTCGCGTCGCGCCTGTCTGCGGAAGCTCTTATTTGATTGTCCGACGGACTGCATAGGTACTCTACTCATCTACTTCGTATTTGTTTGGCAAATCATTTATTTGACTAAACGGATGGATGTCCGACGTGTGAATTCCTGGCCAGACTATGATTAATTAAAAAATGAAAAATATTTTTATATTAAATATTGCACTCATGAGTTTAACGAATCAATTTAAAACCAACCGAAAATGTGAAGCCTATAGAATATATAATCATAGTCTGGCCAGGAATGTTTTAGACAACCTATTCGAGATTTATTTTCTAATATATTAAATTTGATACAAAATACTTTTCATCCAGTAAACAGATGGGGGAAGGTCGATTCTAGTTCGGATCCTCTACTAAATGAAAAGTGGGAAATAAAAGAAGTATGTTTTGGCTATAGATTATTACCAAGTTACTGGATTGTGTTTGATAGGCAGTCATTCCATGTAAAAAAAATATATATTTTTAATATAGGTATATATTAGCTGCATCTAAATAGACTGGAAGCCGACACCTGCGTACTTGAGAAAAAGCTAGGCAGATTATTGATGTTCCTAAAAACGTATTTTATGACATCTACTTAATAAAAATCTTAAAGTCACTGCCAGACAACGCACAATCCAAAGTGCTGGGTCTAGAAGCATGAAGTTCTCACATGAGTTCCTTTATAAAGGAAAAAAATATAACCAGCGCGCAACTTTTTTTTTTTGGTTCTTTATCAATAATAGAACACATTTCCATTATTTGTTCAATACTTTTCTTTTTCGACTGAAATCCTAATAGAAAACTTACGCCGGCAAATCGAGCGAGCGCACAGCTGTTTAGGCACCTTCGCGCGTTCTGCTACACCAAGCCACCACAAAAAATCAAAGTTCCAAATTAAAAAAAAATTAAGTCTAAATCTTTCGTTAACGATAACTTATTTTTTTTTTTACAAAGACATCAAAATAAAAAAAAATATATGTTTAATAAAACTCGCTTAATTTTAATTTGTCAAAATTTGCGCTCGGGTTTTTTTTATTCCTTTAAAACGAAAGTAAGCATTATGGAAGGAAGGATTATTGAAAATTCGCCCCCTGAAGGGGGCTAAAGGGGACGAAAGTTCGTAAGGCAAGTTCATCTTTTTTTTTCTGATGGAAACTCCCGTTGGGCACCCGAGCTGTCCGCCAATAAAACCTAGTCATAATAAATCAATTCGAAAGACTTAAAAACCCCGTCACCATTTATCATAATAAAATGTTACTTTTATCGAGAAAATTACTAAGAGGGTTACGTTCAACCCTATCTAAAAGGGGAAGAACAAAAAAACTTGAGCTACCGAAATGATTTATGATCGTATAACGTGACTTATACTTTCTTATTTTCCCAGTTCAGTACCTAAAAAAAGGCTAGATTTCTACATTGTTTTCAAACATTACCTGACCCTGTTCCTTAGCAAATAAATATTTCGACTTAGTGTTGTGTTGGATATAATAAAAACACTCACATATTTCAGTCTTAGTTTATTTTTTCTTTGAACTTAACATAACATAACATGACGCCTAAGGGATAGACAGAGGTGTACCTATATTACACCCACTTTTGCTAAAGTCTCATGTAGCAGGGGGCGAGCCTATTGCCATCAACGGGACATAAATCCAGACTCCGGGCTGCTACTGAGAAATTCACGATGGAAAAACCCAATAACACTTTGTCCGACTCGGACATCGAACACAGGACCTCGTGTTCACCAGTAATGCTTGCGACCACTAGACCAACAAAGCAGTCATTTGTTTCAACTTATTTATTATTATTATTATTCATTTATTCACTCACGTGACATGGACTCATACACACTAATACATTATACACACAACAGACAATACAATACAATACAATAATAAAAACAAAAACCACCGCACTATCAACACTTACATAAGTGAACGACGACTGTAGGTGACGTGCAAGTCACCTACAGTCTGTACAACTTATGTCCATCAATTATTATGTAATAATCTAGGTATAAATAAGTCCTCGTGTCTTACCTGAAAACAAAACTATCAAAAGAATCATTTCACTTTTATTTCATTTATTTATTACTTACTGGCTTTTCTAAAATAAAACATCAGCTGTCTGCCAGTGAAAGTCTTGTCAAAATCGGTCCAGCCGTTTCGGATATTAGCCAGTACAAACACAGAGACAGACAAAAAAAATATTGTTTTTAGTTATAAGTACTGTATATACGTAAGACGCAGGTTGTGGTGGTGGGCAGTTCTAGGATGATCTCAAGGATCGACTGGACGACTCTTCCCCAAGTTTCTTTTGACAACTCAGTTGTTCCCTTCAGTGAGAAAGTTAAAAACTTAGGAATATTGATTGATAAGAACTTCTCTTGGACTGCCCAGCTACAGGAAGTTAGCCGCAAGCTATATGCATCCGCTGCAGCTTTGAAGAGATTGCGTAATTTTCTACCGACTGCCACCAAGATTGCGCTAGCACAAACGCTTCTTCTACCCATCCTTGACTATGCTGATACCAGCTATCTTGACCTTACCCAAGACCAACTTGATAAACTTGAGCGGCTTCAAAATTTTTGTATAAGGTTCATATTCGGTTTGCGTAAATTTGACCATGTTTCCGAATTTCGTGTGAAGCTCAAGTGGTTACCAATTCGCCTTCGCCGGAATACTCATATTCTTTCCCTTTTGTATAATGTCCTCTTTTCCCCTTCCACCCCTCTCTATCTCAAGGAACGTTTCCAGTTTCTTGGCGACTCCCACACGAAATTTTTAAGGTCATCAGATAACTTGAAGCTTAAAATGCCTATGCATTCCACAACGTTCGTCGACAAATCCTTTACTGTCCAGGCCACTCGTTTGTGGAATGCTTTGCCAGTTCAAATAAAACGCGCGCAATCGTTACTCTCATTTAAAAGACTCGTAAAGGAACATTACTTGTCGCTGTGAGCTTGTTCTCGTAACTGTAATTATCTATAGTCTTCATTTATTTTCGTTGCTTATACATTTAATATGTATGTATTTATGTATATATTATTTAGGTTATATATATATATATATCTATATGTATATATGTATCTGTGTGTCAATTTTAGTATATTGTATTTATTTATTTTTTACACCAACGACAGCCCCACTTTATGTCCAGGCAAATCACTGTCCATCCTATGGTTGCCTGGAAGAGATCGCAGAAAGCGATAAGGCCGCCCATTGTATATTTTGTAGTGTTTGATTTATTTTTTGCCATGTATTTTTTGTGGTGTACATTAAAGTATATATAAATAAATAAATAAATACGTTCACATGCATTTAGTAAAAAGCTGTTATTTTGAAATTACAAATAGACACTTCAATTTAATTTTTGGTATAGATTCACTAGCTGCTACCAGCCATTTCGTCTGCGTAGATGTTAACTAAGTATACCATAAAAGATACTCTATGCGATTTAGCAATAATGTAGCTTCCCATTAATAAATAGTGAAAGAATTTTCGAAATTGGATCAACAATTCCGAAGACTACACACAAACTCACAAATTTTACTTTAAATTTATTTAACAGTTTATGTACACACATTTATACAGACAAGAAAGTAACAGACAAATACGTACAAAGGTGTTGGTTTTACTTAATAAAAAAAAAAATAATAAAAAAAAAGGTGATGCTTATTTCTAAAGAAATCTCTTCCAGCATACCTGCAATAGGACAGTAGACAAAGAGATGTAGACACCGTGTGTAAGAGTAGAAGAGAAAACAGAATACATAAAAATGAAAAAAACTATTCTCTCATTTAAATATAAACATACATTAAGGAAACATATACATACATACATACTTCTAAAACAAATATCACTAAAATAATTGTATATAATATAATTAGTAGTATAAAATAATAAATACATAATAGGTATGCAACTAAGGCAAAGTGGAAAGATAGTGTTCTTTTCAATTTTAAAAACAGCAACAGTTTGGCAGTCCCAAATGTCAGGCGGCAGTGAATTCCACAACCAAACCGCGTGCACAGTGAAGGAGTAGGAGTGGATTACAAGTATAGATAAAACAATTCACATTGTGTATGAACATTACATTATATTATTGCATGCAAAATTAAATTATTTTCCGCTAATTATAATCGATAAAAACAACAAAACACAACACTGAATTTAAAAAAAACAAAAGAAATTTCTGATTTCGAATAGTGTAGTAGCGTTGTGTGGGACGCCCCCCAGCTAGATGGACCGACGACCTTAAAATGGTGGCTGAAACAGATTGGATGCGGAAGGCGGAGGACAGGGTGTTGTGGCGCAGCCTGGGAGAGGCCAGCAGTGGCAGTCCACTGCTGGCCTCTCCCAGGCCTATAACAGTTTATAGGCTGAGTTAATTGATATTTAAAATACCTAAATCCTTATAAAGTTATACCTTAATCTAAAATTACATAGTCCGCGTCCAAACGTGATTTTCCGAATCAGGATCAGGAACAATCGTTTCTCCGAAATCTGAATCATATATGACTGCTTCCTCGAATTTGGAATCAAATAAATCCTACGTTAAGGCACACACTTGCCTGTCAAGATTAACACAATTTTCATGTTACTAGGAGCATTTATTTAAAAAGTGCTTGTCAAGACTCCCTCTTCAATTACTCCCCTTCTATATTTTATCATTCGTGTGTAGCTGACTTATATGTTTGATTTTCTTTTTATTCTTTTGGATTCGTTCGGTTCAAAAATTCAGGATTGTGAAGCGTCATCTTTGTCAATCATATGTCACAGACTCTTTCTATAAATCCATGCGCCATATAGTGCCCTGAGGGCCTTGACAAAGTCACCTCCTTTTGCGAAGCGGTAATGCTCGCGAAGGAGGAGGCGGAAACGTTCGCGCCCTCACGCCCCTAGCTGCCGCAGGAGACGCCCTGGGCGTCGGGAATCCCAGGCCGATTCCCGGCCACCATAGGCGCGGGCTTGCGCACGATGAGTAATGAGTAGCTCGCCGTCCGATACGGACCAGGCCCGGGTCGAAAGCGCGTTGTGTTCCACGCGCGCCTAAAAGAGATGTCAACACAAGTGTAGGGATCCACTAGGGCCGATGCCTGAAGGGATACCGTGGCTCCTGGCAACATAGGCAACGGAAGGATCACAGGTGGGTTTTGGTCAGTAAAAGTCTGACACACCCACCCGCTCCGCCCAGAGCGGAGAGAAGTTATTTGATAATTTCCCACCCAACAAAAAAAGGGCCTAGACAAAGTGACATTTACGATGGGAACATCAAAAATGTATGTCATAAGCCACCGAAAAGCTTATGTCAATCTTGTTGAAAGTCGTTGTAGAAATACGAAACGCTTTCAAAGCGAACGCCATTACTGTCGAAGCCCTCTGGTACTAAATTAAACCGTTTTTCATTTTCCCTGACATATATAGTATTCAAAAGTTATATAATATAACATATCTTTTCCTACAATCGTTTCTGATCGTTCAATGTTCTTTCTATAAACGGAAATTCTAAGAAAATGCCAACCCGTGTTTTCCTGTGGATTTTGCAAAATAATTTTCCTTTGGTACAGAACATACAAATCGAAGAATTTCTACATTTATATCTATAATTTTTATGGTGTACCTACATAATAAAAAGTATTTTTTTCTATACAGAATTTCTTTAGCAACAATCTCTACTGATACCAAGTTACTGGCAAGTTCTTAAAACTGCATTGGTAAGATTTTCTGAGATAAGATTGCATTATGGACAATATATTTATTTTTTGTAAGCTGAACAAAATCAATCTACTCGTACCTAGCCTTTTCTCACTGACTAAATGGTTAAAGTCCATAACTTACGATGAGATTGAGAATATAGTCCAAACGATAAGCTTATAAATATTACAACACCGGTGAAATATCTCCTGAGAGTACTTCTCCCTTACTTTCATTTAGTAATAACACACTCGTACATCATAACTTATTATATTCTATCGTTAAACACACATACACTCACACTCAGTCGAGCACACATGCACACACACAAACCCACACACGCACGCACGCACTCACCTCAGCACGACAGCGCATCTATAATTAGTTATTACTTTGTTTCTGATTTCTTTACATTTTTTTGATTTGTCGCTTTTTTTTATTTGTTCATTTATTGCAAAATATGAAGCAATTATCTATTTACTCAAAATTGAGTTGAGTAATCGAAAATTCTGCATTCAAATAAGACGATCTTGTTATTAAATTAATATGTAACGTATATTAATATTTAATTCAGATATTTTGGATTAGAATTCAAGGTAAGAGGTTAGTTTAACGTTAGTTGGTATCGAGATTTTTTTACAAAACGTGTTTTGTGTGTAACAACCAAGTTCTGGGAAATATGTTCAAAATTAACATATATTTTTTTCCGCTACCCCAAACTATACAGATATGGCAATTTTTTTTTCTTAAGCGAAGCCTATTTTGGTCAATTGGGTCTTGATAGCGCCTTAAATGGAAATTCCCTAATGACCTTAATGTAAACGTATTTTTAAGTTATTGAAATAAACATTTAGATTTTTTTGATTTTTGATTTTCTCAACTAAGTTGGAGTTGGCTTCCAGTCTAACCGGATGCAGCAGAATATCAGTATTTTACATGGAGCCACTACCTATCTGAACACCACAACGAAGTTACTGGGTAACACGATACCTCTTAAGGTAAAGTGGGATTGGTTGTTAGAATTTTGTGCTTCTACCCGTAAATACTGTCAAAGATCTAGCTAAAACGCAATGTTATGAAGAAGAAAGACGTCTTCGTAATAATGTACCTGAAATTATTTGTGGAGCTCAAACGCATTGCTCTGAATTATGTCTTTAATTTTATTAAAATGCTAACGACCCGCAATTGTTTCGCACGGTTATACGATTTTAAAAAACATAGTGATTTCTTTATTATATTAAGACGCCGACAACACCTAAAGCGCGGTCACTGTCAGATTGCGAAGAAAAGAAAGAGAAGCGCGATGACACAACGCTTGTAATTTATTGCAAAATATGAAGTAATTCTCTATTTACTCAAAATTGAGTAGAGTAATCCAAAATAAAAAACAACCAAGTTCTGCATTCAAATAAGACGTTCTTGTTATTAATTAAATACGTAACGTATGTTGATATTTTATTTTATATTTTATTTTTTATAACGTGTTTTGGTAACAACCAAGCTCTGGGAAATATGTTCAAAATTAACATATATTTTTTTCCGCTACCCCAAACTATACAGATTTGGCAATTTTTTTTTCTTAAGCGAAGCCTATTTTGGTCAATTGGGTCTTGATAGCGCCTTAAATGGAAATTCCCTAATGACCTTAATGTAAACGTATTTTTAAGTTATTGAAATAAACATTTAGATTTTTTTGATTTTTGATTTTCTCAACTAAGTTGGAGTTGGCTTCCAGTCTAACCAGACGCAGCAGAATATCAGTATTTTACATGGAGTGACTACCTATCTGAACACCACAACGAAGTTACTGGGTAACACGATACCCCTTAAGGTAAAGTGGAATTGGTTGTTAGAATTTTGTGCTTCTACCCGTAACTACTGTCAAAGATGCAGAAACGCAATGTTATGCAGAAGAAAGACCACTTAGTAATAATGTACCTGAAATTATTGGTGGAGCTCAAACGCATTGCTCTGAATTATGTCTTTAATTTTATTAGAATGCTAGCGACCCGCAATTTTTTCGCACGGTTATACGATTTTAAAAAACATAGTGATTTCTTTATTATATTAAGACGCCGACAACACCTAAAGCGCGGTCACTGTCAGATTGCATAGAAAAGAAAGAGAAGATGACACAACGCTTGTAATTTATTGCAAAATATGAAGCAATTATCTATTTACTCAAAATTGAGTTGAGTAATCATAATAAAAAACAACCAAGTTCTACATTCAAATAAGACGTTCTTGTTATTAATTAAATATGTAACGTATGTTGATATTTAATTCAGATATTTTGGATTAGAACTAAGACAGAAAGAGAAGAGGTAAGAGGTTAGTTTAACGTTAGTTTGTATCGAGATTTTTTTTATAACGTGTTTTGGTAACAACCAAGTTCTGGGAAATACGTTCAAAATTAACATATATTTTTTTTCCGCTACCACAAACTATACAGATTTGGCAATTTTTTTGAAATTTTGGCCAATTGGGTCTTGTCCGCTCCTTAAGTTTAATATGTGTCGGATCCGGTCATTAGTACGGACACGAAACGAATCGCAAGCGCGCGAACTAGCGACATCGCGTGATCGTGCGCTTCTACAGAGTCGTGATGTTTTAAGCCCACGGCGAGGAGGATATTCAGTGTCTGATCGCATCTGAATTGTACTCGATTCATTGTGCTCAGTTATTGTTTTAATTTGTGATTTTAATAAACGCTGTGTATCGCACCCAGTGTATTTTCATTGCATGAAACCCATCTTCTGCCTACATGATTTCCGAATCTAACGGAGTAAATTCTGATCCTACATATGAATGTTTTGTACACATGAACTTTCCGGAATATTTTCTCTAAATTGTCGTAAAAAACGCATGAAAACCATCATAAAAAACGATAAAAAAAACCTCGATCCATATAAACTAACATTATGTTATAGATAAAATATAAATAATTAATATTTTAATGCAAATCCCTGTGTGGGCGAGTCTTTTTCTGAGGAAAAACCTTTGCTATTTATTGTAACAAATATTGTCAATGTTACGTAAATATTTAAACAACCCATTTTGGGGACAGATTTCTCGGAAACCAGGCCGAGAATATAATACATATTTTATTAGATACAAACGGGGAATATTTAGCTTGAAATTTCGTATAATAGAAGGTTAAGTGGTCACTTATTTAAGTTTTGGGAACTGATCCTCTCAAAACTTACTGACCTTCTAATGATGAACTCTCTTTTAATTAAATGAACCTCTAAAAAATGTTTGCTCTTCTAATGATGTACCCTTTTTAGGGTTCCGTCGTCAAAAAGGAACCCTTATAGTTTCGCCATGTCCGGGTCCGTCAGTTTGTCTGTCTGTCCCTGGCTTAGCTCAGAGACTCTTAGTACTAGCAAACTCTCTTAGTAAAGCCATAATTTGGCATGGGTATACATATCAATCACGCCTAGTGGTGTTCAAAGTTGCTTTATGGCAATCACTTGCTTAATGCTATATGATCTTTATTTTAAACAAACTATTTTATATGCTTTATTTGAAGCATGCTTTTTTATACAGGGTGACATTGAAAACATGCGACAAATCTAAATGGGAGATTGTACTCATCATTATGAACAACTTTTACTAAGGGACCAAAGCTACAATCCCAAAAAAAAAACTGCTGTCCCCTACATTTATGTTCGCAATACCTCATCAAAATGTAGGAAAAGCAGAATTTTTTTTTTTGGGATTACAGCTTTGGTCCCTTAGTAATAGTTGTTAATAATGATGTATACAATGTCCCATTTCAGTTTGTCGCAAGTTTTCAATTTCAACCTGTAGTTGCGTAGGTCAAGTACCTACCTTACGACCAAACGGGCGGGCGCGAATAAAACCAGCGCGGTGTTGTCAGAGCGGAATATTACATCGCGTTTATGAATTTATTACGGAACAGTAAAAAAAAAACAATGAACTTTCCTTCATACTTTCCAGGCTTAGGACTGTCTATTTGATTAAGTGTTATTAAGAAATAAAGTATGTTAGTATTTAAAACCATTATAGGCGTATTAAAAAGTTCAATGTTCCTTCTAAACATATTCGTCCGTTAAATACCTACACACAAAACAACAACAATATACCTCACTCCGACAATCGTCCTTACTTACACAATTAGTTTTTATTTACTTATTCAATATTGCGTGTCCTATCACTGTTTATTTACACTAAAAACGCACGAAGCAAAACAACATTGTTTATAATATTACGTTACGTACGTGAGCCGCCTGAGATCGCGATAACGCACGCGGTGCCTAAAACGATTACACACGTGACCGAAAGCAAACGCTAGCATGCGACGACTAGCAACCTGGCCGCCGGCACCCGCCGCTTTGCTATGCTTGGTTGCTTATTACTACATGCGCTTGCGATGTGCGACGAACAGAGCCAGAGAGTGCGATGTGCGATGTAAAGCAAAAAGTGATAAGCAAGATGCTTTATTATGCTATATGCTTTATTAACCACCACTAATCACGCCGACGCGGCGACGAAGTGGTAAAATAAAATCTTGAAATAAAAACTTTTTACCTACCTTACACGTAAAATGGGGATGATATTTTTTTTCTCGGCTATCCCATGGTGGATAGGGATTCAAAATGATTATGGGTCTGTGACAACCATTTTTTTTTTCATCCGTTTGCGTAATAATAAGCTTTAAAGTGCAAATTTTTGTTAGAGTCAAGTGCTCGCCTGCCAGCTAAATGGTTGTTTTTGGATGTGAAAAAAATCATGGCAGTAGTATATTATATATAACGAATTTAAAAGAAAAACTATCACAGCTAAGTAGGTAGGCTTTACAAAGAGTAATAGTCTACCAACTTATATGTGCAGTTGGAGAATTGACCGTGATGTAACTATATCGATGTATGGGAGAACATATTATGTTTTGCAACTATTTTTTTTTTTTTGAGGTTGGGAAATCATCAAATAACTTCTCCCGCTCTGGGCGGAGCGGGAGGGTGTGTCAGACTCTTACTGACTAAAACCCACCCGTATTCCTTCCTGTTGCCTGTGTTGCGGGGGCCTCGGTGACCCATAAGTACCTTCCCGCGACCCCGGCAGGCATCGGCCCTAGTGGACCCCTACTATGTGCTGACGACATCTCTTTGAGGCGCGCGTGGAATACAACGCGCCGTCGCCCCGGGCCGGGTCCTTACCGGACGGTGAGCTACCCATTGCTCACCGTCCGCAAGCCCGCGCCTACGTTGGCCGGAAATCCGCCCGGGATTCCCGACGCCCTGGGCGTCTCCTGCGGCGGCTAGGGGCGAGAGGGCGCGAAACTTGCCTTTCCCTCAACCGTCCCGCCTCCTCCTTCGCGAGTATTACTGCTTCGCAGAAGGAGGTGACGGCTGCCCATGCCCTCTCGCTCCGTACCATGGCCTGAACCAGGGCCGGACGCGAGAGGTTTCTGCCGCCGATCGCCTCCACGAGGACACGGTGGTGCTCTGCCCAAGCCGGGCAGACCTCCACCGTATGCTCCACCGTGTCCTCCGGGCGATCCACACAGTGGTAACACTCGGACGTTTCCTCCCGCCTTATCCGACACAGGAACCTCCCGAAGCTGCCGTGTCCGGTGAGGACCTGCGTCAGGCGGAAGGTGAGGACGCCGTGGCGCCTCTCTAGCCACTCCTCAAAGAGGGGACTTATCGCCGCAATCGTGGCGTACCCAGCACTGGGTTGCGACAACCGTACTTTCCATGAGGCCATGAGATCCCGCCGGAGCTCCGTCCGCTGTGCCGCGATTTCTCGCGGCAGCGGACTTACACCCCGGCGTTTCGCCTCCTCACGCCACTCCCATACGTGCGCGAGGACTTTTGCCTCCAGATCCCATGGCGGCAATCCGGCAAGGAGGCTCGCTGCCTCACAGGAGACCGTGCGGTATCGTCGGACCATCCGGATGGCCATGACCCTTTGGGCCGCGCTCAACCGGCGGGCTGGCCGCAGTGCCAGAGAGCGCGCCCATACAGGAGCCCCGTAGAGGGCCATGGACCGCACGACCCCCGCGTAGAGCCTCCGGCAGGAGGCGTTTGGACCCCCTAGATTGGGCAGGAGCCACTTCAATGCAGCGCCCGCCCGCCCCAGTTTGGGAGCCAAACGTCGGAAATGCTCCACGAAGTTCCACCGGCTGTCGAGGACGAGTCCCAGGTACTTCATCGTCGACTCGACGCCGATAGAAACCCCTCCTACCGTTATTTGGGACCCCAACGGTGGCGCGTTCCGAGGACCATGAAAACACATGGCCTCGGACTTGTGCAGGGCCACCTCGAGTCCCAATTGCCGGATCCTTTTGACGATTGTCGCAACCCCGCGTGCCGCTAATTCAGCCGCCGCCTGGTGCGACCTCCCCTGCGCCAGGACCAACGTGTCGTCAGCGTAGCACACTACGCTGACGCCGCTAGGGAGGTTGGCGCGCAGCACCCAGTCGTATCCGATGTCCCACAGATGCGGCCCCAGGACCGATCCCTGTGGGACACCGCACGACATCTCTTGCTTGTTCCACACTCCCTGGTGACCGGGGTAGATGACGGCCCTGTCCGTCAAATAGGCCTCGACCACACGACAGAGGTAGGTCGGCATCCGGTGATACCGGAGTGCCTCCCTGATGCAACTCCAGGGCAGGGTATTGAAGGCATTGGCGTTGTCTAGGGACACCGCCAAGACGACCTCACCCTGGGCAACAGCATTCCCCGTCGTCAGGGCTCGCACACGCATGATGGCGTCCACCGTAGAGCGCCCTCTGCGGAAATCAAACTGGCTCTCCGCCAAATCCGGCCCCACCCGCACCAGCTGGCCGACGAGGCGGTCTGCAATGACTCTTTCAAAGAGCTTGCCCACCTCGTCGAGCAGCACGATGGGCCGATAAGCGGACGGAGAGTCCGCAGGGCGCCCTGCCTTCTTTATGAGGACCAGTTTTCCCGTCTTCCAACGAAGCGGGAACTGGCCCCTCTCCAAACATGCGCTTAGGAGCCCCCTAAGTCGAGGTCCGAGAGCCTCCAAGGTCAGGACCCAGGCCTTCCCAGGTAAGCCGTCGGGTCCTGGGGCGGTATTTTTGGCATTAAGCCTGCGTACCGCCGCTCTCATTTCTACCTCGGTCACCTTCGGAGCATCGTCGTCATCGTCGTCGTTGGCGGTGTGGTCCGCATCGGGCACCGCAGTAGGCGGAGCCATAGGCGGGGAGGTGTGTTCCCCTCGGGAAGGGAACAAAGCGCTCACCACATCCTCCACAAGCTGGGGCCGGAGACTCTGCGTCAGCGGGGGAGCCCATGGGCGGAGTTTATCCCGCACCACTTTGTACGGGCGTCCCCACGGGTCCCTGTCCAGAGTCCCCAGTGACTCCTCGCGGGCCAACCCCCTGGCCCGAAGGATCTCCGCTTGGAGGGCGGTCTTCGCCGCTCTGTACCCCTCGTACAGCTCCGCCTGAATGGCTACCGTATCCGGAGGTTTGATACGGAGCCTGCGGTGCCTGGTGTACCGGCGTCGCGCTGTGCGCAGAGCCGTCAGCTCCTGCGACCACCAGTACACCTGGCGCGAGGCACGTCCAGGCTGGACCCGGGGCATTGCCACGTCACATATGTCGGACATGGCCTCCCGGAACCACTCCGCCTCGTCGTTGATGTAGGGCCTCAAGTCTGCTATTACAATAGTGTCATAATGATCTTTTCTGATCCTCATTAATGACGCCATTATATTAGTAGATTACCAAACTTGTCAAAATCAACAATTTATAAAATCAATGATAGACTATTCTGACACTACTGTAATAGCAGACTTGAGGCCCTGGTCGCAGTTACCTGGCTATTTACTATTTTTTGGAACCATCAGTCTCGCCCCTTATTACATGGGACTTAAAAACACAGCTGGCGAAATTTGGGTACTACAGATACACCTCTGAACCCAACCCTTCGGGGAAACAAAGCGTGATGTTGACATGTGTTATTTAAAATAGGAATTATTTGAGTTTTAAAAAGTGTTCAATAAGAAGTTCACTTAAGTTGAGTGTTCAATAAGAAGTTCACTTATTGTTCAGTGTTCAATAAGAAGTTCACTTAATGTAAATTATCAAACCTAGTTAATTCACAATTGGAAGCGTTTATTGTACTTATTTAATTAAAGCCAGGTCATTATCAAGTTGGTATTGTTCAGCAAATGGTAAATAAACCACATAATGGCGTCTATATATTTTAACTAGAGGTCATTAGTGAGTGTTCGTCTTCTGAATAGTGCCATTGTTCGGTCAAAGTTCGCGTTAATTTTTTTATTTGCCCGTCATTAGGGGTCACATTAGGGAACTGGGAACTGCTGCTATTAAGGTAAATGGTTAGGAACTGCGCCTACTTTTAACAATTGATTCCAAAAAATAAAATAAGTTCGTGTCTGCTTTCATTTTTTTTATTGTTCATAAACAGAGGAATGACTGTTTACAATTTTACATTATAATATTTGACGGTTGACAGACTTTTTTTTTGGGTGAGAAATTATCAGATAACTTCTACCGCTCTGGGCGGAGCCGGAGCGGAGGAGGTTTCAGCCTGTTACTGACTAAAACCCACCCGTGTCCCTTCCGTTGTCTGTGTTGCCAGGGGCCTTGGTAAGCCTTTTGTACCTTCCCGCGACCCCAGCAGGCCTAGTGGACGTTTGTCTGCCGATTATTTGTGACGGAGAAATACATCTGACACCGTCAGCCAATGTTTCAAGCGGCATGTTTTCACAACCGTCATCCAAATCTGTCACCAGAGATGAATCCCCAGTGGGTCGTACTTTAAAGATGCTCAAAGCCCTGCCAACCCTGAATGTGATATGTTTGCGGATGTATGGGGTAAAATTATGCGTATAAGTCTGGTGTTCTGTGAGAGAAAGTATGCAAAGAGTCTACTGTTCCGTGTTACTTTTAATTAGTACCTATTTATATAATGTCAATAAAATTATACAGGGTGAAATTGAAAACATGCGACAAATCTAAATGGGCGATTGTACTCATCATTATGAACAACTTTTACTAAGGGACCACAACTGAAATCGCGGAAAAAAAAATCAGCTGTTCCCTACATTTATGTCCGCATAATTCGACAAAATGTAGGAAACAGCTGATTTTATTTTCGCGAATGCAGCTGTGGTCCCTTAGTAAAAGTTGTTCATAATGATGAGTACAATCTCCCATTTCAGTTTGTCTCATGTTTTCAATTTCAATCTGTATAATAAGCTACCGGAACAAATTAGGAACACAAATAATTATAATAGTTTCATTAATACATTAAAACTATTTATATTAAGCAAAAACAACTATATATTAATATTTAAATGATAAACTATGATTATAATATAATAATATCATAACATGAAAACTTTATCTTTTCTATTTACTTTAATTTTTATTTAAATTTAATAATAATCATAACTATAGCATTAACTTGATCTAAATAACTTTATCTATTAAGTACGTATAAGAATAAGAATAATATAAAAAGTGTAATTTTCATTTTTTTTTATCTTTGAATTTTTATTTAATTTTTAAGTTTTTACTATGTTGCTGGGCCCTAACAGGGTCCATAACTGTACTTTAGCTTTAAGACTTATGAAACATCTTACACAATATGGTATGCAAATAAATGAAATTAAAATATATACAAAAAATTGTCAATAAGTACTTACCCTAGTATTCTAATAATTAAAATAATTAATTGGAGGCCTTGGCAGAGAGTGCAACTTTGTGCCCTTTGGCGTCGAGACCCTCGGTCCGTGGGGTCCCAGTGCGCATAAGTTATTTGCGGAAATCGCGAAACGTCTAGTTGATGTAACTGGTGACCGAAAAGCTGGCGGCTTTCTCGCGCAACGCATCAGCATTGCAATTCAGCGAGGGAATGCCGCCAGCATCCTCGGTACAATGCCCCGAGGGCCTTTTTTAAGCTTAACTTAGTTTTAATTTAATTTAGTTAATGTTAATAATCATCTTGTAATTTGGTTATGTAAATAAATATAAATAATTAAAATAAAACTGAATTTATTCTTTTTGTTACAGGTATATACATCTTGACGGTGCTGCCACTCCGAACAAATCCTGGACACAGACATCTGTTAGAGAAAGACATATACTAAATACGAACGTTAATTCTATTCGTAGTGTCATTTATTATGTCTGGAATCGCTGGCATGTTGCCCATTGTGCGTTGTAGGCTCTTAATAAAAACGCATTAGTTTGAGTTATTGGGTGTCATAGGATTTTAAATTATTTGTTAATTTAACGTTCCCATTAATGTAATAGATATTCATGAAAATAATTTGAGACCTTTTAAGTTGAATTCTTTCAACTTTTTATACTGTAAAATGTGGTTCTCGGGACCTACTTGCTAAGTAAGCATTCCAGCAAAACTTTTTCCTTCGCCCTGAAGAAACCTTTCCAGAATAAGCCTGAATATAAACAAGAGAAAAATTTGGTAGGTACCTGCTAATGATTACCTACATAACTATTTATTTTCTTAGCTATTATAAATTACATAGATAGATGTATAAAAAAAGAAAGAAAAAATACTTCAGACACACGCCTCGTTGGTCTAGTGGTCGCAAGCGCTACTGCTGAGCATGAGGTCCTGGGTTCGGTTCCCGGATCGGGCAAAGTTTCATTGGGTTTTTCTATCTGGAATTTCTCAGTAGCAGCCCGGAGTCTGGATTTGTGCCCGGTTGATGGCAATAGACTCGCCCCTTACATGGGACTTAAAAACATAACTAGCGAAATGTGAGTGTACTACAGGTACACCTGTGCCCAACCCTTCGGGGTACAAGGCGTGATGTTATGTACAGAAGAATTATGTTAGTAACTGAATATTCAAACCACAATCATACTATTATAACTAAAATTAAATCAGAAGTACATTATACGAGTATACATTTTTTTACATTACTTACATAAATAAAACCACAATCATCCTTAAAATTCATATTTCTTTTTTAATCTTCAATATTATTTAAAATCATGAAATTCAATAAAATCTTTAAATTTATTAAAATCATTTAAATCAAAATAAATAAATAAAATTCAAGATTATTTAAGAATAGAATAAAATCATTTTATTTACACACACACACAAGTTATGTAACATAGAGACAGAAAATACAATGGAAATGAAAACAGTCATCATCATCTGCCCAGCCTTTTTCCCAACTATGTTGGGGTCGGCTTCCAGTCTTACCGGATAGGTACAGATGAGTACCAGTATTTTACATGGAGCGACTGCCTATCTGACCTCCACAACCCAGTTACTAGGTAACACACGATACCCCTTGATAAGACTGGTTGTCAGACTTTCGAGCTTCTGACGACCCGTAACGACTGTCAAAGATCTACAAATGACAACCGGGACCAACGGCTTAACGTGCTTTCCGAGGCACGGAGGGGTCTTGGTATGTAAAGATGGTCACCCATCCACGGACCAACAGCGGCAAGCGTAGCTTAACCTGATCGATCGACCCGTGCGGCTGTTATTACTTAGCCACAAGCCCCTCCCTCGGAAATGATAACAGTACAAAGTAGAAATAGCCGTGGGCCCCAACCTAAGCACAGCTTGTATCTTGGTGGCCCAATATTAAGAGTCAAGACATTGAGTTGCCAAACGTTCATTGTGGCACAGCACAGCCGCACAAGTAGCAATAATTAATTAATTAAATTAAATAATTAATTAATTTAATTAAATAGTTAATTTAATTAAATAATTAATTAATTTAATTTAATAGTTAATTTAATTAAGTAACTAATTAATGTAATTAAATAATTAATTAATTTAATTAAATTGTTAATTTAATTAAATAACTAATTAATGTAATTAAATAATTAATTAATTTAATTAAATTGTTAATTTAATTAAATAACTAATTAATTAATTAATGTAATTAAATAATTAATTAATTTAATTAAATAAATAGTTAATTTCATCAGTTGCTGTTCTTTTCGACATAAATGTACACAATGCTACAATATTGGGTGGTCAATTCTGCCAGCCACAACGTTAAGAGCTGTTGCCGCGGACACGACTCAGCAACGATGCAGCTCTCTTTCTGAGGATGGCATGGAAGCACTGCAGTGCCGTTTAGAGAATATTTAATGACGTCCAAAGCAGACATTTCACATTATTCGTCATACTTACATCAAAAACATGAAAACATGATAAATACGACAAAAATAACCGTTCAAACAGTTTCTATTAAATCCCGACCAAAATAGAAGAGAGTAGGAAACATCATCTGAAATTGAGTGATACGGGTATAAATTGTAAATGAAATAAACAGATATACCCTGATGAATTTATTTTAGCATAATATCGTACCAATGTCCCGTGAAATGCTTTGAATTATTGCCTAAGTTCAATGTTGGACATTTGTCAGAATGTTGACAATACGGGTAGCGTTGATTTGGACATGAAATAATGATAAGGATGATATTTTTTCCTGTCAAGGTGAGGAGAGCAACGTCTACGTAATTTATTTTTTTTGTTGGGCAATTATCAAATAACTTCTCCCGCTCTGGGCGGAGCTCGGTGTGTCAGACTCTTACTGACTAAAACCCACCCGTGTTCCTTTCGTTGCCTGTGTTGCCAGGGGCCTCGGCATCCCTTTCGGACTTTCCCACGACCCCGGCAGGCATCGGCCCTAGAGGACCCCTACTCTTGTGCTGACGACATCGGGTGGAACACAACGCGCCGTCGACCCGGGCCTGGTCCTTATCGGACGGCGAGCTACCCATTGCTCACCGTCCGCAAACCCGCGCCTACGGTGGCCGGAAATCCGCCTGGGAATCCCGACGCCCGGGGCGTCTCCTGCGGCGGCTATAGGCGAGACGGCGCGAAACTTGCCTTTCCCTCAACCATCCCGCCTCCTCCTTCGCGAGCATTACTGCTTCACAGAAGGAGGTGACGGCTGCCCATGCCCTCTCGCTCCGTACTATAGCCTGGACCAGCGGCGACGATTTTCATAATAGTATATTTTATTCAACGCTCCGCACAATTGGTGTCGAGTTGCAGAGTCGCAGCGACCGGTCGCTGCGACTCTGCAACTCGACACCAATTGTGCGGAGCGTTGTCGCGATGTCGCAGCGAGTAGCCGGCTACTCGCTGCGACAAGTCTTTCTACCTGTCGCTGCGACTAGATGCACGACGCACGCGCACACCCAACGACAGTCGGATGTGCTTCTCCTTCGCATGATAAGCATTAAGCACCAAGGCAAGTGCAACTAGAAGCTCCATAATTACTCACAAGATAAACATCACAAACCTCTCATCAATATCTCTTGAATACTCAAAGAAAATGATCGCTTCCTGGACGTTCCGTGTAGAAAGTACGACGGCAGCAGAAAGAGTCATCTGCACGTTTTACAAAATTCACTCTTTTACATAATTTGACCAGAATTCTTTGTTTTGTCACAGGTTTTTTTTTTCCTGTTTGATTCTCAATTTTTACTGATATTAAATCACGTATATAACTACAACAATTATTCGCAAAGTGTTGAAGTACCGTATTTTGGAACAAAAAAAATATTATAGTAATATTGGCCTTAACCAATTCCTTGGTAATGCCTTGGTAACTAAATGATGTAAGATAGGAGAAGATAGCTTTGTTCTTCTATTAATTATCACAGTTTTGCAGAAGGATTTCTATGGTGCGATGTCAAAAACGGAGAAACGAAATGTCACTTTGTATAGAAAGAACTGTATCTATTATTCGTAGAAATAGAAAGCGTCATGCTAAGCCTGCTGCACGACTAGCCGCAGATACAAACGACAACTCTGCGTCTTGACGCAGCGACAAGACGCACAGTTTGCGCTGGCACTTAGTGTTCCTACTCCTCCTCCTGGCAACACAGGCAACGCGAAGAATACGGGTTTTAGTCAGTAAGAGTCTAACACAAGATAGCGGGAGATTTATAATCTCGCTAGATAGATTATAAACTAACGATGTTCATAATCATACGGTGACATTATACTCGTACATGTTAAATTAAAATCACTTCTCGTGTCTGTCTGTGTGACCGCGTTATTCTTCTTAACTACGCAACGGATTTTGATGCGGTTTTTAAGATAATTTAGAGAATTTATTTTGAAAGGTCTCGTATGTGTATAATAATTTCATGTTAAACTTACATTATAATCAAAAATCTCGATATTTTGTCGCACAAAACCGTGCGCAGTAGGGGCGGGTCGCTAGTATAGTGCAATTGTTATATAATAATTTGCCTTACGATGCCTTACAATGCAATAATAATTTGCCTTACAACCAAAACCTAAGCAATCTTTCGCTGCTATCTTAGCTCTAGTAAAACAAGTCTACCAACCTACTGAATTCTTTGTTCTCGAATAATAAAAGGTATCATTCGCATAATAATTCTCGAAAAGACCCCTTTCCCGTGAAGTTACAGTTCACTAGACAGAATGAAGGTATATATTGTCCTAATTTCGAGTAGGGTAGTTGCAAATATATTTCGTAGTCTGCCCACCCCTTTTTATATCTAATAATGGCGCTGAACGCACCTGATTGCCTGTCATTGTAACATTAGGTACGGTCAGAGATAAACGTCGATTAGCACTGCTAATTTTAAACAACATCTAAATTGACACAACATTATTTGATACATTGTACTTCCGTATTTCATATTATAGCTAAGAGGTAACAATACCTGCCAATTATTAACCCGATCAGATACGGAGAAGGCGCGACCGTTGATCACCACGCTTGCTGAAGACGGGTTAGCGACAGACTTATACAGGGTGACATTGAAAACATGCGACAAATCGAAATGGGAGATTGTACTCATCATTATGAACAACTTTTACTAAGGGACCAAAGCTACAATCCCAAAAAAAAAAACTGCTGTCCCCTACATTTATGTTCGCAATACCTCATCAAAATGTAGGAAAAGCAGATTTTTTTTTTTTGGGATTTCTGCTTTGGGCCCTTAGTAAAAGTTGTTAATAATGATGTATACAATGTCCCATTTCAGTTTGTCGCAAGTTTTCAATTTCAACCTGTATATGAGCAGTGGTGGCCCAGTGATATCGGCCCCGACTTACGAGTTGCAAGGCTTTATGTAAATTTGTAGACCATTTAGTTTTTGTTAAGTACTGGTATTCCTTCACAGGCCTACACTGTCCTCCCATAACTATTGACACTGTAATTTGAAAACATTGTAAAGCTCAATTATTTTTAAAAGAGTAACCGTGGAGTTTCTTGCCGGCTCTTCTCCATAGGAAACGACCAATTGGAACCGTGCATCTAGCTTCTGACGTTTCATAAGTGCCTATGTAGGTTTATGTGAAATAAAATATTTTGATTTAAATAATTTCATCAGTACTGCTCTCAAAACGGTAAAGGAAAACATCGTGAGGAACCCGGCATGTCCTAGAACCAAAAATTCGAAGATATGTGACATCTACCAACCCGCACAGGGCCCGCGTGGTGATTACAGCCCACTCCATCTCGAAGAGAGGAGGCCTGTGTCCCAGCAATAGGAAAATTTTAGGCTGATTATGCTTATGAGTCCAGGTTTTCTCACAATGTTTTTCTTCACCGATGTCAGAGAAGGGAAAAAGTGAAGAGTTAATATACTTTTAACGCCACTTCTGTACCGATTACAATTAAGTGTTCAGATCAATAATAAAGATTCAATAAACTGAAGTCGTTCGACTTTTTTGCTGACTGTATCTACTTTTCTGAGAAAATTCTCCAAATGTTAGGTAAATTTACATAGTTTCGTTTATTCTTGATTGTAAGGCGAAAGGTAAAATGTAAGGCAGAAAGGAAAAGTGTTGATTTCTGCGTATTTTACTATGTTTACTAAGTAAACAGTCTGTTAGTGAAGTCTTTGACGTAACGATAGTGGAAGCATGTTACAATATTTTTCTACGAAGACTGTTTGTATAACGAGCTAGTCCTGTCAGTTTCTGATGTATAAAATCTTTCTGTGGCAGTGATTTCGAACTTTGAAAAGTGATGGAAATGTGTTACAGGAAGTGGCAGCATGGAATAAGTAAGTACTTTTTAATAGCATGGATTTAGTAAGCACTTTATAGCATGGAATGAGTGTACTTATGGAATTAGTAAGTACTATATACATAGATTGACCAGAGCAGTGGTGGCACAGTGGTAAACGCTGCGAATTACGAGTTGTAGGGCGTAGGTTCGAACCCGGACAGGCGCTTTACTTTGTGTAATTATTTAATCACCACTGCTCTCAAAACGGAGAAGGAAAACATCGTGAAACGGTTAAGGAAACCGGCATGTCCTAGAACAAGGGTTGGTAGATGTCACATATCTTCGATTTTTTCGAAGATATGTGACATCTACCAACCCGCACTGGGCCCGCGTGGTGGATTACGGCCCACTCCCTCTCATAAAGAGGAGGCAGTGGGAACATTATAGGCTAATTATGTATATAGATTGTAAGTAGAGGGGCTTGAATTTCGCCCAGTGCCATCGCCCAGGCGACCACTAGTAATGAATAATTATTCGAATAAATATTTCAGTATTTATCTTTTGTAGATTAAGTTAATTTCTGTCGCTGCTCAGACAGAAATAAACAACATCAAAAACATCACGCCATGTATTCCCCGAAAGGTTAGGCAGAGGTGTACCCATAGTACACCCACATTTCGCCAGTTATGTTTGAGTCCGGTATAATAGGGGGCGAGCCTATTGCCATCAACCGGGCACAAACAGGCAGAAATTAACCTCAAAATTTAAGTTGCTTATTACCAAGGTGAGATGTCAGATGTTATACATCTTATGCAACTACTGTAAGGCTTGCTTGTTTTTTTTTATTCGAAGCAATCATGATTCTGTTTTTTTTTTTTTGAGGATGTGAAATCTTCATATAACTTCTCCCGCTCTGGGCGGAGCGGGAGGGTGTGTCAGACTCTTAGTGACTAAAACCCACCCGTATTCCTTCCTGTTGCCTGTGTTGCCAGGGGCCTCGGTGACCCATAAGTACCTTCCCGCGACAAGATTCTGTATGCCATTTATAAGACAAATTTACAACTTCTAGAAACATGCATAATGATATGAGCATGGGACATAAGTTTCTTATCTCATTACTCCTTAAGTGATTAGTCTCACCAACGGGGCAGCTAACTGCCCCGTTGGTATCGTGGTCGCAAGCGCAACTGCGGCCCTGGGTTCGATTCCCGGGTCGCGCAGTGTTATTGAGTTTTCCCATTAGAAATTTCTTAGTTACAGGCCGGAGTTTGGAAGTTGGCGTTGTGATACTTCCGTGCCTCGGAAAGCCCGTTAAGCCGTTGGCCCTGATCTCTCTCCGGTCGTGTCGAATTGTCTTCCCGTTAGACTATGAGACTGAGGGCAGAGAGTGCACCTGCGTCTGCGCACACACTCGTGCACTATAATATCTCCCGCGCCGAAGGCTGGTCTCCGCTGAGATTAGTCGCCATGGCCGAAATTCAGTCTGAAGGACTTTATTATTATTCCTTAAGTTCTTTAATACGAGCATACAAGGATTATGCTAGTTTGGAAATAGATAAAACAATAACAAACGAATCCGAGGACTTCCACATTACGTAACATATTCATAATCACCCTACAATGTTCCCACTGCTGGGACACGGGCCTCCTCTCTGTGAGAGGGAGTGGGTCGTAATCCACCACGCGTGCCCAGTGCGGGTTGGTAGTTGTCACATGTCTTCGAATTTTTGGTTTTAGTACAAGCCGGTTTCGATGTTTTCCTTCACCGTTTTGAGAGCAGAGGTGATGTAATAACTTACACAAAGTAAAGCGCCCGTCAGGGTTCCAACCTACGACCTACAACTCGTAAGTCGCGGCCGTTACCACTGGGCCACCACTGCACTCCAACTTATTACGTGTTTGTTTTTAAAGAGATTGTTTTGTAGTTCAAGCACTTGGGGTAGGGGCTTGTGGCCAAGTAATAACAGCCGCACGGGTCGGTCGATAAGGTTAAGCTACGCTTGCAGCGATTGGTCCGTGGATGGGTGACCATCTTTACATACCAAGACCCCTCCGTGCCTCGGAAAGCACGTTAAGCCGTTGGTCCCGGCTGTCATTTGTAGATATTTGACAGTTGTTGCGGGTCGTCAGAAGCCCGAAAGTCTGACAACCAGTCTTACCAAGGGGTATCGTGTTACCTAGTAATTGGGTTGTGGAGGTCAGATAGGCAGTCGCTCCATGTAAAATACTGGTATTCAGCTTCCTCTGGTTATACTGGAAGCCGACCCCAACTTATTTGGGAAAATGCTGGGCAGATGATGATTTTGTAGTTCAAGCAACTTAATCAACTACAAAATAATCTCTTTCGTCTCCAAAATGAGAACCAACATCAACATCTCTTACATATTTTACGTAACGGAGATACAAACTAAACACACATAATCTAGGTTCTTACTTACAAATAAACGGACAAACAGACAAATAAACTTTCGAATAGACAAAGGAACATGTTGTGTAGCGAGCTAAATAATGTAGAATTTCAACAAGTCCTCTTGCCACAGGTAATGAAGTGGTTGTACTGTACAGGATGTTCAATTGTAGATACGATGGAATGTTGTTATCTTGTATCTTCTGGTTAAATTGGAGGATGAATTTAATGTATTTATTTATTAAACTTAATGCACAAGTAAAAAATACTGTACAAACTTGGACTCAATGCCTGAGGCATTTTCTACCAACCTTAGGATGATGCAGAGACAAAACATGGCTGGTGCGACTTAAGGGATAGATAACTCGAAAAAGAATGAATACAATACATAGATACATACATAACATAATAAGCCTATAATGTTCCCACTGCTGGGACACACGCTTTTACTCTGTGAGAGGGAGTGGGCTGTAATCCACCACGCGGGCCCAGTGCGGGTTGGTTGATGTCACATGTCTTTGAATTTTTGGTTCTAGGGCATGCCGCTTTCCTCACGATGTTTTCCTTCACCGTTTTGAGAGCAGTGGTGATGCAATAATTTACACAAAGTAAAGCGCCTGCCTGGGTTCGAATCTACAACTCGTAAGTCGCGGATGTTACCACTGGGCCACCACTGCTCCACATAATACATACATACATATAAACAGAATAGACTTTGTCAGAAGAAATAACGATAGGTAGAGGAGAATACGGATCCAGAAAATCAGCGCTAAGATGATTCTGCCAACTTCTTACGAATATGTTCACGTGCCTTCACTTTAAAAGATAACCGGCTGGTTACCGTCCTGATGTTCAGAAGGAGTGCATTCCAAAGAAAGACCGCTTGGACAAAGAATGCTGAATATAATATTTAGATGAAGGATCTCATAATCACCACAATTCTTCTACCCTTATTCCAATTTACTTGTGGCCGGTGCAACATCTCGTTTTCCTCCATACTTCTCTATTAGTTGTCATCTCGGTAGTCACCCCCCTTTCTAGCCACAACATTCACAGAGACCCTTCATCGTTTCTTTGGTTTTAGATTATACATGGAAAAAAAGGATGTCTTAAATTAAGACAATATCCTTTTGGTCAAGACAAATATTGATTCATATATGGGGAAAACAATATATTCTTGAATGAAGTAAAATTTTGTCTTAGTTTTATTGTCTTCTTCGAAGACATTATACTTAAATGAAGAATTATTCAGTTTAATTTTAAGAATATTATTTCTCTCTAAGAATATTTTCTTCAATTAAGATTATTATAGTCTTGAATCAAAAATATTTGCTTAAGTCAAGAATAAAAACTAAGTATTTATTATTCTTAATTTGAGTAAACAGGTTTTTTTGGACTGAGTACATTTACTTACGTTAAGAAAATATTTACTTGGATTGAAACAATTTTTCTGAGAACATTGATATTCTTCGCTGAAGAGATCCTTTTTTTTCCGTTTAGGTGAAGAAAATTGCTACATTATGTATTCTGATATTGTTTTCATTCAATATAAAATATTGTTCAATGAAATTGAACAGCCTCGAAACTCTATAATAACAGCCTTATTGAGTTAACTTTAAGTCTCAATCAAGTATAAGAAAACTTCAATCATCAATTTGGCTTCACTGCTCAAAAGTACTGAAATCAAAATTTATTCAAACTAGGCTGAGAATCAGAACTTTTCGAACGTCAAAATTACATAAGACAGTCCCCCAAAAACGCCCGCCCTTCACCACTTCCTAGTGCTTTAGCTAGGAAGAAAAAGTGGCGCAACAATTTCCCCAGCAGCACAGCTGTCTGTTCAGTTAGAAAAACTTAATTCTATACAATAAGTATGCAAAATAATTTACATTACGCAACACAAAACATTAAATAATATATTTTTTGTTCAGAAGTGGTAGAGCCAGTCAAGGTACAATCCTTGTCCGACCACGGCAGTCTTTCAAACACATCCTGTATACAAAGATTTCAACGCACATCCCTAAGGACCAGCCCGGACAGGCCTTCCCTTAAGCACCTGTCTCATCCTGCTAATGCCCTTCTAGTGGCTTCTACATAATTGCTTCCAGGTGAATATTTACCTACAAGACTTCGTAATACTCTAAGTAACAACGTGGTAAGACAATATGAGTGATTGGGTGGGATTAATCCAGAGAAGGTTTATAAAATTAGCAAGTTTTAGGAAAATTAGAACCTAGTATAGGTATTCAATTCTTATAGTAATACTAGACTTTGCCCGCGGCTTCACCAGCTTGGAGGTTAGATATTATTCTACTAAAACGTACTACCGGAATAAAAAGTCTTATCTCGTCTAGTCATTTTTTTGTGGAAATCCTCATGGATGTCCTCCGCCCTGGGGCGGACGGAGGGGTCTGTCAGACTTCTACTGACTAAAACCACCCCTTGTTCCCTCGCACGCTTGCACCGGAGGCTTCGGAAGCACTTAAGCACTCTGCAACTCAGCCCTCGACTGACCGCTGGTGCTGGCCCGCCTCTGCGGGCTCCGTCTGGTCAAACGGGTCCCTCCTTTTGACCAGACGGAGCCCGCAGAGGCGGGGTGAGGTGTTTGACTCCCCGCGCTACGTTTAAGAGGGGCGCGCGTGGAACATTACGCGCCACCACCTCGGATCTTATATGATAGGGGGCGGCAGACATACTACCCGTCCCTAGGCCAAAGCCTGAAATATCAACGAAATCAGTTCTGTCGTTGAGGTGTGAAAAGGTCACCGACAGACAGACAGATGTTACTTTCGAATTTATGTATTTTTTATTACATTATTATGTCGAATTTATATTTATTCAGTATGGATATGGATGTAAAATAATGTCAGTTTAGTAAACATCGCACAAAATTGGTATAACACCATGCTATCTGTTATTATCAATAAGTTCTTATTTAAAAGTCAGAAAACAAAAAAACAATACAAAAAATGAGAAAAAAGCAGGACACCGACACACGTCGGCGGAAAACAATAACAAAACTGGGTCACTTTCAGTCCCATGTCATTCATATTCCATTCAAAATTCAAGTTTCGTGAAAAATTTTAAGACGCACATCGGCGTCGCGAATTTTGTCTTACGTTTTTGGCAAGCAGCCCACTGTGCAACGTGCAGAGAAGTGATGGTCCCCGCATCGCGAATTCTCGTGGATGTTAGACAAAGAGATGTAATAACTGTCCTTTGTGGTATGATAAAATATTAAATAATGGAATATTTTCCTGATATTTTGCGTTTTGAAGTATCTTTCTGGATGTCATTATGGGCGATAGTTTTAGCTCCGTTAGAGATGTGTTGTGGTATAATAATTTTGTATTAACTTTTTACGGTTCTGTTATTATACATAAGAATGAGTAAAGAAAGGTAGAATGATAAAACAAATGGGTTTTTAAGGGTCGGATAAACGTTCAAGCTTAAATTGATGATTAATCGATGTCTAGTTTAACATAAGTTTTTTGTATAACTTACTTGCATTATATGAAGGCGTAATAACATATTTACAGGTCTCTAAAATCATAATATATCTGCACTATAAAGGTAGGTTGCACGTAATGTGGGGATAATATTTTTTTCTCGTCTATCCCATGGTTTGGGGTATCGTTGGAGAGACCGTTCAAAAATTTTGCGGGTCTGTGGAAACCATTTTTCGATTCAAGGATCCGTTTGCGTAATATTAAGCATTAAAGCGCTAATTTTTGTTAGAGTTAAGTGTCACCCCCCCCCCCCCCTGCCAGCTAAGTTTAAAGAGATATGAAAAAATTCATGGCATATTTCATCACATTTTTTTTTATACTGTTGTTTTTATTTAGTTTAACTTATACTACAAGTAAATATACTTGTTCTTTTTCTAGATAGATCATGAAAAGCCTCCCTATCCTTAGGAACGATATTTCTTACACCTCAAAAACAAAATAACATCACAGCATCACTTAACATTCTTCCATAAATATACTTAAACTGTTCCATCTTCCCCTGTCAGCCTAGCTTTGACTCAGCCTAGTTTCACCCCTTCACTCGAAGCCTAATACTTCTCAACTTGATAGTCACGATTGACCTAAATATACATCTATCATCGCTTAAGACTTCCTCTGAATGTAGACTTGAGGAGTTGATGTTTTTGGATCTTATTGAGGTCAATATGACTTTGAAGTTTTAAGAATCCTCAAATGTGTCGGAAAGTTTTAAAAGCCTTTATTACCGCTTCTCATTTTCGTGATATTAGCGTTTCGACAAATGATTGCAGGGGTTCGAATGCTTGAACAAAATTGGTCCTTCGATACGGCCCCAATTATTCGTAGGAGCTGCTTGTGATAAGGGTCGTTCTAGACAATAACAGGAGTATAGGCTACACCAATACATACCATTTTATTTCTGAAGCCTTTTAAAATTCCTTCTTGTGGTTAAAAGCTTTGGATGCTGACATTATAAATATAGTGAGTAATTTTGATATCATTGTTAACAATCTAACAACCAGCGAACCTCAAAATATAGCTGGCTGTGGAGTTCTAGTTGAAAATCACAGTCAGTGAACTAGCTGCTCGAAGGCTGCGTCAATGTCCATGTTCCGGGTCAGCAGTATAGAGGGGTGAGGAACGGGTGTAAAGTTCACTCATCCTCTATAGAAAAGGAAGGATCCTCCGACCACACGGGTGTCGTGTCTGGTGGGCAACTGCCGGTTGATGTCAGGATGTTGTACGAGTATGTATGCTAGTTGCGCGGTAAACTCTGCTTGCGCGATGCAGGATTTTGCGTGACGCCAGTATGCTGCGTAGTTCGCATGTAGCGATGTAGATGCCGCCACATTATAATGGACACGGGAATCTAACCTAGTTGGTCTAGGAAAATGATCATGAAGAAATTGTGTGTTGCCAGTTTATAGCAATGACTCTAGGTACTGCCCGCGGCTTCTTCCGCGTGGAAGTCAACTATACCATAATACATAATTATCCTATGGCTCTCGGTAGTATACTCGTATCATTGTATCGGCCATGTTTGTCAAAGGACCGATGGCCGATGAAGCTGACTAGTCCTGGAGTGGAGACCGTGTATCGGCAAGCGTAGTGTGGGACCCCCAGCTAGATGGACCGACGACCTTGAGAAGGTGGCTGGGTCAGACTGGATGCGGAAGGTGGAGGACAGGGTGTTGTGCAGTAGACTGCGATTGGCTGAGTTGATTGATTGACTCGGTAAAAGTACTGCTTTCTATCAGTGGTCGAATTTTTGTAATTATTTCATTAGTTTTCTATTTACATTTCATTATTTCCTGAGCCGAAATTGGACACTCACGGTAAGGGAGGTCCAAAAATTCGCGGTTGCTCAACGAGCTATGGAACGAGCGATGCTTGGAATCTCTTTGAGGATTAGATTCTGGAACGAGGGGATCCGGCAGAGAACCACTGTTAGCAAGCATAAGCAAGCTGAAGTGACAATGGGCCGGAGATATTACCCGTAGAACCGATGACCGTTGGGGTAGACGTGTTCTTGAGTGAAGACCGTGAATCGGCAAACGGAACGGGACGCCCTCAGGCTAGGTGGAGCGATGATCTTCGTTGGGTGGCTGGTCGCAGCTGGATGAGAGTTGCTGAGCAATAGGAGATCCCTATGTCCAATATTGGACTGCTGTAAGCTGATTATGATAATGATGACTTCCTGAGATTATCCTCTTACAAACAAACAATTCTTTTTGTAATATTTTTAACATATTTTTTTAAAATTATTAAGTGAAATTTTAATTTAATGAAATTTTATATAAAAATAATTGATTTAAAAAAAGCTAGGATTAGATATTATTAAAATTTTATATAAAAAATACTAAAATATTAAATAATTATTTATTGAAAACTTAAATCATTTATGTATCTGCCAGTAAATTCTTTTAGATTTCGCGTACCTTCAATTCTACCCACTTACAAAAGAAAGCAAGCCTCGAAGCTATATGATCATAATTCACAAGGTGTCAAATTACAACACAGCATTTTACGAGTTTACGAGCAACCTCAAAAGGGAGATAATTCTTTATGACTTTCATTATTATAAGGAAGTCGTATAATGCAAAAATTTTACGTAGCCCGCAGATAAAACCTTCTAATCATGATGCTGGGAATAAAATATAGAAATGTGTGTGTATGTCGCATAATTTAGAATGTTTAGGGATCTTTTAAGAGGCCGACAACACCTAAAGCGCGGTCACTGTCGGACTGCATAGAAAAGAAAGAGAAGCGCGATGACACAATACTGGTAATTTATCGCAAAATATGAAGCAATTTTCGATTTACAAAAAAAGCTATAGATTGTATAAAAAAAAAACATAATTACGCTAATATGTTGCTTGTAGAATAATCTGACAAAAAATCAGAATGATTGCATGTATATTAGTATGGTTTTTAATCGTTAAAAGAATTTTTTAGAGGTATCTTCGTGATTTTTTTCTATCGTATCAAATTAGTTATATTATGTTTTAAACACACTATCTACCTAGCATACATATATCCTTAAGAATATCATATATTTTCTGATTATGTTTACTGCAATGGATCTATACTTTAAGCCATTATGAAACTTATAAAAGTTGCGTTAAGGTCCTGTAGTCCCCTCAAGATACAATGGTTGGCTGAGTTTACTAGCTAGATTTTGTAATGAAAATTCATCATAAATTTGTATTCTTGTTGAAGATTGTTATGAGCGACACAGGTGTCAAAAATATGGTCAAAAAAAAATATGGCCTCGCCGCAGTCGGGTAAAAAAAGAACTGCCTTGTCTGTACGCTGTAAAAACTAAAGAACCAAGCTGTTGTAGAATTCTTACTTGAACATTCTAATGACATAATCCGCCGGTCTCTTGCCAGCATCAATGTGCCTGCTCTTCTTGAGCCGACTGGCATTGTCAGAGATGATGGCAAAAGACCTGATGGTGTGTCTTTGGTCCCGTGGAGTTTGGGACGGATGCCTGTGTGGGACGCTACCTGTGTAGACACACTGGCACCGTCTCACCTCCAACGGGCTACTTCTAAAGCGGGTGCAGTGGCAGAAAATACCGAAAATCTGAAAATTATTAAATATAGAGGCCTTGGCAGAGAGTACAACTTTGTGCCCTTTGGTCTCAGTGCGCATAAGTTATTTGCGGAAATCGCGAAACGTCTGGTTGGTGAAACTGGTGACCGAAAAGCTGGCGGCTTTCTCGCTCAACGCATCAGCATTGCAATTCAGCGAGGAAATGCCGCCAGCATCCTCTGTACAATGCCCCGAGGGCCTTTTTTAGGTTTAACTTAGTATTAATTTAATTTAGTTAATGTTAATAACCATCTTGTAATTTGATTATATAAATAAACATTCACTTGAACATAACATCCAATAAAATGATATTCTTCGTAAAGCTATTTTATATGAGTTTCAATTGCATGGTTTTTAGAAAAATCTCTAGATATCTAATGGCAAGTCGTTAATCTTAATCCTAATCTAACTAATATTTTAAATGCGAAAGTTAGTTTGTTTGTTTGATTGTCAGGTTGTTTGTTTGTTACGCCATTACGATAAAACGGCTGAATGGATTTGGATAAAATTTGGCACATGGGTAGATCATGGCCGATATTCTCACGGGATCGAAACTTGCTCGGGTGAAACCTCGGGGCGCAGCTAGTAAATAAATATCTTGTTTACCAACTACCCTGTACCGTGGCTAGCCGTGTTCACATCACCAGCCTTCCTTGCTATCCTGATAGCTCACACTTGCTCCAACTTCGGCTGGTACATGGTGCTCATAGAATTGCCCTTCTACATGAAGCAAGTGCTGGATTAGGACACAGGAACTTTTATCCCCATATTCCAAGGTATGGAGACTTATGCGGGTGAAACCGCGGGGCGCAACTGGTAAGCTATAAATTGCAGCATGAGAAAAATTTAATAAATGTGAAAGTTGCAGTATTTAAAATTTCAAGATTCTTACTTTCTGATTCTTATTTTCTTATAAAGGAGCATAAAACTAAATACTTTATTTTTCCTATTAAACTTCCCAAGAACAAAGTAATTTTTACGCTAAAATTCCCTTGTGACTGTTCTCGACTAACATAATTGCTAAATTCCCTACAGAGACTCGTACAATTACATTGTTCCCATGATAGTTCCTACCATGGATCTCTTCTCACATTGTTTCCCGTGGTAAATTACCAATTAATTTCAATTAAAGCTGTCTGTAATATTCTCAGAAAATAAGACATACTCACCTAAATAGCGTGTCAACCCGTATTTATATCCCTAAAATCTCTGACATTACCTTAAATTAAATAAACACCTATTTACCTCAATGATTGACATAAGACAACGCACAGCACCAATGAGGTCCCAGTATAAAAACCAATTGTGCACAGGTGGTCATAAAACAGCCTTATTAAAAAATAACATCCTTTCCATGGGACCGCTTATATATAATAAATTATCTGAAAATTTAAAAGACCTACCCATAAAAATGTTTCAAAAACAATTAACAAAACTATTGCTGGAGAAATGTTATTAAAGACTTTCTAAGTGACAAAACTATATAGGAAAATCTTATTGATAAATGTACGTTGTCTTTGCAATTTCGAATGTTTTAGATTATAATAATGACATTGTTATTTATTTATAAGCGATTTTTTATTTATTTTTTATTTTTATGGTTGTTGTTTTAATGTAATTTGACATCCTAACAGATTTTGACATTACCAGATTATCTAAGTTCTATACCTAATAATAATTGTGATTGTTGTTAATGTTTTTGAATATGAACTATGGCTAATAATAAACGTAATAACTGTATCTTTATTACTACTGATTCAAACCTAATATTTTGCATGCCGTAAGGTAAAATGTATCGGGACACTTATAAATATTCCAACTTAAAATCAAAATCAAAATCAAAAGTCATTTATTCAAACTAGGCTGAAAATCAGCACTTTTCGAACGTCAAAGTTACATAAGACAGTCCCCCAAAAATGCCCACCCGTCACCACTTCCTAGTGCTGGGAAGAAGAAGTGGTGGAACAAACTCCCCAGCAGCACGTCTGTCTGTTTAGTTATATAAACTTGATTCTATACAAATCGTATGCAAAGTAATTAACATTACGAAACACAAAACATTTGATTAAATTACACACTTGCCATACGTTAGCTAGCACGCGCCAACAAAACAATGAACAAACTGTACTCAAGCAGATAAAAATTACAACATAAAAAAACGTAAATAGAACTTAATACCTAAATAAAAGCCTCCAGGCATAAAGGGCGTGCCCGCTTACATAAGGCAATTGCTGTAGCTCGAAGTGAGAAATGATAAACTAGCCCCATCGAAGTAAAATAAGTAAACAATTACTAATAACAATTAAAACCATGATCAGCAAGACGACCAGTCACCACAAGCAGCACCCGTTCACGAGCATAACGCAAAGATCAGCCATCAACCCCCTCGCCATATTGGAGAGAAGGAGGCAACCCGACCCCTGACGCTACCGCAGGCAGTGACATCTAAGGGAGCATGACGAGCTTGCTGCCGGTTGCTCAGGCAAGAATAGTATAATCAATAGTCAAGGACGCTAGCTAACCACTTATTGCAATACAACTCATTTATTTGCTGATAATGTAGGTATATATGTATACCTACATTATCAGCAAATAAATGATTTCTTTCTTTGTTTCTTTCTTTCTATCACCGAAGCGAAGTGCTCAAGTCTTTATTTTAAACTAGCTGTTGCCCACAACATCGTCTGCAATCAATTATTAAAACAAATATCCAAGATGAAAAGTAGCTTATATCCTTCTCCAGGTGGGGACCTGGAGAAGGATATAATAGGGGACCACGTGCAAGTTACTATAAAAAATACCTAAATCGCTCTAGGTGTACCTTTAAAATTTGAGGATTTCCCTCGATTTCCATGGGATTCCCTCATCAGATTATAACTTGGTGACAATGGGACCACTTCGGGAGCATACCTTTTCAAACAAAACAATATTTTTTTAAATCGTTCCACAATTGACGGAGAAATCGGCAAACACACATAAAAAATATGTATAATAATATATATACGGTCGAATTGAGAAATCTCCTCCTTTTTTGAAGTCGGTTAAAAACAGCCATAAGTATGCCACTGCACGTATTTAAGTTAAATCAAAGTTATAAGCAGATAGCATTAATTTCCTCTATTCAGATGAATGTTACATTCTCGTTTTGAATGTTAAAACATAGGGTAGAAATAAGTACCGTACTTAGTTGAAAGTTTCGGAATTTTTGGCAAAATCAATGATGGAATTGAAAATGCTTAGAAGGGTTTAAAGGCAGCGGCGAATTTTATTTAAGTCAGAAATAACTACAGTAAATGGAAAATATAAATCCTAACCATCCTAATATACAAGGTGTTGTTTTGGACCTGCAAAACATTTTAGGAGGTAATTATGTTAGTGATTCTCGACCCGAATCAACAAAAAAAAAACAAAAATTAATAAAAAAAAATTAAAAAAAAATAAAAAGAAAAGATAAAATTTAAAAATCTAAAATAAAAAGTATTATTGATTATTGACGTGGTATCGTATTGTTATACGATTATTTACGAGTTTCATAACAACCTCCTGAAATGTTTTGCAGGTTCAAAACAACACCTTGTATAATATTATACACATAACCTAATCCTTATCAATGACTTATCATTGATCCTTATACTAATCCTAACTCCTAATTAATATTATAAAAGCGAAAGTGAGTTTGTTTTATTATTTGTTTGTTTGTTACGCTTTCACGCCAAAACGGCTGAACGGATTTCGAATAAATTTTACATATGGGTAGACCTTGACTTAGATTAGGACATAGGATACTTTTTATCCCGTATTTCCCACGAGATCGAAACTTATGCGTGTAAAACCGCGGGACGCAACTAGTAATATTATAAACGTGAAAGTGAGTTTGTTTGTTTGTTTGTTACGCTTTCACGCTTAAACGGCTGAACGGATTTGGATGAAATTTAGCACATGGATAGATTATTAGATGATAGATGGTTAGATTTCATCCTGGATCGCAGACGAAGTCGCCGGCAACGGCCAGTAATTTAATAACGATGCGGCCATGGGATACTTGGCTGCATTTTTTTTATTTTTCTTTACGGACATAAGTTAATATTATTTTTTACACACAAACATTTCAGAATAAATTCTCTAAGTAGTGGTGAAAACCCCTTCAAAATCCATTATGTAGTTTAGTAGAACTAAGCGGTCAAACAGACAGACACGAAAAGCGACTTAATTTTAAACTGAGTACCAATAAATGTTAAAATAATAAAAAAAACAACCCACATCCAAAAAAAAACACGACCAAGTTAAAAATAACTAAAATTTCGAAATTCGGTGTCTGGATTTTTTTTTTGCCACTTTGTAGTGTTTTTTTTTTTTTGAAGTCTATTGTTTTTGTCTTAAGCTTTTTTTATTTTTCACTTTTTAGTTTTGTTTCACACGGCTACACATCAAGCTACACATTTCCAATATAAGCTGACCTCTTAGTCTACGGAAATCCTATACAACGCGAGATCAGCTTATACTGTAAATGTATAGCAGATATGTAGCCGTGTGTACCTACCCCCCACCAATTCGTATACCACAGTACCACTAGTCGCTATGTAAACAACAATGACAAGAAGTATTATAACAACATCAAGATTATTCAAGATATACAAAATGGATTGAATAACACGTATTATTATCGCAACTAACTCAAAAAACTTGGCTTATGTAGCCAAGCAAAGTAAATAAAATTAATATGGGACCACCGCACAAGCTCCTCTACCAAATGAAAAAATAATATCAAAATCGTCGAAAATAGCGATGAACATAATTATTTCAAACAAACAAAAAAAAACATCCAGACTAACATTATAACTTCCTCCTTTTTTGAAGTCGGTTAACAAATAGCGTAAAATAAGCAGTCGAGCTGTAGTAGAGAATTACTTGAAATTAACTCGGTCTAGGCGTTTCATTTAAAACTTTTAGCATTGCTACCATTTTGTCCAGGAGACTGCCACAAAAAGAAATAAGTCGTCTCAATGAAAAATTATTAACCTATTTCGTACCTATAAATTTTAATTGTAACCAAAGTGGGTATGAAGGTCAACCAGACAATGGTACAATTTTTTATTATCTACTAATACTTTGTATTATTTTTAGGCCACATCCGTTAATTGAGGAGACACGCAGGCCCCTTTGACAGATTGCTAAAGACATTGTCCAAGTGCACGTCCCAATAGATGACAATATTTTATTAGTCGCCAGCTCCTTGCCTATACAGTAACAAACCCGAGGTTGTTTTATAAAGTTTTGAAACAATCATAGTAAGTGTAGTTGAAGACTGTTCCACTTCTATCTACAAGCTCTTTGTCACAAAGAGGCAAGCAGAGAACCAAGTAGATATCGGATGTTTTTTTACAGGTGACTTTAAATTGAAATAAAACACAGAAAAAAAATTTAATGTTCATGAAATTGGCTTTATTTGACCGATAATTTGATGGCATTAATAAGCTTTTTGTCACAAAGAGGCAAGCAAAGAGCCAAGCACGAACCAAGTATTGGGTGTTTTTTTTACAGGCGGAGAACTTTAAATTGAAATAAAATACAGAAAAATGTTTTTAATACTCATGAAATTGGCTTTATTTGACCGATAATTGTATGGGACTAATGAGCTCTTTGTCACAAAGAGGTAAGCAGAGAACCAAGTAAAGGTGTTTTTTTACAGGCGGAGAACTTTAAATTGAGGTGTAATTTTAGTCAGAACGAAGAAGGGTTCGCAGAGGTGTACCTCTGTCTAACCCTTCGCGGAGAACAGGCGTGAAGTTGTGTTATGTTACGTTTAAAATTAAATGGCTCCAATGCATTCAATTAAAAAAACACTTCCTCTCTCCTTAAATACCATCATTACATAATATAGTTCCTTGCTCTTGTTTCATGTTTATATTTTATATTTATATATATTTATGTAGATAAGTATATGCTTGATGTATATATTACTTATATATGTAACTGGTACACCACTACCTGCAGTATTGTCTCTCATTCTCCCGTTAATTCATCCAAAGGTTGTCTGCAAAAGATCACTTTTAGCGATGAGACCGCCCATTGTGTCACCCCTTGTAAAATTTCAACATTTATATGAGTCATTTTTATGGTGTATATAATAAAGAGTACTCAATTCTATTCTATACATTATTTAATAAACTTTTTGCTCAAAACGAATATCTCTCAACAACATAAAACAGATATCTCATCACAGATTCGCATCTCATAAAAGCTGAACGTTTTATTTAACATGTAACACATGATTTTAATATTCGTCCGCATTTCTCACATATTTTTATATGCTTCCATTATAATATATTACTTTTTCACTAGCGGCGTATGTAAGCGCACTGTGCTTTACAGTCTCCATCAAGATTGTCGGCAAACATTTTAGGATGGCGGTTGTGTGTGTGTTTGAGGGTGGGTTTGTGTGTGAGCGAAACTGGAGGATTATTATGAGATGTGTGTTAGGATGTGATATATTGGTGCCGATTCTCTTGTTCACAAACTAAACTAATAATTTAAGTTCAGTGCATCTTTTTCTTTCTATCTCATTAAGAATAGGACAGAAGATAAATTTTAGTTTAGTCCTGTCAAATTAATCATCGCCTGTCACTTACTCCATATAAGTTTATACGTGATTAAAAACTTGCCTACTAAAATTACGTCAATTTACGTCAAGCGCTGATTAATTTGATAGGACTAAACTAAAATTTATCTTCTGTCCTTTTCTTAATGAAATAGAAAGAAAAAGATGCACTGAACTTAAATTTAGTTTAGTTTGTGAACAAGGGAATCGGCACCCTGTCTCTCTGCATTATAATCTTTTGCCGACAAAATTGCGCGTGAATCTGCAATCATCATGCATATTGCAAAGTTATTAGATTGGTGAGTGGTCACTGTTCATCCTCTTAGGGCCGATTCATACCGTGAAAAAAGCGGCCGGCAGCGGCGCGGCGAGCACTTTCAGTGTGAAATAATTTTAAACTTTATCTACATAATTAAAAGACCGGTATCGCTTGAAAAGCTCGAAAACGTAGCGCGGCCGCCCGTGGTTTCGCGAGGCCGCTCGCGGCGCCGCGAGCGGCCTCGTAGCCACGCGGTTCTTGTCAGCGGTAGGGTCCGCGTTTCTCCGCGTCGCGTCGCTGTCGGCCGCTGCCATATCGGTGTGAATCGGCCCTTAATAGTAAATTTAGGGAAATATATTGTTACTTTAACTTATATGACATATTTAAATTATTCTTACTTTTGACTATAATGTTAAATCTACATTTGACTATGATTATGAGTATTTATGTCAAACAAATTTTGAAATTATGCAGTTCAGAACTTTTGGAGCGTTAATTATTTGTTGTTAAGTTATTCGTGTATGAGTAAATAGCATTGTGATGATTTAAATTTTCTTAGCCACTGGCATGTCAAGTCCACAAATTATAATATTTTAGCAAAATAAATTTATTGTATCTTGTAAGCAAATTGACTATCAACTTAAATTTTCCGTATTTATTGAAATCACAACTGTCATTACCTTTGACAGTTGTTTAAATGGCATACTAATTCCACGGGCACAACAAATTGGCGTAATTTCCCTGACAGACCTCATTATAACTTTAGATACCACTGCTGTGAAACCTTATTTATTTATTTATATGTGATAAGTCAACATGACAAACAACTGCCAACCAGATAACTTACCAAGAGATGAGACATTGATACACAGATATTGTTGTTGCTGTATTTTTTTTATTTAATAATAATATAATATAGGTAAAGCATTGGTCAGGTAGGGGCCATAACCTTTCTATAGTCTTAGGAAACCGATCCACTATAGCCTCGCAAACCCATAGCCCAATATTTTTTGTTCCCATGTTCTGCAATAGTCCTGCATCAACCGGGGGTTGTCCTTGGGTGCACCTTCATAGAGCAAACAGGGATAATCTTCGGTTGGTGCCTCATTCCATTACAATGTCCAAGGGGCCTCTGCGAGTTGGCTTCGGCCCCTCGTACGCCTGCCAAAGGTCCGGGACCCCATGGTCCCGAGATATGTAAAGATAATAATAATATAATATCGTTTATTTATAAAAATGGAGCAGAACGGATGAATGCGGATGGTGTATTTGTTATTTAATTAAAATAATTACATTGTGCAGGATAAAATTAAATATTTGCACACCATTTATAATGGTAGAATGTAAAGGGGTCATTAAAGATTTAAGATCGTACTTGATAACCTACATTCTGGCAAACAAATGAATTTGATTTGATTTGACGACATCAGGCCAATAGTATTCCGATAGCTAGAGCATAGTACAGTCGTTAGTTCGTCAATCAGTCTAGTCTAAGGCCAAGGCACGAGCCCTAAAACCAAAAAAAAAAAACAATGTAATCTTCCTACGATCTGATCAAAACCCAGATTAAACCCGATCCCTAACATATTTGCGCACACACCAATGTAAGTGTGTTGTCTATGAGGGATCCAATATAAAGGGCCTTTCAGAGAGGCACGACGCGACTCTGGTGGAACAATTTCTGTGAACACTTCACGGAAATTGTTCTACCGGTGTCGCTTCGCGCCGTCGCGTCGTGCCTGTCTGCACAAGCCTTAAAGCTCTTAGTCCGGCTTAGCGCTCCGACATGTGATATGAACGACGAACGTTACAAGGCTCTCGTGTTTCAGAATGTAGTGGGAAAGACTTGGTATAACATGATATTAAATAGGTTCTGAATATAGACTTGGAGTACATAATCACCGATAATGTTCCCACTGCTGGGACACAGGCCTCCTCTCTATGAGAGGGAGTGGGCCGTAATCCACCACGCGGGCCCCGTGTGGGTTGGTAGAATATGTCACATGTCTTCGAATTTTTGGTTCTAGGACATGCCGGTTTCCTCACGACGTTACCCTTCACCGTTTTGAGAGCAATGGTGATGAAATTAAATACAAAAAGTAAAGTGACTGTCTGGGTTCGAACTCACGACCTAGAAACTCGTAAGTCGTGGTTGATACCACTGGGCCACCACTGCTCTGAACTTGGAGACTGAGACTTGGAGTGGCGAAGACAAGGGGAAATAATGGACTGAAAACAGAAGATGGCCTCTGAGCATCGCTTCATCAACTCAGCCAAGCGCAGCCCACTGCTGGACATAGGCCTCTCCCAGGCTGCGCCACAATACCCTGTCCTCCGCCTTCCGCATCCAGACTGACCCAGCCATCTTCTTAAGGTCGTCGATCCATCTAGCTGGGGGGCGTCCCCCACTGTGTACTACGCTTGCCGATAGGCAATCTCCACTCCAAAACTCGTCTGTTCCATCGACCATCGGTCCTTCGACAAACGACAAACATGGCCAGCCCGCTGTCACTTCAGTTTGCTTACTCTGCAAGCTATGTAGGTAAATCCGGTTCGTTCCCGGATAATTCCATTCCTAATTTTATCCTTCAAAGAGACTCCGTCGCTTACTCTGCTACAATCCGTATAGCATAATCAGTCCATGTGTTCCCACTGCTGAGACACAGGCTTTTTTTCTGCGAGATGTAGTTTTTAGGAGTTTCCGGTTTCCTCACGATGTTTGCCATCACAGTTTCGAGAACAGTGATGATGAAATAATTTACATTATAATGAAGTGCCTCGCTTCGAACCCACGACCGAAAACTCGTAAGTCGCGGCTGCTACGAGTTAACTCGTACCTCTGGGCAACCACTGTTCCACCAGTCCGTATAGAACCAATAAAAAAGTGATAAGCACGCATAATTTTCAAACACGATAACATTTTTAACCGACTTCCAAAAAGTAGGAGGTTCTCAATTCGGATGTAATTTTTTTTTTATGTATGTTTACCGTTTTCTCCGTCAATTGTGGACGGATTTTGAAAATTCTTTTTGTATGAAAGGGTATTTAAGGGGTCCTGTGGTTGTCCCTTTGTCCTCAAGTCATAATCTGATGAGGGGATTCTATGGAAATCGAGGGAAATCCTCAAATTTTATAAGCACACCTATATCGATTTGGGTATTTTTATATTTTACTCTCGAAAAAACTAAAATACAGATCCAAAGACACCGCTTCCGAAATTAAAGTTATTTTTCACATTGTAGTGTTTTTTGGAAGTCGGTTGTTTTTTTTTTTTTTTTTTGTAAAAAGTTTTTATTATTAGCCAATGTTTTTCTAGAAGATCGTATAAAAATGTTCTCCGAATTTTTACATTTGCAAATCGGTACATCATTTACATCGGTGGTGGATTACACCTCTCAAAGAGAAGAGGCCTGAGTCCCAGCAGTGGGAACACTATAGGCTGATTATGTAAGACTGAGTTTTAGACTTTTGGGCTTAGGCAAATCGTACACATACTTACACATACCTATCCGAAGTATTTCTGTAACTAAAATCAACATACTATTAGTTTATCAAAGGTAAACTAATAGTATACAAAAGACTATTAGTTTACAAAAGACAATTAACCAGATTATAAGCAAGAACCTTATTCTACTTCCAAAAATGATTTCAATTTTCCACAAACAGTAGTACCCCTATTATTCGTCCCAGTTTCATTTAAGTACTTAGGGATCGGGTAATCGCCGTTGAACTTGGGCATACAAATGTGCGGCGCGCTAACGCGCGCCGCATATTTGTATGCCCGAGTTCGGTTCGCTTCATAGGGGACATTTATTTTTAGGAATGAAAATATATTTGAAAAAAAAAAAAATAAAACAGATACAATTATAGATAATAAAATAGACTGTTCATATAAAAAAAATCATGAAAATATCTTGAAGAAGTTTGAAGGTAATATCGTTTTGCATGCTTTGGGTAGACATTACTTCCTGAATTTATTTCATAAAGTATTTTACTACAATACTTAAATATTCAGATTAAGAATTGATGTGTATGCGTTCTAGTTTAACATACATTTTTAGCATAACTTACTTGCATTATATGAAGGCATAACAACAGATATAAAAGTCACTAAAATCATATATCTGCGCCTTAAGTAATAAATCTCGTGAATCCTACACGAGGCTTGAAGAACTAAAACTGTAAAAAACAAAAACTCAACAACGAGGCTTTCCTCATAATCCTGGCTTCTTGAAAAAGGCACGTTTCATTTATTATATTTAAGTCTTCACGCATGTAATCCTGCAGAAATAAGGCACGTTTTTCAGCAACCTTCAGCCTGAAAGATTACGGACAAGGAAACCCACTTTAGTGCACAGCAAAGGCTGAACGCACTTTTTTATACTAGCTTTTGCCCGCGGCTTTGCCCGCGTGTTTGGCGGAAATTATCTCACGGGAACGTACCACCAACACGCAGAGGAATCGGTGTGCAAGGCTTTATGGCCTCTCGCAGTCTCCACAGATTGGGGACCGGTCGTTGGGTATCCCTCCCTGTAGGAGGGGGTGGGAGTGCTCAATCGCACACCTAGTCACTGAGGGGTTTACCTCTCCTCAGCGGTTCTGTAGTGTGACTGTGGGAGCGCCCGAAGTTCTTCTCGACGGCCGAGCGACCAGGCCTCTGCTGGGCGAGATCCCCAGGTCCCTAGGGAAGGCCCAGCAAGAGCTGATCTAGCAGCGAGGGCGTCGATTTTTGTTATAGCTTATCTACAGAGGAGGCTAGGGAACGTACTATCAGCATTAGCCGTCCTACCCTTATCTCAATATATTTAGGGTCAGCGCAACATGTATTTGTCTTCCATACTCCTTTATTAGTTGTTATCTCGGTAGTCACCACCTTTCTAAGCAAAATCATCTTTCACACACTCCATCCACCGTTTCTTTGGTCTTCGCCTACTCTTACAGTCAATCACATTCATACTCAAAACTTTCCTCAAAACGTACCTACTACCATCTCATGTAAATCCCAAATGTATCCCGTTTCCTGGCTCAGGTCATGGTCTACCTGTGTGCAAAATTACATTGAAATCCGTATAGCCGTAAAGGCGTGAAAAGGGAACAGACAGACAGACTGAAAGACAGACAGACAGTGATTTTTGCGTCTTTCTTTGAGTACGGAGTATGGTTATGGATTATGTTAAAATTTGTACAGCACCTGCATGGAAGAGGGATAAAGAAAAGCTTTTAAGACAGTCTTAAAACCTGCTTATAGTGGGCTTATGACATAGACCAAGATTCACAGACCGCACTTTGACTTTTCTCTGCTAAATAAGCATCACATTTGAATAAGAACATTATTTTTAAAAAGTTTATATTCACATTCTTATGACACGATTCGCTTATTCGAATGCGAACATTACATGCATAAGAATAAAGTTCACCTTCGAGACATTAGGCGTACAACTACAAGGATTAGGCGTGCTATACACTTGTTCGGGTCGGCACATTCGATTTCGGCAGTATTTGTTGAACTACAAAACCGACCCGAAGCAAATTACTACATATATTCGGTTTTCATTCGGATCATGCCGATCGCTAAACTCCGTTCGGCAAAATCTACTATCGCTGAATATGGATGACGCCTGCTAAAAAAAAAAGAAATCCTATTAAGTCCGTTTGACAGATATTAAAAACATATTAGACACGTATTTTTTGCTTTATCATATTAATAAAAAAGTACTTATATAAAACGCATTAAAGTTGGGGAGTGGGGGGCTAGCTACGTCACAATTTGGTTTAAAATCTAGAAAGGCGTGACGTCATGTCACGTTTTAACTCAATGTACCGCCGTAATCTTTTGATTACGTAAAAAAAACACGTGTCCAATATTTTTTTAATAATCTTGGTACATGACGGGAAATAAAATTATCATCATACTTATTATGGATGATGACAATTAATTTAATTAATAATTAATGTAGGTAATTTTTACGTACATGATGCGTCTACAGTGTAATTACATGCATCTACAGATACGAGCATAAATACCTTGTATTTACGCAAGACTCAAAAGTGATTTTCTCCTAAAGTAGATGTTTTAAGGTGTTACGAACATGGCTGTCGAAACCATACTATAATAAAATATTTATGTCTTTTCTGTGTACCACCCGGCTGTGCCGATTAATGGCGAACCGAACAATTGTGAAGCACATTTTATAGTTATACGATTGAGAAAAAAAGTTTAATAAAACACAAGTTGTCGGTGTTTATCTCGTGTCACTAGATAACGAGGAATCAAGTTTCTTAAACTTATCATTTCACCGTCTACTCCTTTTCTCAAGTTTTCAAAATGTACTGCTTTACTTTTTACAGAAGTTTTAGAAGTCTATAGTCCGCGCGCGACTGCTAGTCACAGTGGCGGTACCTTCATATAAGCCCAAAATCCTTACTAAAATGCTCGATAGAGAATTTATTGTACCTAACCAGTAGTTTATGAGAAAATTGCGATGATACATACGTAGATACGTAGGTACCTACATACTCAGTCGAAAACTGAACTTTCTTTTTTTGAAATCGGTTAAAATTTTATTGGGCTTGCGTTATTTTGAAACCCTAGGCACGCCACTGGCTTGTCACTGCCTGAGGTATGTGAGTGGAGACGAGGGAGGTAGACAAAGGCCAAGCTAACTCAGTCTACCAATCTTGTCAATCGGGCCCTCCCCCGCCTCTCTACTCATATACCTCAGGTGGTGACTATCAGTCGCGCGCAGACTATAGTAGGTATCTCTAGACAAAGCTCGAAGTTTTTAAGGTTACTTGTCTCAAATGTCTTTATAAATTTTCGGTAAGCTACAATGTAAGTGCATTACCTATAGTATAGGCAAACACATACATAAACACACGCCTTCTTCCTATGGGGGTAGGCACAAACTACAGAACATTATCAATAAGGTCGCTTTATCCTTTTCTACGGCGTCCTCTCTCGGCGTTTCCACTAATATCTGCCTTATAAATACCTTTTATTGGTCGCCTTTCAATCATCTTCTCAACGTGGCCAATCCATCTAAGCATACTCTTATCAATTTTTGTCATTACATCTTCTTTTAAACTGCAACTTTGCCTAAGCTCATCATTCCTCAGCCTATCATTCATAGTCACACGAAACATGGTTTGCATTTCCACAGCATTTATTCTACTTTCAACCTCTTTTTGACACAATTCTCCGTTTATATCAAAATGTATACTATAGGAATTAGTAAAATCACATAAAAATTAATATAGTATTATGTTTGCAAAAATCAAATGTCTGACTATGTATTAGGAACTTAATTACTTACTTCAATACCGACACTGTACCTATACCTATTGCCAATAAATGATTATTATTATTATCTATTATGAAAGGTATATAATCATCAACAAGAATAAAAAGAAAAACAACAATAAACCCATCAACCCGTCAACTATATTTTCAATAATTTAATGCAATTTTTAAACCACGTAGCGGAACAACCTTTCATAAGATAAACCAGTAACTAAAACCTATGTATACTTATATACAAATGAATAAATCTACAAAAATGTAAGCACACCCCATCAACTTCATAGAAACGGCCAATTTATGTGAAGGCTGAGTTGAAGCGTGTAACTTACTCGGGATACGTCAAAAGTCCAGATGAAATCCAACACCGAAACGAACGCGCCTCTGTTTATCAATCAGAGTGCTTCCGACGAGGCGCAACACGCGGATCTCATTATGCGGCTCATAAAACAAAATATCTCTCTGAAACGTAAAGCCACCGCAGCGCTGCGAATCAATAAATATCTTCAGCTCAGACCCATTCTGGTAGTTCTTGTGCATCGCCAAGCTCACATGCGTGGGCGCGCCTCGACAACCTTCGGTTATTATCGTCGCTAATCGCAACTCTGGGGAAAACGCTTTGTAAAGACACAACTGGAGGCCGGCTTTGCTGACCGTTGACGATACCGTGAAGCTGGGTCTGTCGTACCGAGCACTGATCGAGAACTCCGGGCTCGGCGGGTACGCAAGCGGCCTGAATCCAATCTCGGTGCCAACACAAACGTCTGGCAGAATCTTGTACATCCACTGCGTCACCATGCGTAGTGTGTTTGGGTCCACATCCCTCACAGAACATGAAACCGAACCCACTGACTTTTCATTATCTTTCTCGAAAACTATTTCAGTTTCTGACGACACCAAGTCTCTGATTCTCGAAGTGAGGCGCATCTCGTACGCTCCTTCTAAGATTTCCTTGTACGTGGCTGTTGCAGAGCCAGCAGAGTCTATCAGGAGTCCTTCACCGGTACTCTTTGGTTCCATTTCCTTGTGGATTAACTGAGAGAAACACTTATAAGACTCTCTAGTCTTCCCATAGTTGTACTGTTGAACGAGTTTGACCTTGTCCATGATTTCTCTGAGGATGATGAGTCTGGCGCCGATGAAGCACTTCGGGAACGTACTTTTCGCTTCGGCATGAACGTCACACAGCTTAACTGTTTTGAACCTGCGTGGTTGGACCACGATGATTTCCTTCTTCTTAGGGAGTAATCTTTGCAGTGAGGACACAAAGCTGCTAACTTCTTCCTTGAGTTTTTCCTCGTTTATGTCCATTGTGTATATTTCTTTTAGTTGATATTTTGTTTGTTGGATAAAGTTGGATAACAGGTCAAACGTCATTGACCTGTCTGGTTTTATTTTTGTATAGCTGAGCTCTGTCGACGTGTCCGGCCAGTCGCACGCTGCAAGGAGTTTGTGTATTTTTAGTTTGTCTTTGAGATAGCGCGGTCTTATTTTTGACACTTCCTCTTGCTGAGTGAACTTAAGCTGTAAGTCCACGAGCAACAAGTAAAAGCCAACCAGTTAAACCCAAAATTAACATACGGAAGAGAAAATAATTCAAAGTTAACCAAAAAAATCCGTATTTATTTTCTAATAACGATCTGTATTTTATCAGGTGATGAATTTCTTTCGTTTAGTATTGTACTTTTCGTTAAAAACATAATAATAAGAATCACACTAATTCCCTTCATCGCCAATTTGTATCGCCGTCAATCCGTCACTGGTCTATTCATGGGCCATTCATTCCCATTCAATGTCTATTCATGACACTCTTGTTTACTCGACCTAGACTCTTGGAAACACAACACGGAGATAATAAAAATAATATATAAAGCGTTGGATATGTTTCAAGGGTATATTTATTTATAGAGGATTGGATACCGTTGAGTAATTGACACTTCTGAGATAACCAGAGGTTTAAAATTAATATGACATACTCGTAATATGGTTTTGAGTAGGTACTGGCCTTAAAATGTATAAAAAACCGGCCAAGTGCGTGTCGGACCATGCACAATGAAGGGTTGCGTAGTTGGAAAGTTGGTATGAATTTATCCCAAAAACAAACTTAACTTTGTAGTTGAAAAACATGTTCTCCCATACATTGATATATGCCACAATCGCAAATTTAAGTTGGTCGACTATTACTTGTTAACTTGTAAAGCCCACTTAGCTGTGATAGTTTTACTTTTAATTTGTATGTACTCCTGCCATGAATTTTTTCACATCTTTATAAACAACCATTTAGCTGGCAGGGGCTGCAATTTAGCTGACACTTGACTCTAACAAAAATTAGCACGTTAATGCTTAATTACAGACAGGCTTAGTTTACAGACCCGCAATATTTTTGAACGGCCTATCCAACGATACTCCACAGCATGGTAAACAAGAAAAAAATTGTCATGCCCATATTACGTGCAAGGGAGGTAACCTAAAAATGTTGCTTTTTCAAGATTTAATTTTAACACTTTATCGGCACGAATAATATATATACCTATGCTAAATTACAGCTTTCTAGTACTAAGCGTCTCTGAGCTACAGTGGGGACAGACAGACAGACGGACATGGTGAAACTGTAAGGGTTCCTTGTTTACTACGGAACCCTAAAAACGGACCATATAACTGACTGCTGTGATGTTATTACGGTGATAATTTTATTATTATCACCATAATCCTCAAACATAATTATTTATGTTAATTCAGTGATCAACTGATCACCCTTAGATATTTTGTTAGTGCTTCCATTTGTAAATACAACATAATACTTCGAAACAGGTTCACTGTGGCATTTAAATTACTCATATAATATTTTTTCTCACGAAGCGACGCACGCTTTGCTTGTGGTAACTAAGTGTTCAAACACGCTGCGAATGTGTGCGTGACGACGAGTAACGTCATAACGTCAACTCATAACACACACACACACACACGCACACTTCCGACTTCGCCATTGTCTCGCTCGGACGGTACCGAGAGCTCCTTCGGCTTACACACATATTCACAGAGTGTTTTTACACTTGGTAACCACAAGTAAAGCGCGCGTCGCTTTATTAGTCAAAAATACTGAAAGTATCTACATTTTAACCAGGAATCCCAATCCAACAACCGACCAATACATATCTACCTATCCAATCTACTTTATTTTTAAACCCACGTCTAACAAACCACTCCAAACCCTCGACAATCACGCAAAAGCTTTTACTTTGTGTCAAATAAATTCAGCTTTGAACCTAAAAACGTTCAAATGCTTGTCACATTTACAGCAATTCGCTAAAAGGGTTCAAACTGTTAGACCCAGGAGATCTGGGCAGTTGGGCACAGGTGGGGAATAACGAGCGACCTAATAAATCATTTTGTAACTGGACTGGCTAAATTAAAAGGTATTTTGATGTGTACATCTGTGATCTGCGTAGTTGGGTGTGATATTTGCGATGTTTGTGAGTTTTGATGTTGACGCTGCGTGAAATTATAGCACACGTGAGAGTAGCTAGTCTATGACCTGGGTTTTAATTTAGGATACTTTTCATCACTACCTATATGTAGTAGGTACAGTCAGCCTCAAAAAAATGATGTGATATATCGACAAAAAATAATTTGATTGTCTAGAAAGAAAGAAAGAAATAAAATACATTTACTTAGCACAGACTAAAAAGTATACAATTTGTGTTTCATAATTCTGTATCAATGTGTAGGTACAATAAAGTACTTAATGTGTAATATTTTTTATGGCTAAAAATTTGCCCTTCGTGTACGAGTCCGACTCGCACTTGGCCGATTTTTTTAGGGTACGTGTGAAATCCGGGACCAAGGGTAGTCAGATGGCGATAAGTCCCCTCTTTGAGGAGTGGCTAGAGAGGCGCCACGGCGTCCTCACCTTACGCCTGACGCAGGTCCTCACCGGACACGGTAGCTTCGGGAGGTTCCTGTGTCGGATAAGGCGGGAGGAAACGCCCGGGTGTCACCACTGTGTGGATCGCCCGGAGGACACGGTGAAGCATACGGTGGAGGTCTGCCCGGCTTGGGCAGAGCACCGCGCTATACTCGTGGAGGCGATCGGCGGCAGAGATCTCTGGCGTCCGGCCCTGGTTCAGACCATTGTACGGAGCGAGAGGGCATGGGCAGCCGTCACCTCCTTCTGCGAAGCAGTAATGCTCGCGAAGGAGGAGGCGGGATGGTTGAGGGAAAGGCAAATTTCGCGTCCTCTCGCCCCTAGCCGCCGCAGGAGACGCCCTGGGCGTCGGGAATCCCGGGCGGATTTCTGGCCACCGTAGGCGCGGGCTTGCGGACGGTGAGCAATGGGTAGCTCACCGTCCGGTAAGGACCAGGCCCGGGTCGACGGCGCGTTGTATTCCACGCGCGCCTCAAAGAGATGTCGTCAGCACAAATGTAGGGGTCCACTAGGGCCGATGCCTGCCGGGGTCGCGGGAAGGTACTAATGGGTCACCGAGGCCCCTGGCAACACAGGCAACAGGAAGGAATACGGGTGGGTTTTAGTCAGTAAGAGTCTGACACACCCTCCCGCTCCGCCCAGAGCGGGAGAAGTTATTTGATGATTTCCCTTCCAAAAAAAAGGGTAGTCAGATAATTTGTAGAATAAGGTTAAATATTCGAGTTGAGAATATTGACAGGGTATATAGCCTTATATGAGCTATGTTTATAATAGAATACAATATAATAATACTCTTAAACTAGCTTTTTCCCGCGGCTTCGTCCGTGTGGATGTCGGAAAATATCCCACGGGCTCGTACTACCATACCGGGATTAAACGTAGTAAATCCTATGTGTTAATCCACAAAAAATAAAATGTGTAAGTAACTAATAGACTAAGCGTAGGGCTGTTCGCTCACACCGCGGCATTTTTCTTATTTTTAGCATTTTTATACCCGTCGTAACTTCTATACGACAGGTCCGATTCGAATAATTTAAACAGGAATTTATATGTACATAATCAACCTTGATTATGACACTTTTTAGTTGGATAAGGATTAATATCATGACACGAATGTCACCGTCTTTCGATTCTACTTGTGTTTTGATTAACTCATTTGAACAAAAAGTGATTATTGCGACATAACTATAATAGTTAGACATATAGCTTCCCGGACTTTTTTGTGGGTAATGATGAGTATAAAGGCTTCTACATACTGGCGCGACTTGTCTCGCGACGCGACGCGACACAAGACACCGCGTGTAGCGCTACAAGCGGTGCCTTTGTGTCGCGACGCGTCGCGCGACAAGTCGCGCCAGTATGTAGAAGCCTTTATAAACATGTACTACATTTTTTTTATAAATCATCAATACTTTTTCAGCGGTTGCCAAATAATGGGTTACGTTATTGTAATTATCTTAGGGATCTCTAATTAAAAAAATACAGCCCATGTTACTCGCTGATAACGTAGCTTTCTATAGGTGGAAGATTTTTTTGACGTGATAACGTCTTATAAATCGATGAACGCCGGCTGTACGCACGAATAAGCATAACGTGTCACGTTCCGCCTGAGCCGAGCGTGCAAGCAAGAGCGTGGAGCTAGCGATAGAGAGGCACGATCGGCCTAAGCGTTCGGCTTGTGACGCATCTCTCTCTCATTATCACGTAAAATTATCGTCCGTAAACCGACTTTACAGACAACCGATTTTTTTTGTTAAGTAGTTTACTATTACAAACAAAAATCAAATATTTTCTCTTTACAATATTTATATAGATAAATATTTAGGTGCGAACACCAATATTTAGCTACGATTCGTAGGTAGCTACTTCCATCTGACCACTTCTAAAGGTTATTGAAACCGTTCGTTTTTAACTGAACTCTTGTAAAATAAACTACGGTAGCGGATACCATAAATATTAGGAATAGGTGTGAATTCCGCGCAACACCGTGCGTTTCCCGGTTCGATACCCGATTCGAACAATATTTACGGCTCCGAAGCGTGTGCTCTTTGATTCCTTTATTTATTGCCCGACTATAGTGGTGTTAAAAGAAGGTTCTGTATTTTTTAATAGCATTCTATTCTTCGTTAGTGTAATTAAACTTTTTACTGTGCTGAGTGGAAGCAGAGTCCAATATGATTGGCAAAGATGGTGTTAAAGATTTGCAGCGTCATTCACCATTTATGAACTTAAATCCATGTTTTTTTTTGGCAGAAATCCGTTCAGTACTAACGCACGTTGTCTCAGGGGCTAGTAATAATTATATTAATACGTGAAGCGAAAACGTTTTACTCCTTACGAAAATTACGCGGTCGAAGGAGTATGAAATTGCACAGTTAAATTTAAGTTTATATGGAGGTGTGAAGACAGTAGGTAAATATTTTTATTTATATGCATTAGAAATAAATTTAAAAAATGCATTAGAAATAAATAAAAAAAATAAATTAGAAATAAATTAAAAAATACATTACACATACTACCATACGTTTGACACACACACACACACACACATAGTATCAGGGCCTCATGACTTGAGGATAGATAGGTGACAGAAGTGACAGTTTGAGCATGGATTAAGTAAGTACTTTTTAATAGCATGGAATTAGTAAGTACTATATACATTGTAAGTAGAGGGGTCTAATTTCAACCTATGGGCGACCACGAGTATATTATAATTGTTTGTGTCGTCGTAGTCATAGCTTAGAGCTCGTAAGTCATTAGTGTTGATAGCCCAGTGGTTAAGGCCTCGCCTGTCATGCACGAGGTTGTGATGGGTCCAAATCCGGGTAAATACCAATGTGGCTTATTCAAATAAATTGTACATTCTGAGTTTATCTTGGACATTACTGACATCGGTGAAGAAGAAAATAATATCGTGAGGAAACCATAGTTAATATGAGTCTGTAATCACCAACTCATCTTGAGCAAGCGTGGTGATCAATGTTCGTGCCTTCTCTGTATTAGAAGAGGCATTTTGCCCACCAGTCGGACTGTAATAGGCTGGTATACTTAATTGTTTATGGCCATCGGTCAAGGTCTCAATAGGAAATATGCACGTAATTCAAATCTTATACATGATTTAAATATACATTGTGTAGGAGTCAAGAAACAAATTCCATTTTTTTTATGCAAAACTTGTTATACAATTAATTACTTTATGTTACGGTTTTTTGGTGGAACGTAACGCACTCTTAACTCGTCGTCTTAGACAATGCCGGAAGTGACGAAAAAAAACTATGTGAATAAAAATATATTCTTTACAAAGTGCTTGAAAGTTCACTACGGAAAGTAAGTGCGATTTTTGCTTGAATAAAGCACAATAAATAATTTATTTTATATGATTTGGGGCTAAAAATAGATGTTAACAAAGCAGTTTCGTGGTAAATGACGTCACATCATGAACACGACAGAAACGGATGTCTGAACTCTAGTAGAAAATTGTTGGAGCTTTTTTTGAGCAACAAGCAGTAGTTGAATTTAACTTTTAATATGTTTATTGGGTTTATATTAAATACTATATTTTATTGACTCAGTGGAAAAAAATACATGCATATACCCTATTATTTAACCTATCAAAGGTTGAAGAAAATGTTAGTTAACCTTATGTGATTGTAATGTCACCGACAACGTTCTTAGGCGTCAGAAATGAGGTGGTAGCATCGTACAGTCAGTGCTCTGCATAACCTGACCACCTTTTCCCCCTTCTTCTTTATAAGAGGGGTCACGTAATGTTGAACACTGACCGTACTACTTCTCCTAGTGAAAACTTTTACAGAAAGCCATAAATATGTACTATTAGAATATTTCTCAATAAGGTAGTTTATAATATAAGCTATAAAGGCCACGGATATTATAAATGTTTATATTTTATCGCAATGTTCCGGGTTCGACACCCGGGTCAAACATTGTTTACAGTTTCAGCTCGTTCCGTTTTGTAATATATAACATGAAACAGATGTGTTTAGGTGGTTACCCGACCGTGCAAAGAATGTGTTATGGTTTTACTAACAAAATGGTGTAGCTGTAATTGGATGTGATACGATATTAAAAATGGTTTGGTGAATTTTGGAATGCTATGACGTTTTTATTTCCTGTAGGAAGTTTAGCTGTCCTGATTGTAAGTAAATAACAAGTTTAAATGTAATTACAAGCTTTTTATTATTACAAAAACGTAAACTTACAATAATTAATTCAACATCTTATTTGGTTTAAAAACTTTCCTTTCGTTAGTTTGCGAGTCTTTTTTTTTACTTTTTAGGTGGGAAATTATCAAATAACTTCTCTCGCTCTGGGTGGAGCGGGATGGTGTGTGAGACTCTTACTGACTAAAACCCACCCGTGTTCCTTTCGCTGCCTGTATTGCCAGGGGCCTCGGTATCCCTTTCGGACATTCCCACGACCCCGGCAGGCATCGGCCCTAGTGAACCCCTACACTTGTGCTGACGACATCGCTTTGAGGTGCGCGTGGAACACAAGGCGCCATCGACCCGGCGGCTAGGGGCCTGGGCGCGAAATTTGCCTCTTCTTCAGAAGGAGGTGACGGCTTCCCATGCTAGTTTGTGAGTCTGGATCAAAGACACAGTTGAAAAATAAAGTTCTAACAGTTTAGACAGAGACTTCACTTCTACGGGTTTTAGAAAAATACAAAAAAGCTCAATTATCGGAACTCCAGTTGTTAGCTACCATTCTTCAAATAACAATTTGCCTTCGAAAAGCTAAAACCTTCAACAATTCCAACGGGCTATAACGTTGCCCCGTTACTCTATCAGCCTATTAATCGATCGGGCTCCAGTTGGCGTGAAGTACCTCTTATATTGCTCAGAATTTCGAAAACCTATTAAAGTTGATGGGACAAATTGGAGTCATTGAGGCCCCATTTAGCTTTAAACAGCAGATTTTGTTGAAACTTAATAATTGCTACCTAAATATTTCTGTTGAAGTTCAGATTTTGAATTTAGGAATAGTATAGAATACACAGGGTCACATTAACTTAGCTGGCGCAACGCCGCAGACATGAAGATGTAGATATCTTAGATGTACCTACACCAGGGTTGTTGCTGATGCATATTTTTTCCACATCAGCGGGGATGCTGATGCTGATGCTGATGTTTTATCATTGACATCAGCGGATGCTGATGCTGATGCTGATTTTAATTATTTTCTTAAAAAAAGCAGTGACCATTATGAATTTATAAGTACCTAAAAGTTGCACAGTTTTCCTTGGTATTGCACACTTGGTGTTGCACAGTTTTCCTTGATTCACTAATTTAAAATACGACCATATTCCACTTCTCAACGGAGGCGGCATTATTTTTTCTTCACTTAAGTACCTGGTACTTCTTGACAGGCCTACACTGTCCTCCCATACCTATTAACTAGTGTTGCCCAAATTCAGTCTTGGTCTTGCAGTCTTGGTCTTGTTCTTGCGTTTTTGCAAGACCAAGACCAAGAACAAGACCGCGTATTTTTAGCAAGACCAAGACCAAGACTGACCGTGCAAGACTTGAGCAAGAACAAGACATAGCCTGCAAGACTCTTGCGTCTTGCAGCTAGGACTTAGCGCTATTTCACTGAGTAGTTAGGTGTAACAGTTCGGTGTATAGGTAGGTACGCTTAGGAATTCTATGAGACGCAAAAAACTGTATCAAAGAATATGAAAAACTGGACCTATGCGCATTACGACTAATACCATAAACATAGCGAATAAAAAAATATCTATTAAAATCAAACTGAGTGCATGCATAGTTATGTTTTAACCATCGGCACTTTGATAATGCGGCATCAAAGGTTTTGTACTTACTTCTCAAAGAAATTTGCCGCTTTTCGGAAGTACATGGTTATGATACACGCGCCGGCGGCTTCTTTTGAAATCTAAAACAATCGTTGCCGCCACGCCGAAATCATAACATTTGTGACACTATTTGATTGCCGCCATAGGGCGTAGGTATACTCATGCAAAATAATTTCGAATTTTTTTAAGAGTACCTACAGGTGTTCCAAAGAATAAATAAGTTTCAGAGTGCTTAGAATGAAAATGAATACATTATACTGATCACGCAAGTAGTATTATGATTAGGATAAAATGGTAAGGATAGGTAGTAGATGTCATATTAATTCATTCTAGTAAGTATATATTATAATATTGATTACTTATATGGTTTTAAACTAACTACTTAGGTACTATTATTGTACATTTAGTCATTATATTTCTTAAGTTTTTACAAGAAAAAATAGCAAAAAAGTGTTCAAATATCACCCGTTTAATAAATATTGTAGCCACTTTTAAATATACTTGAAACGTGTAAAAAAATTCTACAAAACTAATAAAATAATATAAAAAGCGTAGGTACTTACCTACTAATAAAATAAAAAGCCTGCGATAAGAGTTTTGTATTACTTACCAGCCCGAATATCTCTGAGAGAGATGATGAGAGTAAGTATTTACTAGCTGTGCCCGCGACTTCGTCCACGAGGAATAGTAACTTTGGAGGTATAGTGACGTTCAGGACTTATTTATTTATTTTAAAACTTCTGTCATCAAACATACAAACGAACTCTTCAGCTTTATAATATTAGTATAGATGTACGCCAAAACATTCACTTATATGTAAAGAATAGTGATTGGCACTAATTCTATTTTATTCACGCGTCGCGTCTGTACAAGTAGGTAATATTTAGTGTGTGTTTGTACGCCGCACGCGGCATTGTTTGATTTGCGGCGGCATCCTTTTCATAGAGCCGGCACGTGGCGAGGCGGCGCGGTAGAAAGCAAGGAAACGTACTATAAATAAAGGAATTATTTTAATTCCAGTCATTTCCAATTGAGCTGTGCTTCGAGTCTAACTTAATAATTGTTTTTACTAATTCTCGTTGTTTTCTAAAAACGTATCACGTGTACAATTTAATATGAGTGACGAAGATTCAAATTATTCTAGTCCGAGTAACGAGAGTTTGAGTCACAGATCTAAAAGACCCAAAAGCAAATTTGAGGAGTTTTTCGAAATAATTCATGCATCCCAAACTGCCTTCTGTAAATTGTGCCAACATAAAAAGATTGAAATAAAAATGAAAAACAGAAACACTTCAGGCTTAAGGAAACATCTAATATCTTTCCACAAAAAGGAATCAGAAATATTTCTTCCTGTTAAACCAAAATTAAGTGGAGATATCACAAGCTTTTTAGTAACCGCTGGAAGAAGTGGACAGGTAAGAATATTTTTTTAACAGTTAAAAGAATTTTAACTCCGCGTAGCTATTCATGCGATACTTTCAAAAACGCCATTAACTTACGTAAGTATTTTTGAGTTAGTGGTGTTTTCATCTAGGGGTGAGACATATTAAGTATGTAATAATCGTCTTAAATATTTTTTTATAAACACCCATATTTTCATTTAATCGGCCAGTAACAACTAAGTACTTTATTTTGGTAAATTACAGTACAGTGCAACCTTAATATAACAAATATCAATTTAACGATTTTCTCGATTTAACAACAACAAACCTCCTCCTCTTATACGCTCAAACCTAGTATGTTTTAAATAATAACACAAGATTTATTGTTTTGTTTCAGTCGGAAAACAGCAGTGACAACATCACGACAGCTACAGTTGATTGGGTGGTGAAAAAATATCTTCCCTTCTCATTTTTCGATGACGAAGCTACACAAGTATATTTTCGACGTATTTGCCCTAATATGGTGTTTCCTAAAAGGTCTACACTTAGAAGGAAAGTCAAAGAGCGATTTGAAGAGCTCCAATTGAATCTCAAGGAACGACTTCAACAATTATCATCTAAAATGTCTTTTACCATTGATGGGTGGACGTCAATTGCTGGTAGGAGTTACTACGGGGTTACTATTCATTATATAGACAACGAATGGAAGTATCAATCTGTAGTTCTTGATTTTATACCATCACGCGGTCGACATACTGGGGAAGATATTGCAACGATTTTCCATGAATGTTTATTGGAATATGGCATAATTGATAAAATACAAGGTATCACGGTCGACAACGCAACTGCAAATACCAAATTTATGTATGAACTGGGCAAACAGCTGCCGCCACACTTTGATTCAGACAATCAACATTTCCGGTGCTTTGCTCACATTTTAAACCTTGGTGTACAAGATTTATTAAAGACCTTAGCATTACACTGTGAGTCTGACACTAACGCGCAGGATCAGCAGTACGAAGACTATGCAGACGAAACTGAGGATGAGGAAGATGAAGAATCTGCACCAAATATTGCTGACTCGCGTACATCTGTAACAAAGTTACGCAGTATTTCCAGTAAAATAAAAAGAAGTGAGATAGTGAAGAAGAAGTTTCAGTCTGCTTGTGAAGCAGCTGGCGTGCCATCAAATCTAAATGCCATTCTTGACTGTCCAACGAGATGGAATTCCACACATGATATGATTGGATTTGGTTTAAAAGTGAGAGCGGGCATTGACATATTGTGCAGTTCTGTCACCGAATTAAATGATTTTCAAATCACAGCTAATGAATGGCAGGTACTCGAAAAATTACATAAATTTCTAATAAACTTTAAACTTTTAAGTACAAAACTTGGTGGAGACAAATATGTTACATTACCGCTAGTCATTGTATCATTCAATCTCTTGCTAGATAAAATTGAATCCATGGTAAAACAGTTAGATGAGAAACCTAATCGATCTGAAGTGGATGAAAGGCTCATTCTAGCTTTCCAAGCAGCTCGAGACAAAATGCTTAAACATTACAAGAAGAGCAACTGGATTTATTGTACTTCTTTAATTTTAGACCCAAGGCATAAGGCTCAGACTTTTGACCTGACAATGTGGGGGAAGCAACTTAAAACAGAAAGTCTGCGCAAGTTCAATGAACTTTATGAAGAATATAAAAGTCTACACTCACTGAACAAATCTCTGGAATTACCAGAAAAAGAAAATAAAGTATGTGATGAAGATGAAGACGTAATAGACTTTGATAAACTCTATGAATGTCCCTCGACGTCTTCTGGATCTTGTCTTCAAGGCTTAGTGATAGACGAGTTGGAGGAGTACCTGAGAAAACCAAGAACTGCCAGCTCGGAAGACATTTTAGATTGGTGGAGGACGCATGAGACAGAGTATCCGATTTTATCGAAAATGGCCCGTGATTTTCTCTCAATACCTGCAACTTCAGTACCTGCTGAGAGGTTATTTTCTAAAGCATCATTAGTAATTAGAAAACATAGAAATAGGTTAAGTGATGAGTCAGCCAGATGGTTACTTTGTATTAATTCTTGGTCAAAAAAATTGATATAAAGTATCATAACCTAATGATAAAGCTGTTGATTTGTGTTGTATTTTATTTTTTATTCAAATAAATGATAAATCGTAAAACTCTTTTATTAAATTTCTTATAAGTTGAGGGTTCAATCTCTTTCTAGACAGATAAGTATTGTTCTTTAAAATACAGTCAAGTTATTGTAATTAATTTGTTTTTTTACATGTTTTAGCAAATGTAAGCTTATAAATCATAAATGTTTATTAAGAAACAGTTACTTCCATGGAAAACGACATATAGGTCAGTTGATTTTTCGAATTTCTTATCAAATCTTCAGTTATTTATTAATCTGCTTGATCTTTACTATGGCTATGTTAATTCAAGCTCACAATGTTCCAATTCTAATACGTTTTTCTAAGATTTAAAGTAAACTTTAATAAATAGTAATAGACTAATAGGTAATTGCAAGACTTGCAAGACTCTTGCTGCAAGACCAAGACCAAGACCAAGACTGGGAGCGCAAGACCAAGACCAAGACCAAGACCAGGTGTATTGGCGCAAGACCAAGACCAAGACTGGCTAAGTCTCGTCTTGTTCTTGCATTTGGGCAACACTACTATTAACACTGTAATTTGAAACCATTGTGAAAGCCAATTATTTTTAAAAGAGTAACCGTGGAGTTTCTTGCCGGCTCTTCTCCATAGGAAACGACCAATTGGAACCGTGCTCCTAGCTTCTGACGTTTCATAAGTGCCCATGTAGGTTTATGAAATCAAATAATATGGGGACTGTTTTAAATCCCATCTGAAAGTCGGAATTACACTTAATCTCGCGCTTTTTATCTTTTTCGCAAACCTCTTAATGATCCTCCAGACCGGATTTCGGCCATGGCAACTAATCTCAGCGGAGACCAGCCTTCGGCGCGGGAGATATTATAGTGCACAAGTGTGTGCGCAGACGCAGGTGCACTCTCTCTTCCCTCAGTCTCATAGTCCGATGGGACGGCAATTAAACACGACTGGAGAGAGATCAAGCGCAGGACCAACGGCTTTTTTTTTTTAGATGGGAGTTTATCAAATAACTTCTCCCGCTCGGGGCAGGGCGGGAGGGTGTATCAGACTCTTACTGACTAAAACCCACCCGTGTTCCTTCCTTTGCCTGTATTGCCAAGGGCCTTAGTAACCCTTTCGTACCTTCCCGCGACAGGACCAATGGCTTAACCCGCTTTCTGAGACACGGAGGTATCACACCGCTAATTTCCAAACTCCAGGCTGTTACTAAGAAATTCCTAATGGAAAACCCAATAACACTTTGCCTGACCTGGGAATCCAACTCAGGACCGCACGCTCAGCAGTCGCACTATTGCAAACCTCTATTAAACTATCCTAGAATTCTAATAATAATAACTCGATGATAGAATAAAGCCGGCTCAAGTACAGCCAACTGCCGATTAGCCCTCGTGTAATTAATGTGGTAGGGGCGAAATTTGATTAAGTCTACTTCTGAAATGCGGACCGTGGTACAATGTAAAACACTGAATCTGAAATTAAGCTAGCTTCAACTTTTTAACGAGCTCACTGAGTCTTTGACAATTTAAAAGAAGGTACTTAGGTGTAAATGGTTTAAATGAAATAAGTTTGAGTTTGAACCAAGTTCCTTTAGGGAGTTTTTAACTCAAGTTCTGTACTAAAATGCTGTGCCAAACACGTCTTTATTGAGTTCTAGAAATCAGTTAATCTGCCTAGTCTTGACCCAACCATGTTGAAGTCGGTTTCCAGTCTTACCGGATGCAGCTGAATACCAGTATTTTACATGGAGTGACTGTCTATCTGACCTTCACAACCCACTAACTGGGTAGCACGATACCCCTTGGTAAGACTGGTTGTCAGACTTTCGGGCTTCTGACGACCCGTAGCAACTGTCAAAGATTCACGAATGACAGCCGTGACCAACGGAAAACTGTTATTGAATTATATTATAATTAATAAATATTATATTATATTATATTATACGAGTATCCTACTAATATTATAAATGCGAAAGTTTGTAAGGATGGATGGTTGGATGGATGTTTGTTACTCTTTCACGCAAAAAGTACTGAACGGATTTGGATGAAATTTGGCACACAGATAGTTTATAATCAGGAATAACACATAGGATACTTTTAATCCCGATATACCTACGGGGTCAAAACTTATGCGGGTGAAACCGCGGGGCGCATCTAGTTAGTAATAATACTCGTATAATATAACCTCTGGCTCGTTGGCCTAGTGCTCGCAAGCGCTACTGCGGAGCATTTGGGTCCTGGGTTCGGTTCCGGGGTCGGGCAGTGTTATTGGGTTTTTCTATCTGGAATTTCTCAGTAGCAGTTTAAAGTCTGGTTTTGTGCCCGGTTGATTGCAATAGGCTCGCCCCCTATTACATAGGACTTAAACATAACTGGCCAAATGTGGGTGAACTACAGGTACAACTCTGCCCAAACCTTCGGGGAAACAAGGTGTGATGTTATGTTATTATTACTTACCACCAACTATTGAATTCTAGAAGAAAAACCCTTTTAGGAAATTTTCTTTCCCAAACACAGAAGATACCTACTCTATCCCATATTGCAATTTACAAGACTCCCTTTTCAGTAAATACAAAGTTCTAATTACATGAACCTTGAACATCCGTTCGGAGTTTTTAAAGAATATCTCGCAGCAGAATTCTTTACTCATTTGCCAGAGCAAAAACATAGAAGTTTTTTTAAGACTTGTAACCAACCAAAGTAGAAAAGACCCTTTTTTTTGGGTGGCAAATTATCAAATAACTTCTCCCGCTCTAGGCGGAGCGGGAGAAGTCAGACTCTTACTGACTAAAACCCACCCGTGTTCCTTCCGTTGCTTGTATTGCCAGGGGCCTCGGTATCCCTTTCGGACTTTCCCGCGACCCATCGGGATCGGCCCTAATGGACCCCTACACTCGTGCTGATATCTCATTGAGGCGCGCGTGGAATGCGACGCGCCGTCGACCCGGACCTGGTCCTTACCGGACGGTGAGCTACCCATTGCTCACCGTCCGCAAGCCCGCGCCTACGGTGGCCGGAAATCCGTCCGGGATTCCCGACGCCCAAGGCGTCTCCTGCGGCGGCTAGGGGCGAGAGGGCGTGAAATTTGCCTTTTCCTCAACCGTCCCGCCTCCTCCTTCGCGAGCATTACTGCTTCGCAGAAGGAGGTGACGGCTGCCCATGCCCTCTCGCTCCGTACCATGGCCTGAACCAAGGCCGGACGCGAGAGATCTCTGACGCCGATCGCCTCCACGAGGACACGGCGGTGCTCTGCCCAAGCCGGGCAGACCTAAATACAACAGACTAAAGTTAACATAACAATGAGATCAAATACTTATGTTGTGGACGGAAACGACGACAGAAAAAATAAACACAAAATGCCTTGAACAAAGTATGTATATCTTAAACACAATTTAACCATTTTCCAACGAGCATCCGATATTGCCCGACAAGACACGACACTAGATAAAATGACCTTTGTTCACAAAGCTGCTTCAGTAATATGTTTGTTCTTTGATTCTTGATTGCCTTTCATTTACGAGGTTCTGTGGTGTATCTCGAAAGGGGATAAGCTGAGTAATCTATTGACTGTCTTTAAGACGCTGACAATACCTAAACCGCGGTCATTGTCAGATTGCATAGAAAAAAAAGAGAAGCGCGATGACGCAACGCTTGTAATTTATTGCAAAATATGAAGCAATTCTCTATTTACTCAAAACTGAGTTGAGTAATCGAAAATAAAAAACAACCAAGTTCTGCATTCAAATAAGACGTTCTTGTTATTAATTAAATACGTAACGTACTCGTATGTTGATATTTAATGCAGATATTTTGGATTAGAACTCAAGGTAAGAGGTTAGTTTAACGTTAGTTTGTATCAAGATCTTCTTTTCAAAACGTGTTTCGGTAACAACCAAGTTCTGGGAAATATGTTCAAAATTAACATATATTTTTTCCACTACCACAAGCTATACAGATTTTGCAAATTTGTTTCTTAAGAGAAGCCTATTTTAGTCAATTTGGTCTTGTCAGCGCCTTAACAGTATTGGATAGTGTTTGTACATCAGTGTGGTCCATCGCGGTTTATTTTTGAAAGTGTGTGCTTTTTAACCGACTGCCCCAGAAGGAGGATAATGTTTTTCGAGAGTTTGTATGTATTTTTGTCTATTTCTTTGGCACGCTCTGTAGCCTAAAATGGGTTAATGGATTTTAACATATGAGGTGTTGGTAGATTCGTTGTAGGAGTGACAAGCTATATAATATTTATATATTGAATTAAAAACCTACCTCTCCCTTTTTTGTATGCAAATACAAAAAAGGGCAAATACAAAATATAATTAATAAAAATTAAATATTTATATAATAAAATTCTTCTAATTATAAACCGCGTGTTAGAACCCGACGTAACATCAGTTACTTGTCAATGCCATTTGTGTCTGTGGTACTCTATGGCATCGTACTACTTAGTCTGTGATAGCAACGACAAGTAAAGACGTGTGACAAGTAAAGAGACTCGGGCGCCAAAATTTCGACAAAAAAAAAAAACGTTACGGCTGTCTACTGCTACTTAATACAATAGCATTTAGAGAGTTGTATTGACGATTTTTATGATTATAATTCTATAAACAAATATTTGATACGGCCGCGAATCATATTTAGATCAACCTGAAACCTAGTACTGACCTGCAAATTGCAACCTGTAAATTTGAATTTCGCGGGCTACCATGACCCTTTCGCCTTAAGACGCTGACAACACCTAAACCGCGGTCACTGTCAGATTGCATAGAAAAGAAAGAGAACCGCGATGACACAACGCTTGTAATTTATTGCAAAATATGAAGTAATTATCTATTTACTCAAAATTGAGTTGAGTAATCGAAAATAAAAAACAACCAAGTTCTGCATTCAAATAAGACGTTCTTGTTATTAATTAAATACATAACGTATGTTAATACTTAATACAGATATTTTGGATTAGAACTCAAGGTAAGAGGTCAGTTTAACGTTAGTTTGTACCGAGATTTTTTTTTCGAAACGAGTTTTCGTAACAACGAAGTTCTGGAAAATATGTTTAAAATTAACATAATATTTTTTCCGCTACCACAAACTATACAGATTTGGCAATTTTTTTTCTTAAGAGAAGCCTATTTTTGTCAATTGGGTCTTGTCAGCGCCTTAAGTTACCACCATGACTAACAACTGTTAATTCAATTATCTACAAAACACGTAACGTCTTGCAAATTACGATCAGAGAGCCACTGTTGTTACTCATTCCTAATTAGCGATGTGTTGTTGAAAACATTGGCTATTCAACGAATGAAGAAATATTCATTGGGATCTGACTAACACGGGATTTCACTTTTGGCCGATCTTTTTCAGTTTATTCTTATATTTTATTTCTTAGTTTTGCCAATATTGAAGCCTTATCCTTATAAGCGACATTGTCGTTTAAAAAAATGACAAATAATCAGTTTGAAATTATCTACCGAGTACCGAGACATGAAGACATTGGTGGAGTTTAGTTCTATCAAATTAATCAGCGCTTGACGTAAATTGACGTAATTTTAGTAGGCAAGTTTTTAATCACGTCTAAACTTGTATGGAGTAGTGACAAGCGCTGATTAATTTGACAGGACTAAACTAAAATTCATCTTCTGTCATCATCTTAATGAAATACAAAGAAAAAGATGCACTGAACTTAAATTTAGTTTAGTTTGAACAAGGAAATCGGTACCATTGTTTTTGTACTTAAAACATTAAATAACAACAACAATAAATAACATTTAACAACAAGCAGTTCGAGGAAAAATAACTTTTCGGGTTAAATAGAAAACATTTTCCTGATTGTTTCTCTCTGGAAATAAACAACCCCTTGTCTCCATGTTACTGTCAGAAGAGGGTAGTGACAATTTAAAATTGGTAGGGTAGAATGACTTCCTAAAACTGTGCCAAATTGTAACTTTCAACTTCAAAGGAAAGGGGTGTGACTTACGAACAGACATCGTGTCTCTGTAAGTGTTCCGCTTTGCCAATCGTTTCCGCGGAATGTTGAGCAAAAATAGAATGTGAATATATTTTGTAACAACTTCTCCCCGCGGTTTGAAAAGAAATAAAATGATTTTATTTTCTGTAAGTAGGTTTGTACAAACACTTTTACATGTCAATCATATTGAGAAAAAAACTAGATGAGCTCGGCGTTTCCTATCTGACTACTCTGAGAAGAAAGGCCGAAACAAACTCAGAGGTCACAGTCTCTTTTAAAGTCCAGACATAATCTTGGTCAGATCATGTGAAGACCATGCAGTTTGGTGTCTGAAATGGTATTTTGAGGAAAGAACCACACAGATTGAGTGGATTACTGACAAATGCGTGCACTGACTGGATAGTCAGTGCACGCATTTGTCAGTAATCGTGCAGCTCAACTCAGAACATAAAAAGCTCAACGATTCGACGAACAATACCAAAGAAAGGACGCTTGGGTAGGCCGCTTAAATGACTCAAACTGCCAGACCAAGATTAAAAGTAACTGAGAGAAAAAATAAAACAATAATCCACATAGTCTTCACATTCACAATAATTTAAAAAAATAATATAATACTTCAAAAAGTAAATATTAATGTCATTGTATATATAAAAAATCATCAAAGATCAAAAGATAAAAATAGATTTAGTATAAAATTAGTTTGTTGCCTGGGGGTACATTGGAGTAGCTTAATTAATCCCAAGCCTTTTTGTCGTCCAAGTAATCTTTAACTTTATAGAAAAATCTTTAACGTTATATAAAACATGAGGCTCCAGCGACCTGTGTAAATCCTTGGGTTCATTCGAGTCTGGTTTAACCACGCTGGGGTCGTAGATTTCATTCATTCATTCAGCATCTGCCCGCGGCTTCGCTTGCGTGGAGGTCGGAAATTATCCCATGGAAACGTACTACCAAGATAAATAGTTAATCCTGGTTATGAACTATCTGTTTGCCAAATTTCATCCAAATCTGTTCAGCCGATTTGCGAGATTGGGTAACGAAAATCCAAACATCTAAATATACAAATATTCACGTATCAAATATTATTAGCAGGAGAAAGTAATTGATACATAATATCAAATTAATTTAGCTAACACAAACTTCGTAAGACTGCGACAACATCTAAACCGCGGTCACTGTCAGATTGCACAGAAAAGAAAGAGAAGCGCGATGACACAACGCTTGTAATTTATTGCAAAATATGAAGCAATTATCTATTTACTCAAAATTGAGTTGAGTAATCGAAAATAAAAAAACAACCAAGTTCTGCATTCAAATAAGACGTTCTTGTTATTAATTAAATACGTAAATGTTGATATTTAATACAGATATTTTGGATTAGAACCCGAGGTAAGAGGTAAGTTTAACGTTAGTTTGTATCGAGATTTTTTTTCAAAACGTGTTTTGGTAACAACCAAGTTCTGGGAAATATTAACAAAATTAACATATATTTTTTCCGCTACCACAAACTATACAGATTTGGCAATTTTTTTTCTTAAGTGAAACCTTTTTTGGTCAATTGGGTCTTGTCAGCGCCTCAAATATACAAGTAACATGGTATGAAATTATCACCAACAGAAGACTTAGACGGATTAAACAGCGGGTCCCAAACTAGGCACAGCCTGTATCTTGGTGACCCAAAAACTACACAAAGTTAACATTTAATGGGTTCCTTCTGCTAGCTTAAGATTGTTATTCATAAGTTCATTACAAAATTTAGAAAACTTGAGTACAAAGTAATTAAATAACATAGATTATATATACAAAAACAGTTCTGAATACAATTAAATTAAGTAATATCAAAATTCCTAAAACAGATTTCAGCAAACAATATGAATTTCAATCACTAGCTCAGCTTTTGTTTGTTTTAATATTTCAAACAATATTTATTTTGTTATCGAAACGGCAGTATCCAATAACTGTATGGAAAAAAACTCACGTGGAAAAAATAGCAAATATGTGAAAAAACCACAAAAACTGAATAGAATTTGTAGCAGATCAAATAGTATAACAGTATTCTAAAAGTGTTATTGACTCCGTTCATTTCAAATAAAAACTTCATTATTTAAACTTTATTATTTCCAAACTTTATTATTTTCAAACTTTAATATTTATCAATTGTTTCTAGTCAAAAACTAAAATGTAGGTAACTAATAGACTAAGCGGAGGGCTGTTCGCTCACACCACGGCATTTTTTTTACTTTTAGCATTTTTATACCCGTCGTAACTTCTAAACAAAAGGTCCGACTCGAATAATTTAAAGAGGATTTTACATGTGCATAAACAACCTTAATTTGGAACTATTTAGTTGGATAAGGATCAATATCATGATACGAATGTCATCAGCTTTCAATTCTACCCGTGTTTTGATCGACTAATTTGAACAAAAAACAGTTATTGTGACTGAACTATAATAGTTACACATATAACATCGTGTACTTTTGTGGGTAATGATGAGTACAATAAACATGTAGTACATTACTTTATGTATCATCAACAGTTTTCGCAGCGCACGCTAAATAATGACTTTTATAGGCAACTTATTGATAATTTTCGTAGGGATCTCTATTTTTTTTTTAATTTAAATACTACCGCTGATAATGTAATGTAATTAAATAGTTTTTGAGTTTATCCATTACAAACAAAAAAAAAATATCAAATCTTTTCTCTTTATAATATTAGTATAGATTAACATTTGCTGAATAAAATATAAACTTGTACAAAAATAATTGTCAAAGGTAGTTTCTAGTGTACGTTTTCAAAACTTTATTGCATAAAATTCAAAATGTACCAATTGCCTAATACCTACGAGTTGTCGAGTCGACCACTATAAAATTACATTCGTGCGAAACGTTAAAAGAAAAAAAAAATTACGTCGATTCGCCCGATCCGGGCGAGGAAATTCGTAAGAATCAACTAATAATCCGCGAATCCACGCAAATCCTGTTAAGAATTTCGTCATAACAACCGCCATTTTGGTATTCAGTAAGCCAAGCAAAGTCGCGTTTCCTTGAACGAATATTATAACAAATATTACTTACAAATCTGTGCAAAAATGTTTACAAAAAGGTTTCATATCAAGAGATAAAAACCATTAGGCGCCTATTACGGAATAACGTACATTATGTCTCAACTTTTCAAGCGATGAACAACAACTGTGTGCCACAGTGTACATAAATACAGTAACTCCAAATCAATGCTTCTACGCCTGCAACTTATCCCGGTTCTAAAACCTCTAATGACCTGATTTACCCAGGGATTCCAAAATCATGAAACAGCACCCAATACTCGTAACCCTATTGACTTTCGAATCGATTTGACAGTTATTTTTTAATTTGATTCTACGGAACCTAGAAAAAAATTAAGCCACAGTAAAAAAAAAGTATTATATATTTATAAAAATGGCGAAGTTGTTTGCGTTAAAAGTATAATTATGTTAGCACTACTAGCAGACATCACAGCACAGGAGAGCCGTAGCAACTTCGCACCATTCAGTACAATGATCTTTTTGTGTGACAAGGACAGAAGAATAATTTCTAAAATAAACGTATAACTTCTCTATTTTTCTATTTTAATTGTTTCTTTTTTTACAAAACGTCTCTTTTTAGTAACATATTTAAAATAAGTATTAATTCATATATTTCTTTGATAGTAATCAACTACCCTATTGTTAACACAAATTCCTAATCCATTGCTTCTTATGTTTGAAAAAATCGACTGCTGTATAACGTAAATAAAGCAATGAATAATGTTGAACTGTCAAAATGCAAGGCATTGCAATTGATAATGTAAACTCAAAGTCAAACTGAATTGCATGCTGCATTTATTTAAATTAAACCACTTACAGGCACTTTTGAATTTTCAAGGAGTCTGTCAGTTAAAAATATGAAGCTAGTTGCCCATTCCAATGCGTAGTAGGTACCTATGGAGAAAAACGGGCAAGAAACTCCACGGACACTCTTTTAAATGTATTGTTACATAAAGGTAGTATAAATAATGTTGAATTTAAAACTAAATGTGAGGCCGATGCAAAAAAAAAAATGCGTCCACAGTAGCAAAATCAACAAAAAAAAAAAAACAATTTCAAAATCAATAATTAAAAATAAACCGAGTCAGCTAAGAGATGACCAGTCCCAACTGACGGCGCCCGTTCACGAACATGAAGCATGGATCATGCATTCAGCTCAACCATTTTGAAGGGAGCTAAATGATCCAACACACGCGCCACCATCAGCGAGACATCTGAGTGAGCATGACATACTCTCAGCCGCCAGGGCACATTCAAGTCAATGAAAGACATATTAACCGGTAAATGGTAGCTGTATTATACATAGTACTCACACCTGTGTTATGCAATTGCAGGTAATAAACAATTTTTGGATGTAAGTATTTAGATTAGATCAACTAATCACAGCCTACAGCTAACATTAAATTTGCATAGATTATGCTTGCAGAATCCGGGGTTTAGTATGTTTAAACATGATCAAATTATTAACAGTGATGGTCGTTGTCTAAAACTGCTTAAATTAGCTATATTACTGAACCAAATCAAACTACTGCAGCAGTAAATAGTTAAAATAACAACACACCGTTTGGAGTGATCTTTCGTATGGAGTTATTGTGAACTGGCTGCGCTCCGCTGTTTAACCCGCATAAGTCTCGATCTCGTAAGAATATCGGCATTAAAAATACCCTATGTCCTAACCCAGGATATGGTCTACATATGCGCCTAATTTCATCCAAATCTGTTCAGCCGTTTTAGCATGAAAGCATAACAAACAAACTCAAAATCGCATTTTTAATATTAGTTAGGAAGTTTGGATTAATAAATTATACATTACTAGCTGTTGCCCGCGACTTCTTCTACGACCCAGAACGAAAAGTAGCGTGAAGCGAAACACAATCTAAGAAGCCCGATTTGACGTTTCTTATTATAGGTATATGCCACGATAACTTTGTACGAACGTCTACGTTAGAAACCGAAAAATCAAATCATAATCCTAATTAATTACTAGATATGATATCCATACACTAGAACAATAAGTATCATTCGTAAGCACCAAGTTTCACTTTATATTGGAAAAATGCTGTCAAAAATACGAATTCAACGTTGATTTACATTCCGACAGGACGTTATTACAATGTCACGTCTTTGTGTTCGTTACCGTAGTATTGTGACCGTTACAAGCCGTTTTTTAACCGAATAAAATCGATGATCTGAAAAATCGATACTTCTACATACATTACTTTTAGAAAAGAGAAAAAAATTGTAAATTTATTTATTTACCTGACCCAACCACTCTTTTTATTGTTAATTTTATTCTTAACTAGCGACCCGCCAGGGTGCCTACCAGTGGCGTGCCTAGGGCTTGCCTCTAGGTACGCCACTGGTTCATAATATACAATGTATTATAAATACAATAATATTTATAAATAATATAATATTTATAATACATAAACCTCCCGGAAGAAATCAGTATGTATAGGTTTTAATTTATGTCTTGGTTTGGCTTTGATACTCGCCCAAATTTAATCTTTTGGGAGTTAGATAATGGCGCCGATTCCCTTGTTCACAAACTAAACTAAATTTAAGTTCAGTGCATCTTTTTCTTTCTATTTCATTAAGAAGAGGACAGAAGATAAATTTTAGTTTAGTCCTGTCAAATTAATCAGCGCCTGTCACTACTCCATACAAGTTTAGACGTGATTAAAAACTTTCCTACTAAAATTACGTCAATGTACGTCAAGCGCTGATTAATTTGACAGGACTAAACTAAAATTGATCTTCTGTCCTTTTCTTAAAGAAATAGAAAGAAAAGGATGCACTGAAATTAAATTTAGTTTAGTTTGTGAACAAGGGAATCGGCACCAGTAACTGTTAAATATTACAAACTCTTACGTGTAATGAAACGATATGCCTAGAGTATCAGTTTTAAGCAATCGACAATTCAAAAGTGCCTGTAATTGGTTTATTTAAAACACATTTTCAATAAACCAATTACAGACACTTTTGAATTGTCAAGGGGTCGGTCAGTCAGATATATGAAGCTAGTTGCCCATTCCAAAGCGCGTTCCTGCCCATTCTTCTCCATAGGAAGCTACCATGCTTCCTATGGAGAAGAACGGGCAAGAAACTCTACGGACAATTTTTTAAATTAAAATATTGTAACAAAATATTAGTTACATCATTCATGTTGACATTATGCATGTGATAACAATGTAGAAAGACGTGCACGTTAAAAGCGTCCGCAATAAAAAGATAAAAATATAGACAATTCAAAGATTAAAATAAATTCCAATGAGCCGTGGCAGCTAGGAAATGATCAGTCCCGACTGACGGCGCTCGTTCACGAACATGACGCATGGATTAGCACCATTCAGCTTAACCATTTTGAAGGGAACTCAATGATTCAACACACGCGCCACTATCAGCGAGACATTTGAGTGAGCATGACATACTCTCAGCCGCCATGGCACATACAAGTCAATGTAAGGCGCACCCAGTAAATGGCAGCTTTATAGTAGGTACGTAAAGCCCGCACATGTGATATGCAATTATACAATAAAATACCTACTAAACGAACAATACAATACGAACTTAGGTATAGGTACCTCTGCCGAGGTCGTGGGAAAGTCCGAAAGGGATACCGTAGCCTCTTCCGACACAGGCAACGGAAGGAACACAGGTGGGTTTTAGTCAGTAAGAGTCTGACACACCCTCCCGCTCCACGCAGAGCGGGAGAAGTTATATGATAATTTGATAATTTCCCACCCAAAAAAAAGTATAAGTACCTATAGAATAAAATACTCTTTATTATGTACACCATAAAAATTACAGATATAAATGTAGAAATGTTACTATCTCTATATTATTAATATTGGACTTCTGAATCTTTCTATGCTATGTTTGTATACTTTTATTTAACTTATCTACCATATTCTAGTTCTATCGTTTTAATAAAAAAGCGTTTTAAGTTTAACTTTGACTAAGTATTTAGTACCACGTTTATTTTGATAGGCTGAATGAAATTCATGACATAAGTTACTGTAACTGAGTAGGTCATCAGATAGGTTATTTTGTATCCCAACAGTACGTTCCCGTGGGATAATTTTCAAAACCTAGTTTGTCAAAAACCGTAAACAGAACAAAACTAACTCCTTCTTTCTCTTGTTCCAGTATTATAATGTGGTCAGCCAAGAAGACCGACAGCAACAACGCCAGCACTCCGTCTGCGGAGGAAGAGATTAAAGTGGTGCTGGTGGGGGACACCCAGTGCGGGAAGACCTCGCTCGTGCAGAGGTTCGTGTCCGACACTTTTATTGAGGTAAGTCTACAATATTCTAAATTTATTTATTTATTTTAGAAGATAAATTGGTGTGTGATGTGAAAATAAATGATAAGAGTGTTGAGCAAGTAAGTGAATTTGTATATTTGGGGAGTTTGTTTATAAGGGATGGAATGATTGATGAAGATGTGGAAAGGAGAATAAATGCGGGAAATAAAGTGAATGGTGCTAGTGTTACATGCCATGGTGACCTACCAGTGATACATGCCATGGTGACCTACCAGTCGATGCCCAAAGAGGCTCGACTGGCTGTTCATAATGGTGTGCTGGTGCCTACACTTATGAATGGAAGTGAATGTTGAATGTGGCAAAAGAAGCATGAAAGTAGAGTAAATGCTGTGGAAATGCGATCCTTGAGAAGCATGTGTGGTGTGACTATAAATGATAGGCAGAAAAATGATGTGATAAGGCAACGGTGCGGTTTAAAGGAAGATGTAGTGACAAACATTGAAAAGAGTATGCTTAGATGGTTTGGACATATTGAGAGGATGAATGAAAGGCAACTAACAAAATGTATTTACAAGGCAGATGTGAGTGGAAATGCCGGGAGGGGACGACCCAGAAGAGAGTGACCTCATTAATGATGTTCTTCAAAAAGGTCAGGTGCGTACAACCGGCGTGCGTGTATAACTAGATGTATGAACGTAAACGAAGCAAAAGGAGTAAGTATGTAAGGAGCGTAGCAGGTGGCGTTCTATAGTTTCTGCCTACCCCATGGGAAGAAGGCGTGAGTTTATTATGTATGTATGTGTTTTTTATTAAAACTTTATGAACAAGTGAAAAAAATACCGTACAAAGGCGGACTTAACACCTGAGACATTTTCCACCAGTCAACCTTAGGGTGATGCAGAGAGAAACATGGCGGGATATTATTTCATCACCACTGCTCTCAAAAACGGTAAAGGAAAACATCGTGAAGAAAACCGGCATGTCCTAGAACCAAAAAATCGGACATGTGACATCTACCAACCCGCACTGGGCGCGCGTGGTGGATTACAGCCCACTCCCTCTCACAGGAGGCCTGTGTCCCAGCCATAGAAATTATATCTATGGTCCGAGCAGTGGGAACATTAAAGGCTGATTATGTAAGTAAGAAGGTCCTTTATTCATGTGAATAACTTACCTTTTTTCTTTATTATTCATCAATAAAGAAGCCTAGGCGGCAACGACAAGCAGTGGTCATGTCTTCAGAAGCGACTTCTTTTTTTAAAAGTTCACAAGTAAAATAATATGACCAATTGGTACAATTTCCTCCTCAACAAAACAAAAACTTACGACAGCTTACTGCTAAAACGTTTTATCATTAAGCATAACTATGTAGGTACCCACAAGAAAATAACTCACGGGGGTAGAAGATTCACAAATCAGCAAGATAATACAACCAATTGAAACTTACATATATATTAATTAAATAACCACCCAGAACACTGATAAAGCGATACAATTGTAATTATGTTTCACGCAAATCGAGTAATTAACATGTTATTGACAGATGTTTAATTACTATTAAATGAAGATCCTGACGTTGAAGTGAATTAGATATCTGTGTGAAATCCGAAATGTAATCATGTATAATAAATTCCTAATTAACGATATAATGTAGTTTCGTTCACATAGGTTGGTATATGTTCTCTCATACATTGATGAGATATATACATATTATTGTATGAGAGAACATATTTTTCAACTACAAAGTTAATTCCCTTCATTGTGCGTGATACGCATTTGGCAACACGCATTTGGCCAGTTTTAAAGTTATGAAATGGATATGTTCTACTTACATGATTATTTTGTGTAGTTTCTTATGTATTTAAAACATTGCTTAATGGTTTAAAAAATATTCTGTGTTTAAAAGAAAATTACGCAATCTACGAGTATATCTTTCTCTTCGTGTGATTAGTGACGAACCTGGTGTCAGAGTTTTCATGCCGCCCATTGCCTCTGACTTGGCTTTACATGCCGTCAAGAAACATCTCTCAGGCATGCCGGTTTCCTAACGATGTTTTCCTTCATCGCTTTTATGGATAAGGTAACCGCAGAAGGCCATACAAATGCGCGTCGCACTCACGCCGATGTTCGTTTTCATAGGGAATATTTATTTTTAGTAACGAAAATATGAAACGCCAGATTTGAAAAAAATAGTAAATAAAAAAAAAAAATCACAAATAGTATTAAATACTATAAAATAGTCTGTTTATAAAAAAAAGACATGAAAATATCTTAAGTAGTTTGAAAGTAATATCGATTTTTATGCTGTTGGTAGAGCGGTAGACATTAATTACATTAATTACTTCCTGAATTTATATCCATATGTATTTTACTACAATAGTCAATTATTCACATAATATAGAAATTATGTGTATGCGTTCCAGTTTAACATACATTTTTTGCATAACTCACCTCCATTATATGCAGGCGTAATACCTAACAGATTTAAAAATCACTAAAATCATACATCTGCGCCTTAAGCAGGTGATAATGTGTCTCCATTACAACCTTCAAAAATATTTTCAACACTAGTAACACGGATGGGTTACAGGCATACAGGGAGCTTGCTATTGGAAGTTTTGACCCTCACAAAGTGCTCATTTTCAAAATAATGAGTCATCAGAATCTGAATAAGGAAAAATTGCCATTACCTGGCGATGGGAACGGTGATCGCAGATTATTGTTGAATAATTCTGAGAATGAAATCCCTTAGAGACATTAGAAATTGCCTTTTATTTTTCTAGTACAAGGGCAGTAACCCCGGGCCCCGCGGGGTAAGAGCCTTAACTCTATAAGGAAGTTTTAAGACTGACACCAAGTTAACACGGTTAAACCTACGACTAATTCTCTTATAAATATCTCGCTCAAGGAAGCTGCCGCAACTCAATCTGCATAATTGCTGATAACACAAGACAGACACATTAAATTTCATACACGCGAATTCCTGACAGTAATGCCTGACAGTTTGACACGTTGTTTCAGTAAAATTACGAAGCAAACATGTTTTGGTGAAACATTGAGAGATGAAATTGGGGAATTTACTTTTTAGGGTTACGTACCCAAAGGGTGCCTACGGGACCCTATTACTAAGCCTCCGCTTTCCGTCTGTCCATTTGTCCGTCCGTCCGTCACAGAGCCCTGTGACGGACGGACGGATCTTATCATTTGAACCGTAATATAATAATAGATAATAAATTCTTTATTGGCATACATTTTTTTTTTTCACAAAAGTAGTGAGGCCCTGACTCCAGCGCTAGGTATACGAGTAGTTGTATACCCCAAGCCGTCTTAGGAGACGCCCTGGGTGTCGGGAATCCCGGGCGGATTCAGCAATCTTCATTATTATTTTTATTTCATAAGAAAACTTACAGCTAGGATACAGATAGTTGACAGTCAGTGAAAGAAGGCCAATTATAAGTTTTCACTGATAATATTAGGGTAGCACAAGAAACAGTAGACAGGCAAGTGAAAGCAAGAAAAGCAGAAGCCATCTCTCTCCTTAAACATTTTTTTTATTTTCTTTGTTCTTTGCATCTGTTTTGGTTCTTAGCGCTAGTTTTATGATTAATTAATAATTATTTTTTTTTAGAAATGGTTAGTTTGCAGGTATCCTCGTGGATTTTAATCTGCAATCTGGATTTTAAGCCACAGTTCCAGCCCGCTATTTGTTCGGCTCCTGAGTACCAAAGCGTGATTTTATAGCCTTGCCCTTCCTCAAGAATTGGGCTACGAAATGCAAAAAGAATTTTCAAATCCGACTGGTAGTTCCAGATATTAATTAGCGCGTTAAAACAAACAAACAATCAAACATCAGCGTTATTATATTATTATTACATATTATTAAAAATAGATTGGATCATTGTAGCTAGAGCTACAGATGAATACAGTAACTATTAAGAAACACAAATTTTAGACAATCAAATAATTCTTGTCCGTGCATATATATTTTTGAGGCTGACCGTACTTTTTCATTGCAAGACTTTCCCTGGTCCATTCCTCAACTATGAGAGGCAGCTGCGACTTTAGCAGACGTGGCAGAATATAAATACGTGTCACAAATATTACAAATGTTTTAGGGTTCCGTACCTCAAAACGAAAAACGGAACCCTTATCTCTCGTGTGTCTGTCTGCCCGTCTGTCATAGTAAATTTGCTCCGAATATACTAGACCGTTTAAGTTGAAATTTGGTACACATATGAATTTCTGTGAGCCGGAAGTGTAACGAAAATAAATAAATTTTGAATATGGGGGTCACTTTAGGGGGCAAATTAGAAAATTTTAAAAAAGTTTTGCACACGTTACCGTGTGACATATCTAATGAAAGGGCTTGTTGTAAGGGTTTCAGATATATTTATTTATAATTTTAAAATAAATACTGTTTAAATTATTTTAAATAATAGATGAAAATTTACCATACCCAACCTTATCTCCGAAACTACTAAGCCTCAAATATTGAATTTTGAAAAATACGGAAAATGTTTTTTAGTTATAGATTACAGGAAAATCTATAAGACGTCTATGGTCTTAAATCTCATATCACGGTAAATCTCTCAATATTGCGTACAAACTTTTACAAAATCAAAATCAAAAGTCATTTATTCAAACTAGGTTGAGGATCAGCACTTTTCGAACGTCAAAATTACATAAGACAGTCCCCCAAAACGCCCACCCTTCGCCACTTCCTAGTGCTTTAGCTGGGAAGAAGAAGTGGCCAACAAACTCCCCAGCAGCACAGCTGTCTGTTCAGTTAGAGAAAAAAATGGATTCTATACAATAGTATGCAAAACACACCACGTGAAACACAAAACATTAAATTATTAGCCATATGTCAGCTAGCACACCACTATACCAACAAAAATAAAAGAAAAGAAAAAGACCGAAAACTATTCATAAGCAGAGATAAAAACGTAAACTGAACTTAAAACCTAAATAAAAGCCTCCAAGTATAAAGGGCGTGCCCGCTTACATATATATACAACCGTCACAAATGATGAACTAGGACCATCAGAGTAAAATACATATAAGTACAGTTGGAATGTATGAGGAAACACGTTTTTCTAAAACGTGTTTCTACTAACTAAAATGTTAAGTTTGTTCTTAGGATAAATTCATCCCAACTACGGAACCCTTCATTGTGCGTAGTCCGATACGCACTTAGCCGGTTTATTTTTCACCACCTAACACTTCAACTATATAAGTAGAAGTAGAAATTGCAATATTCGTTAGTGACAGGTGTTTTTTTTTTTTTTGGGGTGGGAAATCATCAAATAACTTCTCCCGCTCTGGGCGGAGCGGGAGGGTGTGTCAGACTCTTACTGACTAAAACCCACCCCTGCTGTTGCCTGTGTTGCGGGGGCCTCGGTGACCCATAAGTACCTTCCTGCGACTAGTACCTTCCCGCGACTAGTGACAGGTCTAACATTGCAATATTAGTTTCACAAGTTTCCGACAAGCCATATTTTATACTAGCTGTTGCCCGTGACTTCGTCTGCGATGCAGGATTAACAGTAGCCTATGTCTTTCTCCAGGTCCCAGGTTATCTTTCTGTCAAATTTCATAGTGATCGGTTCAGTGGTTTAGGCTTGAAAAGGTAACAAACCGACATACAGAGTTGATATCGCTTAGATAATTTTATATTACTAGCTCCACCCTGCGGTATCACCCGCGTAAGGCTCGATCCCGTGGGAAAATCGGGATACAAAGTCAAATCCTATGTCTTAATCCAGGTCTTGGTCTACCCATGTGTCAAATTTCATCCAAATCCGTTCAGCTGTTTTAGCGTGATAGCGTAACAAACAAATAAATGACTAAACTCACTTTCGCATTTATAATATTACTAGATGCGCCCCGCGGTTTCACCCGCATAAGTTTTGACCCCGTGGTTATATCGGGATAAAAAGTATCCTATGTATTATTCATGGTTATAAACTATCTGTGTGCCAAATTTCATCCAAATCCGTTCAGTACTTTTTGCGTGAAAGAGTAACAAACATCCATCCATCCATCTATCCATACTTACAAACTTTCGCATTTATAATATTAGTAGGATTAGGATAGATATCTATTAGCATATTATTAGGATAGTGTATGGAAGTATGGATTTTAACCTCTCTTTTAATAAAAACATCACGTTTACCAAGAAACAGTTTAACACGTCCCATTTGAACGTGAGAATGCGACAACAAAAAATATACTTTTTTTTTTGTTAGGTAGTTAGTTTGAGCCTAAAATAACATCCTGTCGTTAATTTCTCGTAGCTATGCGACGCGAAGCTTGGAGATCTTCTAAGAAGGGAACAACAAGGATAGCTATATTCTCTTCTCTCGTCTTCGTGAAGGCCACTGTGATAGTCACTCTAGTGATCTAGGTGGCTAGGTCACATTCGTCCTACAAGAGGTCACAATCGTCTTAAAAGGGGTCACAATCGTCCTAAAAGAGGTCACAATCATCTGAAAAGAGGTCACATTCGTCCTAAAAGAGGTCACATTTGTCCTAAAAGAACTCTGGTTTTTAGGCCTTAGGTTCTCTGTACCTCACACTACTTTCCTGGCAGGGACTTAGGACAAAACTTCAGTTGTTATGATTGACAATACTGTTTGATAATGTTATAAAATCATTGATTCATGGTGTCTTAAATCTCGTAAATTAGTATGCGAAGCGATTTGGTAATAAATTTATTGCTTTCACATGTGAACTTAGGTGCATGGTAGGTTTAACGTTTAAAAGAGTGTCCACGGAGTTTCTTGCCCGTTCTTCTCCATAGGTACCTACTACGCTTTGGAATCAGCAACTAGATTCATTCATCTAACTGACCGACTCCTGGATTGACAATTTAAAAGTGCCTGTAAATGGTTTAATTGAAACAAATGCTTTTGAGTTTGAGTTAAATAAGTATTAAGTATAATAATTCCGATTGAATCTGAGATGCCTTTTTTTTTTTTGGCGGGAAATCATCAAATAACCTTTCCCGCTCTGGGCGGAGCGGGAGGGTGTGTCAGGCTCTTACTGACTAAAACCAACCCGTATTCCTTCCTGTTGCCTGTGTTGCCAGGGGCCTCGGTGACCCATAAGTACCTTCCCGCGACCCCGGCAGGCATCGGCCCTAGTGGACCCCTACATTTGTGCTGACATCTCTTTGAGGCGCGCATGGAATACGACGCGCCGTCGACCCGGGCCTGGTCCTTACCAGACGGTGAGTTACCCATTTCTCACCGTCCGCAAGCCCGCGCCTACGGTGGCCGGAAATCCGCCCGGGATTCCCGACGCCCAGGGCGTCTCCTGCGGCGGCTAGAGGCGAGAGGGCGCGAAACATGCCTTTCCCTCAACCGTCCCGCCTCCTCCTTCGCGAGCATTACTGCTTCGCAGAAGGAGGTGACGGCTGCCCATGCCCTCTCGCTCCGTACCATGGCCTGAACCAGGACCGGACGCGAAAGATCTCTGCCGCCGATCGCCTCCACGAGGACACAGCGGTGCTCTGCCCAAGCCGGGCAGACCTCCACCGTATGCTCCACCGTGTCCTCCGGGAATCTGAGATGCCTGTGAGTCTGTTTCTTGATAACTAAGTAGGTATAACCTAGAGTAATTAAATCTTAAAGACTCTTGACTCTCTTTCTATTATACATATATTCTAGGAAATAAAGAACGAGGAAGTTGTGAAGGGCGGGCGTTTTGGGGAACTGTCTTATGTAATTTTGACGTTCGAAAAGTGCTGATTCTCAGCCTAGTTTGAATAAATGACTTTTGGTTTGACTTGATCTATTCATACATTCAATGAATAGATCTCCTAGATTAACCTAGACAGGTGTGTGGAGACAGAGCAGTCAAAAGCGAGCATGTCAAACAATGTAAATATTTGGTGCCGTCTACTAGGTATCAGCTAAAACCTATTTTTAACGTCGAAGACATAAATAAAGGTAAAAACAACACAACTCTCATTACTCCGTCAAGAGACATGTGTAAAAACAAAAAACAACAAGCCGACAAGTGTTTTACTTCGTCCTAAATAAACATCCGGGACGTTTTGTGGAAGCCGTAAGAATCCTCTTTACATGTTTATGAATGACCATACATAGGTTAGGGATTTGTTACATGACTGTTTTTTTTAGGGTTCCGTAGTAAACAAGGAACCCTTATTGTTTCGCCATGTCCGTCTGTCTGTCTGTCTGACCCCACTGTAGCTCAGAGAGGCTTAGTTCTAGTAAGCTGTACTTTGGCATAGGTATACATATTAATCACGCCGACAAAGTGAAAAAAATTGCACGTAATGTGGGGATGATATTTTTTTTCTCGTCTATCCCATGATGTGGGGTACCGTTGGATAGGCCGTTTAAACATATGGTGGGTATATGAACACCACTTTTCGATTCAAGGATGCGTTTGCGTAATATTAAGCATTTAAGTGCTAATTTTTGTTAGAGTCAAGTGCCCCCCTTGCCAGTTAAATGGTTGTTTATGGAGAAGTGAAAAAATTCATGGCAGTAGTACATATAATGAAATTAAAAGGAAAACTATCACGACTAAATTTGCTTTACAAGTTAACGAGTAATAGTCAACCAACTTAAATTTGCAGTTGGAGAATTGACCGTGGCATATATCGATGTATGGGAGAACATGTTTTTCAACTACAATGTTAAGTTTGTTTTTGGGATAAATTCATCCCAACTTCCCAACTTCGGAACCCTTCATTGTCCGACACGCACTTGGCCGGTTATTTTTAATGTTTGGGTTGAATAATGCAGATTTATGTCAGTTTAAGCTTGTTTTGATTTTTATTCGTTTGTAGGTAGATATGAAAAATATATAAATTATTTTGCATACTATTGTATAAAGTTGAATTATTATTTTCTGGGGTAACCTGACACGTGCGAGCTGTCACTTTGTGTAACAAAATGGCCATTTACATATTTATTATAATGGTGATCGTTTAGTTTAAACCATTTATATACTCGTAAGTCTAAAATCAATGTACTTATAATAAATAAGTGCAAAAGTATAGAATACAATAAATATGACCATTTTTTTACACAAAGTGACAGCTGTGTGCATGTCAGATTACTTCAGTGTTTTGTGTGCGTGTATATAGTGTCTTTGGGTTGTATGTGTACGGAGAGAAATGAAATACTGCGAAACTCTGTGGTAACTTTACTTATTAAACTTGTTACGAAATATTACAAAGGAGTAGCTAATCAGGTTAAGAGCGCGTCTATAGTTTACGGTGGTTACGGGCGAACTGTTGTCGCCGGGCGCTGCACGTATCTTCAATACAAAACGATGTGTCAGCGGTCCTACAAGTGAATTAATAATTCGAATTTAGAATCAAGTTTTTCTAACTGAACAGACAGCTGTGCTGCTGGGGAGTTTGTTGCACCACTTCTTCCCGGCACTAGGAACTGGTGAAGGGCGGGCGTTTTGAGGGACTGCGAAAAGTGCTGATTCTGAGCCTAGTTAATAAATGACTCTTGATTTTTGTTGTTATGGTTTGTTTGTTCAACTGTTGTTATTTAGCTGTTAAAAACCTAACCAAACCTTTGTTGTTTGATCAAACAATGATTGTGAATTTGCGATTGGTCATTCAACACCATCATTGTGTAGGGATTGCCTTTTTATTTACTTAAACAATTCAATATTATCGATCGCAGCAGTGATAGCCTAGTGTGACCGTCGGACTGCCAAGTCGTAGGTCTCGAGTCTGAACCCAAGGCACGCACTTCTGAGATTTCGGATTTATGTGCGTATTGTATAATTTATCACTTATAAATCGGTGAAGGAAAACATTGTGAGGAAATCGGCCTGCCTGAGGAATATTTTTAGATGGCGTGTGAAGCCAGGAAAGAAGGCAGTAGAAAGTGGTGAAGGGTGGCCGTTTTGGGGGAACGTCTTATGTAATTTTGACGTACGAAAAGTGCTGATCCTCAGCCTGGTTTAAATAAATGACTTTTGATTTTTGATTTTGCCAAGTCAGAGGCCCAGGGTAGCCAGGGGAGCAGGGTAGGGCCAGGGGATTTCCGGCCACCGTAGGCGCGGGCTTGCGGACGGTGAGCAATGGGTAGCTCACCGTCCGGTAAGGACCAGGCCTGGGTCGACGGCGCGTTGTATTCCACGCGCGCCTCAAAGAGATGTCGTCAGCACATAGGTAGGGGTCCACTAGGGTCGATGCCTGCCGGGGTCGCGGGAAGGTACTTATGGGGCACCGAGGCCCCCACAACACAGGCAACAGGAAGGAATACGGGTGGGTTTTAGTCAGTATGAGTCTGACACACCCTGCCGCTCTGCCCAGAGCGGGAGAAGTTATTTGATGATTTCCCATATTTTACGTGTAGGTAAAGAAGCCACACTAAAAAACGTTTTATTTTTTCAAGATTCTATTTTACCACTTTATCGGCGTGACTAACATGTATACCCTTGCCTAATTACAGCCGATTGTCTCTGAGCTAAGCCGGGGACAGACAGACAGACATGGCGAAACTATAAGGGTTCGTGGACTACGTAACCCTAAGAACTATTAATTTAATTCGTGTGTGCAAAAAAAATATCAGCTTGACAATTTTCCGAAATACCATCCCATAAATTTAAATATTTAAAAACCACTAAATCCACTAAACGCTGCGCTTATAGCACCCACAATTTGATCACCAACAAAGATTAAAGCTCACTCTGTCACCATTAATACTGTTTTAACGAGCACCCGACACTGATTGACACACAAAAATGGTCGCTTTACATTGATGGTTCGACAAGTACAAATGACTGAATTACAATGCAATCTAACAAATTAGCCAGCAATGGAACGATGCTATCGATTTTACTGCCTAACGCCACGAAATATTATAGGGGCAGAAGGCGAGACCAAAATGCCTCTGTCGTTCAGTACCTATAAAACCTGGGTTCTCCCAGAGATCCCGTGTGCTGCTGGGGAGTTTGTTGCGCCACTTCTTCTTCCCAGCTAAAGCACTAGGAAGTGGTTAAAGGTGCCCGCGTTTTTGCTGGACTGTTTTATGTAATTTTGACGTTTGAACAGTGCTGATTCTCAAAATAGTTTGAATAAGTGACTTTAGATTTTGATCCAATACTTAACACCTCACCAACCATTTATTTGTCCAGTCAAATAAATGCTTGGTGAGGTGTTCAGTATTGGATCTGGGTATTACAAAGGTGGTAGTGCATTGGTCAGGTCCAGTCATCACCTCATCACACAGAGACCTACAACTATAACCTACCAATTTATTCTAATAACAATCTGTAACGGTAAGTTATAACAACCCGCACTGGGCACGTGTGGTGGATTACGGGCCACTACCTCTCACAGAGAAGAGGTCTGAGTCCCAGCAGTGGAACTGGGTTTCGCTTACGTCTTTGAGCTTTCTTCTCGTTCACTCAGCACTAAATTTTTTTTACTTCCTACTCTGCTCTCATAGAAGCATTCAGCATGACTATTTTAATCAATCACTACAGCTTGACCTTCTGACTTTTCATGGTCGTTCTCATTCCAACTGATGTTTTTACAGGAAATTTCGAAAGCGTTTTTGTTGTTTGATGCTTGACAAATTTATCTACGTGGACGAATTTAGCTAGGGTCTATATTCAGATTTAAATTGTCGTATCGTATGAATTTGAACCAATCTAACGTCACATGACATAAAATTGAACAATTCTAGTCGTATTTTTGTTGATAGGTAATCGTCAATGCACTTTCTGATAGAACATTAATCATCTTAGTCCTGATGTACCTCTGAACCGTTCTGTAGACTTCAAAGATCCTCTCTTGCCAGCACTTAGCAACAATACGGTCTCTCTATAACCGAATTTCATACTTATTGTTAAGACCAAAACTTAGTGCATTTAAAAACTGCAAAGAACTATTTCTAATTAAATGGAAAATCACCCAAAAACCTCAGCAGGAACATTAAATCCCACAATAAAATGGTACAATTTGAGTGACCCTCTCCTACCCCACGTAGTCTACGTACAAATAAGTGAGATTTATAGGGTACATGTGAGCGGAAAGGACTCCGGTGAGCGCTGCACGAGCCCGTTCGTAAGTACTCAGGAGGTAGCAGGAAGGGTGGATATAGGTTAGACAGTGTGAGGGACACAGAAGTTATATGTACAAAAAATCATCAGCAAACGATGAATTTGGTGATTTATAAGTCGTAAATTTCGGGCTTAAAGAAACCTTGATTTTGTCCATAGTCTGTTGACCCCATAATCAGCTGTACATAAAATTCCGCGGCACACTTTCCTGCTAGTTTCTTTAATTTTTACACTTTTTTATTTGTTTTCTTTCTTTTTTTTTACTTGTAGAAAATGTGTTGTGTGCCTTTTAGTCTGTGCCAAATAAATGTATATGTGTATATGTAATGTATGTGTTCCATCCATTACACATACAAATATACGTTTATTTATTCCATCTGGAATATCTCAGTAGCAACCCGGAGTCTGGATTTTTGCCCGGTTACATGGGACTTTAATATAACTGACGAAATATGGATATACACAACAATTGGTGCACTTCTACCTAACCCTTCGGAGAATACAGGTGTAATGTTATGACCATATACCATGTCATCGCAATCTGTAAAGCTTCGCCAGTAAACTTAAAGTACGATGAAGATATCTGTTGTTATCTCCAATTCCATACCAACACTATCAAAATCGCTTGAACAATTTATTTATTTAAACTTTTTACACACAAAAAAGGTACAAAGGTGGATTTAATGCCTTAGGCATTCTCTACCAGTCAACCAATGGTGGTGAAGAGATGTGATGGCAGGTGCTCTGTTTGAGAGGAACAATGAGAATTCTCTATTAAAAGTACATCATAATGAATTATAAATAATATAGGTACACAAGTACATAAATAGGTTATAAACTAATACACATAAATACATATTTACTATAACATATAACTGTATTATACATACATACAAATTCAAGGGAGAGAGGTGTTGAGATGAATCTACTCTATTTATTTTGAAAAAAATCTCTGCAATTTCCGCTTATATGCATACCGATTGGTGCCGTCCTAATATCAAGAGGAAGCGCATTCCAAAGAAGAACAACAACAACTATTCCCGAGATATTAAATTCATCACATAATCAGCCTATAATGTTCCCACTGCTGGGACACAGGCCTCCTCTCTGTGGGCCATAATTCACCACGTGGGCACTGTGCGGGTTGGCAGATGTCACATGTGTTGGAAAATTAAGTTTTAAGACATGCTGGTTTCCTCACGATGTTTTCCTTCACCGTTTTGAGAGAAGTGATGATGAAATTATTTACACAAAGTAAAGCGCCTGTCGGGGTTCGAACCTACAACTCATAACCACTGGGCCACTACTGCTCCCACATTCAAACAAACGAAAACCGACAAATATTTAGGATGAATCAAACCATTTTAACAGACTTCCAAAAATGAGGAGCTTAATATTAAAAGTTCGTGGGGATCACCCTGATTAGGATAGATTTATTGGATGGAATCAAACAAGGCCGATGGTAGGTACATGGCGACGGGGCTTTTTATTGTTGACAGATGTCACAGATAGACCACAGATTACACAGTTCATTTTGACACGGAGTACACCACTGTTACATTTTAATGAATATGCCACAGGCTGACTTATATATACATTAGATGATTACAGAGCAAATATTATGTTCCTTTACATTCGGACTTCGGGGAGGGAAAATATTCAAGTGTGATTTTTTCTGATAATGATTCTCAATACGTCTAGCGCCACACACTTTTCTGTGTCAAAAACAGGAACTAATGAATGTTGCCACTTAATTTTTAACACTTAATGTTCGTCTGTATGTACCTATGTTTGTTATTTTTATTAAAAAGAGGAAGTTTTAAAATCGTATGTATAATTAATATATATATTATATATAACAAACACAAATTTGTTGTTCCTACAACCAGGCTCAAAAAAATAGGCAGCTCGTTTAGATGCCAATGTATACGTTTTTATAATAAACTTCCCAGCCACATTCAAGAACTAAGCCTTAATAAATTCAAATGTTTTATAAAACAGAAACTGTGCCTCAAAGCCTTTTATACTGTTAAAGATTATATTGAGGACAAAAAGGCTTGGGATTGAGCTGCTCCAATAAACTTACAGTGAATGTTGTTTTTTTACTCTTTTTATTTTGCTAGCTATTTATATTTTCTTATTCTATATAACATTCTATATAAACAATGACATGAATATTTACTTTGTATAGTATTATATTATATTATTTTAATTATTAGGAATGTGAGGACTATGTGGGTCATTGTTTGTTTTTTTTTTTTTTTTTGTCTCTTAGTTTTAATGATGGTCTGGCAGTTTGAGTACTTTATGCGGCCTACCCAAATGTCTTTTCTTTGGTATTGTTCGTCAAATCATTGAGCTCCTTAAGTTTTGAGATGAGCTGCATGATAACTGACAAATGCGTGCACTGACTGGACAGGTCCACTCAAATCTGTGTGGTCTTTCCTCAAAAGACCATTTCGGACACCAACCTACATGGTCCTCAAATGATCTGACCAAGATTATGTCCGAATATACACATTGACATTGATTAATTTTATTTATGCAATGACATGAATATTTACTCTGTGTAGTATTATATTGTTTTAATTATTGTAAATGTGAAGACTATGTGGATCATTGTTTAATTTTGTTTTATTCTCAGTTAGTTTTTAACATGGTCTGGCAGTTTGAGTATTTTTTTGCGGCCTAGCCAAATGTCCTTTCTTTGGTATTGTTCGTTGAATCGTTGAGCTCCTTTAGTTATGAGTTGAGCTGCACAACAACTGACAAATGCGTGCACTGACTGGGCAGGTCCACTCAATCTGTGTGGTTCTTTCATCAAAAGACCATTTCAGACACCAATCGACATGGTCTTCACATGATCTGACCAAGATTATGTCTGGACTTTAAAAGAGACTGTGACCTCTGAGTTTGTTTCGGCCTTTCTTCTCAGAGTAGTCAGATAGGAAACGCCGGCCTCATCTAGTTTAAAAAATATGTTTTGACGTGTAAAAGTGTTTGTAAAAACCTACTTACAGAAATAAAATCATTTATCATTTATCATTTATCATTTATATATTTTATGTATGTTCATCGATATTTTCGTCATAATTATGTAGTTCGATTTTGGAAATTATTCATTTGGTAGAGGAAGCTTGCGTGGTAGTCCCATATAAATTTTATTAACTTTGCTTGGGTAGTTTTTGAGTTAGCTTAATTACAATAATACGTATTTTTTCCAATTAGTGTATGTTGATGATGTTATAATAACTTCCTGTTACTGTTACGAGTATTTACATAGCAAGTAGTGAAATACGAATTTGTATAGGGTAGGTATCACAACTCAAAAGCTAATTTCGGAAGTCGTTGGCAAAAAACGAAAATACAAAACCAAAGACACCGACTTGCGAAATTACAGTAATTTTTCAATTTGTAGTGTTTTTTTTTTTTGGAAGTCTGTTTTTTTTTTTTTTGTTAAAACGTTTTTCTTTTTGATAGACCAATGTTCAATCAGTCGTGTTATTGGTATTGACCACCGTTTTTGTGCTTCATTGAAAGTAAAACCGTTGGAGATATTTCGGCGTTCTAAATGTCGGCTGAACGGACACTCTGTATATTTAGGATCGGAGAATTGATTTCTATTTTTATCGTACAAAGTTTCTTAACGGAAAATTTTGGTGAATTGTTGTTGCTTCGGCAGTTTTTTACCAAGTTTAACGTTTTAAGAAACGAAAGCATTGTTTTTTTCGAGTGTGCCATGCAGATTCAAGTTATCCAGGATAGCTATTCTTCATCCTTAGATCTTGATTTTTAGTTTTACTAGGTACACATGTATGGCTTAACAAAAGCTGGACAGTTTGTCGCACCTGTGAAATTTAGCAAGAATAAGAACATGTAATATACAGCTATAATTTGCAGCTAGCTAATTTAATTTAAACTCTAGAAAAAGAAAGAAATAAAATAAAGAAAATAAATGAATTTCACCCAGGTTAAGGCACACAACATTCATACAAAAACAAAAAACAGAAAGTACTTAAAACAGTATTGTGTGCCTCACGGCTGTGCCAAATAGAAACCCCTCCATTAAGACAACACCTAAAGCGCGGTTACTGTCGGACTGCATAGAAAAGAAAGAGAAGCGCGATGACAAAACGCTGGTAATTTATTGCAAAATATGAAGCAATTATCGATTTACAAAAAAGCTATAGATTGTATAAAAAAAATAAAACCCTATTAAGGCTCCTACATACTGGAGCGACTTAACGCGCGACGCGACGCGACACAAAGACACCGCGTGCAGCGCTACAAGCGGTGCCTTTGTGTCGCGACGCGTCGCGCGACAAGTCGCGCCAGTATGCAGGAGCCTTTATGCTATTAAGTTGCTTGTAGAATAATTTGACAAAAAAACATAATGATTGCATGTATAATAGTATGGTTTTTAATCGTTAAAACACATTTTTAGAGGTATCTTCATGATTTTTTTCTATCGTATCAAATTAGTTGTATTATGTTTTCAGCACACTATCTACGTAGCATTATATCTTAAAAAATATCATATATTTTTCTGATTTTGTTTACTGCAGTGGATCATTTTAGGCATTATAAAATTTGCGTTTAGGTCCTGTAGTCCCCTTAATGTGAACTTCAAAAGCTAACACTGTTCTTATCATTTCTACAGGAATATCCACACAAGTTTCTGAAGTAAATTCACTCTGTCACTCTCTCTGTCTCGCTCTTCCTCCCTACATAGCCATATTCTGCTTCCTTTTCTCTGATAAAATCTGCCTAGCCTTTTCCCATCTACGTTAGGGTCTGCTTCCAGTTTAACTGGATGCAGCTGAATACCAGTATTTTACATGGAGCCACTCACCTCCACAATCCAGTTACTGGGTAACACGATACCCCTTGGTAAGACTGGTTGTCAGAATTTTAGGCTTGTGACTACCCGTAACGACTGTCAAAGATCTACTATCTTCCTTTTCCCTAATAATCAAACTATTAATGATCAAAGGAATTACCAAAATCCAGCTTCCCTTGCATACGTTGTTAAATTTGAATTTATCTGACATAAAACTTCGTTAACACGCTGACAACAGCTAAACCGCGGTCGCTGTCAGTCTGCATAGAAAAGAAAGAGAAGCGGGATGACTCGACGCTGGTCGTTTATTGCAAAATATGAAGCAATTATCTATTTACACATAATTATTGAGTTGAGTAATCGAAGATTAAAAAACAACCAAGTTCTGCATTAAAATAAGACGTTCTTATTATTAATGAAATACGTCACATAAGTTGATATTTAATACAAATATTTTAGATTGGAACTCAAGGTAAAAGGTTAGTTTACCGTTGTTTATATCGAGTCTATATTTTTCAAAAAGTGTTTTGGTAACAACCGAGTTTTGAGAAATATGTTCAAAATAAACATATATTTTTTCCGCTATCACAAACTATACAGATTTGGCAATTTTTTTTTTCTTAAGACAAGCCTACTTTGGTCATTTGCCTCGTGTCAGTGCTTTAAGGCTCGTGCAGACTGGTGCAATATCGCGGGCGCGACAGGCATGTTGCTGCCTATAGCGCCCGCGATATCGCTCTGGTCTGCACGAGCCTTTAACCACTACCAAGCTCAAATAAACTATTGCATGACCCACATTTTGACCGAGACATGTACATGTTTTTTGTAAGCTTATTAGTATTTTCATCTTAGTAAAACTACGTGAGGCATCTTTGCCCATACATTCTTTTAATATTCTGTCCCGATTCTCTTTTCTTAGCTGGTTACTCCACCCAGTATTTTGATAAAATTCTTAGTAGATGTTACAATAAAAATAAGTAACCATAAGTTGTTACTTGGAAACGCTGTAAACCTACGCTACCAACCCGCACTGGGCCCGCGTAGTGGATTACAGCCCACTCCCTCTCACAGAGAGGAGGTCTCTGTATTATGAGTACTTATTATGTCATGGAACGCTATATAAAGGGGCCCGAGAAAGTGAATAGCGATACTTTTGAGAAGAGGAACGGTGTTTTTGTTGATGAAGCTGCTCATACACATAAATTTACGCATTCTTCCACAGTGGAAGGCAGGAACTACAGAACGTGACCTGCTACGATCCTCACATATTCCTTTTGCTCGGTTTATGTTCATACATCTGCAGGCTTAGCATGACACTTTCTATTTCTTCCACCAAAATACAGGCTGTGCCTAGTTTGGGGCCCACGGATATTTCTACTTTGTACCGTTATCATTTCCATTGTATTTTCTGCCTGTATGTTACTTAACTTGTGTGTGTGTAAATAAATTGATTCTATTCTATTATTTCTACTCTACTGTAAATAGAAATCGCTTGGCTACATTTCTCGGTAGAAAACTGTCAACTGTCTACACGGAAACGGCGTGCTCAGCCTGCTAGTCATACACGTTCTCCGGTTGCGAGTACCTACTACGCACCTGACCCTTCAGAAGATCATCACCAATATGGTCATTATATGTCTTCCTGGGGCGTCCCCTCCCGGTGTTTCCACTCACACCTGCCTTGTAAATACCTTTTGTTATTCGCTTTTCACTCATCCTCTGAACATGACGACACCATCTTAACATCCGTACTCTTTTAAATTTATGTCACTATATCGTCTCATTAACATCTTCATCTTTTTCATGGAGCTGCGAATGTGCGTAATGTTGAACATTATGTTGATTTACGTGAGACGTTAATATTGTGTGTTCATAAGAATGTTGCATACCCGAAAATACGGGCTCTTAACGTGAATACGCAGCTGTAGCCCGCGATATTCAAATTTTTAACGTTTTTTCCAATTTGCAGGTCTGGCGGTATCTTGATCAAAATATGATTCGCGACTATAAAGGCTTCTACAGACTGGGGTGATATCGCGGGTGCGACAGGCAGCAATAGGCCTGTCGCACCCCCACTAGTCTGCAGAAGCCTTAACAGATACGTATTTACAGAATTAAAATCATTAATATATCTCTCTAAGTTAGATTTATCATGAAAAAGCCATTCAATACAGCTGCGGATTCGCGATATCGCGGAGGCGATAGCCAGTAATATGCCTGTCGCACCCGCGATATCGCCCCAGTCTGCGCGAGCCTTAAAGCGTTGATAAAGCCAAATCAGTGGGATTTGATGAAGCGTTAACGAAGCTAAAACCTGTTGATATACTGGACGGATAATTAATAGATAATTTCTAACGAGACTACTGATATAATAATATTTTCTTTATTGCGGACCATACATAGGAATACCTACACACGATCCGTACAATATGCTTTAGTAGCAACGACTTTCAAAACTAAGTATGTTAGTAAAACTTACAACCTAACCTCACCAGCAGCTAATGATTGCGTGGCCCAGCACATGTTGACATTTTTTTTTTTGGGTGGTATATTATCAAATAACTTCTCCCGCTCAGGGCGGAGCGGGAGGGTGCGTCAGACTCTTACTGACTAAAACCCACCCGTGTTCCTTCCGTTGCCTGTGTTGACAGGGCCTCGGGAACCCTTTCGTACCTTCCCGCGACCCCGGCAGACATGTTGACACTTGCCGCCGTACGAATTCATTGCCTCATAAACAATGTTTTTATGATGCTGTTGGAGTTCCGCGCAATGTACCCTTTATTGACGCTGTTCTCTTTTTCAAAATGGCATGAAAATCGTCAACATTATACCTTATAATTTTGGGATAGTAGATATACCTAATGTGTATATCTACTATCCCAAAATTATAATTCGAGACCAAGAAAAGAAACAACAAACAAATCATATTACATAAACAAACATAATTCCAGAAAAGCAAACGTTTCTTAAGGCGCTGACAAGACCCAATTGATCAAAATAGGCTTTGATTAAGAAAAAAAATTGCCAAATCTGTATAGTTTGTGGTAGCGGAAAAAATATAAATGTTAATTTTGAACATATTTCCCAGAACCTGGTTGTTACCAAAACACGTTTTGAAAACAAAATCTCGATACAAACTAACGTTAAACTAACCTCTTACTTTGAGTTCTAATCCAAAATATCTGTATCAAATATCAACATACGTTACGTATTTAATTAATAACAAGAACGCCTTATTTGAATGCAGAACTTGGTTGTTTTTTATTTTCGATTACTCAACTCAATTTTGAGTAAATAGATAATTACTTCATATTTTGCAATAAATTACAAGCGTTGTGTCGTCGCGCTTCTCTTTCTTTTCTATGGAATTTGACAGTGACCGCGGTTTAGGTGATGTCAGCGTCTTAATACGGGTGGATGTATAAGTAAGGAAGAACGAGAACGCAAAACAAAACCAAAGTAAAAGAAAAAGACAAAGAACTAAGTGAAATGGTTGTTAGAAAAAGTTCATAATTCGTTTTAAAATGAAAGTACAGTACCGTTTCTGACACGACTGTTTACTTCATTTGGGTGTAGGATTCAAGTTTTCTGAAGTATTTTCGTAAAATTCTTTGGAGAAACTCGCTCTAGTGGTCTATCTTCTGACATACAAGTTTGCGGAAATTGCGTGCAGATGTTAAAATATTGTGTAATGCAGTTCGAGGCTCCCTCCATTATTTTTACTCTCAACTCATGTATAAAATGAAATAGTTAATTTTATCAATAAGACATCGTTTACGTTTCATATCTGACTACCCCTGCAGAAAAGATACGGCGAAACAAACCCAGGGTCAAAGTCTCTTTTAAAGTCCAGACAAAATCTTGGTCAGATCATTGAGGGCCATGTAGATTAGTGTCTGAAACGATATTTTAAGGTAAGAAACACTCAGATTAAAAAGGACCTGTTCTGTAAGTGCAAGCATTTGTCAATAATATACGTAATCGATATTACCTATCTCTAAGGTACATAATTAAACCTTTGAAATCTAGAATAGGTACTTATTTAGTTTACAAAACTAATTTAATGTATATCATCATGTCTTTACATAGCTGCCAAAATTCCTTGAAATCGGTTTAGACGTTGAAGGCTTAGCATGACGCTTTCTATTTCTACGAAGAATAGACACAGCTCTTTCTATACAAAGTTGTTTTTCCATTTTTGACATCGCACCGTAGAAATCCTTCTACGAGTACATAATAAAGGCCTTAGAGAAAGATCGTTAGAAACGAAAGTGTCAAAATGACAGATTGTAGAAGGATTTCTACGATGCGATGTCAAAAATGGAGAAATGAAATGTCACTTTGTATAGAAAGAGCTGTCTATTCTTCATAGAAATAGAAAGCGTCATGCTAAGCCTGCTGACCGCAATTTGGTAGGTAATTACGTATTAATTACAGAATTAACAGCGTATATGCGTAAGATTGTGGCATGAGGCTTTAATATACTTAATATATTTATTACCCTAGCGAACATTTAAATCGTTGGATTCGCCCTACCGCGTCAAAAGATAGTCGCATTTCTGTTTCGTTGTGACCTTTTGTTTCGTTATGTTCTTTTTTTTTTTATTTGGACGGGAAATTATCAACTTCTCCCGCTCTGGGCGGAGCGGGAGGGTGTGTCAGACTCATACTGAAAAAACCCATCCGTGCTCCTGCCGTTGCCTGTGTTGCCAGGGGCCACACAATGGCGCAGTGATTTGACTTGATTGACATAGAAACGCTATTTAATGTGTGAGCTCACTCTTTTCAGTATGGACACTTTTTCATGACTAAATACGGATTAAACCTAGCGATTTAAATCTTTGTACGTTTTGGATTCTGAAAATACCACAGGTAAAGCTCTTCTCGTTAATTTAAGAGCAGGTGAATATCACAAAGGTTTAATTATTTAACTCTCTGTAAACAAGAATTCTTTTGCCGCAAAAAGTAGTTTTCCCGAATTCTCAGAAGCTATTTACTTTTTCTCAACCATTTACAGGCACTTTTGAATTTTCAAGGAGTCGGTCAGTCAGAAATATGAAGTTAGTTGCCTATTCCAAAGCAAAGTAGGTACTTGGCTATGGAGAAATACGGCAAGAAACTTCACGGACACTCTTTTAAATTAAGTATATAAAAAAAAAAAAATAGCTATCTACATCATTAATGTTGAATGTATAACCATATTGTGTCCTCGGGGTCGTGGCTAATTAATAACAGCCGCACGGGTCGATCCATTAGGTTAACCTAAGCTTGCCGGGGTTGTTTCGTGGATGGGTGACGTTAAGCCGTTGGTCCCGGCTGTCATTAGTGGATCTTTACAGTCGTTACGTCGTTGTTACCCAGTAACTGGCTTGTGGAGGTCAGAGTAGTTGCTTCATGTAAAATACTGGTATTCAGCTACATCCAGTTAGACTGGAAGCTGACCCTAACATATTTGGGAAAAGGCTAGGCAGATTGATTGATGTGTTCTCGGGACTTTGTTAGCATACTCGTATAACCTTCTTCGTACGAAATGAATGATCTGCTTTCATTTTACAAGACCCGGATCTTTTGGCGCCCAAATGACGTTGACACTGGCGCTGTACGTAAACATTTGTGAAACGTATTGGATAAACAAGATGGCCGCGTTAATTCCGATTCACACCGGGAAAGCAGCGGCCGGCAGCGGCGCGGCGAGCACTTACAGTGTGAAATAATTTTAAACTTTATCTACATAATTAAAAGACCACTATCGCTTGAAAAGCTCGAAAAGGTCGTGCGGTCCCCGCGCACAGTGGAACGAATGTATGGGAGCGGTTGGACGTAGACATGTCCGAAAAAAAAGAGTAAAATTATGCCAAACTAATGATGCCATCTTATTCGATTACTTAATGCCTTCATAACTTGTGGTGATGAATTTCTTCATAACTCCCATATTTCGGGAGTAATTTGAGAAAATGTGAAATTTTACTATGAAAATGAGTGTATCGAGCTCTCTCCCTCCTGATTCCGGGCTTGTTTCAAGTAGAGGTCTCTAATATCATAATGCTAATACTAAGAGCTATATTTAATACTAAGACACATAGTGCGCCAAATGTGCACTTTCTGGGATAAAGAGTGATGTTTATTTTATAACACAATTTTTTTATTTTTTGTTTATTTTGTTGATTAAAACCGTTTTTCTAAAGGTTTACCTTATTACAATAACATTTCTGAGCAGCCAATTAGAGAAGATATAAGCTAATTAGGATATATAATTAGGGACTTAAGGTTTACATATAAAACTGATGCACTAATGATTACTGATAAGAACATTGCTATTATTTAATTACTAAATGGCTCTTAATACACTAATTTAGCATGCATCATTTACTAATTATCACAATAACTAATTACCTTGCAATATTTAACAAAGGATACCTGGGATACCTGGATTTTATATAAATAGGTCACTATTAGTAACTTTAAAATCAGTGTTGATTTACACCTCGTTGTATCCAAGCTAATCTCGCAATGTATTTTCCAAATTTTAATACAAATCTTGATATTCACGTTGCTTTATGCGCACGCGCACATAAAGATTTACGCGACTTTAACTATTTGTTCAGTGTTTTAAAAGATAACAGTTGTGTTCAGTTATGTGAAAGTGCTGAAACAAGTTTAAAAGACTGGTGTCGTCGATTTTGCTACCGCATTTATGCAAAATGGACACAGTCTGGAAGAAGCACAGATAAGTTTCGGAAGAAACATGAGATTTGGCTACAGGCTGCAATTCAATGGCCGGAATTACAGAATGAAAATATGGAACCTTCTACAGAAAATATAAGTGACGTCATCGAGCCCATAATTTCTCCTGCTAAATCTGATGCTTCAACTTGTACACATCCTAGTCCTCGTAAATCTTTTGAGGACCTTAGTAACCGGCAAAAAAGAAGACGCACTGAAGATAGTCTTTCATGCAGCAGTAGCAGCGCTGAAATTATGTTTTCGGCCGAAAGGGCGCTTCAAAAGGCAGGACAAAGCGATACAGCTTATGTTATGAAATACTTGACGGAGAATCCAGAAGAGGCCTCAAAAATCAAAGCCTTCATTGAAGGTAAATCAATTCAGGTACGGGAAATATCCCCTTTGAAGGCATTGGCTCTTTATGTATCGATGAACTTATCGAAATGGCGCTATAACACTCTTCGGGATTTCAACACTCAAGAAGGAGCTCTTCAATACCCGAGTTACTACATGTTGGTTAAAGAAAAAATTAAGTGCTATCCGGCCAAAGAAGATCTCACAGTTACAGAGAGCTCTGCAAAAATCAAATTACAAGCCTTGATGGATTTAACCTCAAGAAGACTTATTAGGTCGTTAGAAACCCCTGTTGATCCCAATCAACAGCTCGTATTGACCAGCAAATGGGGTTTTGACGGATCATCTAGCCAAAGCATTTATCATCAAAGGACGAGTGAAGATGAGCAAATCGATCTTGCTAGTAATTTTATGATTAGTCTTGTACCACTGCGGCTCGTCTCAAAAGGTGTAACAATTTGGGAAAACGAGCGACCATCTTCCACTTCATTTTGCCGGCCAATATTGTTTAAGTTTATAAAGGAAACCAAAGAAAATGTGCAGAGAGAGATGGCTGAAATCGAAGCAGAGATTGAAGCCTTAACTCCATCCACCATCACTGATGGAATTAGTGTCAAACACCAACTGCTGTTGACAATGATTGATGGTAAAATTCATTCCATTATATCCAATACAGCAGCTTCAGTGTGTGACATATGCAAGGCTTGTCCTAAAGAAATGAATAATTTAGAGTTAATCAAAGATAAACACGCAAACGAGGACATGTATAAATATAGCTTAAGCACCCTTCACGCTTGGATTCGCTCAATGGAATGCTTATTACACATTTCCTACAAATTAGACATAAAATCATGGCAAGTAAGGGGTGATATAGCAAAAAGGCAAGTTGATGACAGGAAGAAAAGAGTTCAAGAGGCTGTAAGAAGAGAAACGGGCTTACTTCTCGATGTTGTGAAACAAGGCAGTGGATCCACCAACAATGGCAACTCGGCAAGGAGATTTTTTGAAAACTACACTAAATCTGCTGAACTGACCGGAATAGATGCTATGCTTTTAAGAAAAATCTGTGTGATCTTGCAGTGTATTTCATCAGGAGAGAAGATCAACGTAACTAAATTCCGAGAGTTCTGCTTTGATACTGCTAAGCTTTACGTGGAGTTATACCCGTGGTATTATATGCCTTCTTCACTTCATAAAATTTTAATGCATGGGCCAGACATAGTTCAGAACATGTCAATTGTGCCCATTGGTTTTCTATCCGAAGAGGCATCTGAGGCTAGAAATAAAGATTTTAGAAAATATAGAGAGGGGCATTCTCGAAAGCATAGCAGTATCTCATGCAATGAAGATATTATGCACAATCTTTTACTGTCTTCTGATCCACTTGTTACAAGTATCCGTCCAAAAGGAAATAAGTTTGTAAAAAAATCTTCTTTTAAGGAATTTTATGAGCTTACGGATTCTGAGAAAAGTGATATCGAATTTGTTAACATAAATGATTTAGCGGACATCGATTCTGAATTTGAATTAATTGATGATGATGATGATGACGAAGATAATTAAATGATGTTATTGTTTTAAAATGTGTAACTTAGTAAATTAGAGCTTACATCTTAATTATTTATTGTACTTTTAATGAAACTAGGTAATTTATTATCAACTTACTTAAAAGTCATACTCTCATCAGTTCTTGTGAATATTTTTGTTAATATATATTTCTGTATATATATAATATATTTATAGACCTCTTAATAAGTCTGTCTGCGGTTTAAAGTAAATACAAATGGGGAAAAAACGTTTTTTTTTTTAAATTTTCATTTCCTTTTATCCCAGAAAGTGCACATTTGGCGCACTATGTGTCTTAGTATTAAATATAGCTCTTAGTAATAGCATTACGATATTAGAGACCGCTACTTGAAACAAGCCCGGAATCAGGAGGGAGAGAGCTCGATACACTCATTTTCATAGTAAAATTTCACATTTTCTCAAATTACTCCCGAAATATGGGAGTTATGAAGAAATTCATCACCACAATTTATGAAGGCATTAAGTAATCGAATAAGATGGCATCATTAGTTTGGCATAATTTTACTCTTATTTTTCGGACATGTCTACGTCCAACCGCTCCCATACATTCGTTCCACTGTGCCGCGGCGCCGTTGGCAGCCTCGCGGCCATTCGCGTCTTGTCAGCGGTTCTGCCCGCGTTACGTCGCTGCCGGCGGTACCGGCCGCTTCCAGCCGCTGCCCGCCGCTGCCGGTCGCTTCTGTTCCAGTATGAATCGGCCCTTAGGCTTTGCGTTTTCCATAAGTCAGTCACGGAACTCTCTCTGTGACCTGCACGGATACTTTTGCGAACTATCCACGAATTTTATAGATTTTCTCGTAGCGCTAGTGCGCGCGGACGGCCCGTGACAGAAATAATGCGCTCAACGCTCTTTCGTCGCCACGAATCTGAGCGAACCAACAACACAATAATAAAAAGATACTTACTAGCAATTTAATTATTTTCAGTAGAACTTTCTAACTCACAAGAAGTTACCAATAAAGAGAAAATTAATTAAAATACAAACTCAATTTAAAAGTTTATTCGTTACTTCTCTTTGATTAATTACTATGCGAAATTTCCGTCGTGTTTTAAATAATAGCATTATTATTTATTGGAACATTCAGAGCCATTATTACAAAGTACAGTCAGGAAAATTAATTTTTAACAAATTGAGTGAGAAAAAAAATTAAATTATTTTATTTCACATAAAGCTACATGGGCACCTATGAAACGTCAGAAGCTAGGTGCGCGGTTCCAATTGGTCGTTTCCTATGAAGAAGAGCCGGCAAGAAACTCCATGGTTCCTACTCTTTTACAATGTTTTCAAATTAGTGTTAATAGGTATGGGAGGACAGTGTAGGCCTGTCAACAAGTACCAGGTACCAGTCTATTAAGCCTACAACGTTCTCACATTCACAACATATAAGAGATTGTCCATCCAAAAAGAATTGACCATCAACTTAAATTGTCCGTTTATACGAATGACAACTATCATTCTGTGACTGTTTCAAGGTATGCCACAAGTCAAATTGACGTAGTGAGGTCATCCATTGATAGGTGCCTTACACATCAGCCCCTCCGTGCCTGAAACAGAATTTTGAAAAAAAGAGAAGCAAAAGCTTTAGGCAGAATGATCATAGTACATAACATCTACCTACTTATCGTGCGTAGTGTAAGTCCAATCTCGAATTTTCTGCTGAAATAAGGGAAAGAGCGACACCAAGTGAATTGAATCGAAATCAAGAGTATCTATCTACCTTCCTAAAAAAGTGGGGTACTAGCATAACGCACTCATCATCTGCCTAGCCTTTTCCCAACTATGTCGGGGTCGGCTTCCAGTCTTACCGGATACAGCTGAATATCAATATTTTACATAGAGCGACTGCCTATCTGACCTCCACAACCCAGTTACTGGGTGACACGATACCCCTTGGTAAGACTGGTTGTCAGACTTTCGAGCTTCTGACGACCCGTAACGTCTGTCAAAGATCTACAAATGACAGCCGGGGCCAAAGGCTTAACGTACTTTCCGAGGCACGGAGGGGTCTTGTTATGTAAAGATGGTTACCCATCCACGGACCAATGGACAAACCGCGGCAAGCGTAGCATCGCTTAAAACGACGTACCGGTTATTACGATTTTTTCTGCAGTTTTTGGTTATAACGACTATCAGCTATAACAACCGTTAAGGCTCCTACATACTGGCGCGACTTGTCGCGCGACGCGACCCGACACAAGACACCGCATGTAGCGCTACACGCGGTGTCTTTGTGTCGCGTCGCGTCGCGTGACAAGTCGCGCCAGTATGTAGGAGCCTTTATCCGACGGTCGCTTCGAAATCGTTATTTAAACGGTTTTGACTGTATATTCTTAAAAACTGCATATAATTAGAATTTCAGGGAATATCGGTATTTATATAAGTAATTTAAACGAAAAATATTTAACCGATCCTCTAAAAACTTTTTACGCTTCTAATGATGCTCACTTTTTTAAATAATTGAGCAATTTTTTGTATTCTGGCCTGTTGTCAAAGTAGGTCGCAGTAACTAAGCTAGATCACCCTGACCAAATGGATTAGCATATTCAGCGTATGTTTCCATTGCTGGGACACAGGCCTCCTATCTTCGAGAGGGAATGGGCTGTAATTTGCCCTGTTGTCTTTTAGATTGACGCTTCGCTTCGACCCTAAGGTGTTTGCCCTACCATAAATATTGAATTCGAATATTGTCTAGGATTCATGGCGCCCTTAATTAATTAGATCACGTAAATAACTCTATAATTAATTAGTTTTAGGTACGTAGCTAGATTTTCTGTTTACAGTATTAATTAAAAGCTACGATTTTAGTAAAGTTTTAAATTGACGATCGAAATTAACTACCAACTAACCTATACCTACCTACCTTTGCGGACGGTGAGCAATGGGTAGCTCACCGTCCGGTAAGGACCAGGCCCGGGTCGACGGCGCGTTGTATTCCACGCGCGCCTCAAAGAGATGTCGTCAAAAGTAGGGGTCCACTAGGGCCGATGCCTGCCGGGGTCGCGGGAAGGTACTAATGGGTCACCGAGGCCCCTGGCAACACAGGCAACAGGAAGGAATACGGGTGGGTTTTAGTCAGTAAGAGTCTGATACACCCTCCCGCTCCGCCCAGAGCGGGAGAAGTAATTTGATGATTTCCAACCAAAAAAAAAAAAAATACCTACTTACCTAACAGATCGATGCAACATGAGTTTTTCTTCCATACCTCCCTCCTTCTCTATTCGTTAGTAGTTAGTCGTCATCTCCTGCATCCCCATTTCTAGCCAAATAATTTTTCACACAGTCCGGTTCCTAAAACTACCCAGGTTCATACTAAAAACTAACCTCACGACATTTTCCTCTACAACCATACCTACCTACTTATCATAACATTATTAAGTATACTAAAGTTCGTTTTTTAATCCCAGAGAATAGTTTGACATTTCAAATGATTTTTGTTTGGTTTTCAATATGGAGTTTGACATTTGTACCTGTCAAATTAGTCTCCGAGATTAAAAAACAGACTTTAGACCAACGAGGCAGCCACTTATTATAACTAAATAAACCATAAGTAATACATTTATCAATAACATAACAACATTTTTTCCTCTACACAACAACTAATAATCTATTCTTGGACCAATAAATAAAATGACTGGAATACCGAAGCGGCATTTATAAAAAACATGGCGCCGACATTCCACGACGAAGCTTACAATTTGTGGTGCATGGAGCGACGATATTTCTATGGCGATCTAGGTATGTAATAAAATGTGGTAATTAAAAAAAAACGAGTGAGCCTTCATATGTTTAAAAAAATCGTAATCTGGACAATAGCGAATAGGTTTTGTTTAAATGAAATTGTGAGGGTGTTTTGCAAATACCCCGCAGATTCGATAAAACAGGCTTTAGGAAACCAGAAGATACTTTATCAAAACGCAAAGCAAGAACTGTTTCCACAAAAAAACAATGCGCTTTAGCAGCTCCCATTTTTAATTTCAAAATAGGAATGCATCTAAAACGCAGCAATTTGTTAATACAGTGCGCGTTACACCGCACGGGAACAAAAGGATAATTCTCTTTTTTTTTTTTTTTTTTGTATGGCATCTCGTAGTTGACCTTGAGAGGTCGTGACTACTTAACCGGACTTTCCTGTGGCTGCCTTAAGCGAACTCAAAGCCTCCAGCCAGGGGCGAATTACTTATAGTACTAAGCGACTGCACGCTAAGGGCACCCCCTGTGGGGTACGGACCTCGGCTTAGGGCGTCGCTGGGGGGAGGACAGCAAGATGGGACAGGCTGGATCTGGTTAATATTATTATTATTAATCGGGGAATTTAAAGCTACAGGCTCAGCTGCGGCGCGGGCTGGCACTTCTTCGAGCAAGGGTCGGGGGGGACAATTACGTCGGGGTTTACGCGAGGGACCTCGGCGCACAGTGGAACGAATGTATGGGAGCGGTTGGACGTAGACATGTCCGAAAAATAAGAGTAAAATTATGACAAACTAATGATGCCATCTTATTCGATTACTTAATGCCTTCATAAATTGTGGTGATGAATTTCTTCATAACTCCCATATTTCGGGAGTAATTTGAGAAAATGTGAAATTTTACTATGAAAATGAGTGTATCGAGCTCTCTCCCTCCTGATTCCGGGCTTGTTTCAAGTAGCGGTCTCTAATATCGTAATGCTATTACTAAGAGCTATATTTAATACTAAGACACATAGTGCGCCAAATGTGCACTTTCTGGGATAAAAGGAAATGAAAATTAAAAAAAAAAACGTTTTTTCCCCATTTGTATTTACTTTAAACCGCAGACAGACTTATTAAGAGGTCTATAAATATATTATATATATACAGAAATATATATTAACAAAAATATTCACAAGAACTGATGAGAGTATGACTTTTAAGTAAGTTGATAATAAATTACCTAGTTTCATTAAAAGTACAATAAATAATTAAGATGTAAGCTCTAATTTACTAAGTTACACATTTTAAAACAATAACATCATTTAATTATCTTCGTCATCATCATCATCATCAATTAATTCAAATTCAGAATCGATGTCCGCTAAATCATTTATGTTAACAAATTCGATATCACTTTTCTCAGAATCCGTAAGCTCATAAAATTCCTTAAAAGAAGATTTTTTTACAAACTTATTTCCTTTTGGACGGATACTTGTAACAAGTGGATCAGAAGACAGTAAAAGATTGTGCATAATATCTTCATTGCATGAGATACTGCTATGCTTTCGAGAATGCCCCTCTCTATATTTTCTAAAATCTTTATTTCTAGCCTCAGATGCCTCTTCGGATAGAAAACCAATGGGCACAATTGACATGTTCTGAACTATGTCTGGCCCATGCATTAAAATTTTATGAAGTGAAGAAGGCATATAATACCATGGGTATAACTCCACGTAAAGCTTAGCAGTATCAAAGCAGAACTCTCGGAATTTAGTTACGTTGATCTTCTCTCCTGATGAAATACACTGCAAGATCACACAGATTTTTCTTAAAAGCATAGCATCTATTCCGGTCAGTTCAGCAGATTTAGTGTAGTTTTCAAAAAATCTCCTTGCCGAGTTGCCATTGTTGGTGGATCCACTGCCTTGTTTCACAACATCGAGAAGTAAGCCCGTTTCTCTTCTTACAGCCTCTTGAACTCTTTTCTTCCTGTCATCAACTTGCCTTTTTGCTATATCACCCCTTACTTGCCATGATTTTATGTCTAATTTGTAGGAAATGTGTAATAAGCATTCCATTGAGCGAATCCAAGCGTGAAGGGTGCTTAAGCTATATTTATACATGTCCTCGTTTGCGTGTTTATCTTTGATTAACTCTAAATTATTCATTTCTTTAGGACAAGCCTTGCATATGTCACACACTGAAGCTGCTGTATTGGATATAATGGAATGAATTTTACCATCAATCATTGTCAACAGCAGTTGGTGTTTGACACTAATTCCATCAGTGATGGTGGATGGAGTTAAGGCTTCAATCTCTGCTTCGATTTCAGCCATCTCTCTCTGCACATTTTCTTTGGTTTCCTTTATAAACTTAAACAATATTGGCCGGCAAAATGAAGTGGATGATGGTCGCTCGTTTTCCCAAATTGTTACACCTTTTGAGACGAGCCGCAGTGGTACAAGACTAATCATAAAATTACTAGCAAGATCGATTTGCTCATCTTCACTCGTCCTTTGATGATAAATGCTTTGGCTAGATGATCCGTCAAAACCCCATTTGCTGGTCAATACGAGCTGTTGATTGGGATCAACAGGGGTTTCTAACGACCTAATAAGTCTTCTTGAGGTTAAATCCATCAAGGCTTGTAATTTGATTTTTGCAGAGCTCTCTGTAACTGTGAGATCTTCTTTGGCCGGATAGCACTTAATTTTTTCTTTAACCAACATGTAGTAACTCGGGTATTGAAGAGCTCCTTCTTGAGTGTTGAAATCCCGAAGAGTGTTATAGCGCCATTTCGATAAGTTCATCGATACATAAAGAGCCAATGCCTTCAAAGGGGATATTTCCCGTACCTGAATTGATTTACCTTCAATGAAGGCTTTGATTTTTGAGGCCTCTTCTGGATTCTCCGTCAAGTATTTCATAACATAAGCTGTATCGCTTTGTCCTGCCTTTTGAAGCGCCCTTTCGGCCGAAAACATAATTTCAGCGCTGCTACTGCTGCATGAAAGACTATCTTCAGTGCGTCTTCTTTTTTGCCGGTTACTAAGGTCCTCAAAAGATTTACGAGGACTAGGATGTGTACAAGTTGAAGCATCAGATTTAGCAGGAGAAATTATGGGCTCGATGACGTCACTTATATTTTCTGTAGAAGGTTCCATATTTTCATTCTGTAATTCCGGCCATTGAATTGCAGCCTGTAGCCAAATCTCATGTTTCTTCCGAAACTTATCTGTGCTTCTTCCAGACTGTGTCCATTTTGCATAAATGCGGTAGCAAAATCGACGACACCAGTCTTTTAAACTTGTTTCAGCACTTTCACATAACTGAACACAACTGTTATCTTTTAAAACACTGAACAAATAGTTAAAGTCGCGTAAATCTTTATGTGCGCGTGCGCATAAAGCAACGTGAATATCAAGATTTGTATTAAAATTTGGAAAATACATTGCGAGATTAGCTTGGATACAACGAGGTGTAAATCAACACTGATTTTAAAGTTACTAATAGTGACCTATTTATATAAAATCCAGGTATCCCAGGTATCCTTTGTTAAATATTGCAAGGTAATTAGTTATTGTGATAATTAGTAAATGATGCATGCTAAATTAGTGTATTAAGAGCCATTTAGTAATTAAATAATAGCAATGTTCTTATCAGTAATCATTAGTGCATCAGTTTTATATGTAAACCTTAAGTCCCTAATTATATATCCTAATTAGCTTATATCTTCTCTAATTGGCTGCTCAGAAATGTTATTGTAATAAGGTAAACCTTTAGAAAAACGGTTTTAATCAACAAAATAAACAAAAAATAAAAAAATTGTGTTATAAAATAAACATCACTCTTTATCCCAGAAAGTGCACATTTGGCGCACTATGTGTCTTAGTATTAAATATAGCTCTTAGTATTAGCATTATGATATTAGAGACCTCTACTTGAAACAAGCCCGGAATCAGGAGGGAGAGAGCTCGATACACTCATTTTCATAGTAAAATTTCACATTTTCTCAAATTACTCCCGAAATATGGGAGTTATGAAGAAATTCATCACCACAAGTTATGAAGGCATTAAGTAATCGAATAAGATGGCATCATTAGTTTGGCATAATTTTACTCTTTTTTTTCGGACATGTCTACGTCCAACCGCTCCCATACATTCGTTCCACTGTGCGGCGGCGAGGTCGGAACGTAGGTCGGTGTGTTTTCTGCACTGTACTCGTTGCCCTATTGCTTTCCTGGAGGAGGGTAATGGGGTCATCGGGGTCGGAGAAGGATAATTCTCACCCGCCGACCGAGATTTATTTCACACAGTACAGTGCGCCAGGAATATGTTGGATGGTAACGCTTAAAAATATTGTTGAAGCTAAATATTTTTTCCCGCATAATCTCTCGCATTAACATTGGCTAAACCAGTATATTCTCGTGCTAGCTTTCATCTTAATATTGCTACCTCTAGCATAGTGGTTCAACTGCTGGTCTGTATCAGCTTAAATATGGTCCGCGAAAAGTTTATTTATACTTTTCTACAAAAAATCACACAGATGCAAACCTAATTAAATTTTTAATTAGTAATGTGTCTTATTCCTTTTCAGTTTAACGAATATGCTAATAGTTTTTATTAAACTTCAATTTTAGATTGACATATCTAAGTAATTTCCTTCTGGTTCCTTTTAACAACAAAAAATCAAAGAGGTCTCAGAATAGTCTGAGAACCACTGCTCTAGCAACTCACTGTTGAACAATAGGACCTCTTGTTGATACCACATTTAATTTTAATTTTCTTACCCTAAGAGACGACTGATGTCATATTTCAACAAACAACTTCATTAGAGTATCAGGCACACTAATGAATCATAGGTACTAGAAACTGTAGTTTTCAATAACTTTCATAAAACTGTCGATATCCGATTACATAAAACTCATTTCCAGTAAGCAAACCACATTCCAAAAAGGACAATAAAAATAAACCTAGCAACATCTTATCTTATTAAGAGTCTCCTAAACCAAATACCACCCACAGCCCATTGAATGGAGCGTCTTCCCCGAATTCCCGCTAAGTGCCAAATTCTAGGAAGCCCCTCTAATATATCACTTCCTTTTACACGAGAGACCGAGAGTACCGGTTGTGGTCCATTCAGCCTTTGTGGGATAAACAGTTAATACTCCTTGGAGATGCGGTGGGACTGCATATATATGTATAGGGTAAAGTCTAACTAAGTATTTGAAATAGGTAGGTAAGTACAAGTAGGTAGTCGATTTGTGGTAAGTAAATGGAAAATAAAAATAAAAAAACGAGCGAGCCTTACAGTAGTGGCATATGATGTGTAACATCTGATATGTCACCTTGGTAGTAAGCAACTGAGCAGCTACAGAAATTAACCTCAGAATTTAAAAAAGCTAAATACAAAACATTTATTCGAATAATTATTAATTACTAGTGCTCGCCCACTGGTCGAAATTGGACCCCCTCTGTTTACAATCTATATGGTACCTACTTACTAATTCCATGAGTACACTAACTCCATGCTAGTAAAAAGTACTTACTTATACCATGCTCAAGCTGTCACTTCATATCTACAGACTTTAGTCCAAGCGAGAGAAAATGTGTTACACACAAAAACACCTAACTAAGTAATAACATTTACAAATATTTTTATCGATATTACTCAATATTTAGTCGGCTGTAAAACAATGGCTGTCTCCGTTTATCCATTCCAAACACAAAGAATAAAAGGAACCAGATTATAAACTTTAAACTACGTCAAACAATTCCCATTCAATTAAAAACTATCATCCCAACACAATCCTTTTATTCACTAACTGCACTAAAAGGCAACTGAAGCAGACACAATAATTACATTTTAAATAAAATCGCTTTTATAAAACTCTTGCAATACAGCGTACGCACAGTGGAACGAATGTATGGGAGCGGTTGGACGTAGACATGTCCGAAAAATAAGAGTAAAATTATGCCAAACTAATGATGCCATCTTATTCGATTACTTAATGCCTTCATAAATTGTGTTGATGAATTTCTTCATAACTCCCATATTTCGGGAGTAATTTGAGAAAATGTGAAATTTTACTATGAAAATGAGTGTATCGAGCTCTCTCCCTCCTGATTCCGGGCTTGTTTCAAGTAGCGGTCTCTAATATCGTAATACTATTACTAAGAGCTATATTTAATACTAAGACACATAGTGCGCCAAATGTGCACTTTCTGGGATAAAAGGAAATTAAAATTTAAAAAAAAAAACGTTTTTTCCCCATTTGTATTTACTTTAAACCGCAGACAGACTTATTAAGAGGTCTATAAATATATTATATATATACAGAAATATATATTAACAAAAATATTCACAAGAACTGATGAGAGTATGACTTTTAAGTAAGTTGATAATAAATTACCTAGTTTCATTAAAAGTACAATAAATAATTAAGATGTAAGCTCTAATTTACTAAGTTACACATTTTAAAACAATAACATCATTTAATTATCTTCGTCATCATCATCATCATCAATTAATTCAAATTCAGAATCGATGTCCGCTAAATCATTTATGTTAACAAATTCGATATCACTTTTCTCAGAATCCGTAAGCTCATAAAATTCCTTAAAAGAAGATTTTTTTACAAACTTATTTCCTTTTGGACGGATACTTGTAACAAGTGGATCAGAAGACAGTAAAAGATTGTGCATAATATCTTCATTGCATGAGATACTGCTATGCTTTCGAGAATGCCCCTCTCTATATTTTCTAAAATCTTTATTTCTAGCCTCAGATGCCTCTTCGGATAGAAAACCAATGGGCACAATTGACATGTTCTGAACTATGTCTGGCCCATGCATTAAAATTTTATGAAGTGAAGAAGGCATATAATACCATGGGTATAACTCCACGTAAAGCTTAGCAGTATCAAAGCAGAACTCTCGGAATTTAGTTACGTTGATCTTCTCTCCTGATGAAATACACTGCAAGATCACACAGATTTTTCTTAAAAGCATAGCATCTATTCCGGTCAGTTCAGCAGATTTAGTGTAGTTTTCAAAAAATCTCCTTGCCGAGTTGCCATTGTTGGTGGATCCACTGCCTTGTTTCACAACATCGAGAAGTAAGCCCGTTTCTCTTCTTACAGCCTCTTGAACTCTTTTCTACCTGTCATCAACTTGCCTTTTTGCTATATCACCCCTTACTTGCCATGATTTTATGTCTAATTTGTAGGAAATGTGTAATAAGCATTCCATTGAGCGAATCCAAGCGTGAAGGGTGCTTAAGCTATATTTATACATGTCCTCGTTTGCGTGTTTATCTTTGATTAACTCTAAATTATTCATTTCTTTAGGACAAGCCTTGCATATGTCACACACTGAAGCTGCTGTATTGGATATAATGGAATGAATTTTACCATCAATCATTGTCAACAGCAGTTGGTGTTTGACACTAATTCCATCAGTGATGGTGGATGGAGTTAAGGCTTCAATCTCTGCTTCGATTTCAGCCATCTCTCTCTGCACATTTTCTTTGGTTTCCTTTATAAACTTAAACAATATTGGCCGGCAAAATGAAGTGGAAGATGGTCGCTCGTTTTCCCAAATTGTTACACCTTTTGAGACGAGCCGCAGTGGTACAAGACTAATCATAAAATTACTAGCAAGATCGATTTGCTCATCTTCACTCGTCCTTTGATGATAAATGCTTTGGCTAGATGATCCGTCAAAACCCCATTTGCTGGTCAATACGAGCTGTTGATTGGGATCAACAGGGGTTTCTAACGACCTAATAAGTCTTCTTGAGGTTAAATCCATCAAGGCTTGTAATTTGATTTTTGCAGAGCTCTCTGTAACTGTGAGATCTTCTTTGGCCGGATAGCACTTAATTTTTTCTTTAACCAACATGTAGTAACTCGGGTATTGAAGAGCTCCTTCTTGAGTGTTGAAATCCCGAAGAGTGTTATAGCGCCATTTCGATAAGTTCATCGATACATAAAGAGCCAATGCCTTCAAAGGGGATATTTCCCGTACCTGAATTGATTTACCTTCAATGAAGGCTTTGATTTTTGAGGCCTCTTCTGGATTCTCCGTCAAGTATTTCATAACATAAGCTGTATCGCTTTGTCCTGCCTTTTGAAGCGCCCTTTCGGCCGAAAACATAATTTCAGCGCTGCTACTGCTGCATGAAAGACTTTCTTCAGTGCGTCTTCTTTTTTGCCGGTTACTAAGGTCCTCAAAAGATTTACGAGGACTAGGATGTGTACAAGTTGAAGCATCAGATTTAGCAGGAGAAATTATGGGCTCGATGACGTCACTTATATTTTCTGTAGAAGGTTCCATATTTTCATTCTGTAATTCCGGCCATTGAATTGCAGCCTGTAGCCAAATCTCATGTTTCTTCCGAAACTTATCTGTGCTTCTTCCAGACTGTGTCCATTTTGCATAAATGCGGTAGCAAAATCGACGACACCAGTCTTTTAAACTTGTTTCAGCACTTTCACATAACTGAACACAACTGTTATCTTTTAAAACACTGAACAAATAGTTAAAGTCGCGTAAATCTTTATGTGCGCGTGCGCATAAAGCAACGTGAATATCAAGATTTGTATTAAAATTTGGAAAATACAACGAGGTGTAAATCAACACTGATTTTAAAGTTACTAATAGTGACCTATTTATATAAAATCCAGGTATCCCAGGTATCCTTTGTTAAATATTGCAAGGTAATTAGTTATTGTGATAATTAGTAAATGATGCATGCTAAATTAGTGTATTAAGAGCCATTTAGTAATTAAATAATAGCAATGTTCTTATCAGTAATCATTAGTGCATCAGTTTTATATGTAAACCTTAAGTCCCTAATTATATATCCTAATTAGCTTATATCTTCTCTAATTGGCTGCTCAGAAATGTTATTGTAATAAGGTAAACCTTTAGAAAAACGGTTTTAATCAACAAAATAAACAAAAAATAAAAAAATTGTGTTATAAAATAAACATCACTCTTTATCCCAGAAAGTGCACATTTGGCGCACTATGTGTCTTAGTATTAAATATAGCTCTTAGTATTAGCATTATGATATTAGAGACCGCTACTTGAAACAAGCCCGGAATCAGGAGGGAGAGAGCTCGATACACTCATTTTCATAGTAAAATTTCACATTTTCTCAAATTACTCCCGAAATATGGGAGTTATGAAGAAATTCATCACCACAAGTTATGAAGGCATTAAGTAATCGAATAAGATGGCATCATTAGTTTGGCATAATTTTACTCTTTTTTTTCGGACATGTCTACGTCCAACCGCTCCCATACATTCGTTCCACTGTGGTACGTGCTGATTGCCTTCGCAAACACTCCAACGTTTCCGAACTAAATCTACACTGTAGAGAGCTATATGCAAATTTAATTTATAACTTATGCTACACAAAACTCAACCTTCAAAAAGACGAAATAAGGATTTAAAATGTGAACAATAAGTTGGGTGTCGCTTACCTGTTTTGTTCTCATTGGTGTATGCAGTGGTGATTAGCCTTTTTGCTCATACCCTGTTCCCGAACACTGCCGCAACGGGTAACAGAAAACAGACTGATTTTGTGGCGAAAAAAGCGCGGGTAACTTTATCTGTGGAGTCTTTTCTTTTTTTTGAATGAGGAGCGAGATTCTATGAATGTGGATTGCGATTGATTTTTAATTTTCAATGGGGGAAATGTTTATTCGCAGATTACGTACCTACTGAAAGTTTCATTGAACGTTATTGAATAAACCAGTGCAAGCTTGAGGTTTGGTAAAATAAAAGGATATTGAATTTGAATTACAAACAGCATAAAAGTTGAGACAAATAAATGCATAGGTATTTAGTTCATAATCTCCACATACCGAGCATCAAGCGTGTGGCCATTTTCTATAATTTTAAATGACCCCTTTTATAATGTATTTGCGGAAACCTAGCATAGCACAATAACACATGATTTACGTGTACATTATGTTAGGTATGTTGTGTATCTACGTGTATATAATATAACCATGATATTATACGGCGTATTGTAAATCACACGTTGTGGTATCGCGCCTATAAATAACAGAACAACGCACAGATCAAAAATAAAACAAACTAGATTGAGTATCGAGTATTTATTACTCTAGTTTACTATATTAGTCTATGGAAATTGAGGTGTGGTTTTGTTTGTTGGGCCCCCTGAAAAGAATTCATTATTGTAGTCGTGTTTAATTTACGGATTATTTTGATTTATGTTGATGACAAAGCAATGTTTTGAGATAAAAGGAAATAAAAAAGCAGCGAATTAGAGTCAATTAGCAATACCTATTGTTAATTGACTCTAATTCACTGGTTTCTGTTGTATTTTGCCGACAAAGTAATAGGCAAATATGTTGTTTTCCGAAGATTTATAGCAGCAAAAACAAGCAGTTATTTTTTAACAGCCCGAAGCCTGGATTTGTGCCCTATTACATGAGACCTAAAAATAACTGGCGAAATGTGAGTCTGTACAGTGTAATTTAGGTAGGTACACCTCTGTAATGTTATTCAAGTTTTTATCGGCACTGAGCTCATCATTAAAAATCATCGTTCTTTAATCACGTATTCAAAACCTGACTTTCACTGTCGTGAGTCAGGTTTTGAATACGTGACGTACGTTAGGGTTTGGCAACCCTACATTAAAAATTCATTCGCTCCACAAAACCTCAGCAAATATTTCATCAATTCATTTTAACACAAAAATCACTACACATTCCGTTACCCGGGTTTACCCAGCACTTATTACTTCCATTCCATTGCGGTTCATTTGCCACGAATGGCTCCCACGCTACCATTCAGTCAAGTGCATTCATTACGTCGTGCATTTAACATTAACCAATATTCATAGATCTGTTACTTCCTATGTATAGAACAACTAGACAGGTCTACGTGAACTGGTTTCTTCGGACCGCCATCGTCGACTTGCCTCCCAACCCAACTGACGTTTTGTCGGCAAAGATTTTTTGCTGTAGAAAAAATGGCTTTTAGTGCGCTGTTCGAAGTTTGAATATGAATGGAACGGTATCGATAATTTTGTGTTTTTGATTTGAATGGAGGGAAATTATGCTTTGAGCAAGGACGACTTGATAAAAGAACGTAATGATTCAATGATCGAATCTTGGTAGCTCTTGGTAGGTCCTAACCCCATGAGCCCTATTTTCCAATTTATGTAAGTTTAAGTCAGACAAATTAACTTTTAAGCAAATAGAGTATTAATTTAAATTGTCAGTACTTATATTCAAATAACAACTATCATTCTTTGGCAGTTGTAAGAAATGGCTATAACATGGCAAATTGACGTAGGGTGTCCATTTGCATAACAATTTTTTTAACATTGATATTGTCTTATTTTAACGTAAAGTGCTAACCTACTTGAAACATCATTATTATTTTTCCCCTTTTTCTTCTTAACGCGTTCCGTTTCACTTTTAACGACCACTAAATCATGGGAGATTAAGGTAAATTGAAATAGCAACCACATGAAATACTACTAATTTATGCCGACATTCATTGTCTTCAAAATATATGTAGATGGTTGTATAACTAAATTGGACAAACTTTTGCGCACTTCGGGAGCTTCGCACGCTCTCAAACTTTGGAATATTCATGCTCGAAATGTACCTACAAATTAAGGTAACATTTATTCATATGTAAATAAAAATACTGACGTATATATAGCGCTACATGGTTATTTTGGCACGTGGCCAAAATTGGAACAATGAAATGAAAGAATAAATGAATAAAATGTATTTTTAAAACATAATACAACACCGCCATATTATGTTTAAATACATTTCATTCATTCACAAACAACACACACCTAATGGTTACTGGTGGTCTACGTCATCTAAAACGCCAAAAATTCCTTTTAGCAGTGTGTAAACAAATATTCTGACGTAATAGAGACGGTACGTAGGTACACACGGCTACATATCAAGCTATACATTTCCAGTATAAGCTGAGCTCTCAATTTGCGGAAATCCTATACAATGCGAGATCAGCATAAAGTGGAAATGTATAACTTGATATTATGCGTGTGTACGATGTCTGTCATTGAATAATAAGATGACGGATTTGAATGAATTGAGTAATGAGTTGCTTTCCCTGGAATGGCGGAGTACAATGATAACGTTTTGGCGCCAAATTATGACAGAAATATGTTCGGCTTTAGAAATTGTGGTACACACGGCTATACATCAAGACGGTTCCAGTTTACACTGACCTCGCATTGTACGGAAATCCTATACAATGCGAGATCAGCTTGTACTGGAACTATACATTTCCAGTATAAGCCTGATGTGTAGCTGTGTGTACATGCAATTAAATAATGCACTGGATCTTTTCAGAGAAATATTTAAATTTAAGATAAGTAACAGGTAACTAGAACAAAAAACAGAGATTTTTTTAAAGTGGGTCAATCTTGGGTCAGCTAATAACTTAAACAGGCACTTATAAGAGGTTTCAATTTTAATTGGCAGATTTAAGCCTACCAATAAATTTGCATTTTGTCGGTTATTGAAGAACAGTTTGTTGTTTTTTTGCCTCGCGTCGTCGGCAACTTTCGAAAGGTCTTTTAGAGAATTTTAACAAAAAACATCTACCTGCTCTAATGTTATGAACATCCGTGAGAAAGTTAAGATATTACCTATGGTTAAGAAAATAACTGCCGTGAAATTATAATTTTTTATTGTGTTAAAGAGATAATTATAATAATTTATAAAGAACTTATTAAAAACATTCACTGCAATCGGTGTGCAAAGGACAGAAATGTTAGCAATTTCATCCAAAAATATCGTCAACATTGCAAAAATAACTTCCCGTACCGGGAATCGAACCCGAGCCTCCTGGGTGAAAGCCAGGTATCCTAGCCACTAGACCATACGGGATACTGGTGTTAAATGCGAAATAGCTGTGCATTATAATCAGTAGCATAATTATTATTCATTTTTTTATTATGACGCACCAATATAATAAAATCCTTATCCTTATCACATTCCGATGTGAAAAGTTTGCTTGTCGTATTCTTGGATGTTTATGACATTGACCAACAAAAAACAATAATTCTTAGATTGTGACGACCCATTTAAAAAAATAACGATATTGCCGGTGACATTTATTCAAATAATAGAACGTATCACGGCTAATTTATTAAAACCTTGGACGGATATTGAGCCAATTATAATAGCATTATCAATTTTTATCGATGCTTAATAAAAACAAGACTACGAATACGTACAGTCAGCCTCAAAAAGATGTGTACATCGGCAAGAATTAATTTAAAGGCTCTTACAGACTGACATATTGCTGCCTGTCGCGCCCGCGATATCGCCTCAGTATGCAGGAGCCTTTATGGTCTACAATCACTGTTCCTTATTATTGTATCAATGTGTAGCCACAAAACATTTAAACACATTAGACTTATTATAGCTGCACAATGGTACAGTATTTAATAAGGAACGCAAATTGGAGACAATGAAATGAATTCTTGTCGACGTAGGTAGGTAGGTATACTTACATCTTTTTGAGGCTGACATTACCTACGGTAAAAAAAAAATAATCTGATTTTCGCTGGCCAAACATAAATTGGTATTAAAAAAAAAACGAATACACCCGAGTCCCGACGTCCACTAAGCTGCCAGCATTTTAAATTAAAATTCTGCATTAATTTCAAGAGTTTTTTAAACCATCGCACATTGCAAGATATTTCACAGTCATTGGTTTGCCTAATAAATTGGAATGCGTATTAAATAATATGCCATTATTGAAATAGGTATTAAAATAAATAATTATTGAACTGACTACAAATCATTTATATGCCTGAACATCATATAAATAAATGATTCGTATTTACAAATACGAATCATATTTTAGTAAATTTTAATATCTACCATTAGGACAGTAGAATTTAAAATATTTTGGGCAGGTTATCAAATAATTACAAAAAATTAAACATAAATACATACATTCATATTATTACTTAGTTACCTATCTTAATTCTATGTATACTTACAACATCATTAGGTACCTACTAGCGACCCATCCCACATTCGGCACGGTGTTTACGACCTGATCATACATGGATATATGTTTAATATATTAACGTTTACTATTAATGTATTATACATATAAACCTTGCGGAATATTACCTATCTAAAAGATGAAGAAAACCTCATTAAGACGCTGACAACACCTAAACCGCGGTCACTGTCAGTTTGCATAGAAAAGAAAGAGCAGCGCGATGACGCAACGCTTGCAATTTACTGCAAAATATAAAGCAATTATCTATTTACTCAAAATTGAGTTGAGTAATCGAAAATAAAAAACAACCAAGTTCTGCATTCAAATAAGACGCTCCTGTTATTAATTAAATACGTAACGTATGTTGATATTTAATACAGATATTCTGGATTAGAACTCAAGGTAAGAGGTTAGTTTAACGTTAGTTTGTATCGAGATTTTTCTTTAAAAACGTGTTTTGGTAACAACCAAGTTCTGGGCAATATGTTCAAATTTAACATATATTTTTTCTGCTACCACAAACTATACAGATTTGCCATTTTTTTTCTTAAGAGAGGTCTATTTTAGTCAATTGGGTCTTGTCAGCGCCTTAAAAAATCCGTAGTTTAGAAGAATAACGCGCGGTCACACAGACAGATACGGAATGTGACTTGAATTTTTAATAAGTATGTATAAATCTTATTCGTTAAACAAGTATCATTAAAAAAAAACAGGTCATCTGATCATTCATTTCCAAATTCACTAAATTCGTAATTCAAAAATTTTGACATTCAAACGTCGGCGGCCATCTTTCTTTATCAAAAACAGTTTCGCAAACTGAAGCCGCTTGCGAAGTCGAACAATACAGTGTGCAATAAATTGAAGTTTCTCCAGCGTTGTGGACTGTGGAACAGAAAGTATTACAAGTGTAGTCGTGTAACGAGCGTTATCTCCCGTCTGCCCTGTTACAGCAGGTCATTGCTTTTAACAAGGATATAGGATTGGTAGAACCTTCATAGTGGAATTATTGTTAAAAATATTGAAAACTAAAGAAATTGTCGCCATCCTTATACTAGTACATCTAAAAAAATCATGGCATTTTTGGGTCTACAAAATGTTTGGAGTCTCCAAACAACAATTAATACTGATCAATGATCACCTTTTTAGGGTTCCGTACCCAAAGGGTAAAACGGGACCCTATTACTAAGACTCCGCTGTCCGTCTGTCACAGGCTGTATCTCATGAACCGTGACAATTAGACAGTTGAAATTTTCACAGATGATGTATTTCTGTTGCCACTATAACAAAAAGTAAAATAAATATTTAAGGGGGCTCCCATACAACAGACATGATTTTTTTTGCCGTTTTTAATACATAATGGTACGGAACCCATCGTGTGCGAGTCCGACTCGCACTTGGCCGGTTTTTATAGCGTTACAATCACATAATATTGTTACTGGCTAGTTTGATTGCTAGCTAACTTTTCTACTTTCCTCAGTAAGAAAACTGACTTAAAATCTATGTAGATATTTCTAGAAATTCAAGATGGAGGCATTTTCGAATAAATTATTGATCTATGAATAGGGTATTTTACTATAAACGAGAAAAAAATCTATAAATAGATTATTGAGATAGTTTAGGCAAAAAGGAGTCGGAAAATGTTACTTTTAGTTCATAAAGTAACAAAATAAATTTTAAAATTCAATTCAACGTTTTCAGTTTTTCTAATCTGTTAAAAAAACACCATGAAATTATAGCCGCCATGTTATTACGTCATACCGCTAAGTAAACTAAAACGTGTCAACTGTCAACTGATAGTTAGATAATAGATCAGCGCATTTGTTTACTAGCCAAGTGACGTCATGACCACAGAGCAACATGGCGTCCACTGCGTCCAGCGTTTTCGCCAAACTACGCGCGAAATTTGAAAATGTAAAATTTAAATGCATTTCTATGGCACTTATCGATTGAATAAAAATTTTGTGATTTTTTTTGGGGCATATTAGCACTATAGAATTTAATTAAGACACTTTTTAAAAATGGGTGTAAGACCCTAATGTTCATAACTGAAAATATGTAGGTATATTGACATACAGAATGTATTGTGTGTACTTATCATCATCTGTCTAGCCTTTTTCTAACTTTTTTGGGGTCGGCTGCCAGTCTTACCGGATGCAGCTGAATACCAGTATTTTAAATGGAACGACTGCCTATTTGACCTCCACAACAGTTGTGGACTAGGTCAGACAGGTTACCTTTGGCAAGACTGGTTGTCAGACTTTCGGGCTTCTGACGACCCGTAACGACTGTCAAATATCCACGAATGACAGCCGGGACCAACGGCTTAATGTGCTTTCCGAGGCACGATGGGGTCTGTAAAATATAAATATAAAAAATAAATTATTTTGACGAACTGAGAAACTGCTCCTTTTATTGAAGTCTGTTAAAAATAAAAGCATCCGAAATACGAATTTATCTTGTTTTAATCATGACGTATTCTAAGCGATGAACTTAAAATTAAGGCTAAAAGGACCATATTTTACTCCCGCCTAGATGGAAACATTGTTCGGAGAGAAAACGAGTGAGTTCAGAATACAAATGACAGAATTATGTTAGTGGAACCTTAAGTAACCCTTCGTCGTTATCGTAAAGAAGAGAAGTCTAGAAATATTTAAGCTTCTTGTGGAATTTTCGAAGGAAACTGCGCTTAATGACGTAGGGCCAGTTTCTCAAACGAAAATTATCGCAAAATTAATGTGACGAAATTGTCAGGCACGCGTCAACTGCTGTGATTGGTTGAATGATTTATCAGCAGCCAGATTACGCGCGCTTGACAATTTGTCGCATTAATTTTGAGATCATTTTCGTTCGAGAAACTGGGCCCGTAATGTCGTAATCTTTTTTAACTGTAGACATTGACTATTGCGATCGAATGAAGACTGTTTACATAGCACATTGCCTTATCTAGTTGATGAACTTACATTTTCACGTTTTATTTCTGTAATTTAACAACTGACACCGACTTACCTTTTGTTTAATAAATATCCAGGCATTATATTGTTTGACCCCTTTTTTTTTTTGGTTGGGAAATCATCAAATAACTTCTCCCGCTCTGGGCGGAGCAGGAGGGTGTGTCAGACTCTTACTGACTAAAACCCCCCGTATTCCTTCCTGTTGCCTGTGTTGCCAGGGGCCTCGGTGACCCTTTAGTACCTTCCCGCGATCCCGGCAGGTTGTTTGACCCCTGGGATCTAGAATCTCATTCAAATCAGTGATCTGACAGCTGTCATTTTCCTCAACCAATCAGAACAACATGACATTTGACAGCATATTCGGACTCCATAGACTAGATCAAGCTTAGGTACGCTCTTACAATTAGGGATCTGTCGTGTCTGTTTATTTCTATGGCAGGGCTATTAGTATGTTGGCTCACAGGCTCATCAGCACATCCAAGGTTCTCCTTCTCGGTACCTTCACGTCCCTTCTTCTTCCCGCCATTCCTCGTGACTGACAGTTGCCCTCCGTGACAGCTACCTTACACTTGTGTGTGTGAGACAGTGTTTACATATCTATTAAATAGATACACTACAGGATCCATTTATCTCTTCCATTCCCTATACATTCCTTGTCCGGCCAACGTTTGCCTCCACCCATCGGACTAAGAATATATGTACTTTATCTACTTGTTTGCTATATACTCACAGCTAACGGGATAATAGAAGGCCAATACATGTAGAAAAATAAACTCGTATTCTGTCGCGATTGTAGTTGTAGTCAAAAACATATATATTTTATCTGATAGACATTTCGAGCGTATTGTAGATTTTTATCTGTGGGTTGTACGAGGGCGACCCTGAAAGTTTTTAGAACTGGCCACTTATAAACGATATAATAAAAAAAACAGTACAAATTTTGAAAATGGAACTCTTTGCCAATATTATTGTGTATGTATTTTTTATTCATTTGTCATTTGTTTACGATTTGGCAGTAAATTGAAAATTGTCTGTGTCACGTCAGCATGAATTTAACGCGAGAAAATGTTCGTACAATGATTTTTTATGACTTTCGAGGTCATTTAAGTCAACAAGAAAGTTATGATAGACTACGATTGGCCTTTCACGATGAAGCCCCATCTCGTGCCACTGTTTACAACTGGTTTAATGAGTTTAAACGTGGTCGCACTAATCTCACCGATGATCTGCGTGAGGGACGGCGACGACTGAAGATAACATCAGTGTTTTGTGGCTTATGATAGAGACTGACAAAAGAGTGACTTATCAGCAGATTCGGACAAGCTTAGGCATCGGTATGAGTCAAGTGCACAAAATTCTCCATGAACATTTAGCGGTCAGGAAGCTTTGTGCCCGGTGGATACCTCATAATTTAACAGAGGCCCAATAACTCCGTCGATGTCGTGATTGGTGTCGTGAAATGGTTCAAAGATTTAACGGAGGTGACTCAAAAAAAGTTATCGCATTGCTCAAATATTTTATAAGTTATCGCATTTTTATAACCGACCCGCTTTATTTGCGGCCCTGTGTATGATAAAAAGATTTAAATTAACTAGAAGGAAGCTCATCGATGAGTACATTTCGCAATTCGCAATGGAACCCTGTAATGCAATGATTTGGAAAAAAGAACTGTCATTCGATATGGGTTTTTTTGTGGTAGATAATTTTATTTTATTTTATTTTATATTATTTTTTTATTTTGGGTGTTTATCTGTTTTTTTTTGTAGTCTAATTTAAATGTATTTTTGTAAAATATAGACTAGAATTATGTCTGAAATAAATACTTATATTAAAATAATCTTTTGTACATGTGCAGGAAATTGTATGTCCTATTTTCTTTACTTATTCCATTATACGTCCATCCACGACCACGTTTTGATGACGAGAAAGTTAGAAATGAATGCAGAATTTACTAAAATTCGCAACGATATTCCTAAGAAAGCTCTGATAGATTACCCCAAACACAACTAGTATTAAATAACTATTATCCCAAACGACAACGCCAGGACAACAAGACACAACATGTGCCCTAGGGCTTGACACGTTCCGAATAATATTATGGACAATTAATCATACGACACGTGTGACCCTGCCTCTGACACTGTGACGAAGGCCTTAGATTATTCCAAGAGGGTTAGGTCTTTGAAGAGGCCAAAGGCCTAGGTTGTCTGATGTGAGATTGGTGATAATTGACGTGTTAGTGGTTTTAGGGTTACCTTGGCTTGCTTAGGTATTCTCTAAAGCCTAAAGTTGATATTGACTTGACTGTTTTAGACAAGTTCCACTAAATTATTCGAGATTTCTAAGCTTTGCAATTGTGTGTGAACCAAATTTATCCATTATTTAACCAAATTCATTTACAAATCGATTAAAAGTAAGTAATCGTACCTATATACATATACAATTTAAATGTATAATATGGTGTAGTTTCAAGGTTAAAATCCGTCATATTTACTTACAAACAAAAACGACAACAGGCTTCAAAAATTGTTACACTTTTGGCGCTAGAACTCTCTTGGGTTTCAAATCATTTATTTCAAATAGGCACATAAAATACACTTTTGAACGTCAAAATTTACAAGAAAATAGAATTGATCTAGTCGCCCCTTCCAAAAGGTAGTTTCTTATGGAGAAGAATGAGCAAGAAACTCCACCGTTACACTTTTAACATGTTTTAATGATTATATGCCTATAAACCGATAAATCCATTTCCAGACACAACACACAAGGTAAATATCCAAAGCATAAAGCATAAACTTCTCCGAAAACCATTTTACAACTCGAAATCGCGTGATTTCGTATTCAAGAGTAGTATCTCATTATTATAACCCTGCCAAATTCGATATACGCTTGAATAGGTGACCGCTCGAATAACCATTGGGTGTGGACGGCGATCTCAAAGCCCTCTTGCACGTAGCCGGGATGCCCGGGCAATAACTGTAGAGCATTGCACTTTTGAAGCTGGTGCAAGTTTTGGGGGAGTGGTAGAAGATTTCAATAATGGTGATGTTAGGTAGGAGGTAGCAGACTCGGCTGTATGAATATGAAGTTAATATAAAGGAACATAAAGACCGTTTTACGAGGTATAAGTGCATAGGCATTCACATGTGGTTTCTGTTTAAGACGCCGATAACACCTAAACCGCGATCACTGTCAGATTGCATAGAAAAGAAAGAGAAGCGCGATGACACAACGCTTGTAATTTATTGCAAAATATGAAGCAATTATCTATTTATTCAAAATTGAGTTGAGTAATCGAAAATAAAAACAACCAAGTTCTGCATTCAGATAAGACGTTTTTGTTATTAATTAAATACGTAACGTATGTTGATATTTAATACAGATATTTTGGATAAGAATTCAAGGTTAATTCAATTGTTTAACGTTTTTCGAGGTTGTAAGAGTTTAACGTTAGTTTGTTTCGAGATTTTTTTCAAAACGTGTTTTGGTAACAACCAAGTTCTGTGAAATATGTTCAAAATTAACATATATTTTTTCCGCTACCACAAACTATGCAGATTTCGCAATTTTTTTTCTTAAGAGAAGCCTATTTTGGTCAATTGGGTCTTGTCAGCGCCTTATTAAGTCTTAGGTCACAATCTAGCCTTCTAATTATTTCTACTCTTAGACGAGGGCGAACAGGGAAAGTGGATTTCGTCAAGATTATATGTTGTAGTTTTAGGTAATAATAATTATGGAATAGCTTTAATAGAAAGAAAATAAAAGAAGAAACAAACATTTACCAACATAAACAATAATAAAAACCGACAAAGTGCGTGTTGAACCACGTACAATGAAGGTTTCTGTAAAAACAAACTTAACATTGTACTTGAAAAATATGTTGTCCCATACACCGATATACGTCACGGTCAATTCTCCAACTGCAAATTTAAGTTGGTCGACTATAACTCGTTAACTTGTAGAGCCCACTTAGCCGTGATATTTTTCCTTTTAGTTTCATTATATATACTACTGACATGAATTTTTTGACATCTCCATAAATATCCATTTCGCTGGCAGTAGGGGGGGGGGGGACACTTGACTCTAACAAAAATTAGCACTTTAATGCTTAATATTACGCAAGTGGATTCAAGGATCCACTTGCAATATTGCGGGTCTGTGAACACCACATTTCGATAGGTGCCCTAAAAAAAATATTTCTAGATTTTATTTTTTAGCACTTTGTCGACGTGAATAATAAACATATATCTATGCCAAATTACAGCTTTCTAGTAATAAGCGTCTCGGAGCTACAGCGGGGACAGACAGACGGACATGGCGAAACTATAAGGGTTCCTTGTTTACTACGGAACCCCAAAAAGGCTATGATAACGTGTGTCTCTCGCACTGCTGCACCAAAAAGGTTAATCTGCTCTAATTTATTGGCGAATCTGACTTCTAGCAAAAGTTAATTAAATGACTGTGTTATTTCCTTACCGGATCATGCCTGGACAGAAAAATCTTTTCATGCATTTCTTATACTTCTTAGGGATCGTAAGCGCTCCTCGTGGAGGCGATCGGCGACAGACCTCTCGCGTCCGGCCCTGGTTCAGGCCATGGTACGGAGCGAAAGGGCATGGGCAGCCGTCACCTCCTTCTGCGAAGCAGTAATGCTCGCGAAGGAGGAGGCGGGACGGTTGAGGGAAAGGCAAGTTTCGCGCCCTCTCGCCCCTAGCCGCCGCAGGAGACGCCCTCGGCGTCGGGAATCCCGGGCGGATTTCCGGCCTCCGTAGGCGCGGGCTTGCGGACGGTGAGCAATGGGTCCTGACCGTCCGTCCCGGTAAGGACCAGGCCCGGGTCGACGGCGCGTGTATTCCACGCGCGCCTCAAAGAGATGTCGTCAGCACAATGTAGGGGTCACTAGGGCCGATGCCTGCCGGGGCCGCGGGAAGGTACTAATGGGTCACCGAGGCCCCCGCAACACAGGCAACAGGAAGGAATACGGGTGGGTTTTAGTCAGTAAGAGTCTGACACACCCTCCCGCTCCACCCAGAGCGGGAGAAATTCATTGATGATTTCCCATCCACAAAAAAAAAAGGATCGTAAGCGCAACACGCTACATCTCGTGACTTATCCCAACATTCATAGTGGATTTCAACATCACGATAGCGAAGAAAACCTACATTATCAAATCTGATCTTTAAACATTTTAAATAAATTATAGAAGCCATTCTTGAGAGCATTTATTCTGCATATTTAACAGAGTTATTTATAGTCTATTTAGAAACGATTTCATACCGTTAAGAAGTTTTAAGTCTAGTTTTTTGCAAAAGATTATTTCTAAATAGTCGTAATCATAATAATTTATTTGCAATAGGTACAGTGTTGGTCTTAAAGTAAGTAATTAAGTTCCTAATACAAAGTCAGACATTTGACATACAAAACATTACAATAGGTATATTTAATGTTAGATTTAATATTTATGTCTAATGTAATGACATGCTTAAAATGCTTATTTAAAGCTTATTCTATTATTCATAAATAGTACAATACATCCAATATTAATTATTAATGTAAAAGAGATTATTTAGCATTATTTATAAATTCATTCGTAGTGAAATTGTTTTTGCAGCAGCCATAATTTTAACTTTATAAAAAATAAATTTTTAGGTAAGTCTTTAAAATCCTTTGATATTTCTTTGTTATAAATACATATGTATATGTACATATGATAGCAGTTATTTTTATACAGAGAAGTTCTTGGTGCCCTAGGCAGAACTATTCTATCTGGATTTCTTACTTTCGAGGGCAACGGTCTTGAGCCTTTTTAAACAGGTCAGAGTGTCGTCGGACAAATTTAGCACATTCTAAACTATACATACTGGGTAATGTAAGGAGTTTTAATCTTAAAAATAATGGTTTACAAGGTTCCCATGGTGGAATGCCACAAATGCATTTTTCGGCTAGAATGCATTTTTTTGTACCCTAAATAAAGGCTTAAAATACGTCTTTTGTGTTACACCATAGTATGAAGCCGCATTGTAGAGTCGATGCAACGCAGCCGTGATACGCTGTCAACATTGTACTCTGCAACGAGGTCTTTCGCAGTGTGTAGAGAACATAAACGAATTTGTTTAATTTGTTAAGTGCATTATTTTTCTATGTGTGGTTTTCAGAAGTAACCGTCCAATACAACTCCCAAAGAAGTAGTGTCCTATAATTAATGTTACTGTACTGTTACTGTTTTACATGTAAATTATTAAATCTTAACCAAAAAAATGTTGATTCAATTGTATTGTTAATGTCAATTCTGTGATTATTTATGTCAGTATTAATTGGTGATGTCACAAGAATTGAAATGTCATCCGCAAATAATGTGCATAAATGATGAACACACACCCAGTGTGTTCATTTAGATCGTTAATATATGATAAGAATAAAGAGGGGCCCAAACCGCTCCCTTGTGTTACATCCGGGTTGTTGAATTTTGAAAGAGATTTAATAAAGAATTCTCAGTCATACTTGGAATCTCAACACATTGCTTTCTGCAACCCAGTTGGTAGGTTTCAAGTCAACTAAGGGCCGGACCTCGAATACCATATCGTTACAACTTCGATAGTAACAATCAATGATACTTACACAAAGCCAAACGCTTTCGACATGTCGAAGAAAATAATGATGATCGATGGTTGATGTCTACTTCATCAATTATAAAATTAAATAATAATGCAAAAGTGGTAGACATTCTTTTTTGAAACCCGTATTGTTCTTTCTTAAGAATCTGATGTTTTTCAATAAATTCTAAGAGACGGTGTTGCATAATATTTCATAACTTCTTATTTTTATTTTGAGTAGATAGGAGAGGTGTACGATGGCCAAATTAATAACAAGGGATTGTCGCTCCTTTTCGCTTACCACCTAAAGTTAGTTTTTAATCCCAGATAGTAATTTGACATTTCAAATCTTTGTTGTTTGTTTTCAATTTGGAGTTTGACATTTGCACCTGTCAAATAACGATCAGAGATTAAAAAACGAAGTTTAAAATGATTTGTGTGTCAGAACTTTACCTACTCGTCACTTAGGTCGAGATCTATAAACGTTACTTAGCTCGTGCTTTGTCTTAGATAATATGTGCTCGTCTCAATCTTGCACTTGTAGTTTGACAGTGACAGCAATAACGCGCAGGCTAAATACCTACGTGTTAAAAAAAGTTACGTTTATCGATCTCGGCTTCAGTGACAAAGTAAACGAACATTTAATTTATTTGACAAAACCATTTGTGTTAGTCTCGCCCCCTATACATGGGACTTAAACATACCTGGCGAAATCTGGGTGTACTAAAGACACCTCTGCCTAAAACGAAAATTATCGCTAATGCATTATGAGCAGCTCTTGACAAGATAAACACAGGCCATTACCGTTCGAGGAAAAGTATTAAAAATACATAAAGATGAATGGAAAAACCATAAATATTAACAGCAAAATATAAAACTATAGTAGGTAAATCGGCTTAACACCCGTTTACAAGGGTGTTTCTCGTTAAGGTAAAGTTGTGAAGATTAACAACGGTAAAGGGTGAAATGTGGGGCATTTTCAACACATCTGTTCAACTAGAAAGATTCCAACTTTAATACGTGTTTCGTGAGTTATTTCGTAAGTTCAGTTATTTATCTTCGTGGTAGGTATATATTTTGTTTTGGAAAAGGAGGGACAATTCGAAGGGTTATTGTATCTACATTTATTCCTGCTGCCAATTGGCTTTTTGTCCACCTCCAAGCTATAGCCATAGGCCATAAAACCACTATTATCTAAGCTTCGTGTAATTGTGGAGTACCTACAAACTCCAGGCTGGAATTGTAATAGTATTTTTTTTCTACTAACACGATTACGAGATAACAAAATGGCGGCAGCTTCGCTCCACAGCATGGGAACTAACTCAACAATCCAATTAATCATTATTAAATATCCTTAACCATATGGTCCCAATATTTACTACAAAAAACCAAGTGCGTGTCGGACCACGCACATTGAAGGGTTCCGCAGTTAGGATGAATTTATCCCAAGAACAAATCTAACATTGTAGTTAAAAAAACATGTTTTCCATACATCCCAACTGCGGGGTTGGGAGGTACCACAGGTACCATAAAAAAAGAGACTTTATACTTAAAACATTTTATTTTCGCCGTGATTAATCTTTTTACCTGTCAAATTACAGCTTTTCTAGTACTACGAGTATATGAGCTAAGCCGCGAACAGACAGACGGACGGACATGGCGAAACTATAAGGGATCCTTGTTGACCACGGAACCTTAAAAACAATCCGTTCCTATTTGGACTTCTTCGTCAAATCGCGGTGAAATGTTCCAACAGCTTGTTAGTACGGGTTCCTATAAGGCGACTCGTAGTATGTATGCCTTACATGGAAACTTACTACTCGTTCAAATCGAGATGACTCACTAGTTGCCTTGATATCGTGAGCTTGATATGATTTGAGTTATGACCTTGTTTTCTCTTGAAGAGCTTATTGCGAAATGGCGACTTCCAGTATGGTATAAACTTTTTAGTATCCTGTACGGTCATGGTTACAGCTCGTAGATGACGAAGAGAAGAGGCCTGTGTCCCAGCTGTGGGAACATTATAGACACTGATTATGCTATAAAATATTTTCCATTGTTACAGGCGTACACACCTACCGGCTTCGAGAAGTATGGCTGTTCATGTACAGTTGCCGACTACAGGGTTAATTTCTCCGTTTGGGATACATCGGGTAAGTCCTTCTATAGATTAATTTACTTAAGGATTACCAACGAGATACATTATTATTAACTTTTTTTGTAATTGATAATTAATTGTAATGTTTCTCTAATATGTTGAAATAATAAGCTAAATTGTGTTGTTCTGGAAAGAAGTTAGTTTTATTAATCTCAATGTACCTACATTTTACATTAATATTATATTAAATTTAATACACCAAACATAAACCAAACATAAACCTTACCAATAAACCAAACATAAACTTTACCTGGAAAGAAAAACAACAATTAAAGCTATTATTTACAATTAAAAATGATTTCCTATATTTTCGCAAGTTTGTCATTTTGACTGTTATCTTAATTTTTACAGTTATATTGTTAAGTCCATAGAGCTCGATACTAAACATAGTTTATATAGGTCCCTAAAGTTAAAGACTATGCGAATAAAGTAAACTTTCATTTACATACATGCTTATCATAAAAGTTTAAATTTACAATACAATAAAACCAAGCAGTAACTTGGTTTTCAATACTATGTCTGAATAAATTAGTAAAAAATAATAATAAGTTGTAGGAGAATGTGAAATGTGATGAATGTTTGTGTGTGTGTGTGCGCGCGCGTGTATGTATATGTGTGTGCATGTGCGTGTGTGTGTGTGTGTGTGTGATTTGTGTGTGTGTTTGTGTGTGTACAGGTGTGTGTGTGTGTGGTGGGAATGGTGTTTGTTCTAAGATAATGGTTTAAAATTGAATTAGAAATTTAAACTAAAAAAACATTTAAAATCCTGGAGTCCATGAGGTCCTGGTTTGGGTTCCTAGGTCAGACAATGTTTTATTTATTGGGTTTTACACCTGGAATTTCTCTGTAGCAGCCCGGAGTCTAGATTTGTACCCGGTTGATGGCAAAAGGCTCGCCCCCCTATTACATGGGACTTAAACGTAACTGGCGAAATGTGGGTGCTATAGTGATCCAAAAAAACATCGACTCGGTTTATGATGTATGTTGACTAGAAAAAGCTTGGCAGTTCAGAGTAGGTATGTCATGCTCACTTAAATGTCTCGCTGATGGTGGCGCGTGTGTTGGATCATTCGGTTCCCTATAAAATGGTTGAGCTGGATGGTGCTGATCCATGCGTCATGTTCGTTAACCAGCGCTGTCAGTTGAGACTAGTCATCTCTTAACTGCCGGAGCTTATTTTAAATTTTTTAAAATTATATTTTGAATTGTTTTTAAATTATTTATTTTTACATTGTTCTCACTTAAAGAAGCAACAAGAATAATGTACCCAGGATATGTAATATATTGATGTAAAAGAGTGTCAATGGAGTTTCCTGCCCGTTGTTCTCCATAGAGATCTACGTTTTGTAATAGGCAACTAGCTTCAACTTTCTAACTAACTGACCGACTCTTTGACAGTTCAGAAGTGCCTGTAATTGATTTAATTTAAATAAATGTTGAGTTTTGAGTTATTACACTTTCTAGCTTCATTGTTAGTACTTAGGTATATCACATCTGTTATCAGCAGCATATTTTAAAGGTGAACGGCAGGCTTGTATGGGACTTTCGTACAGCTAATAAAATTTTGTGTTTTGGGATATTTTTTGTTTTAATTGGTAGCTAATACGATAGACAAGCCCTTTTTAAATTCTTGGATTTTTAGAACTTGGGACTTAAAAGTTATAACCAGTTTTATTTTTTAAGGTTAAGTACTAGTGTATCAATGTAGATTGTTATTTATAGGCACATAAACATTGTTTCGGTAATAAAGTATATGTTCTAGATTGCTTGTCGCTATTTTTTAGTGTATTACTTACTATCAAGTAGGTAAATTGAGATGAGGATCGTACCTACTCACCGGAGTGCATTAGGAGATACCTATGTCCAGCAGCTGACTGCAACAGTTTGATAATGATGAAGTCCTGATGGGGTTTTAAGTGTAGGTAAATAAAACAATACAGTTAATAGTTTTTTTTAAGTACATTTATTTTATTTACAATTAATTAATTCGTAAATTACTTCATCTAAGAAGGGGGCAGGTCGAGTAATACCCTCATGGCGAGCATAGCTTAAATACCAACATAACTGCGTTTCGTTTACGACTAAATTACGTGTAGTTATTAAAATCTTTTTTAAAATATTATTAATTAATCCGAACTTCTCAAAAAAAGTACACTTACATGAAAATAAATGGCTTAGTTGCCTTAATATGTGGTACAAATTCTATAACAAAACAACAAAAAAAGTAAGCTGTACGAAATCTGCCGTTCACCTTTCCCATACTGCTGGATGGTAGAAAAGATATTTCCTTCCTTCTTTCCTTTATTCCTTCATTAATTCATCCACTAAATTGAACACCGTCGATGCTAAAAATAAGAGTATTTTTTGGGATCGGTGGTGTTCAATCTCCTCAATTTCAATTCAATCCTTAAACAGTTGATGGTATTTTGTACTAATACCTACTGGTATTCAGCTGCGTCTGGTTAGACTGGATGCTGACCCCAACAAAGTTAGGAAAATGCTATCAGATGATGATGCTGGGTGGTCTTTCAGCTATGAAATCAATCACCATAATTATGATATTCTTGTTTCGCGTTTCTTGTTTTGCGTGTGTGATGCACTGAATTAACACCTTTCGTTACTACCTATAAAATATAATATTATTTTATTCCACAAATAATACCAATTACTTCAATGATTTTTTTTTTTATTAAATTATAAAAAAAAATATTATTAATAAAAATAAGTTTAAAAATAATATTGTTTTTAATTAATTAATTTTAATTTTAATATTATTATTTATTACATTTTAATAAAATAAAATTGCAGCAGTGGTGGCCCAGTGGTAACGGCCGCGACTTACGAGTTGTAGGTCGTAGGTTCGAACCCAGACAGGCGCTTTACTTTGTGTAAATTATTTCATCACCACTGCTCTCAAAACGGTGAAGGAAAACATCGTGAGGAAACCGGCATGTCCTAGAACCAAAAATTCGAAGACATGTGACATCTACCAATCCGCACTGGGCCCGCGTGGTAGATTACGGCCCACTCCCTCTCACAGAGAGGAGGCCTGTGTCCCAGCAGTGGGAACATTATAGGCTGATTATGTAATAAAATAAAATTGTAATATTATTTTAAAATTAAAAATCTCAGTTGAAAATGGATTGTTTTATGGAATAACCAAACTAATAAAATCCTCTCGAAAGAAAATCAAAACCAATACAGTTTCTTATACCAATTTTTATTCGAAAATCAGCACTCCTTTTACAAGAACACTTACACACAGACTCAATAACTTTGTTACAAAGAAACTGATCGAAAAGTACTACCAGCCTGTAATGCACTTTATAACGGCGCCCAGCCAATCTGTCGAGTTCTCTACAATAACTTTACTAATTCTCATCAAATGTATTTCAGAAGACTGAGTAGTTAACTGTCGAAGTTTTTACTTGCTTGTTAACTTTTCTATAAAGCTATTAAAATAAGCTTCATTTAACTGGATCAACTCCTTATGTCTCTACTATTTGATTGACTTCCGGTCAAACGAGGTGATCATAGTTATTCTCAGAACTTTCACAATATGGGTTTTCTGGCAGCACTGAGACGTCAAAATCAAAATATTTTATTTCACATAAACCTACATGGGTACTTATGAAACGTCAGAAGCTAGGTGGACGGTTCCAATTGGTAGTTTCCTATGGAGAAGAGCCGGCAAGAAACTCCATGGTTACTCTTTTAAAAATAATTGGCTTTTACAAGGTTTCAAATTACAGTGTTCATATGTATGGTGGACAGTGTAGGCCTGTGAAATAGTAAGTACCTGGTACTTAACGAAAAATAAATGGTCAACAAAATGCGTCTATTAAGCCTACAACGTTCTCACATTCACAAAATATAAAAGAATCTGTGTAAAATATTATTAAAATAATAAAAACCTATTTAAACCAAATGACATGTTTGCTATCACAACTGTAACAAGTCTTAATTAGTATCCTGTCCACATAAGCTACTAATAAATAGTTTGATATCAAAAGTGTAAGTATATAATGTCAAATAATGAAAATATTGATATGTCAACGAAGTACGTACAAAAACAAAATAAACATCGTAATTTGGGAACAGTTAATATACATTTACATAGTTATACCGTTTATGAGGTACCAGGAAAGCCACATGTGCAGAAGGACCTATTGCCAAACTTCCTTGTCTTCAACGTAGTCTTTAATCTTATAATATGCGTTTTTGATAAGGACCTGTTTGATGTGGGTTTTCGTCAGGTCCTGTCAAAAGTGTCAAAGCGCCTATATTTTGTTTAGTTATGACTGAATGATAATCGAATGATGAACGTTATCAAAGTATATTTTATAATCATTGCCAAAATGGAAGACCTCTAGTCAAAGTGGCGCCAACTAGTGGCGAGAATTTTGATAATAACCCTCATTGCGCAGCTGGGCATTTTATGTAGACCTCCTTTGTTTTTCTATGTAGATTTACTAGGCTAAATGTCAGTGGTAACTCTTTGACCTTGAGCTGGTCCAGAAGCTTAGCGTAAGTATCTGTTAAAATGTATAATATTTGAAGAGATATATGCTAGTTTACGTATTGTTGAGTATTGAGAGTAGTAATGTAGTTTAAGGTTCCAAAGTTCAATATTGTAGAGTTTATCTGGAAGAGATCATAATTTACCTATGGCTAGTATGCAAGGATCGTAGCAGGTGGCGTTCTGTGGTTTCTGCCTACCCCCATGGGAATAAGGCATGAGTAATAATAATATTTGATGGTTTAGTAGTCATAAGAAAAAGATGTGCCTCCCTACTCACTCGCGTTCGTGGTAGTTCCAACTCTTTACTGGGGGTATTTGCAGAGCGGGGGGATTCCCCTATGCTGCGAAGATGGGTACCTACGAAATCATGTCACAATTTAATTTAATTTAATTTTCTGTTGTGTTTGCATACTAACATTAGTTTTTAAGTATATTGTTACTAACAAGAATATGGACCTGATCTGAAATAAATGTTTAATAATAATAATAATATTTTTTTTAATATTTTTAAATGTTTTAATATTTTTTATATTCTAATATTTAAAAATATGATTTAATGTATAAATATTGAAATAAAAGATAATAATAATATTTAATACGTAGTTTCAGTAGAATAAGAGACCAGCAACCTGACTATGTAACACATATCAATAACAATCTGAATGATTTTGAAGTATATTGGTAATCCATTGCTTCATATGTTCGAAAAAATTGTCTGCTCAACAACGTTCATAGCGCGATGAATGTTATAGAACTGTCAAAATGACAGCAATTGCTACTGATAGGGTGTTCCGCAATTACCTCGCTGGTTAAGACGCTGACAACACCTAAACCGCGGTCACTGTCAGATTGCATAGAAAAGAAAGAGAAGCGCGATGACACAACGCTTGTAATTTATTGCAAGATATCAAGCTATTATCTTCTTATTTACTCAAAATTGAGTTGAGTAATATAAAATAAAAAAAAACAAACAAGTTCTGCATTCAAATAAGACGTTCTTGTTATTAAATGCGTAACGTATGTTGATATTTAATACAGATATTTTGGATTAGATCTCAAGGTAAGAGATTAGTTTAACGTATCGAGATTTTTAACATAACAACCAAGTTCTGGGAAATATACAATGTACACAATTAACATATATTTTTTCCGCTACCACAAACCATACAGAATTGGCAATTTTTTTTCTTAAGAGAACCTATTTTGGTCAATTGGGTCTTGTCAGCGCCTTAACTTAATCACTGAAGTGCGTACCGTACCTTCCTCTAATGATCTAATCAGTAGGGTTTAAGCTGCTGCATACAAGTTATTGAAGATCTTACGTCACGTAAGTACTGTCCCCTATCCCGAGCGGGATTCGTTTCTCTCTGTTTGGAGTATATTAGTATTTTACACGGTGCTTCCTATCATCTAAGCTTCGCAATCCATTTATTGGTCAATCCATAAAGTTATGAATGGTCAATTGGCAGACTTCTGATGTTCAGAACTACCTCAAACTATTTGCTACATTCAAACTCAGCACTAATTTGTTAGATAAAAGACAATACAAATCGAAGCTATTTTGTTTACAAGCGACTTCATTCGTCATCATTCATGCATTTCAGCCGGTAGACGTCCTCTGCAGGACATAGGCCTCCCCCAAGCACCGCCACTTCGACCGGTTTTGTGCTTCCCGCATCCAGCGGATTCTTGCCTTCACAAGGTCATCGGTCCACAAGCGACTTCAACTGCAAACAAATCTTTTTAATAAACGCAACGAAGCTGTTAGTTTCCGCCGTTTCAACGCTCATAGTGCGCAATATTCGCGTGTTTTATACACTACGCAAACATTGGATGGAAGAACATATACGTCGTTTATACGGAAAGTCGTACCGTGTACGTTTAAAGTCGTACCATAAACGACGAAATCAAATTTGTAACTGCTGCAGTTATGACGTATTCGAGGTTCACAATTCGTTGCGGTTTTGAGAGAGCGGTTGCTGAATCAATGCTTGTGGCTAAGCAATAATAGCTGCAGAGGTTGATCGATCACGTTAAGCTACTCTTGCCGCGGTTGGTCCGTGGATCTTTACATACCAAGACTTCTCCGTGCCTCGGAAAGACGTTTCGCCGATGGTCCCGGCTGTCATTTATTTTGAAAGTTGTTACGGGTCCTCAGAAGCCCGAAAGTTTAACAACTAGTCTTACCAAGGGGTATCGTGTTACCCGGTCACTGGGTTGTGGAGGTCAGATAGGCAGTCGCTCCATGTAAAATACTGGTATTCAGCTGCATCCGGTAAGACTGGATCCCCAACGTAGTTGGGAAAAGGCTACGCAGATGATGGAGTATAAGCTTTGATCAATTGGGTATTATAACTTTGTGCGATAAATTTATACGAAAAAGTCGGATATATCATAAATTCATGACTTCATGAGAAATTAGTTATTTTTAAGCACCATTCTTTATTGTGTTGTAATTATTGAAGACTAGCTGCGCCCCGCGGTTTCGGCCCAGTGGCGGTACCTTCATATAAGCCCAAAAGCCCGGCCGGCATACCTTACTAAAATTATCGATAGAGAATTTATTGTACCTAACCAGTAGTTTATGAGAAAATTGCGATGATACATACGTCGATACGTAGGTACCTACATACTCAGTCGAAAACTGAACTTTCTTTTTTTGAAATCGGTTAAAATTTTATTGGGCTTGCGTTATTTTGAAACCCTAGGCACGCCACTGTTTCGGCCTCATAAGTCTGGTTTCCGTGGGGATATTGGGATAAAAAGTATCTCATGTCCTAACCGAGGTTATGGTCTACCTATGTGCTAAACTTCATCCATATCTGTTCAGCTGTTTTAGCGTGAAAGCATAACAAACAAACAAACAAACTCACTTTCGTATTTATAATATCTCGGAGGAGGATAATAGGAGGAAATATTGTCATAGTAAACATACACAAACTTACGCCTTCTTCCCATGGAGATAGGCAGAAACCACCGAACGCCACCTGCTACGATCCTTGCACACTAGCAATAGGTAAATTATGGTCTCTTCCAGACAAACTACAATATTGAACCTTGGAACCATAAACTACATTACTACTCTCAATACTCAACAATAAGTAAACTAGCATATATCTCTTCAAATGTTATACATTTTAAGAGATACGTACAGTTACAGGTACGTACGTCTGACCACCGTGAATGCAAAATCCCGTGCACACGATGGCCACATCTGCAGCTGCTCAAACTCAAAGCATTTATTCCAAATAAACCAAACACGGGCACTTTTGAATTGTCAAAGTGTCGGTCAGTCAGAAAGATGAAGCTAGTTGCCCATTCCATGGCGTAGTAGGTTCTTATTGAAAAGAACGGGCAAGAAACTCCACGGACACTCTATAAAATTAAAACCTTTTTACAGAAATTTTGGTTGCATAATTCATGTTGTAATTATACATGTAAGAACAATGTAGAAAGACGTGCACGTTAAAAGAGTCTGTAATAAAAAGATAACAAAAAAAAAACAATTAAAAAGTTAAAATAAATTAAAATAAGCCGTGGCGGCTAAGAAATGACCAGTCCCTACTGACAGCATAACCGGCACGACGCATGGATCAGCACCACCATTTTGAAGGGAACTTAATGATCCAATACAAGCGCCACCATCAGCGAGACATTTGAGCTAGCGTGACATACTCTCAGCCGCCAGGGCACATTCAAGTCAATTAAAGACGTACCCAATCACAGTCCCTATTTGCGTCGACGAATAAAAAAAATAAAAATATAGATAAATAATATACAAAATAAAGAAAATATTACCTACCTTATTAGATGATGATGATGTATTAATATTTTCTATTGTTTATAAATTTCTCAGGCTCTATTACAATGATCCCAGAAGTCTGACCACCTTTTACCCGGTTTTTTACAGTATTTTTTTTTTATTTAGAAAACAAGGGACTCAACAAAAATCTGATGCTGCGATGCTGTTGGTTGATAAGAAGCGTTACTATAGCAGCCGAGCGCTCCAAGCAGGAATAGACCTTACGATAGTTAGATGTACGTGCCCGTGACTGTACATGCTACAGTTTATAATAATTATGCGAATCGATATCAATGGCGGTTGCATAATAATCGTGCAACCGCACACAATTGCAAATACAACAATAAGATCTCCATGTCAGTGGTTTACAACCTCGTAAAAGGCAGCTACAGTTAACTTAGGTTTATTTATTTAAGGCGATAATATTTTATTGACGCGCCCAATGTTTTGGGCCCCTGTGTAGAAGTTACAACCAACCTTGACGGTTCATCGTTAGCTTAAGACGCTGACAACACCTAAACCGCGGATACTGTCAGATTGCATAGAAAAGAAAGAGAAGCGCGATGACACAACACTTGTAATTTATTGCAAAATATGAATCAATTATCTATTTACTCAAAATTGAGTTGAGTAATCGCAAATAAAAAACAACCAAGTTCTGCATTCAAATAAGACGTTATTGTTATTAATTAAATACGTAACGTATGTTGATATTTAATACATATATTTTGAATTAGAACTCAAGGTAAGAGGTGAGTTTAACGTTAGTTTGTATTGAGATTTTTTTTCAAAACATGTTTTGGTAACAACCAAGTTCTGGGAAATATGTTCAAAATTAACATATATTTTTTCCACTACCACAAACTATACAGATATGGCAATTTTTTTTTCTTAAGAGAAGCCTATTTTGGCCAAATAGGTCTTGTCAGCGCCTTAACTTTTGTGAAGTTAAGGCTGGTACTAACTTATACTTTAGTCGCTTCATTTGAAACTTTAAGCCATTATCTGCCTAACCTTTTCCCAACTATGTCGGGGTCGGCTTCCAGTCTTACTGGATGCAGCTGAATACCAGTATTTTACTTGGAGCGACTGCCTATCTGACCTCCACAATCAATTTATGGGTAATACGATACAGCTTAGTGAGGCTGATTGTCGCCTTTCGGACTTCTGACTACCCGTAAAGATTTTATTTACTTTACTTCGATGGAGCTAGTTCATCATTTGGGACTTCGAGTTACAGCTATAGCTTTATGTAAGCGGGTACTCCCTATAAGCCTTTTTTTTTTGAGGGTGGGAAATCATCAAATAACTTCTCCCGCTCTGGGCGGAGCGGGAGGGTGTGTCAGTTTCTTACTGACTAAAACCCACCCGTATTCCTTCCTGTTGCCTGTGTTGCGGGGGCCTCGGTGACCCATAAGTACCTTCCCGCCACCCCTTTATGCCTGGAGGCTTTTATTTAGGTATTAAGTTCTGTTAAAGTTTTTAGTTTTTATTTCTGCTTTAGTATAGTTTTCGATGTCTTTTTTTGTTGGTATAGTGGCGTGTGCTAGCTGACATATGGCAAACAATTTAATTTAATGTTTTGTATAGCGTAATGTAAATTATTATGCATACTATTGTGTAGAATTAAGTTTTTCTAACTGAACAGACAGCTGTGCTGCTGGAGAGGTTGCGCCACTTCTTCATCCCAGTGGTTTGGGGGACTGTCTTAACTAATTTCGACGCTGACAGCGTAGGTTGTATAAATGACTTTTTCATCCCATCTATAAGAGGCGAAGGGTTCCTCGGTAAGTGCAAGCAAAATGGATAATTCCGGCGCGCTTAATAAATGTGACGAAATGACTTTTAAATTTGCAACAATATTTAATTAAAAACTTTGAACGCAATTCGCTTCGATAAAGTCCTGGCAGGTAATGATAAAAGCGTGTCAACAAGACATTGGTTAACCAAATTAAAAAAAAATACACGGGAACTTCATGTTCGTTTTTTCATTACTTTTTGTCAAAATATTACTGCCACTTTTAATTTAATAATATAAGTTTAGAATTTGATTATGTAAATATAAATATTCGTCACTACTAAAAGCATCTCTTATTTATTTTCTCATAGAGGGGGGTGAAAAGCAGAGTGTGCCACACGGTACCAAAATTATTTAACCTCGAGCGACGTACTTTGAATCCCTCGCTATACTTAGGATTCTACTCTAGAATCCTTCGCTTCACTCTGGATTCAAAGAATCGGTCTCGCCCTCAATACATTATTTTGGTAACAGTCAATACATTATTTTTTGGTTTGGTTTGGGACTAAATCGCCATCCTGTATATCGCCAGTGCACCCTCGAGAAACAGGGGCGAAGGGCTATAATAGAACCTCTCCTATGATAAACTAAAATTGTACAAGCTATACACTTCCAGTATAAGCTGATCTCGCATTGTTTAGGGTTTCCGTACAATGAGAGATCAGCTTATACTGGAAATTTACAGCTTGATAATGTAGCCGTGTGTACCTTTTAAAAACATAAGGAAAAATGGGGTATAAACATAACCATTATTTTATAAACTTAGAGATTTTTTCCACAAAAAGCTATGAAAACTTTTTCCACAAAAAGCCGTTAAGGCTTTTACTGTTTAAGTAGGCTACTATTAGGTCCTGTTTAAGTATGTTAGTAAAGTGCTATTTCACGTAGACGTCGAGACATGTCATGTCTACATGGGTATGTAAGTGAAATGTCAGAAAAAACCGGCTAAGTGCGTGTTGCACTACGTACAGTGAAGGGTTCTGTAGTTGGGATGTATTTATCCCAAGAACAAACCAAACAGTTTAAAAACATGTTCCCCCATACATTCCTACTGCAAATGTAAGTTTGTAGGTAAGCTTAATATTGACGATTTACCATGTTATGTTAAGACAATATTACACTTCTTATAGGTTTTCTTGTAATCTATAGGCATAGAACTACACTATGTATTTTTTTTTCAAAATTTTAATCTCAGCAGATTCGGAGATTAGGGGGGGATGGTCAATTTTCATCTATTTTCTTTAATAACTTTAAAACTAATTATTTTAAAATAAAAAAAAAAGAAATCCTCATAAAGGCTCGTGCAGATTGGGGCGGTGTCACTAGTCTGCACGAGCCTTTCATACAATGTTAAAAACATTTTTTTTTTAATATTCTAGTCCCTAAAAATGAACCCCATATTCAAAATGTATTTATTTACGTTACACGTTCGTGCTTGGGTCACAGGAATTCCTATGTGTTCCAAATTTGAACGAAATCGGACCAGTAGATTCGGAGCTAATCGGCTGTGACTAACGAACAGACAGACAGACACACGATGGTCCTATTTTTGGTCCTTTTTTTAATCTTACTTATGACAAGTTACTTTGATCCCTGTGTTCCCCGAAGGGGTTAGGCAGAGGTGTACCAATGGTAGACCCACATTTCGCCAGTTACGTTCAATTCTCATCAAATAGGGGCGAGCCTATTGCCATCACCCGGGCACATATCTCTGGATTAAGAAATTCCATGATAGAAAACCAAATAACACTTCGCCCGACCCGGGAATCGAACCTAGGACCTCATGCGCAGCACTAGCGCTTGCGACCACTAATCCACGTTAGCATATTTTGTCTCTTTTCTTGACATAGCCTATAATGTTCCCACTGCTGAGACACAGGCCTCCTCTCGGTGAGAGGGAGTGGGCCGTAATCCACCACGCGGGCCCAGAGCGGGTTGGTAGATGTCACATGTCTTCGAATTTTTGGTTCTAGGACATGCCGGTTTCCTCACGGTGTTTTCCAACACTATTTTGAGGGCAGTGGTGATGAAATAATTTACACAAAGTAAAGCGCCTGTCCAGGTTCGAACCTACGACCTACAAACTCGTAAGTCACGGCCGTTGCCACTGGGTCACCACTGCTCTACTACTGTTATTTTTCTTGAAATAATATTCTTATAATGTTGCCAGTGTATTCGCATGTCAGGTGTAGATTTTCCCTAAAATAATGGAGCATAAAATTGTTAATAGCTCAACAATTCGCTTCACGCGCCTCTTATCTTCGGGCAGCACGCACTTGCAAGCGTGACTAATGACCGCACATTTACATGCACATTGAATTTAATTTTGTGTTTAATTGTTAAAGTTTAAACTGCTGGGTTTTTGAGGAGAGCTGCATGCTAGGTAACACAATACATGATATACATAAATAAAAAACAAAAAAGCCTTTATTTATACTCCTTGAGACGCTGACAACGCCTAAACCGCGGTCACTGTCATATTGCATAAAAAATAAAGAGAAGCGCGTTGACACAACGCTTGTAATTTATTGCAAAATATGAAGCAATTATATATTTACTCAAAATTGAGTTGAGTAATCGAAAATAAAAAACAACCAAGCTTTGAAATGAAATGATTTTATTTCTGTAAGTAGGTTTGTACAAACACTTTTACACGTCAATCATATTTAGAAAAAAAAACTAGATGAGCTCGGCGTTTCCTATCTGACTACTCTGAGAAGAAAGGCCGAAACAAACTCAGAGGTCACAGTCTCTTTTAAAGTCCAGACATAATCTTGGTCAGATCATGTGAAGACCATGTAGATTGGTGTCTGAAATGGTCTTTTGAGGAAAGAACCACACAGAATGAGTGGACCTATCCAGTCAGTGCACGCATTTGTCAGTAATCGTGCAGCTCAACTCAGAACTTAAGGAGCTCACCGATTCGACGAACAATACTAAAGAAAGGACATTTGGGCAGGCCGCTTAAATGACTCAAACTGCCAGACCAAGATTAAAACTAAATGAGAAAAAAAACAATGACCTACATAGTATTTTCATTCGAATAAGACGTATTAATACGTAACGTATGTTGATATTTAATACAGATATTTTGGATTAGAACTCAAACTAAGAGGTTAGTTTAGTGTACCTATCGAAACATGTTCAAATTAACATATATTTTTTCCGCTACCACAAACTATACAAATTTGGCATTTTTTTTCTTAAGAGAAGCCTATTTTGTCCAATTGTGTCTTGTCAGCGCCTTAACCACAAAAAATCTTAAGACGCTGACAACACCTAAACCGCGGTCCCTGTCAGATTGCATTGAAAAGAAAGAGAAGAGCGATGACACAACGCTTGTAATTTATTGCAAAATATGAAGTAATTATGTATTTACTCAAAATTGAGTTGAGTAATCGAAAATAAAAAACAACCAAGTTCTGCATTCAAATAAGACGTTCTTGTTATTAATTAAATACGTAACGTATGTTGATATTCAATACAGATATTTTGGATTAGAACTCAAAGTAAGAGGTTAGTTTAACGTTAGTTTATATCGAGATTTTGTTTTTAAAACGTGTTTTGGTAACAACCAAGTTCTGGGAAATATGTTCAAATATAACATATATTTTTTCCGCTACCACAAACTATACAGATTTGGCAATTTTTTTTCTTAACAGAAGCCCATTTTTGTCAATTGGGTCTTGTCAGTGCCTTAATAGGGTATTTTACTATAGGTATACGAGAAAAAATCTATAAATACATATGTTATTGAGATAGTTTAGGCAAAAAGGAGTCAGAAAATGTTAGTTTTAGTTCATAAAATAACAAAATAATTTTTAAAATTCAATTCAACGTTTTCAGTTTTTCTAATCTGTTAAAAACACCATGAAATAGTAGCCGCCATGTTATTACGTCATACGGCTATGTTAACAAAAACGTGTCAGTTATCATACAGAAGATCAGCGCATTTGTTTTCATAGCCCAGTGACGTCATGACCACAGACCAACATGGCGTCCACTACGTCCAGCGTTTTCATCAGACTACGCGCGAAATTTGGAAATATAAAATATTAAAATGTGCTAATATTAGCACTATAGAATTTAATTAAGACACTTTTCAAAAATGGGTGTAAGACCCTATTGTTGATTTATTTGATTTACATATTTACAAAAATCAATATTTAATCGAGTTTGTAACAATCGATATATCGAAGGTCCTTATTTAAAAGGAAAACAGAAGCCTGCTTCCCTTACTACCCTTACCCTTATTATTATTCTTACATTTACTTCTCGTTTGCGCTTTAACGGAGATGGACGTATAAACTTCCTAGTGAATTTAAATTGGCTAATAATAATCTATACATTTTGAAAAGCCCCCAACTCGTTTTATTAAAGTGTTAGAACCTAGATTTCCTAAACTAATAAAGTACCTAAGTAGTATTAATTAATTAAGGACCCCTCCACGGGTATAGGCCTCCAGTAATTTCTAGTTTTTTCTTAGAACATAATACAAGGTGTCGTTTTGCATCCTCGTCAAATTCAAGGAGGTAACTATGCTAATGATTCTTGACACGAATCAATAATAAATTAAGTTTTTTTTTTCTAATTTACGGAAATCGGCATGTCTGGGACAGGCATGTTAAAACGCGGCCCGTGTGACACCGCACTGTAACTGCCCTTTTAGACACACACTACCGCATACGCAACGGAGTGATTCTGTTCTGTGAAAGTAGTGTATACTAAAATACTGTCAATCTTAAATAACTAAAAACACAAGTATGTATTAATTATTGAGCAGGTATCGTCATTTTATTTGATTATAATATGTCTTTCATAGCAGCCTCCTGAAATTTGACGAGGATGCAAAACGACACCTTGTATACATACTAATATTGTAAATACGAATGGAATATACATATTATTATAATATATAAAATTTAAAAAAAAAAAACAAAAAAAAATCCTTTATTATACTCCTTAACCACAAAAAAAAATCTAATAAAGTTCCTAAGTAGTATGACGACGGGGTGAAGACCTCCAGTAATTTCTAGTTTTTTTCTTAGGACATAATAAACATACTAATATTATAAATATGAAAGGAATACATAATATATATAATAAATAAAATAAAATAAAAAAAACAAAAGAAGCCTTATTATTCTGCTTAACCAAAACAACCCGCTTTGGGTAGACATTACTTCCTGAATTTATTTCTTAAAGTATTTTACTACACCTTAAATATCCACATATACTCGTAGAATTGATGGGTATGCGTTCTAATTTAACATATTTTTTTGCATAACTTACTTGCATTGTATGAAAGCGTAATAACAGATTTAAAAGTCACTAAAATCATTTATCTGCGGCTTAATACAAAACCATAAAACGTCATTAGGTATGTCTAGCAAGTGAGCAATATGTGTAAATGCTACCTTGTGTGCAAACTTAGCCCTTATTGACATAGATCTATAATCTAGCTTTGTACTGACAGCTTAAGTAATTAAGTAAAGGCACGTTAGACACACTAGGTAATCCAATAATTATGTTCTCTCGTGCAGTGGGCACTGTTTGATTACGTTAGATTGAGCCGTTGCCTGCGGGTGTAGGCATGACTTGCTACAAGATGGCTGGGAAACAGTTTAATATATTACTGTACTAGCTGTTGCCCGCGAGTTTGTCTGCGATCCAGGATGAAAAGTAGCATATGTCGTTCTCCAGATCATGGTCTATACATGTGTCAAATTTTATACAAATCCGGTCAGCCGGAGGGCTTGTGGCTAAGTAGTAACAGCCGCACGGGTCAATCGATCAGGTTAAGCTACGCTTGCCGCGGTCGGTCCGTAGATGGGTGACCATCTTTACATACCAAGACCCCTCCGTGGCTCGGAAAGCACGTTAAGCCGTTGGTCCCGTGGTTTGACAGTCGTTACTGGTCGTCAGAAGCCCGAAAGTCTGACAACCAGTCTTACCAAGGGGTATCGTATTACCCGGTAACTGGGTTGTGGGGGTCAGATAGGCAGTCGCTCCATGTAAAATACTGGTATTTAGCTGCATTAGACTGGAAGCCGACCCCAACATAGTTGGGAAAAGGCTAGGCAGATAATGATGAGTTAGGATTTATATCTGAGGAATTACAAGCTGGTTATTAATTGTCAACGGTCTCTTAAAATCTGCACAGAAGATTTTATTAGACTGCAGAAAGGGGCAACACAAAATAAACAACTAAATAATTCTTTGTTTCACCAAAAGCCTTTAAGGCGTTGACAACACCTAAACCGCGGTCACTGTCAGACTGCATAGAAAAAAAAAGAGAAGCGCGATGACATAGTGCTTGTAATTTATTGCAAAATATGAAGCAATTATCTATTAACTCAAAGTTTAGTTGAGTAATCGAATATAAAAAACAACCAAGTTCTGCATTCAAATAAGACGTTTTTGTTATTAATTAAATACGTAACGTAAGTTGATATTTAATACAGATATTTTGGATTAGAACTCAAGGTAAGAGGTTAGTTTAACGTTAGTTTGTATCGAGATTTTTTTTCAAAACGTGTTTTGGTAACAACCAAGTTCTGGGAAATATGTTCAAAATTAACATATATTTTTCCGCTACCACAAACTATACAAATTTGGCAATTTTTTTTCTTAAGAGAAGCCTATTTTGGTCATTTGCGTCTTAACTACGACTAAAAACTTATAAGGGTTAATACAGAGCTCAATATTTTAATACCATCTCCTAAACTAGGTGTAAGTTCCTGTGACTTAGTCAGTGATTGTCCGTAGCAACAAAAATTCTAAATACAGTAGGTAATGGTTTTGTGGCTAAGGCGTTATTAAACCTAAAAATAATGCTTGAGTTTTCAGTGAGATTACAGAAGCTCACTCAACATGGTCCTCAGTATTTTTTTTTCTCTTCATGCTACGTCGATTGATAAGGTTATTGCATGGAACTTATGTATCATCAATTCATCACTTATACAGGGTTAAATAGAATTAGTTAGCTAAACTCCGCAGACTTGTTAGGTATCGAAATCTAAACATAATAAAACAAAAAATAAATACATTTGATGATTTTTTAGTGGGGTCATCGCCTGCAATTATTGTAGTTATAGCCATTTTATGCACAGTTGATGCAAATATCGCGATTCGCGAATCAGGCAGATTACAGGCATCGAACATCACGATTGGCCTCCACTGCGGGCCGAAAAAATGATACCAATAGCTGACGTTTAGGAGTGATACTAAAATGATACCAATAGCTGACGTTTAGGAGTGATACTAAAATGATACCAATAGCTGACCTTTAGGAGTGATACTAAAATGAGACCTATAGCTGACGTTTAGGAGTGATACTAAAATGATACCAATAGCTGACCTTTAGGAGTGATACTAAAATGATACCAATAGCTGACGTTTAGGATTGATACTAAAATGATACCAATAGCTCACGTTTAGGAGTGATACTAAAATGATACCAATAGCTGACGTTTAGGAGTGATACTAAAATTATACCAATAGCTGACATTTAGGAGTGATACTAAAATGATACCAATAGCTGACGTTTAGGAGTGATACTAAAATGATACCAATAGCTGACGTTTAGGAGTGATACTAAAATGATACCAATAGCTGACGTTTAGGAGTGATACTAAAATACAGTCGCTAGCACATCAAGTTACCACAAACTGTAAAATTTTCTCATTCTATTTTGAACTTAACAATCAACATTTTAAGGTTTTAAATCATCTGGAGAAATTTGACAGTTTGTGGTAACTTGATGTGCTGGCGACGCGGTCCTTAAAAACCATGCCAATAGCTGAAGTTTAGGAGTGATACTAAAGTACCTACAATTTTTATTTAGCGATCCTTTAACCGTTTGACCGCCACAGTCATGTATAGATAACAAACCAAAATGTGCCCAGCACGCCACGTTCACGACTACATGACAGACTTTAAGAAATAATTCGTAGCTTGGCGCCGTGGGCACGTTTATGTTTTTTTGACGTGTCTGTCAAAGGGTTAAACACATAATTTGCCCTGAAAAATTAAAGGCGATATCGCCCCAGTCTGTAAGAGCCTTAATGAACAACACTTTCGGTTACTGCTACAGCAGAAAGTTTACCAACAACATCCCACGAGACTATCCACGACCGAAATAAACAGCTTTTCTCAACCCCCAAACGACCACTTGCCAAGTTATAAACAGAACAGAAACAGATAAAAGTTAATAATTCTGAATATTGGTGCATTTTATTGTCCACAAGCGTACAATCTGAGTTACACTGGAGTATGTATGGATCAGTGATTCGAACTAGCCATACACAAATGTACATGCATTTATGTACATAAATTGTGTACATTATGTATGTATGTAAAACTGGACTGTGGCATTCGAATAGTCTCGATTTATTTGCATTACAATGTTCGGCTGAAATGTTTGATGTTAAAAATGTATGTTATGCGAGTGTAATTTTTGTTAAAATATTGATTGATTGACCCCGCTGCGTAAAGGCTCCCGCAGACTGGGGCGATATCGCGGACGCGACAGACATATTGAAGCCTGTCGCGCCCGCGATATCGCGCTAGTCTGTTCGAGCCTTTACTCGCTAGTATACAGGCATTTCTTGGTGTGTCACAAAGAGAAAAAAAGCTTTTAGGGATTGAAATCTACGTCTGTGGTTTAGGTAATCCGGTGATAATGAAAAAGTTGCGCCATGGATGACAAGAGGGATACAGATGGCAATGCGACGTAGGGACCGCGCGTTTCGTAAATTTAAGAGGGATCGTACTGACGGGTAAGTCGGTTAAACAAGAAAAACAACTTGAGATTATGGTCGACAACAAATTAGTTAATAAAGCAGCTGACGTAGCTGAAGCATTCAATGAGTTTTTTGCCAACATACCTATAACTACGACTCGCTCCTTGAATTCGTCCCCGTCTAAAGCTGAAAACCTTTTGCATAGTAGTGTGCCTAAATGTAGTCGCTTATTTAGCTTCGAACATGTAACACCTCGTGATGTAGTTAATATTTTTAACACACTTAAGTCTAAAAACACTGGTTTTATCTGGGGTATCTCCATTAAACTATTAAGCAACATAATAGAAATCGTAGCCCCCTATCTAGCTGTTACTTTTAATAAATGTGTTGATTTGGGCTCTTTTCCTGACCTCATGAAGAGTAGTAAAGTCATACCTTTATTTAAATCAGGTAATAAAAATGACGTTGGCAATTTCAGACCTATTTCTATCTTACCTGCATTTAGCAAAATATTTGAAAAGTTAATACTCAAGCAATTGCTAAGACATTTTAATTTAAACAGCCTCCTTCATAATGAACAATATGGCTTTACAAAAGGTCGTTCGACTACAGATGCGGGTGTTGCACTGCTGAAACACATATTTGACGCATGGGAGAACTCGCAAAATGCTATTGGAGTTTTCTGTGATCTCTCCAAAGCCTTTGATTGCGTGGACCATGACACGCTTTTGCGTAAACTGTGTCATTATGGTGTCCAAAATGAAGCTCTCAAAGTAATAAATTCTTATTTACATAATAGGTTCCAATGTGTAGATGTGAATGGTGTAAAATCTTCCGGGTTACCAGTTCAGTTAGGTGTACCTCAAGGCTCAATACTGGGTCCATTCTTATTCTTAGTGTATATTAATGACTTACCATTTTATTTAAAGGGTATCTGTGACGTTGTATTGTTTGCAGATGACACCTCACTTCTTTTTAAAGTAAACAGGAATAGACAAGATTTTGATGACGTAAACAGTGCACTCTCAATGGTCACGGATTGGTTTACGACGAATAACCTAGTTCTCAATGCCAAGAAAACGAAATGTATAAAGTTTGCCTTGCCAAATGTTAGGAATCTAGGTCCCAACATCGTCTTAGATAATGGGGTGCTTGAAACTGTAGACTCGGCAGTTTTTCTTGGTATAACAGTAGATGCCAAACTTCAGTGGGGCCCTCATATATCAAGCCTAGCGGGCAGGCTCAGTTCGGCCGCCTACGCCGTCAGAAAAGTAAGACAATACACTGACGTTGATACAGCTCGATTAGTTTATTTTAGTTATTTTCATAGCGTTATGTCCTACGGTATTCTGCTGTGGGGCAAAGCCGCTGACATTCAAAATATATTCGTTCTTCAAAAACGAGCTGTTCGAGCTATTTACCAGCTTGGTGCCAGAGTTTCTCTGAGAGATTTTTTTAAAGATGTTGGTATTCTCACGGTGGCATCACAATTCATCTTCGCCAACATCTTATATATTAGGCAAAATATACACTTATACACTAAAAATAGTGATATTCACAATATTAACACCAGAAATAAGGACAAATTACGAGCTCCATTTCACCGGCTTCATAAGGTACATAACTCATTTGTTGGGCTTGGTATAACTTTTTATAACATGCTGCCCTCTTCTTTGCTAGATTTGCCTTTTAATGCGTTTAAAACTAAAGTAAAATCCACCCTTTGTTCAAAGGCATACTATTGTATCAATGACTACTTAAACGATAAGAATAGTTGGTCGCTGTGATTAACTCAAGACAATGTTTATGTTCTTTCTCCAGAATTAGCTTTCCTACTGACAGGTTATATGAGTTCATATAATTGATTATTTTTTTATTTTGACTGTATAAGTCAATGTAATTTAATTAGTTAAATTTTAATTTATTAGTTACATAATCTACTCATTACAATGTGTGTTTTATGAGTTGTATTGCAATAAGTGGTTAGCTAGCGTCCTCGACTATTGATTATACTATTCTTGCCTGAGCAACCGGCAGCAAGCTCGTCATGCTCCCTTAGATGTCACTGCCTGCGGTAGCGTCGGGGATCGGGTTGCCTCCTTCCCTCCAATATGGCGAGGGGGGTGATGGCTGATCTTTGCGTTATGCTCGTGAACGGGTGCTGCTTGTGGTGACTGGTCGTCTTGCTGATCATGGTTTTAATTGTTATTAGTAATTGTTTACTTATTTTACTTCGATGGGGCTAGTTTATCATTTCTCACTTCGAGCTACAGCAATTGCCTTATGTAAGCGGGCACGCCCTTTATGCCTGGAGGCTTTTATTTAGGTATTAAGTTCTATTTACGTTTTTTTTATGTTGAAATTTTTATCTGCTTGAGTACAGTTTGTTCATTGTTTTGTTGGTATACTGGCGCGTGCTAGCTAACGTATGGCAAGTGTGTAATTTAATCCAATGTTTTGTGTTTCGTAATGTTAATTACTTTGCATACGATTTGTATAAAATCAAGTTTATATAACTAAACAGACAGACGTGCTGCTGGGGAGTTTGTTCCACCACTTCTTCTTCCCAGCTAAAGCACTAGGAAGTGGTGACGGGCGGGCATTTTTGGGGGACTGTCTTATGTAACTTTGACGTTCGAAAAGTGCTGATTTTCAGCCTAGTTTGAATAAATGACTTTTGATTTTGATTTTGATTGATTTTGATTTTGATTTTGATGAGAACTGGACATTATTCAAGGCTGCAAGAAATAGATGCAATCAGATGATACGCAATGCTAAACGCCGCCATATTCTGGATACTATCACTTCTTCCTCTTCTGCTGATATTTGGAAATTTCTTGGAACTCTTGGTATCAGCAAACCGCGACACTTAGACCTTCCTAGTTCAATTGATTTAGACGATCTCAACCGTCATTTCTCCACTGTTTCTACCATAGATCGTCTAACCAAGCAACAAACTCTGTCTTTAATATCTGGTCTAACGCGTCCTCGTATTAATCCCTTCAGTTTCATTCCAGTTGAACCGGGAGAGATCAGAAAGATCATTCTCTCTATCAAATCGAAAGCGGTGGGATGTGACAATATCACCCGTGGTATGGTCGTAACTATTCTGGATCATCTCCTACCCGCGATTACCCACATTGTAATTTTTTCCCTGTACACCGGAGTATTCCCTTCCCTGTGGCGCAAAGCCTATGTTCGTCCAGTACCTAAAGTATCTAATCCCTCTATTCCTACCGACTTCCGTCCAATTTCTATACTTCCCTTCCTATCGAAAGTGCTCGAGGCCTGTGTCCACAAACAATTCTCCAATTTTGTTCATCGTAATTTACTAATTAGCCCATTTCAGTCTGGGTTCAGGCCTGGGCATAGTACTGTTTCCGCTCTACTTAAAGTGACTGGCGATATAAGGGCAGGACTGGAAGAGACCAAAGTTACTACTCTAGTCTTGGGCGACTTCTCGAATGCCTTTAATACCGTCAGTCACGACATCTCTTTCCTATATTATGGTCTCTCCAGAAGCACTGGAATGGTTCTCCTCTTACCTTCAGGAACGTCAACAGGCCGTTCATGTTGGGGATTCTTCGTCATGCTGGTGTGATTTGGAGGCTGGCGTTCCTCAAGGCGGTATTCTTTCTCCTCTTCTATTTTCTATTTTTATTAATCTTATAACTTCTGAGCTTCAGTGTGCGTATCGTCTGTATGCAGATGACTTGCAGTTGTACTGTCAAGGGAGGGTTGATGAAATACCTGACGCTATCGACAAGTTAAATAGGGACTTGATAGCCATTAAAACCTGGTCTGATAAATTTGGTGTTGCAGTAAACCCTAAAAAGTGTCAGGCGATCATCATTGGGAGTCATCGTAGTATTAGTAGGGTGGATGGTTCAACCTTGCCACCAGTTCTCTTCAATGGTATGATCGTTCCATTTAGCACTGACGTCAAAGACCTAGGCTTGCACATCGATTGTACCCTGAACTGGCGTACGCAAGTCACTAGGGTGAGCCAGAGGGTTACTGGAACGCTGCGGGCTCTATACCGACTAAAACATTTATTACCATCAAATACCAAGACAATGCTTGTGCAGTCCTTAATTTTCCCTATTATCGATTATGGTGATGTGTGCTACTACGACCTGAATGCGGATCTCCTCGACAAACTTGACCGTCTTCTCAATAACTGCATTCGATTCATTTTCAATCTGCGTAAATATGATCATGTCTCTGCGCATCGGTCGCTTCTAAAGTTGTTGCCCATACGTCAGCGCAGAGAGCAAAGGGCGCTGACTACATTGTTTTCATTTCTTGACTCGCCCTCTTCCCCTAGTTATCTGGCCCCCCACTTTCAGTACATTTGCGCGAACCACAGTAGAAACCTACGTTCATCACACAATCGTATTCTTCAATGTCCTACTCACCGCACTGACTTCATTCACTCTTCCTTCTTCGTTCAGTCTATCTCTCTGTGGAATGCGCTCCCCCAGGAAATCAGGATGGCAACCAACCGATTATCCTTTAAAGTCAAAGTTCGCGAGCATATTCGTAAGAAGCTGGCAGTATCATCACAATGGTAATGTTTTCCCATTGTTTGTCTCATCTGTTTTAGTATATTCGTGTATTTATGTGTATTTATTAGGTCTTATATTTATGTATAATTAGGTATATATTTAAAGTTTTTAATAGGTATATGTATGTATATCCTTATATTTAAATAAATATTTATTCCATAGTTTTCGCTATTGCACCTACCACTGTTTGTCTCTGCATCACCCAAAGGTTGACTGGTAGAAAATGCCTACGGCATTAAGTCCGCCTCTGTAAATTTGTGTGCTTAAAGTATTAAATAAATAAATAAATAAAGTTTAGAAGGTTGTTGTAAACAAAGGATTTTATTAAATACACTACATCGAATAGAAAGGCCTTTTTCTCGAATTTATCCTATTGTCGAATATCTTATTAGAAACAGCAATGTGTAATACAGAAAAGAGTCGAGAAATCAACTTGACCTGAGCCAACCTGGCGGCGACGTTGTTAAAAGATGCCCCTGCCATAGATAAACCACCCGTCTCTCCACTATTCCATTGCTTACTCTAGGATGCATATCCGGTAGGTGCTAAAAATCCTTCCTATCCTAAGAGCACGTCTTCCTGACCATTACCGCGCCCCCCCAGTGTACTCTTTGATATGCAATGGTCTCTGTAGTCCCATGAAGCATGAGGCTCCAGGGACTAGTGTGAATCCTTGGGTTCATTCGAGCAATCGAGTCTGATTTAACCACGCTGGGGTCGGTGCATTTCATTCATTCATTAATTTGTCGAATATCTTAGATATCCTCACCTAAATAGGACATGACTTATTTCGACAAAGAAATCATTTTTCGAATGAACACGCAGAATATCAAGATAAAATTAGGAATGCTGCTAGCGAGATTTACGAGAAATTGGAAACGGATAGCAGTGAGACCTCAGACGAAGACTTTGGAAACAGCAACGTGTAACACAGCAGCAGTGACACAGAAAATAGTCGAGAATGCAGCTGGACCTTTTTTTTTTAAAGTAACGGGTTGGAAATCCTCAAGGATGTCCTCCGCCCTGGGGCGGACGGAGGGGTCTATCAGACTTCTACTAACTAAAACCAGCCAGTGTTCCCTCTCACACTTGCACCGGGGGCTACGGGGGCACTTTAGCACTTTGCAACGCAGCCTCCAAATGAAGCAGCTGGACCTGACGAGGTCGGACCGTCGGTCCGTCGGCGACGTTGTTAAAAGATATCCCATAGATAAATATCACCCGTCTCTCCACTATTCCATTGCTTACTCTAGGACGCATATCCGGTACGGCTCTAATATCGCGCCCCCCGGTATACTCTTATGCAATGGTCTATGTGGTGGTCCCATGAAACATGATGCTTCAGGGGCTAGTGCAAATCTCTGGGTTATTCGAGTAATCGAGTCTGGGTAAACCATGCTGGGGTCGGTGCATTTCATTCATTCATACATTCATAATAATCAGCATCGACAAGTTTATGAAAATGATTGTCGCTGAGATGAGATTGTGACTTGAATTTAAACGTTTTTAAGCACGAGAATTTGCCTCGTGTGCGAGAACTGAGGTATTGAACACAATTATAAAACCCAAGCCTTTAAATTACCGTCGCTTTTAACTAAATATGACACACCTACCTAATACATAATTCAACGCTGCATACCAAATTCAAACATAATAGAGATATAAATCAAAGCACATTACTGCAATCACATTCAGTTTGCGGTTTATTAGTATTAGTTTAGTATAATTATAACAGTTATTTAGCAACTAATAATATCTAATGTTATTTCAAATCACTGGTTTGTGCAATGTAGTTCCCACACCTACAGCTCTGTTTGATCATGGCATGTCCACCCACAGGGCTTTCTTTACTAGCCTACGCTGTCCCACTCCTGGGCAAAGGCCTCCCTCCACTCCTTCCATCTTTCGCGAGTCCACGCGTCCTCCTTCCAGTTTTGACGGAACCTATCCAGTTTTCGTCATCTCTTACTGTCTCAGGGCACCAGAGGAGCAATTGCGTAATACACATAAAATCAATGATCGTATAGAGGCATGAGGAACAGGGTGTAAAGTTCACTCATCCTCCATAGAAAAGGGAGGATCCTCCGACCAGACGGGTGTCGTGTCTGGTGGGCAACTGCCCGACGGTTGATGTCGGGATGTTGTATATATGCTAGTTGCGCGGTAAACTCTGCTTGCGCGATGCAGGATTTTGCGTGACGTCAGTGTGATGCGTAGTTTTTGTATGTGGCGCTGTAGATGCCGCTACAATCGCAATGTCATTTTGACAGTTCACCCACATCCAATGCGTTATTTAAGTTCTTGAGTAGGCGAATTTTTCAAACCTATGAAGCAATGGATTAGCAACTTGCTCAAAACTCGGATTGTGATTCAAACTGTGTTACGCTATTAGGGTAGTTGCTGGGCAGTTTGTTGCGCCACTTCTTCTTTCCAGCTAAAGCACTAGGAAGTGCTGAAAGGTGGGCGTTTTGGGGGACGGTCTTGTGTAATTTTGACGTTTGAAAAGTGCTGATTCTCAGCCTAGTTTGAATAAATGACTTTTGATTGTGATTATTTTATTTTGATTTTGGTACAGTTCTGTGCTATTTTAGCCCACAGTTTGTCCGGCATGTGGCAGACATGTCCTGCCCAGTGCATTAAAGTTAGGCAGCCTCTTCAGCCTCGCCAGCTATATATATTTTGGAGCGCAGTATTGTGTTTCGAACACGAACCGTTAAATTAACGCCTATTGTAAACCTAGTATAATAACAACATGTTTAAGACGCTGACAACACCTAAACCGCGGTCACTGTCAAATTCCATAGAAAAGAAAGAGAAGCGCGATGACACAACGCTTGTAATTTATTGCAAAATATGAAGTAATTATCTATTTAATCAAAATTGAGTTGAGTAATCGAAAATAAAAACAACCTAGTTCTGCATTCAAATAAGACGTTCTAGTTATTAATTAAATACGTAATGTATGTTGATATTTGATACAGATATTTTGGATTAAAACTCAAAGTAAGAGGTTAGTTTAACGTTAGTTTGTATCGAGATTTTGTTTTCAAAACGTGTTTTGGTAACAACCAGGTTCTGGGAAATATGTTTAAAATTAACATATATTTTTTTCGCTACCACAAACTATACAGATTTGGCAATTTTTTTTCTTAAGCGAAGCCTATTTTGGTCAATTGGGTCTTGTCAGCGTCTTAATGGATAAATTACCAAAGATGTGCTGACTATGACTTTGGCCGACTAGCCGATTAGTCGGTTGTAAAGAGGCCGAACACGCGGGATATTCGGCAATTTCCGTGACGCTTCGTTTACAGCTGATTGGCGTGCAAGTTGCAACCGCCCGCGACGCCTGCGACTTGCCAGCGTGTCGGAACATGTTTTGTTTACTTCGCATTGTTTCTTACTTTTGCACTGGTCAGAGCGGTTTTTTTTTTTTGTAAAAAAATAAAGACAATACTGTAATTATTATTGTTAAAATAATAATTAACAATCAAGGTTTTTATTTTATTTAATGTAACTCTTCCTATAGACATTTTGTTGCGAAATACATACAAAGTAAGAAGCCGGCGCTCTTTGACGAATAGTCGCCGACTACGAAAGTGGCTGGATAGTCGGCTTTACCGACTAGTCGGAACATCTCAAATAATTAATTTAATAAGTACCTATAATTTAGTCGTCCTACTTAGATTCCTCTACGCAGCACCAGTGTTCGTGTTAATAGCTACAATTTAAGCACCCAATTTCCATATATATCTCACGTGTATGGGTTCAAGTTTCTAATGGTCAGATAACTTATTTAAATAACATAACATCACGCCTTGTTTCCCCGAAGGGTTATGAAGTATAGTAGGTACACCCACGTCACCCACATTTCGCCAGGTATGTTCAAGTCCCATGTAACAGACTGCGAGCCTATTGCCACCAACCGAGCACAAACCCTCTAGAATAAATATGGCGGTTTTAAACATTCTCTTAAGAGGCCGACAACACCTAAAGCGCGGTCACTGTCGGACTGCATAGAAAATAAAGAGAAACGCGATGACACAACGCTGATAATTTATTGCAAAATATGAAGCAATTATCGATTTACAAAAAAGCTACAGATTGTATAAAAAAAATTAAACACTATTATGCTAATATGTTGCTTGTAGAATAATCTGACAAAAAATCAGAATGATTGCATGTATATTAGTAAGGTTTTTAATCATTAAAATAAATTTTTAGAGTTATCTTTGTGATTTTTCACACTATCTACCTAGTATATATGTATATCCTTAAGAATATAATATATTTTTCTGATTTAGTTTACTGCAGTGGATCATATACTTTAAGGCATTATAAAACTTAAAAAAGTCGCGTTTAGGTTCTGTAGTCCCCGCAACAAAAATTGTGAAACTGCTATTTTTACGGCAGATAGGACAAACTGGAAACATAAGTTTAAATAAGTAAATGCACAGACAGGACGTTTTTGTTTTGTAGGTACCTCAATAGTGTTGCCATGATGCCAAATAAGCAAAAAAGTAAAAATACCTAAAAATGTCAGATAAGACCTTTATGCTTAGCAGAAAAGGTCTTTACAATGCAGTTGTAAGTGGAAACGCCGGGAGAGGACGCCCCAGGAAGACATACCTCATTGTTGATGTTCTTCAGAAAGGTCAGGTACTCGCAGCCGGCGTGCGTGTATGACCAGATGTATGAACGTAGACAAAGCAAAAGGAGTAGGTATGTAAGGAATGTAGTAGGTGGCGTTCTATAGTTACTGTCATGGTGGTACCGATGGGAAGAAGGCATGAGTTTATGTATCTATGTATGTATGTACGTATTTCCTTCAGTAGCTAGGCTAAACAAACCCTTTTAAATTGAATCTAGAAGGTCCTAAACGTTAGGTACTGCTTAACTATCGGACCAAGAAGGCAATCTTGATGAATGAATAATTGATTTATTTAAAGATCAAATATTTGTCATTCATAAATTAATCTAAAGTAGGCGTGGCGTAGACGCAAACAAAAAACATTAACTAAGTACTAAAGAATTATTATCACAGCTGTTCAAAGTGGACAAGACAAGTAAAGTTGATAAAAAAACTAAATTCATTGTAAAAAAAACCTTGAAATCATTACCACACAAAAAGCATGACGTCATCAACAATGTATGATATACGTTGGATTTGACTGTGTATTTCGCTTACTTATTCACAGCCGAAATAGCTCAGTTGGGAGAGCGTTAGCCTGAAGATCTAAAGGTCCCTGGTTCAATCCCTGGTTTCGGCAGAATACTTTTGCGTTTTCTTTCAATATGTTGTAACTAGTCAGAATATAATATCTTTTTTCCTTTTTTTATTTGAGTACTTATTTTAAAATATCTTTTTACATTTTCTTTCAATGTTTTGAAACTGAGAATTCGAATATTATATAATATTTTTGGTCAGAATAAGTACGAGTATGTTTGCCTTAGTAAAATATTTTATTTACTTATTTTAAAATGAGTTTGCAGATATTTTTATAAATATTTTAATACACTAGATGGCGCCACTAAACATGGCTGATAAAGTACTATAGTGAGTAACGGTGTTTAGTGGCGACATCTAGTATGCCATTTCATCATTTTTTTCATCCTTTTATAATTCATTTTGTGTAAAACCTACTTAGTTTTGATTTTACATAACCCGTTTTAATTAAAATCATTTTTATACAGAACTTTGAATATGTCCTGAATATCTCGAATTTTACAGTCAGTATTATAGTAGGTACTTTTTTACATTACCTTCTTTTTTGTCGTTTTTAACTTAATTTATTTACATTATCTAACCCATTTTTAAGCGGCCTTGTCGGAAGCCATTACCTTGTTACAGCCGGTCAATCTAGGTTACCGACCGGTAAATGCGAGCAGAAGTAGATGTTTATCTATTTCTTATCACAATCGATTCTTGATTAGGGTTATATACTCGTATAGAGCTTACTTTACTCTTATTCACCGGTGAATGAATGAATTAACCTTATTTAGAAGGTTAATTCATACATAAAATAATTGTGATAGACTCTTGATAACATAATTATTATTCTTTTTTACTCACTTACCTGTACCTATATTTAAAAGTATATAAATATAGGTTTGGTTCGAATTAATTTATGTAATCTTAGACTACTATAACCATAATATTGGAAATCGGTTACGGCTAACAACTTAGGACACAATTACATGTTCTGCATCATACATTAGGTAATTCTATATTGTTTGTTAACAGGCACAACCGCATACGACACAGTCAGACCCCTCGCCTACCAGGATGCAAGAGTGTTCATGCTATGCTTCAATATAGCCGAACCTGAGACCTTACACAACGCTGCCGCTAAGGTAATTACTGTTGAATATGAAAACGATGACAATATCACAATTATTGTAAATAGCAGAGATTAGCAGAGATAGATATAGCGCTGCGCAACTTCACAGAAGCCTGTAGATGATACTCGTATTTTGTGTTTTGTTTTTATTTCTAGCTCCCAAAATCCTAATTGGATGCAATAACAAAAAAACTATATTTGTAATAAAAAATCATACCCAGTTGCGAGGTTTCTTCAGGCTCAAACTTATAGCCGTACCCTCCTGTAATGCATCTCTCTTGTAAAGTTAATAACCAAATGATCTCTATTTCCAGTGGTACAGAGAAGTAAGAACTCACGGTGGCTCGGCTCCCGTGCTGCTCTGCGGCTGCAAGGCAGACCTTAGACATGAGAAGGAAACGCTCACCATGCTGTCCAAGCTAAGAACGCATCCAGTCACCAGTGAAGAGGTAAGGAAAGACGTAGCAGATAAGTTACGTAGAAAGGAACAATAATAAGCATCCAATTTCACTCGAGACCTCGCGCGTGTACAAACCGAAAAAGAGTTTTTTATAAAATAAGACCTTCCCCATAAAACTTCACATATAATAAATCTTTTTCGCGCAGGTAAAGTTTGATGTGCTATAAAAATAACAAAAAAATAACCCCTTAATTTCATTACACAGATAGCCGTAAGCAATAAGAATTAAGGTCATCTGATTAATCTAAATAGACATCCAATTACAATCTCCCTAGAACATCAAAAATAAACTCATTATTCTAATTCTACGCAAAACCCAAGTCCTACGCCGACTTCTCAAACACATGCTCCCAGTAATTTAGGATACCTTCTAATGGTCCTGAATTTATTTTACCCCCTCAATTTCACGGAGTTTGCTAACATCTCAAATTGGAAAGCTCCGATCCCTAGCAAAGCGATTTAACTTCATTCATCAGAATTCCTAATCTAAATTGAAACATCCTGACGCATTTACACGTATTGTATAACGCGGCAATTGAAAACTCGGTCGCAAATTCAGGCTGGACGTCCGTATTAATTAGAGATCTTATTCAACTTGTTACCATTTAGTAAATGGGAGCAGAGTAATTGGCTCGTTCCATGAATGAATCGAATGGACTCACGGGTCGGTTTGACATTGAGGCTCCTTGGAGCGTTCTCTTGTGAGAATCGTTTCAGTAATTGAGAAGTTGTGACTTTGTTACGTCTTTTAGATTCATAGTTCAGATTCTTGATGTGGAGTTATGTTGTGAAATTTATGACAGCATGTCATATTGCTGAAGCAATTCTACAGTCCTTTCGCAGTTATTTTAACTATGATTTTGCATCATTGTCAAAATCACAGAGATCTTTATAGTTGTGGCAATAAGGTTGATATTGAGTTGATGTTGCCAGAGATAAAATAATTTGCAAAAACTGTAAGATTGAATCATCATGATGACTAAATTATGACTGCAGCATTTTAACTTAATTAATAAATAATCGGAAATAATTTAAGTAGTATGAGTATGAGTAACTCAGTACCAAGTATCTATGGATTAGGTGGACCAACTTTCAAACAGTTTCGTGTATGTAGCATTTGTGTCAGACATCCATTTATGAATCTTCATTTTTCACAGGCTTTATCAGTAGCGAGACAGTTGGGAGCGATGACCTATGTAGAGACATCAGCTCGAGCTTCTACAAAAGGCGTCAAAGATGCCTTCGAGGTAGCTGCACTAGCCGCCCTTGGGAAACTAAACAAGCAGCAGATGAAACAACAGGTATACATCACTTCATATCACTACACACAGCATAATATTACTTTAATCTTATCTTCCCCCTCTTTTTCCCTAACGTGCTGGACAGCATTCCAAGCGGATTCTAAAGTAGGTACGTAGACAAGGCTTATAGCTATATCCAACAAGTATATCTGGAAGTCCTTCCGTGTGAATCTAAAAATAACTTCCATTCAAAAGGAACAAAATAAAATAATGCTTTCTCCCAACAGAAACAAGTGGGCCGCAGCAAAAGCAAGCGCGATCTGAAAGCCGAGCTGAAAGGGCGCGCGAAGAGTTGCTGCGTCATGTGATCCGTCGCCGGCCACCCCTCCCGGTGGCCGCACGACTGCTAGGCGACCACCGCCCTTCTTCTTGAACCCAACCGTTCCTCAGTGGAACAAACCCGGGCCTAAGTATACGCCTCGTGGAGCACCCGACGTAATTATTCACTGACAAGTTCCCCGTCATACATAGGAGGCAAAAAAATACGACACATATATTTAATGTCATTATTTAAAATATTTATGTAAAATAACTACTTGCGAAGTGATCAAATAATTTAATTCTAAGTGTGATTCATTATCAAAAGCCTAATAGAGAACTATTATTATTAATGTACTGTAAATTTTAAAGGGAGCGGAACGAAGTTCTTTGGATTTTTAGGTGAAGGTATCAGTAAAATAAAAAGGTGCAATGTAATTATAGCCCTCAGGGTTGGAGCGTGAGCCTGTGATAAAGTTAAAAATAGAAAATTCGCGAGAAAAAATAGAAACGTTTTAGATTGAATTAGAAAGGCGAGACAACGCTAATTTTGGCATTTTATCACCATCAACAGTTGAAACATTAATGTAAAAAATCATTTTAGTTAGGAACAGATATGTGTTTTCATATACATTGACATAACGACGTAAGTTTAACTTGATGTTTTTCTATATGATAGCATTTTCATAATAATATACGTATAGAATGTAATGGAAGTTAACGAGGCTCCGTTGTTTTGTGTAGGACCAATGTTGCTCTTATTTTAATGCAGTAGCTTGTTTGTTTTTAAAGCTACGAGCTATACATTTTCTTTGTGATATACGTACGTAAATGTAATTAATAAAAATAAAATGCACAATGGTGGACAATACTAAATTACGGAGGTCCATAATGCTAGTTAGTTTCACGTCCATGTTTGCTATAGGTGTTAGATTTTTGTACGTTTACAATATGAAAAATTGAATGTTGCTTGCCTGTAGAAGTTCGTATACCATTTCGTAATTAGGATCATCTTTCCTTGTCATCGTAGGAATAAAAACATCTTTATTTGCCTGTAAAATATGATTAATAAAATATATTTCATTAGGTGACAAAGTCCGAATTTAAGTTTTCAAAATCGTAATATTTAGTATTAAAAAAGTACATCACTGATAATATAAACAATTATTTTCGTTTTCCCTTTTGGTAAAACGTCTGAGAAAAAATACTTGATCATTCTATGAATAAAAATGGCTGTCGTTTTTGTGCCGCGAAGCCCAAAACGTCAAATAATAATAATAAAGGGAGCTATTGAGTTTCATAATTAGGTTTTCAAGTCACGCGTGGCAAAGGCGAAGCTTCGTCGGAGTCACGATTGCTTTTCTGTTCCCTAATGCAAAGTAAAACTAAAAATGAAAATATTCATAACGCGAGTTTTATTGTATTTGGTGAAACTTAATGTAAGTATGAATAATGATTTGGTTTAATAATACATTCTTTTCGTAGCGTGTCGATGGCAAAATAATACATAGAATATAAAATTTGTTTGCCCAAAAATTCACCAACGCTAATCTGTTTGCTAACACAGCCATATTGAGTCCTCAAGACAAGTGTACAAGTGACAGGGCGGTGGCATGCGGTCCAAGATGGGAGGTGGGCCATTGTATGTGTAGAGACGCCGTACACACACCGGAGATAGAGATTGTCTTTGTTGCGGCCGACTTTGGTACGCAGTGTATTTAAGGTTTTCCAAGTCGGCCACGGCAACTTGTGTCCGGATGGGAGGCTCTCTGATAGTCCGATAAAGGAATCAGGGGGTTTAAGCAGCTCTTGCCAAAGGTCGCATCTTCGTCGCATCTTTTGGAGGGATAGCCACCGGCTTGACTCACGCACTTATAAAAAAAACTTTTGCGGCTTTTAAGCCTGTGGGACATTCTAAGTTGTAGTTATGCATTGGGTGGCTTAATAATGCATTAGTAACTAATTGATGCCACAAAACTAAAATTACTGTAAAACGGGGTGAACAGGGATGCAGGAGTGAAAATAGATAAAATAGAATTTAGCTTTGGAATTATATAGTTTGTTGCCAAAAACAACTCTGATGTGTTTACTGTTTGTTATTTAACGAGTAACTTTCCTTGTTGGCAGCAAACTATAATATTTCAACGTTAAAATCCATTTTAAAGTTTCGTACCTGTTCGACCCTTCATCCCTATTAACCTCGTTTTACGGTACTCTTTCTAATAGTAATGTTATGTATCGACATTATGTCACATTCATAGTTCAAATTGATTGTTGGCAAAATCAGGTATTCTTCAAAAAGTACATTTCTAGTTAAGTAAACAAAAATCTTCATATTGAACAAATTACATGTTAATTTTATTAACATTATTTTTGATTGTTTAAAGTATTGTAAGTCGATACCAAGCTTTAAATTCAATGTTAGCTTTAATTATCATTATATTTAAACATGTAGTTTTAGTATTTTTTTCATTAAAAGCGATGATCGGACAAATTTTTTATTTATCTACCATATTCTTTATTTGAACAAATGTACATATCATGTAAGTTTTGTATAAATAAGAACTCTGACTTCATTTACGAAAAAAAAACTCATTATAAATCATTAGTAAAATTATAAAAAATCATTGGCCCTTAGAGAGACACAATATCTTCTCATTCGCAGACATTTAATAAAGTAAATATAAAATGAACGACAATGAATGGATTTAACTATTTTGGAATTGGACGCATCGTAGCAAATGAATACGTTGAGTGACATTCAAATTATCTAGATGTATTCTCTAAAAGAAACGAGATTACAATTTCATTTCAACTCTGTAATTGGATTTTAAGCATTTGGATTACCTACTATTCTAGAAATTATTTTTATTTAAAGGTCACTTTTTGCAATTTATATTTATAAAATGCAAAGGGCTGAAAATAATAAAAGAGAAAGTTAAAACTATAAACCCAACTACGACAAAAACGCCAACTAAGCAACAATATAGATTTTATATATAGCCTAAGTCACAAGTAATTACTAAATCATGTAATTAAGGCATAAATCGTACAGATTACGCCCTTCCTTTTGGCTTCGCAATAGTCGGATAAAAAAGGGACAAAAAGGTAAAACCAAACGTTTTAAAAGCTTTGACGAATGCACCTCTTTTCACAATTTTACTCAACTCAGACTACCTTATAGAACAGGTGTTTCATTTTGCATAATCTGAACTTTGCAATATTGTTTTTATCGCAAATATTTCACTTTTTTCATTGTACAGTCGCCAGTAAATAAAGTTACCACAAACTGTCAAATTTCTCCAAATGATTTCAAATCTTAAAATGTTGATGGTTAAGTTCAAAATCGAATGAGAAAATTTGACAGTTTGTGGTAACTTGATATGCTGTACTTTGTGTCCATCGATTGTTTAATATTTTTTTTTTTTTATAAAATAAAGTTCTATAAGAATAGACGTCAGAGTTTCTACAAATGCCTTACCTGTAATGTTATTTCTTAATTGTATATGTAAACAATGTTTTTAATATTAGACGACTTATTAACTTGACGTTAGGCCACTTTGAATGTTGTTTCTAGATATATAGCGTTCAGTGTTTTTGATATCTGTCTTTTATTTTACCTTCCTTAATACCCACCATTCATCATAATCATCATCGTCCACAGCGTTGTTCCACCCACCGCTGAGTATAGCCGGCCTCATCTTTGTGCCATGATTCCCTGGTCTGTGCGAGTCTCATCCAGCAGGCTTAGCATGACGCTTTCTATTTCTTCGAAGAATAGACAAGGCTCTTTGTAGACAAAGTGACATTTCGTTTCTTTTTTGACATATCACCGTAGAAATCCTTCTACATAAAAAGGACCTAGACAGAGATCGTTAGAAACGAAAGACAAGATGACATATTGTAGAAGGATTTCTACGGTGCGATGTCAAAAATGGAGAAACGAAATGTCACTTTGTATAGAAAGAGCTGTATCTATTCTTCGAAGAAATACAAAGCGTCATGCTAAGCCTGCAGATCCTCCCCGCGATGTTCTGTAGGACCACCCACCTAGCTATTAGTCTTCCAACGCTCCACCACTATCAATAACAATGTCACAAAAAGAAAACTACAGGGTACTATTAAGACTCGCTTACAAATCGCAAAGTACATTCATTTAGCGCTAAGCGAAATTGAAACATCGTTCTGTCTCCGTCAATAATTTGAAGATGACAGAGACAGAATGATGTTTCCGTTTAGTGTTTTGTCGTGCAATCGGGCCTTAGCCGTATTTATAATGCTAACTACGTCTATATTGTCGCTATACAGCGAGTTAAGGCTCCTACATACTGGCGCGACTTGTCGCGCGACGCGACACAAAGACACCGCGTGTAGCGCTACAAGCGGTGCCTGGGGCCACGTTGGTTGTCGCGACAAGACGAACTACACTTCGCGCGCCCTCTGTTTCTCAGTGAGACGTCGAGCGGTATGCGAGAGAGATCGCGCGAAGTGTACTTCGTCTTGTCGCGACAACCAACGTGGCCCCAGCATAATTGACCATTGACAAGGATGTCTCAAGTGTTCTCAATTTTTGTTAACGCAAGGAAGCAACTTAGGCATCTTTATAACAGTGAACTCACAAAGAAAGGATTATTAACTTAAGCCAGAACGAAAATACGGTATGTTTTAACATAATGGAAGTTTTCAGTCAAGTCAAAAGACTAAAATACAAAACAAATTATGCAAACAATCGGGTAACCTATCACCATCTAAACTAATATTATAAAGCGTTTCAGACACTATGAATATAACATAACATCCCGCCTTGTTTCCCCGAAGGGTTGGGCAGGGGTGTACCCATACTATGAATAATAATATCATCATTATCATCATTTCACCGCAGCCACCGGTTTTGTGCTTCCCGCATACAGCGGATGCCTGCGGCCTTCACAAGGTCATCGGTCCACCTTGTAGGAGGTCTTCCAACGCTACGTCTTCCGGTACACGGTCGCCACTCCAGAACCTTTCGGCCCCATCGGCTATCTGCGAACAATGTGCCCACTGCCATTTAAGTTTGGCTATTCTTCGGGCTATGTCAATAACCTTGCTTCGCCTGCGGATCTCTTCATTTCTGATTTGATTACGTAGGGAAACTTCAAGCATAGCCCTCTTCCCCTTTCGGTGACTTTAAGCCTTCTAATAATATAATATAAAATAGAAATATTATCTTCAACACCACAGTAAATATAACGTATATTTTAATATATATTATATATCAAACCATTACGAAATCAAATCATTTATTGGTTTGCAAACATGGGTAATTAGTATATAGATGTTTTATTACGAGTATAATAGTTGGGGAAAAAGTTTCATCGCATTTTTTAAGAAAATTCAAAACATTTTTTAATATAGTTTATTTACATTTAACTAAAGTATGTACGTAGGTACCATTTTGTTCGATAACTTTTTGCCATCTTGTAGGTAGGGACATGATCCCATTGCTATAGAAAGTTTGGGACTTTTGATCATAATACCGCGACAAGTGGTTTTGGCAGTCCTCTCGTGATGTTAACCTGACACTGCCTAAAGAATTCTGAAGAGACAGAAACAGCTGGAAATCTGAAGGTGCAAGGTCAAGACTATACGGCGGATGCATTAACACCTCCCAGCCAAACTCTCTTAATTTTTGCTGAGTGGCTAAAGATGTGTGAGGTCTAGCGTTATCATGATGAAAAACCACACCCCTTCTGTTGATTAATTCCGGCCGCTTTCTCTCAACTTCTTGCTTTAATCTCATCAGTTGTTCGCAGTAGAGTTCAGAATCGATGGTCCTGCCTGGTGGTAACAGCTCATAATGAATAATGCCCTTCCAATCCCACCACACACACAGCATCACCTTGTTGCGAGTTAACCTATTGACCGCCACGTCAAAAAAGAAAAGACGTGCCCTCGGTGCCAAGCTAAGAATTATTCCTTGAAATCTGTCATGTAGTCGTGACCGTGGCGTGCTGGGCACATTTTGCGCTGTCATCTATACATGACTGTGGCGGTCAAAAGGTTAACCCGAGTTTGGCCAGTCTGTGAAGCCTGACCGGCCTTTGACCACGACCTTTTTCGCACGTTCTGGTCGTACGTGATCCACTTTTCATCACCAGTTATCAGCTTCTTCAAAAATGGTTCGGTTTCATTACGTCGTAATAAAGAATCACAAATGAGTACACGGTTCATTAGGTTTCTTTCAGTGAGCTCGTGAGGTACCCAAATATCGAGCTTTTTTGTGTACCCAGTTTTTATTTCAAATGCGCCAAAACTGTTTTGTGGTCAATTCCTAGTTCTTCAGCTACGTCGTAACTACTGATATGCCACTTACTTACTCTTGCTCCACTTTTTCAAAAATGGCATCCATTTTATCCGTAATAGGGCGACCAGAGCGGCGTGCATCTTTGACATCAAAATTTCCGGATTGAAAACGCTTAAACCAAATTTGTGCTACTCTCACAGACACTGCACTAGGTCCATAAACATCGCATTTTTTTTTCGCGGTTTGCGTTGCATTTTTACCTTTTTTGTAGTAAAATTTTAAAATGTATTGAATTTCTTGATTAGATTCACTCATCTTGACGGTACGAAAAACAAATGAAAATCACAAATTTTCCTAATTTGAATTTGGAATTATGTTCTTTAAAATTTAAACTTTCAATGATACCAAAACCAGCCAGATACAAATAGTATACCCAAAGAGATTTTATTACAAGTTCATACATACTATAATGCGAAAAGACATTTTCCCCAACCTAATATTAATCCCCCATGTTCTACCGTCACATGAGCATGCAAATCATATTATTAATGATTTTTACACAAATTTAATGAATTATAATTTTAAATAACAATTAAGAAAATAAAACAATACAAAATACAAAGTAATTTCAAATAGTTTAAATTACAGTAAAAATGTTATAATAATATAAAAATGTCAAATGTCAACAAGATAAATAAAAAATGTCAAATGTAATAATAGCATGTCAATCAGTAAGTGATTCATCATTAAGGAAATCGTCAATGAATTTATTACTGTCTGTTAGGCCTGTTAGGCCAGTGCGACACCGATTCGGATTCAAACAATAGAAAATCAATCGTGTCTCATTAGCTGTCCTGGACCAAATTAACTGACGGATAAATAATAATAACTGATTAATTACTTTTTCAATGAATATTTCGTTTATTGTCATTTTAAGTTTGAATACATTATGACTGTATTCAAATTATGTTTTAATATATAATATTAGGTACTTTATTATAATTGCGTGGGGCAATACCAAAAAACTTTTTTGTAATGCAAAAAAGTGCGGTTTTACATTTGATTAACATATTGAGTCCGTACTGGATTCCTTTCATTGCAAAAACTGAACAGCCTGTACAAGGGACAAAACGTGCGATTCATAAGACGGTGTCCGGTAGAATGACGCTCTTGAGTCTTGCAATATATTATCGCATATTAAGGGCCGGGTAATCGCCGTTGACCTTGGCCATACAAATGCTCGTCGCACTCATGCCGCGCCGCGCCGACGACGTTCGGTTTCATATGATATATATCGAAAATATGAATACGGTATTTGAAAAAATCACAGATAAAATTATATTTAGATACTGAAATAGTCTGTTCATAAAAAACAAAATATGAAAATATCTTAAGTAGTTTGATAGTAGTTTTTATGATGTGGGTACACATTACTTCCTAAATTTTTTTCATAAAGTATTTTAGGTACTACTATAATACTGAAATATTCACATATACTCGTACAATTGATGTGTATGCGTTCTCTCCATTATAACTTAGGGGTAATAACTGGTTTAAGTCAGTTAATTTATATATCTATGCCTTAAGATAATATATATTTACATTAATCGCTATATAATATATAACGGCTCAGGATAGCCTTTACCAGAAGTGATCATCGTATCAGTGGTTCAGCAGGTTCAATATCATCAGGATTGTTCCCAAATATAGCAGTTGGTCGTGGACGTGGTACGACATCGGCTCCCCTAACATGTCTGTCATCAGAAGAACACCACGCAACAGTCGTTGCAACACTCAGATTTGGGTCTGTCACCAGCCAGTATCAATCTTATTCGACCTTTTCAGTGATTCCAGTAACTTCGTAATAAAACTAGACACTGCGCCGTCTTAAATTATCTTCACTGTGTGATCCCGTTATGAGGTAAAATTTGGAAGTTAGTAATCCACACTAATGTTATAGATAAAGAGGTAAAGTTTGGATGAACTATGTAATCTCCGAAACTACTGATCCGATTTAAAAAATACTTTCCCTGATAGAAAGTTACACCATTGCCGAGTGCGATATTATATATTTTATTGTACGTATAGTTGGCTTCCCTCTCACAGAGAGAAGGCCTGTGTCCCAGCAGTGGGAACATTATAGGCTGATTATGGCTTCCATGCGGTTGGAGTCGCGGGCAGAAGCTAGACTTAAATACCAAAGTTTAAGTACCCAAAAAAGTATCTAATAAACAGCCTGAACAATTCAATTAAATAAATGAGAGCATCTATCAAGGAATTACATCTTACTGTGAACCTTTATCCTGCGGTGACGGTATTTCTCCAGATCTGTTAGTCGTAACGGCCCATAGGAAAGGCCTATGTTCGGCATTGGACGTTTAGGGATATTTATTGGCTGTTACAATGACTTACGACCTTGAACGAGTACATTTGACACGGATACCTTCTAGTAGCGTGTCGTTAAGTCCTACGATTTATTCCTCAAGGGTTTGGAGTAACAGATTTAGAATCCATACTAAAAATTATATATTATTCTAAACTACGCAACGGATTTTAACCTATTGACCGCCACATAAAAAAAAAGCGTGCTCTCGGCGCCAAGCTACGAATTATTCCGTAAAATTATTAAATTATTCCGTTTAAACTGTCATGTAGTCGTGACGTGACCATGGCGTGCTGGGCACATTTTGGTCTGTCATCTATACATGACTATGGCGGTCAAAAGGTTAATGCGGTTTTCATTATCATGAAGACTTGTACAGAATTTATTGTGGAAGGTTTATAGTATATAATATAGGATCTAAGGGTAAGTAACCTTGGATTCGGACATCATGTGGCCAGAAGATGGGTTTCGTGCAATGCAAACACTGGGTGCGATACACAGCGTTTATTAAAATCACAAATGAAAACAATAACTACAAATTACAATTAACACAATAACTGAGCACAACGAATCGAGTACAGTTCCGCGACGTCATTACTCCGATGCGATCAGACACTGAATATCCTCCTCGCCGTGGGCTTAAAACATCACGAATCTATAGAAGCGCGCTAAGGTATGCGTAGATCACGCGAGGTCGCCAGTTGGCGCGCTTGCGATTCGTTTCGTGTTCGTACTAATGACCGGATCCGACATATACAGGGTGATTGGAAGATGGATGCAAAGCTTTAAGGCGAAGATAGTACAGACAATTTAGAACCATTTAAGCCATGGTTGTCTTAGACGAAGTCTTACCAAATATTTTTAACCAAATTTTTAAGTTTTTTTTCGGAAATTCTCAAAATTTAATGTAAACTGCATAATTATGGCCAAATTGAATGATAAATGAATTAATTTTTTATTTATTTAATTAAAGTAATGTGTAAGCAATCAAGCAAAACATGTTTTAGGCTTCTGTGTCATTAGACATTTTTTTACGGACATTTAAAGCTCAGAAAAAATAAAAAAAATTGTACAATACGTCTTTTAAACCTTATAAAAAAAAAACGGAGGGTGCTTTTTTTGTTCAAACCTTTTTGAAGACATGCTTGATAATCGCTCTTTCTGTTGAGGTATTACTTATGCGGATATCTTACAAATTATTGAAATTAGGGCCTGCAAACCAATTTGAGGGACAATTTTTTTATTTTAGGCAGACTAATTAAAACAACATTTGAATTAAAATTATTTATTTTTCATGTTCAAAATGACGGCCGTGATTCCTAATACAAGCACGGCCCCGTCTTCTAACTTCTGTAGTCGTTATTTTCAACATCATCTCCTGCTTCATTGTCTCAAACGCTGAATTTATTCTTTGTATCAATTCTTCTCTAGTGTTTATTTCTATGTTGTTATACACCAGTTCCTTGGCCCGGCCCCACACGAAAAAGTCCAACGGGGTCAGATCTGGGGAGCGAGCGGGCCAAGGGATGGGTCCATCCCTGCCGATCCAGCTATCAGGAAAGCAATTGTTGAGGTGTTCCCTTACATTTAAAGTCCAATGCGCTGGACAGCCGTCTTGCTGAAAGATGACTGTTCGGTCTCTTTCGAAGATCGGGACACCTGATTCCTCTACCAGCAGTGGTAAATCAATTTGCAGAAATTGCAAATAATTTTCGCCATTCAATGGATCAGGCAAAAAGTGGGGCCCAATCAATGTTCTGCCAATTATTCCAGCCCATACATTCACAGAGAATTTCATCTGAAATGACACCTGCTTCTTAAAATGTGGATTGTTGTCTGCGTCGGCCCATTCATGGATGTTGTGAAAGTTTGTAATACCTTCCCTTGAAAATTTACTTTCATCCGTCCACAAGATTGATTTCAGAAACCACGAATCTTCGATGTCTCTGTTGAGGAGGAAACGGCAGAACTGAATTCTTCTTTGAGGATCTTGCTCTACTAGACCTTGCACACTCCTGCCATGGAACGGATACTTATCATTTTGGTGCATTGTATGCCACACCTTCCATTGAGAAATGTTTAAATTTCGCTCTAGTACTGGTAGTAGGATCCGCTTGAAATGCTGCTAAAATGTCTTCGTCGACGGCAGTTTCGTGTCTGCCCGGGTTGACTCCAGGTTCCACGCGGTGAAACCCATCTTGGGCAAGACGACGAAACGTGTTGTAAAACACTCGGACATTCGGTATCCTGCGATTCGGATAGCGCTCTTGATACATCCGTCGCGCCAAAGATCCATTGCCGTCTGCTCTACCATACATAAATACGATATCCGCATATTCTTGATTGGAAAAAGTAGCCATAGTCACTTAACAATTAAGAAAAACGGCGTAGGAGCGCACTAAATGTCAACTCAACACAATTAAGTCAAAAATCAACACGTGCAGGAGCGCGAGGCTACGACTGGACACGGTGAAACAAAAAAGTTCAAAACTAACGCAAACAACACGTGCAGGAACGCAAAGGGCTACAACTGAACACGGTAAATTGTGAATCAAAACGACAACGTCCACTCACAAGGGCAGTAGTTTGACTAATAAGTAAAAGATGTAACGGCTTCATCACAGACCGACTGACCCTGACTAAAGAAAAACGACTTTGTTGCCTCAGTAACTAAGACCATTTTGCTGTAAAAACCAACTCTTATCGCTTTTTGCTATTCATTGGGCGTTCTACCTGGAAATGCCGTCGCACCGCGCTCGGTGGCCATTGTTTAGAGAATCCCCTCAATGGGTTCCCCTCAATTGGTTCCTGCATGTGCCAAAAATTCTTAGAATTGAACAATGTTATCATTTCGAGCACATAAAGTATTCTTTTAAGCAAACATTTTGTGTTTTGTTAGACTGCCTAAAATTTAAAATTTCTCCCTCGAATTGGTTTGTAGGTCCTAATTTCAATAATTTGTAAGATATCCGCATAAACGATACCTCAAAAGAAAGAGCGATTTTCAAGCATGTCTTCAAAAAGGTTTGAACAAAAAAAGCACCCTCCGTTTTTTTTTTAAATAAGGTTTAAAAGACGTATTGTACAATTTTTTTTATTTTTTCTGAGCTTTAAATATCTGTAAAAAAAATTTCTAATGACACAGAAGCCTAAAACATGTTTTGCTTGGTTGCTTACACATGACTCTAATTAAATAAATAAAAAAATAATTCATTTATCATTCAATTTGGCCATAATTATGCAGTTTACATTAAATTTTGAGAATTTCCGAAAAAAAACTTAATAATTTGGTTAAGAAAATTTGGTAAGACTTTGTCTAAGACAACCATGGCTTAAATGGTTCTAAATTGTCTATACTATCTTCACCTTAAAGCTTTGCACCCATCTTCCAATCACCCTGTATAATAAAGAAGTCTTGCCGTTTTTTCAAGTCGTTAAAACCGTGCGAAGCAGGGGTTGCTAGTAATATTATAAATGCTAAAGTAACTTTCCATTTCAGGCCTAAACGGCTGAACGGATTTAGATGAAATTTGGCACACGGATAGACCGTGACCTGGATTAGTACTTAGGATTTTTTTGTTGTCTCAGTAGTTGGGTAGGGTGGGTAAGTTTGCGCAGTTTTGAATAATTCGATCATAAAGATAAAACATACGGATTTATCACAGGTTTCTTTATTGTAGTTAAATCTAAACTAATCTGGCTATAACTTTCAATACTAATTATTGAGCAAACACAATCACTTTTTACTTAATTAACAAAAAAACAGAAGCCCTTGCGCAACATTACACAACCCAGTGTGTAAAATTGCGCATAGATGGTGATAAGATGGCGCAGTGTTCGTTGAGACAAATCACTTGCATAAATCACATTTAAATGCCCCGAAACCCAAATAATCTTCACTTACAATAACACTTTTCGTGCCACCACACCTGGCACGTATCGCACTCGATCCAATCTTCAACAATATCCAGGGTTATCAAGTGGTCACAGAAACCGTGTTCTACATGTGTTCGTGTGCACTAAATGTAACGTCATATCTACCTAGCTCAGTTGCATATTGCGGTTGCAGCAACCGGTATATTAGTGTTGACTCAGCCATTCCTAAAGACAAAGCAAATTGTCTCTTGCTTTCTCCTTTACAAATACGCTTACGAGCATCCTCGATGATTGACGGTGAGCAAATTTCATGGATAGTTTTGCGTTGTCTTCGTGACATTCTACAACAAAGTGAAGTGCTATTTGAAATAATTGATAGTAAGCAATTTTCATAAATATAAATGAATATTAGTTGTGTGTAAGTCTGCGCGTGCAATCCACCCCCTAAATGCGCAAACTTACACACTTGGCGTTTAACGTAATCATCTTGATACTACTGCCATCTCTTAGAAAATTAATAAACTCCCTTGTTTCTAGCCGAAATTTCAAAGCTAAACACAAGTAAAACGATCAGCAAAACAGTGTAATAACAACAGGTTTTTTATCAGTTATACTTGCAAAATGTCAAAAAATTTGATAATAATAAAAACTTTGAACTCATCTGGATTTTTGGAGCGCGTTGCATGCAAAGCAATCAAAACACGACTGAAATTGGCAGCGAGTTTCACGCCGATGTCGATTAACCACGTGTGCGCAATCTTATCACCCGCGCAAACTTAAGCCAACCTACCCAACGTTTCCGTGAGATACTTTCCATTTTCCACGCGGGCGAAGCCTCGGGTAAAACCTAGTAATTTTATTACTTCTTAAAATCGGTCTATCTCTAAGTCTGTGAATAAATAGACGAAGAGTTTTTGACAGACGTGAGCTTAACATTGGATGAGCATCACAAAGTAGAATATGGTCAACAAACGAGTGTTTGTTGACCATATTCTGCTTTGTAGAATCATGACATACAAAGAACAGAGTAAAGGATGTTTTTTTTTCCTTGCCTGACTACCTAATAAGTAAACAAATTATTCCAAAAAAAACCAGATTATTCCACTTTGGAATAATCTGTCGCACCAATGGGACACTGTGTACCAGTAATTGATTTTGGTGAGGCAAATTCAAGTCGCATAAACTATGAGTTCAATTTTTCCCACTAACGAAATGTTTAACGAAATGTTATGACGACGATAGAAAATTGTTTCAGGTACTTTAACAAAAAAATCAAGTGGGATCAGAGAAAAGAGTGAAGGACGATAAACTTGATGAATTCCGTGTTGTTTTAAAAATGAAGAGTCTTTAAAATAACGCCAATTTTCAGTAACTTTATATATACTTCATCAATTTATTGGCTACGACTTTTTACTGCGTAGAATATTCTTACTGCTTCATTGCTCTAGTACTCGCAAGCGCTACTGCTGATCATGAGGTCCTGGGTTCGAATCCTAAGTCGGGCAACGTGATATTGGATTTCTACACCTGGAATATCTCAATAGCAGCCCGAAGTCTGGATTTGTGCTTGGATGATGGCAATAGGATTGGCCCCTATGGGGGGTAACCATCACCTCTTATAGCAGTAATATTTTAATATTATTTCACAGTGAGAAAGTGATGGAGCTATACAGGACTTATAGCTCCATCTCTTTCTCACGCAGGCATGATGTTATGTAATATTCTTAGTATGGATGTTGAACAAAAACCCATAATTCAATTCAAAATTGTTCTGTATAAATGACAATGCATGAAAAATGCTTTCAACGTTAATAGTTTGATATTACTATCTTCAGAAGGTCAAGGTGAACCTGAAGGTTGTAGGGGTTAATATATTATTTGACCTTAGTGAAACTTCAGAAATACCTATGGGGAACAACTTATAACGTGCGAAGTTTATAAGTTATTTAATTTGTAATGTAATCTTGGGATGCCTAAGAAATTTATGTGTGTCTGATGACATTATATAGAAGTTTAAGTTTAATAACTTGAAAAGACATGCAAAACTAAATAAGATGGAAAGGGAAAAATACCTACTTTACACATAAGTGTTAACAATATTTATTAAAAGAGCTAGAGCAATATATAGCTGCTGCCAGCGGCTACGGCCGCGTGGCTTTTTTGACTTACTTAGTGGTGGAACTACTGGTTATATTTTTACAGTGCCTCTGTCTCTAGGTTCACATAGCGCTCTTACCACGACATGTTGTATTGTTCAGAAAATTATTTCAACCAGTAATGTGTTTGACAAAACAAGGTCGTTTGTAAGACTAGGAACGACGAACTATGCGATTGTGACAGCTCGGCGACTAGACACAACGACAGGCTGCTACTGCGGTGGCTCATCGTACTTTGGTCCCACATTATAAGACAAACTTCTTGAAGAAGTTTGCTCAACAGACCGTTTTTTCTTATGGAACATACGGATTCTTTCAGGGGGACTACTCTCTAAGTTCGAAGATACGGGCCCGTTCGAAAGTAGTTGATCCGTCAAAACAAGTGACAGATTCAATTTTTCGAACGGGCAAAAACACATTGCGATAAGCGACAACTGTCAAATCGTGTCGTCATTCTCAGTACGGGCTCCGAAGTAATCTTATGTCCGTATGTGATACGGATGTGATATGTGTCCTAGGTGTAGGAGAAAAAAAAAGGGGCCTCCCTTTGTTTTTTTTTTTTGGATGGGAAATTATCAAATAACTTCTCCCGCTCTGGGCGGAGCGAGAGGGTGTGTCAGACTCTTACTTACTAAAACGCATCCGTCTTCCTTCCGTTGCCTGTGCCTGCCATTGCCTGTGTGTGTTGCAGAGGCCTCGGCAACCCTTTCGTACTTTCCCGCAACCCCGGCAGGCATTGGCCCTAGTGGACCCCTACACTTGTGCTGACATCTCTTTGAGGCGCGCGTGGCACACAACGCGCCGTCGACTTGGGCCTAGTCCGTACCGGACGGCGAATTACTCATTGCTCACCGTCCGCAAGAACGCGCCTACGGTGGCCGGAAATCCACCCGGGATTCTCGACGCCCAGGGCGTCTCCTGCGGCGGCTAGGGGGAGAGGGCGCGGATTTTGACTTTCCCTCAACCGTCCCTCCTCCTCCTTCGCGAGCATTACTGCTTCGCAGACCTACAACGGCCCCCTGGAGCGAGACGTTTAAGGGTATTTTAAATATGGAAGGGGTAGTTTCAGTTGAAAGAATAGTAGATTACATGAACAATGTAAGTAGCAAATAGCAATCGGTTTCTTAGAAGTGCTACTTTTATAATATCATAACCGGAATGAAAAATTGGTAACAAGAGGTAGATACATAATGGATTTAATATATTGTATAGGATTAAGTGGCAAAATCAAATGTTTTTGAACGTCATAATTACATATGTCAGTCACCCAAAACGCCCGCACTTCCTAGTACTGTGGAGAAGAAGTGGCTCAACAAAACTCCTCAGCAGCACAGCTGTCTGTTCAGATACAAGAACTTGATTCTATACAATAAGATGCCCGATTTACATGGTACGATTTAATTGCCTGTGGCCTGTAGCATATATACGATGAGCAGGTAATTGCTGAAAATCAGCGCTGTTGACGATAGTTTTAACCGAAGTCACAGCATTTCGCTGAGCAACGACCTGTTCTCGCACAGATGCGACGCACTGTTTAGTTGTTCTTACTATTGTTGTAGTTTGTTACAAAAGTAGTTAATTTTCCCACTCTGTAATCGGCATTTTATTTTTGTTTTGATTGTTTGTTTGATATCAATTGCCAGAGGCCGCAGCAGACGCCCTGGGCGTCGGGAATCCCGGGCGGATTTCCGGGCGGGCTTGCGGACGGTGAGCAACGGGTAGCTCACCGTCCGGTAAGGACCAGGCCCGGGTCGACGGCGCGTTGTATTCCACGCGCGCCTCAAAGAGATGTCGTCAGCACAAGTGTAGAGGTCCACTAGGGCCGATGACTGCCGGGGTCGCGGGAAGATACTAAAAGGTCACCGAGGCCCCTGGCAACACAGGCAACAGGAAGGAATACGGGTGGGTTTTAGTCAGTAATAGACACACCCTCCCGCTCCGCCCGGAGCGGAAGAAGTTATTTGATGATTTCCCATCCAACAAAAAAAAAAGAATGTCACAACACAGAGCAAAGCAATGTCTGTGGTTCCTGGCCCTGACATCAAGCATTGGAACACATTGTTAATATAATGGTTCAAATACGAGGCTTTTGGCTACTTTTTATGTGTTTAATTTATGTAATCTTTTTGCAATGTGCGTTTTGTTTGTGCGGAACAAACATTTTTTTTTTCTTTCTTTCATATACCATTAATTGAAGCAACAATAGAAGTCGCACCGTCTAAACAGTGTTGAGACAATGCAATTCATTTGTTGCTTCAATTTTATTGTATGCCACAAGCAAGAAACTTGCATCGTGTTAAAATGGCTTTATAATTTTTTCGTAATGTATGAAGTATGAACCTTCTTTTTTCCTTTACACAGTGAACGCATAACCTCTTTCTAGTGGCAGTTCGTTTTATTACAACCGAGGGAGCGAACACGTCTCCCTAAGTGCCAATTCCGAGCATATAAGCTATATACTATAACATCTTACAAGATGTCTGCTAAATATTGATGGAGTAATGTCGGGTGTGAGCAGTGTTGCGTTTGTATCTGGATGAATAATGGGCAGTGATAGGAATAGGTAGTGCCTATTAGCCTAAACTTCGAAGAACAGAGACAAGAAACGGAGACTTCCTTAGGACTAAATTATTTCCGGCACATCTGTCTCGAAATTTCGAGACAACACTTAAATACATTTAAAAAAACGTGTTATTTGGAATAAGTAATTCGTCTATATTTATCTAAAGTTTGTCTATAAATGTGATAGTTTGTATGGATGTCCATTACTCAATGCCACTGAAAATGCTGATTTTGGTAGTGATATAGATTAAGGTGTGGAATAGCACATATGCTACTTCCTATTAAAAAAAAAGTATAGTTCCCATGGGATACAAAAACAATAGTACACGCGGGAAAAGCCGCGGGCATTAACTAGTTAAAAAAAAAACGTAACCTTTCACACCACCGATATTGTCTGGCGATTTTTGGAGATTTCTATTCAAAAAAAAAACGAAAGAGAAAATGCTCAAAAATCGCCGGTCGATATCGCTCTAGGTTCATTAAATAATTAATGGGCTCTAAAGGAAAAATAAAACACATAGAATATTGTTGTAACAAATATATGTATATTTATATTATTTTAAAATATGACGTAATTGGAAACCATGAAACAAAATGTACAGAAGGAAAGATTTAAGAAACAAATTTATGTTTATCTATCTTTAAATATCTATGTCATATTTATTTTACTGACGTTGAGGGATGCAATTTTTACTCAAATCAAAGTACAAATTAACCTTTGAAGTTTACAAATTAATATTTGAAGCATTTAGGACAATCAGTTTTAATACTGAACTACTAACTGTTCGGTTTTGATAAAGAACTTGATGCATCAAAAATTGCTAAGAATTTGAAAATCTTTATTTGTGTTACAAATACCATAAAAAAATAAAGAACGATTTTAATTTAATCATCGTGATTCGATTCGTCAAGTTCAGTATCAGAACCGAAATTTTCTTTGTCAGATGAGTCATCTAAGTTAAAATACACAATCATATTTTTTTCTATATTTTCAACTGTCAGGCGATTTCTTTTTATGTTAAGAATCCATTTATAAGTTGAAAATGACCTTTCAACATCAACTGAGGTTAAAGGCGCGTACATATAGTATGATCGCTCATCCTTTCCTGCTGTTATCGCTTCACATATGTCTCTAATTTTATCTAAACCGGGATTTCTGTTCATGACATTTACGAGTTTATTTTTTATAAGCTCAGATGAACACCAGCTAAGCACAGTTCTCACGTGATCAAATATTTCAAAGGATTCCGTTAGAGTTAAATTCGATTTTTGTAATTTCTTTAATCCAATTTGTATATCTTTAAAATATTCCTCAATGTAGTCCAAGTCCGATTTCAAGTTTTCCTTTTGAAGAACATTTTTGGCACACCTAATAGATAGCGCGTCGGAACTTCTTAAAAGATTTACAATTGTTTTAATTTGATCATAATATTTTGCATAATATGACACTGCCTCCAACCAAGTACCCCATCTTGTAATAACGGGTTCTGGAGGAAGCGGCATGTGGGGAAAGGTGTTTTTTAACAAGCGCACTCTATTAGGTGATTTTAAAAATATTTTTTTTACGTTTGAAATTAATTCATCTACATCTGAGTATTCGTATCGTATTTTTTCTGCCACGAGATTCAGTGCATGTGCTAAGCAAGTGACGTGTATCATGTTGGGCAAATAATTTTTCAGCACACGTCCCGCTTTTAGCATATATGCTACACTATCAGTGCATAATACAGCAACGTCTCCTACTTTGGATTCATACAAATCGCACCACATATTTTCAAAGCAGTCTATTACAAATTGGGCAATTGTGCTCCCATTAACAATTTCTAGTACTTTGCAAACAACTAAAAATGGTTTTTGTGTGATCGCATTTAAAGGTTTTACAAGTAAATGTACCATGTATCTGCCTAAAAAATCAGTTGTCTCGTCTAAAGATACCCACAGCTTTTGATTTGCAATTTGTTCATAAATCGAGTCAATTTTAGTTTTAAAAATCTTATCTAAATAAACTTTTCTCAGCAATGATTGCTCAGGAAGCTTTTGTCGATTTGTACAATTGCAGCAAATATATTTATGGAAGAATTTTTTGAAAGCGGGGTTGTTTACTTGAATCCAAGGTATATTACATAATATGAGAAATTGTACTAGGTCCAAATAAAATTCTTCATTTGGTTTTTTACTTGTCCCTTTGTGTTTCGGACCTTTAACGTGCCTCTTGACACTACTAAGTCTAGCTGTTATACTGCTCTCGCACTTAGAACAGTAAATCAAATTACTGGCCGGGTCGTAATATAATTCAGGATGAAGTCCAATCCAACTTTGTACTGTTGCTTTCTTAGGCTTGTTCGCCATCTCCAATCTTACTGGTCTCCAAAAAGATGTACGATGGCAAGTACCTAAAATAAAATAAAATTTTAAGTTTTCCATGCCTCAAAAGGAATAACGAACCTTTATAGATACAGGGAGGTGGAAACGAAAGCGGGAGAGGTGCGCGCATTCCAGCTAGGTGCATCGATTGTATCGATTTAAAGATTTTTATTCTTTCATTTTACGCTCTAATAAAGAAAAACGGTTAGATAATATGAACACGCGTAACATCATTGTTATTGAATTTTTTTTTTTCGCATTTTAGTCAATGCGCAAAAGACATATTCCTTTTTGGTTCAAATATTAAAAGAACCAGCCAGAAAAATAATATATTTTGATAGAATTCGTCCACCTTAGTAATTCTTTATGACACCAAAGATATAATATTACTATGCTTGGTAGTATTGAAGTTCACTTTTATATTTGAACCAAAAGTTAAATGCGTATGTTTTTTTTCTTTAACTACGTTTCATACACAATAATTATCTTAAAAACTCCACTAAAAAATATCAAGTTCATACAATTGCATATCAATCTAGACTGTCAAATTGCTAGTTTAAGATAAAATAATATATACATTAATGTTCTTCTTTATATCTAACATACTGTTTGTTTCCCTACAAGAAATAAAATAAATAACTTTAGCCAAAACATTAAAAAGTAATAAATGTTGACTTACCGTATTATTTGATGTAGACAGACAGGAACAATGTTATTGCAGCAAATCGTAATCCATAAATTCAAGCCAAAGTAGTCGTATTAAGAAGATCCAATAAACCAAAAAAACCAGCGAGGGTGAAAAACAATATTCACAAAAACAATACAGGAAGATGCGCACTTAACAAACCGAAGTACAGGATTGAAGTGAAGGTAACCTGCTCGCACGCGGGGCGGTAAGGAGTAGGGGGGGAGAGGGTATGTAGACCCTCCCCGCGCCGCACAGGTATGCGACCATGGCGGTTACCTTTTGTAATTTCTAAGAATAGATAACGAAACGCGCTGCCATAAAATGTGATAATGTGATACCATTATTATGCAATTATTTTAATATCATGCACATTTTTAAATATACTTTAGAAATATATTTCATTAAGATGAAAGAAAAAAAGGTATTTGTATTTTCATTTGTAACTAAATATTTGCACATCATGTATAACGGTAGAATGTAAAGGGACCTCATTAATATTAAGATCATACCACTTTGTATACCTACATTCTGGCAAATAAATGAATTATTTATTTATTTTAAATACCGATAAAATCAAAATCAAAGCATTTATTTCAAATAGACCATTTACGGGCACTTTTGAATAGTCAAATGTCGGTCAGTCCAAGAAAAGTGAAGCTAAATTGCACGTTCCAAAGAGTAGGTCTCTATGGAGAAGAACGTGCAAGAAACTCCATGGACACTCTTTTAAATCGTATTATGTGTTACATATAATGCCTTTTTTTACACTTGAACTTTAGAAATCTCATTAAACGTAGCCGAGAGTGAGCTAGAAAGAAGATATTTACTTCGAAACGTGTACGGCTTCTTATTCAAACATTGTGATTCATTGTGTATTACGATCAACAAGTCATTTACAAAGTGTTCTCCAAAAAAAAATTCAGAAAATTTTATGGTTGTAACAACTGTGTATGTTATTTATTATGATATATCTAGTCGCAAACTTTAGGTAAATATAGACGAATTACTTATTCCAAATAACATTTTTTTTAAATGTATTTATATGTTGTCTCGAAATTTCGGGACAAATGTCTCGGAAAAAAAGTTAGTCCTAAGGAAGTCTCCGTTTCTTGTCTCTGTTCTTCGAAGTTTAGGCAAATAGGCACTACCTATTCCTATCACTGATAATGGGTGATCTCTTGTTCAACTTATTTTTAATATCTTCTTCTTCATGTTCTAAGTACGTCGATGGTATTTTTTTTGCAATTTTTGTTTAAAAATTCATATTGTATTCTAACGCAGTCATTAGGTCCTCACGAGTGCAGTTGACGGGGCATGCGGCGCTAGATGGCATGTGGGAAATTGTCTGTGGAGAGACACCTTAACGCACCGGAGATCTGAGCCGTCATAAACCCTAACGTGTGGAGATTGTCTATGCATTCTTCAAGATGGGATCACGTGTGCTCAGACGGTAGGCCCTCTGATATTATCAGATTTTTTTCTTTATAGGATGGCAAAAAGCTGGCGCCCTACACGATGGTATGTAGTCAGCGCTACGAATGTAGGTACATAAATCAAGGCATCGCAGGCGCATTGCCATCCCAAAGACAAGCTGTCTCATGTGCCTGCTCTAATTAACCCATTTCGAAGACAAAACTGAAATATTTCATGTGTCTGTTATTACAACGGCTCCCCGATAACAGCTAAAGCGCGGTCACTGTCGGACTGAATAGAAAAGAAAGAGAAGCGCGATGACACAACGCTGGTCATTTATTGCAACATATGAAGCAATTAACTATTTACATAAAATCTACTGATTGGATAAAAAAATTAAAACACTATTATGCTAATATGTTGCTTGTAATATAATAATCTGACAAAAAATCAGAATGATTGCATGCATATTAGTATGGTTTTTAATTGTCAGAAGAAATTTTATAGGTATTTTCGTGATTTTTTCTATCGTATCAAAATAGTTGTGTTATGTTTTCAACACACTATCTACCTAGCATATATCCTGTAGAATATCATATATTTTTCTGATTTTGTTTACTGCAGTGGATCATATACTTTTGGGCATTATAAAACTTGTGTTTAGATCCTGTAGTCCCCGCGTGTTAGGACACAGGAACACAGGAACGCTGCTTAGTCCAGATAAAAGCATGGTGGCAGTACTCTCTTAGGACGAACTCCTTCTAATCTTCTAATAGTAACACCTATTGAGTATAGTAATTTTATTTTAGTTACATCGTCTTCACAAATAATTATAACCAATATTGTAATATTTTAGAACATTTTAGAACTATGGAGCTACGTATTTTTGTTTTTTTGTGGATGGGAAATCATCAAATAACTTCTCCCGCTCTGGGCGGAGCGGGAGGGTGTGTCAGACTCTTACTGACTAAAACCCACCCGTATTCAGACCGTTGCCTGTGTTGCGGGGGCCTCGGTGACCCATTAGTACCTTCCCACGACCCCGGCAGGATGGTGTTATGTATGGAGCGCATTCGTCTCCATGCGAAACTGCCTTTTAGAAGAGGCGCCTAGTCGGAGCAATCTGACATGTGTAATAAAATGGTCATATTTATTGTAATGGTGATCGTTTAGTTTAATTGATTTATATAAGTGAAAGTCTAGAATATAACAAATACAATAAATATGACCATTTTATTACACAAACTGACAGCAAGCACATGTCAAACTTTAACTAACTTTAACTTTATAATCAACTAGATGCGCCCCGTGGTTTCACCCGCATAAGTTTTGACCCCGTGGGTATATCGGGATAAAAAGTATCCTAAGTGTTATTCCTGGTTATAAACTATCTGTGTGCCCAATTTCATGCAAATCCGTTTAGTACTTTTTGCGTGAAAGAGTAACAAACATCCATCCATCCATCCTTACAAACTTTCGCATTTATAATATTAGTAGGATTCTATTTTCTTGTTGACGTTGTGCCTTTTAATAACTTGACTTTGACTAAGTATGTTATGAATATTATGGCCTGTAAATGGTTACATTTACCGGGTGATTATTTTTATCGTCTCGAAAAATATAGAAGCTTATTATACAAGCTGTTGTTTTGAACCTGCAAAACATTTCAGGAGGTTGTTATGAAACTCGTAAATAATCGCATAACAATACGATACCAAGTCAATAATCAATAATACTTTTTATTTTAGATTTTTAAATTTTATCTTTTCTTTTTATTTTTTTTTTTATTTTTTTTTTTTTTTTTTTGTTGATTCGGGTCGAGAATCGCTAACATAATTACCTCCTAAAATGTTTTGCAGGTCCAAAACAACACCTTGTATATATAAAAAAAAAAAGAATAAATCGATGAAAAAATATCGAAATTCAAATCATACGCACCCTGTATGATTTGAATTTCGATATATTTTCATCGATTTATTCTTTTTTTTTCTGTTTTTATTGTTTTAGTATGAAAAGTTTACTTCAAATGGGTAGTATTTATTGATAAATCAATTTCTTTACAGGTTGAAGAAAAAGAAAATGGACTATGCCATAGGCTTCTACTCCGTTCACCTACAATACCCTATGTTTTTCGAGACAATAAAAAAAATCAGCCGGTATAATAAAATATTGGGTTTTCACCATCTGGAATTTCTCAGATTTGTGCTCGTTTGATGCCAATATGCTTGTCCCCTATTACATGAGACTTAAACATATGTAACTGGCGACATGGGGATACAACACAATACACTACACTATACAATACAATACACTATACAATGTGTAACTGATTTCTGTTATTTTTAATCATTACAAATTACAGTCTCACTTCCGCTGTACAGTCGAAACAAACCAAAATGGACGAAGGACACAATGTTTTACAAATAATAGTAAAAATTCAGTGTATAGGTAAGCTTATCCCAACTTATTTGGGGTCGGCGCAACAAGTCCCTTTCTTCCATACTTCTCTATTAGTTGAGTTAAAAATTTTGACCTTTCCATCAGCTTTTATCTACTTGAAGTTACAGTATTTGTTAAAATAAATATAAATCTATTCGGTGAACTGAAATCAAAAAGATACACATTTAAAATATCTAGTATACGACATAGAACTGCTCTTCTAGGCAAAAGCTTTTTGGAATGGCATCTAAAATTTACAATAAAATACCTGTAGAGATTTTAAACACCAAGGAACTCCCACTAATCAAACATAAACTGCGTTATTTCTTAATTGACTAAGCCTACACGATCCAAGATTGTATTAATATTAGTAACTGCTACAATCTGTCACCAATACTACAACTGCTACAATCTGTCACCAATACTACAACTGCTACAATCTGTCACCAATACTACAACTGCTACAATCTGTCACCAATACTACAATCTGTCACCAATACTACAATCTGTCACTAATTATTTTTGTAAGATTTACTTTATAAGTGATAACATTTTTTTTTAAACTGCATGTTGACATAATTTATTATTATATGCCTACTAGGCAGGACATAATGGATCTGTAATTTACCTAACATCTGAATGTATAACCTAGGCCCACAATAAAAAGATATGATTTGATTTGATTTGTCATTTCACACAACTTTTCAGTCACCGGTGCCACTTTCAGATTTCCTCTTAAGTATTCATTTCTTATTCTATCACACATCCCTCTTAGCATTCTCATCTCAGCTGCATGCAATTGCCTTTCATTCATCCCTTTTGTAATAATATCATTGTGTACTTATTAATTGCACCAATGACAGTCCCACTTTATGTCCAGGCAAATCACTGTCCATTCCATGGTTGCCTGGAAAGATCGCAAAAAGCGATAAGGCCATTGTATACAGGGTGACATTGAAAACATGCGACAAATCGAAATGGGAGATTGTACTCATCATTATGAACAACTTTTACTAAGGGACCAAAGCTACAATCCCAAAAAAAAAACTGCTGTCCCCTACATTTATGTTCGCAATACCTCATCAAAATGTAGGAAAAGCAGATTTTTTTTTTGGGATTACAGCTTTGGTCCCTTAGTAAAAGTTGTTAATAATGATGTATACAATGTCCCATTTCAGTTTGTCGCAAGTTTTCAATTTCAACCTGTATTTTGTAGTATTTGATAATTTTTTTGTTATGTATTTTTGTGGTGTACAATAAAGTATATATAAATAAAATAAATAAACATAATATTCAAATGGTCGTGTGCTTTAATTCCGGTACACGTGATATTATATTACATTATTAAAGTACTTTGAGTTTTGAACTTATAAAGATCTCCCTTTCCTGTCTTCTAGCTGTTTTCAAAGACATTTACGATATTAATGTTGTTTTCAACTTCGAAGTAGTTTTGTGGTCGTTACTGTGTGGTTAATGGCTTTGGGTTAACATGACAAGGTTCAAAGGTATAGGCTAAAGGTCTAAGTTTGGGCATAGAAATTGGCCCCTGAAACATTGATGGCTAAGTTTCAGAGGTGGTAAAGTTGTACCTAAGTAAGTTAAACCGTAGGGTGTGTGGTTTGTAGTGTCCTTCGTTGACTGGTAATTTGACCATAAGTAGGTAAGTTCTGAACTTTACCTACTTATGTAGCAGTTGAAGACAGTACAGAGTATAAAATCTTGGAGAGCAAATAATCGTGAACCTTTAAAAAAAAAGAGTGAACCTTACAATAGTCTCATATGATGTGTAACATCTGACATCTCACTCACCATGGTAATAAGCAAGACGTGAGCAGCGACAGAAATTAACCTCAGAATTTATAAAATCTAAATACTGAAATATTTATTCTAATCATTATTCATTACTGGTGGTCGCCCACTGATGGAAATTCGACCCCCTCTACTTACAATCTATATAGTACTTACTAATTCCATGAGTACACTAATTCCATGCTATGAAAAATTACTTACTTATTCCATGCTCAAGCTGTCACTTCCTGACACACACTTCCGTCCCTCTTCATGAAATCCCTCCCACAGAAAGCGAGAGGAAAGATGTTACACCGTCCAATATTTAAAACTACATCTTTTTCATTATTTGTTGTTATATATATAATATGTCCGGTAGGTACTGTTTATTTTGATCATATATTTTTTTATTATTAATTATTTAAATCTAAATTAACCAAATTATCATAATTACATATTAAGCACTTTTTGCATGGAACATCACTCCATTCTGTATCTAGGGAAGGGCGTTGTTAGCTGCGCTACAGTTTATATTTTTGCAGCTATCATCGTTTTACATGTTGTACTTAGTCTTGTATTATTGTTCAGAAATAAACTTTTGATTTTTATTATACAAGGTGTCGTTTTGCATCCTCGTCAAATTCAAGGAGGTAACAATGCTAATGCCCTAAGCCTGTCAACTGAAACCAAGTACCTGGGCATCTTCTTGGACAAACAGTTGAATTGGGCAAAACATACCAACTACATCATCACAAAAGCCAGCATATCTCTGTGGCAGTGTAAAAGACTGCTCGGCAGGAACTGGGGAATTAACCCCAAAATTACCTACTGGCTATTCACCACGGTCATCTGGCCAACTATCACATACGGCTCACTAGTCTGGTGGCCCAGGACAGACCTGAGCACAGCCCAAAAAGATCTCGCAAAACTGCAACGGTTTGCTTGTGTAGCAATCACAGGCTGTATGAGTATGTACTACGCCCACCGCCGCCCTACAGGCGATGCTTGGATTGCCGCCTCTGCACCTCATCGTGCGAGAGGAGGCGGCCCTGGCCGCTTTTAGGCTTAACATAACAGGAACCCTGAGCAAAGACTCTAGAGTCAAGCACATACGCATAAGGGAGGATGCGATCAAACGAAGACCGATGATGGAATCACCCTGCGACATAACCCCAAAACTACACTGTTTCCAAAAGCACTACAACATAATACTCACGGAGGAACGGTGTGATTATTCAGGCCCGTATGAGGTAAGAGTATACACCGATGGATCAAAGACCAACTCCGGAACCGGAACTGGCGTTTTCTCACACGTCCTTAACATAAACATATCCAGCCCGCTGGGAATGGTCAACACCGTCTACCAGGCGGAGTGTGTGGGCATTATACAAGCGGCGTATGCCATAGAAGCCAGGAGAGCCACGGACACTCATATTCGCATACTCTCCGACAGCGCCTCAGTTCTCCAATCCCTAGGGAGGAAACACAGTACTTCGAGATTAACACAAGAATGTCACAATGCGCTAAAACGTATAACGATATTCAACCGCAACACAGTGACACTGCAATGGATAAAAGGACACAGCGGATCGCTGGGCAACGACGCAGCTGACGAACTAGCCAGGAGAGCATCCGGCACGTCAGTCTGCGGACCGGAGCCGATCGTACCCATCCCCTTCAACCAACTACGCAGACAAGCGGAAAGCTGGTAGTCCTCGGCACCGGGGTGCAGACAGTCCAAGGAGGCTATGCCATCCTTGGATAGTAAGTTAACCAGGCACTTGTTACGCCTGGACGGGACCGGCCTGCGCCTGTTGGCGGGGACCATCACGGGCCACTCGGACATCGCTAAACAATCATTTCCACACAATAGGCATAACGGACATCCCTCTGTGCAGAGCTTGCATGGAGGCAGAGGAAACCGTTGCGCATGTGCTCTTCGAATGCACAGGCGTCACCCAAATTGCTTATTAAGATCCTCCGTTATATCGAAAATACTGCTGCATTAATTTTGAAATAAATATATGGTAAAGTTGAGGAGTAATTGGTCAAGGACAATGAGACACAATTGATTTTCTATTGTTTGACTCCGAATCGGCGTCGCGCGGGGCTTCCGGAAAAAAAACAGGTTAATGTACTAAGTTTGAAGAAAACAAGATTCCATAAAATTTTCTCTACAGAAAAACATTACAAAGTTACCTCCAAACCGAACAATAAACCGCTAGTATTCAAAAAATACTTTTCTAATTAGATCATGAAACTTTTGCATAATAACTGAAGTAGGTAAATATAAAGCAGAAATACTATGTCATTTTATTACCATTATTTGCACAGTAAAAATAAATTACCGAAACTATCGGCGCCTTGGAGACATCTCTCTGCTGCCCTGTCTCGCTTGCTCGCGTAACCGCGAGCAGTAGTGTGCCTGTTACTAGCTCCCGAACTAAGAGCAGGTAAGTGCCGTGAAAGCATTATGGTAGCCATAACCGTTTACCATAGATGGTTATTGTAGGGTTGTTTACCGTTCGAGCAATCTCAGCAGTATTCAATATTAAGACCATGGAGCTATTTTCAGCTTAATCATGTTTCGGTCTTCAATATTGTGTAGGAAGGTCTTAAGGCTAACTTGGTAAGTTTTGTATTTATTTTTCGATGATCTTCGGAGTTTATAAAAGAGTGGGTATTTTTATTATACAAATGCATTTAAAAAGACAAGGTAAAGTTGTGTGAGAAGATCATGAATCATGTATCTATGAACAAAAAGAGATGGAGTTATATTTTAGGGTTCCGTATCCAAAGGGTGCCATGTAATGATTCTCACGAATCAATAATGAAATAAGTAGGTCTTTTTTTTTAATTTTCGGAAATCGGCATGTGTGGGACACACATGTTAAAACGCGGCCCGTGTGATACCGCACTGTAACTGCCCTTTTACTCACAAACTACTGCATACGCAACGGGGTGACACTGTCAAACTTAATTAACTAAAAAAAAACAAGTATGTATTAATTATTGAGCAGATATCGTAATTTTATTTGATTCTATATGTCTTTCATAGCAGCCTCCTGAAATTTGTGCTGCAAAAACGAGCCATTCGAGCAATTTATAACCTAAGTTGTAGGCATTCACTGAGGGATACATTTAAGGATATAAATATAATGACAGTCGCATCTCAATATGTATATGAGAACCTGATTTATGTCAAAAAGAATATTAATCTATATTCTAGACACAGCGACATTCATAGCATAAATACTAGAAACAAAGACTTACTTATTGTGCCCAAGACTAGGCTCCAAAAAATTAGTAATTCATTTAAATGCCAAAGTATAAAGCCAAGCCAAGCCATGTTAAAGAACTGAGTCTCAATAAATGTAAATCATTTATTAAACAGAAACTGTGTCAAAAAGGTTTCTATAAAGTTAAAGATTACTTGGACGACAAAAAGGCTTGGGATTAATTAAGCTACTCCAATATACCCCCAGGCAACAAACTAATTTTAAACTAAATCTATTTTTATACTGTGTGACATTGATGATTTTTTTATATACACTATGACATTAATATTTACTTTTTGAAGTATTTTTTTTTTAATTATTGTGAATGTGAAGACTTTGTGGATTATTGTTTTTATTATTTTTCTCAGTTTTCATCCCAAGATGAAAACTGAGACCAATCTGGCAGTTTGAGTCATTTAAGCCGCCTACCCAAATGTCCTTTCTTTGGTATTGTTCGTCGAATCGTTGAGCTCCTTAAGTTCTGAGTTGAGCTGCACGATTACTGACAAATGCGTGCACTGACTGGATAGGTCCACTCAATCTGTGTGGTTCTTTCCTCAAAAGACCATTTCAGACACCAATCTACATGGTCTTCACATGATCTGACCAAGATTATGTCTGGACTTTAAAAGAGACTGTGACCTCTGAGTTTGTTTCGGCCTTTCTTCTCAGAGTAGTCAGATAGGAAACGCCTAGCTCAACTAGTTTTTTTTACGTGTAAAAGTGTTTGTACAAACCTACTTACAGAAAATAAAATCATTTCATTTCATCATCATTCATTTCATTTCATGACGAGGATGCAACACGACACCTTGTATATAGCGTCCTCACACTGAAAATTTCAAGTGTCTACCTATTACGATTCAAAAGAAATGTGATAGAAAGACGGACAGCGAATCTTTAGTAAAAGGGTCCCGTTGGCACCCTTTGGATATGGAACCCTAAAATATAACTCCATCTCTTTTTGTTCATAGATACATGATTCATGATCTTCTCACACAACTTTACCTTGTCTTTTTAAATGCATTTGTATAATAAAACTACCCACTCTTTTATAAACTCCGAAGATCATCGAAAAATAAATACAAAACTTACCAAGTTAGCCTTAACACCTTCCTACACAATATTGAAGACCGAAACATGATTAAGCTGAAAATAGCTCCATGGTCTTAATATTGAATACTGCCGAGATTGCTCGAACGGTAAACAACCCTACAATAACCATCTATGGTAAACGGTTATGGCTACCATAATGCTTTCACGGCACTTACCTGCTCTTAGTTCGGGAGCTAGTAACAGGCACACTACAGACAGGGCAGCAGAGAGATGTCTCCAAGGCGCCGATAGTTTCGGTAATTTCTTTTTACTGTGCAAATAATGTTAATAAAATGACATAGTATTTCTGCTTTATATTTACCTACTTCAGTTATTATGCAAAAGTTTCATGATCTAATTAGAAAAGTATTTTTTTAATACTAGCGGTATATTGTTCGGTTTGGAGGTAACTTTGTAATGTTTTTCTGTAGAGAAAATTTTATGGAATCTTGTTTTCTTCAAACTTAGTACATTAACCTGTTTTTTTTCCGGAAGCCCCGCGCGACGCCGATTCGGAGTCAAACAATAGAAAATCAATTGTGTCTCATTGTCCTTGACCAATTACTCCTCAACTTTACCATATATTTATTTCAAAATTAATGCAGCAGTATTTTCGATATAACGGAGGATCTTAATAAGCAATTTGGGGTATTGTGGACCCTTTTTTTTTTGCGTGGGAAATCATCAAATAACTTCACCCACTCTGGGCGGAGCGGGAGGTTGTGTCAGACTCTTAGGTACTGACTAAAACCCACCCGTATTCCTGCCGTTACCTGTGTTGCCAGGGGCCTCGGTAACCCTTTTGGACTTTCAGGCGACCCCGGCAGGCATCGGCCCTAGTGGACCCCTTCAGTTGTGCTGACACCTCTTTCAGGCGCGCGTGGAACACAATGCGCCGTCGACCCAGGCCTGGTCCTTATCGAACGGCGGCCTGCCCAGCCCGCGTCTAAGGCCGTAAATCCGCCTGGGATTCCCGACGCCTAGGGCGTCTCCTGCAGCGTCTAGGGGCGAGAGGGCGCGAAATTAGCATTTCCCTCAACCGTCCCGCCTCCTCCTTCGCGAGCATTACTGCTTCGCAGAAGGAGGTGACGGCTGCCCATGCCCACCAGGTGCCTGGACCAGGGCCGGACGCGAGAGATCAAGGACAAGAGAGAGAACAAGGTGGGAAACAGAACTAAAACATTAAGTTTCTATTGTAGACAGCTATTTATTTAAGGTTACAGACCAAAAAATAAAAGATATAAAAAAAAAATTTGGAACTAGGTACATAATATATGAACATCAAGGCTTCTACAGATTGGGGTATATCGCGGACGCGACAGGCAGCAATATGCTTGTCGCGCCCACGATATCGCCCCAGTCTGTAGAAGCCTTCATCGCTTTGTCCAATCTTGAACCACAAATCATCAAGGGGCTGACTAATGTTAAAATCACAAATATCTTGGAAAAACGAAATTTATAATAACCAAATAACACATATCACACCTGTATTCCCCGACGGGTTAGACGGTATGTTTAAGTCTCATGTAATAGGGGGCGAGGTCAGTTGCCATCAACTAGGCACAAATCCAGACTCCGGGCTGCTACGAAAATTATTTTCATAAATATTATCTGTCATCACCTAAATAAAACCCTCACATTAAAGTTTACATTAAGCAATCGACCACGTAGATTATTACTTTTGTTGAAACCCCAGCTCTTAAACCACGTGGTTACTAGGGAAAACCAAAATAATCTGTTTTATATTGACAATAACAGGGAACGTGCGGACGTGCCAACAGCGTGGGTGTAGGAATGCTGAAATGGAGATAATAACTACAAAACCGTTTATGGGATTCTCTTAGGGAATTACTACGGGGAATATAGCATGGCTGCTCATTTATGGCTATTGTGTGGAATGGTTTCAATTTAAATATAGATATTTTTATGTCAAGGTCAGAAAGATATCTTTGCGTATAATGCTGGAATAGCTACTGCGTATTTGAATACCTACGTATTTTTTAACAACGTAGTTGTAGCCACCGGTTTCTGCATAGGACCACTGGATCAACGGGCAGTTGCCTACATGGAAAGAAATCATAACATAACTGTACATCATATCGTTCATCATATCATCATCTCAAATCGACGCAACAGCGCTACCCGACAGCGCGACGCGACAGTGCGACGTGACAGCGCGACGCGAGAGTGCGACGCGACAGCGCGATGCGACACTAAACTGGAATTATTAATTAACTGTAGTAATCTGACATGTGCTAGCTGACACTTTGTGTAATCAAATAGTCATATTTATTGTATTCTAGACTTTTACTCTTATATAAATCGATTAACCTAAACGATAATCATTACAATAAATATGACCATTTTATTGTACAAAGTGACAACTAGCACTTGTCAGATTACTCCAGTGAATTAATTATTGGACTTTAGTAGAACAATCTATATCAATACTTCATGGAAATTGTTCTACAAGAGTCGCGTCGCGCTGTCGAGTCGCGCCTGTCTGCGCCTTTAATCTAAGCCTTTACTCCGAGTGAAATGCACAAGTTTCTTCTTCATCGGTACCTTTTCAATGACTAAAGGTTAGTTAAAAACTTAGATGCATCACCATCTTCTTTTGCCAGCCTTTCCCTTTTATGCCATGCTTCCCTGATCCGTGCCAGTCTCATCCAGATTACTTAAATGACTACTTACACTAAACGAAACGGCTTGAATCTAAAACCTACATAAAAATCACTGTAACACAATCTTCAAGCGTTTTAAGAGGCACATTTATATATTGTCTATTTCCTAGGAGTACGTTCAATTTCTGTCGTAGTCTCATGACACAGAATTTGAGAGTTCTTTTTTTCTTTTTACATGAACCTGTCAAAAGAAAAAGTAACCATTATAGTCAAATTAATAATTAACTGGAGTTATCTAACATGCGCTATCTGTCACTTTGTTTAACAAAATGGTCATATTTATTGTATTTTAGACTTTTACACTTATTATTATACATATATTACACTTAAGACGCTGACAACACCTAAACCGCGGTCACTGTCAGATTGCATAGAAAAGAAAGAGAAGCGCGATGACACAACGCTTGTAATTTATTGCAAAATGTGAAGCAATTATCTATCAGTGTTGCCAGACGCCGAAGGCGTGTCCTCGTACAGATATGGTCTGAAATCTCGTATTTTGTCAACACAACCTCGTACATACCATTTATTGATGTTCTAGTCAACTATCTCATAACCAAGCACTCTACAATGCAGTTTCATCAAAAATTACTACAGAGCAGTTTGTACAAGTTATTCAAACACAAGGTGTGTTTGAATAACTTGTACACACCGCTCTGGACAATCTAGTGTCCATGGTCGCAGGTAGCAGGTCGTACCACCGGAATTTTGCTTTGGATACTGCTTATAGTATAATAATAGATTGGGATACTGTATACAGTATCCGAACTGTACCTACTATAGTGGACGTGGAGTAGAGTGGAATTAACATATTTTCTACGATTAACGTTAGTTTCTACGTTAATCTTTTAAAAACAATATAAGTAAAATTAATTAAATGAAACCATTCGTACGTACACACCGTTCATTCATTTCGAGGCGCGTATTTCCAAAATATGATTTGTATCAACGTATCTCGTACAAAATCGTACGAGGATGGATGTAAGCTCGTACCTCGTACCAGGACCACTAAATCTCGTACATGTACGAGAAACCTCGTATGGATGGCAACACTGTATCTATTTACTCAAAATTGAGTTGATCGAAAATAAAAAAAACAAAACCAAGTTCTGCAGTCAAATAAGACGTGCTTGTTATTAATTAAATTCGTAACGTACACTGATATTTAATGCAGATATTTTGGATTAGAACTCAAGGTAAGAGGTTAGTTTCAATAAACTAACCTCTTACCTTGAGTTCTAATCTAAAAAAAAATCTCGATACAATTATCGAGATTTTTTTTTTCACATTTCACATTAAATTCGATTATTCATCATCCAACTAGATTCAGTGTAAGGGTCCACTAGGGCCGATGCCTGCCGGGGTCGCGGGAAGGTACTAAAGGGTCACCAAGGCCCCTGGCAATACAGGCAACGGAAGGAATACGAGTGGGTTTTAGTCAGTAAGAGTCTGACACACCCTCCCGCTCCGCCCAGAGCGAAAAAGTTATTTGATGATTTCCCACCCAAAAAAAAGGTAAGAGGTTAGTTTAACATTTTTTTTCAAAACGTGTATTGGTAACAAACAAGTTCTGGGAAATATGTTCAAAATTAACATACATTTTTTCCGCTACCACAAACTATACGGATTTGGCATTTTTTTTTCTTAAGAGGAGCCTTGGTCAATTGGGTCTTTTCAGCGCCTTAATATAAATCGATTAAACTAATTGTATTTAACAAAGTGACAGCTAGCACATGTCAGATAACTTCGTGTTTTTTTTTTTTGTTTTGTGAATTAATAATTCGACTTCAGTCCTAGACTGTCAACCTACCCTCTCGAATTCGCAACGTCAGGGCCAATAGCCAAAACTGTGGCGTAATTCATAAAAGTTTTTTTTATTAAAAATATAGGAACTTAGCGCCGGCCATTTCTGAGACACGGCGGCCGATATTAGGCCACGTTTAGTACGTGACAGTATTCCGCGAACGTTTTGGGACATGATATTAAAAAAGTCCGTTTGAGGTCACCGGGAACAAATTTGGTATTAAAATTGTTGGACCGTTTTGGGGAATTAGGAATATGAAATGAAGGTGCAAAGTTTCTATGTACACCTCAGTTTTAAGTAATGATACGTAATAAAGTACCTAGAGGGGTCATGGCTAAATAATGTAAACCGCGCGGGTCGATCTTCAAGGTTAAGTAACGCTTGACCAGGTCGGGCTGCGGATGGGTTCACCATCTATTACATACCTAGATCCCTCCGTGCCTCGGAAAGCACGTTAAGCCGTTGGTCCCGGCTGTCATTTGTAGATCTTTGACAGTCGTTACGGTTAGTCAGAAGCCCGAAAGTCTGACAACCAGTCTTACTATGGGGTATCGTGTTCGCTCGTCGCTCCATGTAAAATACTGGTATTCAGCTGCATCCTGTTCCACTGGAAGCTGACTCCAACGTAGTTGGGAAAAGGCTAGGCAGATTGATTGCATATTAAATAGGTACCTATTAAAATATTATACATTTTTAAATTAATTTTCGATTGACAAATATCTGATCCTCCTTAAAAAAAACGGCTGTGCCTTACGAGTTGTAGTTCGTAGATTCGAACCCAGGTAGGCACTTTACTTTTTGTAAATTATTTCGTCACCAGTGCTCTCAAAACGAGGAAGGAAAACATCATGAGGAAACCGAAATGCCCTACATACAACCAAAAATTTGAAGACTTGTCATCCACCAACCCTCTTACTGAGAGGTGTCTGTTCAAGCAGGGGGAACATTATAGGCGGATTATGCTTAAGCTAGAATTGTGTATGGAGATTCATCTTTCATAATAGGATTAGTATCGTAGTATTTGTGATTAGAAAAAAACCCGGCCAAGTGCTTGATGGACCACGCTCAAAGAATGAGGGTTATGTGGTGGGGAATTCCACCATACATCGATTTACGTCACGGTCAGTTCTCCAACTGCAAACGTAAGTTTGTAATCGCCAAAAAAAAATGTGATAAAACTACAAATTAATGATTTTCGGATTTTTCCTTTACTTGTGTTATAAATATAAAACCTTGCTGTTTGCCAAATTGGACACAGGGTTGCCAAACAGGTTTTTATTTATTTGAGAGTATCAAAATATTTACAGAATTTAAACAAAATTATTTGTGTTTTGTAAAGTCGAGTTCTTTGTTTTGCATGAGGCTGGAAACGATTTTTCAAATAAATTAAGTACCTTTTCGTCACCAAATCCCTAATATTCGCAACAAGTTATTTGAAAAATGACGCGAGACTGACGTTTGATCATCTTTATAAAATAGAAACTACTTTTGATGTTGACCATTAAAAAATATCATCAACATCATTGTATTAAAGTCTACTTGCACGTGGCTGAAGCACTTTTTTTCAACTTTCATACTAAATATAGCAGGAAAATAATGTTGAAAAAACCTTCTTTTTTTTAAACCCGGTCAGTAGTGTATTTTTCCTATTATTTAGCAAACCATATCAAGAAAATTAAAAATCACACATTAGGCTCCAGCAGGCTGGGCACGCCACAATTGCGGCGATAAGTCCCCTCTTTGAGGAGTGGCTAGAGAGGCGCCACGGCGTCCTCACCTTCCGCCTGACGCAGGTCCTCACCGGACACGGCAGCTTCGGGAGGTTCCTGTGTCGGATAAGGCGGGAGGAAACGACCGGGTGTCACCACTGTGTGGATCGCCCGGAGGGCACGGTGGAGCATACGGTGGAGGTCTGCCCGGCTTGGGCAGAGCACCGCCGAGTCCTCGTGGAGGCGATCGGCCGCAGAGATCTCTCGCGTCCGGCCCTGGTTCAGGCCATGGTACGGAGCGAGAGGGCATGGGCAGCGGCCACCTCCTTTTGCGAAGCAGTAATGCTCGCGAAGGAGGAGGCGGGACGGTTGAGGGAAAGGCAAGTTTCGCGCCCTCTCGCCCCTAGCCACCGCAGGTGACGCCCTGGGCGTCGGGAATCCCGGGCGGATTTCCGGCCACAGTAGACGCAGGCTTGTGGACGGTGAGCAATGGGTAGCTCACCGTCCGTTAAGGACCAAGCCCGGGTCGACGGCGCGTTGTATTCCACGCGCACCTCAAAGAGATGTCGTCAGCACAAGTGTAGAGGTTCACTAGGGCCGATACCTGCCGGGGTCGCGGGAAGGTACTAAAGGGTTACCGAGGCCCCTGGCAACACAGGCAATGGAAGGAATACGGGTGGGTTTTAGTCAGTAAGAGTCTGACACACCCTCCCGCTCCTCCAAACTATATTTATATATTTAGAAACTATATTTTCGAGAGCGCAAAATTGAATAAACTATTTACAGGTGTTGTAACTGAATGACACGAATGATAAAGCAGCACGAAAGCTACTGCAATTTTATAGTTACACAGACTTAATGTTTCAATTATTTAAAGCTTTCTCACAATTAGATATGAAATTGATAAAAAAAGGGTTTATTTCGTGCACATAGCCTCAACTCTCTCCCATTGTGGACTAAAATACTTGATAGATCAATTATTTTAGTCCACAATGGGAGAGAGTAACTGGAAGACCAGTAAAAATGTATTATAGTAGATACTCAAGCACTTATTTCCCACAAAAACCGTAAAAATATATGATCGTCGATAGTCCTGCAACAAATTCACTCATAACTTTACGTTTATTGCAATGGTTTCTCGTTTCACGAGTAATTAGGCAGTTACTATGCTTTTTTCCATTTCCCGAACTTTTTTTATTTCTTGCCTTCTTTCTTTATATTTTAAGGTACGGTAAAGCTACTGTTTTGTTGTTGGAATGGTACCCGTTGATTCAGCTGTCGGAACAGCGAATGAAAGGTCGCGAAAACGATCATACTATTATATTGACGTGAACTCAATCCTAGCACAAGCATCAATCAATCTGCCTAGCCTTTTCCCAACTATGTTCGGATCTGCTTCAAGTCTAAGCGGATGCAGCTGAATACCATTATTTTACATGGAGCGACTGCCTATCTGACCTCCACAACCCACTAACTGGGTAATACGGTACACTTTGATAAGACTGGTTGTTCTAGACTTTTGAGCTTCTGACGACCCGTCGACTGTCAAATATTCAAGAATGACAGCCAGTACCAACGGCTTAACGTGCTTTTCGAGGCACGGAGGAGTTTCGGTGTGTAAAGATGGTCACCCATTCACGGACCAACCCCGGCAAGCGTAGCTTAACCTGATGCATCGACCCACGCGGCTGTTATTACTTAGCCACGAGCTCCATTCTTTTTTTTTCCGGGTTGGAAATCCCTCATGGATGCCCTCTGCCCTCGGAGGAGGGGAGAGGTCTGTCAGACTCTTACTGACTAAAAACGTCAAAACGTTTATTGCGAACTAAGTGTACAATGTTGGTGTTATGTAACGCAGTGCTTTCCGAATACAACTCCAGGGCAGGGTATTTTCCGCCTGACGCAGGTCCGGACACGGCAGCTTCGGGAGGTTCCTGTGTCGGATAAGGCGGGAGGAAACGCCCGGGTGTCACCACTGTGTGGATCAGCCGGAGGACACGGTCGAGCATACGGTGGAGGTCTGCCCGGCTTGGGCAGAGCACCGCCATGTCCTCGTGAAAGCGATCGGCAGCAAATATCTCTCGCGTCCGGCCCTGGTTCAGGCCATGGTACTGAGCGAGATCATGGGCAGCCGTCACCTCCTTCTGCGAAGCAGTAATGCTCGCGAAGGAGGAGGCGGGACGGTTGACGGAAAGGTAAATTTCGCGCCCTCTCGCCCCTAGCCGCCGCAGGAGCGTCGGGAATCCCGGGCGGAATCCCGGCCACCGTAGGTGCGGGCTTGCGGATGGTGAGCAATGGGTAGCTCACCGTCCGGTAAGGACGAGGTCCGGGTCGACGGCGCGTTGTATTCCACGCGCGCCTCAAAGAGATGTCGTCAGCACAAATGTAGGGGTCTACTAGGGCCGATGCCTGCCGAGGTCGTGGGAAGGTACTAAAGGGTCACCGAGGCCCCTGGCAACACAGGCAACAGGAAGGAATACGGGTGGGTTTTAGTCAGTAAGAGTCTGACACACCCTCCCGCTCCGCCCAGATCGGGAGAAGATATTTGATGATTACCCATCCAAAAAAAAAAAAGGGCAGGTTATTGAACGCGTCGGCAGATGACCAAGGACACCGCCAGCATCACCCCACCCCGAAACACCGCTTCCTCCGCCAGGACTCTCACAACGCAAAATCGCGTTGACAGTGAGACGCCCATGCCGAAAGCCGAACTGGCTGTCGTCCAGATTCAGCCCCTCTCTGTACAAGTGGCCAACGAGGCCCGCTGCAATTATCCGTTCGAACAGTTTACCCATCTCGTCTAGCAGCACTATGGGCCGGTATGCGGATGGCAAGTCTGCTCGGCGCCCCGCCTTCCTGAGCAGGACCAGACGACCTCTTTTCCACTGAGCAGGGAACCGGCCCCACTCAAAGCAAGCTACTCAGCTTGCTTGTAGAATCCTTTTAGCTGGGGCTCTAGCTCTGAAAGAGCTAGGGCGAGCGCACGGCCGGGATCTCCATTTGGCCCCGTGGCAACAGTTTTGGCCCGGAGCCGCGTTACGGCTGCCGCCATCTCCGGCTGTGACACCTCAGGGACACTAACGACTTCTTCATCAGACTCTGCGGCTGTGGGCAGAGCCATCGGTGGTGGCTCGTGCTCTGTTTTCGCAGGGAAGAGAGCTGAGACCACTTCTTCCATCAACTGCGGCTCGAGACCCTCCGTAAGTTGGGGCCGCACGATAAGGGGTCACGGATACCCGTCTAGGGTCACCAACATCTCATACCTGTCTCGAGTCTCCGACTCGCTGACGGCCACCCACAGAGCCTGCTTCGCCATGAGCTCCTAGCACAAGGATAGCACTTAGCTAATAATAAGTAAAGATCATTTCTGATGACATTATACATTCTTCATCAGTTTATGATGGTTTGAACTAGAATCCAACGGTACTAAATAGAGACGTAGAAAAGAAAGAAGAAATAAAGAAAATATCTTATTTGGAACAGAAAAGGGAAGCCTGACTTGCTCATTTGCTAGGCAAGGTCGCGACGCTAGAGGCTAAATCAAAAAGATAAAATAAGATGATTTATTGTACCTGTAGGAATATTTCGCTATTCATAATAAATTATACCAGCCAAACTCCTGTTCTTAATAATAACTATATACAGACTTAAGTACGAACTACAAACTAGTTCATATTACTAATTTCATTAACTTCTCCAGTAGGTTCTATGCTCGAGCTGATATAATTAATGAGCTACTGAATATTGTGTAGTGTATCAACCCAACTGTTTACGAAAATAATGGCATCTCCCATATAACCTAGTAGTGGTTGATCAAGAATCTCTTTTATCGTCGTGATAGTAACAACAGCGAGATTCTTCGAAAGACTGGAGACCCAAGTATAATATTTAGTGCTCATTTTTTTTGGAAATGATGATAGCTAGAGATGATATACTATGTTTTCTTCCAGAATTTAGTGACAAACAGATTACACTGTAAATGGTAGAGATAAAGTACGTACGTACCTACGTATTATTCTAAAGAATTATTTCAGGTAAAACAACTTTGAACCTGGTAAAAAAACTTTGAGGTGCCAGGTACTAACAGCATAAAACCGTTTACCTTTTAAAACATTGCAAACTTAGAACACCTGCTGAACTCCTTCAGTTACTTGGAAACAAAAAGCGATCGTTTCCAAGAAGTAAACCGCTGAAACAAAATAGTATAACATTTTCTTAACGTCACCGTAATGGCGGATTGCTTTCACAATGTCATCTGCCGCCATTTTACACCCGCGTTCCCTGCTACCACAAAGGTGATTCAGAAGCCCCACGATTTAAATTACCCAAAAAATCGTTCACCATCATTTTAATTTCTCTTGATGGTGGTGTAATACTAATAGTTAATAGTTGAGCTGCACGATTACTGACAAATGCGTGCACTGACTGGACAGGTCCACTCAATCTGTGTGGTTCTTTCCTCAAAAGGACCATTTCAGACACCAATCTACATGGCCTTCGCATGATCTGACCAAGATTATGTCTGGACTTTAAAAGAGACTGTGACCTCTGAGTTTGTTTCGGCCTTTCTTCTCAGAGTAGTCAGATAGGAAACGCCAACCTCATCTAGCTTTATTTTAAAAATATGATTGACAGTGTAAAAGTGTTTGTACAAACCTACTTACAGAAAATAAATAATTTATCATTTATCAATACCTGTTTTCAGTAACGATAGGTTACACCCAAGTGAATGCCTAAATAAAAGCGCAGTGTTGGATTTTCAACTCTCGGCGTTAGGCCAAGCGTTGAAACGACAGTGAAATAATAATAACAAATACGTTTATTTGCGGTAAACATGTCGCAAATAAAGAACACAAACATAAAAAGAACAGGTTAGGGGAAAATATGCGTCACATCCATGCAAAACCGCCATCGCTCAGCATAATGCTGCAACCCTATGCGAGACAGAACCCCAGCGCTGGTTTCCAGCGACAGCTGGCATTGACGTGATGACGTCAACCGGTGCAGCAAATTATAAGCGATATATATATATAAATGAATAAGTAATAAATAATAAATAAAATAAGAAATAAAAAACCGGCCAAGTGCGTGTCGGACCAGGCACAATGAAGGGTTCCGTAGCTGGGAATTTGGGATGAATTTATACCAAAAACAAATTTAACATTGTAGTTGAAAAACATGTTCTCCCATACATCGATGTAAGCCACAATCAATTCTCCAACTGCAAATTCATGTTGGTCGACTATTACTCGTTAACTTGTAAAGCCCACTTAGCTGTGATAGTTTTTCTTTTAATTTAATTATATGTACTACTGCCATGATTTTTTTCACATAAACAACCATTTAGCTGACAGGGGGCTGGCACTTGACTATAACAAAAATTAGCACTTTAAGACGCTGACAACACATAAACCGCGGTCACTGTCAGATTGCATAGAAAAGAAAGAGAAGCGCGATGACACAACGCTTGTAATTTATTGCAAAATATGAAGCAATTTATCTATTTACTCAAAATTGGGTTGAGTAATCAAAAATAAAAAAACAACTAAGTTTTGCATTAAAATGAGACGTTCTTGTTATTAATTAAATACGTAACGTACATATCGCTCATTGGCAAGAAGCGTGACATAACAAAAAAATCAGCAATTTTGCGTTGACTGCAGTTGCCTCTGCCGTCGACGAGGCGACGGCTGCAGTTGCCTCTACCATTGGTGTATATGAGATGAGCACTAAACATGAGGGAGCTAGAGAGGTGTGACTTTATACTTCGTCGCATTCTTACCGCTGCTTTAAAACTTTTAAATCATCATACCTAAAACCTACTATTTTTGAATTATGTCAAGCTTCTCGCAAATGAACGATATGTTGATACTCGTATTTAATGCAGATATTTTGGATTAGAACTCAAGGTAAGAGGTTAGTTTAACGTTAGTTTGTAACGAGATTTTTTTTCAAAACGTGTTTTGGAAACAACCAAGTTCTGGGAAATATGTTCTAAATTAACATATATTTTTTCCGCTACCACAAACTATACATATTTGGCAATTTTTTTTCTTATGAGAAGCCTATTTTGGTCAATTGGGTCTTGATACTTAATACCTATTACGCAAGCATCCTTGAATCGAAAAGTAGTGTTCACAGACCTGCAATATTTTTGAACGGCCTGTCGTCTAACGGATAGACGAGAAAAAAATATATCATTACGTGCAAGGGCGGTAAGTACCATAAAAAAAAACTCAAGATTTTATTTTAGCTCGTTGGCGGCGTGAACAGTTAACCTAATAGAAAATCAATTGTGTCTGCTGTCCTTCACCAATGAATACCCCCAAATTACAGCTTTCTAGTACAAGCGTCTCTGAGCTACAGCGGGGACAGACAAACAAGCGAAACATGGCGAAACTATAAGAGTTAAAAATAAAATAAATACGATACTTAGTTCTAAATGCTTATATAAATATAATATTATTATTTTACTGCCTCGTTGGTCTAGTGGTTGCAAGCACTACTGCTGAGCATGAGGTCCTGGGTTCGATTCGAAGATTTTTCCATTAGGAATTTCTCAGTAGCAGCCCGGAGTCTGAATTTGTGCCCGGTTGATGGCAATAGGGTCGCCCCCTGTTACATGGGACTTAAACATAACTGGCGAAATGTTGGTGTACTATAAGTACACCTCTGCCCAACCCCTAGGGGATTACAGGCGTGATGATATGTTATGTTATTATTATTTTAAAATAATTATACTTTTCATTTGGTGTCGTCCAGTGTTAGTGAAAACGGGAATTATATCAATGAAATGGGCACGGCCAGTAGAATCTCCCTGTGTATGAATGAGATACTACATCGCCGACCAATATCAGAGTCATTATTCCTGTGCCTGTGTTAACACATGATTTATAGAAAAAGCTGATTTTGCTGTAAAATTCAGCAGAGTTGATAGAATCGAGCTCAAATCGTTCACCGGTTAATATTTCCGAATGCACACACACTGCACGGAAAAAAAGGATGTCTTAAATTAAGACAATATCCTTTTGGCAATATCCTTAAGGCAAATATTGATTAATTTATGGGGAAAACAATATATTCTTGAATGAAGTAAAATTTTGTCTTAGTTTTATTGTCTTCTTCGAAGACATTATACTTAAATAAAGAATTATAAAGTTTAATTTTAAGAATATTAATGATATTTTCTTCAATTAAGATTATTATAGTCTTCAATCAAAAATATTTGCTTAAGTCAAGAATAAAAACCAAGTATTTATTATTCTTAATTTGAGTAAATAGGTTTTCTTGGACTGAGTACATTTACTTACGTTAAGAAAATATTTACTTGGATTGAAACAATTTTTCTGAGAATATTGATATTCTTCGCTGAAGAGATCCTTCTTTTCCGTGTACAGACATATTTCCACTCGTGTATTCATCATCTGCCTGCCTTGTGCCAACTATGTTGGGGTCGACTACCAGTATAAGCGGATGCAGCTGAATACCAATATTTCACCCAGTTACTGGGTAAAGGCTCCCAGAGAAAGGCGCGACGCGACACTAGTAGCACAATTTCTATATATATCCCGCGATATCACGCCTCAGTCTACACGAGCCCCCATACCATACCCCTTAGTAAGAATGGTTGTCAGACTTTCAGGCTTCTGACTACCCATAACAACTGTAACAAATCTACAAATGACAGCCGGGACCAACGGTTTAACATGTCTTTAGAGGCACGATAAGGTCTTGATATGTAATGATGGTCACCCATCCACAGACCGACATCGGCAAGCGCAGCACAACCTTCAATCTGCCCGTGCGGCTTTTATTATTTAGCCACGAACACCTCTATATACTTCATCATAATCATCATTCCAGCCGAAAGACGTCCACTGCTGGACATAGGCCTCCCCCAATATTGGGGGGTTTGCCATAATCGCCACGCTTGGCAGGCGGGTTGGCGATCGCAGTATGGTGTTTAAATGCATAGAGAACGCTGCTGCCCATTCTCTAGTAGTCTAGTCCCTTAGTCGCCTTTTACGAAACCCACGGGAAGAAATGGGATGGTGTTATTCTTTACGTCTGGCACCACACGGAACTCTATATACTCACGTATTATGAAAAATAAGACCAGAACTTCTGACATCCAGTTTCATAATGACAACTCATTTGCTGAAATTCGCCGGAATAGTTAGTTAATTTAATTATCACGCTTTTAACTTCGGACAGCGAACAATTTGAATTCCTCTGCGACTGGTACGAATGATTGTATTTTCGTGTAATTGTCTGCGATGGACGTCTGTAGGTCGAATTTTGTTGAAAAGCAGAATAGAGAGATTGTCTACATTTGTTGATTGTTTGACGGCCACGCTGGTATAGCGGTCGAAAGCGCTTTTATTATTTCGGTAATTGAAATACGTCACGGACTTGCATTCAACTCAATCAAATTAAAAAATCTAGAGATAAATAAACCTACGTAGCGGACCAGTTTGTTACTACTTACGACTAGGGGAATGCAATCTCGAGTCGAGATTGGCAACTCGAGATCTCGCTTGCTAAGTCTGGGATCGGACATTGGCCATTCTAGATCTTGTCCAGCAATGATAAAATGATAAATGATTAATGATTTACTTTCTGTAAGAAGGTTTGTACCAACACTTTTACACATCAATCATATTTTTAAAATAAAGCTAGATGAGGTCGGCGTTTCCTATCTGACTACTCTGAGAAGAATGGCCAAAAACAAATTCAGAGGTTACAGTCTCTTTTAAACTCCAGACATAACCTTGGTCAGTCATCTTTACATACCAAGACCCCCTCGTGCCTCGGAAAGTACGTTAAGCCGTTGGTCCCGGCTGTCATTTGTAGATCTTTGACAGTCGTTACGGGTCGTCAGAAGCCTGAAAGTCTGACAACCAGTCTTAGTCTTACCAAGGGATATCGTGTTGACCACTAACTGGGTTGTGGAGGTCAGATAGGCAGTCGCTCCATGTAAAATACTGGTATTCAGCTGCTATTTAGGTAGGATTCGCAGGTAACGCAGGCGTCCATTAATTCACTAAAAACGAAAAACTTCGCAAGCAATGGGAAATTGCTACTGCTGCGGGTGTCGACCTCAGGACGAGCTGCTTCTCATACGGACCACTGTACGTCGCTTGCTTTCGCGTCACCACTCCTGACTCTCTTGATATTTTGGCTGCTGAGACCAAAACTACAATCGTATTAAACAGGGAATTATTATAAAAACGTGGCTTTTAGTTTATTATATTGTGGTGTCTTACGATTTCCACGCGAACGAAGTCGCGGGCAGAAGCTAGCTTCAAAGTAAAAAAAAAGAAAAAAAAAAAGTAAAGTAGTAAGTACTTACTACTCCGTCGAAAAACGTTTGGTTTTTATATCAAAGAAAAAAGGAAAAGCTTTTAATAGCCATGTTCATACTTCGCCTAAACAGAATAAACATTTACTTAGGTACCTATATCGGGAACACAAAACATTCCGGCAGTTTTCCACAGGCGTTACAACAGCCATTCAATCCATTTGTATCCAATTTACATGCGAGAACAACTCTTTATTAAAATACAATATCAATACTCGACCGAAACACGAAATTATCAATGTAATATCGTTTAACGTTGGCCCCAAACAAATACGTCGGCCATTTTGAGCTCCCCGACTGTTATGTACAGGAAATGGCGTCGTTTCTAAACGCGAAATAGTATCCTCTCCACGTACTGTGATAGCATACGTAACGGTTTATACAGCCAATATTGAAACCTTTTTTTCTGTTTTATTTTAACGGTTGTGAGTGTTTTATGTTTGTTGGGAATATGGTAATGGCGTAGATTAATTTATGTTGTTGTTATTTGATTTTTTTGTGAATTGTAAGGGTTTCATCAGTTCATGAATCTACGAATCTGTTATGCATCTATTTAAATAAAAACCGACCTAGTGCATGTCGGAACACGCACAATGAAGGCTTCCGAGTTGGGATGAATTTATCCCAAGAACAAACTTAACATTGTACTTGGAAAAAATGTTCTCCCATACATTCCGACTACAATGTAACTTGGTCGACTAATACTCGTTAACTTGTAAAGCCTTCTTAGTTAGTTAGTGGTAGTTATCCTTTTACTTTCGTTATATATACTAGTGCCATGATTTATTTCACATATCCAAAAACAACCATTCAGCTGGCAGGGGGAGGCACTTAACTTTTAAATAATTTACACTTTATAGCTTAATATTACGCAAACGGATCCCTTAATAAAAATATTGTTTTATCAGACCCGTAATATTTTTGAACGACCTATCCAACGATACTCCACACTATGAGATAGACAGTGAAGGGTGGGCGTTTTGGGGGACTGTCTTATGTAATTTTGACGTTCGAAAAGTGCTGATTCTCAGCCTAGTTTGAATAAATGACTTTTGATTTTGAAAAAGACGAGCAAAATAATATTATCCCCACTTTACGTGCAAGGGAGGTACCCTACAAAATGTTTACCACTTTGTTGGCGCGATTAATATGTATACCCATGCCAATTACAGCTTTCTAGTACTAAGAGTCTCAGAGCTAAGAGCTAAGCCATGGACAGACAGACAGACAGACGTATATTGCGAAACTATAAGGTTTCCTTATTGACTAAGGAACCCTAAAAATTAAATGCTGTTCGTTGGTAAGCGCACAATTTGAGAACGGATGGCCCGATTTGGATATTTTTTTTTAAAATGTTCTTGAGAACCAAATAAGGTTTTCAGGGAAAGCAAAACTTGAAAAGTTTTCCGGGAAAATGGAAAAACGGGAAATACTGAAAGTCTTTTTTCGATGGCACTTTGACAGAACACTTAACTTCTGTGGACAGGACAACGTCTGTGCGGTTAGCTAGTTTACCTAGGATTAGTGCAATGATTTATTGTTAATGGTTGTTAGTATTGTAAGTCGATCTTTAAGGCGCATATATATGATTTTAGTGACTTTTAAATCTGTTATTACTCCTTCATATAATGTAAGTAATTTCTGTAAAAAAAAATATGTTAAACTAGAACGCACACACATCAATTCTACATATATGTGAATATTTAAGTTTTGTAGTAAAATACTTTATGAAAGAAACTCAGGAAATAATGTCTACCCAATTATTTTATTAGCTGTGATTTTTTCATATTCATATTTTCTTTACTAAAAATAAATATTCCCTATGAAACCGAACGGGCGACGCGACGTGACCGCGTGGTGCTTTTGTACGACGTATAAAAACAAAGTCTATATAGTGTGTTTCTAACAGTCTGTAGGTAGTTGGGGTGATGATCTAAGAACTTAGATATTTCCCAATAATTTGATTCATTATTTTATTACTCTTGTTATTATCACAGAGTCTTTTCAACACATACACAATAATCATTTCCGAAGGAAACGCTTATCAATTAACGTCCCTCTGAAAGATTAAGTAATTATTAAAATACGTGGTAACACAAACCTTGCCAGCCATAATGCAAAGCGCTTATCGCTTATTCATTTATTTTTATTATTGTGGTTTATATTAACTTTTTCATCCACTAAAATAGTTCAATAAAATAAAAAAAATGTTTAAAGTGATAACAATAAGAGTTGTGAGAGCAGTGGTAGCTCAGTGGTAATGGCTGCGACTTACTAGTTATTGGGCGTGGGTTCGAACCCGGACAGGCGCTTTACTTTGTGTAAATTATTTCATCACCACTGCTCTCAAAACGGCGATGGAAAACATCGTGAGGAAACCGGCATGTCCTAGAACCAAAAATTCGAAGACATGTGACATCTACTAACCCGCACTGGGCTCGCGTGGTGGATTACGGCCCACTCCCTCTCACAGAGAGAGGAGGCCTGTGTCTCAGCAGTAGGAACATTATAGGCTGATTATGTATGTATGTAAGATAATAATAATTGTAGTTGACCGGCATCAGGAACAGAGTCCAAGCTATTCGACTGCCAAGACTCCAGAGAGATTCTTCTCTCTGAATTCTTGCCTCCGAGCAAGTTCTTGATCTAACCTAACCTAACCTAACGTCAACATTTTTAAGTGACTATTAAGCTGGTCTATTTTTCACAATCAAAATGATTTGGCATCTCCCAGGCTGCGCCACAAAATCCTGTCTTCCGCCTTCCGCATCCAGTCTATCCCAGCCACCTTTTTAAGGTCATCGGTACAGCTGTACGCTTGCCGATAGGCGGTCTCCAGTCTAGGACTCGTCAACTCCACCGTCCATCGGTTCTTCGACAAACATGGCCAGCCCAACGCCTGCCACTTCAGCAGTCCATTTACACGATGTGATTTAAAGGCAAACCATAAGTTGAAGCAAAAATAAAAGTTGCACCGTCTGGACAGTCTTCACACGATGTTGCGATTTATTGCATGCCACAGGTAAGAAACTTGCATCATGTAACTGGGGCTTTCGGCTACTGCCCGATATGACTATAAGGCTGAATTACCTCTTAGTGATAGGTGGTTCAATAGGGTCTCTTTTATGATAATCTTTATTGACATAAATAAAGAAACAGAAACTTGTGAAGCCTCTGAATCCCAAACTAGGTAAAACACCTGTATGACAGCGACGTTGACGACGTTGTATGAAACATGATAAATACCGAGTTGATGACGGATAGAGATGTTGGATGTTGGGTGTTGTTTCTTCTCCAAATAAATTGGAATCAGGGTAAGAGAATGACGATTCGAAGTCATCAAATGAATTACATCCTTATTGGATTGCTCAATTGATTCAACACTTCATAAATACATAACAAATCGGAATGCTATAATCGAGTACAGGTACCGTAGGTGTTTGCAAATCGATTTAATCGTGATTGTATATTTGATTCGTTCTGAAACGTGACGTTTCAACCGATTGCGGTATTGTAACAAATGTTTTGTTTTCGCGACTATTTCAATAAATATATTTTAATATATTTTATAGTATAGAACCGGGATTCGTTAAATAAACCTTTCCTACAACAAATATTTACTTTTTATAGAAGCAGGGTCAATAGTTTAACGCTGACGGGTCTTGGAATTATTTTATGGAAAAATGTTTGCTAACAAAAGGATACGTGTTTTTGTATTATCAGGCGCATAATATAAGATTACCTAGGTGCTTACTGTTTACCTGTGTTCATTTTCCAGGGCAGCAATTTCATTTGTAAGCATTAACTGAGATTTTTTATTTGCCTGGGAATAAAATACAATCTTTTTAGCTGATAAAACAGACGAATAGCTACGATTACACTGTAGCACAAACTAATATAATTTATAAATACTGTGGAATGTCATTAATTTTAACAAACGCAATCCACAATGCGTTGGATGTGGTTTCAAATACGTTTCAAAGCTCAAATTATAATGCTACAGGGACCATCAGAATTATTGTGTTTATCGTTTCATAATCCGGAACAGAACAACTGATTGGTCGTAAAAATTGTTACTGTGCCCACTTGTTCGGATAACCTCTTTCACAAGAACCTCTACTAGTGTAAGCATAATCAGCCTATATTATTCCCACTGCTGGGACACAGGCATCCTCTCTGTTAGTGGGCCGTAGTCCAATTCGGGTTGGTGGTGGAAAACCGAAGTCCAATGCGGGTTGGTGGTGAAATAACCGTAGTTCAATTCGGGTTGGGGGTGGAAAACCATAGTCCAATTCGGGTTGGTGGTGGAAAACCATAGTCCGATTCGGGTTGGTGATGAAATAACCATAGTCCAATTCGGATTGGTGGTGAAATAACCGTAGTCCAATATGGGTTGGTGGTGAAATAACCGTAGTCCAATATGAGTTGGTGGTGAAATAACCATAAGTAGGCCAATTCGGGTTGGTGGTGGAAAACCGCAGTCCAATGGTGGTCGGTGGTGAAATAACCGTAGTCCAATGCGGGTTGGTGGTGAAATAACATCTGTCTGGCATTAATGCTGAAATGAACCTTTTTGGTGCAGCCGTGAGGCACACACTATTTATTCAAATTTTATTTTTATTGTGTTTCACGAACTGTATCCAAATAAACGTTATTCTTTCTTTCTTTTCTTTTCTTTCAAACATGGGTTGGTGGTGAAATAACCATAAGTTGTCCAATTCGGGTTGGTGGTGGAAAACCGTAGTCCAATGTGGGTTTGTGGTGAAATAACTGCAGTACAATGGGGGTTGGTGGTGATATAACCGTAGTCCAATGCGGGATGGTGGTGAAATAACTGTGCAGTACAATGGGGGTTGGTGGTGAAATAACCATAGTCCAATTTGGGTTGGTAGTGAAATAACCGTAGTCCAATGGGGGTTGGTGGTTAAATAACCGTAGTCCAATGCGGGAAGGTGGTGAAATAACTGCATTACAATGGGGGTTGGTGGTGAAATAACCATAGTCCAATTCGGGTTGGTGGTGCAATAACCGTAGTCCAATTCGAGTTGGTGGTGAAATAACCATAGTCCAATTTGGGTTGGTGGTGAAATAACCGTAGTCCAATGGGGGTTGTTGGTTAAATAACCGTAGTCCAATGCGGGATGGTGGTGAAATAACTGCAGTACAATGGGGTTGGTGGTGAAATAACCGCAGTCTAATGCGGGTTGATGGTGAAATAACCGTAGTTCAATGCGGGTTGATGGTGAAATAACCGTAGTCCAGTGCGGGTTGGTGGTGAAATAACTGTAATCCAATGGGGGTTGTTGGTTAAATAACCGTAGTCCAATGCGGGATGGTGGTGAAATAACTGCAGTACAATGGGGTTGGTGGTGAAATAACCGCAGTCTAATGCGGGTTGATGGTGAAATAACCGTAGTCCAATGCGGGTTGATGGTGAAATAACCGTAGTCCAATGCGGGTTGATGGTGAAATAACCGTAGTCCAGTGCGGGTTGGTGGTGAAATAACTGTAGTCCAATGGGGGTTGGTGGGTAAATAATCGTAGTCCAATGCGGGTTGATGGTGAAATAACCGTAGTCCTGTGCGGGTTGGTGGTGAAATAACTGTAGTCCAATGGGGGTTGGTGGTTAAATAACCGTAGTCCAATGCGGGAAGGTGGTGAAATAACTGCATTACAATGGGGGTTGGTGGTGAAATAACCATAGTCCAATTCAGGTTGGTGGTGCAATAACCGTAGTCCAATTCGGGTTGGTGGTGCAATAACCGTAGTCCAATTCGAGTTGGTGGTGAAATAACCATAGTCCAATTTGGGTTGGTGGTGAAATAACCGTAGTCCAATGGGGGTTGTTGGTTAAATAACCGTAGTCCAATGCCGGATGGTGGTGAAATAACTGCAGTACAATGGGGTTGGTGGTGAAATAACCGTAGTCCAATGGGGGTTGTTGGTTAAATAACCGTAGTCCAATGCGGGATGGTGGTGAAATAACTGCAGTACAATGGGGTTGGTGGTGAAATAACCGCAGTCTAATGCGGGTTGATGGTGAAATAACCGTAGTCCAATGCGGGTTGATGGTGAAATAACCGTAGTCCAGTGCGGGTTGGTGGTGAAATAACTATAATCCAATGGGGTTGGTGGGTAAATAACCGTAGTCCAATGCGGGTGGGTGGTGAAATAACTGTACTCCAATGGGGGTTGGTGGGTAAATAACCGTAGTCCAATGCGGGTTGATGGTGAGTGGTAACCCAATAACACTTTGCCCGACCCGGGAATTGAACCCAGAATCTCATGCTCAGCAGTAGCGCTTGCGACCACTAAACCAACGAAGCCGTCTTACGACGTCGACTTTAGTTATGACCACTAACACGTAGCATGTTTGTTGTGTTCTACAGACTGGCAGGGAGGGACATCGACGCTCAACCTGTTACCATGGATTCAGTATATATAGATTCAGTTCTCCCCTGCGTTGAGATTTTTCGTCGGTTATTAAGTAAAAAAACTAGGTAGGTATTGCACTTATAATTAAATAACAGATTTTTTTTGATAACCAACGATAAGTTCCTACTCTAGGGGTCTAGAATCATGTGCGGAATTCATGGTTACAGTTTTCCAAATCGATGTCCGTGTCACCTTGTATATTATTTATGAGCATTACAAAATTATTATATAGGTATTCAAACAAAAAGTCTTCAATAAAAGTTACGTTTAAAGTTTAAGAAATAAAATTCATGATTCCTTGTACATTGAAGCAGACCAAAGCAACATTCTACAACAAGATGGACCAGGACAGGCGGAATTCAATATTTTGTATACATTTTACGAGCGATACAATTATCCTTCGCTCTACCAAACGAAATAGCTACGAGGTAGCTAGAAATGTATGTAACATTTCTATGAACAAAATATAAAATGTTGAGGGTTATATTATAAACATAAAAATCCATTCGTACAATTTTATTGGCGCCCAATTGGGCCATTCATTGTAGCTGCCGACAGTTATTTGATATAAACAATAGGGTATTTTACTATTATACGAGAATAGATACTATGACTATAAATATATTATTGAGATAGTTTAGGCAAAAAGGAGTCGGAAAATGTTACTTTTAGTTCATAAAATAACAAAATAAATTTTAAAATTCAATTCAACGTTTTCAGTTTTTCTAATCTGTTAAAAAGCACCATGAAATAGTAGCCGAAATGTCATACCGCTGTGTAAACTAAAACGTGTCAACTGTCAACTGATGGTTAGATAATAGATCAGCGCATTTGTTTACATAGCCAAGTGACGTCATGATCACAGAGCAACATGGCGTCCACTGCGTCCAGCGTTTTTGTCAAACTACGCGCGAAATTTGAAAATCTAAAATTTAAATGCATTTTTATGGCACTTATCGATTGAATAAAAATTTTATATTAGCACTATAGAATTTAATTAAGACACTTTTCAAAGATGGGTGTAAGACCCTATTGTTTAACAAATATTATAAAACTGAATATTCGTATTATGAGCTTTTAGTTACCTATAAATTGTAGGTATTCTAAAAACTGGCCCAGTTGGGCGCCAAGAAAAATCTACTAACGGATTTTTATGTTTATAATATTAACCTCAACATCTTATATTTACAAATCAAACAAAGTTATGTTCACGAATATTGCGTGATCACTTTGAGGAGGCCATCTCTTATGGATCTTTCATATTTGGTATCTTCTCGCTTAGGCCACATAAAAACTATGCCTTTTATAACAATGGGTGCAATCGAGCATCCAGTTTGCCTGCAGCTACCAATTACGAAAATTTCCTAATATATGGGAATTCGCGAGTTGTAATCTTAAGAAATGACCACCGTAAGAATAAATCAAAACATTTTATATCTCACGAAATAAAATAGAAAACCTGTTCCGTTTATGATGCAATCCGAACTGTTTGATAACCAAACTATGCTCTTGGGAAAGGCGAACAATCAAAGTCCAAAGGAATTGGGAGCTTCGGTTTGAAAATGTGCTTTAATGACCATTGTCTTTTCCAAGCAAGTTTTATTTTACGGTCTACTTCGCCTGCAGTTTGCCCTTTGATCGTAATTCACTGTCCTAAATATACATAATCTTCCACGCACTTTATTTCCTGGTGCTATTTTTACATGTATGTTTTCTCCGTTGGACATTATATGAGTTTTCTCCAGATTCATAGTCAATGCACATATTTTACTCTCTCTATCTAAACTTTGCAGCAACTATTTTAGGCAGTAAATATTTCGTTTAAAATACCAGCTTATTATGGCCCCACTGCTGGGCAAAAGCCTCTTCTCATACAGAGAAGGCATGAGCATTGATCACCACGCTTGCTCAGAGGGGTTGGCCATTTCAGACTTTGATTGGCGATTTCAGAGGGGTTGGCGATTTCAGACTTTGGTTGGCGATTTCAGGCGAGCTGGCGATTTCAGACTTTGATTGGCGATTTCGTTTACGACTGTGCAATAGGTTCAAAATTACGAGTAAAGCAGTTTAGGAGCTGTAAAAATGTAGCGATCGCAGTAATTTGCATAGGAAGACTGTCGAGTTTATCAATAAAATAAAATGTAATTCATTACAAATCAATGAAATTTAATTGTCAAAAATAACAGCATTTTAGTAAATGTTTACGAAAGTATAAACGGGGTACTTATAACAAAAACACATATTTTTATTTTTTGAGTGTCTGTTAGTTTCGGCTAGTCTCCGAAACGGCTGCACCAATTTTGACGGGATTTTCACTGACAGATAACTGATGTTATAAGGAGTAACTTAGGTATTTATTTTAGAAAAAACCACGCGGGCACAGTCGCGGGCCTGTAACGTTTCACAAATATCTGTATGGACAGGAATGCAATAACTAACCAAACCAATGTAATATGAGAACTGGAACCTTTACTGAAACTTTCTTCCTTTCCCGTGTATCGTAAATATTCTATGAACCTTACATGGCCTACGTTAACCCGTTTCTCGTCACATCTGCAAAGTGCCTTCATTTAAAAACTAAACGCCTGCAAATTTCGCACAGTTCATCACACGTGTTATGCCAACATATTGCTCGTCAGAACTTCACAGGCGCTCAACACTCAATTGCGTTGCGGCTCGCTGCCAAATAATATTATAGCAGTTTAGAGAAGCTTGTTATACAGAATTTGGAAGTGCTCGTTCAAAAAATTGGAGCTAGAAATCCCTCTTCTATATCCAATTTAGTTTTACGTAGAGGCGGACGGACTCCAATATTCTGAAAAACATTAGGATCAATTTTTTATTATACAATGTGTGAAAGGATAAGAAAGGGGAAAAAGTTATGAAACACAATTTGAAGATACTTATTACATTGTACAACGGATCCGACCCTTTTCCCCAAAAATATATACCACAGAAAACTATTACAAAAAAAACTCAAATTCATTTATTTTGTGAACACAGGGTACATACAGTAGGTGTTATTAATAGGTACATAAGATCCGAGCTGTGTCCCGCCAAAAGGCATACAAAGGTTTTTTTTTTTAACAAATACATTTTTGAAAATCACTTAAAATGTCAAATTAAATAAAGAAAAAATAACCAAGAAAATACAAAATTAAAAATTATGTCACTAATTCATTAAAACAACATTAATCAAAAATAACAAAATTATTTAGAATGTCACATAACTTATGAACAGGTTGGACTTAGTTAACAGGTATTATAATTAATATTTGTAAAAACTGGCCAAGTGCATATCGCACCACGCACAATGAAGGGTTCCGTAGTTGGGTGGGATGAATTTATCCCAAAAACCAACTTAACATTGTAATTGAAAAACATGTTCTCGGACTAACTAAACTACAGCTGCGCACTGTTACAGCAGCTATAACAGGCCACGGGTCATTTAACAAACACCTCTTTGTCATAGGAGTCACAGACAGTCCGCTGTGCAGAGCCTGCATGGAGGACGACGAGACAGCAGCACATGTGCTACTAAACTGCCCAGTGGTCGCCACATACAGGGCAAAGTACTTCGGTAACCCACCTGGGTTACCATCTATCAGGTACCTACCCTCCGTGAGATGGTCAGTAACACCAAGGCGTTACTGGCCTTCCTTGAGGAGCTGGGGTGGATCGAATAATTGATTTCCCACCCGTACGCAAAATACGCGCATTGACGTGGAGTTGCGGACACCAGCCCGTATTACCTATTACCTAAACATGTTCTCATAAATATATCATAAATGCCACGGGCAATTCTTCAACTGCTTTAAGTTGGTCGACTAAACTCGTTAACTTGTAAAGCCTACTTAGCTGTGATAGTTTTCCTTTTAATTTCATTATATTATGTACTACTGCCATGATTTTTTTCACATCTCCATAAACAACCATTTAGCTGGCAGGGGGGGGGGGGGCCACATGACTGTAACAAAAATTATACACAAGCGGATCCTTGAATCGAAAAGTGGTGTTCACAGACCCGCAATATTTTTGAAAGGCTTATCTAACATGGGGTAGACGAGAAAAAAAAAATATTTGCAAGATTTTATTTTAGCACTTTTAATAAATATTTGTCGGTGTGATTAATACCTATGCCAAATTATAGCTTTCTACTAAGCGTCTCTGAGCTACAGCGGGTCAGACAGACAGACAGACGGACATGGCGAAATATAAGGGTTCGTAGTTTACTACGGTACTCTAAAAACTACCCTTTCCCAGAGTCTATCCGACCCGAATCAAAATGCTTAAGTTACAGTACGCATAGACATAGACTAATAAAAAGTAAAAGCTACACTCGTCAAAAAAATACTCCCTTGTCTCTGCTCGAAACATACTTGCTTATTTTACAGACTTTACTGTTACTAAAGCCTTTTCATTGAAAAGCAAAATTATATTTTCCACCCAAAACTAAACTGTATCGAAAAATGAACTTTATGCAAGCAAAAATAAGGTTGGTATGGATTAATTTTGGTATAACAACAAGGTGGTGAATTGACTCATTATTTTTTGTGGTCTCTCTCATTCGCACTAATGAGATTTCGCGATATCGCTCCTTTAGGGTCGCTGGGCACTGGACTAACTATGATTACAAAGCTTTTGTAGGTACCAACTCGGCTCATATCGTTTTTGCACAACTGAATATGAACTTTTTCGTAGTGAAAGCTATGCTGAAAATTTGCTGAAATGGAAATAGACTGTGTTAAATTTTCCCTTGTTTTTTTTTTAATGCAGGTAGGTAAATCTATAGGTACTGATATAACAAAGCTGAAGAGTTTGTTTGTTTGTACACGCTAATCTCTAGAACTGCCAGTCGGATTAGAATTTTTTTTTTTGCATTTCATAGCCCAATCCTTGAGGAAAGCTATAGGCTATTTAACATCACGCTACGACCCTTAGGAGCCGAGCAAAAATAAAATGAAAAATCTTAGAGAACGCTAAGCGCAAACAAAGTAAAAGTGCCCACCCGCTGTGGGTGATGCGATGCTACGCGGTGGGTCGGGGAACAAGAAATTTTACCCGACGATGTGGCGGCAGAAGCTACTGCCTTATACACCAATTGGATCAGCTAGATAAGGGCCCTTAGGTTCCGAAAGAAACAAATTGAACTTTAGTTGTTTATTTTCCGAACTCGTGCTTAGAATTCGACGTTAACTGAGAGCAAAACACTAGAATACTTTTACTATGCACGAAGCAAACACATATTGCAATCACCGTTCGAGGCAGTGAAAACCTAAGGTGAAACCTATCAACATTCTCTTTCTTAGCACGAATAAGAAAAATCATAAATCATAAACCATAAATTAAAAGAAGCTAGCTTGGTCATTTACCGTCACACGTCCATTGCAAATCATTTAGAATCAAAAGAAGTGATTAGAATTTGACGTTAACTGAGAGCAAAATACTAGAACACTTTTATTATCTACGAAGCAAACAAATATTCAAAAAATAATAGCCATTCAAGACAAGGAAAACTTTATAATATTCTCCTACTTAACACGAGAAACGAAAGGGAGAATATTAAACTGATTTTTTTAAAAGCTAGCTTTTTCATTTATTTATAATATATACTACCTTCTGTTGGCGACATAGTCTACGTGAACTTCGGCCTCTGACCCACCGCATCGCCTCGCATCGCCCGGCTGCACCATTACTTCGTTTTCGCTTAGCGTTTTTCTGACTTTTTTTCGTTTGCTCGGATCCTAACGGTCGTAGTGTGATATTAAATAGCCTAACCATTCCTTCCTTTAGCCTAGCCTTCGTCCCTTCCCTTTTATAACCTTCCTCGAGAATTGGGCTATCAAATGCAAAATCAATTTTTCAAATCCGACTTTGAGTTCCAGAGATTAGCGCGTTCAAACAAACAAACTCTTCGGCTTCGTATAGATTTTATTCGGAAAAACATACAGTTACACATATTTATATATACTTTATTGTACACCAGAAAATGTATAACAAAAAAAATACACTACAAAAGATATAAAACAAATTATTTAAAAACAAAAAACCCGACTGCAAAAACACATACCTAACTGAATAGAGAAAAACAAGCATTATAATCGATAGAATTTTAGTATCGCAGGCGGGGGGACAAACAAAAGTTACACCATATTTCAGGTTATTGGTTTATCCCCGCGTGCGATACCAAAATTATATCGATTATAATGCTTGTTTTTCTCTTTTCAGTTAGGTATGTGTTTTTGCAGTTGGGTTTTTTGTTTTTAAATAATTTGTTTTATTTCAAGCTTTTTAGTTTTATTAATATATATGAAATTGACTCATTACTAGCTTTTATTTGATATCAATATTGTTGTAATTCATTAAAAAAAACGTTTCCCTTTTTTTTGTATTTGCAGATGCAATATATAAAAATTATATAGCCTATGTCACTCGGCAATGAAGACGAATCTAACGACACCTCTTATGTTAAAATCCATCAAGCCGTTTAGGCTACAGAGCGTGCCAAAGAAATAGACATACATACATACATACATACATACATACATACATACATACATACATACGTACATACATACTCTCGAAAAACATTACCCTCCTTCTGGGGCAGTCGGGTAACAATAGGCGGCCTTATCGCTTTCTACGATCTTTTCCAGGTAACCATGGAAAGACAGTGACTGCGTGGAGATAAAAATGGGGTTGTCATCGCTGAAAAGTAATAACTATGGGGTACCTTAACCGTTGTCGCTACAAGAAAACGGTCTTAGGCGATCGATTGGCAAAGTTATGGACAGTCTTCCATAACTTTTTGAGATATTTTGATGTGCATTCACAGAAAAAAAATGTACAGTCATCAAGTAAATGAGCAGTTTTCACCAAAACTTTTGTTGATACTAATCAATCGCCTGTTCGGTTGGACCAACTAAGGAACCAGCCAGAAATCGCAAAATAACTTTTTCCATATTTTTGGTAGGAAAGAAACTCCAGCTCACTGATTTATGATGCCGAATATAAACAAAAAATTTAAACTTCGAATGAATACGCGCTAAAATTTTGGACAGTTTGTTGCTTGCGATTTCCGACGATCTGAAATAGTAGATTGTGTCATAAATAAGTGACCAAAATAATGTATTGAGGGCGAGCGGGATTCAAAGTACGTCGCCTGAGGTTAAATAATTTGGGTGCCATGCGGCACTCTCTGCTTTTCATCCCCCTCAGTAGTGGCGAATATTTATGTTTACGTAACCAAATTATAAATTTATATTAATATCAAATTAAAATTTTCTGTAATATTTTGACAAAAAGTAATGAAAAACGAAAAAGAAGGTCCCGCGTATTTTTTTTTATTTGGTTAACCAATGCTGTGTCGGCAGGCGCGCTTTTTTATTACCGGCCAGGACTTTACCGAAGAGAATTGCGTTCAAACTTTTTAATTAAATAGTGTTCCATAATCAAAAGTAATTCCGTCACTGTTATTAAATGCGCCGCAATGACCCATTTTCCTCGCGGAACGCCTCTTTTCGAATAGATGGGATGAAAAAATAATTACCTTAAATAATTTAGAACTTTTGACTTGTAGAGTATTTTTTTTTTGTTTATTTTCGGCCAGTCTATCCTTTGTAAAACAGTAGTTTGGTATTTCATTGCCTACGAAATGTATGGGAATAGCTTTTTTGTACTTTCTGACTTTTCTAGTACTCAAACCTCAGTTTGTGCTCGTTTTTTGATCATTATAAGAAACAGGATCGATCGACATCAAAACAAGTTTTTGTGAAACCTGCCCATTTTCTTGCTGACTGTAATAGTTTTTCAGAATCTGTGAATGCAGATCCAAATGTCTCAAAAAGTTATGGACAGTCTCCTATGACCGATTTCTTGTAGCGACAACGGTTAAGGTACCTGCCCTTACTGCCACGTCTCAAAAATCCGCCCTGTATAATGGATACATAAATACATACATGCTAACTTATAGGCAACGAAAATAAATGACGACTACAGATTATTACAGCAGAAACTTAAAAGGCAAAATCAAAAAAAAATCCTATATAAAAAAAATAAAACGATTTTTTTAAAGCATAATAAATAAAGAATAAAACAAATCTATAGTTCTTGTTTTAAAAATCCGAACCACTTATTATATTTTATGTTTTTCATTAATTTATCACTACCTCACGCGTCCATTGCAAAATATTAAGAATCAAAAGTAATGCGACAATATTACACAACAGCTGGAAATGTAAAACTGGTCCAGTGCAAGATAACCTTAATGAAATTGTCGATGAAAATACTTTTTTGCAACTAATTAACGTGAAACGGTTTTGTTCGTGATTCCAACTTATTTGCAATTTTCTCATTTATTCAGATTATCTACCTATTGGTTCTACTTTTTCATTAGGTACCTATGTTGAATTAGATTTTTTACTACGAATTACTAAGTAATAACAGCCGCACGGGTTGATACATCAGGTTAAGCTACGCCTGCCGGGGTTGCTCTGTGGATGGGTGACCATCTTTACATATAAGCCGTTGGTCCCGGCTGTCATTTGTAGATCTTTGAAAGTCGTTACGAGTCGTCAGAAGCCTGACAACCAGTCTTACCAAGGGGTGTCGTGTTGCCCAGTAACTGGGTTGTGGAGGTCAGATAGGCAGTCGCTCCATGTAAAATACTGGTATTCAGCTGCATTTGATTAGACTAGAAGCCGACCCCAGTTGGGAAAAATTTTAGGCAGAATAACTATGAATTCAATTTGAGCTTTAAATAAGATTGATTATTATTTGGAATTGATTTTCCATTTAGTTTTGAGAGCAGTGCAGTGGTGGCCCAGTGGTAACGGCCGCGACTTACGAGTTGTATGTCATAGGTTCGAACCTAGACAGGTGCTTTACTTTGTGTAAATCTTTTCATCACTACTGCTCTCAAAAACGGTGAAGGAAAACATCGTGAGGAAACCGGCATGTCCTAGAACCAAAAATTCGAAGACATGTGACATCTACCAACCCGCACTGGGCCCGCGTGTTGGATTACGGCCCACTCCCTCTCGCAGAGAGGAGGCCTGTGTCCCAGCAGTGGGAACATTATAGGCTGTTTATGTGTATGTATGTGTTAGTTTTGAAGATCGTGTATTCCGGAAACAACTATTCTATCTGGGCAAATTTCATTTTCAACATTTACGAGCTCTAATCTGTCATTCGTGCTTGATCAAAATCAAAAGTCATTTATTCAAACTAGACTGAAAATCAGCCTTTTCCGAACGTCAAAATTACATAAGACGGTCCCCCAAAACGCCCGCCCTTCACCACTTTCTAGTGCTTTAGCTGGGAAGAGGAAGTGGTGGAACAAACTCCCCAGCAGCACAGCTGTCTGTTCAGTTAGAAGACCTTAATATTTTCTTCTCCTTTGCTTTACCATAATTTACAAGTGAGACATAATATCATCACGCCTTCTTGCTCCGAAGAGTAGGGGAAAAGGTGTCAGTACACCCACATTTCGCTGGTTATGTTTAAGTCCCATGTAACAGGGGGCGAGCCTATTGCCATCAACCAGGCACAAATCTAAACTTCGGCCTGCTACCAAGAAAATCCAGAGTGAAAAACCCCAATAACACTTTGTGAGGTGAGATCCTGAGTTATATTCCGATCCAGGAATGGAACCCAGGACCTCATGCTCAGGAGTAGCGCTTGCAACCAATAGACCAATGAAGCAATGATGTACAATCTCTTTATCAAGATATATATGTACGTCATTCATCATGGCACCCAAAATTTCCATACAATACTCTAAAGTGGAGAATACACAAGGCGGCATATTCTGGAATGGCTGTGCATGTAAAGGTTTGCAAGTGACCTAGCACCAGTCGGTCTATTTTAGTACAAGTTCACCGTGAAATCTTAGGTGAAGTAATCTGTCAATAGTGTCAATACGTAACAATAACAATACAAAACGTATATTGTTCTGTTTCTGACAATCGTTTGAAGATGAGATGTGAATGTGACCAGCCGGTCGATTCTGTAAAAATCTCATCGTGAAAACTTAGGTGAAGTGAGCATGATGTGAGCTGTCTTTCCACCGGTCCTAATCTGAAAGTCTCACCGTGGAAGCTTAGGTGACGTGAGCGTGATATGAGCTGTCTTTCCACCGGTCCTATTCTGAAAGTCTTACCGTGGAAGCTTAGGTGGAGTGAGCGTAATGTGAGCTGTCTTTCCACCGGTCCTATTCTGAAAGTCTAACCGTAGAAGCTTAGGTGAAGTGAGCGTGATGTGAGCTGTCTTTCCACCGGTCCTATTCTGGAAAAGTCTCACCGTGGAAGCATAGGTGAAGTGAGCGTGATGTGAGCTGTCTTTCCACCGGTCCTATTCTGGAAAAGTCTCACCGTGGAAGCGTAGATGAAGTGAGCGTGATGTGAGCTGTCTTTCCAACGGTCCTATTCTGGAAAAGTCTCACCGTGGAAACTTAGGTGAAGTGAGCGTGATGTGAGCTGTCTTTCCACCGGTCCTATTCTGGAAAAGTGTCACCGTGGAAACTTAGGTGAAATGAGCGTGATGTGAGCTGTCTTTCCACCGGTCCTATTCTGGAAAAGTGTCACCGTGGAAACTTAGGTGAAGTGAACGTGATGTGAGTTGTCTATCCGCCTGATGCTAGGTATTGACAATATTGACAGCTCACTTCATGCTCACTTCACCCAAGTTTTCACAGTGAGAATTTTACAAAACAGATCAGCTGGTGGAATAAAAAAAAATATATTTGTTTTGGACCAAACACTTGTACTATCGGCCCAAGTTAAGCATGCTCACTTAAGAAAATATTCCTGCGAGAGCGCAGCTAGTGAAAAACCACACCCCTTCCTAGTTTCCCCCAATTAGAGACAATATGCATTTGTGTGAGTAATGAGCGAGTAACATAAAATAACAAACATTAGCTAGAGCGCGGCAGTGCCAATTTGCTCTCGCTAATTGTTGACGCTTCCCTTAAATTCCTATCGCCATTTCATTTTACGACCTGTTTATTTCTATCGGACTGATTGCCTGCCTAACTGTGACCTCTGCTTGTATACCGGACTGTGATCGAAAGCCTCTTCTTGACCCTAGCTTGTATCCTGGACTGTGTGTGTATTGTGTGTGGGCTGTGACTAACGTGGTGCAACCATGACGACCCGAAACCTGATTCAGGAAGAAAGGAATCAAATTATTGTTTTGCATAGACAAGGGTTAAATATATCCCAAATAGCAGTGGAGTTGAACATGCAAGTAAGTTATGTTTTTGTATTCAGATAGAGGGAGAGATATAGAAATAAATAAAGTGATAGTAATATTATTATTTCATAGTTTGCATTTTTCCTTATATTGCAATTTAAAAACAAATTCCATGAAAAATATTGGTATTCAGCTGCATCCGGTTAGACTGGAAGCCGACCCCAACATAGTTGGGAAAAGGCTAGGCAGATTTATATATAAAAATAATAAAATTATTATAACTTTCAGATGGATTCTTTTTAAAAGTCTCATAAGATATTACCTACTTATAGTAATGCATTCAAATAAGATTGTTCTTTTTATTTATTTTTGCTTTCAAAGACGTTGTTGGAGCCTTTTATGACCCGATAATAAATCCTAAACCAAAACAACCTAAACAATGGTGCCTTATCTCACAGCGTCGTTGCCGCATTTTAATTAGAAAAACCAGAGCGCATTCGTCGCATTTCTAGAGGCTTGATCATTATATTTCAAACTACAATTTTTTTTCGCCCAAGCACAAGATAATTGTTTTTTATAATTATTTTTAACATTTATTTTATCATAATACTGCAGATGGAAAGTAATTGACAATAATGTAAATTTTTGTTAGTAGTGCTCGTAAATACTTACCAAAAAAACTTAAATAAATTGCACACATAGTTTTAAATACTAACGATTTAGTGCTTGGCTGGCCGATAAAATAGCAAGTACTTACTATTTTTTCGGCCAAGCACTAGATCGTTGGTATTTAACCACGAAAAACCTTTAGAAATGCCACGTTGCCAGCCCGCACGGGATAAACACTTTTAAATAGTAGAGATAAAGCACAAATTTGCTTGGGACAGTTTCATACAATGTTGGAATTTACGCTATGCCATTTTTCTTACTCATAGGTATACGAGGTGTAAATTGCAATATCTGAAAACCTCTTAAGGGGTCATTGTACTAATCATTATGAACAACTTTTACTACGGGACCAAACCTGAAATCGCGAAAAAAAAACAGCTGTTCCCTACATTTATGTTCGCGTAACTCGTCAAAATGTATGGACCAGCTGCTTTTTTATCGCGATTTCAGGTTTGGTTCTCATAGTAAAAGTTGTTTATAATGATGAGTAATGACCCCTTAAGAGATTTTCAGTTATTGCATTTACAACTTGTATTTTAAAATATAGTTATGAATGTTATAACTACTTAAATTAGTTATAGAAAAGTTAAGAGTTTATTTATCATGAAGTGAACCAAAATGCACACCTTAAGTATTTCAATACTTATAATTTTTATTTATAGTGTACTAGTTGTGCCCTTTGAATAAGACTTTTGTAGTGTACTCGTATTATTATACTTAGTTCCTATATTATGTAAAAAATCGATGCTGATTGTTTTTTTTTTTTTTTTTTCGTTAGAGAACAACGGTGCGCCGCTGGGTGCGAAGATATGAAGAAGGAGAAATTACAGAACGCGTTCGTGCACCTCGACCCCGGGCTATAAACGAAAACAAGTTAAATAATATGATAGCCACGTATGAAGAGAACCCGTTCACACCCACTCGCAGTTTCGCACAAGAATACGAAGTTTCGATGCAAATTATTAGAAACGAGTTGCATCGAGCTGGAGTCCATCACAGACGTCCCGCAAAAAAAAATATTTTGACGCAGGAGCAGAAAGCTGCTCGCGTGCGATTCGCTCGTGACTACAGGGACTTCGATTTCTCTTACGCCATATTTTCTGATGAAAAGTGCTTTAGGTCTAGCCAACAAGGTCGTCGGAATTTATGGCGTGTAGATAACACAAGATACGAACCTCGAAATGTGAACCCAAATGCAGAATCGGGAAGAATTGTAGTGAACATGTGGGGCTGGATGAGTGCTGCTGGACCAGGCGAGCTCGCTTTTATACCAGGGAGGGCAAACGGCCAAACGTATTTAGAGGTGCTACAAACCATCATGGTACCCACAGTGCGCACGGTGTATCCACAACTGGACGTGCCAGAATTTTATTTTTTCCAGGACAATTGCCCGATACACCGTGCGCGGGTTGTTCAAGAGTGGTTGCGAGGGCAACCACAAATTAAAACAGTGCCATGGCCCTCCCGATCGCCAGACTTAAACCCCATTGAAAATTTGTGGGGTTTAATGTTCCAGAGACGGGATAGTAGAGCAGAAAGAACGAAGGAAGCACTTGTCACACATTGCGAACAAGTTTGGGACACATTCAGAGGTTCGAATTTGTGCGAAGTCCTGGCTAGGTCCATGCGTAGCCGTTGCGATGCTGTGATAGATGCGGGAGGAGCAGCGACGAAATATTAAGTTAATATAATTTTTAACATGCACTATGTTAATTAACGAAAGGCGTTCCCGTTAACCCGCAATAGTCCAAACATGCTACAATTAATATTACCATTTAAAAATTCGCGAAAAAAAATCAGCTGCTCCCTACATTTTGTTAAGCTAGGTATGCGAACATAAATGTAATGAACAGCAGATTTTTTTTCGTGAATTTTCGAATGGTCATATTTTGGTAGCATGTGGACGCTATACTATTGCGGGTTAACGGGAACGCCTTTCGTTAATTAACATACTGTATAATTACATTATACAGGGTTATTTTTCTAACACCTGGTAGGACTATATTAGTACAACCACTTTTGATCTATGACTTTTTAGAATACCAAAAGTAAACTTTCAAGTTTTTGTTGTAATATTTGTAATAACACTTTTTAAATCTGTATTTTGTAGTAAGTACCGCTGCGACCCTGCATTCGCAACGCACTGTTTGTTTATTTAACTACTTACATATTTTGGTACCGCGTAGAGTTGTTCAAATTTAGAGCGATCAAAATAAATATTTTTAATTGTATTATGAAATTATTTTTTTATGAATTATTAAAAGTCATACAACAAAAGTTGTTATTTATGATGTTAGTATTATAGTCCTACGAGCTTATTAGTGTTTTATCATCAAATGACTTCTCCCGCTCTGGGCGGAGCGGAAGGTCGTGTCAAACTTTTACTGACTAAAACCCACCCGTGTTCCTTCAGTTGCCTGTGCCAGGGCCATGGTATCTCTTTCGAACAACCCGCGACTCCGGCGGCTTGCAAATAACCCTGTATAGCTATTTTTATTAGGTTTATTTTTATTATTCCAATTTGTATTATATTACTTCGTTGATTAATGTCACAGGGTAGACTGTAGACCGTAATCATAGTTTAAAATATTGCCAACGATTTTGAAGTCTTCTTGTAAAATTATTGATGTCAATTTAGTGTCATGTTGCCTTTATTGGTGGATTTGTTGTTTTATTTACAATCAATGTTGTCATAAGCCCCGATCTCGTTAGTTTGTTATTTTACATATTCAGTAGTGTCATCATATCCGTCCACCTCATAAATAATTGATCTCATTTGCTTGATAAACCTAGTCTGTAGTGTAATGTAATTATTGCAAATTATAAAAATTATTAAGATTCTTAAATTGTACTAATCTTAAAACTTTTCAATTTCATTAGAACTGCACGAGCAATATTCTCCTAATCTTATTTACTGACAGGCTTTTTGCCTGTTGTTGTTGTGTTGTCTGTTTGTCATTGTTGTGTTGATTTCATATTTTGAACTTTACGATATAAGTGTAGATAAATACAGTTTATAAATGATATTATGAGTAAGAATCTTTTCACTTATAATATTTTGCATTTTGATGATAATTTCTGTGTAATTTTTTGTTATAATATGTTAATTTCTGGATGAATCTTTAATGTTTTGAAAAAGTGTATTAAAAATAAATTAAGTTACTTATATTGTTTTTTTTTCTACAACAGCAAATCCTTAAAATTGTTCTCAAGTAGATTTTAACTAACTGTTTATTTTTTCACACTGAGATTACAGCCGATAGTTTCATACAAAAAGCACTTACTATACATCTTTTATTATACAGATAAGATTTAAATATCAACCTAAATAAATCTTTAATCCTGCATAATGTTAAATGAACACAAACTAAAAATATATATTTCACTAGTACCCAACATTTTATTTCAATCCTTTCACTCTCACTGCTGCCAAGGCACAAATTATAGTTCAGTTTAATTACTTGATAAGCTTCTGAATTTTAAAGTGGCGTAGGAACTGAATCATTGTTAGATTTGTCAAAAAAAAACTTGACATGCATGATTTCGCTTAAAATCATGAATTGTCAAACTATGACTAGAGCATGAATTATAAAAGAGTAAAGTGTTGGTTTGATTATAATCCAGTCTTAAAGTGCTCATTCTGCACGGCATGCCTGGGCATTTTAATTGCAACGATACCTTGTTCGTTATACAGGCTGAAATTTAATTCATGGGTATCCTCTTAAGGGGTCATTGTACTCGTCATTATGAACAACTTTGACTATGGGAACAAATATGAAATCGAGAAAAAAAAATTGCTGTTCCCTACATTTTGTCGAGTTATGCAAACATAAATGTAGGGAACAGCTGATTTTTTTTTCGCGATTTCAGGTATGGTCTCATAGTTGAAGTTGTTCATAATGATGAGTACAATGACCCCTTAAAAGGATGCCCATGAATTCAATTTCACCCTGTATTATTTTAATGAATAAAAGGTAATATTACAATTACCTACTGTTAAAAGTATTAAACCAAATACAAGGAACAACTGCAAAACATTTGAGATAATCCTAAGGTAATAAAAAAACGTATGGCCCTTGTATTAAGCCGTCCTCTATTGTTTAACCGAATTTCCAGACATTCCCACTAAATAACAATGGGTCTTAGATAATGAACTTATTTTTATTTCAGTTGCAAGAGTTGTGCGGCTTGCGGCCTTGCGTTAGCTACAAACAAAAAGCTCTGATAACATTGTATGAACTGCGCAGAGTATTGGTTCAAATATTACTGTAATTTTCAAGTATTCCCAAATTGCCCAAGTATAAACAAACACATAGAAATTTAGATAGTTATTTACTTTTAATAAAGTCGATTAAACACAAAAAATTTCAATATAAACATTTGATACCTTCATGCAGTGCCGGTCAACGCACCTATACCTAACGTATTCAGGGAGCCGTGAGATAAAAGGTAAACAAACCATAAATGTCCGTTCAATCGATTTTGAATGCTATTGTGTTGGTGGCATGACAAATGGCAGCTGCAGTAAACAGTTGGTATTGTAACCACTTTTTTGCATTTAATGCCATACATAAGCCTACGGAATAGAAGTCAAAATCGGTGGAACGGACTGTAATAAAACGGTTCGTTTCAATGTCTCATCTTATTGTGAAGGGAATATGGTGCGGTTGCTGCGGCATGCGGCATCACATAGGATATGGTGAAAATTGGAGAGGCAGTGAAAGTGTTCATAAATAACCTATATCTATAGACCCGATAGAGAGAGGAAAATATTAAAGTGGATTAATACATATAAATTGTAGTTTATTAGTTATTACAAATTATTTTTGTAAATACTGCAATATCAATAATACATTTTCTAAACCAAACAAACAGAAGATATGAGTACTAAAATTAATTCTTGTCAATAATAAAATAACAATTCAATTCAATAACAAAGAGCTCACGCCGCCGCCGAGCCGCGCTGGCCGTGCCCATTAAAAACTCGTCTCTTAGCAGAAACAAGTGAGCATAGTACGCTCCTAGTGTGAGTGTCACACATTCTATACATGATTATACTAATACGAACACCACTAAAATACGCTTTGTGCATCCTATTGGTCAAAACTCGTGCATTGTGCGATCGAGTCGTGAGTCGTGCTATGCGATTATCGCCTTTAAGGTGAGCATGCGGAACTTTGGCCGATAGTACATATTTTATAAACCTGCCAAACTGCGTGACAGTTTATCGGGAATTAGCGCTCGTCTTAAAAAAATTGGTTTAAACAATTTAATTAAACATCTCAGAAGGTAGATACAGATAGTTTTAAATAGATAGTTTTTAATGGACGGTGAGAATATTTTAGTTCAGTGTCCCTCAATTGATTAATTGTTGTCACATATTGCGACCATTTGATTTAGCAGTTTTAGCCTTTAACTTACTCCCCAGTGTTCGCCTACAGATGTTCTATGTCACGAAGTCCGTTTGGCTATGAATGTTGTCAAGCGTGCACATGCACATTGTTTTTGTGTGCGTAACCTCGAGAGCGCTCAGTGTCGATCGGGACACGGTCCGGATCAGTAGTGGTTTTTAGTTCGCGCCAAATTGTTTCACGGAGTAAGGTCAGCATGGCAACAAAACGAAGAAGAGTTGTCCATAGTGAGGTAATATTTATTTATACGTTTTCAATTAAAATTATATACAAAGATACTTAATATAGCAATAGAAGTATTTATAAAATGAATGTTTTTTTGTGTTATAAAATGTTTATATTACTTAATTATTTTGATTACATTTTGTTTTAGGGTCGAAACATGATAGCTAGTGTTTATCATTTTCTGCGAGAAGAAAATGAATTTACAAAATCATTAATGAAACTCAACTGTGATTTGTCTCATTTACGAGACATTACACGCCGTACAGCTGAAGCTACGGGTGTGAGCCAAAAACAGTTCAAAGAATATTAAAAGAAGAGAAGGAATTGCCATCCACTTCATCAAAATTCACTTCACCTATGAAGAAAAGGAGAAAGCGAGATAATAAAGTGGATATAAATAAATTTACAGCCGATGTGGTTCGCAGTACTGTACAAGATTTCCATATTGTCCATAAAGAAATTCCAACATTAGCTAAGTTAAGAACAGCATTGAATGAAAAAATCGGATTCGAAGGTTGTTTAGAAACTGTTCGCAAGTTACTGTTGAAATTAGGTTCCAAGTGGCGCAAAACAGAGAACAACCGTAAAGTCTTGACGGAGCGTCATGATATACAAATGTGGCGTTTAAAATATTTAAAAAAAATAACAGAGTACCGCTCTCAAAGTCGGCCCATTGTCTACACCGATGAGATCTACGTCCTTTCGACACACGTGCGAAACAACACCTGGGCAAAAAAAAAGGAAAGAACTCCGTTTTTAAAAAAAAATTGCACAGGCACTCGCTTTATTTTAGTGCACGCGGGAACCAAGGATGGTTTTATTGAAAATGCTTCCTTGGTTTATAAGGCCAACTCAACAGCTGGTGATCATCATTCAAATATGAGCTATGATAACTATGTAAAATGGCTAAATGAAAAGTTGCTACCCAATTTACTTCCGCGCTCTGTCATTGTCTTAGACAATGCATCTTATCACAACACACGGGCTGAACGACTACCGACGCAATCTACAAAGAAAGCCGATATGCAGCAATGGCTCAGGGATAAGGGTATAGCATTTGATGAATCTCTTCTTAAATTGGAATTGTACGATACAATAAAGAAGTACAAAGCCCAACACGTAATCTACAAGATTGACGATTTTATAAAAAGCAAGGGTTTTGATGTCTTACGCCTTCCCCCTTATCACCCAGAATTAAATGCGATTGAAAATATTTGGGGGATCGTTAAAAATTATGTCGCATCTAAAAATATCGAGCAAAACATGACGAATACGGAAAGACTGATCAATGAAAGTTTGGGCCAAGTTAGCAGTGAAACGTGGCAAAAAACTTGTGCTCATGTTGAAAAAATTGAAAAAGACTACTTGAAATATTTTGATCTCGATTTTGAATTTATAATCAATGTACAGGATGATTCTGACGACAGCAAAACGGAATCGGAAATCGAAAATTTATCTGATAGTGATTGAAAATACTGAATAGTCCTACTTGTTTCGTTTCCATTCTGTAACACCAATGCTTAATTAAATGCCTACATATTCTTAATAGTTTTGTATTTATTGCAACCTAATCTAATTTATTTACAAAATGTGTATACTTTTAAAACCAAAATTTTATTTAGATTATTAAATCTGGACTTGAATATATATCAGATTTTTTTGCTAACGTTACCTACTTTTACACACACAAGCGCGCTTGTCGGGATACGTCACTACTACAATCAAAGCCGAACGGACTTCGTGAAATAGAATATCTGTACTAATTACACCATTATTTCTTCTTAACCAGTCGTTACTATTGTACAGTGTAGGGCTCAAATACTTATTGGTTCTTTTGCCATAGAATTTTTTTACTGGTGCTCGCACGAATTTACGACACACACACACACACACACTTCGCCTAAGTTTTTACGGTGAGATTTTTACAGTATATAGATCGGCTGGTCACATTCACATCTCATCTTCAAACGATTGTCAGAAACAGAACAATTACTTATACAGTGCTAAACGTATTCAGTGATATGTGGTGTAAGCGGGCCTTAACAGCAAAAATGCAGAGTGTTCGGTACAATATTTGCAACCGATCAGCTCAGCACTTTTACCTGCAAGCATTTACATAAATGAATGTATCGCTACTATTACCTGTTAGTACGTGTTCGGATACCAATCGCGTAACTCAAACCAAAGCAGATCAAACCATCTTAGTGCTAATTTAGCTTAGATTTACCATTTGATAATTATAACTAGTATTCAATATAGCCTTTACATAAGAAAAAAATAAAAAATGAGTACATAAGAGTAAGTCTGAAAGTGGCACCGGTGACTGAAAGGTTGTGCGGAAATCGGCTGTCATGGTATGGGCATGTGCTGCGGAGGAATGAGGAAAATGTCGTGAGGAAAGTCTTGACTATGAATGTCGATGGCTATAAGAGTAGGGGAAGACTACTAAAAAAATAAACGATGGATGGACTGTGCGAAAGATGATATGGCTAGAAAGGGGGTGACTACCGAGATGACAACTAATAGAGAAGTATGGAAGAAAGGGGCATGTTGTGCCGACCACAAACAAATTGGGATAAGGGCAGGAGAATGATGATTCAATATAGACTTTGAACCATATTATTTCTTATAGTTAACCAGATTATCTGGAATTTCTCAGTAGCATCCCGGAGTCTGGATTTGTGTCTGGGATGATGGCAATAGGCTCGCCCCCTATTACATGGGACATAAACATGACTGGCGAAATGTGGGTGTACTACAGGTACACCTCTGCCCAACCCTTTGGGGAAACAAGTGGGAGTAAACCAACAACCAAACCATAACCAATCCAATAAAATATAAAATCAACTAGATTAACCAAATATTAACCAAACCCAGAAGTCAGTGCTACACCATGCAGGCGCTAAATTCTACTAAGAGTTAGACACTTTGGGCTAGTAATGAAAACCCGAACGAACTTCGCGCGTTATCTTCAATAATTAGGTACTCGCAAAGTTGATAATTTAATTAAAAATATTTAGGTTACTTATAACCTAGTGAATACGCAACTTAAAATTTACACCCGAAAAAGGGTACTACAGAAATTACGATCTCAAAATTACAGGATTATCTGAATAAATGTGCGTGTAATGGGTAAAGGGATACATTAAAATGTCTGCGGAACCACATCGGGATATTTATCGCTCTACTTAACCGTTCTATACAAGGTGTGTGGAGAAATGTGGCTGATCCTTATGAATCCTAAGAGGCTTGCCCATAAGCTGAACTTTTAAGGGAGGGAGGATAAATCTCTGAAAAGTATTATATTACTTTAATTATTGTGAATGTGAGCACTATGTGGGTCATTTTTATTTATTTCTTTTTGTTTTTTTTTCTCTCAGTTTTAATGATAGTCTGGCATTTTTAGTACTTTATGCGGCCTACCCAAATGTCCTTTCCTTAGTATTTTGTTCGTCGAGTCGTTGAGCTCCTTAAGTTCCGAGTTGAGCTACACGATTACTGACAAATGCTTGCACTGACTGTGCTTGTGACCTGTCGGTCCACTCAAATTTGTGTGGTTCTTTCCTCAAAAGACCATTTCCGACATGGATCTACATGGTCCTCACATGATCTGACCAAGATTATGTCTGGACTTTAAAAGAGACTTTGACCCTTGAGTTTGTTTCGCCATTTCTTCTCAGGGGTAGTCAGATAGGAAATGTCGACTCCATCTAGCTTATTTTTTTATTATTTTTTTTTTAATATGACATGTAAAAATGATTCTGTTAACATATTTACAGAATAAACAATTTCATTTCATTTCATTTCTCTAAGTTAGATTTGTTCCAGAATGTCATGATTTCACGAAAAAGTCATTCAATGGAAGAAATCTAACTTAGAAAGATGTATTAATGATTCTAATGGTTATAATTCTGTAAATACATATTTGTTATGGTCGCGAATCATATTTTGATCAAGGTACAACTTGACACTGACCTTCAAATAGCAAAAAAACGTAAGAAAATTTCAAATTCGCGGGCTGCAGCTGCAGCAGGCTTAGCACGAGCACTGCTTTGTCTACGGAAGAATAGACAAAAATGACAGAAAAGAAAAGAAAGTATGTCGGCAGCAAAATAGTTAACTGCACTTTTTACGAAATTCACTCTTTTACATAGGTAATTAGACTCAGAATTCTTTGTTTTGTCATACGATTTTTTTTCTGTTTGATTCTTAATTTTTACTGATATTAAGTAACCTAAATAAGGACAACTACAAAAAAAATATATGTGTCGAGGTACAGTATTTTGTAACAAAACAATATTATAGTGCCTTCACCATTTCCTTGGTAATGCCCTATAGCCTTGTTCTTCTATTAATTATCAAAGTTTTGCGTTCAAAACTCTCTCCTGTAAAATCATAATTTTGTAGATAACCGTTACCGTTTGTTAGATATACCTTATGGCCGTCGAATAGAAAAATGCAAACGGTCTTCACTACCTTAGACAACTGTCAGTTGTGTGATTTTGACAGTTTGGTATAGAGACTTTCTTCAGAAATAGTCTACATAAAAAGGACCTAGACAAAGATCGCTAGAAACGAAAGACAAAATGACAGATTGCAGAAGGATTTCTAAGGTGCGATGTCAATAATGGAGAAACGAAATGTCACTTTGTATAGGAATAGCTGTGTCTATTCTTCGAAGAAATAGAAAGCGTCATTCTAAGCCTGCAGATTCGCCGAAAATTGTAGTGTTGGCGGTTTTAAAATCCGTTTAACCACTGCCCATAAGTCTTGGTCAAGCAAAGCCCTTAGAATGAAAGAATGCCCTGCCAAAGAAAATGTTTGGATGCAATAAAAAACAAACGGCTTTAAAGTAAGCTTGAGGTTGGCTATCGACTAGCAATTATCGATAATAATAAAAGCAGACAGGTAGGTGGACAGTTTTTCTACGGCAAAAAATACCACCAGCAGGCTTAGCACGAGAACCGTAGAGAAGCATTTTCTCGACGGAAGAGTAGACAAAAATTACGTTTCCTGGTAGACCGTTGACAGTTTTGTACCGAGAAATGTAGACAAGCGATTTCTATTCTCCAGTAGAGTAGAAATAGAAAGCGTAGGTTCAACTAAGTGAGTGTATCATTTTTTTTATCCTACAATCCTACTTCAATTTTGCTTTAATTTAAATCCTCCTGTATAACCTAATGATATACATTTTTTTTCATTTGGTAAGTGCTGCCGCGGCAAGCATTCATTGTGTTTTAATTCTTTGCTAAAAATGCGGTTTTCAGGGATTTTTTCCTACGTTTCTTTGTACACTTTGATAGGCTTTTCTTTGTGTAGAGTCGGGTAAGTGTTAATCGGATTTATGAAGTGGGTTCTTTACATTTAGATGAGAATATTTGTTGTTGGATAAATATTAGGAACTGAGGTAGATAACCACCTACATCTTCTGATTTTTTCGTAGACTAAAATAGTATTTGAGTAAAATATGACCATCTACACAAAGGAGATTATTTTAAATCAGTTTCAAGGGTTTTTGGGGCTGCTACACACATCAAAACTGTATGTAGTGTCAGTGTAGTTACTAAAAATCTGGTATTTTATTATATATTTTTGTATTTCTTATGGATAGGTACTTTTTAGTAAATTTCGTCATTTCAATAAGGAATCATTTTTGAATGTTGGTCAAAAGATGAAAGTCTTCTGCCAAGTCGTATTCTTATATAATCCAGAAACGAGTGTGAGGCCAAATCAGTAAAATTTCTGCCATACTACTGAGTGGAATCAATACAAAAGAACGTGATTATGGAAAGATGACATCATTTGAGCCGAGAAGAAATGATCAGAGCCGTAGGAATGTTGAAAGCTGGATTTCGGCAACTTGTTGTGGCAGTCGCTCTGGGCACTACGTAGTGTTATAAGTCAACTTTTTTGGCGTCTAAGGGAGACGCTAAAAAAGCACCTGAATGAAGGGTTGTACTGAATATTTTGTTACTGGTGTAGATTGAGTCCATGACAGCTATAAATAGGGTACCCTCTTCTGAACCAAAAAAATACTCACTTACAAACTACGGGACCCTAATAAATCAGTAAAGTATAATAAACCAGTTTTGTAAGAACGAAGGCTGAATTGAAGATGTCCAACTAATTTACTTTGTAATTACTTAATGTATTTAAATATCCATCCATTTTGTATAATGGCGACCCATACTTTTAGAAAATGGCCCACGAATCCCATTGAATCGTAAGGGAAGACGTTTTGCCAGCTAAGTATTTATTTCTAAACACACCATATTTACCTCAGCTTAGCTTTATTTTATTTCTCTATAAGTTCTTAAGTAGGTCTAGATCAAAATTTAATGGGGCTGTGGTGGCACCGACATCGCAACATGCGAACTACGCAACACACTGACGTCACGCAAAATCCTGCATCGCGCAAGCAGAGTTTACCGCGCAACTAGCATATATACAACGTCCCGACATCAACCGTCGGGCAGTAGCCCACCAGACACGACACCTGTCTGGTCGGAGGATCCTCCCTTTTCTATGGAGGATGAGTGAACTTTACACCCTGTTCCCCATACCTCTGTAGGGCCATGCACTAACTCATGCACTAGGATTAAAATACCCCAAGAAGATTTACTCTTATTATTAAAAAGAATAATATAATAATATAAAATAAATAAAATAAAAAAGCCTTTTATTTCATGCATAAAATAAGATTATCAATTACAGATTGATTTAATTTCATAAATATTATTGTTTAGTTTTCATTTTCATAATTGCAATCAAAAATGTATTATTTAACTTAACAATATCAATATAATGTACAATGTTATTAATTACAATATAATATTAATTAATTAAAAGTTAATTTCTTATATTTTATTTATAACAATATTACTAATTAGATTTCAATATTAATATTAATAAAAAAAATTGATTATTATAAATGGATTCAGAAATTTAAGAAATAAAATAACATGCATGCATGAACCCTTCAAATATTGAGGGTGAAGGCCTCCTCCAGAGAACTCCAGCGGTCACGGTCTTTGACTACTGTCATCCAGTTTTTCCCTGCAACTCGTGTGATGTCGTCTGTCCATCTAGTTACAGGTCTTCCTCTTTTCCGAGTGCCTGTCGGACCTGGCCATGACGTTATGCGGATTGTCCATCGCTCGTCGCTCATTCTCGCTACGTGACCTGCCATCTCCATTTTAACTTTAAATATAATAATTATATATTCCCAGAAAGGTTAGGCAGAGATGTATAAAACACCCACATTTCAACATTAAATTCTATTGCCATCGAACTACCACAAATCCAAACTTTACACTGCCAAAAAAAAATCACAAAATCCCCAAAAAGCCTACACCAAGAACGGAGACTATTTTATTTTAATAAAATTTCGTTCCCGCGAACATAAATTCAATAATTACTGCTACACAGCGTTGTAAAATGTAACCAGCTGTAAACTCCCCAAAGACTACGTGGATGCCATTCATCCCACTGATTAAACTTGTATGCAGTGGAACTACATGTATCGTCATTACGTTTTATGGTTGGTTATGACGGGTGGGAGGGAGACGAAAATAAGATAGTATGTTCGTTACAGAAATATTAACCGATGTATAAAGTACATACTTATTTCATAACCTAAATAAGCAAATATCTCAACATAAAAAAAAACCACAAAATTACTAAAAAATAACTTATATTAAAAGTACACTTTGTAAAGCATATTACAAATTAGAGGATTATATCCAAGATAAGAATGCTTGGAAACATGCTGGTCCAGCTCCATAAGACAATCTAGCTAGAGTCTAGACAAAATCAAACTGGTTGCTTTTTTAATTGTACAATTTATTATTTGATACAAATAATAAATCAATGTAGATTTTTCATTCTGTGATTACTTTAACTCACACACTGACATATTACTTTTTTTTTTGGAAAACGTATACTTTTTCAATGTTTGTAAATATGTGAGCATCATGTATGTATCTATCACATAATTAATTTATGTCATTGCTTCATTTTTAACCTATTTTACCTATTTTGGTATAGTAATTTTAATCTAGATGCATATCGTCTTCACATATAATTATTTATCGAATGTACCTATACAAAATATTGTAAAATATTTTAAAAGAGTAACGGTAGAGATTTTTGGCCATTCTTCACAATACGAAACTACATTTTGGAAGGGCAACTACAATCAATACTATTTATTTGTTAAACGTTGACGTTCAAAAAATAATTTGACTTTCACTTTGACTTTAAAGGTAACTAACTACTAATAATACACCCAAAATCGTTATTATTCACAACCTCCCAGAAAACACGTTCGTCACTCAGCAAATTCTCGAAAATTATGAAGATTGACGAGTGGAGTGGCAATGGCGACGCGTAGTCGCGTAGCGGTTTGGTTACTTGCTACGAAGGCGTAGCGTACGATATCACCGCGTCTGCTACGCCGTAGCAACGTCACTGTTGGCACATGAGTAATGGCTCCTCTTCACAATCAGTGATGATCGTTAATCGTGTGATCATCGCACGATCATCGTGCGAGCATCCACATGTTCGTCGTTAATCGTCTGTTAGTAATTTGTTGAGCGGCAAGCATTCAAGATGGAAGTGCACTTTATTGCTGCTCAATATGTGATTGAACGAAAAGTCGTTTAAGATAATGGTGTTTGAGTATTCATCGTAATAGAATGAAGTAATTGCAATAACTATAGATACTATTTAATATGTTGTATTTGTATTCGAATTATATCCTTCCTATTTTAACTAATATTATCACATATTTTAGCTGCCACGGCTTATTTTAATTTAATTTAATTTTTTAATTGTTTTTATTTTTTACTACGGAGTTTAATATTTTTATTACGGGACGCTTAAGACGTTTTACATAGTTCTCACGTGTATTATTTAAAATGAATGATGCAAACAATATTTTTAACCATATGTCGATTTATTTGATTGATGAAGATGTGAAAAGGAGAGTAAATGCGGGAAATAAAGTGAATGGTGCTATACATGCGATTGTGACCAACCAGTCGATGCCCAAAGGGGCTCGACTGGCTGTTCATAATGGTGTGCTGGTGCTTACGCTTATGTTTGGAAGTTAATGTTGGGTGTGGCAAAAGAGGCATGTAAGTAGAATAAATGCTGTGAATATGAGCTCATTGCGAAGCATGTGTGGTGTGACTATAAATGATAGGCTGAAAAATGATGTGATAAGGCAACGGTGCGGTTTAAAAGAAGATGTAGTGACAAAACATGAAAAAAGTATGCTTAGAGATGGTTTGGTCATATTGGGAGGATGAATGAAAGGCGACTAACAAAAGGTATTTACAAGGCAGATGTGAGTGGAAACACAGGAAGACATATAATGATGAACATTGGTGATGTTCATCAAAAAGGTCAGGTGCATAGTACTCGCAACCGGCGTGCGTGTATGACCAGATGTATGAACGAAAACGAAGCAAAAAGAGAATGTAAGGAGCGTAGCAGGTGGCGTTCTATTGTCCCCATTCTATTGTGCCTGCCCCCATGGGAAGAAGGCGTGAGTTCATTATTATGTGGCTCATTATTGTTTTTTGTTTTCTAATTTAGTATTAATCATAGTCTGGCAGTTTGAGTAATTTATGCAGCCTACCAAAATGTTCTTTCTTTGGTATTGTTCGTCGCATCGTTGAGCTCCTTAAGTGCTGAGTTGAGCTGCACGATTACTGACAAATGCGTGCACTGACTGGACCGGTCCACTCAATCTGTATGGTTCTATCCTCAAAAGGACCATTTCAGACACCAATCTACATGACCTGACCAAGACTATGACTGGACTTTAAAAGAGACTGTGACCTCTGAGTTTGTTTCGGCCTTTCTTCTCAGAGTAGTCAGATAGGAAACGCCGACCTCATCTAGCTTTATTTTAAAAATATGATTGAAGTGTAAAAGTGTTGGTACAAACCTTCTTAAAGAAAGTAGATCATTAATCATTTATCATTTTATCATTGAAACGCCGACCTCATCTAGCTTTATTTAAAAAATATGATTGACGTGTAAAAGTGTTCGTATAAACCTACTTACAGAAATAAAAATCATTTATCATTTATCATTATGTATGTATGTTGATTTAAAAGAATGTCCGTGGAGTTTTTGGCCCGTCCTTCTACCAACCTACTACTACGCTTTGGAATGGGCAACTAGCTTCATCTTTGTAACTGACCGACCCCTTGACAATTCAAAAGGGCCTGTAACTGGTTTATTTGTTTATTTGAAAGCAAAATCAAAATATTTTTATTTCACATACACCTACAATGGGCACATGAAACGTCAGAAGCTAGGTGCATGGTTCCAATTGGTAGTTACCTATGGAGAGGAGCCAGCAAGAAACTCCACGGTTACACTTTTAAAAATAACAATGTTTTCAAATCACAGTGTTAATAGGTAAGGGAGGATAGTGTAGGCCTGTCAAAAAGTACCAGGTACTTAACAAAAAATAAATGGTCTACAAATCTAGTCTATTAAGCCTACAACGTTCTCACATTCACAAAATACACAAGAATCTATGTACAATATTAATAGAATAATAATAATAAAAACCTATTTAAACCAAATTACATGTTTGCCATTACAACAAGTCTGAATCTGAATCTTGTCCACAAAAGCCACTAATAAATAGTTTGTTATTAAAATTGTAGGTATATAATGTCAAATAATGGAAATATTATGTCAACATTTACATTGTTTTGCCGTTTATGTACCAGGGAAGCCACATGTGCAGAAAGAATTTTTGCCAAACTTCCTCGTCTTCAACGTAGTCTTTAATCTTATAATATGCGTTTTTGATAAGGATTTGTTTGTTTGTTTCGCTTTCACGCTAAAAACACTGAACGGAATTTTATGAAATTTGGCACATGGTGCGATATTCCTACGGGATCGAGACTTATACTAGTATTCCCATAAATATATCTCGTCTCTTTATTTGACCACCCAGAATTATTATCCATTAATAGCGAATTAAAACTAGCTCGAGACGGCGCACGCCCGAATTCACGGCTTCGCTGTCTTAGTACGCAACTAGCCGAAATTCCCTTTGATGTGTGCCCGAAAAACCGACAAGTCGCCGCGATCATAATTAAGCCGGCAGGCTTAGCATGACGCTTTCTAGTTCTACTCTACTGTACAATAGAAATCGCTTTTCTACATTTCTCGGTAGAAAACTGTCAACTCTTCCGTCGACAAAACGCTTCTCTACGGTTCTCGTGTTAAGCCTGCTTGAAGACACATGCTACTAATGAATGCTTGTTTGCTACTCGGCAGCATGCTCATTAGTAGCATGCTCTCTGTGCCTGTATAAAACTCATGCTCTTTTCCTATACACATGCTAGTTGAATGGTACTAAATAGCATTTGCTCGAAAGTAGCACGCTCTTGTACTACCAGGTAGCATGTCATGTGTATTCCACGTTTTATGGCGAGCATAGACGATGATCGGCGACTAAAGACGAGTAAGCCCTCCACACAACCGTGCTCGCGGGCCGTAAATCGCGATGCATTGTTGGGTGGAATAGGCACGTAAGTGGGGCGTCAGGTTGAAGTTTCATGTGTGGCAAAGATGCGGTGTGCCTTCTGCTGGCCCTGCTTATGACGGGATGTGTCAGAGTAGAAGGAAATTCAAGTCCAGACTTAAATGGTGCCAAGACCATCAGCACCAGATTAAAATGTATAGCCTTGCTTCACATCATTCAGAAAAGGATTTCCATAACTTTTGAAAAAGCACAAATAAAATGGCACATCGGCCTGGCCTCCCTGTAAGTATTGATGGTGTGAGTGACCCCAAGAACATTGCTGATCTCTTTAGAGAACATTTTCATGTGAAATCGCCCCTCGAGCCGCCGATGTTTAATGTTGAGACGTGTTATGGTCAAGTCGGCACGAGAATTAGCTCCAAAAATATAGCGGATGCTGTTAAATCAATGTCCAGAGGCAAGTCCCCTGGTCATGACGGTCTCAGCGTTGAACATCAACAGCAGGCCGATCATCACCTACCTAGAGTGTTGGCAATGCTTTTCAACTTCTGTATCAATCACGCATACTTACCCTCTGACCTCGTTAAGACTATAGTAGTGCCAGTAGTACAAAATAAAATGGGGGACCTGTCAGATAAAGGTAATTACAGGCCTATTTCATTAGCGATTGTTATTGTAAAAGTGCGAAAGTACTTGACGGTTTGATACACAGTTCAAATCTGCGCGATAATCAGTTTGGTTTTCGGCCGGGACTGTCCACAGAAAGTGCCATACTGTGTCTTAAGCATGCCTGTACTATACAGACAGACATACTCCAGTGTACGCGTGCTTCCTCGATTTATCTAGAGCTTTTGATCTGGGGCCCAAGTCTGCTATTTTTAATAAACTCGTCATTCCAACACGATCCCATTGTCATTTTGCTAAAAGTTCGTAATCTGCTAAATGCATAACGGTCGATCATTGGTCGGTCAATGGTCTCGTAATAGAATCGTGGTAGAATGACATTGTTGTATTGCCATTATTATAAAACCCGTTAGTAGAAATGATTTTCGAAAAACTACTACTTAATTTGAACAGTTAGTCATGCCAGATTTCATTTATATATATATTTACATATTATTTATTAGTGTTCTAAGCAATCTGAAGTAGAAAGAAGTTCCTAAATAGCAAAAACATTAAATTTATGTGAAACTATACAACTCAATAATATTTTATCAGTTTAGCTGTCAAAGTCAAATGTTAAATTACTGCTTACTGAGGTTAATCTGTTTTTAGGGTTCCGTACCCAAAGGGTAAAATGGGACCCTATTACTAAGACTCCACTGACCGTCTGTCTGTTTGTCCGTCGGTCACCGGGGTGTATCTCATAAACCGTGATAGTTAGACAGTTGAAACTTTCACAGATGATGTAGGTACTTCTGTTGCCGCTATAACAACAAATACTAAACAACAGAATAAAATAAATATTTAAGGGGGTCCCATACAACAGACATGATTTTTTGCCGTACGGAACCCTTCGTGCGCGAGTCCGACTCGCACTTGGCCGGTTTTTATTTCTAGCGGTCGGTGTTTTGTTAGTTATTTATTTTCATTTGAGTGTTTTAATTATATTTTTGTTTGTGTATTTAAATTATCTTTTATTTATTTATTACATTTTATACAAAATGGTGCTAATTGATCAAATTTCGGCTCTAATTGATTTTCTGGAAAACCACCAAGAACTTTATCCAAACGATATTGGATGGAGTGCGCCCAAATTTTAAATTCGATATCGGTGGACTGCCCCAATAAAACGACACGGCAGAATGGCGCACTGTAAGTACTTAAATACAGTATTATTTAGTAATAGGTACCTATGCATTATGAAAAGTATCATGATTGTAATTTTTGCACTTTTTTAGTTCTTTATTGAATATTAAAGTAAAATTTTAAACAAAATTAAATCACAGAAGAGTGAAAAAGTGCAACAGGTACCTAAGCAATACTTTTCTTTTGGCAGCCTTGCAGAATTATAGTGGGAAGCATATAGTAATAATTGTATAACTTGCGACGGGTTCGACGACGTCCTTTACATTCCGCCCATCTTCTTTCTCTAGCATCCACTGGGTTGGCTAGCTCGAGAATATTTGTTCGTAGTGAATACATTTCTCCATTCAATATTCCACAAACACGATAGATGGCAAACACTTTTTGACAACCGAGCTATTAAAAGCAATGACTGCACAATGACGTTCCAATGGTAGGTCACTGATCAAAGAAACTGTCAAAATTTTAGCAGATTACCGCATACGCCAATCATTCATTCGTCATTATGTACGAGATTACCATTCATAGTCATTTCTTTCAATGGAGTGTCAGTGGTTGACCATTGGAAAGTCATAATGACGCCATTATATTAGTAGATTACCAAACTTGTCAAAATCAACAATTATGAAATCAATGATAGACCATTCTGACACTATTGTAATAGCAGACTTGAGGCCCTGGTTTCCTGTGACATTCTGTGGAAGAAGTTGGAGGACATATTAACTTGTTTAAATGTTGGTATGGAGGCCAGATCAATAGCGTTAAATGGAGTCGTTCTCTGTTGAAACCATATGGGTTGGAGTGCGGGGTAAGGCAGGGAGGATTGAGCTCCCCCGCACTTTTTAACTTATATGTTAATGCGCTGATTGTTGCTCTCAGCAGTCATCATGTCGGGTGTCATATTGATGGAGTTTGCTTGAATAATATCAGCTATGCGGGCGACATGGTGCTGCTGAGCGCATCGGTTTTTGGCATTAGAACGTTGTTGCAGATTTGTGAGGCATACTCTCAAGAACACGGTCTAAAATATAATGTGTCGAAAAGTCAGTTCATGGTTTTTGAGGCCGGCTCTAAATGTCCTATATCAATGCCACCCATCACACTGTACGGAGTTCCCCTGGTAAAAGTGAACCACTTTAAATACCTAGGGCATTTAGTTACTGCCGGTCTCAGGGACAATAATGACGTCGAGAGGGAGCGGAAGGCGTTGTCAATTAGAGCCAATATGTTAGCCCGCAGGTTTGCGCGCTGTTAAAAGTCGGTCAAGCAAACACTTTTCAGAGCTTATTGTACCTCATTGTACACGTGCAGCCTGTGGGTGAATCACACCCAAAAAGCATACGAAGCCCTCCGTGTCCAATACAACAACGCCTTCAGCGCGTTGATGGGGCTGCCGCCACGCTAGCTTCGGCAAACAGGCCCGACGCAGTAGCCTCGAGCCTGTTTGCCGAAGCTAGCGTCGACTGCTTCTATGCAACGATGCGTAAGCGGAGTGCGGCTCTGGTGCGCAGGGTCCGCGGCAGCCCCAACAGCATGCTGATGATGATAGCGGACAGGCTCGACTGTCCATACATTAGACATTGCAGTGACTTGCACGTCACCCACAGTCGTCGTTCACAGTAGTGAACGACGGCTGTGGGTGACGTGCAAGTGCAAAAACCATCGCACTACCAACACTTACAATAGTAAGTGTTGATGGTTGATGGTTTTTGTTGATGTATTGTATTTAATGTTAATGTATTGTCTGTTGTGTGTATAATGTATTAAATATTGTGAATGAGTTCATGTTACTTGAATGATTAAATGAATAATAATAATAAATTAATAAAACCCAGTTCTCGACAATCGAAATATCACTTTGTACTGGGATCGATCCATCATCACTGACAGGACTATTGTTGCCAATAAGCCTGACATAGTGGTGGTGGATCGAACAGAGCGGCGCGCAATGATATAACAGTCCCTCATGACGGGAATCTCGTGAAAGCCGAGAAAGATAAACAGATCAAGTATCTTGACTTGGCTCGCGAGGTTGTCGACATGTGGGATGTGGATTCAGCAATCATTGTGCCGATAGTCATATCAGCCAATGGCTTAATTGCCAAGAGCCTCGACCAACACCTAAGGAGGCTCACGTTGGACGGCTGGATTAAGGGCTTGATTCAGAAAGCGGTACTTCTGGACACGGCCCGCATTGTTAGGAGGTTCCTCTCTCTGGAGCCCTGACCGCCGGTAGCTTGGACCCTGTTCCCGATACCGGTGGGCCACCATTTTTTAATATTTTTAAATGTTTTTATATATTTTTGTATATTCTAATATTTAAAAATATAATTATATTGTGTAAATAATGAAATAAAAGAAAATAATAATAACACCGGCTGATTTTTTTATCGTCTCGAAAAACATAGAGTATAGTAGGTGAACGGAGTAGAAGCCTATGGCATAGCCAATTTTTTTTTTTTATTCTTCAACCTGTACAGAAATTGATTTACCTATCAATAAATACTACCCATTTGAAGTAAACTTTTCATACTAAAACAATAAAAACAGAAAAATAAAGAATAAATCGATGAAAAAATATCGAAATTCAAATCATACGCACCCTGTATGATTTGAATTTCGATATTTTTTCATCGATTTATTCTTTTTTTTTTCTTTTCGAGACTATAAAAAAAATCAGCCGGTATAATCGCCGATTGTGAAGAGGCGCCATAAAAATCAAATCAATCAAAGACAAAACATCTTACAACCGCGCTATAAACTATTATACTTAAACTGACCATTAACTCAAAACGGGACATAGGTTTATATACGTCAGGTTAACATAGAAAATAAACACAACTTTTTAATGTTCTTTATTTATAAAACCAGCCAAGTGCGTGTCGAACCACGCACAATGAAGAGTTCCATAGTTGGGATGAATTTATCCCAAAAACAAATTTAACTTTATAGTTGAAAAACATGTTCTCCCATACATCGATATTTGCCACGGTCAATTCTCCAACTGCAAAAAGTTGGTCGACTATTATTCGTTAACTTGTAAAGCCCACTTAGCTGTGAAAGTTTTCCTTTTAATTTCATTACATGTACTACTACAACATTTAGTTGGCAGGGGGGGGACGACCCGGGGTCGCGGGAAGGTACTTATGGGTCACCGAGGCCCCCGCAACACAGGCAACAGGAAGGAATACGGGTGGGTTTTAGTCAGTAAGAGTCTGACACACCCTCCCGCTCCGCCCAGAGCGGGAGAAGTTATTTGATGATTTCTCACCCTCAAAAAAAAAAGGGGGGGGGACGACACTTGACTCTAACAAAAACAGCACTTTAAAGCTTAACATTGCGCAAACGGATCCCTGATTCGACAAATTGTGATCACAGACCCGCAATATTTTTGAACGGCCTATCCAACGATACTCCACGCCATGGGATAGACGAGAAATATGGCATCCCCACATTACGTACAAAGGTGGAAACCAAAAAAAAAAACATATTCTAGATTTCGTTTTAGCACTTTGTTGGCGTAATTAATATGTATACCTACCTATGCCAAATTACAGCTTTCAAGTACTAAGCGTCTCTGAGCTACAGTGGGGTCAGACAGACAGACGGACAAACTTTAAGGTGTTGTTTACTACAGTACCCTAAAAAGTGTAACTTCATTCAATTAATGTTAACATAAGTTATTTGCGGAAATCGCGAAACGTCTAGTTGATGTAACTGGTGACCGAAAAGCTGGCGGCTTTCTCGCGCAACGCATCAGCATTGCAATTCAGCGAGGAAATGCCGCCAGCATCCTCGGTACAATGCCCCGAGGGCCTTTTTTAAGCCTAACTTAGTTTTAATTTAATTTAGTTAATGTTAATAATCATCTTGTAATTTGGTTATGTAAATAAATGATATTATTGAAAAAAAAAAAAAAATAAAAAAAATGTTAACTACAATTACACTGCAATATTATAATACAAATACACTACAATATTCAGTTTAATTATATTTTTTTTTTAATAAATTGTGAAAAAACCAATCAAAAACCGGTTCACCAGCTTAATAAAAACAATAAAGCACATATTTTTTTAATTATAATTATATTTGTCAGAGGAATTTTCGCGCCGTTTCGGAAAACGGGACTATTTTACGTCCCGGAGCTTTGTCTGAGGACAACGGGACAGGTGCACGAGAAAAGGAACAGTCCCGTTCAAAACGGGACGTATGGTCACTTGAGATATATTACTCGTAATACCGAAACTATTTATTGGTATGATTACCAGATACCAGATTTTGAAACTATTTATTTTAATAACTATGTATTGGTGATACCGAACACAGAGTTCACTTTAGGTATTGGAATAGTTTTGAAAATGTTTATTTCATTATGTTACTATGTATTGATTATGATACTATCTATACTGAGCTCGGGTCCAGTTTTTGAACGTTTGGTCCGAATTAAAAATGAGTTGATATAAACTATTTTTTTACATTTTTGAGTAAATGATCTTTCCTTCTTATTTCATCCAGGCTTAGGACTGGCTACAGATTAGTTTAGCCTTGAGTTCAGTTGAGCGTATCGGGCATCAAATGGGTGTTGTCGCTAGTACTCGGTCATTCATTATCGCCTAAAAAGCCAATAAATAGTTTCAAGCAATACATAGTTATTGTAAAAGCCAATACCGTATATAAGGTATTACGCCAATACATAGTTATTGGAACTATTTATGGTTTATACCACTCATCTCTACTACAAGGAGGCTCGTGTGTGCGTGCGTACTTACCACTGGCGCGATGGCGATGGTGGCTTCGTCACGTACGGGGAGAAACCGGTTTATGTGCTGGGACGCTGGTAACGCTCAGGGCTGCGCGTACGCGTCGCGCGTCCTGTCTGTTTACGATTTAATTTAAGAATATTGTTTAATCAAAAAAGTTTACTGTTCTGGGAGTATGAACAATGGTGGAAGGAATAAAAAAATGAAGGTTGACTTTTTTTATTATAATTTATTATTTTCAATTTATGGTAGATTGATACGTCATACCTCAACATCGAAGGAAAACTCAATCCGGTGGTGCAAAAAGTTTTGGTATTGATCGTAAATGGTTTAGTGGTTTTTTAGTAAGGAGGCACAGAATTTACCTCGCAAACGGTGCAAAGTCAAAGTCAAAGTCAAATTGTTTGTTTCAAATAGGCATACATACCTACTTTTGAAAGTCAAAATTTACAAAAAAATAATTAATTGATTCTAGTTGCTCCTTTCAAAAGGTAGTTTCGCATGGAGAATAATGGGAAAGAAATTCCACCATTAGGTTACAATTAGGTACTCTTTTAAAATATTTTACAATATTTTGTATACGTACAGTAGTGCGGAGAGGGGCTTGTGGCTAAGTAATAACAGCCGCACGGGTCGATCGATCAGGTTAAGCTACGCTTGCCGCGGTTGGTCCGTGGATGGGTGACCATCTTTACACACCAAGACCCCTCCGTGCCTCGGAAAGCACGTTAAGCCGTTGGTCCCGGCTGTCATTTGTAGATCTTTGACAGTCGTTACGGGTCGTCAGAAGCTCGAAAGTCTGACAACCAGTCTTACCAAGAGGAATCGTGTTACCCAGTAACTGGGTTGCGGAGGTCAGATGTGTAGTGCGTTTAAGACGAAGAATAAAACGACTATTTGAGAACATTTTTTATACAATTAATGATGTTTGATGTCTAAGATTTGAAATACGGAGAAAATACCTACCGACCTCTTAGTGATTGAATAATTGTGTTTATATTAAAACAAGTAAGCTGATTAACGTTCCTGTATTGGTCCAGTCATTAGTTTTGTTCCGGAATGGTAAATCCCCATGGATGTCCTCCGCCCTGGGGTGGGCGGAGGGGTCTGTCAGACTCTTACTGATTAAAAACCAACCCCGGTGTTCCCCTCCCACACTTGCACCGGGATCATGGGACCTTAGCGACTTCCGCGATCCCCGGCTGGTGCCGGCCCGCCTCACGTCTTAACGGGCTACCTCAGGCCCGCGGGGGAGAATGAGGTAACAGACTCCCTCCGCGACGTCCAATAGGGGCGCGGGTGGAACACTACGCGCCGCCACCTCGGGTCCTGCTGTGTGGGGGGTGACGGATATCTAGACCCAGTTATGATCCAGCCTGTCCCAACTTGCTGTCGTTCCCCCAGCGACGCCCTAAGCCGAGGTTTGTACCCAACAGGGTTGCCCATAGCGAGCAGTCGCTTAGTAATATAAAAAAATCGCCGCTGACTGGAGACTTTCAGCTTGCTTAAGCCAGCCACAGGATTGACCGGTTAAGTAGTCACGACATCTCAAGGTCAACACGAGATTCCAAACAAAAAAAAAACGTTAATGTTATTGAGTTTTATCCTCCTGTGCCAACCCTACCAAAATAGATATAAATTTTGCACGCTCTTAAAGGCTCGAGCAGACTGGGGCGCGGGCGCGACAGGCATATTGCTGCCTGTCGCGCCCGCCATATCGCGCTAGTCTGAACGAGTATTTAGAAGCTGGGTCTCTGTTCCGTTCCTTAATCATGTGCTATAGGGCACGGATATCACGGAACTCCAAAAATTAAAATAATGATTTATAAATGTATTTTTCTTTTCGATTTTTAGAAATTGTGTTTGTTTTTGGACCGGTTTTTTAATCGTCAATTAACCTTTAAGGCTCGTACAGACTGGCGCAACGAGACACCGGTGGAACAATTTCCATGAAGTTTTCATAGAAATTATTCTACCGGTGTCGCGTCGCGCCAGTCTACACGAGCCTTTATATTCTGACGATTGAATAATAGATGATAAATGATTATAATAAATTATAAATTCTAGCAGGTTTTGAAGTATCGTATTTCCACAAATAAGAAAGGAAAAAATCAACAGACCAGACGACTACACTCCTGATTCGGTATAAATGCTCGTGCAAACTGGGTCGTTATCGCGGGTGCGACAGGCATATTCCTACCTGTCGTGACCGCGATATCGCGCACGCAGTCTGCACGAGCCTTATCGAGGAAAAGTTACACTAAATCAGCATATTTGTTGGCACGCAAAGAAGTACTTCTAAGAAAACTTACATAAAATGTCTCGTCTAAACAAGTTTGTTTTTATACGATATTTTATCAACAAAGTGAGCAGATATTAAAACCATGGCAAACTGAAGTGATAAAATAATTTCGGTACTAAACAATAACCATTAATTACTATTAGTGCGTTTGTATTTGAAGTTAGTACCTATCGGTAAATACCTAAGTACCTAATATCTAGAAAGTGTCGTTTTGCATCCTCGTCAAATTGAATGAGGTAACTATACTAATGATTCTCGACACGAATCAATAATAAAATAAGTCGGTCTTTTTTTTCTAATTTTCTGAAATCGGCATGTGTGGGACACGCATGTTAAAACGCGGCCCGTGTGATACCGCACTGTAACTGCCTTTTTACACACACACTACCGCATACGCAACGGGGGGATTCTGTTCTGTGAAAGTGGTGTATTCTAAAATTCTGTCAAACTTAAATAACTAAAAAAACAAGTATGTATTAATTATTGAGCAGGTATCGTAATTTTATTTGATTATATAAGTCTCTCATAGCAGCCTCTTGAAATTTGACGGATGCAAAACGACGCCTTGTATTATTCCTAAAGCATAATTACCCTATAACGTTCCAATTGCTAAGACATAGGCCACCAATCTGTGAAAGGGACGTAGGCCATAATCCACCAAACGGGCTCAGTGCGGATTAGTGAATCTCACATGTCTTCGAATTTTTGGTTCTAATCTGGACATGCCGACTTCGTCACGATGTTTTCCTTTACCGTTTTGACAGCAGTACTAGTGACGCAATAAATCTTCCGCCTGGATTCGAACCCATAGCCCACAACTCTTAAGTACGGACGGTTACATTTCTCACGGCAGCCTATTTCTAACAGTATGGTGGCTAACAACAACACATAATCAGCCTACAATGTTCCCACAGCTGGGACACAGGCCTCCTCTCTGTGAGAGGAAGTGGGCCGTAAACTACCACGCGGGCCCAGTGCGGGTTGGTAGATGTCACATGTCTTCGAATTTTTGGTTTCCTCACGATGTTTTCCTTCACCGTTTTGAGACAGTGGTGATGAAATAATTTACACAAAGTAAAGCGCCTGGCTGGGTTCGAACCTACGACCTAGAAACTCGTAATTCGCGGCCGTTACCACTGGGCCACCACTGCTCAAGCAGTCCTGTCGAGCAGTTGTGCTCCTTCCACGTCTTGGGTGCTGCTCAGCAGGATCCCCTGTATTAACGTAACGCTGCCAAAGACAACAAATCGCGCTCTTCTTGACACCAAAATGCCGAGATACCTAGGTCTGATTTCTTCCCGCTTGTAGCATTCCTACAACTCTCTGCATTTCATCAGCAGTTAAATGGCGTCGCTCCATGACATAAAAAAAACTCACCACTCATTTTTTTTTTCAAAAGCTGTATATCTTAAAATGATAAAATTGAGAAAATAACCAAATTTATCAAGTAAATAAAACAACATGAAATCAGGGAAAAATAATTAGATTTTATTTTAATGAAAACAAAACACAATCGAATAGTTTCTGTTTTTAAAATCAGCCAGTAGGTTTCCGAGAACAAAAAAATTGTATACCAATATAGTTTGTTAAGAAAAAAGAAGTATCAATCAATTAATAAAACATGCAGTTTCTGTAAATGATGCGTGTTGCTTAGACTTTTTTGATGTGTGTTTATACGAGTACGATAGGTACTTATAACAAAAAACATCTCAATATTTTTCTATCTGTCTGTTTGTTCCGGCTAATCTCCGAAACACCGGGACCGATTTTGACAGGACTTCCATTGGCAGATAGCTCAGGTTATAAGGAGTAATTTAGGCTTACTTTTATTTTAGAAACAGCCACGCGGACAATGCCGCGGGTAGCAACTGGTTATTCCTACATAACACAGACACACATACATACACACACATCCATTTCATACATAATTATAAGGAAGTCTTTGAGAATATGTTTTTATAAGGTGTCTGGTAGACGGACACGATATCTTTACAGATAGGAAGGAGTCACGAGGAGTAATAAAAAAGCTTTTTTTTATAAGGGAATTTACAGTTTTTGTAGATTTACGTTACTAAAGACTTTGAAAACACATAACGGTGCTGATTTGATTGTATACAGCAATGCAAAGATACATATAAACGGGTTAAAAACATCCAACTAACCCAACAAAAATGTCCTTTCTTTGGTTTTGTTCGTTGAAACGTTGGTACTGCACAACTACTGACAAATGCGTGCACCGACTGGACAGGTGCACTCAATCTATGTGGTTCTTTGATCAAAAGACCATTTCAGACAACAATCTGCATGGTCTTCACATGATCTGACCAAGATTATGTCTGGACTTTAAAAGAGACTGTGACATCTGAGTTTGTTTCGGCCTTTCTTCTCAGAGTAGTCAGATAGGAAACGCCGAGCTCATCTAGTTTTAAAAAATACGATTGACGTGTTTGTACAAATCTATGTAGGTACTTACAGAAATAAAATCATTTATCATTTAAAACAAAATAATCCAAAAATATTGTCACTAAATAATTAAATCCGGTACAGTAAACGTAAGTCATGTATCAGTTAAATTACGAAAACTGCCCCTATCGCTACGAAATAGACACGCTTTCAAGATCAAACCTGACAGTTTGAACCGACATCAGCACGTCAATGGTAATCCATTGACGTGCAGTTGTCGGTACGTACAAAAGGAAGGGATGAACAATGAATTACGCAGACGCGACTTAAGACGCTGACAACACCTAAACCGCGGTCACTGTTAAATTCCATAGAAAAGAAAGAGAAGCGCGATGACACAACGCTTGCAATTTATAGCAAAATATGAAGTAATTATCTATTTACTCAAAATTGAGTTGTGTAATCGAAAATAAAAAACAACCAAGTTCTGCATTCAAATAAGACGTTCTTGTTATTAATTAAATACGTAACGTATGTTGATTTTTGATACAGATATTTTGGATTAGAACTCAAAGTAAGAGGTTAGTTTAACGCTAGTTTGTATCGAGATTTTGTTTTCAAACCGTGTTTTGGTAACAACCAGGTTCTGGGAAATATGTTCAAAATTAACATATATTTTTTTCGCTACCACAAACTATACAGATTTGGCATTTTTTTTTCTTAAGTGAAGCCTATTTTGGTCAATTGGGTCTTATCAGCACCTTAATTATGGATCGATGTTGTAACGGTGCACCAAGGCAGACAGAGGTGGGACATGTCCTTTAAGAAAGTGCATTCTGAAAGTTGGCAACGTCGTAAATATCTGTAAAATATTTCGCTGTTTTTGATTACCTTGTAAATATTACTAAATTAAATGACCAAAATCGCTCTATTGCGAAAAAATGTAAAATATGAATGTCGAATTGGAAGGATAACACTGAATTAGGTGTTGTAACAGTTTTAGGAATAAACAACATTTAAAAACTTTCTAAGGCTTTTTTACACTAAAAATTAAATATGTTACTGTTACGATAGTATAATCAGCCTATAATATGTTCCCACAGCTGGGACACAGACCTCTCAGTGAGTGGGAGTGGGCCGCAATCTACCACGCGGGCCCAGTGCGGGTTGGTAGATGTCACATGTCTTCGAATTTTTTGGTTCTAGGTCATGTCGGTTTTCTCACGATGTTTTCCGTCACCGTTTTGAGAACAGTGATGATGAAATAATTTACACAAATTAAAGCGCATGTCTGGGTTCGGACCTACAACCTACAACTCGTAAGCCTGTTGCCACTGAGCCACTGCTACTCTATTACGATAGTAATTACTGCAATTCATAATCAACAAGAGAGGGAAATAGAACATAAGCCCCCAAAAGTTCTGTAGTTTTCGATACAACAATATCAGATTCAGGCTAAATGAAGTCAAAAATTCTGAATCAACACAAAATGTTGACATCACTATACTACTAAAGCCATTGGAGCGACATATAAATAGCCTGTCAAGTCGCACACAAACCTGATTCAACCGTTATTACATAAAAACACACTGTGGTGTATTTTAAATACACACACACACACACACATACATAATGTACTTACACAGCACAAAATGATACAGTGGTGTCCATACTCTCATGAAGGACAGACTGTGTCTTTAAGATCGAATTATTTAAATAATTATTATTAATACAATATTTTTCAGAAGAAGTCATAAAAATAATCGTAAAAGTGGAAAGATTATTGCAAAAGTGTCGTTGTTATTAAGTTTAAATAGTGTCCAGCGGTTGAGGTCAATTTATTTGAAGGTATCAGGTTTTTATCCTAACTATAGGTTGATTTATCATTATAAAATAGATGCGCCCCGCGGTTTCACCCGCATAAGTTTCGACCCCGTGGGTATATCGGGATGGAAAGTATTCTATGTGTTATTCCTGGTTATAAGCTATCTGTGTGCCAAATTTCATCCAAATCCGTTGAGTAAAAGAGAAAAAAAACTTTTTGCGTGAAAGAGTAACGAACATTCATCCATCCATCCTTACAAACTTTCGCATTTATAATATCAGTAGGATGCGAGAGTGAGTTTGGTTTTTGTTTGCTTCCACGCTAAAACGGCTGAACGGATTTGGATGAAATTTGGCACACGGGTAGACCATGGTTAGGACATAGGATACTCTTTATCCTGATATTCCCACTGAGCACTGGGTCGAGAATTATACGGTTGAAAGCACGGGGCACAACTAGTATTTTATAAGTAGTTATAATCGTCATAATTCTCCTTCCCTTATCCCAATTTATTTGGGCTCAGTGTAACATGTATATTTACCAGACCGCCCCAAAAGGAGTGTAATGTTTTTCGAAAGTATGTATGTATGTATGTATGAATGTCTATTTCTTTAGCACGCTCTGTAGCCTAAACGGCTTGATGGATTTTAACATAAGAGGTGTCGTTAGATTCGTCTTAATTGTGGGAGTGACATAGACTATATAATATGTATATATTGCATCTGCAAATACAAAAAAGGGGGAACTTTAAAAAAGTTTGAACAATATTGCTATGAAGGCTCTTACAGGCGATATCTGTCGCGCCCGCGATATGACGCTAGTCTGTACGAGCCTTATCGAGGAAAAGTCATTAAAACATGTTTCTAAAGTCAACATCTTTGTCGGAACGCAAAGAAGTAAAAAGCTAGTGATGACGTGGAGGTAGTTTATGTGTTAAAGACATTTTTGGGAGATTTTGATAAATAAAATAATGCAACTGTTTGCTAGCTTTGAGGCAAGTAACATGCAAAACGATCGGACATACTGTCCACCACAATGACCCTGTCCTTTTACAAATACTGTTACTTCTGCTTACAATAAATTGGGCTTGACTTGACAACTAACTTATTGTATTCTACATTTTAAAACTGATCAAAACAATATAACAAATCTTACAAGTGGACTGAATCATCATCACCCGCTTAGCCTTTTCCCAACTATGTTGTGATTGGCTTCCAGTCCCGGATACAACTGAATACCAGTAGGTTATTTATTTATTTAATACTTTAAGCACACAAATGTACAGAGGCGGACTTAATGCCATAGGGCCTGACCATACTAGCGAGTTGCGAGCGAGTGGAAAGCGGGGCGAGTTCGCAACGTGATCGCCACGAGTTCGCAGCGAGCTCGCCGCGAGTTCGCAACGTGATCGCCGCGAGTTCGCAACGTGATCGCCGCGAATTCGCAACGTGATTGCCACGAGTGCGCATTGTGTTCGCCACGTTTTCACAATATTTTACACTCGCTTGTCTCACTCTCTCTTGTACACTAACGTCAACCGCTCTCGTTCCGCAATCGTGGCGATCACGTTGCGAACTCGCGGCGATCACGTTGCGAACTCGTGGCGATCACGTTGCGAACTCGCGGCGATCACGTTGCGAACTCGCGGCGAGCTCGCTGCGCACTTGGCCCGCTTTCCACTCGCTCGCTAGTGTGCACATAGGCATTTTCTACCAGTCAACCTTTGGGTGACGTAGAGACAAACAGTGGTACGTGCAAAAACGAAAACTGTGGATTAGATATTTTTTTAAATAAACTCAAACTCAAACTCAAAGCATTTATTTCAAATAAACCAATTACAGGCACTTTTGAATTGTCAAGGGTTTGGTCAGTCAGTCAGAAAGATGAAGCTAGTTGCCCATTCCAAAGCGTAGTAGGTACCTATGGAGAAGAACGGGCAAGAAACTCCAAGGACACTCTTTTAAATCAACGTATTATGGTTACAAAATATTGTTTACATCATTCATTTTGAAATTATACGTGTGAGAACGATGCAAAACGTAAAAGCATCCGTAATAAAAAGATTACAACAAAAACAAAAGCAATTCAAAAATTAAAGTTAAAATAAGCCGTGGCAGCTAAGAGATGACCAGTCTCTACTGACGGCGCCCGTTCACGAACATGACGCGTGGATCAGCACCATTCAGCTCAACCATTTTGAAGGGAGCTAAATGATCCAACACACGCGCCACCATCAGCGAGACATTAGAGTGAGCACGACATACTCCCAGCCACCAGGGCACATTCAAGTCAATGAAAGACGTATCCAGTAAATGGCAGCTTTATAGTACATAGTACTCACATAACAATGTGCTGTGCAGCTATACAATACTAAGAGATTGAATTTATACAATGCAAAGAGTTTTTAAAATCTTCAGCAGCTCCAACACTATTTTCAATACCTGATCAATTAGTTTTTGCGCCCTTGTAGAGCAGGACCAGCGTTGAGCCAAGCATTTTTATCAGCAATGTAATTCCCCAATTTATAATATGCTTGGCTAAATAGTGTGCGTTTTATACTAGATTTAAATTTTGTTTCATTCAGTTGAAGTATGTGGGGAGGTATTTTATTGTAACATTTTAAGCAGTACCCCATGAAAGATGAGTCTACTTTAGCCAGCCTGAAATCTGGTTGAACTAATTGGTCCCTATTTCTAGTGATATAATTGTGTCTTTCACCTCTTTTACTAAAAAGATGTAGATTTTTCCTTACGTACATGATGTTTTCATAGATATATTGACAAGGTACCGTCATGATGTTAATTTCTTTAAACAGTTCCCTTAGAGAGTCGCACCTGCGGAGGCCATATATATAAGTATATACATACATGTAACTATTGAAAACTTTTTTAAATAATACATAATACCTAATTATACATAAATATATGACCAAAAGATACACATAAATATACTAAACAGATAAGACAATCAAAGGGAAAACATTACCGTTATGATGATACTGCCAGCTTCTTACGAATGTGCTCGCGGATTTTAACTTTAAGACGCTGACAAGACCCAATTGGCCAAAATAGGGTACTCTTAAGAAAAAAAATTGCCAAATCTGTATAGTTTGTGGTAGTGGAAAATAAATATGTTAATTTTGAACATATTTCCCAGAACTTGGTTGTTACCAAAACACGTTTTGAAAACAAAATCTCGATACAAACTAACGTTCAACTAACTTCTTACCTTGAGTTCTAATACAAAATATTTTTGAGTAAATAGATAATTGCTTCATATTTTGCAATAAATTACAAGCGTTGTGTCATCGCGCTTCTCGTTCTTTTCTATGCAATCTGACAATGACCGCGGTTTAGGTGTTGTCAGCAAAGCAGCACAGCATAGCAAACAACAGTAAAGGATAATCAGTATGTTACATGGAGCAACTGCAATACTCAATATTCCATAGTCAATTCTTTATTTCATTCCGTATGTAATAAATAGATGGTATAAAAAGTAAAATATCAATATGGACCCTGCTGTGCCCGACGGGGTCCATCCCCGTCGGGCACAGCAGAATTGCCTATCTGACCTCCACAACCCAGATACTGGGTAACACAATACCCCTCGGTAAGACTGGTTGTCAGACTTTCGGGCTTCTGATTATCCGTAACGACTGTCAAATGGACTGTATGTAACAAAAAATTAATAACAGATTATCCAATAGTAAATAGGTATGTAGTAACCTCCATGTTAGTTTATTTCGTGTTCACAAGGTAAAGTAAACAGCCTGACACGTTGAGGTAAGTACCTATACAGGGTTGCCAAAAAGTCGTGGATCAAACGCAACTAGGGGTTAGATGGGGTCATCAGCTGCAAAAAATTGTTCTACGGGAGGTCCTTAAGGGCAACCCCTGCAGAATTATAATTTATTTTGTGTTTTTATGAGAACATTGACTTTTTGTACTAATTGTTATTAAAATTCGAAAAAAATTACGTCCTGTATCTTTTTTATAATTTTCACTAGATTGGTACTGATGAGTCCTTGCGTTAGACATGCTATTTATGGTTATTTATTGGGTGTGTTAAAGTTAACATTAAGTTTTACGAAAAAAAAATTCTCAAATCATAACTTTTTATTTACTTCGGACCCCACTGTCAAAAAAAAATACTCTACTGAAAAGTGACCCTGTATTACAAGTTTTGGCGCATTTAATAGGGATTCTGAAAAGGTATTACACATGGCTGTGTGGCTTTGATATTTTTCGACTTGTATATTTGACAATATCATTAGTTATTAGTTGTACATAGTTATAAGCAATGGCATCCAGGTGAATAGCATGCAGTTACTAGTTACCGAGCGAAGCTTCGTTTTCGTTTTCAGCCAAAAAATCATGATAAGACCATATTTTCAGGAGATCGTGAATTGTCGCGCGTCATTCGGCCTGCTTCGTAAAGCTCTGCAATATCAGGTGACGTTCGGCTAACTTCGGGGTGACACGGGTCCGCTCGTAGTTTCACTCAGTTGACTTAAGCGGCTGCGATTTTGTTTTGAAATTGTGAAGCGAGGTTAAGTTGTATATTTTCTTCACGCGCATAAATTAATGGGTTTTGAATTTTTTTCACTCAAATTGTTGTCAATTTGAGCTGGATGGTGCTGATCCACGCGTCATGTTCGTGAACGGGCGCCGTCAGTTGAGACTGGTCATCTCATTCTGCCAGAGCTTATTTTTAATCATTTAATTTTATATTCTGAATTATTTTGAACTTATGTATTTTTTATTCAAGAATAATCTACCCAGGATTTGTATTATTTTGATTTAAAAGAGTGTCCTTGGAGTTACGTGCCCGTTCTTCTCCATAGAGACCTACCTTTTGGAGCGGGCAACTAGCTTCAACTTTCTAACTAACTGACCGACTCTTTGACAGTTCAAAAGTGCCTGTAATTGGTTTAATTGAAATAAATGTTTTGAGTTTGAGTTTGTTATAGGGCTTGTTGTGACCCTATCTTTGATTTAATATGTTGAACGGTACAGTTTTTATTTTTTTTTTATTTTCTCATTTGCCCTCCATATTCAAAATTGATTGATTTACTTTACACGTACCTACGTGTTTGGGTCACAGAAATTCATATGTGTACCAAATTTCAATTTAATCGGTCCAGTAGATTTGGAGCAAATCGGCTGTGGCAGACGGACAGACAGACAGACAGACATACGAGTGAATCTATAAGGGTTCCGTTTTTTCATTTTGAGGTACGGGACTCTAAAAATAGGGAAGTATTTAGAAACTTCGTTTCAAATACCTTATAATTATTTATTAAGCATCTTTATGTAGGAATATTAACTCAGATAAAGGTATTTTTAATTCATTTTGTCCTCCTTTGCTCCTTTGTATTTTTCCTAAATTAGACTTACCTACTTAAACTAAATTTTGTAAAACATTTTAAATGATTAACGGTGGAGTTTCTTGCCCATTCTTCTCCATACGAATCTACCTTTTGGAAGGGGCAACTAGAACCAATTCTATTTTTTTGTAAATTTTGATGTTCAAAAGTGCCTTTTATCCTCGTAAGGCCCAACGACCTAATTTAATGACAAAAAAATTTTGACACTCCGGCCCGAGACACTATTTAAAATCATTTAAATTATATATCTAATCATAAAAATATATATCGACCTAAATTTGGGTTGGGCCTTACGAGGTTAAGTGCCTATTTGAAATAAATAATTTGACTTTTGACTTTGACTTTGACTTTCCCATGAGCCATCTTGTGGGTGGCAGGTTGTCCTCTTTAATGACCACAATATCTCCCACGGTAGGTGACTGAATAGCCGATTGCCACTTGTCCGCTGTTGCAGTGTTCAGGTTTTCTGAATGCCATCTCCGCCAGAAGTCTTGTGTCATTCGCTGTACTAGTTGCCATCTAGTTAATAGGTTGATGCTGGATTTTTCATAGCCATTATCAAGATTACTAAGTAATGGCTGACCTATCAAAAATTGCCCGGGTGTGAGTGGTGACCAACTGGGATAATTGGGGTTAAGAGAGGCTTCTATTTGTGTTAGCAATGTCGCCATCTCTTCATAAGTAAGTTTAGTGTCTTTGCTAACTCTTGCTAGATGTCTCTTTGCAGATCGCACTTCAGCTTCCCAGAGGCCGCCGCAGTTTGGCATTCGTGGCGGGATAAAATGCCACGTAGTTCCATCGGTTGCTAAACGTACGGAAATTTCTTTAGAAATGCGTTCGTTGTGTTCACCTACTTTGAAAAGGTCTTTAAGTTCTTTTGCAGCACCAACTAAATCGGCGTCATTATCGCTGGACAGATGAATACATCGACCTCGGCTTGCGTCGAATCTCCGAAATGCAGCCAGGAATGCTTGAGAACTTAAGGCTTCTAAGTGTATGGCACGGGTAGCCAAACACACAAAAAGACAGATGCACCCTTTAGTAGCATGATGCCCTCGCCTCTTTGATCTTCTTAACAATACTGGAACTGCATAGTCGTTTACACTGTTCCAAACGCCCGCTGTGGACTCACCTTTGCAGCTGGTAATTCACCCAAATTATAATTCACTGGTTACCAAACCTTACAACTTCTTACTGCTGATTTTAATGATCCAATGATTACTTCTTAGGTACGTCATCATAACTTGTACACCACCGTATAACGTTTGTTTGTGTGCTTCTTTGTTCGACAATGTAGGGATACGTTGATTACTCGGAATGTGATGTTTGGTTGTGACTGGCAAATTAGCGTTTTGTAAACGACCTCCTACTCTCAGCTGATTGTTTTTATCTAAAAATGTTATTTTATATATATTATAAATTTTCTCACTTTTCCACTTTTCTTAATGTATTCTATATTTGTTTCATACACTGTCTGCTGATAATAATTTATGCAACTTTGCAAAATTGTGTTCATTTCACCAGTAGTTAAATATTACTTCTCTTTGTTTTTATTGTTTAATAATCTTCGGCAATAAGCGAGTACCCTTTTCATTCTAGTCAGGTTATCATTCCCAAATTGGTTTTTCTTTATATTTAGTTGAAAAAGTACAACATGTTAATTTTAACTCTAAATCTGTCTTTGTATTTCTGATCAGCTCAAATTAACTTCTCTTTTTGATAGCCATTCTGGACCCTTCCACCACATCTTCTCCTACTTTAGATCTGTTAGGAACATTCCTCTGGGTATGTCAGCAAGATTTTCCTGTGATACAAAATGATGCCACTATGTGTTGTTTGTATTGTCTTTGATTTTCACCACTCGATTTGCTACAAAGGTCTTCCATTTTTCGTCAGTACAATCGTTGAATCTGTCCAGCATTAGCATTAGGTTTGATTACAAGGAATTTTCATGGCTAATGTGACTTGTTTTAGAAGCCTAAGCAATAATAAAGCTCCACACAGCTAAAGGCTAAATGATTTGATTTGATTTGAAAGACGGGGAAGCGATATTGTTTTTAATTTGGTCAGTAGTATTTGGTCAGTAACGAATTAGCATAAACTTTCTATTGCTTTCATCCTTAATCATTCTCCTGTGGTCATCCCAATTTATTTGGGTCATCGTCGGCGCAGCATGTCTTTGTCTTCCATACTTCTCCTCTATTAGTCGTCATCTCGGTAGTCACCCCCTTTTTAGCGATATCATCTTTCACACAGTCCATCCACCGTCTCTTTGGTCTTCCCCTACTCGTATACCCACACTCAATATTCACACTCAATATATTTAATAACTAAACCCCTTTTATTTATTTTTTTGGGTGGGAAATTATCAAATTCAATATTACAATTCAAAAACTTCTCCCGTTCTGGGATATCACACCATTCACAACTGTTGTCCGTTAATAACGCTCGGCTCAATCGGGATTTACCGCCAAACGACTAAAATGGCGCCCAAGAATTTGAGATTAAAAACCGTACGGAGAAAATAACCAGTTCCAGCGATCATCGCCCCGAGAGACTCGTTGGATGAAAATAAAAGGGGAAAAATAAAAAGACCAAAAAGGCTGTGCACTGTCCGGGAATCGAACCCGGGTCGCAAGAATGGGAATCTTGCATGTTACCACTACACCAGCAGTGCGTTATTAGCGCATGCTAAAAATAGATGGATATGCATAGTGTTGTGTGCATTTTAATAAATTCCATTCGTTCACTGAATCGAATGAATAATGCCACTATCGCTTATGAGAGAGTATTGATTGAAATATCTGCCTACCACTTCGGTACTAGGTCACTAATCATGAAATTTCAGGAACTATATTTTTTTTTTGAGTGGGAAATTATCAAATAACTTCTCCCGCTCTGGGCAGAGTGGGATGGTGTGTCAGACAATTACTGACTAAAACCCACCCATGTTCCTTCCGTTGCCTGTGTGTTGCCAGTGGCCACGCTTTCCCTTTCGGACTTTCCCGTGACCCCGGCAGGCATCGGCCATAGTGAACCCCTACACTTGTGCTAACATCTGTTTGAGGCGCGCGTGGAACACAGCGCGCTGTCGACCCGGGCCTGGTTCTTATCGGATGGTCCGTACCGGACGGCGAGCTACCCATTGTTCAACATCCGCAAGCCTTTGCCTACGGTGGCTGGGAATCGGCTTGGGATTCCCGACGCCCAGGGAGTCTCCTGCGGCGGCTAGGGGCGTGAGGGCGCGAACTTTTTTGGAATTATTAGACGTTCCCAAAAAGGGGCGCAATCTTTATATGTATAAGAGTGTTCAATAATATTTTTAGGTGCGCTTAATGGGAATTATTAGAGGATCGATCAAATACATGCCAAAACAAATGACACGCACCCGACCGCAGAAGGTATTGCATTGTCAAAGATGAGATTGAGATTTCACTTCGAAATATTTCGTGATTTACTTCCGCTAAATATAATTTCAGGCATACAATGATTTTAAATTTAAGCCCATGTCTCTGCCCGTGTAAAAAGTATAAATCCAACTAATATTACAGATGTGAAAGTTTGTATGTGTGTTTTTCAATCACGTAAAATCGGAATTCACGAAAAAAAAAATATGTTTAGAAGAGGGATGAACAATAATAAAATAATCGTCGGCTAACTTTAATTATTTTACAAACTTTTTTTTTCAGATACACAAGAAAATAACAAACGATGCATATAACACCGATGTTAGCGATCCCGATGTGTTTATTTGGCGTCTTCGTCTTTTGGATATCCGGTTCAAGTGGTAAGGATATTTTTAGTATTTTATAAACAAAAAATAAATAAACGTGACAGACACTATCTGGCATATAGGTAATAAAATAATTGGAGCTGTGCAGCAGTTTAATCTAGCTCTAAAAGGAAAGTCATCGTGGAGAATACTTAAATAACAATTATACTATACACACTTATTATATACTTTTTTATAGTGCATAGTGCTTAATGTACCTTATTTATATTTTTTTCTATCGTGCTTGTTAGTGATCCTAAGATCTCTAGTAAATTCTCTGTTTTTACCCGTGTGGACCTGTAATTGTCTCTGTGTAGCATATACAATTGTTATCCATTTGTTATAGCTGTTGGTTCTCCTATAAATAAATAAATAACACCTCGCCTGTGCTTCTTCCCTGATGGGGCAGGCAGAAGTGACCTAAAGTACCGACACTCGCGCAAAGAAAGAGAGAGATGAGGTTATGAGAATGGTGATATTACTTAAAGATAAAACAAACTTACCTAAGTGAAGTTTGACAATAATTACGTGAGTCGCTGCATCCGAAAATAATAATGTTATTTTATAAAATAAAAAAGGATTCGATTAGTTAACAAAAAAACTTACAGCAACAGAACATAATATAGGAAGATTAATTCTTTCAAATACATTAAATAAACGATTCAAACCAGAATATTTTACAAAGGTCAGTTAAAAAGCTTGATTGACCAGACAGTTTTGAGTATCAAGTATCAAATACCTAATCAAAACAAACGTCTGTTGGAAACATATTTTACATTTACGCTATAAATATACTGGTTTAAATATCGTGAACGGGTGCTGCTTGTGGTGACTGGTCGTCTTGCCGACCATGGTTTTATTATCGTTAGTAGTAATTGTTTATTTATTTTACTTCGATAGTGCTAGTTTATCATTTCTCACTTCGAGTTACAGCTATAGCCTTATGTAAGCGGGCACGCCCTTTATGCCTGGAGGCTTTTATTTAGGTATTAAGTTCTGTTTAAGTTTTTATGTTGTAAATTTATCTGCTTGAGTACAGTTTTCATTGTTTTGTTGGTATATTGGCGTGTGCTAGCTAACATATGACAAGTCATTTAGTTTAATGTGTTTCGTAATGTTAATTACTTTGCATACCTACGATTAGTATAGAATCAAGTTTTTATAACTAAAACAGGTGTGCTGCTGGGGAGTTTGTTGCGCCACTTCTTCTTCCCAGCTAAAGCACTAGGAAGTGGTGAAGGGTGGCCGTTTTTGGGGGACCGTCTTATGTAATTTTGACGTTCGAGAAGTGCTGATTCTCAGCCTAGTTTGAATAAATGACTTTTGATTTTGAATCACATGCGGTTTACTGCTTCTAAAACCACGTACTGCAATTCTAATAAACACATAAATCAAGAGCTGGCTCTTGATTATATTATTATAACATAAATCTACCTCAACTCCAGGTCTCTCCATCCCGAACCTGACAGAACGATGCTACAAATGCCTCTGCTACGTGTCAACTCAATGCACCCTTGATCATGGATGCACCGGAGGTTACTGTGGACCCTTCAACATCTCCAGGATCTACTGGGCAGACGCTGGGAAGATCGTCTTGCCTGGTGATGATCCCGACAGGAAAGATGGTTGGTTTATTACAAGGCTTTTTTGTTGTGTTTGTCCATTCTGTGGGTATTTTTAACACTGCAGACGCAGCCAAAATCGGAACTAGACGCCGCCATCTTTTTTTTTTGGGTGGGAAATCATCAAATAACTTTTCCCGCTCTGAGCGGAGTGGGAGGGTGTGTCAGACTCTTACTGACTAAAACCCATCCGTATTCCTTCCTGTTGCCTGTGTTGCCAGGGGCCTCGGTAACCCTTTAGTACATTCCCGCGACTCCGGCAGGCATCGGCCCTAGTAGACCCCTACACTTGTGTTGACGACATCTCTTTGAGGCGCGCGTGGAATACAACGTCATCGTCCGCAAGCCCGCGCCTACGGTGGCCGGAAATCCGCCCAGGATTCCCGAGGCCCAGGGCGTCTCCTGCGGCGGCTAGGGGCGAGAGGGCGCGGAATTTGCCTTTCCCTCAACCGTCCCGCCTCCTCCTGTGGGTATTTTTAACACCGCAGATGCAGCCAAAATCGGAACTAAACGCCGCCATCTTGTGTTTTCAATACAATTTCTGTGACTATGTTTATCAACTTTCCTTAGTCTGAGTTATCAACATCGCCCTCCCTGTCAATGTCATCCAGGCACCAAAAGATACTTGTAGCACTGTCTGTTTGTCTCATGGTAACGCCCAACGATAGAATGAGGTTTAAGATCTTATGCGACGGACAGAAACTTACATAAAGTCGAATTATTAATTCACTGGATTATTTTACATGTGATAGCTGTCACATTGTGTAAAAAAATGGTCATATTTATTGTATTTATTGTATTCTAGGCCTAATTAAAAGGCTAAGTCACTCAAAAGACAATGGAGAGGCCTATGCTTGGAGTTTCCCAATGTGATCGAATCAGAAGTGAAGAGATCCGCAGGCTAACAAAGGTTACCGACATAGCCCGAAGAATTGCCTAACTTAAGTGGCAGTGGGCAGGGCACATTGCTCGCAGAACAGATGGCCGATGGGGCTGAGAGGTTCTGGAGTGGCGGCCGTGTACTGGAAGACGTAGCGTTGGAAGGCCTCCTAAAAGGTGGACCGATGACCTTGTGAAGGCAAAACCGGTCGAAGTAGCGGTGCTTGGGGGAGGCCTATGTCCAGAAGTGGGCGTCTTTCGGCTGAAATGATGCTTGTATTCTAGACTTTTACACTTATTACACTTATACATTTATTTTTCACTTATGAAGTGGAATAAACTAAACTATCACCATTACAATAAATATGACCATTTTAGTACACAAACTGACAGCTAGCAGATGACAGATAACTCCAGTGAATTAAGACGCTGACAACACCTAAACCGCGGTCACTGTCAGATTGCATAGAAAAGAAAGAGAAGCGCGATGACACAACGCTTGTAATTTATTGCAAAATAAGAAGTAATTATCTATTTACTCAAAACTGAGTCGAGTAATCGAAAATAAAAAACAACCAAGTTCTGCATTCAAATAAGACGTTCTTGTTATTAATTAAATACGTAACGTATGTTGATATTTGATACAGATATTTTGGATTAGAACTCAAAGTAAGAGGTTAGTTTAACGTTAGTTTGTATCGAGATTTTGTTTTTAAAACGTGTTTTTGTTACAACCAAGTTCTGGGAAATATGTTCAAAATTAACATATATTTTTTCCGCTACCACAAACTATACAGATTTGGCAATGTTTTTTCTTAAGCGAAGCCTATTTTGCTCTTGTCAGCGCCTTAATTATTCGACTTTAGTGACTGCTAAGACATAACGATTTGCGAAAAGGTCAATACTTGTCTTTTTGGAATACCTATAATTTGCTTTAGATCACCTAAGAACAGTAGGTACTTAATAATAAAACTAACTATAGTAACACACAGTCATTTTTGCCATTGAAGTATTTATTTCATTATTTGAGTCTTACCTATTTCATTTTTCAAAATTAAATGTTAACTTTAGACCCACATTTTTAGCCTAGATTAGTAAACTATGTATATTCTGTATTTCAGCCTGGTCAGACTGTACGAGGGATTATGAATGCGCAAAAAGTATCATTGAACGATATTTGGAGAAGTTTGGGCAGGTACGTGATAGATTGCTATAGTATTAAGATTTAATGGTCAAGAATAACCATATTGAGCTTCGATAAACCTAAAAAAGTTCACGCCAAAATGGCGACCATGACAGGACGAGCTGAATAAAACCAACCGTTGTTCTAAGTTGACTCTAGAGCGTAATAACTGGAAGTTATGGGGAGGCCAGTAATAGGCCATTACTGGCCTCCCCATTACGCTTTTCAAGACATGCGACACTTAATGACATAATCCGCCGGTCTCTTGCCAGCATCAATGTGCATGCTCTTCTTGAGCCGACTGGCATTGTCAGAGATGGTGGTAAAATACCTGATGGTGTGTCTCTGGTCCCGTGGAGTTTGGGACGGATGCTTGTGTGGGACGCTACCTGTGTAGACACACTGGCACCGTCCCACCTCCAACGGACTACTTCTAAAGCGGGTGCAGCAGCAGAAAAGGCCAAAATTCTGAAAGTTATTAAATATGGAGGCCTTGGCAGAGAGTACAACTTTGTGCCCTTTGGCGTCGAGACCCTCGGTCCGTGGGGTCCCAGTGTACATAAGTTATTTGCGGAAATCGCGAAACGTCTAGTTGATGTAACTGGTCACCGAAAAGCTGGCGGCTTTCTCGCGCAACGCATCAGCATTGCAATTCAGCGAGGAAATGCCGCCAGCATGATGAAATGAAATGAAATGAAATGATTTTATTTTCTGTAAGTAGGTTTATACAAACACTTTTACATCCTCGGTACAATGTCCCGAGGGCCTTTTTTAGGCTAAACTTAGTTTTAATTTAATTTAGTTCATGTTAATAATCATCTTGTGATTTGGTTATGTAAATAAATATATTATATAGACCATTAAACTTTCCATAAACTGTAAAATAGGGGCAGAAAAATCTTGACAGAACGTAACTAATCTAACCTTCTAATTCCAGGACTGCAACAGCGATGGCGTCACGGACTGCATTGACTACATGATGGTGAACGGTAATGGCGGATACGACTGTAGCGCTCCCTTGAACCGGTCGGTGAACGGAAGGAGATGGCTTAAGAGATTTGAAGATTGTAAACTGTAGAAGCAGCTGACGTTCATTTCCATATTGATCATCATCAGCCATAAATGTCGTCTAGGCCTGTCTCAATAGCACAATCAACTCTTTTCTCTTGAAAATATTGCCAAAAGCAAGACAGGCAAGCTAACGGCCTAATGGAAATAGCCCATATTTGTATTAATGTGAATCTCAGAATGAGATATTTTAATAAAACTTATAATATACTTACTTATTGGATGTTTTTCTTAGAACAGGATAATATTCTCGGAATTCTATATATAGGAGATCTTTCCTTATAATCTTAAATCGTTATGTAATACATATTTGATATTACACGTGCCAAGCTAAAAATATCTTTCCTTGAGGCAATCTGTTTTCGATTTCCGCAGAGAAAAAATAAAGAAAGAATAATCTTTTATTCTGCACAAACAAGACGAGCAACCACATTTTTTTATAGACTAGTGCAATGTGCTGCGAACATTAAGGCGGGCCCCGCAACACAACGCATTACAAAAATCCTTCATCACTTTCGTACATGTTGTATGAACCATCGCACACTACAGGCGGGCCGCACCGGGCCGCAGCGCGACGCAAGGGGAATCGCTTGCCAGGCGTATTTTTGCAGTCCCTGTAATGCGTTGCGATGCGGCCCGCCCACAACTTTAAGTTATATGAAGGTTTTAGGGGGCGATTCTATTACAAGCGACCGGTCACAAATCCAGACTCCGAACAAATAAATTACAATACAATTACAACAATACCATTTTGAATAAAATTTCGTTACCGTGAACATAAATTCAATGATTACTGCAACACAGCGATGTTAAATGTAACCAGCTGTAACCTCCCCAAAGACTACATGGATGCCATTCTTCCTAGTTACTCATTCAATCAAAATCAAAATCAAAATATTTTTATTTCACATAAACCTACATGGGCACTTATGAAACGTCAGAAGCTAGGTGCACGGTTCCAATTGGTTGTTTCCTATGGAGAAGAGCCGGCAAGAAACTCCACGGTTACTCTTTTAAAAATAATTGGCTTTTACAATGTTTTCAAATTACACAAATTAAGTACCTATGGGAGAACAGTGTAGGCCTGTCGAAAAGTACTTAACAAAAAAAAAGAGAAAAGGAAACGGTCTAAATAAAAAAAGATCTAGTCTATTAAGCCTACAACGTTCTCACATTCACAACGTACACAAGAATCCATGTAAAATAATATTAAGTCTGAAATATAAATTGTAGGTATATAATGTCAAATAGTGAAAATATAATGTCATAAAATTAATGCATTAAACCTATATGCAGTAGAACTTCATGACATGTATTGGCATTTCATTTTATGGATGATTATGAATGGGTGGGGGGGGAGACGAAAATAATACAGATGGTTAGTTTGGGAAATACTGCGATTAATAATCGATGTCAACAGAGGGAAACAAATACTTTTATTCAGAATTACTATAATATGAACATAAATAACTACTTTATACTTAATTAATAAATAAAAATAACAATATTATATCCTAACTTAACTAAAACCTTTTGACCGCCGCAGTCATGTATACAAGGTGTTGCTTTGGACCTGCAAAACATTTTAGGAGGTAATTATGTTAGTGATTCTCGACCCGAATCAACAATAAAATGGGCAGGTATTTTTTTTTCATTTTATTCTTATTTACGGAAATCGGTATGTGTGAACTCCCCTTTTTAAAACGCGGCCAGTCTGTACGTGTCCTTAAACTGCGCTTTCACACACACACAAACAAACGCAACCGACATTTCTTTCATAGATCCAAAGCACCAACCAGCGTACGCTCCCACTACCACTAGCCACGCCCCCGCGGCCATCACAAGCACATAAATCGGGTCAATTTATTACTGTGATTGATGGCGCCGACGCGTGCATACGCTTGCAAATTCCGCCCGTCAAGTGCGCCTTCGATTAACGGTCGCGATAGGTACCTGCTACCTAGTTGTAAAAATGACAGACCAATACTCCAATGTAGTTGGCGGAGATGGTACGCTTGTATGCCATCAGCGGAGACAATGTATCTCGTGCCATCGAAAAGTTCGCGGAGTTATTCACCAATCGGCATCGTCCCTTACACAGAGTAATGCTGGCTGCTACGCAGAGACTCGATCATCGGCAGTTCGACGTTCCCCAGCATGCTTAAGGCCTGCCTGTCGCCTTGCAGGAAGATATTCTGGAATTCTTCCGGCGAAAGCCACGGGCAAGCAAACGGGAGGCTGGTCGACGGTTTGGAGTGCACCACTTCACAGTGTGGCGGCTGCTGCACAAAGAAATGCAGCATCCTTTTCACTACCTCAAGGTACAGGATCTCCACCAACTTGATAACGCCGCGCGAGTTACATTTTGTCGCTGGTTGCCGGAACACCAAGACACCAACATCCTGTAGACGGACCAGTGTTTATTTACTCGAGTTGGAGTCTACAATGTTCATAACAAACAAAAAGTGATCAGTGCTTTCGACACAATAAAAACGAATGTGTTTGTGTGGTGCAACGTCGTGCTAGAGTGTGACGGTTGAAACTTTGAACAATACCTCCAGGTAACATAAGTAGGTAATTTATTTATTTGTACATAGACAATAATTTGTAAATACGATGTTAGCTAAATCAACTTGATAAGTGTAAATAAGTTGATTTAAAATTTTTAACTACGCCAAAAATACCTATCAGACAAAATAAATCACTTAAAATCCCTAACACATGGGTACCTACCTACTTAACTAGCACAAATTATCTTGAGGTATTTTTGTCGGTCCTCACCCCGTTAGAAAGCAGAAAAGAAAATCTTAAATCAACAATTTAATCTACAAATAAAAACGAAAACCGTCCTTGGGCTGAATTTACCTACATAACCTTATTATTATTAGGCGCGCACGCGCTCGCGATTAGTTTCACAGCTGTGCAACAGGAACTGCAAGTGCTATGTAAGGTTTATTTATCGCCGCCTATTATTTTATTCATCCGCTGATAGGTAACTAACGGCGGTAACGTGAACTTTTTTTTGGACTAGTAGTATCTACTTCCTACTATTATTATTTATCGTAATAGCCCAGTGGTTAAGGCGTTCTCCTCTCATGCATGAGGTCGCGGGTTCGCAACTGAGCAAGTACCACTGTGTTATTTTTAATTCATAATGATGTAAATACTTTCTAAAACTTAGGACATCATTGAAATCATGTGTTTCGGAAAGCACTTAAAGCCTTTGGTTCCGATAGATTTTTAGCTCTCGGACAGTCGTTAGGTACCACACGGGTCAACGACATTACAGCCCTGCCGTAGGGTCATTGGTACAGGTAATCAAAAGCCAGAAAGTCTGACAATTAGTCTAACAAATGGGTATCGTGTTATCAAGTAACTGGTTTGTTGAGGTCTGATATGCAGTCGCCCTACGTGATTCACTGGCACTCCATGTAATGAGCTGCATACAGTTAGACTGAAAGCCGGCACTAACATAGTTGGGAACAAGCTCTGCAGATGATGAACATTTTCGCATTGTAATGATGCTTCAAAATGAGTTATTATTTAGCGAAATTTTAAAAACAATAATGTAGAAACTACATTGTTATTTTCAAATTCGAACTACATCTCAAGGTTAAATTATTTGCTAGACCGCCATTTTAGTTCAACTTACGTGCCGCGTTTTCTTACGTAGAAATGTGGGCGGAGCCTCGTACAGCCTGTCGTCACTGGTCATCGCATTCACGCACACAGTGACATGACGCGCGATAAATCGCAATGGGTGATTCTGTTTTTTTTGAAAAGGGTTATTAAGAGAGTTATTGGGTCGATTTCAAATTTGGGGCCAAAAAAGTGTGAATTGCATGATATTTGAAAAATGTTTGAAAAATAATGTTTAAATATCTGGATGCGTTCATTAGTTAAAAAAACACATGCTAATCAAACAAACCTTTAATTTCTTCCAATAACAGGGAAAATACAAATTTTTGAGTGACACGAATGAGCAGCATAATTTCTCTAATGATATTTTGTGATTTACTGATGAGATCTCTGGTTACACTAATGAAAGTTAATAAATAATCAACAAAACATAAAATATTTGTCATTATCATTATTAGTAGCAGGTGCAGTGGTCAGCGCTTCAACCTACCCTCAACCTACTGTCAAATTTCTATAAAAGATTTTCAATTTACTGCAACAGTGTAAAAAGTGTCAAATTCCATTACCTGGAAACTTTGACAGATTGGGGTACCATTTTTGTCACCGTACTACAGAATTTTAAACTTAATACAATAACTTATTCAACTAAGCTAATCAATGGTATACATTTCTGATTTCAGTCTTCAAGATTCGTTAACGCTAATCGTTTTTCATTGCGAATACAATAACAATATTCATATTTTTAATACCTTCTTAATTTAATCAATGGGATCGTCATCATCATCTTCACATTTCTTTAAAAAATCAAGAAATTCTTTTTCATGATCTGTCGCTTTTGTATGATTATTTATAAAAGATTTGTTGGTCCACGAGTGTCGAACACTGCGGAGACTTGAAGTTGATGGCATGCGTCATGTAACATTGGATCATCGGTATTAGCATAACGAATGGTAACATCACTTAATGCCTTAATTATTTTGTTTTCCGGGATGACCTTTACATTTTCCATTGTAGATTCAATGGGAGTATTATATATTTTAAAAAATCTCATATGTTTGCCATGTTTACAAGCGACATTTAAACATTCGAAACAGCTCTGATGTCTAAATTCTAGATAAGCAGAATCGGCAGCCCTAACGACCTGAAAGAAAAAAATATGTATTATTATTACATTGTGTATGGTAACATCAGTATATTTTTTAATGTTTAATTGTTGTATAAAATATACCTGATGAACTGTCATAGTCCCCTTGAAAGTGGCAATATCTTTAGGCAACATTAATTCCTTTAATTTAATTTCGTGCTCTTGAATAATACCCATTTCTACGTTTTTTATATTTCTTTAAATGATGTTAACAAAGGCATCAAAGTCTCCGACATCCTGATGACACCTTAATTCATAATCCGCAGTCCTTTTGATCACTGCTCCGATGCCATCAGGAGCACCCTTGCCGTGCCCAGCTTCTTGGTAATTCCATGTGATAAGATTTAGTTCTGGGAAGTCATTCCTTAATTGGGTTAAAATATAAAATATGTATTTATTTCTATACTGGCCAGATAGTCCCTACTATCTGTTAAAATGTGAATGCGATTAATTTGTGATGATCTGTTAAACACAAATTTAATTAAATAATTTAGATGAGCCCACACTGCCGCTGCATCATGACGGGTGCATTCACTGGCTGTGCAAACAGAGTAGGCTTGAGTAGCATTGGAATCATTTTTTAAATAAACCACTGCTGTATGAAGTGAGACTTGACCACGGCTGCCACCAAAGTGCATGCTTTGTACTTCCTCCGCATATTTATAAGAATAGTTTTCCGAAAAATCCATATGAATCAAGGCTTCATTGGTAGTTAGAGCTTCTTTCAAACATTTAATAGTAGCGTACTGGTTGACAATGTTACTCGTGTGGGACAAAAATTTTGGCAGCATATTTTCCAGTTCAATTATCAGGTTACGAGCATCAGATCTCTTTGCTTTCTTCTTGATTATTTTTATTTCTTTCGTATCTACTTTTTTGGTGTCTCTTTCCCATACCATGTACTGTATTTCTTTATCATTTCGGAATTCTTTATATGGTACTGTTTTATTTTTACATGAAGCGCATTTGCGATTAAGACAAGCTAGGCTATATTTATTACAACAGATTTCCTTTGTCAAATTCTGACTATCTTTTACATCAAGAATATTATTCTTATTAAGAGCCGCTATTAATAAGTTAAAGTTTGTGTGCAATAAGCAGGCGCACGTATCACGGTCGTCAGTTGGAAGAGAGACCCAAAATGGTCTGAGTCTTGTAAAAGTCGTGTACCTAATTTTAATGTTAGTATTTTCAGCCAAAAATTTCTTGTGTAAATTTTTTATAGAATCTAAAAGATATCTGACTTGTTTAACGGTTCCATGTTTCTTCTTATATTGTTTCTTGCCTGGAGTAATGCGACTGTTAATGTCGTCTTCGTAAAACTTTTCCACTAATTTTTGAACGTTGATGTTATTTCGTGCATTCTTCTTAAATCGTTCTCGAAGATGAACTTTGCGAAGGTCAGTAGCAACCTTAAATTTTTTAAACTTCTCTTTATCAATTAAGTTAGTGATAACGCGTTTGTCTTTCCTGTTTGCAGTTGTTGCAAATTTTCGTGTAATAACACGAAAATTTGCAACAACTGCAAACATGCTTCTAAACTTCTAAGTGCTGAAATATCAGCACTTAGAAGTTTATCAAATAATTGTTTCTTGTCTTCATTTTTTGTATTTTCTGATTCATTACTTATTTCTCCTGTTAGTGTAGATATTTTTCTTTTTAAATAATTTACCCTGAACCTGTACCTGTTTAATAATAATATATAATTTCGTTTTTCTTTCTCGTGCTGCATTTTCATTGTTTTGATTTTTTTTATTAATTTTTGTTCATGCATACTTAGTTTCGATTTTATTTCTTGGTTTTCTATGTTTAAGGGATCTGTATTCATGTTAACATTTTCAATATCACAACTTTCTTCAGTTACTGTAACGTTTTCTATCATTCTTTGACTTACTTTCTTTCTATAAAACTTTTTGGCACTCGTTTTCCATTTTCGTCTTTGAAATCTTTGCTCGCGTGGACTCATTTCGTTAATACTTTTAATTTTTTTATTCTCCTTCGCTTTTAAGTAATATTGTCTTTTTTTTTCTTGCTCAGCAGCATATAACTCAGGATTGTTTTTAATAGTTTGATATTTTTGTCTTCTAGCTATTCTACGTCTCTCTAATTCTTCCTCACTTTTTTGTTTTTTTGGTTTCGCCATTATATAATACTTAATCTAAAAGTAAAAAAAAAATCATTAGTGTGACTTTCAATATAATTTATGTGACTCGTCAATCGACACAAATGAGAGTGACACGAATGAGATTTTTGGAAGTAATTCGAATTTATTTCGTAAATAGAACGTTCTAGAACGTTTTCGTACATTGGAAACAAAATATGCTCTCAATGGTTTGTTAGGCAGCCAAATCAAAAACAAAAAACACATTTAACTAAGCACGATATGTAACAAAACACTAATGATATAAATTTGTTACAAAAGTCAAAATCTTACCTGAAATTTGGAATTTCTCTTAAAATAACGCCACACACAACTGACGAGCACGCGCGTTCGGTCACGACTGAGCACACGGGATGCGCGCGGGGTAAAGGTCGGGTAAATCAGGGACGAATTCTATTTACTGGTGCATTTTGTTACGATCACACAAATGATACTTTAAAATGAAACATTTTAGAAAGCTAAAAAAAAACATTTTTTTTATACCCAGCATTTTTTTTAATATCTAATTATTCATCTTTGAAGTTGTATACTTAAAAGTACCACGATAAAATTTGAATTTCCTCGACGCGTTATTTCGATTTTTAGAAAGATTAAGAAAAAATAAGACTTTGTAGCATTAACACTAATGAGAAATAGGTACTAGTTTTAGATCTATCTTTTTAATTTACAATTATAAAAGATTCGTTGTAACTGGCGTTTGGACGTCTCATAAGACTACATGATTTAAAATAATTTTAGTTACGATAAATTCTACACCATGAGAAATAAATGAAAATATATGCTTTTGGCCCCAAATTTGAAATCGACCCTATTCCGAAAACCAATAAAATTTAAAAATCTAAAATAAAAAGTATTATTGATTATTGACTTGGTATCGTATTGTTATATGATTATTTACGAGTTTCATAACAACCTCCTGAAAGGTTTTGCAGGTTCAAAACTGCATCTTGTATATGACAGACCAAAATGTGCCCAGCACGCCACGGTCACGACTACTTGACATTCATATTTTTTCATTTTATTTTTATTTTTTACTTTCGTAGCTTGGCGCCGAGACCACGTTTTTGGTTTTTTGACGTGGCGGTCAATAGGTTGACAAACTAAAATATGGCATCGAAAAATTCATCCGCATCGCTGTGAACTTCTAATGTATCCAATAGTTTGCTTAGCCTCTGGCCACAAAAAGCCAGCCCTTGGGTCACGGGAAGTCTCAACCAGCCGTTTGGAGATACCGCCACGTCGACTGGTTCTGTGCTTCCGGCATCCAGCGGGTTTGGAAGCGTGCCAAGCCATTGGGTTCTAATTCAGCTAGAACGCCGACCGTGACAGGAGCTCGTCGGTCGATGTCGTTCATGTTCGCGTGCCGCGCTAAGAGCTAAAATTCGACAGCAAGACGCCGTGGTATCCGAGACTGTTAACAACTTCATCATAGGACACCGAAGAGAACAACATCGAGCTCCTATTCTTAGGGAAGCAACGAGGCAGAAAGTAGCGTCGTCGAAAGTGCCTATGTTCGACGACGGTAATGCCAAAGACCTGACTCCCACTTAACCACAGCCAGCAGGCGCGCACGCTCCGCAGTAGTTGCAGACGTGTTAAGTAAATTGTTTTGTACTACTCTGCAGAGCGGCTCGCCCCATGGTCTCTGGGAAGATGGATTATCGGGTGGATCTGAGTTCGGGCAAGTGAGTCTCCAGGCATCCATAGCATCGGTGAAGCATGGCGCAACAAAATTAATTAGTGTGGAGGCTAGGATTTTCCTGGTTATTTTTTTCAGTGCCATGGACCGAGGATATGAAAGCCGGTAAACTACTGAAAAAATACTAGAAATTTTTCCGATGCCGAGGCCTCCCATACAAATTGAAAGAGTAACTTGTGCCGAAGCTCGATCGGTCATGCCACGTTTAAAATCAAAGTTAATGTGTGCCGGATAATTTGGTCCAATTTGTATAAATGGGAAGCGCGAGGAAAATATGTTAATTTAGGCCCAAAACAGCAGTACAGAATTAAGGTAATGACCGAATGCATATTAATTTGAAATGTCGTTAAAATTTTGTATTTTTTCCTCAATAAAAACGGGAAAGAAATTCTCAAAGATAACGAAGACAGCGTTAACTTTGGGAAGTTTCTGTTGTCTGTCCGCTAATTAAAGTTCACATTTCGAATGGTGTAAATAATAAACACTTTTAATGACCTAACTGTGGAAATATCTCTGCTTATAAACAACTTAAAATTATTAAAAGTTGCTCTGCTAATAATTCACAAAATAACCGTTATTAATGTTATTATTCAGAGCCACCATCTTTCTGTCCCAAGAAGTCGACTCGTAGTTTTGCGTAGCGGTTTGGTCACTTACTACCATAGCGAAGGACGTCACCGCGTCTGCTACGCCGTAGCAACGTCACTCCGTGTTGTCCGTGCCCTACCCGGACATCACAGTATACCCAAAAAATAAAATAATTATTTAAAAGTGTAATTTTCTTTTCGATTTTGTGAAATTATATGTATTTTAGAGCCAGTTCAATCGTCAGCAAACTTTTATCTGACGAATAATTATAGTGGTTTGACATAATTCTTATACAAAAGCTGTCAAACTGTCATATCTATTCCTCGGATAAAGATTATCTGACGATCGAAATATCGGCTCATAAATGACAAAGTCTAGCAGGTTTCGAACTATCGTTTACCTTATAAGATACAAAAAAACAACATCAAACCAGTCGACTACATTCCTGTTTTGTTATAATGATAAAAAAGTCATAAAACAAGTTTTTCTAAGTAGCATCACCATTTTTGTTGGAATGCAAAGACGTACAGGAAAAACTTACGTATCTACCTATCAGATAACTCGTCTTAACAAGTTTGTTGCGATATTTTATATGTATTTTATCTACACCCATGCTATAAATCCTCCATAAAAGTGTCTGAAACAGTTAGCTTATTGGCAAAATTAAAACAACCATTATCATAGTAATCATCAATGATATTATATTACATATAATATCATTGGTAACCATAATATCACCCAAACGAGTGATAAAATGTTGTACTAAATTTCTTATGCAATTCCTTTTCAAAAAAAGAACATTGTCATGCTCGCGCGTTTTCCTACCACAACGTAATTAAAAAAAAAATTATAGGTTATTCGAATTCTATATCTGAAGTCCGAAGACAGGGGGAGGACACGATAACCCTGGAGTCAGGTCACCTATTCTACTTCCGCGAAGGTGATCAGCTCTCCCAAAGCGGTGTCGGCTTCCTTGTCAACGAGGATCGACACGGGTAGCGTACCTTGTACTGAAACTCACTGACAGGTACTACCTGAAGGTGATACATGTATATGCGCCGACTTCCACATGCTCTGACGAGACAGCCGAGGCCATGTACGAGGACATTGCCAAGGCAATGCACAGTACAACAAAGGCCCACTACAACGTTGTTACGGGTGACTTCAATGCCAAAGTGGGAGTACAAGGATGCGGCGAAATGAAAGTTGGACCGTTCGGTTTGGGGCGCAGGAATCACAGGGGGAAAATGCTGGTCAACTTTTTAGAGTCTCAGGGGCTCTTCTTGATGAATTCTTTCTTCGAGAAGAAGCCCCAAAGGAAGTGGACCTGGCAGAGCCCCGATAACGTGATAAGGAACGAGATAGACTTCATTATGACGGATAAGAGGCACATATTTAGAGACGTCTGCGTGATCAGCAGGTTTAATACCGGAAACGATCACAGGCTTGTCCAAGGCACTCTAAATATCAATTTTCGAGCCGAGAGAATCCGAATGATGAAGCCTACTCTCCGACCTACGCAGCTTCAAGCCGCTCTAGGATCCGAGAAGTTCCAACTGGAACATCAAAATCGATTCGCCCTACTGGAAACCACAGGCACTGTTGATGAGAAGGCCGACGAGGTGGTCAAAGCACTACGCATCGTGACCCGCAGACTTTTCCCGTCACAACGTAAAAGTAAAGTGTCCAAACTTTCCTCGGACACTCTCGGACTTATGACGCAAAGACGAGAGTTACCATCCACGCAGCCGTCTTCGTCAGATAAGAGGTCTTAAACCTAAAAATTAGAAAGCTGACACGTCGCGACCTTCGGTGCTCTAACACTCGTGACATTATGGTCACGATTGAGCAGAACCGAGGGTCGAAAGTGTTCGCTCAGCAATTAGGGAGGCCCCATCTGACGAAACTAAAAACTGCGGATGGTAGGATCGTGACTTCGAAGTCCGAGATACTCGAGGAAGTCGAGGATTTCTACGGGCACTTGTACTCAACGCGGATGGCGAAACCAGCGGGGCATAGTGAAGATGACCATCGAGCCAAATTAACGCGCCACTACACGGAAGACATCCCGGATGTCGACACGTGCGAGATTAGGGCGGCTCTCGAGCAACTAAAGAACAACAAGGCACCTGGTGATGACGGAATAACGACAGATATCCTTAAAGCGGGCGGGGCTCCAGTCCTGAAAGAGCTAGCGAGTCTCTTCAACTCCGTCATCCAAGAAGGCACAACGCCGGAGGCGTGGAGCAGAGGTGCGGTGGTTCTGTTCTTCAAAAAAGGCGACAAAACCGTGCTGATGAACTATAGACCCATCTCACTTCTGAGCCACGTTTATAAGTTGTTTTCGAGGGTCGTCACGAACCATCTCGCCAGGAGACTAGACGAGTTCCAGCCACCAGAACAAGCCAGTTTTCGAAAAGGCTTCAGTACCGTGGACCACATCCATACTGTTTGGCAGATTGTACAGAAGACCGAAGAGTACAACCAGCCGCTGTGTATGGCATTTGTGGACTACGAAAAAGCCTTCGACTCCGTCGAAATATGGACAGTTCTGGCCTCTCTGCAACGATGTCGAATTGACTGGCGTTACATCGAAGTGTTGAGGTGTTTGTATGACGCTGCAACAATGACTGTCCAAATCCAGGATGAAAAAACCAGCCCTATCCAACTGCTCAGGGGGGTGAGACAAGGGGATGTGATATCCCCGAAACTTTTCACCAATGCGTTGGAGGACGTGTTTAAGATGCTGGACTGGACTGGGCAGGGTATCAATGTAAACGGCGAGTACATCTCACACCTTCGTTTTGCCGATGACATCGTCATAATGGCAGAGACGCTGGACCAGTTAGACTAGATGCTGCATAGCCTAAATGGAGCCTCTCGGCGGGTTGGCCTCGGCATGAATTTGGCCAAGACGAAAGTCATGTACAATTCACACGTCTTGCCTAGTCCAATCCACATCGAAGGGTCGCTTCTCGAAGTTGTGAAGGAGTACGTCAACCTAGGAGAAGTTATCCAGCTCGGTAGACACAACTTTGAGAAAGAAGCCGACAGGAGGATCCGATTGGGTTGGGCAGCGTTTAGAAAACTTCCTCAAGTCTTCTCGTCGCCAATCCCGCAGTGTTTGAAGACTAAGGTCTTCAACCAGTGCGTCCTGCCCGTTATTACATACGGTGCCGAAACGTGGACACTGACAGTCGGGCTGGTCCACAAATTAAAGGTCGCTCAGCGCGCCATGGAGTGGGCTATGCTCGGAGTTTCTTTGAAGGATAAGATCTGAAATGAAGTTATCCAGAAGAGAACCGGAGTTACCGACATAGCCTGCAGAGTCAGCAAGCTGAAGTGGCAGTGGGCTGGCCACGTGTGTCGAAAGACCGATGGCCGGTGGAGCAGACGAGTCTTGGAGTGGAGACCGCGTATCGGCAAGCGTAGTGTGGGACGCCCCCCAGCTAGATGGACCGATGACCTTAAAAAGGTGGCTGGGACAGACTGGATGCGGAAGACGGAGGACAGGGTGTTGTGGCGCAGTCTGGGAGAGGCCTATGTCCAGCATTGGACTGCTATAGGCTGAGTTGATTGATTGATTGATTGAGGTTATTCGAATTCGCGTCGTATCCCGCCATTTTTGTTCGATATTAGTATTGCAAAAAATTATAACTTTGTTGTTTACAAAAATGAGTGATACAAGCTTTGATAACACACCATCAGATATTTCTAAAGCAGCAAAGGACATTTTTATCCAATTATTACCAGAAAAGTCGAGAAAACAATATGAAAAGGCAGCTTTCTTGAATTTACATAGTTCTAGTTCTGTACAACACCGTATGGTTTCAGTTCAGAACCTTTTATAGACGATTCATATCATGTGTGTAGATAAAGTCTTGTATGCAACTGTACATACATAATTAGGTATCAAACAAAAGTTATATTAGCATAAATAACTAATATACATATATATCGATATATTATAGTGAACTGAAGTGCTTTAATGATGACGCTATTAAACAATGACCATCCATCAAGCCGCGTTGACACAATCAAAATATGTTTTTTTTTTTTATTCATGACCATAGATACATAAGTCTTTCATAAGGTTTTAACTTATAGGTTCAAAGTATGCTTGTACAACAGTGTTGCCACGATCAATGAAACGTCCACATAGTGGTCAAATCTATATTTGTCCAAGTGTACTTTGATTGTGTCAACACGTCTTAAAGGCTCGTGTAGATTGGCGCGATATCGCAGGCACGGCAGGCAGCGCGACGCGTGTCACGCCCGCGATATCGCGCCAGTCTGCACGAGCCTTTAACATGTGTTTATTGAAGTATCTGCTATTACTTCTACGTAATGTAAGAAGCGGGTCGTTGATAATTATTTTATAAATATTATAATGATGGTGGGCCCGTGGCTAAATATGTAATAACAACCGCATGAGTCGATCGAAGGTCAAGCTACGCTTTCCGCGGTCGGTTCGTTGATGGGTGACCGTCCTTTGCATATCAAAACCCCTCCGGCCACGGAAAGCACTTGAAGGTACTAAAGGGTCACCGAGGCCCCTGGCAACACAGGCAACACGAAGGAATACGGGTGGGTTTTAGTCAGTAAGAGTCTGACACACCCTCCCGCGCCGCCCAGAGCGCGAGCGGGAGAAGTTATTTGATGATTTCCCACCCAAAAAAAAGGGTATCGTTTGATCTACATAACTCCACTTCGTCTTCCACAGAGAAGAACAGTGTTGGGATCTAACTCTCCATGCGCTAGGTTCTGTAGAGTTTTGAATAGTTGCAGCGACCTAATCGATTTCCACTTTGATTCTCAGACTAAGCAGAAATCTAAAATATTGAGTTGTTTATCAGAGGTGTTGTAAAGCATTCATTATTTTGTTACTTACATAATTTTAGCAATCTAATTCAAAACTAAGTCTTTATTTAGATTACATATTTTTTCTTTAGTTTTATGTTAGCTTGTAGACTCACATACCACCGGCATCAAACTTGTCATCATTTTTAATAATTATGGAAGAAATACTAGGCAAACTTTTTAAAGATAATAAGTTCGTTTTTGTTTGTGGTGACCTAAATATTGATCTATTAGTTAATTCGGTGGATAAAAGTAAGCTTATATCATTGTTTAAATCATTCAATTTAAAGTGTATATTTAAAGAAGCAACTAGAATAACAGCAACCTCAGCTTCGTGCATAGACAATGTATATACTAATTGTAAAATAAAAGATTCTTCCATAGTTAGTGGCGTCAGGTCTGACCATACTGGTCAACTTGTATCATTTGACCTAGATAAAAAGTTACACATAGATAAAACCATTCAGTTAAGACACCTCACTAAAAATAAATTGAAAATGTTTAATAATAATGTTCTTAGTAATCTTTCAACAGCTAGTTTTGATTCACAAGACCCCAATATAAACTATCGTACATTATTTTCTTCAGTTTGCCAAGAATTCAATAAAGCCTGTCCTGTGAAAAAAGTCGCAATCAATACTAAACCAAAATTTAATGAATGGGCCACTGCTGGCATTAGAAAAAGCAGAGATATTTTATATAATTTGTACTACGAGAAATCATTGACTTCTGATCAAGCCCTTCATAATTATGTCAGAAATTATTCTAAGATATTCAAAAGAGTCTGCGCTCAAGCTAAATCTAAATTAATAAGTAACAAAATTAGTATGTCTAACAATAAAATAAAAGCTGTGTGGCAGGTAATCAACAAAGAAACTGGAAACACAAAACAGCGAGATCAAAATGAATTGTCTTTAAAAATTAATAATGAAACCATTACAGATAAGTTAAAAGTTGCTGAGACACTAGAAAATTTCTTTACCGAAATCCCAATAGAGGTTACGAAATCTCTTCCCTCATCACCTATTTTAGCTGAATCTCTTCTCAAACAACACTTCTCTAAGGACATTCCAAGTTTTGAATTCAAGCCCATTTCTATTGTCACTATTAAGAGGGCATTTAAAAGTCTTAACATAAAGAAAACTGAAGACTTATGGGGGATTTCCGTTAAGGTTCTTGGAGATATCATTGACACAATAGCCCCTGTCCTAACAGGCATATTTAATCAATGTTTAGACAGCGGTACGTTTCCTGATTTAATGAAACATAGTAAAGTAGTACCAATTTTCAAATCGGGTAGTAAGAGTGATCCCTCTAATTATAGACCTATATCTGTGCTACCAGCATTGAGTAAAATATATGAAAAAATCATGCTAGACCAGATGCTGTCACATTTCAATTCTAATGGGATTTTACATAGTCGCCAGTTTGGTTTCACGAAAGGTAGGTCGACGACTGACGCAGGAGTAAAACTCATCAGTCACATTTTGGAATCCTGGGAGAAATCCCAGGATGCCATTGGCATTTTCTGTGACCTCTCAAAAGCGTTTGACTGCGTTGACCACAATACACTGACCTGTAAATTACACCACTACGGAATTCGTGGACAAGCTGCTGATCTTGTTCTGTCCTATCTATCAAACAGGCAGCAAAAAGTAAACGTTAACGGGGCGACGTCCTCGGGGTCTCTAGTAAAGATGGGCGTGCCCCAAGGTTCAATTCTTGGCCCTTTCCTTTTTCTAGTTTATATTAATGATCTTCCTTACATGATGGCAAACTTATCGGATATAATTCTATTCGCTGACGATACTTCTCTTATTTTTAAAATAGATAGAAAAAATCCGGATGTCTTACACGTCAATGATAGTCTGGATATTCTTTCGAAATGGTTCGCAGCTAATAATCTCTTACTTAATGCGAACAAAACAAAATGTATAAAGTTCTCACTACCAAATGTACCCCAAGTGGATCTAAATTTAAAACTTGATGGCAAGAGACTAGATGCTATTACAGAAACTATATTTCTAGGAATTACTCTAGATTCAAAATTACAATGGGGAGCCCACATTAGAGCTCTTTCAGGTAGATTAAGTTCAGCTGCATATGCAGTAAGAAAAATTAGACAGTTGACTGATATAGCCACAGCTAGGTTAGTATACTTTGCTTATTTCCACAGTATTATGTCTTATGGCGTTCTGCTGTGGGGATCGGCAGCTGATGTAGATTCAATTTTTATCTTACAAAAGAGGGCAATCCGCGCAGTATATAGAATGGGTCCTCGTGAGTCCCTTAGCAACAAATTCAAAGAAATTAATGTACTTACTCTGCCTTCTCTTTATATCTTAGAAAGTATTTTGTATGTTCGCAAGAACTTATGTCTTTTCAAAACAAGAAGTGATTTCCATAATATAAATACACGTAGTAAACATGAAATTGTGATACCCAAATTTAGATTAACAAAAACAAGCAAATCATTTGTTATTAACAGTATCCGCTTTTATAACAAGTTGCCAAAGTCAGTTACAGAACTTAGCGATGGTAAGTTCAAAACCCACATCAAACGTGTCCTTATCAAAAACGCATATTACAAGATTAAAGACTACGTTGAAGACAAGGAAGTTTGGCAAAAATTCCTTCTGCACATGTGGCTTCCCTGGTACACCAGAAACGGCATAACTATGGAAATATCTATTAACTGCTCCCAAATTACGATGTTTATTATTATTATTTTTTAGACATACATTTTTGACATTATATTTTCACTATTTGACATTATATACCTACAATTTATATTTCAGACTTAATATTATTAATATTATTTTACATGGATTCTTGTGTACGTTGTGAATGTGAGAACGTTGTAGGCTTAATAGACTAGATCTTTTTTTCTTTAGACCGTTTCCTTTTCTCTTTTTTTTTTGTTAAGTACTTTTCGACAGGCCTACACTGTTCTCCCATACTTAATTTGTGTAATTTGAAAACATTGTAAAAGCCAATTATTTTTAAAAGAGTAACCGTGGAGTTTCTTGCCGGCTCTTCTCCATAGGAAACAACCAATTGGAACCGTGCACCTAGCTTCTGACGTTTCATAAGTGCCCATGTAGGTTTATGTGAAATAAAAATATTTTGATTTTGATTTTGATTTTGAGACTGCACATGTACCTAGGCTTACAAATTAGCATAAATTTAGTTCATGTGGTGTTTACCTTAAAGTTATTGTTACACTGTTCAAAGTTTTTAAGACGTTATTTTTATCAAGATGTTATTAGTGTAAACAATTGTTGGTGAACCAAATAAATAAATAAATGAATCTAGTAACTGGGTTGTGGAGTTCAGATAGGCAGTCACCCCATGTAAAATACTGGTATCTGGAAGCTGACCCCAACAGAGTTTGGGGAAAGCCTAGGCAGATTGAGTAATAGATACCAATCTTTCTGTTTTACTAGAGTGTGAGGTGAGGTGCACTCTAACTCGATTTAAAGATGAATAAACTCTTGCTCTCTCTCTCTGCCTTTTATACTCTTAATATAACATCACCAAATCCAACTAATGCTACGGCTACATTGTCGCGATAACGCGAACTACATGCGTGCGCTCTCTCTCGCACACCGCTCGACGTCTCCCTGTAAAACAGAGAGCGCGCGAAGTGGTCGCGTTATCGCGACAATGTAGCCGTAGCATTAGAGTGTAAGTGTGATGCTGTTCCACAATGGGTGTCCTGCGTGTCCTGATACCTGCACGCTACATGAAATATTTGTAGCCAAGTTCTAAGCTGATAAGAAGATCCATCTTCATTCAGTGTTAATTATGAAACATCAGTGATCAATCAACAAGTGATCAACAGTGATCTTGAAACATACAATCTATATCGTCAAGTAACCACAATGAAGGTATGCTACACAACAATCTAATCAAACAGGTGAAAGACACCCTGCTAATCCAACCAAAACAAAATAAACCAATAAAAATATTGTCAGCAAATAAATTCTCATTCTCTCTTCAATCTGGTAAAGTCAGTGGTAAAACTTGAACTACTAAAGCAGCCCTTAATGCTACGAAATAAACACGCTTTCAAGATCCAACTGTTGCCACTGACGTGCGGTAGTCGGTACTTACAAAAAGAAGAGATGAACAACGAGTTGCGCAGACGCAACGTAATTACGGATCGATGCTGCAACGTTCCACCAATGGCATCGCACGCCGGTCATTGCCAAGGAGCGTAGAGATGGGACATGTCCATTGAGAAGGTGCATTCTAGTTGGCAACATCGCAAATAATATTGATTATGAATTGCATTAATTATTTAATTAATATCGTTACACTAAATATTTAGTTTTAGGCGTAAAAAAGCCTTGGAAAGTTTTCAAATGCTTTTTTTACTCGTAAAACTCCTAATTCAGTACTATTACATAAAAAAATGGTAAGTAGGTACCTAAATTTAAACGAAAAAAAAACAGAAATTAAAGAAAATTAGAGACAAAATTCCACGCTTTTCAAGACTGATGTTCTCATCAGTGTTTCACAGTTTAAACCGAATTCTACAACACTACTTGTTATTTTTTACAATCCCTACGTTCTCAGATAATTAACATAACTGAGAGCATTTACAACGTATTTAAACAAGTTCCGTTTTTGTGTTGTTCCAACTACCGGTCAGGGTCAAAATCGTAAGTAAAGGGGCCTGCCTACCTTGTTAAGCTCGTTCTTTCGGTGAACCGTAACATTTAACTCAAATCTTAAGAACAGTTCTGTCATATTATTTATTATTGTTTACATACATACATAAAAAAAAAACAAATATATCTCACTAATTAATAAAAATAACTAAAACTATACACAAACTAAAATAGGACGTCGAAAAAATCATCCACATCGCTGTCGACTGGTAATGTACTCAAGAGACTGGTGGCATTGCCACGTTGTATGTAATGCTTAACCTCTGGCCAAGGTAAAAGGCAGCACTTGGGTCACGGGTAGCGTCAACCAGCCGTCTGGAGATTTCTTTAAAAAGGCCATGAGCACTCGGACCCCACGGCCCGAGGGTTTCAACCCCAAACGGCTCGAAAATATAATTACTAACTAGGTTATTATACTTACGCCGCTTGAGGTTCTCTGCAGCAGCAGTAGCAGCGCCAGCAACGTACGCCGTGCCAGGAAGATGGGATGGCGTAAGAGTATCGACACAATTTGCATCCCACACTAAAGGCCTACCCACCTTCCATGGAAATAAAGACATGCCGTCTGGTCTCTTGCCATCGTCGCGTGCCAGGCCAGAACCCAAGTTCTAATACAGCTGGAACGCGTCATATTATAACGGTCGTCATCAATCTGTCATTTTCACCGGTTTTTGACATCAAGGTGTCAAAAATCGCTCGGTATTTGGACAGCCGTTCATCGCTTTCGTAGGAAACCAAAGATTTAGAGGCAGTGACACCCACATAGTGCTCTCTTATCAAGCTAATCAAAACAAAACAAAGAACACTTGTAAATTATTGCAAAATATGAAGCAATTATTGATTTACCTACTCAAAAATAAGTTGATAAATCGAAAATAAAAAAAACAATCAAGTTCTGCATTAAAATAAGACGTTCTTGTTATTAATTAAATACAAACGTACGTTGGTATACATAACTTATTTAGTCAACCTATAATGTTCCCACTGCTGGGACACAGGCCTCCTCACTGTGAGAGGGAGTGGGCCGTAATCCACTACGCGGGCCCAGTGCGGGTTGATAGATGATACGTACGTACATTGATATGTATTGCAGATATTTTGAATTGGAACTCAAGGTAAAAGGCTAGTTTACCGTTAATTTGTATCGAGATTTTTTTTTTCAGAACGTGTTTTGGTAACGACCAAGTTCTGAGAAACATGTTCAAGATTAACATATAATTGTTCCGTTACCACAAACAATATAGATTTGGGAATATTTGTTTTTAAGACAACCCTACTTAGACCATTTGCCTCTTGGCAGTGCCTTAATTGACAAGTGATAATTTGATTGGTACATAAAAGGTATATAATAAACGCGTGTCATGTGTAGGTACTTCATTATGGAAACAGGAAAATAAATAACAGTAAATACTTACCTAATTACTAGAAGGAAACCATAATTGAAGTTCCTGCGGATGATCTAAGAAGGATTTATTACAACGTACTTGTGACATCAATGATCGCAATACATTGACACACACATAATCAGCCTATAATGTTCCCACTGCTGGGACACAGGCCTCCTCTCGGTGAGAGGAAGTGGGCCGTAATTCACCACGTGGGCCCAGTGCGGGTTAGTAGATGTCACATGTCTTCGAATTTTTGGTTCTAGGACATGCTGGTTTCCTCATTCTTCACCGTTTTTGAGAGCAGTGGTGATGAAATAATTTACACAAAGTAAAACGCCTGTCTAGGTTCGAACCTACGACCTATAACTCGTAAGTCACGGCCATTACCACTGGGCCACCACTGCTCTGGGTCACACATACCTGTATCATTTACCTAAGTAGGTATTCAGTTTAGGGCTTCAAAATGTATATACTATAATATAAAATGTTTACAATTAAATTAAATTGAAGCGTTTGTTTGTTATGTCCAATTAAAAGCTTAAAACAAAAAAAATAATAATTCTGTCTGTGTTTGTTCCGGCGAATCTCCGAAACGACCGGACCGATTTTGACGGGACTTTCACTGGCAGATAGCTGATGTTATAAGGAGTAACTGATTTTATAAAAAAAAAACAGCAGATAGTGTTTTAATAATATAACACTTTATAGTATGCTACTGATGCTACCATTTATTTCATTTAATACGTATATTTATTATATGAAATTATTAATGAAAAGAGAATGGCTAATATTTTTCTTCTTTCCAAACCCTACGCTCCGGAGAAACAAAACGTCTATGTTGGTTCAAAAACCTTAATAGACTGGTTCTCCACGTAGCCTTTTCCCAAATATGCTGGTTCAGCTTCCAAGCTAACCGGATGCAGCTGAATACCAGTATTCTACAATATGGAGCGACTACCTATCTGACCTCCACAACACAGTTACTGGGAAACGCGATACGCCTTGATAAAACTGATTATCAGACTTGAGCTTCTAATAGACTGGTTCCCTCCCTCAAACAAGTCCCGGTTAACATCCGGCAGTAACTGCATATCCTTTTGCCAAATCGCCTATCCTGCTTGCTACTTTAAAACTATCATAGTTCTAATCTTTAGCGTCCATTAACCCTGACAACCTCGGTTTATCAATGTTATCTATAAATTCAATTTTTTTTTTTTATATTAGTTAGATATACTTATTTGATTTTTTTTAAGTACCTGTATTTAAATGTAAATTAATGTAAATAAAAGACTCCAATTAATGGACTTTAGGTCCCATTAAATAATAATAATAATACAATTCATAATAAATGTCAAAAATTGAAAACAAACAAAAAATAAAAAAAATCATAAATTAATCAGCCTGTGTTGTTTCACTGCATGGCAAAGGCCTGCCTTTCCTTTTAAACCGAATTCAAAAAAGGAGGAGGTTTTATGTTCGTCTGTATGTATTTTTCCACTCAGCTCGATCCTGCGTCAGTATGCACAAATACCCCCTGTGAGCGTCAAGGTCGTCCCGCCATCTACGCTTGGGTCTGCCGCGATGCCAGTCCCACTTGAGCTTGGCTGCTTTTTGAGTGACGTCGGTGATTTGTGTTTTGGAGCGCAGTATAGTGTTCTGTAAATCTCGCTTACATATTCAGCCTATAATGTTCTAACTGCTGAGACACAGGCCTCCTCTCTGCCAGAGGGAGTGGGCAGTAATCCACCACGCGGGCCCAGTGCGGGTTGGTAAATCTCGAGCTTAACTACATAAAATTCAAAATTCTGTATTTTGCGGCTTCAAAACTCAAAATGTTGACATCACTATAAAGCCATTGGAGCGACCTATAACTAGCCTGTCAAGTTGAAAACTCAAACCTGATTCAACCATTATTATATACACACATGTATTTACAATACTCACACACACAAAACACAATACATACACAAAGCAAAATGATGCAGTAGTGTCCATACTCTTGTGAAGGACAGACTGTATAAAAATTAAGCTAAAATATACAAGTAGATAATAATTATTAATTCCATATTTTTTAGAAGAATCATAATAAGTAAAAGTGAGAGGATTATTGCGGAAGTGTCGTTATTAATAAGTGTTTAATTGTGTGCAGCGGTTGAAGTCAATTTATTTAAAAAGGTATCAGGTTTTTTTTTATTTTTATAAGTAGTCATTTTATTGAATGTCGTCGTAAATTCCACAGAAGTTTATGTTAGTGTGTGATTATATTATCCTATTGGAGTGTATAGGCCTGTTCACATACATACAGACAAGAAACACGCACTGATCCCATCACTCTCAACCTGCGTGTAGGCAATTTCAAATCAGTCCCTGGATCGATGAGTTGTTTCCGAAATATAAGATCCTCAAAACAAGCTGGAACGTCAATCCCAAATAATCAAATTTATTAAAATTCTAATTGAATTCTTAGTCAATCTGCCTAGCCTCTACCCAACTATGTTGGTGTCGGCTTCTAACCGGATGAAGCTGAATACCAGTATTTTACATGGAGCGACTGCCTATCTGACCTCCAAAACTCCTCAGTTTGTTTCGATGTTTCTTCTCAGAGTAGTCGGTTAGGAAAAACCGACCTCATCTAGTTTTAAAATATTGTTGTTTCTTTTTGACGAGTAATAAGTGTTTTTTTTTTTAAATCAATTTACAGAAATAAAATATCATTTATCAACAATAAGTTACAGTATAGTTATCATAGTTCAGATGTTCAACCCGGAACACGATCTTACACGGCCAATAGAATAAAACCAACATAGGTGCCGATTCCCTTGTTCACAAACTAAACTAAATTTAAGTTCAGTGCATCTTTTTCTTTGTATTTCATTAAGAAGAGGACAGAATATAAATTTTAGTTCAGTCCTGTCAAATTAATCAGCGCATGTCGCTACTCCATACAAGTTAAGACGTGATTAAAAACTTGCCTACTAAAATTACGTCAATTTACGTCAAGCGCTGATTAATTTGACAGGACTAAACTAAAATTTATCTTCTGTCATTTTCTTAATGAAATAGAAAGAAAAAGATGCACTGAACTTAAATTTAGTTTAGTTTGTGAACAAGGGAATCGGCACCATTGTGTAGAGATAATAATAACAACATGCATGAGCGAGTAATACATAGACTTATAAACAAGGAAATAATAGAAATGTAATAATAATGAGAAATCAAAGCTTATGTTAATAGTTCAACAATAATAATGCAAATTATTCAACGTCTCAAATCGAAAAGATGTCGCTTCAGCCATAACCACTAATCCATAAACTTTAAGACTGGTTTTTCCATTACTGGTATCCCTGTTAACCTGTCTAACTGGACTAAATATAGAAATTTAAAAACAGCAGCAAGTTTATTAGTCTGGACTTGTGGCCGGTTGATTGCAATTTGGCTCGTCCCTATTACCTATATTGGTGTTAGGTAAACATAACTGCCAAAATTTAGGTGTAAGGTAGACGTACCAATACTCGTCGGATTTTGATATTCATCGACTTTGAAGCACTGCTGTGCGAAAAGTATTTCATGTGGAATGAAACTTTTTGTATGACGAAATAGAAAATTTATCCGCTATTTTATGTATGTAGCTATTTTTATAATTTTTGTTTATAATAAATAATTATTTAGGCAAACGTAAAAAAGGGCGATTTGTACCAGTAGTCGACAGATTTGTACTAATACTCGCCAAAAGGACCCAGTAGTCGTCAATTATTATTAATGCTAGTTTGAACTCTCCGCTCTAAATCTTAAAAATCAAAATAAGAACATTTAAAAAAATTGTGATTCACTGATATGAGTGACAAGTCTTAGCAACAATAGGTAGAAGACTTTATCTCAAGAAATTACTTACTAAAAGTTGTATAAGCAGGAAGCAGAGCAGGTAGATAATAAAAACATCAAGATAAATCAAATTCTTATATATTTTTCATAAAAAATAATAAGATCAGAATCACAGAATCAGTTTTTATCAGAATCAATTTTATAATATTTTTTTTTCACATTCGTGCAATTTTTCTTTATCAGTCATTCATACACACAAGTATAATTATTAAACATAATTATATTTAAGGTCAAGAGCAGGCAGGAATCTTGGATTTTTACATTACCTACATGCGGATGTTCCCAGTGAGGGAGCGCCAAGGGTCATGGCCATCCGGCTGGTCCGGGGATACCGCACGGTCTCCTGTGAGGCAGCGAGCCTCATTGCCAGATTGCCGCCATGGGATATGGAGGCAAAAGTCTTCGCGCACGTATGGGAGTGGCGCGAGGAGGCGAAACGCCGGAGTGTAACTCCGCTGCCGCGAGAAATCGCGGCACAGCGGACGGAGCTCCGGAGGGATCTCATGGCGAGTGGAGAGTACGGTTGTCGCAACCCAGTGCTGGCCACGCCACAATTACGGTGATATGTCTTTGAGGAGTGGCTAGAGAGGCACCACGGCGTCTTCACCTTCCGCCTGACGCAGGTCCTCACCGGACATGGCAGCTTCGGGAGGTTCCTGTGTCGGATAAGGCGGGAAGAAACGCCCGGGTGTCACCACTGTGTGGACGGCCCGGAGGACACGGTGGAGCATACGGTGGAGGTCTGCCCGGCTTATGTAGAGCACCGCCGTGTCCTCGTAGAGGCGATCGGTGGCAGAGATCTCTCGCGTGCGGCCCTGGTTCAGGCCATGGTACGGAGCGAGAGAGCATGGGCAGCCGTCACCTCCTTCTGCGAAGCAGTAATGCTCGCGAAGGAGGAGGCGGGACGGTTGAGGGAAAGGCAAATTTCGCGCCCTCTCGCCCCTAGCCGCCGCAGGAGACGCCCTGGGCGTCGGGAATCCCGGGCGGATTTCCGGCCACCGTAGACGCGGGCTTGCGGACGGTGAGCAATGGGTAGCTCACCGTCTGGTAAGGACCAGGCCCGGGTCGACGGCGCGTTGTATTCTACGCGCGCCTCAAACAGATGTCGTCAACACAAGTGTAGGGGTCCACTAGGGCCGATGCCTGCCGGGGTCGCGGTAAGGTACTAAAGGGTTACCGAGGCCCCTGGCAACACAGGCAACGGAAGGAATACGGGTGGGTTTTAGTCAGTAAGAGTCGGACACACCCTCCCGCTCCGCCCAGAGCGGGAGAAGTTATTATTTGATGATTTCCCAACCAAAAAAAAGAAGTGAGCCCTTTATACCCAATACTTCTACACACCTTAATTATTCATAATCAGACAGCAATTAAAATTTAAATCAGTCAGATAACAAACACCTAAACAAGTATTATTTTTGGCTTAGCATAATGCTTATGTATTATAAAAAAACATTGCACGAAAGTGCTCTTGATTAGTAGTAAATCAATTATAAAATCGTATACCTACCTACTACAAAAAAATAACAATGTTATATTATCAATTTTAGTAAAGCTACACTAAAACATTAAAAAACATTATGGCTGGGCGCTACAATAGACACAGTGAAAAATTATTTGTGTCGGTTCGATTTTTGCACAGGTTGTATGGTACCAGATGTCACAGCTTAGACATTGTATCATGTGTGTTTCAGACCTTGTTTGACATAACCGACAGACAGTACCAATCATCTTTTTTGACTTCCTGAGCTGAAGTGCTATTTGCTTTCTTATGTTGTCCTAGTGTCTGTTCTTTTTAGCTTTTGCTGTTTTTCTAGCTTCGACCCTTTTCCGTTTGAATTCTTCTTTTTCGGTCTCTCAGATGGTGGTGGTGATTGGGACATGGTTAAATTACAGTCCGATCCGTTGTGTCGTGTCATGTTATCTGTAATTCCAGCATTACTTATTGACGTACAAAAAATCGCTCTCATCGCAGTTTAAAATTCTGCGAGGGTCTTCAGAAGCTACTTGTAGCTGGCCAGTACTAAAATAGTCCTGGACTTCTATAAACCAGGTACGAATATTTTCTTCCTTAAGACAATCTCGTGCTTTATTTTGCACGAGAGTGGTGCCGATTCCCTTGTTCACAAACTAAACTAAATTTAAGTTCAGTGCATCCTTTTCTTTCTATTTCATTAAGAAAAGGACAGAAGATCAATTTTGGTTTAGTCCTGTCAAATTAATCAGCGCTTGACGTAAATTGACGTAATTTTAGTAGGCAAGTTTTTAATGTATGCACGTCTAAACTTGTATGGAGTTATGACAGGCGCTGATTAATTTGACAGGACTAAACTAAAATTTATCTTCTGAAAGGGCTGTTTGTCATATTCCTAACCCTGATGGGCTTTTGTGGGAATAATTTAGAGCCGGATCACATTATTTCTTGTTCCAGAAGTGCTAGTGGGTCCGGCAAATTTTCGGACTCTGCTATGAGGCATTCTTCTTCCTCCATAATTTCACTGTCACAGGGAGGCTCAGTAGTCTGTAACAACTGAGTTGCTTCAGGCAACAACTCATTATGAACATGTTTCATTATTTTAGGCCTTATGTAGGATATGTGGGGATCAGAGCTTATTAGAAGTCCATGGAGGATGTCTTCGTTTGTTGCTATTCTCCCCGTTTTCCGAGTGTGCCTCTCCCTGACGTTTCTGAAGTCCTTATTACGGGCTTCCGAAGCTTCTTCAGATAAGGTACCTAAAACGAATAAGTACATACATTTTAATTTCAAAACGCAATCGAGTCAAATAATACATCAAACTATATTTATTTTTTACTTACCGATTGGCAAAACACCAAAGTGGTTACAGATGTCTGCACCGTGCATTAGCAGTTTATGTACACTAACTGGCATGTAGTACCACGAATAGTGTTGCACGTACACATCAGCTGTTTCTCTACAGTATCTTCTAAATTTTTCACAGTCAATGTTTTTGCCTGATGATATGGCTTGTAGAATAACGGAAAATCTGAAAATCAGATTTTCGTCAATTCCCGTTATTCTGGAAGATCTTTTGTAATCTTGGAAAAAGCGCCTCGCTGTATTCCCGTCGTTTGTAGTTCCAAAACCCTAAAATGGGAAAACAATACTGTAATATACAATACATAGAGATATAATTCACAAACAACATAAAGAGAGCGAAAATTAAATACATACCTGTTTGACTATATCAATCAGCATTCCAGTTTGCTCACGAAACTCTTGCTGTGTGGTATTTTTTTTAGCTTGTTTCAAAGCCTTATGTTCGCCGCGAGCAGTCCATCGTTGAAAATCCAGATTATAAGATATATGGAGAAGACATTCCATACACCGAATCTTCATATGCAGTGAAGAAATTCCTTGTTTGTAAATTTCTTCACGAAGTGGTTTAGAAGTCAAAGCGTCTAAATTATTCATCTCACTCGGTTTTGCCAAGCAAATGGGACACGTTGCATATGATGGTACTCCAGCAATAATATTGGCCACTTTTCCATCAATCATGGTCATATGCAATTCATGTGATACAATAATATTTCCACACTGTGTAGATATTCGTTCATCAATTTGTTTTTTCATCTCAGACTCTTCAGACTTTATAAAGTCAGCTGTCTCCGAAGTGAAAGTGAACTTCACTGGTCGACAGTACAGAGTTGTGCAAGGTGTGGGGTTCTCCCAAACTAGATTTTCATTCCCAGATGATGGCCTAGTAGACACTAGCCGAAGAGGGACGATGCTTATCATGACTACTGATGAATCATCGAACTCTGTAGCTGTGTTTGACGTTTTCTGTTTATAGTTACTCTGCGACGAAGAACCATCAAGTCCCCATTTCCAGGTCAACTTGAGTTCTTCATTTTGAGACCTATCAACAGTATTTATATCAAGTAATATCCTCTCCACAGTGTGGTCCAATAGCGCTTGCAATTTAATGTGAGCTCCGTTTTCGGTAATCTCCATACTCTCTTGTGGTGGGTAACATATTTTCTTGGCATTTACAAGCTTTGGATAAGATGGAAAGGCAGCACAGTTTTCTTCTTTCAGAAATTGTCGAAGAGCTAAGTACTTCCATTTCGAGAGCGCAACTGATGTATAAAGAGCTAAACACTTATCTTCAGAGACAGTACTTAAGCTCTGCTTTTTGAATAGTCTCTCTTCTACTTCGGATAGCGCATCTGGATTACTGGAAAGGTATTCGACTTTTGCCAGATTCGTTTTGCCGTTGTCTTTCAATTTTGTTATGTACCAGTGCTGCAACTCTTCCTCGGAATTTTCTTCTACTATGGAAGTAGAACGTCTTTTCTTTGCTTATTACTTAACTCTTCGAACGATTTTCTGTGCTCCTTTTCTGTAGATGTTCCCGCTTCCGCAGTACATACTGCAAGAGTAGGAACATGGCAATCTATATCCACAAGCTCAGATAAGGCTGCGTCCGAAAAGCCCATCACACTTCTCAGATCAACACTGTCACAAACAGGCCAGTTGATGTTTTTTTCCAACCACTTGCGATTAATTACACGATTCATAAAAGTTTTTTGATTTCTACTTGACTCTATCCACTTTTTATTTAAATTTACACAAAAAAGTCGACAGAACTCCTTGATTCGGTTCTTGTCTTCTTCAGAAACTTCGGTAGTCAAGACAGAAATGATACTTTCATACAGAAACATATGATTTTTCAGATCACCGCCACTTCTTAATTTCACAAAAAGATCTAGGTTGGTACAAAATCCAGCCATAGTTCTAATGTAAATATAAAAATACAAGTATTTCACTGTGTTCACAAACAAGCGACAAGAGCCAAAACTAGATGGACTTAATGAATGTCTTTATATTTATAGTTAGTGTTAATTACTCAAGTAGTGGACATAACACTGAGTGAAAATTATTCAGCCAATCAGAGACGAGCATTTTTCGATGACTCATTAGTTATGCGCTTAGCCGAGTGCACAAACAAATGAGTCATCAATCACAATGCAGGTGCTACCGATAACATGCAATAATAACTAAATCTCTACCAGAATTACTAGTTATAAGTACGTATGCGCTATTAAAACTATTTATTTAACTAAAAAGAAGGTGAAAACAGCCAAATGAGACAAAAAATATGCTTTGAATTTATTTTAAATGACAAAAAAATTCTTCCAAATCATTTTTTTTTTTACTGAATGATTACTCGCGCTGCCGCAGATGGCCGGCACTGATTTTTTTTTCATGAATAGAGACTGACCCTAGCTATCATAATTATACTCATGCCACACACTCAACATATTAGTACAATTGAAGAAAAAAAATTAAACGTGATTCGCATCGATATAGGAACTTTGTTGCCTAAGTCCACTAATTTTCAGTATGGGCCCACTGTGCGGCGGCGCGTACGTCGTTCCCGCCGTTACGGAATGTTGCCATTTTAAATATCTGTATTTATTTTATTCTCTTTTTTTCTTATTACAATCTCACTGTGTGCTGCACCGGTCGACGTCATCATGTCAACATCGGCTATCGCTGAAAACCAGCGCTGAGACTCTGTCTTGCATAGGGTCGTAGCATTATGCTGAGCGTTGGCCGTTTTGCGTGGATGTGACGCATATTTTTCCCCAAATTGTTTCTTTTTTGTAATTGTGCTCCTTCTTTGCGTCATGTTTACCGCAAATAAACATATTTTCTTTCTTTTTTTCGTTCATGTCTGAACATGATAAAACAAAAAATTCATTAATTTTACAAAAAAGACAAACACCAAAAGTTTTTTTTTGGGTCATAAATCGCCGTTACTGTAGTCACTTGAAATATCAATAAACTTGACAAATGTTATGAGTATCGATAACAAAACAATGAAGTATGAGTTGAGAAAAACTGTTTATTTTTATGATAAAATAAAAATAAACGGTTTTTCTCAACTCATACTTCCAGTAAAAATACTACCAGCGTGCAGCGGTCATTGACCCAAAAAAAACATGAAATCTTTATCGTTTTTATTTTTGCATGTTTCGCGCATCACATCTGTGGAATTTCGCTAACTAATATAATTTGAAAAAAAAAAAAAATGAAATGATGTTCGTTTGTAAGCGCATAACTTGAGAACGGCTGGACCGATTTGGCTATTTTTTATTTTAAAATGTACGTAATAGTCTGAATCAGGTTCCTACGGAAAACAAACAAAATCAATTTGAAAACATGACGGGAAAATTGGAAAATTCGGAAAAACTGAAAGTGCATTTTCTAAGGGAATGTTGTATGAATTATTGAAATTGGACTGCCGCGTTGGTCTAGTGGTCGCTACTGCTGAACATGAAGTCCGGGGTTTGATTCCCAGGTCAGGCAAAGTGTTATTGGATTTTTCCATCAGGAACTTCTAGTAGCTGTCTCTTTTTTTTTGGATGGAAAATCATCAAATAACTTCTCCCGCTCTGGTCGGAGCGGGAGGGTGTGTCAGACTCTTACTGACTAAAACCCACCCGTATTCCTTCCTGTTGCCTGGAGTCTGGATTCGTGCCCGATCGATGGCAATACGTTCGCCCCCTTTTACATGGGACTTAAACAAAACTGACATAACGTGGGTGTACTATAGGTACACCTCTGCTCAACCCTTCAGGGAAACAAGGCGTGATGTTATGTTGAAATTAGGACAGGACAAGGTCTGTCGGGGCAGCTAGTAACAAATATAGGTCTGTACCTACGGTTTACTAATGATAAGCTTAAAATATATTGGCATAATTTACATTTGCATAACAAAATTCAGCATAATGATCATTACGCATAATATTATTAGGCATAAATGTTTTGCCATAATGCTTGTTGCCCTAAGTACTACTAGCATAATAATAATGAAGCATAATTTTATAAAGCATAATGTTATAAACGCATAATGATATAAACACATAATATTCTTTGGAATAAAACTAATATATACTATCAAGCTGACAATGTGATTAGTTAGCACTCACTATCTGTGCTAAGCATTTAGTTCCACTGTGGAATATAGAAGTAAATACATTTATTTAGCACAGACTAAAAACCAAACGACATATTCTGCAAATAAAAATCAAATAAAAACTGCAAGCTGCGTTGTAAGGAATTAGCACGAACGTGTGCCCCACATATCATAATCAGCCTATAATGTTCCCACTGCTGGGACACAGACCTCCTCTCTGTGAGGGGGAGTGGGCCGTAATCCACCACGCGGGCCCAGTGCGGGTTGGTAGATGTCACATGTCTTCGAATTTTTGGTTCTAGGACATGTCGGTTTCCTCACGACGTTTTCCTTCACCGTTTTGAGAGCAGTGATGATGAAATAATTTACACAAAGTAAAGCGCCTGTCCGGGCTCGAACCCCACAACTCATAAGTCCTACGCGTACTCATAAGTGCGCGACCTACAACTCATAAGTCGCGGCCGTTACCACTGACCCACCACTGCTCTATAAAACTAATAAAGTTTTATATAAGTTTTATTTATTATAAAACTAATAAACCCTAATAAATAACGTTAAAAATCTAGTATCGTTTGGCAGGAGAAGGAGGGTGGGAGAGGGGGTAGGTTGGGGGTGGTGCCCCCTGCCCCCTGGCACCACTTCCATGAAAAGGTAACGCACCGTTCTTGAGAAAAACAAATTATTGTAACCTAACCTCAAAACACTTAAAGTCGCTTAAAAGGCGTAGTATGGCGTAGTAAAGGGTTTTTTAAAAAATGACTTCGAAGGGGATGGCGGGGTCTGCGATCTCTCGCTCCGCTCACTCACTAGACCCCGCCATCCCCATCGAACCTACCCTCTCCGAGTCGGGGTGACCCAAGTCCCGAGCTCACTTATTACCCTTCCTATTGGCATCGCTAGTCGGGTAAAAATATCATTGACCACAACTGTATTAAATTACCAAGTACCTAAAGATCAATTTTAAATTATCGGCTACATTCACCCAATTATGACTTTTATATTTATAGCTCATGATTATTAGACGAATAAATATTATGCCTATAAAATTTATGCAACTCCAACTTAAGCCAAAACATATTAGACTACATGATAGTTATGCTAAGCTTTGCATTATGCCAAAGTTATATTATGCCTTAAAATTTTAAGCCAACAGGGGCTTTACCTGTACCTACATGTGTACGTATTTAATTTTATCAACGACGTTACAGAATAGGACAGGATTAAAATAGTAGATTGTACACACCACGATTTTTGAGATTGCAAGAAGGAAGAAGTCGATGGGTAAAATTGCTCGTTTATGCCCCAGCTCTCTGCTTTTTACTTTGATTGCGAGAACAGGCATAAACTATAAAATAGTACAAAAACTACTACTACTCGTACTAAGTACTGTTCAAAAATGTTGCAAAATTGAAGAAGAGAATAGCTAATTCCACGGAACTTTTTTAAAAATTTTATTTTTTGAATTTTCAACATGTGTCAATTGACTTAGCTACTTCATACTGCCAAGTCATAAAAATGTTTCTTAGCGTTTTTATATAATACCTTACAACTGCTTTATCTGGTTTTATTAACGATAGAAAACACGGAAGTGATATAAATTAAAGCAAATTAAATAAAATAACGACTTTAATCTGCGACGTTTTATTGTGCGTGTGACTGTATCTTAGTATCTTAGTCTCAGAAAAAAAAAATACTTTATGCACTAGAGCATAAAAAGCGATTTTATGTCGCCTACGCACAACATAATGACAAACTTTTAGAGCATGAGAAGGGAACAATATAGTTTTATGTAAGATGCACAATAGTATTATTAGTTATAGTTTAATTCTATAAAATATCATCATAATCAGACTGTAATGTTGGAAACATTATAGGCTGATTATGATGATATTTACTTCGGCTTGGACACAGGCCTCCTCTCGTTGAGAGGGAGTGGGCCGTAATCCACCACGCGGGCCCAGAGCGGGTTGGTAGATGTCACATGTCTTCGAATTTTTGGTTCTAGGACATGTCGGTTTCCTCACGGTATTTTCCTTCACCGTTTTGAGAGCAGTGGTGATGAAATAATTTACAGAAAGTAAAGCGCCTGTCGGGGTTTGAACCTACTACCTACAACTTGTAAGTCGTGACCGTTACCACTGGGCCACCACTGCTCTCTATAAAATATAATAAAGCTAAACTTATTTCGCTTTAAGAAATCTAATCAGAGATTTTCTTATTTTAATATCAATTTCTCGGAATCAACATGCACACTACGTGTTGGTTTCAGAATATTTCTTCCCGATTTTGTCAAATACTTGCCTAAGTACATTCAACAGCACATCAGCTGGCTTAGCATGGCGCTTTCTATTTATCATAGCTCTTTCTATACAAAGTGACAGTTCGTTTCTCCTTTTTATGATTTTTGACATCTCACCGTAGAAATCCTTCTACCTACAATCTGTCATTTTGTCTTTCGTTTCTAACGATCTTTGTCTAGGTCCTTTTTTATGTAGAAGGATTTCTACGGTGCGATGTCAAAAGTTAAGAAACGAAATGTCACTTTGTATAGAAAGAGCTGTGTCTACTCTTCGTAGAAATAGAAAGCGTCATGCTAAGCCTGCTGGTTATACGAAACTGTCTGTGTTTCTCCAAATGATTTTAAACCTTAAAATGTTGCTGGTTAAGTTCAAAATCGAATGAGAAGATTTTACAGTTTAAGGTAACTTAATGTTCTGGTTAAATAATTGAAAACCATTTGAAAAAGTCACATTATCATTTGCCTGCTTAGGAACCTGTATATTGCAAAAAATTAGGTTTAATACGGGTACATCACTATCTATCCCTTCGGGAATACAGTCGTGATGTTATATTTTTTGACTGCCTCGTTGGTGTAGTAGTTGCAAGCGCTACTGCTGACCATGAGGTCCTGGGTTCGATTTCCGGGTCGGGCAAAAAGTGTTATTGAATGAAAGAAAGAAAAATAGATTCATTTTTCACAGAAACACGTGCACATAAAAACTGTGGTAATTCTTATAAATAATAAAACAAAAACAGATTTACACAGAGAGACACAGAACATATACATTATAGTCAGCAACTGCACGCCGTGACTGCGACAAGGCTTCCACTCAGCATGATGCTGTGCTATGGGGGACCCACAGCAAAGCACTGATTTACAGTGGACGTACGGAAACCAAGTCAGGTTATGAGATTATATAGATTATTGGGTTTTTCTATCTGGAATTTCTCTGTAGCAGCCCCGAGTCAGGATTAGTGCCCGGTTGATGGCAATAGGGTCGCCCCCTATTACATGGGACTTAAACATAACTGGCGAAATGTGGGTGTACTACAGGTACACCTCTGCCCAACCGTTCAGGGAAACAAGGCGAGATGTTATGTTTTTTTTTGTTATTTTTTAAAACACAATGGTGCCACCACTGCGGCAACATTTGGTACCTAAAAAGCTGAGCATACCTACATTAAAATCTAGAAAGACCTGTTTCGTTTACAAGCTAAGTCTTCAAGCGATTAGGTACCTGTTTTATGCATTTGCCAAAAAATCGTTTTGATTCGATAAGGAAAAATCTAAAATCACCTTTTATGCTGATTTTTATGGGATGCTATTGGCCTATCGATGTAGCTCCACTCGGTTGGCAAATCTGAACACGAATTATTTTTAGATTTAAACCAGTGCTGCCGCCAACGTCATTTTGACGAACGACGTCAAAATGACTACGAGAGTATGGCCCTAATTACGTAGGCTACCGCCGGAGGACTAAAAAAAACCGAATTAATTATGAACTAATTTATTTTAATAAAGAAATTACAATTAAGAGAATTATAATAAAATCAAATTGACTCGATCGATGGTGGATACGAAGTGCGCGGGCTCGGTCACGTAGCTGTCTTCGGGCCTCGTGTTCTGTGTCAGCAGTTTCCTTTCGTAACAACTGGGCCGATGATGACGACCATGACGCACACGCCGTGCCTCGTGCCTTTGTGTCAGCGCTTTTCTTAATAGTGATGCGCGTAACACCCTTGTAAATAATAATATATTAGTACTTAAGACGCTGACAACACCTAAACCGCGGTCACTGTCAGATTGCATAGAAAAGAAAGAGAAGCGCGATGACACAACGCTTGTAATTTATTGCAAAATATGAAGCAATTATCTATTTACTCAAAATTGAGTCGAGTAATCGAAAATAAAAAAACAACCAAGTTCTGCAGTCAAATAAGACGTTCTTGTTATTAATTAAATACGTAACGTATGTTGAAATTATTTAATACAGATATTTTGGATTACAACTCAAGGTAAGACGTTAGTTTAACGTTAGTTTGTATCGAGATTATTTTTCAAAACGTGTTTTGGTAACAACCAAGTTCTGGGAAATATGTTCAAAATTAACATATATTTTTTCCGCTACCACAAACTATACAGATTTGCCAATTTTTTTTCTTAAGAGAAGCCTATTTTGGTCAATTGGATCTTGTCAGCGCCTTAATATACTTAATATTTTTTTAAGTATTTTCAGAGAGGCAGGTTTAAGGGGACTTTTCCACCAGAATTGTGCTATGCTACGTTGCTATGTATGTGTTGGATATCTACCAATCATATTAATTGGTCAGTGCTATGTTATGTGGACCAATGGATATGGTTGGTGGATATCAAACACAGCCATGGCAACGAAGCGTAGCACATCTCCGATGGAAATGCAGACTTAAACTATTAATAAAAACCTCATAAAGTTTTGGATCCCTTAGGGCGTTCTACCTACATAACAGGTTTTTGATCGGCTTTAATCTAATACGTAATAACTTAATCTTAAGTATCCGCGTTTAGGAGTGGCTAGAGAGGCGCCACGGCTTCCTCACCTTCCGCCTGACGCAGGTCCTGTGTCAGATAAGGCGGGAGGAAACGCCCGGGTGTCACCACTGTGTGGATCGCCCGGAGGACACGGTGGAGCATACGGTGGAGGTCTGCCCGGCTTGAGCAGAGCACCGCCGTGTCCTCGTGGAGGCGATCGGCGGCAGAGATCTCTCGCGTCCGGCCCTGGTTCAGGCCATGGTACGGAGCGAGAGGGCATGGGAAGCCGTCACCTCCTTCTGCGAAGCAGTAATGCTCGCGAAGGAGGAGGCGGGACGGTTGAGGGAAAGGCAAATTTCGCGCCCTCTTGCCCCTAGCCGCCGCAGGAGACTCCCTGGGCGTCGGGAATCCCGGGCGGATTTCCGGCCACCGTAGGCACGGGCTTGCGGACGGTGAGCAATGGGTAGCTCACCGTCCGGTAAGGACCGGGCCCGGGTCGACGGCGCGTTGTATTCCACGCGCGCCTCAAAGAGATGTCGTCAGCACAAGCATACACAGGCGTCGGCCCTAGTGGACCCCGCCTGCCGGGGTCGCGGGAAGGTACCAAAGGGTTACCGAGGCCCCTAGCAACACAGGCAACTGAAGGAATACGGGTGGGTTTTAGTCAGTAAGAGTGAGGGAGAAATTATTTGATGATTTCCCACCCAAAAAAAAAGTATCCGCGTTTAATAACCGCGTAATATATCATTATATAATTGAATGTTATTTACTACGTCTCATTATTGCGAATAACATAAGTCATATATACCTAACTTATATGGTTGAAGGAAACTTAATGATTAACTTAAGGAAAATTATGAATGAAAAAAAAACATAGCGAACCGTTTTTGAAACAAAAAAAAGCGTCACTTGTTTAAGTTTTCATTTTTATAATTATGATTAATTAAATATAAATGGCGTAAATGCCACAAAAAAAACATAATTTGTAATAAACCACAACCAATAAAAAACATCGTGTTAACAGCTAATATTATTTTCCTTCTTGTGGACACGAACTGAAATCATGGGATCGTAAAAAGGTTTTCTTCTCCCTATGCTGATAAACTGTTGGGTAAACTGCCAGGGTGCACCGGATGCACTTAGAAAGGCCACTCATACAGGCTATTTTACTGCGGGCTATTAGTAGCATTTAATGGACAAGACTAACAACTGCCTCGTTGGTCTAGTGGCAAGCACGCCTGCTGAGCGGTCCTGTGTTCGATTCCTCGGGCAATGTTATTATATTGGATTTTTGTCGTTAGCGATCGCTCAGTACCAGCAACCCAGACTCTGGATTTGTACCCACTTAATGCGGACATCGAAAATGTAATATTTAGTTTCAGGTATAAAAAACCGACCCAGTGCGTGTCGGGGTACGCACAATGAAGGGTTCCGTAATTGGGATGAATTTAACCCAAAAACGAACTTAATATTGTAGTTGAAAAACATGCTCTCCCATACATCGATACATTTGCAGTTGGTCGACTATAACTCGTTAACTTGTAAAGCCTACTTAGCTGTGATAGTTTTCCTTTTAATTTCGTAAAATAGACTACCGCCATGATTTTTTCACATAGCCAAAAACAACCATTTAGCTGTCAGGGGACACGCTTGACTAACAAAAAATAGCACTTTAAAAGCTTAATATTACGCTAACGGATCTCTGAATCGGAAAATGAAATTTTCACAGACCCGCAGTATTTTTGAACGACCTATCTAAAGATATCCCACAACATGGGATTGACGAGAAAAAAAATATCATCCCCACAACATTCTTTTTTTCAAGATTTTATTTTACCATTTGTCGGCCTAGTTAACATGCCCCATGTCAAATTACAGCTTTCTAGTACTAAAAGTCACTGATCTAAGCCGCGGACAGACAGATAGACGGACATAGCGAAACTATAAAGGTTCCTTGTTGAGTACGGAACTCTAAAAAGCTGAACTGTTACATCACCCAGTTCAGTATTACAATTGCAATTAACTATTTTAGTGCATTACGGAGCGATATTTCCTCGCCCCCTATTACATAACTGGCGTAATGTGGGTGTACTTGGATGTACTACAGGTACACCTCTGCCTAACCATTCGGGGATTACAGGCGGGAATTAAAGTTATGTGTAGTGTTAATATGAATGTGTTAATAGTGTGGATACGGACTTCATCCATTACGTTAAGTGAGCTTAGTTATTTATTGAATTTTCCTTATGCATATTTATTTATTATTTTTAAAACACATACGACTATCATTACGGGATTACCTAATACAATATCGTAGTTATAGTTATACTTATAATACTAGACTACTTGTTATACTTATTAGATACTTATAAAGATTAGACTAACTATATTGTATTCGTATATCGTACTGACAGTTCGCCAGCTTTTCATAATGCACTTAGTATTAAAACAGCACACCATGCTTACCTACAATGCCAACAATACTAACAAGAGACGGAATGATATAGTATGCATATCCAATGCAACCTCAAAACATGTCTTTGTACAAAGATTTTTTACATTCTTAGGCCCATTTCTGTACAATAGATTAAATAAAAAATTAAGTATCTATAAATTAAATTACTATAGCTGTAAGAACATTATACTTAAGTATTTACTAACCATCAATTATGCCCAGACAGAAGATCTACTTGTTGTCTGCAAATAGAACTGCTAACATGCTATTTTACTTTTATTTACCTAAGTTTTATTTTTCGTTGTAACTCTATATTCATTGTTAATTTATTACATTATGTTTTTCTGCACTTTCTAGCTTGAAGCACAGGTCCAACCTAGTTCAGGCAAATTAGCAACTGTGCTCTACTTTAATTGTTAAGGTATTTATTGTAAATGTGCCCCTCTTATAAATAAACGATTTTATTATTTTATTATTATATATTATTATTCTTATGAACACCAAGATTAACTTTACAAAATACGGCCCGTGTGAATTCACTCAGAGTACAATTGAAGCAGTCAATCTGTTGTGACACCATATTGAGCATATGCAGGGTATTAAACCGGAAATACACGTAATGGAAGATAGATTTAAGATTATACGGGGTGGCATGACATCGACGCGCAAACTGTAACCATGGATTCAGTAAATGATTCTGAACCCCGCGGCGCTGAAATTATACGGCGGTTTTTATTTTTAAATTTGCTGTTTGATACATTTTGACCGCGTAGGTATAGCACTTTTCTATGAAACAGCTGTATTTTGTATCACAAATATTAATTGAAGTGCAATCCTAAATTTAAATTCACGATCAACTTCTTACATCGATTTTTCTCTAAAACGGCTGCGTTCAAATAAAAATGAATCCATGAAAATCCAGACAATCAATTCAGACCTTGTACCAACTTTCCACAAGTAAAACAATACGCAAATAACTTAAAAAAAAGCGGCCAGGTGCTTGTCGGACCCGCACACGAAGGTTTCCGTATCACCGTACAATATTCAACACTACATTAAAAAAAATGCTTTATTTATTTATTTATTTAAACTTCTCGGACACAATTAAGTACAAAGGCGGACTTAATGCCTTAGGCATTCTCTACCAGTCACCAAGGGTGGTGAAGAGATAAAATGGCAGGTGCTCTGAGAGGAAACAAAAATAACGAAAATTATTAAAATATAACATAATAGATTATAAATATAATAGTTACAGAAATACATAAATATTTTTTTTTTTTATATATATAAATATAATTTATTTTTTGTTATAGCGGCAACACACAAAAGAAAAGTGTTGAAAAGTTAAAGTGTCTACCTTTTACGGTTCAAACGATACAGCCCTGTCACAGACGAACAGACGGCGGAGCCTTAGTATTAGAGAATCGGAATCAATAAACCGTTTCAGTAACAAATGGCAGCAATAAATACAGTTCCAGTTAATTTACAATTAAGTTCGTAGAGGACACAGACTACTTACTTAAGTTCCACAGTGAATCAAGCTGACAATGTGATTAGTTAGCACTCACTATCTGTGCTAAGCATTTAGTTCCACTGTGGAATATAGAAGTAAATACATTTATTTAGCACAGACTAAAAACCAAACGACATATTCTGCAAATAAAAATCAAATAAAAACTGCAAGCTGCGTTGTAAGGAATTAGCACGAACGTGTGCCCCACATATCATAATCAGCCTATAATGTTCCCACTGCTGGGACACAGACCTCCTCTCGGTGAGAGGGAGTGGGCCGTAATCCACCACAACGGACCCAGTGCGGGTTGAAAGATGTCACATGTATTTGAATTTCGGTTCTAGGACGTGCCGGTTTCCTCACGATGTTTTCCTTCACCGTTTTGAGAGCAGTGGTGATGAAATAATTTACACAAAGTAAAACGCCTGTCTGGGTTTGAACCTACGACCTAGAACTCGTAAGTCGCGGCCGTTACCACTGGGCCACCACTGCTCTCTAATGGTGTGCCTCACGGCTGCGCAAAATAGGCCCAGTTCAACAAAAATGACAGACAACCAGTGCCTGACGGTGGATTTCAACTGGACCTAAAGTTGTGACTTGTCGGATGTAAATCAATTTTATACTTACAATGTGTGTATCATACTTAAACATAATTAAATAAATTAGTGTAAGATAATAATAATAATGAATTTGTATCCAGTAATATTAAATAAGATTACTAAACAAAACAAAAACAAAAATAAATCGGATCGTCGCGCGACCGCACTATGGGACCAAACGTTGCGATCCATCTCAAAAATCTGTAACTTTTTTGTTTCTTAATATTTTGAATTAAAATTTGTATACGTATTCCTGAATACTTATGCTATTGGATAATTGAAACACTGCTACTTTAAACACTATATTTATTTAGTTAAAAAATGTCAAAGTAAAACGTTTTAATTTAAATTATTTAAAATGATTTATTTGCTTACATTAGGTTATATTAAAATTATTTATAAATTCATAACTACGTAGTTACATGCTTTTAAACTTAAAAAAAAACATACCAGTAATGAAAAAACAAAACATTATTCTACTCAGCACTTGTCAATACTAAATAGCTTCGTTAAGTAATTCTTTTGCTATCACATTATTTGATTTATTTAAGAAGTACACTACAGTATATTCTTCCATTGTGGCTGACCTGGAACACTTTCGAGCGTGATTTAACCTATACTTCTTATAGTATTTACTACGAGCTTCTTGAGCATCTTCAGATTATTGGCCTATTGGCAAAACTGCAAAATTCTCGAGTATTTTGGCAACATGTATAAGAATGTTGTGGCCTGAAGATGGCATATAGTACCAGTTATATTTCCTCAAATATAACTGTGCAGTCCCCAGCGTATATTCACTAAACTTTACCGCGTTTATAGAAAATCCCGATAACATGGTTTGCAGAATTATGTATAATCTCGATCTACTCTTCATCTACACCCGTGATTTCTGCAGAACATTGATAGTTTTGGAAGAATCTCCTTGCCGTATTTCCATCATTGCTATTTCCGGAACCTTGACGAGGTTTATCAATGTGTAAACCAAGCAATTCTCGAAAACGAGTTTGGACGTACTTCTTTTTTCCTTCTTTAATATTTCTGTTCTCTAGAGTTGATGCAGCGAGGGCCGCAGTTTCAAAGCCTAGATTATAAGAAATATGCAGAGTCATTTCCATACATCTTATCCACACATGTAAGGTGGAGAGTCCATATTTAAACGCATCTTCATTCTCAACTCTTGCAGTTACTATTTGTTAGATCGTTCATCTGTTTAGGAGTTACTCCACAAACAGTGCATGAAGCACTCGATGGTGTCTGCGTTAACACTTGAGCAACTTTCCCGTCAATCATAGACATGAACAGCTCATGACTTACTTCTATAATATTACCTTCTATTGCTGCAAGCGTCGGTAAATTCATTAATTTTGTCTTCGAGCTCACATACAACAGCTGTGTTTTTTTCTAAAGTTTCTTTTGCTAATTTCAGAGAAATGGGTCTGCAATATTTAACTGAAAAGCATGTCAGATTTTTCCATATAACTGCTTTGCTTTCTTCATCCACTAGTCTTAATTGAGTGAAACTATAAACTAATTAGCGTCCGATATCTCTTCATTTTCTTCAGATAAAACTTGTTTGTATTAACTTTGTCCCGAGGATCCATCGCAACCCCATTTGCCATATGCTTAAGACGGCTGATTTTTTTTTAACTGAGTCTATCTTTATAGTCGGACAGGCAGTATGATCTAAGAGATCTTGAAGGTTCACTATGGCACTTATATTCGTTACGGTTATGCTTAACGCAGGAGGATAGTAACCCTTCTTTGCTTGAGACAAAGATTGGTATGAAGTTTTTTTCAACAAGTCGCATTCTCAGGTAGGAATATTGAGCTTTGGATAAATCGGTTTCAACATATATATACATACTTAATGCTTCTTCTTTGGTATAGAATGGTATACCATCTGGACTTCGTTTTTCTGTATTTCTCACAATACTCACAATCGAAGCTTCATCACTTTCACCCATAGATCGTAAACTTTGTACATAAGCGTTGTGCACATGCCCCATGCCATACTCCTGGATTAATTCTATGTTTTTACGTTTTTTTTTTTTGTATTTTCCGAACACGCGACATGTGGTTTTGTTGGTCTACCATGATCCCCAGTTGTATTCAAGTCGGAATTTTCAGATGTTGAGATGTTGCCCGACTTCAATGGTACTTTAAACTCGCTATTTAATCAATTTGCGTTTTGGTTCTCGAAACGATCTGGTTTTCTTTGAGCTTTCGCCCATTTTTGGTTACAACTCGATATCAAATTTCTTTGTATACTTTGAATAACCGTATTCACATCTATTGTTGATAAATGGAAATTGTCCAACAAATATTTTTAAATATCTGAAGTGTTTTTCCCGCTTATTATTTGAGCACATATACCGGGTCAAACACAAACGAATTCACTCATTTTGAACGTTTTTTTAGCAATTGCACTGTAACTGAGGAAAGGTATCCGGACACTTTGACGAACTTGCTGAAAACCCGAGTCTTTATTCCTTTAAATACTTTTTAAATACGGTTTTCAGCATGTTCGTTAAACTGTACGGTATTGCACAAGCTAGGGTCCTCCCTATTTTCAGTAACTTGTGCAAAACCGATGAGAAAATTGTTTAACATAATTCTCACATAAATGCTTTAACCAATACTGATTGCAATTACCACAACAGATATGAGGTATGCAAAATCATTATTATCATACGTGTGGTTAAAATAATCACTGCAAAAAAAAAAACATTGGAAAATATTTTCCCTCGGTCGACATTTTTGCTTCTAGCTCGAAATGGCGCAATAATGATGCAGGTTTTTTCCTTGTATTACTGACTAGTTAAGGAATCTAAAAATGTCATTAACTCGACATTGGCAGTTATCGGCAACAAGAAAACCTCTACTTGAAAAATAAAAAGACGGAAAATTTCCCTGTGACACTTATTTTTTTTTTTCTCATAAAAAAACATAACGTATCTGTGGACTAGAGATCATGAGCAATCCAAAAAGGTATAATACTGATATATTCCCTCAAGAACTTAGGAAATATCTTAAAGTTGAACTTCCATAATGCGTAATCTAGTTATTATTAAATTATCGTTAATAAGTTCAAAGTTTGGGTGTTGTTTTATATTTACCTAAAACAGTTTTTTTTTAAACTATTATATCGGATAGCACATGTAGTTGAACATAAAACAATCAAAACGGTTTCAATAACACTACTTTTCTCCGAACCCTTTTTGAGATGTAAAATACCGTTTATTCCCATAGTGCGACGCATGAAAGATCTTCGGATTTACTAAGCTTGTTTCAAAATTTTGTAACGTTTTTGCAATTTGCAGTTCAGTGTCAGGTTGTATCTTGATCAAAATATGATTCGCGACCATAACAAATATGTATTTACAGAATTATAATCATTAGAATCATTAATACATCTCTTTGTTCCATAAGGACTAAAGTTCTTAAGGAACAATCTAACTTAGATACTTTGAATTTCGCAGGCTACCACTGCGATTCACCTTAAAGGCTTGAAAGAAGCTGTCAAAATACTGAAGCTTAGCACTGAAGTAATCTAGCAGATAAGCTCACACCTATCCCGAGAGGTTATTTGTGCCAAATCCGTATTTGGCTTTGTGCCTGTACAACTGGCAACGTTGCCAGTGTTGCCGCATCACACGGTAGGGCCTAAACCGTATATAGAAAAGTAGGGATGGGAATATGGAATCAATTAACCAAAGAATCGATTATAACGTAGTTGATATAAATTCAATTTTGATTTCTGATTATGAGCACTAATTAAAATTTTATACATTTAGAAATTTTAATTTTATGCATTTAGAAATCTGAACTGGTTTTTGAACTTCAACGTTCAAAAACCAGTTCAGATTTCTAAATTTGAATTTTATAATAACCGTGCATTCAAAAGTTGTTTTATATTAGACGCTGACAACACCTAAACCACGGTCACTGTCAGATTGCATAGAAAAGAAAGAGAAGCGTGATGACACAAAGCTTGTAATTTATTGCAAAATATAAAGCAATTATATATTTACTCAAAATTGAGTTGAGTAATCGAAAATAAAAAAAACAACCAAGTTCTGCATTCAAATAAGACGTTCTTGTTATTAATTAAATACGTAACGTATGGTGATATTTAATGCAGATATTTTGGATTAGAACTCAAGGTAAGAGCTTAGTTTAGCGTTAGTGTTTTGGTAACAACCAACTTCTCATTTTTTCCGCTACTACAAACTATACAGATTTGGAAATTTTGTTTTCTTAAGAGAAGCCTATTTTGGTCAATTGGGTCTTGTGAGAGCAGTGGTGGCCCAGTGGTAACGGCTTGACTTACGAGTTGTATGTCGTAGGTTCGAACCCGGACAGGCGCTTTACTTTGTGTAAATTATTTCATCACCACTGCCCTCAAAACGGTGAAGGAAAACATCGTGAGGAAACCGGCATGTCCTTAGAACCAAAAAATCGAAGACATGTGACATCTACCAACCCGCACTGGGCCTGCGTGGTGGATTACGGCCCACTCCCTCTCACAGCGAGGAGGCCTGTGTCCCAGCAGTGGGAACATTATAGGCTGATTATGTGTGGGTCTTGTCAGCGCCTTAAAGTGAAAGTGTTATCCTAAGTGTTCTTGATTTTGATTGAATCTATTTACAATTTCTTAGTTGGTACAGGACAGCGAGGTATTTGTGTACTTGTGTCACTATCAGTAGCATTGGGTTTCATTTTGACAGTTCAACAACATTGCGCTATTGACGTTGTTGAGCAAACAATTTTTTCCGAACATATGAAGCAATGGATTAGCAATATACTTCAAAATCATTCAGATTGTGGTTAAGAGGCCGACAACACCTAAAGCGCGGTCACTGTCGGACTGCATAGAAAAGAAAGAGAAGCACGATGACACAACGCTGGTAATTTATTGCAAAATATGAAGCAATTATCGATTTACAAAAAAGCTATAGATTGATTAAAAAAAATAAAACACTATTATGCTAATATGTTGCTTGTAGAATAATCTGACAAAAAGTCAGAATTATTGCATGTATATTAGTATGGTTAATAATCGTTAAAAGAAATTTTTAGAGGTATCATCGTGATTTTTTCTATCGTATCAAATTAGTTGTATTATGTTTTCAACACACTATCTACCTAGCATATATCCTGAAGAATATTATATATTTTTCTGATTTGGTTTACTGCAGTGGATCATATACTTTTAGGCATTATAAAACTTACAAAATTTGCGTTTAGGTCCTGTAGTCCCCTTAATAGTGTGTTACGCAATTAGGGTGCTCTGCATTACAGCTTTCCCAATTGGCAGGAAAAAAACCTTGTCTGCTATTTGCTTTAAGATCTTTCATTGCGGGCCATCATCCATTTGAATTATTTTTCAATATTGACTTTGAATTTCAAAAATTAGATTTTTGATTTGAAATAAAAACAAAAAAAAATACATTTATTTAAACGAGGCTGAGAATTAGCACCCTTTGATCGAAGGCCCACTCTTCACCACTACCTGCCGGGGTCGCGGGAAGGTACTAAAGGGTCACCGAGGCCCCTGGCAACACAGGCAACAGGAAGGAACACGGGTGGGTTTTAGTCAGTAAGAGTCTGACACACCCTCCCGCTCCGCCCAGAGCGGGAGAAGTTATTTGATGATTTCCCATCCAAAAAAAAAAACTCTTCACCACTTCCTAGTGCTAGTAGTGCTTTAACTGGGAAGAAGAACAGACGCAACAAACTCCCCAGCAGCGCAGCTGTCACTTCAGTTAGAAGAACTCGATGACCAAAGAATATTTTTCAACATTGCAATATGTAAATCGATAACCTACCAACATCGACCATCCCTACATGTTCAGTGCAGTGATGCGCAATGTCGATCAGCTTTGACTGACCACTGTAAGCGATGTTTCATGTGAATTTCCTGCACTGAAACGTAAATGTGGTTACACACAGAGGATAGGCTTATATGCACGTGTAGGTATGCACTGAAAACAGATAGTTGAGACCTAATTGGGATGAAACTAGATCTTAGAGAGTTTAGTTAAGCTTAGAGATTTTTGCCCTGCATCTGGACCAGAGATTTATTAATTATTATTTTAATGTTTCTGACCTTAAAATTAAAAACCAGCCAAGTGCGTGTCGGACTATTAACAGCATTTAATAGACAATACTATAACAATTGCCTCGTTGGTCTATAGTGGTGGCAAACACGCCTGCTGAGTGGTCCTGTGTTTGATTCCTAGGACGGGCAATGTTATTCTATTGGACTTTTGCCGTTATCGATCTCTCAGTACCAGCAGCCCGGAGTCTGGATTTGTACCCACTTAATGCGGACATCGAAAATTTAATATTTAGTGGCAGGTATAAAAGAAAACACGCACAGTGCCGTAGTTAGGATGAATTTATCCCAAAAACAAACTTAACATTGTAGTCGAAAAACATGTTCTTCCATACATCGATATACGTCACAATCAATTCTCCAACTGCAAATGTAAGTTGGTCGACTATCACTCACTTGTAAAGCCTACTTAGCTGTGACAGTTTTCCTTTAAATTTCGTTAGATATACTACTGCCATGATTTTTTTACAAAAGTCAAAAAAGTCAAATTATTTATTTCAAATAGGCACATAAAAGGCACTTTTGAACGTCAAAATTAACAAAAAAAATAGAATTGATTCTAGTTGCCCCTTCCAAAAGATAGTTTCGTATGGAGAAGAATGGGCAAGAAACTCCACCGTTACTCTTTTAAAATGTTTTACAAAATTTTGTATAGGTACATTTTAAAATTATATGTGAAGACGATGCACCTAGAATAAAATTACTATACCAAAATAGGTAAAAAAAAAAGAATGAAAAATAAAGCAATGACAGATAAATGAATTATGTGATAGGTACATGATGCGCACATATTTACCAACATTGTAAAAATATACGTTTTCCTAAAAATAACAAATAAAGTCAGTGTGTGAGTTAAAGTAATCACAGAATTAAAATTTAACATTGATTTATTATTTGTATCAAATAATAAATTGTACAATTAAAATAGCAACCATTTTGATTTTGTCTAGACTCTAGATTGTCCTATGGAGCTGGACTAGCATGTTTCCAAGCATAGCAGCTACATATCCATAAACAACCGTTTAGCTGGCAGGGAGCTGTCACTTGACTGTAACAAATAATAAATGAAATGAAATGATTTTTATTTTCTGTAAGTAGGTTTGTATAAACACTTTTACAAGTCCATCTTACATAATAAATAATAATAGCACTTTAAAGCTTAATATTACGCAAACGGATCCCTGAATCGAAAAATAGTTTGCACAGACCCGCAATATTTTTGAACGGCCTATCCAACGATATCCCACACCATGGGATAGATGAGAAAAATAAATGTTATCCCCACTTTACGTGCAAGGGAGATAACCTAAGTTTTTTTTTTTCTAGAATTTATTTACCACTTTACAGAGGGGCTTGTGGCTAAGTAATAACAGCCGCACGGGTCGATCGATAAGGTTAAGCTACGCTTGCCGCGGTTGGTCCGTGGATGGGTGACCATCTTTACATACCAAGACCCCTCCGTGCCTCGGAAAGCACGTTAAGCCGTTGGTCCCGGCTGTCATTTGTAGATCTTTGACAGTCGTTACGGGTCGTCAGAAGCTCGAAAGTCTGACAACCAATCTTACCAAGGGGTATCGTGTTACCCAGTAGCTGGGTTGTGGAGGTCAGATAGGCAGTCGCTCCATGTAAAATACTGGTATTCAGCTGTATCCGGTAAGATTGGAAGCCGACCCCAACATAGTTGGGAAAAGGTTAGGCAGATGATGAATTTATTTACCACTTTGTCGGTGGGAGTAGTATCTAGAGAGTCTCTGAGCTAAGCCCGGGACAGACAGACATACGGATATGGCGAAACTATACTGGTTCCTTGTTGACTGCGGAACCCTAAAACCGGAAACTTTATAAAATCGCTTTCTTATCTGTCTGTCACAGAAGTTTTACTCGAGATCTATGCATCTTAGGAATTTTAATTTTGGCCTAATGTTAGGTCTCGATGACGCGCACACAGATCATCAATCAAGGATGATATTTTTTTTTTATTATTAACACAAGAACAAGAATCTCCGGTTTCAACTTCTAACTATCTTATTTTTCTTATTTTTTCAGATACACAAGAATATAATACAAGATGCATATAAAACCGATGTTAGCGATCCCGCTTTGTTTATTTGGCGTCTTCGTCTTTTGGATAACTGGCTCAAGTGGTAAAGATCCTTTCTCTTGCATATCATTCCTCACACAATCCATCCATCTTTTCTTTGGCCTTCCTCTCCCTCCATGACATTCATCACTCTTCTAGTCACATGCGTTTCCTTCCTCCTCATCACATGCCCATACCATGCCAAACGATTTTCTTACTTTATCCATTTTCGTCTCTCTACACATCCATCTCAACATTATCATCTCCGCTGCATGCAATATTTTTTCATCCATCTTCTTTACGGCTCAGCATTTCGACCCATACAGTAGGTCCATCAGGCCTTAACGTGGACTTGTTTACAACATTAACTTGAGGGGCATGAGTGGGTCGCAAGTCGTTCCTGTGACCTGTCGCCATTTCATCCATCCTGAGTTGACCAGCGCGTTACGTCTCGGTCTACTTCGCCATCCCTTTGGGACTGAAAGACCCGAGGTACTGAAAGTCGGAGTCGATAAAGGGGGTTCCGGCGAGAGATGAGGGCACAAGACTGGAGAGACCGCCAAAATCACAGAAAGTACTCTGTTTTGGTCCTACTTAATCTCAGGCCAAAACTGTTCGTCTTTTCCACTGCACCTCCAATCTGCCCAGACAAAAATCTGGTATTTACTCAAATAATTGAGGCTTTGCAGTTTAATCTGGCTCTAAGAGGAAAGTCGTCGTGCAGAATATATGAAATTGACAAAATCAAAATATTTTTATTTCACATAAACCTACATGGGCACTTATGATACGTCAGAAGCTAGGTGCACGGTTCCAATTGGTCGTTTCCTATGGAGAAGAGCCGGCAAGTAACTCCACTGTTACTCTTTTAAAAATAATTGGCTTTTACAATGACACAAACATAACATCACACCTCCCGAAAGGGTCAGGTAGACTTTGGCTAAGTTAAGTACCTACACTCGCACAGAGAAAGAGAGAGATGAAAAATGTATTAAAAGCTTGTGATTTGTTATATTTTCCTGTTACTCGCTGATGCAAACTTACATGAGTACGAGTATCCGTACATCTTGAGTTTAGCTACTTACTTTGCAAAGCAACAACGACCGTCTTCTGGCTCCCACTGTAACGACTTTTTATTTGATAAGTTTGTGTATGCAATTAATAATTATTATAATATTTTATAAATTAAAAAAGGATTAGAATAATTTACAAAAAAAAACTCACAACTTAACATAAACGATTCAAAACATAACAATTTTACAAAGGTCAATTAAAAAACTTGATTGGCCAGATACTTGAATTTGCATTTTAAGAAGTACCAAATCAAAACAAACGTATGTTGGAATTATATTTTGGCAGTCGTAAATATATTTTTTACATGAATCAACTGGTGCTGTTCTCAAAAAGTTCCTCGTTGGAAATAAAAATAGAAACAGACAGAAAAAGATTTTGTTCAGTAAAAAGGTTTCTAAACAAGTAACAATCCGTGTAAAAAGTTTGACTTCATCTCTAGGAAGTCAAACTTTTTTTACGTCGTCTCTGTCAGTCATCACAGTTTCTTTCTAAAGCCAAGACAAATGTCCTGTTACCGTAGATGGTGTACAGTAGGCCCCACAATAAGTTAGTGAGTAACAGTTTGGCGTTGAGCTAGCCTAGCGTAGTACGAATTTTCAATAGAACACGAGGCCAGCTTATACTGGTTTTGTTACCAATGCGGTCGACTACACTAAAACCACCTATAGCAATTCTAATACATATTAAAATCAAAAGCCATCCTTATAACATAAAATCTACCATCTCAATTCCAGGTCTCTTCATCCCGAACCTGACAGAACGATGCTACAGATGCCTCTGCTACGTGTCAACTCAGTGCGACGTTGGACATGGATGCACCAAAGGTTACTGCGGACCCTTCAACATCTCCAGAATCTACTGGGTAGACGCTGGGAAGGTCGTCTTGTCCGAGGATGATCCGGAGAGGAATCATGGTGGGTTTATTATAAAGCTTTTTATTTTGTTGTGTCTATTCTGTGTATATTTTCAACACCACAGACCCAGAGAGGATCTTTTGGCGCGTGGCCAATCAAAATTGGAACTAAGCGCCGCCATCTGTTTTTTTTAAAGCAATTTCTTTGAGAATGTACACCAACAACGCCCCTCTGTCCATGTCATCCCGACGTCAAAAGATCCTGTAGCACTATATAAACGCACCTCCTGTAGTACGGTATAAAGGTAAAACTCACTCTAGTGACATTTTTACGAAAAACTTGTTAAACAAGTGGTAAACACAATGACCTTAGACACATTCGTCTCCTCTGTCGTGTAATCGAGGCCTATCTGACGGACAGGGCCGTCATCTACCCCGGTCACCAGGGAGTGTGGAACCGGCAAGAGATGTCGTGCGGTGTCCCACAGAGATCGGTCCTGCGGCCGCATCTGTGGGACATCGGATACGACTGGGTGCTGCGTTCCGACCTCCCTAACGGCGTCAGCGTAATTTGCTACGCTGACGACACGTTGGTCCTGGCGCAGGGGAGGTCGCACCAGGCGGCGGCTGAATTAGCGGCACGCGGGGTTGCGACATTCGTCGAAGGTACTTATGGGTCACCGAGGCCCTCGCAACACAGGCAACGGAAGGAATACGGGTAGGTTTTAGTCAGTAAGAGTCTGACACACCCTCCCGCTCCGCCCAGAGCGGGAGAAGTTATTTGATGATTTACCATCCAAAAAAAAAAGACACTTTCGTCTCAAAGACTATCAGATAATTCGTAAAAATGTCACTTAGTGAGTTTTACCTTTATACCCACGATAATGTTGTTTATTTTTTTTATTTTGAATAAATGGTTTGGTATAAAATGGTCATATTTATTGTATTTAGGTATTGTATTTCAGATTTTCACACTTATTATATACATTTAAGTTACACACTATTACAATAAATATGACCATTTGATTACACAAAGTGACAGCTATCACAAGTCAGATTACTCCAGTGAATTAATAATTAGACTTTAATGACTGCCAAAACGGTCAATAATTGTCTTTTTTAGAATACCATAGGTATTTTATTTAAGATAACCTAAGAACAGTACGTACCTAATAATGTAACCATAGTAAAAACAGTAATTTTTGCCATTGAAGAATACTTCAATGGCAAGGTAAAACTCAGCCGGGGTCGCGGGAAGGTACTAAATAAAGGGTCACCGAGGCCCCTGGCAACACAGGCAACAGGAAGGAATACGGGTGGGTTTTAGTCAGTAAGAGTCTGACACACCCTCCCGCTTCTCCCAGAGGGGGAGAAGTTATTTGATGATATCCCATCCAAAAAAAAAAGGTTTGACTAAAATAATATTTCATTAGTCTTACCTATTTTATTTTATCACCCGTGTAAAATTAGATGTTAACTTTAAACCCACATGTTTAGTCTATATTACTTACTTAGTTAAATACTGTATTTCAGCCTGGTCAGACTGTGCAAGGAGTTATCACTGCGCAAAAAGAATCATTGAAGGATATCTGCAGAAGTTTGGACAGGTACGTTTATAGAAAAAAACATCCAAGCGTGATAAATTGCTTTAGTATTAAGATTTAATGGTCCAGAATAAGCGCTTTGTGAAGCCCCGACAAAGCACAAAACTTTTGTCCCCACAAATGCCGATCATGATGGAACAAGCTGGACAAAACGAACCGCAATGGTCCTCGTTGGCGAGCGAAATAACTGGAAGACATGGGGGAAGCCTTTGTCCGCTAGTAGCCACTATCTATTTCTGTACAGAAACGGGTCAATCATAAATTGTTTCTAAGTGTATACTTCCTTTCCAAAAACTGTGAAATAGGCTCTTATATCAATGCCGGGGTCGCGGGAAGGTACTTATGGGTCACCGAGGCCCCTGGCAACACAGGCAACAGGAAGGAATACGGGTGGGTTTTAGTCAGTAAGAGTCTGACACACCCTCCCGCTCCGCCCAGAGCGTGAGAAGTTATTTGATGATTTCCCACCCAAAAAAAAAAAAATATCAATAGGAAAAAACTTCTCGACAGAACGTAACTAAACTAATCTTCCAATTCCAGGACTGCAACGGCGATGGCGTCACAAACTGCTATGACTACATGATGGTGAACGGTAATGGGGGATACGGGTGTACCGCTCCCTTGAACCGGTCGGAGAATGGAAGGAGATGGCTCAAGAGATTCGAAGAGTGCAGACTATAGAATAAGCTGACGTTCGTTCCCATCATCATCAGCCAAATCTCGTATAGTATTGGACAATGGCCTGTCCGAACAGCACAATGCACAATCAACTCTTTTCTGTCGAAAATATTGTCAAAAACAAGACCTGCGACCTGATGGATATAGCCCAAGGATATGTGTAGATATTATTATGAATCTCAGCATTAGATATTTTAATAAACCCTATAATTACTTATTGGATGTTTTTCTTAGAACAGGAAAATATTTTTGGAATTCTGTTTATAGATCATAACACAACATCACGCTTAGTATTCCCCGAAGGGTTGGGCAGAGGTGTATCTATAGTTCACCCACATTTCGCCAGTTATGTTTAAGTCCCATGTAATAAGGAGCGAGCCTATTGCCATCAACCGGGCACAAATCCAGACACCGGGCTGCCGCTGAGAAATTCCAGTTAGAAAAACCCAATAACACTTTGCCCGACCCGGGAATCGATTGCGGAGATAAGTCCCCTCTTTGAAGAGTGGCTAGAGAGGCGCCACGGCATCCTCACCTTCCGCCTGACGCAGGTCCTCACCGGACACGGCAGCTTCGGGAGGTTCCTGTGTCGGATAAGGCGGGAGGAAACGCCATGGTTCAGGCCATGGTACGGAGCGAGAGGGTATGGGCAGCCGTCAGCTCCTTCTGCGAAGCAGTAATGCTCGCGAAGGAGGAGGCGGGACGGTTGAGGCAATGGCAAATTTCGCGCCCTCTCGCCCCTAGCCACCACAGGAGACGCCGTGGGCGTCGGGAATCCCGGGCGGATTACCGGCCATCGTAGGCGCGGGCTTGCGGACGGTGAGCAATGGGTAGCTCACCGTCCTATAAGGACCAGGCCCGGGTCGACACGCGCGTTAAATTCCACGCGTGCCTCAAAGAGATGTCAGCACAAGTGTAGGGGTCCACTAGGGCCGATGCCTGCCGGGGTCGCGTGGAAGTCCAAAAGTGTTACCGAGGCCCCTGGCAACACAGGCAACGGAAGGAACACGGGTGGGTTTTAGTCAGTAAGAGTCTGACACACCCTCCCGCACCGGCCAGAGGACTCCGGCCTCCTCTCCCTCCGGGGAGAAGTTATTTGATAATTCCACACCAAAAAAAAAAGGTGCTTTGTTTGAGAGAAAAATATAAAAAAAGATAAATAGTGAATTATAAATGAAATAGGTAAAATAGGATTTCCGTACAATGGGAGGTCAGCTATATTGGAAACTTAATATGTAGCCGTGTGTCACAAGTACATACATAAATGAACTAACTAACTATAACTTTTTATGATGGAATTGATATTCTTAGCAAGAAAAATCTCCGCACTTCGATTCGATTCTATTTCGTTTCGTTTATTTGGAAGCACTGTCCTTCTAAACTTCAACATCCTCTCATATCATGAAAGGCGTTTATATCTGTAAATCGGTACATCTGATCGGTGAAATAACATAACATTTAAGTTGAATTCGTAGTTCTTCCAAGGCAAGTCCTTTCAGAGCGTTTCGTAGAAAAAAAAACAAATATCTGTCTGTCTATGTAATTGTGATAATCTTAACGCAATAAAAGTCGAAGTTCTTCTAAATATTAGCTCCTACGGTCCTACTAACTAGCCAAGTTATATTAATTAGATTTTCAGTTTAGTTTACAAGAACAACATTTGAGTACACAAACTGGCTAGGACCTAAGCCATGAACAACAAACTATTTGAATACTACTGCGTCGCGTTGATAGGATTTAGTATAAAACGAATGCGTTTTTTATTGCCATCTGCAAAATAATAATCATGATTTTAGACTGGTGAAGCCTGAGCCTTGAATATCTTTGAGCCTTGCTGAAGTATTTTTTTTTTAATGGACCAAAGACAATCAATCTACCTAGCCTTATCCCAATTATGTTGTGGTTTGAGACGGCTTCCAGTCTGCCACCCAGTTTACATGGACCGACTGCCTATCTGACTTCCACAACCCTGTTACTGGGTAACCTCTGGTAAGACTAGTTGTCAGACTTTTGATCTACGAATGACAGTCGGTTCCAATGGCTTAACGTGCTTTCCGAGGCACGAAGGAGTCTCGATGAGTAATTAATGGTAACCCATCCACGAACCGACCGTGGCAAGCGTAGATTAACCTTCGATCGACCCGTGCGGTTGTTATCCTTTAGCCATGAGCCCTATTGAATGGACTAAAGTCTATTCTAAAAAAAATACTTCAGCAAGGCTAGATACTGGGCTTGGCATAAGCATTATCAGCCTATGATGTTCCCACTGCTGGAACACAGGCCTCCTCTCTGTGAGACGTGTCTGATCTGATCCACCACGCGGGCCCAGTGCGGGTTGGTAGATGTCACATGTCTTTTAATTTTCGGTTCTAAGATATGCCGATTTCCTCACAATGGTGCCGATTCCCTTGTTCACAAACTAAACTAAATTTAAGTTCAGTGCATCTTTTTCTTTCTATTTCATTAAGAAAAGAACAGAAGATTAATTTTAGTTTAGTCCTGTCAAATTAATCAGCGCCTGTCACTACTCCATACAAGTTTAGACGTGATTAAAAACTTGCCTACTAAAATTACGTCACTTTACGTCAAGCGCTGGTCAATTTGACAGGACTAAACTAAAATTTATCTTTTGTCTTTTTCTTAATGAAATAGAAAGAAAAAGATGCACTGAACTTAAATTTAGTTTAGTTTGTGAACAAGGGAATCGGCACCATTGTTTTGCTTCACCGTTTTGAGAGCAGTGGTGATGAAATCATTTACACCAAGATAAAGCGCCTGTCAGGGTTTGAACCTATGGCCTACAACTCGTAAGTCGTTAACTCTGGCTCACCACTGCTCTCTGATACTGGGCTTGGTAAATTTAACCTGGCAGATGGCCTACCTGATTCTCGCAATTCCTGTAGAGATACAAAATTAAATAAAACTCCGTAAATTCACCAGCTCCTTCATCAATCAATTTAGGTGATATAACTTCTCAGCTCTTCACTATGAAGCCCGTCTACCACTGTTCAAAGTCCACCACTATACAAAACGGGCAGTGTACAACAAACAAAGATTAACTCTCGGCAGGACGACCTGAAACGTCCCAGTACCAGCAAGATAGACAAGTGATATGAATGAATATTCAAACGGGGCGTGTTGAAACTTTAATGAGGAACTAGGCAGAACCACTTGAAAAACATGCGCTACCGCATTTTTTAACATTCTTGTAGATTTTAAGAAAAAGGAGGACAAATTTAAGAGACTCGTTAAAAAAGATACGGTCCTTTACTTTCACTGTGCAAATATTGTGTGTTACTTTTCGACTCGGTACTCTATTTTCAAACACTGAGAGTTTGTCCAGTTCGTTCACATACCCAAATCATTTATCTTAATCACAAGTCAAAAACAATCCAGAATAACTTGGGACGTAACAGACTACCAACACATTACGAACAGCAAACTACACTCAGGATAACATTTAAACAGAAGATATACAATCTCTTTGGTGTAGTTTAACCAAAGACAAAACAAGTGGGCGCATAAATCGTGAACTGTGTTGTCTGTAGAGTTGAGGCAATTCTCTAGTTGGCGCGAAATCAGGCAGGAAACATGGCCGCGGTTTGACTTCATGGTTGATACGTTGGTACAGTCATTGACTATGTTAAATTAGTATGCTACATTTGGTTACCCACACGCTTTAAAACTATACTTTGTAATGAAGGAAATTACACTCCTGCAATGGGCTTGTAATTCGAGCCAACCTGCAACATCAAGTTTTTAAATGGAACAATGACGAATTCAAATTCGGAACAATTCGACACCAAAATGATGGCATATCATAATAATGATACATATATAATAATTATGTCAGCGACATGTCAGCATCTAAACTGTATAAAACTTTTTCTTTGACTCATCATTATTTTGATGTTTTAGGCCTGTATGGAATTGCACGGTGGCCTCATTTAAGAATGGGGGAATTTTTATAAGGTGCAGGTTTTATGAGTCGGCTTTCTTCATCAGTAAATGGGTCCTTTAACAAAATTGTGTCCACTACGGAATTACACCAGGTACTGGATAAAACTAGTTCCTACACATCTCCGTGTTCATAAAACGCCTCGTTGAATTTTAATGAGTATTTTATGTTCCATTAAGATTCAGTAAATGAATTCTATTAGTAAAATACATTCTTTAAGGCGCTGACAAGACCCAATTGACCAAAATAGGCTTCGCTTAAGGAAAAAAATTGCCAAATCTGTATAGTTTGTGGCAGCGGAAAAAATATATTTTAATTTTGAACATATTACCCAGAACTTGGTTGTTACCCAAACACGTTTTGAAAACATAATCTCGATACAAACTAACGTTAAACTAACCTCTTACTTTGAGTTGTAATCCAAAATATCTGTATCAAATATCAACATACGTTACGTATTTAATGAATAACAAGCACGTCTTATTTGAATGCAGAACTTGGTTGTTTTTTATTTTCGATTACTCAACTCAATTTTGAGTAAATAGATAATTACTTCATATTTTGCAATAAATTACAAGCTTTGTGTCATCGCGCTTCTCTTTCTTTTCTATGGAATTTGACAGTGACCGTGGTTTAGGTGTTGTCAGCGTCTTAACTGGAGGACTTTTAAATGTTTTTGTTTAATTATTCGAAAATTTCAGAAAATTAGATTTAATATCTATGTAGTCGGGGACATAGAGGGGCTTGTGGCTAAGTAATAACACCCGCACGTGTCGATCGATCAGGTTAAGCTACGCTTGCCGCGATTGGTCCGTGGATGGGTGACCATCTTTACATACCAAGACCCCTCCGTTCCTCGGAAAGCACGTTAAGCCGTTGGTCCCGGCTGTTATTTGTAGATCTTTGACAGTCGTTACGGGTCGTCAGAGCTCGAAAGTTTGACACCCAGTCTTACCAAGGGGTATCGTGTTACCCAGTAACTGGGTTGTGGAGGTCAGATAGGCAGTCGCTCCATGTAAAATACTGGTATTCATCTGTATCCGGTACTATTGGAACAAAGGCACATATTACGGCCTATTCTAATACATATAAAGCGATATCGCTTGCGAGCTCGGTGGCGATACTTGTCCAAAGTGAATAACCAGGGGCTGCAATCTCGACATAGATAGCGATCGCTTTACGACCGAATTCGGTCGCAAAGTCCTAATGGGGTCCGTCCGTCCGGGTCGCTATTGAGCGCGTCAGCGATATCGCATAAATTTATAGGCATTTAAGCCTAACAAGTTTTTAAAGAAGACTAAGTTTAGTTTTGACTTTTCAAGGATCGTAGCAGGTGGTGTTCTATAGTTTCTGCCTACCCCGATGGTAAGAAGGCGTGAGTTTACTAAATGAGAGTCTACCAATTAGAAAATGGTGGGAACGAAACCCAGCAGGTTTGTACCCAACACTACCAATATTTATATGCAAAACGACATCCATTTCATTAATATTCACAAAACAGAAAAAAACCTCACCGTCATCATGGTCTCTCCAAAAAAGAATAATATTAAAACATTCTTCAGCTCAGCTCTTCCCGCCATTTTTGCGCACGGAACTCATTATTTTTAACAAAATAAGCAAACGTATTTGAGCACGCATCCTTTCCCTTTTCTCGGGCCCTTACTCCGAAATGTTCTGTCACATAAATTAACAACGCATCGCAAAAAAACGGATAAAAATTACGCTAAAACAAGAAAAAAACATAATTCACAAGTTTAGACATTTTTGGGCGAGTTCTGCGCACCCAGTTTTGGGTTCATTTTATTTTTTGGGTTAATAAAATTTATATTGTGGCTGACTGCTGCCTGAAGTGTAAATTTTCAGTTAATTAGACTGAGACTTGATGAATGTTGAAGTTGCGATAATTCACAGTTTAAATTCAACTTTTCGCCGCAACTCACTGTGATTTACTACAATACTATCTGTTTCTGATACAGTATAATTTTGTCATTCAATTTTGCGTAGTTTGAACAAAAGTGAAGAAAAAAGTATTGGGTAGTCTCCCATCTTGCCTTATATTAGAACTAATCTGTCACACAGTGTAGTTGGTGAAGGGCTAAAATAATGAAGGTTTTCTGGCAGCACTGAGACGTCAGGTCAAGACCTGTCAAAAGTGTCAAACTATCTTTAGTCTAGTACTTTCTTTAGTCCTGACTATATGATGATGTCGTGATGATAAATGATTTGTATTTCTGTAAGTCGGTTTGTACAAACACTTTTACACGTCAATCATATTTTTAAAATAAAGCAAGATGAGCTCGGCGTTTCCTATCTGACTACTCTGAGAAGAAAGGCCGAAACAAACTCAGAGGTCACAGTCTCTTTTAAAGTCCAGACATAATCTTGGTCAGATCATGTGAAGGCCATGTAGATTGGTGTCTGAAATGGTATTTTGAGGAAAGAACCACACAGATTGAGTGGACCTGTCCAGTCAGTGTACGCATTTCTCAGTAATCGTGCAGCTCAACTCAGAACTTAATGAGCTCAACGATGCGATGAACAATACCAAAGAAAGAACATTTGGGTAGGCCGCATAAATTACTCAAACTGCCAGACCATGATTAAACGAAAAAAAAAATACAACAATGAACCACATACTCTTCACACTCACAATAATTGAAAACAAAACAATACTACAAGTAAATATTCATGTCATTTTATATATGAAATTCTGAATAATGAACGAATGAAGGAAACGAATGATGATCGTCATCGTATATTTTATATTCATTGTCGGAATGGAAGACCTCTTGTCAATGTGGCTCCAACTGGTGACGTGAATTTTGATGAAACCCCTCATAATAGTACCTTTATACACTCCCATTAGAGTCTGGCGCCGGCCGTCAAGTAATCGATAAATGTAGTAACATTAAAGCGCTGACAAGACTCAACTGACTAAAATGGGCTTCTTTTAAGAAAAAAAATTGCCAAATCTGTATAGTTTGTGGTAACGGAAAAAATATATGTTAATTTTGAACATATTTCCCAGAACTTGGTTGTTACCAAAACACGTTTTGATAAAAAAATCTCTATAAAAACTTACGTTAAACTAACCTCTTACCTTGAGTTCTAATCCAAAATATCTGCATTAAATATCAACATACGTTACGTATTTAATTAATAACAAGAACGTCTTATTTGAATAAAGAACTTGGTTGTTTTTTATTTTCGATTACTCAACTCAATTTTGAGTAAATAGATAATTGCTTCATATTTTGCAGTAAATTACAAACGTTGTGTCATCGCGCTTCTCTTTCTTGTCTATGCAATGTGACAGTGACCGTGGTTTAGGTGTTGTCAGCGTCTTAATGTAGTAACATAAAATATTTCAAAAATGTCAACAATAACAATTTAAGATAAAACAGAAATGTCAAAAAATAATAATAGGATAATGTCAATTAATCAAATTAACACAAGAGTATCAAACAATGCATATCTGAAGGAGGGATTAAAGAACTGTCATCCAAATAGTCCTATAATGAGTTACTACTCAATAAAGGTCCATTTGGATGACAGTTCCAAATAGTAAAGTAAAGTTCAAATAAATAATAGTAAAGTTCAAATAGTCCTTTATTGAGTTACGGCCCTAGTGAACCCCTAGGTTCACTAGGGCCGATGCCTGCCGGGGTCGCGTGACAGTCCAAAAGGGTTACCGAGGCCCCTGGCAACACAGGCAACGGAAGGAACACGGGTGGGTTTTAGTCAGTAAGAGTCTGACACACGCTCCCCCTCCTGCTCCGCCCAGAGCGGAAGAAGTTAGTTGATTATCTGCCACCCAAAAAAAAAACGGGTTAAGAACGCATTCTCTCGACGGCCGGACTTTAAGTCCACAATAATCGATTTTAAGTTAACACTTGGGATTTAAGCAGCACCTTATGATATATGTATTCCCTTTTCTTCCCAATAGAATTCCATTAAAAAACAAAGCAACAGCACAATAATACGAGTCCAGCTTATCCCGACTGAACCCAACTTAGTTCTTAAACAGTTCAAATTCTAGACGTTTCTGTGCAAATACTAAACTTGGTAAATTGCTAACACAAAGCGGTCTGTACAACGTTTAAAAGCGCTGACACAAGTCAGGTCCCTAAACGAATTTTAATAGTGAATATTTTGAATTTTACCCTCCAGACATTGAACGGTTTAGAGATTTGAATGGAAAACTTGTAAAGAATGATCTATTGTATTTACTGTTTACAGCAAGTTTGCGTGTAGATATAATATGCGAATTTTCAAGGCTTAATACTGAAATATTGTTTAACACCTAAACATGTATCATTTAATTATGTTAATTAAACCTCATGAATGATGTTCTTCAAAAAGTCAGGTGCGTAGTCCTACTCGCAACCGGCGTGCGTGTATGACCAAGGAGTATGTAAGGAGCGAAGCAGGTGGCGTTCTATAGTTTCTGCCTACTCCCATGGGAAGAAGGCGTGAGTATATGTATGTATGTATCGTTTAAGACAAAAATTCTCGATTACCAGAGAATAGGATGGGCAACCCACAGGATGTGTGTCCATGGTAACAATCACCTCACATGGCCCAAAATGGTTCAATGTATACACCCACCCTCACACAACCCTCCAATTTGTAACAACACTTCATTACCCACAAATTAACAACGTAATAGTCAATTCATCAGTCTTTGTCACATGATATTACGCCGCCGTGCCCGCCATTTTGAGCGTTTTGTTTCATGCATATGACGCTAGAGGGCGACGGCGACGCTGTGTGAAATTAAGCTTGTACAGTCAAGTCAAGACTCATATTTTTGTCAGTTTTCAAATTATTTCCTTTTTCAAGTCAGGACACATAATATCTTTCGAAGCTACGGTACTATTGCAGAGAAAACTATTTAATTATTTTATAACAAAGATCAAATTATCATACTCCTTTGACCAATGTCGAGTTGACATTTACCTAAAACCTTTTTTTTTTCGGTAATGGGGTGGAAATCCTCATTAATAGATGTCCTCCGCCTTAGGACGGACGCAGGGGTCTGTCAGACTTCTACTGACTAAAACCATCCCATATTGGCGCCGATTCCCTTGTTCACAAACTAAACTAAATTTAAGTTCAGTGTATCTTTTTCTTTCTATTTCATTAAGAAAAGGACAGAAGATAAATTTTAGTTTAGTCCTGTCAAATTAATCAGCACCTGTCACTACTCCATACAAGTTTAGACGTGATTAAAAACTTGCTTACCTAAGCGCTGATTAAAGCACTGAACTTAAATTTAGTTTAGTTTGTGAACAAGGGAATCGGCACCATTGCCTCGCACACTTGTACCGGGGGCTACGGGGGCACTTAAGCACACTTCAACGCAGCCCCGACTGGTGCTGGCCCGCCTCTGCAGGCTCCATCTGGTCAAGCGGGGAAGTGAGGTGTTTGACTCCACCGCGACGTGTATGAGGGGCGCGCGTGGAATATTACGTGCCACCACCTCATCTAACATCTAGCGTTAGCATTTTGTGAAATATGTTTTTGACCGACTAGCTCTTTGGGTGACGAACATATTTTGGCTTTGACTGTACCTACCTACCCTCAACGCGGGATGGAAAAGACGTCATACATAAGAGGTATTTCTGAATAATGATCCTTTATTTCTGATGTGTCTGGTTTTTGAGACAGTGCCATTTTTATTCTGCGAACTCGTTCCGCGGAAATTCAGTACCGTACCGTAGGCTTATTCCTTAAGAGATAAATTGAGTCGACGCTAAAGAAAGGAAGCATAATATTATTAGGAATGCCTTTGTGAAATTATGGAGTTGACGTAAGTATTTATGAAACTAAGTCTTAATAACAATAATAAATAATAATAAAAGATTTAACATGTTTTATATGAAGACAATTTAAATGACCTTTGGTAGTAACACAATGAAATATAGTAAGAACTGAAATCTGTACAAAATATGGAAAACCCTGCCTCACAAACTAGGTAACCTGTATCTTGAGAGACAGTGATTCAGTTTAAAATGTGGTGCTTTATGTAAAATACGAGTAAGTAGTAGACTGTGTGACTTAAAATCTATACTAATATTTTATAGAGAGAAGAGAATTTTGTGAGTTCGTGTATACAGGTTGTTTGGGACTGGATGACCTTGAAATAGAATATAATAGATATTATGACCGTTCTAAAAAAAAATACCAAAAAAAAAATTATCTCAATCAGTACCTAAGACTTTTAGAGAAAATTACTAACTTTTTTTACCTTATTTTAACATTCTTCTTCATCACGACCACAAATGAATGAATTCCATCGGTTATTTTTTGTTATAATATATTGTACGTTGACTATATCAACATAGAGGCAGTAAATAGTCATCAAGATTAAAGACTACGTTAAAGACAAGGAAGTTTGGCAATAATTCCTTCTGCACATGTGGCTTCCCTGGTACATCAGAAACGGCATAACTATGTAAATGTCTATTAACTGCTCCCAAAGTACGATGTTTATTATTATAATTTTTTAGACATACTTTTTGACATTATATTTTCATTATTACCTACAATTTTGATTTCAGACTTGTTGAAATGGCAAACATGTCATTTGGTTTTAATATGTTTTTATTTTTTATTATTTTACATGGATTATTGTGTACGTTGTGAATGTGAGAACGTTGTAGGCTTAATAGACTAGGTCTTTTGTAGAACTTTTTCTTTTCTTTTTTTTTTGTTAAGTACTTCTCGACAGGCCTACACTGTCCTCCCATACCTATTAACACTGTAATTTGTGAACATTGTAAAAGCCATTTATTTTTAAAAGAGTAACCGTGGAGTTTCTTGCCGGCTCTTCTCCATAGGAAACGACCATCCATACTTCTCTATTATCCATCATCTTCCATACTTCTCTATTATCATCATATCATCTTTCACACAGTCCATCCATCATTTCTTTGGTCTTCCCCTACTCTTATAGCCATCGACATTCATACTCAAGACTTTCCTCACAACATTTTCCTCATTCCTCCGCATCACATGCCCATACCATGACAACCGGTTTCCGCACAACTTTTCAGTCACCGGTGCCACTTTCAGACTTCCTCTTATGTACTCATTTCTTATTCTATCCATTCGTGTCACACCACACTTCGCTCTTAGCATTCTAGCTGAGATGCAGCTGCACGCAATTGCCTTTCATTCATCCCTTTTGTGGCCCAACATTTCAGATCCATACAAGACAGCAGGTCTTACCATTGTTTTATATATCTTCCCTTAAAGTTTAAGGGGAATGCGGGAGTCTCAGATTGTTCCCGTGACCTGCTACCATTTCATCCATCCAGTGTAAACTCTATGCTTAACCAGTAAGAGTTAGTAAATAGTGTGACTAGAAATAACACATATTTTTTTCGAAAAAGTAGTTTCTTGGGTACCTACTACTTGGGACATATATTTTTTGTATTTTTTTTTTAATGGTCATAGTGGCTTGTGGTTAAGCAATAACAGCCGCACGGATCGATCGATCAGGTTAAGCAACGCTTGCCGCGGTTGGTCCGTGGATGGGTGTCCATCTTTACATACCAAGACTACTCCGTGCCTCCGAAAGCACGTTAAGCCGTTGGTCCCGGCTGTTATTTGTAGATCTTTACAGTCGTTACGGGCAGTCCGAAGCCCGGAAGTTTAACAACCAGTCTTGCCAAGGGGTATCGTGTTACCCAGTAACTGGGTTGTGGAGGTCAGATAGGCAGTCGCTCTATGTAAAATACTGGTATTCAGCTGTATCCGGTTAGCCTGGAAGCCGACCCCAACATGTTGGGAAAAGGCTAGGCAGATGATGATTTTTAGAGCGGCCATATTGGCTGTTATATGCTATTTCAAGGTTATCCATTCTTTACCGGACACGATACAACGTAACACGATACCCCTTGGTAAGACTGTACATTGAATATTTCTGAAAAAAGTAATTGAGTAAACGAGTCTGATACCGAAAATATAGTTTTTCGAATTTTTGTCCGTTTGTCTGTTTGTCTTTTTTTTTTTTTAGGGTGGGAAATCATCAAATAACTTCTCCCGCTCTGTGCGGAGCGGGAGGGTGTGTCAAAACCCACCCGTATTCCTTCCTGTTGCCTGTGTTGCGGGGGCCTCGGTGACCCATAAGTTCCTTCCCGCGACCCCGGCAGGCATCGGCCCTAGTGGACCTTTATGCTGACGACATCTCTTTGAGGCGCGCGTGGAATTCGACGCGCCGTCGACCCGGGCTTGGTCCTTGCCGGACGGTGAGCTACCCATTGCTCACCGTCCGCAAGCCCGCGCCTACGGTGGCCGGAAATCCGCCCGGGATTCCCGAAGCCCAGGGTGTCTTCTGCGGCGGCTAGGGGCGAGAGGGCGCGAAACATGCCTTTCCTTCAACCGTCCCGCCTCCTCCTTCGCGAGCATTACTGCTTCGCAGAAGGAGCTGACGGCTACCATGGCCTGAACCAGGGCCGGACGCGAGAGATCTCTGCCGCCGATCGCCTCCACGAGGACACGGCGGTGCTCTGCCCAAGCCGGGCAGACCTCCACCGTATGCTCCACCGTGTCCTCCAGGCGATCCACACAGTGGTGACACCCGGGCGTTTCCTCCCGCCTTATCCGACACAGGAACCTCCCGAAGCTGCCGTGTCGGGTGAGGACCTGCGTCAGGCGGAAGGTGAGGACGCCGTGGCGCCTCTATAGCCACTCCTCAAAGAGGGGACTTATCGCCGCAATTGTGGCGTGCCCAGCACTGGGTTGCGACATCCGTACGTCTGTTTGTCTGGATTGGCACTAAAACGGCTGAACGGATTTGGATGAAATTTGGCACTTGGCACACCGATAGCTTATAACCTGGATTAACACATGCACTTGTAATCCCGGTAGTACGTTCCCGTGGGATATTTTCCGACATCCACGCGGGCGAAACCGCGGGAAAATGCTAGTATTCAAAATGAAAGTCCAGTATAAGCTGACCTCTCATTGTACGGAAATCCTATACAATGAGACATCAGCTTATACTGGGAATTGATATGTAGCTTTATGTACACTACAGAGCAATATTTCATTAAGTAATATTGAAATATTAATCAAAACTAAAATATTTGTCAGATATTTTCCAACTTTCTGCAACACCCAACTAGTACTCTACTCCTTTATAATAGCTGATTAATTTGACAGGACTAAACTAAAATATATCTACTGTCCTTTTCTTAATGAAATAGAAAGAAAAAGATGCACTGAACTTAAATTTAGTTTAGTTTGTGAACAAGGGAATCGGCACCAGTTTAAAAAAAACCCACAGTAATAAATCCTTAAGTTTCCTAATTAAAAGTTAAGGAAAAGTTGTTGAATTTGTTTCTGTAAACTTATCATGCGAGAACTACTTGACGGATTTTAATGAGAGACTCAGTTACGGTGTAGGGAAAGATGGTGGGGAACCCAGAAGGTTATGTTATTAAATCGCAGGTAAGTACGCAGCTATGCAGAAACTGGCTTTGTAGTTATGAGACAAGGTGACCTACAAGCAGTGCTAGATTTACCACGTTTTAGGAGGTTGCTACGGGCCCCGCGCAAAAGGGGGCCCCGCGTATCCAAACCCACCTCTGGCTGAGCGTAATTTTTTGAGTGAAACTTATTAAGACGTGGTATATTGAATTTATTTGACCTTTTCCGACTAAAGACAATCCAAGTCAGGCAATCGGTAACCGATTATTTCGTTGGCGAAAATAAAATTTAAATCGGCCCGATAATCGGGTTTACAAAAAGTCTGACGTATGTGAGCACCGTTATTCGACACTTAATGTGGACTATGTAGAAGAATTGAAATGGCTCCATTCAAAATGTTGAAATTGTCTATTTAGTTGTAATACTTACAGGCTACATAATTTGTATTACAATTTAGTAATCATATAACAAAAAACTATTTTCTCTTACCTTATTTTTTTTGCCACTTTATACTTAAGTACCTATAGTAGATCAAGGGCCTCTCGATAGAATTTGCTAGGGGCCCCGCGCTTACTTAATCCGGCACTGCCTACAAGGGTTACAGGCTGGTAGTTTAATATTAATTTCCCAAATTAGTTGCAATAAACGTTAAAAGGAAGATGGCGGTAAAGCATCAACTCTGACACTACAAAAAATCGTTCACAAACCACCTGACAGATATTGATAAGTGGTAAAGAGAAGACGGGCCTTTGCCCTACACGGTGGAGCATACGGTGGGAGTCTGCCCGGCTTTTACAGAGCACGGTGGTGCTCGGAGGCGATCGACGACAGAGATCTCTCGCGTCCAGCCCTGGTCCAAGCCATGGTACGGAACGAGAGGGCATGGGCAGCCGTCACCTCTTTTTGCGAAGCAGTAATACTCGCAAAGGAGGAGGCGGGACGGGTGAGGGAGAGGGAAATTTCGCGACCTCACGCCCCTAACCGCCGCAGGAGACGCCCTGGGCGTCGGGAATCCCAGGCGGATATCCGGCCACCGTAGGCGCGGGCTTGCGGACGGTGAGCAATGGGTAGGTCACCGTCCGATCAAGTCGACGGTGCGTTGTGTTCCAGGCGCGCCTCAAAGAGATGTCATCACAAGTGTAGGGTCCACTAGGGCCGATGCCTGCCGGGGTCGCGGAAAAGTCCGAAAGGGATAGCGTGACCTCTGGCAACATACAGGCAACGGAAGGAACACGGGTGGGTTTTAGTCAGTAAGAGACTGACACACCCTCCCGCTCCGCCCAGAGCGGGAGAAGTTATTTGATAAAAAAAGGCCTTTGCCCTACAGCAAGACACTAACTACAGCAAGGCAGATAAAAGGCCAAGCGAAGTTTCGACCAAAGGCTCCATACAGACCCCAAGAATGTATTCAATCGCTATAATTTATTACATTAAATAACCCTCAAAAATGCTGATACTCCTAATCTAGTCCTACACACCGAACCCTTCTTATAAATGATAATTTAAATAAGTAAACAGCGACCTCCGTGAGCCAAAAGCAGGGATCAGCAAGAGAAAACAAATATAAAACCAGGAGAAAATGCCAGGTTATCACAGAAACGAGTCCAGTAGGGGCTATCCGGGGTCCGTACAAATAAGCATCCGATTTTAGGGTTCCCACAATGTTGATGCTATCTGAGACTGGTCTGTTTCGTTTTGTTGCGAATGTAGATGTGATTTTTATCTGATATGTTGAACAGTTTAGGAAATCGTTGAATAAATTCAGCTATTCGTTGTACCTGGAACATCAAAAAACCTGCAACAGTAGGAATACATATTAGGGCAACCTGGTACTGCTTGATTTTTACGGTAAATTTTATCTATATATATAAAAATGAATACCTATTTCCCTTGGTCACGGCATCACACGTCGTTCACGTGTGATGCCGTTGGCTGGACCGATTTCGCTAATTATTTTTTTGTTGTGTTTGTTATTGTCAAGAGAAGGTTCTTGTGTAAGAAAAAAAAATAAACCTTCACGCGTGCGAAGCCGCGGGAAAGATCTAGTAACGAATAAATTTCATAGAAGATGGTCCCCACAATCGTCCTTCGTCGTCGGTTTTGGTGCGGTATGAAATATCTTATTTTGTAAAGGTTTTCGAACTACGTTTAGGTAGTTTCGGTAGCAGAAGAAATCGTCACGTAAGGAAAAAGCGTTATGTCCTCTCCTTACGACTTTTTCTCTCTCACTGTCTCTTTCTATTATATCTAATAGAAAGAGATATAATAAAGATATATAAGGTGTCAAGAGGTCTCAAGTTTTAAAACTCAAAAGATTTTGTTTTTGTTTTAATCATACGTGAGAAGGAACTTCCTGACGGGGCCCCCGACTGCACATTTTTTTTTTTTTACAATCATGACATGCGTTAACTTTGGACTCCCACTACACTACTGGAGCAGCTGACGCTCAGATCTCTTGCCATGCACTTCAATGCACTAAGGGCAAACTATTAGCAAAAATCAGCCTATAATGTTCGCACTTCTGGGACACAGGCCTTCTCTCTGTGAGGAGTGGGCCGTAATCCACCACGCGAAAAAATATTTATTCTAGGTACCATCGCGAGTGTGCACACCCGCGATAGTACCTAGATGAATCTATATTTTGTTTCCAAGGTGCGCCAATATGCATATAAATTTCTCAGGCTCTGTAACAATAATCACAGATGTCTGACTACCCCTTTACCCGTTCTTTTATGGTCTATATTTTCATTTACAGAAACAAGGGATTCAGCAAAAACCTGATGCGGCGATGCTATTGTTTGATGAGCGTAGGTAAGCGTTACGGTGATCCGATACTCGCATCCGCGATAGTACTCGTACAAACTCTTTCCGTGACTTCTTAGAATGCAGCCACCGAACCATAGTTTCGCTCCTGTTTGTGTGGATTGAGTTTGCTTACTCGTTTAAGGATCTACTCAAGTTATTAGGCATTAGGTATAGTTCCTGAAATTTCATGATTAGCTAGTACCTAGGTGGTAGATAGATATTTCAATGAATACTCTCTCATAAGCGATAGTGCAATTCTGAATGACTCATTCGCTTCAGTGAAAGAATGGAATTTATTCAAATGTAACCCATATGCGTCTATTTTTAGCATACGCTAACGACGCACTGCTGGTGTAGTGGTAACATGCAAGATTCCCATTCTTGCGACCCGGGTTCGATTCCCGGGCAGTGCAACTTTTAGTTGTTTTTATTTTTCCACTTTTATTTTAATAAAACGAGACGACGCGTCTTGAATACATTTCTGTATTTGTTAGGAAAACCATTGTTGAACTTTACTGACTAATGATCACTGAATTAGTTATACAGAGATGTGTTATCTTTGGCAAGGGCCGGGCTTTAAACAAATGAATTGGTGACAGTACTATCAGTAACCTATCGTTTAGTCGTGTTCCTCACCTCCCCGCGCCGCCCGTCTGCTGGCCCGTCGCTATTTCTTTCATCGTGAAAGGTTTCATCATCGTTTAGGTAAAACCGACCTCACAAACCCTGTAACCAGACAATACATCTTGTCGACCCTTGCCAATTTATAGGCACTAAATTAAAATTTAGATAAAAATGACAACCCTGAGACAGTAGGCAATAATATCGTGGATTGGGCCGGAGATAGCCTACTTTATACTGTGCCCCGACTGGCGCACTGAGAAATGGGTCGAGATTTTGTTTAAGTGTGCGTGCGGCGACGCATAGATACTTTGGCGCACACATACAAGCCGCGCGCGGTGCGTTTGTATAAAGATAACTTACTTCCCCTCCCTTTATACTACGCTTTTACCCACCCACAGACGCGTCTATGCGAGATAAAAGAAACTTCGAATAATTCGTTTTAAGGTCTCAAGAGGTCTCAAGTTTCAAGAGTCAAAAGATTTTGTTTTTGTTTTAAATCATACGTTAGAAGGAATTCCGTTCCTGACGGGGCCCCCGACTGCACACGTTTTGCTGACTTGCTTTAACTTTGGACTCCTGACTACACATTGCAGCATTTTCTTTTTTTGGGTGGTCAATTATCAAATAACTTCTCGAGCTCCGCCAGGAGCGGGAGGGTGTGTACTACACGTTGCTCACCGTCCGCAAGCCCGTGCCTACGGTGGCCGGAAATCAGCCTGGGATTCCCGACGCCCAGGGCATATCCTGCGGCGGTTAGGGGCGTGAGGGCCTGAACTTTGACTTCCTAATGCCTAAATTGTTTTCAGCGGGGTTGAAGGGTGGGGTACTAGTAGGGCAGCGAGTAGTGCACTTCAGAGCCACCATTAAGTTTGACGTATTCTATAGGTACCATAAGGTTAAATCCTACAAAATGCAAATAGACTATTGACATAGTCTATTTGCCTTTTGTCTTTTTTAGGATTTAACTTTACCATGTATTCGACAGACAGTAACCTAAAAATGGAGCCACTATACACTAGAAGAAGCCAAACTTTCCTCTTTCCTCAAAATGTACAAAAACCTTGAAATGTCTTGTCAACCCAATTTTAGGTAGGACCGAGATTAAAGCCGAGCATATTATAGGATATCACACCATTCACAACTGTTGTCCGCTAATAACGCTCGGCTCAGCCGGGATTTGCCGCCAAACGACTAAAATGGCGCCCAAGGATTTCAGATTAAAAACCGGACAGAGAAAATAACCAGTTTCAGCGACCATCGCCCGGGAGACTCGTTTGATTAAAATAAAAGGGGAAAAATAAAAACACAAAACAGGAATGCACTGCCTGGGAATCGAACCCGGGTCGCAAGAATGGGAATCTTGCATGTTACCACTACAACAGCAGTGCATTATAAGCATTGTTAAAATTAGATGCATTATATGGATAATTTTATGGGTTGCATTTTAATAAATTCCATTCTTTCACTGAAGCGAATGAGTCATTCAGAATTCCATTATCGCTTGAAAGAGAGTATTGATTGAAATATCTGCCTACCACCTAGGACTAGCTCACTAATCATGAAATTTCAGGAACAATACTTTTTTTTTTGGGTGGGAAATTATCAAATAACTTCTCCCGCTCTGGGCGGAGCCGGAGGGTGCGTCAGAATCTTGACTGACTAAAACCCACCCGTGTTCTTTCCGTTGCCTATATGTTTCAGAGGCCACGGTATACCTTTCGGACTTTCCCGCGACCCCGGCAGGCATCGATCCTAGTGGACCCCTGCACTTGTGCTAACATCTCTTTGAGGCGCGCGTGGAACACAACGCGTCGTCAACCTGGGCCTGGTCCTTATCGGACGGCGAGCTACCAATTGCTCACTGTCCGCAAGCCCACGCCTACGGTGCCCGGATATCCGTCTGGGATTCCCGACGCCCAAAACGTCTCCTGCGGCGGCTAGTCTTGAGGGTGCAAAGTTTGCCACTTCCTCGCCCGTTCCAACTCCTTCTGTGAAGCAGTAATGCTTCACAGAAGGAGGTGACGGCTTCCCATGCGCTCTCGCTCCGTACCAGGGCCTAGACAAGGCCCGGACCAGGAACAATACCTAAAGCCTAATAACTTGAGTAGATCCTTAAACGAGTAAGCAAACTCTAACGAGACACAATCCGCACAAACAGGAGCGAAACTATGGTTCGGTGGCTGCATGCAAAGAAGTCGCTGAAAGAACTCGTAGTATCTTCCAGGGCTCGGCCGCTTTAGTAACGCTTACCTACGCTCATCAACCAATAGCATTGCCGCATCAGGTTTTTGCTGAACGGCCTTATTTCTGTAAATAAAAAGATAGACCATAAAGAGAACGGGTATAGGGTAGTCAGACATCTGTGATCATTGCAACAGAGGCTGAAAAATTTATTTAAACAAAATAAATTATTTTTTATTGGTCGACGCAAAAAGAGGCGCTAAACAGATGTGGTCGTCGTCAGCACGGGGTTTTGTGTTCAAAGCGTGCCGAAATGCACACCAGCGATAGTACGTAGATGAATAAATATTTTTTGGTACTATTGTTTTGGTGCTGTTCCACTAACAATGGGACACTTAATATGTCCAGCGTGTCCTGTTGTTTGCACGTTAAGGCGCGGGCCCACCGCGGCGCATGCTGTGCACGGGCACGCGACGCATTTTAGCTGCGTGTATTAATTTGTTTGACAACGTGGGTCTACGTTTCCACTGGAGTACACGAATATGACCTACAACTATGTATAGCGTAGCACGGCGCACGGAGAGGCTACGCAAAAAAACTGAAAACTGCGCTGCGATAAGTGAGCTGTACATAGTCGTGGGTCATATTCGTGTACTCCAGTGGAAACGAAGACCCACGTCGACAGCGTTGAGCTATGTAACCGCCTATTCGGGCAAGCCACGCATGTATCAATGACGTCAATTCATGCGTAGCCTCTCCGTGGGTTGCAGTGGACACAACCACATACATTTTCTTCCAAAGCGAAGCTTAATACACGTGCGTAGCCTCTCCGTGCACCGCGGTGGGCCCGCGCCTTTACAGGAACTGATGGACGCTACTGAAGTGCTAAACTCGTAGACAAATTCTGGGCTGACTATCTAGGTTGCCATCGACACGCTAAGAAGACGAAGAATATTTTTTATGGCTTAGTGGACAAGCTGGCAGCCCACTTGATGGTTAGTGGCCAGCGCCGCCTATGGGGTTCCGTAATTCAAATTCAAATTCATTTATTTTAGATAACTTAAACTATACAGTCTGATTTAAACCTAGAATGGTGATAATACAGTGGTACCACAGTTGCGTTGCCTGCATACCGATTTTTAAGGTTCCGTATGTCCAAATGAAAAAACGGAAACCTTTTTAGGGTTCTGTAGTAAACAAGGAACCCTTATAGTTTCGCCATGTCCGTCTGTCTGTCTGACCCCACTGTAGCTCAGAGACGCTTAGTACCAGAAAGCTGTAATTTGGCATAGGTACACATTAATATGTATACCTATGCCACGCGGACAAAATGCTAAAATAAAATCATGAAAAATATTTTTTTTAACAAGCAACAACCAACCAGGGTTGTTGCTGATGCATATTTTTTTCACATCAGCGGATACTGATGCTGATGCTGATGTTTTATCATTGACATCAGCGGATACTGATGCCGATGCTGATTTAAATTTACAAACACTTTTACACGTCAATCATATTTAGAAAAAAAAAAACTAGATGAGTTCGGCGTTTCCTATCTGACTACTTCCTATAGTTGATATGCATATCAATTTCTGTGACCCAAACACGGACGTGTTACGTAAATAAATGATTTATGAATATGAGGGTCACTTTTGGGAGTGATTGGAAGTTTACCATTTTTTGTAAATAATTAAATTAATTTAAGATTTCCTGGTTTTCCTTTCATTTAATTTATCATGTTTGTTAGAGAGATTTCATCCTTATAATTGACCCTAACGACCGATGCAATAAAAGTACAGGGTATATTTTTTTCAGATTTTAGCCGGTTCGATTCCCGGGTGTGGGAGAAGAGAATTTTCGAAAATCTTTGAATGCAGTTTGCTTTCTATTCAAAAATTAAGGAATGTTTCCTTTAAGTAAAATTTTCTATCTGCAGTATTAAGAGTACTTTCCCTCCAGGTGGCATTACAAAATTCCACCCTATATAGTATTCATAACAAAAAACCAAAAAAAAAATCTGCCTGTCTGTTAGATAGCTGATGATATAAGGTTTTATTTTAGATGAAGCCACGCGGGTGAAGCCGTGGGTAACAGCTAGTTCTAAAGTAAAAACTTTTATTTGAGCATTATTCCTTGGTCCACTGCAATAGAAATGAGCTGAGCCGACTAATTACGAATGTATGAATTAACTATAATTATGTAAAATTCCCTTTCCTAAACTGCTTCCATTTTGTAACCGAAGTTCATATTATATTTAGCACGGTGTGGTCCGGTTGACGCGGTTCGTTTTAAATTCCTATTGACGGTTTTCAATTTCACTTGAATACGGGTGTAACGATTGCCGACACTAATGTGATTGATAAAATCCGTTCGTATCGAAAAGTCCTAAACGCAAATGGTCCTATTAGCAAAACGACCCATAGTCAAAACGACACTTTGTCATATTAGCAAATCGTCCTATGAGCTGTTTGTCCTATTTGCAGAACGTCCTATGATCAAATGGTCCTATTAGCAGAACATCCTACTATTAAATGGTCCTATTTATTAGCAAAACGTCCTATGATCAAATGGTCCTATTAACAGAACGTCCTATGATCAAATGGTCCTATTAGCAGAACATCCTACTATTAAATGGTCCTATTTATTAGCAAAACGTCCTATGATCAAATGGTCCTATTAGCAGAACGTCCTATGATCAAATGGTCCTATTAGCAGAACGTCCTATGATCAAATGGTCCTATTAGCAGAACGTCCTATGATCAAATGGTCCTATTAGCAGAACGTCCTATGATCAAATGGTCCTATTAGCAGAACATCCTACTATTAAATGGTCCTATTTATTAGCAAAACGTCCTATGATCAAATGGTCCTATTAACAGAACGTCCTATGATCAAATGGTCCTATTAGCAGAACGTCCTATGATCAAATGGTCCTATTAGCAGAACATCCTACTATTAAATGGTCCTATTTATTAGCAAAACGTCCTATGATCAAATGGTCCTATTAGCAGAACGTCCTATGATCAAATGGTCCTATTAGCAGAACGTCCTATGATCAAATGGTCCTATTAGCAGAACGTCCTATGATCAAATGGTCCTATTAACAGAACGTCCTATGATCAAATGGTCCTATTAACAGAACGTCCTATGATCAAATGGTCCTATTACCAGAACATCCTACTATTAAATGGTCCTATTTATTAGCAAAACGTCCTATGATCAAATGGTCCTATTAGCAGAACGTCCTATGATCAAATGGTCCTATTAGCAGAACGTCCTATGATCAAATGGTCCTATTAGCAGAACGTCCTATGATCAAATGGTCCTATTAACAGAACGTCCTATGATCAAATGGTCCTATTAACAGAACGTCCTATGATCAAATGGTCCTATTAACAGAACGTCCTATGATCAAATGGTCCTATTAACAGAACGTCCTATGATCAAATGGTCCTATTAACAGAACGTCCTATGATCAAATGGTCCTATTAGCAGAACGTCCTACGATCAAATGGTCCTATTAACAGAACATCCTACTATTAAATGGTCCTATTTATTAGCAAAACGTCCTATGATCAAATGGTCCTATTAGCAGAACGACCTATGATCAAATGGTCCTATTAGCAGAACGTCCTATGATCAAATGGTCCTATTAGCAGAACGTCCTATGATCAAATGGTCCTATTAGCAGAACGTCCTATGATCAAATGGTCCTATTAGCAGAACGTCCTATAATCAAATGGTCCTATTAGCAGAACGTCCTATGATCAAATGGTCCTATTAGCAGAACATCCTACTATTAAATGGTCCTATTTATTAGCAAAACGTCCTATGATCAAATGGTCCTATTAGCAGAACGTCCTATGATCAAATGGTCCTATTAGCAGAACGTCCTATGATCAAATGGTCCTATTAGCAGAACGTCCTATGATCAAATGGTCCTATTAACAGAACGTCCTATGATCAAATGGTCCTATTAGCAGAACATCCTACTATTAAATGGTCCTATTTATTAGCAAAACGTCCTATGATCAAATGGTCCTATTAGCAGAACGTCCTATGATCAAATGGTCCTATTAGCAGAACGTCCTATGATCAAATGGTCCTATTAGCAGAACGTCCTATGATCAAATGGTCCTATTAACAGAACGTCCTATGATCAAATGGTCCTATTAACAGAACGTCCTATGATCAAATGGTCCTATTAACAGAACGTCCTATGATCAAATGGTCCTATTAACAGAACGTCCTATGATCAAATGGTCCTATTAACAGAACGTCCTATGATCAAATGGTCCTATTAGCAGAACGTCCTACGATCAAATGGTCCTATTAACAGAACATCCTACTATTAAATGGTCCTATTTATTAGCAAAACGTCCTATGATCAAATGGTCCTATTAGCAGAACGACCTATGATCAAATGGTCCTATTAGCAGAACGTCCTATGATCAAATGGTCCTATTAGCAGAACGTCCTATGATCAAATGGTCCTATTAGCAGAACGTCCTATGATCAAATGGTCCTATTAGCAGAACGTCCTATAATCAAATGGTCCTATTAGCAGAACGTCCTATGATCAAATGGTCCTATTAGCAGAACATCCTACTATTAAATGGTCCTATTTATTAGCAAAACGTCCTATGATCAAATGGTCCTATTAGCAGAACGTCCTATGATCAAATGGTCCTATTATCAGAACGTCCTATGATCAAATGGTCCTATTAGCAGAACGTCCTATGATCAAATGGTCCTATTAGCAGAACGTCCTATGATCAAATGGTCCTATTAGCAGAACATCCTACTATTAAATGGTCCTATTTATTAGCAAGACGTCCTATGATCAAATGGTCCTGTTAGCAGAACGTCCTATGATCAAATGGTCCTATTAGCAGAACGTCCTATGATCAAATGGTCCTATTAGCAGAACGTCCTATGATCAAATGGTCCTATTAACAGAACGTCCTATGATCAAATGGTCCTATTAGCAGAACGTCCTATGATCAAATGGTCCTATTAGCAGAACGTCCTATGATCAAATGGTCCTATTAGCAGAACGTCCTATGATCAAATGGTCCTATTAGCAGAACGTCCTATGATCAAATGGTCCTATTAGCCGAACGTCCTATGATCAAATGGTCCTATTAGCAGAACATCCTACTATTAAATGGTCCTATTTATTAGCAAAACGTCCTATGATCAAATGGTCCTATTAGCAGAACGTCCTATGATCAAATGGTCCTATTAGCAGAACGTTATGATCAAATGGTCCTATTAGCAGAACGTCCTATGATCAAACGGTCCTATTAGCAGAACGTCCTATGATCAAATGGTCCTATTAACAGAACGTCCTATGATCAAATGGTCCTATTAGCAGAACGTCCTATGATCAAATGGTCCTATTAACAGAACGTCCTATGATCAAATGGTCCTATTAGCAGAACGTCCTATGATCAAATGGTCCTATTAGCAGAACATCCTACTATTAAATGGTCCTATTTATTAGCAAAACGTCCTATGATCAAATGGTCCTATTAGCAGAACGTCCTATGATCAAATGGTCCTATTAGCAGAACGTCCTATGATCAAATGGTCCTATTAGCAGAACGTCCTATGATCAAATGGTCCTATTAGCAGAACGTCCTATGATCAAATGGTCCTATTAGCAGAACATCCTACTATTAAATGGTCCTATTTATTAGCAAGACGTCCTATGATCAAATGGTCCTGTTAGCAGAACGTCCTATGATCAAATGGTCCTATTAGCAGAACGTCCTATGATCAAATGGTCCTATTAGCAGAACGTCCTATGATCAAATGGTCCTATTAACAGAACGTCCTATGATCAAATGGTCCTATTAGCAGAACGTCCTATGATCAAATGGTCCTATTAGCAGAACGTCCTATGATCAAATGGTCCTATTAGCAGAACGTCCTATGATCAAATGGTCCTATTAGCAGAACGTCCTATGATCAAATGGTCCTATTAGCCGAACGTCCTATGATCAAATGGTCCTATTAGCAGAACATCCTACTATTAAATGGTCCTATTTATTAGCAAAACGTCCTATGATCAAATGGTCCTATTAGCAGAACGTCCTATGATCAAATGGTCCTATTAGCAGAACGTTATGATCAAATGGTCCTATTAGCAGAACGTCCTATGATCAAACGGTCCTATTAGCAGAACGTCCTATGATCAAATGGTCCTATTAACAGAACGTCCTATGATCAAATGGTCCTATTAGCAGAACGTCCTATGATCAAATGGTCCTATTAACAGAACGTCCTATGATCAAATGGTCCTATTAGCAGAACGTCCTACTATCAAATGGTCCTATTAACAGAACGTCCTATGGTCAAATGGTCCTATTAACAGAACGTCCTATAATCAAAGGGTACTATTAGCAGAACGTCCTGTGATCAAATGGTCCTATTAGCAGAACATCCTACTATTAAATGGTCCTATTTATTAGCAAAACGTCCTATGATCAAATGGTCCTATTAGGAGAACGTTATGATCAAATGGTCCTATTAGCAGAACGTCCTATGATCAAACGGTCCTATTAACAGAACGTCCTATGATCAAATGGTCCTATTAGCAGAACGTCCTACTATCAAATGCTCCTATTAACAGAACGTCCTATGATCAAATGGTCCTATTAACAGAACGTCTTATGATCAAATGGTCCTATTAACAGAACATCCTATGATCAAATGGTCCTATTAACAGAACGTCCTATGATCAAATGGTCCTATTAACAGAACGTCCTACTATCAAATGGTCCTATTAAAAGAACGTCCTATGATCAAATGGTCCTATTAACAGAACGTCCTATGATCAAATGGTCCTATTAAAAGTACGTCCTATGATCAAATGGTCCTATTAGCAGAACGTCCTATGATCAAATGGTCCTATTAGCAGAACATCCTACTATTAAATGGTCCTATTTATTAGCAAAACGTCCTATGATCAAATGGTCCTATTAGCAGAACGTCCTATGATCAAATGGTCCTATTAGCAGAACGTCCTATGATCAAATGGTCCTATTAGCAGAACGTCCTATGATCAAATGGTCCTATTAGCAGAACGTCCTATGATCAAATGGTCCTATTAGCAGAACATCCTACTATTAAATGGTCCTATTTATTAGCAAGACGTCCTATGATCAAATGGTCCTATTAGCAGAACGGCCTATGATCAAATGGTCCTATTAGCAGAACGTCCTATGATCAAATGGTCCTATTAGCAGAACGTCCTATAATCAAATGGTCCTATTAGCAGAACGTCCTATGATCAAATGGTCCTATTAGCAGAACATCCTACTATTAAATGGTCCTATTTATTAGCAAAACGTCCTATGATCAAATGGTCCTATTAGCAGAACGTCCTATGATCAAATGGTCCTATTAGCAGAACGTCCTATGATCAAATGGTCCTATTAGCAGAACGTCCTATGATCAAATGGTCCTATTAGCAGAACATCCTACTATTAAATGGTCCTATTTATTAGCAAGACGTCCTATGATCAAATGATCCTGTTAGCAGAACGTCCTATGATCAAATGGTCCTATTAGCAGAACGTCCTATGATCAAATGGTCCTATTAGCAGAACGTCCTATGATCAAATGGTCCTATTAACAGAACGTCCTATGATCAAATGGTCCTATTAGCAGAACGTCCTATGATCAAATGGTCCTATTAGCAGAACGTCCTATGATCAAATGGTCCTATTAGCAGAACGTCCTATGATCAAATGGTCCTATTAGCAGAACGTCCTATGATCAAATGGTCCTATTAGCCGAACGTCCTATGATCAAATGGTCCTATTAGCAGAACATCCTACTATTAAATGGTCCTATTTATTAGCAAAACGTCCTATGATCAAATGGTCCTATTAGCAGAACGTCCTATGATCAAATGGTCCTATTAGCAGAACGTTATGATCAAATGGTCCTATTAGCAGAACGTCCTATGATCAAACGGTCCTATTAGCAGAACGTCCTATGATCAAATGGTCCTATTAACAGAACGTCCTATGATCAAATGGTCCTATTAGCAGAACGTCCTATGATCAAATGGTCCTATTAACAGAACGTCCTATGATCAAATGGTCCTATTAGCAGAACGTCCTACTATCAAATGGTCCTATTAACAGAACGTCCTATGGTCAAATGGTCCTATTAACAGAACGTCCTATGATCAAAGGGTACTATTAGCAGAACGTCCTGTGATCAAATGGTCCTATTAGCAGAACATCCTACTATTAAATGGTCCTATTTATTAGCAAAACGTCCTATGATCAAATGGTCCTATTAGGAGAACGTTATGATCAAATGGTCCTATTAGCAGAACGTCCTATGATCAAACGGTCCTATTAACAGAACGTCCTATGATCAAATGGTCCTATTAGCAGAACGTCCTACTATCAAATGCTCCTATTAACAGAACGTCCTATGATCAAATGGTCCTATTAACAGAACGTCTTATGATCAAATGGTCCTATTAACAGAACATCCTATGATCAAATGGTCCTATTAACAGAACGTCCTATGATCAAATGGTCCTATTAACAGAACGTCCTACTATCAAATGGTCCTATTAAAAGAACGTCCTATGATCAAACGGTCCTATTAACAGAACGTCCTATGATCAAATGGTCCTATTAAAAGTACGTCCTATGATCAAATGGTCCTATTAGCAGAACGTCCTATGATCAAATGGTCCTATGAACAGAACGTCCTATGATCAAATGGTCTTATTAACAGAACGTCCTATGATCAAATGGTCCTATTAAAAGAACGTCCTATGATCAAAGGGTACTATTAGCAGAACGTCCTGTGATCAAATGGTCCTATTACCAGAACGTCCTATGATCAAATGGTCCTATTAGCAGAACGTCCTATGATCAAATGGTCCTATTAACAGAACGTCCTATGATCAAATGGTCCTATTAGCAGAACGTCCTATGATCAAATGGTCCTATTAGCAGAACGTCCTATGATCAAATGGTCCTATTAGCACAACGTCCTATGATCAAATGGTCCTATTAGCAGAACATCCTAATATAAAATGGTCCTATTTATTAGCAAAACGTCCTATGATCAAATGGTCCTATTAGCAGAACGTCCTAAGATCAAATGGTCCTATTAGCAGAACGTCCTATGATCAAATGGTCCTATTAACAGAACGTCCTATGATCAAATGGTCCTATTAACAGAACGTCCTATGATCAAATGGTCCTATTAACAGAACGTCCTACTATCAAATGGTCCTATTAACAGAACGTCCTATGATCAAATGGTCCTATTAGCAGAACGTCCTATGATCAAATGATCCTATTAGCAGAACGTCCTATGATCAAATGGTCCTATTAGCAGAACGTCCTATGATCAAATGGTCCTATTAACAGAACGTCCTATGATCAAATGGTCCTATTAAAAGAACGTCCTATGATCAAATGGTCCTATTAACAGAACGTCCTACTATCAAATGGTCCTATTACCAGAACGTCCTATGATCAAATGGTCCTATTAGCAGAACGTCCTATGATCAAATGGTCCTATTAGCAGAACATCCTACTATTAAATGGTCCTATTTATTAGCAAAACGTCCTATGATCAAATGGTCCTATTAGCAGAACGTCCTATGATCAAATGGTCCTATTAGCAGAACGTCCTATGATCATATGGTCCTATTAGCAGAACGTCCTATGATCAAATGGTCCTACTAACAGAACGTCCTACTATCAAATGGTCCTATTAACAGAACGTCCTATGATCAAATGGTCCTATTAGCAGAACGTCCTATGATCAAATGGTCCTATTAACAGAACGTCCTACTATCAAATGGTCCTATTAACAGAACGTCCTATGATCAAATGGTCCTATGAACAGAACGTCCAATGATCAAATGGTCCTATTAACAGAACGTCCTATGATCAAATGGTCCTATTAACAGAACGTCCTACTATCAAATGGTCCTATTAAAAGAACGTTATGATCAAATGGTCCTATTAACAGAACGTCCTACTATCAAATGGTCCTATTAAAAGAACGTCCTATGATCAAATGGTCCTATTAACAGAACGTCCTATGATCAAATGGTCCTATGAACAGAACGTCCAATGATCAAATGGTCCTATTAGCAGAACATCCTACTATTAAATGGTCCTATTTATTAGCAAAACGTCCTATGATCAAATGGTCCTATTAGGAGAACGTTATGATCAAATGGTCCTATTAGCAGAACGTCCTATGATCAAACGGTCCTATTAACAGAACGTCCTATGATCAAATGGTCCTATTAGCAGAACGTCCTACTATCAAATGGTCCTATTAACAGAACGTCCTATGATCAAATGGTCCTATTAGCAGAACGTCCTATGATCAAATGGTCCTATTAACAGAACGTCCTACTATCAAATGGTCCTATTAACAGAACGTCCTATGATCAAATGGTCCTATGAACAGAACGTCCAATGATCAAATGGTCCTATTAACAGAACGTCCTATGATCAAAGGGTACTATTAGCAGAACGTCCTGTGATCAAATGGTCCTATTACCAGAACGTCCTATGATCAAATGGTCCTATTAGCAGAACGTCCTATGATCAAATGGTCCTATTAACAGAACGTCCTATGATCAAATGGTCCTATTAGCAGAACGTCCTATGATCAAATGGTCCTATTAGCAGAACGTCCTATGATCAAATGGTCCTATTAGCACAACGTCCTATGATCAAATGGTCCTATTAGCAGAACATCCTAATATAAAATGGTCCTATTTATTAGCAAAACGTCCTATGATCAAATGGTCCTATTAGCAGAACGTCCTATGATCAAATGGTCCTATTAGCAGAACGTCCTATGATCAAATGGTCCTATTAACAGAACGTCCTATGATCAAATGGTCCTATTAAAAGAACGTCCTATGATCAAATGGTCCTATTAACAGAACGTCCTACTATCAAATGGTCCTATTAACAGAACGTCCTATGATCAAATGGTCCTATTAGCAGAACGTCCTATGATCAAATGATCCTATTAGCAGAACGTCCTATGATCAAATGGTCCTATTAGCAGAACGTCCTATGATCAAATGGTCCTATTAACAGAACGTCCTATGATCAAATGGTCCTATTAAAAGAACGTCCTATGATCAAATGGTCCTATTAACAGAACGTCCTACTATCAAATGGTCCTATTACCAGAACGTCCTATGATCAAATGGTCCTATTAGCAGAACGTCCTATGATCAAATGGTCCTATTAGCAGAACGTCCTACTATTAAATGGTCCTATTTATTAGCAAAACGTCCTATGATCAAATGGTCCTATTAGCAGAACGTCCTATGATCAAATGGTCCTATTAGCAGAACGTCCTATGATCAAATGGTCCTATTAGCAGAACGTCCTATGATCAAATGGTCCTACTAACAGAACGTCCTACTATCAAATGGTCCTATTAACAGAACGTCCTATGATCAAATGGTCCTATTAGCAGAACGTCCTATGATCAAATGGTCCTATTAACAGAACGTCCTACTATCAAATGGTCCTATTAACAGAACGTCCTATGATCAAATGGTCCTATGAACAGAACGTCCAATGATCAAATGGTCCTATTAACAGAACGTCCTATGATCAAATGGTCCTATTAACAGAACGTCCTACTATCAAATGGTCCTATTAAAAGAACGTTATGATCAAATGGTCCTATTAACAGAACGTCCTACTATCAAATGGTCCTATTAAAAGAACGTCCTATGATCAAATGGTCCTATTAACAGAACGTCCTATGATCAAATGGTCCTATTAACAGAACGTCCTATGATCAAATGGTCCTATGAACAGAACGTCCTATGATCAAATGGTCCTATTAACAGAACGTCCTATGATCAAATGGTCCTATTAGCAGAACGTCCTATGATCAAATGGTCCTATTAGCAGAACGTCCTATGATCAAATGGTCCTATTAGCAGAACGTCCTATGATCAAATGGTCCTATTAGCAGAACGTCCTATGATCAAATGGTCCTATTAGCAGAACGTCCTATGATCAAATGGTCCTATTAGCAGAACGTCCTATGATCAAATGGTCCTATTAGCAGAACATCCTACTATTAAATGGTCCTATTTATTAGCAAGACGTCCTATGATCAAATGGTCCTGTTAGCAGAACGTCCTATGATCAAATGGTCCTATTAGCAGAACGTCCTATGATCAAATGGTCCTATTAGCAGAACGTCCTATGATCAAATGGTCCTATTAACAGAACGTCCTATGATCAAATGGTCCTATTAGCAGAACGTCCTATGATCAAATGGTCCTATTAGCAGAACGTCCTATGATCAAATGGTCCTATTAGCAGAACGTCCTATGATCAAATGGTCCTATTAGCAGAACGTCCTATGATCAAATGGTCCTATTAGCCGAACGTCCTATGATCAAATGGTCCTATTAGCAGAACATCCTACTATTAAATGGTCCTATTTATTAGCAAAACGTCCTATGATCAAATGGTCCTATTAGCAGAACGTCCTATGATCAAATGGTCCTATTAGCAGAACGTTATGATCAAATGGTCCTATTAGCAGAACGTCCTATGATCAAACGGTCCTATTAGCAGAACGTCCTATGATCAAATGGTCCTATTAACAGAACGTCCTATGATCAAATGGTCCTATTAGCAGAACGTCCTATGATCAAATGGTCCTATTAACAGAACGTCCTACTATCAAATGGTCCTATTAGCAGAACGTCCTATGATCAAATGGTCCTATTAGCAGAACATCCTACTATTAAATGGTCCTATTTATTAGCAAAACGTCCTATGATCAAATGGTCCTATTAGCAGAACGTCCTATGATCAAATGGTCCTATTAGCAGAACGTCCTATGATCAAATGGTCCTATTAGCAGAACGTCCTATGATCAAATGGTCCTATTAGCAGAACGTCCTATGATCAAATGGTCCTATTAGCAGAACATCCTACTATTAAATGGTCCTATTTATTAGCAAGACGTCCTATGATCAAATGGTCCTGTTAGCAGAACGTCCTATGATCAAATGGTCCTATTAGCAGAACGTCCTATGATCAAATGGTCCTATTAGCAGAACGACCTATGATCAAATGGTCCTATTAACAGAACGTCCTATGATCAAATGGTCCTACTAACAGAACGTCCTACTATCAAATGGTCCTATTAACAGAACGTCCTATGATCAAATGGTCCTATTAGCAGAACGTCCTATGATCAAATGGTCCTATTAACAGAACGTCCTACTATCAAATGGTCCTATTAACAGAACGTCCTATGATCAAATGGTCCTATGAACAGAACGTCCAATGATCAAATGGTCCTATTAACAGAACGTCCTATGATCAAATGGTCCTATTAACAGAACGTCCTACTATCAAATTGTCCTATTAAAAGAACGTTATGATCAAATGGTCCTATTAACAGAACGTCCTACTATCAAATGGTCCTATTAAAAGAACGTCCTATGATCAAATGGTCCTATTAACAGAACGTCCTATGATCAAATGGTCCTATTAACAGAACGTCCTATGATCAAATGGTCCTATGAACAGAACGTCCTATGATCAAATGGTCCTATTAACAGAACGTCCTATGATCAAATGGTCCTATTAGCAGAACGTCCTATGATCAAATGGTCCTATTAGCAGAACGTCCTATGATCAAATGGTCCTATTAGCAGAACGTCCTATGATCAAATGGTCCTATTAGCAGAACGTCCTATGATCAAATGGTCCTATTAGCAGAACGTCCTATGATCAAATGGTCCTATTAGCAGAACGTCCTATGATCAAATGGTCCTATTAGCAGAACATCCTACTATTAAATGGTCCTATTTATTAGCAAGACGTCCTATGATCAAATGGTCCTGTTAGCAGAACGTCCTATGATCAAATGGTCCTATTAGCAGAACGTCCTATGATCAAATGGTCCTATTAGCAGAACGTCCTATGATCAAATGGTCCTATTAACAGAACGTCCTATGATCAAATGGTCCTATTAGCAGAACGTCCTATGATCAAATGGTCCTATTAGCAGAACGTCCTATGATCAAATGGTCCTATTAGCAGAACGTCCTATGATCAAATGGTCCTATTAGCAGAACGTCCTATGATCAAATGGTCCTATTACCCGAACGTCCTATGATCAAATGGTCCTATTAGCAGAACATCCTACTATTAAATGGTCCTATTTATTAGCAAAACGTCCTATGATCAAATGGTCCTATTAGCAGAACGTCCTATGATCAAATGGTCCTATTAGCAGAACGTTATGATCAAATGGTCCTATTAGCAGAACGTCCTATGATCAAACGGTCCTATTAGCAGAACGTCCTATGATCAAATGGTCCTATTAACAGAACGTCCTATGATCAAATGGTCCTATTAGCAGAACGTCCTATGATCAAATGGTCCTATTAACAGAACGTCCTACTATCAAATGGTCCTATTAGCAGAACGTCCTATGATCAAATGGTCCTATTAGCAGAACATCCTACTATTAAATGGTCCTATTTATTAGCAAAACGTCCTATGATCAAATGGTCCTATTAGCAGAACGTCCTATGATCAAATGGTCCTATTAGCAGAACGTCCTATGATCAAATGGTCCTATTAGCAGAACGTCCTATGATCAAATGGTCCTATTAGCAGAACGTCCTATGATCAAATGGTCCTATTAGCAGAACATCCTACTATTAAATGGTCCTATTTATTAGCAAGACGTCCTATGATCAAATGGTCCTGTTAGCAGAACGTCCTATGATCAAATGGTCCTATTAGCAGAACGTCCTATGATCAAATGGTCCTATTAGCAGAACGACCTATGATCAAATGGTCCTATTAACAGAACGTCCTATGATCAAATGGTCCTATTAGCAGAACGTCCTATGATCAAATGGTCCTATTAGCAGAACGTCCTATGATCAAATGGTCCTATTAGCAGAACGTCCTATGATCAAATGGTCCTATTAGCAGAACGTCCTATGATCAAATGGTCCTATTAGCCGAACGTCCTATGATCAAATGGTCCTATTAGCAGAACATCCTACTATTAAATGGTCCTATTTATTAGCAAAACGTCCTATGATCAAATGGTCCTATTAGCAGAACGTCCTATGATCAAATGGTCCTATTAGCAGAACGTTATGATCAAATGGTCCTATTAGCAGAACGTCCTATGATCAAACGGTCCTATTAGCAGAACGTCCTATGATCAAATGGTCCTATTAACAGAACGTCCTATGATCAAATGGTCCTATTAGCAGAACGTCCTATGATCAAATGGTCCTATTAACAGAACGTCCTATGATCAAATGGTCCTATTAGCAGAACGTCCTACTATCAAATGGTCCTATTAACAGAACGTCCTATGGTCAAATGGTCCTATTAACAGAACGTCCTATAATCAAAGGGTACTATTAGCAGAACGTCCTGTGATCAAATGGTCTTATTAGCAGAACATCCTACTATTAAATGGTCCTATTTATTAGCAAAACGTCCTATGATCAAATGGTCCTATTAGGAGAACGTTATGATCAAATGGTCCTATTAGCAGAACGTCCTATGATCAAACGGTCCTATTAACAGAACGTCCTATGATCAAATGGTCCTATTAGCAGAACGTCCTACTATCAAATGCTCCTATTAACAGAACGTCCAATGATCAAATGGTCCTATTAACAGAACGTCTTATGATCAAATGGTCCTATTAACAGAACATCCTATGATCAAATGGTCCTATTAACAGAACGTCCTATGATCAAATGGTCCTATTAACAGAACGTCCTACTATCAAATGGTCCTATTAAAAGAACGTCCTATGATCAAATGGTCCTATTAACAGAACGTCCTATGATCAAATGGTCCTATTAAAAGTACGTCCTATGATCAAATGGTCCTATTAGCAGAACGTCCTATGATCAAATGGTCCTATTAGCAGAACATCCTACTATTAAATGGTCCTATTTATTAGCAAAACGTCCTATGATCAAATGGTCCTATTAGCAGAACGTCCTATGATCAAATGGTCCTATTAGCAGAACGTCCTATGATCAAATGGTCCTATTAGCAGAACGTCCTATGATCAAATGGTCCTATTAGCAGAACGTCCTATGATCAAATGGTCCTATTAGCAGAACATCCTACTATTAAATGGTCCTATTTATTAGCAAGACGTCCTATGATCAAATGGTCCTATTAGCAGAACGTCCTATGATCAAATGGTCCTATTAGCAGAACGTCCTATGATCAAATGGTCCTATTAGCAGAACGTCCTATAATCAAATGGTCCTATTAGCAGAACGTCCTATGATCAAATGGTCCTATTAGCAGAACATCCTACTATTAAATGGTCCTATTTATTAGCAAAACGTCCTATGATCAAATGGTCCTATTAGCAGAACGTCCTATGATCAAATGGTCCTATTAGCAGAACGTCCTATGATCAAATGGTCCTATTAGCAGAACGTCCTATGATCAAATGGTCCTATTAGCAGAACGTCCTATGATCAAATGGTCCTATTAGCAGAACATCCTACTATTAAATGGTCCTATTTATTAGCAAGACGTCCTATGATCAAATGGTCCTGTTAGCAGAACGTCCTATGATCAAATGGTCCTATTAGCAGAACGTCCTATGATCAAATGGTCCTATTAGCAGAACGTCCTATGATCAAATGGTCCTATTAACAGAACGTCCTATGATCAAATGGTCCTATTAGCAGAACGTCCTATGATCAAATGGTCCTATTAGCAGAACGTCCTATGATCAAATGGTCCTATTAGCAGAACGTCCTATGATCAAATGGTCCTATTAGCAGAACGTCCTATGATCAAATGGTCCTATTAGCCGAACGTCCTATGATCAAATGGTCCTATTAGCAGAACATCCTACTATTAAATGGTCCTATTTATTAGCAAAACGTCCTATGATCAAATGGTCCTATTAGCAGAACGTCCTATGATCAAATGGTCCTATTAGCAGAACGTTATGATCAAATGGTCCTATTAGCAGAACGTCCTATGATCAAATGGTCCTATTAGCAGAACGTCCTATGATCAAATGGTCCTATTAGCAGAACGTCCTATGATCAAATGGTCCTATTAGCAGAACATCCTACTATTAAATGGTCCTATTTATTAGCAAGACGTCCTATGATCAAATGGTCCTATTAGCAGAACGTCCTATGATCAAATGGTCCTATTAGCAGAACGTCCTATGATCAAATGGTCCTATTAGCAGAACGTCCTATAATCAAATGGTCCTATTAGCAGAACGTCCTATGATCAAATGGTCCTATTAGCAGAACATCCTACTATTAAATGGTCCTATTTATTAGCAAAACGTCCTATGATCAAATGGTCCTATTAGCAGAACGTCCTATGATCAAATGGTCCTATTAGCAGAACGTCCTATGATCAAATGGTCCTATTAGCAGAACGTCCTATGATCAAATGGTCCTATTAGCAGAACGTCCTATGATCAAATGGTCCTATTAGCAGAACATCCTACTATTAAATGGTCCTATTTATTAGCAAGACGTCCTATGATCAAATGGTCCTGTTAGCAGAACGTCCTATGATCAAATGGTCCTATTAGCAGAACGTCCTATGATCAAATGGTCCTATTAGCAGAACGACCTATGATCAAATGGTCCTATTAACAGAACGTCCTATGATCAAATGGTCCTATTAGCAGAACGTCCTATGATCAAATGGTCCTATTAGCAGAACGTCCTATGATCAAATGGTCCTATTAGCAGAACGTCCTATGATCAAATGGTCCTATTAGCAGAACGTCCTATGATCAAATGGTCCTATTAGCAGAACATCCTACTATTAAATGGTCCTATTTATTAGCAAAACGTCCTATGATCAAATGGTCCTATTAGCAGAACGTCCTATGATCAAATGGTCCTATTAGCAGAACGTTATGATCAAATGGTCCTATTAGCAGAACGTCCTATGATCAAACGGTCCTATTAGCAGAACGTCCTATGATCAAATGGTCCTATTAACAGAACGTCCTATGATCAAATGGTCCTATTAGCAGAACGTCCTATGATCAAATGGTCCTATTAACAGAACGTCCTATGATCAAATGGTCCTATTAGCAGAACTTCCTACTATCAAATGGTCCTATTAACAGAACGTCCTATGGTCAAATGGTCCTATTAACAGAACGTCCTATAATCAAAGGGTACTATTAGCAGAACGTCCTGTGATCAAATGGTCCTATTAGCAGAACATCCTACTATTAAATGGTCCTATTTATTAGCAAAACGTCCTATGATCAAATGGTCCTATTAGGAGAACGTTATGATCAAATGGTCCTATTAGCAGAACGTCCTATGATCAAACGGTCCTATTAACAGAACGTCCTATGATCAAATGGTCCTATTAGCAGAACGTCCTACTATCAAATGCTCCTATTAACAGAACGTCCTATGATCAAATGGTCCTATTAACAGAACGTCTTATGATCAAATGGTCCTATTAACAGAACATCCTATGATCAAATGGTCCTATTAACAGAACGTCCTATGATCAAATGGTCCTATTAACAGAACGTCCTACTATCAAATGGTCCTATTAAAAGAACGTCCTATGATCAAATGGTCCTATTAACAGAACGTCCTATGATCAAATGGTCCTATTAAAAGTACGTCCTATGATCAAATGGTCCTATTAGCAGAACGTCCTATGATCAAATGGTCCTATTAGCAGAACATCCTACTATTAAATGGTCCTATTTATTAGCAAAACGTCCTATGATCAAATGGTCCTATTAGCAGAACGTCCTATGATCAAATGGTCCTATTAGCAGAACGTCCTATGATCAAATGGTCCTATTAGCAGAACGTCCTATGATCAAATGGTCCTATTAGCAGAACGTCCTATGATCAAATGGTCCTATTAGCAGAACATCCTACTATTAAATGGTCCTATTTATTAGCAAGACGTCCTATGATCAAATGGTCCTATTAGCAGAACGTCCTATGATCAAATGGTCCTATTAGCAGAACGTCCTATGATCAAATGGTCCTATTAGCAGAACGTCCTATAATCAAATGGTCCTATTAGCAGAACGTCCTATGATCAAATGGTCCTATTAGCAGAACATCCTACTATTAAATGGTCCTATTTATTAGCAAAACGTCCTATGATCAAATGGTCCTATTAGCAGAACGTCCTATGATCAAATGGTCCTATTAGCAGAACGTCCTATGATCAAATGGTCCTATTAGCAGAACGTCCTATGATCAAATGGTCCTATTAGCAGAACGTCCTATGATCAAATGGTCCTATTAGCAGAACATCCTACTATTAAATGGTCCTATTTATTAGCAAGACGTCCTATGATCAAATGGTCCTGTTAGCAGAACGTCCTATGATCAAATGGTCCTATTAGCAGAACGTCCTATGATCAAATGGTCCTATTAGCAGAACGTCCTATGATCAAATGGTCCTATTAACAGAACGTCCTATGATCAAATGGTCCTATTAGCAGAACGTCCTATGATCAAATGGTCCTATTAGCAGAACGTCCTATGATCAAATGGTCCTATTAGCAGAACGTCCTATGATCAAATGGTCCTATTAGCAGAACGTCCTATGATCAAATGGTCCTATTAGCCGAACGTCCTATGATCAAATGGTCCTATTAGCAGAACATCCTACTATTAAATGGTCCTATTTATTAGCAAAACGTCCTATGATCAAATGGTCCTATTAGCAGAACGTCCTATGATCAAATGGTCCTATTAGCAGAACGTTATGATCAAATGGTCCTATTAGCAGAACGTCCTATGATCAAACGGTCCTATTAGCAGAACGTCCTATGATCAAATGGTCCTATTAACAGAACGTCCTATGATCAAATGGTCCTATTAGCAGAACGTCCTATGATCAAATGGTCCTATTAACAGAACGTCCTATGATCAAATGGTCCTATTAGCAGAACGTCCTACTATCAAATGGTCCTATTAACAGAACGTCCTATGGTCAAATGGTCCTATTAACAGAACGTCCTATGATCAAAGGGTACTATTAGCAGAACGTCCTGTGATCAAATGGTCCTATTAGCAGAACATCCTACTATTAAATGGTCCTATTTATTAGCAAAACGTCCTATGATCAAATGGTCCTATTAGGAGAACGTTATGATCAAATATTCCTATTAGCAGAACGTCCTATGATCAAACGGTCCTATTAACAGAACGTCCTATGATCAAATGGTCCTATTAGCAGAACGTCCTACTATCAAATGCTCCTATTAACAGAACGTCCTATGATCAAATGGTCCTATTAACAGAACGTCTTATGATCAAATGGTCCTATTAACAGAACATCCTATGATCAAATGGTCCTATTAACAGAACGTCCTATGATCAAATGGTCCTATTAACAGAACGTCCTACTATCAAATGGTCCTATTAAAAGAACGTCCTATGATCAAATGGTCCTATTAACAGAACGTCCTATGATCAAATGGTCCTATTAAAAGTACGTCCTATGATCAAATGGTCCTATTAACAGAACGTCCTATGATCAAATGGTCCTATTAGCAGAACGTCCTATGATCAAATGGTCCTATGAACAGAACGTCCTATGATCAAATGGTCCTATTAACAGAACGTCCTATGATCAAATGGTCCTATTAAAAGAACGTCCAATGATCAAAGGGTACTATTAGCAGAACGTCCTGTGATCAAATGGTCCTATTACCAGAACGTCCTATGATCAAATGGTCCTATTAGCAGAACGTCCTATGATCAAATGGTCCTATTAACAGAACGTCCTATGATCAAATGGTCCTATTAGCAGAACGTCCTATGATCAAATGGTCCTATTAGCAGAACGTCCTATGATCAAATGGTCCTATTAGCACAACGTCCTATGATCAAATGGTCCTATTAGCAGAACATCCTAATATAAAATGGTCCTATTTATTAGCAAAACGTCCTATGATCAAATGGTCCTATTAGCAGAACGTCCTAAGATCAAATGGTCCTATTAGCAGAACGTCCTATGATCAAATGGTCCTATTAACAGAACGTCCTATGATCAAATGGTCCTATTAAAAGAACGTCCTATGATCAAATGGTCCTATTAACAGAACGTCCTACTATCAAATGGTCCTATTAACAGAACGTCCTATGATCAAATGGTCCTATTAGCAGAACGTCCTATGATCAAATGATCCTATTAGCAGAACGTCCTATGATCAAATGGTCCTATTAGCAGAACGTCCTATGATCAAATGGTCCTATTAACAGAACGTCCTATGATCAAATGGTCCTATTAAAAGAACGTCCTATGATCAAATGGTCCTATTAACAGAACGTCCTACTATCAAATGGTCCTATTACCAGAACGTCCTATGATCAAATGGTCCTATTAGCAGAACGTCCTATGATCAAATGGTCCTATTAGCAGAACATCCTACTATTAAATGGTCCTATTTATTAGCAAAACGTCCTATGATCAAATGGTCCTATTAGCAGAACGTCCTATGATCAAATGGTCCTATTAGCAGAACGTCCTATGATCAAATGGTCCTATTAGCAGAACGTCCTATGATCAAATGGTCCTACTAACAGAACGTCCTACTATCAAATGGTCCTATTAACAGAACGTCCTATGATCAAATGGTCCTATTAGCAGAACGTCCTATGATCAAATGGTCCTATTAGCAGAACGTCCTATGATCAAATGGTCCTATTAACAGAACGTCCTACTATCAAATGGTCCTATTAACAGAACGTCCTATGATCAAATGGTCCTATTAACAGAACGTCCTATGATCAAATGGTCCTATTAACAGAACGTCCTACTATCAAATGGTCCTATTAAAAGAACGTTATGATCAAATGGTCCTATTAACAGAACGTCCTACTATCAAATGGTCCTATTAAAAGAACGTCCTATGATCAAATGGTCCTATTAACAGAACGTCCTATGATCAAATGGTCCTATTAACAGAACGTCCTATGATCAAATGGTCCTATGAACAGAACGTCCTATGATCAAATGGTCCTATTAACAGAACGTCCTATGATCAAATGGTCCTATTAGCAGAACGTCCTATGATCAAATGGTCCTATTAGCAGAACGTCCTATGATCAAATGGTCCTATTAGCAGAACGTCCTATGATCAAATGGTCCTATTAGCAGAACATCCTACTATTAAATGGTCCTATTTATTAGCAAAACGTCCTATGATCAAATGGTCCTATTAGCAGAACGTCCTATGATCAAATGGTCCTATTAGCAGAACGTCCTATGATCAAATGGTCCTATTAGCAGAACGTCCTATGATCAAATGGTCCTATTAACAGAACGTCCTATGATCAAATGGTCCTATTAGCAGAACGTCCTATGATCAAATGGTCCTATAAGCAGATCGTCCTATGATCAAATGGTCCTATTAGCAGAACGTCCTATGATCAAATGGTCCTATTAGCCGAACGTCCTATGATCAAATGGTCCTATTAGCAGAACATCCTACTATTAAATGGTCCTATTTATTAGCAAAACGTCCTATGATCAAATGGTCCTATTAGCAGAACGTCCTATGATCAAATGGTCCTATTAGCAGAACGTTATGATCAAATGGTCCTATTAGCAGAACGTCCTATGATCAAACGGTCCTATTAGCAGAACGTCCTATGATCAAATGGTCCTATTAACAGAACGTCCTATGATCAAATGGTCCTATTAGCAGAACGTCCTATGATCAAATGGTCCTATTAACAGAACGTCCTATGATCAAATGGTCCTATTAGCAGAACGTCCTACTATCAAATGGTCCTATTAACAGAACGTCCTATGGTCAAATGGTCCTATTAACAGAACGTCCTATGATCAAAGGGTACTATTAGCAGAACGTCCTGTGATCAAATGGTCGTATTAGCAGAACATCCTACTATTAAATGGTCCTATTTATTAGCAAAACGTCCTATGTTCAAATGGTCCTATTAGCAGAACGTTATGATCAAATGGTCCTATTAGCAGAATGTCCTATGATCAAACGGTCCTATTAACAGAACGTCCTATGATCAAATGGTCCTATTAGCACAACGTCCTACTATCAAATGCTCCTATTAACAGAACGTCCTATGATCAAATGGTCCTATTAACAGAACGTCCTATGATCAAATGGTCCTATTAGCAGAACGTCCTATGATCAAATGGTCCTATTAGCAGAACGTCCTATGATCAAATGGTCCTGTTAGCACAACGTCCTATGATCAAATGGTCCTATTAGCAGAACATCCTAATATAAAATGGTCCTATTTATTAGCAAAACGTCCTATGATCAAATGGTCCTATTAGCAGAACGTCCTATGATCAAATGGTCCTATTAGCAAAACGTCCTATGATCAAATGGTCCTATTAACAGAACGTCCTATGATCAAATGGTCCTATTAAAAGAACGTCCTATGATCAAATGGTCCTATTAACAGAACGTCCTACTATCAAATGGTCCTATTAGCAGAACGTCCTATGACCAAATGGTCCTATTAACAGAACGTCCTACTATCAAATGGTCCTATTAACAGAACGTCCTATGATCAAATGGTCCTATTAACAGAACGTCCTATGATCAAATGGTCCTATTAACAGAACGTCCTACTATCAAATGGTCGTATTTAAAGAACGTCCTATGATCAAATGGTCCTATTAACAGAACGTCCTATGATCAAATGGTCCTATTAACAGAACGTCCTATGATCAAATGGTCCTATGAACAGAACGTCCTATGATCAAATGGTCCTATTAACAGAACGTCCTATGATCAAATGGTCCTTTTAAAAGAACGTCCTATGATCAAATGGTCCTATTAACAGAACGTCCTACTATCAAATGGTCCTATTACCAGAACGTCCTATGATCAAATGGTCCTATTAGCAGAACGTCCTATGATCAAATGGTCCTATTAACAGAACGTCCTATGATCAAATGGTCCTATTAGCAGAACGTCCTATGATCAAATGGTCCTATTAGCAGAACGTCCTATGATCAAATGGTCCTATTAGCAGAACGTCCTATGATCAAATGGTCCTATTAGCAGAACGTCCTATGATCAAATGGTCCTATTAGCAGAACATCCTACTATTAAATGGTCCTATTTATTAGCAAAACGTCCTATGATCAAATGGTCCTATTAGCAGAACGTCCTATGATCAAATGGTCCTATTAGCAGAACGTCCTATGATCAAATGGTCCTATTAACAGAACGTCCTATGATCAAATGGTCCTATTAGCAGAACGTCCTATGATCAAATGGTCCTATTAGCAGAACGTCCTATGATCAAATGGTCCTATTAGCAGAACGTCCTATGATCAAATGGTCCTATTAGCCGAACGTCCTATGATCAAATGGTCCTATTAGCAGAACATCCTACTATTAAATGGTCCTATTTATTAGCAAAACGTCCTATGATCAAATGGTCCTATTAGCAGAACGTCCTATGATCAAATGGTCCTATTAGCAGAACGTTATGATCAAATGGTCCTATTAGCAGAACGTCCTATGATCAAACGGTCCTATTAGCAGAACGTCCTATGATCAAATGGTCCTATTAACAGAACGTCCTATGATCAAATGGTCCTATTAGCAGAACGTCCTATGATCAAATGGTCCTATTAACAGAACGTCCTATGATCAAATGGTCCTATTAGCAGAACGTCCTACTATCAAATGGTCCTATTAACAGAACGTCCTATGGTCAAATGGTCCTATTAACAGAACGTCCTATGATCAAAGGGTACTATTAGCGGAACGTCCTGTGATCAAATGGTCTTATTAGCAGAACATCCTACTATTAAATGGTCCTATTTATTAGCAAAACGTCCTATTATCAAATTGTCCTATTAGCAGAACGTTATGATCAAATGGTCCTATTAGCAGAATGTCCTATGATCAAACGGTCCTATTAACAGAACGTCCTATGATCAAATGGTCCTATTAGCAGAACGTCCTACTATCAAATGCTCCTATTAACAGAACGTCCTATGATCAAATGGTCCTATTAACAGAACGTCCTATGATCAAATGGTCCTATTAGCAGAACGTCCTATGATCAAATGGTCCTATTAGCAGAACGTCCTAGGATCAAATGGTCCTATTAGCACAACGTCCTATGATCAAATGGTCCTATTAGCAGAACATCCTAATATAAAATGGTCCTATTTATTAGCAAAACGTCCTATGATCAAATGGTCCTATTAGCAGAACGTCCTATGATCAAATGGTCCTATTAGCAGAACGTCCTATGATCAAACGGTCCTATTAACAGAACGTCCTATGATCAAATGGTCCTATTAACAGAACGTCCTATGATCAAATGGTCCTATTAACAGAACGCCCTACTATCAAATGGTCCTATTAGCAGAACGTCCTATGACCAAATGGTCCTATTAACAGAACGTCCTACTATCAAATGGTCCTATTAACAGAACGTCCTATGATCAAATGGTCCTATTAACAGAACGTCCTATGATCAAATGGTCCTATTAACAGAACGTCCTACTATCAAATGGTCCTATTAAAAGAACGTCCTATGATCAAATGGTCCTATTAACAGAACGTCCTATGATCAAATGGTCCTATTAACAGAACGTCCTATGATCAAATGGTCCTATTAGCAGAACGTCCTATGATCAAATGGTCCTATTAGCAGAACGTCCTATGATCAAATGGTCCTATTAGCAGAACGTCCTATGATCAAATGGTCCTATTAGCAGAACATCCTACTATTAAATGGTCCTATTTATTAGCAAAACGTCCTATGATCAAATGGTCCTATTAGCAGAACGTCCTATGATCAAATGGTCCTATTAGCAGAACGTCCTATGATCAAATGGTCCTATTAACAGAACGTCCTATGATCAAATGGTCCTATTAGCAGAACGTCCTATGATCAAATGGTCCTATTAGCAGAACGTCCTATGATCAAATGGTCCTATTAGCAGAACGTCCTATGATCAAATGGTCCTATTAGCCGAACGTCCTATGATCAAATGGTCCTATTAGCAGAACATCCTACTATTAAATGGTCCTATTTATTAGCAAAACGTCCTATGATCAAATGGTCCTATTAGCAGAACGTCCTATGATCAAATGGTCCTATTAGCAGAACGTTATGATCAAATGGTCCTATTAGCAGAACGTCCTATGATCAAACGGTCCTATTAGCAGAACGTCCTATGATCAAATGGTCCTATTAACAGAACGTCCTATGATCAAATGGTCCTATTAGCAGAACGTCCTATGATCAAATGGTCCTATTAACAGAACGTCCTATGATCAAATGGTCCTATTAGCAGAACGTCCTACTATCAAATGGTCCTATTAACAGAACGTCCTATGGTCAAATGGTCCTATTAACAGAACGTCCTATGATCAAAGGGTACTATTAGCGGAACGTCCTGTGATCAAATGGTCCTATTAGCAGAACATCCTACTATTAAATGGTCCTATTTATTAGCAAAACGTCCTATTATCAAATGGTCCTATTAGCAGAACGTTATGATCAAATGGTCCTATTAGCAGAATGTCCTATGATCAAACGGTCCTATTAACAGAACGTCCTATGATCAAATGGTCCTATTAGCAGAACGTCCTACTATCAAATGCTCCTATTAACAGAACGTCCTATGATCAAATGGTCCTATTAACAGAACGTCCTATGATCAAATGGTCCTATTAGCAGAACGTCCTATGATCAAATGGTCCTATTAGCAGAACGTCCTAGGATCAAATGGTCCTATTAGCACAACGTCCTATGATCAAATGGTCCTATTAGCAGAACATCCTAATATAAAATGGTCCTATTTATTAGCAAAACGTCCTATGATCAAATGGTCCTATTAGCAGAACGTCCTATGATCAAATGGTCCTATTAGCAGAACGTCCTATGATCAAATGGTCCTATTAACAGAACGTCCTATGATCAAATGGTCCTATTAAAAGAACGTCCTATGATCAAATGGTCCTATTAACAGAACGTCCTACTATCAAATGGTCCTATTAGCAGAACGTCCTATGACCAAATGGTCCTATTAGCAGAACGTCCTACTATCAAATGGTCCTATTAACAGAACGTCCTATGATCAAATGGTCCTATTAACAGAACGTCCTATGATCAAATGGTCCTATTAACAGAACGTCCTACTATCAAATGGTCCTATTAACAGAACGTCCTATGATCAAATGGTCCTATTAACAGAACGTCCTATGATCAAATGGTCCTATTAACAGAACATCCTATGATCAAATGGTCCTATGAACAGAACGTCCTATGATCAAATGGTCCTATTAACAGAACGTCCTATGATCAAATGGTCCTATTAAAAGAACGTCCTATGATCAAATGGTCCTATTAACAGAACGTCCTACTATCAAATGGTCCTATTACCAGAACGTCCTATGATCAAATGGTCCTATTAGCAGAACGTCCTATGATCAAATGGTCCTATTAGCAGAACGTCCTATGATCAAATGGTCCTATTAGCAGAACGTCCTATGATCAAATGGTCCTATTAGCAGAACGTCCTATGATCAAATGGTCCTATTAGCAGAACATCCTACTATTAAATGGTCCTATTTATTAGCAAAACGTCCTATGATCAAATGGTCCTATTAGCAGAACGTCCTATGATCAAATGGTCCTATTAGCAGAACGTCCTATGATCAAATGGTCCTATTAGCAGAACGTCCTATGATCAAATGGTCCTATTAGCAGAACGTCCTATGATCAAATGGTCCTATTAGCAGAACGTCCTAGGATCAAATGGTCCTATTAGCACAACGTCCTATGATCAAATGGTCCTATTAGCAGAACATCCTAATATAAAATGGTCCTATTTATTAGCAAAACGTCCTATGATCAAATGGTCCTATTAGCAGAACGTCCTATGATCAAATGGTCCTATTAGCAGAACGTCCTATGATCAAATGGTCCTATTAACAGAACGTCCTATGATCAAATGGTCCTATTTAAAGAACGTCCTATGATCAAATGGTCCTATTAACAGAACGCCCTACTATCAAATGGTCCTATTAGCAGAACGTCCTATGACCAAATGGTCCTATTAACAGAACGTCCTACTATCAAATGGTCCTATTAACAGAACGTCCTATGATCAAATGGTCCTATTAACAGAACGTCCTATGATCAAATGGTCCTATTAACAGAACGTCCTACTATCAAATGGTCGTATTAAAAGAACGTCCTATGATCAAATGGTCCTATTAACAGAACGTCCTATGATCAAATGGTCCTATTAACAGAACGTCCTATGATCAAATGGTCCTATGAACAGAACGTCCTATGATCAAATGGTCCTATTAACAGAACGTCCTATGATCAAATGGTCCTATTAAAAGAACGTCCTATGATCAAATGGTCCTATTAACAGAACGTCCTACTATCAAATGGTCCTATTACCAGAACGTCCTATGATCAAATGGTCCTATTAGCAGAACGTCCTATGATCAAATGGTCCTATTAACAGAACGTCCTATGATCAAATGGTCCTATTAGCAGAACGTCCTATGATCAAATGGTCCTATTAGCAGAACGTCCTATGATCAAATGGTCCTATTAGCAGAACATCCTACTATTAAATGGTCCTATTTATTAGCAAAACGTCCTATGATCAAATGGTCCTATTAGCAGAACGTCCTATGATCAAATGGTCCTATTAGCAGAACGTCCTATGATCAAATGGTCCTATTAGCAGAACGTCCTATGATCAAATGGTCCTATTAACAGAACGTCCTATGATCAAATGGTCCTATTAGCAGAACGTCCTATGATCAAATGGTCCTATTAGCAGAACGTCCTATGATCAAATGGTCCTATTAGCAGAACGTCCTATGATCAAATGGTCCTATTAGCCGAACGTCCTATGATCAAATGGTCCTATTAGCAGAACATCCTACTATTAAATGGTCCTATTTATTAGCAAAACGTCCTATGATCAAATGGTCCTATTAGCAGAGCGTCCTATGATCAAATGGTCCTATTAGCAGAACGTTATGATCAAATGGTCCTATTAGCAGAACGTCCTATGATCAAACGGTCCTATTAGCAGAACGTCCTATGATCAAATGGTCCTATTAACAGAACGTCCTATGATCAAATGGTCCTATTAGCAGAACGTCCTATGATCAAATGGTCCTATTAGCAGAACGTCCTATGATCAAATGGTCCTATTAGCAGAACGTCCTACTATCAAATGGTCCTATTAACAGAACGTCCTATGGTCAAATGGTCCTATTAACAGAACGTCCTATGATCAAAGGGTACTATTAGCAGAACGTCCTGTGATCAAATGGTCCTATTAGCAGAACATCCTACTATTAAATGGTCCTATTTATTAGCAAAACGTCCTATTATCAAATGGTCCTATTAGCAGAACGTTATGATCAAATGGTCCTATTAGCAGAATGTCCTATGATCAAACGGTCCTATTAACAGAACGTCCTATGATCAAATGGTCCTATTAGCAGAACATCCTACTATCAAATGCTCCTATTAACAGAACGTCCTATGATCAAATGGTCCTATTAACAGAACGTCCTATGATCAAATGGTCCTATTAGCAGAACGTCCTATGATCAAATGGTCCTATTAGCAGAACGTCCTAGGATCAAATGGTCCTATTAGCACAACGTCCTATGATCAAATGGTCCTATTAGCAGAACATCCTAATATAAAATGGTCCTATTTATTAGCAAAACGTCCTATGATCAAATGGTCCTATTAGCAGAACGTCCTATGATCAAATGGTCCTATTAGCAGAACGTCCTATGATCAAATGGTCCTATTAACAGAACGTCCTATGATCAAATGGTCCTATTAAAAGAACGTCCTATGATCAAATGGTCCTATTAACAGAACGTCCTACTATCAAATGGTCCTATTAGCAGAACGTCCTATGACCAAATGGTCCTATTAACAGAACGCCCTACTATCAAATGGTCCTATTAACAGAACGTCCTATGATCAAATGGTCCTATTAATAGAACGTCCTATGATCAAATGGTCCTATTAACAGAACGTCCTACTATCAAATGGTCCTATTAAAAGAACGTCCTATGATCAAATGGTCCTATTAACAGAACGTCCTATGATCAAATGGTCCTATTAACAGAACGTCCTATGATCAAATGGTCCTATGAACAGAACGTCCTATGATCAAATGGCCCTATTAACAGAACGTCCTATGATCAAATGGTCCTATTAAAAGAACGTCTAATGATCAAATGGTCCTATTAACAGAACGTCCTACTATCAAATGGTCCTATTACCAGAACGTCCTATGATCAAATGGTCCTATTAACAGAACGTCCTATGATCAAATGGTCCTATTAGCAGAACGTCCTATGATCAAATGGTCCTATTAGCAGAACGTCCTATGATCAAATGGTCCTATTAGCACAACGTCCTATGATCAAATGGTCCTATTAGCAGAGCGTCCTATGATCAAATGGTCCTATTAGCAGAACGTTATGATCAAATGGTCCTATTAGCAGAACGTCCTATGATCAAATGGTCCTATTAGCAGAACGTCCTATGATCAAATGGTCCTATTAGCAGAACATCCTACTATTAAATGGTCCTATTTATTAGCAAAACGTCCTATGATCAAATGGTCCTATTAGCAGAACGTCCTATGATCAAATGGTCCTATTAGCAGAACGTCCTATGATCAAATGGTCCTATTAGCACAACGTCCTATGATCAAATGGTCCTATTAGCAGAGCGTCCTATGATCAAATGGTCCTATTAGCAGAACGTTATGATCAAATGGTCCTATTAGCAGAACGTCCTTTGATCAAATGGTCCTATTAGCAGAACGTCCTATGATCAAATGGTCCTATTAGCAGAACATCCTACTATTAAATGGTCCTATTTATTAGCAAAACGTCCTATGATCAAATGGTCCTATTAGCAGAACGTCCTATGATCAAATGGTCCTATTAGCAGAACGTCCTATGATCAAATGGTCCTATTAGCAGAACGTCCTATGATCAAATGGTCCTATTAACAGAACGTCCTATGATCAAATGGTCCTATTAGCAGAACGTCCTATGATCAAATGGTCCTATTAGCAGAACGTCCTATGATCAAATGGTCCTATTAGCAGAACGTTATGATCAAATGGTCCTATTAGCAGAACGTCCTATGATCAAACGGTCCTATTAGCAGAACGTCCTATGATCAAATGGTCCTATTAGCAGAACGTCCTATGATCAAATGGTCCTATTAGCACAACGTCCTATGATCAAATGGTCCTATTAGCAGAGCGTCCTATGATCAAATGGTCCTATTAGCAGAACGTTATGATCAAATGGTCCTATTAGCAGAACGTCCTATGATCAAATGGTCCTATTAGCAGAACGTCCTATGATCAAATGGTCCTATTAGCAGAACATCCTACTATTAAATGGTCCTATTTATTAGCAAATCGTCCTATGATCAAATGGTCCTATTAGCAGAACGTCCTATGATCAAATGGTCCTATTAGCAGAACGTCCTATGATCAAATGGTCCTATTAGCAGAACGTCCTATGATCAAATGGTCCTATTAACAGAACGTCCTATGATCAAATGGTCCTATTAGCAGAACGTCCTATGATCAAATGGTCCCATTAACAGAACGTCCTATGATCAAATGGTCCTATTAGCAGAACGTCCTATGATCAAATGGTCCTATTAGCAGAACGTCCTATGATCAAATGGTCCTATGAACAGAACGTCCTATGATCAAATGGTCCTATTAACAGAACGTCCTATGATCAAATGGTCCTATTAAAAGAACGTCCTATGATCAAATGGTCCTATTAACAGAACGTCCTACTATCAAATGGTCCTATTACCAGAACGTCCTATGATCAAATGGTCCTATTAGCAGAACGTCCTATGATCAAATGGTCCTATTAACAGAACGTCCTATGATCAAATGGTCCTATTAGCAGAACGTCCTATGATCAAATGGTCCTATTAGCAGAACGTCCTACTATTAAATGGTCCTATTTATTAGCAAAACGTCCTATGATCAAATGGTCCTATTAGCAGAACGTCCTATGATCAAATGGTCCTATTAGCAGAACGTCCTATGATCAAATGGTCCTATTAACAGAACGTCCTATGATCAAATGGTCCTATTAGCAGAACGTCCTATGATCAAATGGTCCTATTAACAGAACGTCCTATGATCAAATGGTCCTATTAGCAGAACGTCCTACTATCAAATGGTCCTATTAACAGAACGTCCTATGGTCAAATGGTCCTATTAACAGAACGTCCTATGATCAAAGGGTACTATTAGCAGAACGTCCTGTGATCAAATGGTCGTATTAGCAGAACATCCTACTATTAAATGGTCCTATTTATTAGCAAAACGTCCTATGTTCAAATGGTCCTATTAGCAGAACGTTATGATCAAATGGTCCTATTAGCAGAATGTCCTATGATCAAATGGTCCTATTAACAGAACGTCCTATGATCAAATGGTCCTATTAGCACAACGTCCTACTATCAAATGCTCCTATTAACAGAACGTCCTATGATCAAATGGTCCTATTAACAGAACGTCCTATGATCAAATGGTCCTATTAGCAGAACGTCCTATGATCAAATGGTCCTATTAGCAGAACGTCCTAGGATCAAATGGTCCTGTTAGCACAACGTCCTATGATCAAATGGTCCTATTAGCAGAACATCCTAATATAAAATGGTCCTATTTATTAGCAAAACGTCCTATGATCAAATGGTCCTATTAGCAGAACGTCCTATGATCAAATGGTCCTATTAGCAAAACGTCCTATGATCAAATGGTCCTATTAACAGAACGTCCTATGATCAAATGGTCCTATTAAAAGAACGTCCTATGATCAAATGGTCCTATTAACAGAACGTCCTACTATCAAATGGTCCTATTAGCAGAACGTCCTATGACCAAATGGTCCTATTAACAGAACGTCCTACTATCAAATGGTCCTATTAACAGAACGTCCTATGATCAAATGGTCCTATTAACAGAACGTCCTATGATCAAATGGTCCTATTAACAGAACGTCCTACTATCAAATGGTCGTATTAAAAGAACGTCCTATGATCAAATGGTCCTATTAACAGAACGTCCTATGATCAAATGGTCCTATTAACAGAACGTCCTATGATCAAATGGTCCTATGAACAGAACGTCCTATGATCAAATGGTCCTATTAACAGAACGTCCTATGATCAAATGGTCCTTTTAAAAGAACGTCCTATGATCAAATGGTCCTATTAACAGAACGTCCTACTATCAAATGGTCCTATTACCAGAACGTCCTATGATCAAATGGTCCTATTAGCAGAACGTCCTATGATCAAATGGTCCTATTAACAGAACGTCCTATGATCAAATGGTCCTATTAGCAGAACGTCCTATGATCAAATGGTCCTATTAGCAGAACGTCCTATGATCAAATGGTCCTATTAGCAGAACGTCCTATGATCAAATGGTCCTATTAGCAGAACGTCCTATGATCAAATGGTCCTATTAGCAGAACATCCTACTATTAAATGGTCCTATTTATTAGCAAAACGTCCTATGATCAAATGGTCCTATTAGCAGAACGTCCTATGATCAAATGGTCCTATTAGCAGAACGTCCTATGATCAAATGGTCCTATTAACAGAACGTCCTATGATCAAATGGTCCTATTAGCAGAACGTCCTATGATCAAATGGTCCTATTAGCAGAACGTCCTATGATCAAATGGTCCTATTACCAGAACGTCCTATGATCAAATGGTCCTATTAGCCGAACGTCCTATGATCAAATGGTCCTATTAGCAGAACATCCTACTATTAAATGGTCCTATTTATTAGCAAAACGTCCTATGATCAAATGGTCCTATTAGCAGAACGTCCTATGATCAAATGGTCCTATTAGCAGAACGTTATGATCAAATGGTCCTATTAGCAGAACGTCCTATGATCAAACGGTCCTATTAGCAGAACGTCCTATGATCAAATGGTCCTATTAACAGAACGTCCTATGATCAAATGGTCCTATTAGCAGAACGTCCTATGATCAAATGGTCCTATTAACAGAACGTCCTATGATCAAATGGTCCTATTAGCAGAACGTCCTACTATCAAATGGTCCTATTAACAGAACGTCCTATGGTCAAATGGTCCTATTAACAGAACGTCCTATGTTCAAAGGGTACTATTAGCGGAACGTCCTGTGATCAAATGGTCCTATTAGCAGAACATCCTACTATTAAATGGTCCTATTTATTAGCAAAACGTCCTATTATCAAATGGTCCTATTAGCAGAACGTTATGATCAAATGGTCCTATTAGCAGAATGTCCTATGATCAAACGGTCCTATTAACAGAACGTCCTATGATCAAATGGTCCTATTAGCAGAACGTCCTACTATCAAATGCTCCTATTAACAGAACGTCCTATGATCAAATGGTCCTATTAACAGAACGTCCTATGATCAAATGGTCCTATTAGCAGAACGTCCTATGATCAAATGGTCCTATTAGCAGAACGTCCTAGGATCAAATGGTCCTATTAGCACAACGTCCTATGATCAAATGGTCCTATTAGCAGAACATCCTAATATAAAATGGTCCTATTTATTAGCAAAACGTCCTATGATCAAATGGTCCTATTAGCAGAACGTCCTATGATCAAATGGTCCTATTAGCAGAACGTCCTATGATCAAATGGTCCTATTAACAGAACGTCCTATGATCAAATGGTCCTATTAAAAGAACGTCCTATGATCAAATGGTCCTATTAACAGAACGTCCTACTATCAAATGGTCCTATTAGCAGAACGTCCTATGACCAAATGGTCCTTTTAAAAGAACGTCCTATGATCAAATGGTCCTATTAACAGAACGTCCTACTATCAAATGGTCCTATTAACAGAACGTCCTACTATCAAATGGTCCTATTAACAGAACGTCCTATGATCAAATGGTCCTATTAACAGAACGTCCTACTATCAAATGGTCCTATTAGCAGAACGTCCTATGACCAAATGGTCCTATTAACAGAACGTCCTACTATCAAATGGTCCTATTAACAGAACGTCCTATGATCAAATGGTCCTATTAACAGAACGTCCTATGATCAAATGGTCCTATTAACAGAACGTCCTACTATCAAATGGTCGTATTAAAAGAACGTCCTATGATCAAATGGTCCTATTAACAGAACGTCCTATGATCAAATGGTCCTATTAACAGAACGTCCTATAATCAAATGGTCCTATGAACAGAACGTCCTATGATCAAATGGTCCTATTAACAGAACGTCCTATGATCAAATGGTCCTTTTAAAAGAACGTCCTATGATCAAATGGTCCTATTAACAGAACGTCCTACTATCAAATGGTCCTATTACCAGAACGTCCTATGATCAAATAGTCCTATTAGCAGAACGTCCTATGATCAAATGGTCCTATTAACAGAACGTCCTATGATCAAATGGTCCTATTAGCAGAACGTCCTATGATCAAATGGTCCTATTAGCAGAACGTCCTATGATCAAATGGTCCTATTAGCAGAACGTCCTATGATCAAATGGTCCTATTAGCAGAACGTCCTATGATCAAATGGTCCTATTAGCAGAACATCCTACTATTAAATGGTCCTATTTATTAGCAAAACGTCCTATGATCAAATGGTCCTATTAGCAGAACGTCCTATGATCAAATGGTCCTATTAGCAGAACGTCCTATGATCAAATGGTCCTATTAACAGAACGTCCTATGATCAAATGGTCCTATTAGCAGAACGTCCTATGATCAAATGGTCCTATTAGCAGAACGTCCTATGATCAGATGGTCCTATTAGCAGAACGTCCTATGATCAAATGGTCCTATTAGCCGAACGTCCTATGATCAAATGGTCCTATTAGCAGAACATCCTACTATTAAATGGTCCTATTTATTAGCAAAACGTCCTATGATCAAATGGTCCTATTAGCAGAACGTCCTATGATCAAATGGTCGTATTAGCAGAACGTTATGATCAAATGGTCCTATTAGCAGAACGTCCTATGATCAAACGGTCCTATTAGCAGAACGTCCTATGATCAAATGGTCCTATTAACAGAACGTCCTATGATCAAATGGTCCTATTAGCAGAACGTCCTATGATCAAATGGTCCTATTAACAGAACGTCCTATGATCAAATGGTCCTATTAGCAGAACGTCCTACTATCAAATGGTCCTATTAACAGAACGTCCTATGGTCAAATGGTCCTATTAACAGAACGTCCTATGATCAAAGGGTACTATTAGCGGAACGTCCTGTGATCAAATGGTCCTATTAGCAGAACATCCTACTATTAAATGGTCCTATTTATTAGCAAAACGTCCTTTTATCAAATGGTCCTATTAGCAGAACGTTATGATCAAATGGTCCTATTAGCAGAATGTCCTATGATCAAACGGTCCTATTAACAGAACGTCCTATGATCAAATGGTCCTATTAGCAGAACGTCCTACTATCAAATGCTCCTATTAACAGAACGTCCTATGATCAAATGGTCCTATTAACAGAACGTCCTATGATCAAATGGTCCTATTAGCAGAACGTCCTATGATCAAATGGTCCTATTAGCAGAACGTCCTAGGATCAAATGGTCCTATTAGCACAACGTCCTATGATCAATTGGTCCTATTAGCAGAACATCCTAATATAAAATGGTCCTATTTATTAGCAAAACGTCCTATGATCAAATGGTCCTATTAGCAGAACGTCCTATCATCAAATGGTCCTATTAGCAGAACGTCCTATGATCAAATGGTCCTATTAACAGAACGTCCTATGATCAAATGGTCCTATTAAAAGAACGTCCTATGATCAAATGGTCCTATTAACAGAACGTCCTACTATCAAATGGTCCTATTAGCAGAACGTCCTATGACCAAATGGTCCTATTAGCAGAACGTCCTATGATCAAATGGTCCTATTAACAGAACGTCCTATGATCAAATGGTCCTATTAGCAGAACGTCCTATGATCAAATGGTCCTATTAACAGAACGTCCTATGATCAAATGGTCCTATTAGCAGAACGTCCTATGATCAAATGGTCCTATTAGCAGAACGTCCTATGATCAAATGGTCCTATGAACAGAACGTCCTATGATCAAATGGTCCTATTAACAGAACGTCCTATGATCAAATGGTCCTATTAAAAGAACGTCCTATGATCAAATGGTCCTATTAACAGAACGTCCTACTATCAAATGGTCCTATTACCAGAACGTCCTATGATCAAATGGTCCTATTAGCAGAACGTCCTATGATCAAATGGTCCTATTAACAGAACGTCCTATGATCAAATGGTCCTATTAGCAGAACGTCCTATGATCAAATGGTCCTATTAGCAGAACGTCCTATGATCAAATGGTCCTATTAGCAGAACATCCTACTATTAAATGGTCCTATTTATTAGCAAAACGTCCTATGATCAAATGGTCCTATTAGCAGAACGTCCTATGATCAAATGGTCCTATTAGCAGAACGTCCTATGATCAAATGGTCCTATTAACAGAACGTCCTATGATCAAATGGTCCTATTAGCAGAACGTCCTATGATCAAATGGTCCTATTAACAGAACGTCCTATGATCAAATGGTCCTATTAGCAGAACGTCCTACTATCAAATGGTCCTATTAACAGAACGTCCTATGGTCAAATGGTCCTATTAACAGAACGTCCTATGATCAAAGGGTACTATTAGCAGAACGTCCTGTGATCAAATGGTCGTATTAGCAGAACATCCTACTATTAAATGGTCCTATTTATTAGCAAAACGTCCTATGTTCAAATGGTCCTATTAGCAGAACGTTATGATCAAATGGTCCTATTAGCAGAACGTCCTATGATCAAACGGTCCTATTAACAGAACGTCCTATGATCAAATGGTCCTATTAGCACAACGTCCTACTATCAAATGCTCCTATTAACAGAACGTCCTATGATCAAATGGTCCTATTAACAGAACGTCCTATGATCAAATGGTCCTATTAGCAGAACGTCCTATGATCAAATGGTCCTATTAGCAGAACGTCCTAGGATCAAATGGTCCTGTTAGCACAACGTCCTATGATCAAATGGTCCTATTAGCAGAATATCCTAATATAAAATGGTCCTATTTATTAGCAAAACGTCCTATGATCAAATGGTCCTATTAGCAGAACGTCCTATGATCAAATGGTCCTATTAGCAAAACGTCCTATGATCAAATGGTCCTATTAACAGAACGTCCTATGATCAAATGGTCCTATTAAAAGAACGTCCTATGATCAAATGGTCCTATTAACAGAACGTCCTACTATCAAATGGTCCTATTAGCAGAACGTCCTATGACCAAATGGTCCTATTAACAGAACGTCCTACTATCAAATGGTCCTATTAACAGAACGTCCTATGATCAAATGGTCCTATTAACAGAACGTCCTATGATCAAATGGTCCTATTAACAGAACGTCCTACTATCAAATGGTCGTATTAACAGAACGTCCTATGATCAAATGGTCCTATTAACAGAACGTCCTATGATCAAATGGTCCTATTAACAGAACATCCTATGATCAAATGGTCCTATGAACAGAACGTCCTATGATCAAATGGTCCTATTAACAGAACGTCCTATGATCAAATGGTCCTTTTAAAAGAACGTCCTATGATCAAATGGTCCTATTAACAGAACGTCCTACTATCAAATGGTCCTATTACCAGAACGTCCTATGATCAAATAGTCCTATTAGCAGAACGTCCTATGATCAAATGGTCCTATTAACAGAACGTCCTATGATCAAATGGTCCTATTAGCAGAACGTCCTATGATCAAATGGTCCTATTAGCAGAACGTCCTATGATCAAATGGTCCTATTAGCAGAACGTCCTATGATCAAATGGTCCTATTAGCAAAACGTCCTATGATCAAATGGTCCTATTAGCAGAACATCCTACTATTAAATGGTCCTATTTATTAGCAAAACGTCCTATGATCAAATGGTCCTATTAGCAGAACGTCCTATGATCAAATGGTCCTATTAGCAGAACGTCCTATGATCAAATGGTCCTATTAACAGAACGTCCTATGATCAAATGGTCCTATTAGCAGAACGTCCTATGATCAAATGGTCCTATTAGCAGAACGTCCTATGATCAAATGGTCCTATTAGCAGAACGTCCTATGATCAAATGGTCCTATTAGCCGAACGTCCTATGATCAAATGGTCCTATTAGCAGAACATCCTACTATTAAATGGTCCTATTTATTAGCAAAACGTCCTATGATCAAATGGTCCTATTAGCAGAACGTCCTATGATCAAATGGTCCTATTAGCAGAACGTTATGATCAAATGGCCCTATTAGCAGAACGTCCTATGATCAAACGGTCCTATTAGCAGAACGTCCTATGATCAAATGGTCCTATTAACAGAACGTCCTATGATCAAATGGTCCTATTAGCAGAACGTCCTATGATCAAATGGTCCTATTAACAGAAATTCCTATGATCAAATGGTCCTATTAGCAGAACGTCCTACTATCAAATGGTCCTATTAACAGAACGTCCTATGGTCAAATGGTCCTATTAACAGAACGTCCTATGATCAAAGGGTACTATTAGCGGAACGTCCTGTGATCAAATGGTCCTATTAGCAGAACATCCTACTATTAAATGGTCCTATTTATTAGCAAAACGTCCTATTATCAAATGGTCCTATTAGCAGAACGTTATGATCAAATGGTCCTATTAGCAGAATGTCCTATGATCAAACGGTCCTATTAACAGAACGTCCTATGATCAAATGGTCCTATTAGCAGAACGTCCTACTATCAAATGCTCCTATTAACAGAACGTCCTATGATCAAATGGTCCTATTAACAGAACGTCCTATGATCAAATGGTCCTATTAGCAGAACGTCCTATGATCAAATGGTCCTATTAGCAGAACGTCCTAGGATCAAATGGTCCTATTAGCACAACGTCCTATGATCAAATGGTCCTATTAGCAGAACATCCTAATATAAAATGGTCCTATTTATTAGCAAAACGTCCTATGATCAAATGGTCCTATTAGCAGAACGTCCTATGATCAAATGGTCCTATTAGCAGAACGTCCTATGATCAAATGGTCCTATTAACAGAACGTCCTATGATCAAATGGTCCTATTAACAGAACGTCCTATGATCAAATGGTCCTATTAACAGAACGTCCTATTATCAAATGGTCCTATTAGCAGAACGTCCTATGACCAAATGGTCCTATTAACAGAACGTCCTACTATCAAATGGTCCTATTAACAGAACGTCCTATGATCAAATGGTCCTATTAACAGAACGTCCTATGATCAAATGGTCCTATTAACAGAACGTCCTACTATCAAATGGTCCTATTAAAAGAACGTCCTATGATCAAATGGTCCTATTAACAGAACGTCCTATGATCAAATGGTCCTATTAACAGAACGTCCTATGATCAAATGGTCCTATGAACAGAACGTCCTATGATCAAATGGTCCTATTAACAGAACGTCCTATGATCAAATGGTCCTATTAAAAGAACGTCCTATGATCAAATGGTCCTATTAACAGAACGTCCTATGATCAAATGGTCCTATGAACAGAACGTCCTACTATCAAATGGTCCTATTACCAGAACGTCCTATGATCAAATGGTCCTATTAGCAGAACGTCCTATGATCAAATGGTCCTATTAACAGAACGTCCTATGATCAAATGGTCCTATTAGCAGAACGTCCTATGATCAAATGGTCCTATTAGCAGAACGTCCTATGATCAAATGGTCCTATTAGCACAACGTCCTATGATCAAACGGTCCTATTAACAGAACGTCCTATGATCAAATGGTCCTATTAGCAGAACGTCCTACTATCAAATGCTCCTATTAACAGAACGTCCTATGATCAAATGGTCCTATTAACAGAACGTCCTATGATCAAATGGTCCTATTAGCAGAACGTCCTATGATCAAATGGTCCTATTAGCAGAACGTCCTAGGATCAAATGGTCCTATTAGCACAACGTCCTATGATCAAATGGTCCTATTAGCAGAACATCCTAATATAAAATGGTCCTATTTATTAGCAAAACGTCCTATGATCAAATGGTCCTATTAGCAGAACGTCCTATGATCAAATGGTCCTATTAGCAGAACGTCCTATGATCAAATGGTCCTATTAGCAGAACGTCCTATGATCAAATGGTCCTATTAACAGAACGTCCTATGATCAAATGGTCCTATTAAAAGAACGTCCTATGATCAAATGGTCCTATTAACAGAACGCCCTACTATCAAATGGTCCTATTAGCAGAACGTCCTATGACCAAATGGTCCTATTAACAGAACGTCCTACTATCAAATGGTCCTATTAACAGAACGTCCTATGATCAAATGGTCCTATTAACAGAACGTCCTATGATCAAATGGTCCTATTAACAGAACGTCCTACTATCAAATGGTCGTATTAAAAGAACGTCCTATGATCAAATGGTCCTATTAACAGAACGTCCTATGATCAAATGGTCCTATTAACAGAACGTCCTATGATCAAATGGTCCTATGAACAGAACGTCCTATGATCAAATGGTCCTATTAACAGAACGTCCTATGATCAAATGGTCCTATTAAAAGAACGTCCTATGATCAAATGGTCCTATTAACAGAACGTCCTACTATCAAATGGTCCTATTACCAGAACGTCCTATGATCAAATGGTCCTATTAGCAGAACGTCCTATGATCAAATGGTCCTATAAGCAGATCGTCCTATGATCAAATGGTCCTATTAGCAGAACGTCCTATGATCAAATGGTCCTATTAGCCGAACGTCCTATGATCAAATGGTCCTATTAGCAGAACATCCTACTATTAAATGGTCCTATTTATTAGCAAAACGTCCTATGATCAAATGGTCCTATTAGCAGAACGTCCTATGATCAAATGGTCCTATTAGCAGAACGTTATGATCAAATGGTCCTATTAGCAGAACGTCCTATGATCAAACGGTCCTATTAGCAGAACGTCCTATGATCAAATGGTCCTATTAACAGAACGTCCTATGATCAAATGGTCCTATTAGCAGAACGTCCTATGATCAAATGGTCCTATTAACAGAACGTCCTATGATCAAATGGTCCTATTAGCAGAACGTCCTACTATCAAATGGTCCTATTAGCAGAACGTCCTATGGTCAAATGGTCCTATTAACAGAACGTCCTATGATCAAAGGGTACTATTAGCAGAACGTCCTGTGATCAAATGGTCGTATTAGCAGAACATCCTACTATTAAATGGTCCTATTTATTAGCAAAACGTCCTATGTTCAAATGGTCCTATTAGCAGAACGTTATGATCAAATGGTCCTATTAGCAGAATGTCCTATGATCAAACGGTCCTATTAACAGAACGTCCTATGATCAAATGGTCCTATTAGCACAACGTCCTATTATCAAATGGTCCTATTAACAGAACGTCCTATGATCAAATGGTCCTATTAACAGAACGTCCTATGATCAAATGGTCCTATTAGCAGAACGTCCTATGATCAAATGGTCCTATTAGCAGAACGTCCTAGGATCAAATGGTCCTGTTAGCACAACGTCCTATGATCAAATGGTCCTATTAGCAGAACATCCTAATATAAAATGGTCCTATTTATTAGCAAAACGTCCTATGATCAAATGGTCCTATTAGCAGAACGTCCTATGATCAAATGGTCCTATTAGCAAAACGTCCTATGATCAAATGGTCCTATTAACAGAACGTCCTATGATCAAATGGTCCTATTAAAAGAACGTCCTATGATCTAATGGTCCTATTAACAGAACGTCCTACTATCAAATGGTCCTATTAGCAGAACGTCCTATGACCAAATGGTCCTATTAACAGAACGTCCTACTATCAAATGGTCCTATTAACAGAACGTCCTATGATCAAATGGTCCTATTAACAGAACGTCCTATGATCAAATGGTCCTATTAACAGAACGTCCTACTATCAAATGGTCGTATTAAAAGAACGTCCTATGATCAAATGGTCCTATTAACAGAACGTCCTATGATCAAATGGTCCTATTAACAGAACGTCCTATGATCAAATGGTCCTATGAACAGAACGTCCTATGATCAAATGGTCCTATTAACAGAACGTCCTATGATCAAATGGTCCTTTTAAAAGAACGTCCTATGATCAAATGGTCCTATTAGCAGAACATCCTACTATTAAATGGTCCTATTTATTAGCAAAACGTCCTATGATCAAATGGTCCTATTAGCAGAACGTCCTATGATCAAATGGTCCTATTAGCAGAACGTCCTATGATCAAATGGTCCTATTAACAGAACGTCCTATGATCAAATGGTCCTATTAGCAGAACGTCCTATGATCAAATGGTCCTATTAGCAGAACGTCCTATGATCAAATGGTCCTATTAGCAGAACGTCCTATGATCAAATGGTCCTATTAGCAGAACGTCCTATGATCAAATGGTCCTATTAGCAGAACATCCTACTATTAAATGGTCCTATTTATTAGCAAAACGTCCTATGATCAAATGGTCCTATTAGCAGAACGTCCTATGATCAAATGGTCCTATTAGCAGAACGTTATGATCAAATGGTCCTATTAGCAGAACGTCCTATGATCAAACGGTCCTATTAGCAGAACGTCCTATGATCAAATGGTCCTATTAACAGAACGTCCTATGATCAAATGGTCCTATTAGCAGAACGTCCTATGATCAAATGGTCCTATTAACAGAACGTCCTATGATCAAATGGTCCTATTAGCAGAACGTCCTACTATCAAATGGTCCTATTAACAGAACGTCCTATGGTCAAATGGTCCTATTAACAGAACGTCCTATGATCAAAGGGTACTATTAGCGGAACGTCCTGTGATCAAATGGTCTTATTAGCAGAACATCCTACTATTAAATGGTCCTATTTATTAGCAAAACGTCCTATTATCAAATGGTCCTATTAGCAGAACGTTATGATCAAATGGTCCTATTAGCAGAACGTCCTATGATCAAATGGTCCTATTAACAGAACGTCCTATGATCAAATGGTCCTATTAGCAGAACGTCCTACTATCAAATGCTCCTATTAACAGAACGTCCTATGATCAAATGGTCCTATTAACAGAACGTCCTATGATCAAATGGTCCTATTAGCAGAACGTCCTATGATCAAATGGTCCTATTAGCAGAACGTCCTAGGATCAAATGGTCCTATTAGCACAACGTCCTATGATCAAATGGTCCTATTAGCAGAACATCCTAATATAAAATGGTCCTATTTATTAGCAAAACGTCCTATGATCAAATGGTCCTATTAGCAGAACGTCCTATGATCAAATGGTCCTATTAGCAGAACGTCCTATGATCAAATGGTCCTATTAACAGAACGTCCTATGATCAAATGGTCCTATTAAAAGAACGTCCTATGATCAAATGGTCCTATTAACAGAACGTCCTACTATCAAATGGTCCTATTAGCAGAACGTCCTATGACCAAATGGTCCTATTAACAGAACGTCCTACTATCAAATGGTCCTATTAACAGAACGTCCTATGATCAAATGGTCCTATTAACAGAACGTCCTATGATCAAATGGTCCTATTAACAGAACGTCCTACTATCAAATGGTCCTATTAAAAGAACGTCCTATGATCAAATGGTCCTATTAACAGAACGTCCTATGATCAAATGGTCCTATTAACAGAACGTCCTATGATCAAATGGTCCTATTAGCAGAACGTCCTATGATCAAATGGTCCTATTAGCAGAACGTCCTATGATCAAATGGTCCTATTAGCAGAACGTCCTATGATCAAATGGTCCTATTAGCAGAACATCCTACTATTAAATGGTCCTATTTATTAGCAAAACGTCCTATGATCAAATGGTCCTATTAGCAGAACGTCCTATGATCAAATGGTCCTATTAGCAGAACGTCCTATGATCAAATGGTCCTATTAACAGAACGTCCTATGATCAAATGGTCCTATTAGCAGAACGTCCTATGATCAAATGGTCCTATTAGCAGAACGTCCTATGATCAAATGGTCCTATTAGCAGAACGTCCTATGATCAAATGGTCCTATTAGCCGAACGTCCTATGATCAAATGGTCCTATTAGCAGAACATCCTACTATTAAATGGTCCTATTTATTAGCAAAACGTCCTATGATCAAATGGTCCTATTAGCAGAACGTCCTATGATCAAATGGTCCTATTAGCAGAACGTTATGATCAAATGGTCCTATTAGCAGAACGTCCTATGATCAAACGGTCCTATTAGCAGAACGTCCTATGATCAAATGGTCCTATTAACAGAACGTCCTATGATCAAATGGTCCTATTAGCAGAACGTCCTATGATCAAATGGTCCTATTAACAGAACGTCCTATGATCAAATGGTCCTATTAACAGAACGTCCTACTATCAAATGGTCCTATTAACAGAACGTCCTATGGTCAAATGGTCCTATTAACAGAACGTCCTATGATCAAAGGGTACTATTAGCGGAACGTCCTGTGATCAAATGGTCCTATTAGCAGAACATCCTACTATTAAATGGTCCTATTTATTAGCAAAACGTCCTATTATCAAATGGTCCTATTAGCAGAACGTTATGATCAAATGGTCCTATTAGCAGAATGTCCTATGATCAAACGGTCCTATTAACAGAACGTCCTATGATCAAATGGTCCTATTAGCAGAACGTCCTACTATCAAATGCTCCTATTAACAGAACGTCCTATGATCAAATGGTCCTATTAACAGAACGTCCTATGATCAAATGGTCCTATTAGCAGAACGTCCTATGATCAAATGGTCCTATTAGCAGAACGTCCTAGGATCAAATGGTCCTATTAGCACAACGTCCTATGATCAAATGGTCCTATTAGCAGAACATCCTAATATAAAATGGTCCTATTTATTAGCAAAACGTCCTATGATCAAATGGTCCTATTAGCAGAACGTCCTATGATCAAATGGTCCTATTAGCAGAACGTCCTATGATCAAATGGTCCTATTAACAGAACGTCCTATGATCAAATGGTCCTATTAAAAGAACGTCCTATGATCAAATGGTCCTATTAACAGAACGTCCTACTATCAAATGGTCCTATTAGCAGAACGTCCTATGATCAAATGGTCCTATTAACAGAACGTCCTACTATCAAATGGTCCTATTAACAGAACGTCCTATGATCAAATGGTCCTATTAACAGAACGTCCTATGATCAAATGGTCCTATTAACAGAACGTCCTACTATCAAATGGTCCTATTAACAGAACGTCCTATGATCAAATGGTCCTATTAACAGAACGTCCTATGATCAAATGGTCCTATTAACAGAACATCCTATGATCAAATGGTCCTATTAACAGAACGTCCTATGATCAAATGGTCCTATTAACAGAACGTCCTATGATCAAATGGTCCTATTAACAGAACGTCCTATGATCAAATGGTCCTATTAACAGAACGTCCTACTATCAAATGGTCCTATTACCAGAACGTCCTATGATCAAATGGTCCTATTAGCAGAACGTCCTATGATCAAATGGTCCTATTAACAGAACGTCCTATGATCAAATGGTCCTATTAGCAGAACGTCCTATGATCAAATGGTCCTATTAGCAGAACGTCCTATGATCAAATGGTCCTATTAGCAGAACATCCTACTATTAAATGGTCCTATTTATTAGCAAAACGTCCTATGATCAAATGGTCCTATTAGCAGAACGTCCTATGATCAAATGGTCCTATTAGCAGAACGTCCTATGATCAAATGGTCCTATTAGCAGAACGTCCTATGATCAAATGGTCCTATTAGCAGAACGTCCTATGATCAAATGGTCCTATTAGCAGAACGTCCTAGGATCAAATGGTCCTATTAGCACAACGTCCTATGATCAAATGGTCCTATTAGCAGAACATCCTAATATAAAATGGTCCTATTTATTAGCAAAACGTCCTATGATCAAATGGTCCTATTAGCAGAACGTCCTATGATCAAATGGTCCTATTAGCAGAACGTCCTATGATCAAATGGTCCTATTAACAGAACGTCCTATGATCAAATGGTCCTATTTAAAGAACGTCCTATGATCAAATGGTCCTATTAACAGAACGCCCTACTATCAAATGGTCCTATTAGCAGAACGTCCTATGATCAAATGGTCCTATTAACAGAACGTCCTACTATCAAATGGTCCTATTAACAGAACGTCCTATGATCAAATGGTCCTATTAACAGAACGTCCTATGATCAAATGGTCCTATTAACAGAACGTCCTACTATCAAATGGTCGTATTAAAAGAACGTCCTATGATCAAATGGTCCTATTAACAGAACGTCCTATGATCAAATGGTCCTATTAACAGAACGTCCTATGATCAAATGGTCCTATTAAAAGAACGTCCTATGATCAAATGGTCCTATTAACAGAACGTCCTATGATCAAATGGTCCTATTAAAAGAACGTCCTATGATCAAATGGTCCTATTAACAGAACGTCCTACTATCAAATGGTCCTATTACCAGAACGTCCTATGATCAAATGGTCCTATTAGCAGAACGTCCTATGATCAAATGGTCCTATTAACAGAACGTCCTATGATCAAATGGTCCTATTAGCAGAACGTCCTATGATCAAATGGTCCTATTAGCAGAACGTCCTATGATCAAATGGTCCTATTGGCAGAACATCCTACTATTAAATGGTCCTATTTATTAGCAAAACGTCCTATGATCAAATGGTCCTATTAGCAGAACGTCCTATGATCAAATGGTCCTATTAGCAGAACGTCCTATGATCAAATGGTCCTATTAGCAGAACGTCCTATGATCAAATGGTCCTATTAACAGAACGTCCTATGATCAAATGGTCCTATTAGCAGAACGTCCTATGATCAAATGGTCCTATTAGCAGAACGTCCTATGATCAAATGGTCCTATTAGCAGAACGTCCTATGATCAAATGGTCCTATTAGCCGAACGTCCTATGATCAAATGGTCCTATTAGCAGAACATCCTACTATTAAATGGTCCTATTTATTAGCAAAACGTCCTATGATCAAATGGTCCTATTAGCAGAGCGTCCTATGATCAAATGGTCCTATTAGCAGAACGTTATGATCAAATGGTCCTATTAGCAGAACGTCCTATGATCAAACGGTCCTATTAGCAGAACGTCCTATGATCAAATGGTCCTATTAACAGAACGTCCTATGATCAAATGGTCCTATTAGCAGAACGTCCTATGATCAAATGGTCCTATTAACAGAACGTCCTATGATCAAATGGTCCTATTAGCAGAACGTCCTACTATCAAATGGTCCTATTAACAGAACGTCCTATGATCAAATGGTCCTATTAACAGAACGTCCTATGATCAAATGGTCCTATTAGCAGAACGTCCTGTGATCAAATGGTCCTATTAGCAGAACATCCTACTATTAAATGGTCCTATTTATTAGCAAAACGTCCTATTATCAAATGGTCCTATTAGCAGAACGTTATGATCAAATGGTCCTATTAGCAGAATGTCCTATGATCAAACGGTCCTATTAACAGAACGTCCTATGATCAAATGGTCCTATTAGCAGAACATCCTACTATCAAATGCTCCTATTAACAGAACGTCCTATGATCAAATGGTCCTATTAACAGAACGTCCTATGATCAAATGGTCCTATTAGCAGAACGTCCTATGATCAAATGGTCCTATTAGCAGAACGTCCTAGGATCAAATGGTCCTATTAGCACAACGTCCTATGATCAAATGGTCCTATTAGCAGAACATCCTAATATAAAATGGTCCTATTTATTAGCAAAACGTCCTATGATCAAATGGTCCTATTAGCAGAACGTCCTATCATCAAATGGTCCTATTAGCAGAACGTCCTATGATCAAATGGTCCTATTAACAGAACGTCCTATGATCAAATGGTCCTATTAAAATAACGTCCTATGATCAAATGGTCCTATTAACAGAACGTCCTACTATCAAATGGTCCTATTAGCAGAACGTCCTATGACCAAATGGTCCTATTAGCAGAACGTCCTATGATCAAATGGTCCTATTAACAGAACGTCCTATGATCAAATGGTCCTATTAGCAGAACGTCCTATGATCAAATGGTCCTATTAACAGAACGTCCTATGATCAAATGGTCCTATTAGCAGAACGTCCTATGATCAAATGGTCCTATTAACAGAACGTCCTATGATCAAATGGTCCTATTAGCAGAACGTCCTATGATCAAATGGTCCTATTAGCAGAACGTCCTATGATCAGATGGTCCTATTAGCAGAACGTCCTATGATCAAATGGTCCTATTAGCCGAACGTCCTATGATCAAATGGTCCTATTAGCAGAACATCCTACTATTAAATGGTCCTATTTATTAGCAAAACGTCCTATGATCAAATGGTCCTATTAGCAGAACGTCCTATGATCAAATGGTCCTATTAACAGAACGTCCTATGATCAAATGGTCCTATTAGCAGAACGTCCTACTATCAAATGGTCCTATTAACAGAACGTCCTATGGTCAAATGGTCCTATTAACAGAACGTCCTATGATCAAAGGGTACTATTAGCGGAACGTCCTGTGATCAAATGGTCCTATTAGCAGAACATCCTACTATTAAATGGTCCTATTTATTAGCAAAACGTCCTATTATCAAATGGTCCTATTAGCAGAACGTTATGATCAAATGGTCCTATTAGCAGAATGTCCTATGATCAAACGGTCCTATTAACAGAACGTCCTATGATCAAATGGTCCTATTAGCAGAACGTCCTACTATCAAATGCTCCTATTAACAGAACGTCCTATGATCAAATGGTCCTATTAACAGAACGTCCTATGATCAAATGGTCCTATTAGCAGAACGTCCTATGATCAAATGGTCCTATTAGCAGAACGTCCTAGGATCAAATGGTCCTATTAGCACAACGTCCTATGATCAAATGGTCCTATTAGCAGAACATCCTAATATAAAATGGTCCTATTTATTAGCAAAACGTCCTATGATCAAATGGTCCTATTAGCAGAACGTCCTATCATCAAATGGTCCTATTAGCAGAACGTCCTATGATCAAATGGTCCTATTAACAGAACGTCCTATGATCAAATGGTCCTATTAAAAGAACGTCCTATGATCAAATGGTCCTATTAGCAGAACGTCCTATGATCAAATGGTCCTATTAGCAGAACGTCCTATGATCAAATGGTCCTATGAACAGAACGTCCTATGATCAAATGGTCCTATTAACAGAACGTCCTATGATCAAATGGTCCTATTAAAAGAACGTCCTATGATCAAATGGTCCTATTAACAGAACGTCCTACTATCAAATGGTCCTATTACCAGAACGTCCTATGATCAAATGGTCCTATTAGCAGAACGTCCTATGATCAAATGGTCCTATTAACAGAACGTCCTATGATCAAATGGTCCTATTAGCAGAACGTCCTATGATCAAATGGTCCTATTAGCAGAACGTCCTATGATCAAATGGTCCTATTAGCAGAACATCCTACTATTAAATGGTCCTATTTATTAGCAAAACGTCCTATGATCAAATGGTCCTATTAGCAGAACGTCCTATGATCAAATGGTCCTATTAGCAGAACGTCCTATGATCAAATGGTCCTATTAACAGAACGTCCTATGATCAAATGGTCCTATTAGCAGAACGTCCTATGATCAAATGGTCCTATTAACAGAACGTCCTATGATCAAATGGTCCTATTAGCAGAACGTCCTACTATCAAATGGTCCTATTAACAGAACGTCCTATGGTCAAATGGTCCTATTAACAGAACGTCCTATGATCAAAGGGTACTATTAGCAGAACGTCCTGTGATCAAATGGTCGTATTAGCAGAACATCCTACTATTAAATGGTCCTATTTATTAGCAAAACGTCCTATGTTCAAATGGTCCTATTAGCAGAACGTTATGATCAAATGGTCCTATTAGCAGAATGTCCTATGATCAAACGGTCCTATTAACAGAACGTCCTATGATCAAATGGTCCTATTAGCACAACGTCCTACTATCAAATGCTCCTATTAACAGAACGTCCTATGATCAAATGGTCCTATTAACAGAACGTCCTATGATCAAATGGTCCTATTAGCAGAACGTCCTATGATCAAATGGTCCTATTAGCAGAACGTCCTAGGATCAAATGGTCCTGTTAGCACAACGTCCTATGATCAAATGGTCCTATTAGCAGAATATCCTAATATAAAATGGTCCTATTTATTAGCAAAACGTCCTATGATCAAATGGTCCTATTAGCAGAACGTCCTATGATCAAATGGTCCTATTAGCAAAACGTCCTATGATCAAATGGTCCTATTAACAGAACGTCCTATGATCAAATGGTCCTATTAAAAGAACGTCCTATGATCAAATGGTCCTATTAACAGAACGTCCTACTATCAAATGGTCCTATTAGCAGAACGTCCTATGACCAAATGGTCCTATTAACAGAACGTCCTACTATCAAATGGTCCTATTAACAGAACGTCCTATGATCAAATGGTCCTATTAACAGAACGTCCTATGATCAAATGGTCCTATTAACAGAACGTCCTACTATCAAATGGTCGTATTAAAAGAACGTCCTATGATCAAATGGTCCTATTAACAGAACGTCCTATGATCAAATGGTCCTATTAACAGAACATCCTATGATCAAATGGTCCTATGAACAGAACGTCCTATGATCAAATGGTCCTATTAACAGAACGTCCTATGATCAAATGGTCCTTTTAAAAGAACGTCCTATGATCAAATGGTCCTATTAACAGAACGTCCTACTATCAAATGGTCCTATTACCAGAACGTCCTATGATCAAATAGTCCTATTAGCAGAACGTCCTATGATCAAATGGTCCTATTAACAGAACGTCCTATGATCAAATGGTCCTATTAGCAGAACGTCCTATGATCAAATGGTCCTATTAGCAGAACGTCCTATGATCAAATGGTCCTATTAGCAGAACGTCCTATGATCAAATGGTCCTATTAGCAGAACGTCCTATGATCAAATGGTCCTATTAGCAGAACATCCTACTATTAAATGGTCCTATTTATTAGCAAAACGTCCTATGATCAAATGGTCCTATTAGCAGAACGTCCTATGATCAAATGGTCCTATTAGCAGAACGTCCTATGATCAAATGGTCCTATTAACAGAACGTCCTATGATCAAATGGTCCTATTAGCAGAACGTCCTATGATCAAATGGTCCTATTAGCAGAACGTCCTATGATCAAATGGTCCTATTAGCAGAACGTCCTATGATCAAATGGTCCTATTAGCCGAACGTCCTATGATCAAATGGTCCTATTAGCAGAACATCCTACTATTAAATGGTCCTATTTATTAGCAAAACGTCCTATGATCAAATGGTCCTATTAGCAGAACGTCCTATGATCAAATGGTCCTATTAGCAGAACGTTATGATCAAATGGCCCTATTAGCAGAACGTCCTATGATCAAACGGTCCTATTAGCAGAACGTCCTATGATCAAATGGTCCTATTAACAGAACGTCCTATGATCAAATGGTCCTATTAGCAGAACGTCCTATGATCAAATGGTCCTATTAACAGAAATTCCTATGATCAAATGGTCCTATTAGCAGAACGTCCTACTATCAAATGGTCCTATTAACAGAACGTCCTATGGTCAAATGGTCCTATTAACAGAACGTCCTATGATCAAAGGGTACTATTAGCGGAACGTCCTGTGATCAAATGGTCCTATTAGCAGAACATCCTACTATTAAATGGTCCTATTTATTAGCAAAACGTCCTATTATCAAATGGTCCTATTAGCAGAACGTTATGATCAAATGGTCCTACTAGCAGAATGTCCTATGATCAAACGGTCCTATTAACAGAACGTCCTATGATCAAATGGTCCTATTAGCAGAACGTCCTACTATCAAATGCTCCTATTAACAGAACGTCCTATGATCAAATGGTCCTATTAACAGAACGTCCTATGATCAAATGGTCCTATTAGCAGAACGTCCTATGATCAAATGGTCCTATTAGCAGAACGTCCTAGGATCAAATGGTCCTATTAGCACAACGTCCTATGATCAAATGGTCCTATTAGCAGAACATCCTAATATAAAATGGTCCTATTTATTAGCAAAACGTCCTATGATCAAATGGTCCTATTAGCAGAACGTCCTATGATCAAATGGTCCTATTAGCAGAACGTCCTATGATCAAATGGTCCTATTAACAGAACGTCCTATGATCAAATGGTCCTATTAAAAGAACGTCCTATGATCAAATGGTCCTATTAACAGAACGTCCTACTATCAAATGGTCCTATTAGCAGAACGTCCTATGACCAAATGGTCCTATTAACAGAACGTCCTACTATCAAATGGTCCTATTAACAGAACGTCCTATGATCAAATGGTCCTATTAACAGAACGTCCTATGATCAAATGGTCCTATTAACAGAACGTCCTACTATCAAATGGTCCTATTAAAAGAACGTCCTATGATCAAATGGTCCTATTAACAGAACGTCCTATGATCAAATGGTCCTATTAACAGAACGTCCTATGATCAAATGGTCCTATGAACAGAACGTCCTATGATCAAATGGTCCTATTAACAGAACGTCCTATGATCAAATGGTCCTATTAAAAGAACGTCCTATGATCAAATGGTCCTATTAACAGAACGTCCTATGATCAAATGGTCCTATGAACAGAACGTCCTACTATCAAATGGTCCTATTACCAGAACGTCCTATGATCAAATGGTCCTATTAGCAGAACGTCCTATGATCAAATGGTCCTATTAACAGAACGTCCTATGATCAAATGGTCCTATTAGCAGAACGTCCTATGATCAAATGGTCCTATTAGCAGAACGTCCTATGATCAAATGGTCCTATTAGCACAACGTCCTATGATCAAACGGTCCTATTAACAGAACGTCCTATGATCAAATGGTCCTATTAGCAGAACGTCCTACTATCAAATGCTCCTATTAACAGAACGTCCTATGATCAAATGGTCCTATTAACAGAACGTCCTATGATCAAATGGTCCTATTAGCAGAACGTCCTATGATCAAATGGTCCTATTAGCAGAACGTCCTAGGATCAAATGGTCCTATTAGCACAACGTCCTATGATCAAATGGTCCTATTAGCAGAACATCCTAATATAAAATGGTCCTATTTATTAGCAAAACGTCCTATGATCAAATGGTCCTATTAGCAGAACGTCCTATGATCAAATGGTCCTATTAGCAGAACGTCCTATGATCAAATGGTCCTATTAGCAGAACGTCCTATGATCAAATGGTCCTATTAACAGAACGTCCTATGATCAAATGGTCCTATTAAAAGAACGTCCTATGATCAAATGGTCCTATTAACAGAACGCCCTACTATCAAATGGTCCTATTAGCAGAACGTCCTATGACCAAATGGTCCTATTAACAGAACGTCCTACTATCAAATGGTCCTATTAACAGAACGTCCTATGATCAAATGGTCCTATTAACAGAACGTCCTATGATCAAATGGTCCTATTAACAGAACGTCCTACTATCAAATGGTCGTATTAAAAGAACGTCCTATGATCAAATGGTCCTATTAACAGAACGTCCTATGATCAAATGGTCCTATTAACAGAACGTCCTATGATCAAATGGTCCTATGAACAGAACGTCCTATGATCAAATGGTCCTATTAACAGAACGTCCTATGATCAAATGGTCCTATTAAAAGAACGTCCTATGATCAAATGGTCCTATTAACAGAACGTCCTACTATCAAATGGTCCTATTACCAGAACGTCCTATGATCAAATGGTCCTATTAGCAGAACGTCCTATGATCAAATGGTCCTATAAGCAGATCGTCCTATGATCAAATGGTCCTATTAGCAGAACGTCCTATGATCAAATGGTCCTATTAGCCGAACGTCCTATGATCAAATGGTCCTATTAGCAGAACATCCTACTATTAAATGGTCCTATTTATTAGCAAAACGTCCTATGATCAAATGGTCCTATTAGCAGAACGTCCTATGATCAAATGGTCCTATTAGCAGAACGTTATGATCAAATGGTCCTATTAGCAGAACGTCCTATGATCAAACGGTCCTATTAGCAGAACGTCCTATGATCAAATGGTCCTATTAACAGAACGTCCTATGATCAAATGGTCCTATTAGCAGAACGTCCTATGATCAAATGGTCCTATTAGCAGAACGTCCTATGATCAAATGGTCCTATTAGCAGAACGTCCTATGATCAAATGGTCCTATTAACAGAACGTCCTATGGTCAAATGGTCCTATTAACAGAACGTCCTATGATCAAAGGGTACTATTAGCAGAACGTCCTGTGATCAAATGGTCGTATTAGCAGAACATCCTACTATTAAATGGTCCTATTTATTAGCAAAACGTCCTATGTTCAAATGGTCCTATTAGCAGAACGTTATGATCAAATGGTCCTATTAGCAGAATGTCCTATGATCAAACGGTCCTATTAACAGAACGTCCTATGATCAAATGGTCCTATTAGCACAACGTCCTACTATCAAATGCTCCTATTAACAGAACGTCCTATGATCAAATGGTCCTATTAACAGAACGTCCTATGATCAAATGGTCCTATTAGCAGAACGTCCTATGATCAAATGGTCCTATTAGCAGAACGTCCTAGGATCAAATGGTCCTGTTAGCACAACGTCCTATGATCAAATGGTCCTATTAGCAGAACATCCTAATATAAAATGGTCCTATTTATTAGCAAAACGTCCTATGATCAAATGGTCCTATTAGCAGAACGTCCTATGATCAAATGGTCCTATTAGCAAAACGTCCTATGATCAAATGGTCCTATTAACAGAACGTCCTATGATCAAATGGTCCTATTAAAAGAACGTCCTATGATCTAATGGTCCTATTAACAGAACGTCCTACTATCAAATGGTCCTATTAGCAGAACGTCCTATGACCAAATGGTCCTATTAACAGAACGTCCTACTATCAAATGGTCCTATTAACAGAACGTCCTATGATCAAATGGTCCTATTAACAGAACGTCCTATGATCAAATGGTCCTATTAACAGAACGTCCTACTATCAAATGGTCGTATTAAAAGAACGTCCTATGATCAAATGGTCCTATTAACAGAACGTCCTATGATCAAATGGTCCTATTAACAGAACGTCCTATGATCAAATGGTCCTATGAACAGAACGTCCTATGATCAAATGGTCCTATTAACAGAACGTCCTATGATCAAATGGTCCTTTTAAAAGAACGTCCTATGATCAAATGGTCCTATTATAGGAACGTCCTACTATCAAATGGTCCTATTACCAGAACGTCCTATGATCAAATGGTCCTATTAGCAGAACGTCCTATGATCAAATGGTCCTATTAACAGAACGTCCTATGATCAAATGGTCCTATTAGCAGAACGTCCTATGATCAAATGGTCCTATTAGCAGAACGTCCTATGATCAAATGGTCCTATTAGCAGAACGTCCTATGATCAAATGGTCCTATTAGCAGAACGTCCTATGATCAAATGGTCCTATTAGCAGAACATCCTACTATTAAATGGTCCTATTTATTAGCAAAACGTCCTATGATCAAATGGTCCTATTAGCAGAACGTCCTATGATCAAATGGTCCTATTAGCAGAACGTCCTATGATCAAATGGTCCTATTAACAGAACGTCCTATGATCAAATGGTCCTATTAGCAGAACGTCCTATGATCAAATGGTCCTATTAGCAGAACGTCCTATGATCAAATGGTCCTATTAGCAGAACGTCCTATGATCAAATGGTCCTATTAGCCGAACGTCCTATGATCAAATGGTCCTATTAGCAGAACATCCTACTATTAAATGGTCCTATTTATTAGCAAAACGTCCTATGATCAAATGGTCCTATTAGCAGAACGTCCTATGATCAAATGGTCCTATTAGCAGAACGTTATGATCAAATGGTCCTATTAGCAGAACGTCCTATGATCAAACGGTCCTATTAGCAGAACGTCCTATGATCAAATGGTCCTATTAACAGAACGTCCTATGATCAAATGGTCCTATTAGCAGAACGTCCTATGATCAAATGGTCCTATTAACAGAACGTCCTATGATCAAATGGTCCTATTAGCAGAACGTCCTACTATCAAATGGTCCTATTAACAGAACGTCCTATGGTCAAATGGTCCTATTAACAGAACGTCCTATGATCAAAGGGTACTATTAGCGGAACGTCCTGTGATCAAATGGTCTTATTAGCAGAACATCCTACTATTAAATGGTCCTATTTATTAGCAAAACGTCCTATTATCAAATGGTCCTATTAGCAGAACGTTATGATCAAATGGTCCTATTAGCAGAATGTCCTATGATCAAACGGTCCTATTAACAGAACGTCCTATGATCAAATGGTCCTATTAGCAGAACGTCCTACTATCAAATGCTCCTATTAACAGAACGTCCTATGATCAAATGGTCCTATTAACAGAACGTCCTATGATCAAATGGTCCTATTAGCAGAACGTCCTATGATCAAATGGTCCTATTAGCAGAACGTCCTAGGATCAAATGGTCCTATTAGCACAACGTCCTATGATCAAATGGTCCTATTAGCAGAACATCCTAATATAAAATGGTCCTATTTTTTAGCAAAACGTCCTATGATCAAATGGTCCTATTAGCAGAACGTCCTATGATCAAATGGTCCTATTAGCAGAACGTCCTATGATCAAATGGTCCTATTAACAGAACGTCCTATGATCAAATGGTCCTATTAAAAGAACGTCCTATGATCAAATGGTCCTATTAACAGAACGTCCTACTATCAAATGGTCCTATTAGCAGAACGTCCTATGACCAAATGGTCCTATTAACAGAACGTCCTACTATCAAATGGTCCTATTAACAGAACGTCCTATGATCAAATGGTCCTATTAACAGAACGTCCTATGATCAAATGGTCCTATTAACAGAACGTCCTACTATCAAATGGTCCTATTAAAAGAACGTCCTATGATCAAATGGTCCTATTAACAGAACGTCCTATGATCAAATGGTCCTATTAACAGAACGTCCTATGATCAAATGGTCCTATTAGCAGAACGTCCTATGATCAAATGGTCCTATTAGCAGAACGTCCTATGATCAAATGGTCCTATTAGCAGAACGTCCTATGATCAAATGGTCCTATTAGCAGAACATCCTACTATTAAATGGTCCTATTTATTAGCAAAACGTCCTATGATCAAATGGTCCTATTAGCAGAACGTCCTATGATCAAATGGTCCTATTAGCAGAACGTCCTATGATCAAATGGTCCTATTAACAGAACGTCCTATGATCAAATGGTCCTATTAGCAGAACGTCCTATGATCAAATGGTCCTATTAGCAGAACGTCCTATGATCAAATGGTCCTATTAGCAGAACGTCCTATGATCAAATGGTCCTATTAGCCGAACGTCCTATGATCAAATGGTCCTATTAGCAGAACATCCTACTATTAAATGGTCCTATTTATTAGCAAAACGTCCTATGATCAAATGGTCCTATTAACAGAACGTCCTATGATCAAATGGTCCTATTAGCAGAACGTTATGATCAAATGGTCCTATTAGCAGAACGTCCTATGATCAAACGGTCCTATTAGCAGAACGTCCTATGATCAAATGGTCCTATTAACAGAACGTCCTATGATCAAATGGTCCTATTAACAGAACGTCCTATGATCAAATGGTCCTATTAACAGAACGTCCTATGATCAAATGGTCCTATTAGCAGAACGTCCTACTATCAAATGGTCCTATTAACAGAACGTCCTATGGTCAAATGGTCCTATTAACAGAACGTCCTATGATCAAAGGGTACTATTAGCGGAACGTCCTGTGATCAAATGGTCCTATTAGCAGAACATCCTACTATTAAATGGTCCTATTTATTAGCAAAACGTCCTATGATCAAATGGTCCTATTAGCAGAACGTTATGATCAAATGGTCCTATTAGCAGAATGTCCTATGATCAAACGGTCCTATTAACAGAACGTCCTATGATCAAATGGTCCTATTAGCAGAACGTCCTACTATCAAATGCTCCTATTAACAGAACGTCCTATGATCAAATGGTCCTATTAACAGAACGTCCTATGATCAAATGGTCCTATTAGCAGAACGTCCTATGATCAAATGGTCCTATTAGCAGAACGTCCTAGGATCAAATGGTCCTATTAGCACAACGTCCTATGATCAAATGGTCCTATTAGCAGAACATCCTAATATAAAATGGTCCTATTTATTAGCAAAACGTCCTATGATCAAATGGTCCTATTAGCAGAACGTCCTATGATCAAATGGTCCTATTAGCAGAACGTCCTATGATCAAATGGTCCTATTAACAGAACGTCCTATGATCAAATGGTCCTATTAGCAGAACGTCCTATGATCAAATGGTCCTATTAACAGAACGTCCTACTATCAAATGGTCCTATTAGCAGAACGTCCTATGACCAAATGGTCCTATTAACAGAACGTCCTACTATCAAATGGTCCTATTAACAGAACGTCCTATGATCAAATGGTCCTATTAACAGAACGTCCTATGATCAAATGGTCCTATTAACAGAACGTCCTACTATCAAATGGTCCTATTAAAAGAACGTCCTATGATCAAATGGTCCTATTAACAGAACGTCCTATGATCAAATGGTCCTATTAACAGAACATCCTATGATCAAATGGTCCTATGAACAGAACGTCCTATGATCAAATGGTCCTATTAACAGAACGTCCTATGATCAAATGGTCCTATTAAAAGAACGTCCTATGATCAAATGGTCCTATTAACAGAACGTCCTACTATCAAATGGTCCTATTACCAGAACGTCCTATGATCAAATGGTCCTATTAGCAGAACGTCCTATGATCAAATGGTCCTATTAACAGAACGTCCTATGATCAAATGGTCCTATTAGCAGAACGTCCTATGATCAAATGGTCCTATTAGCAGAACGTCCTATGATCAAATGGTCCTATTAGCAGAACATCCTACTATTAAATGGTCCTATTTATTAGCAAAACGTCCTATGATCAAATGGTCCTATTAGCAGAACGTCCTATGATCAAATGGTCCTATTAGCAGAACGTCCTATGATCAAATGGTCCTATTAGCAGAACGTCCTATGATCAAATGGTCCTATTAGCAGAACGTCCTATGATCAAATGGTCCTATTAGCAGAACGTCCTAGGATCAAATGGTCCTATTAGCACAACGTCCTATGATCAAATGGTCCTATTAGCAGAACATCCTAATATAAAATGGTCCTATTTATTAGCAAAACGTCCTATGATCAAATGGTCCTATTAGCAGAACGTCCTATGATCAAATGGTCCTATTAGCAGAACGTCCTATGATCAAATGGTCCTATTAACAGAACGTCCTATGATCAAATGGTCCTATTTAAAGAACGTCCTATGATCAAATGGTCCTATTAACAGAACGCCCTACTATCAAATGGTCCTATTAGCAGAACGTCCTATGACCAAATGGTCCTATTAACAGAACGTCCTACTATCAAATGGTCCTATTAACAGAACGTCCTATGATCAAATGGTCCTATTAACAGAACGTCCTATGATCAAATGGTCCTATTAACAGAACGTCCTACTATCAAATGGTCGTATTAAAAGAACGTCCTATGATCAAATGGTCCTATTAACAGAACGTCCTATGATCAAATGGTCCTATTAACAGAACGTCCTATGATCAAATGGTCCTATGAACAGAACGTCCTATGATCAAATGGTCCTATTAACAGAACGTCCTATGATCAAATGGTCCTATTAAAAGAACGTCCTATGATCAAATGGTCCTATTAACAGAACGTCCTACTATCAAATGGTCCTATTACCAGAACGTCCTATGATCAAATGGTCCTATTAGCAGAACGTCCTATGATCAAATGGTCCTATTAACAGAACGTCCTATGATCAAATGGTCCTATTAGCAGAACGTCCTATGATCAAATGGTCCTATTAGCAGAACGTCCTATGATCAAATGGTCCTATTGGCAGAACATCCTACTATTAAATGGTCCTATTTATTAGCAAAACGTCCTATGATCAAATGGTCCTATTAGCAGAACGTCCTATGATCAAATGGTCCTATTAGCAGAACGTCCTATGATCAAATGGTCCTATTAGCAGAACGTCCTATGATCAAATGGTCCTATTAACAGAACGTCCTATGATCAAATGGTCCTATTAGCAGAACGTCCTATGATCAAATGGTCCTATTAGCAGAACGTCCTATGATCAAATGGTCCTATTAGCAGAACGTCCTATGATCAAATGGTCCTATTAGCCGAACGTCCTATGATCAAATGGTCCTATTAGCAGAACATCCTACTATTAAATGGTCCTATTTATTAGCAAAACGTCCTATGATCAAATGGTCCTATTAGCAGAGCGTCCTATGATCAAATGGTCCTATTAGCAGAACGTTATGATCAAATGGTCCTATTAGCAGAACGTCCTATGATCAAACGGTCCTATTAGCAGAACGTCCTATGATCAAATGGTCCTATTAACAGAACGTCCTATGATCAAATGGTCCTATTAGCAGAACGTCCTATGATCAAATGGTCCTATTAACAGAACGTCCTATGATCAAATGGTCCTATTAGCAGAACGTCCTACTATCAAATGGTCCTATTAACAGAACGTCCTATGGTCAAATGGTCCTATTAACAGAACGTCCTATGATCAAAGGGTACTATTAGCAGAACGTCCTGTGATCAAATGGTCCTATTAGCAGAACATCCTACTATTAAATGGTCCTATTTATTAGCAAAACGTCCTATTATCAAATGGTCCTATTAGCAGAACGTTATGATCAAATGGTCCTATTAGCAGAATGTCCTATGATCAAACGGTCCTATTAACAGAACGTCCTATGATCAAATGGTCCTATTAGCAGAACATCCTACTATCAAATGCTCCTATTAGCAGAACGTCCTATGATCAAATGGTCCTATTAACAGAACGTCCTATGATCAAATGGTCCTATTAGCAGAACGTCCTATGATCAAATGGTCCTATTAGCAGAACGTCCTAGGATCAAATGGTCCTATTAGCACAACGTCCTATGATCAAATGGTCCTATTAGCAGAACATCCTAATATAAAATGGTCCTATTTATTAGCAAAACGTCCTATGATCAAATGGTCCTATTAGCAGAACGTCCTATGATCAAATGGTCCTATTAGCAGAACGTCCTATCATCAAATGGTCCTATTAACAGAACGTCCTATGATCAAATGGTCCTATTAAAAGAACGTCCTATGATCAAATGGTCCTATTAACAGAACGTCCTACTATCAAATGGTCCTATTAGCAGAACGTCCTATGACCAAATGGTCCTATTAACAGAACGCCCTACTATCAAATGGTCCTATTAACAGAACGTCCTATGATCAAATGGTCCTATTAATAGAACGTCCTATGATCAAATGGTCCTATTAACAGAACGTCCTACTATCAAATGGTCCTATTAAAAGAACGTCCTATGATCAAATGGTCCTATTAACAGAACGTCCTATGATCAAATGGTCCTATTAACAGAACGTCCTATGATCAAATGGTCCTATGAACAGAACGTCCTATGATCAAATGGCCCTATTAACAGAACGTCCTATGATCAAATGGTCCTATTAAAAGAACGTCTAATGATCAAATGGTCCTATTAACAGAACGTCCTACTATCAAATGGTCCTATTACCAGAACGTCCTATGATCAAATGGTCCTATTAACAGAACGTCCTATGATCAAATGGTCCTATTAGCAGAACGTCCTATGATCAAATGGTCCTATTAGCAGAACGTCCTATGATCAAATGGTCCTATTAGCACAACGTCCTATGATCAAATGGTCCTATTAGCAGAGCGTCCTATGATCAAATGGTCCTATTAGCAGAACGTTATGATCAAATGGTCCTATTAGCAGAACGTCCTATGATCAAATGGTCCTATTAGCAGAACGTCCTATGATCAAATGGTCCTATTAGCAGAACATCCTACTATTAAATGGTCCTATTTATTAGCAAAACGTCCTATGATCAAATGGTCCTATTAGCAGAACGTCCTATGATCAAATGGTCCTATTAGCAGAACGTCCTATGATCAAATGGTCCTATTAGCACAACGTCCTATGATCAAATGGTCCTATTAGCAGAGCGTCCTATGATCAAATGGTCCTATTAGCAGAACGTTATGATCAAATGGTCCTATTAGCAGAACGTCCTATGATCAAATGGTCCTATTAGCAGAACGTCCTATGATCAAATGGTCCTATTAGCAGAACATCCTACTATTAAATGGTCCTATTTATTAGCAAAACGTCCTATGATCAAATGGTCCTATTAGCAGAACGTCCTATGATCAAATGGTCCTATTAGCAGAACGTCCTATGATCAAATGGTCCTATTAGCAGAACGTCCTATGATCAAATGGTCCTATTAACAGAACGTCCTATGATCAAATGGTCCTATTAGCAGAACGTCCTATGATCAAATGGTCCTATTAGCAGAACGTCCTATGATCAAATGGTCCTATTAGCAGAACGTCCTATGATCAAATGGTCCTATTAACAGAACGTCCTATGATCAAATGGTCCTATTAGCAGAACGTCCTATGATCAAATGGTCCTATTAGCAGAACGTCCTATGATCAAATGGTCCTATTAGCAGAACGTTATGATCAAATGGTCCTATTAGCAGAACGTCCTATGATCAAATGGTCCTATTAGCAGAACGTCCTATGATCAAATGGTCCTATTAGCAGAACGTCCTATGATCAAATGGTCCTATTAGCAGAACGTCCTATGATCAAATGGTCCTATTAACAGAACGTCCTATGATCAAATGGTCCTATTAGCAGAACGTCCTATGATCAAATGGTCCTATTAGCAGAACGTCCTATGATCAAATGGTCCTATTAGCAGAACGTCCTATGATCAAATGGTCCTATTAGCCGAACGTCCTATGATCAAATGGTCCTATTAGCAGAACATCCTACTATTAAATGGTCCTATTTATTAGCAAAACGTCCTATGATCAAATGGTCCCATTAGCAGAGCGTCCTATGATCAAATGGTCCTAGTAGCAGAACGTTATGATCAAATGGTCCTATTAGCAGAACGTCCTATGATCAAACGGTCCTATTAGCAGAACGTCCTATGATCAAATGGTCCTATTAACAGAACGTCCTATGATCAAATGGTCCTATTAGCAGAACGTCCTATGATCAAAGGGTACTATTAGCAGAACGTCCTGTGATCAAATGGTCCTATTAGCAGAACATCCTACTATTAAATGGTCCTATTTATTAGCAAAACGTCCTATTATCAAATGGTCCTATTAGCAGAACGTTATGATCAAATGGTCCTATTAGCAGAATGTCCTATGATCAAACGGTCCTATTAACAGTACGTCCTATGATCAAATGGTCCTATTAGCAGAACATCCTACTATCAAATGCTCCTATTAACAGAACGTCCTATGATCAAATGGTCCTATTAACAGAACGTCCTATGATCAAATGGTCCTATTAGCAGAACGTCCTATGATCAAATGGTCCTATTAGCAGAACGTCCTAGGATCAAATGGTCCTATTAGCACAACGTCCTATGATCAAATGGTCCTATTAGCAGAACATCCTAATATAAAATGGTCCTATTTATTAGCAAAACGTCCTATGATCAAATGGTCCTATTAGCAGAACGTCCTATGATCAAATGGTCCTATTAGCAGAACGTCCTATGATCAAATGGTCCTATTAACAGAACGTCCTATGATCAAATGGTCCTATTAAAAGAACGTCCTATGATCAAATGGTCCTATTAACAGAACGTCCTACTATCAAATGGTCCTATTAGCAGAACGTCCTATGACCAAATGGTCCTATTAACAGAACGCCCTACTATCAAATGGTCCTATTAACAGAACGTCCTATGATCAAATGGTCCTATTAACAGAACGTCCTATGATCAAATGGTCCTATTAACAGAACGTCCTACTATCAAATGGTCCTATTAAAAGAACGTCCTATGATCAAATGGTCCTATTAACAGAACGTCCTATGATCAAATGGTCCTATTAACAGAACGTCCTATGATCAAATGGTCCTATGAACAGAACGTCCTATGATCAAATGGCCCTATTAACAGAACGTCCTATGATCAAATGGTCCTATTAAAAGAACGTCTAATGATCAAATGGTCCTATTAACAGAACGTCCTACTATCAAATGGTCCTATTACCAGAACGTCCTATGATCAAATGGTCCTATTAACAGAACGTCCTATGATCAAATGGTCCTATTAGCAGAACGTCCTATGATCAAATGGTCCTATTAGCAGAACGTCCTATGATCAAATGGTCCTATTAGCACAACGTCCTATGATCAAATGGTCCTATTAGCAGAGCGTCCTATGATCAAATGGTCCTATTAGCAGAACGTTATGATCAAATGGTCCTATTAGCAGAACGTCCTATGATCAAATGGTCCTATTAGCAGAACGTCCTATGATCAAATGGTCCTATTAGCAGAACATCCTACTATTAAATGGTCCTATTTATTAGCAAAACGTCCTATGATCAAATGGTCCTATTAGCAGAACGTCCTATGATCAAATGGTCCTATTAGCAGAACGTCCTATGATCAAATGGTCCTATTAGCAGAGCGTCCTATGATCAAATGGTCCTATTAGCAGAACGTTATGATCAAATGGTCCTATTAGCAGAACGTCCTATGATCAAATGGTCCTATTAGCAGAACGTCCTATGATCAAATGGTCCTATTAGCAGAACATCCTACTATTAAATGGTCCTATTTATTAGCAAAACGTCCTATGATCAAATGGTCCTATTAGCAGAACGTCCTATGATCAAATGGTCCTATTAGCAGAACGTCCTATGATCAAATGGTCCTATTAGCAGAACGTCCTATGATCAAATGGTCCTATTAACAGAACGTCCTATGATCAAATGGTCCTATTAGCAGAACGTCCTATGATCAAATGGTCCTATTAGCAGAACGTCCTATGATCAAATGGTCCTATTAGCAGAACGTTATGATCAAATGGTCCTATTAGCAGAACGTCCTATGATCAACCGGTCCTATTAGCAGAACGTCCTATGATCAAATGGTCCTATTAACAGAACGTCCTACTATCAAATGCTCCTATTAACAGAACGTCCTATGATCAAATGGTCCTATTAACAGAACGTCCTATGATCAAATGGTCCTATTAGCAGAACGTCCTATGATCAAATGGTCCTATTAGCAGAACGTCCTAGGATCAAATGGTCCTATTAGCACAACGTCCTATGATCAAATGGTCCTATTAGCAGAACATCCTAATATAAAATGGTCCTATTTATTAGCAAAACGTCCTATTATCAAATGGTCCTATTAGCAGAACGTCCTATGATCAAATGGTCCTATTAGCAGAACGTCCTATGATCAAATGGTCCTATTAACAGAACGTCCTATGATCAAACGGTCCTATTAAAAGAACGTCCTATGATCAAATGGTCCTATTAACAGAACGTCCTACTATCAAATGGTCCTATTAGCAGAACGTCCTATGACCAAATGGTCCTATTAACAGAACGCCCTACTATCAAATGGTCCTATTAACAGAACGTCCTATGATCAAATGGTCCTATTAACAGAACGTCCTATGATCAAATGGTCCTATTAACAGAACGTCCTACTATCAAATGGTCCTATTAAAAGAACGTCCTATGATCAAATGGTCCTATTAACAGAACGTCCTATGATCAAATGGTCCTATTAGCAGAACGTCCTATGATCAAATGGTCCTATTAACAGAACGTCCTATGATCAAATGGTCCTATTAAAAGAACGTCCTATGATCAAATGGTCCTATTAACAGAACGTCCTACTATCAAATGGTCCTATTAACAGAACGTCCTATGATCAAATGGTCCTATTAGCAGAACGTCCTATGATCAAATGGTCCTATTAGCAGAACGTCCTATGATCAAACGGTCCTATTAACAGAACGTCCTATGATCAAATGGTCCTATTAAAAGAACGTCTTATGATCAAATGGTCCTATTAACAGAACGTCCTACTATCAAATGGTCCTATTAACAGAACGTCCTATGATCAAATGGTCCTATTAACAAAATGTCCTATGATCAAATGGTCCTATTAGCAGAACGTCCTATGATCAAATGGTCCTATTAGCAGAACATCCTACTATTAAATGGTCCTATTTATTAGCAAAACGTCCTATGATCAAATGGTCCTATTAGCAGAACGTCCTATGATCAAATGGTCCTATTAGCAGAACGTCCTATGATCAAATGGTCCTATTAGCAGAACGTCCTATGATCAAATGGTCCTATTAACAGAACGTCCTATGATCAAATGGTCCTATTAGCAGAACGTCCTATGATCAAATGGTCCTATTAGCACAACGTCCTATGATCAAATGGTCCTATTAGCAGAACGTCCTATGATCAAATGGTCCTATTAGCAGAACGTCCTATGATCAAATGGTCCTATTAACAGAACGTCCTATGATCAAATGGTCCTATTTATTAGCAAAACGTCCTATGATCAAATGGTCCTATTAGCAGAACGTCCTATGATCAAATGGTCCTATTAGCAGAACGTTATGTTCAATTGGTCCTATTAGCAGAACGTCCTATGATCAAATGGTCCTATTAGCAGAACGTCCTATGATCAAATGGTCCTATGAACAGAACGTCCTATGATCAAATGGTCCTATTAACAGAACGTCCTATGATCAAATGGTCCTATTAACAGAACGTCCTATGATCAAATGGTCCTATTAAAAGTACGTCCTATGATCAAATGGTCCTATTAACAGAACGTCCTATGATCAAATGGTCCTATTAGCAGAACGTCCTATGATCAACTGGTCCTATGAACAGAACGTCCTATGATCAAATGGTCCTATTAACAGAACGTCCTATGGTCAAATGGTCCTATTAAAAGAACGTCCTATGATCAAATGGTCCTATTAACAGAACGTCCTACTATCAAATGGTCCTATTACCAGAACGTCCTATGATCAAATGGTCCTATTAGCAGAACGTCCTATGATCAAATGGTCCTATTAACAGAACGTCCTATGATCAAATGGTCCTATTAGCAGAACGTCCTATGATCAAATGGTCCTATTAGCAGAACGTCCTATGATCAAATGGTCCTATTAGCACAACGTCCTATGATCAAATGGTCCTATTAGCAGAACATCCTAATATAAAATGGTCCTATTTATTAGCAAAACGTCCTATGATCAAATGGTCCTATTAGCAGAACGTCCTATGATCAAATGGTCCTATTAGCAGAACGTCCTATGATCAAATGGTCCTATTAACAGAACGTCCTATGATCAAATGGTCCTATTAAAAGAACGTCCTATGATCAAATGGTCCTATTAACAGAACGTCCTACTATCAAATGGTCCTATTAACAGAACGTCCTATGATCAAATGGTCCTATTAGCAGAACGTCCTATGATCAAATGGTCCTATTAGCAGAACGTCCTATGATCAAATGGTCCTATTAGCAGAACGTCCTATGATCAAATGGTCCTATTAAAAGAACGTCCTATGATCAAATGGTCCTATTAACAGAACGTCCTACTATCAAATGGTCCTACTAACAGAACGTCCTATGATCAAATGGTCCTGTTAGCAGAACGTCCTATGATCAAATGGTCCTATTAGCAGAACGTCCTATGATCAAATGGTCCTATTAACAGAACGTCCTATGATCAAATGGTCCTATGAACAGAACGTCCTATGATCAAATGGTCCTATTAACAGAACGTCCTATGATCAAATGGTCCTATTAACAGAACGTCCTACTATCAAATGGTCCTATTAAAAGAACGTTATGATCAAATGGTCCTAATAACAGAACGTCCTACTATCAAATGGTCCTATTAAAAGAACGTCCTATGATCAAATGGTCCTATTAACAGAACGTCCTATGATCAAATGGTCCTATTAACAGAACGTCCTATGATCAAATGGTCCTATGAACAGAACGTCCTATGATCAAATGGTCCTATTAACAGAACGTCCTATGATCAAATGGTCCTATTAAAAGAACGTCCTATGATCAAATGGTCCTATTAACAGAACGTCCTACTATCAAATGGTCCTATTAGCAGAACGTCCTATGATCAAATGGTCCTATTAGCAGAACGTCCTATGATCAAATGGTCCTATTAGCAGAACGACCTATGATCAAATGGTCCTATTAGCAGAACGTCCTATGATCAAATGGTCCTATTAGCACAACGTCCTATGATCAAATGGTCCTATTACCAGAACGTCCTATGATCAAATGGTCCTATTAACAGAACGTCCTATGATCAAATGGTCCTATTAACAGAACGTCCTATGATCAAATGGTCCTATTAAAAGAACGTCCTATGATCAAATGGTCCTATTAACAGAACGTCCTACTATCAAATGGTCCTATTACCAGAACGTCCTATGATCAAATGGTCCTATTAGCAGAACGTCCTATGATCAAATGGTCCTATTAACAGAACGTCCTATGATCAAATGGTCCTATTAGCAGAACGTCCTATGATCAAATGGTCCTATTAGCAGAACGTCCTATGATCAAATGGTCCTATTAACAGAACGTCCTACTATCAAATGGTCCTATTAACAGAACGTCCTATGATCAAATGGTCCTATTAGCAGAACGTCCTATGATCAAATGGTCCTATTAACAGAACGTCCTACTATCAAATGGTCCTATTAACAGAACGTCCTATGATCAAATGGTCCTATTAACAGAACGTCCTATGATCAAATGGTCCTATGAACAGAACGTCCTATGATCAAATGGTCCTATTAACAGAACGTCCTATGATCAAATGGTCCTATTAACAGAACGTCCTACTATCAAATGGTCCTATTAAAAGAACGTTATGATCAAATGGTCCTATTAGCAGAACGTCCTATGATCAAATGGTCCTATTAGCAGAACGTCCTATGATCAAATGGTCCTATTAGCAGAACGTCCTATGATCAAATGGTCCTATTAGCAGAACGTCCTATGATCAAATGGTCCTATGAACAGAACGTCCTATGATCAAATGGTCCTATTAACAGAACGTCCTATGATCAAATGGTCCTATTTACAGAACGTCCTATGATCAAATGGTCCTATTAACAGAACGTCCTATGATCAAATGGTCCTATTAGCAGAACATCCTAATATAAAATGGTCCTATTTATTAGCAAAACGTCCTATGATCAAATGGTCCTATTAGCAGAACGTCCTATGATCAAATGGTCCTATTAGCAGAACGTCCTATGATCAAATGGTCCTATTAACAGAACGTCCTATGATCAAACGGTCCTATTAAAAGAACGTCCTATGATCAAATGGTCCTATTAACAGAACGTCCTACTATCAAATGGTCCTATTAGCAGAACGTCCTATGACCAAATGGTCCTATTAACAGAACGCCCTACTGTCAAATGGTCCTATTAACAGAACGTCCTATGATCAAATGGTCCTATTAACAGAACGTCCTATGATCAAATGGTCCTATTAACAGAACGTCCTACTATCAAATGGTCCTATTAAAAGAACGTCCTATGATCAAATGGTCCTATTAACAGAACGTCCTATGATCAAATGGTCCTATTTACAGAACGTCCTATGATCAAATGGTCCTATTAACAGAACGTCCTATGATCAAATGGTCCTATGAACAGAACGTCCTATGATCAAATGGTCCTATTAACAGAACGTCCTATGATCAAATGGTCCTATTAACAGAACGTTATATGATCAAATGGTCCTATTAAAAGAACGTCCTATGATCAAATGGTCCTATTAACAGAACGTCCTACTATCAAATGGTCCTATTAACAGAACGTCCTATGATCAAATGGTCCTATTAGCAGAACGTCCTATGATCAAATGGTCCTATTAGCAGAACGTCCTATGATCAAATGGTCCTATTAACAGAACGTCCTATGATCAAATGGTCCTATTAACAGAACGTCCTACTATCAAATGGTCCTAATAAAAGAACGTTATGATCAAATGGTCCTATTAGCAGAACGTCCTATGATCAAACGGTCCTATTAACAGAACGTCCTATGATCAAATGGTCCTATTAGCAGAACGTCCTACTATCAAATGCTCCTATTAACAGAACATCCTATGATCAAATGGTCCTATTAACAGAACGTCCTATGATCAAATGGTCCTATTAAAAGAACGTCCTATGATCAAATGGTCCTATTAACAGAACGTCCTACTATCAAATGGTCCTATTACCAGAACGTCCTATGATCAAATGGTCCTATTAACAGAACGTCCTATGATCAAATGGTCCTATTAACAGAACGTCCTATGATCAAATGGTCCTATGAACAGAACGTCCTATGATCAAATGGTCCTATTAACAGAACGTCCTATGATCAAATGGTCCTATTAAAAGAACGTCTTATGATCAAATGGTCCTATTAACAGAACGTCCTACTATCAAATGGTCCTATTACCAGAACGTCCTATGATCAAATGGTCCTATTAGCAGAACGTCCTATGTTCAAATGGTCCTATTAACAGAACGTCCTATGATCAAATGGTCCTATTAGCAGAACGTCCTACTATCAAATGGTCCTATTAGCAGAACGTCCTATGATCAAATGGTCCTATTAACAGAACGTCCTATGATCAAATGGTCCTATTAGCAGAACGTCCTATGATCAAATGGTCCTATTAACAGAACGTCCTATGATCAAATGGTCCTATTAGCAGAACGTCCTATGATCAAATGGTCCTATTAACAGAACGTCCTATGATCAAATGGTCCTATTAGCAGAACGTCCTATGATCAAATGGTCCTATTAGCAGAACATCCTACTATTAAATGGTCCTATTTATTAGCAAAACGTCCTATGATCAAATGGTCCTATTAGCAGAACGTCCTATGATCAAATGGTCCTATTAGCAGAACATCCTACTATTAAATGGTCCTATTTATTAGCAAAACGTCCTATGATCAAATGGTCCTATTAGCAGAACGTCCTATGATCAAATGGTCCTATTAGCAGAACGTCCTATGATCAAATGGTCCTATTAGCAGAACGTCCTATGATCAAATTGTCCTATTAACAGAACATCCCATGATGAAATGGTCCTATTAACAGAACGTCCTATGATCAAATGGTCCTATTAACAGAACGTCCTATGATCAAATGGTCCTATTAGCAGAACGTCCTATGATCAAATGGTCCTATTAACAGAACGTCCTATGATCAAATGGTCCTATTAACAGAACGTCCTATGATCAAATGGTCCTATTAGCAGAACGTCCTATGATCAAATGGTCCTATTAACAGAACGTCCTATGATCAAATGGTCCTATTAAAAGAACGTCCTATGATCAAATGGTCCTATTAACAGAACGTCCTACTATCAAATGGTCCTATTACTAGAACGTCCTATGATCAAATGGTCCTATTAGCAGAACGTCATATGATCAAATGATCCTATTAACAGAACGTCCTATGATCAAATGGTCCTATTAGCAGAACGTCCTATGATCAAATGGTCCTATTAGCAGAACGTCCTATGATCAAATGGTCCTATTAGCAGAACGTCCTATGATCAAATGGTCCTATTAACAGAACGTCCTATGATCAAATGGTCCTATTAAAAGAACGTCCTATGATCAAATGGTCCTATTAACAGAACGTCCTACTATCAAATGGTCCTAATAACAGAACGTCCTATGATTAAAATGGTCCTATTAGCAGAACGTCCTATGATCAAATGGTCCTATTAGCAGAACGTCCTATGATCAAATGGTCCTATTAGCAGAACGTCCTATGATCAAATGGTCCTATTAGCAGAACGTCCTACTATCAAATGCTCCTATTAACAGAACGTCCTATGATCAAATGGTCCTATTAACAGAACGTCCTACTATCAAATGGTCCTATTAGCAGAACGTCCTATCATCAAATGGTCCTATTAACAGAACGTCCTATGATCAAATGGTCCTATTAACAGAACGTCCTATGATCAAATGGTCCTATGAACAGAACGTCCTATGATCAAATGGTCCTATTAGCAGAACGTCCTATGATCAAATGGTCCTATTAACAGAACGTCCTATGATCAAATGGTCCTATTAGCAGAACGTCCTATGATCAAATGGTCCTATTAGCAGAACGTCCTATGATCAAATGGTCCTATTAACAGAACGTCCTATGATCAAATGGTCCTATTAAAAGAACGTCCTATGATCAAATGGTCCTATTAACAGAACGTCCTACTATCAAATGGTCCTATTACCAGAACGTCCTATGATCAAATGGTCCTATTAACAGAACGTCCTATGATCAAATGGTCCTATTAGCAGAAAATGCTAATATTAAATGGTCCTATTTATTAGCAAAACGTCCTATGATCAAATGGTCCTATTAGCAGAACGTCCTATGATCAAATGGTCCTATTAGCAGAACGTCCTATGATCAAATGGTCCTATTAACAGAACGTCCTATGATCAAATGGTCCTATTAAAAGAACGTCCTATGATCAAATGGTCCTATTAACAGAACGTCCTACTATCAAATGGTCCTATTAACAGAACGTCCTATGATCAAATGGTCCTATTAGCAGAACGTCCTATGATCAAATGGTCCTATTAGCAGAACGTCCTATGATCAAATGGTCCTATTAGCAGAACGTCCTATGATCAAATGGTCCTATTAGCAGAACGTCCTATGATCAAATGGTCCTATTAACAGAACGTCCTATGATCAAATGGTCCTATTAGCACAACGTCCTATGATCAAATGGTCCTATTAGCAGAACGTCCTATGATCAAATGGTCCTATTAGCAGAACGTCCTATGATCAAATGGTCCTATTAGCCGAACGTCCTATGATCAAATGGTCCTATTTATTAGCAAAACGTCCTATGATCAAATGGTCCTATTAGCAGAACGTCCTATGATCAAATGGTCCTATTAGCAGAACGTTATGTTCAAATGGTCCTATTAGCAGAACGTCCTATGATCAAATGGTCCTATTAGCAGAACGTCCTATGATCAAATGGTCCTATGAACAGAACGTCCTATGATCAAATGGTCCTATTAACAGAACGTCCTATGATCAAATGGTCCTATTAGCACAACGTCCTATGATCAAATGGTCCTATTAAAAGTACGTCCTATGATCAAATGGTCCTATTAACAGAACGTCCTATGATCAAATGGTCCTATTAACAGAACGTCCTATGATCAAATGGTCCTATTAAAAGAACGTCCTATGATCAAATGGTCCTATTAACAGAACGTCCTACTATCAAATGGTCCTATTACCAGAACGTCCTATGATCAAATGCTCCTATTAGCAGAACGTCCTATGATCAAATGGTCCTATTAACAGAACGTCCTATGATCAAATGGTCCTATTAGCAGAACGTCCTATGATCAAATGGTCCTATTAGCAGAACGTCCTATGATCAAATGGTCCTATTAACAGAACGTCCTACTAACAAATGGTCCTATTAACAGAACGTCCTATGATCAAATGGTCCTATTAGCAGAACGTCCTATGATCAAATGGTCCTATTAGCAGAACGTCCTATGATCAAATGGTCCTATTAACAGAACGTCCTACTATCAAATGGTCCTATTAACAGAACGTCCTATGATCAAATGGTCCTATGAACAGAACGTCCTATGATCAAATAGTCCTATTAACAGAACGTCCTATGATCAAATGGTCCTATTAACAGAACGTCCTATGATCAAATGGTCCTATTAACAGAACGTCCTATGATCAAATGGTCCTATTAGCAGAACGTCCTATGATCAAATGGTCCTATTAGCAGAACGTCCTATGATCAAATGGTCCTATTAGCAGAACGTCCTATGATCAAATGGTCCTATTAACAGAACATCCTATGATCAAATGGTCCTATTAGCAGAACGTCCTATGATCAAATGGTCCTATTAGCAGAACGTCCTATGATCAAATGGTCCTATTAACAGAACGTCCTACTATCAAATGGTCCTATTAACAGAACGTCCTCTGATCAAATGGTCCTATTAGCAGAACGTCCTATGATCAAATGGTCCTATTAGCAGAACGTCCTATGATCAAATGGTCCTATTAACAGAACGTCCTACTATCAAATGTTCCTATTAACAGAACGTCCTATGATCAAATGGTCCTATTAACAGAACGTCCTATGATCAAATGGTCCTATGAACAGAACGTCCTATGATCGAATGGTCCTATTAACAGAACGTCCTATGATCAAATGGTCCTATTAACAGAACGTCCTACTATCAAATGGTCCTATTAAAAGAACGTTATGATCAAATGGTCCTATTAACAGAACGCCCTACTATCAAATGGTCCTATTAAAAGAACGTCCTATGATCAAATGGTCCTATTAACAGAATGTCCTATGATCAAATGGTCCTATTAACAGAACGTCCTATGATCAAATGGTCCTATGAACAGAACATCCTATGATCAAATGGTCCTATTAACAGAACGTCCTATGATCAAATGGTCCTAGTAAAAGAACGTCCTATGATCAAATGGTCCTATTAACAGAACGTCCTACTATCAAATGGTCCTATTACCAGAACGTCCTATGATCAAATGGTCCTATTAGCAGAACGTCCTATGATCAAATGGTCCTATTAACAGAACGTCCTATGATCAAATGGTCCTATTAGCAGAACGTCCTATGATCAAATGGTCCTATTAGCAGAACGTCCTATGATCAAATGGTCCTATTAGCACAACGTCCTATGATCAAATGGTCCTATTAGCAGAAAATCCTAATATTAAATGGTCCTATTTATTAGCAAAACGTCCTATGATCAAATGGTCCTATTAGCAGAACGTCCTATGATCAAATGGTCCTATTAGCAGAACGTCCTATGATCAAATGGTCCTATTAACAGAACGTCCTATGATCAAATGGTCCTATTAAAAGAACGTCCTATGATCAAATGGTCCTATTAACAGAACGTCCTACTATCAAATGGTCCTATTAACAGAACGTCCTATGATCAAATGGTCCTATTAGCAGAACGTCCTATGATCAAATGGTCCTATTAGCAGAACGTCCTATGATCAAATGGTCCTATTAGCAGAACGTCCTATGATCAAATGGTCCTATTAGCAGAACGTCCTATGATCAAATGGTCCTATTAGCAGAACGTACTATGATCAAATGGTCCTATTAGCAGAACGTCCTATGATCAAATGGTCCTATTAACAGAACGGCCTACTATCAAATGGTCCTATTAACAGAACGTCCTATGATCAAATGGTCGTATTAACAGAACGTCCTATGATCAAATGGTCCTATGAACAGAACGTCCTATGATCAAATGGTCCTATTAACAGAACGTCCTATGATCAAATGGTCCTATTAACAGAACGTCCTACTATCAAATGGTCCTATTAAAAGAACGTTATGATCAAATGGTCCTATTAGCAGAACGTCCTATGATCAAACGGTCCTATTAACAGAACGTCCTATGATCAAATGGTCCTATTAGCAGAACGTCCTACTATCAAATGCTCCCATTAACAGAACGTCCTATGATCAAATGGTCCTATTAACAGAACGTCCTACTATCAAATGGTCCTATTAACAGAACGTCCTACTATCAAATGGTCCTATTAAAAGAACGTTATGATCAAATGGTCCTATTAACAGAACGTCCTACTATCAAATGGTCCTATTAAAAGAACGTCCTATGATCAAATGGTCCTATTAACAGAACGTCCTATGATCAAATGGTCCTATTAACAGAACGTCCTACTATCAAATGGTCCTATTACCAGAACGTCCTATGATCAAATGGTCCTATTAGCAGAACGTCCTATGATCAAATGGTCCTATTAACAGAACGTCCTATGATCAAATGGTCCTATTAGCAGAACGTCCTATGATCAAATGGTCCTATTAGCAGAACGTCCTATGATCAAATGGTCCTATTAACAGAACGTCCTATGATCAAATGGTCCTATTAGCAGAACGTCCTATGATCAAATGGTCCTATTAGCAGAACGTCCTATGATCAAATGGTCCTATTAACAGAACGTCCTACTATCAAATGGTCCTATTAACAGAACGTCCTCTGAACAAATGGTCCTGTTAGCAGAACGTCCTATGATCAAATGGTCCTATTAGCAGAACGTCCTATGATCAAATGGTCCTATTAACAGAACGTCCTACTATCAAATGGTCCTATTAACAGAACGTCCTATGATCAAATGGTCCTATTAACAGAACGTCCTATGATCAAATGGTCCTATGAACAGAACGTCCTATGATCGAATGGTCCTATTAACAGAACGTCCTATGATCAAATGGTCCTATTAACAGAACGTCCTACTATCAAATGGTCCTATTAAAAGAACGTTATGATCAAATGGTCCTATTAACAGAACGTCCTACTATCAAATGGTCCTATTAAAAGAACGTCCTATGATCAAATGGTCCTATTAACAGAACGTCCTATGATCAAATGGTCCTATTAACAGAACGTCCTATGATCAAATGGTCCTATGAACAGAACGTCCTATGATCAAATGGTCCTATTAACAGAACGTCCTATGATCAAATGGTCCTATTAAAAGAACGTCCTATGATCAAATGGTCCTATTAACAGAACGTCCTACTATCAAATGGTCCTATTACCAGAACGTCCTATAATCAAATGGTCCTATGAACAGAACGTCCTATGATCAAATGGTCCTATTAACAGAACGTCCTATGATCAAATGGTCCTATTAGCAGAACGTCCTATGATCAAATGGTCCTATTAGCAGAACGTCCTATGATCAAATGGTCCTATTAGCACAACGTCCTATGATCAAATGGTCCTATTAGCAGAAAATCCTAATATTAAATGGTCCTATTTATTAGCAAAACGTCCTATGATCAAATGGTCCTATTAGCAGAACGTCCTATGATCAAATGGTCCTATTAGCAGAACGTCCTATGATCAAATGGTCCTATTAACAGAACGTCCTATGATCAAATGGTCCTATTAAAAGAACGTCCTATGATCAAATGGTCCTATTAGCAGAACGTCCTATGATCAAATGGTCCTATTAGCAGAACGTACTATGATCAAATGGTCCTATTAGCAGAACGTCCTATGATCAAATGGTCCTATTAACAAAACGTCCTACTATCAAATGGTCCTATTAACAGAACGTCCTATGATCAAATGGTCCTATTAACAGAACGTCCTATGATCAAATGGTCCTATGAACAGAACGTCCTATGATCAAATGGTCCTATTAACAGAACGTCCTATGATCAAATGGTCCTATTAACAGAACGTCCTATGATCAAATGGTCCTATTAAAAGAACGTCCTATGATCAAATGGTCCTATTAACAGAACGTCCTACTATCAAATGGTCCTATTAACAGAACGTCCTATGATCAAATGGTCCTATTAGCAGAACATCCTACTATTAAATGGTCCTATTTATTAGCAAAACGTCCTATGATCAAATGGTCCTATTAGCAGAACGTCCTATGATCAAATGGTCCTATTAGCAGAACGTCCTATGATCAAATGGTCCTATTAGCAGAACGTCCTATGATCAAATTGTCCTATTAACAGAACATCCCATGATGAAATGGTCCTATTAACAGAACGTCCTATGATCAAATGGTCCTATTAACAGAACGTCCTATGATCAAATGGTCCTATTAGCAGAACGTCCTATGATCAAATGGTCCTATTAGCAGAAAGTCCTATGATCAAATGGTCCTATTAGCAGAACGTCCTATGATCAAATGGTCCTATTAACAGAACGTCCTACTATCAAATGGTCCTATTAACAGAACGTCCTATGATCAAATGGTCCTATTAACAGAACGTCCTATGATCAAATGGTCCTATGAACAGAACGTCCTATGATCGAATGGTCCTATTAACAGAACGTCCTATGATCAAATGGTCCTATTAACAGAACGTCCTACTATCAAATGGTCCTATTAAAAGAACGTTATGATCAAATGGTCCTATTAACAGAACGTCCTACTATCAAATGGTCCTATTAAAAGAACGTCCTATGATCAAATGGTCCTATTAACAGAACGTCCTATGATCAAATGGTCCTATTAACAGAACGTCCTATGATCAAATGGTCCTATGAACAGAACGTCCTATGATCAAATGGTCCTATTAACAGAACGTCCTATGATCAAATGGTCCTATTAAAAGAACGTCCTATGATCAAATGGTCCTATTAACAGAACGTCCTACTATCAAATGGTCCTATTACCAGAACGTCCTATAATCAAATGGTCCTATGAACAGAACGTCCTATGATCAAATGGTCCTATTAACAGAACGTCCTATGATCAAATGGTCCTATTAGCAGAACGTCCTATGATCAAATGGTCCTATTAGCAGAACGTCCTATAATCAAATGGTCCTATTAGCACAACGTCCTATGATCAAATGGTCCTATTAGCAGAAAATCCTAATATTAAATGGTCCTATTTATTAGCAAAACGTCCTATGATCAAATGGTCCTATTAGCAGAACGTCCTATGATCAAATGGTCCTATTAGCAGAACGTCCTATGATCAAATGGTCCTATTAACAGAACGTCCTATGATCAAATGGTCCTATTAAAAGAACGTCCTATGATCAAATGGTCCTATTAACAGAACGTCCTACTATCAAATGGTCCTATTAACAGAACGTCCTATGATCAAATGGTCCTATTAGCAGAACGTCCTATGATCAAATGGTCCTATTAGCAGAACGTCCTATGATCAAATGGTCCTATTAGCAGAACGTCCTATGATCAAATGGTCCTATTAGCAGAACGTCCTATGATCAAATGGTCCTATTAGCAGAACGTACTATGATCAAATGGTCCTATTAGCAGAACGTCCTATGATCAAATGGTCCTATTAACAGAACGTCCTACTATCAAATGGTCCTATTAACAGAACGTCCTATGATCAAATGGTCGTATTAACAGAACGTCCTATGATCAAATGGTCCTATGAACAGAACGTCCTATGATCAAATGGTCCTATTAACAGAACGTCCTATGATCAAATGGTCCTATTAACAGAACGTCCTACTATCAAATGGTCCTATTAAAAGAACGTTATGATCAAATGGTCCTATTAGCAGAACGTCCTATGATCAAACGGTCCTATTAACAGAACGTCCTATGATCAAATGGTCCTATTAGCAGAACGTCCTACTATCAAATGCTCCTATTAACAGAACGTCCTATGATCAAATGGTCCTATTAACAGAACGTCTTATGATCAAATGGTCCTATTAACAGAACGTCCTATGATCAAATGGTCCTATTAACAGAACGTCCTATGATCAAATGGTCCTATTAACAGAACGTCCTACTATCAAATGGTCCTATTAAAAGAACGTCCTATGATCAAATGGTCCTATTAGCAGAACGTCCTATGATCAAATGGTCCTATTAGCAGAACATCCTAATATTAAATGGTCCTATTTATTAGCAAAACGTCCTATGATCAAATGGTCCTATTAGCAGAACGTCCTATGATCAAATGGTCCTATTAGCAGAACGTCCTATGATCAAATGGTCCTATTAGCAGAACGTCCTATGATCAAATGGTCCTATTAACGGAATATCCTATGGTGAAATGGTCCTATTAACAGAACGTCCTATGATCAAATGGTCCTATTAACAGAACGTCCTATGATCAAATGGTCCTATTAACAGAACGTCCTATGATCAAATGGTCCTATTAACAGAACGTCCTATGATCAAATGGTCCTATTAACAGAACGTCCTATGATCAAATGGTCCTATTAGAAGAACGTCCTATGATCAAATGGTCCTATTAACAGAACGTCCTATGATCAAATGGTCCTGTTAACAGAACGTCCTATGATCAAATGGTCCTATTAACAGAACGTCCTATGATCAAATGGTCCTATTAACAGAACGTCCTACTATCAAATGGTCCTATTAACAGAACGTCCTATGATCAAATGGTCCTATTAACAAAACGTCCTATGATCAAATGGTCCTATTAGCAGAACGTCCTATGATCAAATGGTCCTATTAACAGAACGTCCTATGATCAAATGGTCCTATTAACAGAACGTCCTATGATCAAATGGTCCTATTAGCAGAACGTCCTATGATCAAATGGTCCTATTAGCAGAACGTCCTATGATCAAATGGTCCTATTAGCAGAACGTCCTACTATCAAATGGTCCTATTAACAGAACGTCCTATGATCAAATGGTCCTATTAACAGAACGTCCTACTATCAAATGGTCCTATTAGCAGAACGTCCTATCATCAAATGGTCCTATTAACAGAACGTCCTATGATCAAATGGTCCTATTAACAGAACGTCCTATGATCAAATGGTCCTATGAACAGAACGTCCTATGATCAAATGGTCCTATTAACAGAACGTCCTATGATCAAATGGTCCTATTAAAAGAACGTCCTATGATCAAATGGTCCTATTAACAGAACGTCCTACTATCAAATGGTCCTATTAACAGAACGTCCTATGATCAAATGGTCCTATTAACAGAACGTCCTATGATCAAATGGTCCTATTAGCAGAACGTCCTATGATCAAATGGTCCTATTAACAGAAAGTCCTATGATGAAATGGTCCTATTAGCAGAACGTCCTATGATCAAATGGTCCTATTAGCAGAACATCCTACTATTAAATGGTCCTATTTATTAGCAAAACGTCCTATGATCAAATGGTCCTATTAGCAGAACGTCCTATGATCAAATGGTCCTATTAACAGAACGTCCTACTATCAAATGGTCCTATTAACAGAACGTCCTATGATCAAATGGTCCTATTAGCAGAACGTCCTATGATCAAATGGTCCTATTAGCAGAACGTCCTACTACCAAATGCTCCTATTAACAGAACGGCCTATGATCAAATGGTCCTATTAACAGAACGTCTTATGATCAAATGGTCCTATTAACAGAACGTCCTATGATCAAATGGTCCTATTAACAGAACGTCCTATGATCAAATGGTCCTATTAGAAGAACGTCCTATGATCAAATGGTCCTATTAGCAGAACGTCCTATGATCAAATGGTCCTATTAGCAGAACGTCCTATGATCAAATGGTCCTATTAGCAGAACATCCTACTATTAAATGGTCCTATTTATTAGCAAAACGTCCTATGATCAAATGGTCCTATTAGCAGAACGTCCTATGATCAAATGGTCCTATTAACAGAACGTCCTATGATCAAATGGTCCTATTAGCAGAACGTCCTATGATCAAATGGTCCTATTAGCAGAACGTCCTATGATCAAATGGTCCTATTAGCAGAACGTCCTATGATCAAATGGTCCTATTAACAGAACGTCCTATGATCAAATGGTCCTATTAACAGAACGTCCTATGATCAAATGGTCCTATGAACAGAACGTCCTATGATCAAATGGTCCTATTAACAGAACGTCCTATGATCAAATGGTCCTATTAAAAGAACGTCCTATGATCAAATGGTCCTATTAACAGAACGTCCTACTATCAAATGGTCCTATTACCAGAACGTCCTATAATCAAATGGTCCTATGAACAGAACGTCCTATGATCAAATGGTCCTATTAACAGAACGTCCTATGATCAAATGGTCCTATTAGCAGAACGTCCTATGATCAAATGGTCCTATTAGCAGAACGTCCTATAATCAAATGGTCCTATTAGCACAACGTCCTATGATCAAATGGTCCTATTAGCAGAAAATCCTAATATTAAATGGTCCTATTTATTAGCAAAACGTCCTATGATCAAATGGTCCTATTAGCAGAACGTCCTATGATCAAATGGTCCTATTAGCAGAACGTCCTATGATCAAATGGTCCTATTAACAGAACGTCCTATGATCAAATGGTCCTATTAAAAGAACGTCCTATGATCAAATGGTCCTATTAACAGAACGTCCTACTATCAAATGGTCCTATTAACAGAACGTCCTATGATCAAATGGTCCTATTAGCAGAACGTCCTATGATCAAATGGTCCTATTAGCAGAACGTCCTATGATCAAATGGTCCTATTAGCAGAACGTCCTATGATCAAATGGTCCTATTAGCAGAACGTCCTATGATCAAATGGTCCTATTAGCAGAACGTACTATGATCAAATGGTCCTATTAGCAGAACGTCCTATGATCAAATGGTCCTATTAACAGAACGTCCTACTATCAAATGGTCCTATTAACAGAACGTCCTATGATCAAATGGTCGTATTAACAGAACGTCCTATGATCAAATGGTCCTATGAACAGAACGTCCTATGATCAAATGGTCCTATTAACAGAACGTCCTATGATCAAATGGTCCTATTAACAGAACGTCCTACTATCAAATGGTCCTATTAAAAGAACGTTATGATCAAATGGTCCTATTAGCAGAACGTCCTATGATCAAACGGTCCTATTAACAGAACGTCCTATGATCAAATGGTCCTATTAGCAGAACGTCCTACTATCAAATGCTCCTATTAACAGAACGTCCTATGATCAAATGGTCCTATTAACAGAACGTCTTATGATCAAATGGTCCTATTAACAGAACGTCCTATGATCAAATGGTCCTATTAACAGAACGTCCTATGATCAAATGGTCCTATTAACAGAACGTCCTACTATCAAATGGTCCTATTAAAAGAACGTCCTATGATCAAATGGTCCTATTAGCAGAACGTCCTATGATCAAATGGTCCTATTAGCAGAACATCCTAATATTAAATGGTCCTATTTATTAGCAAAACGTCCTATGATCAAATGGTCCTATTAGCAGAACGTCCTATGATCAAATGGTCCTATTAGCAGAACGTCCTATGATCAAATGGTCCTATTAGCAGAACGTCCTATGATCAAATGGTCCTATTAACGGAATATCCTATGGTGAAATGGTCCTATTAACAGAACGTCCTATGATCAAATGGTCCTATTAACAGAACGTCCTATGATCAAATGGTCCTATTAACAGAACGTCCTATGATCAAATGGTCCTATTAACAGAACGTCCTATGATCAAATGGTCCTATTAACAGAACGTCCTATGATCAAATGGTCCTATTAGAAGAACGTCCTATGATCAAATGGTCCTATTAACAGAACGTCCTATGATCAAATGGTCCTGTTAACAGAACGTCCTATGATCAAATGGTCCTATTAACAGAACGTCCTATGATCAAATGGTCCTATTAACAGAACGTCCTACTATCAAATGGTCCTATTAACAGAACGTCCTATGATCAAATGGTCCTATTAACAGAACGTCCTATGATCAAATGGTCCTATTAGCAGAACGTCCTATGATCAAATGGTCCTATTAACAGAACGTCCTATGATCAAATGGTCCTATTAGCAGAACGTCCTATGATCAAATGGTCCTATTAACAGAACGTCCTATGATCAAATGGTCCTATTAGCAGAACGTCCTATGATCAAATGGTCCTATTAGCAGAACGTCCTACTATCAAATGCTCCTATTAACAGAACGTCCTATGATCAAATGGTCCTATTAACAGAACGTCCTACTATCAAATGGTCCTATTAGCAGAACGTCCTATGATCAAATGGTCCTATTAACAGAACGTCCTATGATCAAATGGTCCTATTAACAGAACGTCCTATGATCAAATGGTCCTATGAACAGAACGTCCTATGATCAAATGGTCCTATTAACAGAACGTCCTATGATCAAATGGTCCTATTAAAAGAACGTCCTATGATCAAATGGTCCTATTAACAGAACGTCCTACTATCAAATGGTCCTATTAACAGAACGTCCTATGATCAAATGGTCCTATTAACAAAACGTCCTATGATCAAATGGTCCTATTAGCAGAACGTCCTATGATCAAATGGTCCTATTAACAGAAAGTCCTATGATGAAATGGTCCTATTAGCAGAACGTCCTATGATCAAATGGTCCTATTAGCAGAACATCCTACTATTAAATGGTCCTATTTATTAGCAAAACGTCCTATGATCAAATGGTCCTATTAGCAGAACGTCCTATGATCAAATGGTCCTATTAACAGAACGTCCTACTATCAAATGGTCCTATTAACAGAACGTCCTATGATCAAATGGTCCTATTAGCAGAACGTCCTATGATCAAATGGTCCTATTAGCAGAACGTCCTACTACCAAATGCTCCTATTAACAGAACGGCCTATGATCAAATGGTCCTATTAACAGAACGTCTTATGATCAAATGGTCCTATTAACAGAACGTCCTATGATCAAATGGTCCTATTAACAGAACGTCCTATGATCAAATGGTCCTATTAGAAGAACGTCCTATGATCAAATGGTCCTATTAGCAGAACGTCCTATGATCAAATGGTCCTATTAGCAGAACGTCCTATGATCAAATGGTCCTATTAGCAGAACATCCTACTATTAAATGGTCCTATTTATTAGCAAAACGTCCTATGATCAAATGGTCCTATTAGCAGAACGTCCTATGATCAAATGGTCCTATTAACAGAACGTCCTATGATCAAATGGTCCTATTAGCAGAACGTCCTATGATCAAATGGTCCTATTAGCAGAACGTCCTATGATCAAATGGTCCTATTAGCAGAACGTCCTATGATCAAATGGTCCTATTAACAGAACGTCCTATGATCAAATGGTCCTATTAACAGAACGTCCTATGATCAAATGGTCCTATTAACAGAACGTCCTATGATCAAATGGTCCTATTAGAAGAACGTCCTATGATCAAATGGTCCTATTAACAGAACGTCCTATGATCAAATGGTCCTATTAGCAGAACGTCCTATGATCAAATGGTCCTATTAGCAGAACGTCCTATGATCAAATAGTCCTATTAACAGAACGTCCTATGATCAAATGGTCCTATTAAAAGAACGTCCTATGATCAAATGGTCCTATTAACAGAACGTCCTATGATCAAATGGTCCTATTAGAAGAACGTCCTATGATCAAATGGTCCTATTAACAGAACGTCCTATGATCAAATGGTCCTATTAACAGAACGTCCTATGATCAAATGGTCCTATTAACAGAACGTCCTATGATCAAATGGTCCTATGAACAAAACGTCCTACGATCAAATGGTCCTATTAACAGAACGTCCTATGATCAAATGGTCCTATTAACAGAACGTCCTACTATCAAATGGTCCTAATAAAAGAACGTTATGATCAAATGGTCCTATTAGCAGAACGTCCTATGATCAGACGGTCCTATTAACAGAACGTCCTATGATCAAATGGTCCTATTAGCAGAACGTCCTACTATCAAATGCTCCTATTAACAAAACGTCCTATGATCAAATGGTCCTATTAACAGAACGTCCTATGATCAAATGGTCCTATTAAAAGAACGTCCTATGATCAAATGGTCCTATTAACAGAACGTCCTACTATCAAATGGTCCTATTACCAGAACGTCCTATGATCAAATGGTCCTATTAGCAGAACGTCCTATGATCAAATGGTCCTATTAACAGAACGTCCTATGATCAAATGGTCCTATTAGCAGAACGTCCTACTATCAAATGCTCCTATTAACAGAACGTCCTATGATCAAATGGTCCTATTAACAGAACGTCCTACTATCAAATGGTCCTATTAGCAGAACGTCCTATCATCAAATGGTCCTATTAACAGAACGTCCTATGATCAAATGGTCCTATTAACAGAACGTCCTATGATCAAATGGTCCTATGAACAGAACGTCCTATGATCAAATGGTCCTATTAACAGAACGTCCTATGATCAAATGGTCCTATTAAAAGAACGTCCTATGATCAAATGGTCCTATTAACAGAACGTCCTACTATCAAATGGTCCTATTAACAGAACGTCCTATGATCAAATGGTCCTATTAACAAAACGTCCTATGATCAAATGGTCCTATTAGCAGAACGTCCTATGATCAAATGGTCCTATTAACAGAAAGTCCTATGATGAAATGGTCCTATTAGCAGAACGTCCTATGATCAAATGGTCCTATTAGCAGAACGTCCTATGATCAAATGGTCCTATTAGCAGAACGTCCTATGATCAAATGGTCCTATTAGCAGAACATCCTACTATTAAATGGTCCTATTTATTAGCAAAACGTCCTATGATCAAATGGTCCTATTAGCAGAACGTCCTATGATCAAATGGTCCTATTAGCAGAACATCCTACTATTAAATGGTCCTATTTATTAGCAAAACGTACTATGATCAAATGGTCCTATTAGCAGAACGTCCTATGATCAAATGGTCCTATTAACAGAACGTCCTATGATCAAATGGTCCTATTAGCAGAACGTCCTATGATCAAATGGTCCTATTAGCAGAACATCCTAATATTAAATGGTCCTATTTATTAGCAAAACGTCCTATGATCAAATGGTCCTATTAGCAGAACGTCCTATGATCAAATGGTCCTATTAGCAGAACGTCCTATGATCAAATGGTCCTATTAGCAGAACGTCCTATGATCAAATGGTCCTATTAACAGAACATCCTATGGTGAAATGGTCCTATTAACAGAACGTCCTATGATCAAATGGTCCTATTAACAGAACGTCCTATGATCAAATGGTCCTATTAACAGAACGTCCTATGATCAAATGGTCCTATTAACAGAACGTCCTATGATCAAATGGTCCTATTAACAGAACGTCCTATGATCAAATGGTCCTATTAGCAGAACGTCCTATGATCAAATGGTCCTATTAACAGAACGTCCTACTATCAAATGGTCCTATTAACAGAACGTCCTATGATCAAATGGTCCTATTAACAAAACGTCCTATGATCAAATGGTCCTATTAGCAGAACGTCCTATGATCAAATGGTCCTATTAACAGAACGTCCTATGATCAAATGGTCCTATTAGCAGAACGTCCTATGATCAAATGGTCCTATTAGCAGAACGTCCTATGATCAAATGGTCCTATTAGCAGAACGTCCTATGATCAAATGGTCCTATTAGCAGAACGTCCTACTATCAAATGCTCCTATTAACAGAACGTCCTATGATCAAATGGTCCTATTAACAGAACGTCCTACTATCAAATGGTCCTATTAGCAGAACGTCCTATCATCAAATGGTCCTATTAACAGAACGTCCTATGATCAAATGGTCCTATTAACAGAACGTCCTATGATCAAATGGTCCTATGAACAGAACGTCCTATGATCAAATGGTCCTATTAACAGAACGTCCTATGATCAAATGGTCCTATTAAAAGAACGTCCTATGATCAAATGGTCCTATTAACAGAACGTCCTACTATCAAATGGTCCTATTAGCAGAACGTCCTATCATCAAATGGTCCTATTAACAGAACGTCCTATGATCAAATGGTCCTATTAACAGAAAGTCCTATGATGAAATGGTCCTATTAGCAGAACGTCCTATGATCAAATGGTCCTATTAGCAGAACGTCCTATGATCAAATGGTCCTATTAGCAGAACGTCCTATGATCAAATGGTCCTATTAGCAGAACATCCTACTATTAAATGGTCCTATTTATTAGCAAAACGTCCTATGATCAAATGGTCCTATTAGCAGAACGTCCTATGATCAAATGGTCCTATTAGCAGAACATCCTACTATTAAATGGTCCTATTTATTAGCAAAACGTACTATGATCAAATGGTCCTATTAGCAGAACGTCCTATGATCAAATGGTCCTATTAGCAGAACGTCCTATGATCAAATGGTCCTATTAGCAGAACGTCCTATGATCAAATGGTCCTATTAGCAGAACATCCTAATATTAAATGGTCCTATTTATTAGCAAAACGTCCTATGATCAAATGGTCCTATTAGCAGAACGTCCTATGATCAAATGGTCCTATTAGCAGAACGTCCTATGATCAAATGGTCCTATTAACAGAACATCCTATGGTGAAATGGTCCTATTAACAGAACGTCCTATGATCAAATGGTCCTATTAACAGAACGTCCTATGATCAAATGGTCCTATTAACAGAACGTCCTATGATCAAATGGTCCTATTAACAGAACGTCCTATGATCAAATGGTCCTATTAACAGAACGTCCTATGATCAAATGGTCCTATTAGAAGAACGTCCTATGATCAAATGGTCCTATTAACAGAACGTCCTACTATCAAATGGTCCTATTAACAGAACGTCCTATGATCAAATGGTCCTATTAACAAAACGTCCTATGATCAAATGGTCCTATTAGCAGAACGTCCTATGATCAAATGGTCCTATTAACAGAACGTCCTATGATCAAATGGTCCTATTAGCAGAACGTCCTATGATCAAATGGTCCTATTAGCAGAACGTCCTATGATCAAATGGTCCTATTAGCAGAACGTCCTATGATCAAATGGTCCTATTAGCAGAACGTCCTACTATCAAATGCTCCTATTAACAGAACGTCCTATGATCAAATGGTCCTATTAACAGAACGTCCTACTATCAAATGGTCCTATTAGCAGAACGTCCTATCATCAAATGGTCCTATTAACAGAACGTCCTATGATCAAATGGTCCTATTAACAGAACGTCCTATGATCAAATGGTCCTATGAACAGAACGTCCTATGATCAAATGGTCCTATTAACAGAACGTCCTATGATCAAATGGTCCTATTAAAAGAACGTCCTATGATCAAATGGTCCTATTAACAGAACGTCCTACTATCAAATGGTCCTATTAACAGAACGTCCTATGATCAAATGGTCCTATTAACAGAACGTCCTATGATCAAATGGTCCTATTAGCAGAACGTCCTATGATCAAATGGTCCTATTAACAGAAAGTCCTATGATGAAATGGTCCTATTAGCAGAACGTCCTATGATCAAATGGTCCTATTAGCAGAACATCCTACTATTAAATGGTCCTATTTATTAGCAAAACGTCCTATGATCAAATGGTCCTATTAGCAGAACGTCCTATGATCAAATGGTCCTATTAGCAGAACGTCCTATGATCAAATGGTCCTATTAGCAGAACGTCCTATGATCAAATGGTCCTATTAACAGAACGTCCTATGATCAAATGGTCCTATTAACAGAACGTCCTATGATCAAATGGTCCTAATTACAGAACGTCCTATGATCAAATGGTCCTATTAACAGAACGTCCTATGATCAAATGGTCCTATTAACAGAACGTCCTATGATCAAATGGTCCTATTAACAGAACGTCCTATGATCAAATGGTCGTATTAACAGAACGTCCTATGATCAAATGGTCCTATTAACAAAACGTCCTATGATCAAATGGTCCTATTAGCAGACTGTCCTATGATCAAATGGTCCTATTAGCAGAACGTCCTATGATCAAATGGTCCTATTAGCAGAACGTCCTATGATCAAATGGTCCTATTAGCAGAACATCCTACTATTAAATGGTCCTATTTATTAGCAAAACGTACTATGATCAAATGGTCCTATTAGCAGAACGTCCTATGATCAAATGGTCCTATTAGCAGAACGTCCTATGATCAAATAGTCCTATTAGCAGAACGTCCTATGATCAAATGGTCCTATTAGCAGAACGTCCTATGATCAAATGGTCCTATGAACAGAACGTCCTATGATCAAATGGTCCTATTAACAGAACGTCCTATGATCAAATGGTCCTATTTACAGAACGTCCTATGATCAAATGGTCCTATTAACAGAACGTCCTATGATCAAATGGTCCTATTAACAGAACGTCCTATGATCAAATGGTCCTATTAACAGAACGTCCTATGATCAAATGGTCCTATTAACAGAACGTCCTATGATCAAATGGTCCTATTAAAAGAACGTCCTATGATCAAATGGTCCTATTAACAGAACGTCCTACTATCAAATGGTCCTATTAACAGAACGTCCTATGATCAAATGGTCCTATTAGCAGAACGTCCTATGATCAAATGGTCCTATTAGCAGAACGTCCTACTATCAAATGCTCCTATTAACAGAACGTCCTATGATCAAATGGTCCTATTAACAGAACGTCTTATGATCAAATGGTCCTATTAACAGAACGTCCTATGATCAAATGGTCCTATTAACAGAACGTCCTATGATCAAATGGTCCTATGAACAGAACGTCCTATGATCAAATGGTCCTATTAACAGAACGTCCTATGATCAAATGGTCCTATTTACAGAACGTCCTATGATCAAATGGTCCTATTAACAGAACGTCCTATGATCAAATGGTCCTATGAACAGAACGTCCTATGATCAAATGGTCCTATTAACAGAACGTCCTATGATCAAATGGTCCTATTAACAGAACGTCCTATGATCAAATGGTCCTATTAAAAGAACGTCCTATGATCAAATGGTCCTTTTAACAGAACGTCCTACTATCAAAACGTCCTATTAACAGAACGTCCTATGATCAAATGGTCCTATTAGCAGAACGTCCTATGATCAAATGGTCCTATTAGCAGAACGTCCTATGATCAAATGGTCCTATTAACAGAACGTCCTATGATCAAATGGTCCTATTAACAGAACGTCCTACTATCAAATGGTCCTAATAAAAGAACGTTATGATCAAATGGTCCTATTAGCAGAACGTCCTATGATCAAACGGTCCTATTAACAGAACGTCCTATGATCAAATGGTCCTATTAGCAGAACGTCCTACTATCAAATGCTCCTATTAACAGAACATCCTATGATCAAATGGTCCTATTAACAGAACGTCCTATGATCAAATGGTCCTATTAAAAGAACGTCCTATGATCAAATGGTCCTATTAACAGAACGTCCTACTATCAAATGGTCCTATTACCAGAACGTCCTATGATCAAATGGTCCTATTAACAGAACGTCCTATGATCAAATGGTCCTATTAACAGAACGTCCTATGATCAAATGGTCCTATGAACAGAACGTCCTATGATCAAATGGTCCTATTAACAGAACGTCCTATGATCAAATGGTCCTATTAAAAGAACGTCCTATGATCAAATGGTCCTATTAACAGAACGTCCTACTATCAAATGGTCCTATTACCAGAACGTCCTATGATCAAATGGTCCTATTAGCAGAACGTCCTATGTTCAAATGGTCCTATTAACAGAACGTCCTATGATCAAATGGTCCTATTAGCAGAACGTCCTACTATCAAATGGTCCTATTAGCAGAACGTCCTATGATCAAATGGTCCTATTAACAGAACGTCCTATGATCAAATGGTCCTATTAGCAGAACGTCCTATGATCAAATGGTCCTATTTGCAGAACGTCCTATGATCAAATGGTCCTATTAGCAGAACATCCTACTATTAAATGGTCCTATTTATTAGCAAAACGTCCTATGATCAAATGGTCCTATTAACAGAACGTCCTATGATCAAATGGTCCTATTAGCAGAACGTCCTATGATCAAATGGTCCTATTAGCAGAACATCCTACTATTAAATGGTCCTATTTATTAGCAAAACGTCCTATGATCAAATGGTCCTATTAGCAGAACGTCCTATGATCAAATGGTCCTATTAGCAGAACATCCTACAATTAAATGGTCCTATTTATTAGCAAAACGTCCTATGATCAAATGGTCCTATTAGCAGAACGTCCTATGATCAAATGGTCCTATTAGCAGAACGTCCTATGATCAAATGGTCCTATTAGCAGAACGTCCTATGATCAAATTGTCCTATTAACAGAACATCCCATGATGAAATGGTCCTATTAACAGAACGTCCTATGATCAAATGGTCCTATTAACAGAACGTCCTATGATCAAATGGTCCTATTAGCAGAACGTCCTATGATCAAATGGTCCTATTAGCAGAAAGTCCTATGATCAAATGGTCCTATTAGCAGAACGTCCTATGATCAAATGGTCCTATTAACAGAACGTCCTACTATCAAATGGTCCTATTAACAGAACGTCCTATGATCAAATGGTCCTATTAACAGAACGTCCTATAATCAAATGGTCCTATGAACAGAACGTCCTATGATCGAATGGTCCTATTAACAGAACGTCCTATGATCAAATGGTCCTATTAACAGAACGTCCTACTATCAAATGGTCCTATTAACAGAACGTCCTATGATCAAATGGTCCTATTTACAGAACGTCCTATGATCAAATGGTCCTATTAACAGAACGTCCTATGATCAAATGGTCCTATGAACAGAACGTCCTATGATCAAATGGTCCTATTAACAGAACGTCCTATGATCAAATGGTCCTATTAACAGAACGTCCTATGATCAAATGGTCCTATTAAAAGAACGTCCTATGATCGAATGGTCCTATTAACAGAACGTCCTACTATCAAATGGTCCTATTAACAGAACGTCCTATGATCAAATGGTCCTATTAGCAGAACGTCCTATGATCAAATGGTCCTATTAGCAGAACGTCCTATGATCAAATGGTCCTATTAACAGAACGTCCTATGATCAAATGGTCCTATTAACAGAACGTCCTACTATCAAATGGTCCTAATAAAAGAACGTTATGATCAAATGGTCCTATTAGCAGAACGTCCTATGATCAAACGGTCCTATTAACAGAACGTCCTATGATCAAATGGTCCTATTAGCAGAACGTCCTACTATCAAATGCTCCTATTAACAGAACATCCTATGATCAAATGGTCCTATTAACAGAACGTCCTATGATCAAATGGTCCTATTAAAAGAACGTCCTATGATCAAATGGTCCTATTAACAGAACGTCCTACTATCAAATGGTCCTATTACCAGAACGTCCTATGATCAAATGGTCCTATTAACAGAACGTCCTATGATCAAATGGTCCTATTAACAGAACGTCCTATGATCAAATGGTCCTATGAACAGAACGTCCTATGATCAAATGGTCCTATTAACAGAACGTCCTATGATCAAATGGTCCTATTAAAAGAACGTCCTATGATCAAATGGTCCTATTAACAGAACGTCCTACTATCAAATGGTCCTATTACCAGAACGTCCTATGATCAAATGGTCCTATTAGCAGAACGTCCTATGTTCAAATGGTCCTATTAACAGAACGTCCTATGATCAAATGGTCCTATTAGCAGAACGTCCTACTATCAAATGGTCCTATTAGCAGAACGTCCTATGATCAAATGGTCCTATTAACAGAACGTCCTATGATCAAATGGTCCTATTAGCAGAACGTCCTATGATCAAATGGTCCTATTAGCAGAACGTCCTATCATCAAATGGTCCTATTAACAGAACGTCCTATGATCAAATGGTCCTATTAACAGAACGTCCTATGATCAAATGGTCCTATGAACAGAACGTCCTATGATCAAATGGTCCTATTAACAGAACGTCCTATGATCAAATGGTCCTATTAAAAGAACGTCCTATGATCAAATGGTCCTATTAACAGAACGTCCTACTATCAAATGGTCCTATTAACAGAACGTCCTATGATCAAATGGTCCTATTAACAAAACGTCCTATGATCAAATGGTCCTATTAGCAGAACGTCCTATGATCAAATGGTCCTATTAACAGAAAGTCCTATGATGAAATGGTCCTATTAGCAGAACGTCCTATGATCAAATGGTCCTATTAGCAGAACGTCCTATGATCAAATGGTCCTATTAGCAGAACGTCCTATGATCAAAAGGTCCTATTAGCAGAACATCCTACTATTAAATGGTCCTATTTATTAGCAAAACGTCCTATGATCAAATGGTCCTATTAGCAGAACGTCCTATGATCAAATGGTCCTATTAGCAGAACGTCCTACTATCAAATGGTCCTATTACCAGAACGTCCTATGATCAAATGGTCCTATTAACAGAACGTCCTATGATCAAATGGTCCTATTAACAGAACGTCCTATGATCAAATGGTCCTATGAACAGAACGTCCTATGATCAAATGGTCCTATTAACAGAACGTCCTATGATCAAATGGTCCTATTAAAAGAACGTCCTATGATCAAATGGTCCTATTAACAGAACGTCCTACTATCAAATGGTCCTATTACCAGAACGTCCTATGATCAAATGGTCCTATTAGCAGAACGTCCTATGTTCAAATGGTCCTATTAACAGAACGTCCTATGATCAAATGGTCCTATTAGCAGAACGTCCGACTATCAAATGGTCCTATTAGCAGAACGTCCTATGATCAAATGGTCCTATTAACAGAACGTCCTATGATCAAATGGTCCTATTAGCAGAACGTCCTATGATCAAATGGTCCTATTAGCAGAACGTCCTATCATCAAATGGTCCTATTAACAGAACGTCCTATGATCAAATGGTCCTATTAACAGAACGTCCTATGATCAAATGGTCCTATGAACAGAACGTCCTATGATCAAATGGTCCTATTAACAGAACGTCCTATGATCAAATGGTCCTATTAAAAGAACGTCCTATGATCAAATGGTCCTATTAACAGAACGTCCTACTATCAAATGGTCCTATTAACAGAACGTCCTATGATCAAATGGTCCTATTAACAAAACGTCCTATGATCAAATGGTCCTATTAGCAGAACGTCCTATGATCAAATGGTCCTATTAACAGAAAGTCCTATGATGAAATGGTCCTATTAGCAGAACGTCCTATGATCAAATGGTCCTATCAGCAGAACGTCCTATGATCAAATGGTCCTATTAGCAGAACGTCCTATGATCAAAAGGTCCTATTAGCAGAACATCCTACTATTAAATGGTCCTATTTATTAGCAAAACGTCCTATGATCAAATGGTCCTATTAGCAGAACGTCCTATGATCAAATGGTCCTATTAGCAGAACGTCCTATGATCAAATGGTCCTATTAGCAGAACGTCCTATGATCAAATGGTCCTATTAACAGAACGTCCTATGATCAAATGGTCCTAATTACAGAACGTCCTATGATCAAATGGTCCTATTAACAGAACGTCCTATGATCAAATGGTCCTATTAACAGAACGTCCTATGATCAAATGGTCCTATTAACAGAACGTCCTATGATCAAATGGTCGTATTAACAGAACGTCCTATGATCAAATGGTCCTATTAACAAAACGTCCTATGATCAAATGGTCCTATTAGCAGACTGTCCTATGATCAAATGGTCCTATTAGCAGAACGTCCTATGATCAAATGGTCCTATTAGCAGAGCGTCCTATGATCAAATGGTCCTATTAGCAGAACATCCTACTATTAAATGGTCCTATTTATTAGCAAAACGTACTATGATCAAATGGTCCTATTAGCAGAACGTCCTATGATCAAATGGTCCTATTAGCAGAACGTCCTATGATCAAATGGTCCTATTAGCAGAACGTCCTATGATCAAATGGTCCTATTAGCAGAACGTCCTATGATCAAATGGTCCTATGAACAGAACGTCCTATGATCAAATGGTCCTATTAACAGAACGTCCTATGATCAAATGGTCCTATTTACAGAACGTCCTATGATCAAATGGTCCTATTAACAGAACGTCCTATGATCAAATGGTCCTATTAACAGAACGTCCTATGATCAAATGGTCCTATTAACAGAACGTCCTATGATCAAATGGTCCTATTAACAGAACGTCCTATGATCAAATGGTCCTATTAAAAGAACGTCCTATGATCAAATGGTCCGATTAACAGAACGTCCTACTATCAAATGGTCCTATTAACAGAACGTCCTATGATCAAATGGTCCTATTAGCAGAACGTCCTATGATCAAATGGTCCTATTAGCAGAACGTCCTACTATCAAATGCTCCTATTAACAGAACGGCCTATGATCAAATGGTCCTATTAACAGAACGTCTTATGATCAAATGGTCCTATTAACAGAACGTCCTATGATCAAATGGTCCTATTAACAGAACGTCCTATGATCAAATGGTCCTATTAGAAGAACGTCCTATGATCAAATGGTCCTATTAGCAGAACGTCCTATGATCAAATGGTCCTATTAGCAGAACGTCCTATGATCAAACGGTCCTATTAGCAGAACATCCTACTATTAAATGGTCCTATTTATTAGCAAAACGTCCTATGATCAAATGGTCCTATTAGCAGAACGTCCTATGATCAAATGGTCCTATTAACAGAACGTCCTATGATCAAATGGTCCTATTAGCAGAACGTCCTATGATCAAATGGTCCTATTAGCAGAACGTCCTATGATCAAATGGTCCTATTAGCAGAACGTCCTATGATCAAATGGTCCTATTAACAGAACGTCCTATGATCAAATGGTCCTATTAACAGAACGTCCTATGATCAAATGGTCCTATTAACAGAACGTCCTATGATCAAATGGTCCTATTAGAAGAACGTCCTATGATCAAATGGTCCTATTAACAGAACGTCCTATGATCAAATGGTCCTATTAGCAGAACGTCCTATGATCAAATGGTCCTATTAACAGAACGTCCTATGATCAAATGGTCCTATTAAAAGAACGTCCTATGATCAAATGGTCCTATTAACAGAACGTCCTATGATCAAATGGTCCTATTAACAGAACGTCCTATGATCAAATGGTCCTATTAACAGAACGTCCTATGATCAAATGGTCCTATGAACAAAACGTCCTATGATCAAATGGTCCTATTAACAGAACGTCCTATGATCAAATGGTCCTATTAACAGAACGTCCTACTATCAAATGGTCCTAATAAAAGAACGTTATGATGAAATGGTCCTATTAGCAGAACGTCCTATGATCAGACGGTCCTATTAACAGAACGTCCTATGATCAAATGGTCCTATTAGCAGAACGTCCTACTATCAAATGCTCCTATTAACAAAACGTCCTATGATCAAATGGTCCTATTAACAGAACGTCCTATGATCAAATGGTCCTATTAAAAGAACGTCCTATGATCAAATGGTCCTATTAACAGAACGTCCTACTATCAAATGGTCCTATTACCAGAACGTCCTATGATCAAATGGTCCTATTAGCAGAACGTCCTATGATCAAATGGTCCTATTAACAGAACGTCCTATGATCAAATGGTCCTATTAGCAGAACGTCCTACTATCAAATGCTCCTATTAACAGAACGTCCTATGATCAAATGGTCCTATTAGCAGAACGTCCTACTATCAAATGCTCCTATTAACAGAACGTCCTATGATCAAATGGTCCTATTAACAGAACGTCCTACTATCAAATGGTCCTATTAACAGAACGTCCTATGATCAAATGGTCCTATTAGCAGAACGTCCTATGATCAAATGGTCCTATTAACAGAACGTCCTATGATCAAATGGTCCTATTAAAAGAACGTCCTATGATCAAATGGTCCTATTAACAGAACGTCCTATGATCAAATGGTCCTATTAACAGAACGTCCTATGATCAAATGGTCCTATTAACAGAACGTCCTATGATCAAATGGTCCTATGAACAAAACGTCCTATGATCAAATGGTCCTATTAACAGAACGTCCTATGATCAAATGGTCCTATTAACAGAACGTCCTACTATCAAATGGTCCTAATAAAAGAACGTTATGATCAAATGGTCCTATTAGCAGAACGTCCTATGATCAGACGGTCCTATTAACAGAACGTCCTATGATCAAATGGTCCTATTAGCAGAACGTCCTACTATCAAATGCTCCTATTAACAAAACGTCCTATGATCAAATGGTCCTATTAACAGAACGTCCTATGATCAAATGGTCCTATTAAAAGAACGTCCTATGATCAAATGGTCCTATTAACAGAACGTCCTACTATCAAATGGTCCTATTACCAGAACGTCCTATGATCAAATGGTCCTATTAGCAGAACGTCCTATGATCAAATGGTCCTATTAACAGAACGTCCTATGATCAAATGGTCCTATTAGCAGAACGTCCTACTATCAAATGCTCCTATTAACAGAACGTCCTATGATCAAATGGTCCTATTAACAGAACGTCCTACTATCAAATGGTCCTATTAGCAGAACGTCCTATCATCAAATGGTCCTATTAACAGAACGTCCTATGATCAAATGGTCCTATTAACAGAACGTCCTATGATCAAATGGTCCTATGAACAGAACGTCCTATGATCAAATGGTCCTATTAACAGAACGTCCTATGATCAAATAGTCCTATTAAAAGAACGTCCTATGATCAAATGGTCCTATTAACAGAACGTCCTACTATCAAATGGTCCTATTAACAGAACGTCCTATGATCAAATGGTCCTATTAACAAAACGTCCTATGATCAAATGGTCCTATTAGCAGAACGTCCTATGATCAAATGGTCCTATTAACAGAAAGTCCTATGATGAAATGGTCCTATTAGCAGAACGTCCTATGATCAAATGGTCCTATTAGCAGAACGTCCTATGATCAAATGGTCCTATTAGCAGAACGTCCTATGATCAAATGGTCCTATTAGCAGAACATCCTACTATTAAATGGTCCTATTTATTAGCAGAACGTCCTATGATCAAATGGTCCTATTAGCAGAACATCCTACTATTAAATGGTCCTATTTATTAGCAAAACGTACTATGATCAAATGGTCCTATTAGCAGAACGTCCTATGATCAAATGGTCCTATTAGCAGAACGTCCTATGATCAAATGGTCCTATTAGCAGAACGTCCTATGATCAAATGGTCCTATTAGCAGAACGTCCTATGATCAAATGGTCCTATTAGCAGAACATCCTAATATTAAATGGTCCTATTTATTAGCAAAACGTCCTATGATCAAATGGTCCTATTAGCAGAACGTCCTATGATCAAATGGTCCTATTAGCAGAACGTCCTATGATCAAATGGTCCTATTAGCAGAACGTCCTATGATCAAATGGTCCTATTAACAGAACATCCTATGGTGAAATGGTCCTATTAACAGAACGTCCTATGATCAAATGGTCCTATTAACAGAACGTCCTATGATCAAATGTTCCTATTAACAGAACGTCCTATGATCAAATGGTCCTATTAACAGAACGTCCTATGATCAAATGGTCCTATTACCAGAACGTCCTATGATCAAATGGTCCTATTAGAAGAACGTCCTATGATCAAATGGTCCTATTAACAGAACGTCCTATGATCAAATGGTCCTATTAACAGAACGTCCTATGATCAAATGGTCCTATTAACAGAACGTCCTATGATCAAATGGTCCTATTAACAGAACGTCCTACTATGAAATGGTCCTATTAACAGAACGTCCTATGATCAAATGGTCCTATTAACAAAACGTCCTATGATCAAATGGTCCTATTAGCAGAACGTCCTATGATCAAATGGTCCTATTAACAGAACGTCCTATGATCAAATGGTCCTATTAGCAGAACGTCCTATGATCAAATGGTCCTATTAGCAGAACGTCCTATGATCAAATGGTCCTATTAGCAGAACGTCCTATGATCAAATGGTCCTATTAGCAGAACGTCCTACTATCAAATGCTCCTATTAACAGAACGTCCTATGATCAAATGGTCCTATTAACAGAACGTCCTACTATCAAATGGTCCTATTAGCAGAACGTCCTATCATCAAATGGTCCTATTAACAGAACGTCCTATGATCAAATGGTCCTATTAACAGAACGTCCTATGATCAAATGGTCCTATGAACAGAACGTCCTATGATCAAATGGTCCTATTAACAGAACGTCCTATGATCAAATGGTCCTATTAAAAGAACGTCCTATGATCAAATGGTCCTATTAACAGAACGTCCTACTATCAAATGGTCCTATTAACAGAACGTCCTATGATCAAATGGTCCTATTAACAAAACGTCCTATGATCAAATGGTCCTATTAGCAGAACGTCCTATGATCAAATGGTCCTATTAACAGAAAGTCCTATGATGAAATGGTCCTATTAGCAGAACGTCCTATGATCAAATGGTCCTATTAGCAGAACGTCTTATGATCAAATGGTCCTATTAGCAGAACGTCCTATGATCAAAAGGTCCTATTAGCAGAACATCCTACTATTAAATGGTCCTATTTATTAGCAAAACGTCCTATGATCAAATGGTCCTATTAGCAGAACGTCCTATGATCAAATGGTCCTATTAGCAGAACGTCCTATGATCAAATGGTCCTATTAGCAGAACGTCCTATGATCAAATGGTCCTATTAACAGAACGTCCTATGATCAAATGGTCCTATTAACAGAACGTCCTATGATCAAATGGTCCTAATTACAGAACGTCCTATGATCAAATGGTCCTATTAACAGAACGTCCTATGATCAAATGGTCCTATTAACAGAACGTCCTATGATCAAATGGTCCTATTAACAGAACGTCCTATGATCAAATGGTCGTATTAACAGAACGTCCTATGATCAAATGGTCCTATTAACAAAACGTCCTATGATCAAATGGTCCTATTAGCAGACTGTCCTATGATCAAATGGTCCTATTAGCAGAACGTCCTATGATCAAATGGTCCTATTAGCAGAACGTCCTATGATCAAATGGTCCTATTAGCAGAACATCCTACTATTAAATGGTCCTATTTATTAGCAAAACGTACTATGATCAAATGGTCCTATTAGCAGAACGTCCTATGATCAAATGGTCCTATTAGCAGAACGTCCTATGATCAAATGGTCCTATTAGCAGAACGTCCTATGATCAAATGGTCCTATTAGCAGAACGTCCTATGATCAAATGGTCCTATGAACAGAACGTCCTATAATCAAATGGTCCTATTAACAGAACGTCCTATGATCAAATGGTCCTATTTACAGAACGTCCTATGATCAAATGGTCCTATTAACAGAACGTCCTATGATCAAATGGTCCTATTAACAGAACGTCCTATGATCAAATGGTCCTATTAACAGAACGTCCTATGATCAAATGGTCCTATTAACAGAACGTCCTATGATCAAATGGTCCTATTAAAAGAACGTCCTATGATCAAATGGTCCTATTAACAGAACGTCCTACTATCAAATGGTCCTATTAACAGAACGTCCTATGATCAAATGGTCCTATTAGCAGAACGTCCTATGATCAAATGGTCCTATTAGCAGAACGTCCTACTATCAAATGCTCCTATTAACAGAACGGCCTATGATCAAATGGTCCTATTAACAGAACGTCTTATGATCAAATGGTCCTATTAACAGAACGTCCTATGATCAAATGGTCCTATTAACAGAACGTCCTATGATCAAATGGTCCTATTAACAGAACGTCCCATGATCAAATGGTCCTATTAACAGAACGTCCTATGATCAAATGGTCCTATTAACAGAACGTCCTATGATCAAATGGTCCTATTAAAAGAACGTCCTATGATCAAATGGTCCTATTAACAGAACGTCCTACTATCAAATGGTCCTATTAACAGAACGTCCTATGATCAAATGGTCCTATTAGCAGAACGTCCTATGATCAAATGGTCCTATTAGCAGAACGTCCTATGATCAAATGGTCCTATTAACAGAACGTCCTATGATCAAATGGTCCTATTAACAGAACGTCCTACTATCAAATGGTCCTAATAAAAGAACGTTATGATCAAATGGTCCTATTAGCAGAACGTCCTATGATCAAACGGTCCTATTAACAGAACGTCCTATGATCAAATGGTCCTATTAGCAGAACGTCCTACTATCAAATGCTCCTATTAACAGAACATCCTATGATCAAATGGTCCTATTAACAGAACGTCCTATGATCAAATGGTCCTATTAAAAGAACGTCCTATGATCAAATGGTCCTATTAACAGAACGTCCTACTATCAAATAGTCCTATTACCAGAACGTCCTATGATCAAATGGTCCTATTAACAGAACGTCCTATGATCAAATGGTCCTATTAACAGAACGTCCTATGATCAAATGGTCCTATGAACAGAACGTCCTATGATCAAATGGTCCTATTAACAGAACGTCCTATGATCAAATGGTCCTATTAAAAGAACGTCCTATGATCAAATGGTCCTATTAACAGAACGTCCTACTATCAAATGGTCCTATTACCAGAACGTCCTATGATCAAATGGTCCTATTAGCAGAACGTCCTATGTTCAAATGGTCCTATTAACAGAACGTCCTATGATCAAATGGTCCTATTAACAGAACGCCCTACTATCAAATGGTCCTATTAGCAGAACGTCCTATGATCAAATGGTCCTATTAACAGAACGTCCTATGATCAAATGGTCCTATTAGCAGAACGTCCTATGATCAAATGGTCCTATTTGCAGAACGTCCTATGATCAAATGGTCCTATTAGCAGAACATCCTACTATTAAATGGTCCTATTTATTAGCAAAACGTCCTATGATCAAATGGTCCTATTAACAGAACGTCCTATGATCAAATGGTCCTATTAGCAGAACGTCCTATGATCAAATGGTCCTATTAGCAGAACATCCTACTATTAAATGGTCCTATTTATTAGCAAAACGTCCTATGATCAAATGGTCCTATTAGCAGAACGTCCTATGATCAAATGGTCCTATTAGCAGAACATCCTACTATTAAATGATCCTATTTATTAGCAAAACGTCCTATGATCAAATGGTCCTATTAGCAGAACGTCCTATGATCAAATGGTCCTATTAGCAGAACGTCCTATGATCAAATGGTCCTATTAGCAGAACGTCCTATGATCAAATGGTCCTATTAACAGAACATCCCATGATGAAATGGTCCTATTAACAGAACGTCCTATGATCAAATGGTCCTATTAACAGAACGTCCTATGATCAAATGGTCCTATTAGCAGAACGTCCTATGATCAAATGGTCCTATTAACAGAACGTCCTATGATCAAATGGTCCTATTAACAGAACGTCCTATGATCAAATGGTCCTATTAGCAGAACGTCCTATGATCAAATGGTCCTATTAACAGAACGTCCTATGATCAAATGGTCCTATTAAAAGAACGTCCTATGATCAAATGGTCCTATTAACAGAACGTCCTACTATCAAATGGTCCTATTACTAGAACGTCCTATGATCAAATGGTCCTATTAGCAGAACGTCATATGATCAAATGATCCTATTAACAGAACGTCCTATGATCAAATGGTCCTATTAGCAGAACGTCCTATGATCAAATGGTCCTATTAACAGAACGTCCTATGATCAAATGGTCCTATGAACAGAACGTCCTATGATCAAATGGTCCTATTAACAGAACGTCCTATGATCAAATGGTCCTATTAAAAGAACGTCCTATGATCAAATGGTCCTATTAGCAGAACATCCTACTATTAAATGGTCCTATTTGTTAGCAAAACGTCCTATGATCAAATGGTCCTATTAGCAGAAAGTTATGATCAAATCGTCCTATTAGCAGAACGTCCTATGATCAAACGGTCCTATTAACAGAACGTCCTATGATCAAATGGTCCTATTAACAGAACGTCTTATGATCAAATTGTCCTATTAACAGAACGTCCTATGATCAAATGGTCCTATTAACAGAACGTCCTATGATCAAATGGTCCTATTAACAGAACGTCCTACTATCAAATGGTCCTATTAAAAGAACGTCCTATGATCAAATGGTCCTATTAACAGAACGTCCCATGATCAAATGGTCCTATTAACAGAACGTCCTATGATCAAATGGTCCTATTTACAGAACGTCCTATGATCAAATGGTCCTATTAACAGAACGTCCTATGATCAAATGGTCCTATTAAAAGAACGTCCTATGATCAAATGGTCCTATTAACAGAACGTCCTATGATCAAATGGTCCTATTAACAGAACGTCCTATGATCAAATGGTCCTATTAAAAGAACGTCCTATGATCAAATGGTCCTATTAACAGAACGTCCTACTATCAAATGGTCCTATTAACAGAACGTCCTATGATCAAATGGTCCTATTAGCAGAACGTCCTATGATCAAATGGTCCTATTAGCAGAACGTCCTATGATCAAATGGTCCTATTAACAGAACGTCCTATGATCAAATGGTCCTATTAACAGAACGTCCTACTATCAAATGGTCCTAATAAAAGAACGTTATGATCAAATGGTCCTATTAGCAGAACGTCCTATGATCAAACGGTCCTATTAACAGAACGTCCTATGATCAAATGGTCCTATTAGCAGAACGTCCTACTATCAAATGCTCCTATTAACAGAACATCCTATGATCAAATGGTCCTATTAACAGAACGTCCTATGATCAAATGGTCCTATTAAAAGAACGTCCTATGATCAAATGGTCCTATTAACAGAACGTCCTACTATCAAATAGTCCTATTACCAGAACGTCCTATGATCAAATGGTCCTATTAACAGAACGTCCTATGATCAAATGGTCCTATTAACAGAACGTCCTATGATCAAATGGTCCTATGAACAGAACGTCCTATGATCAAATGGTCCTATTAACAGAACGTCCTATGATCAAATGGTCCTATTAAAAGAACGTCCTATGATCAAATGGTCCTATTAACAGAACGTCCTACTATCAAATGGTCCTATTACCAGAACGTCCTATGATCAAATGGTCCTATTAGCAGAACGTCCTATGTTCAAATGGTCCTATTAACAGAACGTCCTATGATCAAATGGTCCTATTAACAGAACGTCCTACTATCAAATGGTCCTATTAGCAGAACGTCCTATGATCAAATGGTCCTATTAACAGAACGTCCTATGATCAAATGGTCCTATTAGCAGAACGTCCTATGATCAAATGGTCCTATTTGCAGAACGTCCTATGATCAAATGGTCCTATTAGCAGAACATCCTACTATTAAATGGTCCTATTTATTAGCAAAACGTCCTATGATCAAATGGTCCTATTAACAGAACGTCCTATGATCAAATGGTCCTATTAGCAGAACGTCCTATGATCAAATGGTCCTATTAGCAGAACATCCTACTATTAAATGGTCCTATTTATTAGCAAAACGTCCTATGATCAAATGGTCCTATTAGCAGAACGTCCTATGATCAAATGGTCCTATTAGCAGAACATCCTACTATTAAATGATCCTATTTATTAGCAAAACGTCCTATGATCAAATGGTCCTATTAGCAGAACGTCCTATGATCAAATGGTCCTATTAGCAGAACGTCCTATGATCAAATGGTCCTATTAGCAGAACGTCCTATGATCAAATGGTCCTATTAACAGAACATCCCATGATGAAATGGTCCTATTAACAGAACGTCCTATGATCAAATGGTCCTATTAACAGAACGTCCTATGATCAAATGGTCCTATTAGCAGAACGTCCTATGATCAAATGGTCCTATTAACAGAACGTCCTATGATCAAATGGTCCTATTAACAGAACGTCCTATGATCAAATGGTCCTATTAGCAGAACGTCCTATGATCAAATGGTCCTATTAACAGAACGTCCTATGATCAAATGGTCCTATTAAAAGAACGTCCTATGATCAAATGGTCCTATTAACAGAACGTCCTACTATCAAATGGTCCTATTACTAGAACGTCCTATGATCAAATGGTCCTATTAGCAGAACGTCATATGATCAAATGATCCTATTAACAGAACGTCCTATGATCAAATGGTCCTATTAGCAGAACGTCCTATGATCAAATGGTCCTATTAACAGAACGTCCTATGATCAAATGGTCCTATGAACAGAACGTCCTATGATCAAATGGTCCTATTAACAGAACGTCCTATGATCAAATGGTCCTATTAAAAGAACGTCCTATGATCAAATGGTCCTATTAGCAGAACATCCTACTATTAAATGGTCCTATTTGTTAGCAAAACGTCCTATGATCAAATGGTCCTATTAGCAGAAAGTTATGATCAAATCGTCCTATTAGCAGAACGTCCTATGATCAAACGGTCCTATTAACAGAACGTCCTATGATCAAATGGTCCTATTAACAGAACGTCCTACTATCAAATGGTCCTATTACCAGAACGTCCTATGATCAAATGGTCCTATTAGCAGAACGTCATATGATCAAATGATCCTATTAACAGAACGTCCTATGATCAAATGGTCCTATTAGCAGAACGTCCTATGATCAAATGGACCTATTAGCAGAACGTCCTATGATCAAATGGTCCTATTAGCACAACGTCCTATGATCAAATGGTCCTATTAGCAGAACATCCTAATATTAAATGGCCCTATTTATTAGCAAAACGTCCTATGATCAAATGGTCCTATTAGCAGAACGTCCTATGATCAAATGGTCCTATTAGCAGAACGTCCTATGATCAAATGGTCCTATTAACAGAACGTCCTATGATCAAATGGTCCTATTAAAAGAACGTCCTATGATCAAATGGTCCTATTAACAGAACGTCCTACTATCAAATGGTCCTATTAACAGAACGTCCTATGATCAAATGGTCCTATTAGCAGAACGTCCTATGATCAAATGGTCCTATTAGCAGAACGTCCTATGATCAAATGGTCCTATTAGCAGAACGTCCTATGATCAAATGGTCCTATTAACAGAACGTCCTATGATCAAATGGTCCTATTAAAAGAACGTCCTATGATCAAATGGTCCTATTAACAGAACGTCCTACTATCAAATGGTCCTAATAACAGAACGTCCTATGATTAAAATGGTCCTATTAGCAGAACGTCCTATGATCAAATGGTCCTATTAGCAGAACGTCCTATGATCAAATGGTCCTATTAACAGAACGTCCTACTATCAAATGGTCCTATTAACAGAACGTCCTATGATCAAATGGTCCTATTAGCAGAACGTCCTATGATCAAATGGTCCTATTAGCAGAACGTCCTATGATCAAATGGTCCTATTAACAGAACGTCCTACTATCAAATGGTCCTATTAACAGAACGTCCTATGATCAAATGGTCCTATTAACAGAACGTCCTATGATCAAATGGTCCTATTAACAGAACGTCCTATGATCAAATGGTCCTATTAACAGAACGTCCTATGATCAAATGGTCCTATTAACAGAACGTCCTACTATCAAATGGTCCTAATAAAAGAACGTTATGATCAAATGGTCCTATTAGCAGAACGTCCTATGATCAGACGGTCCTATTAACAGAACGTCCTATGATCAAATGGTCCTATTAGCAGAACGTCCTACTATCAAATGCTCCTATTAACAGAACGTCCTATGATCAAATGGTCCTATTAACAGAACGTCCTATGATCAAATGGTCCTATTAACAGAACGTCCTATGATCAAATGGTCCTATTAACAGAACGTCCTACTATCAAATGGTCCTATTACCAGAACGTCCTATGATCAAATGGTCCTATTAGCAGAACGTCCTATGATCAAATGGTCCTATTAACAGAACGTCCTATGATCAAATGGTCCTATTAACAGAAAGTCCTATGATGAAATGGTCCTATTAGCAGAACGTCCTATGATCAAATGGTCCTATTAGCAGAACGTCCTATGATCAAATGGTCCTATTAGCAGAACGTCCTATGATCAAATGGTCCTATTAGCAGAACATCCTACTATTAAATGGTCCTATTTATTAGCAAAACGTCCTATGATCAAATGGTCCTATTAGCAGAACGTCCTATGATCAAATGGTCCTATTAGCAGAACATCCTACTATTAAATGGTCCTATTTATTAGCAAAACGTACTATGATCAAATGGTCCTATTAGCAGAACGTCCTATGATCAAATGGTCCTATTAGCAGAACGTCCTATGATCAAATGGTCCTATTAGCAGAACGTCCTATGATCAAATGGTCCTATTAGCAGAACGTCCTATGATCAAATGGTCCTATTAGCAGAACATCCTAATATTAAATGGTCCTATTTATTAGCAAAACGTCCTATGATCAAATGGTCCTATTAGCAGAACGTCCTATGATCAAATGGTCCTATTAGCAGAACGTCCTATGATCAAATGGTCCTATTAGCAGAACGTCCTATGATCAAATGTTCCTATTAACAGAACATCCTATGATGAAATGGTCCTATTAACAGAACGTCCTATGATCAAATGGTCCTATTAACAGAACGTCCTATGATCAAATGGTCCTATTAACAGAACGTCCTATGATCAAATGGTCCTATTAACAGAACGTCCTATGATCAAATGGTCCTATTAACAGAACGTCCTATGATCAAATGGTCCTATTAGAAGAACGTCCTATGATCAAATGGTCCTATTAACAGAACGTCCTATGATCAAATGGTCCTATTAACAGAACGTCCTATGATCAAATGGTCCTATTAACAGAACGTCCTATGATCAAATGGTCCTATTAACAGAACGTCCTACTATCAAATGGTCCTATTAACAGAACGTCCTATGATCAAATGGTCCTATTAACAAAACGTCCTATGATCAAATGGTCCTATTAGCAGAACGTCCTATGATCAAATGGTCCTATTAGCAGAACGTCCTATGATCAAATGGTCCTATTAGCAGAACGTCCTATGATCAAATGGTCCTATTAGCAGAACGTCCTACTATCAAATGCTCCTATTAACAGAACGTCCTATGATCAAATGGTCCTATTAACAGAACGTCCTACTATCAAATGGTCCTATTAGCAGAACGTCCTATCATCAAATGGTCCTATTAACAGAACGTCCTATGATCAAATGGTCCTATTAACAGAACGTCCTATGATCAAATGGTCCTATGAACAGAACGTCCTATGATCAAATGGTCCTATTAACAGAACGTCCTATGATCAAATGGTCCTATTAAAAGAACGTCCTATGATCAAATGGTCCTATTAACAGAACGTCCTACTATAAAATGGTCCTATTAGCAGAACGTCCTATCATCAAATGGTCCTATTAACAGAACGTCCTATGATCAAATGGTCCTATTAACAGAACGTCCTATGATCAAATGGTCCTATTAACAGAACGTCCTATGATCAAATGGTCCTATTAAAAGAACGTCCTATGATCAAATGGTCCTATTAACAGAACGTCCTACTATCAAATGGTCCTATTAACAGAACGTCCTATGATCAAATGGTCCTATTAACAAAACGTCCTATGATCAAATGGTCCTATTAGCAGAACGTCCTATGATCAAATGGTCCTATTAACAGAAAGTCCTATGATGAAATGGTCCTATTAGCAGAACGTCCTATGATCAAATGGTCCTATTAGCAGAACGTCCTATGATCAAATGGTCCTATTAGCAGAACGTCCTATGATCAAATGGTCCTATTAACAGAACGTCCTATGATCAAATGGTCCTATTAAAAGAACGTCCTATGATCAAATGGTCCTATTAACAGAACGTCCTACTATCAAATGGTCCTATTACTAGAACGTCCTATGATCAAATGGTCCTATTAACAGAACGTCCTATGATCAAATGGTCCTATTAACAGAACGTCCTATGATCAAATGGTCCTATTAGCAGAACGTCCTATGATCAAATGGTCCTATTAACAGAACGTCCTATGATCAAATGGTCCTATGAACAGAACGTCCTATGATCAAATGGTCCTATTAACAGAACGTCCTATGATCAAATGGTCCTATTAAAAGAACGTCCTATGATCAAATGGTCCTATTAGCAGAACATCCTACTATTAAATGGTCCTATTTGTTAGCAAAACGTCCTATGATCAAATGGTCCTATTAGCAGAAAGTTATGATCAAATCGTCCTATTAGCAGAACGTCCTATGATCAAACGGTCCTATTAACAGAACGTCCTATGATCAAATGGTCCTATTAACAGAACGTCTTATGATCAAATGGTCCTATTAACAGAACGTCCTATGATCAAATGGTCCTATTAACAGAACGTCCTATGATCAAATGGTCCTATTAACAGAACGTCCTACTATCAAATGGTCCTATTAAAAGAACGTCCTATGATCAAATGGTCCTATTAACAGAACGTCCCATGATCAAATGGTCCTATTAACAGAACGTCCTATGATCAAATGGTCCTATGAACAGAACGTCCTATGATCAAATGGTCCTATTAACAGAACGTCCTATGATCAAATGGTCCTATTAAAAGAACGTCCTATGATCAAATGGTCCTATTAACAGAACGTCCTACTATCAAATGGTCCTATTACCAGAACGTCCTATGATCAAATGGTCCTATTAGCAGAACGTCATATGATCAAATGATCCTATTAACAGAACGTCCTATGATCAAATGGTCCTATTAGCAGAACGTCCTATGATCAAATGGACCTATTAGCAGAACGTCCTATGATCAAATGGTCCTATTAGCACAACGTCCTATGATCAAATGGTCCTATTAGCAGAACATCCTAATATTAAATGGTCCTATTTATTAGCAAAACGTCCTATGATCAAATGGTCCTATTAGCAGAACGTCCTACTATCAAATGGTCCTATTAACAGAACGTCCTATGATCAAATGGTCCTATTAACAAAACGTCCTATGATCAAATGGTCCTATTAGCAGAACGTCCTATGATCAAATGGTCCTATTAACAGAACGTCCTATGATCAAATGGTCCTATTAGCAGAACGTCCTATGATCAAATGGTCCTATTAGCAGAACGTCCTATGATCAAATGGTCCTATTAGCAGAACGTCCTATGATCAAATGGTCCTATTAGCAGAACGTCCTACTATCAAATGCTCCTATTAACAGAACGTCCTATGATCAAATGGTCCTATTAACAGAACGTCCTACTATCAAATGGTCCTATTAGCAGAACGTCCTATCATCAAATGGTCCTATTAACAGAACGTCCTATGATCAAATGGTCCTATTAACAGAACGTCCTATGATCAAATGGTCCTATGAACAGAACGTCCTATGATCAAATGGTCCTATTAACAGAACGTCCTATGATCAAATGGTCCTATTAAAAGAACGTCCTATGATCAAATGGTCCTATTAACAGAACGTCCTACTATAAAATGGTCCTATTAGCAGAACGTCCTATCATCAAATGGTCCTATTAACAGAACGTCCTATGATCAAATGGTCCTATTAACAGAACGTCCTATGATCAAATGGTCCTATTAACAGAACGTCCTATGATCAAATGGTCCTATTAAAAGAACGTCCTATGATCAAATGGTCCTATTAACAGAACGTCCTACTATCAAATGGTCCTATTAACAGAACGTCCTATGATCAAATGGTCCTATTAACAAAACGTCCTATGATCAAATGGTCCTATTAGCAGAACGTCCTATGATCAAATGGTCCTATTAACAGAAAGTCCTATGATGAAATGGTCCTATTAGCAGAACGTCCTATGATCAAATGGTCCTATTAGCAGAACGTCCTATGATCAAATGGTCCTATTAGCAGAACGTCCTATGATCAAATGGTCCTATTAACAGAACGTCCTATGATCAAATGGTCCTATTAAAAGAACGTCCTATGATCAAATGGTCCTATTAACAGAACGTCCTACTATCAAATGGTCCTATTACTAGAACGTCCTATGATCAAATGGTCCTATTAACAGAACGTCCTATGATCAAATGGTCCTATTAACAGAACGTCCTATGATCAAATGGTCCTATTAGCAGAACGTCCTATGATCAAATGGTCCTATTAACAGAACGTCCTATGATCAAATGGTCCTATGAACAGAACGTCCTATGATCAAATGGTCCTATTAACAGAACGTCCTATGATCAAATGGTCCTATTAAAAGAACGTCCTATGATCAAATGGTCCTATTAGCAGAACATCCTACTATTAAATGGTCCTATTTGTTAGCAAAACGTCCTATGATCAAATGGTCCTATTAGCAGAAAGTTATGATCAAATCGTCCTATTAGCAGAACGTCCTATGATCAAACGGTCCTATTAACAGAACGTCCTATGATCAAATGGTCCTATTAACAGAACGTCTTATGATCAAATGGTCCTATTAACAGAACGTCCTATGATCAAATGGTCCTATTAACAGAACGTCCTATGATCAAATGGTCCTATTAACAGAACGTCCTACTATCAAATGGTCCTATTAAAAGAACGTCCTATGATCAAATGGTCCTATTAACAGAACGTCCCATGATCAAATGGTCCTATTAACAGAACGTCCTATGATCAAATGGTCCTATGAACAGAACGTCCTATGATCAAATGGTCCTATTAACAGAACGTCCTATGATCAAATGGTCCTATTAAAAGAACGTCCTATGATCAAATGGTCCTATTAACAGAACGTCCTACTATCAAATGGTCCTATTACCAGAACGTCCTATGATCAAATGGTCCTATTAGCAGAACGTCATATGATCAAATGATCCTATTAACAGAACGTCCTATGATCAAATGGTCCTATTAGCAGAACGTCCTATGATCAAATGGACCTATTAGCAGAACGTCCTATGATCAAATGGTCCTATTAGCACAACGTCCTATGATCAAATGGTCCTATTAGCAGAACATCCTAATATTAAATGGTCCTATTTATTAGCAAAACGTCCTATGATCAAATGGTCCTATTAGCAGAACGTCCTATGATCAAATGGTCCTATTAGCAGAACGTCCTATGATCAAATGGTCCTATTAACAGAACGTCCTATGATCAAATGGTCCTATTAAAAGAACGTCCTATGATCAAATGGTCCTATTAACAGAACGTCCTACTATCAAATGGTCCTATTAACAGAACGTCCTATGATCAAATGGTCCTATTAGCAGAACGTCCTATGATCAAATGGTCCTATTAGCAGAACGTCCTATGATCAAATGGTCCTATTAGCAGAACGTCCTATGATCAAATGGTCCTATTAACAGAACGTCCTATGATCAAATGGTCCTATTAAAAGAACGTCCTATGATCAAATGGTCCTATTAACAGAACGTCCTACTATCAAATGGTCCTAATAACAGAACGTCCTATGATTAAAATGGTCCTATTAGCAGAACGTCCTATGATCAAATGGTCCTATTAGCAGAACGTCCTATGATCAAATGGTCCTATTAACAGAACGTCCTACTATCAAATGGTCCTATTAACAGAACGTCCTATGATCAAATGGTCCTATTAGCAGAACGTCCTATGATCAAATGGTCCTATTAGCAGAACGTCCTATGATCAAATGGTCCTATTAACAGAACGTCCTACTATCAAATGGTCCTATTAACAGAACGTCCTATGATCAAATGGTCCTATTAACAGAACGTCCTATGATCAAATGGTCCTATTAACAGAACGTCCTATGATCAAATGGTCCTATTAACAGAACGTCCTATGATCAAATGGTCCTATTAACAGAACGTCCTACTATCAAATGGTCCTAATAAAAGAACGTTATGATCAAATGGTCCTATTAGCAGAACGTCCTATGATCAGACGGTCCTATTAACAGAACGTCCTATGATCAAATGGTCCTATTAGCAGAACGTCCTACTATCAAATGCTCCTATTAACAAAACGTCCTATGATCAAATGGTCCTATTAACAGAACGTCCTATGATCAAATGGTCCTATTAAAAGAACGTCCTATGATCAAATGGTCCTATTAACAGAACGTCCTACTATCAAATGGTCCTATTACCAGAACGTCCTATGATCAAATGGTCCTATTAGCAGAACGTCCTATGATCAAATGGTCCTATTAACAGAACGTCCTATGATCAAATGGTCCTATTAACAGAAAGTCCTATGATGAAATGGTCCTATTAGCAGAACGTCCTATGATCAAATGGTCCTATTAGCAGAACGTCCTATGATCAAATGGTCCTATTAGCAGAACGTCCTATGATCAAATGGTCCTATTAGCAGAACATCCTACTATTAAATGGTCCTATTTATTAGCAAAACGTCCTATGATCAAATGGTCCTATTAGCAGAACGTCCTATGATCAAATGGTCCTATTAGCAGAACATCCTACTATTAAATGGTCCTATTTATTAGCAAAACGTACTATGATCAAATGGTCCTATTAGCAGAACGTCCTATGATCAAATGGTCCTATTAGCAGAACGTCCTATGATCAAATGGTCCTATTAGCAGAACGTCCTATGATCAAATGGTCCTATTAGCAGAACGTCCTATGATCAAATGGTCCTATTAGCAGAACATCCTAATATTAAATGGTCCTATTTATTAGCAAAACGTCCTATGATCAAATGGTCCTATTAGCAGAACGTCCTATGATCAAATGGTCCTATTAGCAGAACGTCCTATGATCAAATGGTCCTATGAACAGAACGTCCTATGATCAAATGTTCCTATTAACAGAACATCCTATGATGAAATGGTCCTATTAACAGAACGTCCTATGATCAAATGGTCCTATTAGCAGAACGTCCTATGATCAAATGGTCCTATTAACAGAACGTCCTATGATCAAATGGTCCTATTAACAGAACGTCCTATGATCAAATGGTCCTATTAACAGAACGTCCTATGATCAAATGGTCCTATTAGAAGAACGTCCTATGATCAAATGGTCCTATTAACAGAACGTCCTATGATCAAATGGTCCTATTAACAGAACGTCCTATGATCAAATGGTCCTATTAACAGAACGTCCTATGATCAAATGGTCCTATTAACAGAACGTCCTACTATCAAATGGTCCTATTAACAGAACGTCCTATGATCAAATGGTCCTATTAACAAAACGTCCTATGATCAAATGGTCCTATTAGCAGAACGTCCTATGATCAAATGGTCCTATTAACAGAACGTCCTATGATCAAATGGTCCTATTAGCAGAACGTCCTATGATCAAATGGTCCTATTAGCAGAACGTCCTATGATCAAATGGTCCTATTAGCAGAACGTCCTATGATCAAATGGTCCTATTAGCAGAACGTCCTACTATCAAATGCTCCTATTAACAGAACGTCCTATGATCAAATGGTCCTATTAACAGAACGTCCTACTATCAAATGGTCCTATTAGCAGAACGTCCTATCATCAAATGGTCCTATTAACAGAACGTCCTATGATCAAATGGTCCTATTAACAGAACGTCCTATGATCAAATGGTCCTATTAACAGAACGTCCTATGATCAAATGGTCCTATTAACAGAACGTCCTATGATCAAATGGTCCTATTAAAAGAACGTCCTATGATCAAATGGTCCTATTAACAGAACGTCCTACTATAAAATGGTCCTATTAGCAGAACGTCCTATCATCAAATGGTCCTATTAACAGAACGTCCTATGATCAAATGGTCCTATTAACAGAACGTCCTATGATCAAATGGTCCTATTAACAGAACGTCCTATGATCAAATGGTCCTATTAAAAGAACGTCCTATGATCAAATGGTCCTATTAACAGAACGTCCTACTATCAAATGGTCCTATTAACAGAACGTCCTATGATCAAATGGTCCTATTAACAAAACGTCCTATGATCAAATGGTCCTATTAGCAGAACGTCCTATGATCAAATGGTCCTATTAACAGAAAGTCCTATGATGAAATGGTCCTATTAGCAGAACGTCCTATGATCAAATGGTCCTATTAGCAGAACGTCCTATGATCAAATGGTCCTATTAGCAGAACGTCCTATGATCAAAAGGTCCTATTAGCAGAACATCCTACTATTAAATGGTCCTATTTATTAGCAAAACGTCCTATGATCAAATGGTCCTATTAGCAGAACGTCCTATGATCAAATGGTCCTATTAGCAGAACGTCCTATGATCAAATGGTCCTATTAACAGAACGTCCTATGATCAAATGGTCCTATTAACAGAACGTCCTATGATCAAATGGTCCTAATTACAGAACGTCCTATGATCAAATGGTCCTATTAACAGAACGTCCTATGATCAAATGGTCCTATTAACAGAACGTCCTATGATCAAATGGTCCTATTAACAGAACGTCCTATGATCAAATGGTCGTATTAACAGAACGTCCTATGATCAAATGGTCCTATTAACAAAACGTCCTATGATCAAATGGTCCTATTAGCAGACTGTCCTATGATCAAATGGTCCTATTAGCAGAACGTCCTATGATCAAATGGTCCTATTAGCAGAACGTCCTATGATCAAATGGTCCTATTAGCAGAACATCCTACTATTAAATGGTCCTATTTATTAGCAAAACGTCCTATGATCAAATGGTCCTATTAGCAGAACGTCCTATGATCAAATGGTCCTATTAGCAGAACGTCCTATGATCAAATGGTCCTATTAGCAGAACGTCCTATGATCAAATGGTCCTATTAGCAGAACGTCCTATGATCAAATGGTCCTATGAACAGAACGTCCTATGATCAAATGGTCCTATTAACAGAACGTCCTATGATCAAATGGTCCTATTTACAGAACGTCCTATGATCAAATGGTCCTATTAACAGAACGTCCTATGATCAAATGGTCCTATTAACAGAACGTCCTATGATCAAATGGTCCTATTAACAGAACGTCCTATGATCAAATGGTCCTATTAACAGAACGTCCTATGATCAAATGGTCCTATTAAAAGAACGTCCTATGATCAAATGGTCCTATTAACAGAACGTCCTACTATCAAATGGTCCTATTAACAGAACGTCCTATGATCAAATGGTCCTATTAGCAGAACGTCCTATGATCAAATGGTCCTATTAGCAGAACGTCCTACTATCAAATGCTCCTATTAACAGAACGGCCTATGATCAAATGGTCCTATTAACAGAACGTCTTATGATCAAATGGTCCTATTAACAGAACGTCCTATGATCAAATGGTCCTATTAACAGAACGTCCTATGATCAAATGGTCCTATGAACAGAACGTCCTATGATCAAATGGTCCTATTAACAGAACGTCCTATGATCAAATGGTCCTATTTACAGAACGTCCTATGATCAAATGGTCCTATTAACAGAACGTCCTATGATCAAATGGTCCTATGAACAGATCGTCCTATGATCAAATGGTCCTATTAACAGAACGTCCTATGATCAAATGGTCCTATTAACAGAACGTCCTATGATCAAATGGTCCTATTAAAAGAACGTCCTATGATCAAATGGTCCTATTAACAGAACGTCCTACTATCAAATGGTCCTATTAACAGAACGTCCTATGATCAAATGGTCCTATTAACAGAACGTCCTATGATCAAATGGTCCTATTAGCAGAACGTCCTATGATCAAATGGTCCTATTAACAGAACGTCCTATGATCAAATGGTCCTATTAACAGAACGTCCTACTATCAAATGGTCCTAATAAAAGAACGTTATGATCAAATGGTCCTATTAGCAGAACGTCCTATGATCAAACGGTCCTATTAACAGAACGTCCTATGATCAAATGGTCCTATTAGCAGAACGTCCTACTATCAAATGCTCCTATTAACAGAACATCCTATGATCAAATGGTCCTATTAACAGAACGTCCTATGATCAAATGGTCCTATTAACAGAACGTCCTATGATCAAATGGTCCTATTAACAGAACGTCCTACTATCAAATGGTCCTATTACCAGAACGTCCTATGATCAAATGGTCCTATTAACAGAACGTCCTATGATCAAATGGTCCTATTAACAGAACGTCCTATGATCAAATGGTCCTATGAACAGAACGTCCTATGATCAAATGGTCCTATTAACAGAACGTCCTATGATCAAATGGTCCTATTAAAAGAACGTCCTATGATCAAATGGTCCTATTAACAGAACGTCCTACTATCAAATGGTCCTATTACCAGAACGTCCTATGATCAAATGGTCCTATTAGCAGAACGTCCTATGATCAAATGGTCCTATTAACAGAACGTCCTATGATCAAATGGTCCTATTAGCAGAACGTCCTACTATCAAATGGTCCTATTAGCAGAACGTCCTATGATCAAATGGTCCTATTAACAGAACGTCCTATGATCAAATGGTCCTATTAGCAGAACGTCCTATGATCAAATGGTCCTATTTGCAGAACGTCCTATGATCAAATGGTCCTATTAGCAGAACATCCTACTATTAAATGGTCCTATTTATTAGCAAAACGTCCTATGATCAAATGGTCCTATTAACAGAACGTCCTATGATCAAATGGTCCTATTAGCAGAACGTCCTATGATCAAATGGTCCTATTAGCAGAACATCCTACTATTAAATGGTCCTATTTATTAGCAAAACGTCCTATGATCAAATGGTCCTATTAGCAGAACGTCCTATGATCAAATGGTCCTATTAGCAGAACATCCTACTATTAAATGATCCTATTTATTAGCAAAACGTCCTATGATCAAATGGTCCTATTAGCAGAACGTCCTATGATCAAATGGTCCTATTAGCAGAACGTCCTATGATCAAATGGTCCTATTAGCAGAACGTCCTATGATCAAATTGTCCTATTAACAGAACATCCCATGATCAAATGGTCCTATTAACAGAACGTCCTATGATCAAATGGTCCTATTAGCAGAACGTCCTATGATCAAATGGTCCTATTAGCAGAACATCCTACTATTAAATGGTCCTATTTATTAGCAAAACGTCCTATGATCAAATGGTCCTATTAGCAGAACGTCCTATGATCAAATGGTCCTATTAGCAGAACATCCTACTATTAAATGATCCTATTTATTAGCAAAACGTCCTATGATCAAATGGTCCTATTAGCAGAACGTCCTATGATCAAATGGTCCTGTTAGCAGAACGTCCTATGATCAAATGGTCCTATTAGCAGAACGTCCTATGATCAAATTGTCCTATTAAAAGAACGTCCTATGATCAAATGGTCCTATTAACAGAACGTCCTACTATCAAATGGTCCTATTAACAGAACGTCCTATGATCAAATGGTCCTATTAACAAAACGTCCTATGATCAAATGGTCCTATTAGCAGAACGTCCTATGATCAAATGGTCCTATTAACAGAAAGTCCTATGATGAAATGGTCCTATTAGCAGAACGTCCTATGATCAAATGGTCCTATTAGCAGAACGTCCTATGATCAAATGGTCCTATTAGCAGAACGTCCTATGATCAAAAGGTCCTATTAGCAGAACATCCTACTATTAAATGGTCCTATTTATTAGCAAAACGTCCTATGATCAAATGGTCCTATTAGCAGAACGTCCTATGATCAAATGGTCCTATTAGCAGAACGTCCTATGATCAAATGGTCCTATTAACAGAACGTCCTATGATCAAATGGTCCTATTAACAGAACGTCCTATGATCAAATGGTCCTAATTACAGAACGTCCTATGATCAAATGGTCCTATTAACAGAACGTCCTATGATCAAATGGTCCTATTAACAGAACGTCCTATGATCAAATGGTCCTATTAACAGAACGTCCTATGATCAAATGGTCGTATTAACAGAACGTCCTATGATCAAATGGTCCTATTAACAAAACGTCCTATGATCAAATGGTCCTATTAGCAGACTGTCCTATGATCAAATGGTCCTATTAGCAGAACGTCCTATGATCAAATGGTCCTATTAGCAGAACGTCCTATGATCAAATGGTCCTATTAGCAGAACATCCTACTATTAAATGGTCCTATTTATTAGCAAAACGTACTATGATCAAATGGTCCTATTAGCAGAACGTCCTATGATCAAATGGTCCTATTAGCAGAACGTCCTATGATCAAATGGTCCTATTAGCAGAACGTCCTATGATCAAATGGTCCTATTAGCAGAACGTCCTGTGATCAAATGGTCCTATGAACAGAACGTCCTATGATCAAATGGTCCTATTAACAGAACGTCCTATGATCAAATGGTCCTATTTACAGAACGTCCTATGATCAAATGGTCCTATTAACAGAACGTCCTATGATCAAATGGTCCTATTAACAGAACGTCCTATGATCAAATGGTCCTATTAACAGAACGTCCTATGATCAAATGGTCCTATTAACAGAACGTCCTATGATCAAATGGTCCTATTAAAAGAACGTCCTATGATCAAATGGTCCTATTAACAGAACGTCCTACTATCAAATGGTCCTATTAACAGAACGTCCTATGATCAAATGGTCCTATTAGCAGAACGTCCTATGATCAAATGGTCCTATTAGCAGAACGTCCTACTATCAAATGCTCCTATTAACAGAACGGCCTATGATCAAATGGTCCTATTAACAGAACGTCTTATGATCAAATGGTCCTATTAACAGAACGTCCTATGATCAAATGGTCCTATTAACAGAACGTCCTATGATCAAATGGTCCTATGAACAGAACGTCCTATGATCAAATGGTCCTATTAACAGAACGTCCTATGATCAAATGGTCCTATTTACAGAACGTCCTATGATCAAATGGTCCTATTAACAGAACGTCCTATGATCAAATGGTCCTATGAACAGATCGTCCTATGATCAAATGGTCCTATTAACAGAACGTCCTATGATCAAATGGTCCTATTAACAGAACGTCCTATGATCAAATGGTCCTATTAAAAGAACGTCCTATGATCAAATGGTCCTATTAACAGAACGTCCTACTATCAAATGGTCCTATTAACAGAACGTCCTATGATCAAATGGTCCTATTAGCAGAACGTCCTATGATCAAATGGTCCTATTAGCAGAACGTCCTATGATCAAATGGTCCTATTAACAGAACGTCCTATGATCAAATGGTCCTATTAACAGAACGTCCTACTATCAAATGGTCCTAATAAAAGAACGTTATGATCAAATGGTCCTATTAGCAGAACGTCCTATGATCAAACGGTCCTATTAACAGAACGTCCTATGATCAAATGGTCCTATTAGCAGAACGTCCTACTATCAAATGCTCCTATTAACAGAACGTCCTATGATCAAATGGTCCTATTAACAGAACGTCCTATGATCAAATGGTCCTATTAAAAGAACGTCCTATGATCAAATGGTCCTATTAACAGAACGTCCTACTATCAAATGGTCCTATTACCAGAACGTCCTATGATCAAATGGTCCTATTAACAGAACGTCCTATGATCAAATGGTCCTATTAACAGAACGTCCTATGATCAAATGGTCCTATGAACAGAACGTCCTATGATCAAATGGTCCTATTAACAGAACGTCCTATGATCAAATGGTCCTATTAAAAGAACGTCCTATGATCAAATGGTCCTATTAACAGAACGTCCTACTATCAAATGGTCCTATTACCAGAACGTCCTATGATCAAATGGTCCTATTAGCAGAACGTCCTATGTTCAAATGGTCCTATTAACAGAACGTCCTATGATCAAATGGTCCTATTAGCAGAACGTCCTACTATCAAATGGTCCTATTAGCAGAACGTCCTATGATCAAATGGTCCTATTAACAGAACGTCCTATGATCAAATGGTCCTATTAGCAGAACGTCCTATGATCAAATGGTCCTATTTGCAGAACGTCCTATGATCAAATGGTCCTATTAGCAGAACATCCTACTATTAAATGGTCCTATTTATTAGCAAAACGTCCTATGATCAAATGGTCCTATTAACAGAACGTCCTATGATCAAATGGTCCTATTAGCAGAACGTCCTATGATCAAATGGTCCTATTAGCAGAACATCCTACTATTAAATGGTCCTATTTATTAGCAAAACGTCCTATGATCAAATGGTCCTATTAGCAGAACGTCCTATGATCAAATGGTCCTATTAGCAGAACATCCTACTATTAAATGATCCTATTTATTAGCAAAACGTCCTATGATCAAATGGTCCTATTAGCAGAACGTCCTATGATCAAATGGTCCTATTAGCAGAACGTCCTATGATCAAATGGTCCTATTAGCAGAACGTCCTATGATCAAATTGTCCTATTAACAGAACATCCCATGATCAAATGGTCCTATTAACAGAACGTCCTATGATCAAATGGTCCTATTAGCAGAACGTCCTATGATCAAATGGTCCTATTAGCAGAACATCCTACTATTAAATGGTCCTATTTATTAGCAAAACGTCCTATGATCAAATGGTCCTATTAGCAGAACGTCCTATGATCAAATGGTCCTATTAGCAGAACATCCTACTATTAAATGATCCTATTTATTAGCAAAACGTCCTATGATCAAATGGTCCTATTAGCAGAACGTCCTATGATCAAATGGTCCTATTAGCAGAACGTCCTATGATCAAATGGTCCTATTAGCAGAACGTCCTATGATCAAATTGTCCTATTAACAGAACATCCCATGATGAAATGGTCCTATTAACAGAACGTCCTATGATCAAATGGTCCTATTAACAGAACGTCCTATGATCAAATGGTCCTATTTACAGAACGTCCTATGATCAAATGGTCCTATTAACAGAACGTCCTATGATCAAATGGTCCTATTAACAGAACGTCCTATGATCAAATGGTCCTATTAACAGAACGTCCTATGATCAAATGGTCCTATTAACAGAACGTCCTATGATCAAATGGTCCTATTAAAAGAACGTCCTATGATCAAATGGTCCTATTAACAGAACGTCCTACTATCAAATGGTCCTATTAACAGAACGTCCTATGATCAAATGGTCCTATTAGCAGAACGTCCTATGATCAAATGGTCCTATTAGCAGAACGTCCTACTATCAAATGCTCCTATTAACAGAACGGCCTATGATCAAATGGTCCTATTAACAGAACGTCTTATGATCAAATGGTCCTATTAACAGAACGTCCTATGATCAAATGGTCCTATTAACAGAACGTCCTATGATCAAATGGTCCTATGAACAGAACGTCCTATGATCAAATGGTCCTATTAACAGAACGTCCTATGATCAAATGGTCCTATTTACAGAACGTCCTATGATCAAATGGTCCTATTAACAGAACGTCCTATGATCAAATGGTCCTATGAACAGATCGTCCTATGATCAAATGGTCCTATTAACAGAACGTCCTATGATCAAATGGTCCTATTAACAGAACGTCCTACTATCAAATGGTCCTATTAACAGAACGTCCTATGATCAAATGGTCCTATTAGCAGAACGTCCTATGATCAAATGGTCCTATTAGCAGAACGTCCTATGATCAAATGGTCCTATTAACAGAACGTCCTATGATCAAATGGTCCTATTAACAGAACATCCTACTATCAAATGGTCCTAATAAAAGAACGTTATGATCAAATGGTCCTATTAGCAGAACGTCCTATGATCAAACGGTCCTATTAACAGAACGTCCTATGATCAAATGGTCCTATTAGCAGAACGTCCTACTATCAAATGCTCCTATTAACAGAACATCCTATGATCAAATGGTCCTATTAACAGAACGTCCTATGATCAAATGGTCCTATTAAAAGAACGTCCTATGATCAAATGGTCCTATTAACAGAACGTCCTACTATCAAATGGTCCTATTACCAGAACGTCCTATGATCAAATGGTCCTATTAACAGAACGTCCTATGATCAAATGGTCCTATTAACAGAACGTCCTATGATCAAATGGTCCTATGAACAGAACGTCCTATGATCAAATGGTCCTATTAACAGAACGTCCTATGATCAAATGGTCCTATTAAAAGAACGTCCTATGATCAAATGGTCCTATTAACAGAACGTCCTACTATCAAATGGTCCTATTACCAGAACGTCCTATGATCAAATGGTCCTATTAGCAGAACGTCCTATGTTCAAATGGTCCTATTAACAGAACGTCCTATGATCAAATGGTCCTATTAGCAGAACGTCCTACTATCAAATGGTCCTATTAGCAGAACGTCCTATGATCAAATGGTCCTATTAACAGAACGTCCTATGATCAAATGGTCCTATTAGCAGAACGTCCTATGATCAAATGGTCCTATTTGCAGAACGTCCTATGATCAAATGGTCCTATTAGCAGAACATCCTACTATTAAATGGTCCTATTTATTAGCAAAACGTCCTATGATCAAATGGTCCTATTAACAGAACGTCCTATGATCAAATGGTCCTATTAGCAGAACGTCCTATGATCAAATGGTCCTATTAGCAGAACATCCTACTATTAAATGGTCCTATTTATTAGCAAAACGTCCTATGATCAAATGGTCCTATTAGCAGAACGTCCTATGATCAAATGGTCCTATTAGCAGAACATCCTACTATTAAATGATCCTATTTATTAGCAAAACGTCCTATGATCAAATGGTCCTATTAGCAGAACGTCCTATGATCAAATGGTCCTATTAGCAGAACGTCCTATGATCAAATGGTCCTATTAGCAGAACGTCCTATGATCAAATTGTCCTATTAACAGAACATCCCATGATGAAATGGTCCTATTAACAGAACGTCCTATGATCAAATGGTCCTATTAACAGAACGTCCTATGATCAAATGGTCCTATTAGCAGAACGTCCTATGATCAAATGGTCCTATTAACAGAACGTCCTATGATCAAATGGTCCTATTAACAGAACGTCCTATGATCAAATGGTCCTATTAGCAGAACGTCCCATGATCAAATGGTCCTATTAACAGAACGTCCTATGATCAAATGGTCCTATTAAAAGAATGTCCTATGATCAAATGGTCCTATTAACAGAACGTCCTACTATCAAATGGTCCTATTACTAGAACGTCCTATGATCAAATGGTCCTATTAGCAGAACGTCATATGATCAAATGATCCTATTAACAGAACGTCCTATGATCAAATGGTCCTATTAGCAGAACGTCCTATGATCAAATGGTCCTATTAACAGAACGTCCTATGATCAAATGGTCCTATGAACAGAACGTCCTATGATCAAATGGTCCTATTAACAGAACGTCCTATGATCAAATGGTCCTATTAAAAGAACGTCCTATGATCAAATGGTCCTATTAGCAGAACATCCTACTATTAAATGGTCCTATTTATTAGCAAAACGTCCTATGATCAAATGGTCCTATTAGCAGAAAGTTATGATCAAATCGGCCTATTAGCAGAACGTCCTATGATCAAACGGTCCTATTAACAGAACGTCCTATGATCAAATGGTCCTATTAGCAGAACGTCCTACTATCAAATGCTCCTATTAACAGAACGTCCTATGATCAAATGGTCCTATTAACAGAACGTCTTATGATCAAATGGTCCTATTAACAGAACGTCCTATGATCAAATGGTCCTATTAACAGAACGTCCTACTATCAAATGGTCCTATTACCAGAACGTCCTATGATCAAATGGTCCTATTAGCAGAACGTCATATGATCAAATGATCCTATTAACAGAACGTCCTATGATCAAATGGTCCTATTAGCAGAACGTCCTATGATCAAATTGACCTATTAGCAGAACGTCCTATGATCAAATGGTCCTATTAGCACAACGTCCTATGATCAAATGGTCCTATTAGCAGAACATCCTAATATTAAATGGTCCTATTTATTAGCAAAACGTCCTATGATCAAATGGTCCTATTAGCAGAACGTCCTATGATCAAATGGTCCTATTAGCAGAACGTCCTATGATCAAATGGTCCTATTAACAGAACGTCCTATGATCAAATGGTCCTATTAAAAGAACGTCCTATGATCAAATGGTCCTATTAACAGAACGTCCTACTATCAAATGGTCCTATTAACAGAACGTCCTATGATCAAATGGTCCTATTAGCAGAACGTCCTATGATCAAAATGTCCTATTAGCAGAACGTCCTATGATCAAATGGTCCTATTAGCAGAACGTCCTATGATCAAATGGTCCTATTAACAGAACGTCCTATGATCAAATGGTCCTATTAAAAGAACGTCCTATGATCAAATGGTCCTATTAACAGAACGTCCTACTATCAAATGGTCCTAATAACAGAACGTCCTATGATTAAAATGGTCCTATTAGCAGAACGTCCTATGATCAAATGGTCCTATTAGCAGAACGTCCTATGATCAAATGGTCCTATTAACAGAACGTTCTTCTATCAAATGGTCCTATTAACAGAACGTCCTATGATCAAATGGTCCTATTAGCAGAACGTCCTATGATCAAATGGTCCTATTAGCAGAACGTCCTATGATCAAATGGTCCTATTAACAGAACGTCCTACTATCAAATGGTCCTATTAACAGAACGTCCTATGATCAAATGGTCCTATTAACAGAACGTCCTATGATCAAATGGTCCTATTAACAGAACGTCCTATGATCAAATGGTCCTATTAACAGAACGTCCTATGATCAAATGGTCCTATTAACAGAACGTCCTACTATCAAATGGTCCTAATAAAAGAACGTTATGATCAAATGGTCCTATTAGCAGAACGTCCTATGATCAGACGGTCCTATTAACAGAACGTCCTATGATCAAATGGTCCTATTAGCAGAACGTCCTACTATCAAATGCTCCTATTAACAAAACATCCTATGATCAAATGGTCCTATTAACAGAACGTCCTATGATCAAATGGTCCTATTAAAAGAACGTCCTATGATCAAATGGTCCTATTAACAGAACGTCCTACTATCAAATGGTCCTATTACCAGAACGTCCTATGATCAAATGGTCCTATTAGCAGAACGTCCTATGATCAAATGGTCCTATTAACAGAACGTCCTATGATCAAATGGTCCTATTAACAGAAAGTCCTATGATGAAATGGTCCTATTAGCAGAACGTCCTTTGATCAAATGGTCCTATTAGCAGAACGTCCTATGATCAAATGGTCCTATTAGCAGAACGTCCTATGATCAAATGGTCCTATTAGCAGAACATCCTACTATTAAATGGTCCTAATTATTAGCAAAACGTCCTATGATCAAATGGTCCTATTAGCAGAACGTCCTAAGATCAAATGGTCCTATTAGCAGAACATCCTACTATTAAATGGTCCTATTTATTAGCAAAACGTACTATGATCAAATGGTCCTATTAGCAGAACGTCCTATGATCAAATGGTCCTATTAGCAGAACGTCCTATGATCAAATGGTCCTATTAGCAGAACGTCCTATGATCAAATGGTCCTATTAGCAGAACGTCCTATGAGCAAATGGTCCTATTAGCAGAACATCCTAATATTAAATGGTCCTATTTATTAGCAAAACGTCCTATGATCAAATGGTCCTATTAGCAGAACGTCCTATGATCAAATGGTCCTATTAGCAGAACGTCCTATGATCAAATGGTCCTATTAGCAGAACGTCCTATGATCAAATGTTCCTATTAACAGAACATCCTATGATGAAATGGTCCTATTAACAGAACGTCCTATGATCAAATGGTCCTATTAACAGAACGTCCTATGATCAAATGGTCCTATTAACAGAACGTCCTATGATCAAATGGTCCTATTAACAGAACGTCCTATGATCAAATGGTCCTATTAACAGAACGTCCTATGATCAAATGGTCCTATTAGAAGAACGTCCTATGATCAAATGGTCCTATTAACAGAACGTCCTATGATCAAATGGTCCTATTAACAGAACGTCCTATGATCAAATGGTCCTATTAACAGAACGTCCTATGATCAAATGGTCCTATTAACAGAACGTCCTACTATCAAATGGTCCTATTAACAGAACGACCTATGATCAAATGGTCCTATTAACAAAACGTCCTATGATCAAATGGTCCTATTAGCAGAACGTCCTATGATCAAATGGTCCTATTAACAGAACGTCCTATGATCAAATGGTCCTATTAGCAGAACGTCCTATGATCAAATGGTCCTATTAGCAGAACGTCCTATGATCAAATGGTCCTATTAGCAGAACGTCCTATGATCAAATGGTCCTATTAGCAGAACGTCCTACTATCAAATGCTCCTATTAACAGAACGTCCTATGATCAAATGGTCCTATTAACAGAACGTCCTACTATCAAATGGTCCTATTAGCAGAACGTCCTATCATCAAATGGTCCTATTAACAGAACGTCCTATGATCAAATGGTCCTATTAACAGAACGTCCTATGATCAAATGGTCCTATGAACAGAACGTCCTATGATCAAATGGTCCTATTAACAGAACGTCCTATGATCAAATGGTCCTATTAAAAGAACGTCCTATGATCAAATGGTCCTATTAACAGAACGTCCTACTATCAAATGGTCCTATTAACAGAACGTCCTATGATCAAATGGTCCTATTAACAAAACGTCCTATGATCAAATGGTCCTATTAGCAGAACGTCCTATGATCAAATGGTCCTATTAACAGAAAGTCCTATGATGAAATGGTCCTATTAGCAGAACGTCCTATGATCAAATGGTCCTATTAGCAGAACGTCCTATGATCAAATGGTCCTATTAGCAGAACGTCCTATGATCAAAAGGTCCTATTAGCAGAACATCCTACTATTAAATGGTCCTATTTATTAGCAAAACGTCCTATGATCAAATGGTCCTATTAGCAGAACGTCCTATGATCAAATGGTCCTATTAACAGAACGTCCTATGATCAAATGGTCCTATTAACAGAACGTCCTATGATCAAATGGTCCTATTAACAGAACGTCCTATGATCAAATGGTCGTATTAACAGAACGTCCTATGATCAAATGGTCCTATTAACAAAACGTCCTATGATCAAATGGTCCTATTAGCAGACTGTCCTATGATCAAATGGTCCTATTAGCAGAACGTCCTATGATCAAATGGTCCTATTAGCAGAACGTCCTATGATCAAATGGTCCTATTAGCAGAACATCCTACTATTAAATGGTCCTATTTATTAGCAAAACGTACTATGATCAAATGGTCCTATTAGCAGAACGTCCTATGATCAAATGGTCCTATTAGCAGAACGTCCTATGATCAAATGGTCCTATTAGCAGAACGTCCTATGATCAAATGGTCCTATTAGCAGAACGTCCTATGATCAAATGGTCCTATTAGCAGAACATCCTAATATTAAATGGTCCTATTTATTAGCAAAACGTCCTATGATCAAATGGTCCTATTAGCAGAACGTCCTATGATCAAATGGTCCTATTAGCAGAACGTCCTATGATCAAATGGTCCTATTAGCAGAACGTCCTATGATCAAATGGTCCTATTAACAGAACATCCTATGATGAAATGGTCCTATTAACAGAACGTCCTATGATCAAATGGTCCTATTAACAGAACGTCCTATGATCAAATGGTCCTATTAACAGAACGTCCTATGATCAAATGGTCCTATTAACAGAACGTCCTATGATCAAATGGTCCTATTAACAGAACGTCCTACTATCAAATGGTCCTATTAACAGAACGTCCTATGATCAAATGGTCCTATTAACAAAACGTCCTATGATCAAATGGTCCTATTAGCAGAACGTCCTATGATCAAATGGTCCTATTAACAGAACGTCCTATGATCAAATGGTCCTATTAGCAGAACGTCCTATGATCAAATGGTCCTATTAGCAGAACGTCCTATGATCAAATGGTCCTATTAACAGAACGTCCTATGATCAAATGGTCCTATTAACAGAACGTCCTATGATCAAATGGTCCTATTAACAGAACGTCCTATGATCAAATGGTCCTATTAACAGAACGTCCTATGATCAAATGGTCCTATTAACAGAACGTCCTATGATCAAATGGTCCTATTAACAGAACGTCCTATGATCAAATGGTCGTATTAACAGAACGTCCTATGATCAAATGGTCCTATTAACAAAACGTCCTATGATCAAATGGTCCTATTAGCAGACTGTCCTATGATCAAATGGTCCTATTAGCAGAACGTCCTATGATCAAATGGTCCTATTAGCAGAACGTCCTATGATCAAATGGTCCTATTAGCAGAACATCCTACTATTAAATGGTCCTATTTATTAGCAAAACGTACTATGATCAAACGGTCCTATTAGCAGAACGTCCTATGATCAAATGGTCCTATTAGCAGAACGTCCTATGATCAAATGGTCCTATTAGCAGAACGTCCTATGATCAAATGGTCCTATTAGCAGAACGTCCTATGATCAAATGGTCCTATTAGCAGAACATCCTAATATTAAATGGTCCTATTTAATAGCAAAACGTCCTATGATCAAATGGTCCTATTAGCAGAACGTCCTATGATCAAATGGTCCTATTAGCAGAACGTCCTATGATCAAATGGTCCTATTAGCAGAACGTCCTATGATCAAATGGTCCTATTAACAGAACGTCCTATGATCAAATGGTCCTATTAAAAGAACGTCCTATGATCAAATGGTCCTATTAACAGAACGTCCTACTATCAAATGGTCCTATTACTAGAACGTCCTATGATCAAATGGTCCTATTAGCAGAACGTCATATGATCAAATGATCCTATTAACAGAACGTCCTATGATCAAATGGTCCTATTAGCAGAACGTCCTATGATCAAATGGTCCTATTAACAGAACGTCCTATGATCAAATGGTCCTATGAACAGAACGTCCTATGATCAAATGGTCCTATTAACAGAACGTCCTATGATCAAATGGTCCTATTAAAAGAACGTCCTATGATCAAATGGTCCTATTAGCAGAACATCCTACTATTAAATGGTCCTATTTATTAGCAAAACGTCCTATGATCAAATGGTCCTATTAGCAGAAAGTTATGATCAAATCGTCCTATTAGCAGAACGTCCTATGATCAAACGGTCCTATTAACAGAACGTCCTATGATCAAATGGTCCTATTAGCAGAACGTCCTACTATCAAATGCTCCTATTAACAGAACGTCCTATGATCAAATGGTCCTATTAACAGAACGTCTTATGATCAAATGGTCCTATTAACAGAACGTCCTATGATCAAATGGTCCTATTAACAGAACGTCCTATGATCAAATGGTCCTATTAACAGAACGTCCTACTATCAAATGGTCCTATTAAAAGAACGTCCTATGATCAAATGGTCCTATTAACAGAACGTCCTATGATCAAATGGTCCTATTAACAGAACGTCCTATGATCAAATGGTCCTATTAACAGAACGTCCTATGATCAAATGTTCCTATGAACAGAACGTCCTATGATCAAATGGTCCTATTAACAGAACGTCCTATGATCAAATGGTCCTATTAACAGAACGTCCTACTATCAAATGGTCCTAATAAAAGAACGTTATGATCAAATGGTCCTATTAGCAGAACGTCCTATGATCAGACGGTCCTATTAACAGAACGTCCTATGATCAAATGGTCCTATTAGCAGAACGTCCTACTATCAAATGCTCCTATTAACAAAACGTCCTATGATCAAATGGTCCTATTAACAGAACGTCCTATGATCAAATGGTCCTATTAAAAGAACGTCCTATGATCAAATGGTCCTATTAACAGAACGTCCTACTATCAAATGGTCCTATTACCAGAACGTCCTATGATCAAATGGTCCTATTAGCAGAACGTCCTATGATCAAATGGTCCTATTAACAGAACGTCCTACTATCAAATGGTCCTATTAGCAGAACGTCCTATCATCAAATGGTCCTATTAACAGAACGTCCTATGATCAAATGGTCCTATTAACAGAACGTCCTATGATCAAATGGTCCTATGAACAGAACGTCCTATGATCAAATGGTCCTATTAACAGAACGTCCTATGATCAAATGGTCCTATTAAAAGAACGTCCTATGATCAAATGGTCCTATTAACAGAACGTCCTACTATCAAATGGTCCTATTAACAGAACGTCCTATGATCAAATGGTCCTTTTAACAAAACGACCTATGATCAAATGGTCCTATTAGCAGAACGTCCTATGATCAAATGGTCCCATTAGCAGACTGTCCTATGATCAAATGGTCCTATTAACAGAACGTCCTATGATCAAATGGTCCTATTAACAGAACGTCCTATGATCAAATGGTCCTATTAACAGAACGTCCTATGATCAAATGGTCCTATTAGCAGAACGTCCTATGATCAAATGGTCCTATTAACAGAACGTCCTATGATCAAATGGTCCTATTAACAGAACGTCCTATGATCAAATGGTCCTATTAATAGAACGTCCTATGATCAAATGGTCCTATTAGCAGAACGTCCTATGATCAAATGGTCCTATTAACAGAAAGTCCTATGATGAAATGGTCCTATTAGCAGAACGTCCTATGATCAAATGGTCCTATTAGCAGAAAGTCCTATGATGAAATGGTCCTATTAGCAGAACGTCCTATGATCAAATGGTCCTATTAGCAGAACGTCCTATGATCAAATGGTCCTATTAGCAGAACGTCCTATGATCAAAAGGTCCTATTAGCAGAACATCCTACTATTAAATGGTCCTATTTATTAGCAAAACGTCCTATGATCAAATGGTCCTATTAGCAGAACGTCCTATGATCAAATGGTCCTATTAGCAGAACGTCCTATGATCAAATGGTCCTATTAGCAGAACGTCCTATGATCAAATGGTCCTATTAACAGAACGTCCTATGATCAAATGGTCCTATTAACAGAACGTCCTATGATCAAATGGTCCTATTAATAGAAAGTCCTATGATCAAATGGTCCTATTAACAGAACGTCCTATGATCAAATGGTCCTATTAACAGAACGTCCTATGATCAAATGGTCCTATTAACAGAACGTCCTATGATCAAATGGTCGTATTAACAGAACGTCCTATGATCAAATGGTCCTATTAACAAAACGTCCTATGATCAAATGGTCCTATTAGCAGACTGTCCTATGATCAAATGGTCCTATTAACAGAACGTCCTATGATCAAATGGTCCTATTAGCAGAACGTCCTATGATCAAATGGTCCTATTAGCAGAACGTCCTATGATCAAATGGTCCTATTAGCAGAACGTCCTATGATCAAATGGTCCTATTAACAGAACGTCCTATGATCAAATGGTCCTATTAACAGAACGTCCTATGATCAAATGGTCCTATTAATAGAAAGTCCTATGATCAAATGGTCCTATTAACAGAACGTCCTATGATCAAATGGTCCTATTAACAGAACGTCCTATGATCAAATGGTCCTATTAACAGAACGTCCTATGATCAAATGGTCCTATTAACAGAACGTCCTATGATCAAATGGTCCTATTAACAGAACGTCCTACTATCAAATGGTCCTATTAACAGAACGTCCTATGATCAAATGGTCCTATTAACAAAACGTCCTATGATCAAATGGTCCTATTAGCAGAACGTCCTATGATCAAATGGTCCTATTAACAGAACGTCCTACTATCAAATGGTCCTATTAACAGAACGTCCTATGATCAAATGGTCCTATTAGCAGAACGTCCTATGATCAAATGGTCCTATTAGCAGAACGTCCTATGATCAAATGGTCCTATTAACAGAAAGTCCTATGATGAAATGGTCCTATTAGCAGAACGTCCTATGATCAAATGGTCCTATTAGCAGAAAGTCCTATGATGAAATGGTCCTATTAGCAGAACGTCCTATGATCAAATGGTCCTATTAGCAGAACGTCCTATGATCAAATGGTCCTATTAGCAGAACGTCCTATGATCAAAAGGTCCTATTAGCAGAACATCCTACTATTAAATGGTCCTATTTATTAGCAAAACGTCCTATGATCAAATGGTCCTATTAGCAGAACGTCCTATGATCAAATGGTCCTATTAGCAGAACGTCCTATGATCAAATGGTCCTATTAGCAGAACGTCCTATGATCAAATGGTCCTATTAACAGAACGTCCTATGAACAAATGGTCCTATTAACAGAACGTCCTATGATCAAATGGTCCTATTAATAGAAAGTCCTATGATCAAATGGTCCTATTAACAGAACGTCCTATGATCAAATGGTCCTATTAACAGAACGTCCTATGATCAAATGGTCCTATTAACAGAACGTCCTATGATCAAATGGTCGTATTAACAGAACGTCCTATGATCAAATGGTCCTATTAACAAAACGTCCTATGATCAAATGGTCCTATTAGCAGACTGTCCTATGATCAAATGGTCCTATTAACAGAACGTCCTATGATCAAATGGTCCTATTAACAGAACGTCCTATGATCAAATGGTCCTATTAACAGAACGTCCTATGATCAAATGGTCCTATTAACAGAACGTCCTACTATCAAATGGTCCTATTAACAGAACGTCCTATGATCAAATGGTCCTATTAACAAAACGTCCTATGATCAAATGGTCCTATTAGCAGAACGTCCTATGATCAAATGGTCCTATTAACAGAACGTCCTATGATCAAATGGTCCTATTAGCAGAACGTCCTATGATCAAATGGTCCTATTAGCAGAACGTCCTATGATCAAATGGTCCTATTAACAGAACGTCCTATGATCAAATGGTCCTATTAACAGAACGTCCTATGATCAAATGGTCCTATTAACAGAAAGTCCTATGATCAAATGGTCCTATTAACAGAACGTCCTATGATCAAATGGTCCTATTAACAGAACGTCCTATGATCAAATGGTCCTATTAACAGAACGTCCTACTATCAAATGGTCCTATTAACAGAACGTCCTATGATCAAATGGTCCTATTAACAAAACGTCCTATGATCAAATGGTCCTATTAGCAGAACGTCCTATGATCAAATGGTCCTATTAACAGAACGTCCTATGATCAAATGGTCCTATTAGCAGAACGTCCTATGATCAAATGGTCCTATTAGCAGAACGTCCTATGATCAAATGGTCCTATTAGCAGAACGTCCTATGATCAAATGGTCCTATTAGCAGAACGTCCTACTATCAAATGCTCCTATTAACAGAACGTCCTATGATCAAATGGTCCTATTAACAGAACGTCCTACTATCAAATGGTCCTATTAGCAGAACGTCCTATGATCAAATGGTCCTATTAGCAGAACATCCTAATATTAAATGGTCCTATTTATTAGCAAAACGTCCTATGATCAAATGGTCCTATTAGCAGAACGTCCTATGATCAAATGGTCCTATTAGCAGAACGTCCTATGATCAAATGGTCCTATTAGCAGAACGTCCTATGATCAAATGGTCCTATTAACAGAACATCCTATGATGAAATGGTCCTATTAACAGAACGTCCTATGATCAAATGGTCCTATTAACAGAACGTCCTATGATCAAATGGTCCTATTAACAGAACGTCCTATGATCAAATGGTCCTATTAACAGAACGTCCTATGATCAAATGGTCCTATTAACAGAACGTCCTATGATCAAATGGTCCTATTAGAAGAACGTCCTATGATCAAATGGTCCTATTAACAGAACGTCCTATGATCAAATGGTCCTATTAACTGAACGTCCTATGATCAAATGGTCCTATTAACAGAACGTCCTATGATCAAATGGTCCTATTAACAGAACGTCCTACTATCAAATGGTCCTATTAACAGAACGTCCTATGATCAAATGGTCCTATTAACAAAACGTCCTATGATCAAATGGTCCTATTAGCAGAACGTCCTATGATCAAATGGTCCTATTAACAGAACGTCCTATGATCAAATGGTCCTATTAGCAGAACGTCCTATGATCAAATGGTCCTATTAGCAGAACGTCCTATGATCAAATGGTCCTATTAGCAGAACGTCCTATGATCAAATGGTCCTATTAGCAGAACGTCCTACTATCAAATGCTCCTATTAACAGAACGTCCTATGATCAAATGGTCCTATTAACAGAACGTCCTACTATCAAATGGTCCTATTAGCAGAACGTCCTATCATCAAATGGTCCTATTAACAGAACGTCCTATGATCAAATGGTCCTATTAACAGAACGTCCTATGATCAAATGGTCCTATGAACAGAACGTCCTATGATCAAATGGTCCTATTAACAGAACGTCCTATGATCAAATGGTCCTATTAAAAGAACGTCCTATGATCAAATGGTCCTATTAACAGAACGTCCTACTATCAAATGGTCCTATTAACAGAACGTCCTATGATCAAATGGTCCTATTAACAAAACGTCCTATGATCAAATGGTCCTATTAGCAGAACGTCCTATGATCAAATGGTCCTATTAACAGAAAGTCCTATGATGAAATGGTCCTATTAGCAGAACGTCCTATGATCAAATGGTCCTATTAGCAGAACGTCCTATGATCAAATGGTCCTATTAGCAGAACGTCCTATGATCAAAAGGTCCTATTAGCAGAACATCCTACTATTAAATGGTCCTATTTATTAGCAAAACGTCCTATGATCAAATGGTCCTATTAGCAGAACGTCCTATGATCAAATGGTCCTATTAGCAGAACGTCCTATGATCAAATGGTCCTATTAGCAGAACGTCCTATGATCAAATGGTCCTATTAACAGAACGTCCTATGATCAAATGGCCCTATTAACAGAACGTCCTATGATCAAATGGTCCTATTAATAGAAAGTCCTATGATCAAATGGTCCTATTAACAGAACGTCCTATGATCAAATGGTCCTATTAACAGAACGTCCTATGATCAAATGGTCCTATTAACAGAACGTCCTATGATCAAATGGTCGTATTAACAGAACGTCCTATGATCAAATGGTCCTATTAACAAAACGTCCTATGATCAAATGGTCCTATTAGCAGACTGTCCTATGATCAAATGGTCCTATTAGCAGAACGTCCTATGATCAAATGGTCCTATTAGCAGAACGTCCTATGATCAAATGGTCCTATTAGCAGAACATCCTACTATTAAATGGTCCTATTTATTAGCAAAACGTACTATGATCAAATGGTCCTATTAGCAGAACGTCCTATGATCAAATGGTCCTATTAGCAGAACGTCCTATGATCAAATGGTCCTATTAGCAGAACGTCCTATGATCAAATGGTCCTATTAGCAGAACGTCCTATGATCAAATGGTCCTATTAGCAGAACATCCTAATATTAAATGGTCCTATTTATTAGCAAAACGTCCTATGATCAAATGGTCCTATTAGCAGAACGTCCTATGATCAAATGGTCCTATTAGCAGAACGTCCTATGATCAAATGGTCCTATTAGCAGAACGTCCTATGATCAAATGGTCCTATTAACAGAACATCCTATGATGAAATGGTCCTATTAACAGAACGTCCTATGATCAAATGGTCCTATTAACAGAACGTCCTATGATCAAATGGTCCTATTAACAGAACGTCCTATGATCAAATGGTCCTATTAACAGAACGTCCTATGATCAAATGGTCCTATTAACAGAACGTCCTATGATCAAATGGTCCTATTAGAAGAACGTCCTATGATCAAATGGTCCTATTAACAGAACGTCCTATGATCAAATGGTCCTATTAACAGAACGTCCTTTGATCAAATGGTCCTATTAACAGAACGTCCTATGATCAAATGGTCCTATTAACAGAACGTCCTACTATCAAATGGTCCTATTAACAGAACGTCCTATGATCAAATGGTCCTATTAACAAAACGTCCTATGATCAAATGGTCCTATTAGCAGAACGTCCTATGATCAAATGGTCCTATTAACAGAACGTCCTATGATCAAATGGTCCTATTAGCAGAACGTCCTATGATCAAATGGTCCTATTAGCAGAACGTCCTATGATCAAATGGTCCTATTAGCAGAACGTCCTATGATCAAATGGTCCTATTAGCAGAACATCCTACTATTAAATGGTCCTATTTATTAGCAAAACGTCCTATGATCAAATAGTCCTATTAGCAGAACGTCCTATGATCAAATGGTCCTATTAGCAGAACGTCCTATGATCAAATGGTCCTATTAGCAGAACGTCCTATGATCAAATGGTCCTATTAGCAGAACGTCCTATGATCAAATGGTCCTATTAGCAGAACGTCCTATGATCAAATGGTCCTATTAGCAGAACGTCCTATGATCAAATGGTCCTATTAGCAGAACGTCCTATGATCAAATGGTCCTGTTAACAGAACGTCCTATGATCAAATGGTCCTATTAACAGAACGTTCTGTGATCAAATGTTCCTATTAACAGAACGTCCTATGATCAAATGGTCCTATTAACAGAACGTCCTATGATCAAATGGTCCTATTAACAGAACGTCCTATGATCAAATGGTCCTATTAACAGAACGTCCTATGATCAAATGGTCGTATTAACAGAACGTCCTATGATCAAATGGTCCTATTAACAAAACGTCCTATGATCAAATGGTCCTATTAGCAGAACGTCCTATGATCAAATGGTCCTATTAACAGAACGTCCTATGATCAAATGGTCCTATGAGCAGAACGTCCTATGATCAAATGGTCCTATTAACAGAACGTCCTACTATCAAATGGTCCTATTAACAGAACGTCCTATGATCAAATGGTCCTATTAGCAGAACGTCCTATGATCAAATGGTCCTATTAGCAGAACGTCCTATGATCAAATGGTCCTATTAGCAGAACGTCCTATGATCAAATGGTCCTATTAGCAGAACGTCCTATTATCAAATGGTCTTATTAGCAGAACATCCTACTATTAAATGGTCCTATTTATTAGCAAAACGTCCTATGATCAAATGGTCCTATTAGCAGAACGTCCTATGATCAAATGGTCCTATTAGCAGAACGTCCTATGATCAAATGGTCACATTAGCAGAACGTCCTATGATCAAATGGTCCTATTAGCAGAACGTCCTATGATCAAATGGTCCTATTAGCAGAACGTCCTATGATCAAATGGTCCTATTAGCAGAACGTCTTATGATCAAATGGTCCTATTAGCAGAACATCCTACTATTAAATGGTCCTATTTATTAGCAACACGTCCTATGATCAAATGGTCCTAATAGCAGAACGTCCTATGATCAAATGGTCCTATTAGCAGAACTTCCTTTGATCAAATGGTCCTATTAGCAGAACGTCCTATGATCAAATGGTCCTATTAGCAGAACGTCCTATGATCAAATGGTCCTATTAGCAGAACATCCTCTATTAAATGGTCCTATTTATTAGCAAAACGTCCTATGATCAAATGGTCCTATTAGCAGAACGTCCTATGATCAAATGGTCCTATTAGCAGAACGGCCTATGATCAAATGGTCCTATTAGCAGAACGTCCTATGATCAAATGGTCCTATTAACAGAACGTCCTATGATCAAATGGTCCTATTAACAGAACGTCTTATGATCAAATGGTCCTATTAACAGAACGTCCTATGATCAAATGGTCCTATTAACAGAACGTCCTATGATCAAATGGTCCTATTAACAGAACGTCCTATGATCAAATGGTCTTATTAACAGAACGTCCTATGATCAAATGGTCGTATTAACAGAACGTCCTATGATCAAATGGTCCTATTAACAAAACGTCCTATGATCAAATGGTCCTATTAGCAGAACGTCCTATGATCAAATGGTCCTATTAACAGAACGTCCTATGATCAAATGGTCCTATTAACAGAACGTCCTATGATCAAATGGTCCTATTAACAAAACGTCCTATGATCAAATGGTCCTATGAACAGAACGTCCTATGATCAAATGGTCCTATTAACAGAACGTCCTATGATCAAATGGTCCTATTAACAGAACGTCCTATGATCAAATGGTCCTATTAGCAGAACGTCCTATGATCAAATGGTCCTATTAGCAGAACGTCCTACTATCAAATGGTCCTATTAGCAGAACGTCCTATGATCAAATGGTCCTATTAACAGAACGTCCTATGATCAAATGGTCCTATTAACAGAACGTCCTATGATCAAATGGTCCTATTAACAGAACGTCCTATGATCAAATGGTCCTATTAACAGAACGTCCTATGATCAAATGGTCCTATTAGCAGAACGTCCTATGATCAAATGGTCCTATTAGCAGAACGTCCTACTATCAAATGGTCCTATTAGCAGAACGTCCTATGATCAAATGGTCCTATTAACAGAACGTCCTATGATCAAATGGTCCTATTAACAGAACGTCCTATGATCAAATGGTCCTATTAACAGAACGTCTTATTAAGGTGGGCTATTGACACCTTTCAGCCGTACAAGTCCGCAGAGCTGGATGGCATTTTCCCAGCCCTGCTGCAGTGGGGGGTAAATCATCTGGTGCCATTGCTGACGGAGATTTATCGAGCCTGCATGGCACTCAGGTACATACCCCTCGCGTGGCGCGAGGTGAAAGTGATTTTCATACCAAAACCTGGCAAAACCGACTATACACAACCCAAAGCTATAAGCCTATAAGCCTCACATCCTTTCTACTGAAGACCCTCGAGAGACTTTGCGATAGACACATTCGAGACGGACCACTTCGAGCCAAACCCCTTCATAAACAACAGCATGCGTACACCACAGGCAGATCAACAGAATCCGCGCTGCACAGCGTGGTTTCCAAAAGCAGTGCGCAGTGGATCACAAATGCTCAGCACTGGCCGCCTTCATTGACATCGAAGGCGCCTTTGACAAAACGATGTTCAATAGTATCAACACGGCCCTTGACAGGCACAGCATAGACCAGACCATAAGTGGCTGGATCTCAAATATGCTTAAACTGAGAGCGGTACAAGTCACAGTGAACGACACCACCAGGGCCATAGTGGCGAAGGGCTGCCCACAAGGTGGCGTCCTCTCGCCACTCTTATGGAACCTGGTTGTCGACAGTCTTATTAAAACACTCAACGATAAAGGTTACTTCACCGTAGGCTACGCGGACGACTTAACCATAATAATAAAAGGCACCCACGAGAATACCCTGTGCAACCTTATGCGCCAAGCCTTAAAAATAGTAGAGGTTTGGTGCAATAAGCACCAACTATCAGTAAACCCTACAAAAACCGAACTGGTTCTTTTCACAAAGAAGAGGAAATTGCCGCTACTACAGCTACCACGATTCTTTGGAACCACCCTAAGCCTATCAACTGAATCCAAATACCTGGGCATTTTCTTGGACAAACAGTTGAATTGGGCAAAACACACCAACTACATCATTACAAAAGCCAGCATATCGCTGTGGCAGTGCAAAAGACTGCTCGGCAGGAACTGGGGAATTAACCCCAAGATTACCCACTGGCTATTCACCACGGTCATCCGGCCAACTATCACATACGGCTCACTAGTCTGGTGGCCCAGGACAGACCTGAGCACAGCCCAAAAAGATCTCGAAAAACTGCAACGGTTTGCTTGTGTAGCAATCACAGGCTGTATGAGAACTACGCCCACCGCCGCCCTACAGGCGATGCTTGGATTGCCGCCTCTGCACCTCATCGTGCGAGAGGAGGCGGCCCTGGCCGCCTTTAGGCTTAACATAACAGGAACCCTGAGCAAAGACTCTAGAGTCAAGCACATACGCATAAGGGAGGATGCGATCAAACGAAGACCGATGATGGCATCACCCTGCGACAGAGCCCCAAAACTACACTGTTTCCAAAAGCACTATAACATAATACTCACAGAAGAACGGTGCGACTATTCAGGCCCGTATGAGGTAAGAGTATACACCGATGGATCAAAGACCAACTCCGGAACCGGAGCTGGCGTTTTCTCACACGACCTTAACATAAATATATCCTGCCCGCTGGGAATGTTCAACACCGTCTACCAGGCGGAATGTGTGGGCATTATACAAGCGGCGTATGCCATAGAAGCCAGGAGAGTTACGGACACTCATGTACGCATACTCTCCGACAGCGCCTCAGTTCTCCAATCCCTAGGGAAGAAACATAATACCTCGAGATTAACACAAGAATGTCACAATGCGCTAGAACGTATAACGGTATTGAACCGCAACACAGTGACACTGCAATGGATAAAAGGACACAGTGGATCCCTGGGCAATGACGCAGCTGACGAACTAGCCAGGAAAGCATCCGGCACGTCAGTCTGCGGACCGGAGCCAATCGTGCCCATCCCCTTCAACCAACTACGCAGGTGGCTACAGGAGCTCACCCACACACAAGCGGAGAGCTGGTGGTCTTCGGTACAGGGGTGCAGACAGTCCAAGGAGGCTATGCCATCCTTGGATAGCAAGTTAACCAGGCGCCTGTTACGCCTGAACAGGACCGGCCTGCGCCTGTTGACGGGGACCATCACGGGCCACTGCTCGCTAAACAAACACTTCCACACAATAGGCATAACGGACAGCCCTCTGTGCAGGGCTTGCATGGAGGCAGAGGAAACCGTTGCGCATGTGCTCTTCGAATGCACAGGCGTCACCCACATTAGAACAGAAACCCTCGGGGCACCTAGATCCTACACAGAGGTTCTAAACAGACCAGGAGATGTTATCAACTTCTGGAGGGAGGTGGGCTGGTTGGAATAACCACCAAAAACGGCCGCCATGGCCCACGCACAATGGTCCACCTGAAGGACTAAGTGCGGAAACCATACCCTCTAACATAGAACATAGAACAAGGATTACTTTTGGGGGCAAATTATAAAATTTAAAAAGAAAGTTTTGCAATCTATACCTTGTGATATATTAAATGAAATAAATAAGTTTGTTCTTGGGATAAATTCATCCCAACTACGGCACCCTTCATTGTGCGTAGTCTGACACGCACTTGACCGGTTTTACTGTTTGTATTTCCTGTATAGTTTCTCAAGCTATTTGCGTTTCTTTTAATGCTATATAGAAGTGCTAAGTTTTAACAGCTAAGTTCTGTACAAACCCAGTTCGTTGGTTCGCTTTTGCATTCGCGTAAGTGTTACAAGTTCGGAGTTTTATAAGTTAGCTGGCGAAGGACATGTGTTACAGAGAAGAACGGATAGAAAGTTAAATGTTTTAAACTGCATTTTAAAGTCGTAACATTGCCTCAGTAGGGAAAATATCACTTAGATAGGTACGTACTTATAATTGCCATCCATCACTACGCTTGCTAGTGAGCATAGCACAGCATCATGCTGAGTGGAAGCCTTCTTGTCGCAGTCACGGCGTGCAGCTGCCGACTATTTCTGTGTTGTGCTCCTGATTATAAGTTTGTTCGCAAAAAAAAAACGCTTCATCGTGAAAAATAACGTAAATTTCGGAAGTCGGTGTCTTCGGATCTGTATTTTAGTTTTTTGCCACTGACTTCCGAAATTAAAGTTATTTTTCACTTTGAAGTATTTTTTTTTTTTTGGAAATCGGTTGTTTCTTTTATTAAAGTTTTTTTGTACCGTTTATTTACCTACCTACCCCACACAAATTCGTATACCACTACTTGCTATGTAAACAACAGTGACAAGAAGTATTATAACATCATCAAAGTGGGTTAAATACGTATTATCGAAGCTAACTCAAAACTACTAAAGCAAAGTTAATAAAATTTATATGAGACCAAGCTTCCTCGCCCAAATGAAAAAAAGAATTTTCAAAAATCGGTCCACAATGACAAAAATATCGATGAACATACTTACTTAAAAAAACATACAGACGAACGTGTAACCTCTTCCTTTTTTGTTTGAAGTCGGTTTCAAGTCTTATAACCGGACAAATGCGTGTCGAATGACGCACAATGAAGGGGTCCCGTAATTGGGAAGTTAGGATGAATTTATCCCAAAAACAAACTTAACATTGTAGTTGAAAAAACATGTTCTCCCATACATCGCCACGCCATCCCATATGCCACGGTCAATTCTCCAACTGCAAATTTAAGTTGGTCGACTATAACTCGATAACTTGTAAAGCCTGCTTAGCTGTGATAGTTTTCCTTTTAATTTCATTATATGTACCATGCCGCAATATTTTTGAACGGCCTATCCAACGACACCACGGGGTAGACGAGAAAAAAATATCATCCCTACTTTACGTGCAAGGGAAGGTACTCTAAAAAAAATATTTTCAAGATTTTTTTTAGCACTTTGTCGGCGTGATTAATATGTATACATATGCCAAATTACAGCTTTCTAGTACTAAGCTTTTCTGAGCAAAGGTGGGGACAGACAGACAGACAGACGGACATACCTTGTTTACTACGGAACCCTAAATATGAAGAATAATTGATTCCAGTTGCCTCTTACAAATGGCGTGCAAAGGTGCACGCCTCACAGAATGATTTTCCATTTTTTTTACAAATATTGCTACTGCAATTTACAAGTTGGTAACGGTAAGCGCCTACTAGTGCAGTCCGAATAATTCTTTAAGAATTATTAAAACAAAGATTTGCTTTTCGTATAAGTAAAATTATCATAACATTATTACGCCCGCTTTCCTGTCTCATGACCCAATTTTACGGGAAGTTTTACTTTCATCTGAACCACAAAACAACCCTTAGGGAAAACAGGAAGACACAGTGAATAACTGCCAAACTTTCACAAACTTCTGAACAACTGTACGAAGACAACAAACAATACATGGTACATATCTTTGTCAAAGTATCTACTAGCATTTTCTGTATGATACGAGTACCTTTTTTTTTGGTGGGAAATTATCAAATAACTTCTCTCGCTCTGGGCGGAGCGGGAGAGTGTCAGGCTCTTACTGACTAAAACCCACCCGTGTTCCTTCCGTTGCCTGTGTTGCCAGGGGCCTCGGCCCTAGTGGACCCCTACACTTAGGCTGACATCTCTTTGAGGCGCGCGTGGAACACAACGCGCCGTCCTGGGTCCGGATTTTGAATATGATGGACTTAGAACCCAAGGATCCTTTTTTTTTATTTATTTCACGCTGAAAAAATTCACGTTCATCAACAATTGTTCTAGCGGTTTTTAAGAAATTGTTTACTTTCACAAAAAAAAAAATATTGACAAAAAAAATGTATGGAGCAAATTTTTTTTCTCAAAATTTTCAAAAGTTAAGTTAGCAATGAAACATTTTGTATGTTATTGCATTACACTTATTGGATAATCCCACTAAGATTTTTTGTCGCATACACTTGCAGCCTTATCCGAAATAAGCATTGGAACTTTCAATGTTTTTATTCCAACTATTTGTGACAATTAAAGGTTTTTATTCATTTATAGTCACATAATATATATTTTCAATATCATAAACATTCAAATTCATTATTTCTTGACTTTGAATGATTTTGAAAAATACACTCGGCGCGCCGAGTCACACAAATCGCACCTCTTCGAAAATAAGTTTCAAGCATGTCCCGCCAGCAACGAATAGGTACATTAAACCCAATTAATATTGGTATCAATTGAAAGTATGTTTAACGACCTTTAAAGTAACAATAGTTAGAATTCCTAAACACAACAGATCTCATTAGCACGTAACTTTAAGAAAAATGTTGTCAAAATCCGCATTACAACGCCCACTAATTGCACCTCCCTTATACAAGGGTATAAAACGGGCGACCCAGGTTAAATGTGGATACCCTCTGGTTGTGCAGGCCGCCAGTTATAGGCCCTCCACCATTAGCTCTATTCGCCGTCCAAGGCATACTCTCACCGACCCCGATGACCCCATCACCCTCCTCCAGGAAAGCAGTAGGGCCACGAGTACAGTGCACAAAACACACCGACCTACGTTCCGACGTCGCCGCCGAGGATCGCGTAAACCCCGAAGTAATTGTCCCTCCCGACCCTTGCTCGACGAAGCGCCAGCCCGCGCCGCAGCTGAGCCTGTAGTTTTAAATTCCCCGATTAATAATAATAATACTGATCAGATCCAGCCTGTCACACCTTGCTGTCGTCCCCCCAGCGACGCCCTAAGCCGTGGTCCGTACCCCACAGGGGGTGCCCTTAGCGTGCAGTCGCTTAGTATTATAAGTAATTTGCCCCTGGCTGGAGGCTTTGAGTTGGCTTAAGGCAGCCACAGGAAAGTCCGGTTAAGTAGTCACGACCTCTCAAGGTCAACTACGAGATGCCATACGTAAAAAAAAAAAAAATATGTGGGTCATTCGCTATTCAATCACTGAAGTGAACACACGTGAACAGTTACCCCAGAAGATGGATACCACTGCAGATGAAGCCGCTCAAGTCATTGCACTACTGCAATCAGGGATGCGGCAATGTGATGTTGCTCGGCAACTGAACTTGAGTCGTTATTCCGTTCGACGAGTGTTCCAACGCTTTCAAGAGACTGGTGGCTAAATCCGAAGACGTGGATCTGGAAGACAACGGTGCACATCCGAAAGAGACGATCGCTTCATTGTTTCGACGTCTTTACGTAATCGGTTCTCCAATGCTGTTGAGCTGCAACAACAACTGCGATCAGCTCGCAGAACTTCTGTAAGCGTCTCCACAGTTATAAGAAGAATGCGGGAGAAGAAAATTGCAGCTCACAGGGCTGCTACAGGGCCAAAATTGACTGAACAGCATATGAGAGACCGGTTGCAATTTGCCTGTCACCATGTGGATTGGACAATAGACCAATGGAGGGCTGTGCTCTTCTCGGATGAGATGAGGGTGTGTCTTTTCTGCAACGACAGGCGTCGAAGAGTGTACAGGAGGCAAGGGGAACGATTCGCACAAGCTTGTATTCAAGAGACAGTGGAATACAGGGGTGGCTCGTGCATGTTCTGGGGCGATATGTCAATCGACGGCAAAACGAACCTCGTGTGTGTTTCTCGGACTGGAAGTGCTCGCGGGCAAGGGTCGCTGACTGCTCCTCGGTACATAACAGAGATCTTAGAAGAGCAGGTTGTCCCTTATGCTGGTTTTGTTGGCAGTGGGTTCACGTTAATGCACGATAACGCCCGCTGTCACACCGCTTTAATTGTAAGAGACTACCTGCAAGAAGTTGGGATCCCTGTTATGCGCTGGCCGGCGCGAAATCCAGACCTGAACCCTATTGAGCACCTTTGGGATGAACTGAAACGGCGAGTACGGGCACGTGATCCTGCCCCTACCACTCTACAAGATCTTCAAGATGCCGTCGTTGCAGAATGGAACAACATTCCTCAAGAGACTTTTGCCACATTAATTAGGTCCATGAGAGAACGCATGGAAGCAGTCATCAGGGCTAGTGGGGGTAACACTAGGTTTTAAGTTGTTTTTAAGGACTTTGTTGTAATTTTTACTGATAAAATAAAATTTAACTTTTTAATCATTTGCATTAGCTTGCTTTTTTTATTCCCTGGTAAACAAAAAAACAAATCTATTGATTTATTCTGAAATTTAAATAAATTGCCTTTCCAATGACACCTTATAGTCATATGTCTACCATTGATTAATAGGGTTAAAATGACTTTGAAAAGAATTCTTATAGAGGTACGATTTTTGTGACGCCGAGTGTAGATACGATTTAATTTCATATTTTACTTCTTAGTGGTTAGCGCTGCGACTCAAAGCGCAGTTAGTGACCGAATGACGCATTGCCTGCAAATTTTCCCCTCCCATTCCCTAATATGCTATCTCTTTAATTTTCTACTATTGCTGTCTCTTTGATGAAAAGATGCTCTCTACGATGGAGTGAAGGTGAAACTACAACCACTTTTAGATGTCACAACTCGAAGGATAATGATTTAAATATTTCCAGAGGAAACTTGAAGCTTACCAGCAAATGGGGATTCGATGGTTCATCAGCACAGAGCAACTACAAGCAAAGAAGTGAAATAACAGAATTCGACAACTCCTCTGTGTTCATGACGAGCCTCGTTCCTCTGAAGCTAGAGGCCAGAAATGTTGTTAATTGGAGCAATCCAAAGCCATCTTCAACATTTTATTGCAGACCTATTAAATTTCAATTGCACGAAATATGAAAGACTACTTCAAATTGCGGAAACTTGAAAGTTACTCATAAGCTGCACATGACAATGATTGATGGGAAAGTGACTACAATAATTACAAATACTCCATCTGCAGCTACTTGCAATGTTTGTCTTGCAAAACCAAGCGAGATGAATAATCTTTCTCAAATGTTTTCAAGACCTGCGCGGGAAGATGCATATCAATATTGTCAACACTCCATATATGGATTCGAAGCATGGAGTGTCTTTTACACATTTCGTTTATTAAGATTTCGTAATGTAAAGTGCACGAGGTGAAAACAAGAACCTTAAGAAGTTTCGGAAGGACATGGTGTAATCGGAGTTCAAACATCAGTTGGGACTTTTGATAGATGTTGTGAAGCAAGGCTTTGGAACTACAAATGATGGAAACACGGCTAGAAGATTTTTTCGGGAATACGAAAAGACAGCTCAAATAACGAAGATTGATGCTGATTTGATAAAACACTTCGCAGTCAGGACAGGCTGTCAATATCGATGTATTCCGTGGATACTGCAAGGAGACTGCTGAGCTCTTTGTACATCACTACCCCTGGTACAACATGCCTTACAACGTACACAAAATGCTGAGACATGGCGCTGACATAGGTATGCAAACATTTCTCTTGCCTTCCGATGGGAATTTTGTCAGAAGAAGCAGCAGAAGCAAGAAATAAGGACTTCCGAAATACAAGAGAGCACCACACGAGGAAAACAGGAAGATAGCAAAATAATGAAGACATTATGCACAATTTTTTGATATCTTCAGATACTTATATCTCATCTGAAACCTAAATACACCAATTTTAAATCATCAAGTATGTTTCCAGAAGCTTTGCAGTTATCAATACCAGAAGAAGTAATAGAAGTTGAAGAAGAAATAGAAGTTGTTGAAGAAGCGCCACAAAATGTGCCAGACCCTTTGGAAAGATTTTTAAGTTGTCTTTTATTAATTTATTAGTTTGTATTATTTTGTATGTTCAATATACATGTATAATTTTATTATATTTTTATAATTCTTGTTTTCGTGTACGAATAAAAAAAAAATGTATTAAATTTAATTCAAAATGTAAACTACCTTCGATTATTATACGTATATTGTACTGTTAGAATTATGCAATAAACTATTTTCAATAATTATGTTATTTTGTAATTTGATGTCTGTGTTGATATAAACAATTTTATCTTAGTATTACACTTTCCCAAAACCACCTAACAGACTAAAAAAGTCGTGTTTTAATGTAATTATATTAAATATTTTAAGTTAACCTGCGCAATTGCGCATAAACGCCAAAACTACAAGTGCATGCAAAATATTTGTTTGTGAAATTAACAAGTAAATGTAATACCTACAATAATTTACAAAAAGTTTCATTGCTAACACTTTTGAGCAATTCGAGGGAAAAAAAATCAGTTTTGCTCCATACATTTGTTATTCAATATTTTTTTTTTTACTAACTTTTTACATAATACAGATTATTATGAAAGTAATTTGTTCAGAATCGTTTACTGAATCGATTTCAGTCATTTATTATATAGATAAAATATTATCCTAAAAATAATAATTATACTTCGTAAATGACAGTCACACTTCCGCTTCCGCTGTACAGTCACAACAAACCAAAATGGACGAAGGACCTACTACGCTAGACCTTATACGTGTGCGACTGTGTGCGTGCGGACATTTGTAATGTAACCATAATTTTCTCCCACAATCAGTATAACTAATTTAATAAATAAACAATGTTTTATAACATAATGTTCTAATTGGGGCGTTTGGTGGTGTACGTTAATTACGGGACATGTTGTATATAAAAATAGAATTATCCTATTATCCATGAGTATAATTCAATTTTTCTACCAATCTTAGAATGCATCCCGCATTCTCAAAGTTGGCAATGTCAGAAATAGCAGTGAAATAAATCGCTGATTTGATTAATATATCAATATTACAGTGAAACCTGGTTAATTGGGATCTCAAGGAACCAAGATATATGTACGAATTATTGAGGGTTTCCAATAATCCAGTTTTCAAATTAAGCAGGTTTAAAATTATAGTTGTCTCATTTACAGAGGCCCGGCTTACAGAGGTCGAAATGTGCCGTTATTCCATTTTTAGAGGTGGAAATGTTAATAAAAATGCATATTTTTGGTGTTATGAATTTAATGTAGGTATGAATGTACATACATAATGTACCCATACCTGAGATAGTACTGACAAACAAAGCATGCGCGAAAGACGACGCGAATTGGATGTAAACAAACATGTCAAAACGTGTTAAAACCTGATTAATTTGTCTCACTTATACAGGTAATTGAGCTACAGAGTCTCAATTAAAGAGGTAAACATCGAAAAAGTCTTAGAATTCAAGTCTCATTAAACCAGGTTCAAAAAGTCCCATTAACAGAGGTAATTTAATGAAAAATAACCGGGACCTCATTGCAACTCTCAATAATACAGGTTTCTCACTTATCCAGGTCCCACTTAACCAAGTTTCACTGTACTACCAAAATGGAATTATGAAGTAGGTATCGTTCTGTGTTGTACTAAAATATTGATTATGAATTATTATTACTTAATGAAGTTATATCGAATAATTAATCAAAACATCAAAATATTTGACAGCTATCCATATTAATAGTAATAAAATTGCTAATACTACCAAAACGCCACATGCCAAGTTTCATCCAAATCTGTCCAGCTGTTTCCGATCAATTGTGTGAAAAACATACATAGAAGCAAACTTTCGCTTGTGTATTCCCCGACGGGTTAGGCAGAGGTGTACCTATAGTACACCCACATTCCGCCAGTAATGTTTGAGTCCCATGTAATAATAATAATATCCTATATTTCAGGCAACTAAGACCCATAAAAACACAATACATACTCGTAAATAAGTACGCTGCGAGGTTTCGCGTTGCCGACCGCGGAAACGCCGATACAGCACATCTTTCGGCCAAAACTCTTCCTTGAGGAAGGTCACCAAATGATGAATAGGGGGCGAGCCTATTGCCATCAACCGGGCACAAACCGGGCGACCCAGGAATCGAACTCAAGACCAGTACCGATTGCGACCTCTAAACCAACGAGGCAGTCCCCATATTTTGTGGTAAATTTAATCAAGAATCACTCTATTCCAGAAATCCGTATAATTTATGGTGGTCGGCACTCGGCCCCTTGGCAACGAGTCATCAATTCAAATTAAGTAAAACACTCAAAACCCGAGGTTAACCGGTAACGTCCGGCTCTTTGAAATAATTCGTTGAATATTAAACATTTGTAAAGGGTTTGGGACTTCCTACTTTATGCATGACTATGGCGACGCGCCCGGCCCTCTGCGCCCGGTTATTAAGAGTCGGATAATCGCCGTTCCTACTCTCGCAGAGAGGAGGCCTGTGTCCCAGCAGTGGGAACATTATAGGCTGATTATGTCTTATGTCTAATCGCTGTTGACTTTGGCCATACAAACACGGCGCGCCTCCGTTCGGTTTCATAGGGAATCTTTAATCACAGATAGAATTATAAATAATGAAATAGTCTGTTCATACAAAAAAAAATCATGAAAATTTCTTTAGTAGTTGGAAAGTAACATCGTTTTTATGCTTCGGGTAGACATTACTTCCTGAATTTGTTTCATAAAGTATTTTACTAAAATTATTGCAATACTTAAATATTCACATATAGAATTGATGTATATGCGTTCTAGCTTAAACATATATTTTTTGCATAATTTACTTGCGTTATATGAAGGTGTAATATCAGATTTAAAAGTCACTAAAATCATATACCTGCGCCTTAATATTAATTTATTAAATAACCCTTTCGTAATAAATTCTCTAAATGATAGTGAGAAATGCGACCACACAGACAGACATGAAAAGTGACTTTAATTTATAATACTCGTATAATTATATCTTTTAGGTAAATATAGATGATATTACTTTTTTTTTTGGGTCGGGCAATTGTCAAATAACTTCTCCCGCTCTGGGTGGAGCGGGGGGTGTGTCAGACTCTTACTGACTAAAACCCACCCGTGTTCCTTCCGTTGCCTGTGTTGCCAGACGCCTCGGTAACCCTTTCGTACTTTCCCGCGACAGATGATATGACTTGGTGTTTTGTTTTTATCATTCTAATTAATTTTTATAAGAGGTATTTTTGGACAAGAGCAAAGAGGTTGACATAATTAGGTACCTACGTAACAAAGTTTAGAAGGTCACAAATTAATGATACTTGCCTCTCACCGAGAGGCCTGTGTCTCAGCACTGGCTGATTATGTTTTATGTATGTAAATGATACTCATCACCACATAATAATATAACATAAAACAAAGTCCCGTCCCCGCCGCGTCTGTCTGTCTGAACGCGATAAACACAAAAACTACCGAACGGATTTTCATAATATATGGTTTTCACCAATGGACGGAGTGATCAATGTTTAAGGGGCCGTGCACGAAATCGACTTATTTTCATAAATTTTGTTCATTGTTTGTGAGAAACGAAAAAAGAATTTAAACAATATTACCTATTTGTGATTTGTAAAGTCGAGGTTTTTGTTTTGCATGCACACTTTCGTTTGGCAGACTTTAGCACCTAATTATTTCAAGCTTTCTCACAATGAGATAAGAAATTGACAAAAGAGGGATTTTCATGCAGGTGCATAAGTAAATATGTTAATGTCACTCTTCGCACATGAAATTACATTCCAATAGCCCCTAGATAATGTCCATAAAAATATTTAATAAACTACCAAATGCAATCAAAAATGAACCAGCGATACGACATTTATAAATAAGTTCAAGCAAATATTAATTACATACTAGCATTCGCATTTTTGCATATTTTTTGTGCATTTGTATTAAAATATGTAAGACTTGTATTATTTCTAGAATTCCTATCTACAATTACTCGAAGAAGTTTATATTAATAGGATTTTTATTAAAACTTACACCATATATTTTAATTTTTTAATCATCGATATGAAAGTGACGAAAATGTCACCTCCAAGTCTTGTGGTGTATGATACTACAGACTAAATAAATATATAAATAATAAATCAAATAATTCATATTATTTTACGATTAAACATATATTGGTGCCGATTCCCTTGTTCACTAACTAAACTAAATTTAAGTTCAGTGCATCTTTTTCTTTGTATTTCATTAAGAAGAGGACAGAAGATACATTTAAGTTTAGTCCTGTCAAATTAATCAGCGCCTGTCACTACTCCATACAAGTTTAGACGTGATTAAAAACTTGCTTACTAAAATTACGTCAATTTTCGTCAAGCGCTGATTAATTTGACAGGACTAAACTAAAATTTATCTTTTGTCTTTTTCTTAATGAAATAGAAAGAAAAAGATGCACTGAACTTAAATTTAGTTTAGTTTAGTGACATAATTATTAGTATTTAAATACTAATAATTATGTCACTAAACTAAACTACAGACAGGACTAAACTAAAATTTATCTTCTGTCTTTTTCTTAATGAAATAGAAAGAAAAAGATACACTGAACTTAAATTTAGTTTAGTTTAGTGACATAATTATTAGTATTTAAAGAGTGTGGTTGCGTGTATCTGTGCGGTGTAGGTGCTATGATAGTAACTGAGAAATATGTATAATTAACATAATATTAATTAAGAATAATCCTCGGTACAATGCCCCGAGGGCCTTTTTTAAGCCTAACTTAGTTTTAATTTAATTTAGTTAATGTTAATAATCATCTTGTAATTTGGTTATATAGAATAATTACATACTTAAAAAAGACTAAAAATCATTGACAATCATAGACAAAAATAATTGTTTAAAAATATAGTTTTATTCGTCAATAAAACATTAATAGTTTATTAAAATTATACGAGGGCTGCACTAAAAGTATCGGGAATGGAATATTTCCACTGTTCCTGTCATATTAAAATCATTTTAATTGAAAACTCCTTGGTTTTAAAAATGGAATACCATTTATTTATTAAAAAAAAGATTCTCACAAGGTTTTGTCAAACTTGTTTAGTCGTTGAGAAAATGGAATTGACTCGAGAAAATTCAAGAGCGATGATTTATTATGACTTTCGAAGTGGTTTAACACAAAAACGGTGTGTTGACCGGATGATTTCTGCATTTGGTGATAAAGCCCTATCCAAAACCACAATTTATCGCTGGATTGCTGAATTTCAAAGTGGACGTGTCAAGCTCAGTGATGATCCCCGTCAAGGTCGTCCAAAAAATGCAGTCACCCAAGAAAACGTTGATGCTGTGCGTAAGCTGATTGAGTAAGATCGACATGTGACATACCGCGAAATTCAGGCAACTTTAGACATTGGCATGAGTCAAATACAAATAATCTTGCATGAACAATTAGGTGTAAAAAAGTTGTTTTTCCGATGGAAACCGCATTCGCTCTGTGAAGAGCAAAAAGCGGCTCGCGTTACTTGGTGCGTCAGAACTCTCGAAAGATTCCACGCAGGATCCTCAAATGCTGTATACAACATCGTATCAGGTGATGAATCCTGGATATACGCGTACGAACCCGAAACAAAAAACCAGTCACGAGTTTGGGTGTTCGAAAATGAGTTAAAGCCAACAAAAATTGTTCGTTCACGGAGTGTTGCAAAAAAAATGGTGGCCACGTTTGTCTCCAAAACCGGCCATGTTACGACTATTCCTCTTGAGGGTCAAAGAACGGTTAATGCAGAATGATATGCTAGCATTTGTTTGCCACAGGTCGTTTCTGAACTCCGTAAAGAGAACTGCAACCGCCGCATCATCCTCCATTACGACAATGCGAGTTCGAGAATGGCCTACACAATAAACGAATACACACATGACAAAAAAAATGATTTAACACAAACAGACATCATACGCAGTTAGTCGTATAGATACATGCATAATCAAAATCAAAAGTCATATTCAAACTAGGCTAAGAATCAGCACTTTTCAAACGTCAAAATTACATAAGACGTTCGCCCTTCACCACTTCCTAGTGCTTTAGCTGGGAAGAAGTGGCGCAACAAACTGCCCAGCAGCACACCTGTCTGCTTAGAAAAACTTGATTCTACTATAAAAATCGTATGCAAAGTAATTAACATTACGAAACACGAAACATTAAATTAAATTACTTGCCATACATACTCGTACATAGATAAATATTATAATATGATACATGTCTATTTGACCTTATGAAATAATAATTATGTACATAACCTATAACTGATCTGACCTTTTTAAACATTTTTGATTGCTATTAAGTTCCCTAATTTTGTTTTTATTTTAAGAATTAATTTTATTATACCTTTCGCTGTGCTACAGGATCCGTAAATTTACCTTAGCTTTTTTAAGCCATTGTAATAACTTTAAACATTATGGAATGCAAATAAATATAGGTATATAAACAAATTGGCTGAAATATGACAATGATTATTGAATATGTAATTATTTTAATCATAAACTTTTACAACAAAATAACTAACAATAAAAATATAATATCTTAACATAACTAAAACTATTAACACATTAAAATGGCGTCGAAAAATTTCTCCGCATCACTGTTGACTGGTAAAGTACCCAAGAGACTGGCGGCATTCCCACGTTGTATGTCAAAGTCAAAGTCAAATTATTTATTTCAAATAGGCACATAAAAGGCACTTTTGAACGTCAAAATTAACAAAAAAACAATAAAATTGATTCTAGTTGCCCCTTCCAAAAGGTAGTTTCGTATGGAGAAGAATGGGCAAGAAACTCCACCGTTACTCTTTTAAAATGTTTTATAAAATTTTGTATAGGTACATTTTAAAATTATATATTATGTGAAGACGATGTACCTAAAATTAAATTACTATATTTATTTATTTATTTATTTAATACTTTACGCACACAAATGTACAGAGGCGGACTTAATGCCATAGGCAAAAAAAAAAAAAAATAGGTAAAAAAAGAATGAAAAATAAAGCAATGGTGCCGATTCCCTTGTTCACAAACTAAACTAAATTTAAGTTCAGTGCATCTTTTTCTTTCTATTTCATTAAGAAAAGGACAGAAGATAAATTTTAGTTTAGTCCTGTCAAATTAATCAGCGCCTGTCACTACTCCATACAAGTTTAGACGTGATTAAAAACTTGCCTACTAAAATTACGTCAATTTACGTCAAGCGCTGATTAATTTGACAGGACTAAACTAAAATTTATCTTCTGTCCTTTTCTTAATGTAATAGAAAGAAAAAGATGCACTGAACTTAAATTTAGATTAGTTTGTGAACAAGGGAATCGGCGCCATTGTCAAATAAATTAATTATGTGATAGGTATATGATGCTCACATATTTACAAACATTGTAAAAGTATACGTTTTCCTAAAAATAATAAATAAAGTAATAGGTCAGTGTGTGAGTTAAAGTCATCACAGAATTTAAATTCAACATTGAATTATTATTTGTATCATATAATAAATTGTACAATTAAAATAGGAACCAGTTTGATTTTGTCTAGACTCTAGATTGTCTTAGGGAACTGGACCAGCATGTTTCCAAGCATTCTTATCTTGGATATAATCCTCTAATTTGTAATATGCTTGTTTACAAAGTGTACTTTTAACATGAGTTTTAAATTTTCTTTCATTTAATTGCAATATATCACAAGGTATTTTGTTGTAACATTTGACACAGTACCCCATAAAATATGTATGTACTTTAGATAATCTGAAAAATGGTTGATCTATTTTATCTTTATTTCTAGTATTAAAATTATGTCTATCACTTATTTTATTAAAAAGATGTCGATTTTTTCTTACCTATAGATATAATATATTCAAAAATGAATTGGCAAGGTACTGTCATAATATTAATCTTTTTAAATTGTTCCCTTAGAGATTCACGGCGACGTAGATTATAAATGGCTCTGACAGCTCGCTTTTGCAAAATAAAGATGAAGAAGAATCAATGTCAGCAGCCCGACCCCACAATAAAATGCCGTACGACATAATGCTGTGGAAGTAGCTAAAATAGACCAAACGCGCGGTTTCCACATCTGTCAACTGTCATAGCTTTCTAACAGCATAAGCGGCCGAGCTTAGCCGCCCCGCAAGAGATGTTATATGTGGTCCCCATTGTAGTTTCTCGTCTAGAGTGATTCCTAGGAAATTCCGTTTAATTAATAAATTCCAGTTTTTCTCCATTCAATATGAGATCACATTCGCTACTTCTAACATTAGGTAATTTAAATCGAATGCATTAGGTTTTTTTTTTCATTTAGTACCAAATTATTTACCGTAAACCAATCATGGACCTGAAGAATAGAGTTATTCACGTCGTCATGATTTTGTGATCGTCGGTCCATAACACCATCTTCGGTTGATTTTGAAGTAATTGGGGTAAATCATTAATGTAAACTAAACAGAGGAATGGACCCAATATCGAACCTTGAGGAACGCCCATTGCCATTTCAGACCCCAATGAGTTTACGCCGTTTACTTGAACTTTAACCTTTCTATCTTTTAGGTATGATATTAGTAAATTAAGATATGGCAATGCTTAGTCTCTGGCCAAGGTAAAAGCTAGCCCTTGAGTCACGGGAACTGTCAACCAGCCCTTGGAGATTTCGTTGAACAAACCATGACCACTCGGACCCCACGGCGTGAGGGTTTCAATCCCAAATTATAATGAACGCTATGGTTATTATACTTTTGCCGCTTGAGGTTTTCCAAAAAGACATGCCGTCCGGTCTCTTGCCATCGTCACGTGCCAAGCCATTGTGTTTTAATACAGCTGAAACGCCGACGGTGACAAGAGCTCGTCGGATGATGTCATTAATGTTCGCATGCCGCGCGCCCGCACCCGCACTTCGGGTGCAAGACAGGCCGAGGTGTCCGAGACTGTTGACAACTTCGCCACAGTGACAGCGATGAAGAGAACAACATAGAGCTCCTAGTCGTAGGGAAGCAGCGAGGTGGAAACTAGCGTCCTTGAATAAAGTGCTTGTGTTCGGTGACGGTACTGCATGAAGCCACAGACCCGACTCCCGTTTACCCATAACCACCCGGCGCGCACGCTCCGCAGCAGTAGCAGACGTGTCAAGTAAATTGTTCTGTACTACTCTGCAGAGCGGCTTTTCCCACCGTCTAGCGTCTCTGGGAAATGAAAGTCGGTAAACTAATACTGGAAATTATCCCACGGCAACGTTCTATCGTAACACGCTCGCCTCCATATTGATAAAAATATTTATAGCCTATGTCACTCGGGATGAATGGATTCTAACGATACTCCATACATCTAAATCTGTTCAGGCATTTAAAAGTTATGGTGGCACAAAGAAAGTCACATAGATACATACGACTACTACTTACGATACTTTCGTTCAAACAACACATAGAAGCTTTAAATAATAGAATTCGCAAGTTGATATATGTTTTTAAAAAGTTACGCCATAAAGCTGACCCAAAAATAGTTAGACAAGTTTACTTTGCTCTATGACAATCGTTATTTACTTACTGTATTACCACATGGGGCGGAGCGGGTAAAACAAGGTTACTAACCATCGAGAGAGCACAGAGGGCAATTCTCAAAGTGTCTACTTTCCGCCCATTCTTTTTTCTTACCAACCTCCTATACAAATTTAATCTTGTGAAGTATTAACAGTTCCAGAACTATTTATAATGGGCATTGTATTAAAACAACACACAGCTCTACCCTACAGCAATGAATATTATAATAAAAGACGTAAAGATATAGTCCCACAAAATACAACAAAACATGCTTTTATATCCAAATTTTACCTGTACCTTGGTCCTCTCCTCTATAATAGACTAAACTTGAAAGCAAACATTTACTCCCTGAACTACAGAAATTGTAAGAGAATTCTTAAGGATGCTCTCCAAAGTATGTCATACGAAGATACAGAGAATTTATTAACTGTGTTAAAATAAATAATGTATACTCACCTACGATAAGTATTTATCAAATTTAGAAACTAAGAGATAAGCTACTCAACATAATCATAATATTTTAGTGTTATTTTAGTGTCTATTGTCAACTTTTAGATTATTTATTATTGTTGTAAGACTATTTTAAGCACTTTTCGCCTGAAACACAGGATTACCTAGTTCAGGCTCGTAAGTCTTAGGAATATAATTCATATTTAAGCAAAACTGTACTCATTTTTGTGCCTTATATTTTTTTGAATAAATATTATTATTATGTCGTTTATTACAGTTTTTGTCTTGTAAAATACATTTTTAAATATTTCTTAGAAAAAATATTAAAAAAACATTTAAAAATATATAAAATAGTGGTCCGCCGGTATCGGGAGCAGGGTCCAAGCTACCGGTGATTAGGGCTCCAGAGACAGGAACCTCCTCACGATGCGAGCCGTATCGAGGAGTACTGGCTTCTGAATCAGGCCCTTAATCCAGCCGTCTAACGAGAGCTTCGAGAGATGATGGTTGAGGCTTCTGGCCATCAGGCCATTGGCCATAACGACAATCGGCACAAAGACAGCCGAGTTCACATTCCACATGTCAACAACCTCGTGTGCTAAGTCGAGATATTTTATTTTTTTCTCTTTCTCAGCTTTCACGAGGTTATCGTCATGTTGAATGGTAACATCGACTATCATTGCGCGGCGCGCTAATCGATCTATCACCACTATATCAGGCTTATTGGCGACAATAGTCCTGTCAGTAATGATAGAACGATCCCAGTACAACGTGACATGGTCATTTTCGAGAACTGGGTCGGGCACATACTTGTAATACGGTACCTCAGAGTTCACAAGTTTATATTTCAAAGCAAGTTGCTGGTGAATAATCCAATAATAATAATGGTTATGTCTGTGCAAGTATTCGCCGTTAGCCAGACGAGAACAACCAGAGATAATATATCTGATAGACTCACCCGGACGGTGGCATGCCCGACACACGTCAATCGTCCCGTCTTTCATAATATGACTCCGGTAGTTATTCGTCAAGATAACTTCGTCTATAATTGCACAGACAAAACCTTCAGTTTCCCCGAAAAGGCTCCCAAAACGTAGCCAGGATACGGACACTAAGAAATCTACATCGGCCTCATGAAGAGCCCGATAGAAGCGCCCGTGTAGCTCCTTGTTTTGCCATATCTCCTTGCGATCATCGGTAGTAAGTACTACAGGTTTGCACCAGTTCTCTTTAGCCATGGAAAGTGGGGTGAGCCCCTTGTCCACTGCGACCACATCACGGTGCATACCCACTTCGGTTTTAAAAAAATATTCCCTGAGACTACATATCTCGCGGTTGTGGAGGGTCTTTGCATTTAAAAAGCCTTGACCCCCACACTTCCGCGGGATGTACAGTCTCATCACCCATGATCGTGGATGTTGCATCCGGTTTGCGGTCAACCGTGTACGGACCCTCCTATCCAGGGCGTCTAGTTCGGTCTGAGTCCATTTGAGAATGCCGAAAGAGTACATCAAAACCGGCATGACCCAACCGTTGAAGGCGCGCACCTTGTTTCCGCCTGAAAGAAGACTAATCAATAACTTCTTCAGGCGGCCAAAAAAGCGCTCCTTCAACGATTGCTTCATGTCAGTAACGTTGATGCCTAACGCTTCCGACATTCCCAAATACTTATAGCTTTCGGGTGAGGAGAGGGATCTAAGGTGTATGGAATCCGAAAGTTGAATTCCCTCGGATTCCATTATCTCCCCTCGCTTCACATGCATGACTGCACATTTGTCCACACCAAACTCCATTCTGATGGCACTACTGAAAGTTTCAGTTACCTTCAGTAGCTCCATCAGTTGCAATTTGTTGGGGGCAAAGATTTTTAAGTCATCCATGTAGAGGAGGTGAGATATGACCTGACCACCTCTCCTCAACCGATAGCCTAGACCTGAATAGTCCAGCTGCATGCTTAGAGGATTCAGGGCTAAGCAGAACCAAAGTGGACTTAAACTGTCGCCCTGAAATATTCCCCGTTTAATCCATACAGGCTCATCATTTCCCTTGATCTGTCGTCACCCCGGATAGCGAAGGACTGTCCTCCATTGCCCCATACACGATTCAAGGAAGGTGCATAGAGTCGTATCTATTTTGTACAACTCCAGCACCCTCATGAGCCATGTGTATGTGTAGTATGTGGCACCGATTCGTAGGCCTTCTTATAATCTATCCAGCAAGTCGACAGATCCTTGCGGGACCGACGAACCTGTTGGCTAATGGCCATGTCGATGAGAAGTAGCTCCTTAGTGCCACGAGACCCGTTCCTACATCCATTTTCAGAGGCAGACATAATGGAATTACTGTCAATGTGTGTGTTAATTTTCGCTCTCAAAATGGATGTAAGAAGTTTATAGACCGTCGACAAACACGTGATCGGTCTATAATTCTTGGGTTCCGCGGGACTACCTGACTTATGGAGCAGGTGGGCAATGCCTGTCTTCATAAACTGCGGTAGCGACCCCGACTCTAAGGATGACTGGAACTGAGATGCCAGGCAAGTGTGTAAACTAGTTAGCCATTTCAGCCAAAAGTTGTGCAGTCCGTCCGGTCCCGGTGATTTCCAACTCGGTAACGGACGGACCGCTCTAGCTATATCTGATGGCGTGATAATGACTACTTCCATTTATGGTATAGTTTCACACACTGGCTCGACATCCCGCATCCAGTCAGCCTCAGCATGGCAGACAGGTACCGACCAGATGCTGCGCCAGAACACAGTTGTGGTGGCATAATCCGGGCGGTACACGTCTGTCTCGTTTTGTTTAGGTCGCTCCCAAGCTCTATATACCCACATCTCAACGCTCTGGAACATGCGATTTTGCGTGTATCGATCAACCCGCCGCTTATACCGCCGAATACGGCTCGCCCATGCACAAACTTCTTCAGGAAGTCGACGCGCTCTGTGATATGGGACATGTATTCTCGAGGGCTGATTCCAGTCCCCGAGAATGCCCGCCTTACAAAGCGCATCACACGTGGTCGTGTATTGCCCTCCCTGAAGCAGTATAGTTTACCGATGAGTACCCTGGCCCCATCAATACGACGAACACGCCTTGTCAGTACGAATATTTCTGTATTTATATTACACATAAAAACTTGGTATATAACATTATTTAACAAACGATTTAATTAGATACTCAATATAATATCAGTATAGACTTTAGACTTCTTGAAGACAACTACTACTTATATCATGTTTTCCATTCGGTTGTGTTAAAAAAAAACAGTAATTTTACGGTAACTGTCAAATTAGATACTTTTAAACTTCATGACTACCCTCATACAAAAATCATTTGAAGCAAATCACATACTTTCAATTTTATATTTACTATTTAAAATCACTACAAGTCTTCTTAATATTTGGAAATCATGACAGTTTCTTCAGATTTCGTTTCCCTCAGCAAACATGGCCTCCCATTTTTATATTCAACCGACCTCTTTTTCGCTCGTCAACCTCTTTATTATATATATCCTTATATACAGCCAGTGATATGCTAACAGCACCCAAAAATTATTCCAAACTTAACAAATAACGCGAACCAAGCCAAAAAATAGTTGTGTGCGAACCACTCTCAAAAATTCAGCATCAAGTTAACAGAAGAAAACGTAAATCCTACCATCCGAAACAAGACAATCTGCATTTAAATCTGCGTCGCGTCGGTACAGAGACGAGAATACCTTCCAAAGACAAAAATGCAACAATATTTTATTTTATTTGAGTGACAAGAGGTGTTTAGCATAAACGTCCACTATGTATGCAATGGCGGCCCGCTTTCCCGCCGTTTCGACGAGTTTTTCTTTTAGCATTATTTTCTCTTTTTGTAAATGAATTTAATATGTAATCGTGTCGGGTTAGGTAAATTATACTACAACATAGCAGTACCTACCTACACCGAACTTGATAAGTTCCTTTTAATGTTTGTACTTTGGTATTATTTGAAGCCGGTAAAAGGGAGGTTTACGGAAACAAAATATATAAACAAACATTAATGTTCACAACACAACTGTTATAAGCTCCTGCCTGGGTCGCGGGGAAGTCCGAAAGGGTTACCGAGGCCCCTGACAACTCAGGCAACGGAAGGAAAACGAGTGGGTTTTAGTCAGAGTGTGACACACCCTCCCGCTCCGCCCAAGCGGGAGAAGTTATTTGATAATTTCCAACCCAAAAAAAAAAACCGTTCTAAGCTGACAAAAAAAAAAACGGTTTGGAACAATGAGCTTGGAATACCTACGAAAATAGGAACAGATTTACCGACCTGCATCGGGCCCTTGAGCCTTAAATACAATCCACGTGCAAGTACAAATGTAAAAACCAGCAACTATAGCCAGTTAAATTAATTTTGTTGGTGACCGTAAATCAGGGAACATAATATTTACTCTAGAAAGAAGAATTACAACTACGAACAAATAAAATGGTACGGTTTTTAGCGCCTCCTGGTGGACGCCCCCGAAAACTCGCGAAAGCGGGGTATTCAAAATCGCATTTTTTTGAGATATATAAATATAAGTCTGTCCACGAAAGCAGAACTGGGAAACTGTTACCGATGTTAAGTTGTTTGTTATGATTGTGCAATCTCACTAGTTACAGTTGTCCAGCTCCGCTTTGGTGGTCAAGCAGCCGTATTGACGAAATTAAGATAAAAGGTAAATAGGAGAAAATGTATTCTTGCTTGTAGAAAACTTTGAACAACAAAATCATAAGTTAGTGGTTGATTTATAAAAGTCAAAGACTACTCAACGTCGTTAATGGTGAGGATAACACTTAACGTTGCAAAAAGAGAATTCACAAGAAATAACATCTAAAGTAAATAATTACGTTCCTAGATCATCATGCGCTCACGCCGGCAGATATTTTTCTTGTGAAGTGGGGCTGCCAGGAATATATTTATCAAAGTCTTACCCACCAAATTTTTTTAAATTAATTTCAGAAAATAAGTAGCCTCCGCGCTCTGCCCGATGCGATGCAGTAAATTAAATTGATTATTTATTACTTTATTGACTTGATTGGGTAATTCTTTTGTCTATTTATAGTTACAACACACGCTATACAAGCGTATAAATCTATTATATTATGCATAAATTATATTTATCCAATTTTAATAATATTAACATTTATTAAATTAGCCGAAATAATAAATCGGCTAACTTGATGATTAGTAAATAAAACAAAAATGTTGATAAAACTACCAAATGGTAGCTTTTATGTAGGTACCTTTTTATTCATGGCCATAGATACAAGTCTTTCAGTCGGAAACATAAATGGGTTTTAACTTATAGGTACATGCACCTTTTTAGTTTATGTTATGTTGCCATCCTCGAAAACGTCATTATTGAAGACCGAAGTTTTTAGGTCTCACATAATAGAGGAGAACATGGCAACATAGGTCTAGCCCCCGTAGGCATTCCTACGATTACCCAATGAAACGACCCCCCCCTGTCGTAAATTCAGGGAAATTAATTGTTTAGTTAAATAATACTTACCTACCAACTTTTATCCGTAAGTAGATACGAGGGCGACACTGAAAGATTTTAGAACTGGCCACTTGTAAACGATATAATACAAAAATAAGTTCAAGTTTTGAAAATGGAACTCTTTGCCAATATTTGTGTATATATTTTATTCATTTGTCATTTGTTTACGATTTGGTGGCAAATTGAAAATTGTCTGTGTCACGTCAGCATGAATTTAACGCAAGAAAATTTTTGTGCAATGATTTTTATGACTTTCAATGTCATTTAAGTCAACAAGAAAGTTATGATAGACTTCGATTGGCCTTTCACGATAAAGTCTCATCTCGTGCCACTGTTTACAACTGGTTTAATGAGTTTAAACGTGGTCGCACTAATCTCACCGATGATCTGCGAGAGGGATGGCCTTCTACGGCGACGACTGAAAATAACATCAGTGTTGTGCGGCATATGATAGAGACTGACAAAAGAGTGACCTATCAGCAGATTCGGACAAGCTCAGACATCGGTATGAGTCATGTGCACAAAAACCTCCATGAACATTTAGCGGTCAGGAAGCTTTGTGCCTGGTGGATACCTACCTCATTATAATGACGAGTTTTTGGGCCTCTGTCAAATAATTATTTGACAGAGGCCCAAAAACTCCGTCGTGTTGATTGGTGTCGTGAAATGGTTCACAGATTTAACGGAGGAGACTCAAATGCTGTATTCGACATACTTAAGGGTGACGAAAGCTGGATTTATTGTTATGATCCTGAAACTAAGAGACAACCTGCTGTCTGGGTGTTTCCTTCCGAGGAGTTGCCAACTGAAGAGAGGTCGAAGCGTGGGAAAAAAGATGGTGGCCTAGTTCTTCGGAAGGACAGGTCATTACGCAAAAATTGTTTTAGAGGATCGAAAAACAGTTACTGCAGAGTAGTACACTAGCAATTGTTTGCCACATGTCTTGGAAAAAGTTCGGGAGAAACGACCTCGCAGTAGGATCCTCTTTCACCACGAAAACGCCTCGTCGCACACTGCCAAGCAAACAATCGACTACTTGGCGACGTCAGACGTGGAATTACTGAATCACCCGCCCTATAGCCCCGACCTCGCACCTTGCGAGTTTTATTAATTTTGAAAATAAAAGAAAAACTTCGAGGAAAACGTTCTATGGACGCCGATGAAGCAGTGGCTGCGTTCCAATATGCCGTCGAAGAGACCCCTAAGGACGATTGGGTAAAGTGCTTTTCTCAGTGGTTCTATCTAATGCAGCGATGTATTGATGTAAATGGACACTATTTTGAAAAGATATAATAAAACTAATAACTTGCTAGTTTGTTCAGTTTCTGATTTTCTAAGAACTTTCAGTGTCACCCTCGTATAATCAAATCAGTCGTCGTAGTGTCAATTATTTGTCCTTAACTAGTTTTCCTGACCGTACTAGAAATTTAAGAACGTTCATGAAAAAATTATGAAATTGACAATACTTGGAAAAAAAAACACGCTAACGATAGAACAGATGTCACATAAAGTCAATTAAATTAATGTTTACCATAGTTATAAAACAACTCCATTATCATTAACTCCATCTATCGCGCTTCGTTTCAAGTTGTAGATAACTTTCCATGAGAGTTGAGTTTTCTCTGTAGTTTTATGAACACAAGTGAGCCTTTTCTTCAGGAAAATTGTCTAGACGATATTGTACAGAGGGCGCAATACACACCTTAATATCAGTAGGTACAGAATCGTGTAAACTTTAAAATTAACACACACAATTTACTCATGTATTTTACTATATATTTTTCTTAATTTCAGATTGATTTAGAAAATAAATAGTTCCTAAAACACACACTTGGGGCACTGGCTTCAAACGCACAGACCACAGACGCATGCGTAATAGCGGTCCATATTTTTCAATGTCCAAAAAATTCATGAATGACGGCAATCACAACCTGTCGCCACTAGTATTAATATAATTTGTAATTTTAGTGTTAGAAAATGCTAGTTATAATCACTTATACTAACGAAATTGTACCAATTAGATAGTGTCCTCGTAAAGAAACAGTGGAATTGGATTATTCTATGACAATAAAATACTAAAGTAATCGGTGAGTACATCCTATTTTGATGTTTTTATTACGAAATAAAGCACGTTACGCAATGGTATCACAGTTATTCTGCCAACTCAAGCAGGTTAGTAGAAAGAGGGTTTAATTCTAGTGATAATTTATTTGCTTGTCATTGGTGTTCCCACGATTTCCTTGAAAACAAAACTGCGGTAATTTTATCGATTTGACACTTTCGCCCCAATATAGTTATTGTGTTTGGTTTCTATGCGAACTCATCATTAAAATAAATCAATTTTTAGATCATTAAGGCCAGAATCAAGGTCTAGTAGGTATAGGTACGTCGTACATTACCAAATCAATATTTTATCCTATTTTTGTTCGCTAAACTTATGTAGATTATTTATTTGGGTCAATAAGATTGAACCAAGAATGTTATTCATGCGGTACGACAAGATAATATGTTTTTTGTGGGAAACAGCATGTGCGAGTTTTACGAAAACACGTTGACATTGGACTTTTATCAAAAACACTGCGACTTCCTGGATTAATATTTAGTATGTTAACTTCCGTTTAAGTATGCTGTAAAGACAATTAAATGTTTTTATAAAACATTGATTAAGATTAGATACTTAATGAAATCTTTGTATTAAACGAACATTAAAAAAAAAACTGCTCGAAACAGGATACCGCAAGGAAGTCTCCTAGGCCCGTTTGTCATAACCTACATCATCTTTAATAACTTATTCCTATCCCAGTTAACTTAGCCAACTGCTGGATATAGGTCGCTTCCTTAACCCGGATAGTCGCTTTCCGCATCCCCTGTCTACATTCATTATGTCGTTAGTCTGTCTGTCTGTAGTCGGTAGCTGTAGGCTCTGCTCCTACATTCTTTTCGTCTTTAACGACGGTTTGTCTGGTTGTATGTATCTCTAGTTCTTCAATGTATAATTTTGCTGCTCATCTTTTTATTTTTAAGCTTAAAGCCAACCTAAACATAAAATCACAGTTACTTGATCGATCCCAACTTTCCAGAGATGACTTCGAAAACAAATAAAGTGTCTCCTTCATCAAGCAAAATGTCTACCAGCCCATTTCCCTACACCTGTGAGCTTTGTGGGTGCGAAGGTCTTACAGACGAAGGTATGAGGTCTCATACTTTGGAAGCCCATGTCAATGGCAGGCCAGAATGCCCCTTCTGTGACTGTGCGGTGCCGCAGCCGCAGTTAGTGGGGCATGTTCAGAAGGCCCACCTGCACTATTTAACGCCTGAAAGGGAACTGATGGCTTTTATTGACGACCAGAGTCCGAGGTAAGGAATTGTTACCTAGGTTCTTTTCAGTTTTTATTCACTCCCCGCGAAGATCCTCCCTTGATCCCATTGGTAATTATGTTTGATAAAATACGTAAGGAGATACCCACCTAACTTCAAAATGAAAACACAAAGTTTACGTAACTTATGGTTTATTTCAGGTAGAACTTGTACTCACTAACTTTGCTAGAGACGAAGTTCTGAACCAAAAGTTTTGGGAACTTTACACGGCTCGACATAGCTGCTTACATGCTGAAAATATTTTACCTTTCTAGTTTCGACGAAGACTCTAAAATGACGACAACAGACAGCTGCAGTTACAATACTCCAGGGTCCATAAATGGTTGGCACAGTCCTGATAATTCCACGCAATACCACAACGGAGCAATATCCAAGAACATCAACTATTACAATGGGTTCCAAGAAAAGGAAAGCTACAGCAGAAGTGAGAAAGAGGAAGAAAAGTGTTCAAGGTCGCCGAAAAATATAAATCTTGTCAATGGACTGAAAAATATCAATATTAGTAATGGTGTGGTTCCTAAAAAGGCTCAAAGCAGACAAAATTCTCATGACGGTGAGGTGAATGGAATTGATAGAAAAGGTATACCAACACACTTTTTTCTAAACCCAGTTGAAATATTTTTTATGAAGCACGTTTACGAGTAACAAACATTATTTCTCAGGTGCGATTTCTAGTCCAAGTCATAATAGTTCTGGTAGTTATGAGGGATCACCTAATAAAAATAAGGTAAACTTTCTTCTAGAGTTAGAGGAAAATGTAGATTTGTACAGTTGTACCAAATGAAACTAACTTTGATTTATTTCATTTCAGTTGTCTATGTCTAGTGCCGGACAAGGATCACCTCTTAGGTCTCAATTAGCTTTAAAATTAAAACCTAACACACCAAAAAAAAGTGCCCTCACGCCAAGTCCTTCCGTGCAGGTAACTATGAAACTATTTGTAAAGGAATTATGAATGTTGTCCTTGGCATTGTATATGTACTACAAAATAAAACGGGCCATCACTGTGACTGCGTCAAATGTCAATGTCAATGTCAAATTGAATTCTTTGTTTACCGCCAAGATTGTTTTGAAAACGTATTTTCCAAATTATTGTCTGAACCTAAATTAAAATCGTGCTAAAAACTTATTTCGCGAAAGTAATCACATAAAATTTATTTCAGTGTCTATTGTGTGATTTCACGACAACATGTCCGAGAAAATTGGAGGAACATATAAATCGTGCCCACTTCGATCTTACATCGCCGTCTATAAATGCTAATGCTAACTCGGACAACCCAACTTTGGGGCTGACGAACCCCACGATAACCCTGGACAATCCGACGCTGGCGCTGAGTGCAATGGCCATGTCTCCTGGACCCCACAGTTCGTCGTATCAATGCCCGATTTGTGAAAGAGAGTTCGCTCATGCTAACGAAATTGAAGTTCACGTCAATGTGGAGCATCGAGATATATTGAGTCCACAGAAACCAGTGAGTATAGGTATTATAATAATAAGAATAGCATGGTTATTAACAACATATCTATCTGCTAAGAAGATATTCATTGGACAGAGAAGTTGTTCAGTTACTCTTTTAATTTCTTTTGTTTCCTGCATCTAAAACATGTTTATCATAATTAACATTTTTAAATGTACATCCTAAATATTGTAAAATAATTCATAGTATTTATTTAGTCTAGCTTAGAATGAATATTGTTTATTGTTCCTGCAGGTTAGCAAAATTCCAAATGTATCTGAGCTCTACAACAGACCTCTAAGGTGTACAATGTATATATATAGTAAAAATGAAATGCTTTTCATTGTTAAGCGCATCACATCAGAATGGCTGGACAATTTTTTGTTTTAAAATATTAGTAATAGTGAGATTCAGCCTTTTACAGAAAGAAAAATTTGAAAAGTTGCCAGTAAAATTGAAAAATTCGGGAAAAATGAAAGTTTTTTTTTATGGAAATTTTGTATGTATTATTGAAATTTGGTCCAGACGTCTGACAGTTTAAATAAAACGAACATTCTACCATGGGTAGGGTAAACAGAAAACTAAACTGTGTTTAAGAACTATTCGAAGTAATACAGCTTTCATAACAAACGCGAAGGTTAGCTGAAAACAAAAAATGAAACCAACTATTTTATTATTCCTTTGCCAGGACCAAGTAGACAATGCAACATGCAATGAGGATGTGGTGATGATGGAGGAGAGTCCTGTCAGCAACTGTCCCGTCTGCTGCCAGCCACTACCACTGTCTCAACATGAACTTGTAAGAGTCCTTCTTAAGAAAAAACTAATACAATAATTTAAAAAGGGTCAAAACCATACATTTGATCAACATCAGCAAAATCAAACAGCAATTTCAGAACATTTTTGAAAACTGTTATTGACAATGAAAATTAGTTTATAGAAGTATTTTGCACTTCCTCAAACATGAAATGGGACTTGAACATAATGGAGAAATGCGGGTGTACTACAGGTACACCTCTGCCCAACCCTCCGGGGGGGTAATAAGGCGTGATGTTATGTGTGTCAAACATGAAATAAATCCTAACATCAAAATTTAAAAAAAAAATGATATTTTTATTCAAACAATTGAAATAAATAGTTGTGACAGGCCAATAAGAGGATTAATTTACTGTCATATTGTTGTCTCCGCATTGTAAATGCTTCCACTCAGGATTAACAACACTTTAGAAGGTCTACGTGCTGACTTGCTAATATTTCTACCACAACTTGAGCAGGTGGCGTTCTATAGTTTCTGCCTACCCCCATGGGAACAAGGCTTGAGTTTATGTAGCTTGTGCTAACATATTATTGAAGGTACATAGTGACCATTTATCTACATATAAAAGTATACAAAGCAAATTAGTTTCCGTTTGCAATACCTATTCAAGTGTATTACTTACACTATCCTCCCATACCTATTAATACTGTAATTTGAAAACATTGTAAAAGTCAATTATTTTTAAAAGACTAACCGTGGAGTTTTTTGCCGGCTCTCCTCCATAGGAAACAACCAATTCAAACCGTGCACCTAGCTTCTCATGTTTCATAAGTGCCCATGTAGCTTTATGTGTGTGTATTTTGATTTTGATTGAATTCACTAAGATTATGCTTATTTTCAATGTAGATCCAACACATTGAGGAACATTTTGAGAGAGGAGAGGAATGTGGGGCGACGTCTGGTCTGTCAGCAACCGAGAGAGAAGCTCAGAGGAACAGGGAGGAACATGAGTTTCAGCTATTACGGGTAAGATACTTTTACAATTTAAAAATTAATGTTCTGCTGTCCAATTTTCTACCACTGGAAAGAAACCTATGGGTGATACTTTGTGTTTTTAAAGGATTTTTTAATTTGTAGGTTTGTTAGGATAGTTAAGAATATAATTTACTAGCTGCGCCCCGCGGTTTTACCCGCATAAGTCTCGAGCCCGTGGGATTATCGGGATAAAAAGTATCCTATGTCCTAAATTTCATCTAAATCTGTTCAGCCGTTTTAGCGTGAATACGTAACAAACAATTAAACTCACTTTCGCATTTATAATATTAGTTAGATTGTTATTAATTTACAAATAAGTATAAAGCCGATCGTCCACCGCCAACTAAACTAAGTGAAAACTAAACTCAGCGAACTAAGCTAAACTAAACTAAAGTTGTCCGTCCACCAAAAAATAAGTTTCACTACCTGCACACGATCGCTAACTGTACAAACACGTTCGAACAACACTACCGACATGCGCCAGAGGGGTAAGGCAAGGGAGTGAGAGGCACTTAGTTTAGCCCACGTAGTTACGCATCACCCAACACAACTATGTTAGTTCGACTAAGCTGGGCTATTTTACGTAGCTTAGCTGGCATAGTTTGCGGTGGACGCACATGTATGAAAAACTGGCTCAACTATGCGAGCTAAGCTAAACTAACTTAGTTTAATTGGCGGTGGACGATCGGCTTTAAGCATAATTAGCCTATAATGCTGGTTGCAGACCAACAACTAAGATATTCCGAAGCTAAACAAAGGCAGCTTAGCTAAGCTAAGCTAAGATAAACTAAAAATATGTCCCGTGCACACCAAGAACTAAACGAAAGCTCAGTCAGTGTTCCGAAGTTCAGTTTGACAGACGTCACTCACCATGAATACAATCAATCAAGAAAGTTCCGATGATGAATACGTTACACATAGAAAAAGAAGATTAATACTGACTTATTAATATTTTTAAAAAGACCGGACAGCACTGGCAAAGGATGTGCTAGGGTGGTGCGGGGTACGCGGGAGGGGCTTAGCTTAGCTCGTGTAGCTGCGCATCGGCATACACAGCTAACTTAGCTTCGCATATTTTAGTTAGCACACATAGCTTAGTTTGCATAGTTTGCAGTCTGTACACAAATATGAAAAACTGCGTCAGCTATGCGAGCTAAGCTAAACTAACTTAGCTTAGCTCTTGGTCTGCAACCGGCTTAATGTTCCCACTGCTGAGACACAGGCGTCCTCTCAATGGTGTTACAAAAGCTGATCAAAATTATAAATTGTATGTTTTGTAAATTGCACGGTCATTTTAAATTCATCATCTCATCTGCCTTTTCCCAACTATACTGGGGTCGGCATTCAGTCTAACCGGAAGCAGCTGAATACCAGTATTTTACATGGAGCGACTGCCTATCTGACCTCCACAACCCAGTTACTGGGTAACACGATACCCCTTGGTAAGACTGGTTGTCAGACTTTCGAGCTTCTGACTACCCGTAACGACTGTAAAGATCTACAAATAACAGCTGGGACCAACGGCTTAACATGCTTTCCGAGGCACGGAGGGGTCTTGGTATGTAAAGATGGTCACCCATCCACGGACCAACCGCGGCAAGCGTAGCTTAAGCACGGTAATTTTAAATGATTAATTTTATATTACTGTTAATATTATTGTGACGATTGTCTCCCATTATTGACATGATTATAATTGACATTTATGATTACTATTTTTCATTATTATATACTATATTACATAAGATAACAATTTTGGCAATTTTACCAACCTTCTGTACCTTATACAAGGATCCGTTTTGCATCCTCGTCAAATTTCAGGAGGCTGCCATGAAAGACATATATAATCAAATAAAATTACGATACCTGTTCAATAATTAATACATACTTGTTTTTTTAGTAATTTAAGTTTGACAGTATTTTAGAATACACCACTTTCACAGGACAGAATCTCCCCGTTGCGTATGCGGTAGTGCGTGTGTAAAAGGGCAGTTACAGTGCGGTATCACACGGGCCGCGTTTTAACATGTGTCTCCCACACGTGCCGATTTCAGAAAATTAATAAAAAAAAACTCATTTTATTAGTGATTGGTGTCGATAATCATTCATTAGCATAGTTACCTTTTTGAATTTGACGAGGATGCAAAACGACACCTTGTTTAAGCAAATAAATGATTTTGATTTAAATGTGTCTCTGTACATAACCAATTTTTGTAATATATTTTTTCATTAATATTTTTCTCTATACGGGACTTACTTAATTTTATTTTAAAACCTGCTTTTCCAAAGGATTTATTTAGATTCATTCCGAAACATAAATTGATGCAACAGATGTAGAGGTAGAATAATATCCACAGGCACAATACGGCATGGAAGAAGATGACGACGAAGGCTACACTCACCGGGCTACCAACTCCCTCAAGCGCGCTGTGTACAGCGGAGCCCTATCAGTAGCTGGATATTACGAGCGAAGCTTAGGCCTCCGTAAGGCTGCGGCCTCGGGGACAGACACTGGCTCATCAAGGACCTCTGGTAAGCCTTTGATTCTAGCTCGCATTCTATGCTATGATATTTTCTAGGCAAGCTTGAGACTGAAATGATACAGGTCTTTTCATCAATGCATACGGATTGTAGCTGTCTCTTCATCTTACTGAAACTGCCTGATAGATGTGGTCAGATACAGATTGGATTCTATTTGGCCACAGCTTAAACTAATACCTTTAGTACCTCTGTGTCTTGGCTCCACATTCTATAGAATATATTTAGTGTAACAAAAGAAGAAGGAAGGAGAGCAGTGGTGGCCCAGTGGTAACGGCCGCGACTTACGAGTTGTAAGTCGTAGGTTCGAACACAGACGGGCGCTTTACTTTGTGTAAATTATTTCATCACCACTGCTCTCAAAAACGGTGAAGGAAAACTTCGTGGGGAAACCGGCATGTCCTAGAACCAAAAATTCAAAGACATGTGACATCTACCAACACGCAGGGGGCCCGCGTGGTGGATTACGGCCCACTCCCTCTCACAGAGAGGAGGCCTGTGTCGCAGCAGTGGGAACATTTTAGGCTGATTATGCTTATTTATGCCAACAGAAGGTTGGTTCTGTTTCGAGACTGTTTAAAAAAAACTTGGACTTTGGTGGCTCCTGAAATACAGGTACACACGGCTACATAAGCTATACATTTGCAGTATAAGCTGATCTCGCATTGTATAGGATTTCCGTACAATGAGAGGTCAGCTGGAAATGGGAATTTACAGCTTACCTCTCAAAAATTTGCAACACATCAAAAATTTGGACCTGACCCATATAGCCGTGTGTGCTCTAACCTAGCTCTGGAGCCAGGGTGTAATTTTGTTCTGTTACCTGTTTATGGCAATAAAGAATATATTTTTTATTAGTCAACGGTGTGGTTTAAAAGAAGATGTAGTGACAAAAATGAAAAAGAGTATGCTTAGATGGTTTGGTCATATTGAGAGGATGAATGAAAGGCGACTAACAAAAGGTATTTACAAGGCAGATGTGAGTGGAAACACCGGGAGGGGACGCCCCAGGAAGACATATAGTGACCTCATTGGTGATGTTCTTCAAAAAGGTCAGGTGCGTAGTACTCGCAACCGGCGTGCGTGTATGACCAGGGGGGTTACCATCACCTCTTATAGCAGTATTATTATAATATTACTTCACAGTGGGAAAGCGATGGAGCTATACAGGACTTATAGCTCCATCTCTTTCTCACGCTAAGTAATATTGAAATAATACTGCTATAAGAGGTGATGGTAACCCCCCAGATGTATGAAAATAGGCGAAGCAAAAGGAGTATGTAAGGAGCGTAGCAGGTGGCATTCTATAGTTTCTGCCTACATGCCCCATGGAAAGAAGGCGACAGTTTATGTATGTGTTATGTTTATTTAATTAGTATTCTTGCTACAAATATTTCTCCATTTACAGGCCTCCTAGAGAGGATAGCTCAACTGAATGCTCAGAACACCAGTATATCAAAGACGTACTTATGCAGTGCGGTGGACCACTACGCGAGCACCTACGGAGACAGGGGCTGGGGCTGCGGGTACAGGTAAAAATATTTATATTCAAATCTTTACTGAAAGGTTGGAAGAGGAGCTGTGGTGGCCCAGTGCACCCAGTGTGGTGGGTAAACTAATACCTTTAGTACTTCTGTGTCTTGGCACCACAATCTTAAGAATATATTTAGCGTAACAGAAGAAGAAGGAAGGAGAGCAGTGGTGGCCCAGTGGTAACGGCCTTGACTTATGAGTTTTAAGTCGTAGGTTCGAAACCTGACAAGCGCTTAACTTTGTGTACATTATTTCATCATCACTGCTCTCAAAACGGTGACGGAAAACATCGTGAGGAAACCAGCATGTCCTAGAACCAAAAATTCGATGACATGTGACGTCTACCAACCCGCACTGGGCCCGCGTGGTGGACTACAGCCCACTCCCTCTCGAAGAGGGGAGGTCTGTGTCCCAGCAGTGGGATCATTATAGGCTGGTTATACTGAAAGGCTAGTTTATTTAACAACAATCAATCAATCTGCCTAGCCTATTCTCATGGGATCGGCTTCCAGTGTCGGATGCAGTTCATTTAACTACAATATTTAAAAAAAAACGAAAAATAAATAAAATATATTTCAAAGCTTTCAAAGCCTGCAGCAGATTCTTATCAGACTTTCAGAAAACAGAGGTAAGAAAGAATTGTGTGATACAAAGTCACATTGAATTAAAGAAATTGTTTCTGAAGTCAAAAACGTCTAACAATACGAAAATTGATGGATCACTAATATAATAGGCCCTAAAACAGTTACAGAGTACTGCCTCGTTGGTCTAGTGGACGCAAGCGCTATTGCTGCGCATGAGGTCCTGGATTCTATTCCCAGGTCGGGCAAAACTGTAATATTGGGTTTTCCCATTGAGAATTTCTCAGTAGCAGCCCGGAGTCTGGATTTGTGCTCGGTTGATGGCAATAGGCTCGCCCCCTATTACATGGGACTTAAACATAACTGGCGAAATGTGGGTGTACTACAGGTACACCTCTGCCTAACCCCTCGGGATTACACGCGTGATGTTGGTTTATGTTATATTAAAACAGTTACAACTATAGAAGAAAAAATATCTTTTTCTATATAACTATGTATATATTTTGATATAACTTCATACTGTCATGGATTTCCGCAAAGTAACGAAATCGTTAGGTCGTCGAAAAGTTCTGAGTTGATCAGAACTTAAGGAGCTCAACGATTCGACGAACAATACCAAAGAAAGGACATTTGGGTAGGCCGCTTAAATGACTCAAACTGCCAGACCAAGATTAAAACTAACTGAGAGAAAAAATAAAAACATTAAAACCCACATAGTCTTCACATTCATAAAAATAAAAAATACTTCAAAAACTAAATATTCATGTCATTGTACCTATACATATATAAAAAAATCATCAATGTCAATGAGTAAATAATCTTGGTCAGATCATTTGAGGACCATGTAAATTAGTGTCTGAGATGGTAACGCCTGATTCCATAACTAACATTTATTTGTGTTGAAATGACGCGTTATTTTAAGTACTATTTTATGGGACTCGAACATAACTGGCAAAGTTTTGGTGAAGGCAAAAGTGAGCACGTCGTCGTGAACTATTTTTCCAATTTAGTCCTATGCGGATGATGTTATAATAACTTCATGTCATTGATATTTACATAGTAGGTAGTGGTATTCGAATTCGTGTGGGGTAGGTACAGTCAGCGTCAAAAATATCGGGACTTGTATCTCGATTTGATAAAACTCTTGTCAGAATGACAGTTGTCGTCTACTTTCTTCATTTTGAAACAGTTCTTGAGTCATTGAGTTAATATTTAATTCATAGTTGTTTAGATCATTGTGAACAGTCTGTTCGTCCCGATATTATTGTCGCTGACTGTACCACGACTAAAAAGTGAAAAATAAAAATCTTTTAACCGAAATAAACAAATCAAAGCGAAAAGTAAGTTTAATTTCGTAAGTCGGTGTCTTGGTCTTGGTTTTGTAATTTCGTATTTTGCCATCGACTTTCGAACTGAAAGTTTCTCTAGGTAGTTTTTTTTTGGAAGTAGGTTATTTTTTTTTGTTCAAAGTTTTATAGGTGCCTAGGTATATTTTTTTTTGGAAAAGTTTTTCTTATGTAGCGCCTACCCCATATAGATTCCGGTGCTACTACTAAGTCAATGTATTTAATTTTAATTTATCAGTGGCATAATCTACTCATTACAATGGGTATTTTATGAGTTGTATTGTAATAAGTGGTTAGCTAGCGACCTCGACAATTGATCATACCATTCTTGCCTGAGCAACCGGCAGCAAGTTCGTCATGCTCCCTTAGATGTCACTGCCTGCGGTACGCTACCCGGGGGTCGGGTTGCCTCCTTCCCTCCAATATGGCGAGGGGGGTGACGGCTGATCTTTGCGTTATGCTCGTGAACGGGTGCTGCTTGTGGTGACCGGTCGTCTTGCTGACCATGGTTTTTTTTATTGTTATTAGTAATTAACTGTTTTTTTTATTTTACTTCTTGGTGCTAGTTTATCATTTCTCACTTCGTGTTACATCTTACCGTACCTTATGTAAGCGGGCACGCCCTTTATGCCTGGAGGCTTTTATTTAGGTATTAAGTTGTGTTTACGTTTTTATGTTGTAATTTGCTTGAGTACAGTTTTCATTGTTTTATTGGTATATATTGGCGTGTGCTAGCTAACATTTATGGCAAGTAATTTAATTTAATGTTTTGTGTTTCGTAATGTTAATTACTTTGCATACAATTTGTATAGAATCAAGTTTATATAACTAAACAGACAGCTGTGCTGCTGGGGAGTTTGTTGCGCCATTTCGTCTTCCCAGCTAAAGCACTAGGAAGTGGTGAAGGGCGGGCGTTTTTGGGAGACTGTCTTATGTAATTTTGACGTTCGAAAAGTGCTGATTCTCAGCCTAGTTTGAATAAATAACTTTGATTTTGTACTGTAAACACGTCCACCTCTGCCGATACCCTTCGGGAAATACAGGCGTGATGTTATATAATTTTTTATGATCCCCTTTGTGTATTGTTCACTGAGAAGTTGCAAAACGAAGGAACTCTTCAAACGTAAGATATTTGTATTGCTTGTAGAAACATGCAAATGGTGCTATCGTCGCTGATGCGCCACCCGCAGTACTCCGCGCTGCTCAGCTGCACGCTGGAGCGGGAGCGCGAGTGCGACTGCGTGCCGTCCATCCCGCACCTGCAGCTGCTGGTGGAGCGCGCCTGGCAGCTGGGGTTTGACACACAGGTACAGACACAGCAAATAACCCTGAACATTTTCTGATAGGTCCACAAACAAGCTTCTTATAGTCTGTTCCAAAAGTATATGATTGAGTTTTCGATCGGCACAATAAAATTAGGTACAGGTTTTTTTTCACATTTAAGAGGGGTTCGATTCCCGGTCCAGACATGCGTTTATTTAAAATTCTTCGAATGCAGTTCATGTTGTATTTAAAATAAAAATTAAGTCTTAATACGGTACATTTTTCTATCTACAGTATTTAAGGTACTTTCCCTCCATGTGTTTCGATTTACCGCCTCTCTGTAGAAATATTTTTTTCATCCCATCTATTCGAAAAGAGACGAAGGGTTTCTCAATAAGTGTGAGCAAAATGGGTCATTCCGGCGCACTTAATAACAGTGAAGAAATGACTTTTGAATTTGGAACACTATTTAATTAAAAAGTTTGAACGTAATTCGCTTCGATAAAATCTTGGACGGTAATATAAAAAAACGCGCCTGGGTAACGCGGCATTGGGTAAACAAATAAAAAAAAAATACGCGGGATCTTCTTATTTGTTTTTTCATTACTTTTTGTCAAAATATTACAGATAATTTTAATTTGATATTAATATAAATTGTAATTTGGATATGTAATATGAATATTCGTCACTACTAAAAGCATCTCTTATTTATTTTTCTTATAGATGAAAAGCAGAGTGTACCTCACGGTACCAAAATTATTTAACCTCGAGCGACGTACTTTGAATCCCTCGCTACGCTTAGGATTCTACTCTAGAATCCTTCGCTTCGCTCTGGATTCAAATAATCGCTCTCGTCCCCAATACATTATTTGCTCCCTTGTGACACAATCTACTATTTCTCGCGAGGATTTGAGCGGTACTGCACAAATAATGCTGAAAGCATAACGTCGGGTCCGTAAATGAGAGCAGTGCGGTATCATTTCGGTATATAGAGCATACTGAACCGCACTGCTGCATCAAATAAGTCCAGACTAACAAAAAAAAACTTGTTCCTATTATTTTTAATGACCCGGGAGTCGAACCCAGGACCTCATGCTCTACAGTAGCGCTTGCAACTACTAGACCAACGAGGCAGTTTTTTTTTTATGTAAATGTGGCTGTTATTTTTAAATATTGTGGTGGTAAGACACCCGTGGACTTCCCCGACTTCCCCGTGAACAAAGTCGCGAACAGAAGGTAGGTATTAATAATTGTATTAATTAATGATATTTATTGCAGGGTTCAGAGCAGCTTGGTTCCAAATTATACAACACACGGAAATGGATCGGCGCCTGTGAAGTAGTAACTGTTCTCTCATCGCTTAGGATAAGGTAACACAGTATTCTTCAAAATTTTTAGTTTTCAAAGGTGAAATGTACTAAGTCCAAACTCTAAACACACATTTGTCTCAAAACAGTGAATCATTTCATTTATAGGATAAACATATGTAATTCTAATTCTGAATTTTGAATTTTCGCTTATCACTGTAATGGCCAAACTGCCAGCTATACAATCATGTGATTTTTTTCATGGAATGAAAACTCTTTTGTGTTAAATTAGGACATAAACTATAAAAACGGAAATGTTTCGATTTTCCTGATGAGAAGTGTATTTGTATATAGATTCTGTTAATCGTAGAGTAGATAGACATATAGCGGTACCACAGTTTAATAGATCTTTTTAAGACGAACAATAATACATTATTACACGACTGCTCAAAAAGGAGCGTATCTATGTGAGTTTCTTTCCACCATAACTTTTAAATGCCTGAACAGATTTAGATGTATGGAATTCTTACATCATCCCGAGTGACATAGGCTATAAATATTTTTGAAAAAATAATCAATATGGCGGCGCAGTTAGGCTCCATTTACAAATATGAAAAGAAATCTTCAATTATTAGTTTATTACATATGGGTATCAAATTGAAAACCTTGATGAAAGACAGACAGACAGACGGACAAACAGCGGAGTCTTAGTAATAGGGTCCCGTTTTACCCTTTGAGTACGGAACCCTAAAAACAAGTTGTAGGTATTAGTTAATCTGTATATACGAGGGCGACAGTGAAAGTTTTTAGAACTGGCCACTTGTAAACGATATAATAAAAAAACAGTTCAAATTTTGAAAATGGAACTCTTTGCCAACATTATTGTGTATGTATTTTTTTCATTTATCATTTGTTTACGATTTGGCGGCAAATTGAAAATTGTCTGTGTCACGTCAGCATGAATTTAACGTGAGAAAATTTTCGTACATTGATTTTTTATAACTTTCGACGTCATTTAAGTCAACAAGAAAGTTATGATAGACTTCGATTGGTCTTTCACGATGAAGCCCCATCTCGTGCCACTGTTTACAACTGATTTAATGAGTTTAAACGTGGTCACACTAATCTCACCGATGATCTGCGTGAGGGACGGCCTTCTACGGCGACGACTAAAGATAACATCAGTGTTGTGCGGCATATGATAGAGACTGACAAAAGAGTGACCTATCAGCAGATTCGGACAAGCTTAGGCATCGGTATGAGTCAAGTACACAAAATCCTCCATGAACATTTAGCGGTCAGGAAACTTTGTGCCCGGTGGATACCTTATAATTTGACAGAGGCCCAAAAACTCCGTCGTGTTGATTGGTGTTGTGAAATGGTTCAAAGATTTAACGGAGGTGACTCAAATGCTGTGTTTGACATAGGTACCTACTTACGGGCGACGAAAGCTGGATTTATTGTTATGATCCTGAAACTAAGAGACAGTCTGCTGTCTGGGTGTTTCCTTCCGAGGAGTTGCCAACTAAAGTGAAGAGAGGTCGAACCGTGGGAAAAAAGATGGTGGCCTCGTTCTTCGGAAGGACAGGTCATTACGCAACAATTGTTTTAGAGGATCGAAAAACAGTTACTGCAGAGTGGTACACTAACAATTGTTTGCCACTTGTCTTGAAAAAATTTCGGGAGAAACAACGTCGCAGTAGGATCCTCCTTCACCACGACAACGCCTCGTCGCACACCTCCAGGCAAACAATCGACTACTTGGCGACGTCAGACGTGGAATTACTGGATCACCCGCCCTATAGCCCCGACCTCGCACCTTGCGATTTTTATTAATTTCCGAAAATAAAAGAAAAACTCCGAGGAAAACGTTTTATGGACGCCGAGAAAGCAGTGGCTGCGTTTCAAAATTCTGTCGAAGAGACCCCTAAGGACGAGTGGGTAAAGTGCTTTTCTCAGTGGTTCCATCGGATGCAGCGATGTATTGATGTAAATGGACACTATTTTGAAAAGGTATAATAAAACTAATAACTTGCTAGGTTGTTCAGTTTTTGATTTTCTAAGAACTTTCAGTGTCACCCTCGTACAAAGCGAAAGGTCACTCATTTACTAAAAAACAGAATAAAATATATATTTAACGGGCTGCCATACAACAGACAAGAATTTTTTGCCATTTTTATAGATAATGGTACGGAACCCTTCCAACTCGCACTTGGCCGGTTTTTTACTTTTTAGTTCGTTTTTTGGCAGGGCACACAGTGGAACGAATGTATGGGAGCGGTTGGACGTAGACATGTCCGAAAAAAAAGAGTAAAATTATGCCAAACTAATGATGCCATCTTATTCGATTACTTAATGCCTTCATAACTTGTGGTGATGAATTTCTTCATAACTCCCATATTTCGGGAGTAATTTGAGAAAATGTGAAATTTTACTATGAAAATGAGTGTATCGAGCTCTCTCCCTCCTGATTCCGGGCTTGTTTCAAGTAGCGGTCTCTAATATCATAATGCTAATACTAAGAGCTATATTTAATACTAAGACACATAGTGCGCCAAATGTGCACTTTCTGGGATAAAGAGTGATGTTTATTTTATAACACAATTTTTTTATTTTTTGTTTATTTTGTTGATTAAAACCGTTTTTCTAAAGGTTTACCTTATTACAATAACATTTCTGAGCAGCCAATTAGAGAAGATATAAGCTAATTAGGATATATAATTAGGGACTTAAGGTTTACATATAAAACTGATGCACTAATGATTACTGATAAGAACATTGCTATTATTTAATTACTAAATGGCTCTTAATACACTAATTTAGCATGCATCATTTACTAATTATCACAATAACTAATTACCTTGCAATATTTAACAAAGGATACCTGGGATACCTGGATTTTATATAAATAGGTCACTATTAGTAACTTTAAAATCAGTGTTGATTTACACCTCGTTGTATCCAAGCTAATCTCGCAATGTATTTTCCAAATTTTAATACAAATCTTGATATTCACGTTGCTTTATGCGCACGCGCACATAAAGATTTACGCGACTTTAACTATTTGTTCAGTGTTTTAAAAGATAACAGTTGTGTTCAGTTATGTGAAAGTGCTGAAACAAGTTTAAAAGACTGGTGTCGTCGATTTTGCTACCGCATTTATGCAAAATGGACACAGTCTGGAAGAAGCACAGATAAGTTTCGGAAGAAACATGAGATTTGGCTACAGGCTGCAATTCAATGGCCGGAATTACAGAATGAAAATATGGAACCTTCTACAGAAAATATAAGTGACGTCATCGAGCCCATAATTTCTCCTGCTAAATCTGATGCTTCAACTTGTACACATCCTAGTCCTCGTAAATCTTTTGAGGACCTTAGTAACCGGCAAAAAAGAAGACGCACTGAAGATAGTCTTTCATGCAGCAGTAGCAGCGCTGAAATTATGTTTTCGGCCGAAAGGGCGCTTCAAAAGGCAGGACAAAGCGATACAGCTTATGTTATGAAATACTTGACGGAGAATCCAGAAGAGGCCTCAAAAATCAAAGCCTTCATTGAAGGTAAATCAATTCAGGTACGGGAAATATCCCCTTTGAAGGCATTGGCTCTTTATGTATCGATGAACTTATCGAAATGGCGCTATAACACTCTTCGGGATTTCAACACTCAAGAAGGAGCTCTTCAATACCCGAGTTACTACATGTTGGTTAAAGAAAAAATTAAGTGCTATCCGGCCAAAGAAGATCTCACAGTTACAGAGAGCTCTGCAAAAATCAAATTACAAGCCTTGATGGATTTAACCTCAAGAAGACTTATTAGGTCGTTAGAAACCCCTGTTGATCCCAATCAACAGCTCGTATTGACCAGCAAATGGGGTTTTGACGGATCATCTAGCCAAAGCATTTATCATCAAAGGACGAGTGAATATGAGCAAATCGATCTTGCTAGTAATTTTATGATTAGTCTTGTACCACTGCGGCTCGTCTCAAAAGGTGTAACAATTTGGGAAAACGAGCGACCATCTTCCACTTCATTTTGCCGGCCAATATTGTTTAAGTTTATAAAGGAAACCAAAGAAAATGTGCAGAGAGAGATGGCTGAAATCGAAGCAGAGATTGAAGCCTTAACTCCATCCACCATCACTGATGGAATTAGTGTCAAACACCAACTGCTGTTGACAATGATTGATGGTAAAATTCATTCCATTATATCCAATACAGCAGCTTCAGTGTGTGACATATGCAAGGCTTGTCCTAAAGAAATGAATAATTTAGAGTTAATCAAAGATAAACACGCAAACGAGGACATGTATAAATATAGCTTAAGCACCCTTCACGCTTGGATTCGCTCAATGGAATGCTTATTACACATTTCCTACAAATTAGACATAAAATCATGGCAAGTAAGGGGTGATATAGCAAAAAGGCAAGTTGATGACAGGAAGAAAAGAGTTCAAGAGGCTGTAAGAAGAGAAACGGGCTTACTTCTCGATGTTGTGAAACAAGGCAGTGGATCCACCAACAATGGCAACTCGGCAAGGAGATTTTTTGAAAACTACACTAAATCTGCTGAACTGACCGGAATAGATGCTATGCTTTTAAGAAAAATCTGTGTGATCTTGCAGTGTATTTCATCAGGAGAGAAGATCAACGTAACTAAATTCCGAGAGTTCTGCTTTGATACTGCTAAGCTTTACGTGGAGTTATACCCATGGTATTATATGCCTTCTTCACTTCATAAAATTTTAATGCATGGGCCAGACATAGTTCAGAACATGTCAATTGTGCCCATTGGTTTTCTATCCGAAGAGGCATCTGAGGCTAGAAATAAAGATTTTAGAAAATATAGAGAGGGGCATTCTCGAAAGCATAGCAGTATCTCATGCAATGAAGATATTATGCACAATCTTTTACTGTCTTCTGATCCACTTGTTACAAGTATCCGTCCAAAAGGAAATAAGTTTGTAAAAAAATCTTCTTTTAAGGAATTTTATGAGCTTACGGATTCTGAGAAAAGTGATATCGAATTTGTTAACATAAATGATTTAGCGGACATCGATTCTGAATTTGAATTAATTGATGATGATGATGATGACGAAGATAATTAAATGATGTTATTGTTTTAAAATGTGTAACTTAGTAAATTAGAGCTTACATCTTAATTATTTATTGTACTTTTAATGAAACTAGGTAATTTATTATCAACTTACTTAAAAGTCATACTCTCATCAGTTCTTGTGAATATTTTTGTTAATATATATTTCTGTATATATATAATATATTTATAGACCTCTTAATAAGTCTGTCTGCGGTTTAAAGTAAATACAAATGGGGAAAAAACGTTTTTTTTTTTAAATTTTCATTTCCTTTTATCCCAGAAAGTGCACATTTGGCGCACTATGTGTCTTAGTATTAAATATAGCTCTTAGTAATAGCATTACGATATTAGAGACCGCTACTTGAAACAAGCCCGGAATCAGGAGGGAGAGAGCTCGATACACTCATTTTCATAGTAAAATTTCACATTTTCTCAAATTACTCCCGAAATATGGGAGTTATGAAGAAATTCATCACCACAATTTATGAAGGCATTAAGTAATCGAATAAGATGGCATCATTAGTTTGTCATAATTTTACTCTTATTTTTCGGACATGTCTACGTCCAACCGCTCCCATACATTCGTTCCACTGTGGGGCAGTAGTGTTTTTTTTTTTAATTATTTATTTTCATATAACTCTATTGGTTTACGCGGCGCACGCCAGTAAAGCTCCCAATCGGCATGATTTTTACCGACATCTTCAACAATCATCGTCACATTTCAGCCAAATTATATTATAATTATATATTTACACAAAACCTCAACCTTATGAAAATCCGTTCGGTAGTTTTGGAGTTAATCGCGTTTAGACAGACAGACAGACGAGGAGCGGACTTTGTTTTATAATATGCAGTGATTTTTAGGAAAAGTTAGGTAAACATGAATACTGATGAACATTATGATCTCTTTGATAGTTAAACTATGTTTGCCCCCAGATGTCAACTAATAGACTTCCACAAGCCGACGAGCGTGGACGGAAGTCACCCAGCTCTGTTCGACTGGGTACTACGCTACTTCACGGAGGAGCCGACTGGCTTCAAAGCTCCTCTGTACCTGCAACATCAAGGTATGATCATGACCTTATCAGCGGGGCAATTGCGTGCCACACATAAAATCGCAATCGATCGCAATGCCTTTCATTTTGTCATCCAAAACACCGAGATTTCGTTATATCCGAATTAAATAAGAATGAAAGAAAATACATTTATTTGCGGTAAATATAACGCAAAAAAAGAACACAAACACGAAATAACATGTGGGGAGAAAATATGCGTCACATCCACGCAAAACGGCCAACGCTCAGCATAATGCTGCGATCCAGAGCCCCAGCGCTGGCTTTCAGCGACAGCCGGCGGTGACGTGATGACGTCAACCGGTACAGCATTGAGTGAGATAGCATACATAATCAGCCTATAATGTTCCCACTGCTGGGACACAGGCCTCCTCTCTGTGAGAGGGAGTGAGCCATAATCCACCACGCGGGCCCAGTGCGAGTTGGTAGATGTCACATGTCTTCGAATTTTTGGTTCTAGGACATGCCGGTTTCCTCACGATGTTTTCCTTCACTGTTTTGAGAGCAAAATAACAAAAATGAGTGAAATTAAAATAACAAAATAAGAAATAAAATAAATACAATACTTAGTTCTAAATGTTTATAATAATATTAATATAAAGTGGCAACATTCCGTACCGTCAGCAATGCCTCAAGGGGTCGCGGGAAGGTACTAAAGGGTTACCTCGGCCCCTGGCAACACAGGCAACGGTAGGAACACGGGTGGGTTTTAGTCAGTAAGAGTCTGACACACCCTCCCGCTCCGCGCAGAGCGGGAGAAGTTATTTGATGATTTCCCACCCAAAAAAAAACACTGACATATTGGTTACGTAATAAACACGGCTGGTGATCTCGGAACAAAAATTCTGGCATTAAGGTGCTGACAAGAGGCAAATGACCAAAGTAGGCTTGTCTTATGAAAAAAAAAAAATCTAAATCTATATAGTTTGTGGTAACGAAAAATGTATGTTCATTTTGAACATATTTCTCAGAACTTGGTTGCTACCAAAATACGTTTTGAAAAAAAATCTCGATACAAACTAACCTTTTACCTTCAGATCCAAGCCAAAATATCTGTATTAAATATCAACATACACGTATTGAATTAATAACAAGAACGTCTTATTTTAATGCAGCCTCTTTGCAACCATTTCTTTGACGACCTAAAATCTCAACTTTTTGTACGTGTGTCAACAATATTTATACTCTTTTGTTTTTGTTTACGTAGGTATTTCTGAAAACTTGTAATGGCTATATTCTTGTTACTAAGATCCCTATTGTAAATGCCTAGTTTTCCAAAAAATATAAAATAAAATAAATAAAGACATTTTTGTACGAAAAATCTTCATCACTCACCCACTTCGGGCAAAATCTCCCCAAGGATTTATTTAATTTATCGTCATTTTTCTTTTAAATTTTTTCTTGTCTTTTAAAAGGTTGCTAATTTAGTAAATAAATTAATAAAATATATTTTACAGGTCACTCGCGGACGATCATAGGCTACGAGAAGCACAAAGATGGCAAGGCCACGCTGTTGGTGCTGGACCCTTCACATTCACCCGCGCAAGTAAGTACACTATGTATTTATTTATTTATTTAACAGTTTATGTACACACATATAAACAGACAAAAATAAAGGAACAGAAAAATACGTATAATGAAATGATAATGAAATACGTATAATGAAAAATACGTACGTAATATGTATTTAAACCATATCTATTGTATTTCGTTATTCTTTTTTTAATTGTATTTCGTGTTTCATGAACTGTTGCGAAATAATTGTTATTCTTTCATTTCTATAGTATTTTTTTTAAATTTTGCAACTGGTTCACCACCGTCGACATGTTATTATACATACACACACACAAATACGTAACGTCACGCCAGTATTCCCCGAAGGGTTAGGTTATGTTAGGTTAGGCAGAGGTCTGAAAGAGCTAGAGCCCCAACTGAGAGGACTCTACACCAGCGTACCTTGAGCAGAGTCAGTTTCCCACTATGTGGAAGTCTAGGCGTCTGGTCCTGCTCAGGAAGACAGGGTGGCCTGCGGACTCACCGTCCGCGTACAGGCACTTAGTGCTGCTAGACGAGGTAGGTAAACTGTTAGAGCGAATAATCGCTGCTCGCCTCGCCGAGAGCCAATTCGGATTTCGGCACGGGTGCTCCACTATACACGCGATATCGCGCGTGTGAATCCTGGCGGAGGAAGCGATGTCCCGGGGTGGGGTGATGTTGGCGGTGTCCTTGGACATCTCCAATGCCTTCAACACCCTGCCCTGGAGTTGTATTGGGGAGGCACTGCTGTATCATTGGGTGCGTCCCTACCTCCGCCACATCGTTGGGGCTTATTTGGCGGAGAAGTATGTCATCTACACGGGACGTGGTGGCAGAAACCAGCGCCGCATGTCGTGTGGTGTTCCACAGGGCTCGGTCGTGGACCCGCTCCTGTGGAACATCGGGTACGAGTGGGTGCTGCGGGGCGAGCTCCAGCCAGGCGTGGGCATGAAGTGTTGTGCGGACGACACTCTGGTCACGGCCCGGGGGAGCTCGTACAGGGAGGCAGCGTTGCTGGCGACGACTGCTTCCTCACAGGTGATGAGCTGCATACGGCGCCTAGGCCTGGAGGTGGCCCTCAACAAGTCGGAGAAAATGGTATTTCATGGCCACCGGCGGGCGCCGCCGCCCGGATTACATATCGTGGTCGTGGGGCTCGAATCGTTGTCGAGTCGACCATGACCTGGGATTGGTGCTCGACAGCCGATAGGACTTCGACCCCCACTTTCAATGGCTGGCGCCCAAGTTGTTGGGCGCGGCTGGGTCGCCATCAACCATGCTTCCCAATCCGGGAGGCCCGAGCGTCGCCTGTAGGTGGCTCTACATGGGGTTCGTGCGATCGATGGCCCTGTATGGGGCCCCGATTTGGATGACTGACCTGACGGCCGGTAGCATCGCTATACTGCGAAAGCCGCAGAGAGTGATGGCCGTCAGAGTCATAAGGGGATATCGCACGATCTCCAACGAAGAGGCCCCGCCCTAAGACCTCGGGGCGAAAGTACTCGCGTCACTGTATCGGTCGCAGCTTCACGCAGCCATGGTGGCGGAATGGCGACACAGACTTTCACGCCCTACCGCCGGCCTCGTCACCATTGAGGCGGTCCGGCCGGTACTCGAGCGCTGGCTCGGGAGGAGGCACGGCTCCCTGTCGTATCGTGTGACGCAGGTGCTCTCGGGGCATGGTTGCTTCGGGAAGTACCTGTGTCGCATAAACAGGGAGCCGGACGCGCGGTGTCACCACTGCGGCGACTGCCGGGAGGGCACGGCGTGGCAGAGTGTGCCGCCGCGTCGAGCCCTCATCTGAGGAGTAGGGAGCGTCCTGTCGCTGCCAGCCGTGGTCGACTCGATGGTCGGCTGCGAGGAGTCCTAGCACACTGTGGTATCCTTCTGCAAAACAGTCATATCGCAGAAGGAGGCTGCGGAAAGTGAGCGGGAGATCTTTTCCACTCACCCTGCCCGCAGCAGATGCACTGGGCGTCGGCGGAGGGCGGACCACACTCTATTCCAGCCCTATGCCTGCCTAAATGGGTCCAGGGGCGACGGACTTGGGTCATCGGGACATCCGCGCGCCCCTATTGGACGTCGCGGGCGGAGTTTTACACCTCATTCTCCCCCGCGAGTCTGAGATGGCCCGCAATGGCGGGCCGGCACCAGCCGGGGATCGCGGAAGTTGCACTAGATCCCATGATTCCCGGTGCAAGTGTGGGAGGGGAACACCGCGGTGATTTTTAATCGGTAAGAGTCTGACAGACCCCTCCACTCGGAAATCCATGAGGATAATCCACACCGAAAAAAAAAAGTTAGACAAAGGTACCACCTATACACCCACACTTCTCATATTATAAAATTTTTCACGATAACAGTATACAAAAACTGAAAAAGCGAAAAAAAAAAACAGCTGCTCCATCTGTTCACATGTTCACGAAATGTATGAAGCCGTTGATTTTATTTTCTGTCTGGTGTCATAGTAACAGTTGTTCAAAATGTTGACTACCGTGATCCATTTCCAGGTTTAGGATAAATAAAAACTAATCTTGTATACTTCGACGGCATCGGCTTCGGATCTAGTGGTCGCAGACGCAACTGCTGAGCATAAGGGCATGATTCCTATGGCGGGAAAATGGTTATTGTGTTTTTCTACAAGAAATTTCTCAGTGGCAGCCCGAAGTATTTCTTTATAAAATCTTTATTTTCTGTTTATAGTACTTGTGAAATTTCAAGCTTTTGCTGATCTAAGTGGTGCTCTCCTGAGAGCTCTGATATCCATAACACAAGTTTTATCCTAGCTTTGGTGTCGAAGGTTTCTAACTCTGTATTAAGGAGCTGACAACCCAATATTAAATATCAACATAAGTATTTAATTAATAACAAGCAATGAATGCAGAACTTGGTTGTTTTTTATTTTCGATTACTCAACTCAATTTTGAGTAAATAGATAATTGCTTCATATTTTGCAATAAATTACAAGCGTTGTGTCATCGCGCTTCTCTTTCTTTTCTATGCAATCTGACAGTGACGGCGGTTTAGGTGTTGTCAGCGTCTTAACTTACAATTTATATGATAAATTTATCATGATCTAAGTGGTAAATGTAAAACTGGAAATAAAGATAATTTCTTTATTATTTGTTCTGTCCGACTGATTGCGATAAGACTTGTCGTTTGCCTTCTATGATACATGGGATCTTAACATAACTGGCGAAATGTGTGTGTGTTATACAAGGTGTTTTTTATATTCCATAACTCTAGGGTATGAATGAGACCATATCAAAGAATCAACTGGCATATGAATTATTTTTCATTTATCTTTTTTTTTTGTTTTCATTTTTCATACAAAAAATCGTCAGTCACGATTATTAATAATAATAATAATATCTAAATAATAATAAATATATTTATTTTATTAATGTAAAACAGTCTTACGTGAAATATGACAACGTCGCATTTTCTTAGCTTTTTAATATGAATGAAAATTAATTGCTTGTATTTATCAATGAAACTTAGATACCGACACACATCGAGAGTTTATTGTTAGTATTATGATATCTTCGAAACTATGCATTTTTGGACCACATATTTTAGGACTTTTTGTATTATTTTTACTTATAGAATATAACCTCAGAGTCATGGGATATTAAAAAAAACAAGTTGTATAACTCTGCCGAATCATAAGTCCATATGAAGAATGTAAAGTCGAATTAATTAGTTCACTGGAGTAATTTGACATGTGCTAGCTGTCACTTTGTGTAGTAAAATTATCATATTTAAATTTCATCGAAATCCGTTCAGCCGTTTTAGCGTTATGATGAACGGGTTTTGCTTAAAATTCGGCATACGAGTAGACCATGACCGTCATTGCCCACATCGGCACGCCACTCGCCGCAGGTGCGCCAGGTGGCGTGCGGCGGCGCGGCGGCGCTGCGCCTGCTGCGGCGCGGCGCCGCGGCCCTGCGCGCGCGCCAGTACCAGCTGCTGTGCGTCAGCGGCGTGCTGGCCGGGGACGCCGAGTATGAGGTGCGCGATATTTGTGTATGTGTTACCCACCGCCATTTTAATATTTTGTCTACGTTGCGGGGACGGCGCTCTGTAAAACTGGAAAACCCTGAAACGAACAAAGGTAAACTGTTAGAGTATGTATACTTTAACAAACAAAATGACACTAATAGATTCTCTAAAGTATCACAATTGAGAAAACGACCGTTAGAGCAAATTTGATCAAAATTATAATAAATTTATTCTGCTCAAACTCAAACTCAAGCATTCAAGCTGTCAAGCATCAATTTTATTCCATATTAAAAGACCTGACTTTTAAAATCAGCCCGTACGCGCAGTTTATGAAATACAAAAAAATTAGAACTTGTCACTATGGTAGCCCGCGAAATTCAATTTTTCATATTTTTTAGGGTTCCGTATCTCAAAAAGAAAAATCAAAACCCTTGTAGGATCACTCGTGAGTCTGTCTGTCACAGCAGATTTGCTCCGAATCTACTGGACCAATTAAGTTAAAATGTGGTACACATAAATTACTGTGACCCAAACACGGACGTGTAACGTAAATAAATGAATTTTGAATATGAGGGTAAATTTTGAAGGACAATCTAAAAGAAAAGTTTTACAAATTGTACCGTGTAACATATCAAATGGAAGGGGTTTGTTTTGAGGGTCTTATTTTATTATAATATTAAAATAAATTGTTTTAAAAATAGATGAAAATTGACCATTCTCCCCATTTATCTCCCAACCTACTGAGTCTAAATATTTGAAAAAAAATACGGAAAATATTTCTTTACTTATAGATTACAAGAAAACCTATAAGAAGTTTATGGTGTTAAAATAATACGGTAAATCTCTCAATATTGTGCGTACAAACTTACATTTGCAGTTGGAATGTATGGAAGAACATGTTTTTCAACTACAATGTTAAGTTTGTACTTGGTATAAATTATCTTGGGATAAAAAAACATGGTAGATAACAGATTCATTGAACGGAACCCTCACCACGCGAGTTCAACTAGCACTTGTCCGGTTTTTTGCAATTTGTGGAGTCACGGATGACCTGCAAATTCAGGTTGTATGTCTATCAACATGATTCGCGACCGAATTATCAATACAACTCTCTAAGTTAGACTTGACCTCAAAATTCAATGTCACGATTTCATGAAATAACAGTTGGGTTTTTTGAGATAGTTGTATTAATAATTATACCTAATTCATAAGTAAACATTTAATAAATTTCGTACGTTGTCGCTGGCAATTTTGTTCACTACTTCAAATTCTCATTTCGGGAACCAAGTGTTAGTCTTGTGGCGGCATCTACATCGCCACATGCGAACTACGCAACACACTGACGTCACGCAAAATCCTGCATCGCGCAAGCAGAGTTTACCGCCGACACCAACCGTCGGGCAGTTGCTCACCAGACACGCCACCCGTCTGGTCGGAGGTTCCTCCCTTTTCTGTGAAGGATGAATGAACTTTACACCCTGTTCCTCATCCCTGTATAGTCTCATAAAATTTACTTTGATGTGTTGTTTTATTTAGGTGTATATCAGTAAAACTTATTTTTTTTCTTTAGTTGATCTCAACGTGACGTCTTTAGTTGAGAAAAGCTTGCTAGGCCATAAATTGGTATTTATTTATGAAATGTTTTTCTCACCTTCCAGGCCAGCAAAGTCCTTCAATCAGTCCGCATTCCATAGGACAGGTGAGCGGGGCGGGTCCCCACTCAACAACCTGCTCGTTTTTACTCAACACTCAACCGCTCGACCGCTCAACAGGTCGGTAGCTAACCTACGCCGCTCAATATTTATGTTTCGCTTTAAATTGTGTCATTTACAAATGTTTTTAACGAGATTTTGTGTTTAAAATTAACTTCATTCGTGCCTGGCAGCAAAATAATTTTAGAAAGTGGCCTATTTGTTGTGATTTTCAGTGAAGTTATAAAAGGCCGAAAGATACATTTTTAGCATTGAATCTTGTCAAACAATTATTAAAAAGAAACTCGTTAAAATATCTTCTCATACAGTCAATATCTGATCTAAAAATGGTTTGTATTTAAAACAACTTAAAGCAAGTAAGTTAAATTCAATTCATTTGTACTATAAACTAATTTATTTCAACTCATGTCTATGGAAGATTACAAGCAATATTTCTTTATAATTCATTATAACTCCATTGTTATAGTTTTGTCAATTATAATTATTTCGTCAATTTCGGTCATAATTAATTAATATTAATAATAACGCCTTCTTGAAATGCTTCCGATTGCGTCAATATTAAATAGTAAAGAATTGCAGGCAGAAAACATTAATTAAAATTATATTAATTTAAATATTTACTTAGACAACAATGATGAATGAAAAAGTTAACCGAAATTGCGGTAAATTCCCACAAAAGTTAAAAAGCTCAGCCGACTTCAAATTTAATCAAATTAATCACTAATTTATCAAAAACACTTATTTTAATTTTTGTGTGAAACTACCGTCGTCCCTCACCTTTGCTTCCTCCATAATTATTATAAAAATAATGTAACATAACTAAAATATTGACGCATAATATTATAAAATATTATATTTTCAAACTTACATTATATTCTGACGTAACCTAATGTAAACTATAGACTCTATGGCATAACTTTTAACCTCGTAAGGCCCAACGACCTAATTTAATGACAAAAAAATTTTGACACTCCGGCCCGAGACACTATTTAAAATCATTTAAATTATATATCTAATCATAAAAATATATATCGACCTAAATTTGGGTTGGGCCTTACGAGGATGTAATACATACCATACACCTACTTAAAACCTTAAGAGGCTTGTTACTTATAAAAACTTACCAGTAAAATAAAATTATATTTTACTTTTTAATGAGCAGCTACTGAAGTTATAATTATACTTGTCGTTCCTTGTACAGACAATGTTGCAGTGCCTACACCACTCGAATCTATAAAATTAAATTCAAAATATTCGGATGAAAAATTTTTACATGAACTTATTCTGCTTTAATTTTCACCATTTTGAAATACCTATATTTTATTCGCCTGTGCAAATTTTTCAGTATTTACACCATTATATTTTTCTTACCAAAGTCATTTACGGGATGAAAACATAAAAAGTTAATAGTTTTCTCCCCTGTTGAGACGTGGGGCATTTAGACACAACCATCGCTTCATGAAATTTAATTCTTACTCGGCTTATAAAGCTAATTTATTACAACGATTATCATTTTATCTACTTAGTCTACCCCCATACGGACTTGGCGTAATGATATTAAAAAAAAAACATTAGTTATCATAAAAAAGATAATTTTATACCAAATTAGCCGGTGGTTCCACGAAACATCTAGTCATAGTGTAAAGCAGTTGATAATTAAATATAGTTATTACAATAATGCTTTCATGACATTGCCTTTGATTAGTTTAAAGCCTGTTTAGATATATCTATGGAATATATTGAGCCCTTGACAGACTAAGCAACATTTCGGCTTGAACGGAACAATTAGGACTGACTCACAGATGCTTCGATTTGTTGACCATTTTCTATTTTGTTGAGTACCTGGTAACTTGTTGCTAGGGCCACACGTCCTATTGTCCTCCCATACCTATTAAAAAACTGACTTGAAAACAGTGTAAAGCCAAATATTGTTAAAAGAGTAACCGTGGAGTTTCTTGCCGGCTCTTCTCTAATTAATTCGGAATTAATAAAATTACATATATAATAATCGTACTAGCTAAAACATCCAACAAATCTTAAAATGTCAAAAAGGGCTCAATCTATTCCAAAGGCTAAAATAATACACCAGATGCGATTATCGCTTGAATGTCGACATTACCCGGTCAGTTAACGTTCATTCAGTTGTATTGATTCACGTACACTAACCAGGCAGTGTCCGCATTACCCTTACCTATATACAGTTGGTATAAAAATAGATATATAAGTAATATATGTATATTCAGTGGCTTGTAAAACACGAGATATTAGTTAATTTGCACATTGGGAGTTCCTAAAGGGATTGAGTGGGGACATAAATAATAGAGTTTTAACGAAGTAGGTGCTTTTATTTTACTTATCATTTTAATGCATTTAAGCACGGCTTGAACACGCTGATTCCATTTTAAAAATGCCTAAAATTATTGTAATTTTCAAATTGTTGTATTTATTTTTTTGTAACATTTTAATTGTCTGTAACAAATCTATGAAAAAGTAATATATGGGATAATTTTAGATAGCGTTTTTGCTGTAATTTCTGCTGTAAAAACAACATATTTATTGTTAAAATAACTATGTATCAATATTAAAATTATGCAAATTTGTTAACTGTTTCTTTTCGATAAATGATTATAATGTTACAAAACAATAAATGATTTTTTTTTTAAATCATGGTTAGCTTAAAGCATTATCTTTACATTAACATTCTAACTTTTATCTTAATATCTTGTTAATTGTGTCAATTATAAAAACTAACAAATTTTCTTCTATTAATATTGTCTTTTTTGTTATTTCGTCTACTAAGTGTTGTTTGACCAAATTGTTGTTTAAGTGGTTAATAAATTGTTGTAACATATTGTTTCTAGTTCTATTTTATGTACTTGGGAGTTTGTTATATTCTGTGATATCTTTTATTTGTGATTTTTTTGTAATTATTTCTTCACGGCATCGCTGCTCTAGCTCTGTCATACTTAAAAAATTGCTCATCGAATTTAATCAACTTTAAAATATAACTTTCTCGAAACACAACGAATTATTTTGAGGAGACTATTTCTTATTAAAATACTTACTATACCTGGAAAAACAAAGAAGGAATGTAAAGGAAAATTGATCTATAGTTTCTCCCTACCCGCATGGGAAGAGTTTATGTATGTATTTTATTATATCTGCTACTCTTTCGCATCTTTTACAACGAGCCTATGTTATTTCCACTCCTGGGAAACTTGCTTAATTTCGTATGTTACTTGTAAATAATGATCCCATCACAGAATCCAATAAACTCGTAAGTACAACGATGGTAAATTGTATAAAATTTTAAATGTGAACTAATTGGATGTTTTCTTAATTAATTGGTGTTATTGATGTTGGGAACAAAATAGAAGGGTTGTTGAAAGATAATAATGTGTGGCGGCAACGGCTTGGGTGTTAAGTGAATATTGTAAAACAATTATGTTTGAGAAGTTAAGTCAAAGAGGCTTGAAAAATCAATGTAATAAAATTATGTTTGTGAAATTATTTTCGTAACATGTTACGTGTGTCTATGTGTTTGTTTCGTTCGTACGAATAAATGCTCCGTTCGAGTTCGAAACTACACGGGCTGTCCCGAAACAAACGTGTGAGTACAATACGGCCGATGAATCGGATGAACGGACAGGTCCACTCAAATTTGTGTGCTTTTTTCCTCAAAAAACCATTTCAGACATGGATCTATTTAAGGTCTTCACATGATCTTACCAAGATTATGAAGAGACTGACCCTTGAGTTTGTTTCGAAATTTCTTCTCAGGGGTAGTCAGATAGGAAATGTCAACTCCATCTGATGCTTATTTATTTATATATTTTTTTTTAATATGTAAAAGTGATATCCTATTTACAGAATAAAAATATATATATTTGGGACACGCACATGAAATACAACAATAAAAAAGGACATAAAACTAACAAAATCATGAAAACAATAAAAAATAACATAATACTGAAAACAAAAAAAAGACCTGTGCGAGGCCAAAAAAGCTCCTATCTGAGCATGGTGCTGCGATATTATATAAAAAAAAACAAATACCGCAGCGCTGGTATTCTGATAGGGCCCGCTGTGATGCCACGGACACACCCATGTACACAAAATAGAGACAAGACGAGTGTGAGGGAGAGAACTTGCGCGAAGTTCCGGGAGCCTATGTTCAGACCGGCCACGATTCATCAGCCGTATTGTAATATCGGAGACGCAAAGAAAAAAGTAAATCATTAATTTTAATTTTTATCAAGCACCGACATCACTGCTTTAATCCACATTATAATAAAACATTGTAAAATCGTTAGAAACTATCTCAATCCTAATCAGGTTAGTTATCAATTATTTAGTAAAATCAAGTGAAGAATATTTTTAATAAAAATACAATAATATCAGTCAATAGATCGACTAGAATCAGTCGGTAATCAACATAGTTTTACTATACATGTCGACTTTTTGTGTTTTTAGAAAAGGAAGGTTTGTTCTTTAAGAAATGTTAGCATTTGTAAGCTATAAACGACCAAAAGCCCCTGCTTCAATTCTTCAGACTTCAAATTTAGTATCGGTTTGTAGCCAGTTTTACGATGGCTCACTTGATGTCGTGTCTTCAATTCAATTTATTTATTTCGTGAATACAGAAATGGCGCGAAACTAAATTCTGGGCCGACTCAATTGGATTGCCATCGACTCGCTTTTTTTTTAATGTATGGCATCACGTAGTTGACCTTGAGTGGTCGTGACTACTTAACCGAAAAATCCTGTGGCTGCCTTAAGCTAACTCAAAGCCTCCAGCCAGGGGCGAATTTCTTACATTACTAAGCGAGGTAAAGAGGAGGCCTCGGCTTAGGGCGTCGCAGGGGTGAGGACAGCGAGGAGGGACAGGATGGATCAGAACTGGATAATTATTATTATCAGGGGAATTTAAAGCTACGGGCTCAGCTACGGCGCGGGTACGGGGGGCACTTCGTCAAGCAAGGGTCGGGGGGGGACGGTTACGTCGGGGTCTTCGCGAGGGACTTTGGCGGCGAGATCGATTTGTGTTTGTGCACTGTACTCGTGGCCCTACTAATTTCCTGTAAGGAGGGTAACGGGGTCATCGGGGTCGGTTAGAACAGCCTCGGACGGCGAACTGAGGTAATAGTAGAAGGCCGTAAAACCAGGGGGTTGCGATGAATAACGGCTGAGCCATCGACTCACTTATGCATGCAAAATGACATGAACGCGACGATCGCTTTTGATTAGGACGCGGGGAATGAAGTGCGTAATGGTTTTTTTTTCGATGGGTTACATAAAAAACAGCATGAGTATAAATAAATAAAAAGATTTAATTTCAGATATCATGATCCATACATTACGACACATAATATCACATCATAAATACTTACACGTTAAAAATATAATCATTTAAATGAGCACCTGCCAATTTTAAAGGCCACAAAAAGTCGACTTGTATTAAATAAACAGTTAAGCCAAGTATAGATGGTGTTCGGGCGTGTAACAGAGAAGGTGATACATGCTTTAGTACAAACGCTAGGGATAAGACAGTTCGAGCTGATACATTTAGTTAGTTATATTATATCTTAGTTTTATTAGGCGGGCACAGAAATAACGGTGACTTCATTTATACAAAAAATGGGCAAAAAATGGGCAACAATATGCCCGGGCAAAAAACGGGCAAGAATGTTTCTAAAAAAGAAGAAATATATTTATTTGGGACACGCACAGGAAATACAACAATGAAAAAATTAAATTAAAACTAACAAAATCATGAAAACAATAAAAAAATACATTAAAACTAACATAATAGTGAAAACCAAGACAAAAAAGAAGACTTGTGGAGGCTAAAAAGGCTCTATCTCAGCAGGATGCTGCGATATTTTAAAATTTCTAGGTAAAAAATGGGCAAGAAATGTCCTAAGGCAAAGTTTCTTGGTCAAAAAGTTGTGTAATGCTTTTTAGAAATGAAGTCATTTTTATTTTTTGTGCCCAAATAACCCTAGTCATAGATAGTATTAGAAATGTTAATTGAATAACTGTGTTGTTTAATAGTTTTATGTACAAATAAATATTGCTGGAATTCTATGTTTGCAAAATCAACAAATGTGACGTCTATGTATAATGAGAGGCTTTTGAGAGAGGCCACAATTCTCTTTTCATTTAATTTCCTTTGTATTTGTAAAAAAAAATAATATAACATCACAGTTATCCAATTAACATTTCGGTTTTAATTCAATTAATATAAAATGCACTCATTCATGTGATATTTACTGAATACTATGTCTCACTAATTCATGTTTTATTCATAAATAATGATCACACATTTTGATATTACTATGAAACTTATGAAAAATTAATTAATGTGTAAAAAATTTCGTGTAATGTCAAAATGTGTGATAGAAATATAATTACTTGTAAAAATGCTTACGTTTCACTGATGTAATGATAGACAAAAACCTGTGATAAGACGAATGTCTAGTCACTCCAATCACTGTTCGTTTTGGTCGCTTTGAAAATAACATAAAACTTAAGAAAACATATAGAATAGTGTGTTGCAGCGTGGGTGTGTTAGTATAAAAAATCTAAGTAAAATATTTCTTGAGATCTCCATATCTAGCCCATATCTAACGAAAATTAACTGAAAGTCTTGAATTTTCTATAACCAATTTGGCTAGAGCAAATTCACATTAAGTATTATAAATTATTTATTTATTTGAAAAAAACATGCATAACATTAGAAATAAATCCAAGTTATTATTCAGTTAAATTCCAATAAATAGGACCAAAGAAAATAATATTTAGCTGTATATTACTAAACGTTAACGATAAAATCAGATTTTCTATATTCTATGTTAAATTTGTTTTTACATATTTAATTATTTGTGGTGTTTTCTAAGCGACCAAACGTATGTAACATAATAAGTCGGAGCTGTAATCAGTCACCATGCCTTGTATCGGTAGTGAGGAGCGAGAGCTTCGTAGGAACAGCTAGGCTGTGCTAACATTTAATGTTTCTTCAATAAACATATTGTAAGTTACCCAGCAATGAGTTTTATTAAATACCTAAGGTAACTGCTATAGTAATTGGCCACGCACATATATTTTTTCGGCAACTACAAACTATACAGATTTGTCAATCTTTTTTCTTAAGAGTACTTTGGTCATTTGCTTCTTGTCAGCGCCATAATGTCAGAGAAAACATGACAGCTAACGTTTATTTAGTGCACTCCCTCATGATCCCTCCCAATCCCTCGGCTGTGGCGTCTCACGCCACGCGACTATAACGGCTCCGGCATTAGAGACCTCCCAAAGGTGTAGGAGAGAGGGCCGGAGGCAATGGAGGGCGAATCACAAATCACACGAGTTTCTTTAAATGATTGCATTCAAGTTTCTAAAAATAAAATAAGGGCCAACTGAATTGACTTAAGAATAAATACACTGAATTGAGTTAGAAGCCTCAGTTGGCCTTTATTTTTTTTTAGAGGCGTCTACCGGTGCCAGTATGGAACACAAGTGTGTGTAACTGTAAATATAAATAGAAATCGTTTATTTGCTTATAATGTAGGTATACAGATAAGTTGTAATTTATATAAATAGTCCTGATACATTCTACCTTACGGCAACATTTTCAAACAATAGAATTTATTTAAATATAGAATTAAATTAATATTATTATAGGTAACATTATTATAACTCTATTCCAATTTGGTATTTAGTAAAAACAGTAGGTAAGTGAATCTACATATAAAATAATCCAACACAGTAGGTATTTTTTTTTTTATTGAGTAGACATTTATTTTGCAAATATGGGTACTAAAATATATCTAATTTATTAATTAAAATAACTAAAACTATACACAAACTAAAATAGGGTGTCGAAAAATTCATCCACATCGCTGTCGACTGGTAATGTACCCTAGAGACTGGCGGCATTGCCACGTTGTATGGCAATGCTTAGCCTCTGGCCAAGGTAAAACCCAGCCCTTGGGTCACGGGAAGTGTCAACCAGCCGTCTGGAGATTTCCTTAAAAAGGCCATGAGCACTCGGACCCCACGGCCCGAGGGTTTCAACCCCAAACGGCTCGAAAATATAATTACCAACTAGGTTATTATACTTACGTCGCTTGAGGTTCTCTGCAGCCGCAGCAGCACCGCTAGCATAGCACGCCGTGCCAGGAAGATGGGATGGTGCAAGAGTATCGACACACGTTGCATCCCACACTAAAGGCCTACCCACCTTCCATGGAAATAAAGACATGCCGTCTGGTCTCTTGCCATCGTCGCGTGCCAGGCCATTGGGTTCTAATACAGCTGGAACGCCGACGGCGACAAGAGCTGGACGGATGATGTCATTAATGTTCGCGTGCCGCGCCAAGAGACCCGCACTTTAGCTGCAAGACAGGCCGTGGTGTCTGAGACTGTTGATAACTTCGCCACAGTGACAGCGATGAGGAAGACAACATGGAGCTCCTAGTCTTAGGGAAGCAGCGAGGCGGAAAGTAGTGTCGTCGAACAGAGTACCAATGTTCGACGACGGTAGTGCATAAAGCCACAGACCCGACTCCCACTTACCCACAGCCAGCAGGCGCGCACGCAGTAGTAGACGTGTTAAGTAAATCGTTCTGTACTACTCTACAGAGCGGCTCGTCCCATCGTCTCTGGGAAGATGGATTGTCAGGTAGGTCTGAGTTCGGGCAAGCGAGTCTCGATATGGATACATATCCATAGCCTCGGTGAAATACGGTACATCAAAATTAATCAGTGTAGAAGCTAGGATTTTCCTGATTAATTTCTCAGTACCATGGACCGAGGATATGAAAGCCGGTAAACTAATACTAGAAATTTTGCGGACGGCCGAGGCCTCCCATGCAAATGGGTAGAGTAGCTTGTGCCCAAGCTCGGTCGTCCATGGCCACATTTAAAACTGAAGTTAATGTGTGCCGGATAATTTGGTCAATTTTGTCTAAAAGGTGAGGGTGCTTTCATAAATGGGAAGCGCAAAGGAAATATATTATTTTAGGACCGAAACAGCAGTAGCGAATTAATGTGATGGCCGAATGCATATTAACCTTTTGACCGTCACAGTCATGTATAGATGACAGACCAAAATGTGCCCAGCATGCCTAGGTCACGACCACATGACATATTTTAAGAAATAATTCATAGCTTGGCGCCGAGGGCACGTCTTTGCTTTTTTGACGTGGCGGTCAATAGGTTAATTTGGAACAATCTTTCCGAAACGTTGTTGAAATTTTGTATTTTTTCCTCAATAAAAACGGGAAAGGAATTCTCAAAGATTGGAGACCCCAGGAGACGAAGAGAGCTTTTTTCTATAATTTTGATTTCTGGAGCTATTGCGTTAAATTTGGGAAGTGTCAGTTGGCTGTCAGTACTGTCCGCTAAGTATAGTTCACATTTCGAAAGGTTGAGATCGAGACCAATGGAATCAAGTTCATTTTTTAAGAAATTTAGGTCATATAAAACAGATTCTACATCGCCTCCCAAAGTTCCATCATCAAGATACCAAACATTAAATTTTGAATTTAGCTGCCGAATAATGGAATGTATGTCTAAACTAAAAATCACTGGCCCGTCAACTTGTTGACAGCCAACAGTAGATTCCAAAAGGTTGTCCCGGTACAGTAATTTAGATGGGTGTCTGTAACATTGCCAAAGGAAGCTATAAATTTGGGGTATTTCATTTCTAATTTCTACCAGCAAGGTGTCCCTATTAACAGAATTAAAGGCATTCGTTATGTCAACCTTCAGGATGACCTCTCCTTTGCCAGAATTTAGGTAGGTCGACAAGGCGTGTACGGCAGCCTCACAGCCACCTTTGGAGCCGTAACACATATACATTAAAAACAGTGATATTCACAATATTAACACCAGAAATAAGGACAAATTACGTGCTCCATTTCACCGGCTTCACAAGGTTCATAACTCGTTTGTTGGGCTTGGTATTACTTTTTATAACAAGTTACCCTCTTCTTTGCTAGATTTGCCTTTTAATGCGTTTAAAACTAAAGTAAAATCCAAACTTTGTTCAAGGGCATACTATTCTATCAACGACTACTTAAATGATAAGAATTGTTGGTCGCTGTGATTAACTCAAGACAATGTTTATGTTCTTTCTCCAGAATTAGCCTACCTATTGACAGGTTATATGAGTTCATATAATTGTTTATTTTATTTGACTGTATAAGTCAATTTATTTTAAATTTTATTTTCGTTTATTATTGACATAATCTTCTCATTACAATGTTTTTTGTTGAGTTGTATTGCAATATGTGGTTAGCTAGCGACCTCGATAACTAATTATATTATTCTTACAACCGGCAGCAAGTTCGTCATGCTCCCTTAGTTGTCACTGCTTGCGGTAGCGTCGGGGGTCGGGTTACCTCCTTCCCTCTAATATGGCGAGGGGGGTAATGGCTGATTTTTGCGTTATGCTCGTGAACGGGTGCTGCTTGTGGTGACTGGTCGTCTTGCTGACCATTGTTTTGTTTTGTTATTAGTAATTAATTGTTTATTTATTTTACTTTGTTGGTCCTAGTGCATCATTTGTGACTGTTACAACTATAGCTATATGTAAGCGGGCACGCCTTTTATGCTTGGAGGCTTTTATTTGGGCATTAAGTTCTGTTTACGTTTTTATCTCTGCTTGAGAATTAATAGTTTTCGGTGTTTTGCTTTTCTTTTTTTTTTGTTGGTATAGTGGTGTGCTAGCTGACATATGGCTAATAATTTAATGTTTTATGTTGCACGTAATGTAAATTGTTTTGCATACTGTTGTATAGAATCCATTTTTTTCCCTCTAACTGAACAGACAGCTGTGCTGCTGGGGAGTTTCTTGACCACTTCTTCTTCCCAGCTAAAGCACTAGGAAGTGGTGAAGGGTGGGCGTTTTGGGGGACTGTCTTATGTAATTTTGACGTTCGAAAAGTGCTGATTCTCAGCCTAGTTTGAATAAATGACTTTTGATTTGATTTGATTTGATTTGATTTGTAACCTAGCTGCAGGGGCTGAAATTTCTCTAAAAGAGGCTGAAAATAAGTATCGGCAACTCTGGCCTGTATTATCCGTCAAAAGTTGGTAGTCCCTTTTGTAGAAGAACACGGTATAACAATGATGCAATTTTAATTGGTAGTGTTTTTTATCGACAAATTAGAAATTATATTTTTCTTACAGAAGCCATATTGTTTCATGTGACAAGCAATTTATATCCGATCTTGAATGCTTTGCTTTTTTATATCTTATTAAGTTATAAGTAATCGTTTCCTTATACGTACAGTAGTGTAAATATTATTTGTTGTGTTAATTATTTGTTTATTTACCTAAGAATGGTGTTCTGTTGTGAAGTTTGCGCCGATAGGTAACGTGTGTTTGTTAGAAGTGAAAAGCAGTAAGTTTTCGCAATTATCGTTTAATGATAAGATTCAAGTTGTGGCTAAAGGTAGATGTGTGCCCGAATTATACGAGAATCAATCCAAAAATATGATATTTGCATCGTCAGAAAATCGTTTTTTGAAACTTGAATAATGTGGTGAGTTCTTGTATTTATAACTTTAGTTTTTACAGGATGATTTTCAATGTTTTATTGTTTTCAAATATTATAAGTCAATAATGACTATTTTGAGGGTCATCATATGTAGAGCGTCGCTGTGATATTGCGCGAATTACTTTTTTTGGTGTCAGTATGCGTGGCCTACCCTCCGTGGAGGACCACTGCATGCCACTATGCCGGGGTCGTGGGAAAGTCCGAAAGGCAACACAGGCAACGGAAGGAACACGGGTGGGTTTTAGTCAGTAAGAGTCTGACACCCTTCCGCTCCGCCCAGAGCCGGAGCAGTTATTTGATAATTTCCCATCCAAAAAAAAAAGGTATAGTGCCACAAACTTATCTAACCAGGTGACTTTAATTGGAATTAACGAAATCACTATGGAAAGTGACAAGGTCTTTCATGTTTTGTTTACAGACAGCGCCACCGTCACCGGTCAGATGGGCTTGCTGCACTTTGACTAAGGAAGCCGAACTACAGCGAGTTATGACAGGGACATGAATAGAGAAAGTCGTAGGCGAGAACAAGATACAGTGAATGATTGTTCGTTTTTGTTCCTATTTTTTCTTTGCGTCATATTTACTACAAATAAATGTATTTATTTTTTTTTTCTTTTTCTAAGGTAACGTTCGATTTCATAGATTTGTTGAAAGAATGTTTTTCAGAAATATAACTATAATCGGTAATATTATCGTTTTATTTCTGTAAAACATTGACAATTCGTTTGTGTATTGGTAGCGTTTCGTTAGTTAAGTTACTTGACCATACATAACATATACATACATAATCAGCCTATAATGTTTCCACTGCTGGGACACAGGCCTCCTCTCTGTGAGAGGGAGTGGGCCGTAACCCACCACGCGGGCCCAGTGCGGGTTGGTAGATCTCACATGTGTTAGAATTTTTGGTTCTAGGACATGCCGCTTTCCTCACGATGTTTTCCTTCACCGTTTTGAGTGGTGATGAAATAATTTACAAAAAATAAAGCGCTTGTCTGGGTTCGAACCTACGACCTACAATTCGTAAGTCGCGGCCGTTACCATTGGGCCACCACTGCTCACACATACTTGACCATAGATGGCATTAAGACGCTGACAACACCTAAACCGCGCTCACTGACAGATTGCATAGAAAAGAAAGAGAAGTGCGATGACACAACGCTTGTAATATATTGCAAAATATGAAGCAATTATCTATTTGCTCAAAATTGAGTTGAGTAATCGAAAATAAAAAACAACCAAGTTCTGCATTCAAATAAGACATTCTTGTTATTAATTAAATACGTAACGTATGTTGATATATAATACAGATATTTTGGATTAGAACTCAAGGTAAGAGGTTAGTTTAACGTTAGTTTAACGTTAGTTTGTATCGAGACTTTTTTTCAAAACGTGTTTTGGTAACAGCCAAGTTTTGGTAAATATGTTCAAAATTAACATATATTTTTTCCGCTACCACAAACCTTACAGATTTGGCATTTTTTTTTTCTTAAGAGTAGCCTATTTTGATCAATTGGAGATCCAATTTTGGCGCTGACAAGATTGTCAGCGCCTTAAATCAAGAAAAGTAAAGGAATTACTTTTTGAGTTACTTAATTTTGATTTGATCTTGAGTTCTTGTGAACTGAACATTTTTTTCATCGGCTTCCCACTAATGATAATTATGGCTCTGCCACTGGCACCAATGGTACATTCCATTAACCATTATTTTATTACAACGTCAATTTTAAGGTTTTTTTTTTTTTTTTTTTTATTCTTTATTAATAAGGGGTATTTATCCACACGGATACGTCAACCCCATTGTACCTTATGCTCTATTTACACACAACTATACATATTATAACTATACATATATACTATTAAAAATGAAAAAAGAATCACCGCCTAGACTTCTGAATTAATCCACAAATTATACGTTTAGTCCTTTCTGATTTAGGGTATGCCAAAATATTTTGAATAAGACCAACATCCCACATATTTAAATTAAACTCCCTAGCCAGAGATTCCCTTTCATCCTTGTTCTTAGCACATTCCATCAGCAAATGTTGCACATCATCAACTTTGTTGCATGTTTCACAATTAGGCGATGCAGCCTTTCGCATCAAGAACGCAAATTTTGCCGATGGAAAGTGGCCAGAACGAAGCCTTAACGCTAACTTAATATAACTCCTATTTAAACATTTATCATCAAACCAGGGCCCACGAGGAGGCTCGTTTTGGATGACCTTATACCAAATTCCTTTTTCTTTGGACATTTCATTGAAATATTCTTTCCAATTGTCGAAACAAACTTTCTTAAACCTTGACGAATATTCCCAGTAATCGGACATATATGGGGTAACATTGCCCGTCTCAACTGCTAGTTTCGACAGTCTATCAGCCTCCTCGTTACCGTGTAACCCTATGTGCGCTGGAACCCATTGCAACATAATCCTAATGTCATTTTTGTTGTAGCAATGAATAAGCTTAAGAATATCATAGGCTATCGATGCGCCTCTGCAACCAGAGGTACCTACAACGAGCCACATGCTGTAAAGCGCTCTTGCTATCTGTAAATATAACTACTTTATTTAGATTTTCACTAAGTGAATATGAAACCGCTTGATATATTGCAACGAGCTCTAGAGACATAATACATATATTTTCATTAATTTTATACATAGCCTTATAACCCGTACTTTGAGCGAAAAAAGCAGCACCACACCCATCTTTACTTTTTGATCCATCTGTGAAGATTTTACGCCAATCACTATATTTGGAAGTTAATTCAGAAACTACTTCATGCACCAAAGCATTGTAATTATAACATTTTTTTGAATACTTTACACATTCTAAGTCAGTTTTAATAGTATCTTTAATTTGTATAGCAGATATCCAAATGTCTAAAGAGAACATTTTAAGACTATCTGAAGTATTAATTTGCAGTTGTCCTAGTTCTTTAAAGGTAGAGGTTTTCTTTTATTTGCCCAATAGCTACTAGTAGTTAGGGAATCTAATTCTGAAATTGTGTTGACCGTTGTATTATTAGACCATGACAATGATTTTAGAATTTTCTTGTATGCGAGATATTCTCTTCTCAAAAATAATGGTGGTATGTGCAGTTCACTCTCCATTACATGGATAGGTGAGCTTCTTACGAAACCTCCTACTATTCTAAGTGCTTGGTTTTGTAATTTGTCTAGTTTGCTTGTATGTGTTTTTGCACTAGAATCATACAAGTAACAGGCATAATCAAGTCGACTTCTTATTAGCGATATATATATTCTACGCATATGTATAGTATGCACTCCCCAAGAAGAGCCTGCCAGTACTTTTAATATATTGAGGTATTTTCCACATTTATCAACAATCTCACCAATATGTTTCCGCCATAGTAAACTTCTATCCAACCAAACTCCATATTTGAAACATTCAACCACTGTTAACGGCTGACCATACACTTTTAATGAAGGCAATATTCGCCTTCGGCCCCTACTAAATATACAATAATTAGACTTGGTTGGGGACAAAGTCAATCCAATCTCACTCAGTAATTTAATTATACAGTTTAAGGCATCCTGTAAAAATCGCTCACATTTGTCTATTTGTTTGTCGCTAAAATATATAACAAAGTCATCTGCGTATTGCGAAACCATAACGGTTTTTATTTGACGACAGATTTGATGCGTGACTAAATTAAATAATAAAGGCGACAACGGGTCACCTTGTGCCAATCCCCTGTTAGTCAGCCTTGTTTCAAAACCTTCACTATTAAATGATTTAATTTTTAATTGCCTCTCATTCAAAAACGACCAAAGATAACTACAAACTCGAGACCCAACCTGAATTTCAATGCTTTTGTAACATAGTCAATTGAAATATTATTATACGCATTTTCAATATCCAAAAAACATGCAACTGTAGGGATGTTTTTTGTAAATCCAACTTGAATGTAGGAAACTAGTCTAGATAGTGCATCCAAACATGATTGTGCCTTTCGAAATCCTACTGTGTACGGAGACAGGAGTTTGTTTTTTTCCACAAACCACTCTAACCGCTTACAAATCATAAGATGAAAAATTTTACACACACACGACATCAGCGAAATAGGCCTTAATTTAATCTCACCATTAACATTATTTGCAGTTTTTGGTATGGTAATAATTTGAATATTACGCCATTGGTGTGGAACAATACCATATTTAAATATATAATTGTATATTTTCAATAGAAGAAACTTTCCTGAGTCCGGCAAATTATATAACATTGAATAAGATAGAGCATCCTGCACCGGAGCCGAATCCTTTTTTTTAAGACAACTTTCAAGTTCTTGACGAGTGAATTCGGATTCTAAAATTTCGTTTCGAGACTTAAAGCTTGGAATCAAATTAGGAACATAGTCTGGAGTCAGCGAACGTAGAAGATCAACTTGTTTGTCAATAGGAGGACACCATCTTTGTTGTTTAAAACCTTTCATCCATTTCATACGGCGCCACATTTCCTTTGCCGACGTAGTTTCATCTATAGAGTCACAAAATGTTTGCCAATCTTGGGACCTAGCTTTCTTAATTAATGTTTGAGATTCTAAGGTCATGGATTCTAATTTATTTAAATTATCAGGGGTGGGATTTTTACGGAAATTTGACAAGGCCAACCTTCGCTGTGCAACTATTTCAGACAATTTAGGGGACCAGTAACTTTTCCGTTTAAATCTTTCATTTGGCTTTAGGCTGAATTTATAATAAGGTATATGTTTACTAGCCGCGTATTCGATATAATTTATAAAGGAGTCATACATTTGTTGCACGTTGCCATTAAAAGATGCTTCATTAAACATTTTAATATTATCAGAAATCGTTTGACGATATTCGCTCCAATTTGCATTTTTTAAATTACGTTTCTTAACAATATGTACATTACAAGTTAAATTAGCTGTAATTTTAATAATCATATGATCACTTCCCAAGTTCTCATTGAACACCTGCCAATCATATTTTATTGCAACGTCAGAGGAAACAAACGATATATCTGGGGATGTCTGTTGCAAATAACCATTTACCAACTTAACTCGAGTTGCGATGCCATTGTTAAGCGATATAAAATCATTTTCCAGAGATGAATCCATTATTTGATTACCTCTCACGTCCGATTTAACCGACCAATTAGTATGATGACCGTTGAAGTCCCCAGCTATTAAAGTTTTACTAGAAAAGTGACCAAAAATATCATTCCAATCGGAAGGATGATTTTGAACAGACGACGGACAATACAGTGATACAATATATTCTAAATCTTTGCAATATAATAATTTGACACACATTAATTCAATACCCACATTACTACTACTAAATGAAACTGGGTGAGACTGAATTGACTTGTGCACCAAGATAGCAACACCGCCATAACAATCATATCTATCATTCCTATATATATTAAACCCACTAAACGTTAACCTCACAATCGAACCATGTTTCGCTAATTATTGCTATATGTATATTTTGTTGTATTAGCAACTCCGAAAAGGATACCAATTTAGGACGCAGACTCTGTGAATTCCACTGAAATATGTTAACCTTTATTACTTCTTCTGTACTATCCATTACTGAGGCAGCTTAAATATCCCAGGACATTTTCTCCAAATATAATACTAATCAGAACTTTCTTAATCTCCTCCCAAATAACTTTTAAAGTGGATAGTATTTTCTCTTCTAAATTAATCTCAGACTTATATATACTTTTTATTTTTATCCATATCATTGTCCATTCAAATTTATTTAGCAATTGCGCATTTTGCTTAAATTCTTCTTTTTCTTTATGTGCACTACTTCTATCTTCGCTCGTTTTCTGCTCCTCCAAAACATTACTTTTATTTTGACCCTTTTGCGTTGTTTTCTTTTTTGTCTTTTTTTTTGGATTCTTGATATATTCTTTTGTACCCACATTTGTATGATTTTCTTCTTCTGTTTCTTCCTCATCCTCTTCCATATCCGACATCGGTTGTTGATGCACTTCAGCTCTGGTCAATACCTCACTATAAGCTTCTTTACCAGTGTTGACTGAGGCCGAAGGGTTACTATTATCAACTGGCTGTGAAATATCATCTGTGTTTATATCTACCTTCTCCTCCATAAACAGTTGTAGGGCTCTTCGGTATGTAACTTGTTTTTCGCTCATGATAATCCGAATAGTTTTTTCTTTAAGGAACACGGGACAAGTTTTGTCCAGGACAAAGTGATTCCCCTTACAGTTTAAACATTTAAAATCCTTTATAGTGCAGTTTTCGTGTTTGCCTCCACATTTCGGGCACAAAACCTTTTTAATTGGGCAATATTTAATTATATGGCCAAATTGCCAACAACCCGAACACTGCGTCACTGGAAACACGTACGGTTCGACTTTGAACCGGCAATCATAGGCATAAATATATTGTGGTAGCACATTACTCTTAAAGCTCACTCTTACTGATTCACAATCGATCCATTTCCCTTCCAACTGTAAACGTTTTAATCTTTTTACAGAAATTAATTCGACATTCGTTTCTAAAATATCAATAAGCTCTTCCTCACTCAATTCAAGGTCAATGCCTTTCACTATTCCATACGATATTGTCATATCTTGCACTAATTGACATCGTAAGCCCATATCTTTGAACTTTTTACATTCGACCAATTTTATAGCATCCTCTTTTCTTTGGAATTGAATGAGAACTTTGTACGCGCTTTTATACTTTATCCTTAAGATATCCTTAATATTTTCCAAACGTAATAACTTGGCCATAGCTATTGGTTTCGGCAAATTCTCCACTGATGTAACACCTACTTCATGAATCGCTATTGTTACAGGTGTACTAGCGTCTCCCTTATCTTTCTCTTTGTCCTTATTTACGTCCACTGAGTCACTTCTTATTAAACGTTTGGGTTTTCTTCTTATGACAGTAATAAAACCATCATCACTATAGTCGTCTTCTCGTTCTTTTCTTTTCTCTGCTGTTCTTAATTCACTCTCTTTTGTCCTTGTTCCAAACTCCCGATTTATCTCTTCCATGTTTCCCATCTCATTTAATTGTTGTTCACATTTCTTTAAAATCTCCGACTCACTCAAATCTTCAACACTTAAATCCTCGTCCATTTTATCAAAATGTGTAAGGTATTCGTAAAAAAAGTATCGCTCAATACGTGAGACACAAAAACGCGTGCGCACGGCCCCACGTCTCGCGCCGAACTCAATTTTAAAGTTGAGAATAAAAACAGAAACACAAAATTATTTTGGTAAAATCTTTATTTTCAAAAAGAAAATGGTTCACAAAATTACAGAGTTGTCATAAGACATAACAAATGTTGCCTTTCACATGCATTAATATACGAAAATACATAAATATTGCCTTACATTATACTGAACACATGCAATTACATTCACGCTGTTTACTGAATTCGTCACACCTTTTTAAGCATATAAAGAATTCTGTCTTAGTTACATAAGTTATGATTTTATTGCCATACATACATACGAAGTTATTTTAACATCTTCATATTGGTTTTAAATATAATACGACACGCGACCTTCTTACGAGCCTTAATTTAGTTTGATATGATAAGAGAATCTCGAGCTACTCTTGTTAACTTGCAAAGTAAAATTGGTGCAGGATAATTAGCGACAGCATTTTTTTATATCTTGTTTTAGAACGTAGCTTTAAATATTTCGAAGATTTCAGATATCAAACTAAAATAAGTTTTACAGACGTTAATACTCTGAAATCGAATATATTTTGTTCCAATACGATCTTAAACTACTACTGTGATGCGGTTCCATCACTAGGTATTTAACTTAAATTTAAAAACTACTTTAAAAGAGATTTATTTTATTCGAAAAACTCAACTTTGATATGAGTTACTTGTAGAATACTTTATACGATAGTTTTATAATTACAGAGAACTATTGATTGATGAGATATTAATAGCTCTCTATTAATATATTTGACGAACATTTTCAGGTGTTATGGACACTTTTCTAAAGTACAAGACATTAATTTTTAACCAATTTGTGGAAGGTCGGCCTAAAGTTTAAAGCCGCGTTGACACAGTCAAAGTACGCTTGGACACACAGTAGATTTGACGACTACTTGCGACGTTTTTTTTTGGCGCTCTTGGATGACGGCGTCCAATCAAACTAGACTAGGACCGCATTTAACTTTTTCAAATCTACTTTGTACAAGCGTACTTTGATTTGATTTCAACGCCTAGTTGTTTGATAGGTGTTAAAATTACTTATGAAACGTCAAACTGATGTTAAAATGTATTTTAATGTTACATTTCAAAATGGTTGATGTGATGTTTATTTTTCATCAGAGACAAAAAAAAATAAATCTTAAAGGCTTCTTCTACACGATCGACATTACTTAAAGCGTTAGACTTGACCACCAGCAGGCACTGAACGGCTTGTCCAACAATCTGTTAATTGTGTGAAGTTGATACAGACATAATGATACTTAAGCCCCATTTACACGTTGCAAGTTTCTTGCCAGTGTCTCTTATAAAATGAAAGCCATAAAAGCCTTGCATTAGTAAACACTGTTTAGAAGGTTGTTGCTTTAGTTTATGGTATGCCACTGGCAGTTAAATCGCGCCGTGTAAATCGGGCTTTTATCTTATAGTTTACCACTTATTAAACTTTTGTTAGTTTTGAAAAGCCAATCATGTAGAATTACCTCAAAATTAAACATAGTTATAAATATGAGACATATACAGATAATACTAACATAACATCCTGCAAGTTTCCACAGACAAGCTTACTTAATTACGTTATTATTATTTTGTTTATAAAATGTACTCTATGGACTTAGTTACCCTGCAATCGTTGGAAGGACACGGTCGATTGTCTGTGGAAATTGTTTATGGGAATAGACGGATTTACTATGGTATATAACAATGATAAATACTGAGTGTTTACTATAACTTGACGCGTGACGCTATTGGTAGCACTGAATTTCGCAGTCATGTGATTAGTAGTTCAGTTCGTCAGTCGCCATTTTGAACTTTATTAAAACGATCAAACTTCAGTTCTACCAATCGCGTCTCGGCTTTGATACATACCTATAAAGTCGAATTATTAATTATCTGGAGTAATTTGACATTGTGCTAGCTGTCACTTTGTGTAATAAAATGGTCGTATTTATTGTAATGGTCGTTTAGTTTAAGCGATTTATATAAGTGTAAAATAAATGTAATATAATAAGTGTAAAAGTCTAGAATACAATAAACATGACCATTTTATTACACACAGCTAGCACATGCCAGATTACCTCAGTGAATGAATAATTCGACTTTAGTATATCTTAGAAAATCTATGCCAATATAAGTGTCTTCAATAATAACTAAAGAACGCATTGTCAGAAAAGTAAAGACGAAACGATACAGGATGAGAGATGAATGATTTGATGAAACATTTTGGTAGATTTTAGTTTTGTTTACTACTTAATTAAGGCACTTTTTGTAGCATGAAGCATATTTAAGCTAAGCTAAACAAAGAGACTCGTATACAAAATAAATAAGTAATTCATTATAATAATCAAGATGCATGTAGTTTACAATAAATAGGCGAAAATATATTTACCTTACTATGTCATGATATGTTCTTAATTAAATACAATTAACCCGGTATAAAAATCCGTCTATTCCATACTTCATACAATAAAAAAATGGACAACATACAAAACCTTTACGAAATACTGATCGTAATTTAGGAACTACAAAATAGCCGTAAAAGATTCGAATATGATTTAATTTTCAGTACTTCATATACAACGGTACATGGACCTTTTGGCGCGCGGCCAAAATCGGAATTAAAGGAGCCATCTTGTTTTTTCAATACAATATCTGTGACAATTTAACAAAATATGTTTACCTATAACGACCCTGTCAATGTCATTTAGGCGCCAAAAAATCCTTGTAGCACTTTAGTTCATACAATTTGGAGAGCGTACGTTTATAAAGGACACTAGCGAAGTAACGCCATAGACAATTCTCTTTATCACAGCTGTTAAAATGCACACAAAAACAATGCATCGTCCCTTGTAATAAAGCTAAGTGCGAAAATGGCTTAGCGGGTGGTCCTACCGACGTGGGCTGGCTAATAATTTATTATAGATACTTAAGGCGCTGACAAGAGGCAAATGATCTAAGTAGGCTTGTCTTTAAAAAAAAATTCCCAAATCTATAAAGTTTGTGGTAGCGGAAAAATCTTGAATATGTTTTTCTCAGAACTTGGTTGTTGCCAAAACACGTTTTGGAAAAAAATCCCGATACAAATTAACGGTAAACTAACCTTTTACCTTGAGTTCCAATCCAAAATATCTGTATTAAATATCAACGTACGTTTGGCATTTTAATAATAACAAGAACGTCAATTTGAATGCAGAACTTGGTTGTTTTTTTTATTTTCAATTACTCAATTCAGTTTTGAGTAAATAGATAATTGCTTTATATTTTGCAATAAATTACTAGCATTGTGTCATCACGCTTCTTTCTTTTCGATGCAGAGTGACAGTGCCCGTGCTTTAGCTGTTGTCAGCGTCTTAATGATAAAGGGAACTCTAACTGCCGCGTTATCGAGCAAAATAGTTATTGAAGAAAGTATGGACAAAATCATTTTTTTATATATGTTTCAGACTCATATTTCGTCATATTTTCTTGTAACAAGTCAGACGAATAAATAAAAATTAAATGCTGTTCGTTGATAAGCGCATCACTTGAGAACGGCTCGACCAATTTGGCTATTTTTTGTTTTAAAATATTCGTAATAGTCCGAATTAGGTCTTTATGGAAAGAAAAATTGGAAAAAATCCAGGTCAAAGTCGGGAAAAACTGAAAGCCCTTTTTTCTATGGGATTTTGTATGAACTATTGGAATTTGGACAGAACAACGGCTCTTGGGTCAGCTAGTCTATGATAACAGAAAAATAAGCATAGAGTTACTTAGCCGTAAACACACTTGAGTTTGAAAAGATATTCGAATCAGCATATAAAATAATAATCCAATACCGGAACGTAGTGGGACCACCCTCATAATCTTAATATCTATGTCTTACGGTAAAAAACAGTAACGAGACTTGCCTATGGTCGGTTGCGAGCAAACTATGCGCTCCACTGGCTAGCTAAATGGCTCTGAATTTTCCTAAACTCTCGACGTAGAAAAATAAATAAGATACTTAATAAAATACTTAAAAAATTATAATTATTCAAGATATCATTGACTTCGTGTCTGTAGTTGAGCGAAGATTTAAAGTAAGTTTCAGTATGAAGCCGCATTTAGAAACATTTTATTTTTTTATTGACCATCCATTACATATAATTGAGTTTCTGAGTGTGAGCGTAGAAGAAGACATGACTAATTCAAGGAGATGTATTTTTACAATGATAATAAATTTAAAAGTAGAATATTAAAACATAAACATAAATGATTGTAACTGCAGCTTTGTAGTCAATTATAATGTGAAATGGTCAACAGCAATGTTACTTTCAAAGTTCCTATAAACTGGAACTGTTTATTAATCATCTGCACACATCTTAGTTAATTACCAAAGCGAATGAACTTAATTTGGTGTTCAAAATATCATGTATCAACACTGACATGCATTAATCCTAACTGATATTATAAATGCAAAAGTGAGTTTGTTTGTTACGCTTTCACGCTAAAACGGCTGAACGGATTTTGATGAAATTCGTCACATGGGTAGACCATTATCTAGGTTAGGACAAAAGATACTTTTTATCCTGGTAGTACGTCCCCGTGGGATAATTTCCGACTCCCGAGCAAAAGCTAGTTTTACCATAAATCATGAACAAGACGAGAAAAGCAATAAATTTTTAGTTTAAGATTGATTCAGTAATTTTTATGATTAAATTAGTCTTTAAATGGGATAAATATAGAAACGGAAGTACTCAGCTGCATCCATTTAAACTGAAAAATTACCTTAATGTAGTTGGGAAAAGGCTAGGCAGATAATTAAATATTAGATGACTATTAAAAGATGCAAACTCGACTACAGACACAAAAAAATCGTTATTATATTTTGTTGTCCTCGACTTTGGTCCCCGGATCAGATCCGTGCCTTACGTCTATCAGTACAATTTGGTAAGCTAATCTATTTGATAACTAACACTGGTGCAGTCGCCAGCACATAAAGTTACCACTAACTGCCAAATTTTTCCAGATGATTTTAAACCTTAAAATGGTGATGATTAAGTTCAAATTCGAATAAGAAAATTTGACAGTCTGTGGTAACTTGATGTGCTGGCAACTGTAAAAATGAATGAAATGTAAACGAAAATTGATTATTTTGTGAATGATTTGTGTTCTTGTGTCTCATAAACTCAAGAATGGGTTCAATATTAACCACTCTGGAAGGTAGACTGCACGAGGTGTGTTATTTTAACGGTTCAGATCCCGGGCGACACCGGGAACTTACATTATTTTGTACTTTATATCGATACAAATTAGAGCGGCCCAAGTATAAAGATCCATAAATTAAATAGGCATTTAAGAAAGTGCTTTTTAAAAGTTGGCAACATCGCAAATAGCTGTCAAATATTTACCTGTTTTTATTAATTTGTTAATATTACGGTATGGATTGAGCAGTGGTGGCCCAGTGGTAACGGTCGCGACTTACGAGTTGTAAGTCATAGGTTCGAACCTGGACAGGCGCTTTACTTTGTATAAATTATTTCATCACCACTGCTCTCAAAACGGTGAATGAAAACATCGTGAGGAAACCGGCATGTCCTAGAACCAAAAATTCGAAGACGTGTGACATCTACCAACCCGCACTGGGCCCGCGTGGTGGAATATGGCCCAGTCCCTCTCACAGAGAGGAGGCCTGTGTCCCAGCAGTGGGAACATTATAGGCTGAACTAGTATACTAAAATATTAATAATGAATTGCAATTATAACACTGAATTTGATGTTGTACAAAAAAAGTATTTGGAAAGTTTCCAAATACTTTTTTTTTACATCTAAAACTAAATATTCGGTGTTACGGTATTAATTATTGCATTACATAACCATATTTTAGTTCACTAGTTAGCGATATTTCATATTTCCATACAGTAAAATTGCCAAATTAATCAAAACAGCGGAATATTTGACAGCTATTTGCGACGTTGCCAACTTTCAGAATGCATGCTCGTAAGAGAAGATATTGCCTACTTCTGGGCGAACAGAGCAAGTGGTTTTCTGGTTACTCAAACTCTTGAACTATTCCTTCATTTCACATTGTATAAGGACAGATTGTGTATCGTTTACATTTCATCACGCGTCCTCCTCGCAAATTGTCTAACATGCGCGCACTACCAAGAGCGTTGAAGCAACAAAATTAGGTTTAAGTTTGTGTTATGACGGTCAAATGTAGAGTAGCATTACTACAAGAAATCTTACCAACTAAAACCAAATGATTACTTACTAAGGAAATAATTGAATTTTATGCTTGAAACTTGATCATTTTCGCCAAGTTTAGCTATTAAAATCTAACTGAATTTATTATTGAAATTTTTAATAACATCTTCAAATTAATTATGTTGGCCAAAAATACAGTTTACCCAACTTCTGAAACACTACAAAAAAATATTGGCGTGTGCTAGCTTACATATGGCAAGTAATTTAATTTAATGTTTTGTGTTTTGTAATGTTAATTACTTTGCATACGATTTGTATAGAATCAAGTTTATATAACTAAACAGACAGGTGTCAACTGTCTGTTTAGTTGAGTTTGTTGCGCCACTTCTTCTTCCCAGCTAAAGCACTAGGAAGTGGTTTTTGGGGGACTGTCTTATTTTTGACGTTCGAAAAGTACTGATTGTCAGCCTAGTTTGAATAAATGACTTTTAATTTGTCATCTTGTCCGTTGAAAAGTTCTTCTCATAAGCCACTCCTACATTGACCCGCCACAACGCTTATCACTACACATGAGTCGGGTTTCTCACGAACCAACCGTCATCGGAGTCCAAGAGCGCGCCGGTTCCATATAAATACATCACAATATATATTTACACACTAAACAGCCTTTTTTTTGAGTTTTTTTTTTCTTTATTTAGTTTTTAACAATACATAAGGAATTATTTTCTCACTTGTAATCTTATTAGAAGTGGGAAAATTATTTTTGCCTTTTTAAGTGGTTCTAGAAGATGAGCAGTTTGTTTTTGTTATTATCTGAAAGATTTTACGTTAGAACTAGAGAACGTAGAAAAAAATCTATGTAGACTTAAATAGCCTCGTAAGGCCCAACCCAAATTTAGGTCGATATATATTTTTATGATTAGATATATAATTTAAATGATTTTAAATAGTGTCTCGGGCCGGAGTGTCAAAATTTTTTTGTCATTAAATTAGGTCGTTGGGCCTTACGAGGATAGACTGAAGATATCCCCAGCTAGAAAGCTTATAGTGCGCATCAAACTTGATGGCGGCTCTGACTTGCGCTACTCGCTGCGCAGTACCGCACTCCTCACCCCGCTGACACGTAAATTTGTTACTACGCAGCGACTCGCCTCATGTTCCAAGCCGTCATAAAGTTTGAATCAGACTGTACTCTGTGTGAAACTAGCGGTCAGTTTCTGGTACACGCGCGTAAACTTATGCGATTAGCTGTTGATAATGCATTCAGCCAATCGCAGTGACTTACGCGCGCTTAAAACAATTTCACTTTCATTTTGCGATAATTTTCGTTCGAGAAACTGGCCCTAGGTCTCATATAGACAAAATAGGCTTTAATTTTTGATACTGCAGGAATGATTTGATACCATGTGTTACTATTTTTGGCTTTCTTGTAAAAACTGCTAACATCCTAGATCAATAACAATTTGTGTAAAATTAAAAACTGGTCTTAATTCGTAGCACACGAATCAGAATCTCGCAACACCATACGATTTGTGATAGTACGTGAAATTTGTAACAATGTGTGGTTTAACAATAATCTAACGTCAGACATGCTAGTGCTAATATTTAAAAAGTGTAAAATTTTAGGAAAGATTATAAATATTGCAAAAAGGTGTCAATAATCAATTTAATTGATTAGAGACCTAAGCATGTGCAATTACATGCACAGGGCATTAAAAAAGTATTCTAGTCTTCATACAAAATGTTTAGAAAATTGTCTTTTTATTAACAAAAGATTCTTCTTTGTAGATCTAAGATCTTCATCCAATCGGTCATCGGTCCAATCGGTCGTTTTGGAATCATGTAAGTGGGTTTTATCCCGAGCTATACTTCTACTTGGGACCGAACGACGCTAGCACATTTTGAATACAACTTGAATTTCTTTTAACCAGATGAATGATCCACTGCTGATCTCAGTACTAAATCTGTCACAACAATCAACAAGTCACCTTAACAGCATGTCTGACTTCTCTTCCTGAACTCCTCACGCCTTCTCCTCGTTGAGGGGTTGTTCCTCATGCTGCTTCTCAACTTCCGTGGTAGGCTTGGAGTTGTTCCAAGGTTGTAGGTCCCCGGAGCCGAAGCTGACGAAGCAGAGAGCGCCTGTGATGTATGTGCCTGCGAGGATGTAGAACACGATCTTCCATTGTTCGGGGGTGTTCTGGGGAGAGAATAGCAGATATTATTTGATTGGGAAAAAGATTAATTAGACAAGATTTTTGTAAGATGGAGATGGAGCCAAATGAATTTCACACAGAAAGCCTTTAAAACAAGTGCTACATTTATAGATTTGGATCTGATCTTCTTAACGACTGCCAAGGGTACTTGATATGAAGCTGTTGGCTTGACGTGATCTTCGAGGCAGCAGTCTCAATGTGTAAAAAAGGTTTACTTAAGCATCACACCCAGGGCTTTAAATACCGGTAAATTTTTCATAACGTTATCTCTATTTGACAGCGTTACCGTTAATATTAAAATAACGGTAATAGATTTAACGTTATTTATGCTACATTTTATCGTTAATTTTTATTAACGTTAATTTTATCTTAACGTTACTTTTATCGTTATTTTTAAACGGGTAAAGTGGAAGTAGCGGGGCCTGAGGCGCGTGGTAGGCCGCCCGCCGCACGCCCTCGCACCGCGCTGATATCGTGCCGATCAAAACGTTGCCTTGCCTGATTCTTACGCGTGAGAAGTGCTGATAGTATAGTGAGCTGATTTAGTCAATGATAACTGATCATTTATTCAATATCTATGAGTGAAGAAAATAGTCAAGGTAATTATTGATTCATCATCATCAGCCTAGCCTTTTCCCAACTACGTTGGGGTCGGCTTCCAGTCTAACCGGATGCAGCTGAATACTAGTATTTTACATGGAGCGACTGCCTATCTGACTTCCACAACCCAGTAACTGGGTAATACAAGGGCTATCGGTAAGACTGGTTGTCAAACTTTCGGACTTCTGACGACCCGTAACGACTGTCAAAGATTTACGAATGACAGCCGGGACCAACGGCTTAACGTGCTTTCCGAGGCACGGAAGGGTCTTGGTATGTAAAGATGGTCACCCATCCACGGACCAACCGCGGCAAGCGTAGCTTAATCTGATCGATTGACCCGTGCGGCTGTTATTATTTAGCCACAAGCCCCTCTAATTAATATTTATTACAATAGTCGTCTTACACATACAGGATTTAACAGACGACCGTGCCGCCGCACTATGGTAAAGCCCCATACAAAGCCGCCTCAAAACCGTTTCACGTGAATGTCGTTGTTATGGAATAAAAATAATAAATTAATATAGTCTAATAAATAAGCTTTTTATTCGCATTTTTTTTTAAATTAAATTTGATTTATAAATAGGCATCAAAGCTAACTCTTGTTCAATAACGTAATTTTGACGCAATACGTTACTGCAATTCAATGCCACATAACTCGAAAGTTTTTGATATAAATGTACCAGTATTATACATTTTTGGAATGCTTATAATCTCCTCATAACGTTTCATAATTAATATTATATATACAATATGTAACAAAAACCCTGTTGTTCCTTTTAGGAACGTATACATTTACCTATAAGCAGAACATTGATGAAATTATAATTTAAAAAAATTAAGCATTGGCTAGTCGAGAGGTCAAAATCAAATAACTTTTAAAATCGACACATTCCAAAAAATGTTTACAGTATCTGATTTTACAAGTACATCTTTATTTCGCTAAATAGCCTACGAGCTCAGCGGCTTTCATTGAATGCGACAAAAGATACCGCCAAAAACTGCCGCCGCGCACGTGCCCCGGGTCGGTACCACGTGCCTACCTACACCGCCAACCCGCCACCCGTCTCCCTGCGAATCACTTTAGTCTCCCGCGCACGTTACTACCGAATGGATGTTATTATTGACCTACGTAATGAGTGACTTGTGTTTTGTTTACGTAAACGTTGACCATATCTTATTCTAACGTAGAATATTTTAATATGTTGATGTGTCTTCGGAAATGTAACTGCAATTATGCAGAAGCACGCAGACTCTACCAAGAACGTTTTGCGAGTCTACCATTACCGTCGGCGATGGTATTCCAACGTTTGCACATACGTACGTACAATACCGGCAGTGTGCACGGGCGAGACCAACAACGAGCTGACGCAGGCAGACCAAAGACTCGAGACATAAGTCTTGGACTTGCTTGAGCACGATAAAACGCGAAGTACACGCTCAGTGGGACACGAACTCGGAGTGAACCTTATGCGCGTTAGGAGAGTACTCAAAGAAGATGGCCAGCACCCATTTCACTATTGTCGCGTCCAATCACTACTTCCCTCCGACTATGAGCCAAGAAGTGTAGAGGTACAAGGTGGTCATATCGAACAGCAACTCCGTGGCCGTCAAGTAGATATCATAATAAATTAATGCATTAAAATGTAAATAGGTACATCAGGTTTGACAATAGGTTTGTAAATAGGTACATGTGACAGACGCGGCGAATTTGTTTTTTTTTTAACGTAGTGAAGTGTTAAATGTAGTTTTAACAATTATCAATTGTGCTTAAAAAGAGTGTAAACCAAGGCTTTCAAAAATTAATTCGTTTAAGTGATACTGAAAAACAACAGCTGACAAGGTCACGAACTTGTGTAGAAAAATAGGTAGATATGCGGCGGCGGGCGGCGGTTTGTACCGGCGCGGCGGCACCGACCAAAGAGTGTGGCGGGACCGTTCTATCTACTTCTGGTTTCGCGTCATCGCTTCATGCAGAATTGCAGAGGTAACAAATCAATTAAACATTACAAATATTAATAATTAAATATTTATTTTTATTTTTTCTATTGAACAGTTTTTTATAAATGACTTGCTTTATCGCTTAGTAAACCGATTCTTAAAACGTAGGTAGAAGGAACAACAGGGTTTTTGTTACAAATTGTATTACTTTGATAAAATAAAATTAACCAATATAGTTTAAGATGGTATGTTTATAAGGTTATTTTTTTTAACGAGACATTTACCCTTTACCGCTGCTTGCCGCTGTCGAGATATTTATTGTATTAAGATCTTTATACATTAGTTTACGCTAGGAGAAAAAAAAATTGCTCTTACTTGCTCTTTTTCTGACACGGTGCTAAAACATATCGCGAGATAAAAATTATATTTTTTTTTCAATTTATTTTTATTTCTCATAAAATCATTTGTTATCTATGTCTATTAAGGTCAAATTAATAAAAAGTTAATTACAGTGATATTATTATTAATAGTTCTTTGTGGTTTTGGTACAGTTTTGACCACCTTACTTGATAAAATATGGTCACTATCTATTAGGGTCGAAATAAAAACAGGTTGGTTATGGGAAGAGTGCAAATTATTAGTATCTTATCTTTTTGCACATAGCACTATTTCATATGCCTATAAAAGGATGGTGAGCCCTGAAACATTCACAGTTGTTGGTCAAAATTCAGTTGCCCTAAAAAGCAGTTAATTGCAAAGTTGACTGATTTGAAAAATGGGTTGAATTTGTTTGTAGTAAACGTGACTTGTGCAATTTGTTGATAAATGGGCATAATATAGAAGACTACTTCCAAGAAAATTTAAATTTGTCACCAGAGGATATGGCTACTGTGGTCTTCTACATTCAAAGAAACTTGGTATCAAAATGTAACGTACGCTGGAGAAATGTATCTCAGATAAAAGACCGCTTTGAAAGTAAGAAAGTCAGCTGGTTAGATGGTCAATTTCGTGTTCCACTAGAGTGTCGAGTCACGGTTAATGACCCTAATATGCCTGGAAGTAGTGGCGGCAGACCCTCGAAACCATACGAAGCATCTTCAGAAAAAAACAAAAGAACGAAAAAACATGGAATTAATATAAAAGTACGGATCGGACTGTGTTCTCAATGCATATGCTCAGGAGTTACGGTCTATGGATGAGACGGAGGAGGCCGCAATCGTCAATATTATACGAACTGCATCAAAAAATTATAAGATTTTTTTTGTTAAATACGTAACGGGGAACTCTGAAGACGTTACACCTTTTTCAAAGGAAGAAGCACTACGGACATTTATTGACAAAGAACAGTATAGTAAACTTCGACTTTGTTTGGCGGACAAAAACTGATCAGTGTTTCCTTCTTATCCAACTTTAGTTGAAGCGAAGAAGAAGTGTTACCCACCAGATTTGAGCATAACCATTACTAACATAAGTTCAAAAGTCAATCTGCAGGACTTGTTGGATCATACTGTGGCACGTAAATTACTAATTGCTTCAGTTTACTAAAACGGTTTAAGAAAGTTGAAACTATTCTGTAAATGACCCGTCGCAACCCGCGACGGGTCATCCGGGAAGAGTGAGTACAAGCAAGTTTTGCCCGAAGAAAGCGATTTTATATCAGATGCAAACCTTTTTATTGCTTCACTTGTACCCATTAGACTCATAGATGAGACAACTAATACTGTTGTTTGGAAGAATGAAACTTGCTCATCTGTAAGATATTGCAGACTTATATTGTTAGAATTTGCCAAAGAAACTCCTGAAAAAACCGCGTCTGTTGTGGCTGATATCAACAACCAAAAACAAAATCTGTCTCCATCCCTGATAAATAAGAATGGCGAGGTAATCGAAATTACTCATGACCTATTTTTAACCATGATTGATGGTAAAGTGGCACAAGTTTTAACTGAAACTCGTTCGAGCGCTTCTTGTACAGTTCGTAGTGCTGCTCCTCGGCAAAATAATAACTTAGAGGCAGTTAGGACACGAGATGTGAACGAAAGTTCATTTCAATACGGACTGTCAACACTGCATGCTTGGATTAGGAGTATGGAGATGCTCTTACACATTTTTTATAACTTGTCTTTTGAAAAGTGGTCAGGTGCCTGAAAATAAAAAAAAACAAAGACGAAAAGAAAAAATTGGCACAAAAGCGGTTTAGGAAGGAAATGGGACTACATGTCGATAAACCTTGACAAGGCACTGGAAATAGCAATGACGGAAACACAGCTCGGAGATTCTTTTAGAATTACTCTTGCTCTGCTGCAGGCATTACAGGTGTAGACGTAGAACTTATAAAACGAATGTAGATAATAATGTATGTCATCTGGAATTGCTATTAATTCAAAAAAATTCGGTGAATACGCATGTAGTACCTACAGCCCAACTGTACGTAGATATTTATAATTGGTATTATATGCCTTCCTACGTGCATAAAATACTTATTCACGGAGAAAAAATCATTGAGTACTACGTTATTTTACCTATCGGACAATAAAATTGTCCGAAGACGCGCAAGAATCCAAAATAAGGATTACAAAAAGTTTAGACTTCATCATTATAGAAAGTGTTCAAGAGCGGCTACAAATAAAGACGTGTTCCATACCTTATTGTACACTTCTAAACCATATATATCAAGTTTGAGAAATACCTCAGAAACAATATCAAAATAACTTTTAGATGAAGCCACGGCCCTTCTTGCCTATCAACGAAAATCTGTAGGGGCTTCCTGAATTTTGTATTTTATTTTTCTCGTTTGCTGCAATTATTCAATTTTGTATAAATTAAACAAAAAACAAATTATGTTTTTTTTTTTTATAGAATGCATGTATTTTTTTAAGTAACTAATAAACAGAATTTTCAAAATCGAAATTATTTACATTAAACTTTATACATCCAAGAAAACGTTTGCAAAATTACAGCTCATTTAGTTTTGAAACGACTGAGATACGGAGTTTATACGAAACACGCGGTTTTCCCATAGTGCGGCGGCGGAGCGGCAACAGTGTACCTAAACAGATCCAATGCTAAGCGAGCGCACAAAATGTAAACCTACAGAACGGCAACGTAGAAAAATAACGGTAAAATTAACGTTATTATCATATTTTACGTTACTGTTAATTAACGTTAAATTACTGGTAATGTTAACAAGTAACGTTAATTTTTTTGTAACGTTAGTAAGGTAACACATTAAAATTAACGTTACATAACGGTTATTATTTTGTTATTTGGTAACGTTAACAAGCCCTGATCACACCTATTGCAAAAATAACTATAGAGAACGATTGATCTGTGAGGTCATGCAGGAAAGAGCAAGATATTTTAATAACTCTAAGATTAAACATTAATTTTAACTTACAGTGTCCTTGGTCAATTCTCCGACCATGAACGTGGACAGCCATCCTCCGAAGGACGACAGTGTGTTCGCCATACCGAAGATTGTACCTGTAACGTTACATTTAAATATTTAGAACCTACTCTATTAGCTAGGACTCAGTCGCAAAATGAAAACTTTGCAAAATGTCCATTCTCAGAATGTCTCTTTCGCAAAATGACCTGCACTTCGCAAAATGTCCCTTTTGTAAAATGTCCATTATCAACATGACTTTCGCAAAATGACCACTTCGCAAAACGTCCACTCCCAGAATGTCTCTTTCGCAAAATGAATGTCTCTTTCGCAAAATGAATGTCCCTTTCGTAAAATGTTCATTCTCAGAATGTAAAATGACCACTTCGCAAAATATCCCTTTTTTTTAATTTCATTCAATCCTTCGTATCAGTACAAGATCGGTCAAGTGCGAGTCTGAATCGCGCACAGAAGGTTACTTAATAATCTTTTCATCAGATAGGTTCGTATTGAATCGTTTGCGAGGTTTATTTATTTTGATGGTGGTTTTTAATTCAACAACAATTGCACAAAAATTAAATCAAATATAATTTGTATTTTTTTTTCTTGCTTTGAAAAAAAAATTACAAATTATACAAAAATCAAATATCTTTTTTCCCTCTACCTAATAATTATATATTTTTTTGTATTTTTTTGCACTGGGCTCAAACAATATAAAAAATGAGCGAGCCTTACAGTAGTCGCATCTGATGTGTACGAGTCTGACATTTCACCTTGGTAATCAGCAACTGAGTAGCGACAGAAATTAACCTCAGGATTTAAAAGCTAAATACTGAAATATTTATTTGAATAATATTATTCATTACTAGTGATGGTCCACTGGTCGAAATTCGACTCCCTCTACTTACAACGACATAGTACTTACTAATTCCATTATATAGTACTTTTATTCATTCAGACTTGTTACAGTTGTAATGGCAAACGTCATTTGATTGAAATATGTTTTATTTTTATTATTTTATTAATATTTTACATAGATTCATATAAATTTTGTGAATGTGAGAACGTTGTAGACTTAAAGTACCTGGTACGTCTCGACAGGCCTACACTGTCCTCCCATACCTATTAACACTGTAATTTGAAAACATTGTAAAAGCCAAGCCAAATTTTTTAAAAGAGTAACCATGGAATTTCTTCCGGCTATTCTCCATAGGAAACGACCAATTGGAACCGTGCACCTAGCTTCTGACGTTTCACAAGTGCCCATGTACATGGGTTTTTGTGAAATAAAATATTTTGATTCATTTTAATTTGACTTACTTATTCCATGCTCAAACTGTCACTTCCTGTCTACAGACTTCCGTCCCTTTTCACGAAACCACTCCCACAGAAAGCGAGAGGAAAGATGTTACACATCAAAAACAAAGACGTAGACTACCATCATAAGAAAAAAAAAAAAAAAGGTTTACATAATATCTATCACGCGAAGTCTAGTAATTGTTCTTTAATACTAACCACTGAAGTTAGGCGCGATATCCAGTCCGTTGCCGAGGTAACCAGCAGTCACGGCGCCGTTGATGGTGAGCGCTGAAGTAAAGATTGCGATGGACCACACGCGGTCACCGCCGAGGTACGCCTGCGCTATCATCAGCAGACCTGGGAAGGTTTAATTTTAGAATTAGAAATATTGTACGAGGGCTGCACTAAAAGTATCGCGAATGGAATATTTCCACTGTTCCTGTCATACTAAAATCTTTTTAATTGAAAACTCCTTGGTTTTAAAAATCTAATACCATTTATTTATTTAAAAAAAGATTCTCGGTCTTGTCACAAGGTTTTGTCAAACTTGTTTAGTCGTTGAGAAAATGGAATTGACTCGAGAAAATTCAAGAGCGATGATTTATTATGACTTTCGAAGTGGTTTAACACAAAAACAGTGTGTTGACCGGATGATTTCTGCATTTGGTGATGAAGCCCCATCCAAAACCACAATTTATCGCTGGTTTGCTGAATTTCAACGTGGACGTGTCAAGCTCAGTGATGATCCCCGTCAAGGTCGTCCAAAAACGGCAGTCACCCAAGAAAACGTTGATGCTGTGCGTAAGCTGATTGAGGAAGATCGGCATGTGACATACCGCGAAATTCAGGCAACTTTAGACATTGGCATGAGTCAAATACAAATAATCTTACATGAACAATTCGGTGTTAAAAAGTTGTTTTCCCGATGGATACCGCATTCGCTCTGTGAATAGCAAAAAGCGGCTCGCGTTACTTGGTGCGTCAGAACTCTCGAAAGATTCCACGCAGGATCCTCAAATGCTGTATACAATATCGTATCAGGTGACGAATCCTGGATATACGCGTACGAACCCGAAACAAAAAACCAGTCACGAGTTTGGATGTTCGAAAATGAGTTAAAGCCAACAAAAATTGTTCGTTCACGGAGTGTTGCAAAAAAAATGGTGGCCACGTTTGTCTCCTCTTGAGGGACAAAGAACGGTTAATGCAGAATGGTATGCTAACATTTGTTTGCCACAGGTCGTTTCTGAACTCCGTAAAGAGAACTACAACCGCCGCATCATCCTCCATCACGACAATTCGAGTAGTCACACCGCGCACAGAACAAAAGAGTTTTTAGAGCAAGAAAACATAGAATTATTAGACCATCCGCCGTACATCCCCGACCTAAGCCCTAATGGTTTCTATACTTTCCCTAAAATAAAGAATAAATTGCGTGGACAGAGATTTTCATCACCTGAAGAAGCTGTGGACGCCTACAAAACGGCCATTTTGGAGACCCCAACTTCCGAATGGAATGGTTGCTTCAATGATTGGTTCCATCGTATGGAAAAATGTGTCAAATTTCGCGGAGAATACTTCGAAAACCAATAAATACATTTTTAAATAGTAATGTTGTGTCACTTCCTTGATTCCCGAAATTTTCAGTGCCGCCCTCGTAATCCTTATGAGACTCTAAAAAGGCCCTATATTCCTTTATACAACTTCTAACACCTTAGTTTAGTTTACTTGCACGGTGTAAGACAGAGGTAAGCCACATCATCATCTGCCTGCCTTTTCCCAACCATGTTGGGGTCGGCTTCCAATCTACCCGGATACAGTTGAAAACCAGTATTTTACATGGAGCGACAGCCTGTCTGACCTCCACAACTACTACTACTACTGGCTAACACGGTACCCTTCGGTAAGACTGGTTGTCAGACTTCTGGGCTTCTGACGACCCGTAACAATTGTCAAAAAACTACAAATTAGCCGGGACCAACGGCTCAACGTGCTTTACGAGGCACGGAGGGGTCTTGGTATGTAAAGATGGTCATCCATCCACGGACCAACCGCGGCAAGCGTAGTTTACCCAGATCGATCGACCCGTGCGGCTGTTATTACTTATCGAGCCACTATTGAATGGACCAGTCTATTCTAAAAAAAAACTAACCATTTTTATCACGAAGGCTTATAGGTCATTAGTTTTTCTCGTATAGCTATAGAAAAGACAGTGAAAAAAACACACACAAACAGGCTCAGATTTCAGAGCAGAATGATGCAAGAAATCTGACTCACTTACATCCGTCCTGGGCCTCAAGTCTGCTATTACAATAGTGTCAGAATGGTCTGTTCCGATCCTCATTAATGACGCCATTATATTAGTAGATTACCAAACTTGTCAAAATCAACAATTACAAAATCAATGATAGACCATTCTGACACTATTGTAATAGCAGACTTGAGGCCCTGTTCAACATTCCTTTTTAACTGTCTGTCCAGAAGTTAACTCGACAGTCACTCATGAATAACTTATAAAGCACAGGCCACGATGGGAACGAGGCTAAGTTCGTTTAGCTTCGCTCATGTAGCAACCGCGTGTTTGCATACTTCGGTTCACAACGCGAACTATGAACTGAAGTATGAAAAGACACGGCATAGCTACACGAGCGAAGCTAAACGAACTTACCTTCGTTCCCAGTGTGGCCAACAGGGTCGCATCTGAAACTATTCGACATAATATACCGACAAAAATTTCACAATCACAGCGAGTATTGAGTGCAGCGTGGGGATTTCGATTTCCACCCTCCATTTCTCCTCTAGGTATAATTATTATTGGACATAATAATCTGCTAATGCTTACCCGGCAGTCCCACCGCGAATCCAGTGAACAGTTTCCTAGCGGCGGTGGTGGACAGCTTGCCGCTCCGTCTCAGCGAGTCAGCGAGCACTGATGATGCAAGTGCACACAGATACTTGCCGAGGTATGGCAGAGATGAGAGGAGGCCGTTCTGTGGACAAAACGAACAACGTATTAATAATTTATTCCGTTGATTACATTAAAGTTAAAAACTATATATTTAAAGAAAATTTTAAAGAAGGGACATGTGAAATCGAGGCCTGTTTCCCGTTTATTTTATCTGACTGTCGTTAGTAAGTATTTCAACTTCTATGTTTCTATCAAATATTAAGAGGTGGCTAAGTAATCCAAACATCCGCTCGGGTCAATCGACCAGGTTAGGCTATGCTTGCCGCGGTTGGTCCGTGGATGGATGACCATATTTACATACCAAGACCCCTCCGTGCTCTGTAAGCACGTTAAGGTGGTCGCAAGCGCTACTGCTGAGCCTGAGCTCCTGGGTTCGATTCCTAGGTCGGGCAAAGTGTTATTGGGTTTTTCTATCTGGAATTTCGCAGTAGCAGCCCGGAGTCTGGCTTTGTGCCCAGTTGATGGCAATAGGCTCGCCCCCTATTACATGGGACTTAAACATAACTGGCGAAATGTGGGTGTACTACAACTCTGCCCAACCCTTCGGGGAAACAAGGCGTGATGTTGTTATTAATAAGCAAAAATCAGGATCTATCTGACCCCGCATAACTGGCGAAATGTGGGTGAAATGTAGGTGTACACCTCTGCCTTACTCTTTGGGAAAAACAGGCAATATTTTATGGGCATGATACAGGAAAAAAACTCAATTTTGCGACTATGAACTAATAACCATCGCTGGATTTGTGTAAAGAGGTCAACCAAATACAGTTATAATCAGTCTGTAGTCAGTAAAATGGGTCCAATAACGGTTGTATTGTACTGAAGCCATAATCAAGCGTCGTAAAAGTTTGATCGATGAGTCCAATGGCGATTGTCAAATTACAATGTCAAGGCTGACGGACAAAAGAACGATTAAACTGGGACATGGTTTTTGAATGCTTTTGCGTGTCTATGACAGATCATCATCTGCCTAGCCTTTTCCTTGCTGGGCTTCCAGTCTAACCGGATGTGCAGCTTAATATCTACCAGTATTTTACATGGAGCGACTGCCTATCTGACCTCCACAACCCACTTAAGACGCTGACAACACCTAAACCGCGGTCACTGTCAGATTGCATAGAAAAGAAAGAGAAGCGCGATGACACAACGCTTGTAATTTATTGCAAAATATGAAGCAATTATCTATTTACTCAAAATTGAGTTGAGTAACCGAAAATAAAAAACAACCAAGTTCTGCATTCAAATAAGACGTTCTTGTTATTAATTAAATACGTAACGTATGTTGATATTTAATGCAGATATTTTGGATTAGAACTCAAGGTAAGAGGTTAGTTTAACGTTAGTTTGTATCGAGATTTTTTTTTAAAACGTGTTTTGGTAACAACCAAGTTCTGGGAAATATGTTCAAAATTAACATATATTTTTTCCGCTACCACAAACTATACAGATTTGGCCATTTTTTTTTAAGAGAAGCCTATTTTGGTCAATTGGGTCTTGTCAGCGCCTTAATGGGTAACACGATACTTGTGTGATAGATCTAGATTCTAGATTATTATTGATTAACTTTGTTGGTTGCCGCAGGAAAAACATACAACAGAATTGTTACTGAAGACCAAATGTTTGTGTACCTATGTTTAATAAATAAATATTCATTCAAACATTATAAAAAACAATGTATTAATATAATTATATCAAAACAAACCTAAAATTGTTGAAAATGAAACTACTTACTTCTTCCCAAAACAAGGAAGAGATCCAGGCAGTGATCATTTATCTCACATTTGTCCAAAAATCATTTAAGTCTCCTTGAATTTTTATATTTATACCTCGGTATTTTAGGCACCAGTTCCTCACAAAAGGTAGAATATATTTTAATGGAGTTAGCGAACTATTTATTTAAATTTCCAAGATAATTTTTTAATTTAGAAAGTCTTAAAATATGAATAGGTATGTAAAATTATATCAAAAACCGGCCAAGTGCGAGTCGGACTCGCGCACGAAGGGTTTCGTACCATTATCTATAAAAACGGCAAAAAAATTATGTCTGTTGTATGGGAGCCCCCTTTAATATTTATTTTAGTCTGTTTTTTAGAATTTGTTGAATAGGTATATAATACCATCTGTGAAAATTTCAACTGTCTATCACCATTCATGAGATACAGCCTGGTGACAGACTGACAGACAGACAGATTGACAGACACCCGGACAGCGAAGTCTTAGGAATAGGGTCCCGTTTTACTCTTTGGGTACGAAACCCTAAAAAGGGAGGGGAAATAATCATAGCATCAAAAAATGTTATAGGATTGAACTCTCAGTCATTACATTAGACCATTTGTAAAGAGAGCAATAAATTATTTTTTTAGAACATGTGTCCCACCTCAAACCAATATTTCAAGTCTTTTTCAGTATTCACAACAATTTTTATGAAGTGTCAACCGATTAGCAGAATGAAAACTCTCGAAAAACCCCGTTTTCACCGCAACAAATCATAGGCAGGATATTCATATTTGATGAAGTCCATGTAGCAGAATAGAGGTCATTATTGGTTGTTTAAAATTAATAGCCACCAGCAAAAAAACTTGTGGTATTCTTAGAAAGAGTACCACAGGTTGAGGAAAAAGGCTGACAAATTGTAGTACCTAAGTAGATATGGATTAATACTTTTATTTTTATTTTATGGCGAGCTGCGTTGGCGCCGTCGTCGTATCGTCAGCCTATACGTACCTAAAGGGGAAGGTACTTATGGGTCACCGAGGCCCCCGCAACACAGGCAACAGGAAGGAATACGGGTGGGTTTTAGTCAGTAATAGACACACCCTCCCGCTCCGCCCAGAGCGGGAGAAGTTATTTGATGATTTCCCACCCTCAAAAAAAAAAAAACAAAAAAACAAAATACGTACCTAAACATCCATTGTTCAACTGAATGAGTCTTACTTCAGATTACCTATTTATTCCACAATGGACAGTCAAAGAATGAATCAAAAATAATACCAACTGAAACACATAGTTGCTTCACTGCTGGCGAGATTGGAGATGATTCTTCAATTCTTTCTTCCTACTGATCATGTTCAGAAACCTTTGTCAGAATCCGTTTATTTTGCTTCTGTAGTGGATACGAACACTATAGTTAGAATTATTGAATAATATAGATTATAGAAAAGAATTAGAATAACACTAATACTCAACTTTGGACGATTTATCACATTTATCAATCAACTACATGAACGTTAACAAAATACATTTAAAATACGAAAATACGCCACTTTCCCGCTAAAAAGTTTTTATCAAATGACGTTCCGATATTAAAAGTAAAACAGGCACAGGGCTCGTACTCGTAACCATTCCGCCTGGCGGCTACCATTTTTTGAAGAGCTGATGTTTGTAAAGCTTAGGTAGTTTATACAAAGTTTTGCCTATTTTCCTTAGGTTGCTAACACTATATTTTGGTGATCGTATAATAGGTTATTACCACCGCCGCGTATACTCGCTATTATTCGATATTCGGAATTACTTGTTTTTTTTTTGCTTTTCGTCGAATACCGAATAATAGTGTATATTATTCGACATTCGGCGAATAGTTGTCTAAATAAAAAAAAAAAAGTTTTAATGAACACAAAACTATAGACACACTTAGTATTATTACCATTAATATGTATAAAAAGTTAGCCAAAAATCAGTCATGTTGAAGTTAATTAGTTAGGCTTTTTAATTAATAATTTAATATTTATATAATTTAATAGGGGCAGATTGTGATTGTAATATTATTATTTGAGAAAAAATAAACTATTTTATATAATCCCTCTTTTATGTCGAGTAATAATGGCGAGTATTCGACTATTCGCCATAGGGAATGGCGATTAATCGGTATTCGACTATTCGCGGCATCTCTGCTGTATACCCTATCCTCTTGACATAATCCTACAGTTGCCACACCAACAGGAAAGATAATGTGTAGTCTTAGGTGCAGCGCCGACGACAGACTTTTTAAACTTGACTTTTGTGTGAAGGAGTGTGCTGCACACACAAATGTGATTAATTACATTTTATTAGCTCACAAGCTTTCGTTAATCACTACTTCGCACAAAGTCTGTCGTCTGCGCTGCACCTTATACGGAATATGGCAGATTCTTGCATAATATTAGGGTTCCGTAACGCCTACGCTAGAATAGAAAGTTAGTGTTTATTGTTATAGCAACACAATTGACGACCATTTTCCCCAGCTAAGTGTAGGTTGTACGGAATGTTAGATTGCAGTTTACGTTTAATTTAACTACTAATCTTGATGCATAGTTCTGCCGATTCTTCAGCAGGCTTCCAATTAGCTCAAACTTGCAATAAAAATACTGATAGAGGAGGTTTATCTTGTACTGGGAAACGAGAAAATTAAAATAATTAGGTACCTAAGTAATAAGTATCAAATAAATAAGTATGTACAGTCGCCAGAAGGGACTAAAGGGACTAAAAATCACATCAAGTTAACACAAACTGTCAAATTTTCTCAATCGATTTTAAACTCAACCATCAACCTTTTAAGGTTTAGAATCATTTGGAGAAATTTTACAGTTTAATCTTCTACCTACAGTTTACATGATGGTCATGATTCTACGAAAATGGTCGCAATCTTTGCTTTAACATTTAACGTGTATTGAAAAAAGGGTCGGAATTAATAAAGCTCCTGGCATCTCCTCAGACGCCCGCCATGATGGCCGCGTCCCACAGTGGAACGAATGTATGGGAGCGGTTGGACGTAGACATGTCCGAAAAAAAAGAGTAAAATTATGCCAAACTAATGATGCCATCTTATTCGATTACTTAATGCCCTCATAACTTGTGGTGATGAATTTCTTCATAACTCCCATATTTCGGGAGTAATTTGAGAAAATGTGAAATTTTACTATGAAAATGAGTGTATCGAGCTCTCTCCCTCCTGATTCCGGGCTTGTTTCAAGTAGAGGTCTCTAATATCATAATGCTAATACTAAGAGCTATATTTAATACTAAGACACATAGTGCGCCAAATGTGCACTTTCTGGGATAAAGAGTGATGTTTATTTTATAACACAATTTTTTTATTTTTTGTTTATTTTGTTGATTAAAACCGTTTTTCTAAAGGTTTACCTTATTACAATAACATTTCTGAGCAGCCAATTAGAGAAGATATAAGCTAATTAGGATATATAATTAGGGACTTAAGGTTTACATATAAAACTGATGCACTAATGATTACTGATAAGAACATTGCTATTATTTAATTACTAAATGGCTCTTAATACACTAATTTAGCATGCATCATTTACTAATTATCACAATAACTAATTACCTTGCAATATTTAACAAAGGATACCTGGGATACCTGGATTTTATATAAATAGGTCACTATTAGTAACTTTAAAATCAGTGTTGATTTACACCTCGTTGTATCCAAGCTAATCTCGCAATGTATTTTCCAAATTTTAATACAAATCTTGATATTCACGTTGCTTTATGCGCACGCGCACATAAAGATTTACGCGACTTTAACTATTTGTTCAGTGTTTTAAAAGATAACAGTTGTGTTCAGTTATGTGAAAGTGCTGAAACAAGTTTAAAAGACTGGTGTCGTCGATTTTGCTACCGCATTTATGCAAAATGGACACAGTCTGGAAGAAGCACAGATAAGTTTCGGAAGAAACATGAGATTTGGCTACAGGCTGCAATTCAATGGCCGGAATTACAGAATGAAAATATGGAACCTTCTACAGAAAATATAAGTGACGTCATCGAGCCCATAATTTCTCCTGCTAAATCTGATGCTTCAACTTGTACACATCCTAGTCCTCGTAAATCTTTTGAGGACCTTAGTAACCGGCAAAAAAGAAGACGCACTGAAGATAGTCTTTCATGCAGCAGTAGCAGCGCTGAAATTATGTTTTCGGCCGAAAGGGCGCTTCAAAAGGCAGGACAAAGCGATACAGCTTATGTTATGAAATACTTGACGGAGAATCCAGAAGAGGCCTCAAAAATCAAAGCCTTCATTGAAGGTAAATCAATTCAGGTACGTGAAATATCCCCTTTGAAGGCATTGGCTCTTTATGTATCGATGAACTTATCGAAATGGCGCTATAACACTCTTCGGGATTTCAACACTCAAGAAGGAGCTCTTCAATACCCGAGTTACTACATGTTGGTTAAAGAAAAAATTAAGTGCTATCCGGCCAAAGAAGATCTCACAGTTACAGAGAGCTCTGCAAAAATCAAATTACAAGCCTTGATGGATTTAACCTCAAGAAGACTTATTAGGTCGTTAGAAACCCCTGTTGATCCCAATCAACAGCTCGTATTGACCAGCAAATGGGGTTTTGACGGATCATCTAGCCAAAGCATTTATCATCAAAGGACGAGTGAAGATGAGCAAATCGATCTTGCTAGTAATTTTATGATTAGTCTTGTACCACTGCGGCTCGTCTCAAAAGGTGTAACAATTTGGGAAAACGAGCGACCATCTTCCACTTCATTTTGCCGGCCAATATTGTTTAAGTTTATAAAGGAAACCAAAGAAAATGTGCAGAGAGAGATGGCTGAAATCGAAGCAGAGATTGAAGTCTTAACTCCATCCACCATCACTGATGGAATTAGTGTCAAACACCAACTGCTGTTGACAATGATTGATGGTAAAATTCATTCCATTATATCCAATACAGCAGCTTCAGTGTGTGACATATGCAAGGCTTGTCCTAAAGAAATGAATAATTTAGAGTTAATCAAAGATAAACACGCAAACGAGGACATGTATAAATATAGCTTAAGCACCCTTCACGCTTGGATTAGCTCAATGGAATGCTTATTACACATTTCCTACAAATTAGACATAAAATCATGGCAAGTAAGGGGTGATATAGCAAAAAGGCAAGTTGATGACAGGAAGAAAAGAGTTCAAGAGGCTGTAAGAAGAGAAACGGGCTTACTTCTCGATGTTGTGAAACAAGGCAGTGGATCCACCAACAATGGCAACTCGGCAAGGAGATTTTTTGAAAACTACACTAAATCTGCTGAACTGACCGGAATAGATGCTATGCTTTTAAGAAAAATCTGTGTGATCTTGCAGTGTATTTCATCAGGAGAAGATCAACGTAACTAAATTCCGAGAGTTCTGCTTTGATACTGCTAAGCTTTACGTGGAGTTATACCCATGGTATTATATGCCTTCTTCACTTCATAAAATTTTAATGCATGGGCCAGACATAGTTCAGAACATGTCAATTGTGCCCATTGGTTTTCTATCCGAAGAGGCATCTGAGGCTAGAAATAAAGATTTTAGAAAATATAGAGAGGGGCATTCTCGAAAGCATAGCAGTATCTCATGCAATGAAGATATTATGCACAATCTTTTACTGTCTTCTGATCCACTTGTTACAAGTATCCGTCCAAAAGGAAATAAGTTTGTAAAAAAATCTTCTTTTAAGGAATTTTATGAGCTTACGGATTCTGAGAAAAGTGATATCGAATTTGTTAACATAAATGATTTAGCGGACATCGATTCTGAATTTGAATTAATTGATGATGATGATGATGACGAAGATAATTAAATGATGTTATTGTTTTAAAATGTGTAACTTAGTAAATTAGAGCTTACATCTTAATTATTTATTGTACTTTTAATGAAACTAGGTAATTTATTATCAACTTACTTAAAAGTCATACTCTCATCAGTTCTTGTGAATATTTTTGTTAATATATATTTCTGTATATATATAATATATTTATAGACCTCTTAATAAGTCTGTCTGCGGTTTAAAGTAAATACAAATGGGGAAAAAACGTTTTTTTTTTTAAATTTTCATTTCCTTTTATCCCAGAAAGTGCACATTTGGCGCACTATGTGTCTTAGTATTAAATATAGCTCTTAGTAATAGCATTACGATATTAGAGACCGCTACTTGAAACAAGCCCGGAATCAGGAGGGAGAGAGCTCGATACACTCATTTTCATAGTAAAATTTCACATTTTCTCAAATTACTCCCGAAATATGGGAGTTATGAAGAAATTCATCACCACAATTTATGAAGGCATTAAGTAATCGAATAAGATGGCATCATTAGTTTGGCATAATTTTACTCTTATTTTTCGGACATGTCTACGTCCAACCGCTCCCATACATTCGTTCCACTGTGCGTCCGCGCGAATTACTAAAAAGCTGACTCAGTAACCGGACACCGAATGAGGGAACACAGGGCCAAAAGTGGTTTTACAATCATTTTCATTAACTTTGACGACTGGCTAAATTATTCTAATGATTCGTAGGGTGCATTCAGAAGCTATGTAATTTAGGCTCTATAAATGTGATGAATTGGATTAAAACATTTTGGGCTAACGGATTTAGAAAGGATATAGAAATCCTGAATAACCACATTTGCCAAAAAAATAAAAGACACGCATAGCAATGAGAGTCAAATCTTGGAGATCTCTAAGCGATCATCTAAGCGCTGACAGCCTGATGATAAATCTTGGATTAACACAAACGGTGATAGTGGTGACACCCACACAGAAAATACAAACAGGATGACCTGTTAAATTTCTAAAATCATAAGTCATTTATTCAAACTAAGCTGAGAACACTTTTCGAACGTCAAAATTACATAAGACAGTCCCCCAAAGCGCCCGCCCTTCACCACTTCCAGTGCTTTAGTTGGGAAGAAGACGTGGCCCAACAAACTCCACAGCAGCACATCTGTCTGTTTAGTTACAAAAACTATTGATTAGGTACTCATCCAAACGGTAAATTGGATTGAATTATAATGCGCCACTTCAAAAACAGTCACACCTACATGCATGCATAACTAAATACTTACCTATAAACAAGACAACACCATTCATACCAGACACACAGGTAGGTACTGCTCGATATTTCAAAATAAATCTATGGATATGAATAAAACTACAATATACCGAGTCGAATCACTTTTCCTTTCGCTTATCCGTTGTGAGCATTAACCTCAGATGAGTCAGCCGGGTAGTCGGTAAGGATGTTCTCTGATTTAGGGCGCACACATAGACCACGCCTAAGCTACGCACGCGAACTACGAGCGAGACAAAACACTGGATATTCTTGTGTAATCGTAATCACATGTTTTAAGTATGTAGATTATTTATGCACGCACGGTGATGCCTGCGGATTATTTTTTATGTTATATATACAGATTGAAATTGAAAACATGCGACAAACAGAAATGGGAGATTGTACTCGTCATTATGAACAACTTTTACTAAGGGACCAAAGCTGTTTTCGCGAAAAAAAATCTGCTGTTCCATACATTTTGATGTGTAATGCGAACATAAATGTAGTGAACAGCTGATATTTTTTTCGCGATTTCGGGTTTGGTCTCATAGTAAAAGTTGTTCATAATGATAAATATAGTCTCCTATCTCAATTTGTCGCATGTTTTCAATTTCACCCTGTATATATTCATATAATTGGTTGTGTTGGTGGTTTCTTTTTAAAATTATGTATCAAAGACCTGACTCGGTTGCTGTGCCTCTTTTTGGGGTTACCACTGAAAAGTGGTCACCAAAGCCCTGTGCTGTGGGTCACATAGCACAGCATCATGCTGAGTGGAAGCCTTCTTTTCACAGTCACGACACGATGTGCAGCTGCCGATTATTTCTGTTTTATGCTCGTGATTATAAAATACGTAAATCATTACTTTTTATTTTTCTGATTACTCGAGTTGACAAATAAACCTATTTTTCTTTATTTTCTTTCTTTCTCTTACGTAACTTAGCTTGTTAGCTTCGCTTTGTATGACAATGTGATCGTCCACTAGCTGCTACTATCAAAATCGAGATTGCGCCATATTGCCGGGCGAGATCTTGTATGTCAAATTTCAATCCCAGGACTTAGCACGCGAGATCTCGACCTGCCAATCTGGATTCAAGATTGCCTTCCCTAGCTGCTACTCACGGCGCTTGCGGTCTGTTAGGACAGATTCCTATATTGTACTGATCTCATTCTGAACAAATCTCAAAATCACCTTTTCCCAAAAATTACTGATTTTCTTTCTTCTTTTTGACTGTCTTTGTTTTTGAATGTCGGAAACTCTTATTGTCTGACAGATAAGGTACACTCATGATATTAAATCATACACACGAAAGTTTGGCTGCACCGGAACATTTCTGTTCATCGGTCAACTGTGAAAGGGTAACAAACGAACAGAGTGACTTCACAGTACTGGTGTGAATAATTAAAGATATTACATTATATTATACTATTTATACCTCGACTATGAATGCCTTTTTGGTCTAGTGACTGCAAGCGCTACTGCTGAGCATAAGGTCCTGGGTTTGATTCCAGGGTCGGGCAGTGTTATTGGGTTTTTCTATCTGGAATTTCTCAGTAGCAGCCCGGAGTCTGGATTTGTGCCCGGTTGATGGCAATAGGCTCGCCCCCTTAACATGGGACTTAAACATAACTGGCGAAATGTGGGTGTACTACAGGTACACCTCTGTCCAACCCTTCTGGGAAACAAGGCGTGATATTATGTTATGTGTGTTATGTTATGAATGGACCGGAATATTTCTGTCAACTTTCACCGGTCAACTGTGTGTCAGCATACTCGTAACAAAAGGACAGACAAACTTCATAATAAAGGTGTGAATAATCAAAGATATTATGTACATTATATTATATTATTTATGTTAAATATCAACCTTGTATACATAACGCAGAAAACAAATGCTGGCAAACAAATGAACCGCGCAGGTAAAAATGTAGCAAACCTGTCCGTGTACATCCTATGTAGTAGTGGACGGCCGGCTTTATGTCTTAATGATCCTTATTCGATGCGCATGATTATCGTTGTATCAGCTCGTTAAGTTATTTTATAGCTGCTACCAGGAATGTGGGTGTTTAATTGAATTTAATGATAATCTCAGAGAAAGTGTTATTGGCGATTAAAGTAATCACAGTTTGGAATGAAAAATAAAACTTAACAGTTTGTACACAGAGTTTGTTTTTAAAGATGGAAAGTTCAAATGGGACACCCATGGGACACCGGTCTGATCAGTTTACGAAATCATTACCTTATGACTACCTAAATAATGAGGCAGCAATCTGCCCTCCCCCAGCGACGCCATAAGCCGAGGTTCGTACAGTTGGTGCCCTTTTTTTTTTGGGTGGGAAATTATCAAATAACTTCTCCCGCTCTGGGCGGAGCGGGAGGGTGTGTCAGACTCTTAACTCTAACTGACTAAAACACACCCGTGTTCCTTCCGTTGCCTGTGTTCCTCGGTAACCCTTCCGTACTTTCCCGCGAACCCGGCAGGCATCGGCCCTAGTGGACCCCTACACTTGTGGTGACATTTCTTTGCGGCGAGCGTGGAACACAACGCGTCGTCGACCCGGGCCTGGTCCTTATCGGACGCGAGCTACCCATTGCTCACCGTCCGCATGCCCGCGCCTTCTGTAGGCAGAAATCCGCCTGGGATTCCCGATGCCCAGGGCGTCTCCTGCGGCGGCTAGGGGTGAGAGGGCGCGAAATTTGCCTTTCCCTCAACCGTCCCGCCTCCTCCTTCGCTAGCATTACTGCTTCGCAGAAGAAAGTGACGGCTGCCCATGCCCTCTCGCTCCGTACTATGGCCTGAAGCAGGGCCGGACGCGAGAGATCTCCGCCGCCGATCGCCTCCACGAGGACACGGCGGTACTCTGCCCAAGCCGGGCAGACCTCCACCGTGTCCTCCGGGCGATCCACACCCGGGGCAGGTGGTGCCCTTAGTTGTAGTTGTTTGCTTAGTTTTTAAGTTAAATGCCCTGGCTGGAGGCCTTTAATGTACCGAGGCACCCACAGGAAAGCCTGGTTAAGCAGCCGACAACCTTCTAGGTTGATCTGCGAGATGCCATAAATAAAAATAAAAAAGTAACAATGCGCAAAACATATTATACCTATCCAATCTAATATCGCAACAGGTCGCGAACTACGCAACTTAATCACTTTGGACAAAAACCTATTATTTTCCCAACAATCAACAGCACATATGGGTATTGTGGTTAACCACAATCGTGCAGGAGTGAGCAATTGAAATACCTAATTAATTCAAATACTATGTTGATGATTCATTAGGTCATCACTTAGGCCGGCCGGATTCCATACTGAGATGTAACTGAATTTTTATGTATTTGTCCCTTAGCAACTCTGCTGAGCTGCAGATAGGGTTATCTTATTTGAATGTCAAATTTAACACAAAAAGCCAGATTTGCAAAAAAATAACACCAAAAAACAACAATAAGCCGACTGAACCGTGATAGTTAGACAGTTGAAATTTACACAGATAATGTATTTCTTACTAAAAAACAGAATAAAATAAATATTTAAGGGTTCCGTACCATTAACTATAAAAACCGCAAAAAAAAAAAAAAAAAAACATATTTGTTGTAGGCTCCCATACAACAAATATGATTTTTTTTGCCGTTTTTCGTGCGCAAGTCCGACTCGCACTTGGCCGGTTTTTTATTAATCGTTTGTACTGACAGTGATTGATAGGCAAAAAAAGATGATTGTCCCATAAAGGCAGCAATATGCCTGTCGCGATACGGCCCAGTCTGCACCAGCCTTAAAATGCATTATGTAACGTTGCGCTCTGCGGGTCAACTTCAAAATGATTGCATTTTACCGCTGTAAATAGGTACCTACAGTTTATTGCTATTCTAGAACTATGTACTGTTCTACAGGGTTAAATGAAATTAGCTAGGGTAACTCCGCAGAAATGATGGGTATCGGTATTTATATAAACACGATAAAAACAAAAAACCAAATATTTTTCTCAAACCATACTTCAAGTAATAGAACCAAGAAGGGAAGTGGTTCTGAGATGAGAATGCTAAGAGGGATGTGTGGTGTGACACGAATGGATAGAATAAGAAATGAGTACATAAGAGGAAGTCTGAAAGTGGCACCGGTGACTGAAAAGTTGTGCGGAAATCGGTTGTCATGGTATGGGCATGTTATGCGGAGGAATGAGGAAAATGTCGTGAGGAAAGTCTTGAGCATGAATGTCGATGGCTACAAGAGTAGGGGAAGACCAAAGAAACAATGGATGGACTGTGTGAAAGATGATATGGCTAGAAAGGGGGTGACTACCGAGATGACAACTAATAGAGAAGTATGCAAGAAAGCGACATGTTGCGCCGACCACAAATAAATTGGGATAAGGGCAGGAGAATGATGATGATGATACTTTAAGTAACTACACTAAACTCTGATTTTTTATTTGCTAGACCAAAATTACAGTTGCGAAGAACATTTTTTTTTTTAGAAAATAACACGTAAAATAAAAAATATTACAGAGGCAACACGACAGTGAAGGTCCTACAGAGAATGATTCAGTGCTCCTTGGCGAGAGTCACTCGGTAACTAGATTATTTACGAAGCTATTCTTATGTCGACACCAAAGGTCAGTTTAGTCTAGCAAATTAGAAATCAGAGTATAAGTACCAACGGTCGTTGACCCCAAAAAAAAACATCAAATATTTGTTTTTGATTTATCATGTTCAGATATCGATCGATACCCACCACGTCTGCGGAGTTCCGCTAACCAATTTAAATTGACCCTGTATATATCTAATTACTATTCTAGACCTATTTTTGTACCTATCATTATTCTTTTTGTTATAACATAGGGGGGCTTTATGCTTTTGAGCTATTGTCTATGGTCTACCACTCTTTCTTTGACTTTCTTTCCCGCAAGCCCATAAGATTCCGAACTAAAAAATAAAAATCAAAATATTTTTATTTCACATAAACCTACAATGGGCACTTATGAAACGTCAGAAGCTAGGTGCGCGGTTCCAATTGGTCGTTTCCTATGGAGAAGAGCCGGTAAGAAACTCCACGGTTACTCTTTTAAAAATAATTGGCTTTTACAATGTTTTCAAATTACAGTGTTAATAGGTATGGGAGGACAGTGTAGGCCTGTCGAGAAGTACCAGGTACTTAACAAAAAAGAAAAAGGTCTACAAAATATCTAGTCTATTAAGCCTACAACGTTCTCACATTCACAAGGTACACAATAATCTACTTATTACATGGAACTTACACATGACTGGCGAAATGTGGGTGTACTGTAGGTGGACATCTGCCTAACTCTTTGGAGAATACTGGTGATATTAAGTGATATGTTATTTTAGGAATTGCATTAGGCATTTTGAGAGCTGTGGTAGCCCAGTGGTAACGGCCCACTCCCTCTCACAGAGAGGAGGCCTGTGTTCCAGCAGTGGGAACATTATAGGCTGATTATTAGGCATTTTGCAAAATAGCAAACATGTTTACAATGCACGACTGAGTGATCAGTTTGGTACCAGAAGTTTGGGCGGGCCACAATAGCCTAGTTTTCCCCAAACGGAAAAACAACCCTAAATTCCTATATCAGACACATTATCTTTTAAATTGCCATTCCATCTATCCTTAAACCTTATTACTTCACACACAAACACTCAACCGCATTCTCTCATTACAATATCACCCACGCGCTATACAGCGTGTATCAGAAATGTCTGATCAAGTTTAAGAGTCTACAATACCTCAAATTGCTTAGCATGATCCTCCGTTAATTTTGAAATAAATATATGGTAAAGTTGAGGATTAATGTTAAGTAAACTAACTTATTATGTTTGACGAATACACGATTCCATAAAATTTTATCGACAGGTAAAAATTACAAAGTTACCTCCAAACCCAGCAATAAACCACTAGTATTCTAAAAATACTTCAAACTAGATCATGAAACTTTGCATAATCACTGAACTAAATATAAAGCAGATGTTTTTTTATTGTTTATAATTTACATTATTTTAAAGGCTCCTACATACTGGCGCGACTTGTCGCACGACGCGTCGCGACACAAAGGCGCCGCTACACGCGGTGTCTTTGTGTCGCGTCGCACGCTGATATTGCCTCACTTTTATTTGGTGCTAATTTGATCGCCCTAACTAAAAAGGACGGAGGGGTGAGACCCATTGCTGTGGGGTCAACTTTCAGACGTTTGGCATCCAAAATTGCGGTGAGACATATCAAATCTAAATTACAGTCTGTTTTCGAACCTATACAATTAGGATTTGGCACGAAAGGTGGGTGTGAGGCAGCCGTCCATGCCTTAAGAACCTACCTTTCGTATGATGATTGCGAAATTGTAGTCAAAATTGACGTCAAAAATGCTTTCAATTCAGTAAACAGGGATGCCATGCTGACAGAAGTTAAGAACAAAATTCCGGAACTCTATCAATACCTGCTTACCTGCTACGCAGAACCTTCAAAATTAATTTACCGTTCCCATGAACTTTCTTCGGAGGTCGGCTGTCAGGAGGGCGATCCCCTCGGGCCAGCAATTTTTAGCTTGGCTATAAATCCGATTATTCAAAATTTAAAATCAAAATTTAACGTTTGGTATTTGGATGACGGAACCCTGGGAGGCGATGTGGACACTGTGCTATCTGACTTATCAGATATTAAAACAAATTTCGAAAATATTGTTTTAGAATTAAATTTTAGCAAATGTGAACTCTTCATTCAAAAAACTTCTTACGGTTTGGATAATTTAAAATCCAAATTAAATTTTCTGGCACCGAATATCAAAATAGTAGACAGAAAGTCACTTTGCCTCCTGGGTTCTCCCATCTTTGAAGAATCTTTTCCTGATTATATTACTAACACTATTTCTAAATTCCAAAGTCACGCAAATTGTTTACTCGAAATCAGTCCTCATTATGCTCTTATAATTCTAAAGTTTTGCCTTTTTGTCCCTAAATTTACTTATGTGCTTCGCTGTAGCCCTTTTTGGAAACATCCAAATTTGCTTTCACCAATAGACGATTTAGTCAAAACTAGTTTAGAAACGATTTTAAATATTCAGCTCAATGAACCATCTTGGTTACAAGCATCCCTCCCTATTCGCTTTGGCGGTTTAGGAATCCGCAAAATTTCGAGTGTTGCTTCCCCAGCCTTTTTGTCGTCCACCCATAGCACGTCACGTCTCATAGGTAATGTCCTAAGGGCTTTGCCCACAAACTATGAGACTGCGGGCTTGGAGGATGCCAAGAATGCTTTTCAAATTGCTTGCCCGGGTAAAGAATTTCCAGACAACCTAAAATCTCAGAGGAGCTGGGACGATATTTATTGCGATTTAACATACAAATCGATTCTGAGCCGCAGTTCAGGTCCGGATCGCGCAAGACTTTTGGCGGTCGGAACCAGAGAGGCCGGTCATTGGCTACATGCCCATCCTTCTCCATATACCGGTACCTTCCTGGATCCGACCTCGCTTCGTCTGGCGACTGGTCTGCGGCTTGGGGTCACGGTATGCACTCCACACACATGCCCTTGTGGCACGGACGTGGACCGACTGGGTCACCACGGACTTTGTTGTCAAAAAAGTGCAGGCCGCTTTTCAAGACATGCAACGCTTAATGACATAATCCGCCGGTCTCTTGCCAGCATCAATGTGCCTGCTCTTCTTGAGCCGACTGGCATTGTCAGAGATGATGGCAAAAGACCTGATGGTGTGTCTTTGGTCCCGTGGAGTTTGGGACGGATGCTTGTGTGGGACGCTACCTGTGTAGACACACTGGCACCGTCCCACCTCCAACGGACTACTTCTAAAGCGGGTGCAGCGGCAGAAAATGCCGAAAATCTGAAAGTTATTAAATATGGAGGCCTTGGCAGAGAGTACAACTTTGTGCCCTTTGGCGTCGAGACCCTCGGTCCGTGGGGTCCCATTGCGCATAAGTTATTTGCGGAAATCGCGAAACGTCTAGTTGATGTAACTGGTGACCGAAAAGCTGGCGGCTTTCTCGCGCAACGCATCAGCATTGCAATTCAGCGAGGAAATGCCGCCAGCATCCTCGGTACAATGCCCCGAGGGCCTTTTTTAAGCTTAACTTAGTTTTAATTTAATTTAGTTAATGTTAATAATCATCTTGTAATTTGGTTATGTAAATAAATATAATTTATTTCAATTTAAATAATTATTACAAATTTTTTTTAAATAAAATTGTCAAATTGTAAAACGTTATGAAATGTCAAAATCTTAAAATATAAAAATTGCTAATAAAAATGTTATGTGTAAACTAAAACAAGTTAAGTAAGTACTAAAAAAAGCTTGTAATATAAACCAAATGTCCTTTACATTTGGTTGTGGACACTGGGTTGTGGAGGTCAGATAGGCGCAGTCGCTCCATCTTACTACTTCCAATCTTACCTAGGATATATGGCTAGACAGATGATGATACGTCCATAAAAAATAGGGGCGGAAAAATTAAGTAGGCAAGAGAGAAGATTATTAATTTATTTACTTAAACAAAACAATACGTTCATTCCTTTTGAACCCAGACGCAAATACTCAGAATACCAAAACACTCAATTTCACTCGTCAGAATTCAATTCAACCCCAATGTGCAACGGCCGACACCGATGTCCGAGCGACTATGGGGCGACCCTAGCCTCCGTTTCTCAGTACACAATTAAGGGCGACCCATCTGCGTAATTTCCAGTGAAGCAGTAAAATCCATCCGGCACAACTAGTATTTGTACCTTACGACCACCCTTCAGTGTGACAGTCTTCGAAGCCGTTATGTTGAGTAGGTATATTTTATAAAATCTGCTGCCCGCGGATTCGCCCGCGTGGCTTTTTCCAAATAAAAGCCTAAGTTATTCCTTATAACATCAACTATCTACCGGTGAAATTCCCGTCAAAATCGGTCTAACAGTTTCGAAGATTAGCCGGAACAAACAGACATACAATAGTTTTTTTTTTTTGTTAAAGGTATCATACGGCTTATTTGTCGATTGGCACGAATTTACTCGCCCGAAACGGGTGAATCGACACTTATTTTTTTTTTTTTCTGTAGGCGATTCGCCTACAGAAAATATTATTTATTTCTAGGCGAATCGACAAGTCATCAACAAAAATACGTGTACGTACTTTCACGCATTTAGTAAAAAGCTGTTATTTTGACATTACAAGTGTATGCTACTTGAATTTTATTTATTTGTATAGATGCCATGTAAAGTGAAATAGTTCAAGCCCGAAAGTAGGTAGTCTCAATGGAAATATGGGAGATTGGGCGTACTTTGAAATATATTATTGTATTTTAGGAAAGCGCAAAGTGATAAAAAACTCTAAAAATCTTAGCTAGTCTTGGCGTAAAACATGACATAACACCACGCTTGTATAGGGGTACGTAGGGGTAGGCAGGGGTGTACCTATAGTACACCCACATTATGCCAGTTATGTTTAAGTCCATGTGAGGTGTGGCAATAGGCTCGGCACCACCAAACCACGAGAACACGACACGGTTGGCGTAATGGCTGAGCGATCGACTGCTACGCAGCGTGTCGCGGGTTCGATCCCCGCACGGAACAAGTATTTGTATGATCTGCAAGTAATTGTTCTGGGTCTGGGTGTTTGTGTTTGTGAGTTTCTATGTTTGTAAACGCACCCACAATACAGGAAGAAATTCCTAGTGTGGGCAACGTTTTTTTAAAAAAAAAAAAAAAAAAAAAAAAAAAAAAAAAAAAAAAAAAATCCTCAACGGAAAATTGGTGATATAAAGTGAACAAAAAATCTTAGCTTCTCCCACTACACTTAGTAGCCATCGGAGACATGCCAATCTTGTCACGTTAAACAATAAATCAAATCTGATTTAAATACGAAGTGGTATTTAATCAAATACCACTTCGTATTTTTTTTATATTAAAAAATTCGAAGACATGTGACATCGACCAAGCCGCACTGGGCCCGCGTGGTGAATTACGGCGCACTATCTCACAGAGAGGAGGCCTGTGCCCAGCAGTGGGAACATTATAGGCTGATTATGTTGTGTGTTATGTAAATACCACTTTCTTTAGATCAAGACGACTTAAGAATACCTAAATTCCTAGGACAGCTTTTAAGAAACACTTAGCCCAGTCTACTCGTGACAGACGCATTATGATTTCGAATGGCCTATTTTAAAGTATTTTTAAACATAAACATAACATCACGTCTTGTTCACCCGAAGGTTTGGGCAGAGGAGTACTGTACTGAGAAATTCTAGATAGAAAAATCCAATAACACTTTGCCCGACTCGGGAATCGAACCCAACCTCATGTTCAGCAGTAGCGCTTGCAACCACTACACCAACGAGGCAGACTTTTAACCCTTTGCATTAGGTATTACTCAGCCATGACACATCCCAACAAGTCAACGCGAAAATATATTCTACTAGCCCGCGGCTTCGCCCGCTGAATTAATGCCACGGGAACGTACTACCGTGACAAAAGTATCCTATGTCCTTCTATCCCAGGTCGGTCACCTTTGTGCCAAATTTTATCGAAATCCATCAACTGCCTAGCCTTTTCTCAGCTATGTTGGAGTCAGCTTCCAGTCTAACCAGCCGATGACGCTTTGTATTTCTTCGATAAATAGACACGGCTCTTTCTATACAAAGTGACATTTCGTTACTCCATTTTTGAAATCTCACCGTAGAAATCCTTCTACAATCTGTCATTTTGTCTTTCGTTTCTAACGATCTTTGTCTAGGTCCTTTATTATGTAGAAGGATTTCTACGGTGGGATGTCAAAAAAGGAGAAACGAAATGTCACTTTGTATAGAAAGAGCCTTGTCTATTCTTCGAAGAAATACAAAGCATCATGCTAAGCCTGCAGATATAGCTGAATACCAGTATTTTACATGGAGCGAATGCCTATCTATCTATCCTCCACAATCAGTCACTGGGTAACACGATACCCTTTGAAAGACTGGTTGTCAGACTTTCGGGCTTCTGACGACACGTGACAACTGTCAAAGATCTACAAATGAAAGCCGGGATCAACGGCTTAAGTGCTTAACGTGCTTTTCGAGGCACGAAGAGTTCTTGGTATGTAAAGATGGTCACCCATCCAACCGCAGCAAGCGTAGCGGAAGAACCTGATCGATCGACCCGTGCGGTTGTTATTACTGAGCTACAAGCCGGCTCCTCACATTTTATCGAAATCCATTTAGCCGTTAAAACGTGAAAAAAAAAACAGTTATTTTCGTATTAATAATTATTAGGTATAGATATCTTTTAACCGCTTGCCCGCCGCTGTCAGATGACGTCGATCCCCGCCCCGCCCCGACCTCGTCCGCGGATGAGCACCTTATTGTACTATCGGCCAATCTTCCGCATGCTCACCTCTAAGGCGATAATCGTATAGCACGGCTCACGACTCGATCGCCCGATGCAAGCGTTTTGGCCAATGGGATGCATGAAGCGTATTTTAGCCGTGTTTGTATTAATGTAATTATGTATAGTGTGTGTGACAGTCACACTAGGCGCGTGCTATGCTCACTTGTTTGTAAGACATTTTTTTAATGGGCACGGCCAGCGAGAGCGCTTTATGAATTGTTATTGTTGACAAGAAGTAATTTCGTACTAATATCTTCCGTTTGGTTTAGAAAATGTATTATTGGTATTGCTATACGCGTACCCTAAAAAAACTTTATTTAGCATTTTTGTTTACCACTTTGCCAAATTACAGCTTTCTAGTAAGAGTCTGTGAGCTAAGCCGGGGACAGACAGACAGACAGACGGTCATGGCGAAACTATAAGAGTTCCTTGTTGACTACGGAACCCTAAAACGAAGCAAGTTACGTAGTTTTGTTAGAAATTGTCATTTGCTATCTCTTTCTTTTATTGCTGTTTTGATTAAAATAGCAAAATTACTTACAGTAGTATTTGAACCATTACTTGGCGCAGTTTATACAATGTTATCAGATTTTTTTTTTATTGCTGTCGCAACTTTTGCAACTGCAATAAAAATAAGTTCATTATCTAAGCACCATTGTTATTCAGTGGGAACGTCAGAACATCTGGTTAAACAATAGATCGGCTTTATAGAACGGCCATAAAATACGGTCGCAAAAAATTACGAAATATTTCTTCAACACACTTGCTTGTAAAGTGACTCAGAAATTCAGCTTATTATATAGAAGTATTTTTACTTTACATTTCTTTTTTCAATATACGCAGTTTTTGTCCAAAAACAATGAATATTTTTGAGAAAAAAAAATTCGTTACATCAGATAAATCAATCATCAAAATTATCATCATTTCATAAAATTATATATTTTTCACTACATATTAACCTTAATTTGCTTATTCAAAACATTATTTTGTTTATTATATTTTTTATATAGGCTGTTTAGCGGTTTTTCCAGCGCCTTTATTTACACCTGCGGCGCGCGGGATAAACAAAACAAGCGCGGTATTTTCCAGAAATACTTGTTAACGTTTTCATTGTGTGGTTAATTATTATCAAAAATGTTGACTTCAATTAGGAAAGAAGAGCGAAGAGCAACGCGTAGATTTAACCCCCCGGAAATACTAATCTAGGCACGAAACGCTAGTGACAGCCTGTTGCCTGCAAAATCTAGAGAGAAATACCTAGCGGCGTACGAAACTAATAACAATACCAGTCTCTTTTTTTCCTCTCAAGTTGAAAACCGTCGTATGAAACGCACACACACTCGACTCCCTTAACGCGCTCGCTCGCCCTCGGCTCGCGCGAATAATACCGGCTCGTGCAGTGAGTAACCAACATACCACACATATTTATATTTTTTGTTACACGCCCTATACTCACACAAATTCATATTGTCTCTAATTGGACGAAACCAGGAAGGGGTGTGGTTTGTCACTAGCTGCGCTTGCCGCAGAAATATTTTCTAAAGTGAGCATGCTTAAGTTTTGCCGATAGTACGTTATAATAGAGTTGCAAACCGGGTGTCCCAAAACTCCTATTCGGAGTCAGTGGGGACTGACGGTTGGAGGAGTGCGACCCCTATTCGGTGTCAATGGGGAGTTAGCGGAATACCTCATATTTCATACCTACCATTAAGGTCAGTCACTTATCCAACATAATCAGCCTATAATGTTCACACCGCGCGGACCCAGTGCGGGTTGGTAGACGTCACATGCCTTCGAATTTTTGGTTCTAGGACGTACCGGTTTCCTCACTGTTTTCCTCTACCATTTTGAGAGCAGTGGTGATGAAATTATTTACATAAAGCGCCTGCCTGAGTTCGAACATACGATCTACAACTCGTAAGTCGTGGCCGTTACCACTGGGCCACCACTGCTCTCATCCGCACTTATCCAGTAATCGACTTTAAACCCAGTCGAACCAGTACAAGAGCCATCCACAAGCAACTATCTTTTTTTTCTATCTTAATCTTTACTACGAACACGACCGTAGCAACTAAGTAGTAACTGTCCATCAAGTCGCGACTCAAGTCTGCATTCTTCGGCTAAAGATTGACCTTACATTAGGGATGGCGATCTAAGATCGATTAATCGGAAAATCGATTTTTTGGACCAAAAAATTGATTTTTTAAATCGATATCTAGTACGGAATCGAACCAGTGAATCGATATTTCACCCTAGAAAATCGAGATTCGATTTTTCTGTTTTGATAAGAACCTGAATCGTAAATTATTTACAATTAGTTGAATGTGTTGTTCACTTAATTACTCAAAAACTCGCTAGATGGCTGTGTACTTAGTTTCCTTCGTCGCTCGTAAATAGGTAAAATAAATAAATAACAGAATACATTTGAACTAAAAACGTACTTATTAATATTAACAAAGAAAATACAAACTCGAAAAGCAAATCGAAATAAGATCGATTTCTGGAAAATCGATTATTTTGTTCCGATTTTTTGTGTATCGATTTGTCAGATTTCGATTCGAATCGATTTAAGAATCGATATTTTTCGGAAAGAATTGCCATCCTTACCTCACAGCTAGCATTAGCATTGGGAAAAATTACCGGTTCTATGTTACAGTTTAGGAATTTTGAACACGTACTAAATTTTTACGGAGACGCAGTTAATATGTCCGAAGATGGTCAAGAGTCTAGACTCAAGACGTAATTGTTGAGTAATTTTGTCGAGCACGAGTTGGTTCCAACTATGTGTGAATGATTAGGTAGCTGTCTTGTAGTTATTAAGTTTAAATTATTATGGCTCACGTGACGCTCACGCTGTTTACGTGAGGCATAATAATTAAACACGTTATAAAAGTAACTGCAAAATGGCTTTTTTAACGAACACATAACTATTTGCTTTTCCTGACGTTCTATGATTGCTTATGCTCTGTAAAGTTTTAACGTCACAAACGACTATTGGAACTTATTCAGTAACGCTTTAAAGGCCGACAACAGCTAAAGCGCGGTCACTGTCAGACTGCATAGAAAAGAAAGAGAAGCGCGATGACATAGCTGGTAATTTATTGCAAAATATGAAGCAATTATCTATTTACAAAATATATATTGATTGGAAAAAAAATAAAACACTATATGCTAATGTTGCTTGTAGAATAATCTGACAAAAAATCAGAATGATTGCATGTAGTTAGTATGATTTTTAACCGTTAAAATATTTTTTTGAGGTATCTTCGTGATTTTTTTCTAACGTATAAAATTAGTTGTATTATGTTTTCCTACCTATCATTTATCCTGAAGAATATCGTATATTTTTCTGATTTTGTTTGCTGCACTGCAGTAACAACAGAACCTAAACGCAAATTTTGTAAGTTTGATAATGCTTAAAAGTATATGATGAACTGCAGTAAATAAAATCAGAAAAATATATGATATTCTTCAGGATATATGCTAGGTAGATAGTGTGTTGAAAACATAATACAACTAATTTTATACGTTAGAAAAAAATCACGAAGATACCTCTAAAAAATTCTTCTACTTTTGTTTTTTTTGCAATTTGCAGAATTATAATAATTAATAACATCATTAATATATCTCTAAGTTAGATTTTTTCCATAAGAACTTTTCCATAAGAGATTTGTTTTCATGGGACAATTCTAATGATTATAATTCTGTAAATACATATTTGATATGGTCGCAAATCATATTTTGATCAAGATACGTGAATTTCAAATTCGTGACCAAGTATATTTGCTATCTTTTGCAGGTCAGCAAAAAATAGCAAAAATACTTAAGACAATTTGAATTTCGCGGGCTACCACTGCGGATCCACCTTAAACGGTATTTGAGATCCAAAGATTCGAAGGATTTTATCAAGTCAAAATGACAAAGTTGCGTGCAGTTAATACGTCAACATTTTCTGAGAAGACATAACTCCTGTGTAGTAGTTTAAAGCCTTATATCTTCAGCACTTACGATGATTGCACGGAGCTACGCCATTACTCAACGCTGATTGCGCAATCCTAGCAAGGATAGTAATAATATTGAAACATGCAGACGACAAAACGTTGGGAAAAACGTTGGATGGAGAAATAGATGATAGCTGTTCATAGAATTTGAGCCGTCAATCGTGCTGTATCATTGTTCTTAAGTGACAACATCATTTACAATTGGTTTGTGGTGCATTGTCTTTGTAAGTAAATGTAAAATTAGACTACTGAGGTCCTAGCTCGAACGCGCGACTTAAACATCATCTACATCCAGTCTAACTGGATGCAGCTGAATACCAGTATTTTACATGGAGCGAATACCTATCTGACCTGCTCAACCCCGTTACTGGGTACAGACTTACGGGCTTCTGACGACCCGTAACAACTGTCAAAGATCTTCGAGTGACAGCCGAGACCAACTGCTTGACGAGCTTTTCGAGCCACGGAGGGTCTTGGTATGTAAAGATGGTCACCCATCCACTAACCAACTGCGGCAAGCGTAGCTTAACTTGGTCGGTCGACCCGTGCGGCTCTTATTACTTTGCCACAAGCTCCTTGCGCGACGATAGAATTGAAAATAGGTATCTATACGCAGACAAGCCAAGACGCGACTCTAGCAGAACAATTTATATGAAAACTTAATGGAAATTGTTCTACTAAAATCGCGTCGCACCGTCGCGTCGCGTCTTGCAGGAGAAGGATAAGACTGTATTCATATCTATCGGTGATGTCGCAAAAATTCTAACCAAAGTGCTATATATTACGATAGTTGTATTTTAGGTTAAATCATTCGAGCTTGAAGTTCGTTTTTTAATCGCAGATAGTAATTTGACAGGTGCAAATGTCAAACTCCAAATTAAAAAAACAAACAACAAAGATTTGACATGTGAAATTACTATCTGAGATTAAATAACGAACTTTACGTTACGGTTGCTGTGCGCGTTCGTGCTAGGCCAAGTGATGTTGTATTTGGGACACAGTCACACAGAGGACAATAATTGTCCTCTGTGTGACTGTGTCCCAAATAATTCCCTATTGTAAATTCTTTTAGATTTCCGACAAAATGTGCTGTCAGCTGTAACAATAATATAGAGGATTAACAATATTGTCACTAGTCTTTTTCCATATTATAAATCTCAGATTTCCATCTTATCCAACGAAAGTAGTATCTACGATGACGTAAGTATTAGTATTGTAGCACTTATGACAGGCCTTGTTATGATAAATGTATCAATTCCTGGTCTGTGCCCTTGTAAGGGACCGCTTATTATGCCGGAAGACTTTAGCGATTTGAACTTAGGAAACGTATCACATTAAAAGGAGCGTTGATGTGGCTTGACAATGTCGGTAATAAAAATATCATTATTACCAATGCGATATTGATTCTATCCAGTTTCAACAATTAATAGATATTAACATAACAGCACGCCTGTTTTCCCCGAAAGGTTAGGCAGATGTGTATCCTCATTTCGCCAGTTATGCTTAGGTCTCATGGAATTGGGGGGAAATTATATTATCAAATGATTTTGTAATTATTACCAGTAATCTGGGGGAGCTGAAATCTTGCTGTTGTTTGCTGTTGATTTGATTGGTACAAAATATGCTTATTACTTATAAACTCACACCTTCCCATGGGGTAGGCAGACACTATAGAACGCCGCCTACGAGTACTACGCTCCTTGCATACTCCTTTTGCTTCGTTTACGTTCATACACGCACGCCTGTTGCGAGTACTACACACCTGACCTTTCTGAAGAACATCACCAATGAGATCACTATATGTCTTCCTAGGGCGTTTCCACTAACATCTGCCTTGTAAATACCTTTTGTTATTATAAAATATGCTTTGTTACCATAACCATAGGGCATGGGCAAACTGTGGGTGTTTGAAACAAAAACGCAGTCAATTTGGCAATATAGGTGTATAGTGTATTTTCAGTTATTCATATGTGCGAAAATAATTCCTTCGTTCGTTTCGAAAACAAGTATTTTGGCCCATGCCGTATGTGAAAATCATAAGGAAAAAAATTACAGTGACATTTTGTGGGAACAGTTACACATTTGACCGATTACAGCAAGGAATTGATGTGGGAATAACGTTTATTAAGGGTTAACATTCGTAAATATGAAAATTTCAGCCCTCCTGTTTTTGCTATTCCTGAACACAACAAAAGCACATAATACTTTGAAATGACTTAACTAGGAACAAAATGATTGAAAAAATCATCCACTTTCATAAGCCATAAAATCCTACTGCAGTTTCATCGACCCTTAGGATATTGCATCATAATAATGAAACGATTTCTCACAGCTATCCGTCCGACAATAGGGCTTCTCAATTGCCGAGTGCTGACAATTCCAACCAATCACTTGGATCTGGTGCATCCTGCGCTCATGGCTTACTTCCTATTGATACTGGCGCGAAGTGGTACGAAGTAGACGTTCATGAGTCATGCTGGATTGCAAAGAGAGGGCCATCCATACTTCTATCTACAGGGTGAAATGAAATTATCTAGAGAAACTCCGCAGAGGTGATTGGTATATCTAAATACGTTAAAATAAAAATGTAAAAGATATGGTGATTTTTTTTTTTTGGGATCGACCGCTGGTGTTTTTGTTACTGTAAGTATGAGTTGAGAAAATCAGTTTTTTTTTTTTAATTTTATTGTTTTTAGTGTTGGGCTTGTTGCTACGAAATAACAGCCGCATGGGTCGATCGATCAGGTTAAGCTATGCTTGCCGCGATTGGTCCGTAGATGGGTGACCATCTTTACATACCAAGACCCCTCCGTGCCTCGGAAAGCACGTAAAGCCTTTGGTCCTGGCTGTTATTTGTAGATCTTTGACAGTCGTTACGGGTCGTCAGAAGCCCGAAATTCTGACAACCAGTCTTACCAAGGGGTATCGTGTTACCCAGTTACTGGGTTGTGGAGGTCAGGTAGGCAGCCGCTCCACGTAAAATATTACGGTTAGACTAGAAGCCGACCCCAACATAGTTGGGAAAAGGCTAGGCAGATGATGATGATGTGTTTAGTGTTTATCGATACCCATCAGTATGAAAAGTTAACACAATAAAAAAAAAACTGGTATTTCAAGTGACTCCAATACGTTGACTGACGGTTGATGACCCTAAAAAAACTTGGTCTATAACCTCAATTTCAGCATCCGAAAATAAGATAACTCTTAAATTAGGGTAAAAAATTGAAAATCGATTTCAGGATTTGCAAAGGTAATTCTAGGTCTACAAAAAAAAGTTAAAACCACCGTGACACGTGAGGTTTTTTTAGGGGCCTAAACCTCCTAACAAAATGGGCATTGTCTTTTATTTATTTTTTGTTATATCGGTACCCATCACGTCTGCGGAGTTATGCTAGTTAATTTAATTTAATATTGTTTACTAAATTACTAATATTATAAACGCGAGATATGTGGTGAGGCGGATAAGGTAACATATTAGGTACCATTTCACACCTAAACAAGCTACTGATCGTTCTGAATTTTTACAGTTAAGTAGGTAGCCTAAATATAAACTTATTGTATATCAACTCTGCCATGTACCCCTTGCTCATCCATTGTGTCTGGAAAAAAGGTGATGATTGTTTTAGCTTAAGGTGGATCTATCCGCAGTGGTAGCCCGCTAAATTCAAATTTTCTACGTTTTTTTGCAATGTGCAGGTCAGGTTGTCCTGCCGGGGTCGCAGGAAGGTACAAAAGGGTTACCGAGGCCCCTGGCAACACAGGCAGCGGAAGAAACACGGGTGTGTTTTAGTCAGTAAGAGTGTGACACACCCTCCCGCTCCGCCCAGAGCGGGAGAAGTTATTTGATGGTTTCCCACACAAAAAAAAAAACAAAAAAAGACAAAAAGTAGGTAGCCTGGGTCCTGGGGAGGACAGCACTACTTTTCATATTGGATATTTGTGTTAAAAATGATAAAATACAAAAAAAAACATTCAATCGAAGTCGCGGGCTTATCCTATATTATAGATAATAATAGCTTTTGCCCGTGGCTTCGCCCGCGTAGAAGTTAGAAATTATCTCATGGGAATCATAAAGTCATTTATTCAAACTAGGCTGAAAATCAGTACTTTTCGAACGTCAAAATTACATAAGACAGCCCCCAATGGGCTGTCTTGTGCTTTAGCTGGGAAGAAGTGGCGCAACAAACTCCCCAGCAGCACAGCTGTCTGTTCAGTTAGAAAAACTTGTTTCTATGTATGTAATGTACTAACCGAAATAACAAAAGTCCTATGTTCTAACCCAGGTCATGGTCTACCCATGTGCTAAATTTCATTCAAATCCGTTCGGCCGTTTTTGCGTGAAAGCGTAACAAACAAATAAATAAATAAACAAACTCACTTTCGCATTAATAATATTAAGTAAGGATAAGAAAATCGGGTATGAGTAGCTGCTTTAATACTCATATTCCCAGGGGCGTGCCGTCCATAGAGGCAATTAGGCCTAGCCTACCCTACCAACAACGCCAAATGTATTTATTTTAACTATGTAATACAAATATACAAAATATTTAAAAAAAAAACTAAACTCCTGTTAAAACACTTACAGCAACTTGTCGCAGACGCCACGTGACGTAACTCCCAGTACGACGGAGCTTGGTACGGTAGGTATGCGCGATTTATTAGGCAAGCACCCGGCTAGCCTATATTCTGTTGATAAATTTACGCACACTCGTGTATATTTTCGTGTGTATGAGAACAGCACACAATAGTGACATGGTTTAAATTAGGGGCGTAACTCCTGCGGCAGGAGCTCGCCACCCATTGGCTGTGTGTAAAGTCAAGATTTAATTAATGAAAAGTATTCAAGACAAGGGTTCCCAATTTATGGAAAATTCCCCAAATTGCGGGGAAGTTTCCTTCTGACTACTAGAGACAATTAAAAAAACAGGGTGGTATTGTCGAATTTATACCTTCCAAAAAAATTATAAGGAATAGCAAAAGCCCTATAAAAATAATTAAAAACTTCATATTTTTTTATTATATTCCTCATATTTGGGAAATTTTGCTTTGTTTTTTGGGGAGTTAGGAAAATAACTTTTGGCAACCTTGGACTGGCAAAATTTGTTAGTCCCTTTTGTGGAAGGACACCGTATGACACTGATACAATTTTAATGAGTAGTGTTTGTTTCATGTGACAGTGACACCCAATTTACTCGTATATCCGATCTTGAATGTTTTGCTTTTTTATATCTTAGTAAGTTATAAGTAATTCGTTTTGAAAAGTAAAGTAACGTAAATATTATTTGTTGTTTTCCTAAGAATGGTGTTCTGTTGTGAAGTTTGCGCCGATAATGTGTTGGTTAGGTTAGGTTAGGTTAGTCGCAATTGTCGTTTAATGATAAGATTCAAGTTGTGTCTAAAGGTGATGTGTGCCCGAATGACGAGAATTAATCCAAAAATATGATAATTCATGACTTCGGATATCTTGCAAGTGACGTGTTCTGTAATTATCACCCACCCACTTGGTTATGATATTTGAAGTGGCCGAATCTTTCTTCTGTTTGCATCGTCAGAAAATCGTGTTTTGAACCTTGAATAATGTGGTGAGTTCTTGTGTTTAACTTTTATTTTTACAGGATTATTTTCAATGTTTTTTTTTTTTTTTTTCAAATATTATAAATCAATAGCGACTAATTTGAGGGTCATCATATGTAGAGCGACGCTGTGATGTTGCGCAAATTAGTTTTTTTTTTTTTTATGTCAGTATGCGTGGCCTACCCTCTGTGGAGAACCACTGCACGCCACTGCATATTCCATCTCAGATGATATCGATTACTTTCTAGTTAGGTACTTCGAACAATTTCGTTTGTGCAACTCATTCAATCAATTAAAAAAACAGCCAAGGGTGGTAAAAAAGGGAGTTTAAAAAAAAAATTACATTTATAAATACATTGCATTTAAGACATTACATCCGACGCATTTTAGGTCAAGCAACTTGTGCACTGCAACTGACGTATTTATAATGTGACCACGCTTCAGAGATTCGCGGGATAATCCACATTTTTTGCGCAGATTTTAAAAGCTAATCTGAGAAGACAATATCAAACTGGAAATACCCTGCCGAGTTACTAAAGCAAAAACAAAACCTTTTTTGCCAGCTTTAGCAGGTATTATTTTTTCACATATTTCTTTTTGATTCTTCTGTACAAAAAACACACTGAACCCAAAACATTTAGAAATTCTTATTGTTTCAGGCGCAATAAATAGTTGACTGAATCGCTCTTACGGCAAAACAAGTAACCAAAAAGTTTAGTTTGATGAAATAATATTTTTTTTTCTGCATTGATTGCAACTGAAGATAGTGGTCACTCTCTTCACTTATATTACTCAAAGACATTTAGGAATAGGAGTACATGTCACCGGAAAATCTAAAACAAGTCATTTATTCAAACTAGGCTGAGAATCAGCACTTTTCGAACGTCAAAATTACATAAGACAGTCCCCCAAAACGCCCGCCCTTCACCACTACCTAGTGCTTTAGCTGGGAAGAAGTGGCGCAACAAACTCCCCAGCAGCACAGCTATCTGTTCAGTTCTAACTTGATTCTATACAATAGTACGCAAAATAATTTACACTACGCGCAACAGAAAACATTACATTCAATTATTTGCCATATATCAGCTAGCACACGCCACTATACCAACAACAAAAGAAGACACCGAATTCTTACAAGATAATAAAAACAGAAGCAATAGTGATAAACTTGCACAACATATTCGTCCCTTAGCTAACAACACCGCATAAGTCATTTTTACCAACTTTACAGGAGACGAAAACTTGTGCGGTGTTGAGAGGCCAACCGACTTGCGGCGGTGTCACTACTTTTCGAATTACGGCTTCTGTTTGGCTGAAATCTATATCATGTGACCAATGGTTAGACGCGCAATGAGCAGCTCCATCTAAAGGCATTCAAATGTAAAAACCGCCAATTTTCGACTTGAGCGGTGTTGTAAGCTAAGGGACGTATAGCAATTACATCAACCGATTGATATCAAGATTACCATGGAAGCTTCGAGGGCTTTCTTTTATCAGATAGCGAGGTAATTTCGCTACTAGCCTAATCCGATGGTGACTGATAATAGAAGTTCGTCCGAGTGCATAAACGGCCATTTTTGGCGTCCAGTAAAAAAAAAGTTGAAGCGTAGAAGAGGTAAATTATTGGCAATGCTGAAGCCAACTTAAAACGTACGGTCAAGATAACGTAAGACAGATTAGGTTTTGACGAATTACCTAGTCAATGGTGCCGATTCCCTTGTTCACAAACTAAACTAAATTTAAGTTCATTGCATCCTTTTCTTTCTATTTCATTAAGAAAAGGACAGATCATCAATTTTAGTTTAGTCCTGTCAAATTAATCAGTGCTTGACGTAAATTGACGTGATTTTAGTAGGCAAGTTTTTAATCACGTCTAAACGTGTATGGAGTAGTGACAGGCGCTGATTAATTTGACAGGACTAAACTAAAATTTATCTTCTGTCCTCTTCTTAATGAAATAGAAAGAAAAAGATGCACTGAACTTAAATTTAGTTTAGTTTGTGAACAAGGGAATCGGCGCCAATGTGAACTATATTTGCAATAATTACAGGCGGCTAAAGGAAGGCCAAACAAAAGATGGATGGATTGTGCGAGGGATGATATGAAAGAAAAAGGAGTGATTGCTTGAGTGACGGCTGAATGGAAGAAAAAAAAAAGGGCAAGTGCGAGTTTGGCTCGCCCACCGAGGGTTCCGTACAAATTTGTAGGTATTAAATAAAGACTACTTTTTATAATTTAATTACAAATGTATAGTGTTCTGATTTGTTCCTGTACTTGTGGTATAAGAAGATATTACTTGCCAAATTTCATAGTTCTAGGTCAACGGAAAGTACCCTATAAATTTTGATTCCCTTTTTAGTGTCGAAATATACGTTTTTTGCGGCATAAACGGCCATACCTTTTTTTACGTTAACTTAGAAGTTTGATTTTTTCACAGCTTCAAGGGACTGTAGACTTGAGTATATGGTTTTAATTTCAACTCGATACCTCCACGCGTTCCCGGGATAAAGGGTCTTGACAGACAGACGGACGACAAAGTGATCCTATAAGGGTTCCGTTTTTTTCCTTTTGAGGTACGGAACCCTATAATCGAGTAGCGCCGACCCCAAGTAACACGGGACAATAGCAGGAAGATGATGAATGGCTAAAGGCTGAAAGAAATAGCGCTTCTGAGAAAAACATTCATCAATAGACTGTGATCTTGATTGATAGAAGTAAATATAACAAAAGTGGGATACAAAACAGCTACATGGAACATACAAGTTCTATTTAGCAAATGACGTTAGCACACGAAATTAAAATCCTCGTAAAACTATAAAGAATTAGTACGTCATGTGAAGAATTTTAATGCGCAATCTGGAAAAACTGCAGTAAGGTCACCTAGGACGAATTTTATATCCTAATCTAAGTGTTATTGATATACTAGTAGTAAAATCTTTGAGAGGTCGTGGATGACTTTTTGACTGGTTTTACAGGTTCTGAGTAAGTTAATTTGATTTAGCAAATACCTATTCGGATAACAGCGCATTTATGTATGTATTTATAAAAAAATACTACTTTGGAATTAAAATGTGTAAATTTAAAATCATAATCCTTTTGGTATATTGTTTCGTAAAGTAGCCTTTGTGCAAATCAAATATCATCTCATCAAATAGTCTTGTATGATTGTTTGAGCTTTAAGTTCGGTAGCAAGAATATTTGGACATCATTATCATCATATCAGCCGGGAATCACCCACTGCTGTGTATAGGCATCCTTTCCTTCCCACCATATTTATGCATGACGCATATCAATATTAGTAATATTAAAATAGTAGTAATATTCATTTTGTCATCCAATGTTTACATTTCTTAATTATCAAACAAACATGAAACCTAAAAATAATAAACTTTATTCGTGCTATAAGAAAAAAAACAATACATATTCGTGTTAACATGTACCATTGAGACATTCGTAGAAAAAAAAAATACAAGCCTTTTATAAGGTGACCATGTGACAACTATTTCTCGGACAGTCCGAATTCAGTGACGAGCGTGGTGACTCATCGCATCATAGAATGATTGTGACAAATGAAATGTTGAAAAACATATTCAAATTAAGTTATTAAAATGACGGATTATTAAATTAATTTATTGAATCAGCAAATAACTGTGATGATTTGATAACCTAATCAAAAACTAAACTGAGATTTATTTTATTTTGCAAGAATATCAATTATGAATTGAATCATTATAGTTTTTTTAGTTTTGCTCCGTGTAAAAAAAAGCAGCGTGAAATATGCGCTGACTAGAGGAAAAACTTACATTTTTATATCCATCTTAATTCAATTGTATTTTTGGTCAATTCAATATGTTATTATTTCTCATATCTCTTAAATTTTCAACGCCAAATGTCAGGCAGCTAACTACCAATGTTCAACTTAATGGAATAGAGTTGGACCCTGTTGAGTCGACAGTTTTTCTTGGAATAACTATTGACGCTAAATTACAATGGCGCCCACACATAGAAAAATTGTCAGGAAGGCTAAGTTCGGCCGCCTATGCTGTTAAAAAAATTCGACAGATAACCGATGTAGATACGGCCAGAATTGTTTATTTTAGTTATTTTCATAGTCTTATGTCATATGGGATTCTTCTCTGGGGAACCTGTGCGGACATTAAGGCGCTGACAAGACCCAATTGACCAAAATAGGCTTCTCTTAAGAAAAAAAATTGGCAAATCTGTATAGTTTGTGGTAGCGGAAAAAATATATGTTAATTTTGAACATATTTCCCAGAACTTTGTTGTTACCAAAACACGTTTTGAAAGAAAATTCTCGATACAAACTAACGTTAAACTGACCTCTTACTTTGAGTTCTAATCCAAAATATCTATATTAAATATCAACATACGTTACGTATTTAATTAATAACAAGAGCGTCTTATTTGAATGCAGAACTTGGTTGTTTTTTTATTTTCGATTACTCAACTCAATTTTGAGTAAATAGATAATTGCTTCATATTTTGCAATAAATTACAAGCGTTGCGTCATCGCGCTTCTCTTTCTTTTCTATGCAAACAGACAGTGACCGCGGTTTAGGTGTTGTCAGCGTCTTAATACCGTCTTTGTTTTGCAAAAAAGGGCTGTTCGAGCCATTTACAACCTAGGTCCAAGAGATTCCCTTCGAGAAAAATTCAAAGAAATAGATATTCTGACTATAGCCTCTCAATATATATTTGATAATCTTTTGTATGTACACAAAAATATATCAAATTTTAAGAAAATGTCCGATATCCACAGTTTAAATACCAGGAATAAACATAATCTTGCTGTACTTCACACTCGCCTCCACAGAGTAGGCAACTCGTTCATGGGTCAATGTATACGCTTTTACAACAAACTTCCTATTGCTATTCGAAATTTACCCATTAAACGATTTAAAAGCTGTATTAAAACCAAACTTTGTAAAAAAGGGTACTATAAAATTTCAGATTATTTAGAAGACAAAAAAGCTTGGGATTGAGCTGCTCGCTCTGATAAGCTTTGTGCTAAAACCATAAAATTTGAAGTTTAAATTATGCAAAATCATCATTATATACAACTATATGTACATATTGACATTGATGAATATTATAAGCAAAATTACGTGAATATTTATGTACCTTAAAAAGTATTATACGAGTATTACTTTAATTATTGTGAATGTGAGCACTATGTGGGTCATTTTTATTTATTTCTTGTTGTTTTTTTTTCTCTTAGTTTTAATGATGGTCTGGCATTTTGAGTTCTTTATGCGGCCAACCCAATTGTCCTTTCCTTGGTATTGTTCGTCGAGTCGTTGAGCTCCTTAAGTTTTGAGTTGAGCTACACGATTACTGACAAATGCTTGCACTGACTGGACAGGTCCACTCAAATTTGTGTGGTTCTTTCCTCAAAAGACCATTTCAGACATAGATCTACATGGTCCTCACATGATCTGACCAAGATTATGTCTGGACTTTAAAAGAGACTTTGACCCTTGAGTTTGTTTCGCCATTTCTTCTCAGGGGTAGTCAGATAGGAAATGTCGACTCCATCTAGCTTATTTTTTAATATGACGTGTAAAAGTGATTGTCATATCCTATTTACAGAATAAACAATTTCATTTCATTTCATTTCATTTCATAACATGTTGAACAACGTCAGAGTGTCAGTACTTTGGTAAATAGCTTAATCTAGGCGATACATGTGTCGCAGACGTATTTAATAAAGCCCGCTCAATTAAAAGTCAAATGAATATTATTGATATCTCAAAAGCAATTTACCACATTCATACAGTCTGATGAAAACTGTACCGTATCTTGTCCTGTCCACTTTCATCGTTCGATTTCCAACAAATTTATATCCTGTTACTTTTACTCGTAGTGTTTTTGTCTGACTACCTATTAATTATTTTTATAAAACAAGTTTTACAGGGCAAAGCACATAAGTGTGAGTTATACTGCAAGTAAATCCGCATTTCAAGAATATAAATAAGCTTCAATTGAAAGGTGCAGCAAGCAGATTCATAAGAGATTGATTATTCCAAGTTCTTGGTGAAACACTTCATTTAAAATTATGGAAATGAAACTAAGTATACACTTTGATATTATGATCAAATTATGCACTAAATTATGAATACCATACAAAAAAAAATCTAGATGAAATATTACATAACACGATTAATTTTACGTTTTTATTATTTTGGCAATGACATTTTAATAGATTTACGTCTAAAACAACCTTATTTCAGTGTCTGTGCGTAAGATATGCATGAGGAGCCACAGGCGATTGTTTTCAAATGTTTTCCACATCGGTTGAGGTGTGGCAACTTACTTTTGCTGATATAAAACCGACCTGAGGTTGTCAACTTTTTGGCTGATGCAATAGGGTGCATGGCTTGCGTGATGCTTGTTTATCCTTTGCAAGTTTATAAGTGATCAAGCGAGATGAAATCAACAGTTCTTTGATAAAAAGGTGAAAATTGTATATCGAGGTTTGCTTTAGGTTACTGTTGGGACTACCAGTTTGTGTTATTTGAGCCCACTCACACACATAAGTAGCAACCTGATCTCAATATCACACAGGTTTGTGATACAACTGGGTTTTTAATTTAATGTAACTACCTATAAGTGCCTTGTGCAACGTTATCTTACACAAAATAAGCTTCTAATAAGCTTCAAAAACTTGTAATTTGCAAAAGGCTTATATTAGATAGTACAATATTTAATGCGATGTGGACGTTTGTACTGTTAAAGTTACTGGTGCAACCGAGATTTTCTGTTTTCTGATGGTTAGTTGCTATTACCAGACCCTTTAATAATAGCAACATAGAATATTAGCTCACGGTATTTTCATTTATCTGTTACCTATGTAAAATTCCTATGTTAATTTCTAAAACTTGAAACGGATGCAATTAAAATGACCGCGGTCTTATCGTCACCATATAGAACTTGCTCGATCCTCGGCCACTCTTATCCAGTGTCGTTTGTTTGTACTCGTGTGTTTCTCATAAACTCATACTTAATATGAACATTATTATGTGATGAATTGCTATGATAAAAAATTAAAATAGTTTTGTCATGATTTCGAAGATATCTTCCGATTTATACTTCAGTTTTATTTGACGAAAATAATACAATATCCGAATCTGTTATTTTGGTCACTCTATTAATATTCAAATAGACTATTCATATATTCACAAGGATTCTGTTAAATCCAGATAGAACTAGTTGATCTTTTGGCAAAACAGATTATAATTTTAATAATGTCACGCGGTTGGTCGGTGTGACTTCTGCGACTACATTAAGACTTAATTGGCTGCAGTAAAATGACACTTATTGTCATTTCGTCAATAACTTTAAACATTTTTAACAAAATTACAGTAAGAAGTGTCAGTGTTTTACGAAGTGACTATATGTTACTAGCTGCGCCCCGCGGTTTCACCCGCATAAGTCGCGATCCCGTGGGAAAAAAACTATCCTATGGATAAAAGTATCCTGGGATAAATAGTAGCCTATGTCCTAATCCGTTTTAAGAGTGAAAGCGTAACAAACAAGCAAACTCACTTTCGCATTTATAATATTAGTTAGGATTTTGCATAAGTTTTTTTTTTCATTAGTTATAATAAATCAATGAATATGACTAAATAAAAGTTATTAATAACTACTCAGAAGTACTTTCTCAATACATTATTGGCCCTTTTCTTCACAATGAGAATGAAATATTGCTAATGACTAAACACATGTGATAATGTAAAAGCCATATCAATTATGTAACTGTTCATTGTAATTGATAACTATGTCTTGCCTATTACAGTGATGAAAATTATAAAAAACGGGAAAGCTGCAGCATATGACAGTGTCTGTTGAAATGCTGAAGGCCGATGACGGTAGCAAGCTTGTGCCAGATCTTTAATATGTATTGGAGATATGGCCATGTGCCGATGACTGGTGCAAGGCTGTAACTGTACCACTATTTAAGAGAAAAGGCTCTCAGCAGAAGTGTAAAAATTACCGCGACATTAGTCTTTTGAGTGTTGTCGGGAAACTGTACGCGAAGGTTTTAATAAATAGAGTGATAAGATTGACAGATTAAAAAAATACATTTGATGAAGTGACAGATTGAAGTTGGGCAGGCAGGATTTAGAAAGGGAATAATCTGTATGGATCAGATCTTCTCCTAAAAGTGCATAGCCGAAAATCATCTGGCATAGCACAAGAAAGTCTACTGTGCTTTCGTTAATTTTGAAAAGGCCTATGACAGTGTGTGGTGTGGGAGGGTATGGTGTCGACTGGCGGTTGGTACAGGCACTGGAATCTTTATACAAAGATTCCAGTGCTTATGTTTGAAAAAATGGGGCATACACAGACTGGTTCTGCATCTCAAGGGGTGTTAGACAGGGATGTGTAGCGTCACCGTGGTTGTTCAACTTGCTCAGAATGAATGAGTTACCTGTCAAATAACGCATATGATCAAGTTCTACTTGCATTGTCAGCAGAACAGCTGCAAGACATGGTGACTGTGATGGTTGAAGCATAGGGATGAATATAAATGTGGATAAGACGAAGTCATGGTGTTTGAAAGAGAGGAAGATATACCGGTGTGTGATGTGAAAATAAATGATAAAAGTGTGGAGCAAATAAGCGAGTTTGTATATTTGGGGAGTCAGTTTACAAGGGATGGAAAGCTCGATGAAGATGTGGAAAGGAGAGTAAATGCGGGAAATAAAGTGAATAATGCTATACATGCAATTGTGACAAACCAGTCGATGCCTAAAAATGCTCACCTGGCTGTTCGTAATGGTGTGCTGGTACCTACGCAAATGTATGAATGAGAATTTTGGGTGTGGCAAAAAAAGCATGGAAGTAGTTCTTGCGAAGCATGTGTGGTGTGACTGTAAGTTATAGGCTTAAAAATGATGTGAAAAGTCAACGGTGCGGTTTAAAAGAAGATGTGACAAACATTGAAAAGAGTATGCTTAGATGGTTTGGTCATGTTGAGAAGACGAATGAAAGGCGACTAACAAAAGGTATTTTCAAGGCAGATGTGAAAACTCTGGAAACTCCGGGCGGGACGCCCTAGGAGGACATATATATAGTGACCTAATTTGTGATATTCTTCAGAAAGGGAGGTGCGTAGTACTTGCAACCGGCGTGCGTGTATGACCAGATGTATGAACGTAAACGAAGCAAAAGGAGTATGTAAGGAGCGTAGCAGGTGGCGTTCAATAGTTTCTGCCTACCCCCATGGGATGAAGGCATGAGTTTATGTTTATATAACGTAAACTCCTAGTAATTGAAGTAAACAATAAACTCCTTTGAATAGCCAGCACGTGTGACAGTGATAAACAATGAAATTTCTAGCAACAGATGGGTGTAATAGCAGGAAACACGAGGAGGCACGTGGACGCGGAGTAATAAATACTAATGATCAACTCAGACTTAGTTGATACATAATAACGAAGCAACGTTAAATACAAAGACATGTTTTAATTACGTTGGCTACAAAGTAGTAACTTTATTTATGACTGCTTCTTCTAACAGAGATGTCGCAGATGGATTGTCGAATCTGCTGTTTTACAAAACCGCTAGGTGTTTTACAAAACAGCTCCGTTGTGTATAATAGCTAAGCGATGTTTAGCGGTTTTTCATAATTACTGAACTTTAACACGCAGAATTGCATAATAATTTTGCATTTAGCAATGCAGCGGGGGTCAACGAATAGGGTTTATGCAAAACAGCGTGAAATAATAAGTCATATTTTAGATTTAAGTTCTCAATTTTGTCTTAATTCGGCGTTAAAAGTCAAACGCTTTAAAACCATTCTGTATTACGTCTAAACGTGGGTAGCGGTTTTGTCAAACGTAGCGCAATGGTAATCTAGCTGAAAAAGTTAAACACCATTCAAAATCTCCAAAAGGCATGTTAATATTTAAATGTTGCACAATAACCGTGCAATCATTTGCAAAACAAATAATATTATTCAGCAAGAACTGTCCTTTCGCCGCGCTCAGTATGGTCACCGTACGAAATCGTAAGTGACCCGTCGTTCTTCGTAGTGGGTCGGCCATACCCATATTTAATATAAACCTTATTCCTTTACTATAAAGTTGTAAATTAAAGGTTCTTATTGTATCTGATTGCCTGTAGGTTTTATAACACGACGTAACACGAAGGTCTGAAGTAATTACGGACGTTCAACTCTCAATTTTTTTTTCTACTTTTGCTAATTTTTCCCGGGTTATTATTACTGCTTAATTACTTATTTAATGGGCTATTAATTTTATGTAATATCTATGAAACTGATAGGTATATATTGCAAGTACTCGTTTTTTTTTCAGCCATAAGCGCGAAGTTAAGGCGCTGACAAGAGGCAAACGATATAAGTAGGCTTGTCTTAAAACAAAAAAATGGCAAATCTATATAGTTTGTAGCATTTCACAGAACTTGGTTGTTACCAAAACACGATTTGAAAAAAAAAAAACTAGATACAAATTAACGGTAAACTATACTTTTACCTTAAGTTCCAATCCAAAATATCTTTATTCAATATCAACATACGTTGGTATTTAAAAAAAAACTTTTATTTTCGATTACTCAACTCATTTATGAGTAAATAAATAACTGCTTCATATTTTGCAATAAATTACAAGCATTGTGTCATCGCGCTTCTCTTTCTTTTCTATGCGGTCTGACAGTGACCGCGGTTTATTTCTTGTCAGCGTCTTAAAGACGCAAAAACAACCCATCACGGTAATTATGGCCTTCGCCGAAAACACTTCTCATTTGCAAAATGACAGGCTCGTTAGACTTTTGTGAACGATGGACATTGTCAATATTGATTACCATACGACATTGAGTTGGTTGTCGCGCACAATAGGAGTGTGATGTATTTTTTTTCCCTAATAATTAGAGATTCCATGACACTAATATTTTTCTGACAGGTTCTCATAAGAATAACAACTTAACTTCAATATGTAACTTGTATATTACCACAATGTTTTTCACATGGTAATTTTTGGTCAGTCTACCTAAATATTGATCTTAAGGTAGATCCGCAGTGGTAGCCAGCGAAATTCAAAATTTCTTACGTTTTTTACAATTTGCAGCAGTGAGTCCTACCTTCTTATAGAGATGTATTAATAATGTTAATGGTTATAATTCTATAAATACATATATATTATGTTCGCGAATCATATTTTTGATCAAAATACAGCCTGTTACTGACTTGATAATAGCAAAAACCGTAAGAAAATTCTCTTGACACTTTTATTTTGTTTATATGTATGTATATATTTTTGATTTCGAGTTATCTATTCCATATGTCGCACCTGCCATGTTTGTGTCTCTACATCACCCTAAGGTTGATTGGTAGAAAATGCCTGAGGCATAACTCCGCCTTTGTACGGTATTTATTTTACTTGTGCATAAAGTTTAATAAATAAATAAAATTAGAAATTAACGGGCTACCACTGCGGATCCACCTTAACACGTGAAAATGAATCATCACAATCACCTAATCCAATCTTGGTGCTAATTTCAATATGCCACCAAGTTATTGGCATATTTTACAAAGTTATGTGATTTTATTACGACGTTTTATAGCAACTCTTGGAATTTCGCCCTTAAACGCCACATCGGGAACCTTAATAAATCCCTGTGTTAAAGTGAAACCTGTGTTAAAGTTAAGACTTACATGTTTGATGTTAAAATGCAGGATGCTCTCGATGTAGCTCGGCAGTTGGTTGACGACGGTGAAGTAGCCGAAGACTGAGGCACCATGAGTGATTATGATGGCCCATACGGGTGCTGACATCAGCATCTTCTTCCAAGGCACGGGCATGTCCTGCGGGAGTGGAAGAAGTTTCATTAACAGATGAGTTTTACAACTATTATGTGTATTGAGTTTTTCTATCTGGATTTTCTAAGTAGCAGCCCTGAGTTTGAATTCGTGCCCAGATGGCAATAGGCTCGCCTGGACTTCAACAAAACCGTGAATGAAATGTGGCCTACTGTAGACTCTACCCAACCCTTCGGGGAGACACGGCGTGATGTTATGTTGAATACTTGTTTTACAATATTCAGAGAGGCAAATACAACATTTTGATTTCTAAAAGTCGGATTGGTGAAGTTATCGAATATCATGATACTTAGCTGTGTTGTGAATGATGGAATGTTAAATTGGAAGCCAATTAAAACATGTCTTAAGGTATGGTAACTTAACAAAACTATATAATGTTTAATTATACTTAAGAAATTGTTTACACAAAGAAATGTGCCTGCTTGGGTTCGAAACCACGACATACAACTCGTAACTGGGCCACCACTGCTCTCAAAAAGGTGAAGGAAAACATCGTGAAGAAACCGGCATGTCCTAGAACTAAAAATTCGAAGACATGTGACATCTACCAACCCGCACTGGGCCCGCGTGGTAGATTACAGTCCACTCCCTCTCGATGAAAGGAGGCCTGTGTCCCAGCAGTGGGGACATTATAGGCTGATTATGCAAGTTTAATATTACTTTCTTATACACATAATGCTTGCGGAATAAATTTCCTAAATTATGGTGAAAACCTCACCAAAATCCTTTCCTTAGTTTAGAATAACAACGCGGTTACACAGACAAACACAAAAAGCTACTTTAATACAGAGATGAGCCGACTTATACCCTGGGAAAATAAGTAACATGCAGCAGGCTTAGCATGACGCTTTCTATTTCTACGAAGAATAGACACAGCTCTTTCTATACAAAGTGACATTTCGTTTCTCTATTTTTGACATCGCACCGTAGAAATCCTTCTACAATCTGTCATTTTGTCTTTCGTTTCTAACGATCTATATCTAGGTCCTTTTTTATTTAGAAGGATTTCTACGGTGCGATGTGAAAAATGGAGAAACGAAATGTCACTTTGTATAGAAAGAGCTGCGTCTATTCTTCGTAGAAATAGAAAGCGTCATGCTAAGCCTGCAGGAAATAAAAAAGTATTATAACAAATCATAACACACATTACACAAGCGTATTATTTATACGCTACAGTAATATTTAAACTTCACACGTCTTCCGTGAATAATTGATTTTCCATGTGTCTTATTCCTAGAATTGAATCAGATACGTATATGCACTTGCTTATCATTCCGAATGAGTCATCTGACAGCTATGATGTCATTATTTATTACTGCACTTTTTACTATTAAACATCACTATCAGATTGAACACAAATGATGTCACTCGTCAGTGAAGATATTGATAGAATTAAGGCTCGTGCAGACTGGTGCGATATCGCGGGCGCGACACTTCCCATGAAGTTTTCATAGGAAATGTGCTGCTAGTATCGCATCGCGCCTGGCTGTGGGGCCTTTATAGAAATATTAATTTTATTTCAGTACATTGTGATCCACGCGAACGAAGTCACGGGCCGAAGCTAGTTTTAAAATATAAATAAAAGACTATCATCCTGAGATTGTTTTGAGCAATTCCTCTCGAGAGCTGGGAAACGCTGAAATCAGGTAATATGACGAGACAACAAATTGGAAGCAAGCTATACCTACCTACACCGATTAAATGTATTTCACAACGATATATTTCTAGATATACAGTCAAAGCTGTGAACTCGTCGAAAAAATTGCGTCCAACTGTTGGCCACAAAATGCACGTACACTAGAATAACACAATGACAGCACAATTACGTGGCGCGAGTGTAAGACGTAGCTGTCAGGCAAACCAGCCTATCACAGTTGACCTGCAGGCTTAGCATGACGCTTTCTATTTCTACGAAGAATAGACACAGCTCTTTCCATACAAAGTGACATTTCGTTTCTTGATTTTTGACATCGCACCATAGAAATACTTCTGCAGTCTGTCATTTTGTCTTTTGTTTCTAAGAATCTTTGTCTAGGTCCTTTTTTATGTAAATGATTTCTACGGTGCGATGTCAAAAATGGAAAAAACCAAATGTCACTTTGTATAGAAACAGCTTTGTCTTTTCTTCGTAGGAAAAGAAAGTGTCATCCTAAGCCTGCTGTTTGTTTTAGTTCTTTTCCATTATATCAGCTTCCCAATTGCTAACACAGCTACAATCACATTCGAACGGCTTCGAAGGAAATAGTTAATCCATTGCTTTTTGTTTGAAAAAATTGTCTGCTCGATATCGAAAATCACGCAATGAATACTGTTCAATTGTCAACATAACAGGCATTGCCGTTGTTTGTATGTTACGTAATTAATTAGACTGCTGGTTTATTTTAGCCGAAATTAGTTCTGTTTCATTATATTAAGTGTGTCCCTTAATATTTTTGGGAAAGCAAAATGGAATTATTTGAGGTTCGATTAAATACATGCCAAATATAAATTATTCATCAGGCCTCTTGTCCTATTTCCCTGCAATAAAAAGAATGCCACGTCCATAGAAAAAATGCGTCGCCTACAATCAACATTCGTCGCTCTCGCAGTTCTCAGAATAGCATGGAATTTACTCAGTAAAGAAAAAAAAAACGTAGAATAAACATTATTACGGCGCGGTGTAATACGCACTGGAATTTTGATTAAAAATAACATAAATCTCTGCATTACGTACAATTCCAAATGCTGTAATTATAACTATTAAAATGTTAGTAGAATTCGCTGAATTTACGTGCATAGTTTTTTATCGGCATCATTTTTCGCAGTCGGATTTTAGAGGTACAAATTCGATGTGACATGAATAATTAAAATACAAATGCTTAGTTTTTTGTCGTTCATTTGTTAACATGTCAAGAACGCAAGACACATCCTGGCTAAAACAAGAAAAATAGGCAAAGAACGCGGAAGAATACTGGGAATTGTCTCAATAAATTTGAGACGCATGGTTGACCTATGTTAACGTGTCGTTCAAATGACATTTTTTTTTATATAAAGGCTCGTGCAGACTAGTGCAATGTATCTCTTTTTCTAGAATTTGTATGTATATATATATGTATAATGTAGGTATATATTGTAGTAAATATGTATGTATTTGTATTTTATGCTTGTACGAGTCAATCATCATCATCTGCCTGCCTTTTCCCAACTATGTTGAGGTCGGCTTCCAGTCTAACCGGATGCAGCTGAATACCAGTATTTTATATGGAGCGACTGCCTATCTGACCCCCACAACCCAGTTACTGGGTAACACGATACCTCTTGGTAAGACTAGTTATCAGACTTTCGGACTTCTTCTGACTACCCGTTACGACTGTCAAAGATCTGCTAATAACAGCCGGAACCAACGTCTTAACGTGCTTTTTGAAGCACGGAGGGGTCTTGGTATGTAAAGATGGTCACCCATCCACGGACCAACCGGCAGTAGATCTTTGACAGTCGTTACGGGTCGTCAGAAGCCCGAAAGTCTGACAACCAGTCTTATCAAGGGGTATCGTGTTGTCCAGTAACTGGGTTGTGGAGGTCAGATAGGCAGTCGCTCCATGTAAAATACTAGTACTCAGCTGCATCCGGTAAAACTGGAAGCCGACCCCAACATAGTTGGGAAAAGGCTAGGCAGATGATGATGTACTTTCTCAGTTTATCTTGGACATTACTGACTTCGGTAAAGGAAAACATCGTGAGGGAACCAGGACTTATAGATAATATAAGTCTGAAATCGCAGACCAGTTTTGAGCAAGAGTGGTGATCAATGCTCATGCCTTCTTTGCATGAGAAGAGGCTTTTGTCCTTCAAAAGTAGAGTTTAACAAGTTCCGATTTCAAAAACCGGGTGTTAGGCAGTCCTCCTGGACGGCGCGTTGTGTTCCACGCGCGCCTCAAAGAGATGTCAGCACAAGTGTAGGGGTCCACTAAAGCCGATGCCTGCCGGGGTCGCGGGAAAGTACGAAAGGGTTACCGAAGCCCCTGGCAACACAGGCAACAGAAGGAATACGGGTGGGTTTTAGTCAGTAAGAGTCTGACACACCCTCCCGGTCCCAGAGCGGGAGAAGTTATTTGATGATTTCGGGAACCTAAAAAAAAAAAAGGCTGTCCTCGATAGGTATTGCTCATTTTGGTATACATTTAGTATCGTATCTTGGAAAATGTTGGGACTTGTTCATTCAAGAATAGCTATAAAACCTTATTTTGCTGACTAAGTTATCAACTCTAGTCGTAAGAAGGTTTCCATAACGCATTCCTAACGACGAAATCATACGATGTACCCGAACCAGCCAGTTTTCTTAATTGAATGTGTCTGAGAGCAGTGGTGACCCAGTGGTAACGGCCGCGACCTACGAGTTGTAAGTCGTAGGTTCGATCCCGGACAGGCGCTTTACTTTGTGTAAATTATTTCATCGCCACTGCTCTCAAAACGGTGAAGGAAAACATCGTGAGGAATTCGGCATGTCCCTTAGAACTAAAAATTCTAAAATATGTGATATCTACCAACCCACACTGGGCCCGCGTGGTGGATTTCGGCTCACTCCCTCTCACAGAGAGGAGGCCTGTGTCCCGCAGTGGGAACATTATAGGCTGATTATGTAGTATCTAACGTACTCTTTACCAAATAGAAACACCTCTGGAATAAATGAAAATCTCAATCTAGCCAATGACACGACTCAATGAAAAAAAAATCAATTAAGTGGGCATCACGAAGTCATTTAAAATAAGCGGATAGGTAGTTTTGAATTTAACTCCGAGTCATTTCACCTTTCTGCCACCAATAGGCATGAGCAGATATTTAGCGGCAAAAAAAGGTCGACTAAAAGATATTTTAATTAAAATTTTTGTCTGTGCAAATTAATAATATCTCACGTGATCGCACAAGTGTTTAATAGCGAAAAGCACAACACAATGCATTCATTAAACGGTCCACTTGTCCAAACACAATCATTGTAAATCTGGCTAAAATCTAAATTTATGCGCCGGCGCTGACGTGTGTCAGCGGCGTTACATTACGGCGATGTTCACACATTGTTGCTGCGTACATTGTTTCGTGTGAAGAGGAAATGGGCGATTTTGTAGAGTTGTTGTAATTCATAGATTAGCAATTTTGATGGAATTATCTGATTAAATTAATTGTCCCATAATTGCTTGGATACAGTAGGGAAAATTACTTTGTTTCGTTGGCCGACACGTATTGCTGTGCAATTGAAAGGCCATCGTGTAGTCAGTAAATGATAAATGATTTTATTTCTGTAAGTAGGTTTGTACAAACACTTTTACACGTCGATCAATTATTTTTAAACTAAATGAGGTAGGCGATTCCTATACTCTGAGAAGAAAGGCCGAAACAAACTTAGGGATCAAAGTCTCTTTTAAAGTCCAGACATAATCTTGGTCAGATCATGTGAGGACCATGTAGATTGGTATCTGAAATGGTCTTTTGATGAAAGAATCACACAGATTGAGTGGACTGTCCAGTCAGTGCACGCATTTGTCAGTAGTTGTGCAGCTCAACTCTGAACTTAAGGAGCTAAACGATTCAACGAACAATACCAAAGAAATGACATTTGGCTAGGCCGCAAAAAATACTCAAACTGCCAGACCATGTTAAAAACTAACTGAGAATAAAACAAAATTAAACAATGACCCGCACCTTTTCCACATTTACAATAATTAAAATAATATAATACTACACAGAGTACATATTCATGTCATTGCATAAATAAAATTCATCAATGTCAATGTGTATATTCGGACATAATCTTGGTCATATCATTTGAGGACCATGTAGGTTGGTATCCGAAATGGTATTTTGAGCAGGAATTCAGTATTCTCCTAATCTTGTTAATTAAGACAGTCCACATGGATAGTAATAAAAGTACGTAAGTAAAATAGAAACTAATATTACAATGTGAAAAGATTTGATTTTTTGTATGTATGTTTCGTTACGCTTTCACGCTTAAACGGCTGAATGGATTCGGATGAAATTCGGCAAATGGGTAGATCATGACCTAGGTCAGGACAAAGGATAATTTTTATCCCGATATTCCCACGGGATTGAGTCTTATGTGGGTGATACCGCGGGGCGCAGCTAGTTTATATTAATATTGTAATGAGGTGTGAGTTCTATGTAGAGGATAATCTTCGGAACTACTGATCCTATTCCGAAAATTAATTTATTTTACTAATGGAAAGCTAGAGTTTTACCGAGTGGCATAGGATTTTTTATGTTAAGATGTTAAGGCGCAGAGATATTATTTTAGTGACTTTCAAATGTTATTTTTACGCCCTCATATAATGCAAGTAAGTTATGCAAAAAATGTATGTTAAACTAGAACGCATACACATCAATTCTATGTATATGTGAATATTTTAGTATTGTAGTAAAATACTTTATGAACTAAATTCAGGAAGTAATGTCTACCCAAAGCATAAAAAACGATATTAATTTCAAACTACTTAAGATATTTTCATGTTTTTTTTTTGTATGAACAGACAATTTTATTATCTATAATTCTATCTGTGATTGTTTTCAAATATCCATATTTTCGTTACCTAAAATAAACATTTCCTATGAAACCGAACGGTGGCGCGGCGTGAGTGCGACGCACATTTGTATGACCAAGGTCAACGGCGATCACCCGATCCTTAAAACAATAATTTCACGCGGAAGAAGTCGCGACCAGAAGCTAGTTAGATAAATAACTTCATCGAACAGAGACACCTAATTGCAATGATTGGGTGAGATATCTACTACTTCTAGTTCTTATCCCAGGAGTTTTGATCTCATCACTAAAGCTGAGGCTACATTAGACCGCGACGCGACCTGCGACACATGAGCGATTAAAACAAATACATTAATGCTTACATATATGGCTACACCGTACATCAAATATTACTCTACATAGATCGAGAGAAATCAAATATTTCTAGTACATGCATGGGTAGAACATGATCTAGATTAGGACAGGATACTTTTTTTGCCGATATTCCCACGGGATCGAGACTTATATGGGTGAAATCGCGGGGCAGAACTCCTCATTAATACATCTCTCTTAGATTAATTTGTTTCATAAGAAAAAATCTCTTATGGAAAAGTTCTTATGAAACAAATCAAACATATTATATTTTGATGTGCTGCTGGGGAGTTTGTTCCACCACTTCTTCTTCCCAGCTAAAGCAATAGGAAGTGGTGAAGGGCGGGCATTTTTGGGCGACTTTCTTATGTAACTTTGACGTTCGAAAAGTGCTGATTTTCAGCTTAGTTTGAATAAATGACTTTTGATTTGATTTGATCAAGACACAACCTGACACAGACCTGCAAATTGCAAAAAACTTAAGATCTCTGCGATCTTTGATTTCTTTAAGCGATCGGAACAACATTACTGTAATCACGGCATCGGCTAGATCGAAATTAGCCGCATGAATCGCTCATGCTAATTCATTGTGTAGTATCTGTACTGTAGCCACGTCATCGCCGAATATACGCCGGATTTTCGCTTATAATGTAGCCATACCATGTTTATCTCGTTTTGCTCTTTCAGTCGCAACGCAAATCGCTGCCTACTGTAGCCTCAGCCTTAGGGTCCCAACCCTAGCCTTAGGGTTCCTAGCTGAACAAGAAACAATTCCTTCTCAATTGCACATTTGCTAAAGTTCAATAAATACATTTGAACAATAGGTAGTTAAACCAGCTAATTAAATAAATACAGTCTCCCAATACCGATTATATTCAAATGTTAAGCCTTGATGTGCGCTTGAGCACATAAAGTTTACCAATGATTCATATGAATGCGTAATTTTGACTATGTTCATCGAATTTTAATTCGGCGCCTTGACTGTTGCCAAAATTTCCTTGGTGTTGTTGATAAGGGTTATAAATCAGGTAAGGGTTTTCCTCAAGTGAAGTGCAGTACGTGAGTGAGGTTTCCATGGAGGTTAAGCCATGAAAGATGGTTACGTCATGTGATATAAACGTGCAGCACAGGCTTAGCATGCCGCTTTCTATTTCTTCGAAAAATAGACACGGCTCTTTCTATACAAAGTGACATTTCGTATCTCCATTTGACATCTCACCGTAGAAATTCTTTTTCAATCTGTCATTTTGTCTTTCGTTTCTAACGATCTTTGTCTGGGTCCTTTTTATGTAGAAAGATTTCTACGGTGGGATGTCAAAAAAGGAGAAAAGATATGTCACTTTGTATAGAAAGAGCCGTGTCTATTCTTCGAAGAAATAGAAAGCGTAATGCTGCCTGCAGGAAAGTAATTGATAAGGATGCCCTGAATAGGCATGACGACAATTTTTTTCCCCCGTCTGTTACAAAGATTATTAAAAAATATTGGACACGTGTTTTTTTTTTACGTAATCAAAACATTACGGCGATACCTTGAGTTAAAACGTGACTTGACGTCACGCCTTGCTAGATTTTATACTGAATTGTGATGTAGCAAGCGGGACTCCCCAACATTAAAGGCTCCTTCAAACAGGCGCGACACGCGACGCGACAGAAAGGCACCGCGTGTAGCACTACAAGCGGTGCCTTTGTGTCGCGTCGCGTGTCGCGCTTGTTTGTAAGAGTCTTAATGCGTTTTATCTAAGTAATTTTTTATTAATATGATATAGCGAAAAATACGTTTCTGAAGGCTCCTACATACTGGCGCGACTTGTCGCGCGACGCGACGCGACACAAAGACACCGCGTGTAGCGCTATAAGCGGTGCCTTTGTGTCAATACGCGTGCCTTAATACTTTTTTAGTATCTGACTGATGGACTAAATAGGTTGTTTTTTACCCAGGCATCATCCTTATTATACGTTTACGTATCAGACTACCTACTGAAGCCCTAGGACGCTCGCATGGATTCGGAAATAGGATAAAAATTGCGATTTTAAAGACCTCCTCGCTTGTAAAACTTTATACCCTGTACACCCTGACAGCAACCTTATAGCAACGAGATTAAAGATCAAAGTGATACAAAATCAGAGATAAAACAAACACTAACCGAAGGACTAAGGACTGAGGGCATTGAATTCGTGCCAGCTGAGACGACAGAACAGTGGTGGCCCAATGGTAACGGCCGCGACTTACGAGTTGAAGGTCGTAGGTTCGAACCCAGACAGGCGCTTTACTTTGTGTAAATTATTTCATCACCACTGCTCTCAAAACGGTGAAGGAAAACATCGTGAGTAAACCGGCATGTCCTAGAACCAAAAATTCGAAGACATGTGACATCTACCAACCCGCACTGGGCCCGCGTGGTAGATTACGGCCCACTCCCTTTCACAGAGAGGCCTGTGTCCCAGCAGTGGGATCATCATAGGCTGATTAATTATGTATGTATGTTATGTGATGAGACAGATGATGATACAGCGGCTGATAGTTAATACACAGATAAAGTTGTTCGGAAGCAGAAGATATGTAAGTGGATGGTCATACTGTTGCAGGCAAGGAAGCTCTGCTACTCTTTGTACCAGCCTCCTTTCTTGATTGGTTACTGTTACGGTTAGCCTGTATCACCCCACTGCTAGGCAAAGGCCTCTTCTCATGAATTCCAGTGTTTGCGATCTAGAGCTAATATGGGCCACTAGGCGTTAGTTATGTCCAGCTCGTCCCGCCATCTTCAACGGGGTCTGCCGCGATGCCTTCCAGCTGTTTCAGGGTTCCACATAGTGACTATTTTGGCCCACAGCTCATTGGGCATGCGACAGCCGTGGCCAGCCCAGTCCCACTTCAACTTTGCGGCTTTTTGAGCAACGTCAGCAATCTGTGTTTTGGAGCGCAGTGTGGTGTTGCGAATATGGTCTGTTAATTTGACGTCTAGAATACTGCGCTCCATCACACGTTGGCAAACCTTGAGTATGGACTTTTGAATCTGTGTTTGGTCTTGTTTTTATTGATTAGTAGGTACTCGTAATAACCTGTTGTTGACACTTACTCCTTTGCTGTTGTTGTCTTGTGGCAGCGTCTTCATGAGGAAGTTCCGCTCAGTCTCCGAGATGCGAGGGTGTTGGCCCGGTGTGTCGTACACCACCGCGAACCATGCTACCGACCACATCACGCCGATAATACCTGTGGAGGTAAACAGGGTTAGAATGTTTGTTTGACGTTTTATTTACTGGGTAACACGATACCCCTTGCTAAGACTGGTTGTCAGACTTTCGGGCTTCTGACGACCCGTAACAACTGTCAAAGATCTACAAGTGACAGCCGGGACCAACGGCTTAACGTGCTTTCCGAGGCACGTAGGGGTCTTGGTATGTAAAGATGGTCACCCATCCACGGACCAACCGCGGCAAGCGTAGCTTAACCTGATCTATCGACCCGTGCGGCTGTTATTGCTTGGCCACAAGCCCCTAAAATGGATAAAACACCACAATCTTGGTCAAAATTCCCAAATATAATCATTTATTTGCTTAAATATTGGTAATACTTTACTTAAGCAGGTAGGCAAATATCTATGCCCAATGTCGATTTTCCACCCATAACAAAAACTTTATATAACGTCTAGTTTGATATCACTGGAAGCTTTCCCCAACACCTTTCAATATCATTACGACCGCGTAGATATACAAAACGAGTCCATTTTAATAGTAGCGCGGGAAAGCTCCTGTACTATCAAGGTTATACAGTATATTGATATTGGATCCTTTATTAGGTACTTGTGTTAATGTGCCTATAAAACACGTGTTGTGGTAGCTATTTTGAATAAACGTAAGCTAATTTGAATAAAGTACTTGGAAAAGTGAATTTTTTGAATGATGCAAGTCGGTAGTTTGTTTGTGGTTTTTTTTTTTTTAAAGAAAATATACTTTATTTCAATTATAATATAACAAGGTGGCAAAGTTTCGGTCTGACATCACCAGTTTGAATATGATCCATCGACAAGTTTTTTTTTAGGACTTTTTTGAAGCATGCAGTTTTGGACATAGGGATTCCCAGATTTCCTGTGTTCAAATTACTAGACCTTTTTTTTTGGTTCGGAAATAACAAATAACTCCTCCCGCTCTGGGCGCAGTGTCAGACTAAAACTCAACAGTGTCCCTTCCGTTGCCTGTATTGCCAGGGGCCTCGGTAACCCTTTTGTACGTTCCCGCGACCCCGGCAGTCATCGGCCCTAGTGGACCCCTACACTTGTGCTGACGACATCTCTTTGAGGCACGCGTGGAACACAACGCGCCGTCGACCCGGGCCTGGTCCTTACCGGACGGTGAGCTACCCATTGGTCACCGTCCGCAAGCCCGCGCCTACGGTGGCTGGAAATCCACCCGGGATTCCCGTCGCCCCTGCGGCGGCTAGGGGCGAGAGGGCGCGATATTTGCCTTTCCCTCAATCGTCCCAATATTACTAGACCTAGTCCTCGAGATGTTATTGTAATAAGCCAAAGCCACGATCATTGCCTACCATCTTTCAGGTGTCTATCAAGGTTCAAGGTCTCTTAAAAAGGGACTGGGTTCTGCCACACAAACAGGGTCAAATTACATTAGCTGGCCAAACTTCACAGACGTGATGGGTATTGATTACTAAAAAAAAATTACTAAACTCATATTTAAATTTTGTTTTACTCAAAACTGGCCAGCTAGTTTAATTTGACCCTTAAGCGTGTAGATAAAAAGGTTTTTGTACATTACCAGTGAAGTAGAAAGCCGACTCCCACCCGAAGTGGGCGATCAGGAAGCCGCAGATCGGCATAGTCAACGCTGCACCCAACGATGACGCTGCAAGAGAAATTGTCAGATTAAGAAGGGAATGTGAACCCCGCGCGGGATGAATTCGCAGATGGGGACTACAGGAGCTTTATAAGTTTTATATTGCCTAAAAGTATATGATCCACTGCAGTAAACAAAATCAGAAAAATATATGATATTCTTCAGGATATATGCTAGGTAGATAGTGTGTTGAAAACATAATACAACTAATTTGATACGATAGAAAAAAATCTCGAAGATACCTCTAAACATTCCTTTTAACGATTAAAAACCATATTAATATACATGCAATCATTCTGATTTTATGTCAGATTATTCTACAAGCAACATATTAGTATAACAGTGTTTTATTTTTTTTACCCAATTATTAGTTTTCTTGTAAATAGATAATTGCTTCATATTTTGAAATAAATTACCAGCGTCGTGTCATCGTGCTTCTCAGCCTCTTAATACCACTTAACATAATCATAGCTTATTCAACCTATGATGTTCCCACTGCTGGGACACAGGCCTCCTCTCGTCGAGAGGGAGTGGGCTATAAATACTATAATCTAACACGCGGGCCCAGTGCGGGTTGCTAGATGTCACATGTCTTCAGATTTATAGTTCTAGGACATGCCGGTTTCCCCACGATGTTTTCCTTCACCGTTTTCAGAGCAGTGGTGATGAAATTATTTACATAAAGTAATATCTACAAGTTGTGGGTCGTGGGTTCGAACCCAGGCATTACTTGTAATGGCCCCGACGCTACAACTCGTAATTCGGGGCCGTTACCACTGGGCCACCAGTGCTCCCACACTGTGCCACACTTACTGATGTGGAATCAGTTTGAGCCGATTATGTATCAGCACTTGTTGGGTTTAGCTCGACGCGGTGACGAGTCGCGTCGTCCCCGAATCGAGGAGAATTACGACTTTTACTCTGCTATTGCCATGGACATATAGCTCTTTCTGACCGGCTCAAGCCGATTCAATTCGATAAGTGTGGTCACACCTTAAAACCTACCGTCCAAGGAGATCTTATTATTTATTTATCATTGAAAAAAAAAACATAATTAGGTACTAGACTAATGCAAAAAGATTCATTGACTTTTGAATTCATAATCTCAAAAGCCATTCGCAGTCCCACTCTATAACATTATGCCCTACACTGCCAGATTCAATGGGTTTGTTCATTTATACGAGCTTGTGTAGATACGAGTACGACTATTTACATCGACTTATGTCGATAAACATAATTTTGTTTACACAGGAGTGTGAATTTCCTACGCTTTATTAGTTTAATCTCTGAGTACGCCATGAGGACAGTAAGATAAAGTGTAAGTAACTAGCTTATAGTAGAGTACAAATTGTTGAAATAGACTATAAACCCACGTGCGTCCGGGCGCTTTTTTAACGCGACTTTGTTTTTTAGTCATAGATTCACAGAAAGTTATACATATAGAAAAATACATAAATCCTCTGCCAAACTGCTGTAAGTACAGTTTTTCAGCAGTATTCTCGTGGATACACTTTTGTGATATCCAAGCACATAAGGGGACTACAGGATCTAAACGCAGCTTTCATAAGTTTTATAATGCCTTAAAGTATATGATCCACTGCAGGAAACAAAATCAGAAAAATATATGATATTCTTCAGGATATATGCTAGGTAGATAGTGTGTTGAAAACATAATATAACTAATTTGATACGATAGAAAAAAAACACGAAGATACCTCTAAAAAATTATTTTAACGTGTGGCGGCATCGACCTCGCCACATGCGAACTACGCAACACACTGACGTCACACAAAATCCTGCATCGCGCAAGCAGAGTTTACCGCGCAACTAGCATGTATACAACATCCCAACATCAACCGTCGGGCAGTTGCCCACCAGACACGCCACCAGGTCGGAGGGTTCTCCCTTTTCTATGGAGGATGAGTGAACTTTATTCCCCGTTCTTCATCCCTCTATAAACGATTAAAAACCATACTAATATACATGCAATCATTCTGGTTTTTTGTCAGATTATTCTACAAGCAACATATTAGCATAATAGTGTTTTATTTTTTTTATACAATCTATAGCTTTTTTGTAAATCGATAATTGCTTCATATTTTGCAATAAATTACCAGCGTTGTGTCATCGCGCTTCTCTTTCTTTTCTATGCAGTCCGACAGTGACCGCGCTTTAGGTGTTGTCGGCCTCTTAATGACTACTTTATAAAATAAACATGGACGCAGTCGAAATAAAAGGAAAAAATGGTAAATATAAGCTTGTAAAAAAAAGGAAAAGGGAAAGGAAAAGGTTTTATTGCCGCGCACTGGATTTTCAACAATCGGCCTAGCACAGACTTGACAATCGAACAAACGCTTTTTAAATGCGCTATGGATGCAATCAGTTAGAATCTCCACGCTCGGCAAAAAGGCGAGAAATGATAATCCAGTGCACTTAAAAAAAAATCACTTCAAGGTCATCGGCGATTACCCGTCCTATAAAAACCAATTGTGTGAACGTGGGCTTTAAACGGATTATTTGTTAGTTTCATACAATAGGAATTACTGTGTGAAGTGTAAAGTGTCGTAACTACGCTAAGGTGGATTATCTGCTTTAAGTCAATGTTAATTGTCTCTAATAAAGTTAATAGTTATTGCTTGGGTTTGAGTGCACTAAAGCAGCTTATCCACATGTTGTAAAGCATTTCCACAAGTCCCTTTGTGTAAAAGCATTTATAGCCCACCTGCAGGCTTAGCACGAGAACCATAGAGAAGCGTTTTGTCGACGGAAGAGTAGACAAAAATGATGTTTCCGTGTAGACAGTAGACAGTTTTAGAATAGAAATAGAAAACGTTGTAAGGCGTCAAATCAGCCACTTTACCCACAAGAATTTTTTTTTTCGTTTTGCGCTATCAAGCACCTACAATGATAAGGATGGCTGATTATAAGGGTAGGAATATAGGGGGTGGGGGAAGATAATAAACAGTACCTACAACTAAAATTACTTAAATTTCTATTGTTTTGGCAAATGTAAAGTAAAATGCTGTTGATCAATTGAGTGACTGAATACCTCCATTTACGTTTTTTTTGTTTTTATAAAGTTACAAGTGGTGTTTAGGACTTGAAAAAACATCGAGATTTGTGTATTAAGGCTCGTACATACTGGAGCGATATCGCGGGCGCAACAGCCATATTGCTGCTTGTCGCGCCCGCGATATTTCGCTAGTCTGCACGAGCTATTAAGTTAAGATATTAAGTTTAATATAATATTTAATAGGTTAAGCATTGCAATAGCAATACAACGTGGCAATACCGCCAGTCTCTTGGGTACATTACCAGTCGACAGTGATGTGGATGAATTTTTCGACGCCATATTTTATATTGTAAATTGTTTTAAGTAAAGTTATGATATGACATAATTTTGTTATTTTTATTAATTAATTAGGGACAAAATGTATATCACCCTATGCCATATCAAAAGGTAACAGGTAACTGCAATAATTCATACAAAGCTGAAAAACAACGGATTCTCCAGTTTCCAATGATGCTAAAAACCGCATCCAAAACCGCTGCGTAGTTTACAAGAACATTGCGGTCAGACAAACATAAACGAAAAGCGACTTTAATTTATAACAAGTATTAATAAACACCATTAACGTTTCAGTCTGTCCGTCTTAATTAAGAGACCATTCACATTCACCCAAATCTCTGCAATAGAAAAACAGTAACAAAAATGGCTGCGTTTATTTAATCATGAACTTGGCACTAGTCCCGAGTAGGTCACGCCGCGTTGCCAACCACGCCCCTCGATGTATATGACGTATACAATGTGTCGTTTTGCATTCTCGTCAAATTTCAGGAGGCTGCTATTAAAGACATATATAATCATAAAAATTACAATACCTGCTCAATAATTAATACATACTAGCTTTTTAGTTATTTAAGTTTGACAGTATTTTAGAATACACCACTTTCACAGAACAGAATCAACCCGTTGCGTTTGCGGTAGTGTGAGTGTAAAAGGGCAGTTGCAGTGCGGTATCTAACGGGCCGCGTTTTAACACGCGTGTCCTACACATGCCGATTTCCGAAAATTAAAAAAAAAATGACCTACTTGTTTTATTATTGATACTTGTCGAGAATCATTAGCATAGTTACCTTCTTGAATTTGACGAGAATGCAAAATGACACCTTGTATAATATCATTGTAGGTAACTGCAGTTACATTTCCTGTTGAGACGATTTTTTTGTGTATATGGGCTTTAAGACGCTGACAACACCTAAACCGCGGTCACTGTCAGATTGCTTAAAAAAGAAAGAGAAGCGCGATGACACAACGCTTGTATTTTTTTGCAAAATATGAAGCAATTATCTATTTACTCAAAATTGAGTTGAGTAATCGAAAATAAAAAACAACCAAGTTCCGCATTCAAATAAGACGTTCTTGTTATTAATTAAATACGTAATGCATGTTAATATTTAATGCAGATATTTTGGATTAGAACTCGAGGTAAGAGGTTAGTTGAACGTTAGTTTGTATCGAGGTTTTTTTTTTTTTTTCAAAACATATTTTGGTAACAACCAAGTTCTGGGAAATATGTTCAAAATTAACATATATTTTTTCCACTACCACAAACTGTACAGACATGGCAATTTTTTTTTTCTTAAAAGAAGCCTATTTTGGTCAATTGGGTCTTGTCAGCGCCTTAAAGACTTCAAGTAAGGGCATTTAATACAATAATATACAGGGTCAAAATAAATTAACTGGCGAAACTCCGCAGACCTAAACACGAAAAAAATTAAAAACCGGCCAAGTGCGTGTCGGACCACGCACAATGAAGGGTTCCGTAGTTGGGATTACTTGGGACGAATTTATTCCAAAAACAAACTTAAAATTTTAGTTGAAAAACCTATTCTCCCATACATCGATATATGCCACGGTCGGTTTTTTCAAGATTTTATTTTAGCACTTTGTCGGCGTGATTAATATGCCAAATTACAGCTTTCTTGTACTAAGCGTCTCTGAGCTACAGTGGGGTCAGACAAACAGACAGACGGACATGGCGAAACTATAAGGGTTCTTTGTTTACTACGGAACCCAAAAAATATACAAGATTTGATGATTATTTTTGGTGTCAGCGACCGCTGGTAGTGTTGTTACTGGAAGTATGAGTTAAAAAAATCTGTTTATTTTTTTTATTTTATCGTGTGTAGAATATCGATACCCATCACGTCTGCGGAGAGACCCTGTATATTATTTTAGTAAATGCGCTTCCTTGAAGTCTTTACATCCCGTATTTTTAAACGACTCGTAAAAGTCACCATGAAAGATGACTTTTATAGCCATCAGCCAGCCAATATTTTAAAATTATTTAAAAAAAAATCTTAAACTTTCTACAATCTTCGTTAATGTAATGTAGCCTAATAATAACATATTACACAAAGGGCACGTTGGTGCAGTGGTGGCCCAGTGATAACGGCCACGACTTACGAGTTGTAGGTCGAAGGTTTGAAACCTGACCCGATTTTACTTTGTGTAAATTATTTCATGACCACTGCTCTCAAAACGGTGAAGGAAAACATCGTGAGGAAACCGGCATGTCCTAGATCCAAGGAATCGAAGACATGTGACATCTACCAACACTGGGCCGGCGTGGTAGAATACAGCCCACTCTCTCTCACAGAGAGGAGGGAACATCATAGGCTCATGCACTACACATTGGGTACACAATTGTAGGTAGACTACATTGATACAATTTTATGGAATAAAGATTGTAGACAGTTAAATAAAGAATGTAGACAGTTAAATAAAGAATGTAGACAGTTAATTAAAGATTGTAGACGGTTAAATAAAGAATGTAGACAATTAAAAAAGATTGTAGACCGTTAAATAAATTCTTGTCGATATAAGTGAGAATATAACAAGAAAAGAAAAATATGAAAATATAATTCTTGTTCTCACACACTATTGTCTATATTTATTTTTCATTTCTCCTTTCGCAAGTCTGCTGTACATAAGTACTTTGTAGCTTTATTAATTATTAATAAAACCTAACTGATAACTTATACAGTTATAACTCACTAACTGCTGCCCGCGACTTCGATCGCGTGGCTTTTTCAAAAATAAAAGTACTCCCTACTTAAGTTACTCCTTATAACATCTGCCAGTGAAAGTCCCGCCAAATTCGGTCCAGCCATTTAGGAGATTAGCCAGAACAAACAGACAGACAGACAAAAATTTTGAAACTTATTTTTTTGTTATAAGTACCTTATTTAGTTACTTTCATATGCATATATTAGTAAAAAGCTGTTATTTTGACTTTACAAACAGACACTTTTTTTGTTTGTATGGGTACGCTACCTAATGAATGAACAAAATGTTCTATATAATTAATGTATGACAATACAATTTTCCCTAGTCACTCGGTAGGAAAGTTTCTTGGTCTTAAGAGGTCAACGCATCAGAATGACGTATCTCTTGGTCTAGTTAAAACAGTCAGGCCAAACTGTTGCTAACTGAAATCCACTTTTATTTACCTATCAACCTTTATCTACCAAAACATAATTTTACAGGAAACGAAAAATAAAACGTTTTATTTTACAGTATACAGTTGCTTAATAGTTATTGTCAGTTATCACTCAGTAACTCGTTAAAAAATACGATTTAAAGTTAGCTGCTTTTGTCACCACACGCAAACGATTGTTTGAAATACACCTACGTAAAAAAAAATTAATCGCCAAAGTCTCTAATAACTTAGATTTTTTTTTGCGATTGTTTTTTTTTTTTAATCTTACGCACCACCTTCATTCACCTTCATTTACCTTTTTAGGTTCCAAAACAAAACAATACACAAAAGTGTGCCATTTGCGAGAAAACCAAGACTAACTAACTTTAAGAAGATATTACTAATTTTCCGTTTATGTTGAAATAAAGTCGAATAAAAACGAAAATACTCGTAGAAATTCTATTTATTTAATATTTCATATCATGATGATGTGCAAGCATTCAAAAATAGTATAAATTTTTCATTTGAGAATAATAGTATTCTATTATTCTTACGTGACGTAGACGTGATTAAAAACTTGCCTACTAAAATTACGTCAATTTACGTCAAGCGCCGATTAATTTGCCGGTTTCCTCACGATATTTTCCTTCACCGTTTTGAGAGCAGTGGTGATGAAATTATTTACACAAAGCAAAGCGCCTGTCTGGGTTCGAACTCACGACCTACAACTCGTAAGTCGCGGCCGTTACCACTGGGCCACCACTGCTCACACTTGCTTGGATACCATTGGCGGAATGACTGTAACCATTTTTATGGCGGTTTGACTGAACCGATCTATATGACATTTTAAACGTCTCGACCTTTTGAGCGACTTTATTGTTGACAACAATATGGAAACTTTGTTTGTACCGATATTGGTGCCGATTCCCTTGTTCACAAACTAAACTAAATTTAAGTTCAGTGCATCTTTTTCTTTCTATGTCATTAAGAAAAGGACAGAAGATAAATTTTAGTTTAGTCCTGTCAAATTAATCAGCGCTTGACGTAAATTGACGTAATTTTAGTAGGCAAGTGTTTAATCACGTCTAAACTTGTATGGAGTAGTGAAAGGCGCTGATTAATTTGACAGTACTAAACTAAAATTTATCTTCTGTCCTTTTCTTAATGAAATAGAAAGAAAAAGATGCACTGAACTTAAATTTAGTTTAGTTTGTGAACAAGGGAATCGGCGCCAATATTGACTTTTTGGTTGCGTCTATTTATTTGAATACCCTGAGTGTCACTAACTATCTGACGCTGACTGTACCTATATTTTAATTGTCTTTTTATTTTATTTTTATTATTTTAATTGAACTTTTTGTAAATATTTTTCATTAGCAACAGCTGTAAACTGGTTTAAATATCGAAAGTTCAAGGCGCAAGGTGTTATAAAACATATAAATTATTCGCAAAGGCTGCGGTTTTCCTCCAAAATGCCTAGACCCAGTTGATTAAGGACGTGTCGAAGGGCGATGTGTCGTGACTAAAGTAAAAAAACGGCCAAGTGCGAGTCGGACTCGCACACGAAAGGTTCCGTACCACCGTACAATTATTAAGAAGGAGCAAAAAAAAACTGTGTCTGCGTCTGTGTGTATGTTTTTTGTTAGTATAGTGGTGTGCTAGCTGACATAATTATGGCTAATAATTTAATGTTTTGTGTTGCGCGCATGAGTGTAAATCATTTTGCATACTATTAACTGAACAGACAGCTGTGCTGCTGGGAAGTTTGTTGCGCCACTTCTTCCCAGCTAAAGCACTAGGAAGTGGTGAAGGGAAGGCGTTTTGGGGACTGTCTTATGTAATTTTGACGTCCCAAAAGTGCTGATTCTCAGCCTAGTTTGAATAAATGACTTTTGATTTTGATTTGTGAATATTTCTAGTTTCTAGCTGTTACGTTTCAAAAGAAACAGCCATGTAACAGACGCACTAGTAATAGGGTCCCGTTGGCACCCTTTGGATAAGGAACCCAAAGAATAATTACCAGTTACGATCGGATATAACCGCTAAAGGTTATTGACAAATGAGGTAATAAACCGCATTCTTGGAAATACTTAGATCGTCGATCGGTTTTTCCAAAAAGATTTTTGTAAGTACCTAAATGGCCAAAGGGATTGACGTCAATGCAGAGGTAAACAGGTAAACAAAAAAATGTTTTTCAAGTCCAAGAATAAAGGCTCCTACAGACAGGCGCGACGCGAGTCTTGTAGAACAATTTATAAGAAAACATCACAGAAGTTGTTAACAAGAGTCGCGTCGCGCCTGTCTGCGGAAGCCTTAATTATAATAATCCTCCCGACCGATTTCGGCCACGGTGACCAATGTTAACGGAGACTAGCCTGGTACGCAGGAGATGTAATGCACAAGTGTGTTCGCAGACGGCGGTACACTCTGAGTCTCTGTTGATTTACTCTCATAGTCCGAAGGAACAGCCATCCGGCACGACCGGGCGCAGAACAAACGGCTTTACGTGCTTTCCCAACCACGGGGGTGTCACACCACCAACGTCCAAACTCCAGGCTGCTACTGAGAAATTCCTAATGGAAAAAGCCCAATAACGTGTTGCCCGACCCGGGAATCGAACCCAGGACCCTTCGCTCAGCAATCGCGAACAACGGGGCAGTTTTTAAAGTACCTAATACCTAGATAGCCAGTGGGTTTGACGTCAATACAATGATAACAAAAATATGTTTTTCGAGTTCGAGGATACCTATCAAGTTTACCTCTAATAGTTTGTGTCTCCGTCTGAAATGATTACCTAACTATGTTTGTCTCAAATAATTAAGGTGTACCTTAAGTGGCAACAAAAAAACATTCATTCATTCATTCATTCATTCATTCATTCATTACACATTGCACGTTGCATAGATTGTAATAAAAATAATGAAGCTTCTAGAACTTGCAGAAGATAACATCAACCAAATGTTTATCCCTATAGGTTTTCATACAGTCAGATCAAAATCAATACTACTAATACTAACGTATCAACGTGAACTTTCAATGGAGCGTGAACTTCTCATGTTACCACCTGCAATGATAACCAAAATTATTTTTTATCGCAAAATGACCTCTAAACAGCAGGAATAGGGTCCATATAAACTGCATTTCTACCTAGTTGAACTCTTGACCGGGTATTTACGAACAATGCTCGTAGTAAACCGACTCCATTTCATTCATTAATCAGTTAGTAACAGCAGCAAAAGGGTCACCATGCGTTCAGATTTTTTTGAGACATTTTAATTTTTAAGTAAAAATTTCTATAGTCGCACTTTGCGCTCTTTCTGAACTGAGAACGGAACTGTACCGTCACGGTCGGGACGGTGACGCTGAATCGGGTATACTCGGCTCCAGTCGGGCGGTGACGTTGAATACTCGGCGCTGACTCGCGTAAGTAAACTGTATTTTTTCACTACAATCTTATGATCATAAGCATTCACCCTCTTTTTTTTCTAACAGCGAACGATTGAGTTGCCAACATACGCCTACATGTTCTAGAAGCTTCGTAAATAGTTTCTTCGCGTCTTTTTTTTCGCATGAATGTAAGCCGAATTTGTGTCAATTGACAATGGACTTGTAAAGCATGTCACGTTTAATTTCACTTTTGGTTTTGCAGTTATGCACTTAGCATTCGTACAGTTAGAAAAAATAATGTTACCATGTTTTACGTTAAAACACGGATAGGTCATTTTTAATTTTGACAGTATTTTCGCTTTTTTTATTTTTTTAGTGAGAAGCCCAAAATGTCTGGCAACCAGTCTTACCAAGGGTTATCGTGTTACCCAGTAACTGGGTTGTGGAGGTCAGATAGGCAGTCCCTCCATACAAAATATTGGTGGTGGTTGTTTTTGGTACTGGTATTTCTTTTTTAAATAGATATCGCAGCATTATGCTGAGATAGGAGCCGTTTTGGCGTCATTTTTATTTATTTTCTTTGTTGTTTTTTGTTTATTCGAACAAATACGTTTTTTTGTTAGTTTTAAATGCTCCTTTTTTACTTTTTGTATTTCTTGTGCGTGTCTCAAATAAAATATTTTTCTTTCTTTTCTTTCATCCGGTTAGACTGGAGTCCGACCCCAATGTAGTTGGAAAAAGGCTAGGCAGATTGACTGTTTTTTTTTTCGGTTCGGATTCCTTAGGATGAAATATCGTGTCTGACTGACTCACTCATAGTTGCTAGAAGCGATATAATTTACAAGTAATTAATAACAGTACGCATTATAAACTACTTCCCGACCTCTAACCTTAAACATTCCAATACAATCCTCGACGCAAATGCAAAACTTATTTTTGATTGCATTAGCGCCCGCCATTGATATACGTAATAGCAATCTCTGATAAATCAGTAAAAGGAAGCTCTTGTCGAATCGAGTAAACAGAAGATAAAGTTTTATTGCGAACTGACAATTATTTGATTTATATTTTTGATATTTATGATACGAGTACGACCCATATTTTACATAGACGTTCGTTTAGCGATGAGTCTATTGACTTGAATACAGTGAATATTTGAACGGGTCCTGACGTCACCGAGCTACATTGTTAATAGATAATAATAATTATGTACACCTATAATTTGTGTATACATTAGCAGGAATAGCTTTCCTAAATATTTTGTTAACCAACGTTGAATGTATGTATGTGGTTCTTTAATAAATAAATAAATAGCTGACCACCGGCAGCTTGAAACCTGTTTCTAATGACGATGCCCCACTATTAAAAAAATATATTTTTAATGTTTTTTTATAAAAAATATTTAAAAATGTAATTAATAAGTAAGTATGTATATGTAATAAAGGAAATAAATAACAATGCAAAGCTGTTTACTGATTGGATTATTCATCCAATCAGTAAACAGCTTTTTATGTTGACGTACACTATTATTAAAAATAATAGTGTACGTCAAACTTTTGTGTTTAACCAAACAAAATAATGTGCATCTCTTTTGTTTCTGGTGTATACATTTAATAGATACTTACTTGTCTTTTCATAACTCAAAGCATTTATTTTAACTAAACCAAGGGCCAACAAAGGTTAACAAAAACAAAACCATTTGCAGGCACTTTTGAATTGTCAAGAAGTAACAAACATTCTGTTTTTAAGTAAAGCGATTGTTTAAGGACGCTATCACATTTTGAACTCGCTCAAGTTTAGGTATCTGAATCGCAACACAACGACATTACGCGCACGCACACTTTGAAACCGCTCTCCGCTCGATTTTATACGTAACTCAACTAATCTTGGTACTTTAATAAATAGTAAAATTAATATTACGGGTATTTATTGAGTAAAGTTAGTTGTAAGTTTGCAATCGAATTTTAGTAACCGTGACTAAGTACTATCTGCGTGATATTCATGTTTTTAGTATTTTCGAAATTCATCAGCCATTACGTAGGTACCCAAAAATTTCAAGTGCTGGCCATATGGATTAAATAGTACCTATATTCTTACGGAAACTAACAATCTTAACATTTTATTATTACGGAACATCTACGATTACCCCCCAGGCTACTTTTAGTTAGAAAAGATGTACGTGTAAATATTATTTTTATTGACAATTTTTGGAGCATTACTTAATCAAATACTAGCCTGGGAGATTATCGTAGACTTTCTTTTTGATATTTTAAAATAATTATTCCCATAAGAAAACAGTATTTTATTTACTGAGACTGAGGTGCGCGTTCAGTATGTTTGATAAAAAATAAATCATAAGTAGGTAGTAAAAAGTATAATAATTATTTTGTATAAAGGCAGATTACAAATCGCAAAATGTATACAGCACCCTAATTGCGTAACACACTATTAATAGCAATGGGTTTCATTTTGACAGTTCAATAACCTTTTACGCATTATTTGTTTCCGTCAGTATATTTGCGCGTATGTGTGAGCTATGATCTCTAAGATTCATAGACCTCGCATATCGAGGGTCAACTAGTTCTGGTAGTAAACAGTTATTGTAAAATTTTACTAAATGTCCTTCCATGTTTTCCTTCCAGAACTTATCGTCTCTTTTCACGTACTCATATTTAATTTTGCAATCGCCTGTCCACACTGCAAATACACACATGTTTTTACCAGTTACTCGTAATTGGCCCTGGACTTGATAGTACCACTTGTTTTTTTTATTGACTGTGAAAGCGTCTGATTTATACAACCAAAAGTCAATTTTCTTTTGCTTTATTGCTTCGTCGGGTTCTATATTAAAAGAACATGATGGACACTTCACTTCTACAATGCCATGTTCGTATTTGCCGTCTGGAGTAGCACCCAAAAATGAAAATTCTCTGTCTATGAATAATCCACATTCTTGGATGTCCAAATTTAAAGCGCTTTTTAATTCTTGAAGCGCTGTATGCTCGTTGTTCTTGCCATGTTTAATAGAAGGGACATTGCTGAGATCGTTGCCATATAAGATTTGCTTAACAAGAGGAGCACAGTTGGTATTTGCACGGCGCTTGCAAACTCTGGCAAACCAGGACGCTGTCAAAAGTTTCCGTCTAGTCTCTAGCCAGAGCGGGCTTGCACTCTGTAAAACTGTACTTCTTTCAATAATTTGCTTCGCTTCTGTGGACATGACTAATGATTGTAAAAAATCGTCTTTGGCTTTAGTGTATTCACGTACATCCATGTCAGGTTTCTGACAAATTTCGCCATAATGAGCGTCTTTTGCCGTGACTTGTTTAATGGACTTTTTCTTTTTAACATTTCTTCTTTTATAATTGTTTTCCTTGCGTCTATTTTCTAACTGAATTATTCGTGAATTTGCATCAGTCTCAAAAATAAATTTGTGCACATATGTCTGTAGTATGCCGCCGGTATTGAATGTTATGAGTGCGGCTGCACATCGTCCGCTGTATGACCCTTTTAGTGCATAATTAACTCTTTTTCCGCCTATATATTTTGCGACTCTGGCATTAAAGCTTTCGACTAAGTTATTTGTTACATTATATGCAAAACTGTACGCATGAAGAGATAATCTATGCGCCAAATCTGTTATTTTTTGAAACAGTCCAAAAGCTATCATTTCGGGGACAAAGTTTTCAGAGTTGGGTTTTTTGCAAAAATATGGTGGACAATGGCTGTGGTCACCGAATATATGGTAGGGCCCATTTTGGATATCCTTTTTTATATTACCAACTTTTTCTGAGAATGGTATACCTTGACTAGACCAGTATTTTATGGACGAGTCAACTCCCCAACGCAACCTTAAATACTTTTCTTTTATCAGTTTTCTGGCTTTAATGTGATAAAAAGTGTTGCTGGAGAGTGCTAGAAGTGCTTTACAATAATTCCGCAAAAGGTGGTTCTTACATTCTATTTTAGCTACTGTTAAACTCTCATATGGCCGGGCATTTCTAATGCAAGCATAGGTACTGGCATCTCCATCAGCAATTAAGTGGGAATAAATAAGTCCATGGTCAGTTAAGGAACATTTAAAACCTTCCGTTATAATTGCAGCTTCCATCGCAGTTGAAGGACCACTGAAATTTTTAAAGCATGCGTGTTCTGGTGGCTCTATTCCTTTATTTGCTGAACGGGAACATATCACACAATATTTATTTTTCACCCCACAGAAAAGCACTTTTTTGCTGTGCTGTCCAACAATTGTCGCAGCGCCAGAAGAAGCATTGTAATTTGTGCCATATGAACGCTTACTCCAACATGCATCCGCAATTACGGCTATCATTGGCACTCCTTGAGATGACACATTCCCGATACTTTTTGCATGCTCGACTTCTTCTTTCCCTGCCTCAATCATACAATGGTCCGCTGTTTGTTCCCACCATTGGCAAACTCGATCGTGTGTAAGTTCATACAAACGCAGAGATATTGGTGGGATGTCAGCATGGGCAAGAACAGTATTAAGCTGGGTGTATCCAGCACCAGTGGAGATAATTCCTGCGACAACTTCCTGATTGATGTCCATTTTACTATCATCTTTGCGCACTGTTTCAAGGTTAAACTTTTCGCCACACATTTTGCAAAGAAGTTCAAATTTCGAATGAAGACCAGCTCTTTTTTCTTTATTTATTATGAGATACTACACGCCGCAATCAAAAAGCGAAGTGTGGTTACTTATAAGGATAAGCTGCTCAAAAAGGTAATCAATCTCGACTATTCTTCTGCCTTTTGGCTTACATACTTTTATTGCGCATTCTTGCTCCTGAAATTAAAAAGACAACATTAGTACCTAAGGTAAATCAAATAAAACAAATTACCAACAGACGTTAATATAACTTACAAGTGAAATTTCATTAAACTCATCATCGCCTACGGAGACATCTAAGCTGCTCTCCCTGTTAAATAAAAAACCTACTATAACAAAACTACAACAAAACTCTAGAGTAGACTTGTGATTTCTGAATGAAAATACTTACAAAGTCTCATTACTTTTGTTTAGTGCCACGTGTGCAGTTTTTTTTGGTCTTTGTCCGAATTTTCGAATTCGTGGCATCTATAAATAACAAATATAAATATTTTAGCAATGCACAACACAAACAAAAACCATACTTGGTGTCGACAGATATAACCATCTACTATTTTGGATTTATGATTTGACAACTAAGTCGATTTATCACCAAAACTTTACATCCGCCATCTTGAGTCAAAAATTGGATGGTATAATCGTAAACACCACCTCCAAAACCTCCAAAATTGATAACATGTCAATTTTTTTATTTTTTTAAATACATCCGGCATCTAGAATAAAAAAATGGAGTACATATTCGTAATCCCCACCCCCAAAAACCTCAAAATAGACTATTGTATCGAATGTATCAAAAATAAATTATAATATAATTATTTACACAATGTTAGTCCGTAATCTACAACCATAGTACAAAAAAATACAATTATGTATTTATTTCTATAACAAATTCCAAAAATCGTACTCACTTTTATTTCGGTCCGAAAAAGTATCAACTTCGACCAAACACAGTATACAATACAGCACTCACTTCTTTACGTAATTATTTTTTGCGAAAAACTGATACACCCATGCTTCCACGAGCGCGTCTGAGCGCGGAATGACGAACCGCTAGTGTCCGCGAGTAGAAAATGTATGGAGAAATTTGAGGGCGTTTCTTATTTTTCTCATAAATGAAAAAGTTATTTGTTTACCTGAAAAATATTTAGCTTACCGTATAGAAGACTATATAAACAACAATTTCTTATTATTTTTATGTTTAACTATGCAGTGGATTTCGCTGTACTGGTTCCTATTCAGACCCCATTTTTTTAATTTTTTGGTTTTTATTGTGATGGTTATGAATTATTTGTGTGAAAATTTTGTATGGGGCTGTATATTTTTTATGGGCCCATTCTGGAGATAAATATATTATCTTTCATTTAAAACCAAGCTATCCTTGCAGATGTGACTCCTAATTCATTAAAATGATACATGAAAAGCACTGATATTTGCGGAAAAATGTGATAGCGTCCTTAAAGCTTAACACATAAAAAAACAAACATTTCCTCTAAAGTAATAATGTTGACGATAAACAGTTTATTATTTTTATTATTACATCGTAATTACCTATGTTCCGTGTGAATATTTTATATATACAGCTAACACAAGGAAATGCATTACCTACATGTTTTGTAACCAAGGTTGCGGTAACCATGAATTAGTAAGTAGATAAATGTAATTGCGCTTTTGATCAGAATCTAAGTCACGCTGTTGTAATTTCTGTATTTCTGCAGAATATAAAATTAATGCTAAAGCGGAACAAAGCTATTTATCATAATTCCCACATTAACATTTTTAGGACAATATCCGCCATCTGTATAAATATCATCTCGTAACTGATATGGGTACATCAAAGGACACTGTCATCTTAATTACATTCGAGAATACACTCCGACGCATATTCCTAACCTTGCCTACTATCATAGTCACCATAACCACCACGTGACCACACGTCCCGTACTAAAATAATACTAAGCCGCGCTTCTCGGAACTGGTTAACTGCAGCATGGCAACGGTTGCGCAAGGTTAAATCGCGCGGTCAGGTTATAACAGCCAATCAGACGGCGCCAATGCTGTGACGTCAGCGACCACGCCTGCGCGCGCCTCCGCCGCCATATTGTCGCTTTCAAATACACGCATCACTGCGAAATGTTTGCGCGGCGACACGGAGCGATAACAATTCGAGCCCTCTTTACGTGTACGTTATATTTGTGATATCGATATCTGACAACGTCAGATGACGGAGGCAAACGGGGGCCGGTCAAGGCGGGCTGGTGGCACGCTGTAATATAGATTTATAGCGCCCTCTTTGAACTCGACAATTCGCGAACGTCATCTACCAGTATTGTTTGTATCATACATTGCAATAATGTGCCATCTCCAAGCGACTATTATTCAAGCAAGACATTTAATACGAATCAATTATAGGTTCTTAGAACTCCCAGTGCAATTTACATTACAATTGATAATAGAACTATTTTAAGAACACTTACCCATCATATTTGACATGAATTTCGATCTGTCCATTGGTGGGATCCATTTGGATGCCATTGGGAGGATCGCTGGCCATGTCGCTCCGAGGAGGAATCCTAGTAAGACTCTACAAGCTACGATCCACCCGAAGCCGATGGCTGCGGAGCCAGGAGTGAGGAGGGTAAGGATACTGGCTAGCAGAGTACTGTAGCCGAACACCCGCCTGGTGACGAAACAAAAAAATCCATTAGATACTTGCTGAAGACATAAAATTTAAAGTCAGCTCGATAAGGTCATTTTCGAAAAACAAATTCGTTTTAAACTGAAACATGAAGAGTCGACAATAAATCCAGTTCAGTCTAAATCTTAATTATCATTAATTGAATGATGCGTGTCGATATGACAGGAAATTCAATAAGAGGAATGCCAAAAATCCGCCGCCCCTATCGACGTCTCAAAAACTGACACGCGAACATTTCACGAATGATCACACCACGCTCCGTAACACGATAACGTTCATAAATCGCGGCGCAAGCCCGCATACACTGCGAGAATGTTCCGCGTGAATCATTTCCCGACATCTCCATTTTAAGGCACTGTGTGCCATTAGTTATTCGCTGACTTCTCCATTTTTTACCCTGTCCTGTAGAGACCTGAGCCCCAGTGCTGGTCTCTTCTCTGTGAGAGGTAAGGAAAGAGGTGGCCGATATCCACCACGTGGGCCCAAAGCAAGTAGGTGTACGTATCAGTAAATTCACTGTCTACTTAAAGACAATTTTCAGTGTTGAAAGTTTCTCGACTCGTAAACAAAACCACGTTGGGATAACGAGTTCAATCAAAATAAAACAGCCAAAAACTTGATAAACTTGATTTCATATAATCCGTCCTCAATATATTCACACAATTAGTCACTAACCGGTTCCGAAAGCCTGATAAAGTCGACGAGCGCAGGCGCACCGGCTAATTAATTCAATAAGTAATATTTGAAATTGCATCAATTGTCGATAGAGTTGCTATTTTTATTAGTCTCGATTGGAATCGCACGGTTACGGTTGCTATCGCGACATTAACCCGCTTTTTTATGAGAGCATTTATAGGTATTCATAACGACTGCAGACACTGCTATCGATGTTATAAATTCTACTGAACGTAATTAATTTGCGAGTCATACAGTGTGAGTCTTTATAATCTGCACATACTGAATCGAGGGAATCTTTGCTTAATTATATCGACGGAAAAAATGATAAAAAAAATCTAAATATTTTATTGAAATTTTTAATGGATTTTTTATTTATTTTTTCGCTTCTGTGACTCCAGTGTATACAAAACGGTGTAACTTTTTAACTCGATGTTTTATCACGATGAAACAAACTCCATAATGATTGGAAGTAATTAGGTGTCCGCATTAAATGAAAATTGTGTAAAAAACTGCCACCAATTAAAAATTAACACGTTTTTTCCGCAAAAATCTGATTTTTTTTTCATCAATTTTTGCAATAATCGTAAAATTTCTCAATAAGATGCCCCGATTACCTTCATTTTTTATTACTTTAAATTATTCTTCATCGTATTAGCTATCCAATAGTAAAAATTGCAAGGGTTTAACTCAATCCCATCATTTCTTATCAACAGCCAAAGAAAGGCCTAGAGCACGGCTACGCACTAATTGTTTAGCAGGTAGACGTCCTTTTTTGTTGAGAATGTGCGCGGGTCGGGGTGCGGGGAGGTAGGGCCAGCTGAAGGGACCAGAAGGGATGACAGACAGGCAGTCGCTCCGAATTATTCGCCGCTGCTACATGTGTTTCGTTACTTTCATTCACTGCTACCTGAGTTTCGTGACTTTCGTTCGCTGCTACGTGATGCCGCGCTTAAGTGAATTCTCCCCGGCACACATTGCCGACATTCATTTTTACTATGGGATGGGACGAGGAAGTGCCAGAGCTGCGCGCGCAGCTTACATAGCTGCGTTTCCTAACAGGCAACTAGTGCCATCTGCCCGCAACTTCCAGGAAGTTCACAGAAGATTGTCGATCACTGGACTTGAATCAAGTAGAGATCGTCGCGAGCCGCCTCAAATAATTATTGATGTGGTTCTGGAACAAGCAGTACTGAGCGATTTGTTTGCTGATCCATCCATAAGTACTAGACGACTGGCTCTTCGTCACGGAATATCACAAAAATCAGCGTGGCGTATTTTAAAGAAAGAAGGATTGCACCCTTACCACTACCAAAGAGTGCAACATCTACATGAAGACGTAGATTGGCGTCCAAGGTGTGTGATGTCCACCTGGATTCAAAGAAATACCAGAGCAAACCCAAACTTTCCGAAAACCATACTATGGATGGACGAATCAACATTTACCAGAGATGGTATTACTAACTGTAGAAATTTACACAGATGGTGCCCTGGAGGTCAAAACCCGAAATTGAAACGTTCATCGACTTTTCAAGTAAGATTTTCAATAAATGTTTGGGCTGGTCTTATCGATAACATGTTGATTGGACCAGTCATACTGCCGAGAACTTTGAACAGTGAAAGATTTTTAAGTTTGTTGACTGACGATCTACCTGAGTTATTGGAAGATGTACCACTGTCTTTGCGTCGAAGGATGTTTCTGCAGATGGACGGATGCCCTGCCCATTATGCCACAAATGTGAGATCATTTTTAAACGAAAATTATCGTGATAAATGGATTGGACGACTAGGACCTGTAGGGTGGCCTGCGCGTTCACCCGATTTAACGCCCCTTGATTACTTCCTGTGGGGGACCATGAAGCAACGCGTCTACAGTACTCCCATCAACAGTGAGGTCGATTTGCGTGATCGCATAATTAACTGTGCAAATGATATTCGCAATGATCCCGAAATGATAAGGAGAGCGACACAACAAATTTTAGTTCGCGCGGCTTTGTGCCTACAACAACGAGGTGGACATTTTGAGAACCTAATGCATTAAATTTTCTTTAAAATAATAAATGTTTTAATTGAACTCTTTTTCATTCATTGAACCCAAATAAATCATCCTTAAGAGAACAAAAATAGCGCGTTCGAAGTGCCATCTTTAACACTTGATAGAAAGTGTTTTGTCTGAGCTAAAAGCATACAATTTTTATTATTAGGTAGCTAATACGATGAGGAATAATTTAAAGTAATAAAAAATGAAGGTAATCGGGGCATCTTATTGAGAAATTTTACGATTATTGCAAAAATTGATGAAAAAAAATCAGATTTTTGCGGAAAAAAACGTGTTAATTTTTAATTGGTGGCAGTTTTTTACACAATTTTCATTTAATGCGGACACCTAATTACTTCCAATCATTATGGAGTTTGTTTCATCGTGATAAAACATCGAGTTAAAAAGTTACACCGTTTTGTATACACTGGAGTCACAGAAGCGAAAAAATAAATAAAAAATCCATTAAAAATTTCAATAAAATATTTAGATTTTTTTTATCATTTTTTCCGTCGATATAATTAAGCAAAGATTCCCTCGATTCAGTATGTGCAGATTATAAAGACTCACACTGTATATTGTTATGAAATCATAGCTCTCATAATAATTGTTAGGAATATAATAGCGCCGTAGCCAACTGTTCTATTATTATGAGTGATTATCATAGTTCAAATCGATGGCAAGGACCAAAAGTTTCAGACCATTCAGCTTCGTTGACTCTTCCTGACCCTCTAATTGTCGTCTAGAAAGTTCAACGCCAAATTATTCGGACACACAAATTATCAGACGTGTATAATTTAAAATGAAATAACGCCTGTACGCTTGATTGTATCGAGAAAAAAAAACTAACGTCGAACTTAAATTATTGAGCAAAATAAAATATTGGAACCGGTCCCGATAAATGAGGATTGCATGGTCACTAATATTTCAAATTCGAAATGCAAAGGTGACTGACGATAATTTTCGTGTGGCAGTACTGGCAGTGTTTGGTCGCCGCCCTCTGCAATGCGAAACTTTTTTTTATTTATCATCTCTCGCCAGTGTACTTCCATTAGTGTTGCCAACAATGAATGGGATAGTATTGAAAAAAAAAAAAGTTGTTTACCATTCAGGGGCAAAGTTTTTGTAGGGAACTGACACAATAGCAGTTATTATTTGCAAATTGGTCGGCATTCCGCTGAGGATGAGTCTGAGATTGGTTGGGGCGATGCAGTTATAGTTTCCAAATATAATTCAGTCTGGAATATGAACGGTCTCCTCGTATGAAAAACGTGTCTTGCTCACGAGACCGTTATTTTTAGGACTAGACGAAATAAAATCGTGACAAACGCGCATTAAAGTTTTAGTATTTTTATTCATTCAAACAAGTCTGACTCAACTGGAATAGACTCATACAAAAATGATTTCGAATTTTACTATGACATGACTATGAAATAATGTTACATTCTTTGCACATCATCAGCTGACAAAGCCGTTATATCCTGATTTGTCAATATCAAACATGGTAAAAGTACCATTAAAGAACTTGGCCAACTTATTCAATTGTAAGTAGTGCGAAAAACCTGTTTATCATTGAATTTGTAAGAAAACTAAGATATGATGTTATTTGAGGACTTCGTGGAAATCGATCCGCGAAGTTATGCAACATTGCTGTAGTCTCTTCACAAGTCCTCGATAACTCTAAATCCGGAGGGGCCTAGAAGAGTAGTTGAAGCTATTTTGATGGGGTGTGACTAAATTCGGTTGATCGAAGACCTCACAAGCAAGCCCAGAACTCTGGCTGCAGAAGTCGTTTCCCAGCAGGACAGGGTTTATAGATAGAATTCTGATCATCAGCATCAGCTAAAATTGTTGAGGCAAAAGGTTTGCAAAATGGAAGGTCCTTACCTAGCGCCAATGACTTCTGCTAGTCTGCCACCTGGCAGTTCTGTGAGCACATATCCCCAGAAGAAGCAACCCAGCAGGTGGTTCTTTTGTTTTGTATCCCAGTGGTAACGAGTTTGCTCGATATGCTCTGGGTGCTGCAAGAGAAAAATCTATATTTCAGATTCCAAACTGAACTTTAGGTACTTCCTTGTAATCGGTCAAGGACAGCTAATGTGCCATAATTGATTTTCCATTGTTTGGCACCACATGGGGTACACTCGTCTTAATGAGTTAAAATTACATCATCATCATTTCGTCACACATCAGGCCACTACTAGTGGGATGTGTGACGAAAATTCTATTCTTAAACAATAATTAACAAATTATTTTAAAGAATCATCACTATCCTGTTTTTATAAATAAGCAGAGTTCTATTGTTTCAGTTTGTAGTAAAAAACAAAGGAAATGACTATCAGTTTTGCGGTAATACGGGAATAACCCAGGCCTCAAACCACAGCGTACTGGTTCAGTTTCTATTGAGTTTTTACTTTAGAACAATAAATTTACAAATAATTGAATCAAGAAACCCAAGATAATTATCATAACTAAAATTATTAACTGCGAAATCGCTGAACTGAAGATAATCGGTCCCGAGAAGTGGAAAACACCAATTATTTACTTAAAACATAATTGTTTTAATAATATTCTTAGTTCTTACTGCATCTACAGACTTCTCACGATCGGCGTATTTGTGGAAACAATTCTAGAAATTTCGACTGACACGTTGTTTTCTCTTAGGACTTAGGGGGCAGCCTGACCATGTCAGTTTCAATGAATTCAAAGCAATAAACATTAAAGAAAGCAACAAATCCTACCTCAGTAACGTTGTGGGGGCCATGGGTGATGTTCATGGCAGTAGTGAGGTTGTCGTTGTCATCGTAAATCATCTCTACAATTGCGATCGTGAGGTTCACTCGGAGGGCGTAGTTCAACATGAAGCCGAGGAGGACCATGATGTTCAGCACTTGGACGCATGTTAGACAACCTGAGACAAAAAGGATACAATTAACAAGTGATTTGAGCTCAGATGATATGAATGAGTTCTGATAATATTGATTGTTTTTTCCGTCGATTTGATAGGCTCGCGTTTGACAAAACACTATTCCCCTCATGGTGTAAGCAATGATGCGGTACACAGTAATTCAAGACCTGCAGGCTTAGCATGACGCTATTTCTACTTCTCCCTTATAAAGTAAAAGTACTTTGTGGAAGAATATAAATCGCTAGTCTACATTTCTCGGCAGAAAACTGTCTACAAGGAAACGTCATTTAGTCTTCTCTTCCGTCGTCAAAACGCTTCTCTACGGTTCTCGTGCTAAGCCTGCTACAGATAACTTTTAAGCTTTTTTGTCAAAATTATTTGCATTGCGCACATTTTCGTGCCGTGCGCACGATATTCGCGACTTTTTCAGTTATTAAGGCCACGGTTAATATGTAAAGATAATTATGAATGTTCACTGTGTGTATCTTTACGCTTACGAATTTCGTGTATGACAAATATTTTAAATTTGAAAGCAATTAGCATCAGACTACTTGATAATAGCATTGAAACTAGAAATATTTCATTAAAAGCGAAGGTTCTACGGCAATAATATGAATGATTCAGTACATTCGTTACTCAGTGATAATCACTAATTGGTGTCAATAACATTGTTTACTTGTTCGTTCTTGTAAATGCGGGCGTGTTAAATAATGGTGCCGATTCCCTTGTTCACAAACTAAACTAAATTTAAGTTCAGTGCATCCTTTTCTTTCTATTTCATTAAGAAAAGGACAGAAGATCAATTTTAGTTTAGTCCTGTCAAATTAATCAGCGCTTGACGTAAATTGACGTAATTTTAGTAGGCAAGTTTTTAATCACGTCTAAACTTGTATGGAGTTGTGACAGGCGCTGAACAATTTGACAGGACTAAACTAAAATCTTTATCTTCTGTCCTCTTCTTAATGAAATAGAAAGAAAAAGATGCACTGAACTTAAATTTAGTTTAGTTTGTGAACAAGGGAATCGGCGCCAATGACCGACATTTGACTATATTTTACTTAGTGGAAAATAACTTAAACACGCATCTTATTTTAAATAAATATAACACCAGCTCCCTCGTCCTCCCTCCTCCTCCTCCCCCTCCCGTCTCCTTCTCCTGCCTCGTTGGTCTAGTGGTCGCAAGCGCTACTGCTGTGCATGAAGTCCTGGGTTAGATTCCCGGGTCGGGCAAAGTGTTATTGGGTTTTTCTATCTGGAATTTCTCGGTAGCAGCCCGGTGTATGGATTTGTGCCCGGTTGATGGCAATAGGCTCGCCCCCTATTATATGGGACTTAAACATAACTGGCGAAATGTGGGTGTACTACAGGTACACCTCTGCCCAACCTTTCGGGGAAACAAGGCGTGATGTTATGTTGTTATGTATATCAGCCCCTTGTTGTGTTACTGCCATCTACCAACCCGCACTGGGCCCGCGTGATGGATTAATCCACCTACGGCCTACTCCCTCTCACAGAGAGGAGGGCTGTGTCCCAGCAGTGGGAACATTATAGGCTGAATAAAATGTATTGTTTCACTGCTGGGAAAAACACCTCTTCTCATACCGAGAAGACACAAGCATTGATCACCACGCTTGCTCAAGACAGGTTGGCTAGTTCAGACTTATATTATCCGGGCTTGTGGCTAATTAATAACAGCCGCACGGGTCAATCGATCAGGTTAAGCTACGCTTGATCCGTAGATGACCATCTTTACATACCAAGACCCCTCGATTCGTCAAGCCGTTGGTCCTGGCTGTCATTCGTAGATCTTTGACAGTCGTTACGGGTCGTCAGAAGCCCGAAAGTCTGACAACCAGTTTTACCAAGGGGTACCGTATTACCCAGTAACTGGGTTGTGGAGGTCAGATAGGCAGCCGCTCCATGTAAAATACTAGTATACAGCTGCATCCGTTTAGACTGGATGCCGACCCCAACGTAGTTGGGAAAAGTCTGAGCAGATGATTCCAAGTTTCCTCACGATGTTTTTCCGTCACCATTGTCAGTAATGTCCAAAATAAACTTAGAAAGTACGTATTTCTTTCATCATCTTGTTTTATGAATATTAATTTAGTTATACCTAAATATTTATGCAGCAGTGGTGGCCCAGTGGTAACGGCCGCGACTTACGAGTTGTATGTCGTAGGTTCGGTAAGAGTCTGACACACCCTCCCGCTCCGCCCAGAGCGGGAGAAGTTACTTGAAGATTTCCCACCCTCAAAAAAAAAAAAAGGTTCGAACCCAGACAGGCGCTTTACTTTGTGTAAATTATTACATCACCACTGCTCTCAAAACGGTGAAGGAAAACTTCGTGAGGAAACCGTCATGTCCTAGAACCAAAAATTCGAAGACATGTGTCATCTACCAACCCGCACTGGGCCCGCGTGGTGGAATACGGCCCACTCCCTGTCACAGAGAGAAGGCCTGAGGCTGATTATGTATGTTATGTAAATATTTATACAAGTTTGTTATCAAAATGAATCATATATATGTGATAAAGATCTAGGCAGTTAATGCCAGATTAACTTCATTATCATCGTGTATAATAAGTAAGTTGTTATCACAGTAACATGAATCATGGTGACTAACGTCGAGTACCTACAACTCCACAAGCCATTTTAAGTACCTAAAGTACTTTAATTTAAGAGGAAAAACATCTATACAAATATTGAAATAAAATAAATATTTTTGTAGAAGTCGCTTCCATACTATACACCGGACTAGTTATGCATTCCCGTTGTTCGTGACCTCTTTAAAAAAAAAAGATTTTTAAGAAGCCGCTTCCATACTGTCATAGCTAAAAATTAACTTTAGGTAAATATGCATCCGAATATCCGATCTCTGTTCATAATTCAAGTCTAATCATATTTTATTTCATTTTTTTTTGTGTTATTACGTCTGCGGAGTTTCGCTAGGTAGTTCAATTTGACCCTGTATGTGGCTAAAACGTGAGCCAGTGCCCACGATGCAACTTGATAGCAGGGTTGCCCGGTGGCAGCCCTGCTAGCAAGTTTGATATTTGACAATTATTTTTTATCACACCACACACCCTATTCTCGTATTACCTCTACTAGAAAAGATCGCAAGTCGCGGGAAGGTACAAAAGGGTTAGATTCCGAGGCCCCTGGCAACACAGGCAACGGAAGCGACACGGGTGGGTTTTAGTCAGTAAGAGTCGGACACACCCTCCCGCTCTGCCCACAGAGATTTGATAATTTCCCACACAAAAAAAATAAAAAAAGAGAAGATCGCAAAAACTATTTAAAACATTTACGAGCCGTTTTCGCAATACAGGAAAACAAAACACAAAATTTCGTTCACACGGTGCTGAAATCAGATCCAATGTTGAATCGAAATTAAATTCAAAATACGATGTCTTCATAATATGAGTACCGTGTCCGGTTTTTATTTAAACAGATTAACGTCCAAGCTGATTGTTCGCATATTATGACATGAACTCCAAATATGATCGCTGTGGGAATTTCTATTTTTAGACTTCATACATTGTAAGCTTTGGTGAATCACGTTAATAAAATATGTAACAATAGAACATTAGGTTACAAAACATATAAAGGACCGCACGGTATAACATTGTTTAGGACTTAGAGATATTTTGTTAGTGTGATTAGACGATCTCACAGGGCCAGGGCAGGGCCAGAGTGGTGTGGAGGCCCTGGTTTTTTTTTTTTTTTTTTTGATACGGGCTTTTATGCAGTGGTCCCGCGGGGGACCTCGACTGCTTTACCGGGTGTCGGTGGGGCCAGAAGGGCCTCTCACCTATTTAACTTATAAATTAGGCAGCACAGCTAAGGGCATCCCATAGTGGGATTCGAACCTCGGCTTAGGGCGCTACCGGTTACTGAGCAAGCGGGGACTTGTCGTGTTATGTTATTATTATTGGGGAAATTATTTGTATTAACTTGCTCCGCGCGGGCGGGCGGGTTCAAGGGTCGGGGGGAGTGACTAAAAACTCTTTTTAATCTAGCTCGCGGAGGTACTCGCCGTCGAGTACGGGAGGTCGGTGTGGTAAGGAGGCCCTGGGGGCAACCATCACCTATATATAGCAGTATTATTGTAATATTACTTCACAGTGGGAAAGTGATGGAGCTATACAAGACTTATAGCTCCGTCTCTTTCTCACGCTGAAGTAATATTGAAATAATACTGCTATAAGAGGTAATGGTTGGCTCCCAGAGGCAACCAAGTGGAGACCCCGAATAATTTTTGGAACAGACGAATAAAAAATGTTCAATAATTTATACAGGGTGGGCCAGAATAAAGTTCACTTTTGAAACCTACATAAAAAAAGACTGATAATACTTAGAAACTATATTCAAAAAATAACTTAATCTAACATTAATGTAATTTACTTCTTGAAAATAACATCGTCTAGGTGTTCCCCGTCTCGCCGCAAGCACTCTTCTAAGCGGAACTTAAGATTTTCAAAAACGCGCCGGCACGTTGCTGTCGATATAGCCGCCATTTCCGCTCGAATGTTCGCTTTTAAGGTAGTAATTGTTCTCGGTTTATTGGAGTAGACCTTATTCTTGAGGAATCCCCATAAAAAGAAATCCGGTGGGGACAAGTCTGGGCTTGGTGGTGGCCACTCGATGTTACAGCTCCTGTACGACCTTCATGCTGGCATTTGACGTATGGCAGGTGGCCCCATCCTGCAGGAACCAGGTCAGGCAGTTGTACTCTTGCAGCCTCTTGACCTGGTTCCAGCAGGATGGGGCCACCTGCCATACGTCAAATGCCAGCATGAAGGTCGTACAGGAGCTGTTCCCCGGTAAAGTCATCTCAAAGAGAGGTAACATCGAGTGGCCACCACGAAGCCCAGACTTGTCCCCACCGGATTTCTTTTTATGGGGATTCCTCAAGAATAAGGTCTACTCCAATAAACCGAGGACAATTACTGCCTTAAAAGCGAACATCTTGAAAATCTTAAGTTCCGCTTAGAAGAGTGCTTGCGGCGAGACGGGGAACACCTAGACGATGTTATTTTCAAGAAGTAAATTACATTAATGTTAGATTAAGTTATTTTTTGAATATAGTCTCTAAGTATTATCAGTCTTTTTTTATGTAGGTTTCAAAAGTGAACTTTATTCTGGCGCACCCTGTACTAAAAATATACAAAAGAAAAAATAATGACTATTTTCTAGCATTACATTTCTTAAGTAACTTCATGGTATTTTCGCAAAACAACCAGTTGTAATAATTATTATGATTGGGACCCTATTAAGAGCGTTTACGCCGTACGGCATTTCATACAAATTTTCACGTCCTTATTTTTCGAAATGATTGAACCGATTTGAATAAAACTTCACACACATAAGCAGGATACAATCTAAAATTTAAAATTTTCTTAAATCTAAAATTTTAATAGAAAACATTTTCGTAATGTCGTATTGAAAAAAAAAGATAATTGGAAATTTCTAATTGTATGGAAAATTTAAAATCGCTCTAATTTAACTGTACAACACTATTTTTCGAAAATGTTTTCTACTAACTTTTTAAACCTTTTTTTTCTGCTTATGGGTATGAAGTTTCATTAAAATCGGTTCAGTCATATCGAAAAATAAGGACATGAAGTTTTTTATGAAATGCCGTAAGGCGTACACGCTCATAATCTGTCATTGGCACCGTATACACCGTTAACCGGTAATCTAAATACCGAAATAGGTGTCGACTCAAGGTTAATGCAGCACCAAACTCACTTGTGGACCGGTCTAGGCATTACCATATTTACCATACAATATTATGAATATTGTTCATATCACGCAAGCCCGCGAATAGATGACGAATTTTAATATCTGATACAAGGACGATACATCGGTGCTTTTTGATGTGTGACATCTTGCTATGGGAGTGATTTCATGAAAAGGGACGGAAGTGCGCAGTCAGGAAGTGACCGCTTGAGCATGGAATAAGTAAGTACTTTTTAATACCATTGAATTAATAAGTACTTTAAAATACCATGGGATTAGTGTGCTCATGGAATTAATTGGTAAGTACTATATGTATTGTATAGATTGTTAGTAAAGGGGTCGAATTTCGACCAATGGGCGACCACGTAATTAATAATTATTCGAATAAATATTTCAGTATTTAGCTTTTTTCTTTCTTTCTGTCTGCTTATCAGCTTGCGTAATAATAAGCTTTAAAGTACTAATTTTTGTTAGAGTCAAGTCCCCCTTATGGAGATGTAAAAAAAAATCATGGCAGTAATAGATATAATGAAATTAAAAGGAAAACTATCACAGCTAAGTAGGCTTTACAAGTCAACTATTACTGTCGACCAACTTAAATTTGCAGTTGGAGAATTGACCGTGGCTTAAATCGATGTATGGGAGAAGATGTTTTTCAACTACAATGTTAAGTTTGTTTTTGGGATACATTCATCCCAACTTCCCAACTACGGGAAACCTTCATTGTGCGTGGTCCGACACGCACTTGGCCGGTTTTTTTTATTCTAAGGTTAATTTTGTCGCTGCTTAGTTGCTTATTACCAAGGTGAGATGTCAGATGTTGCACATGCCGGGGTCGCGGGAAGGTACTTATGGGTCACCGAGGCCCCCGCAACACAGGCAACAGGAAGGAATAAGGGTGGGTTTTAGTCAGTAAGAGTCTGACACACCCTCCCGCTCCGCCCAGAGCGGGAGAAGTTATTTGATGATTTCCCACCATAAAAAAAAAGATGTTGCACATCGTATGCTACTAGTGTAAGACTCGCTCGTTTTCTTCTGTGTGTTTTAGGGATTAACTGTACCGGTGATTGGTTGAGAAAGATGTCAGAATATTCATTACCCAGCCTGCAGGAGCTGCAATCAGAATTAATTGCTTTTTTTGTAATAAAAGCAATGATGATCGGTAAAACCCAAGAATGCCCCGAGGCGGATTTTAAGAGTTTTAATTACACCAACGTCATTTTCGACGTACGGTTTTGTTTTGCAGACCTCTGAAACTAGATGAGGGCCTGTATCGTTGGTTTGGCGGTCGCAAGTGCTACTGAGCAGGTCCTGGATTCGATACGTTCGATTTTTTATGTGGAATTTCTCAGTAGCGGCCTGCAGTCTGGATGTGCCTGGTTGGTGGTAATAGGCTCGCCCCCTATTACATGGGACTTACAACATAACTAGCGAAATGTGGGTGTACCTACAAATAGGTGTTCGATGCAATAGGGTAATTTTTGAAAAGTGTCTTAATTCAATTCTATAGTGCTAATATGCCCAAAAAAAAAATCACAAAATTTTTATTCAATCGATAAGTGCCATAAAAATGCATTTAAAATTTTACATTTTTTAATATCGCGCGTAGGTTGACGAAAACGCTGGACGCAGTGGACGCCATGTTGCTCTCTGGTCATGACGTCACTGGGCTATGAAAACAAATGCGCTGATCTTTGTATGATATTTGACACGGATTTGTTAACATAGCCGTATGACGTAATAACATGGCGGCTACTATTTCATGGTGTTTTTTAACAGATTAGAAAAACTGAAAACGTTAAATTGAATTTTAAAATTTATTTTGTTATTTTATGAACTAAAACTAACATTTTCCGACTGCTTTTTGCCTAAACTATCTCAATAATAGATTTATAGATTATTTTTCATATATATATATATAGTAAAATACCCTATTGCAATCGACCACGTTTACTGACCTAGCGATACAATACGGTCGCACTGAATGCGCCGCGAGCTCAGTGCATAACGGACAACAACCGGGTGCATTAATTTCATCGTTTTGTTAATTTTAGCGACAGCTTAGCCTAAACATTACCTTGTTACCTCTCAGCAATAAACCTTTTAAAGTTATTTGAGTGTTTAACTTAGCAGCGTAACGAATCCCATCTGCAGGCTTAGCATGACACTCTCTATTTCTTCGAAGAATAGACACGGCTCTTTCCATACAAAGTGACATTTCGTTTCTCCTTTTTTGACATCCCACCGTAGAAATCTTTCTACATAAAAAAAGCACCTAGACAAAGATCGTTAGAAACGAAAGACAAGATGACAGATTGTAGAAGGATTTCTACGGTGAGACGTCAAAAACTGAGAAACGAAATGTCACTTTGTATAGAAAGAGCCGTGTCTATTCTTCGAAGAAATAGAGTGTCATGCTAAGCCTGCAGGTATCACCTAGGTCGCGCCCCTACAATAGGTATATCTCTGCCTAAACCTTAGGGGAAACAAGTTCGTGATGTTATGTCACTTCTGTTTTCATACAAATTGTAAAAATAAACACCTACGCAATGCGACTGAAGCTCACGTTGTCGTGGTTCACGTGTTTGACCATCCAACGAGACGTAGCAATTATGACGACGCGCGACGCTTTGAATTGCTAGCGAAGAACTTGGCAACGCAAACTGAAAACTATGTGCGCATGAAACTAAAATAACTGCCGATTAAATATTAGAAAACTTTTACTACCAACGACGGAGAATAGAAAAATGATATCGCTCTTTTTTAGGGTTAGTAAACATCCATTCATGTAGCTTGTTTTGTACTTGATGCAGTAGTAATTCGATATAAGCTCGGGACAGAATGTAGACGCAATAAAATAGTAGACGAATCATTTACTTCCTACGTAGCACTACGGCATTTTAATTATTTTGGCATTTTATGCGCATTCTCTAGTTATCTAACTTTTTAGGGTTCCGTAGTAAACAAGGAAACCTTATAGTTTCGCCATGTCCTGTCCGTCTGTCTGTCTGTCTGTCCCCGCTTTAGCTCGGAGACGCTTAGTAGTAGAAAGCTGTAATTTGGCATAGGTATACATATTAATCATGCTAACAGTGCTACAATAAAAACTGGAAAACAATTTTTTTTAAGGTAACTCCCTTGCACGTAATGTGAGGATGATATTTTTTTTCTCATCTACCCCATGGTGTGGGGTATCGTTGGATAGGCTGTTCAAAAATATTGTATAATCAACACCACTTTAAAGTATCCACGATTAGAGTATCCGCTTGCGTAATAAAGTGCTAATTTTTGTTAGAGTCAAGTGTCGTCGTCGTCGCCCCCCCCCCCCCCACCCTGCCAGCTAAACGGTTGTTTATGGAGATGTGAAAAAAATCATGGCAGTAGTATATGTGTATAATGAAATTAAAAGGAAAACTATCAGAGTCAAGTGGGCTTCACAAGTTAACGAGTAATAGTCGACCAACTTAAGTTTGCAGTTGGAGAATTGACCGTGGCATAATGTATGGGAGAAGATGTTTTTCAACTACAATGTTAAGTGTGTTTTTGGGATACATTCATCCCAACATCCCAACTACGGAACCCTTCATTGTGCGTGGTCCGACACGCACTTGGCCGGTTTTTCATGTTCAAAATAGAATAAGGAAAAAAAATGTGGACTTTTTTATTGAAAGAATGGTCACCACGTTTAGAGACTACCACTAGATAATGGTACAGGGAGACAGCCCAATATCGATATCCAAGTCTCGTTTAAAATATTTGAAATCACATTCTGGAATTTTGTTTGATAAACTTCTGCGAGCTCTCCGAAAGCAACATTTATGAAATCGATACTTTTGAAAACATCGAGAGTGTATCGTTTGTAAAACATCGAATATTAATGTTGATTGATGTTAATCACTCAAGGATGACTAATGAGACACAATTGATTTTCTATTGTTTGACACCGAATCACACCGGCGTGTTTCCCAACAGTGGGAACATTATAGGCTGATCATGTGTGTGTGTGACACCTAATCGGTGTCGCGCGGGGCTTAAACAGGTTAAATGGCTTGTACTATGCTCTCATCACTACTTCCATACTCCTTTAAGACCAAGGCCGAGATTCTGACTTTCACTAATTCGCTACAAGCCCTGCCAAATGCGTACCTATTGATCATACATAACTGGTTTCGACGTACCTAAATTATAAAAGCTTGTTTGCCAAATATAGGTTTAGGCATGGATGGTACTTGCGCCGGCGCTATGCAATTGGATAACAAAAAATAATTAGTTGTCTGTAAAGTCCGTTTACGGACGATAATTTTACGTGATAACGAGAGAGTCACGAGCCGAACGCTTAGGCCGATCGTGCATCTCTATCGCTAGTTTCGCGCTCTCGCTTGCACGCTCGGCTCAGGCGGAACGTGACAATGAGTCATGCTTTTTCGTACGTACAGTCGGCGTTCATCGATTTATAAGACTAAAAAAAGTGCTGTCATACATACCTAAATACGCTTTGTAGTATTGCTAGCTATTGCCTGCTACTTCGCTGGTGGTATCCTAACTTCAATTCCCTGTTTGTTCCACTAAGGGATCATCATCTACCTGCCCTTGTCCCATGCACTTTGGGTCGGCGCAACCACTTTTTTTCTTACATTCTCCCCTGTCAGCCGTCACTCTATTATTCACTCCTTTCATATTATCCCTCACACATACCATCCATATTTTCTTTTGTTTCACACTTAACGGTGAAGTTGCGATATATTTATATTACAACTCATTCACACGATCACACACAACTAATGCACGACCTTTCACTATACAAACGCTTTTTCTTTTTTTTTCTGTAATTATCCTCTTTAGGGCCTTTTACAATAATGTTCACCTGAATTAAATGTTTGTATTAAATGTAAATCGTGTCATATTCCACGACTGAACACTGTCTCCCAAAATACAAGCTGCAGCTTAGTTTGGGAATCAGTATCAGAACAATACATTTAAGCAGTATCTACATTTAAAGTACGCTATTTATTTTTTCAATGTATGTATACATACATACATAAACTCACGCCTTCTTCCCATGGGATTAGGCAGAAACTATAGAACGCCACCTGCTACGCTCCTTACATACTCCTTTTGCTTCGTTTACGTTCATACATCTGGTCACACACGCACGCGGTTACTTGTTACACATGTATTGTGACAACAAATAACTTTTCCGAGTTTCGAGTTCGAGTTATCCGAGTTCAGTTGAGTTCCTCAGAGTCTGTAGAGTCTAAGGCACACATTTTCTGAATGTCTCGTTTCTGATTTCAATGGTTTAGGCTGTACGTGGTCTACCAGTTGGTCAGTCAGTCACGAAACTGTTTTGTCCACAAAGGAGATAGTATAACCTTCATGATTCCATATTTTGATAACAAACGTTTGTGAGGATTGGGCTCAAATACTGTTGCCTCGTCTACATTTAGTTACATACACAAATTATCCATACTGAATATTATAATGCGAAAGTAACTCTTTCTGTCTGTCTGTTACCCACTGAACTGATCGTGACAGGTAGCCTGGGACACAGAGATGGGCATACGCTAGTTTTCATCAAATTCAAAATTTAAAAAAATCAGATTCAAATTCATCCTGGACAATTTTACTGCAACTGGTAATAGTAAATACTTTAGTTTTTGAATACAATAAACTAAAAATTCGACCCAAAACCCGCACAGCTAGTAAATATACAGATTTTATAAGCACGTGTTATTTTATTATGCACGTATGCAAATGTTGCCATTCAGTCCACCTGCTGGATCATGAATTCATGACCCTGGTAAGCCAGAGTCAGCGTGACCACGACCGCTCAATAGCGACGATCGAACATTGACACACAAGCACATGCACATTCAAGGATTCGATGTAGGTAAGTGGTAAACCAATATTATGTAAGATAAGAAATAATAAAGTGCTTTTCGCTAGGGAATCTCTATAGAGATGCTTTTTAGTAAATTCAAAGAACTATGTGGTTGATTTTTTTTCACGAATTGTCCCGAAAATAATAAAAAAAATTGGTTACCCTATTTTTTGAGGATTCAGCAGCAACTTGGTAAAAAAAAAATACTGCAAAATCGTTTTTTTTTTTACTGTTTAAATATGTAGGTATATTCTTTATATAAGTGGAATCTAGAATACCTACTATAACTAACGTCACACACAAACTCGCCATGTCATGACACGACACCGATTTACAAATTAAAACAGACTAGATAATTACTACGTTACTTTGTGGCTTAAAAAAGTGTGATTGTTAGACGTTTAAACGTATTTAACAGACGTTAAATAATTGAGGCGCGTGCGTGAGTATTATAGCTGTCCGTTTGATGATATCATGACATGTGACGTCACAATCATAGTGATGTAACGTATCGCGAGTTTGGTGCGGTGACATTACCGGTTATCAAGCTATTATTTACCGTTACAATCGAGCTATTACAAAGCTATTATTGTAATTACTTAGTTCCGTTTATTATTTCATGTTCATCAATCGAAATTGCATGTCATTGTTTAGTTAATGCAGTGTCAATGTACTTTAAAATGATATACCGAAAACTGTGCCAGTGTCACTATTACCAGTTAGGTCTATAAATTAAAAATATTACTATGTATATAGTGCTTGTGACTGTACTTGTTGAATCATGATCGTGAAACAAAAATAACCGGTTTTGTATGTGGCTGTCATATTGACAAATCTAGGGTACCGAAATGTTGAGTCAATACAATACCGGTTATGAACCGGTTGAAAGTATGCTTATGTAAATAGTATGTAAATCCGTTACAACTGTTATTAAAATAATCTTGAGCTTTTCCTTTGCATAACGTGTTATTGATTTTACTGAAAAGGCAAGTTGGACAAGGGAAATGAAATTTAAAAAATGCAAGTTTTTGACGTGATAACGTCTTATAAATCGATGAACGCCGGCTGCACGCAAGAAAAAGCATGACTCATTGTCACGTTGCGCCTGAGCCGAGCGTGCAAGCGAGAGCGCGGAACTAGCGATAGAGAGGCACGATCGGCCTAAGCGTTCGGCTTGTGACGCATCTCTCTCTCGTTATCACGTAAATTGATCGTGATCCGTAAACCGACTTTACAGACAACTAGTTTTTTTTTTCATTTCAGTACAACATAGACGATAGAATTGAATATTGTATCATACTTTTTTACATCCTGTACCCCCATATTCCTCAATTAACAATATAAAACCACACAAACAAAATTATCTTAAAAACCAGTCTCAGTTATTGTTATTACTTAAACGAAAATTTGACAACACAGACTTTTCTGTGCCAATTTGGCAATGTTCCGATAGCAGTTATTATCACCCACCATAAAAGGAAATGGTATGTAATTTTATTAAAGGTAGATGTTTTGCTTATAATTTTATCATGTCCGTCTGTCAGTCTGTCTGCCCGGATGTGACACAGCCATTTTACTTGGAGACTGTTTGCACTTGTGGCAACAATATTTGACAGACTGTCATGCCAGGGACATGAAAAAAAGCAGCACTATGGATGACAACTGGCAAGGAGTTTTTTGTGCACCGCTAAACAGTGGCATAGTATTTCAGGAAAAAATAACTCGTGGTGGCACTCCCCATACAAGTTACTAGCATGCGGGGGGGGGGGGGGGGTGTATTGTAGGATTCCATATCCATCATTAAAAAAACAAGATATTTCTAAGTTAATATTTTTTTTGTATTATGCATCCTTCAAAATAAAACGTTCACTCGTAAAATAGTGGAAGTAAATTATAAAAACTAGTTTGTTTACGGAAGCATTTCTGTGACAGCTCAATGATCAAAATATTAAAAATATTTCCCTTGTCAAAAATGCCGAACTTGTATAAAAATAACGAACTGCCCGGATTTCTTCTACGTCTCACACATCAATAATCATGATCAGTAATATAAAAGAAAAAACATGAATATAATGTGACAGGACAGGGTGCCCACACAAACAAACATTCGAGGACATTTTTGCCACAACACCGTATTTTCGTTCAGCGTTATCGAAAAAGTATTACATGTAAACAAAAGTGTGCCACGGTCGATACTCGAAATATTGGCTAAGTATTTGACATTTTCGAAAACAGCACTGCACCCACGCAAGTGTCGCAAAACGAATTTGTTGCAGACTTGGGTAAATTGTCAATGGAACATCTCTACTAGACTCTTGCAACTGGTTAAATGACGATTTTCTGCATTTTTTTTAAATATATTTATTTCAAAAGAGACAGGGTGGGTTCTAGTCTAGACTAGACGGATGCAGTAATGAATAGTAATAATAATAATACTCATCAGCCGTAAATTGTACAGACCTGCCTGCATTCATTAATTAGTCCCCTTTTTGTACATGTATGCTTGAGGGTACCCAATCAACATCTTCGAGCCTTACGTCTAGCTACAAGTGTCATTTGATGCTTACGTGATGCGCCCATACAAGAATTCCATTTCAACATTACCCTTTTCATTGTTATTATTACCTTATACTTTAACAAACAAAAGTTATAAAGGCTCTGCATAAGCAATGCTAAACACAAAACAGATCAGTCTATCAGTACTCATTTCTTACCATAAAATTATCAAAGGAATTAAAGAAAGGTTCTGAAAGAGAGAAAGACAAACTGACTTAAATAAATGTCTTATAAGATAACCAAATAAGCAAGTTATTCTGCTCACATAATCGTGAACGTCTTAATTGTGTATGCAATTTGGTTGTCATTATCGACTGACTCATGATTATTGACGTAAAGATAATAAAAATCAAGCTTTACGAGATTTTTCATCGTCTGTTCTTATCAACGATTTACGATTGTTATGAACAGGATTTCCCCTATTTCAGCCTAGATGTTTTTAAACAATTATATGCGGTGATTATCCAGAGACTTTTTGCAAAGAAGCATATTGTACTGTATCCGGGTTCACTGGCTAGAATTTACAGCTGTTTGACCTACTTGATACGGTCCTCATCTTAAAAATAGTGAACCGTTCGTTGTTTCGACATTTATTTATAGAGCTAATGACTTAAATCAATCCAAGATAATTTTGGATCTAAGAAAAAAAAATATTGCTGAAAGCATGATCAATATTCTGCCAATGATGATAGTGCAAATACAATGAATAAAAAGTAATAATGGCATGAGTTCATAATTATTATTGCTAACTCAGAATGAAACGGCCATGATCCTGTGGTAGCATTCTTGGAAAATTAAAAGCTGCCTCAGAAAAACAACGTTAACAACAATTTGCAACACAAGTTTACATTGTTTATTTTTTAACTAGAACCAGAGACACGATTTTTCATGCAGTGATTCGTGACTGGCGATGTAATGGCAGTTTCTAATCTACCCGCATCATAGTAAAATCAGAAGATTGCATCTTTTTTCTTCAAGTTTTTCCTGTTTGGAATGGCGTTAAATACAGAACATGTTATATGGAAAATACACACACATATATACATAAACTCACGCCTTCTTCCCGTAGGGGTAGGCAGAAACTATAGAACGCCACCTGCTACGCTCCTAACATACTCCTTTTGCTTCGTTTACGGTCATACATTATCTGGTCATACACGCACGCCGGTTGCGAGTACTACGCACCTGACCTTTTTAAAGAACATCACCAGTGAAAAAAAAAATAAAGTAAAATCATGCTTAATCACTCGGAGAGCGGTGGTGGCCCAGTGGTTACGACCGCGACTTACGAGTTGTAAGTCGTAGGTTCGAACCTTGACAGGCACTTTACTTTGTGTAAATTATTTCATCACCACTGCTCTCAAAACGGCGAAGGAAAACATCGTGAGGAAACCGGCATGTCCTAGAGCCAAAAATTCGAAGACATGTGTCATCTGCCAACCCGCACTGGGCTGGGCCCGCGTGATGGATTACGGCCCACTCCCTCTCACAGAGAGGAGGCCTGTGTCCCAGCAGTGGGAACATTGTAGGCTGATTATCCTATGCTTAATCACACCTACTTGCCTTACTTATCACACTAGCGAGTTGCGAGCTATTGGAAAGCGGGGCGAGTGCGCAACGTGTTCGCCACGTTTTCACAATATTTTACACTCGCTTGTCTCGCTCTCTCTTGTACACTCACGTCAACCGCTCTCGTTCCGCAAACGCGGCGAACACGTTGCGCACTCGTGGCGATCACGTTATGAACTCGCGGCGAGCTCGACGCGCACTCGCCCCGCTTTCCACTCGATCGCTCACTAGTGTGATAAGGCCCTAAGGAACTAACTTCATTAAAAGAAAACAAAAAGAATCAATAAAAAAAGTTAACAGCTCAACTTGACTTAACTAATGAAGCGTGTTCTATCAAATCACATAGAAACTGACTTGATTTATGGAGATTAATTTGTAAGACCCTCTTTGGAAAGCTTAAACGAAAGTAAGTGCTTACGTCAAGTTTCACTTAGCGTAATTATCTAAATACGTTTGCAGAAGGATACGTGGGTATTTACGATCAACATATTTTTTCCTACGATCACAAAATGAATGGTCAACATAGTGGGCGTTTATTTTTACCGAATATTTAAAATAAACTTACTCAAACCATTTTTTTTAATAACTTTTTTTCATCTACAATTCCCGACGCAGTAAGATAAATTTCTTAAATGAGTTATTGCACTTGTTATTCAATGTCTTACTCAAGCAGCACTGCATGTAATAACCGTTCAGCCGGCAGTGGTATACCGTTAGCCACTTCACATGACCACTGCAATTAGCCAGCGCCCATTAGCATGCACTTTGCTTACCGTTGAGTACATAATCGTAGCTCATAGTTCGACTGCGGAGAAACACAATATTCCTCGAGAATTTACGGACAAGCTCAGCTAAACAGGCTTTAAATTTTACTAAAACTTTCCTCCAGTCTAGTTGGATAATATATTTTCGATACTTGTCTCACTGAGAGAATGCGATTGTTTTCGTTTAAAAAAACAAGAAAACATTTAAAAATAAGAATGATTATGATCATGGTTTCGCTAATAATAATTAAACAAATACATAGCTCAATAGAAAATAGTGATAGCAACTGCGACGTCTAAAACGTTTTCGAAAAAATAAAATGTGTCCACAGAAATCATGCACCATGGTCACTTTAGTCAAACCGCCAGGTTTGACGGGAGCTATTATTTAACCAACTTTAATGTGGAATCTTAAGCCAGGTGTTAATTTTACGTCTAAATGTGCTTCCGAGTTAGTTTTATGATCATAACATAACCAAACATGGCCGGCAAGAAAGAAGTTCCGGAGTATTTTTTTCGTGACGTTTTTTTACGGATTTGTAAATTGCAACAAACCCAATTCACTTCTGCTACTTTTAGTGAAGAATCTTGGGGCCCTAACAAGGTGGAACGTGAGTGATGTACACCCCAAGCAGATTTAGCTAATTCCATGCCCGTTGCCTTGATTCTAGTCGGTAAACCGAAGATGCCTCAAGGGTTACTTCCGTGAATATGACAGATACAGTGTACGAAACTCAACTGGTCTCATTCAGCTTTTTATTTTTCATGTCAAGGTAGAAGATTCACATCTATAATTTCCGGTTCTACGACAAGCTTGTTAACTTTTGACAGCTCCAAATTCGAATCAATAACCGTTATTAGATTGACGGCGCGTCGCCATCCGTTTTTTTTTATCTCAATTAATGTTACACTTGCTAAATCATGCATTACTGGCACTGGCACACATTCTGTCTAGAACTGAAGCAGTAAACATTTTAATTATTTGGTCAGTAACGAATCAGCGTAAACTTTCTATTGCTTTCTTCTATCCTTAATCATTCTCCTGTCGTCAAACCAATTTATTTGGGTCAACATGTCTTTTTCCTCCATACTTCTCTATTAGTTGTTGTGTGTTGAATATACCGGCTGGTCCTTATCGGACGGCGAGCTACCCATTGCTCACCGTTGCGGATCCACCTTAAGATCAATATTTAAGTAGACTGACCAAAAACGTCACATTTCAATTACCATGTAAAAACATTGTTGTAATATACAAGTTTCCTATTGAAGTTAAGTTTCCCGATCGAGGCGTGTGCAATGACGCCTACGGTGGCCGGGAATCGGCTTGGGATTCCGACGCCCAGGGCGTCTCCTGCGGCGGCTAGGGGCGTGACGGCGCGAAATTTGCCTCTCCCTCATCCTCATCTCCACCTTCGCGAGCATTACTTCTTCGCAAAAGGAGGTGACGCCTTCCCATGCGCATAACTAACCCCCTGTAGGTACATTAAAGTCTTTCCGTTTTTGTTGTAAAACGTCGAGTCCACTTTTGAAATGGGTTGTTATTATTTGGCCCATCAATAGCAGCAGCATACATTTTATTCCTCTTCCATCAAAATCATGGAATTTCAAAACTTGACTCTGCTGCCCTTAGCTCAATGTATGTGGGGTCAGCGTAGCATGTCTTCGTCATCTCAATATTCACCCCATTTCTACCCTTATCATCTTTCACAACATTCATCCATCCAATCAATCATCCCAGCCATTTTCCTATGTTGTGATCGGCTTCTAGTCTATTCGGATGCAGCTGAATACCAGTATTTCACATGGTGCGACTGCCTATCTGACCTCCACAACCCAGTTACTGGGTAACATGCTACCTCTTGGTAAGACTGGTTGTCCGACTTTTCATTCATCATCTATCCATATTTCTCTTTATTTATTACATCAAAGGTCTGCGATGTGTATTGCCAAACTATTGGCGCCTGTCCGCATTTGGCACGTGCTTACGCATCAAAATCCTAACGAAGTGTGAATGAATTGTCTCCATTCTTATGTAGGTGTTAGTACTTTACAAGTACGCGGGAAGGTACTTATGGGTCACCGAGGCCCCCGCAACACAGGCAACAGGAAGGAATACGGGTGGGTTTTAGTCAGTATGAGTGTGACACACCCTCCCGCTCCGACCAGAGCGGGAGAAGTTATTTGATGATTTCCCACCCTAAAAAAAAAAATGCGTCTAGTTTTCCGTAACTTAAGTTTTCCATGGGACTTTTATCATAACTGGTGATCATGGCATCATACATCTGATGCACCTCTGCCTGCTTTTCAAGGGATACAGCAGTGGGGTCTGGTAAATACTGGTCTTCTCTTAGATCGAATGGATTTTTTTATCATCAATTCGTGTGCAGCCATCCAGTAAAGTTGGCACGATTGTACTAATTTGTCAATGTAATAAGCCTCAATACATTGACAAATTAGTACAATCGTGAGACAGGCGCGACGCGACACCAGTAGTTGCACAATTTTTATGAAAACTTCATGGAAACAGTCGCGCTCTCGCGCCCGCGATATCCTGCCAGTCTGGTAACCTTTACGGTAGTACATCGCCTCTATTTGGTAGATCAAATCAGTCTTCTAAAGTTTTTCGAAGGGTGAATTCGACCAGACTTTTAGAAGGTAAGTCTTACGAATAACTTTTGAATATTTGACAGTTATTCCATACAAAAACTGTCAGACGCCAATTCTATTTCACGGATAAAAAATAGCTGACTTTTGTGAAATGAGCCCATATTAAATCGTTCACAGATTTTACTTTTACAGAACATTTTAGGCTAAGTTTGCACAGTTCTGCTAATTTATGCGAGTTGAGTTCGAATGCCAAGAGATTTAAATCAGCGATTCGCTAAGGTCTGCAACTTTGCATTTACTAAAAACACCCAATGATTCATCATGAATCATCCGCGATGCGATTAAACTTGCAATGACGACAATTTATTTACAGTAGGCTGGACAATTTTGCCGCCAAACTTAATTCATCATAGCTGGTGTTTTTTTCCATTCATGTAGCTTGTCTTGAACTTGATACAGTAGTAATTCGATACAAGCTCGGGACAGAATGGCTTTTCTGCTCCATAAAATTGTAGACCAATCAATTATTCTCTCGGGCCGTGGGGTCCGAGCGTTCATGGTTTGTTCAACGAAATCTCCAAGGGCTGGTTGACATTTTCCGTTAACCAAGGGCTGACTTTAACCTTGGCCAGAGGCTAAGCATTGCCACACAGCGTGGCAATACCGCCAGTCTCGGGAATTGAGTATTGGGAACTCAGTATTTGGAACATTACCAGTCAACAGCGATGCGGAATTTTAGAGAGCGGAGGAGTTTTAGTTAGTTTAGGATATTATATTTTTATTTTAATAATTTGGTGTAAAAGCTTATGATTATAGTTATTTTGAATCGATACATATTATAAAATAAAGTCACTTTTCGTGTCTGTCTGTGTGACCGCGTCGTACATTAATTTAGACAATTCATTCCGGAAGGTTTATTTTACAATAATATATTAACCTTACGTTGAGTAAAGAAATCTATATTTTTGACAAGTCTTAAAACCGTGTGAAGCTGGGACAGATCGCTAGCAAAGAATGATATAATACTACTAAATATTTTTTTCCTTCGCGTTGTATCTATTGACACAACCACAAAATACAACCCCTTTGGCGATGGCGGTTGCATTCTTTAACTCCAAAGGACGAGAACAAAAAGAATAAATGTGACTGGCTACCGTGTAATCTTCTGCTATAAATAAATGTTTATTCAACACAAAACATTAAACTCCTACAAGTAATGCAAGCAATGCAAAATGCTGGGTGGTTTTTCTGAATAGTCATTTATTTTTTTGTAATTGTAAGTAAGTATGCAATTGAAATGCCTATCCAACTACTTAATAATTTTTATCTTGTTGGCACGTATTCGAATTCGACAGGTCGATAACTTATCGTTTTAAACGTCTAGACATTGTCGCAGACGTACAGAGAATCAATAGAAGTTACACAAAACTCGGGATCGAGGTCTTACGGAAGACCGGAAATACAATTATGCACCAACAGACATGGAGCAGTTCGCGCGTTTATTTTTAAAGATGGCGCCTTGCCAAAACCTGGGGAGATGCGGTGTACGTCACAGCCATCGACATAAAATGTTGCCAACTCAATTGTCTCTTACCCACTTATTATTGGCAATTGTGACTGGAATATTTCTGAAATAACGATTCTCAACATCGAATCTGGTACAGTACAGAATGTTCTTAGAACGCTTTGTATAACCACAAAATCTTATTTAAATATTCAGGCATAAGTGTCAGGTCACGCCAGCGGCACCGCTTACCTGTAAAGTTTCTTGGAAATGACTTCTCTGTTTTGGCCATGGTGCGCGGCTTTGGAATGACTTGAGGATCTGAAATAAAAAGAAATATATGTTATTAAAAAAATCATAATTGTTTCAACTATTTTAATATTATTTATTTTGCCCAGGAAATAATGTTTAATGAAATCACAAAACCAAACTTCACGATTTTTCTAATTTAACTGATGGACACTGACAAGCTACATTAGCAAACAGTATTTTCCGCTACGTGAAGACATTTTTAACCGACATAATTCAACGTCTTCTTTTACACCTCAATGAGATCGACATGTAGGCAAGTGAGGCGAGAAAGTTAAATAAACGATATCTAATTCGCAATAACACACTATCAGGTTTTACTGTGCGAGACCAACCGTTCAGTATTTACATACAAGTTTTTTAAACATTCAATAGGTACTGTGTTGAAGCATGCGTTAATACTGCTAATGAACGGATGACGTTGCACTTCTAAGGAAAATATGCATGTCAAGTCACACGGACCCAGAAGTGTTAATGTTGTTGAGCTTATTCTTACCATGACACAGTTACATAAGTATTAGCAGATAATTTTCGAACGTATTCTTTCTTTTATTGGCTTAATGTTTACAATACAGCTTAAAATCCAAGACGAAAACTCATTTCCGAATAAATTTTATCTTAAAATGCATGTTTTGAAAACAAATTCAAATAGCAGTACGAAGTAATAAACTCCAGATTGAAGCTGTTATTTGTTAATGAAACTTAATTTTTATTTCCTAGTGAAATAAAAATTAAGTTTCATTAACAAATAACAGCAGAATGTCCAACTTTGACAATACACGTATAATCGAATGGTATCCTCGCTAGATAGTTATGTAAATTACAAAGCAGGCGTCATTGATTCACCCGTAGGCGACAGCAGTAACCACTAAGCGGCTTTAAATAAGGATTCAAATGAATTTAATTGGTAAGACATAAACTTGCACCTCCAATGGGAACTTGTTTTGCTGTGTAAGTGGTCTCTTAACAGATAATATTGCTACCCCCACTGGTATCAAATTAAACATGTTACAAGTAATAAAATTCACCGTTAAACGTCAAGTTAGCGCCCGATCGCCTGGCGCCAGCCTATAACGGAAAGTCGAAGCCTTTTGCGGTCGGCCAGGCGAAAAAATCTTACCTTAATTACCACTGGGCTGTGCAAATTGACATCTGCAAGATGAACACCATTTTGTATCTTTCTTTTTCAGGTGGAATAAAAGAGATGAAGAGATCTTTTGCAAGGCTGCTGAACTTACTGTACCTTTTAATTTAGTCCAATAAAGAAATTGCCATTCAAAAGGTTTACGTGTTTTATTGCCATGGTCTTCATTTAGTGCCAACTATGTCGTAAAGCAATAAGTACATGATTTTATTGCATTTCTGTGTATCATTAAGGCTTCTACATACTGGCGCGACTTGTCGCGCGACGCGTCGCGACACAAAGGCACCGCTTGTAGCGCTACACGCGGTGTCTTTGTGTCGCGTCGCGTCGCGCGTCAAGTCGCGCCAGTATGTAGGAGCCTTTATCCCTACCTAAGTGTCAAGGATTTTACCGATATCCTTATCCTACCATGGCTGAACATTTTAAAATCGATTACTGCGTGTAATGTGTGATGGTGATGAACTGATGAATCACCTCATCATATACAATGCTGATCTATCATTGCAAAATACCTGATGATACTGTGTGTGGAAGTCTTTGAAAATTATGAATTACCAAGGTGTGACCGAAGGAACCTAGAGTCATTAACCTGCCATAACCATATAATTCAGCTTGCAAAATTGTAGCTGAACAAAAAGGTCATAGAACCTTATCGAGAAGAAGTAGCTAGGTAAATTACTCACAGTTTTTGCTACCCTGGAGCATGACCCGCTAACGACCGAATCTAACGCGAATCTAATTCGCACAAATATATTTCGATACAGACCGTTCAAGGTCGGATCGATCGTATCTTGTGCGTGATTATCGGCCTACGGCTTTACTGGTAGCTGTAGGAGGATGATCTAACAGTGAACATTATCTGATCCCAATTATGTCATTGAAATAATGACAAAGCCGTCGACATTAAAATTTGCATTTAATGAGTGTAGGTATTATGAACACTGAGATTAAGTGACTGAACTGAACATTAAGGATTTTTCTATGAACTGAACATTCAAATTTTTTTCACTAGTGGATATATATATATATATTTTATTTAACCATTTATGTAGGTACACACATAAATCAACAGAAAAGAGGAACAGAACAGAAAAATACGTACAAAGGTGATGCTTATTTCTTAAGAAATCTCTTCCATCTTCATCTCTCATCTTCCATCCGCGATAGGAAAATAGATAAAGAGATGTAGACACCGTGTGTAAGAGTAGAAAAGAAAAGAAAGAAAAGAATAGAATACATACAATCGAAACAATCTACAAAACAAATAATATGGGAATATACTAACATACATACATACTTCTAAAATAAATATCACTAGAATATTAAAAAATTACAGTGTAATTTCAAATAATAAATACAGACGCTACTATGACGAAGTGGAAATAGTGTTCTTTCACTCTTCTTTTAAATAACCGCTAGTACCAAGCAACTATCGTTTAATATAATTATTCTAAACTGATGTATTGGTAATGTAGATACGCATGGTAACAAAAACTTTGTATTTTTTGTACTCTTTATCTGGCAAAACATGTAGCTCCTTTTTATAGTTATTTAATTCCACAATGCACATGTATTGTACTTACTCATGTTTTACAAAATAAAAATATCTTTATCCTTAACTTATCTAATATACCTTAGACTATTATAACATGTATTTAAATTAATAAAAACTGACTAGACTCTGAACTGAACATTCAGGATTTTATTGTTGTGAGTATAGACATACAGAGTGTAACCGCCTTTTTTTTGGATGGGAAATTATCAAATAACTTCACCCGCTCTGAGCGGAGCGGGAGGGTGTGTCAGACTCTTACTGACTAAAACCCACCCGTGTTCCTTCCGTTGCCTGAGTTGCCAGGGGCCTCGGTAACCCTTTCAAACTTTCCCGTGACCACGGCAGAGAGTGTAACCGCCTGGATCGAAACAATAGCGTTTACCCAAAAATATTTTCTTTTTAGAGCTGATCTAACTTAATCTTGCTCAATTTGTTTTAAAAAAAAAATCGAGATTTATTAACAGATGAGACTTTTTGAATTACACTATTTGACATTTTATGTACTTGGATTGAAGTGCCTTTTGTAATTTAATTTTTATTTTGTGAATTAGTTTTTTATTTTTTTGTAAATTTTATAAATTTTTACGCCTTAAGGGCGTGGGCGGCGAGAAACATGTACGTACGAAATATTAAATAATGTGACTTCCTGCATGCTTAATTTGCATGTATACGTATTTTTGACAAATAAAATGATCTATAGTTGTCTTTATCAATCAACGAAGAAGAATCATTCAAGAAAGAAGAGCATTAGGATACAGTGCAGCTGGCGTTTTCAGCGCAATGACTGTCTATTGTCACAGCGGTAGCAAAAAAAATAAAACAAATACCTAGCTTCTTATCTCTGGTAAACCACTTCCTCGTGTCCTTCCGTAATTTGTTTTCTTTCCGCTTTTAAGTCGTTTGATTTAGATACGACATTGAATGCCCAGGCGCAACAACATTTAATTTCGCTTTGATGTAAAGTAGGTACATATGTGAAGGTTAAAAATCCTTGTAGATATTTAATTTTGAGTTTTCTTAGTAAATAGCCTATTTGCGTGGTCTAATCACGACTCGACGATCATTACGTAGGGGAATTAAAAGTGATATTGTGCATAGCACAATAGCTTGTGGCTAACTAATAACAGCCGCACGAATCGATCGATCAGGTTAAGCTACGCTTGCCGCGGTTGGTCTGTAGATGCGTGACCATTTTTACATACAAAGACCCCTCCGTGACTCGGAAAGCACGTTAACCCGTTGATTTCGGCTGTCATTCGTGGATCTTTGACACTCTTTACGGGTCATCAGAAGCCAGAAAGTCTGACAACCAGTCTTAGCAAGGGGTATTGTATTACCCAGTAACTGGCTTGTGGAGGTCAGATAGGCAGCTCCATGTAAAATACTGGTATTCAGCTGCAACCGGTTAGACTGGAAGCCGACCCCAACATAGTTGAGAAAAGGCTAGGCAGATGATGGATTTCGATCAAATTTGGAAATTTGGAAAAGGCCAGGAAGAGGACGATTGTGCATAAATAAAACTTTGTGTATCTTATCTATTTAATTTAGTTCTTCAATTCCTTCAGAAAACATTCAAAATAATGCCAAATTAAATTGGATTCAGAAAATGAACCGTCATGCGGAGTACGTTGTCAATCACAGTTCAATCGTATCGAAGGAGGAAAAACGCGATGTTTTATTACAAATATTATTAACTAGCTGGCCCATAATACTTTGTCCTGTCAAAATTTCAATTTATAGAACAAACTCACTTTCAGTTTTTTCTCGTATTTTACTATTTTACCGGCAATTTTTATTTTTTTTCTCTCCGTAAGAACTTGATTCAGACTTACGAACATTTTAAAACAAAAATTTGCAAAATCCCTCCAGCCGTTCTCTTACCAACGAACAGTATTTAATTTTTATTATATTGATTATTTATATTAATTAGTAGGAAATAGATTTGTATTTTCATTGAACCTAGCCATACCTACCCTTGTTTGAATTAGGTACGTATGAACCCATTAATGTTTATTTGTAACATTATGCATTACCATTTGGTTTAGTAAAGTAAGCACTTTCTTTATAAGCTGATAAAACAGTAAAAGCAAATTGTGTGTGACGCCTTTCATTAATTATAATCGAACGCACGTCCACATACGGCACCGAACAATGTCTCAATAACAAACGTTAATGCTAATCGGATGCAAATAATAAATTGTTACATGTCACCACCTGTATTGATTCCTAGAATACTTTAGTGGTAACATTGCGGTGGATATGAGTGATATGACTGATACAATAGGAAAAAGTTCCACTGTTGCCGGTCTAAAAGAATTTTATTGTTTATACAAATAAGTTTTAACAAAGTGCTATTTTCTTTTCGACACTTACGTTTGCTGTAGCTAGAAAGAAAGATAATGAAAGAGACAAACTAACAATAGAGTAAGTATAGGGTCTCGTAAAAAAAGGCAAAACATTTATTTTTTAATCATCATGCCAGCTTGCGCAACGAATAACGTCAGTTGTTCATTTTTGTCATTTTAAAACTGACTAATATTTCTTGTGTTAATTAGAAATATCGACGAAATAACATAGGTTTTATTTATAAAACTCCCCAGGATTCCAATTTTTTTTTCGGCTGGTAATATTTCGAAAAAGTTTTATTTCTTGACAAAAGACACTTGACGTGACAGCTTTGCCTTTTGCCATTTGCCCATTTGCCTTGCTTGTCAAATATTTCGCGAACTCCAGCCAGCGTCATAGAATCTAAATTGTTTTCGAATTAGATGAATGATTAATTATTCAACTTGAAGCCTACTTCCAGAATCCGAACCTAAATATCGATTCAAGATTGTATCAAAATCATAACTCGCATAAAACAAGAGTACGAAAAAAACTATTTTTTATTTGTATACTTTTGGATCATTCTGCATAAACACATGCATTGCACCGAATGTAGGTTAGGCCATGTTAGCAATTTTGAACCATCGTACCACTCACGAAATAAACATTTCATTTCATTTCAATAAATCACACAAAATAACATGCATATTTTGAGGTTAAATTTCAATATAAACTAAGTATATTGCAATTAGATAGTACTAGTACCCACAAATGAAATTGTATCGTAGCACGAGAAAGAAAAAAAACCGGTATAAATAAAATTATCATTCGATTTACTAATCTAAATAAATAATAAATGTAAGTATTAAAATCACTACTCATGTAGACCTTAACATTTCTTATTTTTTATAAAAATATTAATGTTGTGCAAAATAATTTGGGCAAAAAAAAAAAAAAAAAACGTGTCCAATACAATATTTTGGCAACAATATGCCGTTGTCGTGGTGTTGCCGCATGGCTGGCGAACAGCTGTTCGTCTCCGAACGATACAACGGCTATTTTGTTTTCTTCGCTTCATCGAAATACCGTAAATTTATTATTTAAGGAGTAGAGTGGACAGTTACATAAAATAAATTAATAATTTGATACTCACCGTCTTATTTTTATACACTAAAATAAATAGAGGTTAATACACTTGACGTAAAACTAACACACTTATTAAAGATTACACTATGTCCTTAAATAATTTTAAATACTGTTAAGGCTATTTTAATTTATAAATATGAGATTTAAAATTAACTACGACACGAATTCAAGAGTCGAGGAAGACGCACACCCAGCACCGACAAGCGCAGAAACCCGACTAGCGCGACCTCACGCGGCGTACGTTCAAAATAATGTTTATGGAACGTTCCGTTTCATAATCGTTTCATTCATTCGAAAGCAAGATAATTTATTAATTCGTGATTTATTTCGCTATTTTGTAACAAATTGCCAACAGCATCCATTATACACAATAATTAATTGCATATAAGTTGAATTGTCTCAATAATATAATATTAATAATCCCTATTTACGTTTTACTTCTTGATGAAAATTTACTTTAAAAAAAGAAATACGCGCAGTTGCACCAAGAACAGGCATAAAGTGAAACATAAGAAAAAATAATGAAAATCAAATTACAATATACCTGGCTAGATTTTTTTAATCTCAGCGCAAAATAAAGTCCGCGGAGAAATTAACGAGTTGGCGCCGTGTCGACGCCGACGCGCCGCGCGCCGCCCGCCAGCGCGCGGCGCGGCGGGAGGAATTCTTATTGGTTGTTTCAAGACGGGCCTCCATGTTGCGAACGATGCATGTTTACTGTTTACTGCGCGTAAATATTTTTATCTTTTGTACCTGACACCTAAATAGGTGCTTTTTCTAAAAACTTTTATGAAATGAAATTACTTACTTAAAGTCGATTAATAAGTCACTGTAGTAAACTGACGTGTGCTAGCTGTCACTTTGTGTAATAAAAAGGTCATATTTATTGTATTCTATACTTTTGCACTTATTATTACACATTTATTTTACACTTATAAAGGTAGGTATATCGATTAAATGAAACTATCACCATTACAATATACGAGCGGTGTCGCGGGAGCGGCTGGCGAGCGCTTCTTCAAAGTTGGTCATATTTACTTGGCTTGGCTAAAAATACTAAATAAGTATTTTTAGAACTGTCTTACATAAAACTCTGATAACTTTTTAGTAAATTGTCCTTAAAATCACTGTTTTCATTTGATTTATGGTAATTTTCACTCATATTACTCGATTTCATTCGGATGCCAACATCGAGTGAAAAAAATTTGAACTAAAATCTACAATCTGACGTTTCAATTCACGATGTTTCACATAACCCCGTTCGTTGACCCGCTGCATTGATTTAAGGAAAACGTTTAGGCAATCTGCGTGTTAAAGTTCAGTAATTATGAAAAACCGATAAACGCCATTCAGTTATTTTACACAACGTAGCTGTTTTTTAAAACAGCGGATTCAACAATCCATTTGCGACATTTGCGACATAGGCAATCTGCGTGTTAAAAGTTCAGTAATTATGAAAAACCGCTAAACGCCATTCAGTTATTTTACACAACGGAGCTGTTTTTTAAAACAGCGGATTCAACATTCCATTTGCGACATTTGCGACATAGGCAATCTGCGTGTTAAAAGTTCAGTAATTATGAAAAACCGCTAAACGCCATTCAGTTATTTTACACAACGTAGCTGTTTTTTAAAACAGCGGATTCAACAATCCATTTGCGACATAATACGTAGCTTTTATGGTTAGCTTATGGTATAGAGTAATAGACAAAATATAACATCATTTGGGGGTACCTAACTTGAACGTTACTAGATGTAACGTTCAAGTTACCTACCCTCAGTTTACTGAATGTATTTTGAATTCCTCTAGGCATACTAAAATTGGGTACAGTTCACTCGGTATCGGTCAAGCAATACGTGAAGTAGTTCTGGTATACAAAACCACGGTATAATATTAAGTATTGCAATAATTATTATGTTCATTATGTTCATCAATTTATTTTATTAATTCAATTGATATATTTATATTCTAATTGACTGCAATTATATTGTTAATAATATAAATCTGTTGCGCAATTAGCCATGGCATCGACTAACTTTTTAACCGTGAAAACGCATTTATCGGAGTTTAAACATAATTCAGACAAAGACACGTTAAGTGAAGTAAGTTTTTACTATTTTATAATGTTAATAACGACAAAAAATTATTAAATCTCATTTTAATACAATCTCCGCCATTTTGAAGACCGCAGCCCTTTGTTACACCATTGACCAACGTAGACAATTATTTGAAAACAACCCCAAACTGTAAAAAATCTGTCTTAGAGAGTCCTACTTTTGTCTTTCAACCCCTTTGCAAATAACCGTTATAGGCTTCCGAAAGTGGAACAAGTAATTCAGTGACGTCAGCAGAAGACCTACAGAAATTAGCAGTGATTCTTGGGCTAAACAGTGCTGAAGATGTATACCAGGAAAGATTCCGTGTTGACCGACGTCGTCTGGAAGCTATGCTTGCTGGTAAGTCAATAATTTTCAAAGATAGAAAAAAAAAATAGAAATTCAATTGTTAACTTTTGCAGATAACTTGGATGAAACTCAGACAGCCCAAGCATTCTTCCACCGGGTAAGGAAAATTTAATTATTTCTACAACAACTAGGTATATTCCTAGGCACTAAATACAAACCTAAAAATAATTATCTTTCAGGTAATGACTGAAACCAATACTTTAATAAATTGGCCCGCTCGTCTCAAAATTGGAGCTCGTTCTAAAAAAGGTATACTAGCAACTCTAAATCGAATCGCAACATAATTTCCGAAAAAAAATTAACGCACAATTTTTTTTTAAATTTTGAAAATAAACGGAACACCTGCAATAATCGTCGTAATTTTGGCGGGCCGGCGCCAAATAGACTAGCGGAGAGGCGTCAGTCTGGCGCGCTCCTTCAAAATTTTATTTTATAATGTATTCGCGCGTGTCCGTTACATGAACTAACATATTTTGCAATCAATTAATTATTTTAATTATATTTAATGAAGTAACGATGATTTTTGACGATTATAGTGACGATTTAGTTTATAGTGTTATTAGAAAACTACGTGATAATAAATTTATCGATCTTTTTGAAGTTGGTAAGAAAGGAGGACAAAACTAGCTGAATAGTTTGGTGGTTTTATACGAATTTAATGTGTATGTTATTGTATTTAGACCCACATGTGAGAGTCGCTGGTCGACCTGATGATGTGAAGCTGGCTCGAGAGAAAATAATTCAGTTATTGGACACAAGGGTACGTAATTTATTTTAATGTTATTCTTAAAGTGAATTAAAGTGCTAACAATTCGTTCAATTCGTTGTTGTGTGATAAATTACTGATCGATAATTTCACGGCTGATGATTTAGACGGATAATATCCTTATCTTCACGCTGACTTTCATGAAAGGACTCAGCAGTGCAGCAGCAAACTGTACGATTTATAAAGGCAATCTGTGTTTATGATATTTTATTGTCTAATTATAAGTGTAAATACATATTTAGTAGGTAAAATTACTTTCCTGGTACCAAGAAGGTAGTCCTCATGGATATACTAAGGTAGATGGACCTTAGTATATCCATGAGGACTACCTTCTTGTCTTATCTTCAAGTGAAATGACCAATCATTCAAAGGCTACATACACCGGAGGCTACATATTTGGAGGATGTTGTGCCAGTGCTGGGAAACCAGATGTTCGATGACCGATGGCTTATGTCGCATCCTTGTTGGTGGTTATATTCTATTAGAGCCTCCATGAGTGACGATACCTACATACTAAGCTTTCGTCCGGTGGACCGTGGGATTATCAGTCGAAGTACCAACATGCTGTATGGCTTGTGACTTTTTTATGAAATGTGAGACAACAGATACCATACTTCATCGTTGTAAGGGCCGCAATAATGACGTATCGCTGGAACTGTAATTTATAGAATGGATAAGCTATATTTTTTACCAACTGCAGCTGGCTTCGCCAGCGTGGCTTTTTTTAAAATATTTTAACATCAGCTATCTGCCAGTGAAAGTCCCGTCAAAATCGGTCCAGCCGTTTCGGAGATTAGCCCGAACAAACAGAGAATCAGACAGACGATAATAAAAACAAAATGTTTTAGGTACCGTGTATAATTTCATATGCATTTTTTTAGGCTGTTATTTTGGCATTACTGACAGACACTTATTTATTAATTATATATAATTTGTAAGCTGCCACAGGCGCCATCATATTATATAGTGCCGCTGGTTTGGTTTCATTAAGGCTCGTGCAGACTGGCGCGATATCGCGGGCGCGACAGGCATATTGCTGCCTGTCGCACCCATGATAACACACTGGGGGGTAACCATCACCTCTTATAGCAGTATTATTTCAATATTACTTTAGCGTGAGAAAGAGATGGAGCTATAAGTCCTGTATAGCTCCGTCACTTTCCCACTGTGAAGTAATATTATAATAATACTGCTATAAGAGTTGATGGTTACCCCCTAGGTCTGCACGAGCCATTAGGTACCAGGCCTACACTTGGTTTGGCTATTCTTTTTCTCTTTTTTCACAGATAGGTATAGTGCGTGCGGCAGCGAGCAGAAAACAATCTGCCTAGCTTTTTCCAACAATATGCCTATATGGCTTTCAGCCTTACCGGATGCAGCTAAATACATACGAGTATTTTACATGGAGAGACTGCCTATCTGACCTCCACAACCCAGTAGCTGAGTAACACGATAACTCTTAGTAAGACTGGTTGCCAGACTTGGGTAACGACTGTCTCATTTATTTACGTTAGACGTTCATGTGTCCCGGCTTGGGCAGAGCACCACCGTGTTCTCGTGGAGGCAATCGGCGGCAGAGATCTCTCGCGTCCGGCCCTGGTTCAGGCCATGGTACGGAGCGAGAGGGCATGGGCAGCCGTCACCTTCTACGAAGCAGTAATGCTCGCGAAGGAGGAGGCGGGACGGTTGAGGGAAAGGCAAATTTCGCGCCCTCTCGCCCCTAGCCGCCGCAGGAGACGCCCTGGGCGTCGGGAATCCCGGGCGGATTTCTGGCCACCGTAGGCGCGGGCTTGCGGACGGTGAGCAATGGGTAGCTCACCGTCCGGCAAGGACCAGGCCCGGGTCGACGGCGCGTTGTATTCCACGCGCGCCTCAAAGAGATGTCGTCAGCACAAATGTAGGGGTCCACTAGGGCCAATGCCTGCCGGGGTCGCGGGAGGTACTAAAGGGTCACCGAGGCCCCTGGCCACACAGGCAACGGAAGGAACACGGGTGGGTTTTAGTCAGTAAGAGTCTGACACACCCTCCCGCTCTGCCGAGAGCGGGAGAAGTTATTTGATACCATAAAAAAAAAGATAATACCCACCCAAAAAAAAAGACGTCCATGTTTGGGTCACAGAATTTGATAGGTGTACCAAATTTCAACTTAATTAGTCCATTTGGTTCGGAGCCAATTGGCTGTAACAGTCGCTCAAAAGATCTGCGAATGCCAGTCAGGACCAGCGGCTTACCGTGGTTTCCGAGACACGGAGGGGCTCGATACACACTGGATGATCGGGTATCCACGAACCGACCGCGACAAGCGTACGGGCGCGGTCTTATAGCCAGCCTTAATTTCATTAGTCCATTAAAATAATATATAAAATACTGTTTATAGAGGGGCTTGTGGCTAAGTAATAACAGCCGCACAGGTCGATCAATCAGGTTAAGCTACGCTTGCCGCGGTTAGTCCGTGGATGGGTGACCATTTTTACATACCAAGACCCCTCCGTGCCTCGGAAAGCACGTTAAGCCGTTGGTCCCGGCTGTCATTTGTAGATCTTTGACAGTCGTTACGGGTCGTCAGAAGCTCGAAAGTCTGACAACCAGTCTTACCAAGGGGTATAGTGTTAAGGCTCCTACATACTGGCGCGACTTGTCGCGCGACAGGTCGCGACACAAAGGCACCGCTTGTCGCGCTACACGCGGTGTCTTTGTGTCGCGTCGCGCCAGTATGTAGGAGCCTTTACCCAGTAACTGGGTTGTGGAGGTCAGATAGGCAGTCGCTCCATGTAAAATACTGGTATTCATCTGTATCCGGTAAGACTGGAAGCCGACCCTAACACAGTTGGGAAAAGGCAGGCAGATGGTGATAAAATACTGTTTATTTTTCAGCAAAACCGGTTAATGTTCCCTCTCTGACCATAATTCTTGTACAACAAGTTGACAAACGAGTTGTGGGTAGGCAAGTACCCACAAGTGATTTTAAATTATGATTGAACTAATTGGTGATGTTTTTTTTCCAGAATAACCGGGTTACAATGAAGATCGATGTCAGCTACACAGATCATTCGCATATCATCGGAAAGGTGAGCTGATTATACTTATTATTTTTGTAGGGTTCCGTGAACATAAAAATGTAGGTACGTAAAGGGTGTCTCAGTAGAGTGCACTTTTTCATTTTAAAATAAAAATACGTATTCTTTGAGAGAGTTGTGATATTTTTATTGGATTGTAAAGTAGACATGTTCCGATTATTATTTTATATTTATTTATGACCAAATTACAAGATGATTATTAACATTAACTAAATTAAATTAAAACTAAGTTAAGCTTAAAAAAGGCCCTCGGGGCATTGTACCGAGGATGCTGGCGGCATTTCCTCGCTGAATTGCAATGCTGATGCGTTGCGCGAGAAAGCCGCCAGCATTTTGTTCCGATTAAGTATGAAATAAAATATCCGACAAATGGCCCCCACGGCTCTGATGACAGACCATTACTCTTTTCATGAAATTTTCCATGACTGTTTCACAGAGATGTGGCTGTATCTCACCGATGACGCGTTGGATCTCGGATTTGAGCTCAGGAATTGTTTCTGGTTTATTCGCATAAACCCTTGATTTCACAAAACTTAAAGAAAAAAATCGCACGGCGTTAAATCGCATGATCTTGGTGGCCAGTTGCCATCAGAATTTCTAGAGATAATTTGTTCCAAGTATTTTGTCGAAATTCAAAAATTGGTATTGACTTCACTTTGCTCCATTACCCATTGAACGAATTGCCGGCGCTTTCCATGGTCTGCTGGTTTGAGCTCCTGAGTAAGTTGAATTTTGTACGCATGAAGGTGGAGTTCTTTTGTCAAAAATCGCTGCGTAGTGCTTCGTGAAATTTGAAGTTGTTACGATGCCTAATTGATGTTTTCGGGTTTTCGGCGACACTCGCTTACAGCAGCAATGTTTTCAAGAGATCGACCGGTACGTTGACGCACAGGTGTCTTACTGTCCATAATCGACACGGTTTCTTCAAAAAATTTTACCACTCCTCGAATGGTTGATACATTAGGTGCACTCTCTCGACTGAAAATTCGGCGAAGTTTGCGAGCGGTCTCAGCATAACTTTCCAAATTTTTGCAATACGTTTTCACAATTATAATGCGTTTTTCTTTCGTAAAACGCTCCATATTTAATAATCGGAATAAACATAGGTGACAGCTGTCAAATTTCAGAGGTTCCACATGCACGAAAAAAAAATGACACTACATTAAAAAAGTGCACTCTTATTGAAACACCCTATACAACTCAGACCAAGTAAAAATCCAAGACAGCGCTGTCAACACTAACGTGTAGCCGGTTTTGGCATGGCGTCATTGTATTATTCGCAGCGCTATATCTTGGTATTTTATTTGGGCTGAGAGGTACGAGCTGACAAATTTTCAAACAAATGAAGCAATGGATCATGCATTAGTCGCCATTAGAATAAAGGGGATTGTGAGTTTGTGAGTATTACATGAGTTACATGAGTGTGCAAATTCCTCCTCACTAACAGATTTGTAGTTTGCACGATCCGTACGAGCAGTTGGCGGAAAGACCTGGATGAGACTCGCTCAGACCAGGGAAGCATGGCACAAAAGGGAGAGGAGGCTTATATTCGGCAGTAGGTGGAACAGGGCTGCCGATGATGCTTAGGTACCTGTATGTTCAACTATTGTTGCATGACTAGCGGCTCTTAAGTGTCGGGTAATTGCCTTCGACCTTGGCCAAATAAATATGCGTCGCGCTCACGTCACGCTGCGCCGGTTCAATAGGGAATATTTATTTTTAGTAACAAAAATATGAATATTTGAAAAAAATCACAGAACTACAGGTAATAAAATAATATTTTCAAACAAAAAAAAAACATGAAAATATCATAAGTAGTTTGAAAGTAATATCGTTTTTATGCTTAGGGTAGACGTTATTTCCTGAGATTTTTTCAAAAAGTACTTACTTTAATACTTAAATATTCACATATAGAATTGATGTGTATACGTTCTAGTTTAGCATACATTTTTTGCATAACTTACTTGCATTATAATAATATGAAGGCGTAATAAGATTTAAAAGTCACTAAAATCATAATAGGTAGATTTATTCTTTTTATTTCAATAATAAACGATTACGGAATCCTACTTTAGGTACACGTAACTCTCACTTGGCAGATTAACCCTAAATCTGTCAGAGGCGTCATGCCAGAAGACGTTTTTTTTATGTTAATTTTTTATCAGAGTATTCGCCCATGCGAGCTTGTATGCCCTCGATTTCTTTTTTTTTCGCGTCTTCCAACTTGAAGTTTAGCAACTTAGCAATCACGTAAATTTACCGTAATACAACTAACTAACTAAGATACAGGTGAGCAGTGGTGGCCCAGTAGTAACGGCCGCGACTTACGAGTTGTAGATCGTAGGTTCGAACCCAGACAGGCGTTTTACTTTTTGTAAATAATTTGATCACCACTGCTCTCAAAACGGTGAAGGAAAACATAGTGAGGAAAAAACCGGCCTGTCCTAGAACAAAACAATCGAAAAACATCTGACATCTACCAATCTGCACTGGGCCCGCATGGTGGATTAGTGGATTACGGCCCACTCCCTCTCGAAAAGGGGAGGCCTGTGTCCCAGCAGTGGGAATATCATAGGCTGATTATGACAGGTAAGATCATCATCTGCCTAGCCTTTTCCCAACTATGTTGGGGTCAGGTTCCAGTCTAACCGGATGCAGCTGAATACCAGTATTTTACATGGAGCGACTGCCTATCTGACCTCCACAACCCAGTTACTGGGTAACACGATACCCCTTGGTAAGACTGGTTGTCAGACTTTCGGTTATCTGACTACCCGTAACGACTGTAAAGATATACAAATAACAGCTGGGACCAACGGCTTAACGTGGTTTCCGAGGCACTGGTAAAGATGGTCACCCATCCACGGACCAACCGCGGCAAGCGTAGCTTAACCTGATCGATCGACCCGTGCGGCTGTTATTAATAAGCCACAAGCCCCTCCAATTGTGACAGGTAAGATAATTTAAAAAATATGTCACCATAATCCACTGCCCTACTTCACCCACTGCTAGGCCTCTCTTTTCTTGTGCCAATACTGACGCTCCTGCGCCACCCTCGTGCAAAAAATGTGAAGGGTAGCTAAATAAATATATCAACATTGGTATTTCTTCAAGGTTCATTGGGTTCGGTAAATCAGTTCTTGCTCCAATAAAAATATAATAGCCAAGATTTGTTCGAGTATCTTAGCTAGACCATTAAGGCTCCCACAGACAGGCGCGATGTAACACTAGTACCACCGTTGAGCTCCAGTTGAGCTACACGATTATTGACAAATGCTTGCACTGACTGGACAGGTCCACTCAATTTTGTGTGGTTCTTTCCTCAATAGACCATTTCGGACATGGATCTACATGACCCTCACATGATCAGACCAAGATTATGTAGAGACTTTGACCCTTGAGTTTGTTTCGCCATTTCTTCTCAGTAGGTAGTCAGATAGGAATTGTCGACTCCATCTAGCTTATTTTTTTTTTTATATGTCGTGTAAAAGTGATTCTGTTAACCTATTTACAAAATAAACAATTTCATTTAATTTCCACAATTTTTATGAAAACTTCCTGTCGCGCTGCCTATCACGCCAGTCTGCACGAGCCTTTAGCTGTAATGTTAACATCTATTAATTATTAGCCTAGTATCTACATGTTCTACGATTCTTTCCTCGATTATTTTATCAGACGGTCATTTTATTTCTGAGATCAAACCAATTGAACCTCATAATTACGATATTGTAATCAAGACGTATGACAAGCCGATCTTGTCACGTTTTTGCGTTCACGTGTTTTTTTAATTAGAATCATAAAAGCAAACGTAACTCATAATAATTAGGATGTTCCCAAATGCTACCAACTTGAGAACTGTGAGAGAAAAAACCGGACAAGTGCGAGTGGGACTCGCGCCTTATGGGTTCTGTCTCAAAGCTGCTGTGCGCGGCTTCACCTAAGTCATACTAACAGCCTATTTTCCAATTCCGGACTGATTTTTTTTACATTGTAGTTGAAAAACATATTCTCCCATACATTCCAACTGCAATTGCAAATTTGCACGCACAATATTTAGAGCTTTACCATGTTAATTCTAAGACCATATACTTCTTTTTGGTTTTCATGTAATCTATAAGTAAAAAACTATTTTCTCCATTATTTTTTTCAAAGTTTTAGGCACCGTAGTTTCGGAGATAATGGTGGAGGAATGGTAAATTTTCATCTATTTTCTTAAATAACTTTAAAACTATTTATTTTAAAATTATAAATAAAATTGAGACCCTCACAATAAGTCCCTGCAAAACCTTTTTTTTTTATTTCTAATTTGCCTTCAAAGGTGTCCCCATATTATTCAAAATTTATTTTGGTATTTACGTTACACGCGTCCATGTTTGAGTCGCCGAAATTAATATGTGTACCAAATTTCAACTTAATCGGTCCAGCAGATTAGCAGCAAAGCGGCTGTGACAGACGGACACATGAGTGATCCTATAAGAGTTCCAATTTTTTATTCAGACGTACGGAACCCTAAAAATCAATTTCAATCACGTTTTTACCCGACTGCCTCAGGAGGGTAATGCTTTTCGAGAGTATGTATGTACGAGTATGTATGTATGTATGTATGTATGTATGCATGTATGTATTTATTTATGTATGTATGTATGTATGTATGTATGTATGTATGTATGTATGTATGTATGTATGTATGTATGTATGTATGTATGTATGTATGTATGTATGTATGTATGTCTATTTCTTTGGCACGCTCTGTAGCCTTAACGGCTTGATGGATTTTATCATATGAGGTGTCCTTAGATTCGTCTTAATTGTGGAAGTGACATAGGCTATATAATATTTATAAATTGCATCTGCAAATACAAAAAAAAAGGAGGGGAAGGTTTTTTTTTAAATTAAATGCAACAATATTGGTATCAAATAAAAGCTAATAATGAGTTATTTTCAAATATATATATTAATAAAACTAAAAAGCTTGAAATAAAATAAATTATTTAAAAAACAAAAAACCCGACTGCAAAAACACATAACTGAAAAGGGAAAAACAAACATAAGCATCTATATAATTTTGGTCTTGCAGGCGGGGACAGTCGAATAACCTGAAATATGGTGTAACTTTTAATTGTCCCCGCTTGCGATACCACAATTATATAGATTATAATGCTTGTTTTTGCCTTTTCAGTTGTGTTTTTGCAGTCGGGTTTTTTGTTTTTTAAATAATTATTTATCAAACAAAACAATCAATTGTAATTACTACTTTATAAATGATTACTAGGAAAATCTTTGTGGTGAGAAAAACCACATAATCTGAAGAACAACAATATCAATTGGAACTTAACCTATGCGTAGGTACAGTTGCCAGCACATCAAATTACAACAAACTGTCAAATTTTCTCATTCGATTTTGAACTTAACCATCAAGATTCAAGATTAATTATTTGTGAAAACATGAGTATATATATCATACATACAGAGCATGCAAGATATTAAATTACACTATAGTTTTATGATCAGTCTTGTTCCGTGTGGTGTCGGACGTAAAGAATAGCACCATCCCATTTCTTCCCATGGGTGTCGTAAAAGGCGACTAAGGGACTTACTAAGAGAATGGGCAGCAGCGTTCTCTATGCATTTTAACACCATACTGCGATCGCCAACCCGCCTGCCAAGCGTGGCGATTATGGCAAACCCCCCCAATATTGGGGGAGGCCTATGTCCAGCAGTGGACGTCTTTCGGCTGGAATGATGATGATGATGATGTTTGGACTTAGTGGCGTACAAATATTTAAATTTCAGTTATAAAAGTTATTGGATAAAGTATTAGATTACATAAGAACAAAATAAGTAGTAAATGTCAATTTTGAAAACAATTAAATTAAATATATGGTCATACTCGTAGTTACGTGAAAATTATTAAATGTCAATTAAAATTATCATCATAGCATTAATATGTTGCTTTATGTAGATTATGTCAAAGATGTATTGATAATATTGGTTACTACACGGTATTAGATGTGAAAACTGCATAGAAATTGTTCTACCAGAATCGCGTCGCACCGTCGCGTCGCGCCTGTCTGCGGGAGCTTTATCTTAGCAACTTGACGATAAAATTAACTTCGTCGTTACCCTTTTATATAAATATTATGTACCTATACAGATTGAAATTGAAAACATGCGACAAGCAGAAATGGGAGATTGTACTCGTCATTATGAACAACTTTTAATAAGGGACCAAAGCTGTTTTCGCGAAAAAAAATCTGCTGTTCCATACATTTTGATGTGTAATGCGAACATAAATGTAGGGAACAGCTGATATTTTTTTCGCGATTTCGGGTTTGGTCTCATAGTAAAAGTTGTTCATAATGATAAATATAGTCTCCTATCTCAATTTGTAGCATGTTTTCAATTTCACCCTGTATACATATATATACATAAATAAAATAAAATATTTTATGTTTTTACATCAGCAGGCAAATTACTAGTAAAAGAGATTAAGATACATGTTTTTGTTACTAGTACTTATTATAATCTTCTCATGATATTATACACTTATTAGAGAGGAAGAAACAAACAATAAGTATTTATTGGGACTCACACAAGAGATCACAAATTAAACTAATAAACACTCATAGAAACATAAAAAAAAAACAAAAACAAAGTAAGTAAAATGAAAGTAAAAACAAAAACTCCTGTACGATACGAAAAGGCTCCTATCTCAGCATAATGCTGCGACACAGTGTCGCAGCGGTATTCTGATAGGGCCCGCTGCGACGTCACGATTACTGGAGAGATACATACACAAATAATAAATAAAATAAAAAGATGATGTGTGTAATTAATAAGTAATAATAACATATAAAAATAAAATATTTATTCAATAAAATTATTGTAATTATAAACCGCGTGTCAGAAACCGATGTAACTCATCGTCGTGTTTCTCTAAGTAGTTAGAAAAACAACAATAATAAAATTAAACACATAATAAATTATTGTTCCGTGCGTCACATTATCCTACCTTGATTCTTTATGGCTAATACGGGTATCCATAGAGTAATTACGATTATCTTTAAAACATACCCGCTAATTATCCGCCATAAGGATCTTTAGCTAATAAAATACTCACATATTTACAATGTTTAAAAATAGCCTTGATACTTGTATATTTTTATTGATATGGGTGCACTAAAATAGCTTCCACAAGGCGTATTTTTATCTCACGAAGCGACGCGCGCTTTACTTGTGGTAACCAAGTGTAAAAACACGCTGTGAATGTTTGCGTGAAGACGAGTAGCGTCAACGTATGACACACACATTCAACTTCCGACTTCGCCATTGTCTCGGATAGTACCCTGCGTTTACATACACATTCTCAGCGTGTTTGTACACTTGCTAACCACAAGTAAAACGCGCGTCGCTTCGTGAGATAAAAATACTGTACTTGAAAATATTACTACCTACCATCTTGCTGACTGCCAAATCATTTTGTCATGACTTAGACATTCTTACAGAGGCAAGAACAGGAACTTCATTTTATAATAGTGAGGGACATGATTTTCGAATAAGTCTACCTTTTCAAATTAATCTGTAGTTGAACCCCAAAATGATTATATTATCTTATTTTGGTCGAACTCAACCAATCCGAACACCTACCCCACGAGCGACAGATATACTAATTTGAGTATCAAGGGCAGGGTCGAGTCCATTCCTCTTAGTACCTATAATTTTTACCCCGGCTTGACTTGAGCTGTTCTACTCAGAATTATTCTTAACACTGCCTTGTCTTTGTTATCCAGGGTGGGCTTACAATAAAGCGCGTTATGGAGGAGACCGGCTGCCACATCCACTTCCCGGACTCGAACCGCACCAGTACTGTGGAGAAGAGCAACCAGGTGTCCATCGCAGGGGATATGGAGCGGGTGGAGCGGGCCAGGGCACGAGTTAGAGTAAGTTGTACTTTTCACTATTAGAACTTTATTTTAAAAGTACGTGTACTTAGTGCGACAGAACTAAGACCTATCTTTGCACCTATTATCAATAGGGAGTCACATTCAAGACTGTATTATACTGTACTGTATTATATGTACACGTACGTATGTCTAGCTAGCCTCATTAGTAGCCTCTTATATGTATGTATAGAAAAAGGTACTCGCATTTGCATTGCGCCTGCTAAAATTGCGATATACAGAGTCTAGACGCATTCTAACGAAATTGCAGTATTAGTAATTTGAGAATTCATCTTGGTGAAATTATTATTTTTTGTCACGATTATTATTTCTGATATCGTTGGCGCTACAGATAATATTAAATTTCTATGGATAAGATAAAATGTACTTGATCTCAAACAGACTCGACACGTATGTCTCTGAGATCGACTTCTGATGATGAATGGTTTGATGATGTGAAGCCTTCAAAATCAAACATCGGACACATTTTCGATATTAAATAATCACCACGGTCATAGTCCTTTCACAATTGTTTTACCTCTGATTTTGCATCATAGTGATCTTTATTCTCGTTGGCGTTTTGTTGCTGTTTCTCGTTTGTGTTTGGTTGCTGTTTCTCGTCGGTGTTTGGTTGCTGTTTGGTCGTCGATGTTTGGTTGCTATTTTCTTGATGGTGATTGGTTGCTGTTTGTCGTCGATGTTTGGTTGCTGTTTCTCGTCTGTGTTTGGTTGCTGTTTGTCGTCGATGTTTGGTTGCTGTTTCTCGTTGGTGTTTGGTTGCTGTTTCTCGTCTGTGTTTGGTTGCTGTTTCTCGTCTGTGTTTGGTTGCTGTTTCTCGTTGGTGTTTGGTTGTTGTTTCTCGTCTCTGTTTGGTTGCTGTTTCTCGTCTGTGTTTGGTTGCTGTTTGTCGTCGATGTTTGTTTGCTGTTTCTTGATGGTGTTTGGTTGCTGTTTCTCGTCGATGTTTGTTTGATGTTTCTTGATGGTGTTTGGTTACTGGTACTCGTTGGTGTTTGGTTGCTGTCAAAGATATAATAACTATGTAAGGACTGTAGAAACCTTCATTATATTCAAACCACTTGACTTTTATCCTGCGACAGGCCCTGACTCCGTTGGTGTTCTGCTTCGAACTGCCCATAGTCCCGAGCTCACAGCCGCTACCGGACATCACTTCGCCGTACGTGCAAAATATCCAGGACCAGTACAACGTTCAGGTTAGTGCCTACATAACAAATATAAGTTAATAATAATGATGACCGCTCGGGTAGACGTGTTCTTGAGTGGAGACCGGGAATCGGCAAATATGTATGTACAGAATTATAATCATCTCTCTAAGTTAGATTTGTTTCTTAAGAGGCTGACAACAGCTAAAGCGTGGTCACTGTCGGACTGCATAGAAAAGAAAGAGAAGCGCGATGACACAACGCTGGTAATTTATTGCAAAATATGAAGCAATTATCTATTTACAAAAAATCTATTGATTGGAGAAAAAAATTAAAACACTATTATGCTAATATGTTGTAGAATAATCTGACATAAAATCAGAATAATTGCATGTATAGGATTAGTATGGTTTTTAATCGTTAAAAGATTATTTTCGAGGTATCTTCGTGATTTTTTTCTATCGTATCAAATTAGTTATATTATGTTTTCAACACATTATTGTATATCTAGCATATATCCTGAAGAATATCATATATTGTTCTGGGGATCCTGTCGTTTTGCCGAAAAGATTTTGGCAAAATTTCACTACCCAACCAAATTTTAGCAAACTTTTTTTTACCAATGCAATGTTTGGAATAATTTTAGTACGCATTTTTTCATTTGGTCAAATTTTTACTTGGCAGAATATTATCAAGGATAATGTCATTTAGGCATTTGGTCTTTAATCAAATGATTTATTACAGCAATCAATCTTTAGACAATAAACGTTAGAGATGTTTATGTGCTTGAATTTGTCTGAAACGAGACAAATTTATGTTTACTTATGGAACTAGTTAGAGTAGGCTAATTATTTAAAAAAATGTTTAGGTTAGGTAAGGTTAAAACTGAGACCTCCTACGCCAGAAACAAATAGATTATATAGAAAAAAATATGGAAAAAAAGAAATTATTTTTAGCAAGCTATCGAGAAAAATTTTAAAATTTAAAATTTCTACCTCGTCTAACTAAGTAGTTCGGCTACTTAGTTAGACGAGGTAGAAATTTTATTTTGCGTAAAATGAGTTATTCCAACTGAAATATTTGACTACATAAAAATTGGCAAAAGTACTAGTTCGTAAACAAGTTATTGTTTAAACGTTCACTTGCCAAACATTAGGTTTGCGTTACAATTATTTGTGAAGAGATTTTTTGCTAATTAATAATTTGCTAAGTTTTATTTGCTAAGTAATAATTTGGCAAATGAAATTATGCGGAATATTGTTTGGGAAGTGATAATTTGGCAATTTCTTTTCGATGAAACAAGGGAGACCCATTTTTCTGTTTTTGTTTACTGCAGTGGATCATAATTAGACTTTTACGCACTATAAAACTTGCAAAATTTGCGTTTAGGTCCTGTAGTCTTAAGAGATTTGTTCTTATGGAACAAATCTAACAAAATAGGTACATATTTGTTATGGTCGCGAATCATATTTGAATCAAGATACAGGGTCTCCCTTGTCAAAAAATCACTCCCAAAAATTTTTCCGCATCATTCCTTTTGCCAAATTATTACTTAGCAAATAATCTCTTCACAAATAATTGTAACGCAAACCTAATGTTTGGCAAGTGAATGTTTAAACAATAACTTGTTTACTAACTAGTACTTTTACCAATTTATATGTAGTCAAATATTTCAGTTGGAATTCATTTATTTTTCGCAAAATAAAATTTCTACCTCGTCTAACTAGTTCGGTTCTTTTTTCTATATAATCTATTCGTTTCTGGCACTCGCCGGCCGCTGCCGCGGCACCGCTCGCTTCGCTCGCTCGGCTCGTGCGTAGGAGGTCACAGTTTTAACCTAACCTAACCTAACCATTATTTAAAATAATTAACCTACTCTAACTAATACCATAAGTAACCATAAATTTGACTTGTTTCAGACAAATTCAAGCACATCTCATTCACACATCACATTCTCTAACGTTTATTGTCTAAAGGCTCCTACATACTGGCGCGACTTGTCGCGTGACGCGTCGCGACACAAAGGCACCGCTTGTAGCGCTACACGCGGTGTCTTTGTGTCGCGTCGCGTCGCGCGACAAGTCGCACCAGTATGTAGGAGCCTTAAAGATTGTTTGCTGTAATAAATCATTTGATTAAAGACCAAATGCCTAAATGACATTATCCTTGATAATATACTGCCAAGTAAAAAATTGACCAAATGAAAATGTGCGTACTAAAATCATTCCAAACATTGCTTTGGTATAAAAAAAGGTTGCTTAAATTTGTTTGGGTAGTGAAATTTTGGCTAAATATTTTCGGCAAAACGGCAGGATCCCCAAGATACAACCTGACACTGACCTGCACATTGCAAAAACGTAAGAAAATTTGAATTTCGCGGGCTGCCATTGCGGATCCACCTTAGAGGTTTCTAACTAGTACGATAGGTTAAATAGTCAGTGGTGGCCCAGTGGTAACGGCCACGACTTAGGTACGAGTTTGTAGTTCTTGAGTTCGAACCCAGGCAGGCGATTTACTTTGTGTGAATAATTTCATCACAACTGCTCTCAAAGCGGTGAAGGAAAATATCGTGACGAAACCGGCATATCCCAGAACCAAGAATTCAAAGACATGTGACATTTACCAACCCGCACTGGGCTCGCGTGGTAGATTACAGCCCACCTGTGGCCTGTGAGGCCTGTGTCCCAGCAGTGGAAACATTATAGGCAGATTATGCTACTATGGTTTAAGTAGGTACTAGAGCCTCGTTGGTCTAGTGATCGCTGGCGCTACTGCCGAGCATGACGTTCTAGGTTCGATTCCCGGGTCGGGCAAAGTGTTATTGGGTTTTTCCATCGGGAATTTCTCAGTAGCAGCCCGGAGTCTGGATTTGTGACCGGTTGATAGCAATAGGCTCGCCCCACATTACATGGAACTTAACATAACAGGTGAAATGTGGGTGTACTATACGTGCTCCTCTGCCTAACCCCTCGGGAAATAAAGGCTGTTATGTTATGTAGAGTCTAGAGCGATATCAAAAGAGCGTATTCATTCAGGGTTCAAGTTAATGCTCACGGTAGTCAAGTTGTGTCATTGTGTTCTTAATAAGTTCTGATTCCCAGGTGATGCTGCGCAACCGTCCGAAGCTCCACGCCAACCTGTTGGTGGTGAAAGGGGTGCAGTGGGAGGTGAAGGCCACCATGGAGGCCACCAATCTGCTCATGAACTACATGTGCGGACCATTAGCAGTGAGTAATAATAGTATTGATAGTCCATCGAGTTTCGTGCATTGGCTCCAATGCTCGAAGGTTCCAAGCCAGTTCAATTATTTCTCGATTATTTCTTCGAGCTTCGGCTTACTAGAGTTGCAGTGGTTATGGGAATAGTCCCATTAGAAGGTCCACTGAGGTCTCCAAAGACGGAGATAAGATTTCCACCAGATAATTACAGATTTTACGAAGATATTTTGATAACACCTGACGCTTTTCGAAGAGCAACAAAACACGTTACGTCGAAGGAAATGACTGCTGCCTAATGTTAATTTTATGAAGAATTTATCCGTATTTATGTAATTTTCTTTGCCTATATATAAGGTTCCGTCCTTAAAAAGTAAAACGGAACAGTTTTTTTTTAATAAAACCTACCACCTCATATACCTTTTAGAGTCAAACCCAAGTGCAGATGTCCCTCGAGATATCCCCGATGCACCACAGCGTCGTTGTAGGGCGTGGGGCTGAACAGTTGAAGATCATCATGAAGGGAACCAACACTCAGATAATGTTCCCTGATGCTGATGACCCGAACATACCGGTGATCAAGAAGAGTTGCGTCACAATTTCTGGGAATATCAAGGAAGTTTATGCGGCAAGGCAGCAGTTGGTGGTAAGTGGTGCTGGATTCTTCTGGCTTTTGAGACTAGTTGATAGTTCAACGCTACAAGATTATTTTCTTGTCGCAATCTTGTTTTGTTAGTACAATTTCTGTGACACAACAACGCGACGCCCCTCTTGCTGCACTCTAATTGTTGTACACTATTTTTATCTCACCAAGCGACGCGCGCTTTACTTCTGGTTACCAAGTGGACAAACACGCAGTGAATGTGTGTGTAAGCGCAGGGTACTGTCCGAGACAATGGCGAAGTCTAAAGTGTGAGTGTGTGTGTGTTATGTGTTGACGCTACTCGTCTTCACGCATACATTAACAGCGTGTTTTTACACTTGGTTACCATAAATAAAGCGCGCGTCGCTTCGTGACATAAAAATACTAGTGTCGTTGGTGGGTCGGCTGGTGGGAAGATCATCATGAAGGGCACCAATACTCAGATAATGTTCCCTGATGCTGATGACCCGAACATACCGGTGATCAAGAAGAGTTGCGTCACTATTACTGGGAATATCAAGGAAGTTTATGCGGCAAGGCAGCAGTTGGTGGTAAGTGGTGCTGGATTCTTCTGGCTTTTGAAGACTAGTTGATAGTACAACGCTACAAGATTATTTTCGTGTCGCAATCTTGTTTTGTTAGTACAATTTCTGTGACACAACAATGACCCCTGTGTAGCACTCAAATTGTTGTACAGTATTTTTATCTCACGAAGCGACGCGCGCTTTACTTCTGGTTACCAAGTGTGCAAACGCCCTGTGAATAAAAATACTATAGTCTTTGAAGGGTCGGTTACACGGTATGGGTGACCGCGCTGTAGATGTTGTCGGCCTCTTAAATTAAGACGCTGACAACAGCTAAAGCGCGATCACTGTCAGGGGGGCAACCATCACCTCTCATAGCAGTATTATTTCAATATTACTTAGCGTGAGAAAGAGATGGAGCTATCAGTCCTGTATAGCTCCATCACTTTCCCACTGTGAAGTAATATTATAATAATACTGCTATAAGAGGTGATGGTTACCCCCTGACTGCATAGAATATAAAGCGCGATGACACAACGCTGGTAATTTATTGCAAAATATGAAGCAATTATCTATTTAAGTACAAAAAATATATTGATTGGTTAAACAAATTAAAACACTGTTATGCTAATATATTGCTTGTAGAATAATATGACAAAAAAACAGAATGATTGCATGTAGTTAGTATGATTTTTAATTGTTAAAATATTTTTTAGAGGTATCTTCGTGTTTTTTTTTATCGTATCAAATTAGTTGTATTATGTTTTCAACACACTAAACTACTAAAGAACTAAAGAATATTATATATTTTTTTGATTTTGTTTACCGCAGTGGATCATATACTTTTAGGCATTATAAAACTTACAAAATTTGCGTTTACGTCCTGTAGTCCCCTTAATCCATTCATTTATCTCAACAGGGCAGCCTCCCCCTCGTAGTAATCTTCGACGTATCAGACGAAGGTAGTCGGATTGACAGTGAGCATGCAACAAAACTGATGCAGAAATACAACGTGTACATCAACATACGACGCAAGCCCAAGCAGGGTATCACCTCCATCGTCGTTAAGGGCATCGAGCGATGCGCAGGTATGTATAAAGTGGCTGATGAAAGTGTAAACAAACTCTGTTCAGTTTAAATTCTTACGCAATCACTCACTAGGGAATTAGTAACACATTCATCTGTATTTAGAATCTTATATCTCACCCCCACGACCCATTGCTCTACGAAGTGCCAGCCCGCGCCGTTGCTTTAAATTCCCCTGATTATAATAATTATCCAGTTCTGATCCAACCTGTCCCACCTCGCTGAGGGAGGACCCCCCAGCGACGCCCTAAGCCGAGGTTTATACCCCACCAAATTACTAAGTCGCTTAGTATTTTAAGAAATTCGCCCCTGGCTGGAGGCTTTCAGTTAGGTCGGCCTAAGGCAGCCACAGGATAGTCCGGTTAAGTAATCACGACCTCTCAAGGACAACTACGAGATGCCATTAAAAAAAAATATCTCACCAGTCTTTCCAAAAAAAATATATATGTATAACATTGTTATTGAAACACCATTGACGAAAATTGAGGTTATAAAAATTAAACTCAATAATTGTCAAATGAAAAGGTGATTTAAAATTAGTTTTTCGGGTTGTTGAGCATTCAAATAATCAAATCAAAGCACTCAATTTGAAAGTGGCACTACAAATTGGCATCCACAGTACCGTTTTCTGGTCCATTTGTTTACAATTACATCAGATACTTTTGGAACAGATCATATGTAATTCTATCCTTTTAACTTCACTTAACCTATATTCCAATTCTCGAAACCCTGGGTAAGAAGGCAAGGGCATTTTTTTAAACAATAAGAGAAACAGCTTCAGTACCTATGTTGTACTATAACAGTTAGTTACATCATTTTGTCTTGCTTATTATGTTTTAAAAGAATTATAGTAATTATTTGCTCCACCGTGGTCATACTTTTCTGATAATATTGATTTTTATGATACTTCTCGGCTTTTGACTTAGTTGTAATATTATTGACAGATCGCATGGCAAGAGCCTAAAAAACGTAGAAGACAGGTAGGTACCTACATAGTTAAATGCGAATCTAATTTGTATTCTTCTTTTCCCAGGCGACATCTACGAAGCCCGTCGCGAGCTCCTCGCCGACAAGGATCCTTCTATCACTGCAGAAATCCCCGAATCCTATAACATTCCCGCTTTATCCGCCAACAATATGCCCAACTTTGGCGTCTTCAACCCGTTCTCGCCAACACATGCCACCAACATGGGAAATTCTCCTTGCTCTCCATATAACTTGCAGCTTTCGGAATTGGCGTCTCTCGCCAACCTTGGCTCGCCAATGTATGGTCATAACCCGCCAACTCCTGGTGGATACCCGAGTCCATTGTCTCCGGTAGCGTTGACCCCGCCTGTGTATCCTACCTCCTGGATGGTGCCATCTCCTCAGCCTAGGAGTGGACAGTTCCATTATCCTAATCTGCTCCCGAACCCGAATTCGGTTATGTATAAGAATCAAGGTGGATCGTGGAACCGTGAGTAATATTCATTCATTTATTAGCTGAGTACCCGTACGTTGTCATGTCCAAATTTTCAATAATTCATACATACAAAATTCACATGCGAAAATGCACTTTTCTCCCGAATTTTACAATTTTCCTGGCAACATTGAAATTTTTTCTTTCCGTAAGAACCTGATTTGGACTATGAAGAACATTTTGAAATAAACATTTGCCAAATCGGTCCAGCTGTTCTGCAGTGATGCGCTTACCAACAAACAGCATTCAAATCAGAAAAGGGCGTAATCCTTACATAATATAAAGCAAAGTCCCTCGCCGCGTCTTTGTTTGTCTGTCTGTCTGAACTACAGGATTGTACATCATAAAAAGTTCAACAGAAAAGTCCGCGATAGCAAATGTCTATCTTTTAAGGATGACCCATAGTAACCATTTTAGTCTTTTAGAATTTGATAAAAAAAATATTCCCGAAGCTATTTTGACCGGTACTACTTTCTTCACCCAATAAAATATATTATTTAAATTAGGCATTTAATTTAGATTAAAATATCTCTTGAAATCATATCATTTAAATGAATACTATAAAAGATGATATCACAGATTCAAAATTACGCGTAACAAAATAATTATGGTTGACGGCGGCGGGCGCAGCACTAGGAGTCAATGACTTTTTCCTCGACTATGAGGAATGCGATCGCTTCGTTTCCTACTAATCCCGGTAGTATGTTCTCGTGGGATATTTGCCGATAACCACGCGGGCGAAGCTGCGGGCAAAAGCTAGTATACATTTAAAAGAAGCCCAGTCACCTCACGTGATGTGTCTGTGCTTTTTTTGATGACGGTTCTAAGAAGACATACAGGTTTAAAAGGAGTGCGGATATTTTAACAACTTTCCCCAAGGAACATCGGTCGAAATCTAAAAAATATAATTCGACGGTTAAAAGGTAATAGGGCATAAGCGACATTTTGGTCGAAAATGAGTTATGAATGCCATCTTACTTAAAAAAAGAGATTAAGTAGGATGGCATTCATAACTCATTTTCGATTAAAATGTCGCTTATGCCCTATTACCTTTTAACCGTCGAATTGTGTTTCTCATACAAACATAAGTGCTCTTTGTATGAAAAGTCGATTTGCAATTTTAAGATCTCGACCGATGTTCCTTGGGGAAAGTTGTTAAGTTTTATGCACCTGATTACCTCCTAAAATTCCGCACTCCTTTTAAACTTCTTGTATAATATATACTGCCTGCCGTACGTACCTTTCCTCGCGTAACTACCCTTACAATAAGAGTGACCCAGTTAATACCTAACCTATACCCATACCAAAATTTTATTCTATGCAGCAATGACGAACGGCGCAGAGGTGGTCGGGCTCCCTCAGCCTATGATGATGCAGCCGCCCTACCAGCAGATGGCTTCTGAAGGTAGACACGTAAGTAGATACAAACATTCTCCTTGCCAAGTTTTGCCACTGTGCTCTTCGGCTAGGCCTAAAAACAACGTCTCTAATGTAACTCTAAAGTGAAAGAGTCTGCAAATGATCGCCTACTAGACGCCGTTTGCATGTAAGCACTCAATAGTTTCACGATTCTAATATTTTATTGTCGTTTCGAGTGTATTGATTTTTTTTAATAGGTTTAAAATAAAATTTAAGTTATTAACAAAATAATTAGATTGTAAAAATAGCGTGGGGTGCTTGACATCAAATGTTAATAGTTAATTGGTAGCTATTTATATAAATAGAGTTATTATAAAAATATAGTAAAAAGCACCCCACGCTTTTATACGATCCAATTAATTATTTTGTTATTTAACTTAAATCCTATGACTTAAACACATAAACATAACTGGCGAAATGTGGGTATACTATAGGTACACCTCTGCCTAAGCCTTCAGGGATTAATGTTGTTATTTAATTTTTTTTTTTAATTATAATGAATCCGTGGATTTTATATCGTTATAGAATAAACATCATATTAAAAAAAAAAATACTTTTTACTTCGGCTTGCTATTAAAGCGTGTTTTTTTTATGAACAGTCGCTGGTTCATACGAGTCAGGCTGCCCGCCCGCGTCCCATAATCGGTGACCGATTTTTGTAGTAGAAAAATAGAACGTACTGATGGCAATAGTGCATCCGCACACTTTCTACAAAAAGTCGCTCGTATAAATGTATAGAATTTGAATCGGCCCGATAATCGGTCTCTACAAAGTCTGACGTGTTCGAGCACCATTAAGCCGCCGCCCGCCGACGGATGCTTCAGTGTTTGTAAAATATTGCCTTTTCATTCAGCATGTTTCACTCGAAGGGAAATGTCTGAACAAAAACTGAATCAAAAGTGGAAAATGAATTCATTGGTGAACCGATCCACAATGTTGGATTTCGGAACTCGGCGTCTTTCACTCGCCTACCAAATGATTGAAAAATTGAATGAAAGGAGCAGATAAACGAACTTCTTTCCTATAGAATTTTGTCGGTGTCGTGTGAGCGTGGCTTAACCCATAAAGGCTCGTGCAGATAAGAGCGATATCGCGGGCGCGACAGACAGGCATATTGCTGCCTGTCGCCCCAGTCTGCGGGAAGGCTTAACTTATAAGTTACAAGTTTTTTTTTGTATAAGACATAACTTTCAACTGTCAAGCAAATGATTAGTACCGGGTGTTATCTTTTGCTTAATTAACGGTTGAAAGTTGCATTGTCCGGTACATTATTATTTTTCAGCGAGCCAAGTGTGATGTGGTATTTATAGCATCTACCAAAGTTTTGTAACACTATGTATTTTAAATTTTAGCAGACAACGCTGAGTCAGATCCTGAACTCTAGCTCCCAAGCAAGCAGTGGATACCAGAGCAACTTCACTGGCAGCTCGGTGTCCCTTGATACACAGAACATTTCTGGTAAACTATGTAGTATGACTAACAAGTAATTGTTAGTAAGTACAGCTTTCCAAAGAAATGGGACCACGACCATTGATCATTTTATTACACTAAGTGACAACTAGCACATGTCAGATCACTTCAGTGAACTAATAATTAGACTTTATAAAGCGCGGCAGTACACAAACTTAGAAGCATTGCCTCTGGGCCTCAAGTCTGCTATTACAATAGTGTCAGAATGGTCTGTTCCAATCCTCAATTATGACGCCATTATATTAGTAGATTACCAAACTTGTCAAAATCAACAATTATGAAATCAATAATAGACCGGGGGGGGGTTACCTAGTGCCGCGATGTTCATGCTAATTTGGAAACACGATAATTACCGAACTTCCGGTAATCATATATCTTTGGAAAGCTGTATCTTTTGCTGTACCTAAGTATACTGCAAGGAAAAGAAGTTCTACTGGTTTTCAAGAGTTGATTTATTTACTATATTGTCCACCTCGTGGCTAAGTACAGCCGCACGGGTCAATCGATCAGGTTAAGCTACGCCTGCCGTGGTTGGCCTGTGGATGGATGACCGTCTTTAAATACCAACCCTCCGTGCCTCGGAAAGCACGTTAGATCTTTGACAGTTGAAGTTTGAAGCCCGAAAGTGTGACAACCATTCTTACTAAGGGGTATCGTGTTACTCAATAACTGGGTTATGGTGGTCAGATAGGCAGTCGCTCCATGTAAAATACTGGTATTCAGCTGGATCCGGGTAGACTGGAAGCCAACTATTATTGGGTCATCATAGTTGGAAAAACGCTAGGCAGGATGACTGTTAATAGTAAGGTGTGTGTAGGCGGCGGCGACGGCAGCAACATGGCGTCTCCGTCCGTGTCGCCCATCAGCAAGCGGCTCGGCCACAGCCCCGCCGGCTGCGCGGGCGAGCGCTCGCAGCAAGGCAAGTGCCGTCCTTAGCTCCCCTACAGGATCAGCCATTCCCTATTTCACAGAGAAGATGTGCAACCATACCTGCTTCACTGTAATCCATATAATGTGATATTCTTTCTGTTCTCGCCCTAAGGCCGAGATCTATAAACGTTACTTAGCACGTGCTTCCGGTTACCTAGACATGTTCCAGTCTCTATCTTGCAAATTATTGAATAAAAAAAAATAGTAATATATAAGTTTTGCATAAAGTACGTGCATATTCCCTGCACGTAATTCAAAACTTATTCATTATTTAAAAATACATTTTAAAGGAGTCAAGAAAAAAAAAATCAATTTTTTTTATTTTTATTGCATTACTTATTTTTTTCCATTCAATAATTTATGTTGCGTTTTTGGGTGGAACAAAACACAAACTCAAAACGTTGTCTTCGACCATGCCGGAAGTGACGTAAAAAACTACGTAGGTATATGAATAAAAATCTATTTATTACAAAGTGCTTGAAATGACACTAAGGTAAGTAGTGCGATTTCTGCTTGAATAAAGCACAAAAAAAATATTTTATTTATATGATTTGGGGCAAACAAAAACAGATGTAAACGAAGCAGTACCGTGGTAAATAATGTCACACGATTACCGCAACAGAAACAGACGTTTGAACAATAGGTAGTAATAATTTTTTGGGAGTCTCAAAGTTTTTTGAGCAACAAGCAGTAGATTAATTTAACTTTTAATACTTTTCTTGGGTTTATATTACTGTGTTTTATTGATTCAGTGAAAAAATGATAATTACATGCAATGCCCTATTGTAGTTAGACAGAGTGCTACAGTACCTAACAGAAATAACGATTACCCAAAGTACTTTGTTTTTTACGTGATAACGTCTTATAAATCGATGAACGCTGGCTGCACGCATGAAAAAGTGTCACGTTCCGCCTGAGCCGAGCGTGCAAGCGAGAGCGCGGAACTAGCGATAGAGAGGTACGATCGGCTTAAGCGTTCGGCTTGTGACGCATCTCTCTCGTTAACACGTAAAATTATCGTCCGTAAACCGACTTTACAGACAACCAATTTTTTTAAGTTGTGTCTCATCTCGTAGTTGACCTTGAGAGGTCGTGACTATATAGCCGAGGATCGTACCCCACAGGGGGCGCCCTTAGCGTGCTGTCGCTTAGTAATGTAAGAAATTCGCCTTTGGCTGAAGGCTTTGAGTTGGTTGGTTGAGCTTAAGGCAGCCACAGGATTTGGCTGCCTTAAGCTACATTACTAAGCGACTGCACGCTAAGGGCACCCCCTGTGTGGTACGATCCTCGGCTTAGGGCGTCGCAGGGGTGAGGACAGCGAGGAGGGACAGGATGGATCAGAACTGGATAATTATTATTATCAGGGGAATTTAAAGCTACGGGCTCAGCTACGGCGCGAGCTGGCACTTCGTCGAGCAAGTCAAAGTACGTGCTATGTAACGTGTATAGTATATGTACCGTCAACTGTGACATCTTCACTTTCCATGAGCAACTTTACCCATGAGTACTGTACTTAAATACCTCTCGATTACTAAAAACCTGTTACAAATAGTTGATTTTTCTACTTTTGTATCTCTTTGAAACGGCGGAAACAGATTTTTTGTGATCTAGATATATTTAAGTACAGTATCATTTCAGCCGAAAGACGTCCACTGGACATAGGCCTCCCCCAAGCACCGCAACTCCGACCGGTTTTGTACTTCCTGCATACAGCGGACTCCTGCAGCCTTCACAAGGTCATCAGTCCACCTTGTAGGAGGCCTTCCAACGCTACGTCTTCCGGTACGCGGTCGCCACTCCAGAACCTTTCGGCCCCATCGGCCATCTGTTTTGCGAGCAATGTGCCCTGCCCAGTGCCACTTAAGTTTTAACTTAAGTAAAATTGCTCAAGGCAAGTTGATCGGTATATCAAAGCCTCGACTGTTTATACTGAACTTAATCGCAATATTGTATGAATCGTTTCTCAGAATTAGCGAGCATAATATCAGACCTGCCAATATCTGATCGTCGCGCGGTGGGCTGTGAAAAGAAGACATTGGAGACGCTCAACAAACTGTCGCCGCTATCGGAGTACAGGAAGATGAAGGTTGAAGCTGGCAAGGTATGATGATTACTTTCTTCATGAAAAACTCCATCCCGGAAAGTACTACCGAGATACTTCTATTTCTGTTGAGTTTCTGTTATGAGGAATCTTCCGGGGAACATACCTACAACAAACATAGCATAGGTAACTTTATTTCTGTCACCCAGCAGAACTGTGCGTTCTGGTTTGAAGGGTGGTAAAAATAAGAAGCACATTCTCAATATTTTTTTTAACATAAAAACGTTAGTAAGTCATTGCGATGTAACTCTTATATCATTGTTTTAAGAATCTATAATACCTCAGCGCCACCTCACTCTTTATCTCGCTCGCACACTACTGCTCGCGGTCACGCGAGCAAGCGAGAGACAGGGCGGCAGGGAGAAGGCTCCACGGCGCTGATAGTTTAGGTAATTAATTTTAACGGTAAAAAAAATGGAATCGTGTTTTCTTCAAACATAGTATGTACTTAACATTAATCCTAAACTATACCATATATTTATTTCAAAATGAATGCTGCAGTATTTTCGATATAACGGAGGATCGTGCTAAGCAATTTGAGGTATTGTAGACTAAGTATAAACTAAAATGATTGCCGAGGTTTGTATAAAACTCACGGGATCACAGGCAATTGAAAAAATAACATTGTTCGGCAAACGAATTACGAAATAACCATAATATTTATTTACATAACCAAATTCCAAGATGATTATTAACATTAACTAAATTAAATAAAAACTAAGTTAGCCTAAAAAAGGCCCTCGGGGCATTGTACCGAGGATGCTGGCGGCATTTCCTCGCTGAATTGCAATGCTGATGCGTTGCGCGGGAACGCCCCCAGCTTTTCGGTTACCAGTTATGAAATAGATCACTTCTCATAGGGTGAGCCGTACGTTGGCCTTTTTACCAACTCGTTTCATAAGTTCTCAAAACAGTAACTTAACTAATCTCAAGTACTTATCCTTATTTCAACATAGGTAAGTATACACGGCTACACATCAAGCTATACATTTCCAGTTTAGAGCCTGTCTGCCGTCAATAGCATAGTTGCAGTAAGTACGCTCTAGACGGTTTCGAGAAAAACGCAGTAAAAGTTTTGGTGAAAAAATCTACTATAAATCCTTTGTTTGTAATCAGATCATGATGGTTGATACCTTAAATAAAAGAGTACCTCAGCACCTATCTATTTATTATTTAGAAACCAATACTGAGTAATTGAAAGACAAAATAAATTCATTATCTTAGTTATACTTAGTATCTCCTAGAGGCTCTCTGATAGGTAACACTTAGCTTAAACACAGTAAGTGTGTTTTTTACTGTATTTATGTTAAGTAACCATATAAAATATATGGTTTATAAATTTTATTTTATCAGGCTGTAGTGATAATAAAATAGAGACTCTGAATAAGAACTTCTGCAGTAAGTGTACCCACTGTAATCATGCTTAGTGATGTAAAAAAAATGCTCGACTTACTGCAAATTTTGAATTGTCAAATTTGGTTTAAAAAGCGATTCAAATAAATGGGTAAGATAAAAACGTAGATCTAGTTATCGTGATCACGGCTGTATATCTAACTCATTTTTGACAAAAATCCGACTTACTGTAACTATGCTATTGAGGGCAGCTGTGCACACCACGTTTTTTAAATACGTCTGTATCGCTACAAACGCGCGTCAACGGCGCGTTTAAAAAACGTGGTGTGCATAGGCCCTTAAAGCTGATCTCGCACTGTATAGGATTTCCGAACAATACGAGGTCCGCGTAAACTGAAAATGTATAGTTTGATGTGTAGCCGTGTGTATCTATGTTCAATCTACACCTGCCAAAAAGCAAGGTTTATTAAGTACATAAAAAAGTTATTGCTAGGAGGTGTGGGAACGAGTCTGATGCCGAAAATATAGTTTTTAGAATGTTTGTCCGTTTGTCAGGATGTATGTTCCGGAATGGCGCAAAAAAGGCTGAACGGATTTGACTTGGATAAAAAATTGACACACAAGTAGTTTATAACCTGGATTAACACATGGGGTACTTTTAATCCCGGTAATACGTTCCCGTATGATATTATCCGATATCCACGCGGGCAAAAGTTAGTATACCTATATTACATAGAGAATCGGTTGTTCCTTAACCATAAAGACCTCATATAAACAAACTTGCTTTTTGGCAAGCTTATCCATTTCATCATCGACTTTTTTGGCAAGAGTTTAGGGACAAAAAAATCTTCGTCTTTGGCCCTTCCAAGTAATCATTACAAAGTCCTTTACTTCCAAGGTTTGCTAATGAATCAAATGAATACATGCCGTGTCAACCAATGGTGCTAAGGCTGCAACTTAAAGGTCGGGTAATCGCCGTTGACCTTGGTCATACAAACGCGCGTCGCGCTCACGACGCGCCACCGCGCGCCGCCGTGCGGTTTCATAGGGAATATTTATTTTTAGTAACAAAAATATGAATAATTTAAAAATAATCACAGATAGAATTATAGATAATAAAATAGTATGTTCATACAAAAGAAAAACATGAAAATATCTTAAGTAGTTTCAAAATAATATCGTTTTTTGTGCTTTGGGTAGACATAACTTCCTGAATTTCTTTCATAAAGTATTTTACTACAATTCTTAAATGTTTACATAAAGAATTGAAACGTAGTTTAACATACATTTTTTGCATAACTTACTTGCATTATATGAAGGCGTAATAACAAATTTAAGTCACTAAAATCATATATCTGCGCCTTAACTTACATTTTACCTTAACTTACACACGCATGCATAATGCATTTTAGGTACTATCAGGTAGCTGTCAATATCAAGGTCTTGAAGTGTTCGGAATAAAGAAGTTGAGAGTTAATTTACGCACAGGATGTTTGGTGGCATAACATGCTTTCATCAAGGACTTGAGATACTTTTATCGCTTTGTAAGTAATTGTACCTACTTACTATAAAATCGATTTAAAACAGGTCGTTTTTCTGCAACAAAGCCTTACGAGCCAGGTTCATAGTTCTAGCAGCCATTAGGAGATTATTGCAGATGTTTGCTATGAAGTACTTTACTAAAGTGTGACATATGGTGCAGTTTCTCCAAGAGGCGACTTCAAATTACTGCAAAGCTGGCTCTCATATTACGTACTATCTAATACGATACACCATACAGAAGCTCTAGCAACAGAGGCCTACCAACCCGCACTGGGTCTTCGATGTGGATTCAATCAAAAATCAAAAGTCATTAATGCAAACTAGGCGGAAGTATCAGCACTTTTCGAAAGTCAAAATTACATAAGTCCCTCAAAACGCCCACCCTTCACCACTTCCTAAGAAGAAATAGCGCAACAAACTGCCCAGCAGCGATTACCGCCCACTCCCTCTCACAGAGGAGGCCTGTGTCCCAGCAGTGGGAACATTATAGGCTGATTATGCTTATGCTACAGAAGGTAAATTATGGGCTGATTCAATACAGGTTGCTATCAACACGCTAAGCAAAACTAACTTTAGATGGTCCAACAGCAGTTAATTCACAGAGCAGCTAATTGGGTCTCATTAATCGGGAAAATCTCACCAGTTAGCAGTATTGCAAATTGATGATGACAAAATTCATTGATGCGGTTGCAGCATAATCAGCCTATAATGTTCCCACTGCTGGGACACAGGCCTCCTCTCGGTGAGAGGCGCTCGGGGAAATTGATGTGATTGTGGGCAACATATCTGCATGTTTTTCATCGAATTCTTGTTTACCAGGCGATGCGCGAGAACGTGGGCAGTGGATACCGCGTGCCGAACACGCGCTGGGCCGGGTACTACTTCAGCCACACGTCGCCCGGACCCATCAACGTGAATGATAACAACGGCAACGATGCTGTTACTGTAAGTGTTCATAAACCTTTTGACGCTAAAACAATTAAATACAGGGTGACATTGAAAACATGCGACAAATCGAAATGGGAGATTGTACTCATCATTATGAACAACTTTTACTAAGGGACCAAAGCTACAATCCCCAAAAAAAAAAAACTGCTGTCCCCTACATTTATGTTCGCAATACCTCATCAAAATGTAGGAAAAGCAGATTTTTCAATTTCAACCTGTATAATCATTTCTCTTACTGACTTGGTCTTTACCAAGACTGTCGCGGAGTCCATCCTAAAGATGGCGTCGTCTTTACGACGCCAGCTTTAGGATGGACTCCGCGACAGTCTGTTAAAATCTTTAAAAAAAAATGCTTTTATTTTATGGACCATCTATCCACCAATGCCAGTTCATGAAAAGATACGATCGGGGAAGTTGGCACATACAAGTAATATCACAATATTTACAGGGTCAAGAGATTTTTCAATCAAGTATAGTTTGGGGGTTAGGATCAGATTTGTGGCAATACATCCGTGTCCTATTTTATTATGACTGGCTACAAGCCAGACATGTATTTTCAAGTGTCAAATATGTATATACATATAAATATCCTAGTAATATTATAAATGCGAAAGTTTGTAAGAATTGATGGATGGATGTTTGTTAGTCTTTCACGCAAAAAGTACTGAACGGATTTGGATGAAATTTGGCACACAGATAGTTTTTAACCAGGAATAACACATAGGATACTTTTTATCCCGATATACCCACAGGGTCAAAACTTATGCGGGTGAAACCGCGGGGCGCATCTAGTATATATGTATATATTTTTAAATTTTGTATCTCATCGGCAAGTTCCATTGTTGTGGTAGTAAGTATTTAAATGCAACGACGAGGTTCCATATCTACTATGAGGACTATCAGCTAGTTTTTCCAACTCATGACCTAGGCAAGGTAACACTTAAAAGTTGATTTAAGCAGTTAATGGTGCCGATTCCCTTGTTCACAAACCAAACTAAATTTAAGTTCAGTGCATCTTTTTCTTTCTATTTCATTAAGAAAAGGACAGAAGATAAATTTTAGTTCAGTCCTGTCAAATTAATCAGCGCTTGACGTAAATTGACGTAATTTTAGTAGGCAAGTTTTTAATCACGTCTAAACTTGTATGGAGTAGTGACAGGCGCTGATTAATTTGACAGGACTAAACCAAAATTTATCTTCTGTCCTTTTCTTAAAGAAATAGAAAGAAAAAGATGGTCTGAACTTAAATTTAGTTTAGTTTGTGAACAAGGGAATCGGCACCACTATGTCAGTATAAACTCGTTTTAATTATGCTTTATTCCTTCCTCAGCCGGAAAAAGGCTGGAACCGTTCCGACCTGGTACGCCCGAATATCGCCGAACCCGTAGTGTCTCCACCACAGGCGCAGGTTCAGACTCCTCCTAACAACAACTGCCGCTACCAGCAGCTGATCGCTTTACTTAGGAATGTCGGCCTGCACAAGTATATTGGTGAGTTATCAATGTCTTATGCAGTGGCGTGATTTACCTGGTAACTTGGTTGTGGACGTCCCATTTTCTGATTTGATAACTTGGCGGAGCAATCCTGACGCACACCAGATAGGCAGTCGCTCCATGTATACTACTGGCTGAATTTCGTTTGGTAAGACTGGAAGCTGACCACATCATAGTTGGGTAAAGGCTAGAGAGAAGAAAAGTGACGAGGTTTGATGTCCTTGAAACAAAAAGGCTGGAAGCGTTCGGACCTAGTGCGACTTTACATCGCGGAACCGGTAGAGTCTCAACCACAGGCTCCTAACAACGACTGTCGCTACCAGCAGCTGATTGCAATGCTCAGGGACGTGGGACTTCACAAGTACACAGGATTAAATTAAATTAGTCAGCAAGACTCCGCAGAAGTTATGGGTATACCTAAACTAAAGATTAAAAAATAATATAAATATTGATATTTTTTGGGGTCAACGACTGCTAGTAATGCGGTTGTACTGGAAGTATGAGTTAAAAAAATGGTTTTCTTTCGTTTTATAATATTAAGATATCATTACCCAATATGTCTGCGGAGTTTCGCTAGATAATTGAATGTTACCCCTGTACCTATAGGTAAAATAATTGGTTTGTTAATTAATACATTTTGTAGAATCATTGAGTAGGTAGATACTAACAGCAGAAAGGAGAAATGCTTCGTAGGTACTTGACCAGAGAAGCTTGAGCTTGTTACACGGGATTATGTTTCAGTAAAGCAAATCCACTGTTCGTCAAAACTGCTCAAAATAATATCGCACTGGTCACACCATAATAAAGAAAGAAAGAAAAATGCGTTTATATATAACATAATAAAACAATGATTATAATGCCAAAAGGGCCTCACCTTAGCATAATGTCAGAAGACAACACAAGGTGGTACACCTTGTACGACGCTGACTTTCAGCTGCAACCCACGAGTGCCATGAGCTAGAATAATAAACACATAGGGAAGTGTGTGTCTGTTTGTAATAAATTAAGAGAATACATTTATAAAAAAATATAAAACCACTTACGAGTATAAGTATACAACACAATAAGTGTGTAACATTTGGTGGCTTAATTTGTTGCATTTTGACCCTACTATGACGTCTCGCAAGGAATACGTCGTGTTACCAGTAACCCTGTAAACACATGAGACATTTCAGCTTTCTCTCTAGAATAACAACCCGCCTGCGATTCCTCTGGTATTGTGGGTCACTGCTGCTTACCATTAGACGGCCCACCTACAGGCCTACTCGTTAGCTACCCACTTACATACAATACTGTACATTCCAGATCTGTTCAAGAAACACGAGTTAGACATGTCTACGTTTACATCGCTGAACGAGGCTGATCTCATCGAGATCGGAGTCACCGCCTTCGGAGCTCGCAGGAAGATGCTGCTATTGATAGCAGGTAACTATACTCAGCCTAGTTTACGGCCTGCCATAGGAACATCACCATGACAAAATACTCGTTGAATGCATAACCTAATCATCAAATAATAATATAATTAATAAAATGTTAATATTATTAATAAAATGTTTAAGGATGAAAAAAAAGTTGTACAATAGGGTGAACTGGTGCCTCCTAAACTAGGCCAAAAGCCTCTGTTTTAGGAGCCAATGTTCCTCCAGATATAATGGCATACACCTGGTAGTAAAGCGATCGCTCTATAGATGTCGAGACTGCAGCCCTTGTTTGTAAATTTGATTTTAGTTTCGTGTGAAATCTAAATGCAACAAAATGTTATGGTGAAGTTCAGGCTCCCGGGTTAAATTATTTCCTGCCGGGGTCGCGGGAAGGTACCAACGGGTTACCGAGGCCCCTAGCAACACAGGTAACGGAAGGAATACGGGTGGGTTTTAGTCAGTAAGAGTCTGACACACCCTCCCGCTCCGCCCAGAGCGGGAGAAGTTATTTGATGATTTCCCACCCAAAAAAAAAAAAGATTTGTTGTAAGTAACGAACTTTCTTACCTACCCTGCAGTGAGGCAAAAGACAAGAAAATAATCACGCAATCAAATTCTTATACAAATAATCTTTTTGTGAAACTGAAACATGAATGTTGACAAACACCACAAAACTATAAAATATTTGGCAGGCGTTTTAATGATCTCAATACTCTCAATCTCTGAGATCAATTTTATTATATTTATAAAATATATTAAATGCTCCGACCCAACAGACGTTGTCCTGTTAAAATTTCAATAAAGTCTCGAGTTCATGCAAAAATCCCATCGAAAAAAGCACTTCCCCCAATTTTCTGTGCAACTTTTCCAATTTTTCTTACCGTGGATAATAGAAAATCTCCAAACGGCTGGTTGACACTTCCCGTGACCCAAGGGCTAAAAGCCAGCCCTTGACTAGAGGCTAAGCATTGCCATAAAAAGTGGCAATGCCGCCAGTGTCTTGGGTAATTCATCCACATCGCTGTTGACTGGTAACAGTCGACAGCGATGTGGATGAATTTTTGACGCCATCTTTCAGTAGTTATTTTTATTAATTAATTAGGAATATTTGTTTTTTATGTACCTACATATTATAATATTATAAATTAAATATTTCCTGTATCTATAAAAGATAAATTATTCATTTTTCTTTGCATAAACATTTAAATTTAATTCGGACAATTACGAATATAATATTACAAAAAAAAAAAAACGGTCCAGCCGTTCTCAAGTGATGTGCTTACCAACGAACAGCATTTCATTTTAATTTATGTAAATACAAGATTTCATACATCACTAATAACATAATAAAGACCTACTTATTTCATAGGTAACCTTATGACAAAAAGTACCAACATAACATCACGCCCGTCTTCCCCGAAAGGGTAGGCAGGGTCTGCATATAATATTTATTTTATTTTATTATTTATTTCAGACATAATTCTGGTCCATATTTAAAAAAAAAAACATTTAGAATTAGACTACTTAAAAAACAGATGAAGACCCAAAATAAAATTACGATTAATTAAATTTAAATATTACAAAATGTCAAAATAAAATTATCAAATTGTAAAATGTTATGAAATGTCAAAATATAAAAGTTATTTAAATGGCAAATAAAATATAATATTAATATTACAGATTTTTATCTAAGGTACCTACTTATTTTTAATTTTTACCTGCCCCAAGCCCGATGTACGGGTGTATGTTTAGTACACACATAGTACTCTCTAATAAATTCAATATGACATTTGCAGATCTCAAAGCCCCCAAGGGTAACTTTACCAGCTCTTCCGGCGGTGCCGAACGCAAGATGGTGGGATCACCTAAGTTCGCGACCCTCACTCAAGACAAATGGTAGACAAACTACAATAGAATACAAAGCTACGTATAACGTGTTAAATTATGAAGCTACTGAAAATAAGGCATATTTTGTACATACATGGGATGTGTTATTAAAATATCAATTTAAAAAGTAATGGATTAATGAGTGCATACAAAATGAGCGTTTTTTGATTTGTAAGTTGTAGAATTTTTATCTATTGCTATTGCTGTCTGCTCAATAAATGTATTAATTATGAGATAAGCAAAACTTAATGAGTTAATTATATGTGGAACCACAATTATACGTAGCTTTGAAAGACTGAAGAGTAAACTCGTGAGACTGATTCTGAAAGAGTACAAAATATTAATTAAAGTACAAAAATACTAAGTAGGTGTAATTCTTCAGTCTATACCTCATTAGAAGGCTGGAAATAATTTGAGAATCTCAATGCAATTTACTAGAAGGTAGAATGGACATATTTAAGACTGATGCACTTATAGAAAACTATAACAATTTTCATGAGTTCCTGAAATTATATGATATTAGAACTACCTTTGTTCTAGAATTGATTGCAATGAGCTTGTTTCTTTATCTCGTTGATTTTTTGAGATTTTTATCAAATTTAGTTTTGTAAGTTGCTAAATGTTTTTTTACGATAGCTCAAAGCATACGACGATTAGATCTCCGTAGACAATTGTTGAAGTAAACGGGCCAAGCGCCGTAAATTATAGTTATAAGTTACTTTTTATAGAATGTTTAATCATAGTATAAAGAGAGCATGTTTTATTTTTTAACCATAATTTACGTAGTTTTAAGAACAGTATATTCAGACTATTTTGATTATCATATTCAGCTTTTAACATTTGATTAATTAGTGCTTAGGAAAATGTATTCGGAATCATGCGTGCGTTCCTTTTAATTCCATATTTTGTGAAATATGATTTTCAAGGACGCTGATAGGGTCCAAATTGAAAAATCTCACTTCTGATTTCTTATTTTTTCTTAATTTACATACAGACTTATCTTTAGCCAGTAAGACTGGTCATTCGAAGTGATATTTTTCCGTTTAGATACAAAATAGATTTTAATCGTTCATTTTTCGGCACGATCGGCAAAAACAATTTGGACAGCTAAAATTGACTTGATTTTAAATAGTTACGACTAATTTTGTAAACCATTCAGCGATCAGTGATCAAGGTGACTATTTTAGTAAGTATTTTATATCAACGCGCGTCACCCTGCTGCATTTTAATCAGTTAACATTTTAACATTTATCACCCAATCATTATGTGTTTGTGATTATGAATTTACGTTTTTTTTACTGCATTTTTGATTTTAACCATATTAACATTCTAATTTAATGTGAATGCTTTGTTTTAGTCTTTAGAATATGGTTTACATAGTAAGGTAAGGTTTTGATACATAACCATTGCGACCTTTTAAATAAATGCAATGTTCCATTTTTAATTTTGTTAGATCTTTCCACCAAAGAGTTATGTATCATTCCGTTTACCCTATGATACTTTTTTTAAATCATAAAAATGTACTTCATTGTTTTAATCATGAACTTGTGATTACGATCAATCTGTTTTAAAGTATGATTATGAGATTTAATTAATTGTATACGTATGTGTTTAACTTCGTAAGGTTTAGTTTAAGTTACCTATCTCGGTGTCAGGTTGTTCAGTTTTGTTTTTTTTATATTTAGATTTTATTCCAATTAGTATGGATTTTTTTGCACAATTATTTAAAGTTTTGCTTGTCAGATTAAATTTTGTAGCTAAAAACTGTCTTTAATTTAGAACTTTCTGAAAATTCCTCACTTGACTACCTTTGCGACTCCATACTGTTTGGTTCACTTCACACAGCAAAAGTCGATCGTCGACAAGGGATGAGCTCTCAACATGCAATATGCTGTGTATGTTAAAGTTAATGCATGTAACCTCTACTAAAAACTGAGTATGCAAACTTCTTTGAGTGCAATGTGTATCACCATAGCAACCTTGTCTTGTGTATAGTTGTCATGATGTCTTGTCACATAATAAAAAGAACTGAATGTGGCATCGCGTTTCAATATTACTGATAATATTTAAATCTAGACTAAACAACTCGTAATGCTGCTACTGCAACTAAACAACTGCATCCTCCATGTCGATGCACCCCTTGAAATCTGCTTACCCAAAACTACATCCAATTACGTTTACGAATGAGGTCACAATCCAGGCATGACAGTAGTAAAAATTGTTTTTATAAATAAAGAGAAGGTCGGGCACAAAAACGGTAATATTTTTTCAGTTACCTACAAAAATAATAGATAAAATAAATTATTGATTAAAATCTGGTATGCACGTAATTTTCGGAGATGATTTTTAATATTGAATCCATATTCGTAAACGCACAGTGTACTGGAAACATTTTGACAAGAACGACCTTCAGATATTTATTTTGACATCTGTCATCGATCGGAGACGTTCGAAGGTCGAGCGTGCAATAATTGCATCATAAACATATTCCCTAATTTACAATAAAATGGGTAATGCAAGTGCTAAAGCTGTGGATGTGAAAGTAGCGGAGCCGCCTACGCCGGCGAACGCTGAGAAACCCAAACTGAAGCCATGCTGTGCTTGCCCGGAAACCAAGCGAGTGCGAGACGCATGGTAAGGTTATGAACAACTTATTTTTTATTACGCAACAGCGGTTTTTCTAGAAAAATAGTACTTAGATCCAAGCAACTAAAGTATGCTTGGTAATTTAATAGATTATCTGGCCAGAAATTGGTTAGTTTTGGTTATTGTAATCCTTATTTTGCGAAACTGAATTTCCATATATTTAGATATTTAATCGCTATTATCTGAATTGCTATGAAATGGTTAGTTTCGCATGAAGTCACTTAATTCTTAAACCTATTTCATAAAGATTTCAAAGTCATTTAAATATGCTATTGGAATCAATAGGAAACAATAATGTCATGGAGTTTAAAATTTAAGCTATATCATTGGTATAAATTTATTCTAGTGTAAAGATTTTGTATAGTTCTAAAAGTATCAGTCATTTGTGTCCCACTGCAGGGCAAAGTCCTCACTTCCCTCCTACCACTTATTCCTATATATTGCTGTATGTGGCCAATCTTTAAAAAAAAAATTGAGTTTGTCCCACCATCTCCTTCTGGGCCTGCCCAGTTCCATTGAAGCTGTGCAGGAAAATAATATTGACTTTCCTCATGGTCAAGTTGTAAAACAATACTAGACTGTTTCCCTAATGAACCTGTTGCGAAGTTTAGTGTTGTTCTCATAACAATGTCAGGAACATGCTTGTTTTGTCAAAAGATATGTTACCTTTAATCATAAATCTTCATAGAAATAAACAACGTCATTCTGAGTCTTCTTCTATACTTCTCTATTAGTCATCATCTCGATAGTCATCCCCTTTTTATACATATCATCTTTCACACAGTCTATCCGTTGTTTCTATGGTCTTCCCCTACTCTTATATCCATCCACATTCATACTCTAAACTTTCATCAGAACAATTTCCTCTTCATAGAAATAATCATTTATATTTTTATTCCAGCATAATTGAAAATGGTGAAGAGAACTGTGGCCCCCTGATTGAAGAACACAAAGCCTGCATGAGGAAGATGGGTTTCAACATCTAATGTGCTATGAGACTGGATGTGATGGTGTACCTAACTAAGATTTCTCTACATGCTGTAAAACATGTGTGGTGAATTGGGATGCAGGGATCCGGACGAAACTTTAAAATGGATTTTAACATTGAAATAATACTATTTTGCTGCCAACAAGGATAGTTAGTTGTTAATTATTATACAATAAACATATGAGAGTCCTTTTTGGCAAAAACTATATTATTTGAACATTAAAATCCATTTTAAAATTTCATCCAGATTCACCCCTGCGTCGATATTTACCCCGTTTTACAGTAGTTCTATTTAAATTATTCATTTATTTTGTGGTAATATCCTGCAAAATAGGACAAGGGCAGAACATGATGATTTGTAGTGAATATCAACTAGTGGCCAGTCACCAGTAACCTGTTACAATGCTGGAAACTGGATCCACACAAGATGCATAAGAATTTTTATCGCTTTATATCTATAGTGGTATATTGAAATATCATTGTCTGGAGCACTTTGGTTATTATAATACTATCTGTACTTGGAAATATTGTAAAAGTTATGCTCTTCTGCCAATCTAAGAGAAAATAATGGTTTTTATACATCTTTCTTTATTGTTTGAGCATTCTGTAATGTTTGAGCACCACTAGTAAAATAAAACTGCCATCTTGTTTTATGACTTACTACTAATTACCAAAGTGAATAATTTAAATAGAATTTTGTACAACATAAAGACGAGTAATATCAAGAAAATTTAAAAGGTAGAAATAAAGAATGCTTTAACTTTGAAAATATTGTTAGCCAGTAACAAAATAGTATTTGATTTGATTGTAATATTGTATGAATGATCATGAGGAATGCATTTTATAATTAAGTTTACAGTCACTGTAATTAACCTTTTGACCTCCATAGATGACAGACCAAAATGTGCCCAGCATGTCACAACTACATGACAGATTGGGATAATTCGTAGCTTGGCGCCAAGGGCACGTTTTTGCTTTTTTATGTGGCGGTCAATAGGTTAATGACCCAGCTTGTAATTTATCTGCCAAAGATGCCATTTATCCCTTTATTCTACTGATTAATATGCCATTTGGAATGTAAACCAAAAATTATGCATTCCCTTCAAAAATACAAGCTATCTACTTCAGAAACTGTGAAAGCCATGTTTTCTAAAAGCATTGTAATATTTGTAGCAGTAGATAAATTATTATCCTATTTAATATAACTGACAGTAATCTTCTAATCCTTCTAGATCTGTGACTGTATTTCATTCGTCGTCTTATTTATTTTTAGTAGTAATGTAAATAAAATGTTTGTTAATTTACCATTTGTTTTCTTCATACTTAGAACTTTAGCCTGAAGAATAGGGTCTGCCATAGTGTTCACATCTCACACACTGAACAACAAAGACCACAGACCATAGAGCACAGAATGCAGCGTCTAGAGACGGCACTAGATGTCAATAAAAGGCGCTGAAAGTGCGTAGAACGCTCAAATTACTCCCGGAAGCCATTCAAAGCCATGTACGTCATTTTTGTGATTTTGTCGTAATGCGAGAAAATGGTGACACTCTTGGTTAATATGAAAAGAGTTGAGAAGGCCGCCTCTAGCGGCGGCGGCGCGGCGGTGGCCGCCAAGTCGTCTCCGTGCTTTATGACCAAGACAAGTGTTATTATTATGCAAAATCATTCTAGACACATAGACATTGCTGAATATTATATACAAAATTACATGGATATTTACTTTGAAAAGTATTATGTTACTTTATATATTGTGAATGTGCTAGATGTGGGTCATAGTTTAATGATGGTCTGGCATTTTGAGTACTTTATGCGGCCTACCCAAATGTCCTTTCCTTGGTATCGTTGACCTCCTTAAGTCCTGAGTTGAGCTAGACGATTACTGACAAATGCTTGCACTGACTGGATAGGTCCACTCAAACTTGTGTAGCTCTTTCCTTAAAATACCTTTTCACACATGGATCTACATGGTCCTCACATGATCTGACCAAGATTATGTCTGGACATTAAAAGAGACTGACTCTGTTTCGCCATTTCTTCTCAGGGGTAGTCGGATAGGAAATGTCGACTTCATCTAGCTTATTTTTTAATAAATAAACAATTTAATTTATTTTTTAATAAATAAACAATTTCATTTAATTTCAAAAGAAGAACATCAAAATGAATGCAAAAGGGGTATCTAGGTGTTTTGTTTGTTTACATAAACACAGTGTAGAAGGCATGTATAGACTCAATGCAGTCACGTTGCACCGTGAACATCAGAATGACTGGCTAAAATGACCGATCAGCTTTAAAATATTACTATAATTTAATACCTATTTGCTAGATACTATTTGATACCCTTGTTTAAATAATTGGTACCTAATTAATAACTGAGAAATCTAATTTAAAAATTTGGCAGTCATTCTGATGTCAGGATGACTGCCCACATTTAGAATCTCCACGTAAGGGCTCCAAAATTTCAATTCGCATTTACAAAAATTTAGTACCTATTTGATACCTAAACTTTTTTTTCTATATTTTACGGCAAAGAATAAAGGCTCCTACATACTGGCGCGACTTGTCGCACGACGCGTCGCGACACAAAGGCACCGCTTGTAGCGCTACACGCGGTGTCTTTGTGTCGCGTCGCGCCAGTATGTAGGAGCCTTTAAGATTTTATTAGAGGTTTTTTGTTCACTATGTAATACAGAAAGTCATATAAATATAACACAATGAAAAATAAAACAGATTAATCTTTTCATGCATATATAATGCTATGTGCGCAGAAGCTATTATTTTTTTTTGTTATTCTGGAGGACAAATCGTCAAAGCATTGCCATTTTGTGCCCCTGCGACAATGAGATTTATAATGTCCAATACAGTTAGAACTGGGTGGAGGTACAAATTCTATTACAGACAAGATTTTGTATTCAGTAGCTTCCTTTTAACATCACTGTTTTTGGTAAACCAGTAAGAATTATTATTTTATCAGACTCTGGTTATCACATCTTTTAAATTATAAGTGACTGCCCATTTTTTAAATTCATTTTCTCAGTTTTTAATTAGGTAGGTACCAATTATTTAAACAATGGTATGAAATAGTAGTAATTAGGTATTAGATTTTAGTAATATTTTAAAGCTGCTAGGTCATTTTGGTCAGTCAATCTATAAAAATCTTTATTCTTTGCCCTAAAAGTCTAGAAAAAATATATGTTTAGGTACTAAATTTTTGTAAAGGCGAATTTATATTTTGGAGCCCTTACGTGGAGATTATAAAAGTGGGCAGTCATCCTGACATCTGAATAACTGCCCATTTTTTAAATTCATTTTCTCAGTTAATAATTAGGTACCAACTTTTTTAATCAAAGGTATCAAATAGTAGCAAATAGGTATTAGATTTTAGTACCTAATATTTTAAATCTGATCAGTCGTTTTGGCCAGTCATTCTGATGTTCACCGTGCACCCGCGGTTGCGAACTCCAGACATATTAATTTTGCGACTACGTATTAATTTCTGACGAATTTCTTCTAACTATAGCCGGGGTCACAAGTTTATCAGTTGCAAACGTCAATTTCGTAGAATAGGCATCATTCCTTACACTGTCGTCATGGGTAATTAAGAATTAATTAGCATCTTTTCTTTTAGATTAACTGTTTCTATGAGATGAGGTTATTACCACCAGGGTAAGCAGAGATAAAGCTTCGGTACGTATGTGATAACCTTAGAGAAATGTGTTTTTAAACTGACATGGTGCCTTGTTTACTGGTATCCATTTAACCATCACTATCCTAACCAATATTATAATTGCGAAAGTGAGTTTGTTTGTTACGTTTTCACGAAAACGGCTCAACGAATTTAGATGAAATTTGGCACATGGGTAGACCATGACCTGAATTAGGACATAGGATACTTTTTATCCTGATATTCCCACGGGATCGAGACTTACGATGGTGAAATTGCGGGGCACAGGTAATTGTATTATTAAAACATGTTATTCTCATTTTGGCCTCGCGCCATCTAGTGCATAAAACTAAAAAGTAGAGGGTATGTAGATTTAAGGCTCCTACGTACTGGCGCGACTTGACGCGCGACGCGACGCGACACAAAGACACCGCGTGCAGCGCTACAAGCGGTGCCTTTGTGTCGCGACAAGTCGCGCCAGTATGTAGGAGCCTTAAACGTATTTTGATTTTTAACTGCTCATAAACACGGGCACCCGTAATAACTTCAGTTTATCAGTGAACATGACGCTGTGCCAAACTGCCAAAATATACATAACACCAATTTCAAGTCGTTCGTGGTGTGTGTGTTCCGACTCATCATTTAGTAACCTTTCTCAAGGAAGAGTTTTGGCCGAAAGTTTTGGCGGTTTCCGCGGTCGGCTAAGCAGACACCATGTAGCGTAACGCGACGCCGCACAGTGGAACGAATGTATGGGAGCGGTTGGACGTAGACATGTCCGAAAAATAAGAGTAAAATTATGACAAACTAATGATGCCATCTTATTCGATTACTTAATGCCTTCATAAATTGTGGTGATGAATTTCTTCATAACTCCCATATTTCGGGAGTAATTTGAGAAAATGTGAAATTTTACTATGAAAATGAGTGTATCGAGCTCTCTCCCTCCTGATTCCGGGCTTGTTTCAAGTAGCGGTCTCTAATATCGTAATGCTATTACTAAGAGCTATATTTAATACTAAGACACATAGTGCGCCAAATGTGCACTTTCTGGGATAAAAGGAAATGAAAATTTAAAAAAAAAAACGTTTTTTCCCCATTTGTATTTACTTTAAACCGCAGACAGACTTATTAAGAGGTCTATAAATATATTATATATATACAGAAATATATATTAACAAAAATATTCACAAGAACTGATGAGAGTATGACTTTTAAGTAAGTTGATTATAAATTACCTAGTTTCATTAAAAGTACAATAAATAATTAAGATGTAAGCTCTAATTTACTAAGTTACACATTTTAAAACAATAACATCATTTAATTATCTTCGTCATCATCATCATCATCAATTAATTCAAATTCAGAATCGATGTCCGCTAAATCATTTATGTTAACAAATTCGATATCACTTTTCTCAGAATCCGTAAGCTCATAAAATTCCTTAAAAGAAGATTTTTTTACAAACTTATTTCCTTTTGGACGGATACTTGTAACAAGTGGATCAGAAGACAGTAAAAGATTGTGCATAATATCTTCATTGCATGAGATACTGCTATGCTTTCGAGAATGCCCCTCTCTATATTTTCTAAAATCTTTATTTCTAGCCTCAGATGCCTCTTCGGATAGAAAACCAATGGGCACAATTGATATGTTCTGAACTATGTCTGGCCCATGCATTAAAATTTTATGAAGTGAAGAAGGCATATAATACCATGGGTATAACTCCACGTAAAGCTTAGCAGTATCAAAGCAGAACTCTCGGAATTTAGTTACGTTGATCTTCTCTCCTGATGAAATACACTGCAAGATCACACAGATTTTTCTTAAAAGCATAGCATCTATTCCGGTCAGTTCAGCAGATTTAGTGTAGTTTTCAAAAAATCTCCTTGCCGAGTTGCCATTGTTGGTGGATCCACTGCCTTGTTTCACAACATCGAGAAGTAAGCCCGTTTCTCTTCTTACAGCCTCTTGAACTCTTTTCTTCCTGTCATCAACTTGCCTTTTTGCTATATCACCCCTTACTTGCCATGATTTTATGTCTAATTTGTAGGAAATGTGTAATAAGCATTCCATTGAGCGAATCCAAGCGTGAAGGGTGCTTAAGCTATATTTATACATGTCCTCGTTTGCGTGTTTATCTTTGATTAACTCTAAATTATTCATTTCTTTAGGACAAGCCTTGCATATGTCACACACTGAAGCTGCTGTATTGGATATAATGGAATGAATTTTACCATCAATCATTGTCAACAGCAGTTGGTGTTTGACACTAATTCCATCAGTGATGGTGGATGGAGTTAAGGCTTCAATCTCTGCTTCGATTTCAGCCATCTCTCTCTGCACATTTTCTTTGGTTTCCTTTATAAACTTAAACAATATTGGCCGGCAAAATGAAGTGGAAGATGGTCGCTCGTTTTCCCAAATTGTTACACCTTTTGAGACGAGCCGCAGTGGTACAAGACTAATCATAAAATTACTAGCAAGATCGATTTGCTCATCTTCACTCGTCCTTTGATGATAAATGCTTTGGCTAGATGATCCGTCAAAACCCCATTTGCTGGTCAATACGAGCTGTTGATTGGGATCAACAGGGGTTTCTAACGACCTAATAAGTCTTCTTGAGGTTAAATCCATCAAGGCTTGTAATTTGATTTTTGCAGAGCTCTCTGTAACTGTGAGATCTTCTTTGGCCGGATAGCACTTAATTTTTTCTTTAACCAACATGTAGTAACTCGGGTATTGAAGAGCTCCTTCTTGAGTGTTGAAATCCCGAAGAGTGTTATAGCGCCATTTCGATAAGTTCATCGATACATAAAGAGCCAATGCCTTCAAAGGGGATATTTCCCGTACCTGAATTGATTTACCTTCAATGAAGGCTTTGATTTTTGAGGCCTCTTCTGGATTCTCCGTCAAGTATTTCATAACATAAGCTGTATCGCTTTGTCCTGCCTTTTGAAGCGCCCTTTCGGCCGAAAACATAATTTCAGCGCTGCTACTGCTGCATGAAAGACTATCTTCAGTGCGTCTTCTTTTTTGCCGGTTACTAAGGTCCTCAAAAGATTTACGAGGACTAGGATGTGTACAAGTTGAAGCATCAGATTTAGCAGGAGAAATTATGGGCTCGATGACGTCACTTATATTTTCTGTAGAAGGTTCCATATTTTCATTCTGTAATTCCGGCCATTGAATTGCAGCCTGTAGCCAAATCTCATGTTTCTTCCGAAACTTATCTGTGCTTCTTCCAGACTGTGTCCATTTTGCATAAATGCGGTAGCAAAATCGACGACACCAGTCTTTTAAACTTGTTTCAGCACTTTCACATAACTGAACACAACTGTTATCTTTTAAAACACTGAACAAATAGTTAAAGTCGCGTAAATCTTTATGTGCGCGTGCGCATAAAGCAACGTGAATATCAAGATTTGTATTAAAATTTGGAAAATACATTGCGAGATTAGCTTGGATACAACGAGGTGTAAATCAACACTGATTTTAAAGTTACTAATAGTGACCTATTTATATAAAATCCAGGTATCCCAGGTATCCTTTGTTAAATATTGCAAGGTAATTAGTTATTGTGATAATTAGTAAATGATGCATGCTAAATTAGTGTATTAAGAGCCATTTAGTAATTAAATAATAGCAATGTTCTTATCAGTAATCATTAGTGCATCAGTTTTATATGTAAACCTTAAGTCCCTAATTATATATCCTAATTAGCTTATATCTTCTCTAATTGGCTGCTCAGAAATGTTATTGTAATAAGGTAAACCTTTAGAAAAACGGTTTTAATCAACAAAATAAACAAAAAATAAAAAAATTGTGTTATAAAATAAACATCACTCTTTATCCCAGAAAGTGCATATTTGGCGCACTATGTGTCTTAGTATTAAATATAGCTCTTAGTATTAGCATTATGATATTAGAGACCGCTACTTGAAACAAGCCCGGAATCAGGAGGGAGAGAGCTCGATACACTCATTTTCATAGTAAAATTTCACATTTTCTCAAATTACTCCCGAAATATGGGAGTTATGAAGAAATTCATCACCACAAGTTATGAAGGCATTAAGTAATCGAATAAGATGGCATCATTAGTTTGGCATAATTTTACTCTTTTTTTTCGGACATGTCTACGTCCAACCGCTCCCATACATTCGTTCCACTGTGCGCCGCCGTCACTTTTTGTGCTATTAGTAGTTTTTAAGTTTGTTGTAGAAAATATGTATTAATTTATAGTTATTGTTTTTATACTTATATATTATTATGTTATAATGGGCCTTAGTTGCCTGGAATAAAGAGTACTTATTATTATTATTATAAAGAAAAGAAATAATAACACATGGTCGTAAAATAATATCCCGATCCCAAACGAACGAGCTTTTGTTTAGAAATGGCATCTCGTAGTCGACCTTGAGAGAGGTAGTGACTGCAGTGGCGAATTTCTTACCCTGTGGGATGTGGCCTTCGGCTTAGGGCGACGCAGCAAGACGGCTGTATCAAAGAAGCCCTTGGAATGATTTCATGAATTGAACGATAGTGGGGATTTTGAGGTCTAGGTGGAGGATTCCGTTTCGAACGAACCAAGGGGATCCCGTAGCCGTACGGAGGAAACGGTTTTGAAGGGACTGCATCCTATGGATGTGGTGGGGCTTTGCATGTAGGAAAACTGCACAGACATATGTCATGATGGGGCGGATGCACGTTGTGTAAATACGCAATTTGCACTTGAGTGACAATTTGCTACGTTCGTTCATTGAGAACGTGAATGGAGTCTACCGGAGAGCAAAAGCGGCGCGCGGACGAGCCTTCTTTATATGCTCCGAGAAGGAAAGGTGCTCATCGAGTGTCAGACAGATATTTGGCTCGCTTCTCCCAAGGCATCGGCTTGCCGAACATGGCGAGCGGTCGGGGAGGGACGGGACTAAGTCACAGTTTAGAAAAGAGAACCATTTCACTTTTGTCGGGATTGACTTCGATTCTCCACTTTCTAAACCAGGCGCCGAGTTTGTCGAGTTCAGTTTGGAGAATGCGAGATATCGGGTCTTGATCAACGCCGATGTAGTAAATGGTCGTGTAGTCTGCTAACACAGCTAACTGCGCCTTTTTACATTTTGGGATATCACTGGTGAAGAGCGAGAAAATGAGGGGAGCGATCACAAAGCCCTGAGGGACACCTGCGCGAACGGGATGGGGGGAAGATAGCGCTCCTTCGATGCGATAGCGGAAGGTACGGTTAGACAAAAAGTCACGTAAGATGAGCACGAGACGATCTGGCACACCGAGATTTTATAGCCAGATTTTGTCAGACGCTTTTGCTATGTCGAAGAATACAGCACTCGTCATCAAACCACGTTGGAAGCCAACGTTTATGTGGTCGACGATGCGGTGGACCTGTTGTACGCAAGAGTGTTGTGTTCTAAAACCAAACTACTCGTTGGGGATGAGGCACTTTGTTTCGGCATAATCTCTGAGGCGCTTATAAATAAGCCTCTCATAGACTTTGCCGAGAACATTGAGCAAACTGATGGGGCGGTAACTGGAGGGCTCGGCTTTCCGAGCTTGAGGATACCGATGATGGTGGCCTTTTTCCACGCTTGTGGGAAGATGCTATTGGGCAGGCCACCATTTGAGATGTGGCCATTAGCATTATAAGGTGAGCGGGAAACAGTTGGAGCACCCTATTGGTGATTCCGTCTGAGCCCCGAGCTTTACGGGGCTTTAGACCCTTGACCCCAGATGATATCGTGCACGTCGTCTGGAGTGACGGGAGGCAGAGGATAATCAGAGTTCTTAACGGGAGGGCAGGAGGCTCTACGTTCGACTTCCGTGTCGGCCTCAGACAGGTGAGCTTGGTCTACTACGGCTGAGAGCTGGGTGAGCAATAGGCCTCAAGACTGTCAGCTGGACATTCGCCCTTGTCAGCATCAGCGATGGTCTTATCAGGGTGGATCAAGGGGGGCATGAATACTATTTCTCGGGAATTGAGTTTCCTATGAGGTTCCCAGAAGGCCAGGTGAGTAGGCTCTAGCCCGCTCAGCATCTTGTCTCAGCCGGCGTTACGCAGCTCTGATAAGCGTGTCTTTACAGATCGCTGTTAGCGCATATGGGCTTGGTTATTATGGCAGGGAAAGTTGCTGTAGGCACGGACAGCCGCGTTCTTCTCATTTAACAGTTCACGTACATCGTCCGGTAACTTCCAGCGATGGTCTTCTGATGAGATCACTCGCTCTGATAACGGAGCCACTCAGGTCAAGTTGGGCAGAGAGGTGGTCAGAGAGGAGCTAAAAGTTTTCAAACGTGGAAATGGGGGGAAGGTAAGCCGATACTAAGGTGATCGGTAACCTGTCAAGCCTAGCCTACAGACAGATACTTGTAATCGTGAGATACGGGAAGGGTTCATAGTGATGTAGTATAGAGCCGCTTTATAGTTTATGAGGGTGCCGCCCTTGTGGCATCGAGTCGTTATGAACTATGCGCTAGTTGGCAATTGACGGGTTTCGATAAGTGGGTTTAAGGAATGATTCCTGTAAGAGGAGTATATCAATTAGGTGGTCGCGGAGGAAAGTGGCGATTTCATCGCGTTGTCCTTGAATGCCATTGACATTAAAGAAGCCTAACTTGAGGGATCGGGGTTTGATTCTCGCGATGATTCCTTTATATATTAATAGGTTTTGGGGGAGGCCTATGTCCAGCAGTGGACGTCTTTCGGCTGAAATAATGATGATGATGATGAGGTTTTGGGAAGTTTGCGAAAGAAGTAAGGGCTTGCGTGATCTCGGGATACGCATTGAAAATAATTTGAATATTGAATAAATCTCAGGTTTTTCTGGCGGCAACGATTTTGTTGGCTATTTTACTGGCCTGGGGGTTAGGAATATCGAGAAGGTCACCTTGAAGGGATCTAAGGGATGCGGACCGAAAACGAACAAGCAATGTGTCGACAATATTTATAATTTGTTTGGTCGATCTCTATAATCTCCGAAAGAGTACGCAGTGGTACCTAAATCAATCACCTACATGCTAGAGATTTAAACAAAAAAGTCGTTCTACAATTCATATAATGCTTATATTAATTCATACGTCCATAATATTAAGACGCGGCCGTCACATACAATGTAATCGTCAAAGCTGCACTATCAGTGGCTAACCAGAGAATAATACACAATCAGCAGTAACCACGAATAAAATAAACAGTGAAATTACTTGACAAATAAATTGTTATCTCCCAATCGCAGTGCGAGCACAGGGCAGGACGCCTGCCTCCTAATCTTAACGTTCAAGTTATTAAAAAGTTTTCTGTAGCACAGACAGTAATTTGAATTAAGAATAAGAGAAAAAAAAAGAAATAGTGATGAGGTTCGTAGAAAAAATAATGAAGAACGCAAGGGAACCTGATTCCGCAGCCAGTTCAGTGCAATCTGTTGATAGCTACGAGTGAGTATTTTTAAATTATTATTTGTGTTAAGGTTCGTGCAGACAGGCGCGACGCGACACCAGTAGAACACTTTCCGTGAGGTTTTCATATAAATTGTTCCACCAGAGTCGAGTGGCGCCTGTCTGCGGGAGCCTTTATCGTGTAGCATAATCAGCCTACGACGTTCCCACAGCTGGGACTTAGGCCTTAGACTCTCTGTGAGAGGGAGTGGGCCGGACGGGTCCAGTGTGGGTTGGTGGTGGTGCATACGTCTTCGAATTTTTGGTTCTAGAAAAATGTCGATTTCATCACATTGTTCTCCTGCACCGTCTTTACAGCGGTGGTGATGAAATTAAATACATAAAGTACCTCACTCGTTTCGAACTCACGACGACCCGACCTACGATATAATTCGTAAGGCCGCCGGGGCCGATACCACTGGGCCACCACTGCCTGTTTTTGTGTGCTTCCCGCCAAAGGTCAAAGGTCCCTTCAAATCTTTTAATTTATTTTGTCGTGTTCAGATATCGATACAATCACGTTTCTGGAGTTTACCTAACTAATTTGACCCTGTATAAGGGCGACACTCTTTTTATTTTACTGCCGAATACCTAGTGCGGTTACCGACATTTTCGCGGCAGTCTGCGTGCTTCACAAAAGGTTGTGGATTCGCTTCCTGCACGGAACACTTTCGTTTATTGGTTTCCTACTGAGTATAACGTCAAAGAGCAACATGGTCGGTGAGCAATGGGTAGCTCACCGTCCGGTAAGGACCAGGCCCGGGTCGACGGCGCGTTGTATTCCACGCGCTCCTCAAAGAGATGTCGTCAGCACAAAAGTACGGGTCCACTAGGGCCGATGCCTGCCGGGGTCGCGGGAAGGTACTAATGGGTCACCGAGGCCCCTGGCAACACAGGCAACAAGAAGGAATACGGGTGGGTTTTAGTCAGTAAGAGTCTGACACACCCTCCCGCTCCGCCCAGAGCGGGAGAAGTTAGTTGATGATTTCCCATCCAAAAAAAAAAAGAGCAACATGGTCTATTGCGCTTATGTAGTTGTCATTTCATCGGTTAATAAGGCTGTTTATTATACAGGGGCAAATTGAAACTCCGCAGACGTGATGGGTATTGATACGTAAACATATAAAACAAAAAAACAATACTTTTGAGTTTTTTTTTGGGGCATCAACCGCAGGTAGTGCAGTCTCTTGAAGTATCAGTTTAAAAAAAAACATGTTTTTTGTGGTAACTTTACAGACGTGATGGGTTTTGATATCTATCTCCATCTAATATCACTAATAAGCGCTCGTTGACCTCCAAAAATCTTAAAATATTTTTCTTTTTGACCCTGTATGTATGATGATTTTACAGGAAATCGGTCTTAGGAGACCATCCTTAAGTTTTTGAGACATTTAGATCTGCATACGCAGATTTTGAAAACAAATTACAGTCAGCAACAAAATGGGTAGTTTTACGGGTACCTCCCTTGCACGTAATTCGGGGATGATATCGTTTTTTCTCGTCTACTCCAGTGTGTCCCCTATCGTTGGATAGTATATTCAAAAATATTCGGGTCTGTGAACACCATTTTTCGATTCATGGATCCGCTTGCGTAAGGACGCGGGACGATTGAGGGAAAGGCAAATTTCGCGCCCTCTCGCCTCTAGCCGCCGCAGGAGACGCCCTGGGCGTCGGGAATCCCGGGCGGATTACCGGCCACCGCAGGCGCGGGTTTGCGGGGTATGGGTAGCTCACCGTCCGCTAAGGACCAGGGCCGGGTCGACGGCGCGTTGTGTTCCACGCGCGCCTCAAAGAAATGTCGTCAGTACAAAGAGTCATGTGCCCCCTTCTGCCACCTAAATGTTTGTTTATGGAGATGTGAAAAAAAATCCTGGCAGTAGTACATCTAATGACATTAAAAGGAAAACTATCACAGCTAAGTGGTCTTTACAAGTAAACATGTTTTTCAACTACAATGTTAAGGTTGTTTTAGGGATAAATTCATCCCAACTTCCCAACCACGGAACTCTTCATTTTGCGTGCTATCCATAGTAAAAAAGTAAGTTGGAATCTCATTTCCTACAAAATGTATGGGAATTTTTTTTTGCACTTTCTGACTTTTCTGGTACTCAAACCTCAGTTAATCCAATAGATTTTTTTATAAGAAACGGGATCGATTGGCATCAAGAAAAGTTTTTGTGAAAACTGCCCATTTTCTTAATGACTGTATTTTTTTTTTCAAAATCTTTATAATCATAATATCTCATAAATTAAGGACGGTCTCCTAAGATCATCTTCTTCTTAGCGACAACGGTTAAGGTACCTGCCCTTACTGCCCCATCTCAAAAATCCACCCTGTATAGAGTGTGTTAACTAAGTTAAATAATGATGCAACAGGTTAGGTTGTTGCATTAGGTATTATTATACTCACCTATAAGCAAGATATTTGTATTAGTTTGATGCAAATATTTATTGAAAAGTAAAGTAAAGTTATCATGATTGTCAATATTGCAATACTCGTGTAGGTAAAGTAATGTAGAATGTGTCGCTCTTCGACGCTAGGACGAAGAGTTCCGTGTGTAGGTATCGAATCGACAACCCTCTGCGGAGCACGCAGAGCCCCGAGTTCCCGACTGATGGCTAATGGAAATTTAAATCTTCGTGGAAATTGTCCTACCGGTGCCGCGTCGCGCGACAAGTCGCGCCAGTCTGCACGACCCTTGACGCGTCAATGTTGCGTAAAATAAAAAGAGTATGTCGCCCATACCTACGAGGGCGGCACTGAAAATTTCGGGAATCAAGGAAGTGACACAACATTACTATTTAAAAATGTATTTATTGCTTTTCGAAGTATTCTCCGCAAAATTTGACACATTTTTCCATACGATGGAACCAATCATTGAAGCAACCATTCCATTCGGAAGTTGGGGTCTCCAAAATGGCCGTTTTGTAGGCGTCCACAGCTTCTTCAGGTGATGAAAATCTCTGTCCACACAATTTATTCTTTATTTTAGGGAAAGTATAGAAATCATTAGGGCTTAGGTCGGGGCTGTACGGCGGATGGTCTAATAATTCTATGTTTTCTTGCTCTAAAAACTCTTTTGTTCTGTGCGCGGTGTGAGAACTCGCATTGTCGTGATGGAGGATGATGCGGCGGTTGCAGTTCTCTTTACGGAGTTCAGAAACGACCTGTGGCAAACAAATGCTAGCATACCATTCTGCATTAACCGTTCTTTGTCCCTCAAGAGGAATAATCGTAACATGGACGGTTTTGGAGACAAACGTGGCCACCATTTTTTTTGCAACACTCCGTGAACGAACAATTTTTGTTGGCTTTATCTCATTTTCGAACACCCAAACTCGTGACTTTGTTTTTTGTTTCGGGTTCGTACGCGTATATCCAGGATTCGTCACCTGATACGAAAGATTCCACGCAGGATCCTCAAATGCTGTATACAATACAGCATTTGAGGATCCTGCGTGGAATCTTTCAAAAGTTCTGACGCACCAAATAACGCGAGCCGCTTTTTGCTCTTCACAGAGCGAATGCGGTATCGGGAAAACAACTTTTTACACCTAATTGTTCATGCAAGATTATTTGTATTTGACTCATGCCAATGTCTAAAGTTGCCTGAATTTCGCGGTATGTCACATGTCGATCTTCCTCAATCAGCTTACGCACAGCATCAACGTTTTCTTGGGTGACTGCAGTTTTTGGACGACCTTGACGGGGATCATCACTGAGCTTGACACGTCCACGTTGAAATTCAGCAAACCAGCGATAAATTGTGGTTTTGGATGGGGCTTCATCACCAAATGCAGAAATCACCCGGTCAACACACTGGTTTTGTGTTAAACCACTTCGAAAGTCATAATAAATCATCGCTCTTGAATTTTCTCGAGTCAATTCCATTTTCTCAACGACTAAACAAGTTTGACAAAACCTTGTGACAAGACCGAGAATCTTTTTTCAAATAAATAAATGGTATTCGATTTTTAAAACCAAGGAGTTTTCAATTAAAAATATTTTTATTTCTGTAAGTAGGTTTGTACAAACACTTTTACACGTCAATCATATTTTTAAAATAAAACTAGATGAGGTCGGCGTTTCCTATCTGTCTACTCTGAGAAGAAAGGCCGAAACAAACTCAAAGGTCACAGTCTCCTTTAAAGTCCAGACATAATCTTGGTCAGATCATGTGAAGGCCATGCCGATTGGTGTCTGAAAAGGTCTTTTTGAGGAAAGAACCACATAGATTGAGTGGACCTGTCCAGTCAGTGCACGCATTTGTCAGTAATCGTACAGCTCAACTCAGAACTTAAGGAGCTCAACGATGCGACGAACAATACCGAAGAAAGAACATTCGGGTAGGCCGCATAAATTATATGAGAAATGAGAAAAATATCTAAATCAAATCTAAATGAGAAAAAAAAAACAACAATGACCCTCATAGTCTTCACATTCACAATAATAGTAGGTACATAGGTACTTGTGAAATACATGAGTAAATAATTGTAATCGTTTATTTACATAACCAAATTACAAGATGGTTATTAACATTAACTAAATTAAATTAAAACTAAGTTAAACCTAAAGAAGGCCCTCGAGGCATTGTACCGAGGATGCTGGCGGCATTTCCTCGGTGAATTGCAATGCTGATGCGTTGCGCGAGAAAGACGCCAGCTTTTCGGTCACCACTTACATCAACTAGACGTTTCGCGATTTCTGCAAATAACTTATGCACACTGGCACCCCACGGACCGAGGGTCTTGACGCCAAATGGCACAATGTTGTACTCTCTGCCAAGGCATATACCTACGTATTTAATCATTTTTAGATTTTCGGCATTTTCTGCCGCTGCACCCGCTTTAGTAGTAGTCCGTTGGAGGTGGGACGGTGCCGTGTGTCTACACAGGTAGCGTCCCACACAAAATGAATAATAAAATAATTACATTATTAATTGTATAAAATTATACAAGCTGCTATTATGAGTATGAACTACTAACTAGACGTTGTCGGTGAAACTGTGACAAGTGACACGCACGGCGAACCAACATACGCACGCCATTTTGTAGCCATCAGGGTGGTTTTAGGTCCGTGGTCGGTGTGCTCTTTGTTTTCTCGGAGAAAAACTTTTGGATTCTCTGCACCAATCAAAGGCGAAGGGTTAGGGGATATTTCTATGGTTAAAACCTTCACGGGGGTCACCCACAACGCCTGGGGCAAGCAAGACTTGGTGCCCTAATTTGAAGAACAATGGTAATCTAGGTTGTAAAAGCGAGTGAAGTAAGCTCGAAATTTTGGCATGCCGCCTCGGATAAATTTAGATGCCAGCAAAAAATATATTCTAAACTAAAAAACTTATGTGATCGAATTTTTGCAACCTTATGTATGCGTATGCTGCCTTTAATAGTATTGTAGTATTAAGTTTGGTCTCTGCTAGATTATATAATATGGTGTTTACCTTTAAGTAATTGTTACACTGTTCAGTTTCAAGACGTTATTTTTATCAAGATGTTAGTGCAAACAATTGTTGGTGAACCAAATAAATAAATAAATAAATATGGTCTCTGGTTCGATTTTATGTACGTGTGTGTATGTGTATAATTTGGAAAACAAGTGGATAAAACCATTTCCAGATTCTGTGAAATAAGAAACTATTTTTTTTTAACTGTCAAGAAAGAGTTCAGTTATTAGAGTTGTTCAACTATCAGTTGGAAACATTGCAAGACCATTCCAACCCATTCCAAATGGCTGAAAAAAGATTTTTGTACTTACTCCCTAGATTGGGACAGACGAACAAGATGTCCTTGATAGGGCTTTCCTACGGCGACGAGAATACCGGAGACTTTACTGAACGATAAACCGGATTTATAGAGAAAGCTCAATCAGGAGGCTCAGTAGGCGCTCAGGTTTGAATGGAATGAGTTAGTGAAAAAGCTCATCGGAGATAGTGATTATCCAATGTGTTATCCCATGTACCCATATTATGACGTCAGCACAACAGAACAGCAGGACTAAAGCCACGTTGTGGTAGTTACACACAAATAACGAGACATTTTTCTAGAAAACAATATATTTTTATAAATAATAAAGCTACAATTTTGTTTATTCATTAAGTTTTTGTTTCCTATATTCTTCCTATAAAGACATGGGTGCCATTCTTTTCTCATGCCACCCTCATTCCTCATCTTTTTCACATAGAATGGTCTCCTCCCTCGCTGTCTTTGCGAGGTTAAATAGTATTGGTGCTTGGTGTGGCTTTCATAGCAGCAGTCAAACTCGTACCTGTAAACAAGTATAATTTGTTATTAAAAAACACTGAAACCCTGGTGCAAAAGCAATAGGAAGTAATATAAAATATACATTAGTACCTACATATATTTCTAAATGGTATATTTGTGTGAACAAGCTCTTAAAGGACATGAAAATACATAGCTATTATCATCTACTGCTTTAACTTTATTTGGTCAGCTTACATTTAGTAAGACAGTTCTAGTAAGTAGATATAAAATCAGAGATAAATACCTTTCATGTTGGACAATTTCTTTGTCACCTTTTTCTTACAATCTGCCACTATGTATTAGGACATTCAGTATTTTTTATGACATGTTCTGTCTTGCTTGTTAAGTGTCCTTTGACACATCCAAGGTTATGAAACAATCCACACAGTTATGAAACAACAAGCTAAGTTTGTCCGATGAGATCCTGTGGAATTTTGTGTTTTAGCCTGTGTATTCCTTTTTTATCCATTAGGTTGTTAGCCTGGATATATGGGTACAGAGTAATTCTTTCTTTATACGACTTGAGATAGCTTTTTATTTCCTCTTTACTGTCGGTATTTTTATATCATGGTGTAGAGCTTCATTTGGTACAACAATGGGGCGTTTGTGATTGTTCTTAGAAGCTTGGTCTGAAATCGCTGTGTTATCTCTATATTAGAGTATGATGATGTTCCCCATAGCTGAATGCCATAGGGATAAAGGCTCGATTATAGCTTTGTTTTATTTTCCAGGTCAAATAGTGACCAGTAGAACTTTCGGTAAAATCTAGTATCGTTTGGCAGGAGAAGGGGGGTGGGAGTGGGGGGGAGGTTGGGGGGTGGTGCCCCTTGCCCCCTGGCACCACTCCCATGAAAAGGTAACGCACCGTTCTTGAGAAAAACAAATTATTGTAACCTAACCTCAAAACTCGTAGTCGCTTAAAAAGCCGTAGTATGAGCCCAGCTTCACGGGGGAAATTGGGGGAGGGTGCCCTCTGCCCCACCCATGAAAAGGTAACGCACCCTTCTTGAGAAAAACAAATTATTGTAACCTAACCTCAAAACACTTAGTCGATTAAAAGGCGTAGTATGAGGCCCGCTTCGCGGGCCTCTAGGGTTTAAAAAAAAATAACTTCGAAGGGGATGGCGGGGTCTGAGTTCGCTCGCTCCGCTCGCTCACTACCTGTCCCACCACACGCCCCTTCGAACCTAACCTGTCCAAGTCGGGGTGCCCCAGGTCCCGAGCTCGCTTCGCTCGCTCTTGCATCCTAAGTTCTCCTAGTAACAGTAGTAACATAGCCTTTTGTACACACATATGATTAGTGGAAGTACAAACAGAGAAAAAAATCACGCAACTCGAGGAGAAACGGAACGATCGAAAACCAATGACAGTGACACATGATGAAAATGGCATACCTGTTTTATTGTTTACGTTCCGTGTTATCGATTTTGCCCGACATTTTATACCATGGACTGACTACAAATACTGATAATGGATACTTGATACTGACTACAGATACTGGGGCAGATTTGGTTGTCAATCGCCCATTTTAATCGTTTCGTTTTCGCTTCTTATCGGATTTGAGGTTAGAAACATTTTTTATTAATTTCTCGAAAAATATGCATTACCTTGTAATAAGAGTGGTAGCGTTATAATCAGGGACCCAACCCCTACCAACTTTAGCCCCTTTTACCCCCCAACTCCTGCCAAACGATACTAGATCTAACCCGAACTTTCTTAGTGAAAATGTGTTTTTCCAAGGAAGACGTCTGTCGAGGTTTATACCAAGGTCTTTCACATGGTCAGCTTGAGGCACTTGTATTCTATGTAATGGAGCTTATTATTTTCATTGCTACCATCGCAAACACATTGAAATAAACTTTATACAGGGTGTCCAAGAACCTGGCGTCCAACTGGATTCCCACGATGCCCCAAGTTCTAACAGTACTCAGAAAAATATTTTAAAAAATCCACCCCATGTACTTACAGAATTATACTGATTTCAAAAAAAAAAAGGGAAATGAGCACCCTGTGACATACTTTTGAATGCTGTGACTGCTAATGCTGATAATTTCGATATTTCTTGGAGGTTTTGTAATCTAGGGTATTGCTGTGTCTAAATAGAATGTAAAAATAATGTACTTATTGTACCATTTTAAAATAAAATATTATTTTAACTAAAGGTGATATGGAAAACTATTGAATTTCGCAACTTTGACCGACTGTAGTGTAAAAAAAATGTACCAAAATAGTATGGCAAGTGACGTCAAATTTTGACGCGTTTATTCCTCTTTTTAAAAAGGTATAATACTTACACATTAATTTGAAAAAAAAAATTTTGATAATATTTTTACTCAACAACCCAATTTTTACGAAGTGCCTACCTACTAACGGTAACTGTCGGACCCTTTCTTATCTTAGAAACTGTTATGTTACTACTATTATTTACTTCGGTTCCAAGAGTGAGCAAGAAGGAAATACACACAGGTAGATGGGTTCCCAGTAGAATAAAAGCAAAGAATGTTAGTTTAAAGATATTTTATTACAATAAATGTTCAAAATGTTGACCACCCGCGGCAATACAAGCTCTCACTCTCCTTAAAAAGGACCGCTTTATGTTTCGCGAGTAACTTTTTTGACGTATCACCTGCACTGCTTGTGTTATCTTCTCACGAAGGTCAGCGATGTCATTAATGGGCTTCGCATAAACGAGCTCCTTCATAGTTCCCCAGAAAAAAAAATCCAGCGGATTTAAGTCAGGTGAGCGGGCTGGCCACGGGATTGTTCCTGATCGCCCAATCCACCTGTTCGGGTATTGCTCGTCCAAAAACTCTCTAACGGATACGCGAAAATGTGCTGGACAGCCGTCGTGTTGGAACCACATATCTGGTGGGGTCTCTTCTAGTAAGTTTGGCAAATCATTTTGAAGAAAATTTAAATATGATTCGCCAGTCAAATTCTCGGGCATCTCAAATGGACCAATAATATTCCCACAGAGAATACCGGTCCACATGTTCACTTTGAACCGGTACTGGGATCTATCTTCTCGCATCAAGTGCGGATTTTCCACATGCCACTCGTGCAAGTTGTGTAGGTTCATGTAGCCATCCTTCTTAAATGTTGATTCATCTGACCACAAAATTTTGTCGATAAAGTTTTCGTCTTCTCGATGTTTTTGCAGGATTGTTTCACAAAACGCGACTCGGCTCGGATAGTCTCGAGGTAAAAGACTTTGCACTCGCTGTACGTGGTACGGATGATATTCTTCTTTTTGGAGAATACTGTGTGCTGTGCTCTTCGGTATCCCCGTATCAGCTTCTATTCCTCGCACAGAGATGCTTGGATTTGCCGACACCGCCTCTAAAACTTCATCGCGTATGAAGTCATTTACGGGTCGTCCTTCACCAGCTACTTGATTGGGGAACCGCCCGTCACATAGTGATCTGTGCACATTAATGAAAACTCGATGGTCGGGATATCGCGTAGCCCTCGGATACCTTTCTCTGTAAAGTCTCGCTGCAGCTCGTCCATTACCTCTACATTCTCCATAAATGTAGTGCATATTTGCGTATTCTTGCGGAGTGTAGGTCGCCATGGTAGCACACACAAAACACAAACTGTCCAAACACAGGCAAAGGTCGTCGTAAAGAGTTCGTTTCAAAGTCCAGAGCACAAAGAGTAATCGAGTCCAATAAACAAAGCTTTAAATCGTAGTACGTGATCAATGGTAACAATAAGAGAGAGGTGCGTAGTAACGGCAGGAGGCAGTGACGCGTACTGGCCGTACTGTTATCCTAAATAGCACGATCCCAGATAGCGTCACTATCTATCTCACTCGCACCTCTAACCTTTTTCTCCCTCACTCTTACCTGAATAATGGGGTACCATAAAGAAGAACCAGCAAATCGCAAAGATAGTTTCTGTCTTGCTCCCTCCTGTTGTAATAACGAATCACTATGGTGAGATGCATGCACATACCGTCCCTTACGGTCTAACCTGTTTTTTGAGAGGCCTGTTGTTATTTTTATGAGCATACAATAGTAATTCTTTAGAGGTTAGATTCAATTCGTCGTAAATTTTTCTTTCTAAGAATTCTGTAAGACATCGTAAAAATTGGGTTGTTGAGTAAAAATATTATCAAAAATTTTTTTTTTCAAATTAATGTGTAAGTATTATACCTTTTTAAAAAGAGGAATAAACGCGTCAAAATTTGACGTCACTTGCCATACTATTTTGGTACATTTTTTTTACACTACAGTCGGTCAAAGTTGCGAAATTCAATAGTTTTCCATATCACCTTTAGTTAAAATAATATTTTATTTTAAAATGGTACAATAAGTACTTTATTTTTACATTCTATTTAGACACAGCAATACCCTAGATTACAAAACCTCCAAGAAATATCGAAATTATCAGCATTAGCAGTCACAGCATTCAAAAGTATGTCACAGGGTGCTCATTTCCCCTTTTTTTTTTGAAATCAGTATAATTCTGTAAGTACATGGGGTGGATTTTTTAAAATATTTTTCTGAGTACTGTTAGAACTTGGGGCATCGTGGGAATCCAGTTGGACGCCAGGTTCTTGGACACCCTGTATATAATAAAATCAAATTCGAATTTTCCAATAAAATATTTTACTTTTGTCTGTCGAAGTTACGACAGATACAAAAATCATGGATTTGACAAATTTATTGTTCTTTATTCGACTATTTTGAATATAATCTGTGTCGAACGCATTTTGTCACCTCTATTTTGGCCTATGGTTTACTCAACTTACGATTGTCAAACTCGAATATAATTGTGTCAAAATTGTTTCTAATTTTAGTGAAACTTATTTGCAGAATAGCTTTTAGGATTCTCTTAACCAAAAATAAGAAGTTTTAGTGATAGTTTAGTTAAGTTCGGTGAACAACAGAATCGGCACCATTGTTCTCCTCCACCGTCTTTACAGCGGTGGTGATGAAATTGAATACATAAAGTAAAGTACCTCACTCGTTTCGAACTCACGACGACCCGACCTACGATATAATTCGTAAGGCCGCCGGGGCCGATACCACTGGGCCACCACTGCCTGTTTTTGTGTGCTTCCCGCCAAAGGTCAAAGGTCCCTTCAAATCTTTTAATTTATTTTGTCGTGTTCAGATATCGACACAATCACGTTTGCGGAGTTTAGCTAACTAATTTGACCCTGTATATGGGCGACACTCTTTTTATTTTACTGCCGAATACCTAGTGCGGATACCGACATTCTCGCGGCAGTCTGCGTGCTTCGCAAAAGGTTGTGGATTCGCTTCCTGCACGGAACACTTTCGTTTATTGGTTTCCTACTGAGTATAACGTCAAAAAGCAACATGGTCGGTGAGCAATGGGTAGCTCACCGTCCGGTAAGGACCAGGCCCGGGTCGACGGCGCGTTGTATTCCACGCGCGCCTCAAAGAGATGTCGTCAGCAAAAAAGTAGGGGTCCACTAGGGCCGATGCCTGCCGGGGTCGCGGGAAGGTACTAATGGGTCACCGAGGCCCCTGGCAACACAGGCAACAAGAAGGAATACGGGTGGGTTTTAGTCAGTAAGAGTCTGACACACCCTCCCGCTCCGCCCAGAGCGGGAGAAGTTAGTTGATGATTTCCCATCCAAAAAAAAAAAGAGCAACATGGTCTATTGCGCTTATGTAGTTGTCATTTCATCGGTTAATAAGGCTGTTTATTACACAGGGGCAAATTGAAACTCCGCAGACGTGATGGGTATTGATACGTAAACATATAAAAAAAAAAAAAAAATACTTTGGAGTTTTTTTTTGGGGCATCAACCGCAGGTAGTGCAGTCTCTTGAAGTATCAGTTTAAAAAAAAAACATGTTTTTTGTGGTAACTTTACAGACGTGATGGGTTTTGATATCTATCTCCATCTAATATCACTAATAAGCGCTCGTTGACCTCCAAAAATCTTAAAATATTTTTCGTTTTGACCCTGTATGTATGATGATTTTACAGGAAAACAGTCTTAGGAGACCATCCTTAACTTTTTGAGACATTTAGATCTGCATACGCAGATTTTGAAAACAAATTACAGTCAGCAACAAAATGGGTAGTTTTACGGGTACCTCCCTTGCACGTAATTCGGGGATGATATCGTTTTTTCTCGTCTACTCCAGTGTGTCCCCATCGTTGGATAGTATATTCAAAAATATTCGGGTCTGTGAACACCATTTTTCGATTCATGGATCCGCTTGCGTAAGGACGCGGGACGATTGAGGGAAAGGCAAATTTCGCGCCCTCTCGCCTCTAGCCGCCGCAGGAGACGCCCTGGGCGTCGGGAATCCCGGGCGGATTACCGGCCACCGCAGGCGCGGGTTTGCGGGGTATGGGTAGCTCACCGTCCGCTAAGGACCAGGGCCGGGTCAACGGCGTGTTGTGTTCCCCGCGCGCCACAAAGAAATGTCGTCAGTACAAAGAGTCATGTGCCCCCTTCTGCCACCTAAATGTTTGTTTATGGAGATGTGAAAAAAAATCCTGGCAGTAGTACATCTAATGACATTAAAAGGAAAACTATCACAGCTAAGTGGTCTTTACAAGTAAACATGTTTTTCAACTACAATGTTAAGGTTGTTTTAGGGATAAATTCATCCCAACTTCCCAACCACGGAACTCTTCATTTTGCGTGCTATCCATAGTAAAAAAGTAAGTTGGAATCTCATTTCCTACAAAATGTATGGGTATTTTTTTTTGCAATTTCTGACTTTTCTGGTACTCAAACCTCAGTTAATCCAATAGATTTTTTTATAAGAAACGGGATCGATTGGCATCAAGAAAAGTTTTTGTGAAAACTGCCCATTTTCTTAATGACTGTATTTTTTTTTTCAAAATCTTAATAATCATAATATCTCATAAATTAAGGACGGTCTCCTAAGATCATCTTCTTCTTAGCGACAACGGTTAAGGTACCTGCCCTTACTGCCCCATCTCAAAAATCCACCCTGTACCTATAGTGTGATATCTAAGTTAAATAATGATGCAACAGGTTAGGATGTTGCATTAGGTATTATTATACTTACCTATAAGCGAGATATTTGTATTAGTTTGATGCAAATATTTATTGAAAAGTAAAGTAAAGATAACATGATTGTCAATATTGCAATACTCGTGTAAAGTAATGTAGAGTGTGTTGCGCTTCGACGCTAGGACAGTAATAAATGGAAGAGTTCCGTGTGTAGGAATCGAATCGACAACCCTCTGCGGAGCACGCAGAGTCCCGAGTTCCCGACTGATGGCTCATGGAAATTTAAAACTTCATGGAAATTGTCCTACCGGTGTCGCGTCGCGCGACAAGTCGCGCCAGTCTGCACGACCCTTGACGCGTCAATGTTGCGTAAAATAAAAAGAGTATGTCGCCCATACCTACGAGGGCGGCACTGAAAATTTCGGGAATCAAGGAAGTGACACAACATTACTATTTAAAAATGTATTTATTGCTTTTCGAAGTATTCTCCGCGAAATTTGACACATTTTTCCATACGATGGAACCAATCATTGAAGCAACCATTCCATTCGGAAGTTGGGGTCTCAAAAATGGCCGTTTTGAAGGCGTCCACAGCTTCTTCAGGTGATGAAAATCTCTGTCCACGCAATTTATTCTTTATTTTAGGGAAAGTATAGAAATCATTAGGGCTTAGGTCGGGGCTGTACGGCGGATGGTCCAATAATTCCATGTTTTCTTGCTCTAAAAACTCTTTTGTTCTGTGCGCGGTGTGAGAACTCGCATTGTCGTGATGGAGGATGATGCGGCGGTTGCAGTTCTCTTTACGGAGTTCAGAAACGACCTGTGGCAAACAAATGCTAGCATACCATTCTGCATTAACCGTTCTTTGTCCCTCAAGAGGAATAGTCGTAACATGGCCGGTTTTGGAGACAAACGTGGCCACCATTTTTATTGCAACACTCGTGAACGAACAATTTTTGTTGGCTTTAACTCATTTTCGAACACCCAAACTCGTGACTGGTTTTTTGTTTCGGGTTCGTACGCGTATATCCAGGATTCGTCACCTGATACGATGTTATATATACAGCATTTGAGGATCCTGCGTGGAATCTTTCGAGAGTTCTGACCCACCAAGTAACGCGACCCATGTTTTGCTCTTCACAGAGCGAATGCGGTATCCATCGGGAAAACAACTTTTTACACCTAATTGTTCATGCAAGATTATTTGTATTTGACTCATGCCAATGTCTAAAGTTGCCTGAATTTCGCGGTATGTCACATGTCGATCTTCCTCAATCAGCTTTCGCACAGCATCAACGTTTTTTTGGGTGACTGCAGTTTTTGGACGACCTTGACGGGGATCATCACTGAGCTTGACACGTCCACGTTGAAATTCAGCAAACCAGCGATAAATTGTGGTTTTGGATGGGGCTTCATCACCAAATGCAGAAATCATCCGGTCAACACACTGTTTTTGTGTTAAACCACTTCGAAAGTCATAATAAATCATCGCTCTTGAATTTTCTCGAGTCAATTCCATTTTCTCAACGACCAAACAAGTTTGACAAAACCTTGTGACAAGACCGAGAATCTTTTTTTTTAAATAAGTAAATGGTATTCGATTTTTAAAACCAAGGAGTTTTCAATTAAAAATATTTTTATTTCTGTAAGTAGGTTTGTACAAACACTTTTACACGTCAATCATATTTTTAAAATAAAACTAGATGAGGTCGGCGTTTGCTATCTGTCTACTCTGAGAAGAAAGGCCGAAACAAACTCAAAGGTCACAGTCTCCTTTAAAGTCCAGACATAATCTTGGTCAGATCATGTGAAGGCCATGCAGATTGGTGTCTGAAATGGTCCTTTTGAGGAAAGAACCACATAGATTGAGTGGACCTGTCCAGTCAGTGCACGCATTTGTCAGTAATCGTACAGCTCAACTCAGAACTTAAGGAGCTCAACGATGCGACGAACAATACCGAAGAAAGAACATTCGGGTAGGCCGCATAAATTACTCAAACTGCCAAACCATGATTAAAACTAAATGAGAGAAAAAAAACAACAATGACCCTCATAGTCTTCACATTCACAATAATAGTAGGTACATAGGTACTTGTGAAATCCTACATGAGTAAATAATTGTCGTTTATTTACATAACCAAATTACAAGATGAGAGGTTATTAACATTAACTAAATTAAATTAAAACTAAGTTAAACCTAAAGAAGGCCCTCGGGACATTGTACCGAGGATGCTGGCGGCATTTCCTCGCTGAATTGCAATGCTGATGCGTTGCGCGAGAAAGCCGCCAGGTTTTCGGTCACCACTTACATTAACTAGACGTTTCGCGATTTCTGCAAATAACTTATGCGCACTGGCACCCCACGGACCGAGGGTCTTGACGCCAAATGGCACAATGTTGTACTCTCTGCCAAGGCATATACGTATTTAATCATTTTTAGATTTTCGGCATTTTCTGCCGCTGCACCCGCTTTAGAAGTAGTCCGTTGGAGGTGGGACGGTGCCGTGTGTCTACACAGGTAGCGTCCCACACAAAATGAATAATTATGAGTATGAACTACTAAATATACGTTGTCGGTGAAACTGTGACAAGTGACACGCACGGCGAACCAACATACGCACGCCATTTTGTAGCCATCAGGGTGGTTTTAGGTCCGTGGTCGGTGTGCTCTTTGTTTTCTTGGAGAAAAACTTTTGGATTCTCTGCACCAATCAAAGGCGAAGGGTTAGGGGATATTTCTATGGTTAAAACCTTCACGGGGGTCACCCACAACGCCTGGGGCAAGCAAGACTTGGTGCCCTAATTTGAAGAACAACGGTAATCTAGGTTGTAAAAGCGAGTGAAGTAAGCTCGAAATTTTGGCATGCCGCCTCGGATAAATTTAGATGCCAGCAAAAAATATATTCTAAACTAAAAAACTTACGTGATCGAATTTTTGCAACCTTATGTATGCGTATGCTGCCTTTAATAGTGTTGTAGTATTAAGTTTGGTCTCTGCTAGATTATATAATATGGTGTTTACCTTTAAGTAATTGTTACACTGTTCAGTTTCAAGACGTTATTTTTATCAAGATGTTAGTGCAAACAATTGTTGGTGAACCAAATAAATAAATAAATAAATAAATATGGTCTCTGGTTCGATATTGGAACGAAGTTCTGCGGGAGTTGACTGGTAGAAATCGTCACGTAAGGAAAAAGCGTTAAGCTCCGTCCATGCGACTTTCTATCTCTCTCGTCTCGTCTCTTTCTATTATATATGACGTGCGGGCGAGTATCGCATAAGGTTCTTCGTTCCTGACGGGGCCCCCGACCGCACAAGTTTTTTAAAGCCTTATTACACATAGTACAGCCCGATTCAAACTTTATGGCCGCTCAGAACATGAGGCGAGTCGCCGCGCAGTAACGAATTCATGTGTCAGCGGGGGTGAGGGGTGCGGTACTGCGCGGCGAGTAGCGCACTTCAGAGCCGCCATCAAGTTTGACACGAACGATACACTACGTGATATTCAGGGACCCTTTCCTTAAATCAGGATGGTGTAATAAGAGAAAGGAAGGAAGAGTCCTTATTAAAAAAACACATCACCTAAATATCGTGTAGTTTAATAGGGAGAGCAGTGGTTACCCAGTATGTAATTGTGTGGTGTAATCAGGTGTAATTATGTCATCACCACTACTCTCAAAACGGTGAAGGAAAATATCGTGAGGAAACCAGCATGTCCTAGAATCAAACATTCTGAGACATGTGACATCTACCGACCCGCTCTGGGCTCGCTTGGTGGATTACGCCCACTCCTTGTCTCCGAGAGAAGGCGTGTGCCCCAGCAGCGGGAACATTATAGGCTGACTATAAGTAATAGGAGTTTTACTCTTGTTTACACACCGACACAGTACCAATCACAGGCGCCGGGAGCAGGGTGCAAGAGGGTGCGCTTGCACCTCCCTGACTTCAAAATAAAATAAAGGCGTAAAAACATTCAGAACTATAAAAAAATCCGAAAACGCCTAATACAATAATAGAGAACTTAATCTATTCGAGGCGAGATCCTAAAAGGTTCCTATCAATTCTAAAGGCCGCTGCAGACTCAGGCGATATCGCGGGCGCGACAGGCATATTTACGAATAACTAATCGACCCTAAGCGGGGTGCTATTTAACACTATCGAGATTGCTCTCTCTTGCATCCTACTGTATCTTAATTCTTAAGCCTCTTTGAATTCTTAATGGACACAGTTAGTCCTCTTTCTGTATGAATGTACAAAATAAAACCTCTCCCATTCGAGGCGGATGCAAATATTATTATCGAGCTCGCTTCGTTCGCTCTTCCATCCTAGATTCTTTTAATTGTTAAGCTTTCCTGCATAAGTCGACAAAGTTACTTCTTGTATGAATGGACTAACCTAACATATCCAAATGAACTGTAAAAATGATCGAGTTCGCTTCGTGGAGCTGAAGATGCACCCCCCTGAAAATAAACTTGCCGGCACCCATGACAGTATACTACAAATCATTAATCAACTTCCTCCCCGGTACCAGTATACCACTCATAGATATAATATCTCTATCGCATCAGCATTGCAATTCAGCGAGGAAAATAATGCCGCCAGCATCCTCGGTACAATGCCTCGAGGGCCTTTTTTAGGTTTATCTTAGTTTTAATTTAATTTAGTTACCTAATGATAATAATGATCTTGTAATTTGGTAATGTAAATAAACCAGATAAACATCGTAATTTTATATTTCTATTAATACTCGTAGCATTACTATAAATATTTACTATTGTAAACTAATATAACTTAGATGACGAAACTTCGATAATTGTTTCGTCAGCCACGACCCGGGTCAATATGCTATATTTACACAAGTAATAAATCAAGATGAGAATGGTGCCGATTCCCTTGTTCACAAACTAAACTAAATTTAAGTTCAGTGCGTCTTTTTCTTTCTATTTCATTAAGAAAAGGACAGAAGATAAATTTTAGTTTAGTCCTGTCAAATTAATCAGCGTCTGTCACTACTCTGTACAAGTTTAGACGTGATTAAAAACTTGCCTACTAAAATTACGTCAATTTACGTCAAGCGCTGATTAATTTGACAGGACTAAACTAAAATGTATCTTCTGTCCTTTTCTTAATGAAATAGAAAGAAAAGGATGCACTGAACTTAATTTTAGTTTAGTTTGTGAACAAGGGAATCGGCGCCAGTATCATCTGTCTAAATATTTGTACGTCATAGATTAACAACTGTGACATCCTTCGCTCATCTTCATTGGTTGTGGACTTGCCTACCAAATGATCGTTGGTGCAGGCAGATAAATAAAAAACATTTAGCTGGTAGTGGGGGTGGACACTTGACTTTTGCACTTTAAAGCTTAATATCACGCCAACAGATCACTGAATCGAAAAATGGTTTTCACGGAGCCGCAATATTTTTGAACGGCCTATCCAACAATACGGATACCGTGGGATAGACGAGCAAAAAAATAGCATCCCCATTTTACGTGTAAAGTACCCTAAAATATTTTTTTCGTACCACTTGCTCAAAAAAGTGACACTATGCCACAAAAAGCGGACATAACAATAGTAATTTTTAATCTGTTAAAAAAAGGGAAAGAAAATTGTACTGAATTTCATTCATCCTCTAGGGGGAGAATGTGATTTAAATTTGGAATACTTACCGAAATTTATACTGAACTACATCTGTGTTTACACCATTGAGTTTGTATATAACGCATTATACATCTTTTTGAAAAAGGAATACGAATTTATTATGCAGTTATGATTATTAAATAAAATTACGAAAACCGACGAGGCCGTATGAGCTTGATGCCTTTGCTTTTCCGACAAAAAAATATTAGTCTAGGAATTTGCCGCGGTTTTTGTTTTCTTCAAATACCTACATAAACGTTAAGTTTATTTTAATTTATTTTTACTAGCACTAAGAGTCTGACTGAGCTAAGCCGCGGACAAAGAGACAGACAGACGGATATGGCGGAATCATTAAGGGTTCCTTGTTGACTACGGAACCCTTAAAATTTGTATAGATTATAATAAAGGAGCCGTAGGTCTCAAACTCCCTAGACCCCACACTAGGAGGAATCCGATCCTGGGAAGAAACTGGACTCCACGATACAGGGAACTATGTTGTGGAGTCCCAGTTTCTTCCCAGGTAAGGCAAACATGTTCATTTATTTAGGTGAAGTAATTACATTGTAATAAAAAGTTATTTAAAATTATGTTGTAGAACGAGGGTTTGATGACAAGAGGATTAGGTGAGTGTGGGGTGTATGTGGGGTGTGTGGGGGTGTAGGTATGTTATATTACGATTGTATGTGCAAAAGGTCTTCCGTTAGGTCATAATTTTTCTCAGAAACGCGTGAAGGTATCAAGTTGAAATTAATATTAATAAGTAGGTCTACGGTATCTTGGAGCTCTACAAAAGTCAAGCTTCTAAGTCACGTGGATGCGATCGGCGGCAGAGATCTCTCGCGTCCGGCCCTGGTTCAGGCCATGGTGCGGAGCGAGAGGGCATGGGCAGCCGTCACCTCCTTCTGCGAAGCAGTAATGCTCGCGAAGGAGGAGGCGGGACGGTTGAGGGAAAGGCAAGTTTCGTGCCCTCTCGCCCCTAGCCGCCGCAGGAAACGCCCAGGGCGTCGGGAATCCCTGGCGGATTTCCGGCCACCGTAGGCGCGGGCTTGCGGACGGTGAGCAATGGGTAGCTCACCGTCCGGTAAGGACCAGGCCCGGGTCGACGGCGCGTTGTATTCCACTCGCGCCTCAAAGAGATTTCGTCAGCACATAGGTAGGGGTCCACTAGGGCCGATGCCTGCCGGGGTCGCGGGAAGGTACTTATGGGTCACCGAGGCCCCCGCAACACAGGCAACAGGAAGGAATACGGGTGGGTTTTAGTCAGTAAGAGTCTGTCACACCCTCCCGCTCCGCCCAGAGCGGGAGAAGTTATTTGATGATTTCCCACACTCAAAAAAAAAAAAGCTTCTAAGTCAACGCAATAAAAAAAATGGCCATTTATGCGAAATATTTTGATAGGTACTCACAAATAAATCAAAACCTACTTACTACTGGGTACTTCCTGTTGATCTAAAATCATGAAATTTGCCAAGAAGCAAGGTCTCGTCACAGCACAAGGAAGGAAAAAGGAAAAAGGCCGAAAATCGTTAATTTGTAGTGTTATCACATACTTACCTAAAAAAAAAAATTTTATGCGATTACAAACTTACATTAGCAGTTGAAGAATTTACCGTGAGTACTGTGACGTATAGCAATGTTAACAACTAAAATGTTAAATTTGTTTTTGGGATAAATTCCTCCAGACTACGAAACCCTACATTGTTCGTGGTCCGACACACAGCAAAGAAAGAAAGAATGAAAGAAAGGACTGGTCGCATACCTAGTACTGGTACTGGTGCAGTCACACAGGTAAAAAAAAACAACCGTAGGCACAAAAAAATAATGATTGTCTGTAAAGTCGGTTTACGGACGATAATTTTACGTGATAACCAGAGAGAGATGCGTCACAAGCTGAACGCTTAGGCCGATCATGCCTCTCTATTGCTAGTTCCGCGTTCTCGCTTGCACGCTCGGCTTAGGCGGAACGTGACACTTTTTCGTGCGTGCAGCCGGCGTTCATCGATTTATAAGACGTTATCACGCCATAAAAATGGTTGTCTGTAAAGTCGGTTTAAGTAGGTACGATCATTTTACGTGATAACGAGAGATAGATGCGTCACAAGCCGAAAGTTAGGCCGACCGTGCCTCTCTATCACTAGTTCCGCGCTCTCGCTTGCACGCTCGTCTCAGGCGGAACGTGACACTTTTTCGTACGTGTAGCCAGCGTTCATCGATTTATAAGACGTTATCACGTCAAAAAATAATTAAATTAAAGCTTAAATTGATTTTGTCGTTAAAATGATTAATTGACACTATCAGTGAGTATTTTTATCACCAAACGTTGACTCACCACAATACGTACATTTTATTCAGATCAAGAAAGTTCAAAAGGCAAGGCTAAAGGAAAGTTTCAACCCGCCGCGACTGATAGGATCAAGACAGATCGTCTGTCAGTCCGTGACGACTGACAGCGAGCCTTGGAGCTCTCTCTGATAATAATTATTGCAACTTTGTTGTAGATCAATTGACTTACACAAAAAACTTTAAGGATTGTGTGTTTATTTATTAACTAAGGACGGACTTACAACTTTGTGCCCTTTGGCGTCGAGACCCTCGGTCTGTGGGGTCCCAGTGCGCATAAATTATTTGCGGAAATCGCGAAACGTCTAGTTGATGTAACTGGTGACCGAAAAGCTAGCGGCTTCCTCACGCAACGCATCAGCATTGCAATTCAGCGAGGAAATGCCGCCAGCATTCTCGGTACATCGCCTCGAGGGCCTTTTTTTAATTAAGTTAATGTTAATAATCATCTTGTTTGGAAGTAAACAAACGAACTTTCAAGGACGGACTTTACGGATGTTATTTTTTATTTTTATTCAACCTAAGCCCGTCTTCATTTGCGCCACTACATCCGATTCTTTGCCCTAAATTCCGTATCCAGTGTGCGCCAGCTATGTTTTTTAGGGTTCCGTACTTCAAAAGGAAAAAAAACGGAACCCTTATAGGATCACTCGTGTGTTTGTCTGTCTGTCTGTCCGTCTATATAGCCGATCTGCTCGGACCCTATGGGGGAGGCCTATGTCCAGTAGTGGACGTCTTTCGGCTGAAATGATGATGTTAATGAAACACAGGCGTGTAACGTAAATAAATGAATTTTGAATATGGGGTTCACTTTTGGGGGGAAAATTAGAAAATTAAAAAATAAAGTTTTGCAAACTGTACCATGTGACATATCAAATGCAAGGACTTGCTATGAGGATTCCAATTATATTTACTGTATCATATTAAAATAATTAGTTTTAAAGTTATTAAAGAAAATGGATGAATATTACTTTTCCCCCCTTATCTCCGAAACTACTGAGCCTAAACTATTAAAAACAAATACAGAGTATAAGTTGTATACCTATACATAGATACAAGAAAACCTAGAAGAAATCTATGTTCTTAAAATAACATGGTACATCACTCAATATTGTGCGTACAAAATTACACTTGCGGTTGGAATGTATGGGAGAACATGTTTTTCAACTACAGTTTGTTCTTGGGATAAATTCATCCCAACTACGGACCCTTCATTGTGCGTTGTCTGACACGCACTTGGCCGGTTTTTTTAACGTTAGGTCCATCTAACTAGCTGGGGCTAATCATGAAGCCTTGCGAGACCTTGGTAGTCTCCACTCGAGAACTCGTTCAATCGGAATTTTAACGGCTTATTGCGGCTCAGTGGTCATGGGTTCGAACTCAGGCACGCACTTTACTTTGTGTCAAAACGGAACAAAACATCGTGCGGATGTCATGGAACCAAAAATTCTAAGAATTATATGACATCCACTAACACGCACTGGGCCCAGATGGGGTTTATGGACCATTCCCTCCCGCAGTGAGGAGGCCTGTGCTGTGTCCCAGTATCCGCTGGGATAAGGATATCCTTAAGGGCTGGTATGCTAGTAGGTACTGAAGAGGTTCTATCTATGATAATGAATCATCCTAGCCCTAGCGGCTAGGATGATGATTGACACTGGCATATAAATACATATTTAAAATCGAAATATAGATTAAAACTTATGAATAGAGACAGTTTTGTATAAACACAAACGAATGTGTATTTTATTATAAAAGATAAATAGGTATATAAACAGTTAAAAAAAAGGAATATTATTTATTTAGTGTAGAACGCCCCCCACACTACAGTACCTAGGTACAGTCACCTGCTAACTACAGCAGCTGCGTCCCTCTAAAAACTTTGTAGAACAGAGATAACAAATGGTTCTTGACACGCTCAATGAGATAATTCGGTACGATTATTTATGTTTATTTTTTCTTAGTAACAAGTAATAAGGTTATTATTTTAAAACAATGTTAATTTTATAAGACACTACATGATCATAACAGTTTATTCAGAAATACACATCACATATTTTAACTGCTGTGAATATGTATTCAGCGAAGTCGAATGATGAACGCGAACTCTAATGAAAAGTTTTGTGTTTCTAACAAAATAAAGCTTATGTACTTAAATGTAAATTGACATAAAACTATAATAAAGGCAGAATCTTCACAAAACGGACGCTTTGGTCACGGTTTAAATATTAATTATTTATTATAGTTTTAGTTGTTGCAGTCAGTTGATTAATTAGTAAACCGTTCACATAATAAACTATGTACCTAGGTATGTTCAAAGCATATCTAAGATTTTTTTAAAACAGTGTTTGCATTTGAAAACTAGCAAGCTTACACTGGAGAAGGCATAAGCGCAATATTCTGAACAAAAAAGTTCCGTTCGTAAGGCTTCTCCAGTGTTATGTACTCTAAGCTAGCAAGCTATCCCAAGATTGTAAGCAATCTTGGGATAGCTTGCTCGTAATATTTTTTTATTCTTAAAACAAAGGCAAATCATCCGGCCAGTCAAATCACCCTGTGGCGTAAAAAAGATGGCGCGATAAAAATTACGAGCGTCACTGTTATATTAATAAACCGTCGGTGAATATTGATAATAATCATTTGACGACAACATACCGACTGGTGCAGTTATATCCAAAGTTACTTGAATTTACGATAGCTTTTAGAAAAAAGGTTTTTTTTTTCATTTTATGGTGGTGATTATTGTAGTGGTGATTTTAAATTTTTCATGGTTATTTCTTTATTTGGTTACTGTTATTTTTGTTGTGTTTTTTTAAGTTTTGTTTTGTGTTTTGGCGGCTAATTTTGAATTAAGAAGAGTGCGAATTAAAAAGTAATAAAGTTTAGTGATGGCCGTGATTGATTCGTCAATATAAATAATAATAATTTAATGTTTTGTTTTTTTAGGATATTCGGGAGTGCGTATTCCGATATTACTGACTGTGAATATTGTGAGGACCGGATAAAACGATATAAGAAACATAGTAATAATAAGTGAGTGGTTTTGTTAATTATTATATATAAAAAAATATATAGTTTTAGGTAAATAGTGTGTTCCAGAACTTGGCAGAGGGGCTTGTGGCTAAGTAATAACAGCCGCACGGGTCAATCGATCAGGATAAAGCTACGCTTGCCGCCGTTGGTCCGTAGATGGGTGACCATCTTTACATACCAAGACCCCTCCGTGCCTCGGAAAGCACGTTAAGCTGTTGGGCCCGGCTGTCATTTGTAGATCTTTGACAGTCGTTACGGGTCGTCAGAAGCTCGAAAGTCTGACAACCAGTCTTACCAAGGGGTATCGTGTTACCCAGTCACTGGGTTATGGAGGTCAGATAGGCAGTCGCTCCATGTAAAATACTGGTATTCAGCTGTATCCGGTAAGACTGGATGCCGACCGCAACATAGCTGGGAATAGGCTAGGCAGATGATGATGAGTGTGTTCCAGAACTCTGTTAAAGAAATGTTTAGATAATTTCAAACTATTGATGCTCAACAAACGGATAATTTGAATCGACACGAATTGAAAAGATTCTGAAGGCTTCTGTTTTACTCAATTTTACCTGAGAGTGACGTGAACTCGCTTAACGAAACCCCTTATTTACTGGAGTTACAGATATTCATGTCCAAAATTGTAAAAAAAATATTCCTTGTCCATTATGAATCGCACGCAGATTTTTGTTCAGTGACGACTGACGTTTTATCAGACGCGCATTAAATAAACAATACTCATCTTGTTAATTTCATTATTCGCTTATCTTTAACTGTACTATCTCACCTAGAAGTATAAATATTTAGTATAATTTTTTCTTCAAACCTCTAAAGACAGATCAGTCTGTTTCGTTGGTCAAGAGGCCGCAAGCAAGCATGATTGTGTCATGGCAAGAGGTCCTAGGTTCGATGCCCAGGTGAAGCAAACTGTGATCGTTTTGAATTTCTCGGTTACAGCTTAGTTGGGGAGTTGGTAAAGTTGGCTTTTAGAGCTGCAGAACTTAAAGCCCTCGATCCTGTGCCTGATCTCTGTTCGTGTCGGACTACCGTCTTGGGGTATCAGCAACGCCACATGCGAACTACGCATCAAAAACGTGATGTCACACAAATCCTGCATCACGCAAGCAGAGTTTACCGCGCGACTAGCTTGTATACAACGTCCCGACATCAACCATCGGGCAGTAGCCCACCAGACACGACACTCGTCTGGTCGGAGGATCCTCCCTTTTCTATGGAGGATGAATGAACTTTACACCCTTTTTCTCATACCTCTATAATATACCTAGTATAATATAGGCGGGAGAGTACTGTAAAAAAATACATATCGATTTCGATACATCGAAAAAAAAACAATGATATATCGGTAAAATTTTCTAAAAAGACTTGTACTTTATGAAATTCGACTGTGTGTTTGTATTATGCATATAAATACCAAACAAGGAAGATCATTACTACTTTTATATGGCTCCGAATTCAAGCGGTTTTAGTCAGTGGCGACGAGTATTGCTATTGGAAATATATCATATTTGATATATTTTCGATAAGTACTTGATAATTTATATCGATATATCGAAATAATAGATATCGCCAAAAATATCGATATATCGACCAAAAACATCGATGTATCGATATTTTTTCTACAAGTCAATATTGACGATCGAAATTCGGTCACGGATATATTATTATTTGATATTTTTATCAAAGATCAAAAATAAAAATTAAATATATCTATATTATCATTTTTCCTACAGATATCATTCGCCAAGCAACGCGAGCCACAGTTACTACAGCGCGATGAGTCGGGCGGAGGCTGAGCCGCTATTGCAGGCGGGAGCCATCACCCCTACCTATAGGGCTGTTAGTTCAGAAAGTATTGATTCCTTGGTGAGTTACCTTTTGCGTAGTTATACACAAACACACACACTACACTCCTAATGTTTAAGTTGATGTTTAGCTGCACCGTTGTATCCCTGGCTGGATGAGGAGGGTTATTAGAGAAGGGGAAGGCCAAAGAAACAATGGATGAACTGTATGGAAGATGATTTATGGTTAGAAAGAGGACTACCGAGATGAGGACATGTCGAGATCTCAAAGAATCATCTGCTGACGCGTCGTGGTGCCGTCATCTGTTGTACTCGTAGTCGTTGGTAAGAGGGTCCACATCAAAGAGTTTCTTAGTATTTATCGATATTTCATTGATGTTTCAACTTCTTGGAGATTTTAAAGTATTGACGTGTTTTCCGTCATCTGCAACAGTCATTGATAGCAGGGTCCACACATCCGTAGGATCCAAGTTTCACGAGGAAAGGCTGCTACTGAGATGAGGACTAAAAGAGAAGCATGGAAGAAGAAGACTCCACGCACCGACCCCAAATAAATTGGGATAATGGCATAATAATGATGAGGTGTCCCTATGTTGAGGTGTCCCTATTATGAGATGTCCCTGACATCGGCCCTAGTGGACCCCTACACTTGTGCTGACGACATCTCTTTGAGGCGCGCGTGGAATACAACGCGCTGTCGACCCGGGCCTGGTCCTTACCTCACCATCCGCAAGCCCGCGCCTACGGTGGCCGGAAATCCGCCCGGAATTCCGGACGCCCAGGGGGATCCTGCGGCGGCTAGAGGCGAGAGGGCGCGAAATTTGCGTTTCCCTCAACCGACCCGCCTCCTTCTTCGCGAGAATTACTGCTTCGCAGAAGGAGATGACGGATGCCCATGCCCTCTCGCTCCGTACCATGGCGTGAACCAGGACCGGACGCGAGAGATCTCTGCCGCCGATCGCCTCCACGAGGACACGGCGCGGCGGTGCTCTGCCCAAGCCGGGCAGACTTCCACCGTCGGCTCCACCGTGTCTTCCGGGCGATCCACACAGTGGTGACACCCGGGCGCTTTCTCCCGCCTTATCTGACACAGGAACCTCCCGAAGCTGCCGTTTCCGGTGAGGACCTGTGTCAGGCGGAAGGTGAGGACGCAGTGGCACCTCTCTAGCCACTCCTCCAAGAGGGGACTTATCGCCGCAATTGTGGCGTGCCCAGCACTGGGTTGCGACAAACCTCTCCATGTCGCTATGAGATCCCGCCGGAGCTCCTGTCGCTGTGCCGTGATTTCTCGCGGCAGCGGAGTTACGCCCCGGCGTTTTGCCTCCTCGCGCCACTCCCATACGGGCGCGAGGACTTTTGCCTCCAGATCCCATGGCGGCAATCCGTCAAGGAGGCTCGCTGCCTCACTGGAGACCGTGCGGTATCCCCGGACCAGCCGGATGGCCATGACCCTTTGGGCCGCGCTCAACCGGTGGGTTGGCCGCAGCGCCAGGGAACGCGCCCACATAGGAGCCCCGTAAAGGGCCATGGACCGCACGACCCCTTAGCCAGACAGAGGTAGGTCGGCATCCGGTGGTACCGGAGTGCCTCCCTGATGCAATTCCAGGGCAGGGTATTGAAGGGATTGGCGATGTCTAGAGACACCGCCAAGACGACCCCACCCTGGGCAACAGCATTCCCCGTCGTGAGGGCTCGCACGCGCATTATGGCGTCTACCGTAGAGCCCTGAGGTGTCCCTGTTATGAGGTGTCCCTGTAATGAGGTTTCCCTATGATGAGGTCCCTGTGATGAGGTGTACCTGTAATGAGGTGTCCCTGTGATGTGAAGTTCCTGTGATGAGGTGTCCCTGGCCACTTTCGGAAATAGGAGCTAGTATTTACACACTTTTAACAATGGTGCCAGGTGCCTGCGGCCAATGATTTACACTCTGGCAAATACAATACCAAATGTAATCAATAGTACCTACTGTATTTACTAAATTGAAACACAATATCCTGGGCATATGGGGGCCGTCAAGTTAAAGAGTTTCTTTGAAAGTATTTCCAGATATTTTATCGACTTTCAATTCCGTCGAGATCTCAAAGAATCATCTGCTGACGCGTCGTTTTACCGTCATCTGTTGTACTCGTAGTCGTTGGTAGGGCGGTCGTTGTGGACCCTCCACATCAAAATTGAAGAGTTTCTTAGTATTTATTGATATTTCATTGATGTTTCAACTCCTTGGAGATTTCAAAGTATTGACGTGTTTTCCGTCATCTGCAACAGTCGTTGATAGCAGAGTCCACACTTCCGTAGGATCCAAGTTTCTTGAGGAAAGGCTGCTGCTCTCAGTAAATTGACAATTCACGAGGACGTAGCCTTGTCCATTCAGTGACGATGCATTGATAAAATAAGCGTGACAAGAGGTCACATCTTTTCTTATCATCTGACTTTTAAAAATGCAAAGTTGTAAACTACCTAATTTGTTGCCATTTTAAATACGATGTAAGACAAAAGCGTTTGGTGCCGCGTGCCCAATAAATAAACATCCAATAAAAATTCCTGATGTAAATAATTGTAAACAAACGAATCTGGTTATCGAATATCGGCGTTATTTTGGAGCTATCACGTATTTGCGATATGCTCTTGTCATTTTGGATCGAAAACCTCCAAGTTGGTGACCACCAAAACCACATTCGCTCTGTCTCATAATGGCAATATGACACTAAATCCTACCTATTTGGTGTTTTTAGAATAATAAATTAATGCCACCGTGGGCTAAACTAAACTACACCTACAAAAACTTTTTACAAAAAAAAGTACAACCGACCTTTTTGTAGGTGTAGTTTTTGGATGTTTTCTTATTCTTTCTCAAGTATTAAGTATTCCGGTCAATCCTGTGTTCATTAAACTAACTATTTATTAGAAGTCGGTTGTTTTTTTTGTAAAAAGTTTTTTATTTTCCACTTTTTAGCGGGACAGTTTGTAATGTATCTTAGTTACAATAGCCTAATGTCAACTGCTCATCACCTTTTACAAAATATTGATTTTCTTGATGCAGGGACGTTAATTGTCGAGGAGTTCTCCTGGTAAGAACCAGGAGAACTGCCACTAGAGAATACAATCCCGAGCACGTTTTTCGATCCCGGGATTACGGGATTCTTGAGGCGTAATCCCGGGATTTCGGGGCTATCCCGGGATTAGACTATGTGGTTTCTAATTGGTCTCAAATGTAAAAAATAACGAGTAATTTCTTGAAATATGTATATTTTTAATTTTATTGCACAATTCAAATCACAATTTACTAAATAACAAAAAAGACAAAACAAATATACTATACTTTGTAAGAAATAAAAAGACTTATTGAGAATTTTGAAAATACAATCGTAGAAATATCATCCAAGGTTTGACTTCCAAGCCTGCTTCATAGTTTATTGCCAACTTATGCAGCAGCTGAAAACGCTCGTTCAGGTTCTACACTGGTTGGAGGAATAGACAATAGATACTTATAATTACGCTGTTTCTAAGTGATATCCACGAACTCCTCCATTTTCAAACAGGCTCATTTCACGTCTAATACTATTTGTCAACCCCGATTCATTTTGTATTTGTACTTCAGGATCTGGGGATTTCATACTCTTATCAATTTCCAGCTGTAACTTTCCTTTAGTGTCAATTGGGGTTGGGATTGGGAGGTTTGTGGCCTTAACTCATCATATGTTTGAGATCCTGATCTTCTTTCTTCTTCTTGCGTGTCATCTCGACTGTTAAGTCTTTTAACAATACTCTTTATTTACTTCCTCACTAAACCCTGTGTAGGAACTGGAAATAAGTCATGCCATTCCAAATCCAATAATAACTGATATTCATCATCTTTTCGTGTTTTTTGTAAATAATTCAACACACCAGTTAAATCATTACTTCGTCGTTGCTTTATACGTTCCACTAAGGATGTTTTAATTTTTTTGGCAAGTGCTGAGTGTATGCTAGATAGTTGTTTTACGAGTATAAGAAATTTCAAAGCGGCATCAGCTGTGCATAAATTAACATCTCGCCGATAGATTGCTTCTACTGTCAATTTACTTGGGGTCAGCACATCAACAATTTTATTTACCAATTCAAAATCAACATCTTCCAAACGAATTGGATGATTGAGATCTATAAGAGCTTTTGAATGCAGGTTTTTAAAAGATAAAATTGCTCCAGCATTGTTAAGACTATTCCTATTATATCTGTATTATCTTATATCTGTATTAAATATCAATATATACGTTACTTATTTAATTTATAACAAGAACGTCTTATTTGAATGCAGAACTTGGTTGTTTTTTATTTTCGATTACTCAACTCAATTTTGAGTATATAGATAATTGCTTCATATTTTGCAATAAATTACGAGCGTTGTGTCATCGCGCTTCTCTTTCTTTTCTATGCAGTGTGGCAGTGGTCGCGTGTTTTCATCTTGTGTTAACTCTGGTATGTGTTCTAGCGCAAGATCATTTTGTGACATTAAGATTAAACCTGATTCTGGACAGTCTGTCTTCTAAATGTTTATCATCATGGCTGTCGTCCATATAATCAGCAGACACAGTTGGTTCATTTATAGTATCATCTGAGGTAGGTCTGTCTTGCAAATAATTATGCTTTTCATAAAACACAGCACAGACGGCCAAATTGACACCATGTGCGAGACACAATTGTTGTTCAGTGCAAACAAGCCGTCCCACCTTTATCATGACATTCGGTCTATCGGCTACAATAGTAATCAGTGTCCAGGTAAATATCAAATTTACTTAGACGATCTTTCAATATACGAAGACAATTTTTAGCTGTTATACTTCCATATATAGGAACAAGTCCTAAGTTCCAAATTTTTTTATATGAATGAAGGTTGACCGCCATGTATCGTTTATTGGACGTTGAAGTCCACTTGTCAAAAGAAAGCTTGCTTTCTGATTGTTTCCCTGTAATTCATAACACGTTTTCGAAAGGTGACGTAACAGAGTAATAATTAACACTAAAAACAAATGATGAAATCTAGACTAGCTTACATTCTTAATAACATTATGGGTTAGTAATCATTTTCATAACATTACCTACATTAAAATGTGGATTTTGAGCATACAAAAATATAAATATTAACAAAATTACAATTATAAGATTCAAGCATTCGACGGATAGGGCAGCACAAACCAGAATTAGTTCATATGAACCAATGGATTAGCAATATCCTTCAGAACTATTCAGATTGTGTTTGATATTGTGTTACAGAATTAGGGTTAGGACCACGCGGGACCATTAGGAATACGGTTTGGTGAATGACATACAGACAAACAGACAGACCGAGCTATTCCATTCATGTTTAGCTTCTGAACTATGACAAGGCGCACGTTCCAAGACCGACAGTCGTTTCCGGATCAAATCATTAAATTAAACTTATCTCCGTCAATATTTTCGACACTAACGATTTTGTTAATTATCGTAATGCCGGCTATAATAATTAACTAAATGGAACATCTGATCTATATTTAGTCAAGGATATTTGGCGCTGATAAAGCGCCATGTATATGTATGTATATAATATGTTGTCTGGCAGTTTGAGTACTTTATGCGGCCCACCCAAACGTCCTTTCTGTTGGAGCAGCTGAACATTGTAAGACTATCTTTGCATTGTATAAATTCAACCTACGTTGTATTGTATAATTGCATTGCACAGGTGTGAGTACTATGTATAATAGAGCTACCATTTGCCGGTTATGTAATTGACTTGAATGGGTCCTGGCGGCTGAGAGTATGTCATGCTCACTCAGATGTCTCGCTGATGGTGGCGCGTGTGTTGGATCATTTAGCTCCCTTCAAAATGGTTGAGCTGAATGGTGCTAATCCATGCGTCATGCTCGTGAACGGGCGCCGTTAGTTGGGACTGGTCACCTCTTAGCGTCCTCGGCTTATTTGTAATTATTTTATTTAGAAATTGTTTTTGTTTCTCTTTTTACTATGGGCGCGTTTTTTTATTTTACATCGTCCTCACATTTAGTTATAATTTCAACATTATTTTTGTACTAATCTTTATGTATCAATTTAATTTAAAAGAGTGTCCATGGAGTTTCTTGCCCGTTCTTCTCCATAGGTACCTACTACGCTTTGGAATGGGCAACTAGCTTCATAAATTTCTAACTGACCTACTCCTTGACAATTCAAAAGTGCCTGTAAATGGTTTAATTGAAATAAATGCTTTGAGTTTGAGTTTTATTTGGTATTGTTCGTCGAGTCGTTGAGCTGCTTAAGTCCTGTGTTGAGCTATACGATTTCTGACAAATTCTTGCACTGACTGGACAGGTCCACTCAAATCTGTGTGGTTATTTTCTCAAAAGACCATTTCAGACACTGATCTACCAAGATTATGTCTAGACTTTATTTTTTTTTGTATGAGCAGCCTATTTTATTATATATATTCAATCTGGGATTTATTCAAATATTCATATTTATATTATTTACTAAAAATAAATATTTCCTGTGAAACAGAACGGCGCGGCGTGACCGCGACGTGAATTTGTATGGCCAAGGATTTGGCAAAGGAATTTATATAACTTTTGATGACCGAAAAGCTGGTGGCTTTCTCGGTACAATGCCTCGAGGGTCTTTTTTAGGTTTAGCTTAGTTTTAATTTAATTTAGTTAATTATGTTAATAATCATCTTGTAATTTGGTTATGTAAATAAAGGCACATTTGTATAATAATACGACATTATGAGAATCTGTGCCGACAAAATAATAGTTGTAGGTAGTTTGTAAATACCAAATTATTTGAATTAATTCGGTACGGTACCTATTTCTTTAATTGTTTTTATGAATCATATATTATTAATTATTATTCATAACAGCACGCGCTCACGTGCTTTCTCACGATTCTATAGATTATCATAATGATTTTAACGTCACCTTATTATATTTACAACAAATATCATTTTAACGATCTTCGACGTTATTTCCAGCTGCTGCTATAATAACAAATGATTAGCAAACGACTTGACGTTTCATTTCTTGTACGTGAATGGTCAAAGGCCTTTGTTATAAACATTAATTATCAGCAATAAGCGACAAATTTTGGGGATATACTGATGTCGCTAAAGTGTATTCCAACGTATTGATGAACTCACGATTTCATAGCAAGGAAGTATCGGAAAGCTACTTATTATTATTGATTATTTGAAGAACAGGGAAACAACAGCTAATGGTGCCGATTCCCTTGTTCACAAACTAAACTAAATTTAAGTTCAGTGCATCTTTTTCTTTCTATTTCATTAAGAAAAGGACAGATGATCAATTTTAGTTTAGTCCTGTCAAATTAATCAGCGCTTGACGAAAATTGACGTAATTTTAGTAGGCAAGTTTTTAATCACGTCTAAACTTATATGAAGTAGTGACAAGAGCTGATTAATTTGACAGGACTAAACTAAAATTTATCTTCTGTCCTCTTCTTAATGAAATAGAAAGAAAAAGATGCCCTGAACTTAAATTTAGTTTAGTTTGTGAACAAGGGAATCGGCGCCGCTATCTCGGCCAACTTGCTTTAGGGAGAATTTCCTGAAGCATGTTGGAAGGGATTGTCCATCGAGGAAAGAAAGTTAACTCTAAAAGGCTAAAACCTGAATGGACAACACCTTGAGCGTTGACACGCTTTTTTTTTTTTTTTGGTGGGAAATCATCGAATAACTTCTCGTTGGTGGAGGGTGTGTCAGACTCTTACTGACTAAAACCCACCCATATTCCTTCCTGTTGCCTGTGTTGCCAGGGGCTTCGGTGACCCTTTAGTACCTTCCCGCGACCCCGGCTGGCATCGGCCCCCTACATTTGTGTTGACGACATCTCTTTGAGGCGCGCGTGGAATACAACGCGCCGTCGACCCGGGCCTGGTCCTTACCGGACGGTGAGCTACCCATTGCTCACCGTCCAGCGTTGACATGCCTGCAACACAGTTTTATGTTTTTAACTAAACTTTTTTCAATTTATTTTAGGGGCCGGCAGAACTATCGTCGAGTGCTGTCCTGTCCACTTTCAACAAGACGTTCGAGAAGACTTTCAAGCCAGAGACAAAGAAACAGAGTTCACTAGTCACAATGTAAGTTATTATAGCCTATTATCAAAAGCACAATAATACTGAACCACTCGAGGGGGGTAACGATCACCTCCTATAGCAGTATTATTTCAATATTTCTTCAGCGTGAGAAAGAGATGAAGCTATAAGTCCTGTATAGCTCCATCACTTTGCCACTGTGAAGTAACATTATACTGCTATAAGAGGTGATGGTTACCCACCAGGGCAATTAAGTATAGCACTTTTCATTCTTAGAAGGTTCGAAGAACATTGATCACCACATTCACCACCCAACCCATTCAAATTTGAATGCTATTGGCTCTTTCAAAATTTTCTCCTACGCGTTAAGTGCAACTATAATATTTAAATAAAAAAAAACCGGCATTGTGGGTGTCGGACCACGTACCTACAATGAAGGGTTCTGTAGTTGGGAAGTTGGGATGAATTTATCCCAAAAACAAACTTAATATTGTAGTTAATTATCATGTTCTCCCATAAATCGATATATGCCACTGTCAGTTCTCCAACTGCAAGTTGGTCGATTATTACTAGTTAACTTCTTAAGCTGTGATAGTTTTCCTTTTAATTTCAATATATGTACTACTGCCATGATTTTTTTCACATCTCCACAAACAACCGTTTAGCTGGCAGGAGGGGGGGGAGGACACTTGACTCTAACAAAAATTAGCACTTTAATGCTCAATATACCCCACACCATGGGATAGACGAGAAAAAAAAAATATAATCACTACATTACGTGCAAGGGATACCTCCCTTGCACGTAATGTAGTGATTATATTTTTTTTCTGCCAGAAAAAACCCACCACGTTCAAAGGGACATGACTCAACCACATTTTGTATCCAATAACCGTGATCGTCAACTGTTTCCCAACCTTCACGAGGTTTAGTTTACCTATTTTCTTATTAGTTTCTCAGTATGGAACACAATCATGGGCTCATCGTTACTCACGATGGCGTGGGGCGTGGAGCAAGCGGGTCTGCCGGCTGCCCTGGTGCTGGTCGCGTTCATGGCGGCGCTGTGTCTGTATACCGCCTATGTGCTGCTCAGGGTTAATAAACATCATGGTGAGTTATGTCCAGGTATCTAATAATCATTGTGTAAAAAATGACAGCGTTTCTTGGCTCCGCGATGGACATTATTCGATTGGAAGAGTTGGCAGATTGATTAATGAATTTCGACATCATTCGCTGCAGCAGTTGCTGCTGTCTATGAACTGTAGTCATCTTGTTGGTATTACGGCATCCTTAGTTGTTTGTCGATAAGCTGGCTACCTAAATAAAAGTTGAAATGCCTTCTGTACGTAACACCTACTCCGGACAAATTCATTGACGCGTTAGCATTTTGTTACTAATGTTTGAACCTTAACCATCCCCGTACATCATCTGCCCTGAGAATGATTATGTAACCCTACTCTGCCAGTATTAACAACATAAATCTTTTATCCCACCAGGTAGTGACAGCTGTGAAGTTCCAGCCCTATGCCGCATTCTGCTCGGCCAGTGGGCGGAGGTGGTGGCGCATACCTTCAGTCTGCTGGTGTTGCTCGGAGCCAACATCGTGTACTGGATACTCATCACTAACTTCTTGTACTTTACCGTCAATTATTTTGTTGGTAAGTTACTGAGAACATTGACTTCTTTGGTGCTGTATCGAAAGCGATGGTCTGGAGTTGAAACTGAACGTGCTTTTTTCGAACAAAATACGTCATCAGGTTTCAGATTCATACAATGACGGCATCATTCATACCAACCCGATGTCTTAACAGATTTCTTACAGCGACTTATGTACACCGATTGAATAGTTTTTATAAGTACTTAAACGCTTCTTCAGAAAACTTACAGCTGCAGTTAGCTGTTATTTTAGCTGACAGGACCCACAGATCCTTACAACACCTCAATTCGGAAGAAAAGAAATCCTCAATGTCAACATTGATGTTTCAATCTCTACTACTCCAATTCAAGACCTTCAGAAAAAGTCCTTCTTGCTTTCATAAGACCATGTATTTTCACCTACAGACCTCAGTTCATCAAACACAATAGTATATAACACGTCGCTCCTGTGCCCTCGCCACGACTCGTCCCTGCTGCTCGCGGAGCCGCGCTCGGACTCCGCGTACTGGGGGCTCCACTCCACCGTGCCCATGTATGTGGCGCTCATCGTATTCCCGCTGCTTAACTTCAGAGACGTCTCGTTCTTTACCAAGTTTAATTCGCTGGGTAAGTTGTATCGTGCGTGATCATCATCATTTCAGCCAAAGAACTAGTTGGGTTTTACTGGATTTAGAGGCCTGGAACCCGCAGTTTCCGGAAAGTGATCTTGGTGTAGGCTCCCCAAGTTCTTGTTCATATTTATTAGGAACATGAAGGTGTTGTGAAGAGTTAAAGTATCCACATAGTTTTAGTTGTCTACCTGTTCTGGAATACAGTAATCTGGAATCGGAATAACCTTTGCTAGGAACACAACCCTGCTTCGGTGCTTCCTTAGAGCCTAATTGGTGATCTTTTCACCAGGCAAGAAGGGAAGAAGATCAGAAAATATTTACTCACTTCCACCAGAACCACCGCTTTAGCAGCAAGTTGATAACCACTGCTTCTGGTTAAATACGACAGAGACCAACATAGTTCTATATTTTCGCAAAAATGCGGTTGAACCAGCAAACTTTTGTGAGACATTCCGTCTCTTTGTCTCCTTCGCGTGATTTCCCGGATCCAAAGTTTTTACCAGATTAGCGAGACCCCAGTAGCTATTCTCTTAATAAATTAAATAGCACATATCTATGTTTCCAGGAACACTATCAGTAGCATACCTGCTGATCTTCGTGATGGTCAAAGGCTACGCGTGGGGCATCAACATCGGCACCGTCTTCACGGAAACACACGCCATCAAGAACGCGGCCGTACTCAGCGGCATGTTAGCGTTGTCCTTCTATATACACAACATTATCATCACCATCATGAGCAATAATGCAAGGCAGGATAAGAATGTAAGTAAATGTATTTTTTTTTTTGGATAAAGTTTTTGATTTTCTAAGCTTGTCGTCCATAGATTTCACCTTCGTAAAACTTCGCTAACGATAAAGGAACAAAACCGTCGATCATGGTTGTCAATTGCCACGGGCATTCTGTTCATAGGTCAAAATCTGGAGTTCTGACCCCTGGTCGTACCTAAGGATTAGATGTTGCTATGGCCTAGTAATAGGGGGTCGGTTGTTCTCGGTTCTTGCCACAGCCAATAAACACGGATGGAGTTTCTTATCTGGATCAATGCTTGTGTACAATCTAAGGCTGCATTCCGAATTGAGCTGTAATCGATTTGAGCGAACTTACAACCGTTCCGAATTAGCGTAAGCGCTATCGGTGTCCCGTGAATCGTCATAGATGACGTCATGACATGCGCCATCTTGCGATAACACTGACCATGCCATATATTCATGAGTGAGCGCTGACAAAAATTACAGTCGTGCTGTTTTGTTTTGATTCGCATCATATCTATGAACTAACGTGGCATTTTCGAAATTGTTTTTCTGGCTACAGTCGCCACCTAACCAAAGAAGAAGAAGAAATTTGTGGTGTATACACAAAGAAATACTGTAATCCAACCATGAGTTGAATACTCATGGTTCGGCTCAAGGCTCGTCGGCTATATTCTCTTGAATATAGCCGACGAGCCTAACACCGAGCCGACAAATTTCTGTCATGCTCACATCAGAGCAATACCAGAGGGCTCAGTAAATGTGGCTTACATTTACTGAGGCCTCTGACATTAAAATCCAAGACGTAACAGCATACCTGTGGGGTAACCATCACCTCTTAGAGCAGTATTATTTCAATATTACTTTAGCGTGAGAAAGAGATGGAGCTATAAGTCCTGTACAGCTCCATCACTTTCCCAATGTGAAGTAATATTATAATAATAATAATGCTACAAGAGGTGATGGTTACCCCCCTGAAATGAGTTTTAAAACCATGCGCATCTATGTAATTCGTATTCCGAGATATTTTTCTTTCGGGTAAATCTTTGTCGGGGGCATATAAATACGCTGATACTTACATAAACACTTCGTTATCCTCTTCATCACTGGACGAATAACGTTCTAATCGGTATTTTTTGTGCAAGGTTTGTTACTGTGAGCGCGTTCACGAGCGTTCCGAATTATTAACAGCTCTCAGCTGTCATAATCGTGATAACTAAATCGGAACGAAAATTATAATTATTGATGTGAGTGCTGTGAGCGATTGAGGCGCAATTCTGAATTTAGCCAAAAACAAAACTCGTCTACAATAACCACGATCATCATCTGCCTGCCTTTTCCCAACTATGTTGCGGTCGGCTTCCAGTAGACTGAAAGCCGGTTAGAACCACATGCAGCCGAATATCAGTATTGTACATGGAGCGACTGCCCATCTGATTTCCACAACCCAGTTACTGGGTAACACTATACCCGTTGGTAAGACTGGTTGTCAGACTTTCGGGCTTCTGACTAGGGTGTACCGCCTGTGAAAGATGTACAAATATCAGCCTCTTTTGTTTTGGGTGGGATATTGGTGCCGATTCCCTTGTTTACAAACTAACCTAAATTTAAGTTTATTGCATCTTTTTCTTTCTATTTCATTAAGAAAAGGACAGAAGATAAATTATAGTTTAGTCCTGTCAAATTAATCACCGCTTGACGTAAGTTGACGTAATTTTAGTAGGCAAGTTTTTAATCACGTCTAAACTTGTATGGAGTAATGACAGACGCTGATTAATTTGACAGGACTAAACTAAAATTTATCTTCTGTCCTCTTCTTAATGAAATAGAAAGATAGAGATGCGCTGAACTTAAATTTAGTTAGGTTTGTGAACAAGGGAATCGGCACCATTATCGAACAAAATCTCCCGCTCTGGGCGGAGCGGAAGGGTGTGTCAGACTCTTACTGACTAAAACCCACCCGTGTTCCTTCCGTTGCCTGTGTTGCCAGGGGCTTTGGTAACCCTTTCGTACCTTCCCGCGACCCCGGCAGGCATCGGTCCTAGTGGACCCTACACTTGTGCTGACATCCCTTTGAGGCGCGCGTGGAACACAACGCGCTGACAAATAACAGCCTAGCCTACAGTTTACAACTGGCACATTGATTATTAAATAAATGAGTTTGATTGAATAAATGGATGTGATTAATGAAACAAATGAATTTGATTGAATAAATAGATTTGATTAATGACATAAATGAATTTGATTGAATAAAAATCGATTTGATTGAATAAATGGATTTAATTAATGAAACAAATGAATTTGATTGAATAAATGGATTTGATTAATTAAATGAATCTACTTGATTGAATAAATGGATTTGATTAATGAAATAAATTAATTTGATTTCAGGGTAGAGATTTGACGATAGCCTTCCTGCTGGTCACCGTTACTTACACGTTGGTGGGAGCTGTGTTCTACATCTGTTTCCCTCTCGCTAAGTCCTGTATCGAAGATGTAAGTATTAACTAAATAATTGTATAGTAGTAGCAGCAACAAAAGTCGAATAACACTTCAGGTTTTCAAATCTTATTTCTTTAGCAAAGATTTATATTCAAATCAGACTGAATTTGAAGAATTCTAACTCTTGGAAATACAAAAAAATATATATAAAATACGAAAAGCATTTATGCAAATCATTTTATGTCAATGGACATGATGTGTAAAAGTAGCAGTGTACGAACCCAAGCGCACAATACACAACGCATTTTCATACAAAATGTGCAGCGCGCGTGCGGCGGCTCACAGGAGTTAATGTGCGAAAGTGATGTGCGAGGAGTTCTGCTATGTGGTGCGGCCGCCCTAATCTGCGTAAAGCATTGATCAGTTCAGTTGCTAAATGTACCTAAATGGTAGTTGATATTTATTTTTCAATAGTCGTGTCTATGACAGGATTGATGGTAAAAAGCTTCGATTCATGGTGCAGAAGCTCTCTCGAAACTAAAAAGTATTCTTGGATGGATGCTGAATACTAACTGTCTCCAAAAGACTGATTTTTTCAGTCATTATCGCCGATAGATTGTTGCTTAAACCCTTATTAGGGCAAGATGAACGTTATTCCCACATCAATTCCTTGTTGTAAACAGTCAAATGTGTACCTTTTCCCACAAAATGTCACTGTCATTTTTGTTTTAGAAACGAACGAAGGAATTATTTTCCCACATATTTTCTTGAAAAACTAAAACTTGAGGATGTACTGATTTACAATCCTACAACACGAACCATGACGAAGTCAAATTGACTGTGTTTTTGTTTCAAACACCCACAGTTTGCCAATGAGCATGGGCAAAAATATTCAACAACTTATCGGTGGTATTTTTTTATATAAATGACGGATAGTCAGGATGGTTTGAGCTACCATCAGCCATCAGGCGGGTTTATGTGGGTATCGTGTAAATAAATAACAATTACTTAGGCAAATAATCACTTTATCCTTGAATAACTCGTTACAATTATCTACTATTTATGCACAAAACGTAGGACAGTTCCGAAGCGTCTTCACTGCTCGATCACCAGGGTAAGAAGAATCCTGACTTAGCGCGTTCTCTTCAACCTCGTAACCGACTGGAAGCGCTCCGACTCTGTCGAAGCGCGCCAAATCTAGTCTTGATAGTTGCCGCTAGGTGGCGTGCTTTGTTTTGTTGTAAACATCAAATTGCCATTATGCGACATATAAAATAAGCTAGCTTCTGCCCGCGGCATCAACCGCGTGGTTGTTGAAAGTTATCCCACGGGGACGCGCTACCGGCATTAAAGTATCCCTTGTCCTAACCCAGGCCTATCCGTATACCTATCATCCAAATCCAGCCGTTAAAGCGTAAAAAGGTAACAGACAAACAGACAGATAATAAATGCAAATAGAACTAAATTTTTTTTGGTAAACAGATTTTATGATTCTAAATTTCTAACTTAAAAATAATAATAATTTATTTAAATACTATTACTACTAATTTGAAATATAATTCATTTTAATATTATCACCCCTAATTTGAAGTACTCTAGCGCCGCCATTGACCACGTCTACCTACATATTAACTGAATTATTTTATAACTTTAAATTGTAATAACTTTTAAAGTTGGAGGTCCGATTTTAATGAAATAAACACTAAAATAAATATTACCTTAGGATACAGACTAATAAAAATTTCAATAATAGTGTGAATTTTGAAATAACATCACGCCTTGTTTCCCCGAAGGGTTGGGCAGAGGTGTACCTGTAGTACACCCACATGTCGCCAGTTATGTTTAAGTCCCATGTAATACCCCTATTTATATTAGCCTATTGCCATCAACCGGACACAAATCTAGATTCCGGGCTGCTACTGAGAAATTCCAAATAGAAAAATCCAATAACAAAATCAAAAGTCATTTATTCAAACTAGGCTGAGGATCAGCACTTTTCGAACGTCAAAATTACTTAAGACAGTCCCCCAAAACTCCCACCCTTCGCCACACTTCTTCCAACACTTCTCCCGACCCGGGAATCGAACCCAGGACCTCATGCTCAGCAGTAGCGCAGGAAGCCATCTGTCTCCTTGCCAAATTTTATCGAAATCCGTTCAGTGGTTTACGCGTAAAAAGGTAGACACAGACAGACAGTTACTTTCGAATTTATAATATTAGCATGCAATGCTTCTGTTATAGTTGTCTGCTGGGCAGTTTGTTGCGCCACTTCTTCTTCCCTGCTAAAGCACTAGGAAGTGGTGAGGGGCGGGCGTTTTGAGGGACTGTCTTATGTAACTTTGACGTTCGAAAAGTGTTGATTCTCAGCCTAGTTTGAATAAATGACTTTTGATTTTAATTTTGATAGCCTTAAATAATGTAATAGAAAACGAAGTGCTTATCACAATTTATGATCCTTATCGACATAAAAGGGTCTCAATAGGAACGAACAATTTACCATAAAATGGGAATTGATACAATATTTAATTTTAAATTGTATTTCAGACCATTATGAATCTAGTAGTGAAACAGTATCAAAGATGTATTATATAAAAATTGTTTACGAAGTGAGTGCCTACCTAACAATGGATATTTTATTTTCAGAATTTGCTGAATAACTTCGAAATGCATGATGTGATGACTGCAGTGGCTAGAATGTTGCTGCTGTTTCAAGTGAGTAAAGAAAGAAGGAAGGAAATAAATAAATAAATAAAATACATTTTTATTTAAGTTATGGTACATTATATTAATGGCCAAATGCTTAACAAGATGGGGGAAGTGCTGTTTTCCCCACACAGCCTGTACCTACCTAGTACCCAAGTGACAGATAGATGGCTCTGTCTATCTTCAACATTTTGGACTGCTAACCCGTCGTTTCTTCTTATGCGGCTGCTTTGTGCTGATACAAATCTCGGAGTATCGGATCCTTCAGGACACCCACGAGTTGTTCAAAGCAGAAAAGAACGACAAGTTACAGCCGTATCTACTTACCCAATTTTTACGATATGTAACTGTTTTGCGCAGTACCAGCACGTAAAGTCTGACCAATACGGGGTAGGATGCGACCCTTTCTACGTACCTACCGTCTAAGGAGTTCGTACCATACCCGGCTGAACGTTGTCTAAAACAGAAATCAGACGCTTCACTGGAGTGAATGTTCACTTTTGTTAACCGACTACCATAAAGGAGGAGGTTCTATGTTCGTCTGTTTTCTTTATATATTTCAGGATTTTTCATTTATAGCAAGACTGGGAACATCGGGATACCATAAATAACCATAATACAAACATAAAATAAAAAAAAAATTGATTATTACGACATAACTTACAAATGCTGTTTTTTTTTAATGACACTTTAAATTTTATTAAAGATATTTTTCTTAAACATACACAATTTACCACCAAAAACATTAATATCGCAACTGTGGAACAAGTCGTTGCAACTTCTGAGGATATATATTAACTGATAAAGCCCCAATGGCTCCGAATAGGAGCCCTCGCGGCGCGCGATTTGAAAGTAGTTATCGAATAAAAATGTTTTTTTTGAGATTGAGAGATGACGTTATTGAGCCACGGGCCTGAGCGGTTAAAGGGACGCATTGTATCCGTATGTCTTTCAACTGGATTTGATCGAGAAATGTCTACCTATAATTTTGAATTGTGAATGAATTCCTAACGAAACTTATTCAGTAGATATATGACCACTAACGTTCCACCTGCCCCAGGTGGTGACGGTGTACCCGCTGGTGGCCTTCATGCTCCGCTCGGAGGCGCTGCTGCTGCTGCCCGTGAAGGAGACGCGCCTCAACACCGTGCTCGTCAACCTCACCATCGTGCTCATGTGCATCCTGGTGGCGTGCTTCTGTTCCAGCATTGGGACTATTATAAGGTAAGGATTCTCTCTAAAAATATCTATAAAACACAAGCTGCGCCCCGCGGTTTCAGCTGCATAAGTCTCAATCCCCAGGGAATGTCGATAAAAAGTATCCTATTTTCTAAACAAGGTCATGTGCCAAATTTCATCTAAATCCGTTCAGCCGTTTTAGCGTGAAAGAGTAACAAACAAATACACTCATTTTCGCATTTATACTATGTTAGGATTGTGATAATTATTTTTACATAAATTCTCTTTCTTGGGAGAAAATCTAACACTATTACTACCAGTAACCAGTACCACTATTACTGGTTTGTAGGTGTTTTGAAGTCCAATAATGGTTGGGTTTGGTCAGGTCCAATTCACTTCTCTGCAAGACCTTGGTTGAGATTTGGTCTCAACCAAGGTCTATTCCAAACCTTGTTTTCAATTGTTTTTGTTTCCACTTAACCGAATATCAACTTAGTGCTAGTGAAAATTAAGTTGATTTAAAAATTACTTGTTGAAAAAGTCATAACAAATGTTGGAGTGTGGAGGTTTTAAAGTTATTTTATCAAAAACTCATATTAATTTATGTAAATTTATATGAGTTTTTGATAAAACGCAAACGTCAAGTCGTTCATCAACTGCCGGGGTCGCGGGAAAGTCCGAAAGGGTTACCGAGGCCCCAGGCAACACAGGCAACGGAAGGAATACGGGTGGGTTTTAGTCAGTAAGAGTCTGACACACCCTTCCGCTCCGCCCAGAGCGGGAGAAGTTATTTGATGATTTCCCAACCAAGAAAAAACAAAAGTCGACCATCAAAATTTAAATAGAAAGTGAAAAACATCTATTAAGGATGAAATTAAGCTAACTACGGCTAAATCTTACAAAATACATTACGTTCTAGACTACCTGCCAAAATAACTTAATTTACTTCATTAATCTCTATCCCAGATACACAGGCGCAATAAGCGGCCTGGTGCACATCTTCGCGCTGCCCTCGTTGCTCCAGATCCGTTCGCTGCAGATCCGGGGCAAGCTCACCTGGTGGAAGACTTTGTTCTACTGCTGCATAGTGTTGCTCGGAGCTGTTAATTTGCTCATGCAGTTCTTTATTAACGAGTAGTGAGAGTTCAGACTTGAGGACTTGTTTTGTGATGATAGTTTGTGGAGGTGTTAAAAAGAGATGGTGCAGAGGACGAAAACTCATGATTTTTAACAAAAAGTATCTCTATATTCCCAGTCTTGCTATAATCAAAGATTATTCGGTTCTGTCTTTGCATATTTTGCAAAGACAATTACGCGTTACAAAACACCCCATATATTATAATGTGCAATGTATAATGTTCTGACCAGTTTTTGTACTCGTGAAAAGTGACAATGGTGCCGATTCCCTTGTTGACAAACTAAACTAAATTTAAGTTCAGTGCATCTTTTTCTTTCTATTTCATTAAGAAAAGGACAGAAGATAGTTTAGTCCTGTCAAATTAATCAGCGCCTGTCACTACTCCATACAAGTTTAGACGTGATTAAAAACTTGCCTACTAAAATTACGTCAATTTACGTCAAGCGCTGATTAATTTGACAGGACTAAACTAAAATGTATCTTCTGTCCTTTGTCTTTGAGATGGGTTTTATAAATACATAAGGAAACGGGTTACAGCTGCCGAAGGTAGAGTTTGACAATATCCTTGCTATATCAGAGCTTGGCGACGTGGTCGCTCATAGTGGGCCTTTTTAGAAGGCTAAAAGGCACCCAAAGGGCAATGGAGGGGCTATGCTCGGGGTTTCCCTACGTGATCGAATCAGAAATGAAGAGATCCGCAGGCGAAATTCCCGCCCAAAAAAAGAGAAAAAAAAAGGTAAATACCAAAGTGTAAAATATCTAGTCATAGTTATTATTATAAGTGAAAGGAAGAAAACTTAATTTAAACAACATTTATTTTTAGATAGTTTTCATAATAATTATATTAATTTATAAAAATATATAAAACTAACAACCAATTGTTTCATACAAAGTGTCTTTGGCCAATTTGTAATTGTTTTGAATAGAAATAAAAATCTCAATTTGTACAGATTTGTATACAGTGTGGCAGGGAGACCATGAGTTCAGCGCGTTATTCTGGACCCTCGACGTCGAAATTTTTCGCCGGTTATGAAAAAAAAATTGCTGTATTGTAGGTATTGCAATTTTCTATGAAGCAGCAAATTTAGTTGATAACCGGCGAAAAATTTCAACGCAGTGGGGTCCGGCACCACGTACTGAACCCAATGTAACGGTTTATGCGTCGATGATGCTACCCTGTATAAAAACATAATGTATACCTATTTTGATTTATATCTTACAAAAATTGTTGTTTTATTTACATCACACTCTGTGTGGTTATCGGCTCAAAACAAGTCTCCCGCTTTTGCGCGGAATGTACTCTTATGCTATTTTATTTCTTTAACAAAACATACGTTATATGGCTCTTATCAATAGCGCAACACCTAGCGAAGCGCAGCGCAGCGCGGGTTTCGCTGATAAGCAAATATCAACCTTGCTCTGATTGAAATAGAGTCGAATATAAATGATCGATTAGTCCGAGAGAGCATCAACGCGGACAGAGATACGTGGTTAAGGTATTTTTTCGACTTTATTTGTTTGGCAGGGAAAAACAGGTCTGCGCTAGCCCTTACAGTCATCAAAAATTGCGTACTCAAACTAAAAAAAAACAGAGAGATTTAATATACGTTATTATTTTTTAACAATTAAATATTATGTATTGCAACACTCCATAAGGGTCATAGATTATTTTAACTTATAAAATAATCAAAGCAAAACAAAATGTAGTTAACAATCACAAGGTTTTGGCCATACCTATTATCCTTTAGAACAGAGATTTCCAAAGTGGTCGATGTCGACCCCTATTAATTAATACGAGTTCTTATTTAAAACTTTCAAGATACTGTATAAGTTGTGTTACGTATACCAACTTGATATAAGAATGACTAATATTACAGTAGGAAGTATCGTTCTTGTACTTTTAAAAACTCAAGTCTATAAGCGTGCACAAGTTCGTACATCGTAGATGACATAATTTGGCTATGGGGGTCTGAGATCAGTTCATTTTGGACTAGATCTCTTGCCCAAAATAGTTTGGGAATCCCTGCTCTAGAAGTTACGGCAATAAAGTGTTTTTGTGATGTTTTTGAAAAAAAAAAATACGACGTAACTATTTCCCCCACATCTTCAGGTTTTTTAAAACTTGGTGAATGATCATAGAATTTTATCTTAAAAATCGTATAAAATATAAAAACAATAAAAAATCGCCGGTTAGTTAGAATTACTGAATGGCTTTAAATTGACAGCGATGTATAGGATTCAATAACTTTGTTGGTTGTGGCATGTCGGTAGATCACTTTAACTTTGAACTGAATCTTTAGTACATAAGTAGAAGTTTTCATTCAAATTTATGTAATAACAGTGGGTGCATCGCGTCCCGTGTACTTCTGCAACTCGGAAATCTGCAGCGCGACGTCGATCAGAGGTTTGAGCATCACTTGAGCGTCGCCCAGCACGTTCTTAGCCTCGTACGAGTCGATGTATAATCTGGAATTTAAATGACATGTTTTCAATCGAACCTCCCATTTTGTTTTGAATTCCCATTTCGTTTTCCTAAAAATATAAATGAACACTAATTTATTAAAAAAGAACGCAAAGGCGTGCTCAATCTCTGTCCATTTTTTTTAAATTATCGTAAATAAACACTATCTCTCTCCTTAAACATATTTTTTATTTTCTTTATTCTCTGCACTTGTTTTGGTTCTTAACACTAGTGTTATAATGATTTATTATTGAAAATATTATATAGATAATTTTAATATGTTTTATGTATGTATGTATTTATTTATTGTATATATGTAACTGGTACACCACAGACTACCTTCAGTATTGTCTCTCCTTTCCCCCCTAATCCATCCAAAGGTTGTCTTTAAAGATTACTTTTAGCGATAAGACCGCCCATTGTGTCACCCTATGTAAAATTTCTTCATTTATATCAGTAACTTTCATGATGTACACAATAAAGAGTATTGTGTTCTATTTTATTCTATATCGAATGCACCTCTTTTTTGAAGCTCAAATAATTATTATGTTGGTGTCCTAAAAATACTAAATAGCCAAGAAACTCGACCAACTTGGATTGTCCGTAGTATGCCAGTGAACTCAGTCAGTCAGTATAGGGGTGCATTAAAATAGCATTGCCTAGGGCAGCCAGCCCCGCTATTTTAACGTGGGGACTGGCTTCTATGAGTTACTCTTGTATAGTTTATGGTGATAGGAGACAAGAAATGATATCGTGTTGACATACCTGACAGTAGCTCCCGAGCTACCGGTACCACTGAGCCTCAACACGATACGGGAACCATCCTCGAAGATTATGCGCAGACCCTGCAAATAAGATTACCAAAATGTGGTGACTCATAGGTTCCAACTTTACCAAAATTCAATAAATAATGTAATTTAATGATTGCTAAAGTAATTATTATAACGCTTAAAATGCCATATATGTTAGCCGAAAAACGATATGATACATAAAAACCAATACTGAATTGCAGACAGCGCTAAACAATTAAAATGAAATTCCTATTAGACACACAGTTTGCTTTCAACAAGCTATTTTAAGATTTCGTAAGTCTTTAAGTATTGAAATATATTCACTAAAATCATGTAGATAGAAACTAAGTGATTACTGAGATAATGATAAGTATTTGGAAGAAAAAGCCCTTCTGCACCGACCCCAAATAAATTCGGATAAAGACATCTGGGGGCCAACCATACAATGAGCAATGGGTAGCTCACCGTCTGGTAAGGACCAGGCCCGGGTCGACGGCGCGTTGTATTCCACGCGCGCCTCAAAGAGATGTCGTCAGCATAAATGTAGGGTCCACTAGGGCCGATGCCTGCCGGGGTCGCGGGAAGGTACTAAAGGGTTACCGAGGCCCCTGGCGACACAGGCAACGGGAGGAATACGGGTGGGTTTTAGTCAGTAAGAGTCTGACACACCCTCCCGCTCCGCTCAGAGCGGGAGAAGCTATTTGATGATTTCCCGCCCAAAAAAAAAAGGGGGGCCAACCATCCCCTCTTATAGCAGTATTATTTCAATATTAGTTCAGCGTGAGAAAGAGATGGAGCTATAAGTCCTATACAGCTCCATCACATTCCCACTGTGAAGTAATATCATAATAATACTGCTTTATGAGGTGAAGGTTGACTCCCAGTATGATTAAAGTGTAACAATCCTCTTACCTGCTTCATAGCCACACTCTGGTCAATAGGATCCATGTAGGAGAAGTTATCGGCCAATTTCACCACGTAAGTCTTGCCGCCGCCGGAGTGCGTGGAGCCCACGAACCCAGTAGATGTGATCCTCTTCTCCAAAACCTGCATCATCTCATTACACGGGTCGCTTGCGCATTCCTCGTAGTCGTATCTGTTGAGGAAATTAGATGTTACTTGTGTTATATAAGTGTATACCGAGACACAAACGCTAAAAAAAAACCAGCTAAGTGCGTGTCGCACCACGCACAATGAAGGGTTCCGTATTCGGGAAGTTGGGATGAACTTATCCCAAAAACAAAGTAATATCATAATAATACTGCTTAGTTATTTGATGATTTCCCACCCTCAAAAAAAAAAAAAAAAATAAAACAAAAAAAAAAAAAAAAAGGGTGGCACTTGACTTACAAAAAATTAGCACTTTAAAAAGTAGAAGTTATGTATTGATGTACCTTTCCCGCTAAACTACTCCTTTCCTATTATTAAGATCCACCAATTGTTTTGGGAGTTCATCCACTGCAATAGTAATGTAGCCCGATGTTAGGCTGAGCCTTACCTGGTGAAGTAATTCCTGCCGAACTGCGCCCAGTGTGCTTTGAGGATATCTTCAACGGAGAGCCCCGTAGCGGCCAGCACTGAGAGCCAGGCTAGGGCGGCCCAAAGTCCGTCCTTCTCCCGCACGTGGTCGGATCCCGTGCCGAAGCTTTCCTCCCCACAGAGGGACAGGCGACCCGCGTCCATTAGGTTGCCGAAGTATTTCCAGCCTGGAAACAATGGTTTTTTTTAGAGTGATGTGTAAAATGAGAACTAATTATTATATCATATTGACATCTAACTAACATTATTCGGAGAGTCGGGAGTGAAATCCGTGAAGTCAAGTGATATATTATTATGTAAAAATTAATAAATGACATAACACTTTTTTTCAAAACATGTTTCAGGCAGGTTCTAACATGCTGCTACGTCCTGCAGTACCGACGACGCAGCTGTACGTGTCCCGTTTGCACCACTCTACGAAGACAGTAGAGTACATACGGGTGAAGACCAACTGGACCTTGCGGGTGGAGAAGTTGGAAGCGCGCCATAACACCAATTTCAAATCGTTCGTGGTGGTCGTTCCGACTCATCATTTGGTGACTTTCCTCAAGGAAGAGTTTTGGCCGAAAGGTTTGTTGTATCGGCGTTTCCGCGACACCACGTAGAATAACACAACGCCGTCAATTCGTGTGCAGTCGTTTTTAAGTTTGTTATAGAAAATATGTATTAGTTTATAGTTATTGTTTTTATATTTATGTATATGTATTGTTTTGAAGGGCCTTAGTTGACTGGAATAAAACCTTGTCTGCAGGTCTTTAGGCAATTAGAAGATCACTGCAGACAATAATTAAAGACGTATTCATTTTGTTTTCCATAAGTACTTAGGTAGTAAATATCAACAGTGTGAAATCTGCACTTTCTACCTACTAATACGATGGATAGCAAATTACACAAAAACATATAATAATATTAAGGTCTTAACAAACTACATCAAATCACAAGTATCTTTACCGGTGGGCACTTCAAACATCTCATGTCCAGTGGCAGCGGCCACTCTGTCCACAGCTGCCGCAGTGGGCATGGACCTGGCGTAGCCCTTCACTCCGGTGCGTTGGAAGTACGGGATGTGCTTCAAGTTATTGGCCAGTACTGCCAGCGAGTCTGACGGTGTCACGAAGAACGCGTCGCGACCGATTATCATGTTGCGGTCACCTGGGGAATAGAAAATGGATGTCATTTGGTTTTTATTTTAATTATTTTAAAGAGAAACTTTTATTCCATCGCCTCATTTTTTTTCGTCAGTCTATCGCGTGTCGCATTACAGCCGGCCGCGGAGTAGGGGTGAAGTGAAAGGCGCTCGGCAGAGCAGCCAATGCCAATATGGCGGCGCCCATTTCGTACTTTAATACGTAGATTGAAATTAAAATGTATAGTTAAATATCTTGTCTACTATTGATTTCACATTATCATTCCCATTTTCCAATTATTAAGTTAAGATTAGAAATGCGATTTTAATACCCTAAAATTTTCCGAAAATTTCAGAAAAAAAGTTTCACTTGTACCGTGGTTTCATAAAACCGCACAATGTTTTATTTATTTTTTATATACATTCTTTTATATTTTGTGAATGTTAGAACGTTGTAGGCTTAATAGACTAGATTTGTAGACCATTTTCAATTTTTTTAAGTACCTGGTACTTGTTGACAGGCCTACACTGTCCTCCCATACCAATTAACACTGTAATTTGAAAACATTGTAAAAGCCTTTGCATTTTAAAAAGAGTAACCGGGGAGTTTCTTGCCGGCTCTTCTCCATAGGAAACGACCAATTAGAACCGTGCACCTAGCTTCTGACGTTTCACAAGTGCGCATGTAGGTTTATGTGAAATAAATAATTTAATTTTGATTTTGATAGCATTAATAAATTATGTTACGTTTTGCAATTACAAGTGATAAAGTTTTTAACGTGAGACAGTACTGCAAAAACCAAAGAGTAAAAAAGTTAAATTCATCATTTTATAGTAACAAAATGGCGACTTTAGCTGGGTATCGAAATAGGATTAGAAACTATCCTTACTAATATTATAAATGCGAAAGTGACTTTGTTTGTTTGTTACGCTGTCACGCTATAACGGCTGAACGGATTTGGATGAAATTTGACACCATGACCTGGATTAGGACATAGGATACTTTTTTTATCCCAATATTCCCACGGGATCGAGTATTATGCGGGTGGAACCGCGGAAGGCAGCTAGTGATATTATAAGTAAAAAGACGTAAATAGGTTACATTTTGCCGTTTTTGAAGATCGAATTTTGGGTACATTCGATCTTCAAAAATTGTTTTAAGGCGGCATGTTGTAATTTTATTATAGGGAGCGAAAAAGAGACAAGACGAAGAAAACTTGGCTAACTAGCCAAGTTTTGACATGTCCTTTGCGGTGCGTGTATAACATATCTACCTCCTTTTACTTATGAACAGAAACAAAAAAAAAAATGTTAGTAAAACGTTAAAAAAAATGTTAGTAAAAAGTAAAATGTTAGAAAATACGGATCATTCGCGGGATGCAAGTTGCACTGGTGTGCGAAATTACTTGATCGGATTACTCAAAATGGGAGTAGGTACTTTTAATCTCCGATTGTTCCTTTGTAAGTCATAAAACTGAACAAAATCGTTAATATATTAGACTCACCATCGCCATCAAAAGCAGCTCCCAGATCATAATCCCCACCCTTCACTGCAGTGACAAGGTCAGCAGCGTACGTGAGGTTGGGATCCGGATGGGCCCCCCCGAAGTCCTCCAGCGGCACGATGCGACGCACGTTGCCTTCTTTAGCGCCTAACTCGTCTAGGAATATGCGCTTCACATAGGGGCCGGTTACTGGGGAAAGGAAAATAGCATAGTTGCAAAATCCAAGTAGTTTTGCTACGGTCGCGAATCAGTTTGATCAGCGTACGACCTGACACTAACCTGCAAATTGCAAAAACGTAAGGAAATTTGTTTTCGCGGCTACCCTAGCTAGATCACGTGTCGCGTCCGGCTGATAGGAAGCGTTTTCCCTCGCCAAGTCACCGCACAGTAGATTTTTAGTACAAAATACTTGAGTAGAAAAGGAGTCGTGTTTTCAATTGTTTCGTTCGAGTCATTCCAAATGTTTGTTTTGATAATATATTAACTATTATTGCACCGGGGAAGAAAGTGAGATAAGGCGATATTTTACGCCTATAGATCGCGAGATCATGCGAAATGCTATATTTGTGAAAAACCAAACCTAAGAGTTTTTCTTTTGTCTTTTCTAAATATTCAGCACATTACCTATGCGAGATTTCAATTATTCGCATTCGCAAATGTCTAAAATATGACATACGTAACATCCCTGGCTAAGATGACTGATAGTACCTATTTATAAAACATGATCTTTGGGCAGTAACGTATCGTTATCACCGGGCAACACACTTTATCAGCACGCTATGCACGCATTACGCATGGCATGAGTTATATTTTTGTATTGTATAAATCTGTTTAGTAGTTTGCCTGATAGCATGAAAAATACAATAACTTTTGTCGTCTAGCAAAGATTAAAACAGCTGGCATACGACTTATGAGGAATTCAATCGTACGCTTAGAGCTATAAATAAGCAGAGTTACTAGGTCTGTGTGTAATGTCCCATCTTCCTAGCACGGCGGGTTGTGCTGGGTGGCTGCTGCAGGAGCAGAAAACCTCAAATGGCGCAAATTTAACAACCTTATTGGGAGCTACATGTTTGAGCCGTTTGGGGTTGAAACACTAGGGCCTTGGGGTCCGAGTGCTCATCGAGTATTTCGGGACATCGCCATCCCTGAGCATTTTTTTTTAACTGCAGTTGTGAAGCTCTTGGCCCATCTCACATAATGGTAAGTCATGATCAAACCGATTGCCATCCAACGTGGCAACGGTGCCAGTCTTTTGAGCACTTTTCCCACTGACAGCGATGCGGACGAAAAATAATCCTATAGGGGTGATATAGGGGTCGAAAGTTTGTGTGGGAAACTTAGCATTTCTAATTAGGGATATGGAAATTCAAATTTATGCTTTTTGTAAGAAATAAAAAAATACGTGTTTCAGCGTTTTGGTAAAATCATCCCCCAGGAAGGAAAAATAGGGGATGATTTTAAAATTCACATAATTACTAAATTTTTTGTGTAAGTACCTATGTTTAAGAGATTTGAGGTATTGGCCATATGTAGGTAATATTTATTTCAGTATTTATTTAATTAAAATCGGTCCTCCAAGTTATAAAAGACCTTGCTCATATTATGTAGGTATTACGTGGTCAATGGCGGCGCTAAAGTATTTCAAATTTATGGCGATAATATTTAAAAAAAAATATTATTTATGAATAATATCAAAATAAATATTTAAAACCTGTTTAATTTAAAATATAAATATATATATATATTCATTTATTATCTGTCTGTCTGTTAACTTTCACGGTTTTGGATAATAGGTAGATATACGGATAAGCCAGGACCTAGAATACTTTTATGCAGGTAGCACGTTCTCGTGGAATAATTTCTGATATCCACGCGGGCGAAGCCGCGGGCAGAACCTAGTGATAAATGTATATATTTTAGTGTTAGATTGTATATTGTATACAAGATTTTTCATAATATCAGTTAAATAAATAAGGAGATAGATGTTTTCTAAGTAGTAATCATGGATTTCCATTCACCTCCATTCATAGCATCAATAAGCACGTTGAACGGCTTCCGTTGCTTTGAACCCTGGATAAGAGTCTTGATCTTGTTGAAGTCGAAGATCTCCTTCATGTAGGACATGTAATCGTTGACTGGGTCTATTACTTCCACCGTAAACTTCTGGCCGTCAACCTGGAAGGCGAAAAAGCTGGTTTTAATGACGGATACTTCCATTTTGATGAAGATTCCTTAAAAACAACATAAGAGAACGCGGTTAACATCTGGGAATTCAGTTTTTCTCATATAAGTTTATCGTAAATACAGCTGGATCGTCATCATCATCAATTCAGCCGAAAGACGTCCACAGCTGGACATAGGCCTCCCCCAAGCACCGCCACTTCGACCGGTTTTGTGCTTCCCGCATGCAGCGGACTCCTGCGGCCTTCACAAGGTCATCGGTCCACCTTGTAGGAGGCTTTCCAACGCTACGTCTTCCGGTACGCGGTCGCCACACTAGAAGTTTTCGGCCAGCTGGATCAACCAGTGATCAAATACACGAGACTGAGTAGACGAATTCAAAATTAAAATCAAAATATTCTATTTCACATAAACCTACATGGGCACTTATGAAACGTCAGAAGCTAGGTGCGCGGTTCCAATTGGTCGTTTCCTCTGGAGAAGAGCCGTCAAGAAACTCCACGGTTACTCTTTTAAAAATAATTGGCTTTTACAATGTTTTCAAATTACAGTGTTATTAGTTATGGGATGACAGTGTAGGTCTGTCAAGAAGTACCAGATACTTAACAAAAGATAAATGTTCTACAAATCTAGTCTATTAAGCCTACAACGTTCTCACATTCACAAAATACAAAAGTGAAAATTCTTTGAGCAAGCCGAAAATGCACCAATATTCACACAAAAATAATCATATACATAACATATCACGCCTATATTCCCCGAAAGGTTAGGCACAAGTGTACCTATAGTACCTACGACCTACACTCAAAATTCGCCAGTTATGTTGAAGTCTCATGTAATAAGGGGAGAGCCTATTGCCATCAACCGGGCACAAATCCAAAATGAGAAATTCCTGGTCGAAAAAGCCAATAACACTTAGCCCGACCTGGGAATCGAACCTAGGACCTTATGCTCAGCAGTAGCGCTTGCTACCACTAGACCATCATTTAATAGTTAGTATAAAATAAAAAAAATACTAGTAAAACAAATCCGTATCTAATCTAATAATCTAGTAAAATTATCAGTAAAAAATTACTATGGCAAAAGAACCAATAAGTATTTGACCCCTACACTGTACAATAGTATCGACTAGTTAAGAGACAATGATGTAATTAGCAGGCGAACACTGGGGAGTAAATTGAAAGCTAAACTGCTGAATGAAATGGTCGCAATATCCTACTAATATTATAAATGCGAAAGTTTGTAAGAATGGATGGATGGATGTTTGTTACTCTTTCACGCAAAAAGTACTGAACGGATTTGGATGTTTGGCACACAGTTAGTTTATAACCAGGAATAACACATAGGACACTTTTTATCCCGATATACCCACGGGGTTAAAACTTATGTGGGCAAAAAAAACCGCGGGGCGCATCTAGTGTGACAATAATTAATCGATTGCGGGACACTGAACTAAAATATTTTCTCCGTCCATTAAAAACTATTTCTATTTTATCTGTATCTACCTTCTTAGTTGTTTAGTTAAATTGTTTAAACCAAATGTTTTGAGACGAGCGCTAATCCTGCCGACAAACTGTTACGCAGGTTGGCAGGTTTATAAAATATGTACAAGTTTTTGGTTCAAAATAAATTATTAATTAATTTATTTTTATTTATATTAATTTTAGCCATATATGGGAGAACAGCTTTTGCTTCGACGCTTCGTCGTTCCCGTCAAATACATCTTGCGATACATTCACTCTTATTGCGAGTACCTACCAGGGTTTAGGTAAGTAGGGACTTAGGGGCCCCATCCTCCCATTTTTGATATGTACTCGTAAAAGGGAAAAGGGACGAATGTGTGACAGGAAAAGTGACAGCTACACCAAGGAATAAGTAAGTACTTTATAATAGCATGGAATTAATTTACTCATGGAATTAGTAAGTACTATATAGATTGTAAGTAGATGGTCGAAATTCGTAGTAATGAAAAATTATTTGAATAAATATTTCAGTATTTAGCGACTCTTTTTTTTTTTTTTTTTGAGGTTGGGAAATCATCAAATAACTTCTCCCGTTCTGGGCGGAGCGGGAGGGTGTGTCAGACTCTTACTGACTAAAACCCACCCGTATTCCTTCCTGTTGCCTGTGTTGCGGGGGCCTCGGTGACCCATAAGTACCTTCCCGCGACCCCGGCAGGCATTTAGCGACTCTGAGGTTAATAATTTACTTATTACCAAGATGAGATGTCAGATGTTACACATCATATGCGACTGTAAAGACTTACAAACAAGCGCGACACGCGACGCAACACAAAGGCACCGCTTGTAGTGCTACACCCGGTGCCTTTGTGACGCGTCGCGTGTCGCGCCTGTTTGAAGGAGCCTTAAGGCTCGCTCGTTATTTTTTTACCCAACTGCAATGCACCCGACGTTGTTTTTCACGTGTTCCTATGTATCTTTGTATGTGAGATTCTTTATACCCTCAAAGCATCCTGTCGGCTAGTCATTTTTTTATACATGAGGTGTTTGTCGACTCGTCTAGGTCGCGCGATGGTTATAGGCTAGATTTTATTTGTAAAATCAAAATGTTTGTGGCATCAAATCTGAGATTAATCGATAACTGCCACGAAGTGCACCAGACTACTTGAAACCTGAGCATGTTTTTAACTTTTTAGTTGCAATTGTTTTTTTTTTACTGGTGTAGGTACCTAATACTGATGATGCCTAGGTAAAAAAAAAATATTTAGTCCGTCAGTCAGATAATAAAAAAAATAGACACGTATTTTCTGGTTTATTATATTAATAAAAAATGACTTAGATAAAAACGCATTCAAGTTGGGGGGAGTGGGGGCTCGGTACGTCACAATTCAGTATAAAATCTAGCAAGGCGCGACGTCATGCCAGATTTTAAATCAATGTAACACCGTAATCTTAGTGATTACGTCAAAAAAGAAAATATACATACGTGTTCGATACTTTTTAATAATAAACTTGACGGACAAAATAAAATTTACAAAAAAAGACAACATAAACAAATATTGCTTTTCTTGATGCAGGGACGTTAATTGTTGAGGAGTTCTCCTGGTAAGAACCAGTAGAACTGTCACTCACCATATGCATTGTAAAGAGCATACATGGTTTAGCAACCATATTAAAGTACCTAATCGAATCGCAACTCGTTAATTAAATACTTCTTATTAATTAATTCCGGTGACCATCTGTCGTCTTCATCATCAATTCCACTCCACCAAATGGTGCTTTCCGAGAGCAAATACACAAGTTACTATAAAAAATACCTAAATCGCCGTAATAGGTGTGCCTTTAAAATTTAAGGAGTTCCCTCGATTTCCATGGGATCCCCTCATTAGATTATGACTTGGTGACAATGGGACCACTTTAGGTGCATACCCGTTAAAAAAAAAAAGAATTTTTAAAATCGGTACTCAATTGACGGAGAAATCGGCGAAAATACATAAAAAAAAAACACATAAATAAACGTCGAATTGATTACCTTCTCCTTTTGGAACTCAGTTAAAAAAAATGATAAATGATTTATTTTCTGTAAGTAGGTCTGTACAAACACTTTTACGTCAATCATATTTTTAAAATAAAGCTAGATGAGCTCGGCGTTTCCTATCTGACTACTCTGAGAAGAAAGGCCGAAACAAACTCAGAGGTCACAGTCTCCTTTACAGTCCAGACATAATCTTGGTCAGATCATGTGAAGGCCATGTAGATTGGTGTCTGAAATGGTTCTTTTGAGGAAAGAACCACACAGATTGAGTGGACTTGTCCAGTCAGTGCACGCATTTGTCAGTAATCGTGCAGCTCAACTCAGAACTTAAGGAGCTCAACGATTCAACGAACAATACCAAAGAAAGAACATTTGGGTAGGCCGCATAAATTACTCAAACTGCCAGACCATGATTAATACTAAATGAGAAAAAAAAACAACAATGACCCACATAGGCTTCAGATTCGCAATAATTGAAAACAATATAATACTTTACAAGTATATATTCAATTCCAAACAATATATTGAACTCCACAAAGTAAATATCGCCGTTATACAGCGAAAACCAATTAATACGCAAAAATCAGTTTTGCAAAAAACGCTATTAACATTTTTAATGACAAATATTTCTTACCTGCACCATGATTATGTAAATCATTAAGGTTATTTACGATTATATAATTCATCCTTTAATGAATGTAATGTAAATATTTGTATTCTACTTAGTGGTTTAATCCAAAAACTCTATTAAAGTTCATAGGGTACCCTAATTAATTGGTTTTCCCTGAATATGTACAATTTTTATTAATAGTAATTTATCGAGAAACAACTTAGATAACACTATCGTTAATGTTATAACACATTTTATTATAATTATTTACAAAAGTAAATTGAGTCCAAAGTTGTATTTGTCCATAGAAATAAAAATAAAACCAAAAATCCAAAAATTTACTTGGTTTTACCTGTACTAAAAACTGTTTTGAATGAATTTATTCCCAATGAAATAAAAAAAACTTGTTAGTTTTCGTTATTTCAACTATTTATACTCAGTTTCAATGGTTTAAGGATATTGATTATTATTAAATTAAAACCATGTCTTTAATTAAATGAAATTTGAATGCTAAATAAACAAATAAAAAAATAAAGAATACAAAAATTGTTCAATCTTCATCAGAAGATGTTAGAGGATCTTCGTCTGATGCAGTGCAATCAGGTAACATGACTTTGCATGCAACATTATTATTCAACCCTTGAAACCAAGCATAGAACTCTTCCGGAATAACCCATTTGTCACATAGTTGTAACAAGTCTTTTATTTATTGGCAGCACTGATGCTTAAAGGAGTTTTGTAAAGCTGTAATAGGGGGCGAGCCTATTGCCAACAACCGGACACACATCTAGACTCCGGGCTGCTACTGAGATATTCCAAATAGAAAAACCCAATAACACTTTGCCCGTCCCGGAAATCGAACCCAGGAGCTCATGCTCAGCAGTAGCGCTTGCAACCGCTAGACCAACGAGGCAGTTAATTTGGTTATGTAAATATAAATATTCATCACTACTAGAAGCATCTCTTATTTATTTTACTCATAGAGGGGGATGAAAAGCAGAGTGTGCCACACGGTACCAAAATTATTTAACCTCGAAGGACGTACTATCGGCCAAAGTTCCGCATGCTCACCTCTAAGGCGATAATCGTATAGCACAGCTCCCGACTCGATCGCCCGATGCAAGCGTTTTGACCAATGGGATGCACGAAGCCTATTTTAGTCGTGTTCGTATTAGTGTAATTATGTATAGAAGTGTGACACTCACACTAGGCGCGGGCTATGCTCACTTGTTTGTGAGATATTTTTTTAATAGGCACGGCCAGCGAGAGCTCTATGAATTATTATTGTTGACAAGAAGTAATTTCGTACTCATATCTTCCGTTTGGTTTAGAAAATGTATTATTGGTATTGCTATATTTAATTAGTATCAATAATAAAATATTTCCACAAAAATATAATAATTTAGAATAAGGAATGTCAAACAACAAAAATCATGTCTATTCTATCCACTATAATATTTAACTCTCTCCGACACATGGCCTCCTCTGACGGTTCTATAAATTTAGTTATTTATTAACACTTTCAATGCCTCCCCAATTTTCGCTATGTCCTATGCGATGCCACCAGACAAATCGCAGCGAACGCGCTAGGCGCGTTAACAGGCACCGCATAAAGCTATAAAATGTTTATATTGTCATCTTTTGTGTTTTATCAGCGTGAGGTGTTACTTGTGCAGTACTATTGCAAAGTAAATAACTACATTTAAATGTGTTTAAACTTGGAAACAATAATATAAAAAATCAGCCAGGTGCGAGTCGGACCACACACAATGAAAGGTTCCATAGTTAAGATAAATTTATCTCAAAAACAAACTTAACATTGTAGTCAAAAAACATGTTCATCGATATACGTCACAGTCAATTCTCCAACTGAAAATGTAAGTTGGTCGACAATAGTCGACCAACTTACATTTTCAGTTGGAGAATTGCGAACGAAATAAATAGGAAAAGTAGTGATAGTTTTCCTATTTATTTCATTATATATAGGTACTACTGCCATATTTTTTTTCACATATCCAAAATCAACCATTAATCTGGCAGAGGGAGGGGGACATTTGACTATCAAAAATGAGCACTTTAAAGCTTAATTGTATGCATACGGATCCCTGAATCGAAAATAGTTTTCACAAATCAGCAATATCTTTGAACGGTCTATCCAACGATACACCCACACTATGGGATAGACGAGAAAAAAAATATACAAAAAAATATATCATCCCCACTTTATGTGCAAGGAACGTACCCTAAAAAAACATTTTTTTCAAGATTACAGTTTACCACTTTGTTGGCGTGATTAGGAAAGAAAGAAAAAGTATTTATTGGGACTCGCACAGGAGATATAAATTAAACTAAAAAACACTCATAGAAACATTAAAAAAAAAAACAAAGTTAAATTAAAATAAAAACGAAGTCCTGTACGAGGCCAAAAGGCTCCTATCTCCGTTCATTAATATGTATACCCATGCCAAATTACAGCTTTCTAGTACTGAGTCTGTGAACTAAGCCGAGGACAGACAGTCAGAGAGCAAGACGGTCATGGCGAAACTGTTAGGGTTCCTTGTTGACTACAGAACCCCAAAAAGAAGCAAATTACGTAGTTTTGTTAGAAGTTGACAACATTTGGTGCCTTTTTCTTTTATTGCTGTTTTGATTGAAATAGCAAAATTACAGTAGTATTTGAACTCTGATAACAAAAACATAACAAAAAACTCTGATAACAAACCCAAACAAACAAACAACTTATCAGAGTTTTTGTTTATTGCTGTCACAACTTTTGCAACTGCTAAAAAATAAGTTCATTATCTAAGTACCATTGTTATTCAGTGGGAACGTCAGAACATCCGGTTAAACAATAGGACGGCATAATAGAAGGATCATAAAATACAGTTACAAAAAATGACGAAATATTTCTTCAACACACTTGCTTGAAAAGTGACTCTTATGGCAACGCATTTAGATTCATAATTCAGCTTATTATACAGTAGTGTTTTTACTTTACATTTATTTCCAATCAATCAATCATTAATCTCCGCAAAGTTTTTATGTCTAATTACAATGAATATTTTTGTGAATAAATGAAACTATTTTAGGTTACTTATGATAAATCAATCATCAAAATTACCATCGTTTCATAAAATTATATATTTTTCACTACATACTAATAATTTGCTTATTCAAAACATTATTTTGTGTTTATTATATTTTTTATATTGGCTGTTTAGCGTTTTGCCAGTGCCTTTATTTATACCTGCGCGCGAATTGCTAGCGCGGCGCGCTGAAGAAACAAAACCAGGTCGCCATTATCCATAAGTACGTTTTCATTGTGGTTAATTATTATTATCAAAAATGTTGACTTCAAGTAGGAAAGAAGGGGTGCGTGCAGAAAACCTCCTCGTGTGCCTGATTGCTGCTGGTTCCCTTCGAATACGTTCGGGGGAAAGAGCAGTCGTCGGGCCGGTGCATCCTGGGCACGGCCAATAGTCTCTCCATGTTTTGGAGAGGGTATTGACCGTGGCGAATTTCTGCGTGGCGGGGAGCTTCATGCTCGATCGTCGGTCGTCCACTCCCCTCTCTGCTTACAGAGAGCAGGTCGAGTGGGCGAAGAGTGGCGGTGCTTGCTGTGCACTTACCCTGCCAGCGAGCAAGCAGCGGGAGAATGATTCTTCCGTCCGCAACCGTCGAAATCGTAATCCGTAAAGAGACCACAGTCATGTTTTGTGGCTTGGAACGGGACGAGGATCTTGGCTTGATCGCCCGGATCGCGAGGAAGATAACCTCTATAAAAATTCCTCTAATATCAAGTTTTGGTGCGCGGCGAGGATATGAATGGCTGAGGAGTAGTGTCATCTGCAACTTCCGAGTTGTAGGTGGTGCATCAGTCGTTAGCGCACCCCCAGCCAGGGTACCAGTGGACCCCCTGGTTGAGTTACAAATTTACACTTACCTAGGGACAGGGGGTGAACCTAGGTGGACGTTTTAGATCCCCCACACTCGTGGGAACAGAAATGGTTAAACAAATAAAAAAAAACGAAAGTCAAGTGGAGGAGAGTGATGCGGGGTCGGAGTCCGACGCCGCATCTAGCGCAAAGAGCTCAGGTCGGAGCTCGGAGTACAAACAGGTGGACGGGAGAAGCCGAGAGTTCAGACGAACCTCGAAGCGCCCCAACTCGGGGTCGTCCTCCGACGAGGTTGTCGGTCGGAGGAAAAAAATCCACTGCAGCCGGCGGGGTGGGGCCCGAGGAGGAAAAGGGGTGGATAGAGGGCCCTCCACCAGGGAGGTCGGCGAGCCGAGCCGAGCCTGCCCAGCCGAGAAGGCCCAGCGAGCCGAGAGGCTCGCAAAGGCAGTGCAGGGCTCAGAGGCTCCTGGTGGTGGGCCGGACGCCGTTGGCGGCCCCAATTCGGAGCGTGTGGCCGGGTTCGCGGAGGTGGTGCTAGCCCTGATCAAGGGAGTGGCCGTGAAGAGGCTCAAGTCCTCTAAGGACCAGGCCATATCCGCGGCCACGGCCTCGATTGTGGCAGCAGAGGAGGCCCTTCACCTAGGGCCTCCTTCAGATGGCATGTCGGAGATGCGGGCGGAGGTCGCCCGCCTGACAGCCGCCATGGAGCTTCTCAAAAAGGAGAATGAGGAGCTCCGAGCGGACCTGGCTGGGCTCAGAAGAGCCGACTCCCAAGTGGAGCCGAAGGGGGGGCAGCAGCATGGGCAGGGGCAGCCCGTGCCTGCTGAAGACCGGGTTTTGACCCTGGTGCGGCAGGAGATGGCTTCCTTGCGGAGTCGTTTCTCCGCTCTAGAGGCCATAGTCCTGCGCCCCCCGTTAGCGGCGAGCCAGCCGGCCTCGGGCCAGCGCAAAGCCCTGTCGCCGTCGTATTCTGCCGCCACAGGTGCCACGGCCAAACCGGGGTCGTCGGGGCAGCCAAAGGGCGGGGCGAATGCGCGGGCCGCGAAAGCTCCAGCCCCAGAGGCGAAGACTCCGGCCGCGGCGGCGAGGGCCCCAGCCCTGGCGTCGAGGGCTCCGGTGGCGAGACGGCCGCCCCCGCCTCCTAAATCTCTTCCGGCCGATGCCGAATGGCAGGTAGCCGGAGAGAAGAGGAAGGCGGCTAAGGCGAAAAGGGCGGCCAAAAAGAGGGAGAGGCGGCAGCGGCGCAAGGAGCGAACCGCCGCGGCTAGGCTCCGCGCCCCGAATTCCGCAGCTGTAGTGATCACACTACAGCCGGATGCGGAGAAGAAGGGCGTGTCCTATAGGACGGTAATGGCGAAGGTGGGTGAGGCGGTGCGCCTGGAGGAGCTCGGCGCAGCAAAAGGCCTCAGAATGAAGGTGACGGCGACTGGGGCCCGAATGGTGGAGGTCCCCGGTAGGGCCAGTGGCCCGGCCGCTGACGCCCTGGCCGAAAGGCTTAGGGCGTCACTAAATGCGGACGAGGTCCGAGTGTCCAGGCCCACCAAATGCGCTAGCATGCGCATCACGGGCCTGGACGACTCCGCGACGGAAGAAAAGGTGGTCGCCGCAGTGGTTAGGACCGGGGGATGCTCTGCCGAGCAGGTGAAGGCAGGCATCATCCGTCCTGACTCCACGGGGCTGCAAACCGTTATGGTGAGCTGCCCCGTGTCGGCGGCCAAAAAAGTTACCGGGGAGGGCCAACGGCTGTTGGTGGGCTGGGTTTCCGCGCAGGTGAAACTGCTGGAACCCAGACCTCTGAGGTGCTTCCGCTGCCAGGTGGGCAACCACGTGCAAGCGAATTGCACCTCGGAGGTGGACCGCAGCGGTCTTTGCTACCGCTGCGGTCTGCCCGGGCACAAGGCCGGCTCGTGCAATGCCGCGCCGCACTGTGCCGTATGTGCGGCGGCTGGCAAGCCGGCCGAGCACCGGATGGGGGGCAAAGCCTGCGCCCCACCCACCAAAGCCAGGGCCAGAGGCAAGCCCTCCGCCAACGCCGTCACCGCTGCAGCCGCCACCACTGCCACCGCCGCTGCCGCCTCCAACACCGCCGTCGTCGCCGTCGCCACCGTGGCCGCTGCGGCAGGCCCTTCTCAGGGGGCTGGGAAGGAGGCCCAAGAGGGGGCTGACATGGAGTGCCATTAATGGCCCCATTACGCCTCCTCCAGGCGAACATCAACCACTGCGCCGCCGCTCAGGATCTGTTGCTCCAGAGCATGGCGCAGTGGTCGATTAACATCGCCGTGGTCGCTGAGCCGTACTTTGTCCCGCCCAGGGATGACTGGGTGGAGGACCTGAGCGGCTCAGTGACCCTAATTTCGTCGGCCGCCGCCGGTACCCCGTCCCTCGAGGCCGTCAAGAGAGGACGGGGCTGCGTAGCAGCACGGTTCGGGGAGATTGTCGTGGTGGGGGTCTACCTCTCTCCGAACCGAACTCTTGCCGAGTTCCACAACTCCCTTGCGGAGTTGAGAGACGTCGTCGTCGGGTTTGGTTCCCTCCCCGTGTTCGTCCTCGGGGACTTCAATGCCAAGAATTTGGCTTGGGGTTCCCGGTTAACGGACACACGGGGCAGGATGGTGGAGGACTGGGCTCTGGAGACAGGCCTGGTCGTCCTAAACCGGGGTTCTGTCCCCACGTGTGTGCGGATGCGGGGTGAATCAGTGGTGGACATCTCGTTCGCCAGCCCCGCTCTGTCGCCGCGTGTAGTTGACTGGCGTGTCATGGAGGGGGTGGAGACCTATTCCGATCACCGGTATATCCGGTTCGACGTCTCCGCCCAGACCTCGGACGCGCCGGTCCGACGGGCCCCGAGTGGTCCGCGGTGGGCGCTGAAGCAGCTGGACCGGGAGCTCCTCCTGGAAGCCTCGATCGTGCAGGCCTGGGTGTCACCACCGGACAGGCCTGCCGACATCAACGACGAGGCGGAGTGGTTCCGGGAGGCCATGTCCGACATATGTGACGTGGCAATGCCCCGGGTCCAGCCTGGACGTGCCTCGCGCCAGGTGTACTGGTGGTCGCAGGAGCTGACGGCTCTGCGCACTGCGTGCGTGGCTGCGCGACGCCGGTACACCAGGCACCGCAGGCTCCGTATCAAACCTCCGGATACGGAAGCCATTCAGGCGGAGCTATACGAGGGGTACAGAGCAGCGAAGACCGCCCTCCAAGCGGAGATCCTGCGGGCCAGGGGGTTGGCCCGCGAGGAGTCGCTGGGGACTCTAGACAGGGACCCGTGGGGACGCCCGTACAAGGTGGTGCGGGATAAACTCCGCCCATGGGCTCCCCCGCTAACGCAGAGTCTCCGGCCCCAGCTTATGGAGGACGTGGTGAGCGCTCTGTTCCCTTCGCGAGGGGAACACTCCTCCCCGCCTATGGCTCCGCCTACTGCGGTGCCTGATGCGGACCACACCGCCGACGACGACGACGATGCTCCGGAGGTGACCGAGGGAGAAATGAGAGCGGCGGTACGCAGGCTTAATGCCAAAAATACCGCCCCAGGACCCGACGGCTTACCTGGGAAGGCCTGGGTCCTGGCCTTGGAGGCTCTCGGGCCTCGACTTAGGGGGCTCCTAAGCGCATGCATGGAGAGGGGCCAGTTCCCGCTTCGCTGGAAGACGGGGAAACTGGTCCTCATAAGGAAGGCAGGGCGCCCTGCGGACTCTCCGTCCGCTTATCGGCCCATCGTGCTACTCGACGAGGTGGGCAAGCTCTTTGAAAGAGTAATTGCAGACCGCCTCGTCGGCCAGCTGGTGCGGGTGGGGCCGGATTTGGCGGAGAGCCAGTTTGGTTTCCGCAGAGGGCGCTCTACGGTGGACGCCATCATGCGTGTGCGAGCCCTGACGACAGGGAATGCTGTTGCCCAGGGTGGGGTCGTCTTGGCGGTGTCCCTAGACATCGCCAATGCCTTCAATACCCTGCCCTGGAGTTGCATCAGGGAGGCACTCCGGTATCACCGGATGCCGACCTACCTCTGTCGTGTGGTCGAGGCCTATTTGACGGACAGGGCCGTCATCTACCCCGGTCACCAGGGAGTGTGGAACCGGCAAGAGATGTCGTGCGGTGTCCCACAGGGATCGGTCCTGGGGCCGCATCTGTGGGACATCGGATACGACTGGGTGCTGCGCGCCGACCTCCCTAGCGGCGTCAGCGTAGTGTGCTACGCTGACGACACGTTGGTCCTGGCGCAGGGGAGGTCGCACCAGGCGGCGGCCGAATTAGCGGCACGTGGGGTTGCGACAATCGTCGAAAGGATCCGGCAATTGGGACTCGAGGTGGCCCTGCACAAGTCCGAGGCCATGTGTTTTCATGGTCCTCGGAACGCGCCACCGTTGGGGTCCCAAATAACGGTAGGAGGGGTTTCTATCGGCGTCGAGTCGACGATGAAGTACTTGGGACTCGTCCTCGACAGCCGGTGGAACTTCGTGGAGCATTTCCGACGTTTGGCTCCCAAACTGGAGCGGGCGGGCGCTGCATTGAAGCGGCTCCTGCCCAATCTAGGGGGTCCAAACGCCTCCTGCCGGAGGCTCTACGCGGGGGTCGTGCGGTCCATGGCCCTCTACGGGGCACCTGTATGGGCGCGCTCTCTGGCGCTGCGGCCAGCTCGCCGGTTGAGCGCGGCCCAAAGGGTCATGGCCATCCGGATGGTCCGAGGATACCGCACGGTCTCCTGTGAGGCAGCTAGCCTCCTTGCCGGATTGCCGCCATGGGATCTGGAGGCAAAAGTCCTCGCGCACGTATGGGAGTGGCGCGAGGAGGCGAAACGCCGGGGCGTAAGCCCGCTGCCGCGAGAAATCGCGGCACAGCGGACGGAGCTCCGGCGGGATCTCATGGCGTCATGGAAAGTACGGTTGTTGCAACCCAGTGCTGGGCACGCCACGATTGCGGCGATAAGTCCCCTCTTTGAGGAGTGGCTGGAGAGGCGCCACGGCGTCCTCACCTTCCGCGTGACGCAGGTCCTCACCGGACACGGCAGTTTCGGGAGGTTCCTGTGTCGGATAAGGCGGGAGGAAACGTCCGGGTGTCACCACTGTGTGGATCGCCTGGAGGACACGGTGGAGCATACGGTGGAGGTCTGCCCGGCTTGGGCAGAGCACCGCCGTGTCCTCGTGGAGGCGATCGGCGGCAGAGACCTCTCGCGTCCGGCCCTGGTTCAGGCCATGGTACGGAGCGAGAGGGCATGGGCAGCCGTCACCTCCTTCTGCGAAGCAGTAATGCTCGCAAAGGAGGAGGCGGGACGGTTGAGGGAAAGGCAAGTTTCGCGCCCTCTCGCCCCTAGCCGCCGCAGGAGACGCCCAGGGCGTCGGGAATCCCGGGCGGATTTCCGGCCACCGTAGGCGCGGGCTTGCGGACGGTGAGCAATGGGTAGCTCACCGTCCGGTAAGGACCAGGCCCGGGTCGACGGCGCGTCGTATTCCACGCGCGCCTCAAAGAGATGTCGTCAGCACAAAAGTAGGGGTCCACTAGGGCCGATGCCTGCCGGGGTCGCGGGAAGGTACTTATGGGTCACCGAGGCCCCCGCAACACAGGCAACAGGAAGGAATACGGGTGGGTTTTAGTCAGTAAGAGTCTGACACACCCTCCCGCTCCGCCCAGAGCGGGAGAAGTTATTTGATGATTTCCCACCCTAAAAAAAAAAAAAAGTAGGAAAGAAGAGTGAGGAGCAACACGTAGATTTGACCCCCCAGGAAATACTAATCGAGGCACGAAACGCGAGTGACAGCCTGTTGCCACCAAAAACTAGGGAGAAATACCTAGCAGCCTACGAAACTACTAACAAGTCTGTTTTATTCCTCTCAGGTTGAAAACCGTCGTATGAAATGCGTGTGTATTGATCATTACACACTTGGCTCCTTTATCGGAGTAATACCGGCTCGAGTGTAGTGGGTGACCAAAATAGCACACTTGTATCTGTACATTTTTTGTTACATACCCTATACTCACACAAATGCATATTGTCTCTAATTGGATGAAACCAGGAAGGGGTTTGTCTGTCGCTAGCTGCGCTTACCGGAGAAATATTTTCTTAAGTGAGCATGCTTAAGTTTTGCCAATAGTACTTTGAATCCCTCGCTACGCTTAGGATTCTACTCTTGAATCCCTCGCTAGGCTCGGGATTCTACTCTAGAATCCTTCACTTCGCTCTGGATTCAAACAATCGCTCTCGCCCTCAATACATTATTTTGGTCCCTTATGACACAATCTACTATTGTTGTACTCGTCTCAGGTGTTACTGACGAAGGGTAGAATAGAATAGAATAGAATAGAATAGAATACTCTTTATTACGTACACCATAAAAATTACAGATACAAATGTATTAATGTATTGTTGTAAGTATTTTCGAGAGACTTTTTCTTTTTATTTCTTGTACCATAGCCATGCTCTCTTTGTGTTTCCGGTTCTATATTTGCCCAATCCGTGTTTTCTTTTTTTTTTAAACGTCGTTGGTGGAAAACTTCTCAGACATGTTGTAATTGTAAAATATCTTTGACTCTCCTTTAATATACGTCAATCGCTTTATCTTTAACCACTTTACAACTTTTCCGTCTGTATCCTTAGTTGTATTTTTCTGAATTTGGTCCGATACGAGTTTCAAATCTTTAAATTAAAAATATTTAAATTCTTTGATTTTGTATGGTTCTTTCACAACTTTGTTGTTGTCTTTTTTGTATATGTTTTAGATGACCACGTGAAGCAATAAGCACTGTTAGGTAGAGTGCTTTCATAAATTGTTAAATTATACTCTGTTAATTTTCACCACTAGGAATCTGCAGAATTGCTTGTAAATCGAACGATACTGATACAAACTCCCTTTCTATACTAGCCCTTTCTTTATCTTTTGATTTTTCATTGTTACAAGCTTATTTTCTAGCAATGTGCTCTTGGTATTTCACTTCCAGATTGGAATTATTGTTTGCATCTACACGAGCATACTTAGTGCATAGCAGACAATGATCTTTTTTGATGATATGTTATCTCAGACACAGGTTTTTCACACTCTTCAACATAAAGAGAAAATCTTCCCGATGGACAATTTACAATCCAAATACTTGCGCTTGGAATCTTTCCTTATGTAATGACTTTCCATTGATGGAGACGACCGAATGTGATTACGAACTTCTTCTACTTTTTCACAGGGTGTTTTATTACTTGGCTCACGACGTCCACGAGGATCGTAGTCTTGTATAAAGTGGCCAATGAGATCTCTATTATTGATAGCATTATGTATCACGCTTTGGGAAATGCACAGAGTTTTGCAGAAAAACTTTTGAGAGGCATTAATTTTATCTTCTATTTTAAAAAAGCACTGTGTGGTGTAAGCCCTTGTAATAGCTCGTTTTCTTTCGATCAATAACGTTTTGGTTATTTTGACTTCCAAGTTAGTTAATAGGAATTTTTTCTGTCCAACGTAGTCTAAGCTCCAATACCTACATATGAACATTCTAGCCTCTTCGTTGATTTTGTTAGAGCAATCGAACCTGCACTTCGAGCAGTCTATTTGTTTTGGCCATTTTTGCATCTAACTTTGTTTTATGAGATGAGCACTCACACAACGTATAACTAATTAAAAACCTCAATTTTTCTGCCGCCGAAGTGCACGGGCACGAAAGACAAACAATTATAAACAAAGAAGAAGCAGCGCCACCGCGTGGGACGCGTTTGTAATCTAGTTTAATCGTTTTTCCCTGTAGTGATTTCAAGTTGCACTGGCGTTAAATATCCTCAGAATACCAATTAATTAGATATACATCTTTTTCATACTAGCACCATTGCGCAGTACACATTATTTAATTGATTTAACCGGTTATAATTATTTTTCGCTGTAGAAAAAATCTTAAATGTCGTTAGTATCTTCAAAGAAAATAATGTATTTAGATCTGCGCCTTTTTCGTAGATGAAGGGATTTGTTTGACACGGTTAGAGTCGTCGGGTAAAAAAAAAAATAACTCAATGTAATAGTTTGTATCTGTAGTGTGCATACAGTGTAACTAAATTAAGTCTTCCTAAATGGTTGTTTCTGACAAAAAAAAAACTAAATTGTGAAAGTGCTCTTGAGGTAAAGCCGGCTAAATCGTTTTAAATGAATGTCATTTGAGCAAAATCTTTAGTAGTCATAATTAGGTCTGGTTACCTTTTCTGCATGAGAAATATTCTCGGAAGTGTTCGAAATAATTGGTCTTCCGATTGGCTATCTCAAAGAATATGCGACTTAACTTTAATAGGTTTTCGCAGAAGAAAGAGCACGAAAAATAGAGTAGGATAGTACTGTTAAGTCATTTTTCATAAAATCTCGAGATAATTGGTTTTCGCTGTATAACGGCGATATGTCAAAAGTGTATATAAATAAAATAAAAGTTTCAATATGCAATAATTGGAGCAGCTTAATCGCAAGCCTTTTTGCCCTCAATATAATCTTTAACGGTATAAAAGGATTTCTGGCACAACTCACTTTTAATAATTGATTTGAATTTATTAAGGCTTAGATCTTGAACGTGGCTTGGAAGTTTATTATAAAAACGTATACATTGACATCTGAATGAGCCACCTATTTTCTTGAGCCTTGTTGTAGGTACAACCAATTTGTGTTTGTTCCTAGTATTTATATTATAGATATCACTATATTTTTTAAACAATTTTATATTTTTATGGGCATATAAAAGATTTTCAAAAATATACTGAGAGGGCACAGTCATTACATTAATCTCCTTAAATTTCTCTCTGAGAGAGTGTCTCGGACTTAATCTTTAAATTGACCGAACAGCTCTTTTCTGCAAAACAAAGATAGTCTGAATGTCAGTGGCATTTCACCACAACAGAATAAATGTTTATCATCATCCCTCTTATGTACATATACTCACATCATAATTGCTGACACCAATCTTGTTGATATCACAGACAATATCGGGGACGATCTTGTACTGCTTTATGGTTGTAGTGATCGCATAGATCTGATTGGTCGTGCCGTCGGGGGCGGGGCCTCCGTTGGCACAGTTGAATTTGATGCCGAAGTCATTGTCTATGCCGCCGGGGTTGTGGGAGGCTGTGAGTACAATTCCACCTGAAAGAAAATACATATTTATTTATGTGCTAAGAAATTGGCTTTAGAAGTTAAATGAGTTGTTGTTTTTGTACATACTTCCTTGATATATATCTTTTATTATTTGTATAGATTCTTTTATATTTTGTGAATGTGAGAACCTTGTAGGCTTAATAGACTGTAGATTTCTAGACCATTTTTTTTTTAAGTACCTGGTACTTCTTGACAGGCCTACACTGTCCTCCCATACCTATTAGCACTGTAATTGAAACCATTGTAAAAGCCAATTATTTTCAAAAGAGTAACCGTGGAGTTTCTGGCCGGCTCTTCTCCATAGGAAACGACCAATTGGAACCGTGTACCTAGCTTCTGACGTTTCATAAGTGCCCATGTAGGTTTATGTGAATTATAAAATACTTCCAAAAAAAACACTACAAAGTGAAAATAACTTTAATTTCGGAAGTCTTTGGATCTGTATTTTAATTTTTTGCCACCGACTTCCAAAATTAGTTATTTTTCACTTTGTAGTGTTTTTTTGGAAGTCGGTTGTTTTTTTTTATAAAAAGTTTTTTATTTTTCACTTTTTAGTGGGTCAATTTGTAATTTATATAAGTTACAATAGCCTAATATCAACTGCTCATCACCTTTTACAAAATATTGCTTTTCTTGTTGCAGGGACGTTAATTGTTGAGGAGTTCTCCTGGTAAGAACCAGGAGAACTGCCACTCACCATATGCATTGTGAAGGACATAAATGGATTAGCAACCATATTAAAGTACCTAATCGCAACTCGTTAAATATTTCTTATTAAGTAGTTCCGGTGGCCATCTGTGGTCCTTTCCGAGAGCAAATGCACAAGTTACTATAAAAAAAACCTAAATCGCTATAGGTGTGCCTTTAAAATTTGAGGATTTCCCTCGATTTCCATGGGATTATGGCTTGGTGACAATGGGACCACCTCGGAAGCATACCCTTTCAAACAAAAAACAAGAATTTTTAAAATCGGTCCACAATTGAGGGAGAAATCGGCGAACATATAATCCATTAAAACATATATACCTCCTCCTCCTTTTTGAAGTCGGTTAAAAATATTTTGATTTAATTTGTTTGTAGCAGCCCGGAGTTTGTATTTGTGCTCGTTGGACGGCAGTAGGCCCTTATAACATGGGACTGGCGAAATTAAGGTTTACTAAACACTTCTGCCTACTGCTTCTTCGTACAGCTAGGGCTACCAACCCTTCTATATAATATAATATTCTGTTTTATTAGAGGCCTATCCTTACCTGTTATAAAACAAAGTCCCTCTCGCCATGTCTGTTTGTCTGTCTCAACGCGATAAACTCAAAAACGGTTTTCACCAATGGACGGAGTGTGAGAAAGAGACAATTCATTAAGGTTTTGTGTAAATTTGCTGAAATATGACGATTATTGTTGAAGATGTCGGAAAAAATCATACCTACTGGGAGATTTACTGGCGTGCGTCGCGTAAACCGTACAAGATACATAAAATGTATGTTCTACAGGATTGTACATCTTAAAAAGTTCAACAAAAAAGTCCGCGATAGCATATTTATGTATACCTTCTAAGGATGACCCACATTAAATATTTCAGTATTTCAGAATTTGATAAAAATTCATTGTTATTTCCAAAGGTAGGTATTTAACCCGTATTATATGTATTCCTTATTCAATAAAATATCATTTCATTTAGATTAAAAGATGCCTTTACATCATATCATTTATATGAATACTTTAAAATATAACGCTGATCAAAATTAAGCGTAACAAAATAATTACGGTTGACTGTGGCGGGCGCAGTGCTGGAATCAATGACCTTTTCCTTGGCTATGAGGTATGGGATCGCTTCGTTTTCTTTAAATCCCGGTAAAAAAAAAACATATCCATTTTAAAGAATAAAAATGTTTTTAAAACATATTTACAATTTTTTTTCGTCATCTTCTATATTTTTACGGGAAATGGCTTCGAAATAACTATATTTGATATAAATAAGTTGGCAACCTCAACTACAGCCTTCAGCCATGATGTTAAGAACGAAAAATAGATAAGGTAGCTGTTTGTTAATTTAAAAAAAAAGGCTTACTGCGTTTTTTTGGGTGGGAAATTATCAAATAACTTCTTCCGCTCTGGGCGCAGCGGGAGGGTGTGTCAAACTCTTACTGACTAAAACCTACCCGTAATCCTTCCGTTGCCTGTGTTGCCAGAGGCCTGGGTAACACTTTCGAACTTCCACGCGACCCCGACAGTCATCGGCCCTAGCGGACCCCTACACTTGTGCTGACATATCTTTGAGGCGCGCGTGGAACACAACGCGCCGTCGATCCGGGCCTGGTCCTTATCGGACGGCGAGCTACCCATTGCTCAACGTCCGCAAGCCCGCGCCTACGGTGGCCGGAAATCCGCCCGGGATTCCCGACGCCCAGGGCGTCTCCTGCGGCGGCTAGGGGCGAGAGGGCGCGAAATTTGGCTTTCCCTCAACCGTCCCGCCTCCTCCTTCGCAAGAATTACTGCTTCGCATAAGGAGTTGACGGATGCCCATGCCCTCTTGCTCCGTACCATGGCCTGAACCAGGGCCGGACGCGAAAGATCTCTGCCGCCGATTGCCTCCACGAGGACACGGCGGTGCTCTGCCCAAGCCGGACAGACCTCCTCCGTATGCTCCACTGTGTCCTCCGGGCGATCCACACAGTGGTGATACCCAGACGTTTCCTCCCGCCTGATCCGACACAGGAACCTTCTAAAGCTGCCGTGTCCGGTGAGGACCTGCGTCAGGCGGAAGGTGAGGACACCGTAGTGCCTCTCTAGCCACTCCTCAAAGAGGTGACTTATCGCCGCAATTGTGGCGTGCCCAGCACTGGGTTGCGACAATCGCACTCTCCATGTCGCCATGAGATCCCGTCGGAGCTCTGTCCGCTGTGCCGCGATTTCTGGCGGCAGCGGAGTTACACCCCGGCGTTTCGTCTCCTCGCGCCACTCCCATACGTGCGCGAGGACTTTTGCCTCTAGATCCCATGGCGGCAATCCGGCAAGGAGGCTCGCCGCCTCACCGGAGACCGTGCGGTATCCCCGGACCAGCCAGATGGCCATGACCCTTTGGGCCGCGCTCAACCGGCGGGCTGGCCGCAGCGCCAGGGAACGCTCCCACACAGGAATGCCTCCCTGATACAACTCCAGGGCAGGGTATTGAAGGCATTGGCGATGTCTAGAGACACCGCCAAGACTACCCCACCCTGGGCAACAGCATTCCCCGTCGTGAAGGCCCGCACGCGCATGATGGCGTCCACCGTAGAGCGCCCCCTGCGGAAACCAAACTGGCTCTTCGTCAAATCCGGCCCCACTCGACCCAGCCGCCCGACAAGGCGGTCTGCAATGATTCTTTCAAAGAAAAGCCCACCTTGTCGAGCAGCACAATGGGTTGATATGCGGACGGAGAGTCCGCAGGGCACCCCGGCTTCTTTATGAGGACCAGTTTCCCCGTCTTCCAACGAAGCGGGAACTGGTCCCTTTCCAAGCATGCGCTTAGGAGCCCCTTACTCGAGGCCCAAGAGCCTCCAAGGCCAGGACCCAAGCTTTCCCGGGTAAGCCGTCGGGTCCTTGGGCGGTATTTTTGGCATTCAGCCTGCGTACCGCCATTCTCATCTCATCTACCTCAGTCACCTCCGGAGCATCGTCGACGTCGTCGGCGGTGTGGTCCGCATCGGGCACCGCAGTAGGCGGAGCCATGAGCAGGGAGGTGTGGTCCCCTAGGGAACAGAGCGCTCACTACGTCCTCCACAAGCTGGGGCCGGAGACTCTGCGTCAGCGGGGGAGTCCATGGGCGGAGTTTATCCCGCACCAGTTTGTATGAGCGTCCCCACGGGTCCCTGTTGAGAGTCCCCAGCGACTCCTCACGGGCCAGTCCCCTAGCCCGCAGGATCTCCGCTTGGAGGGCGGTCTGCGCCGCTCTGTACCCCTAGCACAGCTCCGCCTGCATAGCTTCCGTATCCGGAGGCCGAATACGGAGCCTGCGTTGCCTGGTGTACCGGCGTCGCGCAGCAACGCACGCAGTGCGCAGAGACGTCGACACCTGCGACCACCAGCACACCTGGCGCGAGGCACGACCAGGTTGGACCCGGGGCATTGCCACATCACATATTTCAGACATGGCTCCCGCAACCACTCCGCCTCGTCGTTGATGTCAGCAGGCCTGCCCGGTGATAACACCCAGGCCTGCACGATCGAGGCTTCCAGGAGGAGGTCCCGGTTCAGCTGCTTTAGCGCCCACCGCGGAAGGTTTACTGCCTGACGACGACATCTGTCGTGCCGTTTTTATTGTGAATATTAGAAAAAATCAAACACGGGTAAAATCCATCATCGGTGAAATAACAAGTCACATTTATTTTATGTACTATCGGCAAAACTTAAGCATGCTCACTTAAGAAAATATTTCTGCGGCAAGCGCAGCTAGTGACAGACCACACCTCTTCCTGGTTTCGTCCAATTAGAGGCAATATGCAGTTGTGTGAGTATTGGGCGGGTAACAAAAAATAACAACAGACATACTAGTACATTATGATACAAGTGTGTGATGTTGGTTACTAACTACACTTGAACCGGTATTGTTCGCGCGAGCCGAAGACGAGCGCGATAAGGGCGCCGAGTGAGTAATTATCAATACACACGCGTTTCATACGATGGTTTTCAACTTGAGAGGAAAAAACAGACTTGTATTGTTATTATAGTTTCGTAGGCCGCTAGGTATTTCTCTCTAGATTTTGGTGGCAAAAGGCGTGTCACTCGCGTTTCGTGCCTCGATTTAATTTCCGGGGGTGGTCAAATCTACGTGTTGCTCGTCGCTCTTCTTCCCTACTTGAAGTCAACATTTTTGATAATAATTAACCACACAACGAAAACGTTAACGAGTATTTATAGAAAATGGCGTGCTGGTTTCGTTTCTTCCGCGCGCCACGCTAGCGATGCGCGTCCAGGTGTAAATAAAGGCACGGCAAAACCGCTGAACAGCCCATATAAAAATATAATAAAAACAAAATAAAGTTTTGAATACGCAAATTAAGGTAAATTCGTAGTGAAAAATATATCATTTGAAGAAATGATAATAATTTTGATGATTGATTTATCATAAATGTATCCTAAAATAGTTTATTTATTCTCAAAAATATTCATTGTTTTTAGATATAAAAACTCTTTGCGGAGATTGAGAAAAATTACTGTAAAGTAAAAATACTAGTGTAATAAACGCTGAATTATGAACCTAAATGCGTTGCTATAAGAGTCACTTTACAAGCAAGTGTGTTGAAGAAATATTTTGTCATTTTTTATGACCGTATTTTATGGCCCTTCTATTAAGCCGTCCTATTGTTTAACCGGTTGTCGACCAATAACAATGGTACTTAGATAATGAACTTATTTTTATTGCAGTTGCAAAAGTTGCGACAGCAATAAACAAAAATCTCTGAAAAACTGCGTCAACTATTGGTTCAAACACTACTGTAATTTTGCTATTTCAATCAAAACAGAGCAATAAAAGAAAAATATACCAAATGTTGTCAATTTCTAACAAAACTACGTAACTTGCTCCTTTTTAGGGTTCCGTAGTCAACAAGGAACCCTTAAAGTTTCGCATTGTCCGTCTGTTCGCTGTCCCTGGCTTAGCTCACAGACTCTTACTACTAGAATACTGTAATTTGGCATGGGTATACATATTAATCACGCCAACAAAGTAGTAAACTAAAATCTTGAAAAACATTTTTTTAGGGTACGTCCTTTGCACGTAAAGTGGCGATGATAACTTTTTTCTCCTATCCCATAGGTGTATCATTCGATTGGCCGTTCAAGAATATTGCTGATTTTCAAAGCAATTTTTCGATTCAGGGATCGATATGCGTGTTATTAAGCTTTAAGTTCCCAAGTTTAAACACATTTAAATGCAGTTATTTACTTTCCAATAGCACTGCACAAGTAACAAGTCGCACGCTGATAAAACACAAAAATGTCAATATAAACATTTTATACCTTTATGCAGTGTCGGTTAACGCACCTAGCGCGTTCGCTGCGATTTGTTTGCCGGCATCGCATAGGACATCGCGAAAATTGGAGAGGCAGTGAAAGTAATGATAAATAACTAAATTTATATACCCGACAGAGCATAGCCATGTGTCGGAGAGAGGTAAATATCAAAGTGTATAGAATAGACATAATTTGTTGTTTGACATTCCTTATTCCAAATTATTATATTTTTTATGGAAATATTTTATTATTGATACTAATTAAATATAGCAATACTACATCATATACAGCATATTACATTTTCTAAACCAAACGGAAGATATAAGTACGAAATGACTTCTTGTCAACAATAATAATTCATAAAGAGCTCTCGCTGGCCGAGACCATTAAAAATGATCTCACAACAAGTGAGCATAACACGCGCCTAGTATGAGTGTCACACTTCTATACATAATTACGTTATAACGAACACGACTAAAATACGTTTCGTTCATCCCATTGGTCAAAACGCTTGCATCGGGCGATCGAGTCGTAAGACGTGCTGTACGATTATCGCCTTAGAGGTGAGCATGCGGAAGTTTGGCCGATAGTACATCTATCATTTATTTAGAATTGACTTATCTTGTATATTAACTTTTGTTAAAGTTCCCCTCATCAGAAAATATATATAATAAGTTAATTAGTTATTGCAATAATAATAGCCATCTCGAGTAGTTTAGTTATTTTATTAGTGTACCTAAGTATCCAATTGCCATAGCAACTGGACATTTATAAATCATCATTATGAGCGTTGATCCCGCGCGAGCTGGCAACGGCGCATCCATCATCGGTGAAATAACAAGTCATATTTCTTTTACGTACATCTATCATTTATTTAGTTAGAATTGACTTATCTTATTTATTAACTTTAGGCAAGGCTAAGGTTCTTTATCAATCAGAAAATATATATAATAAGTTAATTAGTTATTGCAATGATAACAGCCATCTCGAGTAGTTTAGTTATTTTATTAGTGTAAGTATCCAATTGCCATAGCAACTGGACATTTATAAATCATCATTATGAGCGTTGATCCCGCGCGAGCTGGCAACGGCGCATTTCTAGAGGGTTGTCGTGATTATTTGATTAAATGTAAATCAAAGTACTATTTTTTTCAGCCAAGTACTAGAATCTTTGTATTTTATAATGAGGTATTTTTAACATTTACCTAAATAAAATTATATTTTTTTCGTAATACCTACTGCAAATACCGAAATAACTGTCAGTAAATAACATACACGTTCTTATAAATACCATGGATCTAATGCCTGGCTGAAAAAAAAAATAGTAAGTACTTTGATTTAAATTTAATAAAATAATCATAAAACCTAGAAATGCGATGTTGCCAACTCGCGCGGGATGAACGCATAAGAGCGTTGCTAAGCTTGCAACATGCTAAGTCAAGACTTAAGGTCAGGCGTTATCATTATTTTACATGTTTGATCTACAGACGATCAATCGATAATGGGATCATATAGTACTTACTTTCCGGAGTAAATTGTCACCATTTTGTCGATCTAACTAATGTATTTTCAGGGTTCCGTAGCTCAAATAGAAAACGGAACCCTCATAGGATCACTCGTGTGTCTGTCTGATTTGGTACACAAGAATTTATGTGCCCCAAACACGGACGTGTAGCGTACCTAAATGAATGATTTTTGAAAACAAGGGTCACTATTAAAAAAAACAGTTTTGCAGACTGTACCGTGTGACATATCAAATGAAAGTACTTGTTGTGAGGGGTCTCTAAAATATATTAATTTCATACTTTTCAAAAAGATAATTTATAAAGTTATTAAGACGCTGACAACACCTAAACCGCGGTCACTGTCAGATTGCATAGAAAAGAAAGAGAAGCGCGACGACAAAACGCTTGTAATTTATTGCAAAATATGAAGTAATTATCTATTTACTCAGAATTGAGTTGAGTAATCGAAAATAAAAAACAACCAAGTTCTGCATTAGAATAAGACGTACTTGTTATTAATTAAATACGTAATTTATGTTGGTATTTAATACAGATATTTTGGATTAGAACTCAAGGTAAGAGGTTAGTTTAACGTTAGTTTGTATCGAGATTTTTTTTTCAAAACGTGTTTTGGTGACAACCAAGTTCTGGGAAATATGTTCAAAATTAACATATATTTTTTCCGCTACCACAAACTATACAGATTTGGCAATTTTCTTTCTTAAGAGAAGCCTATTTTGGTCAATTGGGTCTTGTCAGCGCCTTAAAGAAATAGATGAAAATTGCCTATATTTGCCCACCGAATTTTATCTCCGAAACTACAAATTATAAAATTTAAAAAAAAATAACAGAAAATACTTCTTTCTATACTTATAGATTTCCGGAAAACCTATAAGAAGTCTATTGTGTTCAAAATACAATGGTAAATCTCTCAATATTATGCGTACAAACTTACATTTGCAGTTGGAATGTATAGGAACACGTTTTTCAATACAATGTTTCAATGCAATTTTCACTTGTCACCGGACGGTTTTTTTGGTAACTGAGATCATAGGCTTTGGCATATATTCTCAGTCAGCAAAGGTAGGGTGAGACCAGCCCTAAGTTAAAGACAAAATAATTTAAAATAACAAAATATCGACGGTATTTGTCGACCATGAGTACAAAGTTCAAAATCGCGAAAAAATTTAATATCATCGTATTGAACTGTTTAATCTAACACTCAAAAGTATAAATAAAAAAAACGGCCAAGTGCGAGTACGAAGGGTTCCGTACCATTATCTCTAAAAACGGCAAATGAACCATATCTGTAGTATGGGAGTTTGATTCTGTTTTTTAGTATTTGTTGATATAGAGGCAACATAAATACATCATCTGTGAAAATTTCAACTGTCTGACTATCACGATTCATCGGATACAGCCTGGTGACAGACGGACAGCGGAGTCTTAGAAATAGGGTCCCGTTTTACCCTTTGGAACCCTAAAAAGGAAAATATACTTAGAAGCAAAAATCTCGCAACAAACGCGCTCGAAGCCGTGCTACTAGTTTCCAGTTTATGTGCGTATGTTACGCCCAGTTTCGCTTGTTTGAGAACTATTAGTTATTTTACAATAAAGATTGCAATAATGAAGATGAACTCGAACCTCTGGTACAACAAAAGAAAACTGACTTTACTTACCAAGAGCCTTATATTTCCTGATGATGCAGGACACGGCAGGAGTAGACAGGATACCATCTTGACCGACCAGCAGTCTTGCTACCTAGAAGATAATATAACATAAAAACAACAGATTTTTTCATATCCGATTGTTCGTTCCAGAGATTAGCGCGTTCAAACAAACAAAAAAACAAACTAGCTTTATCAGCATATATTTATTGTATTATTAACCTATTGACCGCCACGTCAAAGACGTGCCCACGTCGCCAAGCTACGAATTATTCCTAAAAATCTGTCATGTAGTCGTGACCGTGGCGTGCTGGGCACATTTTGCTCTGTCATCTATACATGACTGTGGCGGTCAAAAGGTTAAGTATACAAGGTGTCGTTTTGCATCCTCTTCAAATTCAAGGAGGTAACTATGCTAATGATTCTCGACACGAATCACTAATAAAATTAGTTGGACTTTTATTTATTTCTAATTTTCCGAAATCGACATGTTGTGTGGGGCACGCATGTTAAAACGCGGCCCGTGTGATACCGCACTGTAACTGCCCTTTTACACGCACACTACTGCATACGCAACGGGGTGATTCTGTTCTGTTAAAGTGTGTATTCTAAAATACTGTCAAACTTAAATAACTAAAAAAACAAGTATGTATTAATTATTGAGCAGGTATCATAATTTTATTTGATTATATATGTCTTTCATAGCAGCCTCCTGAAATTTGACGAAGATGCAAAACGACACCTTGTAGATATGTTAATAACTTTAGTCACAAACATAACATTTTATGACTATGTATACAATGTGCTAAAAATTATAATATTTTTAGCACATTGTATACATAGTCATAGCATTTTCGACTTTATTTTATCAATTACAAAGGTGTCAAGTACATAACTAGGAAGTGGTGAAGGACGTGCGTTTTTGTCTTTTGTACTCGTAATTAGGACGTTCGAAAAGTACTGATTCTCAGCCTAGTTTGATTTTGATGATATTTTTTGCAAGAGAAAATAACGCTTCGCCAGGTACAAATTGTGTATAGTCATTGTAGAACCTCGTACATTAAGTAGGTAATTACAAAGAGATTGCTACTGACAAGATTCTGTGGTTTGCTCAATAATAGATAAATAAAGATGCTTATGTCAGATACATATGTATAACAAAATTAAGTATTTTATTTCATTATACTATAATGTACATATACCACATTACAGTACAATGAAATAATTTAAACACATTAAGCTTCCAGTCAGTACAATAAAAATTAAACGGTCTAGCCCTTTTCCAACTTTGTTGGGGTCGGCTTCCAGTCTACCCGGATGCAGATCTGATCTCCAAAACCCAGAAACTGGGTAATTATTATTATTATTATTTATTTATTTCAACCAACTTAGGATCATAGTGTACAATTTATTAAAATCAATAATAATACGGTATCGATTGATAAGACTGGTTGTCAGACTTTCGGGCTTCTTACGACCCGTAACGACTGTCAAAGATCCAAGACTGACAGCCGGGAACAACGGCTTAACGTGCTTTCCGAGGCACGGAGGAATCTCGGTATGTAAAGATGGTGCGCCATCCACGGACCAACCCCGGCAAGCGAAGCTTATCCTGATGGACCCGTGCGGCTGTTATTACTTAGCCACGAGCTCCTTCAATACAATACATTAACCTATTGACCACCACGTCAAAAAAGCAAAAACGTGCCCTTGGCGCCAAGCTACGAATTATTCCTACAAATCTGTCATGTAGGCGTGAGCGTGGCGTGCTGGGCACATTTTGGTATGTCATCTATACATGGTTGTAGCGGTCAAAAGGTTAATTAACTGATAAACTAAGCAAACAATATGATCTCATTTTACTGAGAAAATAAGAAAGAAATACAATAGTATTACTCAGCTTTAAGAAATGTTCAATATCTATGCTTGAATGCAGTTTAATTAAATCCATACTAATATTATACCTGCCTCGTTGGTCTAGTCTAGTGGTCGCAAGCGGTACTGCTGAGCATGAGGTCCTGGGTTCGATTCCAAAATGGGTCGGGCAGTGTTATTGGAATTTCCGTCGCGAATTTGTCAGTAGGAGTCTGGACTTTGGTTGATGGCAATAGGCTCGCAGTATTACATGGGACTTAAACATAACTGGCGGAATGTGGGTGTAGGTACTATAGGTAGGTACAACTCTGCCTAACCCTTCGGGGATAACAGGCGTTATGTTATGTTTTGTAATATTATAAATGCGGAAGTAACTCTGTTGTTATGAAATTTAACAGAAAGGTAGCCTGTAGCTGGGCTTGGGTTATCAGTATGAAAAGTAGCCTATGTCTATACTTAGGCTACTTTTCATCCTGATTTGCAGGCGAAGTCGCAGACAACACCTAGTAAAAATAAACTTGCTCATGCTTATGTTTTTGTCTGCAATTTGACCTCTAACTCTCTCAAGAGCACCAGCCGATGGCCCGGAAGGGGGGGGGGGAGCAAGTTGCTTATGGTGGATGAATTGTAGGTACACACGTTGTGCACGGTAGAGCGATCAAAATTTTCAACGCTTTCCGTTCCGAAAAGGTTTTTGCCCGTTTTAAGACACCAACAACGGTTAGATTTATCAATTGGGTTGCGTTTATCATACCACTATCGGTGCCAAACTTCGATAAAAAAAATGATGTTCGGTAAATCATAAAGTACAATAGTTTACAAGGACGATAGTTTCGCAAATCGGTCAAGCAAGTGAAGTGAGCGGATGCTCTGGTTGCTTTGCATTTGGCTACATTTTTTGTTATCTTTAGAGGGGGGAGTTGCTGCCCCTCCCTGCCCCCTTTTTGTTTTTGGGTAGGAAATGATCGAAAAACTTCTCCCGCTTTTGAACTTCCGCGCGACCCCGGCAGGCATCGGCTCTGCCCTAGTGGACCCCTACACTTGTGCTGACATCTCTTTTGAGGCGCGCGTGGAACACAACGCCCCGCCGACCCGGCCCTGTCCTTATCATACGGTGAGCTACCCATCACTCACCGTCCGCAAGCCCGCGCCTATGGTGGCCGGAAATCCGCCCGGGATTCCCGACGCCTAGGGCGTCTCCTGCGGCGGCTAGAGGCGAGAGGGAGCGAAATTTGCATTTCCCTCAGCCGTCCCGCCTCCTCCTTCGCGAGCATTACTGCTTCGCAGAAGGAGGTGACGGCTGCCCATGCCCTCTCGCTCCGTACCATGGCTTGAACCAGGGCCGGATGCGAGTGATCTCTGCCGCCTATCGCCTCCACGAGGACACGGCGGTGCTCTGCCCAAGCCGGGCAGACCTCCACCGTATGCTCCACCGTGTCCTCCGGGCGATCCCCACAGTGGTGACACCCGGGCGTTTCCTCCCGCCTTATCCGACACAGGAACCTCCCGGAGCTGCCGTTTGCGGTGAGGACCTGCGTCAGGCAGAAGGTGAGGACGCCGTGGCGCCTCTCTAGCCACTCCTCAAAGAGGGTACTTATCGCCGCAATTGTGGCGTGACCAGCACTGGGTTGCGAAAATCGCACTCTCCATGTCACCATGAGATCCCGTCGGAGCTCTGTCCGCTGTGCCGCGATTTCTCGCGGCAGCGAAGTTACGCCCCGGCATTTCGCCTCCTCGCGCCACTCCCATACGTGCGCGAGGACTTTTGCCTCCAGATCCCATGGCGGCAATCCGGCAAGGAGGCTCGCCGCCTCACCGGAGACCGTGCGGTATCCCCGGACTAGCCGGATGGCCATGACCCTTTGGGCCGCGCTCAACCGGCAGGCTGGCCGCAGCGCCAGGGAACGCGCCCACACAGGTGCCCCGTAAAGGGCCATGGACCGCACGACCCCCGAGTAGAGCCTCCGGCAGGCGGTTGGACCCCCTAGGTTGGGCAGGAGCTGCTTCAAGGCAGCCCCGGCCCACTCCAGTTTGGGAGCCAAACGTCGGAAATGCTGTATGAAGTTCCACCGGCTGTCGAGGACGAGTCCCAGGTACTTCATCGTCGACTCGACGCCGATGTGAACCCCTCCTACGGTTATTTGGGACCCCGACGGTGGCGCGTTCCGAGGACCATGAAAACACATGGCCTCGGACTTGTGCAGTGCCACCTCGAGTTTCAATTGCCGGATCCTTTCGACGATTGTCGCAACCCCTCCCTGCCCCCCTTGCCGACGCCCTTGAACTCTCCTTTCTTAGTTTGGGTGAGGAGATACACAATTTACGGATCAAAAAATATAAATATTCATTATTTCATGTTTTTATCTTTAATGGTTTAGGTTTTTAGACTGTATGTTGTGTATCAGTCTGTTATATTTTTTTGCGAGATATAAATAGTGCCGACTGTTTCTGGTACCTGCTTTCCTCAAAAGGTCCAGTCAGTCCAGGAGTTACTTTCATTTTGTTACACAATATTTTTGACATATTTAATGCCTGGGAAATGCTACGAAATGCATGGGTTATTTTTTTGCGATTTCTAACATTTCTAGTACCTCAGTTGGTCCAATTTTTGAACTCTTACAAGAATTGCGATCGATTGACATCAAAAAAAGTTTTTAAGAAAATTGCCCAGCTGACTAATTTTTTTTTAAATCTGTTAATGTCTCGAAAAGTTTAGGGCTGTCCCCTAAGACCGTTTTCCTGCAGCTACAACAGTTAACTTACATCCTCCTACTGCTCTATCTCAAAAATCCACCCTGTATACGACGGTCAAAGTGTTTGCTAAACTAATTAACACACTTTATATTTTCATTGATTATATTTTATGCTTTATCATTCATTTTGAGCTGGGGGCCCATTATTCTTTAAGAAATCAAGAAATATTAGCTTATCACAATGATTTTCAAATTTTCCAACAGTAGTTGACTATGATTAGAATCATTGTATGACGCAATGTTATATTATCATTTATCATCTACATGAGGTACAATTTTATCTGATCACACAAAAAGGTCTTGTCATCATCTGAGATTATTAATTTACATTATTACTGGACCATTCATTATTGATAATGTTTTTGTGATGTCATACATTTCAAAACAAATTACTTAATAAGCTTCGCACACAAATCCTTACAAATTATAAAAGAAAGTCCCCCGCCGCGTCTGTCAGTCAGAAAGCGATAAAACTTAAAAACTCTGAACTAGTACAATATTTTTTTTTTCTTTTAAGGTTATTGAAGTGTATTGTGAACAATATGTAGTATATTGTGATTAAAGCGCCCAGTGCCAAAAAGTGCCCACTTTAGGACACATCTCTAAATTGAATCTTATTTTCTCAATTAAGACCTTTACTAATGAAGCCTCAGCTTGCAATATCAAGGTTTAAATATTAGTACAAACAGACTGAAGCCTGTCCTGCGCAGGATTATTTCAGCCTGTTTGAACCTTTAGGAATATTCTGATGATACAATGAAATTTACGGCAATATCTTCAGCGATATCAGACAATATGTAATGGATTCATTAAATCGTATATCCAGAAAAACTGTTTCTCACTAGCTATTTAGTTGCATTATAATTGAATTCTAGCCCATGCCCAATATACATTTCCAATTAAGTATATTTTATTTCAATATAATAAATTGTGAATAGGCTACAATTAAATGTAAAATATAAAGAGCACAGAAATTCTAATAGAATGAATAGAAATAGGGAAAGGAAGTTGTGTTTATAAAAAATTGGCTCTTTTTCTTTTGGCATTTGTTTTGTGTTGAGAAGAATTACTCTTACAAATTGACAGCACATTAATAGTTAAGTTTTATCTCATACTTTCATTTAGTATAGAAAACAAAAATTAAACTTAACTGGTTCCATTTTTGTTGTACATCGGAAGATTGTAGTAAAACTTTAAACTTGTTTGAATGAACTCAACAGAAACACATTTTTTTGTTTGATAACTTCTAAGAACTCTTTAAAAGTAAAAGAAGTAACTGATATGGTGAAAAATTATAGAAAATATGATCTTACTCCGTTAGCAGCTGAGATTTTGATAATTTTGTCGACGACTTCTTTCACGAGATACCTGCCATCTCCACCAACAACCAGGGTTGATCCAACCAAGGAGTCCTTTACCGCATCCAAAATACTCTGCACAAAGTTCTCTGTGTAATGTTCTTGGACGAAAACCTTAACTTTTTTACGTAAACCACTTGTTCCCGGCTTCTGTCCTTCGAAAGGGTTAGTGTTCACAGTTACTACACTAGGCATTTTTTATGAATTAAGTAATGTTCTAGGCAACAGCACGAGTTAACTCGACACTCCGTCCTAATTAAATAACGTATATTATCGGAGTATAAAAGGTCAGAAAGATCGCGCAAAGTTATTAAAAAAACTATTGTCAGAAGTGTCAAACCAATGTCAAAACAAGGTCATATTATTGAAGCGTTCGGTGAATTGAAAGGAGTTTGTTTATTTCCTCTAATACAAACAATATTGACTTGAATATTGTTTATATCAAGAATCTTGTACTATTTCTAGATGCTATTTTTAAAAAGATATCAATGAAGTCCCCGATTTGTACGATCGTCAATACTGTCGCAATAGTTCGCGACTGTATTTATGAACGCGACTATAATTCCGACCGCAAAGTAATTATTAGAATTATTGCCTTTGCCTACGCATGTAATGGTAAGATAAGACGAGGGATAAGCAGTAACGCATGTAATGATAAGTCAATTCATATAAGTATTAGTTAGAGTCACTTTATCTTTTGTTATGACAATCGACGTAACTAATTTTAGGGCGTATGTGGATAGTATTTTCTTTGTAAGATATCAAGCAGTGCACGAATGTGGTGGAATAAAACGAAGACGAGTTACTTTGCGAATAGCTGGAACTCTTATTTAAAAAGTAAACCAAAGTTTAGTGAGTACCTAAAGTTACTTTATTTGCGCCTAAATCAAAAACAAGAACAAAGAACCAAACTGTACCTATCTAGGGTAGAAAATAGTAAACAAAATTAAAATCTAAAATATTTAATCAATTAATTAAGTAGGTACAAAAATAATAACCGCCACACATCCGAAAAATACAATTAACAAGAAAATCTACATTTAATTCTACATCTAGGTATCTATTTATTTATATTTGCAAGCTTTGATGGAGCCTCCGAACTCTTTGCTCAGATACTTGGCTACTGCCAAGCAGAGTGCGTCGTTGTAGGGAGCTGCTACCACCTGGATGCCCAGGGGAAGACCTTGCGCGTTCACACCGAGAGGTACCTGGGGAAAAGCAATTGTAGGTAAGTGTTACCTACATCTTTAATGTTTACCTTTCGAGAGATCAGTTTTGGGTTTAAATTAACCCCTTTCATGTGTCTAAATTGCAAGTTTGTATACATGATAATTCGCTCATTTCAGCTATTAATTGGTCAATGACAGCTAATGAGACACAATTGATTTTCTATTGTTTGACACCGAATCGGAGTCGCGCGGGGCTTTACAAGTTTTCGACACCTTACTGTTTTTGTCGGCAGTAGAAAAAAAAAACTGCCGCTATGTACATACTACCCGTGCGCGATAAGTTGGGACCTGAGCGCGGTGACGTCATATTGGCGTGTTTGTACCGCCCGCAAAAAAGCGAACATAACAAGCAGCCGCCCGCGGCTTCGTCTTTGTTTTTTTTAACCTAATTTATTATGTTACTCAGAGAGGACGCTGCTTTTTATCTAATCTTTTTTACACTATTTGAATAAAATAGGACACTAGGTATTTAATTATGTATCACCGAAAGTGTTGACTATGGTTTTGTAATGAATAAAAATACAATGTTTAAGTTTATACGTTTATTTTATCTATTATTTACATTATCTCATCTTCGTCACTACTTAGTGGATTTATGCCGTAGGCGTAAGCGTACGTATGACGTAGGCCAGTACGAGACTAAATAGTAAAAAATAGTGATGCGAACGGTACAATACGGGCGCCATCGGGGAAGTGCAGGGGAAGCGGGCGAGGAGTCGCATTCCTAGCAGGTCCCAACTTATCGCGCACGAGTAGTACACATTTATTTGGTCAGCTGGATATGCATGTGTTTGTAAAATAAACAGTCGTCATAATACAAAATAATTGCTTGGGCAGCAAGATTATATTTGCCCATTGGCTAGCACCCCAAGAGTATGGCAACCAGACCATGTTGATTCGGTTAGGTTAGAACCTGTGTACATCGAAATTGGTCGCAATAACGAGAATAGAGCTACCCAATGTACATTATTTACTATTTTATGATACATTTTGTTATTTTTGCTGGCCAGTAAAAGCGTCTCAATTGACTATACAACGTGTCGTTTTGCATCCTCGTCAAATTTCAGGAGGCTGCCATGAAAGACATAATAATCAAATAAAACTACGATACCTGCTCAATAATTAATACATACTTGTTTTTTTAGTTATTTATTATTTAAGTTTGACAGTATTTTAGAATACACCACTTTTACAGAACAGTATCACCCCGTTGCGTATGCGGTAGTGTGTGTGTAAAAGGGTAGTTACAGTGTGGTATCACACGGGCCGTGTTTTAACATGCGTGTCCCACACATACCGATTTCCGAAAAAAAAAGAAAGACCTACTTATTTTATTATTGATTCGTGTCGAGAATCATTAGCATAGTTACCTCCTTGAATTTGACGAGGATGCAAAACAACACCTTGTATTGGCTTAACTGGCCTAAGATATTTGATGACAGAAAACATTTTGAAGTTGACCTTAAACCTCAATAACTTAGCTTATAGACAAATTATTAATTCACTGGACTACTAATTTTCCATCCATACTAACATACTCTTCCCCAAAGCTCTTCGGGGCTTTGATGTTTTTAATGATTAAATTATGATGATTTTTGTGTGGTTTGTGTTCATTTATGTACTTATCTTAGAATATAGAAAGAACCAGAAGCCGCGAACACGCCTAATACTGAAGCGTCAAAAACTACTCCTAAATAGAGTAGTTTGACGCGCAGCCGATCAGTTACTCTGTGAACGTCGTATCGCGTAACGTGTTTTACCGGTGTGCAATTTTATTTAAATAGGCCGTCTTGTGCCGTTCATACCTGTAAAAATGCAGCGGGGCTAAAAAATAAACAGGATGGGATCACATTTCACGTGTAAAAGTCTTATTTAATTACTGAATAAATTGTTCAGTTTGTAATTGTCATAGAGAATGATGCATCCATCTTGTTAGTGTTGCCAGTATAAGAGTTTTGATTTTCCTTTCTTTTTATTACCTACTGAGGGCATTTATTCGTTGTAGTGTTAAATTAATAACAACTTAAAAATGAACCCGACTTAAAAAGAAAGGTTATCAATGCAACCCGTATGTATATAATATGATTTTGTTAGAATTGCATAACATTCATAATAGGAACTATGTTAGACTATTAGGATTTCTAGATGGGGCGGGTGTATGAAATTATGTGTCTATGAAAAGACCAATTGTGATTTTATTATTTATATTATCTTACCAATACTCTCAACGTTTACCCCAAAACGGGTTCATAATGTCCGAGCTAGCAACATTACGCGGGTGGGAAGTGAGGCAGGCGCGGGACGCTTCTCTTGATTTTAGACACAGCGTGCGGCTTGCAATGACAGTTGAACGCGGATTCTGGTTCTTTCTATATTCTAGGGTACCTACATAATTATTTAATAATACAACTAACAATATTCTTATCTGTTTGTTTCAGTGTACTAATACTCGTCAACAAGTTTCACACTAAATCCAATAAATTAATGATTTTATCAACAAATTAATAGATATTCTCTTTTTTTTTATCTGCACGTTTTCATTGACATTGGCAGAATTGTCGACATCGGCACCATTGCCATAGAAAAAAATAGAATAGAATAGAATAATTCACTGGAGCAATTTGACATGTGTTAACTGTCACTTTGTTAATACAATGGTTATACGTATTTATTGAATATATTGTATTCTAAACTTTTACACGTATTAGTACTTATACATTTATTTTACACTTTTATAAATCGATTAAACTAAACGACCACCATTACAATCAATATAACCATTTTATAACACAAAGTGACAGCTAGCACAAGTCATATTACTCCAGTGAATCAATAACTCGGCTTTAGCTTACCATTTAAATCATCCTATCTAATATTATAAATGAGAAAGTGGGTTTTTTTGTAACGCTTTCACGCAAAAACAGCTGAAGGGATTTGGACGAAATTTGGCACATGAGTAGACCATGACCAGGGGGGTAACCATCACCTCTTATAGCAGTATTATTATAATATTACTTCACAGTGGGAAAGTGATGGAGCTGTACAGGACTTATAGCTCCATCTCTTTCTCACGCTAAAGTAATATTGAAATAATACTGCTATAAGAGGTGATGGTTACCCACCTGGATTAAGACATAGGCTACTTTTTATCCCGATATTCTCACGGGATCGAAACTGGTGCGGAAACCGCGGGGAACTTCTCAGTTAGCTTTAATGAGAGTCTGGCAGTTTCAGTACTTTATGCAGCCTACCTGTTGGAGTTTGTATGCATCACAGAGCATAATCTCTTTAGTTCGAAATACATCGTTGCTATGGAGTTTTTCTAACAGACTTTCATATCCTTGTATCGATCGTATTGTGTAACATCTATTAGCGAATATATAATATAACAACATATGTGCATTTAATTACGTTTTCTCATTAGACCGTATACTGTACCTAACCAGGTACCAAACTATCACTACCCAAATGTCCTTTCCGTGGTATTATTCGAAGAGTCGTTGAGCTCCGCTCTGAGTTGAGCTACACGATTACTGACAAATGCGTGCACTGACTGGACAGGTCCGCTTAAATCGGTGTGGATCTTTCCTCAAAAGACCATTTCAGACACCAATCTACATGTCCTTTACATGATCTGACCAAGATTATGTCTGGACTGTGACCTCTTAGTTTGTTTCGGCCTTTCATCTCAGAGTAGTCAGATAGGAAACGCCGACGTCATCTAGCTTTATTTTAAAAATATGATTGACGTGTAAAAACTTACAGTAATAAAATCATTTATCATTTATAACCGAAAATCGCCTATAAAGTATAAATATTACCTGAGTAGCAGGGCATTTGAGTGCGTTGACAATGGCCCAGTAGGCGAAGTTGTAGGGCCTCATGAAGCAGGAGTAGTGGTACGGGGCCGGCTGCGGTGCACTCGGCATCAGCAGGACGCCATTGTCACCCAGTTTATTCTGAAACGTAGAAAGCAGAATTATTCATTATCTGTAATCGGAAAGTCGTGGGCACATAGGCTTAATAACCCAAAAGTTACACAAGGTAGGTATAACATTTTAAAGTTCTTAGCAAAAACTATATAGATTTTATACGCATTGAATGGTTAACAATCAAGGCCCCTTCCTGCATCTACTGCCTCTGTAAACAAGATCAATGTCGAGGCTACGTACGCACTGACAGTGACAAGTGGCTTGCTTAGCGCCTAGAGCCTAGTGACTTCACGTCATGTCAAGGCTAGCGAAGGCGCTACGCGCGCAGTGTGACCGGCTGCAAAAAATCTAGGACCTTTGTTTCACTTCACTACGCGCAAGGTGACTCGCTAGGCTCTAGGCGCTAAGTAAGATAGAAAAGAAACTAACTGTCAGTGCGTACGTAACCGGCAGAGGCGGCATGTTATCTAAGCTGACACATAAAAATCACCTCATCCAGTTACTGGGTGATTTTTATATGGATTTTAATATTTTATGTAATTTTATTCTTATATTATTTCTTATTTTTATTTATCTACTGGGTCACAGCAGATGATGGCAATTATTGCATGTAATACTGTTCTGATATTCATGAACACAGTGGAAGCGCTCATGCTGGATTTAGAGCGAGTTCATTAGATAATGTTATTTTAGAGCATAGCAAAGCAGCATAATCTATTCAGCGCTTAAATACTAAAAAAAAACCCAGCTAACTGGGTGTCGGACCACGGACAATGAAGGGTTTATCCCAAAAACTAACAACATTGAGTTGAAAAACATGATCTCCCACACATCGAGATCTATACGTCACGGTCAATTCTCCAACTGCAAATTTAGGTTGGTTGACTAATACTCGTTAACTTGTAAAGCCCACTTAGCTGTGAGAGTTTTTCTTTTAATTTAATTATATGTACTACTGCCATAATATTTTTCACATCTCAAACCTAAGTAAACAACTATTGACAGCTAAATAGTTCTTTAGTTAGGTTTGAGATGTGAAAAAATTCAGCTTTAAAGTACAATTTTTTGCACTAACAAAAATTTGCACTTTAAAGCTTAATATTACCTACGCAAACGGATCCCTGAATCAAAAATGGTGTTCACAGATCCGTAATATTTGAACGGCCTATCCAACTATACCCCACACCCTGGGATAGACCAGAAAACAAAATATCATCCCCATTTTACGAGTAAGGGAGGTACCTATTCAAAGAAATTTTTTTTTCAACGACTTACAAATAAGTCTTCTTTCAGCTCTTTGGAGATCTTCTCTGCCCACTCAGCGTCGACCTTCGGCAGATACTGCTCCTCAATCAGACGCACGATGGTGAACAGGCAGTGCGTACTCATACACACCATCTGTGGGAGGAAGAAGATCAGAACAATTAGTCAAAAGGATTTAAATCCTCGTTACTTGGATTACAGTCTTACAAATCACTATAAGGTTTAAGAATATCTTCAATAATCTCTAAGCAGATTGTAATGGCGATCACAGTTTGTTGTTAATAAGCCGGGATTTCTTGCGCCAAAAAATCTTTTCCAGGCCAGTCGGATAATGTTAGCGTTTTTTTGCGAGAGCATGTTTGGGCTCAAGTTTTAACTAAATATGGTCTCAGGAAACTCAACTTTAGGTGGACCGATAGACGCTACTGCTCTTTCATAACAAAGTTGTTCTTTCGGATCCCTCATTGTTACGGCATCGGCAGCTGTATTTCCAATGCCTACCGGGGTCGCGGGAAAGTCCGAAAGGGATACCGTGTCTCCTGGCAACACAGGCAACGGAAGGAACATGGGTGGGTTTTAGTGATACAACCTCCCGTTGCGCCCAGAGCGGGGGAAGTTATTTGATAATTTTGCAACCAAAAAAGAAAAAAGTGTATCAAGGAAGTCAGTGTTGGGTGTGGTAAAAGAAACATGAAACTACAATAAATGCTGTGGAAATGAGTTCCTTGCGAAGCATGTCTGGCGTAACTATAAATGATAGGCTCAGGAATTATGAGATAAGGCAACGGTGCAGTTTAAAAGAAGATGTAATGACAAAAATTGCAGTATGCTTAGATGGTCATGTTGAGAGGATGAATGAAAGGTGACTAACAAAAGGTATTTACAAAGCAGAGTTGGGTGGAAACCTTAGGAGGACATCTAGTGACCTCATTGGTAATGTTCTTCAGAAAGGTCAGGTGCATAGTACTCGCAACTGGGGCGTGTGTGTATGACCAGATGTATGAACGTAAACGAACGGTGTACGTAAGGAGCGTAGCAGGTGGCGTTCTATAGTTTCTGCCTTGGGAAGAAGGCGTGCGTTTAGGTATGTTTTATGTATGAGACACATACTCAAGCCTACTCATAAACCCATGGTGAAACATCGTGGGCAACTTTTTAACTCAGTTTTAAAGCTCTTACCTTCTTCAAAAGTTCAACAATGCCATTAGCATCGCCCTGGCCATTGGTACAGAGGCTGGGCAGATGCTCAGGCTCCTTGGTCATCCAGTACTTCCAGATGCTGTACATATGATTGAAGCCTATGTGGTAGTACGGCTCGGGGGCGTTCTCCGTTGAGGAGATCTCTTGGCTGATTCTGGTTATAACACTGGTGGAAGGAGATGTGGGTTAGTAAAGATTTTAGTCGTGGTGGTTAGGTTTTCTTCATAATCTTTACGGTTGTGTGTTCTCAACCAGCGGGGTAGTTGCGCTACACACATAAAATGACAATTGATCGCAATGGGTATCATTTTGACAGTTCACCAACGTCCATTGCGTTTTTACGTTGCTGAGAAGACGAATTTTTCAAACCTATGAAGCAATGGATAAGCAATATCCATTAAAATTCGTGAGTTTTGTGATTGAAAGTGAGTTACTGACGCAATTAGGGTGCTGACATGAACTACAGTCAAAGAAAGAAAATGTTCAGCACCTTAAGGTGGTTCCGCAGGTGGTAGCTAGTGATGGGCGTAACTAGTTACTTATGTAATCTAATTACATAATATTCAATTACATTGTAATTAGATTACTTTGCATGTGCTATGAAATTAATTACAATGTATTTAATTACAAAATAATTTGATTACAAGGTAACCTAACTAAATTGTATTCAATTTTATTGTAATTATAATAACTTTAAATATGAAATGTCGCATGCCTGCATCGCAATTTTTTGTAAGACGCAGATGTCCTATTACGGCCATTACTAATATAAATGTGTAATTACGTTTTATCAGATTACTTATAATATGTAATCTGTTATAATGTAATTAGATTAACTTGTAATTAAATTACTTTGTATTTAATTACAGTAAGTACTCATTGCAATTAGTTACTTGAGTAATCTGTTCCAAAGTATTTTAATTACTAATTACAATGTAACTATAATTTTTAATTATTAATCTAATTACTTTTTGCCCATCAATGGTGGTAGCCCATGAAATTCAAATTTTCTGACGTTTTTTGCAATTTGCAAGTCACTGTCAGGTTATATCCTTGATTAAAATATGATTCGCGACCATAACAAATATTTATTTACAGAATTATAATCCTTAGAATCATTCATACACCTTTCTTAGTTAGATTTGTTCCAGAACAAATCGCGGAATAGTTCTTGTGGGACAAATCTAATTTAGAGTCTAGTTTGTTATGGTCGCGAATCATATTTTGATCAAGATACAATCTGACTCTGACCTGCAAATTGCAAAAAAATTTCACGGGCTACCACTGCGGATCCACCTTATAGTTTATTTTATTTGCCCCTATAACGTATATTTATTTACATAACAAGTTACATACCAAATTACAAGATGATTATTAACATTAACTAAATTAAATTAAAACTAAGTTAAGACTAAAAAAGGCCCTCGGGGCATTGTACCGAGGATGCTGGCGGCATTTCCTCGCTGAATTGCAATGCTGATGCGTTGCGCGAGAAAGCCGTCAGCTTTTCGGTCACCAGTTACATCAACGAGATATTTCGCGATTTCCGCAAATAACTTATGCGCACTGGGACCCCACAGACCGAGGGTCTCGACGCCAAAGGGCACAAAGTTGTACTCTCTGCCAAGGCCTCCATATTTAATAACTTTCAGATTTTCGGCATTTTCTGCCGCTGCACCCGCTTTAAAAGTAGTCCGTTAAAGGTGGGACGGTGCCAGTACGTGTGTCTACACAGGTAGTGTCCCACACAAGCATCCGTCCCAAAGTCCACGGAACCAAAGACACACCATCATGTATTTTGCCATCATCTCTGACAATGCCAGTCGGCTCAAGAAGAGCAGGCTCATTGATGCTGGCAAGAGACCGGCGGATTATGTCATTAAGTGTCGCATGTGTTGAAAAGCGGCCTGCACTTTTTTGACAACAAAGTCCGTGGTGACCTAGTCGGTCCACGTCCGTGCCACAAGGGCATGTGTGTGGAGTGCATACCGTGACCCCAAGCCGCAGACCAGTCGCCAGACGAAGCGAGGTCGGATCCAGGAAGGTACCGGTATATGGAGAAGGATGGGCATGTAGCCAATGACCGGCCTCTCTGGCTCCGACCGCCAAAAGTCTTGCGCGATCCGGATAAATTTGCCCCTTATAAATCTAGCTACGTATTGCCAACATTTTGAATGAAAATGTCAGTTCGAAAAGGTGACATGCGCGGGCGCACGCACGCTCTGCGTGCAATGAATATATGTTTCTCTTTTATCGCATCTACACGGAAAAAAAGGATGTCTTAAATTAAGACAATATTCCTTTTGGTCAAGACAAATATTGATTCATACATGGGGAAAACAATATATTCTTGAATGAAGTAAAATTTTGTCTTAGTTTTATTGTCTTCTTCGAAGACATTATACTTAAATGAAGAATTATTAAGTTTAATTTTAAGAATATTAATGATATTTTCTTCAATTAGGATTATTATAGTCTTGAATCAAAAATATTTGCTTAAGTCAGGAATAAAAACCAAGTATTTATTATTCTTAATTTGAGTAGGTAAACAGGTTTTCTTGGACTGAGTACATTTACTTACGTTAAGAAAATATTTACTTGGATTGAAACAATTTTTCTGAGAATATTGATATTCTTCGCTGAAGAGATCCTTTTTTTCCAATACTTGATTGCAATTTATCTTTTTTTTCTCTGCCACAGTTTACGTTATCTTTTACGAAGGATGGGGAAGGAGTGGCCCATTTCTACCCATGCCATTAGGAAGCAGCCACATTATCTTACCTCTTCATAGCTCCTCTGAGACACGACCTCACGCTGCTCACACTAAGGTCTTGCGCGGTCTCCATGTAGTAGAATTTGATGTCCTGCCACATGACATACCTACTATTACAAAATATCGATATACTTAAGTAGCGAATTCAGTATTGTGATTTGTGTGACGACCAGAGATTGGATATCTGGATGCATATTTACCTAAAGTAAATTTTAGCTATGAAATTATGGAAGCGGCTTCTTAAAATATTTTTATTTGTAAAAAAAAAACACGGGATGCCAGGAACACCGCGAATGCATAGCTAGTCGGGTGTATAATAAAGAAGCGACTTCTAAAATATGTATATGTAGGGTGTAAGAGGAGGGGTGGTGTGTGTTAGTTAAAAAAAAAAAACACCCGAACGCATGGCAAGCACAGCGACGAATGCAATTATTGTAATTAAATAAACTAAGAGAACTATTTGTCGGGGTAGCTACTTGCGCATAAGCAGGTACCTATAATTTGCCGTCCCACTCACAAACTCGCAAAATGCCTATCGTCGTTTTCTATTAATATAATGGTGCTAACTTATACTGTTTTTTTCGCTATGTGGACAGGACAGGAATTTAACAGAATTTCACTAAGCACAATAATTTTTAACTATTTGTTTCAATAGGTACCTACATTAATTATTCTAAATATATGTATTCCGTTATCTTATATTAACGTTGTTTGCTATGGCAGTTTGGTATTTACCTACCTACTTTACAATATTAGATAGGTAGATATTATGCATCCGCTTATATAGTCAGGAAAAACACAAAATTTGTCGATTCCGTAATCGCGGGTTTTTTGTTTTTACTATAGTGCATTCCATATAAGCCAACATTTGAAAGTAAGTTATTTGTAGATTATAATACTAATCTGATTCAATAGTCCCCTTGTTGATCCCGGAACCGCGGGATTTTTTCGATACAAAAGCGCATTCCACATTCGCTAACATCTCAACTTTAGGTGAATATGCATCCGAATATCCGATCTCTAGTGACGACTGCTCAAAGTCGCATTCAAAGAGAACAAGAATTTTGTTTTACAGTGAAAGTCATAAATGGTGGCAAAAAATATTCTTGTGCGATGGATGGCACATACCGCCATATTTTGGCATGCTAATATTAATATCCAAGTGTCAGGTGCTGATTTAAATAAACAATTATAACAAGAGAAGATAATTACCTACTTATTGTGGATCCGCAGTGGTAGCCCGCGAAATTCAATATTCTTACGTTTTTTGCAATTTGTAGGTCACTGTCAGGTTGTATCTTTACCAAAATATGAATCATTAGTACCTACTTCTCTGTCAGTTAGATTTGTTCCATGAGAACTTTTCCATATGAGATTTGTTGTTATGGAACTAATCTAACTAAGAGATAATGTGATTATATTTTCTTTCTGTATTTGCTAAATTTATTATTTATTTAGCACAAAAAATATTTTCTTAACTTAAATTATTGTAGTTTGTAGGTTTTTGTTTTAATAGCATGGTTTGTAAAGATTATTTTTTATGTGTATTCCGTGGAAAATGTTGTTGGTTACACATTTGGCCGTATCTTTTTGTATTTCTTCCTAATAAATGTAATGTGTAAATTTTTGTTATCCCTAATAAATAAAATAAAATGAAAAATCTGTAAATACAGAGACCTGCAAATTGCAAAAAAACGCAAGAAAACTTGAGTTTCGCGGGTTGCCAATGTGGATCAACCTTAACATTAAATTATTAAAAGTAGGTACATAAATCTTTAACGGTAAACAACATAAGATATTTTTAAAAAGACACATTTGGCGATGCCCTTACTTTAAAGTCTACTTCTCTGTCCAACTTGAGCAACGCAGCCTTGTCTCCGGCCACGATCTTTGTGAGCGGCGCCAGGTCCTCGACGTGCTTGGTTATGAAGCCCAGTGATAACATGGATCCCTGGTCCTCTCCGCTTCGGAAAAACACACCTGGGGACGGGGAGATAAAGTCTATATTACCGTTACACCATTGGGAAGACAAGGCAGAAGACCACAGGTCATATCGAGGGAGACTGATGTTAAATAGACATTGGTGCCGATTCCCTTGTTCACAAACTTAACTACCATTATCAAACTACTACGATGCTGATGTCTCGACGCGCCAGTATCGTCCGACATCTGTTAACTTGCGGAAAGTACAGAGAAAAGATGGAGAAATATGACAACCTTCAAGATTACAGCCTTGTTCTGTGTTCTAAGGAAGAAAACAAAGAGTTGAGGGATGGAGTAAAACTGACCTCGTAAATTGGTGGTTCCAGGAGTAGGGTGATGTCCAAACATGCCGCAGTAGAAAGCAGGCATTCGAGTAGACCCGCCCAGATCAGAACCTGAAAGAATAATGCTTTGTATGTACCTACTGGAAATTAAATAGGCCAAAGTTATGAGCACTGTTGCTTAGACGTTTAGCCCAACTTTGATGTGTATCCCGGATCTCTATCCGGGATACAATCAATCTAATTGGGTTGGGCCAATGTGGCTTTTCGGTGCTCATAAAATGTGAAGTCAGGGTATATAGACGAATACTAAAGTAATAATAGTCTTTGCCTCGACAAGAAACTTCCAAAATCGAAATTGATCAAGTGTCTGAATAAAACTTACACAAGCTGACAACTGTGGCACAGGACGCTGTCAATGAGGCCTCGGCTCCACTGGACCCGCCCGCGGTTCTGCCAGTGTGGTGAGGGTTGTTGGTCATGCCATACACTGGGTTGCGGGTTTCTTGCCTAAAAACATGAGAGAAGGAATTAGTTTATCTTCTTGTTTTCAAATAAATTATTTGTTCATTAAGGCGCTGACAAGACGCAAATGACCAAAATAAGGCTTGTCTTAAGAAAAAAAAAATACTAAATCTGTATAGTTTGTGGTAGCGGAAAAAATATATGTTAATTTTGAACATATTTCCCAGAATTTGGTTGTTACCAAAACACGTTTTGAAATAAAAATCTTGACACAAACTAACGTTAAAATAACCTCTTACCTTGAGTTCTAATCCAAAATATCTGTATTAAATATCAACATACGTTACGTATTAATAACACGAGCGTCTTATTTGAATGCAGAACTTGGTTGTTTTTTATTTTCGATTACTCAACTCGATTTTGAGTAAATAGATATTTGCTTCATAGGTATTTTGCAATAAATTACAAGCGTTGTGTCATCGCGCTTCTCTTTCTTTTCTATGCAATCTGACAGTGACCGCGGTTTAGGTGTTGTCAGCGTCTTAATGTAGATATTCTTTCGTGGTGTTTTGACGTATCTTAGATGTTTTGGATTGACAAAACTTGAATTTGAGTAGCGCTACAACTCTCGTTTCTCCACCCTCTGCATCAAGTCTGTCCCCACCTGTGTCTTTAAACCTGTCCAAAAAATATTGAATGATAAAAGGCCTAATGTTCTAAGGTCGTACCAAACAAGCAGCTCAGGCAGATTAGTGGAAGCCACCACAATGCCTCCAGCATCCTTCAGCCTCTTGACTGCCTCACTGTCTTCCGTGGCCACTTCATTGCGCCGACACTTTAGGCCCATCGTTAGAGGCATGCCTTTCACTGCCTGGCTCTCCTTGGTTGTAAATGGGACACCTGTGGGAAAGAGAGGGGAGGGGGCAAGTGTTATTACCTGTTGATTTTACCCTAGAGCCACCAATTCGAAATTAATTAACTGGGTCGTATTCTATTAACATGTGAGTAGGTAACTTTAAATAATTTTAAACATATAACAGACATATTAAATAGGTACAAAAAGTTGTTATGTGTGCCCAGCCCACGAGATGCCCAATGATCTAAACGTCTTGGTAATAGGCGCCTTTTCCATTAAAGACGCCTATCACGAAGACGTCATTGATTCGATCATTGGGCATTTTATTATAAATCCGATCCGAAAAGAAACTTCACAGACGTGACGGAAGCATCTTTAACGATAAAAATAAAACGTCAAAAAAAAGTAAAGAAACCAAGTATCAAGAACTTGTTAAACTTAAAATGTTAGGTACTGAATGACATAAGAAATTGTAAAAAGGGTCGCAACTACATAGGTTGTGTTCGGTTATCCCGTGACAGGTCGCATTTCAAGCCGTTATGATAGCTTGTCAGTGATCGAAACCAGTCACATTGTTTTATTTTTTTAATTATTGTTATTTAAAAGTATAGGACACGTTATTTTTCTTATTTTACGTACGTAATCAAAAGATGACGGTGATACATTGAATTAAAATTTGTCAAGACGTCACGCCTTGCTAGACATGTCTAATTTTTTTTTATTATTGGACTGACGGACTAAATAAAGAGGGACTTGTGGCTAAGTTATAATAGCCGCACGGGTCGATCGATCAGGTTAAGCTACGCTTGCCGCGGTTCGGCCGTGGATGGGTGACCATCTTTACCATTACATACCGAGACTCCTCCGTGCCTCGGAAAGCACGTTAAAGGCTCCTACATACTGGCGCGACTTGTCGCGCGTCGCGTCGCGACAGAAAGGCACCGCTTGTAGCGCTACACGCTGTGTCTTTGTGTCGCGTCGCGTCGCGCGACAAATCGCGCTAGTATGTAGGAGCCTTAAGCCGTTGGTCCCGGCTGTCATTTGTGGTTTTTTGACAGTCGTTACGGGTCGTCAGAAGCACGAAAATCTGACAACCAGTCTTACCGTACCTATCGTATTACCCAATAACTGGGTTGTGGAGGTCAGATAGGCAGTCGCTCCATGTAAAACAGAAGGAAGACAGGAAGCCGACCCTAACATAGGAAAACACTAGGCAAATGATGATGACGATGATGATGGACTAAATAAAATTTATTTTTTTGTCTAGGCAGCATCCCTATTAATTTACAAGGTTACCTTGAGAGGTATAAGTCAATCCTCGAAGATCTGAAGGCTACTTTGAGAGATTACATACCCAACAATGGTTTCTTGTTAAACTCTTCTTCCGGAAGACCGGCGGCGATGAGGGCGTCCACCTCTTTCGCTTCAGCCAGTGCTGCATCATATCGGTCGACGGCTATCGCATTAATTACTGGGTTTACCTAAAAATAACAATCTCATATTTAAAATCTAATCTTTTGAGCTTCTGTAAGAAGGAGTAGGAACCTACTTAATCCTGCTTGTATTAGGAGTCGTAGACAAACAATTTCATTGTATTGCACTATGCAGTCGTAATAGAGTGCTAAAACAACAATGAGAGACACCTGTTATGAATAGTTTTCGTGCCAAATATGCTTGCTGCAAAACCCTCTAGGCTACTGACATCTGAATTGAGAATTTCAAGTTGAGGACTTGTCAAACTGTACTTCACTCATTCCAAGGTAATTACTTTGAAGCTTTCACCTTAGGTAGTGGTACAGAAGAATTTGACAAGTTCTCAACGTCAAACTTAATTCATTATCCGCGATTAGTGCTAATTCCACGAGTAGCACGCGGCAGAAGCCGCTCGTGTATACGGCAACTGCAGTCGTCGACGCGTTGACGGCCGCAGTTGCCTCTGCCGTCGACGACTGAGTGTCGACGGCTGCAGTTGCATGATTGCATCTGCCGTTGACGCGTGCCACTCGTGTATTTGAGCAAAGCTATCTCCAAGTATAGGTAACAATTGAAAATAGTGGGAAATGATCAAAGAAGCGCAATGACTCAATTATCGCAAGTCTATTATTTATGTTACGAAGCTTATCGAACAACCAAACAAGTGTGGAATGCAATTTCTTCGAAAAAATTAATTGTATTTTTTAACCGTTGGAGCTGGTACAGTCAGCAACGTTAAAAGGGGCTGACCTAATAAAAAATGTCTTGTCTCCTGTACGAATGGGAAATATTGGAAGGTACGAATGGGAAAACTTCAATGCGCGGAATGATTTTTGACACACTATGGAGGAAATACTGGATACAATCAGATTTTGAAGATGTTCCTTACTATAAAGTAATTAAATCCTCACCTCCTTAATCCTCTCAATGACAGCTCTGACCAGATCTTCTGACTTCAATTCCTTCTGTCTTATCTTCTTGGCTAGCGCGGTTGCACTCTCAGTAAGCACACCATGCTTCTTTAAGTCAAGAGCTTTAACTTCTTCATTAGGACAGTTCCAGAAGAGACAGAAGATGCCGTCGACAGCAAAGTCGAACATCAGGCGTAAGTACATAAATATAATTTTACATACGTTTCCCATTTTCTTGTATTCGAGTTTCTTTTACCTGTTGGATTAAAATTGAGAGTTATTTTATATTGTTCTTCTACATTCCGAGTTTTACAGAAAGTTGTCTTTTGAAAAGACTACTCGGTCAAAAGATTCGTATTCAAAGCCCACATTTTTTAGGGCCTTATCACAATAGCGAGATGCGAGCGAGTGTATAGCGGGGTTATGACATACGGTGCCGAAACGTGGACACTGACAGTCGGGCCGGTCCACGAATTCAAGGTCGCTCAGCGCGCCATGGAGCGGGCTATGCTCGGAGTTACCCTTAGTTAGCCTGCAGAGTCAACAAGCTGAAGTGGCGGCAGTGGGCTGGCCATGTGTGTCGAAGGACCAATGGCCGGTTGAGCAGACGAGTCCTGGAGTAGAGACCGCGTATCGGCAAGCGTAGTGTGGGACGCCCCCCAGCTAGATGGACCGACGACCTTAAAAAGGTGGCTGGGACAGACTGGATGCGGAAGGCAGAGGAGAGGGTGTTGTGGCGCAGCCTGGGATAGGCCTATGTCCAGCAGTGGACTGTTATAGGCTGAGTTGGATAGCGGGGCGAGTGCGCAGTGAGCTCGCCGCGAGTTCGCAACGTGATCGCCACGAGTGTGCAACGTGTTCGCCACGTTTTCAAAATATTTTACACTCGCTTGTCTCGCTCTCTCTTATACACTCACGTCAACCGCTCTCGTTCCGCAAACACGGCGAACACGTTGCGCACTCGCCCCGCTTTCCACTCGCTGGCAACTCGCTAGTGTGATAAGGCCTACAGTAGGACCTAGGTAAATATGTACCTTTAAGTAATTAAGTACCTATTTGTTATCTTTACGAAGAAAATTTTAAGATGCCGTGTGACCCGTGTTGTTCCGTCTGTTCAACGTGTTGTCCGTCTGCTCAACGTGTTATTCCGTCTGTTCAACGTGTTATTCCGTCTGCTCAACGTGTTATTCCGTCTGCTTAACATAAAACGGACTACTTATACAGGGTGGATTTTTGAGACGGGGTAGCAAGAGTAGGTACTGTAGGTTCTATGATAATGCATCATCCTAGCCGCTAGTTGACACTGGCAACTTAATAAAAATAAATATTTAAAATTGAAAGATAGATTTGAAATGATGAATTATCACAGAGACAATCTTTAATGAACTCACAAACGAATATGTATTGAATTTTAAAATATAAATATATTAACAGTGATCAAAAAGGAATATTATTTATTAATGTAGTACGTCCCGCACACTACAGTACCTTAATCGCTGAACCTACAGGAAAACGGTGTTAAGGCCGGGATATACGAGCGCGGTAGGCATTTAGCGTTACCTTCCCCGCGTGGCAAGTCGCACGAACGCGCAATTCAAATGAACTCGCTGACCCCGCTGTGCAATAATTTTGCGTCACAGTATAAAATTTTGACAGTAGGTACACTTACTTTGTTTTACGCAATTCATGGGAGTTTAGTTTTTAGGGAAACATAAGTAAAACGTTATAAATAAATGTATAAAGCAACGTAATTATTTTATCAAGTACCTACCTACCTACAATTATTTTTTATTTTTCCCTAATCTTTTATTTCATGACTGTTACAACGCTTCGGCATTACGCTTACAATCCGACAGCGATAAAATAAGTATATCAAAATACTTGAACATATAGAGGCATGAGGAACAGGGTGTAAAGTTCACTCATACTCCATAGAAAAGGGAGGATCCCTCGACCAGACAGGTGTCGTGTCTGGTGGGCAACTGCCCAACGGTTGATGTCGGGATGTTTTATATATGCTAGTTGCGTGGTTAACTCTACTTGCGCGATGCAGGATTTTGCGTGACGTCAGTGTGTTGCGTAGTTCGCATGTGGCGATGCAGATGCCGCCACAAACACATCACTGTATTTTTTTTCATAATTTGTGAATGCAGAACAAAGTTTCTCAAAAGGCTAAGGACAGGACCTACTCTTACTGTCCCGTCGCAAAAATCCAGCCTGTATAGGCACATTATTCAAATTACGGATACCTGTTCAGATTTTAAGTAGAGTCAACAGCACACCAGGCTATGGCTAAAAAAAAACCTAGAGTCGAGAAAAACTTCATATACATGTGCGGTTTGATTGGGCTTGTGTACATTAAAAAAATGTTTTTATCTACCCGAAAAACTATGGGATTTAGTGTTTTTTCCAAATGATTTTAAACGTTATAATGTTGATGATTAAGGGTCGGGTAATCGCCGTTGACCATTTAACGACCATTTTGAAGAAAAATATGAACATTTAAAAGAATCACAGATTTAGTTCTAGATAATAAAATAGTCTGTTCATACCAAAAAATCACGATTAAGTAGTTTGAAAGTAATATCGTTTTTTATGTTTAGGGTAGACAGTACTTCCTGAATTTATTTCATAAAGTATTTTAATAATACTTAAATATTCACGCATAGAATTGATGTGTATGCGTTCTAGTTTAACATACATTTCTTGCATAACGTACTTGCACTATATGAAGGCGTAGGTAATACTAATAACTAGAGATCGGATATTCGGATGCATATTCACCTAAAGTTAAGATGTTGGCTATTATGGAATGCACTTTTGTATCGATCGTAAAAATCCCGCGATTCCGGAATTTTGAGTTTTTTTCTGACTATCGAATTGGATGCATATCTACCTACCTAAAATTGTAAGGTAGTACCTAATAAGGTAGGTAGGTAAATACCAACATGGAATAGCAAACAACGTCAAGATAACGGAATACATATATTTGGAATAATTTTATCTAAATAGTTATGTAATCCTCTTGGATTGTAGATTGCATAAAAACAACACAAAAAAAAACCGATTCTTTATTTCTTGGTTTTGTTTAATAAATATTTCTTTACAGGTCGCATCCATACTATACACCCGGCTAGTTATGCATTCCCGGTGTTCCTGGCATATACATTTTTTTTTACAGAAAAAATATTTTAAGAAGCCGCTTCCATACTTCATACCTAAAAATTAACTTTAGGTAAATATGCATCCGAATATCTGATCTCTACTAATAACAGATTTAAAAGTCACCTAAATCATATATCTGCGCCTTAAGTTCAAAATCGAATGAGAAAAGTCAGTTTGTGGTAACTTGACATGCTGACGACTGTACGCAACTGTTGTAAACAATACACCATACTAATTTGTATGAATTTACACCTGACATTGACCCGCGTCCTTGTTATAGTTATTTGTTTATTAATATTTATAAAATACACCTTTGCCCAGATTTTGATGTTTTTTTGTTTGTATCTCTGATCTTATTTATTGTTATAGCTTTTAATGAGTTTCAAATGAGAAAACAAACCATATACCTTGCCAGGTAGAACTATTTTTTTTTAATCTTGTTCTTTTTTCGAATGACAAGCACCCAAAGTTGTACGTAGGTAAAAGTCACAACCTTGTCTTGAAGGATATCTCAATAAATATAATGTTGATCTTTTCAGTATTTTTTTTCCGTGTGCATGAGAGACCGTTATTGTCCCCGGCAGTTAGATTATTGCCTTGAAGGTAGTATTTTTTTCACAGCTAATGTGCAAAGTTGTAGCAGGTATCACAAACTTTCCATACAAAAATACCGTTGACTCTAAGGTTGTCCAAAATAAATACAGATTATTTTTTTGATACGTGTATTTAAAAAAAATAAACAAATTGCTACTTACCTACGAGTAAAAATCACAGATGCTATGCTTTTTGGCAATAATGTCTCATAATTACAAATATAATAAACAACCAATTTTTATAACATGGCTTCACCAGAAAATATTTAAGTATGAGTATGTTTGAGTACCTACCTACGGATGCATCACCCACGATAATCGGTGATGGGACTGTAGGTGCATCTTATGCACAGATGAGAGCAATAGTATTTTTTTTTTATGTTAAACGTCAAATTTTTTTTTTCAAATTTCCTCTCGCTTGTGTAACAGGTAGTGACAGCTTCAGCATAGAATAAGTAGTAAGGAATTAGTAAGTACTAATTAATTACCAGTGGGCGACCACTAGTAATTAATAATTATTCGAATAAATATTTCAGTATTTAACTTTTCAATTTTGAGGTTAATTTCTGTCGCTGCTCAGTTGCCTATTACCAAGGTGAGATGTCAGCAGATGTTACACATCATATAAGACTACTGTAAGGCCCACTCGTTTTTTTTTTTGAATTTTACGAGGCCGTTGCTAAATAACCCATTGTTCTTTGGGCTGTGGACTCTTAGACAAAGTCAAATTATCACAACTGCCATGTTGGTAAAGGTCACAATCAAAACTTCCCAAGTGATGACCACTGATATGATGAAATCAATAGCTACAGCAAGCAAAGTCAACCCACCGCCGACGACGACGGGTAAACTTTTTTTACGAATTCTTCCAAACGTAACTAACTACGTGGTAATAAGTCTTATCCTGCGAGTATAATCATATTTTGAATTTTTGACAGTTTTTATATACACAACCTGTCAGACGCATAGGCCAGACGTCAATTTTATTTGATGGATACCCAGACAGAAGAATACTTTGGTAAAATCTATAGTTAGATAGTCGATGAAGTCGCGGTTAGAGATAATGGCGCCGATTCCCTTGTTCACAAACTAAACTAAATTTAAGTTCAATGCATCTTTTTCTTTCTATTTCATTAAGAAAAGGACAGAAGATACATTTTAGTTTACTCCTGTCAAATTAATCAGCGCTTGACGTAAATTGACGTAATTTTAGTAGGCAAGTTTTTAATCACTTCTAAACTTGTACAGAGTAGTGACAGGCGCTGATTAATTTGACAGGACTAAACTAAAAATTATCTTCTGTCCTTTTCTTAATGAAATAGAAAGAAAAAGATGCACTGAACTTAAATTTAGTTTAGTTTGTGAACAAGGGAATCGGCGCCATTGGTGCCGATTCCCTTGTCTTAACTTGTGTTAACGTCTTATTTTAAGACGTTCTTGTTATTAATTAAATACGTAACGTATGTTGATATTTAATACAGATATTTTGGATTAGAACCCAAGGTAAGAGGTTAGTTTAACGTTAGTGTGTATCGAGATTTTTTTTTCGAAACGTGTTTTGGTAACAACCAAGTTCTGGGAAATTAGTTCAAAATTAACATATATTTTATCCGCTATCACAAACTGCACAGATTTGGCAATGTTTTTTCTTAAAAGAAGCCTATTTTGGTCAATTGGGTCTTGTCAGCGCCTTAAGGCTACGCTATATATTTACAGCGCACTGCCAGTCGTTGTATACATGCAGTACGTGGGTTTACTACACGCAGAGGGCATACAGCGCTCTGTGCGTACAGTACAATATTGCATTCAGGGTGCTGATGGGGTTGCCGCGCTACTGCAGTGCTTCAGGCATGTTTGCAGAGGCGGGAATATCTATTCCTGCACTCATGCGTAAGCACTGCGCATCCATCATGCGCCGGATTCGCGCCAGCCCCAACAGCATTCTAAAGGTTACAGCGGACAGGTGGGACAGACAGGATGTAGTGTGTAATAATTAACTTATAATTATCTTCAGGTAGAATTTAAGTACTAACATTAGTTTATAAGTTTCTTTTTTTTAAGCATTTATTTCAATTAAACCATTTACAGGCACTTTTGAATTGTCAAGGAGTCGGTCAGTTAGAAATATGAAGCTAGTTGCCCATTCCAAAGTATAGTGGAGAAGAACGGGCAAGAAACTCCATGGACATTCTTTTAAATTATATTGTTACATAAATAATGTTGAATTTATAAGTAAATGTGAGGACGATGTAAAAAAACAAAACGCGTCCATAGTAGCAAAATGAACAAAAAAAAAATTCAAAATAAAATAATTACAAATAAGCCGAGGAAGCTAAGAGGTGACCAGTCGCAACTGACGGCGCCCGTTCACGAGCATCACGCATGGATCAGCACCATTCAGCTCAACCATTTTGAAGGGAGCTAAATGATCCAACACACGCGCCACTATCAACGAGACATCTGAGTGAGCATGTCAAGTCAAAGTCAAAGTCAAGTTAATAGTTGTTTGTATACTAACTCAAATGGACTAATGGTTTGAATTAAATCATTTTTATTTATGATGAAAGTCATCATATTTGGTAAAGAAAGTCGTGTCAGCGCTCTACAACAAGTGGTTATACTCAAATATGCCTCCATGCATGACAGTATGTTTTACGCAAGACGCAAGGTAGGCGGTTCGACGACCGACTTAGGTAATGGAGCTCATTTGGAAAGTTCCCAGCTTGCATAAGGCCATTATAGAGCGATTCAGAAAAACCGAGGTGTTGTTTAACGCGAATTGAGAAAAAAAAAATATCATTAGTCTCTGCTACATGTGATGTTTTTCCTTAGAAATATTAATGAAGACCTAAATATTTATGTAATAAAGTGGTAAAAATATCCTTACATCCTTGTCATTTCACATAAAGGGTTTCAACTTCAAGGTAAGCAACTCGTGAGTCGTTTGATAAGTAGATACAACTACCTGCCTGATATGTATGTGTTGGTTTACTTACCAACACATACTTATCAGGCAGGTAGTTTTATATTATGTAAATTAATACAAAAAGAGCGCGGTATTTTTTTTTGTTTTTATACAATGAAAAAAGGAGGAGGTTCTCAAGTCGACGCGTATATTTTTTTACCTCTGGTTTTCAGACGTAATATTAAATTAATTACTAGGTGAATATTAACATTAACTAAATTAAATTAATGCTAAACCTAAAAAAAGGCCCTCGAAACATTGTACCGAGGATGCTGGCGGCATTTCCTCGCTGCATTCCAATGCAAGGGGTCTACTCTGTTTCAACGAAAAACGAAGTTTCGATCGATTTTCGCGTGTTTCCTACCACGGTTCTATTCGTTCCGAAGTTTCAACGAAGTTTAATTCGAACGAACATTATTTGACATTTAGATTCTCTAAACCTACTCTAATTCATAAATGTTGCGAACGAAAATTTGAATTTGACAGATGATTGTTCGGAATTTTAACCTCAAATTGACGAAACCAAAAGTGTTACCTTTTGATTTTCGTTAATCATTCGGTAGTGTGGATTTTGTGATATATTTCTTTGAAATGGCTACGAGAATGCTCTTAATCGAGGCTGCTCTACGTGAAGAACGTTTAGAGCGTAGAAGGAACCGGCGTCGCCTGCGCAATCAACTTAATATTAGTGAAATTCCCGGCTTAGAGTTTGTAGGAAATTACAGACTCAGTCGGCAATTATTCGAGGAGTTGTGCTGATGCATTGAGCGAGAAAGCCGCCAGCTTTTTGGTCACCAGTTACATCAACTCTAGACGTTTCGCGATTTTCGGAAATAATTTATGCGCACTGGGACCCCACGGACCGAGGGTCTCGACGCCAAAGAGCACAAAGTTATACTCTCTGCCAAGGCCTCTATAATTACTAGGTAATTAAAGACGTAAAAAGCTATAACAACAATGCATAGCAATGTTCAACATTAATTAGGTTGGTATTTTTATGAAAATAGTAGTATATTTTTAAGGGCACGGCAATCGCCGTTGACCTTGGCCGTACAAATGCGCGGCCTGCTCACACGGCGCGCGACCGATTTCATGGGGAATATTTATATTTAGTAAAGAAAATATGAATAATTGAAAAAAAACACAAATAGAATTACAGATAATAAAATAGTCTTTACATACAAAAATAAATCATGAAAATATCTTAAGTAGTTTGAAAGTAATATCGTTTTTTATACTTTGGGTAGACATTACTTCCAGAATTTATTTTTATAAAATATTTTACTACAATACTTATATATTCACGTATACGAGTAGAATTGATGTGTATGCGTTCTAGTTTATCATACATTGTATTGCATAACTTACTTGCATTATAAGAAGGTGTAATAACAAATTTAAATGTCACTAAAATTAAATATCAGCGCGTTAAATCAGATCAGGAGAACTCGCAACAATGTACACTTCGTTACCACAAACTGTCTTTCTCCAAATTCAAAATCGAATGAGAAAACTTGACAGTGCAGCTATTTGGCATAGTCGAGTCCCACCACAGCCACCATCAATAGCAATAAGCTATTGGTAAGTATTTACCTCATTGGAAAGCAATTTTGATGTAGTTTTAATTGTTAAACAAAATTTCAACCATTGATTATAAATCTCTAGATAATATCGCGCTGCAAAAGAACTAAAACAAACAAACCAACTTTGACAGGCGTGCGTGACAGTTACGTCTTACACTCGCGCCACGTCATTGTGCTGTCATTGTGTTATTCTAGTGTGCGTGCATTATGCGGCCAAGTTGGACGCAATTTTTTTCGCCGAATTCATTCGCTTTGACTGTCTATCCAGTCATATTTATATCTTTGATTTCAACAAAATTACAGAGATACTAAGTGCGACCACAATTGAAACAAACACACGAACAAAACAGAGGTTGCTTAAAAAGTGAACTTCCTACCAATTCTATTCCAAAAGTCGAACAACAATAAAAAATAACGACTTCGGCGACGGGAACTCGGGACATAGATCTAACTCATTCTAACTTCTTAAAATAATTACATACTTAACCGGTTTAGTATTAACCGGTCAAGGCAATTTTTTTTATATCCATGGCTTTTTGCCGGCTTCTATAAGAAAAATCCTTCGCCATTGTTACTTACTTGAATACCTATGTAAGTATAATATTTATGTAAGAGAATTTTACACACATTTAACGAATCACATAACTATAGTATTTAAATATAGATATCGATTCTCATTAGATTTACAAGCAAAAACTACATATTTTGAGCGGAATTCAGCGGAATATCAGTTTTTACGACACGTGAAAGACCAACGCTAGCGAAGAAAAACAGGTGTACATCACTAACTTGTGTTATTGTTAATCATTGGCATCGTGTTATTATTGTGACCAGGTATATTATGGCATTGTGAATTTAATTAAATGCTTATGATGCTACAATAAACAATAAGAATGACAATTCCGTAGGTAACGTTAGTTTAATGAAATTGATTTATAAAATTATAATGTATTTATAGAAAGAATACATACAAATGCGAGTCCAAAACTAGTTCAACTGGTTTTCGCGGGAAATTGGGAATGTTACGTAGATTGACGGCTCTAGCTCCTTCCAAAATTAAACACAACTTTTTTTATAAACCACAGACATTTGTGCGCGTGCATTCAGCCGCGTGTTTCGGATACTACTAAATAATAATGTGAGCGGCTGGCTTGAAGCTTGATTGATAATTACAACATAATTTTTAGGTAGACCACGCGCATTCGTTGACAGGTGAACTTTGCCCGGCGCGTCATAATCATAATTCGATTCCGGCCGGGCGGTGATCCGGTTGTGAGAAGAATAAAAATGAATTTGGTGCCGGTAGGTAATAGATAGAACTTGGTTATCAGTGTTTTATCAGGCTTATATAGTTTAAGCAGATTCATGACCATAAGCTGTTTTTAGGGTACCGTAGTAAACAAGGAACCCTTATAGTTTCCCCATGTCCGTCTGTCTGTCCCCAACTCCCCACTGTAGCTCAGAGACGCTTAGTACTAGAAAGCTGTAATTTGGCTACAAATACATACACACACACACACACATGTTGGTAGACATAGGTATTAATCACGCCGACAAAGTGCTAAACCGATATAAAAAAATCTTTAAATTTCGTCACTCAGCATTATGATGAGATATAGGTTAAAATGGATGACCTTGAAAAAGAACGTAAAGCCGAAAGAAGTTATATAAACCAGCTTGAAGATAAAGTAGAAAACCTAGAGCGAATGCTTTGTCTCACAAAAATGGAAGTGAGAAACATACCAAAGAAAGAAAGAGAAAATAAAGAAGATCTTCGTCAGGTTATAGCGGAGACAGCAAGTGTTCTCCAAGTCTCACTCGAGCGCCAGGATATTTTCCGCGTATATAAAAAGGATGGAACTCCAGTTCACAAGAGCGGGAATCGTGATGAAGTTAAAAACTACAGACCTATATCAGTTTTACCGGCACTGTCAAAAATACTAGAAAAGCTTTTGAATACTAGTCTCATTAGCTTTTTAGAAAAAAAAACAAATCTGAAGGCCAATCAGTTTTAGGTCTGAGAAAAGCACAGAAGATGCAGTTAATCAACTCGTTGATCATGTTGCTGAGATGGATCGACTTTATCAGCTAAACAGAAATGCATAGGGGTTTTTCTCGACCTTGCGAAGGTCTTTGACATCGTCTCTATTTCCACTCTTGTGACCAATTCGGGGAGAAGCTCTCAGTATATATGTATATACTGAGTTTCTGAGTGATCGGACACAAAGGGTAAAGATAGGTGGAATCGTAAGTAGCGAGGTCAACGTCACCTGTGGTGTGCCGCAAGGTAGTGCCCTCTCCCCTAGTATCTTCCTGATTTATGTAAATGATTTGTGTCAACAACGACTTATTAAGGGTAGAATATTTAGCTATGCTGATGACACCGCGCTCATATTTCATGGAGAGACTTGGGAGGAGGCGCAGCACATGGCTAAGCTGGGACTTTGTAAAGTCAGTAACTGGGTGGAAGAAAACTTACTTACCCTTAACATGGTATGCAGTTCAGGTTCGCCAAAACCAAACCTATAGCAATAACCCTTAAGGTGCGCTCCAGTGCTCATGTTTTCCAATATCCCAATTAACAAATACAAAATACTTAAGTGTATTAATGGACGAAAATAGTAGATTGTGTCATATGGGACCAAAATAATGTATTGAGGGCGAGAGCGATTGTTTGAATCCAGAGCGAAGCGAAGGATTCTAGAGTAGAATCCCGAGCACAGCGAGGGATTCAAAGTACGTCGCTCGAAGTTAAATAATTTTGGTACCGTGTGGCTGCTTTTCATCCCCCTCTATGAGAAAAATAAATAAGAGATGCTTTTAGTAGTGACAATTAATTATATTTACAAAACCAAATAACATATTTATATTAATATTAGATACGTTTTTGCAATTTTGGAAGTTTATTGTAACTGTTTTGTGGGAACAGAAAATGTCGCTGACTTATTTATCACTTGGGAATTCGTAATAACTTCAGACTCTGGTTGATGATCATGTTGAGTCAATGGTGACATTTCACGCTGTTTTGAGGTGGATGGGCGCGGCGACAAAGGTTGAATCGGTGGATCAACTGAGGAAGGCCGTAATTTAATACTTTCAACAAGGCTTGCTAATTTTTGCCTTATTTTCGATTGAGTCCTCGATATATCCTTCCGCGACGGTTCACCCTTGTTTGATAGAACAACGTTTGATATAATATTACTAAATCGAACAACGTTTAAGAAAATCATCACTTTGTATAATATCGTTTGACAGAATTTTCAGTTCATCGAATATTTATTTGCTATAACAACATTTGCGCTAATGATCAAAAGGTATAATGCTCATTTGATGTAATGTTCAGATGGTATAAGCATGTATTTTATCGAATATTCAATTGGTGCAATGTTATGCAGAAAAGAAAACATTGTAAATATTTGCAATTTTTTAATTTTGAAAAAGAAAACACTTAGACTAATCTTAAATTAATTGCGATCGCTCTAAGTAAATCTAATTCTGTGTAAGTTTCAAAATAATGGTTAAGTTAGGTTAGGTTAAAACTGTGACCTCCTACGCACGAGCCGAGCGAGCGAAGCGAGCGGTGCCGCGGTAGCGGCCGGCGAGTGCCAGAAACGAATAGATTATATAGAAAAAAATATATAAAAAAGAGATTTTTTTTAGCAGGCTATTGAGAACGATCGTATCGAATATTCAGTTCATTAAGAACTGAATATTCGATACGATCTTTCGACTAAATCATTATTAGTCTAGTGAAACATTAGTTTAAATAAAATTAGTGCATTTAAAAATTCGGCGAAATGAAATTAGTTCAAATGAAATTAGTTCAAATAAATAATTACGCTAAATAAAAATTTACCAATTAATTATTCGGTCAAATGAATAATTCTTCGAAATGACTTTATTGCAACTAAAATTCGATTTAGTAATATTATATCAAACGTTGTTCTATCAAACAAGGGTGAACCTTCCGCGACACCATTGGATTTCCATCCACCATGGCGCTTCAGGGTGGTTAAATCAGCACCAGAATCTGCTAAAAGAGTCGGAGAAGTCCGGCGAAAACAGTATCCTGTATAGAGATGAGAGTCTGGTAGCTTCAAATAATTTGCTATTACTTCTGGCATCTTGGAAATTTTATTTTTTCCAATATGTTGCTTAACGGATGAAAAATCGATTCGTTTTACTGTCAGAAGGGCGCAATTTTTGGTATTTGTCCACGATATTTTTATATTGTCCACGAATGGTGAACGAGCGATCAACTTTTGTTTTCGTGTCCGTCAAATTAACCAATAGAAGCTAATCTGAGTGTTTTTCCACGTTTTCAATTGTCATAATTTAAAAGATCCCGTCCACGACATGCTCCGTGGATTCCGAAAATGAACGCCACCTAAACAATAAAGAATATGAATTAGTTATGTGGATATTAGTAGGTACTCAGCATTGGTAACTCACATTTTAAACAGGCACTCAACTTCGATTATGTAAGTGTACACAGAGTTTATTCAATTTTTTCAATAAATACTTACTTTTAAAGCGATAATCGAATCGTTATCAGCCGCCTCATTCAGGAAAGTTATTTTGGCTGATAAGCACTTTTGATTTCTTTGATTTGTGCCCTTCAGAGAGTCTCTTTAGATATGCAATTAATTTGGAATATGTCTCAATCTGAATGTTGTTTTTGGTATTAACCGTGGTTTTTAACATCGAATATATGCTCCATAGAGTAGAAGGTTGTTTGGTCTTTGCTGAATGTTGAAAATATGCTAAAAATACAGTTTCTGAAAATGACTTTGCTTGTTTTTCATTTTTCCATGTAATAAAATTTTCATAGGTTTTTAGATATTTTTCTCTCGATTTGTTTCGTAGTAAATTGTTTAAGACAATTTCTGCGTTTAATTTTACACTTTCTGGTGTTAATATTTCACTTTCACTGCTGGAACTCATATTTTATTCAATTTGTTTGAATCAAATTAAAATTATCTGGAATATTTTGATAAAAAGTAATAAAAAACGAATATGAAGTTCCCGCGTATTTTTTTTTTAAATTTGGTTAACCAAGGCGCACTTTTTTATTACCAGGCAGAACTTTATCGAAGCGAATTGCGTTCCAACTTTTTGATTAGATAGTGTTCCAAATTCAAAAGTCATTTCGTCGCTGTTATTAATAAGTGCGCCGGAATGACCCATTTTGCTCGCACTTATCGAGGAACCCTACGCCTCTTTTCGAATAGATGGGATGAAAACTAAATTGGCGGCGTCAAGTCGAACTAACTACCTCTCGAGTCAGGAAACTTATTTGGGCCTTTAAGAAACTTCGACATGTAGCTGATTTTAATCTGCTTCGCACTATATATTTTTCTCTAGCCCAGTCGATAATTGGTTACTGTACCGCGGTGTGGGGAGGAGCCTGTAAAACAATTATGATCCACCTTGAAAAAGAGCTCTTGAGCTTGTAATGGATTGAGGCACCAACCGACGATTATCCCTGTTTGCTCTATGCAAGTGCACCCAAGGACAACCCCCGGTTGATGCAGGACCTTTGGAGAACATAGAAACAACATATTGGACTATGGGTTTGGGAGGCTAATAGTGGATCGGTTTCCTAAGACTATGAAAAGGCTATGACCAATTTTACTTGACCAATTTTTTATATAAAATACACCGATAAAATGGCAGGGAGTGACTTGCACACTCAATAATGGGCCCCCGAAAACGGCCGCTAGCACATAGTGACGTAGCAACAAGGGGGCAACACTTCCTGAGGTGCTTGAGGAGTGGAGAGGTATTCTAAGGCTTTCAGAACAATCCCAGAACCCGGAAGATGGTCAAGATCCCTACGAGCACTTACTGGAATACTTCCTCCCTTCGAGCACGTTTGCTCTTGCGATCGAATATCCACTCAAGCCGGCCAATAAAGGCAAGAATGAGGTGGGAGCTCTGTTCCTCGTCAGTGTTCACTCCAGCCCGCCAATAAAGGCATGCCAGAGATGAGAAACAAGACTTCTCCCGGGTCCGTGGGGTCGCTACTGCCTAACAGCTCGCCACATGCTGCCCTGCGGGTTTCTGTATCTCTTTTGGGCTGGCTCCTTACCCTAGACCCGTCCCGGTAAAGTAAACTATCGGCATGATTCTCCCGGACGGTGGTATGCCCGACACACGTCAACCGTGCCGTCCTTCACAATAAATCTCCGGTTATTCTTCGTCATGATAACTTCGTCCATAATTGCACAGACAAAACCTTCGGTTTCCCCAAAAGAGGTCACCGAAACTTAGCCAGGCTACGGACGCTTGGAAATCTACATCGGGTTCATGTAGGGCCCGGAAATAGCGTCCGTGAAGCTCCTTACTCTGCCATAGCTCGCTGCGATCGTTAGTGTCAAGCACTACAAGCTTGCGCCAGTTCTCTTTAGCCAAGGAGAGTGGGGTGAGGCCCTTGTCCACCGCGATCACATCTCGATGCATCCCCACGTCGGCTTCTAGGAAATATTCCCTGAGACTGCGTACCTCGCGACTGTGGAGGGTCTTAGCGTTTAAAAAGCCTCGAACTCCACACTTTAGCGGGATATACAGTCTCATTACCGATGACCGTGGGTGATGGATTCGATATGCAGTCAGCAGCGTACGGACCCTCCTATTCAGGGCGTCGAGTTTGGTCTGAGTCCATTTGAGTATGCTGAATGTGTACATCAAAACGGGCATGACCCAACCGTTGAAGGCGCGCACCTTGTTTCCGCCTGATAGAAGAGTATTAAATACTTTCTTCAGGCGGCCAAGAAAGCGCTCCTTCAACGATTGCTTCATGTCAGTAACATTGATGCCCAACGCTTCCGACATACCCAAATACTTGTAGGTTTTCGATGCGGAGAGGGCTCTAAGGTTTATGGAATTCGAGAGTTGGTTCCCACGGATTCCACAATCTCCCCTAGCTTTACATGCATGATCGCACATTTAGCCACTCCAAATTCCATCCTGATGGCGCTTCTGAAAGTTTCAGTTATTTTCAGTAGCTCCATCAGTTGCAAATTATTGGAGGCAAAGAGTTTTAGGTCATCCATGTAGAGGAGGTGAGATATAACCTGCCCACCTCTCCTCAACCGATAGCCTAGATCTGAATCCTCCAGCAGTGTGCTTAGAGGATTCAAGGCTAAGCACAACCAAAGTGGACTCAAACTATCACCCTGAAATATGTCTCGCTCGATCCTTATCGGTTCGCTATTCCTCTGGATATTACGACATCCTGGATAGCGAAGGACCGTCCTCCATTGCCCCATACACGACATCAGGAAGGTGCGCAGAGTTGCATCTACTTTATACAACTCCAGCACCCTCATGAGCCATGTATGTGGCACCGAGTCATAGGCCTTCTTGTAATCTATCCAACATGTCGACAGATCTCAATCAACCTCAATAAAACCAAAGTAATGCATTTCCATCAAAGAATTGAAATTCCAAAAATTTGTGTCCATTACAATGGTAACGAAATAGAAGAAGTACAAGTAAGTGTGTTTTTGGGTATCCATATTGACAATAACCTCAATTGGAAAGCTCATATAGAACAGCTATGTAAAAAAATAAATAAATCTGCCTGTGCACTTTTTCAATTGGCCAGAAAAGTAAATACGAGTATAGACGCGTTACTTGTTGCCTATCATGGTCTAGTAGCCTCATTTCTACGATACGGAATAATTTTTTGGGGTAATTCCTCGGAAAAGGGATTATCATTCAAGGCACAAAAAAGGTGCATTAGAGCCATGTGTGGTCTGAAAACAGATAACAGCTGTGCACCGTACTTTAAATCATTAAATCTACTTACGCTACCGGCGATATACATATTAGAAATTAGTATCTTCGTCAAAACAAATCCCAACCTTTTTGAAAAAATGACAATCTCTATTTAATTATAAATGTAAAACTGCATTAGTAAAAAAAAAATTCCTGGGTATGGTTGCACACAATTAAATTCCAGACGCCATAAAAGAATTAAAAACACAATTTAAGAAAAAAATGAAATTGTTCTTAATTGATAAATGTTATTATACGATTGACGAATACCTGAATGATAAATTAATTCAGAGTTACAACTAATAGCATTGACATTAAATCTTTTTGACATTTTAATTATTTTGATATAGATTTTTGACATTTTAATAATTCCTCATTTAGGTCTGACATAATTGAGTGTTAAATAATATGTAATTGTTCATTTTATTTTCTAATTTAATATCATAATTATGCATGATTTTCAAATATTTTTAGTTAATTTTAATTTGTAATCATCGGCTATATTTTCACACCATATTTGTACGCCTCCTGGCATAACATAGCGCTCTGTTTATCAATCATAAGATCTGTATTTCCTTACCTATGTTAGCAAATAAATAAATAAATAAAAATAAAAAAGATCCTTTCGAGAACGACGAACCTGCATGTCGATTCTGTAAAAATCTCACCGTGAAAACTCGCGTGGAGTGAGCTGTCAGTGTCACCCACTGATGCTAGGGAGTGACCAAACATTACATTTATAATCATAATCGAGATTTTAATAATATTTTTATGCCAATTCTATTGATCATAATCAGTTAACTAATTAAATAAACGCAATCCCATGACCTAACCGCGATGTGTTTTGAAGAAGCGATAGTGGATTGAGTAGAGTAAAGACTGTGCGACGTTATGCAGCGTTGTTACTGATCCAAGTCTATTCGATAAGAAAAGTTAACCGAGTGTGTCAAGTGATCGAGTGCTAAAAGTTTGTCTGGCTGACGGACCATAGAATTTATCCCCTCACAAACTATGTGGAAACCTAACTAAACGATGTATGTGTCTGTGTACATAAGCTGTGCATGTGCTTTTTAATGTAATGGTCATATCAATGAGGGGTAGCTCCTTAGTACCGCGGGACAAGTTCCTACATCCATTTTGAGAGGCAGACATGATGGAGTTGGTGTCTATATGTTTGTTAATTTTAGCTCTCAAAATGGATGTAAGAACTTTATAGACCGTCGGTAAACACGTGATCGGTTTATAATTTTTGGTTCCGCGGTGCTACCTGTTTTAAGGAGCAGGTGGGTAACGCCTGTCGTTAGGAATTGGGACAGCTAACCAGATTCCAAAGCAGTCTGGTACTGAGCCGCCAAGCTAGCGTGCGACATTAAAAACCATTTGAGCCAGAAGTTGTGCAGCCCGTCCGGCCCTGGGGACTTCCAGTTAGGTAACAGACGGACTGCACGAGCTACATCTTGGGGGCAGATGGTAATAGCCCCCATTCTCATCTGGTATTGAATCGCAGGCCCGCTCGACTTTTTCAGCCCTATCACCTTCGGTGTGACTGGCAGGCACTGACCAGATACTGCGCCAGAACGAACACATGACATCGTCATCCGGCAGGCGCATGTCAGTCATATCTTGGTCTCGCCGCTCCCAACCCCTATAAACCCACCTTTCATCGCTGTGGAAGGTGCGATTCTGAGTGTATCGGTCTACTCGCCGCTTATACCTACGAATACGGTTCGCCCATGCATACACATTCTTATTATTTCCTTTATTCCATTTAAAAACATATTATTTACATTTTTAAATATTTTTATAAAAATATAAAAAAAAACATTTAAAAATATAAAAAATAGCTGCCCACCGGTATCGGGAACAGGGTCCAAGCTACCGGTGGTCAGGGCTCCTGAGAGAGGAACCTCCTGACGATACGCGCCGTGTCCAGAAGTACCGCTCTCTGGATTAAGCGCTTGAACCAGCCGCCTAGCGAGAGCCTCTTCAGGTGTTGGTCGAGGCTCTTGGCTATTATGCCATTGGCCGTCACGACTATCGGCACAATGATTGCTGTATCCACATCCCACATGTCGACAACCTTGTGAGCTAGGTCAAGATACTTAATCTGCTTATCTTTTTCAGCTTTTACGAGGTTCTCGTCATGCGGGACCGCTATATCAATAATCATTGTGAGACGCGCTAATCGATCTATCACCACTATGTCTGGTTTATTAGCAACAATAGTCCTGTCAGTGATGATAGATCGATCCCAATACAACGTAATATTGCCATTTTCGAGAACTGGGTCGGGCGCATACCTATAGTACGGTACTTCCGATTCCACAAGACTGTATTTCAGAGCAAGTTGCTGATAGATAATCCTGGCTACAAGGATGTGCCTATGCAAGTAGTCTCCCCTAGCCAGACGAGAACAGCCAGAAATAATGTGTCGGATTGATTCCCCCGGACGGTGGCATGCCCGACAGATGTAAACCGTGCCGTCTTTCACAATATATTTACGGTAGTTGTTCGTCATCATAACTTCATCCATAATCGCAAAGGCAAAAACTTCGGTTTCCCCAAAGAGATCACCGAATCGCAACCAGGATACGGACGCTAAGAGGTCTACATCGGGTCCATGTAGAACCCGGTAAAAGCGCCCGTGTAGCTTTTTGCTCTGCCATACCTCCCTGCGGTCATTAGTATCTAATACTATAGGTTTGCACCAGTTCTCGTCAGCCAAGGAGAGCGGGGTGAGGCCCTTATCCACTGAGACCACATCTCAGTGCATCGCCACGTCGGTTTCTAGGAAGTATTCCCTGAGACTGCATATCTCACGATTGTGCAGGGTCTTAGCGTTTAAAAAGCCTCGACCTCCACACTTCCGTGGGATAGATACAGATACAGTCTCATCACCGATGACCGTGGATGATGCATCCGATTTGGGGTCAGCAATGTGCGGACCCTCCTATCCAGGGCGTCAAGTTCCTCTGAGTTTCGTCTGAGTCCATTTGAATATGCCGAAAGAGTACATCAGAACTGGCATGACCCAACCATTGAAGGCGCGCACCTTTATCCTTTTATCAGGTGGAAACACGCCTGATAAAAGGCTAACACTTTATTCAGGCGGCCAAAGAAGCGCTCCCTCAGTGATTGTTTCATGTCAGTGGCGTTGATGCCTAACGCTTTCGACATGGTACCTAAATATTTGTAAGTTTCGGTTGAAGAGAGGGATCTCAGGTGTATGGAATCCGAAAGTTGGGTTCCAACGGATTCCACAATCCCCCCTCGCTTTACATGCATGACCGCACATTTGTCCACACCAAATTCCATCCTGATGGCGCTACTGAAAGTTTCGGTTACCTTCAGTAGCTCCATCAGTTGCAAATTATTGGGGGCAAAAAGTTTCAAGTCATCCATGTAAAGGAGGTGAGATATAACCTGCCCACCTCTCCTCAATCGATAGCCTAGACCTGAATTCTCCAGCAGTGTGCTTAGAGGATTCAAGGTTAGGCAAAACCAAAGTGGACTGAAACTATCGCCCTGAAATATACCTCGCTTGATCCGTATCGGTTCGCTATTCCTCTGGATATTATGTCTACATCCTGGATAGCAAAGGACCGTTCTCCACTGCCCCATACATGACATCAGGAAGGTGCGCAGAGTTGCATCTACTTTATATAACTCCAGCACCCTCATGAGCCATGTATGTGGCACCATTATATTATGTTATTTATACCTTCTTATTATTATTATTATAGCACGCGCGCATTGATAGATCAGCACTTTTCCTTCGCCCTGCACAAATTATAGAGTAACTCTACAGTACACGATCAGCGTTCATAGTACACATTCACATAGCATTAGTTACGTAGTAGTTAATACAGGTTGGATTTTTGAGATGGGACAGTAAGGACCGGACCGTAACCGTTGGCGCTACAAGAAAATGGTCTTAGGAGACTGTCCTTAATTTTAAGAGATATTATTATCTACTTACATTCACAGATTTCAGAAATGTACCAGTCATCAAGAAAATGGGCAGTTTTCACAGATACTTTTTTTGATGCCAATCGATGCCCGTTTCATAAGTGGATCAAAAAACTCTATTTCACCAACTGAGGTTTGAGTACTAGAAAAGTCCCACGAATGGACTCGTACTTTGAACAAATAAGAGACTCTTAACGTAACTGGCGAAATATGTGGGTGTAATACCTATCTAACTATCTACCCTTGCGGGGAAAACAAGCGTGATGTTACGCTTTATGTAGGTATTTGACTCTTATTTTTCTGTAATGCTACGGCTACACTGTCGCGATAACGTGAACTTTACTTCGCGCGCTCTCTGCTTTACAGCTAGACGTCGAGCGGTGTGTGAGAAAGAAGAAGCGAAGTGTAGTTCGCGCTATCGGGACAGTGTAGCCGTTGCATAATCAGCAGACGATCCATCCGCACTCTAGATAATTATTGGAAAGTCGAATGTACATAGGTAAATGACCGCATAAAAGCATTGGCGGAACAATATTTTACGCAGATGACGGATAAGCACAACAATTTGCAGCATAAACCAGTTTATAATTAATTTATTGTACTTTCCTACATAGTAAATTCTGTTGATAAGTGCTGTTAATAAAAAAGATTATCAAGCTGTGTACTATGTACAAAATGTTGTATAGCAAATTTCACTAGGCGCTCAAGAACTGAGAAAAAAAATGTAATAAAACATATAAAGTATGTTATGGAGCCAGCCACAAGTTTGCATACATATTTTTTTATTGTTTGTCATTCTACTTAAACTGGAAAAATCAGCTGTCATCATCAAAAATGTCATTTTTGACTTTCTTGACATTTATGACAGATCAACAAGAACAATGCCAACAATTTGTAAATTGTTATTTATTATTCCCTGTGCCAATTTCTGGATTTTTCAAATAATGATCAATGAAATTTAGAAAAAATAGTAATTAAAAACTAAAGCATATTCATCTAAAAGTAAATGTGAAATTATTGTCATTAAAAAGAAGTTGCTACTGCTCAATTTCAAACGTAAAACACGATCGCAATTTCTTAAGTCCACAAGAAATATCTTCATTATAGTTTAGCGATAAAATAGAAAGTTCCCGCATATAGCCCCTTTCACATCATTCCGCCGATTCCGCGCCGTGTATACTACGCTAGCGTCAGCGCAATTTGAAACGAACTGAATTTAATCAGCAAAGAGCAGTTTACAGAAAATAAACGCGGTGTAGTTGAATTTAATTAACATAATCAAATGAATCGGTAGTGTTAAACGAGCGATGAGCATTACAAAAATCGAAAAAACAGCAAATATTGAGGTGAGAATAATACTTTTCTAAATTATTGAAATATAAAACTAAATTTGGAATTTCGAAAATATCTATGCTCATCTGTATCACCGTATACAAAAAAAAAAACTTGCGAGTTTCAGATCTAGCCTAACTTTTGTCCTTGCACTTGCATAGGGCAATGATCTTTACTCTACAACCTGTTTCAGTGGTAAGGTCACATAGCTAGCTTGTAACTCCTTAGTTTTGTAAGTTATTTTGTTCAGGAACAATGAGTAAAGTATTTTAGTACAAGACAGGTTATTACTAAGCATAATTATAGTCATCTAATGTGTATGTGCATCTGTGGTAAATTAACCAGTTATATTTCTGTAGTGAACGAAGACTGGTGTGTCATAATTTAATCATTATTGTGAAAGGGTATTTCTCAGTGTCTTATTATACCATTTGTAGATCAGTGATAACTTTATTTGAAGGGTAATCTCTTTTTTATTGTCTTAAATTATATAATAATTTGTAAAGTTTCTAGTTACATATAGAAATATTAGTAAGTTACCTAAATAATTCTGCTAACTGCTATGTTGAGTAATAATCAATAAAAAAACACTGTAAATAAATTATATCAGTACAAATACTGCTTGTACTGATATAATTTATTTACATTGTTATGATTACCCATCTTCTGCTGGTATATTTTTATTTTTTTATACTTTTAAATTTAACAATTTAAAACAAATATTGCCAAATGGGTCCATCAAGTGATGCGCTTACCAATGAACAACATTTCTTTTTCATTAACTCTTTGACCGCCATGTCAAAAAAGCAAAAACGTGCCCACGGCGCCAAGCTACGAATTATTCCTTATAATCTGTCATGTAGTCGTGACCGTGGCGTGCTGGGCACATTTTGGTCTGTCATCTATACATGACTGTGGCGGTCAAAAGGTTAATAAAGATTGTCAGATTGATTACTTATGTTTGCAATTTAATAATCTAAACTCAATACAGTGCTTAAATTTTGTTGTGATGAGGTCTAATTTTTTTTTTCGTTTTTAATCATTTGAAGGAAGGACACTGAAGGACACACACGCTATAGAAGTTTTATTGTTATTACCTAGATCTGGGGCCGTTAAGTGTCCCTCAAAGTGTTAATCTAATCTTATTTGATGTTAAACTTGGATTGTCTTATGTTATACTCATAAAAAAAAAACAACTTTTGTATCAAAATAATGTTTTAGTTTAAGATATTACTTGAGCTTGACTAGGAATAAATTTAATTGTTGTGTGACTACTGACCGCAGTGACCATTAAACAAAATATCTATCCCATTGCTCTCCTAATTTTAACCAGACTGCAACTGTTACTATAAGCCTGTATCATCGCACTGCTGGGCATCGGCCTCTCCCTGCGACTTCCAGTTCTTGTGTGAATCACAAGGACTGGTGATCGCGGGGTTTTTGGGTTAAAGGAGACCACCGGTAGTTTATTTTGTCCAGCTCGTCCGGTCTTCCAACAACTCGATCTCAAAAAATCTCTTATTCCATTCCAATAGCATCACAAAAACAAACCAAGAAAGATATTCTTCGGCATGGTCTCCAACATGATCAAGCATGCATTCCTCATCTTCCGTACCTACCTGGACCTGTTCATCGACCTGGTCTATGGTTTCATCTGGGACGGCAGGAGGAAGGCCATACCGAACTTGGAGAAGAAACATGCTATTCTGACAGAGAGTGCAGTGACTTTAGCTGCGAAGATCAGAAATAAGGAACTGAAGTCTGAGGACTTGGTTAAGGCTTGCATTGAGAGGATTCAGCAAGTAAGTGATTGATGAATTTTCATTTATTTATAAAATTTTAGTCTACCTTTAAGGCTCCTACATACTGGCGCAACTTGTTGCGCGACGCGACGCGACATAAAGACACCGCGTGTAGCGCTACAAGCGGTGCCTTTGTGTCGCGACAAGTCGCGCCAGTATGTAGGGGCCTTTATTTATATACAAAACACTATAAAAACCCGCCAAGTGCGAGTCGGACTCGCGCACGAAGGATTCCGTACCATTATCTATAAAAACGGCAAAAAATTCATATCTGTTGTATGGGAGCCCCCTTAAATATTTATTTTATTTTGTTTTTAGTATTTGTTGTTATAGCGGCAACAGAAATACATCATCTGTGAAAATTTCAACTGTCTATCACGGTTCATGAGATACAGCCCGGTGACAGACGGACAGACAGACGGACAGCGGAGTCTTAGTAATAGGGTCCCGTTTTACCCTTTGGGTACGGAACCCAAAAAACGAGATAGAAGAGAACAAAGATACTCCTTAGTTCATTAGATTTTTTTGCAGCAGATCTCTACAGGATATTAGCATGAGAAACGTAGACACAGTGTGTAAAAAGACAGACGGATCTTTGGCCCCTCTTGAGGCCCCTCCATGATTACCTAATGTTGAATATTTACTTTAGGCTAATCAGTATGTTTGTGATTTCTTTTGTAATGAGAAAATTAGGCGGCTTTGGTAGTGAGTAGATGAACTTTATTACGTGGTAATTTGAACGAAAATACAACTAAATAAAATTTAAGTGTCTGTTCGTAATGTCAATATAATAGGTTTTTAGTAAATGCATAGAAAAGTATAATTATATAGTACTTATAAACAAAAAAACAATTTTTAATTTTTTGTCTGTTTATCTGTTTGTTCCCGCCAAAAAAAATATCTTCCGACCGAAACCGATTTCGACGGGATTGTCACTGGCAGATAGCTACCTATGTTATAAGGATTAACTTAGGCTATTATTCGCCACGCGGGCGAAGCCGCGGGCAACAGCTATTATGATTATAATTGTTTATGTCTGTCTGTAGATCATTAAATTTATTTAATTGGTCAAGGACGGCTAATGAGACACAATTGATTTTCTATTGTTTGACTCCGAATCGGTGTCGCACGGGGCTTAACAGTTTGAGTTAACATTTTCACTGTCAAATAAGGTTGAATGGTTCACCTAAGACATATGCACATATACATACTAATAAGGGGCTTGTGGCTGAGTAATAACAGCCGCAACACATTCATAAGGTAAAGAAAGAAAGAAAAATAGATTTATTAGTCACAATAGTCACAGAAACACGTGTACATAAAAGCTATGGTACTCGTAATTCTTATAATTAATAAAACAAAACACATTTATGCTTATGAACACAGAACATATACATAACGGCGTCGACAACTGCTCGCCGTGACTGTGACAAGTAGGCTTCCACTCAGCATGATGCTGTGCTATTGGGGACCCACAGCACAGCGCTGATTTACAGTGGCCACCCGAAAACTACGAGCAACACAACTGTTGTCCTGCCGGGGTCGCGGGAAGGTACTTATGGGTCACCGAGGCCCCCGCAACACAGGGAACAGGAAGGAATACGGGTGGGTTTTAGTCAGTAAGAGTCTGACACACCCTCCCGCTCCGCCCAGAGCGGGAGAAGTTATTTGATGATTTCCCACCCTCAAAAAAAAAAAAACAACTGTTGTCGTTGCACTCGATTAAATACTCGCGTAGTTTCGCCAAGTCCAGAGACAACTCAGTTCAGAAGCAAGGGTTTTAACAGACGAGGGATGGATGGAATCAACTTCCATCAATCCCTCGTCTGTTAAAACCCTTAGGGAAATACAATCTGAGGAAGGGATTTTGTGAATGGTGTTTTCTGACCAAGTAAAGCTAGAAAGCACCCTGCAGACTGTCGAGATTTTCGAGCGCCTTATCAGTGCCGGATTAAGCAGGCGCGGGGCCCGTAGCAAATTCTATCGAGGGGCCCTTGAACTATAGGTTTATAATTATAAAGCGGTAAAAAAAATACGGGTAAAAGAAAAAATAAACTTAATTATAATACAAATAATGTAGACTGAAAGTCTCACATATAAATACACAATTTCAACATTTTGAATCGAGCTATGAATCCACACTGAGTGTCGAGTAAGGGTGCTCGCACACGTCAGTCTTTTTGTAGAGCCGATTATCGGGCCGAAACAAATTCTGTATATTTATATGAGCGACGTTTCGTAGAACCTGTGCGTTTACCGTACGAAATGCTGTGTTTTATTTTCGCCAACAAAATAATCGGTTACCGATTGCCTGACGTGGATTGTCTTAGACGGAAAAGGCGTTACGTTTCACGTTTTTGTGATATCAAATAAGTTCAATATACCACGTCTTAATTGGTCAACGACAGCTAATTAGACACAATTGATTTTCTATTGTTTGACACCGAATCGGTGTCGCGCGGGGCTTAACAGATTAATAAGTTTAGTTTCACTCAAAAAATTACGCTAAGGCGGAGGTTGGCGGGTTTGGATACGCGGGGCCCCCTTTTGCGCGGGGCCCGTGGCTATTGCTACTCTTGCTACGTAGTTAATCCGGCACTGCGTCTAGATCAAAATAAATAGACAATTAGAGCCACTTCATACTTTACAGTGTAAAGTTTACAACATACACAATTAGCCTATAATGTTTCCACTGCTGGAACATAGGCCTCTCTCTCGGTGAGAGGGAGTGGGCCGTAATCCACCACGCGGGCCCAGTGCGGGTTGGTAGATGTCACATGTCTTCGAATTTTTGGTTTTGGTGTTTCCTCACGATGTTTTCCTTCACCGTTTTGGGAGCAGTGGTGATGAAATTATTTACACAAAGTAAAGCGCCTGTCTGGGTTCGAACCTAAGACTAAACTAAACTCGTAAGTCCCGGCGTTACCGCTGGGCCACCACTGCCTTCACACTCTTTACACCATACCAAGTGCTATTCGCATATGCCAATATGAGAGAAGAATAAAAATAATAAATAAAACTGTTTGTTACAGGTCAATCCCATTATAAACGCCGTAACTGACGAGAGATACGAGGCGGCCCTTAAAGACGCGCGCGAGGTCGACAAACTGATCGAAGGCGGACTTACTGATGATTACTTCCAGAAGAAACCGTTCCTGGGTAAGTGGAACTTATATTGTGATACCTTCATCTATTCCTCGGTTAAAGGCAATTGACTCATCTCCTATTACCCGGGACTTAAATATATATACAAGGTGTCGTTTTGCATCCTCGTCAAATTTTAGGAGGCTGCTATGAAAGACATATAATCAAATAAATTACGATACCTGCTCAATAATTAATAAATACTTGTTTTTTTAGTTATTTAAGTATGACAGTATTTTAGAACACACCACTTTCACAGAACAGAATCACCCCGTCGTGTATGCGGTAGTGTGTGTGTAAAAGGGCAGTTACAGTGCGGTATCGCGCATTAACATGCGTGTCCCACACATGCCGAATTCCGAAAATTAGAAAAAAAATATAAAAAACCTACTATACTTATTTTATTATTGATTCGTGTCGAATCATTAGTATAGTTACCTCCTTGAATTTGACGAGGATGCAAAACGACACCTTGTATAACCAGCGAAATGTGGGTGTAGTCTTCACATTTACAATAATTAAAATAATATAATACTTCACAGAGTAAATATTCATGTCATTGCATAGATAAAATTCATCAATGTCAATGTGTTTATAACAATCCGGACATAATCTTGGTTAGTAAGTTGTAAATACCTACTATAGCTACCTCTGCTTAAACCTTCGTGGAAAACAGGCGTGATGTTATCGCAAAGGCTGACTGAATAAACGAATAATAATTAGTGTTTGACCGAAAATCGATTTTATCAAACGAAAAGAAACTTCGGCTTTAGTTTATTTTCGGCCTAAAACGAAAATGGTTTAGACATTAAAAATATTAATATTTCCGCTGTACACTGAAATCTTGTTTGTTTTATTTTTACGGCTAGGGAGAGAAAGAGCAAATATAGGCTTTAAAAGAAATAAAACACAATTTGAGTGAAAAAAGTTCAGAACCCATTAATTTATGCGCGTGAAGAAAAAATACCTCGCTTCACAACTTCAAAACAAAATTGCGTCCGTTTAAGTCAGCTGGGCGAAACCACGAGCGGACCCGATTCACCCCAAAGTTTTTTTTTTTTTATAATGGCATCTCGTAGTTGACGAGTGAGAGGTCGTGACTACTCAACCGGACTTTCCTGTGGCTGCCTTAAGCGAACTCAAAGCCTCCAGCCAGGGGCGAATAACTTACATTACTAAACGACTACACGCTAAGGGCACACCCCCTGTGGGGTACGGACCTCGGCTTAGGGCGTCGCTGGGGGGAGGACAGCAAGGTGGGACAGGCTGGATCTGATCAGAATTATTATTATTCGGGGAATTTAAAACTACAGGCTCAGCTGCGGCGAGGGCTGGCATTTCGTCGAGCAAGGGTCGGGGGGGACAATTACGTCGGGGTTTACGCGAGGGACCTCGGCGGCGAGGTCGGAACGTAGGTCGGTTTGTTTTGTGTACTGTACTCGTGGCCCTACTGCTCTTCTGGAGGAGGGTAATGGGGTCATCGGGATCGGTAAGAGTAAGCCTTGGACGGCGAATAGAGCTAATGGTGGAGGGCCTATAACTGGCGGCCTTCACAACCAGAGGGTTGCGGTGGGTGGCGGCACAGTCGAAGAATCGCTTCGCAAAGTCCGGCTTGGCCGAAGCTTCTGCTGGTTTATGGCCGAAAACGAAAATATCGCCGAATCATGATTTTTTGGCCGGAAACGAAAACGAAGGTTCGCTCGGTCACTAATAATAATGTATGGCGTCTTGTTAACTTTTTGCCTCGGGCGCAGCCCCTAGGGAATTAAGAAGATGGCTTTGACTTTCTCATTGACACATCATTAATTAAAGTCATAACAACATTGTATTTCCGTTCGTTATGAAGCAACGCAGTTTTACATACTATACTATAAAAACGAATACGAACACGACAAAAAAAAATATTTAGCACAAACAGACAATCGTCAAATAACTTCTCCCGCTCTGGGCGGAGCCGAAGGGGGTGTGTCAGACTCTTACTGACTAAAACCCACCCGTATTCCTTCCGTTGCCTGTGTTGCGGGGGCCTCGGTGACCCTTTAGTACCTTCCCGCGACCCCGGCAGGCATCTCTTTCCTCTCTTTCTCTTCTCACCAATAGGTATATTCCTGGCTTCAGGAGGTGGTTCCACGTACTTCAGCCTTATTGCTAAACCCAGCAAATGTTTGCAGATATACTGTTTTAAGAATGCAGGACAGTTACATCTACCGGTTAGCCAATCATCGCTGTTGATTGGTGTCATTACTTCCCATTCACTGAAAAACTGTTGCCTAAAATCGTCGAAACTTTCCCAGTGAACATCGAAAGTTTTACATTCCATATCCTCACCGGCTGGAATCCTATAGTATGTCGCTGAATCAGTTGTCTGTTTGACGGGTAGTCTTTTAGGCAATTTAGCCCATTGGTACGCTTCAGTCCATTGTTTGAGAGTAATAGTGGGTTGTTGGGAAACGAACTTATTATCTATGACATAAATGTTAGACCACTCTGTCACCATATCTTTCGCTACCAGCAGGAAGCGTGACAATGAGTGACGCTCTCGCAAGGTATTTTCGTCTTTTATAGTTCGATTAAATGCTTCCAGTGCATTGTTAGTTGCCGGAGTACCTGGAAGGACTCCTAAATACCAATTGCGATTCATAATCAGCCATCCGTCTTGAAAGTATTTAATAAATTCCTGTTGATCTTTCCACTTCGCCAAGAAACTTTCAAAAGCACGGTCGAAGACATCAGAAGATGATGAACACTGTAAAGCATCTATGTCAGACAATATTTGTTTGTGCAATGATTTGTCTACTGATTTTTCAACACGTTTTTGAATTTATTTTTTTTTTGCATGTGCCCAACACATTCTTATTTTGGCATTTGGCCCAAAAACTTTTGTGAATGCAATTTGTATGCTTTTTGCAGCATCAGATATCAATACATCTGGGGTCAAATCTTCTTTGTGTATAGAAATGACACTGTCCTTGAGTGCCATAAATACAAATGTAAAGTCAGCAGTTTGTTCTGAGGATGTTACGCTTAGAGCAAAAGTGTGAAAGCTTCTGTCACGATCAGTTGTTCCAACGATAAGTACTGGAAATCCCTGCCAAATTAATTTATAGGTAGCATCAGCGTGAATAATTCTACAATTGCATGCAAGGCTCAGTAAGTATTTCGTTGATAACATAAAACGCAAGTACGGGTTTTTGTCATCAGAAACTTCGAATGAAACCACAAAGGCAGCATGCAAATCTTCAGGAATTTGTGAGTGCGATATAAGCCATGCTTTCAGTTCTCCCAGGCTAATAGTAGACGGTCCGTACTTTTGTTGACGAATTTTCGCCAGGTCACTTTTCAATTGCATCTTAGACGGTACATTTATTCCTTCTTTTTTTGCTAAGGCATTCATAATTGCCTTTGGTTTCAGTTTGAGTGCAAATAGTTTATCTATTTCACTACAGGTTTCCACAGATATGCCACGTGCCGAGAGCGATTCCAACGAATCATGGTCGTGATTCTCTTCCGTCCGATATAATAACACTGCGTCTGACGACGAATCGAATAACAAATGAATTGCCGCCGAACACTGGAATCCGCGCCATTTTACTTTATTGCAACGATAATATCTTTTAATACCTTCTTCAGTGTTGTGTACCTTTCGAAAAGACCACACGCCTTCGTTTTTAATAAAATATTCGGCATCACGAATATTTGAAAATTTGTTGACAAACACGCAAGATCTTCCTTGTTTGCGTCTTCGTTTCGGTTGTAATAATTGATTATTTCCTTGCTCTGAATCAGATTCGGAATTAAGTAGAGGAGCTTCAACAATACTTGGCCCGGCCAGAACTTCATCGGACATCGTAAAGAAAGCGCGTGCGCCACGTGCATACGACGCAGCTAACCTTTGTCTCTACAGAGACGACTGAGAGAGGAGCGCGGGTTTGCGTCCCGCGGCCTGTGCGTCACGTGCCGGTAGCGGCTGTGCGGGTTTCGGGGGGAATAAATAAAAGGAAACGACTATAATTATTTTAGTTTGACAATAATATATTTTGGATTCAGGTTGGATAATTTGATTACGCTAAAGCTATTTAGAACTGTCATTTTCGGTATTAATGTTTACTATTTCAGGGAAACAAGATTTGGTGAGCATTTATCCATTTTGATAGGCAATAAGAATATTATTACAACACGTACAATTATTCTGATGAGTGTATATTTATTTTGGAAGTTAAAACGTTGTTCTTTAGGCACCTCGGTATAGAGTGGGTTTTAAATTGTACCCATTTTTATTTTGCTGGCCAACAAATATAAACACCTTATTTAAATAGAATTCAATATTATAAACATTTTTTATTACTATACCAAAGTTCTAAGTCAATTCTCTGAGCTTATATTTAGGTTTGAACATTAGCCTCAAAGTATCACTCAGTGTAGATGTAAAGCAGTTATTTATTTAGTCAAAAGTGAGTGGTGTTATGGTAGTCAGTTGAATTTTTAGTTCACGTGCATTATAAAAATTCCCGAAAAAAAAACAATATAATGATAATAATAATACTTTATTAAACGTCAATCTCGTTTTCAATTATCTCTACTTACAATTCTCCTGGTCAAAAATGTTCTCTAAACCTTCAGCAGGAATGTTTATGACAGACAGGTGCCTTGCGTGCCCATGTACCACACAATACACATCACATGGGAGCAGCAGCCGATAGTTCTTCTGCCATTATGCCAAGAGCAATAATAATGCGCAATAGCTTGCCTGCCTGTGAGAGCTGTGTCTATGCTTATAAAAAAATGATATGTTCGTAATTGCCGTAATTGTTCAGGATATGCCGGGACCGGATTCGCTCTCGAAGTAGGTAGAGATCTCTCTCGTCAACTTCTCTCAGATTTTCAGCAGGTATTTGTCCTCCGATTTCAATGACAAACATACCAGTTGCATGTATGTGCTCTGCATAATAACTACGTGCCTGTTTAAGTTGGTATATACCAAGGGCGTACAAAATAAGGTCTTCTTCCGTTAATTCCGGGATTTCAGACAGATTCGTATTTATTGGCTGAAACTGTGCACGTCTTGAGTTATAATTGTACCTACAGGATCTTCTGGTCTATAAAACCAGTGAAATACCCTTTCTTCGTCCTCAAGAATAGAATTCATTAAATAGGCATCAGAAGTTGTCGCAGCGAGTGGCCCAGACACCTCTATAATATGGCCGTCACAGCATACAAATAAAGGTTTCGTCAGATTTCTATATTTATGGTTGGAGCTTTTTGGTAGTATATACGAGTATATGTACCGTCGCATATTGTAATAGCGTTTCTTTGTTCTATTGGGCTTTCTGGATTCCCATGTAACGTTCCTGGTAATAATAAGTTCCTTTGTGCTACATCTTGTCGATTTAAATGGCCTAAGTGTATAGGAACAAAATCACGAATAAACGCTTCACGACCTAAGGTCAATAATCGTTGATAACGGGATTCGCTTGTTCTAAAAATGAAAGCGAGCCTCGCATTAGAATCCCCTGTTCGAAGTTTCGCTAATGTTGCAGCCAGTATAGTTTACTATTTAAACTGAAGGTATTGTTCAGTAAATTGGAAAACTGTTCATGAGTAAGTCCAATCCAAGTGTGGAATTCGTTTGCATTTATAAGTTCATATTGTTCAAAGTTGAGTATATCTGTTGTTATTTGATTTCGCATAATAGTTAGAGCGCTCACAATTTCAGAGGCCGTAAAATCTTCCACGAGATTATCCTGTAGAGGAAGTGTATGCCAGAGGTTTTGCTCCAGATGTTCTTGACACTCGCGAGCATTTTCTGGTATCAATAGATTGTAACGTCCGATCAGAAGAACAACCACACTATTTGGAATTCTAAGTCGGGTCACATGCTGGCAATGTTGAAAAACACAATTCACAGTTGTGTTTGGAGTACGAACGAATCCTGGTAATGTCAGTGTTGGATGGATACGGGCTACTTCTGCAGCAGGTTCATCCGGCAGACCATCGATGACTTGGTTTGCCTCGTGAACTCATCGTTGAAATGTCCTTTCAACTCTTTGCCAACATGTACGGCAAATGAAGTCTATTGGTTCTTCCTGAAAATAATAGTAACTAATAATTATTTAATACCTACTTTAATTAAAAGCCTTTGATTATAAACTACAATGATTAAAAAACTTCATAGAGGAGACGAGACTTATGCCCAGTAGTGGGGTAGGTACGTTAAGCGTGCAACTGGAAAGAGAATAGCATGGTATGGAGTTACAACCATTTAGATGGAGTTTTACTAAGAAATATAAAATAGGTTACCTGTCTCGCAACCAGCCCCTCGATAACGATCTGCGCCATGTCGCTGTGCTGTTCTTCTCGTGAAGTCCACGTATAAGTCCTTCGACCTTCACATGGTTCACGACAGTTTATACACAACATTTTGTGCCATTAAAGCAACAATAACACGATAAAAAATAACAATAACACGATAACAAAAACAGTAGTAACAAAATAATGATAAAACTGGGAGCACAGCACAAGCACAGTAGCCGTCCGATGTAACAGAAGTTGCATGGAGAACTAAAGGCTAGCCGCGCGGTGAGCGCCGCGCGATGAGTGCGAGCGAGATAACATGTGACGCAGACGCAGGCAGGTAAGTAGCGCAAAAAATGTATCCTTTTTTACATTCTGACTCGCATATATTCCGAGAAATATAACAATGAAGGTTTTATTCCACAAACTGACTAGATCTTTTAAGTTTAAATATTATCTCACAGACTTGACTTAGAACTTTAGTGTGGTAATAAAAAGCTCTTATTTTGTTATTCTCTATTAAAATATTAAGTTTATTTTAGCACTTTCAAAATTAGCCCAAAAATGTATGGAGGCTGGGTGATCTCCTTTCATAAGCGGGAGAATTTTTCGGAATCTCCATACAATAAATATCCTCGTTGATTGGCCTAGGCCTGCAAACTAATTACTTACTACACTTTAATTTTTTTTTTCTTAACTGTAGTAGTTAGAGATTTAAAATAAAAAACGTTTTAAAGCAATTTTTATCAGCTTTCTTTGAAACTATAGAAAATTATACATTAGTAACATTTTTAAATCTAAAACAAGATAAAACAATAAAAATGGCAATTTTTAGCTTAGTGTCATAAAACTCGATAAACATTTACAAGTATGTTTTACATGTTATTTATTATTTAATAACTGGTATTGCCTCCTCGGGCTCTGCTTACAGCTTCGAGGCAATTTGGCAACTGACCACGAGGTTACGGAGCTGATGTTGGGGAATATTCTCCAATTCTTCTATCAGGGTTTTAGTGGTTTAGTGCCCTGAGGATGGTTGGTGGTGGTCTGCGGCTTCTGACTAGCCTCCCTAGTTCATCACAGGCGTGCTCAATCAGGTTGAGATCAGGACTTCTTGATGGCCAAGCTATCACGCTGATATCAACCTCCTGAATATACTCGTGCACGGCCCGAGCCGTGTGTGGCCGGGCATTATTATGCATCAGCATCTATCCATCACCCATATTTACTAAATACGGCCCTGCATACTCATTGAGAATCTCTTAGGCATATCTTTCCCCAGCCAGAGTGCCATTTTCTATGGCCACTAGCTCTGTGCGACCTTCTGAAGATATGCCAGCTTCTGAACATGTATGGACATGTATACTGCCTCCACCGTACTGGACTCTTTCTGAGAAGCAGGCTTGAAGGTATCGCTCACCAGGTCGCCTGTAGACACTTATCAGAAGGGTGAAGTGAGAATCGAGACTCATCTGTAAACAAAATTCTTGACCATTCTTCTTTATCCCACTGTATGTGTTCACGAGCGTATCGCAGTCTCGCTACTTGATGCTCTCTCTCGAGTTTGGGGCCACTCGTTGGTCTTCGGGGTTTCAGGTTTGCTTCAGCCAGTCTTCTTCTCACTGTACTGTCATTAATGTAGTCCCTGCGGGTCTGAAGAAGCTGTTGCTGGACTTCAACTGCATTAGGTGGCGATTTCTCAACACAGTGGATGCAATATAACGGTCTTCTCGGGCACTAGTACACCTGGGTCTGCCATTACCAGGTCTCCTCAAATGGTTTCCAGTCTTCGTACCTTCGCTTCACCTTCCGTACCGTTCGTAACGTCACACCCACCATTCTTGCAGTACGACGCGTACTGATGCCTAGTTCCAGAAAAGTCATGATCCTAGCACATGCTTCAGGTGAAAGAGGCATGATAAATACGTTTATGTGTTGTTGTCTAACTTAGCTTTGTAACAAGACTCATCGATCAAGAAAAAATTTGAAAACAAAAGTGGAAACAAGAAATTAATGGTAAAATTGTAATTCAAAAAGGATTATTTTTGATTTTAAAGGTTTTTTCAGCCATTTCATAAAAGAAGGTTACCGACTATGAAGTTTTTATGCACAAAATTAAACTATTTTTCGAATCCTTTTTGTTTCGAAAGTATATCTTGTATAGGTACTTAAAAAGTTATTACAATTTTAAAAGTGTGATACTTATTTTTGCAGGCCAGTGTAGATGCATTCAGTAAATAGCTTTCTCGTTTTAATAATTATTCTTATTTACTTTCAATCTCCTAACAAGCGTTAAGCACACCTCACTGTGGAATGTTTCCCTTCGAAAGTAAGTCTGTTCTCAATTACGTACGGGCTGTGAGGTAGAAAGTGTAATTATAAAAATGTATCTCTAATTAGTGTTGTATTTCAACAATTGTTAGGGTAATTAGTTCCCGTTATTGTATTATGATTATATTATTTTTGTAATTAATCTCTCGGTATCTTAATGCCTATCCAATTAAATCTAGACTAATATTATTTGACGGGTTGTCGTTATTTTAGTCAAGCAAACGTAAAACCTAACATGAATTTCGGCAGAAGATCAAATCTCTGATTTATAAACGCTGCTTAAAGTTAAGAGGCGTTTAAACGTCAAACGCAAATAATTAATTAACCTAAAGTCCCGTATTCATTTGCTCAACACCAAAGTTTCTGGCAACAATGTTTACAGCCATACTTCCCGTCCACGCGCCAAGTTCCGTCAAAATGTTTTTAGAAGAATCCCACAAAGTATTTTAAGATTGAAATAATTCAATCAACTTCATTATACGAGGGCTGCACTAAAAGTATCGGGAATGGAATATTTCCACTGTTCCTGTCATATTAAAATCTTTTTAATTGAAAACTCCTTGGTTTTAAAAATCGAATACCATTTATTTATTTATTTAAAAAAGATTCTCGGTCTTGTCACAAGGTTTTGTCAAACTTGTTTAGTCGTTGAGAAAATGGAATTGACTCTAGAAAATTCAAGAGCGATGATTTATTATGACTTTCGAAGTGGTTTAACACAAAAACAGTGTGTTGACCGGATGGTTTCTGCATTTGGTGATGAAGCCCCATCCAAAACCACAATTTATCGCTGGTTTGCTGAATTTCAACGTGGACGTGTCAAGCTCAGTGATGATCCCCGTCAAGGTCGTCCAAAAACTGCAGTCACCCAAGAAAACGTTGATGCTGTGCGTAAGCTGATTGAGGAAGATCGACATGTGACATACCGCGAAATTCAGGCAACTTTAGACATTGGCATGAGTCAAATACAAATACTACTAATCTTGCATGAACAATTAGGTGTAAAAAAGTTGTTTTCCCGATGGATACCGCATTCGCTCTGTGAAGAGCAAAAAGCGGCTCGCGTTACTTGGTGCGTCAGAACTCTCGAAAGATTCCACGCAGGATCCTGAAATGTTGTATACAACATCGTATCAGGTGACGAATCCTGGATATACGCGTACGAACCCGAAACAAAAACCCAGTCACGAGTTTGGGTGTTTGAAAATGAGTTAAAGCCAACAAAAATTGTTCGTTCAGGGAGTGTTGAAAAAAAAAATGGTGGCCACGTTTGTCTCCAAAACCGGCCATGTTACGACTACTCCTGTTGAGGGACAAAGAACGGTTAATGCAGAATGGTATGCTAGCATTTGTTTGCCACAGGTCGTTTCTGAACTCCGTAAAGAGAACTGCAACCGCCGCATCATCCTCCATCACGACAATGCGAGTTCTCTCACCGCGCACAGAACAAAAGAGTTTTTAGAGCAAGAAAACATAGAATTATTAGACCATCCGCCGTAAAGCCCCGACCTAAGCCCTAATGATTTCTATACTTTCCCTAAAATAAAGAATAAATTGCGTGGACAGAGATTTTCATCACCTGAAGAAGCTGTGGACGCCTACAAAACGGTCATTTTGGAGACCCCAACTTCCGAATGGAATGGTTGCTTCAATGATTGGTTCCATCGTATGGAAAAATGTGTCAAATTTCGCGGAGAATACTTCGAAAAGCAATAAATATATTTTTAAATAGTAATGTTGTGTCACTTCCTTGATTCCCGAAATGTTCAGTGCCGCCCTCGTATTATCACTGCTCCACACTACGCCATATTTTTTTTTTACGCTTTGGGTGGAGCGGGAGGATCTGTCAGACTCTTACTGACTACCCACCTGTGTTTCTTCCGTTGCCTGTGTTGCCAGGGGCCTCGGTCACCCATTCGGACTTTCCCGCGACCCCGGCAGGCATCGGCCCTAGTGGACCCCTACACTTGTGCTGACATCTCTTTGAGGCGCGCGTGGAACATAACGGGCCATCGACCCGGGCCTGGAAATTATTTCATCACCACTGCTCTCAAAACGGTGAAGGAAAACATCGTGAGGAAACCGGCATGTCCTAGAACCAAAAATTCGAAGACATGTGACATCTACCAACCCGCACTAGGCCCGCGTGGTGGATTACGGCCCACTCCCTCTCACAGAGAGGAGGCCTGTGTCCCAGCAGTGGGAACATTATAGGCTGATTATGTGACCCGGGCCTGGTCCTTATCGGACGGCGAGCTACCCATTGCTCGCCGTCCGTAAGCCCGCCCCTACGGTGGCCGGAAATCTGCCTGGGATTCCCGACGCCCCACAGTGGAACGAATGTATGGGAGCGGTTGGACGTAGACATGTCCGAAAAATAAGAGTAAAATTATGCCAAACTAATGATGCCATCTTATTCGATTACTTAATGCCTTCATAAATTGTGGTGATGAATTTCTTCATAACTCCCATATTTCGGGAGTAATTTGAGAAAATGTGAAATTTTACTATGAAAATGAGTGTATCGAGCTCTCTCCCTCCTGATTCCGGGCTTGTTTCAAGTAGCGGTCTCTAATATCGTAATGCTATTACTAAGAGCTATATTTAATACTAAGACACATAGTGCGCCAAATGTGCACTTTCTGGGATAAAAGGAAATGAAAATTTAAAAAAAAAAAGTTTTTTCCCCATTTGTATTTACTTTAAACCGCAGACAGACTTATTAAGAGGTCTATAAATATATTATATATATACAGAAATATATATTAACAAAAATATTCACAAGAACTGATGAGAGTATGACTTTTAAGTAAGTTGATAATAAATTACCTAGTTTCATTAAAAGTACAATAAATAATTAAGATGTAAGCTCTAATTTACTAAGTTACACATTTTAAAACAATAACATCATTTAATTATCTTCGTCATCATCATCATCATCAATTAATTCAAATTCAGAATCGATGTCCGCTAAATCATTTATGTTAACAAATTCGATATCACTTTTCTCAGAATCCGTAAGCTCATAAAATTCCTTAAAAGAAGATTTTTTTACAAACTTATTTCCTTTTGGACGGATACTTGTAACAAGTGGATCAGAAGACAGTAAAAGATTGTGCATAATATCTTCATTGCATGAGATACTGCTATGCTTTCGAGAATGCCCCTCTCTATATTTTCTAAAATCTTTATTTCTAGCCTCAGATGCCTCTTCGGATAGAAAACCAATGGGCACAATTGACATGTTCTGAACTATGTCTGGCCCATGCATTAAAATTTTATGAAGTGAAGAAGGCATATAATACCATGGGTATAACTCCACGTAAAGCTTAGCAGTATCAAAGCAGAACTCTCGGAATTTAGTTACGTTGATCTTCTCTCCTGATGAAATACACTGCAAGATCACACAGATTTTTCTTAAAAGCATAGCATCTATTCCGGTCAGTTCAGCAGATTTAGTGTAGTTTTCAAAAAATCTCCTTGCCGAGTTGCCATTGTTGGTGGATCCACTGCCTTGTTTCACAACATCGAGAAGTAAGCCCGTTTCTCTTCTTACAGCCTCTTGAACTCTTTTCTTCCTGTCATCAACTTGCCTTTTTGCTATATCACCCCTTACTTGCCATGATTTTATGTCTAATTTGTAGGAAATGTGTAATAAGCATTCCATTGAGCGAATCCAAGCGTGAAGGGTGCTTAAGCTATATTTATACATGTCCTCGTTTGCGTGTTTATCTTTGATTAACTCTAAATTATTCATTTCTTTAGGACAAGCCTTGCATATGTCACACACTGAAGCTGCTGTATTGGATATAATGGAATGAATTTTACCATCAATCATTGTCAACAGCAGTTGGTGTTTGACACTAATTCCATCAGTGATGGTGGATGGAGTTAAGGCTTCAATCTCTGCTTCGATTTCAGCCATCTCTCTCTGCACATTTTCTTTGGTTTCCTTTATAAACTTAAACAATATTGGCCGGCAAAATGAAGTGGAAGATGGTCGCTCGTTTTCCCAAATTGTTACACCTTTTGAGACGAGCCGCAGTGGTACAAGACTAATCATAAAATTACTAGCAAGATCGATTTGCTCATCTTCACTCGTCCTTTGATGATAAATGCTTTGGCTAGATGATCCGTCAAAACCCCATTTGCTGGTCAATACGAGCTGTTGATTGGGATCAACAGGGGTTTCTAACGACCTAATAAGTCTTCTTGAGGTTAAATCCATCAAGGCTTGTAATTTGATTTTTGCAGAGCTCTCTGTAACTGTGAGATCTTCTTTGGCCGGATAGCACTTAATTTTTTCTTTAACCAACATGTAGTAACTCGGGTATTGAAGAGCTCCTTCTTGAGTGTTGAAATCCCGAAGAGTGTTATAGCGCCATTTCGATAAGTTCATCGATACATAAAGAGCCAATGCCTTCAAAGGGGATATTTCCCGTACCTGAATTGATTTACCTTCAATGAAGGCTTTGATTTTTGAGGCCTCTTCTGGATTCTCCGTCAAGTATTTCATAACATAAGCTGTATCGCTTTGTCCTGCCTTTTGAAGCGCCCTTTCGGCCGAAAACATAATTTCAGCGCTGCTACTGCTGCATGAAAGACTATCTTCAGTGCGTCTTCTTTTTTGCCGGTTACTAAGGTCCTCAAAAGATTTACGAGGACTAGGATGTGTACAAGTTGAAGCATCAGATTTAGCAGGAGAAATTATGGGCTCGATGACGTCACTTATATTTTCTGTAGAAGGTTCCATATTTTCATTCTGTAATTCCGGCCATTGAATTGCAGCCTGTAGCCAAATCTCATGTTTCTTCCGAAACTTATCTGTGCTTCTTCCAGACTGTGTCCATTTTGCATAAATGCGGTAGCAAAATCGACGACACCAGTCTTTTAAACTTGTTTCAGCACTTTCACATAACTGAACACAACTGTTATCTTTTAAAACACTGAACAAATAGTTAAAGTCGCGTAAATCTTTATGTGCGCGTGCGCATAAAGCAACGTGAATATCAAGATTTGTATTAAAATTTGGAAAATACATTGCGAGATTAGCTTGGATACAACGAGGTGTAAATCAACACTGATTTTAAAGTTACTAATAGTGACCTATTTATATAAAATCCAGGTATCCCAGGTATCCTTTGTTAAATATTGCAAGGTAATTAGTTATTGTGATAATTAGTAAATGATGCATGCTAAATTAGTGTATTAAGAGCCATTTAGTAATTAAATAATAGCAATGTTCTTATCAGTAATCATTAGTGCATCAGTTTTATATGTAAACCCTGAACCCTGTCCCTAATTATATATCCTAATTAGCTTATATCTTCTCTAATTGGCTGCTCAGAAATGTTATTGTAATAAGGTAAACCTTTAGAAAAACGGTTTTAATCAACAAAATAAACAAAAAATAAAAAAATTGTGTTATAAAATAAACATCACTCTTTATCCCAGAAAGTGCACATTTGGCGCACTATGTGTCTTAGTATTAAATATAGCTCTTAGTATTAGCATTATGATATTAGAGACCGCTACTTGAAACAAGCCCGGAATCAGGAGGGAGAGAGCTCGATACACTCATTTTCATAGTAAAATTTCACATTTTCTCAAATTACTCCCGAAATATGGGAGTTATGAAGAAATTCATCACCACAAGTTATGAAGGCATTAAGTAATCGAATAAGATGGCATCATTAGTTTGGCATAATTTTACTCTTTTTTTTCGGACATGTCTACGTCCAACCGCTCCCATACATTCGTTCCACTGTGCGCCCAGGGCGTCTCCTGCGGCGGCTAGGGGCGTGAGGGCGCGAAATTTGCATCTCCCTCATCCGTCCCGCCTCCTCGCAGAAGGAGGTGACGGCTGCCAATGCCTCTCGCTCCGTACCATGGCCGGACGCGAGAGATCTCCGCCGCCGATCGCCTCCACGAGGGCACGGCGGTACTCTGCCCAAGCCGAGCAGACTTCTACCGTGTGCTCCACCGTGTCCTCCGGGCGTTCCACACAGTGGTGACACCCGGACGTTGTGACACCCGGGCGTTTTCGCCTTATCCGACACAGGAACCTTCCGAAGCTATTGATCCACACTACTGCCATGTTTAAAACTTTTTACAAACACGTCCGCACACGTCAACATTAGTTGCTATACTGATGTTTTCGCTCGCCGAGCGACAACTCTTCAACATGGCGTGATCAACTCCGCAACACAAATGTTGACTGCAACATGTTGACAGCAACTCAGCAACATGTTTATGCAACCATGTTTAAAAACAAATGTTTACAATTAATACGGGGCTTCAAGCTATGTTTGTAAATAAAGGGGTTACTGATTATCGAATACTCAGGCCTCCAGAAACTAAGGAATGACGTTTCCCACAAGAAATCGTATCATCCTGTGAATTTAATCAATGGAATCAAATCAAATCACTTTTATTTGTTAACACAGTATAGAAATACACATCTTGAGTTTGGTGAACAGAACGCTATGTTATGCCAGGAGGCGTAGCAGTGGTGGCCCAGTGGTAACGGCCGCGACTTACGAGTTGTAGTTCGTAGGTTCGAACCCGGACAGGCATTTATTTTGTGTAAATTATTTCATCACCACTGCTCTCAAAACGGTGAAGGAAAACATCGTGAGGAAACCGGCATGTCTTAGAAACAAAAAAATCGAAGACAATTGACATCTACCAACCCGCACTGGGCCCGCATGGTGGATTACGGCCCACTCCCTCTCACAGAGAGGAGGCCTGTGTCCCAGCAGTGGGAACATTAGGCTGATTATGTTGTTGTATGTACCTAAATATTATGAGTTAATATTAAAAATAAAAAGATGTTTGAAAATCATGCATATTTAAAATTTCAAAATAAATCATAACAATTATATAATATAACAAATAATAATTATATCATTATTGGAGTGAGGACAGTACCTGCAGTAGCAACTAGTGCCTGCGTTGTAACCGAGTTCTAGGCCGATTTAACTTAGATTGCCACCGGCACGCTATCATCATCATTATCGATTCCCTTATCCCAATTTATTTGAGGTCGGCGCAACATTTCTTTTCTTCCATACTTCTTTATTACGAGTAGTCGTCATCTCGGTAGTCACCTCCTTTGTAGCCATATCATGTTTCAAACAGTGGGGTAAGTAATATATGATATAATAACAAACAAAATCTCTAATATTTACAAGATTTAACAACTGAGTCTATAATTTTATTTAATATAATGATCAGTTAATACAATAAACGATTGATATAATTTTAAAATAACAAATTTTTATAAGCATTGAATCTAAATTCGTTTGATATACCACTCAAAAGACATAAAATCTGTTTAGTCTAATATGATAAAAACCTTGCTGCTTAATTTCTATCATAGTTAGTAAACTGACTACATATACCTCCTAGTAACTGGTTACTACCTGTCAAGATAGCTCGACGGAGCCCTGCGGGGCTCCTATTTCTGCGTAAAACAAAAATATCACACAAAAAATAACTACGAAGGCTAAGGCGGGAGCCCCGCTCCGCTTCACTCCCACCTTAGCCTTCTAACCTGGTTATGTTACTAGGATATAACGTTTATTTAATCGAAAATCATTAGGTTTATCGTTTAAAATATATATTGATACCACCAATATGGTTAACACCCCGATTCAGGGCAATCCAACTAAGGATACACCTATCCTTAGTTGGATTGCCCTTATATGAAATAACTTTTAGAGTATATAAATGTTATACGTAAAATTATTTCAACAGTTGGTATATTTCACGTTTATTACATCTTAAAATAGACCAAATATGTTTTACTTTATATCATATGAGACGCACCCTCACACAGTCCATCCATCGTTTCTTTAGGCTTCTGCTACTCTTATATCCGTCTACTTTCATATTCAAAACTTTCCTCAGTCCTCCACATTACATGCCATGACAACCGATTTTCACAATTTTTCAGTCACCGGTACTGTTTCTGATATACTTTTTTCTTTCCATCGACACGCTTATAAGTACAATTATTATTATCATGCATTTATTCATTCAAGTTACAATGACTCAGACAATATTCAATACATTACACATACAACAAACAGTACATTAACATTACAATATAATACAATACAAAACAAAAACACCGTACTTCTACTTATATTAATGGCCGACGATTGTAGGTGACGTGAAAGTCACTGCAGCGTCGTATGTATGTACACAATATGAAGACATGTTATGTAAGAAATACTCGTCTAATTTTGATGTAGTTTTAAACTCTGTATAACTTCGAAAATCTTGTGTCTAAACCTGCTCAATATCTTTCGGTTGTTCCCACAATGTGAAATCTAGCCCCATTTTAATTTGGAGCTTAGTTTGGATAGCCTCTCAGAACTATTGACAAGTTTCAGCAAACTAGGTCCTAATCATTACTTAAGACGCTGACAACACCCCTGAACCGCGGTCACTCTCAGATTGCATAGAAAAGAAAAAGAAGCGCGATGATACAACGCTTGTAATTTATTGCAAAATATGAAGTAATTATCTATTTACTCAAAATTGAGTTGAGTAATCGAAAATAAAAAACAACCAAGCTCTGCATTCAAATAAGACGTTCTTGTTATTAATTAAATACGTAACGTATGTTGATATTTAATACAGATATTTTGGTTTAGAACTTAAGGTAAGAGGTTAGTTTAACGTTAGTTTGTATCGAGATTTTTTTTCAAAACGCGTTTTGGTAACAACCAAGTTCTGGGAAATATGTTCAAAATTAACATATATTTTTTCCGCTACCGCAAACTATACAGATTTGGCTTTTTTTTTTCTTAAGAGAAGCCTATTTTGGTCAATTGGGACTTGTCAGCGCCTTAAGCAACGTTTTATCTTTTCGGCTCCCCTACGACTGTGCCTAAGACATAAACCTTACTGATTATAATTATTATGTATCATAGGTGTCCCCTTCACGGCCAAGGAGAGCCATGCAGTGTCGGGCATGCGGCACACACTGGGCATCCTTTCCCGCAAGCATTTGCGTGCGCATGAGGATGCCGAGTGCGTGCGGCTGATGAAGGAGGCTGGCGCTATTCCCGTAGCCGTCACTAATGTACCGGAGATTAATAAGTGGTGAGTGATATTGTTACAGTGAAATGTCAGGGTAATAAGCCAAAACAATGTAGCTTGCATTAAAAGACCACTCATTTGAGTGTTCGCTTTTGTAGAACAGGGATGATGACAATTTTTTTGCCCGTCTGGTACCAAGATTATTAAAAAAATATTGGACACGTGTTTATTCTTTTTTACGTAATCAAAAGATTACGACGATACCTTAAGTTAAAATGTGATATGACGTCACGCCTTGCTAGATTTTACACTGAATTGTGACGTAGCGAGCCCCCACTCCCTAAGTATAATGCGTTTTATCTATGTCATTTTTTATTTGTATGATAAAGCAAAAAATACGTGTCTAATATTTTTTATTATCTGACTGGCGGATTAAATAGGATTTTTTTTTACCCAGGCATCATTCCTACTGAATGATAACTGGATTAACATTAATCATCATCATTAATCATCAGTTCTAGTACGAGGGGATAGGGCGAATCAGTCCAAAGACAACTAAAGCATTTTTACAGTCTACCATATCACATTCTCCAACTGTTGACCTGCCTAAATTTTATTGTCAAAATAAGTTTAAACGGTTTTTGGTTTAAAAGATTATTATTATTATTATTATATATTTTATATATCTCGGAACCATGGGGTTCCGTACAAGGTTCAAGGCGTACGAGGGGCCGAAGCCAACTCGCAGAGGCCCCTTGGACAATTTTAAATGGAATAAGGCACCATTATTATTATTATTATCTTTTTGTCCTTACATATCTCGGGACCATGGGGTCCCGGACCTTTGGAAGGCGTACGAGGGGCCGAAGCCAACTCGCAGAGGCCCCTTGGACAATTTTAAATGGAATAAGTTACCATTATTATTATCTTTTTGTCCTTATATATCTCGGGACCATGGGGTCCCGGACCTTTGAAAGGCGTACGATGGACCGAAGCCAACTCGCAGAGGCCCCTTGGACAATTGTAATGGAATGAGGCACCAACCGACGATTATCCCTGTTTGCTCTATAAAGATGTACCTAAGGACAACCCTCGGTTGATGCAGGACTATTTCAGAACATGGGAACAAAACATATTGGGCTATGGGTTTGGGAGGCTTTAGTGGATCGGTTTCCTAAGACTATAGAAAGGCTATAGCCCCTACCTGACCAATGCTTTATATAAAATACACCGATAAAATGGCAGGGGGTGACTTGCACACTCAATAATGAGCCCCCGAAAACGGCCGCTAGCACATAGTGACGTAGTGACAAGGGGCAACACTTCCTGAGGTGCTTGAGGAGTGGAGAGGTATTCCACGGCTATCAGGACAATCCCGGAAGTATGGTCAAGATCCCTACCAGCATCTTACTGGAATACTTTCTTCCTCCGGGCACGTTTGCTCTTGCGAATCCCCACTTCAGCCGGCCAATAAAAGCAAGTCAGAGATGAGGAACAAGTCTTCTCCCAGGAGATAGGGTCCTTGGGGTCGCTACTGCCCAACAGCTCGCCACATGCTGCCCTGCGGATTTATGTATCTCTCTTGGTCAGGCTCCTCACCCCAGACCTGTTCCGGAAAAGTAAACTCTACCGGCACAGACCCAGAGTTCGGAGCGCGCAAGCCCCACCATGACGTCAACGTAGAGATACGGCGGTGGGGTTATTATTATTAAAGGATATATATGTATTTATATTATAGAATGGATATACGGGCTCGTGGCTAATTAATTCATCAACAGCCGCACAGGTAAATCAAATGTTAAGCTACGCTTGCCGCGATCGTTTCGTGGATGGGTAACCATCCATTACATATCGAGACCCCTTCGTGCCTCGGAAAACAAGTTAAGCCGGTGGTCCCGGCTGTCATTCGGAGATATTGACAGTCGTTACGGGTCGTCAGAAGCCCAAAATCTGACAACCAGTCTTACCAAGGAGTATCGTGTTACCCAGTAACTGGATTACCTTAACTTACACACTGACCTATAACTATTTTTGTAACACGTATAAGTACTTTTACAAAGTTTATAAATATGTGAACACCATGTATTTATCACATAATTTATCTGTCATTGCTTAATTTTTTTTTTACCTTTTGTGGTATAGTCATTTTATTCTAAATGATGCCTTCACTTAAAATCATTTAATCAATGTACAAAATAATGTAACACATTTTAAAAGAGTAACGGTGGAGTTTCTTGTCCATTCTTCTCCATACGAAATTACCTTTTGGAATGGGCGACTAGAATCAATTCTATTTTTTTTTTTTGTAAATTTTTACGTTTAAAAGTGCCCTTTATGTTCCTATTTGAAATAAATAAATTGACTTTGATTTTGTTGAGGTCAGATAGGCAGTCGCTCCATGTAAAACACGGGTATTCAGCTGCATCCGGTACACATTTGAGAAAGGCAAGGCAGATTGACTGATTTACATTACTTATATACATGTCCCCAGATAAAATGTATTGAAATCCAGTTATAGTCTACCAGATCATCCAAATCTGTTTTGAATTATTTCTTTAATTTTATTTATTTAATTATTCATTTCAGACATAATTCTAGTCCGTATTTTACAAAAATACATTTAAATAAGACTACATAAAAAACAGATAAAAACCCAAAATAAAATTACGGTTAATCAAATTTAAATATTACAAAATGTCAAAATAAAATGTCAAATTTATAATCATAAGAATCATTAATACGTCTCTCATTATTAGATTTGTTCCACAAGAACAAATATCTTATGGAAAAGTTGTCATGGAACAAATCTAACTTAGAGAGATTTATTAATGATTTTAATGAATATAATTCTGTAAAGACATATTTGCTACGGTCGCGAATCATATTTTGATCAAGAAACAACCTGACACTGACCTACTAATTGCAAAAAAAACGTAAATTTAAATTTTGCGGGCTACCAGTTCAATTGATAAATGCTTTGAATTTAGGCTTGCGTAACTTGAAAGCCTTATTTACTATCTACAACCAGACTTGTAATGTTACATTCCAGGATGGAGAGTCGCAACTACGTGTTTGGTCAGACATGCAACCCCCACCACACTGGCCGCACTGCTGGCGGCTCCAGCGGCGGAGAGGCAGCCCTGCATGCCTCGATCGCTGTGCCTATTTCATTGTGTATGTACTTCATCACAAAAGTTGCATTATAAACTTCCTAGCATGTTGTTTCAATTTTGTCATCCTTTTCGTGAAGAACTTAGTCAGGGCAAGAACCACAGATCGCGTGTTGACCTTACTTTTCTGAGTTAGCATTTCACGCGAATATAAACCTTATTCTTAAGTAAATAAGGAAGAATTCATATCCATTTAAAAGGCTCACTCATAATATTAATATGAAGTTTACGTGCTTAGTGAAAAACCTTTTTATTTTTCACTTTTTAGTGGGTCAGTTTGTAATGTATCTAAGTTACAATAGCCTAATGTCAACTCCTCATCACCTTTTACAAAATATTGTTTTTCCCGGTGCAGGGACGTTAATTGTTGAGGAGTTCTCCTGGTAGGAACCGGGAAAACTGGAGCTGATGGTGAAGTCACCATCTGCTCCACTTCCCCATAGAGCAAATGCACGAGTTATTATAAAAAATACTCAAAGCGTGTGTCTATGAAATTGAGAATTTCCCTCGATTTCCTTGGGATCCCCTCGTCAGATTCTGAATAGGTGATAATGGGACCACCTCGAGAGCATACCATTTTAAACAAAAAGAATTTTCAAAATCGGTCTACAATTGACGAAGAAATCGGTTAATATACGTTTTAAAAAAACATACAGACGAACATATAACCTCCTCTTTGCAAGTCGTTTAAAAATGAGGTTCATATTCGTATGAGACGCCTACTCAACAAAGTAATGTAAAGTCAAAGTGCGCTCTATGGATCTTGCTCCAACTCTCCGCTGTACTTTGGAAAGTGCGTCCAGATTTTGAATCTAGAAAATCTGAGAACCAGACAAAAGTTGTTACTAATTGGTGTTTAATTCCAGGCTCTGATATCGGCGGTTCCACACGCATGCCTGCATTTTTCTGCGGCCTGTACGCCCTGAACCCGACCTCGGGATATACTAGCTTGAAAGGTTTGTTTTATTCAAAGAAATGAGAAAACAATTACGTCAATGCTCATTAAAATTCACCATATTACGGTCGTGATTTGCAAAACAAAGGCGTTCGAAATCGCACGATTAGCATACAGCTTTGGGGCGTATGATAGGTACGCCTTATTTAGTTTTTATACGAAATATTATTTTGTATATAACCCTGCCATGGCCTTTTTTCATAAAATCTGTTCCAATCCTTGCTCCAAGTGAAACACTAGTGTATTAATAGCTATGTGCAGTTTCATACACTACTTAATCTAAAATCATGCAGTTTCAACAAAACACAATAAAAAATATCGTTAAGAGGCCGACAACAGCTAAAGCGCGGTCACTGTCGGACTGCATAGAAAAGAAAGAGAAACGCGATGACACAACGCTGGTAATTTATTGCAAAATATGAAACAATTATCTATTTACAAAAAAAAACTATTGATTGGATAAAAAAAATTAAAACACTATTATGCTTATATGTTGCTTTTAGAATAATATGACAAAAAATCACAATGATTGCATGTATATTAGTATGGTTTTTATTCGTTAAAATATTTTTTTAGAGGTATATTCGTGTTTTTTTTCTATCGTATCAAATTAGTTGTATTATGTTTTCAACACACTATCTACCTAGCATATATCCTGAAGAATATCATATATTTTTTCTGATTTTGTTCACTGCAGTGGATCATATACTTTTAGGCATTATCAAACTTACATAATTTGCGTTTAGGTCCTGTAGTCCCCTTAATATGGCGCCCCGCACCAACATACCGGTGCACGCGCCACATCACCTCCACCACAGACAACACTAAAATCATTGGAAAATGAACTTTAATAGAAAAAAAGTTATTTTAAAGCATTACTTTGTGGAAAGTGTTTTAGTATTTTTTTTTAATTTCAAGATATCTTAAGATAAGAACTTCACGAAACAAGTGTAGATCAAAATATTAAACTAGCACTAGAAACTAAACAAACAAGTGTATATCAAAATATGAAATTAACACTAGAAACTAAACTTTACGATTAAGAGTCCATAATACCTGGTTGTCTTTAAAAGATCGCTTTTAGCGATAAGACCGCCCATTGTGTCACCCTATGTAAATTTTCTACATTTATATCTGTAATTTTTATGGTGTACATAATAAAGAGTATTCTATTCTATTTTATTCTATCTCTGTGCCACCTCACTCTTTAGCTCGCTCGCGCAAGCGAGACAGCTGGGAGAAGGTTCCAAGGCTCCGATAGTTTAGGTAATTTCTTTTTACGGTGAAATAATGGTTATTTAAAAAAAAATACATAGTATGATTTACATTTAGTTCAGTTATTATATTATGCAAAGTTTCATGATATAATTTGAAGGTTTTTTTTAATACTAGCGGTTTATTGTTCGGTTTGGAGGTAACTTTGTTGTATTTTTTTTCTGTCGGGAAAATTCTATGGAATCGTGTTTTCTTCAAACATTACATAACATTAATCCTCGACTTTACCAAATATGTATTTCAAAATGAATGCTGCAGTATTTTTGATATAATGTAGGATCATGCTAAGCAATTTGAGGTATTGTAGACTCTTAACCTATTGACCGCCACGTCAAAAAAGCAAAAACGTGCCCTCGGCGCCAAGCTACGAATTATTCCTTAAAATCTATCATGTAGTCGTGACCAAGGCGTGCCGAGCACATTTTAGTCTGTCATCGATAAAAGACTGTGGCGGTCAAAATATTAAAGTTACTTTTTGAAATTGGAAAAAAAATGTAATCACAGTTTAGGTGCTGTAATCTAAAAGAGAGAAGAACAACGACAATGTACGTATATGTCAAGATATATAATAATATCCTATTGTCCCCAGGTTCCGCCCTCCGCACCGGTACGGAGAAATCGATGGCGTCCATCGGTTTCTTGAGCCGTCACTGTTCGGACCTCATCCCGCTCACTAAGATCGTCGTCGCTGACAAAGTTAAGGACCTGAACCTGGACAGAGTGGTTGATGTAAAAGTGAGTGGTATCATACATTAAAAAAAACCGGCCAAGTGCGTGTCAGACCACACAATGAAACGTTCCGTAGTTAGGATGAATTTATCCCAAAAACAAATTTAAAATTGTAGTTGAAAAATATGTTCTCCCATACGAATCGATATACGTCACGGTTAATTCTCCAACTGCAAATGTAAGTTGGTCGACTATTACTCTTTAACTTGTAAAGCCTACTTAGCTGTGATAGTTTTCCTTATAACGTCGTTATATATACTACTGCCATGATTTTTTTCACAAACAGCCATTTAGCTAGACACACAAACAAGTTTAATATTACGCGAAAGGATCCCTGAATCTGATGGCGAAAAATGGGTTTCACTGACCTGTAATATTTTTTAATGGTACTTCTATATATACTATCCAACGATACTCCACACCATGGGATAGACGAGAAAAAAAAATATCATCCCCACTTTACTTTCAAGGTTTTTTCAAGATTTTATTACCACTGTCGACGTGATTAATACCACGCCAAATTACAGCTTTCTAGTACTAAGAGTCTCTGAGCTAAGCTGAGGACAGACAGACAGACGGACGTGGCGAAACTATAACGGTTCCTTGTTGAGTACGGAACCCTAAAAACAGAAGTACTGCCTACATATACCAGCTAAAAGAATCCCAAATCTATTTTTGAGTGACTAACTGTATTTCCGACATGTATAAAGATGTAAGTGTACCTACTGCTGAATGAATAAACACATAACATACTATCACGCTTCGTTTCCCCGTAGGGTTGGGCAGAGGTGTACCTGTAGTACACCCACATTTCGCCAGTTATCTTTAAGTTCCATGTAATAGGGGGCGAGCCTATTGCCATCAACCAGACACAAATCCAGACTCCGGGCTGCTACTGAGAAATTCCAAATAGAAAAACCCGTTAACACTTTGCCCGACCCGGGAATCGAACCCAGGATCTCATGCTCATCAGTTAAGTAGCGCTTGCGATCACTAGACCAACGAGATAACGAGGATGATATTGTTTGCACTTTATATCAAAGTAATATGTATCTGTTTTATTTTATATTTCAGCAACTGAAGTACTTCTACGTGGACACGGCACAGGACCTGCGCGTCAGTCCCATCGCTGAAGATATGCGCGCCGCCATGAATAGGTATTTAATTAATAATAGTAGTAGTTTAGTTTTTAAGGCGCTGACAAGACCCAATTGACCAGAATAGGCTTCTCTTAAGAAAAAAAATTGCCAAATCTGTATAGTTTGTGGTAGTGGAAAAATATATGTTAATTTTGAACATATTTCCTAGACCTTGGTTGTTACCAAAACACGTTTTGAAAAGAAATCTCGATATAAACTAACGTTAAACTAACCTCTTACCTTGAGTTCCAATCCAAAATATCTGTATTATATATCAAGTATCAACATACGTTACCTATTTAATTAATAAAAAGAACGTCTTATTTGAAAGCAGAACTTGGTTGTTTTTTTATTTTCGATTACTCAACTCAATTTTGAGTAAATAGATAATTGCTTCATATTTTGCAATAAATTACAAGCGTTGTGTCATCGCGCTTCTCTTTCTTTTCTATGCAATCTGACAGGGACCGCGGTTTAGGTGTTGTCAGCGTCTTAATTCTAAAAATTTCATACTTGTAAAAAAAATCAAAAGTGAATGATAAATGATCGAATCGAAAATGAAAGTGAATTTCATTTCTGTAAGTAGGTTTGTACAAACGCGTTTACACGTCGAAACGTATTTTTAAAATAAAACTAGATGAGGTCGGCGTTTCCTATCTGACTACTCTGAGAAGAAAGGCCGAAACAACCTCAGAGGTCACAGTCTCTTTTAAAGTCCAGTCATAATCTTGGCCAGATCACGTGAAGGCTATGTAGATTGGTGTCTGAAATGGTCCTTTTGAGGAAAGAACCACAGATTGAGTGGACCTGCGTTTGTCAGTAATGCGTGCGTGACTTCCTAAACAAAGCACGCGGGCGTCCGTTGTCCTTACCGCTTATAATAAGTTGCCACAGGAGGAGCTCGTGGCTAAGTAATAACAGCCACGCGGGTCGATCTATCAGGTTAAGTTATGCTTGCCGCGGTTGGTCCGTGGATGGGTGACCATCTTTACATACCGAGACTCCTCCGTGCCTCGGAAAGCACGCTAAGCCGTTGCTCCACAAGGGCGCAAAAACTAATTGATCAGGTATTGAAAATAGTGTTGGAGCTGCTGAAGATTTTAAAAACTCTCTTTGCATTGTATAAATTCAATCTCTTAGTATTGTATAGCTGCACAGCACATTGTTATGTGAGTACTATGTACTATAAAGCTGCCATTTGCTGGATACGTCTTTCATTGACTTGAATGTGCCCTGGCGGCTGGGAGTATGTCGTGCTCACTCTAATGTCTCGCTGATGGTGGCGTGAGTGTTGGATCATTTAGCTTGAATGGTGCTGATCCACGCGTCATGTTCGTGAACGGGCGCCGTCAGTAGAGACTGGTCATCTCTTGGCTGCCACGGCTTATTTTAAATTTAATTTTTGAATTGTTTTTTCTTTTGTTGTAATTTTTTTATTACGGATGCTTTTTACATTTTGCATCGTTCTCACATGTATAATTTCAAAATCAATGATGTAAACAATATTTTGTAACCATAATACATTGATTTAAAAGAGTGTCCGTGGAGTTTCTTGCCCGTTCTTCTTCATAGGTACCTACTACGCTTTGTAATGAGCAACTAGCTTCATCTTTCTGACTGACTGACCGACCCCTTGACAATTCAAAAGTGCCTGTAATTGGTTTATTTGAAATAAATGCTTTGAGTTTTTGAGTTTTGATTCCGGCTGTTATTTGTTGATCTTTGACAGTCGTTATGGGTAGTTAGAAGCCCGAAAGTCTAACAACCAGTCTTACCAGGGTGTATTGTCATCATCATCATCATCATTCCAGCCGAAAGACGTCCACTGCTGGACATAGGCCTCCCCCAAAAAAAGGAGGTGGGGAGGTTGCCATAATCGCCACGCTTGGCAGGCGGGTTGGCGATCGCAGTATGGTGTTAAAATGCATAGAAAACGCTGCTGCCCATTCTCTAGTAAGTCCCTTAGTCACGATACCCACGAGAAGAAATAGGATGGTACTAAGATAACAGGAATATTGTGTTACCCAGTAACTGGGTTGTGGAGATCAGATAGACAGTCGCTCTATGTAAAATACTGGTATTCAGCTGCATTTGGTGAGACCGAAGGCGGCCACGACGTAATTCGGAAAGGGCAGGCAGATTGATTGATTAAGTTAGTTGCCACAATCGGCGCAAGTGAATTTCGTTCCACTACCCGCGCGGGATTTGTCTCAGTTTGACAGAGCTTAAAAGTTAAAACACTTCAACGGTACTAGGATTTGCGATGTCTTCTATTTCATATTTTATGTTGGGGAGCTTTTTAGCCATATGTGATGAGTTTAAAACACAACTGGAAACAATGAGTTAATTAAAATACAGTGATATTCATAATGTAAATACTAGGAACTAACACAATTTGTTTTTTCCTACAACAAGGTTCAAAAAAAAATGGTGGCTCGATTAGCTGCCAATGTACTTATAGATTTTTGTAATAAACTTCCTAGCCACATTCAGGAACTAATAAGCCTTAACCTTTTGTCCGCCACGTCAAATAAGCAAAAATGTGCCCTCGACGCCAAGCTACGAATTATTCCTTAAAACCTGTCATGTTGTCGTGACCGTGGCGTGCTGGGCACACTGTGGTGGCGGTAAAAGGTTAATTAATAAATTCAAATGTTTTATAAAGTGGAAACTGTGCCAGAAAGCCTTTAACACTGATATATTGAGGACAAAAAGGCTTCGGATTGAGCTGCTCCAATAAAGAACATGGCTAAACAACTGCCCTTAGCATGAATAGAAATATCTCACTAGCTCATAACATTAAAATATTCATTAATTAATTATTACGGTTTTATTATTCTCCTAGAACTTTTACGAACTAATCAAATAATTAAAAGTTTTTTTTCATGTTTTTTGTGTTTGAAGGAGTGTTTGAAGGAGCAAAAGCGATTATGACGTTCCATTCTACGAAACTATGGATAAACCTACTTTTAAAGATATTGAATTGAGATATTATTTGAAAAGCATTTGTACAAACCTACTTACAGAAATAAAATCATTTAACCTAAATCGAAAAAAAACAACACTTTCTAAATGACAAAACTAGTATAGTATATATTTTTTTAGAAATATTTAATTTGTTGCCCGCGACTTCGTTTCCGTGTATTTTGTATTTCATCATTTTTTTATACAAATATCCAGTACGAAAAGTAGCCTGTGTCTTTCTCCAGGTCCCAGACTACCTATCTGTCTAATTTCATAACGATTTCGTTCAGTGGTTTAGGTGTGAAAAGTTACTTTCGCATTTATAGTATTAAGTATGGGTTAATGAAATTTGAAAATACATTATTACTAAAGCAAAACCCCTCACCATTCCAGAGCCATAACCAAGCTAACCGAAGACACGAAGAGCACAGACAAGGCTCCCACGCCGTACTACCACGCCGGCTTCAACCACATGTTCGTGCTGTGGCGGTACTGGATGACGCACGAAGAGGACTGCTTCGCCAAGCTGCTGACCAACAACCAGGGGACTGCTTCCTTCTATAAAGAGTTTCCTAAGAAGGTGAGGAATAGAATACTCTTTATTATGTCTACCAATAAAATTACAGATATAAATGTAGAGATTTTACATAGGGTGACACAATGGGCGGTCTTATCGCTAAAAGCGATCTTTTAAAGACAACCTTTGGATGGATTAGGGGGAAAGGAGAGACAATACTGCTGGTGGAATGTGGTGTACCATTTACATATATAAAATAAATACATACATACATGAAACAAGTTAAGAACAAAAGCAGGTGCAAAGAAAATAAAAATATATGTTTTTAGGAGAGTAAACTCAAGTAATGTAAGTTGATTTTTTAATGAAAAAACTATCGGTAAACGTCATACTCGTAAGATAATTATAGTTGCAATGGAAATTAAACCATATGCAATTAAGTTAAAGGTTTTAATCGCAAATCATGAAATTTATCAAGTCTCGTTGGTTTTAGTATACAGTTATTTTACCTCTGATTTTGCATCACCCTCAAAATCACAGCGATCTTTACTGTCGTTGCAATAAGGTCGCTGTCATTGACAAGTCTGTCAAAATCACATCGAACTTTATTCTGGTAACGATAAGGTAGCTGTTAGGTTGCAGCTGTTAGAGGTAAAATAACTATTTGTGCAATAAATAATAACAATAATTCTGTTGTTTCCAGTTGGTAGGCATGTCTGAGTACACTTTGCCCGCCATCCTGAAGCTGGCAGACGACCAGGTGTTGCCGCCTGTCAACAAAGAGTGGGCAGAGAAACTGACCACTGAACTCAAGGAGGATCTCATTGTGAGTAGTGCACTTATTACTGTTTATTTTTAACCCCCGACGAAAAAGGAGAGTGTTATAAGTTTGTAGTGTATATCTGTTTGCGGCATCATAGCTCCTGAACGCATGAACCGATTTTATTTTTGACGGAATAACGTTTTATAAATCGATGAACGCCGGCTGCACACACGAGAAAGTGTCACGTTCCGCTTGGGCCGAGCGTGCAAGCGAGAGCGCGGAACTAGCGATAGAGAGGCACGATCGGCCTAAGCATTCGGCTTGTGACGCATCTCTCTCTCTCGTTATCACGTAAAATTATCGTACGTAAACCATTGATATACAAAAAACCCAAGATGCACAGTCTCGAATAAAAGTAACGCTCGAAAGTGTCCCTAAACACTATTTCTGTCTCTTTTTATAAGCTACAAGCATATATTATTGCAAGTTCAACCTTACGCGAATTGTTTAAAATTGTTATTACAACGCAGTGTACTTAAAGCAATAAAATTTTACGACCGACTGTGGTCGGTAGGACAACGCATTGAGTGGAGTCGAACATGACTTTTTTTTTCATTACACTTAATTAGTCAGTATTTTAAGAGTTTGTTAAATTGTGTTTTAAACACATAAATATACTTTTATTTGTGCATAAACATGTTTTGGGTAGCCTATGGGTATATAAAAAAAAACAAATAATAACTGTTAAAATTGTTTATTCAAATATTACTTACCACTTTAGTTTAGAGTTACTTACCACTACATTAGGAACAGCCGTTTTACGAAGACGTTTTATGCCTTTTGAAGTGACATACATATCTTCCTCCAAAAAATGCTAGGAACAAATGACACCTGAATTATTCGGATTAAAAAAATCTTCTCGCCTTTGTTGACTGACGATTGATGTCCATTCTCCACATCGTATTGGGGCACGAGGAAAACTAAAATATAAAAATTAGAAGTTTCCATGAAGTTTATAATGTGACACTTACAGACTACAGACTACGCGACACTTCTATCCTTAGAATGCCGCATGTCGTAAACTCATAAGTTGGCCCATAAATTAATCGTTATACATCATAGTATTTACGAACATTAAAAAAAAATTGTTAAATTGGCTACCTCCTGACCTATACTTTAGATAACGTAAATATAATTGTCAAAAACTACATACAAAAATGTTCAAAAGTACATAAATTTATTTATAAAAAAAATTAAACACAAATATAAAAAACCGACTCCACTTATTAGAACAGGGTCATTTTTATAATGCGACTAAAATAAAAAGGATGCTGTAATGCGTTGTTCTAACACTGAACAAGCGGCCATTGAAGTTGACCGTATTGTACTTTGAGCGTTGAATGAAGTTTTTAGAAAAAAATAAATCAAAATCACACATTGCTTGCTATAATGAGTCATAAAAATAACAAAAACTAATCAATAATACGATATCCCATCCTTTTTTAGCCTTCTTGACATAATATTTTTACAATTTCTCACAGAACACTTCGGCATTGTTAACGACTGCTCCCAGACGCGAGTGACGCGAGACTATTTGAAATGAGTGCACAATTTAGAATGTTGCGCTCTTTTTTTACGGACGTTTTTTAGACGTTGAGTGTGCATCTTGGGTTTTTTGTATATCAATGACGTAAACAGACAACCAATTCTTTGCTAAGAATATTTTTTGAATGAATAATCTAATAATACCATAACTCCAGCCTGTGCTATGCTACATCTCCCAAAGAATCTTTGTATTTTTCCCTACTTTCTCTCCGCCAAATAGGATTGAAGGAAATGGGCATTGGATGCCAATCATATGATTGCTGCTTGAATTTATTATTTTATTGATGACTATAGTCTTGTTTTTTTTTAAATGTTGACCGCGATTCTATTGGTCCACGTAATCAAGATTAAATCAAAGAAAAAATACAAGAACAAAGGCGTTGGCCTCACTCTATCAATATCGGAAATGTGCGAGAGACATACTCAATATTCGTTTGTTAAAAAACAGACTAGCTGCGCTCCGTAGTTTCACCCGCATAAGTCTCGATCCCGTAACAATATCGGGATAAAAAGTATCCTATGTCCCAATCCAGGTCATGGTCTACCTATGTGCCAAATTTTATCTAAATCCGTTCAGCCGTTTTAGCGTGAAAGGGTAACAAACGAAGAAATAAACAAACTCACTTTCGCATTAAACCCTAAGTTATTTATTATTCAAACAATACAATGTAGTCGTGAGATTTAAAATCAGATTCTAACAAGAGACTCGTTTGAAAAAATAGCCATATTATAGGATTAAAGACTATGTTGAAGACAAGGAAGTTTGTGGCTTCCCTGGTACCTCATAAATGGCATAACTATGTCATTTATGAGGTATACATAAATGTCTATGAACTGCTTCCAATTTACGAAGTTTTTAATTTTTACTTAGTTTCTTGACATAATCTTTACATTATTTGACGTTGTATATAAACAATTTTAATTTCAAGTAGTTTTAAGTGGCTTGCGTGAACAGGATATTAATTCAGATTTGTTTTAGGTGTAATGAAAATCATGTCGTTTGGTTAAATAGGTTTTTATTTGTATTGTTTTATTAATATTTTACATAGATTCTTTTATATTTTGTGAATGTGAAAACGAGGCTTAATAGACTGTAAATTTGTACACAATTTTTTAATTTGTTAAGTACCTGACACTTGTTGACAGGCCTACACTGTCGTCCCATACCTATTAACACCGTGAAAACCCGTGAAATTTCTTGCCGGCTCTTCTCCATAGAACACGACCAATTGGAACCGTGCATCTAGCTTCTGACGTTTCATAAGTGCCCATGTAGGTTTATGTGAAATAAAATATTTTGACAATTCGCCCCGACAATTAATACCCCGAGTAATTCGACAATTAATACCCCGAGTAATTCAAATAATAATATTATTGTGTCACTTACAGAAGCTGCTCGGCGACGACGGAGTGCTCTTGTTCCCCAGCAGTCCGACGGTGGCTCCGTACCACTACTCGGCCATCGTGCGCCCCTTCAACTTCGCGTACTGGGCCATTATTAACGCTCTGCAGTTCCCCTCCGCACAGGTAAAATATTTAACTTTTCATCCTGTATTCCAATAACCAGCCTATAATGTTCCCACTGCTGGGACACAGGCCTCCTTTCTGTGGGCCGTCGTCCAGCACGCGGGCCCAGTGCGGGGTGGTGGATGTCATGATGATTTCCTTCTCCGTTTTGAGAGTAGTGGTGATGAAATAATTTACACAAAGTAAAGCGCCTGTCCGGGTTCGAACCTAAGACCTACAACTCGTAAGTCGTGGCCGTTACCACAGGGCCACCATTGCTCATTTCTGGATATTATTTACATAATTTAAAAGAAGATAGTTTTAAAATAATAATATGTACAGTGAGGGGCTCGTGGCTAAGTAATAACAGCCGCACGGGTCGATCGATCAGGTTAAGCTACGCTTGCCGCGGTGGGTCCGTGGATGGGTGACCTTTACATACCAAGACCCCTCCGTGCCTCGGAAAGCACGTTAAGCCGTTGGTCCCGGCTGTCATTTGTAGATCTTTGACAGTCGTTACGGGTCGTCAGAAGCTCGAAAGCCTGACAACCAGTCTTACCAAGGAGTATCGTGTTACCCAGTAACTGGGTTGTGGAGGTCAGATAGGCAGTCGCTCCATGTAAAATACTAGTATTCAGCTGTATCCGGTAAGACTGGAAGCCGACCCCAACATAATTGGGAAAAAGCAGGCAGATGATGATGAATGTACAGTCGCGATCACTAATATGTATACACCTGGCAAAATACAAAAGCGATTTTTTTCGTGGAATAATGACTGCAACATTGATGTAAGACCTAATTCATAATAGCATGGGTTCCAAAATACTATGTTCGTAACGACATAAAATTAAAATCAACATAGTAGGAGAAAATGAACAGGTGTTCAAATCTCAAAAACGTTGTATCAGAGCAATGTGTAACCTGAAAGTAACTGATAGTTGTGCTCCTGTATTTAAGTCCCTAAAAGTACTTACTGTTCCATCAATTTATATGTTTGAAGTTGCGGTTTTTGTGAAAACAAATTTGCACCTTTTCAATACAGTGTCGGAAAGCAAAAGAAGGCCAATTCGAAAACAGTACAAACACATGGTACGTGTTAGTGGTCATAACACTGCCTTAAGACGCCGACAACACCTAAACCGTGGTCACTATCAGATTGCATAGAAATGAAAGAGAAGCGCGATGACACAACGCTTGTAATTTATCTCAAAATATGAAGCAATTATCTATTTACCCAAAATTGAGTTGAGTAATCGAAAATAAAAAACAACCAAGTTCTGCATTCAAATAAGACTCTCTTGTTATTAATTAAATACGTAACGTATGTTGATATTTCATACATATATTTTGGTTTAGAACTCAAGGTAAGGGGTTAGTTTAACCTTAGTTTGTATCGAGATTTTTTTTCTCAAAACGTGTTTTGGTAACAACCAAGTTCTGGGAAATATGTTCAAAATTAACATATATTTTTTCCGCTACCACTAACTACACAGATATGGCAATTTTTTTTCTTAAGAGAAAGCCTATTTTCGTCAATTGGGTCTTGTCAGCGCCTTAATGAGGAAAAGTGTTTTATGTATGGGCCCGTCAATATTTAATAAAATTCCCGATGCACTTAAAAGTGAAACTATTACAATTTTTAAGAAGAAATTGTCAGCCTTATTAATTACAAAATGTTATTATTCGATCTGCGAATTTCTAAATGACGATATTTTTTTTTTTTTTACTAATTATTTTGTAATATTTCAATGACATTAATTTGTATTATTATTTTTATTCTTTGACATATTTTTTTGTGATTGGACTGGAATGCTAAATAAGTGTAATCATATCACCAGTCCTTTGAATTCAAACTAAATAAAACTGTTTTGCATGCCTAATTTAAGGTAGTTAGTAATGGATCCTTGTAGAATTTTTCTGAGCACCTTTATTATGTACCTACTAACTGAGCAAATAACAAATATTATTATTATTATTATTATAAATAACTTTTAAAAGTTGTTAAGTGTATACATATTCGTGCTCGTGATTGTACAAGTGTATTTTTGGCTACTTTGTATTAGTGTGTATTTTGTCTTTTTTTCTTTTTCTAATTTTTTTTTTTAATGTAAACGAAAGATGGATGCATTGCCTATTGCTGTTATATGAAGCTATCAATTTGCCTACTATAGTAAAAACAAGAATTTTTCGTTTAAATCTTAAAACTCAATTCTAAAACTTATTTATATTTCCCCCAGGTCCCCCTAGGTCTGAACAGCGACAAAGTCCCTCTCGGCATCCAAGTAGTAGCCGCTCCTAAGCAGGAGGCTCTCTGTGCAGCTGTGGCGCTACACCTGGGAGAAGCATTAGGTGGAGCGGCCCCGCCGTGCGAGATACTGAAGTAGACTGGTATATACAGACGTCGAATTATCCAACTGGCAAACTTCATAGACGTGATGGAATATAAAACAGGATCAAATCAGTATATAAAACAAAAAAAAATCTTTATACAATCTTTCTTTAGAGTTCCGTAACTGAAGGGTGCTAATCGGAACCCTATTACTAAGCCGACTGTCCGTTTGTCTGTCTCATGAACCGTAATTGGTTGACAGTTGAACATGTTGAATATTTTCACAGATTGTGTATTTCTATTGCCGCTATAAAAACAATCAATAATAATTAAATTAAGTTAAAAATTAAAGGGGCACAATAAACGTATTTTTTTGGCGTTTTTTGCTTAATATTGTACGGTGGTACGAAACCCTTCGTGTGCGAGTCCGACTCGCACATGGCCGGTTTTTTGTGTTCGCTGTAGTTCTTAAAAAATTATATCAATAAATTTATTCAAATCAATAAATTTATTTCAAGTAACTACAGCTTGGGGCCAATGGCCGCGAGACGCACGAACTATGAGAAATAATAAGTCTTTATTTATGTTTTTTTTGTTTTTATCATGATTTAATATCGATATCCGACATGTCTGTGAAGTTTCACTAATTAATATAGTAAAACCTTGAAGTTGGGGATAATGTTCTAGAAAATGCCACCCAGTCCGAATGGTTTGTCGAATACAGCCAAGATAATAGCTGGCAAGGTCGGTACCGGCAGAAAAACCTACTTACCAGTAACTTTCCTAAAAGAACGCTAGGATAGCTACATTAGCAGACATTATTTGTATCACAATATTTTAAATTTGACTGCACATATTATAACAAAATTTGCACACTTTGGTTATAATACAATGCAATCCAATATTTTGTAACATCCAACCTGTGGTATGAAAATAAATTAATTTGAAGCTATTTGCATAGTTTTGTGGAAGTTACTGGCATATACAGGGTGGATTTTTGAAATGGGGCAGTAAGGGCAGGTACCTTAACCGTTGCCGATACAAGAAAATGGTCTTATGAGACTGTCCTTAACTTTTTGAGATATTATGATCTGCATTCACAGATTTTGAAAAAAATGTATAGTCTGCCAAAAATATGCAGTTTTCACATAAAATTTTTTGATGCCAATCGATCCTGTTTCTTATAAGGATCAATAAACTCTAATGGACCAACTGAGGTTTGTACTTGCCCATTTTCGTGCTGACTGTACATTTTTTTTAAAATCTGTGAATGCAGATCTAAATGTCTCAGTCAGTTAAGGACTCTAAGTCCGTATTCTTGAAGCTACAACGGTTAAGGTACCTGCCTTTACTGCCCCGTCTCAAAAATCCACCCTGTATGTTCCTGGAATAAATTACAATAGCAACTTATATGAATATATAAGTTGTTATTGTAATTTATTCTCTCAATGAAGGAATAATAATGACAGTAAGAGTAACAATTTAGTTCTAAAATAAGTGTAATAATTGAAATAAGTATAATTTGCTTACGTGCTTAATATAATAATGGATGAATAGGGATGATGCCTGGGTAAAAAAAAAGAAGTTCTGTTTAGTCCGTCAGTCAGATAATAATAAAATATTAGAATCGTATTTTTTTCTATAACATATGAATAAAAAAATACTTAGATAAAAAGTTGGAGGCTCGCTACATCACAATTCAGTATAAAATCTAGCAAGGCGTGACGTCATAACAAATTTTAACTCAATGTATCGCCGTAATCTTTTGATTACGTAAAAAAAGAAAAAATACGTGTCCAATATTTTTTATAATCTACGCGACGGACAAAAAAAAAATGCAGTCATCATCTTTATTGTGTTTGTCCATGTTTTGCCTGAAGTCTTATTTTTTTATTCACAAGTATATAATTGTTGAGCCGTTATGGCGTTATTACATTCAAAGACGCATTTATAATATTAAGTAAGGTGTGATAGGTGCTTTCCAATATTATTAATTATTCCTAAATATATTTAATATATGATTGTATTCACTCGCTTAAGTTTTAAAGGTTTAAGAGGCATATGAGGTGCTGGATAAAGAATCAAAAGTTATTGTTGTGGTAGTGTATAATCGAAAATGTCAGAGAAACAATGAATTTGTATGGAGACATGAGTTACTAATTATTTATTTATAATCATATATTTTTAAGGCATCACAGAATGATCAGTTTGTGATGTCTTACGTATGTTTTAAGTACTTACATATGCATCGTATTATATTTCAAGTACATACTTAACGTTAATTAATAATTATTTTAAAATGCTTATTTATACAAGGTGCTAGATTTGGAATCAGGATTTGTGCCCGGTTGATGGCAATAGGCTCGCCCCCTATTACATGGTACTTGAACATAACTGGCGAAATGTGGGTGTACTATAGGTAGGTACACCTCTGCCTAACCTCTGAGGGAATACAGGCTCACGCCCAGTGGCGTGCCTAGGGTTTCAAAATAACGCAAGCCCAATAAAATTTTAACCGATTTCAAAAAAAGAAAGTTCAGTTTTCGACTGAGTATGTAGGTACCTACGTATGTATCATCGCAATTTTCTCATAAACTACTGGTTAGGTACAATAAATTAAAAGTGAATTCATCCATCCATTTTAGTAAGGCATTTGGGCTTATATGAAGGTACCGCCACTGCTCACGCCTGAATGTTATTTTAATGTATCATTATGTTATTAATAATTTTGTTTTCTCATTTAACGGTAAAAATATACGATGATTACGTAACATGTCTACAGATGCCTCAATATACTAATATGATAATATACTTCGGTACACAAAAAAAAATTAAGTTCCGTTATGTAAACAACGCATTTCTGTCAATGTATTAAATACATTGACAAATCAGCTGACAAATTTTGTCAGCTGATTTGTCAATGTGATGGCTCACGCGCACCAATAGCAAAGAAAACTGTCAAATTAGTTCAGCGTAGATGGCGCTAAGTGTTTGTTACTTTCATTCAAATGTAACCTTTGTCGCAAGACGGCGCTAAGTGTTTTTTCTTGTCGCCGATTGGTCGCTTTGTCTTCAAGATGACTGACATGTGACAAACATGCAGCGCTCTCTTGCGGCGAAGCTTCCGGGAAACAACCCCATTGTTATGCCAGACAATAATATAGTGCTTAATACAATGCAAATCTCATAAAGAATCTATTTATACACATTTTACACCTTGTATGATATGGTAATATTAATTAATTAATTATGAGACTGATATGTCAATTATTTAAACGGTGGAGGCTATGCAGTGATATTTTGCTTAATTAATAAAAAGGAATTCCTATAGACCGGTTTTTTTATTTATACATAAAATTTAAGTAAAAATCTTTTTAAAAACAAACTTAAGGTCTATAAATGTAAGTATTTTCTTAAAAGCTTTAAGCGGGTTCACACGATTCTATTTTTAAATCGAACTGAACAAAAAACTTTCAATCTCGAAACATGTGGACCCGGTGAAGAACTGTGTTCAAAATTTAAAAAAAGCTGAGAAATAGTTTTGAAACACGTTATCGTTATCATTCATAGGACTAGAGATTTCTGAGGGGACGGCGCGTACGCAGTCCCCACTATCAAAAATTGCGCATCCGAGTTATCCACATTAGGGATAATCGCAGGGGTCAACCCAACCGCAGTGCAATGGGAATGCCTCGCCCTGGGGGAACCGCCGTCATGATCACGGTATCCCCTATGCCAGGTAAGTATGATTTTTTTACAGAAATGCGCGAGGGTCGTTCAACGGCGGACAATCTTAACACCGCGATTCAGAAACGTGACGTAAATGCAAAGCGCCATCCAGTGAATATAAACTGTACAAAACCACGATTCCCCCCATGCCATATTTGGTACATACTAACATACCTCTTGTTACATTAGATAATATTACTTTACTATCTATTAATTTGTGGATTCAGCGGCGGCGGTACAATCGAAACAGCGGTCTTCGAAAATAAAAGATACCTACTGTTTTATTGAACAGGGTAATTATAGTGACCTACGGTTCTATGTTACCCCAGACATTACAACATATTGTACATATGTATGCGCACATAAAAACGAGCCAGCCTTAAAGTAGTCACTAAAGATGTGTAACTTGCCAATATACTATAGTAATATTTGTGTGTAACATCTGACATCTCACCTTGGTATGAGCAGCGACAGAAATTAACTTCAAAATGTTAAAAAACTAAATACTGAAATATTTATTCCAATAAATTATTCATTACTAGTGGTCGCTCACTGTTCGAATTTCGACCCCCTCTACTTACAAACCACAGTCTGTGTCGTAAACAGTGGTTCAACGTTAAGGGGTCGATACACCGTGTATTCCAGCTATCACATTCCGCAATTTGAACCACTTTTTCCATAGGTCTCAGAATAAAATATGTTTCTATTTTTTTTTTTTACACCTTGCTTTACTAATTTCGCTAGCAGTTAGCACATGTATTCCACAGTCATAAACAAAATTAGAATATAACGACATTTATAGAAATTACAGCCAAATTAGTAAAGGAAGAAGTCAATTTAAAAAAACAGTTCTACGAAAAAATGGTTCAAATTGTGGTATGTGGTAGCTGAATATACGGTGCATAGACCCCTTAACGTTGGACCACTATTTTCGACACATCCTGTATATACTACTTACTAATTCCATGCTATTCAAAAGTACTTACTTATTCCACGCTCAAGCTGTCACTTCCCTGCCGGGGTCGAAAGAAGGTACTAAAGGGTCACCGAGGCCCCTGGCAACACAGGCAACAGGAAGGAATGCGGGTGGGTTTTAGTCAGTAAGAGTCTGACACACCCTCCCGCTCCGCCCAGAGCGGGAGAAGTTATTTGATGATTTCCCATCCAAAAAAAAAGGCGGTCACTTCCGGTCTCCACACTTCCGTCCCTTTTCACGAAATCACTCCCAAAGAAAGCGAGAGGAAAGATGTTACCGTAAAACGGGGTGAATAGGGGTGCAGACGAAACTTTAAAATGGATTTTATTGTTGAAATAATACAGTTTGCTGCCAACAAGGAAAGTTAGTCTGTAATTATTATACAGTAAACACACTAGATTCCTTTTTGGCAACAAACTATATTATTTCAACGTTGAATATAATTTTAAAGTTTCGTCCCGATTCACACCTGACACGGGATACATGTGTGAATCGGTACGTGGGGTGAACGTCCCGTTTTACCGTACACATCAAAAATAATACATTTTCAATGTCAAAAAATAGCACCTGGAACAGGATAAGTTAGTTGCGGCCCCATTAGTTGCGGCGGACGCCTATCGGCGTTTTTTGATTTACTATTCAGACGCGGAATACGCCCATCGGCGTTTTTTTTTAATTACTATATCTTGCCAAAATCTAGTCACAAAAAAATATCGCGCATCGGCGTTTGCGACGAAAACCGCCCCGCACCTGGCTAGTAAAGGTAATTTTTACTGCCGCAGCGATTGGGTTAACAAGTCACGACTGACTTGTTGGTTCCACTACGAATTTCTCAGCAGCAACCGGAGGTGAACGTCAGAACCTTGGTACAGGTCAACATTTTGAATTAGCACCTAATTTGTACCTTTAATCAAATAATAAGTACCTAAATACTCTAAGTGGCCCGCTAACCTGACATTTTTGATGGCGGGACTCTACTCCCAGTTGACCAAGTTGCAAGTTCCAACAGCTGTAATGAGAATAGCTCAAGAATTTGTACCTAACCTTTACCTGGCATCTAAACATAAATTAATTGCGATGGAATAATTTAGATATATTTGCATTTTAATGTTTTTTTTTTATCCGCGACAAACACGCCGCACGGGCTATAGCGGCACCCAACACCGAAACAAACACGCCATACATAGATCTGTGACAGCAACACTATTATAAGGTTAATTGTTTATTACGATATTGATGTTTTTAAAGTGTCTAATCGCCTAGAAACTCGGCAGCGCAAGAAAAACGTGAGAAACTATAGTTCGATGGATTTCATTATAGAATAAAGGCTCCTACATACTGGCGCGACTTGTCGCGCGACGCGTCGCGACACAAAGGCACCGCTTGTAGCGCTACACGCGGTGTCTTTGTGTCGCGCGAGTATGTAGGAGCCTTTTGTCTACCTAAACAAAAATTCTGGACTTCTAACAAACGTTAAGCTTCTAACTCAACGCAATAAAAAAATACAGCCATCTCCATTAGTCATTTTGACACTCACAAATAAATCAAAACCTATAGGTTACTTCCCATTGACCTAGAATCATGTAATTTGGCAAGAAGCAGGCAGGTCTCATAGCACAATTAACGGAAAAAGTTCGAAAATCATTCATTTGTAGCTTACCACGTAACAAACAATTGCGATTACTAACTTACATTTTTGCAGTTGGAGAATTGACCGTGGCGTATCGGACTATGGGAAAACATGTTTTTCAACTATAATGTTTAGTTTGTTTTTGGGATAAATTCATCCCAGTTAAGGAAACCTTCATTGTGTAGTCCGACACGTACTTGGCCGATTTTTTTTTACTTCAATTATGTACCAAGTAATTAATTATAAATGATTTATGTTTTTCAGCATTCAAAATCTTGAATTGGTCCCACGGTCCTGACGTTCACGAAGTTTGCAGTTTAAAAAATAACAATCTAAATTTGGCAAATTAAATAATGAGATTGAATACAAAATCGTATTTTTATTATAATGCTTGGGCAGTTTGTAAATAAAAGTCGAATAAGTAAGTCGAAATCTTTTTATTTGATTTTTTAAATCTCAGATGGGCGTGACGCCCCGCATGTTGTCGCGGCTGGTCCCGCCGCACGGGCCCACCGTGGTCGCACGTGGCCGCACGTGGTCGCCCATGGTCGTACATGGTCGCCCATGGTCGTACATGGTCGCACGCCGCCGCTTACACCGCTAAGGATTTGACGCCACACAATAATCGGGAGCCGTAGACACGGTGACACTAAGGTAACGTTCTATAGTATGATAATATCACTTAATGGAATGGAACAGTCAGTCCGTCAGGCGGGTGGCGCGGTCTCGCAGCAGAGCAGGCGGGCCGCGCGCGCCAGCAGGCCGGGGGCCCGCGGCGGGGGCCCGGCCGGGGGCCCGGGGCCCGCCAGCAGATCGGCGAGCGCGCGGCGCGGGGGCCGGGGCCGGCGGGGCGGGGCCACGCGGGGCGGGGCGGGGCCTCAGCTCGGGAACTTGGCGTACAGCGCGTACTGCAGCTCGTAGCCCGAGAAGCGGCAGTGCTGAGTCTCCAGCGGCGAGTACGCGCCTAGGGCTGGGAACTTCTTCAGCTGGCGGGCCGCTGACGCTCCCGGAGAGTCCTGGAAACGTAACAAATACAATCAGTAACTATAAAAACCACCTAAAAACTTTCAAATGTCTATAGGTCCGTAAACGACAAAAATTCCACTTGGCTCAATACCCAAGGCCAGTAAAGCAAAAGACTGCGTTCAAACTGTTAGAAGCTCGAATATCAACAATTTTACTTGACAAATACAATTTTTTAGGGTTCTGTACCTCAAAAGACCTATAAAAACGAAACGGTTATAGGATCACTCGTGTGTGTGTCCGTCTGTCACAGCCTATTTGCTGCTAATCTGCTGGACCGATTAAGTTGAAATTTAGTACACATTTAATTTCTGTGACCTAAACACGGACGTGTAACGAAATTAAATTAATTTTGAATAGGAAGGTCACTTTTGGGGGCACTTTTGTCTCCGGCCCTGGTTTAGGCCATGGTACGGAGCGAGAGGGCATGGGCAGCCGTCACCTCCTTCTGCGAAGCAGTAATGCTCGCGAAGGAGGAGGCGGGACGGTTGAGGGAAAGGCAAGTTTCGCGCCCTCTCGCCCCTAGCCGCCGCAGGAGACGCCCAGGGCGTCGGGAATCCCGGGCGGATTTCCGGCCACCGTAGGCGCGGGCTTGCGGACGGTGAGCAATGGGTAGCTCGCCGTCCGGTAAGGACCAGGCCCGGGTCGACGGCGCGTCGTATTCCACGCGCGCCTCAAAGAGATGTCGTCAGCACAAGTGTAGGGGTCTACTAGGGCCGATGCCTGCCGGGGTCGCGGGAAGGTACTAATGGGTCACCGAGGCCCCTGGCAACACAGGCAACAGGAAGGAATACGGGTGGGTTTTAGTCAGTAAGAGTCTGACACACCCTCCCGCTCCGTCCAGTGCGGGAGAAGTTATTTGATGATTTCCCATCCAAAAAAAAAAACCCCCCGATTCCATCTCCGAAACTACTGAGCATACATTTTTTTTTTAAATACAGAATATAGTGTTTCACTTGTGGATTACAGGATAACCTCTAAGACTATGGTGTTAAAATAACATGGTAAATCTTTCAATATCGTGCGTACAAACTTTAATTTGTATAGGAGTACATGTTTTTCAACTACAATGTTCGGTTTGTTCTTGGGATAAAAAACATGGTAGATAACATATTCATTGTACGGAACCCTCACCACGCGAGTTCAACACACACCTTTGCGGTTATTTTTAAAGAGGTATATTGCTAAGTTGTTATTGTTGTCCCCTTACCGGAGTAGCGAACACTGTGAGCACGAACTTGGCGGGTCTGAAGGCCTGCAGCACGCGGGCGATGACCTCATTGTAGCTGGACACGGGCACGTTGGACTCGAACGATACGTATGAGCAGGAGCGCTCAGGAGTTATGTGGATCGTCATGTAGCAGCCCTGGGGGGAGGAATTATGGTGATTAGTTATTTTGATGGTAAAATGAGATCTACCACATCTGCGGAGAATCGCTAACCAATTTAAATTGAACCGGGGCTTTATGCTTTCGAGCTATTGAAATGAAATGATTTTATTTTCTGTATGTGGGTTTGTACAAACACTTTTACACGTCAATCATATTTAGAAAAAGAAAACTAGATGAGCTCGGCGTTTCCTATCTGACTACTCTGAGAAGAAAGGCCGAAACAAACTTAGAGGTCACAGTCTCTTTTAAAGTCCAGACATAATCTTGGTCAGATCATGTAGATTGGTTTCTGAAATGGTTTTTTGAGGAAAGAACCACACAGAATGAGTGGACCTATCCAGTCAGTGCACGCATTTGTCAGTAATCGTGCAGCTCAACTCAGAACTTAAGGAGCCCAACGATTCGAATAACAATACCAAAGAAAGGACATTTGGGTAGGCCGCTTAAATGACTCAAACTGCCAGACCAAGATTAAAACTAAATGAGAATAAAAAACAATGACCTACATAGTCTCATTGGTTATGTTCTACCACTCTTTCTTTGACTTTCTTTCCCGCAAGACCATAAGATTCCGAATCTATTACATGGGACTTGGCGAAATGTGGGTGTACTGTAGGTGGAGATCTGCCTAACCCTTCGGGAAATACGCGATATTAAGTGTCCTGTTATTTTAGGACCTGCATTAGGCTTTTTGAGAGCTGTGGTAGCCCAGTGGTAAAGGCCGCGACTTACGAGTTGTAAGTCATAAGTTCAAACCCTACTTTATGTAAATTATTTCATCACCACTGCTCTCAAAACGGTGAAGGAAAACAACGTGAGGAAAGCGGCATGTCTTAGAACCAAAAATTCGAAGACATGTGACATCTACCAACCCGCACTCGGCCCACGTGGTGAGTTACGGCCCACTCCCTCTCACAGAGAGGAGGCCTGTGTCCCAGCAGTGGGAACATTATAGGCTGATTATGTATTTATGATGTGACAACTTACGGATGGTAAATCCTTATCTCCCTTTAGCAGCGTAGAGAAACATTTACTCATTATAATCTGGTGTTTTTATCTTAATTAATAATACTAGTTTACTTTTCAATTATAAATTAAAATATTGCATAATGACAGGCATAAAGTTATAAAAAAATTGGTATGGAAATTATGGGAATTCTTATTTTATTTTTATACAAGCTGACCAAAACCATTAAACAACTAGGGGTTCGACAAAGTATTGTTTAAATACGAAAAACAGAAATCTGGGTACAATGCTCAGACGATAAAAGTAGTGTAGGGGTCCACTAGGGCCGATGCCTGCCGGGGTCGCGGGAAGGTACTAAAGAGTTACCGAGGCCCCTGGCGACACAGGCAACAGGAAGGAATACGGGTGGGTTTTAGTCAGTAAGAGTCTGACACACCTTCCCGCTCCGCCCAGAGCGGGAGAAATAAAATTATTTGATCAATTCCCACCAAAAAAAAAGACGATAAATGTAAAACATTTACGTTAGGCTTGTAGAAATAAATATCGATATTTTTTGTTCGTTATACCGATATAAAATATCAAGTGTCAAAAATGTATCAAATACGATACATTTCCAATAGCAACACTCGTCGCCACTGACTAAAACCACTGGAATTCGGAGCCGTATAAAAGTAGTTTATGATTGTACATCCTGTTAATGTTCCTAGTTTGGTATTTACAAGAACAAAACACAAACGCAGTAGAATTTCATAAAGTACAAGTATTTTTAGATAATTTCACGAATTTACCGATGTTTTTAGGGTTCCGTACCCAAAGGGTAAAACGTGACCCTACTACTAAGACTCTGCTGTCCTGTCCGCCTGTCTGTCTGTCTGTCTGTCCGTCTGTCACCAGGCTGTATCTTATGAACCGTGATAGTTAGACAGTTGAAATTTTCACAGATGATGTATTTCTGTTGCCGCTATAACAAGAAATACTAAAAAACAGCATAAAATAAAGATTTAAGGGGGCTCCCATACAACAGAGATGATTTTTTTTTTTGCCTTTTTTATAAATAATAGTACGGCACCCTTCGTGCGCGAGTCCGACTCGCACATGGCCGGTTTTTTTTTTTTTTCAATATAGCGAATGCGATATCATATTTTTGAAATATCGATACATTCAAATACCCTTATTTGCGTGGCGCGCGACTGTCAGTTGACTAATATTAAAACGGTTGGTTAGTCTTAGTACTTATTAACTTAAAAGGGTCTTTGTATAGATGTGCCCTGAGACAATGGATTTTAATGTAACCTCAAAATAATAATTACTTAAATAGGTACACTTTTTAAAAACTTGGAATAAGTATTTCGTTGTTCATAAAATTCTCGTTCTATAGCAGTTACATTGTCAAGAATCAAACGACTGCTTGTTATAAATTATGATGACTCGTTTTACTAACAAGTGTTTAGATCTAACCTGATTCTATCTACACTCAGATCATTTTATTATCTTGTCAGGCTGACAGTTCTATTGAGAGTTAAATTCAAATTACAATTATATACATTCAGATCTAGATCTTGAGAAGTGGATAATGATGTAACAATCTTGCCTTTGATACCAGCAGGCTTAGCATGACGCTTTCTATTTCTACGAAGAATAGACACAGCTCTTTCTATACAAAGTGACATTTCGTTTCTCCATTTTTGGCATCGCACGGTAGAAATCCTTCTACAATCTGTAATTTTGTCTGTCGTTTCTAACGACCTTTGTCTAGGTCCTTTTTTATGTAAGTAGAAGGATTTCCACGGTGCGATGTCAAAAATGAAGAAACAAAATGTCAATTTGTATAGAAAGAGCTGTGTCTATTCTTCGTAGAAATAGAAAGCGTCATGTTAAGCTTGCTGCAGTTACGATATGGAAGAATTTTATTAAGCATTATTACAAGCCTGGACTAAAGTTAAAAGTTTTGTATTCGACATATTGCCAAATACCTATTGATTTGGTAGCATTGGAATATAACCGTAGTAGCTTGGGAATGGTGCTGAGCCATGCTTCATGTTCGTGGATGGGCGCCGTCAGTAAAGACTGGCCATCTCTTTGCTGCCACGGCTTATTACAATTTTATTTTTTAATTGCTTTTTTTATCCTTTTTATTACGGACACTTTTAACATGTATAATTTCAACATGAAAGATGTGATGTGTAACCGGTATTTTATAATCCTTTAATACTTACATCTTTACCAACCCCATTCATGGAATATCCGCATGGATCAAACAGGAAATCGTCTATGACCATTCCCGGTATTATCTTGTCTATGCCCGACTCCTGTAAACAATAGCAAAATATTTAGGATTAGCAATGACATTCTTTGTTAAAATACTTCTAGCAAAAACACTTTTAATTCCAATACGAAACTGTTACATTGATTGTGAGGAGGGAAAAAATATGGAAACCTACCTGATTATAATTGATAACTCGATACTGTTCGATCGGCACTCGAGTAAATTGATGTTATTGAAAAAGGAACCGTTTGAGATAGGTACTTCTAATGATTACAGAATCGATATTTTTATTACGATAAACGATAATTATGTATCATCATTTCAGCTGAAAAACGTCCACTGCTGGACATAGGCCTCCCCCAACCACCGCCACTTCGACCGGTTTGGTGGTTCCCGCATCCAGCGGATTCCTGCGGCCTTCGCAAGGTCATCGGCCCGAAGAATTGCCAAACTTAAGTGGCAGTGGGCGGCCACATTGCTCGCAGAACAGATGGCCGATGGGGCCGAAAGGTTCTGGAGTGGCGACCGCGTACCAGAAGACGTAGCGTTGGAAGGCCACACCACAAGGTGGACTGATGAACTATATGTACATTTGTAAGTAAATATTTTTTAGCCGGAAAGCAAAGTTCAAAATAAGTACAGATCCTCGCCTCATCTCTATACAAATAAATAAAATTGAAGTGTCTGTATTTATGTCAAAATAACAGCTTTTTATTAAATGCATATGAAAATCTATACGGTACTTAAGACAAAAAAAAAAATTGTTTGTCTGTCTGTTTGTTCCAGCTAATGTCCAAAACAGCTGAACCAATTTTGACGGGATTTTCGCTGGCAGATAGCCGATGTTATAAAGAGAAACTTGGAATAAGTCACGCTGGTGAAGCCACGGAGGAGCTAGTTTATAATATAGGTTAGATTCGATTGCGTAGTCAGTGCTAATCTCATATTCCTTTTTAAATTCTTTTTTTCCGTGGCCGTGGCATGAGATAAGACTTCATCCTGGTCCTGAAATATTATAATTTCTTTTAAGAGTCTACAATACCTCAAATTGCTTAGCGTCCTCCGTTATATAAAAAAAAAAACGTTGTAAAAATACTGCAGCATTCATTTTGAATTCATGTTTGACGGAAACACAATTCCATAAAATTTTCTCGACAGGAAAACATTACAAAGTTACCTCCAAACCGAAAAATAAACCATGAATATTAAAAAAATACATTAAATTAGTTCATGGAACTTTGCATAATAGCTGAACTAAATATAAAGCAGATACTGTTTTTACATGATCTAATTTGAATTAAAAAAATACTTCAAATTAGATCATGTAAGTGAATTTAAATCACTGAACTAAATATAAGCAGATACCATGCTTTATTTTTTTTATTAACATTATTTTCACCCTAAAAAGAAATTACCTAAACTATCAACGCCTTGGAGCCTTCTCGCTGCCGCCCAGTCTCGCTTGCTCGCGAGCGAGATAAAGAGTCAAGTGGCGCTGATGTATTATGGACTCTTAATAGTCTCATATAGGTTTTTTTGTTGTTGTAATAACAACAAAAAAAACATTCACGTTTTTGTGTGTTTCTAATGTCCTGTATATATTCATATCTTACCCGTGTGGCAGCCGCCGCGTCTGCAGAGTACTGGCGGGTGAAGATGTCCATGACAGCTGGGTCCAGGTCTGACATCAGGATCTCGATGGTCTGGTCAGGTTCCGTCAGGCCCACGCCTTCGTTGGCGTCGCTGTGTTCCTTCTCTAGAGCGTCCACTGTGCCTGTTGAGTAAGGGTTTGTTGGTTTTTACCAGTTATGTTTAAGTCAGATCATCATCTGTCTTTTCCCAACTAAGTTGGGGTCGGCTTCCAGTCTCACCGGATCCAGCTGAATACCAGTATTTTTCTGACTAAGACTGGTTGTCAGACTTTCGAGCTTATGTTTAAGTCACATGTCAATGAAAAATTCATTTTCTTATAGTTGATGACTGTTTTACTACAATAATATGTAAAAAATATGTATCTCGGTGGCTTTTCAAGGCTAGGTACTAAAAATGAAACAGGGTTTAGACAAAAAAAAAATACTTTGGTGGTTCACAATATTTTTCAGTAGCTAAAATGTTTCTCATTCTTATGGTTGATCAAAGCTAGAATGCTGATGATTGTGTGATGTTAAGAATCTACAATACCTCAAATTGCTTAGCATGATTCTCCGTTATATCGAAAATACTGCAGCATTTATTTTGAAATAAATATATGGTAAAGTAACCAACTACCAACCCGCACTGGGCCCGCGTGGTGGATTATGGCCCACTCCTTCTCACAGAGGAAGCCTGTGTCCCAGCAGTGGGAACATTATAGGCTGATTATGTATGTGGTAAAGTTGAGGATTAATTTTAAGTACTATGTTTATTGAAGACACGATTCTATAAAATTTCTCTCCAGCAAAAAATTACAAAGTTACCTCCAAGCCGAACAATAAACCATGAATATTAAAAAAATACTTTAAATTAGTTCATGGAACTTTGCATAATAACTGAACTAAATATAAAGCAGATACTGTTTCTTTTATTACCATTATTTTCATCGTAAAAAGAAATTACCAAAACTATCGGCGCCTTGGAGCCTTCTCCCTGCCTGCGAGATAAAGAGTGAGGTGGCTCTGAGGTATAATGGACTCTTAATATCACATATAAAACGAATGCTTTTGCTCACGAATACAGATTAATCTAACAGATAAATAAATAGAACAAAAATAGAATATGTTAACAGGTACATACGGGACAGTAATATCTAGGAGTACCAATACGAATGAGGCGGAGCGCTGACCTGAAGATGATAATATTGATGGAGTTAATGATTAATGGAATAGCTATAATTTAGTGGGGACTTAAATGGAACTTTCACTATTTTGAAAAGGTGTTTTTCAGTTCAGGTGTGAGGTCACTGAACATGAGTCATGACATGTTATTATGATCTAAAATGTCCTGAGCTCCTTAAGTTCTGAGTTGAGCTGCACGATTACTGACGTGCACTGACTGGATAGGTCCACTCAATCTGTGTGGTTTTTTCCTCAAAAGACCATTTCAGAAACCAATCTACATGGTCTTCACATGATCTGACCAAGATTATGTCTGGACTTTAAAAGAGACTGTGACCTCTGAGTTTGTTTCGGCCTTTCTTCTCAGAGTAGTCAGATAGGAAACGCCGAGCTCATCTAGTTTTTTTTTCTAAGTATGATTGACGTGTAAAATTGTTTGTATAAACCTACTTACAGAAAATAAAATCATTTCATCATTTCATTTCATTTCATTTCCGTATACCAAGTTTTTTATTAATATTCACAGCATATTGTTTTTAACTTCAAACTAAAAGTGTAAAACGGTACGTATCTCGAAAATAAATTATTTATTTCCTGTCTTGGTCCCTTATACTTCAAAAATACTTTTTATAATGTCCGAAGAGATCATCATCATCATTTCAGCCGAAAGACGTCCACTGCTGGACATAGGCCTCCCCCAAGCACCGCCACTTCGACTGGTTTTGTGCTTCCCGCATCCAGCGGATTCCTGCGGCCTTCACAAGGTCATCGGTCCACCTTGTAGGAAGCCTTCCAACGCTACGTCTTCCGGTACGCGGTCGCCACTTCAGAACCTGTCGGCCCCATCGGCCATCTGTTCTGCGAGCAATGTAAGTTTGGCAATTCTTCGGGCTATGTCGGTAACCACGGTTCGCCTGCAGATCTCTTCATTTCTGATTCGATCACGTAGGGAAACTCCAAGCATAGCCCTCTCCATGGCCCTTTGCACATTTCGAAGAGATATACCAGAAAAACCCAAAGCTGTTATCCTGGCCCGGCTTGATAGCAACGTTTGAAGCATTTCGCTAAATCATAAGATGTCAAAGAATGTGGTTTACCTGCAAGTGGGAGGAGTGTGTACAGGTACCAGCAATCCTTCTCGGGGCCCATGATGTATGCGCGACCGTCACCGAAGAATGAGTCCAGAAGTTTTACCTGGAACAAGTACAAAACGTTCATAGTTGAGAGTGAGTTAGGAAGGAAATTTACTGAACGAGATATTTCTCGTTCTGCAGGCTTAGCATGACACTTCCTATTTCTACGCTACTGTAGAATAGAAATCGCTAGTCTACATTTGCCGGTAGAAACCTGTCAACTGTCTACACGGAAACGTCATTTTTGTCTACTCTTCCGTCGGTAAAACGTTTCTCTACGGTTTTCGTGTTAAGCCTTGCTGGTGATAGGCAATAATAAGTAGCAGTAGCGAAAGCACCATATAACACGATTCCCACCGGCTTCCCTTCAGAGGTTTCCATCAGTAACTCTACCGCTATTTATAAATGGCACAGGCAGTGATGTCTATACTATTGCCAAAAAATATATTTACACTACGGGTATTTAATTCACCATAACATTCAAACAACAAAAACGACTATTTTTAGCTTTGAATTACAACAACAAGAAAATGTTCTAAAATAACTCCGGCGCCAAAACATCATAACCGGAGAATAAAAATTCATACAATAGCGATTCCGTCATGACAACACTTTAGGTCTCGTCAATATCAAACGGTGCCACCGTTTGATATTGACGAGAGCAAGCCGCTGTGTACAACGGATAGAGACAGATATAGAAACAAGTGCGAGTCGGATTCGCGCACGAAGGATTCCGTACCATTATCTATAAAAACGGCAAAAAAATCATGTTTATTGTATGAGAACCCCCTTTATTCTATTTTTTTTTTTGTATTTTTTGTTACTGGCAACAGAAATACATTATCTGTGAAAATTTCAACTGTCTAACTGTTACGGTTCCGCCGCTATATCAACAAATACTAAAAAACAGTTTTTTAGTATTTGTTGATATAGCGGCAACAGAAATACATCATCTGTGAAAATTTCTACTGTCTAACTATCACGGTTCATGAGATACAGCCTGGTGACAGACGGACAGCAGAGTCTTAGTAATAGGGTCCCGTTTTACCCTTTGCGTACGGAACCCTAAAAATGCATCAGCGAGAACGAGATGTAGGAATATTACTCATTTTATTTACTTTCACCTGCTCAACCGAGTTGTGGTTGATTCTATTTAATCCTACACTAATTAAAAAATTATAGTACCAATATTGTTGAGTTTATTTCTGTAAAACATTGAACATTTTGTTTGGGTAGTGATTGCGTCTTTTTGGTTATGTTACTTGACGATAGATGGTGTTAAATTCAGTAAAGGAAATACTTTTATTTTTAAGTTATTAAATAATTTTTCTTTATTGATAAGTAAGTTAAAACGGGCTTCGCTTCGTCTTCTGTCTTACAAAAATTGACACCTCCTTAAATATGCCAATTAACTAATCAAAACGTTTGAACGGAAAGAAACGTTGACTCTATTTATATTGCCTGTTATTGACACTAGCCTTAGCGTTATTTAATCGGAATAGTGTAGAGTGCCTTATTCAAACGAATAAGGCACTCTACACTATTCCGATTCAATATTTTTATTCACAAGTAATGATAATTTTGCACATTATGGCAGAGTTACATTTTCAAAAGGCTTTTATTGCGAAAAAGTATCTTAGGCTATCAGCAGGCTTAACACGAGAACCGTAGAGAAGCGTTTTGTCGATGGAAGAGTAGGCAAAGATGACGTTTCCGTGTAGACAGTTGACAGTTTTCTACCGAGAATTGTAGACAAGCGATTTCTATTCTACAGTAGAGTAGAAAGCGTAGCATGACGCTTTCTATTTCTACATCATTTCTATTTGTATTCTAAAAATCAAAGTTCCAAATATCATCGTCCATCTTCACGATACTTGAAATCACGTAATAAACGGATCAGTAGCAACTCGAGACGGATGTCAGTAGCAGCCACTAGGTAGTAACGTGAGCATGTGGAACTGAGCGCTTCCTGCTACAGAGCAGAGCTCACATAACAACGGCACAATGTTGGACAATAGTCGCGCGGAAATGGATCTCGAAGTGTGTTTGATGAATGATGATACAGCTTAGGAACACTTTGTTGAGATTCAAAGTGTTCGTTATTTGTGTAAGAAATGGACTGCTGTAGATTCAGCCTTGCCTTTTATTAGATAAGTAATAAAAATACTTTGGTTCATAATCATCATTTCCTGGGTTTATTTTCCGGGTCGGGCAAAACTGTTATTGGATTTTTTCATCTGGAATTTCTCAGTAGCAGCCCGGAGTCTGGATAATATTTATTTTATTACATGGGACTTAAACATAACTGGCGAAATATGGGTGTACTATAGGTACAGCTCTCCCTATCTCTTCGGGGAATACAGGCGTAATTTTATGTTATGTTTATCATCATTTCAGGCGAACAACTGGATAAGGATCGCCAATTCGCCACAACAAACGGTCCTGGATTTTGGTTACATATCGTGAAATAGTTGATGGCATTTGTGAATCTTGTATTTGACAGGGAGAAAAGTTTTGAGTCATGGCAATGCATAGAATCTCATGTCCTAAAAAGATTATTTTTTCGGCAAAAGGGTTTCATATGTCACTTTACCCTGCAATTTTACTGGCATCCATCTTTCAACCCTGGACACAGCAGACGTACCTAGTATTTCCCTGGACGAAATCAGGGAGGTCTAAACTACTATGATAATTATCTTTCTGAGCGTCAACCCGACCAGCAGGCTTAGCATGACGCTTTTTATTTCTACGAAGAATAGACACAGCTCATTCTATACAAAGTGACATTTCATTTCTCTATTTTTGACATCGCGCCGTAGAAACCCTTCTACAATCTGTCATTTTATCTTTCGTTTCTAACGATTGTTGCCTTGGTACTTTTTTATGTAGAAGGATTTCTACGATGCGATGTCAAAAATGGAGAATCGAAATGTCATTTTGTATAGAAAGAGCCGTGTCTATTCTTCGTAGAAATAGAAAGCGTCATGCTCAGCCAGCAGCGGACAGTAGCAATTCACACTGACAGATCAACATTATTCATTGTGTTATTTAAGTTGTTGAGCAGGCAAATTTTCGAACGTATGAAGCAATGGATTAGCAATAACCTTCAAAATCATTCAGTTTGTGATTGATGATTGTGTGTTACGCAATTAGGGTGCTGGAGTTTTCGTTGACCTTTACGAGCAGTTCAATTATAATCAGTCAAATTTTAGATTGTACTATCACACAATTTTACAATGAATCAGAGGTCAAGAGATGAGATTGTCCTCGAAGATGAAGTGCCTAGTGTGGTTGTTTGGTAAAGTGAAACTTTTATTCCATCGCCTCAAAATGTTTCGTCCATCTATTGCATGTCGCATTACACCCGGCAGCGGAGTAGGGGTGAAGTGAAAAGCGCTCGGCTGAGCAGCCAAGCCCAATATGGCGGCGCCCATGGTTCGCATCAGCTTCACTAAAGTTTCACTTGCATCGTGGTTTCATAAAACCACACAATTTTAATTACAGGTTTTTCTTCAGTCAATGAGAGTCACGGTGAATCATATCGTTCAGTTGAAAATTTTCCAAACTCTGTGTTGTTTGACTTGCACCTATACCAACTATATTATATAACAATCTTCTAATGTCAGCGTAGTTTCCGTTGAGTAACTGAATTCTAGTTTCCTTATTTAAAATGACTATTATAATTTCAAATATAATTTCAATTGAGGAAAATTGTGTCTGTGCTGTTGACCGCTGAGGAGTTTCCCTCGTCTACAGCCTGTCCTGGGTGCAGCAACCAGGTCATAGTGGACTTTAGAATGGGCTATCATGATACCTTCCTTCAACGTTCATTCCAATATGTTCGGTCAGGAAATTAATTGTTTATCAAATTAACGCACTACACCAATTTGCCGGGTTATAGCAATTTCATACAACTGTCAATAAATTTATTTCCCCGACTTTACCTACTGCTTTTTGCCTATTTTGACAAGGTGATATTGTGATCGACTATCGGTTCATTTCAACATTTTTTTTTATTTCCATTATTAGTCTTGTCTGTCATCATGTCTCTGCCCTTATCCTTGTGTATGCAAAATTATTTTGAACATTATTAATGTGTACACACTTGGTCGAGGTTGGTATTGAACGGCACAGCCGTTCAGATAAAATAAAAAGATGTAGTAAGCATTTGCTTCGGGTCGGCTTTGTTGTTCAACAAATACTGCCGAATCGTCCTAACCTGAAAAGTCTGTAGCACGCACCTCTAACACCCATTGCTTACGTTATCCCCATCAGAACTCGTCAACAAACAGCCAAGTTTACAGGAAATAGCCACAACAACTGGACACTTATTCACTTTCATGGACCAAAGACATTAATTAATTATGACCAATAACTTCAATTTGTACGTGATAATTGATATTGACCGTGCTGTAGTACTATGCTGATAAGCGATAAGAACAGATGGTTCAATAAGTTCATTTGTAATCTGTAACCTTTTGAGTGACATCACAGCCACGGCTAGACTATTATCTTATTGCCAGAATTTATCTTAGGTCTTAGACTAAACTTCCAGGATTTGATGTGGATTATTTTGAGTAAACATCCGTTGGATTCGGGTACGGATCGTGCGTATTATAAATTTCATATTTCGCAGAAATGAACCATGAATGAACCATTAAGTTGACATTGTGTGACATTTTGTGGATAACCCAAGTCTGAGCTATTTTTTTACGCAATGTTTTCAGTCTAGTACGTTTGAATTTAATTAAAACAGCGTGTGTCACATTGGGCAATCTTTATGCATGGCTTTTGGGGAAGAAACACCATAATTTTGTCAATTATCACGTCGGTACTATGATAGACCATTAAACGCTGGATTTTGATCACAGAATTTTTATTTCACTTGTATCTTGCAAAATATCGCCTAGCAATAGAGTTACTAAGACCAGATGGCCGTCGCTCAATGAGTATCCCTTTTTCGTCAACACAACTGATAAGATAGAAACGAGAACGATAAAGAAAAAAATCGAAAAAATCTACTTCCAAACCAAATTACTAGAAATCGGTGGCAAAAACGAAAATACCAATAAAAGACACCAACATACGAAATTAAAGTTATTTTTCATGTTGTAGTGTTTTATAGGTTTTTATTTATCACTTTTTAGTTGTGGTACCTGCCCCACGAAAATTTGAATATCACTACCTACTATGGAAATATCAATGACAGGAAGTTATTATAAATAACATCATCCACATAGATAAGTGGGAAAAATGACTATAAAAGACTTCAAAGCATCCTTTTGTAGGCTTACAAAGAGGCTTATAAACAAAATGACAACGAAACCATATTTACCAGTACCGAGAAAGGTACACATTGTAATTTTATTAACATAATTACTAGGAAATGCAACACTGCTGCTGTATATGCTTCCTATCGTTTCGTATCAATAAGTTCATTGATGTGGCGTAGAATTTCATAATATTTGTCATACAATGATACTAGTGATAGTGACTTGCTAGAAGCGTGAATCAGACTAAATTATTGCAACATTATTAACATTCCGCAGTAAATACCTACTCTTGAACCCTCTCCCTACTTCCGTATACAGCAGAATAGATGGATCGACGACTATAAAAGAAGGCGGAGGCATAGGCAGGCGTAGGGGGGCAAGTAAGTTGCCCACCCTAGAAACGTCAACCTTCCACACTCAGAATTATTTCCAACTCTTTTGCTTTTCGCGGTAGGCATTATCGGTAGTGGAAGAAAAATCTCACAACGATAGCTAAAGGAAATACAGCCTCCAATGCATTAATGGACGCTCACTAAAAAGACTGTACAGAGCCCAAGTTGCACTACGGGCTATGGAGCGCGCCATGTTAGGCCTATCACTGAAAGACCGTAACTCAGAGATCCGACTTAAGACCTGGTTCAAGACGTCGAACTACGGATAGCTGCTACGAAATGGAAGTGGGCAGGACACTTTGGCCAGACGTGGTGATGGCAGGTGGAGCAGAGCCAACGAAATAATAGTAAAAGGAGCGTTGGCAGACCAACGACCATGTGGGCGGGCGACCTACTGGAGACCGCGGGGAAGACCTGGATGAGACTTACACAGACCAGGGACGCATGGCACAAAAGGGAGGAGGCCTACACTCAGCAGTGGGTGGAACAAGGTGCCGATGATGATGAAGATGTATTTTTTGAGGTTAGTTTATTATTAGGCGTCCTTTTGATCTCTCATTAAATGACTGTGGTTAGTTCTGGGCGGCTGTCCCTGACTACGTTAATGGGCGGAGGACCGAGTGTTGCAGTAAAACTTGGGCTTACCCAAGTTAGCAGCATTAGACTGTTGATTTCGTCACCATTACAGCCCGTATTTACCTACCTACTGAAGTACCTGAAGAGATTAGCCTCTGTAACACCACTTTTGAAGGTGCTCATTTACCTAATTGTCGTCAAAGTCTTTAGCAAGAACACTGCCCAAAAATTAATTTGCCAACTCACGCAAAAATGAAACAGACTTTACCAATTTTCTCAAACCCTGATCACTTGGTTGAATAACTTTCAGTCTAATTAAAGGGTGAGCTTAAAATATTTTAAAGGCTCCATCGCGGCATCGGTCCCGATGTTGCTAAGTTTACCATCGGCTAATTGATCAGTTGATCGGTTGAATGCTTCAATGGAGCGGAAACGTTTCATAGCTGTTAGTAAGTGGGCTTCGCGTGTCCCATCATGGTGTGGTTTATATAATAGCATGGAATAAGTTAAACCGGTTTCATTGGTCATGAAATTATATTAATGAGGATATTAAACTACTTATGGGATTTTTCAATGATACCGTGTGTAAGGTCTCAGCTTAGAAAGAAATGAATGCATTGCTTTTAGTTTTAAACCCGCTGTTCCATTTATATTTGGCACAGAATTGATTAACTGGCACTCAAGTTTAAAAAACCAGCCAAATGAATTTATCCCAAAATTGTAGTTGAAAAACATGTTCTCCCATACATCGATATACGTCACAGTGAATTGTAGCACTACAAATTTAAGTTGGTCGACGGTACTCATTAACTTGTAAGTCTACTTTAAGCTGTGATAGTTTGCCTTTTAATTTCATTATATGTACTACTGGCATGAATATTTTCACATCTCCAAAAACTACCATTTAGCTGGCAGGAGGTGGGGGGACACTTGACTTTAACAAAAATGTGCAATTTAAAGCTTAATATTAAGCGAACGGATCCCTGAATCGAAAAATTATGTTCGGGATCCACAATATTTTTGAACGGCCTATCCAACGATACCCCAGACCACGGAGCAGACGAGGAAAAAAAATATCATCACCACATTACGTGCAACTCAAGGGAGGTACGCTAAAAAATAATATTAATATGTATACCTATGTCAAATTACAGCTTTCTAGTACTAAACGTCTCTGAACTAAAGCGGGGACAGACAGACAGACAGACGGACCCGGACATGGCGAAACTATAAGGGTTCCTTGTTTACTACGGAACCCTAAAAACTGGCACAGTAAAAGAAAAGCCAGCAGTGGAAGAAGTCGGTCTAATTGTGTGAAGATTCACAGTTCTATCAAGGGGTGTAGATTTTATTTTAAATCTGTACTGTATATGGACAGGTTCCTGCTACAGCAGGCTTAGCATGACGCTTTCTATTTCTACTCTACTGTAGAACAGAAACCGCTTGTCTACATTTCTCGGTAGAAAAGTGTCAACTGTCTACACGGAAACGTCATTTTTTAACTACAGTAGAGTAGAAATAGAAAGCGTAGCATGACGCTTTCTACATCATTTCTATCTGTATTCTTCATTTCTAGGTATGAAACTGTCTACACGGAAACGTCATTTTTGTCTACTCTTCTATCGATAAAACGTTTCTCTACCGTTCTCGTGCTAAACAAGGTTTGGGCATTTTGACCCACCTAGCAGCAGCTAGGTGGGTCAAAATGCCATCAGTAGTCGTGCTTCCGACCACGATACCAACCAACGGGGTAGTCCAAAGGGGCGGGGGTTTTATATGTGTCGGTACTTTCGTAGGTTGGACCTTCTTAAATACATTTCTAACGATTCTATGACAAAATATGCCACATTCCTATAGCAACTTACTTCTGAATCAAAATTATCGTGCGGCTGCAACTGCGCGGTTGGGCGCGCGAACTCCCTGCGTGAATAGAATACGTTGTGCACGCGCGCATGGCCCGCCACGTCGCGTGCTAGCCCAAGCACAGCGCGCACGCAGCGAAGCGGCGTGGTCGTGCCGCAGGTCTTGAGGATCCAACGACGGCGGGACACGAACATGCTGCTCTCGCTGTGAAAGGGAGAAACGGACTGGTTAGATGGTAGAAGCTGCAAAGTTTTCACAGGTCTTGTTAACCTGATGCGAGAAGCACAGGACCAGGTAGGTGTGGCAACGTTTGGGGGAGACCTATGTCCAGCAGTGGACGTCTTTCGGTTGAAATGATCATTGATGATTGTAACATGAACAAGGTGTACTTAACTCAGAATTTGATCAAAATTTATCTTCTATCTAGTGACATGGTCACAAAAGATAGCCTGGAACAGGCTTACCTTAAAAACGTCGGTGGTAAAGTTGAAGGTTTTACCTACAAGAATTTGTATGATGTTCTGCTTGCCATGCCTGCAGTAAATATTTCTGTTGATATTACTTATGAATTCATATTCTAAGGATTTCAAGATTTTAGGTCGGCCAGTCACAAAGACGGTAAAATGATAATTAATAATTAAATTGTGTTCCATAGCAGACCTCAGAGAATAAAAATATCCCAAACACAAAATTAACATTGTAGTTGAAAAACATGTTCTCCCATACATCGATATACGTCACGGTGAATTCTCCAACTACAAATGTAAGTTGGTCGACTATTACTCGTTAACTTGCAAAGTCTACTTAGCTGTGATAGTTTTCCTTTTAACTTCGTTATATATACTACTGCCATGATTTTTTTACATACTCAAAAACAACCAATTAGCTGGCGGGGGAGGATTCTAACTCTTTCACTTGATTGTAACAAAAATTGGCACTTTTAAAGCCTAATATTACGCAAACGGATGCCTGAATCGAAAAATGGTTTTCACAGACCCGCAATGTTTTGGAACCGCGGAAAGACCTGTCCAACCGATACCACACACCATGGAATAGACGAGAAAAAATCATCATCATACAAAACTTACAAAATTTGTTTTTCAAGATTTTATTTTACCTTTTTGACGGCGTGGTTAATATGTATGTATAGCCATGCCAAATTACAGCTTTCTAGTACAAAGAGTCTCTGAGTTAAGCCGCGGATACACAGACGGACATGGCGGAACTATAATTATCTAAACACACTATGCCGAAGTTACGCGACCGAAGTTCGGCGGCTGATTTTACGTTCCGACGTATTCGGTTGATATGACACACCATAAGTGCCGAACTTACGCGGCAGAAATTCAGTTCCGCAACTTTGTGTGTGTATTCAGTGTTTCGAGCGCTCGAACTTCGGTCGAACCAAACCGAACTTCGGTCGCGTATAATGTGTGCTCACAGACTCACAGAACAAGTTGTCGCTGAACTTACGCCGGACCGAAGTCAGGCTGTACGCCATGACGCGACGTAATTTCGGCATAGTGTCGTCAGTAATTCAAATAGCATTGCAGGCGTAATTGTGCTGAACTTCGGTCGCGTAACTTCGGCATAGTGTGTTTAGACCTAGACCGATCCTCCGATCCTAGACCTTATACTACGTTGGTTTAGGTAGTACAAAGTACACAAAACAAAACCATGTGACGAGAGTCAAGTAACCGACTAAACGTAATAAATAATGGTGCCGATTCCCTTGTTCACAAACTAAACTAAATTTAAGTGCAGTGCATCTTTTTCTTTTTAGTTCATTAAGAAAAGGACAGATAATAAATTTTAGTTTAGTCCTGTCAAATTAATCAGCGCTTTACGTAAATTGACGTAATTTTAGTAGGCAAGTTTTTAATCACGTCTAAACTTGTATGGAGTAGTGACAGGCGGTGACTAATTTGACAGGACTAAACTAAAATTTATCTTCTGTCCTCTTCTTAATGAAATACAAAGAAAAAGATGCACTGAACTTAAATTTACGAGGTGCATTCAATAAGTACCTAGCCTCATCGCCAGAGGGCGCTGTAGTTTCAAAAGAGTTTTACCACAGTGTAGCACATTCTTAATTAATTCTTTTTAAAAATTTTCATTCCAATCCCTTCATTTGTTTTAATTTGACAACTTATGGAAGCGAACGTGTCGATCGGTTTTACAAAAATGGAAAAAGAGCAATATCGTTCGGTGATTCGATTCCTATTTTTGGAAGGGAAAACGCGCATCGAAATCAAAGAGCGCTTGGATGCTGTGTACGGTGACTCTTCTCCATCGATGGCCACCGTCAAGAATTGGTTCAACGAGTTTGCACGTGGCCGTACGTCGGTTTTTGATGAACCACGTCCAGGTGCACCGAAAACAGCTGCTACGGAGGAAAACATTAAAAAAATCCATGATTTCCTATTGGCAGATCGCCGATTGAAGGTTCGGGAGCTAGCTGAGACTGTAGGCATTTCAGAAGGAACAGTGCATCATATTCTTCACGAGGAACTCGGCATGAGAAAGCTGTCGGCGCGATGGGTGCCGCGTTTACTCACACCAGAAAACAAGCGCAACCGTGAGACCACATCGGAGACGTGTTTGGCGCTGTTTAAGCGGAATCCAGCGGAGTTTTTGCGTCGTTTTGTGACCGTCGATGAAACCTGGATCCACTGGTACACACCAGAGACCAAGGAGCAATCAAAACAATGGATCCAGACCGGGGAACGTGCTCCAAAGAAGGCGAAAACTGTAAAATCGGCCGGAAAAGTTATGGCCACCGTTTTCTGGGATTCACAAGGTGTGATCTACATCGATTACCTCGAGAAGGGTAAAACAATTACAGGGCTTTACTATGCCGATTTATTGGGCCAATTCGACGCCGAATTAAAGAAAAAACGACCCCATCTGGCGAAGAAAAAAGTGCTGTTTCACCACGACAACGCACCGGTTCACACGTCTGCCGTTGCCATGGCCAAATTGGTCGAATTACGCTACGAATTGTTGCCCCATCCACCGTATTCTCCAGATTTGGCCCCTTGTGACATCTTTCTGTTTCCTAATCTGAAAAAATCACTCGCCGGGAATAGATATGGATCGAATGAGGAGGTCATCGCCGCCACGGAGGCCTATTTTGCAGAGTTTGACAAAAACTATTTTTCGGACGGGTTAAAAAAGTTGGAGCATCGCTGGGCTAAGTGTATCGAACTAAAAGGAGACTTTGTTGAAAAATAAATTGCCACTTTCCAAAATTTTCGTTTACTTTTTGTAGGCTAAGTATTTATTGAATGACCCTCGTAGTTTAGTTTGTGAACAAGGGAATCGGCACCTATACCTGTCACATTTGGTTATAAGTTACATATTTTTAAACAGGAAAGCGTCATCTATAAAAACCCTTTTTACGATTTGTTTACCTTTATTTAATTACCTAAGCCAATGGAGTATAAATAGTTACATCAACACAGATGCTTCTTAACAAAGATAAGGTCTAGTAATTAACTCTATAATTGTATCGTTTCATTCTCATATCTCTCGTCTTAATTATGTAAACTATTGTCTATTTAAGATATACCAGACAATTAAATCAAACGTTTATGAGGAAAGTCAGTTTAATCCGGGTTAGGGGTGTCACATAAAGGTTTTTTTAGGGTTTCATACCCAAAGGGTAAAACGGGACGTTTGTCACCAGGCTGTATATCATGAACCGTGATAGAAAGTTGAAATTTTTACAGATGATGTATTTCTGTTGCCGCTATAACAAAAAACCAAAATAAAATAAACATTTAAAGGGGCTCCCATACAACAGACATGCTTTTTTTTGCCGTTTTTATAGATAATGGTACGAAACCCTTCGTGTGCGAGTCCGACTCGCACTTGGCAGGTTTTTTTCTGTAATGATAAAACTGAAAAAAAAAACATGTATCTTACTTTTCATCTTCGATTTTCCTTTTGATTATAATATTGTGATGTTAATTTTTAACTAGAAAAAAAACTTTTAACATAACATCGCGCCTGTATTTCCCGAAGGGTTAGGCAGAGGCTCACCTGTAGTACACCCACATTTCGCCAGTTATGTTTTAAGTCCCACCAATGTAACAGAGGACGAGCTTATTAAGATTAGGTATTATGTGGCGCGTACTTGCACAATTACTTTGATTGGTCAAGGACAGCTAATGACACAATTGACTTTCTGTTGTTTGACTCCGAATCGGTGTCGCGCGGGGCTTAACAGGTTAAATGTGTTGTTCTTTTCAACTATAACTGATCCAGCCTGTCTCTTGCTGCCCTCCCCCAGCAACCCACTAAGCCCAGGTCCCACATACCCCATATGCAGTGCCCTTACTGTGTAGTCGCATAGTTTATAAGTTTTATGTCTTGGCTGGTGGCCTTACTTTATTAAGGCATCCATAGGATAGTCCGGTTAAGCAGCCAACAAACTTCTAAAAGACCTGCTAGATACCATACACAAAAAAAAAACTATAACTGAGAAGTGTTTTTTTTTTGTGTTATTTTTAAGTGACAACCCTGTTAAAGTTTCTGATAATGACGTTAGTTGTCTCTATTATTACATCAGCCTGAATATGAGATAATATAAATGCGTATTGTTTAGGTTAATTTAGTGAATCATTTATTTTATGTCATTTGTTTTATGATAACTTAATCTACTCAAAGAAAAGGGTTGGTGCGAGTTCAATTTGTTTTAGACAATAATATAAACATTCACTGAGTAGTATTATTGACATTTACCTGTTACTAAAACCACACAAAAAAAAACATGACATATTTTGCAAATCTACAAAGATTAAGAATGAACTCCAGTTGTGTTGATCTTCACTTAAAAGTGTACAAGGATCGAGTAATTTTGATAGCTGATATTAAAAATAGTGACATATTGATACTAATAAGTAATAATATAATAAGTCAACATTGACACATTATTTGACTTTGATATATTGTTGCTACTCGATAATTATACCGTATTTAAAAATAATATTTCCTTATTCAAACATGATGATAAGCTAATGAGATAAAATAGTTTTATCTTGGAACTCCTGTGCTACACACGCTATATCTTGGGTCAATAATCATAATATTCATAATTGACCTCTGGCTTTTGATAACGCATCTATCTGTCATAAAAAAAATTACTTCTAATCTTATAAAAGTGCGCAATAAAATTTTGTATAGTTTATTTTATCTTATAAAAAAAAGATTTTCTGTTTAAAACGTTTCCTAAAGGGTAGTCCCTGAAACGATCAATTACAATTCTCAATTTTTAGGTGATTGATACACAATGGCGCCGATTCCCTTGTTCACAAACTGAACTAAATTAAAGTTCAGTGCATCTTTTTCTTTCTATTTCAATAAGAAAAGGACAGAAGATACATTTTAGTTTAGTCCTGTCAGATTAATCAGCGCCTGTCACTACTCTATACAAGTTTAGACGCGATTAAAAACTTGCCTACCAAAATTACGTCAATTTACGTCAACCGCTGATTAATTTGACAGGACTAAACTAAAATGTATCTTCTGTCCTTTTCTTATTGAAATAGAAAGAAAAAGATGCACTGAACTTAAATTTAGTTTGGTTTGTGAACAAGGGAATCGGCACCATTGATGCGCAAATTGATCGTGGTGACGATAAATTTGCGCAATGCCAATTGCATTCCGCAAATTTATCGTCTACCTATTGGCACTATTTGTACAATTAAAATTGATTGCAATTGATCGTTTCGAGGACCCTTAGGAAAGCCGACAACGGTCACACAATAACGGATGCAATACAGAACATTTTTGACACCTTAATTGCAAATACTGGTGAAAATTACAGATTTTCATGACGGCCATTATAATATGAAGGAACGGTTTTTCTACGGAGACTGTACTGACTGCTTTAATATAAAAGCGGGTCTCCATTTATCTGAATTTTAATTTCCCTATTTAACTTTACACATGAGGAATGAAAACTAGAAACAATTTTCAGTTACTTTACGGTAAAATTATGATTGCGCACTTATTTAGTACGGCAAGTTATCTTAATTGATACTACCCGCTGACACTGCGTGTATGGGTTACACCTTACAACCTACGAAGGCGATCGGATGATAATAATTTAATTGGTCAAGGACGGCTAATGAGACACAATTGATTTTCTGTTGTTTGACTACGAATCGGTGTCGCGCGGGGTTTTAAATCGGGCAAGGATGCTGCTACACATGCCAGCAGGCTTAGCACGAGAACCGTTTTGTCGATGGAAGAGTAGACAAAAATGACGTTTCCGGGTAGACAGTAGAACATTTTCGGTAGACAAGCGATTTCTATTCTACAGTAGAGTAGAAATAGAAAGCGTCATGCTAAGTCAGCTGGAGAAGCTTGCAAAGAAAGCAAAAATCGTACCAAATGAAGTACGTAATGCCTGGCAGTGCGATTCTCCTTTACCTCCAATTATCTGCAGTGCAATACTAATTAATCAACTCAGTGCATCCGTCATCTTACGGTCAAACACTTAGCCACGAGCGCATACAATTTAATCTAACCGTTATCTACAGAGCACCGAGACGGGTCGCAGACGTATCACAAACGAGAGCACAGAAGATGCAGTCTTGCCACGAATTAATGACGAGATCTTGCTATTATGGACGAAAGCAAATTTGTTACTGTATTGGTTTAGTTTTTCTCAACGCGTATATTAAACCGTATAAATTAAAAAAAAAAAGAAAGAAAATACGGTTATTTGCGGTAAACATGACGTAAAGAAGGAACACAAATACAAAAAAGAACAATTTGGGGGAGAATATGCGTCACATCCACGCAAAACGGCCATCGCTCAGTATAATGCTGCGACCCTTTGCGAGACAGAGTCAGTGTTGCCTTTAGCCACTTAGCAACTTTATAGCTAGATCTAGCTATTTTTCGGGGTCGGGCAGCTACAATTTAATAAAACTTGTAGCACATTTTTTTTAAACTTTATTGCATTTGTTGTAATTACCAAGTTTATATTTTGATAATAAAAATAATTACTGATTTTTTAATACTCTCGAGTTTGATTTAAAACATGATCGTAATAATTTGGCAATTTTGATTGTAACCTACCAACTAATTAGCATTTAGCTACTTCTAACAATTTTTCTGAGTAAAACATTCTGACAATCTAGCAACTTTTTGCAAAATGTTTATCTACTGACTAAAAGTAGCAGTTGGCAACACTGGACAGAGCCCCAACGGTGGTTTTCAGCGACAGCCGGCGTTGACGTCGACCGGGACAACATACAATGAGATTATATTTATGAAATAAAAAACAAAATACATCATATCGCTAAGTTTACGGCATGCAGGCTCAGCACGTATGTGACATAATTTTACATCTACACGCCCAGTTTACTGCACAGTAAGCACCATTTAAGACGCTGACAACACCTAAACCGCGGTCACTGTCAGATTGCATAGAAAAGAAAGAGAAGCGCAATGACACAACGCTTGTAATTAATTGCAAAATATGAAGCAGTTATCTATTTACTCAAAATTGAGTTGAGTAATAGAAAATTAAAAACAACCAAGTTCTGCATTCAAATAAGACGTTCTTGTTATTAATTAAATACGTAACGTATGTTGATATTTAATACAGATATTTTGGATTAGAACTCAAGGTAATAGGTTAGTTTAACGTTAGTTTGTATTGAGATTTTTTTTTTTCAAAACGTATTTTGGTAACAACCAAGTTCTGGGAAATATGTTCAAAATTAACATATATTTTTTCCGCTACCACAAACTATACAGATTTGGCAATTTTTTTTCTTAAGAGAAGCCTATTTTGGGCAATTGGGTCTTGTCACCGCCTTAACTTGTTGCGTCTCAGGCCCGTTTGTTAGACCTACTGGTTCAGTCTATTTACTGACCGTACGTGCACAATCAATGCCAGTGCATAGAACCTCGATAACCATTATGTAATATAGTAAACACGATTAGTACTAACACGTTCCCTGTGTGTGCTCGAGTAAATAGTTTATCGAGTTCATGTTGTAATTGTTGATAGTTATTTATAGTTTTGAGAAGTACTTTGACATTTGTACTTTGATATCGTTTTCGTGTCGGTGCGCTTTCCAATCTTTTGCAAGCGAAATCGTGAAATTAATGCAAGAAAAACTGACGACGCCAATTGCATACAATTACCACTGTGGAGTGCGTAAGAGTGAGCAATTATCCAGACTTAGACATTATATTATACATTGGTGCCGATTCCCTTGTTCAGAAACTAAACTAAATTTAAGTTCAGTGCATCTTTTTCTTTCTATTTCATTAAGAAGAGGACAGAAGATAAATTTTAGTTTAGTTCTGTCAAATTAATCAGCGCCTGTCACTACTCCATACAAGTTTAGACGTGATTAAAAACTTGCCTACTAAAATTACGTCAATTTACGTCAAGCGCTGATTAATTTGACAGGACTAAACTAAAATTTATCTTCTGTCCTTTTCTTAATGAAATAGAAAGAAAAAGATGCACTGAACTTAAATTTAGTTTAGTTTGTGAACAAGGGAATCGGCACCATTATCCATATTATTATGATATACGCAGTATGCCAGACGTCGTACTCATATATGGGGTTGTTATGGTGCATGCCGTATTTGTAACGATGGAGTCAAGTGTACACGCCTTATTTTAAAACAACGAGAAGTTAGTTTCACCCGCATTAGTCTCGAATGCAGTGATGGCCCAGTGAGCAATGGCGGCCCAGTGGTAACGGCCGCGACTTACGAGTTGTAGGTCGTAAGTTCGAACCCGGACAGGCGCTTTACTTTGTGTAAATTATTTCATCACCACTGCTCTCAAAACGGTGAAGGAAAACATCGTGTGGAAACCGGCATGTCCTAGAACCAAAAATTCGAAGACATGTGACATCTACCATCCCGCACTGGGCCCGCGTGGTGGATTACGGCCCACTCCCTCTCACCGAGAGGAGGCCTGTGTCCCAGCAGTGGGAACATTATAAGCTGATTATGTGAATCTCCATCCCGTGGAAATATCGAGACAAAAAGTATCCTATCTCCTATACAGTTCATGGTCTACCCATGTGCCAAATGTCACCCAAATCAATTCAGCCGTTTTAGCGTGAAAGCGTAATAAACATACAAAAAAAAAACATGCAGTTATGGGAACTGCCAACAGAAGTGAACTAAGTGACTCAACACGCCTAAAGAATACTGAATACATACTGTACGAGTATACTCTTCTTTCCTCAAAATACCCACTCAGACACTTGCATGGTCATTTACATGGTCCTCAAATGATCTGACCAAGATTATTTACTCATTGACATTGATGATTTTTTTATACTATATACAATGACATGAATATTTACTTTTTTAAGTATTTTTTTTAAATTATTGTGAATGTGAAGACTATGTGGTAGTTAGTTTTAATCTTGGTCTGACAGTTTGACTCATATAAGCGGCCTACCCAAATGTCCTTTCTTTGTTATTGTTTGTCGAATCGTTGAGCTCGTTGAGCTGCACGATTACTGACAAATGCGTGACTGACCGGATAGGTCCACTCAATCTGTGTGGTTCTTTCCTCAAAAGACCATTTCAGACCCCAATCTACATAGTCTTCACATGATCTGACCAAGATTATGTCTGAGCTCTGGACTTTAAAAGAGACTGTGGACCTCTGAGTTTGTTTCGGCCTTTCTTCTCAGAGTAGTCAGATAGGAAACGCCGAGCTCATTTTTCATAGTTTAAAAAAAAATATGATTGACGTTTAAAAGTGTTTGTACAAACCTACTTACAGAAAATAAAATCATTTCATCATCATATCATTTCATAGTACGTAGGCAGGTGAACCACAGGTAGCCGGTCAATATGTGATGGAGCGGGGATGGCAACTAACTTATACCTACCCACTGTCGTCCGTCACTATGACAACGAGACTGAATCGAATCGATGCGTTGCAGGGTTGCATCTTAGTTTGAAATAAATTATTTTGTCTACTCTCTTATCGTAACATTCGAATTATAAACTTCAAAAGGAGTTTATATTGACATACTTTATAAACACATTACCGAAATTTGAAAATAAAATCTTAATAGAACACCTTTTTTGCCCCCAAAAGTGATCTGGGGTCACTTTTGGGGACAAATTAAAAAAGTTTTGCGCACCGTGTGATATATCAAATTTTTGTTGTGAGGGTATAAAATATTGTTTTTTTTATCATTCTAAAATCTTCTTATCATTCTAAAATTCTTTAAAGTTAGTTAAGTAAATAGATGAAAATTGACCACACCCATCTCCGAAACTACTGAGCCTAAAATTTTGAAAAATATAGAGAATATAGTTCTTTACTTATAGATTAAGTACAGGAAAACAAGAAGTCTATGGTGTTAAAATAACATGGTAAATTTCTCAATAGTGTGTACAAATAAACATTTGCAATTCGAATGTATCGGAGAGCATGTTTTTCAACTACAATTTTATTCTTGGCATAAAAAACATAGTAGATTACATATTCATTGCAAGGAACCCTCACCACGCGAGTTGAACTCGCACTTGTCCGGTTTTTTTTTTTTGTGTAGTACCTAATTTAATATTTAATCAACAATTTTAAGGTTTTTTTGAAATATATCAATCTATCAGTCAATGAAATGTAATTATTTATTATTCTGGAAATTATTGTTACGGCATTTCTTAAGCAAGGTGTTATTTACTACACTTAAAAAAAAAACAACAATCTACAAAGAAATCATTTGGAAAATGGTCGAAGAAATTAATTTAACGCTCCTATCCGATGATTACCGAGTCAGCTCGATTGATCAATCATGGTCAATAAGAAAAGTGCGCTGTATAAGCACGCGTTATATGCTAACTGGTCGTATCGTTTATATTGTTAAGTCACAAATAGACTATGGCGGTGGCGAGCTATTTTTATAGCACAAATTGTTACTGGCTCGATGGAAAACATCGTCAACAAAACATAACATGACGCCTGTAATCCCCGTAGGGTTAGGCAGAGATGTACCTATGTAGCACACCCACATTTCGTCATGTTTAAGTCATAAGTCGCAAGCTGTGAAAAGTTCTGCGTGGTCAAACCTTGCAAATTAATTAAAGCTTGTAAAAATATATATAAGTGTCCTCCTCCTTTTTCGTCGGTTAAATATAACAGTGCTTCTGCAGTCAGTTTTGCTTATAATTACTTTCTTATGGGGGGCGTCGAGGGCAGACCAGGTTCTCAAACTTGCCAAAATTGCAGTCTTCTCTCGGATGTATCCAGTCAGACGTTTTGTGAACCATATAAGGGCTACTAAATGGAAATTTTATTACAACCTACTTAAATGGATCGAAAATGATTTATTGGCAATTTATGCTCGTCGAATGACTGACGATACAAATGTTTTATACGTTTTCAGGTTTTAGTATCTCATAGACTGAAATAAATGTTTTAACTAGGAGTACCTAGTTAAAACATTTATTTCATTCTCTTATTAGACTTCAGTGCAATGCACTTAGTTTCATAAACTTTACAATAAACTTATTGTCTGAAAGAATGAGTACAGAAAGATTATGAAACTAAGTGCAACTTACATAGTCTAATTATTAATTCACTGGAGTAATCTGACATGACAATGTGCTGGCTGTCACTTTGTGTAATAAAATGGTCATATTTATTGAATTCTAGACTTTTACACTTATTTATACATTTATTTTACACTTATATGTATAAATCGATTAAACTAAACGATTATCATTAGAGATCGGATATTCGGATGCATATTCACCTAAAGTTGAGATGTTGGCTAATATGGAATGCGATTTTGTATCGCAAAATCCCGCGGCTCTGGGAATACAAATTTAGGTTTCTGATTATAGAATCGAATGTATATTAACTTACTTTCAAATGTTAGCTTATATGGAATGCACTTTTATACCGATAGTAAAAATCCCGCCCGCCATTCCCGAATTGACAAATTTTATGTTTCTTTCTGACTACATATGTAATTGAATGCTTATGTACTTACTAAATATTATGATGTAAAGTAGGTAGAAACATTAATTTTAAATAAACATGCAATCCAATAATTCCGGGTTTTTTTTTTAATAAATATTTTTTTAGAAGTCGCTTCCATACTATACACCGGACTAGTTATGCATTCCCGTTGCTCGTGGCCTCTGTTAAAAAAAAAAGATTTTTAAGAAGCCGCTTCCATACTTTCATAGCGAAAATTAACTTTAGGTAAATATGCATCAGAGATCGGATAATCTCTGATTATCATTACAATAAATATGACCATTTTATTACACAAAGTCACAGCTAGCACATGACAGATTATTTCAGTGAATTAATAATTCGATTTTAGCTCAGTATTTTCAGATAATTTTATTCTTAAGTTAAAAATGTTATAAATAAACTTTTATGTTATGCAATTGAAGTTGCTCTGTATTGCATAATACGCAATACAGAGCAACTTCAAACAAAAACTAATGTTGTATAGTGACAATACCCAGGACCAGGTAATGCATATTATGCATTACCTGGTCCTGGGTATTGTCACTATACAACATTAGTTTTTGTTTATCCTAAACCCGAAAAGGGGTCATTGTACTCATAATTTTGAACAACTTTTTCTATGGGACCAACCTTGAAATCGCGAAAAAATATTCAGCTGTTCCATACATTTTGTCGATATAAGTGAACACACATGTATGGAACAGCTGATTTTTTTTTCGCGATTTCAAGGTTGGTCCCATAAAGTTGTTCAAAATTATGAGTACAATGGGGGTCATTTCGGGTTTAGGGTAAACAAAAACTAATGTTGTATACCTGTTTGAAAACCTGCATAATTCTTTAAATACATTTCAGTTTAAGGTACCTTTTTGTACAAGTTTATGAGCTGTAAAAATAGTTACAAGAATAAAAATAATGGTAATTCCATAAACAATACATAACATACATATTTAATTTACATGTATTTTTAGTTAGGTAGCTTGCTAGACAGTTACTGTAGGTATCTACATGCTGGGCATTTATTATACTTATTTCTAAATTCTTATTTTAGATAAATAAGAACCTACAGTTACTTGCATATAATCTAGAAATTGATGCCAAAGAAGAAAAATCTAGAATTCGCATAACAACTTACTTAATGTGTCATTCTATGCAGTTAGTTACTTTTTCGCATACAGATAAAAAAAACCGACTTCCATAAAAAAATCACAAAGTGAAAAATTACTTAAAGGCGAACGGCAGGCTTGTATGGGACTTTCGTACAGCTAATAAATTTTCTTGTTTTGATATATTTTTTGTTTTAATTGGTAGTTAATACGATAGACAAGCCCTTTTTAAATTCTTGGATTTTTAGAACCTCGGACGTAAAAGTTATAACTAGTTTTATTTTTTAAGGTTATGTACTAGTGTACCAATGTAGATTGTTACTTATAGGCACATAAACATTGTTTCGGTTATAAAGTACATGTTCAAGATTGCTTGTCGCTATTTTTTTAGTGTTTTACTTACTATCAAGTAGGTAAATTGAGATAAGGATCGTACCTACTCAGCAGAGTGCATTAGGAGATACCTATGTCCAGCAGCTGACTGCAACAGTTTGATAATGATGAAGTCCTGATGGGGTTTTGAGTGTAGTTAAATTAAACAATACAGTTAATAGTTTTTCTTAAGAACGTTTATTTTATTTTTAATTAATTATTATTATTATTATTTTTATTCGTTTTTTTTTGAGGGGCTTGTGGTTAAATAATAACAGCCGCACGGGTCAATTGATCAGGTTAAGCTATGCTTGCCGCGGTTGGTCCGTGGATGGGTGACCATCTTGACATACCAAGACCCCTCCGTGCCTCGGAAAGCACGTTAAGCCGTTGGTCCCGGCTGTCATTTGTAATCTTTGACAGTTGTTACGGGTCGTCAGAAGCCCGAAAGTCTGACAACCAGTCTTACCAAGGGGTACCGTATTACCCAGTAACTGGGTTGTGGAGGTCAGATAGGCAGTCGCTCCATGTAAAATACTGGTATTCAGCTGCATCCGGTTAGACTGGAAGCCGACCCCAACGTAGTTGGGAAAAGGCAGATGATGATGATGATTGTATTTATAATTAATTAATAGTTAATATTACTTCATCTAAGTAGGTGTGTTAGTATTTTAGCTATGCTCGCCATGAGGTATTCCCCGACCATAGGGGAATACCCTCATGGCGAGCATAGCTAAAATACTAACACACCTGCGTTTAGTTTACGACTAAATTACGTGTGGTTATTAAAATATTTATTTTAATATTATTAATTAATCCGAACTTCTAAAAATATTATACTTACATGAAAATAAATGGCTTAGTTGCTTTAATATGTGGTACAAATTCTATAACAATACATCAAAAAAAGTAAGCTATACGAAATCTGCCGTTCAACTTTCGGAAGTCGGTGTCTTTGGATCCATATTTTAAGTTTTGACTTTAGAAATTGAAGTTATTTTTCACTTTGTAGTGTTTGTTTTGGAAGTGGGTTGTTTAAGTTTTTGTTATGATACCTACCCTGCACCAATTCGTATACCACTCTAGCTATGTAAACAACACTAACAGGAAGAATTATAACATCATCAAGATACACAAAGTGGATTAAATACATATTATCAAAGCTAACTCAAAAAGTTAATAAAATTGAAATGGGATCACTGCGCAAGCTTCCTCTTCCTCCAAAAGAACGTCCACAATTGACGAAAATATCGATGAACGTTCATATTTAAAAAAAATATATACATCCAGACGAACATACTACAACCTCCTCCTTTTTCGAGTTTAATAGTAAAAAGCAAATTAACTTGAACTTGTTCCTATTTCGCAAGCATAATATTAATCATACCATATCAACTTGATAAGTTCAGTCTGACGTCAATATGTGACGAACATAATGTATATACCTTTATCTAGGAACATATCTATATATGTATATCTCTAGGTATTAATTACGTGCATGTGTTTCACACATATAGGTATCAAACTACTTGATACCTTCTGTATATCGTTTAATCGGTCAAGGACAGCTAAGGAGACAATTGATTTTCCATTGTTTGGCTCCGGATAGGATACGCGGGCTTCACAAGTTAAGCCAACTAAGTTAAGAAGCAAGTTCAGTTATAGGTATCAAAATAATTAATAATGAATTAATGAAATGCACCGACCCCAGCGTGGTTAAACCGACTCGATTGCTCGAATGAACCCAAGGATTCACACTAGTCCCTGGAGCCTCATGTTTCATGGGACTTCAGAGACCATTGCTTATCAAAGAGTAGACCGGGGGCGCGGTAATGGTCAAGAAGACGTGCCCTTAAGATAGGAAGGATTATTAGAGTTTATTTATTTTATCTCACAATGGCTTTGTAGCACTTAGCAGTTTTGAACGACAATAACTCACATTGTGAGACCTGGTGCCTGAAGTAGGTTTTAGAAAAAACCTATATTACAGGTCACCAGGCATCTGTGGGACATCGGATACGACTGGGTGCTGCGCGCCGACCTCCCTAGCGGCGTCAGCGTAGTGTGCTACGCTGACGACACGTTGGTCCTGGCGCAGGGGAGGTCGCACCAGGCGGCGGCCGATTTAGCGGCACGCGGGGTTGCGACGATCGTCGAAAGGATCCGGCAATTGGGACTTGAGGTGGCCCTGCACAAGTCCGAGGCCATGTGTTTTCATGGTCCTCGGAACGCGCCACCTATGGGGTCCCAAATAACGGTAGGAGGGGTTTCTATCGGCGTCGAGTCGACAATGAAGTACCTGGGACTCGTCCTCGACAGCCGGTGGAACTTCGTGGAGCACTTCCGACGTTTGGCTCCCAAACTGGAGCGGGCGGGCGCTGCATTGAAGCGGCTCCTGCCCAATCTAGGGGGTCCAAACGCCTCCTGCCGGAGGCTCTACGCGGGGGTCGTGCGGTCCATGGCCCTCTACGGGGCACCTGTATGGGCGCGCTCTCTGGCGCTGCGGCCAGCCCGCCGGTTGAGCGCGGCCCAAAGGGTCATGGCCATCCGGATGGTCCGAGGATACCGCACGGTCTCCTGTGAGGCAGCGAGCCTCCTTGCCGGATTGCCGCCATGGGATCTGGAGGCAAAAGTCCTCGCGCACGTATGGGAGTGGCGCGAGGAGGCGAAACGCCGGGGCGTTAGTCCGCTGCCGCGAGAAATCGCGGCACAGCGGACGGAGCTCCGGCGGGATCTCATGGCGTCATGGAAAGTACGGTTGTCGCAACCCAGTGCTGGGCACGCCACGATTGCGGCGATAAGTCCCCTCTTTGAGGAGTGGCTGGAGAGGCGCCACGGCGTCCTCACCTTCCGCGTGACGCAGGTCCTCACCGGACACGGCAGCTTCGGGAGGTTCCTGTGTCGGATAAGGCGGGAGGAAACGTCCGGGTGTCACCACTGTGTGGATCGCCCGGAGGACACGGTGGAGCATACGGTGGAGGTCTGCCCGGCTTGGGCAGAGCACCGCCGTGTCCTCGTGGAGGCGATCGGCGGCAGAGACCTCTCGCGTCCGGCCCTGGTTCAGGCCATGGTACGGAGCGAGAGGGCATGGGCAGCCGTCACCTCCTTCTGCGAAGCAGTAATGCTCGCGAAGGAGGAGGCGGGACGGTTGAGGGAAAGGCAAGTTTCGCGCCCTCTCGCCCCTAGCCGCCGCAGGAGACGCCCAGGGCGTCGGGAATCCCGGGCGGATTTCCGGCCACCGTAGGCGCGGGCTTGCGGACGGTGAGCAATGGGTAGCTCACCGTCCGGTAAGGACCAGGCCCGGGTCGACGGCGCGTTGTATTCCACGCGCGCCTCAAAGAGATGTCGTCAGCACATATAGTTGATGATTTCCCACCCAAAAAAAAAAAAAAGGGGTCCACTAGGGCCGATGTCTGCCGGGGTCGCGGGAAGGTACTTATGGGTCACCGAGGCCCCCGCATCACAGGCAACAGGAAGGAATACGGGTGGGTTTTAGTCAGTAAGAGTCTGACACACCCTCCCGCTCCGCCCAGAGTGGGAGAAGTTATTTGATGATTTCCCACCCTCAAAAAAAAAAGGCCCCACTTAATGGCATTATACAAATAAACTGGCAGGAAAAAAAATAGAATGTGTGGCAAGAGCATAATAGACAAACTGAGGAATCTCGGAAGGAAAATACAGATGAATGGTCAAATATCTAATGTCTAGAACTATAGACTAGGCAAAATATCGTTAGGTATGTAATAATAGGTAGTAGTTTCGAACCCCGACAGACAGTTTACTTTCAGTAAATTATTTCATCACCACTGCTCTCAAAACGGTGAAGGAAAACATCGTGAGGAAACCGGCATGTCCAAGAACCAAAAACTTCAAAGACATGTGACATCTACCAACCCGCACTGGGCCCGCGTGGTGTATGAGAGGGAGTGGGCCGTAGCCCACTCCCTCTCACAGAGAAGAGGCCTGTGTCCCAGCAGTGGGAACATTATAGGCTGATGATTATGTTATGTTATAATAAGATGTATGCAAAAGTTACATCATCGTCTTTTGTTACATTACCTAGATTTTGGGACTACAACATTTAGTGTAAGAGATGCTTTAATGCAAGCAGGTATACAGGGTCAAATTAAGAGAGAAAAAAAAATTCTAGGGTCAATGACCAATGGTTGTGAAGTTACAAGTAGTTGAGAAAATCTGTTTTTTTTTTGTTTTATCGTGTTTAGATATCGATACCAATCGCGTCTGTGAAATTTGCACAGATAAAAAAACTGATTTAGAAACTGACATTTTAAGTAACTACAGTCATTGACCCAAAAATAAATTATATATCGATACCCAATAAGTCTGCGAAGTTTTGCTAGCTAATTTAATGTGTAACCCTGTATACAGGCTGTGGCGTAAATCGTGCTCAAATGTATTTTTGGAGTATCGAATTTAATCTTGAAATAAAACCATTTTTTTTCATGACATTTAAAATGTTACTAGTTTGCATGTGCTAACAATGATAACAATTGTATTGTATATTGCTTAAATCAATAAAAAAATATAAACAAATATTTTATTTTGAGATCTATGGAAAAAGGTGGTTCAAATTATTGCGTTATTTGATAGCTGAATATACGGTGTATCGACCCCTTAACTTGGACCACTATTTACACCACACCTGTATATCGATGCCCACCATGTCTGCGGAGTTTCGCTAATTTAATTTGACCCTGTATATAGTGCCGATTAAAAAAAAAAGATAAAGTTATGCAGATGTGTACCCGAAGCACAACTGTCTTTACAACCCAATAAATGTTACTGGACTACTACTTAAGCCCATTTGCCCATACCCAGAGGCTAGATCGAATAAGTCCTATATAAAAGATAAATTATCAATCAAAATCAGGTATGTTTATAAACAATAAACCTTTATAACTTGGGATAACAGCCGCAGGGGTCGATCCATCAGGTTAAGCTACGCTTGCCGGGGTTGGTCCGTGGATGGGTGACCATCTTTACATACCACGACCCTTCCGTGCCTCAGAAACCACGTTAAACCGTTGGTCTCGGCTGTCATTCGTGGATTCGCGCAATGGGTAGTTCACCGTCCGGCCCAGGTCGACGGTGCATTGTGTTCCACGCGCGTCTCAAATAGATGTCGTCAGCACAAGTGTAGGGGTCCACTAGGGCCGATGCCTGCCGGGGTCGAGGGGAATTCCGGAAGAGATAACGAGGCCCCTGGCAACACAGGCAACGGAAGGAACACGGGTGGGTTTTAGTCAGTAAAAGTCTGACACACCCTCCCGCTCCGTTCAGAGCGGGAGAAGTTATTTAATAATTACCCACCCAAAAAAAAAAGCCGTCCCGGCTCATTCGTGGATCTTTGACAGTTGTTAGATGTTGTCAGAAGCCCGGAAGTCTGACAACCAGTTTTACTAAGGGTATCGTATTACCCAGTTACTGGTTTGTGGAGGTCAGATAGGCAGTCGCTCCATGTAAAATACTGGTATTCAGCTGCATCCGATTAGACTGGAAGCCGACCCCAACATAGTTGGGAAAAGGCTAGGCAGATTGATTGAACTTGGGAATTCTCTTAATCACTTATATTTCTCAAGTGGTTTATTTTTAACGTAATATCAGCGTTATCATCGTGTTGTCAGTAAAAGGATAAGGAATTAACGTCACTTTGTCTAGATTGTTCACTATCTACTTAACTATTAATCCTTTTAGATTGCCTACTTATAAAAAAAACAAAGACAATAAAAAAAAAAATTAAAAAAAAGTTACTCCATTCAAGTTTCCTATGGTGCATCCATTAATTGTAAAATATTTTTTCTTGATTCGGGAGATCATTGATATACCTAGTGCCCATCAGCAAGGCCATTAAGATAGCTGTCTGTTAGGAGTTAGGACAGCATGGACTCAACTTGGCTACGAGCAAAGGAACAGAGAAAGAAAAGTTAAATTTAAAATTTAAAAAAACCCCGACACGTCAATGAAAATAAATATAAAGTTAACAGCAGCTATTCTTTCTACAAAAGCATACATTCATTATTGCTAGGTATAAGCCTCGTCTGTTTGACGTTTTCTTTAGCTGTCCCCCGACTAGACGACATACATAATCAGCCTCTAATGTTCCCACTGCTGGGACACTGGCCTCCTCTCTGTGAGAGGGAATGTGAGACTAGACGACGCTTGGCTCAAAATATTACCTAAATTTATATTAAACTGAAAGGGCCCAATATATTATTTTGTTACTTTTTCGATGTTTTTGTTAGTGTCGGGGGTTTTTTAAATTTTAAATTTAACTTTTATTACCTACTTTTTAAACTTTTCTATATTACTAGTAGGTCAAACACGCTGCCATCGATACGTATCTCGCCGAAATCTGCGCCCCTGTAGGTATTTTACCCAAAGCGAAGGTACTTACTAATTTACCCTCATTTCGGTTTCCTTCTCCATCATCAGACCCTGATCACCATCTAGCTATAACCTATTTATTGAGACCAGTAAAATGAGCCCAAACACGATAGATCGATTAAGTCACCTTACACACACACACACACACACACACACACACACACACACACACACACACACACACACACACACACACAGACACGTCAAACTTATAACACCCCGTCGTTTTTGCGTCGTGGGTTAAAAACCGAGGTCACTAGGGAAGAAAGTGGAAGAACATCTCCGTCTGTAGATAATAAGCAGAATACATGTCATTGTGTAAATCACAAAATTAAAACTTCAAAGAATTAGGATCATAGGGGAAGACCAAGGATTGATGGAAAGATTGTATGATATATATATGAAAGAAAAGACATGCTGCGCCGACCCCAGGACAATGACGATGATCTGTTAATTCCAACATTTAACTACAGACCAACAACAGCTATAAACTTACAAATCACTATAACAATAGCAAATTTTCAAAGCCACTAACTAATCTTATAGAAAACTAATGTGAAACACTTTAAAAACTTCTAGTTAAAAGCAGAGTAAATTAAGGACCCGAGGGAGTAATGTCAGCACAATATCGCCGACCCAAAAGCCAAGTGTTCGTCGGTTATCGCCGCCCAGAGCAAACATGCTAGCTTGACTAATAGAGTTGGTCATGCAATAATTATCCTTTACCGGCTAAATAGGGAGTTAATATTTTAAACTGTTTGTAATAAAATGTAATAGATTGCTACTGTTGTAGGTATGATTGATTAATCACAAAAAAATATATTTACAAGTCCTAGTGGTGCTCATAAATTAATGTTTATAGTGACCAATTTGTATTATTATATTGTTACTTCAGTATTCCTTTAAACCTATGATTGAATTTCCTTTCATTTTAATAAAAGAAAATTATATATTTATTTCTGTATTTACTCAAACAGTCATAGTAAATTACACGCTTTAAGAAATTTTATTATTCAACAATAAATCAATGAAAGTCATGCGTATAGGGTTATACAAGTTATATAAGACCGTTTTACTCCATAGCAGTCGTTAACCAATAGTAAACAGTGGCGATGTTTAACGCAATGTATTAGTCACTACTTGCGACCTTGTCCCATCTTGGCCCGATTTGCTGAAATGTGACCAGTTTGTATACAAATACCGTATTATTTATAATCTTAAACTATACGCCTCAATCGCTTTTCATTAACTTTATGAATGTTTAATAATGTTTCTCTTCGAATTGTTTAATATTAATTTCAAATATTTTAAATTTAGTTTCGGCAGTAAAATTAAACATCCTGTTACAGCGTGATTTCGTAAGAATCTTTGAGCACAAGTCTCTATTGGCGCATATATGAACGATAAGTTTTATATCACAAGTAGGTCAAAAGTTCGCGGAAAGACAATAAATTGAGTGTTGTTGAACCCGACGAATTGACTCTGAAATCATTCATACGATGAATGTCGAGGAACTATATAATCAAATTTTATATGCCAGAAGCATCCAGCAATCAATATTTCTAAATCACCGGCCTCAGGAGTCAAAAAAGATCAACTCAAGTTATTAGTAAAATTAAGTATTGCTATCCAAATTAGTAATACACGTCAAGAACTCAAGACACACCTTTCTGAACATCGCAGGAACCTCAAAATACTTGCATATATCACAACGACAACCCGATTAACTCCCCTAACTTCAAACTTTCGATGTTCTAAGTAACTAACTTATTACCTATACATAAATAAACACTAACACATGGTGGTGGAACTGCGTCACAGCCTGTTGCTTGCAACGGGAGCGCGCAGGCCCCGATCGATACCTGGACGGCGGGAACACCACTACATCAATTATATGCACCGCGATTTCTAGAAACTTGTTCGAGATTGAAATACTGCGCAGTTACCTGGAGCAGGGGGTGAAGAGAGACATCATAAGCAAAAGGCGAAATTAGGTCATTTTTCGAATTGAGACACAGAAATGAAGGGAATACTGTGATACGTTCCGTAAAAAATGAGGGATTTTCTGCCCTTTGAGACGAAAAGGGGGTGTGTACATCAAAAATGTTGAAACTAGGTCATTGATCATTTGTTTAGTGACAATATTTTTGAAGATGACGATGCGAAGAGTAGTGCCGCCAAAAATGACAAGACATACAAAGCTTTCAGGTTATTTCACGTGGTGACTGTTTTGCCGCGTATGTAGCCTAAACTGTTATTTTAGAAAATACTGCGCATTTACCTACTTGAGGTTGTTTAGGGGTACACAACACACCCCTAAACAACCTCAACTGCTGTGTTACATAACACGTTAATTATGTCGTAATGAGTCGAGAAATTATAATGTTGTTACGATGAAGTCGCACGAAGACATTACCGTCTCCCACGAGAAAATTAGAAATTATTTAGTTCGTGTCACTGGTGTTAATGATGTTACGGTGACGCCTTTAAACCTTTCATAAGAACATTAGGAATGATTTAGTTCAGGTGCAAGTCGTTTTATTACCTGAATTTCTAAGATGCAAAGCCACGCCACTATATGAAACATATTGCCCGCGGAGGAATTGCAGAATCCTGTATGTGATGAAAATACTGCGCAGATTGGTTTGTTTTGAGTGTAAATACCACACATGGAAAAAATACTACAGAATATTTTAGGTAAATACAATGATGATATTTTGATAGATGGATCACTTCTGCCTTACTGATTCTTCACAAAATTATTAATGGTTCCATAGTTGCGCAATTGATAAACTATTTTAACTTTAGGACTAGCCAACGCAGCAAGCGACATCATCGCATTTTTCAATTGCCTACATCCACCTTAAACACCACCTTTAATAGCCCCCTAAGACGTATGGCATGGTTATATGTATAATGAAAGGTCCAACTTGACGGTGTACCCTACCGAAGTTTTCTCTATGAGTTTCGTTTCATACAGACATTCCCTATATAAACAGTGCGAACATTGTACGCCTATATAGCTCTAATTGTTTAGTTTTTGTAGTGTTCTGGATTCAGGTTTACTGGACACACTTTTTATTTTTCCTTCCTGTCTCTAATTTTTTCAGTATGTCCATGTCATGCATACCTGTTATTTGCACGGTTACTGAAATGACGATCTAAAAATATGTTAGTTTGTTTGAAATGTAAGTGACTGTGCTGTTGGTGTGCTTATTATAAATAAATAAATAAATACTCATCAATATAAAACCATGCAAAGTTCCATATTGAGTTACGTTTTAATTGACTTCTATGTTGTTTTCATGTGTTCATTCATCAAATTGTAATATTTCATTGTATTTCGACTTCATTTTTACTGGTGTTTTTAAAGTTCTTACAGGTAGATAGAATATAGAATTTTAGAAGCATATACAAGATGAAAATGCTGCGCAGTTCCCAGAGAGGGTTGGGGGAGTAAATACCTATCTACATCAGGGAATACAGGTTGATAACGTTATGACTTGGATGGCTTTATTGATTTTGATTGAAGCTGATGTCAGCTTCAACCAACCAACCAACCGTTCGTTATCAACCATGTGGTTGTATACATACAAATGTCGCATTCAAGTAAGACCAGCTTTTGAATATATATATTTATAACCCAACACAAGACGTGCAGTTTATTGTTTTGACTTGGTAATGCTAAGAGACCATTTTTGTGGTTCAACCATGGTTTTTTATGCAATTAAAATTTAGGTCAGTTACCTGAAGTTACGTAAAGGAAAATACTCTTTAAAGCTTTTAGGCTATTACCGTCCATAGCTGCAATTATTGTAAATTCAGTCCTGGTCGTAAGTAACTAAGTATTAAAATATTTTCTGCAAAATATTCCGAATTTCATTCATTATCGTGACAACCAAGCAAAAATTACAATACTTTAAAATTGAAGTTAGTGATAAAAGTTACCAGGGAAGTAGGAGGTAGCAGAAACAATTTAGTTTTGAGTTTCGTGTAAATTGTAAAAATAAATTAGCTGCTGCACGAGCGAATCAAAGGAACGTGCTTGGTTGAATGATTGACTAAAATTATTAATAGAAACTGCTTACAAAATAGACGAAAAGCAACACGTGTGCATGACAAATCCGATAAGAGTCCTATTACAAGGACGAAGCAAACGTAATAAAAGAAACGGAATTATTACAAAAACACTCGCATTTTTCGTATAGAGTATTATCGTATCGTACATCTTAGTACAGGTTTTCAGGTTTATAATCTCATTTTGAATTTGAAATCTCCCAATAAGACAATGTGATGAATGCAAAGTAGATTGGTGACATATGTAATCCACTGAGCAGCACTTTAAAAATTTTGCCAAAATATACCTACACAACATATGGTGTAAATTTGAATTTGCCCTAAAATACTCCAAGGATTATAGAGCTTTGACACACCGGTAAAGTAACCAGATATTGGCAATCGCCCATAAACCCAATTTATTTAGACGACGCCCAGTAATGCCGGACAAACTAATATTAGTTTCTTAAACCAAATAAACACGAAGAGATGGGACTATATGTAGATAGGTGATACTGGAGGATTCTGCCAGAATCTTGAAGATTAGTAGACATTTAGAATGTTAGATCCATGTCGGGCTTGTAAAGACGGCTACACATTTCCATTTTACACTGACCTCGCATTTTACGGAAATCCTATACAATGCGAGATCAGCTTATACTGGAAATGTATAGCTTGATGTGTAGCCGTGTGTACATTCTAACTAGGAATTCTTACAAGCTTATATTTGTCCACATGAAAGGATATATGTAGTACACGATTTACTGCATAAACGTGTCATTGCACCTTTATATTTGGAAGAGGAAGCACAGAAACAGAATGGTTTAGAAGTCTGGCAGTCTCAGCCCAACAGGTGGGACTCTTAAAGATTTCAGTGTTCATATAAAATTTCGCTAGCAGATCTACAGGATGCTTTACAATGCACATTCTAAAGCTGCCTCCTACAAATTAAATTTTGTGACATATTAAACATATATTCCCTTTATTATATTATATATATATATATATATATATATATATTATAGGCATTTATAATGATCATTCCATAAACCTATGGTACCTTGACTTTAACAAAATTCGTAAGTTTGGCCCTGAACCGCGAGGTAAATTGATCACGCTGTAGTTAAATGTTCGCACAAACTATCACGGCTGCAAGTGTTGCAATACAGTTGGCTGAAAACATTGTTGTAAATTATTTCTACACTGCAGAAATCCTAGTACTTAATGACCACTGTCAGCAAAATGATCAGCTTGAAGATTGTCATGCCAATCAACTTCACCTTTTTGATGAAAATCCAACTAATTCTTTTTATCCACTTCTTGTATTTTGAAATATAAATCCTTGGAGCCTTCTAATACAGGCATTGTTTGCTTAAAAGGAGGCTCCTAACACGTTTAAACGTAATGTAATTTTCTATTTGTCACAATAAACTATTTTGTAATTTTTAAACAAATCTTATGACCAAAGAATTGCCAAATCTAAAAATACACACGAGACAAAGACAGGTGAAAAACTGTTAGAGCCAAAAATAAAGTTACAAAACTAAACATAATTCAGTTGACAGCTAGACAATCAACCTTGAAGATCATTTGAAACTGGCCACTACTGGAGCCCAAGACGAGCATTATTACCTATTCCTCTCAGCATTCAATCAAGACTGTTTTTTGCCGACATCACAATGTTTTTGTTATCCATGTTTGGCCATTGAACCGTGGTCGTTATATCATCCGTGAACGTCGAGATTATTTGTCCATAGTAAAAATTTGTGATTTTGCGGTACAGATACGTAAAATTTAAGGATTCAAAAAAAAAACAAAAAAAAATGCAGCCAATTAAAAACTGATACGACGCAAATATTCCTAACCACTCAATACTCTTGAATCAAAATACCCTGACCAGACAAATGCAAAGCCCGAAAGCATCAGAATTCAGACTTGCCACAAGAGGTGCTTCAGCGTGTATTTTCGATGACAGAGCATTATAAAAGAGGGCGCTATGCATGCTTACATGGAATGCTGCATCAGCATCTTGGAGTGCAGTGCGCATGCGTGCCAGCGATTACCTTGACCTTACCCTCGCCCATTCCATCAAACGACCACCCTTTGGGGGAGTCTTGTTGGTAAGTGGTGGGTATTTAGCTATAGGGCAGTGACACATACCAAGTCGATAATAAAGTCTCTGTTCTAGTTTTGAAGAATTAAATAAATTAGGAATTTGCAGTTCCTTACGTTTTTATGTCTGAGAAAGAGGATTGAGTGAATATAAGACAAACTCCAGCGGTAGAGTAAAAGGTTGTTTGACAAGAACAAGAAGGAACCAATTTACAAGATCGATTAGCTAATGAATAAACTATAGAATTTCTAACAGTGAGTCACGCAAACGATAAAATAAACGGTGACATAAAACATTGTGTGCTAACAAAAACAATTGTGAATGTCCCTTAATATAATAGGCTACGTCTCAAAATAACTGACATAACGCCTACCCAATCCAAAGTAAGGTTTTTACCGGCCAGGTAAACAAATCGATGGGTAAGGGGCATTCACAAGGACGTCTGAGCGCTAACGATATGTTGACCAAAATGTTGGCGAGTTTTAACGAACCCGCTCGCGCGGTCTCTCTTGTTTCCATCGAAAGTTTCCAGAAGCTCTGGGGATTCGGATACGTTTTTATAAGATTGTCCGAAGTAGAGCAAACACTAGTAGTAGCGTAGTGGGCTACAACCAGTTTCTAAGGTCTATAATCTCATGAATTTCAGTTAGCTACGTGTTTATGTGCGAGACACGTGTCGAATCTCCTCCTGTAGAATCAAACAGTCTAGCTAGGCGGTGTTTTCATATTGAAATGCGTCGTAAGCGTGACCCAGATTTAACCATAGCTAGCTATAGCTTTATATTTAGTTCAGTTATAGTCACTCGGGATTGTATGTATCTTCTTTACAAAATACACATGTTAGGTCTGAATGAACATGCGGAAAAAGGCTCCATATCTGGTTAATAAACAAAAGTATACATAGATTGTCATTTGTAGGGAGCTCACATCGAATCCTGTATTGGACCACCTTGATCTTTACAATCTACTAAATATAAAATTACAAATCCCTTCACTTTAAATAATAACACAGTGTTTCTTACAGTTAACGCAGTTTTTTGGTACGACAAATTCTGGTAAATACGAAAAATGTTGACCTTATAGACTATGTGCATATCTTTAAGAGTACTTTATTGAATTCTGGTAGTTTCATAAAAAAGAAGTGGTATCCACAACAACCCCACTAATTTGACGATTGCGGCAGCTATTAACATTGTAACTAGCATTGTGTGTACAAACACTGAAATCGTGAATTTGTTTCTATCCGCTAATAGAACATGGCCATTCTTTCCATTACAATAATAAATTGCTGTTTTTTTCGTTACATATAAATAAATTTGCAACAGGATTTATATTTTTAAATAGACACCAATCTATTTAAGAAGGTACATAAAACGATCGCTAAGTAGTTGACAATTTTATGACAAAAATATTGGGCTACGATAATGTTTTGGTTAACGAACCCGATCTAAATATATTCTGATAGGATGCCAGCAGTAGAACTATTGGATACAAAACACGAACACTGCAGTTTATTTAGAAACAAACCAGAGAAAGTTCCGGACCAACCAATTAATACATTGATCAGGAAAATGTAAACACTCCGTAATTAGAACTGTAATTTTCAATGTCTGGGTCCTATTTTAAGGAGTTTCCGAAGTATTTATGAACGAAGAAAGGGTTAAAATTATTACTTAAAAGATCACATAGATGTAAACGACAATCATCCATGTAGTTGCCCAAATCTTTTCGACTTTCGATTGCCCTTTGATGTTTGTTCATTACTTCTAGTTCTAAGTTTGGCCTGGAAACAGGGCACTGTGATAAATGATGACTGATAACATGTGAATGCTCTCAAGCCATCGATCACTAACATGAAGTGATAAGCCAGACAGTCAAGAACAGTGAACATTGATTTTTTTCATGAACATTTTTTCTGCAATTTCACACACATACGAAGAAAGAAAAAGCATTATAAATAAAGAGAAGATGAGTATATGGAGTGAATGTTTGACATTTAGGATAGCCACGTAAATCTAGTTGTAAACTATGACGCAGACGCAATAACTCCTTCAACAGATCAAACGTTAGACGCCAATCAAATCAAACAGCCAACGTTTGGCCAAATGTGACGTCTGTATGCAGTCCGAGGATTACCACATCACATGCGGTGTTTACAGGCATTCATGGAACTTTCCGACTGTTGGTACACAAACTACAGTGAGTTTCCATCGGAAGCACGGTCTCGCTCGTGTAGTCAAAGAGAAATGTTTTCATGATGGAGAAATAAACAGGAAAGCTTTTGAATACGCTACCATACTTTTGCGTTCATTTTTAAAACGAAATTCACTTAGAAATGTCATAATGTTTATTCCATTTAGCATTTTCGTTCCAGGCTTACAATTTTGACTTTAAAACTGACTTAAAACTAAAAAAAGCTTTTTACCTGCATTTCATACAGGTAAAAAGCTTTTTTTACAAACATACATAGTTTGAGAGGCATGTTTTCAAAGAAAATTGATACCCTGCAAACAACTCTCCAATCCAACATTATAGTTAATTAGGTAGTATTTCGGGCAGACTCAAAGGGACATCTGTTTACTCTTCAGTAAGACGCCAAACATAATGTGACTACCAATATTTTACGTGAAACTTTCCCGTAGCGTCTCTACCAAAATAACGTCTAGATCAGGTTTATCCAATTTACGACTCGCAAATCTATATAACAAAAATGAAATGCTGTTCGTTGGTAAGCGCATAACTTGAGAACAGCTTGACCGATTTGGCTATTTATGGTTTTAAAATGTTCGTAATAGTCTTACGGAAAGGAAAAAAAAATTTTCTTTAAATTCGGGAACAACTGAACATCTTTTTTTCTATGAGATATTTGTATTCATTATTTAAACTAGTTTCCAATAAATTGTACGCGTTTCAGAGAAAAAAGAATAGCTGAGTTCCCAGACCCAGTGCGGGTGTACTGATAAATTTTGAAATAAAGCCAATTTGAATGATAGTCGCGTGAGTAAAGAACACTTAATTTCTCGGTGACGTGATACTATTTATTTTTAATGTTTCATAATTCGCTTTAGTTCATTTGTTATTTCGTTATCAAGTATTCAATGCGAAAGCATTATGAAACATTAAAAATAAATAATATTTTCACATTATTTTTACTACTGATGTAGGTCTATTTCTCGGTGACATGATATTATTTATTTTTAATGTTTCATAATTCGCTTTATTTCATATTTTATCAAGAATCTAATGCTTTAATATTATTTTCATTACTTTGTTATGTACCTTGTTGAAATATCCCCCAATGATAATAATTTGCCCGATTTCTTTGGGGAATATTTAGGGTCGTTATTAAAATTTTAGCAAAGTTCTTAAATTATGGTTATTCTTACATAAATATCAGTAATCTCAAATGAATAATTTATAAGTTAGAAGTTCTAAATGAAAGCTTAGCAGCAGCATACATTCATTAATCTACAGCAAATGACATAAAACGCTATAACATATTCTGGGAGCCAAATGGTGATTGTATTAGTATTGGTAAGGCATATCCGAGTTTTCCCAGCTCATTCGACGCAGGTCTCCAATCTCACAGGACACATGTTAAATAGCGAACATTTCCGAACTAATATTATGACAAAGTGATGAATGCTTCTGCTTGGAAGAATACAACAAACCGTAAAACTATAACTATTTAACCAGTGAAGAGACACTTGTAGGTTCTTAGGCATGAATAAATTATGCGAATAGCGATGTCGGTGTGAAAAGCTGAGGAAGACTGCTAATCAAACTAGCAGTATTAGACTATTAAAGGTTTAATTAAGCGACAGGGTAACCCGCGAAATTGAAATTTTCTTACATTTTTTGCAGGTTACTGACCTGCAAAAAATGTAAGAAAATCAGGTTGTATGTTGATCTAAATATGACCCGCGGCAGTATCAAATATTTATTTATAGAAATTTAGAATCATAAAAATCACCAATGCAACTTAAGTTCAATTATTACTCTTCTGAATGACTATTTCACGAAATCATGACATTTGAGGCCAGTATTAACTTATGTAGCTGTAATGCTGATTCTAATGATTATAATTCTGTAAAGTCATTTGCAACGATTGCGAATCATATTTTAATCAACATACAAGCTGACACTGACTTGTTGATTGCAATAAACGTAAAAAAAAAAAATATTTTCACGGGCTACCTTAGCGCATCCCCCTTAAGACGCTGACAACACCTAAACCGCGGTCACTGTCAAATTGCATAGAAAAGAAAGAGAAGCGCGATGACACAACGCTTGTAATTTATTGCAAAATATGAAGAAATTATCTATTTACTCAAAATTGAGTTGAGTAATCGAAAATAAAAAACAACCAAGTTCTGCATTCAAATAAGACGTTCTTGTTATTAATGAAATGCGTAGCGTATGTTGATTTTTTTTTTTTTGAAACGTGTTTTCGTAACAACCAAGTTCTGAGAAATATGTTCAAAATTAACATAATATTTTTCCGCTATCACAAACTATACAGATCTGGCAATTTTTTTTCTTAAGAGAAGCCAATTTCGGTCAATTGGGTCTTGTCAGCGCCTTAACATGAAATCTTTACAGAGGGTTCAATTAATTCTGCATCAAATTATGCCAAATAGCAATTTCATGCCCTTTATTATAATCGCTTGTTTTATACACACAAGCTCATCTAAATATATGAGACACATGACACGTGCTGCGAGTGGGTGCAATTAACAATTTGCATTGTTTACTATCAAACAAGTCTAGGCTACTGAATACGGTACTATTGTTGTCATAAAAATAATACGTGCTTTATTGTGGTTAGAGTTTCTTTGTTTGATAGGGTTAATACACAACTGATCGTTTTATGTCATAGTTCTTTAAGAAGCAGGTATTTCTTTTAGTAACATAACATAACATAACTGTCTATATCAACATCTACATGTGATAATAATTTCATCCAGATAGTAAAATGGCACAAAAAAGGGAAAATTGCGTTAAGGGGATGAAGAGGAACCATACCTTGCCATGTAATTTATGGAGTAGTGGGTGACTGGGGATGGTGACGACGAATAAAAACAAAACACGAATAACTTCATTCCTAATAAAAAATCAAGAGGGTACAGTGACAAGTTGAATTTGATAGAAACCGCAGTGCAAATCCACTGAAGATTATATAAAAATGATATTGTACAAAGGACCCTGATGTCATAAATGATGAAGATCTTTGTTTTATACTCTCGCCTATTCAGCAATTGCATAGATACAAGAATACTGTTGACGTAGGTCACGTACATCATAACAATAGCCTATTTGAATGGTTTTGAACAGTGGTGAAAACCATTGGTGGACTTTCAGTGTCAGATGTCGGAAACGAATACGCATATTGATTTATCGATTTTATAGGCAATATATTAAAAAAAACTGTCTGTAGAGTTGCTAACCGCATTTTAATTTGGGACTCAAGACAGAAATCAGCATCAATCGGTATGGAATCATAATTGAAAACCTGCCATAACTTAGTACTCTTAAGTGTAACCTTAAGTGACTTCAAATTAGAATAAGATGAGGCTTAAAGTATTTATTTTAGGATCTGCCTCCCACCTGATTTATTCCACCTATAAATAATTGCCATAATAATATAAATATTCCATCACAACAAATTGTAATCGATTTGCTCCGTGATCGAATCAGAGGGCTGATCGAGACGTAACAGGCGGAATACCCAAAGATACTTTACTAGGAAATGTAAAACAACTGAAAACCCGGAACGTAATTCACATCGCCACATCATGTACATATGTCACTTGTAGACGACATAAGACATAATGCATGCACACGGTGTTGCTTTCACTCTCAATCTCTCGGATAGTTGGCTCGACGCCTAGCTGCGTGCTGCGTCAGACCGCCTCACACGCATCATACGCTGACGTAGATACACGTAATGAAGCCGAAATATTGTAGTTATGAAGTGTTACGTTGTGGGTGTTAATTATTATGTTGTTGTATTATGATGGTTTGTTTGGGAAAAGTTGTTTTGAATGGAAATGCTCACAAGGGGATCAGAATTTCAGCGACCAGCACACGCAATTTGGCTTTGACTTTATAGATTTTGGACTACACCACTTATCTACAACGATACGACGTTTTTTTTGAGACGGATAGGATAGCTATAAATCTACCGACTGGAATTTTATTTGTGAATTAACAATAGCATATGTGATAAAGAAAGGAATACCATTAATTCGAGAAGAACGCTTGTATTAAGAGGATTTTAATGAAGCAATAATTCAGTGGGTACGTAGTTTTTCGAATAATACAAGGCGTCGTTTTGCATCCTCGTCAAATTCAAGGAGGGTACTATGCTAAATGATTCGCGACACGAATCAATAATAAAATAAGGTCATTTCTTTTTGTTTTTCTAATTTTCGGAAATCGGCATGTGTGGGACACGCATGTTAAAACGCGGCCCGTGTGATACCGCACTGTAACTGCCCTTTTACACACAGCAGGTATCGTAATTTTATTTGATTAAATGTGTCATAGCAGCCTCCTGAAATTTGACGAGGATGCAAAACGACGCCTTGTTTACGTAATTGAACTTTAAACCTTATCAGTGATGTAACATGGGTATGTTAACCTCTAACAGCCCGACAATCAACACAAAGTTGCAGAAGTGTCGTCAAGTAAAATGACGCCTTGACACGTCATCGGCAGTTAATTGATATGTCAAGTGTCCATCAAACGGACACTGAACGGTTCAATGGATTTCAATGAGCACAATCTTGTATCAATAAGTGCACAAATCAATCATGTGCAACATGCAGCCTTGATGCATAAGTAAACTGCTTTATGCCTACTTGTTGCTATGGGTCTGACTTTAGAACACTTATTAGGTACCTAGGTATTTATATTATTGAAACTAAACGTAGTTTTCTTCTATCGAATTCATGCTAAAAAGTAGAATAAATTCAGAATTTGCTATATTATCAAGAAAGTACTTCGAATGCGCAAACGCATCTCGGTGCGTTCACTTTTTGCGTTACGTTACGCGCTACTTCATGCCAATTATAAATGTGATTGATCCCTTGTTCTTTAACGCTATATTTTTATAAATCCAGTTAGATCACATCTAATAATATGACATCTCGTGATGCGGTTTTTATAAAAACATAAATATATGTGAGGAAACAACTGGTGACGCCTGGCGCGCATTTCACCTACTACTTATTTTTTAGATTGCACATAATCTTTGGCAATCGAAAACTTTGTAGTTACCTAGAGGTAAAATGTATAAAGTGTCTATTCATACAATTTAATTATAGAAAAGACACGTGCGTCGAATGACACTTACGACGTCACTGCTATAGTAGGTTCGAAATTTAAATTCAAAGTCAAGAAAAAGACGAGATTAATCACCGAAGAACTCACAACTGTCATTGGTATCAAGAGGCCTGACTCTAGTAATTAAAAATCATTATTTGCGAAGCGTCTGAGCGATAACCCTGCCAAAAATAGCCCGATAAGATGACCTGGCCATGATACCATGGTTGAAGTAGGGTTAAAAGTACAACACGAAAATGTTGAACATAAGATAGGCTCGTGCCACTTTCGTCACTATGGTGACTGACATCGTCACAGATAAGGAAATTACATAACTAAACCAGGATATGTGAGGAACTTTGAAGTAGCTTGATGTATTTTGAAGCTAATGAACCCTAGTGCCAGATAACGACTAGTTATGACTAAGTGCGTTTACTGGTGAAATGTATGTCAGAGTAAAATAGCGAAGATAAGTAGCTAAATAAAGAAACAACTGGCAGACAACCTTCAATACGTAGTTGATAAGGTGAATAAAAAGAAATCACGGAACACGTTTCAGTGTACCGAACGACTGTTTGCCAAATTTGGGAGGTACCCACTCTTTCTTGGTGTTCATTCATGTTTTATTTTGAAAAGTAGCAACTTCGTAACTCTCGTAATAATAAAGAAATATGTACACTCGAGGAACGAAAAGATTAGGCACGGAGTAAGTAAAAAGGTATCCCTTTTCATTCGATGACTGTTTTAAAACTGACGTCAATTTATTTTTTGCCAACCCTGACTCTTAGGTAGATCTTATCGGCGCAGCTGTTTTCATTACGAGAGATAGAATACGTCGTATTGTCATTATTAAATGAATGGAGACAGTTTTATTGACAATAATTACGGGTCATTTCGTAGCAAAACAAGACATTTCTTTCACAAAAACTGCAGTGTTAAATATTATAAAGAGATGCAAAACATGCAGATAATATTTTTAGCCTTATCAAGTTATCATTTATTTATAATTATAACTTAGTAGATGCGCCCGTGACTTCACCCGCATAGGTCTCGATCCCGTGGGAATATCGGGATAAAAAGTATTCTATGTCCTAATTCAGGTCATGGTCTACACATGTGCCAAATTTCATCCAAATCCATATAATATCGTGAAAGCGTAACAAACTAACATTTCCGCATTTTATTAGTCAGGATAAGACATTCTATTCCGAAGGATTTTATTCATAACGTAATGATGCACTTCTACCTAGATACATAATACCCAAAACCTACACACACACACACACACTCACTGCTCTTTTTTTATATACTTCATGGTTTTATCATCATTTTCCTCCATTCGGACGTTTGAATAACAATGTTACATGTTTTCTTTTCGGAATCCGTTGAATTAGAAACAGTATTTTTCCCACGCTACAAGAATATCTGATTATCTTCAAAGATCAAAAATACATCAACGACTAAATCTACGCGACGTATATTAATTATTAGAGCAGTAATTCTCCGTGTAACAAGATCGTAATATAAATAAACCCACTTTACACCACCGTCAATTGCTGAAAACGTATACTTTGAAAGCCAAACACACCGATCATAATAAAGCTACAATCAATCTGCTTGCCTATTCCCAACTATGTTGGGGTCGGCCTCCAGTCTAACCGGATGCCCAGTTACTGGGTAACACTGGTAAGACTGGTTGTCAGACTTGGGCTTCTGACTTCCCGTAACAATTATCAAAGATGAGTGTCAGCCGGGACCAACGGGTTTAACGTGCTTTCCGAGGCACGGACCTCTCGCTGTCGATATGTAATGTACCCATCCACGCACCGACCGCGGCAAACGTAGCTTGACCTTCGATCGACCCGTGCGGCTGTTATTATTTAGCCAAAAGCCTCTTAAAGCTACAATAAGCCTTATATGCAAGCAAAGTAGCCAGATGACGATAACCGTCAAATGCTCAAGGTCACGGCCCGGGCAGGTGCCCTTTTTTTTGTATGGGAAATCATCAAATAACTTCTCCCCCTCTGGGCGGAGCGGGAGGGTGTGTCGACTCTTACTGACTAAAACCCACCCGTATTCCTTCCGTTGCCTGTGTTGCGGGGGCCTCGGTGACCCATTAGTACCTTCCCGCGACCCCGGCTGGCATCGGCCCTAGTGGACCCTACATTTGTGCTGACGACATCTCTTTGAGGCGCGCGTGGAATACAACGCGACGTCGACTCGGGCCTGGTCCCTACCGGACGGTAAGCTACCCATTGCTCACCGTCAGCAAGCCCTCGCCTACGGTGGCCGTGCCCTAGTGGGTCGATTTGACCATAAATCATAATGAATGAACGGACACACCGACAATACAATGGCATTTATTTTTCACAGTTCATTCAGTGGCTATTCTCATGAATGGAGTCGATTCAGGTGGGACCTGCAAAAGTACACACTACCCTCGTCATGGTGTCGCTTCAGTGTGCATATTAATGGATTTTAGTGGACAACTAGTAAAAACCCAAGGGTGCATCAATGAAGACAGCATTCTCCATTTTTAACAGACTTCAAAAAAGGAGGAGGTTATATGTTCGTCCGTATATATTTTAGTCAATTGTGGACCGATTTTGAAAATTCTTATGCGATGCAAAATGATCTACATACATACATACATACATACATAAACTCACGCCTTCTTTCCATGGACCCTAGGCAGAAACTATAGAATGCCACCTGCTAGGCTCCTAACATACTCCTTTTGCTTCGTTTACGTTCATACATCCTGGTCATAAACACACGCCGGTTGCGAGAACTACGCACTTGACCTTTCTGAAAACATTACCAATTAGGTCACTATATGTCCTCCTGGGGCGTCCCCGGCGTTTCCACTCACATCTGCCTTGTGTTAGTCGCCTTTCATTCATCCTCTCAACATGACCAAATCATCTAAGCATACTCTTTTAAATTTTTGGTAACGAAACGGTGAAGGGAAACATCGTGAGGAAACCGGCATGTCCTACAACCAAATTCGATCTTTTTTTTCGGTATAGTGGCGTGTGCTAGCTGATATAGCTAATAATTTAATTTAATGTTTTGTGTTGCGCGCAGTGTAAATTATTTTGCATACTATTGTATAGAATCCCGTTTTTATAATTGAACAGACAGCTGTGCTGCTGGGCAGTTTGTTGCGCCACTTCTTCCCAGCTAAAGCACTAGGAAGTGGTGAAGGGCGGGCGTTTTGGGGGACTGTCTTATGTAATTATGACGTTCGAAAAGTGATGATTCTCAGCCTAGTTTGAATAAATGACTATTGATTTTTGTAAGACATGTGACATCTACCAAGCCGCCCTGGGCCCGCGTGGTGGATTACGGCCCACTCCCTCTCACCGAGAGGAGGCCTGTGTCCCAGCAGTGGGAGCATTATTAAGCATACATTTTAAGCTGATTATGCTACGTAGACACTTAACATAGCATCAGCATATGGAGATAATGATAAAATGAAATCACAGTAATAGAAAATTGGGGTCACAAAACGGAACACGACACCTAATTAAACAATGTGTTGAATTTCATGATTAATTCCCGATAGTATCAATTTTCCGCGAAATTTTACACTAGCTAATACTTATTTTGATAAGAACATATAAAACATTTAGGATCCTTAAAGGCACCTACATTTATAAATTTTTCTGCGGTATTTGTTTTTTTTTTTTTTTCAAATATCGCTGTGTCGTGCTGATATAGAAGCCTTTTTGGCCTCGCACAGGCCTTCTTTTTGTTTTCTATATTTTGTTAGTTTTAATGTTCTTTTTTATTGTTGTTTATCCCGTATGTGTCCCAAATAAAATCTTTTTCAAATAAAGTATTCCAAACTTATATTATAAATGCGATAGTAACTCTTTGTGTCTGATACCTATTCATTCGACCGAACGGATTTGGATTAAATTTGGCACAAAGGTAGACCAAGTCTTGGGTTAACTTTTAATACCGGTAGTACGTTCCCGTGGGATATTTCCTGACCTCCACGCGGGCAAAACCTTGGGAACAATAGTAACTAATAAAGAATTCGGACCGAACAGTAGGTCTAGATAAGTATAAAAAAAAAACATTTCTATTTTATTAATGGAAATATCTTTCAGCATTAGGTGCTCATTTCCCTCGCAAACCGTTAAGGCTCCTTCAAACAGGCGTGACACGCGACGCGACAGAAAGGCACCGCATGTAGCACTACAAGCGGTGCCTTTGTGTCGCGTCGCGTGTTTGTAAGAGTCTTTATCTGACGAAGCGAATAAAATCGATAAACTGCCAGTAAGCAATATGCTAAAAATAACTCGCTGGGGTAAGCAATGGTGAAGCTTTAAAATACTATGCTACAACTTCTTTTAAATGAGGCATGGGTTTCAATTTAAGGCTCGTGCAGACTGGCGCGACTTGTCGCGCGACGCTATACAGGTAGAACAATTTCCATGAAGTTTTCATAGAAATTGTTGTACTGGGTGTCGCGTCACGCGACATGTCGCGCCAGTCCGTACGAGCCTTTATCCATACAGACCCTTACCCTAACTAATATTATAAATACGAAAGTGAGTTTGTTTGTTACGCTTTCACCCTAAAACGGCTGAACAGACTTGGATGAAATTTGCACATGGGTTGACCATGACCTGGAGAAGGACATGCTATTTTTCAACCTGGATTGCAGACTAAGTCTGCGGGCAACAGCTAGTCAAAGGTATAAAGTGCAAACTACAGTAGACACGCACTCACTAACTCAAACTCAAAGCATTTATTTCAAATAAACCAATTACAGGCACTTTTGAATTGTCAAGGGGTCGGTCAGTCAGTAGAAAATACCTATGGAGAAGAACGGACAAGAAACTCCACGGACACTCTTTTAAATCTATATAATATTATGTAAGGTTACAAAATATTGTTTACGTCATTCATTTTGAAATTATAGGCACATGTGAGAACGAAGCAACATATAAAAGCGTCCGTAATGAAATTATTAACAAAAAAAAAAAAAAAACTAGCCGTGGCAGCTAAGAGACCAGTCTCTACTGACGGCGCCCGTTCACGAACATGCATGAACCGCCGGTGGAGCTGCTGCCGCCGCTGAAGAGAAGAAAGAAGAGAAAGAGACCAAGAAGGAAGGTCTGAGTCAGAAGACGAGGACTTGGGCTTCGGTCTGTTTGACTTAATGCACTTTGCAGTTCGCGCGGCGCTGGTTGTTATTACATTATCTATGGTATAAGCGTAAAATGTCAGCATTTATGTTTCTATGAAATATATTGCTAATAAAGGTTAAAAAAAAAATACATGACACCAAAATGCAAAAGCTCTCCTGCCCCAGTTTACCGTTACATTTTAACAATTCTAACTTCTCAGTCTATTTTACCTCGATATCTAACTTTTGCGAAAGAAAATTACGTTAACACTTTTCTTATACACAGCAAGCCCCGCAAATCGATATCAACAGTCGTTAATTCTACGTATTCAAAGCCACGTGCAGCAGTACAAACTATTCATAAAAACATTCCTATAATTGTAAATCAACATAAATGAATAAATAATAGACAACGTATTTTAATTAATAATCATGATGTTGGTTTGTGCAATAAACTAGATTCTACTATTAGATTCATCCGGATTCTACAAAAAAGGCTTCAAAGTATCGTCTATTTATCTATACTATCGTAAAAATTTTAAGTTTTTTTTTAATTTGAACGTGTTAATCTCTAGAACTACCAGTCGAATTTGAAAAAAACCTTGTCCATTTGATACCCCAATTCTTGAGGAAGGTTATAGGCTATTTAACATCACGTGATCCTAAGGAGCCGAGCAAAAAGAAAAAAAGTTTGAAAGAAGGCTTAGCGAAAACGATGTAAAAGCGCGGCCGGGTGATGAAACGTCGGGGGAAACCGCGAGGCACAGCTAGCACATATATTATAATGTATACGTTGGAGTGAGACGAATTGAACATAAGGGCCAGAATGCCCAGAATATTAAGTAATATAGAGCACAGCACTTATTTACTTAAAATTTAGGATCTGACGACAGTAACAGCGTTGAATTTAGCAAAACGGACCCCTATTCAACTTAAAGTCAGACTATAACAAAGATGTCTTAAGTCGATGCGACCAACTGGACAAACGAATTAGATTTATTACTACACAAAGAATGTTACGCTGCTTGCAATATTAAACCGGTATTGCCAAGGTCAAGGTCAGATTTGTCACCAAAACTTCGGCAGCGGGGACAGTGTTTTGTTGCTATGCTATTCTTGGCCAATTATGGCGAAGCCGAAAGGGAAGGTTTGTGATTTTTGGAGTTCCTGCACGAAGAAATGAGGTCATAATTGTTTGCACTCAGTTAATATATATTTTGGTAAGATTTGAGCCTAATGTCGACGTAAGTGGGGGACATACAATATCAGTAGGAAGGGTTAAGAGCGTTCATAAAAATCGGATAACAGAAAATGTTTAGTCCTACAAATTCTGAATTCGCATTTCCGGATACTACTTCAGATTACTCGTTACGAAAAATGGAGGACCTTGACAAGGAAAGAGTCAACAATTTCTGATACTCTGCCTTAGGTTAGGCAATATTTGCGTCGGCGTTTTGGGGTTAGAGGGTTAGCCTAACACCAAAACGCCGACGCAAATATTGCAGGCAGGCACAAAGTTATTAGACTTTATTGTTATTAATTACCTATAACGAAAAATACTTTTAAGTTTATCTTTACGTACTGCTAACCGTACGAAATACGATAACGATTATGTAATTATGATCGGTTACGATAAGGTAATCGGTGACAGTGACCCGGTGCCGCATCAGACGAGTATGAGTATACATGAATTATTTCCCATTACAGAACAATATTTATGTACAGGCGACAGCACGTGAAGTTACCACAAACTAACAAATATCGTCATTCGATTTTGAACTTCACTTTCAACATTTTAAAGTATAAGATTTTTTGGAGAAATTTGACAGTTTGTCGTAACTTACCTATATACTGGCGACTGTACCTACCTAGTTCTTATGTTGATGTTAGCACGAGCTTACGGGTCTCAGTCCAAATAAAAAACCAAGACAGCGCTGTCAACAGTGACGACGCGACGCCGGTTTCGTAAACATGTGTGCACTTAGTGAGGTGTAGTTTGGTTGAAATGGGCTGTAAATGTGTGCGTGTGAGAGAGGGAGCAGCAGAGCGAGGTGTAGTTTTGGCATGACTTCACTGTATTGTTCGCAGCGCTTTGTCAGATGTCTTGGTTTTTTATTTGGTCTGAGTTACGGGTACGGTTACGTATGTCATCATAATTCTCCTACCCTTATCCCAATTTATTTGAGGTCAGCACAACATGTATTTTTCTTCCATACTCCTTTATTAGTCGTCATCTCGGCAGTCACCCCCTTTCCAGCCTTTTTTATCTTTCACACAGTCCATCCATCGTTTGTTTATTTTGGTCTTCCCCTACTCTCATAGTCATCCTCTTTTATACTCAAAACTTTCCTCACGACATTTTCCTCATTCCTCCGCATAGCACGCCCATAGTGACAACCGATTTCTGCACAACTTTTCAGTCACCAATGCCACTTTCAGAATTCATCCTTCCTGTCATAATTCGCTCGTATCATTCTATTCCTCCATACTAATGGTATTAATTTTAAGAATACCTTCAGGCTTAGCTTGACGCTTTCTATTTATACGAAGAATAGACACAGCTCTTTCTATACAAAGTTACATTTCGTTTCTCCATTTTTGACATTGCACCGTAGAAATCCTTCTACAATCTGTCATTTTGACTTTCGTTTCTAACAATCTTTGTCTAGGTCCTTTTTTAGTTCCTCGATTTTTGACATCGCATCGTAGAAGAATTTCTATGATGCAATGTCAAAAATGGAGAAACGAAATATCACTTTGTATAGAAAGAGCTGCGTCTATTCTTCGTAGAAATAGAAAGCGTCATGCTAAGCCTGCTGCTGTTTTTGTTCTGTGACTATTTTTTGTACAATAAAACATGATGATGTAACAGTTCCAAAAATAAAGTGGCTATTAAGTTAATGTTTTATTACTTATGATTCACTTGTTATTAATTAATTATTTTCTCTGTTCTTTGGTGGTTAAGGAAATTGCAGAAACATAAAACTGATAGGACGGCTCCTAGTTTTTTTTAAACCTATCTCATATCCTTGCATAATTAATTTATTTTTATGCCAATAAGTATAGTTTTGATTTGTTATTTAGGTTTTGAATTAGGTATTATTATTAATTATTTGAATTATTGTATGGATTTGTTTTCAGTTTTGTTTTGTCTATCTAATAAGAGAAGTCATTATTTCTTCCTGCTAATAATTCCGTCTTCTCCCATATTTTACCAAAACTGTGACTCACCTGAGTACATAGGCGTCAACTTGCTCGCTCTGGGTGAAAGAGATGATCTCACAACGCACTATCTTCAGCACATTCTCCCATTGTTGACTGCAACAAAATAGTCAATTGTAGAAATTATTGTTATATTGCATTGATGATAGCAGACAATACTATGGTAGGTATATTAGGCAATGTGAGGCAGTCTATTATGGTATTTCATTGTGAAGTAGGACCATCATGAATTTATTTTTGAAGTGGATACTTCTTTAGCTGCATTGAACAATTTTTGGTATGGGTAAAACTTATGTGTTTGCATACCAAAATGCTAATGTTAACACTTTAGTTAGCAGTATAACTGTAGCTAAGATACCTTTTCATACCTTTTCAAACTAAGTCTTATCAAACATTAGAATAAAATGTATTTTTAGTTTTAGAGATAATATCAAACAAAATGTTCATTAACATTTGATGTAACCCTGAGCTCTAAAACATTTGGGTGGGTACTTTCAATGCATATGCAAACATTTTAAGTGCTATGACAATAGTTTAGGTATAGCCCAACATATAGAATATCAAGAATAGTAAAAGCGCCTCAAAATGAGTCTTGTATATATTGATACACAATGCAAAACAACAATGATTTCAAATCACGCGCGGTTGTCGTGGCCCGGCCCAAGACCGGACTCAAGCCAACCACGGTAACCGGGCGATCCCGCCGGCACCCAATAGCCAACTTTGAAACAGCTGATTCCAGAATATTCCACAACAACAAACTACACAATAAACACAAATAAAAATAATATTCCAGATATAAAACTTCGAAATTCTAAGCAGAAAAAGATCTGCACTTTGGGAGTTACTTCTGATGATTTTAAATGTTTAGGTTATAAAAATGTAACTTCTGCCGGTAACCTAAATACAAAGCGGCTAATTACGTAATTATAAAACACTAATATACAGGTAGGACGTGAACATCAGTCAAAATAATACTCAAGACTCACCGAGTGATTTTTCTCAAATCCGCATTTTTTGCCGGTGTAAACCAAATTTCGATGAGCTTTTCGACACCCTCGAAAAATTGGTCATTATTTTCACTACTAGATATAATTTCTGTTTCGGCCATGGCTACTTCTTGTTATTTGTAGTTTACAAGAGCAAAAGTATTTTATTGAATTTATTCCCACTGAGAACTAAGCACACAACCGTTTCGATTTGACGTCCGAAGTTGACTGAATCTGAATGAAACGAAATTATCGGCAAAATGCGGGTGAAAGAAGAGATGGATGTATCAACATCTCTTTCTTTCAGAGCGAGCAGGCCGGCGCGTGTTTGCGTTCGGAAGCACTGATCAAGAATAAAAAAAGTTATCAGCAGTACCTACTCTTTATATAATTTTATTATCGTTATGTATTGCCAATGCGTTAAATATTTTTTCGCCATGCAGTATTAATAATAATTTACTGCATTTATTGCTGAGAAAGTCCCTCTAAATGAACGTGAAATATTTTTAGGTTTCTACAAGAAACGTGGCGTTTTCCCCGTTTAAAAGACGCCTTGAGGTAGCCAACTTATTATAGAGTTCATACAAAGTAGATTATGGACTTCATAGTTCCAAATAAATTGCAATAGTATCCTCATGTAAAGGCCTCGTTTTGTCGCCGTTGACATAGATTGCTAATATATCATAAAGTTCGTTTTTGACCCCAGGCTAATAATGATTGGCAACATCTTCTGTTCTAAAGGTCAAACATAATTTTTCCTATTTCCATCTGAAGTTCAGATAGCTAAAATAAAAATTGTAATCTAATCATAATTAATTAAATATATGTTTCAATAAGACAAAAATATTATAATAGTCAAAAATTAACACAATAACTAGACAACAAAATAATTGAATAATAGATTAATAGATTAAAAGTCATAAATCCTCAAAAGCTGCAACTAATTTGTGTAAACGGCCATCATCAACTTTTTTAATTGTTCTAAACTTGGGTTTTAAAATTGGAATACTCGGTTGAGAATCAATTTCCTTTTCATCTTCGTAGAAGTCTTCAATATTTGGTTCAAGATCTTTCTTAAGTGATGTAATACTTGACGATCTTCTATCCTTCTTACTTTTTAAATTCTCCACGCTTGCATTCAACTCAATAAGGTTATTGTATATTCTGTCATTGAACTGGAAGTTGAGCTTTTTTGTCATCTGTAAAATAACAAGGACAAGATTAAAACTATTTCCAGCAATATCTTAATCCATGCTCGCTTAGTAATAAAAGGGTGAAATTGTTAAGTTTTTGCTTCTCCAACTTATCGCAACTTGCATTTGTCTCAAAATATGTACTTATTAGGTAAGTATCTAATCAAAAAGTTAAGGCTTTACTATTTCAACATACTTTTGCACATAGCTGTCCTCTGTCTACATTCAAATTCTCTGACGAAAGTGGAGGAGCATTCAGTTTCTTCAAGTCGGATAAGTAAGTAGCTATTACTCCGCTGGAACACAAAGTTGGTTCATTTAATTCATTCTCTTTTTGCGAGGAATGTGTTGATTTTTTAGAAGCAGAATTTGAAGACGAAGCGAAGTCGTGTACAACTTGTTTTCGAGTCGATGGTTTAACTTTCAGTTCATAATTTCTAAGCAGCGTTTTCTTAATTTTTGAATCAGAAGCCGCTTTGTCCATGGCTAGTATAATTTTAATTTATTTAAATACAGCTCCAATAGTTGTATTTGTTTACAAGAAATTCAAAACTACGCGACGACGTTTTTCTCAGTCAATGACATTGACATTTAAAATAGGGCTACCAGCATTATTGTCAGAAATAACCCAAGAACTATGAACGCATCGGTCGGATATTCGGTTCATCGGTTGTTTAGTCCGCGTATCACTGCAGGGCTATTGCGTAACTTGACAGTTCCGAGTAATGATGATCACTTGGCAAAGTGTTTTTTACTCACTCTTTAGTTTATTTAATTCGCCAGTTTCGTTGATTAGTCAGTTTTACTGATTCGTCAGTTTTGCTAATTAAACAGTTGCGTCAACTCGACAGTGTTTGACAGTTTCCTTGATTCGACGGTATTAATCAATTCGTCAGTCAAAGTACAGTTAGTAGAAAACTGCAAACACGTCTACTAATTCAATTATCTATTACGTAAAATAACATCACGCCTGTTTCCTGAAAGGGTTAGCCAGTTGTATTTAAGAATCATGTAACAGGAGGCTCGCTATTGATATTATCATCCATTATCCATCATCTACAGCCCGACTTCACTCACTGTTGAGCATAGGCGTCTTTTTTCTTGTGCAAACCCCGACGCTCCTGTGCCAATCCTCACGCTCCTGTGCCAGCCTCATCCAGGTTCTACCGTCGCTGCCGGGCAACCGACGTGACGTTTCGCCTGCCAGTCCTCGGACGCCACTCGATCACTGCCTTACTCCACCTGTCATCACTGCGCCTTGCCCTGCCCAACTCCTTTTAAATTTCATAGCTCGTTTTCCGAAATCGAAATCTGGGATGCGGGATTTCAGACATTGTGGAATTTTGGCTGATTTTAGTATGTTATCCAATAGGGATAAAAACTGCTATTTCATCACTTCAGATGTCGCTACTATCCGGCGTCTAAGAATTTGGCACCTATCATACATTATTGTAAAAAAGCAACTTTTTTTACACATAATTTAATATGCCTCGTTGCGCAGCTGTTGACTGCAAAAATACGGGGATCCATGTATTTGCCAAAGATGTTAAAAGCCGAAAACTGTGGAAAAAGCTCTCGAAAAAAATGGAAACTCGATAGTTCGTCGAGAGTTCGAGACTATGTACGTGCTATCCTTTTGAAACCTTAAGACTTTTATGGGAAAAAATCGAATACAGGTAATGCTCCCAAAAGAACTAAGTCTGTTTTCTTTACCTACAGGCACTTGTGATGTGATATTATGTAAATTATAGTCATGGTGTATGTGTGTTTTGTATTATCATATTAAATCAGTGTTAGAATTAACATATCTGAAGTTATTCAGTCAGGAAAATCATTCAACTCTGATCAGGTAATTCCTGTCGTAGGTACGTCTCCAGTCTTCAACAAAAAGGAACTTGAAAGTCAACACAAAATAACCTATAAATTATAAAACATTTATAATTTACTGACTTTTCCATTACAGCTGCCTTTTTACCAGTGGTAGATTTTGGCGCTTCCCCTGTCCTTAGAACATCTTTTAATAGTAGTACACTCCAAGTTGCATACATATTTATCTAGTTTTCGTTTAACTTGTGATCGAGACAAGAAAAGTAAACATAAACAAAACAGTGGCGGTTTGTAGACGGATGACTGTGCTGCCAGATATGATGAGCTTTCAGTTTGTAAGCCCATTGGCTAAATGCAGCTCACCCAAGCTATATCCTTCTCGATATCTTTGTTTCTTGATGCTCTTTGCTAAATGAAACTAACTAATTTCTATTAGAAAAACCCAATACCACTATTTTCGAAGAATCAATCCCCCACTGAGGTGGCCCATTGGTAACGGCTCTGACTTACAAGTTGAAGGTTGTGAGTTTGAACCCAGGCAGGCGCTTTACTTTGTGTAAATAATTTCATCACCACTATTCTCAAAACGGTGAAGGAAAACATCGTAAGGAAACTGGCATGTCCTAGAACCAAAAAGTTCGAAGACATGTGACATCTACGAGCCCACACTGGGCCCGCGTGGTGGATTACAGCCTACTTCCTCTCGAAGAGGCCTATGTCCCAGCAGAGGAACATTAATAGCTGATTATGCTTATGCTAAACCCACTACCTCATGCTCAACAGTAGCTCTTGCGTCCACCAAAACAACGAAGCCAAATAAAATAAAAACAAAATATTTATTAAGTTATAAGATGTTAGAAGTTTGTGTGGGTAATTATAACTACAAATAACTACAATGTTGATATAAATTGGTTTAGTATTCATTACATTATTCACTTTTATTTAAAGGTAAACATATAATTTTCCATGAGTGTGTTCCAAACTGACGATTCAAGGAAACTATCGAATTGACGCAACTGTCAAATCCGCAAAACTGACCAAACAGCGAAACTGACTAATCAACGAAACTGGCGAATTAAATAAACTGACCAGTGATACGCTGACTCCAGATGTTATTTTGTTACAAAACAAGCAAACGAAGCTTTCTATAGGAGTTAATTAAAGCTAAAATAACATTTCATTCAAGCGAAACTAATAAGTCTATTACATGCTAGGTAGTATTTGAGAATACAATTTTTTAAACTTTATGCTGCTAGTGCCACCAGTAAAACTTGGCAGTATTTATATCGAGGTTATTTGGTACGAAACGTGAACCTTTGTTATAATTTTGTATGTATGTAGTACATACAAAATTATATCAAAGATTCACGTTCACTCGGGACATTTTCCAGAATTCTCCTTTTCATGAGAGCCTCAGTTGGAATTTTATTTGGAAGAATTAGAAGAAAATTAGAAAAAGCCTATAGAGACTGTTTTTGTTAAGAAGTTTTTGTTTCAATAAAATTTTGTAAAACATTAAAACAAGTAGTAAATATATTTTGTGTAATAATTGTATAATTGTTACGCAACTATTTACTACTTAGCTTAGTTTTTATTAGCGTTGTTTCGGAACGACTCACAATTTGTCAACGTCAGCTGCCAAAAACTTGACTTCAATGAACAAAATTATACAAAAGTCAGAAATCAGACTCGTCGACGATTTCAATTTTGCAACATACGCTATCGGCATTATTTTATTTCTCTTAACGTAAACTTTTCGACGACACATTGGCTGAAAATATTGACGAACCACTGATTTCATTTTAGAGCACTGTTACGGAAGAGAAATGTCAAACAAATGTGTTGAATTTTCCGTAAGGTTTTTGATTTTTGTACTTGCGAGAAGCGAGACGTGCATTCTTTATTTATAAATTAAAATGCTTTTACAGAACCCTGAGAATTTGTCGGTGGAGAAGTTAACATTATCAGTGACGAATGCTGGCGTGGTGCAGGAAATCAAGGCGTTGGTAAGTGCAAGTTACAATTTAAAACACAATATTGTGAAATAGCTGCAGCTATTTGGTTAGTTGGGGAACTCCCTGTTTTGAGGCTTATGAAGGGCTATGCCAACAACTTTGACATGCAGATTCCTTTTATGCACTTGCAATGGAGGGGCATTCCCAAGTTTTATTTGTTGATATATTAGATTAATTGATGTGGCCTTGGAAAGATCACAATATAAATATAGTGCTGATATCCTAGTGAAGTACCCCCTAGTCAAGTGATCTAATCTACTTGAATGAATGAATTAATGCTGATACTGTTTATGCATAGATTCAGAGGAATTATATGTGTTGTTGCAATAAGTACTCAACTTTTTTGTACTTATATCTAGTTATGCATAGCAAAATATTTCATTTTTAAATGGTAATTTATTGTAAGCAAAGATATTTTAATATACATTTTAAGTGACAAATGTTGTTGCTTGCATCTATCAAAGTCAAAAGAAAAGTTTTGTTTCAAGTTCTTGTTCATGACTATAATCTTAAGTTATTAATTAAACATAATATCTACATAAAATTAAGTTGAAGTATTGTTTCTCTTTGAATCTGTTTGATTCTTTCAAACTAGTTTTTCTTACTTGAAAATCAAATACAAATACATTTTTCTGAGGAAAATTAAAATATTAACTTAACATAACTGACAATGCAAAATTATAACCCACCTACCACTATATGGGTCTTCTACCCATATTCGCAAAAGGATTTCGACATTTGTCAAAAAATTTCAAAATTGACACATTTTCGTGACAGGTGCTGTGTATGAAAGCAGAAAGAAACTTGTAAAATTGCCAGATAGACACCTGTCGCCGATCAGTTTTTATTAATTATGGCCCTGGTCCGTGCCACACAGCATAGTTCTAGTTAGGATGAAATAGTATAGACACATAAACATAACATCATGCCTTGTTTCCCCGAAGGGTTGGGGTATACCTGTAGTACACCCACATTATAATATAGATAACAACATAAAACATAACATAACACCTGTAATCCCTAATGAGTTAGGCAGAGGTGTACCTATAGGACACCTCTGCCTAACCCACATTTTGCCAGTTATGTTTAAGTCCCATGTAATAGGAGGCGAGCCTATTGCCATCAACCGGTCAAAAACCTCAGCAGTAGCGCTTGCAACCACTAGACTTAATCATAATCAATGCATAAAAGTTTAGGTACCTAGTTATAACAAAGTGTTTATTAGGGGAACTCCCTGATTCTCTATCTAAAAGAATGCATTATGATTGCATACCTACATGCACATATTGTAGATCCGCTGTACAACTAATTGCATAATTATGAAGCTGTGTAGGGAATTTACCAAACATTCGAATAGTATGATTTATTTAACTCTTTAACCAAGACGGTTTAAAACCAATTATAAAGATTAAAAACGGTTTTTATATACATATGCACATAAAAGAGTAAATATAAAATCATCAAGTTCGGGTAAAAAGTTGACAACATTTTCATAAATCCCTCTCACAGTACTTCTGACATGCCAATAAAATCTTCGTCAATTCGTCTGCAAACAGATTGTTGGATTCAGAGTCCAAGAGATTATTAAGTGCGGCCAGAGTACACAAGCGATTACAGCAAGCAGCCTGTGCTTACCAGTGTTGCCAGACGCCGAAGGCGTGTCGTCTTACAGATATGGTCTGAAATCTCGTATTTTGTCAACACAACCTCGTACATACCATTTATTTAATAAATTCCTTAAAATCTATGGATTTTCTTGTCAACTATCTCATAACCAAGCACTCTACAAAGCAGATTCGTCAAATAGTGTCCAGGTGGTCGCAGGTGGCAGGTCGTAACAACCGGAATTTTGCATTGGATACTGTATGTAGTATCCGAACTGTACCTACTATAGTGGACGTGGAGTAGACTGGAATTAACATAGACATATTTTCTACATTAACTTAACATCTTAAAGAAACAATACAAGTAAAATGAATGAAATGAAACCTTTCGTACACCATTCATTCATTTCGTGTAGTCAGAGGCGCGTTCCAAAATATGACTTGTATCAACGAATCTCGTACAAAATCGTACGAGGATGGATGGATGAGGAGGAGGATCTCGTACCTCGTACCAGGACCACTAAATCTCGTACATGTACGAGAAACCTCGTATGGATGGCAACACTGGTGCTTACTGCCGCGGCAGTAATTGTCTGGGACAAAGAAGCGAGCCAGCACAGCATGCAGATCAGGCGCGTCAATATTGCCACGGAGCGTCGTACAGATTATTATGAGCTGGTCTTTTTCTGGACGGAGAACTTGTGGACGATCAATAAACATCATTAAAAATAATAAAGGCCCTAAAATTGAGCCCTGACTTACTCCGGCACGCGTGTGGTAGGCGAACTACTGACGATCGCGTAGGTAGTCTGCGAAGAAACGGAGAAGAGATGGTGCAAAATCTATTTTACTAAGTTTCATCAGCAGCGTGTCGTTGTTAACCATATCAAACGCCTTCCGGAAATCGAAATAAAGTACGTCTACCTGACGCCCGCGGTCCTAGCTGGAGGAGATATATTTAACAAGTGTCATCTCTTGCTTCTAAAACCATGCCAGGAAAGATAAAATTGCGATAATCTTCAATTGAACTTTTGTTTTGGGTTTTAGGAATAGGTGTTACTCTAGAAACTTTCCCCTGAGAGGGATAAGTAGTACAAGTCTATAAGCCGAAATTGATAATGTGACTAAGAGCATCACTGAAAATATGTTTTGAATATTTAATAATAATGGGGGGAATGTTATCAGGGCCAATGGAGCTGTTAGGTTTCAGTTTATTTATGTATTCAACAATATCTAAACCACAAGGGGGTATATTTATGTATATGGATAACGATAATGATAATGACAGCAAGTCATTATAATTATGGTTATCCGCACAAATATGATCAGCATTAGGCCATAGTACATCATGCAGAAAAACATTACAGAAAAACTCAGCAAAAGCCCCTGTGGCTTAAGTTCCTCAAAAATGTATACCACTGTGTGAAATGTTATGATAACATTTGATTATACTTATTGTAATCACATGCAATCACATTTACATTTTATCTTTTTGATTTGTTTTGATAATTTTTGCAACAATTGGCTGCATGGAATGCATGATTAAATTACAGTTACTTTAAAACTCATCGGTATTATTGATAAAGTATCCTTTATTTATAAACATTGTCTCAGCATTTTAACCAGGTCTTTCTAATGTTCAACTTTTTGTTATTCTATACACATTTTTAATCAATTATCATGTAGAACCTGATGCAAACAGGGAAGAAAAGATTCGACCCATACATGTTTGAGTTTTGATCAAGAGGCTTTCTCATAAGACCATTAAAAGGCACTTTTATATCACAATTCACAAGAAAATCGTTGAAAGGTCGTTTTGTATGAAGAAAAAGGGAAAGAAACTCCATAGTTACTCTTTTAAATTGAAGTGTCTGTTTGTAATGTCTAACTATCAGCTTTTTATTAAATGCATTTGAAAGTTTAAACGGTACTTATAACAAAAAACAATTTTTGTCTGTCTGTTTGTCTTGCTTGTGCCGGCTAATCTCCGAAACGGCTGAACCGTTTTTGACGGGCCTTTCACTGGCAGATAGCTGATGTTATAAGTAGTAACTTACTACTACTTTATTTTAGAAAAAGCCACGCGGGTGAACCCGCGGGCAGCAGCTATTGATTACTTAATCATTATAAGTGAAGACGATGTCCCTACAAGCTAACTTGGCCATTTAATCAAAGGTACCTTCCAAAATTGTTCCAGGACCCATATTGGGTGGAGAAGCGTGAGCTGACGATATACGAGAGGCCACCATCTGGCAGTACCATTGTGTTGGGGGCCGTCGACACGTGGAAGGTCAGGATGGAGGGCTACTTGGAGGACGTCAAGTGGCTGCTAAGTTTGGAACATTATAGGTAAGCAAAAACTTTAGTTATTATTGATTTATGGCGGTGAGGTTATCAACGCAAGAGATAAGATGATAGTACAGTATTCCCAAATTAATAATGCGCATGCAGATCTTCGCTAATTATCGTATTCCCGGAAACTTAATTATTAAAAATAATAATTCTACTAAATTATGCATGAAGAAAATGCACTTAACCATTCTACACACATATCGTCTTCCGACGCTCGGGGAATACGACCGTTGCCGAACAGTGACGAAGATTTCTATGCGCATTATCACTTTGGGAGACCTGTATGTGTGGCTGTACATAACCATAAACTTTATCGCCTTACCTCTAGTTTGCTACCTACTGATATAATAATATGGTAAATAATAATAATAATTAGTATTTATTCGCAGACCTTGAAGTCCATAGTGTTAGTAGTGACATGAAATATACTTATTTAACTATTATTAGTAATACATACAATAAACAATGAACAAAAACATAATAAAATAAAACAAGATGCCCGTTTAGCTACTTAAAGCCGACCTGTGTGTGCAGTCTCACCCACCGGCCAAGCATCGGGCAGTCCCACCGGTCACTAATTGCCCTCAACATGTTGTGGGAGCTAAAACATGTTCTTTGCCGGAGAGAAGCGCATCGCTTCCGAATAATTGCGTAAAAATCATCTACCCTCGCATCGGTAAACATACCCGAAGCGCTACAAAACCGCGGCAGCCCCACAAGCATTCTGAAGGCATTATTGTATTGTACACGCAGAGCGCTGTATGCCTTCTGCGTATTCTTGACCCAGAGGCTGCAGGTGACTTTTACAATGTTTTCAAATTAGTGTTAATAGGTATGGGAGGACAGTGTAGGTCTGTCAAGAAGTACCAGGTACTTAACAAAAATAAATGGCCTACAAATCTAATCTAGTAAGCCTACAACATTCTCACATTCACAAAATACAAAATAATTTATGTAAAATATTAATAAAATAATAAAAATAAAACCTATACCAAATGACATAATTGCCATTACATCTGTAACAAATCTGAATTAATATCCTGTCCACAAAAGTCACTAATAAATAGTTGAAATTAAAATTGTGTATGTATATAATGGCGCCGATTCCCTTGTTCACAAACTGAACAAAATTTAAGTTCAGTGCATCTTTTTCTTTCTCTTTCAATAAGAAAAGGACAGAAGATACATTTTAGTTTAGTCCTGTCAAATTAATCAGCGGTTGGCGTAAATTGACGTAATTTTAGTAGGCAAGTTTTTAATCACTTCTAAACTTGTATAGAGTAGTGACAGGCGCTGATTAATCTGACAGGACTAAACTAAAATTTATCTTCTGTCCTTTTCTTAATGAAATAGAAAGAAAAAGATGCACTGAACTTAAAATTAGTTTAGTTTGTGAACAAAGGAATCGGCACCAATGTCAAATAATGAAAAGATTATGTCAAGGAAGTATGTAAAAAAATAAAAATAAAAAACATCGTAATTTGGGAGCAGTTAATAGACATTTACATAGTTATGCCATTAATGAGGTGCCAGGGAAGCCACATGTGCAGAAGGAATTAACCAAACTTCCGTGTCGTCTATGTAGTCTTTAATCTTTTAATATACTTTTTTGATAAGGACATGTTTGATGTGGGTTTTGAACTTTCCATCTATTATTTCTGTAAGTAGGTTTGTTCAATTACTTTTATACGTCATCATATTTAAAGACTTGATGAGGACATAATCTTGGTTTTAGTATTCTACAGAGGGTGCTAGAAATACAGTAACCTTTTCTCTTATGATTCCGGTTGGGAAAGTCATCAATATTTTCTTTTTTCATTTCAGGTTTTGGAGCACAATTCTATACCACCCTTTATGCATGGACTCATTAGTATCGTTCCTACAAGAGGCTACGCCCCCCTACATCCCGCCGCACGACAGCCGGGACGTTCAGAAGCTGTACGAGGGCATACGGAGAGCTGTGCTCATCGTGTTCAGTAGACTGGTTACTAATAAGGAGAGTAAGGTAAGCATTTTTAAGGTCCAATCATATCAAACCATTTGTTATGGCAAGTTTCTTTGATTTTTCTCATACTGTTGTATGCAATTTATTTGTCTCAACGTCAAGAACACCTGGATTATGTAGATCAGCCGTAATCAAAGTGTGCTCCGCGGAGCCCTTGGGCTCCGAAAAGCATCCGTGGGGGCTCCGCGAAAATACTGGCCATAAATAAAAAAAAAATACTACAGGGTTACTATATTATATTTTACTCTGCAACCTGATTAAAATAAAACCTATCTAAATAATCCAACATGAAAAAGAATGTACAAATGTTAATGTCAAGTAATATGATTAAAGAATACACATAAAACCATGTTTGATCATTTTAGGGCTCCATCAATTTATTTGTTTTCCAAAAGGGTTCCAAAAAAGTTTGAGAACCTCTGATGTAGGCCTGTACCTCCACACAGCTTTCTGGGAATTTCTTGTATAAAAGCTAAACTAAATAGAACACAGAGTTCAGTAGATAGTAACATATCAAGTTGAAGGAAACTGATGTTACACTTAAGTAAAAAGAAACGCTGTAATCTTGTGGAACTATCTACTTTAATAAAATTCTTAAATTCACTCAATGCACTGAAATTTTACACAAAGGTTCCTTATACAGCGAAAGTGAGCAGCACTAATGATTTTTGAAAATTAATTCCCTAAAGGTGTTAAATATGAAACTAAAAAAATATATAAAACTGCATAGAAATTCGAAATCCCATCACACACATAATATACAAAGACTTTCTTTGTGCTATCGTGAATTATCGAGTACAATTAGTGGAACTCGTGTTCCAAGATTCTTTTAGCCTCGGTAATCATTTTTTACCTTCCCGCGACCCCGGCAGAACAACCTGAAATTGACCTGCAAATTGCAAAAAAGTAAGAAAATTTGAATTTAGCAGGCTACCACTGCGGATTCACCTTAACCTAAAACAATCATCCTTTCTTCCAGACACAATGGATGAGCAAGGGGTACATGGCAGAGTTGTTATACAATAAGTTTATATTCACGATACCGATCATATGGGACTTATGTCTGACGTATGGGGTGGATAATGGCAGACATGTTGGAAGGGTGTTGGACTGTGTGTTTGGGCTACAGCCGAGGTATGAAGGCGATGCTGTAGCAGCTGTTGTGTTTGTTAAAGAGGTAAAGAAGTTTTTTGTCATGCTATTTTCATCCGTAGTCCATATAAAGAAAGAGTCAAAAATCAAAATCAAAATATTTTATTTCACATAAACCTACATGGGCACTTACGAAACGTCAGAAGCTAGGTGCACGGTTCCAATTGGTCGTTTCCTATGGAGAAGAGCCGGCAAGAAACTCCACGGTTACTCTTTTAAAAATAATTGGATTTTACAATGTTTTCAAATTACAGTGTTAATAAATAGGTATGGGAGGACAGTGTAGGCGTGTTAACAAGTACCAGGTACTTAACAAAAAATAAATGGTCTACAAATCTAGTCTATTAAGCCTAATAAAAACCTATTTAAACCAAATGACCTGTTTGCCATTACAACTGTAACAAGTCTTAATTAGTATTCAGAGTAACAATCGCTTTGGAATTAGTCGCTTCGTTGGCACTCTAATGGTCGACTACATTGAGCCAATTGTTTGCTACATACGAAATATGCTGGTGGTAATTCTGTTTCCACTTTGTATTAAATTTATAGCTTTTTTTTATTATCGGAGAGATTCTGTATAGGGTAACTGCTATAGTAATTGGCTACGCTATAGTAACTGGCCACTTTGGCCACAAAAGAGGTAGAAACAAGGTAATGTGAACTAAAACGAAAATACAATAGATACAGGAATATTTTTGTCCTTTTCTCTCATTGGCTTGCTTGCATTACCTTGTTTGGGAATTGACTGGTGCAAATTCCATTCCATTATTTTGTAATCTGCGAAAACGGTAAGATGCTTGCGCAAGCGCAGCGTATAGCATCAGTAATCCCAACAGTTTTACATTTTTTTATGGGGACATAGTAGCGATTAGCGAAAAGCTCGCTTCCTTGATAATAATAATATGTTATTAATGTAAGTAATAATAATGTACTAATAATAATATAATTATGAATTTATGACATTTAAACGTAAATAATTTGCACGCTTGCTTGCAGGCAGAATACAATGACTTTAAGGTTGTAAGATCTTCCCTTGTAAACTATGTATTTTCTTGCAAATAAACATTTTGAATTTGAATTTGACTCGTTCTTATAAACTAACTGTGTTATAAATAATAATTATGTTATGTTCCATTCTACACAGGCCTTCAAATACATAATCCTACAAGTAAACAAAGACTACGACAGTGACGAGCCCCCGAACCTGCCAGAGACGTTTAAGGGCTTCAGTGAGATCAGGCGTCCGTCCAACTCGAAGGTTCCGGACAAACTGACCTTCGATATGCTAAGAGACCTGGTGATACATCTGCTGGATACCAGCATGACCATGAGGGTATTTTTAGAAGTGTATCCGAAAAGTCTGCCCATATTTAGAAAAACGAATTTTGTTATTAGGTGAGTGGGAATATATAACTTGTCTTTGCTATTTAGTACAGGATTGGTGAATCAGTTGTTGATTGTCAATATTGAGACTTGGATGTTGAGCATAATCAGCCTATAATGTTCCCACTGCTGGAACACAGGCCTCCACTCTTCGAGAGGGAGTGGGCTTTAATCTACCACGCGGGCCCTGTGCGTGTTGGTACATATAACACGTCTTCCAATTTTTTTTTGTAGGACATTGTATTCTCACGATGTTTTCTTTACCGTTTTTGAGAGCAGTGGTGATGAAATTATTTACACAAATTAAAGCGCTTGCCTGGGTTTGAATCCACGATATACATCTCGTTAGTCGGGGCCGTTACCACTGGGCCACCACTTTTTTTTTTTTTTTTTGAGGGTGGCAAGTCATCAAATAACTTCTCCCGCTCTGGGCGGAGCGGGAGGGTGTGTTAGACTCTTACTTACTAAAACCCACCCGTATTCCTTCCTGTTGCCTGTGTTGCGGGGGCCTCGGTGACTCATAAGTACCTTCCCGCGACCCCGGCAGGACTGGGCCACCACTGCTCTAATGATGATGGATAACCAGTTCGAATCCGATCCACTGTAAGATTCCTTTCACTTTAGAACGGTTTGATGCCTGAGGAAATCGCTAGTTAGACTAATACCGCCCATCAATAGAAAAAACCGGCCAAGTGCGTGTCGAGCCACGCAGTTGGGATGAATTTATCCTAAAACAAACTTAACATTGCAGTTGAAAAACATGTTCTTCCATACATTGATTTACGCCACGTAAACATATTTTTTTTATGTGATAAAACTAGAAATTTACGATTTCGGAGTATTTCCTTTACTTGTGCTTATAGACCTTGCTTCTTGCCAATTTTCATGATTCTAGGTCAACGGGAAGTACCCTATAGCTTAGGTTTTGATTTATTTGAGAGTATCAAAATATGTCGCTTATATGGTCGTCTTTTTTTATTGCGTTGACTTAAAAGCTTGGTTTTTTTAGAGCTTCAAGGGACCGTAGACCTTAGACGTATTTGATACAAATTTCAACATGATACCTTCATGAGTTCCTGAGAAAAAGCGTCTTGACAGACTGACAGACAGACAGACAGACAAACGGACAAGGAAGTGATCCTATGAGGGTTCAGTTTTTTTTCCATTTGAGGTAAGGAACCCTAAAAACTAGGATTTTTAAAAAAGGCTTGTAAGTTTCGGCCTAAAGTATAATGAAATGCAAATCGGAGGATTTTTATGAAAGTAAAAAACGAACTGACTGTGTCGTTGGTCTACTGCTGAGCATGTGGTCCTGGGTTCGATTCCCAAATAGGGCACAGTGTTATTGGGTTTTTCCATCTAGAATTTCACAGTAGCAGCCCGGAGACAAGATTTGTGCCCGGTTGATGGCAATAGACTCGCCCCCTATTATATGGTACTTAAATGTAAGTGGCGAAGTGTGGGTGTACTATCAGTGCACCTCTGCCTAACTCTTCGGAGAATACAAGGCGTGATGTACGTGTATGTGATGTATCACATACACGTACATCACGCCTTGTATTCTTATTTCTGTATTGGACGTGTGATACAAAACCTGACCGCCACATCCCTTTCATAAACGCGAGGTACCATTTGATGTCTTGATGCTTGTATACCTTATTTTCAGGGTCATAGAGTGCATATTTGTAAGTGTACTCTGTCGCTGATAATAAGGTATATTATTCAGTGGCAACAGAAACTTGTGTGCTTTGAGATCTGCCCACCCAAATCTCACCTAAACAGTCTTGTTTCAGTATAGTTCAACTCTACGAATACGGCATCCCTCTCTTATATGAGAAACTAGAGGAGACAGGCAATCAGACCAGCGTGACGTATACAGAGGTAGAGGGGCACATCGACACCGCTAGAGCTGAGCTTATCGATATTTTTAGAGAAATACTAGCGGCGTATAAAAGCGCCATCTTTAGTGGAGAGTGAGTATGTTCTACTATTTGTTTGTTTATTTATTTATTTAGAATTTTTGTTCAATTTGTGTGTGGTTTGGCACAGAAAGTTTCAAGTTTGAGTTATATACTCAAACTGGAAACTTGCGTGCATTTGTTATCTCATATTTCCGGCTCTTAAACAATGTGGTCATATCTAAAGAAGGTGTGGGAAGAACACAAGTTGTGTGCGGTTTCCGAGATCTTATATTTATCTAGGTATGGTTTAAGCCGCACAAAACTTAAAGAAAATGAAAACTGGTTTGAAAAATAACACAAAATATTCAGACTGAAACGTCTATAAACTAAAAAAAAAAGTCTAAACGAACCTTATTCGTACCTTCAGAGGCAGTACAGCAAACCTGGTAGAAGACTACCTGGCAGTGATGATGGACGGACTCTCAGAGAAGCTGCTCATCAAAGACTACCACTCCTGTTACCCAGTCCACGATGATCTGGAGATGCTGCGGCAGGCTTACCCTGACATGTATCCTTTTATTGAGCATCTTCTTCAAATGTTTTTTTTGTTAATTTACAACGAACATAATTTATTATGCCGGGTCGGCGTTTGGTAGAAATCATAAAATAACGACTCTAAAAAGACGGTTAACGAAGCCGAGAGTCACTTGTTCGTCCTGTCATTGTGATAATAATTAATAATTTGAAAAAAATACCAAGCTATCTGGTTTCGGAGACATTGAAGGTCAAGGTTACAACTTTTTTTTCACGAAAACAAGCTTTAAATGTTATATATAACTTCAATTTAAATACCCCCACAACTCCTGTATACTTGCATGCACCCATAAGCGTAATGTTTGCGTCCTAAACAGCGATTTTCTCACCAAAAATAAAAGTAGTTTCTCAGCAATAATTTTTGCCCAAGGACACATAGTTTGATGTACAGAATGCGTAGACAACGACTATGTGATGGGAATTTTTACATCCTATATGCAATGGGATTATTAGTTCACCAACTTCCCTGTAGCTGTTATTAGTTCACCAACTTCCCTGTAGCTGTTATTAGTTCACCAACAACCCTGTAGCTGTTATTAGTTCACCAACTTCCCTGTAGCTGTTATTAGTTCACCAACAACCCTGTAGCTGTTATTAGTTCACCAACTTCCCTGTAGCTGTTATTAGTTCACCAACTTCCCTGTAGCTGTTATTAGTTCACCAACTTCCCTGTAGCTGTTATTAGTTCACCAACTTCCCTGTAGCTGTTATTAGTTCACCAACTTCCCTGTAGCTGTTATTAGTTCACCAACTTCCCTGTAGCTGTTATTAGTTCACCAACTTCCCTGTAGCTGTTATTAGTTCACCAACTTCCCTGTAGCTGTTATTAGTTCACCAACTTCCCTGTAGCTGTTATTAGTTCACCAACTTCCCTGTAGCTGTTAGTAGTTCACCAACTTCCCTGTAGCTATTATTCAGCCCATAATATTTTACACTTTTGTCTAAAAAACTTATACTTATAAACTCGTTTTTAGCGAAGTTTGCCAGCTCTTCCTTACATATGTAATTTAAAGTTTAAATGTTGGGAGCATGCTGCCTCAATGTAAGAAAAAACATGTTATTATTAAGTTCTAAGTAATTCACTGTAAAATTTAACCTGAACGAAACTCCAGAGACACTGTAAAGACTGACTTCATACTACAGGCAATATACTCTAATTTGGACGAACCAATCCCAGAGCTTGGTTCCTACATACCCACCCCACCAGAAATTCTAACCAATGGCCATGCAGACCAGACCCCTACTCCCACAGACACGGAAATACCCGACAATGTTCGGGAAGAGTCGTTGATCTCCGAAGTGAAGGATATTCTACCACATTTAGGGGATGGGTTTATTTTGAAATGCTTGCAACACTACGGGTTTAATGCGGAAAGAGTTATTAATAGTATTTTGGAAGATAATTTGGCGCAATCTTTGCGAGGTAAGTTAGACTTTTTTTGTTTAAATCAGAACGAGAATCACATGATACGTGCTGTCACCGATTGCTTATATTCTTGCTTGAGCAAAGCAAGCATGATTACAATTACATGCCGATATAATTATGATACCTCCTATACAATGTGTGATTAGTAACACCATAAATAAAATATCAATAAGTGAACCGAGGGGTGGAATACAAATCTCGTTTTACCAAACTGTCATAGCGCAGTTTGATAAGCTCAAGATTACTGGAACTCTGTGGTTATGGCGTTCTGAAGTCTGCCTACCACCAAGAGAAAAAGGCGTGTTTATTGTATCATTACGTATACAAGGTGTTGAAATGAAATGAAATGAAATGAAATTGTTTATTCTGTAAATAGGATATGACAATCACTTTTACACGTCATATTAAAAAATAAGCTAGATGGAGTCGACATTTCCTATCTCCTATTATTCTAGTTAAACTTTTTTTTGACCCAGTCAAATCTTAACCTATTGACCGCCACGTCAAAAAAGCAAAAACGTGCCCTCGGCGCCAAGCTACGAATTATTCCTTAAAATCTATCATATAGTCGTGACACATTTTGGTCTGTCATCTATACATGACTGTGGCGGTCAAAAGGTTAATCGAAGTTAGATGTTAAAACCGATTCCACTAACTTTTCAGCATTAGATCAATCCTTACCAATAATTCCCGAAGACCTTCTCGACACCAAGTTCCTAGAGACTGGCATAGCTCGTCTGAACGTATTCGATGGAGACGAGTTCGACATAATGACGCGAGATGATGTGGACGTCAGCAAGATACACGTCGGAAAGAGACGGTCGAAGTACAGGGATCTCAAGGATATGCTGGATGATAAGACTGATGTGAAGCAGATGGTGGATATTTATAGTAAATATAAGTGAGTATACTGGACCGAGGTTTCCATTACATACCGACCTTCCGTGCCTCGGAGAGCACGTTAAGCCGGTGGTCCCGGCTGTCATTTGTACATTTTTGACAGTCGTTACGGGTCGTCAGAAGCCCGAAACTCTGACAACTAGTCTTACCGAGGGGTATCGCGTAACCCAGTAACTGGGTTGTGGAGGTCAGAAAGGCGGTCGCTCCATTGTAAAATACTGGCATTCAGCTGTATCCGGTGAGACTGAAAGCCAACCATATAAGCATTTTAATACTAGACTTTGCAATCAAAAGGCCAGCCAGAGGCTATGTAGGCCTTTTACCATATAATAATATAAAATGTTTATTTTTTCTACACAAGTTATGAACTTAATGCAAAAATCTGACAGTAGTGCACGAACTAGGAGTTAACTTTGGGAGAGACTGGAGCCTGAGGTAGGTTTATAAAAACCTGTATTACAGGTCACCAGGTTTTGAAGTGGATGACTGGATATTTCTAAGAAATCCCCAGTTAGTCGGATGTTTCAGTTTCCATAATATTTAGGAATGGCAGCCCTGTTTTATTTTAATATAACTGCTTGGTTGACTGGTAGAGAATGCCTAAGGTATTAAGTCCGCCTTTGTACAGTCAGCGTCAAAAATATCGGGACAAACCGACTGTTCAAAATGATCTCAACAACAAAGAAAATTAAACTTTATCTCGATTTGATAAAACTCTTGTCAGAATGACAGTTGTCGTGTACTTTCTTCATTTTGAAACAGTTCTTGTGTCATTGAGTTAATATTTAATTTTCATAGTCGTTTAGATAATTTTGAACCGTCTGTTCGTCCCGATATTATTGACGCTAACTGTACGTAATGGTGTCCGAGAAAATTAAATAAATAAATAAATAATTCCCTGTTGACATAATTGTGTCTTGGCTTCAATGGACTATTGGCTACTGCAGGCACTTAGTAAGATGCAGTTAAGATATTGAAAGTAGGAAGAACTCAAAGATTAGATGGTTCTTCAATTCGTATGTACAAGGTATAATTACGGTAATTTTGGCTAAATATCCGTAAAAAGTGCATGCTAATTTTAACATTCTATTTGATTATGCGCGAGAGTTTTACTGGTTAAATCATGTCTTCTTACGTTCCAGTTTGGTATGCGACGAAGTAGACATGTACTCGGACGAGTACGACGACACGTATGACTCTGACGGCGTCACGCCGACAGCTGACGTGACCGAGGACGCGCGGCGACCCTTCGTCACGCCGCGAGCGCTCAGGACACGCCACAAGAGGGACACTGAGGTGAGATATAATAAGATATGAATACAAATTCAGAATTACGTGACGTGTAAGGTCGTAAATCAAGTTGTATTATACCCATGTCCGCCGGTCGTCAAAGGCCGACTCTGTTGAATTCCAGTAACAACCCAAAAAAACCCCCCCCGGTATTTAAACCTTCATAACAAGATACATCTCTTCACAAAAAATGCACCACATGCAAGCAAAAGCTTGTCCACTTGTCTGTACGATGAGACCTTGCTACAGATGTTTCGGTGAACCGTGGTAAGGACAGAATTTACTCAACATTTCTGTGTAATATTCAAGACTTCCTTCCTAACAGCAATCTTTCCCAGGAACAAAGGATAACAAAATACATAACCGCATAGCTTAACGAGACGGACTGGTGAGGAGAAGATGTCCATATCGCTGCATCCTAATCACGAATCAGTACCCAGCAACCTTCACGTCTTCTACAAAGTCCACCTTGCAGTCTGGTCAGGAACCAATCAACGTCAAAACACCACAACAAGTTGAGACACGGCTCTAAAAAAAAAGCTGCCTTTTTAAATAATAAGCTAACCAACAGAGGATCACATTCGTACGCTTAAAAGGGTCTTGGACAAAGAACGGCGTGCAGGAAATAGAATTTATGTACGGACCTTAAGCCAAATAACAAGCAATAAACGTGCCACGGGCGCGCGCAGGGTCGCCTCAGGTACCGGGTGGCCTGGGTATCCTACCAAGTGTTGGGGTTTGGCAGCCAGTCAAGATTGTTAGGTCCGACACTCTAAGCTACTAGTTATACTGTCCCTACTGGCTTAATTAGTTATGTGTGATAAACAAATAGTGTACCTAACTTGTGTGTGACAATAATAATAACATTATGTGCAGTGCAGTGTTATATTATAAAAAATCGTTCGGTTTGTGAAGGCCCATTCTAATTTTAGACATTGTCATAAACGAGCTTCAAGTGCTCAGGTAGCCCGTAGTACCCAGCACACTGCAAAATGGGGCCGTGAGGATAGAATAAAGACGAAAGTCAACAGTCGGTGAATTCCGAATAAGACGTTATTATAGGTTGCGACATGCGAAGTCTACGCAATGTTTTCGTCTTACTGAGGATTCCAACTTGGCGATATTGGGATTATCGTAGACTCCACGGAAGTATGAACGCGCTCTTCATTACGTGCCGATTTCTACCAGTCGAACTCCTACCGCAAACCGCGTCAAAAACCTCATCCCAAAAAAACCTGAAACGGATAGTATCGTGACCTCAGACGAAGACATTGAAAGCAGCAACGTATAACACAGCATAGCAGTGACAGAAAAGCGTCGAAAAAGCAGTTAAATCGCGCCAAAAGATTCATTCATTCATTCATCATTCGTTCAAGATCCGGTGAAGCCGGACCTGAGCCAACCGGGCGGCAAAAGTATTTAAAGAATGACAACATAAAGCAAAACATGACTTACTTCGACAAGGAAACCAACTTTTGGATGGACACGGCTGAAGATAGAGACAAGATCAGGAAGGCTGCTAGCGAGATTTACAAGAAATCAGAAACGGGACCTCAGATGAAGACACTGGAAACAGCATAGCAGTGACACAGAAAAGAGTCGAGAAAGCAACTGGACCTGAGCCAACCTGGCGGCGACGTTGTTAAAAGATGCCCTCCCATAGATAAATTACCCGTCTCTCCACTATTCCATTGCTTGCTCAAGGATTGCATATCCGGTAGGCTCTAATAATCCTTCCTATCCTAAGGGCACGTCTTCCTGACCATTACCGCGCCCCCTGGTCTACTCTTTGATATGCAATGGTCTCTGTAGACCCATGAAACATGAGGCTCCAGGGACTAGTGCGAATCCTTGGGTTCATTTGAGCAATCGAGTCTGGTTTAACCACGCTGGGGTCGGTGCATTTCATTCATTCATTCATTCAATACAAATTTAGAATTACGTGACGATTATTTAGACGAGCATAGAAGTATTTTATTATTTCAACATGTTAGTCACACGATTTTTCCTTTCAACCAGATGCGGGTGGGTGATTATAATTATTGTTGAAACGAATAGTTTATTCAGATCATACATGGGTAACTAATCAAACTAAACTAGCATATAGGAGTAGGCAGAGACTGCAGTTAGACAAAATCAACTATCCACAGCCCACTTTTCGCCGCTTTTCAGCGAGACTCAGCGTGATGAGTGCCGAACTCTATAGCCGCCGTCAGTGTAAGTCTCATCTAATTCTCTCTGTAGATTTTTACGACACGTTTAGAGAAGGCGTTAGTGCTATTCGTAAGCGACACTACACGGCTTAAATAAATAAATACATATACACGATACAAATACATTATTCAATAGTGTTATTACACTTCCATTAGGTAAATACTAAAGTAACAATACTGAAAAACAACGTACGTTGTTTTGAGCTAGTACTCATTGCATGTAAAAAACAGACAAAAATACTAACTAAATACACCTAGGTACTATGTATTTTGAAAATAAACATAATAAAACCTTTATTTATTTATTGTATTGTATACAGAATTCTTACGGAGGGATTATATTATTATACGTTTGTATGTTACTTCAGACGGTGTTTTAATTATGCAAACCAAAATGGTGATGGATGATCTATTTAATAATCGAGTTTTTTTTTAATCTTAAATGCATTTATTTGATACCAATAATAAACCATAACAGACGGACTGCAATGACCCGACGGTCAAACGGTTCAAATATTTGTTTGATTGATCTGTCTGCTGTTTTACATTATTTTCATTTTAATCTTCTACTAACTGTACAAAAACATTCCTGGCAATATCCTTAAGGCATTAGTTGGATTTAGGATGTTGCTTCGCAGATGTTCGCGGATGTTCGCGGATGTTCGCAGATGTTCGCGGATGTTCGCGGATGTTCGCGGATGTTCGCGGATGTTCGCAGATGTTCGCGGATGTTCGCGGATGTTCGCGGATGTTCGCGGATGTTCGCGGATGTTCGCGGAACAACTTGCAACTCTAATTATTATAATTATTTTAAATGAACTGACTCCTCTTTTTACCCACATATTAGTGCCCGGTTGATGGCAATAGGCTCGCCCCTTATTACACGGAACATAAACATAATTGGCGAAAAGTGGGTGTTCTATAGGTACACCTGTGCTAAAACAAATTTCTGTGTCCAACTATCTACGGTAAACTATTCCCTTCTTTCATGTCATTATACTCAGCTATAATAACCAGCCATTAATCTTTTTCCAGGAGGAATCAGAAGATGAACCAGAACAAGAGGAATCCCAGCCAAGCAGCAGTAGAACTAAGATGGACTTCTGCGTGAACCCTGAGGAGATGCGAGCACGCAGAGAAGCGAGTTACCAGGCGCGGAGGGGCCGCGGGGGAGCGCATAGACCCACGCCGGCGGCGGCGCCTAGGTAAGTGCACACGTAGTTCGTCGGTTCTGTGGTAGATGGCGTTAGTAGTAGCAATTGATTGCCAAGAAGAAAAAAACAAACTTTTATTTCTAAAACTTATAAGAAGAAGATATCATAAATTCATAGCTTACTAAACCTGCATTAACCTAAGTGTTCGTAGAAGACTGTTTATTGGAATGGTGCAGTAATAGGACAGTTGTTATGAAATAGTGACTCAAAAGAGATTATGGCATAAAAAATCCTTTGTAACTGTTAAATTCTGAGACGGTCTCACCTTAAGACGCTGACAACGCTTGTAATGGTTGTAATTTATTGCAAAATATGAAGCAATTATCTATTTATTCAAAATTGAGTTGAGTAATTGAAAATAAAAAACAACCAAGTTCCGCATTCAAATAAGACGTTCTTGTTATTACTTAAATACGTAACGTACGTTGGTATTTAATACAGATATTTTGGATTGGAACTCAAGGTAAGAGGTTAGTTTACCGTTAGTTTGTATCGAGATTTTTATTTTCAAAACGTGTTTTGGTAACAACCAAGTTCTGAGAAATATGTTCAAAATTAACATATATTTTTTCCGCTACCACAAACTATAAAGATTTGGTAATTTTTTCTTAGGACAAGACTACTTTGGTCAGTTGCCTCTTGTCAGCGCCTTAAGAAACCAACCTCCCATGATAATATAAAACAGAAAATTTTGAAAAGCTCAAAATCAGTCCAGCCTTTTCGGAGATTAGCTGGAACAAACAGACAGACAAAAATTTTTTGTTATAAGTACCGTTTAAACTTTCAAATGCATTTAATAAAAAGCTGTTATTTAGACATTACAAACAGACACTTCAATTGTATTTATTTGTACAGAAGATGTAAATAGACAATAAAGAGGTAGAATTTGTGAGTTTGTATGTTGGGGGTAATCTTCGGAACAAATGAGCCGATTCCGAAAATTGTTCACTAATGAGAATCTACAGTATTGCCGAGTGATGACACTTGGCAATACTGTAGCTTTCTAACCTTACCTAACCTAACTAATATTATGAATGCGAAAGTGAGTTTGTTTGTTACGCTTTCACGCCAAAACGGCTGAACGGATTTGGATGAAATTTAACACATGGGTAGACCATGACCTGGGTTAGGACTTAGAAAATACTTTTTATCCCGATATTCCCACGGGATCGAGACTTATATGGATGAAATCGCGGGGCGCAGTTAGTGGGGTATATTTTATGTTAAAATAAAAAGTTTCACGCGGATGAAGTCACGGGCAGAAGCTAAGCGGGTAGTATAACATAACATTACACCTGTAATCCCGAAAGGTTAGGCAGAGGTGTACCAATAGAACACATACATTTCGCCAGTCATATTTAAGTTCCCTGTAATAAGGGGCAAGCCTATTGCCATCAACCGGGCACAAAGCCAGACTCCGGGCTGCTACTAAGTGATTCCGGGTGGAAAAACCCGACAACACTTTGCCCGACCTGGGAATCGAACCCAGCAGGCTTAGCATGACGCATTCTATTTCTTCGAAGAATAGACAGCTCTTTCTATACAAAGTGACATTTCGTTTCTCCATTTTTGACATTGCACCGTAGAAATCCTTCTGCAATCTGTCATTATGTCTTTTATTTCTTACAATCTTTGTCTAGGTCCTTTTTTATGTAGACTGTTTCAGAAGAAAGTTTCTATACCAAACTGTCAAAATCACACTCACAACTGACAGTTGTCTAAGGTATTGAAGACAATTTGCATTTATAGGTTAGTTACGGTAGGAGAGCGTTTTGAACGCAAAACTATGGTAATTAATAGAAGAACAAGGCTATCTTCTCCTATTTACATCATTTAGTTGTGATAAATGATTTATTTTCTGTAAGTAGGTTTGTACAAACACTTTTACACGTCAATCATATTTAAAACTATGGTAATTAATAGAAGAACAAGGCTATCTTCTCCTATTTACATCATTTAGTTGTGATAAATGATTTATTTTCTGTAAGTAGGTTTGTACAAACACTTTTACACGTCAATCATATTTAAAACTATGGTAATTAATAGAAGAACAAGGCTATCTTCTCCTATTTACATCATTTAGTTGTGATAAATGATTTATTTTCTGTAAGTAGGTTTGTACAAACACTTTTACACGTCAATCATATTTAAAACTATGGTAATTAATAGAAGAACAAGGCTATCTTCTCCTATTTACATCATTTAGTTGTGATAAATGATTTATTTTCTGTAAGTAGGTTTGTACAAACACTTTTACACGTCAATCATATTTAAAACTATGGTAATTAATAGAAGAACAAGGCTATCTTCTCCTATTTACATCATTTAGTTGTGATAAATGATTTATTTTCTGTAAGTAGGTTTGTACAAACACTTTTACACGTCAATCATATTTAAAACTATGGTAATTAATAGAAGAACAAGGCTATCTTCTCCTATTTACATCATTTAGTTATGATAAATGATTTATTTTCTGTAAGTAGGTTTGTACAAACACTTTTACACGTCAATCATATTTTAAAAATAAAGCTAGATGAGGTCGGCGTTTCCTATCTGACTACTCTGAGAAGAAAGGCCGAAACAAACTCAGAGGTCACAGTCTCCTGTAAAGTCCAGACATAATCTTGGTCAGATCATGTGAAGGCCATGTAGATTGGTGTCTGAAATGGTTTTTTTTTTTTTTTTTTATTTGTGATGGGTTTGCTCTTGACCTTAGTCTATGTCAGAGGTGACAAAAACAAAGTCGACGATGGAGCGAGCTTACCCAGAAGAAGCCTGTTCACTCTCACTTTGAAGAGATTAGGGTTGTATGCGTTCGGAAACACAGACGCAGGCAGAGAGTTCCATTCCTTTGCTGTGCGCATTATAAAAGAAGTTTGGAAACGCTTAGTGCGAGCTGGTGGGATAGCCACCAGGAAGGGATGGTAACCTGAAGTGCGCCTAGATGACCGATAATAGAAGGGGGCCGGTGGAATGAGGTCGTGGAGTTCTTGGGCACACTCTCCGAAGTACAATCTATAGAAGACCGACAAGCAGGCAACCTTGCGACGATGGGCCAAACTGTGAAGCTTGGCATCCACCAGATTTACGTCGCCAATGAGCCTCTTAGCTCTGCGTTCCACCGAGTCAAGCGCGGCAAGTTGGTATTTAGCCGAGCCATCCCAAAGGTGGCTACACCTCTTGAGGAAAGAACCACACAAATTGAGTGGACCTGTCCAGTCAGTGCACGCATTTGTCAGTAATCGTGCAGCTCAACTCAGAAGTTAAGGAGCTCAACGATGCGACGAACAATACCAAAGAAAGAAAATTTGGGTAGGCCGCATAAATTACTCAAACTGCCAGACAATGATTAATACTAAATGAGAAAAAAAAACAATGACCTACATAGTTAATAGGGCATTACCAAGGAAATGGTGAAGGCCAATATTACTATAATATTTTTTGTTCCAAAAATACGGTATTGCGACACTTTGAGAAAAATGTTTGTAGTTGTCTTTATATACGTGACTTAATATCAGTAAAAATTTAGAATCAAACAGAAAAAAAATCGTATGACAAAACAAAGAATTCTGAGTCGAACTTATGTAAAATAGTGAATTTCGTAAAAAGTGCAGTTGACTCTTTCTATTTTCTTGTCGTCGTACTTTTTACAAGGAACGTCATTTTTGTCTATTCTTTCGTAGACAAAACAGTGCTCTTGCTAAGCCTTTTTTTTTTTTTTTTGAGGGTGGGAAATCATCAAATAACTTCTCCCGCTCTGGGCGGAGCGGGAGGGTGTGTCAGACTCTTACTGACTAAAACCCACCCGTATTCCTTCCTGTTGCCTGTGTTGCGGGGGCCTCGGTGACCCATAAGTACCTTCCCGCGACCCCGGCAGGCATCGGCCCTAGTGGACCCCTACTTTGTGCTGACGACATCTCTTTGAGGCGCGCGTGGAATACGACGCGCCGTCGACCCGGGCCTGGTCCTTACCGGACGGCGAGCTACCCATTGCTCACCGTCCGCAAGCCCGCGCCTACGGTGGCTGGAAATCCGCCCGAGATTCCCGACGCCGCTCTTGCTAAGCCTGATGGACCTCTTGCTCAGCAGTAGCGTTCGCGACCTCTACACCAACGAGACGGGGAAGTATAAATAAATATTCTTATTTTTTTCTAGGAACGTGGACGTAACAGGCAAACCCCGAGGCCAAGGTCAGGAGAAGGACGTCCTACACAACAGGGATAAAAAAGAAAAGAACAAGTCTGCACGAGGCAATCACAACCGACGCTCCGGCGCGCAGTGGAAGAGGAGTCAGGGCATGATGCCTTCTTAGTAACATCCTGTATAGTGGGGACTGGGGAACCCCCTTTATAGTGAAGTGGATTATTTTGCAGTTTATTAACCTATTGGCCGCCAAAACATTTTTTTTTTTCAAGCAGTTATAGTCGCCATTGTAAATCTATCAAACTCATGAAAAGCAAGCAAGTTATTTGACGATTATAAGATCACCTTTAAGCTTGATAAATTAAATATTCGTCTCTACATTGTATGACACAAAAACAAGCACTTTCAATTATTTCGGTAAATTAAGCAGCGGTAAACAGCAAAATTGACAACAAAACCCTTCACGTCGAAATAACCCCATGAGCACTGTGTTAATAATTATTATCTCATAGACACGATTAGATATATCGTCGTTGCAAATATAAAAACTCCTATGTGTAATCTCCTGTGTGTAGTAACTTCGAGAAAAAAAAACGGCCAAGTGCGAGTCGGACACGCGTACGTACCATTATCTACATAAACGGCAAAAAAAATCATGTCTGTTGTATGGGAGCCCCCTTAAATATTTATTTTATTCTGTTTTTTTAGTATTTGTTGTTATAGCGGCAACAGAAATACATCATCTGTGAAAATTTCAACTGTCTAACAATCACGGTTCATGAGATACAGCCTGGTGACAGACGAACAGCGGAGACTTAGTAATAGGGTCCCGTTTTACCCTTTGGGTACGGAACCCTAAAAACTTCCTAGCACAAAATAGGCGTGAAATTGTAGTGCTCGACGTTGGGTGACCACATAACATCACATGACGCCTGTATTCCCCGAAGGGTTGGGCAGAAGTGTACCTATTACAGTACACCCACATTTCGCCAGTTATGTTTAAGTCCCATGTAATAGGGGGCGAGCCTATTGCCATCAACCGGGCACAAATCCAGGCTGCTACTGAGAAGTTCCAGATGGAAAAATTCAATAACACTTTGGCCCGACCCGGGAATTGAACCCAGGACCTCATGCTCAGCAGTAGCGCTTGCGTCCACTAGAACAACAATGCAGTCGAGGTGAGCACATACTTAAGAAATTTTAATTTTCATGTTTTTGGCATAAAACTGTTACTAAAAAATTCATGTGTACATCAGACACATAGGAAATGTTGTTTTACGATTAAATGTAGATGTGGCGGCATCTACATCGCCACATGCGAACTACGCAACACACTGACGTCACGCAAAATCCTGCATCGCGCAAGTAGAGTTAACCGCGCGACTAGCATATATACGACATCACGACATCAACCGTCGGGCAGTTGCTCACCAGTCACCACGACACTCGTCTGGTCGGAGGATCCTTCCTTTTCTATGGAGGATGAGTGAACTTTACACCCTGTTCCTCATGCCTCTAAATTGGGGTGACAATTTTTTTTTTGGGTCGCAAATCATCAAATAACTTCTCCCGCTCTGGGCGGAGCGGGAGGGTGTGTCTGAAATTCAGACACACCTGACTTTTACTGCCTAAAACCTACCCGTGTGCCAGGGGCCTCGGTAACCCTTTTGTACCTTCCCGCGACCCTGGGAGATTATTTTAAATGATACGTGCTTTATCGAAATAATAAGATATTCACATGGAAGTTTTTGCTAAGTATGGGTATCCAAAATCGCTTTTCAAATATATGCATAACTCATGTTCGACAAAAATGACACAGGAAGATTTTAAATTTGCAACGACGATAGTTAGTACTGTAGTTAAAATCTAGAAAAGTACGTAAAATAACATAACGCCTGTATTCCCCGAAGTGTTAGGCAGAGGTGTACCTACAGTACATCCACATTCCGCCAGTTATGTTTAAGTCCCACGTTATAAGGCTACGAAAGAAAATCTAAGAAAATTGTCAAATTACAACCAACCGTTGTTTATAAGTAAAGGATTAACGGAAATTTAGTAAAACTGTAAAGAAACTATTATTAGTAATTATATAAAATTTACTTAGATAAAATTGATAATAGATTGTGTTTTACAGTCCGCCATTTTAAATGGTCACAATACATATACATACATAAACTCGCGTCTTCTTCGCATGGGGGTAGGCAGAAACTATAGAACGCCATCTGCTACGCTCCTTACATAATCCTATTATTATCTAGCACTATAATAGTAACAAATTGCCTTATCCTTTGCTTCTGAAAGCTTGTTCTATTTAAGACACTGACAACAGCTAAAGCGCGGTCACTGTCGGACTGCATAGAAAGAAAAGAAACGCGCGATGACAACGCTGGTAATTTATTGGAAAATATGAAGCATTTATCTATTTACTCAAAACTGAGTTGATTGTAAGTTCTGCATTCAAATTACACGTTCTTGTTATTAATCAAATACCCAACTTTACGCTACCACAAACTTTATAGATTTGGCAATATTTTTTTTAAAGACAAGCCTACTTATGTCATCTGGCTCTTGTCAGCGTCTTAATCAGTAGTCAACATACATGGTTGTTACTTTGGTAAGCTTATCGCACCAGGCTTCATAAGATTGTCTTCAGAATTGATTTCACCAGGCCAGACCATCGACATTCGACACATCGGGACTAAAAAAGTGTAAAGTTAGGGTTACCTAAGACTGTGGTGACCACCACATAGCGTCCGTAATTTACCGTCAAATGACGTCACTGAACGCTTTCCTAGAGTTTTTTTACACAGTAAAGTCAAACCTGCCACCATCTTGCCGTGCGGCCGTTATGTGGCGGTCAGCGCTGTCGTAGGAAACACAAGCTTATGGTGGATCCGCAGTTGTAGCCTGCGAAATTATATTTTTTTTACGTTTTTGCAATTTTTTTTTTGGGTGGGAAATCATCAAATAACTCCTCCCGCTCTGGGCGAAGCGGGAGGGTGTGGCAGACTCTTACTGAAACCCACCCGTGTTCCTTCCGTTGCCTGTGTTGCCAGGGGCCGAGGTAACCCTTTAGTACCTTCCCGCGACCCCGGCAGTGGTCAGTGTCAGGTTGTATCTTGATTAACATATGATTCGAGACCATAACAATTGTGTATTTACAGACTTATATTTATTTGAATAATTAATACATATCTCTTAGTTAGATTTGTTCCATTAAAACAAATCTGGTATGGAAAAGTTCTTATGGAACTAATTCTTATATAACTTAGAGAGATAAAAACCTGCAAATTGTAGAAAACGTAAGAACATTTGAATGTCGCATGCTACCACTGAGAATCCACCTTAAGGGACATTTTCTGTAATTCTCTTACGATTTTAAGTGTCGAGGTATCGAAAATCGAAGAATTTAGAATACACATTACAAGAAATGTGACAAGAATTATAATATAACTATAGGAATTTTGCCACAAACTTACTGTAATTAACTTAACATGTGTTCATAAAACGTATCCAATAGTAATAATAACACAATAATAGTTAAATTAAAACAAATATAGCCTTAATAATGTTAACATAGCAATAATTACAAGAAGAAACATGAGACACCCTAAATGCGCTGTTCCATTGATGCGTACGGACACGTTATGCATGGATTGTCACTCGAATTCGAATGGCCTGCTGTGTAGCTCACACAACGATAACGGGTAGGGGACGTGGCCTCATCTTGTAGTGAGCATAACCGTGGGTGAGTGCTGTAGTCAATAGGGACTCGTAGCTTACGTGTGTCATCTCTGTGAAATCTTATGCCGCAATGGAAAAGTGGTGGCTCAGTGGTAGCCGCGACTTACGAGTTTGTAGGTCGTAGGTTCGCACCCAAGCAGGTGCTTTACTTTGTGTAAATTATTTCATCACCACTGCTCTCAAAACGGTGAAGGACACAGGAACATCGTGAGGAAACCGGCATGTCCTAGAACCAAAAAATCGAAGACATGTGACATCTTCCAACCCGCACTGGGCCCGCGTGGTGGGTTACGGCCCACTCCCTCTCACAGAGAGTGAGGCCTGTGTCTTAGCGGTGGGAACATTATAGGCTGGTTATGTAATGGAACAGCGCCTTTATCTAAAGATATGAAAGAGAGAAGTGGAATACTTGTATCTTGTATACAAGGTGTCGTTTTGCATCCTCGTCAAATTCAAGGAGGTAAATATGCTAATGATTCTTGACACGAATCAACAACAACAACAGTAGGTAATTTTTAATTTGTTTTTCTAATTTTCGGAAATCGGCATGTGTGGGACACGCATGTTAACACGCGGACCGTGTGATGCCGCACTGTATCTGCCCTTTTACACACACGCAACGCAACGGGGTGATTCTGTTCTGTGAAAGTGGTGTATTCTTAAATACTATCAAAATTAAATAACTAAAAAAACAAGTATGTATTAATTATTGAGCAGGTATCGTAATTTTATTTGAATATATAAGTCTTTCATAGCAGCCTCCTGGAATTTGACGAGGATGCAAAGCAACACCTTGTATATGTATTCAAAGGATAGACAGTGGCAAAAGTTAAATAATAATAGTAATCCCTCCTAATATTGGTAAATCATTAAGTTATTCGTACTTATTTATCACTTAGTTGTGAATTATGTTACACATATACGCAAGGGGTCTTTTCGAAGTTTATTTAAATTCGAAATTATATTGATATATACCGTATCTATAAATGCTTACTGTGTTTAGGTGAATCCGCAGCTGTAGCCCATGAATTAAAAAATTCTTACGTTTTTTTGCCATTTGCAGCAGGCTTAGCATGACGCTTTCTATTTCATCGAAGAATAGACACGGCTCTGTCTATACAAAGTGACATTTCGTTTCCCTTTTTTGACATCCCACCGTAGAAATCCTACATAAAAAATGACCTAGACAAAGATCTTTAGAAACGAAAGACAAAATGACAGATTGTAGAAGGATTTCTACGGTGAGATGTCAAAAACTGAAAAACGAAATGTCACTTTGTATAGAAAGAGCCGTGTCTATTCTTCGAAGAAATAGAAAGCGTCATGCTAAGCCTGCAGGTCAGTGTCAGGTTGTATCTTGATCAAAATACGATTCGCGACTATAACAGATGTATTTACACAATTAGAATCATTAATACATCTCTCTAAGTTAGATTTGTTCCCCAATGTCATCATTACATGAAAAGTCATTCAATGGAACAAATCTGACTTAGAGAGATGTATTAATGATCCTAATTGTGTAAATACATTTGTTATGGTCGCAAATCATATTTTGATCTAGATACAACCTAACACTGACCTGCAGATTGCAAAAAACGAATGACTATTTGAATTTAGCGGGCTACAGCTGCGTTCACCTTAACGAAAACAACGTGATACAAACATGTGATTAGTTTAAACTAATGTATAATATTGTGTTTATTACTGTAACTTACTATAAATAGTGGTTTTGTTATTTATATTCTGAATGAAGTTGTATTTATTAGTGCTTGGTTTTATTTTCCACCTTAATTTTCTTAATTACCTGGTCATTGGTGCCGATTCCTTTGTTCACAAACTAAACTAAATTTAAGTTCGGTGCATCTTTTTCTTTCTATTTCATTAAGAAAAGGACAGAAGATACATTTTAGTTTAGTCCTGTCAAATTAATCAGCGCCTGTCACTACTCCATACAAGTTTAGACGTGATTAAAAACTTGCTAACTAAAATTACGTCAGTTTACGTCAAGCGCTGATTAATTTGACAGGACTAAACTAAAATTTATCTTTCGTCCTTTTCTTAATGAAATAGAAAGAAAAAGATGCACTGAACTTAAATTTAGTTTAGTTTGTGAACAAGGGAATCGGCATCATAACCTATGAATGTGTATGGCTATAAGGGTAGGGGACTTTAGGGTATATGGGCATTTTTACTTAAAAATGCACCCGTCTGAAAACTGAGGAGATTTTTTACAAGTGTGTTTTTGAGTTGATTGAGGTTTTCACTATATTTTTGTTACTATTACAAACTGAAAATTACACTTTATTTCTGACAAATAGCTTAATTTCTATGTAAAAAACAATTTTTAAGTGGACACTATAGCAAAATAATGGTCAGTTTGGTGACATTGAAAAACGGTTATAATAATTAAAATAAAGGGAATTATGACGTTTTTCACCTTTAATTAGTTTCAAATACTTGAATTTATCATAAAAAAAAATACATGGTAATATAGAAATGGTTTAAAATTTCTTAAAATTAATTTTTAAATTCGGTTTTGTGACAAGTGATTCCATTGCGATCATTATTTTCTTTTTAATTTAGTGTTTAACAGCCTGTTTTTAAATTTATAATTTGTATATTCTGTCTTAAAGTATTTGAAACATTATAAGAAAAAAATATATTATGTAAGCATTAAACAAAATTATTAAATCAGTAAAACAAACCACGTGAAAATTGGGACTGTCACCAAATTGACACATCTAAAATTCTTAGGTCGAGACTACATGATATACAAATTAGAAATAAAAGTCATGTTTTTATGTAGGAACATTTATTTCTTGTTTTAATTATCTATTAATAACATTTTATGTTATAATAAGTCTTTGGGTAGGAATCATAATACACAGTAAGATACAAAACTTGTACTTTCTTAAATCAGTCTCGAAATACCTATAAGTAGTCTAAAATTAAAATCAGTCTTAAACTTTTAATGGCACTTGGAACATAAGAAACTTTTCTGTATCAGGTATAATTCAAATAATAAAGATATTAATACAGTATGAGTAAATTGCAAAGGTAATAACAAATATATTTTTTATTATCTTAGCTACCAACTCTTTTATGAAACATTAAAATATTATCTAAAAAATAAATTTGTCAAAATTGTAAAGATTTGGCATTTTCAAGTATTGTATTTTTTCATTATTTTAGGTATCAGTCTTAAATCAACCAAGTGACATCACACCGATGTCTTAAATCAACCAAGTGACATCGTCGGTGTGATGTCACTTGGTTGATTTAAGACTGATACCTAAAATAATGAAAAAATTTAATCATTATATTAGTATATTTACTTGACAATACAATTTTGAAATCTTATCTAATAAAAAATAAATGAATAATATTATTACCAACAATTATAGCACTCATCTTCAGTAAAATGGTCATAGACCAAAAAATCACAGAAATCACACCAGAAATAGGAACTTTGCAATAAATTCCAAATATCAGTTTTAATCATCGCCAGAGTAAAATGTTTTTGTCTTGTTGAATTATTCACCTCTTGTTGACAACCAAAACAATTTTCCATTATAACGAAATGAGTTATGGGCCAGGGCCATGTGGCATCATCAAAATAAAACTTCTCCAAATCATACCTGGTCAGGACTTTGTCTACATCATAAAGTACAACCATATTTTTGACCAATTTGATATTGTATTTGTATTTTTAATGTATCTGGATCAGTTCGTTGTACCTACTTGATTAATCAATCTGAAACAAAAATAAACATCAATAAAATCTCTAATAAAAGAGAATAAAGAAGAGGAAGTGAATAATACTACCTTCCAGACATCTTTCGCATATATAATCAGAGCCTTCAGATCCTCCTATACATTCAGAGCAAAACCAGTTTTTGCATGAAATACATTTCGCTTTTTCTCCAAATATAGAAGACAGACATTTGTGGCATTTTATATATTTAGGTTTTTGACACATCTGTTTGTCTTTAATAGTACTATGATTCTCAGTAGTGACTTTATTTTTAGCTGTAGAAGGAACTGTTGGACGATATGATACTGTGACATTATTATGAATTATAACTGAAGGTTTTTGGGAATGATCTTTAATGGGTCCTAATAGTTCTATAGGTCTTCTTTTTGGTGGTATTGTAATCACTTCTTTCTTTGGGTCAACATAATGACTTTGAAATTTATTAGTACACTGTATCTGTTTTTGACTCCAAAAATTTTTTTCTTCCTTTATATTTAAAGGCTGCACATTGACAACTTTCAAAGGCTCAGATATGTTTGCATTTTTGAGAACAGTGTCAGCAACGGCATTTCCAAAAAAACATATCTCGGTATTAAATACCGAACTCCCTTGAGTATTTTCGACACTAATGGCCTGTGACGGATGTTCAGCGTCTTCTGCCCGAAAGATCAAATCCGTTTCATCAATAGCGTCGAGGTCAATATTTTCAACGGTATTATTAAATTGCTCCGAAAAGTCCAGTAATAGACAAGGATCTTCGACTATATCGCATATTTGATATCCATTATTTGAAGTCTCAGGTCGAATTATAGGTAACTGATCATCATTTACTCCACCAAATACTACAACGTGTGATTTTGGTGAAAAACAGGTACACAGACCTCTCAAGTCCCCACAAAAACAACCAATATCTCTATATTGTATTATGTTCGACTCTCTATTTAGGCTGGTCGATACTTGGTGTAGTTGCATCGTGCCCTTTAGTACCGGTACTTTTGCAGGCAAATTTTTTGCCACTTTTTCCACATTTGCGCTGTCAATCAGGAATACTTTGGTAACTTTTAAACATTGTTTTAACAATGTATAAGCATCCTTTGCGTCTATGACGTCTTTACCAGTGCACACTTTTCGATCAAGAGTGCGTTTGATGCTGCCTCCTATGCCGTCTGCCACGTTTTTACCGTGACCAGCTTCATAAAACGACCAGGTGGTGTATTGAAACTGATACTGTCTTGTATAATAAACCAGTAAATAGAAATTATTTTTCTGTCGATACTGTGCAGACGGTCCATCTGAGTAAAAGTGTATTATCGTCGTTTCAGGAAACTCTTGCTTTACCATGTCAAGAATAGGTGTCAAGTGTGCCCAAATCGCTGCTGGTTGATGGCTAGTATTATCCGATAATGTACAAAATGATTGAGAACGGTTTTTCAGAAACACCATTCCCGTATGCAGACATATTTGAAGATTCGATGCCCCGTAGTGCATTGACTGGATTTCCTCAGCGAGTTTGGATTGATAATTCTCAGAAAAGTCACAAACTATCAAGGCTTCGTTCTCTTTGAGCTCTAATACTGCCTTTTGATACTGACCTTGCTGATGTTTTGTATTGAAATAATGTTTTTTGAATAAAATCAAGTCTCTTTCAAAATCATTTTTCAATTCTTTGAGAGTCCCTTTCTTTGCTGCTTTTGCCATTCTCTTTGTTGTAATTTCTTTTATCGCTTCACCGTCTTTTTTCTGATATGTGTGATCTAATCTCTCCCAACGTGGCCATTCTACTTGTTTTTTAAACTCCTCTTCGCTCATTTGATGATACTGTACTTTTTTGTCCTTGCATTTGTTACATTTAGACCATATGCACTCATAGTTATTCATATCGCATGATACTTGGCTTAAAATATCTTGTATACTGCCTGTGAGTAAACCATGTTTTGCCATAGAAGAATGAAGAAATCCAAAGTTGCTGTGTTTTATACACAAGCAAGTAGATCTTGAGGATAAGCCAGGCGATAATACGAAAAACGGCTTGTATAAATAAAATGTAGTAAAACCGTAACGTCCATTTTCAGCTTTATACTTTTGGAAAGTATTAACTAGCGTCTCTAGCAAATATCGGATTTGGACCTTTTGTTTGTTTTTTGTTCTAACTTCTTTTTTTGCCGGCAGTAATACGGCTAATGTCATCCCTTGTATAAAATTTAGTTATCTCTTGTCTCTCACAACGTCTCGTTTTCTTTTTATTTTGTCTAACTTTGTCTTTTAGACCCAACATTTTTGAGATCATCGTTTTATTACCTGAATTTAATGCCAATTTTTTGAGGGTTCGTTTTTCTTCTATTTTAAAGCAACTTTGGTAGGTCGTTTTAAGAGTATTTTCCAATATTTCTTCTCTCGCTTTCATTTTCAATATTTGTAAATTCAGGTCTTTGATCTCCTTATCCTTCTTTTGTTTTAACCTTTGGTATCGTTTCCGATAAGTATCGTTCTTTTTTCTTAAATTTTCAATCTGTCTTGTGTAATTTCTGTATTTATTTACAAGGAATTTGTTTTTATTTCTCAGACTATGTATGAATTTTTCTTTTGGTAAATTATATTTTAAGTTTTCTTGTTGTGTAACACTACTAGGCTCGGGTATTGAACTAATGTTATTTTGAGAAAAGTCGTGTTTCTTGGCTTTCCCTTGCTTTTGCCGGCTTTTCCTTTTTTCTTTTCTCCACCTTTCTCGTCTAATTTCGGCTTCCTCTGGTGTGAGTTCTGATACTTTTTTCTTTTTCGACTTAACTTTAGCTAAATTCTGTTTTTTCTGTCTTTCAAACTCGTCAGGACGATTTTGTTTAAGCCTTTCTCTATATCGTTGAGTTCTTTCAGCACCACTTAGTGGCATTGTGATGTAGAACCAGCCTTATGAGTCAGTTTGGTGACTTTAGTGGTCCGCCCTATATGTGACAACACAAAACGTCACTGAACTGACTGTCACATTATCCAAGTTAAACGCAAAAAAAAATCCTTTCGCACCAAATAAAATTATATTTTTCTAAAATTACTAATAAAACCGTTTCTTGAATAAAACCAAAAATCAATGGAAAGTAGTTCAATACTGTGACACAAATACGTAATAAGAAAAAAGGCTTCAAACATGACTTACCAAATTGCGACCAACCACCAACACCAACAAAACACCCTCTTTATTTCACGAATTTAGCAAACTGACAGGTTTTAAAAATTGTGGATGATCCTTAGTGGGTAGTGTTGCAAGTTTTTAGAATTATAACGAGTTTAGTAGAAAAAATACTTGCATTTGGACCGTCACTGTGCTGACATGTCCGGTCGGATCGAGTTTTGAGGTCCTTTACAAAAATGTAATTTACGCCTGTAATATTAGGGCTTTACTATTAATTTTTAATTAGTGAGTTGGAAAAAGGAATCTACTATATTTAGAACAAAAATTTGACAACGTTTTTGTACGAAAATTTCCGGTAATTTAGGTTTACTCAAAGTGGTTAAGCACTGGGACAAGTAAAAAATGGCTTCTTTTAGTATTCGAATTATTCATAATTAAATTAATTAAGTATATATACAGAACTATTGTTGATCAAAAACAAATTTAATACATTTGGGATCGATTCATTAAAAAATAAAAACTATACACTTTCATATTAAAACACAATACAACTTCGAAAACGTGGGACAGCGTAAAAGTGAAGGGTGCAAGTTTTAGTGAAAATGCCCATATATGTTCTGTGGTAGGGGAAGATCAAAGAAACGATAGATAGACTGTGTATGGATGGCGGCACACTACCGAGATGACGACTAATAGAGAAGTATGTATGGAAGAAAATACACGTTAAGACAAAGACAAAGACTTATTCACAGATAAATAAGGTTACAAAAGTTCTTACAATGGTAGTATAATAGTAGCCTAACATATTTAACCTATTGACCGCCACGTCAAAAAAGAAAAGACGTGCCCTCGGCGCCAAGCTACGAATTATTCCTTGAAATCTGTTATGTAGTCATGACCGTGGCGTGCTGGGCACATTTTGCGCTGTCATCTATACATGACTGTGGCGGTCAAAAGGTTAATCGTAACATAATGACATGCAAATTTTTGGTATACAATTAGATAATTTTAATTTAAACTGAAGGAATTATTTTATAGTATAGAAGGAATTCTCAATTAACCAACTGCGTAAAGCACTTCTGAAGCGGACCATTGGAAGTTCTTTAATTCGGTTAGGAATCTTGTTATAAATCTGAATACACATAGGATAGCAACTGCGCCCCTATAGTTCCGTTTTCATTCTAGGAATAAGTAATTAATATATTAGGATATCTAGTTTTGAACTTACATTTATCACTCAGTTTTTCAAACATCTCACGGTGAGATTTGGTAAATTTACATACTTCCTCAATATAAATAAGACGCTGACAACACTTAAACCGCGGTCACTGTCAGACTGCCTAGAAAAGAAAGAGAAGTGCGATGACATAACGCTTGTGCAAAATATGAAGCAATTATCTATTTACTCAAAATTGAGTTGAGTAATCGAAAATAAAAAACAACCAAGTTCTGCATTCAAATAAGACGTTCTTGTTAATTAAATGTGTAACATATGTTGATATTTAATACAGATATTTTGGATTGGAACTGAAGGTAAGAGGTTAGTTTAACGTTAGTTTAACGTTAGTTTGTATCGAGATTACTTTTCCGCTACCTTAATCTATACAGACTTGGCAATTTTTTTTTATTTCATTTGTGTCTTGTCAGCGTCTTTTTTTCTTTCTGGGAAGCCCCGGCAACTTAATTGTATAGATTTAAGACGCTAACAACACCTAAACCGCGGTCACTGTCCGATTGCATAGAAAAGAAAGAGAAGCGCGATTACACAAAGCATGTAATTTATTGCAAAATATGAAGCAATTATCTATTTACTCAAAATTGAGTTGAGTAATCGAAAATAAAAAACAACCAAGTTCTGCATTCCAATAAGACGTTCTTGTTAATTAAACACGTAACATATGTTGATATTTAATACAGATATTTTGGATTGGAACTGAAGGCAAGAGGTTAGTTTAACGTTAGTTTGTATCGAGATTACTTTTTCCGCTACCTTAATCTATACAGACTTGGCAATTTTTTTTTATTTCATTTGCCTCTTGTCAGCGTCTTTTACTAAACAGTGGTTTACAGGATGTAAGCGGGTATACATTACAAATCACACGTATACACCTCTTTTGTGCTAAGCTCCTTAGAGATGCACCGAGTTCCCCCATACCAGTATACCATACGCAGCCGACGATCACAAATAAATTGGGATAACGACATGATCAGGTCTTATCCATAAGCAAGATTGTACAAAATGTCTTTGATTGCCTCGTTGGTCTACGACTGCTAATCGTAGAGTCCTGGGTTTGGTATTAAAATTGGGCAGTGTGATTATTATTTCTCTCGCATTTTGTGGGACTGATTTTATGAAAACGGACGGAGGTGTGTAACAGGAAGTGACAGCTTGAGCATGGAATAAGTAAGTACTTTTTAATAGCATGAAATTAGTGTAGGTACTCATGGAATTAGTAAGTACCCCAACAAACAAAAACGTCATTTATGTCTTGACTTATACGACATAAAGTTGAATAGCAGTCTTATAATGATAGTGAGATGACTACTAGGTCCTTTAGACGTCTTTAATTTAACTTAGTCACGCGACGCGACACAAAGACACCGCGTGTAGCGCTACAAGCGGTGCCTTTGTGTCGCGACGCGTCGCGCGACAAGTCGCGCCAGTATGTAGGAGCCTTTACATGTCAATGATTAATTTGAGCGTTTTAAGATCAGACGTCATCTCTCCCGCTCACAAAAAACTTTTATATTCGATAACTACTTTCAAATCGCGCGCCGCGAGGGCTCCTATTCGGAGCCATTGGGGCGTTATCGGTGGTGGTCCACAAATAGAGTATTATTTTCTTAAAACATAACATCCTGTAATCCCCGAAGGGTTAGCCAGAGGTGTATCTATAGTACACCCACATTTCACCAGTTATGTTTAAGTCACATGTAATAGGAGTCGACCGGGCACAAATCCCGACTCCGGGAGAAATTCCTGATAGAAAAAACCTAATAATACTTTGCCCGTCCTGGGTATCGAATCCAGGACCTCATGCTCAACAGTAGCAATTGCGATCACTAAAAAATTATTTGCGTAGGTACATAAAATAATAATATGTAACCTTGACCAACGACGCAGTTCTTATTGTTTTGACTATAATTTAAATAAATAATAGGGCGCACTCTATCTAGCAATTGGACCGCAAGTAAGGAGAGTTATGTAGACAAGCTAGACCGACGACCGGTGACCCAGAGAAAGTTGTAGGAATCCACTGATACTGCCTGTATCAGTGGATTCCTACAACCTTCTCTAGGGACGATTTTTTGGTGAGCCGTCTGTCTAGGGATGACTGGCGCGACTTGTCGCGTGACGCGACACCGGTAGAACAATTTCCATGACGAAGTTTTCTTAGAAATTGTTCCACTGGTGTCGCGTCGCGTGACAACCTGCCTAAGTATTTCATATACCTAATGCTATATAGATATACTAATAAGCAATAACATCATATTATGACCCATTGGCATTATAAACCTTACGTAATTATGTATATTTTACGTCTGCATTCAACTCTTGTCCGGTGTAAACGTCACTGATTCACAGTGTCGTTTATCTGCCGCTCAGACAGAGGATGTTGGATGTACGAGTGTTACGAGTAACTAACATCAATGTGCTCGCCGCCAACGAAGTCGTGGATTTGGAGATCCGTGGGCATTTTTGGAAATTGTACCTGAGTAAAATAGAAAATATGTGGGATAGATACCCACCTGAGAGCAGTGGTGGCCCAGTGGTAACGGCCGCGACTTACGAGTTGTAGGTCGTAGGTTCGAACCCGGACAGGCGCTTTACTTTGTGTAAATTATTTCATCACCACTGCTCTCAAAACGGTGAAGGAAAACATCGTGAGGAAACCGGCATGTCCTAGAACCAAAAATTCGAAGACATGTGACATCTACCAACTCGCACTGGGCCCGCGTGGTGGATTACGGCCCACTCCCACTCACACAGAGGAGGCCTGTGTCCCAGCAGTGGGAACATTATAGGCTGATTATGTATGTATGTATGTATGTAAGATACCCACCTAAACTCGATCAAACATTTGCATGTTGAGCGGAAAGCAGACGGCAGCGGTCTGCGTTCAGGGTCAGATAGAAATAATTACCTTCGGAAATGATTAGCTATATTAATTAGGTACCTACTTTCCTTGGATCATCATCTCCCTAGCCTTTTCCCAACTATGTTGGGGTCGGCTTCCAGTATAACCGGTTGCAGCTGAATGCCAGTATTTTTACATGGAGAGACTGCCTATCTGACCACAACCCAGATACTGGGTAATACAATACCCCTGGGTAAGACTGTTTGTTAGACTTTCGGGCTTCTGAAGACCTGTAACGACAGTCAAAGATCCGCGAATGACAGCCGGGACCAACGGCTTAACGTGCTTTCCGAGGCTCCAACCGCGGTAAGCGTAGCTCGACCCATGCGGCTATTGATTGCTGTTGTACCTACTTTCCTTGGACATAAAAAAAAAAACATGGATATAAATAATAAAAAATATTTTTAAATCAGACTGAAATCCATAGAATGTTAGTAACTACAGTAAAACTAGTGAAAACTAGTGTTAGCCCTTAGTTAAAAAACATTATTTACCTATTTCCTAATGTGGGTATTACCGTAGTGCTGGACGTAACGCGTATCCAGCAAATTACGTTAGCTGCAATCGCAGGATTAAAAAAAAACCAAAAATGATTTTACATACATTATTTAAAATAAAATAAAAGAACTACATTAATTATCTCTAAATTAGCCTAAGTGCCTATTCGAAGTATGAATATGGAATGGAATTTTACAGAGTTACAATACGAGTAAGGGGGTAAACTAGGTCCGTGCGTCACGAAGTGCTATCTCAGCTCGCCGATTCCATCGTTCGTTAAATTTGCAGCGTATGTTTCTATGCTAAAAGTATTGAGTGCTGAGTGAGTCCCCTTATGCAGCTGCGTGTAACAAGCATGTCCACAATAACAGCCAGGATGCTGTTGGTGCTGGCGCGCAACCTGCCGAGCACCGGCGCATCGTTTGCGGAGCACGGCGTGGTAGCCGCAAACGTAGGCGTCCGCGAACATGCCCGACGCACAGCACCAGCGCGGCAGCCCCAACAACGCCTTGAACGCATTGTTATATTGGACGCGCAGGGCGCTGGTTGATCTTTGCATATAATGAGCCCACAACTCACAAGCAACACGTGTAAAGTGATGAACAATGCGCTCTAAACATTGTTAAAATAGCACTAATATCCTGAAATTCCAAGGGATATGCAGCGAGTCTTGTCTGATGCATAACACCAACTAATCCGTCTTAATGGTTGGGTAATCGCCGTTGACCTTGGGGTCGTGCTCACGCCGTGCGGCCGTTCGGTTTCATAGGGAATATATATTTTAAGTAACGAAAATATATCATATCACAGAATTATAGATAGCAAAATAGTCTGTTCATACAAAAAGAAATCATGAAAATAACTTCATTAGTTTGAAAGTAATGTAGTTCTTTATACTTTGAGTAGAATTCCTGAATTTATTTCATAAAGTTTTTTACTACAATACTTAAAAGTTCACATATAGAATTGATGTGTATGCGTTCTAGTTTAACATACATTTTTAGCTTATCTTACTTGTATTAGGTATATGATGGCGTAGGTAATAACAGATCTAAAAGTCACTACAATCATATATCTGCGCCTTAAGCGTGGTGGCAGGCAGCAGGAAGGAATACGGATGGGTTTTAGTCAGTAAGAGTCTGACACACCCTCCCGCTCCGGAGCGGGAGAAGTTATTTGATGATTTCCCACCCTCAAAAAAAAAAAAAAGCGTGGTGATTACCTTGGATACCTTGGACTGCGATCCCATATCTACTCAGGTTTGGGAGATACCGAGCTGATGCATATATTTAAACCAACCATGTCGTCGGCTGAAAGTCGTGAAAGCCAATAAAGAAAGCATGAAGATTGCATGAATGGAGGTGTCTTCTTATAAACACATGAATTTTTACACCCACGTTTCAACAACACAGAAAAAGTCAATAGGTATTATTTTTTAACAATGATCCATGCAGAACCTTTGAAATATAATTGCAAATAAAATTCATGAAAGGAGAGGCGATTATAAACTGTCGGCAATGAATAGTGGAGGTAGAATCGCGCGCGTGTCCGGAATAGCAATATCTCATCTTTGTGATACGCTTGCGGCACTCAGGCGGAGATACGGAGACGAGCGGAGCGGGGGATGAAGCGATTTGCTTTTAATTTGTTTATCATAATCTTAAGGAAAAACATCGTGAGAAACCGCGGGGCGCAGCTATAAGTTCAGACTTATAGTTAACTAGCAGCGTCCCGCGGTTTCACCCACATAAGTATCGATCCTAGGAAATAACATCCAAATCCGTTCAGCCGTCTAAGCGTGAAAGCAAAACAAACAAACTCATTTTCGCTTTTATAATATTAGTTAGGATACCTGTTATCCAGTGTCCGGAAGAGAACCGGAGTTCCCGACATAGCCTGCAAAGTAAGAAAGCTGAAGTGGCAGTGGGCTGGCCATATGTGTCGAAGGACCGATGGCCGGTGGAGCAGACCTGGAGGAGAGAGTCCTGGAGTGGAGACCGCGTATTGGCAAGCGTAGCGTGGGACGCCCCCCAGCTAGATGCACCGACGACCTTAAAAAGGTGGCTGGGACAGACTGGATGCGGAAGGTGGAGGACAGGGTGTTGTGGGGCAGAGGAGAGGCCAGCAGTGGATTGTTATAGGCTAAGTTGATTGATTGATTTGATACCTGTTATAAGTCTGAAATCACTAACCCGTCTTGAGCAATTGTGGTGATCAATGCTCTTGCCTTCTCTGTACAGGAAGAGGCCTTTGCTCTACAGCGGTACAATAATAGGCTGGTATTATAGGCGTTAGCCAGAAGATAATATTGTTCAGTTCAATCAAATGTGTTCGAAGGTTTGCATTTAAGAGGTAAATAATAAGAATATCTACCTAGTGTCATTAGACCAAACTCTACCAACCAAAGCTCTACCATCTATAGAGATGGTAGAGCTTTCACAGCGGGCCCTATGAGTATACCAGCGCTGCGGTATTTATTTTTTAAATATCGCAGCATTATGCTGAGATAGGAGCCTTTTGGTATCGCGCATAGTCGTTTTTATTGATTTTCTTTGATGTTTTTTGTTTATTCGATGTTTAGTTTTAAATGCTCGTTTTTTTACTTCTTTTATTTCTTGTGCGTGTCCCAAATAAAATATTGTTATTTCTTTCTTTTAGACGTGAGACGGTAGAGCGTGTTTTGGGCGTGGTGGTGTCTACGGGAATTTATTATTTATTTATTTGTTTATATATACTTTATTATACACCACAAAAATACATGACAAAAAATAAATCAAACACTACAAAATATACAATGGGCGGCCTTATCGCTTTCTGCGATCTCTTCCAGGCAACCTTAGGATGGACAGTGATTTGCCTGGACATAAAGTGGAGCTGTCGTTGGTGTAAAAAATAAATAAATACAATATACTAAAATTGATACACAGATATATATATATATCCGAAATAATATATACATAAATACATACATATTAAATGTATAAGCAACGAAAATAAATGAAGACTATAGATAATTAAATTACAGTTACGAGAACAAGCTCACAGCGACAAGTAATGTTCCTTTACGAGTCTTTTAAATGCGCGTTTTATATGAACTGGCAAAGCATTCCACAAACGAGTGGCCTGGACAGTAAAGGATTTGTCGACGAACGTTGTGGAATGCATAGGCATTTTAAGCTTCAAGTTATCTGATGACCTTAAAAATTTCGTGTGGGAGTCGCCAAGAAACTGGAAACGTTCCTTGAGATAGAGAGGGGTGGAAGGGGAAAAGAGGACATTATACAAAAGGGAAAGAATATGAGCATCTGTATATATAGAGAAATTCTCGTTGACAGATATCCTCTGTCACATTCTATGTTTGAATTTGAACCTTTTGTGGCTGTCGGTGAATCGTAATACCTTCTTGATCGTAGCAACGTTGCTTGCATTGCTCCTCGAAAATTGGTGGCTAAGTTTGGTCACTTTAAAACTTACATTTATGTTGAAGGATCCAGCTGCCAATATATTCACATAATAATCGCCATAGCCGTACACTGACACTTCAAAATAACTCACAATTGGCACTAAGCTTTTACCCTTACCACAAAGCCACGCCGCGCTCATAAAAGCGTCGTAAGCATAGCCTTAACTCCGCAACGATGTCTTCATGCAGCTACATAAAATTCGATGCGCCCGCGCCGACCCTGGCTTGCAAGAGACAGCGTACCGTAGCCAATAATATCGTTCTTAGGTAGGTATAGCTTTATGTAGAAACTACATAGCGTTTTGATGTAGATTTGTTTGTGAATAATAGGTATGATTTTTGTGTCATTTTCAGTAATAAAAAACAAATTATTTAAAAAACAAAAAACCCGCAGGCGGGGACAAACAAAAGTTACACCATATTTCAGGTTATTGGTTTGTCCGGAGGCCTGCGATACCAAAATTCTATAAATTATAATGCTTGTTTTACTCTTTTTAGTTTTAACAGTTGGGTTTTTGTTTTTTAAATAATTTGTTTTATTTCGCTTTTTAGTTTTATTAATATATTATATATATAGAATTGACTCATTACTACCTAGCTATTATTTGGTATCAATATTGTTATAATTTAATTACTGGGTATCGTGTTACCCAGTAATTGGGTTGTGGAGGTCAGATAGGCAGTCGCTCTATGTCAAATACTGGTATTCAGCTGTATCCGGTAAGACTGGAAGCCGAACCCAACATAGTTGGGAAAATGGCTAGGCAGATGATGATGATTGTTGTAATTTATATTAATTTATATATAAATATTATGTAGCCTATGTCACTCCAACATTATGAAGACGAATCTAACGACATCTGTTATGTTAAAATCCATCAAGCTGTTTAGGCTACAGAGCGTGCCAAAGAAATAGACATACATACATACATACTCTCGAAAACATTACCCTCCTTCTGGGGCAGTCGGGTAAAAAGTCTGAAATCGCTAACCCGTCTTGAACAAGCGTGGTGATTGGTGCTGGTGTCCTATCTGTCTGAGAAGAGGTTTTGCCGTGCAGTGGAACAATAATTGACTGATATTATTATTTTTCAGTAACAGTACAGGATTGCCTTTTCTGTGACCGCTTGTATGCAAGTTCCGTGAAATACCTGTACTATGCAATTTCCATATCCACATTACGAGCTGGTTCTCTGTCATTCTCCTATTGGGATCCAAATCCATTTTCAACATAGCAAAAAGAGTTCTTCGTTTGGTCGTCTCCTTAATTTACTGAAAGCCTCTTATCTCTGATTTACTTTGGGATTTAGTCTCAAGTGGAACCTCAACATCCGTCAACTATGAAGTCATGGATGGCACAAGCTAGCTTAGCAAGCTAGCTTACTTCTTCTTCTATTCGAGTTGATTGACGACTACTCAAACTTTGTCCGACCAGTAAGAAGCTACGGACAGCTCTGTTATTCGCTTCGTTCAAATCCTGTAATGTGCAAACGGTTCTTTACCTAGGAAGGTAAAAAAGTAATCGTCTGGTCGACTAGACGACACCATTTTTTGTTTGATTTTTATTTAAAAAGAACAACAAACAGCTATAATATAAACATAGAAACAAGAAATACAGCCCTTAACGCTGTTCACAGATTGACTATAGGATACAATACAGTGAAAATAATCGCTCGCTTGGGCTACAAACACAGGTTTTTTTTCTAACTTATTAAATGAACTATCGTATTTAAGATGTATATTTTGTGTATAATGCTCAAGAAATGGTACGAAGAAGAAAAATATATAATAACATTCAAGAAATTTCTTTATGTATAAGCCCTTTGAACCTATAGGGAGCACCGGCAAATATGTCTATATGTTCATAAGTCCTATTGTAGGAATCGACCATTCTGCGAACAGGCGAAAGCAACCCAAAGTTGGACTTGCAAGTCCTAGCTAGTGATAATTTGACAGCATCTTTCGCTCGTGGACTATCTTATGAACCGCAACGCATAACATGTTGGACAGTCCAATGCAGTCAAATTTATTTCTTACAATATTATATTAATGCATGGCTTCTAAGTACCTACTACGTCTATTTTCAAGTGTTACCACGGATTCCGTTGAACGTTATTTTATTTAGTAGTATTTCATGGTCTACCTTGTCGAAAGCCTTACATAAGTCCGTATACACTGCATTCACTTGTACACGGTTGTCAACAAAATCAAACAAAAACTAAGAAAATAATAATAAATTACTATTTTTCGACCGCCGTTTGACAAAACCGTGCTATTGTTGAATTATGATGTTGTGGAGTACAGGATGATTTTCGTTATGGACTAACCTTTCAAAGAGTTTCGACAAGGTAGACAGGATGGAAATGGGACGATAGTGTTCTGCGCTGTGTTTGGATCCACTTTTGTGAACGGGCACAATATAGGCATGCTTGCACAGTTTAGGTACTCCCTCAGATATAAATTTATTATAAGATAAAGGTTCGCAGAGAACTTTATACGTATTGTAATTACCAACGTCATAATTTATTGTAATCTCGTAATGGGAGACCACAATTAGGAATCTAATAAGGTTCCAACTAAGAAGGTGAAATTGAATTCATGGTCATCCTCTGGTTTAGAAGGTGAAATTGAATTCATGGTCATCCTCTGGTTTCAACATGGTGAAATTGAATTCATGGTCATCCTCTTTTTATTTTATTTTTTTGGTTAGGAAATTATCAAATAACTTCTCCCGCTCTGGGCAGAGCGGGAGGGTGTGTCAGACTTGTGATCGTCGGAAAGCAGATATCGCATCTGCTTTCCGACGATCACAAGGCGGCCCGCGTCAGAATGTGTAAGAAAACTCTGCAAAGTTTCAACCGAGGAGAGTCAAATCACGTCTACGACATCATCAGTGGTGACGAATCTTGGATCTATGCCTACGATCCTGATTCCAAACAACAATCTACAATCTGGGTCTTTCAAGACGAGCCAAAGCCGACTAAAGTTGTTCGTTCTCGAAGCACTTCAAAGAAGATGGTGGCCACGTTCGTTGGAAAAACCGGCCATGTTGCGACTATTGCACTTGAAGATCGTAGAACGGTTAACGCAGAGTGGTATACCACAGTTTGTTTACCACAAGTCATCGCCGAACTTCGAAAATCTAACTCAAAGCGACGCATCATCCTGCACCACGACAACGCAAGCTCACACAGCGCAAGCTCACACAGCGCTCGTCAAACGTATTATAGTATTATATAGTATTTGAAGCAGGAAAAGTAGAAATTCTTGACCATCCTCTATACAGTCCAGGGGGGTAACCATCACCTCTTATAGCAGTATTATTTCAATATTACTTCAGCGTGAGAAAGAGATGGAGCTATAAGTCCTGTATAGCTCCATCACTTTCCCACTGTGAATTAATATTATAATAATACTGCTATAAGAGGTGATGGTTACCCCCCTGGTCATGGTCTACTCATGTGCCAAATTTCGTCCAAATCCCTTCAGCTGTTTTTGCGTGAAAGCGTTACAAAACAACCCACTTTCGCATTTATAATATTAGATAGGATGATTTGAATGGTAAGCTAAAGCCGAGTTATTGATTCACTGGAGTAATATGACTTGTGCTAGCTGTCACTTTGTGTTATAAAATGGTTATATTGATTGTAATGGTGATCGTTTAGTTTAATCGATTTATAAAAGTGTAAAATAAATGTATAAGTACTAATACGTGTATTCGATATAGAGGTGATGGTTACCCCCCTGACCTAAGCCCTAACGATTTCTTTACATTTCCTAAAATTAAGAAAAGTCTTCGTGGTAAAAGTTGTTATTATTATTATTATTATTATTATAAAGGTTCCAGTCCGGTGAAGAAGCAGTCGACGCTTCCAAGTTAGCCATTTTGAACTCCCCCACTTTAGAGTGGAATAAATTTTATAATAACTGGTTTGAGCGAATGGAAAAGTCTATTAAGCTACGTGGTGAATACTTTGAAAAACAATAAAAAGTACTTTATGGTTCTAGTTGTGTTTTTTTCTTCAAACGACAAAACTTAAAAGGCATGCCTCGTACACAAAGTTGGTGTTCAAAAATGGAGTCATTTACATTTGAGTTAGTTTAGATAACTAACGCAAATGTAAATTTAAAATTAAATATAAAATGTAAATTATGAAAAAAATTAAATACCAATAATCTAGAAAGTCTGGTTATCTATATTAACATAATAAAGCTGAAGAGTTTTTTTTTTCTTAAACGTGCTAATCTCTGGAACTAAGTAGATACCAGGTCGGATTTAAAAATTATATTTTGCATTTGATAGCCCAATTTTAACAAATGAGGTGTCCTTAGATTCGTCTTAATTGTGGGAGTGACATAGGCTATTTAATATTTATATATTGCATCTGCAAATACAAAAAAAAGGATGAGAAGGTTTTTTTTTTAAATAAATTGCAACAATATTGGTATCAAATAAAAGCTAGTAATTTTCAAATATATTTATGTATAAATATTAATAAAACTAAAAAGCTTGAAATAAAATAATTATATAAAAAAAACAAAATACCCGACTGCAAAAACACTTAACTGAAAAGAGAAAAACAAGCATATATCTATAGAATTTTGGTATCGCCGGACAAACGAATAACCAGAAATGTAACTTGTATGTAACTTTTGATTGTCCCTCCCCGCCTGCGCCCGCCTATAATGCTTGTTTTTCCCTTTTCAGTTAATATATGTTTTGCAGTCGGGTATTTTTAATTATTTTTTTTTTATCAAAAGCGACTATGGTAAGTTTGAAAATCAAAACTTCTTTTGCGCTTATTATTTTTTTTTTTTATGCCATTCGATATGCGCACATCTAATTTAGTAGGTACGTAACTTGGCACCCTAGTTTTTATTACTTATTAAAATGGTAAAAAAGCAGTTTTGTAGCGTAGGATCGAATGACCATCAGTTTAAATTAACTTCTGTCCTTCGCATATGTACCGCTATTCATGTAAGAACGTTTAGCTCAGTAATAATCATTATAAAGGCTATTAATGTTCTCTTAGTAAGCACTAAGAGAACACCGCTACAATTAATGGTCATAGTGGGATAATACTGCAATCAACGTACTATTACTATTGATGAATGCCGCCTGCACAGTTGGTTTAATCCTGCACAATGATAGAACATTATAATATTTCCCTATAACTTTTGTGGTGTGATAGCATGACATAGCCTAGATTATTAGCAGCCAGTATGTAAGGGAAAAGCTTTTTCATTTCTCGTACTCGGAAAGTAGTGTTTGTTTGATCCGAGTAGCGGGTGGAAGACGCCCTCTTTGGGCGGGAAAGACTCATAGTAATTGCTTCCCTCTACAGGGCGGAAATGAATTTTAAAAATAGAACTAAATTTGGTTAGGTAGTCGGCTACGAAATTTTTAAAAACTTAAAAAAATTATCGATTAAAATAAAAAATAAAAATGCTGCGGTCTTGTGAGTGTATAAACAGCCGGTGTGAATAAAAAAACATCTATTAAGCAGGACGTGACGCGGTGTGTTCCATATTTAAAATAAAATAAAAACTTTTTACAAAAAAAAAAACAATCGACTTCCAAAAAAAACACTACAAAGTGAAAATTAACTTTAATTTCGGGTCCTCTTTGGATTTGTATTTTAGTTGTTTTGCCACCGACTTCCGAAATCATTTTTCACTTTGTAGTGTTTGTTTTAGAAGCTGGTTGATTTTTTTTGAAAAAAGTTTTTCATTTTTCACTCTTTAGTGGGTCAGTTTGTAATTTAAGTAACAATAGCCTAATGTCAACTGCTCATCACCTTTTACAAAATATTGCTTTTCTTGTTGCAGGGACGTTAATTGTTGAGGAGTTCTCCTGGTAAGAACCAGGAGAACTGTCACTCAACATTATGCATTGAGAAGAGCATTGTGAGAATCGAATCGCAACTCTTTAATTTCATACTTCTTATTAAGTAGTTCCAGTGGCCATCTGTGGTCTTCATCATAAATTCCACTCCACCAAATGGTGCTTTCCGAGACCAAATGCACAAGTTACTATAAAAAATACCTAAATCGCTATAGGTGTGCTTTTAAAATTTGAGGATATCCCTCGATTTCCATGGGATCCCCTCATCAGATTATGATTTGGTGACAATGGGACCACCTCGGGAGCCACCCTTTCAAACAGAAAAAAAAAATCGGTCCACAATGACGGAGAAATCGGCGAACAAACATAAAAAAGCCTAAGTATATACGGTGGAATTGAGAAACCTCCTCCTTTTTTGAAGTCGGTTACAAATAAAAATAGTTTTGAAATTTGGCGGGAAACTAACTCAGTAAACTGTACCGAAATTCAAAATCTCGGTTTTATAGACTAAAGTGATTAAAAATTAATTCAGGCGGTTCTGAAATGGTGACCAAACTACTATTTTTTAATTTCCTTATATATTCGAAATGAAAAGTAGAGGAAAAAAGGAGTACTCGGTCTATAGTCTAAATACCTCGTATGTGAATTAATTCCTTTCGACTCTTTTAGAACAATCTACTATTTCACATCTATGTGCAGAGAACGAACCACCTCCATGGTAAAAAACATTGATTTTCAGCACCTTCTCGCTGCATTTTGACGATTTCAGACTAAAGTCCTGAAATAAAACTGCGTATCCTGAAGTTAAGTTAGCACCCTAAGGTTGTCCATCAATGGTGCCGATTCCCTTGTTCACAAACTAAACTAAATTTAAGTTCAGTGTATCTTTTTCTTTCTATTTCATTAAGAAAAGGACAGAAGATAAATTTTAGTTTAGTCCTGTCAAATTAATCAGCGTTTGACGTAAATTGACGTAATTTTAGTAGGCAAGTTTTTAATCACGTCTAAACTTGTATGGAGTAGTGACAGGCGCTGATTAATTTGACAGGACTAAACTAAAATTTATCTTCCGTCCTCTTCTTAGTGAAAAAGAAAGAAAAAGATGCACTGAACTTAAATTTAGTTTAGTTTGTGAACAAGGGAATCGGCGCCAGTATCTCATAGCCATAACCTATAAACATATATCATCCAACTTATACAGTAAAATACATTATTCATTCCACATCAAACATAGGTGTACAATAAAATAAATAAAATACATTAATGTCACTATAATGACAAGGCTCGGGGTCCAATGTGGCCGTTTTATTATATTACCTGTAATAGGGGGCATTAGGGCGGGGCGGAAGGATTTAATAAGTGAGCGGCGCGCGCACGGCGAAATTGCGATGTTCGATGCGTACGCGCACCGCTCCAGGCGGTGCTAGGGGTGAGAAACAATGATTATATTGATTATCGATATTATTTTATAGAAATATTGTTATATAAAATATTAATAAGTAGGGCTTGTGGCTAAGTAATAAAAGCTGCACGGGTCGATCGATCGGTTAAGCTACGCTTGCCGCGTTTGGGCTGTGGATGGGTGACCATCTTTACATACCAAAACCCCTCCGTGCCTCGGATAGCACGTTAAGCCGTTGGTCCCGGCTGTTATTTGTAGATCTTTACAGTCGTTACGGGTGGTCAGAAGCCCGAAAGTCAGACAACCAGTCTTACCAAGAGGGTATCGTACATACATACATACATAAACTCACGCCTTCTTCCCATGGGGGTAGGCAGAAACTATAGAGCGCCACCTGCTACGCACCTTACTTACTCCTTTTGAAGAACATCATTAATGAGGTCACTATATGTCTTTCTGAGGCGTCCCCCCCCTCCTGGCATTTCCACTCACATCTGCCTTGTAAATACCTTTTCTTAGTCGCCTTTCATTCATCCTCTCAACATGACCAAACCAACTATGCATACTCTTTTCAATTTTTGTCACTACATCTTACTTTAAACCGTATTATATTTTTAAGGGGGTATCGTGTTACCCAGTAACTGGGTTGTGGAGGTCGATAGGCAGTCGCTCCATGTAAAATACTGGTATTCAGCAGCATCCAGTTGACTGGATGCCGAACCCAACATAGTTGGAAAAAGAGTAGGCAGATGATGATTGATAGGAAAACTTTGATTCTGGATTGAATTCGATGGTAGAAGCTAATCCATCTAGATTTATCAGTTTAATTTTCATAATCACTGGTGCCGATTCCCTTGTTCACAAACTAAACTAAATTTAAGTTCAGTGCATCTTTTTCTTTCTATTTCATTATGAAAAGGACAAAAGAACATGCAACTATGCATTAAGAACCCTTCGAGATGAAATTGACTTAAAACAGTTAAAAATAGTATACCACGCGTTAGTTGAATCTAAATTAAGATATAGCATACAATTTTGGGGGAACAGCTACAATTATAACTGCCAAAGAGCTTTTATTCTTCAAAAAAGAGCCATACGTACCATTGTGCGAATTTCACAGACAGAGAGTTGTCGTACACATTTCCTGGTTCTAAAAATTTTAACAGTCCCAGTCTCTACGTGCTGGTACTTCTTACTAACCTTAAGAAACATCTCCATGAATATGAGACATATGAGGAAAGACAGGTTAGGGAGAGTACTCGCAGGAAGGATTTAAGCAGTATAATAAGTCCTTGTTTGAATATTGTTAGGCACAGTCCGCAACATCAAGCAGTGCAAATATTTAATAAATTACCAATATATCTAAAAAGCATAATCTATACATCCGCATTTAAGACTAAGCTTCAAGCCTACCTATTAGATAAGTGTCTCTACTCTCTTGACGAATTTTAATGTTTGACTATGTGCATGTTGTGTCTTCTTATTGTTTTGTTTTAAAATAAATCTTGACATTTTAATTTGCTATGTCTGTCTTAATGCTTTTATTTAGTTAATCTTGATATTTTAATTGTATTGTCTTTAGATCTGAATTATTTTATTTTTTATTTTTTTCTTAATTTTGTTAATTTTTGATATTTTAATTTGTATTATCTAATTTAAGTAATCAATGTAATTAGTTGACTTTACTATATTTAATTTTCGAATATCCAATTAATTATTTTACAATAGATATTAATCTGTTATATGTTATTATTATTATTTTTTTTTTTTTTCTTGACTGTAGGTATAAGCTTTGTTCGTTTGTTTTTTTTTTTTTTCTCTGTATCTTTGTATAGGAATATTTCACACACAATTTTATTGTTACTGAATAAATGAATTGAAATTAAATGAATTGAAGATAAATTTTAGTTTAGTCCTGTCAAATTAATCAGCGCTTGACGTAAATTGACGTAGTTCTAGTAGGCAAGTTTTTAATCACGTCTAAATTTGTATGGAGTAGTGACAGGCGCTGATTAATTTGTCAGGACTAAACTAAAATGTATCTTCTGTCCTTTTCTTAATGAAATAGAAAAAAAAAGATGCACTGAATTTAAATTTAGTTTAGTTTGTGAACAAGGGAATCAGGACCATTGACAAATTTGTGTTATTCTAGATCTTTGAACCATTACAGACGCCCCAGTTACTGTACAAAAATACCTTAGCACTTAGCAATCAGTCTTCATAGAATAGGGCTTCATTCACAACTTTCAATAAGCTCTGTGTCCTCTTCTCTGTCGCTCTGGAAGACGGCTAAAAAGTTGTGTATGACTGCGATAAGCCAAAGAGGATGATGACCCAAGGTGTGAATTGGTACCATGCTAATAGCGGTGAAGGAAAACATCGTGAGGAAACGGGCACGTCCTAGAAACAAAAATTTCGAAGACATGTGACACGCGTGGAGGTCTACGGCCCATTCTCTTTCAAGAAGAGGCACTATAAGCTGAGTATGTTGTTGTATGAAAATATCATGCAAGCAAGTTGTAAAATCGTCCCTTAGCTAAGACCACCGCATAAGTCATTTTTACCAGTTTTACAGGAGACTAAACACTTGTGCGGTGTTGAGAGGCCAACCGACTTGCGGCGCTGTCACTACTTTTCGAATTACGGCTTCTGATTGGCTGAAATCTATATCTTGTGACCAATGGTTAGACGCGCAATGAGCAGTTCCATCTAAAGGCACTCAAATATAAAAACCGCCAATTTTCAACTTGAGCGGTGTTGTAAGCTAAGGGACGAAAGATAATCAGCTAAAAATATTGGCTTTTTATCGACAAGTAAGTTTTCTGTCAGGACAACTTCACGTCCCTACTGGCGTCGTGTGTAATTTATTTCCCATTCAGTGTACTTGCGTCGATTATTATTATTGTTCCACGAACTGCGCCAGCGCACGATATACAACATTGTAGCAATATGTCGCTCTCTACAGTCTCCGCAAAGTTATTGTTTCATACAAATAGCTGGTGGGAAGTTGTGCATTTTTAGTTTCAACAAAGAAGTCCTTGATACAAGCTCTAAAAAGCATAAGAAGTTATCAAGTCAAAAAAGTACCTACTATGGCTGCGTACCATGGCTACATGGCTACGTCGTCTTCTTAGATACGGTCTTCTTATACGGGGTAATTAATTCTTCACAGGCTAAACATTTCTTTATCACAGGGGAAATCCGAGGGGTTGGACCGTTTGAATCTTGTAGACCTTTATTTAAGAAATTATCATTACTAAATACGATTATTTGTTAAAAAGCACTCTGAGCTTATGCTATATACTAAAACCATTAAGACGCTGACAACACCTAAACCGCGGTCACTGTCAGATTGCATAAAAAAGAAAGAGAAAAGCGATGTGACAACGCTTGGAATTTATTGCAAAATATGAAGCTATTATCTATTTACTCAAAATTGAGTTGAGTAATCGAAAATAAAAAACAACCAAGTTCTGTATTTAAATACGACGTTCTTGTTATTAATTAAATACGTAACGTATGTTGATATTTAATACAGATATTTTGGATTAAACTCAAGGTAAGAGGTTAGTTTAACGTTAGTTTATATCGAGATTTTTTTTCAAAACGTGTTGTGGTAACAACCAAGTTCTGGGAAATATGTTCAAAATTAACATATATTTTTGTCGCTACCACAAACTATACAGATTTGGCAATTTTTTTTTCTTAAGGGAAGCCTATTTTGGTCAATTGGGTCTTTTTAGCGCCTTAAAAAGAAAAAAAAAATATTTCAAGAGATCCAACCCGACTGGCGGGCACAAGTTGAAGAAGAACTATTTTAGAACAATTGGTACAATATGTATGTCAAAATCTATAACCAAATACCAATAATGTATTCGGGTTGGATCTAGTATCGTTTGGCAGGAGTTGGGGGTAAAAGGGGCTAAAGTTGGTAGGGGTTGGGTCCCCGATTATAACGCTACCACTCTTATTAAAAGGTAATGCATATTTTTCGAGAAATTAATAAAAAATGTTTCTAACCTCAAATCAGATAAGAAGCGAAAATTAAACGTTAAAATGGGCGATTGACAACCAAATCTGTCCCAGTGTCTGTAGTCAGTATCCAGTATCAGTATTTGTAGTCAGTCCGTGGTATAAAATCTCGTTCCTGGATTCGATTCCCGGGTCGGGCAAAGTGTTATCGGGTTTTTCTATCTGGAATTTCTCAGTAGCAGCCCGGAGTCTGGATTTGTGCCCGGTTGATGGCAATAGGCTCGCCCACTATTACATGGGACTTAAAAATAACTGTCGAAATAAGGGTGTACTACAGGTACACCTCTGCCCAACCCTTCGGGGAAACGAGGCGTGATGTTATGTTACGTAGTTTATAATTTTATTTTGCATGCTGAATTAAACAAACAAAATATGTGGAATTCATCATAATTAAGACCTTTTATGCAAAATAAATATCATACTAAACTAAACCAAATTAAACCTAGCTTTGGGAAATGGGTTTCAGAGAACTGACTAATTTCTTTAGGTTGTTTTATTTTCCTTTTAAGAATTTAAAAGTGTAATGTCTTTACGTAGAAACCATAACTTTAATTCGATAATTAAAAATCAAATATCATCCATGTTAAATCAACTTTTAGGGTTTAAAACTAAAAAAAAAAATTAATAAAATATATTTTTTACATAAGGTATAAAAACTATAAAAAGGAATTCGTCCAATCATAGCGCCTAATCTTGTGTGGCCGCTATTCTATTTCACGGGATATTTAACTGAGAGGGAAAGACATATCCTCTGGTATAAGTAAGAAAGGGATGGTGCTAGAGTTATCTTTGCAGGGCAGGAAATGAGACATCAAAGCTGTCGGCAGTGACCGCGCCAATTAGATAGGCCTCAATGATGTGCAGGATGTCGGAACAGTGCTTGGAAATACACAAAAGATTATTTTGATGATGTAATTGTTGGTGGAACACGCATTTTTGAGTCCCTGCGAATGTGCGTGGAACTAGGGCCCCAAAAGGTGATGTCACTAATTCGGAAGAAAATGGTGCCGATTCCCTTGTTCACAAACTAAACTAAATTTAAGTTCAGTGCATCTTTTTCTTTCTATTTCATTAAGAAAAGGACAGAAGATAAATTTTAGTTTAGTCCTGTCAAATTAATCAGCGCCTGTCACTACTCCATACAAGGTTAGACGTGATTAAAAACTTGCCTACTAAAATTACGTCAATTTACGTCAAGCGCTGATTAATTTGACAGGACTAAACTAAAATTTATCTTCTGTCCTTTTCTTAATGTAATAGAAAGAAAAAGATGCACTGAACTTAAATTTAGATTAGTTTGTGAACAAGGGAATCGGCGCCAATGTCGAGTCGAGATGGCCCATTTAGTTAAATTTGTCAGCAGTAACATGTTTACAAGGAAATAAAGCTTCGCTTTTAATTCATGACCTGTACAATTTCATACATAGTAATACCTAATTCAAAAAGGATCGCCCCCTATTGCACGAGACATAATTGGTGAAATGTGGGTGTATTAATGTACAACTCTGCCTTACCCTTACTATAAGTAGGTTAGGTAAGTAACTTACTGTTATGTTATGTTTTAGAAAAGGATTTCCTAGCTATGACGAGAAAACTATTTCCGTAATTTATCAAAATCGAAATAAAAAATAAAAATATTGTATTTCACATAAACCTACATGGACACCTATGAAACTTCAGCTAGCTAGGTACATGGTTCCAGTTGGTCGTTTCCTATGGAGAAGAGCCGGCAAGAAACTCCACGGTTACTCTTTTAAAAATAATTGGCCTCTACAATGTTTCAAATTACAGTGTTAATAGGTATGGGAGGAGAGTGTAGGCCTGTCAAGAAGTACCAGGTACTTAACAATAAATGGTCTACAAATCAGTTCTCATATTCACAAAATATAAAAGAATCTATGTAAAATATTAATAAGATAATAAAAACATATTTAAACCAAATGACATGTTTGCCATTACAACTGTAACAAGTCTTAATTAGTATCCTGTCCACAAAAAAAAATATACTAATAGTTTGATATCAAAATTGTATGCCCTTTGGCGTCGAGACCCTCGGTCTGTGGGGTCCCAGTGCGCATAAATTATTTGCGGAAATCGCGAAACGTCTAGTTGATGTACCTGGTGACCGAAAAGCTGGCGGATTTCTCGCGCAACGCACCAGCATTGCACTTCAACGAGGAAATGCCGCATGCCTCCAGCATCCTCGGTACAATCCTGCCGGGGTCGCGGGAAGGTACTTATGGGTCACTGAGGCCCCCGCAACACAGGCAACAGGAAGGAATACGGGTGGGTTTTAGTAAGTAAGAGTCTGACACACCCTCCCGCTCCGCCCAGAGCGGGAGAAGTTATTTGATGATTTCCCATGATGAATCCTCGGTACAATGCCTCGACTGCATCGAGAGCCTTTTTTAACAGATTTAAAAAAGGAGGTTTCTCAAGTCGACCGTATTTAGGTTTAACTTAGTTTTAATTTAATTTAGTTAATGTTAATAATCATCTCGTAATTTGGTTATGTAAATAATAAAAATATTATGTTAAGGTTACACATACTTATGTGTAAAAGAGAAAATAAAACAAACATCGTAATTTGGGAGCAGTTCATAGACATTTAGATAGATATGCCGTATGTGAGGTACCAGGGAAGCCACGTGTGCAAAAGGAATTATAGCCAAACTTCCTTGTCTTCGACGTAGTCTTTAATCTTATAATACCTATGCGTTTATGATAAGGACCCGTTTGAGGTGGGTTTATCACTTGTTATTCTAGTTGTTGCTACGAAACTACAGGGTCATATTAAATTAGCTAGCTGAACTCCGCAGACGTTGGGTTTCGATATTTAAACACGACAAATAAAATAAAAAAAAGTATTAATGTTTTTTTTTTGGTCAACGACTTCTGGTGCTGTTGTTACTTGAGTTGAGTAAAACTTTATTTTTATTTAATTTTTTCGTGTTTAGATATCGATATATCACGTCTGTCTAACAAAAAAAATGTTTTTAATCTGCTATTTCAAGTGACTACAATAACCGCGGTTGATGACCCAAAAAAATGTAATCAAATTAATTTATTTTTTGTTTGATCATGTTTAGATATCGATACTCATCACGTTTGCGGAGTTCCGCTAGCTAATTTATTTTGACCCTGTAGTTTCGTAGCAACAACTAGAATAACAAGTGATAAACCCACCTCAAACGGGTCCTTATCATAAACGCATATTATAAGATTAAAGACTACGTCGAAGACAAGGAAGTTTGGCAATATTCCTTTTGCACATGTGGCTTCCCTGGTACCTCATAAACTATAATAAAAGCAGCAAAAGCTTAAGGTGCTAAAAGTTTTGATTAAAATGATCAGTTTCAAATTTTTCGCCATTTACGTTTTCGGGGCATCGTTAGAAGAATCAACAGTTATTGCTTGTCTGACCTCATATGGCTAATTGCCACGTATCCCACATCAATTCACACTCAAAAGCTTCTCAAGCCCTCGTAAACCAATTGAGCTACTGGTAATCCTATCCGGGTCATCATAACCCTAGGTCCAAATGTTAATTGTCGTCTGGCTCAGCGTCTGCTGGCCTATAATTACACGATTAAGTGTTATTGCGCTCTGCCCAATAGTTACGTTACAAACAAACGATTTTTAGGGTACCGTAGACAACAAGGATATTTCGATTCAGGAATCCGTTTTCGTAATATTAAGCTTTATTTATTTATTTATCTTAATTTAGGGCACATTACCCATAATTTGTTAGTGGTACTTGAACTATATTAGTATATAAAATTAATTAAGACACTAGCAATAGTAATTATACAACACAACACAGCTACGTATATCTATTATGCCATCTGGAGACACCCGGCAACAATTCATGCACTGCGCAGACTTATTAGCAACAATGCTCAACAGACTGCTGTCGCTGTCTCGCATCCGACGCAGCAGTGACGCGGAGCTTTTACGCATGATCGCAAAGAAATCATCCGTACGCGTTGCTGCGACCATCCCTGATGCGCTACAGTGAGACAAGTGTCACCCCTGCCAGCTAAATGGTTGTTTTTATGTGAAAAAAATCGTGGCAGTAGTTTAAATTAAAAGGAATAATATCACAGCTAAGTAAGCTTTACGGAGGTTCCTGTGTCGAATAAGGCGGGAGGAAACGCCCGGGTGTCACCACAGTGTGGATCGCCCGGAGCACACGGTGGAGCATACGGTGGAGGTCTACCCGGCTTGGGCAGAGCACCGCCGTGTCCTTGTGGCAGAGATCTCTCGCGTCCGGCCCTGGTTCAGGCCATAGTACGAATCGAGAGGGCATGGGCAGCCGTCGCCTCCTTCTGCGAAGCAGTAATGCTCGCGAAGGAGGAAGCGGGACGGTTGAGGGAAAAGCAAATTTCGCGCCCTCTCGCCCCTAGCCGCCGCTGGAGACGCCCTGGGCGTCGGGAATCCCGGGTGGATTTCCAGCCACCGTAGGCGCGGGCATGTGGACGGTGAGCAAGGTTACCAAGGCCCCTGGCAACACAGGCAACGGAAGTCGCCTGTGTTGCCAGGGGCCTTAGTAACCTTGGTAAACTTAACCAAACCCACCCGTATGGGTTTTAGTCAGTAAGAGCCTGACACACCCTCCCTCTCCGCCCAGAGCGGGAGAAGTTATTTGATAATTTCCCACCCAAATAAAAAAAAAAGTTAACAACTTAAATTTACAGTTGGAGAATTTGACCATGGCGTATAATATCGATGAATGAGAGAACATGTTTATCGATCACAATGTTAAGTTCGTTTTTGGGATAAATTCATCCCAACTACGGGACCCTTCATTGTGCGTGGTCCGACACGCATTTGGCCGGTTTTATTGTTGTACGGTAGGTGGTACGTCACTGCAGTGGTAACAAACTCAGTATAGTCTGTTGAAACTCCGTACAGGGCAGCGTATGCCCCGCGAGTTGGGCCAGCTAAGGTTAGTTTTACTATTGACATGAGGCGATGCGGCCTACTGTACGTACTACATATATATATTGTAGTTATATTGATGCTATAAATCAATTAAATGTGTCAGTTGCGAGAATTTCGCTAGTGAAGAAGATAAAGAGAATGTTGGTAGTATATCGAAGTTTATTTTTGTCTTGAATTTGAGCTTGTTCTTTTGATGAATGGATCGTGTCATTTCATTAATTCCTGCTCACATAATTTTGTTTGCAGAAGCAAACCAAATTCGACTTCTGATGGTAGTTAATCCATGTGAAATAGGTTGAAATAGGGTTTTAAGCGAACATTAGTTATGTTAATTTTATGACATTTGAGTTTCCTCCTTCCCTTTTTCCAACCTAAATTCGAGGTCGGCGCAGTCCTTTCGTCTTTTTTTCCACATCTTAACTTGTTCCTTTTAGGGTTTCGTACCCAAAGGGTAAAACGGGACCCTATTGCTAAGAATCCGCTGTCGGCCTGTCTGTCTGTCTGTCCATCTGTGACCAGGCTGTATCTCATGAACCGTGATAGTTAGACTTCGTCTTTTTGAATTTTCGCAGATGATGTATTTCTGTTGCCTCTATAACAACAAATACTAAAAAACAGAATATAACAAATATTGAAGGGGCTCCCATACAATTAATGCCGTTTTTGTAGATAATGGTACGGAACACTTCGTGCGCGTGTCCTACTCGCACTTTGCCAGTTTTTTGTATTTGTGTGCTGTTGCTTTGCGTCATGTTTGCCGCAAATAAATAAACGTTTTTTTTATTTTTTTATGACATTCATACTTAACCCTTTTCTTGTGACATTCTCCTCATTTGTCTGGATAACATGTACCTACACACCACAAAAATCCTGGGTTTATTATCAAATGAAATCAATGTTAGTTTGAATACTTTTGGGGTCAGTAGGAAGTGAGACCCATCTCCATTCACACATCTTGCTGGTGCTATCAGAAGGTTCCCAGCGATGTTGCATTGACCCCTGGCTATCGACCAGCTGTCTGGCACGTAGCCCGTTGCCCGCACTACACGTAGGTACTGTACTCCCGTCGGACAGACCAGGCAATAATTTAGGATGATTATCCTAACTGTTGGAGCTAGGGCTGGCCATGTTATGGGAAATGAAAATTATGTTTTGCTTTAGTGGTTGTGATTACGCCAAAAAACAAAACAAACTAATATGATGAAATGAAATGATGAAATGGTTTTATTTTCTGTAAGTAGGTTTGTACAAACACTTTTACACCTCAATCATGTTTAGAAAAAGAACTAGATGAGCTCGGCGTTTCCTATCTAACTACTCTGAGAAGAAAGGCCGAAACAAACTCAGAGGTCACAGTCGCTTTTAAAGTCCAGACATAATCTTGGTCAGATCATGTGAAGGTCATGTAGATTGGTGTCTGAAATGGTCTTTTGAGGAAAGAACCACACAGATTGAGTGGACCTGTCCAGTCAGTGCACGCATTTATTAGTAATCGTGCAGATATGATTCTTGTAATCAAAAAGCCTAGTACGCAAAGTAAATATTTCATAAATGTTTAAAATTATTACTATGATGGCATTTCGTTTGTTTCCTTGATCATATCCCTTTCCCCCCTATTGGTTCAGAATTAAGAAGACGGACTTCGGAGATCCTCGGGAATGATTGGCTGTGTTTCCACGTACGTTTACGTGACCTGCATAACCTACAAACACTCCGCCACGGGATACCGTTGAATAATACTTGTGCGCGCACTCGGGTCTCAAGAAACTTTATAATCGCCATAATTATTGTCAAATTAATACCTACCGTTAACTATTAACTTTGAGTGAACAACAACTGTGAGTGAAATGCAGTTATATCGAGCAGCAGCTCATCCTAGCAGCAGCCTAAAGCAGCCTTAAGACGCTGACAACACCTAAACCGCGGTCACTGTCAAATTCCATAGAAAAGAAAGAGAAGCGCGACGACACAACGCTTGTAATTTATTGCAAAATATGAAGTAATTATTTATTTACTCAAAAATAAGTTGAGTAATCGAAAATAAAAAACAACCAAGTTCTGCATTCAAATAAGACGTTCTTGTTATTAATTACATACGTAACGTATGTTGATATTTGATACAGATATTTTGGATTAGAACTCAAAGTAAGAGGTTAGTTTGACGTTAGTTTGTATCGAGATTTTGTTTTCAAAACGTGTTTTGGTAACAACCAGGTTCTGGGAAATATGTTCAAAATTAACATATATTTTTTCCGCTACCACAAACTATACAGATTTGGCAATTTTTTTTCTTAAGCGAAGCCTAATTTGGTCAATTGGGTCTTGTCAGCGCCTTAACCAGGAATCAGTTTAGCCCCTTTTCCTTACCCAACGACGAATGCCCATCCCGGACGCGTCACTTAAATAATAATAAAATCGCGTATAATTACTGAAATCTCCTCATCAAATTAAATAATCCTTACTAATATTATAAATGCGAAAGTGTGTTTGTTTGTTTCACTTTCACGCTAAAACGGCTGAACGGATTTGAATGAAATTTGACACATGGATTAGGACATAGGATACTTTTATCCCGATATTCCCGCAGGACCAAGACTTATGCGGTTGAAACCAACTAAATAAAAAACCACCACGTGTCCTTCTATTTAGATACTCGATTGAGGAGTTTATTACCACAAACAAATAATTACGCAACCTACCAGCTCGTGCTAGCTAAATACCTAGTTATCTAGAATATCGAAGGATGCTGATGCTTTAAGTACATAATCAGTCTTTAATGTTCACAGGCCTCCTTCTCTGTGAGAGGGAGTGGGCCGTAATCCACCACGTAGGCCCAGTGCGGGTTGGTAGATGTCACATGTCTTCGGATTTTTCTAGGACATGCCGGTTTCCTCACGATGTTTTCCTTCACCGTTTTGAGAGCAGTTTTAATGAAATAATTTACACAAAGTAAAGCGCCTGTCTGGGTTCGAACCTACCTACAACTAGTAAGTCGCGGCCGTTACCACTGGGCCAACACTGCTCTCTCTTTATGTAAGACGCTGAAAAAGATTTAAAAAAACTTCAGTGCTTTACTCAGCTGCAATTATTAAAACCTAATTATTGGACGGTCTTTTCTTAGTTTTAGCTCTTCTTTATTAAAAGGTATTCTTTTCACATTAGGGTAATTACGAACACGCGCGGACAATGATGCGATTCCCTTGTTCACAAACTAAACTAAATTTAATTTAGTGCATCTTTTTCTTTCTATTTCAATTAGAAAGGGACAGAAGATACATTATAGTTTAGTCCTGTCAAATTACTCTTCGCTTGACGTAAATTGACGTAATTTTAGTAGGCAAGTTTTTAATCACGTCTAAACTTGTATGGAGCAGTGACAGGCGCTGATTAATTTGATAGGACTAAACTTAAATTTATCTTCTGTCTTCTTCTTAATGAAATAGAAAGAAAAAGATGCACTGAACTTAAATTTAGCTTAGTTTGTGAACAAGGGAATCGGCACCATTATCTCACTGGCACAGCGTTATGTCTGTGTAAAGTTGAGCTATCTTATTAATTATTACTTTAAACTATAGCTACTTAATATTTATTTTATATAACTCCTGTTTTATGAACACTACAGGCCTAACCTGGCAACTTCACAGATTGTTTTGATTCTCAACGGTCCGCACTTTATCAATACTTTAGGGTAATTACGAACACGCGCAAACAATATATTACTTGCACACCCTTATGTCTACTTAATGTTGAGCTGTCTTATTTATTATTACTTTAAACAATAGCTACAAAACATTTATTTTATTTATTGCTTGTTTTTGAAACTCTTCAACCCTAAGGTAGCTACTACACAGATCGTCTTGATTTGCAATGGGCCGCACTTGACCATTACATTAGGGTACTTACGAACACGCGGCAACAATATCTCACTGGCACACCGTTATGTCTGCTTAATGTCGAGCTGTCTTATTTAATATTACTTAAAACAATCGCTCCTTATTATTTATTTTATTTATCACCTGTTTTTGAAACTTTCCATCCCTAATCAGGCTACTACACAGATATTGTCTAGAGTTGCACTTGACCGCACGTAGACAGGTACCTAAGGGTAATTACGACCACGCGCGAACAATACCTCACTAGCACACCGTTATGGCTGCGTAATGTTGAGCTGTCTTATTTAATATGTAAATCAAATCTTATATTTATTTGCTAGAATATGGTACATAAGGTGTTACAGTAAATTTGTTTCAGCATATCCTGCCATAACATGGCGTGCAAATGTATTCACAATCAGCGATGTCAATTAATCTAACTTACAAAACCGGATTCTATTTTCTAAATAGTCCTTAATCGTTATTTTAAATAACCTGCACTGGGCCCGTTGTGGTATACCATTGTGGTGGATTACCACTCCCTCTCACCGAGAGGAGATCTGTGTCCCAGCAGTGGGAACATTATAGGCTGATTATGTTATTTGAGGCACACATTCCTGCTAATCATTGCACTTGAATTGATTTTTATTTGCAGAATATGGTGTGTGCCTTTTAGTCTGTGTAATGTATTTACTTTCTTTCCTTCTCTTCCACAGTGGAACTAAATGCACAGGTAGTGAGTGCTAACTAATCACAATGTCAGCTTGATTCACTGTTGAACTTAAGTAAGTAGTCTACGAATTTAATAGTAAATTAACTGCAACTGTACTTATTGCTGCCATTTGTTACTGAAACGGTTTATATAACTCCACTTGATCTGGATTCTCTATTACTAAGGCTCCGCCGTCTGTTAGTAGTTTACAAGAATATTTGTAAACATTGTCAGCGGTAAGTCTTGAAGACTATTTAGTAAATGATTGTAAATAATAATCGAATATATGTAAGGTTATGAATGAGGATTTGGAAACGTTAATAATAATAATAATAATATCATTGTGCCGATAGTCGTATCAGCCAATGGCTTAATTGCCAAGAGCCTCGACCAACACCTAAAGAGGCTCACGTTGGACGGCTGGATTAAGGGCTTGATTTAGAAAGCGGTACTTCTGGACACGGCTCGCATTGTCAGGAGGTTCCTCTCTCTGGAGCCCTGACCACCGGTAGCTTGGACCCTGTTCCCGATACCGGTGGGCTACCATTTTTTTTTTATATTTTTAAATGTTTTTATATATTTTTTATATCCTAATATTTAAAAATAAAATTAAAATGTGTAAATAATGAAATAAAAGAAAATAATAATAATAATAAAGTATTTATTTGCAAAAAACATGGTATACATGGTGTTTCAATAATTACAATAAAGAGCTTACATGTTTTGCCAGAATTGTACTTAGCATGCAAATTTTTACTTAAAACTAACGTGAGAATTTTTTTTCCATGAATTCTTTAATACTATAGAAATTATTAGAATTCAACCAATCAAACAATTTTCCCTTAAATAATCTAGAGTTTAAGTTTTTTTATGTTACTCGGTATCTTATTATATATACGAACACAAGTATCTATATCTATATATATATGTAGTTAGTCTTACAGTTTAAAGTTAACTGCTTAGTTTATGTTCAGATAGTCGATTATCTTTGCAACAAATGTAGATCCAAGTCGTTATAAAGCTGTGAAGGTAGTTCCTTTACGATTATTACATTAATTTCAGTACTATTTCAACTTTCACTGAACGTAAGTTTAGCTGCAGACGGTTTTCAAATTGAGTTTGTGCTTTTCAGTCAGGCTGGGATGAGGAAGGAGGACAGGGAAAGCGCATCTTGGGGCCCATATCCAGCAATGGACTGCGAAAGGCTGAGTTGATTGAACTATACTTTGATTTGCGCAAATACTGTTATGAGTTTTATCTCTGCTTTCAGATTACGATCTCCCAAGTTACATCATTTGATTTAATTGGACTATTAGTAGTTTAATGAATCTACAAACCTTATTGTAGCTCTAAAACGTAATCGAGTTTCACGTAACTAATTAATGTTACGGTAATTGCATCAATACATGCCTCTTAATTTAATACCTTCCTTTCACAATTGCGTAGTTTAGCTACGATTGCAATTATTTTTTCGTAAAGTTATGTTTCAGCCGACAGCGTTCTGTGTGGCAAGCATTTAAATAATTCATCAAACATCTTCACAAATATATTGACTGGAAAAATATGCTAGCTTTACGGTCGGATGATTAGTTCTTTTGTACTTTGTGTAGTAAAATGTTTAATTTATTGTATTCTAGATTTTTACACTTATTATTATACCTACATTTATTTTACACTTAAATAAATCGATTAAACTAAACGATCACCATTACAATAAATATGACCATTTTATTACACAAAGTGACAGCTGGCACATGTGAGATTACTCCAGTTAATTAATAATTCGACTTTAAACACAATAGGGTCTTACACCCATTTTTGAAAAGTGTCTTAATTCATTTCTATAGTGCTAATATGCCCCAAAAAAATCACAAAATTTTTATTAAATCGATAAGTGCCATAAAAATGCATTTAAAATTTTACATTTTCAAAGTTCGCGCGTAGGTTGACGAAAACGCTGGACGCAGTGGACGCCATGTTGCTCTGTGGTCATGACGTCACTGGGAAAAAACAAATGTGCTGATCTCAATTATCATACAAAATGATAATTGACACGTTTTTGTTTTCTAGCCGTATGACGTAATAACATGGCGGCTACTATTTCATGGTGTTTTTTTAACAGATAAGAAAAACTGAAAACATTGAATTGAATTTTAAAATTTATTTTGTTATTTTATGAACTAAAACTAACATTTTCCGACTCCTTTTTGCCTAAACTATTTCAATAATATATTTATAGATTTTTTCTCGTATATAGTAAAATACCCTATTGTCTTTACATATCTCGGGACCATGGGGTTCCGGACCTTTGGAAGGCGTACGAGGGCCCGAAGTCAACTCGCAGAGGCCCCTTGGTCAATTGTAATGTAATGAGGCACCAACCGACGACTATCTCTGTTTGCTTTATTAAGGTGCACCCAAGGACAACCCCCGGTTGATGCAGGACTATTACAGAACATGGGAACAAAACATATTGGACTATGGGTTTGGGAGGCTATAGTGGATCGGTTTCCTAAGAATATGGAAAGGCTGTGACCCCTACCTAACCAATGTTTTATATAAAATACACCGATAAAATGGCAGCGGGTGACTTGCACACTTAACAATGGGCCCCCGCAAACGGCCGCTACCACATAGTGACGTAGCGACAAGGGGGCAACACTTCCTGAGGTGCTTGAGGAGTGGAGAGGTATTCCACTGCTTTCAGAACAATCCGAGAGCCCGGAAGATGGTCAAGATCCCACGAGCACTTACTAGAAAACTTCTTTCCTCCGAGCACGTTTGCTCTTGCGAATCTCCACTCAAGCCGGCCAATAAAGCCAAGAATGAGGTGGGAGCTCTGTTCCTCGTCAGTGTTCATTCCAGCCCGCCAATAAAGGCAAGCCAGAGATGAGGAACACGACTTTTCCCAGGAGATAGGGTCCGTGAGGTTGCTACTGCCCAACAGCTCGCCACATGGCTGCTCTGCGGGTTTCTGTATCTCTCTTGGTTTGGCTCCTTACCCTAGACCTGTTCCGGCAAAGTAAACGGTACCGGCACAGACCCAAAGTTCGGAGCGCGCAAGCCCCACCACGACGTCAACGTAGAGTTACGGCGGTGGGGTAATTATTATTACCTATATTTATTTCAGAACCAGTCCATATGCATACATGTACAAAAAAATATAAGAATTCATTAAAGATTACAAATTAAATAAACATTACAAAAGTCACCAATAATAACATTATAAATTACAATTTTACAATAACATAAACAATTATAATATACACTATTTTCATCTTAGTCTAAATTAAGGTTTGGATCCCCAATGCTCCAAATGCAGCGTGGTCCAGTACCGCATTATTGGGCAATCCAGATCCAGATCCATCCTCCATGCGAACAGCTGAAGGTAGCTATTGGAACTGCCTCGTATGCGGCGCATCAAGGACACAACTCTCTTGCGAATTATCGCCGCAAATCAATCTATATTTGCGTCCGCAAAAATACCCGCGCTACTGTACAGTAGCGAGGCAGCCTCATCAGCGGCCTGAAGGCATTATTGTAGAGAACACGCAGGCTGTCGTACGATTCTCTCGTATGCTTGACCCATAGGCTGCACGTGTAAAACGATTGGCAAAATGTCTTAAACAATGTAGCTTTTACTTCCGTAGTACAGCGCGCGAACCTCCGAGCCAGCATATTAGCTCTAACAGACAAAGCCCCCCATCTATATCAATATCACCTACAAGCGTCTCGGTGACCCAGTGGCCCAGATACTTGAACTGCGAGACTCTTTTAAGGATACTGTCATTCAGCATGATCTGCGGGACAGTGTCATAAGATTTAGATCCCGCCTTAAACACCATGAGCTCGCTTTTAATGGCGTTATATCTGAGCCCGTGGTTCCCCGTTTAGTGGGATAATAATAATAATAATGGTTCCAATTCCAACCGAACAAATATGTACAGCGTGGGTGCAGCACAGAAACCGGTCAATGTGGCGACGCTTGATCCCGGGAGGCCTTTTTTTTTTAGGTGGGAAATTATCAAATAACTTCTCCCGCTTGGGCGGAGCGGGAGGGTGTGTCAGACTCTAACTGACTAAAACCCACCCGTAATCCTTCCGTTGCCTGTGTTGCCAGGGGCCTCGGTAACCCTTTCGAACTTCCACGGGTCCCCGCAGGCTTCGGCCCTAGTGGACCCCTACACTTGTGCTGACATCTCTTTGAGACATGCGTGGAATACAACGCGCCGTCGACCCGGGCCTGGTCCTTATCGGACGGCGAGCTACCCATTGCTCACCGTCCGCAAGCCCGCGCCTACGGTGGCCGGAATTCCGCCCGGGATTCCCGACGCCCAGGGTATCTCCTGCGGAAGGTCCCGGGAGACCTAAGTCTAGGAATGAACGTCTTTGATCATGACGCTTAGCGTAGCTACTTGGCGTAACTTCCTACTTGAGCATTACTTCACCATTCCTTCACAAGAATTGCTTTATTACCCAAGCTATTCGATTGATTATCCAGAAAACAAAACGCAATTTACCGACCATTAGAAAGAAGCTTTAGCAATACCATTTAAGACGAATTAGCTAACGTCTTCGAACCGAAGTTATTGCTTACTTCAACTTTAGCTATTTTGTTACGAAACACTGATCGAATACGGTATATAATTACTCTGCTGCGGGCAATACCGCTGCAGTATTGCCAGCTCAATAAATTGCACTCGACATGGGGTCCTGCGTACTGGTCGAAGAAACATTACTTTTGGTTTTATTATTTTATTATTTAGCTTTTATTGTAGGTACTTGAAGGAACTCGTGTCTAAGTAAAAACAGTCGCACGGGTCGATCCATCAGGTTATGCTACGCTTGCAGGGGTTGGCCCGTGGATGGGTGACCATTTTTACATACCGAGACTCCTCCGTGCCTCGGAAAGCACGTTAAGCTGTTGGTTCCGGCTGTTATTCGTGGATCATTGACAGTAGTTAGGGGTCATCAGAAGCCCGAAAGTCTGACAACCAGTTTTACCAAGGGGTATCATATCAACTGGTTTATGGAGGTCAGATAGGCAGTCGCTCCATGTATAATACTGGTATTCAGTAGCATCCGGGTAGACTGGAAGCCGACCCCAAAATAGTTGGAAAAGGGTAGGCAGATTTATTGTAGGTACTTGAAAGTAATTAAGAAAAGGCACACAATATAAAGAATGAAAGATGTTTGGATGCTTCGGTGGTCCGGAATTTGTAAGATTTCTGCAGATTCTATACCACATATATTCTATTCCTCATATTAATACGCTGACAACACCTAAACCGCGGTCACTGTCAGACTGCATAGAAAAGAAAGAGAAGCGCGATGATACAACGCTTGTAATTTATTGCAAAATATGAAGCAAATTGTCAGTTTACTCAAAATTGAGTTGAGTAATCGAAAATAAAAAACAACCAGGTTCTGCATTCAAATAAGACGTTCTTGTTATTAATTAAATATGTAACGTATGTTGATATTTAATACAAATATTTTGGATTAGAACTTAAGGTAAGAGGTTAGTTTAACGTTAGTTTGTATCTTTTTCGTTCGTCATGCTCCCTTAGTTGTCACTGCTTGCGGTAGCGTCGGGGGTCGGGTTACCTCCTTCCCTCTAATATGGCGAGGCGGGTAATGGCTGATTTTTGGGTTATGCTCGTGAACGGGTGCTGCTTGTGGTGACTGGTCGTCTTGCTGACCATTGTTTTGTTTTGTTATTAGTAATTAATTGTTTATTTATTTTACTTTGATGGTCCTAGTTCATCATTTGTGACTGTTACAGCTATAGCTATATGTAAGCGGGCACGCCTTTTATGCTTGGAGGCTTTTATTTGGGCATTAAGTTCTGTTTACGTTTTTATCTCTGCTTGAGAATTAATAGTTTTCGGTGTTTTCCTTTTCTTTTTTTTTTGTTGGTATAGTGGTGTGCTAGCTGACATATGGCTAATAATTTAATGTTTTATGTTGCACGTAATGTAAATTGTTTTGAATCCATTTTTTTCCCCTCTAACTGAACAGACAGCTGTGCTGCTGGGGAGTTTGTTGACCACTTCTTCTTCCCAGCTAAAGCACTAGGAAGTGGTGAAGGGTGGGCGTTTTGGGGGACTGTCTTATGTAATTTTGACGTTCGAAAAGTGCTGATTTTCAGCCTAGTTTGAATAAATGACTTTTGATTTTGATTTTGATCTGAGATTTTTTTTCAAAACGCGTATTGGTAACAACCAAGCTCTGGGAAATATGTTCAAAACTAACATATATTTTTTACGCTACCACAAACTATACAGATTCGGCAATTTTTTTTCTTAAGAGAAGCCTATGTTGGTCGATTGGGTCTTGTCAGCGCCTTAAAGACGATTTCTTAACTAACTAAGAAGGGTAATCCCCCTCTTAGTTAGTTAAGAAATCGTTTTGAAATGGTTTCTCTCAATATTCTCTAAGAGCGTTTACGGCGTACATCATTTCATACAAATTTTCAAGACCTTATTTTTCGAAATGACTGAACCATTTTCGAAAAAAAAATCGAAAAATACTGTTACAGTTAAATTTGAGCGATTTAAAATTTTCCATACAAACAGTCTCCAATTATCTATTTTTAAATAGATATTTAGGAAATGTTTTCCACTAACATTTTAGACCTATGTATCGTGCTTATGTGTGTGAAGTTTCATTGAAATCGGTTCAGTCATTTAAAAAAATAAGGACTTGAAAATTTGTATGAAATGCCGTACACACGCTCTTAAGAGTTACTTGCAACCCATCAAGTGCTAAGTATTTAGTTTAGCCCGAGGTGTTTTACAACTTAGCAAATTTTTATAATATTATAATATAAAAGATTGTAAAATAAAAAGTAAAAGTGAAACTGTTTTAGTTTCCTTTTCATTTTGCGATATCTTTTATTTTTCATATTATGCACATTGATGAATGTGCACTTAGCAGCAGTACAACTGGTCGGTTATTACTGGGATTTCTAATTTATAATAAGTTCCATGGTTGTAATTAATTTTCAATAGTTATGGTCAGAAATCCAGGAAACAATATCTAATGCCGTGGAACCAAGGGCAATTAAAATTACGCATGGACCCGGTAATGGGGCAATAAACAACCTAAGAAATAGAAGTGCATTTAAGGAATATTTTCGAAACTCAGGTTCTGCGAGGAAGGCTTTGATAAAACTCCATGTAAATTACGAAGAAAATTAAGGTGAAGCATACGAAACTATCGGGAAAATGGTCCTAATCTTCAGTAATAAACACAGGTTGTTACTCCTCAGTTCATTGCGAGATGAGAACACCTAGTACACACAGGGATGTACTCGTGTTTAGTCGTGCCAGTAATTGTTTTAGGTCACGAATTCATGAGGAGTTGGTCACGAGTCCGTGACACTTCCTCGAGGATGCTGTGAGTTCGCCCATGGAACTAACTGTGGGACTAATTAATCTTTATGAATCGGCTGTCAGTTAATGGTTTTTTTTTTGTTTTTATTTACATATCGTGATTCGTGAGGTATCCTTCATTAGAAAAGCAACCATGGTGTAATAAGACATAATATTTAGTAAGTGCCTTCTTGGTCTAGTGGCCGCAAGCGCTACTGCTGAGCATGAGGTCTTGGGTTCAATTCCCGTGTCGAGCAAAGTATTATTGGGTGTTTCTATCTGGAATTTCTCGCATGATCGCAGATGGCAATAGGCTCGCCCCTATTACGTGGGCCTTAAACATAACTGGCGAATTATGGGTGTACTACAGGTACACCTCTGCCCAACCCTTCGGGGAAACAAGGCGTGATGTTTATTTATTTATTAAAACATCATGAACAAGTTTAAAAAAAATAATACCGTACAAAGGAGGACTTAATGCCTGAGGCATTTTCTACCAGTCAACCTTAGGGTGATGCAGAGAAGTCACATGGCAGGTGCAACTTAAAGGATAGATAACACGAAACTAACTATACAATACAAGAATAGATACGAAGATACATACATATAAACAGAATAAACTTTCTCAGGAGAAATAACGATCGGTAGTGAAGAAATAACGATCAGTAGAGGAGAAAACGAATCCAGCAAAATATCAGCGCTGGGATGTTTCCTGTTTTGTATTATATTTGTTGTATGATGATGTTATGTATGTATATTTAGTAGATAAGTTGGTGATAAGTTGATAACACTTGAGCACTGCTATTTTTTGTTAAATGAAGTCGATTTTTGCTTCCGACGACTCTGGTGATCAATGCCTTCGGACATAATTGCTTTTTCTATGGGAATATGCCAAATGGTCAGAAGGTCCATATTGACTTTCTAGTATCATCACGATTATGATATTAGAAAGTCCATATTGCATCATCATTTCAGCTGATAGTTGTCCACTGCTGGCCTCCCCCAAGCACCGCCCTGTGCTTTTTAGGGTTCCGTAGTAAACAGGGAACCCTTATAGTTTCGCCATGTCTGTCTGTCTGCCTGTCTGTCTGTCCCCGCTGTAGCTCAGAGACGCTTAGTAACTGAAAGCTGTAATTTGGCATAGGTATTCATATTAATTATGCCGATAAAGTACTAAAATAAAATCTCGAAAAAGATTTTTTTAGGGTAGGGGAAGGTTGCGATCATTGAACCAGCTCTTTCATTGGACCACCAACGTATTTCCAAAACTGTGCATGATACCTGTACCTAAACTAGTCGAAACGAGTCCTTAGCGGCTCAGTTGCACCCCCCTCTTACCTCAGTGACGCTGCGGCACGTGGCGAGGAAGGACGCGCGTTGTTGTGTTTGCGGCGGTCAAAATCTAATAATTTCACTCAGGATAATTTGACGTAAGTATAATTGCATCCATATTTATCTTCAGGCAATGTTATGACATATTAGAGAATTTAATTGTGATTCCAAGAGTGTTATTCAATTTTGTTTTATCGTGATCATGTATATTTTAGTTAGTTTTTTCTTAACGAGTACCTTGTTGCCATCATTGGACTCCAAGAGAGATCCACCATTGGGCCGGTCCAATCATAGCAACTTTTTTACTGTTATTTTCTGGTCATAATTATGGGAATAGATTTCGATTATTTAACTTTCTGGAAATAAATCATAGAAAAATCACTGTAAATTTGAAATTCCAGAATGTCGCTAAACAAAAGGAAGTACTTCGCATGGAATGAAACGAGTATGAACCTTGCCTTAGAATCAGTAAGGAAACAACGAGTGGGCTTAAATGAAGCAAGCAGAATATACGGAGTCCCGAAAGCGACTCTGAAACGGAGGTTAGATGGTGTAAACCAAAAGGCCAAAGAACACGTCCAAATACCAGGTTCCGAAAGTGACCTCCCTCCAGAATTAGAAGATGAGCTGTGTAAACACGTGCTTGAGATGGAAGGTTGCTTGTATGGCATTACTCCTACAGATATTAGACGACTGGCATTTGAGTTAGCGGAGAAAAATAAAATAAAGCATCGTTTTAACAAAAATAAACAATCTGCGGGAAAAAAATGGTACTACGCGTTTATGAAGCGACATCCCAATTTAAGTTTACGACAACCAAGAGCAACATCCATGAGCAGGGCTACAGGATTCAATAAGCCAGCTGTTGATGATTTTTTTAACAAATTAGAAGCAGTCTTAGACAAACATGACATAAAAGATGCGCAGCGGATATATAATATGGATGAGACAGGCTTGTCAACTGTGCAGAAAAAGACTAGAAAAGTACTGGCGTTAAAAGGTAAACGCCAAGTTGGAGCCATTACTAGTGGAGAACGTGGTGTAACAACAACAGCCGTATGTTGCGCTAATGCTGCTGGAAATTTCGTACCGCCACTCATAATTTTCAAACGCAAACGCGCTAAAGACGAACTGAGGGATGGGGCACCACCTGGCACCATATTTGCTTTCAATCCAGACAGTGGATATATAAACAAAGAGATTTTTAATCTGTGGTTGCAACATTTTGTTGAGACTGTGAAGCCAACACCAGAAAAAAAGGTTTTGCTTCTGATGGATGGCCACGCTAGCCATACTAAAAACCTAGAGGCTATAAATTATGCAAGAAGACATGGCGTAGTTATGTTTTCGTTTCCAGCACACACAACGCACCGGCTGCAACCCCTTGATGTGTCATTCTTCAAACCGTTGAGTCTTTATTACATAGACGAAACTGAAAAATGGCTCCGGCTAAATCCTGGAAGAACTGTGACTGTCTTCCAAGTGTCTATGCTCTTCGGAAAGGCCTATTTTCGAGCTGCTTCCGTAGGCACGGCTGCGAATGGATTTCTGAAAACAGGCATTTACCCTCTCAACAAAGATGTGTTTGCAGACTATGAATTTATAGAAGCAGCCGAACAAGAAAACGCAGAAGATTATTTTAGAACGGTGTTGCATGTCCAAGATCCGATAGACCCATTGTCTGTAAATGCATCATCACAAGAAGAATCTATAGTCCCAATCATAGAAGAACCAATGCCCCATGCAGAGCCGCTACCTACAAAATCGACTGATTACTCACCTAGAGATGCAGAGGTGAGCAACGTAAATGTTGGATCTCCAGCTTCAGTACCAATTCAAATAAGGCGAAGTGACAATGTCCAAACGCCTATAGTGGAGAGTAATTCTACCAACTTTGAATTCCACATTCCACAAATATCTCCTGGAGCCAAGAAGATAGCACAGGAATTACGAAAAAGAAGTCGAAAAGCCCAAAGTAGCATAGAATTGACTTCGTCGCCGTACAAAACTGCCCTAGATGAGACTGCAAAGGTTCCAAAGCAGAAGAAGCCAAAACTGTCCACAAAAGAACCTCAACCATCAACCAGTAAGCAAGCTAACGAGAATATAGAAAAATGGTTTTGCAAAATCTGCTTAAAATGTGAAATAGAAGACATGATTCAATGTATGATCTGTAAAGCCTGGGTACATGTTGATTGTGCTTGTGTTAAGAAACATATAAAAAAGTATCTGTGCCCTCATTGCACATCATAGACATCACTTACAATAATGATTGAAATCTATTGTGCCTTTATAAAATGTGATTTTTATAACCTGTTGATCTTGTTTTATGTGACGTAAGTGACTATATTACCTCAAAGAGTTAGCAGTAGCTACAAATTTAAGACTTTATCTAGATCTTTATAAAAGTTTTGTTGATTTCATTTTCTTTTTTTATAAGATTTAATTTTTAATACTTGTTAACTTGCTATTACTTATATACTACAAGTGACCTTAGATTTTTAATAAGTTGATTTTTATATTTGTTAAATTAATATTAAGCAGAAAATATGATTTATTCACTCTTAATGTTACTTTTATTTAGATTGTTTCTTAATTTTGATGACGCGTTGATCTCATTATGTGCCAAAGTTAAAATTTAATTACTAATTAAGTATTATAAGACTGTAGTTTGTTTGTTTGTCGTATGTGTATGAGTATTGTTTGTCTCTTTTCGGTTGTCATAGTTGTGTAATATTGTTAATTATAATAAGTTGCCTCGATTGGACCTTTAGAACAAATTTCTCGAAGTCCAATGGTGGCAACCTGGTGGTCCATTGAAAGTGCCTATGGTCCAAAGAAGGCGACAGCCCAAGATTTTGTTTTCTTCGTATAAATTAAAAAGTATAAGCCTGAATTGTTAGTGCGTTTGATTATTATAAATAAAGGTTCTACGGAATAAAAATAATGAACTGCTTTCATTTTAATACTAACACTGTTTGACATATGAAGTCGTAAAGTTAAGTGGTCCATTCATAGCAACCTTCCCCTACCTTGCACGTAATGTGGGGATGATATTTTTTTTTCGTATACCCATGGTGTGGGTTATCGTTGGATAGTCCGTTCAAAAATATTGCGGGTCTGTGAACACCACTTTTTATTCAAGGATCCGCTTGCGTAATATTAAGTGTTAAAGTACAAATTTTTGTTAGAGTTCTAACAAAAATTAGTACTTTAGGTACCCCGCTAGCTAAATGTTTGTTTATGGAGATGAGAAAAAATTCATGGCAGTAGTAGGTACATGTGATGAAATTAAAAGGTAAACTATCACAGTTAAGTGAGCTTTACAAGTTAACGAGTAAATGGTGCCGATTCCCTTGTTCACAAACTAAACTAAATTTAAGTTCAGTGCATCCTTTTCTTTCTATTTCATTAAGAAAAGGACAGAAGATCAATTTTAGTTTAGTCCTGTCAAATTAATCAGCGCTTGACGTAAATTGACGTAATTTTAGTAGGCAAGTTTTTAATCGCGTCTAAACTTGTATGGAGTTGTGACAGGCGCTGATTAATTTGACAGCACTAAACTAAAATTTATCTTCTGTCCTTTTCTTAATGAAATAGAAAGAAAAAGATGCACTGAACTTAAATTAAGTTTAGTTTGTGAACAAGGGAATCGGCGCCATTGTCAACGAACTTAAATTTGCAGTTGGAGAATTGACCATGACTTATATTTATCGATGTATGGGAGAACATGTTTTTCAACTCCAATGTTAAGTTTGTTTTTGGGATAAGTTCATCCCAACTTCCGAACTACGCAACCCTTCATTGTGCGGGGTCCGACACGCACTTGATCGGTTTTATTCTTTCTAGTATAGAGGTATGTATAAACAAAATACAGATAGAACCAGCGCGACTTTGGGAGTCCCATTCATTCAGCGGCGGATTCCGACAAAATAAATTAAATAATTGAATCTGCACAAAACCGAAGTCTTTATATCTTATATTAAATGGTACTTTCAAACCCACAGTACATAAATATCGCATCAAAGTAAATACCGCTGCGGACGTGGGTCGCGTTCGATCGGCGGCCGGTCGGCTGCGCAGGAGTAGGGTTACCATATCGAAACTTATAAAAACAAATTCACACCTGCATCACATTCTGCTCTATTCCTGCATTCCCTGGAGGGTTAGGCAAAGGTGTACCTACATATAGTACACCCACATTTCGCCAGTTAAGTAGTAGGCTCTTTTTTAGAGGTTCACGTTTTTAGAGCAAGAAAACATAGAATTATTAGACCATCCGCCGTACAGCCCCGACCTAAGCCCTAATGATTTCTATACTTTCCCTAAAATAATGAATAAATTGCGTGGACAGAGATTTTCATCACCTGAAGAAGCTGTGGACGCCTACAAAACGGCCATTTTGGAGACCCCAACTTCCGAATGGAATGGTTGCTTCAATGATTGGTTCCATCATATGGAAAAATGTGTCAAATTTCGCGGAGAATACTTCAAAAAGCAATAAATACATTTTTAAATAGTAATGTTGTGTCACTTCCTTGATTCCCGAAATTTTCAGTGCCGCCCTCGTAGTTATCTGTGAGAGACAGTCTTGAATGAACTCACAAAGGAATATGTATTAAATTTTAAAAGATAAATATATTAACAGTTACCAAAAAGAAATATTATTTATTAATGTAGTACCTACGTCCCGTACACAAGAAAAAAAGATTTTTTTAAACTGATATTTCAAGTGACTACCTTCCTGCGGTTGATGACCCAAAAAAAAACGAATTAAATTAGTTTCTTTATAGTTATATCATGTTTAGATATGGATACTCAATATGTCTGCGGAGTAACGCTAGCTAATTATTTGACCCTGTATATGTGTACATATTATATAAACTCACGAAATTTCCCAAGGGGCAAGTGGTAGATCTCCACCTACTACGATTCTTACACTTCTTAAAGTCCTGACAAGAAGCCAGGCATTTGCAAAAAGTCCAGACGCTTTTCTTTTTTGGACTTGGAATCTCCGTAATTCAAAAAGTTCGACCAAATGACAGGCCCGGACAAAGTCCAGACGGGGGTCCAAAAGTCGGAGCACATATACAGCCTATAATGTCCCCACTGCTGAGACACAGGCCTCCTCTCGGTGAGAGGGAGTGGGCCGTAATCCACCACGCGGGCCCAGTGCGGGTGGGTAGATGTCACATCTTCGATTTTTTTATTATAGGACATGTCGGTTTCCTCACGATGTTTTCCTTCACCGTTTTGAGAGCAGTGGTGATGAAATAATTTACACAAAGTAAATCGCCTGGCTGGGTTCGAACCTATGACCTACAACTCGTAAGTCGCAGCCGTTACCACTGGGCCACCACTGCTCTAAGTTGGATATATCTGCATAAATCCGGACGGATGGTAACCCTGCGCGGGAGTCGCCGGACGCCGATAAATTGCTGTGCTATCGCTCTGACATTTATCGCAATTTAATTATGCGCCGGCGCAACGCTGTGGTGCATGACGCGGATTTTCTTGCGCTTTTTTAGCTTTTTGTTATATTTTTATAAACTGGTATTTTTAAATTTGTAATGGTTTGATAATGATTGTTGGAAAATTCGCTTCTGTAGAAGTTTTATTTCTTAAATACTTATGAAGTAAAACAGAGGTACTTTAACTAATTGACGTAAGTAATGGAAGTTTTAACCCGAATAGGTATACATAAAATAAACATAATCAGCCTATAATATCCCCACTGGTGGGACCCAGGCCTGCTCTCTGTGAGAGGGAGTGGGCCGTAATACACCACGCGGGCCCAGTGCGGGTTGGTAGATGTCACATGTCTCGATTTTTTGGTTATAGGACATGTCGGTTTCCTCACGACGTTTTCCTTCACCGTTTTGAGAGCAATGGTCATGAAATAATTTACACAAAGTAAAGCGCCTATCCGGGTTCGAACCTACGACCTACAACTCGTAAGTCGCGGCCGTTACCAGTGCTCTCAAACACAGCGAATAGATACAACTAGTCTAAGAACCATGATTATAAATTATTAATAAATCTAATACCTCCTACTTATTATTATTTATCAATTCTCCTGTGATTTTTATGCCAAGAAGCACATTTTCTCCCTTTCAATAGTTTCAACTAAACAAACATACAGAAACGTTAAACTTATTCTACATTAGGCTATCTATTAATTAAAACATCAGCCCACATTTTCACACGCCTCATTTTCTTGAAAACCGACCACACATACTAAGATGTCTGTACATATTTTATTTAGCGATGCCATTTGCATTTCCCGTCGTGACAGTAGATCTCAATCGTTCGTCGGCAAGCTTTTGACGCCAGGCACACCTGCACGTTTTGTACACGTATGTATTTAGTAGACCTATCGGGAATTAAATGGTTGAACATGTACTATTTGCTAGCTGCGTCCCGTGGTTCCACCCGCAAAAGTCTCGATCCCGTGGGAATATCGGGATAAAAAGGCTCCTATGTCCTTCTCTAGGTCAAGGCCTACCTATGTGTCAAATCTGTTTAGCTGTTTTAGCGTGAAAGCGTAAAAAATAAACAAACGTACTCATTTTTATATTTATGATGATAATAGTGTCTTACACCCATTTTTGAAAAGTGTCTTAATTAAATTCTATAGTGCTAATAAGCCCAAAAAAATCACACAATTTTTATTCAATCGATAAGTGCCATAAAAATGCATTTAAATTCGCGCGTAGTTTGACGAAAACACTGGACGCAGCGGACGCCATGTTGCTCTGTGGTCATGACGTCACTTGGCTATGTAAACAAATGGGCTGATCTTTTGTATGATAATTGATAATTTAAAATGAGTTATTATTCTACTTATCGTCGGCGTGCTGAATACTAGTGTAACAACACAATATAAAATATGAATATGACACAACAACAATATAAATATGAAAAAAACTTGGTTCAAAGTTGCGAAAAGGGATCCCGCACTATTATCTGAAAAAACTCGTTTGTACTTTTTTTTTTACCTTCTTCCATGGTATTATTTCTATAAAAATTACGTTGGTTACGAAAATAATAAAGTACAAAGCCTACTTTATTATTTTCGTAACTACGAGTATCTAACTATCAGTTGACAATTGACACGTTTTAGTTTACACAGCATGTAATAACATGGCGGCTACTATTTCATGGTGTTTTTTAACAGATTAGAAAAACTGAAAACGTTGAATTGAATTTTAAAATTTATTTTGTTATTTTATGAACTAAAACTAACATTTTCCGACTCCTTTTTGCCTAAACTATCTCAATAATATATTTATAGATTTTTTCTCGTATATAGTAAAATACCCTATTATGATATGGTGATGATGATGATTAAAATTTAGGATTAGCTAGTAAAAATCTACTCTGCTAAATTAGTGGTTTCCAAATTCCCAATATTAATGGACAAAAGATTGGCACTTGGAACAAGGATGGTGAGGCAGTTTGTTATTTTTAGTAAACTGAAGAAGGCTGCTTTTTTTTTTTTTGAGGGTGGGAAATCATCAAATAACTTCTCCCGCTCTGGGCGGTGCAGGAGGGTGTGTCGACTCTTACTGACTAAAACCCACCCGTATTCCTTCCTGTTGCCTGTGTTGCGGGGGCCTCGGTGACCCATAAGTACCTTCCCGCGACCCCGACAGGCATCGGCCCTAGTGGACCTTTGACCTTTGTGCTGACGACATCTCTTTGAGGCGCGCGTGGAATACAACGCGCCGTCGACCCGGGCCTGGTCCTTACCGGACGGTGAGCTACCCATTTCTCACCGCCCGCAAGCCCGCGCCTAGGGTGGCCGGAAATCCGCCCGGGATTCCCGACGCCCAGGGCGTCTCCTGCGGCGGCTAGGGGCGAGAGGGCGCGAAACATGCCTTTCCCTCAACCGTCCCGCCTCCTCCTTCGCGAGCATTACTGCTTCACAGAAGGAGGTGACGGCTGCCCATGCCCTCTCGCTCCGTACCATGGCCTGAACTAGAGCCGGACGCGAGAGGTCTCTGCCGCCGATGGCCTCCACGAGGACACGGCGGTGCTCTGCCCAAGCCGGGCAGACCGTATGCTTCACCGTATGCTCCACCGTGTCCTCCGGGTGATCCACACAGTGGTTGTCACCACTGTGTGGATTTCCCGGGCGTTTCCTCCCGCCTTATCCGACACAGGAACCTCCCGAAGATGCCGTGTCCGGTGAGGACCTGCGTCAAGCGGAAGGTGAGGACGCCGTGGCGCCTCTCTAGCCACTCCTCAAAGAGGGGACTTATCGCCGCAATTGTGGCATGCCCAGCACTGGGTTGCGACAACCGTACTCTCCATGACGCCATGAGATCCCGCCGGAGCTCCGTCCGCTGTGCTGCGATGTCTCGCGGCAGCGGAGTTACGCCCCGGCGTTTCGCCTCCTCGCGCCACTCCCATACGTGCGCCTCCAGATCCCATGGCGGCCATTCGGCAAGGAGGCTCGCTGCCTCACAGACCGTGCGATATCCCCGGTCCATCTGGATGGCCATGACCCCTTGGGCCGCGCTCAACCGGCGGGCTGGCCGCAGCGCCAGAGAGCGCGCCCATACAGGAGCCCCGTAGAGGGCCATGGACCGCACGACCCCCGCATAGAGCCTCCGGCAGGAGGCGTTTGGACCCCCTAGATTAGGCAGGAGCCGCTTCAATGCAGCGCCTGCCCGCTCCAGTTTGGGAGCCAAACGTCGGAACTGCTCCACGAAGTTCCACCGGCTGTTGAGGACGAATCCCAGGTACTTCATCGTCGACTCGACGCCGATGGAAACCTCTCCCACCGTTATTTGGGACCCCAACGGTGGCGCGTTCCGAGGCCCATGAAAACACATGACCCCGGACTTGTGCAGGGCCACCTCGAGTCCCAATTGCCGGATCCTTTCGACGATTGTCGCAACCCCGCGTGCCGCTAATTCGGCCGCCGCCTGGTGCGACATCCCCTGCGCCAGGACCAACGTGTCGTCAGCGTAGCACACTACGCTGACGCCGCTAGGGAGGTCGGCGCGCAGCACCCAGTCGTATCCGATGTCCCACAGATGCGGCCCCAGGACCGATCCCTGTGGGACACCGCACGACATCTCTTGCCGGTTCCACATTCCCTGGTGACCGGGGTAGATAACGGCCCTGTCCGTCAGATAGGCCTCGACCACACGACAGAGGTAGGTCGGCATCCGGTGGTACCGGAGTGAAGAAGGCTGCTAAGGGCTGCCTATCGTCTTAAGTAGGTATTATTAATCATTAACAAAGTAGCAAAGAATGAAAGACAGCCCAAAAATCCGTCCGCCCTTTGCTGCATTTATTGTTTGTTTTTAAGGGTCGTGTAATCGCCGTTGACCCGGGCCATACAAAACGCTGCGAGTGGTGCCTTTCGATTTGAAAGAAAGAATAAAGAAAATACTTTTATTTAACACAAATTTCTAAAAGGCACACAATAAAATATACAGCAGAAAAAAATAAAAAAGAAATTCAAATAAAAAGTGTAAGGTACGATGTAAGAATATATATTAGCAGGTTTCATAAGGAATATTTATTTTTAGTAACGAAAATATTTAAATATTTGAAAAACATCACAGATAGAATTATAGTTAATACAATTGTTGGTTCATACAAAGAAAAAACATGAAAATAATTTAAGTAGTTTGAAAGTAATATCGTTTTTTATGCAGACATTAGGTAGACATTACTTCCTGAATTTATTTCATAAAGTATTTTACTACAATATTTAAATATTCACATATATAATTTATGAGTATGCGTTCTAGTTTAACATACATTTTTTGCATAACTTACTTGCATTATATCAAGGCGTAATAACAGATTTAAAAGTCACTAAAATCATATATCTGCGCCTCGATGATGTAAGCAGAATGAGACCTAGAAAGACTCTTTTCTTTTACGTATTACAACCGAACCAGGTAACAGTGTACATTTAATTGACTCCTGTTTATATTGTTGAGAAACATTATAATTTAATAAAAAAAATGAAAAGTGTTTATTCACTGAAATACTTTTACCAGACATATTTACCTACGCCAAACTGCAAAGCAGGATAACATCCTGCTTTGCAGTTTGGCGTAGCAGGATAACATCCTGCTTTGCAGTTTAAAGAGCTTACAGGCAGACGTAGTTCCATTTTTTTATTATTTTTTGTACATATTTACATGATTTTTATAATTACACTTTTCACAAGTTAAAACTGTTCTTGCATTTCACAATACATTTTTATAAAACAGACAATTGTTTTTATATTATCTACAGTGCAGCGAGTCTTTGACAAAATATATCAAAGAGGTACTTATGTATTTTATTTTTAAAGAAGGAAAGGAGGATAAGTCTATTCTGCTTATAAGAGTTATATAAATAAAATAAAAATAAAATTCATTTATTTCGGGTAACTAGGCCCATAGAAGAAAATTTACAAAACAATTCACACTAATAATACCATAAAATAGAATAAAATAATAATAATAATAATAAAATTCATAATAAATGTCACAAAAACTCAAAATAAAATTAAAATAAAAGCTCTTAAAATAAAAACTAATTAAAATTAAAATATCAGCACTATATAAAACCCTTCTCAGTCATATTTTTAATTGAAATGTCATGTTTTATTCATTAATGGATAGATAATAAATAATTACGAGTAATTTAATAAATCTTCCGTTTTTATTGCAGACATCAGGCATTAAGAAAGGGTTTTTGCATTTATTCACGAGTAATGGTAAGTCATGTGTTTCAGTGCTCACAGTGATGCTCACATTATTATGCAGAAAATAAGTGCTTTAAGAATTACTCATAAAAATTATGTTAATTGTAAGATTTTTAAGTACAAATTTGTTACAATTGTATTAATAAAATAAACCATCAACTAGAATATTCTTACAAACTTTTAAAGTTCAGTCTATCACCTACACCATACAACAAAAAATACATTAAGTACCACCGAAAGATGAATAGTATTTAATAAAGATTTCCCATCCCATGTCATGTGAATGTCCCTTGTCACGAACCAACAAAAGATAATTTTACTCGAAGACACGCATCAAGCTCTGGGTACCAATGTTACCAACGGTAATTCAAGTGTAGGAAGTGCATCAGGGTTGACAAGGAGGTACTTTTTGTTTCCATTCCAGCTCAGGGATGTCAATTGTCATAGAGGACTGAGTTTGGATGAAGCGCTGTGTAGTAAATCGTGTAAAGATGGTGCAGTGTTAATTTAAAATCCTGTTTGTTTAGGAGCATTGAGATCGGCGGGAAATTGCTTAACGAACATAAAATGGGAATTGAATGAATCAATCAATCTTCATTCGTGAACACTAGGTTTACGGTTATACAATAAATGTCTTATGTATACATTTTAGTCGAGCTCTATGTCCTACCAATGAAATTGGTGTACAATTGTATTAGTTTTTCAGTAATAAGTCTGAATCTATACAATACAAGGTATCGTTCGAGTAAATAATTATAACTGATCGCAATGCCTTTAATTTTGACAGTTCAGCTACTTTTATTGCGTTTTTTACGTTGTTGAGTAGACGATTTTCTCAAACCTATGAAGCAATTGATTAGGAATATCTTTCAAAACTCCTCAGATTGTGATTGTAGGTTCCGCAATTGGGTGCCTGGTCATTGTGGTCTTCTAGCAACGCAAATGAGAAACGATATTAAACGGATTTTCCATAAAAAAGAGTACCTACTATTTAATCTGACAAATGATGCCTATAGTTTCTCAACTTTCACATTTCCTACCGCCGTAAACGTAAAGAAACCATTTGCAGCATTCATAAATAATAAGCCTAATATAACATTTCTCATAAAAGAATAAACATTAATATTAACAACCAAAACTAATAATAAACTTTACAATCCGACAACATAAGCAAAGCAGTCGTAAAATAACCAAATTAAATTTACAAATATATGCGAGGATAATAATTAATTTCATCGGAACAACTTTAAAACAGCAATTTACTAGCGTAATGAGCAGTTAAAAAAAAATATTTGAGTCATTAAAGGTTAACGGGAAGTATAAAAGTGGGCATAAAATGATTGGAGTTGAGATAATTAAGTTGTAATTAAAATATGTACACTTAATTTATCGTTTGGGGCAGCCCTAGCGGACATGTCGTTCAAAGAGCGCCGCTTGCGCATGGGCAAGCCGTCGGGACACCGCAATGTCTTCATGACGTGTGTTGCAAAGTTCAATTTAATTTATTATAGTTTAATAAATTTTATTGGTGAAGATGTTTTTATGGTGAGGGTTCGAAGTCGAACGGTGGCAGTTGATTTGTATTCGAAGGAAATATACATCGGTCGTGAGAGGAACGTCGTTCATTGTTTTTCGCCGCCATTTCTTTTGTTCCGAGGAGGATCCGATCTGATTGGGTTAGGCCGCGTTTGGAAAACTTCGTCAAATCTTCTCGTCGCTAATCCCGCAGTGTTTGAAGACTAAGGTCTTCAACCAGTGCGTCCTGCCCGTTATGACACACGGTGCTGAAACGTGGACACTGACAGTCGAGCTGGTCCACACATTCATGGAGCGGGCTATGCTCGGAGTTTCTTTGAAGGATAAGATTAGAAATGAAGTTATCCGGAAGAGAACCGGAGTTACCGACATAGCCTGCAGAGTCAGCAAGCTGAAGTGGCACTGGGCTGGCCATGTTTGTCGAAGGACCGATGGCCGATGGAGCAGACGAGTCCTGGAGTGGATATTGCGTATCGGCAAGCGTAGTGTGGGACGCCCCCCAGCTAGACAGACCGACGACCTTAAAAAGGTTGCTGGGACAAACTGGATGCGGAAGGCGGAGGACAAAGTGTTGTGGCACAGCCTGGGAGAGGCCTATGTCCAGCAGTGGACAGTTATAGGCTGAGTTGATTGATTGATATCTTTTGTTATTAGTATATCAACCTAACCTATACCGCGATTTCATCACCTATCTACGACGATTCTGGACCAATTGCAAGCAACAGAGCCATGAAATCAATAAATTAAGACATTAATAAGCTGTAAGATAAAATGATGACTATCAGGCAACTTTCATTTCCCGTGTGCCTAATCTTTACAGATGTTATCGTGCATTTTATCCCGAGGTGACAGCAGATCGTGTGGTATACAGATATACCTACCATTCATTCGATTACTGCTAAGTCATGCTTCGTTGAAAGAAAACCAGTTATGCAACTTGGCGATGACCGATGTTTTAACTACTTAAATTTATAAATAAATCCGAATGTGGAGCTTCTGTTTGATGCAAAGATGAAGCTTGGTCACTGAAAAAACCGTTGGGTAGGTAGTTGTTTATCCGGAAAATATTGAAAGAAAACAATAAGTAAGATATACCCACCTACTTCGATAGTTTCAAAAGTTTTGTGAATAGTTTCAGCAATTTTCAGCTGTCATTTTTAGTTTAAAGAGCTTACAGACAGTTTTCAGTAGACATTTTAGTGGGTAAGTTAATTATTATTATTATTATTATTCATTTATTTCGGACAGAATCCATATATGTTAGTAAAAATTTTCTAAATATCTATGTTAGTAGGTACATAATCAAAAAAAAGTATTTCTATTTTACAATTTCCCAGTAACTATTCCCACCCAGTGTGCCTGTATGGGACAGTCGTGTCGGGATGCAATCATTTGCAAAATGGTGTTGGGGCTACCGCGTAGTCTTTGAAAAAATGACGCCACTTTTTTACGCACTATAGCGTGGAAACCGTCAACGCGCGCATTTGCGAACATTTGCGACGCACTACAATGCCGCGGCAACCCCAACAGCACTCTGAAAGCATTATTATACTGAATACGCAGGGCGTTAAATGGAAGTCATTGTTTTCAGCATGTTTAATAAATAATACAAATTTTTTTCAACTTAATGAAATCTGAATTTACCTATTAAAATATCTGGAACATTAGCCTAACTTTTTGTTTCGTTGACCGCACATAGACCGGTGGTTAGGGGCCCAATTTCCAAATATTCAACCCATCATTAAAGGTACTCAGAAATGTCATCTATCTACAAAAACGTAGCGTTTATCTATTTAGTCGGAAATCCCGGTGGAATGACAATGTTCGTGACACAAAAAGCTTGCATCCTCCAACAAAATTACACCTATAATCAAGGCTCGTTTTAGCTTCACGTAACGACTCTGACATGACTTGGAGGGAATTTTAACAGAAGTAGGTACTCGTACCGACCAAGAACTTTTAAGGCTTCCGCAGAGTGAGGCGATATCGCAGGCGCGACAAGCATATTACTGCCTGTTGCGCTAGTCTGCACAAGCCATTATAGATACCTACCTACTTAGTTATAATGCCAGTACATGAATTACGCTACCAATTTAGAAGTTTAATGCTAGTTTTCACTAACAATAGGTGACGCCTAAATGAATGCCTAATTAAAAGCGTGCTGTTGAAGTTTCTAGAGCGCGCGTTATTCAGATGACCCTAAAGTTTAGGATTAAGGGCAGTAATTACCAATTACCGATGCACGATGCTTCAATCATATTTTTTGCCGCCCATTTAAACCAATGAAGTTGCTGTACAGTGGGTGTCAAACTTTATGGCGGCTCTGAAGTGCGCTACTGGCTGCGCAGTGCCCCCCACCCCTCAGCCCCGTTGACACATGAATTTGTTACTGCGCAGCGAGTCGCCTCATGTTCCGAGCCGCCATAAAGTTTTCATGAGGTTGCATCTAAGCTCAACGAAAAATCGAAATGCTACGTTATGCTTGTGTTCTACGCAACATGAAAGTTTCAAAGTTACAGTGGACGCTTGGTGCAGTCGTATCGTAATCGTCACGTGATGTATCAAATACCCTGTTGTCGGCAAACCGGGGGATACGAAGCTAATTATTTTTTTTGTGACGCCAAACTTTGGCTTATTTTGATGACACATAATAACAATAAAAGGTATGTTGGTATTACGTGGAATATTTTTGTATGGAATTACATACTTTTTTGTGCAACTGGACCGTTTTGTTTTTTGTATCGAACCATTTTCATGGCAATTATTGGGTTGTTAAAATGTCAGAGGGACATAGAGCTAACTTATTAAACCTGTAGATGCAATTAAAATATAAAGTTTTATAAAGTTGCGAAGAACGCAAATGTTTTCATGGAAAAGTTAAGAATTATCTACGGATCAATCTTTATGAGTGCTCCGAAATGAAAATCGAATGACGATAATATAAATGAAATCAAAAGATCGGGTAATAAAATTCACTTAATAATTACCGACACGGCTTATTTTATTATTCAAAAGGTTTGGTTTGGGTTATTCTTGTCAATTCGCATGTTTATGAATTTTAATTTAGCTTGTTACATAAGGTTTTAGGAGGAAGGTGTCTATCACACAGCTACATCTAGCACAGACACCGAAATTAACAAAAAAAAAAAAAAAACTGCTCCCCGCGCACGCTACGTTCCACAGAGCTGGCCATGTCACACACAATGGGGTTTCAAAGACTAAAATGTCTAATTAAGTTTTTTTAAAACCCTTTAAACTGTTCTGAAAAACTTCTTAGGTACTATATATTATATTAAGAATACCTAGTAAAAGTTTCTGTAAACTGCGACATTATTCTCAATACAACATATTAGTCTTCAATTTAAGTAGGTACCTATCTACATAATTGTCGCCGCTAGGTACAATAAATTCAACTTAGCGTCCTCAACAGACAACTTTTTTATTCCGTCAAACAATCAAACACACCACACAAGGATGCCAATGTAGAGATATTATAAGGCAATATCTTGCTGGTCGTAATGGTCGCTGGTCGGGAGCGGGCCCACCTCTAATGACTCGTAATTACGACCAACGTAATGGACTCAGTAATGGCGGCCCGCCACAAAGCGATGCCTCCATTTTATATTTTATTTCTTTTTTTTTTCGAGATGATGTCTCGGCCGATGCGTTTCGATTCAGCCAGTTTTTGATTTTATAAAATGTGTGAAGGTTTTTTGTGGGTTATAATTTTTGATGTTGTGTTGCTATTGTGTCGGAGTTTTGTTAGATGGGAAGCTTTGAGCAGCTTTTGTTATGGTAGGAGTGTTAATTGTGACGACAGATTTCAAAACCTTTTAAATCTGACTCATTTTTGAATACTTGTAAATGGCGGGAAGAAATCTAAAATTACTTACTATCAGCTATCCCTGGTACTTAGTACCTATACCTATACAATCACAGAGGTCGATTAAATTGCGCCTGGATACATTCTACACATTTCCTTACCTAATTGATTCTTATAAAAGTGTGTATCACCATGAAAATAATCAGAACTCGCGAAATAAAAAAAAACAATGTGAAAGTTTTGATTACACGATATAATAAAAAGTGTAAATTAACTTTACACCTATCACGAAAGGAATAAGAATTTATTTCTATATTTTTTTACGATCGCCTCCTAGTTCCGAGAAGTCGGTTGGAACGGCACGCACCCCGCCCCGCTGTAGGGTCGCCATGACTTCATGGGTCAGAATTCAAAATGACTCATTCCGGTTTAAAAATAGACTACAGACACAAAAATAATCACCAAACTCTTAAGTATTACTTACTATATTTAAATATTTATTTATGAATTGCTGTTAAGTTCTTATAATCATAGGTAAATATGAATTGTATATTTGACTTGAAAAGGTGAATCTTTTTGTAAAAAATCGTTAATTGAAACTAACAACTACTGAAGCTTTTGTTATCACAACGCTCTTGACCTCAAACTTAAAGCATTTATTTCCAATAAACCAAATTCAGGCACTTTTGAATTGTCAAGGGGTCGGTCAGTCAGAAAGATGAAGCTAGTTGCCCATTCCAAAGCGTAGTAGGTCCTATGGAGAAAAACGGGCAAGAAACTCCACTGAACTGAGACAGACACATTTCCGGAAGAAAAAAATTCATAAATTAGCTGCAAAAGCCTCTCAGGAACAGATCAAAGTTCAAAAGTCTTCTCGCCGTCCAGCGAAAAATCGAAAGGTGGGTCACCCTCAGCGCCGCCTCCCCGCACCTCATCAGTGATGATTTCGATGTTTTTTGTGTGTTATTTGATTACTTTATGCGCCTGCGCCGTCTCAGCGCGGGTTACGATATTAGTCCGAGTTGAGTTGTTCACGCTTCGGATGGATCGTGTAGGGCTCCTGTTTATTATGTAATTCTAGACTGGGGATCTAGACCGCTCTTGGAGAAGTTTATCCTTCATTACTTTGATTATTTTAAAAAGAAGAAATTTTTAAATGGAATTAAACGCTCATGAAAGTTCATTAATAGCTACACCAACATCTTAAATATATTAATATCTTTGTCTAAGGCAAGTTGAGGAGTTTGATTATACTGCTAAATCATATTTTTAAAGAAATTGCTTCTCGCGGTCTATTCTGTAAAGATCACCATGCAAATTTTGGTGAAGTGACCTGTCAGTCCACCGTCATCTCTCTGTAACAATCTCACCGTGAAAACAGGCGAAGTAAACTTGATGTGAGCGGTCATTCCACCTGATGTCAGGGATTGACACTGTTGACAGCTCACTTCTTTCTCTCTTCACCTACGTTTTCACGGTGAGGTTTTTACAGAATATAACAATACAGGGTCGTCGATTTAATACAAGAGATATAGAACACAAGATTAGTGATGTTCCGGATATCCGTATCCGCGGATATCCGCGGGAGAAAATAGATCCGTACCCGTATCACTATCCGGTACATTTTTGACGGATCTATTACGGATCTTTTACCTTATTAATTTTTAATACCTACATTGATTCAATTCTATAAGTAGGTGATTACGTAGCAATATAATACTATTAAATTTCAATCAAATTATGTTTTATTTCTAAAAATCAAATATTTGGCATCTTTATATTGCAAACATTTATTGTAGTAAGTTTACATACCAATAATACGTAACTTAAAGGAACTAAATCAACTATCGAATATATATTTAAACATTTACTATATTAAAGGAAGTTATAATAAAATATTAATTAAAATATCTTTATAATGAGATCAATTGAGTTTAAATCTTTGTAACATGATATATATTATAGAAAGGTATAAGATCACTTTATATAAGATGCTTATTGAAATAACTAATATTGATTAGTACATAAAAAAACAAATATATATAATTAATTAATTAATAAAAATAACTAAAACTATACACAAACTAAAATAGGGCGTCGAAAAATTCATCCACATCGCTGTCGACTGGTAATGTACCCAAGAGGCATTGCCACGTTGTATGGCAATGCTTACCTCTATGCTTGCCTCTGGCCAAGGTAAAACCCAGCCCTTGGGTACGGGAAGTGTCAACCAGCCGTCTGGAGATTTCCTTAAAAAGGCCATGAGCACTCGGACACTTTTATAACAAAACTTAAATCTTTGTTATATTTTAAATTGTAATTAAATGATTATTCTAATTAGAAAGTTAAGATCCGTGTCCGTGTCCGTATCCGCGGATCTACATTTTTGACCGCTTACTTCACCTAAGTTTTGACCGTGTGATTTTTACAGAATACATCCGCTAGTATACAAGTTCTTATCACTTCCTTGTAAAAAATATCTCACCAGAAAACAGAGCTTTCGTTTTAATTATACGAAGGTATGTGATGAGATTTTTGTGTTGTACTCGTATTAAAATTACAAAGTCATACTAGGCACATCTATTACAAAGTTTCTTTCTACTTACAAGCCTAACAATAAACCCATTCTTCGTGCTTGAAACATCGATTAGGTTCTCAGCCATGCACAGCAAAAACGGCTTTCGAAGCTCAAATTATTTAACCCGATATCGATATTAAACCCACCGAGCGATGTTTTTTATCGATAACAAAAAATATGCCGACGTCACTCTGCCTTGACCACGAACTTTTAGGATTATGCTATGACTGGATAAGAAGTTTGAATAAAATTACTTACCTGATTTTCAATCTGAAAATAATATATTGCCTACGAGCCCCTGCTTCGGACGGTTTTTCCGGATTTACAAAACATCGTGATTTTTTTATCATATATTATGTAAGTAAAATATGTATGTATTATGCACATACGCAGAGTCGTCTTGCATACCATGGTTTTATTATTGTTATTAGTAATTAATTGTTTGTTTATTTTACTGTTTGTGACTTCGAGTTACAGCTATAGCTATAAGTAAGTGAACACGCCCTTTATGCCTGGGGGGTAACCATCACCTCTTATAGCAGTATTATTTCAATATTACTTAGCGTGAGAAAGAGATGGAGCTATAAGTCCTGTATAGCTCCATCACTTTCCCACTGGAAGTAATATTATAATAATACTGCTATAAGAGGTGATGGTTACCCCCCAGGAGGCTTTTATATAGGTATTAAGTTCTGTTTACGTTTTTATGTTGTAGTTTTTGTTTCTGCTTGAGTACAGTTTTCATTGTTTTGTTGGTATATTGGCGTGTGCTAGCTAACATATAGCAAGTATTTTTTTTATTTAATATCTTGTGTTACTTTGCATACGATTTGTATTAGAATCAAGTTTTTCTAAATAAACTGCTGTGTGCTGCTGGGGAGTTTGTTGCGCCACTCATCCCAGCTAAAGCACTACGAAGTGGTGAAAGACGGGTGTTTTTGGGGGACTGTCTTATGTAATTTTGACGTTCGAAAAGTTCTGATTCTCAGCCTAGTTTAAATAAATAACTTTTGATTTTGATTTTTGACATAAACCATTCGGAATAAATTATCTAAATTATGGTGAAAACTGCATCAAAATCCGTTGCGTAGTTTAGAAGAAAAACGCGGACACACAGACAGACACGAAAAGCTACTATCATTTATATATGTATAGATACTGAGATAGTGTTAAAACTGGTTAAAAATAATTAATCATTGTCCTTATTTATTTAGACCAAACAAATAAAAGATTAACTAAAATTAATTAATAGATATTATCAACCGATGTAAAATGTTAACTGATTTGATAATGAACCCTTAAAATAAATACTACAAAGTTTGCCAATGGTGGGTTATCAAAGTAGATTCTGATTCAATTATAAAACTGATATTTGAATCAGATTTCGATTCGATAAGCTTATCACTATTTGCCATCAGAATACTGCATAAACGCATCTGCTTTATCTACTTAGATGGGTATATCACTTTGATAACTAAAACTGGGTTATGTTAAAATCAATTAAATCTAAAAGGATTTTTGTGTCAATCATTAGGTGTCAAATCAAAAAAAATATATACTCAGAAAGGAATAATATTAAAATTATTTTCTAACTTGCGTTATTTCGCAAACGTACAAACACCTAGTTTGCAAACCTACCTATTTATAAATTAAACGATTCCTTTTAATTGAGTAGGTATTCTTAACAAAAAAAAAGTGGTTTTATACTTTACATAAACTGTTTATATTATTTTTTATAAACCCTATGATTAAACGACATAGGTAATAATTATCTTCACCAGCATCTTCTTATTAGTTCTTATCCACATACTCTTACAGCGATAACAAAAATAAAAAACCCCGCGGTATTCATTAGACATCATATTGAAAGCTTACTCGGACGCTTTTAATACATTCGACATAGCATAGTTTTGTTTTAAAAATCGCCTAATTACTCGACTCCTTTTATGAGCACCTCTATCCAATCCAAGATGGCGGCGTTTTGTGAGCCGCGATGATGGTATTTAATTAAGTCTATTAAAGTTAGATGCATTGTGATGGACAATGGGTGAAGATGATTATTAGCTGTTAATATTTTTTTAAATTATGTACGAAGTACTGTAGCATGTGTTACGTAATTATAGGTAGACGAGTGACTGTTTTATTTTTCGGATTCACATTTTTGTAGTATTTCACTTTTTTTTTCTGTAGCCTTGTTGATTTTGGCCTTTATTTGCAGAGGTCATAAAAAAAAGAATATCGCCTCAATCAACAAACTTAGCAAACGAATTGGTGATCCTAGGCCGATAATAACAAAACATTCGTGGTAGCATCTGTCAAAGTTCCTCTTTGTGTGGTGCAATCCCTTACTTACTTAAGTAGGTAGGTAGGTATGTACTCGTAGGTATGTGTTGTGGCATCACAGACATAGCCATCACTTTTAAATTCACACCTTTGCTATCTGATCGCTTTTTCACCAAATAACTAATTAAGAGTACGTCTAAACCACAATTTATGTATAATTTGATACATTATAAAACCCGTTCTTTCGTTTTGTAGAACATTTTACACCATAATTTAAAAGTTATGACGGTATGAACCCCGCGGCCGAACACTTTGAATTAATTAACTTAACGTAAATCAAACTTCGATCTATTTTTTTACTAATCACGGTAATTCAATTACGATTTAATCTTGTTTTTTGACCTGGTATCATAAAAAAACTATAGTTGTTATATAATTTGAATTATATTCAGAGCTATAGGCACATAATTGTCAGTTTAAAAAATGTATTTCCGTCCGCCATTTTGAAGACTACTAAAAATAAAGATTGAATCGTAAACATTTTAAATGTCCCACAGACGGTAATAAAAACGAAATTTTAACATACAATTTATCACCTTTAGATACCAATTAATTCGAGACTACATTACTTTTGTCTGGTCTCTTGATGTGGCCCTTATCCTGTGCAGTCGGCATTTTTAATTAACGTAAAATACTGACCCAGAAAAACGTTTGATTGCTCATTTAAAAGCGTATACGATGCTAAAAGTTTGCATCGTCCCATAATATTTTAATAGGTCCGTGGCTAATCGTTTGGGAATCGATTTGCTCGAGTTAAAATGATGGTGTGTGTATAGCTTTATACATATTTAAAGCATATTTGCTTCATCTGAAAGCTTTAGGATACATGATTTTTATACTCAAGAATACTCAAGATCGTTCTGGAAGTTAGTTTGACTGTGGTTTGTATGTGGCTACTTACTGAGATTATCTAAATTATTATTTTAGTTTACTAAGTTGCCGCTATCAAAGAAACTATTGAATTCGTCTTTGTAATTCCACAGCTTGAAAGTAAATCTCTTTATTACCGCATCTGCCGTTAAACCAAAAAAGCTCAACACTCCAGCAAAATAATAGTCAGTTGCCAGGGAATCGAACTCGCACCGCGAAGTTGTAACCGAATCGATTGGACACACCTCACCGCGGACAGAAAGCAAATCGCTTGCGGCCATCGGCAGAAAAAAAAGAAGAAAAAAAGCTCCGAAGAATAAAGCTAAGTGGAAATAATTCATTGATTGTGCCGTGTGCTCACGTATGAATTTAATAAAAAAAAAGATTTGTCAATAATTGTCTGTGCTCCCAATGGACCACATTGCCATCGTTGTATAGTTTTTGTTCTGTCTTTCCGTGCCGTACTTGATAAATTGCATAAAACGGTTTCATCATTAAAATTCAGCGTAAAAAAAAAGTTATTGACGAAACTACGAATTCAAATAAATTCAAATTCAAATTCTTTATTGCATTCATGTGTATATACAATTTGTCGTTGCATCAAAAGTGTGAAAACTACGAAACAGATTTTGAGGTGGTTTTCACCATTACTTCGAGAATTTATTCCGGAAGGATTATGGGTACATTAATAACGAACTCACAGATAATGAAGAAATCTCGATGTTTTGTCCTGTTGTAGAAACCGAGCGAAGCAGGGTCGGGCCATTAGTCAATCCGTAAAACTTTTACAGACATTAAATTAATCTGTCATAGGTACCTACCTATTCCTATATCTTTAATTTTATTTCGTTTAGATTTTCGATCTAGATTAGATTGGGCTATTGTTGTTTGATCTAGATCGTTAGGCAATACTGACAGACAGACTGGTATTTTGAAAGTCAGTACCTTTCCATTTTTAAATACTTGAATACCTATCTCTTTTTGCATTGACATATTAAATACCTACTTAGTACAGCTAACTAATTTTCTAACAGAAGAACTATGCGAACTTTCGATTTTGTTTGCCTAGATTTCGTGAAAGTGGTAAAATAAAATGTACGTAAGGCGGGGATGATTTCTTTTTTTTCGTCTGTCCCGTTGTGTTGCCAGTGTGTGAAAATCATTTTTTGATTCAGGGATGTCAATGCGAAATATTAAGCTTTAAAATGCAATTTTTTTATTGAAAAATAACTTTAATTTCGGAAGTCGGTGTCTTTGGATCTGTATTTTAGTTTTTTGCCACCGACTTCCGAAATTAAAGTTATTTTTCACTTTGTAGTGTTTTTTGGAAGTAGGTTGTTTTTTTTTTGTAAAAAGTTTTTTATTTTTCAGTTTTTAGTGGGTCAGTTTGTAATTTATCTAAGTTACAATAGCCTAATGTCAACTGCTCATCACCATTTACAAAATATTGCTTTTCTTGATGCAGTTAATTTAGACGTTACTTGTTGAGGAGTTCTCCTGGTAAGAACCAGGAGAACTGCCACTCAGCACATGCATTGTGAAGAGCATAAATGGCTTAGCAACCATGTTAAAGTATCTAATCGAATCGCAACTCGTTAAATACATCTTATTAAGTAGTTCCGGGGGTCATCTGTGGTCTTCATCATCAATTCCACTCCACCAAATGGTGCTTTCCGAGAGCAAATGCACAAGTTATTATAAAAAATACCTAAATCGCTATAGGTGTGCCTTTAAAATTTGAGGATTTCCCTCGAATTCCATGGGATCCTCTCATCAGATTATGATTTGGTGACAATGGGACCACCTCGGCTTAAAATCGGGCCACAATTGACGGAGAAATCGGCGAACATACATAAAAAAATATATAAACGTCGAATTGATAAACTCCTTCTTTTTGAAGTCGGTTAAAAAATACGCTTATCCGCTTTGTAACGGAGAAATCGATGATCCCATCAAAAACAGATTTAATCAATGGTTTAAGAAGAAAAGTAACTATACAATATTGATGCTACTAACTATTTACACTAGGTAGACACTAAATTAAATTACTAACTATATATACAAATTAATACAAAAAACAAAACGACACTTAGGCGTCAAAGTATTCGTCCGCATCGCTGTTATCCGGAAACGTGCCCAGAAGACTGGCAGCATTGCCACGTTGAATGGCAATGCTAATTCTTTGGCCAAAGAACGAGCCAGCCCTATGGTCACGTGAAGTGTCGATCAATCGGCGAGAGATTTCCTTAAAAAGGAGACGCGCACTTGGGCCCCATGACCCGAGCGTTTCGACCCCAAACGGCTCAAAACTGTAGTTTCCTATAAGGTTGCAGTATTTGCGCCGCTTGAGGGTCTCAGCAACTGCAGCAGCGGCGCCAGCACAGCCAGCCGTGCTTGGAACATGAGATGGCGCAAGGGTGTCGACACAGGTTGCGTCCCACACCAGAGGCCTACCCACCTTCCAAGGCAACAACGATACCATCTGGTCTCTTCCCATCGTCACGTACCAATCCATTTGGTTCTAATACCGCTGGTACGCCGGCGGTGACAAGGGCTCGACGAATAATATCGTTGATGCTGCCGTGCCGTGCTATGCGACCTGCGCTCCTGCAGCAGGACAGGCCATGGTGGCCAAGACTGTCGACGGCTTCACCGCAGTGACACCGATGCGGATCAACACAAGGTGCGCCCAAGCGGAGACACGTAGCGAGCCGAAACGATGAGTAAATAATAAATGAAGATTTGTAACTAGATTTTTTGTCTATATAATATGAGCGTATAGAATGAGTTTCAGTGCTAATGTTTATATTTTACCTCCCTTTGTATGAAATAGTAGTATAATATTAATGATTGTCATCTTTTAATAAAATTAATATCACACGCCCTAATGATAGCCGCACCAACACCTTCAACTGAAAAAAACCAAGAGCACAATATCCGTATTCCATCCCACATAATCATAATTATCTCAAAAAACTCTCAGACAATGGTAATTACCTCAAAAAGTCTATAGAAAAAGAGAATGATGCCAACTTGCGTATTAATAACCACTAGAGACTAGATGCATGAATGAAAATAGGTCAGAAGGCTCACTTTACTTTCGAACTAGCGACCTGCCTATGGCGACGTAACAAAACATCGAGATTTCTGTGCTATATCTAAGTCAAATACTAATATACACATAAACCTTCCGAATAAATGCTCTGAATGATGGTGAAAACCGGATCAAAATCTATTGTTAGTTTCGTAGATCTAAGCGGAGTCGCACACAGTCACGAAAAGCTACTTTATCGACTCTCATATCGTAAAATTCGAATTATAAACGTCAAAACGAAGATATATTGACCTACTTTATAAACTCAATACCGAAATTTAAAAATAGAATGTTGCGCGTAGGCGACATAAAATCACTTTTTTATGCTCTAGTGCATAGGTAAACTTTTTTTCTAAGATTAAGATAATCAGCCCCTACAGCCACACACACAATAAGACGTCGCAGATTAATGCCGTTATTTTGCTTAAATTTATATCACTTCCGTGTTTTCTATCATTAATTTAATAAAACCAGATAAAATGGCTGTCATTTATTATTTAAAAACGAAAAGAAACGTTTTTACGACTTGGCAGTATGAAGTACCTAAGTCGAATGACACATGTTGAAAATAAAAAATCGTGGTGTTAATTAGCTATTCTGTTCTTTAATTTTGCAACATTTTTGAACAGTGAAAAGCGATTAAACTAAAACATTGAAACATTAATGTGACGAAGAAATACACTCTCGCCTAACACGCAAATGGAGCAGAATGCGAAAAACTTGGTTGAAGAAATATTACCGCCGAAATCCAAGCAATTTTATCTCAACGCATACGACAATTTCATGCGTTAGAGTTCAGACAAACAAGTAAATACTGTTATATACTTTATGCCCGTTTCATTTTCTCGCAATCGAAGTGAAAAGCAGTGTATACTCCACCCACCTCCACCCTCGCCCAAGGATATTATGTATTTTTTTTTCTAATGGTACGCATTTGTGGGGTGCGCCATTTTTATAGCATAAACTATTTCTTACTCTTTTCACTTTGCTCTTTTATTTAGTAGGTTCAATCCCAATGTATGAGAGTAGATAAAGTTGTGTATGAAACTGCACATAACTAGGTATTAAAACATTCATGTGATACCATTAAAAACCTCGTCTACGTCTCGGTGTTAACATACACTCGTGTTTTGATAGCTCTCATTAAGCAACAGTTTCATACTACATCGATATTTATACACTATTGTATAAATATCGATATTTAAAAAAGCATTTACCAACCACTAAAGTTGCTATTGGCTTCACAAAAAATAAACATTGCTACGATACGCAGGTCTATGCAATATGTCATTCGCTACGAAAAGTGCTATGCAGCACGATACGCTACGCGAGCTGCTACGCAACTTGCTACGCTACACGCTACGCTTAGAGCTACGCCAAGTTACATGCAACGCGCTACGCCACACCATTAGCTTGTTACGTTACAGAAAACGATGCCCTACTACACAAAGGTCAACGCTATGTTACAATATTTTGATTTAAAAGAGTGTCCATGGAGTTTCTAGCCCGTTATCCTCAATGGGAAATCTACTATTACGCTTTTGGAATGGGAAACTAGCTCTCATCTTTCTGACTGACTTCTTGACAATCCAAAAGAGCCTGTAAATGGTTTAATTGAGATAAATGCTTTGAGTTTGAATTTTGAGTACATACTACTTTGCTTAAAATAGTATGCTACGCAACTTGGTACGTGCTACACACAGTGTAATCGGTAATGTCATTACTCAATTCAATGTATATGAATAAAGGTGCCAGAGACAACATAGACCTTCTTCTCCCTTCCTTGCTTGATAACAGACGGTACAATCACGCGAGTATTATAATAATAAAAAGTAATTTGGTGTGGCGCATGCACGGCGCCGGGAGGCATGCGGGGTATGCGAGGGGGGCGGGGGGGCTCGGCGCTAATGCACACGATTGTGCGCCTGATCATAGGGTGCGTGCGCGCAACACTATCTATGAGGATAAGGATGGGATTTACATAAAATGCAAAGCAACAGTTTTTGGGACTATAATTTATTACAGTGCTATTCTGAAAAGCAAATTTGAATTGAGATATGAATCCCTAGCGTCAGGGGGGACAACATTCACTTCAAGTACATACACTTCATCTAAATTTCACGGTGAGATTAACCGCTCGTGCAGACTGGCGCGATATTGCGGGCGTGACAGGCAGCGCGTCGCACGGCGCGACACTTTCTATGAAGTTTTCATAAAAAATTGTGCTACGAGTGGCGCGTCGCGCATAGCGCCTGTCTGCGGGAGCCTTTACAGAATAGACAGGCTGGTGTTCTGTTTTGCAACTGAAGAGATCAACGAATTGGATGAACTCTCTAATAGAACTTAATCACTAACATAACCATACAGCTATGACCTACCTGACTTTACTACTGTGACTTTGCACTCAGACTTTTTTGCCGAGTACTGCCTTCGACAATGGTCAAAAGCCAAAATGTCAAAATGCCAAAATGTGGCTCATGTGGCTAAGAACACCAACGCACCGGCAACGTATCGTGTGGCTACACGATACGTTGCCGGTGCGTTGCGACACCTGGGGCTGCAGTCTAGACATTTTGCGACCGTCCTAATGGAGTCCCTAGACGGTCAAAATTGCGTGTCAAGCACTAAAAAATCTCAATCTTGTCAAGCAATTTTGACCGTCTAGGGACCCCATGAGGACTTTACAACCGAATTCGGTCGTAAACCGATCGCTATCGCGGTGATGCTGCGTCATCCTACATACAAATCACAGTGCATCGACGCAACGCACCCTCAACAGACATGGAGACCAGAGAAACGAAGCGGGAAAGGATGTTGCGGTGCGAAGCCGAGCGTCAGAGCGACATCGTAGCGCAGCGCAGTGTTGCTTGTACTAAAGAAAACTGACACACGCAACACCGAGACGCTGCGACGTCATAGTAAGCGACACCGCATCGTCCGTGTGGCACTCGGTGCGTTGTAATCATAATGGTGTGAAGACGCACCGGCAACGTCCGTGTGACGTCACTTTAAGTCGGGACTCTTTGACTAAAAGTTATTGTTTTACATAAACCCCTCGTAAGTAATCGTAAGTTTATTATGCCGCACAACTTAGGTAAGTCACAAAGAAAACAAAACCATGGGACACAAATTCGCAATCTAAATAAACATTAAAAATGTTTATATCAGCATAAATTAATTAATTGCAAAACATTAATCTTATCGAGCCAAAGTGAATGAAAATCGGAATTTGTTACAAAAACGGACAAAATGTCAATAAGCATTAAAGCTGATATCTCGAAGCTCGGATTTAACTTTTATTACTCGTTCGGCCGTAAAAAGCTCAGGCCGAGTGTTTGTAGTCCAAGCGCTAGCGTGCTCAAGTCAACAGTCATCGGAAATATTATTTAACTATTTGACTATGACTGGTTTCTTATATTTGGGATATTAGCTTTGTTAGTTAATGGTTTGTTTGAAGTACGTGTTGGTATTTAATGAGCCTATTTTAAAAGGCCATGTGACATCATTATTTATTTGGAAAAAATACCAGTTAATTGTTTTGAGATTTAATTTTAAAGTCTTAAATTCTTTGAACCGTGTGAGTTGTTGGCTTGTTAAAAAATTTACTAGTATTCTTTCTTCAATTTATTTACCTAGACATACATACCCAAGCATATCTTTGGTACCTACAGTGACCGATATTTCCTAGGATATTATTAAATTAATTTGTATTTATATCACAAATTGACATTCGAGCTCGAGATGTCGCAAAAAACTCAGAAAAACCTAAGATATTGCGCCCGCTATGCCATAAACATATCGTAACGTGGTAAATAATTGGTCAATTATGTCCTTCTCATAAAAATGTCTCGATTATGAAGTTAATAAACTTAATTATGAGTTTATGACTTATGAAGTACCTGTATTAAAATGGCATACAAATAGAATAAAAAAAATAAGGACACAAACATCCTCTCCTTTACTTTTTCCCCATTCATTATTTTATTAATCTGAGAAACGGAATAATATTTAAAACGATACATAGGCACATAGTTAGATCTTTAACAGTGTAACAACTCAATTACCATGTGTGACACATAAGTGTCACTATTTTCCCCAACTGTCATCAAAATAACGACATCATACGTCAAATTTGGGTTTAAACGCTTACGTTACAGCTTCGTTTAGCAACGACAGAATATTTGCTTAACTTGTAAGGAGAAACTGTTTCAAAGACTTGCACGTTCAATACTTAAAAACTACCTTTTTACTTTAGTAATTGAACTTAACAAGAAGTTCAATTACTAAAATAAGAAGATAGTTTTAAATGTTTCATCGTTCTAATTATCCGGTTCTAATTACATCAATTAAGTATCGTGAGCTCATTGTCGCGTCTTAAGAGCTCGTAATTACTTTGATGCGGTTCTTAGGAAATAATTAAATGTATTAAAGTTTTTGTGTTCGCATTGCTGCGTGTTGCCAGTTGCTGAGTTCCGAGACCATTTTTGTGGATTATGTAGGAGGTAATTACGGATCGTGCCTACTCCATATCATTGTATGATTGAAAAGTAATGTTAAAGTATTTTTGTACAGAAGAAAAACGAAGTCTGAAAATAATATACGTTCGTAAATATCTGTTAATATAACACTCTATACCCAAATATACTTCAAAGATTAACATAGAATTTGCATATAATTTTTCTACCTTTATTTACACCGGCTCCCGACCTACACGGCCGACACAAAGGGGCCGGATACAATCAAATTGATTCGTTAATTACTGGTTTTATCTGCGACCGCCATTACCGACTGGCCAGCCCACGCCGCATATACTTAAATGATACCGATTCGAGGGAATAGAGGACGTGCTCGGAATTACAACGAGTCCACGTATAATGATATGAACCGTGATTTCTGCCGCAGATTCAAGTTTGAAAAGGTACGGATATGACTTTATTTCGTTTCCAAAAGTTCTGATGAAGGGACAATAATTCATTATCATTATTTCAGCTGAAAGACGTCCACTGCTGGACATAGGCCTCCCCCAAGCACCGCCACTTCGACCGGTCCTGTGCTTCCCGCATCCAGCGGATTCCTGTGGCCTTCACCAAGTCAACGATCCACCTTGTGTGAGGCCTTCCAACGCTTCGTCTTGCGGTTTGATTTTTCCACGATTAACATGGTTCTACCATTTATGTGGCCTCCAAAAACCTCATCAAATCTTTCTTTAATCGTTTTTAGTGCTTGATAAAGTGAACAGCATATAATACAGCATATAGGTACCTATATTGTCCTCATAATTATGATCTGACCAATACAATGTATTTGTATATACGTCTAAGTTTGTTCCGATGTTTCTTCTCAGAGTAGTCGGCTAAGAAACACCGACCTCATCTAGTTTTAATAAAGCAACTGACGCGTAAAAATGTTATTTTTACCAATTTACTTTACGAAATACACATAACACATAACATCACGCCTTGTTTCCCAGAAGGATGCGGCAGAGGTGTACCTGTTGTACCTACACATATTTCACCAGTTATGTTTAAGTCCCATGTAACAGGGGGCGAGCCTATTGCCATCAACCGTGCACAAATCCAGACTCCGGGCTGTTACTGAGAAATTCCAGATAGAAAAACTCAATAAAATTTTTCCCGAACCGGGAATCGAATCGCTTGTCCTAGACAATTTCAACATCTTCAAAGCATTATTTGAAAAACTTTCTCAGAGTTTCCCGCTCACTGCCCTCGGTTTTACCCATTAAATATGATTCGAAACACCATCTTAAAGATTTAATTCAATATTATAATCGAAACGAAACTATTTCCTATCGAACCTTTATAACTTACATGAGTTTAGAAAAGATATGAAAATGAGTCGTGACTAATTGTCAAACGTAATCGAGAATTTCTAAAGTTGATGTAGATAGCTTTCAAGTTGAAATTGAATTAAATAAGTAAATTAGGTATAATAAATTGATTGAAGTATTTGGGTTATTGAACGTTTTGAACGTTTTCATCAACGAAATTAATAGAAGACGTTCTGACTGAATCACAATCTGGGTTTTATGGTGCGGTCGCCGGTCGGTAGCCTTATATGCTGTAGCCATACCACTGATATATATGAGCCATACCAATATAAATGTGTGTTGTAAACTCAGACCTATAAAAAATGGTCTGAGGTTGTAAATAGTCGATATTAGTAAGTTATTTTGACATCATAGAAGCTAAAAGTCAGACTCATCGGGTGAGTAAAGTTATTCTATAAGACAACAATGCGTTTTACTAAATAGAAACTGTTTTGTTGGGTTTTAGGATTATCAAGCTGATGGGGAAGGCAGCTGGCAAAATGGCGCCGTCGTAGCTAGTTCTCAAAACAAGCTCAAAGATTCTGTGTGTTGTGTTCCTAAATGCTCCGAACTTGGATTCCATAATTTTCTAAAAGACTTTAAAATTAGAAGATATTGGCTAAAAGTTATTCGTAAAGATTTTTTCAAAGTAAACAGAGTTTGAGGTTATGACGTAAACGTTATGAAGAAAATTAGTACGAGGCAATAAACAATAATTAACGTTTTAAATTCTGATATTTTCCATGTCAAATACATATTGATTTAAACTATTAAAATTTCTGAAAATAACGAAGTAGTGGAGTAAAACCAAACTCATGAATGAACCATTGAATGAACATGAAATGGAATGAAAGGCATTGAATGGACGGAATGTCAAATTTAGTATAGGTCCGAGGGGCCTAGCTATGGTCCCGCTGTCTAAAAATAGCTTTGACCGGGCTGCCAGTCTAACCTCCTTGGACAAACACTTACGTGAAGATTACTAAAGACCACGGCTGGTCTATTGGTCTAGTATTATATTAAAACAAGTTTTCCAATTTTTCACCTTACTTCATTCTTTATAAATAAGTCCGTCCGTCCGTTCATATAGAAGAGCGTCTAACTTAGTCTCAATGACAATTAGACCATATGCACGCTGATATCTCCGTGATTAATGACATTTATCTTGAACCTCTTACCGACACAACAAAAACGTCACCCATTCATTAAGACCACTTTTAATATAATTTAAAACAAAACAAAAAATGTTGCAAGTTGCTTCGGTTGCGATGACATTCTCTTTCGTATGGCGTCGACCATTTTGTGAAGAGCTTACCATAACTATAGGTACAGATATTCTATTTCACGAAGTCCGTTCGGCTTTGATTGTAGTAGTGACGTATCCCGACAAGCGCGCTTGTGTGTGTAAAAGTAGGTAACGTTAGCAAAAAAATCTGATATATATTCAAGTCGAGATTTAATAATCTAAATAAAATTTTGGTTTTAAAAGTATATACATTTTGTAAATAAATTAGATTAGGTTGCAATAAATACAAAAATATTAAGAATATGTAGGCATTTAATTAAGCATTGGTGTTACAGAATGGAAACGAAACAAGTAGGACTATTCAGTATTTTCAATCACTATCAGATAAATTTTCGATTTCCGATTCCGTTTTGCTGTCGTCAGAATCATCTTGTACATTGATTATAAATTCAAAATCGAGATTAAAATATTTCAAGTAGTCTTTTTCAATTTTTTCAACATGAGCACAAGTTTTTTGCCACGTTTCACTGCTATCTTGGCCCAAACTTTCATTGATCAGTCTTTCCGTATTCGTCATGTTTTGCTCGATATTTTTAGATGCGACATAATTTTTAACGATCCCCAATTTTTTTTAAAAACGTAGTTCTTTCCTTTTTTTTGCCCAGGTGTTGTTTCGCACGTGTGTCGAAAGGACGTAGCTCTCATCGGTGTAGCCAATGGGCCGACTTTGAGAGCGGTACTCTGTTATTTTTTTTTAATATTTTAAACGCCACATTTGTATATCATGACGCTCCGTCAAGACTTTAAGGTTGTTCTCTGTTTTGCGCCACTTGTAACCTAATTTCAACAGTAACTTGCGAACAGTTTCTAAACAACCTTCGAATCCGATTTTTTCATTCAATGCTGTTCTTAACTTAGCTAATGTTGGAATTTCTTTATGGACAATATGGAAATCTTGTACAGTACTGCGAACCACATCGGCTGTAAAATTATCTATATCCACTTTATTATCTCACTTCCTCCTTTTCTTCATAGGTGAAGTGAATTTTGATGAAGTGGATGGCAATTCCTTCTCTTCTTTTAATATTCTTTGAACTGTTTTTTGGCTCACACCCGTAGCTTCAGCTGTACGGCGTGTAATGTCTCGTAAATGAGACAAATCACAGTTGAGTTCCATTAATGATTTTGTAAATTCATATTCTTCTCGCAGAAAATGATAAACACTAGCTATCATGTTTCGACCCTAAAACAAAATGTAATCAAAATAATTAAGTAATATAAACATTTTATAACACAAAAAAACATTCATTTTATAAATACTTCTATTGCTATATTAAGTATCTTTGTATAACATTTTAATTGAAAACGTATAAATAAATATTACCTCACTATGGACAACTCTTCTTCGTTTTGTTGCCATGCTGCCCTTACTCCGTGAAACAATTTGGCGCGAACTAAAAACCACTACTGATCCGGACCGTGTCCCGATCGACACTGAGCCAGGCGGGGTCGTCTCATTGGGTAAACTTAGGAATGCCTACGGGGGCTAGACCTATGTTGCCATGTTCTCCTCTATTATGTGAGACCTAAAAATTTCGGTCTTCAATAATGACGTTTTTAAGGATGACGACATAACATAAACTAAAAAGGTTCATAAATGTTAAAAAGCTACCATTTGGTAGTTTTATCAACATTTTTGTTTTATTTGTTAACCAACAAGTTAGCCGATTTATTATTTCGGTTAATGTAATCAATGTTAATATTATTAAAATTGGATAAATAAAAATATAATGTATGTATAGTATAATAGATATACGCTCGTATAGACTAAGTTTGTACTTATAAATAGACAAAAGAGTTATCCAATCAAGCCAATACAGAAATAAATAATTAATTTAATTTACTGCAATGCATAGGGCAGAGCGCAGAGGCTACTTATTTTCTAAAATTAATTTAATAAAATTTAGTGGGTAAGATTTTGTTAAATACACCTGGCAGCCCCAGTTCACAAGAAAAATGTCTGCCGGCGTGAGCGCATGATAATCTAGGAACGTAATTATTTACTTTAGATGTTATTTCTTGTGAATTCTCTTTTTGCAACGTTAAGTGTTATCCTCACCATTAACGACGTTGAGTAGTCTTTGACTTTTACAAATCAACCACTAACTTATGATTTTGTTGTTCAAAGTTTTCTACAAGCAAGAATACATTTTCTCCTATTACTTTAGATGTTATTTCTTGTGAATTCTCTTTTTGCAACGTTAAGTGTTATCCTCACCATTAACGACGTCGAGTAGTCTTTGACTTTTACAAATCAACCACTAACTTATGATTTTGTTGTTCAAAGTTTTCTACAAGCAAGAATACATTTTCTCGTATTTACATTTTTATGTTAATTGCATCAATAAGGCTGCTTTACCACCAAAGCGGAGCTGGAAAATTGTAACCTGTGCAATTGCATAATAATTTAACATCGGTTACAGTTTCCCAGTTCTGCTTTCGTGGACAGGCTTATATATAAGTATCTCAAAGAAATGCGATTTTGAATATCCCGCTTTCGCGAGTTTTCGGGGGCATCCACCAGGAGGCGCCAAAAACCGTACCATTTTATTTGTTCGTAGTTGTCATTCTTCTCCCTAGAGTAAATATGTTCCTTGCACTGAGCGCTCTCGTGGTTACGCACACAAAAACAATGTGCATGTGCACGCTTGACAACATTCATAGCCCAACGGACTTCGTGACATAGAACATCTGTAATAAGAGTAATCTTCTTGCTCTCTACCGATTTGTCAGTTGATATGTAGCTAGGTATTCTATGTTCAAATCCCTGTTTCCAATTTGATGTTATCTCCATTTACACAAATATCAACTCCAAATTAGTGTAAATTAAGTCGATTTCAAAATGACTAGTACTATTGAAAAAGTCATAAAAGTATTTGAAGTTGCAGCACAAACTGAACTTTATGTGTGGTGGGTGTAATTTTCCAAAAACACAAAAACATTTGTGTACATTTTCGTAAACCAAATTGTGAACGCGGGATAGGTGTACAATTTAGACTCTAGATACAACCATGTGGCCATGTTATGGCTCGTGCAGACTGCCGCTATTCGCAGGCGCTACAGACAGCGCGACGCGCGCGTGGCAGCGATACTTTCCATGAAGTTTTCTTAGAAATTGTGCTACTAGTGTCGCGTGGCGCCTGTCTGCGGGATCCTTACTCTTTGAGTTTGGTTTATGTAAAACCATTCACGTAGGTTATTGGATAGTCCTGTCGGATTAGCGAAAAATATCTAATTATTGTACGTGGGTAGCTGGGTAAGACTAGTCCTATTGGCTTATTAAATAAGTTTCATATAATCATAAACTAAACTATCTCTGAAAATTCTGCTGCAGTTCAGGGATCACTATCAACATTCTGCTGCCCGTATCCCAATTTATTTGGGGTCGACGCGACATTGATAACTATGTTATGTTATGTAGCCCCTCTTCATTTTTAGTACCTAAGACAATATCTTATCTTTGTATACTAAACACATCCCTTGCCTAGTAACTAAGTCATTCACTGATTTGTTATTTTAGATAAGTCATTTACTAAATACCATTGTTATGTTCGATAGTCAATAATTGTTTACTACATCTGGTTTACATCCTTAAATAGTATGTTTTCCCTAATTATGCTGAATTTTCTCATAGCCTTATAGCATTATATAAACTAGAACATAAGAAATACGGACACTTCTATTTCATAACTCAAGACGTCAACTTCGAATATATACCTACGTAGGTATAATAATATACCAATTCTTGTAATTTAGTTATAGTTAGTAAATAAATTTATTTTTACAGATCAGTTCACTATTTACTGCGTAACAACTACGACAGCTACAGTTCAGAGATAAACTACTCAATCAATCAATCAATCAACTCGGCTTATAACAGTCCACTGCTAGACATAGGCCTCTCCCGGGCTGCGCCACAATAAACTACTCAAAAGCAACAAATTTTAGTCTTATTCATTCAAGTTGGCACATTTTGATCTTGGTTTTAGCCAACTGACAAACAGTTTCAAAGACATTTCTTCCACATCGACAGGAACTACTGAGTAACTACATGGTGGTGAAGTGTTTAGTTTTACTGTGCTGGGTCTAAATAAACTGGTTGTAACCACCGGGTCACAATTACGCGCAATTAAGCTATCGTTAAGCGGTGTTTTTCTCGGATGCGCGGGCGCTGCAATTAGTCACGCACGATTCATCTAATGAAGGAGAGGATAGAAGGCGCACTCTTTACAACACCCTGATAACCTTATACCCAAATAAGTGAGAATGTAGCTTACTTCCCTCCCCCTCCGCTACAGTTGAATGCACTAGGGACCCGCCCATGCTTATAGCACGGGTACAATCTACTGACGTGGCGACATGTTCATCGACATCTCATCAAAACATCGATATTTCTGTGTTATATTCAAGTTTTTATTAATGTAAACCTTCCTTGTCTTGAAAGCACGTTAAGCCGTTGGTCCCGGCTGCCATTCGTGGATCTTTGACAGTCATTACGGGTCGTCAGAAGCCCGAATATCTGACAACCAGTCTTACCAAGGGGTATCGTATTACCCAGTTACTGGGTTGTGGAGATCAGATAGGTAGCTTCTTGAAATTCAGCTGCACCCTCTTTAACTGGAAGCCGGCCTATACATACCTAGTTGGGAAAAGGCTAGACAGATGATGATGCTAAAAAAACCTTCCGAAATAAACGCGCTAAATTATGATGAAACCCGCATCAGAATCCATTGTGGAGTTTAGAATTAAGCAGCCATACAGACAAACACGTAAAGCGACTTTGTTATGTACCCAATATAAAGAAGTACCTGTTCATCTGGGAAAGCTGCTCTAACAACTAAGGCGGTGATTCTAGACACACGACTGGATTTTCTATTCCTTATAAAGATGGACTGTACGCACCGTTAAAGATTTTTGGGAGAAAAACGCTATAATCCATACTAGTTACTAAGTATTATACTTAAGGCGCTGACAAGACCCAATTGACCAAAATAGGCTTCTCTTAAGAAAAAAAATTGCCAAATCTGTATAGTTTGTGGTAGCGGAAAAAATATATGTTAATTTTGAACATATTTCCCAGAACTTGGTTGTTACCAAAACACGTTTTTGAAAAAAAAATTCGATACAAACTAACGTTAAACTAACGTCTTACCTTGAGTTCTAATCCAAAATATCTGCATTAAATATCAACATACGTTATGTATTTAATGAATAACAAGAACGTCTTATTTGAATGCTGAACTTGGTTGTTTTTTATTTTCGATTACTCAACCCAATTTTGAGTAAATAGATAATTGCTTGATATTTTGCAATAAACTTCAAGCGTTGTGTCATCGTGCTTCTCTTTTTTTTCTATGCAATCTGACAGTGACCGCGGTTTAGGTGTTGTCAGCGTCTTAAGGCGCAGATATATGATTTTAGTGACATTTAAATCTGTTATTACGCTTTCAAATAATGCAAGTAGGTTATGCGAAAATTGTATGTTAAACTAAAAAGCATACGCATTAGTTCTATATGTGAATAATTAAGTATTGTAGTAAAATACTTTATAAAATAAATTCAGGAAGTAAGGTCTACCCAAAGCATAAAATAACGTTATTACTTTCGAACTACTTAAGATGTTTTCATATTTTTTTTCATTATCTATAATTATATCTGTGATTTCTTTCAAATATTCATATTTTCGTTACTAAAAATAAATATTCCCTTTTAAACCGAACGGGCAGCGCCACGCACATTTTTATGGCCAAGGTCAAGGGCGGTTAACCGACCCTTAACTGCAATAGTTACAATGTCTGTCTGTTATCCTTTTACGTCTAAACCACAGAACCGGTTGTTATTAAATTTAACATATAGGTAGCCTGGGATCTGGAGAAGGCCATGGGACTTTCATCCTGGATTTTTTTTTATGAAAAACAAAAAACAAGCAGGTGAAGTCGTGGTGCTAGATAAAATGAATAATTTTCGGCCAACGTTGCAGCCTGCAGTGATTCAGTGTCTAGGTAAACGATTCCAATTTGATTATGCGCCGCGATTAGGTCGGAACTTCTGCTCCTACGTATTCCGTGGTATACTGTCTGCTCCCGCGCACCCATCGATGTAGAGACGGGAAGAGGGGAGGGGAGGATTAATTGTGAGGAGCTTTGGCCAGCCATTAACTGCTTTGAGGAGCCGCGCCGCATAGGAATGCCTATAAAATTACGCGCTACCACGATGGATTGCAAATATCTTAAGTTAGGTAACTATATCTACAAATTACGTGTGCGTGTGGCTATGTCGGTAAGCTATGCCTCCTAATCGTACGTGCCTTTGTGTTTGTTATTAGTGTCGGAAAAACTGCATGAGCTATGGTCGAGTTATTCCCATAAACCGTTGGGATGAAAGATCCTGAGAGCCTTGAAGCCTAGCAAAAGTCAACTTTGTCAAGAAAATATCTGACCGTCTTCTGTTCGTAAAAATATCTATAAACTAGTCACATACGTCTGTTTTTTTGTGTGGGAAATCATGAAATAATTTCTCCCGCTCTGGGCGGAGCGGGAGGGTATGTCAGACTCTTACTGACTAAAACCCACCCGTATTCCTTCCTGTTGCCTGTTTTGCCAGGGGCCTCGGTGACCCATTAGTACCTTCCCGCGACCCCGGCAGACATCGGCCCTAGTGGACCCCTACATTTGTGCTGAAGACATCTCTTTGAGGCGCGCGTGGAATACAACGCGCCGTCGACCCGGGCCTGGTCCTTACCGGACGGTGAGCTACCCATTGCTCACCGTCCGCAGTCACATACGTGTGGCAGAACGAAAATTGATTTTATTTGGACGAATTCAACTGTTTTTCGACGTTTCCTTGGATGCGGTTATAGTAATTTAAGGGCATCTAAGTTCAATAATAACGATCACGACGAACATCCGCGGATATTATTAGTTTTTCATCTTATATCTCTTCAGCAACACGTAAGTATATAAATTGCTCAAAACTCAAACTCAATACATTTTAATTAAATTAATTGGTCAAGGACAGCTAATGAGACACAAATGATTTTCTATTGTTTGACTCCGAATCGGTGTTGCGCGGGGCTCAACAGGTTAAACTAATTATAATCACTTTTGAATTGTCAAGGAGATGGTACATTTAATTTCGTTTCCCCAGTGAATTTCAGCAGCTAACCAATTAAAGTTATAATGGGTGACTACAACAGCCGTAATAGCTCCAACTGGGGTTACAACAGCGGAGAAGCAGTCGACGAATGGGCTGAGACGAATGATTTGACGCCATGTATTAACATGACGCTAAACAACCGCCGTCATTTAATAGTGGCCACTGTAAACGCAGATACAATCCCGAACTAATCTTCTCCAGCTCGTCTATCAGCTCACAGTCTACCAAAAGCGTATCGAAACATCCCAAGGGGCTGCAGGATTTATTCCAGCGCTGTCAACAGAGTCCAGTGAACTATACTGAGCCAGAAAGATGAAGCTAGTTGTCCATTCATATAACGTAGCATCGCGCCTGTAATACCCTAAGGGTTAAGCACCGTCGGGAATCCCGGGCGGATTTCCGGCCACCGTAGGCGCGGGCTTGCGGACGGTGAGCAATGGGTAGCTCACCGTCCGGTAAGGACCAGGCCCGGAGCGACGGCGCGTTGTATTCCACGCGCGCCTCGAAGAGATGTCGTCAGCACAAGTGTAGGGGTCCACTAGGGCCGATGCCTGCCGGGGTCGCGGGAAGGTACTAATGGGTCATCGAGGCCCCTGGCAAGACAGGCAACAGGAAGGAATACGGCTGGGTTTTAGTCAGTAAGAGTCTGACACACCCTCCCGCTCCGCCCAGAGCGGGAGAAGTTATATGATGATTTACCATCAAAAAAAAAAAGGGTTAAGCACAGTGTAGGTACCTACATATCGCCGGTGATATTCTGAAACCGCGGAACTAACAGTGTTTAAAACCGCGTAAGGTAGGTACAGTGAATTTTACAGGAACGAGGAAAAACGTAATATTTACTAAACCACTTGACTTTCTATTGTTTAAACTTTTAAATTGTCAAATTCCTCTTAATATTGTAGGCATTAGTTATGTAAAATATGTATTAATGAATTAGAAAATCCGAAATCTCGATTTTGCTACTTTTGTAAATACGCGGTTTTAAACACTGTTAGTTCCGCGGTTTCAGAATATCACCGACGATATAGTGCACGCACATTTCGCCAATTATACTTAAGGCGCTGACAAGAGGCAAATGACCAAAATAGGCTTGTCTTAAGAAAAAAATTGCCAAATCTGTATATTTTGTGGTAGCGGAAAAGTATGTTAATAAAAATAAAATATGTTAATTTTGAACATATTTCTAAGAACTTGGTTGTTACGAGTACCAAAACATGTTATGAAAAAAAATCTTTTTTTTTTGTGTATGGCATCTCGTAGTTAACCTTTAGAGGTCGTGACTACTCAACCAGACTATCCTGTGGCTGCCTTAAGCGGACTCAAAGCCTCCAGCCAGGGGCGAATTTCTTACATTACTAAGCGACTACACGCTAAGGGCACCCCCTGTGGGGTACGGACCTCGGCTTAGGGCGTTGCTGGGGAGAGGACAGCAAGGTGGGACATGCTGGATCTGATCAGAACTGTTATTAAGCGGGGAATTTAAAGCTACGGGCTCAGCTGCGGCGCGGGCTGGCACTTCGTCGAGCAAGGGTCGGGGGGCACAATTACGTCGGGGTTTACGCGAGGGACCTCGGCGGCGAGGTCGGAACGTAGGTCGGTGTGTTTTGGAGAGCAGTAGGGCCACGAGTATAGTGCACACTGTACTCGTGGCCCTACTGCTCTCCTGGAGGAGGGTAATGGGGTCATCGGGGTCGGTGAGCGTATGCCTTGGGCGGCGAATAGAGCTAATAGAGCTAATGGAGGGGGGCCTATAACTGGCGGCCTTCACAACCAGAGGGTTGAGGTGGGTGGCGGCAGAGTCAAAGAATCGCTTCGTGATGCACTTCATGAACTGCTTGATGGTGGGGATTTTAAGGTCGAGATGGAGGATCTCGTTTCGGTCGAACCAGGCGGATCCCGTTGCCTTTCGGAGGAAACGGTTTTGGAGGCACTGCATCCTGTGGATGTGGTGGGGCCTAGCTCGAGCGAAGACTGCACAGGCATAGGTATGTCATAATGGGACGAATGCACGCTGTGTAAATACGCAATTTGCCCTTAAGGGACAATTTGCTGCGTGCATTTAAGACGGAGTGTAGTCTACCGAGAGCGAAAGCGGCACGCGAACGCACCTGCTTAATGTGCTCTGAGAAGGAGAGATGGTGGTCAAGGTTCACGCCTAGGTATTTGGCTCGCCAAGGGATAGGCTTGCCGAACATGGTGAGCGGTCGGGGGGGGCTGGGGTGAGGACTGACTTTTGTCGGGATTAACTTCGATTCTCCACTTTCTAAACCATGCGCCAAGCTTGTTGACTTCGGTCTGGAGAGTGCGAGATATGTGGTCATGGACTAAACCGGTGTAGTAGGTGGCCGTGTCGTCTGCGAACAGAGCCAACTGCGCCTTTCTACTTTTGGGGATGTTGCTGGTAAAGAGAGTGCCAGACGGATGATGTCGGGATGTTGTATATATGCTAGTTGCACGGTAAACTCTGCTTGCACGATGCAGGGTTTTGCGTGACGTCAGTATGTTGCGTAGTTCGCATGTGGTGATGTAGATGCCGCCACACATTCATAGCTTCAACCACAGTGCGGTGTCCGTTTAATCCCTAGCACCATAACAACAAAGAAGTCCCATTGATTCGCAAAACACGCCACAATGGTGGTCGGTATACGGAAACCAATTATCACCAATTGTTTTTAAATAATGTTACTTTATTTACGTACCGACAATGCCATCAGTGAATGGAGTTTGCGAGAACCATTAGCGAACTAAATAAACAATAGAAGAGTAAAAAGCAAAATATTTTAATAAAAGAGTGAATGAATAGTGGAATGAGTTCTTTCTAAGTGCGGCTGAAATGGTTATTGTTTAAAATGAATAGTTCGTTATTATTTATTGTTCATGAATTAATAACGAGTTAACAATAACTTATTTGTTGGTATTTGTTGGAATAGCTTATTGACAGAAAACTCACTTGGTTATGTTACTCGTATAACACCATTCTTAGAACGTTGACTGATAGTTGGTGTGACGATCGAAGGATGTTTATATTAGAATAGTATATACAGTGTCGGGTACTGTGACCCGAATAAACAGTTTGTCGCTAACCACCGCCTTTGCAATCTGAATACGTGGCGTTCCGCGATCTCTGAACGTTGTGGCTCCAAGTGTTCCGTCACCAGTTTTACTAGCTCGTCATACGTTTTACTCTCAGGAAAACTTGGCAAAATTTATCTTCTGTCCTCTTCTTAATGAAATACAAAGAAAAAGATGCATCGAACTTAAATTTAGTTTAGTTTGTGAACAAGGGAATCGGCACCAATATCTGTTTACGGGTTCTGATAATTTTGTTCTCACTAAACATCAGAGATAATACTTATTAACAAATTAACGCACATAAACGTAGAAAGGTAGCCTTTTCACGCGCCTGACCTTAAGCGTGCCACAATTAGAATAATTAGCCATAATTTTTTAATAATATTCACCCTGCTCGCATTACCATACATTTTCTCAGAGTGCATACATTTTCATTAAACCGCCATAATATTCATTGTTAATTCATTAATTAGTCATTAGCGATAACGTATAACGTATCAGACGCGGGTTATAAAGCGGTCATAGTTTCTTGTGCTGCCTGCTTCCTACCGGATGCGGCGTGAAGATAGAGCCACATTAGCGATAAAGGATAATTAAAATGCAGTTTATCTACGAAAGAACTGGCTGTGGATACGGTTTGTGAACAGCAATATGTTTAACACTATCTGTAAGTTGGTTATGTTATCTACCAGTTTTCAGATACTTTTAGAATATTACTTATACAGGGTGTGCCGTAAATATTGGATAACCTTGAAATAGCATAATTATAATAGAAATTATGGCCGTTCTAAAAAAAATATATAAAATATAAAAGAAAATAAAAATTATAAAGGAGTATGTAAGGAGCGTAGCACTAGTAGCGTAGAAACTATAGAGCAGCGTGGCGTTCTATAGTTTCTGCCTACCCCCGTGGGAAGAAGGTGCGGGTTTGTGTACGTATGTATGTAAACAAATATATATATATATCCCAAGTAGTACAGATACGATTTAAAAAAAAATACTGTGCAATTTCTAGTCGCATTATTTACTGCCTCTGTCGTCTATTACAATCTCTGTCTCAATATTACAACAACCGATGGAATTCATTCATTTGTGGTCGTGGTGAAAAAAAATCTAAAATAAGGTAAAGAAAGTTAGTTCTAAATCTTAGGTAGTACTTGGGGATATATATTTTTTGTTTTTTTTTTTTTTTTTTTATAACGGCCCGCTCATTGGCAAGAAGCGTGACATAACAAACGCGTGACGTAACATGACAGCAATTTTGAGTTGGCTGCAGTTGCCTCTGCCGTCAACGAGTCGACGCGACGGCTGCAGTTGCCTCTGCCGTTGGTGTATAAGAGATAAGCACTAAAAATGAGGGCTAAAGAGGTGTGCACTTATATTTCGTCGCATTCTTACCGCTGCTTTAAAACTTTTTATTTATCATACCCAAAAACTACTCTTTTTGAATTATGTCAAGCTTCTCGCAAATGAACGACGGCCTTATGCTCTATTTTATGCTATCTCAAGGTTATCCATTATTTACGGGACATCCTGTATATTATAATATGTCAACGTGGTCAAAGCCTTAGCAACGAAATGTTGTCAATTTCTCTATGACCTATACCTGACAGGAAACAGAGTCATATCAACGCGAGGGAGGAAAAACTACCTTTATTTTCTATGTCAGAAACTTGTAGTCAGTGTATGATTCCTATGCCCGTTTTCGGTCAGTTAAAACGGGCATTAGTGCAACCTGTAAAAGCGATAGACCCAATGCACACATAACATAATCAGCCTATAATGTTCCCACTGCTGGGACACAGGCCTCCTCTCTGTGAGAGGGAGTGGGCTGTAATCCACCACGCGCGCCCAGTGCGGGTTGGTAGATGTCATATGTCTTCGATATTTTTGGTTTTAGGACATGCCGGTTTCCTCCGAGCTAATGCGCAAAATATAAATGTTATCGGTATTAAAATTTTCAGACTAGAGACCTTGCAACAAGCCTACCTAGGTAAAAGGTTATCAGTGTATTTTTTTGGTGTCTGGTTGATGGAAAATGGTTGTCTGTAAAGTCGGTTTACGGACGATAATTTGACGTCATAACGAAAGAGAGATCGAAGAACGTCACAAGCCGAAAGCTTAGGCCGATCGTGCCTCTCTATTGCGCTCTCGCTCGCACGCTCGGCTCAGGAGGAACGTGACAATGAGTCATGCTTTTTCGTGCGTAAAGCCGGCGTTCATCGATTTATAAGACGTTATCACGTCAAAAAAACAGTGATCTTTGAAATTAGAAAATAGTGGGTAGGTAGGTCAAGGAGTAACGAGATTATACGAACCGAACGAACCGGATGCCCCGGTGGTGGGAAGTGCGGTGGATACGCGGCCATATTCGGCGCCGTCACGTCGTCGTTCCCCCGACCCTTGCTCGACGATGCGCCAGCCCGCGCCGCAGCTGAGCCTGTAGTCTTAAATTCCCCGAGTAATAATAATTCTGATCAGATCCAGCCCGTCCCACCTTGCTGTCCTCCCCCCGGTGACGCCCTTTTTTTTTTTTTTTGAGGTTTGGAAATCATTAAATAACTTCTCCCGCTCTGGGCGGAGCGGGAGGGTGTGTCAAACTCTTACTGACTAAAACCCACCCGTATTCCTTCCTGTTGCATGTGTTGCGGGGGGCCTCGGTGACCAATAAGTACCTTCCCGCGACCCCGGAGTACCTTCCCGCGACTCCGGGAGATTTTCGCGACCCTGCCACTAAACCGAGGTCCGTACCCCACAGCGTGCCGTCGCTTAGTAATTTAGGAAATTCGCCCCTGGCTGGATGCTTTGAGTTCGCTTAAGGCAGCCACAGGAAAGTCCGGTTAAATAGTCATGACCTCTCAAGGTCAACTACGAGATACCATTCATAAAAAAATATAAAAAAACGTCACGTCGTCATTCATCTCGTTCTCGTTGACGGTGCTCGGTGGACGAACGGCCTTATTGTGTTGTTTTTAGACAGACAGACACACGAGTGTTCCTATTAGGGTTCCGTTTTTCGTTTTGAAGTACGGAATCCTTATAGGATCACTTGTGTGTCTGTCTGTCCGTTTGTCACAGCCAATTTGCTCCGAATCTACTGGACCGATTTAGTTGAAACTTGGTACAGATATGAGTTTCTGTGATCCAAACACGGACGTGTTTAAAAGAATTTTTAATATGAGAGTCACTTTTGGGGAGCAAATTAGAAAATAAAAATAAAAAGTTTTTTGAACAGTACCTCACACGGTACAGTTCAATCAAATGAAAAGGGGTTATTGCGAGGGTCTCAAATATTATCTTATTGATTTTTTTTAAATACACAGTTTTAAAGTTTTTTTAAGAAAGTTGATGAAAATGGACCACCCCCACCCTTATCTCCGAAACTAATGATCCGAACATTTTGAAAAAATACAGAAAATTGTTCTTTACTTATAAATTACAGGAAATCCTATAAGAACTCTATGGTGTTAAAAAAACATGGTAAGTAAATCTCTCAATATTGTGCGTACAAACTTACATTTGCAGTTGGAATGTATGGCAGAACATGTTTTTCAAATACAATGTTAAGTTTGTTCTTGGGATAAAGACATGGTTGATGACATATTCGTTGTAGAGAAAATATAAACAAAAACTGGACAAGTGCGAGTTGAACTCGCGTAACCACCACGCGAGTTCAACTCGCACTTGTCCAGTTTTTGTGTATATTTTCGTTTTGATAACAATTTCACATCATAATAAAAGTTCTAAGGTGCAGTGGGAGTGGGATGGACTGATGGGCGCCGTGGCACAATGGTGGGTTTTCACGGCTGGCCGCCTGCGCCCGCGCCGCTGACAGGAAGCGATAATAGCGCGCCAAAATAAAGACGTGACGAACACACTGGTATGAGCTGTTCCACTGAAGGTGGTGTAGGTTTTAAAGTTGTATTCGAAAACTCCCCAAGAGTTTTAAAGAACACTCACACAAAGAACTGTACCTATTAATATTCTGTACAAATGGCTTATTGGTCTATTTGCACGAATTTACTCGCCCGAAACAGGAAAATCGACACTTTTAAATATTTTTTTTTTCTGTTGGCCATTCGCATGATGTTAATTTATTAGTGGGCGAATCGACAACTCAAAAAATACGTATTAGGCAAATGGCATTAAATGCCAATTTAGGCAATTGGCATTTAAAATATTTTCTTTTATATTTGCGGAATAAAATAGAAACTTGTACAAAAATAATTGTTAAATGTAGTTTAGTGTACTTTTTCACAACTTTATTGCATAAAATTCAGTATTTACCAATTGCCTAATACATAATTCTGGAGTTGTCGATTCGTCTAGAAATAAATTAACTTCGTGCAAATCGCCTACAGAAAAAATCATATTATTTACGCCGGTAGCACCTCTGCTGCGAAACCATTCGCATCCAATTAGAGTAGCAGAACATGACTTGAGCCAGTTGAATTGAGCTACTCAGCGGCTTCGAAGCGGAGGCGTGCTACTGGCGTTAAAAGTGTCGATTCGCCCGTTTCAGGCGACTAAATTCGTGCGAATCAACCAATAAGCCGTAAAATCTCACCGTGAAAACTTAGGCAAAGTGAGCTGTCAATCTCTGACATGGTGGGGTGGCAGTTCACTTCAAGCTCATTTCACCGGAATAGACAGACAAATGATTTAGACTCGTTTCTGGTTGGTTTCGATTACTCAAGTGAATTTAGAATAATTTGAGCATTGTAGAACTAAGCGATTGTTTGATCACTGTGTGATGGAGAATTAGGGATACCAGAAGTGCCAAAAAGTATTGATATAATTATATCGTACAGATATTTAAAAAATAATATTGATATCGATTTCGATATATCGAAAAAAATACATCGATTTATCGATATATCGGTGAAATTTTCTAAAAATACTTGTACTTTATGACTACTGTGGTTGTATTTTATTCATATAAATCTAAACAAGGAACATCATTTCTGTACACACGGCTACATATCAAGCTATATATTTCTAGTTTATGCTGATTTCGGATTATATAGAATTTCCGTACAATGAGAGGTCAGCTTATACTGGAAATGTAGCCGTGTGTACAATCATAAACAACTTTTTGAGGCTTCCGAATTCCAGCGGTTTTAGTCAGTAGCGACGAGTGTTTCTATTGGAAATAGATATCGTAGGTATTTGATAAATTTTCGATACTTACTATTTTATATCGGTCTATCGAAATAATTGATATAGCTCTAAAAAATATCAATATATTGAACAAAAAATATTGATGTATCGATATTTTTTCTACAACACTATGGAGAATTGTTTTAGACGAGCTACAGAGAACACGTCTTGTCGAAAATAAATAGATTACATTCAGCATGGCTTTTTATTGGCATCTGCTACCCTGGTAGGTACTGTAGGGTTCCAGAGCAGCACTGCTTTTTTTCTAGGGGACTGCCGCTTTCACTAACTAAAGAAAGATTTCCAACAATATCTAGCAAGTGGTCCTAAAAGTCACAATATCAGAGCCTAGGTTAGTAGACTTTTATATCTTACCAAGGGTTATCGTATTACCCCGTAACAGGGTTGTGGAGGTCAGGTAGGCAGTCGCTCCATGTAAAATACTGGTATTCAGCTGCATCCCCAACATACTTGAGAAAAGGCTAGGCAGATTGATTGAGGTTAGTAGACTTTTAGTTGTAGTGAGTGAGATATAAAGGCTTCTCATTTGATACATAGAGTTGGCTTAAGAGGCTGACAACAGATAAAGCGCGGTCACCGTCGGACTGCATAGAAAAGAATGAGAAGCGCTATGACACAACGGTTGTAATTTATTGCAAAATATGAAGCAATTATCTATTTACATAAAAATCTATTGATTGGATAAAAAAATTAAAACACTATTATGCTAATATGTTGCTTGTAGAATAATCTGACAAAAAAAAACCGAATGATTGCATGTATATTAGTATGTTTTTTTATCTTTAAAAGGTATCTTCGTGATTTTATTGTATCGTATCGTTTTAGTTGTATTATGTTTTCAACACACTATGTACCTAGCATATACCCTGAAGAATGTCTTATACTTTTCTGATTTTGTTTACTGTAGGTAGTGGATCATATACTTTTAGGCATTATGAATCTTATAAAACTTGCGTTTAGCTCCTGTAGTCCCCTTAAAACTTCATAGAGAAAAGAGAAAGGCTGCATCACACACAATAGACTTTTAGCTAAAAATATATTTTTGTACGTAGACGACCCCTTCTAAAAACTGATTGTGCAATCAGTTCTAATTACTTTCTATTAACAAAACACAAAAGAAATACAGTCCGTTAATTGAACAATACGGGGAATAGCGTTAGGTTACACAAAACGTAACAAAGGTTTGTAACAATAGTGTATTACATTTAAAGGGTGCACAATAGTTAGTTGTACAAGTTTCAAGCCCGCCGGGGTGTGGCCACCGGGCCGTTGTAAAATTAACCGGCCCAACGCCGACTTCAAAGGCACCGCCGCCCTTTGTGCTCGCCGCTCCATTGTCTCACACATGTTGTTTTAATACTCTTAATTTCGTGTTGTCATGTTAAAAGTTTATTACACGTAACTTTTAAACTGTACTACGTGAATTTGAACCTTATTTGGATCACAATAGATGATTTTGATTAGATGTCAAAATTATCACTTTGATATTGATAGCTATAGCTATCAATATAAAAGTGCAGCTCGAGATATATATATCTCGAACTGTTTCCGACCTTTTTCAGTTATGATAGAGTTCGTTTTTCTCTGAAGTGTGGAGAGTATTTTTTGTCACTCTTTTTCTTTGTTTATAGCAGTTTTAATAGCGGAAGTGTTAAAAGGGTTATCTTAGAGAGATTGAAACCGGAGAGGGTGTCCTTTTGATGAGTGGTTCCTATATGTGTGAGGTAGGGAGTTAGTGGAGTATGTTTCAAACGGAAATATGTATTATGTTTATTAATAACAGTTTAGTTATTTTTATTTTTCCTTTAATTTGTAGACAATGGCGCCGATTCCCTTGTTCACAAACGGAACTAAATTTAAGTTCAGTGCATCTTTTTCTTTCTATTTCATTAAGAAGAGGACAGAAGATAAATTTTAGTTTAGTCCTGTCAAATTAATCAGCGCCTGTCACTACTCCATACAAGTTTAGGCGTGATTAAAAACTTGCCTACTAAAATTACGTCAATTTACGTCAAGCGCTGATTAATTTGACAGGACTAAACTAAAATTGATCTTCTGTCCCTTTCTTAATGAAATAGAAAGAAAAGGATGCACTGAACTTAAATTTAGTTCAGTTTGTGAACAAGGGAATCGGCGCCAATATTGATTTTTTAATATTGTTTAAGTGGATACGCAAGGTTGTTGTGTTTTGACAGCCATTTCAATTCTAAGTCTTCTACCTATAATAAAAAAACCTCGGAACAATTAACTTGAAGACAGCCTCCTATTAATTGCTTTACACATTTTTAAATGTCGTTTCGTTCTTTCAACAGTGTGCCATGTTTACCGACCAATTAATGCAAATTAAATTGATTGAAACAAGCAATTAAATAGGGCAACAGTTTTATTGATATTAATTAAGATTAGGTACCATCAGCAAAGCATTTGTCGATGTTATCATCCGATAAGCATTAATCACACTGCGGGAAGATCTTTATCTAACAATATAATTTAAAAGAGTATCCATGGAGTTTCTTGCCCGTTCTTCTCCATAGGTACCTACTACGCTTTGGAATGGGCAACTAGCTTCATATTTCTAACTGACCGACTCCTTGACAAATCAAAAGTGCCTGTAAATGGTTTAATTGAAATAAATGCTTTGAGTTTGAGTTTGACTGACTGCATTGGAGGCCAAACAATTAAAATTATAACAAAGTAGCAACCAGCACTGGCTTCGCAAGGGTTTTCTGTCGTAGTTTCGTATCAGCCTATTGCGTCGAGCATGTGGATTAAAATGTTACTGATTTTAATACTTACCAGGTTTTTTTTTTTGGTGAGAAATTATCAAATAACTTCTCCCGCTCTGGGCGGAGCGGAAGGGTGAGTCATCATTAGCGGCCGTTTCCACGGCCCTGTCATTACGATACTTAATTTACGGTAGAACGTTGAGATCACACTTTTTCATACGGTTCAAAACAAATGCAGTAAATGGGTGAAATTGCTGGATGATCCCAAAATTTTTATAATCGTCACCGCGTAAACGGGCCTTACAATAATAAAAAAAAAACAAAAATGGTCTATTGTCTATCGTCCCACTACCTGTCCTGTTTATGTTGAACTGGATAAATTAAAATAAATGATGATGAATTACGACTTACCTATACCTACTACTAACTCTTCCTCATGAATCACTCCTTCTATTGGTGAAAACCGTATGAAATTCCATTCGACAGTTTTTGAGTTTATCGCGTTCAGACAGACAGACGCGGTGGGGACTTTGTTTTTGTAGTGATATATGTATTTCCATATTTTTTTTATTTTATTTGAAATTTGAAGTTAACTTTACAAGCTCAGTTTTCGTCTATGATTTTTTAATTATAATTTAATAAAGAAAGAAAGAAAGAAAAAGTATTTAAACAAACAATGTTCAATGTTTTTATTGAATGTTATTCAAACAAGAATTGTTGGAAAAAGTGGTGAGATTTACTTAAACTTAAAAACTTTTAAATACAGATAAAGGTGTTGATAAATGAGTGATTGTGTAAGAATTTTACCTGTACAGGTTTTGTTTACACTTTCATTAGACACTTTTGGCACAGGCCATGTGCTCTTTTTAGGATTCCGAACCCAAAGGGTAAAACGGGATATATCCCGTATCACATACAAAATCATTTCATTTAATCATATATGATGAAATGAAATGATTTTATTTTCTGTAAGTAGGTTTGTACAAACACTTTTACACGTCAATCATATTATTTAGAAAAAAAAAAACTAGATGAGCTCGGCGTTTCCTATCTGACTAACTAAGAAGAAAGGCCGAAACAAACACGGAGGTCACAATCTCTTTAAAGTCCAGACATAATCTTGGTCAGATCATGTGAAGACCATGTAGATTGGTGTCTGAAATGTTCTTTTGAGGAAAGAACCACACAGATTCAGTGGACCTATCCAGTCAGTGCACGTCCCTATTACTAAGACTCCGCTGTCCGTCTGTCTGTCCGTCTGTCACCAGGCTGTATCTCATGAAGCGCGATAGTTAGACAGTTGAAATTGTCACGGATGATGTATTTCTGTTGCCGCTATAACAACAAATACTAAAAAATAAAATAAAATAAATATTTAAGGGGGCTCCCATATAACAGACATGATTTTTGCCGTTTTTATAGATAATGGTACGGAACCCTTCGTGCGCGAGTCCGACTCGCACTTGGCCGGTTTTTTTTTACTATTTGGTGGTAAACCAGCAGGTGAACCATGAGCCATTGGCATACGCAGCAACGCTGGTGGCAAAACTAACTTGGGTGACAGCGCCTCCCCGGACGAGTTCCTTCACAAAAAAATCTACTGCAACTGAGATTCGGTTTTTGATCTTTAGAGCCTTTCTCATGTAGGTAGTTGCCACCCATAAGGTCCATTCATTCAAAAAAACTCAAAAAAACTCAAAACTCAAAGCATTTATTTCAATTAAACCATTTACAGGCACTTTTGAATTGTCAAGGAGTCGGTCAGTTAGAAATATTAAGCTAGTTGCCCATTCCAAAGCGTAGTAGGTACCTATGGAGAAGAACGGGCAAGAAACTCCATGGACACTCTTTTAAATTAAATTGATACATAAAGATTAGTACAAAAATAATGTTGAAATTATAACTAAATCTGAGGACGATGTAAAATAAAAAAACGCGCCCATAGTAAAAAGAGAAACAAAAACAATTTCTAAATAAAATAATTACAAATAAGCCGAGGACGCTACTTTAACATCCACATTCTAATTGGCCTTCTTCTCTGACAGTGCTATAATACTACAAGCATACAGGGTGTGTCGTAAATAGTCGTCCAACGTTAAGGGGTCGATACACATCGTTCTCACATGTATAATTTCAAAATTAATGATGTAAACAATATGTATTTTGTAACCATAATATTTTGATTTAAAACTGTCCATGGAGTTTCATGCCCGTTCTTCTCCATAGGTACCTACTACGCCTTGGAATGGGCAACTAGCTTCATCTTTCTGACTGACCGACCCCTTAACAATTCAAAAGTGCCTGTAATTGGTTTATTGGAAATTTGAGTTTGAGTTTGATACCGTATATTCAGCTACCACATAATTTGAACAATTTTGTCCCATTGATCTCAGTTTTTATTTTTTTTTATTTTTAGATAAATTGACTTCATTCTTTACCAATTTGGCTGTATTTTATATAAATGACATTATATTTTAATTTTGTTTTTTGTTTATGACTATGGAATACATGTGCTAACTGCTAGCGAAATTAGTAAAGCAAGGTGTAAATAATAAATAACAAATATTTTATCCTGAGACCTATGGTATAAGTGGTTCAGTATGTGATAGCTGAATAATACGTTGTACCGACCCCTTAACGTTTGACCACTATTGACGCCACATACAACACGCCTGTATACAAGGTGTCGTTTTGCATCCTCGTCAAATTCAAGGAGGTACTCGTAACTATGCTAAAATGATTCTCGGCACGAATTAATAAAATGAGTAGCTTCTTTTTTTTTCTAATTTTCGGAAATCGGCGTGTGTGGGACACGCATGTTAAAACGCGGCCCGTGTGATACCGCACTGTAACTGCCCTTTTATTAACACACTGCCGCATACGTAATGGGGTGATTCTGTTCTGTGAAAGAGGTGTATTCTAAAACACTGTCAAACTTAGTTAACTAAAAAAACAAGTATCTATTAATTATTGAGCAGGTATCGTAATTTTATTTGACTATATACCTATGTCTTTCATAGTAGCCTTCTGACATTTGACGAGGATGCAAAACGACACCTTGTATAAATGTATATTTTACGTTCCTACTAAACATTTATAAGTTGAAACGTTTTAAAACCCTGACGAATGTCACACTCGACCGACAATACATTGTCTCTTCCAAACACCTTTTGTTACAAAGATGTAGTATTTTACATAACAATTTCAAAAACTTGCGTCAAAGCTGCATTTGATAGTCTACTTAGGGAAGAGGAAGTTAGAGTTGAAATTGGGTTGTAAGTAGTTGAAGTGGGTCTGTTAAGAAGTGTCCATCGGCTAACATATTATACATATTATGTCTTGTACTAAAATGTTATGCGGTATGACTGCAGATAATTAAGGGGCCGAGGTGATGTCAACATTGCTAGCGAGAATTTCGTAAGTACTGCAGCTATGTCACAATTCACGGTTGTTGGGCCAAGTGGATTAACTAAGAGTACTAAGATACTAACTGGCATTGAGTAACTCTATCTGTCTGTCTGTATGTTAACTTTTCACGACTAAACCACTAAACGGATTTCCATAAAATTTGGCAAGGAGATAGATGGCATCCTGGGGAAGGACATAGGCTACTTTTTCTCTCAATAATAATCCTTAAGACGCTGACAAGACCCAATTGACCAAAATACGCTTCTCTTAAGAAAAAAAAATTGCCAAATCTGTATAGTTTGTGGTAGCGGAAAAAAATATATGTTAAATTTGAACATATTTCCCAGAACTTGGTTGTTACCAAAACACGTTTTGAAAAAAAAACACGATACAAACTAACGTTAAACTAACTTCTTACCTTGAGTTCTAATCCAAAATGTCTGTATTAAATATCAACATACGTTACGTATTTAATTAATAACAAGAACGTCTTACTTACGTACTACAAGAACTTGGTTGTTTTTTATTTTCGATTACTCAACTCAATTTTGAGTAAATTGATAATTGCTTCATATTTTGCAATAAATTACAAGCGTTGCGTCATCGCGCTTCTTTCTTTTCTATGCAATCTGACAGTGACCGCGGTTTAGGTGTTGTCAGACGCTGAAGTTGAGATTAGGTACGTAGAATAAACTTACATCATTAAATTGTTGTTATTTTATTGTATCTCTGTTTTCGAGATAGAGCTCTGTGTATTTTTAACACAGAGCTCAATTCCACCGTCAGTAATTTAATTTAAAAGCTTTTAGGGACTTAAAGGAACCAGCTTTGAAAAAAAAAGACAGTCGAAAACCACATACGTAATACGTATACAGGGTGTATGTAATTGAAATTAACAGAAAACTTGGTGAGTCATTGTCGCGATTTATTGTTGGTCTCATTGTAACTTCATATTATAAGAATGAGTACAGTAACCCTTTTTGAGGTTTTAAGTTATTTCAATTAGATCTTGTAGAACTATACGTGACGTAAACAAACACTTCCACACAATAGGCATAACAGACAGCCCCCTGTGCAGGGCTTGCATGGAAGCAGAGGAAACCGCTGCGCATGTGCTCTTCGAATGCACAAGCGTCACCCATATTAGAACAGGAACCCTCGGGGCACCCAGATCCTTCACAGAGATCCTAAACATACCAGGAGATGTGATCAACTTGTGGAGGGAGGTGGGCTGGTTGGAATGCCCACCAAACGGCCGCCATGGCCCACGCAAAATGGTTCACCTGAAGGACTAAGTGCGGAAACCAAACCCTCTAACATAGAACATAGAACTGTACGTGATGGAGCCATGATGTAGGTACACTATCAAACAGGCTCTACGGCGGAGTCTCTAAATATGCATTATGCAGTGTGAAACTTCGGCGCATTGTCACGGCGCCACCACGCTACCACTCCTACTTCTAACCCACAGGGCTGCCACGAAATAGAACCAGTTCTTCATCATACTTAATGCATACTTCTCTAATATACTATTAATATCCTTTCAACCATAAAATTTTTATTTTTATTTTGGACATAACATAACATAACACAAAACACATAACATCCCGCCTTGTTTCCCCGAAGGGTTGGGCAGAGGTTTACCTGTAGTACACCCACATTTCGCCAGTTATGTTTTAAGTTCCATGTAATAGGGGGCGAGCCTATTGCCATCAACCGGGCACAAATCCAGACTCCGGGCTGCTACTGAGGAATTTGAATTTTTATTTTGAAGTATCGTTTATTTACATCAGGGATTCCCAAACTATTTTGGGCAAGAGACCCCTTTTGCAAAATGAACTGATACCTCAGACCCCCATAACCATTTTTTTTTATCTTGTACGAACTTGTGCACGCTTATCGACTTTTTGAGGAGTTTTTAAAAGTACAACAAAAAAGTACTTACTATGAAAACATTAGTCATTCTTATAACAAGTTGGTACACGTAACACAACTTATACAGTATCTTGAAAGTATCAAATAAGAACTTGGGTTCATTAACAGGGGTCGATTATTAGACCTCGTCGACCCCAATATCAGTTTTTGTTTATGTCGACCCCTGAGAAACCGATTTCGACCCCTAGGGGTCGATATCGACCACTTTGGGAATCCCTGATTTACATAATCAAATTACAAGATGGTTATTAAGATTAACTAAATGAAATTAAAAATAAGTTAAACCTAAAAAAGGCCCTCGGCGCATTCTACCGAGGATGCTGGCGGCATTTCCTCGCTGAATTGCAATGCTGATGCGTCGCGCGAGAAAGCCGCCAACGTCTAGTTGATGTAACTGGTGACCGAAAAGCTGGCGGCATTGCAATTGAACCATAATATTATAATTATACGAAAGTGAATTTGCTTGTTCATTTGTTTGTTTTTTCGCTTTCACGCTAAAACGGCTTAACGGATCTGGATGAAATTTGGCACATGGGTAGAACATGATATGGACGGGATCGAGACTTATTCGGGTGAAACCGCGGGTGCAGCTAGTACTTAATAAAAAATGCGAAAATAAATACTTAATAAATGCGAAAGTAACTGTGTCTAATGTCGCTCGTTTTGAAATTTGACGGATAAGTAGCCTGGGACTTGGAGAAGGACATTGGCTACTTTTCGTCTTAGATATTTGTGTTGATAAATTATAAAATACAATATACACGCAGACGAAGTCGCAGGGGTGCGTGCAGAAAACCTCCTCGTGTGCCTGACTGCTGCTGGTTCCCTTCGAATACGTTCGGGGGAAAGAGCAGTCGTCGGGCCGGTGCATCCTGGGCACGGCCAATAGTCTCTCCATGTTTCGGAGAGGGTATTGACCGTGGCAAATTTCTGCGTGGCGGGGAGCTTCATGCTCCATCGTCGGTCGCCCACTCCCCTCTCTGCTTACAGAGGGCAGGTCGAGTGGGCGAAGAGTGGCGGTGCTTGCTGTGCACTTACCCTGCCAGCGAGCAAGCAGCGGGAGAATGATTCTTCTGTCTGCAACCGTCGAAATCGTAATCCGTAAAGAGACCACAGTCATGTTTTGTGGCTTGGAACGGGACGAGGATCTTGGCTTGATCGCCCGGATCGCGAGGAAGATAACCTCTATAAAAATTCCTCTAATATCAAGTTTTGGTGCGCGGCGAGGATATGAATGGCTGAGGAGTAGTGTCATTTGCAACTTCCGAGTTGTAGATGGCGCATCAGTCGTTAGCGCACCCCCAGCCAGGGTACCAGTGGACCCCCTGGTTGGGTTATAAATGTACACTTGCCTAGGGACAGGGGGTGAACCTAGGTGTACTTTTTATATCCCCCATACTCGTGGGATTAAGTATGGATTTTAAAGCAAACAAAAAAAACAACAACAAGACGAAAAGTCAAGTGGAGGAGAGTGATGCAGGGTCGGAGTCCGACGCTGCATCTAGCGCAAAGGGCTCAAGTCAGAGCTCGGTGCAAAAGGAGGTGGTCGGTAGGAACCGTGAGTCCATTAGGACTCGCAAGCGCCCCAACTCGGGGTCGTCCTCCGACGAGTGGGTCTTGAGCCAGAAAGAGCGGCAAAAGATCCACTCCAGCCGGCGGGGGGGGGCCCGAGGAGGGAAAGTCGTGGATAGAGGGTCCACCACCAGGGAGGTTGGCGAGCCTAGCAGAGCCAGCCCAGCGAGCCGAGAGGCGCCACCTCTCAGAGGTTTCAGGTGGTGAACCGGATGCCGCTGGCGGCTCCAATTTAGAGCGTGTCGACAGCTTTGCGGAGGTCGTGGCCAGTGCAATCAAGGCAGTATCCGTAAAGAGGCTCAGGTCCTCTAAGGATCAGGCCATAGCCGCGGCCACGGCCTCTATTGTGGCGGCAGCGGAGGCCCTTCACGTCGGGCCTCCCCAGGACAGTATGTCCGAGATGCGGGCGGAGATCGCCCGCTTGACAGCCGCCATGGAGCTTCTCCGAAAGGAGAACGAGAAGCTCCGGGCGGACCTGGCTGGGCTCCAAGGAGACGGCCCCCGGATGGGGCCGCAAGGGGCGCAGCAGCAGCAGCAGGGACAGGGACGGCCCGTGCCTGTAGAGGACCAGGTTTTGACCCTTGTGCGGCAGGAAATGGCTTCCCTGCAAAGTCGTTTCTCCGCCCTGGAGGCCATCGTCCTGCGCTCACCGTTGGCGGCGAGCCAGCCGCCCTCTGGCCAGCGGAAACTGGCCTCTTTTGCAGCCGCCGCAGGTGCCACGGCCAAACGGGGCTCGCCGGGGCAGCCAAAAGGTGCGGGGGCTGCGCAGGCGGCGAAGGCTCCAGCACCAGCGGCGAGAGCTCCAGCCCCGACGGCGAGGGCTCCGACCCTGGCGGCCCAGGTGGCAAGACGGCCGCCCCCGCCTCCTAAATCTCTTCCGGCCGATGCCGAATGGCAAGTAGCCGGAGAGAAGAGGAAGGCGGCTAAGGCAAAGAGGGCGGCCAAAAAGAGGGAGAGGCGGCAGCGGCGCAAGGAGCGCACCGCCGCGGCTAGGCTCTGCGCGCCCCGAATTCCGCAGCTGTAGTGATCACACTACAGCCGGATGCGGAAAAGAAGGGCGTGTCCTATAGGACGGTGATGGCGAAGGTGGGTGAGGCGGTGCGCCTGGAGGAGCTCGGCGCAGCAAAAGGCCTCAAAATGAAGGTGACGGCGACTGGGGCCCGAATGGTGGAGGTCCCCGGTAGGGCCAGTGGCCCGGCCGCTGACGCCCTGGCTGAAAGGCTTAGGGCGTCACTAAATGCGGACGAAGTCCGAGTGTCCAGGCCCACCAAATGCGCTAGCATGCGCATCACGGGCCTGGACGACTCCGCGACTGACTGGGCTCTGGAGACAGGCCTGGTCGTCCTAAACCGGGGTTCTGTCCCCACGTGTGTACGGATGCGGGGTGAATCAGTGGTGGACATCTCGTTCGCCAGCCCCGCTCTGTCGCCGCGTGTAGTTGACTGGCGTGTCATGGAGGGGGTGGAGACCTATTCCGATCACCGGTATATCCGGTTCGACGTCTCCGCCCAGACCTCGGACGCGCCGGTCCGACGGGCCCCGAGTGGTCCGCGGTGGGCGCTGAAGCAGCTGGACCGGGAGCTCCTCCTGGAAGCCTCGATCGTGCAGGCCTGGGTGTCACCACCGGACAGGCCTGCCGACATCAACGACGAGGCGGAGTGGTTCCGGGAGGCCATGTCCGACATATGTGACGTGGCAATGCCCCGGGTCCAGCCTGGACGTGCCTCGCGCCAGGTGTACTGGTGGTCGCAGGAGCTGACGGCTCTGCGCACTGCGTGCGTGGCTGCGCGACGCCGGTACACCAGGCACCGCAGGCTCCGTATCAAACCTCCGGATACGGAAGCCATTCAGGCGGAGCTGTACGAGGGGTACAGAGCGGCGAAGACCGCCCTCCAAGTGGAGATCCTGCGGGCCAGGGGTTTGGCCCGCGAGGAGTCGCTGGGAACTCTGGACAGGGACCCGTGGGGACGCCCGTACAAGGTGGTGCGGGATAAACTCCGCCCATGGGCTCCCCCGCTAACGCAGAGTCTCCGGCCCCAGCTTGTGGAGGACGTGGTGAGCGCTCTGTTCCCTTCGCGAGGGGAACACTCCTCCCCACCTATGGCTCCGCCTACTGCGGTGCCTGATGCGGACCACACCACCGACGACGACGACGATGCTCCGGAGGTGACCGAGGGAGAAATGAGAGCGGCGGTACGCAGGCTTAATGCCAAAAATACCGCCCCAGGACCCGACGGCTTACCTGGGAAGGCCTGGGTCCTGGCCTTGGAGGCTCTCGGGCCTCGACTTAGGGGGCTCCTAAGCGCATGCATGGAGAGGGGCCAGTTCCCGCTTCGCTGGAAGACGGGGAAACTGGTCCTCATAAAGAAGGCAGGGCGCCCTGCGGACTCTCCGTCCGCTTATCGGCCCATCGTGCTGCTCGACGAGGTGGGCCAGCTCTTTGAAAGAGTCATTGCAGACCGCCTCGTCGGCCAGCTGGTGCGGGTGGGGCCGGATTTGGCGGAGAGCCAGTTTGGTTTCCGCAGAGGGCGCTCTACGGTGGACGCCATCATGCGTGTGCGAGCCCTGACGACGGGGAATGCTGTTGCCCAGGGTGGGGTCGTCTTGGCGGTGTCTCTAGACATCGCCAATGCCTTCAATACCCTGTCCTGGAGTTGCATCAGGGAGGCACTCCGGTATCACCGGATGCCGACCTACCTCTGTCGTGTGGTCGAGGCCTATTTGACGGACAGGGCCGTCATCTACCCCGGTCACCAGGGAGAATGGAACCGGCAAGAGATGTCGTGCGGTGTCCCACAGGGATCGGTCCTGGGGCCGCATCTGTGGGACATCGGATACGACTGGGTGCTGCGCGCCGACCTCCCTAGCGGCGTCAGCGTAGTGTGCTATGCTGACGACACGTTGGTCCTGGCGCAGGGGAGGTCGCACCAGGCGGCGGCCGAATTAGCGGCACGCGGGGTTGCGACAATCGTCGAAAGGATCCGGCAATTGGGACTCGAGGTGGCCCTGCACAAGTCCGAGGCCATGTGTTTTCATGGTCCTCGGAACGCGCCACCGTTGGGGTCCCAAATAACGGTAGGAGGGGTTTCTATCGGCGTCGAGTCGACGATGAAGTACCTGGGACTCGTCCTCGACAGCCGGTGGAACTTCGTGGAGCATTTCCGACGTTTGGCTCCCAAACTGGAGCGGGCGGGCGCTGCATTGAAGCGGCTCCTGCCCAATCTAGGGGGTCCAAACGCCTCCTACCGGAGGCTCTACGCGGGGGTCGTGCGGTCCATGGCCCTCTACGGGGCTCCTGTATGGGCGCGCTCTCTGGCGCTGCGGCCAGCCCGCCGGTTGAGCGCGGCCCAAAGGGTCATGGCCATCCGGATGGTCCGAGGATACCGCACGGTCTCCTGTGAGGCAGCGAGCCTCCTTGCCGGATTGCCGCCATGGGATCTGGAGGCAAAAGTCCTCGCGCACGTATGGGAGTGGCGCGAGGAGGCGAAACGCCGGGGCGTAAGTCCGCTGCCGCGAGAAATCGCGGCACAGCGGACGGAGCTCCGGCGGGATCTCATGGCGTCATGGAAAGTACGGTTGTCGCAACCCAGTGCTGGGCACGCCACGATTTCGGCGATAAGTCCCCTCTTTGAGGAGTGGCTGGAGAGGCGCCACGGCGTCCTCACCTTCCGCCTGACGCAGGTCCTCACCGGACACGGCAGCTTCGGGAGGTTCCTGTGTCGGATAAGGCGGGAGGAAACGTCCGGGTGTCACCACTGTGTGGATCGCCCGGAGGACACGGTGGAGCATACGGTGGAGGTCTGCCCGGCTTGGGCAGAGCACCGCCGTGTCCTCGTGGAGGCGATCGGCGGCAGAGACCTCTCGCGTCCGGCCCTGGTTCAGGCCATGGTACGGAGCGAGAGGGCATGGGCAGCCGTCACCTCCAGAAGGAGGCAGAAGGAGGCTCCTTCGCGAGCATTACTGCTTCGCGGAAGCGAAGCAGTAATGCTCGCGAAGGAGGAGGCGGGACGGTTGAGGGAAAGGCAAGTTTCGCGCCCTCTCGCCCCTAGCCGCCGCAGGAGACGCCCAGGGCGTCGGGAATCCCGGGCGGATTTCCGGCCACCGTAGGCGCGGGCTTGCGGAGGGTGAGCAATGGGTAGCTCACCGTCCGGTAAGGACCAGGCCCGGGTCTACGGCGCGTTGTATTCCACGCGCGCCTCAAAGAGATGTCGTCAGCACATAGTAGGGGTCCACTAGGGCCGATGCCTGCCGGGGTCGCGGGAAGGTACTTATGGGTCACCGAGGCCCCCGCAACACAGGCAACAAGAAGGAATACGGGTGGGTTTTAGTCAGTAAGAGTCTGACACACCCTCCCGCTCCGCCCAGAGCGGGAGAAGTTATTTGATGATTTCCCACCCAAAAAAAAAAAAAAAAAAAAAGACGAAGTCGCAGGCAACAGCTAGTTACATATAAATTATAGAATACAGTTAAATTCAAGATCGCAGGATGTACATCCTGGACGCTGTGCACCATATATCTAGTTCCCTCTCATCCCACAAGCGAAAACCTTGAAGAATAGACCAGATTACCATAAAAGTGCGGGTGGCATGCTCAACCCCCCCCCCCCCGCGCCCCCCTCAACGGAACGCAGCGGCCATGACACCATTAGAATAACAAAACAAGGTATTCTGAACAGGAGCAGGGGATACCGTTCGGTTACCATACTTACAATACGCGGTTGACGTCGAGGTTTCAAACCCGTTTGAGGGCTTCAGGTGTTTAGATGATTAATCTGTGTGATACCTTTTAATAGTTGATCTGATAAATATTGCAAATTAATAAATTATGCGCGTTTTAAGGCTTCTGCAGACTGGAGCGATATCGCGGGCGCGACAGGCAGCACGCAACATGTCTGTCGCACCCGCGATATCGCCCCAGTTTCCAGAAGCCTTTAGACTCTTTGAAGAGCAAACTTTGGAGCCAATCCATTTTTAACGACTTTAAGAGGAAGGTATGATTTTTAAGTCATTTGACTTATGATGAAGAATCTCGGAGACAGAACTTCAAAGGCAATGCACTCCATTAAAACGACAAAAATTCAAACATACGAGAGCAATAAAATAAGTTGATTACTACACCAACTCATACCACAACAAACATAAAAATACATTAATGATCACATTAAAAAACGCAACAAGAACTTGTAATCAGACATTCATTGCCACAAAAAGATCAAAACAATTTCAATACAAGTCACAAACGGCATCAACATGCATTGTCTAGTGAAGTAGTGATAAATAAAGCGCGGTCGACTCTTGCGCAGCGGGGGGCGGAGTTAACACCTACTCGCTCTGCAGGGCGCCAAGCGAGAGGAGTAATAAAATGGAAAGAAACGAAGCGTGCGTGTGACAGCTTATCAAACTGAAATCACTGGCTGTGATTCACAGTTTTGTTTAAAATTGCCAATATACTTAATTGTGCGGTAAAAACGGTCGCGACTAACGAGTTGTACTTAGTCTGTAGGTGATGGAAAGGCAAATTTCGCGCCCTCTCGCTCCTAGCCGCCGCAGGAGACGCCCTGGGCGTCGGGAATTCCGGGCGGATTTCCGGTCACCGTAGGCGCGGGCTTGCGGACGGTGAGCAATGGGTAGCTCACCGTCCGGTAAGGACCAGGCCCGGGTCGACGGCGCGTTGTATTCCACGCGCGCCTGAAAGAGATGTCGTCAGCACAAGTGTAGGGGTCCACTAGGGCCGATGCCTGCCGGGGTCGCGGGAAGGTACTAAAGGGTGACCCTGCCCCCTGGCAACGCAGGCAACAGGAAGGAATACGGGTGGGTTTTACTCAGTAAGAGTCTGACACACTCCCGCTCCATCAAATAACTTCTCCCAAAGCGGGAGAAGTTATTTGATGATTTGCCATCCATAAATACGGAGTAGGCGACGCCCGTTACTTCGGCCGAAATTACGGATTTAGTGTTTAGGGAGTAGCCCCCCAGGCATTAACGTTGTGTAAATTATTTCATGACCACTGCTTAAAAAACGGTGAAGGAAAACTCAAACATCTACCTACCCCGCACTGAGCTCGCGTGTTTATGACCCGCTCAAGGAGAGGATATAAATATAGGCTGATAGTGCCGGTGGTGGCCAACAGGTCAAATTAAAGAGTTTGCTATGATTAGGTGTCACGAGTTTTGCACAATGCCGAAGCCATATAAAAACAAACATCGAAATAACAGTAAGGGAAGAAGCACGAGAGCAATAATATCATTAAAAAAAAAACCGGCCAATTGCGGGTCGGACCTCGCACAACTAGAAATACTCGTAAAGCCTACACGGAAAAAAAGGATGTCTTAAATGAAGACAATATCCTTTTGGTCAAGACAAATATTGATTCATATATGGGGAAAACAATATATTCTTGAATGAAATAAAATTTTGTCTTAATTTTGTACTTAAATGAAGAATTATTAAGTTTAATTTTAAGAATATTATTTCTCTCTTAGAATATTTTCTTCAATTAAGATTATTATAGTCTTGAATCAAAAATATTTGGTTAAGTCAAGAATAAAAACCAAGTATTGTTTATTGAGTACATTTACTTACGTTAAGAAAATATTTACTTGGATTGAAACAATTTTTCTGAGAATATTGTTATTCTTCGCTGAAGAGATCCTTTTTTCCGTGTACTTAGCAGTGATAGTTTTCCTTTTAATTTCGTTATACGAGATGTACTACTGCCATTACTTTTTCACATATCCAAAAACAATCAAAACAAAAACAAAAGTGGTGAAGGGCGTTTTGGGGGACTGTCTTATGTAATTTTGACCTTCAAAAAGTGCTGATTCTCAGCCTAGTTTGAATAAATGACTTTTGATTTTGTTTTTGATTTTGAATCATTTAGCTGGCAGACAGAAGCTCTAACAAAAATTAACACTTTAACGCTTAATATTACGCAAAGGGATCCACACTATTCACAGACCCACAATATATCTGAACGGCCTATCCAACGATACGAGATTTTATTTTAGCACTTTGTCGGCGTGGTTAATATGTATATCCATGCCAAATTACAGCTTTCTAGTACTAAGCGACGTAAGTGTCTCTGAGCTAAAGCGGGGACAGGCAGACTGACAGACGGACATGGTGAAACTATAAGGGTTCCTTGTTGACTAAGGAACCTAAAAAGAAACAGAAATGTTTCTAGCGTGCGCGTCGTGAGGACTCGAAAAAATCCTAATTGGGACGTTTTTTCTTTAGTCCGCGCGTCAAGAAGGGCGTGCCGCGATCAGATTTTAAACGTCGGTTGCTATGAACGCACGCCAATGTGGTTTAATTCTCTCTGTTGCACGCAAATGGAAATAGAAGCCAGTTACAAAACTTTTTGAACATTTTACTTATATTTTAATGTGTGATGAAAAGTGAAAAAACTAGGTACATTAGCTACTCAAATGAAACATGTTGCATGTGCAAGCGCAAAGTATGTCCACAGATGTCGTATAATAACAGAAAATAGCTTCATTTTGCACAATTATGGCTGTCAACATTCAACGCAATGGATGCCTTGTTTAAACGAACAATTGTCCGCACAAGTAATTGTGCACAAACTAGGAGAATGGAGACGGTGACAGGTGGGTTCTGTCATCATCATGCTCATTCCAGCCGAGAGCCGTCCACTGCTGGTCATAGGCGCCCCCAAGCACCGCCACTTCCACCGGTTGTGCTTCCTACCTCCAGCGGATTCCTGCGGCCTTCACCAGGTCATTGGTCCACCTTGTGGGAGGCCTTCCAACGCTACGTCTTCCGATGCACGGTCGGAATTTCTTCAGCCTATGTCGGTTTCCTTGGTTCTCCTGCGGATCTCTTCATTTCTGATTCGTCCACGCAGGCAAACTCCAAGCATAGCCCTCTCCATTGCTTTTTGTGTGACTTTTAGTGTTCTAATAAGGTCCATTGTGAGAGACCACGTTTCAGTGCCAGAGGTCACCACGGACAACACGCAGTGGTCAAAGACTTTGGTCTTAAGACACTGCGGTGTGTGGGACGAGAAGATATTGCGTAGCTTCCAGAACGCTGCCCAGCCGAACGGACTCGATGACTGACCTCTTCCTCGAAGTTGGACCTACCTAACTGGACAGACAGTTTGTCCTAGGTAAACATGCTTTTCCACAACTTCGAGCGTATCGTCTCCGATCCTCAAATGAGAGGGTTTTACCTTTGACATGACCTTTGTCTTATCCATGTTCATTTTAAGACCCAGCCTTTCGAAAGCTCTACTGAGGTCATCGAGCATTGTACTGAGGTCATCGAGCATTGTACTGAGGTCCTCCATATTCTTAGCCATGACAACTATATCGTCGGCAAACCGAAGGTGAGTGATGTGGTTCTGTACAGTTTGTTTATCGAGTTTATTGCGGCTGAGTCTTTGTCTAAACATGACCGACGGCTGGTCAAAATTCTATGAGGTAAATTCTTACTTCATCAGCATCACACACTAAAGGTGTATTAGTAACACATTCATCGGTAGATACTTAAAAGATTTCAACTTTGTATCTTATCACTTTTTCCAACAATTACGTTTTGAATAACATTATTTAATTGTAGGTAACTGAAAAACATCGACGAAAATCGAGGATATGGGGATGATGATATAATGATTGGCATACATAGGTACGTTCTCTGATCCATTTGTTTAGTTTCATCATACACGGAAAAAAAGGATCTCTACAGCGAAAAATATCAATTTTCTCAGAAAAATTGTTTCAATACAAGTAAATATTTTCTTAACGTAAGTAAATGTACTCAGTCCAAGAAAACCTGTTTACTCAAATTAAGAATAAACAATACTTGGTTTTTATTCTTGACTTAAGACGCTGACAACACCTAAACCGCGGTCTCTGTCAGATTGCATAGAAAAGAAAGAGAAGCGCTATGACACAACGCTTGTAATTTATTGCAAAATATGAAGCAATGATGTATTTACTCAATATTGAGTTGAGTAATCGAAAATAAAAAACAACGAAGTTCTGCATTCAAATAAGACGTTCTTGTTATTAATTAAATACGTAACGTATGTTGGTATTTAATACAGATATTTTGGATTAGAATTCAAGGTAAGAGGTTAGTTTAACGTTCGTTTGTATCGAGATTTTTTTTTCAAAACGTGTTTTGGTAACAAGCAAGTTCTGGGAAATATGTTCAAAATTAACATATATTTTTTCCGCTACCACAAACTATACAGACTTAGCAATATTTTTTCTTAAGAGAAGCCTATTTTGGTCAATTGTGTATTGTCAGCGCCTTAACCAAATATTTTTGATTCAAGACTATAATAATCTCAATTGAAGAAAATATTCTAAGAGAGAAATAATATTCTTAAAATTAAACTTAATAATTCTTCATTTAAGTACAAAATTAAGACAAAATTTTACTTCATTTAAGAATATATTGTTTTCCCCATATATGAATCAATATTTGTCTTGACCAAAAGGATATTGTCTTAATTTAAGACATCCTTTTTTTCCGTGTACTTTTGGAACAGACCCTACGGTTTGATACCTGTGTCGTGTTCTGTTCTCGTGTCGAATTATAATATTGTCGGCCTGTGGCAGTAGATGGCCCAGCCACATTGATAGTTACAATATAGAATTTGACACGAGAACAGAACACGATACAGGTACATAATATTATTCTGAAATGATTAAGGATTAATACTCCTGCAGGAATTTGGTTGTGCAACGGCTGGCTCTATCAACGGCTTTAATTATGGGAGCGAGGGAAAAAATAAAGAAGAAGCATGGAGAGATGGATAATTAGATCTAGCGTAGTTTTACAATTTTTCGTTTCATTACAGAACCCAGAAATCAAGTTAACAATGGAACACTAACACTTGTATGTAAAGTTGTAATGGAGAGTCGATGAATTGTTGTCGTAGTTTTTGCGACATTACAGATATTTTATTATTGATGAAAAAACTGGCCGAAAAAGTGTTCCTTGTAAAGTAACATAACGTTACGCCTGTATTACCGAAGGGTTAGGCAGAGGTACACCCACGTTTCGTCAGTTATGTTTAAGTCTCATGGGGGCGAGCCTATTGCCATCAACCGGGCACAAGTCCAGACTCCGGGATGCTACTGAGAAATTCCTGATGGAAAACTCATTAAAATTTTACCCGACCCGGGAATCGTACCCAGGATCTCATGCTCAATAGTAGCAGTTGCGAATATTACTACTACTGCAGTAAAATGTTATCCGCATAATCATATGAAAAGTATTTGTTTCTTCAACAATCAGAAATTCTAGTTTTTGATACATTTTTTCTCTAGCGAAAGCTGCTGTGGCAGTGATTTCGCGAAAAGGGACGGAAGTGTGAAACAGGAAGTGACAGCTTGAGCATGGAATAAGTAAGTACTCTATAGATTGTAAGTAGACGGGGTCGAATTTCTACCTCCGGGTGACCACTAGTATTTAATAATTATTCGAATAAATATGTCAGTATTTAGGTTTTTTAAAATTTTGAGGTTAATTTCTGTCGCTGCTCAGTTGCTGATTACCAAGATGAGATGTCAGATGTTACACATCATATGCGACTACTGTAAGCGTCGCTCGTTTTAATTTAAAAAAAAAAAAAAAAATTAATCGATAGGTACAGTCTTTTTTCTAGTGGCGCTGTCTGTGTAAGCGCAACGTAATTACTCTGTGTCCCCTGAGGCCAGAGACCGATCTTCAAGACCTCTGTCCATCGGTCTGTTTGAAGTGAAAGTTAGAAGGCTAAACAAAAAATTTTTAGTTAATATGTATTTAGATTTATTACTAAAACAAGTGGTACTTAGCGTAAGTATGTTGGGGTAAGTACGGCGCTGGGTTATCCCAGCCAAGTACGAATCAAATTCAAAATATTTTTTAGTTTTTTCACCATTTTATTCCGGCGCAGAATTTTATTTTACCGTCTTCACCTAGCACCGAAAGTACCCTAACAAGAACAACTTACTATTATAAATTAAAATTGTTTTTTGGCGAAGGTAACATCGTTGGTTATGATTACGAGGGTAAACAAGCGTGAGTGTCTTTCTTTTTTGGGTGGGAAATTATCAAATAACTTCTCCCGCTCTGCGCGGAGCGGGAATGTGTCAGACTCTTACTACTCTTACTACGACTAAAACCCACCCGTATTCCTACCGTTTCCTGTGTTGCCAGGAGCCTCGGTAACCTTTTTGGACTTTCCCGCGACCCCGGCACGCATCGGCCCTAGTGGACCCCTACACCTTGCTGACATCTCTTTGAGGCGCGCCGTGTCGACCCGGGCCTGGTCCTTACCGGACGGCGAGCTACCCATTGCTCACCGTCCGCAAGCCCGTGCCTACGGTGGCCGGAAATCCGCCTGGGAGCATGAGTGTCTTGGTTGTGCAATACTTTGTTTCGCATCTTTACCTACCCACAGCGAAATATTGCTAGCACTTAGGATACCTCTGCAAGTTAAACTTGAATATTATCAATAAATAAAATAAAATAAAATACATTTATTTCGAGCAACATTAACTCATAGGTATGTGGAGTACACGTACACACAAAACATTACACAATAGATATTCACCATAATCCTACTAATATTATAAACTAGATGCGCCCCGCGGTTTCATACGCATAAGTTTTGACCCCGTGGTTATATCGGGGTAAAAAGTATTCTATGTGTTATTCCAGGTTATAAACTATCTGTGTGCCAAATTTCATCCAAATCCGTTCGTACTCGTTCGTAGTAATCGTACTCTTTCACGCAAAAAGTACTTTTTTGCGTGAAAGAGTAATAAATAAATATCCATCCATCCATCCATCCATCCATCCATCCCTACAAACTTTCACATTTACAATATTAGTAGGATGCGAAAGTTTGTAAGGATGGATGGATGGATGGATGGGTATTTGTTAAGGCTCCTACATACTGGCGCGACAAGACACAAAGACACCGCGTGTAGCGCTACAAGCGGTGCCTTTGTGTCGCGACGCGACGCGACTGGCGCGACAAGTCGCGCCAGTATGTAGGAGCCTTTACTCTTTCACGCAAAAAGTATTGAATGGATTTGGATGAAATTTGGCACACAGATAGTTTATAACCAGGAATAACACATAGGATACTTTTTATCCCGATATACCCACGGGGTCAAAACTTATGCGGGTCAAACCGCGGGGCGCATCTAGTAAATTATAAAGTGAAGCACACACGGTCTCGAATTTTCAGCTTGTACAGTCACTGGTCAGTTTTTCTGCGCCGGAGTCACTCCAGCATGCGTTCGTCATAGTTTTTACGTCAGCGCACCGCCGCCGGCATTCCGCTCAAATTATACCGACCGTGTGTGTTGACCATCATTTTGGAGGTATCGAAGACATTTTAGGAATTACCAGGCTTACCATCACAGGGTATCGTGTAATCGTGTTACCCAGTAACTGGGGTTGTGGAGGCCAGGCATTCGCTTCATTTAAAAATGTACAATATGACCTTTTCTAGTTTTAAGTTTTGGCAGCAAAAGGGATCAGTAATGTTACCGACCCGCAGACAGACACAGGTTCTTAAAAGGCAGTACCTGTTTCAAGTTAGAACCAAGTGATATCATCAATGTGGATCAAAGAGAAATAAATTCTAGATAACATAAATAAAAAAAAGGGTTCTAATCTGTCTTCTATTTACATAAAGGCGCGTGCAGACAAGCGCGATATTGCGAGCGCGACAGTCTGCACGAGCCTTTACTAGTTATCAGATATTTGTAATTAACAATGTTAGGTAAGTAGGTACTTACATTCTGATAATATAATCACTCAGCATTTTACATTGGCAGCTGCAATGTTCCAGCTGGCACTTTATACAATATTTAGGTATGCACTATTAGTTCTAATAAAACAAGTTAGATTAATTAGTTCGGTACTATCTCAGTAAAAAAGTCTTGAAGAGTCATGGTTTTGAATGCTATGCAGGACCGGTCGATGTGGCGACGCTTGGAGGAACTTTCAGGATCAGGACCGCGGTCCCGGATTCCAAAATACAATAATTATTTTTTGTAGTATGTATTTTAGGTACAAATTAAATAAAAAAAGTTTTGGGAAAGTATTTATGTTTTGGCAAACAAAAAATGTACAAGTTATACAAATAAAACTATTTTTATAAAACGATAAAATATTTCAAAAATGGCAGCCTAAAAAAAAAAATTGTCAAATAAATATTATAATAAATATTTTTTAAACAATGTTTTTTTATATAATCTTGAATATTTAAACATTAAATTACAACATTTTAATTGAAAACATTTTTGATTGTTATCCCTTAAATCTACACAACTGCACATAACATTATTATTTTATTGCTACAACTATCCTTTTATAAGTGCAACTAAATAATATTACCCTTTATTTTGTACCGGTATTGAAAAATTCATGCAATTTTTGATCAAAATATTATATCAGCTTTTTTGTTATCAGACTACAGTTTGTATTTACTTTAACATCTTCTTTCTTGTGGTCCCAAAATACTACAAAAAAATAATTATTGTATTTATAGGTGGAATCCGGGACCGTGGTCCCGGTGCCAAAAGCCCCACGACCTAGGGGAACCCTGTGTCCAGCAGTGTATGAAATTAATAGAATATCTAGAATAATATTTATTTGCGAACGATATTTTTTTTAAACGAACAAGCTTCACGCTTTCGTGATGAATGCTGAACATTTTCTTCTTCTGTCATCTTCTCCTTCAATTGGTGTATTCTTCATAATCAGCCTATAATGTTCCCACTGCTGGGACACAGGCCTCCTCTCTGTGAGAGGCAGTGGGCCGTAATCCACAACGCGGGCCCAATTGGTGTATTCTTGCTTTCTTTTAATTTCCCAGCTACTTATAAAAAAACTAACTATTGCGCAGCAGTGGTGGCCCAGTGGTAATGGCCGTGACTTATGAGGTGTATGTCGTGGGATCGAACCCAGGCAAGCGCTTTACTTTGTGTAAATAATTTCATCACCACTGCTCTCAAAACGGTGAAGGAAAAAATCGTGAGGAAGTGTCCTAGAACCAAAAATTCGAAGACATGTGACATCTACCAACCCACACTGGGCCCGCATGTTAGATTACGGCCCACTCCCTCTCGAAAAGAGGAGGCCTGTGTCCCAGCAGTGGGAACATTATAGGCTGATTATGCAACTTTTGCGCAAAATACACGTGACTGTGAAAATCGCATGCGTGTTCGCATGAAAATCGCATGAGTTTCATCGTTTTTTAATACAAATATCCAGGATAAAAGTAGCCTCCTGGTCCCTCCTCCAGGTCCCAGACTACCTAAAAGTCAAAACGCGTCAAAATCCACTGTAGAAGGAGACGGCGGGATGTCCTGGACTCCTTTAACCCTTCGTATGAACGTGGATCCACGCGAGACAATGGCTTTAATTGTTTCTGTAATTACGGCATTCAAATAGTTAACAATGATTGGTCCTTGGTAGCTCTGACCTAGAGAGGTAGAAGAAGAGTAGGGAGGTCTTTGCGAAGCAGTGAGACAACACAACCTCATAAAAAAACGAGCGAGCCTTACAGTAGCCGCATGTGATGTGTAACACCAGATCTGACATCTCACCTTGGTAATAAGCAACTGAGCAGCGAAATTAACCTCAGAATTGAAAAAAGCTAAATACTGAAATATTTATTCGAATAATTAGTCATTACTACTGGGCGAAATTTGACCCCCTCTACTTACAATCTATACAGTACCTACTAAATCCATGAGTACACTAATTCTATGCTATTATAAAGTACTTACTTATTCCATGCTCAAGCTGTCACTTGCTGTTACAAACTTCCGTCTCTTTTCACGTAATTACTGCCACAGAAAGAAGTTACAATCAAAAATTTTAAGAAGATCTTAGCAGACACACCGAAAGACATGAAAAGCGACTTATACTATACTGTTAGGTACACTATACAAATAAGTATGGATAGTATTAAAAGCTGTTATTTTACTACCTACACTATAGACTAACTGAAATGACTCACTCCAAAAGTCTCGATATTCCTTCTCTCATGGTCATTCGGCCGCAGGTCCGTCCTCTGTTTTTGTTGTCTCTGGCAAATTCACTTAATTGTGTCTGCGACCCCGCGACACGCCAGTCTCGCGGTAATTGCGCAGGAGCAGGCTTCGCAAATAGCCTTTTTGGCCTCTCCCCGACCGGCCACGGCTAATAGGGGCGGAGTAGCCTCGAGATGTTTGACAATCGAAGTTTTTGTAGATACGTGTTTAATTGCCAATAATTATGGAGTGAAGAGTTATTAGGAGTTGTTTTTTTGGGTAATATTATTGTATGTGTTATGAAGAAGGATTCATCGTTTATCCGGTTTATCGGTGTGTAAATGGTTGGATTTGGGCTGATTGATGGCTACCGATTTCTCTGGACACTAGCAACATTGCCGGCCAACAGATAGATTGTTGACTACATGATCATGAAAAAAAAAAACATGAAATCATGATAAGAGATGCTTTACACGTTATAAATACTGAGCAACTCAAAATAAGTAATTTCGGTCCCAGGTTTTTTTTTTCTCCAATTGGTGAACTTTTTATTAAGACTCGCTTAAAAAACGACCTCAAAGAAAAAAAATATCTTAACCGGACTATGGGACCTGGGGGCAACCACCGCCTCTTATAGCAGTATTATTTTAATATTGCTTCACAGTGGGAAAGAGATGGAGCTATACCCCCTGTATAGTTTCACCTCATTCTCACACTGATGTAATATTAAAATAATACTGCTGTAAGAGGCGGTGGTTGGCCCCCTGGGGGTGCCACGGGTCCGAATTTACGTTGCCGTGGCACTTCCAGGGATGTCCTCCAGGGGTGCCTTGGGTCGGGAATGAATTTGATGATTATTTTTGGGGTCATCAACCGCCGGTAGTGTAGTCACATAAATACCTATCAGTTTAAAAATATTTTATTTTTTCTCTTCATCTTCACACACGTAATGGGTATCGATAATCAAAACAGATTTTATCAACTCACTCTTCAAGTAACAATACTACCAGCGGTCTCGGACCTCAAAAAAATCATCAAACGTTTTAGTTTTTATTTTGTGGTATTTAACCTGGCCCGCGCGACACCGATTCGGAGTCAAACAATAGAAAATCAATTGAAATTAAATTAAATGAAATGATTTTATTTTCTATAAGTAGGTTTGTACAAACACTTTTACACGTCAATCATATTTAGAAAAAAAAAAAAACTAGATGAGCTCGGCGTTTCATAACGAAACAAACTTAGAGGTCACAGTCTCTTTTAAAGTCCAGACATAATCTTGGTCAGATCATGTGAATACCAAGTAGATTGGTGTCTGAAATGGTCTCATTAGCCGTCCTTGACCAATTAAATATTATTATCGGTACCCATCACATATGCGGAGTTTCATTTATTTTGACCCTGTATTAAAACTCCGTGAAATGCTAGGCCTACTTAAGAGGCCGACAACACCTAAAGCGCGGTCACTGTCGGACTGCATAGAAAAGAAAGAGAAGCGCGATGACACAACACTGGTAATTTATTGCAAAATATGAAGCAATTATCGATTTACAAAAAAGCTATAGATTGTATAAAAAAAAAAAAAAAACACTATTATGCTAATATGTTGCTTGTAGAATAATCTGACAAAAAATCATAATGATTGCATGTATATTAGTAAGGTTTTTAATAGTTAAAAGGAATGTTTAGAGGTATCTTCGTGATTTTTTTCTATCGTATCAAATTAGTTGTATTATGTTTTCAACACACTATCTACCTAGCATATATCCCGAAGAATATCATGTATTTTTTTCTGATTTGGTTTACTGAAGTGGATCATATACTTTTAGGCATTATAAAACTTACAAAATTTGCGTTTAGGTCCTGTAGCCCCCTTAAGGCGCTGACAAGACCCAATTGACCAAAATAGGCTTCTCTTAAGAAAGAAAATTGCCAAATCTGTATAGTTTGTGGTAGCGGAAAAAATATATGTTAATTTTGAACATATTTCCCAAAACTTGGTTGTCACCAAAACACGTTTTGAAAAAAAAATCTCGTTACAAACTAACGTTAAACTAACCTCTTACCTTGAGTTCTAATCCAAAATATCTGTATTAAATATCAACATAAATTACGTATTTAATTAATAACAAGTACGTCTTATTCTAAGGCAGAACTTGGTTGTTTTTTATTTTCGATTACTAAACTCAATTCTGAGTAAATAGATAATTACTTCATATTTTGCAATAAATTACAAGCGTTTTGTCGTCGCGCTTCTCTTTCTTTTCTATGCAATCTGACAGTGACCGCGGTTTAGGTGATGTCAGCGTCTTAAGGTCGAAGTGTTACCACCAACTTGCGGTCGGCTGTACAACCAGCCCCCTCCCTACAAACAACCCCTAACTACGGTTCCAGCCAGTTGCTCACATTAATGACGGCCATTGTCGGCCACATTACTGTAGTCATAGTAACGTTCTAGTAAAAACAAACCATGTGACACGTCATACATCAACGACTCGACGCAGCTGCTACATAAACTTGCAAAAAGATCGTTAACTTTAACTAATATCCGTAAGTTATATACATTACGTATGTGTCATGGCTTCTGTCATTCATTACGTATTGCATGAACCATGTAATAATTTTGTTTGTAATGGCTGAATTACTTTTACATTAGTGAAGTAATAAAAATCTACGTTCATCAAATAATCGCCTTCTTTAATCTCCTACTCACCGCCATGCGCGCCAGTGCCGGATTAAGTAAGCGCGGGGCCCGTAGCAAATTCTATCGAGGGGCGCTCGACCTGCTAAAGGGTTCTTAAGGCGCTGACAAGACCCATTGGACCAAAATTGGCTTCTCTGAAGAAAAAAAATTGCCATACCTGTAGTTTGTGGTAGCGGAAAAAATATATGTTAATTTTGAACATATTTCCCAGAACTTGGTTGTTACCAAAACACGTTTTGAAAAAAAATCTCGATACAAACTAACGTTAAACTAACCTCTTACCTTGAGTTCTAATAAAAAATATCGGTATTAAATATCAACTTACGTTACATATTTAATTAATATCAAGAACGTCTTATTTGAATGCAGAACTTGGTTGTTTCTTATTTTCGATAACTCAACTCAATTTTGAGTACATAGATAATTGCTTCATATTTTGCAATAAATTACTAGCGTTGTGTCATCGCGCTTCTCTTTCTTTTCTATGCAATCTGACAGTGACCGCGGTTTAGGTGTTGTCAGCGTCTTAAGTATAAAGCGGTAAAAAAATGGGGTAAAAGAAAATATTTTTTGGGTCTATGATCACTAAATTATAATAAAAATAATGTAGACTGTAAGTCTTAGAAATATATAGACAATTTCAATAGGTTGAATCGAGCTTATTCAATTCTGCTACGAATCCACACTGAGTGTCGAGTAAGGGTGCTCGCACACGTCAGACTTTTTGTAGAGCCGATTCAAATTGTTTACAATAATTATACGAGCGACGTTTTGTAGAACTTGTCCGTTTACCGTATGAAATTCTGTGTTTTATTTTCGCCAATGAAATAATCGTGTACCGATTGTCTGACGTGGATTCTCTTAATCGGAGAAGGTGTTACGTTTCACGTTTTTGTGTATTAATAAGTTTCACTTAAAAAGTTACGCTCCGGCGCAGTGGGCGGCTTTGGATACGCGGGGCCCCCTTTTGCGCGGGGCCCGTAGCAATTGCTACTCTTGCTACGTGGTTAATCCGGCACTGCTCACCGCACTGACTTCATTCACTCCTCCATCTTCATTCAGTCTATCTCTCTGTGGAATGCTCTCCTCCTGGAAATCATGTTGGCAACCAACAGATTATCCTTTAAGGTGGATCCGCCAGTGGTAGCCCGTGAAATTCAAATTTTCTTTCTTTTCTTTCTTACGTTTTTTGCAATTTGCAGGTCAGTGTCAGGTTGTATCTTGATCCAAATATGATTCGCGACCATAACAAATGTGTATTTACAGAATTACAACCATCATAGAATAACTCTCTCTTAGTTAGATAAGTTCTTATGGAAAAAAATCTAACTTAACTTACACACTTTCTTTTGCCCGCAACTTCGTCTGCGTGCACTTTAGAAGAGTGTCCAGAGAGAGATGAAAAATGCAGATATAGCGTTACTACAGTTTTAAAGATATTTCTAAGCGGATAAATTCCGTAATACTTACCTACATTGTTTTCTTAGCTTGGTGTAAGCGGTGCACGCGCCAATAAAGCTCCCATTCTGCATGATTTTCTTCGACTTCTTCAACAATAAGCGTCATATTTCCGGCAATTTACACAAAACCGTAATGATTTATACCCCGAAACCTTCCTCATGAATCACTCCGACCGGTTAAAAAACCGTGAGAAAATCCGTTTAGTAGTTTTTCAGTTTATCGCGTTCAAACAGACAGACAGACGTGGCGTGGGGACTTCGTTTTTTCCAGGTGGATGAGCAATTATTCAAAACTAAATAGTTGATTAGCTTAAAAGAAAAAAACGTAACTATAAATAAATTGGTTTGTAAACAATAACAATATGTAGGGTTGTAGTGACAATTAGATATATGGTTTTTAATAGGTGTGTCTTTTAACCGAGTATGTCATCCACAGGCTAACTTCACCCACTGCTGGGCATAGGGCTCTCATTTCTTGTGCCAATCCCACGCTCCTAGTAATTAATGGCAAATAAACCTCCAGTGTGTGGTTTTTCTGTTTTTTTTTTATATTTCTTTTTTGGTCTTTGTAATATAAGTTCGGTGCAAAATCTAACTTTTAATAGTTTTTATACAAATGAACGACGTTGCAAGTTGTTTAACCGAAACTCTGCCAACAGCGTCGGTGAGCCCTTTACCAACAAGAAAAAACCAGCCAAGTGCGTGTCCGACCACGCACAATGAAGGGTTCCGTAGTTGGGAAGTTGGGATGAATTTATCCCAAAAACAAACTTAACATTGTAGTTGAAAAACATGTTCTCACATACATCGATGTATGTCAGTTATGCCACGGTCAATTCTTCAACTGCTTTAAGTTGGTCGACTATTACTCGTTAACTTGTAAAGCCCACTTAGCTGTGATAGTTTTCTTTTTAATTTCATTATAATTATGTACTTCTCCATTATTTTTTTCACATCTCCATAAACAAACATTTAGCTGGCAGGGGGGGGGACACTTGATGGTAAAAATATTAGCTCTTCAATGCTTAATATTACGCACGAATCCTCGAATCGAAAAGTGGTGTTAACACACCATTGGATAGAAAAACATATCATCCATATAAAAATACTTTGTCGACGTGATTAATATATACCTATGCCAAATTACCGCTTTCTAGTACTAAGCGTCTCTGAGCTACAGCGGAGGCAGACAGATAGACAGACGGACATGGCAAAACTATAAGGGTTCCTTGTTTACTACGGATAAGGAACCCTAAAAACGAACCGCATTGCATTACAGTCATGTGTAATTCTGCTAATCATTTATAAGGGAAGGTACGACGATAACCATTGCAATAATAGACAATTGTATAATGGTCATGTAGGAATTTAGGATTTCACAAAGGAATACTTTTATTATAAAACCACACACACATTAAATAATTAAATTGAAACTTTTATTCCATCGCCACAATTTATTTTTCATTTTTGTGTTTTTGATTTTTCTATTTGTATCATAATATTAAGTTTGTGACGCTGACAACACCTAAACCGCGGTCACTGTCAGATTGCATAGAAAAGAAAGAGAAGCGCGATGACACAACGCTAGTAATTTATTGCAAAATATGAAGCAATTATCTATTTACTCAAAATTGACTTGAGTAATCGAAAATAAAAAACAACCATGTTTTGCATTCAAATAAGACGTTCTTGTAATTAATTAAATACGTAACGTATGTTGATATTTAATGCAGATATTTTGGATTAGATCTCAAGGTAAGAGGTTAGTTTAACGTTAGTTTGTATCGAGATTTTTTATCAATACGTGTTTTGGTAACAACTAAGTTCTGGGAAATATGTTCAAAATTAACATATATTTTTTTCGCTAATACAAACTATACAGATCTGGCAATTTTTTTTTCTTAAGAGAAGCCTATTTTGGCCAATTGGGTCTTGTCAGCGCCTTAAAGTGACTTATTTTAAGCGCGTTGAGGTCTTTTCTGTGAACCCATAAATGTTAGGTTTCATGTCCAGTTGTGTTTTATAATTAAAATAAAAGGTTTATGAGACGTAAAAATCGCAATAAGTATAAATTCTTTCGTTTATAGTTTATTAGTTAATACTAAAATATACTTTCTCTTATCTCAGCATAATCAAATCAAATCCGAGGCTGAGAATTAGAACTTTTTGAACGTCAAAATTACATAAGACAGTCCTCCAAAACGCCCACCTTTCACCACTTCTTAGTGCTTTAGCTGGGAAGAAGAAGTGGCGGAACAAACTCCCTGGCAGCACAGCTGTCCGTTCAGTTAGAAAAAAAAATGGATTCTATACAATAATATGCAAAATAATTTACATTACGCGCAACACAAAACATTAAATTACTATCAGCTAGCACACCACTATAACAAAAAAAAAAAAAAAAACAAAAAATCACCGAAAACTATACTCAAGCAAAATAAAAACGTAAACAGAGCACAATACCTAAATAAAAGCCTCCAGGCATAAAGGGCGTGCCCGCTTACATATAGCTATAGCTGTACAAAGTCAGTCAGTGGTGCCGATTCTGTTGTTCACCGAACTTAACTAAACAATCACTAAAACTTCTTATTTTTGGTTAAGAGAATCCTAAAGGCTATTCTGCAAATAAGTTTCACTAAAATTAGAAACAATTTTGACACAATTATATTCGAGTTTGACAATCGTAAGTTAAGTAAACCATAGGCCAAAATAGAGGTGACAAAATGCGTTCGACACAGATTATATTCAAAATAGTCGAATAAAGAACAATAAATTTGTCAAATCCATGATTTTTGTATCTGTCGTAACTTCGACAGACAAAAGTAAAATATTTTATTGGAAAATTCGAATTTATTTCAATGTGTTTGCGATGGTAGCAATGAAAATAATAAGCTCCATTAAATAGAATACAAGTGCCTTAAGCTGACCATGTGAAAGACCTTGGTATAAACCTCGACAGACGTCTTCCTTGGAAAAACACATTTTCACTAAGAAAGTTCTACTGGTCACTATTTGACCTGGAAAATAAAACAAAGCTATAATCGAGCCTTTATCCCTATGGCATTCAGCTATGGAGAACAGCATCATACTCTAATATAGAGATAACACAGCGATTTCAGACCAAGCTTCTAAGAACAATCACAAACGCCCCATTGTTGTACCAAATGAAGCTCTACACCATGATATAAAAATACCGACAGTAAAGAGGAAATAAAAAGCTATCTCAAGTCGTATAAAGAAAGAATTACTCGGTACCCATATATCCAGGCTAACAACCTAATGGATAAAAAAGGAATACACAGGCTAAAACACAAAATTCTACAGGATTTCATCGGACAAACTTAGCTTGTTGTTTCATAACTGTGTGGATTGTTTCATAACCTTGGATGTGTCAAAGGACACTTAACAAGCAAGACAGAACAAGTCATAAAAAATACTGAATGTCCTAATACATAGTGGCAGATTGTAAGAAAAAGGTGACATAAAGAAATTGTCCAACATGAAAGGTATTTATCTCTGATTTTATATCTACTTACTAGAACTGTCTTACTTAAATGTAAACTGACCAAATAAAGTTAAAGCAGTAGCTTATAATAGCTATGTATTTTCATGTCCTTTATGAGCTTGTTCACACAAATATACCATTTAGAAATATATGTAGGTACTAATGTATATTTTATATTACTTCCTATTGCTTTTGCACCAGGGTTTCAGTGTTTTTTAATAACAAATTATACTTGTTTACAGGTACGAGTTTGACTGCTGCTATGAAAGCTACACCAAGCACCAATACTATTTAACCTCGCAAAGACAGCGAGGGAGGAGACCATTCTATGTGAAAAAGATGAGGAATGAGGGTGGCATGAGAATAGAATGGCACCCATGTCTTTATAGGAAGAATATAGGAAACAAAAACTTAATGAATAAACAAAAATGTAGCTTTATTATTTATAAAAATATATTGTTTTCTAGAAAAATGTCTCGTTATTTGTGTGTAACTACCACAACGTGGCTTTAGTCCTGCTGTTCTGTTGAGCTGGCGTCATAATATGGGTACATGGGATAACACATTGGATAATCACTATCTACGATGAGCTTTTTCACTAACTCATTCCATTCAAACCTGAGCGCCTACTGAGCCTCCTCCTGATTGAGCTTTCTCTATAAATCCGGTTTATCGTTCAGTAAAGTCTCCGGTATTCTTGTCGCCGTAGGAAAGCCCTATCAAGGACATCTTGTTCGTCTGTCCCAATCTAGGGAGTAAGTACAAAAATCTTTTTTCAGGCATTTGGAATGGGTTGGAACGGTCTTGCAATGTTTCCAACTGATAGTTTAACTCTAATAACTGAACTCTTTCTTTAAAGTTAAAAAAAATAGTTTCTTATTTCACAGAATCTGGAAATGGATTTATCCACTTGTTTTCCAAATTATACACATACACACACGTACATAAACTCACGCCTTCTTCCCATGGGGGTAGGCAGAAACTATAGAATGCCACCTGCTACACTCCTTACATGCTCCTTCTGCTTCGTTTACGTTCATACATTTAAGTTTGGTCATACACCCACGCCGGTTGCGAGTACTACGTACCTGACCTTTTTGACAAACATCATTAATGAGGTCACTTTAAGTATTTCTGGGGCGTCCCCTCCTGGCATTTCCACTCACATCTGCCTTGTAAATACCTTTTGTTCATTCATCCTCTCAACATGACCAAACCATCTAAGCATACTTTTTTTCAATTTTTGTCACTACATCTTCCTTTAAACCGCATCGTTGCCTTATCACATCAATTTTCAGCCTATCATTTATAGTCACACCACACATGCTTCTCAAGGAACGCATTTCCACAGCATTTACTCTACTTTCATGCTTTTTCCAAATTATAACTAAGTCATTAGATGTTCAGTACAAAAATACCTCTAAGTTATCACGAATGAATTTCTAATATCAATAATTTTATTATTTCTTTCTGCCGCATCGACAACAGCTCAATAGCTGCAATCACATAAGCGTCCTTACTGATCTAAGATTTTCCAAACCCACAAGCATCCAAACTTTCAAGAAATCTAAGAGAAATGTGGTTTGTAAATTTTAGTTCATGACAACTAATTTTATTCCACACCTTTTTAATCGCGATTAAAAATAATCTGATTTAGTTTGAAAATTACAATTTTAGGTGAAAAACGTCAAATTCAGAATAGCATAATTGCCATTTTCACTAAATTGAATAACTAAAATGACATTAGTGCTGTCAAACTATAATATAGTTAATCAATGTCACTTTAGTTAATTTCAGAATGGGAAACGTCGTCTGACAGGAATAAACGAAATTTTGGTGATTTTTGGTCAAGTTTAGAGAAATTTGTGACAAGAGAATCGGCACCAGTATCTATCTATCTATCTATCAGTCACAATTTCACAAATGATAAACTAGGACCATCGAAGTAAAATAAATAAACAGTTAATTACTAATAACAAAACAAAACCATGGTCAGCAAGACGACCAGTTACCACAAGCAGCACCCGTTCACGAACATAACGCAAAAATCAGCCATTATTACCCCCCTCCTGCCGGGGTCGCGGGAAGGTACTAAAGGGTTACCTGTGTAGCAACACAGGCAACGGAAGGAATACGGGTGGGTTTTAGTCAGTAAGAGTCTGACACACCCTCCCGCTCCGCCCATAGCGGGAGAAGTTATTTGATGAATTCCCACCCCAAAAAAAAAAGCCCCCTCACCATATTTGTGGCAAGGAGGCAATGTGCTACTTGTGTAAGCGTTTTTCACCACAGCGTCCAAGTTTCCTCATGATGTTCGTTTATACACATACATAGGTTCGTTTCAACATGTTCAATATTTATTTTAGATTATCTTCACTGTCGAATATTTCTGTTCTGAACCGGAAGAATATGCCATAAACCTGACGAAGATCATTCAGCACCCTAATTATGTAAAACACTTCCAATCACAGTCCGAAGGATTTTGAAGGAAATTCATAATACATTGCTTGATTGCTTGCAAAATTTTGCATGACGTAAGGTAAAATGTATCGGGACTATTTATAAAAATTAGGTCTCACCTGTGTTCTTACAAATTATAAGCAAATAAATGATTTCTATTTCTATTGTTTCATTGTCTTTGCTTTGCAGGTGGCGTTCTGTAGTTCCTGCCTACCCCCATGGGAAGAAGGCGTGAGTTTATGTATGTTTATGTGTAATGCTTCGTATGCTTGAAAGATTCGTCTGCTCGAGAACTTAAATAACGTAACGAAGGAAATAAAGAAAGAAAATGTATTTATTGGGACTCCCAGAGATCACAAATTAAACTAAAAATCACTCATAGAAACATAAAAAAGACAAAGTAAAATTAAAATAAAAACAAGTACGAGGCCAAAACGCTCCTATCTCAGCATAATGCTGCGGTACTTAAAAAATAAGTGTCGCAGCGCTGGTATTCTGATAGGGCATTATTGAATTGTCAAAATGAAGGACAATTGCGCCGATTCCTTTGTTCACAAACTAAACTAAATTTAAGTTCAGTGCATCTTTTTCTTTCTATTTCACTAAGAAGAGGACGGAAGATAAATTTTAGTTTAGTCCTGTCAAATTAATCAGCGCCTGTCACTACTCCATACAAGTTTAGACGTGATTAAAAACTTGCCTACTAAAATTACGTCAATTTACGTCAAGCGCTGATTAATTTGACAGGACTAAACTAAAATTTATCTTCTGTCCTTTTCTTAATGAAATAGAAAGAAAAAGATGCACTGAATTTAAATTTAGTTTAGTTTGTGAACAAGGGAATCGGCACCATTGTCTTATTAAATATGTATGTTACTCCTGACTGTCAAGTACTTCCTCGCCAAACTATCGTCTAATACCCGCCATATATGACTCCCTATCAATAAGTAATCAACACAAAGCACGTTTACCATTGTCATCACACTTCACACCTCCTTTTAAGTCATCAGAGTCGGCGACAGTGCCCGTTGATGTACAGTCGGCGTTTTTCATCAAAGTGACATTAATATTCGTCCAGTATGCGTCTTCCTGTGGAACAATTGGGCGACATTTGCATTTGGCGTGAATCGCGGTACGCTGCGCCTGCGCACCGCCGCCATATCTGACGTTTTAATTACGATTCTGTAGTGTTTGCGGCTGCTGTGCGGTGTAAGTGGAAGCGATTTGGTGGTATTCTACGATCTAAGTACATAATCAGCCTACAATGTTCCCACTGCTGGGACACAGGCCTCCTCTCGGTGAGAGGGAGTGGGCCGTAATCCACCACGCGGGCCCAGTGCGGGTTGGTAGATGTCACATGTCTTCGAATTTTTTGGTTCTAGGACATGCCGGTTTCCTCACGATGTTTTCCTTCACCGTTTTGAGAGCAGTGGTGATGAACTATTTTACACAAAGTAAAGCGCCTGTCTGGGTTCGAACCTACGACCTACAACTCGTAAGTCGCGGACGTTACCGCTGGGCCACCACTGCTCTACTCGATCTAAGTAAATAAATAAATTGAATAAAGATAAAAGGATCGAATAAAATACTTTTGTTGAGGAACCCTAACGCACGCATTCTGTATTCGAGGTTAAATGCGCAACGAGTTTCAGTTGTCCCGTACCCCGCAATACAGTCTCGCGCCTTTCAGACTTTATTAAGTACTTCCATTGTATTGTTGCAGTATAAAACTGATTTACATCCGTTACTTCACACTTTAGGTCCAGTTGAAAACCAGCGTCAGGCACTAGTTGTCTTGCATTTTTGCTGAACTGGGCCTTTTTGGTGCAGCCGTGAGGCACACTTTCCTACTAATTTCTTACATCGTACTTTACACTTTTTATTTGATTTTTATACATTTTTTTTAATCTGCTTTACTTTATATTGTGTGCCTTTTAGTTTGTGCTAAATAAATGTATTTTCTTTCTTTCTTTATTTTTTTCATTTATTTACATAACCAAATTACAAGATGATTATTAACATTAACTAAATTAAATTAAAACTAAGTTAGGCTTAAAAAAGGCCCTCGGGGCATTGTACCGAGGATGCTGGCGGCATTTCCTCGCTGAATTGCAATGCTGATGCGTTGCGCGAGAAAGCCGCCAGCTTTTCGGTCACCAGTTACATCAACTAGACGTTTCGCGATTTCCGCAAATAACTTATGCGCACTGGGACCCCACGGACCGAGGGTCTCGACGCCAAAGGGCACAAAGTTGTACTCTCTGCCAAGGCCTCCATATTTAATAACTTTCAGATTTTCGGCATTTTCTGCCGCTGCACCCGCTTTAGAAGTAGTCCGTTGGAGGTGGGACGGTGCCAGTGTGTCTACACAGGTAGCGTCCCACACAAGCATCCGTCCCAAACTCCACGGGACCAAAGACACACCATCAGGTCTTTTGCCATCATCTCTGACAATGCCAGTCGGCTCAAGAAGAGCAGGCACATTGATGCTGGCAAGAGACCGGCGGATTATGTCATTAAGTGTTGCATGTCTTGAAAAGCGGCCTGCACTTTTTTGACAACAAAGTCCGTGGTGACCCAGTCGGTCCACGTCCGTGCCACAAGGGCATGTGTGTGGAGTGCATACCGTGACCCCAAGCCGCAGACCAGTCGCCAGACGAAGCGAGGTCGGATCCAGGAAGGTACCGGTATATGGAGAAGGATGGGCATGTAGCCAATGACCGGCCTCTCTGGTTCCGACCGCCAAAAGTCTTGCGCGATCCGGACCTGAACTGCGGCTCAGAATCGATTTGTATGTTAAATCGCAATAAATATCGTCCCAGCTCCTCTGAGATTTTAGGTTGTCTGGAAATTCTTTACCCGGGCAAGCAATTTGAAAAGCATTCTTGGCATCCTCCAAGCCCGCAGTCTCATAGTTTGTGGGCAAAGCCCTTAGGACATTACCTATGAGACGTGACGTGCTATGGGTGGACGACAAAAAGGCTGGGGAAGCAACACTCGAAATTTTGCGGATTCCTAAACCGCCAAACCGAATAGGGAGGGATGCTTGTAACCAAGATGGTTCATTGAGCTGAATATTTAAAATCGTTTCTAAACTAGTTTTGACTAAATCGTCTATTGGTGAAAGCAAATTTGGATGTTTCCAAAAAGGGCTACAGCGAAGCACATAAGTAAATTTAGGGACAAAAAGGCAAAACTTTAGAATTATAAGAGCATAATGAGGACTGATTTCGAGTAAACAATTTGCGTGACTTTGGAATTTAGAAATAGTGTTAGTAATGTAATCAGGAAAAGATTCTTCAAAGATGGGAGAACCCAGGAGGCAAAGTGACTTTCTGTCTACTATTTTGATATTCGGTGCCAGAAAATTTAATTTGGATTTTAAATTATCCAAACCGTAAGAAGTTTTTTGAATGAAGAGTTCACATTTGCTAAAATTTAATTCTAAACCAATATTTTCGAAATTTGTTTTAATATCTGATAAGTCAGATAGCACAGTGTCCACATCGCCTCCCAGGGTTCCGTCATCCAAATACCAAACGTTAAATTTTGATTTTAAATTTTGAATAATCGGATTTATAGCCAAGCTAAAAATTGCTGGCCCGAGGGGATCGCCCTGCTGACAGCCGACCTCCGAAGAAAGTTCATGGGAACGGTAAATTAATTTTGAAGGTTCTGCGTAGCAGGTAAGCAGGTATTGATAGAGTTCCGGAATTTTGTTCTTAACTTCTGTCAGCATGGCATCCCTGTTTACTGAATTGAAAGCATTTTTGACGTCAATTTTGACTACAATTTCGCAATCATCATACGAAAGGTAGGTTCTTAAGGCATGGACGGCTGCCTCACACCCACCTTTCGTGCCAAATCCTAATTGTATAGGTTCGAAAACAGACTGTAATTTAGATTTGATATGTCTCACCGCAATTTTGGATGCCAAACGTCTTAAAGTTGACCCCACAGCAATGGGTCTCACCCCTCCGTCCTTTTTAGTTAGGGCGATCAAATTAGCACCAAATAAAAGTGAGGCAATATCAGCGTTGATTTTGCCTGAAAACATAAAATTTATTAATTTTGTAATAGAGCAAATAAGCTGCACACCTGCATCACCCACAGAATAAGAAGTTAAATCTTTTAAATGTTGGGGTGAGATTCCGTCCAGGCCGGCCGCTGAACCGGTTTTAAAAGAAATTATTGCGTCAATAACGTCTTTGCCTTCGATTTCGAGGCAGGCCTGGTCTGCTGTAGGAGAGTCGAAAAAATACGGGATCACGGGAGCCGGGGGATGTTTCGAATGCAAAGCCGAAAGGGTATCAGGAGTATCAGGCGACAACACGTCGTTAGTAAAAAGAAGACGTGCGGCGCCTTTGAGATCCCCGTCGGCAATTTTGCCTTCAATTAATTTAATTCTAGATAATGTTCCCCTCTTGGGAGAATCAAATCTTTCTTTATTATGTATTGTGATAAATAAATACTGAAAATAATTTCAACGTTTTAACTTTCTCTGTACACATTCTTAAGAACATAACACGCATCCATTTTGTAATATCACTTCATCATAGTTGGTGTAAGGTTTAAGAATTATATGAGCCTCTTATACAGCTAATTGAGCTGCTATAGAAGATAGAACTAAAAGCAATGAACACTCAATAAAAACAGATTAATCATGAATGTTACTATCTGCCGCTTTTACATCATCGTAGAATTTGTTTTACCTGTGGTCTATGGTTCTATAACTTCTTCAATCGTGAGAAGGCATTCTGGAACTTGAATATGAAAACCAGCTGCTCGCTCTCAGTCAACCCGTAACCCTCACCCCACGGTCCACGCATGCGTCCTTAATTAGGCATTCCCGCGGCGTCCGGCCGGCGTACGCGCACCGTGCAGGCGGCGCCTTTGACACCACGTCGCGCCGTCCCGCTCCCACAATGCAACTATTCATGCCGACCCACCAACGTACACAGACCTCCTCAGCTCTTTCAATATCAAACAGTGTTTCTAAAAGATAGAGATCAAGATATATTTGACGAGATAGCTGAGGAAGATACTGATACTGTTAAAGGATTTAAGACTTTATGCGTTTGAAATTGGGTTGAAATTCTTTAGGGGTTTTGCAAGTATCAAAGGTGTTATTGAAGTGATGTAATGAAGGGACCTAATTGTGTATTCTACTTGGGACGCCGCTGTACTGAAAGTTAAAGGAGTTCCGCACGAGCGGAAAGGATAGCGCTGTCTCTTTCACTCCTCACTTCTGCAGTATCTTGACATGAAACTTGAAATTGAAGTCTTTATTTAATTAACGATATCTTTAAAAAAATTTCAAACGATTCCTCTTAATTGAAATGTCAATCAGCAACAGCAATTAGTGAGCAGGCTGATATTATTCTAAAGCAAGGCAAAAAATGCAGTGGTGGCCCAGTGGTAACGGCCGCGACTTACAAGTTGTAGGTCGTAGGTTCGAGCCCGGACAGGCGCTTTACTTTGTGTAAATAATTTAATCACCACTGCTCTCAAAAAACGGTGAAGGAAAACATCGTGAGGAAACCGGCATGTCCTAGAACCGAAAATTCGAAGACATGTGACATCTATCAACCCGCACTGGTCCCGCGTGGTGGATTACGGCCCACTCCCTCTCGCAGAGAGGAGGCCTGTGTCTCAGCAGTGAGAACATTATAGGTTGATTATGTGAATGAAAAAAATATATGGGCCACGCACAAGAAATACAAAACGTTAAAAAAGAGCATTTAAAACCAACAAAATTCGTGTTCGTTTAAACAAAATACAAAAAAAAATGACAAGTCCTGGGCAACGCCAAAAATACTCCTATCTCAGCATAATGCTGGGAATAAAAAAAAAAACACGAATAAACTTATTAATGATATAACGCAAAACAACTTAATCGTCAAAAATACCTAATCTTACAGAATACTCGTAGTAGGTACAATATTCTGTTACCTAATTAAATTAATTGACTATCATATAAGACAGGCATTTTTATACCAACTAATAAATTCAAATTTGTACCTACTTCAATTATAAATTTATAACAATAAAAAAAAAAAATTAAATGACAAGTTATAATATGTTAACCTTTCCATAATACATGAGTTGGAACCATTAGTCAATTTCACGGCACTCGCGAATTAAATTCAATAGAAGGACAACGTCGCAGTAGGTGGCACTTAATGAACTGTTGTCGGTGAATAAATTACTATAATAAACGTCTCTTAGACTATAGAAGGCAATTTTTTATTAAAATTCTTGTCTTTATAAGGTAATAAGATCAGACTTGTCCTAGATAATATTTGTCACAATTTTCTCAAGGTGTCTTTATTTTCTACTGGCTGCGCTCAGCGGTTTCCCGCATAAGTGTCGATCCCGTGGGAATATCGGGATAAAAATTATTCCATTTCCTAACCCAGGTCACGTTCTACCCATGTGCCAAATTTCATCCAAATCCTTCTCTACGTATAAAATATTAGTTTAGACTAGAAAAAAGGGTTGTGGTAATGGGCCAAGTTGTATCAAATGAGCCATTTGCGATTTTAAATGACTTATTTTTATAAAAATAAATTGGGTGTTTTTTAGTAACCATTTATTTTACTATTACAGCATGTATAGATTAAATTTTTGGATATATGTTTATTGAATATTTGATTACTACTCTGACTGAAAGAAAACGCAATTGGGTTAAATTTCCTGGATAGAATTTAATTCCGAAAAGAACTCTACTTTTTATATTTTTTTCTGTTTGTCTAAAATCCTAAGTAATTTAATTGCAAAATGGCATTCAATATGTGCGTATTAGGTAATTGAAAACTCTGGCTGAAAATATTTTTGATGCATAGCTTAATTTATTTTTAAACAATTTTTATTTGGTTTGGCGCTCTTACGTTGTTTTATTTTGGTTCCAGCGCATTGCTGCGCTCTCTTTTTTCGTATGTGGAAGTAATTGACTGTCATGTTCTTGCCCGCCCAGTTCGCTATGATTTATTTTTTCCGTATCACCAAGCTCAAAGTCTATAGGAAAAACTTGGCTTTAGACACTCCTCATGACAACTGTATAAAGGCTTTTTAACACCACCTTTGTCCGGCCATGAACTGATCTAATCCTCTTTCTGTGAACTCTCACTAGCATTTATGTCCTTACATCAAAAACATGTACCCACAACGTAGTAACGTCGAAGCTTTGTAATAAAATTTTAGAACCTCTCAATTACCAACACTTTTATTGCAGCAATTTCGTAAAATAAAATCCAACCTCATGGGCAGATACACTTAATTTTATACGTTCTTCATAGTTCCTTCTGTCCCATTCCCTCCCGATACAAAGACAGAGATGGTTAAAATTACTCCCACTGATTGCAGTGAGCCGTACAAGAATTAGGCCCTTTTCGTTTTTTTCTTTTCATCTTAATGCCCTGTTCATGCGTTCAGACCTTTTATCGGAACATATGCATGTTTCTGAACGCACCGGCCGACCGGTTTCGTTCCTTTGCCTTTGAATTGAAACGCCGCGCCGCGTTCGAAATTTGAATTAGTCTGCGCCGAGCTAGAGACGGGGAAGGACGCGCGCTTATTTTTAAATAAAATAAAATATGTTTACGATTGATCAGTGTATACAAACAGTGATTTTGTGACTGAGTTAGTTGAATATGATATAATATACTAAGTGCTACTTATTATTTGTGAATTATATACTATGGCTCGGATTTTTTGTTTTCTCCTGCTTGTGTGGCTGGTGTCTGCTGACCAGGAAGAGGTCGAAGGTGGCAAATGCGAGAGGATCAAGCTGCCACTATGTCAGGATTTGGGATACAATTGGACTGCCATGCCCAACCTGATGGGACACAAAGATCAGAAGGAGGCTGAGGATGCGGTAAGAGAAACTTTTGATAAACAAGTATATACTGTAGAATCTTAATAAGGTCTAATTTTAGAAAAATAACGATGCCAATGAAGTTTTATGAAATGTAGAGCACGCAAATTAGTTTTCTGGAACAATAATATCACAAATATGGAATAGCAGCGGTCGTATTAAAATTTAATGATAAACATAAAGTTAAAGAGGCAATAATCGTAACGCAATTTCCTGCGAACTCTTTGAAATAATTAAATATTACAATTGCCATTGGAACAAAAAGATAATTATGCGAGAGCGAAGAAAACATAGGTTGAAAGAATTAACGTTCTTGTCGTACAAAGTAGAGGGTTGGCCAACGCCATGTATCAAGTTTTATGGTGTTCTGTATCATACGTTAGGGCCACCCCATTGTTATCAGTTGATTTACGATGGATAGTAGAATAGGTTTTATGGTTTGTCGAACTGATATTGGACATGTAATGTGCGATGTTTCGGAGGGTTCTATTGTTGACTTTCACTATAACATGTCTACTGTATGAAGGGAGTCTTTCAAATTGATCGCCATTTTTACCCTTGCTTCACAGTTTCACACGAGAGTTTCTTTACGTTTGTTATTTATTAAAGCTTTTAGATTCTCATTTAATATTCTGTTCAGGAGTTGTTTACCATTTTAAAACCAGATGTTTTATCACATTAACATCACCAGCGGCTACCTCAATTGTTGCCTCTTTTGGAATTATTACACCAGGCAAAAAAATATCAAGTTGTAAAATTATAAAATGTCCGTTGATAATCTAATTCTTGTCCCATATAAAGTCTTCGCCATTGTTTACGCGATAAATCGTAGTGTGGGCGTCGAATGACAGACGTGAGCGATAAGGGGCAGCAAATAGCGGGCCTCTTATCACGCTGCACATCAAAGGCTCGATCTTATATCGCCGCCACGCTAGTCGCGCGACCCAGCTCCGTCCGTACCGCAACCACAACACACCTGTTGAACCACATAAATCGACTGCAAAATATTAAATGATTGATGTTTCTCTACTGAGGCTGTACAGTGAAGTGTAAAACATAATCCAAGTCCATTGCGCCCTCTCACCAATAACCCCGCTTTCAAAGCTGTAAATATGCGTTATTGCAAATTACACAGGATTAATAACGTTAGTATGGCCGCATTAAATCAATAAACACACTACCGGCACTTTCATACGTGTACTATCGCTGATAGTGATATCTTTACAGCGGCATAACGCAAGAGCAACCATTTATTTTTATTTATATCCCTTATCGAATTGGTGCTATCTTTGCCTTAAGTGCCGATATGTATCGGTTAATGCCACCTTATCGGCGGCATCGCTTTCAACCTCAATATATCTGATATCTTTAGTTATATTTGAAATTTGCTAAGCCGACAGTGCAAGACGATTGCTGATGTTTTGTCATCACTTAGAGTATTTGTAACACCTTCTACTACTATATCCCCATAGTAGAGTTGTACGTTTTCATTGGTATCTGGTCTCGCTTTCAACTCACCGCTTTTAAATTGTACGCTAATTAAGTGCCCTATTAGAATTCTAATTGACAGCGGTTATCTCCGATCCCAAGCCGATCGGCTTTTATGAATAATCATATCGATTGCGATCAAACTTGATATCAGTCGAGCAATATTTGGAATGGGTAGATCCTTCTTTTACCAATGTCTTAATTGATAAATTCTTTTGATTAAGTAAGTATTTGAATCTAGAGTTGTAAGGAAGGCGCCCAGCGGGTCTTACGTTCCAATTAGTTCACTTCGCTGTTTTCCTTTCGAAATTTCTAGACGGTCACGTTTTAATAGTTTCGTATTCCATTTTCTCTCTAAATTCCTCGACTAGCGACATTCACAATCGCGCACAGAATCTCCCTCCCACGTGGTTTTTATCTTTGATACAATGATCTCAGTTCTTTGTTTCTTTAGGTTGAGAATGACGTCCTCGTTCGACATAAAGAAGTGTACCGTTTTTCCAGAATTCAGTGAGTCTAACACAACTTCATCTATATCTCGGCTAGAATCTTGGAGCGGTCGAAGTGGGCCGGTCCATTCACGAAGAGCTCCATCTGATGAAGCCGCGCCGGCGCCGGCCGTTCACCTTTAGATTGGGCAATTAAAGTCACATTTCTGGGCCGATGATTTGTTACGTGTGTACTGTCTTGGCAACATAATTCCACAACACCGTTTGTTTGAAAATCTAAATTATTTCGATGTAGAGATAAAACATCCTCATCCAAATGGGCTCCGCAAACAATTTTACGTTTCACTTCAACAAATACAATTTCCTCTACATTTTTTGTGGTTAAAAATTCTAAATCCCGTTCAAACAGTCGTCCAAGGCCAACAAAGACCGGCTTTTAGCTCTGGAAGGTGGTAATGAGCCAATTTTAAGGCACCCACACCTTTACCTCTGGCTATTAACACTGTGTTAAACTAACAAACCGCTCCGACTCTAAATACGAACATAACATGTAGAGTTTATGATGTACTGTTGCGATTAATTCCCCTAATGAAGAACAGGTTGAGGTTACCAGAAATCTGTCTAAAAATGTTTGATAAACAGAGCTAATTTTAGTTGCTAAGCCTTTGAACGCAATACATGCAATGCTATTGTAGTCAACAGCCAAACAAATCTCGGAAACAAAGAGTTTATTTTTTAAATATTCACAAACCTTTCTTTTATGTAACAAAACTGTTTAAAAGATAATATTTTGGTCCTAATAAAACAATAAAGTATTTTAAAGATATTTTAAAACGATAAATGAGTTGCGTACTCCTTGATAACCTATTTCCCTACATTTGGTCGGCTTCTTTGTGGGTTGTGTTAAAATTACCCGTGTTTTTACCGATGATTCGGCGATCGCACCAGGTACAGCTGTTAAGGTGTTATTGAGAAGTCGTTATTCTTTGAACCGGCACCCTATCATTAGCGCAGGTATGCGAGTATAATGTTGGATCATAAAAGGCCCGGTGTCTCACGGATGAAAGAAAGTTTTTGATGCTGTTAAATCCTCTTTCGTTTCTGTTGAGCTCGTTATTTACGTCTGCCGCTTCCTTCAGATCATTATTGATCAGTTATCTTATCTGTTTCATAATTATCTTTTGCCTTTAATCATTTCTGTGACATAATTTATATATTTGCTTACTATTACTAAGTTTCCTGCCATATAAATGTCACTAGACAAAACTGTACATGAGTTATAGTTAATTAATTCTGCAAAAACCTGATCAATTTTTTTTTTGGTTATGTTATTTAGGAAATACGAGGTTGAACCTTAATTTATACATCTGATGGAGCTGGGAATCATATTTATTGCTGCGCCGGACCTGTTTTTGAATAACTTAGCACTTTTTATAGTACAAAAACGCAGCACTTTGTGCGGCCGCCTACCTGAGGTAATTAGGGGCGGCAATTTGTGAGTTCTCCGGTTCGTTTTTGCCGTTTTAACTGCGCAAGCGCCGCGGGGCTTGTCGTGGCCATTCTCAGCCTTGGACTCAAACCATCACATAGTGAAACAGAACTATAATTATAGGCCCTAGTGTGATGCAAAAACTTATGATGGATGTATTCTGGTACTGCTGTTTACTTTGACTGTACATTCACCCTTTTTGTTTTAAACTACTATTGAAGTGTCGAGTAAGTTCTTACATTAATTTTGAGGTATTTTAGCATTTCTAATACTCTTACGCTTAAATGGGGTTCTCTCTCTACAGCCTATCCACTTTAAATATTCATCTCTACACGTCATCAAAAGAATATTTTTATCGTTTTCTCAATACAAAACCGTAATTATAATCCATAACGAAAATAGTTTATCAAACCAATCTTAAAAGCTGCCGCGAATTCGTCACGCATACCCAAACCGATCAATGGGCAGCCGTTTCCCATATTAATTCCGAATTACCGTCAATTGCAGCGTTTTAATTGTGCTATAATTATACCGTTAACAATTACAAATTACTTTTAATAAAGTCGTAGTTAAGTGCGTCGCGGGGTGGGAGGTGCAGGGAGCGGGGGCGCTTGGCGGCGAGATCAAAGGCGCGCGATTACCGCACGATGCGCGAGCGAGCGCATTCGGTCCGTTTTATTGCGTCGCTCGGTGCGTCGACCCGATGCGATCTGGATGCGTTCGATTCTCTATACCTACTCGATAGTAGATCGATGTCTTGCTTTTTTGCATTGTTTTTGTTATCTGTTAATTGATGATGATGATGATGATTTTATTTTCTGTAAGTAGGTTTATACAAACACTTTTACACGTCAATCATATTTACTCAGAGGTCACAGTCTCTTTTAAAGTCCAGACATAATCTTGGTCAGATCATGTGAAGACCATGTAGATTGGTGTCTGAAATGGTCTTTTGAGGAAAAAAAACCACACAGATTGAGTGGACCTATCCAGTCAGTGCACGCATTTGTCAGTAATCGTGCAGCTCAACTCAGAACTTAAGGAGCTCAACGATTCGACGAACAATACCAAAGAAAGGACATTTGAGTAGGCCGCTTAAATGACTCAAACTGCCAGACTAAGATGAAAACTAACTGAGAGAAATAATAAAAACAATAATCCACATATTCTTCACATTCACAATAATTTAAAAAAAGATTATAATACTTCAAAAAAGTAAATATTAATGTCATAGTGTATATAACAAAATCATCAATGTCACACTTAGTATAAAAATAGATTTAGTATAAAATTAGTTTGTTGCCTGGGGGTACATTGGAGTAGCTTAATTAATCCCAAGCCTTTTTGTCGTCCAAGTAATCTTTAACTTTATAGAAACCTTTTTGACAGAGTTTCTGTTTAATAAATGATTTAAATTTATTGAGGCTCAGTTCTTTGACATGGCTTGGGAGTTTGTTGTAAAAACGTATACTTTGGCACTTAAATGAATTACTATTTTTTTGGAGCCTAGTCTTGATGAGTTATGTTTGAAATATTATTGTGTTGTGCAAAAAAATTATGAAGCTTTTGTAGCGCTCTTATAAAACTAAAAGCTTTATAAAGGATTTAGTCACGACTCCTTGAAATTTTAGCAGTGGAATGTTTCCCAAACATACCGAAGACCATCCTAGGATTAATTTTATAGTTATAAACAGATAAAATAACTTCCCATTGACGTATACCATTATTTTCATCCATCAAACGTGCAAAACTTCTAAGAACATCCTTGTAGAGCTAGTCATGTCCCAGAAGTCGCAGAGTCATCGTCAGAAAAGGTGGGAGTCGACAGGAATGCAGCCCAATTAGATAGATTACGAGGCCCATCCGACACAACCCGAGCCCCAGTCATTATTATATTGCCACGGATTATACAAGATACCATGAGTGTATTAATCAGGCAAGCTATTACAGCTTTTGTGGGTGACCTTACGGGAAATGGATGCATAATAATATCCCGTAAGGACGTTATAATCTTAATTCAATCTGTCAAAAATACCTCTAATTTAAACGTTTATTTTAACATTTATAGTCGCTGAGATAAGATGGCGACTAGATTTTGAATTTTCGACTAGTTTCATAAATACGGGTATTGATCGCGGTGATTTTCTTACTATTTAAACAAGTGCAACTTGTTTTGCAAAAGATTTGTGCCAGCATAGTCTACTTATCAATTTACCCAAGTGAAATGTTTATTTAAGCGGCTTATTTGGAGTATAAAGATCTGCGGTAGGCAGTGCTCTTCCAAATATTCTAATCTTTATAATATTATTGGCTTGGGAACGATAAGTGTAACAATTTTAGCACTTAATGAGAAAATTAAGACCTCTTATGAATCTGTCTGGCAGCGCCATTACCTTGTTTTATGGATACTCTAGTGTCCGGTCTATGTACTTATGTAGCGTTTAGTTAATGATCTACAGAAACTGACGGCTGTGATTGATAAATATTATCGTAGATGGCTCCGATCACTATCTGATACGATATTATATTCTATGAATTATTTGATAGAGTAGTATGTTTATAGGTAGGTATTGAATTTGAACGTTGAAGTGGTTATACGTTTTATTTAACGTTATTTTTTTACAAAATATCTCTATGATATTTAAATAAAAACTGTGGAACTGTCAGGCAAAATAATTAATGAAGACAAAAACAAAATAAGTCCATTTCGATAGCTACTGTATTATTTGATATTTAAATGTTAGGTATATTGTTCTCGTTTATCTTTTTATTGATTTTTAATGCCATAATTTACGCGTCTAGAATGAATAAGAGGTGATTATTAATGCTAAATTATAATACGGTGCATATAAATGACAATCAATTTGATGTTAATCTCTCATGGCGACATTCTGAACGGAATTGCCGTTCATTAGTGGCCCGTCTACACATAACATACAGCTTGTATACCTACTGAACTATCGATCTAATAAGTAAAAATATCACCGCGCAAGTGAAGTGGGCTGTCATTAATGTCAATTCAAAATGCATTAGGTAGACTGACACTTCACCTAAGTTTCACGGTGAGATTTTAAAAAAATAGTCCTGCTGGAGTTGGTCGGAACGCTTAAAATTCCAGCCTGTTTCGATGCATCGATATTATTGTATACAGAATCGCATGTGAATCGAATCGTGGAACGCCTAAACACGGGTCAGTGCTCGCTGCCTTACAATGTAATCGATTAAACAGTTAAAAAGGTCGGCGGTATTGGCGAGTATTTAATTCAACCCGTGCCTTTTAGAGGATGGTCGTCGGGACCGGCGCGCGCGCATAAATAACCATTAAAAACTGTTTATCTCTGCTCACGACAACGCCGGCTCGTTCTCTTGTCAATTACACTTCCACCGAGGACGCATACGTTAACTGCCATACTGCCATACCAGTTGAATGGCTAAAACCTTTTTGTTTGGCGGCGTCGCGTTTTACATGTGTTTAAAAATAAATTAACTATCAAATGAACACTAGAAATGCGACGACACGCACACAACGCTTAATTTATTCGCTATAGTTGTCAATTAACGTGAAGTTGTATCGTGAATTAACATGATATCTTTTGGTATAAGTTTACGAGATAGAGTGAAACTTTGTACTTAGTTAATTACTTATCTATAATAATATATTAAACTTAATGGATTTAATGAAAGCACATTAGAGAAAGATAAACGTACAAGTTTAAGTTACGAACATGTTATAGAACAACTTTTACATAAGGCTTTTATAGCGACATGTAGCAGACTGAGCACCTTGTTTGAACTTGTGAAATCAACTAATAATTATAATTAATAAAGGTTAACTGAACAATAACACGCAATAGTTATGGACATTAAATTAATACTTTTAATTGCTAAGACAACTTTTCAGCTGTAAGAACTTGGTCATTTACAAAACCAGCCAGCTTCCTTAAACTTTGGTTTCCTATGAAAGCGGTGATTTTGACTTACCTGCTGGTGAAAATTGCAGATTTTTATGACGGAACCGTTCCTAAGAAACCAAAACTTTACACAATGTGAAGGAGTATCTAAAAGGGAATCCGTATGGCCACTAATATTAATCAGATGTTCAATAATACAAATAACACGTAACTCACAATTATTATTTATCTAGGACTTATATTTATTTATTCACTATCTACTTTGACATTTATTTAATATCGCCTAAAGTCTGTTTTTAATCTCGGAGACTAATTTGACAGGTGCAAATGTCAAACTCCATATTGAAAAACCAAACAACAATCATTTGAAATGTCAAATTAGTCTCTGGGATTAAAAAACGAACTCTTTGACATTGAAAAATCAAAATAATGGTTAATTTTCCAATTTAATAATTTTGTAATATTTAATGTTGCATGGTATTTTGATAGTAGATTGTAATGTGTAAAATTTGCATGCCCAAGTGACGGCAGAGCATGTAAAACATTATGAAAACATGTATAATGACAATACAATTTAATTATCTGTGCCGCCTGAAAGTGATAAAGCTGTATTGCCAGTGACCGCTAATTATAAAATAATGAATGGAAAGCAATAGAAAGTCACCAGACCAACAGTAATGGCGCCCGGTAAGCGCGGCAAACAGTAAGTACAGATTAGTAAGTATCTCACTCCACGTATTTATGAGATCGTGAGATTTTAAGGTTCCGTAGTCAACAAGGAACCCTTATGGTATCGCTACGTTCGTCTGTCCGTCTGTCTGTCCGCGGCTTAGCTCAGAGACTCTTAGTTCTAGAAAGCTGTAATTAGGCATGGGTATACATATTAACTACGCCGACGAAGTGGTAATGTTAAGCTTTAAAGTGGTTATTTTTGTTAGTCAAGTCCCCGCCCCCTGCCAGCTAAATGGTTGTTTTTGATATGTGGAAAAAAATGATGGCAATAGTATAATAACGAAATTAAAAGGAAAGCTATCTCAGCTAAGTAGGCTTTACAAGTTAACGAGTAATAGTCGACCAACTTACATTTGCAGTTGGAGAATTGACCGTGACGTATATTGATGTATGGGAGAACATGTTTTTCAACTACAATATTAAGTTTGTTGGGATAAATAATTCATCCCAACTACGGAACCCATTCACTGTGCGTGGTGCGACACGCACTTGGCCGGTGTTCAAAAAACTGTGGCGATTGAAATTAGCTGTGAATATTTTAACTTTAATCTCTTTTTTGTAAGCTTTATTCTCAGGCTTAATGATATTGCTTACGAAGTGCGCGATTATGCAAAATATTTTTTAATATAGACGTTACCGATTTGTTAATAGCGCGCTTGCTTTTAAATATCCTTTTGTTGAATCTCTTATTAAAATTAGTTGATCGTGTGGCTTTGTTTTTATCAACATCTGGTTGGCAATCAATTATATTTTGATAACAATAGACACAGTTAGGCGGAATTGCTTTTGTTTTATTGTCATTCATTTCCTTAGTGTTGTAATTAATCGGCCATTGCTGCGTCCGCCAGATGAACTATAGCTTTTAAACGTCAAATTCGTGACAATTGGCAGCCATCTTGCAAAATTATAGCTTTTTTATTTCTTTTCCGAATTTTTTTCGTACGTTCGCAGTATTATTGGCAAAGGTATTTGGCAAGCTTTCCCAGACGTTGTTTGAAAACAAATAAAGGATGTCTGTTTGTCTGTGTGCGGAATGTTGACATAGACGATTTTATTTGAGGTCATAACTGTGCTGTATTTTTGCGCAAATGTGAAACGATTGCTGTAAATATTTAAGTTTTGGCGGTAATGTGTCATCAGTGCTATTTTTCATGGCTGTTTGTTTGGGAAAATTTAAACTTTTGTGAGCGTATCACGTTTGTTATTTCAGTTTTACTAAGCAGTCGAAGCATCAAAGCTTTACCTGTTGTAACTTCAACCAAATGTCTCAGTAGCGTATCCTAATAAGCTTACAAACATACAGACAGGAGCAACTCGAGAATGTTGTTATAAAGTACATAAATATGTATGATAAGCAACTGCTCAAACTTCTATCTAGAAAGCAATCAAGCATGTAACTAACGTACCTATTTACTTGTGTGTACTGAAAAAGAACCAAGAATTTAAGAAGTAAATGTATCTCGAAAGCTTGTAGACGTCCGTCTGCCCTAATTAAATGTTATCAGCTGATAACCGCTGGCGCCATCCGCCTGCATTCACTGTACGACTTTTATCCAATAATTATTAAACATAAATTGTCTAGTAGGCTACAGCTGCCGATATCAGATGTTATTTGCTTACTAATTGCTGTGATCGAACACCTTGTGTACGGTCAAATGAATGGTGCAATTAAATTCTTATAATTATTTTTATTGGAGGTTTCTCTATTATAAAACTTGAGGTTAAATGCGTACTAACTAATTGGATGTTCGAATACTGATAGACCTTACACGATTTTAGATTAAACATGATTTGGAAGCAAAAGTGAAAGTGTTTATTTTTGTAGCTGCGCCGCGCGGTTTCACCTGCATAAGTCTCGATCTTGTGGGAATATCGGGATAAAACGTATCATATGTCCTAGTTTAAGTCATAGTCTACCCATCTGCCAACTTTCATCCAAATCCGTTCAGCCGTTTTAGCGTGAAAGCGAAACAAACAAATCAACAAACAAACTCACTCTCGCATTTATAATATATTAGTGATACCTTTTCCGGGCTATTTTGATTATTATTTTCAAAAGACTATTAGATCAACAGAAAGTCAAGAAAAGAGTTTAGTAACGAATTCAAATAACTTGCCAAAGTAATAAGGTTTTTTTATAACATCATTTCGCAGTTTTCTGAACAGTAAGATAAGAATCAAACAAGTATGTATGTTTTCTTTTTTATATATTGGCACCTTGTTTTTATATAAATTCCTGTAATCTGTTATCTATCCATTGTGATATTGTGTGTTGTGCTATGTCTTGTGCACTGAATAAATGTTTTATCTATCTATCTATCAAACTCTCGCATTGCGATACACCTACACAATAATGATCTACATTTTATCCAGTATCTACCCTTCGCGTCTTGTCAGGTCGCGCTGTGCATAGCACGCTTTATGCTCGTAGAGATACGCTAATTATCTCCATGGCCGCTATAAAGAGCTGTATGTGAAATATTTGGTCTTGTAGCACTTTACTGCTGATTGTACTCATTAAGAAACTTTTATTGCGTTGTAAAGGTAGACCGATGGCTGTAGTTTTGTTAAAGATGGCAAATGATTCGTCCAGACTTTAGCCGTTAGCGTGAGTCTGAAAACTAGCTATTATTTATAACGAAACATCGACTACACTTTGGCGACTATTTACAACACATTTTTGGTAAAAATTAAATGTGTAGAGTTTTCTAATTCGTAACCTATTGCCCGTCCCAGTCGAAATGTTTTGTGCCCGTGCTGCCTCAGTCGTATAAATACGACTGAATAGAATAGGTCTTTATTTGCTTAGAATGTAGGTACATAAAAGTTAAGTTGTTAAATTATATAATAAGATCCATGTACATTCTGCCTTAATAAAGCATGCAAATGTAATACAAATGTACTTAATAAAAATGTAATACAAAGTAGAGGATAATAAACTTGACTGAGAACCTATGTTATTAATGATAAATTAAATAATATAGGTTCTCAGGTAGTTAAACAAAAACAGGACCCTATGTATCCCTATGTCCCTACCTAGGGTTCGATATTTATTTGTCGATTTATTAGTTGGGCGGTGCGGGCACAGCAATTTGATATAAAACCAAGCGGTCAATATGAAGTAGAACACACTTTTTTTAGGCTTCTACGTATCAGTTTAAAATCTAAAGATAAACAAACACAATAAATCTACTACTTAAATATAATACAGCATAAGTTTATCTGAGTAGACTCCGATGGCCAACACAATAAAGTCATGGTTTCTTCACCATAGCCAACCATAGCCCATTGATTCTTCTGAAACAACTCTCAGAAGTCTGTAATTCATCAAAGGAGTTTGTCTACTATTAAACAGCCAGTGTGACTGCAGGCGGAAGGCATATATTCGTCAGTTCCTAGACATTGGCAACGCTTCGGAAACTACTGAGGAGTGAGGCGTGTTTACGAGGTGTGTAACAACTGTAACTGTGCGTTTACAAAGCGTGAATGGCTTACATTTGGTATGCGTATATTAATAGTTCATAGAGAATTGTCTTAATTATGTTCTGTATTATATTCAGTTGACGTACTGATTCTGATAAATATAAAAATGCACGTTTGAACAGGTTGACTCACATAAGTTTACTTTAATCTTTAAATTAAATTCTAAAGTTATTTTTCTAGAACTGGCATGCTTAAATACTTATAATGCTGACGAATCGACTTTGCCAAGATGTCTTTATCATACAAACACACTGTTTTACATAGAATCAAGCAATAAAAATATAATTCTCACTCCATAATCTTCAACATTTACATATTATATATTCATACTTAAGATGTCAACACGATACCTACTAAAATATTTTAAACATAAAATCTGCGCTCAGTACGTGACTTCTGCCTAACCTAAAAAAGTTTAAACTGTCACTTTGTAACGTCATAGCCGACAACATAATCTGTCATCTGTCACAAAAAAAAATGTAATAAAAACATGTGAATTATGTCGTGTAATGGGCTTGTCGTGAAAACTACGTGGGTTTTGAATCTAGACTAGAATGTAGGGCTGCGCCACAAAATAGCTGTCCGCTGTCTTTAATGGAGACAGCCTGACGTTTACTGATACATTAATTGTACTAACTGTATTGCCTGGTTGGCTCATTAATTTTGCTTTGTTACAGTTAAAAGACTTTACAGAAGTATTTTATTAGACCTGTGTGGTAGTTCTCGAATGAAGGTATACAAATGGAACTATGGACATCATAATGTAATGTGTCCATTAAGGACATGATGTGTCCTACAGTTTTGTTTGATCTTTTAAATGATTGATAACTTGATAAATCTGTAATCACCACGGTCGGATCGAATGTATTAGCAATTAATAATTACTTAATATAAAACAAAGATCCCCCTCCGCCGCGTCTGTCTGTGTGTCTGACCGCGATAAATTGAAAAATTACCGAACGGATTTTAAAACGGTTTTCACCAATGGACGGAGTGATTCATGAGGCAGGTTTAGGTGTAATAATTCATTAAGGTTTTCTGTAAATTTGCTGAAATATGACGATTATTTATGAAGGTGTCGGAAAAAAATCATGCCGACTGGGAGCTTTACTGGCGAGCGCCGCGTAAACCGTAAGAGATACATAAAATTAATATTCTACAGGATTGTACATCTTAAAATGTTCAACAAAAAAGTCCGCGATAGTATAAATCTATCAATATAGTTATAAGCATGACCCACAACAACCATTTTAATCTTTCAGAATTTGGTAAATACGTCATTGTTGTTCCCTTAGCTATTTTTACCGGTATAGTATTAATCTTTAACAAATAAAATATGTAATTTAAATTGGGCATTTAATTTAGATGTAAACTATTATTATTAGATTTGATTTAGATTAACCTTGACATCATATCCTATAAATTAATAAAATATAATCACATATTCATATTGACGCGTAACAAAATAATTATGGTTGACGGCAGTGCGGAAGTCAAAGACCTGGGCCTCAAGTCTGCTATTACAATAGTGTCAGAATGGTCTATCATTGATTTTATAATTGTTGATTTTGACAAGTTTGGTAATCTAATAATATAATGGCGTCATTAATGAGGATCGGAACAGACCATTCTGACACTATTGTAATAGCAGACTTGAGGTCCTGTTCCTCTGCTATTACTACGATAGATAAAATGGCTGAACGGATTTGGATGAAATTTGGCACACAGATAATGAATAACCTGGATTAACATATAGGATAAACTAATCCGCATCAAATTAAATAATTGGTACTCAATAAAAAACCATCAGATCCTTCTATTTACGTACTCGATAGAGCAGTGGTGGCCCAGTGGTAACGGCCGCGACTTACGAGTTGTAGGTCGTAGGTTCGAACCCTGACAGGCGCTTTACTTTGTGTAAATTATTTCATCACCACTGCTCTCAAAAACGGTGAAGGGAAACATCGTGAGGAAACCGGCATGTCCTAGAAGTTAAAATTTGAAGACTTGTGACATCTACCAACCCGCACTGGGCCCGCGTGGTGTATTACGGCCCGCTCACTCTCACAGAGAGGAGGCCTGTGTCCCAGCAGTGGGAACATTATAGGCTGATTATAAACTAATCCTGGTAGTACGTTACCGTGGGATAATTTCCGACCACCATGCGGGAGAAGCCGCGAGCAAAATCTAGTTAATGATAATATATAACCCATAAGTTATTATCAGTAACTGAATGCATCAGTTAAGACTGATGCATTCGGTCACTAATTGTATGTAGGTACAATGTTAATTAATTATCTATTAAACTCATTAGCATAATCAGCCTATAATGTTCCCACTGCTGGGATACAGACCTCCTCTCTGTCTACCACGCGCGCCCAGTGTGGGTTGGTAGATCCTCCTAGAAGCCTCGAATTTATGGTTCTAAGACATGGCGGTTTCCTCACTCTTTATTAAACAGTCACTAATTGTATGTAGGTACAATGTTAATTAATTATCTATTAAACTCATTAGCATAATCAGCCTATAATGTTCCCACTGCTGGGACACAGACCTCCTCTCTGTTTACCACGCGCGCCCAGTGTGGGTTGGTAGATCCTCCTAGAGGCTTCGAATTTATGGTTCTAGGATATGCCGGTTTCCTCACTCTCTATTAAACATTCAACAATCATTTTGTACTAATTTCATCTCGTAATACATACATAAACTCACGCCTTCTTCCCATGGGGGTAGGCAGAAACTATAGAACGCCATCACACAATTATTTTTGTATTTTCTTTCCTGAAGTGTTCTTTCTAATTTTTTGGCAACCCTACACATAACATTATACAGGGTGTTGACAAACTAATTCTCACAGCACTCATGACGTGCTAAGTGTGCACACACATACATATCTACACCATCACATAGACCGCCATTTATTGCCGCTTTTAAATATTTTAGCACACTACGTAAATAGTTTCAAAGTTGACATATTCTATGTAAATGGTGTCGTATTTACATAGTTAAAATGGAGCAAATATTATGTGGGCAGCGGTGCCTTTGAGTAACAAAAGTAAACGGTTTTAGGTTAAAAGTTTCTTGGTCGCAAACAGAAAATGTACGGGAAAATGGATCTGTAATTTTAGGGTTGAATAACAAAAATATTGAAGTTGTTATTTGCGAAAATGAAACTGGCAGTATGCCTACTTCGTTTTACTGATTTGAATACTGCGAATCGATTTGAGTCGTTGTCATGATATTTATGGGCAGAACGAAAAGAGCATTAAATTTAGCCTACCCTAGTATTATAATATGATAGAAAATACGATATTGTTCATACATACATAAACGAACTATAGAACGCCACCTGCTACGATCCTTACATACTCCTTTTGTTCCGGTTACGTTCATACATCTGGTCATACACGCACGCCGGTTGCGAGTACTACGCACCTGACCTTTCTGAAGAACATCACCAATGAGGTCACTATATGTCTTCCTGGGGCGTCCCCTCCCGGCGTTTCCATCATATTGTTCAGTTACCTGAACACCTGGTTCACAGGTTAACACCAAGCTGAGACGACATGAGCAGCTTAAACCTATAGCTCTCTGCGACTGGAAAATGTGTGATACTTAAGAAATTTTAAGTGGTTTCAACTCTAAAAACTGCCAGAGGCTCTATAGATATCGGATTCAAAGATTAAGTACATTAAGTGGATGAGCGAGCATATGATTTTTTTAAACATAGGAAGCAATTGATCAGAAATTTCCTTAAAAATCCTTCGGATTGCGAAAGAATGTGTGGTACGCAATGAGGTGCTGAGGCCCTAGACAGTGGTAATCGGTTTCAAAGCGTTTCATATATCTACAAAGACTTTCAACAGGATTGACTCAATGGTTTACGTCAGTCCCATAATTTTTTGATTTTTCCAACATAGTTATCGCTGATCGAATGTCACTTTCTCCAGGACCCCTGGACTAAGTTATCTGAAATTGAAAACAAGCAGGAATATCAATCAGGGGCCTCCTTCCCTATAGGAATCCTTCCCTATAGGAAGTGGTTTTGCCTTACAGTGTCGATAGATATTATAATCGAAGCAAGTCAAGTTATGATCTTTTGTAAAGCTGTCGGCTTCCTCTAAGACCCAACATTCTCGGACATCACATAAAACTCTAAAACGTATTATTACCGTCATGATGGGGTCATCACTCCTTACAGAATTTCCTTTAATATCTTCATGAATTAACACGCATCAGAGAGCAACCGCAATCACGGTACGATTGTCTTCTGCAGAGAAGCCGCCGCGACGAATCAGGCCATCTACAACTTTACCACACTTCAGACAAGCAATTCCCACCTTTACCGCTTCAGAAACAAGGTCCAAAGCAACCGCAAAAAGACTTGATGGACAACAATTTTATGGCGAACTGTAGCAAAGGAATTTGAGCTTTAGGGCGATGGGTTAAGGTTGATATGGTTTGTGATAAACCATGGTTAATGGATACCATCAGAGATAGTCACGACCGGCGTACGATTATTATGAATTAGCTACGCTTCAGTGGGGAACTGAACACCGACCGGCGCGGGCGCAGCGTACCTGGGGTTTTTGAAGGCAACAGAAGTAGTAGGTAGTAATACTGGTATTTGCTCATGAGCTACGACTTCTTCAGACTTACTTTTAAAACTGTTATTATTTTGAAGATCTATCGATTTATGTCTGGCAAAATTTACCATCATCCTGTGGATAAAATTGAAACCTCCTGTAAATACCTACCTCCTGTACTTAAGGGTCGGATAACTGCCGTAGACCGGCCGCGGCGCCGTTCGGTTTCACGAACGTTCACGTGGAATATTTATTTTTAGTAACGAAAATATGAATATTTGAAAAAAAAACACAAATAGAATTATAGCTAATAAAATAGTCTGTTCGTACAAAAAAAAATCAAGACTAAACCGCGGTCACTGTTGGACTACATAGAAAAGAAAGAGAAGCGCGATGACAAAATGCTTGCAAAATATGAAGCAATTATCTATTTACAAAAAATCTATTGATTGGATAAAAAATTAAAACACTATTTTGCTAATATGTTGCTTGTAGAATAATCTGACAAAAAATCAGAATGATTGCATGGACTTTCGAGCTTCGACGACGACGTGCTTTCCAAAGCACGGCCCATCTGTGCCTCGGAAAGCACGTTAAGTCGTTGGTCCTCCGTGGTCGCGGGAAGGTACTTATGGGTCACCGAGGCCCCCGCAACACAGGCAACAGGAAGGAATACGGGTGGGTTTTAGTCAGTAAGAGTCTGACACACCCTACCGCTCCGCCCAGAGCGGGAGAAGTTATTTGATGATTTCCCACCCTAAAAAAAAGGCCGTTGGTCCTGGCTGTCAACGTAGATCTTTGACAGTCGTTACGGGTCATCAGAATCCCGAAAGCCTGACAACCAGTCTCAAGGGGTATTACCAGTAACTGGGTTGTGGAGGTCAGATAGGCAGTCGCTCCATGTAAAATACTGGTATTCAGGTGCATCCAGTTCAACTAGAAGTTGCACCTAACAAAGTTGGGTAAAGGCTAGGAAAATGCCGAGAACGAAACAAAACAAATTATTAGAAACTTATCAATAAACAGAAGTTATAAAAAGTTCTTATAGAGCTTCAAGCTGGTAACTAGCATCAAGACTCTTACAAACAAGCGCGACACGCGACGCGACACAAAAGCACCGCTTGTAGCGCTACACGCTGTGTCTTTGTGTCGCGTCGCGTGTCGCTCCTGTTTGAAGGAGCCTTTAGGTAAGTAGTGAATTTGCGCGTTCTATGACGTATTTCACGATATCTTTTACAGACGCAAACGGGTGTCGCTTACCGTGGCAAATGTTCCACACTTGCACCGTCGACATTCCGCTAATCTTTCCTGTTTGACCCACCAGGTGACACGACTATCGCCATAACACACTTTGACATTATCTTCTTATGTTATCTTGCAACTTGGAATAACTGACTAGCCTCGAGTTTCTGAAACCCATATCTAGTTTCAGAGCAGTTAGGCAAATCTCGTGTTAGGATTTGTGATTGGGTGCCAGAAAGCAACAACAGAAAAAAATATGGATAGGCTCCATTTTACAAGTAAGAAACGAGCGAGCCTTACAGTATTGGCATTTGATCATCTCGCCTTCGTAATATAATAAGCAACTGAGAAGCGACAGAAATTTACCTCAGAATTTAAAAAAGCTAAATACTGAAATATTCATCCGAAGCATCCGACCCCCTCTACTAAAGTTCTTACTAATTCAATGTTATTAAAAAGTATTTACTTATTCCATTCTCAAGCTGTCACTTCCTGACTACATACTTCCGTTCTTTTTCACGAAATCACTCCCGCAGAAAGCGAGAGGAAAGATTGACACATGAAAATTGGTACAATTTAATAGTGGAGAAAAATCTGCTACTTCATACAACACGTTCGAACAACTCGACATAAAATATGGAACGGCAGATTTTTTTTCGCGATTTCTGTGTTGCTCCTATAGATGTTCATAATGATGAGTACAATGACCCCTTGTCAGGGTTTCATTTATTTCACTAACATCTTGTATATGGGGATTTTATGTAGAATGAGTTGGGTGTTAGAATATTCCCTGTCTACGCTAAATGTCAATTTAAAAGGTTATTCGCATTACTTTTTTTTTGGATGGGAAATCATCAAATAACTTCCCCCGCTCTGGGCGGAGTGGGAGGGTGTGTCAGACTCTTACTGACTAAAACCCACCCGTATTCCTTCCTGTTGCCTGTGTTGCCAAGGGCCTCGGCGACCCTTTAGTTCCCACGAAACCAGCAGGCATCGGCCCTAATCGCATTCCTAGGCATTTTCTATTCGCTTCATTAATCTATTAAAGGGTACCGAATACCAAATACGTTTTCTATAGTAAGTATCTACATAATAATGTCACAGTAAGCAAGTTTCTTATCATGGTCAGTACAGTACTGTAGAATTAAAAAAAATGTACTAAGTAAGACAAGCAAATATAAATATACTTTATATCTCCGTATTCGCGAAGGTCTCAGTATTTTTTAATTATTGGGAATTCATTCTTAATAGTTTCTATGAAGCTATCAATTTGCATGCTAGGCTAGGAGCCATTTTCTTAATGAATTCTTCTAATGGCAGAGTAAAGTCACTAGTTTATGTGTAAATGCTACTGGGGATGATCATTAATTCATTTGAGTTACATACATAGGGGAATAAAATAAAGGTAAAATGTGACAATCCGCGGCTAAAGTACCTTGTGGTCGATATGGAGTTATGCATACGCTAGTAATCTGCGATTAATACGCTGTAGATATCAAAAAAGATCAACCTCCTACGATGTTTTGTTACGGAGATATAATTTTTTTTAAATTATATTCGAAATTGTGCAATTTCGAGAAACAGACATTTTAAGTTCAGTCACCTCGAACAAAGCAATAAAAAAAAATCTATATTTCTTGCACAATTTACAAAACATTCAATATCTTCGAAACTATAAACGTCCATAAGGTACCTTTAGCCGCGGATTGTCACAAATGTGTACTTATGTAAAGCTTTAATTAACACGGTTGTAAACCAATTACAGTAATTAAAAGACAGGTTAAACAGACACATAAACAAACACACATAAACAGACACATAAAAAAGAAAACATTAAATTATAAAGTTTTTAATAATTGAGCAACACACTCAATCACAATCCGAGAGTTTTATAGGATATTGCTAATCCATTGATTCATAGGTTTAAAAAATTCGTCTGCTCAGCAACGCAAATGACACAATGAACGTGGGTGAACTGTCAAAATTAAACCCATTGCGATCAATTGTCATTTTACGTGTACTACACAGTTATCCCGCAAGTTAAAACAGTAAAATATATACAAGGTGTTTTTTTTTATATCCCATAACTCTAGGGTATGAATCAGATCATATCAAAGAATCAACTGACATATGAATTATTTTTTTAATTTATCATTTTTTTTGTTTTTATCTTCCATACAAAATAATGCGACAAAGTCACGATTATTACTATTAATATATTAATAATAATAAATAATATAAATAAATAAATTTATTTTATTTTATTTATTTAGTTTATTAATGTAAAACACCCTTACGTGAAATATGACAACGTCGCATTTTGTTAGCTTTAAATATGAATGATTGCTTTGAATGAAAATTAATTGCTCGTATTTATCAATAAAACTTAGATACCGACACACATCGAGAGTCTAGGGATAGTATTATGATATCTTCGAAATTATGAATTTTTGGACCACATATTCTAGGACTTTTTCTATTATTTTTACTTATAAAATATAACCCCAGAGTTATGGGATATCAATAAAAACAAGTTGTATATTTATGTGGTTCTTAATGAAGTAGGGTTTTAAATAAGTAGCTCAGTAGAGATGATGATGAATAAAATAAATACATACATACCGGCTGGCAGCAAACTGTAACCATGAATTCAGCACATGAATACACCCCCTAGCGTAGAAATATATCTATTACTGAAGAATTCAACACAGGGGTTCAGAATCATGTACTGAATCCATGGTAACAGGTTGCGCGTCGATGTCCCTGCCATGACTGCCACCCTGTGTACAAGGTGTCGTTTTGCATCCTCGTCAAATTCAAGGAGGCAACTATGCTAATGATTGTCGACACGAATCGATAATAAAATAAGTTGGTCTTTTTTGTAATTTTCGGAAATCGGCATGTGTGGGACGCGCTTGTTAAAACATGGCCCGTGTGATACCACACTGTAACTGCCCTTTTATACACACACACACTACCGCATACGAAACGGCGTGATTTTGTTCTGTGAAATTGGTGTATTCTAAAATACTTTCAAACTTGAATAACTAAAAAACAAGTATGTATTAATTATTGAGCAGGTATCGTAATTTTATTTGATTATGTGTATGTCTTTCATAGCAGCCTCCTGAAATGTGACAAGGATGCAAAACGACACCTTGTACCTAGATAGTCGCTGTTACGGTACGACATAAAGGCAAGGTCAATGTTAAATAGTTACCACTGGTGTGCGGTGGACTGTACATTTTGCCATACTACTCAGACAAAACCCATCCACCACAGACCACCTATGATTACATAAACCGGTTACTTCAGTTCAACCACTCTTCACTCCTAGAACTTCTAGGATTTACTAAACACATTCCGTTGCAGACCCCACGTGAAAAGTTAGCATGAAACTTGGTTAGGCGTATAGTGTGCAAAGCGAATGCCTTTTACAGTAGAACTCACTAAAACAAATTGTTTGTGAATGCGTACATAATCGCAAGGTTACTTCCAGCAGGCTTAGCACGAGCACTGTTTTGTCTACGGAAGAATAGACAAAATGACGTTCCGTGTAGAAATTACGCCGGCAGCAAAATCGAAAGAGTCAACTGCACTTTTTACGAAATTCACTCTTTTACTTAATGTGACTCAAAATTCTTTGTTTTGTCATACGATTTTTTTTCTATTTGATTCTCAATTCTTACTGATATTAAGTCACGTAGGTATATAAAGACCAATTTTTTTTTTTTTTTTCAAGTATCGTATTTTGGAACAAAAAAATATAATAGTAATTATTGGCCTTCACCATTTTCTTGGTAATGTCCTATCAACTAAATGTTTTAAAATAGGAGAAGATAGCCTTGTTCTTCTAATAATTACCATAGTTTTGCGTTCAAAACGCTCTCCTGTAAAATCATGATTTTGTAGATAACCGTAAGTATATACCTTCCGGCCGTCGAATAGAAAAATGCAAATTGTTTTCACTACCTTAGACAACTGTCAGTTCACAGGAGACGCCCTGGGCGTCGGGAATCCCGGGCGGATTTCCGGCCACCGTAGGCGCGGGCTTGCGGACGGTGAGCAATGGGTAGCTCAACGTTCGGTAAGGACCAGGGGGCTTACTCTTGAAACTAATTTTAATTCCAATCTAAGGCCAATACGATTCCAATCTCAATTTTGCAGTCACGTGATTCGGTACTCTTGAAAACCATATTGTCAACATTGGATTGAAATTGGGATTGGCCCGAAATTATTTTGTTACACATGAAGTTAGCTATGTTACGCCCTGCAATAGTGTTGTACAAATCATTACGATAAACCGGTAATAGGGTTTTAAAATGCTTTATCTTTTAAATAACAAGGCTTATAAATAAATATGATATAAATAGCTGTTTAATTGATTAATTGTAACGTTTTAATTCATTTGGGCGTCAGAACATGATTAAAATCATAAAATTAACCATGACTTTGGCTGCATGCGGTAGGGTCGTTGCCTATTCACTTACTACAAAAAAAGAACGGCGTAAAAGTTCTCCAATTTCAAAAATAAAGTCAAGACTCAAGGTAGTGGTTTTAGAAATTAGAAGTGAATTCGAAATGCAAGTTTGTTTATAGAACATTACATTGTTTGCCTTTGGTTCCTTTGGTCCGTTACGTTACAATATTAAAGTTTTATACAAGAGGTAAGTAAATATACAATCATACTTTATTATTTAAAGTAATGTTTTACTTTATTACATTTTCATTAGTGAACTATTTTAGTTTTATCAATGTAGTTATTTCTTTGGTCGATGTTGTATGTAATTATATTGTGTTGTAGTACATAATAAAAGTTTTCCAATTTCAGTTACAATGACAAATCGCCCTAGTTACGACCAATTAGAAGGTTTGGTGGAATTCTTGGAGCAAAACCCAGGCATAGCTAAAGGTTTGCTTAAGACCGCTCAAGGCAAATTAGAAACGAAGAGGAAATGGGTAAATTTGGCAACTACTCTAAATTCTCTCGGAGGAGCAAATAAAAGTGGTCAAGGCTGGGCTAAGGTAATTCAAAATAATGAAGTAGGTATTAATAATCATTATATACAGCAATTTCATTCAAATTAATGCATGTTTTTAGTATTGGACTGAGAAGAAAAGTGCTCTAAAGAAGCAGTGTGCACAACTCTCAGCTTCAATGAGGCGCACTGGTGGTGGGACAGCAGACAACTTGCCAGCATTGTCTGCCTTAGAAAATAGATTGGTGGCGGTACTAGGTGGACAAGAGTTTGCAACTGGAGATTCATGGGCAGTCATTCATCCATTTCCTCAATCGGTAATATATTTCATATTTTAAATTTTATCATACCTTTGATATTTATTTTATACAAAATATTTTATTTATCTAATGAAATAATTTAATTGTTTCAGACTAGACCTACCGAGTCACCAGTTGTGGCAGAGGATGTATATGAAGTACCAGTACAAGAAGATGCAGAAATGCATTCTTTGCATACCACCCGAATATCCCCTATTCCTGGCACTTCACACAATGACGCAATAACCGCGTCATCAACAAGTAAGTCTTTATTCGAATTTGTTTAGGAATGTTTAAACATTTTGAATAAGCCATCCATCGGTCACACAATCCAACGTAAGTGTGTAACATTGAAGTGTTTTGGGACTAATCAAAGTTCGAGGTATAGCAAAAAAACCGACCAAGTGCGTGTCGGACTCACAGTGAAGGGTTCCGTAGTCGGGATGGGTTTATCCCAAAAACAAACTTTACATTGTAGTTGAAAAACATGTCCTCCCATACATCGATGTACGTCAATTCTCCAACTGCGTAATTGCAAAAAAAAAATTATATATGATAAAACTGCAAACGATTTTCGGACTCTTTCCTTTATTTTTGCTGTGAGACCTTGCTTCTTGCCAAATTTCATGATTCTAGGTCAACGGAATGTACCCAATAAGTTTTGATTTATTTGAGAGTATCAAAATATGTCGCATAAATGGCCGTATTTTTTTATTGCGTTAACTTAGAAGCTTGATTTTTTAGAGCATCAAGGGACTGTAGACCTACGTATTTGGTATTCATTTCAGATCGATTTTGGCAGACTGACAGTCTGACAACAAAGTGATCCTTTAAGGGTTCCGTTTTTTCTTTTTGAGGTACGGAACCCTAAAAATACTTCAGTACCTATTATAATATATTGAGTTGTTTTTTGTACAACTCAGAATTTTGAAACTTGTTTGGTCAAATGACAGTTTTACATTATTATATATACCTATATTTTTTATGTTTCAGTACCTGCGCCTCCCACGCCACTTCAGAGTACCATACCACCACAACCCCGCCGACGCCGCTCTTCAATTCCTATGGCAAATGCACATATGGAACAGTTTGCAAGTATCGAAGCACGGCGGGTTGAAGCGGAATTAATGACAGCGCAAGCATTTGCTCAATTGTCCGAACACATTGGCAATATCACAAGTGCTTTGATGTCTATTGCTAATGCAATTTCGGATGTAGCTAGAAAAATGCCAAATCCTTGACAAAAATGCCATCAACTGGGCACAAATCCACTCTGCTTTAATTAATAAATGAAGTGCACCAACCCCAGCGTGGTTAAACCAGACTCATTGCTCATATGAACCCAAGGATTCACACTAGTCCCTGGAGCCTAATGTTTCATGGGACTACAGAGACCATGGTTATGCACATGGTCTCTAGTTGTATCCAGACTCTGCTTACTGAGAAATTCCAGATGGAACTACCCAATAACACTGCCTGACCTGGGAATCGAACCCAGGACCTCATGTGTTACATATTATAAATTATTTAAAATGCATTAGCAAATAATGTCAAGGCTTTATTTATTGCTAATGTTTTCGGATATTGATTAAATATTCGATTTTATATTTTATTGTTAATTTTTGTCATTGTTTTATTAGTAGGTAAATAAAAGTAGGTACATTTCAAGTAAAAACAAACTATTTATTTTGTTCAGTACACTTAGGAAAATAAAACATTTAGGAATTAATCATTTATAAACATAAACTGTAGAAATACAATGTAACAAACAGCATGAAATAAAAAGTATCAAAGAAAAACTAATTTGATTACAAAATAACAACTGATAACAAAATTTTAATATAAATAAATCCTATCAAATCTTACCATACCTTTTTACCTACCTTCTACTCGCCCACAACTGCTGAACTAAAACATTTCGCTTTTCAATGCCTTGTCTTAGTTCTGCAGCTGTGCTGCTAGTTGATTCTTGAGAAGTGACAGCTGGGTAATCATTTCCATACTCTGCTGTATCCTCTGCAAGATCTATACCTCTATTGATACACATGTTGTGTAAGACACAACATGCATTAATTATTTTGGCTGCTACATCAGGATGATAATGTAGCACCCTATGCCCGAGTAAGCACCGCCATCTGTTTTTGAGTACACCGATGGCACGTTCCACTGTATTTCGTGCAGAGCAGTGCAACTTGGTGTAATATTGTTCTGGGGAGCCTTCAAGAGCATCTACTATAGGTGTCATCATAAACACCCTCTGGGCATATCCAGAATCACCTGAAAAGTAAAACAACTCAATTAAAATAGATTCACAATCAGAAAAACTAAAATTACCTGACTACTTGTTTACATAATTTACTTGCCTAGTAAAAACACATTTTCTCCATTATTGTTCAAATCAATCAAATGCTGTTTCACAGGATGCTGATTCCAAACAAAACTGTCATGTGATGCTCCTCCAAATGAAGCATCTACTGACAGTATTCTTAAATCTGCATCACTTATCTGAAATTAAATAAAACGAGGACTTTAACAAATTTGTTATGAAGTGAATTATAATTAAATATTAATCAAAAATATTGCCTTACAATCAGAACATTTCTTGAATGGAAATGTTTGCGATTAAAAAATCTCTCTTCATTTTCTATGGGTCTTATTATGGCTATATGAGTGCCATCAATACATCCTATAACAGACGGAATATGAAATTTTTCAAAAAACCTGGAACATAAGGCATAATATATGGTTACTATAGGCACTATAAAAACAAGGCATTTTAGATAAATAACTTCATATAAAATATCTAAGTTCATTAAATAAAATTAGGTATTTTTCATAGCATTACCTTCTTTTTATAGAATCTCTTTCCTGGCGAGTTTGAGGAAACTTAATCCATTTATATTGTACTATTGGATGGTTAAGAGCTGCCGTTACATCTCTAATAGTACGAGAAACAGATTGCTGCGACATTAGGGTCCCATATGTGCCTCCAACTAGTTTTTGGTAACTCCCAGTCGCATAAAAGGACAATGCCACTAAAACCTGCAAGAATGATTCAAGTATTAAGCTATTGATCTTCCAAACAAAATTCTTAATATTATTGTTATAATTCATGTATCAAAGACAACATAGGTACCTTATATTTTGGTGATATATCACTTCTTCTCTTAGGAGTTGGCATATAGGACTTAATGTTCTCATAAATTTCCTCAAACAAATCCTTGCTCACTCTATAATTTGCTTTAAATTCGTCTTCATTCATAGAAAACGCTTTGTCCGTATAACGCATCATCCGACGCTCATCTCGTCTCCGTTTCAATTGTTTTTTATGGGAATCATGTAAAACACTGTATATTACTCCTAATCGTGCCATATTATACACTTATTACTAACTAAAAACCACGTAAAACGCAAAACAATTTCTAAAAAGTTACACTTTTGTTATTGGAAAAATCACAATCAACAATCAATCCCAACGCAATACTGGCGCAATAGACAGCTGTCAAAATGAATCAAGAGTAGCGTTAACGGCAAGCCAAGCCCGATCCCGATTCCACTTAGTTCCACAAAATAGACACGCAATTTGAACACAATGTGGCGCTAGCATCGAACTCAAGAGTACGAAACGTCACAATTCCAATGTCGACAGATCGGAATTGAAATCAAGAGTAAGCACCCAGGCCCGGGTCGACAGCGCGTTGTATTCCACGCGCGCCTCTAAGAGATGTCAGCACAAATGTAGGGGTCCACTAGGGCCGATGCCTGCCGGGGTCGCGGGAAGGTACTAAAGGGTCACCGAGGCCCCTGGCAACACAGGCAACAGGAAGGAATACCGGTGGGTTTTAGTCAGTAAGAGTCTGACACACCCTCCCGCTCCGCCCAGAGCGGGAGAAGTTATTTGATGATTTCCCATCCAAAAAAAAAGACAACTGTCAGTTGTCAGTGTGATTTTGACAGTTTGATAAAGAAACTTTCTTCTGAAATAGTCTACATAAAAAAGACCGAGACAAACATCGATTTAAAACGAAAGACAAAATTACAGATTGCAGAAGGATTTCTACAGTGCGATGTCAAAAATGGAGAAACGAAATGTCACTAGTAGAAAACTGTCATATCTTCCGTCGACAAAACGCTTCTCTATGGTTCTCGTTATGATGAGCAATAGAAATAGCGCCGAAGTTAATGATGCCGTGAAAGTGCGCCAAATTCATGCTTTACAGAAAACCGGGCAAGTGCGTGTATCACGCACAATTTAGGGTTCCGTAATTGGGATGAATTTATTCCAAGAACAAATTTAACTTTGTTGTCGTTGTAAAAATGTTCTCCCAGGATGCATTGTAAAATACGTCACGGTAAATTCTCTAAGTGCAAATGTTGTTATAAAACTACAAATTAACGATTTTCGGACTTTTTCCTTTACTTGTGCTGAGAGACCTTCCTTCTTGCCAAATTTCATGATTCTAGGTCAACGGGAAGTACCCTATAGGTTTTGATTTATTTGCGAGTATCCAAATATGACGCATAAATGGATGTAGGTATCCTCCAAGGGATCGGTAGACGTACGTATTTGATATTACTTTTAACTTGATAACCACGCGTTCCTGAGAAAAAGAGTCTTGACAGACAGATGGACGGACAACAAAGTGTTCCGTTTTTTCCTTTTAAGGGACGGAACCCTAAAAGTATAATTTTGTCATAGGATAAGAGACCTTTTTATTATTTATGTTAGAATGCGAGTATTAATTCCACAACTCTCCTACATGCTCACAAAAATTAAAAACAAAATGCTGTAAACAATATAAATCACAAGTTAGAACAATCACTCGAGGCACTGACCTCACCATATATCAGACTACATACTGACTATATACTGATTAACCGACACAATAGTTTATCAACAGTTCTTGGCTTGATTAGTTGAAAACCGAAATAATAAAAAGAACGAACGTCGCTCGTAAATCGGCGCGCGCGCACGCCTCCCTTGGTCGACCGTACACCACGAAAATATACCGCAGAAAATCCATTTCACAAAAATTTTGTTTTTTTATGAACTGTAAGTTTCAGCATTACAACGCAAATATATTAAAATAACTTGAATTTGAGAGCTAAAACTTAAAAACGTTCCTTCCTACTCTACCAGTCAAATTTTGATTGCATATTCAGTATCATCAATCATTTGTATTGTATCTTATTTTAAACGACTTCAAAAAAGAAGGATTGAATTTGGCAAGGTTTTTTTTTTGTTATAATAGACTGTAAATGGAATTAATTATAACTAATAAGAGACTGAACTCTTTATATCTTCATTTTACTGGAAACAGTAGCTGAAAACATTGGTAAGATATCTCTTATCACTAGTTTATTAACATCTACCGATATTATCATAATTACAATTTAACGATAAATTAGGATTAAGATTAACCAATCAAAACATTATCATCTTGCACGCATGATTTTGCACGCATTACCAAGACTTAGATATGCTATGTTTCACTACAACATGATTTTAAGACCCAAATAACTTACAGATACATAATTACTTACTAATTCTGTTCATCGTCATCTGTCTAGCCAGCTTCCAATCTAATCGAATGTAGCTGAACACCAGTATTTTATATATTACGGATAGTCAGAAGCCGGAAAGTCTGACAACCAGTATCGAGTTACCCAGTAACTGGGTTGTGGAGGTCAGATAGGCAGTCACTCCATGTAAAATACTGACTGGAAACCGACCCCAACATAGTTAATGATGGTTAAACCTTACTGAACAGTCCCTTGCTCTTCTGCGTCTACTTTTATCATGGTTTGGCCGTAAACCGCCAATTAATCCATGATGGGGAACAGTGGGCGCTTTCACATGATTCAATCCCATGACTTTATGGTGTCTGTGTCTCGAATATATCAGCCGCAGCCGGAAGTGTGGCTTAAAGTATCTCAGCTGTGGAAAGTGGGACAGCGGGATCGTAGAATAACATAGTTGTACGGCAGGAGGAGTGGTATGGTGCGTTTACACTGTGGGCGAAGCTGGCGTGTTGATGGAAAGTGTTTGATATGGATTTAGAAGGGCGTATTGCATGTGGTTTGAGTAACGGATAACACTAGCTAGGTATACGGAAGAGCCAGTATACCTAGTTTAATTGTCATATGTTCTGACCCAATTCCCGTACTAAGAAATATTCAAAATCTAATCGCAGTCCCACCTCAGCAACATCCAATGTCAAAAACTTCAGAAATGTAGGTAAATTAGTTATTTTTCACAGCTTGAGAATGAAATTATAATGCCATCGTTCTTCGGGGACTACAGGACCTAAACGCAAATTTTGTAAGTTTTATAATGCCTAAAAGTATGTGATCCACTGCAGTAAACAAAATCAGAAAAATATATGATATTCTTCAGGATATATGCTAGGTAGATAGTGTGTTGAAAACATAATACAACCAGTTTGATACGATAGAAAAAAAACACGAAGATACCTCTAAAAAAATATTTTAACGATTCAAAACCATACTAATATACATGCAATCATTCTGATTTTTTGTCATATTACTCTACAAGCAACATATTAGCATAATAATGTTTTAATTTTTTATCCAATCAATAGTTTTTTTTGTATGTAGATAATTGCTTCATATTTTGCAATAAATTACCAGTGTTGTGTCATCGCGCTTCTATTTCTTTTCTATGCAGTCCGACAGTGACCGCGCTTTAGCTGTTGTCGGCCTCTTATATATACGGGAATTGCTCCTCTGCTCTGCATCCTAATTGCGTACACACTGTCAGTAGCAGTGGATTTATTATTATTGTTATTTAGGTACGTTGTTGAGCAGACAAATTTTTCGAACATGTGAAGCAATGGATTGGCAATATACTTCAAAATCATTCATGTTGTGATTGATATCTAGTGTGTTGTACAATTAGGGTGCTGATTAAGGGAATTCGGTCTCCTAGTTTTGCTTTTATACAGGGTGACATTGAAAACATGCGACAAATCGAAATGGGAGATTGTACTCATCATTATGAACAACTTTTACTAAGGGACCAAAGCTACAAACCTAAAAAAAAAAAACTGCTGTCCCCTACATTTATGTTCGCAATACCTCATCAAAATGTAGGAAAAGCAGATTTTTTTTTTGGGATTACAGCTTTGGTCCCTTAGTAAAAGTTGTTAATAATGATGTATACAATGTCCCATTTCAGTTTGTCGCAAGTTTTCAATTTTAACCTGGATTTGGCCCTTTTGCCTTACAGTACTAGCATATGACGTGTAACATCTGACATCTCACCTTGGTAACAAGCAACTGAGTAGCGACAGAAATTAACCTCAGAATTTAAAAAAGCTAATTTTATACTGAAATATTTATCCGAATAATTATTAATTAAGGCTCTTACAGACTGGTGTGATATCGCGGGCGCGACAGGCATATTTCTGCCTAATGCGCCCACGATATCGCCCCAGTCTGTAAGAGCCTTTACTAGTGGTCGCTCACTGGTCGAAATTCGACCTCATAAGGGGCTTGTGGCTAAGTAATAACAGCCGCACACAAAAGCTCATTCCACATTCGCCAACATCTCAACTTTAGGTGAATATGCATCCGAATATCCGATCTCTAGTTATAACATTGGTTAACACTGCGGTTAACGGAACGACGCCAGTCCCAAGACTCATCCTTCAATTTATGTAAATCACGCGTGGGAAACTAATCAACCAATACATTCCATACCATCTGCTCTTAAATAATTGTGGAATCAACATTAATTAGCGTATTTTTTACTAATTGATCTCAGAGATAGAGCTTTAATTGGCACATCTATACTCATTAATCAACGTAATTTATACCAGACTGCCGGTCTAGAAAAACCGACAAAAAGTACTAAAGAAATCAATTAAAGTTTAAGCCAATACCAATTAGGGTCAATATAATGGCGGTAATGACCTCAGGGATTTGTTGATCCGACTGGCTGGATTTAGGCTGTGTTTCTACAACCTGTATGCATGTGAGATAGGACATAGGATAGTCCGTAATTCTGTATGTACGAGTATACCGGCTGATTTTTTTTATCGTCTCGAAAAACATAGGGTATAAGTAGGTGAACGGCGTAGAAGCCTATGGCAGTCAATTTTTTTTTTTATTCTTCAACCTGTAAAGAAACCCATTTATCAATAAATACTACCCATTTGAAGTAAACTTTTCATACTAAAACAATAAAACAGAAAAAAAAAAATCGATGAAAAAATATCGAATTTCAAATCATACAGGGTGCGTATGATTTCAATTTCGATATTTTTTCATCTACTATACTATACTATCCCTATGTTTTTCGAGACGATAAAAAAAATCAGCCGGTATATGCAAAACCTCGGTACGGATCGTATGGCGTATGGTAGTAGATCGAAGTTCAGTTTATCTATCTAAGGCCCGCCCGTATTATAGAACCTCACACAAAACTCAAGCATTAAGGCTTTTACAGACTGGGGCGATATCGCCTCAGTATGCAGGAGCCTTTACTTAAAACTCGCTTTAAAGCCATTTGATTGGTTGAAATTCATCATCATCTGCCTGCTTTTTCCCAACTACGTTGTGGTCGGCTTCCAGTCTAACCGTATGCAGCTGAATACCAGTATTTTACATGACGCATGGGTAACACGATACTCCCTTGTAAGTCTGGTTGTCAGGCTTTCGGGCTTCTGACGACCCGTAACGACTGTCAAAATTCCGCGAATGACAGCCGGGACCAACGGCTTAATATGCTGTCGGAGGCACGGAGGGGTCTTGGTATTGAATATGGTCACCCATCCACGGACCAACCGCGGCAAGCTTAACCTGATCGATTGACCCGTGCGGCTGTTATTATTTAGCCACAAGCACCTTTGAAGAACCAAGAACATTTGATTGGTTGTAGGTAATGCTTGAGTCTAAGTAAAGTTTTGTAATACGGCCCTAAGGTCCGTATTACAGAAGGTTCCTCAAGTCTAGTTTGAGCGTCAATCAGTCGATCACTGTTTAAGTATAGAATCAGTACTCGAGCATCGGTCATATTCCAGAACGGTAATCAATCTCTATTCAGCTGAATCGAGACTCAAATCGAACCTCAAGCAGAGATGTGTATTGTCTATGTATCAGCCTGTTTTCGTTTACGATTTATTTTATTTACCAACTTTGTTTTAATCTTCACTGGATTAGAAATATTAAAATATATCATAAGCGCCCAATTATTTAGGAAATCTGCGTTATTAGTTCGGTCTAGTTCGGTCCCGAATACTCGTAGTACAATTCCTCATTTATTTAAATAAAGTATAGTAATTTTATAAGCATAATTATTGTTTGGCTTAAAAGACTTGTATCTATGATCATAAATAGGTACGCTATTTAATAAAAATGTCAGTATGTCAAACAATTTATGCAAATGAAAACATCGTAGATATTTTGATTAGTTTTGTTATTTGTTTTGCTGATTATTATTTATTCTTACAACTTTTTAAATGGCAGGACGAAAGAAAAATTTTTGTACTTGTGTAAACCTTTTGAAGTTTTCACAATTATATGGGTCCTGTGCACTTCTAAATATCTAAGAGGAACGCTAAAGTTCAACCTTCTATTTGCATCATCATTGAATAAAGTATTGTAATGATCTACTTCTTCAAATATATCCATTTTGATATTAAAACTCGACAACTTACGCTTGAAACAAAAATTGCCATGACAATTCTATGCTCAAGCGCGGTCTCGACCACACTTGGGCGATTACAGATCAAATCACTGCTTGGGTTCGCTTTACGAACTGAGTAACGTTCTAAAATAAAGCGATACTCAGCTAAACTATGATCAATGAATCTATGCTTGAGGAAAGTTCTAAAATTAAAACTTGACTTAAAACTAGTTTTAAACAGAGATCAATGCTTGAGTTTCCTTCTGTAATACGGGCCTAAGAATAGAAGACAGCCGCTTCAGTTACTTACAAACAAGTCCAAATGAAAGGAGATCCCTCATTACCTGTGACTGGTTTTGAAATGAAAAAAAAAATGGAAATAGATAATGTAGAGTTGAAAGAGTAAGAAATGCTCTATGGAACTTTGTTGTAGGTTGTAAAGTTTGCTTTTGAATCCTAGAGATTAATTTGACATTGCAAATGATTCGGTGGTTGTTCGTTTTTCAATTTGGAGTTTGACATTTGCATGTGTCAATTTAGTCTCCGAGATTAAGAAACAGACTTTAGTTAGTGTTTATTGTAGGTTGGTAAATAGGCTAGGTGGCTAGAAAATAAATTTTGCAGAGCAACGCAATCATGTTTTAACCTTTCAGTGTGTAGGATTTGGAACAAATATCTAAGACAACAAATACCTACTTATTACACTTACCGAAAAACCACCGACATGTTCTTGAAATTACCTATAAAAAAAATCTCATAATCCTACAAAATACCGTCGGCATTTAGAAGCGATTGATTACAAAGGCTGGTTGTATTCGCGTGGTGCGCGCGCGCTTGTAGTACAATCAAAATAAACGTTACTAGCGTTGTTTTTATGACGCCGCGTCACTCCACGCTCGCGTGTTTACGCGTCGGCAAACGCATTGATGTTTACGCAGTAGGGCTGTGGCAACATAGGGACGGGTTCATGTTATTATGGGATAACGGACCAGGCAAGTTTTGAAAATAATAATACAGGCATTATGTATTTTTTTACCTGTGGCTTTTCATAGGAACAAGCAGTCGTCATAGGCTCGTGCAGGCGCGATATCGCGGGAGCCCATGAAGTTGTCATAGAAACTACAAGCTACTAGTGCTACAAGTGACTTTATTCATGAGAAGTACTGAAAATAAAGTCATGCAGACCAAACTCCCTGCATAGTTTTCTGTGTTTCTTTTTTCAATATACGAGCAAGAGTGTTCAATAAAAGTTACTAATAATCTAACCACTCTTTTGGTAGTTTTATTTTTTCAATAGCTTTCTAATTGACATAAAATTTAATGAATGAACTTGATAAATGAGCAGGTAAATTTTGTAAAATAAATAAAAACGAGCGAGTCGCATATGATGTGTAACATCTGACATCTCACTTTGGTAATAAGCAACTGAGCAGCAGTGGTCTCGAACGTCATAGAGCAAGATCGGTAGAGTTGCCAGCTAAAATCGGTATATTTGTACCCAAAATCGGTATTTGACAAAAAACAAACAGTATTCAATCAAATTCGTTTATTTATTGAAAACAAAAACTTACAGACTAATTTATATACAATCACTTACAGACTAGTTTATATAATCATTTTTTATACCAATATTCTTTGGCCATAGCCGCGGTCATCTTCGAGTTGATTTCAAAGTCATAACAGTTAGCTGTATTAAAGAGTCGTTTTGCGTGTAATAGACCAGTGATTGATTCAGTAGACAGCCTATTTCGCTGTTTTGTTTTCAAAAGATTAATATGTGAAAATATGCGTTCAACGTTAGCGGATGAATGGGGAAGTGATAAAATATTAAAGATGAAATTAGATAACAAAGGAAACATTTGAGTTTCATCGCCACGCTTTAGTAAACTTACTTCATCCCAAAATAGTTCTACATCATCAGGAAGTGTTTTGATTTGTTCACAATTTCTTAAAATGCGCCACTCTGTATCAATTTCCTGGAAATCATTGCTCTGAACAATATTGGGAAAAAGCCTACTCATAGGAACTATCGAAGAGGTATTGCCAATTTTAACATTTTTTGGGTCAATTATGTCTAAACCCTTTATTGGATTATTTTTCAATGGAAACCGCGTGGTTATTTGCTTACAAGCTTCGATATAAAAATCTAGGCATCTGCATTTAAACAAATTTACTTGATCTGCGTTTAGATTTTCTGAACTACTTAGTAGTGTATTAGACGCAGCAGCACCATAGTATACGGCGTCAATATCCATAAAATTTCTAGGATTTTTAAAATCAACATTTTCGATTGGTGTGCTAGTTAAATATTCTCTTTTTAAAAAACAATCAAATATAGTTTTTAATGTTCCAGTTATTTTTTCATATAAAGTATGAATTTTCGGGTGTTCTGCTTGCATTTCTTTATTTAAATCGGTAAATAATGGTAATACAAAATCTAAAAATTCCAAAAATAATACCGTAGTGGGATCTTGGAGCTTTTGTAATATATGTTCTGCAGCTAAAAGATGATCATTATTAGAGATTTGGTCTATAAAAAATAGTTTTAGAGCAGAGAGTTGTTCCAATATTCTCTTCACTGCTGCATGTACTGATAACCAGCGTGTTTGAGAGGGGTGAAGTATTCTATGTACTTTTAAGTCGCAAAACATTTGAAAGTTTTTAAACTCTGCTACTCTTTTTGGACTAGAAGAAAAGTAGTTGTAAATGTCCCTTACTAGATCCTCTATAAAGCGTGGCAATTTGGTACAAGCATATGACGCGCAAAGATGAAACGAATGGCAGGTGCATTTAAGTATAAAAATGTTGGGAATTTCATTTTGCAGCAATGTTACAACAGAATTATTACGTCCCATCATTACGTTTGCCCCATCAGATGCAAACCCTATTAGATTATTTTGATATGGAATATCATTGCTGCTAAAAAAGTTTACTATGTGTTCAAATAAGGTTGCTGCATTAGCTTCTTCTAATGGAATAAGAGCTAAAAAACAATCTTTAATACGATTCATTTTCGCATATCTCACGACTAAGCACAAGTGTTTGGTTGTACTAAGATCAGTGGACTCGTCAATAATAAGCGAAAACTTAGTTTGCCGCAGATCTTCACATAAATTATCGAAACTTTCTTTACCTATAATATGATCAATTATGTCGTGAGTTTTCGTCGAAGAACATTTGATTTCTTTGCCAATTTTTGAATCAGGACAAACGGCTTGCATCAGCTTCGGTAGGTGCTCCATAATAGTGAATGGTAGATTGTGTTCAGCAACAAACGAGGCTAATCTTATTTCACCTGAAATTAAAATTTAGAATTAAAAATTATGTAGGTATATCTAGTAGCGATTAGGGTCTAATTATATCCACTGCTTCTATTTATCGATAACTAGAAAACAAAATAATATAACAATCTAAATAGTACCTAACAAATAATTAAAAAGAAATTACCTTGCTTAACCAGTGTATCAGTTTTTTGAGTTTTGGTCACAGTAAATGATGATATCTTCGGTTGAGATTTTATATTCTTTGATGATACTGAGTGTGTTTGTGAAGAACTATGTTTCTTTAAAGCGTCTTTTCCTGATGTGATGTTGATATCTTTATCACAACTCTTACAATAGGCATAGCTTTCGCCTTTACGACTATCTTGCAACCAGCCTGGAAATTCTTTTTCCCATTCTTTTCTATAATATTGTAGATATTTTTTTCTTCTTACACTCGCACTTGTGCTTGGCTCCTCGTCAGACGACATTTTAACTGAATGGTCTTCTCACGCACTCTTTAGGATAAGTACTCTACTATCTCTTCAAAGTTAAGAAAATTAATGAAAAAAATAAAACCGAATTCCTGTTTATATAGACTAGACTGGTTACAGGTAAATTCCCTAGCGGGAAGCCCCTTATAACATCGAGTTGTAAGACAACAAGTTGTAGGAACAAGGGTATTCCCCAAAATATATGGAACATTCTGCACTAGGCCCATACTTACTATTGAGGGCTTCCCCGTCCGTAACATTAAATTAAACATAAATGAAAAGGGTTGCCAACTGAAAAGTGTAAAATCGGTAGAGAAATCGGGAGAATTTCCATGTGCATCCAGAAATCGTAGAAAATTCGTTATATTTCGGTATTTCGGTAGCACAGAGCCCATATCGGTATAAATACCGATAAATCGGTAGGTTCGAGAACACTGCTGAGCAGCGACAGAAATTAACCTCAGATTTTAAAAAGCTAAATACCTACTGAATTATTTATTAATTGCTAGTGGTCCCATTGGTCGAAGTTAGACCCCCTCTACTTACAATCTATATAGTAACCCGTGCGCGATAAGTTGGGACCTGAGCGCGGTGACGTCATATAGGCGTGTTTGTACCGCCCGCAAAAAAGCGAACAAGCAGCCGCCCGCGACTTCGTCTTTGTTTTTTTTAACCTAATTTATTATGTTACTCAGGGAGGACGCTGCTTTTTATCTAATCTTTTTTACACTATTGGAATAAAATAGGACACTAGGTATTTAATTATGTATCACCGAAAGTGTTGACTATGGTTTTGTAATGAATAAAAATACAATGTTTAAGTTTATACATTTATTTTATCTATTATTTACATTATCTCATCTTCGTCACTACTTAGTGGATTTATGCCTTCTAGAGGTTGTTTTTCGTCCTCAGTCTCACTATAATCACTTGACGAAGAGGTCCGATAAATTTACAATTAATTGCGATTCATTCGTCTCTTGTAAGAGGTCATCATCCCAATACTTTTATCGAAGCCTGTCCACATGGTTGACTTCTTTTTTCCAGTCACTCTTACTTATGCTGGTAATTGCATCTCTCGTTAATTTTTCTATTTCCCTTTCTGACTGGTTGATATTTTTATCGGCCACTCTTTGCTACGTACGTACGTAGTACGAGACTAAAAACCCTAGTAAAAAATAGTGATGCGAACGGTACAATACGGGCGCCATCGGGGAAGTGCAGGGGAAGCGGGCGGGGAGTCGCACTCCTAGCAGGTCCCAACTTATCGCGCACGAGTAGGACTTACTAATTCCATGCTATTAAAAAGTACTTACTCCATGCTCAGGCTGTCACTTCCTGACTACACACTTCCGTCCCTTTTCACAAAATCACTCCCACAGGAAGCGTGAGGGAAGAAACATAAAAAAATGATAATTATATTTTTTTATTTAATTATCGTCATCAAAATACTCTCTACTTTCTATACAGATCATAATATTATATCCCAAAATCACCATCAACCCCAAAAACCTGGCTCCCACAAACTTCACAGAAGGCGACAGCCCTGCGAAGGGATTTATTCACGCACCGCTAGATCAAAGGGCCGACAAAGCTAATGAAGTGATAAATAGCAGTAGAACCATTACACTGTATAAATAGATAAATAACTGTTGTATATCGGAACACCCCGCCACTGTGCTTGCACTCAATCATTTAAAACATCATTTTTAGGGACAGTCATTGCTGATAGTGTGGTTGTTAGAGGAATGGGTGGCTTTGTCCAGTAAATAATGATAACTTGATAACTATTGTTATGTTACTGTTATCAAAAGTGTAATGACAATGTTTTGTTTTGTTTTGTTTTGTGTGAGCTCGTTTCACATACCATGTTATTGGGTGAATGGGAAAGGTGGGATAGTAACTTTGACTTTTAATTTGTTTAAGAAGTATTTTATAAGTGTGATAGCTTAGTATATGTATACTTTATTAACCCTAAACTCACGCCTTTCTCCCATGGCGGTAGGCTGAAACAACAGAACGTCAAACACGTGCTACGAATCGTAGCTCGGAATAAAACAACGTAAAAGTATGTCCCAAAACGAATTGCCTTTTTTTCTAAATTAAATTTATTATTAAAACTAAAACCTTGATACGATTACTCTCTGTTTTAAAGTAAACTCCGTTGAAATAAGTCATAACTGTCATAAGCGTTACGTTTTGATACTCAAAAGAATAGATAGATTTTTGCATTTTTTTTGTATCGAGATAATTTCATTACATCATCTATTCCTTTTCCAGGATGCTAGGCCATAATTCAAAAAACATATACCAAAATATTAAATTCCAATTCCATAAATATGTACTTAAAAAGCCATATTTTTATTCAATATATCATCATAATAGTATTCTTTTCTTTGGCTCTAGGATTTCTTCGTTCAATTCACGTTCACTCGTTCATAATTTCACAAAAAAATATTGTACCTATTTATTTACTTTCTAAAGAATTTATTGAATAATTCTTATCATATTCCGTGTATTCTTCCTAATCTTTCGGCCGACACGCTGCTGTCAAAAAATGTTCAATGATACTGTGTGTTATCAGCATTATCTCATTGTTGTCTTCGAAACAGTCAACAGGAAATTCAATTGGAAACAACATTCATATTTATGTAATTTATCAATTAAAGTTCTCATGAAAAAAAATTACCTCAAGCATACTATATTTTTGTTATTTTTTTTTTAATCGTCAATGGATCGATCTAAGGATCAATCAGACCGTGAATTTATAGTTTCTTTAGAATCGTCAATGAGTCGGTCAGTTAGTCAGAAAATTTTTAGGAAACGAAACCTACAATGCAGTGAAGTGTCGGATTTTATTCAAGACTCTTAAATTACATTGCATCATACATTTCCATAAACCCCTATACCTAAAATCTACATGTAAACGGACACAGCTATATTCCGACCTGCTTGCTCAAAGTAAATGGATCACCGTGTCCACGGGCTCTTTGATCGTCGCAACGAAGGCATGTCCGTGTGCGCCCGCGCCGCTTTGATGTGCCGTATTGAGATGTGTACAGAACAAATACTTCTAGATACATATATTAATAGAGGAAATACGTGGAAAAATGTGTTTATTTTAACATTATTACCGTTTGGTTCTGAAGATTTGAACTTTGAAGTTTATTTAGCGGGTTATTATTTTTTGCAGTTAAGTTCTTCTGAAGTCTAGAAATACCTACCTATAATTGGAGTACAGGACTGAAATTTTATTTAGTTGGCTACTCAATGCATCTTTTATGTTTTATTTATTTTCTTTATTTAGGCAACCAACAGCGATACATATAGTAATTTACAGTATTGCATGCTTAAAAGGCTTCCTTGTATAACTAGTAATGAGTGTTGATCATGCGGACTAGCAATGTAAGATCCTTTACCACTGGGTTCTTTAATTTAAATTAACTATTTGTTTTCAAGCCCTAACTTGGACATGACTTTCAGAAACTGAAATCAGTTTCCATTTTCCCACAAGACCACACGCTTCGCTTATGAGAAACTCAAGTTAAATAGAAGTAGAGAATTCCTGAAAAGCTTCCTTCCAGTAACTCAATACATTATAAACTAAGGATCCTTCCTAGGTTGGCTGCACGGGCCATCAAACGCGGTCGGTACTGTAACTGTCCCGTGAAGACATCAAAGCATGCGCGCGCGCAGTCGCCCGGCGCACTCGGCTATTTTCGGAACATGTCTGTAATTAATTTTTTGTCGTGCCCTGTCCTTTGTTGTTGGTGGACGAAATTCTGTCGCGTTCGAAATAATAGGATCGGTTTTGTGAGCGATTTATGAGATACCAAAATACTTTGCTTTCTAGTGTTTACCTTTGACTTGCCATTGTAGATACCTAAGTAAGTCCTTTATAAATATCCCTCTTATTTATAGCTACAGAAAAGGACGTCCATTTTTGGTTTTATCAAACATCCTAGCTAGACGCCTCAAGCCATCAAAAACAAAGTTCCATTGATACAAACATTTCTTTAACAGTTCCCTAAAAGCTCGTTCCATTGTTCGGTACAATGAGTACACCTTTCATGACGTCATCACTCAATCGGCCGCCACTATCGTATGTTTACCCAAGCAAATAAATAATACGACTCCGAGAACTAAATAACTCAATGGTTCAGCTAAAGTAAACAATTGAAACTGAAAAACGACTCGAATTTCGATTTTATTAGAAGGGAGTTAGGTTGGTTTTTGATTGGGTGAGTTTGTTATAATAATCTTGGTATTTATATCAATGGAACCCCTTGTATGTGATCCAAAAACATCCGATGCCACTCATGTGGGCAAATGTTAGTTAAGGAGACATTTACTTACACACCACTCAAGATCGATAGGTACCTACTAATATTAAACGTGGAGGTAATATGTTTGTATACAAGTTACGTTTTCACAGCTATACCACTGAAACGATTTTCATGAAATTTCGTAGAAAGGTATAGCCTGTAAGAGGAGGGACATAAACATCAACCCATAAACGGGTGTAATGAGGTGTTAAATTTTTGATGGGAAAAGCAGTTTCGGTTTTTGCACGCGGACGCATCACGGTCATGGGAAAAACCTGTTTATTCCAGAAATCCACGATTCTCGAAGGGAGATGGGAATTACTTAGGCATTATTCCGAGATAATGAGCACGTAAAGCATCATAAAGGTTGCGCTTCTAATTGCAATCAGAAGAACCAGTTTATTTAAAATAGCTCGTCAGATATGCGTCGCAAAAACTGGATTAATCCACCGTTTTATATTTAATCTCGTAATTGATCGTATGTTATTACAATTAAACACATATTTTATTGTTAAAAGATATTTAAGTAGGTACCTACGTGCACCTACCTTACATATTAATCCTATTAAGGCTCGTACAGACTGGGGCGATATCGCGGTTGCGACAGGCATATACCTGTCGCGCTCGCGCCCGCGATATCACGCTAGTCAGCACGAGCCTTTAATATAATATTACAAATGGGAAAGTATTTAGGTATGTTTTTTTTATGTTTGTAACTCAATCACGCAAAAACGGCTGAACAGATTTAGATGAAAGTTGGCACACAGATAGTTTATAACTTGGATTAACACATACGGTGCTTTTCATCCCCGTAAATCAATCCACGCGGGCAAAGCCGCGGGCAAAAGCAAGTAACGAAACAAGTTAACTAGAAAAAAAAGAAAGAAAACAAAAAGAAAGATCTCAGCTCTATTTAAAACTTTTAAAAAACTTCTCAAGCTATCTCTAAAATATCACTTATGCGTGACAAATACTTTAAACGACAAAATAATAAAATGTAACGTTAAATCAACATGGCCTTAACTGAAATATCTTAAGTGGTGCCGGCTTTAAACCTTTCCCGAATGCAAACAAGCATGTTTGTTCACAATTGTTGGCTTAGAACGAAACGTTTGGCGGAAGAAAAAACACTAAAATACACTTCGTTTTGAGTGCAATCTACCGTTCTAATAGGATATGCGCAGACGCAGGTAATAAATACTGTTTGGTTCTTTAGAATAATCCGTGACGATGGCTTTTGGCGGAAAAAGTTCGAGTGCGTGCAGCAAAAAACGGCAAAAAGTAGAAGTATTTTTTAATAGTTTGATCAATACTAACAAAAGACATGTTTGCTGTTATTATACGGATTAATGTCAATGCAGATATTCTTGTGCAGTGGTAGACTGCACAAGAATATCTGAGAAAAAAAGAAATAGAATAAATAAGCCAGAAATAAAGTACCTTTTATAAACTGAGAGGGTCTCGTAGAGAATGCTCAAAATGTATGAGAATTTTCTACGAGAGGCAACAGACTCTTCGTAGAACCACACAGTACAAGGTTCTTCAGGGGTATTGACAATTTCAGGTACTTACCCCGATAATACGCCCGATGAGGCGATGAATTTTATGGCCGGTGCGGTCTGAACATAGGCTTTCCGAACTTTCGCGCATGTATTCTCACTAATACTCGCCTCATCACAGCCTCCTGCGCAAAGGTCGGACCGGTCATGATTCGACATCACATTCTGTTTTTGAACAAACTGGCGAGAAAATGTTTAATTTTATCTACTTATGTAAAAAAATGTGAATCATGGCGGTTTCCTTTTTCCTTCAACCTGCTGCGGTGGAGGCACGAAGCAAAACAAGGCTGTTTGACTGTTTGACATATTAAAAATATAAAAACTGAATATTATTGCAACAGCACACAAATTAATGTTAATTTGTTGACAAAAATGTATACCTTGATGACTTATATTGTTTATTTTAATATTATTATTAATATTCATATTATTTTTATTGATTTGGGTTATCTAAAAAAGTTTACACATCTCAATATGAAAAATACACTTAAAGGCTCGCACACAGGCGCGACGCGACTTTAGTAGAACAATTTCTATGAAACTTCACAGAAAAAATTGTTCTACCAAAATCGCGTCGCACCATCATCGCGCCGCCGTCATGCCTGTCTGCAAGAACCTTAAATCAAATCGTGTATTTTTCTTTAAACGTTTTGTGAATTTCGCCTTTTATTTAACTTCCATTGGTTAAGAAAATGTCCAAAATTATAATCCATAGTTTACTCGTATTAAAACAAAACAATTTAAACACTATTTAGTTCAAGGCAAGTAGGAGTGAAGTAGGACAGCTCGAAACTGTTCGCGAATTAATAAGTGTTATGTTATGAGGATTACCTTATCACAGATTATAATGTTGAGGTACGATGACCTTTGTATTATAACATCATTTTCAGATTGATTTATAAATCATGATATGATTGGAAGTGGTTTCATTAATTATATTCGAATTTATAAGGCGCTATGAGTTTACACTTCAGTAAACTTCCACTGTGAAGGTTGCCACCATATCTTCATTTGGAACACCTTCCAATAGATCACACATAAACGTTCGTCTTATCCACCCATGCTTCAAATATGATCTGAGGTCTAAAAAGGAGGTCTTTTCGCTAGAGCGGCATGAACACAACAAATCAACATCATAAATAAATCAGAGAAGTGAAGTGTGTCCATGGAGTTTCTTGCCGGTTCTTCTCCATAGGAACCTACTACGCTTTGAAATGAGCAAATAGCTTCATATTTCTGACTGACCGACTCCTTGACAATTCAAAGGTGCCTGTAGTTCGTTTGTTTGTTAGTTTGAATCTTTGTCACGTTAAATCTGAACCTTAACTTTTAACTAGTCTTAAAACTTAATCTTTACAGTTCCAGCAGCCTAATAGAATAAAAAAGAAATACTAAGAACTGCCGGCGTCAAATTGTGGTCAAATGTCCAGCAGAATCCAATCCGATTACCGATTCCGTCATTACTCGATAGCCGGAATCAGTATAAATTGGCTTTTAACGACGCATCAGGGCCCGCAGTAATGACTAAAGACGTTTAAATACTTTTATGTTGCTGTCTCACGCGTAGGTACCTAAGTACCTAAAGGGTTAACTCTTAGGGAAATTGAAATGTTAATAGTATCCTCTGACATCGCCCGTTTAAATAAATTGTTAAGGCTCCTACAGACAGGCGCGACGCTACACCGGTAGAACAATTTACGTGAAGTTTTCATAGAAATTGTGCCACTAGAGTCGTGTCACGACTGTCTGCAGCAGCCTTTGGGAAGGTACTGATGTCCAGAAACCTTAACATGCATTGTGAAGTGGATGTTTGTGTAGGTAATAGTTAAATGTTAGTGTAATTGAATTGTCTTACCAACCAACTTAGTACCTAGAGACTTGCTTAGTTTTTGTGAACCCTAAAAATCACAGACACATCCTGACTTTAGGCAGAAAAAAATAGAGGTGAAGATTTTTTTGGTATCTGTCGGTGTGGATATTAGGCAAATCATAAAAAAAAAACTGGTCAATGCTCGTAAAACACTATAATTTTATCATAACAACAACTTCCTGCTCCCATCTCTCAAATTTGCGCTAATCATAGCACATTAATTTACAATCAAAACCGCCTCCACCAAAAAACGTTATTTCAAATCATTCGAAACGAAATTAATGTTGGAGCCTCGTGTAATCCGTCCCAAGGCCGTTGTTTGAGAAATAAACGTTTTTTTTTGCGCTGAGCAGGCCACCAAGGCAATTATCCTACAACAATGCGACAGACTTCCATTGAAAAAAGCCTTTGGAAATGCGCAGCCGACCGAGATGAACGAATGTCTTGAAGGGAGTTTTTATTTGAAGATTTTGTTGATAGGTACAGTGACTGTTAGGTAGCGATTAGGTACGATTTATCTAGTAGGAGCAATAAACTGATTAGGTTATAATTAGACAGGCGTCTAGCTAGATAATAGATAATCTCGTATAATAAAATAGGTACGACAGGAGATACAGCTTAGTACCTAGTGGGAGTAGGTTAAAGGCCCCGCTGACAATCGCGACGCGATTCTGGTAGAACAATTCCCATGAACTTTTCATTGAAATTGTTGTTCTAGAATCTCGTCGCGCCTGTGTGCGGAAGCCATAAGTGTTTCTAGTTTCTCTATTTAGACATGATAAATAAATGTTGCTGAATCAATGTTGTGAAGATCTGAATAAAACTTATACCGGACCTTCCTCTATTTCCAGCTTATATCACTGAAACTAACATTGTTTTTCAAGTCGGTCTTTAGACAGGTTTTTAAAAATACTTTTGCCATTATGAGTATTATTATGATGGACAGACCTTAATCTAATAAAGATGAAGAGTTTGTTTTTTGTTTGAACGCACTAATCTCTGGAACTACCCGTCGAATTTGAAAAATTCTTTTTGATTTTATAGCCAGATTCTTGAGGAAGGTTATATGCTATTAACATCACGCTACGACCCTTAGGAGCCGAGCAAAAAGAAAAAAACAGGTTTAAAAAATGCTTTCTTGTCCTTAAAGAACCTTACCCCTTCCGAAGTAAAAAATAGTCTCGTTACCATATTGCATTGTATTTAACAGGAAATATGAAACCTGAGCTTAGAAGAACTAGACACTTTGTATCCGTTACATGCTACAGGGAATTTAATAGATATTCTGTCTAGGTAGCTAAGTACCGTGTGAGGTGGACGGTAGCCGCTAGAATTAACTTACAGCAATGAATTTGACCTGGTAATTTCAATAAGTAAATTCTTCGTGCTTGGAAATCTAATACGAAATATCGCCTTGTAATTTGCGAGATTCGCTCTTTCATGAATTACGATTTTTTTAAGATACAGTCTTAAAAAATCGTACAAAGCTGCTAAAAGTGATTGACTTGATATTACGATTACAGGTTTCATAAAACTTCACTGGTCTGACTATTTACGAAATCAAAAAATACTTCGCAGTCATCTTAAGTTTCGGCGTCGAACCCTTTTCAAGTTTTCGGCCTTTTGATTTGATTGCGTGACATCCGTTCTGGTTTGAACAAAAACAAGTCTCACCGGCGACCTTGCTATTGTCTCTCAACCTGTCATTTGCTGCCTTTTTGCTCCACAACCCATGCCTCCAGGCAGAATACTGCCCTTTCTGAGCGTTTTACTATAACTAAATAAAATAACACTATTTTAAAGACTGAGAAAGCTTTTATGATCGGCAAATAATATTTCATTGAAAGGGTATTTTGTTTTATTATTTGAAAACACAAATTGCCTCAACTTAACTTCGTCCTAAAACATGCTATTTGTAAACATGACCTAATTTTTTTTTCTGGTTATTTCAGATGGTGTCATTCACCGGTATTCTGTCAAGCGGGTGTTCAGTCCACGCTCGCTTCCTGCTGTGCTCGGCCTTCGCCCCGCTCTGCTCTGAGGAGGTCTCTGGCTCCGTCAGCGCCTGCAGAGCGCTGTGCGAGACCGTTGTCGACGACTGCAAGCAGCAACTGAAGCAGATGCTTCCAACAATCGTGCTGGATTGCTCAGCCTTCCCGTTGCGAGCAGACAGGAGGTTGTGCATGCGACCACCTAACGCCAGTGAATCAGAACCCGAACCACCCCCGGCTTCACGCTGGCCGTTCCACGACCATGACATAAGAGAACATGGATGTCCTCCTGCTCATACAAGGGCACCTACTGGAGAATGCTGGCCTGCATGTGGTCAACACGCCAGATACAGTCAAGGGGATAAGAGAAAAGCAGAAATCTGGATGAACACACTAGCGTGGTTCTCTTTACTATCGACCTCATTCGCGTTGCTCACATTCTGCGCCGAACCTTCGCGCTACAGATATCCTGAACGCCCTGTAGTTTGGATGGCAGCGTGTCACGCGATCGTCGCATTAGCGCACGTCACTCGAGGCTGGTTGGGAGCTAAGATGGTGTCTTGCTCTGGTACCACGTTAGCTGTAGACGGCCTAGCATCACCAACCTGTGTTGCATTCTTCTCTCTCACTTATTACTTCACGTTGGCGGCAGACGCGTGGTTCGCAAACGCTTGCGTCGCGTGGTACCTGACTGCGGCCAGTGAATGGTCTACCGAAGCCTTAGAACGGGCAGCGGCGTACCTCCACGCAGTATCCTGGGGCTGGGCAGGCGCCTGGACTGCCGCTGCCTTAGCCCTTAGAAGAGTTACAGCTGACGAGTTGACTGGAACTTGTGGAATATCTGACGCGGCTGCTGCAGCGTTGGTTGGAGTGCCTAGAGGTGCTTTACTGGTTACCTCAGTGGCTCTTGCGATTGGAGCGTGTCCTGGCATCATGAGGGTGCGACGTGCCTTAGACTCGCGAGGAGCTAAGAGGGTTGGAAGGCTGGCAGCGCGCGCAGCGGCGGCTGGTCTGCTATACTTCATATTGGCTGCTTTGGGCACCGGAGCGAGAGTTTTAGAAGCTCGAATGAGGGAGTCTCGAAGCGGCCTTGCCTTGCTTGTGGCGTTAGACGCTGGGAAGGTTGAAGAAGGTGCTGGGTCCAGTGGGTTGTCAGTGTGTTTGGGGCTGTCGTGTGGTATCGCAGCGGGGACTTGGGCATGGTCACGAAAATCTGCGGCTGTATGGCGTAGGGCATTATGCCCCCCTCGTAAAGCCCCCTGCTGTGCCCCTCCACTCCTCCGCGCCCACCATCCCTATTACAAGAGACCGTTACACGTGTCGCGTGTATGATGACGTGTGTAAAGACTCAGTATTTAAGTAGTTTATGTAAAGTGCCTGATTATGCCTTCTGTGAAGGTACTCTCGATTATATTTTGTACAAATGTAAATAATGTAAATTTTAATAATATACTGTTGTTTTTTTATATCAATGTTTTGTTTTATTGTGTGTTCCATGATGAGGGGTGCAAAAGTGTTTTAAGGCGATGTAGATCGTTTTTGGGTTCGATTCCCAGGTCGAGAACCGATTCAATCAGTGCACTTTTCTTAAAGAAGTCTGAAAATATGATACTTATTTATACCTGACTAGAGGTCCATAGACTCTAAAATCTCAGAAAAACGACTGTGATATGTGCTAAGCGAAAGCACACTTAAAGCTTGAACAGTACAACCAGTCACATAACACAGGTAACTTCAAGGAACTCCTGTCAGAAAAGGCCCTTGTAGAACGTCGGCGTTGTAAATGGTGATGGCATACTATTTAAAGAAATCTAAGAAACATCATCCAATGAGCTAATAGCAATCACGATTATCCAATGAATCTCTCGATTAGAGATAGCTATGAAACAGCTAGTTAGATATGTGATATTCTATTAAATGTAGCGCACATCTCAATGGTAGCGCCTCAAGAGAGTCCCGCTAGAGCGAGACTCTCTCACAGGGGATAGATCCCCTGTGGCGACTAGACGTTCCCTTTGAGTTGTTGTGTACTTACTGATAATTCGGTGTTCGGTGGTTTTACTGTAATTCCAAAGCTACTCTAATGACAAGCGATTATTGTGAACACCACAGTCAATACAAATAAATAAAATTGAAGTGTTGTTTGTAATGACAAAATAACAGCTTTAACAATTTGTAATGACAATATTTATATTAATGCATATGAAAGTATATTACTTGTAACAAATAAACATTTTTGTCGGTCTGTCTGGCTAATCTCCGAAACGGCTCAACCGATTTGGACGGAACTCACTGGCAGATAGCTGATGTTATAAGAAGTAACTTAGGCAACATTTATTTTAGAAAAACCAACGCGGGAGAAGCCGCAAGCAGCAGCTATTCAGAAATAAAATCTTTGTATTATGTTAAAACACGTTTTATTAATAAAAATTGTTAAACATTATATTACACTGATACAATAGTTAGTATATATGACTCTCTATACAAAACAAACGTAGATAATTACACAATTTACAATTATATGTTCCCTCATGTCCGAAAATTTGCCACCCTGAAACATTTTGATTTCATCTACATAAACCTTACCTGGCTCAAAATATGGCACAACGAGTTTTGAGAAAAAGTTCGGCTATTTAGAGTGTTGTCTATTGTCTGACTGTCTCTTTCTAACGCTCGATGTATCATATTTAGCTCAGGTACTGTATTGTTATTAGAACTATGAATATAAACATTATGGAAGAAGGAACAGAATAACTTAAAAATATGAACTTAATGTAATAAGCTGTGTATTCGACAATTTTTTGGGCAACAAGTTGTCTAAGATATTGGGTAACGCTTGTAAATTATATTCAAGTAGGTGTGGGTCGATTTCAAATTGGGGGCAAAAAGCTTTATATTTGACTTAATTCTCGTGGAGTTGATTTTAACGTTGCTCTAACCCATTTCTCATTAATATCACTAGTTCTAAGGGCTTATTTTTTCTAGATTGCTATATAAAACAAAAACATGTGCAGGAAACCGGAATTTTATTTTTACATTTTTTAATATAATTCTCATCATCTGCCCAGCTTTTTCCCAACTATGTTGGTCGGCTTCCAGTCTTACCAAATACAGCTGAATACCAGTATTTTACATGGAGGACTGCCTATCTGACCTCCACAACCCAGTTACTGGGTAACACGATACTCCTTGGTAAGACTGGTTGACAGACTTTCGAGCTTCTGACGACCCGTAACGACTGTCAAAGATCTACAAATGACAGCCGGGACCAACGGCTTAATATGCTTTCCGAGGCACGGAGGGGTCTTGGTATGTAAAGATGGTCACCCATCCACGGACAGACCGCGGCAAGCGTAGCACCTGATCGATCGACCCGTGCTGCTGTTATTACTCAGCCAAGCCCCTCTTTTTTGCACGCAATATCACTAGTTCTAAGGGCTTATTTTTTCTAGATTGCTATATAAAACAAAAACATGTGCAGGAAACCGGAATTTTATTTTTACATTTTTTAATATAATTCTCATCATCTGCCCAGCTTTTTCCCATCTATGTTGGTCGGCTTCCAGTCTTACCAAATACAGCTGAATACCAGTATTTTACATGGAGGACTGCCTATCTGACCTCCACAACCCAGTTACTGGGTAACACGATACTCCTTGGTAAGACTGGTTGACAGACTTTCGAGCTTCTGACGACCCGTAACGACTGTCAAAGATCTACAAATGACAGCCGGGACCAACGGCTTAATATGCTTTCCGAGGCACGGAGGGGTCTTGGTATGTAAAGATGGTCACCCATCCACGGACAGACCGCGGCAAGCGTAGCACCTGATCGATCGACCCGTGCTGCTGTTATTACTCAGCCAAGCCCCTCTTTTTTGCACGCGTTTTTTAATATAATTCTAAAGGAAGGATAATTAATTGTTGAGACAATCTTGAGTAACAATAAAATATATTTAATAGCTTTTTAAAAGAGTTGTGTCTATGTAATCTCATTTGTGTAACTGTAATTAAACGCACCAATAAACACCTGGGATTAATACTCTGCTATACCCCTGCCTGACACTCCGCGTGATCATTGATTTTCATGTGGTTTTTTAATTACTGAACGCATTTAACCTGTTAAGCCCCGCGCGACACCGATAATCAAATAGTGTCTCATTAGCTTTCCATGACCAATTAAATACAAAAAATCATAAAAAAATTTCACTCATGAAATTCCTACATTTTTGGCCCTAAATTTGAAAACTACCCGCGTAAGTATAATGTGTGACGGGAAGGTAAAGCTGGCAAGCGTAGAACTTAGAACAAGAGGCCAGCTCATACAGATTTTGTTTCCACTAACGTGCATAAAACTTCTGTAATAAAAAAATCTATTAATTGGAACGGAATATTATGTAGTTGATATTTCATTACGATCGAAGAAAGTGTCTTATCAATAATACCCCAGTCACAATACATGAAATATAGTGCGTTCGTTATAACGTGACGCGTGACGCTGAATTTTGCAGTCATGTGATTGGTAGTTATGTTCTGCCAGTCGCCATTTTGAATTCTTATTAGTATTGAAACTGAGAGCCTGTTCAGATGAGGCGATCTGCGCGCGAGTCCACTCGCGCTTCAATTTATTCGCTAGGAGGGATTTTCTGCCCGTTATAAACATGGACTTAGATACAGATATTTTTGACAACTTCGTCAATAAAAACTTCCGTATCGAAGTTATCATGCTCCATTTCGAAGCAAAAAAATACGTCCATTCGCCACGGACTCGCGCGTAGTAGTATAGGCGCCCGAGTATCTTAACTCGTGCGTAAACGAGTGCGTCGAGAGTCCCGCTCATTGCACGCGTTGAACGCGCGAGTGAGGAAACGCGCGGCAGCATCTGGACGGGACATAAGACCTTGTCCAGAAGAAGCGAATTCGTCGCGAAACGTTTCGCGCGAATTCATTCGCGCGCTATTGAGATACTAGGCACGAATACATCGCGTCCACAAGCATCGCGCGAATTCAAAATACGCGCGTAAATCGCGTGCATAACGCCAGACCCTCGACTCGCGCGTGATTCGCCCTTTCTGGACAAGCCCTAAGTTAGCTCCAGTATCTCGGGATCGCGCGAGTGTGTCGCGCACAGGTCGCCTCATCTGGACAGGCTCTAAGACTGTAAAATTCAGTGCTACCAATAGCGTCCCGCGTCTAGTTATAATGAACGCCCATTTTTATGTTGATTGACACATTTCGATCTTGCATGCAAACTCTCGTCCATCACTGTCGTGAACACACAACTTTAAATAAATATAAAAATAAATTAGCCTGGAATGTAAATAATGTAATACATAAAACAATAATTCTAAAATAAATAAGAACCCATTTGCTGTTTAATTAGGCCGCTATTAACATTATTATCACTTGTAATCACCATTTTAAATTCGATAAAAATAAAGACTTCAAACCAAACGAATAAATAGATATAATGTGGTAGCCCTAATAGCAAAAATGGACTTTATAATAAGGTGACAGGGCTCAGAATCCCGTGAAAGTGAATATATATAATTTCATAAAACTGTATTTTATTTTTAACAAAGATAAAAGAAGTTTTTCTAACTAGGCTGTATAGATAGACCAGAAACTTTTTGATACGTTATTATCTAATAAATTGACGGTCTATCCTAAGGACAAAAAGAGCCAGTTTACAAAGGTTTTTTTTATGGACCAATTACATTGCTCCATTCAAGAAACAAAAACAATTACAACGATTGCAACTGTCATACTCATAATACCTATATAATAGTTCATTTGCAATTCCAAATTAGCACACAACGCCTTGAAAAATATAAAATTTTAAACTTTTTATGTTCTGGTCTAACTACCCACTTAAATTTTAAATCTACAACCACGTTCCCATGTCTCGGTCTAGCTATCCTTCTTGCGTGGACATCAATGAGTCAAAGACCTCAGACCCACGTCCAATAGCTTCACTCCCAGACCCGAAATAGCTCGAAAAGTTGAATATCCCCGATTCCTGTCTCAGATTGTCACTCGAGCCAAATTGAGCCTTATTGTTACTATGCATAGGGGTGGTGTTTGCACTGTAGGATTTCTTATCGAGGACGGCTAGCAAAGGGTTGTGTAACTCATCTTTTGTTGGTTTTGGATCTTCAGGATCGTATAATGTGGTTTCTTTAGTGACGTCTTTAATTTGAGTGTATGGGTTGGAGAGGTAATCGGCATATAACTCACTGTGTTCGATTTTAGACTCAGGGAGTATAATATTCTCATTATAATGTACGTTTATTAGATTATCTGTGGTTTCTGACCGTGTAATGTCTTGTTGGTTTACGTCCAGGTTTCTGTAAGGGTTGGTCGGTTGTAGTATGGAAGTTGGTTGGGTGATGTCTGGTCTCTGGTCCATGCGGATGAGGTCCGGTCTAGTCGGCTGAGGCTCAACGTTCTGCGGGTACAGCATCATTTGTGGTTGAATCGACATACCAATGGGAGTTGACATCATCTGGAACAAATAAATTTAAGTAAGTATGAGGTACTGATTGGTAAGTATACAGTTTTAGAAGTACAGGTGAGTTTTTAAGAAGAATAAATCGTTCTTCTGTTGAAAGACCACTTGAGATTGTCTACTTATTTTAGAATTTAACATAACATAACATCACCCCTTGTTTCGCCGAAGGTTTGGGCAGAGGTGTACCTGTAGTACACCCACATTTCACCAGTTATGTTTAAGTCCTATGTGATAGGAGGCGAGCCTATTGCCATCAACCGGGCACAAATCCAGACTCCGGGCTGCTAGTAAGAAATTCCAGACAGAAAAACCCAATAACACTTTGCCCGACCCGGGAATCAAACTCAACACCTCATGCTCAGCAGTAGCGCTTGCGACCACTAGACCAACGAGGCAGTTAGAATTTAAGATGTGAATAACAAGTTAAAAATGGAAGTAAGTCTCAGTTAGAGCATTTTATTGCATAATATCTGTGTAAAAATACTGGGAGAAGACACTGATTCCTGTAACACAGGTTTCAACCTAGCCTCAGGGTTTCCATATATAAATGTAACATACTTTTTATGTCAATAAATATTATTATTATTTATTTCAATTAACGGGATTCTTTTGAATAGGTAAAAAGCAAGTGAGTTTTGTAATAAGTCTTGCAGTAACTCAAAAGAAATGTACAATAAACTAACCTCATTCAAAGGCTGCAAAAGCACCGAAGACGTCAACCCAGCCTGGTCATACAAAGGATTCCTAATCGGCACCATTCCACTGATTGGTGTAGGTGCCACCAACGTTGGCGTATTGGCCACCAACGGCGGCGTCTGCGCAATATTCACGGGGGAATGGGCCAATGTTTGCGTCAGTATTGGTGATGGTATTTGTGTGGGGAGGGTAGGAGAGGGGATAGGTACTAAGGTGGGCGTACTGGTGGGTTCGGGCGGGATGAGGGTAGGCAGCGGTGACGGTAGAGATTGCTGCATGTGACTTGGTAGACTTGCTGGCGGCTTGGCGTTGTCTTTCACTGGAACAAATAGATGTTACGTTAGGTTTTTTTAGACCTTAAGGACTGTAGCAGAGGAATCTACGTGCTTTTAACCATAATATTTGGAATCGGATGAGTAGTTCCGAAGATTACTGACTACATACAAACTTACAAACAATCAAAATTTGTTAGTATAGAAATTAATAACAACAAAAATCATAGAAAATAAAAATAAACAAATCAAAAACTCTAATCAAATAAGAAAAAAACAAAAATAATATACATATTTTGCGAAGGTATTTTAATGTTAGATGCCTGTATCACTGCCTCATACATTGTAGGACAAGGAGCTCGTGGCTAAGTGATAACAGCCCGTTCAGGCTAATCTACGCTTGCCGCGTTTGGTCCGTGGATGGGTAACCATCTTTACATACCAAGACCCCTGCCGTTGGTCCCAGCTGTCATGCATGAATCTTTGACAGTCGTTACGGGTAAGCCCAAAAATCTGACAACCAGACTTACCATGGGTTATCGTATTACCAAGTAACTGTGCTGTGGAGGTCTGATAAGCAGTCGCTCCATGTAAAATAAGAAAGAAAAAGAAAGAAAAGAAAGAAAAATTGTTTATTCTGCACAAACAAAACGCACATTACAAAAAATTACGTAAATTAAACACATATACAAAGTAGCTAAAAGCCTCGTAATCAATCCATTTAAGTCTGGTATTCAGCTGCACCCAGACTGGAAGCCGACACCAAAATTGTTGGGAAAAGGCTAGGCAGATTGATACATTGTAGGACAGTAAAATTCATGACAATTTTTAACATTGACAAGTCTTGAAATTGTGATTAAATTATAAATATGTTAAACCTATTTTATTTAACCCTTTGACCGCCACGTCAAAAATGCAAAAACGTGCCCTCGGCGCCGAGCTACGTATTATTCCTTATAAATCTATAATGTAGTCGTGACCGCGGCGTGCTGGGCACATTTTGGTTTGTCATCTATACATGACTGTGGCGGTCAAAAGGTTAAACACTATCTACCTTTAATATTAATAGTTTCATACACATGTCTTTCCTAGGCCTATAAAACTCTATGGTAGTAATTAAGGCTTTCAATTTATTAGTATGCTTACCTTGAGGGAACAGTTCTTCTTTCAAGTTAGGGAGGAATTCGTTGATCTTGTCCCAAGTAATGTACCATAGATCGTTGTACCCATCTCCGTTGCTGAATATCTGAAATATCAACAAATTAATATCACAAGTAGATAACTATTTCTCTCATAATACTTATGAACAGAGTTGGCCCAGTGAGCAGAGAGAAGTGATGGCCCAGTGGAAACGACCGCGACTTACGAGTTGTAGGTCGTAGGTTCGAATCCAGCTAGGAATTTAGTGTAAATGTAAATGTAAATGCATCCGATAATAAAGTTAACCGAATTTCGCAATATCCTTGCACTAACTGAACTAGTCGAACTTAGGACTATCTCTAATTGGGGCTATTTTGTTTGTCCTACTTTCACGTGGCTGTTAACTATAGTGATTAGTTCTCTTGTTAACTGGCCAATATTTTAGTAAAGCATAAGGACTACTATCCTATGGACTAAAGACGATATGTCTGTAGTGACTACTAAGATGACGACTAACAAAACAACATCATTGGTTACTTTAGAAGTGCAAGAAGTGTAAATTAAGTGTCCGCACTAATAAACCTTTTATTGTAAAATTGTTTGTTCTGTTCCCGCAGACAAACCGTGAAAACGGTTTTGCGGGGCATAGTAATATGTAAAGGTTTTTTTTATAAAATTAGTTTAAGATAAATAAATAAATAATAATATCATAATAGAGAATATTGAAGAAGTAAACATATTGCGCCACAAATAAATTAGATTATGAGCAAGAGAATGATGATAAAGTATCCTATTTCTACAGATACCAAAGAAGAGAACAACTCACCCTGACAGAGTCCATGACCAGTATCATGTTCTTGAGCGACTCCAGCGCCGCCTCGGTGAGCGGGTCGTCGGGCGACGCCGACACCAGCGCGCGCGCCACGTGCAGCACGCGCGCCCACAGCGCGCCGAACGTGGGCCTCGGGGCCAGCGCCGCCAGGTGCTGCAGGAACACCTGGGCGGGCACAGGCGTAACATAATAAACAAGCTTTTCATAGAACACGATAAGCTATAAACAAATTATAGAGGCAGGAAAATGAGGGAGTAATCAATAACTCTTAATGAATTAACTCAATACACAAACAAAATTGATATTCATATGCAAAAACAAGGCAATTAAAAACAAAAACAAAGAACAATTCACTGTCCATTCCAAGGTTCCTTGCAAGAAGTCGCAGAAAGCGATAAGGCTACCCATTGCATATTTTGTAGTGTTTGATTTATTTTTTATTATGTATTTATATGGTGTACACACAGCTACACATCAAACTATACAATTCCAGTTTACGCTGACCTCGCATTCTACGGAAATCCTATACAATGCGAGATCAACTTATACTAGAAATGAATAGCTTGATGTGTAGCCGTATGTACAATGAAGTATTTAAATAAATAAATAAATAATATGCACACAAGCTATATCACCGATGAATTAGCTTTAATTAAATATAATGATTTACGCTTTACACATTAAATGACAATACACAGAAAGATAATTGTGTCAGTTTAGAAGGATGTACAGACAATAAATTAAAACGGTTTACCCTTTTAAATCATAAGAAAGCACTAGGGCATGAATCTCGGAATCTCGGAATATCGTAATATCGGAATCTCGGAACCCAAGTTCCGATATTACAATTCCGATACTGAGTGATCCAATATCGGAATCAGACAATTTTTTCTATTTCAGTTTTAATTAAACTAAACCTATATTTCAACTCCTTGTGCCTTCCTGTTGCCAGCTCGCTAATCATGCGATACAAGAGCTATAATAGTGTTGGTTGTCTGTCTCGCTCACTCTTTATCTGCGCGTGTATGTCTTGTTCATTCACACAAACGAACAAAATATCCTGTCAATCAGTTGCGCTCGTGAACTGTGTAAGTTAAAGGCTCGTGAAGACTATGGGGCGGTATCGCGGGCGCGGCAGGCATATTGCTGCCTGTCGCGCCCGTGATATCGCGCTACGTGTTTGTGTTTTATGTGGCTACATGCAACGTCGTCGCTTTAAAAGATGTAAGTACAAATTATTATTTAATTGTTGTTTTCCAATTCAAGTGTTTAAATGGTTTTATAATTGTGCTAGCTCAAAATAAAACAAAAAAGCACCGATAATTACGAGGGTCATTCAATAAATACTTAGCCTACAAAAAGTAAACGAAAATTTTGGAAAAGTGGCAATTTATTTTTCAACAAAGTCTCCTTTTAGTTCGATACACTTAGCCCAGCGATGCTCCAACTTTTTTAACCCGTCCGAAAAATAGTTTTTGTCAAACTCTGCAAAATAGGCCTCCGTGGCGGCGATGACCTCCTCATTCGATCCATATCTATTCCCGGCGAGTGATTTTTTCAGATTAGGAAACAGAAAGAAGTCACAAAGGGCCTAATCTGGAGAATACGGTGGATGGGGCAACAATTCGTAGCGTAATTCGACCAATTTGGCCATGGCAACGGCAGACGTGTGAACCGGTGCGTTGTCGTGGTGAAACAGCACTTTTTTCTTCGCCAGATGGGGTCGTTTTTTCTTTAATTCGGCGTCGAATCGGCCCAATAAATCGGCATAGTAAAGCCCTGTAATTGTTTTACCCTTCTCGAGGTAATCGATGTAGATCACACCTTGTGAATCCCAAAAAACGGTGGCCATAACTTTTCCGGCCGATTTTACATTTTTCGCCTTCTTTGGAGCACGTTCCCCGGTCTGTATCCATTGTTTTGATTGCTCCTTGGTCTCTGGTGTGTACCAGAGGATCCAGGTTTCATCGACGGTCACAAAACGACGCAAAAACTCCGCTGGATTCCGCTTAAACAGCGCCAAACACGTCTCCGATGTGGTCTCACGGTTGCGCTTGTTTTCTGGTGTGAGTAAACGCGGCACCCATCGCGCCGACAGCTTTCTCATGCCGAGTTCCTCGTGAAGAATATGATGCACTGTTCCTTCTGAAATGCCTACAGTCTCAGCTAGCTCCCGAACCTTCAATCGGCGATCTGCCAATACGAAATCATAGATTGTTTTAATGTTTTCCTCCGGAGCAGCTGTTTTCGGTGCACCTGGACGTGGTTCATCAAAAACCGACGTACGGCCACGTGCAAACTCGTTGAACCAATTCTTGACGGTGGCCATCGATGGAGAAGAGTCACCGTACACAGCATCCAAGCGCTCTTTGATTTCGATGCGCGTTTTCCGTTCCAAAAATAGGAATCGAATCACCGAACGATATTGCTCTTTTTCCATTTTTGTAAAACCGATCGACACGTTCGCTTCCATAAGTTGTCAAATTAAAACAAATGAAGGGATTGGAATGAAAATTTGAAAAAAGAATTAAAAAAGATTGTGCTACACTGTGGCAAAACTCTTTTGAAACTACAGCGCCCTCTGGCGATGAGGCTAGGTACTTATTGAATGCACCTCGTATTCTTTCGTTCGGCTCGTACAAAGATTGTTTCTCCATTTCCATTTCGTAAACTAAAATTGTAAACAGAAGTTAATAATTTGTGTGTTAATGTTTAAAGTTTGTACAATTATTTAGCTGCATTACATAAAACATTTTTTTTGCAGGGCTTCATCAGGAAGAAAGCCACATACTACGAATTTCTCAAGAAACGCTCATCAAATGTATGGGATAATTTTCATCGATCGGATGACGGCCAAACCGCTAAGTGCCAGATATGTTAAAAAAAAACTAAAAACTACTGGTAGGTCTACTACGGGCTTGCACACACATTTACGAACTGTGCACTCAAACATCACTGCAGTTGGACCCCCTTCATCGGAGAGTACTCCAAGCAAATCAACATCACAAGAGCAGACGACAAAGCTCAAGAAACGGAAACAGATAGGTCTTCAGAATCAATGGAAGCTATTGTTTTTCGAATGACCGCTTTAAATGGTGCAAGTTTCAGATTCTTTGCTAAAAGTCAAGATCTTCGGCAACACTTCAAAAAAATTGGATACGACTTACCGAAAACGCCAAATATTATTGTGAAAATGGTTCTTGAACAAGTGAAATGTTTTTTATTGTACTCAATCCAACCTCATACCGAATTTGTGCAATTTATTAATAAAATGTGCAATTTCTAACGAAATAACGAAATTCCGATATTGAGATCTAATATCGGAAATCAGTATCGGAATTGAAAACCTTCCGATATTACATGCCCTAGAAAGCACCATATTATTTGTTTTTAACTAAATATTAAAGTAACAAAAATTCTTGACCATATGAAATACTGATATTATACGTAAAACTAGCAGTGTTAACCGATTTTCGTTTCTGACCGTACATAAAACACAGTCTGAACAACAAACAAAATTATGAATTCACAAACGGTCAATTAAAAATCAACTTAGAGTACATAACGCTAAAGAATATAATTGAGGAATTGGCAACGAATGTAAATTGAAGTTGAAGTCTGAATTCAAATATTCCCGTTATAATCTCAGTCAACAAAATATTCGTTTTCTCAACTCCAAATGTGTCCATCGTTGACTAGTTGATCCTCCACAGGATTCAGCATGCTGTAGAGCCACTGAGGTCCACATGAACCAAGCACTTAGAGACTGTCTGAGTGCTTGGCTCGTGTAGCCCCTCCAGGATACCGCAGCCCCGCGTCGTGGTGCGTGCAGATGTGTAGGTCTTCACCCCTCGCATGAGGTGGCTGACTTTATGTTATGAGAGACATGCCAAAGTGACAAATGCATCGCAACCAAAATGGTTTTAGGACATTTTTATTACAAACAGTCAATCAAAAATCAACTTAGACTACATAACGCTAATGAAGATAATTGAGTAAGTGGCAGTGCATATAAATTGAAGTCTGACTTCAAGTATAGTTTATTCACAGTCAACAAAATATCAGTCTTCCAGACTCCAAATGTGTCCATCGTTGCGTAGCAGATGATTTACAGGATTCAGCGCGTCAATGTGTTGAAGAGCCACTGAGGGCCACATGAGCCAAGCACTTAAAGACTGTCTAAGTGCTTGGCTCGTGTGGCCCCCAGCACACCCCGCGCCGTGGTGCGAGCAGATGTGCAGGTGTTCACCCCTCGCATGACATGGCTGTCGTTACATCATGCGTGGAGTGGTGAGGGGTGGTGTTCAGTCTTTAGGCTATTTTCTTGCATAAAAAAAAACATCTAAAAATCAATCAAAACTAGTTCGATGACACTTACACTATAAGGCCTTGGCTAATGAGACACAAATACTGATCTGTTGTTCGTGACAAATGTAGGAGTTGGCTTGTCTCAAAAGGTTGAACTAGGCCAGGCGCCATGACCTCCTTTACTTAAACACATAGTTTTTTATTTAAAAAAAAAAAATATATATATTTACTAAAAATAAATATATATTTATTGTAGACCATTTATTTTTTGTTAAGTTGACAGGCCTGCACTGTCTTCCCATACCTATTAACACTGTAATTTGATAGATTGTGAAAGCCAAGCAAGCATTTTTAAAAGAATAACCGTGGAGTTTCTTGCCAGCTCTTCTCCATAGGAAACGACCGATTGGAACCATGCACCTAGCTTCTGACGATAAGTGCCCATGTAGGGTTAATATTTTGAATTAAAAAAAACCTTAACGCACATCACAATGAGGGATTTCTGAAATGGCGTTCACTAGATGGCCGCACTAAGACGTCAGGTCGGGGCACCTGTCAAAAGTGTCAAAGCGCCTATATTTTCTTTAGCCCTGACTGAATGATGTACAATCGAATGAAAAGAATGATGAGTCATCATATATTTTCTGTTCATAGTTGAAATTAAAGACATTTTTTGGCGGCAACTGGTGGCGTGAATTTACATGAAAACCCTCACTATAAAGATAAGCCGTGCTAATAATTTAGAAAACAATCATTAACCCGTTGAACGCCAGACTCCGGATACCTAAGTTCTTATGCACATGCACCAACGGTGTAACACGCGACATTTAAGAGAAGAGAGATTTTTTTTCTTCATTAATTGGTGAAAATATCACTGTGAATTCACGTAATTAAAAATGTTCAAAATCTAGTCGCAATCTTATTTCAGCTATAATCAATATCAAAAACATGCCAAAAAAATAGGCAGGTTAAGAAGTATTTTCGAGAGATTATGACTGAAATTATTATTACCTCAAAAGACCATCACAGACCCCAATCTGCTCGCTGTCCAAAAAGGGCCAGGCCCAGGTCGTCGGCGCGTTGTGTTATACGCACGCCTCAAAGAGATGTCCGCACAAGTGTAAGGGTCCACTAGGGCCGATGCCTGCCGAGGTCGTGGGAAGGTACGAAAGGGTTACCGAGGCCCCTGGCAACACAGGCAACGGAAGGAACACGGGTGGGTTTTAGTCAGTCAGAGTCTGACACACCCTCTCGCTACCCAGAGCGGGAGAAGTTATTTGATAATTTCTTCTCATCCAAAAAAAAAAAAGACTCCAATGTGCATGGTCTTGACAATGTCTGCACTTTAAAAAAGACAGTGACTTCTTAGTTTGTTTCGGTATTTCTTCTCAGAGTAGTCAGATAAGAAACATTGACATAGTCTAGTTAAAAAAAAAATAACATAGGCAGTCATGGGGACTCCCGACAGAAGTGAAAAGTTAATGCGACTAAAGAAGTTTTCACTTCAATAAAATAATGATTATTACTACATAAAAGATAGCTTGATCTCTGCGACATATGTCAAACTGACATTCCTAGGGCTGTCAGGATATAAAAAATTGTCGATAGAAATTATCGACGTTTCTTACTATTATCGAAGCTAATGTACCATATAATTGGGTTTAATTTAATTACAAACGTTACTAAATTCATCATCATCTGCCCAGCCTTTTCCCAACTATGTTGGAGTCGGCTTCCAGTCTTACCGGATACAGCTGAATACCAGTATTTTACATGGAGCGACTGTCTATCTGACCTTTACAACCCAGTTACTGGGTAACACTGGTAAGACTGGTTTTCAGACTTTCGAGCTTCTGACGACCCGTAACGACTGTCAAAGATCTACAAATGACAGCCGGGACCCGTGCGGCTGTTGTTACTTAGCCAAAAGCCCCTAATTTACAAACGTTACAAAATTTAACGAATATTTTAATATAAAATGCATTTATTCTCTTTAAGGAGTACACCCCAAATCCATATCTGAATCAGTTTCTGAATCGCTAGAACAATCTTGTAAATTTATTATAAACTCTTGTTCGCAAATATTATCAAATCGGACATCCCCAATAATGTTATGATATTAAAACATACAATAAAATTAAAAGATAAATTAATTTTAAATTAAGTTTTATTTAAAATATCGATAGTTTATAGTCTGTGGTCGCGATGAATCATCGCCCATCACTAATTAGGTCGGCGTGCCCATAAAATATGACATTGACAGGTACTGTCTGTACTATTATGAAATTCAGGACTTCATAGGCGTGATTTTACTGACAGCTGTCGCAGAGATCGAGCTATCTTTTATGAAGTATAAAACACAATCTAAACAATGCACAGTATACGGAAATTAAACTTTTCACGTGGTCAAATTAACTTCACTTACTGGTACTACAGCGTGTCGGGCGGGGGTGTGGGTGTGGGTGACGCGAACTCATAACTTTTCCCCTACAAAAAATCGCTCAATGCGCCAGAAGTTTCACTTCAAAAATATTTTTGACATCCAATGTGATTATAGAAAAACCTACTCAAAAATAAATATAATTAATCATCAATTCGAACGTTCTTAAAATACAGGAATCGCTCTACTTCTGTCGCTAAAATAGGTATTTTAAGGGTCCATAATTTACCTTGCACATGATAGTATTAGCTCGCGCTGTGGCGTCGGCTCTCCTGGGCAGTTGTTCCAGCAGAGGGAACAGGACACTTTGGAAGCACGCCTCCCAGCCGTTGCCACCCATCGCGGACAGTCCTGGGACTAGAAGCGCTCGTTGGAGATAGGCTATAGCGCTGTTTGATACCTGGAAATAGAGGCAATTTATTTGATGCCACTACATCTATTGCACACAATTACATTACATTACATTACACTATATTTATCATCTATCACTATTTACAACTAAATTGTAAATCAACGCAAAGTGACGTCGAGTCTGTCTGCGAAAGAGCAGGATGAGCTGGACAGATTTAGTAAAGACAAGCTGTGCGCCAAATGGGATTTCCCATCGGCATAAATGCCGAGTTTCCATACAAAGTTTCATATCCTATTTAACATTTTTTTTTAATATTTCCTTAGAGTTCATCTTTCTTATAAAAGGTGATCCAATTCGAGGTTCCTAACTTAAGAAATACACAAAATGTAACAATATCTTAACACGTTGACGGACACGCCGGTTATGACATTCATTAGGAACTTGCGCAGAATGACGCGCCGGTTATACCCTTCGATATTTTTTTGTACTCTAGAAGCACAACTGCTTTAGCAGACGAATTTCCATACTGCTACCATATAGTTCATCATCAAGTGCCCCCAAATTAAATTATTCGAATTGCTAGGTGTCACTTATCATGTCTTTTTACCGCTTCCAACGTACTAGTACTTGGAAAATTTGTGTGCGCACTCACACTTACGCAGCGTTCATAGCAGCGGCCATTGTAGAAGGCATTGGCGAAGGCTATGGCCGGTGCTGTCTTATTTAAATACTTTGCCTTTTTTACGCGTGACAGTACGGCTAAAACCTTTCATACAAAATTCTTGTGTCAAGATAGGGTTTCAAAATCAAGCAGTGTCCGCGAACGTGTTAAATTATTTTTTCTTTAATCGAATTTTAGTGTTATTCATTTATTACGGAAAATTATGATAGGCAAATGGCTGCCCTCTGGACCTGCTGCAGCAGTGGATTCTTTCGAGGTCATTTTCGATGACTTGTTCGCAAATTTCGTGGGTTATCTCGGCAATAACTTGGCGGATGTAAGTTTTTTGGTGCTCCAACGTTGCAGGTGTGTTGGTATAGACGCGAGTCTTAAGCAAACCCCACAAAAAACATCCAACGGCGTTAAAACGCACGATCTTGGCGGCCAGTTGACGTCACCGTAACGTGAAATAATGCGACCTCTGAACGTTTCACGCATAACATCCAACGCAAACACTACTGAACAATTTTAACGCGTTGAGCAACGGTAAAGCGATTAATTTCGTAAAGAAGAATGACCATTTTTCACCTGACTATGTATAGAAATGAAATAAATCTTAAAATTCAGCTAATTCAATTGTATATTAATTACGCTTATCACAATGTTAAAAGAAACGCAGGAATAAAATATTTTTTAATTTTTACCATGTTTTGAGCGCATCTCAACTACCCATTTTTTACGACGTTCCATTTTACACAAAAAGTCAAGTAGCAGACTTGACTTTTTCAATTCTATTTCTGAGTTTTATACATTAATTAAAAACAACAAAATAATTAAATAAATTAATCATGCAGTATGTATTTGTGTTCGCACGAGTGAAACGGATTTTTTTTGACATTTGACAGTTCTGCGATTGGCATCGGCGCAGTCCTTCATTGTTGCGCTTGCGTCTCGTTGTGTACTGTGCCATTTTGTGTGTGTTACTACTTTTTCCCGCCCCTGGACCTCGATGTCTTCCTCATCCAACGAATAATGTGTCTGGCAGAGCTGGTATAGTCGAATATTATTGTAATTGTTTGATCGGTCGACGGACCATAGGATGTTGCGCTCACGTCATGACATTAGTGTGGTACCTTGGATGGGCTAGGTATCAAAAAAATATCTCTGCTCCAGCAGAATTTCCGGATGACGTAGTTATAAGAGATTAAGATGAAAATGATGATAATTAATAAACCATTTCACTTTAACATAGTGTTTTATTTGTTTTCCCGTTTTTTTCATCAGGTAGGTACCTATGTATGTAAGTATGTACCGCGGCCAATAAAATGTGTTGGGTAGATAAGTGATCACTTTTGACAATACAAGAACTAAGTTAGACTTTCTTTAAGTATATAAACTATCTCAACTATCGTTTTTTACTAAAAATGTAGTTAGTAACTGTTAAGTAGGTGCTTATGTGTTGGTTTCAAGGAATTCACAAAGTAAAAAAGACGTTTTACCATAGCTAGATAAGTGTTCTGATTTTAGACTAAACTTCGAGCTTTAATAATTTGTTCTAGCACATTTATTTCTATATTATCTATTTGGTAACGGAAAATCCTAACCTAAAAAGAGTAAAAAGTAACATTCATATTTTTTGGTTTTCGCAGCGTTTAAATCGTAAAAATGACTATAAGACTTTATTGTCTAAACTTATAGGTAGTCTTTCTACTATACCTCATAACTATACATTAACTTTCATTATCAGGTTTTTAAATGTATGGGAAGTGGGCATTGTTCTTTATTGTTACAAACTAACATTTGACGTTTGAAACACGCGCCATTACTAACTGCTGTCAAAATTACAGTGTTGCTAATATAGAAACCTCGTATATAGTATTGTACCTTAGCTCTAAGCCTTTGTAACACATTTAAAATTATAAGTAAAATTTCAAGCTTCTAGATACAGAGGTTTAGAAAAAAAAAAATCATATATTAACTGACAGACAACGTACAGTACAGGTCTCCCAAAGTGATAATGCGCATAGAAATCTTCGTCACTGTTCGGCAACGGTCGTATTCCCCGAGCGTCGGAAGACGATATGTGTATAGAGTGGTTAAGTGCATTTTCTTCATGCGTAATTTTGTAGAATTATTATTTTTAATAACTAAGCTTCCGGGAATACGACAATTAGCGAAGATCTGCATGCGCATTATTAATTTGGGAATACTGTACGTTGTCTGTCAGTGAATATAAGAGTTTTTTAGGTAGATTTTACATATTTAGCGCATAAACGTGCAGTTTCAAAGTCAAGGGGAAAGTATGTATCAGGTTGACAGGGCGACGTTTTGCGTAGATGTGACGCATATTTTGCCCCAACTTGTTCTTTTTCTCTTCTTTTTGTGTTTGTGTTCTTCCTTTGCGTTATGTTTACCCCAAATAAACGGATTTTCTTTCTTTCTTTCTTCTAGGTTACAATAGAATGGAATTATTGTTCATCTATTTTAAACTGACCTGTTTCCGTCTGTCTGTGCAGAATTGTGCGATACCTTGAAGCAATGGTTTCCAAGCAACTTCCCATAAATCATATTCTTCGGCACCTGAAATTATTAGAATTGTATAATATAACTGGTCGACAAATTATGAATTAATTATAGCAAGAGGTTGGGTTTTAATATTTTGTGTATTATATTCTAGTAACGTGTTGATAATTCCCTGACTTTTAGTCTGTGCTGATAAATGTATTTCTTTCTTCGTTTATTTCACACTGCGAACGCCAGACCCATTACCAAACCTCAATTGATTGAATGGTATTCATGTCTATAATTATTAAGAGTTATAATTTATTCTCTTAATAATTATAGACATGAATCTTATTTAATCAATCAAATAACAGTGAGCAGTGGTGGCCCAGTGGTAACAACCACGACTTACAAGTTGTAAGTTCTAACCCAGACAGGTGCTTTACATAATCAGCCTATAATGTTCCCACTGCTGGGACACAGGCCTCCTCTCTGTGAGAGGGAGTGGGCCGTAATACACCACAGACGACAGGCGTTTTACTTTGTGTAAATTATTTCATCACCACTGCTCTCAAAACGGTGAAGGAAAACATCGTGAGGAAACCAGCATGTCCTAGAACCAAAAACTCGAAGACATGTGACATCTACCAACCCGCACTTGGCCCGCGCGGTGGATTACGGCCCAGTCCCTCTCAGAGAGGAGGCCTGTGTCCTAGCAGTGGGAACATTATAGGCTGATTATGCAATCAAATAACAATGTTAACATTAAGTAGTATCATCTGTAGGTACACTTGATTTTTGCTAGTTAACAAAACAGGTAGGTGTTGCAACCAGCACCCTTACTAAGCTAAGATAAATTGACACACAGAATTACAATGATTTTTATAGTTTACTAGCTGCGCCCCGCGGTTTTGGGATGAAATATACTTTACGACCTATTCTCATACCTACCAAATATACATACAAAATTTCATAAAAATCGGTCGAGCCGTTTCGGAGGAGTGCGACCACAAACACCGTGACAAGAGATTTTTTTTATGTTAGATTTTTATAGATATGTAGTACTCACTTTGTCCCTGGTCGGCCTCGTCTCTCCACCACTTGAATATCTGTGCGGTGCGACTGTGTAATGTATGCATCAAGTCTAGTAGCTGTGAACAACGAACGTCGGCATTATTCAATTGCAAATTTCTGACCTCCATACGGGTGAAGTCAGAGATCAGAGAGAGTCAGATACGGGCAAGCGCTAGTTATTAGTATTTTCGAGAGTATATGAAAAAGATTTTAATAAAATCTTTCGATTGGTCAATGTTGACGATATCTTTATTAGAAAGATCCTGCTTTGATGTTAAAGAATCAATAAAAAAAAAAATAGGGCAGGAATTCTAAAACTGGTTTATTCTTGACTGCTTCGCATACTCAAGAGGATCTCTGCTCTGTCATCATCATCTGCCCAGCCTTCGAACTATGTTGGGATCGGCTTCGAGTCTAACCAAGTTGAATACCAGTATTTTACATGGAGTAATTACCCATCTGACCTCCACAACCCAGTTATTATTTAACATGATACCCTTTGGTAAGACTTGTTGTCAGACTTTCGGGCTTCTGACGACTCGTAACGACTGTCAAAGATCCACCATTTACAGATGGGACCAACGGCTTAAGGTGCTTTCTGAGGCATGTGTCTTTACTCTGCATCCAGTAGAACTAAATGCGTCAGACTTTATGTAGGTAACTGTAATACAGGACTTCCGAAGCGTAGGTTCCAAAATCCGTTAAGACTGATTAGATTTTTCCAAGGGGAGAGCGAGAGAAGAAAAACGAGAAGTTATTTTTAAATTGTATTGTTTCTGTTCCTTACCTGTATGCTGATCATATGGTACTGGTCAAGAGTGTCAACTTCTTCGTCGCTGGAATCATCGTAGCGTTTTCTGCCAGAACTCGGGCGAGATTTGCGACCGGATCGCGATTTGCTAGATTTTTTGCCTGTAGAAAACATTACCATTTTAGTACTAGGTTTTACTTAGATTTCTTGGCGTAGTTTTTGTTGGCATACAGATTGTGACCCAAAACAATATTTATAATTTAAAAATTAAGATCGACGTCCACTTTCGATAGTTGCGCACGTCCTTCGTATGTATATTCGACCTCGTAACATGCTTTACAATTTTTGAAAATAAATCCCAGAAAATTTAAACTTCACAAGGGTTGAAACTAATTGTCACATAGACAAATAGACATTGTCATTTAATAACGTGTTAGTGGCATTCGACATTACATCAAGATCGTGTTTTGTAAATCACTGCATTGTGAGCAAAACTTCCGCGGCAGAGGGGTTGCTAGGGGACCGAACGAGGGTGTATCAAAGATTTTTTCATTTGAATGACTGTTATAGAAGACATTAGCTGTCTACCATCGTGCAGCGTGGCCCGCGCGAACAGGCGCACGGCGCGCACGGCGGCGCGGCAGTTGTAGGGCGTGACGTGCGCCACGTCGCGCACCACCAGCGCCAGCGCCTCGCAGCAGCGCGCCAGCGCCGCGCCGCGGTGCGCGCGCAGCGACACCGGCCCAAAGGTGTCGATTGAGTCCGGGGATTCGGTCTCGTTCTTTACCTGTAGGGTAGAGAAGGAGGTTGTAAGGCGAGGTTTATTTTTATGAAAATACCACAATTTTGTGAGAATTAATTGACGTATAAATTCGAATTATTCATTCACTGGTGTATCCTGACATGTGCCAGCTGTCACTTTCTTCGTAATAAAATGGTCATATTTATTGTATTCTAGACTTTTACACTTATTATACATTAATTTTACACTTATATAAATCGATAAAACTAAACGATCACCATTACAATAGATATGGCCATTTTATTACACAAAGTGGCAGCTAGCACATGTCAGATTACTCCGGTGAATTAAAAATTCAACTTTAGGAAACAAGTTTGCGTGACCATAAATAACTTAAGACGTGTATACAGGCGGTACTCATGTTGAATGCTAAAAATACCGCCCCAGGATCCGACGGCTTACCTGGGAAAGCCAGGCCTTGGAGACTTACGGGCCTTGACTTAGGAGGCTCCTAAGCGCATGCTTGAAGAGAGGCTAGTTCCCACTTCGTTGGAAGACGGGGAAACTGATCCTCTTGACGGAAAGCCAGTTTGGTTTCCGCAGGGGGCGCTCTACGGTGGACGCTATCATGCGCGTGCGAGCCCTCACGACGGGGATGCTGTTGCCCAGGGTGGGGTCGTCTTGGCGGTGTCTCTAGACATCGCCAATGCCCTTAATACCCTGCCCTGGAGTTGCATCTGGAAGGCACTACGGTACCACCGGATGCCGACCCACCTCTGCCATGTGGTCGAGACCTATCTGACGGACAGGGCCGTCATCTACCCCTGTCACCAGGGAGTGTGGAACCGGCAAGAAATGTCGTGCGATTTCCCACAGGGATCGGTCCTGGGGCCGCATCTGTGGAACATCGGATATGACTGGGTGCTGCGCGCCGACCTCTAGCGGCGTCAGCGTAGTGTGCTACGCTGACGATTGGACACGTTGGTCCTGGCGCAGGGGAGGTCGCACCAGGCGGCGGCCGAAGTAGCGGCACGCGGGATAGTGGCAATCGTCGAAAGGATCCGGCAATTGGGACTCGAGGTGGCCCTGCACAAGTCCGAGGCCATGTGTTTTCATGGTCCTCGGAACGCGCCACCATTGGGGTCCCAAATAACGGTACGAGGGGTTTACATCGAAGTCGAGTCGACGTTAAGTACCTGGGACTCGTCCTCAACAGCCGGTGGAACTTCGTGGAGCATTTCCGACGTTTGGCTCCCAAACTGGAGCAGGCGGAGGCTGCCTTGAAGCGGCTCCTGCCCAATCTAGGGGTCCAAACGCCTCCTGCCGGAGGCTCTACGCGGGGGTCGTGCGGTGCATGGCGCTTTACGGGGCTTCTGTGTGGGCACTGCGGCCAGCCCGTCGGTTGAGCGCGGCCCAAAGGGTCATCCGGCTGGTCCGGGGATACCGCACGATCTCCTGTGAGGCAGCGAGCCTCCTTGCCAGATTACCACCATGGGATCTGGAGGCAAAAGTCCTCGCGCACGTGTAGGAGTGGCGCGAGGAGGCGATACGCCGGGGCGTAACTCCGCTGCCACGAGAAATCGCAGCACAGCGGACGGAGCTCCGGCGGGATCTCATGGCGACATGGAAAGTGCGGTTGTCGCAACCCAGTGGTGGGCACGCCACAATTACGGCGATAAGTCCCCTTTTTGACGAGTGGCTAGAGAGGCGCTACGGCGTCCTCCCCTTCCGCCTGACGCAGGTCCTCACCGGACACGGCAGATTCGGGAGGTTCCTGTGTCGGATACGGTGGAAGGAAACGCTCGGGTTTCACCACTGTGTTGATCGTCCGGAGGACACGGTGGAGCATACGGTGGAGGTCTGCCCGGCTTGGGCAGAGCACCGCCTTGTCCTCGTGGAGGCGACCGGCGCACGGTGGATCGAAAATCGGCTGTAGAAGACATAGGATCTCGATTTCTTAAATGTTATTTTTTTTGCTGGAAATGACTTCTGCTGATCATTACTGTTCTATAAAATGTCATATGAAGTAATTGTGTGCACAAATGGAAGAGTTATCATTTTTATAAGAAAAAAATGTATGGAGCTGACATGAAAAATGAGGATATCTCTGGAATCGCAAGGTTGGCCGTTATATCCTTGCACACTGTTATAGTACTATTTATTTGTGAATTTATGACATACTTAATATCGCGGCATCACTTGCGATTTTTTTTTTTAAATCTTCAAAATTAAAAAAAAAACAAACTATATGATACATTTTAATGCTTAAATATGGCTATACCAAGTGTGATTTACAATATTTTTTATGCTTAGACCAAAACATTCTAAGAAATCACAAAGTCGTATTACCTACTTATTTGAAATGACATGGTAATTATGAATTACGTAATACGTAATTTTGTCTAATGCCTTAAGTCCACATTAGCTAATGATTAAAAAAACTTAATACCTATATACCTAGTTAAAAGGATACGTACCAAAATAATTTGGGGTACTCGCTAATTTAGCAATTAGTGCAGGATTAACTTAATGAAAGTAATTAGATAAATGTGATACCATCATTAGTCAATAAAAATAAATAGTCAAACATTGGATTCACAACTTCAGTTCATTTAGAGCATTTCTAATACTAACATCTATCCTACCGTGTCTTTTTACTCAGTGATCGTGAATAATTGGATTTGTTTGTTATTCTGAGCAATCAGAATGCTTCGTCTTTCGATCATGAAATATTGTTCAACACACTTGTTATTCGACTGGGCTCTAGCCTTTCAGATGAAGACAGTGTTACCGTGAAAGAATTTTGTCGAAGATTTACACGGGCAGTTCAAAAGAGATGGTTACGATCCCACAGGAAAAGTGAAGTTTTTAGACGTGATTACAGTAATTGGCTTGAGGCAAATATTGACTGGCCAAACTGCGTGCAAACCAATTTGCTCATTCAAGAATCAACAAGTGAAAATATTTCTACTGAACCTGTACCTGAACCTGTACCATCAACTTCAACAATGAAATCAACTTCAACGATGACAAAAAGATCTCGAAAGCCGTTTGAAGATCTAAGTAACAAGCAGAAGAAGAGACGATCTGATGAACACATAGATATCCGGAGATATGCCTTCATTGCGGAATAGTAAGGAGTCCTAGTGCCACCGCTTATCTCCCACCAAAATAATTACAACATTAACAAATAGTGTACCTACGACACACACTTAAAATTTGAACACGCACACTAAGAAGAAAGCAGCTACATAAATCAATTTCTAATAGCACACATACATAGAATGGGCGGGGCATTCACTTGTAAACATTTGCTATTTGCGAACATTCAATGCACACGCATGTAAATAGGGAGTCGAAAGCGATGATCGATCATTTTTATCGATATTTAATTTTAGCACATTCTTGTATTATAATAACTTTGTTTAATTTTCTTTAAATATTTTTAGGGTTCCGTAGCCAAATGGCAAAAAACGGAACCCTTATAGATTCGTCATGTCTGTCTGTCTGTCCGTCCGCATGTCACAGCCACTTTTTTAAATAAGTAGTTTTTTAAATAAGTATCTATCCGAAAATATAGTTTATTTTTACTGAAATAAAATGGAAATATTTTTTAAATATTGTATTACCGGTTAAAGGGAACGCTCTCTGTTAAATACGGATATCTATGGTTTAATATCATGCTGTATATTTATATTACTTAATCTTAAAAAAAAATATTTTAATCAAAAATGCCTACCTACATTCAGGTTTGGTTTAATCTTTAGGCGTAATATTAATTTAAGTTTTTTCACTTCACTTCTTGTTTTTAAAAACATTAAATTAATAACTAATTTAACTCTTTTACTATACATGTAATACGAGAATATCCATTGAGTTCTGTAAAAAAATATTCAACTGTAATAATACGAATATCGATAAAAACAGCCGCACGCACTCGATTGCACCTCTCTAAATTCAAAACGCTCGTTGCGTTCGGGAAGATTCGGGCTAGTTCGGGCTAGTTCGTGTCGCTCCGGACGAAAGTTAATAAAACATTTAAAAATTGATTTATAATATAAAACAGTGACTTAATTGTTTACTTACCGGTGGTAGGACACGCCATTTGTCTTCAGGTTGCTGGTATTTGACCTATTTTTACATATAATTACTGCACAACTCGGCATTTTGGTTTTTTACGCATCAATAGTACACTGTACGCAGTTGCAAAGCGACTGAATGAAGCGTACAGCCGCCGTTCGAACATAAGACCAATTTGATAATATCGAGGCGCCGCGTGCCACGCCCCCAAGGCATATCCCTCGATATCCGTGGATGAACATATAGGCGATGACCCTAATGAAGTAGCTTATTCAGCTGCAGCACTTTTGAAAGGAGATGGTCGTGAGGATATTGCATCTGTTATTGAACATATGCTCCAAAATCCAGAAGCAGCAGCAAAAATCAAGGAAATGTTGAACAAACCAGCTCCTTCAACAATATTTTCACCAGAAAAAGCACTGGGTTTGCTACTTTCATTAAAACTATCGAAATGGCAATATATCACATTAAGAGAAACGACTATTCGAGAAGGTTCAAAGGAGATATATCCGTCTTACTATAAAGTGCAAAAAGCTAAGCTACAGTGCTACCCTCCGAAGACATTTGTGACTGTAACGGATTCATCTGCTAAGATTGCACTACAAGCGTTACTAGATTTAACAGTGAACAGAATTTTTTAAACTATTCGTAGTCCTGATGCGATACAAGATAAACAATTGATATTAATATCAAAGTGGGGATTTGACGGTGCATCTAACCAAAGTAGATATAAGCAAAACATAGAGAGTGGTTAAGATGATTCCAGCATATTTATGACCTCTTTGGTTCCATTAAAGTTGACAGCTGACGGTGATACCGTATGGGTGAATCCAAAACCCTGCTCACCTAGGTATTGCCGTCCAGTCCAGTTTAGTTTTGTGAAAGAAACCAAAGACGTTGTCATAAATGAAAAAACTGCAACGGATAACGAAATTGAAGCTCTCGTTCCCTCAAAATGTCAAGGACATGAAATTAGTCACAAATTAATGATGACGATGATTGACGGCAAAATTTGTACATATCTGTCTGAAGCTAAGTCAAATGCGGCCTGCTGCACCTGTGTTTGGCTAAGCCTATAGAAATGAATAAGTTAGATGTCATTGCGTCAAAAACCATTTCTTCTGGTGTGTATGAGTTCGGATTATCATCACTTCATGCCCGCATTAATGTGATGGAATGTCTTCTACACATAGCGTATCGTCTCGACTTCAAAAAGTGGTCTGCAAGAGGAGAAGGTCATCAAGAGTTATTGCATTCACGAAAAAAACTCATTCAAGATCGATTCAAAGATGATCTCAACCTTTTGATTGACATCGTTAAGCAAGGATCAGGCACAACTAACGACGGGAACACAGCAAGGCGGTTTTTTGAATTTCCTGATAAAACTGCAGCGATCACTGGATTAGATGAAGACCTAATACGCAGATTTGCTGTGATTCTGCAAGCTATCACATCTGGAGAGATTGTAGACGTGCCGAAATTTAAAGACTACTCTAGAACAACCGCTGAAAAATACGTGGAACTGAACGATTGGTACTACATGTCATCAACCGTCCACAAATTGTTGATTCACGGAGGGGACATAATTGCAGAAAATGCTATTGTACCAATTGGAAGTCTTTCGGAAGAAGCTTCAGAGGCCCGAAACAAAGACTTTAGGAGGTTCAGAGAACACCATTCGAGGAAAAAGAGTAGACAAGCATCAAACGAGGATATCCTCAATATGCTTATCGTCTCTTCTGATCCTCTAATTTCTTCCACAAGACCAAAATTAAATGCCCACAAGAGGCAGACATACTTTAAGGAAACAGTAGAACTACTGAAACTTCAGGATCAGGAAGGTCCGACAGAGTTCTTAGTAGTTATATCTATTGTAGAGCCTGATTCTGAAGTGGATTCTGATGGTGACGAAGTATAAAATAAGTTAACTTTTATTGTTTATGTTAGGTTAGGTTAAGTTAATATTTTTTTTTTAATAATTTGCTTTTATTTTTAATCATACAATAGACCATTTATTGTTATTGACTAATGGTCACGTTTATCTAATTACCCTCATTATGGTACGTATCCTTTTAACAGGTATATAGGTATTAAGTTTTATTAATCATTAGCTAATGTGGACTTGAGGCATTAGACAAGATTACATATTATGTAATTCATAATTACCATGTCATTTCAAATAAGTAGGTAATACGACTTTGTGATTTCTTAGAATGTTTTGGTCTAAGCATAAAAAATATTGTAAACTACACTTGGTATAGCCATATTTTAGCATTAAAATGTATCATATACTTTATTTTTTTTAATTTTGAAGATTTAAAAAAAAAAATCGCAAGTGATGCCGCGATATTAAGTATGTCAAAAATTCACAAATAAGTAGTACTATAACAGTGTGCAAGGATATAACGGCCAACCTTGCGATTCCAGAGATATCCTCATTTTTCATGTCAGCTCCATACATTTTTTTCTTATAAAAATTATAACTCTTCCATTTGTGCACACAATTACTTCATATGACATTTTATAGAAAAGTAATGATCAGCAGAAGTCATTTCCAGCAAAACAAATAACATTTAAGAAATCGAGATCCTATGTCTTCTACAGCCGATTTTCGATCCACTGTGCGGCGGCAGAGATCTCTCGCGTCCGGCCCTGGTTCAGGCTATGGTACGGAGCGAGAGGGTATGGGCAGCCGTCACCTCCTTCTGCGAAGCAGTAATGATCGTGAAGGAGGTGGCGGGACGTTTGAGGGAAAGGCAAATTTCACGCCCTCTCGCCCCTAGCCAGCGCAGGAGACGCCCTGGGCGTCGGGAATCCCGGGCGGGTTTCCGGCCACCGTAGGCGCGGGCTTGCGGACGGTGAGCAATGGGTAGCTCACCGTCCGGTAAGGACCAGGCCCGGGTCGACGGCGCGTTGTATTCCACGCGCGCCTCAAAGAGATGTCGTCAGCACAAGTGTAGGGGTCCACTAGGGCCGATGCCTGCCGGAGTCGCGGGAAGGTACTAAAGGGTTACCGGGGCCCCTGGCAACACAGGCAATGGAAGGAATACGGGTGGGTTTTAGTAAGTAAGAGTCTGACAAGAGCGGGAGAAGTTATTTGATGATTTCCCACCCAAAAAAAAAAAGGACGTGTATACAGGGTGACTTGTAATTCAACGTATTTTTTTCCAGGACGAGATAGTATGACCGTTTTGCAATATTTAAGCACCACATAGGGCCTAGGGAATTATAATTTAATAACCTACCATCACATTCACATTGTGTGAGTATTGAATAAAATTCAAACATTATTTGTTGGGAAAAAGTCAGATATAAATTTTAAATCTTCTAAATACGAATGTGTTACTAATTCCCTTTAGTGAGTATTTAAACTGATTGGGTGAGAATTTAACTTGAACAGGGATTTTTTTGCATTTTCATTAGGTACTTTTGAAACAGCCTATAAGCATGAAACTTGTCAAGATATCCTTAAAGTGAGTCGTGCATGGCTCGTCAAAACCCACAAGAGAATGTATTAAACTCACCAGTATCCATCCCTGTGTTTGTGGTGAGTGTGACAACTCGCTCTCAGAAGAGGCGCTCGTAGGTCGCCGGTCACTCTCGTCTTCTGAACCTTCTGATCTACTTGATGTGGCGGGACCTGGTCATAACAAGATATGTATTTGTAAAGCAGGCTTTAAAGATAATCCTTTTTTGGGTCAATTAAAACAGTAACATGATTGTATTATTGTCACTTAAACTAGATATTACCTATGTATGTAAGTTGTTGATCTGTGTACATAACATTACACATAATCAGCCTATGTTCCCACTGCTGGGACACAGCCCTCCTCTCTGTGAGAAGGAGTGGGCCGTAATCCACCACGCGGTCTCAATGCGGGTTGGTAGATGTCATATGTCTTCAAATTTTTGGTCTAGGACATGCCGGTTTCCTCACGATGTTTTCGTTCACCGTTTTGAGAGCAGTGGTGATGAAATAATTTACACAAAGTAAAACGCCTGTCTGGGTTCGAACCTACGATCTACAACTCGTAAGTCGCGGCCATTACCACTGGGCCACCACTGCTCTCACTGGATTGATCTGGGTGGTGGGATAAATTTCTATCAAAAGGACTGGTTCGAGACATCAGTAGGAGGAGACAAGTTAAGGAGGGAAAGTCCTTTGCACTTCAGTGGGCGCTATTGGCTGATAACAAATAATGTGTAGATTTCCCTGAAAGTTATAAAGAAGTCAAATACTATTCCGTCTCTGGGAACAGTCAGGGGACGCTTCTGAAGAATTGCTGACCAAAACATGTCACTATTGAAAAAGCAGCCCTAAGTATTTAAAATTGAAAAGACAAACGATTCTTAAAAACGGGATATAAAATTAATTTAATCATCAACACGTAAACTAATTGATTACAATTTACGCTTGAAACACATTTTCACTTATGAAACTTTTTTTACTTAAACACTATCTACCTTCTCAAATATTTTTGTTTGTATGTAAGCTGTCTTATATCTGTGAAAACCTTTAATTTGCCTTATTTTGTTACTCTCAATCGTGTAAAAATGTTTAGCTGTAAGTTTACCTAAAACTGTAAAATAAAATAAACACTTACTGGTAGGATGTGCGTCACTGGGCCACGCGCCGGCGCCGGCGGCACATAACAAAGCGAACACGATGTCCCACTCGTGCGCGCTGTGCACGTTCTGTGCCGAAGTCTTCACTATCTCGTACATGCCGCACGATATCTGCACAAAAAACATACACGGTGTAGATAGAACCATCACCAAGCCGAGAGTCATATATTGTTCCAGTCATTTTATATTGGTAAGACACACGTTGCCTCTCTAAGATTGGAAGCCTGTGTTAAAGGCTGATTATGTTAAGGTAAACTTGAGACAGAAGGTAGGCAGAATAAAGGCAAGATGCAAATACTAGCAAGCCAAAAAAGTTATGCGCTTCGGTAATTTGAAAAGTTTTTTGGAATTTGCTAGAGTTGTTAAGCTCTATTTTTGTACCCATGGTAACACAAAAAAAGTTAGTTCTTTCATAGTTGAAATTTTGAATTTCGCCTTGTCGCCTTGGCAGATCCCTTAAAAACTTGAGAACCACAGACGCATCCGCCTCCGCGGTAGTGAGCCACCAAAAATTCGCATGCGCGGATTTAAAAAAATCTGCATCCGCAACATCCCTACAATACAATACAATTATATTTTTCAAAATCAAAAGTAATTTAGTCGAACTAGGCTGAGAATCCGCACTTTTCGAACGTCACAATTACATAAGACAGTCTCGCAAAACGCCCACCCTTCACCGCTTCCTAGTGGTGGGAAAGAAGTGGCGCAACAAAGACCCCAGCAGCACAGCTGTCTGTTCAATTAGAAAAAAATGGATTCTACAGGTTGAAATTGAAAACTTGCGACAAACTGAAATGGGACATTGTATACATCATTATTAACAACTTTTACTAAGGGACCAAAGCTGTAATCCCAAAAAAAAATCTGCTTTTCCTACATTTTGATGAGGTATTGCGAACATAAATGTAGGGGACAGCAGTTTTTTTTTTTTGGGTTTGTAGCTTTGGTCCCTTAGTAAAAGTTGTTCATAATGATGAGTACAATCTCCCATTTCGATTTGTCGCAAGTTTTCAATGTCACCCTGTATACAATAGTACGCAAAGTAATTTACACTACATGCAACACAAAACAAAATTATTAGCCACATGTCAGCTAGCACACCAGCATAACAAAAAAAAAACTTCGAGAACTATACTCGAGCAGAAATAAAAACGTAAACAGAAATAATACCTAAATAAAAGACTCCAGGCATAAAGAGCGTGACATATAGCTATAGCTGTAACTCAGTCACAAATGATAAACTAGGACCATCGAAGTAAAATAAATAAACTGTTAATTACTAATAACAAAACAAAACCATGGTCAGCAAGATGACCAGTCACCACAAGCAGCACAGGTTCACGAGCATAACGCAAAGATCAGCCATTAGCCCCCTCGCCATATTTGAGGGAAGGAGGCAACCCGACCCCCAACGCTACCGCAAGCAGTGGCATCTAAGGGAGCATGACGAACTTGCTGCCAGTTGCTCCAGTAAGAATAATATAATCAATTGTCGAGGTCGCTAGCTAACCACATATTGCAATACAGCTCATAAAAATAACCATTGTAATGAGTAGATTATGACAATAATAAATGAAAATAAAATGTAAATAAATTGACATAAACAGCCAAACAAAGTAAACAATTATATGAACTCATATAACTGTCAGTAAGTAAGCTAATTCTCGAGGGAGAACATAAATATTGTCTTGAGTTCATCACAGCGACCAATATTTTTTATCGTTAAGTAGTTAAGTAGTCGTTGATAGAATAGTATGCCTTAGAACAAAGGTTGGATTTGACTTTAGCTTTAAATAAGACAGTAACTTGTTATAAAAAGTAATACCAAGCCCAACAAACTAATTATGAACTTTGTGAAGCCGATGAAATGGAGCACGTAATTTGTCCTTATTTCTGGTGTGAATATTGCGCATATCATTGTTTTTAGTTTTAAAGTGTATATTTTGCCTAATATATACACATGTTGGCGACGATTAATTGTGATGTCACCGTGACAATACCATTATCTTTAAAAATATCTCAGAGAAACTCGGCACCTAGCTGATACATTGCTCGAACAGCTAGTCTAGAACAAATATATTTTGAATGTCGATGGCTTTTCCCCATAGCAGAATACAGTAGGATATAACGATATGAAAATAACTAAAACAGACTAATCGAGCTATATCAACATCAGTGTATTGTCTTACTTTCCTGATGGCGCGGCGGCGTAAGCGGCCGAACTGAGCCTACCCGCTAGGCTTGATATATATATCAAGCTTCAGTGGGGCCCTCGTATGAGGGCCCCACTGAAGTTTGGCATCTCCTGTTATGCCCAGAAAAACTGCCGAGTCTAGTTTCAAGAACCTCTTTATCCAAGACGATGTTGGGTCCTAGATTACTAATATTCGGTAAGGCGAACTTTATACATTTCATTTTCTTGGCATTGAGAACTAAGTTGTTTGTCGTAAACCAATCCGTAACCATTGAAAGTGCACTGTTTACGTCGTCTAAATCTTGTCTATTCCTGTCTACTTTAAAAATAAGAGAGGTATCATCTGCAAACAGTACAACATCACAGATACCCTTGAAATAGAATGGTAAGTCATATACACTAAGAATAAGAATGGACCCAGTATTGAGCCTTGTGGTACACCTTACTGAACTAGAAGCCCGAAGATTTTACACCATTAACATCTACACATTGCAACCTATTATGTAAATATGAACTTATTACTTTAAGAGCTTCATTTTGGACACCGTAATGATGTAGTTTACGCACAAGCGTGTCATGTTGCACGCAATCAAAAGCTTTGGAGAGATCACAGATACCAAGAAGACAAGAACTCCAATAGCATTTTGCGAGTTCTCCTATGCGTTAAATATGTGTTTCAGCAGTGCAACACCCGCATCTGTTGTCGATTTATTTATTCGATGCCACTGCGTATCATATCCGAGTGGAAGCTGTTCCTGGGGTTCAAGTCTTGTTGTGAGTTTGCTGTACTTCCTTCTGCCCAGCATATTCCTGTTTTGCGAAGCGCCGAATCAGCGCAGGCATATTTGGTATGTGAGCGAGTCGTCTTACAGAACAGATGGAACATACCCGCGACCTTCACCAAGTCGTCAATCCAGCTTGTCGTGTTGTTGCTTGTGTTACCAGAAGATGCCACTCAAATCCTTGTTTCCAATTGACGCTATTTACACTTATACAAATATCAACTTTACGCAAGTGTTTATTAAGCTGATTTTAGAATGATAATTCAATTCTTTGTTCCACATCACATGTATTTTACAAGATCTGAATAATAATTACACGTTCACGTGGACCCTGTCGGGCACAAAAATTTAATACAATAGGAATAGTAGCCACTGACATTTATGTACAGCCCCAGAACATACGTTCTTATCTTTCACTTACGCAAAATTCAAAAGGAATTTTCTCGTGAAGTAACAATTGCAACTTTGAGAAATAACCTATTCTATGCTTGTAACATCATAAAATGTCTACGTTTAATTTAGGAGTAAATCGCTTTTGATTCTTGCGTAAGTATTAATTATGGTCGTGACAGTCTATAAAGAATGTCATACAAATATTAAAGTTTTAGCGGAAGATTTACTTTATGTGTAGGATAGAATAGAAAATGTTTCTTTGCATATAATGTAGGTATACAGGTGAGTTGTTATAAAATAATGTTTGGTTTAAGGTAACAAATAAGACATGAAAGTAACGAAATCATATAAAAATCAACAATCTGCTTACCACATCAGCCTGCTGGTAGAACAGCTTGTAAGGCAGCTGGAACAGCAACGTCAGATGCTGCAGCACGTGCGGCGCGGCGGCGTCGCAGCGCATGAGGCGCGCGCCCGTGCGCAGCAGCGCCGTCACGCCGCGCCGCAGCGGGCCCGCGCCGCGCGCCGCCGCCCACGCCACGCAGCGCGACGTGTGGCCCGCCGCGTCCTCGTACACCGACAGGACGCGGTCCCTGCGAGAGGAAAATGACCTATATGACAATGGTGTAACTATAGTCTGTTTAAATCCTTGTTTCCAAAAATCAATCAATCTGCCTCGCCTTTTCCCAACTATGTTGAGGTCGACTTCCAGTCTAACCGGTTGCAGCTGAATGTAATTTACATGTAGTGACTGAAAGAAAAAAGAAAAGAAAGAAAATACGTTTATTTGCGGTAAACATGACGCAAAGAAGGAACACAAATACGAAAAAGAAACAATTTGGGGGAGAATATGCGTCACGTCCACGCAAAACGGCCAACGCTCAGCATTATGCTTCAGTGATAGCCGGCGTTGACGTTAAGACATCGACCGGTGCAGCACACAGTGAGATTGTAATATGAATAACATAAAATACAAATATATAAAAGAAAGAATAACATAAATACAAATATTTAAAATGGCAACATTGCGTACCGACGAGAACGACGACGTACGCGCCATCGGCCTAAATTAATCTGTGCGCGCAACTGTCAGAAAACTATTACTACTGCCTTTCTGACCTCCATAACCCAGTAACTGGGTAATACGATACCCCTTGGTAACTGGTTGTCAGACTGTAGGGCTTTTGACGACCTCTAACGACTGTCAACGATCCACGAATGACAGCCAGGACCAAAAGCTTTTATTTTTTGGGTGGGAAATTATCAAATAACTTCTCCCGCTCTTGGCGGAGCGGGAGGGTGTGTCAGACTCTTACTGACTAAAACCCACCCGTGTTCCTTTCGTTGCCTGTGTTGCCAGGAGCCTCGGTAACCCTTTCGGACTTTCCCGCGACCCCGGCAGTCATCGGCCCTAGTGGACCCCTACTCTTGTGCTGACATCTCTTAGAGGCGCGCGTGCAACACGTTGCGCCGTCGCTCCGGGCCTGGTCCTTATCGGACGACGAGCTACCCATTGCTCACCGTCAGCAAGCCCGCGCCTACGGTGCCTTGCCCTTGCCAAATTTGCCTGACCCTCAACCGTCCGGCTTCCTCCTTCGCGAGCATTACTGCTTCGCAGAAGGTGACGGCTGCCCATGCCCTCTCGCTCCGTACCATGGCCTGGACCAGGGCCGGACGCTAGAGATCTCCGCCGTCGATCCGTAAAGCCAGGCTAGATTATCTATAATGGTTCTTCTTATGTCATTGCCTGGTTTTGGTCTACAATGCGTTTTTTTTTTGCGAAATAACAACCAAAATTACATAAGACACGATTTATTACGACATTTCAACAAATACTTGATGCGTATCATCTTTCCCCTTGCTTTCTGCGGGAGTGATTTCGTGAAAAGGGACGGAAGTGTGTAGACAGGAAGTGACAGCTTGAGCATGGAATAAGTAAGTACAGTTTAATAGCATGGAATTAGTAAGTACTTTATAATAGCATGTAATTCGTGTACTCATGAAATTAGTAAGTACTATATAAATTGTAAATAGAAGGGGGAAGGAAATGGGAGGCGAATTTCGACCAGTGGGCGACCACTAGTAATGAATAATTATTCGAATATATATTTCAGTATTTAGTTTTTTTAAATTCTGAGGTTAATTTCTGTCGCTGCTCAGTTGCTTATTACCAAGGTGAGATGTCAGATGTTACACATCTTAAACGACCACTGTAAGGCTCTCTCGTATTTTATTTATATTTACATACCTGTTCTGTATCAAGGTCTGTCCAAGCAGCTCTAAGAAGAATATAGTGATGTCTTCGAGTTGAGGGTTCAGTTGTAGACTGTCGGAGTCAGGCGGAATGCCCACTGTCACCATCGCACGGACCAACTCCTGCGCAGGAAGTATTTGTATGAGAAATGTCTTTTGAGTCACAATCATTAGACGAAACTTGTCTATTTTACTTGCAATAAACTGGCATACGCAGAACACAGACACAAAAGACTTGTAATAATATTGTCTTTTCAAAATGGACCGCACTTATGAGTATTTTTGTCCCTCATAATTATATTGTCTGTTTTGAAATGCATAAGATGAATAAAGGAAACATTCTGTTGGCAATAAAAAAATCAGAATCATTGAAATTACTTGAGAGAAATACACAACTTTCGAGACCTCGTAATATTTTAATTTGATTTAGACTTCGTATCTAATCTTAAATAACATTTAATAGGGAATATGCAGGTAATGTTTATTCACTAAATCAATAAAAGACAGTAATAATAAAAGTTAAATTCAACTACTGCTGTTGTTCAGAAAAATTATGAAACTCTAACAATTTCCTACTAAAATTCAAACCTCTCTCGCGGTCATAATGTGACGTCATTTACCACGATACTGCTTTGATTACATATGGTTTTTAGCCCCAAATCATATAAATTCAATTATTTTATTCAAGTAGAAATCCCAATCGCATTTACTTACCCTAGTGAGATTTTAAGCACTTTACAAAGAATAGATTTTTATACTCATGGTTTTTTCGTCAGTCACGACGCGTTTTGAGCTTGCGTTCCGTTTTAAAACGCAACATAAAACAATACATTTTAAAATAAGTAACGCATTACAAAATATAAAAAAATTGCAATTTGTTTCATGACCCCTAAACAATGTATACTAACTAAAATTATGTAAGTATGCGAAAGTGAGTTTTTTTGTTTGTTACGCTTTCACGCTAAAACGGCTGAACGTATTTGGGTGAAATTTGACATATGGGTAGACCGTGACCTGAATTAGGATATAGGATACGTTTTATCGCGATATTCCCACGGGATCAAGACTTGTGCGGGTGAAACCGCGGGGCACAGCTAGTATTTAAATAATGGATAAGTTCTGAATTACGTGCATATTCCCTACTGTATGGAGTAAGACAAGATATCCCGATTTAGAGTCTCATGAGTATACAGTAAAAAGAAAGGCTTGCTACAAGGTTTTTAACTACCAGACCTGTAGTTTACCTGCAGGAAGACATGTGCACTATACCTGCAAACTATCTAGCTGTAGGAACTTAGTTTCAGTGATAAGCAGGCCGGGTAGGTTGCACTTAGCCACGCAATCCATTGCCGTGTCGATCAGAGTCTTCTCATGAGGCGTTGGTGCGCGCATACCTGTTGAATAATTACATTATTTAGGGCCTGTTTTAACAACCCGCACTGGGCCCGCGTGGTGAATTACGGCCCACTCCCTCTCACAGCGAGGAGACCACGGAGAGTTTTCACGGTGAGAATATCACAGAAAAAATCAAAAGTCATTTGTTTAAACTAGGCTGAGAATCAGCACTTTTCGAACGTCAAAATTACATAAGACAGTCCCCCAAAACGCCCGCCCTCTACCACTTCCTAGTGCTTTAGCGGCTGTGTCCCAGCGTTGGGAACATTATTATGCTAAGGCCTGTTTCATAATATCCGGATAGGCATAATCTGCTAGATAAATGAATAAATGGAATAGGTATATCTGTGAAATATATCAAATATGAAACGCGTATTAGTAATTATTTTTATAGAAACGTACTTCACATCTTTTACAAATAATAATTATAGAGAACAATTCTTTATTGGATCTTTGGCAGTCGTTATGGGTCGTCAGAAGCCCGAAAGTCAGCCAACCAGTCTTACTATGAGGTATAGTAGAATGAAGACTTTTTAATTTATTTATATACGAAGTGGTCGCAGGAATCCGCTGGATGCGACAAGCACGGGACCGGTCGTTGTGACGCTGCTTGGGGAGGCTGCAGTGGAAGTCTTTCGGCTAAATGATATTAATAATATCACTTTAGAATTATTCATTTAACTGTGCTTTTGTCTGTTCCGTAGAACTAAACAAAATGTATCTATCTATAAATGATGATGTGAGTTACCTGTCTCTCCCAGCGCGATGTATGAGTATAAACTGGAAAGCAGGCCAGCTTCGGAGCCCCGGGCTGCTTCTCTGATGAGGGATACCGTGCCGTTCGGTGCCAAGTAGTCTTCGGCTTCTATGAGGCACTGTGGAGAAAAGGAAAGTAGCTCTAATATTTATGATGATAATAATGGTAAAACGCAATTTAAGTTTTTTTTTTTCATATAATAGACAACGGCATCCGTCTCTCAGCTGCTGCTGTTGTGAATGGTTATTGGGAGGCCCAGATTAAGTACTATAGTTTGACCGATACCGCTGGGGCCCGCCGTGAGCATTGACGAATGAGCGTCGGGACGCCGTGAGCGTTGACGAATGAGCGGAGGGATGCCGTGAGCGTTAACGAATGAGTGGATGACGCCGTGAGCGTTGACGAATGAGCGGCGGGACGCCGTGAGCGTTAATGAATGAGTGGAGGGACGCCGTGAGCGTTAACGAATGAGTGGAGAGACGCCGTGAGCGTTGACGAATGAACGGCGGGACGCCGTGAGCGTTAACGAATGAGTAGAGGGACGCCGTGAGCGTTGACGAATGAGCGGCAGGACGCCGTGAGCATTAACGAATGAGTGGAGGGACGCCGTGAGCTTTGACGAATGAGTGGAGGGACGCCGTGAGCGTTAACGAATGAGTGGAGGGACGCCGTGAGCGTTGACGAATGAGTGGAGGGACGCCGTGAGCGTTGACGAATGAGTGGAGGGACGCCGTGAGCGTTGACGAATGAGTGGAGGGACGCCGTGAGCGTTGACGAATGAGTGGAGGGACGCCGTGAGCGTTAACGAATGAGTGGAGGGATGCCGTGAGCGTTGACGAATGAGCGGCGGGACGCCGTAGACGTTAACGAATGAGTGTAGGGACGCCGTGAGCGTTGAGGAATGAGTGGAGGGACGCCGTGAACGTTGACGAATGAGCAGCGGGACGCCGTGAATGTTAACGAATGAGTAGAGGGACGCCGTGAGCGTTGACGAATGAGCGGCGGGACGCCGTGAGCGGCCTGCACTGCCTTCCGTCTCGGAGAAGTATTGTCGGGCTAAGTCCATGGTCTGTGGCAACTGTGGCGAGGAGGGCCACAAAAACGTCGAGTGCCAAGCCCAGACACCTCGCCGTGCCACATGTAAGAGGTTCGGTCGGAAGGGTGCCCACGACCACCGAACGGCGTCGAGGGACTGCCCAGCCAGGACGAATGCAGAACAGCGGCAAGTGAACGGCACCCATTACGGATAGGGAGTTCAAGATTGGTCAGCTGAACCTACAGGGTTCGGCCGCGGCCACCGCGGAGCTGCCATCCATTGCGGAGGACTTCGGGTTGGGAGTGGTGCTGATGCAGGAGCCGTTTTCTACGCCCCAGCCTACCGTCGCGTCGCACAGCCAACTAATTTTGCCTGAGGGCCCCTGCCCCAAAGCAGGGGTTTTCCTGGCACGCCTGGACGCAACCTGTGTGGTGCTGCACCATTTATCGACGAGCCACTGCGTCGTGTGCAGTGGCGTGCCTAGGGTTTCAAAATAACGCAAGCCCAATAAAAATTTAACCGATTTCAAAAAAAGAAAGTTCAGTTTTCGACTGAGTATGTAGGTACCTACGTATCTACGTATGTATCATCGCAATTTTCTCATAAACTACTGGTTAGGTACAATAAATTCTCTATCGAGCATTTTAGTAAGGCTTTTGGGCTTATATGAAGGTACCGCCACTGGTCGTGTGCCACATATCCTGGAGAGGTACTTCGGTGCACTTGATCAGTGCGTATTTCCAGTACTCTGAGGACATTTCTACCCATCTGGAGCACCTTACCAGGGTACTGGAGAACCTGCGGGGACGTCGCGTGATCGTGGGTGCGGACACCAACGCCCACTCGCCCCTCTGGCACTGCGAGCCAAGACAGCTGTCGGGGCGTGGCCGTGCGACGTGAAGAGGCGGAGGGTTTCATATTGAGCCAGGGCCTGCTGGTTCACAAACAACCGAACCAGTCGCCAACATTCTGCACGGTGAACGGCGAATCCAATATCACGTCACCTTCAGCACAAGAAACGTCAGCGTCGCAGAATGGCGGGTGCACGAGCATGCGAGCATCAGCGACCATCGGCTGATTACCTTCAGGATATGTGGTACGCGAGAACGAGAGTCCGCTCCCATAGAGAAGCCTTCGGTGTCGCCAAAGAGGTTCCGGGAGCGCGGGGTGGACTGGGACCGATTCCATGTGATGATCCACGAGCGGCTCCCATAGAGAAGCCTTCGGTGTCGCCAAAGAGGTTCTGGGAGCGCGGGGTGGACTGGGACCGATTCCATGTGATGATCCACGAGCGTGTGGGAGGGATTGACTGGGGCAAGCCTGCGCCGGAAGTATGTAAGGAGTTCACGCGAATCATCGCGTGGACATCAGGTGAGTGCTTGGGTACATGTGGGGATGGTAAGAAAGCGAAGGGGTACGAGTGGTGGTCTCCCTCGCTGGAGGCCATGCGTAAAAGGCATAACAGACTGAGGAAAGCGTGGCAATCGGTACGAAAGAATACAGGGGACATCGAAGCTCGTGCGAGGCATGAATTTCACGAGTGCCGCAGTAGTTATAGGCTCTTGATGGAGAAGGCGCAGCTCGACTTCTTCCGCAAGCTGGCTGACTCCGGAAACCAGGACCCCTGGGGCCTGGCTTACCGCGCTGCCAGTGGCAGATTCAGGCCGGCACCCAACGTGGTGTGTGGCACCAGGCATGCGGAGGGATTCGCCGTGGATGCGGGTACTGCCATGGGCGGCCTCATTAGGGCCTTATGCCCTGATGATAATTCAGCGGAGGACTCTCCATACCATCGGCAGGTGCGCCTGATGGCTGCCTGCATCCCGTCGGATCGGGATGCGCCTCCTCCGTCAGCTCAGGATTTGGAGAAGATAGTTAGGGCCCTGCCTAACACGGCCCCGGGAATCGATGGGATCTTGGCGCGCATTGTCGGGCATGTGTGGCGGGCGGCTGGTGCCGAAATGACACACATGTTCGGCAGATGTGTTGCTGAGGGCGTCTTCCCCGATGTGTGGAAGGACGGTAGGCTTATTGTTATTCCGAAAGGCAATGACAGGCAGCTTACCGATCTAAAGCATATCGGCCCATCACCCTCCTCCCTGTTCTGGGCAAAATTCTGGAAAGGGTCATGTTGCGATGCGCTCCAGCAATCACGCGGAGTGTGTCGTCGTGTCAGCACGGGTTCTCTCGGGGAAAGTCTACACTCACGGCGCTCAACGACATTCTGGGCACGGTTGCTGACAGCCGGTACAAGTATGTCCAGGCAGTTTTCCTGGACATCTCTGGTGCCTTTGACAACGCGTGATGGCCCATGATCCTGATGTAGGCGAAGGGGGTGGGGTGCCCACCAAACATTTACCAAATGCTGGCGGCGTACTTCACAAACCGACGAGTTGGACTTTTTGCTGGAAGCGGGGTTGTGTGGAAAGCTACGACCATGGGCTGTCCGCAGGGTTCTGTAGTGGGCCCACCTATGGAACCTTCTGGTGGACGATCTGCTTCGGTTACCATATCCGGCTGGTGTGAGGGTGGTTGCGTATGCTGATGATGTGAAGGTGCTCGTCGGGTCTGATTCCAGAGCCGGCATTGAGGCTTCGGCCTCGTGCGCCATGGGCCTTATTTCAGAGTGGGGGGTGCGGAATAGGCTGGGCTTCTCCCCCTCGAAGTCATACTCGATGACTCTGAGGGGGTGTCTGTCCAGGCGCCCTCCCACGGTCAGACTCCGCGGGTCCTCAGTCAGGAGTGTGCGCACTACCAGGGTTCTGGGTGTGGTGATCGATGCGGGTCTTTCATTTAGAGAACACGCTGCGTCCATCGGCGAGCGTGCTGCGGCGGGCCTGGGCAAGGTGTCACGCATCTCCGCCTCCTCCTGGAGTATCCGGTACAGGGCCCTTAAGGTCCTGTACAAAGGGATCTTCATTGCCATGATCACCTACGCGGCGGGATGCTGGTGGAGGCGCGTGAACACCTACATGGTCAGGACCGCGTTGTTGAGGGCGCAGAGATCTGCTCTCGTCCTTCTGACGAAAGCGTACCGGTCGGTCAGCACTGCGGCTCTGCCTGTCCTGGCAGGAGTGCTGCCTGCTGACCTTGAGGTTGCCCGTGCGGGCATGATCGACGACATCAGGCACTTGCCTCGGGACGCGCTCAGGGCGGGGAGGAGGGATATCGCGAACGATGCCGTTGCCAACTGGCAGCGGAGATGGGAGACGGAAGACAAGGGGAGGGAATTGCATCGGTTTTTCCCGGACGTGGCGGCTAGGCTCAACGCAACTTGGGTCGAGCCGGACTACCAAGTCTCACAGATTCTGACTGGACATGGATGCTTTAGGAAGAGATTGAATGAGATGAAGCTGTGCAAGGTTAGTGTGTGCTACTGCGGGGAGGAGGACGAATGCTTGGACCACGTATTATGGCGATGTCCGCTGTACGAGGAACTGAGAGTTGAGATGATGGATGGGATCGCGCGCGCAGAGGAGGGCCCGGCCTACTACGGCGACCTCGTCGCCTCGGAGGAGAATTTCCGGCGGCTCAAACACTTTGCCCACAAATGGCACGAAATTAGGAGCGGGCTAGAGGTGTGAGGACCAGGACGAGCAGCGAAGCCATGCTGTGTTGTCACGCACGCCGTGCGGGACGAGCTAGATTTGCCGCCCCAGAAAGGGGAGAAAGGCGAAAAAGGGACTGGACGGGAGATTTGTTACAAGGAGTCAAGCAGCGGCTGCGGTGATAGCACGCCTATCTAGGCGGGCTATGTCCGCAGTCGTCTCCTTGGCGTTTCGGCCCATATGACATGATGTCGGTGGGGCCATGGGAGGTGATGCCCTCCGTCTCATCGCGCACATACCTAAGGCGCAGCGGTATCGGTCAAACTATAGATGTTTATGGCAGGCAGCCGAAAATGTGATACAGTATATCAACTGCTCATGCCAGCGGGAAATATTTTAAAATAAAACAGGCATAATTGTTTCATCTATGTTGTATGTAAAATACAATACACATTTAATAATGTAAAATGCGTACGGCTGTTAATAAAACTGGCGTGACTTTCTCACTTGCCATGCTTAACAGTAGGAACAAAACAGTTTATTCTCGCGCTAACTATCCTGGCACAATAAGAAAGATAGTATCATGACAATCATTTACAAATAATATTGAAGCAAACCTTAGGCAGCAATCTTCCAATATAAAGCGTCTTGACAATCTCCAACAGATGTCTCCACGAGTCGCGCACGCAGTCCGCGTGGCGCGCGGCCACCGCGCACGCGCGCCGCAGCGCCAGCTGAGCCTTGCTGGACTGGCCTAGGGTCACTCCTGTTGGGAACACATCGATAGTAAACAATTGAGAGAAACGAATATTGTTAAACTTTAGAATTTTATTTTTCATGAGTTTCCGTATCAGTATGAGCACATCAGGCTGATGCCGAAAATGAAGTCAGAATCAACATTCAAAATAAATTAAGAAATAAGAATTTATCAATATTTCGATGGTTTTTGGATACCGAAAATTATGTATTTTTTCGACTTCAAGGTGGCCGCCAATTAATAAGGGCTAAAACAACGATGAGTTATTTCTACAATTTATTAAGTACAATTCTTTGCATATTATTTAGATCCGTTATTTATTTCCTACAACCCGTATTTTTTTCGGACGTTGAGCACTGTGCGTATATCAAAGTTCTACAATAAAAAACTTACCAATAGCGATATAATTAGCGTGTTGCGGCGCCAACAGTCCAGTAAACTTGCACAGAGTCAGCAGTAACGTATCCAGCGTGATGCAGTCTGGTGGCAACCTAGCAATAAGCGCTGCACAGCGCTCTAATCCATTCAGCGCTAGTAAGGCACTGCTGTCGCGAATCCTGTTACTTTCCATCTCTTCGACTGTAGGAGGTGTCGAACGCTCGAAAGCTGCTGAAAGGGCTGTTACCTATAAAGGTAAAAAGGTAGAGGTAGAATAAATACATACATACATAAACTCACGCCTTCTTCTCATGGGGGTAGGCAGTAACTATAGAACGCCACCTGCTACGCTCCTTACATACTCCTTTTGCTTCGTCTACGTTCATACATCTGGTTATACACGCACGCCGGTTGCGAGTAATACGCACCTGACCTTTTTGAAGAACATCACCAATGAGGTCACTATATGTCTCTCTGGGACGTTCCCTCCCGGCGTTTAAAGGTAGAATTTACTCTTATACCGATAAAAATGGAGATTTTTCATCTACATATATACGTAGGAAAAATACGTACTATTACTAACGGAAAGACTACCCAAGCAAGGTTAAAAAAAAATATATGGGCATATAAATTTTACTAACTTTGCTTGGGTAGTTTTTGAGTTAGCTTCAATAATACGTATTTAATCCACTCGGTGTATGTTGATGTTTTAAAACTTCCTATCACTGTTGTTTACATAGCAAATATTGGTATACGAATTGGTGTGGGGTAGGTACCACAACTAAGAACCGGTCAAGTGCGTGTCGGACCACGCACAATAAAGGGTTGGGATGAATTTATCCCATATGAAAAACATGTTCCCGCATATATTCCAACTGCTAATGTAAGTTTGTACGTACAATTTTGAGGGATTTACCATGTTATTATAAGACCATAGACTTTTTATCTATAATTATAGAACTATTTCATGTATTTTTTTAAACTTCAGGCTCAGCCGTTTCGGAGATAAGGGGGAATGGTCAATTTTCTAAAATAACTTAAAAACTTTTTTTTAATTATAAAAAAGAATATTTGAGACCTCTACAACAAAGTAAATTTATATATTTTTTTGTTATTGGGGCTATTTTGTTAGATTGTAGGGTGCATTATATGATTTTTGACAGTCGTTAAGGGTAGTTAGAAGCCCGAAAGTCTGATAACCAGTCTTAGCAAAGGGTTACCCAGTAGCTGGGTTGTGGAGGTCAGATATGTCATGAATAATACTGGAACTCATCTGTAACTGGTACGACAGGAAATCGACCCCAACTTAGTTGGGAAAAAGCTAGGCAGATTAAATGTACAAAATGGAGTAACTGGACTCATCATTATGGACAATTTTGCTTATGGAGCAGTTGAATTTTTTTGCGATATTAGTCTCTTTTCCATAGTTCAAGTCATTTATAATGACGAGTTCAATATTATCCTTCTTCGAGTTTTCATTTGTTTAAATGAGACCTGGTACAGTCGGTAACAAGAATTGAGAAGAATATGTAAAAAGGGGCTTGTGGCCAAGTAATAACAGCCGCACGGGTTGATCCATCAGATTAACCTACGCTTGCCACGGTTGGTCCGTGGATGGGTGACCATTTTTACATACCAAGACCCCTCCGTGCCTCGGAAAGCACGTTAAACCGTTGGTCCCGGCTGTCATTTGTAGATCTTTGACAGTTGTTACGGGTCGTCAGAAGCCCGAAAGTCTGACAATCAGTCTTACCAAGGCGTATCGTGTTACCCAGTTACTGGGTTGTGGAGGTCAGATAGGCAGTCGCTCCATGTAAAATACTGATTTTCAGCTACATCCGGTAAGACTGGAAGCCGACTCCAACATAGTTGGGAAAAGGCAGGCAGATGATGATGATGTAAAAAAAAAAATGTTTATTTCAGACTAGGTAATGGTGCCGATTCCCTTGTTCACAAACTAATTTTAGTTTAGTCCTGTCAAATTAATCAGCGCCTATCACTACTCCATACAAGTTTAGACGTGATTAAAAACATGCCTACTAAAATTACGTCAATTGACATCAAGCGCTGATTAATTTGACAGGACTAAACTAAAATGTATCTTCTGTCCTTTTCTTAATGAAATAGAAAGAAAAAGATGCACTGAACTTAAATTTAGTTTAGTTAGTGAACAAGGGAATCGGCACCAATGTCCATATTTAGTTAGTAAAAAATTAATTATCTGAAGACTAAGTCAGTAGAGAATATGGATAAGAGCTGACCGTGGGCGGGCAGGCGACGGTGAAGAGCCGCGCGTGGTGCTGCGGCGGCGCGGGCCCGGCGCGGTAGGCGGCGCCCGCGCCCGCGCCGCGCCGCTGCAGCACGCGCCACAGGTACGCCTCGCGCACCGCGCCCGTGCGCTCCGCCGGCATCACCATCTCCTCGTTTCTACATTAGAAAGGCAAAAGAGTACTTCTTGTGATGAATCAAATCAAATCATTTATTTGCATAGAATGTAGGTGTTGTACAATAAAGAAGAAATAGCTATTGGGAATAATATGCCAAGTAAAGAATGATCACTTTTTAAATATCATCTATATGTCGGAAATACGTTAGTCACTCGTTTGACTAATCGGGACGCCAGCGCCACCAAGCGGCGCTCGACAGATTCAGTTTGTCGGAGGCGGTCAAGGAGTGAACACGTTTAGAAACTGTCGCGCATTCTGTATAGTTGTGTCGTGTACCTACAGTGTCTGAATAGTCAGTGTGATTACTTGATTGTAAATTATAATTTAATTTAAACAGCAAACGGTTTTTCTATTGCACAATAACCAACTCTTCCCATTGTACGCCCACAGTCGTTAAAATATGGCTGATGATAACGAGAGAGACGTACCTTCTCCGTCATATATATATATAAAATGAATCCCTATTTCCCTTGGTCATCACGCTAAAACGGCTGAACGGATTTGGATGAAATTTGGCACATGGGTAGACCATGGCCTGAATTACGACATAGGATACTTTTTATCCCGATATTCCCACGGGATCGAGACATATGCGGGTGAAGCCGCGAGGCGAGGCTAGTAAATAAATAAATAATAACATGAATTTTGACAGGGTACGTTATGTATGGTAAAACTGACAAGAGCTTAAAAATATTTCTAAAATAAGTTATACTATTAAAAAATCTGTCCTTAGATGGATTCTCTGATAGAAGAGATAATTCTGTCTTTTCCAGTCCACAGTTGATAAGAAAAGGATAACGCCTGTCTATCGTTAACAAACTTATTATTATGACATTGCCAAAATTAGCTTTAAACATTTGAATACCTACTGGTTTCAATCGGTCACGGACAGCTAATGAGAAACAGTTGATTTTCTATTGTATGACACCGAATCGGTGTCGCGCGGGGCTTAACAAGTGCATACATTAAATGCTCACATACCCGTGCCACAAATGCGAATAGAGATGATGTATTTTTTTTAACTCTGAAAAATATTTGTATGCCAATAGTGCAAATATTATTATAAAAAGTGTAAAAGCTTAAAAAATGCTAAGTTATGAACGTTCTGAAATAACTGCTAGACAAAGACAGTGATGTGTCCACAGAAATGACGTCACGACTATGTAACTTCATACTACCGCCATACATTGTCCGGAAAGCGAAAAGGACGAGAATAATGTCTTCCAAAAACTTTTAAAGCGTCTAGCTTCTCTATATTTCCATCGATTATACAGAATTTTTCGATTATCTCACTTTACTATGGCTTCTTTAAAATGACATTATTTGTTCAAACATTTCTAATATTTTCGCCATTGTAGGCTCTTCGAATGCACAGGCGTCACCCACATTACAACAGAAACCCTCGGGGCACCCAGATCCTACACAGAGATTCTAAACAGACCAGGAGATGTGATCAACTTCTGGAGGGAGGTGGGCTGGTTGGAATAACCACCAAACGGCCGCCATGGCCCACCTGACAATGGTCCACCTGAAGGACTAAGTGCGGAAACCAAACCCTCTAACATAGAACATCTCCATTGTAGATATTTGCGAATTTGAAACTAAATCTAGGGCCAGAGTAATATGAATTCCACTTACTTAATAGAATGATAAATAGCCTGCAACATTGCTGAATCGAAGTCCCCCGATCCATTACACCCTCTCAGATTCCTCACAAAATCCTCCGCGTTCATAGGCACGTTGAGTTTCTTCGCAGTGTGATTGTGTTGGTCCATGTTCAACATTATCACGGCGTAGGCGAGGCGGAATGCCGCGTCTGTATTCGCGAAGGGCTCGCCGTTTGTGCTCTGGAATTTGAAAGGTGGGTTAAGGCGGTTAGGTTGTTTTTCCTGTAGCAGGTGTGACTTTAATAAAAATTGCGGAAATCCAAATTATTATTCTTTTAAGTCCAATCCTGTATTAAACTGTTATATAAAGAAAATGGTGGTTGTTGGTGGTAAAACCGGTACCTAGATGTCCGGGAAATGTGGCGTCGGCCCCTGTATATGAAGGCACTTTGTCATTGTAAACTGAACCTTAAACTTCAGCCTTAAGTATAAATTTTGCTTAGATACCTAAAACACTGGTAAATTTAAGCTGTTGCCCATTTCAGCCTTTGAAATTTGAAATAGAAAGTTGATTAAAATGTCGTTAAAAGGGAAACCCTTAAAAAAATCATAATGTCGTTAAAAACTCTTTTGACGACATTTTAACAATCGACTTTATGACGTTGGAAGTACTGAAAGATGAGAAATATACTCTAATCTTCGGCTGACAACTGGGATATCTCTTTCTCCAGATAACATTACAATAGCAATACATATTTAATCCTGTTCCCTACTAAAAGCTACCATAATACTAACATGCCATCTCTCCGCAAAGCGTTCCATAACAAGGAAAATAAGCGGTGCTTCACCAGGCAGTCTGAACGTCTCTAGATACAGTCTCAAGGACTGGTCGATCCTCAGACCTGCGTAGTCGAAGCTGTCTGCGAAGGCGCCCAGGACTGATGGACCTCCATCCTCTTCTTCACCTCGGGATGAACGCTTGCATATAAATTCACCTAAAAAGATAATTTATGTGTTAGGTGTTAAAATTATGCCGCAATTGACGTGGCCACCTACTGGGCCCAAATCATTTAATAATTTACCATCGACAAAAAAAAAAACAATTTTATTGTTACGTTGATAAGTGATGTGAAAACCAGGGATAAATAATATCATGGTATCCCATAAAAATCGGTGGAGAAAAGAGAATGAGTCAATACAGGATTTTTAGATTACAACTGTTCTTGACCAGGTAATCCAGTCAATTGTCAAAATTATCTAAATCATTAACTATATTTATATCATTGATATAGAAGAAATTAACAACAACGCAACGCATTGGCAACGTTGCAGATTAAAAGAAGATTTAGTGACGAAAATTGAACAGAGTATGCTTAGATGGTTTGGTCATGTTGAGAGGATGAATGAAAGGCAACTAACAAAAGGTATTTACAAGATATGAGTGGAAACGCTGGGAGGGGACGCCCCAGGAAGACATATAGGGACTTCATTGGTGATGTTCTTCAGACAGGTCAGGTGCGTAGTACTCGCAACCAGCGTGCGTGTATGACTAGATGAATGAACGTAGGCGAAGCAAAAGGAGTATGCAAGGAGCGGAGCAGGTGGCGTTCTATAGTTTCTGCCTACCCGCATGGGCAGAAGGCGTGAGTTTATATATGTATGTATGTAAATAGAATGAATTACTTATTATAAGTAGGTAATCGAGTAGTCGAAGCAGTAATGCTCGCGAAGGAGGAGGCAGGACGGTTGAGGAACAGGCAAATTTCGCGCCCTCTCACCCCTAGCCATCGCAGGAGACGCCCTGGGCGTCGGGAATCCCGGGCGGACTCCCGGCCACCGTAGGCGCGGGCTTGCGGACGGTTAGCAATGGGTAGCTCGCCGTCCGATAAGGACCAGGCCCGGGCCGACGGCACGTTGTGTTCTACGCGCACCTCAAAGAGATGTCAGCACAAGTGTAGGTGTGTCCACTAGGGCAGATGCCTGCCGGGGTCGCGTGAAAGTCCAAAAGGGTTACCGAGGCCCCTGGCAACACAGGCAACGGAAGGAACACGGGTGATTTTCTGTCAGAAAGAGTTTGACACACCCTCCCGCCCCGCCCAGAGCGGTAAAAGTTATTGATAATTTCCCACCCAAAAAAAACAAAGACATTGGTGCCGATTCCCTTGTTCACAAACTAAACTAAATTTAAGTTCAGTGCATCTTTTTCTTTCTATTTCATTAAGAAAAGGACAGAAGATAAATTTTAGTTTAGTCCTGTCAAATTAATCAGCGCCTGTCATTACTCCATACAAGTTTAGACGTGATTAAAAACTTGCCTACTAAAATTACGCCAATTTACGTCAAGCGCTGATTAATTTGACAGGACTAAACTAAAATTTATCTTCTGTCCTTTTCTTAATGAAATAGAAAGAAAAAGATGCACTGAACTTTAATTTAGTTTAGTTTGTGAACAAGGGAATCGGCACCATTGAATTTTCCTAGTAACCATTTACGCGTCGGAAGGCTAATTTTCAGGCACAAAGAACAATGAAGATGTACTAATAAAACTCACCAATCATTTTCTTATCCAAGTCAGGGTTTTCTCTTAAGAACATGGCGACTTCGTGAGGGTCTAAGGGGGTAGTCAGCACTTCGTGTTCTTGTAAGAATTCGATTGCCCGCTCTGGTTTCTGGTTGAACAGTTCTGTGCCTTGGGTTACCCACTGAAAGAGAATCGACAGATTTTTATTTACAAAGTTTACAATACATCATTAGCCAGACTTTTTAGGGTGTTTGATTCTCGTTCGTAATATGTAAAACAATGTTTGTGTGTGTGTGTGTATCGATATCCACGCACACTGCTGACATAATATATAACACTAATTTCTTCTAAGCGACTAGTATCGCTACGACTTCTAATCTTCTAATATATCAAAATCTCGTGTCACGGTGTTTGTGGTCGCACTCCTCCAAAACGACTCGACCGATTTTTATGAAATTTTTTATGTATATTTGGTAGATATGAGAATAGGTCGTAGGGTATATTTCATCCCGATATTCCGACGGTATAGAAACTTACGCGGGTGAAACCGCTGGGCGCAGCTAGTACTTATATAACAGTGAGTACTTTAGAGTTTAGAAACCAACACAGAGCAACGTCAGGCGATGTCTATGAAATGAAATCTTTTACTGTCTAGATATAAATCCACAAACAACTTTCAATAAATACACACATAGATGACATGGTTTCTTTGGTCGTCCAAATATTGCAATAAACACTTGTCCTTTCCATCAAGAGGGTAAGCTTTCTTCTGCACTGTCAAGTATCTGTACGTCCAATTCTCTCCAAGAATCTGGCATGCTTTAGTTAGCAACACCATCTCTTTCAGTCGCATGACCGTAATAGGTAGGCTATTGAATATTTCATTGAAGACTGCAGTGACAGATTGCCATTTGCCTAAACGTAACAGGTAACCAGATATTTCACAGAATACGTGTTTCTGTGAAATATCTGGTTACCTGTTACGTTTAGGCAAATGGCAATCTGTCGTGGCAAATAATAAAAAACCGGTCAACTGCGAGTCGGACACGAAGGGATCCGTACCGTATTAAGATCGAGCAAAAACGCCGAAAAAAACACGATTCTTGTATGGGGTTTTATTTATTTATAAACTTTATTTAATTTTAATTATTTGTTGTTATAGCGGCAATAGAAATACACAATCTGAAAAATTTTCAACTGTCTATCTATTACGGTTCATGAGATACAGCCCGCTGACAGACAGACGGACGGACGGACGGACATAAGGACGGAGGCTTAGTAATAGGGTTCCGTTTGACACCCTTCGCGTACCGAACCCTAAAAATGTCCTCATGTAGAAAAAAAAGAAAGAAAGAGTTCCTTAAAAGAGTTCTTCAGTAGTAAGTTACTAATAAATATTTAATTAACAAGTTTTCATTCATAAATCCTTCCTGAAACTGTGTAGCACTAATTATTTAGTAGTATCCGCAAACTGTATCTCAGAATCTCAGATAATTTACTAATTTAGTTTGTTTTTGATTTCTTTGCTTTTTTCTTTTTTGATTTAAAAAAAATTGGTTGCAATGGAATTTGAACTTTGCCTTACACGTCATTGAGTTTGAGGTTCCGAAACACGACAATTATTATCTGAGATTCTAAATTCAAACTTAGAACAATAACTAACCTTTTTCATATTCTTTATATTATCTAACTCTGCTTCCGTTGGTAGATCTGACGACGGTTTATGCCTGCCTGTCCTTCCACAACTAAAGTACTGACTAATGTCATGGGTTACATGGTCACTGACCACAGACACGTCATCCAACCCTCCAAGTTCTAAAGACACGTGACCACCTCTACCATCCCTCTCTTTCTCTTCTTCCCCATTTGGTATCTCCATCTCTGTCTTAACTTCCTTATTCTGACTACAACCCATTTCTATTGCTTCTACAACAGTCATCAATGCTTCTAAAGACAGCGAGTGGATATTATAAGCTGTTGATGAGACCACATTTTTTGACAATAATTTTGTTAATTCTTCGAAAACATTCATGCAGTAAATATCGCAGTCGTAATTAAGGTATATCTCTACACATAACCCAGGTATTCTGAACATTTGAGAGAGGCTTTCGAGGGCTAAATGGTGTATTTCTTTTAACTCGTAAATGGCTTTTGTGGTGTCTGCTGATATGATTTCTATGATTTTCTTGTAGAATGCTTCCATTTGGAACTTGAGATGTGTGCGGAGAGCTTCGAATAGAAGGAAGGACACTTGAAGATCGAGCGCGAATATTGATATCCTTTCTGTGCTCAGCAACTGTGAACAATATGACATAGACAATAAAAAATAAAATAAAAAAATAGATGATTATTCTGCACAAATAAGACGCACATTATAAAATAAACATAAAAAACACACTAATCCAAAGCAGCCAAAAGCCTGTTTTATTTTATTCGCAAATAAAAATGATAAATTGATGGCAATAGGCTCGCCCCCTATTACATGGGACTTAAACATAACTGGCGAAATGTGGGTGTACAGTCGTACACCTATGTCTAAACCCTTCGGGGAAAAAGGCGTCATATTATGTTATGTTTTGTGTAAAAACGATAAAATATATATACAAGGTGTTGTTTTGGATCTGCAAAACATTTTAGGAGGTAATTATGTTAGTGATTCTCGACCCGAATCAACAATAAAATGGGCAGGAATTTTTTGTAATTTTATTCTTATTTCGATATCGGTAAGTGTGAACTCCCCTTTTTAAAACGCGGCCAGTTTGTACGTGTCCTTAAACTGCGCTTTCACACACACACAAACAAACGCAACTGACATTTCTTTCATAGATCTTAGATTAGGGTTATTAAGAGAGTTATTCTGAAAAACAATAATATTTAAAAATCTAAAATAAAAAGTATTATTGATTATTGACTTGGTATCGTATTGTTTTATGATTATTTACGAGTTTCATAACAACCCCCTGAAATGTTTTGCAGGTTCAAAACTGCATCTTGTATATTAGAATGTTAAATAATCGTTGGTTCTTATAATTCATGAGAATCAAAATTTTCAAAATCTTGTTGCAATTTGGATGACAATGATAAGTAAAAGTGGTAATCGACTTTCGTTGCTGACAACACATACTTTATCCAAACTATTTATTATGTAGTTCAGTAGGAAATCACGTAATAATAAAATCCTCTTATTTCAGGCAACATTATACAATTTCATTCCTTAAAGCTAACATACACATAACAATACAATATTCAACCACAGAAATATCTTCAATCTTGCATTCCATCACTGACCGGTGCGAGCAGATGTGCAAGTCTTCACCCCTCACATGACGCGGCTGACTTTACATACACAGTTACATCATGTGAGGGATGGTGACCTGACAAACACTCTTCGACGTGTTTGGCACACACATAAAATGACAATTGATCGCAATGAGTCTCATTTTGACAGCTCACCCAAGATTGCCTTGTCTACGTTGTTGAGCAGACGAAGTTTTCAAACCTTCATAGGTTTAGCAATATCCTTCAAAACTCTCGGATTCTTATTGAAAGTGTGTTACCCAATTCGAGTGCAGTGTTACATAATCAGCCTATATTGTTCCCACTGTTTGGACACAGGCCACCTCTCTGTGAGAGGGAGTGGGCCGTAATCCACCACGCAGGCCCAGTGCGGGTTAGTAGATGTTACATGTCTTCAAATTGTTGGTTCGGCCGGTTTCCTCACGATGTTTTCTTTCACCGCTTGCAGTGCAGTGTTTCGTGATAAAACTAAGTTGCTATTCGGAAGGCTGCATAAACACAAACAGCGGGAGACAACATCACCCAATCGCAATGACTGTCCGCAACGACTCGACTCGACTCGACTCTATTTTGTTCATTTTCTAAAATTGAGTGGACGCGCAAAGAAGACAGTCGCAGTAATTGCATTGTTGCGGTCACGCGCCAACTGAGATTTTCAAACTGCTGAAAAATTTGAAAATTCCACTGAGATTTATTTATCATACTATCAAATGATTCAGGGAAGATTCAAGATAGAAGATAAACAAAGGAGCGATCGACCTCGTACTGTTCGGACTCCAGCGGTCATCAAAGCAGTGAAGGCGCGAATCCAACGAAATCCTGTCCGCAAACAAAAAATGTTGGCTCTGCAGATGGGACTAAGCAGAACTACTGTTAAAAGGGTGTTAAATGAAGACCTAGGACTGCGTGCTTATAGAAAAAAAAACAGCACATCTTCTTAACGCACGGTTGAAGAAAATCAGACTCGAAAGAAGCCGGGTTTTGTTGAGGTGGTACGCGGGAAAAAAATACCGCGAGATACTATTTTCGGACGAAAAAAAATTTAATTTTGAGGAGAGTTTCAACAAACAAAATGATAAAGTGTCTGCACACTCTAGCGAAGAAGCGAGCAGACGTGTGCCACGTGCTCAGCGTGGTCATCACCCTTCAGCATTCATGGTTTGGCTTGGGGTGCCCTATTTGGGTCCAACGGAGGTGTTTTTTTGTGAAAAAGGAGTGAAAACCAGTGTGAAACCTCTTTCACAAACAATGTTCGAAAACAGGCACTGGTTATTCCAGCAGGATTCTGCGCCGGCTCATAAGGCGAAAAGTACCCAAAACTGGCTCTTGACTCGTGGAATCGACTTTATCAGGCATGAGGATTGGCCCTGATCCAGTCCAGACTTGAATCCCTTGGATTACAAAATATGGCAGCACTTAGAGGAGAAGGTCTGCGCTAAACCCCATCGCAACTTGGAGTCACTAAAAGCATCTGACATGAACGTCGTGCGTGCTTCGATTGATGACTGGCCTTGCAGAATGAAGACTTGTATTGAAGCAACAGGAGGACATTTCGAATAATTTTAATGTGGTTTAAATCTGTATTTTATACCCTTTCATTTGATATATAAATGGTTGTAGTGCGTAACTCATTGTGTGATTTATTTAACTTTCCATATGTGACAAAACTTATGACCAGACTACGTACACTATAACATCTGCATATTATAAATAGTTACTTGGCTTGCTTTACACTTCGGTGTGAAGACGCTGACGTCATCAACGCTCGGACAAAAATGGATACCGTACATAGGGCAAGGGCCATTTTCGACCGAGAATCCACGAAAAACAAACACAGTCTGGGACAGACATACTGGAAGATCCACAAAAAACACACAAGTATAATACTTTATGGAATGCAATAAATAAAGGAATATAAATATGAAATAGACACAGAAACCATCGTTGATAAGGCACATATACTTTTATAATTCGAGGAAATACTTAAGAGAGTAAATTTTGAAAGTTGGCACCAATGTGATTTAGGTGTAAAAAAATATTTATTTAGTTTTCTTTTGTGTTATTTAGATTTTTTTCTTCTAAATATTCAGTGTTACAATATTAATTATCGCAATTCATAATAAATATTTTAGTGCACTACAGAGCGATATTTCATCATTTAATTTAGTAATATTGACAACTTAGTCAAATTAGTGAAATATTTCAGTTATTTGCGACGTTGCTAACTTCCGGAATGCACTCTCTTAATAACGATATCACTTACACTCAACAAATTCCTGCAAAGTGGGTCTTTAACCAGGTACAGAAGGGAGGGGTACTTGGCGAGCTGGTCTGCGGACACTTCAAGAGCTGTTCCTACTAAGGACAGGCCAAGGTGCACCATTCCAGACGTGTTCTGACTGTCCAGGGGGTTACAGAGAGAGATCAGGAACCTGGGGAGAAAAGACTGATGTTACACCACGAAATATGTAATAGAGAAACATAATAGACGCTTATATAACAAGCACATTTCCGTCTCTAAGGTGGACCCGCAGTGGTAGCCCGAAAATTCAAATTTTCTTACGTTTTTTGCAGGTCTGTGTCAGGTGGTATCTTGATCCAAATATGATTTGCAACCATAACAAATATGTATTTACAGAATTATAAAATCATAATACATCTCTCTTAGTTCGATTTGTTCCATAGGAACTTTCCCATAAGAGGTCTGTTCTTAAAGCGCTGACAAGACCCAATTGGCCAAAATAGGCTTCTCTTAAGAAAATAAATTGCCAAATCTGTATAGTTTGTGGTAGTGGAAAAAATATATGTTAACTTTGAACATATTTCCCAGAACTTGGTTGTTACCAAAACAAAATATCTGTATTAAATATCAACATACGTTACGTATTTAATTAATAACACGAACGTCTTATTTAAATGCAGAACTTGGTTGTTTTTTATTTTCGATTACTCAACTCAATTTTTGAGTAAATAGATAATTACTTCATATTTTGCAATAAATTACAATCGTTGTGTCATCGCGCTTCTCCTTCTTTTCTATGCAATCTGACAGTGACCGCGGTTTAGGTGTTGCCAGCGTCTTAAGGAACAACTCTGATGATTATAATTCTGTAAATACATATTTGTTATGGTTCCGAATCATATTTTGATCAAGATACCACCTGACACTGACCTGCAAAAAACATTAAAAGAAATCAATTTCGCAAGCTACCACTGCGGCTCCAACTTAAGTTAAAAAAAAATCAAATATTTCTATTTCACATAAACCTACATGGGCACTTATGAAACGTCAGAAGCTAGGTGCACGGTTCCAATTGGTCGTTTCCTATGGAGAAGAGCAGGCAAGAAACTCCACGGTTACTCTTTTAAAAATAATTGGCTTTTACAATGTTCTCAAATTACAGTGTTAATAGGTATGGGAGGACAGTGTAGGTCCGTCGATAAGTACATAACAAAAAAAAAGAAAAGAAAAAGGTCTACAATAGATCTAGTCTATTAAGCCTACAACATTCTCACATTCACAACATACACAAGAATCCATGTAAAATAATATTAAAATAATAAAAATAAAAACTTATTAAAACCAAATGACATGTTTTCTATTGTATATAATGTCAAATAAAGAAAATATAATGCCAAAAAGTATGTCTAAAAAATAATAATAATAAACATCGGGACTGGGATTCAAACTGGGATAGCTAATTCTGTTGCCATGTTTACAGATTTAATCCTTCTATTCCTGTTCCTTATGAGCTGTCACTGGTCATTACATGGTAAAAGATCTGAAACCCAAATAAGCATGAAGACCTTGATATGATTGACGCCGGCCGACGTCATCCTTAATAGTGGAACTGATGATAAAGTATTTCTTGTGCTGAAAGCTTTTAGATTCTGAGGAAGACTGACCTGAACAGTTCCCTGACGCAGACCAAGCCGTACGGCTGCAGGTTGAGGCTGTCTTCTTGAGGAGTGAACCTGATGCCGCGATGGTTCACGTATTCTGCTGGCTTTTCTCCAATATCCTCGATTGGTGTTTCGGGAGTGATAGCCTCAATGGTTTCGATGCCGTCCGGTTCTGGGATTGTGTCTTCTGTGTGCAATTATATATAACATTTATGACGCGAAATTAATTATCAAGCTTGTGCTGGACATAAAATGTTAGGTTCTTTCGTCAGTACTGTATAAACATGTAAGTCACGCTGTGCCTGGATGTTTAAACAGTAAATACTTCGTAGAAAGTTAGAATAAATAAAACCGGCCAAGTGCGTGTCGACCCACGCACAGTGAAGGGTTCCGTAGTTGGGAAGTTGGGATGAATTCATCCCAAAAACCAACTTAACATTCTAGTTGAAAAACATGTTCTCCCATACATCGATATATGCCACAGCCAATTCTCCAACTGCAAATTTAAGTTGGTCGACTTTTACTCGTTAACTTGTAAAGCCCACTTAGTTGTGATAGTTTTCCTTTTAATTTCATTATAAGTACTACTGCCATGAATTTTTTCACATCTCCATAAACAACCATTTAGCTGGCAGAGAGGTGGCAATTGACTCTAACATAAACTAGCATTTTAATGCTTAATATTACACAAGCGGATCCTAGAATCGAAAAGTGGTGTTCGCAAACCCACAATATTCTTGAACGACCTATCCAACGATACCCCACACCATAGGGTAGACGACGAGAAAAAAAATATCATCCCCACATTACGTGCAAGGTATTTTGGCACTTTGTCGCCGTGATTAATATGTATACCTATGCCAAATTACAGCTTACTAGAACTAAGCCTCTCTGAGCTACAGTGGGGTCAGACAGACAGACAGACGGACATGGCGAAACTATAAGGGTTCCTTGTTTACTACGGAACCTTAAAAACGTCTGGGGCTCAAAATCGTCTTCGTCATTATCATTCAGCCGAAAGACGTCCGCTGCTGCGAAGACCTGCAGCCTAATTGCGTAAAGTTACAATGGTAAGGCTTTAAGTAGCTTTCAATTAGAAAATTCAACAATACTCGTCGCGTTATTTACGTTTTGAAACATATGAAGCAATGGATTATAAATTTCCATCAAAATCTTTCGAATTGTGATTGCAAGTGCGTCAAGCAACTGCAGGCATATTAGCATGACGCTTTCTATTTCTACGAAGAATAGACAGCTCTTTATATACAAAGTGACATTTCGTTTAAAAAAAAAATACTTCTGCAATCTGTCATTTTGTCTTTCGTTTCTAACGATCTTTGTCTAGGTCATTTTTTATTTTGAAGCGTTTCTACGGTGAGATGTCAAAAATGGAGAAACTAAATGTCACTTTGTATAGAAACAGCTTTGTCTTTTATTCTTAGATATAGAAATCGTCATGCTAAGCCTGCAGGAGCGCTGGTGAAGGTTGCCAAAATGAAATATGATTATCTAATTAATGTAACGTAAATATTGTTTCTAAAAGAGTTACTAAGAAGTTTCTTGCCCATTCTTCTCTATACTAAACTATCTTTTGAAAGGAGCCAAATTCAATTATTCTTTTCATGTAAACTATTTCAAAAGTGCCATTCAAAAGTGGCTTTGAATGGTCTAATTGAAATAAACTATCAAATCTTTTATTTCATTACACAGGAACATAAAATACTATGCAAAAATATATGATTACTAAATTAAAAAAAAAATACCTTCTTTCTCCACATCCTGTACATCCTCAGTCTTCTCCTCACTCGATTCCTCCTTCTCATCTGCGCTGTCGGCACTGACGCACTTCTCCAGCAGCTGTGTGATGGACGTGTTCCCATTCGCGGCCAGGTCCATAGACGAATGGCGACCATGTTTCTTTACCGAACTCTTTAGTGAGTCCACTGGCTCGATTGTTATTTCAGCTTCGTTTATTAAGTTTTTGTCTTGGCTGTAGAAGAATTCAGGATGGTAAGAAAGTTGAAAAAATTACTGACTGACTTGAAACTTATTAAAAAAATTATAAATCTTAATATTTTTATGTTTTTTCAACTGTTGCGGGATGTTTATCTTTATTTGTTAGTTTGTTAATTACATTAGTTTTAAATTAATTAATCAAACAGTAAAAATCATGCTGAAAGAAGTTATCTAATTTCAATGAGCGATTCTCGTGTTAGGGCCACCGCACACTAACGGCACAGTAAACTCTTTTAAAATAAATAAGCTTTTTTTATTGCAATGCAACTGTAAATTGCTTTCTTTGATTGCTATTCAACTGTAAAATTCTAATAATATCTATCTACTCATTACGCTGTTCAACGTAGACAGATTTCAAAAAATATAAAAAGTACTAAGTGTCAACAATAATAAAAATAATAATTACGTATGCCTGATGTCAGTTTTGCTGGCATCACTTTCTGTTTCAAGCTCAGTGGTAGTTGTGCTTGTCTGTTCACTAATTGACGATTTTCTTTCCAAAGAATTTGTACCTGAAACAATATTTATTTACTTATTTAAATGTACTTTATAAAAAAATATATATATACACTAGATTATGCCAGATTATACATTACAAAAAATATATATATACACTAGAAAATATATGTACAATGGGCGGCCTTATCGCTTACTGCGATCTCTTCCAAGCAACTATGGCATGGCATTATTTATTGGTTTAACTTAAGTTAGAGTCGCAGTGTCCTGGCGCAAGTCAAATGCACGGTTTTAATTTTGTATACAATGTGTAACAGATTAAACGCAAGACATGAACGTAATTTGTTCAAAATTGGCTTCTGAATCGATATCCGTCGTTATGTATACCGGGTGCCCCGTAAATAATTAATAACCTTGGAATTACACAATATAATAGACCGTTCTAAAAATAAATACAAAAAAAATATATCCCAAGTAGTACCTACAATTTTAAATAACTTTTTTTTACCTTATTTTACATTCTTTTTCACCACGACCACAAATGGATCGGCACAGTTTTTTCACACAAAAATCGTAGTTTATGTGCTATTTGGTACATATATAAGTATAATATATATATATTTTTTAAAAGGCCATTTTGTCCTAATAAGTGCAATAGCACCTAGAAATATCTAGGTTATTATTTACGGAAAACCCTGTATATTAGCTTCTGCCAGCGATTTCGTCAGAGTGAAATTTCTTGTTTTAACATAAAAAAATAATAAGACAGACAGGGACAGGTGAGACAGTGTGGTCTGACGTCTCCCAAGCTCTTCAACCGCTACTTGGATGACATGGTAGGCGCACTCAGCAGCATGGGTGTCGGATGCAGTGTTGATGGGGTTAGAATTAACAACATCAGCTATGCAGATGACATGGTGCTGCTGGGTCCGTCGGCGGGAGCAATCAGAGAGATGCTTAAAACGTGTGAGACCTACGCTGCCGCACATGGATTAAAATATAATGTTAAAAAATGTGAATACATGGTCTTTGAGGTCAGCGGCAAACGCCGTGGAGAAGGACCCGAGTTGATTTTGAACGGTTCACCAATTAGTAGGGTGTCAACTTTTAAATACCTAGGGCATTGTCTTGCCGCTGACCTCAGGGACGATGTAGACATAAAGAGGGAGCGCAGGGCGGTCCGGAGCAATATGTTGTCCCGTAGATCTGTGCGGTGTACAGACCAAGTAAAAGTAACACTAACAATGCTTTCAGGATGTTGTTGAGGCTGCCTCGTTATAGTAGCGCGTTGGAAATCTTTGCGCAAGCCCGCACCGACGGCTTCTATGCAATTATACGCAAGAAAACTGCGTCGCTACTGAGGAGAGCGAGGGGCAGTCAGAACTGCATCCTGGAAACCGTAGCCGGGAGCCTCGGCTCTCCGATTGTACAGCAGTTTGTGCGGAGGTTGATTTTTACTAACACTAGGCAATAAGTCATTTTTTGTATTTTACTAACACTATATAGATATTTGGTGTCCGAAATAAACGAATTCTATTCTATTCTAATAATAATAACAATAATATTTCACGCATATATTATATAAATTAATATTATATATTCATATAATATTTCAAAGAATAGCATTAGCGACTACGTCCTAGTCGCTAATGCTATTCTTTCACTAATCGGAAGCTACAGTATTGTCGAGTCCCATATGTGGCAATCGACGACACTGTAGCTTCTTATTAGTGAAAGAATTTTCAGAATCTGTCCGGGTCAGTATTACCCCGTACATACAATCTCACAAATTTTATTTCTTTATTTAATACTTTAAGCACACAAATGTGACTGACAGAGGCGGACTTAATACCGTAGGCATTTTCTACCAGTCAACCTTTGGGTGATGCAGAGATAAACAGTGGTAGGTGGAACAACGAAAATTATATTTAGAATAAATATTTATTTAAATATAAGAAAGAAAGAAAGAAAAATTGTTTATTCTGCACAAACAAAACGCACATTATAAAAAATTTACGAAAAATAGACACAAAATATACAAAGTAGCTAAAAGCCTCGTAATCAACCCATATAATTTTGACAATCCTGTCGATTACGTAATATTTACTCTGTTGCGCCACTGGCAGATGACAACCAATGACAGCATAACATACAATCAAAACAAAAACAGAATGCCCATTGCAGTGGGGAAATAACTACTTTTATAACAAATAAACAATTAAAACTAGAACAATTAAACAATGCGTCGCATCTGTGCAAGAAAAGGTCGTTGCTCAGCGAAATGCTGTGACTTCGGACAAGCCTATCGTCAACAGCGCTGATTTTCAGCAATTACCTACTTGTCGAATGACGTAATGACGTCCCCTGTGTGAAGTAATAAATCAGGTAAGTGAAAATTTTCCACAGTATATTTGTAATTCAAGCTGAATAAAGTATGTATATAAATACAAAAAAATATATATATCTGTATCAATGCGTAACTTTAAAAAATAAAAAGAATACATAAACTACCTACGACTATAATACAATGAAAAATAATTAAAATAAGTACTAAGTAATTAAATTACTCATGGCGTTGTGCTAAGTGTGGTGCGTATTTATGCTATTTTATAATTATAGTAACAATATATTATTATTTCGATACAATAGCAATATTCCATGGTGAATTAATAAAGTTTTCATCAATACACTATAAATTCATAGATGCACCGTGGGAATTGCGATGGCGGCCATTTGCCAACGGCGTGCATCGAACCATGGCGTTGGCAAACATGAACCATGCTTTTCGGTCAAAGCGATAAGATTGCTCCTTTGTACAATGCCAAGCCTCCTGATCTTAATGGTAAGGATAATCTTAGTATAAGGATATACATACATAATTATACGTATAAAAACTTAAAATTAACAAAAAATAGGTACTTCTTTATATATGGTATAAATGTTAAATCCCAAAAAAAATATTTACATAACTTAAATTAGAACCACCGCGTCATAACAGTTAATACAATCTTTCATATAAGGAAATTTAAGCTTTATTTCCGAGCAGTAAAGTCTACTTAAATGCACGATCGAATTTACGTTATTTTTACCGTTTTACGTTTAGTTAGGACAAGTATTTTTTATTTAAAAAAATACATGGTTTGGTTTAACTAAATTAAATTACCGATGTTATTTTAGTCTTATAATTTAATATTCTAATTTGGGTGTCTGAGGTCTTGCGTTTATTCTGTTACACATTGTATAACATTACGTTTGAGAACAATTCCAAATTATTATGAAGCGTCAGTTCTTCAAAATATTTCTAGTTAAAATTTTATTAGGTTAAAATCTTTGCGTACGCGAGTCGGCCATAACCGGCCTTTAGAAATATAATAACAGACTTGATAAAATAAACTGCAGTAACTGAAGTTTATTTTTCCACATTATGGTTTAAACTCTTACGAAAAATGATTCCAATCATGCGAGCTTTCATCCCCTTTGTGGTAATATTTACGATAATCTGAATAAACCTTTAAAAAAATATCAAATAAACAAGACATAATGTGTATTTATGTTTAAATATAAGTAATATGTAATTTTATTTGTATGTTCCATGTTCAACGAATTACTCTTTTGTAAAAAAAAGATATCAGCAAAGAAACGAAACGCATTAAAAAATTCGACTCGAACACAAAAGTTTACCACCCGCCTCGATAGATGGTGTTGTTAGGTCCCGCTGAATCGCGCTATGGTTTCGTTACGCGCTGGACTACAAGTACCGGCGGTTAGTACGTTAGATCAAAAAGGGTGTTTGTCGCTTTTATGACACATGCGCCGTAAGGTGCGTGGGGTATGGCTATCAAGACATACCCAACACGTAATTTTTTGATCAGAGAGGCTGTTGGTACCCAAAATACCGGCGCCTCCTCTGCAGAATTCCTTGGTCTTAGTGATCGAGCCAAACCACTTCGCGTGTCCAGGTTTGAAATATGTAGATTCAATTAAATTTTTGAAAGGGAATTATTATTATAAATTGTATTCATATTTTTAGTAGTCATTATTGGCATAATTTTATGGTATGGTGGTGTGAATAGCAGATATTTTAAGATAACTCGTTTTTTAAGTTACCGAAACATTGGAATCCTGAATTTTATGTTAACCGACTTTAAAAAGGTAGATTCGGTATGTTTGTTTCAGCGGTTTTTTTTTACTAATGTATTCGTTTATGTTTACGTAATTATTGAATTTGCGAGTACTATTTTTGTTTATCTTTCAGTGTTTTGTGCAAGTCGGTTAAAGCATTTCACAATAACCCGCATAGTCTACTGACGTAATAATGGTATTCTAATAATATCAGTAAGATAGTCTTGCTGTGTCCTAGCTTATTATCAGTAAATAATATGTTAATTTGATTAATAACTTCTGATGATGGATATCGATGGGTTTTGAAGAGAAGCTTTTCGTCTAGCTCCTAGATTATCTCCGAAACACATCATGAACTTGCGCGATGAATTGAACCTGATTATAGACGTCTTTAACATCATAAAATTCCGTTTTCGTGTTTTGTATTTTGCTCATTTTTTTAAATAGAAACTATGGGTATCGAACATTTAAAACAATCTTTTTGCGCTCGAAATTGGGCCGCCAAATTGAACCCGTAAATAATACCAGAAAAGTGCCATTTGAAACAATCAGATTATAAACGCTTTCTAACGGCTGAATAGATGTTTGTTGATGACATAAGGTGTCGGGATTGTGAACCCTCCTAACGGCTGGATGGATTGTAATACAGATGTCTATCGAATCTTCTGGGTCACGATATGGCTACATAATAGTTTTTTTTTTAAATGTATATACATTTTTTTTTAAATGCATGTCTAAAATGCGCCATATGGCGCATTTTTGACGTCAATAAGTAATGACTCGTTTTATTTTACTCTGGCCATGTAGGTCAATCAATAGACGATTCCAGAAATGTTACACACTAAGCGGTAAAAAAAAACAGACTGCAACGAAAATGTTCAAAACAAGCTCACTTTTCAAACAGTCTGATGCAGTTCGTGGCATCAAATCTGAGTTTGAACTAAAATAATCCGTATGGTCTAACGCCTACGCGTCTCGGCTCCTCTCGCTCACCTTCGCTTCAGTGAACTACTTAATCCTTCTATTTTGTTTCGTTTCTTCGGTTCGGGATTATTTATTTCCTAAATTGAATTCGGCTTCGAATCGAATAGTTGCGATTTAATTTCAGTATCTTACATGGAGCGTTTGCCAATTACTAAGAAAAACCGGAACTATTTATTTGAATTCAATCATAACTTTCCCAGTCTTTTTTTTTAAACTTTAGTTTCGAAGAAGTTCCCAACCGCAATGCAGCTACTGTCATTATTGAATCATCAAATATGCAAAAACTGTAAGTTCAATCGTGCAGTTGCGCGGTAGACAGCAGACTCGCATATTATAAATTCATACGCAGCAGACGGTTCACATCATCGATCGTCGGTCGTTACCTAGATATATACTAGGTACCTATATTATATTAATTAAACTCTGGACGTAGTCCTCGCGAGTAGAGGGAGGGAAAATATCAAGAACCCGTCGCGCGCACTACGTTGCACCCCCTCACCTCTCCGCAAATTTCAAAATGGCGGCTCTCTTAATTTCGTATCCTGGCTACGCCCTGTAGCTATTAATAGATTTTTGTTCCCAGCATCCTTACAAGCTACGATGAATATGAAATAAGTTAGAACATTGAAATTGAAATGCGTTAGGAAGATTTTCAAGAACAACAAGCTCCAAGAGATATCTTTAAATATAAGTATTTTATCTTTTAGACTTAAAAAAGACATTGCTCTGCGTGGGAATATCACCGTAAAGCTAAAAAAAATAATCAGATAACTGAAATATCGGTATGAGAATCGAATTCACACGGTAACGCGTTAGTGAAAGTCTGAAAAGTCAGACAAAGAAAAATGTAGAAAAATTTATTGGGTATTTAACGCACAACTTCACTCCTCTATGTTACTTTAGAATTAAGAAAAAAATAAAATAATAATCTTCAAAGAGTTATGCAAAATGTATCAAAGAACACACACGGTTTCCTTTTGTTACCCCGGCCCACGTCACAGAAGGCGAGCGGGGGCAGCCGCCATTTTCGTCGCGTGTGAGCGTTGGCCGCCATTTTGTTTGCCAGTGGGATCCGACCACATTTGTCTTGGCGACTGATCTCCGGCGACCCTTTTGTTGACCCGAGTCCAACTCTAAAGGCATTTTGTATCGCACAATACCAATAATCCTTAAGACATGGGAGTCGAACCCATTTTCTCCCCAACCAGGAAGACGAAGAAAAAAACCTGAAAAAATGAATCTATAATTTAACAAAGAAGGTACTTACTGTTAACACTAGTCAAACTCTTCTTCTTGCTTGTCTTCTCTCGCTTCTTGAGGGACAGGCCAACAGTGGAAAAACTGGCAGAAGCTGAATCTTCTGGTGGGAACTGCGGTAGCCGCATGAAGATCAACTGCGTCATATCCCGAAGACATTGTTCGGCGTTCCGACGTAGCAACTCTAAAATGAAAATATTAATTTAAAAGGAATTCGCGAGAAGACGTCTGGCCCGACCGACGCCCGATTCGGTCCTAAGGGCTTGGAGTCGAGGAATCCTTTTAATAAAAGTTGCGCATGAACCTGCGCGGACGGTCGAAAGATTGTCGGAAGCCGTAGGTGAGGATCGATCAAAGCGTCTGCGTGGGTACCTACCCCAGCATTGCCCAGCAACGCCCCCTGTTGCCATTCAGTCTAAAAATACGAACAAAGAAAACTTCGTCTGGAGGGTAGGTTTTCACAACCCACGCTAGTAACCGATACAGACCTACCGATTCATTACCCCCAGTGACGAAATAAATCACCAAAATATACTCGATTTCAACCTTATTATTCAAAAATAAAGTATTTTAGTATTTCCTAAGCATGAAAATGAAGACAAGCATAATTGTCATCATCTGCACCACTTCTTGGATTCACTTTTATACTAATCGATGACCGATCAGTAAGGTACAGGGAATCAGAAAAGGAGCCGGCGCCTAATTTTCTGACAAGACCACGCCGCGTCGTTTAAACCTTAACGACCGGTAAAATATTATCATTGCTGAGGATGCTACTAAAAACATCATCGCAACAATAACCGATAACGATCGATAATTTATTGGAACCCGACGAAAATAAGGCTAAATGACTGATTAAACTCACCTGAATTCCAAACACGATAATTTCATAATTACAGCAACTATCTTCAATACGCGATAAAACCGAGCGAATCAAAGACAGATTTTCTCAGAAAACCGTCACTGTTCGCGACGGTACAAATGTACAGCACTGACGAGAGCTCTCGGTACACTGAAGTACTGAGAGAACAATCCTCGCCACGCAATGACGGTCATCGACCGTCTGGACCACCCCCATACCCAATATACCTAGTACATCTACCTATGCCTAACTTGCAGCCGAATATTGATTTATGAGCAGTTGCAAGCCGGATGCATTGATGATAGATAGAGAGCGCAACAGGGTTAATCAAGTGGTATAGGCAGAAACAGAGAGCGTTGGAGAGCTTTCGATGTTCGAGAATGTGCGTGAAAGTTCATATTTGTTCGGAAAATGCGTTGCAACTTTCGTTGTATGCGTTCGAAAAATGCGTTTTGTCTTTCTCGCTCTTTCACCCTCTTCATGGACAATCAAATCTATTTCACTTATTAGGTACATCGATTTTCTCATTAAGTACTGAATTAACTTTTCATTCGTTCCGGATATTGCTTACGACTTGTAATTTCCGTCAATACATAAATAAAATTACACAAACTACCAAAAAATATTCAACATATCACACATCTCAAAATAATGTTTTCTAATTCCTATATTATTACCGGTCTACTAGCGTTAAGTTCGTATTTATAAATAATCTCACCAAACGCCACCTACGACCAAATTCTTAATAAAGTGTTGGAATTCATTCAATAAAGACATCAGTATTTTATACATAAACATAACATCACGCCTTGTTTCCCCTAAGGGTTGGGCAGAGGTGTACCTGTAATACACCCACATTTCGCCAGTTATGTTTTTAAGTCCCATGTAATAGGGGGCGAGCCTATTGCCATCAACCGGGCACAAATCCAGACTCTGGGCTGCTACTGAGAAATTCCAGATAGAAACACCCAATAACACTTTGCCCGACCCGGGAATCGAACCCAGGATCTTATGCTCAGCAGTAGCGCTTGCGACCACTAGACCAACGTGGCAGTATTTTATACATTTGGCAATATAAACATTTGATTTGGTAATATAATAAAAACCCATAAAATCAACGCCTCAAGGGCAACTGTCAAACTAATTAAATACAATATATCATTAAGATTGGATCGTTTCATTACTTTCTGTATGTAGTTCAACTTTGACTCCTCAAAAATTAAACAATATTTTTAAATTCTGGTTCTATTATTCTGAACTGAGATATGAAAAAGACTAATCAGACTTCTAATTACAACGAAACATTACATACCTGTGAGTCTAGTTTCAAAACATATGCGGAAACAGCTGAGCATAATTTCACAGACACTCTCGTCTGTCAACATGGCGCCTTCTGGGCTCAGCATTAATGTGCGAAGGACCTGAAATAAACAAATTCTTACAATATGCCCAACTTGAACAACGCCGCATCACCTTGTTGCGTCAACCACTTCAGGTAAAGATAAAGGGCCTAGTAATTGACTCTACAGAGTATTAAAAGGACAATGGGCAAAAATGTATGGGACGTGGTACCCGCTCCAATAGTCATCATTAATATATCATTGAAAAGACATTTTGATGCACAAAAATGTCTACTATGGCGCTTGTCGCTATTCACGTTTGGGAAGCAGTAATCTCACTAAGTTTTATAAATGAGAATTTACTACAAACTATTTATATTAGTAAAATAAAGCTAGGATAAGATTGACTTAGACGATGATATAACACACTTAGGATTCTATTATTAAAAGAAGTAAGAAAACAAGCGTTCTTCAAATAAAAATCATATATTTTAGCAATAAGTGAGTAGATTTAAATCATTACATATCGGCATCAACTATAACAGCATTAAGGAAAGATGCCGGAGCAGTAAATCCCGTATGCCTCGCATAGCCTAGGTACCATACGATGGACACTATGTGTGCACAAGTGCCCATCGTACGTCGCCCGGTTAAACATGTGCAATATTGTTGGACAATAGTATTTGCACTGTTGATCAATATGTAACAAAAATATGTTTTACACAGACATGTCGCGACTGGATTCGTCCACGCAAAAGCCAGGCATCTTCGTGTATACCATAGTCTGGCAGATCTTCAAGTGCTCCCTCTCTGTACGTTTCAATAATATACAGACCATTTGACAAATGCTCGGCACAGTAAGATCTTGCCAGCTTGAGTTGGTATGTACCTAGCGCTAGTAGAATTATATCCTCCTCCGTCATTGAAGGGAAGTTTTCTATCTGGCTCGCTTCTATCCTCTGAAAATCTACTCTTCTGTGATTAAGCCGTTTTCTCTCTACATACATATGCAGAAGATTCGGGGTATCTATTTTCTGCCTTATAATATTGACGAATTCGTCTGCGTGTATGCTATCCACGATGGGTTGGTGGAAGTGGTTCGTGATAGCTGCGGCTATCTTAAAATCGGTGAACATATTGGGCAATGACTTATTAAAATATTTTTGCCGCAAGAGCTTAAAATCACGCTTAAACCGGCCGTTTACCACTTCCACAACCCACCGGCATAGCGTTACCGATCGAGCTTCGTTGGATTGTTCAGTGGTCAGCTGTGTCTCTTGACGGTTCTTTGTTGGCGGGACATAGGATTCATACCCACATTCATCAATGAGGTCCAAGCTGTCCCTAAAACCTCGATCCAAGATAAAAGCATCGTTTGTTCGGAGTAACCAATGTAGTAGATGTTGTCCATCATTCATAATGTCGCTCATTATTTGCGCATCTGTTTTTGTTGCAGCGTATGGACCCATTACATCTAATATGTATCCATCAGTACATACAAGTAGGAAAGGTTTCAGTAGATTCTGAAACTTGTGTAAACTGTAGGACAATCTTTGGAATAAGAAGTTCGAGCTTTTATTTATGTAAATGTAAGTACCATCGCCAATCAATAATAACTTATCATTATTTTCATTTCCAAATAATGCTTTTGGTACAGTGAGATTTTTTTCCAATAATCGTGATCTGTCAATGTGATCCACTCCCAAATGCATACCGACATAATTGTTATTGAGACACTCCCTCACAATAACCAACAAACGTTCAAGCTTTCGTCGTGACATGTTAAATAATGTCGCAAGTCTTTCATCTGGGTCCCCTGTACGCAGTTTTGTAAGATAAATACCTAATGCAGTTCTCGGTTCCCTACATCTTTCATTTAGTGTAGGTGTTTGTACCAACATAGCATCAAACTCTTCGCACTTGCGTCCTGTCCAAAAGTGCATCTCCTCGTTGGTTAAAGCGCCTCTCGTGTTGAAGTCTAGCCGAGGTCCACGTTGTAAGGTCATTCTTAACATGTCACAAATGTCAGTAAACTGGTCTGTATTAAAATCATGAGTGGCATTACATGTTTGAGGTAGCTCATCCCAAACATTGTTCTCTAAGTGCTGTGTACACACTCTTGCACCATTTGGAATATAAAGCTTATATTCACAAAAGATGTGAGTTTTTATTGTTATCGGGATTCGATGGCGAGTTGTGTTTGGACAGCCGTTAAATATACAATGTCGTGGTGTGTTTGGAGCTCGTGTATACTCTGAAACTTGAAATTCCTGAACATTTTGCACTGCTTCCAACACTGCTTCCGGCATTGCTTCAGGCATTGCTTCAGGCATTGCTCCAGGCACGGCAGGGTTCGCAAGACTTATCACTGCATTATCAGCGGACTGCCAACATCGGTGACACACACGTCGTGTGCCATCGAACACCACCTGAAAGTAGTAAAAATACAATTGAATGTTTTTTTTTTTGTATAAGTACCTTTTTTTTTAACTAAGTAAAAAAAAACTGAGAAAACAATATCACGTATATTGACACATATTTTGACTTTCGAAGGTCCGATGACTCCACACGTGCGCACAGTGTCCAGGTAATATCGAGTTAGAAAGGATAGGCCCTTTTGTTTGTATTGCTAACCTTTATCTATTGTTATGGGTAATGACCGTCTTAAATGGCATCAAATGTGCTTATTTAAAATGAAGAACATAATATACTTAGATTAAGAAAACAAACGACACGGACGAAGGGATGGTGAAATAAAACTACACTTAGATTATAATAATGGAAGTCCTTACCTCCAGAACGGCATGTTCATGAATAAACGCAGCGAACTCAGGGCGCGTTCTTGACAGATTAGCTGTCAAAACATGTTGTTGGTATCTTCTGGTATATAAAGCTCGCCGACACATTACACAGTTGAGACGTTCCATTGCGATATTCCAGTTCGAAAAGCAAATCAGTATAGTCCACAACACTAGCACAGGTCAACGTTAATAGCGGGTAACTAGTCCAGTAGGAGCGCAGGGGTCAGTAGTTAATAAAACCGAGTTATAAAAACACAAAAGAAACTCAAACAGCAGCTAAACGTCGTCACAAGCGCAATACGAACGATCGACTGACGCGGACACCGACGCCTCCCTCACTGCTCCTGCGCACACCCCGCGCTCAGGAGCAGCGGGGCTCGAGTTAAAAGGAGGCCGGGTGCATGGTGAAGTCTGACGTAAAAGCATTATTAATAGAAAACATGAACGGAAAAATGCAGAAAATATTACCTTGGTACCTACTCATTATTTTAAGTAGAGTAAGTGGTACCTAATATACTCGTATTATGTATGTTTATCGCCGGGGCCACGGGACTGTCTAAACAGGTTACCGTGATCCGGGAACGCAAATGGCAACCGAAGGAATAGGGTTTTTATTAGTTAGTAAGACTGTCGTTTATCTCCAAACGCAATCAGATTTGAGACTGGCGGCTATAGTAAATATTGTTCCTCTTGGTAAGACCTTTTAAACGACACTACAACCATATCTATTGGAGCCGGGTACCATTTTGCTCATTCTCCTTTGTCTGAGAATTTGCACTTTTCGAATGACAAAATTTTATAAGACAGCCCCCCAAAATGCCCGCCCTTCACCACTTTCTAGTGCTTTAGCTGGGAAGGAGAAGTGGCGCAATGAAATTCTCAGCAGCACATCTGTCGGTCAGATGAATCGGTAATCAAAAGCGGTCATCCAGCAGATACACAGAAATAAATATTCGGGGTATTTATGTCCAATTTATTTCGCATTTAACAAGAAAACATTGTTATGTTAGTGATTTAATGCCAAGCTTTTCGTTTTGTTCGAGTTGGCGCCCAACTGGGACTTGTTACACTCGACGCGGAACGAGTACCGGACACCTATTATCTCGTGCGGTCATTATAAACTTAGACACTGTTATCGCATTATAAATCTTGTCGTCAGATTTATATTATATTTATATATTGTTTGGTTTAGTATTTCTGTTTAATTATATTGTGTAATATTTTGGAGTAACTGTACCTAGTTAGTGAACGAGAAAACATTTTCAAAGGCAAAAACGTTGTCTCACAGCTATGTTTAGTCCTAAACTAACAGACAGTAGCAAACCTATATTGAAGTCTCATAAATTATTAACTTTCCCATGTCTTTACATCTTTGAATCAGCTGTATTTGTAAAAAATCTAATAAACATATATTTGGTACCTTGAATGAAACTAGAAAACCTTGTACAGATGTGAAAAATGTACGTAGTCGGGCCATAAGTTCTGTCACATAGGTAAAATTTCGAATTTAGAATGCAAGCCGAGGAAAATATTATGTGCCTTCGAAATTTTAATATTTAAAGAAAATAAAAACAAAGGGTTTCTGGAATCTTGTTCATTTTCTAAAATGGAGTGGACGCGCAAGGAAGACAGAGTCGCAGTAATTGCATTGCATCGTTGCAATCACATTGGTCACGCGCCAACTGTGATTGAAAAATTTGAAAATTTCACTGAGATTTATTTATCGTACTATAAAACGATTCAGAGAAGATTCAAGATTAGAAGATAAACAAAGGAGCGGTCGATCTCGTACTGTTCGGATTCCAGCGTTCATTAAAGCAGTGAAATCGCGAATCCAACGGAGGTGTTTTTTTGTGAAAAAGGAGTGAAAAGCAGTGCCCTCGTATATCAGGCCTCGTACACAGTCCTAACAAACATTGTGGAACTTCTTTCACAAAAATGTTCGAAAACAGGCACTGGGTATTATTCCAGCAGGAGTTTACGCCGGCTCATAAGGCGAAAAGTACCTAAAACTGGCTCACGACCCGTGGAATCCCCTTTATCAGGCATGAGGATTGGCCCATCATCCAGTCCAGACTTGAATCCCTTGGATTACAAAATATGGCAGCATTTAGAGGAGAAGGTCTGCGCTAAACCCCATCGCAACTTCGAGTCACTAAAAGTATCCCTGATTAAAGCAGTCGCCGATATTGACATGAACGTCGTGCGTGCTTCGATTGATGACTAGCCTTGCAGATTGAAGGCTTGTATCGAAGCAAGAGGAGGACATTTCGAATAATTTTAATGTGGTTTAAAAACTTTAAATCTGTATTTTATTCACTTTCATTTGATATATAAATGGTTGTAGTGCGTAACTCGTACTATTGTGTCATTTATTTAACTTTCCATATGTGACAAAACATCCAGCAGCTCTATTAATACATTATTCTGTACAAGATTGCTTAGCCGGTGAGTTAACTTAATTGAACAACAAATTTTGGTCTTGTAATTTATTTAAATGTACTAAATTAAGGTTGAAAACACATGGATTCCTCACAAACTGTAAAAACAGATTTTTGTACCGACATTCATTGCAAATAAATATATCTATTCTATTCAAACCAGAGCCAGGCACTACCGGACTTGTGGACTACCCGTTCTTGACAAAAAAAAACTAGCTTCTCGTTTTCTTTGAACGTTATAATAATTTTCTTGCCTAAAGATCCCGTTAATTGGCGCCCGACAGCGAACGGTCTCTTGTAGGAAAAGTTCGAAGCATTCCTATTTACATAAAATAACGGGAATTTCCTCTTCCTGAATGAGACGACATTATTATTGAAGGTCAAAGTTCAATTGTCTCATCCGTGTTCCAGACACGTATATTTTTTGTTACAAAGTTATTTTAAGCAACGATGTTTCAAAAATGTACCCGGCCACGGGCGAGAAAATTTACGATACGTTTGATTTTTACATTACAATGATGAATGACGGCGTCGAAATATGTACGAATCATATAAAATTAATCTTTGATTTCATTCTTTTTCCAAACTGTCGAGTATTTCTAGACGAACAATCAATTTCCGAACGAAACCTGTGATTTGTGAGTCTGATTTTAGTTTCACCTAAAAAAAGGCGAAAGTCCGCGAAATTCATATTTTCTAAGATTTTTGCAATTTGCAGTTCAGTATTAGGTTGTATGTTGATCCAAATATGATTCGCGTGTCAAATATTTATTTATAGAATTATAATCATAAAAATCGAACGTCGAAACGACAGACTGGTCGCACGACCAACCGTCTGACCAGGCTTTATGTACTTTTATAGGAACTACCAAAAGTAAGGCTGAGCACGCACTACGGCGCGGTGGAATGCGGTGCAATAGTTCTGCCGCACGGTAAAATAAACGCAGTCACTGGTCACCGCACTGGCAGTGAAAAAAGGTACGTTTTCCATTCGAGATTAACTATCTGCACATATTTATTGTTGCACAAAAAAAAGTAACCAAACGGTATTGGGTGCATCCTTTGACGCCACCGCAAATTTGCAGCAGGCGGCCTACTGTGAAGAAACCGTATGCGTTTTTCTCACCGCAATGCGCGCTCTTCTAAGACATTCCATACTTCACAGACTATGCGTTAGAAAAACAGGCAGTGCGCGCTAGGCCTAAGCCACCCCCAACATACAATACCATAACCATAGTGGTCTTGTAAAGTGTTCGCACTGTGCAAGTACCCTCACTAACAAGATAGGTTACTTTAGCCACATCAGAGCAGAGCACATGCTCGTTAGTTCGTAACCTAAAGTCGTAAGGCTTTTGTCTCCCATTATATAACACAATACGACGTCTGACTTCAGCGTTAACGTTCCGATCAACGTCTGAACGAACGCACAGCATCGGCGGTCAATACGTCCGCAGTGGACGACAACGCTTCAGTCGTTGCTCGCGAGTGTTGAACAATGATCACATCGAACCATTGCAGCGTCAGGTTGTGGACCTGACGCTGCAATGGTTCGAAATAACTAGAGACGCGACGCAAAGCGTTTGAATGCCGCGTACGACGTCAAGATGTCAACGTGGGAAAGAGAGAAGAGAAGAGAGAGAGAGTAAGCATCGTGCCGCGGCGTACGGCGTGACGCTGTAAGCAGCCGACGGCGTTTATAGGAGACCATAGCCTTAAGAAACGGAAACGGTATTATGAACTTCCGCATCTTGTTCGGAGCTTCTGCGACCGAGGTTTTAAACACGGCCAGTCCCCTAATCGTGGTCGTGGCCGTAGTACGCAAGGTTCTTTAGTTTTAAACAAGACTTACCTGTAATATCTTCATGAGTACCACTCCATCTGAAGAATGGTCGGTGCCGACGAAGCGTGCGTGAGTGACGGCATCAGCTATGTCTTCAACCGTCGCCGGCACGCTGGGATGGGTTGGATCTATGGCAGGAAAAACACATGCTATTATATCTATACAAAAAGCTACTAAAACACAAGACCCTATTTTGACCATAGTAAAAGAAATAATAAAAAAGTATTATTCCTTGCTGACTGAACCATTTTTCAAAATCTGTAATATAAAAATGCTCCAATAGCTAGTTGGTCTCCGATATAAGAACGAATTCCTGTAGCTTAAATAGTTAACGATTTGATCTAGCTATCTTTACTATCATCATCATCTGCCCAGCCTTTTCCCAACTATATTGGGGTCGGCTTCCAGTCTTACCGGATACAGATGAATACCAGTATTTTACATGGAGCGACTGCCTATCTGACCTCCACAACCCAGTTACTGGATAACACGATACCCATTGGTAAGACTGGTTGTTAGACTTTCGAGCTTCTGACGACCCGTAACGACTGTCAAAGATCTACAAATGACAGCCGGGACCAACGTCTTAACGTGCATTCCGAGGCACGGAGGGGTCTTGTATGTAAAGATGGTCACCCATCCACGGACCAACCGCGGCAAGCGTAGCTTAACCTGGTCGATCGACCCGTGCGGCTGTTATTACTTAGCCACAAGCCCCCCTAGCTATCTTTACTATTCCATCTAAAATTACATCCCTGTGTGTCCGGAGTTTATTGCCCGTTCTTCTCCATAGGAACCTACTACGCTTTGGAATGGGCAACTAGCTTCATCTTTCTCACTGACCGAACCCTTGACAATTCAAAAGTGCCTGTATTTGGTTTATTTGAAATAAATGTTTTGAGTTTATTCTGCTACCTGTCCTGAGAACTATTCCAAGGACACTGAGAAGAATAATTGCAGTTCTATAGTTTGAAAATAACAATGACTTTTACTGTAGTTTTTTCGAGTTTGGCTCACACACTGCCATTATCCATAGAATGAATCATTAAAAAAAAACTGTACATGATTTAAAAACTACAGGGAAAGTTTTCAGATGATCCAGAATATAAACAATATTGATGTATTTTAGAAAAATACAAGCTGACAAAAGAAATATAGGAACAAAACCCACAGCTTTTTACACATTTTAATAATAAAAACTTTTCTACAAAAAAAAAAAGAACTGACTTACAAAAAGTACACTAAAAAATGAAAAATAACCTTAATTAAGTCGGTGTCTTTGGTTCTGTGTTTTCGTTTTTTGCCACCGACTTCCGAAATTAAGGTTATTTTTTACTTTTTAGTGTATTTTATGGAAGTCGGTTGTATTTTTTTGAAAAAAGGTTTTACTTTTTAGTTGTGGTACCTACCCCACACCAATATTTGCTATGTAAACAACAGTGATAGGAAGTTTTATAACATAGGTACACCGAGTGGATTAAATACGTACTTAAGCTAACTTAAAGCTAACTCAAAAACTACCCAAGCAAAGTTAATAATATTTATATGGGACCACCGCGCAAGCTTCCTCTACCAAATGAAAGAATTATAAAAAAACATTATACATTATACGTCAATTCTCCAACTGCAAATGTTGGTTGGTCGACTATTACTCGTTAACTTGTACAGCCTACTTAGCTGTGATAGTTTTTCTTTTCCTTTATACTACTGCCATGATTTTTTTCACATATCCAAAAACAACCGTTTAACTGGCATGAGGGGAGGACACTTGAATAACAAAAATTAGCACTTTAAAGCTTTAATATTAAGCAAAAGGATTCTTGAATCGAAAAATGATTTTCACCTGAGACCAATATTTTTGAATGGCCTATCCAACGCTACCCCACTCCATGGCATAGACGAGAAAAAAAAATCATCCCCACTTTGAGTTTGGGAGGTACCTACCCTACAATCTTATTTTTCAAGATTTTATTTTACCGCTTTGGCGTGCTTAATATGTATACTCAAGCCAAATAACAGCTTTGTAGTACTAAGATTCTCTGAGATAATCCATGGGCAAACAGACAGACAAACAGATAGACATGGCTAAACTATAAGGATTCCTTGTTTACTACGGAAGACTGTTTACCCTAAGAAACGGTTTATAAACAAATAAGTTATGCCCGAATATAGATATAGATCATAGAGATCATATAGATAAATTGAGAACCTCACACACTGCCATTGTCCATAGAATTAATCATTAAAAAAAAATTAAGTCTATTAAGTCGGTTAAAAATCATTTACAGCCAGAGTGCATCTCATGACAATTCCAATAAGCCCAAACACGGCTAGGATACATTGTTTTATTACGAAGTTCCGGTGCCTACCTTCCGGTTTCATCATTAGATCAGTTTGATGGCATCATTTTGATCAGAAAATTTGAGAGATATCTTATCAACACCAGTGAAAAACTTATCATTGAAGAGTTCCAGTGGCCATCTGTGGTCTTCTTTATCAGTGCCACTTTACCAAATGATACTTTCTGAATGCAAATGATTGACTTGTTGATGAAAGTATAAAAATCGCTTTATGTATGCCTAATATTTGAGGAGTTCCCTCAATTCCTCATGGATCCTATCATCACAACTAGATTTTGATATAAACAGGACCAATTTGGAAGTATATCCTTTCAAATAAAAAACAATCCAAATCGGTTTATAAACAATGGAGTTTGTCGTCTACCAATAGATTACAAATTTTCAAAATTAATATGCTATAACTTAATTGTGCTAAGTAAAATATGAAGTAAATACCTACAGTTCAGATCAAAAATCTCACATTTTAAACAAAAAATAAATAAAAACATTTTCTATGGACACAATGAGAGATAAAAAGTGTCTCACAGTACGCGTCCATATGTCCACCTGTTTCTGGGCTAATTTCAACAATTTCTAAATCTTATCAAATCTACAACTACACCAATAGTGCAATCTAGACAAATAAATAAAATTGAACTATCTGTTTGTAATGTCAAAATAACAGCTTTTTACTAAATGCATATGAAAGTATAAACGGTACTTAAACAAAAACACAATTTTAAAATTCTTTGTCTGTCCGTGTCCTGGTCAATCTCCGAAACGGCTGGGCCGATTTTGACGGAACTTTCACTGGCAGATAGCTGATGTCATAAGAAGTAACTTAGACTTTTAGAAATAGCCACGCGGGCGAAGCCGCAGTCAGCAGCTAGTGGAATATTTAATTAACAATGAAATATTATGTTATAGCATTATGCAAAACACACGATAAGATTGTGGTACCTTTATAGTGGTTAAAATACTGACACGGCTACTACTTACATTATGTCAATGTTAAAATTGATAATAAAATCATCTAAGTGAATGACTTATACTAAAACAAAAAAATGTTGGTGGGAAATGTAAATGAATCACAACTTGAATATGTGATAAAACATTACTCTTATTAATGGTATGGTGGAAAAACTGTAGTATTTTATTATCAACTTTATTTCTTTAATATATTTACTTAAATAATTGGTAATATGCAAGTAATTCAAAACTTATCCATTATTTAAATATACATTGTGTAGGAGTCAAGAAACAAATTCCTATTCCTTTTACATTTTTTTAATGCATTACTTATTTTACAATTCATTCATTTATGTTGCATTATTTTGGTGGAACAGAACGCAAACACGAAACTCGTCGTCATCGACAATGCCGGAAGTGACGAAAGAAACTATGTTAATATAAATCTATTCTTAGCAAAGTGCTTGAAAAATCACTAAGGTAAGTAAGTAAGTACGATTTCTGCTTGAATAAAGCACAACAAATAATTTAATTTATATGATTTGGGGCTACAAACAGATGTAACAAAGAAGTGTTGTGGTAAATGACGTCACATTATGCCCGCGACAGAAACAGTTGTTCGAACTGTAGCAGAAAATTGTTGGAGTTTCATAATTTTTTTGAGCAACAAGCAGTAGCTGAATTTAACTTTTAATACTTTACTTGGGTTTATATTCCTGTCTATTATTGATAAAGTGAAAAAAAATTAATGCATATTCCCTGTTACATTTTTAAACATTAATATAAAAATATAAAAAATAGTAGCCTGTGAATACCACAGGCTACTATTTTTTCTACAACTATACCAATAGGAACAGGGTTGAAGCTAGGCAGTCAGGGCTCCACAGAGAGGAATCTTAATTTAAAGGTGCTGTCTAAAAGTATCACTTTCTGAATCAAACCCTTAGAAGTATGTTTATTTTTATTGATGCGCAATAATATGTTTCATAAATAAATGCTAGTAAATTTAAACTTATACTATTACTTAATGTGGGGAAACTGTTGCAAATACTTAAAATACTTCAACTCTTTTACTGACAAGATTGTTGGTTTATATGATGAATTTAAATCAGAAATGTGCTCTTTCCAATAATATACCAACTGAGACTTACATAATTTTATTATTATTGTTTATTTCATCTTTTGTAAGGGCAGCCCATCAAATGTAGAAAGTAGCTAAGTCAATAGAAGATTTAAATTGCAATACTTTAGCAGAACTAAATTTCTATTTTATTCCACTTTTATTAGATAAATAAATAAAGACTCCACAGCACTTTATAAAATGCGCGTGCGAAGCTTCAATTTTTTTTTAGGTATAGATGTTGATGTATGAATTAGAACACTTTTGCAAAATTTCACACAGTATAAACCCTACTCTTAAGAAAAAAAAGGTTAAAGAAATTGAACTTATTTGTTTAATAAACCTTTGACATTTTATCACAGATAATGTACAAATTTCACTCGTGGTTATTTTTCTTTTAATCATTCAGAAATAGGAGCCCCCGTGAACACCTTATTATTGCTTGGAAACAAATTTAAACCCACCATGTGATCTTCCCCACCCTTAATACTCCCACTATCCCACAAATCCCTAAAGAAACTTTGGCGATTTTATTTCTCTGCACCTAGTTTTGTGCACATTGCAGTTTTAAAAAATACACATGAGCATGTCTATTGTACCCAAAAAAATTGCTACTATAAAAAGCTACGGGTTAAAAAACTGCAGTGGTTCCTAAATAAAATGGAACAATCACTTACCTATGAGACCATAAGATAAAAACTTGTGTATGGCAGAAAGAGCTAGACTAGTGACAGGACCAGTGGTCTCCTTGCTTCTTATCACTTCTAGGAACGGGCTTAGGTATGTCGCGGGGTCCAATAGCCGCAAATCATCCACTTGGTTCAAGATAGTCTTGAGATCTTGGAAAGTTCTCATCAGTACATCATACTCCTCGTTTGGGAACGAGTGTGAGCCCCACCGAGTACTCCGTCGCATGGCAGTGACGAGCATTGCCATCTCGCCCTGCACCACGAAAATTCCATTCCCAGGTAGTGACATTTTGCTAATTTTTAACACTACAAACTGATCACCATCAACAACTTCTTCTAATTTTTATTTATTTGAGCAATTACCGACAAACCACATATTTACATCACATGGCGTGCAGAACCACACTCCAAAATACTTAATTTTATCACAATATTCGCAAATTCCGACGTAAATTTTACAAAATCAATGAAAATTCACAATTTGATTAGCAGATTCCATCACGATCATGTTGACGTTTCAGAATTTTAGTTCTTCTGATTGCCACTAGATGGTGTAAAATACTAGAGGTGGACGACCCTTCAATACTAACTTGATGACAGTAGTAAAATCCTGTTATACATTAGTCGATTTGATCAAGTTTTTCTCAATGAATCACTAGACATTTCGTGGAAAGGGGTTATTTTTATACTTTTTATTTTTTTGTTAGTTTGGTAACATTGTCAAGAAAGATGGTTGACGGTGTTACACTTTTCTGACAAAATTTTGGAAAAGTTAATCTTTTTGTTATTCTCGTCGTTCTAAACATAGTTTTTCCCCGTCGTATGTAACTGTAAGTAGTCGATATCTTTATTTATAGTGTTTTGGCATGTTTGCACTTTTCCTGAGGGCCATACGCGATGAATGTGCGTTGTCACGCGTGCAATGGCTATCGACACAGATTTGACATTTTATTCTTTTTGTGTTAGTGCGGTTATTCTTACCACATGTATCTTGTTACGTATTGCAGGCAGTTACATTGAGACGTGACAATGGTTAAGAAAAAGAGACAAAGCGACCCTGGCGAGAACGGCGACGAATCTACGGAATCTTGCGACGAGAACGTCAAGTCCGCATGCCCTCATGTAGCCAAAGCTGTAGACCTGACCCAGCTGAAGAAGGCGCTAAAAACGGGCGGCTTCCAGAAGGAGTGCTCAGAGTGTATGAAATCTTCCAAAAACGAGGTCCCTGACCCCGACTATGAGGAAGATCTCTCATTGTGGATGTGCTTACGCTGTGGCACGCAGCTCTGTGGCCGAACGCGCAACAAGCACGCACTGAACCACTTCAAAACCCCTCGTTCTGACTGCCATGCACTCACAGCCAACACAACAACATGGGATGTTTACTGCTACAACTGCAACAATGAAGTTACTGCTTCAAGTGCTAAGAAGCTCCATGAGTGTGTAGAATACCTTAAAAAGCAATCAGTTGGTGGTGGGAATGCTAAATCACTCCCTCCAATTGAACTGCCTTTTAATCAGGACTCAAAAATTGACATACCAACTATAGAAACTGTTATTAAAATTAACGCACTATCTAAAGGAAAAGACAAAGCTATGTATAGTCTACCGAGGGTAAGAGGGCTTACAAATCTAGGGAATACTTGCTTCTTCAACTCAGTCATGCAATGTTTGGTGCAGACACCCTATTTGTTGCAAGTTCTTCAAGAGATGGCTAATCCTGGTGAGAGGTTCACCTTGCCTGGTGGAAAATTGAAGCTGAAACCTGATGGGGATGATGGGAAGGAGGTGGACCTACCTCCAATCACTGGTCAGCTGGCTGAGTGGGGCTCCTTAACTCGCACATTGTCAGAAACTTTGAGTGAATTACAAGCAGGTATGTGTTTAATGATTCATAGTCAGTTTTCCTTTTAAAACCTTGACATCCATGCAATGAAATAAACCTTGTCATTATTGTTGTATCATCATCTATGCAGCATAGAAATTGAATGTTTTAGTAACTGAATTGCAATACCTACTTAGAATGTTTATGAATGCATGCACCTGATTACAGTAATGTATATCAACATAAACCTGATTTACACATTTAATCTACAGTTTTATTGCAATTCTAAACAATAACATTTACCTACAAAAGAGCATGCTACATAAAAATGTATTGTAAATAGAAAATATCATAAATAGTGTAACATAAGTTAAAAAAGTATTTATTAATTATATTTTACTAAAACATTTATACAGTTAACTTTCTGCATCCATGAAATTAAAAACTAGTGTAATGTAGATAAGATTGTAACATACATTTTGCAGTTTTTCACTGCAATAAATTGAAGGTTGCAAATTGTTGATGTAAGAAACTGCAGTTGTTATGGCTGCAATCATTGCCAAACATTAGTGATTGCTTTGTTTATACAGAGCAGCTTCTCTACACACTTTTTTATACAGCTATTATGTGTTATAAATATATTCTTTTATAAAAGACTGGTCATCCCTGCCTAGCCTTTTTCCCAACTATGTTGGAGTCGGAATGCTGAATACTAGTATTATACATGGAGAGCCTGCCTATCTGACCTCCAGAACCTAATTACTGGATAAAACGCTACCTACGCAAGACTGGTTGTCTGACTTTCTGGCTTCTGACTACCCATAACAATTGTCAAAGATCTACAAATAACAGCCGCGACCATCTGCTTAACTTGCTTTCTGAGGATAGAAACACTGGTTGTACTATAAATTAATTATGACAATTTAAAGAGTTCCTTTGTCCTTAATAAACCTCAGTATGTGTCATACTGAAACAAAAGCTTTGTTTGATAGCAATACATAATAATGATTTATTTTGTTTTTACTGTGTAGAAGAATATGTTTATCTATCGTCTCTTAAATCCACTGCTGGACATGAATCATATTTTATTTAAAATATGCAATAATGGTAATTTTATTTTACTTTTTACTGTTTAGATAAAACTTGCAATGAAGCCGATTTGCTCCCTAAGTTTGCTAGGATAAGGCTTGTTCCTACAGCCATTTTTATAACAAAAAATCTAAAGGTTTAATTGAAGTTCTCTTTGAAGTGAAGAGCCAATCAATCCAAGATTTGTTGTAAACAAGCTATTGGCAAGCTACTAAAACTTTATATAATATAAATGAAACATGTCTATATTATATTGTCAATATGTCTCTTAAGTATAATTTGGAGCCAACCCACTTCATAGGCTACCTATATTTAGAATGTGACCTGATTTCACGCTTCCACTGTCTAACCTAGCGGTCTGGACACGCTTTAAAAATATTATGGAGCATGTTTTACACCCAAATTTAAGACTGACACTGCAAGCATTAAGTAGTAATTATAAGAGTACTGAATTATTGTGTTTAACAACATTGTAATATTCAAAAAATATTCTAAAAAGTTGGATTTTATTTTAATTCTACTTAAGCTTTTAGCAATATCTACCAACTAGTATTTAAATAAAACTGTTGAATAAATTAGACTGATATATTATAAAATATGTCAGCCTGGTATAAGTAAGCAAAACAAAAGCCTGTTCTCATACAGATACTGAAAGTTTCAGATAATTTACTTTTTCACTATGTTCTCTTCCACTAAAATTCAATGATTTCTTTAATTATTGTCATAGTCATTATGGAAAGTTCCAAGTGGTATAATTATTTGACAATTAAGTTATCTCAAACATTTACATATTCTGATATAGATGAGATATCAAATAAATATTAGGCATATTTCTTATCTTTAACCTTGGATCAACAACCTTAAACTTATGCAACAAAATAATCTTTAATAATAACCGCTGGCCTATCTGATTTTGTCCCATTGGGGGGTTCAATTCTCGCGTCAAATCATTGATGAACAAAATAAGTTAGTTTAAATTGAGTTGTTGTGTTTATATCTCTCATTTGGCTTTGCAGCCGTTGGGTAAAGATGAAGAGAAGACAGATAGATCTCATATTAACGTGATTGTTCAAACAAAATAATAACAATTCAAAAACTATATGAGTCAGCTGAACATCAGATTACACTAAGAGCCATACCTTACCGGGACGCCATCGCCATGGCGGCGCAGCCAGTTCGCGTCGCCAACAAAATGTATGATAATGTGTACTGGTGAGGTATGGCTCTTAATATCCTTCCCTAGTATCTCAAAATCAGTATCTTTGTAGCCTAATTAGAAAAATCTAAATACCATTTGTGCCATAGAAAAATAAAAAATAGGTCCCAAAAAAATTTGCTCTTCTGATACTTTTTATTGACGATTCTATAAAGTAACTACAGCTCTGTACTGATATATAATGTAAATTCGCCATGGTCAACAGACATTGGACATTACGTATATACATTTGATATAAATAATGAATTCACTGTAATTCCTTTGGATGTTGCTTTTATGAGTATTATGTTTGGTGTAGATTAATTTATTTTTCGTTATTTTTTTAATAGTTTTATGACATGCCTTTATTGGCCTATTTATTTTAATTATATTTTCGAGATACAAAATTACAGTACGCACGTCGATGGTAACAAAACTAGTATAAGCCGGCCACATAATCTATTGAAACTCAGTACTACGCTAGGCCAGCGGTCGACTGTACTAAGTTCATTTACAAATAGGGTTGCCAACTTTTTGTACAAGAAATAAAGTATATTATGGTCAAAGTGGGAAAATAAACAGTCCCGGAAAAAAAGTTTTAAGTATTTTTTAAATAGATATGTAATTCATTAGTGCTACTTGTGCAATTAATAAATTTAGTACTGATTTTAAAGCCTCATCTAATAGACGAGGAACAATTTTTTTTATTAAATGTATTGGAGCTCTAATTCTGTCATCCCACCACTTCGCATTCATCACTGAAAGCTCATTCTGTGAATACTGAGGTGGTAGAACTAACTATAATACTAATATCTTAAAGGTATTCTGATAACAATTATCTATTTACGGTACGGTATGTCCTGAAAATTCGAGACTTTTTCATTCTGAAATTAAGGCAAGCTGAACCACCCACACACATGCCCAGATCCAAGCACGATGTTCTACGTAGTTCCTAGATGAAACTGTTTATTTAGTTTACCTCTGGGCATCAGTGAAAACAGTATTTTCATACTTTATTTTGATCGAACAGTAAACAGTATTTTAGAGTAAATAAAATAAATTATTAAAAAAAAAAACAAAAAACCCGACTTCAAAAACACATAACTGAAAATGGAAAAAGCATTATAATCTATAGAATGTTGGTATCGCAGGAGGGCCAATCAAAAGTTATACCATATTACAGGTTATTTGTTTGTCCCCCGCCTGCAACACCAACATTTTATAGATTATAATGCTTGTTGATGCCCCAGAAGGGGGAGTCGGGTAAAAACAGTATAATACTGTTTTTAACAGTATGTTTGGCAAACCCTATTTACAAACTAGCTTCAGTAAAATTACGACAATCCATTTTCTTTTCATTAAATTTCAATCTGTTTAGATATGCTAAGTTAATTAAGAATTAGTTTTGGTTGCTTCGACCTTAGGACTAAACCGCGACGCGACGTCACACTGCCGGAATCTTTTTACGCGTTGCGTATTCGTATTGCGGTTGTGAGTTTTGGTACATGGTACATACATTCAACATCTAGAATGTGACATTCCCCTTCGGGGATTATAGGCGTGATGTTAACATAATATCACGCCAGTAATCCCCGATGGGTTGGGCAGAGGCGTACCTCTAGTACACCAACATTTCTCCAGTTATGTTTGAGTCCCATGTAATAGGGGGCGAGCCTATTGCCACCAAGCGGGCACAAATCCAAACTCCGGGCTGCTACTGAGAAATTCCAGATAGATAAATCCAATAACACTTTGCCCGGCCTGCAGGCTTAGCACGAGAACCGTAGAGAAGTGTTTTGTGGACGGAAGAGTAGACAAAAATAACTTTTCCGTATAGACAATTGACCGATTTCTACCGAGAAATGTAGACAAGCTATTTCTATTCTACAGTAGACTAGAAATAAAAAGCGGCATGCTCAGCCTGCTCCTGCTGAGAATCGAATCCAGGACCTCATGTTCAGCAGTAGCGCTAGCGACCACGAGGCAGACACGTTTAAATGACAAACGCTGATCGTATGGCATTGTTATTCTTTATTGCGAATCACAAAGATAGCTATTGTTCCTCGGTCTTTATAGCCCATTACACGACGGTGAAAGTGATAACTAGAGATCGGATATTCGGATGCATATTCACCTAAAGTTGAGATGTTAGCTAATATGGAATGCGCTTTTGTATTGCAAAATCCCACGGCTCTGGGAATACAAATTTAGGTTTCTGATTATAGAATCGAATTTATATTAACTTACTTTCAAATGTTAGCTTATATGGAATGCACTTTTGTATCGATCGTAAAAATTCCGCCCGCCTTTCCCGAATCCACAAATTTTGTTTTTTTCTGACTACATATGTCATTGGATGCATATGTACCTACCTAATATTATGATGTAAAGTAGGTAGAAACATTAATTTTAAATAAACATGCAATCCAATAATCCCGGGTTTTTTTTTATATAAATGTTTTTATTGAAGTCGCTTCCCTACTATACACCGGACTAGTTATGCATTCCCGTTGTTCGTGGCCTCTTTAAAAAAAAAGATTTTTAAGAAGCCGCTTCCATACTTTCATAGCAAAATTAACTTTAGGTAAATATGCATCCGAATATCCGATCTCTGGTGATAACATAACATAACATACGTACGCTTCCCATGAGGGTAGGCAGAAATTATGCAATCCCCCGTGATTTGATCCTTCTTTACAAGGAGTATGAAAGGATAAAAGCACTGACATCGAGATCTATAAACGTTACTTAGCATGTACACTAGGCCGCCTGTCAATGGTAATAAGACCAGTATAAAGCTTGTCAGTAATTGTCACAGCACAGTGAAAGCTAACACATGTCAGATTACTCCAGTGAATTAATAATTCGACTTTTCAGTATTACGTATTATAGACGTGCGGTCGACATTAGTTTGGCTAAACAATAATCCTATCACTGTCGCACAACTGTCAATACAATAGCAAACATGTCTAAGTGAAACCACGAGCTAAGTAACGTTTATAGATATCAGCCAGCCGCTAGATAGCCATTATTTCCTGCTATGCTGCTACTGAACGGGGCCTTTTTGTCGTGGCGAAATGCTACATGCTACCCCCCGGGGGTTTCCTCAAATCCTACCGACTAAAACCCCCACAGTGTTCCATCCACCCTTTTCCTTAATCTCTGGTGTCGCCTCGTTTTGTAAACATGGGTAAAGCCGCAAAACTTTAATTGTGCACTTAAAATTCTCATGTATCTGTTTACGTAGTGTAACCCTGAGTTACGCGTTTTCCTTACCGATTGCATGAATGCTTATAACCATACTACATACGTAATTATGCCCTCGCATAGATCGACTGTTTTTACCAAATATAGAAGTTAAGGCTATATTCGGACGCCGTGTCCTCGTGGAGGCTATCGGCGGCGGAGATCTCTCGCGTCCGGTACGGCATGGGCAGCCGTCATCGCCTTCTGCGAAGGAGGAGGCGGAATGGGTGAGGACGGGTGTAGGCAAATTTCGCGCCCTCACTCCTCTAGCCGCCGCAGGAGACGCCCTGGGCGTCAGGACTTCCAGGCGGATTTTCGGCCACTGTAAGCGCAGTCCTAAGGACGGTGAGCAATGGGTAGCTCGCCGTCCGATAAGGACCAGGCCCGGGTCGACGCCGCGTTGTGTTCCACGCGCGTCTCAAAGAGATGTCAGCACAAGTGTAGGGGTCCGATGCCTGCCGGGGTCGCGGGAAAGTCTGAAAGGGTTACAGAGGCCCCTGGCAACACAGATTTTGTTGCACATTATTATTCAAAGTGGTTCGTCACTAGTATTGCAGGTGCAAAAGTACTCACAACCCTCATCGAATAATAATAACACCCTGTTCTATGCATAACCTTGAAAGAAATACCTTACTAAGTATCTTTTATCATTCAATGCAAATAACATCAATGCACGATCACGACATGAAGCTGGTATGACTCGATCTACCACAGGCCTTGGAAAATTGGTTAGGCATTCTTGATCGATAAGTATTATTCTAGCCACTTAATCTGGCACAGCAATTCGATAGCCTTAACTTATTGGACAACCATTCAGAATTACTAACCCTTTTGTTGGAATTTCGCCTCTGTGGTCTAGTGGTACGATCACCTGTCTCAAGACCCAGAGTTTCTGGGTCCGATTCCCAGCGGAGGCACAATTTTCTGCTCAGTTTGGTTGGAGGTGGGTTGTTTTAAGTCCGCCTGCCTAGCTACCATCATCTTATCTAAGTCTATCGCCATAACAACAATGTTAGCAGCATTGTTGTGTTTCGGCAGTTCGAGGTAAGATAGCCGGTTCCTCTGTGGTTGAGGAATCCGGGTGAAGATCGCTTTCACCTTCGGCCTATTCATCACTTAGCATCAAGTGAGATGAAAGCCTTGGCTTATTTAGTCATATTTTTTCCCATTGTGAATAAGAAAAAGAAATATGACTTGTCTATAACTTCATCACCATCATTGACAGCTTTGTTCCACCTCAAATCAAATGAAAACAAAATATTTTATTTCACATTTACATGGGCACTTCTGAAACGTCAGAAGGTGCACGGTTCCAATTGGTTGAGAACTCCACGGTTACCTTACTCTTATAAAAATAATTGATGCTTACAATGTTTTTTTTTTAAATTACAGTGTTAATAGGTATGGGAGGACAGTGTAGGCCTGTCAAGGAGTACCAGATACTAAACAAACAGTCTATTAAGCGTACAACATTCTCACATTCACAAAATATAAAAGAATCTACGTAAAACATTAATAAAAATAAAAAACTATTTAAACCAAATGACATGATTGACATTACAACTGTAACAAGTATCAATTAATGCTGGGTACAGGCTTCCTTGCGTTTGTGCCATGTAACTATGACCTATAATAACGTTATATACTCTACTTTTCCAGGTGAGGGCGGAGTGTATACTCCTCGGAAGCTGTTGTCCGCGCTGGTGAACAAACTGCCGCAGTTCGGTGGCGGCGATCAACATGACGCTCATGAGCTACTCAGGCATTTGCTTGAAGCTGTCAGGTATGGTACATTATAGTTTCTGAAAGCCAATTTAAATTACTAAGGCTAAGGTTTCTTAAAACAGCTTAGTTAAAAGTACCTATACACAATAGGCTCGCCCCCTATTACATGGGACTTAAACATAACTGTCGAAATGTGGGTGTACTACAGGTACAACTCTGTCTAACCCTTTTGGGAAACAAGGCGTGTTGTTATGTCAAAGTATACGCACCTGCATCTACTCACCTATATCTTCTTGCAGCATTGCTGTGTTCCAATTTGAATGGCAATCCAAAAGAATGCTGCTGAATTTACATTTGATATTATATCAATTTTATTTTAAGACCGCATTGACTTAGGTACTCAAAACTTTTTAGGCGCACTTCGGGTACGGAATCCTTTCCGTACCCGAAGGGAGCCAAACGGAACCCTATTACTAAGCCTCTGTTATCTTTCCGTCCGCCTGTCTGTCAGCGGGCTGTATCTCATGAACCGTAATAGGTAGGCAGTTGAATTTTTCAGTTGGTTTGTGTATTTCTATTGCCGCTATAACAACGAATAATAAAAAATAATAATTAAAGAGGGTCGACATAAAAGAAACGTATTTTTTTGCTTGATCTTAATACGGCACGGAAGTCTTCGTGTGCGAGTCCGACTCGCAAGTGCGGGTCGGACTCGCACACGAAGACTTCCGTCCGCCAGCTTTTTTTTTTAACTCTTTCTTTCAGAAGGGTCTTGAGCCTGACTGGCAAACATAAAAATAATGGTCTAATTATATCAGGCTTTATTTTTCAATCCGACTAGAATCAGAATCTTTATTTTTGTCAAACATAGGTATTTACTTAATGGTGTTAGGTTAACATATTTGAGCGCTATGTTTTGTCGCGAAGGCATACAAATTTTAATTCAAAAAAATCTAAAATACTAAAAAACAAACAATAAAAACAAAACCAAAAAGAAACTAAAAAAATATTAAAAATTATCATTTATAAAATCTTAAACAGTATATTAACATTTTTCTATTAACTAATTAACCTGATTAGCATAATTAACCTGATTAGTAAATCTAATGACAAATAAAACTCTTACTGTGATTGTTTGACCAAGATGAAACCTCTGCATAATTTGCTTCCAGTAGTAAACATACTCGTAGCTTTAAACGATTACTAAACCAAATACAATAAATACCCCCATATCTATCCAAGCATTATCAATGGAACTACTATTGAATTCACAAATACTATCTCAAATACCTAAGACAATACTCCACACATACAACACGCATAACGAACCGAATGGGAGTCGTAAATGCGGACAACGGTGTCCACATACATCCACATATGTTTATACCAACAAAACCCTTCTGTTCCCAGGTCAGAGGATCTTCGGCGATATCAGTCAGTGATACTAAGCAGCCTAGGAATGAACTCCAAAGTTGACCCTTCAAAGGTCGACGGTGAGGTCAAGCAAAAGGTCAAGTTCTATGGCCAACAGGCCTCAGATACCATGCTAAGACCTGAACAGGTAATTAAGGTATAACATAGGCCCGGGGAGTACTTTTTTATTGAAGAAATTGTTTTTTTTTTTAATGGCGTTGTTTATGCAGTATGGTTGTTGGATGTTGAGTTTTTTGGGCTGTAAATTGTATTATCGGTACATTAGTGTCGTATTTATAGCCAGCATGTGTGCAGATCAGGCTAATAAAAGTAGGCCTTGTACAGACGGCAGGCGAATTAGATAAGTACAGTAGGACACGACGCACAAAAAAGACAGTCAGAATTGCACAGTACCGATTGGACAAAAAGTCTGTTGTCTAAATGTAGTAGTAAGTAAAATCGATATCATAACTACCTACACACTTCTATAACTACTAATACTGTGACGTATATTCTATATCCCGCTCGCACACTACTGCTCGCGGTCACGCGAGACAGGGAGAAGGCTCCAAGGCGCCGATGGTTTAGATAATTTATTTTTACGGTGAAAATAAAGGTAATTAAAAACATTACCCTCCTGAGGCAGTCGGGTAAAAATAAAACAGTGTCTGCTTTATATTTAGTTCAGTTATTAATTTTTTATGCAAAGTTTAATTTGGAGTATTTTTTTTAATACTAGCGGTTTATTGTTCGGTTTGGAGGTAACTTTGTAATGTTTTTTTGTGGAAAAAAATTTATGGAATCGTGTTTTCGTTCAACATAGTACTTAGCATTAATACTCAAATATACCATATATTTATTTCAAAATAATGCTGCAGCATTTTCGATATAACGGAGGATCATACTAAGCAATTTGAGGTATTGATTGTAGATTCTTAATAACAAGATGACTGGCAGAATGATTTATAGCTCAACAAAGACTCAGCCGATAACAGCCATTTAGTGCGATAATAATACTCTTGCCGTGTTTTTTTTTTTTGTTTGCTCCCTTTAGTATAGAAACTAATTTAACAACAGATTGACTTCTTCACGACGAAAGTCAAAGTTAATAACTCAAAAATATTCAGAATGTGTGTTGATTTTCTGTTTTTATTGTTTTTTTTTTATTTTTCCCTTTGATATTTGGATATGTAAACACCCATTCATCAAACTGCACTAGGCCTGTGATGTGGATTACGGCCCACAACCGTTAACAGAGAGAAGGCCTGTGTCCCAGCAGTTGGAATAATTATAGGCTGATAATTCTTTACAAGGAAAAGGTTTAAAAGATAGCCTTTTTGGGGCAGCGAAATAGCATGAAAGCAGCATTTGTTTGGCTGTGGATTAAAGTGCCAGTTATGCGTTATTCTGTGTCTGGGATATTACTGCATGCAAGTTTTATGATTGTGAGCCCCAAAAGATTTAAAATATATTTTTACCGCCCACAATGGCTGCAGATAGGGACGTGTGTGGAAAAGGGAGAGGGACATTTTCAATCAATGGGACATTACTGGCTATGTAGCCAGTAATGTAATAGATATTTTTATAAGTACAATTTAAAAGCCATTTATGAAGAGACTGGATTCGCCTTTTGTCGGTTCCGGTGGAACAGAACGAGTACCACAGCGGTTACTGAAAATAAATGAAATAAATGTGCATATTAAGAGCGTTCATTCCGCACGTGCTGGCAACGTCGCATTTGTAGAGGGTTTCCATGATTATTTAGTTAAATTTAAATCAAAGTACTTTTTTTTTCATCCAAGTACTGATTGTTGGTATTTATAAGTATGTAGGTATGCTATTTTTCGACAGTTTTTTTTTTTGTATTTACTCATACAGATTGACATATAATCAATTACTATCTATTTGCAGTATTACGATTGAATATCAAAATTAATATTTAGGTACTGTAGAGTAAATGTTAAAAATAATTGTAAAATACAAAGATCCAGTACTTGGCTAAAATAATAGTACTTTGATTTAAATTTAATAAAATAAATAATCACGAAAACCATCTAGAAATGTGAAGTTGCCAGCTCGCACGGGATGAACACTTTTAACATACCTATGCATGCGAGTGTTACTCCAAAATCCTAGTTCGCAAATAAACCTGTCACCTCCACCTCTCTTCCAGGTCTTTCGCGGCTTCCTAGTTTCAACCCTGGAATGTCAAGAATGCCTCCATCAGTCTGACAGGGCTGAGTACTTCCTAGACCTATCGCTTCCTGTCGCCGCCAGCCGTCCGCAACCCCCCGCAGTAGTGCGCAGGAAAACGCCTAATGGTATGATTGATTTTGATGTTATGTATGAATTTTGTGTTGTGTGTCTTTTTGTTTTTAGTAGTATTTTACACTCGATATCTGAAAGGCAATACTAAAATTGCTGATTGTCAAACTCATATTAACTGCTGCGTGAAATAAAGTCAGCCAATCAATGTAACGAGTCCCAAAAATCCACGCTGTCTAGACTATATCGTGGATTTTTGAGATGGGGCAGAAAGAGTAGGTAACTTATCCGTTGTTGCTAAAGGAAAATGGTCTTAGAAGACTCTTTTTCACTTTATGAAATTTTAATCTGCATTCACAGATTTTTTTTAAAAATACGGACAGCAAGAAAATAGGCTATTTTCACAATTTTTTTCCTATCCATCCTGTTTCTTATAAGGATCAAAAAGTCTATGGGACCAACTGAGGTTTGAGTACTAGAAAAGTCATTTCATAGGAAATAAGACTCCAACTTACGTTTTTATGATGGAAAGACTGGCCGCTACGAAAGTCGAAAATTGTAAAAAATCTTTTCTCATACAAATCTTAGTGTTCTTAATTATTTGAGGGGTTTTTTTTTCGCAGAATGTCAGAAATTACTACCTAAATTCCATTCTCACAGCAAATGAAAATAAAACGCGTATTCGTAAAAAATTCGAAGTTAACATTTTTTTTTTTTGTTAATTTTTGAGCCGTCGTCATTGTAGCGGCCAGTTTATTCATCATAAAAAATTAATTTGGTGTCTCATTTCCTACTAAATGTATAAGAATAGTTTTTTTTTTATTTGCGATGTCAGACTTTGCTAGTAATCAAACCTCAGTTGGTCCGATAGAGTTTTTTGATCCTTGTATGAAACAGGAGCGATTGGCATCAAAAACCAAGGCCATTTGTTTTTGTGAAAATGGCCCATTTTCTTCTGAATGTACATTTTTTTCAAAATCTCTGAATGCAGAACAAAATTTCTCAAAAAGTTAAGGACAATCTCTTAAGACCGTTATCCTGTAGGTACATGGATTAAGGTACCTACCCTTACTGCCCCGTCTCAAAAATCCACCCTGTCCCTACCACTACTGTACATGTTAAATAAATAAATGTGATTGGCTAACTGAAAACGACATGAGTTTGACCTCTGTCAGCTTATTTGTGTGTTGATTAGGATTAAATAGCTTTTCAGAAACCGTGTAAAAGAACCTGTATCCTAGAATTTCCAATCTTGACCTAAGTAGAGATTTGGTCTAAATCTAGATAGATTTTCAAATATCTAGCTTGATGTGAGCAGGATTTGTTTGTTTTTCCCTATTGTAATGCTGAAGTAGCATTGTAGCAATAATTTCTGTACTACCAAGACGGCAACACGTTCTTTTTTCCTTATTTGTAGTTTCATTTCCGAATCCAGAACGCAACCAATGTTTCGAACTGCGCTTAACACTAAAAATTTATGTCGTAACACTTCTCGCATGCTTTGCTTCATTACACATGTCATAACATGTTTTGCACCATTTTTATACAACATTGTTTTTATTATCATCGGTAAAAATCATTCTATCGATCATTTAACATCGGATTAATGAGGGTAGAAATAAAACGTCTCATATTTGTAGTGTAAAATAATACATTCACATTAGAAAGCATCCTACCATGTGTATATTTCAGAGATCTTCTGAAAAGATGCTGAAAATATGTCATTTGTTAAGTAATCAGAGCATGTTTACAATTTGTTAAAGCTATTAGCTCTCATGCACCAATTATTCAATACGGCTTATACGCCCCAAAAAAAAATGCCTTTAGTTTCAAGCCAAACTATACATGCTGCATAACTCCATCTCCTTTTCGCACTGGAACAAAATAACTGACACATACCTATAACGAAGTGGTGCAAAACAATCCCGACGAGTGTATAACGCGAATCAATGTGTAGTAACTAAGGCATGTAATGACAAGAGCACATATTTTCAGAAGAGAATGTTTACAATGCGCAAGACGAGAAACCTTCCAAACATCAGTTGAAGAAGGAGCGGATGGCAGCTCGCAAAGCTGCCAGAAAGAACAAAGGTGGTACCACAATACCAACATTTTGTTCACACCATATTGTTGGCTGGCTGGCATTTTATATAACTTCATATAACCTGTGGGATAAAAGTTAAAACTGATTCAGCTTCTACATATTTTGCATATACTGCTTTGTGTTATTAGAAAAATAAGTTGAAAAATGATTCTCGCGGCAATACATGGATTTAGCTTCAGAACTAATAGTCACACTAATATCGTCTCATACATCATTTTGTCTCGTTTAGAAACAAATCATAAGTTGTCATGCCAGCAATTATTTATCAAGTCACCATTATTCATCAAATTGTAATTGCCGTCTTTTGTACCCAAAAACTTATTTCAAATCCGTCTTTTCAGGTAACTCCACATCCAAAGATGAGCAGTCTGGGGATGCCAACGGTACTACCAAGACTGATGGTAAGTCATCTTCCGAGCAATCTGATGCAGACGTGGAAGATAACCTCGAGGATATGCCCAGACAGCCAGACACACATACTGTGTCTGTAGGGACACAAGCGATTGCCCACACAGCCGCAAACTTCGCCGCTTACCACATGGAGTCAGGATACAACTCCGAAAAAGTCATCAGCTCCGACTCCATTCGCACCAGTCCAGTCGATATGGATAAAGAAAAGACAGACAACACCCCAGAACATGCGGATAAGGATAAGGTCGAGTTCGCTGACCATTCAACGTCGACCACAGCAATACCGCTCGAATATAAACCCCTCGTATCTTTAGAGAACCTCTCTAACCCAGATTCGGGCGTCGCGAGTCCAGAGGCGACCAAACATAACTCAACGGAAACTGTCGATAATGTTGACTCCCCGACTAATGGCAAGGAACTCGGCAGTCATAGCTCCCTGTCTAGCGAAATCAACCTGGACCTATCGAGTCCGCAACACAACAAACTGTCCCCTGTTAAGGCTGAGTTCGAACGGCCAGTCTCAAGAATATCCTTCGTCCCTGAATACTCTAATGAAGTCGTTTCGCGAGGTATCAGCGTACAAGGATGTCGGAGTGTTCTCGAACACAGCGGAGAGAGCAGTTACGAATCCTTACCCGAAAACAAGAACTTCAATGACCTGAACAATCATTTGGACAAACTTAAACTGTATAATTTGGACGATTCTACGACCAAAAAGCCCGCTTTACCTTCGCCCGTCACCGTCGAGCCGCCAGCGGATCCTCCCCCACCCGCGCCCAAACCTAAAGTGAACAACATTGATGCCGAAAAGAGTCAAAGAGACTTCCTACCGTACTCGAGACAGAGTCCACTATCACCGCGCTACGTGTGTGACGAGGACGAGTGCAGCATCCAGTCGTGTCTCAGCCAGTTCACCGCGTTGGAACTGCTAACAGGCAACAACAAGGTCGGGTGTGAGACGTGCACCGAACGAATCAACGGCAAAGACGGAAAGACAGTGTACACAAACGCCACTAAACGGTTCCTGGTATCGAGTCCGCCCGCTATCCTCATCCTTCACCTGAAGAGGTTCCAAATTGGCCTCCGATGCATGTTCAGAAAGATGTCCAAACACGTCGATTTCCCGACCATCTTGGACTTAGCGCCGTTCTGTGCTATGGACAAAGTTAGAAAATTACCGAACGTGACTAAGGGACAGAATGAATTGCTGTACACTCTGTACGGCGTCGTGGAGCACTCGGGCGGCATGCACGGCGGGCATTACGTGGCGTACGTGAAGGTGCGAGGACCAGTGAAGGCGGGGGATCCGCGCTGGTGGTTCTTACCAAAAGGCGGGAATATCAGTCCTCCCGCCGCGGTCAGCGGAGACGGCGATGCCGACTCCGAGTCGGAACTGTCGGGCTACGAATCAGGCGAAGGCCCCGCCGCAGCAGCGGAGCCCCCTTCCGGCAAGTGGTATTACGTATCAGACAGCATGGTCTCCGAAGTGAGCGAGGACAAAGTACTAAGGGCGCAGGCCTACCTACTCTTCTACGAGAGGATCTTATAAACGCCTCGCCCGGCGCTCGTCGGCCTAAAGTTTGGATTGGCATTTAAGTGGAAGACTGCTAGGATCGAGACGTAGGCAAGTTGCATCATGTTATGTTACTAAAAGCGCTGTAAATAGCTTCGGAAGTTTATTATTTACTGGCTTTTCGTTTAATTATAATGTTTGGTGCCGTCGACGCGCCCATGTGATTAGTTTATTTTTATTAATGAATTGTTTATGTATAATATAGTTGTGTGCAGCGCTGGTTGTGAGGTGTCCGGGTGTCTACGAGCTCGTTAGTTTAGGTTCCACTTTGTTACACTAATAATCTTGTTACCATCGGTGCTAAACACAGTTAATACCCGACAAATATTAGCGAAACTGAGCATTATTTCATATCTTACAACCAGCGTTACAGAGACTCATCCTAAGCTTGTTATATTGTTAGTTTTATATAACGAACTTGAAGAATACTATTAGTTACATAATACTGTCCACAGATTAGACGCCTGTGCTCTATATAAATTATGTTTGGACAGCGTTTTACAAAAGCGAATCTGTGTCGCAAGCCCTTGTGACGAAACATTTTCTAAGAGACATTTTTCGTGACTCCATTTCTTGCACATGGATATTATCATCTAATCACTGCCGAGGAATAACGTCGTAAGTGAAAATCTAAAGGAATTGACGACGGTGATTACAAGCGGGTCCACTTACGACATTATTCACCGGTGTAGTGTGTAGTGTTTTATAAAGTCAATGCTATTGATAAATTATGTTACGTTGATACCAAACGAATATTTAAATTCATCTCATTAAGATTAAATGTTTCACCCAAATGTACGTAATTGGTCGATTAGGTATGTTCGTGTATTTATTTTTATTTATGTTTGTACTCTGTAATCGTGTTTTCGCTGGGAAGTTGTTCTTGTTGACTAACCGGTGTCCTGCGATGCTATTTTGTAAAAATATCACTGTAAAGACTTAGGTCAAGTAATGTTAAGTGTGTGTGTATTTACAGAATTATAATCATTAAAATAATTAATACATCTCTCTAAGTTAGATTTGTTCTTATGGCACATCGTCATTCGCCTAGCCTTTTCCCAACTATGTTGGGGTCGGCGTCTAGTCTTACCGAATACAGCTGAATATCAGTATTTTACATGGAGCGACTGCCTATTCGACCTCCACAACCCAGTTACTGGGTAACACGATATGACTTTCGAGCTTTTGACGACCCATAACGACTGTCAAAGATCTACAAATGACAGCCGGGACCAACGGCTTAACGTGCATTCTGAGGCACGGAGGAGTCTTGGTATGTAAATATGGTCACCCATCAACGGACCAACCGCGGCAAGCGTAGCTTAACTTGATCGATCCACCCGTGCGGCTGTTATTACTTAGCCACAAGCCCCTTATGGCACAAATCTAACTAAAAAGAGAGATGTATTAATGCTTCTAATGATTATAATTCTGTAAATAAATATTTGTTATGGTCGCGAATCATATTTTGATCAAGATACAACCTGACACTGACCAGCAAATTGTAAAAAACGAAAGAAAATTTAAATTTCGCGGGCTACCACTGCGGGTCCACCGCAAAGTAAGCTATCATTCCACCTGGTACACACGGCTACACACCAAGCTATACATTTCCAGTTTACGCTGACCTTCCATTGTATGGAAATCCTATACAATGCAAGAACAGCTTCTGCACTCATGTTTTACAAAATAAATATCTTGTATCTAGCTTATACGGGAAATGTATAGCTTGATGTGTAGCCTTGATTGGGATTGACAGCTCAGTGTCATCTAAGTTTTCATGGTGATATTTTTACAGAGTAGATGAGCTGATCTACTCTGTAAAAAAAAAAAATACACTTTAAGGGGGTCTACTCCCTAAGCACTAAATCCGTAGTTTCGGCCGAAGTTACGGGCGTTTCCTACCCCGTAACACCTACAGACATAAATTACTTCGGAGCCCGAACTGAGAATGAATGACAACTCGATTCGACAGTTGTCCCTACTCGCAATGTGTTTGTGCCCGTTCAAAAAATTGAGTTTGTCACTTGTTTTTACGGATTTACTTTCGGACGGGCCCGTATTTCCGTTGACGGACTTAGAGAGTGGTCCCCCTGACCAGCCGGTCCGGTACTCATGTCGGTAGCGGCTTCGCCCAGTCTTTCAAAGGGCAAAGTCTTCCATTCAGATGTCAAGAGAAATGTATACTTACATACTCATAAATGATTTCATCGCATTCGCTACCCGCTTTTAACGAATTAGATAAGTTATTTATTATAGTGTCAATTTTCGGACTATGTCACCCCTAGATTTAAAATGATTTTCTTTTCCAATGAAATTCATCAAAATAATTAATAATCTCATAAGATGTATATTTTAACTTTTAACTTCACAATTATATTTGATGTTATCCAAGCAATCATTTTATTCGATTTAAATGTACTGACTAGCATAGTTCGTGGGTTGATTGTTGACTATTTAAAGTCGTAATTGGCATTCAGAAATAATGACAAGATCTTCAGTTCAATGGAGTTAACTTATACATCCTAATCGGTACATTTGTATATAATGGGACACAACAATATTAGCAATTAGATCTCTGTGTGATCTCGCGTTGATGGAATATCCTGACCTCTATTTATTGCATAAACTTGGTGCCATTTTGTAGAAAAATGGAAACGTAACCCACATGACGGACGCGCTTTTAATATTGTTTAGAAAAATTTTAATATGCTGCAATGTCACTTTTTTTTTTAAGTGATAAAAGTTTCAATAAATGAGTTGAATCATTTGATTAAATTGGGAGTAAAACGAATGTTATTTTATTCATATCATCCTATCTTTATTATGTTCTAGGTTGTACATACACTTTTTATAAAAGGTTATGCTACCTTCGCGGTAACGACCGAGTCGCACGACTAGTCGGGTCCCGTACACCTATGTTTATTTTAATCGCATATTAAGTTTTAAAACAAGCATTATGTAACATTGAGTGCTCAATTTAGTTGTTGCTTTTACCGTGTGCAACTAATTATGTTTTAAGGACTTGTTACACTTTTCATTCGCGTTTGAGATGGAAATACTGGAGATGTCCGTGTTCTGCCAAATAAAGAACTTTATACGTCTTTATTATATTTGAGTAGGTCAATTAATATACCGGCTGATTTTTTTTATCGTCTCGAAAAACATAGGGTATAGTAGGTGAACGGAGTAGAAGCCTATGGCATAGTCAATTTTTTTTTTCTTCAACCTGTTAAGAAATTGATTTATCAATAAATACTACCCATTTGAAGACTACCAAGTTGAAGAAAGAACAAAAATTGACTATGCCATAGGCTTCTACTCCGTTCACCTACTATACCCTATGTTTTTCGAGACGATAAAAAAAATCAGCCGGTGTAATTAAATACTTCTTTGATCCAATTTACTTTCACTCTGGAAACTTAGGGTATAAACCCAAGTCTGTGGAGTATTCAGTCTGAAAAACTGAAATTCTGCGATTTCAATGCGCAGTACGCCCGTCCTATTTCGTGCAGCACTCATATACGACATTCATGCATTAATTTTAAGGTGCGTGGGCAACACGAGCATTCGGCCCCCTAGTGAACGTTCGCATTCGAATGTTCGCGACATGATCGCAGCTTTATTTTTTTTTATACAAAGTATTTCCATTTCGAATGTTAATTTTGTAAGTAGTGTTCAAGTTGTTAAAGACGATTTTTAATGATTGCATTTGACAACATTATGTTAGTCTTCTACCATTAGATAGCTTGTGTTATTATTTGATATTTTTTTTTTTGTATAATATTGAATTCACATAATTGAGTTACGAAAAGTGTATTAAAATATAGTTGTAAAATGTCTATTTGATTTTTATTGGTTACTTTATCCACGTTTTTGTCCTTACTGAAATACCTTGCAGGTGCTGGGGTCTTGGACCGGACTGGGTAAAGCGATGTCAGCGGACAAATTCGTAAAATACATCGTTTGGGCAATAAGGTGTGGTCCTTCACCACACAATCCTCACTTTTGAAAACTTCATGTAAATCAATTTTGAGAAAGCCAAAAATAGTCAAGAAATAATCATAAATAGTCACCAAAGTTAAAAAATAGTCGCATTATGATTCCGAAGATATAGCTATAAATTAGTGAGGATTGTGGGGTGAACGTCTCCACGCAATCCTCACCTCGGTGCAAGCAAACCCCATAGGCAGTTGCTCCATGTAAAATACTGGTATTCAGCTGAATTATTCCGTTTATCCAAAGGTCGATTCACGGACACGCATGTCCGAACATTCACCTATAAATTCCGTTTATCCAACTAGGCTCATGGTGGATTCTCGGACATACGTTTCCACGTATCAACCTAATGGACCATTAGACGAGCCGTTCCACTAAACTAAGCCATTACAAATAATTAGAAATTGATCTAATTCTAAGGATTGTCTATCAATGGCCAGAAGACACTCCATTGTAATGTGGCGAGTAGGCAAGTAAACTCGCACACTAGAACGCAGCACGAAAATCACGCCACCTTTAGGCCCCGCCTCCGAGATGAGGATTTTTACTATGTGTGCATAGCGAAGCGCACACACGGACGACCGCCGCTTGCGATCCTTTGTCTAGGACGATGACGCTCGCATTGAGGCCGTTCCTAATGATGACGTGATTTGTTTACCGGCCAGTATAAATACTGTAACCTGATTGTATTGAGACATTCTGCTTAGTTCACCTGCCTTGTACGTTTAATTATTTAACTTCAATATAGCTCACGTTTAAGCTTATTCGCATTTTAATCAAACGCTTCTACACCCGACAAGTACCTTCCTACCTACCTACTTGCTAGTGCTCGCACAGTAAGTGGGACCGGATAGTGTTCATTCATCACACACGCATACCCACTTCATTGGTGACCCAGTTTCCGGTGTCAAGAGGAGAAGATGGAGCCTAGTAAGGAGAAGATAGAACCAAGCAAAAAGAAGGACGTATTCCAGGAAGCTTGTCGAGTTGGAGTAAGGACGCCAACATTCAACCCTGATGACCCGGTACTATGGTTCGCCCAATCGGAAGGACAGTTCGCGTTATCAAGCATGACGACGGACACAACCAAGTTCTACTTCGTCCTGTCACAGCTGGAGCCAAAACACATTGCGGAGGTTAGAGACCTAGTCGTTACTCCACCAGCATCAGGAAAATATGAGAAGTTGAAGGCAGAATTAATCAAGAGGCTATCTGCGTCACAGGAGCGTAAAATTAAGCAGTTCATAATGCACGAAGAATACGGCGTCAGAAAACCGTCGCAGTTCCTGCGCCATTTACAGCACTTGGCCGGACCGACAGTTCCAGCAGAATTCATCAGGACAATCTGGTCAAGTCGGCTTCCCACCAACCTGCAAACCATTATCGCGTCTCAGTCAACCATGTCCCTGGAAGATGTGGCCGAATTGGCGGATCGGATAAATGATATCGTTCCAGTAACTGGGCAAGTAGCTAGTACCAGTACTCGCCCGCCAGTAACGACCGATCCGCAAAGTACTGCTATAGATACGCTGACTAATGAGCATGGAGCTGCGCAGTCATCGTCACTCGCAGTCACGAAGATCGTCGAGGCATGGATCACCACATCGTTCCCGCTCTCGTTCCAATTCCAGAACTCAAGATCACCCGCTGTGCTGGTACCATTACCGGTTCGGTGACAGGGTGAGGAAATATACGCAGCCATGCAACTACAGTAAGCAGCCGTTAAACTCCCAAGGCAGCCATTAGTGGTGGTATAAGACTGCCTAGCTGTAACAAGCCGCCTGTTCATCACGGATCGCAAAACGAAGATGCAATATCTTGTCGATACGGGTTCAGACCTGTGTGTATTCCCGCGATCCGCTGTTCGGGAGCCACGCTGCAAGACCAAGTACGAGTTGTTCGCAGCAAACGGAACAATTATAGCCACTTACGGTTACCTGCCACTCACTCTGGATCTGGGTCTTCGTCGAGCCTTCACGTGGCAGTTCATAGTAGCGGACGTTTCAAAGCCTATAATCGGCATCGACTGCTTAGGTTACTACAACCTACTTGTTGACTGCCGCAACCAACGGTTAATCGACAATGTCACTGCACTCACAGTCGCTGCTACTTTGCAAAAAGCAACAGAGGGTATATCGTCAGTCCGCACAACCACGGAAGGCACAAATTACCAACAGCTGTTGAGAGAATATCCAGATCTCACACGCCCAGCTGGTAGACCTGGCATCACAAAGCACAGTACATTGCACCAAATACGCATTACGTCAGGTCCACCCGTATTCAGTCGCCCTCGCCGCCTTGACCCAGTGCGGTTGAAAATAGTCAAACAAGAATTCGAGGAAATGCTACAACAAGGAACAGTGCGTAGATCTGAGAGCGCTTGGTCGTCGCCGCTGCATCTGGCACGCAAGAAGAACGACGGCTGGAGACCGTGCGGAGACTACAGATCTTTGAACGCGGACCGTTATCCAGTTCGGCATGTGCAGGACTTCGTGCACCAGCTGGTGGGGAGCACAATCTACTCCACTATCGATTTGGTTAAGGCCTACAACCAGGTACCAGTCGCAGAAGAAGTCATTCCCAAGACCGCCATAACGACACCCTTTGGATTGTTCGAGTTCCCGTTCATGACGTTTGGACTTCGCAACGCCGCACAAACGTTTCAGCGGTTTATGGAGGAGGTGCTCAGGAGCCTAGACTTCTGTTATACCTACCTAGATGACATCTTAATCTCCAGTAGCAGCGCCCTGCAGCATCAACGGCACCTCAGGCAACTCTTTGAGAGGTTGTCAGAGTATGTAGTGCTGATAAATACAAAAAATGCACATTCGGACAAGCGAAAGTAAGTTTCCTGGGCCACGAGGTTTCAGCAGCTGGAATCAAGCCTCTAAATATAAAGGTTCAAGCCATCCAAGACTTCCCGGTGCCCAAGAACATCAAGGACCTTAGAAGATTTCTCGGAATGATTAACTACTATCGGAAATTCCTTCCAGCAGCAGCTTCCATGCAGGCAACTTTACACAAATTTTTAACGGGACTCAAAATTAAGGGATCACAGCCAATAGAAATGACACCGGAACGCCTGGAGGCTTTCAACAGGTGTAAACAAAGTCTATCAGAGGCCACACTGCTAGTTCACCCAGACCCTACGGTAGAACTTGCAGTACAGACAGACGCCTCAAATGAGGCAATCGGTGCTGTATTACAGCAAAAGCAGGGTAAAGAATGGCAACCTTTGGCATTCTTCTCCAGGAAATTGAGCCCTGCCCAGACGAAGTGCAGTCCATATGACCGCGAACTGCTAGCTATATACGAGGCCATACGGTATTTCAAGTTCATGGTTGAAGCGAGAACATTCACAGTTTTGACCGATCACAAACCATTGACATTTGCATTCAGCAAACCTCGTCAAAACGGTTCCCCACGTCAGTTCAGATATTTAGATTTTATCAGCCAGTAAACAACAGATATACAGTTCGTGGCCGGCAAAGACAACGTAGTAGCAAATACCTTGTCACGCATAAGCGAAATCAGTTTGCCCATAGATTACCAGCCCTTGGTCAGAGAACAGGAATCCGACGCTGAACTCCATGACCTCATACTTAATGGCTCCAGTCTGAAAATTAAGAAAATCAGACTGCCAGAAGCAGGAGTTGAGGTGTACTGCGACATCGCATCGGGGACACGCCCATTTCTCACTAAACGGTTTCGCAAACAGGCATTCAAACACGGTCTGAGCCACCCTGGTGGTAAAGCAATAGTCCGCTTGGTAACCAAATGGTATGTATGAATATGATATGATAAGAAGGGACTGTCGACAATGGGCCAAGGAATGTGAAGCATGCCAACGAAACAAAGTGTCCAGACATACGTCAGCACCTCTGACAGCTTTCCAGACGCCTTCAGCACGGTTCCGCCACATTCACATTGACTTAGTTGGTCCTCTACCATTATGTTCTGGCTACAGGTACTGCTTCACCATAGTCGACTGCGTGACGCGTTGGCCTGAGGCATACCCGCTGCAGGATATCACGGCGGAGACCTGCGCAGCCGCCTTAACGTCTGGGTGGATCGCGCGGTTCGGCAGCCCCGAGCACATCACCACGGATCGGGGCAGTCAGTTCGAGTCCCGCACCTTTAAGGAACTCGCTGCTTTAATCGGGGCATTGCATCACCTAACCACAGCGTACCATCCCGCAGCAAATGACCTGGTGGTAAGGCTACACAGCCAGCTGAAAGCCACCATCACCTGTCACGCCAATTCGGACTGGACCGAGGTGTTGCCGTGGGTTCTACTGGGCATACGCAGCGCTTACAAGGAAGACCTGCAAGCATCCGCGGCAGATCTGGTGTATGGGGAACCACTCCGGCTGCCAGGACAGTTCTTCGCCTCCACTCCTTAGGAGATAGTCGACATGACCAGCCTAATCAGCAGACTCCGCTCACACATGAGTAAGCTACGAGGTGCATTCAATAAGTACCTAGCCTCATCGCCAGAGGGCGCTGTAGTTTCAAAAGAGTTTTACCACAGTGTAGCACATTCTTTTTTAATTCTTTTTTCAAATTTTCATTCCAATCCCTTCATTTGTTTTAATTTGACAACTTATGGAAGCGAACGTGTCGATCGGTTTTACAAAAATGGAAAAAGAGCAATATCGTTCGGTGATTCGATTCCTATTTTTGGAAGGGAAAACGCGCATCGAAATCAAAGAGCTTGGATGCTGTGTACGGTGACTCTTCTCCATCGATGGCCACCGTCAAGAATTGGTTCAACGAGTTTGCACGTGGCCGTACGTCGGTTTTTGATGAACCACGTCCAGGTGCACCGAAAACAGCTGCTACGGAGGAAAACATTTAAAAAATCCATGATTTCGTATTGGCAGATCGCCGATTGAAGGTTCGGGAGCTAGCTAAGACTGTAGGCATTTCAGAAGGAACAGTGCATCATATTCTTCACGAGGAACTCGGCATGAGAAAGCTGTCGGCGCGATGGGTGCCGCGTTTACTCACACCAGAAAACAAGCGCAACCGTGAGACCACATCGGAGACATGTTTGGCGCTGTTTAAGCGGAATCCAGCGGAGTTTTTGCGTCGTTTTGTGACCGTCGATGAAACCTGGATCCACTGGTACACACCAGAGACCAAGGAGCAATCAAAACAATGGATCCAGACCGGGGAACGTGCTCCAAAGAAGGCGAAAACTGTAAAATCGGCCGGAAAAGTTATGGCCACCGTTTTCTGGGATTCACAAGGTGTGATCTACATCGATTACCTCGAGAAGGGTAAAACAATTACAGGGCTTTACTATGCCGATTTATTGGGCCGATTCGACGCCGAATTAAAGAAAAAACGACCCCATCTGGCGAAGAAAAAAGTGCTGTTTCACCACGACAACGCACTGGTTCACACGTCTGCCGTTGCCATGGCGAAATTGGTCGAATTACGCTACGAATTGTTGCCCCATCCACCGTATTCTCCAGATTTGGCCCCTTGTGACTTCTTTCTGTTTCCTAATCTGAAAAAATCACTCGCCGGGAATAGATATGGATCGAATGAGGAGGTCATCGCCGCCACGGAGGCCTATTTTGCAGAGTTTGACAAAAACTATTTTTCGGACGGGTTAAAAAAGTTGGAGCATCGCTGGGCTAAGTGTATCGAACTAAAAGGAGACTTTGTTGAAAAATAAATTGCCACTTTTCCAAAATTTTCGTTTACTTTTTGTAGGCTAAGTATTTATTGAATGACCCTCGTAACACCACAACCTACCTCCTGGCACACTAGTTCCACTCGACCGTTTTATGTGCCCAAAGACCTGAAAGCGGCTACCCATATTTTCTTGCGGCAAGGTCCCGCACGAAGGGCGCTAGAAGCTCCATATTTAGGACCATACAAGGTCCTGCATCGAGACCTGAAGACTTTCGACCTCGTTGTGAAGCGAAAGAGGCAAAGGGTCACACTTGACCGGCTAAAGCCAGCATACTTAACAAATGAGCAACCTGTCGTGACGTCACATCAGCAACGTCCAGAAGACCAGGTTACTGTCAAGAAGACGAAGAGCGGGCGCACGGTCAGATTCCCCGACTACTATCGTCCGTAGCCAGGCTACGACTCACCGGGGGAGTGGTCTGGCGAGTAGGCGAGTAAACTCGCACACTAGAACGCAGCACGAAAATCACGCCACCTTTATACGGATAAGGATTTATCTCCGAGATAAGGATTTTTACTATGTGTGCATAGCGAAGCGCACACACGGACGACCGCCGCTTGCGATCCTTTGTCTAGGACGATGACGCTCGCATTGAGGCCGTTCCTAACGACGTAAATACTGTATCCTGATTGTATTGAGACATTCTGCTTAGTTCACCTGCCTTGTACGTTTAATTATTTAATTTCAACATAGCTCACGTTTAAGCTTATTCGCATTTTAATCAAACGCTTCCACACCCGACAAGTACCTTCCTACCTACCTACTTGCTAGTGCTCGCACAGTAAGTGGGACCGGATAGTGTTCATCACACACGCACACCCACTTCAGTAACAATAATATTAATAAAATAAAAATAGTTAATTTGCACTTTTAAGTAAAACTACGGTTTACAATAAAAATAGCCCTTAAGAAGCCGACAACACCTAAAGCGCGGTCACTGTCGGACTGCATAGAAAAGAAAGAGAAGCGCCATGACACAACGCTGGTAATTTATTGCAAAATATGAAGCAATTATCGATTTACAAAAAAGCTATAGATTGTATAAAAAAAATAAAACACTATTATGCTAATATGTTGCTTGTAGAATAATCTGACAAAAAATCAGAATGATTGCATGTATATTAGTAGGGTTTTTAATCGTTAAAAGAAATTTTTAGAGATATCGTCATGATTTTTTTCTATCGTATCAAATTAGTTATAATGTTTTCAACACACTGGTGCCGATTCCCTTGTTCACAAACTAAATTAAATTTAAGTTCAGTGCATCTTTTTCTTTCCATTTTGTTCAGAAAAGGACAGAAGATAAATTTTAGTTTAGTAATGGCGCCGATTCCCTTGTTCACAAACTAAACTAAATTTAAGTTCAGTGTATCTTTTTCTTTCTATTTCATTAAGAAAAGGACAGAAGATACATTTTAGTTTAGTCCTGTCAAATTAATCGGCGCCTGTCACTACTCCATACAAGTTTAGACGTGATTAAAAACTTGCCTACTAAAATTACGTCAATTTACGTCAAGCGCTGATTAATTTGACAGGACTGAACTAAAATTTATCTTCTGTCCTTTTCTTAATGAAATAGAAAGAAAAAGATGCACGGAACTTAAATTTAATTTAGTTTGTGAACAAGGGAATCGGCGCCACTGTCAAATTAATCAGCGCTTGACGTAAATTGACGTAATTTTAGTAGGCAAGTTTTTAATCACGTCTAAACTTGTATGGAGTAGTGACAGGCGCTGATTAATTTGACAGGACTAAACTAAAATTTATTTTCTGTCCTTTTCTTAATGAAATAGAAAGAAAAAGATGCACTGAACTTAAATTTAGTTTAGTTTGTGAACAAGGGAATCGGCACCATTATCTACCTAGCATATATCCTTAAGAATAACATATATTTTTCTGATTTTGTTTACTGCAGTGGATCATTCATACACTTTAAGGCATTATAAAACTTATAAAATTTGCGTTTAGGTCCTGTAGTCGCCTTATGGTTGGTAGAGTTGCTGGCTAAGAACCACCGCGGCGTTCCCCCCCACACTTGCACCGGGGATCATGGAATCTAGTGCGACTTCCGCGATCCCCGGCTGGTGCCGCCACTGCGGTGTTACGTTACTTCAGCAGGAAAGTGGCTCCTAGAGTGATAGGAGTGGTACGTATAATTAGTGCGTAATCTGCTGTAAATGTGCGCCACATGAAAAATTTGTGCGCTTTGTCTTTTTGAAAAAAAAAAAACGAAAAAGTCGATTCCTGCTGGAGTAACGTTGTTCCAGCAGGAAAATTCTAAACGAATGATCGGAGAGAGAAATATTGAGCTTGGGCAGAGAGGTTATATTTGCGCAAAAATGTGCGCCGAAAATATAAGTAGGTAGTGCGTCTTCAGGTTTTCGAGATTTGCGTTTCCTGCTGGAATAACGTTTTGCAGAATCGTGTATCTCTAAAACCAGGGATCCTGCCGTTTTGCCGAAAAGATTTTGCCAAAATTTCACTACCCAAACAAATTTTAGAAACTTTTTTTTTACCAATTGAATGATTTGGAATGATTTTAGTATGGCAGAATATTATCAAGGATAATGTCATTGAGGCATTTGGTCTTTAAACAAATAACTTATTATAGCAAACAATCTTCAGACAAACGTTAGAGAAGTTTATGTGCTTGAATTTGTCTGAAACAAGTAAAATGTATGGTTACTAAATTTAATTTGTCTGAAAAAAGATGGTTAGGTTAGGTTTAAATTTGGTTGGAAAAAGATATTATTTTTAGCAGGCTATCGTGAACCGAACTAGTTAGACGAGGTAGAAATTTTATTATGACAGAATTAGATTGAAGAAAATATTTATAATTATCAAATAATAGCTCTTTGTTTAAAACCCGGAAAAAAATCGCAGCGCCTAAATGAGAAAACGTATAAGCTCGCTGAAAACTGTATATAATCCGATAACAAGTTAATTTTTTTACTGCTTTTCTACTTCAGTGTACTCATGCACAACACTTGTCAACCGGTTCGTGAGTAGTGGAGTAACGTACATGCCATTGCGGGCCATCTTAGGCCCGCGGGGGGAATTAATGTAAAACTACCACGACATCCGCTCCCCCGCGCGCGCGATTGGAGCACTACGCACCGCCACCTCGGGTCCTGCTGTGTGGGGGGGGGACGCCAATACCTAAGCTAAGATAATTTAATATCTTGTAATTATAGGTATCAGCGCCCACCCTCGTTATCATTATAGCCGACGTTATTGTGCCTAGTTTTTAGAATAACAAATTTAAACGAACGAGAAAAAACATCTTGCAGCAAGTGATCGTATGGATTGTCGCTATTTACACAATATGCCAATAATGGGTTGGTTTAGTGAAATGGCTCGTCAATTAGCCTCATGTTAATTAATGGTACATTAGAGTATCACGAATAACCCATTCAGCTGCCTTCAGCGAGGAAATGCCACCAGCATCCTCGGTACAATGCCTCGAGAGCCTTTTTTTAGGTTTAACTTAGTTTAAATTTCATTTTATTTAATGTTAATAATCATCTTGTAAGTTGCTAAAACGCAAGCAGATAATGCCTCTAATTGTCCTCTACTAAAGGTTCCATAAACAAGACAAAGAAAAAAAAATCTGTACATATTTTTGAACTGGGGACAAAATAAAGCAGAAAAGATACAAAACCATAAATAAATATTTACTCTTTACACTCTACTTACAAAAGTATTTTAATATCTAGAAATATCTACAATCAGCTGATCAGTGCTCTTCTGTTGAGCTGATCAATGTGCGTGGCGTCGAATGGTATCAGATTAGTTATTTTGGGCACCTCTAGCAATGTCAGCTCTATTATACAATACAGCACCTGAAGATTGTGCTTTGCTTTTTGTAGTGCCTGGAAATAAAAATGATATTATTTTGTATGGTCAGCAACGACAGCAACAAGTCATCATCTTTTCGGAATTTGAATTTTAACATTTTTAAGGTTCCGTACCCGAAGGGTCCCAAACAGAAACCTATTACTAAGCCTTCACTGTCCGTCCGTCGTGTCAGGGGATCTACTCACTAAGCACGAATTCCGTAGTTTTAATCGAAGTTACGAGCACTTCCTACTCCGTGTAACTTTCGGATATATGATTAGTTCGAGGCCCGAACTAAGAATGAATGACAACACGATTTTGTTGTCCTTACAACCAATATGTATTTGCTTGTCCTAAAGATTGAATTTGGAACTTGTTTTGACGGATCAACTACTTTCGGACGGGCCCGTATCTTCTTTGACGACTTTTTTTTTTTTGATTGGGACATCATCAAATAACTTCTCCCGCTCTGGGCGGAGCGGGAGGGTGTGTCAGACTCTTACTGACTAAAACCCACCCGTATTCCTTCCGTTGCCTGTGTTGCGGGGGCCTCGGAGACCCATTAGTACCTTCCCGCGACTCGTTGACGGACTTAGAGAGTAGACCCTCTGTCGCGGGCTGTCTCATGAACAGTAATAGGTAGGAAGTTGAAATTTTCACTGATTGTGTATTGTTATTGCCGCTATAACACAAATAATAAAAATAAAATAAAGTAAAAAATTAAATGTTGTGTTAAAAATTGTACTGTGGTACGGAATTCTTCGTGTACGAGTCCGAATCGCACTTCACCGTTTTGTCTTTTTTTCAATTAGAGAGTTATTGCCAACGCTAGTGGCATGATTTGACATTAGAAAGTAGAAACCCACCTAGAACTTTTTTGAAAGAAAATAAAATTTAAGTTTCATTTAAGAAATAGGTCCTAGTTCTTCTGAAACTTAAATTTTATTTTCTTTTTACAACACAGGTAGTTAGATGGTGGTAGATTTCTCAATCTAAAAAGACCACAATAAATCCACTTACTGTAATAGCTTTTTCTTTCAACTCCGGTTTTGTCGCCATCTGCCTTTTGATCGCGTTCATCTCTTGAGGCGTATAACCAACCAATTTAGAGAGCACTTCACTCGTGAACTCAACATCCAGACTCCCTGTACCATCCACTATAGTACACTTCAAACTCCACGCTTCCTTACTAATGGACAATTTTGACAACAAACTCATTACTTGTCCTTTAACTTTGAAAACTTTCCCAACTTTATCACTTTCACTCATCTCCTTAATCTGTTTTATATACACGAAAGGTTCGGAAGACACGGTATTTGGACCTGTATTTTGTGGAGCACTAAGGTCATTATTGCTTGCATCTATCTGAGATTCCAGTTCTCGCAAGTAATCTTCGTCTTCTCCTAAAAATAGCTCGTCTTCATCAGGATAGTCATCGTGGTTGACCGTATCAGTTTTTAATTTCTTTTCTGGATTTGTATTGTCAGTGACAAGTGATCTTTTTCCTGGATTATCAATGAATTGTTCTTCTAAAGCAGCTAGTTGGTCCACATCTATTTCGTCGTCAGCGAATATGGTATGTTGGTCGACATTGTTTGGCTGTTGGTGGGGTTGGTCAAATGTTGGCATAGGCTGGACGTATGCTGTCGGCATTTGCGTGTGTGGTGTTGGTATGTTTGTATTTCTAGGCACACTGATTGTTGTATTGGGGTCTGGTTCTGAAAAATACGATAATTATGAAATCAATGTATAACCGACATTATTTAAGACTCGTAGCTGTTGGATGGGAGGAAAATATCCGACATTTATTATGTGACGGCGCCTGCAAGATTAAGCAATGTGTGACAGCCTGGCGCATAAGCAATACTCCGCAACACTGCCCAATGTTTCAGTTTACCCGAATTACAAGACATTTTTCGCCTATCAAATACGAAACTTCAGATTCATACCTTGTATCATAGGTAATCCTAATTTCGTGGTCAGTTGTCCAGCCAAAGAGTTGGAGATAGCTATCTCCTGAACTTCTCCTCCCAGAAGTTCTATGGCACTTTCTGTTAGCAGCAGGTGACCTCTTCTGCAATCTACTGGACCTGTGGAATAAAGATAAAAAGTAAAATTTCTAAGTAGGTTCAAATAAATTACCTCGCTAACGATCGTACGACATAAATTTTCTAATCGACAATAATACTCGTGTGGCTCTGTCGCATGCCTTTGTTCTCGCGGGCTATTGGAATTCCATTAATTTTCGAAATTATTATTTGTTGGCAGTGAAAATCACGCAAAGGTGTAATACAGCTTTTGCAAAAACTTACCTTTTATAAGAACTTTGCATCCTGGTGTAATATCACAGCTCAAATTCCTCATAGGTTTATATTCCAAAGCAGTAATCTCTTGCACACCATCTGTTAAGTACAGCTTTATCATTCTGGAAATAAATTGATTGAATATTTATCGTCAAAGTTTTTATATAATGGCAAAGAGTTTGTCCACTGTTGGAAAAAGAGTTTTCTAATGGATTTCCACAAATACAATATGTACTGGGGCAATCATATTGTCCTGCTTGTTGAATTGTTGCAACTTCTTACCTGGCATATTTATTTTATTTATTCATTTGCATAATGTACACTCAGTTACAGGCTAGGCTAAAGTATATGAGTACATGACCCTGTTAGGGCACAGCAAGTATTACATTTAACTTATACCTAGGTTAAATATTAGTAGTTAACATTACATTGCATACCTACTAGATAGTAAAATCACAACATTAATTATGAATACTAATATTATAATCGCTTATTCTATTATTTATTTATATTAAATAAAGTAATTTGAACTGTATAGTAACATTAATAAAATAATTTTATACGTAGATACACACACACACACATTTATACTTTATGCTTTATTTTAGCTTCTTATCTTCCATAAACTCGTTGATACTATAATAACTTTTTTCTAATAGTAATGACTTAAGTCTAAATTTAAATATGCACAGTGTTTTTGTGGATCTTATTTGTTCAGGTAACTTATTATATATTTGGATGCTTCGGTATTCTGGGCTATTCTTGTACATCTCTAGTCTAGGTGCTGGTAGAATTAATTTACTTTTGCGGCGCTCGTTCTTATCAAATTTAAAGAGTTGTATATTCTTTTTTACAAATGTGGCTATATAGGCATATATAGGCATCCTGGACCAGCTTTCATTAGTCAATTGGTACCACCTATTAATCATAATAATCCCATTTTTAAGACACTTGTGGATTGAATTTAATTGGAGCCAGCTAAGAATAATAATAAGAATATTTGATTTGCTGAAAATAATAGTCTTCATCATCATCATCTGCCTGCCCTTTCCCAACTATGTTGGAGTCGGCTGCCAGTCTAACCGGATACAGCTGAATATTATAGAATAGTTCTCTATTTGCACAGAAAGTAGGTACAAGTTACAGATGTTAAGTTTAAAATGATCCCTATACTGACTACCTTAACTAAGACATGCAAACAGTTTAAGCTAAAATATACAAAGATTCACTCAATATATATTATTAACACTACAATCAGATCAATACAAGTTTAGCATGTCATATAATGGATAGTATTTTACATGGAGCGACTGATCTGACCTCCACAACCCAGTTACTGGTTAATTCGATACCCCCCTTGGCAAGAGTGGTTGTCAGACTTTCGGGCTTCTGACTACCTGTAACGACTGTGAAACATCCGCGAAATGACAGCCGGGACCAACGGCTTATCGCGCTTTCCGAGGCATGGAGGGGTCCTGGTATGTAAAGATGGTCACCCATCCATGGACCAACCGCGGCAAGCGTAGCTGAACTTAGATCTATCGACCCGTGCGGCTGTTATTACTTAGCGACAAAACCCCTCATGTACAGTCTATATATTGCCTGTTAAAATAAAGCTGTTTTTAATAGGTCATAAACTCATAATATGATAAAGATTATATAATACCTGCAGTAACTTTGGGAATGCCTTTAAATCTTTATTTCCCATAATACTTTGCAGATCATCCCTCACAGAAGCTGACAATTATATTGTTAATTTATAATGCTACAAAAAGACATAAAACATCTTAACCTGTGACTAGACACCTTATCTTCATAGTTAGTTGTTGCTTCTACATTCTCCATGTTCACTTTCTGTAACTTTAAGTACTGCTGATAAGCTGGAGTGCCTGGAAACAAGACAAAGCTGACTTTAAGGACATATTTTTTAAGTTTTTGATAACATTACAAGGTGAAATCTCGAAAAAAATCAGATGTTCTCTACATTTTGACGAGTTATGCAAACAGGGAACACCTGATTATTTTTTCGCGATTTCTGGTTTTGGTCCCGTAGTAAAAATTGTTCATAGTGATGAGTAAAATTACCCCTTAAGAGGTTTCTTGGTTTTGCATTTACACCTTGTATAAGGAATAGCAGTAATGTAGACCCCATAGTATTTCTATCTGGCCTGTGTTGTCCCACTGCTGGGCCATCAATCTCTTTTATCCAAACTCCTATTTGCTGCAGCCTTTTTAGTAGGAGTTGAGTAGCTTGTGAAAGCTTAAGTGGAATTAAGCTTTAGACGTTTGCCACATGTAAGACCGAGGCCACATGGGTGCGTTGCGATGACTGAGCGTTGACGCTCCGTCGTGTATCATACAAATGTCCGTGGCGTGCCACACGGTGCGCTGCGACGCCGTCTTAGGCTGAGGCCTCATTAGTGCGTTGCGTTGCGTCGTCGCAACGGATCACCGCATTGTATGCCACACCAGCGTTGCGACGTCGTGCATCGTCGCACGTCTTTCTTGCACCAAGGAGATGAGAAAATCTATATCGATATCCTCCACACTCATGCTGAGATAAAAAATGTCGTGTACGCACGTCTAGGTTGACCTCTAGCAGTGGAGCTGCGACAGCGCAGCGCATCACCCTCCCCCCGCTTCGTCTCTCATCCGTCGATCCGTTAAAACGTCGCATGCGACGACGCAACGCATAATATGGCATGTCACTTAAAAATATATGTAAAAAGACGCAGCGTTGACGCTGCGTCGACGCAACGCAGCGCGACGCACTAATGAGGCCTCACACTTACGGCCAAGGGGACGGAACGGGGAGGGTGAGGCGTCGTACTATACTATCGAAGGGGAGAGTTGAGCGTGTTTACAGTAGACTAGCAGCTGCCCGCGGCTTCGCTCGTGTGGCTTTTTCATAAAAAGTAGCTTTAAAAGTAAAAAGAAAGTTGTCCGAGGTAAGAGGCTAGTAGCTTTTTCTGAATGAATATTTATAGTTGTAACACACTGACATAGGTACCTCATAAGTTTTTTGTACCTATAAACTAACTAACCTATGATGGATTACTGTTTTCTGAACAAATAAATTATTGTAATGAAGTCATTTAAGTTGCGGTAGGAGTTTGACTGGTAGTAATTCAAAATTCGATAAGGTTAAAAGAAAGGAAAAAGCGTTAGGTCACCTACATGCGACTTTCTCTCTCTGTCTGTCTGTCTCTTTCTACAATATACAAGAGTGGGGGTGCATGTGAGCATCGAGATTCCAGCATATGAGCATTGTGTGCGGCAACTTCGTTCCTGATGGGAGGTTCCCCAACCACACATTTTATTATATTATTAAATATATTTACCTATATCGATCACAGCGTTGATCTGCAACACAAACCTTCCATTAAGAACCGTCTTCATCTGTCCCTTCAGGTCGGCCGGCAGTGACCCAGGACAAATCTCCTTCAAATCATTCAGAAGCCATTGTTCTTTAGCCAAGTCTTTTATTTCTGCCTCGCTGTAGTTGTTTTCACTATCTTCTGATAAGTATTCTACACATCTGAAAAAATATAACATTAAAAAAAAATACATTAGTACCTTTATGCCTGCTATGTTGGTTTAGTGGTTGCATTTGTGACTACTGAAAGTGGGTCCTGGTTTGGTGTCCTGGTGTCCTGGTGTCCTGGCTTCCTTGGGCAGTGTTTTTAGATTTTTCCAATAAGAATTTCTCTGTGGCAGCCCAGTCTAGATTTGTGCCTATCAAGGATATCAACATGTAGCTGGGGATTCATAGGACATAATATAGGTAGGCAACTACTGAAATATGGGTATATTGTACAACATATACCTCTGCCTACCTCTTTGGGGTAAACAGGTGTGTTATTATGTAAATATGAAGTTAAGGTAAGATAAGATATAAGATATATTTTATTTGTCAAAAACATGTGTAGGTTTACAATCAGTTGGAATAATTACAAAAAAAATGAAGTTTCAGCATGTTTGGGCTAGAAAGGAGTAGGTACAAATACAATAATAATATAATTATAAGCACAAAAATTATAGTTATGTTAAGTTGATAAAAATAATAACAAATGTCTAGAGTGCATCATTTAAATAGTCGTCAACATTATAGTAGCATTTATTTACAAAAAAATTCTTCTTTCTTTTATTAAAACCATATATATTCAAATCTTTGTATGTCTTTGGTACCTTGTTTTATAATTTTGGGGCCATGCAGAATACACTCTTACACATGCGAGCCGTTTTAGCACTGTTTATACAAAGTTATGACTTAAATGTAGGATGCTTACCCAGACAGCCAATCGTCGACCACATACATGTGATTTGACGCTAGATATTGCCGCACCGTATTCATAAGGGAAGTAGAAGACATGTTGCACTTGAATGTTGATATTCAACATAATATCCAAAAGAGAGGCCTACGTCAAAGCCTTTTTCTAAATCAGCATGAGTTCAGCACTGTATGTGCCTATGGCTGGTGACACCAAAAATCACATCAGCTTTAACACCTAATTTGTGGCTTTTATAGAAATGTCACAACAATTTCTCCAGACTCACGTACTATGTTCTAGTACCTACCATGAATCTTCCATTAAATAATTTGTCGGTTTCAGTTTTCCACTATTTATCAACAACTATGTGACAGCTAAGCCCCTCGTTTGAGGTACTCATGATTTTTAAAGAGCAAATTGAAAAAGTTACTAGAATTTCCTCATTGAACCACCTCACTCATTCACGCGTCTTCAAAAATTGACATTGACAGTATGAAATCATGGCGAGGGGTGAGGCGAACCAGTTCATGAGTTGCGAGTGAGTAGAAACTCGTGAGTACTCGTGAGTCGTCGTCGCGCCCGCCCGTCTCGCTCCCTCGTACGTTCGACTCAGTTCGGCTCGGGCTCACGAGTCATGAGGTGAATACGCCGTTGACGATTCCTCACCTCAAATGAGAGGTCTCTCGTGAGGACCTCAAGAGGTAAAGTGAGGTCCTCCCTCAACCTCAAATAAAATTGGTGAGTTACCCATCACTATGTTGTAAGGAATTTCCGTGTGATGGCTACACCACACACACTGATGGCCCAAATGGAGCAAACCGAGCTAAGCCCAACTCTGCAACTAGGATTAATTAAAAGAATTTAACAAACATGAAAATCTTAAAAAATCTGTAATAAAACTAATATCATTTAACATTTAAATCATGAGAAATCGAATACTGAATAATCCGTTCTAAGTTCTTAAGTTCTTCCTAAGTCCTCCGTAAACAGTAGTCTGTGTTCTGTATTGGAATGAGTGAAATTCTAATGTTGCCGTTGTATAAAAGATCCAATCTTTCTTTAAAAAAATCATTAACTGTGCAAACAAAACTATTCATTAGATTTGATTATTCAATTTGTGTACTTGTACATTTATTTAGTAAAATATAAGCAATCATTTCTTAGTTACCATTTATTCTTGGCTTCTAATTATTTCTACGACTACTGAAATATTTTTTTTCAATTATTAGTCTAATTGAGATGTAATATCAAATGGACACATTAAATTATGTCCTTTTTTCTTACAGCTAAATTATCCCCATATAATAAAATAACAGTTGAACTGGGGTTTATTTTTGTCCATTTAATTTTACTAATTAATTGGCTAATATTGGCACCGGGTAATTAAATACCTCTGTAGAAAATATCCATATCCGTTCTTGCCTTATGTTTATTGACTAATGATTTTACTAGCCACTGGTTGAAATAGGTAAGAGTAAGGGTCAGTTTCCACAGAAGCTCGAGCACTTTTTAAATTTCACTAAATAAGTAACAGAAAAAAAATATTCAGAAAAAAATACAAAGTGCTCGAGCATCTGAGTTAATTTTTCCGCCAGTATGGTGGAATGTATGGAACTAACCCTTTGATTTGACCGAAATTACTGAATGGGGGAAACTGACCCTTTACATTGTCTTTTTTTTCTTCTAGCTCTGCCAATAGCGCAATAACAACCATATCCCAGTCTATAATTTTCAACAAGCACACGACGCGCATAGTCACGATCATCCTCGCGCAGCCTCGAGGATGTTCGAGCATTCTGCTGATCTACCGCGGCGCGGCGGCGGCCGCGGCGCGTCTACGTCCGAAGCGCACTTTTGCTCTTGGTGTGACTGAGTGGCCAGGATGATACCCGAACATGTACAAGTTTTTTTCCGGCGGAAACTGACCCTAAAATTTTATTAGTTTGACGTAAAATAATTTGGATTAAAAGTTGTTGGGTAAATAACTATTTTATACAGGCAACATTAAGTATGTGTGAGTGAAGTGAACGCAAAAAAAAGCTTGCCGATATTTCATCCATCTCCCTCGTAAATTTTGGACATAGGCTGATTGACAACAAAAGGCACTATTTTGAGGATCATTGTTGTTTTAAATGTTTTCTTGCAAATAAGTGTTGTGAAACGAGCGCCTGTATTCGTGATTTACACCGTGGATGAAAAAATATGAAGCGGCGAAATGCCGAAACTGGGAAGTTGCGGCGCCCCTTGAAGCGCACAAAAATCACCGAAGGAATGTACGGAAAGTGAGTGGAGACTGTTTATGTTGATAATTATAAACCAGGAAATAGTTCTCCGCATCATGCAGCATCTAATTATGTGATAAAGTTAATATAAACATTATGGAATATATCGTATATGTGGGTAGAAAGTACCATCTGGCGATCAAAGCCCACCTTCTGTGTGGTGCGAATACAAAAAGAAATGTAAATACACGTTTTTTATTATAAAATGCGTGCAAATGTGCAACATGTGTAGACTGCATGTCAGCACTGTTGTATTGCTCGTGCAGAACAAGTGGCGTATTAAAATAATATGAAGAGACCATATTTTTGTTATAAATATACAAACGAAGCGTATGTAAACATAGATAAATATAAACTCGTCTACTTTGCATTTGCAACTTGTAGGATTACCAAACAAGAAGTTTAGTGACATTTCCCACAATTTGGTTAACATAGGATTTTGTAGTGATAACATACAATAATTCATTCATACAGACTTGATCATGAATTTAGAAATTCATCAATGAAAACAACACCAGGCAGCATATTGCTGCATTTGTAGAAAATTCCTTTATTTAGTATTCCTACTGTCTGATTACATATCCTTTTCATCTCAACATGTTAAATAATATAAACCAAAAGCATTTATTTCCTAAATAATACAATTTACATGAAATAAAGCCAATTAACTAACCATTGAAGTTTCAATTGTGAGCTAGCAGCATTTAAAATCAGTAGGTATATAATAAAATTACTTTTTCATAAATCAATATATTCATAGATTTGATTTTGTTTTTAAATAAAAATAAAAACTACAATTTATTCGGTTTGTTATTTATGACCTGCAAATACCTAGATAGTGGATATTTTCATGCTTTTAAGTTATGTGCCTGTTATTATTTTTATCATACCTAGGTACTACATGCAACAACAAACTTATTGTTGAGTTCACCAGTTCTTTATAAAAAGATAGGAATGATTAACAATTTGTTGATAAGCTTTTACATACATTATGTAAAGGAATAAACACAGTCAAAACTAAAGTACTTATTTAATAGTATACAAGCAGACGCAAGTGATACATTCAGCCAATTACAAGTTGTAGTGGGCAAGATAAATAAAAATAACATTTAATTTAATATTTACTAGTATTACAAAAGGGCCAGTTTCTATGGGGTATTTATTAAGAAACAATAAAACAGAAACAAAATATTAGGTAATCTTTTTCATCTACAGATTTTGTAATTTCAGAGTACATCTGGTATCTGTTGACTTTGAAATCTTAAGCTAACTTATATGGTTTTTTGTTGGTATAGTTGGGAAAAAGGCTAGGCAGATGATGATAATGATTTGAAAATAGGATACAAATGGCACAAATGTATGGATTCTGTCTTCACGAGCCAATAACTAATAGATGAATGTGATTGGAAAGTATTTACTTAACAATTTAATTGAAACATTTTGAATTTTCAGTTCAATGCTGTACCTGAAGTTTGTGATGATTTGGGCAACAGTTGTCATGGCTGACTATATGCTTGAGTTCAGGTTTGAGTTCCTCTGGCCCTTCTGGATGATGCTGAGATCAGTCTACGATTCCTTCAAATATCAAGGACTTGTGAGTACCACATTCGAGTTCATAACTTTCATGCTCTTAAAAAACAAAAGATTAATAATCATTTGAAACTAGCTCATTACTAAATAACAAGCAGACATAACTAGCTAGTCACATAATTAAATCATGATTAGGAAATACCTCATATTTTTCTTTCTCTCACTTTTGGACCTAGGACTTCTTGTAAACAGGAGAAAATGTAGTAGAACAAAGTCCAAAATTAAATTAATTAATCTTAATGAAATAGAAAGTACCATTACACAAATTATAACTGTAATCTGAAAAAAGCTTGCTCTTTTGTTATTTAATCTCCAAACTTATTTAAATTGAATGTAATTCTCATGTTCCACTTTGATAATTAATCTATACAGATAAATAAAATTGGAGTGTCTGTTTGTAATATTAAAATAACCGCTTTTTACTAAATGCATATGGATTTAGACATGGTACATATACCATAATAACATTTTTTTTTACAATTTTTGTCTGTCTGTTTGTTCCGGCTAATCTCTGAAAAGGCTGGACCGATTTTGACGGGACTTTCACTGGTAGATAGCTGATGTAATAAGGAGTAACTTAGGCTACTTAGACTACTTATATTTTAGAAATTTTATTCATTTTTATTAATATACATAAATAATAAAAAATTACGTATAATATTAACGAAAGCCTTTTTATAAAACAGAGGTGGAAGATTTTTTGATCTTCATTTACTGCACTTTATTACGGGAATGTTAAATATTTCTGGATAAGAATGAAAGAAAACTGGCATAACAATTTCGATGTATTAAAAGCTACATTCATTAAAAAAAAACATTTATTCTTTTAACCAAACACATGCAAAGAAGGGCAGTGGTGGCCCAGTGATATCGGCCCCGACTTACGTGTTGTAGGTCGTCGTCATCGAGTTCGAACCCAGGCAGGCACTTTACTCTGGTGTAATTAATTTCATCACCACTGATCTCAAAACGTTGAAGGAAAACATCGTGAGGAAACCAGCATGTCCTTAGAACCCACAATTCGAAGACATGTGACATCCACCAAACTGCACTGGGCCCAAGTGGTGGATTATGGCTCCTCACAGAGAGGAGGCCTGTGTCAAGGGTTGCCAACCATACTGTTAAAAACAGTATTATACTGTTTTTCACTCTAAAATACTGTTTACTGTTCAACAAAAATAAAGTATATGAATATACTATTTTCACTGATATCCAGAGCTATACCTAAATAAAAAGTTTAATCTAAATATTACGCAGACCATCGTGCATGCACTTGGGCGTGGGCGCGGTGATTCAGCTAGCCTTCATTTCAGAATGAAACTGTTAATGTCTCTCGTATTTTCGGGACATAGTAACTTGTTAATTGCTATCGGAATACTAAAAGGTTGAACGACAGAAATAGACCTTCAATACATTTAATAAAAATATTGCTCTTCGTTTATGTAGTGAGGCTTACGAAACCCTCAAAATCGGTGCTAAATTGATGAGATGCGCGACGGTGTATCTATTAAAAAAAATACTTAAAATACTGTTTATTTTTCCAAGATACTGTTTATTTTCCCACTTTGATCATAATATACTTTATTTCTTGTACAAAAAGTTGGCAACCCTACCTGTGTCCCAGCAGTGGGAACATTATAGGCTGATTAGGCTTATGCTACATGCAAAAGACATGATGCAGAAAACTTTGTATACAGTGGTTATAACATAAATAATTAAAAGTGAGTAAGTTTTATTTTGCGTCCCTTATTATAAGCTTTCATTTGACATTATTTGTTTTGTTCTCAGGCATTCTCAGTATTCTTCATCTGCATAGCGCTCACATCAGACATGATATGTTTCTTCTTCATTCCTCTACAGTACATATTCTTTGCTGCAAGTACCTATGTGTGGGTACAATATGTCTGGTATACATGTGAGTATATTTCTGTTTTATTTTTCCTATATTATCTTATCTTTTTCGTCATTGGCAACACAGTCTAAGATAGTAAGGTCCCTGAGATTAGGTACAAAGTTGTGAGAATTTTATGTCATTGGGATACGGACGGTTTTTTGTACTATAAAATAACATCGTAATAGTTGAATTGACGCGGAAGATAGTGAATCGTTCCGTGGTTTATTATGTTAACGAATACTTCTCCAATTTAAATATACAAGCCAAAGACAGGGAATACTCGCTCAGGTTGTGTCCCAATTTAATGAAAAACAATACAGCAAAAAAATCTATCTTCAACTTCTAACTTTCTAATAAATTCTCATTTCCGTGGGAACATTTTGCTTCCTCCGTTTGTTACCAAAAATAGTGATGAGTCCAACAATTACAAGTTTACACTTGCACTCATATAATTTTATGAGTGTACCAGAAATAGAGTTTGGCTTGGACACAAGTTCCCTATATTTATACAAAACCTACTGTTAATGTTTACGCAATAATTTCATAAGGATTACGACAATGTTTTCGTAGTCTTTTTTGGCCAGTAATCACGCCTTTTTTGTCGGCTATTTTATATGCATGCAAAAGTGTGTTAAGCTCTGGCCTCACTGAGTGAATCCCATGCGGGATGCGGGACGAAATTCACTCGCGTCGATTCTGTCAAGTTATTTGTATGCACATGATCACATGTGCATCCTAATTGTAAAATGATCCGCGCGCGCAATCGCGTCCCTCGTTCCGCGCGGGATTGGCCTCAGTGTGGCCAGAGCTTAAAACATTTTTTACTAGAATAATAAAGTAGAATAATTGCTTCAAGGATAACCACACAGCTTCCATCCAACGATAGAATTAGCTTTTGTTTGCGTTTCGTGTTAAAATAAACAAAATTAACCAAAGTTAAACAAATGGTATTTCCAGTATTATTACTATTTATCCAATCGTCAAAACAAAGAACTTATTATGCATTTCCAAACACAGTCGCAGACAAAGGTATCTGCGTACCAACAGTAGCGATATGCTGCTTACTGGTGTACGTGGAAGGCCTGTGGCGGGGCTCCCGCGCCGGCGCGGGCGAGCTGTGCCGGCCGCTGGCGGCGCACTGCGTGGGCTACCCGGTGGTGACGCTGGGCTTCGGGGCGAAGGCCCTCATCGCGCACCGGCTGCGGCAGCGCAGGCAGAGGCACGTCCGCGCCATGAATGAGTTCTACTTCCAACTCATGCGGGATGCGGTGCCCGAGTCTGCGTTAGACCAGGTAAAATTTTCGAAAATATACTGAATATCATGAAAGAAAAAGTGGTTCTTGTAAAACTTTTGAAATTAGTTGGCCTTAACTTCACAGATGTAATGTGTAGCGGTATATAATCGGAATAAAAACTAAACGCACGACACGAGGACGTTGACCCTTTGAATAGCTTTTACTTCAAATAATGATTTAAGAAATCGTTTTTTTTTTGTTTACTATGTTTGTGATGTTTGATATCCATTAAAACAGTGAGGCGTGGCCAATTTATTAAAAAAAAACAAACGACAAGTGCGTGTCGGACCTCGGACCACGCACAATGAAGGGTTCCGTATTTGGGATGAATTTATCCAAAGAACAATTTGTACCGCTACTTACACCAAAATAATTAAGTTATTAGTATAATAATTAAGTTTTTTTTTTTATTGCATTGACATAGTAGCTTGATTCTTTTAGAGATCCAACCGTTGACTGATATATATATATCGGATATTAATTTCAACTTGATACCTCCACGCGTTTCTGAGAAAAAGGGTTTTGACAGACAGACGGACATACAACGAAGCGATCCTATAATGGTTCCGGTTCCTTTTAAGGTACGGAACCCTAAAAATGACAAGGAAATTACAAACTAAAATATATGTATTGTATTTTCAGACACAGTCTCAGCAGCAAGTTCAAACGCAGCAAGCGCCGAGCAAAGAGGCCGGCAGTGTCGCCAACGGTGGCGCGGACTGCGCGACACACACACACACGACACACACACACACGACACCGTCGGACACGAAACACATGAACGGCTCGCTGCGCCGCTGTCGCTTCAAGACGGCAGACCACAACGGGCACTGTCCGCAGGAGCACGCACAGTTACAAGCTAAGGTAACCAGTCATTGGTGCCGATTCCCTTGTTCACAAACTAAACTAAATTTAAGTTCAGTGCATCTTTTTCTTTCTATTTCATTAAGAAAAGGACAGAAGATAAATTTTAGTTTAGTCCTGTCAAATTAATCAGCGCTTGACGTAAATTGACGTAATTTTAGTAGGCAAGTTTTTAATCACGTCTAAACTTGTATGGAGTAGTGACAGGCGCTGATTAATTTGACAGGACTAAACTAAAATTTATCTTCCGTCCTCTTCTTAATGAAATAGAAAGAAAAAGATGCACTGAACTTAAATTTAGTTTAGTTTGTGAACAAGTGAATCGGCGCCATTGTCAGTTTTTTAAACACTTTGGGGACACTAAACGCCCCCAGACATAATAACGATAAAACTTCTATTGTGTTTCGTTCAGTGTTTTTCAACCGATAGGATTTTGTATTTGACATCACTTTTGGCATCCTTGAAAACTTCGGAATTCGGAAGTCATCCTTATGGCAATTGCAATTTCACATGGTCGCCATCGTAGATTTCTTATGATGACCTTAAATATGACCAAAACTGATCACGGAAAATGATTATCCATGCACCTTATTTTCCAATACCAAAATCTCTTTCTTTTCAGTTAGACAAACTAGAAAAGCATTTAGAGCAACAAACGGCGCTCCGTGAGAAGTCGTCGCCAGCACAAGCGTCAAACGCGAGCTCGAATAGTTCGGGAAGCTCGGGTGGCTCGGGCAGCTCGCACAGCTCGAGTGGCTCGCACGCGCTCAGCAATGGCTCCGCGTGTCATGCCGCGCCTGATGAGGATGACAAACAAGACCACAGCAAAGGTACATTTTAAGAATCCAAAATACTGGGTCAAATTAAATTCATTGGAGAAACTTCACAGAAGTGACGGGTGTTGATATCAAATCATGATAAAAGAAGTTTAAATTTTCCAAACTTATTATTTCTCTAGTAAATGCTGTGGAAAGCGTTCCTTGAGAAGCATGTGTGGTGTGACTATAAATGATAGGCTGAAAAATGATGTGATAAGGCAACGGTGCGGTTTAAAGGAAGATGTAGTGACAAAAATTGAAAAGAGTATGCTTAGATGGTTTGGTCATTTTGAGAGGATGAATGAAAGGCGACTAACAAAAGGTATTTACAAGACAGATGTGAGTGGAAACGTCGGGAGGGGACGCCCCAGGAAAACATTATAGTGACCTCATTGGTGATGTTCTTCAAAAAGGTCAGGTGCGTAGTACTCGCAACCGGCGTGCGTGTATGACCCGATGTATGATAGTAGACGAAGCAAAAGGAGTATGTAAGGCGCGGAGCAGGTGGCGTTCTATAGTTTCTGCCTACCCACATGGGAAGAAGGTGTGAGTTTATGTATGTATTATTTCTCATAGTTTGTGTGGCCCGCGGACGTTGACCCCGAGCAGCTAATAATAATAATACTTTTTGTTTTGTTTCGCTATGGTATCGCGCGAGTGTTACTTTAAATGCATATTATCAATTCTTTCAAGGTGGTACAAAGTCTTCTAAGTCAGAAAAAGAAAAGAAAGAGGCAAGTACATTAAAAGAAGAAAAGAAAAAGAATAAAAACAGAGATAAGGATAAGGACAGCAGTGATAGTCGTAAGAATACAGAACATAGTGAGTACATCAATTATTGATCTTTTTACCCCCAAATCCTAACCAAGATTAAACTGAAAGACGTTCTTAAGACGCTGACAACACATAAACCGCGGTCACTCTCAGATTGCATAGAAAAGAGAGAGAAGCGCGATGACACAATGCTTGTAATTTATTGCAAAATATGCAAATATCTATTTACTCAAAATTGAGTTGAGTAATCGAAAATAAAAAATAACCAAGTTCTGCATTCAAATAAGAGTTTCTTGTTTCTAATTAAATACGTAACGTATGTTGTGTGTTGTTAATACAGATATATTGGATTAGAACTCAAGGTAACAGGTTAGTTTATATCGAGATTTTTTTAAAAAAAAGGTGTTTTGGTAACAACTAAGTTCTGGGAAATATGTTCAAAATTAACATATATTTTTTTCCGCTACCGCAAACTATACAGATTTGGCAATTTTTTTTCTTAAGAGCAGCCTATTTTGGTCAATTAGGTCTCGTCAGCGCCTTAAGAATTTTTCTGTCGCTACAAGTGCTACGACACACCATAAAGACTAGAGATGCAGAAGGTCAGCTCCACGTATCACCAGTTAAAAGGGACTAACTGGAAGACGTTTTTAAGAATCTTTCTGTCACTAGACACATATTATTCCTGTAATTGCCGCAGGGGTAGGAAGAGGCGTACCTGTGATACACCTATATTTCGCCAGTTATGTTACAACACTCCGTAAAGACACAATGAGGTACAGAAGGTCAGCTCCATAATGTCATCAGTGAAGCTCGCACACATACCACATAAACGCCTACGTACAGCGATCTAAAGCTGTGTCAAACACGCTAGGTAGACGCGTGTCTAAGTGTGGGTGTGATTTCGCTCGTTTTATTACATAATCAGCCTATAATGTTCCCACTGCTGGGACACAGGCCTCCTTTCTGCGAGAGGGAGTTGGCGTGAAATTGGTAAAAGTACTAGTTGGTAAACAAGTTATTGTTTAAACGTTCACTTGCCAAACATTAGGTTTGCGTTACAATTATTTGTGAAGAGATTATTTGCTAAGTAATAATTTGGCAAACGAAATTATTTATTTTTTATTATTAAGCCATATCAAAATATTAAAAAAAACGTGTGTTTAATGAACTTAAACTTAATATATTATATAATAATGAACTTATATATATATTTTTTTTTTCTGTTTAAAGTAGATGCTTAGTTTTAGTAAATTTCCATTATTTTCACCGTAAAATTAAATGACCTAAACTATTGGCGCCTTGGAGCCTTCTCCCTGCCGTCCAGCACCCCACTTAACCAACAACACCCCCCCGTCTCGCTGGCTCGAGCGACCGCGAGCAGTAATGTACGAGCGAGATAGAGCGATAGAGCAGAGGTGGCGCTGAGGTATTATGGAATCTTAAAAATACGGGAATTGGCCCCTCTGGTGTCATAACACAAACGTCACGTTAACTGCGCGCCATTCAGTAAATGACCAGAGTAACAAGTGTAGAAAGCTCTTTAACCAAACACTTTTAAAGCGTGTGGCTTCTCTGTTGTTTAATCGATTTTAAAATCCTAAATAAATGCGAAAGTGAGTTTGTTTGTTACGCTTTCACGCTAAAACGGCTGAACGGATTTGGATGAAATTTGGCACATGGGTAGACCACGACCTGGATCGAGACTTATGTGGGCGAAACCATGGGGCGCTAGCTGCGCCCCGCGGTTTCGCCCGCAAAAGTCTAGTATTTTTAAGTATAGTATTTTTTTTATTGCTGCAACAAGCCGTTTACCCGATCGGATATCCCCTGGTCAAAAATGTTCCATGAAAACTTAATTCCCTATTTAATCCCTTTGTGGCAGTTCAAGGGATGAATTAAAAAATCTTACCTTAGAGCTCATCTTCGTTAAATATGGAACTCTAGTGCAAAATTTCATGCTTTTAGACCCCGCAGTTAAGGCTGTAGGCTGTGTCAGTGGATTTAAAAATCGTATTAATTAGATCATCACAATTCATCTTCGCCAACATCTTATATATTAGGCAAAATATATAATTATAGACTAAAAACAGTGAAATTCACACTATTAACAGAAATAAGGACAAATTACGTGCTCCATTTCACGGGCTCCATAAGGTTCATAATTCGTTTGTCAGGCTTGGTATAACTTTTTATAACAAGCTATCCCGTTCTTTGCCTAGATTTGCCTTTAAATGAGTTTAAAGCTAAAGTAAAATCCAACCTTTGTTCAAAGGCATTCTATTCTACCAACAACTACTTAATTAATACGATACTACGTAGTACCATAAAAACCGGTCAAGCCCCGCGCGACACCGATTCGGAGTCAAACAATAGAAAATCAATTGTGTCTCATTAGCCGTCCTTGACAAATTAAACGATAGTAATAGTTGGTCGCTGTGATTAACCCAAGACAATGTTTATGTTATTTCTCCAGAATTAGCTTACCTACTGACAGGTTATATAAGTTCATAACCAATATAATTGTTTATTTTATTTGACTGTTTAAGTCAATTTATTTTTAATTTAATTTTCATTTATTATTTACATAATAATTACAATGTTTTTTTACGAGTTGTATTGCAATATGTGGTTAGCTAGCCACCTCGACAATTGATCATATTATTCTTGCCTGAGCAACCAAGCAACCAGCAGCATGTTCGTCATGCTATGCTCCCTTAGATGTCACTGCTTGCGGTAGCGTCGTGGGTCGGGTTGCCTCCTTCCCTCAAATATGGCGAGGGGGGTGATGGCTGATCTTTGCGTTATGCTCGTGAACGGGAGCTGCTTTTGGTGACTGGTTTGAATAAATGACTTTTGATTGATAGTTTATACCATGTTATTCGCAACAACCTTTTCTCTTACAGCAAAAGAACAAATAGTTAAAGATAAAGAAGTAGAGAGTACAAAAGATTGTGTAAAAATTAAAGAAAGCAGTAACAAAGAAGTTAAGGAGAAAGACAAAGAAAGAGAGAGGGAGAGGGAGCGAGAAAGAGAAACCAGAGAGCGCGAAAAAGATCGCGAGAGGGAGCGGGAACGCGAACAGGTACGACAAAGATTAGCCATGCTTTTTTATTTAACAGTAGGGCTATTGTCCTACTGAGATTCAGTCACAGGAGGATATTTCCTCCTGTGACTGAATCTCAGCAGAAGTTGGTAGTGTTGATGAAAAGTTGATTTCTTGATTAATATAATAATAATTCATTTATTAATTATTTTTATTAGCTTGACCTGTATCTATCTAAAAACGATTTATTTACGAAAAAAATTTCACAAACTTCAAGATGTCTGATTAACTTGAAAATTTGTACATATATCAAGGACCGATGACAATACAATAATTTCATAACTTTGGTCTTATATCCTCACCAGAATCACCAGGGTAAATGATTATTTTAACACGCTTTTATTAGCTTCACTTGTAACTAACGATGTAAAAAATCTTGGAAGTCAATTTTAACCTAAATTTAAGTGTTTCAACATTGCACTTGGTGTCGAGGGTCTGATGATTGAACCAGGAGGTGTATAGTGGAACTCTTCATTGGTTACTAGTAAACTCCTTGAGTTTGGGCCCATATGATTCATTTTGACGAGTTTTACTTAAGAGATAATTGACTAATTTACATTTAAATGTCCTAGAGTTAGGAGTTTTAAAACAATCTGGTAGTTTGTTATAAACTTAAGTCGCCATACAAAATTCATTATTAAAAAACTGACAAAATAATAAAATGTAAAAATTAAACGTGAACTATGCGGCTAGGTCTGGATACAACTTCATTATGCAGATCAAATTCATGCTTATTTAGGTACACAAATAAAAACAAATTTCTAAAATATGTATAGTACTGGGTGTGGTATTTTTTTAAATAATGGAACAGCTGTCCAGTGGGTGCGTCTCACATATTGAGCGAATGCATTTCTTTTGAGCTCGAAACACTGATAAGTTCTACAGAATTACCCTATTTTATAATGCCATAAGGCAAATTTGATGAGATATAGCCGTGGTATGCACACAGTGCCGCATCAACACTAGCTACACGTGTTAATCTGTATAGAACGAATACGAATTTATCTTCCTTTCTGCAGAGTTCGTCAATATGAGCTTCCAGTCACAGTGTTTGTCTATGCTTATCCCTAGAAACTTATGTTTATGAAAGTATTTTATCTCTGTTGACTTGGTAAATTTTGTTTAAATATCTATGTATTTAATATTGTATTTTATTACTAATTTTAAGTAAATTTTCTACCATGTACCTGCATCAGCCCCTAAAGTAGACTGGTAGAAAATTTCTAAGGCATAAGTCCGCTTTTGTAAGACAATGAAAAAACCTGCAGGTTTCGCTCGAGAACCGTAAAGAAGCGTCTTGCCAACGGAAGAGTAGACAAACATAACGTTTCCGTGTAGACAGTAGAACATTTTCGGTAGACAAGCGATTTCTGTTCAACAGTAGAACCAACCAAAACCAACCAAAAAAAACCAAACCATATTGGTTTGGTTTTTTTTTGGTTGGTTCTACTATTTTACATGGAGTGACTGTCTATCTGACCTCCACAGCCCAGTTACTGGGTAACACGATACCCCTTGGTAAGTCTGGTTGTCAGACTTTCAGGCTTCTGACGGCCCTTTTTTTTTTCTTTTTTGAGGGTGGGTAATCATCAAATAACTTCTCCCGCTCTGGGCGGAGCGGGAGGGTGTGTCAGACTCTTACTGACTAAAACCCACCCGTATTCCTTCCTGTTGCCTGTGTTGCGGAGGCCTCGGTGACCCATAAGTACCTTCCCGCGACCCCGGCAGGCATCGGCCCTAGTGGACCCCTACCTATGTGCTGACGACATCTCTTTGAGGCGCGCGTGGAATACAACGCGCCGTCGACCCGGGCCTGGTCCTTACCGGACGGTGAGCTACCCATTGCTCACCGTCCGCAAGCCCGCGCCTACGGTGGTCGGAAATCCGCCCGGGATTCCCGACGCCCAGGGCGTCTCCTGCGGCGGCTAGGGGCGAGAGGGCGCGAAACTTGCCTTTCCCTCAACCGTCCCGCCTCCTCCTTCGCGAGCATTACTGCTTCGCAGAAGGTTCTGACGACCCTTAACAACTTCAAAGGTCTATACAGCCGGGACCAACGGCTTAACGTGCTTTCCGAGGCACGGAGCAGGTCTTGGTATGTAGAGACGGTCACCCATCTACGGACCAACCCCAGCAAGCGTGGCTTAAGTTGATCGATCGATCTGTGCGGCTGTTATTATTTAGCCACAAGCCCCTCTAATTATTTTTTTTTTTTTTAGAACAAAAAGGATTTTCTAAACTCATAATTTGAAGTAACTACAGGTGATTACGGAGTCAATGGCCGCTGGTAGTGTACTGGAAATAATAAGTTTACTATACAGGGTGACATTGAAAACATGCGATAAATCGAAATGGGAGATTGTACTCATCATTATGAACAACTTTTACTAAGGGTCCAAAGCTACAATCCCAAAAAAAAAACTGCTATCCCCTACATTTATGTTCGCAATACCTCATCAAAATGTAGGAAAAGCAGATTTTTTTTTTGGGATTACAGCTTTGGTCCCTTAGTAAAAGTTGTTAATAATGATGTATACAATGTCCCATTTCAGTTTGTCGCAAGTTTTCAATTTCAACCTGTATATCTATTTTTTCGTGGGTGTAGGAGTAGAGTTTGTACTGTACCAAGTGACGTTCCGTACTAAAAAGCGTGAGTTTATGTATTTATATGTGTGTGTTATAGCGTGAAGCCCGCGAGTGTGCCGAAGAGCTAAAACGTGTGCGCGTGGAGCTGGCAGCGGCGCGCGCGTCCGAGGCGGAGGCGCGGCGCGCGCTGGCGGCGGCGGCCGCGGCGGAGCGGCAACGTCGCGCCGACCATCACCAGCTCAAGCAGGCGCACGCCGCGCTGCAGCACAAGTATGTCGGCCTATGGAAAACTATTACACACATTCTACCTATGTTAACGCAAAACGCCAGGGTAAACCGCGAAATTCAAATTTTCTTACTATTTTGTAGTTTACAGGTCAGTGTCAGGTTGTATGTTGAATAAAATATGATTCGCGACCGTAACGTATGTATTTACAGGATTAGAATCATCAATACAACTCTCTAAGTTAGACTTGGCCCCCAAATGTCATGATTTAATGAAATAGTAATTCAATTGGGAAATTTGAATTTCGCGGGCTACCTTACGTCGCCCCCCTCCCCCTTATATCCCCCCCTAACCCCCTAATAACAGCATGCCGCTCCGTGCGTGCTCTACCCTACGCGCCGTGGGAAGCGCGAAGCGAGTCTCGAGGCAGCGCGACCAGTCACGTCACTTGGGAACGTTTACAATAGGGAATATGCATGTAATTTTTTTTTTTTTCACTCAATCTATATTAGACATTAACCAACAATTTTCTAATACAGTTCAAATGACCGTTTCTGTCGCTAGCACGTTGCGACGTCATTTACCACAAAACTTCTTTGTGTAGCCCCAAATCATATAAATTAAATTATTTTTTCTGCTTTATTCAAGCAGAAATCGCACTTACTTACATACCTTAGTGAGATTTCAAGAACTTTGCTAAGAATATATTTTTATTAACATAGTTTCTTTGCGACGACGCGTTTTGAGTTTGCGTTCCGTTCCACAAAAAAACGCAACATAAACGAATGAATTGTAAAATAAGTAATGCATTAAAAAAATGTATATTTAATAATGGATAAGTGTTGAATTACTTGCATATTCCCTATTTAACACTTCTTATTTTTCAGCTGCCATCTTAGGTTCTGATTTTCATCTCATATTTGGCATCAGCACATCTGAAAACCATGAAAGTGATATCCATGATCATTTTGTATATTTGTTGGGATTTGAGAATGCAACCACTATTGTTTATTGTTGGCTTTACTACTTCTAAATTTAGTGCCTTATGTTGCCAACACTTTTTTCCATCTATTCACCCCGCCATGTCAACGTGTCAGCCTATACTAAATACGTTTATGTGTATCTTTCCGAGTTCTGTTTAATTCTCCCATTATATTCACCCAAAAATATCGACAATATTGAATGAAACTGGGATTCTGATTTTAACCTCATTCGGCTTCACCCCGTAAATAGTGGCTTTGAGACCGATTTGAAAACCTCACATGGTCACTATGTGTGGTACCTCTTTTGATTTTAGCGAAATCCTAACTTTAAAGTCACCTTTTTGAAGTATTGGCGTTTATTATAATGCATACGTAAAACAATAACTTTAACATCGAGAAATATATATAGACTTCCAGAACATAAGAAATGGCGTCGCGACTTAGAGTCGCGGAGGATCGAATTATGCGACCGTATTCGTCTACGGTCGGGGCGCACTCTTCCTGCCGCTCCCCGGCGTCTCTCCTGCGCTAGCGCGTGAGGTGCGCGGGCGGCGAAGGAAGGGGCTCGCGTAGCAACAACATGGCGACCTAAAGTTGCCTACAATAAAAATCCCGCGCTACATCCTCCCCCTCTAGCCTAACTAAATGTCCCCACGGTTGGGCTAGTCCAAATACCTACGCGGCCTGCCGCGTTTGCGTTTAGCTCGGACAGGAGGCTCTACTTGTCCGGCGAAGGGCGTGAGGTGCGAAACGTGGTACTTGCCTACGTTCCTACCGGTTTGTACGTTCTCTAGCGCATATGTGGTCGGGCCGATAATCTTCCCAATTCGGTATGGACCGTCACGACGTGGGATAAACTTCGCGGTCTGCCCGCGGCTTGCGTCATTCGGTCCTTGCGTTTTTAATAAAACAAGGTCACCTACCTTGTATTCAGGTGGCGGCCTTCTCTTTTGGTCAGCGTTTACCTTCTGGACGGCCTGTGCTTTCTCATGAGTGTCCCTGGCCTGGTCCAGTGTTGCAGCCATCTTCTTCAGGTAAGGCGTAATGCTGGGCACGAAGTTATCGTGTTCTACGATAGCCCTCATGTCTATAGCAGAGTCGGAAGGAACTCGTAACTCTCTTCCGAACGTGAGATGTGCCGGCGAAAACCCTGTACTACTGGTAATCGCGGAGTTCATAGCAAACCTGATTGCAGCGAGGTGTACATCCCACGTGGTATGGTCGTGACCGACGAGCATTGCCAATTGAGGTTTGAGGTCTCGGTTCTTCCGTTCTATAGGATTGGCCTCAGGATGATAATAAGGCGTGAGAGACTGGCTGATCCCTAGGACATGGCAGACTTGCTGCATTACCTCGCTCACGAATTGCACGCCGTTGTCACTAATGAGGCGGCGTGGTACTCCATACCTGAGAAATACCTCATTCGCGAGCGTCTGCGCACATTCTACGCTGGTGGCATTCTCTAAGGGAAACAATTCCACCCAGCGCGAGCAAACGTCTTCTACGATTAGTACCCACCTGTTCTTCCTTGGCGTCTCTACGAGCGGGCCAAAAAGGTCTACGGAGACTACCTCGAACCGTCTTGACACAGCAGGGGTTTGCAGCAGCCCTGCTGGTTTGCGGTTGTCAGCTTTATACCTCTGGCAAGGTACGCACTCTTTTATGTAGTTCGCGATGAACGTGCGCATGCCAGGCCAATAATACCTTGCACGAACGCGGCTTAAGGTGCGCTCCACGCCGAAATGGCCGGCCGTCGGCGCGTCGTGGAGGTCAGCCATGACTTGCCTGCGTTCATGCTCGGGTACGACTAAGCAGCAGTCCTCTCCGTCGTCTGACTCTAAACTGTACCTGTAAAGTATTCCATCGGAAATAGTGTATCCGCGGTCGGACCACGGTTTCCCCCTAGAGGGTTCATCGGACTCCATGTCCTCAATAATTTTTCGAACTTCTGGGTCCAATATTTGATTGCTGCGGATATCACCGCTGCTTCTCTTTGGCATATCAATGACCGTCATGCAAAGGTCACATTCATTCTGTTCCTCTCCACAAACGGGTCGCGACAACGTATCTGCGACCACGTTCGACCGACTGGGAGTGTATTCGATGCTGAGGTCGAACTCTTGCAACGTAAGGGCCCACCTGGCCAGTCGGCCACTAGGTGACCTTTGACTCATCAGCCATCGCAAGGGTTGGTGGTCCGTCCTGACCGTGACCTTCGCGGTTTCTACGTAACCGCGGAACTTACCGAGTCCCCACACGACGGCGAGTGCCTACCGCTCGGTCGTGGAGTAGTTTCTCTCGGCGCTGGTGAGTAGTCGACTTGCATACTCAATGGGCCTCTCGTCGTGTCCCTCCCCCTGCATAAGAACAGCCCCAAGGCAATAAGCGCTGCTGTCAGTGCAAAGTATGAATGGTTTCGACTCGTCTGCCTGCCGGAGGATGGGAGCAGATACGAGAAGAGCCTTGATGCGTTCGAACGCCTTCTGCTGCTCGTCGTCCCACCGCCAAGCACTCGACTTCTTCAGGAGGTTAGTCAGGGGTCTCGCGACTTCAGCGTAATTATTAATAAAGCGTCGGTACCAACTCGACGTCTGTAAGAAGCATTTTAAGTGTTTTACGTTCTGAGGGGCGGCCATGTTGTCAACGGCTGCTGTCTTCTCTGGATCCACCTGGATTCCGCCTGGCACGATAACGTGGCCTAGGAATTTGACAGATTCCCTCGCAAAGAAACTCTTGTCCCTATTCACTCTCAACTTGAACATGGCCAGTCGCTCGAAGACTGCCTCCAGGTCAGCCAGGTGCTTCTCGAAAGGCCCTGGTGACAGCAAAATCAAATCGTCAAGATATGCGAGGAGTTCCACTTCCTTCAAGTTGGAACGGAACCGGTCCATCAGCCTCTGAAAAGTGGCTCCCGAGTTCCGCAGTCCCATCGGCATCCGCTTAAATCTAAAGGTACCAAGAGGCGATGTAAACGCAGTCTTATCTTGGTCCTCTGGGCAGACGCTCACTTGATGGTAACCTGAGCGTAGGTCGAGGGTGGTCATATACTCACTGGTCTTGGCCGCGTGCAGTATGTCCCCGATGCGTGGTAGGGGGTACCGGTCTGGCTCGGTCACCGCATTGAGTTTTCGGTAGTCTATACATAACCTTAAACTCCCGTCCTTCTTAGTCACAAGAACGACATTGGGCGCCCACGGTGACTCGCACTCTTCTATGACGTCATCTTGCAGGAGCTTATTAATCTCCCTCTGCAAGGCCTCTTTTTTACTTTGTGATATCCTATAAGGTGGGCAAGCAATCGGTTCCTGTTGCGGACTTACCTTTATTCGGTGCGTGGCGAAATCTGTCGCCGGTCCTTCGCGCGCGAATTGCGGCGCGCGGTGTTCGATAAAGGTGTTCAGTGTATTCCGCTGCTCGGGGTTTAATTTACAACCTTCGTCTGAGCGCAACGATAACTCAATAGATGAAGCGCTCAACAGGTCCGCATCGGTAGGGTCAAGCGAGTACGTGTACACGAAATCATAATAATGTTCCGGACTATCCGAAAATGACCAAGTGCGTCGGGCGACGTCTAGTACCATGCCGGCCCGAGCCAAGAAGTCTACTCCTAGGAGTGTCCTATTATCACTCCCGGGCAATACTAAAAAAATCACACGTTACCCTACGACCTTTAATAATAATCTCTACCTCGGCTGACAACAGGTCTCTCCACCCTTGTGTACCATCGGCCAGGCGCACGAAACGTTTAGTATCGTTAAACCGAACTCCTGAATTTACTAAAAGTCGGTGCAATAAGGGGCTCGCGATACTATGCGTAGCGCCGGTATCTACAATCGCTACGCCGTTACGGCCCATAACACTAATATTTACCATCGGGTGATGTTCGCGCGCACTAATGTTTGTTATTCGAACGCACGAAGCGGTATCACTCGTACTGTTATTATTATCATCATGACAACAAAAATCTAAATCAACATTATTAACGGATGTTTTCTCATCTGGTTTCGACGATGATTTCGCACAAACGTCACATTTCGACCTCACGACGCCTTGTTTACCACAGCCATAACAACGTAACCCCCTAGGTGTAGTGTCGCTATTATTTGTATTAGTGGTCGCCTTCTCACGATTGCGACACTCATCACTAACATGCCCAAATAACTTACAATAACTACAACGGGGTCTATTTCTGTTGTTGCTACGCGACACTTTCGCGGTATTTTCGCTCGTGGGACTCGAACTCGATTGCGTGAGATTACGGTCGGATGTAGTCACCGCCGATGTTTTGGTTTCTAGAACCGTGTTATTATTGTGAACAGAATTCGGTACCTTAAGCGCCTTGTAGGTATCCTCCGCAATCCTAGTTTTATACAATAATTCGTCTAGATTACGTACACAATCACGCGGCACTCTTTTCACTACGCGTCGGTGCAGTAACCCGTAACAAATGTCTACCTGCACTACTTCATCAAGCGTGTACGGTAACTTAGCAATTAATGCTCGCACTTTGCACAAAAACGATTCCGCACGTTCTTCATCTCGCTGTTCCGTAGCGAAGATCTGTCGCAGAACTTGGTGCGCGGGCTGCGCCACGCCGTAAGTCGCGCGAAGGCGCGCGATCGCGTCAGCCCACGTCACCGCCGACGTCTTGACGCCGCGCCACCAGACCGCCGCTTCACCTTCCAGCAGCATCGGTAATCCGCGGAGGGCGTGCTCGTCACTTACGGCAGCACACTCCTTAAAGATCTCAACGGCGTCCAGAAATGCTTCCAGGACCTCCGCGTCCTGGGATGACCCGTTGAACCGCGCCGTGCATTTCATGAAGTTCGCGTCGGCGCTCGGCGCGGCCACGGCAGCAGTACTTCCGCTGCTCGCGTTAGGTGTTGGAGAGGCCCCGACTGGGGTGGAGGCCCTGAGCTCGCCGCTGGATGTCATCAGCGAATTGATGAGGCTTCTATTGGCTTCCACTTGCGCTCGCGTTATCGTCTCGATCAGCGTGGATAGGAAGTCTGGGGAAATCTGAGGAGCTGGTTGCTGTGTCGACCTTGAGCCGGCGCTCGCGGTTACGTCCGCGTGGCCGCGCTCGACAATGCTCTCCTCTTCTTCAGTGAGCGTGACGTTATCCTCATCTTCTCCTCGTCGTTGACGGAGCGCTTCACCTCGGTGGTGACAACGGGAAGGTCGAATGTCCGTACTTTTCCTAACAAGGTGAGTAGGTATACGATCGGTCACGTAGGCACTGTAACGGTCGTAACGGTTCGTGCCACTAGTTTGGGCGCCAGTTTAAAGTCACCTTTTTGAAGTATTGGCGTTTATTATAATGCATACGTAAAACAATAACTTTAACATCGAGAAATATATATAGACTTCCAGAACATAAGAAATGGCGTCGCGACTTAGAGTCGCGGAGGATCGAATTATGCGACCGTATTCGTCTACGGTCGGGGCGCACTCTTCCTGCCGCTCCCCGGCGTCCAGTGTTGCCAGTCGGTCATGTCAGAAATCACCTGAAATATAAAAAAATGTAACCTTTTTGTATAAAAAATAACCTTTCATATTTTTTTACTGGAAAGGTATTATAAATTGATAGAATAGAATATTAGTTGTATTGATTTACAGAAACATCGATGAGTATTTGAGCACTTGCCCGCATTTCTTGATTTATTCATATTGATCCTTTATAATAAAATTGATGCATTAAGAATTGATATGAAGTTAATCCACTGACCGCTATTATAGTACCAGGTCAGTGGTTTAATCTCAGTAACTTCTTATATATTACTGACTTGTACCTACTTACTATTTTATTGTCTAACTAAAACCAACTTAAAAAAAAAAAGCATTCATGGTGTGTAATAGGTACCTACTATATTGGTCTGATTCAAATTCATCGTTAATTATTAGTCCATAACCCTAATAAAGTATATAGAAAAAATACAAAGTGAAACACACAGTAGGTACACAAAACATGCACTGTCATTGTAGATACACTTACCAAGCTTCCAGTAAATGTCCAGTAGGAAATTATGTTGTATTGTAATTAATAATTATTAATAATCAAATCACAAAATACAAACACTAATCTTTCGGTGACAACAAATTGAAGTGGCGGCGCGGCGGCAAGCAAACGAACAACAACGAATGAATCCGAAGATCCGATCCAATCCGACTGATCAAGCGAGTGAGCGAGATACAAGTGGTGTAAGTGTGAAAGAGGAAAGAGTACAACGTGTTGTTCCAATAGAGACAGCTATGATTGGGTATGTGCACTTTGCCATTAACTAGGGCTTCTTAAAGGTTTTGTTCTTCTACTACTGCTAACGAAGCTTACCAACATGAAAAATTCTAAAACGAGCGTTCCGTTTCGCGTTGCTTTTATGTAAAAAAATAAAAGTTAATTCTACAAATCCCGAAAAATCACCTAAAAGTAACCTTTTCATTAGTGTAACCTAAAAGTAACCAATGCAGTTGAAAAATAACCTAAAAGGTTATAAAAGTAACCTTCTGGCAAGACTGCCGGCGTCTCTCCTGCGCTAGCGCGTGAGGTGCGCGGGCGGCGAAGGAAGGGGCTCGCGTAGCAACAACATGGCGACCTAAAGTTGCCTACAATAAAAATCCCGCGCTACATAACTTAATATTATGAATGCGAAAGTGAGTTTGTTTGTTTGTTACGCTTTCACTTTAAAACGGCTGAAGGGATTTGGATGAAAATTGGTTCATGGGTAGACTATGACCTGGATTAGGACATAGGATAGTTTTTATCCCGATATTTCCACGGGATCAATACTTATGCGGGTGAAACCGCGGGCCGCAGCTATACACAAAGCTTGTCGACCCAAAATAAAACCAACTTATTTCTAAAAAAATGTTTACTTAATCAATTTTGTAATTCAAATCAATACAAATAAGATTCAAAAGTTTTTATAACTATAATTCAAAGATAAATTTCAGAGGACCCTAACAATAAAATATTGAACTGTCATGAAAAATGGCTATTTTTTTTATACATGTTTGTTTAGTGTGTATTTATATTACTTTAGACAGTTTATGCATGCTATTTTAGAAATCTTTTTTTCTGTCACTAATATTAAAACACTAAATGGCATATTTTTTTAATTATTCTATGTTTATATTAGAAAAGAAATAAAAAGCAAAAAAGTTGACAAAACATCGGTAAGTACCTAAATGTTATTCCTCAATGAAAACAAGATAGGAATAACACAGGATTAATGATTCACGGCAAGTTTATTGAAAGTACAACGAATTTCATCGGTGCATCTTGTGGAATTCAGTCCGTATCTCCAATGGTACCAACACTGCCACCCACGTGCGTTCCGGACCATCCGAAGACCATCAGAGGGAGAACTGTCTACACCAGGTCGCAGCATCTCGCACAGATCATTTAACAACTTCTCTATTCGTGCTAACAATTCATTCTGCCCCACCTTACTACTCGCCATGCCAATATGACATGATTTCAACTCATTTATTATTTTCTCCAACTTTTTCTGTTTGGAAAAGAGAAACATGTTTAATAGTACTTTCTTCAACGCTTCGTACTTTCCAGTTTTCGGCGGATTTATTATAATACCGCTTATTGCGTGAATAGCTTCATAATTTTTTAACTTCGTAACGGCGATGTTGTACTTGTATTCATCATCTTGGTTTTGAAGAGACATGTAGGCTTCGAATTTCAAGAACCATTCTCGAGGATAGTCTGGCCAGAAGTCAGGTATTTGATCGTTCATCATTGCACGTGCTATTAAAAATTCATAAGAGTGCTTTTTATCCTGTGTCGCCGATGTATCGTCACCGGTTTTCTCTGCTGAAGTTTCCATGGCAACGTGTTTTTCTTTTCTGTTTATGCTTCTTAAATACAAGAAGAATATCGAACGTTGAAGTTCCTTTTTGATTTTACACTGTCTTTTTTTTTTCAATGTTTCCACAATCGCTTATTAAATAATGCGCTTTAGTGTTCGTGGTCACACTGGTCACTCACTGAGCACAATGAATGTGTGTGTGTGTCGCAGTCTCAACAAAAAATTGATGACGGTAAAATTATAAGGGGTCTTTTACACTCAAGGTGATCGCACATGTTTCAATCGCATTGGCCTATGTAGTGGTGTTCAAAGTTGCTTTATGGCAATCACTTGCTTAATGCTATATGCGTTTTATTTTAAGCAGACTCTTGTATATGCTTTATTTCAAGCATGCTTTTTTATATGCGTAGGTACTTGTTACGACCAAACGGGCGGGCGCGAATAAAACCTGCGCGGTGTTGTCAGAGCGGAATATTACATCGCGTTTATGAATTTATTACGGAACAGTAAAAAAAAACAATGAACTTTCCTTTCCAGGCTTAGGACTGTCTATTTGATTAAGTGTTATTAAGAAATAAAGTATGTTAGTATTTAAAACCATTATAGGCGTATTTAAAAGTTCAATGTTCCTTCTAAACATTTTCGTCCGTTAAATACCTACACACAAAATAACAACACGATACCTCACTCAGTCAATCGTCCTTACTTACACAATTAGTTTTTATTTACATAATAAATATTGCGTATCCTATCACTATTTATTTACACTAAAAACGCACGAAGCAAAACAACATTGTTTATAATATTACGTTACGTACGTGAGCCGCCTGAGATCGCAATAACGCACGCGGTACCTAAATAGATTACACACGCGAGTCACGCGACCGAAAGCAAACGCTAGCATGCGACGATTAGCCACCCGGCGGCCGGCACCCGCCGCTTTGCTATGCCTGGTTGCTTATTACTTACTACATGCGCTTGCGATGTGCGACGGACTGAGCCAGAGAGTGCGATGTAAAAAAAAAGCAAATAGCAACAAGTGCGAGCCACGATAGCATTTGCTTTATGTAATGTATGATAAGCAATATGCTTTATTATGCTATATGCTTTATTAACCACCATTAGGCCTATGTATGCGGATAATTTTGTCTTTTATGTAAGACGATAGCGCTTAACTGTAATGCGACAGCAATCTATCATATATATATATATATATTGATAGGCGTTTAATCACTGTCTCATCTAAAATTTGTTTAATTCCTTGTTTCCAATTGATCATTATTATTTCCACTAAAATATCAACTTTATTTAAGTATGCATTAAGTTGATTGTAGAATGCCTAGTACTATTAAAAAAGTCAACTTGAAAGTGGTTGAGGTTATAGCGCAAATATAACCCCAAGTGTAAGTTTTTTTTTTCAAATACACATACTTTTTTTACATTTTTGGAAACGATTACGAATTCAGAATAAGCGATGTTGCGATCGACGATGTTGCCTAGATTTTTTGTATAGACGAAAATCGATATCGAAAACCTTATAGTTTTAAATATAAAGGATTTCTGCTGTTAACAGGCGTACGTAACGTGACACTTGTAAGTCTGATGGAGTCTTATTTGGCACAACGGTCGTGTTGTGCTTAACGGAATCAAGTTACAAGTTTTACGATAAGTCGATAAGCTTTACTAAGAATTTGCCATATTTCTGTCTGCGATGCATGTGTGTAAGTTAATCTTTGTTCCATTTCGATCCAACTTGGTTGAAAATAATTTATATCGAAATAATGTCGGTGTTGACGGTCTGAAGTTATATTGTATATTTATGTTTATCTAGTCTAGTTTATTAATCAAGGCATGCCGCGATTACGCGAAACTTTTTAGCGATATGTGTCTCATAGATATCGCTAAAAAGTGTCGCGCAAACGAATATCCATTCTGTAACCATACAAATTACGCATAAGACCGAAAACGGATTACGTGTCTCCCGAAGAATTCTCAAGAAATCGATTGATTAGCTAAGTTAGGAGGAGAACCAGCCTCTAAGAACCCTTTTTTTTCTTGTTCTCATAGTAATGACCAGTGCTGCCAACTTAGCGCTTTCAGCGCCAGATCTAGCGCTTTTTTTGTTCAAAAGCGCGTTCTAGCGCCCAGCGCTTAATCTAGCGCTTTTGGAAATCAAATTATGATATGCACATCTACTATTATTTATTCTGTGATGTGCGTATCACGGAATGAAACTCAACAAACAAATTTAAGCGCAAAACTGATCAAGACCAACCATCTACTTCGGCGGCGGAAGCAATTGTAGTAGAATCAGACGATGATGATTTAATTTAATTCCTTTATTATATTATTAACACATTATTATTTTATGATTTCTAAAGAAGTAATGTGACTAACTTACTCTAATGTATGTACCTAACACTTTTATATGACATATTTCGATTCAATAAAAAAATTCACACATTAATTTTAATTATTAATTACTTCAAAAGAATCAATTTGTCTAATCTAGGTAGGTACCGAATAATTTCAGCGAAACACGTTTATACATCACTAGTATCAAATTATTAGGCGTTTTATTTGAATTTGCCGCCGAATACAGCGCTTTATTGACAGTGACCATTTAGCGCTTTCTGGCGCTTTTTTAAAGAGCTAACAGCGCGTTTTTGCTTAGACGAGTTGGGAGCACTGGTAAATGGTAATGATTGCAGTGATGCCAACTTAGCTATTTTGTAGCTAGATGTAGCTATTTTTGCACCCCTGTCAGCAACAATTTCTAAAAAATTGTAGCTAAAAGGTTTAGCTATTTTTTTTTAGCAATTTTTCAACATAGCGACTTCAAAAATTTAGAAAAAAATAACGGTATCGTTCAAACAAATCTCTCAAATGAACTTAGTTAATAATAAGCAGAGAAACCGAATGAGTCTGATAACTCTAAATTCTATTCTATGTATAAGAGACTCGCTCAGGAAACAAGGCAAATGTTGCTTCAACTGTACTTTACCTTCAACAAATGGGAACCGTGGAGAAATATACAAAATCACTGGTTTCTCAAGATACACAACCATCTACGTCATCTTCCCAAGATTAAGTTATAGTTATATTTTTTTACCATATCATGTACCTGTAAATATATTACGAATATAAATTTATCCATTACACACATTAGTTTTAGTGTAGAAAAACGATTTTTAACGATTAGTTTTGTTTTTTTAACTTTGGCAACTTCTAGCTACTTTTTGGGAGTAAGATAATGTGGGAATCTGGCAACTTTTTGCAAAAGATCTAGCTACAGAGACGTTAGTACAGTTGGCAACACTGTTCTGTTCGCAGAGTGACGGCGTGGCGCACGGGCGAGCGCGCGGCGCTGGAGCGGCGCCTGGGCGACGAGCGCCGCGCGCGCGCCGCGGCCGAGGCGCAGCTGCTGCGCGCCAGGCAGCGCCCGCCCAGGTAGGACGCGGCGAGCTTAGACCTTGTCCAGAAGAAGCGAATTCGTCGCGAAACGTTTCGCGCGCTATTGAGATACTAGGCACGAATACATCGCGTCCACAAGCATCGCCCGAATTCAAAATACGCGCGTAAATTGCGTGCATAACGCCAGACCCTCGACTCGCGCGTGATTCGCTCTTTCTGGACAAGCCCTTATGGCGGCTCTGACGTGCGCTACTCGCTGCGCAGTACCGCACCCCTCACCCCCGCAGGCACATGAATTCGTTACAGCGCAGCGACACGCCTCGTGTTCCGAGCCGCCATAAAGTTTGAATCGTATTGTATGTGCCACACCGACAGGCTTGAACTAATTGGTACACATCTGTTCCTCTCTCTAAAACACTAATATCCAGGTCCTGGAAAAAAAATAGATTGACTGATAAGTGATGATTATACAGGGTTAACTTTTTAAGGTTACGTACATCAATAAGAAAAAACGGAACCCTTACATGATGACTCGTGTGTCTGTCTCTCCGTTTGACTCAGCCAATTTGCTCCGAATGTACTGGGCTGATTAAATTGAAATTTGGTACATATATGAATTTATGTGATCCAAATACGGACGTGTAACGTACGAGGGTCATTCAATAAATACTTAGCCTACAAAAAGTATACGAAAATTTTGGAAAAGTGGCAATTTATTTTTCAACAAAGTCTCCTTTTAGTTCGATACACTTAGCCCAGCGATGCTCCAACTTTTTTAACCCGTCCGAAAAATAGTTTTTGTCAAACTCTGCAAAATAGGCCTCCGTGGCGGCGATGACCTCCTCATTCGATCCATATCTATTCCCGGCGAGTGATTTTTTCAGATTAGGAAACAGAAAGAAGTCACAAGGGGCCAAATCTGGAGAATACGGTGGATGGGGCAACAATTCGTAGCGTAATTCGACCAATTTGGCCATGGCAACGGCAGACGTGTGAACCGGTGCGTTGTCGTGGTGAAACAGCACTTTTTTCTTCGCCAGATGGGGTCGTTTTTTCTTTAATTCGGCGTCGAATCGGCCCAATAAATCGGCATAGTAAAGCCCTTTTTTTTATTTTTTTTTTTTTATTTTTTAGGGTGGGAAATCATCAAATAACTTCTCCCGCTCTGGGCGGAGCGGGAGGGTGTGTCAGACTCTTACTGACTAAAACCCACCCGTATTCCTTCCTGTTGCCTGTGTTGCGGGGGCCTCGGTGACCCATAAGTACCTTCCCGCGACCCCGGCAGGATAGTAAAGCCCTGTAATTGTTTTACCCTTCTCGAGGTAATCGATGTAGATCACACCTTGTGAATCCCAGAAAACGGTGGCCATAACTTTTCCGGCCGATTTTACAGTTTTCGCCTTCTTTGGAGCACGTTCCCCGGTCTGGATCCATTGTTTTGATTGCTCCTTGGTCTCTGGTGTGTACCAGTGGATCCAGGTTTCATCGACGGTCACAAAACGACGCAAAAACTCCGCTGGATTCCGCTTAAACAGCGCCAAACACGTCTCCGATGTGGTCTCACGGTTGCGCTTGTTTTCTGGTGTGAGTAAACGCGGCACCCATCGCGCCGACAGCTTTCTCATGCCGAGTTTCTCGTGAAGAATATGATGCACTGTTCCTTCTGAAATGCCTACAGTCTCAGCTAGCTCCCGAACCTTCAATCGGCGATCTGCCAATACGAAATCATGGATTTTTTTAATGTTTTCCTCCGTAGCAGCTGTTTTCGGTGCACCTGGACGTGGTTCATCAAAAACCGACGTACGGCCACGTGCAAACTCGTTGAACCAATTCTTGACGGTGGCCATCGATGGAGAAGAGTCACCGTACACAGCATCCAAGCGCTCTTTGATTTCGATGCGCGTTTTCCCTTCCAAAAATAGGAATCGAATCACCGAACGATATTGCTCTTTTTCCATTTTTGTAAAACCGATCGACACGTTCGCTTCCATAAGTTGTCAAATTAAAACAAATGAAGGGATTGGAATGAAAATTTGAAAAAAGAATTAAAAAAGAATGTGCTACACTGTGGTAAAACTCTTTTGAAACTACAGCGCCCTCTGGCGATGAGGCTAGGTACTTATTGAATACACCTCGTAATTTTTTAATGTGAAAAAAAGTTTTGCAAACTGTACTGTGTGACATATCAAATGAAAAAGGGCTTGAAAACATTAAAGTTTTTTTTAAATTTTAAAATAGGTAGGTAATTTTAAACTTATTTATGAAAATAGATGAACATTGACTACTCCTATTTCCAAAAAAAAACAGTTTTATTTTTAATAATCTATACATTATAAAGACACGTCTTTATAATGTGAACATATCGAAATGAGAGAATCTATGCTTAATTTTATCGACGGAAAAAATATTTAATAATATCATATATTTGAAATCTTGTAACACTTGATAGAAAATGTTATGTTTGAGTTATAAGCATGCATATTTACTATTGGGTAGCTAATACGATGAAGAATAACTTGAAATAATAAAAATGGTACATAATGTAAAATGTATGAAAAAAAAAACAATTTTTTGCTAAAAACACATGAATATTTTTAAATGAGGGTAGTTTTTTTCCACAATTTTCATTTTATGAGGACGCCTAATTATTTCCAATAATTATAAAGTTTGTTTCATCCCGATAGATCATTATGTTTAAAAGTTACACCATTTTTTTAAACTGGGGTCACAGTAGCGAACAATTTTTTTTTAAATTCCTTAAAAAATATAAAAAATATTTTGATTATAAAATATTTTTTCCGGCGATAAAATTAAACATAAATTCCCTCATTGCGATATATGCACATTATAAAGACTCACACGGCACATGTTTTGTTTGTGTAGCGGGGAGTGCGAGAGCGAGTCGTGCAGAGCGCGGCGCTCGGCGGGCGAGGCGGAGGGCGCGGCGCTGCGGCGCGACGTGCAGCGTGCGCGCGAGCGGGCCGCGCAGCTGGCCAGGGACCTCTCGCATGCCAGCGACCAGGTCAGTAGCGGGCAGTGCGAGAGCGAGTCGTGCAGAGCGCGGCGCTCGGCGGGCGAGGCGGAGGGCGCGGCGCTGCACGGCGATGTGGTATCGTTAAAAGCGTTGCGTTATCCCGGGTAACATAGGCTGAAAATTTTAAAAATATAATGGGGGCCATAGTTCATAAAAAAAAAATTTTTTTTCATTAAAAAAATATTACTTACACTATCATCGTCTAGAGCTTACTTAGTACATGACAAAAATATATAACAGTAGTATTCAATATGCATTCGTTCAGTAATAATAAAACAAAAGAAATTAAATAAATACATATAGCAGTAGGTAATATTTAATAACCTATAGAAAAACTTATTAAAAAAGATATCGTTTTGTCACTAAAAGGTATAAACTAAATATAAAAAAAATATTTAAAAAACATGCTTGTTTTTTTTTGAAAAAGTTAATTACAAAACTAAAAAATTAAAAACAAGCTAAGTAAATGATTTTCAACTGAATACCAGTCTGTTCATTGCAGTCGGGGGTTGGTTCCTTGGAATAGTTCTTTATAGGTCCTCCGACTTCGCTGAAAAGATTGATTCAGTCCAAAATCATTTACTTAGCTTGTTTTTAATTTTTTAGTTTAATTTTTGTAATTAATTTTTTGACAAGGCAGGCGTGTTTTTTAATTTTTTGAATTATTATTTTTTATTTAGTATTTTTTTATCTCTTAATATATTTTCTTAACCAGCGAATCTATTTTTTTTTGTTATTTTGTTCAGGTGCGCACGTTGGAGGCGCGGCACGAGCGGCAGGAGCAGGCGGCGGCCGGCCCGCCCAGCGGCAGCTTCGACAGCACGCAGTCGCGCCTGCTGCACCTGGAGCACTCGCTGTCGGCGGAGACGCGCGTCAAGCTGGACCTGCTGTGCGCGCTGGGCGACGCCAAGCGCAAGCTGCACATACAGGACGGTGCGTGCTACTGGCTACACACACGGCGAACCACTACGACACCTCAAAGGCACCCAAAAAAGGATTCAATAATCCTAAACCCTAATATCGTTCGTCGAATCGTTGAGCTCGTTAAGTTCTGCGTTGAGCTGCACGATTACTAACAAATGCGTGCACTGATTGGACCGGTCCACTCAATTTGTGTAGTTCTTTCCTCAAAAGACCATTTCAGACACCAATGGACATGGTCTTCACATGATCTGACCAAGATTATGTCTGGACTTTAAAAGAGACTGACCTCTGAGTTTGTCTCGGCCTTTCTTCTCAGAGTAGTCACATAGGAAACGCCGACCTCATCTCATTTTTTTTTTAGATATGATTGACGTGTAAAGTGTTTGTACAAACCTACTACTACTACCTACTACAGAAAGTAAAATCATTTCATTTCATCATAATAGGGATGATGCCTAGGTAAAATCATTTCATTTCATCATAATAGGGATGATGCCTAGGTAAAAAAAAATCTATTTAGTCCGTCAGTCATATACAGAGGTCGGAGTAGGTAGATTGATTTTATATACTTGCGTCAAAATATTATAATATGGACATGCCATTTTATCCATAATGTGTGGGAAGTACCGGAAAAAGTTCCGGGAATGGAATTATGAAATAAAATAAAAAACATACAGATAGGCTAACCTGGAACACAGCGCGCGCGCATTGTTCTAACAAACACCCAATGAATCATACAGGATACTTGCTTCTGATTGGTCGTTGCGTGCGGTCAATGCGTTGTGAACATAGATGAACATGAGATAAAGAAACAAAAAGGCCCTGTCTAAGTTTTGTCTCATACTGTCAAGCGTCATTTCTAATTCAACAGTAAGAGACAAAATACGGTGTAACTATTCCAAGGTATTTTTGTATAAAATAAAATACTGATTTCTTTCACCATTAGCTAACACTGGTAGCCTAGATTGATATTATTAATACGTTTTTCACCTTAAACACGAATTCGTGCTAATTTCAAAATTCCGGAACAAATATCACAATAAATATAAAGTTCCGGTATTTTGGAGGCATATCCATACTATCCTCTACGTTTGACGTCAACGACCTTAAATCAATCTTAGGTAGATTGACCTACGACCTCTGGTCATATAGTAAAAAAAACATTAGACACGTATTTTTTCGCTTTTTCATATTAATAAACAAATACTTATATAAAACGCATTAAAGGTTGAGAGTGAGTGCTCGCTACTTCACATTTTAGTATAAAATTTAGCAAGGCGTGACGTCATTACAAGTTTTAACTCAATGTATCGCCGTAATCATTTTATTAGGTATAAAAGAAAAAATACGTGTCCAATATTTTTTTAAAAGCTATCCGATGCACACACACTTCTTGGTCTTAATTGCAAAGACTGCCTCGTTTGTTGCAAGCGCTACTGCTAAGCATGAGGTCCTGGTTTCGATTCCCAGGTCGGGCAAAGTGTTATTGAGTTTTTCTATCTGGAATTTCTCAGTAGCAGCCCGGAGTCTGGATCTGTGCCCTGTTGATGGCAATAGGCTCGCCCCCTATTACATGGGACTTAAACATAACTGGCGAAATGTGGGTGTATTACAGGTGTACCTGTAATACACCCACATTTCGCCAGTTTCTGCCCCACCCTTCGGCGAAACAAGGCGTGATGTTATGTGTTATTTACGTTTAATTTTATAAGCAAGCACAAGATTTTCTTTTTGCCAATAAAATTAAATGCAATTATATACTATTGAGTTTTCATCTCAATACACAGATTTTTTATTATTTTAACTTTTTTCTGAAATATTAAATCTGGTCATTACATCCGAAATTTTCATTTACAGGCTTAATATCGAGACAAGACAAAGAAATAGAGGAACTTAAAGCTCAAATGCTGGCAGTGATGCCGACAGAGTTCGTAGCGCCGTCCAGCGCCGCGGTGTCCAAGCTTCGACTCTCGGACGGGTCACCGCTGGACCCCAACGCCTCTGTCTACACCCCTAAACAACTGGCGCAATGCTCTGACGCCTGAACTCGAGGAAACGAACGCGGCCACGCAAGTATTGTCTAACTTACTTCAGTACAGAATTAAATAAACAATTCAGTGAACATCATTGTATGAAAATATTCCGAAGATTGTTGTGATGAACAATAAATATGGTGTGTTCCAAAGGCCGGTAAAATTGTGTAATTTTTGTGGTTTGTGAGGTTTTGCAAAGGAATTTTCGATCAATGTTATAAGTAACTTCTTGTGTGAATTGTATTGCCAGATATGTGAAAAATAGGACTGTCTACAGCTGCAAATCGGGAAACATGAATTTCAAAATGGACATTTTTAGATGAAAAATTCAAGGGAATATAAAAAAGATACCTGGCATTACTTGATTTTGAGCCGATATAATTTAGACAATACTTGATAAAATAATCTAGATATATTTAAGATCTAACGCGTTCTTCCTTAGGTCCCAAATACCGAGCTTCGACCCTACCCAAGCCATGCTGGTCTTTGTATGGGCGTTTTCTGATCTCATTTTGTTTTTTTTTTGTTTTTTATTGATAATGCAAGCTGACAAGATGTTTTCGTTAATTTATTGTGTTAGTAATTTTTTTTAAAGTGATGGTTTGTAAGTCGATGGCGGGCGACGAAACTGGCTGTTATTTTTTTGTTAAATTTCTGTGTTTTTGACTGATAAATTACAGTGTATTTAGTGTTGGTGATTACTTTTAGGTTACAGTAATAACCGTTTTTGTTTATAATTTAATTAAGAACCAGTCTTAAGACGCTGACAACACCTAAACCGTGGTCACTGTCAGATTGCATAGAAAAGAAAGAGAAGCGCGATGACACAACGCTTGTGTAAAACAACCAAGTTCTGCATTCAAATAAGACGTTCTTGTTATTAATTAAATACGTAACGTATGTTGATATTTAATACAGATGTTTTGGATTAGAACTCAAGGTAATTTTTTTTCAAAACATGTTTTGGTAACAACCAAGTTCTGGGAAATATGTTCAAAATTAACATATATTTTTTCACTACCACAAACTATACAAATTTGGCAATTTTTTTTCTTAAGAAAATCCTATTTTGGTCATTTGTGTCTTGTCAGCGCCTTAAGCCTTTAGTCAAGTGTGATCGCCCGCAAATGTCCATACAAATATCGGTAGAATTAAAATAAACTGGATCTACTTACATTTAAAATAAACAAGTGTGTTAGTTTTGTAACAGTGTACGTACATAATGTCAAGACAGAGCGTTTATTTTTTCATAAGATTGAAATATTTGAATTCACATTCGTGGTAGCTGTATCTTGGTCTTTAACTTTGTGAAATTGCCCTCGGAGTATACAATTCTTGTGAATTGTCACTTTCAAATATGAAAAGACGTTTGCTTTATTGTGCGCACAATTACGGTCATATTTTAGCCTGTAACTGCGTTCAAAACAGTGAATACAATCTCATACAAACTTTGTAACGGTGTATAAGACGTTTTATTGAAAAATGGTTTTTATCTGTGATAGAATAAGACCCATTTTTACATGTGATGACTAAGGGCTCTTACACACGTACCGCAACCACACCACAGCGACAACACGTGGACGGGCGCAAATTTGTATGAACGTGAACACTTTATTCACACGGACCACATTTGGCCGTCAAAATCAACCGTGTCATACCGACCACATGAAGGCCACGTCGCAACCACCAGCGAGACCGAGCACTAGCGGCCGGCCACATCGCAAACACAACGTTGCACCGACTATTTGATTAGATTTTGTAGTTACCACAACGCAATTGCAAAAGGCTGCGGCGACACTATTCACAAGTAAACCACTGCTTGCCCACGTTTTGTCGCTGCGATGTGGTGTGATTGTGGTACGTGTGATCAGCTTATAAAATCAGCATTTTCGGCATTTCTCCAAAAAAACGCCGTACAATGATCTCTGCAAGCATAATCTGTGTAGACACGACAGTCTTCTGTGTGGTTCGCTGCTGTAGTCTAGTAAATACGTGTTCTTTTCGAATTTTATGTGATAAATTGTACAAATTAAGATCTGAGATCGAGTCTTCTTCCTTGTATATTAAATTTGTAGTTTTATTCGACGTTTTTAGTCCAAATTTGTCTGTATTTACATGTGGCGCCGCCTGGCGGTATGTTCGGGAACTATCGGCGTGGCGCTTACATTTTCTTGTTGATCATTTAAGAGTAGAGAATTGTTTGACGTGTGACAGCATTTTGACATGAGATGGAACCATGACAGTTGTGATTATAACGGATATTCCGGTTTGATAGTACCGCTTTTATGTTTCTGAATTCTATGGATGTCTGTGCCTTAAAGCGGACTTTACAAAAACGTACTTAATAATAATTGGGCTAATTTCTCGTAGATATTTGCAAAATAAAGCTTTAAAAAAAAACCGACGAAACCACGACCAGTATTATAAAAAAAAAAAAAACAACAAACATCCATAAAATTCATTCGTAACAAAAGGTTAAACATTCAAATATTGTACCCAAATTAATTGACATTCGCGCAATTATCTGTAAAAATAAGAAAATATCTGTGGATCGTTGATTTGATATATGTGTGTGTGTGAAACTGTGCAACACCATGGCATGTCCGTTTTCAAAAGAGGACCAGTTAATATATTATTTTTGACAAAAAAAAAAAAAAAAAAACGAGCCTGCCTTATAGTAGCATATAAGTGTAACATCTGACATCTCATCTTGGTAATAAGCAACTGAGCAGCGACAGAAATTAACCTCAAAAATTAAAAAGCTAAACACTGAAATAAATAATTATTCGTTACTAGTGGTCGCCCACTGGTCGAAATTAGACCCCCTTTATTTACAATCCATATAGTGCTTACTAATTCCATGGTATTAAAATTACTTACTTATTCAATGCTCAAGCTGTCACTTCCTGTCTACACATTTCCGTCCCTTTTCACGAAATCGCTCCCATAGACAGCGAGAGGAAAGATTCGTTTTAGACTTAGACTTCATTTCTTGCTCTATTACTCTACATACTCTATCATCGCAATATTCTCGTGGTTCATCGACACAAGCCACTAATCAAGAATTGAAAAAGAAACGAAAATTTGATTTTTTTCTGCCCTGAAAATCCTCGAACAACGACAACGCGATCCCACAGATATTTTCTAGTAAACCGAACTGATGCGTTAAATATTCAACCTTGTATAATTTAAAAATATAATCGACAGCAATGTTAAGTACTACGCACTGATTTGAAAAAAAAAAAAGATTGCAAATGGCGAGCGCGCGACAAGTGACTTTTATGTCATAAGACGCAAGGTTTAATTTGCAATGATTGACGTGCGCTCGTGAAATGCAACCACTCGTAATGTTTTACCACTTAAGGTAAGGTGCAGGCGCCAAAACTGTTCAAATATTATTTTTGAAAGACTGGAACACTTTTTTTTCGAATGGTGCGTCTCGTTATTTAAGACATAGATAATGGTGCCGATTCCCTTGTTCACAAACTAAACTAAATTTAAGTTCAGTGCATCTTTTTCTTTTTAGTTCATTAAGAAAAGGACAGATGATAAATTTTAGTTTAGCCCTGTCAAATTAATCAGCGCTTGACATAATTTTAGTAGGCAAGTTTTTAATCACGTCTAAACTTGTATGGAGTAGTGACAGGCGCTGATTAATTTGACAGGACTAAATTAAAATTTATCTTCGGTCCTCTTCTTAATAAAATACAAAGAAAAAGATGCACTGAACTTATATTTAGTTTAGTTTGTGAACAAGGGAATCGGCACCATTGTCGATGTTTGCAATAGTATTTACACATTAAAATATGTGCTTAATAGTTTCAGAGAAATATCTCATTGTTAAACTACAGCAAAAGTGTCGTTTTGTTTAAGATCTGTTTAGTATTAATTGGTCAAGGACAGCTAATGAGACACAATTGATTTTCTATTATTTGACTCCGAATCGGTGTCGCGCGGGGCTTAACAGGTTAAAGGAATTATAGTAATTTACTTATCACTGCGGGACACGCCCCCAGACGTAATAACAAACTGCCGGGGTCGCGGGAAGTCCAAAAGGGTTACCGAGGCCACTGGCAACACAGGCAACGGAAGGAACACGGGTGGGTTTTAGTCAGTAAGAGTCTGACACACCCTCCCGCTCCGCCCAGAGAAGTTATTTGATAATTTCCCACCAAAAAAAAAGACGTAAGTAATAACAATAACATTTCTATTGTGTTTCGTTCAGTATTCTTCAGCCGATTAATCTCTTTGCAATGCTTAGTTTAGAAAATATCAAAATATAGGAAAAAACAAAAGCATTTTGATATTATGTACTCTCCATTGAATGTAATAGACAATGAGATATTATTCTACAAACTTCTTTTTGCCCTTAACTCCATCAACACAATTCAGAATGATAATAGATTAGTAATTATGTTCTTCCTAAATCAAACTTCCAAAATTACTTATGTTGCATTTTTACATAGTACAATTAATTTTATATTAAAAAACCGACCAAGTGCGAGTCGGACTGGCACACGAGGGGTTCCGTACCACCGTACATAATAATTAAAAGGTAAAGTATTTAAAAAAATGTAATGTTAAATATAACATTTTTTTTTTTATTTATTTTATTTTTAATACAGCGACGAGCGTAGTACACACTGGGAAAATTTCAAGTACGGTTCAAAAGATACATCCCTGTGACAGACGGACGGACGGACCGCGGAGCCTTAGTAATAGGGTCCCGTTGGCATCCTTTTGGTACGGAACCCTAATGACCCCCAACAAGATGTACTACTAAGCGACGGAATTGTAAGATTACGTAGGATATGTGAAGGAATCGTATAGTGCATTGGTTAAACGTTGCTGATTGTGAAAAGCGGTTATTTTCTGGTGTATTCAATATTGGTACGTTCCATTGACATGTTTGAGTGCCAATTTATTCTATCCTCTTCCGCTGTACCTTATGTACTTATTTGTGAGACAGAATAAAAAAGTGCAGTGGTGGTCCAAATGAGTTGTTGTCTCGAATCTAGACCACTTAACGTCAAGGTCTATCTACATATCAGGGCCGTGGCACACCCAGGGCAGGCACTGAAGCTCCTTCGCCGGCCCGGACACGATGTGTGTGAACGAGTTCATATAAAATGTACACCTATATTTTTTTGAGCCCCTGACGGAGCACGGTCCGTCCACGTCCTGGGCACGGCCCTGATATGTGTGGATAGAACTTTAATGTACTTTGTGAAATTTATTTCATCACCGCTATTCTACCAGCGGTGAAGGTAAACATCGTGAGATGGCATGTCCTAGAAGCCTTTTGGGGTTTTCAACCTGTATTAAACACTGGGATGTGTTTATTGTGTGTGTACATGCACGAGAGTGGCCGTTTGCTAGCTTTATTAATTATTAATTGGTCAAGGACAGCTAATGAGACAAAATTGATTCTCTATTGTTTGACTCCGAACCGGTGTCGCGCGGGGCTTAACAGGTTTAACAGTTTAAATACGACATGATAACTTTAAAAACTTCTATTGTGTCTAGTTCAGTGTCCTTCGACCGATTAATGACTAAAATTAACCTTAAATTAATGTCCTAGAGCAGTAGCACCAAGTTACAATGGTGTTTTAATTAGTAACGAAACTGGGGATTAGTTAAACAAAAAAATACATAGATCTGAGTTTGAAAGTATACAAATTAGATGTAAATATCCAAGAAATTGTTCTCACAAATAAGTATACAAAGATTACAAAGAGCCATCACAGTGACAAGCGATGAAACGCACATTGGATGTATCAAAATGTAAAGTGAACATTTCCGTATTATTTTTGCAAACATGAAACGTTCGCTCTAGTCTTAATAAAGGTCGGTTCAGCATCGTTCAGCAGCCACTTACGTTACTAGTCAGATGTATTTAATATACGCAGTTAGCGCATACAGTACGGGCCCGATCACACGTACCACAACCATACCATAAGGACAACACGTGGACGGGCACAAATTAGTATGAAAATACATAGGACCGTCAAAATCAACCGTGTGGGCGATTCCGACCACGTCGCGACCACAACGTAACCGCCGCGAGACCGCGCAATCACGCCACCAACATCGCAAACATCTGTCTGTCTGCAAACACTAGTTGCAGCGACACTATTCAATAATAATAATAATAATTTATTTATTTATTTCTCATCACAAATGTTGTTTTGGACAGAAAGTGCTTAATCTAAAAAATAGGGTTAACATTTGTGAGAGACTGGTGCCCGAAAAGGGCATAAAATACCTGTGGTACGGGTCACCAGGCACGTAACCACTGCTTGCCCACATTTTGTCACTGCGATGTTGTGGTTGTGGCACGTGTGGACGGGCCCTTAGGTACTTGTATCAGTAAGATGTGATATATTTTCTAAGAATAGGTTGTCATCACTTATTTTAAAGTGGAACTACAATGTTCACATGCAATTTGATGTGTTTACGAGTGAGATTACAGTTCCGGACAGTCGCGGGCGAGTGTGAATCGACCTTTAATGTTATTTTTAAGTTTTAGGTGTTTTAGTTTGTAATAAAGGACCATGCATTGTCCACGAAGTTTGAATTTCTTTCTTAAGTTTGGAACTACGTAAAATTATTGTGAAAAGTACTTAATTTTAGACTTACGACTTGATGTGTTTTTTTTTCTCGAAGAAATGTCTGCAGCACAGATACCGATGTATATTTTTTCATGAAACCGGATCAATGTGAGAGCGTTAACGAAGGAACAAACGTACAATGGAACGATCTGAATTTTCACTAGTGAAATGTAAGTGATAATGTTTGTTTGTATTATAAACAGATGCTGTAACAGCAATAAAAAATCAGACTTGCAACTTGTGTTTTTTTATTCATTTCAAGCGTGTTATTGCGTAAGACACTATCAGTAGCAATTAGTCATGGGTAACTCATCAATTTTATTTGAAGTTGAGGGTGGCGCCTCACGAGGTACCCCTCATTTGAAGTGAGGAATCGTCAACGGCGTATTCACCTCACGACTCTTGAGCCCGAGTCGAATTCAGCCGAACATACGAGGGAGCGAGGCGGGCGGGCGCGACGACGACTCACGAGTCTCTACTCACTCGCGGCTCGCGAGTCACGATCTCGTTCGCCTCAACCCTCGCCACGATTTCATATTGTCAATGTCAATTTTTGAGGACGCGTGAACGAGTGAGGTCTTAGTCTAGTAGGTCTAGTTACTCAAATTTCCTCATTGAACCACCTCACCGGTGGTTCAATGAGGAAATTTGAGTAACTCTTTCAATTTGCGATCATGAGTACCTCAAACGAGTGAGGGACTCATCACTAGTAGCAATGGGTTTCATTTTGACAGCTCTAAGTGAGCTGTCAAAATGAAACGTTCATTGTGTTATTTACGTTGTTAGGCAGCCAATTTTTTCGAACATATCTAAGAGGCAATGGATTAACAATATTCTTCAAAATCATTCATATTGTGATTGATAGTGTGTTACGCAGGGCAACACAGGCAACAGGAAGGAATACGGGTGGGTTTTAGTCACTAAGAGTCTGACACGCCCTCCCGCTCCGCCCAGAGCGAGAGAAGTTATTTGATGATTTCCCAACCAAAAAAAAAGGTGCTGGTACTGATACTGATGATACAATCGTAAAAAGACCGCGATACAGTCGCGATGCTGTCGCTTGTCGCATACCTAATTTTTAAAATAACTTTATTGGTTGCATAATTACGAATTTAAATTATAATTTGCGGTACAGCAGGGATTCAGAATCGAAATAGCCGCATTGCCGAATTCATACAGACGCGATGTAGTATCGGTAAAGTCGAACGCTGTGATTGGCTGGCTGTGCCTTCACAAGTTCACAGCTGCGCTTAATAACGCTTTTGCTCACTTGTTTATACCTGGCAACTTACTGCTACATGGTGAGGAGAAAGTAGACAACATATATTTTTCCAATTCCTTGTGTCATATTCTCTCAACGAATGCTCGATTATTATGAATAACAAATCGGGGAAGTTGACCGAAAAAAGTTACTTAATATTATTTAACAGAATCGGTACTTACGCGATTTATTAATATATATTTAACTTATAATCTTTGTCATCGCTAAAAAACAGATGAGATAGTGCGAGATCCGTTAGAAGTAGGTAATGGTGCAGATTCCCTTGTTCACAAACTAAATAAAAGTTTAGTGCATCTTTTTCTTTCTATTTCATTAAGAAAAGGACAAAAGATAAATTTTAGTTTAGTCCTGTCAAATTAATCAGCGCCTGTCACTACTCCATACAAGTTTAGACGTGATTAAAAACTTGCCTACTAAAATTATGTCAAGCGCTGATTAATTTGACAGGACTAAACTATAATTTATCTTCTGTCCTTTTCTTAATGAAATAGAAAGAAAAAGATGCACTGAACTTAAATTTAGTTTAGTTTGTGAACAAGGGAATCGGCACCAATATACAGTTTGATGCACATATTAATAATAACGTAGTCTACCGGGCTTCTAAAGCCTTGGGTTTTATTTTTAAGCTCTCTTCAGATTTTATGAATATTAAAACAATGAAAATTCTGTATTGTTCGTTTGTCCGTAGCCACCTTGAATATGCTTCTCAGGTTTGGAATCCAAATTATAATGTAGGTATAAATTAATCGGCTTGAAGGTATACAAAGGCGATTTTTGAGGTACACACAATATCGCTCAAATACTTATCTCCCGAATTATATACTCGTAAGTCAGTGTAAAAAATTTCATATTCTGCCTATAGAGGCAGAATATGAAATTTTTTACACAATTTGCAATTTTCCTTCGCTCGTATAGACGAGCGAAGGAAAATTGCAGATCTTGCTTTCTTGTTAGTGTTATGAACGGATCTACTGACGTCCCTGAGTTGGTGGACAAAGTCGGGCTTCGCGTACCGAGTGCATTTATTCGGAGACCATGTCTTCTCCATGTACCTCAAGTCAGAACTATCTACAGACAGAACTCGTATGTGATACGAGCTTGTCGTACTTTTAACATGGTGTGTCAGGATGTCGAGTTGGATTTATTTACTCGTAGTATTAAGGAAGTAAAGAAGGGTTTGAATAATTGTTTTTTCTTTCTTTATTTTTCTATTTTTTGAGCGTGTGGTAATAATTCATTTGCGTATTTCTTACTTCGCGTTTTCGCGTATTTGTTAATAATGGTGCCGATTCCCTTGTTCACAAACTAAACTAAATTTAAGTTCAGTGCATCTTTTTCTTTCTATTTCAATAAGAAAAGGACAGAAGATACATTTTAGTTTAGTCCTGTCAAATTAATCAGCGGTTGACGTAAATTGACGTAATTTTAGTAGGCAAGTTTTTAATCGCGTCTAAACTTGTATAGAGTAGAGACAGGCGCTGATTAATCTGACAGGACGAAACTAAAATGTATTTTCTGTCCTTTTCTTATTGAAACAGAAAGAAAAAGATGCACTGAACTTAAATTTAGTTAGTTTGTGAACAAGGGAATCGGCGCCATTACCTAGGTACTCTGGAAGCTTGTAATTGGCCATCGTTTACACATTGTACTAGATATTGAAATGTATTAGCTGTAAGCTTTCCTAAAATGGATATAATAAAATATATTACCTATGTCGGATCTCGCACTATCTCAGTACATTCCAATGCTTAGTACAGATGTTCTATGTCACGAAGTCCGTTTGGCTATGAATGTTGTCAAGCGTGCACATGCACATTGTTTTTGTGTGCGTAACCTCGAGAGCGCTCAGTGTCGATATCGGGACACGGTCCGGATCAGTAGTGGTTTTTAGTTCGCGCCAAATTGTTTGACGGAGTAAGGTCAGCATGGCAACAAAACGAAGAAGAGTTGTCCATAGTGAGGTAATATTTATTTATACGTTTTCAATTAAAATGTTATACAAAGATACTTAATATAGCAATAGAAGTATTTATAAAATGAATGTTTTTTTTGTGTTATAAAATGTTTATATTACTTAATTATTTTGATTACATTTTGTTTTAGGGTCGAAACATGATAGCTAGTGTTTATCATTTTCTGCGAGAAGAATATTTATTTACAAAATCATTAATGGAACTCAACTGTGATTTGTCTCATTTACGAGACATTACACGCCGTACAGCTGAAGCTACGGGTGTGAGCCAAAAAACAGTTCAAAGAATATTAAAAGAAGAGAAGGAATTGCCATCCACTTCATCAAAATTCACTTCACCTATGAAGAAAAGGAGAAAGCGAGATAATAAAGTGGATATAGTGGATATAGATAATTTTACAGCCGATGTGGTTCGCAGTACTGTACAAGATTTCCATATTGTCCATAAAGAAATTCCAACATTAGCTAAGTTAAGAACAGCATTGAATGAAAAAATCGGATTCGAAGGTTGTCTATAAACTGTTCGCAAGTTACTGTTGAAATTAGGTTACAAGTGGCGCAAAACAGAGAACAACCGTAAAGTCTTGACGGAGCGTCATGATATACAAATGTGGCGTTTAAAATATAAAAAAAAAAATAACAGAGTACCGCTCTCAAAGTCGGCCCATTGTCTACACCGATGAGAGCTACGTCCTTTCGACACGTGCGAAACAACACCTGGGCAAAAAAAAAGGAAAGAACTCCGTTTTTTTAAAAAATTAGCACAGGCACTCGCTTTATTTTAGTGCACGCGGGAACCAAGGATGGTTTTATTGAAAATGCTTCTTTGGTTTATAAGGCCAACTCAACAGCTGGTGATTATCATTCAAATATGAGCTATGATAACTATGTAAAATGGCTAAATGAAAAGTTGCTACCCAATTTACTTCCGCGCTCTGTCATTGTCTTAGACAATGCATCTTATCACAACACACGGGCTGAACGACTACCGACGCAATCTACAAAGAAAGCCGATATGCAGCAATGGCTCAGGGATAAGGGTATAGCATTTGATGAATCTCTTCTTAAATTGGAATTGTACGATACAATAAAGAAGTACAAAGCCCAACACGTAATCTACAAGATTGACGATTTTATAAAAAAGCAAGGGTTTTGATGTCTTACACCTTCCCCGTTATCACCCAGAATTAAATGCGATTGAAAATATTTGGGGGATCGTTAAAAATTATGTCGCATCTAAAAATATCGAGCAAAACATGACGAATACGGAAAGACTGATCAATGAAAGTTTGGGCCAAGTTAGCAGTGAAACGTGGCAAAAAACTTGTGCTCATGTTGAAAAAATTGAAAAAGACTACTTGAAATATTTTGATCTCGATTTTGAATTTATAATCAATGTACAAGATGATTCTGACGACAGCAAAACGGAATCGGAAATCGAAAATTTATCTGATAGTGATTGAAAATACTGAATAGTCCTACTTGTTTCGTTTCCATTCTGTAACACCAATGCTTAATTAAATGCCTACATATTCTTAATATTTTTGTATTTATTGCAACCTAATCTAATTTATTTACAAAATGTATATACTTTTAAAACCAAAATTTTATTTAGATTATTAAATCTCGACTTGAATATATATCAGATTTTTTTGCTAACGTTACCTACTTTTACACACACAAGCGCGCTTGTCGGGATACGTCACTACTACAATCAAAGCCGAACGGACTTCGTGAAATAGAATATCTGTACCTAAACTTTTAACGTTTTGACCGCCACAGTCATGTATAGATGACAGACCAAAATGTGCCCAGCACGCCACGGTCAGTCGGCATCGGCACGGGCATCGATGCAAAAGCAATGCTGAATCGTAAATATGCGATTGTAACGCTTCTGTCACGCGATGCAAATTAATGCGATAAACAGCCAAAAGTTGCGATTTAGGCGCGCGTTAACTAAACGCGCAACTGATTCGCATCAGAATACGGCGACCGAAAAAAGTGAAAATACTGCAGTAAAATTTGTTAAACATATTTATTTGTAATATAGTGTGTCAATCAACTTTCTGGGGTAACTAAGATACACGAAAACAACTAAGAATATTATTTGTTGGGTTTATTTTTCACTCACATTTATGTATTCTTTAATGAATGCACATTTGTTTTGAATAAATCCATATCATATCGTAAGATAAATCTGAGAATTACAAGGATATTACGAAAAAAATCCTTAAGCTTCAATGTGAGGCATTGAGAGTGATCTGAAATCATCTTTTTTTCAGGCTTCTTCTTAAATATCTTATCCTAGGGTGTGTGACTTGACAGGTACAATCCTGTACCTGATGATGATGAGGGCTGGGAAACATAACTAACGCCGCATCTCCATGCATAAAATCTTGGAGATGGTGTAGACATGGAGAATGAGCGCAGGGCATTGTCAGTCCGAGCGAGCATGCTGGCCCGCAGGTTCGCTCGATGTACAGACGCGGTGAAAGTAACTTTATTCAAAGCGTATTGCACATCTCTGTACTCAGCGAGCCTGTGGTTCAGATATACCCAAAGGGCTTACAATTCTCTGCGCATCCAGTTTAACAATGGCTACAGGGCGCTGTTACGTCTGCCGCGCTTCTGCAGAGCGTCAGCAATGTTCGCTGAGTCGCGCACAAACGGATTTGATTTGATGCCACCTGGCGCAAAAGGACAGCCTCACTGCTAAGCAGATTGTGTGGGAGCAGTAACAGCATCCTGAATGTAATAGCCAATAAGTTAGAGAGCCCACTGGTGTGGATCCTCACCCAGAGGACTAAGTCTTAGTTATTAGGTACTAACATAGTTTTTAAGTTCATACTAATAACATAAATATTAATGATGTAATGGATCAATGGTTGTCTGAATAAATTAAATTAATTATTATTATTATCACATGCCAGCTGCCTGTTTCAGAGCATAGATTGTATAGACAACTGTTGTCCACCAACTGCCATGCTGCAGAGGGAAATGGAAAGTAGCTAGGCAAAGGTCTCATGGGTAAGACCTTTGTCTAGCTACTTTCCATTTACCCCAATTTTTTATTATAATAATTTTTTATTTATATTTCCCCCAAAATTGATAACTGAAACTGAACAGATAAGTGGCTTCATTCTTGGATTTGCATGAAGTGTTCTTTCAGAGCTGACTAGGTGTAAAGAATACTCCGCACACAGCTTTGGCAACTTTTTTTATATGAAGTCTGTTCAACTAAGATTATCAATTTTGTATCTAGAAGCTCACTCCCTCTCACAGAGAGGAGGCTTGTGTCCCAGCAGTGAGAATATTATAGGCTGATTATGTGTTCTTAATGATTTCCATCTAATCCTGATAGCCTGGCTTCACTTACAAGGCTTTGTATCTCAAGTTGCACCCTCAAAGCTTTCTGCAAATCCATCTTCCTTAGCTGTGATGCAATATACTTTCCATAGATATCAAATTCATCCTCTTTCGAGGCATTATCAGTACTTGAGTCTATGCTGTCTATGAATGTTCTTTCAGAGCAATCTGTACTAGGCCTCCGGTGTTTAATTCTTTTCTTTTTATTTTCATACCTGGTTTCATTGATATGGGGCACTTCTCGGGGCTCTGTCTTTAGAATTAAGGTGTATTCTTCATCTTCAGGGAATGGGTCGAGGGTCTCATCTTCGTTGTTATCTTCAGTTGACAGCCATATTTTCTGATTTGCTTCATCTATTGAGTCTTGATGCTGTAAACAAGTAGTAAACAATTATTTTCACAACTTATTTGTTTATACTCATGATGTTGGAAAAAATGCAAGAAAAATGCAGAAAATATGTGAATAGCTCACTGCATCTTGTGCTTGTGTTTCAGACCATGGTTGAAAACAATAATGATGACTAAATTAGAATATAAAATTCGAGTTTGGTGATCTACTCTTCTAATAGCACCTTGAAGTACATTATGTTCTTTGTATAAAAATACTGGAGCACTTACATTAAATGTTGAAGGATCTTCAACGGTTTTCTTTAGCCCACCGAAGCGTTTATGCCACTCAGCAAACCATTTCATGTTCGGTTTGTACGACCATTCTGGACCAGACCTCTGCTTTATTTTAGTGATTTCTTGCATATACGTTGATCTGAGATTCTTTATTTTTATCTTCAATTCGGTTTCATTCAGTAATATGCCCGTTGTTTCGTTTAATTCAGCAATTATTTCTCTATAGGCTTTCAACCTTTTACTCTTTAGCCTGTAGGACGTGTGCTCAGGGTTCCACAAATGTTCATGGCTTAAATATATTTTTACGAATTGATATGTTTCATTCTCGCTCCACCTCATTTTCTTTGTTTATTTGGCAATATTAATTTAATGAGTTACACAACCAAAACAACAGCGATTGATTTCGACTCGACAACAATCAACAAACAAAACAACTGTCACGTTCATTAAATGTCAGTGTCAGAAAAAGAAAATGCTTAAAATTCGATTTCCCCGGAGCATGGAGCGCGCTATTTGTCAGCCGTAAGTCCTTAAATTACTTTACTCTTTGGCCGTAAGCGCGAAGCGGAACTAAATTGCCTGCCTGTAATTGTGTTGCCATTGTAAACGGAGAGATAAAAATGCAATAATGCGGCAATCAAATAATTTTATTTTAACGATTGCATATTCATCACCTAATTAAGGGTAAAAGGGTATGCTAATGTAAAATTAAAAAAAAACAACAGAAAATTGGATATTGGATTTCCCCGTTAACGAGTGTGACCGTGTTTTCTCGGGTTGGAATCCATCGCAGTGTCAGCAACTCGAGTGCTAGCGTCTTAGTCCATCGCCACGCCGCACTGTGGGCTAGATTCCGGCTTTCATAGACATCCGATCAGTAATGTCGAAAGTGGTGACTTTAATGCCTGCATATGTTTCGGAAAACCACGTTTTTTTATTCCAGCTTGGCATCTATAATTAGCGCCATATAAATAATACGACCACGAAAATATATCAGGATGTAATAAAAACATGTTTTAGTGACAATTATTGAACATTAAAAAAAAAAGTTTTATGTTTTGTATCTAAAATTTATTTATTTACATTTATTTAAATTTATTTAAATTAAAACTAAGTTAAGCTTCGAAAAGGCCCTCGGGGCATTGTACCGAGGATGCTGGCGGTATTTCCTCGCTGAATTGCAATGCTGATGCGTTGCGCGAGAAAGCCGCCAGCTTTTCGGTCACCAGTTACATCAACTAGACGTTTCGCGATTTCCGCAAATAACTTATGCGCACTGGGACCCCACGGACCGAGGGTCTCGACGCCAAAGGGCACAAAGTTGTAGTCTCTGCCAAGGCCTCCATATTTAATAACTTTCAGATTTTCGGCATTTTCTGCCGCTGCACCCGCTTTAGAAGTAGTCCGTTGGAGGTGGGACGGTGCCAGTGTGTCTACACAGGTAGCGTCCCACACAAGCATCCATCCCAAACTCCACGGGACCAAAGACACACCATCAGGTCTTTTGCTGTCATCTCTGACAATGCCAGTCGGCTCAAGAAGAGCAGGCACATTGATGCTGGCAAGAGACCGGCGGATTATGTCATTAAGTGTCGCATGTCTTGAAAAGCGGCCTGCACTTTTTTGACAACAAAGTCCGTGGTGACCCAGTCGGTCCACGTCCGTGCCACAAGGGCATTTGTGTGGAGTGCATACCGTGACCCCAAGCCGCAGACCAGTCGCTAGACGAAGCGAGGTCGGATCCAGGAAGGTACCGGTATATGGAGAAGGATGGGCATGTAGCCAATGACCGGCCTCTCTGGTTCCGACCGCCAAAAGTCTTGCGCGATCCGGACCTGAACTGCGGCTCAGAATCGATTTGTATGTTAAATCGCAATAAATATCGTCCCAGCTCCTTTGAGATTTTATGTTGTCTGGAAATTCTTTACCTGGGCAAGCAATTTGAAAAGCATTCTTGGCATCCTCCATGCCCGCAGTCTAATAGTTTGTGGGCAAAGCCCTTAGGACATTACCTATAAGACGTGACGTGCTATGGGTGGACGACAAAAAGGCTGGGGAAGCAACACTCGAAATTTTGCGGATAATATATAATCTAAAATTTTGTTTTATTGCAGTTTGGCATCTAATAATTATGTCGGAAAACATTTCTAACATTAATCATTAACGGCATCTATACTGTGAAATTAGCAAATAAATAACTAAATACCTAATAATCTTTTATCAATAATATTCGTTTTTCGAAGAATCTATAAATTAATAATCTTTTAATCTGTTAACCTTAATGCACCATCGTTATTTCAATATAATTTACTGATGACGTTGAGGGTAATTAGGAAATTACTTGCACTCAATTTTTTTTTCCTCTCGCTTTTGGCGGAGCGGGAGTTTGTGTCAAACTCTTACTGACTAAAACCCACCCGTATTCCTTCCGTTGCTTGTGTTTGGTACCTTCCCGCGACCCTTGCTTCGTTCCTAAATCCTCAAAAAGTTTCCGAGGATCCATGCTTCCTTTTTGTACTAGTTCCAACTGAAGATGTTGATGTAGATGGTTCTGCTGCATAAACTGAAGCTGTAGAAGTTCCTTGCACTTGGCTTAGTATGCAGGTAGGCCAGTCAATATTCGTTTGCAGCCAACTTTCTTAATACTTTCGGAATATGTCCGCTTTCCGATTTGCTGATCGCCAACGTTTGTCGGCTGCTCTAGCAAATTTTCGGCAAAATTTCCGAAAACTCACACGATCTTCGGATAAAATTCATGGCAAAAATTCATAGTAGGCAAATTAAAAGGAAAACTCACACAGGCTTTATAAGTTAACGAGTAATAGTCAACCAACTTTCATTTGCAGTTGGAGAATCGACCGCGACGTATATCGATGTATATGGGAGAACTGGTTTTTAACTACAATGTTAAAGTTTGTGTTTGGGATAAATTCATCTCAACTACGGAACTCTTCATTGTGCGTAGTAGGTACACGCAATTGGCCTGTGTTTTTAGTTGCTAGTAGCTTGCTACATATTAGTAATCTGTGGTTGCTAGCTTGATTCGCTAATCACCGGCGGCGGCGGTGAGAGATGATTTACATGGTGCCATTTAATTGCAAATGGCGTGTAACGAGTTGAAGCAACAATAAAGTTGGCATGACAGTTGCTGCAAGAAAATTGCATAGTGGTAAAGGGACTTTAGTCATATAAGTAAACATTTGAGGTGTAAAACTGTTTGATTGTAAATAAAATGCGTGCACATGTTAATAATAATTTATTATTTTAATCTTTGGTTTATATTTGCACTTTGGAAGTTTGGTAATCATGAAATTGCACAATTATTCATAAATAAATCTAGTAAAATACAAGAAAATAATATATCAAACTTAGAATAGGAGGGGTTTGTTTAAAAATATTTGCTATATACTATAATAAACATATATAAAAAGAGTTTAGTGTCTAAAATACATTTTATCACAACATTATTGACAATGGATATACAAATTAATTTACCAGGTAGTCACATAGATTTTTCTATTTTATTCTATTTCAATCACTAGATATTATATCAGAGATTCTTGCTTCACTGACAAGATTCTGTATTTCCAACTGAATCCTCAATGCTTTATGGAGGTCCATTTTCCTCAGTTGTGAAGCAATATATTTACCATAGATATCAAATTCATCCTCCTTTGTACATTGAGAACTTGAATCGGTTGAATAATTCCTTGCTGTGGCTCTATGCTTTAGTTTTTTCTTTTTTATTTTCTTAAAGTAGACCGGGGAAGACCTCCTTTCAATCTTTACTTTTGATGGCTGTTCATCAAGTTTTGTAGAGTCATATTCATCATCTGTTTGTGGGACTAATGGATCAGGGTTTGTTTCATCCATGTTGGCACTTTGTAGCTCTTGGTCAACCCAGATTTGACAAGACGAATCCACATCTTGGGTTTCTTGAGACTGGAAGAATTTTTATTTGGTTATTGAACATGGTATCATTCATGGCTTAAAACGTTTTAATAAAATTTATTAGACTACTGCCTAGAAAACAACATATAATGCATTATTCACTATGTACACACACACACACACGCACACACACAGTATACACTTGTATACCTTAATTTGTCAAAACTTTACTGATTTAACTATATACTTTTAAGTTGAAGTGTTGATATTTTTGATGAAACCCAGAATACTTACAGTGTTATACGAGCTTGAATGTCGATTACTGGGTACATGTTTCAAGCAGCGGTCCATTTCATGAAACCATACCAGTGACGGTTCGTATATCGAGTCAGGACTCGATTTCTGTAAAATTTTGTGCACTTGTTGTACGTAAGTAGTCCTAAGGTTCTTTATCTTCATTTTAACTTCGGGAACAGTCAGGGATTTCATAGTGGAACCCTTGAATTCCGCACTTATATCGGAATAGGCCTGTTCCCTCTGATACCTGAGTTTGTATCCCGGATGTGAAGGATTCCAAAGACATTCATGCTTTATATATATTTTAACAAATTCTAGAGTCACTGCTTCACTCCACCGCATTGTCACAACGTTAAAACTTGTCGATTAATTAAAGAAAAACATTGTTTTTCACATCAACTTCTGTCCACCCATTTTGACGTAAGTAAAGTAAACATCACATTAGATGACAGATGACTGGATGACAGTTTGAGTTTGACATTTTGAGTGTTGCTGTCCTCCACGTTTGTAAGCAAAACATTGTGCGGTGTGATTCTCGCCACGGTGTCCTTGGATAGCACGTGTGTTTAGAATTTTTAGCTGTTTCTTGATTGATTGTTGATACTCTTATTGACTTGTTTCTTTTTAAGTGTGTTGTTCTTGTGTTTGTTACGGTTTGTATTGTGATTGTCTTGTTTGAAGTCTCGTTTCATCCAAGATGGATGAGAATAAACCCCCTGACCCTGATCCCCCAGATATTCCAGGTTCCTTAACTCTGTTTTCTCCGAATCCTCTAGCTGTATTTGCGGATGTTGTCTGCAGCGTTACAGAGATGGATGTTACACAATCCCAACAGAGCTCACGCAAACGTCCGAGTGATGAAGAAACCTTGACACCTTCCCTTCCGAGTAAGCAACAAAAAAGCCAAATCGGACGTATTAAATACTCCGTTTTGGATAAGGCCCCTTACGTTGTCCACGTTTCTCGTATAGAGACTCAACCAAATGCTGGTACCACCCTACATCCTGTTAATTTTGGTAAGTTCCTTATGAACAACAACATTGCGAACATTGTTCGTGGTGGTGTTAACAGAGTTGGTAGAAACCGTGTGTCTGTAGAGTTTGCCTCCCCTCAGGATGCTAACTCCTTCTTAGTAAACAGTTTGTTATCCAAATACAGTTATACTGCATCAATCCCTACATTTAATATCACACGTATGGGCGTTGTTACCGGTGTTCCCTCAGATATTACGGAAGAAGAAGCTATTACATACTTAACTGTGCCTTCAGGCTGCGGGAAAATACTGAAAGTCCGCCGTATTAATAGAAAAATTCAAAGAGACGGGATTAATGAGTGGAAACCCACTGAAACATGTGTTCTGACTTTTGACGGACAAGTTCTACCAAATAGGATCTACTGCTGTTACACATCCCTCCCTGTTGAGCAGTACATATACCCGACAATTCAATGCCGCAAGTGTTGCAGATTTGGACATGTGGCTAACGTTTGCAGGTCAACACCACGCTGCAGTAAATGTGGCCACGATCACCCTGGTGATGGTTGCAACATTTCTGAGGGCGAGGCCTTCTGTGTGCTTTGCTCGGGTAATCATTTCGCTAACAGCAAGTCATGCCCCGAGCATGGTAGACAGAAAGCCATTAAAACTGTAATGGCTGAAAAATGCATTCCTTATGTTGAGGCTAGCAAAATTATTCCTACAGCTTCCCGTAACTATGCCAATGTCACCAAGACTCCAATCTCTCAGTCATATCGCAAAACTGTGACACTTAAACCCAGGACCCATACCCCCCTTTCCCCATCTTATGACAAAGCTGCTCATCAGCAGATAGTTAGTTCTCCTCAACCTTCACAGCATAATGGCTGCGCTCTTAAGTACAACAATGTCCCTTCAAATAATACCGGTTCTATTATCGAACTCCTTATAAAACTTTTACCTACTGTTATTTCTTCTTCTTCTTCCAATTCCCAAACACCGTCCAACGTTGCCGATCAACTTATTTCTTTACTTCTTCAAATTAAAAATGGCGTCTCGCCAAGTATTCCTTCAGTGGAATGTGAGGAGCGTGTGGCATAAAAAGCACGACCTCATATCCCTTTTAAATAAATACAAGCCACTGGCTTGTTCCATAGCTGAGACTTGGCTCACCCCAAGTCTTAGCTTTCGTATGCCACACTTTAACATTCTCAGATGTGACAGATCTGATGGCTATGGAGGATCGGCTCTCCTAGTCAACAATCGGGTCCCTCTTTTGCCCTTCCCTTTACCTTCGCTCACAGGTGACATGAGTATTGTAGCGGGACGTGTGGAAGGTATTACAGTGTTCTCAATATACATTGCTCACCCTCATCATGATTTTTTTGCTGTTTTAAAAAACCTATTTTCTAATATACATGGACCAATTTTGGTCATGGGTGATTTCAACTGCCACCATTACAGGTGGGGGTCAGAACGCTGTGATGCCTTTGGTGCAGCTTTGGTTGAGATCTTGGATGACTTGGATCTCTGCATTCTCAATAATGGTTGCCCAACACGTAGATCTCCTCCCGGTCAACAAAAAAGTTGTGTTGATTTAACATTTTGTTCGGTTGAGTTGGCAGCTTCGACCCATTGGGAATGTACGTCCTTGTCGCATGGTAGTGACCATTACCCTATTGTCATATCTTTGGTTAATAAGACATATTTAGAGAAAACTTCCCCTCCACTTCTGAAATATAACTTGTCTAAACCAGATTGGGCAAAATTTCGATCATTACTGGAGGATAAAATTGATGCTCTTCCAAATTTAAATTCATGTTTATCAGATCCTTCTGGTCACTACCATGCCAAAGGCTGTTATGAGGGATTTGTTACAGCCATCACCTCCAGCGCGGATTCCTGCTTTCCGCTGAAAAACAGTGCTCGTGATAAAATTCCTTCCCCTCCATGGTGGGATCCAGAGTGCACTTCTGCAATCAGGGATAGAGATGAGGCCGAGGAGTGCTACAATGCAAATATGAGCACCGAAAATTTATTAACATATTTACGACTTAATGCCAGAACTAAACGTCACCTTCGCAAGAAGAAACGTACTGGTTGGGTTAAGTTCTGTACCTCCTTATCTCCCTCTACTCCAGTCTCGGTGGTCTGGAAAAGCATCAACAGGTTTAGACGCGGGTGCTCCTCATCAGTCTCTTCACCAATCACCAGGGAAACAGCTGACCTTTTTTTTGACAAAATTGCTCCGCCATACATTCCTCTTTCTTCTGAATGTTCCAATATCCCCTTGCAAAATGTTTCGGAGGATCCTTCTGATGTGCCATTTACTTTGGAAGAACTGAGTGTGGTACTCAGACATGTCCGGGACTCAGCCCCTGGTATTGACGGTGTACCATATTCTTTTATAGTTAATTCTGGAGACAAAGCTAAATTCTACTTCCTTGAAATCATTCATTTTTGTTACAGCCATGGTTGGGTTCCAGATCAGTGGAAGTTACAGATAATTATTCCTCTATTGAAGCCAGGCAAACATGTAGATGATCCGAATGGCTTTAGACCAATTGCTTTGTCCTCTGTCTTAGTCAAACTAATGGAACACTTGATTAAAAATCGTCTTGAATGGATAGTCGAATCGAGAGATTTACTGCCGAATTTTCAATTTGGTTTCAGGAAGGGGCTCGGCACCATGGATAGTGTTGGTGTTTTAATTGCGGATATTCGCTTAGCGTTTTCCAGAAACGAATCCGTTGTAGCCGCTTTCCTAGATATCTCCTCTGCATACGACAACGTTCTTCTTCCCGTACTCAGGCAGAAACTGCATCAGCTGAGTCTCCCGGTTAAGATGATCGAAAGCACCTGTGGACTTCTTTTGTCTCGCTCCTTGGTTCTGAGGGTCCAGGGCGAGGATTTCGATGAAAGGCAGACTTGGAAGGGTCTCCCACAAGGCTCCGTTCTGAGCCCCCTTCTTTATAATTTATATACAGTGGACATTGGCACCTGCCTAAATAATAACTGTCACATCCTCCAGTATGCCGATGACTTAGTCTTGTATGTGACAGATTTATCCATCGTAGACGCTGCGTCATCTCTATGCCTCTCTCTGGACTCTTTGAATCAGTGGCTTTTAAGCCACGGTTTGTCGTTATCCGCATCAAAAAGTTCGGCAGTAATTTTCTCTCGCAAAAGACTGATCCCGCATATCTCAATAGACATTTTGGGTCATAATATCCCGTTAGTTAATAAAGTAAAATTTTTAGGCGTCTTTCTAGATTCAAAATTAAATGGCAAACAACATGTAAATTTATTGATTAAAAAATGTGAAAAAGTTATTTCAATTTTAAAAGCTCTCGCGGGTGTTTGGTGGGGTGCCCACCCGTATACAATGAAATTGGTATATAATGCTTTAATTCGTAGTGTTTTAGACTATGGTACGTTCCATCTAGTTCCATGCAACAAGGGTGCTTTGGCTGGCCTGGATAGAGTTCAGTCAAAATGCCTTCGGATCATCTCTGGTTGTATGAAGTCTTCTCCCATTAACGCGTTGCAGGTTGAGTGTGCTGAACCTCCCTTGTCCCTAAGACGGCAGTATCTGGCCTCACGTTTTGTGGCTAGGCTGATATCTAGATCTTCTCATCCTCTTGTAGCAAAACTGACCGAGCTAGATGCCATTTGTAGAAGCTCAAATTTCTGGAAAAACAAAGAAATACCCTTAATTTTAAAAGCATTTCGTCAATTTCAAAATTTAGTTTGTCCAATAGAACAGTTTCCCAGATTACCACTTTTTAACTTCTCCTATGAAGTATTATGTTTCACTCCAAAAATTTCCTTTGACATTGGTATTTCCAAAAAGTCCCCTTCAGCAAATTCGGCTTTCAATGCGGTGGTGGGAGAACGATGGATTGGCTTTCAACGGTTTTTTACAGATGCTTCAAAATTTAATGACCTCAGTAGCACTGGTGCTGCAGTTTACTACCAAAGCTCCAGTATTATTTTGCAATTTAAATGTCCTAAAGAGTCTTCTGTGTTCACGGGCGAGTGTGTGGCTTTATTGGAAGCTTGTCTTTTTATAGAGTCTCACCACAATATTGACAAAGCCGTAATCTTCACAGATTCTCTTAGCTGTTTGCAAGCTCTAGTACAGAACCCCTTCAAAAGTAAATTGCACAGCTCCCTAGTTTTAAAAATTAAAAAATCCCTATTATCTTGTACTAGCAATCAAAAAGAGGTTCAGTTAGTTTGGATACCTGGTCATTGTGGCATTAAGGGCAATGAGTGCGCTGATGCTCTGGCCAAAGATGCTTGCTCATCAGCAGTAGCTGATCTCACCCACAATACTCATCAGGGGTATGACTTGCTAAGCCTTCCACAAGTTAATCTCCAATCTTCATGGCAGGAACAGTGGAATAACTCTGGTAGAATAAAGGGCAGGTTTTATTATGCAGTTCAACCAACCATAAAGTCAAAACCTTGGTTCTACGGCTACAAAAAAGTTTCCAAAACTGTTATATCCGTCCTTTGTCGTATTCGCCTGGGGTTTTGTTGTACCCCTGTGTTCTTGGAAAAAATCCGGGTTAGGGACTCCTCCCTCTGCGAGTGCGGGTTGGAGGAGGGCACTCTGGATCACATCTTCTTTGAATGCTCAAACAACGTTCCACCTCTAGATCTCTATAGCCGTCTTCCTAAATTTAAAATCCCTCTTCCGACTAACTTTCCCGCTTTGTTAACACATTCCTCTCCTGAACTGCTCGTGGCGCTGATGACTTTCATCCGCCACAATAACATAAAACTGTAAATTATGTGTGTGTGGTATGCGTACATTTTATGTTTTAACAATTATAATATGTATTTATTTTATATTTTTTTTTTTTTTTGTTTGTTTCAGTCCCGTACTAACCCAACAAGATCTACATTGTGTTCAACTGTATCAATCAAAGAATTTTACTTGTCTTCAGTTATTGTTTTTTTTTTTTTTTTATTTTACTTCATGCACACTTGTTTTTCCAATGCACTCTAGACATTGGCAGAATAGTCGACATCGGCTTTGCTTGCCATTTAATAAAAATAGAATAGAATTGTGCGGTGTATTTTCGATCGAAGCACGCTGCAGTAACAGTACTAGCAGCGTTGCCGTTAGCGTACATTTTACACATTTGACGTACTTTTTAAGCCTCCCATGTGTAATGTGTAATGGGGTCTATTTGACGTACCTTTTCAACTTACCATCCAATATTTGAAACCGCCGCCAAAACGAGAAAACGAGATAGATCTTCGGTCCTAAGTACAACACACAGGCAGATACGATACAAAACACACACTACTCTGTGACTACTCTACTCACAGGGCGCTTGTTTGCGAAAAGGATAGTTTTGCTAAATACATTTTGTTTTGTATTTTTAAGCGCGCGAGATATTGGTGTCTGCGATAAGGGGAAGTGAATTTCTTTCTTGTATACATAAGTGTACAATAAATAAATTGAATAAGCCCATTTCCATTAATCGAATCCTGTGTTCGATTTGGTCGTGGCGGACCCGAGCGGCTGACCGGTGCCTTTATCCGGTCGCTGCTGTGGTGCTTGGTAATTTGTAAAATACTTCCTTGAGAATATTACTAGATATTTTGTTTGTGTGTTGCATTGTGTTTTGGTGTGGGCTTTGATTCTATTACATTTCTACTAACAACTACTGAGACGTCCACTGCAGGACATAGGCCTCCCCAAGTTAGGGGGTTTTGTCGTAATCGCCACGCTTGGCATTGCGAGTTGGCGATCGCAGTGTGATGGTACAGTACGCGGAAAGAACGCTGCTGCCCATCCTACGGTTTTTTCCCTTAGTCGTCTCTTATGACACTCTCAGGGGGGTGGGGTGGTGCCACACCACAGGTCATTCAAATAATGATTATTCTTACTAACAAGTTTATATTATAATTAATACATACCTAACGTCCTAGATCTCCTGAGCTAACTAAGGGTTGGTGAAGGCATTTGTTGCAACAAACATGCATTTTTTTTTTTTTGATTGGGAAATCCTCAAATAACTTCTCCCGCTCTGGGCGGAGCGGGAGGGTGTGTCAGACTCTTACTGACTAAAACCCATCCGTATTCCTTCCTGTTGCCTGTGTTGCCAGGGGTCTCGGTGACCCTTTAGTACCTTCCCGCGACTCCAGCAGGCATCGGCCCTAGTGGACCCTTACCTTTGTGCTGACGACATCTCTTTGAGGCGCGCGTGGAATACGACGCGCCGTCGACCCGGGCCTGGTCCTTACCGGACGGTGAGCTACCCATTGCTCACCGTCCGCAAGCCCGCGCCTACGGTGGCCGGAAATCCGCCCGGGATTCCCGACGCCCAGGGCGTCTCCTGCGGCGGCTTGGGGCGAGAGGGCGCGAAATTTGCAACAGACATGCATGATTTTACTGTAGAATTAGTAATATAATACATTTATTATTTTAGTTTTAACTGCTAATTATGAGCATATTATGTGTAGTATGTTTTTTAATGTTCAGATTATGGATATAACTTCAAAATCACGATTTCGATTTTCTTTTATCGTGTGATTTCTCCATTATATTAACCACGAGAAACAATTCAATGAGTACCTACCTATCATAAAACTGCGGGGATTTTTTAGACGTATAATACTAGCTGACCCGCCAGACGTTGTCCTGTCAAAATTACAATTTCATTTTTTCTATTTTGTCTTTCTTATTATCGGTATAAAATATACTTTAAGACCTATTCTCATACCTACCAAATATACATAAAAATCGATCGAGCCGTTTCGAAGGAGTGCGACCACAAACACCGTGACACGAGATTTTTATAATATTACATAGGTAAGTTTTCTCACATTTAGTATCCAAAAAAAATAACTTTTGCTAGCGAGCAGGCAGTCTCTCCTTGTCCACAGATTACTAATATGTAGCAAGCTATCCTTGTCTCGAATTCATTGCGAGAGAGTGAGAGAAGCAGTAGTGAGTGATTTTAGTAAAACCATTGCTGACGTACCTTTTTAATCCAAAATGTACCTTTTCAGCGCTGGATTTGTACCTTTTGGGAACTCAGTTGCGGCAACACTGAGTACTAGTCTAGACCAGGCGGGGTCGTCTCATTGGGTAAACTTAGGAATGCCTACGGGGGCTAGACCTATGTTGCCATGTTCTCCTCTATTATGTGAGACCTAAAAACTTCGGTCTTCAATAATGACGTTTTCAAGGATGGCAACATAACATAAACTAAAAAGGTTCATAAATGTTAAAAAGCTACCATTTGGTAGTTTTATCAACATTTTTGTTAACCAACAAGTTAGCCGATTTATTATTTCGGTTAATGTTATCAATGTTAATATTATTAAAATTGGATAAATAAAAATATGATGTATGTATAATATAATAGATATACGCTCGTATAGCCTAAGTTTGTACTTATAAATAGACAAAAGAGTTATCCAATCAAGCCAATACAGAAATAAATAATTAATTTAATTTACTTCAACACATCGGGCAGAGCGCGGAGGCTACTTATTTTCTAAAATTAATTTAATAAAACTTAGTGGGTAAGATTTTGTTAAATACACCTGGCAGCCCCAGTTCACAAGAAAAATGTCTGCCGGCGTGAGCGCATGATAATCTAGGAACGTAATTATTTACTTTAGATGTTATTTCTTGTGAATTCTCTTTTTGCAACGTTAAGTGTTATCCTCACCATTAACGACGTTGAGTAGTCTTTGACTTTTAAAAATCAACCACTAACTTATGATTTTGTTGTTCAAAGTTTTCTACAAGCAAGAATACATTTTCTCGTATTTACCTTGATATGTTAATTTCATCAATAAGGCTACTTGACCACCAAAGCGGAGCTGGAAAATTGTAACCTGTGCAATTGCACAATAATTTAACATCGGTTACAGTTTCCCAGTTCTGCTTTCGTGGACAGGCTTATATATAAGTATCTCAAAGAAATGCGATTTTGAATATCCCGCTTTCGCGAGTTTTCGGGGGCATCCACCAGGAGGCGCCAAAAACCGTACCATTTTATTTGTTCGTAGTTGTCATTCTTCTCCCTAGAGTAAATATGTTCCTTGGTCTAAGACTTAGTCTGTAACTATGCGTTTGCACCGAAAAATCACATGAACTTTCCTAACTTGTTTCGTTGAATATATCGCGTTCGCAATGCACGAAACATATACCTATGAGTTTTAAGAAGATTTCAAAATAAACATATTCAATAGCCATATTTTTAATGGAGATTTGTCATGTTTACACTTTTACTTACCCTAATGTGCCATTACAACTGTAACAAGTCATTTGGTTTAAATAGGTTTTTATTATTTTATTAATATTTTACATTGATTCTTTTATATTTTGTGAATGCGAGAACGTTGTAGGCTTAAGACTAGATTTGTAGACCATTTATTTTTTGTAAAGTACCTGGTATTTCTTGACAGGCCTACACTGTCCTCCCATACCTATTAACTCTGTAATTTGAAAACATTGTAAAAGCCAATTATTAAAAAGAGTAACCGTGGAGTTTCTTGCCGGTTTTTCTCCATACGAAACGACCAATTGGAACCGTGCACCTACCTTCTGACGTTTCATATGTGCCCATATAGGTATGTGAAATAAAATATTTTGATTTTGATCTTGCACTCTTTATTAGTGTGAAAAACTACTCCGTATAGTGTCCAACTACCCAGTTATGTTCAAAAAAACAAAACTGAATATTTCACTAATACTACGATCTTATATTATATAATATTATTCTTGAATTTATTTCCACTTGCGACCTTTACTTCTAGGTCAATGGTTACTTCAGCGAGTCGTGAGGTAGTACCGTTATGAGTGATCGACGTGTTGCAGAATAAGCGTCCTTGCCGATACGGAAAAGTTTTGGATATTGACGTTATTGGAACGGTCAAGTTGGGCAAATGTTGTGAGCCCTGCAAAAGTATTATTGTATTAAATCTGACATAAGATCTAAGGAACTGCGGATTCTGGGTTTTGCGGTAAATATTGACCTGGTGAAGGTCGCAGGAATTCCATTGGATGCGGGAAGTGTTCTACACTTGTCGATGCAATAACTACTTTTATAATGATTTCTTACTTATTTTCGTCCTATTTTTAACCATCCTCATCATTGATTGCCGCTGTAAATTTTTTGCGTTCTTACCGGTTAAAAGGAAGGGTTTATAGTGCGACTTCGTTTGTGTTTGTCACAACAGCTGCTTATTTCAGGATTTACTAATACTGTCGACTACCTATACCTTGAGACTAGCTGGACAAGAAATTATGAAAAAAAAAAAACTTACAGGCTGAAAAGGGCAGGGATGACTTGCTACCGCTTTTTTCAATGTGTTTCCAAACAAAGTGCTGGTCTTCACGAAATCACACAGCTTAGCATGAAGCTCTATATGGGTGCGGTGGTATCTGTTAGCTTGAAGTTCGAAGAAGTAAACGTCTACCTGTAACATAAATAAATAAATACTACCTCATAGGAGAAAGAGGAGATCAACAAAACATGAATGAAATAGAATATAAGAGGGGTGTTATATGATTAAACAGTCGGTGCAGTAACGACTGACATAGGATTATGGAAGAAATAACCTATTGTTCTTCAAGCAACTTGGGACCAAGGAAGTAGGCTATGGAGAAGACTCAGGAGTCAGAGATGAGGAAATTAAGTTGTTATTATAACCCTATTTTTACCGACTTCCAAAAAAGGAAGAGGTTATGCATTCGGCGAGTTTTAATATTTTACTTTCTTTTGTATTCACTTTGTACTAGTGTTTTTTATGTTTATTTGTCGTCAACCCAGCCTTTGCGGCACCGATACTTTCCGAAGCAGCAATTTCCGGAGAGCTCCTGTGCCAACTGATAGCTAAGGGCACCATGCCGTCTCTCCTGCATACAGAACACGGAATCGCACCGTCTAAATTCGTGGCACCGACAGTACGTTGAGCGCACAACTTCTTTCACGGATCGCCTACCAAAGCCGTCAGTTGCTATTAGTAACCGACCGAAGCTTAGTTTTCGCTTTCGGCCATTTTCGGCCAATAAAATCATGATTCGGCCATAATTTTCGTTTTCGTCCATAAACCAGCCAAAGCTTCGCCCAAGCCGAAAATCAGAAGTTTGTCGTGAATTGTTGCGCGTCTTTCGGCCTACTTCGTACAGCTTGGTAACATCAGGTGACGTTCGGGTAACTTCGTGGTGAATCGGGTCCGCTCGTGGTTTCACTTACGGACGCGATTTTGTTCTGAATTATCATGTTTTATTTTTTTAATCCTATATATCTAGGTGTAAAAAGAAACTAACAAGATTAAGAAACAAACAAGATTTCAGTTTACAGCGGAAATATTAATATTTTTTAATGTCTAAATCATTTTCGTTTTCGGCCTAAAATAAGTCTAAATCCGAACCTTCTTTTTCGTTTTCGGCTGAAAATCCATTTTTGGTCGGACACTAGTTCAGATACGTCATTTATGTCGTTGTGTGAGCAAACGGTGACACGATGGTTAAGTATGGAAAGTGTCTACAGTACTGCTTGTAGCAGCAGCCGTCTCCGTGCTCTGTGCTACTGAAATACTCTTTCATTACCAGTTGAGTTCACCGAAGCTCTTCAACTTGTACGTAAACGAGCTTATGGTTGGGCTCAGCAGTACTCGTGTCGGCTGCTCGGTTGACAATATTTGTGTAAACAATGTCAGCTACGCGGACGGCATGGTGCTGCAGGGTCCAGCAATAAGGAGACTGTTAGCCGTTTGTGAAAACTACGCAAATCAACACGGCCTTATATACAATTGTAAGAAAAGTGAGTTTTCAGTGTTCAAGGCCTTCGGTAAAGGTTTGTAGGGGCTTGTGGCTAAATAATAACAGCCGCACGGGTCAATCGATCAGGTTAAGTTACGCTTGCCGCGGTTGGTCTGTGGATGGGTGACCATCTTTACATACCAAGACCCCTCTGTGCCCCGTAAAAAGCACGTTAAGCCGTTGGTCCCGGCTGTCATTCGTGGATCTTTGACAGTCGTTACGGGTCGTCAGAAGCCCGAAAGTCTGACAACCAGTCTTACCAAGGTATTGTGTTACCCAGTAACTGGGTTGTGGAGGTCAGATAGGCAGTCGCTCCAAAATACTGGTATTCAGCTGCATCCGGTTATACTGGAAGCCGACCCCAACGTAGTTGGGAAAAGGCAGGCAGATGATGATGATGGTATTCTAACACATTTTTTTTTTAGAATAAAATGCCTTCACCCGTTGCAAGCTTGCTGCTGGCTGAATAGACCCTCTTCCTCACGCATTTTACTTTTTAAATTATGACTGCATTGCACAGCGCCGTTGCAAAGCTAGACTTAACACTAGTCACTAGTGTGAGAAATAACACAGATTAGTATAACATACCTACATAAACTCACGCCTTCTTCCCAGTTTACCCCAACGTAGTTGGGAAAAGGCTAGGCAGATGATGAAGGCCTTCGGTAAAGGTCCACCTTTACCTTTACCTAGCCTATCCAGTGTGCCTCCAATTCGACTGAATGGAGTCGAGCACAGTCGGGTGTATCATTTTAAATGTTTAGGACACTACCTTACTGAGAGCCTTGACGATCAAATGGATATTGAAAGGGAGCGCAGGGCGCTGGCAGTCAGAAATAATATGCTGGCACGCAGGCTTGCTCGTTGCAATTCACAAGTTAAAATCACGCTGTTTATAGCATACTGCCGGATCTAGTATCGTTTGGCAGGAGTTAGGGGGTAAAAGGGGCTAAAATTGGTAAGGGTTGGGTCCCCGATTATAACGCTACCACTTTTATTAAAAGGTAATGCATATTTTTCGAGAAATTATTAAAAATTGTTTCTAACCTCAAATCAGATAATAAGCGAAAACGAAACGTTAAAATGTGCGATTGACAACCAAATCTGTCCCAGTATCTGTAGTCAGTATCCAGTATCAGTATTTGTAGTCAGTCCGAGGTATAAAATGTCGTCGGGTAAAATCGATAACACGGAACGTAAACAAAAAAACAGGTAGGTAAGCCATTTGCGTCATGTGTCAGTCATTCGTTTTCGATCATTCCGTTTCTCCTCGAGTTGCGTGAATTTGTTCTCTGTGTTTGTACTCCCACTGATCGTATGTGTGTACAAAAGGCAATGTTACTACTGTTACTAGGAGAACTTAGGATGCAAGAGCGAGCTCGGGACTCGGGGCACCCCGACTCGGACAGTTTAGGTTCGAAGGGGATCCCCTTCGAGGTTATTTTTTTTTAAACCCTTGAGGCCCGCTAAGCAGGCCTCATACTACGCCTTTTAAGCGACTTTAACTGTTTTGAGGTTAGGTTACAATAATTTGTTTTTCTCAAGAACGGTGCGTTACCTTTTCATGGGAGTGCCAGTGGGCAGCGGGCACCACCCCCCTTCTCCTGCCAAACAGTTCTAGTTTTTTACCAAACATTTTACACGAGTAGCCTGTGGACCTCATATACTCAGAGATCGCTCAGTGCCTTGCGAGTCCAATACAATAATGGCTTTAGGATGTTGTTGGGGCTACCGCGTTTTTGTAGTGCTTAGAATATGTTTGTGGAAGCAAGGGTTGATGGTTTCCACGCCATCATACGTAACATAACTGCTTCTTTATTGAGCAGGTTGTGCGGTAGTTCTAACAGCATCTTGCAGGTTATTGCGGAGAAATTCAATTCTCCAATTATGAAGGCCTTCATCAGAGTTTTGATCGAATAACCTCTTAGTAGGATATTCGATCGAGGCCAAAATGGATCGTCCTATTAGTTATTTTCAATTTATGTAATTTATTTCTTACTGACATACCTAGTGTACGTGGGCGACACTGAAAGTTTTTAGTTTTTAGAACCTGGCTACTTGTAAACGATTTACGTAATAAAAAAACAGTTGAAAATTTGGAAGTGGAACTCTTTGCCAATATTATTGTGTTTGTATTTTATTCATTTGTCATTTGTTTAAGATTTGGCGGCAAATTGAAAATTGTCTGTGTCACGTCACCATGAATTTAACGCGAGAAAATCTTCGTACAATTAATTTTTATGACTTTCGATGTCATTTAAATCAACCAGAAAGTTATGATAGAGTTCGATTAGCCTTTCACGATGAAGCCCCATCTCGTACCACTGTTTACAACTGGTTTAATGTGTTTAAACGTGGTCGCACTAATCTCATCGATGATTTGCGTGAAGGACGGCCTTCTACAGCGATGACTGAAGATAACATCAGTGTTGTGCGGCGTATGATAGAGACTGACAAAAGAATAGCGCCCTGCACACGTACAGTTCGGACCGCGGGAAACACCACGCGCCGTTCCATCCCTCGCTCCGAACTGTACGTGTAGATGTGCGGATCTAACAGTCCGATCTGGCACCTCGACGCGAGTGCATGTCTCACAGTTTTACGCGCGCATCACGTATAAACGTAAATTACAAAAATGGCGGTTTGGAGCGTCGAAGCTATCACAGAGTTCATTCGTTTGTACCGTGAACATCCGTGTCTCTGGAAGATAAAAAGTAAGGAGTATAGTAACAGGAATATGAGAAACAAAGCATATGACGAGCTCGTTGATTTTTGCAAGTCAGTAGGTTTTGTTTCAGCTGATCGCGATTTCGTCAGCAAAAAAATACAGAATTTAAGAGGTGCATTTCGCAAAGAATTGAAGAAAGTAACGGAGACACGGAACAAAAGTGGAAGCTCCCAAGAAGATGTTTATAAACCGACTCTTTGGTACTTTGACTTACTTTTATTCACAAAAGACCAAGAACTACCAACCCCAAGCGTGTCTAACATGCCGACGGACGAGTCTACAGCTGAAACTTTAGACTATTTTGCAAACCACACACCATCCCCACAACATTATACCAACGACGACATACCAACATCTCAGCAGCCTACGAATATAACGTCACTGCCAAACTCTGACCACAATTGTAGAGGTAAGTGGTAAATAAAAACACAATATATTGTAATTTTTTTACTGTACAGATAAAAAAAAATGATGTATAGGTAGCGGCAACTTTATTGGTCACTGCGCGCAATTGTTTCTGCCTCTTTAATCAGCGCTCAACTTACGTCCATAAACCACACCGTACACTGAATAAAGTTATGCTCTACCAGCGTTAATCATAATTTCTTGCCAAGGCACACGACCTATTGAATTAAAATATGTTTTGTATTCATCTCTGCTCTGTTTAGCCAAAGTTGAGACATTCCTGACTGAAGGTCTGTCCAATCTAGTTAGGTCGAAGTTGTCTCTTCGCCAGTCTCTTTCACTAACGCGTCCAGATTCAATACTTTCTCTGTCTACTGTCGTTGCCGACAGGTACATATTACTTCTCTTTCTTAGAAAATTGTGGATGCTACATATTGCTAGTACTATGTAACATATGTTTTCGGGTTTCATGTTAATGGGTGTACGTAATATCTGGAATCTAGAGGCTATTATACCGAATGCATTTTCGACAACATTGCGAGCGCGCGAGAGTCTATAATTATAAATCCGTCTGTCATGATCAAGTTCTCTTTGTGCATAGGGCGTTAAGAGATTTTCTTTGAGAGCAAAACCTTCATCACCAATGAAAACATAGTTTAAATTGTTAACGTTCTCACTTTTGTCGGGTAGTTCTAATTGATTTCTTATCATTTTTTTGTAAAATTCCGTGTGTTCGAGGACACCTCCATCTGACATTCTGCCGTTTTTACCAATATCTACAAAAATGAACTCATAGTTTGAATTGACCAAAGCTAATAAAACCATGCTGTAAAAGTTTTTGTAATTATAATATTTTGCACCAGAATTTGCAGGTGGTACAATTCGTCAACTTTTATTATAAATTGTATTGTTTCAGGAATCATCTTCATCTTTAGGATCAGCCTCAAGAGGTATGAAGAGGAAAACGAAACCAAGTGTGATAGATACTCAGATTAAATGCATGACTGTATGTACAGAAGCATTAAAAAAAAAGGAAGTGACAGAATATGATGCTTTGGCCATAACCATTTCAAAAAAATTGGAGAAAATGAATAGTATTCAAGCCTTACATGCTGAAACAATTATACATTCAGTTTCACGCAGGGGTATACTAAATCAATTAACTGATTCAACTGATATTTGTGATAAGCAGTGCAATAAAACTGTTATTTTATCTTCACCATCATCATCTACTTCTGTACACACGGACGCTGCTCAACATTCGTCTCTTCAACCTACATTGGAAACCCTAAACACTGATGTAACTCTTCTAGATGAATCTCAGTGTGTATTAAGAGATTACTATAAGAATTTTAACTAATTATTATAACTAATTATTCATTTTAACTGATTTTACTGTGATTGTTGTGACTGATAAACATTATTTATCTCAAAACACTGATGTAACTCTCGTAGACGAATTTCAGTGTTTATTAAGAGATAACTATAAGAATTTTAACTAATTATAATAACTAATTATTCATTTTAACTGATTGTACTGTGATTGTTGTGACTGATAAAAATTATATAAGTCTACAACTGATTTACAAAATGTTTTACTTACCCTCATATAATCTTCCCGAAGCGTTTCATAAATTACTCTACACGTTTCCGGTATTAATTTACTTAACGCCGATGTAGACACGCCTGTACTTAATTTAAGATCTTCATAGGACCGTCCGGTCGCTAAAAACCTTAACGTGGCAACCAATCGTTCTTCTGCTGTTATACATTTTCTCATAACGGTATCTTGCTTAGTTAATTTGGGACGTATCAGTGCTAATAAACAATCAAAATCGTCACTGTCCATTCTTAGGTAATTTTTAAAATCTTCCGGATGACACTGTCGTAATTCCCTTAACATCGGTAAATGTCCATATCTTTGTCTGTATTCCTTTACCCACACTCGTCGTTTTTTTCGGCAGTTTAAGCTAACTACAAATCCAGCTAACGCGATGACCAACCGATCGTCCATTTTTCTTACTACTGTGTAAAAAACTTTTAAAAGCTATAACGTTCCACGCGCCAGTCCAAACTGCAGTCCAAACTCTTGAAAATCAATTTACACGCACAGTTCGGAACGTTTGTCTAGATTATGTATGTTTCGTCGGCAATCCAAACCGTGAATGCATTTTTAATCGTAATTAGCACAACAGTTTGATCCGCAGTCCAAACCGTACAGATCTAACTGCTGTTTGGAACGCAGTCCAAGATGCGCGGTCCGAACTGTACGTGTGCAGGGCGCTAAAATGACTTATCAGCAGATTCGACAAGCTTAGGCATCGGTATGAGTCAATTGCACTCCTCCATGAACATTTAGCGGGCAGGAAGCTTTGTGCCCGGTGGATACCTCATAATTTGACAGAGAACCAAAAACTCCGTCGTGTTGATTGGTGTCGTGAATTGGTTCAAATATTTAACGGAGGTGACTCAAATGCTGTGTTCGACATACTTACGGGCGACGAAAGCTGGATTTATTGTTATGATCCTGAAACTAAGAGACAGTCTGCTGTCTAGGTGTTTCCTTCCGAGGAGTTGCCAACTAAAGTGAAGAGAGGTCGAAGCGTGGGAAAAAAGATGGTGGCCTCGTTCTTCGGAAGGACAGGTCATTACGCAACAATTGTTTTAGAGGATAAAAAAACAGTTACTGCAGAGTGGTACACTAACAATTGTTTGAAGCTGACAAATAAATGCGTTTTTTTTTTTACAAACAATGCAGTTTCCGTTATATACATTGCTGGCAGTGTCAATATCTTTAGTTTTCTGAAATACGGAATACAGCTATCCGTAATTTTTAGACCACACATAGACCTCACACAGCGTTTCTGCATCTTAAATACAACCTCCCTATTAGCTGACTGCCCCCAGAAAATAATACCGTACCGTAAAACAGAAGCTGCAAGTCCATGGTATGCTATTAACAATGTCTCAATATTAACCTTTTTTTGAAAGTTGGAATAGTGCATACGCAGATTTACTTAGTCTTTTACATATTATGTCAGTATGAATGTCCCAAGTCAATTTATTATCAATAGTCATTCCTAAGAATTTAGCACTATCAACTTCCTGAATTTTATGATCTTTATAATTGATATTAATGTTATTATTTTCACGACGCTGATGGTATTGCATGATGTTGGTTTTGCTTAGGTTAATTTTCAAATTATCATTAAGCCAGTTTATTATTTTAGTTAAAGATTCATTAATATCATTTACATAATTATTTATGTCATTGCATTCTATTACAGCTGTGCTGTCGTCTGCAAAAAGAACCATCTTATGCTGAATTATTTTTGGGAGATCATTGATGTAAATCAGAAATAGAGGTCAATACGCCATCTTGGGGTACGCCATATCTTATGGGTCTTTGCTTTGAGTAGTATACAGTTTCTAATTTGGTTTTGGTCTCTGGCACTGAAGTCTCTCGATTATGTATCGAGAGACTTCAGTGCATTGAACTCTATCAGTTAAATATGATTCTATCAATTTTAGGATATTTCCCCTTACGCCGTAGCCATACAGCTTTTGTAGCAATATCCCATGGTCAACATAGTCGAAAGCTTTCGTCATATCAGTAAAAATAGTAAAAATTGGATTATTTTTATCAACTGATGTCATAATATTATTAATTAAATCAAACAGTGCCAAGTTAATATTTATGTTTTTGCGAAAACCTTTCTGTTCATTGCAGAATAAGTTATATTTTTCAAAATATGTGTAAAAAATATGTGTCATTTGCTGTCTGTGTTACTGGTAAAGCATTCATTTGATTTTTCTGATAACAATCAACCTCTAAGGGTGCAGCATTCAGGGCATTTATGTCTAAGACGAGATCTTGGAGATCTGATATGACAGTATTTAAGCCTTTAGTGTTCAAAGTGCCATAACGATAGCTGTATGTGTCGGAAGTATAGGGCAGATTTAAATTTGAATCTAAGATATATGCGTAATTATATGTTTCCGCATCCATGCAAAGCAGATTATTGAACATTTCAATTCGGCTGTTATACATTATATTCCTGTTTACCATACATTTAAACGTTGGTAAACATATTATAAAGTTTGTGTCATTCAAAGTAACTAGTTTTTCGCGTATAAGCGATACAAGTTCAATATAGTTGTACGTTTTTCTAAAATGTACTTCGCCAATATAAATAATACAATAGTCATTATCTGTAAAGTTTCGTACTTTTCCGTCAATATTATCTAATAAAAGGTTCAGACTACAGTTAGGCTTGCGATAATGGCATATTTCAAAATTATATAATTGCGTTCTCTGTGCGATCTTGTATATTCTGTTGGAGGTTTCACAACTAAGTAGACATATTTTGTGTTTTAAAGATGAGACAGTTTGATCTATATGTGGTATTTTTTCTTGAGAAGTGCTTGAGAGACATAGGTTGTTATCTTCGCTTTTGTTCGTCAATATCGCGTGTGTAGGTGTGCAGTCTGTGCTCATGTTTTCCAGTCTGTGTCTGCTTTGTTTTTGTGGAATTACTTGTATTATTATTTGGTGTTTGATTTTTCTGTTTTACTGGACTGTAAGTTATTTTCTTGTAAATATAATTTTTCTTTATTAAGTCATCGTTAGCCTGCCTCAAATTTTTATTTTCTAACGATAATAGGTCAATTTCAATGTGTGCACTATTTAATTGAGCCGTTAGTTTTCCGATCTTATCTTTTAATTTAAAGCAGTAACTGCGTTTCAAGATGCCGTCGAAGAGACCCCTGAGGACGAATGGGTAAAGTGCTTTTCTCAGTGGTTTCATCAGATGCAGCGATGTATTGATGTAAATGGCCATTATTTTGAAAAGATATAATAAAACTACTAACTTGCTAGTTTGTTTGTTTAGTTTTTGATTTTCTAAGAACTTTCAGTGTCACCTTCGTATAAGTGAAATTGTTACTAACAAAGTGGATATAGTCTGTGTCTGAAATAAAGATTTTTTTATTTTTTATACGTTTTACATATCTAGGGACCATGGGGTCCCGGACCTTTACAAGGTGTAAAAAGGGCCGAAGCCAACTCGCAGTGGCCCCTTAGATAATTTTGAATGGAATAAGGCACCAACCGACGATAATCCTTTTTTGCACTGCGCAAGTGCACCAAAGGACAACCACCAGTGGGTGCAGAACATGAAAACAAAACATATCGGGCTATGGGTTTGGGTGGCTATAGTGGCTTGGTAACCTAAAAGTATGAAAGGACCCCTGCCTGACCAATGTTATGTAATACACCGACGAAATGGCAGGGGGTGACTTGCACACTCAATAATGAGCCCCCGAAAACGGACTTAGCGACAAGGGGGCAAGACTACCCGAGGTGCTTGAGGAGTGGATAGGTATTTCACGGCTTTCAGAACAATCCCAGAGCCAGGAAGATGGTCAAGATCCCTACGAGCATTTACTGGAATACTTCTTTCCTCCGAGCAAGTTTGCTCTTGCGAATCTCCATTCAAGCCAATAGAGGCAAGAATGAGGTGGGAGATCTGTTTCTCATCAGTGTTTACTCCAGCCGGCCAATAAAGGCAAGCCAGAGATGAGGAACAAGACTACTCCCAGTAGATAGGGTCCGTACGGTCGCTACTGCCCAACAACTCGCCACATGCTGCCCTGCGGGTTTCTGTATCTGTATTGATTTGGCTCCTTACCCTAGACCTGTTCCGGCAAAGTAAACTATACCGACACTGACCTAGAGTTTGGAGCGCGCAAGCCCCACCATGACGCCAATGTAGAGATACTGCGGTGGGGTTATTGTTATTATTACGTGCCTTCGCTATTATCGTCCGACGCTATGCTTGCCCTAAGATGTTTAAAAAATCTTCAAATTCTTACCGAAACGTTATTTCCGAAAGGCACAAGTATGTCTGTGAAAATATTGATGTAGTATAAGGGGTCATCGCGACTGTATCGGCGACTGGTCATCGACATGTTCCTTACAAACTTCTTGTTGAAATACACCACTCTTGGACGCTCGGTAACTAGGTAACTAACCTGCAAAATAAGATAAACTCTAGAAATAACGACAGCCTGAGGATAGCAAAGGCTTGAAAGCTACAGAATAAGGTAAAGCCCTGGGGGCCTACCATAGTGCCTGGTGCATGGGGCCCCAGGGCTTAACCTACTTATAGCAGTATTATTTTAATCTTACTTCAGTGTGGGAAAGAGATGGAGTTATACATCCTGTCTGTGTTGTCTTTATTTGACAGTGGCGAAGTCGAATAGATCGTTTATGCAGCCAACAGCCTCCTAGTTTGACCAACGAGATGACACTCACAAAAAAAATGGCGCTGTCGACTTACCGGGAATCGACCTAAAGGGAATCATTCGCTTTAGCCTATCACAAGATCTCGGAGGACACGGTGGAGCATACGGTGGAGGTCTGCCCGGCTTGGACAGAGCAAAGCCGTGTCCTCGTAGAGGCGATCGGCGGAGGAGATCTCCGGGTCCGGCCCTGGTTCAGGCCATGGTACGGAGCGAGAGGGCATGGGCAGCCGTCACCTCCTTCTGCGAAGCAGTAATGCTCGCGAAGGAGGAGGCGGGACGGTTGAGGGAAAGGCAAATTTCGCGCCCTCTCGCCCTTAGCCGCCGCAGGAGACGCCCTGGGCGTCGGGAATCCCAGGCGGATTTCCGGCCACCGTAGGCGCGGGCTTGCAGATGGTGAGCAATGGGTAGCTCGCCGTCCGATAAGGACCAGGCCTGGGTCGACGGCGCGTTGTGTTTTACGCGCGCCTCAAAGAGATGTCGTCAGCACAAGTGTAGGGGTCCACTAGGGCCGATGTCTGCCGGGGTCGCGGGAAAGTCCAAAGGTTTACCGAAGCCCCTGGCAACACAGGCAACGGAAGGAACACGGGTGAGTTTTAGTCAGTGAGAGTCTGACACACCCTCCCGCTCCGCCCAGAGCGGGAGAAGTTATTTGATAATTTCCCACCCAAAAAAAAAGCTTATCACAAGATGTTGGTAATGAATTCGTCCATAAAAATAGCTGTAACTTACCTTTTCGGTAATATAAATTTCCAGTTGGTAAAAAAGATACAACAACAAACAAAATAGATAAAAATTCAAATTCATATTAAGTGTCAACTTCCGTACACGAGCGAGATAAAAATGTTATGACAGTGTTTGAAAAATATAAATGCTGCAATTAACTATTTATTTACTTATTAAAATGAAAAAGTAGTTAAGTACCTGGTTTTTCGTCTGTATATCGACGGTTAAAAGGTAATAAGGCATAAGCGACATTGTGATCGTAAATGAGTTATGAATGCCATCCTACTTAAAAATAGAGATTACGCGTAAGTAGGATGGCATTCAAAACTCATTTACGATCACAATGTCGCTTATGCCTTATTAACTTTTAACCGTCGATATCAATGTGCAATGTCATTGGTTAACAATAACAAATTGGTTTGATCACTGGATAAATAAACACTCATTGATCAATCTTGATCTTCTTGAATCAGTTCTGAAGCCTTTTGTTCATTAATAATTGTGCATCTGTGCTGATATATTATTATCCTAGTGATATTCTAACACATTTTTTTTTTAAATAACCTGCCTTAACACTAGTGACTAGTGTGAGAAATAACACAGATTAGTATAACATACATAGGTACATAAACTCACGTCTTCTTCCCACGGGAGTAGGCAGAAACTATAGAACGCCACCTGCTACGCTCCTTACATACTCCTTTTGCTTCGTTCACGTTCATACATCTGGTCATACACGCACGCCGGTTGCGAGTACTAGGCACCTGACCTTTTTGAAGAACATTTTTTTTTTTTTTTTTTTAGGTATAGCATCTCGTAGTTGACCTTGAGAGGTCGTGACTACTTAGCCGGACTTTCCTGTGGCTGCCTTAAGCGAACTCAAAGCCTCCAGCCAGGGGTGAAGAACATTACCAATGAGGTCTCTATATATCTTCCTGGGGCGTCCCCTCCCGGCGTTTCCACTCACATCTGCCTTGTAGATACCTTTTGTTAGTCGCCTTTCATTCATCCTGTCAACATGACAAAACCATAAGCATACTCTTTTAATTTTTTTTCATTATAGGTATCTTCTTTTAAACCGTACCGTTGCCACAACCTAAAAGTTAGACTTTATCCTGATTGATTTTTAGGATCAATCTAGGAATGTTTTATTGAAATACGAGTAGCTTAAGTTGATCCAATTTTTGTCAGTAATACTTCTTTTGACAACGGAATTGTTTTTCTCATTGAATAATCTTTTAATTACTGTGGTGTAATCGAAGCTTTTAGATTTTTTGCTGATTTCATCAAGAGCTGTATAACAGAAAAGTCCACCATGACAATCAGCTAAGCCATTATGATCCACAAAACATTGCTCTATGTGGTCAGTATCGAGATTTGTGATTATATTATCTAATGGTGTGAAATCTTCCGGGCTACCAGTTTAGTTAGGTGTACCTCAAGTCTCAATACTGGGTCTATTTTTATTCGTGTATATGAATGACTTACCATTATATTTAAAGGGTATCTGTGACGTTGTACTGTTTGCAGATGACACCTCTCTTATATTTAAAGTAGACAGGAACAGACAAAAGTTTGACGACGTAAAAAGTGCACTGTCGATGGTTACGGATTGGTTTACGACAAATAACTTAGTACTCACTGGTGCCGATTCCCTTATTCACAAACTAAACTAAATTTAAGTTCAGCGTATCTTTTTCTTTCTATTTCATTATGAAAAGGACAGAAGATAAATTTTAGTTTAGTCCTGTCAAATTAATCAGCGCCTGTCACTACTCTATACAAGTTTAAACGCGATTAAAAACTTGCCTACTAAAATTACGTCAATTTACGTCAAGCGCTGATTAATTTGACAGGACTAAACTAAAAGTATCTTCTATCCTTTTCTTAATGAAATAGAAAGAAAAAGATGCACTGAACTTAAATTTAGTTTAGTTTGTGAACAAGGGAATCGGCGCCTATGCCAAGAAAACGAAATGTATAAAGTTCGCCTTACCAAATGTTACAAATCTAGGTCCCAACATCATCTTAGATAAAGGGGTGCTTGAAACTGTAGGTTCGGCAGTTTTTCTGGGTATAGCGGGAAGGCTCAGTTCAACGTGTACGTTACCCCAGCAAAATAATGTCGAAAATAGTCATTTAAATCTTATAGATAATTAGTTGCCCAATTTCTGTAATTGTTGCGCATATTTTTAAATTTGTTGCTCTTATAGTTTATAGTTTTTTAGTTATTTCACAAAATCATTTCCTGCTGGGGTAACGTTTATAACGTTACCGCAGTCAGATATTTTTTTTTAAATGGGAATGTTGAAACAAATATTAGCTACTCGTATGTAATTAGTTGTCTAGACGAGGTAAATGTTGCACCTTATTTTGTATTTGTTCTTTCTTCGGCTGCGAAGTTATTCGAGATCCTGCTGGAGTAACGTTTGTGATTTTGCTGGATCTCTGAAACGGTTAAGCGGATTCTTATCATCTTTTGTACATAACTTCTTAGGAATTAGTTATAATTAGTTGTGCAATAAAAAAAACAAAATAATGCCCCGTTTAGAGGTTATTTAATTAAATATAAAAACACGTCAATAGGTCCTAACACTCTAAGTAAGAGCTTTAAAGACTTACTTTAAACGTTATTTTGTAGCTTGTAACTGCCTACAAATGTATGTGAAGTTTCATTAGTATCCTGTAAGTAACTAACAATTTATGACGATATTCAGTTCTCCACGTTCACGGTCACAATGCGCGCGGAGTTTTTTGGCCACCGATAAACCTGTATGTGGATATATGAACTGAATTTTATATCAATAATTAGTTGCGTAATTCGGTTTTATACCTGTAAAATGTCAGCGTAGTACATACAACAATTAACGAGAGAATAAAATAAAAGTCATTAGGAACCGCAAGACCGTGGTAACCCAACCAAGTTTAGGTGGTTACAAAACAGCGACCGCGTAGTACATTATGCTATCTTCTAAAATGTTTAGTATAATACATCTTACAAGTTCGGTACAGACGCGTACACTGTTAAATACGTAACAATATTATAATATCAGTAGGTACTATGAAAACATTATTATTATTATCTTTCGGCTACTTATTAGATAGGCATCTATTATTATGTGAACGATTGCACATACTTACCAAGGGTCTACGATAACACGTCCAAGTGGGACGCGGAAGGGGTACTTCATTGTTTGCATAGCGCACTAAACTTGACCATTAGTCACATAATTCATCTTGTAGAGTGCGTGAGAGTTAATCAATAAGTGTGTATATACACACTTATTGATTAACTCTCACGCACTCTACAAGATGAATTATGTGACGCTCTCACGCACTCTCTCGCATAAAGTAATTATATAATTACTTTATAATTAATGTGGACTGCTCCTCTTGAGGACCATAATTATTGTGTGTGGCTTAATTAATTAACGAACAAGGTAAGCTTGCATAATCTATCTACACAGAAATAGTTGCAATATTATTATTATTGGTACATTTTGATAGGTACTTATCTAAAATTGATCATTTTTTTTAAAGGCATATACTACTAAATATTGAATTATAAGTACATACTTACTAAATATTTAAATTTAAATAATGGAAAATGCCATAAAAGCAAAATTGCTATCTGTGATTGTTTTAAAGTTTAATTAATATTTTAAAAGTTCATTTGAAATGATTATTTTACCTGTGAATAAAATAAATTTAGGAAACGTAGTTCTTTTTTAACACTTGTGTACACATCTGTATTAAACTTGTAACACTATCCTACATATTTTGAAAGATAGCATAATATACTACGCGGTCGCTTTTTTGTAACCACCTAAACTTGGTCGGGTTATCAGTGATAGGAATAGGTAGTGCCTATTAGCCTAAACTTCGAAGAACAGAGACAAGAAACGGAGACTTCCTTAGGACTAAATTATTTCCGGCACATCTGTCTCGAAATTTCGAGACAACACTTAAATACATTTAAAAAAATGTGTTATTTGGAATAAGTAATTCGTCTATATTTATCTAAAGTTTGTCTATAAATGTGATAGTTTGTATGGATGTCCATTACTCAATGCCACTGAAAATGCTGATTTTGGTAGTGATATAGATTAAGGTGTGGAATAGCACATATGCTACTTCCTATTAAAAAAAAAGTATAGTTCCCATGGGATACAAAAACAATAGTACACGCGGGAAAAGCCGCGGGCATTAACTAGTAAAAAAAAAAAAAAACGTAAGGGTCCTTTCACACCACCGATATTGTCTGGCGATTTTTGGAGATTTCTATGCAAAAAAAAAACGAAAGAAAAATGCTCAAAAATCGCCGGTCGATATCGCTCTAGGTTCATTAAATAATTAATGGGCTCTAAAGGAAAAATAAAACACATAGAATATTGTTGTAACAAATATATGTATATTTATATTATTTTAAAATATGACGTAATTGGAAACCATGAAACAAAATGTACAGAAGGAAAGATTTAAGAAACAAATTTATGTTTATCTATCTTTAAATATCTATGTCATATTTATTTTACTGACGTTGAGGGATGCAATTTTTACTCAAATCAAAGTACAAATTAACCTTTGAAGTTTACAAATTAATATTTGAAGCATTTAGGACAATCAGTTTTAATACTGAACTACTAACTGTTCGGTTTTGATAAAGAACTTGATGCATCAAAAATTGCTAAGAATTTGAAAACCTTTATTTGTGTTACAAATACCATAAAAAATAAAGAACGATTTTAATTTAATCATCGTGATTCGATTCATCAAGTTCAGTATCAGAACCGAAATTTTCTTTGTCAGATGAGTCATCTAAGTTAAAATACACAATCATAATTTTTTCTATATTTTCAACTGTCAGGCGATTTCTTTTTATGTTAAGAATCCATTTATAAGTTGAAAATTATCTTTCAACATCAACTGAGGTTAAAGGCGCGTACATATAGTATGATCGCTCATCCTTTCCTGCTGTTATCGCTTCACATATGTCTCTAATTTTATCTAAACCGGGATTTCTGTCCATGACATTTACGAGTTTATTTTTTATAAGCTCAGATGAACACCAGCTAAGCACAGTTCTCACGTGATCAAATATTTCAAAGGATTCCGTTAGAGTTAAATTCGATTTTTGTAATTTCTTTAATCCAATTTGTATATCTTTAAAATATTCCTGATTTCAAGTTTTCCTTTTGAAGAACATTTTTGGCACACCTAATAGATAGCGCGTCGGAACTTCTTAAAAGATTTACAATTGTTTTAATTTGATCATAATATTTTGCATAATATGACACTGCCTCCAACCAAGTACCCCATCTTGTAATAACGGGTTCTGGAGGAAGCGGCATGTGGGGAAAGGTGTTTTTTAACAAGCGCACTCTATTAGGTGATTTTAAAAATATTTTTTTTAAAAAACAATATTCACAAAAACAATACAGGAAGATGCGCACTTAACAAACCGAAGTACAGGATTGAAGTGAAGGTAACCTGCGCGCACGCGGGGCGGTAAGGAGTAGGGGGGGAGGGAGTATGGCCTCCCCGCGCCGCACAGGTATGCGACCATGGCGGTTACCTTTTGTAATTTCTAAGAATAGATAACGAAACGCGCTGCCGTAAAATGTGATAATGTGATACCATTATTATGCAATTATTTTAATATCATGCACATTTTTAAATATACTTTAGAAATATATTTCATTAAGATGAAAGAAAAAAAGGTATTTGTATTTTCATTTGTAACTAAATATTTGCACATCATGTATAACGGTAGAATGTAAAGGGACCTCATTAATATTAAGATCATACCACTTTGTATACCTACATTCTGGCAAATAAATGAATTATTTATTTATTTTAAATACCGATAAAATCAAAATCAAAGCATTTATTTCAAATAGACCATTTACGGGCACTTTTGAATAGTCAAATGTCGGTCAGTCCAAGAAAAGTGAAGCTAAATTGCACGTTCCAAAGAGTAGGTCTCTATGGAGAAGAACGTGCAAGAAACTCCATGGACACTCTTTTAAATCATATTATGTGTTACATATAATGCCTTTTTTACACTTGAACTTTAGAAATCTCATTAAACGTAGCCGAGAGTGAGCTAGAAAGAAGATATTTACTTCGAAACGTGTACGGCTTCTTATTCAAATATTGTGATTCATTGTGTATTACGATCAACAAGTCATTTACAAAATGTTCTCCAAAAAAAAATTCTGAAAATTTTATGGTTGTAACGACTGTGTTTGTTATTTATTATGATATATCTAGTCGCAAACTTTAGGTAAATATAGACGAATTACTTATTCCAAATAACATTTTTTTTAAATGTATTTATGTGTTGTCTCGAAATTTCGGGACAGATGTCTCGGAAAAAAAGTTAGTCCTAAGGAAGTCTCCGTTTCTTGTCTCTGTTCTTCGAAGTTTAGGCAAATAGGCACTACCTATTCCTATCACTTTATCACGGTCTTGCACTTTTATTTTATTATCTCGTTAATTATTGTATGTACTACGCTGAAATTTTACAGGTATAAAACTGAACTAAGCAACTAATTATTAATATAAAATTCAGTTTATATATCCACATACAGGTTTATCGGTGGCCAAATAACTCCGCGCGCATTGTGACCGTGAACGTGGAGAACTGAATATCATCATAATTTGTTAGTTACTTACAGGATACTAATGAAACTTCGCATACATTTGTAGGCAGTTACAAGCTACACAATAACGTTTAAAGTAAGTCTTTAGAGCTCTTATTTAGAGTGTTAGGACCTATTGACGTGTTTTTATATTTAATTATATAACCTTTAAACGGTGCATTATTTTGGTTTTTTCATTGCACAACTAATTACAACTAATTCCTAAGAAGTTATGTACAAAAGATGATAAGAATCCGCTTAACCATTTCAGAGATCCAGCAAAACCACAAACTTTACTCCAGCAGGATCTCGAATAACTTCGCAACCGAAGAAAGAACAAATACAAAATAAGGTGCAACATTTACCTCGTCTAGACAACTAATTACATAGCTAATATTTGTTTCAAAATTCCTATTAAATAAAAGTCTGGCTGCGGTAACGTTATAAACGTTACCCCAGCAGGAAATGATTTTGTGAAATAACTAAAAAACCATAAGTGCAACAAATTTAAAAATGTGCGCAACAATTACAAAAGCTGGGCAACTAATTATCTATAAGATTTAAATGACTATTTTCGACATTATTTTGCTGGGGTAACGCACACCAGTTCAGCCGCCTACGCCGTCAGGAAAGTAAGACTGACGTTTTTCGTATTTTCATGGCGTTATATCCTTCGGTATTCTGCGGTGAAGCAAAGCCGCTGACATTTAAAATATTTATATTGGTTCTTCAAAAACGAGCTGTTCAAGCAATTTACGTGCTTGGTGCTAGAGTTTCTCTGATATTTTTTTTTCTTGAGATCTTTTTAAAGGTATTGGTATTCTCATGGTGGCATCACAAATCATCTTCGCCAAAATCTTATATACAGGGTGTGGCGTAAGTAGTGGTCCACCGTTCAGGATTCGATGAACCAGATAATTAACTATAACAATTAAAAATTTTAACCATTTTTACCCAAGGGTTACGAAAATATTTCCTTTCTGTCTTTTATTTACGAAATTTCTACCTTTTATTACAAATTTGTTTGTAGTTTCAACAAAAACCATTATTTTTTCATTTTGATTTCTGCTAATTACTGCTGAATACTAGAGCTATCATGATAAATAATGATTTTTTATGTAAATTTAGCTCTTTTGAAGAAAAAGTTGGTTCTTCTCTAATTTTAACCCTAATTTTTACATACCATCGAAGTTCAAGGGCGATTTTTGTAAAAAAAACGTACTACACTGTCAGTGCCCATTTATTTAATAATATGCCTACTAAATACCGATTTCAAAATGGTATCACTATAACAGATCCTATTATTTATCAAAAAGATATTCAATTTTAATTGAAGAAAAGAAGATTTTCATTAAACTACTTTTTTAAACTTTACTGCTTTTATAAACTTTACTTACGATATTTGCAAAAAAATACACTACAGTGTCAGTGCCCATTTGTATAAAAAAAACTACTGTTGCAGAGTTATCTAGACCTAACTTGTTACTTTAGGTATTTGAACAAAGAATTAAAAAAAAAAACAAATCACTTTATTTATCATTTATTATTAATCTTTGTCATGATTACAATCATTCAAATTAAACCAAATGTTCTAAATGGCCACCATTCGCAGCTATACACGCTCTGCAACGTCGAATAAACGACCGTTTAATTCGTCGGGCAAACCCGCTTTCGCTGATTTCTCTAGCTGCTGCCTGGATTCTAGTCCTCAATTGGTCAATGCTAGTGATTTCTTTGCTATAGACTTTTTCTTTTAGGCAACCCCAATAAAAGAAATCTAGGGGATTTAGATGGCGAGCGTGGTGGCCACAATATTGGACCTAAGCGCCCTATCCACCTATTTGGATACGCTGTATCAAGGTGCTCTCGTACTCTAACAGCGTAGTGAGCGGGACAGCCATCGTTCTGCAGCCACATGTCTTCTTGGACTTCAGGAACGACACCTTCCAGAAGCAAGGGCAAGTCAATTTGCAAAAAACTTAAATATCTTTCTGCATTTAATGTTTCTGGCAGCTCGTGTGGACCGATTATTTGTCCGTTAATGATTCCGGTCCAAAGGTTTATTTTAAATTGATACTGTGATCTGTCTTGCCTTATGAGTTGCGGGTTTTCTAGCTGCCAGTTATGCAAATTATGTAGACTTAAATATCCATCTTTTTTGCAGGATGACTCGTCGCTCCATAGTATTTTATTAAAAAACTGCGGGCCTTCTCTTATTCTGCGTAGCATTACTCTACAAAATGTTACTCTCAATTGATAATCTCTTGGTAGCAATGACTGTACCCTTTGATAGTGGTATAGGTACAGTTCATGTCTTTTGAGTATTCGATGTACAGATCTAGTTGATATGCCAGTTCTGCGACTTAAGACACGGACCGATGTTGAAGGATCTTCTGTAACTAAATTCATTACCTCTTCATCGTTGTGTCGTCGCGGTCGTCCTTCACCTGCACCGCCTACGCCTGTGCCAGGTATCCTTCCCTCGGTGTATGCGTTATGCACTCTTCCAAAAACTCGGTGGTCTGGATGTCTTCGATCGGGATATCTCTCCCGATAAAGTCGAGCTGCTTCTCTACCGACACCTCTGCATTCGCCATAAATAAAATGCATGTCAGCATATTCGCGCGGTGTGTACCGAGACATTTTTTAATTGTCACTGCACTACACGTTTGTCCAAATCGTTGAGCAAGCCAAAGTCACCAGTACACGTAGCCAATATCGCAGAGATCACCAAAACAACAAGTCCAATCAGTAGGCAAATTAAACAGAGTCCGGGGGCAGGCAGGGGTAAAAAAATGGCGGAGGTAAACACAGGCAGAATAAAAACGAAACGCATACGACGCACGACACGAGTGACGAGATCGTACTAAATCATTTCGAGATTTCTGAAGATTTCAACGTTAGTAATGAAAGAGATAGCAATACCCTACCATATCTCTTCCTTATCACTCCTATTGTGCGTAACTCGATTGCGAGAGCTTCAACCGGTTGTGTTAACAAAACAAACATGTCTCAGGCAAAAAAAGGTTCAGGGTTTTTTTACCTGACATGTTTGTGCTTTAACACAAATCACATTTGAATTGTAAAAAGTTACATTGTATCCGTTTTTTGAGTTTTTATACGTTTTGTAATAGTATTAACGCAACAAAGTTTAAAAAAGTAGTTTCATGAAAATCTTCTTTTCTTCAATTAAAATTGAATATCTTTTCGTTAAATTTTGTGGATCTGTTATAGTGATATCATTTTGAAATCGGTATTTAGTACGCATATTATTAAATGCATGGGCACTGACAATGTAGTACGTTTTTTTTACAAAAATCGCTCTTGAACTTGAAGGTGTTTTAAAAATTAGGGTTAAAATTAGAGAAGAACCAACTTTTTCTTCAAAAGAGCTGAATTTACATAAAAAATCATAATTTATCATGATAGCTCTAGTATTCAGCAGTAATTAACAGAAATCAAAATAAAAAAATAATGGTTTTTGTTGAAACTACAAACAAATTTGTAAAAAAAGATAGAAATTTCGTAAATAAAAGACAAAAAGGAAATATTTTCGTAACCCTTGGGTAAAAATGGTTAAATTTTTTAATTGTTATAGTTAATTACCTGGCTCATCGAATCCTGAACGGTGGACCACTACTTACGCCACACCCTGTATATAAATAAAAAACAAAAAAAAAACAAAAAGAAAACTAAAAAGAAAACACTTATACACTAAAAACAGCGATATTCACAAAATTAACACGTGGAAACGTGCTCCATTTCACTGGCTGCATAAGGTTCATAACTCATTTGTTGGGATTGGTATAACTTTTTATAACAAGATACCCTCTGACATCTCGACCTCTCCTTAGCTTACCTACTGACAAGTTATAAGAGTTCATATAATTGTATATTTTATTTGCCTGTAAGTCAATGTATTTTAATTTATTAGTGACATAATCTACTCATTACAATGTATTATTTTATGTAGTGGTATTGCAATATGTGGTTAGCTAGCGACCTCGACATTTTGATCATACCGTTCTTGCCTGAGCTACCGGCAGCAAGTTCGTCATTCTCTCTTAGATGTCACTGCTGGCGGTAGCGTCGGGGGTCGGGTTGCCTCCTTCCCTCAAATATGGCGAGAGGAGTGATGGTTGATGTTTGCGTTATGCTCGTGAACGGGTACTGCTTGTGGTGACTGGTCGTCTTGCTGACCATGGTTTTGTTATTAGTAATTAACTGTTTATTTATTTTACTTCGATGGTGCTAGTTTATCATTTGTGACTCCGAGTTAGAGCTATAGCTTTATGAAAGCGGGCACGCCAATAATGCCTGGAGGCTTTTATTTAGGTATTAAGTTCTGTTTACGTTTTATTTTTTTATATCTGCTTGAGTACAGTTTTGATTATGTTTTTGTCATATTGGCGTGTGCTAGCTAGCATATGGCAAATAATTTAATTTAATGTTTTGTGTTTCATAATGTTAATTACTTTGCATACGATTTGTATATAATCAAGTTTTGCTAACTGAACAGACAGCTGTTGTGCTGCTGGCGAGTTTGTTGCGCCACTTTTTCTTCCCAGCTAAAGCACTAGGAAGTGGTGAAGAGCGGGTAATTTTTGCGGGTCTTATGTAATTTTGACGTTCAAATAGTGCTGATTCTCAGCCTAGTTTGAATAAATTACGCTTGATTTTTGACTGGTTTCGCGCACGAGCGTAGCGAGGGCGCCTATATTTCGATTGCCAAAATAGGTCTTTCACCCGAGGTAAATACTCTGCTTTTCATTTCGAATATGAGGTTAGTAAATAAAACCTGATTGTGTAGTTAAACAGACAATATTTTATTTAAAAAAAATTACAATATTGGTAAGGTAATTTATCTATTTAAAATTTATATTAAAATTAGAGCAATTATTAAACACAAGCCAGAGAACTTGTTTACAAGTTTGTGTGGATTCGAAGTGGTACAATTTTTTGTTTTTCTTGGGTGGGAAATTATCAAATAATTTCTCCCGCTTTGGGCGTAGCGGGAGAGCGTATCAGACACGTGCTGACTAAAACCCACCAGTGTTCCTTCCGTTGCCTGTGTTGCCAGGGGCCACGGTATCCCTTTCGGACTTTCCCGCGACCCTGGCAGGACATTTTTGATACCTTGAGTTACGTTATTGTAATTTTCGTAGGGATCTCTAGTAAAATAAAATGAAATATGGCCTATGTTACTTCCTGATAATTTAGCTTAATATTGGTGAAAAAAAAATAGTTAAAATCGGTCCAATAGTTTCGGAGCTTATGCGGTACAAACAACCAAACCAACTGGGTTGTGAAGGTCAAATAGGCAGTCGCTCCTTGTAAAATACTCATATTCAGCTGTATCCGGTAAGACTGGAAGCCGACCCCAACATAGTTGGGAAAAGGCTAGCCTTTTCCCAACCCAATTATTATAATATCCATATCAATAGATGATGATATGGATATTATAATAATTTTAGTTTTTGCTTCTTACATAACTTCATTTTCTTAATTTAATGAATTGAATTATTTAATCATATTTATTTTTTGAATTTTTGAAATTAATTGATTTGATGATATTTATCTGCTAATTATTTTTGTACGTCATTTAATTAACTTTTTATTTATTAATCACTCAACTTTTTATCACGCATTTAATTGCACAGAGTGACACTTATAAAATTGACAAAATTGTGTATTGTTTTTGTATTTAATATGGGTCAAGAAACGAAAATAAATTATTTTTTAATTTATTTTTTATTTTTTAATTAAGATGGTCGAAACTAGTGATGGTAATTCGCATTAATCATGCTATTTTTTATGCAAAAAAGTCACAATACTTAATTATGCAACACCAAAAAATCACCGATATCCCGAGTGGTGATGTTAGGATTAGGTATACTTAGTAAACAACACAAAACATATTTATATTTAGATATCACGTCCCAAAACATAAATAACGGAAATCTTTCTTTGTTCACTTTCCGCAACACTAGTTCGAGGGTAGTTATAAAATTATAATCATTGATGTGTACAAAAGTCATCAACACAGTCATTAACGCTTAGATTACTCATAAATATGCGGGTGGTACCTATACCGAAAGGTCGAGGGGGTACGGATGTCAGTGACTTCAGGCCAATTGCGGTACTGAGCGCACCAGCTAAGGTATTCGAGATGGCTGTTCACAATTGCCTTTATACACAGATAGGCTCTCATTTGTCTGATACGCAACACGGCTTCCGTCCTGGGCACGGTACAACGGGGAACTTGCTTCACCTGATGACACAGTTGGTACCAGCTGTCGACGCTGGGCTTCAGGTTGACGTAGCCTATCTGGACTTTAAGAAGGCGTTCGACACAGTCGACCACGACATACTCTTGTCAAAGCTGGCGGTTATGGGCTGCACATATCATACTGTAAAGTTCTTCGCCAGTTATCTCCGAGATAGACGTCAGTATGTGGACTGTGGCGGACATTTCTCGGAGCCCTACTACACCAGATCGGGTGTCAGTCAGGGTACTAATTTGGGACCCTTATTATTTATTATTATGGTAAATGATTTACCAAAGGTAGTCAGGTCAACATGTATACTGTTTGCTGACGACCTTAAGCTATCTGCAGTCATAAAAGACACTGCGGACAGTGACATGCTGCAGCACGATTTGGATAGGGTCACCTAATGGAGTTACTGCAATAAGCTATACTTTAATGTATCAAAGTGTTTGGTGCTTTCATTCACTCGCACACGAATCCCACAACACCACCAGTACAGCATGGACGGGGAGCCGCTGCAGCGTGTCATGGAGGTCAAGGATTTAGGCATTAATTTCGCCAGTGATCTGCAGTTTCGGAAACACGTGGTACACGTTTGTAAAAAGGCGTACAGGAATCTGGGATTTGTGCTGCGTCAGGCAAATGACTTCACAAACATCAGTGCACTGAGGGCTTTGTATGGCTCCTCTTGTGAGGAGTCATCTGGAATATAATGCGGCCGTCTGGAGCCCGAGTGAAATAAAATACAAAAATATGCTCGAACGGATACAGAACAAATTCGTCAGATTTATTTATTTAAAGCTGTATGGGAGATACCCGGGTTACACTACAAATTAAAAATTAGGTGTGAAGTGGCACTAGCAACGTATATTTTCAAAGTTTTAAGAGATAGTATACAAAAGTCAGGTATACTATCAGAAATTGGGTTTAATTTACCGGATAGGTACGTGGCGCGGCGACGCAAGCCGCAGCTGCTGGTGGTGCCAAGTGCGCGCACTAACCTGCTGGGGCGCGCACCGCTGACTCGTGCGCTGCGCACTCTCAACACGGTGGCGGATGCCATAGACATATTCACCTGTACACTGGGTGAGTTCACAAGGGCCACGTACGTTTTAAGTTACTTTGTCGCATTAGATTTATTGTCTGTAATGGCAAAGGAAACATTTCATGTGATAAATAAATAAATAAATAATTAAATAATTCTACAAAATATTGCGTATTTGTCTTAATTCTCCTAACTTATTTTGTTATGTTTGTGGTCAATATATTCCTGAAAAAAATTAAGTGATGCTGGATGCGTATCACAAACTAGGATGCAATATGTCGTTGAAAATCCATTTCTTACACTCGCTATTAAGTTTCTTTTCGGATGACATGTGTTTAGTAAATGATGAGCACGGTGAAATATTTCAATCAAGAAATTGCAGTTTATGCAGAGTATGAGAAGCGTTATCTCGGTAGATCGGAGCCAGCTAAGCTTGCAGACTACTGTTGGAGCCTCCAGAGGGATACTGCCACTACTGACTATCAAAGGAAAGCCAATACTTAAAAAAAATTTTTTTGATGTAGAATAACAATATTTATGTCTAATCAATAATTGCGTTTCACTACTAAACTTGATGTGATATAACAATTTTATTTATATATTTCAAATAGTTTTAAGGTCGCGAATCATAATTACATACTGTGTACCCAGTGAATTTTTTATTTTACTTTTTTGCGTCGAATTAATTTACCTGTGTAAACAAAGAAAGAATAACGTTTATTTGGACACAGTTGGTGAAACACAAAAAAAATAACAGAATAAAAAAGTGAAAATATTAAATAATGTTTTACAAAAATAGTGTGTGCCTCACGGCTGCACCAAAAAGGTTCATTTCAGCATTAATGCCAGACAGATGCTGTCTGACGCTGGTTTTCTAATGAACCTTTGGGGACTAGTGACCCCCAAGTACAAACAGTTTCAACATACCTAATACATATTTTTTATACTTATAAATGAATACATTAATTAGTAATTAAATATAATAACAAAATATACGAAAACAACAACTGTCCCAGCAAAAACCTGTTCTTAGCGAGCTAAAAGATAGATCCGTGCACGGTACACTCATAAAGTGCCACAGGCCGCTGACCACGACGGACAATACACCGACAGTTATCTAGTTATCCGACAAGAAAAAAAGTTACTGTGGGTTGTTTGAATAAACAAACTAAATAGTTATAATATTAAAAATGTGATTATTTTTTTATGCGAATTAAAGAGCGCGTTTAATATCGCATTCGCCTTCGGTCGTCTCCTAGCGTGCGCTTATTCGCCAATAACGTTTGATTTGTACTAGTACACTTGCATATTTTATGTGATTAGTTCACACTTTCTGTCTTTTCACTTTTCTGTCTCCTAAGATACAGGCAATCCCTAGTTTAGGTTAATTTTTGTTAATCAATGTTTTTTGGGTCAATTGTTTTTTTTTTTACCCCATGGACACACGTCCATTGTTAGTTGACTAAGTCTAGTCTTAGCATGTATAACCTGTGTCTATGTATATTTTTGGATCAATCAATTTTATTATTATTATTTTCTTTTATTTGATTATATTTCATTATAATTATTTTTTTAAATATTAGAATTTAAAAAATATATATAAAATCATTTAAAAATTATATAAAATGGTAGCCCACCGATATCGGGAACAGGGTTTTTACGAAAAATTATTATTATTATTATTTTAGTTCCTATTTTTGTTTTCCTCGGTCTAGCCGGTAGAACTGCTGGGCACTTGCCCAGCAGTTCACAGAATTTCGCAACTACATTTCGAGAGAGAATGTGAATGCTAATCAATCCAATACTAGTCGAAATTACAACTAACTTATCCGAGGCGGGGTGCTAAAATGTTAGCAACAACTTGAGTAACTGTTAGTTACCCGCCATGGGAGTTATACCCTTATGCTCAGTTCAAGCTTAGCTTTTTTTTTCTCAGTTAGTTTTAATCATGGTCTGGCAGTTTCAGTAATTTATAATGCGGCCTACCCAAATGTCCTTTCTTTGGAATCGTTGAGCTACTTAAGTTCTAAGTTAAGCAGCACGACTACTGACAAATGCGTGCACCGACTGGACAGGTCCACTCAATCTGTGTAGTTCTTTCATCAAAAGACCATTTCAGAAATCAATCTACAACCTCTAATAACCTACTACATCAATCTAGATTATGTCTGGATTTTAAAAGAGATTGTGACCTGTGAGTTTTTTCGGCCATTCTTCACAGAATAGTCAGTTAGAAAACGCCGAGCTCATCTAGTTTTTAGGGTTCCGTACCCAAAGGGTAAAACGGGACCCTATTACTAAGACTCCGCTGTCCGTCTGTCTGTCCGTCTGCCACCAAGACAGTTAAAATTTTCACAGATGATGTATTTCTGTTGCCGCTATAACAACAAATATTAAAAAACAGAATCACATAAATATTTAAGGGGCTCCCATACAACAGACATGATTTTTTTGCCATTTTTATTGATACGAAACACTTCGTGCGCGAGTCCGACGTGTAAAAGTGTTTGTACAAACCTACTTATTATCACTGGTGTGCGGTTGACTATACTGTAAGACCTTGAATTACCACTTCATAAAATGTCGTGAAAGTTCGGAAAGCCACTCATTCCTCTGATCTAAAGGGGTAGATACCAACTTTAACGACAATATTTCACCAAGCCTCCCTGAACTTTAATGCTACAGATTAGCTACCAACTATCCCCGGACAATACATTTACATTAACAGACAATTCAGTGAAATTGAGATAAGACCCGCTAAACGCAGGGATTACAGGGCTATGAATATAATATATCTTATTTGTATCCAAGCTACCTTGTTCAGTGGGGTGCATATCAATTTTGGTATACCTTGAATATTACATGTAAGTAATATTAGAGGACAGTGTTATGATTTTAGAGTAAGACATTTTGGGCCTCTGTCAAATTATGAGGTATCCACCGGGCACAAAGCTTCCTGACCGCTAAACGTTCATGGAGGATTTTGTTCACTTGACTCATACCGATCCCTAAGCTTGTCCGAATCTGCTGATAAGTCACTCTTTTGTCAGTCTCTATCATACGCCGCACAACACTAATATTATCTTCAGTCGTCGCCGTAGAAGGCCGTCCCTCACGCAGATCATCGGTGAGATTAGTGCGACCACGTTTAAACTCATTAAACCAGTTGTAAGCAGTAGCACGAGATGGAGCTTCATCGTGAAAGGCCAATCGAAGTCTATCATAACATTCTTGTTGACTTAAATGACATCGAAAGTCATAAAAATAATTGTACGAAAATTTTCTCGCATTAAATTCATGCTGACGTGACATAAACAATTTTCAATTTGCCGCCAAATCGTAAACAAATGACAATTGTCTAAGAGTTCCATTTCCAAATTTGAACTGTTTTTTTATTATATCGTTTACAAGTGGCTAGTTCTAAAAACTTTCAGTGACGCCCTCGTATCTATATAGTTACATAAAAACGAAAAAAAAATTAGAGAAGATAGATATATTATATTTATCTTCTCTATTTTTTTTCGTCTATCTCATGGTGGTATTATGGGATAGGCCGCTCAAAAATATTGCGGGTCCGTGAACACCATTTTTTGATTGAGGGATCTCTTTGCGTAACATTAAGCTTTAAAGTGTTAACTTTTGTTAGAATCAAAACTATTTAGCTGGCAGGGGGATTGCCAGCTAAATAGTTTTTTTATGGAGATGTGAAAAAATTCATGGCAGTAGTACGTATAACGAAATTCAAAGGAAAACTATCACAGCTAAGTAGCCTTTACAAGTTAGTGAGTAATAGTCGACCAACTTTCATTTGCGGTTGGTGAATTGACCGTTACGTATATCGATGTATGGGGGAACATATTTTTCAACAACAATGTTGTTTGTTTTTGGGATAAATTCATCCCAAGTAATCCCAACTACGGAACCCTTGGCCGGTTTTTTTTTTATAAATTAAACTCACTTTTCGTGTTTGTCTGTGTGCCCGCGTTTTTCTTCCAAACTAGACTACGGATTTTGATACGGTATTCACCATCATTTAGGGATTTTATCCCGGAAGATTTATATGTATAATATTTACATTAATAATTAACTTGCACACATTTAGTGAAGAAATCTCGATGTTTTGTCAAATCGTAAAAATCGTGCGAAGCAGGGGTAGTCGATAATAATTTTATTAAAGTATAAGACGTACTTACATCAGAACGACGCATTTCCGAGTAAAAAGTCCTCGTTGAGGTCTTATACAAGTGCAAAAGAAAAAACAAAAAAAAACTATTTATTTCAGTACCACCGAAATAAATATTTCCTTACGCTGAATTGGTCAATGTGTGTCCAACCCACTAAGTCCATAAAATCTAAATACCTAGGTACAGTCAGCACCAAAAGTCGATGAACAGAATCAACGTAACAAAACACCTGTTCACAATAAAATGCCATAAGTTATAGTCGCAACTAGGAAACAAAATAGCCTGTAAACCAGAAATTTACAAAAGTCGTTAAACACGACTATTTCAAAAGTATCTGTGCACTAGTATTCCTAAAGTCGCCGTACACCATCAATCCAAATGTCGCTGAACATCATTGTATCAAAAGTCACCAAACAGCAGTAAAGACAAAATTAGGTTAACAAAGTATATTTTTAATGTTGCCGTATGTTAATATACTTTTGACGCTTATGTTGTTCAGCTACTTTTGGGACAGTGCTTGCTTGCAATGTATGTTAACACGTTAGTATCTATTTCAATACTTATTTACAAAGCAATTATATTTTATTGTCAGTAACCATACTAATCTATAATATGAAATAACATAAATATAACTCTAATGATCTACGAAGCGATTATTGTGACGGTACTTGTAATTTACTTTGCGCGAATCTTACAAAACCTACCTTCCTTTAATTTTTAATTTATTATTTCTATTCACATGACTTGTGATAATTTTAGTCTAGCGTATGATTGTCGACTGTCGTAGTCTGAAGTAATTGAAACGTTGTGTAAGTGCATAATTGTTTATTTATATTATTGAGATACATCAATCGATAAATATCACAATAATGCCGTATAATGTGCATATTACGGAGCATGAACGAATTGTTTTCTTGAAAGAACAAGGATACAATGTATCAGAAATTGCTGCAGAATTAGGAGTTTCGGTAAGTAATAAAACGTATAATATTATATCATATTTGCATTCATGTTTAACAATAATTGTAAGTAGGTATTAAGATCGAGATAGGAGGTCGATTAAATAGCGCGGGCTATATAGATATATTGAACGATGTTTTGTTGCCGACGACACAAGTCATGTTGCCAGAAGAGAGGCCAATAAACTTCGTTCACGATAACTGTCCAATTCATAAAGCACGTGTATGCCGAGTATGGTTTAATGAAAACACTGAGCAAATTTTGGAGATTCCATTCCCGCCGAAGAGCCCGGACCTCAACCCCATAGAAAATTTGTGGGGTCTTATGGTGCAAGCATGGGATCCCGATACACTCCGCACCCGACAAAATATAATAGCTCATGCAACAGAAACTTGGGAGAGATTTAGGGGCCAAAATATTTGTCAAAATATGGTAGGTAGTATGCGCGAACGTCGCCAGGCAGTAATAGACGCGAATGGACCTATACCCGCTATTAATTATTATTTTTAAATTAAATTTTTGATTTTGCGTTAAGATTTAAATTAAAATATCAATTTTTTTTTTTTTTTATAATTTATAAATATCATTAGAATTTTTGATTGTGCTATTAATAAATAAATGATTACGTTTTTAATTATACTTTTATTCAGTACTAAACACTTTGTTCTATAATAATAATATCAGCAGTTTCTATATTTAGTAGTAGTTAGTTTAGTCAGGTGAAATTAGCTGTTTAGTGACTTTGATACAATGATGTTCAGCGACATTTGGATTGATGGTGTACGGCGACTTTAGGAATACTAGTGCACAGATACTTTTGAAATAGTCGTGTTTAACGACTTTTGTAAATTTTGGTGTACAGGCTATTTTGTTTCCTAGTTGCGACTATAACTTATGGCATTTTATTGTGAACAGGTGTTTTGTTAAGTTGATTCTGTTCATCGACTTTTGGTGCTGACTGTACGTACATTTTTAACAAAACCCGTATTCTACATAAACAAAAGGGTTTCTTTAAAAGAAACTAAACTTGTTGTTCGCGCCATCGCGCCGTCTCAGCGGTCGTTACAGTCATGATAAGGATATTTATTTCACTCTCTTTACTTAAACTTTACTGGAAAGGGATGGAATTAAGTTAGGAGAATTTTATTTTCTTTGTTATTAAATGCTCTCTTTTCTAAGGCGTCATCTACACGGGCGAGAATACCGCGGCGATAGTCACGACGAATAGACTTCGATCCCAAATCGGCTGGAGCAAAGACAATCTCCGCAGATAGGGGTTCATGGATGGCTCAGATCTCAAGTGCGATTACAGCGCTTCTGCACAGACAATTGCTATGTTCCATCTTGCGCTGTATGCCCTGTTACCAGTGCTTGATGACCTTATAACTGCATCAGTGAGTGCAGTTCGCGTAGCTGAATTTTGGGCCAAACATGTTATATGAACTTTTTGCCAAGAAGAAAAAGAGTTACGGCGTGGTATCAAGTTCAATAGAAACTGTATGAAGCAATCTCCATACGGCAATATCATCGCCGTGATAATTTGATGGCACGGCGAGACCGCGATTCTTTCGCCCGTGCAGATGGCGCCTTAGAGACAGTTTTTCATCGGCCCTCCGTCCAGTCGTCAGTATTTTTTATGGATTGAGTGCTCAATCCTTTATTATAATCCTGCTAAGCTTTATTATTTCCAATTAGGGAGGAAACGCGGTCACGTGTTCGTTGGCGTCCATTCCTTACTAACGTATTTCTCCGTTTTTCCCCTGTTTAATGATACAAGTCCATATAATTTTGTACGATATAATGTATCTGCCACGGTCCCTATGTTTTGTGTATATATATACAGTGTGTCCCTGGATAAAGTGCACAAACGAAAATGGGTGAAACTAGACCATTAATTATCACCAAAAAAATTGGAAAAAAATAAAAAAATAATCGTTGAAAATTTAAAAAATTCAAAAAACTTGACAATATTTAAAAAAAAAAAACAAAGAAACGTACCTATTTTTTTCACTTGATGGTTGTATTTTAAGGGGTTTCTTTGTATTTAGTAAGCAGTATTAATTATCAGCCAACATTATTGTTTTTATTTAACGAAATTCCAAAGTTATTTATAAGATGCCTGTATGAAAATGCATACAGACGTCTTTAATAGGCAATAAAAAAGTAAAAAAAATCGATAGTAATTATTACGATAATTTTAAGATTTTTTTTCTAATTTTTTTGTCGATTAATTATGGTCTAGTTTCACCCATTTCCGTTTGTGGACTTTATCCAGGGACACACTGTATTATAAGTACGGAATGAACGCCAACGACAACATGACCACGTTATCTCTTAAGGGATGGGTAAACGCCGTTGACCTTGGCCATACAAATGAGTGTCCAGTTCACGCTGCCGCCGCCGCCGGCCCTTTCGGTTTCATAGGGAATATTTTATTTATATCTGCGCCTTAATACTTTTCGCTAAGTTAATAATAATAAGTCATTATATTGAGCTAGTTCCTAACTAGCTCAATGATAGGTGGGGATCGAAGTACCTTTTTTTTTGAAGTGGGAAATTATCAAATAACTTCTCCCGCCCTGGGCGGAGCGGGAGGGTGTGTCAGACTCTTACTGACTAAAACCCACCCGTATTTCTTCCGTTGCCTGTGTTGCCAGGATAACCTTTGACTTGTCACGTTTAACATGGCAATGTGGAGCAAGGATGTATGTTGATGGCAGCTGGTGCTAGTGCGACTTTATTCCTCGCAGATCTTGGGAGTTTTGTTGCTGACAGACCACGCTCAGAAAATAATTTGCTTCTTCCATAAATGTTACCTCTGTGAAGAAGATGTTTTTGCCATCCACCCGTATTTCTTCCGTTGCCTGTGTTGCCAGGATAACCTTTGACTTGTCACGTTTAACATGGCAATGTGGAGCAAGGATGTATGTTGATGGCAGCTGGTGCTAGTGCGACTTTATTCCTCGCAGATCTTGGGAGTTTTGTTGCTGACAGACCACGCTCAGAAAATAATTTGCTTCTTCCATAAATGTTACCTCTGTGAAGAAGATGTTTTTGCCATTCAGCGACAACAATAAATAGTCACTTTCTCGCTGTAAATTAATAAAGAATGCAATAAACCTTATTTATTTGACTATTATGTAACTTTTTACAAGTTTTTATTCAACAATGCTGAATTCTGAGAATGTTTTGAGAACAAAGCAAGAAATGTTCAGAGATTCATGATATCTAAAGATGTCTTGATGCGAAACGTAAGTTTAAGTAAGTATAAGTATAAGTTTTTAGAACCCTGTAAGTTGGAGAGCATTTTAATTTATGGCATTGTGGAAATTATCTTAAGAAATTGATGTACACACATCAAAAGTGTCTAGGGATCAAACAAGTTTTGCAAGTTAGTAATTATCTTTTAAAATATATTGTGTAACTCCTATACTTTTTAGGGTTCCGTAGTAAACAAGGAACCCTTATAGTTTCTCCATGTCCATGTGTCTGTCCCCACTATAGTTCAGAGACCCAAAAAAAAAAAGGTTGTTTTTGGGATAAATTCATCCCAACTTCCCAACTACGGAACACATCATTGTGCGTGGTCTGACACGCACTTAGCCGGTTTTAATTTTTAGTAAATTTCGTCATTTGAAAAGGGAATAGTTTTTGAATTTTGGTCATCACCTAGATGATAAATTCATCTAGGTAATGACCAAAATTCAAAAACTATTCCCTTTTCAAATGACGAAATCTTGTCAATTCTGTCGAGTCGTATTCCTATATAATCCTGCAACGGGTTTGAGGCCAAATCAGTAACATTTCTGCCATACTTCTGAGTGGAATCAATACAAAAGAACAGATTATGGAGAGAAGACGTCGTTTCAACTGAGAAGAAATGATCAGAGCCGTGGGAATTTTGGAACTACTATTAGGTATCCCTATTTTTGAGATGCTTGGATGTGATCAGTTAACTAAAATGTTACTACCTACTAGAGGCATGTACCAAGAAGCTCAGTTATTATAAATAACTAGCCTTACTATCCTAGCTGCCCCAGTAGAAGCTATCCGCAGGTCATTCATCCATACACTAGAAATCTCAACTCAAACAACAACAACATGTGTTTAGAATGATAACGATCAAAATAATTTGTTACAAAACGTACATTTTCCAGTGCCAATTTGCATAAATGACGTTTCCGGTAGGTTGCTGTAGGTAAATGGGCTATAATGGAGTATTATTTATGTTTATAGGCATCTAGGGCTGAATCTAGCCATGAAATTAGTTGTGCAATAAAAAAAATATTCTAACTGCACAAATGACAAATTTATGCAGAAAAAAAATATTGTTTTCAACGGGATCTGCAGTTTTAATTTCAGTTGTTACCTACATCAATGAATCAATTAATACCAACATAATCCTTTTTTGCTTTTTCTCGCTAGTCCTTTTTTTCGTTCGACTCCTGCCCTCGTCCCCGTTAATAGTTCTTTAATCGTCCATCTCCACATTGAAAGCAATTTCGTGCGCAATTACAATGAAATTAGAATGTTTACAAACCATAAAATCACTTTTCAATAAACAATACAAGGACATAATATAAAAACTGAATTACGTGTGCTTTTAATATTTTGATAAATTGTATCGCAGAGTATGGTTAACTATGGCCTAACTATGGCGGAGCAGATTGGTATCGTTCAATGTTTTCTATTATCTTTGTTTTGCTCCAGTTGTGTTTCAGAAAAGGTGAGTGGCAAGGTGATCTTTTAATACAGGTTACTACGTAGTTCCTTAATTTTCTTAGAACTGTAGGGCCAGGAATTGTAAACATCTGATAATTGCACTGTGACTTGACGGATAAATTCACGGATAAAGTCCGGTCAGCCGACTAGTCACATTGTAATATTTTAAGTTCTTAGGAAAATAATAACTCAATTAATAATATTTATGAGATCTATTCTATTAAATGGACTTATAGATTTTTGTCGTAATAAGCTAAATCTTCTAAAATGTTATACTACTTGTGGATACTCGAAATTTTTATTGTTTATTTTATTTTATTTTTTTAGAAAATAATAATTTTTAATAATCTTTATTCGAACAAAAAACGGTACATTTACAATTTATTGCGTACGATAATAGCCACATTAGTTATAAACGTTCTGTGTTGTTTCTCAAAGAAAATACATTTTCTCAAAGAAGATGTATTGTCGGCCAGGGTAGGCCAGAATGTTCCCGTAATACCGTGCTCAATACGAAAGAGTGTCTAACAGTAGGCACGTTCCATAGCTGATATAAGTCATGTGTAGGCAAACGAATGGGTTTGTATGCCATGACTTTCAGCTCGCTCTCTCCAAGTGCAATCACTTTCCAGCTGCATCCCATGACGATATATGTACAGTCCATTAAAATGGAGTGAGCAAGAGCAAAGTAAACTGTTCTCAGGGTAGAAAAATTGGGGAGGTTCTAAGATTTTTAAAAACAAAAATTAACTTTCTTACTCTAGAGACCAACGAATTTATTTGCTCACCCCATGTCAGCGCACTGTCAAGAACTCCAAGGTATTATATGGAATCCGTGCGTATAACTTTGGTAAAATCACAACCAATATTATTTATTGTACCGCATACATGAGCTGTCAGACAGTAGGTTGGAGTTGGCTGTGATGTTTTCGTCGGACTAAATGTGATGAACCTAGTCTTATCCAGGTTACGTGTGAGCAAGTTTTGCGTTATCCACGTCATGATAGTACGTAGTGCAGACTCTGTAAATTCGCAAGCTTCGGTCCAGTCACTGCCATTAACCAGGATTACGGTGTCATCAGCGTAGGTAATTATTTTGGAGTTGACAAGCGTAACTTTGCAGAGCTCATTAATATATTAGGAACAGGGTGGGTCCTAGAACACTACCCTGTGGGACACCGTAGGAGAGAAATGCTTCTTTGCTAGAATGGTTTTAATTTTTTACTATTTGCTAACGACTACTTAAGGTAACTCTTGAAAATATCCAACGGCAAGCTTCTTATGCCAAACATTTTAGTAATTAAGACGGGAACCGAGACAGTGTCAAAAGCTTTGGAGAGCTCTAGGAAGATAGATATGGTCTTCTTTCTATCTTTCTTGATCTCTCCAAAGCTTTTGACACTTTATTATAAGTATTTTGGTCTATTGTACCCAGTAATTCTAGTACAGCATCTTCCGTCTTTCTGCCAGATCGAAACACAAATCGGTTATCAGCCAGAATATTTTGCGAGTTGAGATAGTCAAGCAAGCGTTTATTTTGTATTTTTTCTAGGAGTTTAGATAGGATAGATAAAACCATAGGTGTCTGTAGTTAATGACACTGTCTTTGACACCACTTTTGTGAATAGGGTGAATTACGGCTTTTTTAAAATCAGTTAAAAAGCTTAACAGCGTGACAGATGGCAAGGTTAAAAGCGTGACAGCTGACTGGGACAAGAATGTTTTTGGCACCAAATATCACAGTAGCCGGGATACCATCCCATCCTACAGCGCTTTTAAGCTTGAAGGCAAGAATTAGTTGCTCGATTTCTTCGTTGTTTGTGTTTAAGATGGCCATTGAACTGGAATGGACACCAAGCAAACCAGCAGTAGCATAATTTGAGGAATTCCTGATGTCAGATGCGAACTCCATCCCCACATTTGCGAAATAATCGTTAACCAAATCAAGCGATTGAGATAAATCCGTAAGGGACAGCAGTTCACTAGCAGAAGTCTTATTCGTTTGAAGATTGGAGATGGTTACACGACTGCCCAAAAAAGGAGTGTTAGGTTGTCAGGGTTCATGTATGTTTGTGAATTTCTTTATTCCACCATAACTTTTAAACGGCTTAACCGATATAAATATAAATGTATTGTTAGAAACGTTGTGTTATCCCGGGTAACATAGGCATGGAAAAATGAATGAAAATTTAAGCAATATAATGGGGGAGCCATGGTTCAAGTTTTTTTTTTTTTTCATTAAAATTTTACTACTTCATCGTCTAGAGCTTGACCGTTCCGGAGAACACTGAAATTATTCCGACGATGCAATATGTTCAATATCATTTCATATTTCGATGAAATTTGGAAAGTTCATAATGGAAAGTAAGAATTAACAAATATTTTATAAGGAATTATTCTTTCGAATTTTGAATAAAACAAACCGAAATGACTAATGCTCCGTGCATCATTAAACTTCCGTCATTCGTAGTTTAAAATAGGATGTATGTTTGCGAGTGTGCGTGTAAACGAAGTGTACTGTCTAGGTAAGTGTCTGTCAGAGGCAGAGTTTTAGTATTGAGTGTTACAGTGTTAAAATGCGGGTCATTGTTGTTTTTTTTTTCTCATTGTGTATTAATCATGGTCTGGCAGTTTGAGTAATTTATGCGGCCTACCCAAATGTTCTTTCTTTGGTATTGTTCGTCGAATCGTTGAGCTCCTTAAGTTCTGAGTTGAGCTGCACGATTACTGACAAATGCGTGCACTGACTGGACACCCTGTCCAGTCAGTGCACGCATGACTGGACAGGTCCACTCAATCTGTGTGGTTCTTTCCTCAAAAGGACCATTTCAGACACCAATCTACATGGCCTTCACATGATCTGACCAAGATTATGTCTGGACTTTAAAGGAGACTGTGACCTCTGAGTTTGTTTCGGCCTTTCTTCTCAGAGTAGTCAGATAGGAAACGCCGACCTCATCTAGCTTTATTTTAAAAATATGATTGACGTGTAAAAGTGTTTGTACAAACCTACTTACAGAAAAAAAAAACAAATTACATTTAGAATACAAAAGTGGCCTGATAAAAAATAATGTTGTTTAAAATTATTGAGAAATACAGAGTTAACATGAATACAAGGTACAAGCAAAGCGAGGCGCAACCTGACAGATAGGCCAACATCTAGTCATGTGTCAAAAATTATAATTTTTAGATTTTGGTAGGTCAGACTCGTCTTTGATTATTAGGTGTTGAGCTCCATCCTTTTCTCGAAGAAATATTTTGCCATTTTTTACCTACCAATAGCGGTATTCATTTGAGCTGGCAAAGCATCGGGCTAGGAAAAACAGGCGTATTCACCTTAGGGTGCACAGGGCACACCACGTTTTTTAAACGCGCTGTTGACGCGCGTTTGTAGCGATACAGACGCGATACGCACGCGAGTCAGACGCAGCCTGTAGAGCTTCTGTAGGATAAAAGCGCGTCGTCGACGCACGTTCCTAAAACGCGCGTCAGCGGCGCGTTTAAAAAACGTGGCGTGCACAGGCCCTTAGATGAGAGATTTTCAGACACGAACACAGGTTTAGCGGGTCCCTCCCGCTCCGCCCAGAGCGGGAGAAGTTATTTGATGATTTCCCACCCTCAAAAAACGGTGGCCGGAAATCCGCCTGGGATTCCCGATCTCCAGGGTGTCTGCTGCGGTGGATAGGGGCGTCAGGGTGCGAAGTTGCCTCTTCCTCACCCATTCCGCCTCCTCCTTCACGAGCATTACTGCTTCGCAGAAGGAGGTGACGGCTTCCCATGCCCTCTCGCTCCGCATCATGGCCTGGACCAGAGCCGGACGCGAGAGATCTCCGCTGCCAATCGCCTCCACGAGGACCCGGCGATGCTCTGCCCAAGCCGGGCAGACCTCCACCGTGTGCTCCACCGTGTTCTCCAGGAGATCCACACAGTGGTGACACCCAGGCGTTTCCTCCCACCTTAGCTGACACAGGAACCTCCCGAAGCTGCCATGTCCGATGAGGACCTGCGTCAGGCGGAATGTGAGGGTACCATGGCACCTTCCTAGCCACTCCTTAAAAAGGGGACGGTGAGCTACCCATTGCTCACCGTCCGCAAGTCCGCGCCTACGGTGGCCGGAAATCCGCCTGGGATTCCCGACGCCCAGGGGGCCAACCATTACCTCTTATAGCAGTATTATTATAATATTACTTCACAGTGAGAAAACGATGGAGCTGTACGGGACTTATAGCTCCATCTCTTTCTCACGCTGAAGTAATATTGAAATAATACTGCTATAAGAGGTGATGGTTGGCCCCCAGGGCATCTCCTGCGGTGGCTAGGGGCGAGAGGGCGCGAAATTTGCCTTTCTCTCAACCGTCCCGCCTCCTCCTTCGCGAGCGTTACTGCTTCGCAGAAGGAGGTGACGGCTGCCCATGCCCTCTGGCTCCGTACCATGGCCTGAACCAGGGCCGGACGCGAGAGGTCTCTGCCGCCGATCGCCTCAACGCGGACACGGCGGTGCCCTGCCCAAGCCGGGCAGACCTGCGCCGTATGCTCCATCGTGTACTCCAGGCGATCCACACAGTGGTAACACCTGGGCATTTCCTCCCGTCTTAGCCGACACAGGAACCTCCCGAAGCTGCCGTGTCCGAGGAGGACATGCGTCAACATTTTTACAAATATCATAATTTGGCAAATATGGCTATTTTATTGGATTTTCTAATAGTCAAATTATAGTATTCATTAGAATTTTTTCACTTAATGCGCGAAATTATTGTTTTTTTCATAGGTAGAAATACATAGAAGACAGAAGTGCCAAACTCAAGTCTTTGCGTATACATATTTCAATACCATATTGTGAAAAAAATACTTGGTACAGATATGCAGTATTATACATTTTTACATTTTTAGAAAGGTTATTTTATGCTTTTTGCGATACAGCTTAATGATTTTAAAAGTATAGAAAAATATTTCAGTAATTACTTAAAAAGTGACATACCTTATTTTTCACTTATATTTTTTTTTGTCGAAGGTTTTCAATGTTACCCACGTCTGCCCAAGCGCTACTTTTGTGTTGACTAGGTCTAACTATTCATAAATAGAATGCAAAAAAAATCAGCTATAGATATTCGCGGTTTTAGAAGATATGACAAAAAAAACTGATAAAAGTCAGATCCCGAAAATTGGTATCTTTTGCGGTTTACCACTGACACCATTCACATGAACAATATGGAATTTTCTTCAAAATGGAATTTTGGATATTTTCTTCATTATTTCGTGATAACAAAGGGACCTTATCAAATTTGCACTCGGTTTGCGTGGGAAATTACAAGATAATAATGATGTAGGTACCAATTCGATATTGTAAATTGAGTATATAAAGGGAAGCAAAAACTATTCGAACCATCTATATCAGTGTAACTTCAAGTGAAGCAAAGCTCATCTACGCCTATTATTTCTGCAGATTATGAAGTGTTAAAATGGCTTCCTTCAGCTGTACCAAGAGACTTCATAATCCCCTATATCGAGGGTGGCAAGACCATGGAATCTTTATCCAAAGTTTTAGTGGAAAAACTCAATGTTTCTGAAAACAACTTGTGTTTTATAATTAGTGACATACAAAGGCACATTCTTCCTATATTCAACAAACGCTGGGCCCTGGCATCTCGGAAAAAAGAAACATTTTTACAGAAGTATTGTACTTGGTTGGACTCAAGGTATTCGTTAAATTTACCTGATTCTGAACAATATTCTACACCATCAACATCTGGCCAACGAGGAAGAGCTTGCGTGGCTTATGGGGACTCCTCAGAATCTACCAAGAAGAGGAAAAACACTCTTCTATTCCATGAATATGGCTTCGAGCATATAAAAAACGCCTATGTGCAGGGACTACGGGCTTTACGTGAGTACACAAAAGCTCATCTTGTCGAAGAATTAAGAACCGCTGACACTCAAAAGAAATTAGATATCTCAAGTAAGTGGAACGACTCAGACCAGATGGAGATTATTTCCGATACGGAAGCATTGAGTGCTTTTATAGATTTGGATCTAACAAAAGCACAACATATGTACCTGAGAAACTTAACCTACGAAAGTGTTGTATATTCCCGCCTTACTACAAAATATAAGAAATAAAAAGATCCTGTTATCCACCATCTTCTACAATCGAAATCACGAATACTTATGCTAAAGTGATTAATATCCAAGATTTATTGGATCTTTTACTGCTGCTAGAATTTTAAAAATCGATTCTGTTTTCCAAAAACAATATAGAACATTGATCCACTATTGTAAATGGGGATGTGATGGCTCACCTGGTCAAACCCAATACAAGCAAATACTTGTAGAAGAGTCGGAAACAATTTCAGATGTCAATTTGTTCTTCACTTCATTAGTCCTCTTCAGATTAGTTGATGTGCAATCGGGATCCGTTGTTTGGCAAAATCCGGTACCTTCATCTGTCCCTTCTTCTTTGCAGACCCATTTCTATTGAGTTTTGTAAGGAAACTCCAGAAAAAACCAAGACAGTTGTCGATGATATCTCAAGTAACAAATTAGGGCTGCACAAGCATCACTTATAAACAAAGACGGTGTTGTAGTAAACGTGAAGCATGAACTATTTCTAACGACTGTTCGTCGATCATCGATGGAAAGGTGGCTCAGGTCCTTACAGATATTCCATCTGGTTCCACGTGCACGATATGTGGGGCTACTCCACGGCTAATGAATGACCTATCGAAAGTAACTGCCAGACCTGAAAACGAAAACGCCTACCAATACGGATTGTAAACCTTACACGCCTGGATTCGCTTCATGGAAATGATATTGCATATTTCCTATAATCTTTCGTTTAAAACTTGGTCTGCTTCAACTGAAGAAAATAAGAAATGAAAAAAAGAACTTGTTCAAAAACGTTTCAGGGAGGAGTTGGGATTAATCGTCGACAAACCTTGGCAAGTTAGCGGGAATACGAACGATGGCAATACCGCACGAAGATTCTTCTATAATAGCACTTGCTCATCGGAAATAACAGGTGTAGATGAGGCATTGATTAAACGCCTATACATTATCTTGCAAGTTCTTGATTCTGGAATGATTATCGACCCTGAAAAATTTGGGGAATATGCAATAGAAACTGTAAAAATCTATGTAAGTATTTATGATTGGTATTATATGCCATCCTCCGTTCATAAAATACACATACACGGCCCTAGTGGACCCCTACTTTTGTGCTGACGACATATCTTTGAGGCGCGCGTGGAATACGACGCGCCGTCGACCCGGGCCTGGTCCTTACCGGACGGTGAGCTACCCATTGCTCACCGTCCATAAACTTAAGTTTGCACCGGTGGGGCGGGCGATAAAGATACTCAACAGCGTCTCTCTGCGATTGGATATCTGTACTTGCTCTTTGGCGGAATTCCAGAGGGTGACACTTGACATACTGTCCTCTGTATGACTTAAGACTGAGGACTTAAAATAGACTCAGAAGTCTATTTTAAATTTAATTAAATTGGGACTACATTGTTGTATTGGGTCACTTGTAAAAACACATGTAAGTGGTAATAAATAAATAAATAAATGTACATGTCGTGGTCCAATCGTAGAAATGGCCATATCGTGACCTGCCTAGTAATTTCACGATACGCCGCCATTTCATGATTTGGCCAGTTATATCACGATGCGCCTAGACGAAAGTCGGGCGGATCGATGAAAGCTACCTATTTATCGATATTCTCAGCTGACCACTGAGCATATCGCAAAGTAGTTGCATTTCACGCCGCTATTGGCACCCCAGCCAAATGGTTTTTTTTTTTGTGTGGGAAATTATCAAATAACTTCTCCTGCTCTGGGCGAAGCGGGAGGGTGTGTCAGACTCTTACTGACTAAAACCCACCCATGTTCCTTCAGTTGTCTGTGTTGCCAGAGGACTCGGTAACCCTTTCGGACTTTCCCGCGACTCCAGCAGGCATAGGCCCTTGAGCCTTGAACAATATGGCGGATGTTAGATGGTCAAATCATGAAATGGCGGCGTATCGTGAAGTGCCCAAGCTGATCACGGTATAGCAATTTCTACGATCGGACCATTCATATTAAATTTAGATGTAGCACAGAAATCTCCATGGTTTGACATGCCAACATTGAACCCGCGCAAAGCAGGTTTTTTTTCAGGAGTGCCAGTGCCCAAATCAATCTCACCTACTCGTCGTACACCCTGCTAAAAAACAGACGAGGCATTGACGAAAATTCTCCAAGGCACACTAGTCAGCGTGGTGTTTTGTGACTATATACGCTTCCGTAAATGAATAGTGCAAAACAGAAATGACCCTGAGTAACCAGCAGTGAAGCTGGGGCGGCAGAGGGTGCGGAGAATCCCTTGATGCGATCCGGCCACCAACCGATGTCCCTGACCCTGGCTTGCTTAGCCAGGACGTTACAGAGTGATGATCGCCTTTATGAAATGGAAAACGAGGCAAGTGAAATAGTAAAGCAAAAAGAGGCAATAGTAAAGCTGAACAAGCGATACTCACTAAATGTTATCCAAGTTTATGCCCCTACGTCCTCAAATGATGATGATGCAGATGAGCAGTTCTACAAATATATAAACAAAGCCCTCACGAAAAACCCCTGTCACTATACCATTGTGTTAGGAGGCTTTAACGCTAAAGTAGGCCCGCAATTAGGTAAGGAGAGATCCGTCGGTAGCTTTGGTCTATGCACGGCGCAATAAGATAGGTCAAAAATAGAAATAGAAATCATTCAGACCCTGGTTGACTTTCTAGAAATGAAAAACTGTACTAACTCTACTTACTTTCTTTAAAAAACGACCTGTAAGAAAGTGGACCTGGGCCAGTCCTGATGACAAGACCAAAATACCAGACAAGGGGGAATGGTCAATTTGCATCTACTTTCTTACATAACTTTAAAACTATTTATTTTTAAACTATAAAATACAAATATTTGAGACCTTCACAACAAGCCCTTTTTTGACCCCTCCCCACCATCAAAATTGACCCTTATATTCGAAATTCATTTATTTAAGTTACACGTTCGTATTTGGGTCACAGAATATCATATGTGTACCAATTTTCAACTAGGGTTCCGTTTTTTCTTTTTGAGGTACAGAACCCTAAAAATAACATAGACTATATGATTGCTTCCCAAAAACACGTAATAACTCATGTATCTGTCCTCAGTCATTTTAAAACCGGAAGTGACCATCGTTTGGTTAGAGCTATGTTGAGATTCGACTTATCTGTGGCAAGAAAGAAATTGATAAGAACCCGAATCTTCATACGAAAGTCAAGATATTGTGTAGTTACAGGATGAGTTTCGTTCAGAACTAAAAAATGCTTTAGATGGATTGGAAGAGTTGAATTTCCACTTCGATGACCTAAATCGGAAGTTGTGCGGTACGAGTATATATTATGAACCGTGGTAACGATTCTACACAAAAAGAGAGATTGCTTCAAACTTCAAAACTACCGACCACTAAGCCTTTTCCCTCAAGTATACAAGATTTTCGTCAAAGTTCTGTGCCACAGACTCACACGCTAGTTGGATGATTGCCAGCCCATAGAATAGCATGCTTCTGGAGCGAATACTCAACGATCTGTGACAATTGGTGGCAAGCCGCTGGAGGTGGTGGATCATTACGTATATTTGGGACATAGTCTATCTTTTGGAAGAGACAATCAAGGAAATCTCGAGATGCATACAACTGGGCTGGGCGACATTTGGCAATCTGGATGATGTTTTTAGGGATTGGAAGATACCACAATGCCTGAAAACGCTTGAAAACCAAAAAAACAATGTGTCGTACCTACCACGACATATGCGGCCGAAACTGGCTCACTAAAGAGCCCGTGTGCAAAGTCCAACTTGCATTAAAGGCTATTTAGCGCGCCATATTAGGCCTATCTCTGAAATACTGAGTCCGTAACTCAGAGATCTGACGTTAACATGGCAGACCAATGGCTAGGTGGGTGGACGACCTATAGAAGATCGCAGGAATGAGACTCGCATGGGCCAGGGAAGCATGGCACAATAGGGGGGAAGCCTAAACTCAGCAGTGGATGGAACAAGACTGCCAATAATGATGATGACAAAACAAGATTTTTTTATACAACTTTGTTCCAGGTAACATACCTCAGCGTAGAGCACCCTAGAGTGACGTACTTCAATCCCAAGTTCCTGACATTTGCGAATCTTACATCTGTGAGGTACGGCCGCGCCAATCCTATCTACTACGTTGGTCTTAACTTCGAATGTATTGTACCCTTCGACACTAACATCTATGTAAGTACAAAGTATATAAAGCTTTTCTACTATTCTTTATCTGAAAAGACTATGAAGCTTTATAATATCGGCAACAAAAGAAACAAAAATAGACCGCGCACTAAAGCTAAGCGATATGACCGCCCATTGTATATTTTGTAGTGTTTGATTTATTTTGGTTATGTATTGTTGTGGTGTACAATAAACTATATATAAATAAATAAAGTTAGAATTTTATACATCAAAAATAAAATATCATGATGGCCTTGAGGTTAGGCAGATTCTGAAAGACAAGTTTGCAGGTTTAAACCTTGAATGTGATAATGTAAAGGTTTTTATGTTATGTCTACGACATGAGTTGTGGAGAAAGAAAACATTATCATGAAACATGGATTTAGAAGAGCTAAAATCGCCAAACTATTTCTATTTTTATTCTATTTCTATATTATTTCTATTTTCGTATTAGTTTCGTGTTACCGTACACCCTGGAGGTATGTTGTACAGATTTTTTTTTATATTGTTTATTTACATAATCAAATTAAAAGATGGTTAATAACATTAACTAAAATAAATTAAAACTAAGTTATATCTAAAAAAGGTCCTCAGCATTGTACCGCGGATGCTGGCGGCATTTCCTCGCTGAATTGCAACGCTGATGCGTTGCGCGAGAAAGCCGCTAGCTTTTCGGTCACCATTTACATTAACTAGACGTTTTACTTTTTTAAAATTTTGACTAACTATATTTGTAAACGACTGACTTTAAAAAATAACTGTTAGTCGTAGGACTGCACCTCAGTAGTGAAAACTTCTTAGCTTTACCCGAAATGAATAAGCTCTCTATTGCAGTCTTTTTTTTTTTTTTTTTTTTTTTAGGGTGAGAAATCGTCAAATAACTTCTCCCGCTCTGGGCGGAGCGGGAGGGTGTGTCAGACTCTTACTGACTAAAACCCACCCGTATTCCTTCCTGTTGCCTGTGTTGCGGGGGCCTCGGTGACCCATAAGTACCTTCACGCGACCCCGGCAGGCATCGGCCCTAGTGGACCCCTACTATATTATGTGCTGACGACATCTCTTTGAGGCGCGCGTGGAATACAACGCGCCGTCGACCCGGGCCTGGTCCTTACCGGACGGTGAGCTACCCATTGCTCACCGTCCGCAAGCCCGCGCCTACGGTGGCCGGAAATCCGCCCGGGATTCCCGACGCCCTGGGCGTCTCCCGCGGCGGCTAGGAGCGAGAGGGCGCGAAACTTGCCTTTCCCTCAACCGTCCCGCCTCCTACTTCGCGAGCATTACTACTTCGCAGAAGGAGGTGACGGCTGCCCATGGCCTCTCGCTCCGTACCATGGCCTGAACCAGGGCCGGACGCGAGAGGTCTCTGCCACCGATCGCCTCCACGAGGACACGGCGGTGCTCCGCCCAAGCCGGGCAGACCTGCACCGTATGCTCCACCGTGTCCTCCGGGCGATCCACACAGTGGTGACACCCGGACGTTTCCTCCCGCCTTATCCGACACAGATACGAGTACCTCCCGAAGCTGCCGTGTCCGGTGTGGACCTGCATCAGGCGGAAGGTGAGGACGCCGTGGCGCCTCTCCAGCCACTCCTCAAAGAGGGGACTTATCGCCGCAATCGTGGCGTGCCCAGCACTGGGTTGCGACAACCGTACTTCCCATGACGCCATGAGATCCCGCCGGAGCTCCGTCCGCTGTGCCGCGATTTCTCGCGGCAGCGGACCAACGCCCCGGCGTTTCGCCTCCTCGCGCCACTCCCATACGTGCGCGAGGACTTTTGCCTCCAGATCCCATGGCGGCAATCCGGCAAGGAGGCTCACTGCCTCACAGGAGACCGTGCGGTATCCCCGGACCATCCGGATGGCCATGACCCTTTGGGCCGCGCTCAACCGGCGGGCTGGCCGCAGCGCCAGAGAGCGCGCCCATACAGGAGCCCCGTAGAGGGCCATGGACCGCACGACCCCCGCGTAGAGCCTCCGGCAGGAGGCGTTTGGAACCCTAGATTGGGCAGGAGCCGCTTCAATGCAGCGCCCACCCGCTCCAGTTTGGGAGCCAAACGTCAGAAATGCTCCACGATGTTCCACCGGCTGTCGAGGACGAGTCCCAGGTAATTCATCGTCGACTCGACGCCGATAGAAACCCCTCCTACCGTTATTTGGGACCCCAACGGTGGCGCGTTCCGAGGACCATGAAAACACATGGCCTCGGACTTGTGCAGGGCCACCTCGAGTCCCAATTGCCGGATCCTTTCGACGATTGTCGCAACCCCACGTGCCGCTAATTCGGCCGCCGCCTGGTGTGACCTCCCCTGCGCCAGGACCAACGTGTTGTCAGCATAGTACACTACGCTGATGCCGCTAGGGAGGTCGGCGCGCAGCACCCAGTCGTATCCGATGTCCCACAGATGCGGCCCCAGGACCGATCCCTGTGGGACACACTCCCTGGTGACCGGGGTAGATGACGGCCCTGTCCGTCAAATAGGCCTCGACCACACGACAGAGGTAGGTCGGCATCCGGTGATACCGGAGTGCCTCCCTGATGCAACTCCAGGGCAGGGTATTGAAGGCATTGGCTATGTCTAGAGACACCGCCAAGACGACCCCACCCTGGGCAACAGCATTCCCCGTCGTCAGGGCTCGCACACGCATGATGGCGTCCACCGTAGAGCGCCCTCTGCGGTAACCAAACTGGCTCTCCGCCAAATCCGGCCCCACCTGCACCAGCTGGCTGACGAGGCGGTCTGCAATGACTCTTTCAAAGAGCTTGCCCACCTCGTCGAGCATCACGATGGGCCGATAAGTGGACGGAGAGTCCGCAGGGCGCCCTGCCTTCTTTATGAGGACCAGTTTCCCCGTCTTCCAGCGAAGCGGGAACTGGCCCCTCTCCATGCATGCGCTTGGGAGCCCCCTAAGTCAACGCCCGAGAGCCTCCAAGGCCAGGACCCGGCCTTCCCAGGTAAGCCGTCGGGTCCTGGGGCGGTATTTTTGGCATTAAGCCTGCTTACCGCCGCTCTCATTTCTACCTCGGTCACCTCCGGAGCATCGTCGTCGTCGTCGTCATTGGCGGTGTGGTCCGCATCGGGCACCGCAGTAGGCGGAGCCATCGGTGTGTTCTCCTCGGGAAGGGAACAGAGCGCTCACCACGTCCTCCACAAGCTGGGGCCGGATACTCTGCGTCAGCGGGGTGCCCATGGGCGGAGTTTATCCCGCACCACTTTGTACGGGCGTCCCCACGGGTCCCTGTCCAGAGTCCCCAGCGACTCCTCGCGGGCCAACCCCTGGCCCGCAGGATCTCCGCTTGGAGGGCGGTCTTCGCCGCTCTGTACCCCTCGTACAGCTCAGCCATGACACGCCAGTCAACTACACGCGGCGACAGAGCGGGGCTGGCGAACGAGATGTCCACTCTATTGCAGTCTGAAGTTGTAATCATCGGTATATATGAATCTGAGCGTGACGGTCACGCGAGTTCAGTGCTTTTTCCCCATCCCAAAATTGCCCAACTTGTCTTATGAAGATTTAACACAACACAACATACTCGTTACATCACGCCTTGTTTCCCCGAAGGGTTGGGAAGAGGTAGAAGAAGAAGAAGAAGAAGATTTCACTTCAATAATATTTATTCTATTCTATTCTATACATTCAGCTAGCTTGGTGACTATGCTCTTTCCATCTTCGAAAAAAGGTTTTGCTGTGCAGATGGATAAGACAAGAACAGGAAGAAACACCAATGACTCGATTTCTACTGAAACCTTTTCTGGCTCAAATGATTTCATCTCATCTGAAGTCTGAACTCTCCCCCGCAGGTAGACGTATACTTCTACGAGCTGCTGACGAACCAGTACAAGCGCAGCTTCATCGAGATGCACTTCAACTGGTGTTACCTGGTAGAGAAGGACATGTTCTTCGGAGCTGCCATTAGGGCCGCAGGTTTGAAAAAACCCTGTCCTCATCCACCGGTAAATATGGTGCCCTCTTATTGGCTTCGAACCTGACCCGAATCGCAACACACTTTTAACCACATTCCGAAGGATTTTAAAGGAAATTCCTAATTCATTGCTTCATATGTTTGAAAGATTTGTTTGCTCAACAACGTAAATAATGGAATGAATGTTGTTGAATTGTAAAAATGCAATTAATAGCGTGTTACGCAATTACCGCGCTGTATAAGTCAGGGACAAATTTCCATGGATCAAGGATCCTAACACGGCCCCGTTCACGGCGCTGCGACTTGTAACTCGACTTGCGTCAAGCGAAATACTCACGCGTCATCTGTTTCCGTCCGTCGCTCTGCAAGTCACATCGTGGTGACCAGTGACACGCTCAAAACAACTTCACTTCTTTCATTTGTTTTAGCAGTCGCTGTCGCAAGACGCGTGTCGTTGGTTATTATGTTTCGCGAATTGTACCGGGTAGGTTTTATCTATTTGAAACGTTTTGTTCCAATCGTGTTTGGGCCCACCACAAATCTCGATTTTTACCAACAAATTATGTTATTCAGAATTACATAATTAATTAATAATAATAACAAAATGATATTAACTATACACAAACAAAAAGGCGGAAGAGCTCATTGGGCATCAAAAAATTCGTCCGCCTCACTCTCAATGGGAAAAGTGCCCAAAAGGCATAATAAATGCACTGTCTAACTATAAATTATGTTCATACAAATCTGTCCTATATTCACAGCTCCATAGACAACCCTGAACAGTTAATTCTTGTTTTCAGGGTCCGTACAATCTACTAAACATGACTGTCAACCCATCAGTGATACCCAAAGGCTTTCCATTCACCAGAGGTCGGATATATGCAAATTTTACCTATCCAAAGACGAAAGCTAGAGTGGCTGAAGGTTATATAGATATGAGACTGGCGACCGTAGAAGCAAAGAACTCTAAATCATTGTTTGAATAGTTCGTGGTTTCACATGCAGTTCTTATACCGATTTATTTGTGTTTTATTACGATTAGTAAGTTTTTGCAATTAGCATTATGTTTAAATATTAAGATTATTTTTATTTGCTCCGAATATAATTAAAAAGAATAGAATAGAATAGTTATTTATTTGCATAAAAACTAGGACCGATTTAGTTGAAATTTGCTCCAAATTTTTTTGTTATCAATAAATTGTTTAAAAGTTGAAGAAAATAAAAAGTAAGGAATTTATTTTCATAAATTTAAAAGACAAATATACAATATTGATGCTACTAACTATTAGTACTAGGTAGACACTAAATTAAATTACTAACTACATATGCAAATGAATACAAAAACTAAAGGACACTTACTTACTTCAAGAAAATATATGAAAATAGATTCTATACACCTCTAGATTACAGGAAATCCTATAAGAAGTCTATGATTTTAAAATAACATGGTAAATCTCTCAACATTGTGCGTAAAAAATTACATTTGAGCAGTGGGAACATTATAGGCTGATTATGAACGTACTACCCGGTTTAAAAGTAGTTTATCATATGTATTAATCCAGGTTATTAAACATTAAATGAGTGCTTTTGACTAATTTGAACAAAAACAGTTATTGTGACTTAACTATAATGGTTAGACTATATACTATAAACATGTAGTAGATTATTTTATGTATCATCAATCGTTTCCGCAGCGCACGTCAAATAATGATTTTATAGGTAAATTTTTGATACCTTGGGTTACTTTATTGTAATTTTCGTAGGAATCTATGATTTAAAAAAAAAAGTAAAATACCATAGCCTTACCTTTACCTTTACCTTACCTTATACCTTTTACTTGTTGATAATGTAGCTTTTTATAGGTGAAATATTTTTTTTAATCAGTTAAGTAGTTATTCAGTTTATTTTTTGTAATGGATATACTGAAAACGACTTAACTTTAAACGTTTGTAAACAGACAAACAAATATCAAATATTTTCTCTTTATAAAAATCAAAATCAAAATCAAAAGTCATTTATTCAAACTCAGGCTGAGAATCAGCACTTTTCGAACGTCAAAATTACATAAGACAAATCAAATCAAATCAAATCATTTATTTGCTTGAATATGGGTAGGTACATGAGGTGATACATATATTATAAACAAGTTCTTAAAACCATATCCTACCTAAACAGGTGTGCAAATATCTACTATAATAAAAATATTTATTACATTCAATAATTTACAAATATTAATATTAAATTATTTATGAAATGTATTAATTATATAATTTTATTATTATTATTACTTAACTTAAAAATTTAATTACATTTATCATTTAAATAATCAGTAACTGTGTAATAGGCTTTATTGATCAGGTATGTCTTTAATTTATTTTTAAATGATGTAAAATTCTTTGCTTCTTTTATATTATTAGGTAATTTATTATATATTCTAGGTCCCATACAAAATGCACTCTTGTCAAACATAGCTGTTCTATGGCGTATTGCACAAAGTGTACTGGCAAGCCTAATACTCTTTAAAGTTTCATATTTTCTTATATTATTTCTAATGTCTAATGCTAGTTACAGACAGTCCCCCAAAACGCCCTTCACCACTTCCTAGTGCTTTAGCTGGGAAGAAGAAGTGGTCAACAAACTCCCCAGCAGCACAGCTGTCTGTTCAGTTAGAGGGAAAAAAAATGGATTCTATACAACAGTATGCAAAACAATTTACATTACGTGCAACATAAAACATTAAATTATTAGCCATAACTTAGCTAGCACACCACTTTTCTTTTTTTTTTTTTTTGAGGGTGGGAAATCATCTAATAACTTCTCCCGCTCTGGGCGGAGCGGGAGGGTATGTCAGACTCTTACTGACTAAAACCCACCCGTATTCCTTCCTGTTGCCTGTGTTGCGGGGGCCTCGGTGACCCATAAGTACCTTCCCGCAACCCCGGCAGGCATTGCTAGCACACCACTATACCAACAAAAAAAAGAAAAGGAAAACACCGAAAACTATTAATTCTCAAGCAGAGATAAAAACGTAAACAGAACTTAATGCCCAAATAAAAGCCTCCAAGCATAAAAGGCGTGCCCGCTTACATATAGCTATAGCTGTAACAGTCACAAATGATGAACTAGGACCATCAAAGTAAAATAAATAAACAATTAATTACTAATAACAAAACAAAACAATGGTCAGCAAGACGACCAGTTACCACAAGCAGCACCCGTTCACGAGCATAACGCAAAAATCAGCCATTACCCCCCTCGCCATATTAGAGGGAAGGAGGTAACCCGACTCCCGACGCTACCGCAAGCAGTGACAACTAAGGGAGCATGACGAACTTGCTGCCGGTTGTAAGAATAATATATTTTGAATGTCAGCGGCTTTGCCCCACAGCAGAATACCGTAGGACATAACGCTATGAAAATAACTAAAATATACTAACCGAGCTGTATTAACGTCAGTGTATTGTCTTACTTTCCTGACGGCGTAAGCGGCCGAACTGAACCTTCCCGCTAGGCTTGATATATGAGGGCCCTACTGAAGTTTGGCATCTACTGTTATGCCCAGAAAAACTGCCGAGTCTACAGTTCCAAGAACCTCTTTATCCAAGACGATGTTGGGTCCTAGATTTCTAACATTTGGTAAAGCGAACTTTATACATTTCGTTTTCTTAACATTGAGAACTAAGTTATTTGTCGTAAACCAATCCGTAACAATTGAGAGTGCACTATTTACGTCGTCAAAATCTTGTCTATTCCTGTCTACTTTAAAAATAAGAGAGGTATCATCTGCAAACAGTAAAACGTCACAGATACCCTTTAAATAGAATGGTAAGTCATTAATATATACTAAGAATAAGAATGGACCCAGTATTGAGCCTTGTGGTACACCTAACTGAACTAGAAGCCCGGAAGAACTTATTACTTTAAGAGCTTTATTTTGGACACCGTAACGATGTAGTTTACGCACAAGCGTGTCATGTTGCACGCAATCAAAAGCTTTGGAGAGATCAAACTCCAATAGCATTTTGCGAGTTCTCCCATGCGTTAAATACGTGTTTCAGCAGTGCAGCACCTGCATCTGTAGTCGAACGACCTTTTGTAAAGCCTTATTGTTCATTATGAAGGAGGCTGTTTAAATTAAAATGTCTTAGCAACTGCTTGAGTATTAACTTTTCAAATATTTTGCTAAATGCAGGTAAAATAGAAATAGGCCTGAAATTGCCAACGTCTTTTTTATTACCTGATTTAAATAATGGTATGACTTTACTACTCTTCATGAGGTCAGGAAAAGTTCCTAAATCAACACATTTATTAAAAGTAACAGCTAGATAGGGGGCTACAATGTTTATTATATTGCTTAATAGTTTAATGGAGATACCCCAGTAATCACCAGTGTTTTTAGACTTAAGTGTGTTAAAAACGTTAACAACATCACCAGGTGTTACATGTTCGAAACTAAATAAGCGGCTACATTTAGGCACACTACTATGCAAAAGGTTTTCAGCTTTAGACGGGGACGAATTTAAGGAGCGAGTCGTAGTTATAGGTATGTTGGCAAAAAACTCATTGAATGCCTCAGCTACGTCAGCTGCTTTATTAACTAATTTGCTGTCGACCATAAGCTCAAGATGTTTTTCTTGTTGGTTAACTGACTTACCCGTTTCATTGTTAATAATTTTCCAAGTGGTTTTTATTTTATTATTGGAATTTTTAATTGTTTCGCTTAAAAATTTAGATTTAGCAAAAACACAAATCTTTTTAAATACTTTTGAATAATTTTTGACATACTCTAGAAAAGGAGTATCAAACCTGTATTTTTTTAAACCATATAACTCGTATAGTCTCGCTCTACTTTTATAAATATCCGGAGTAGCCCATTGGTTAAAGCCAGCGGGGGTGCTATTAATGTTAATGGTTTTGGTCTTGAAAATAGATTGGTGCTCTTTTTGGACAACATCAAAAAGGGCTACATAGATTTCATTAGGATTCTCGTGTTCTACTATACATGGTGTAATTCTATCAGCTTTATTATTTTTAAACTTGTTGCAACGACTAGCTGTATAAGGCCTACATTCTATTTTATACGGCTTTTTATGTAATGGCACAGGGAAGCTAGCTAGTAAACCACAGTGGTCAGACGTTAAGTCACTTAACACTAATTTATTTTTGGCATCACAATAAATATATTATCAAGACATGTCGACGAAGATGCCGTAATCCTAGTAGGTTCAAAAAACAAGTTAAGTAGATTATAGGACCTAAACAAATTGAGAAGTCTAATACTTAATGGCGTAACGTAAAGTAAAAGTATTCTAAACTTATCCAACACATTCAAGTTACATACATGTTTTATAATGTTCCAGGTCTTTTTTATATTATTTAAGTTACGTTTATCGTGCTCATTTTTTAAATTATGCATGATATTGTTGCAATGATTTCGATAGCGTTTACAGGTAGTTTCAAGGTCGTCATTTGGTGATTTTAAGTGTCTTTTATGTAATGTGTCTCTAAATCTCATACAACGCAATAATCCGGGGGTTATCCGTTTTTGACGAGTTTGTTGTTTGTTTGGTATTGCAGTTATCTGCGTGCTTTTTTTTAATTATTTCAGATAGAATTTTTATAAACAGTTCAGTTGCTTTATTGGGGTCGTCTACAGATAGTTATACTTGAAAGACCAATTTCATTAATTAGAATATTAGCCACATCGTAATTAAGTTTTTTAAGGTATTTTTTTCTGTTTGTTGTACTTTGTTGCGATAAAGATATATTCAAATATAAACTGCTATGATCAGTTACAGATGACTCACAAAACACAGTCAACATTTTAGAATTAGACTTAACAAAACAGTGATCAATACATTTGTTAAGACGAGAAGGAAGAGAATGACTAGGTAAGAGACAGTGGGTTGCAAGTAGATCTAAATACTCGTCAGATTTTGATTCATCGTTATGAATACCAATATCAATATTGATACAAATCGTATGCCAAATAATTAACATTACGAAACACAAAACATTGGATTAAATTACACACTTGCCAGTGGCGGTACCTTCATATAAGCCCAAAAGCCCGGCATGCCTTACTAAAATGCTCGATAGAGAATTTATTGTACCTAACCAGTAGTTTATGAGAAAATTGCGACGATACATACGTAGATACGTAGGTACCTACATACTCAGTCGAAAACTGAACTTTCTTTTTTTGAAATCGGTTAAAATTTTATTGGGCTTGCGTTATTTTTAAACCCTAGGCACGCCACTGACACTTGCCATATGTTAGCTAGCACACGCCAGTATACCAACAAAACAATGAACAAACTACTCAAGCAGATAAAAATTACAACATAAAAAAAACGTAAATAGAACTTAATACCTAAATAAAAGCCTCCAGGCATAAAGGGCGTGCCCGCTTACATAAGGCTATTGCTGTAGCTTGAAGTGAGAAATGATAAACTAGCCCCATCAAAGTAAAATAAGTAAACAATTACTAATAACAATTAAAACCATGATCAGCAAGACGACCAGTCACCACAAGCAGCACCCGTTCACGAGCATAACGCAAAGATCAGCCATAACCCCCTCGCCATATTGGAGGGAAGGAGGCAACCCGACCCCCGATGCTACCGCAGGCAGTGACATCTAAGGGAGCATGACGAGCTTGCTGCCGGTTGCTCAGGCAAGAATAGTATAATCAATAGTCGAGGACGCTAGCTAACCACTTATTGCAATACATCTCATAAAACACACATTGTAATGAGTAGATTATGTCACTAATAAATTAAAATTTAACTAAATTAAATTACATTGACTAATACAGTCAAATAAAAAAATTATCAATAATATGAAATCATATAACTTGTCAGTAGGTAAGCTAATTCTGGAGAAAGAACATAAACATTGTCTTGAGTTAATCACAGCGAGCGAATATTTGCCAAATTACTTTTTGTATATACAACTACACCACTATTCTGATTGATATGTTTATGAGTGTGGTGGGAATCATAATGTTCAATACCTGGAATTAAGTATGAATTTTGTAGCCAACACTCAGTTAAAATGATAATGTCGTAGTCTATATTACTTCTCGCCATAAAAAGTTTAAAATCTTCAAAGTTTTTATGTATACTTCGAATGTTTTGTACTTATAATAATTCTATTTATTTATTTATTTATTTATTTATTTAATACTTTACGCACACAAATGTACAGAAGCGGACTTAATGCCATAGGTATTTTCTACCAGTCAACCTTTGGGTGATGCAGAGACAGACAGCGGTAGGTGCAATAACGAAAACTGTGGAGTAAATATTTATTAAAATAATAAGTATATACATACATATACCTATTAAAAAACATTATATATAATACATATACCTAATTATACATAAATATAAGACCAAATAAATACACGAATATACTAAACAGATAAGACAAACAATGGGAAAACATTACCGTTGTGATGATACTGCCAGCTTCTTACGAATGTGCTCGCGAACTTTAACTTTAAAGGATAATCGGTTGGTTGCCATCCTGATTTCCTGGGGGAGCGCATTCCACAGAGAGATAGACTGAACGAAGAAGGAAGAGTGAATAAAGTCAGTGCGGTGAGTGGGACATTGAAGAAGACGATTGTGTGATGAACGTAGATTTTTACTATGGTTCGCGCAAATGTACTGAAAGTGGGGGGCGAGATAACTAAGGGAAGAGGGAGAGTCAAGAAATGAAAACAAGGTGGTCAGCGCCCTTTGCTCTCTGCGCTGGCGTATGGGCAACCACTTTAGAAGCGATCGTTGCGCAGAGACATGATCATACTTACGCAGATTGAAAACGAATCGAATGCAGTTATTGAGAAGACGGTCTAGCTTGTCGAGGAGGTCTGCATACAGGTCATAGTAGCACACATCACCATAATCGATGATAGGGAAAATTAAGGACTGCACAAGCATTGTCTTGGTACTTGATGGTAATCAATTTTTCAGTCGATATAATGCCCGCAGAGTTCCAGTAACCTTCTGGCTCACCCTAGCGACTTGAGTACGCCAGTCCAGGGTACAGTCGATGTGCAAGCCTAGGTCTTTCACGTCAGTACTAAACGGAACAATCGTTCCATTGAAGAGAACAGGTGGCAAGGTTGAACCATCCACACTACCAATACTACGATGACTCCCAATGATGATCGCCTGACACTTATTAGGGTTTACTGCAACACCAAATCTATCAGACCAGGTTTTAATGGCTGTCAAGTCCCTATTTAACTTGTCGATAATGTCAGGTATTTCATCAACCCTCCCTTGACAATACAACTGCAAGTCATCTGCATACAGATGATACGAACACTGAAGCTCGGAAGTTATAAGATTGATAAAAATAGAAAACAGAAGAGGACAAAGAATACCGCCTTGAGGAACGCTAGCTTCCAAATCACGCCAGCATGATGAAGTATCCCCAACATGAACGGACTGCTGTCGTTCCTTAAGGTCAGAGGAGAACCATTCCAGCGCTTCGGAAGAGACTATAACATAGGAAAGAATAGCTAACAGGATGTCGTGACTAACGGTGTTGAAGGCATTCGAGAAATCAACCAACATAAGAGCAGTGACTTTGGTGACTTCCAGTCCTGCCCTTATATCGCCAGTCACTTTAGGGAGGGCGGAAACAGTGCTATGCCCAGGCCTGAACCCAGATTAAAGAGGACTAATCAGTGAATTACGATGGACAAAATTGGAGAATTGTTTGTGGACACAGGCCTCGAGCACTTTGGATAGGAAGGGAAGTCTAGAAATTGGACGGAAGTCAGTAGTAAAAGAGGGATTAGATACCTTAGGTAGTGGACGAACATAGGCATTGCGCCACAGGGAAGAGAATACTCCGGTGTACAGGGAAAAATTAACAATGTGGGTAATCGCGGGTAAGAGATGATCCAGAATAGTTATGATCATACCACGGGTAATATTGTCACATCCCACCGCTTTCGATTTTATTGAGAGAATGATCTTTCTGATCTCTCCCGGGTCAACTGGAATGAAACTGAAAGGATTAATCCGAGGACGCGTTAGACCAGATATTAAAGATAGCGTTTGTTGCTTGGTTAGACGATCCATGGCAGACGCAGTGGAGAAATGACGGTTTAAATCGTCTAAGTCAATTGAACTAGGAAGGTCTAAGTGTCACGGTTTGCCGATACCTAGAGTTCCAAGAAATTTCCAAATATCGGCAGAAGAGGAAGAATTGATAGTGTTCCGAATATGGCGGCGTTTAGCGTTACGTATCATCTGATTGCATCTATTCCTTGCAGCCTTGAATAAGGTCCAGTTCTCATCAGCACGATCCCTTTTAAATTTACGGAACGCGCGGTCCCTACGTAGCATTGCCATCTGTATCCATCTTGTCATCCATGGTGCAGGTGGGCGTTTTAACTTTACTTTTTTAACAGGAGCATGGATGTTATAAAGTTTTACTACAACCTCATTGAAGATGGCAACTTTTTCATCAACTGAAACGGCTTCCATCATAGGCTCCCAAACGACCACAGATGTATCCTCCTTGAGATTTTCGACATTCATCCGCGCAATACAACGCCTGTACAGAACCTTGGGCTTAGGTTTGGGAGGTTTCAGGATATATGAAAGGAAAATCATGTCGTGATGAGAAAAGCCAGGAGCTTCATGTTGACCATGGGAGGAAACGAGGGAAGGATTCGAGGTAAGGATCAGATCGAGCCAGGTGTCATCGCCGACAGTGTTATAATGAGTAGGCTGGAGCGGCAATACGTGCAGACTAGCTGACTCGATAAGATGGACGAGCTTACGGGATCGAAGGGAGTTGTGGGCAAGGAGGTTTGTGTTGAAATGACCCATGGTGATGTGATGTGCATACTCCGAACCCAAAGATTCAAGTACTGATTGGAATTCAGTGAAGTAATTAACAGTAAGAGGACAATACACAACACCAATAATGGTTTTGACTCCTTTGACACACACTTCAAGGAAAATAAACTCGGCAGAAGCAGAATAATGTGAAGAGGAAGTAGCAAGTATTTTATAAGGAAAGTCACTGCGAAGGTGTATGGCCACACCACCCCTTCCTTTACCAATCCGATCATTCCGTATAAGAACGAAACCAGTAAGAGGGTAAGTGGTGGACAGGAGATGCGGTTTGAGCCATGTTTCGGAGATCAGGAGAGCGTGAACGTTGCTTTTATTAAAGGCGTCATACAGCTCGCTGTAGTGGCTTGGAACACTTTGAGCGTTAATGTGACACACATTTACCAACCGATTAGACTTATCATTGAAAGGACAATGCCAGAAACTCTATAGAGCTTTGACCCATCATATAAAAGTTAGTTTACAGGCATATCAAATGTAGTTGCCTATTGCTGCTTTATTAGTGATAACTAAAAATATGTTTAAATGTCTTTAGGACTTGCGGTTTCTGTTTAAATCTAAGAACAATCATTACATTTAGGTAAGGTTCCTAAGATTAGGTTATGTGCAGTTATGATTGCAGATATAATTAAATAAGTGCCGTAAATTGTTAGAATGCTGTCCTAGTATGTTTGGCTATGTAAGGAAGGAATGACATAACACTGATATCAACCTAAGATAAGTAATACTATTGACTTAGGACATAACTGTCCTGACTGTTGATCGGTAATAAAATAAAACAACTTATAAAAGTGATTGATTTATATTAATCATCAAACGTTTTTAAAACATTATCAAGAAAAGCTGCCGGCTGATCAATATTGTCTTGATGACGTGCCCAACCAAGGTACCATATAATGGTCAGACCATGGTAACAACAACCAACCGTTCGATTACCTACAATACAACTGCAGCAATATCTGAACATCGAGTCGATTGCGCCGCTACTGGTAGGCTGTCTATCAACTAGGATATAGGTGAAATAGTGTCTACGGCCGATGTGCCTAGACTTTATTCTGCCTCTTATTAAAAATGGGCAGTTTCCTCCATTGTGTGATACCATTTCGTGTGAGTGCTCGACATCTGGGCACACCTCTATTAAATAATGACCATTTTCGCGAATATACTCTCTATAGTATGACCGGAGCTGTTTAATTTGATATGGCCCTAAAGCTATTAAAACCAATTCACTATATGTTAATATAGGAAACTGCTGCAGTTGTGGTAGACTTCCATCAATCCTAGAAAACATTGTTCATACATTAAGACCTGTCCAATAGTGACAAATGTGATTAGGCATCTCGTGTACATTTTCAGAATCCATTAAGTCTGCATTTCTTTCCATAACATGAATTAAATCCTCCATTTGTTGAGGTGTAAAGCTGCTGGTAAAGTTATTATTGTTATTCAACAATGACCATTACAGACACGTTAGTTCAATGATCAGTGCGAAGCCTTTGTGTGTCAGAGGACAGGGAAAAGGGTTAATACATTAGTACTGACCTCATTGTGAATATCCCATGAAAGTATAGTCGCTATTAATGGATCAATGGCTTCGACAGTATGATATATCTTACGTCTTCTTGTTTGTAAAACAGAATGTCCACATCCAAGACAAACGTGTGTGACCTAGATCTCTTTCAGCATTCACATTTCCATTACTACAATGCTGGTCTAGCCGCAAGAAGCACTCTTGACAGATCAGCTTCTGGTGGAAGCTGTAACGTAAGAAAATATGGTTCACATAAACAAGTTCATTATTATGTATATCAAACAACCAAACAACTCCCAAAACATAAACTTCACTATTTTGCCTATAGTAGTTATTCAAGATACTTTTAGTTAGGTTAGGTTAGGTTAGGTTAGGTTTTTTATTCATAGTTTGTTGCATTAAGTTTACATGTGAAACGAACGCAGCAGCCGCAGTAGCTTACAATAATAATTATTATTATTATGGATTTTTCGCTACGGTCAAATACGATCAATAAATAAACATAGTATCTACATACATACCTGCAACGATTTCCATGTTGCGCGAAGAGTTTGCAGTGCAGATTGTAATGAAGATACAACATGTCTAAGCATCCTGTCGACGCACAAGTGACAATGTATGCACCTCAACATCGTTAACCAAGTCGGAAGCAATAACCAGAATCAGTAGCAAGTAGCACAAGTCGGCGAGTTGGCGAGATCGAGTCCGTGCACAAATGCAAAAGTTGTCGTGAAAATAAAACAGTAATATGATCATGGAGATATTATGGAGCGTAACAAACAAACAACACTGTAAACAGAACAGAGTGAATGAAAATTAATTACTTTTTGACAGTTTTTGACATGGCGATTAGCGCATCAATGACGTTTCGTTACACCTACTAACGCTCAAATGCGAAAGAATGATTAGAACATAATAACATTCATAATTATACATTTATTAAAGAAACATTATTTTCATTTACTGTGTGTATAAATACGTATTAAAATCCGTACATAATACATTAATAGATGTCATTGTTTTATTCAAAATCTCGTATTGTTCCACATGGATGCGTGCTAAGTAACGCAGATGGTCGCCATAATAACAGGAAATAGGACTTGGTTTTTTAAATTCCTTTTTTCATTAACTTTTTATCCGCATGTGTAACAGAATAACAGATAAGTAAAAAAGGATCCTATTTTCATGCCATAATTTTGATAAAGCTACATTTATTGTAAATGAATGAAAGGGTGGGGCAGGATCTGGCATTGTCATTTCCCTGCAAAAAGTCACCAAGGGTGTAGCTGAAAGAACAAAAGGTGTGGAACTTCTTGCACATATTTTTGAGGCTTGGGAGAAGTCACATGATGCCCTAGGTATTTTTTGTGACTTATCTAAGGCTTTCGATTGTGTTTCTCATGATACATTGGTCAGGAAATTGCATCACTATGGTGTTAGAAACACTGCCTTGGATCTTCTTATTTCTTATTTGGATAATAGGATCCAAAGAGTGGACGTTAACGGTAAGCGATCGCCGGGTTCTATTGTCACTATGGGAGTTCCGCAGGGCTCAATTCTTGACCCTTTTTTATTTCTCGTATATATTAATGACCTACCTTGCCTTATAAAGAACAATCATGAAATAGTGTTATTTGCAGATGACACATCACTTTTATTTAAGCCTAAACGACAACAGACAGTTACTGACGATGTAAATAATGCTCTCTCTAAAATAGTACATTGGTTTAGTGTTAATAATTTACTTTTAAACGAGAAAAAGACCAAATGTATTAGATTTCTGACACCTAACGTTAAGCAGGTAAAAACCAATGTACTAGTAAATGGGGCGGAGTTGGATCTTGTGGACATCACTGTGTTCTTAGGTTTTACTTTGGACTCAAAGCTACAGTGGGGCCCACATATAACCAAATTGTCGAAGCGGCTAAGCTCTGCAGCCTACGCGGTGTATAAAATCCGTCATTTGACTGATGTAGAAACAGCTCGATTAGTATATTTTAGTTATTTCCATAGTCTAATGTCGTACGGCATTTTGCTGTGGGGAAATGCAGCCGACATTCAGGCTATATTTGTGCTGCAGAAACGAGCCATTCGAGCAATTTATAACCTAAGTTGTAGGCATTCACTGAGGGATACATTTAAGGATATAAACATAATGACAGTCGCATCTCAATATGTATATGAGAACCTGATTTATGTCAAAAAGAATATTAACCTATATTCTAGACACAGCGACATTCATAGCATAAATACTAGAAACAAAGACTTACTTATTGTGCCCAAGACTAGACTCCAAAAAATTAGTAATTCATTTAAGTGCCAAAGTATAAGTTTTTACAACAAACTCCCAAGCCATGTCAAAGAACTGAGCCTCAATAAATTTAAATCATTTATTAAACAGAAACTCTGTCAAAAAGGTTTCTATAAAGTTAAAGATTACTTGGACGACAAAAAGGCTTGGGATTAATTAAGCTACTCCAATGTACCCCCAGGCAACAAACTAATTTTATACTAAATCTATTTTTATACTAAGTGTGACATTGATGATTTTGTTATACTTATACACTATGACATTAATATTTACTTTTTGAAGTATTATATTCTTTTTTTAAATTATTGTGAATGTGAAGACTATGTGGATTATTGTTTTTATTATTTCTCTCATTTAGTTTTCATCTTAGTCTGGCAGTTTGAGTCATTTATGCGGCCTACTCAAATGTCCTTTCTTTGGAATTGTTCGTCGAATCGTTGAGCTCCTTAAGTTCTGAGTTGAGCTGCACGATTACTGACAAATGCGTGCACTGACTGGATAGGTCCACTCAATGTGTGTGGTTTTTTCCTCAAAAGACCATTTCAGACACCAATCTACATGGTCTTCACATGATCTGACCAAGATTATGTCTGGACTTTAAAAGAGACTGTGTCCTCTGAGTTTGTTTCGGCCTTTCTTCTCAGAGTAGTCAGATAGGAAACGCCGAGCTCATCTAGTTTTTTTTTCTAAGTATGATTGACGTGTAAAAGTGTTTGTATAAACCTACTTACAGAAAATAAAATCTTTTCATCAAAGCTTTCATCGCTTGAACAGGCAGAGAATGAATTTTGAGAGATGGTTCAATGTTAATTCTAAATTGCAAGAACGATTCTGGATCCCCAACCAAAAAGGAATCACCAACGTTGACACTATTATCAACATCGGTGATTACGTCCTCTATACTGTTACACATTGTTTAAAAACAACTAAAAAGAATTATATTATGGCTACAATAAGTTTGGTTGAGGGATATAGTCATTGCGTTGCTAAATCAGACTGGCCCTCTTCCTTGCGAAGTAAGATATTTCCTCGGGATACCCATCAGTATTTGTACATTCCATTCTTTACTAGCTCTCGAGCAGCTGCTAACATCTTTTTTGACATTGGCGTTAGTGCTTCAGATACGTAAACTCGCGAAAACAATCCACTAAGTCCTAAAACTTCAGTATTCAATGGTTTTCCTTTGTTCTCAGAATTATATTTTTTAGAAGCCTTTATAATTGTTTCTCTGTTTTTGGCGTCCTGATACTGCAAAAGCAGAGAGTACTTCGTCGATCTACACATACGAAAACATTTTATTTAATCAATCTAAATAGACATTTTTATTTAATTTCAATAGGGCAATAAAATACTCGTATATTATAAAAATACCTTGATCCCTAAACACTTTTGATGTGTGTAGATGGCGAGCTGTAATTTACAACTATGGGAGATTGTCGCTTGTCATAATTAGATAGGTACGTACAACTCCTGTTGTCGGTATTTCTTGAATTTTACATTCAAACTACGCATCACACTGACGTCATGCAAAGTCCTGCATCGCGCAAGCAAAGTTCACCACGCGTCTGGCATATATACAACGTCCCGACAACAATCGTCGGGCACCCCGCGACCTGGTAGCGGACAAGTGACCCCATTGCACCGGACTGGCCGCCTCGAATAAGCTGCACCCAGGTTACACGCGGCTTACTCGAAACAACTGAACTCTACAGATTACATACATCTATTACGTGGCGTGTGCTATGTTAATATAAGCACGTCACGTAATTAGCACAGACACCTATTACTTAATAGACATTTAACTCACACGCGAAGGCACAGCGCGGGCTGCGACGCGCGTAGACACTGAACGGTACCGTTCACACACACACGACAGTTCCTTAGCTCGGACCGTAATCGGCTATTTCTGAAAGCGGGGCGGGCGGGAACTAGACACATATTCTGTAGGAGCGTCGAGGAGGCTCCACTGTCACTGGTCGTCTTCGTTGGGCCTCCCCTGGGTAACCGGGGTCTTACCTGGCAGTGACTGACCGCCGTGGAGTCGTGAAGAAAGCGGCGCTAACATACTAGCATCACGGCGCGCCTACAGAAATACACATAACAACCAATTACACAGATGCGTTTTAAAAAACGCGTTTGACGTTTGTTCGCCACTATAGGCGACAACAAAAAGGGGTCCGTATTAACGGACCACCGTACACCCACCGCGGCCAGGGGGCGAATGCCTCGGTTCCACATGCCGCGACCCCTTTCGGGGGGGCAGCGACATCTCGACAATCGCCGGGCAGTAGCATACCAGATACAACACCTGTCTGGTCGGTGGATCCTCCTTTTTCCATGGAGGGCGAGTGAACTTTATACCCTGTTCCTTATACCTCTAAGGTACCTTTGTCCTAAGTACTTGATTTCGTTACCCAACAAATTACGCTATTAGGTATCCCTATTTTTGAGATGCTTGGATATGATCAGTTAACTAAAATGTTACTACTAAAGGTATGTACCAAGAAGCTCAGTTATTATAAATAACTAGCCTTACTATCCTAGCTGCCCCAGTAGAAGCTATCCGCAGGTCATTCATCCATACACTAGAAATCTCAGCTCAAACAACAACAACATGTGTTTACAATGATAACTATCAAAATAATGTGTTACAAAACGTACAATTTCCGGTGCCAATTTGCATAAATGATGTTTCCGGTAGGTTGTTCTCGAAACCAATGGGTATAATGTAAAGGGGCTATACTGGAGTATTATTTACGTTTCTGGGCTGAATCTTGCCATGAAATTAGTTGTGCAATAAAAAAAATATTCTAATTGCACAAAATTCAGCGAGTTAATGCCGCCAGCATCTTAGGTACAATGCCCCGAGGGCCTTTTTTAGGCTTAACTTAGTTTTAATTTAATTTAGTTAATGTTAATAATAATCTTGTAATTTGGTTATGTGAATAAATATTTAATTGCACAAATGACAAATTTATGCAGAAAAAAAAAATTGTTTTCAACTGGATCTGTAGTTTCAATTTCAGTTGTTACCTACATCAATGTATTAATGAATACCAACATAATCCTTTTTTGCTTTTTCTCGCTAGTCCCTTTTTTTCGTTCGACTCCTGCCCTCGTCCCCGTTAATAGTTCTTTAATCGTTCATCTCCACATTGATGGCAATTTCCTGCGCAATTACAATGAAATTAGAATGTTTACAAACCATAAAATCACTTTTCAATAAACAATACAAGGACATAATATAAAAACTGAATTACATGTGTTTTTAATATTTTGTTAAATTCTATCGCAGAGTGTGGCCTAACTATGGCGGAGCAGATTGGTATCGTTCAGTGTTTTCTATTATATTTGTTTTGCTCCAGTTATGTTTCAGAAAAGGTGAGTGGCAAGGTGATCTTTTAATACAGGTTACTACGTAGTTCCTTCATTTTCTTAGAACTGTAGGACCAGGAATTGTAAGCATCTGATAATTGCACTGTGACATGACGGATAAATTCACAGATAAAATCCGGTCAGTCGACTAGTCACATTGTAATATTTTAAGTTCTTAGGAAAATAATAACTCAATTAATAATATTTATGAGATCTATTCTCTTTAATGGACGTATAGATTTTTGTCGTAATAAGCTAAATCTTCTAAAATGTCATACTACTTGTGGATACTCGAAATTTCTATTGTTTATTTTTTTTTTAGGAAAGAATATTTTTTAATAATCTTTATTCGAACAATAAACAATACATTTACAATTTATTGCGTACGATAATAGCCACATTAGTTATAAACTGTGTCGTAGCCATTAACGCCCACCTCCATAAGGAAGATAGAATTTTAATTAAAAAAACAAAACTCAACTAAAAACTGAACTAAATAAAACTAATGAGTTCGTTACATACGAGTTTGTATGACCAGTGTGAGTGTATGATGTGTAGATGGAGGGTATGTACATAGGTGTGTTGTGTGGGTGTGTGTGTGTGCATGAAGCGTGAGTTTGTGCGGAGGTGTGTGTGATGTGCATATCTATTACGGAAGAAAAGTCTTACACAGGAAATTCTTATGGCTTAACTAAAGTCTCCAACTTCTTGCAATCCCGGGAAGAGAAACAACTCGTTCTGTGTTGTTTCTCAAAGAAAATACATTTTCTCAAAGAAGATGTATTGTCGTCGGACAATTTCAAGTCTAGCCGGAACTGTTTGGCAGACTCTAGCAGCCCTACGTCGTTGTCTGCTTAAATCACGGTTAAATAGCAGGCCAGAATGTTTCCATAATACCGTGCTCAATACGAAAGAGTGTCTAACAGTAGGCACGTTCCATAGCTGATATATACAAGTCATGTGTAGGGAAACGAATGGGTTTGTATGCCATGACCTTCAGCACAGCCCTTTGCGCTCTCTCCAAGTGCAAACACTTTCCAGCTCCATCCCATGACGATATACAGTACATTAAAATGGAGTGAGCAAGAACAAAGTAAACTGTTTTCAGGGTAGAAAAATTGGGAGAGGTTCTAAGATTTTTAAAAACAAAAATTAACTTTCTTTCTCTAGAGACCAGCGAATTTATTTGCTCACCCCATGTCAGCACACTGTCAATAAGAACTCCAAGGTATTTTATGGAATCCGTGCGTATAACTTTGGTACAATCACAACCAATATTATTTATTGTACCGCATACATGAGCTGTCAGACAGTAGGTTGGAGTTGGCTGTGATGTTTTCGTCGGACTAAATGTGATGAACCTAGTCTTATCCAAGTTACGTGTGAGCAGGTTTTGCGTTAACCACGTCATGATAGTAGGTAGTGCAAACTCTGCAAATTTGCAAGCTTCAGTCGAGTCACTGCCATTAACCAGGATTACGGTGTCATCTGCGTAGGTAATTATTTTGGAGTTGACAAGCGTAAGTTTGCAGAGCTCATTAATATATTAGGAACAGGGTGGGTCCTAGAACACAACCCTGTGGGACACCGTAGGAGAGAAATGCTTCTTTGCTAGAAAGGTTTAAATTTTTTACTATTTGAGAACGACTACTAAGGTAACTCTTGAAAATATCCAACGGTAAGCTTCTTATGCCAAACCTTTCCATTTTAGTAATTAAGACGGGAACCGAGACAGTGTCAAAAGCTTTGGAGAGATCAAGGAAGGTAGCTATGGTCTTATCTTTAGTATGAGTATTTTGGTCTACTGTACCCAGTAATTCTAGTATAGCATCTTCCGTCTTTTTGCTAGATCTAAACCCAAATTAGTTATCAGCCAGAATATTTTGTGAGTTGAGGTAGTCAAGCAAGCGTTTATTTTGTATTTTTTTTCTAGGAGTTTGGATAGGATAGATAAAACCATAGGTGTATTTAGTTGTTGACACTGTCTTTGTCACCAATTTTATGAATAGGGTGAACTACGGCTTTTTTAAAAGCAGTTAAAAATCTTAAAAGCGTGACAGATGGCACGGTTAAAAGCGTGACAGCTGACTGGGACAAGAATGTTTAAAAAATTTCATAAAACTTACTTAGATTTAAATAATTTAGGAGGCCTATATACACATATAATAATAATTTTTTGAGAAGGCTTGAAGATGAACATGTCCAAGACCATGGTGATGGCCATCATCACCAACGAAGTGCTACCAACTGTGACAATTGGTGGCAAGCCGCTGGAGGTGGTGGATCATTACGTATATTTGGGACATATTCTATCTTTTGGAAGAGACAATCAAGGAAATCTCGAGATGCATACAACTGGGCTGGGCGGCATTTGGCAATCTGGATGATGTTTTTAGGGATTGGAAGATACCACAATGCCTGAAAACGCTTGAAAACCAAATTGTATTAACAATGTGTCGTGCCTACCACGACATATGCGGCCGAAACACGAACGTTCAATAAAGAGCCGGTGTGCAAAGTCCAACTTGCATTAAGGGCTATGTAGCGCACCATATTCGGCCTATCTCTGAAATACCGAGTCCGTAACTCAGAGATTTGACGTAGGACTAAGGTTAACATGGCAGACCAATGGCTAGGTGGGTGGACGGCCTATAGAAGATCGCAGGAATGAGACTCGCATGGGCCAGGGAAGCATTGCCATGCTTCCCTGGCCCATGCGACTATAGGGAGGAAGCCTACACTCAGCAGTGGGTGGAACATGACTGCCAATAATGATGATGACAAAACCAGATTTTTTTATACAACTTTGTTCCAGGTAACATACCTCAGCTTAGAGCACCCTAGAGTGACGTACTTCAATCCCAAGTTCCTGACATTTGCGAATCTTACATCTGTGAGGTACGGCCGCGCCAATCCTATCTACTACGTTGGTCTTAACTTCGAATGTATTGTACCCTTCGACACTAACATCTATGTAAGTACAAAGTATATAAAGCTTTTCTACTATTCTTTATCTGGAAACACTATGAAGCTTTATAATATCGGCAACAAAAGAAAAAAAAATAGACCGCGCACTAAAGCTAAGCGATATGACCGCCCATTGTATATTTTGTAGTGTTCGATTTATTTTTGGTTATGTATTGTTGTGGTGTACAATAAACTATATATAAATAAATAAAGTTAGAATTATATATATCTAAAATAAAATATCATGATGGCCTTAAGGTTAGGCAGATTCTGGAAGACACAAACCTTGAATGTGATAATGTTTGTGTGGTTTTTAAGTTATGTCTACGACATCAGTTGTGAAGAAAGAAACATTATCATGAAACATGGATTTAGAAGATCTAAAATCCTTTCTGTTTTTACTCTTTTTTACTCTATTTCTATCTTTTTATATTTTCGTATTAGTTTCTTATTACTGTATACCCTGGAGGTATGTTGTAGAGACACTTTTTTAATTTTGACCACCTCTATTTTTAAACGACTGACTTAAAAAAAAAAAACTGTAAGTCGTAGGACTGCACCTCAGTATTGAAAACTTTTTAGCTTTACAAAGTTGTAATCATCGGTATATACTCGTATGAATCTGAGCGATTTTTCCCCATCCCAAAATTGCCCAACTTGTCTTAAGAAGATTTCACTTCAATAATATTTATTCTATTCTATTGTATACGTTCAGCTAGGTTGGTGACTATGCTCTTTCCATCTTAGAAAAAAGGTTTTGCTCTGCAGAATATATGAGACACCGGAAAGACAAGAACAGGAAGAAACACCACTGACTATAGTTTTTTTTTAACTTTTCTGGTTATGGTTTATCTCATCTGAAGTCTGAACTCTCCCCTGCAGGTAGACATGTACATCTACGAGCTGCTGACGAACCAGTACAAGCGCAGCTTCATCGAGATGCACTTCAACTGGTGTTACCTGGTGGAGAAGGACATGTTCTTCGGAACTGCCATTAGAGCCGCAGGTTTGACAAAACCCTGCCCTCATCCACCGGTAAATATGGTGCCCTATCTTACTGGCTTCGTACCTGCACCCGAATCACAACACACTTTTAACCACATTCCGAAGGATTTTAAAGGAAATTTCTAATTCATTGCTTCATATGTTTGAAAGATTTGTTTGCTCAACAACGTAAATAAGGCAATGAATGTTGTTGAATTGTAAAAATGAAATTAATAGCGTGTTACGCAATTACCGCGCTGTATAAGTCAGGGACAAATTTCCATGGATCAAGGATCCTAACAAGGCCCCGTCCACGGCGCTGCGACTTGTAACGCGACTTACGTCAAGCGAAATGCTCACGCGTCACCTGTTTCCGTCCGTCGCTCTGCAAGTCACATCGTGGTGACCAGTGACACGCTCAAAACAACTTCACTTCTTTCATTTGTTTTAGCAGTCGCTGTCGCAAGACGCGTGTCGCTTGAGCTTGTCCTTGTTGGCTATTATGTTTCGCGAATTGTTCTATCTATTTGAAAAGTTTTGTTCCAATCGTGTTTGGGCCCACCGCAAATCTCGTTTTTTACCAATGAATTATGCTTATACAAATCTGCCCTATATTTCACAGCTCCATAGACAAGCCTGAACAGTTAATTCTTGTTTTCAGGGTCCGTACAATCTACTAAACATGACAGTCAAGCCATCAGTAATACCCAAAGGCTTCCCATTCACCAGAGGCCGGATATATGCAAATTTAACCTATCTAAAGACGAAAGCTAGAGTGGCTGAAGGATTTATAGACATGAGACTGGCGACTGTAGAAGTAAAGAACCATAAATCATTGTTTGAATAGTTCGTGGTTTCACATGCAGTTCTTATACCGATTTATTTGTGTTTGTTTACGATTAGTAAGTTTTCGCAATTAGCGTTTTGTTTAAATATTAAGGTTATATTTATTTTTATTTGCTCCGAATATACTAAAATAGAATAGAATAGAATAATTATTTATTCATATATTCATTCATAATACTCCAGACCTTTATGCTATTTTGAAAATTTTGTGAAACTTCCATCATTATTTGTTTATTTCTAATGTAATTTGTGTATTTATTTGTTTTATTTCTATATCTGTTGTATAACAATCTTTTTTTCGGGTTATTTTCATCTTTGAGCCAAATATTAAACAATAGATCACGCTTCATACACATCATTTTAAGTTTTTCATTAGCCCAAGGACTATTATTACGTTTACTGAAACTGCTTTTACTAATTGTCAATTTACATTTATCGTATACATTATTAAAACTAGTATGTATGTACTATACTATTTGATTTGGGCACCCGTATTGAAGGGGTATACTCCAGTCGATGTTATTTATTTGCATAGAAAGTGGGACCGATTAAGTTGAAATTTGGTGAACATATGTCCATATTTCTGTGGCCCGAAAATGGACGTGTAACGCAAATAAATACATTTTGAACGTGTGGGTTAGTTCTGGGGACAAATAAAAAAAAACAAAAAGTTTTACAAACCGTACCGTGTGACAGATTACATAAAAGAGCTTACTTATCTTTAACACGTATCCCGTCGTAACCGGCTTTTCCTATCGTTAATTTGCTTGATGATCCGTTCAATCGTATCTTCTCGTGCAGGTTGCACTCTATTAGGAATTATCTCGTACGTAAGTTTGTCTAAAAGAGGCACACCGCAAGAGTTATTTAGTTTTTTGATATTAGAATCAAATTCAGTCATAAAAGTTTTGGATTTGTTTGTAAGTTTGTTCGAAAAGTTATAAGTAAAACGTGTTCAATATATTGCATAATTTTTCCGGTTAAACTGTTCATAATACTCCAGATCTTTTTGCTATTTTGAAAATTTTGTGAAACTTCCATCATTATTTGTTTATTTCTAATGTAATTTGTGTATTTATTTGTTTTATTTCTATATCTGTTGTATAACAATCTTTTTTGCGGGTTATTTTCATCTTTGAGCCAAATATTAAACAATAGATCACGCTTCATACACATCATTTTAAGTTTTTCATTAGACTATTATTACGTTTACTGAAACTGCTTTTACTAATTGTGAATTTACATTTATCGTATACATTATTAAAACTAGTATGTATGTACTATACTATTTGATTTGGGCACCCGTATTGAAGGGGTATACTCCAGTCGATGTTATTTAGTTCACTGAGCACTCGGTGATTATCTATCTTAGTTACTGATTGAATAGAATACTGTGAGTCATTCTTGTTTAACGCGCTCATTATCGCACAAACGGTTATGCAGTGGTCGGCTGGTGTAGTGTTTACAATGATGTATTTATATAAATGCTATACGCGCTAGCATTGCGAATAAATCCGTGGTCTATACATGACTTAGAAGTTCTGTCACCGTATTTTTCGATGCCTGTATAAGAATTAACGCCATTAATAAATCCCAGGGCGCAAAGTGAATATAAATATTGTTTTACCACGGGGTTACGTACTTTTAGATCTATATTCATATCTCCCATTATTACTTAATCCTGTTTTAGAGGATATTTTGCTATTAATTAGACCCAACACCCGTTTGGTCGGAGGATCCTTTCTCTTCTATGGTGTATGAGTGAACTTTACACCCTGTCCCTCATGCCTCTATAAATTAATCCTGACTTTGGAGCCCTTCATTGGGCGTGGTTCGACACGCATTGACCGGTTTATTCTCTATGGGGCATCTCCACGTATGTTTCCTGTCGATATGTACGCAGAGGTACAGCAAAGTCGCTGTTGTCCCGTGTGGAAGTGGGTTATCTCCGAGTTTAACTGGTGGGCAGTCATCTTTTCTGAGACAAAATGATACATGCGTTGACTTGTAGGCGCTCGCTTTTATTTTCCATTCTCTCATCCACTTATAGACTTTGTCGACGTGATTTTGTAGCATTAGTGAGGCCATATGAGGATTTTTGTTATTGCACAAATTAGCCAAATTATCAGCGAAGGTGGCAGAGAGAATTTCTTCTGACGTTGGTAAGTCTGCTGTGTATACAAAGTCGAGGGTTGGACCTAGTATGGAGCCCTGGGGTACTGGGGTCTCTTTGTTGTAGAATTTAGAATACGGGTCATTAATTTTTACCCTGAAAAATCTGTCTTCTAACTAAAACTTCAATAGTAGGTACAGTTTACGTGGCAGTTGTTTTTTTTTATTTTCTATACCCTGGTGCCAATCCTTACCTTATCAAATGCTTGCTGTACGTCCAATATTACAAAATATACGAGCAGTACTTCGTTCGTTCCAGCTCCTCTCGTATCTTATTCACCAATCTATGCACCTGCTTCATGGTTCATGGTATTCTGAAGCCGAACTGATATTGTGGGATGATGTTGCTGTCTTTAAGTTTTTCATAAAGCCTACGTTCAGCGACTTTCTCAAATAGTTTAGACATAACAGTCAGTAGGCTTATTGGCCTATATAACGACACAAAGTGCGGTGGTTTTCCTGGCTAAAAAATATCATGATCCCAAATAATAATAATTTCTGACCCATTCCATATTCCCGGAAAATATCCAGTCCTCAAAATTCCATCAAAGAGCTGTGTTATGAAGACGATGGCAGATGACGTAGGATTTGGGCAGTTATAAGATAGTATCCAGGAGTTTTATTTAGTTCGAGATCTTTTATAACTTTCCTGTACTCGCGAGGTGAGCAGTACTTTAATGGTGCACTGACTTGATGTATCACCGGAATTGAGACAGAATACATCGGCCAACACCCACCCAACGTTATTAAAATATTCATTTAATGTCGTGTGTTATTTTCTAACTTTTTTAAACCGCATTTAAAAAACGTTTAGCTTTTCCAGTCGGCTAAAAAACTAAACAAAAAGTCTATGGTCGTATCGCTGTGTCAAATGTAAAAGGTTTGTTGATTGAAACCCGATATTTTTTTTTCCACATTTTTTAGCAATTTTCACACTATCGACACCACGGACGAACGACACCAAACGAACGGAAAAATAAAATCTATTTGGCCCCGGAGCGTCCAAAAAAATTCGCATGTATTTTTCGTGGCTGCTAACTTTTCTTGGATATAACATTTCAACAATGTTTTTCCAGAGGTTTGAAAGTCAAAATAATTATGTGTAAGCCTTTATAATAAGTATGTGTATAACATAATCAGCCTATAATGTTCCCACTGCTGGGACACAAGCCTCCTCTCTGTGAACGGGAGTGGGCCGTACCTAGCCCACTGACAGAGTTCACAGAGAGGAGGCGGATGTCACAAATCTTCGATGCCACTTCGATCACACGCACTGTCAGCCCTCCATTCTTTTTTCTATCTTTCAAAATATGAAATACCGAAAGGTGAAAGCTACAAGGTGGGCCACGAAATTCAAATTTTCTTCAGTTTTTTTTTTGCAATTTACAGGTCAGTATTAGGGTAATACTGACCAGTATTAGGTTTTATTTTGATCAAAATATGATCCCCGACTAACCCAACCTGCAAATTTGAATTTTACGGGCTACCCTGACACTTTCACATTTAGGATTTAAGTCATTAAACATGCCATCAACTTACAAAATATTTGCGGAGGTTGCATGGGGAAGCCATGCAGACTAAAACCTCTACAGCCAACACATTACACATTGCACACACTACATTTAGTACTCACTCTGATTGTATATTGAATTATTTACTATATTTTGCACTGACTCTAATTTTACATGAAACTGACATTAATTTAATTCATTAATAACATATAAACATTTTGTACGCCGAGTGAGGCAAAACATGTTGGTCCGGTAAAATGAATGTTTCCATCTACATGTGCATATTCATGTATCATGTTACACATGTTTGAACAAATAAATTTATCTTTATCTTTATCTAACACAAGAAAAATATGATCTAAAACGGAATAGAAAAATGAATTGAAAATACGTGAAAAAACATAAAATATCCTCGTACTCGGACGCATTTGTTTGTTCAGCTGTATAGAAATATGTCCTGTGTTATTTTTGTTTTTATGTGTACCTAGTGAATTTCCCTAGGGCACACCTGTACCCCAGTTACAATGTTTAAACTCACCTTAGGGCTATTTTGGTACTCGTGGTATGTATTGGTATGTCTGAACTTTTCGCTGATAATTTTATAGCAATTATCTAGTAATCTCGTCGTAAACATTGCATGCAAAGTAATTAAGAAATAAGCAGCACTTTTCATCTTTATGTAACTTTAAAAACGGTTCAGCCGTTCATGCGTAAAATTTGGCTCAAATAGTTTGTAAACTGGACATAAGATACTTTTAGCCCGGTAGAACGTTCTCATGGGATAATTTACGACATAAACGCGGGCGACGCCGCGGGCAAAAGCTACTATAAAAACAAATAAACCGCCTTTATTATTATTCTGAAATGGGGTACAACGATAATCTTTTGTTTTGGCAACACTATCACATTATCGAAACCACGACAAGGGGGACTGCTATCGCTAATCTTACGAAAACTTGGAATATAAGGCAATTTCTAAGTTAGAAACATTTATGAATAGTCATACACATAGTGGCCCAGTGGTAACGGCCGCGACTTACGAGTTGTAGGTCGTAGGTTCGAGCGCAGACAGGCGCTTTACTTTGTGTAAATTAATTCATTTCCACAGTCTACTCAAAACCGCGAAGGAAAACATCGTGAGGAAACCGGCATCGTCCTAGAACCAAAAATTCAAAGACATGTAACATCCGCCAACGCACTGGGCCCGCGTGGTGGATTTAATAAAGCCCACTCTCCTCACAGAGAGGAGGCCTGTGTCCCAGCAGTGGGAACATTATAGGCTTATTATGAATAGTTACTTGTTTTGCGATCGTTAGCTTTCTTTAAACCTGATAGGTAAGGAAAACGTTTGTGCTATTAATTCTCATGCATTTGTCCAAGTTGCACCTCAATGTCTATTCCACCCGTACTTTCAAATATAATATTTTGAACTAGTTTATACCACGGCTTCGACGGCGTGGTGATCCAAATTTATGCCACGGAAACGTACCTACTACCGGTTTAAAAAGTGTCCTATATCCTGAATTAGGTCATGGTCTATCCAATGCGCCAAATTTCACCGATATCCGTTCTGTCGTGAAAGAGGATACGACAGACGGACAGTTACTTTCACATTAATAATATTTATTAATATAGTATAGGTGAGTATGGATGTATAATCCCCTTATCTTCCCTAAATATTTAGGGGAGGTATAAACTTTTTAAAAGCTTTGTTCTCGTCTGTCATTTGATGTTATTAATAAAAATAACGATGAGCGATCGTTGGAGGGAAGAAGGAGCAGAAATTGAATTATTTCAGGAGATTGGTTCTCCGTTGGCGTATTTTGTTAAGATGATGTTGTTATTCTTGTTATGTGTACAAGGGGAAATGGTATTTTGGGAATATTATCAAATTCCGTAACCTACTTTTACAAAACTCCAGATGAATTACAGTAACAAGATTGTCGATGAAAAATAAAGTATTTTTGCGGTGTTTCAGTCACGGGTAACTTAATCGGTCTAAAAGATTTTTTTGAAAGAACAATCCCATTGAAATAAAAAAAGATGACTTTGGTATTGGCCAAGTTCCCCAGGTCTATAACATCACAATCATTTATGTGCATAAAAAGTGGTAGAAACAAGAGATGTTACGTATATAATTCAGTGCAAAGATACATTTCGTCATTTAGTTTCTAATCTAATATTAGAAAGAGAAAATATGTGATTTTTTGTATGTTTGTTTGTTACGCTCTCATGCTAAAATGGCTGAACAGATTTGGATTAAATTTGGCACATGGGTAGACCATGACATGAGTTAGGATATAGGATACTTTTTATCCCGATATTCACACGGGATCGAGACTTATATGTGTGAAACCGCGGGGCGCAGCTGGTAGTAGGTAAATGTAGGTGAGTTGCTAATTAGATAACTTAGATAGTTATAACATCTAAGCCTGAGGATGGACGGCGCTGTCGAGCCTGGCCCAGGAAGAGGAGGCGAGACGACCTAGACGCGTACTGCAACGGTTGGTCGAGGTGGCTCTAGAAATGGATCCCTGGAAGGATTTGTGGGAGGCGTTTCCTCACCAGTGGGGCAGCTAAATAAAATAAAATACTGTGACTGATATACATAGCAGCGCCCTCTGTCGTTGAGCAGCGAAAGCAATGTAAGAGGGTATCCTTCTGTTTGTGCCACTTGCTTCTAGAGGGCGTCAGCATTTATGAATGATTTACTCGTCGTATGGATGGAGTATTGGATAGCTGCTTACGCCTCTCGAAACCAGGGGGACGCTGTTATGAATGAGTTATTGTATAATTATGAATGAACGTTGTAGTGACCGCTTCTTGACACTAGAGGACGCATTGTAGAACAATCTTCAATCATTTCCAGAAGTAAGAGTGTTAGTGAACACTCTTACTTTTGGAAGCGATATATTAAAACAATTACGAAACTGGTGAGTCTCGTAATTGTTTTAACCGCGTATTGTCACAGGACACGGTATATTTAACTGAAGTCATGCCTAAAATCAGTGTATATAATTAAGATTCTTTACTAAAAACTGTGGGTATCGACAATAAATCTGGTAGTAGTGTTCATATCGTGTATTGACACCAGTTAGACCTTTATCCTCAACAAATAAATACCTCTAAGCTATGATTTAGCACTTACAAAGTTTGCTATCTTCGTTAAGTTGCCTAAAAACGGAAGCTCTAGTAATTAGAAGTTTAATAGCGACTAAAAATAATTGAAAAGATTAGTAGGGGAGCTCGTAAACAGTGGCGGTATTTAATGGGGGCGCGAGTTTGCCAGGATCGTGGAAAAAGAGATACGCACTTCGGAAAAAAGACATTTAAACAGGCGTCTGTTGCGCATCGATTAAACAGAAAAAGTTTAATAAACTTTGCGCTCTTTTACTTATAGTTGAGAAAAAAAAGAGACAAAATATGAACTTTAAAATGCATGACATTAATATTTATCATGTCTTTAATCGAACTTCAAATAATTGCCATTTTGCTGTCCTGAAAATGTTAATGAACATCTAGTATAATGATTGAGGCTCTTATTGTGAACCTCATTACTCCTCTTTTTGTTTATTATTACAGAAAAGAAAGAATAACGTTTATTTGGACACAGTTCGTCCATATTTTAGCGTCCTAAAATACTAGTAACTGCGACCTACTTGGATGTAGCGTTCACCGTTTGCTACCGCGATAGTTTTCCCTAAGTTATTGAGGTAACAAGATGATGGCAGTGCACAGAGTACTTTTTTATGTGGCAGTGTTAATATGCAGGAGGAAGGGTGCGTACTGCAGTGACAGTTTACGTCGTTTATAGCTGGTTCACTATTTATTTTAACAAAAGACTTTTAGAAACCATTAGCTTGACAGGTTCAGAGATGCAAGCTGAAACAGATGTATGAAATAAGAAAACATACCAGAGTCCTTTCATAGTTATTTATGATACTAGTGCGGTAAGTTAGTTTTTACAAACGAGTAGATGAATGTAAGCCCGAGACGAAGTCAGTGTTGCCAACCCCTACCAAAATTTTCACAAAAGATTCTTTTAAAATCCCCCTAAAAACCCTAAGTAATGGTAACCATAAGTAAAACTTCTTTGATGTAGTGCTCGAGTTTGTAAAAAAAAAACAATACCAATTTCTATCAATAATTGTCCTAATTTTACTATTAATTTCCAAGAGTAGTGACCTATCTGTATAATTTCTTATTTGGTATTAAAAATTGTCTAATGAAAAATTTTGTTTCATTATTTATTGTGCTGTTTTCTCGCAAATATGTTAAAAACGTTGTATGACACGTGCGGAAATTGGTATTTACAAACTCGTGAATATGGTAACATAGTCACGAGTTTAAATTATACAGATACTACTCTTGGAAATGAATAGTAAAATTTTAACAATTATTGATTTAGACGGCGAGAGACCATTTTCTGCAATAATGTGCCTCATTCAAAAAGTCAGGTGGAGTCGATTCCATATTCATATCGGATTCTTCGCTTGAACTCATATTATATTTTATTTATAAATATCAGTCGGAAAGTCTCAACCATTTTTGACGTTTCTAATATGAGAATGGCGCGAATTTGCAAATGGCGTCTCATTTTCTCTTTAGTATTAAACTGAGACAAACGTATTGAGCAAAAGCGCTTCCAAGGAGGTTCGATCATCCAGCTTATTTTTTCTCGTAATGTGAAACTTCTTGGTGGAATTCTTATACAGGGTGTGGCGTAAGTAGTGGTCCACCGTTCAGGATTCGATGAACCAGATAATTAACTATAACAATTAAAATTTTTAACCATTTTTACCCAAGGGTTACGAAAATATTTCCTTTTTGTCTTTTATTTACGAAATTTCTATCTTTTTTTACAAATTTGTTTGTAGTTTCAACAAAAACCATTATTTTTTCATTTTGATTTCTGTTAATTACTGCTGAATACTAGAGCTATCATGATAAATTATGATTTTTTATGTAAATTCAGCTCTTTTAAAGAAAAAGTTGGTTCTTCTCTAATTTTAACCCTAATTTTTAAAACACCTAGCGATTTTTGTAAAAAAAACGTACTACATTGTCAGTGCCCATGCATTTAATAATATGCCTACTAAATACCGATTTCAAAATGATATCACTATCTACATCACTAACAGATCCAATAATTTAACAAAAAGATATTCAATTTTAATTGAAGAAAAGAAGATTTTCATGAAACTACTTTTTTAAACTTTGTTGCGTTAATACTATTACAAAACGTGTAAAAACTCAAAAAACGGATACAATGTAACTTTTTACAATTCAAATGTGATTTGTGTTAAAGCACAAACATGTCAGGTAAAAAAACCCTGGCCCTTTTTTTACCTGAGACATGTTTGTTTTGTTAACAAAAACCGGTTGAAGCTCCCGCAATCGAGATACGCACAATAGGAGTGATAAGGAAGAGATATGGTAGGGTATTGCTATCTCTTTCATTACTAACGTTGAAATCTTCAGAAATCTCGAAACGATTTAGTACGATCTCGTCACTCGTGTCGTGCGTCGTATGCGTTTCGTTTTTATTCTGCCTGTGTTTACCTCCGCCATTTATTTACCCCTGCCTGCCCCCGGACTCTGTTTAATTTGCCTACTGATTGGACTTGTTGTTTTGGTGATCTCTGCGATATTGGCTACGTGTACTGGTGACTTTGGCTTGCTCAACGATTTGGACAAACGTGCAGTGCAGTGACAATTAAAAAATGTCTCGGTACACACCGCGCGAATATGCTGACATGCATTTTATTTATGGCGAATGCAGAGGTGTCGGTAGAGAAGCAGCTCGACTTTATCGGGAGAGATATCCCGATCGAAGACATCCAGACCACCGAGTTTTTGAAAGAGTGCATAACGCATACACCGAGGGAAGGATACCTGGCACAGGCGTAGGCGGTGCAGGTGAAGGACGACCGCGACGACACAACGATGAAGAGGTAATGAATTTAGTTACGGAAGATCCTTCAACATCGGTCCGTGTCTTAAGTCGCAGAACTGGCATATCAACTAGATCTGTACATCGAATACTCAAAAGACATGAACTGAACCCATACCGCTATCAAAGGGTACAGTCATTGCTACCAAGAGATTATCAATTGAGAGTAACATTTTGTAGAGTAATGCTACGCAGAATAAGAGAAGACCCGCAGTTTTTTAATAAAATACTATGGAGCGACGAGTCATCCTGCAAAAAAGATGGATATTTAAATCTACATAATTTGCATAACTGGCAGCTAGAAAACCCGCATCTCATAAGGCAAGACAGATCACAGTATCAATTTAAAATAAACCTTTAAAATCAAAATCAAAATCAAAATATTTTTATTTCACATAAACCTACATGGGCACTTATGAAACGTCAGAAGCTAGGTGCACGGTTCCAATTGGTCGTTTCCTATGGAGAAGAGCCGGCAAGAAACTCCACGGTTACTCTTTTAAAAATAATTGGCTTTTACAATGTTTTCAAATTACACAAATTAGGTATGGGAGAACAGTGTAGGCCTGTCGAGAAGTACTTAACAAAAAAAAGAGAAAAGGAAACGGTCTAAAGAAAAAAAGATCTAGTCTATTAAGCCTACAACGTTCTCACATTCACAACGTACACAAGAATCCATGTAAAATAATATTAATAATATTAAGTCTGAAATATAAATTGTAGGTATATAATGTCAAATAGTGAAAATATAATGTCAAAAATGTATGTCTAAAAAATAATAATAATAAACATCGTAATTTGGGAGCAGTTAATAGATATTTCCATAGTTATGCCGTTTCTGATGTACCAGGGAAGCCACATGTGCAGAAGGAATTATTGCCAAACTTCCTTGTCTTCAACGTAGTCTTTAATCTTGTAATATGCGTTTTTTGATAAGGACACGTTTGATGTGGGTTTTGAACTTTCCATCGCTAAGTTCTGTAACTGACTTTGGCAACTTGTTATAAAAGCGGATATTGTTGATAACAAATGATTTGCTTGTTTTTGTTAATCTAAATTTGGGTATCACAATTTCATGTTTACTACGTGTATTTATATTACGGAAATCATTTCTTGTTTTGAAAAGACATAAGTTCTTGCGAACATACAAAATACTTTCTAAGATATAAAGAGAAGGCAGAGTTAGTACATTAATTTCTTTGAATTTGTTTCTAAGGGACTCACGAGGACCCATTCTATATACTGCGCGGATTGCCCTCTTTTGTAAGATAAAAATTGAATCTACATCAGCTGCCGATCCCCACAGCAGAACGCCATAAGACATAATACTGTGGAAATAAGCAAAGTATACTAACCTAGCTGTGGCTATATCAGTCAACTGTCTAATTTTTCTTACTGCATATGCAACTGAACTTAATCTACCTGAAAGAGCTCTAATGTGGGCTCCCCATTGTAATTTTGAATCTAGAATAATTCCTAGAAATATAGTTTCTGTAATAGCATCTAGTCTCTTGCCATCAAGTTTTAAATTTAGAGCCACTTGGGGTACATTTGGTAGTGAGAACTTAATACATTTTGTTTTGTTCGCATTAAGTAAGAGATTATTAGCTGCGAACCATTTTGAAAGAATATCCAGACTATCATTGACGTGTAAGACATCCGGATTTTTTCTATCTATTTTAAAAATGAGAGAAGTATCGTCAGCGAATAGAATTATATCCGATAAGTTTGCCATCATGTAAGGAAGATCATTAATATAAACTAGAAATAGGAAAGGGCCAAGAATTGAACCTTGGGGCACACCCATCTTTACTAGAGACCCCGAGGACGTCGCCCCGTTAACGTTTACTTTTTGCTGCCTGTTTGATAGATAGGACAGAACAAGATCAGCAGCTTGTCCACGAATTCCGTAGTTGTGTAATTTACAGGTCAGTGTATTGTGGTCAACGCAGTCAAACGCTTTTGAGAGGTCACAGAAAATGCCAATGGCATCCTGGGATTTCTCCCAGGATTCCAAAATGTGACTGATGAGTTTTACTCCTGCGTCAGTCGTCGACCTACCTTTCGTGAAACCAAACTGGCGACTATGTAAAATCCCATTGGAATTGAAATGTGACAGCATCTGGTCTAGCATTATTTTTTCATATATTTTACTCAATGCTGGAAGCACAGATATAGGTCTATAATTAGAGGGATCACTCGTACTACCCGATTTGAAAATTGGTACTACTTTACTATGTTTCATTAAATCAGGAAACGTACCGCTGTCTAAACATTGATTAAATATGCCTGTTAGGACAGGGGCTATTGTGTCAATGATATCTTCAAGAACCTTAACGGAAATCCCCCATAAGTCTTCAGTTTTCTTTATGTTAAGACTTTTAAATGCCCTCTTAATAGTGACAATAGAAATGGACTTGAATTCAAAACTTGGAATGTCCTTAGAGAAGTGTTGTTTGAGAAGAGATTCAGCTAAAATAGGTGATGAGGGAAGAGATTTCGTAACCTCTATTGGGATTTCGGTAAAGAAATTTTCTAGTGTCTCAGCAACTTTTAACTTATCTGTAATGGTTTCATTATTATTTTTTAAAGACAATTCATTTTGATCTCGCTGATTTATGTTTACAGTTTCTTTGTTGATTACCTGCCACACAGCTTTTATTTTATTGTTAGACATACTAATTTTGTTACTTATTAATTTAGATTTAGCTTGAGCGCAGACTCTTTTGAATATCTTAGAATAATTTCTGACATAATTATGAAGGGCTTGATCAGAAATCAATGATTTCTCGTAGTATAAATTATATAAAATATCTCTGCTTTTTCTAATGCCTTTGCACCGGAATCATTAACGGACAAATAATCGGCCCACACGAGCTGCCAGAAACATTAAATGCAGAAAGATATAAGTTTTTTGCAAATTGACTTGCCCTTGCTTCTGGAAGGTGTCGTTCCTGAAGTCCAAGAAGACATGTGGCTGCAGAACGATGGCTGTCCCGCTCACTACGCTGTTAGAGTACGAGAGCACCTTGATACAGCGTATCCAAACAGGTGGATAGGGCGCTTAGATCCAATATTGTGGCCACCACGCTCGCCAGATCTAAATCCCCTATAGCAAAGAAATCACTAGCATTGACCAATTGAGGACTAGAATCCAGGCAGCAGCTAGAGAAATCAGCGAAAGCGGGTTTGCCCGACGAATTAAACGGTCGTTTATTCGACGTTGCAGAGCGTGTATAGCTGCAAATGGTGGCCATTTTGAACATTTTGTTTAATTTTAATGATTGTAATCATGGCAAAGATTAATAATAAATGATAAATAAAGTGATTTGTTTTTTTTAATTCTTTGTTCAAATACCTAAAGTAACAAGTAAGTTCTAGATAACTCTGCAATAGTATTTTTTTTATACAAATGGGCACTGACACTGTAGTGTATTTTTTTGCAAATATCGTAAGTATTAACGCAGTAAAGTTTAAAAAAGTAGTTTAAAAAAATCTTCTTTTCTTCAATTAAAATTGAATATCTTTTTGATAAATAATAGGATTTGTTATAGTGATACCATTTTGAAATCGGTATTTAGTAGGCATATTATTAAATAAATGGGCACTGACAGTGTAGTACGTTTTTTTTACAAAAATCGCCCTTGAACTTCGATGGTATGTAAAAATTAGGGTTAAAATTAGAGAAGAACCAACTTTTTCTTCAAAAGAGCTAAATTTACATAAAAAATCATTATTTATCATGATAGCTCTAGTATTCAGCAGTAATTAGCAGAAATCAAAATGAAAAAATAATGGTTTTTTTTTAAACTACAAACAAATTTGTAATAAAAGGTAGAAATTTCGTAAATAAAAGACAGAAAGGAAATATTTTCGTAACCCTTGGGTAAAAATGGTTAAAATTTTGAATTGTTATAGTTAATTATCTGGTTCATCGAATCCTGAACGGTGGACCACTACTTACGCCACACCCTGTATATTACTTTCAGAAATAAAAAAAAAAAAACTGTAAAGGAGCGTATCCTTTACGGTTTTTTTTAATTTGGCGCTGTATAACGGTGTATTGTGGTAAAACAGTTACTTAGGTGAGAGTGCCTATTTTACTGCACATTCCGTTGTATGGTGCGTAATTTTTTACTTTCGAACAATGTATACAGGCTTTGTAAATGCATTTTTTGATCAAATGTGTTGAAAAAGTTATTTTACTTTTGTCAGCAACTCATGAGCAACCTTACAGCAATGACAACAAAGATCACTGAGAGTGCAAGGTAAATATCTGATTGAACCCCAAATTAATCGGGAAAAGGATTATGCTGATGAAACTTGACCAGTTTAATTGTTATCTCACCTCCTTTTAAGAACCTCCTTTCGTTTTCATGGATCTGTGGAAGGCCGCTCATTTTTAGGTCGCTGTAATAAAAGCTTAATCCCTTATTTCCTTAAACGGTACCTCGGAATATATAATTAATGTATCGGATGAAATATTAATGTAATTTCTACCTCGTCATTTTTATGTAGCCCACTAGCGAACCGTACCGGTTTCGCACGGGAGCAATTTATATGTGGAGTAATTTGTGTTAAAATAAAACTCTTTATCTACCTTAAATATTAGATTTAATTTATTTTATAACTTCATGTTCAAAAGAAGAATTTCTTGGCGAAACTATCACTCTCTCGCCCGGCCACGTGTATTCTTTTTGACAAAGATTAAACATTTATAAATTAAATCATTCAAATCAAATCAAAAAAATTGATTTCACATAAACCTACATTATGAAACGTCAGAAGCTAGATGCAAGGTTCCAATTGGTAATTTCCTATGAAGAAGTGCCAGCAAAAAACTCGACGGTTACTCTTTTTAAAATAATTGTCTTTTACAATGTTTTCAAATTACAGTGTTAATAGATATGGGATGACAGTGTAGGCCTGTCGAGACGTACCAGGTACTTAATAAAAAATAAATGGTCTACAAATCTAGTCTATTAAGCCTACAAAGTTCTCACATTCACAAAATACAAAAGAATCTATGTTAAATATTAAAAATAAAAACCTATTTAAACCAAATGACGTGTTTGCTATTACAACTGTAACAAGTCTGGATTAATATCTTGTCCAAAAAAGCAACTAATAAATAGTGATATCATCGTTCAGACTTTAGACAGACCTTCCTAACTTATCTATGTTGGTAAGGCCATCTTATTCATGTATTTTCCCGTCACCTACATACTTGTAATAGAAGACTTGAGAAATGCGTATCACCACCTCTTAAGTGGGCTCTCATGTTTGTACTTAAGGTGATTGATTGTACAGAGCTCCATAAGGGATACGCCTTTAAGACGCTGACAACAGCTAAACCGCGGTTACTGTCAGACTGCATAGAAAAGAAAGAGAAGCGCGATAACACAACGCTTGTAATTTATTGCAAAATATGAAGCAGCTATTTACTCAAAATTGAGTTGAGTAATCGAAAAAAAAAACAAGTTCTGCATTCAAGTATGACGTTCTTGTTACTAATTATATACATAACGTACGTTGATATTTAAAACAGATATTTTGGATTGTAACTCAAGGTAAAAGGTTAGTTTACCGTTAATTTGTATCGAGATTTTTTTTTTCAAAACGTGTTTTGGTAACAACTAAGTTTTGAGAAATATGTTCAAAATTAACATATATTTTTTCCGCTACCACAAACAACATAGGCCATTTTTTTCTTAAGTGATGCCTACTTTAGTCATTTGCCTCTTGTCAGCGCCTTAAGTATATATGCACGTGTTCCTCTAGGAAGAGTTTGACGAAAGTCACCGGCAAACTTGAAGGTCGCCTTCCATAATTTTGCCTGAATTTCTTAGGTCTTTTAGAGTACTGTCTACGGCTTTTATATGTGAGCATTGGCTCATCGTACATTTGTCCCAGATTATGAGACATGTTTTTAATCAGAATATCAAATAGATCGAGAGATCCCGTTGCGGGTCTGGAACCTCGGCAGATATTGTGTTATCAAGCTCGTCAGTTTTGGTTTCAAGTCATAACAGAATAAGTATTTTGTAAAATATTAAAATGGTTACTGTGAGTTATCCTTAGAAGATAGGCATATGCTGTCGTGGACAAAAATAAGGTTCGTTTGGGCATTGAGGGCAGTAAGTTACAACTTGCTTTTTTCTTGCATATTTTATGTCTGTATATTATCTTATAGCATTAGAGAGCACCATTTCCGAGCTTTCCTCACAGTCCCTTCTTTTCTTGCTAATGTATGTTTCTTCCTTGTATTTCTAGTACCTAAATGCCTGACAAAATGCTTGACACGGCGCAGGGACTATAATTTGTACCATTCGAGCCACAACAGATTACAAAAAAAAAACGGAAAGCTCTTTTAAATATAATTATTCGATTAAAATATTAAAATTCTTGTTTTCGTTAACTTTATTTAGTAAGTTTTAGTTCATTCAAAGCTTGTTTTTAAAAAGTTTTTTATACTTATATTTTTTACTCCGCACGTTCGTGCTAGGCCCAGCAGCCACAGCTGAAATGAGGTTTGTCGTCTACTTAGTAAATTTCTGTTCTGAAATCGGGTGTTAATCGCACGTTTTCCTTAACTGTCTTAACAAAACTTCATCAAAACTGAAGATCAAACAGACAGTTAACAACAACAACAATAAAATCATTAACGTCAGCTAATCCGTCCCATCTTGATTCTACAAAACAAACTAAAACTACTTATTAGTTGAGAAATTCGTCGCAGTGTTGTTATAAGGTAAACAATGAACGGCTTACTGGGAGTTTGGGTCGGAACACGATTAGTTAGTTAGAGGACAAGGGGTTATAGTTGTAAGATGTGGCAGGAGTAGATAAAGAGAGAGTAGTTAATGAGGAGACAAATTAATGAATGACCAAGTCACTCTAGGTACACACGCAGTGACTTTTGTAGCCGGCAACTCGATGACGATTTCAAATCTCACGCCCACGTATAGATTTGGCATCGCTAGCGATAAAACAGCTGTCTAAATCTGTGCGAGGACTTGAGATTTTGAAATCGCTGGCTACTAAAGTGGCTGCGTGTGAAGGTACCAAGCATTATTAAGTTTAAAAACTTAATAATGGACTTGGCATAATATCGATATTTCTTTATCATAATTATGTAAGTTTAATATCAATGTATTCTAATCCTAACTAATATTATAAATGCGAAAGTGAGTGTGTTTGTTTATTTGTTTGTTTGTTTGTTTGAAAAATGAATAGCTTTTTTAGCTTTCACGCTAAAAAAGCTATTCATTTTGTTTTTAAGTTCCGTATATACTTTTATAGAGCTGTGGTGGCCCAGTGATAACGGTCGTGACTTACGAGTTGTGGGTCGTAGTTTCAAACCCAGACAGGCGCTTTAATTTTGGCCCGCGTGGTGGATTACGACCTACTCGAAACAATAAAAAATATGGAAAAATAAATATTTTGATATATTGTATTTTTTGACGTTAAACGTCAATTTATAAAAAAAATATTTCAATAACCAATTATTTCGATGTTTCACATCTGCCGGGCGCTCCGTGACGGCCAACTTTTTTCTTCTCTGTCGCATCCAGCGGTTATTAGTTCTTCGTGAAATGTCATTTGTTTAGGACGGTACAAGTTTTTGACTGCTCCCACATTATTAAAAGGTCGTTTAACGGAGTTTATTTGTACACACTGGCAACACCTGGCCACTCAGGCCCCCACCGATTGAGTTTACTGAGAACTTAACAGAATGTAGCTGGAATTATCAGGGTTTTTTTCTATAAGAACAAGGACCAGCCGGTCTATTTGGTAAAAATCTGTCAGTGGAAACTTAGGAGAAGTGAACTGTCATCCCACAGCACTTTTTTAATGAAAACTCGACATTATCGCCCATGTAATAAAACCATAATTCCTTGTTATTATAAAAGCTAAAACTCATAATTTCGCCGTTACAGAGGCGTGAACTGCCGACGTATATTATTCAAAGTAGTTTGTAGAACCAGATTGCTACGAAATCGTAGGCGTCGCGTCGTAGCAATTAGGCCACCTACGGCGTAGCAATCGCGTAGTCTTAATTAGTAATCGGAATCTGGCTAATATGAAGAACAGTGATATTAACCATAGGCTCATAATATTCATAACACTCACATAATATAACGCCTGTATTCCCCGAAGGGTTAAACAGAGGTGTATCTGTCCGCCGTGGGATCTGGAGGCAAAAGTCCTCGCGCACGTATGGGAGTGGCGCGAGGAGGCGAAACGCTGGGGCGTTAGTCCGCTGCCGCGAGAAATCGCAGCACAGCGGTCGGAGCTCCGGCGGGATCTCATGGCGTCATGGAAAGTACGGTTATCGCAACCCAGTGCTGGACACGCCACGATTGCGGCGATAAGTCCCCTCTTTGAGGAATGGCTAGAGAGGCGCCACGTCGTCCTCACCTACCGCCTGACGCAGGTTCTCACCGGACACGGCAGTTTCGGGAGGTTCCTGTGTCGGATAAGGCGGGAGGAAACGTCCGGGTGTCACCACTGTGTGGATCGCCCGGAGGACATGGTGGAGCATATGGTGGAGGTCTGCCCGGCTTGGGCAGAGCATCGCCGTGTCCTCGTGGAGGCGATCGGCGGCAGAGATCTCTCGCGTCCGGCCCTGGTTCAGGCCATGGTACGGAGCGAGAGGGCATGGGCAGCCGTCACCTCCTTCTGCGAAGCAGTAATGCTTGCGAAGGAGGAGGCGGGACGGTTGAGGGAAAGGCATGTTTCGCGCCCTCTCGCCCCTAGCCGCCGCAGGAGACACCCTGGGCGTCGGGAATCCCGGGCGGATTTCCGGCCACCGTAGGCGCGGGCTTGCGGACGGTGAGCAATGGGTAGCTCACCGTCCGGTAAGGACCAGGCCCGGCCCACATTTCGCCAATTATTTTTAAGTCCCATATAATAGGGGGCGAGCCTATTGCCATCCACCGGGCACAAATCCAGACTCTGGGCTGCTATTGAGTAACTCCAGCAGGCTTAGTACGAGAACCGTAGAGAAGCCTTTTGTCGACAGAAGAGTAGATAAAAATGACGTTTCCGTGTAGACAGTTGACAGTTTTCAACCAAGAAATGTAGACAAGTGATTTCTACTCTACAGTAGTAGTAGAAATTGAAAGCGTCATGCTAAGCCTGCAGATGGAAAAACTAAATACTAGTTTGCCCGACCCGGGAATTGAACCCAAGACCTTATGCTCAGTAGTAGAGTTTGCGGCCACTAAACCAGCGACGCTGATTACTTAGATAATTTATGTAGATAAAAAGTGCTCCCAAAACGATGTTAATATTTTCTCACGCGGTTCTACTCGTAGTTGCAAATACAGCAAAACATGTGAAATCTGTAAGATACCAAGAGCACAAACAATGTTCGCAATAAATATTGCTCGGTGACATACATCGACAACAAACTTTTTGTCCTGTATCAGGTTTTCTTCAATATTTCACGATATTTGTACCAGGAGCGCCGAGGTGTGAGGAGGTCTAATGTGGCCAATTGTTGGGCAATCTGTTACTATTGTGGTTCGCGACCGCCTGCGTGATATGTGCTCTTGGTACTTTGTGGTGCTGCAAAAATTGTTTTTAAACTTCTAAATCTAAATCTAGGTAAATGTATTTACCTAGACTTAGATTCAGATTCAGATTCATTTATTTGCAAAAAAACATGTGTAGAAATTATGTCGGTCGAGCAGGCAGGTTGCAAGAAAACTCGAGGTACTGGAACAGGTTTAATGAAGAGATTACAATTTTGTTCTAAAAATAGGATAATGGTGACAATCGTTCGATGTATGAAGCGAAAGTGAGTCCGTCATGGAGCGCGGCGTCGCCGTCCGCCGCCGATGCACGTCACGTTGCGCCGACTCAGCACTAGACTTTGTGTCGCCGGCTGATGCAATAGTTGCGAGGATTCGGGTCAGTTCCGGTGGAATGCGTAGTTCGTGGATTATTGGTAGGTAGCCTTAACATCTTCCCCCTGAAGATCAGCGGCTATTAGAGGATTGGTTCGAGAATAGCGCTGATAATCTTGGTTGAGCACTTGCGGTGTGGTTGTTAACCTCGGTATATATATCGCCATGGTCTGTTTCATCGTTAGTTCGTTCTGGTGCTGTTTCCAGAGTGCGCCGTCTTATGTATCTTCGTAGCGCGAAGGCGATTCCCATTACGCTTGTACCTAAGAGTACTAGGTAGAGCGGTGTGATAGTGTAGTACACGCCATGAATGTCAGCTGTATTCAGGGTCAATGGTGGTTCTATGGTTATCTCCTTATTAGCAGTATGGAGGCTGTGGAGGTTGACAGAGTTGAGTGTTAATTTCCTATCCTCAGTATTGTGGTTGGTTCCGTTGCTGAGTGGGATGTTCATAATTTTCAGTACCTGTCCTTTTAATCGGTCGTCCCTGTTTGCTAGGATTAGGTCCGGGGTTTGTACATCGCAGCCTTTCGGGATTGTGATAAGGTAGCTTCCTCGTACTGTGTTGTATTGAGTATCGGTGCAGGCCAAGCGAATGTTTGTAGGTGCAGGAAAGCTCGATACATAGTGTCGGTCGTCGAGGGCTTCCACGGCTTCAGTTTTTAATTTGGCTATGGTGAATTGGCAGGATTTGTCGACTTGCTGGGTAGAGATGAGGTGGTGAATGTCGCCTTGATTTTGGTAGTGTTGATTGATGCTGTCCTCGCAGAGATAGTATTGGCTGGACTTCGGGCATTCTGCCTCTATGTACATAAAATCTTCATCGTGAATTGCTAGGAAGGGATAGGATGGAATTAGCACTTTGTCATCTTGATTGGGAACTGCGGATAATTTATAAAGGTTGTAGGTGTGGGGAAGGACAACCGGGAATTTAAATACCAATACTAAATTTTGACTATTATAATAGTACCCTAACTTAATTATGTCGAAATATTCCCTGTAACTAATGTTTAGTATATGTTCCCTACCATAGAGGGCATTTAATTGTTCTTTCATCCTGTTGAATGTATTTAATTTAAACATAAGAAAATGTGTGCTCTTGGCACGTATGAAAGCTAGTAAGTTTTCTAGTTTAAGCATTTCGTCGGACAATGATTCGATGTTGTCCGCTAGCATTATTATGTATTGAGCCAGATGGGCATACCTAACTAAGTCTTTTTCCTGACGTAAATCATTAATCATGATTTCATCTACCGTTTCCCTAATCTTGTTCTGATTCTGGAGTAATTTGCCGAAAATTTTGGAATTTTCCGACATCCAGTGTTTATTTAAACTAACTCGGTTATTTAGTTCTGTGACCATCTTATTTTCATTCTCCTGCAGGGTTTTAATTGCATTATTATAGCGGATAGCGTCCGTATAATCCAAGTTTCCGGAAATGCTCTTAACAACTGAACCTAGCCCATCAATAAGGCCTCTCTTGACGCGGTTAGACTGGAACAATTCTAACTGGTCGGACAGCTCCGTGATCTTGTTACGAAGATGTTCGATATGTGGTTGGTATAAAGAGAGCGTTCTATTGTGGAACTCAGGTGACATAGTATCTAATTGTTTCCTTACTAAGTCTATATTACTACGAATAATGTCTAAGTTAACCGGTTGGACAAACGAGTGGTAATGGGATATAACTTTTGTTTTCCCTAGCATGAAAGGTAAGATGCCCGGTCCATTTTCCAGACTACTTAGCGTAATTTCCTCCGCTTGTGTCAGGCCCAGGGCCAGGAAGATGATCCTGTAACAAGTGGTTGCTATTAGGGACCCGTTTCAGGCGCGACTTGGCAATGGGACCACGTTTCTTTTTGGTGTAAATGTGGGTCGGTAAGTTGGCTAAGACCGTGTCGCGAGTAAATCTAGGGGCCAGTTTTTGGCGGCTGGCCATTGGATTCTGTACAAAAATCTGCTGATCTGCGGAATATTCTTGTTCGGATACCCTATCTTTGTTGATATTTTCGATAATCCGTGTTCGATCGTGCAGGGATGAACTATTAATCATCTCGAAAACTCTTTGCATCTTAGTGCGATGTTCTTGTGTATATGACTGTAGCATGTTTTCTGACAGGTTAATATCTAATGGATCGCGGGGGTCTAGGTGACCAGTAATTATATCCAAAGGTCTGCATTTGGTAAAACTATGAACAGAACTATTGTAACCTAGAATTGCATAAGGCATTAAGTTCATAGCGGAGTTTCCACGGTGCTCTAATTTTAAAATACGCAAGTGTTCCAGAAGTGTGGAATGCAGCCTCTCCACCATGCCATTTTCATTAGGCGTGCATGCTGAAATTTTGTGGTGTTGTACTTTATGAATTTTGACAAATTCCGAGAATAGTTGATTTGTGAATTCTGGGCCTCTGTCTGTGACAATAGTTAAGGGAAATCCATGGTGGGTACTAAATGTTAGGAGAGCTTGTACGACGCTGATTGCTGTCGCGTCCCTTAAGTAGTAAGCTTGAGCATATTTTGAGAATGAGTCGATGATTGTGAGATATTTTTGCGTTTCGACACTCAGTAAGTCAAGATGTACTATTTCAAACGGTTTGGTTGGAGGTGGTACTATATTAAACTTTTGTTTCACGGGGTTTCTATCGTATTTGGCTTGACCACACACGTCGCATTCGTTTATATATTTTGTTATGTGTTCCCTCATTTTCGGCCAGTAAAATTTATTGGATAAGGACGTGTAGCACTCATTAATTCCACGGTGATTGGTTTTACCCTCGTGGTACTTGCGAATTATCTCCTGCTGCTTTAAATAATCCTTGACATTTTCTAACTCTACTTTTGTTAAGACTAGGTCCATGGATGAACTTTTAAATTTACTTTGGATAATGGGAATAATTTCGTACATGGCTAATGGGGGATTAATGAGAATACCGGTCCTTACCTTGGGGTTACTGTACTCTTTCACAGCGTTTTCGACATCCTCTTCGAGATTACTCTTGGAAATCTGAATATGTGTTTTGACGTGTGACTCAAACGGTTTTGAAACTGAAGGGCGGCTTCTTACGTCATCGACCAACGTGAAAATGATTTGTCTATGGTACTTGTTAAGTGGGAAATCGGTTATAGGAACTTCTAATATCGGGTTTTCGGCGTCAGTGTGAACTGTATCAGTCTTTGAACTATTTAATAATGAGGACGGTCTTTCAGTAGGGTTGGCTATAAGAGAACTAGTCTCTTCGTTGTGTAGTTCGATGCGGGATAATGCGTCAGCGTTAGTGTTGGACTTTCCTTGCTTGTAAACTACGGAAAAGTCAAATTCACTTAGTTTTAGTCGCCATCGAGTAAGACGCGAGTTAGGTTCTTTGATGTTCATTACCCATTGAAGTGGCCTATGGTCTGTGACAATTTTAAATTTTCTGCCGAATAAATACGGTCTAAAATATTTGGTGGCCCAGACTATCGCAAGCAGTTCCTTCTCGATGGTGCTGTAGTTGATCTCACTACTGTTCAATGTCCTAGAGGCGTAAGCAATAGGCTTATCCGTACCTATGGTCCCCTGAGCCAAGACAGCTCCTATTGCTAAATTCGACGCGTCCGTCGTTAAAACAAATTCTTTAGAAAAATCAGGATATTGTAAGATGGGGTCGTTAATTAAGAGCGTCTTACACTTCTCGAAACAGCCCGTGTAATTTTGGTCTAACGTAATTTTTGAGCCCTTTTTCAAGCATTGCGTCATAGGTTTTGTTACTTTCGCGAAATCGGGTATGAATTTTCTATAGTAGCCAAGAAGACCCAGGAACCTTTTAATCTCGGTGGAGGTTTTCGGAAGTGGATAATTCTTTATTGCGGATATTTTGTCGGGGTTTGGCTTAATGCCCTCTTTGCTAATGACATGGCCCAAGTAGGCTGTTTCCAGTTTGAGAAACTCTGACTTGTCCATTTGAATTTTAAAGTTGGACTCACGTAGTCTATTGAATACTTTTTCCAGATTGACCATGTGTTCCTGTAATGACGTAGAAAAGACTATGACGTCATCTAAATAAATGAGGCATATGGTGTTTTGTAGGTCTCTGAGAACGTTATCCATTACGCGTTGGAAAGTGGATGGGCTATTCTTCAAACCCATGGGCATTCTCAAAAACTCAAAATGGCCATGTTCTACTGTGAATGCTGTTTTGGGAATGTCTGCAGGGCTCATCTCTACCTGGTAAAAGCCACTGGCTAAGTCTAAGGTCGTAAAATAGTTACAATTGCCTAGTTTATCCAAAATATCCGCAATATTTGGAATGGGGTATTTATCATCCAAGGTTTTTTCATTTAACTTCCGAAAGTCTACCACTAATCGCCATTTGGTCTTACCTGAAGCGTCCGCCTTTTTAGGGACAACCCATATAGGAGAACTCCATGCAGACTCTGATGGTTGAATAATTTGCTGGTCTAGCATCTTACTAATCTGATCCTGTACCTCTTGTCTGTGCACAAAAGGATACCTATAGCTTTTGGTATATATAGGGATTTCGTCACTAGTTCTAATTGAGTGTTTTATTTTATTGTTAAAACTCAATTTCTCCCCTTCTAAATAAAATATGTCGGCATAGCGCGCGCATAACAACTCCAAGTTAACGCGTTCCTCGTTGTTCAAATGATCCGTACGTAAGCGCGATAGCACTTCCTGTACACGTCGAGGCGCTTGCTCGGTGCGCGTGTACTCGGTATTATAAAGCTGCGCACACACCGGGCGGTCCATAGAAAAAATAACGTCGCTACGATTCGGGTTATGAATTTCTAATATACCCCTCTGGTTTTTTACAGTAGTTAAACACTCGCTAATATGACAGTTGGATATGATCTGTTCCGGGATAATTACTTCTCCGTTTCGGGTATTAATTGGTAATTTCACTAACTTTGAAGAACCGGCGGGTATGATATCTTCGTATAAGTTAGCGTTTCGTGAATCATAAACCCGTATAGGATTTACTGCATTTTTTGTTACTAACGACTTCGTCTTAAAATCAATGGCGGCCTCCCACTTGTCTAGTAAATCTGACCCTATCAATCCGTCGAAATAATCGTGAAAGTTATATACAAAAAGTGTAACGCAATCCTTATCGCTCAATTCAGAGAAGCAAGGTAGTGTTATCGAGTAATCGCTACGTGTCACAGCGTGCACATTACAAACTTCGAAGGGGTCATAGTTCAACTGTATGTTATTAAAATAAGCTCCGACCGCATTAGGGCTAATAAAAGATTGGTTAGCGCCCGTATCTATTAGAAGTTTTAGAGGAGGATCTTGGATTTGCAAGTAGGGAAGCTGGCGTTGCGTTTGAAGGTTGACCTCTATTTTGGTTTGTCTAATTTTTGAGGGCTCTGAAAATCCTCGTTTGGACAAGCCGGTTTAGCTGGCTCATCTTTTACCGTGTCGTTACTTACCTCCAGCTGTGGGTGATGCATTTGATCATTATCGATGTAATAGTATCCTTCATAGTACTCGTTAGGTTCGTAAAACATATAGTTGTCGGTATCATAATCTCCGTAACCGTAATAAGAGGAGCAATCGTTGAAATTCATCTCCTTGCTTCCGAAATTGTGATTAGCCGGGGAATTACCAAATTTAGCCCAGTCATGTCCTTTTGTTGCGTTACTGGGCGGTAAAAGTCTAGGCACGAAATGGCTGACGCCACTCATTGGTCTAGGCTGTTGAAAGTTACTTTGCGGTACGATATTACGCGGTACAAATTTAAATGCATTATTTTGGTTGTAATTAGGAGGGGGAGCACGAAACATCTGTTGCGTGCGTGATGGTCCGGCCTGATTTTGATTATTGAAATTAGGTCGCCATGGTACGGGTGCATGTGGCATCATTGGGTGACCGAATGGACTCCTAGAGGGTCCAGGCATATTAAAGGAGAACGGTCTAGGCTGCGGTATATTAAAACCCGTTGCTAAAGGCAGAGGTCTAGGTGGCACGGCTTGGGGTGTCGATTTCTTATCCGGAACTTGACTATTACGCTGCTGCAAGTACACTACGTTTTGTTCCTCATGAACAAACTCTAAGGCCTTTTCAATGCTTTCGGGGCGCATACACCTAATCCGTGAACCTAGTGGGTCCTTGAGCCCACGTACAAATGCCTGCAAGGTTAATTTTTTATATAGGTCCCTTTTCGCATTGATAGTAGTTGCTACTTCCTCATGTAGAGAGACATAAGTCATTAACGTGCTGAACAGGTTTTGGCACTTTTCATAAAACTCGTGAGGGCTGTCAGGCCCCTGTGACAGTAACGCTAAGTCATTGTATAATGCCGTCTCATCGCGCTGATCTGAGAAATTGTTTACGAGAGATTTGCGTATACCCGTCCAGTCGGACGGGATGCCGTTCGAATTGATCAATCGGGCCGCGGGACCAGTTATTTTGTTTAATATACCGTTGATAAGAGCAACTTCCGAAAGTATGTTAGGCGGCTCTGGTTTTTTTACAAATTCGTCCACCAGCTCGTCACACAACTGTATGAACCTGGTTAATACGTTAACGTTACCATCAAACTCGGGCACCAACCGAAGGGCCTTAAAAATGCCATCCTATTCTGTGGACTATCTGACCTAGAGTCTAAGCTAATTTCTCTGTTTAAATCTAAAGCACTATTCCTACTACTATGCCTGCTCTCTAACCCTACACTCCGTGATTCTCGTGGATGGAAAATCTTGGAAAATTCGTGGACACAGGAAACTTAAGGACTAGGGTGAGCAATTCACTTAAAAGATTTTAACGTACTCACATGAACTGCATATCTCGTCTTCTCGCTGTATCGATGGCTGGATACCCCTGCTGCAAGTCACGACGTGTAGATTCGGGTCCTCGAACGGCCTTGATGACCGCCACGCCAACTCACAGGTGCGTGAAGTTGATTCTCGAGGATCCTACCGACTGCGCCAATTATGTCGGTCGAGCAGGCAGGTTGCAAGAAAACTCGAGGTACTGGAACAGGTTTAATGAAGAGATTACAATTTTGTTCTAAAAATAGGATAATGGTGACAATCGTTCGATGTATGAAGCGAAAGTGAGTCCGTCATGGAGCGCGGCGTCGCCGTCCGCCGCCGATGCACGTCACGTTGCGCCGACTCAGCACTAGACTTTGTGTCGCCGGCTGATGCAATAGTTGCGAGGATTCGGGTCAGTTCCGGTGGAATGCGTAGTTCGTGGATTATTGGTAGGTAGCCTTAACATAGATAATATACATGGTGTGATGTTTATTAAAGGTGTTATAAGGTAGGTTTTAGCTCAACATGTTTGACCATGGGTGGTGTACAAATTAGGTCGAAAGACAATAAGATTTCAAAATAAAAAATATTAAAATACATAGAATAATAATATAAATAAATTAACATTAATAGCAAATTACAAAATTAGGTCAATATTCATGCGATTCAAAATAAATAGAATAGATTCAGATTGATTTATCATTTAGAAAATCATTAACATTATAATAGGCTTTTTCTGTCAGTATTTTATTTAAACTGGGTCTGTATTTAATTTCTTAACACAGCTAGGAATATTATTATAAATTATTGGCGCTCTGCATACAACGCTTTTATACAGTAGCGCTGTCTTAGCTGGCTGAACACGAATTTTACTATTATACTACTAAATTACTAATTTCGAATTGTCGAATTTTACTATTATATTTTATTTTTATTTTATTAAGATTACGTATTATAATGTCCAATATTCGAGGAAACAAATGAGGGTTATTTCTGACAAATAAGGCCGAAATATAAAGTGATGGAAGTGTGAGTATTTTATGCTTAATATAAAGTGGCTCACAGCTCTCCGTATTTTGGATACCGAACATGGCACGCAGGCATCGCTTTTGCATTATAAATGCCATATCTTTATTTGATGAGTTGCCCCAAAAGATAATTTCATAACTGAGGACAGATTCAACAAGCCGAGATAATAATAAGCCGAGAGTAACACATCAGTGTTGATGGATGGAGCAAGTTGGTACAAAGCATATGATTGGCTACTGATTTTTTTACATAGTTTGTCAATGTGTTCTTTCCAATTTAGTTTACTGTCTATAATGATACCGAGAAAACGGGCATTAGTTACTTCATTCATAGTGTAATTATCATGAATCAAATTTTTCATAGTGTAATTACATTTAATGGATTATGCAATCTTTGTCCAAAGTGCATTATATTTGTTTTTGCAAAATTTATTCTTAAATTATTATTATCAAGCCAAGAAATTATAGATGTCAGTGAATTATTTATGCCAAATTTGTAATTATTAATGTCCTTACATGCAACTGAAACTGTACTGTCATCAGCAAATAATGTCATAGGTTGAATAGTTGCCTTTGGCACGTCGTTGATATAAATAGTGAACAACGGCGGCCCTAGCACACTGCCTTGAGGAACACCGTATGAAACATATTTCCTCATGGAGCTGAATGTTTCTTCTTTTATAGTTTTGGGATTCACTTATTACTGTTATCTGTTGTCAATTCGTTAAATAGGATCGAATTAAATCTAAAACATTGCCTCTTATGCCGTATGCGTCCAGTTTACTGATTAGTATATTATGATCTACATATTCAAATGCCTGTGACATATCGCAATAAATAGCACAAACTGGAACACTTTTGTCAACATGGCAGATAACACTTTGGATGAATTCATAAATGGCCATATTTGTGGTTTTATTTTGTCGAAATCCGCTTTTGTTCATTGCAAAAAAAAATATTTTTTTCAAGATATGAATTAAGTTCACAATAAAGTAGTTCCTAGTATCCTTACATGCGAAAGCGAGTTTGTTGTTTGTTAAAACTGCTGAACGGATTTGAATGAAATTCGGCAAGACGAGATGATTTGGCAGACTATGATTTAGGTTAGGACATAGAATACTTTTTATCCCGATATTCCCACGGGATCGAAACTTATGCGCGTGAAATCGTGGGGTGCAGCTAGTAACATTATAAATGCGAAAGTGGGTTTGTTTGTTTGTTTGTTTGTTACGCTTTCACGCTACAACTGCTTAACGGATTTGGATTAAATTTGGCACATGGGTAGACCATGACGTGGGTTAGGATATAGAATACTTTTTATCCCGATATTCCCACGAAATTGAGATTCAATTTGGCACACGGTGTAGAATTATCATTTTACAATAATTTTTGGTATTTATCCTCCATGCCGAGATCTCACATTCAACCTTATTTGGAAATCACCACTGGCACAGTCAAGTCAGTCTTTTAAATATTAGTTTGAAAACTTTTGTATGTGACAGTTTGATCTAACATCAACTTTCTTCTTGTCGGGTTGACATTGACAGAGAGATTGTTGCCTCGAGCTATACCAATAATTTCAGACCTGTTAACCTAAATTAGAAATGATATTGTTTTTTTTTTCTCCTCTTCCTTTGAATAATATCAATATTTGAGTACGATATGTAAATGCTGATTACGGAACCTCATTTTCCAGACCTGTTGTTTATTAACTGTTTTAATAGGAATATCAATCTGATGACGAACTGGTAAGCTCGTTGCTCTGCTTAGCCAGCTTTTTATGGCTTCTAACCCCACCGGCAGAGCAGGTTGGCGACCGCCACGACGGTTTATGCCATGATCCACACCATTGCAGCCAACCTCTTGTTCCTGACCTGGCCAACCTGAGCACGACCAGGAGCGCCTTAAGATATTTCAACCTTTATCAAGTTAAGGATGAAAAAAGGTTCAAGGTAATATAATATAATATGGTACCTTGAACCTATTTTCATCCTTAACTTGTGAACTACTATCGCATTAAATTATCTAATTATGCTTTGAATGAATCCATTCTATGTTTTAGAGCTTACCGTCGCGTTTTAGGGTAAATGATCTTCGAATCATCAATCGTACCTGGGGGGCTGGTTGCAATCATATTCTTTAGGCGTATTCTCATCAATCCTAAAACGCAACATAAGTTTTCATCTAATTTTTTTATCATTCATGTCAAGAACACCGGAAACTACCTGTCAATTACGTGTATTTTTTTACTCAATATTCTGTCAATTTTATTTTCCTTTTTTTTTAAACAACCTTATTTTCGAAATTATAGTAAGTAGTTTTCATTTAATTACGCCACTACTGGTTATGGTCCTCGGAACGCGCCACCGTCGCTTGGGATCCCAAATAACGGTTTACATCGGCGTCGAGTCGACGATGAGGTACCTGGGACTCGTCCTAGACAGCCGGTGGAACTTCGTGTAGCATTTCCGACGTTTGGCTCCCAAACTGAAGCGGGCAGGAGCTACCTTGAAGCGGCTCCTGCCCAATCTAGGGGGTCCAAACGCCTCCTGCCGAAGTCTCTACGTGGGGGTCGTGCGGTCCATGGCCCTTTACGGGGCTCCTGTGTGGGCGCGTTCTCTGGCGCTGCGGCCAGCCCGCTGCCGGTTGAGCGTGGCCCGAAGGGTCATGGCCATCCGGTTGGTCCGGGGATACCGCACGGTCTCCGGTGAGGCAGTGAGCCTCCTTGCCGGACTGCCGCCATAGGACCTGGAGGCAAAAGTCCTCGCGCACTTAGTGGAGTGGCGCGAGGAGGCGAAACTCCGGGGCATAATAAAGAGAATTCTATCTATCTATCGTTACGGCGCTGTCGTGAGAAATCGCGGCATAGCGGATGGAACTCCGGCGGGATGGAGAGTGCGATTGTCGCAACCCAGTGCTGGGCACGCCACAATTGCGGCGATAAGTCCCCTGAGTGGCTAAAGAGGCGGCAGCGCGTCCTCACCTTCCGCCTGACGCAGGTCCTTACCGGACACGGCAGCTTCGGGAGGTTCCTGTGTTGGATAAGGCGGGAGGAAACGCCCAGGTGTCACCACTGTGTGGATCGCCCGGAGAACACGGAGCATACGGTGGAGGTCTGCCCGGCTTGGGCAGAGCACCGCCGTGTCCTCGTGGAGGCGATTGGCGGCAGAGATCTCTCACGTCCGGCCCTGGTTCAGGCCGTGGTACGGAACGCGAGGGCATGGGCAGCCGTCACCTTCTGCGAAGCAGTAATGCTCGCGAAGGAGGAGGCGGGACGGTTGAGGGAAAGCGCGCCCTCTCGCCCCTAGCCGCCGCAGGAGACGCCCTGGGCGTCGGGAATCCCGGGCGAATTTCCGGCCACCGTAGGCGTGGGCTTGCGGACGGTGACCAATGGGTAGCTCGCCGTCCGATAAGGACCAGGCCCGGGTCGACGGCGCGTTGTATTCCACACACGCCTCAAAGAGATGTCAGCACAAGTGTAGGAGTCCACTAGGGCCGATGCCTGCCGGCGTCGCGTGGAAGTTCGAAAGGGTTACCGAGGCCCCTGGCAACACAGGCAACTGAAGGAATACGGGTGGGTTTTAGTCAGTAAGAGTCTGACACACCCTCCCGCTCCGCCCAGAGCGGGAGAAGTTATTTCATAATTTCCACCCAAAAAAAAACTATGACCTGCGTTAGGATTTAGGATACTTTTTATTCCAGATAAATGCCGACTTCCAAGCGGGCGAAGCCGCGAGAAACAACTAGTATTCTATAAATAATTATATAATTCGTATGTTATACTTGAAAGATCCAATTATTGCATATAGTGAATAGACATAGATTATAGAATTATTCTGCATAGCTTTGGCTCACGGTTTCGCCCGCGTGGATGTTGGAAAATATCCCATGGGAACGTACTACCGCGATTAAAAGTAGTAAATCATATTATTATGTATTAAATCTAGGTTATTAAACTATACATTAGTGCTTTTGACTAATTTGAACAAAATACGGTTATAGTGACTTAACTACAATAGCATTTACAATATCAGTTACCCTCGCCGAATTTTTTGTGGGTAATAATGAGTAGGTACTATAAAATACAATATTTTATGTATCATCAATAGTTTTCGCAGCGCACGCTTAATAATGACTGTCATAGGAAAATTTTTGATACCTTGGGTTACGTTATTGTAATTTTCGTACGAATCTCAATTAAAAAAAATACAGCCCAAGCTTTCTATAGGTGAATTAGTTAAGTCGTTTTGAGTTTATCCATTACAAACAAACAAACAAAAAATCTAATATGTTGTCTTTATAAGATTAGTGTAGAGAGTATAGATTGGATCTATGCTTTCTACTTGTCTCCTATTCTATAAGGTGTGACGACACCGGAGGTGTGAGGTATAATGGAGGCAATAGTGGGGCAATTTGTTACTATTGTAGCTCCCCGGACAATGCCCGGTGAGACTGCGGTCGCCCCGTCCTGCATCATGTTTTATACATGTAGTTTGATTTCACTGAAAATTATTACTTCAGTCTTTCTCAGGACATGACTTTCTTTGTCAATCTTTTTCTATTTATTAATATTGGATACCTCTTTATTATTTATTTTATTAATAGCTGCGTCCGACTGTTTCACACGCGTAAATCTCGATCCCGTGGGAATATCGGGATAAAAAGTATCTATTTATTTATTTCTTTGGGAAAACAGTTACACAAACGTTTCTTTATTAATAATCCTTAGTATCTAAAGATATTAGTGTGTGTGTAATTCACAACGTCATCCACATATTACCTATTCATTATATAAGAACTAACTAGGCATGCGAGTGACTTTACATTACATTATGCTTAGGTTACAGTTATAAAGTCGATTTAGTAAGTATCCTATGTCCTAATCAAAGTTATGGTATACCCATGTGCCAAATTTCATCAAAATCCGTCCAGCCATTTAAGCGTAAAAGCGCAACTAGCAAACAAACTCACTTTCGCATTTATAATATTATTAAAGACTAGCTTCTGCTCGCGAGTAGTTGATGTTAAATAATAGTCTACAACCTTCCTCAAGAATTGGGCTATCATATGCAAAATATTTTTTGAAATCAGATTGGTGCTTCCAGAGATTATCTCCTACATACGAACATATAAACAAATGTTACCTCTTTATAATATTGGTATTGACTGAGGTTTTGTCCACATCACCACGTCACGACGTCGTCAGCGTGGAACGGTGCGATGTCGCGGCGCGGTACATTGACGTGACGTGCTAATACACGGTACGGCAACGTCGCCGCGTCGCCTCGTAACTACACGTCGGACCTCATCGGAAGCGGTACGTGGCGATGCGCTCGCTCAGTTGATGTTTAATTGTCTCAGAGATTAGTTGTGCAAAAAACATGTCATAAATGATTGATACTGATTTATCGATATCAGAATACGTCTTGTGCGGTCCATATCTAGAAAGAGACTGCTATTTCACAGGTTCGTGAGTGAAAAATTTACCGGAAATTTACAAGGCCCGACAACGTGTAATGTTGCGGAATCGTGACATGCATTTTTACAACACGGTAACGTAAATTAGCACGTCACGTCAACGTGCCGCGCCGTGACACCGCACCGTTCGACGTTGACGACGTTGTGACGTGGTGATGTGGACAAGCCCAATTTCATAAACTATAGATAAACTTTAAAAAACCGGCCAAGTGCGTGTCGGACCATGCACAATGAATGGTTCTGTAGTTGGGATGAAGTTATCCGAAAAACAAACTTACCATTGTAGTTGAAAAACATGTTCACCCATACATCGATATACGTCACGTTAACTCTCCAGCAACTGCAAAATATAATTGGTCGACTATTACTCGTTCACTTGTAAAGCTTACTTATTTAATACTCTTTATTATGTACACCATAAAAATTACAGATACAAATGTTGAAATTTCAAATAGTTTCGAATAGTTTTCCTTTTAATTTCATTATATCGACGGTTAAAAGGTAATAAGGCCTATGCCTTTTAACCGTCCATATAAGAGGGGGGCGACGACACTTGACTTTAATAAAAATTAGCACTTTATTGCTAAATATATCGCAAGCGGATCCTTGAATCGAAAAGTGGTGTTTATTTTTGAACGGCCTATCCAACGATACTCCACACCATGAAGTAGGTAGATAAGAAAAAAATATCAAAGTAGGTACAAAAACACCACCAAAACCAATTTGTATCATCACCAATTTTAATTTTGTATCATCATCTGCCGCCAATTCCCAACTACATATGATATGTTGGGGTTGCCTTCCAGTCTTACTGGATGCAGCTGAATAGGTAGGTACTACATTTAAAAAATTTCTTCACTGAATTTTAGGCTGTTTTTTTTTAAATTTAACTTTGGCCTGTGTTTCTGCTTACTGCTCATTTGAAGCGAAATAATAATAACTGTAGTGAAGGTACTTACTGAAATAATTTGCACATAAACAAAAATCATACTTAAATCATACTTAAATCATTTATTTCAGACTAATTTGTCGATATTTATACAGGGTGTAAAAAAAAACCCTTCACGGAGCATCATCTACGCATTCTGTACAACAAACTCAGTAACTTTGTGTAAAAATAATTATTGTGAAACTTTTATTTTTGGTGTGATAATTAGCAAAACATTATGCTTATGGGTATCGTAATGGGTATGGGGCATGGTTTTTTTTTTTGGTGGGAAATCATCAAATAACTTCTCCCGTTCTAGGCTGAGCTGGGTATGTCAGACTCTTACTGACTAAAACCCACACGTATTCCTTCTGTTGCCTGTGTTGCCAGTGGCCTCGGTAACCCTTTTGTACCTTCCCGCGACCCCAGCAGGCATCGGCCCTAGTGGACCCCTACACTTATGCTGACGACATCTCTTTGAGGCGTGCGTGGAATACAACGCGCCGTCGACCCGGGCCTGGTCCTTATCGGACGGCGAGCTACCCATTGCTCACTGTCCGCAAGCCCGCGCCTACGGTGGCCGGAAATCCGTCCGGGATTCCCGACGCCTAGGGCGTCTCTTGCGGCGGCTAGGGGCGAGAGGGCGCGAAATTTGCCTTTCCCTCCTCCTTCGCGAGCATTACTGCTTCGGAGAAGGAGGTGGATGGAGCATGGGTGCATGCAACAGTACGGAGATCATGGGGATATTGAAGAACTTTGATCCAACTTTTTTATGAACCAAAAGGTTCCCAGTACAAAAATATGATCATAATAACGGGAAGCATAACTTTCGGCTTCGTTAAGGGTGTGTGGTGGTTGGTGTTGTTCATAATAGTACCTAACTTAAACGACGGCATACATAAAGGTTGTAACGATACGACTTGAATTTAAACTGGCCATCTCATTTAAATAGCACATAAAATAATCTATGTTGGCTTGTATGTTTCACCCTTTTAATGTGTGTACTGGTTTTCAACTTTTGGGTACAGTAATAAAATATAACGGCTACAAGTAGTTGGGTTAACGAGTTTGGTTAACCCTTAATTACTCGCGCGGGGTCTGACGGACCCCGGTCAGTATTTAAGCATTCATATTTCTGAGATTGTTACGTTTACATCCTTTTAATATTTAAGTTTTTTTGTTGTTGTTCTCATTATGGTAAAATAAACGCAGTTTTTTAGTATTCAGTGTTTTATTAGTAATCTTAAATCGGGATCTATCAGACCCCGCGTGACTGATAATGTTAGTATTTTGGCGCGAGTAATGAAGGGTGTTAATTTCTAAAGCGTGCAACTGTTTTATTTTACAAATCAAACCTAGTAGAAAACATTATATGACAATAATATATGGAAAAAAAAACAAAAAAACCCGACTGCAAAAACACTTCACTGAAAAGAGAAAAACAAACATTATAATCTATAGAATTTTGGTATCGCAGGCTGGGACAAACCAATAACCTGAAATGTGGTGTAACTTTTGTTTGTCCCCCCGCTTGCGATACAAAAATCCTATAGATTTTCTCTTTTCAGTAAATTGTTTTTGCAGTGGGTTTTTTTGTTTTTAAATAATTTGTTTTTAATGTCAGTTGAACACATTTTGACGTGCCTAGCGACCTAGAAGATCGAAACAGAAGTGAACGAGTTTTATGACCTCCTGAATAAAGCGTGATGACTATCGAGGAACTTCCATCATGATCCTTAGAGACAATATACCAAAAGAATTTTAGGGCCTCAGGGTTTGGGAACTAGGGATAAACGCGGCGAGCGTCTGTTGAAATTTGCCTTCAGACAAAGTTTCAGCATAAGTAATAGTTTCTTATACACAAAAAACCACAAAAAAAAAATCAATCAAAATCAAAAAGTCATTTATTCAAACTAGCCTGAAAATCAGCACTTTTCGAACGTCAAAGTTACATAAGACAGTCCCCCAAACATGCCCGCCCTTCACCACTTCCTAGTGCTTTAGCTGGGAAGAAGAAGTGGTGGAACAAACTCCCCAGCAGCACGTCTGTCTGTTTAGTTATATAAACTTGATTCTATACAAATCGTATGCAAAGTAATTAACATTACGAAACACAAAACATTGGATTAAATTACACACTTGCCATACGTTAGCTAGCACGCCCCAGTATACCAACAAAACAATGAACAAACTGTACTCAAGCAGATAAAAATTACAACATAAAAAAACGTAAATAGAACTTAATACCTAAATAAAAGCCTCCAGGCATAAAGGGCGTGCCCGCTTACATAAGGCAATTGCTGTAGCTCGAAGTGAGAAATGATAAACTAGCCCCATCGAAGTAAAATAAGTAAACAATTACTAATAACAATTAAAACCATGATCAGCAAGACGACCAGTCACCATAAGCAGCACCCGTTCACGAGCATAACGCAAAGATCAGCCATCACCCCCCTCGCCCTATTGGAGGGAAGGAGGCAACCCGACCACCGATGCTACCGCAGGCAGTGACATCTAAGGGAGCATGACGAGCTTGCTGCCGGTAGCTCAGGCAAGAATAGTATAATCAATAGTCGAGGACGCTAGCTAACCACTTATTGCAATACAACTCATAAAACACACATTGTAATGCGTAGATTATGTCACAACCCCGCTGTACCTGTTTCTCTTACGGTGGAGTAACGAAGAACGTCATCGATTTCTGTCTATCCGTAAATAATAAAAAATTTATAACCTTTACAATTTGGAACAAAATTCGTAGAACACCAACAATTAGAAATAGCATAAAAAAAACTAGATTAAACATCATTATTCCGGCGGCTAGGGGCGAGAAGGCACGAAATTTGCCTTTCCCTCAACTGTCCCGCCTCCTCCTTCGCGAGCATTACTGCTTCGCAGAAGGAGGTGACGACTGCCCATGCCCTCTCGCTCCGTACCATGGCCTGAACCAGGGCCGCACGCGAGAGATCTCTGCCGCCGATCGACTCCACGAGGAGACGGCGGTGCTCTGCCCAAGCCGGGCACACCTCCACCGTATGCTCCACCGTGTCCTCCGGGCGATCCACACAGTGGTGACATTTAGTCGGCCTTGGCTAAAGCGACCCTTGAGATTGGACGTCAAATGAACATGTCAAAGACCAAACTCATGACCAACAGCGACCAATGTAAACTGAATTAAGAGGGTGTAGAGGTTGCATATTTCCCAGAATAAATCTACTTCGGTCAAATAGTCTTCTTCCAGGCGTCGACAATTCATAGACAAGAAAAGGAAGTCGCTAGACGCACCTAAAACGCTTGGAAGGTCAATGGAAAACATCATGAAAGGAGACAATTTGCTATAAATGCAAATTATTTTTTTGTTTAGTATTTTTTGACAGGCCTACACAGTCCTATCAAGAAATAGTACCGTGTTAGGAACATAGTGCTGCGCCCCAAAACAAAAAACGCCGACGTCACCTAAAAAGCAGCCAAGTTTAAGTGGAACTGGTCCGAATACGTTTGCCGCATGTCCAATGAGTCATGGTTCAAATCTACCAGAATGAGGGTCCCAGAAAATGACCGGCGACATCGAGGCAGACCCAGGAGAAGGTGGCAGGCGAGCTTAAAGCCTACAGACAGGATTGATCCACACTAGCTCAAGATAGAGAAGAGTGGAAAGGAGAACGCCACTGGGCAAAGAGCTCCCTCTCTTTGCCCAGTGGCGTAGCGTGTCTTTCTGCCGCCCGGGGCAAATCCTAAATTTGCCGCCCCTCCCCCCCATTTTCGCAGAAGGATTATTACAATGTAAGGTTAGGTTAGGACATCAAACTTGAAGTTTGAATTAATAAATAAACTTCAATAAACCCAATGGGCCGGAATCATTATAATTGTCTTCGTACGATAAGCCAACATTTTTACTTTCGTCACCGTAAATGTGCTTGGAGGTTGTGTTGGAGGTTTTCAGTTTCCGTTAATAATTTCATAATTTGAATTATATACTTTACAAGCATAGTTAACGTCACATGATATGGAATACTAATGTATACTTAGTATACCTTCCTATTTTTTAGCGTCAAATCTATTTTGAACAACTTCCGTTTGTCTCAGTGTCTTGAAATTCTTCGTAAATAAGTACATTTTCTCATTATGTTTTGAATTTAAACATCAACATTTAAAGGTTTAATCATTTGGAGAAATTTGACAGCTGGTTGTAACATGATTGTATTGTCATCAGAGTACTACATAGCAGTGGCGGTACCTTCATATAAGCCCAAAAGCCTTACTAAAATGCTCGATAGAGAATTTATTGTACCTAACCAGTAGTTTATGAGAAAATTACGATGATACATACGTAGATACGTAGGTACCTACATACTCAGTCGAAAACTGAACTTTCTTTTTTTGAAATCGGTTAAAATTTTATTGGGCTTGCGTTATTTTGAAACCCTAGGCACGCCACTGCTACATAGGTAGGTATATGTAGTCCTCTGATGACAATACAGTTAGGATGACATGACACCGCCGCCGCCCTCTATGTTAGCGCCGCCGGGGGCCATGGCCCCCTCTGCCCCCCCTACGCTACGCCACTGCCTTTGCCCCGCGGTGGGACAACATAGGCTAAAAATAAACAAATTATTTAAACCAATAACCTGAAATATGGTGTAAGTTTTGTTTGTCGGACCTGCGATAATTATAATGCTTATTTTTACCCAACTGCCCCAGAAGTAGGGTTATGATTTCGATTATGTATGTCTATTCTTTTGGCACACTCTGCCAAAGAAATAGACATACATAGATAATATAGACAACCTAGCCTAAACGGCTTGATGAATTTTAACATATGAGGTATCATTAGATTCGTTGCATTCGGTAATAAAAAAAAAAATGATTTTAATTATACGGGTATAAAATAAAAGCTAGCCAATTACATATTATAATCATTTTAAGCTACTATTTTTACAACTACAAAATGTACCTTTTGTTTCTAAAACCTATCCTATCCAATCTTGCTAATTGTACCATACCGTATAGCTTATTTACATAATTGAACAATTTGTTCATTAATAACACTAAAAAGTTTGAAATAAAACAAATTATTAACAAAAAAAACATAAATTTCGACTGCAAAAAAACGAACTGAAAATTGGAAACATTTTAAAGTTTAACTAGACAAGTTAAAGCTCCACATATAAGTAAACCGGAGATTAACTCGGTTGGGTTTAAGCTTAATAATCGTCGATTAAGAAACGACAGGGCGCGAGCGAAGTTTCGCGGTCTGAACATTATTATTAGAAAAGTTACGCGGAGAAGCTAAACGTTCAGATGTGTGTTACTAGAAGTGATTTACACACATCAACACGGTCTAGGGATATTTCATACTCAATTAAATAACTCGAAAAGTACTGGCCGCATTGTAATCTTTCATACACCGATTTGTTTGTAATTTATCTCAGACTAATTCCAAATTCAAATTTTTTAAAATTCTTTTGTTTCGGTGGCATAAAAATGTCTTGATGTGTAGGAGAGGGAATTTTCATTTGTGCGAAATTTAGAAAACAATACGAATTACGTTTAGTTACAGTTTTATTTCATTTTTAAACGAAAGATAAAGTTAAAATTGAGGTATTGTAGCCATGCAACGCCAACATTTGACGAGGGCGGAGATGTTACGAGCTGTGGGAATGCTGGAAGCTGGGTCTGTTCAGCGTAATGTTGCTGAGGCCATAGGGACCCACCAAAATGTAATTTCAAGATTGTGGACACGCTATCGTGCCACAGGTGAAGTAGCGGAGAGGCACCGGGGGCCAAGTCGCATCACTTTCCCCAGACAAGATCGATTTTTGCAAATTACTGCGCGAGCTCAACCAAATGCAACGGCGACTCAATTGGTCCAAAGGCTGCGAGTGGAACACCAAGTGCTTGTGAGTGACCAAACTGTAAGAAGGCGACTGCATGAAAGCAATCTACGCTCTCGTAGACCACTCCGGGTCCCACCTTTACGGAGAGGCAATCGTGGACGACGATTAGAATGGGTTCGGAACCACGTGGACTGGGGCCGTGAGCAATGGTCCAATGTGCTGTTCACGGATGAATCCAGGTTCGGCTTCCATCCAGATTCACGAAGGACGCGTGTTTGGCGAGTTCCTGGACGATGGAGCCGTCTTCAGAACCCTCAGGAAGTTCACCCATACCAAGGAGGAACAATTATGGTTTGGGCAGGAATTCGTCTTGGAGGACGGACGGATCTCGTTTGGGTGCGGGGCAATATGACGGCAGAACGATACGTCCAACAGGTGCTGGGGCCCGTAATCTTGCCCCACAGAACACAAATGGGGCAAGATTTCCTGCTCATGCACGACAATGCCCGGGCACACACGGCGAGAACGGTAGCAGCTTGGTTACATACACACAATGTTAGGGCCTTAGACTGGCCTGCTCAATCGCCAGATCTAAATCCCATTGAGCATGCGTGGGATATGGTGCAAAGAAGAGCTCTGAAGGAAGTTCCTGAAAATCTGGCTACAGAAGATCAACTTTTTGCGCACCTCAGAAGGACATGGGACAATATTCCGCAGCAAGACATTGACAACCTTGTTCTGAGCATGCCGAATCGTTGCCGATGTGTTATGAACATCATGGGCGCTTTCTCAGACTACTAACTTCAAGTTTATAAACACAAATTTAATGATTTTTCTATTTTTTTCAGTTTTTACTCATAAATTAAAAGTTAATTCATATACGGTTTCCGTCTATGCTTAATTTTTTTTCCATTAAATCCTGAAATTTTAATCGAAGTACCTTAACCATTATTAAAAAATGCTAGAATATTAAATAACGTATCTTTTAAATATATACATGTCATATAAATAATTAACACATTGATAGTAATTCGCTTTTTTAAAAATATCCCTAGACCGTGTTGATGTGTGTATTTATTTAACACTAGCTTCAGCCTGCGACTTCGCCGGCGTGAAATTTCGTCCCACGACCCACCGCGTCGCATCGCATCGCCCGCCCGCGCTATTACATCGTTTTTGCGTAGAGTTCTTTCTGACATTTTCTGTTTGCTCGGCTCAAGGGTCGTAGCGTGATGTTAAATAGCCTTTAACCTTTCTCAAGAAAATGGCTATAAATAAATTTGGCTATAAAATGCAAAAATAATCATTCAAAACCTACTGGCAGTTCCAGATATCATCGCGCACAATTTTTTTTGTGGGTAATGATGAGTACTATAAATATGTAGTACATTATTTTTATGTATCATTAATAGTTTTCGCAGTGCACGCTAAATAGTGACTTTTATAGGCATATTTTTGATAACTTCGGTTACGTTGTTGTAATTTTCGTAGGAATTTTTATTAAAAAAAAATACGACTTATGTTACTTCCTGATAATTTAGCTTTCTATTGGTGAAAGAACGGTTAAAATCGGTATTGTAGTTTTGGAGCTTATTCGGTACAAACAAACAAACAAACAAAACAATCTTTCCCCTTTATAATACCAGCACAGTACAGAGGCGGACTTAACGCTATATGCATTTTCTAACACCTTTTGGGTGATGCAGAGAAAAAGTTGTAGGTGCAATAACAAAAATTGTGAAATAAATATTTATTGACCTATTAAAAACTAGAAATTTATACTATTGTAAGTTTGTATGTAGGGGGTAATCTCCGGAACTAATGATCAACTTTTAACAATTTTATTAATGCTATAGGCATTTTCTACCACCTTTGGGTGATGCAGAGAAAAAATTGTAGGTGCAATAACAAAAATTGTGAAATAAATATTTATTTTCCTATTAAAAACTAGAAATTTATACTATTGTAAGTTTGTATGTAGGGGGTAATCTCCGGAACTAATGATCAACTTTTAACAATTTTATTAATGCTATAGGCATTTTCTACCACCTTTGGGTGATGCAGAGAAAAAGTTGTAGGTGCAATAACAAAAATTGTGAGATAAATATTTATATACCTATTAAAAACTAGAAATTTATACTATTGTAAGTTTGTATGTAGGGGGTAATCTCCGGAACTAATGATCCACTTTTAACAATTTTTTCACCGGTAGAAAGCTACATTATTCTTGAGTGCTAAATATAGGCTATTTATATATTTATATCATGCATATTAATCGAGCTATCACGATTTTTGTCTAGCAAATCGGCAAGTAATTTGCGTGCGCTGCCTAACCAGTCGTTTATAATTGAAAACAATTTATGGAAACCGGACCTGGGAGCCAACCACCGCCTCTTATAGCAGTATTATTTTAATATGATATCAGTGTGACAATGAGATGAAGCTATGCAGGGAGTATAGCACCATCTCTTTCCCACAGTGAAGCAATATTAAAATAATAGGTACTGCTATTAGAGGCAGTGGTTGCCCCCCAGGTTGCCATAAATTGTTGACAGACTTAAATAATTCTACAAAAACGCCCACGACACCATATATCTGTCTTTTATATTTCTTATATGTTTAAAAAAAGTTGTTTTTCGACATACTAACATTTGGATGATTATTTAGACAACAAAACATTAATTCTTATCAATTTTTTTTTATGATCACAAGGAGAACATAGAGATAAGATTTGCCTCTAACGGTATGTCAATTGATCAAATAGTTTGGGAGATAATATAAAACTAGTAAATCGCAAAATGCCACGCGAAATTCTCACGAAACAATTTTCATTCATACCGCTCTAGAACATGCTTTGTGCGGACGTTTTATAAATTCACCCATAGATGGCTATGTGCAAATACGTATTTTTTCTGAATCACGGTGTTAAAAAAGCTGAAGTTTTTTTTTTGAACGCGCTAATCTCTTGAACTACCTGTCGGATTTGAAAAATTATTATTGCATTTGATAGCCCAATTCTCGTGGAAGTTTATAGGTTATCTAACATCACACTATGTCCATGTATAAAAGTTTGAAAGAACGCTAAGCGAAAATGAGGTAAAAGCGCGGGCTGGCGATGCGATGTGATGCGGTGGGTCGGGGAAACGCGGATGAAGTTGCGGGCAGAAGCTACATAGGTAGCTTATATATACCTAAATATAAGCACAAAATAATACACAAAAACAAATAAGACAAACAATGGGAAAACATTAACGTTGTAATGACACTGCCAGCTTCTTACAAATTTGCTCGCGAACTTTAAGTTTAAAATATAATCGGGTGGTTGCCATCCTGATTTCCAGGGGGAGCGCGTTCCACAGAGAGATAACTGAACGAAGAAGGATGAGTGAATGACGTCAGTGCGGTGAGTAGGACATTGAAGAAGACGATTATTTGATGAACGTAGATTTATCTTGTGGTTGGGAACTACGGGAAAAGTGATTACTACGGGGTTAAGTTTAAAGGATGGTAGTGGAAACAATTCTGATGATATTACCTTTTTACTGTCTATATACTGTTACTATCTTAGTGAAATCGTCAAATTAGGTATGTATGTATTTATTGTATATTTAACTGGTACTCCACTGACTACGTGCAGTATTTATTTATTTTTTTTTTTTTTAAACTTCTCGCACACAATTAAGTACAAAGGTGGACTTAATGCCTTAGGCATTCTCTACCAGTCAACCAAGGGTGGTGAAGAGATAAGAAGGCAGGTGCTGTGAGAGGAAATAAAAATAATGCAAAAATATTAAAAGATAACATAATAGATTATAAATAGAATATGTACAGAAATACATAAATAGGTTACAAACTTATAATACAAATACATACATATTTACTACAAGATATACCTACATTATACATATATATATACATATAAATACAAGGAAAAGAGATACATAATTGAGATAACTCTGCGCTATTTGTTTTGAAAATAACTGCAATTTCCGCTTAAATGCATACCGACTGGTGGCCGTCCTGATATCAAGAGGAAGCGCATTCCAAAGAAGAATGGACTGAATATGAAAGGAAGAATTAACAAAGTCAGAAGTATGAGAAGGACAGAGTAGAAGAAGATTGTTGGAAGAACGCAGTATTGTCTCTCCTTCCCCCTTTAATCCATCCAAAGGTTGTCTGTAATCGCTTTCAGCAATACGACCGCCCATTGTGTCACCCCTTGTAAAATTTCAACATTTGTATCTGTAATGTTTATGGTGTACATAATAGAGAGATTATTCTGTTCTAGGTATGTTTATTACAACCAGGTTCAAGGTACTCGATGCAAAACACTATCAAGACTTAATATCAACCAACCAATCAACTTTATTTATTTTCTCATCACAACATACATAGCAAATTATTTTACATTGGTCAGATTCGACAATGATACACAATTCAGGTAAGTATATGTATATTGTGGGAATATGAAAATATTTAAGAATAATGACCTTGATGTTTGACACACAGTGACCTGTTCCACATTGTCCGTATAGATACTACGAGTATCTAATAGATAAATAAAAAATAAACGAACAAAGTTCTACTAGTTAAGTTAAATGGAACTTTTCCGGAGATTGTAAAACGAAATAAAATAATTTTACCTTCTATCTTGTCGCATCCAGCGCCACATAAGACCTCTCTCAATTCACTGTCATCACATCGCTGCGGCTTTGATGCCTTTCGTTATTATGTTTTAAGATTAACTAATACTTATGTACAGGTTTGTATTCGTAGCATGTTTCATATCATCCAGCAAGAGTCGGTATTAATTAGTTTGACATTAACTTTGACTTTGTCCACTCTCCTATATAGGGTTCCGTAGTAAACAAGGAACCCTTATAGTTTCACCACGTCCGTCTGTCTGTGTAGCTCAGAGACGCATTGTACTAGAAATCTGTAATTTGGCATAGGTAGGCACATATTAATCATGCCGACGTGGTATAATAAAATCTTGAAAAAATTAAATATTAGGGTACGTCCTTTGCACGTAATGTGGGGATGATAATTATCTTTTTTCTCATCTATTCCACGGTGTGGGGTACTGTTAGACCCGCCGACCCCATATTTTTGAACGGTCTATCCCTTCTTTGTTCTTTGACTGCCTCTTTGGTTTAGTGATAACAAGCGCGACTGCTGAGCGTGGGGTCCTAGGTTTGACTTCTAGGTTGGTCAAAGTGTTATAGTTTTTTCTTCAGGAACAGCCAGATTTATGCCTAGTTAATGGAATAGGCTCGCTTTCTTTCACACGGAACTTAACTACAACATAAATGGCAAAATGTAGGTGTATTATCACCTCTGCTAACACCTTTGCACCACTGAAAATGAGCGCTGTGCTGTAGGTCCCCCATAGCACAGCATCATGCTGAGTGGAAGCCTTCTTGTCACAGTCATGATGTGCAGCTGCCGATGATTGTGTTTTGTGATTATATGTATTGTAGTGTGGTGTGAAAGAAAAAAAGCGCTGTACGAGGCAATATAACATATAATTTCAAAAGTTCAGTAAAAAATACAATGTAATTGAGGAAAAGTAGAGATCAGGGGTTGGATCTAGTATCGTTTGGCAGGAGTTGGGGGGTAAAAGGGGCTAAAGTTGGTAGGGTTTGGGTCCCCGATTATAACGTTACCACTCTTATTAAAAGGTAATGCATATTTTTCGAGAAATTAATAAAAAAATGTTTCTAACCTCAAATCCGATAAGAAGCGAAAAACGAAACGTTTAAAATGGGCGATTGACAACCAAAATATCTGCCCCAGCATCTGTAGTCAGTATCCAGTATCAGTATTTGTAGTCAGTCCATGGTATAAAATGTCGGGCAAATTCGATAACACGGAACGTAAACAATAAAACAGGTATGCCATTTGCGTCATGTGTCACTGTCATTTGTTTTCGATCGTTCCGTTTCTCCTCGAGTTGCGTGAATTTTTTCTATGTGTTTGTACTTCCACTGATCGTATATTTGTACAAAAGGCAATGTTACTACTGTTACTAGGAGAACTTAGGATGCAAGAGCGAGCGAAGCGAGCTCGGGACTTGGGGCACCCCGACTCGGACAGGTTAGGTTCGGAGGAGATGGCGGGGTCTAGTGAGCGAGCGGAGCAAGCGAACTCAGACCCCGCTATCCCCTTTGAGGTTATTTTTTTTTTAAACCCTCATACTACGCCTTTTAATCGACTTTAAGTGTTTTGAGGTTAGGTTACAATAATTTGTTTTTCTCAAGAACGGTGCGTTACCTTTTCATGGGAGTGGTGCCAGGGGGCAGGGAGCACCCCTCCCCCAATCTCCCCTGCGAAGCTGGGCTCATACTACTGCTTTTTAAGCGACTAAGAGTTTTGAGGTTAGTTTACAATAATTTGTTTTTCTCAAGAACGGTGCGTTACCTTTTCATGGGAGTGGTGCCAGGGGGCAAGGTGCAGCACCCCCCAACCTCCTCTCCCACTCCCACCCCCCTTATCCTGCCAAACGATACTAGATTTTTACCGAGATCAGATATGGATTCGATGGTTTGTCAACGACATAAAAAGATTGATTATAATCAACCCCGCAGGTGCGTTGAAGACGCAGGCTAGATAAAAAAATAAAAATTTGAAGTTATCTGTGATAGCTCCGGTTGGTGACTCGGCAAGGTGAGATGACGGCACGCCGCGATGGACCACGCTACGTTGCTCAGGAGCGATACCTCGTTGAGGCCCTCTGCGTGGTGGCGTGAGACGAGACATTTCGCTGAAGAGCTACGCGTTGCCGAACGATGTGTTTCGATTTGGTCTGAGCGGGGAGATGAAAGGCCGCCCAATGTAGAACTCTAGGTGGTTTCCCACTGGAACGTGGGACTAGTGGCGAGACAACGCCTTCAACTAATGGAAACGAACGCCATTACAGCACTGCCGAGCAGGACGAATCTTCGAAAAATAAATGATGTTTTATGCAGGAGTGTTATATAAAAAAGGATACGACTGATTTCAAGTTTTTCCTCGAGACAAACTTAAAAAAAAATTCAGCGAAAAAATAATCTGATCTCCAAAAAGAAAATATATCAAATGACACACAACCATCTTGTCAAAAAAAACAGAATTTTTTATACTAAAATTGGAACGTTAGACACAATGTGTGCCAGTAGGATTCCGCAAAAGAGGTTGAAATATGTAGTGTAAAGAAAACAGATCAAATACCACAAAAAAAAATGTAGAATTTATAATTCTACAGTATAATAATACATTATAATCTTTCGTTTTGTTTATTTTTCTGTTTACCTACTCGCACTTTAGATCTTTTTGCATGCACGTGTTACTGAGTCAAATAAACGCAAATTAAACAAATAAACGCGGTATTTTCCAGAGACTAACAACTTAAACGGCGACTAACTATTTGCTACTAAAAAAATAAAATGGGTAGCAAAAATAATTGGTTGGCAGCTACAGTGAAGTAGCATTTTAAGTATAAAATCGTTTGGGTTAGGTTATGTTAGAACAGTGACCACTAATGCGCGAAGGCGAGCGAGCGAAGCGAGCGTGCCTCGGCAGCGGCCGCCGAGCGTCACATCCCCTCGGTTGTTGGTGACTCTCAGTTACCAAACCAAAAACTCGATGCTAGTTTAAATTAAAACAAAGCTAACAATTGATTATTAAGCTGCTACTTTATACTTAAAATGCTACTTCACTGTAGCTGCCAACCTATTATTTTTGCTACCCATTTTAATTATTTTTAAAACCCTAAATCAGATTAGTTTGTCGCCGCGTTAAATACATGCCCAAATAAATTGATTTTTCTTTCTTTTCTTTCTTCGGGAAATATAGGCGTGTTGTTATGTTTGCATTTAGTTATGTACCTACTGATTGTGTGCATTACGTATTGTATTCGTATATCAAAGCCATTGAAGCAGTTCTCAAGAGCTGTACAAGTAGGTACTCCAGTGAGTCAGTCTGATTAGGTTAATTTTCCTATTAACTGCATTCAATGCTAATTAACCTTAATTTAACTATGCACTGAGTATAATGCGGTTATAGTGGCAATCTGGAAATTACTTTGGAGATCTTGTGTGAAGAGCATTTTTAATATTAATTAATTAATTCATTAAAACTTTTTACACACGAAAAAGGTACAAAGACGGACTTAATGCTTTTTTTTTTTTTGGATGGGAAATCATCAAGTAACTTCTCCCGCTCTGGGCGGAGCGGGTGGGTGTGTCAGACTCTTACTAACTAAAACCCACCCGTATTCCTTCCGTTGCCTGTGTTGCGGGGGCCTCGGTGACCCATAAGTACCTTCCCGCGACCCCAGCAGGCATCGGCTCTAGTGGACCCCTACATTGTGCTGACGACATCTCTTTGAGGCGCGCGTGAAATACGACGCGCCGTCGACCCGGGCCTGGTCCTTACCGGACGGTGAGCTACCCATTGCTCACCGTCCGCAAGCCCGCGCCTACGGTGGCCGGAAATCAGGGCGTCTCCTGCGGCGGCTAGGGGCGAGAGGGCGCGAAATTTGCCTTTCCCTCAACCGTCCCGCCTCCTCCTTCGCGAGCATTACTGCTTCGCAGAAGGAGGTGACGGCTGCCCGTGCCCTCTTGCTCCGTACCATGGCCTGAACCAGGGCCGGACGCGAGAGATCTCTGCCGCCAATCGCCTCCACGAGGACTCGGCGGTGCTCTGCCCAAGCCGGGCACACCTCCACCGTATGCTCCACCGTGTCCTCCGGGCGATCCACACAGTGGTGACACCCGGGCGTTTCCTCCCGCCTTATCCAACACAGGAACCTCCCGAAGCAGCCGTGTCCGGTGAGGACCTGCGTCAGGCGGAAGGTGAGGACGCCGTGGCGCCTCTCTAGCCACTCCTCAAAGAGGGGACTTATCGCCGCAATCGTGGCGTGCCCAGCACTGGGTTGCGACAACCGTACTCTCCATGTTGCCATGAGATCCCGCCGGAGCTCCGTCCGCTGTGCCACGATTTCTCGCGGCAGCGGAGTTATGCCCCGGCGTTTCGCCTCCTCGCGCCACTCCCATACGTGCGCGAGAACTTTTGCCTCCAGATCCCATGGCGGCAATCCGGCAAGGAGGCTCGCTGCCTAACAGGAGACCGTGCGGTATCTCCTGACCATCCGGATGGCCATGACTCTTTGGGCCGCGCTCAACCGGCGGGCTGGCCGGGAATTAATGCCTTGGTGTTTTAATTTATTTGATCAATGAAAACCGTGAGAATTTATAAGCATAGGTTTCACGGGTCCACTGAAATCTGTATGGTCGTTTCCTCAAAAGGCTATCTCAGAAAATCTGGATGGTCCTCATATGGGCTGACCAAGATTATATCTGGACTTTAAAAGAGACTGTGACCTCTGGGTTTTTACGGTCTTTCTTCTCAGAGTAATAATCAGTTGTATAATTTTCTAGCCACCACAGTTACTTGATGAATAATGTTCAAACAGCAAATTGCTGCCACAAATCACGAGATCTTCAGCAATTGTCACATCCAACCAAATTTGCCAAGTTATCACATCCATCAACCGTAAGACGACATTAATTAGTAGAATTAACATTCCATCTAGTTATAATTAGCCACCCACTGGGGTACAAACGACCCCACTGGCACAGAATAGATAGGTACAGAAGGTCGGCTCCGTATAAATTACAATGACCGAAAACGCACGCACGTAGAGCGAGTGCAAGCGCTCTCGCGACTGGCCTTTGTTTGAGATCGTCGTACGAATGCGTTTATGTGGAATAGTAGTGACCCAGTGTTTCGAACCCAGGCTAGTCGCGTGTCCGAACCCAGGCAGGCACTTTACATAATCAGCCTATAATGTTCCCACTGCTGGGACACGGGCCTTCTCTGTGAGCTCTCCTCCACGCGGGCCCATTGCGGGTTGGTAGATGTCACATGTCTTCGAATTTTTGGTTCTAGGACATGCTGGTTTCCTCACGATGTTTTCCTTCACCGTTTTGAGAGCAGTGGTGATGAAATAATTTACACAAAATAAAGCGCCTGTCGGGGTTCGAGCCTACGACCGTAAGTCGCGGCCGTTACCACTGGGCCACCACTGCTCTGGCAGGCACTTTACTTTGTATAATTTATTTCATGACCGCTTCTCCCAAAATGGTGAAGAAAAACATCGTGAGGGAAGCGGCATGTTTTGGTACAAACAATTTGAACAAACGTTCAACAACCCGCACTGGGCCCGCGTTGTGCATTATGGCTCGCTCCCTCTCACCTGTGTTCCAGCACAGAGAACGTTAGAGGCTGAGTATGCTACTCGTCTATGTGTGCGTGCGCCTGTTAATGCTCGTTGTATGAAGCCGACCTTCTGTATCTATATATTCTGTGGTATTGGGGAAGAATGGGTAGAAACAACCCCAAGATTACCCCCTCCCGCAGTTTTATGGGCCAAGTTCCGCTAAGACTGCGAATTAATGCTGATTTTCGTTAGTATTCAATTAGTATTGAACCATCGGTTTGGAAACATCTGCGTTTTTGAGGTGAGATGGTAGAATGGAAATCGATTAATTGTTTGATAAGGCTTTCTGGCATCTGCCTTTAGATAATTAGCTTTTGAACGACTTTTTTTTGCTGCGTAATTACGCAAAAAAATAGCTGAAGTTGAAGCTCTGTATTTTTGATAACCCTCTTTTTAGGGTTCCGTACCCAAAGGGTAAAACGGGGCCCTATTACTAAGACTCCGCTGTCCGTCTGTCACCAGGCTGCATCTCATGAATCGTGATAGTTAGACAGTTGAAATTTTCACAGATGATTTATTTCTGTTGCCGCTATAACAACAAATACTAAAAAACCGAATAAAATAAATATTTAAGGGGCTCCCATAACAACAGACATGATTTTTTGCCGTTATTGTTGATAATGGTACGGAAACCTTTCTGCGCGAGTCCGACTCGCACTTGGCCGTTTTTTTTTAATATAGTATTTTTTTAATTTTTATTATTTAGGTAGTAAGTTTTGGCAATTAGTAGCTTATTCCAAACTTATGGTTATTCTTTGAAATTGTACATTCTCAGTGTTCATATTTGCATGCCATTGTTTAAGGCAAACGTGATGATCTGTTTTTATCTCTACTTTCAAGTTAACTGCTCTTGCATGCAGACAATTTGTGTTGTATGTATTGTACTCATGTTTGAGCAAATATATGATTATCTTATCTTATTGATAGAATTGATACACAATGTTTTTATCTTCACCTCACTTCGCATGAAGTAACAGACGATAAATAACTGGAACAGTCACTGACTTTCAAAATCATTAACATAAAATTCAAAGAAAACTGTTAATTAAAATAATACTAGTCACCATTAAAGATGTTTAACGCCTCTAAGTGATAATTTAACTTAATGTGGACACGTTGAAATTAACAAAACCATTTTGTCTCTTTCTAACTCCTGCATAACTTATATCTCCGCCTTGCTTACTTATAAGGGGTCCTTGAGACGCTGTATTTCACCACGTAAGACGGGCGAAGTTAGGGTTGACATCCATTAGGATTTATCTTGAAAAGTCTGGCGTTTTATTTTAAATTCTAGAAAATGTCGACTTAGGTCATCTAATAACCGCCGTGTCCTCGTGGAGGCGATCGGCGGCAGAGACCTCTCGCGTCCGGCCCTGGTTCAGGCCATGGGACGGAGCGAGAGGGCATGGGCAGCCGTTACCTCCTTTTGCGAAGCAGTAATGCTCGCGAAGGAGGAGGCGGGACGGTTGAGGGAAAGGCAAATTTCGCGCCCTCTCGCCCCTAGCCGCCGCAGGAGACGCCCTGATTTCCGGCCACCCAAGGCGCGGGCTTGCGGACGGTGAGCAATGGGTAGCTCACCGCCCGGTAAGGACCAGGCCCGGGTCGACGGCGCGTTGTATTCCACGCGCGCCTCAAAGAGATGTTTTCAGCACAAATGTAGGGGTCCACTAGGGCCGGTGCCTGCCGGGGTCGCGGGAAGGTACTAATGGGTCACCGAGGCCCCTGGCAACAGGAAGGAATACGGGTGGGTTTTAGTCACATAACATCACGCTTGTAATCCCCGTAGGGTTAGGCAGAGGTGTACCTGTAGTACACCCACATTTCGCCAGTTACCTTTAAGTCCCGTGTAATAGGGGGCGAGCCTATTATCATCAACCGGGCACTAATCCAGACTCAAGATTTTGACTGCAGTCTATCGGATTGTAGGCCCTACTGGCAGACAATGCATGATAGGTCAAACATATATCTAAGTGTTATTCCTTGGTCACAAGCTACGCGTTCAAGCGACACGTGTCTTGCAACAGCGACTGCAGAGAAAACCGATGAAAAAAAATGTTTAGAGCATGCCTTGAGTCACTCAAACGAGGCTTGCGGCGACAGACGGAAATAGGTGACGTCGCGTGTCGCTTGCAAGTTGCATCACTGGAGGCTGTGAACCAGGTCCCGTTCTTGGTGAGTCCTCTTTCCTCACTGACCATTATTGTCACTCTTATAACATCTAGATAGCTTCATTACTATAAAAATAGCAATATGTCGTAGCAACCGCTCACTTCTTAGAGCAACTTCGACCACTCTTCTATAACTAGTATAAGTCTTATCCTGCGACTGAATTATGTTTTTTTTTGCAGTTTTTCCGTACAAAAGTCAGACGTCAATTTTATATCCACGGATAAGAGATTACTGCCCCTAATAAAATCTGCCCTTAAATTACCAAATTATTCAAAAACAGGGAAGAGAAATCAAGTTAATTAAAAAAGACCTTTTAATTGCAAAAAAAATCCGTCGCCTCATAACTATTTAATGATGTAACATATTAAATTGCGAAATTGACTAGCGACAGCCCTGCACAGAGGGCTGAGGGTTGAGGGCTGAGGGCGGAGGGCGAATTTACGGAACTTTTAACGAGTTCACCCCTTTGTCCGGACGGCAATTAGTTATTCTTTTCAAGGGTGCAATTAATGTTTAATATCGCAAGTTGCAACTTACGCTGCTTTTCAATAAGTTTTAGTTTAAAAAATGTGTGCAGTCTCATGATGTTATAATGAATGTAGGAAACGGCATAAAATTTTTATGTAAAATAAATATTGTTTACTGCCTCGTTGATCTAGTGGCCGTAACTGCTACTGCCGAACATGAAGTCCTAGGTTCAATTCCCGGGTCGGGCAAAGTGTTATTTGGGCTTTCCATCTGGAATTTCTCAGTAGCAGCTCGGAGTCTGAATTTGTGCCCGGTTGATGGCAATGGGCTCGCCCCCTATTACGAGTATATATAACTTAAAATAATTGGCGATATGTGGGTGAATATATACAGGTACAGCTCTGCCTTACCCTTCGGGGAAACCGGAGTGACTTTATGTTATGTGTACCTATGTTAAATATTATGTGATGGCATTTTACCTACAGACTATTGGTTCAGTAAAAAAATTGTTAGTGCCTTCAGATCTTGGGTATTACAATCCGTTCTAAGCGCATCTTTTCGTACATGCAGGGACCCCTGAATGTGATATTTAATTAAACCAACAGGCGATATTTGACTAGCGAGAATCCGACGATCTGACAAAGGAGATGGCAACGGTCCTATGGGACCGTTGCCATCTCCTTTGTCATACAAGCTTGGCCCAGGAATGAACACAAATAAAACAAAATGTATTTATTATGAAGCTATACTAGTGTCCCATAGCCCTGTATATTTTTGTTCGTCGTAAAACTTTGTGAAGGGACCTTCTCAAATCTGATGACTTCAAAAAATTAATTCAAACCTGTCGATCGCGGAGTAATCCATTGTCTTTCAGCAGATTGAATTTCACTCAAATCTAACGACAGTATCCCAAATGATTAATTTGCTATGCCCCAGTTTATAGAACGTTGGATCTCCGTTGGAAACCAAGCGAAGTCAGAGTGGTCCGAGATGTGAGTTATAAGTATTGTTATTGTAGCTCAGGTAAACTGCAAAAAGGCGAATTCACACAGAAATGCAAAAAAAGATACTCAGAAACACAGCCAGTGATATTTTTGGACATATAAAAAGAAATCACAACAAAATATCCATGATGCTGTCACACGCAGAACCACAGAGTTTTATATAAAAAAAACATTTTACAAAAAAAAAAACCGACTCCCAATAAAACACTACAAAGTGAAAAAAAATAACTTTAATTTCGGAAGTCGGTGTCTTTGGATCTGTATTTTAGTTTTTTTGTCACCGACTTCCGAAATTAAAGTTATTTTTTTTCACTTTGTAGTGTTTTAATGGGAGTCGGTTTTTTTTTGTAAAATATTTTTTATATTTCACTTTTTAGTGGGTCAGTTTGTAATTTATCTAATTTACAATAGCCTAATGTCAACTGCTCATCACCTTTTACAAAATATTGCTTTCCTTGATACAGGGACGTTAACTGTTGAGGAATTCTCCTGGTAAGAACCAGGAGAACTGCCACTCACCATATGCATTGTGAAAAGCATAAATGGCTTAGCAACCATATTAAAATACCTAATCGAATCGTAACTCGTTAAATACTTCTTATTAAGTAGTTCCAGTGGCCATCTGTGGTATTCATCATCAATTCCACTCCACCATATGGTGCTTTCCGAGATTAAATGCACAAGTTACTATAAAAAAAATACCTAACTCATTATAGGTGTACCTTTAAAATTTGAGGATTTCCCTCGATTTCCATGGGATTCCCTCATCAGATTATGACTTGGTGACAATGGGACCACCTTGAGAGCATACCCTTTCAAACAAAAAATATTTTTTAAGATCGGTCCACAATTGGCGGAGAAATCGGAGAACATACATAAAAAAAAAACATGTTGAATTGATAACCTCCTCCTTTTTGAAGTCGGTTAAAAATAGAAACCGTCAAAGACAGACCCGACTGACAAGAAAGGTTATGTTATTGGCGCATGTATTTGTATGGCACATAGTTATGGCATATGTATGGTTCTTTATTCTCTCGTAGCATCAAGAGGTCTGGATGCATTTTAATGATTTACATGTCGTTACATTTATGGTGACGGCCTAGCGAATGCACTTCACTTTCAATCGCAGCAGGCTTAGCATGACGCTTTCTATTTCTACGAAGAATAGACACAGCTCTTTCTATACAAAGTGAAATTTCGTTTCTCCATTTTAGACATCGCACCGTAGAAATCCTTCCGCAATCTGTCATTTTGTCTTTCGTTTTTAACGATCTTTGTCTAGGTTTCTTTTTTATGTAGACTATTTCAGAAGAAAGTTTTCTATCCCAAACAGTCAAAATCACACTGACAACTGACAGTTGTCTAAAGTAGTGAAGACAATTTGCATTTTTCTACTCGACGGCCACAAAGTGTATACGGTTATCTACAAAATCATGATTTTACAGGAGAGCGTTTTGAACGCAAAACTGTGATAAAAGAAAGAAGCTATCTTCTCCTAATTTACATCATTTAGTTAAAAGGGCATTACCAAGGAAATGGTTAAGGCCATACCGGCCTTAACCATTTCCTTGGTAATGCCTATAATATATATTTTTTCCAAAATACGGTACTTCGACACTTTGAGAATAATTGTAATTGTATTATTGTAGTTGTCTTTATATACGTGACTTAATATCAGTGAAAACTGAGAATCAAACAGAATAAAAATCCTATGACAAAACAAAGAATTCGAATCGAATATATGTAAAAGAGTGAATTTCGTAAAAAGTGCAGTTAACTCTTTCTACTTTGCTGTCGTCATACTTTCTACAGGGATCGTCATTTTAGTTTATTCTTCCGTAGACAAAACGGTGCTCCTGCTAAGCCTGCAGGAGTCGTCTAGTGTCTACGTCAAAAAATAACTAATGGCATAATTAAGTGCTAAAGCGTACTCTTTCTAACACACAGGATGTATCGTGTAGAAAAAAGACAAATAAAATATTGCGTTACATTGTTTATCTTTAAATGCCTCCCTTTAGGTAAGCTCTAGGTCTGTGCAAAGCATAAATGACATATGACAAATGCATGACAATGACGGGCAGTGACAATGATTTTGAAAGATAAAGAAGGTGCTGCTATTACATAATTTTAAGACTGGACTAATCCATTGATTTAAAAATGAAATTGATACATTAATCAATTAATTATTAAATATCATGTTCATTACAGTCTAGTTATACAATACGCTTTAAATAGAGTTTTAATATTTTCTATTCTAAAATTATTTGTGAAATCATATTCATTATTACAATAAGCATGTACCAATTACCATCATATTTTCAAATCTGGCAACATAAATATCTCCCCGAATACTCGAAACAAAATAATAATCCTTTAAATTGAAATATTTTCTGCTAAGTTTTATCAAGTAACGAAAGCTGTGGGGGATTTGAAATATTTTTTTTTTTATATAATTAATTATCTCTTTGTCTGTGCCAGGCCAAACTTTATCAATGTCCTAATTAAGTTTTCTCATAGATTTCTTCTTTATTTGAAAATGTGACAGCTAAAGTCAAATTATTAATTCTCTGGAGTAATCTGACATGTGCTAGTCACTTTGTGTAATAAAATGGTCATATTTATAGTATTTAATGTATTCTAGACTTTTACATTTATTTTACATGTAATGTAACATGTTTTTCAAATATCTCGCTTTCAGTTATATTCAATGAGGGGCCCTGGTAAGGAGCATAAAATATACGATCTTATTAAGTTTTTATCTCCATTGGTTTTGGTTGTTCGCTGTTTGTCCATCAGTAAAGGCTCCTGCATACTGAAGCGATATCGCGAGCGCGACAGGAATATCGCTACCTGTCGCGCCCGAGATATCGCCCTAGTCTGTAAGAGCCCTATGTCTCAGAACTGTTTAATATGTCGGTAAAAAATATTTTTGGCTGTGTGTGTATGGTATTTTACCCCCGTTTCAACTATAAACTTAAAACATTCAGGGGAATTTATATTTATTTCGCTAAAAACTTTTGGGACGGAAACTTATCTATGCTAATCATTGTGCGTCGCTTATCTTTTGAAATAAAACAACTTTAGGGTATAACTCTTCGCTATTTTTTCCAAGTAGCAGCACGTAGTTACCTACTAGCCTACTTATGAGAGGTTAGGAATTGTTTAAAGGACTTTTGAATTTAGGTTATTTTCGAAAGATATGAAGAATTATCTTTCTTTAAATGTAAAGAACACACACACAGTTTTGTAACTCTTGAATCAATTTTATCAGTGGATAAAATTGATTCAAGAGTTACAAAACTGTTTTGTTATACAAAGCAGCTGTGTCTTTTTTAAAAAATAGTAACGTTTATTGTAAATAAAATAATTATGACTTTGAAGACTCCATTGTTCATTTGAATGCCAATAAATTATTCAAAAGTAAAAAATAAACGTCTACAGACACTTTGACCAATTTACAAGTCGATTACTATTACCAAAAAAAAGGAACAAATAAAAAGCAATTTATAACAAATGATTTAATATACTACCATTAAACAGGGATATATAACGAGCAATACTAAAATTAACTTCAAAACATCTAAAACAAAACTTTTGGACAAAAAAACAGAGGCAGCGCACAACAGTTGAAAAAAATATTAAAAAGAAAATGTGTTTTTTATGGGAAAATTGTTTATTACTTGTGCCCATTGTCCCCTTTGGAAGTCTCAGAGGTAAATTAAAAGAACGCTGGACCATTTTGGCTTTTAATTACATCCTTAATGAAACATTTTAAAAGGTAACAGACTTTTTGTTCGTAATGATTTTGCCTGTGCCTTTTACTTTTATGACTTATTATTACAATAGGTATGTGTGTATGGTGGTGGGGTCAGAAAACGAATAATTTTATGTTTCTAGGCTCAAATCGCTATGAAATTTGAACTCAAAAGTCTGACGTTACTAATTTCGAAGTATGTTTGGTATTTTTGTTCAGAAAAAGTAATAACATTACTTACTACGAAATAGTTATTTGTGCAACAAGAGAGCGAACTTGGTTTTTGCTGCGAGTGTGGATTTTGAATACCAAGTAAGCGACGGATTCTGTAATTGAATCACGGGCGTAGCGAGGTTTGAGAACTTTTGTCTCGTGTTTCACATAAAACTTTTCACCTCAGCAGCGAGGACAAAAATTTGAAACCCGCAATTTTTAAAGATGCGTTCTGAAACTGCACTGCGGTATTCTGTCACAATATTAAAGACTGTTTAAACTATAAATAATTAAGTAGATACATGATAAATTTCGTATTTTTTTTTTCAACATTCTCTTTATTTGATAATTACAAAAAATATATTATTTAGAAGAAAGTATAATAATTTTATTTAAAACCTTAACATAATTTGCAATTTTACGGTTCTGTGTATCGGAACGTTTTCTTGTTTGTTTCTTTTTTAGGCCTACTAGGAATGTAATTTTAAAATCGAACTTTGAATCGACATGTTTCTATCTCTCGCTTTTTCGAACCGAAGTGAAAGTGACAGAACTAAGCGAAGTGTTCAAATTCTTCGAATTTTGTGAATAGACCCAGCACTGTTCTCGTCATTAAAAAAAGATGATTAAAAAATTACTTTGTCTCACGCTCGCAGCAAAATCGAATTTTGCTCACTGTCTTTAAACAGCAAAACCTGCTTGTTAGAGGTGCTCAGCAGAAAATAATATACCTACATTCATTTAGCTGTAAGTACAGTCGACCGCTTGCCAGTGACCCCAATTTGACCTTAAGCTGGAGTAGATTCTGAATTTCAATAGCATATCGATGACTGCATGTCGATTCTGTAAAAATCTCACCGTGAAAACTCGCGTGGAGTGAGCTGTCAGTGTCATCCCACTGATGCTAGGGAGTGACCAAGCATTACATTTATAATCATAATCGAGATTTTAATAATATTTTTATGCTAATTCTATTGATAATTTTATATAATTTCAAAATTAGTATTTAAGCGCTGAAACCTTACTATTTAGGGTTTTTTTTTTTAAATAAAATAGCAAAACAGAAATTCAGTCCGAAACTCAATTTGGTTTTTTTATTCCAAAAGGATTGGTAATTTTCGCAGCCGCCATCTTGCTTTTTAGATTTGACCTCACTATCGGCTTTAGCACCCCCGAAAACCATGAAAACGACACCCATGATGAAAAATCTGAACATTTTCGCAGCCGCCATCTTGCTTTTTAATTTTGACCTCACTATCGGATTTAACACCCCCGAAAACCATGAAAACGACACCCATGATGAAAAATCTGAACATTTTCACAGCCGCCATCTTGCTTTTTAATTTTGACCTCACTATCGGATTTAACACTCCCGAAAACCATGAAAACGATACCCATGATGAAAAATCTGAATATATTGGAAGCCGCCATCTTGGTTTTTAGAATTGACCTCACTATCGGCTTTAACACCCCCGAAAACCATGAAAACGACACCCATGATGAAAAATCTAAACATTTTCGCAACCGCCATCTTGCTTTTTAGATTTGACCTCAGTATCGGCTGTAACACTCCCGAAAACCATGAAAACTATAAAAAATGTTTGTAGCCGCCATTTTGGATTTTGGTAAAACCAAATTATTGTTTGTCGCGCATTTAAAAATAAAAAATGGCAAATTAAAAAAAAAACTCAACTTGACATTATTAACAGCTCCTCACGCGCAAGCGCGGCGTGATCTTATCACTTCACCCGATTCTCGTAACCATAGTAACCACTCGCACCGGCTAGGTGAAGTCAGTCGGTAAGCGCGTCGCGCGAGTGTCGTGATCTTATAACTTCACTCGATTCTGGTTGCCATAGCATCATCACTTCACTTGGGCTGGGTGAAGTGAGCCTAGCCGCCCGCCGCACTATGGGACCAAACAGTATTTTCCATCTCAAAAATGGTTTTGTCGAAAGTCGTAAATCCATAGATTGTTTTATGGTTTTATACTCTCAAAAGATGGAACTTACGAATAAATTACAAAATATAAAAAAATATAAAGTTTTACGTTTATAAAATGAACCTCAAACATTGGGCATAAATATTTTCATGCCAATTAAATTACCGTTAAGGGAGTTCAACACATAATTATTCCGAAGTTTTCCAAGGAAACATATTAGTGTTATACATCATTAGATAGCTTAGAATATACACTTTGCAACCACGTTCAGTTTTTGTAAAAAAAAAAATTTTATTTAATTTTTTAATATTTTTTTAGTGAAGTAAAGAAAATTTAGTTTTTGTTAATTTCAATTGGAGTTTTCGTTGTTGCCGAAAGCAGCCGGTGTCAAGTTAATTACTCTATTAGAGACCTTATCTACTCAGTAATATGAGGATTTAAAAAAAACTTGCGCGTTTTTTGCGCCAGAGGTGATTTTGAAGCAATAATGTCAATCGGGGAAAAATCCTCGAAAATTACGGTTCTTCTTTTTTATTATGAAATATTATATTTAGTTATTATCCTTTGATGTCTATATTGTTTTTTTCTATTTCTATGATAAAAACATACATTTGCAAATTAAAAAACTGCTATTATATTTGAAAGAATCTTCCCATGGCAATTTGTTTGGGGTGGTCACCTTAACCACAAGTATGATAAACTATATTGCTGCGGAAGTTCTATTTATCTGTTGTGGTAAATAATTACAATCAGTACTGATTACACTATTTCGATGAGAACTGTTATAATCAATTGTCCCATGGTTTTTGCACAATGCACTAAAATATTAGTCCTTTAAATACCCGTGTATGTTCAGCATACGATTCATCAAAGTGTTCAGATACTTCTTTTCAATAACAATTAACGCATAAAAAACATTATTATCTAACAATGAGTGAATTCATTTGTTTTCGACGCGATCTTTGTGATCAAATAATAAAAGGGAAAAGTACTTCAGACCTCAAAAAATATTTATTGGAAAATTTTCAACTATCGGAAACTGACGTTAATACTGTAATAGAGAGTATTCAAAAAAATCTAACATCGAGTTGCAACCAGAAATGGACCAAAGCTCAAAGAAAGCCGGACCGGTTCGAGAGCCTATACTCAAATTGGTTAAATGGTGAGTTTAAAGTATCATTAAATTCTTGCAGTACCTCAACCACTGTAAATTCTGGTTTGAATACTTCTGGTGAACGTGGAAGACCAACAAAACAATATGACGAGTGCTCGGAAAACACAAAGAAACGAAAAAATATGGAGCTGGTCCAGGAGTATGGAATGGGACATGTCCGTAACGCTTATGTGCAAGGTTTAAGATCCATGGGGGAAAATGACGAAGCGTCGATTGTGACTATTATCAGAAATAAGGAAAAAGAAGAGAAAAAAGTTATTCTACAAAACATACTCAATCCAGATAACGCCCTTTCCTTTACAAAAGAGGAAGCATTGAGTATATGCATTGAAACTGATTTAACCAAAGCACAATATGCGTACCTAAGAAAAAGGCTCGTTGATAAGAATTTAAGTTCTGTATTGCCTTCGTATCAAACACTAAGTGAAGCAAAAAAGGCTTGCTATCCGCCTGCATCCAGCATTACGGTGACAAATATAAGCGCAAAAATCAACCTGCAAGATCTCTTAGACCATACAGTCTGCCGTATTATAAGGATAAAGTCAGGATCGACTTACAATCGTCTCAAGCTTTTCACTAAATGGGGATGTGATGGATCCTCCGGGCAAAGTGAGTATAAACAAACTCTACCGGAAGAAAACGAACAAATATCGGACGCTAATTTGTTTATAGTGTCCCTTGTACCACTGCGACTAGTAGACGAAGAAACTTCTACGGTCATATGGAAAAACCCTACTTGCTCATCTGTTAGATATTGCAGACCAATTTCATTAGAATTTGCAAAAGAAATTCCCGAAAAAACTACAGCGGTTGTCAGTGAAATTGAAGCCAAAATTAATCAATTGATTCCAACTCTTGTGTCAATAGAAGACAAAGTCATCGAAGTTAAACATCAACTGTTTATGACAATGATTGATGGGAAAGTTGCTCAAGTGTTGACAAACACATCATCCAGTGCTACCTGCACTGTTTGTGGAGCAACTCCCAGACAAATGAATGATCTTTTAAAAGTTACAACGAGAGTTGAAAATGAAAATGCGTTTAAATACGGATTGTCGACGCTACACGCATGGATAAGATTTATGGAAATGATCCTCCATATTTCTTACAATTTAGGTTTTGAGAAGTGGTCTGCAACAACTCCAGAAAACAAGCAACTTAAAGAAGACAAGAAAAAATTTGTCCAAAAACGTTTCCGAGAAGTGCTTGGCTTGCATATTGATAAACCACGTCCAGGTTCCGGTAATAGCAATGACGGTAATACGGCAAGGAGATTTTTCCAAAATTACCAATGTTCTGCAGAGATAACCGGAATTGATGAAGAATTAATCAAGAGACTATATGTAGTTCTTCAAACTATGTCATCGGGATTTCCTATAAACGCAGAAAAATTTGGTCAGTATACATTGGTAACCGCGCAATTATATGTAAGCAAATATAACTGGTACTACATGCCATCTTCGGTCCATAAAGTACTTATACATGGTGCTAAAATAATAGAGCATTAAGCAGTTTTGCCTATAGGACAATTATCCGAAGATGCCCAGGAAGCTCGAAATAAAGATTATAAGAAATATAGGTTACATCACGCTAGGAAGTGTTCCAGATCAGCAACAAACGAAGACGTTCTGCATATTTTGATATATACATCTGATCCTTATATATCTAGCTTAAATAAACCAAGTTTTCTAATATCCAAAGAATTATTTGACGAAGCTAAAGAATTGTTGGAAATAGAAAGTGATGAGTAGGATAAGTTTAAGTAATAATTTTTTTTTGTCATGTAACTGTTTGTTTAATAATAATAATTAATATCATTTATTTACATAACCAAATTACAAGATGATTATTAACATTAACTAAATTAAATTAAAACTAAGTTAGGCTTAAAAAAGGCCCTCGGGGCATTGTACCGAGGATGCTGGCGGCATTTCCTCGCTGAATTGCAATGCTGATGCGTTGCGCGAGAAAGCCGCCAGCTTTTCGGTCACCAGTTACATCAACTAGACGTTTCGCGATTTCCGCAAATAACTTATGCGCACTGGGACCCCACGGACCGAGGGTCTCGACGCCAAAGGGCACAAAGTTGTACTCTCTGCCAAGGCCTCCATATTTAATAACTTTCAGATTTTCGGCATTTTCTGCCGCTGCACCCGCTTTAGAAGTAGTCCGTTGGAGGTGGGACGGTGCCAGTGTGTCTACACAGGTAGCGTCCCACACAAGCATCCGTCCCAAACTCCACGGGACCAAAGACACACCATCAGGTCTTTTGCCATCATCTCTGACAATGCCAGTCGGCTCAAGAAGAGCAGGCACATTGATGCTGGCAAGAGACCGGCGGATTATGTCATTAAGTGTTGCATGTCTTGAAAAGCGGCCTGCACTTTTTTGACAACAAAGTCCGTGGTGACCCAGTCGGTCCACGTCCGTGCCACAAGGGCATGTGTGTGGAGTGCATACCGTGACCCCAAGCCGCAGACCAGTCGCCAGACGAAGCGAGGTCGGATCCAGGAAGGTACCGGTATATGGAGAAGGATGGGCATGTAGCCAATGACCGGCCTCTCTGGTTCCGACCGCCAAAAGTCTTGCGCGATCCGGACCTGAACTGCGGCTCAGAATCGATTTGTATGTTAAATCGCAATAAATATCGTCCCAGCTCCTCTGAGATTTTAGGTTGTCTGGAAATTCTTTACCCGGGCAAGCAATTTGAAAAGCATTCTTGGCATCCTCCAAGCCCGCAGTCTCATAGTTTGTGGGCAAAGCCCTTAGGACATTACCTATGAGACGTGACGTGCTATGGGTGGACGACAAAAAGGCTGGGGAAGCAACACTCGAAATTTTGCGGATTCCTAAACCGCCAAACCGAATAGGGAGGGATGCTTGTAACCAAGATGGTTCATTGAGCTGAATATTTAAAATCGTTTCTAAACTAGTTTTGACTAAATCGTCTATTGGTGAAAGCAAATTTGGATGTTTCCAAAAAGGGCTACAGCGAAGCACATAAGTAAATTTAGGGACAAAAAGGCAAAACTTTAGAATTATAAGAGCATAATGAGGACTGATTTCGAGTAAACAATTTGCGTGACTTTGGAATTTAGAAATAGTGTTAGTAATGTAATCAGGAAAAGATTCTTCAAAGATGGGAGAACCCAGGAGGCAAAGTGACTTTCTGTCTACTATTTTGATATTCGGTGCCAGAAAATTTAATTTGGATTTTAAATTATCCAAACCGTAAGAAGTTTTTTGAATGAAGAGTTCACATTTGCTAAAATTTAATTCTAAACCAATATTTTCGAAATTTGTTTTAATATCTGATAAGTCAGATAGCACAGTGTCCACATCGCCTCCCAGGGTTCCGTCATCCAAATACCAAACGTTAAATTTTGATTTTAAATTTTGAATAATCGGATTTATAGCCAAGCTAAAAATTGCTGGCCCGAAGGGATCGCCCTGCTGACAGCCGACCTCCGAAGAAAGTTCATGGGAACGGTAAATTAATTTTGAAGGTTCTGCGTAGCAGGTAAGCAGGTATTGATAGAGTTCCGGAATTTTGTTCTTAACTTCTGTCAGCATGGCATCCCTGTTTACTGAATTGAAAGCATTTTTGACGTCAATTTTGACTACAATTTCGCAATCATCATACGAAAGGTAGGTTCTTAAGGCATGGACGGCTGCCTCACACCCACCTTTCGTGCCAAATCCTAATTGTATAGGTTCGAAAACAGACTGTAATTTAGATTTGATATGTCTCACCGCAATTTTGGATGCCAAACGTCTTAAAGTTGACCCCACAGCAATGGGTCTCACCCCTCCGTCCTTTTTCGTTAGGGCGATCAAATTAGCACCAAATAAAAGTGAGGCAATATCAGCGTTGATTTTGCCTGAAAACATAAAATTTATTAATTTTGTAATAGAGCAAATAAGCTGCACACCTGCATCACCCACAGAATAAGAAGTTAAATCTTTTAAATGTTGGGGTGAGATTCCGTCCAGGCCGGCCGCTGAACCGGTTTTAAAAGAAATTATTGCGTCAATAACGTCTTTGCCTTCGATTTCGAGGCAGGCCTGGTCTGCTGTAGGAGAGTCGAAAAAATACGGGATCACGGGAGCCGGGGGATGTTTCGAATGCAAAGCCGAAAGGGTATCAGGAGTATCAGGCGACAACACGTCGTTAGTAAAAAGAAGACGTGCGGCGCCTTTGAGATCCCCGTCGGCAATTTTGCCTTCAATTAATTTAATTCTAGATAATGTTCCCCTCTTGGGAGAATCAAAAGGTGAAGATGTTTTTGTTAAACAGTTATTTTTGATTTTTTGGGTTAGAGAAATAGTAGCCTCATCTTTTTTGACATGCAAAGTGGTATACGAAAAAAGGAAGAGATTATGCCAGTCTACAATTTGGTTGCTCTCCACACATTTTTTAATCAAGCCTGAAAGGTGGTTTGCGACGGAGATCCTGGCGCCGCGCGGGACTCGTTTGATAACAGGCACATTATTTTTTAGGTAACTAAGGTACAAATGGAATGGGGTAGAATTTGGACTGTCGGAAACAGGTGCCGGTAAAGAAACTGGGTCTAAATTTAGAGCAGGGCCGTTCTGGCTAATACAAAGACGATGTTTTTTTGAAATATGAATGTTAAGACCCCTTTTTGATTGAAAAGATCTATCGCAATGTAAACAAATGTAATTTTGATTTAACGTGCCATCACCGGATTGGGTTGCGGTATGCATCCACTTACCAGAAAACAACACTTGAATAGAGAAAAACACTCAACTAAACACAAAATAGAAATTATCACTAAAATATAACTATTTTAAAGTCTTTCAGAAGCGTTGACGTCGGACGTCAGGACGACACGCCATAACGTTGCCAAGGAGGACCGCAACGTCTGAAACAAAAATATATTTTATTATTTGTTCAAAATTGGGAGCTGCCTACACTTTGGCACAGCAGTTAAGCCTTGATTAACAAGAAAAAGATCAAATTTGGACATCTAGGGCCACGTAAAATATGTAAATTTAAATAAATATGAGCTGTGAAAAAGTGACAGACAGTGACGTGACAGTTGATGAATTTAATCATTCAATTTAATCATAATAATTTAGTTTTAAACTTATTTTAAGCATAAGTGTAACTTTTATTGCTATTTTAATACTCGTATAACTGTATGATTTTTTGTATGAAATTTCGTATAACTTTATCTTTGTCATTTTTTTTCGGAAAAAATATTTTTTTTAGAATGATGATGTTTGATTTCTTTTATTGCATAGATATTCACAAATACGTGAAAAAAAAATCAAGGAGATAAATCACAAAACAACAGAGTTATCGATTTTTGAGATGGAAAATACCGGTTGGTCCCATAGTGCGCCGGCCGGTGCGCGCGCTGCGCGAGTGTCAGTTGAAGTGTTGAATTTTGTTACAGTATTGATGACGGTGATTTTATGAATATTATTTTATCATTGGCAACGCGTAGGTCGGTATAAATTTACCTACTTAAAATAAAATAATAGAAAGGTACTTATTAAATAACTCGCACGTTTTTAATTCAAATGGCTTATGTACGAGTATACAGACACACACATAGCGTAGTTAGGTTTCCACATATCGTCGCCTTAGAGTGAAAACCTCGGGAATGTTATTTGGTCATTTTTATTTTATTACATTTTTGGAAAGCTAAACCTCGCAACGCACGCCTAGTTCCCACAAAAAAAGTTTAGTCACCTGTAGCGCCATCTATGGCGAGTTCGAAATTCTCGCAAAAGAACAGATGAGGTTTTCAATTTACCAACACTTAGAATTTAATAATTATTCCAGTAAAGTTGCCTTTTTCGCATATACGAAGTTTTCACTCTAAGGCGACGATATGTAGTTTGTGAGGGGATGAATTCTATGGTCCGTCAGCCAGGCACACTTTTAGCACTCGATCACTTGACACACTCGGTTATCTCTTCTTATTAAAAAGATTTGGGTTAATAACAACGCTGAATAACGTCGCACAGGCTTTAGTCGACTCAATCGACTATCGCTTCTTCAAAACACATCGCAGTTGGGTTTTGGGATTGCGTTTATTTAATCAGTTAACTGATTATGATCAATAGAATTAGCATAAAAATATTATTAAAATCTCGATTATGATTGTAAATGTAATCCTTGGTCCATCCCTAGTATCCGGTGGAATGACACTGACAATTTACTCCACGTTCACCTCACTTACGTTTTCACGGTGAGAAGGTTACAGAATAGCACTGCAGCTTATACCCAAATTCAAAGCATTTATTTCAATCAAAACAATTACAGGCACTTTTGAGTTATCAAGCAGTCCTTCAGTTAGAAATATGAATCTAGTTGTCCATTCCAAAGCGTAGTACCTACTACGCTGTAGGCACCTGTCTATGGAGAAGAACGGGCAGAAAACTCCACGGACTCTCTTTTAATTCAAAGTATTGGTTAGATCATTCATGTTGAACAAATTATACATGTAAGAACAATGTAGAAAGAAAGCATCCGTAATATAAGAAAAAAAAAAAAAAACATAATTAAAATAAGCTGTAGCAGCTAAGAGATGACCAGTCCCTACTAACAGGACCCGTTCACGTACATGACGTATATTGATCAGCTCATTAGAACCATTCAGCTCAATCATTGTGAAGGGAACTTAATGATCCAACACACGCCACCATGAGCTCATGCTCATGGTGGCGTGTGTTGGATCATTGACTTGAATGTGCCCTGGTGGCTGAGAGTGTGTCATCATACTCAAGCATTCAAGTCAATGAAAGACTACACCCACTGCCACTGATATTGTGACGTGCGGCTTACTTTACTTAATTAAAATTTTATTACATTGCTACAAGAATTTTTATTCTTTCATTTACCCATGGGCGCCGGCAAGTTTATATTCAGGGTGGTGCATCTTCAGCTCCACGAAGCGAGCTCGGATATGTTAAGGTTTGTTATTTGTTTATAAAAGGGGTAACTTTACTTTGTCGACATAATTATGCAGGAAAGCTATGGGAAAAGTTTTATTTAAAATGGGATAGGTTTTATTTTGTCAATTCATACAGAAAGAAGACTAACTGTCGATTTATGCAATGAATCCTAAGAATTAAGAAGAGTAGGATGCAAGATAGAGCAAAGAGCAAAGCAAGCTCGATTATGTTAGCAGGGCCTAGGCTCGATTAGATTTGAGTTCGGTTATATGTCGACTAATGCACTGAAGCTTTAGAATTGAGAGGAACATTTTAGGATCTTGCCTCGAATAGCTTTAGTTCTCTATTAATATCTCAGATTATATTATTGTATTAGGCTTTTTCGGATATTTTTATAATTCTGAATGTTCTTACTCCTTTATTTTATTTTGAAGCCAGGGAGGTGCAAGTGCACCCTCTTGCACCCCGCTCCCGGCGCCTATGCTTTACCTCTTATGAGTTTAAATTATTGTAATCAATTTTAAACTTAATTGACTTTTCCTTCGTAGCATGTAAAGTTTTTCATAAGCTAGTAACCAGCACAACACGGTATAGTAGTAATTTTGTTTGCAGCGCTTTATACTCATTACTCTGCTTAATTTTATTCAAATTCACATTTTGTATCACATTTTGTATTATTATTTTGTTATTAATATTACTTTGTATATGTATATTCATTTCGCCAGTTATGTTTAAGCTCGAGACTATTGCCATCAACCGGTAAATAGTCCAGACTCCGCGGAGGGCGGCTACTGAGAAATTCCAGATGGAAAACCCAATAACACCTACCTACTAATTATCTTCATAATGCTGAAGGACAGGTCCACAGATAAAAAAGTAAACAAAGAAGCTTTTTTCCAATATTTTAATGAGTGCCTTCATAATCGTACTACAAGTGGCAGGCGACGCGACGGTATTACAGAGTGGAGACCCGACTTAATTTTCAAATTAGTTGACAATTACGAGACTGAGGAACGCGCCGCGGAGAACTAAGGCTTAACACAGACCGGACTTCTTAGTAATTATTTTGTAGCAGTATTAGTAAGTGAAATCTGAAATGTTATATAAGTGAAAATAATTAGCAGTGTTTATTTTGTTAAAATAAATAACTAAAACAGACTAGATTTTTGTATTGTCATATGGGTCAGGACCAAATTTTTGGCGTAATTGCACAACGGAAATTACAACGGAAATGTATCACACTGAATATTTTAGGCTACGTGCCTAAAATGTTCCAACGATTTATACACACCCTTATAATTATATTGCGCTGCATTTATTTTCCAGTGTGATACATTTCCGTTGTGATTTCCGTTGTGCAATTACGTCAAAAATTTGGTCCTGACCCATATAGGTAATTATAATTTTATTTAAATGGATGACGCAGGATAGGGATCGAAATCAAGTATTTGGGCTGGCTAGTCCGTGTGTTGTTCAACTGTTCGGCTATCTACGCTTTTGGTTGGACAAGAGTAAAGGCGCGTTTCACACTCAAAAATTGAATCAATCAATTTTGTTGTACTATATAGGTACAACAAAATTGATTGATTCAATTTTTGAGTCATCCATTTAAATAAAATTATAATTACCTATATGGGTCAGGACCAAATTTTTGACGTAATTGCACAACGGAAATCACAACGGAAATGTATCACACTGGAAAATAAATGCAGCGCAATATAATTATAAGAGTGTGTATAAATCGTTGGAATATTTTAGGCACGTAGCCTAAAATATTCAGTGTGATACATTTCCGTTGTAATTTCCGTTGTGCAATTACGCCTAAAATTTGGTCCTGACCCATATGACAATACAAAAATCTAGTCTGTTTTAGTTATTTATTTTAACAAAATAAACACTGCTAATTATTTTCACTTATATAACATTTCAGATTTCACTTACTAATAGTGCTACAAAATAATTACTAAGAAGTCCGGTCTGTGTTAAGCCTTAGTTCTCCGCGGTGCGTTCCTCAGTCTCTTAATTGTCAACTAATTTGAAAATTAAGTCGGGTCTCCACTCTGTAATACCGTCGCGTCGCCTGCCACTTGTACTACGATTATGAAGGCACTCATTAACATATTGGAAAAAAGCTTTTTTGTTTACTTTTTTATCTGTGGACCTGTCCTTCAGCATTATGAAGATAATTAGTAGGTAGGTGTTATTGGGTTTTCCATCTGGAATTTCTCAGTAGCCGCCCTCCGCGGAGTCTGGACTATTTACCGGTTGATGGCAATAGTCTCGAGCTTAAACATAACTGGCGAAATGAATATACATATACAAAGTAATATTAATAACAAAATAATAATACAAAATGTGATACAAAATGTGAATTTGAATAAAATTAAGCAGAGTAATGAGTATAAAGCGCTGCAAACAAAATTACTACTATACCGTGTTGTGCTGGTTACTAGCTTATGAAAAACTTTACATGCTACGAAGGAAAAGTCAATTAAGTTTAAAATTGATTACAATAATTTAAACTCATAAGAGGTAAAGTATAGGCGCCGGGAGCGGGGTGCAAGAGGGTCCACTTGCACCCCCCTGGCTTCAAAATAAAATAAAGAAGTAAGAACATTCAGAATTATAAAAATATCCGAAAAAGCCTAATACAATAAGATAATCTGAGATATTAATAGAGAACTAAAGCTATTCGAGGCAAGATCCTAAAATGTTCCTCTCAATTCTAAAGCTTCAGTGCATTAGTCGACAAATAACCGAACTCAAATCTAATCGAGCCTAGGCCCTGCTAACATAATCGAGCTTGCTTTGCTCTTTGCTCTATCTTGCATCCTACTCTTCTTAATTCTTAGGATACATTGCATAAATCGACAGTTAGTCTTCTTTCTGTATGAATTGACAAAATAAAACCTATCCCATTTTAAATAAAACTTTTCCCATAGCTTTCCTGCATATGTTGACAAAGTAAAGTTACCCCTTTTATAAACAGACAGTAACCTTAACATATCCGAGCTCGCTTCGTGGAGCTGAAGATGAACCCCCCTGAATATAAACTTGCCGGCGCCCATGGGTAAATGAAAGAATAAAAATTCTTGTAGCAATGTAATAAAATTTTAATTAAGTAAAGTAAGCCGCACGTCACAATATCAGTGGCAGTGGGTGTAGTCTTTCATTGACTTGAATGCTTGAGTATGATGACACACTCTCAGCCACCAGGGCACATTTAAGTCAATGATCCAACACACGCCACCATGAGCATGAGCTCATGGTGGCGTGTGTTGGATCATTAAGTTCCCTTCACAATGATTGAGCTGAATGGTTCTAATGAGCTGATCAATATACGTCATGTACGTGAACGGGTCCTGTTAGTAGGGACTGGTCATCTCTTAGCTGCTACAGCTTATTTTAATTATGTTTTTTTTTTTTTTTTCTTATATTACGGATGCTTTCTTTCTACATTGTTCTTACATGTATAATTTGTTCAACATGAATGATCTAACCAATACTTTGAATTAAAAGAGAGTCCGTGGAGTTTTCTGCCCGTTCTTCTCCATAGACAGGTGCCTACAGCGTAGTAGGTACTACGCTTTGGAATGGACAACTAGATTCATATTTCTAACTGAAGGACTGCTTGATAATTCAAAAGTGCCTGTAATTGTTTTGATTGAAATAAATGCTTTGAATTTGGGTATAAGCTGCAGTGCTATTCTGTAACCTTCTCACCGTGAAAACGTAAGTGAGGTGAACGTGGAGTGAATTGTCAGTGTCATTCCACCGGATACTAAGGATGGACCAAGGATTACATTTACAATCATAATCGAGATTTTAATAATATTTTTATGCTAATTCTATTGATCATAATCAGTTAACTGATTAAATAAACGCAATCCCATGACCCAACTGCGATGGGTTTTGAAGAAGCGATAGTGGATTGAGTCGACTAAAGCCTGTGCGACGTTATTCAGCGTTGTTATTAACCCAAATCTTTTCAATAAGAAGAGATAACCGAGTGTGTCAAGTGATCGAGTGCTAAAAGTGTGCCTGGCTGAGGGACCATAGAATTTATCCCCTCACAAACTACATATGTGGAAACCTAACTAAGCGATGTATGTGTCTGTATACATAAGCCATTTGAATAAAAAACGTGCGGGTTATTTAATAAGTACCTTTCTAATATTTTATTTTAAGTAGGTAAATTTATACCGACCTACGCGTTGCCAATAATAAAATAATATTCATAAAATCACCAACATCAATACTGTAACAAAATTCAACACTTCAACTGACACTCGCGCAGCGCGCACACCGGCCGGCGGGCGGCTAGGCTCACTTCACCCAGCCCAAGTGAAGTGATGTTGCTATGGCAACCAGAATCGAGTGAAGTTATAAGATCACGACACTCGCGCGAGTGGTTACTATGGTTACGAGAATCGGGTGAAGTGATAAGATCACGCCGCGCTTGCGCGTGAGGAGCTGTTAATAATGTCAAGTTGAGTTTTTTTTTAATTTAACATTTTTTATTTTTAAATGCGCGACAAACAATAATTTGGTTTTACCAAAATCCAAAATGGCGGCTACAAACATTTTTCATCGTTTTCATGGTTTTCGGGGGTGTTACAGCCGATACTGAGGTCAAATCTAAAAAGCAAGATGGCGGCTGCGAAAATGTTCAGATTTTTCATCATGGGTGTCGTTTTCATGGTTTTCGGGGGTGTTACAGCCGATACTGAGGTCAAATCTAAAAAGCAAGATGGCGGCTGCGAAAATGTTCAGATTTTTCATCATGGGTGTCGTTTTCATGGTTTACGGGGGTGTTAAAGCCGATAGTGAGGTCAAATCTAAAAATCAAGATGGCGGCTGCGAAAATTACCAATCCATTTGGAATAAAAAAAACAAATTGAGTTTCGGACTGAATTTCTGTTTTGTTAAAAAACCCTAAATAGTAAGGTTTCAGCGCTTAAATACTAATTTTGAAATTATATAAAATTATCAATAGAATTAGTATGAAAATATTATTAAAATCTCGATTATGATTATAAATGTAATGCTTGGTCACTCCCTAGCAACAGTGGGATGACACTGACAGCTCACTCCACGCGAGTTTTCACGGTGAGATTTTTACAGAATCGACATGCTGGCTACTCACTCTATTGAAATTCAGTATCTACTCCAGCTTAAGGTCAAACTGGGGTCTCCGGCAAGCGGTCGACTGTACTTACAGTTAAATGAATCTAGGTATATTATTTTCTGCTGAGCACCTCAAACAAGCAGGTTTTGCTGTTTAAAGACAGTGAGCAAAATTCGATTTTGCTGCGAGCGTGAGACAAAGTAATATTTTAATCATCTTTTTTTTAATGACGAGAACAGTGCTGGGTCTATTCACAAAATTCGAAAGATTTGAACACTTCGCTTAGTTCTGTCACTTTCACTTCGGTTCGAAAAAGCGAGAGATAGAAACAAGTCGATTCAAAGTTCGATTTTAAAATTACATTCCTAGTAGGCCTAAAAAAGAAACAAACAAGAAAACGTTCAGATACACAGAACCGTAAAAATGCAAATTATGTTAAGGTTTTAAATAAAATTATTATACTTTCTTCTAAATAATATCTTTTTTGTAACTATCAAATAAATAGAATGTTAAAAAAAAATACGAAATTTATCATGTATCTACTTGATTATTTATAGTTTTAACAGTCTTTAATATTGTGACAGAATACCGCAGTGCAGTTTCAGAACGCATCTTTAAAAATTGCAGGTTTCAAATTTTTATTCTCGCTGCTGAGGTGAAAAGTTTTATGTGAAACACGAGACAAAAGTTCTCAAACCTCGCTACGCCCGTGATTCAATTACAGAATCCGTTGCTTACTTGGTATTCAAAATCCACACTCGCAGCAAAAACCAACTTCGCTCTCTTGTTAAAATAAATAACTAAAACAGACTAGATTTTTGTATTGTCATATGGGTCAGGACCAAATTTTAGGCGTAATTGCACAACGGAAATGTATCACACTGAATATTTTAGGCTACGTGCCTAAAATATTCCAACGATTTATACACACCCTTATAATTATATTGCGCTGCATTTATTTTCCAGTGTGATACATTTCCGTTGTGATATCCGTTGTGCAATTACGTCAAAAATTTGGTCCTGACCCATATAGGTAATTATAATTTTATTTAAATGGATGACGCAGGATAGGGATCGAAATCAAGTATTTGGGCTGGCTAGTCCGTGTGTTGTTCAACTGTTCGGCTATCTACGCTTTTGGTTGGACAAGAGTAAAGGCGCGTTTCACACTCAAAAATTGAATCAATCAATTTTGTTGTACCTATATAGTACAACAAAATTTGCACTGAGCTGTTGTGAAGTCTACTACATAATAATTATAATGAAGTTGTATCAGCAGTAAGTAACACGCTTATGTGCCCACCCTTACAATAAAGTTCTACGTTTTGTTTCGTAACAGTTTCATTTTACGGAAAGAAAATAATGGTTTGTACACAGAGTAACGTTTTATTTTTCACGACAAGCCACACTGTTATTGTTCGTTTTATTACATAGAATAAAATGTACATTGTACGTTGGTTTCCACTTACAGTTTTGTCTTGCTAAAGTAAAAAAGCGACTAATACGAAATTTTAATGTGAAACTATTAATTCTTTTAAATTTTTGTCAGCAAATGCGAAGTGTTCCTGTGTGTGTGACAACGCTTTTTTTTGGATTGGAAATTATCAAATAACTTCTCCCGCTCTGGGTGGAGCGGAAGGGTGTTTCAGTCTCTTACTGACTAAAACTCACCCGTGTTCCTTTCGTTGCCTGTGTTGCCAGGTGCCTCGGTAACCCTTTCGAACTTTCCCGCGACCCCGGCAGGCATTGGCCCTAGTGTACCCCTACACTTGTGCTGACGACATCTCTTTGAGGCGCGCGTGGAACACAACGTGCCGTCAACCCGGGCCTGGTCCTTATAGGACGGCGAGCTACCCATTGCTCACCGTCCGCAAGCCCGCACCTACGGTGCCAGAAATCCACCCGGGATTCCCGACGCCCCGGGCGTCTCCCACGGCGGCTAGAGGCGAGAGGGCGCGAAATTTTCCTTTCCCTTAACCGTTCCACCTCCTCCTTCGCGAGCATTACTGCTTCGCAGAAGGAGGTGACGGCTGCCCACGCCCTCTCGCTCCGTACCATGGCCTGGACCAGGGCCGGACGCGAGAGGTATCCGCCGCCGATCGCCTCCACGAGGATAAATACAACGCCACAAGGTTAATTTGGCGTGTGGTCAAAATTGGAACTAACGCCGCAATCTTGTTTTGTCTATACGAATTCTGTGATAATTTCACAAATGGTTAGTTCAAGTTCGCACAGACGTAAAAATATCACGGCGGAATTTTCAACTCTCAGTGTTAAGCCGAGCGTTGAGAATCCAACAGAGTGCAACCCAGTGCGTCAAAAATATATTGTATTGTTTGTTGGATTTTTAACTCTCAGTGCTAAGCAGAGCGTTGAAAGTCCAGTGTGCCATAAAAAATCGCCGCGGGAAAAACTCGCCCGTGGGGGACTTGGGCTTACCGACAACGCTCCCCTGCTCCCCTGTCTATATCATTCAGCCACCAAATGATATTTGTTGCACTCTAGCTGTGTCCCGTTTCACTAGCCAAATCTTATAGTTTAGAAAAAAATCTAATTAATTTATTTGTACACATACTCGTAGGTATAATGTTGTACATGATATAATAAAATAAAAATAAAGTGTCGCTATGGTGACACAATATTTTTATTTGGGCATACCCAGCAAGGCGTACAAACATTCCTTATAGAGTAGGTAAGAGGTTTACAGGTATTATTGCCTGCAAAGTAAAAGTAACTACTAAGTAACAGTTTTAAATCTTTAGCAATAAGCATAAACCATAAACAAAATAATAAAAATTAAGGTAACAATAGTTATTAACGAAACTTATTAACTAAAGTAAGTAGGGAATAAATAAATTTGAGAAAAAGGTATTACCTACGTTTTTATTTATGTTCTTTTATAGTGTACCTAGCCGGCTATCGCTGAAAACCAGCGCTGGGGCTCTGTCTCGCATAGGGTCGCAGCATTATGCTGAGCGATGGCCGTTTTGCGTGGATGTGACGCATATTCTACCCCAAATTGTTTCTTTTTGTATTTGTGTTCCTTCTTTGTGTCATGTTTACCGCAAATAAACGTATTTCCTTTACCTAATAATATGCTTTCTGTATTAGAAACCGAGTGTTTTTTTTTGTAGTGTTTAAGTCTTTGAAGGTTTTATCGATTTAAGGCTCTTACAGACTGCAGGAATATCGCGGGCACGACAGGCATATTGCTGCCTGTCGTGCCCGCGATGTCGCCTCAGTATGCAGGAGCCTTTAGGTAGTTTGTTTAAATCCTAGCTGACTGGCTTAACTTTTTACCCGACTTCCAGAAGGAGGGCAGGTATTTATTTATTTATATATAATTTATTGTACACCAGATTATACATTACGAAAAGAAAAAATATATACACTACAAAATATACAATTGGCGGCCTTATCGTTTACTGCGATCTCTTCCGGGCAACCATGGCGGGGACCGTGATTTTACATAATCTACATATTGTTACCTAGAATATGGGTATCGTGCTTACAAGAAACAATAAACTAGTACTCCACTACCTGCTTCTCACATAGCATAACATACCATAACATAACATCCGAAACAAACTCAGAGGTCACAGTCTCTGGACTTTAAAAGAGACTGTGACCTCTGAGTTATTTTCGGCCTTTCTTCTCAGAGTAGTCAGATATGGTTACTCTGAGAAGAAACACCGACCTCATCTAGCTTTATTTAAAAAATATGATTGACATGTAAAAGTGTTTGTACAAACCTACTTACAGAAATAAAAATCATTTATCATCATATTCATCATACCCACCGAAAAACATCACGCCTACATTTCCTATTTTTAAAGTTAGACAGAACGTTTTCATCTACGTAATATAGACTAGTTTGTCCCCCTGGCTTCGCCTGCGTGGAGGTCAGAAGTTATCCCCCGGGAATGTCCTAACCCAGGGTATGGTATACCCGTGTGCCTTTCATCCAAATCCATTGAGCCAGACAGACTGACTTTCGCATTGTAACTAATATTATAAATCCGAAAGTGAGTTTGTTTGTTTGTTACGCATTCACGCTAAAACGGCTGAACGGATTTGGATGAAATTTTACATATGGATGACATGATCTGGGTTAGGAAATAAGATACTTTTTATCCCGATATTCCCACGGGATCGAGAAATCGTATCTTAATATTATGAATGTGAAAGTGAGTTTGTTTGTTTGTTACACTTTCACGCAAAAACGGCTTAACGGATTTAGATTAAATTTAGCACATAAGTAGACCATGACCTGAAGAAGGATATAGGTTACTTTTCATCCTGGATCGCAGATGAAGTCGCGGGCAATTCACCCTGGATAGCAGACGAAGTCGCGGGCAATTCATCCTGGATCGCAGACGAAGTCGCGGGCAATTCATCCGGGATCGCAGACGAAGTCGCGGGCACATCATCCTGGATCGCGGGCAACAGCTAGTTTTTTAGTACAGCTAGTCTAGTTGATTTAGTTTACTTAGTATGGAAGTATGGATAGTATGGATTCCGGTTTAATCTAACCTAAACATAATCAGAAAAGCAGACTATCACCCTTAATGAATGGAGGCGACTCGTTGAGGCAGATCGTTCAAACAGCGGACCGGAGCCGTGCGACCGGCCCTCCCCGTGTCCGACTTAATTGAACCAAAGTTCAGCTTAAATTACTTTTAGGGAACAATCACTGAATAATTATGTTACCTATAGGTGAACTTGTGTTGATGTGAGCTGTCTACATCGTCACGGTAATGGAATTTCGTTTTGTTTACGTTATATTTTGTCACACTTCTAAACGTAGACAAACGTGTAAAAGACATCTGCTCAGTCTTTTACCCAACTATATTGGGCTCGGCTTCCAGGCTAATTCCTATTAGCGGTTAGACGCGGTTGGCGGTGTTATGTGTGTCCTGTTGCAAGGTTGCAGCACATAACACACATAACACACGTTAACTTACATCACGTTTCCTCGAAGGGTTGGGCAGAGGTTTACCTTTTTCACACCCACATTTCGCCAGTTACGTTATGCAGCTGAATACCAGTATTTTACATGGAGCGACTGCCTATCTGACCTGGTAACTGGGTAACACGAAACCCGTTAGTAAAACTGGTCGTCAGACGTTCGGGCTTTTGGCTGCCCGTAACGACTGGGAAAGGCTACTTCATTAGATTAAGTGGAACATTATATTTGTAACTGGTATGCGAAGACAGTTATTTTGTTTTTATACCATTCGGGAAATTTACAGCTAACTTATACGTGTTCTTATGCAATATGAAATTGAAGGCCATTTACAAATTTCCACTACATAATCAGCCTATAATGTTACCACTGCTGGGACACAGGCCTGTGGGAGAGAGTAGCCGTAATCCACCACGCGGGTTGGTAGATGTCACATGTCTTCGAATTTTCGGTTCTAGGACATGCTGGTTTTCTCACGATGTTTTCCTTTACCGTTTCGAGAGTAGTGGTAATTAAATTATTTACACAAAGTAATGCGCCTGCCTGGGTTCGAGCCCACGACCTACAACTCATAAGTCGGGACCACTGGGCAACCAATGCTCTCTATCTTTTAATTTCCACTGATAAACACTTAAATAAAAAGGAAAAAAAGGGCGGTACAAAATACCTCTAAAAAATGTATGTACTTCTTAAACATCTTTGCCCAGGAATGCCATACTCAAGACATTATTTCCAGATTTTTTCTTGTATCTATTTGGGAAATTGTCAATTGGATTGGTTGGACATTAGGTAGGTACGTTTTTATATAACTGAAATGTTATTAAAATTTATATAAAATATATGTTATTTTTATTAAATGTTATATTACCAAAAAACCGGCTAAGTGCGTGTCGGACCACGCACAATGAAGAGTTTCGTAGTTGGGTTTACTTGATATGAAGTTATCCCAAAAACAAGCTTAACCTTATAGTTGAAAAACATGTTCTCCCATACATCGATATATGCCACGGTCAATTCTCCAACTGCAAATTTCAGTTGGTCGACTATTACTCGTTAACTTGTAAAGCCCACTTAGCTGTGATAGTTTTTCTTTTATTTTCATTATATGTACTACTGCCATGATTTTTTTCACATCTCCATAATCAACCATTTAGCTGGCACACTGGGGGGGGACACTTGACTCTAACAAAAATATTACGCAAGCGGATCCTTGATTCGAAAAGTGGTGTTTACAGACCCCAAATTTTTTTAACGGCCGGTCCAATAATACCACACCATCCACTATGGGATTGACGAAAAAAAATATATCATCCCCGGGTTATATCCCCCCCGGGTTGCCATAATCGCCACGCTTGGCAGGCGGGTTGGCGACCGCAGTATGGTGTTAAAATGCATAGAGAACGCTGCTGTCTATTCCCTAGTAAGTCCCTTAGTCGCCTTTTACGACACAGCAATTTATAAGTAAATAATATCGACTTACTTTACGTACCTCAGGGATATTTAGACCTTCTAGTCCTAAATTTCGAGTATATTATAACTACTTTGAGCAATGAGATGGGAATCTTCAAGAAACGACCCAATTTTTTTATTTAACACTAAAGCGACATATTTTTTTCTATAAATAGTCCACCCAACCTGTCAATCGATCATAACCTCATCTATTCAAAAGAAAACTTCAACCTCCTTCCTGAGAGACGAAATTTTTTCGAACAAAAAAAATCTAATCTGTCCCAATCGACAGCAGTTGTTTCAATCCCGTCTGTGCCCGAGGTGGAATACGATTTCCATTGAAATGCGGGCTTTCGGCCAATGCTCTCATAAAATTTGCTCCACTCTGTGATCGAACCAGGGACGTTTGAGGGCTTTTTCAATCAGAATTCAAAGTTCAATGTAATAATATCGGGGATTCTGGGAGATTCTCAATATGAACTGGTCTTTTTGTACTTACGGAGTTCGGTAATCTGTGTGGGTGAGAGGATAATGTTTGAATATAAAAAGTTGTTGTCATTTTTTTTTTAAGTTGTAATAGTCGTGAAAAGTTAGTAGAGGCATAGATCCATGTTAGGTTTAAAGTCGCTAAAACGCTTATGAAATAAGTTGGTAATTTTAAATCTTCTGGAAATCTTTTGAAATCTTCTGGTTACGCGTTTATTAGCAAATACAGCTGATAAGACTCTATAGACTGTCTGGAATACATGTTTTATGATAATTATAATGTGATTTTTAGGGTGCCGTAGTAAACAAGGAACCCTTATAGTTTCGCCATGTCCGTCTGTCTGTCTGTCTGACTGTCTGTCCCCGCTGTAGCTCAGAGACGCTAAGTACTGGAAAGTTGTAATTTGGCATAGGCGTACCTATTAATGACGCCGACAAACTGCGAAAATAAAATCTCGAAAAAAATTTTTTTTTAGTTTGCCCCCTTGCTCCTAATGTGGGGATGATATTTTTTTTTCTCGTCAATCCCATGGTGGGTGGTGTGGTATTATTGGACAGGCCGTTCAAAAAATTTGGGGTCTGTAAACACCACTTTATTGGGGAAGGCCTATGTCCAGCAGTGGACGTCTTTCGGCTGGAATGATGATGATGATGAAATTGCTGTTTTGTGTTTGTTTGGTTTTTCCATCTGGAATTTCTCAGTTGCAGCCCGGAGTCTGGATTTGTGCCCGGTTGATGGCAATAGGACTTAAAATTAACTGGTGAAATCTGTACTATATGTAGGTACACCTCTGCCTACCCTTCGGGGAATATAGCCGTGACGTTGTTTTGTATAAATTGTTGTAGTCTAGTACTCACATTAAAAATTCAAACTCTTGAATCGATGATCGAAATGTGTTGAACGAACCTACGACAGGGTTCATAATCTACTGCGGGAAAGTACCGTTACCGAGACCCCTGGTAACACAGGCAACGGAAGGAACACGGGTGGGTTTTAGTCAGTAAGAGTCTGACACAACCTCCCGCTCCACCCAGAGCGGGAGAAGTTATTTGATAATTTCCCACCCAAAAAAAAAGGGTTCATAATTTGTCCGAAATATCACCCATAAAATTGTGAACTGTCCCTGATTAATATGTCTTGGCGCTAGCCGAGTTGGTCGCAGTAACTAAGCCAGAGCACCCCGACCAAATGAGTTAGGTTAGGTTAGAACTGTCCCGAGGTGGCGGCGCGTAGTGTTCCACGCGCGCCCCCATTGGACGTCGCGGGGGGAGTTTTACACCTCATTTCTCCCCGCGGGCCTGAGGTGGCCCGCAAGGGCGGGCTGGGGATCGCGGAAGTCGCACTAGATCCCATGATCCCCGGTGCAAATGTGCGAGGGGAATACCGGGGCGGTTTTTAGTCAGTGCTAGTTTGACATGGATATGTTTTAAACTATCGAAAAATAATTTGTTAAATTGTAAATGGTTTGTTGCAGGTTTTTGGATAGTTTATAATCTCGCTAGATAGATTATAAACTAACGATGTTCATAATCATACACATACACATACACAAAGTTAATACCTAAAGAACTTATTTTTGTATAGGTACTGTTTACATACAAAGCATAATCCCACGGATTTGTACGAATTTCAACAACAAAACATTTTGTTTATGTAACTCAGGTATTTATGTATATTTGTACGTTTGGCCTTTGTTTCATTCAAATCTATTTGTAGTTTGTAGTTTTCAGTCCGCTGATGAATTCTATTGCACACAAATTAGTTAGGCGAAACATTTGCATACGTAAGTAACATAAGAAAAATCTTTATTTTAATAATTTCTATCTGAAATGTCAAAATTGCTTGGAATAAAAATAATAATGGTTGAAGTTTTTCTCAGTCGAAAAGGTTTGAGGGTTTCTCTTATACTTTTAATTAAGTACTAATTTTATACATGAAAATACTTTTGAAGCGGTGATAACCCGATGGTAAAAACGCGGATTGGCGAACGAGTACCTACTTATCTGTAGAAAAAGGGTAGTAGACTTGCGGAATGAACATTGCTTGTAATACTAATTTCTTTTAACAAAATGTTGCCATTACCAAACACCCAAAAATAACTATTACCTACCTTTAACGAATAAATCTCCAACCCAAACAAAAAGAGAAAAAATCTACGAAAAAGCTTCAAAAAACAAACAATAGTGTTCTATTCAATGGCGGACAGAAAGGGCCAGCAATAAGACTGTATTTTAGCGGCGCCATTCCGCAAGACGAGTGGGCAAGCGTCCTCGCGGTAAAATTGGATGTGTCCATCGCTTTATTTATGGGCTCGCGATCTTTTCTATTGAATTGCGTATTGTATGGGCGATTGTACACAGATGTTGAGTTGGGTAAAAGTTTACTGGAAAAGGCAAGATTTTCCTTCCAAATTTTTGATTGTCAAGCAGCCAGTTTTTGAGATAGGCATTCAAATACAACCGAATACAAGCCTTGATTCCAAGTTCAACTGTAATATATCCTTGGGAAGTCCGAAAGGGTTACCGAGGCCCCTGGCAACACAGGCAAAGGAAGGAACACGAGTGGGTTTTAGTCAGTAAGAGTCTGACACACCTAGAGTTATTTGATAATTTCCCATCCAAAAAAAAAGCCTTGTTAGGTTTGTTCGCCCAAACTGTGATAAATGTGTGACTCAAGCCACGTCACAGTGGGCCCAGTTCGCCTCGCAGTAAATAGTTTACAGAAAAACTCGTTTACCATGTCAGACTACGGCAGCAACAAAAGCATGTCGCGCCTCTAGATGTCATATGCAAGACATGACAGAACATATAATTTCTCGTCACAAACGAGCCAGTTATAGAGTCAAGCTATACGGCCTCAGTCTGTCTGTCTGTCGCCACTGTAGCACACGCTTAGTAATGGAAAGCTGTTGCCGTTTGCGTAATAATTATTAAGCTTTAAAGTGCTAATTTTTGTTAGGGTCAAGTGTGCCCCCCCCCCCGTCAGCTAAATAGTTGTTTATGGAGATGTGAAAAAAATCATGGTATTAGTAGATATAATGAAATTAAAAGAAAATAAATCAGAGCTAAGTAGACTTTACACGTTAACGAGTAATAGTCGATCAACTTAAATTTGCAGTTGGAGAATTGACCGTGACGTATGTCGATGTATGGTACAACATGTTTTAACAATGTTAACTTTGTTTTTGGATAAATCTATCCATTCCCAACTACGGAACCCTTCATTGTGCGTGGTCCGACACGGACTTGGCCGGTTTTTACCGAATACTTTGCATTATCGAAAACACTTGACCGTAAGATTTGATTTAGCTTATATCGTCACGTGCAGTAAGCACATCTTACTGTTAGCAAAGCACAGCAATCACAGTTAGTAAGCATGTACCTTGTGATATTAAGATATGGTTACATCTGTGAAACCTGACTGATTCGAATGTTAAAAAGTATGAAACACCATCAGTCAGGTCCCTTCAGATAATGTATGTATCTTCTAGACCAAACGGAGCAGGTTTTGACCAGAAATAAGACTGGTTCAAACCACAATAAAGCATGAGTACTAAGAAAGTTGCACCATGATTACTCATGCAAGCTATGTCGCAATAATACTCGACAAGTCACAGCCTGATCCGTTGGGCAAGTCCGTTTTGCGAGTCTCTGTATGGAATATTGCTCGGGGGTACGTTATAGGTGCTCCCGCAACTTGTACGTAGGTAGAAAAAGCGTAGCTTAATCTGATGGATCTACTCGTGCGGCTGGTATTACTTAGCCACAAGCTCCTCATCTTGCTGACATGTATCTGTGTTAAAAGAAAGCGAATCCTTAGAGATTGTGGTGATAGTGGCTTCGACAATGGATGTAGGAGCTTGTCCGAAGCTAATTAAACTACATCCATCATGTTCTAATCTGTACGCTCATCTTATATTAAGCTAGCCCGATGTATCGAATCGAAGTACAAAAGAAAAAGTAGGGAGTTGGCATCTGTTTTAAAAATGAAGGATGGGTCAGGTGTAGTTGTGTGGATGTGGAGGGTAGATCGCCAGTCGCCCCATGGAAAATACAGGTATCCAGTTAGACCGGAAGCCGACCCCAACATTTTTGGAAAAAGGCTAGGCAGATGATGATAGTCAGGTCTAATAACAGTTTCATAAGACATTTCAGCTTTGTCTCTAGAAATATAAATAATTTATTTGGTTATAATGTAGGTTTTCCAGATAAGTTGTAATTTATATAGAAAAAAAGAAAGAAAGAAAATTAGATTTATTTGTCACAGATACACGTGCAAATAAAATATATGGGTAATACTAAAACTAAACAGATTTACACAGAGCGACACTGAACATATACATATAGTCGGCAACTGCACGCCGAGACTGTGACAAGTAGGCTTCCACTCAGCATAATGCTGTGCTATGGGGGACCCACAGCAAAGCGCTGATTTTCAGTGGTCACCCGAAAACGACGTACGGAAACCAAGTCAGGTTATGAGATTTTAACATATTAGAAAAAACAGTAAATAAACAGTACTTAGAAAATAATATAACCATTATGATCGATAAATACTATACATTAACAACACAAGCAATAAAATAACATAAAAAAGTATTTAAGTATATATAAATAGTCTCGATACATTCTACCTTACGGCATGCAACATTTTTTAAACAATAGAATTTGTTTAAATATAGAATTTATCAATTTGGTATTTAGTAAACTCATTAGGTAAGCGAATCTGCATATTATAAAATAATTTAACACAGCGCAATAATATGTATATAGACAAATTAATTACAAATTACCCAGAAACAGCAACAATTATTTACAAGTTTTGTCATTTAAAAATTATTTTATAATCTTTTTCTCTATCTTCTTTTTATCTTTTATCTTTATTAATAAAAAAAAAAAAAAAAGAATTTTCTGGAATGGCAACGTTTCTTCGATGGCTGGTGTTGCAGATCCAAGGTGACCAATTTACCATATAGTGGGCTCTAAACTAACTATTAGGAGTAATAAGTGATGAACTGTTTCAAGATTTATGTAACCACGTGGTTCCTTTTACATTTCAAAAGGGGCTAGAATCCTAACTAATATTATAAATGCGAAAGTGAGTTTGTTTATTTGTCTGTTTATTTGGTATGCTTTCATGCTAAAACGACTGAACGGATATGGATGAAATTTGGCATATGGGTAGAACATGACCTGGGTATACTTTTTATTCCAGTAGTGCGTTCCCGTGGGATAATTTCCGACCTCCACGCGGGCCAAGTCAGGCAAAAGCTATTAGAATAATAATTATAAGCTATAGCTTTTTAAATTATTGTGTGTTTTCTGTCTATGGGCAGAGCCACCTAGTTTTTCTGTGTGTGTTAATATTTGTTGCATAAATTCATATTTAGGGTTCCGTGACTCAAAAAGAAAAATGGAACCCTTATAGGATCACTTTTTTGTCTGTATGTCTGTCAAGACCCTTTATCTCAAGAACGCGTGGAGGTATTGAATTTAAATTTAAACTGTTTACTCAAGTCTACAATCCCTTGAAGCTGTGAAAAAATCGAACTTATAAGTTAATGTAAAAAAAAGATACGGCTGTTTATGCCGCAAAAAAGTATATTTCGGCACTCTTAAGGGAATCCAAATTATAGGGTACTTTCCGTTGACCTAGAACTATGAGATTTGGCAAGTAATATCGTCTTATACTGCAAGTACAGGGGAAAATCTGAAATATACATTTGTAATGAAATCATAAAAATATAGTCTTTATTTAATACCTACTTTGTACGGGAACCTCGGTGGGCGAGTCCGACTCGCAGTTGTCCGGTATTTTTCTCTTGTTTTTCTTTGTCAAAAAAAAAAAAGATTCAATGATATCCATCCATCATTATAATGATAAAATTTAAGTACCTACTGCCTCTGTTTATTTACGACACGAGGTATTCGAGATACCTCGTGTCGTAAATAAACAGAGGCAGTAGGTACTTAAATTTTCACACTTCTCTTCAAAAAGATTACTTTCCGATCTAAATCAGCCCTAAACAACACAAATCTCCCCAAATCTTTCAATAAATATACATTAAACAAAGACCCAATTGAAAACGAACATAAAAGTGTAAATACTCCCAATCGGCAATACATAAAGATAAGCTGCAGTAAACAATAGATAAAGTATTCGTTTATATAATTAGGTATATATATAAGGACCACGTGGGATCCCGGTTACTGCGCCATAAACAGGATTGGAGCACTCCGCGCTTATTTTATACACACTATTTAGGGATCCGCGAGAAAAATTTGTGACAAGGAAACTTGAAATAAAAGTTAAATTAAAAATTTATAAAACCCCCCATCCAATCAAAAACCTTCTTATAGAGGCGTGAGAAAAGGGTGTAAAGTTTACCCATCCTACATAGAAAAGGGAGGATCCTCCGACCAGACGGGTGTCGAGTCTGGTGGGCAAGTGACCACCGTCGGTTGATGTTGTATATATGCTAGTCGCGCGGTAAACTCTGCTTGCGCGATGCAGGATTATGCGTAACGTCAGTGTGTTGCGTAGTTCGCATGTGGCGATGTAGATGCCGCCACACTCTAAAAAGTATAAAAGTAATATGTATTGGCCTTTTAAGTTTAATATAAGTTGTAGGTAGATAATATTTTGATCCAAGCGTCGTCGTCACGGCGGGGGAAGGCTAATGAAAATAGAAAGTTGACAGCACCTATCCTGTCTATAAAAGCATACATTAATTATTGGTTGGCATACGCCTTGTCTGTTTGGCGTTTTCATTAGCCATCCCCCGACACGACAACGCAACGCTTAATAATATTACCTGCAACCTATATTAAACTTGCACCTATTTGAAATAAATAATTTGACTTTGACTTTGACTCTGCATTCCTTCGAGCAATCAAAGCATTTACTTTCATCAAATCTGATCTTAAACGTACTGAACCCTTATCAGGGTTCGTAACTCTCGCTTTGACCACTTCTTTATCCAACCGTCGTTTTTACTGGCGGTTTTATTTAAATCCATAATTTAAATGCAGATGAGAGCTGAACGGAGACGGTTCGTCCAAACTCCGAGAATAAGGATAATTTCTGCATATAATCGCTTTAGATATTTTAATGGGAACCATAGTACTTACTGTTTAGAAGGGAACTGTGGTTTTGTTTTAGACTGATATAACCCCGACATAGGGGAATATCCCTTTTTTTTAAGATTCTGTGACAGATATCTCAGGGTAACGATTTGCTAAAATCAGTTGGGATTTGATTTCTGTGATTCTTGTGTTACATACACAGCTACGCGGGTCGCTACGAGATTGCTACGGCGTAGCCGTTCTGAACACTTTAGTCACAGTAGGTAATGCACGCCAAACAAGGTTGATTTTATATCATTGGTTGAAAAAGAATAAGAATAATAAATGTTCATACATACAGAGTTAAAATAATACATGCATTTTGCATTTTCGCCCAGTCTATCCATCGTAAAAAAGTAAGTTGGATTCTCATTTCATACTAAATGTATAGGAATAGTTTTTTGCAATTTCTGTCTTTTCTAGTACTCAAACCTCAGTTTGTCCGAAAGAGTTTTTTGATCCTTATAAGGGATCGATTGCCATGAATGAAGTTTTTGTGAAAACTGCCCGTTTTCTTGATGACCGTACAATTTATTAAAAATCTGTGAATGTAGATCTAAATGTCTCAAAAAGTTAAGGTCCTTTAAGTAAGTTTTCCTGTAGCTATAACGGTTTAGGCCCTTATTGCCCCGTCTCAAAAATCCAGTCTGTTAAAGTAATGTTATTAAATGATATTTAATGAAAAATTTTAGCAAAAAAATTAAAGCTATCGGTAGTTTTGAGATTAAACATAGATCTTAGACAGCACTTTTGTCTTTTAAAGATGATATCCCTATCGGTTGAGTTATCCCAGAAGATGACACCATATCTAATGACGGATTCAACTAAACCATAGTAGGTCGTTAATAGCGCTTCTTTAATTAGTGTACGTGATAATTTATATAACGCTTAAGCATAAGCATAATGCTTATTTTTTTGGCTAGAACCTAAATATGAGCTTTCCAATTTAAGTTTCTGTCTATTGTTGTTATTATTTTTTCTGTCTGTATTTTATTATTATTTTTTTACTCGTATGTAGGACAGACTGGATGCGGAAGGCGGATGACAGGGTGTTGTGGCGCAGCCTGGGAGAGGCCTATGTTCAGCAGTGGACTGTTATAGGATGAGTTGATTGATTGATTTATTGATATTCGATGTCAAGACTAGAGAATAATGATGATCGTTGGCTAAAGTGCATAATCAAAGTTATATTTATATTATTTTTTGAAGTATTATTATTCAGCCACATTACCGGTTCAATAATGTATTTTTATGTCCGTTTCATAAAAGTATTCTTATTATGGCATGGTATAGTTATCGTACTATCATACGCAAACAGTACTCAAACTCAAAACATTAATTTGAAATAAACCAATTACAGGCACTTTTGAATTGTCAAGGGGTCGGTCAGTCAGAAAGATGAAGCTAGTTGCCCATTTCAAAGCGTAGTAGATACCTAAGGAGAAGAATGGGCAAGAAACTCCATGGACACTCTTTTAAATCAACATAATAAGGCTACAAAACATTGTTTACATCATTCATTTTGTAATTATACATGTGAGGACGATGCAAAACGTAAAAGCGTCCGTAATAACGGCGCCCGTTCACGAACATGACGCATGGGTTAGCACCATTCAGCTCAACTATTTTGAAGGGAGCTAAATGATCCAACACACACGCCACCATCAGCGAGACATTAGAGTGAGCACGACATACTCCCAGCCGCCAGGGCACATTCAAGTCAATGAAAGACGTATCCAGTAAATGGCAGCTTTATAGTACATAGTACTCACATAACAATGTGCTGTGCAGCTATACAATACTAAGAGATTGAATGTATACAATGCAAAGATAGTTTTTGAAATCTTCAGCAGCTCCAACACTATTTTCAAATGCTAATCAATTCGTTTTTGCGCCCTTGTGGAGCAGGATCAGCGTTGAGCTGTCAGCGATGTAATCCCCCAAGGCATAATATGGTTGGCTGCCTAATGTGCGTTTTATACAAGTTTTTTTTTTTTCAGTCTGTTGAAGTATGTGTGTCAGTGTCATGAGATGTTTAATGGATTAGGGAATTCAATAATATAGAGTGTTGATATTTTCTGGGTGCTTTTGATTAGCTAAAATCCACAGACACGATGGGTAGCGATATTTAAACACAATAAAATAATAAAAGATATGGTTTTTGTTTTTGGAGGTCAATGACCGCTGTTTTGTCGTTGTTTAGATATTGATACCTATCACGTCTTTGAAGTTAACAAAAAAAAAAAAACTTATGTTCCAAGGGACTACAATAACTGCGGTCGATGACCCCACAAAAACAATCGTCAATTTTTTTTTTTGTTTAGTCTTGTTTAGATATCGATACCATCTGTGGAGTTTAGCTAGCCAATTTTAAATAACCCTGTATACATAAATAAATATTACTATACAGGGTGGCCGATGAAGTGACCTCTGAAGGTATAATTTAGATGCCTATTATTACATTACTAGATGCGCCTCGCGGTTTCACCCGCATAAATTTTGACCCCGTGGGTATATCGGGATAAAAGTATCCTATGTGTTATTCCTAGTTATAAACTATCTGTGTGCCAAATTTAATCTAAATCCGTTCAGTACTTTTTGCGTGAAAGAGTAACAAACATCCATCTATCCATCCATTCTTACAAACTTTCGCATTTATAATATTAGTAGGATTTTTAATGTAATGAAAAATTTAATACAATTATTTTTTTAATTTTCCTAAAAATGTTAGTCATTTTTACTTTGAAGGTAAGTTACAGAAAATAAATCCCGTTAGAGTATGGTTTTTAAATGCTTTTTTTTTTGAAGATCCATATCAGTTTTTAGAAACACTTAGAAGCCAATGCCATCATTTTTTATTTTTTTATCATGAGTCGAACTTTTGTGGCTAATAAGTTTGAGCAATAATTTTGAACTCTCTACTCAATTTCAGACATGTTCTATAAGCCCCATGTAAACTACAATTTTCAAAGTGGTATTTGATATTATGCTGATGAATTCTATAAAAAAAACATCCACAAACGTTCAATAGAAATAGAGAAAAAATTAAAACCGATGTCAGGTGAAAATTATTTCAAAAATCATCAAAAAAATCTATCTCCTAAATTACTAATAATCGTGGAACATACAAGGGGGTGATTCGGATGCCCCACAATAAAAGCCATCTAAATTTTACCTTATGATGTCACTTCACCGGCCACCCTGTATATTCAATTTCCTGATATTTTCCTTCACAGTACATAGATGCGCTTTGTAAAAATAGTCCCACAAGTGTTCCAACATCAAAGTCTTCCTCAAAAGCTCCAAACAGGTTGAACATCGTTCATTTGTCACACGTCAACCGCTTAATATCCTGAGTGAGCTGGAAGCTGGAACGCGCCCTCATTGCGCTGGAGCAACGTAATTGGCGCAGAACGGATATTGCACAGTCGTAAAAAGTGGCTTAAAGAGCTTAGGAGTGCAGTCGGACTTAGCACTGTGTAGGAATTGGCTACAGTGTGGCTTTAATATATTTAAATTGGAACCAGAACGTTGATATTTGACATATGGGGGTAATAGCTGTACGGTTTTGTTTTTGTCATCTCATCACTCATAAACTCACGCCCATTTCCCATAAGGGGTAGACAGAAGCAATAGAATGCCACCTGCTACGCTCCATACATACTCATCTTGCTTCGTTTACATTCATAAATCTGGTCCTATACGCACGCTGGTTGCGAGTACTACCTGACTTTTCTGAAGAACATCACCAAGGTCACTGTCCTCCTAGGGCATCCTCTCCCGGCGTTTCCACTCACATCTGCCTTGTAAATACCTTGTGTTAGTCGCCTTTCATTCATCCTTTCAACATGAATCATTGTTTTTGTTTTTCATATTTTTTTTTGTATTTTATGTAGCCTGAAGCTTAATGAAAAATCTAAGCTCAAGGTATGCTTCTTCGTTAAATAGCAGGTATACTTCATAATTATTATTATTTCAAGATTTTTGTGTAAGCTTGTATATTGCTAGAATTAGGTTGAACTGAGCATAATCAGCCTATAATGTTCCCACTCACTCATGGGACACAGGCCTCCTCTCGGTGAGAGGGATTGGGCCGTAATCCACCAGCAGGGCCTAGTGTGAGTTGATAGATGTCACATGTCATCGAATTTTTGGTTCTAGGACATGCCGGTTTCCTCACGATGTTTTCTTCACCGTTTTGAGAGCAGTGGTGATGAAATATTTTATACAAAGCAAAGCTCCTGACTAGGTTTGAACCTAAGACCTACATCTCTTAAGTTGCGGCCGTTACCACTGGGCCACCACTGTAGTCAACTGAGCGGCCCGTCAATAATACGTAATACATCGGGCGGGGATCAAACTCAAGATTTCTCGCTCGCCTTACGCCTTTGGTCACCACGGTATGGGGTTATACAGACGACGTTTTTTATACGCGCGTTCCATGTACAGCGCGTTGAAAGCGCATTAACAGCGCGTTGTTTGCCTTTAAAAATCAGCACTATTTGCGTTTGCAGCGCGTATACGCATGACGAATGCGCGTAAAACTAATGCCGAGAAAAAGACAATGGTGCCGATTCCCTTGTTCACAAACTAAACTAAATTTAAGTTCAGTGCGTCTTTTTCTTTGTATTTCATTAAGAAGAGGATAGAAGATAAATTTTAGTTTAGTCCTGTCAAATTAATCAGCGCCTCCATACAAGTTTAGACGTGATTAAAAACTTGCCTACTAAAATTACGTCAATTTACGTCAAGCGCTGATTAATTTGACAGGACTAAACTAAAATTTATTATCTGTCCTTTTCTTAATGAACTAAAAAGAAAAAGATGCACTGAACTTAAATTTAGTTTAGTTTGTGAACAAGGGAATCGGCACCACTATCATTAGAATGAGACTACCAAGTAGGCACGAACACGCAAGAGCAATCGTGGTTTTTAACATTTTTCCTCTGGAATAGTGACGGTTTCTGCCCTGCAGTGATACATAAAAAGCCTGGCATTATAACAGCCACGTCGCCAATACTGCAAACCATCACAGAACATTAATTCCCCCCTCATTTACGTATAGAATTGATAATAATTTACCAGCCCAGTACCTCCAAATAGCTAGATGTGATAACGAATGCGTGCACATGGGTTGACGTCAAACGGTCACGTCCATTGGACAACTGTTTGTTTTGTATCATAATAGAGACTGAGCTATTGCGTTCTAGGCTGTTGCTATTGACTTTGGGTGTAAAACATTGTGGCTTTGGATTTACATATATTGTATAGACAGCTTAGTTAAAGTAAACTAGTAATTCTGCGAACAGTAGACCTCGCCAGCACAAACTTTTTGCAACAATTAATATACCAGTAAAGTGAAAACAAAAAACATGGTAAATATCCCGTTTTAAGCAGCTTTAGTGGTATATTAATTGTTGCATACATTATTTTTGAAGCTACTTTACACCTAACAAAACTCAGTCACACACAATGTTCGACGGGACCTAATCATTTGACTAGCAACAACGGCAGCGCGGTCTAGTGATGCACAGTAGCGCCATCTAGTGACCTTATTGTAAAAACTAACATTAATATTGGTTTTAGAGCCTCGTTTTCGGCGCGTTGTATTCCACGCGCGCCTCAAAGAGATGTCGTCAGCACAAAGGTAGGGGTCCACTAGGGCCGATGCCTGTCGGGGTCGCGGGAAGGTACTTATAGGTCACCGAGGCCCCCGCAACTCAGGCAACAGGAAGGAATATGGGTGGGTTTTAGTCAGTAAGAGTCTGACACACCCTCCCGCTCCGCCCAGAGCGGGAGAAGTTATTTGATGATTTCCCAACCTAAAAAAAAGAGCCTCGTTTTAGAGAATTATGAAAATTATTTTTGGAATTCTCTAGTTTTGTGATGAAAAGGTGGTCCCAGATGCTCCATAAATCCCTACCTAATAGTTAAAGGGCCAATTCCACTGGAAGAAATCTAAAAATGAACAATTTATTGCATTTTGAAGAACTACTCTGCCACACCGAAGATCCTTATTAGATATTCACCAATTTTTTATGAGCCCAACTTAATGTTTACCATATTAAACCCTTTCAAATAAAAAAAAAAACTAAATCGGATCTCATAAGGCGGAGATATCCAGTAGCCTCCTTTTTGGAGGAAGTACCCCTCCAATCAAAAATCCCCGAGGACAAAAAAATCTCTAAAGTCTTTAAACATGTATACCAAATTTCGTCCAGGGGGGTAACCATCACCCCTTAAAGCAGTATTATTTCAATATTACTTAGCGTGAGAAAGAGATGGAGCTATAAGTGCTGTATAGCTCCATCACTTTCCCACTGTGAAGTAATATTATAATAATACTGCTATAAGAGGTGATGGTTACCCCCCTGATTGGTTGTAAAATCGACCTGTAGAGGAGTACCAACAAACTGACAGAGGAAAGCAAATTTTGCCAGACTTGAAGAAGAGACGCTTCGCTCGCTCGGTTAATGATAATGCCGGGTTGTGATAGCAGCTAATAAATGTTACCTAATACTAAAATGGACGTCCAGCGCAGCGTGGGCAATCAACCTCGCTAACGCAACGTATATAAATATAAAGATGATTCTTAAAACAGAGTCTCTGATTATATTTGCACACTGTTGCTGAACAGTTCTTGCGCCACTTCTTAGTTTTTACCAGAGGACAAAGTGAGATTTTATCAGCGAAAACGATAATGGAAAAGTCAAAGATGTATCGTATTGTTAAAAGTCGTCGTGTAAATAAAAATCGCTTTTAAAGCGATTGTTAGTTAGTTGTTATAAGTAAGTGAAAAGTGAGTGTTGTCTGTGTCTGTCTTTAGTAACTTTTGATGTTCAAAAAGTGTTGATTCTCTGCCTTGATTATTTATTTGAAATCAAGTGATGTCCATCGCCATATGAACACGGAATACCAGTCAGTGCGGTGAATATTTGACCAGCAGCGCACAATAGTTCGTTGCAGATATTTTTCGAACAATTACCGGTACCTACGTTAGTTTGCTGTCAGGCTGAATTGAATATATTATGTATTTGTACATACATGCATCGGTACATAGCCTATACAAATATTCCCGCTTGTATGCCAGTTCATTAAGTAGTCTAAACATAATAATGCTAGCTACATTCTTATTTCTCTGTCCATGGTGTAAGATTGTGGAACTCACCGCATAGCATTCGAGATTTAATAGTAGATTGTGTCATAAGGGACCAAAATAATGTATTAAGGGCGAGAGCTATTATTTCAATCCAGAGCAAAGCGAAGGATTCTAGGGTAGAATCCTAAGCGTAGCGAGGGATTCAAAGTACGTCGCTCGAGGTTAAATAGTTTTGGTACCGTGTGGCACACTCTGCTTTTCATCCCCCTCTGTGAGAAAATTAAATAAGAGACGCTAAAAGCATCTGTTATTTATTTGAGATGCTAAAAGCATATCTTATTTATTTTGTAGTGACGAATATTTATATTTACATAACTAGATTACTAATTTATATTAATATCAAATTAAAATTGTCTGTAATATTCTGACAAAAAGTAATGAAAAAACGAATAAGAAGTTCCCGTGTATTTTTTTTATTTGTTTGTTCAATGCCGCGTCGACAGGCGCGTTTTTTTTATTATAGTTAAAGTCCCATTTATCGAAGCGAATTGCGTTCAAACTTTTAAATTAAATAGTGTTCCAAATTCAACAGTCATTTCGTCACTGACTGAATGACCCATTTCGCACTTATTAAGTGCGCCGGAAGTACCCATTTTGCTCGCACTTATCGAGGAACCCTTAGCCTCTTTTCGAATAGAAGGGATGAAAAATCTATTTCTCAATTCGAATATCGAGTAAAATCTTTCCTCTTAACTGTGAGAATTTATATATTTATATATGTATTAAGGTTTATATATTTTAGTATACCTTATTATTTATTTTATTTATTTTACCTTTTAACGCGCGACAGCGATTCGTAGTCGAACAATAGAAAATCAATTGTGTCACATTAGCTGTTCTTGACCAATTAAGTATATGTTATATTTTTTTAATTATATGTGTACTTATATTATTATTTTAGTTTAGGACGTCATAAAATCATATTCTTCTTTTCTTGTTCTCACACACTATTGTCTACATTTATTTTTCATTTCTCCTTTCGCAGGTCTACTGGAAGAAATTTCTTAAGAAATAAGCAGTACATTTGTAATCAATACTTATTTCATATTTGTATCTATTTCACTGTGTGTTTAAATAATAAAATAAATAAATACATAAAAATAAATAATTATTACCATTATTCCGTTTCTGTCTGTCAACTTCAAACAATGAAAAGGAATAGAATTACTTATGTCATTAATAAGTTTAGCGTTAGTTGGGTTTAGCTGTCATTAAATGCTCTCTTTGTTTAATTTTCCGTGTAAATAACAGGAAAATAAACTTCTGAATCAATTTTACACTTAGTAAATACTAATCAATGCCCGCGACGTCGTCCGCGTGAAATTTCTTGTTTTAACATATGTAAAATATATTCTGTGACACTGCAACATTGTAGCTATCCATTATTGAAAGAATTTTTGGAATCGGATCAGTAGTTCAGGCGATTACCCTCTACATACTAACTCACAAAATATACTTCTTTATAATATTATTATAGTTCTTTGACATTATCTTGGGACCCTCGGGGTCCTGGATCTTAGGAAGGCGTACCGGGGGCCAAAGCCAACTCGCAGAGGCCCGTTAAAAGGCTTTCATCATAGAGACTGGTCATCTCTTAGCTGTCACGGCTTATTTTAAGTTATGAATTGCTTTTTTTTTTGTTAATCTTTTTATTATGGACGCTTTTACGTTTTGCATCGTTCTCACATGTATAATTTCAAAATGAATGATGTAAAAAATATTTTGTAACCTTAATACGTTTATTTAAAAGAGTGTCCGTGGAGTTTCTTGCCCGTTCTTCTCCATAGGTACCTACTACGCTTTGGAATGGGCAACTAGCTTCATCTTGAAGCTTGACAATTCAAAAGTGCCTGTAATTGGTTTATTTGAAATAAATGCTTTGAGTTTGAGTTTGAGCTCCAATGAAATGAGGCACCAACGGACGATTATTCCTGTACGCACTATGCAAATGCACCCAAGGACAACCCCCGGTTGTGTAGGACTATTGCAGGATATGGAAACAAAAGACATTGGAATATATGTTTGGATGGCTAAAGTGGACTGGTTACCAGAGCTATGGAAGGACCATGGCCCCTGCCTGATCAATGTTATATTATATACTCGAAAAAAAATGGTAGAGGGTGACTTGCACACTCAATAATGGGCCCTCGGAAACTGTCGCTAGCACCTAGTGACGTAGCAACAAGCGGGCAACATATCCTGAGGTGCTTGAGGACTGGTTCCACGGCTATCAGACCAGCACGTACTTTTTTCTTTTTTGGGTGGGAAATTATCAAATAACTTCTCCCGCTCTGGGCAGAGCGGGAGGGTGTGTCAGACGCTTACTGACTAAAACCCACCCGTGTTCCTTCCGTTGCCTGTGTTGCCAGGGGCCTCGGTATCCCTTCCAGACTTTCCCACGATCCCGGCAGGAGCACCTACTGGAATACTTCCTTCCTCTGAGCTCGTTAGATCTTCTGAATATTCCATTCAAGCCGGCCAATAAAAGCAAGAATGAGGTGGGAGCTCTGTTCCTCGTCAGTGTTCACTCCAGCCGGCCAATAATGGCAAACCATAGATGAGGATCATAACTTGTCCCGAGAGATAGGGTCCGTGGGGTCACTACTGCCCAACAGCTCACCACATACTGCCCTGCGGGTTTCTGTATATCTTTTGGTCTGGCTTCTTACCCTAGACCTGTTTCGGCAAAGTAAACCTCTACCGCCACAGACCTAGAGTTCGGAGCATGCAAGCCCCACCACGACGTGAACGTGGAGATATGGCGATGGGATATTATTATTTTTGGTATAGAAAGGCCAATAAGTATGACTATTATTATTATTATCAGCCCATGGTATTATTCTTCCGAGTTCCACAACTCCCTTGCGGAGTTGAGAGACGTCGTCGGGTTTGGTTCCATCCCCGTGTTCGTCCTCGGGGACTTCAATGCCAAGAATTTGGCTTGGGGTTCCCGGTTAACGGACAAACGGGGCAGGAAGGTGGAGGACTGGGCTCTGGAGACAGGCCTGGTCGACCTAAACAGAGGTTCTGTCCCCACGTGTGTGCGGATGCGGGGTGAATCAGTGGTGGCATCTCGTTCGCCAGCCCCGCTCTGTCGCCGCGTGTAGTTGACTGGCGCGTCATGGAGACCTATTCCGATCACCGGTATATCCGGTTCGACGTCTCCGCCCAGACCTCGGACGCGCCGGTCCGACGGGCCCCGAGTGGTCCGCGGTGGGCGCTGAAGCAGCTGGACCGGGAGCTCCTCCTGGAAGCGATCGTGCAGGCTTGGGTGTCACCACCGGACAGGCCTGCCGACATCAACGACGAGGTGGAGTGGTTCCGGGAGGCCATGTCCGACATATGTGACGTGGCAATGCCCCGGGTCCAGCCTGGACGTGCCTCGTGCAAAGTGTACTGGTGGTCGCAGGAGCTGACGGCTCTTCGCACTGCGTGGCTGCGCGACGCCGGTACACCAGGTACCGCAGGCTCCGTATCAAACCTCCGGATACGGAAGCCATTCAGGCGGAGCTGTACGAGGGGTACAGAGCGGCGAAGATCGCCCTCCAAGCGGAGATCCCGCGGGTCAGGGGTTTGGCCCGCGAGAAGTCGCTGGGGACTCTGGACAGGGACCCGTGGGGACGCCCTTACAAGGTGGTGCGGGATAAACTCCGCACATGGGCTCCCCCGCTGACGCAGAGTCTCCGGCCCCAGCTTGTGGAGGACGTGGTGAGCGCTCTGTTCCCTTCGCGAGGGGAAAACACTTCCCCGCCTATGGCTCCGCCTACTGCGGTGCCCGATGCAGACCACACCGCCGACGACGACGATGCTCCGGAGGTGACCGAGGTAGAAATGAGAGCGGCGGTACGCAGGCTTAATGCCAAAAATACCGCCCCAGGACCCGACCGCTTACCTGGGAAGGCCTGGGTCCTGGCCTTGGTGGCTCTCGGGCCTCGACTTAGGAGGCTCCTAAGCGCATGCTTGAAGAGGGGAAAACTGGTCCTAATAAAGAAGGCAGGGCGCCCTGCGGACTCTCCGTCCGCTTATCGGCCCATCGTGCTGCTCGACGAGGTGGGCAAGCTCTTTGAAAGAGTCATTGCAGACCGCCTCGACGGCCAGCTGGTGCGGGTGGGGCCAGATTTGGCGGAGAGCCAGTTTGGTTTTCGCAGGGGGCGCTCTACGGTGGACGACATCATGCGCGTGCGAGCCCTGATGACGGGGAATGCTGATGCCCAGGGTGGGGTCGTCTTGGCGGTGTCTCTAGACATCGCCGATGCCTTCAATACCCTGCCCTGGAGTTGCATCAGGGAGGCACTCCGGTACTACCGGATGTCGACCTACCTCTGTCGTGTGATCGAGGCCTATCTGACGGACAGGGCCGTTATCTACCCCGGTCACCAGGGAGTGTGGAACCGGCAAAAGATGTCGTGCGGTGTCCCACAGGGATCGGTCCTGGGGCAGCATCTGTGGGACATCGGATACGATTGGGTGCTGCGCGCCGACCTCCCTAGCGGCGTCAGCGTAGTGTGCTACGCTGATGACACGTTGGTCCTGGCGCAGGGGAGGTCGCACCAGGTGGCGGCCGAAGTAGCGGCACGCGGGGTTGCGACAATCGTCGAAAGGATCCGGCAATTGGGACTCGAGGTGGCCCTGCACAAGTCCGAGGCCATTTGTTTTCATGGTCCTCGGAACGCGCCACCGTTGGGGTCCCAAATAACGGTAGGAGGGGTTTCCGTCGGCGTCGAGTCGACGATAAAGTACCTGGGACTCGTCCTCGACAGCCGGTGGAACTTCGTGGAGCATTTCAGACGTTTGGCTCCCAAACTGGAGCGGGCGGGCGCTGCATTGTAGCGGCTCCTGCCCAATCTAGGGGATCCAAACGCCTCCTGCCGGAGGCTCTTCGTGAGGGTCGTGCGGTCCATGGCCCTCTACGGGGCTCTTGTATGGGCGCGCTCTCTGGCGCTGCGGCCAGCCCACTGGTTGAGCGCGGCCCAAAGGGTCATGGCCATCCGGATGGTCCGGGGATACCGCACGGTCTCCTGTGAGGCAGCGAGCCTTCTTGCCGGATTGCCGCCATGGGATCTGGAGGCAAAAGTTCTCGCGCACGTATGGGAGTGGTGCGAGGAGAAGAAACGCTGGGACGTAACTCCGCTGCCGCGAGAAATCGTGGTACAGCGGACGGAGCTCCGGTGGGATCTCATGGTGACATGGAGAGTACGGTTGTCTCAACCCAATGCTGGGCACGCCACAATTGCGGCGATAATTCCCCTCTTTGAGGAGTGGCTAGAGAGGCGCCACGGCGTCCTCACCTTGCGCCTGACGCAGGTCTTCACCGGACACGGCAGCTTCGGGAGGTTCCTGTGTAAGGCGTGTGATAAGGCGGGAGGAAACGCCCGGGTGTCACCACTGTGTGGATCGCCCGGAGGACACGGTGGAGCATACGGTGGAGGTCTGCCCGGCTTGGGCAGAGCACCGCCGTGTCCTCGTGAAGGCGATCGGCGGCAGAGATCTCTCGCGTCCGGCCCTGGTTCAGGCCATGGTACGGAGCGAGAGGGCATGGGCAGCCGTCACCTCCTTCTGCGAAGCAGTAATGCTCGCGAAGGAGGAAGCGGGACGGTTGAGGGAAAGGCAAGTTTCGCGCCCTCTCGCCCCTAGCCGCCGCAGGAGACGCCCTGGGCGTCGGGAATCCCGGGCGGATTTCCGGCCACCGTTGGCGCGGGCTTGCGGACGGTAAGCAATGGGTAGCTCACCGTCCGGTAAGGACCAGGCCCTGGTCGACGGCGCGTCGTATTCCACGCTCGCCTCAAAGAGATGTAGTCAGCACAATGTAGGGGTCCACTAGGGCCGATGCCTGCTGGGGTCGCGGGAAGGTACTAATGGGTCACTGAGGCCCCCGCAACACAGGCAACAGGAAGGAATACGGGTGAGTTTTAGTCAGTAAGAGTCTGACACACCCTCCCGCTCCACCCAGAGCGGGAGAAGTTATTTGATGAATTCCCATACAAAAAAAAAAAAATGTTTATTGCTGAGATAAGCTACGACCATTTAAAAATAATGATTAAAGAAATTCCCTTGACTCATATATCTCCTTAGAACAAATAAGACCCTTGCCCACGCTTTTTTGATCCCCCAATCTATTCTCGTGATCTCAATAGGGTCCTTACATCTAATATTAGCGCATTATTCGAACGCGGTCATTGCCTCAATAAACAGACGCCGACAGACGCTCGATATCAATCGAGGGTACTCGGCAAACAATATTAACAATTGATAGGGTAACATTGAATGAGACGCTCAGAAGGGTTAGAGAATAGCGCTTTCTCTCGGTAGCTATAGATATCGATAAGTATTGTAATTAGCTATTACAGCGTAGCACATTAACAGCAGAGGAAGAGGGAGTCTGACATGTGACATCTGACATGTGACATCTGACATGTGACATCTGACATGTGACATTCGACATGTGACATCTGACATGTGACATCTGACATGTGACATGTGACATCTGACATGTGACATTCGACATGTGACATCTGACATGTGACATCTCACATGTGACATCTGACGTGTGACATCTGACATGTGACATCTATCTTACATGTATGCGTTTGTGCAGTGTGCAAAGCAAAATTAAGGGAAGAATTACCCTCAAAGATGCGCTTATTAACAACCTAACCCACTCCGATCACACTATTTATTTTTAACCGACTTTCGGTTATACGAGTATGTTCGTCTGTATGTTTATTTTTAATTTTTTTTTTATGTATGTTAAAAAAACTATCTCTCTCCTTTTATTTTTTGTTCTTTGCACTTGTTTTTGTTCGTAACACTTGTTTCATGATTATTATTGAATAATCATGGAACAAGATTATAGATTATTTTAATATGTTGTATATATGTATTTCTTGTATATATGTAAATGGTACACCACAGACTACCTGCAGTATTGTCTCTCTTCCCCCTAATCCGTCCAAAGGTTGTCTTTAAAATATCACTTTTAGCGATAAGACAGTCTATTGTGTCACCCTATGTAAAATTTCTACATTTATATCTATAATTTTTATGGTGGAAATATTTAAAGATTTTAATTTTTTATTTATATTCTATTCTATGTTCACCGATTTCCCCGGCAATTGTGGACTGATTTTATAAATTCTTTTTTGTTTCGAAGGGTAAGCTCTCGGGGTGGTTTTGTCCGAATCTGATGGTCCCATAGAAATCGAGAGAACTCCTCAACAATTAACATTCCAGCAAAAGCAATATTTTGTAAAATGTGATCAGTTGATATTAGGCTATTGTAACTTGATTATATTAGGCTATTGAATAAATATAAAATACTCATAGCCAAAAGTAAGACATTTTAGTGATAGTTTAGTTCGGAGAACAAGAGAAAAGTGGAAAATTCCAAATAAAACACGTTGAGGCTCGAGCTCTAAAAAAACAATCTCGGGGTACGGCAAATCACTCAATCAATCCACGCGGAGTCGCGATTGACAAACTCGATTTAAGTTGTGTCAAAATAGTTTTTATATTTAGAGAAAATTATTTGCAGAATAAATATAAAATACTCATAGCCAAAAGTAAGTATTTTATAGTGAGTATTTGAATGTGAGTGACACAAAGGCCGTCTTAACGATAAAAGCGAAGTTTTACAGACGACCTTTTGATGAATCACCCATCATTTTTGGAACACCATTTCTTATTATAAGCTCTTTTTAATGAAACGTTTTCAAATAGATTTTGTCTTTAAATACCTATAAATAACCACCAAATAACGCTTATTTCGCGCTAAAATCACCTTCATTTTAATAATAACGTTTCTTAGTCCGAATGCGTTAATCCTAAAGTAAATTGTAACAGCTTTTGAAACTCTGGGGGCAAACGTCTCAATAAGCGGGGATTCACTTTCAAAGTACCTACCCTCTTTCGAAGAATTTGCATCGCAGAAAGTATTATGAACTTTTTTGGAAATATTATTTTAAGAATTCAATTTGAAGGGACCAAAATCCAGCTTAGAGCAGACTGAAGTGCTAACTTTATTTAATTTCGAATACAGAGTATTAGAAATGCTTTACTTACGTACTTAGCTGTTATTAGGATTTAGGTACAAATTAAAGACAAGACAATTGATAGAATACTCTTTATGACATAAATACCTATTACAAATATAAATGAAGAAAAAAAATGAATGAATGAATGTAGAATGTACAATTAAATAAAAATAAACACCTTAATCAGTCTTTTAATAGTTCCTTTGTTAAAGCACAAAATATGTTTATTTATTTATTTATATATACTTTATTGTACACCAGGTTACACATCACAAAAATAAAAATATACACTACAAAATATACAATGGGCGGCCTTATCGCCTTATCGCTGCGATCTCTTCCAGGCAACCATGGAATGGACATAAAATGGGGTTGTCTTTGGTGCAAATAAAAAGTATATAAGTACAATATAATAGATTAGATACACAGATATATGCCATGTAATAGATACATAGATACATACATACTAATTATATAAGCAAAGAAAATAAATGAAGACTATAGATAGTTTAATACACCTAACAACGAGAACAAAATCACAACTACAAGTAATGTTTTGTCACGAGTCTTTTAAACACAGGCAACGAATGCGCGCGTTTAATTGGAACTGGTAAAGCATTCCACAAACGAGCGGCCTGGACAGTAAATGATTTGTCAAAGAAAGTTGTGGAGTGCATTGGCATTTTAAGCTTTATTTTATGTTATGTATGTAACTTGAATAGCTCGTAGTGTGGTAAACTTATTGTCTAGCTAACGAGCCTGGTTGCCCAGGATGTAAGTCATAAGTAAATTATTCATCTGTTTAACACAGGTACATTAATGATGTTATAAGTAATAAAGAGTGCGCTATGTTATGCCAGAGGGCGTACAAATGTCATGTTTAAATCATTAAATTAAATGATAAGCCTGGACTAAAAAAGACTTATTAAGAAAAGCATAATAAAAATTAATTAATAAAAAATAGCAATAGAAATACATGCCAATAAAAAGAGAAACACAATAATAATTCAAACTACGAGTAAAATGTCACAAACTGAATACAATAATAAGACTATGTCAATATACAATGCTAATGTCAATTTATACAAGCAATGTGTTTTATTAGCATGCCAACATTCTGTCATATATTTTTGTCTGTTAAAAAGCCGACGAACCGACGGACATGTGATTTATGGCAAGAAATTGACAGACATACTGACATTTATCATAATTTTCTTCAACAACTTCTTTATTACAAAGCACACTTATTTAAATTTTAGTCCCGCTGTTTCAACAAAGCTCCCTTCACACTAATTTCTATTAGTCTTTCATTTTATATACGACTTTCATATTCGTGGTTCCAGACGAAATTCCCTAGACAGCGGGCGACACAAGTTTAATAATTTGACTAATTTCAACAGAAATAATAAGTTATTAATATTAAAATGTGAGTACATCGCTGGGTTGTGGAGTTTGTCTTAAATGTAAAACGTCTCCTCGTTTTTAGGGTTCCGTACAAAAAGGGAGCTATTACTAAGGCTTCGCTGTCCATCCGACACAGCGCTGTATCTTTTGGACCGTAATAGGTAGAGCCTTGAATTTTCACAGAGGGTTAACTACTATGGCCCTATAACAAAAAAAAAAAAAAATAAAACACCACCGCCGTATCTCTAAGTTGATGCCGTGGTGAGGCTTGCGCGCTCCGAACTCTAGGTCGATCGTAAAGTTCACTTTGCTGAAACAAGTCTATGGTAAGGAGCCAGACCAACAGATATACTTAAACCCACAGGTCAGCATGTGGCGAGCTGTTGGGCGGTAGCGACCCCGCGGACCCAATCTTCCGGGAGAAGTCTTGTTCCTCATCTCTGGCTTGCCTTTATTGGGGTGAACACTGACGAGGAACAGAGCTCCCACCGAGGGACAGTTTAAGTGGAGATTCACAAGAGCGAACCTGCTCGGAGAAAGGTAGTATTCTAGTAAGATGCTGGTAGGGATTTTGACCTTACTTCCGGGATTATCCTTATAGCCGTGGAATACCTCTCCACTCCTCAAACACAACCGACATGTTGGCCCCTTGTCGCTATGTGCTAGCGACTGTTTCCAATATTGAGTGTGCTAGTCACCCCCTGCCATTTTATCCGTGAATATTATATTATCATGGGTCTGGCAGGGGACATAGTCCTTCCATGGTTCGAGGTAACCAATCCACTATAGCCACCCAAACCCGTAGCCCAATATATTTTGTTTCCATGTGGCGCAATAGTCCTGCTCCAACCGAGAGTTGTACTTTGGTGCACTTGCATATTGCATATAGGGATAATCGTCGGTTGGTGATTGATTGTCTTAGGGACCTCTGCGAGTTGGCTTCGGCCCGTCGTACGCCTTCCAAAAGACCGGTACCCCATGGTACCTAGATAGACAAGAGAGAAAGAGAGAAACGTGTTTTTCTCGATCTTATTCAACTATATTGTAATCTTACATTAAAACTTTGGTCCGCATTTCCGTGGTGCGGAACCCTTCGTGTGCGAATCCGATTCACACTTGGCCGCTTTTCATATTTTGGTTTTAATTTCATATTAGTTATCTTATAAGTCTAATGTAGTGTGGGGCGTGACTATTGACATTAACAGATAGGTTCAGATTTCTGTGGAAGTGGCCAAGTTTTGGGACAACAAAATTTGAAATACTACCATGCCAGCGACACGAAGTAAAAGAAGAATTGATACAGGTTACTAAGAATTTCTTTCGCCGAACCAAATAAACTTACGACCAAAATCCTCAGCGGTCGAACTTGTGACCATTAAACCAACGAGGTAGGAAAAGATTAAATGAATATTCTTCTAAAACTATCTCGGTAAAACTACTTTTAGAAAAAGCAGTTTCAATTCAACTCCCAAATGGCCAATTTATCTGTTAGCCAAATCCCTGAGGACTTTAAATTCTATTTAATTTGGGTGACCCGTAAGTATTAACTAGTGATAATAAAATAACCTGGTCGGGTCCTTGTGGGCCGGTGCGGGCCGCAATCCGCGCCACAAGTCGCACTTTCTATATAAATTTTCACACCGCATTACCGTAGGTGATAAAAATACCGTGCCATGGGACCGATGTCTCCTTTTCTTCACAGATTAGTCTTAGAGTTGATGATTCCAGTTTTACATCTCAAACTTGTTCAAAAGTGATCGAGAGAGATTTTCGGGAGCATTGATTGATGGTCTCCTGTACTAGGATCGTTAGTAGCTTTGTAATACGAGTATGATATATAATCTAAAACATAAGACTAACTTAGTCTAATCTATTCATGAATGCGTTTCAAAATCTGTAGTAGTTCTAGTAGAATTCTGGCACAAAAAGGCTTTTAAATGATGATTTATGAACGTATTTCGGTGTAATTTGCGCAGCCCAAAATGCGTTGTTGTTTGTTATAAGGTATTCCAAACTTCTTTTAAATAATTTACTATGACTAAAATTCCTTTATAATTGTTTAATTCGAAGCATATTGGAAAGTAATTTAACTATTTCATAGCGAAGTAAAATGTTAAGTGGCGTTGAGTTATGAAACGAAATTGTTTATTCTGTAAATACTCGTAGGATACCTATCAGAATCACTTTTACACGTCATACAAAAAAACCGGCCAAGTGCGTGTCGGACGCTGCGCGACGCCGGTACACCAGGCACCGCAGGCTCCGTATCAAACCTCCGAATACGGAAGCCATTCAGGCGGAGCTGTACGAGGGGTAGAGAGCGGCGAATACCGCCCTCCAAGCGGAAGGCCATCCTGCAGGCCAGGGGATTGACCCGCGAGGAGTCGCTGGGGACTCTGGACAGGGACCCGTGGGAACACCCGTACAAAGTGGTGCGGGATAAACTCCGCCCATGGGCTCCCCCGCTGACCCAGAGTCTCCGGCCCCAGCTCGTGAAGGACGTGGTGAGCGCTCTGTTCCCTTCATGGCTCCGCCTACTGCGGTGCCCGATGCGGACCACATCGCCGACGGCGACGACGACGACGATGCTCCGGAGATGACCGAGGTAGAAATGAGAGCGGCGGTACGCAGGCTTAATGCCAAAAATACCGCCCCAAGACCCGACGGTTTACCTGGGAAGGCCTGGGTCCTGGCCTTGAAGGCTCTCGAGCCTCGACTTAGAGGCCTCCTAAGCGCATGCATGGAGAGGGGCCAGTTCCCGCTTCGTTGGAAGACGGGGAAACTGGTCCTCATAAAGAAGGCGGGGCGCCCTGCGGACTCTCCGTCCGCTTATCGGCCCATCGTGCAGCTCGACGAGGTGGGCAAGCTCTTTGAAAGAGTCATTGCAGACCACCTCGTCGGCCAGCTGGTACGGGTGGGGCCGGATTTGGCGGAGAGCCAGTTTGGTTTCCGCAGAGGGCGCTCTACGGTGGATGCCATCATGCGCGTGCGAGCCCTGACGACGGGGAATGCTGTTGCCCAGTGTGGGGTCGTCTTGGCGGTGTCTCTAGACATCGCCAATGCCTTTAATACCCTGCCCTGGAGTTGCATCAAGGAGGCACTCCGGTACCACCGTATGCCGCCCTACCTCTGTCGTGTGGTCGAGGCCTATCTGACGGACAAGGCCGTCATCTACCCCGGTCACCAGGGAGTGTGGAACCGGCAAGAGATGTCGTGCGGTGTCCCACAGGGATCGGTCCTGGGGCCGCATCTGTGAGACATCGGATACAACTGGGTGCTGCGCGCTGACCTCCCTAGCAGCGTCAGCGAAGTGTGCTACGCTGACGACACGTTGGTCCTGGCGCAGGGGAGGTCGCACCAGGCGGCGGCCGAAGTAGCGGCACGCGGGGTTGTGACAATCGTCGAAAGGATCCGGCGATTGGGACTCGAGGTGGCCCTGCACAAATCCGAGGCCATGTGTTTTCATGGTCCTGAGAACGCGCCACCGTTGGGGTCCCAAATAACGGTAGCAGGGGTTTCCATCGGAGTCGAGTCGACGATGAAGTGATGGGACTCGTCCTCGACAGCCGGTGGAACTTCGTGGAGCATTTCCGACGTTTGGCTCCCAAACTGGAGCAGGCGGGCGCTGCATTGAAGCGACTCCTGCCTAATCTAGGGGGTCCAAATGCCTCCTGCCGGAGGCTCTACGCGGGGGTCGTGCGGTCCATGGCTCTCTACGGGGCTCCTGTATGGGCGCGCTCTCTGGCGCTGCGACCAGCCCGCCGGTTGAGCGCGGCCCAAAGGGTTATGGCCATCCGGATGGTCCGGAGATACCGCACGGTCTCCTGTGAGGCAGCGAGCCTTCTTGCTGGATTGCCGCGATGGGATCTGGGGCAAAAGTCCTCGCGCACGTATGGGAGTGGCGCGAGGAGGCGAAACGTCGGGGCGTAAGCCCGCTGCCGCGAGAAATCGCGGCACAGCGGACGGAGCTCCGGCGGGATCTCATGGCGTCATGGAGAGTACAGTTGTCGCAACACAAACCCAACGCAGGAGACGCCCTAGGCGTCGGGAATCCCGGGCGGATTTCCGGCCACCGTAGGCGCGGGCTTGCGGACGGTGAGCAATGGGTAGCTCACCGTCCGGTAAGGACCAGGCCCGGGTTGACGGCGCGTTGTATTCTACGCGCGCCTCAAAGAGATGTCATCAGCACAAAGGTAGGGGTCCACTAGGGCCGAAGCCTGCCGGGGTCGCGGGAAGGTACTTATGGGTCACCGAGGCCCCCGCAATACAGGCAACAGAAAGGAAAACGGGTGGGTTTTAGTCAGTAAGAGTCTGACACACCCTCCCGCTCTGAGCGGGAGAAGTTATTTGATGATTTCCCACCCAAAAAAAAAAAGTGCGTGTCGGACCACGCACAATGAAGGGTTCCGTAGTTGGGATTACTTGGGACGAATTTATTCCAAAAACAAACTTAACATTGTAGTTAAAAAACCTGCTCTCCCATACATCGATATATGCCACGGTCAATTTTCCTACTGCAAATTTAAGTTGGTTGACTTATCGTTAACTTGTAAAGCCTACTTAGCCGTGATAGCTTTCCTTTTAATTTCATTATAAGTACTACTGGCATGATTTTTTTCACATCTCCGTAAACAACCATTTAGCTGGCAGGACGGGCATTTTTTTTTTTTTTGGGCGGTAAATCATCAAATAACTTCTTCCGCTCTGGGCGGAGCGGGGTTTAGTCAGTAAGAGTCTGACACACCCTGTGTCAGACTCTTACTGACTAAAACCCACCCGTATTCCTTCCTGTTGCCTGTGTTGCGGGGGCCTCGGTGACCCATAAGTACCTTAAAAAAAAAAAAAAAGGGGGGGCACTTGACTTTGACAAAAATTATCACTTTAAAGTTAACTCACATTAACTTCTATTTTAAATGTGGCCTTGGACGACCGAGCGTGGTTGCAAGCCACACTACCCATCCGTTTTGGTGGCCTCGGTATCCGTAAAATTACCAATATTAGCTTACCGGCGTTCCTGTCCTCTGTCCACAGCACTGAAAAGCTAACCAGGGAAATTTTAACCCCTCCTTGGTTGACTCTGAAGTGCCGTGCTTGACCGACGCGAGAAACGCCTGGAAAATGGCTTGCCCGGATACAGATCGGCCCGTGAACCCATCTTCCCAGAGGCAGTGGGATGAGCCGCTCTGCAGGTTGGTACGGAAATATCTTATTAATACGTCCACCAATACTGCTGAGCGTGCCCGCTTGCTGGCTGTGGGTGAGTGGGAGTCAGGCCTCTGGCTTCAGGCGCTACCGTCACCCAACATAGGCACTATGCTGGGTGACACCACCTTCCGGCTCGCTACTTGACTGCGTCTGGGCGCTCCTTGCGTGGCTCCGCATCGCTGCCAATGCGGTGAAGGTGTCGACTGTCTCGGACACCATGGCCTATCCTGCAGTAAAAGCGCAGGTCGGATAGCACGGCACGCCAGCATCAACGACATCATCCGTCGCGCTCTTGGCACCGTCGGGGTGCCCGCTGTTTTAGAACCTAATGGCTTGGCACGCGACGATAGGAAGAGACCAGACGAAATGACCATAATGCTTTGGAAGGTAGGTAGGCCTTTGGTGTGGAATGCAACGTGTGTCGACACCCTTGCGCCATCCCATCTTCCTAGCACGGCGGGCTGTGCTGGGGCGGCTGCGGCAGGTGCGGAAAACCTCAAACGGCGCAAGTACTCAAATCTTATTGGGACTTATATGTTCGAGCCGTTTGGGGTTGAAACACTAGGGCCATGGGGTCCGAGCGCCCACTTAGTTTTTAGAGACATCGCAAAGCTGTTGGTCGACTCCTCACGTGACCAGAGGGCTGGTCTATTTTTTGGCCAAAGAATCAGCATTGCCATACAACGTGGTAATGCTGCCAGCCTTTTGGGCACTTTTCCTGTTGACAACGATGCGGACGAATTTTTTGACGCCCTGTGATATTTTGCCCTCCCTTTTTATATAATTGTACATGTTATTATTATTAATTGTAAGCTAGATATTATTATAATAAAGTTACGATATGTCAATAAAAAAATAATAGATCTTTAAAGTGGATCCTTGAATCGAAAAGTGGTGTTCACAGACTTGCAATATTTTTGAACGGCCTGTCCAACGATACCCCACACCATGGGGAAGACGAGAAAAAAAACATCATCCCCACATTACGTGCAAGGGAGGTACACTAAAAACAAAGTTGGTATAAATCTTTTCAAAGTACTCTCCACTAGCCTCTTTACAAAGTTTCTTGCGTCTGAACCGTTGGTTCCGTAAAGGAATTGACACCAAATAGCCAGTCAAATTGAAAAGCTCGCGATCAAAATCTTGCCCCCGCTTCTAGATCGCTTTACTTTAGTAGGCGTTGATTCGTTTTGAAACACCCAAACCGTCGACTGGCGCTTCGTTTCTGGATCGTATTAATAAATCCAAGACTCACTTGTAATGATGTCGTAAACACGCCGAGACGAGCCTGCTTCAAATTTGTTTATCATATCACGGCACCATTCCACCCGGGCCTGCTTCTGAGCATCGGTGGGGTTGTGCAGCACCCAGCGAGAAACTATACTCGTCACGCGAAGTTGCACTTGTAGAATTTCGTGAAGGCTTCCCGATCCATCCTGCGGTATCGGTATGTGCTGAATCTATTGTCATGGATTGCCGTCAAAGGGCGACCACTTCTTTCTTCATCCCCAAAAGTTAGTTGACCGCGTTTGAATTCGTTATACGAAGAATACACTTACAAGGACCTTCATCCATGAATGCCATTTGAAGATGGATGGATTCGATTCGTCCGGTTTCAGGCGACAATTTTTTTTTTTTTTGAGGTTAGGAAATCATCAAATAACTTCTCCCGCTCTGGGCGGAGCGGGAGGGTGTGTCAGACTCTTACTGACTAAAACCCACCCGTATTCCTTCCTGTTGCCTGTGTTGCGGGGGCCTCGGTGACCCATAAGTACCATCCCGCGACCCCAGCAGGCATCGGCCCTAGTGGACCCCTACTATATGTGCTGACGACATCTCTTAGAGGCGCGCGTGAAATACGACACGCCGTCGACCCTGGCCTGGTCCTTACCGGACGGTGAGCTACCCATTGCTCACCGTCCGCAAGCCCGCGCCTACGGTGGCCGGAAATCCGCCCGGGATTCCCGACGCCCTGGGCGTCTCCTGCGGCGGCTAGGGGCGAGAGGGTGCGAAACTTGCCTTTCCCTCAACCGTCCCGTCTCCTCCTTTGCGAGCATTACTGCTCCGCAGAAGGAGGTGACGGCTGCCCATGCCCTCTCGCTCCGTACCATGGCCTGAACCAGGGCCGGACGCGAGAGGTCTCTGCCGCCGATCGCCTCCACGAGGACACGGCGGTGCTCTGCCCAAGCTGGGCAGACCTCCACCGTATGCTCCACCGTGTCCTCCGGGCGATCCACACAGTGGTGACACCCGGACGTTTCCTCCCGCCTTATCCGACACAGGAACCTCCCGAAGCTGCCGTGTCCGGTGAGGACCTACGTCAGGCGGAAGGTGAGGACGCCGTGGCGCCTCTCCAGCCACTCCTCAAAGAGGGGACTTATCGCCGCAATCGTGGCGTACCCAGCACTGAGTTGCGACAACCGTACTTTCCATGACGCCATGAGATCCCGCCGGAGCTCCGTCCGCTGTGCCGCGATTTCTCGCGGCAGCGGACTAACGCCCCGGCGTTTCGCCTCCTCGCGCCACTCCCATACGTGCGCGAGAACTTTTGCCTCCAGATCCCATGGCGGCAATCCGGCAAGGAGGCTCGCTGCCTCACAGGAGACCGTACGGTATCCCCGGACCATCCGGATGGCCATGACCCTTTGGGCCGCGCTCAACCGGCGGGCTGGCCGCAGCGCCAGAGAGCGTTCAGGCGACACTTGAAATCGTAAAAACTCATAGCGCGAAAAAGTTCCCGACGCAGATCATTTTTTTATGAGACACGATAATTGAAATTAGCTCGCTAACAATGTGGAGGGAAATTTTGAAATTGGAACGTAACTATTTTCACTTACAAATAATCATATTTTCAAAATAGATTATAACTGGCCAGTCTCTCATACATAAAAACTTTTTTCGCAATACTTTCTGAGTGGCCTGGTACCTCTACAAATTACCTTTTATGATAGGTACAAAAATCTGAGCGCTCAGAATGCATGGCGTGAGTCTACAAAATAATGCGTGGTACATCTACAGAAATTGAAAATGAACTGCATTGGCTATATTTGCTGTTGAATGCTTCTATAAGTCTTACATTTATATAGAAATTGGTCGAAAACAAATTTACACTGCCAGTAATGCAGATTCTAACCCTAAGGGCGGCAATGTTAAAAACCTCACAGGGAGTGATTTCCCGAGAGGTTTACTGTATTAAGTGAAGGTAAAAGAAACCTAGTCTGTGTTCTCTGTCTTCCACATAACCTATCTTAGTCAGTTCCTAAATTATCCATAGTCAATTCATTATAAATATTTACGATACGGTAATCGTTTTATAGGAGCAATAAAATCATTCGGTACCGCACTAAATTGGAGGAGAATTACCCCATTTTCGCGGGAAAACAAGGGTACCGTATCGGGACTGATAATAGGTAATGGAGCTGATACCTCTGCCTACCTTGGATTATAAAGCTACTCGTAGTGTTGAGACATTGTCCCCAGTGAGTCTTTGTGTTAGTTATTTATGAAGAGACTTATCTTGGGCCGAAAGTCGAAGATAAAAACAAATGACGGCGCAAAAGCGATTTCTCTTTGGATTTTTTTCTCAAACACATACACTTTAGGTTCATAGTGTAGAGAAATAAAACAGCTGCTTCGCTCCTAAAACAAGTGTACACGTATTTCGAATTTTTAACAAGAAACCCTATAATTATTTTTAATAAAAAAGAACAGCGCGATAAAAAAATATAAGATTTGTTTAGTCTTGTTCTAATTTCCACACATTCACAGCGTATTCGTACACTTGGTAACCACAAGTAAAGCGCGCGTCGCTTCGTGTGATAAAAATACTGTAAAATACATTTAGCGTTAAACATTTTTTTTTTAAATCTAGGATTTAAGCAATTCGTTTGAAGATGACAGAGACAAAATGATGTTTCAAATAGATATAATGTATGGCTCTAAATGCATTTAGAGTGATATGTGGTGCATGTGGGCCTAAATCTCATTGTCAGTTCATTGCTGTTATTGCTCACTTGTTTATTATTTATTAGGCACCCGCCCCTGTTTTGCAGAGTTTATACGAATTGACAAAACATCGAGTTTTTTTTTAATTTTAATGAATTTATGTGTACAATACATTAATATCTAATTAGATATAGGACTAAAATCTCGATGTAATCGAACAAATATTTCAGCCAATTTACACAAAACCTTAATGAATCACTTAAACCTTCCTCATGAATCACTCCGTCTATAGGTAAAAACCGTTTGAAAATCCGTGCGGTAGTTTTTTAGCTTATCGCGTTCAGCCAGACAGACAGACAGACGTGTCGGGGGACTGTTTTATATTATTTAAAGATGTAAAATAAATAATTAAATGTAATTTAACTACACGTTATGATGTGCAGTGGTGGCCCAGTGGTAACGGCCGCGGCTTACGGTCGTAGGTTCGAACCCGGACAGGCGCTTTACTTTGAGTAAATAATTTCATCACCACTGCTCTCAAAACGGAAAACAACGTGAGGAAACAGGTATGTACCTAGAACTAGAACTAGAACCTAGAACTAAAAATTCGAAGACATGTGATATCTACCAACCCGCACTGGGCCCGCGTGGTGGATTACGGCCCACTCCCTCTCACAGAGAGGAGGCCTGTGTTTCAGAAGTTGGAACATTATAGGCTGATTACGTACCTACACAAATTGTATTTATTAATAAACGCAATAATAATTTATTTATAAAACCAATGATAAGTCCAATATATGAGTAATAAAAATTATATGTACACAATTAGTTATCAGCCTACCTACCTACACAAAACGAAAGAGTAGATTGATATTAAAATTGTTAACATATATCTATAAATACGAGTAGCCCTCCTCCTAATTTCTATGTTGTTCTGCCCGACAGGGCCCACAATGCTCCAAAACGAATGTATGTCTTTATGTACCTACCAGCTAAGTTCACATTGTGGAATGCAATAAACGTATTGAGTATTGAGTCAAAATTAAAATCAAAATCAAAAGTCATTTATTCAAACTAGGCTGAAAATCAGCACTTCTCGAACGTCAAAGTTACATAAGACAGTCCCCCAAAAATGCCCGCCCGTCACCACTTCCTAGTGCTTTAGCTGGGAAGAAGAAGTGGTGGAACAAACTCCCCAGCAGCACGTCTGTCTGTTTAGTTATATAAACTTGATTCTATACAAATCTTATGCAAAGTAATTAACATTACGAAACACAAAACATTGGATTAAATTACACACTTGCCATACGTGAGCTAGCACGCGCCAGTATACCAACAAAACAATGAACAAACTGTACTCAAGCAGATAAAAATTACAACATACATTACGTATATTATTAAACTTCCAGAATATTTTGCATTTCTTTGATAAAGCTTTCAATTTTATACAATTTTTAATCTTAACGGTGCGCATATAAGCCCAAATGTCCTCTAGCTGTACTTACCCCTCAGGCGTCGGACACGTGAAGATTGCGTCTCAGTCTCAGAACAAAGACTTATTACTCTATAAAGTTATTCACAAAATATGTAAGACACAAGCTTGAAACATATTGCGTTTGAGAAATAATCATTTTAAAGTTTTATAATGAGCTTGTGAATTATGTTTAAATTTTGAAACTTATAAGATTTTTTTTCTTTTTTGTTGTTAATTTAGGTACTCGAGTAATTTCGTCCGAATGAAAAAACGGAACACTTTTGTGATCACTCGTGTCCGTCTGTATGTATGTCCCCCTGTTACAGCCATTTTGCTCCGAATCTAATGGAAAGATTAAGTTGAAATTTAGTACACATATAATTTTTTTTTGGGCCCTATCAGAATACCAGCGCTGCGGTATTTATTTTTTAAATATCGCAGCATTATGCTGAGATAGGTGCCTTTTTGGCGTCGCACAAGTCGTTTTTATTTATTTTCTTTGTTGTTTTTAATCGAACTAATGTGTGTTAGTTTTAAATTGTTCTTTTTTTTACTTTTTGTATTTCTTGTGCGTGCCCCAAATAAAATATTTTTCTTTCTTTCTTTCATTTTCTGTGACCCAAACACGATCTTGTAGCATAAATAAATGAGTTTTGTATTTTTTTTGGGAGGCTGTTAGATAATTTAAGGGCTTACTGCGAGGGTCTCAATTTTGTTAATATTTTTTAAATAAATAGTTTAGCTATTATACAGATATTTAAGAAAATAGATGAAAATTTACCATTACCTTACCCCGAAATTACTGAGCCTAAATAAAAAAAAAATGCAGAAAATAGGTCGTCTATATTTATAGATTACAGAAAAACCTATAAGAAGTTTGAGAATTGAGAACGTGTTTTTCAACAACAATGTTGAGTTTGTTCTTCGGAAAAAATCATTCCAACTACGGAACCGTTCTTTGTGTGTGGTGTGTGTCCGCCACGCACTAGGCCGGTTTTTTGTCAATAATAGCATTATTTATTTATTTAATACTTTAAGCACACAAATGTACAGAGGCGGACTTAATGCCATAGGCATTTTCTACCAGTCAACCTTTGGGTGATGCAGAGACAGACAGCGGTAGGTGCAATAACGAAAACTGTGGAATAAATATTTATTAAAATATAAGTATATACACACTATTAAAAACATTATACTTTTACTTATATGTTTTACACCCATACTTATTCATAGGTACTTAATATTATTAATGCCAAAGTAACTCTGTCTGTCTGTTTATTATATTTCGACGCCTAAACGTCTGAACGGATTTTAATGAAATTTATCACACAGAGGTAGACTAAAGCCAGGTGGTCTGTTGGGTAAAAATCTCACCGTCAAATCTTACGTGAAGTGAGCTGTGGATTGACACTATTGATAGCTCACTTCATCTTTGTTTTCACGGTAAGATTTTTACAGAGTAGAGTGACTTGGTTACAGAAAATGATACTTTTCATCCCGGTAGAACGTTCCCGTGGTACAGTTTTCGACATCCTCGCCGGCGGAACGACGGGCAACAGCTCGTTGTAATTTACCTTTTAAGTTAAGGGTCTACAAGACCTAAACGCAAATTTTGTAAGTTTTATAATGGCTAAAAGTATATGATCCACTGCAGTAAACAAAATCAGAAAAATATATACTATTCTTCAGGATATATGCTAGCTCGTAGATAGAAAACATAATACGTTAAATTTGATACGACAGAAAAAGATCACGAATATACCTGTAAAAGATTCTTTTAACGATTATAATCCATGCTAATTATTCTGATTTTTTGTCAGATTATTCTACAAGCAACATATTAGCATATTAGTGTTTTAATTTTGTTCTCCAATCAATAGATTTTTCGTAAATAGATAGATAATTACTTCATATTTTCCAATAAATTACCAGCGTTGTGTCATTGCGCTTCTCTTTCTTTTCTATGCAGTCCGACAGTGACCGCGCTTTAGCTATTGTCAGCCCCTTAATATAAATTGCCAATAAAATAATAATAATTATTATTATTATTTAATTGGTCGTTGGTCTAGTGGTCGCAAGCGCTACTGCTGACCATGAGGACCTGGGTTCAATTCCTGGGTCGGGCGAAGTGTTGTTGGGTTTTTCTATCTGAAATTTCTCAGTAGCAGCCCGAAGTCTGGATTTGTGCCCGGTTGATGGCAAAAGGCTCGCCCCCTATTACATGGGACTTAAACATAACTGGCGAAATGTGGGTGTACTACAGGTAAACCTCTGCCAAACCCTTCGGGGAAACAAGGCGTCACGTTATGTTATTTGTGTGTGTTAAATTAACGTCGGAGTTACATTTACTTATGCAAAAAATAGCCCGAAGAATTGGCAAACTTGAGTGGCTGTTGGCAGGGTACATTGGTCGCAGAACAGATGGCCGATTGGGCTGAAAGGTTCTGGATTGGCGATCGCGTATCGGATGATGTAGCGTTAGAATCCACGAGGTGGACCGATGACCTTGTGAAGACCGCAGGGATCCGCTGGATGCGAGATGCTCAGAACCGATGGAAGTGCCTTGGGGCCTTTGTCCAGCAGTCGACGTCTTTCGGCTGAAATGGTGATGCAAAAAATGTTCAAATCGAACTAAAGTTTCACCCACGACCTCTATACGATGAGAATCTTAATAGGTACTACAAATTATCCAGCGCTGTCCTTACCAGAAACTTAGCTACAATTAATTAGCTACTATAAAACCTTCTAATTAGTTGCCTTCCCCAATTTAATTTGTTGTTTCCATCGTAAAAACTGGGATAACTTAAGCTGGAGATAAATATTTAGGAACCTAATTACATTTTATGTTAGTCTGTGTAAAATACTTAACATTCATTTTGGAACGGTTCGCAAATCCATGCATAAACTTACGCCTTCTTCCCATGGCAGGCAGAGACTACGGGACGCCACCAGGTAAGATCCTGAGATACTTCTTTTGCTACGTTTGTAATGATGAAATGATTTTATTTCTGTAAGTAGGTTTGTACTAACACTTTTACACGTCAATCATATTTACAAAAAAAAAAAAACTAGATGAGCTCGGCGCTATCTGACTACTCTGAGAAGAAAGGCCGAAACAAACTCAGCCGTCACAGTCTCTTTTAAAGTCCAGACATAATCTTGGTCAGATCATGTGAAGACCATGTAGATTGGTGTCTGAAATGGTCTATTGAGGAAAAAACCACACAGATTGGGTGGACCTATCCAGTCTTTGCACGCATTTGTCAGTAATCGCGCAGCTCAACTCAGAACTTAAGGAGCTCACCGATTCGGACAACTTTACCAAATAAATTATAAAAATAAAGACATTTGGGTAGGCCGCTTAAATGACTCAAATTGCCAGACCAAGATTAAAACTAACTGAGAGAAAAAATAAAAACCCACCACACCCACACCCACACCCACAGGGTCTTCACATTCACAATAATTAAAAAAATATAATACTTTAAAATTGAAAAGAGTATGCTTAGATGGTTCGGTCATGTTGAATAAAAGGCGACTAACAAAAGGTATTTACAAAGCAGATGTGAGTGGAAATGCCAGGAGGGGACGCCCCAGAAAGACATATAGTGACCTCATTAATCATGTTCTTCAAAAAGGTCAGGTGCAACCGGCGTGCGTGTATGACCAGATAGATGTATGAAAGTAAACGAAGCAAAAGGAGTAAGTAAGGAGCGTAGCAGGTGGCGTTCTATAGTTTCTGCCTACCCCCGTGGGAAGAAGGCGTGAGTTTATGTATGTATGTGTATGTGTAATACTTTAAAAAGTAAATATTCATATCACTAAAAAAATTATCAGAGTCTATGAGGATATACATAATCAGCCTATAATGTTCCCACTGCTGGGACACAGGCCTCCTCTCTGTGAGAGTGGGCCGTAATCCATTACGCGGGCCCAGTGCGGGTTGGTAGATGTCACATGTCTTCGAATTTTTGGTTCTAGGACATATCGGTTTCCTCACGATGTTTTCCTTCACCGTTTTGAGAGCAGTGGTGATGAAATAATTTACACAAAGTAAAGCGCCTGTCTGGGTGAGGATATAAGAATCCAAAAATAAATAATTTTGGTCAGATCATTTGAGAACCATGTAAATTGGTATCTGAGATGGTCTTTTGAGGAAATAACCATACAGATTTGAGTGGATCTGTCCAGTCAGTCCACGCATTTGGCAGTAACCGTGATGCTCAACTCAGAACTTAAGGTGCTCAACGACTCAACGAACAAAATCAAAGAAAGAACATTTGGGTAGGCCACATAAAGTACTCAAACTGCCAGAGTATCATTAAAACTAACTAACTAAAATATGATCTACATAGTCCTCACATACTTACATGTCAATAAGAATAAAAATGCCATTATTAATTCTCAGACAGTATAAAAATGGTTTGGAGTACCTTAATGAATCCCAAGCCTTTTTGTCGTCCAAGTAATCTTTAACTTTATAGAAAACTTTTCGACAGAGTTTCTGTTTTTATAAATGATTTAAATTATTGAGGCTCAGTTCTTTAACATGGCTTGGCAATTTGTTGTAAAAATGTATACTTTGGCACTTAAATGAATTACAATTTTTTTGGAACCTAGTCTTTGGTTCTAGTATTTATGCAATGAATGTCGCTGTGTTTAGAATATAGATTCTTTTTTACATAAATCAGGTTCTCATATACGTATTGAGATGCGACTGTCATTATGTTTGTATCCTTAAATGTATCCCTCAGTGAAAGTTTACAACTTATGTTTACGTTCATACATGGTCATACACGCACGCCGGTTGCGAGTACTACACACCTGACCTTTCTGGAGAACTAGACTTTTGGATGGATCGCAAATGAGCGGTGATAAAGTTCTTTAGTAAATAATAGAATTCATCTAATAACTAGCTTTTACCCATCGTTTCAGTCACATTCTAGGGAAAGTATAGTAAAAGTAACTGATGAAAATGAAAATAAATGGATCAGCACACGCACAACCTGTGGATGCCATTTTCTAATGCCACTTACAAATTGAGTGCTTTGAATGAATGATATACGGGGTGTCCAGTAAATAGCACGACATACTGCAGGGGGTGATAGCTTGGGTCACTACCTATCAATACAACACAATATATGTTCAGCAAAATCTTACGGATTTACAGTTTTACTAAATTTTCCGAAATATCGAAAAATCTCTACCTTGAAACAGATTTTTAAGTATCTCGTAATGAAAAAATCCTTTTCTAGAACTTTTTTTACATCAAATTATTCGTGAATAGGTTACTCTACTCATTATAAGTTTTTTTTTATCAAAAACAAGAAAGTTTTGAAGAAATAGTTTTTTTTGTTAAAATTTTCACAGAACGATTTTCTTTTCGCATAAGTTTAACCTACAGTGGTGAAAAAAAAATGTATGTAGCAGTTTTGTACAACAAACTTAAAAGATAGCCTGTTTAATGGTGATTTATGAAAGATACAATACTAGTGCATTTTCATTAAAAAAATACAAAAAAATGCTATTTTAGTTCCAGAGAAGCTGATTTTGTTGAAAATGTAATTAACGTAATTTTGACAAAAACCACTATGAGAATAAGTAATAGCTGCTCAATTATTATAAAACTAGTTGTGACACGTAAAATGCGACGTGCACGCGTAATGACTAAAGGTTTTTACCTGCTCGCCGACCGACCCGACCCGACCGGTTACTGTCTAACAAAAGAAGCGCATGTGCTATCCCGCTCTTTCTTGCATTGTGATTTTGTGTCTCACTCTCAACCTTATTTGCGACACTTGTCAGTACGCTACCTTAAACCGTGCGCAACGCATCTCTGTGTTCACAAATTATTGTTTCGTACTGACGACTGTTTTGTGCCTTGGACCCCGGACTTTGTTTGCCTTACGATTTGGATTATTTATTGTGATCACTACGACGACTTGGCGACCACCTGGACTTTTGTGTTTTATAACATGGCCAACCGCCGCGTTATTCCTGGTTATACGCAGCGAGAGTATGCTGAGGTGCACCTTATTTACGGAGAAGCTGGCCAAAGTTCCCGAGCTGCTGCCACCCTCTACAGGGAAAGGTTTCCCGATAGGAGACATCCACACCATGAAATGTTTACCAGAGTGCATAACTCCTACATGGAAGGCAGACTCCCTGGTCAACGTGGCGGTGGACGGCCTCAAGTTGTTGACGAAGACATAGTGCTTCAGGAACGAGAACAAGACCCGACAACTTCGGTTAGGGCGATACAACGGCGCACAGGGATACCGAAGTCCACTGTTCATTCAGTACTTAAGAGGTATGGATACCATCCATTTCACGTACGATGCGTGCAAACTCTTTTAACTAGAGACTACCTGCCGAGAGTTCAGTTCTGCCGCCGCATGCTTGAAATGCATCGGGAGGACCCAAACTTTTTTAATAAGGTGTTATGGAGTGATGAGTCAGCCTGCAGAAAGGACGGCTACTTAAATTTGCATAATTTACATAGTTGGCAATTAGAAAATCCATATGTGTCAAGAGAAGACAGGTCCCAGTACCAATTCAAAATAAATTTATGGTGTGGGATTTTTAATGGCCAGATTGTGGGTCCCGTCGAGCTTCCACCTACATTAAATGCCAATAATTACTTGGAGTTTTTACGAGAAACCCTACCCACGCTCCTTGAAAATGTTCCGAGTGAGCTAAGAGAGGTGATGTGGCTTCAAAATGATGGGTGCCCTGCTCATTATGGCCGGGAAGTAAGAGCCTACTTAGATGAAGCTTATCCAGGCAGGTGGATTGGGCGACTGGGACCGATATTATGGCCACCTAGGTCTCCGGACCTAAACCCCCTGGATTTTTTTTATTGGGGTGCCATGAAGGACAAAGTCTATGAAAAACCGATCCAAAATGACAATGCATTGAGAGCAAGGGTTAACATTGCAGCAAGAAAAATATCGGAAATAAGCCTGAGAAGACTGAAAAGCTCATTTTTAAGAAGATGCCGAGCGTGTATTAGGGCACAAGGGAAGCAATTTGAGCATTTATTGTAATTTATTTAAATAAATGTTTATTAAAGTTAACTCCTCTGTTTTTTTTACTATCACCTTATCCTTCAAGATGTCATTTACAGACCGGCCGGCCGGTCGGCTGTAGATTAATTATTATGTAATTCGAACCGTAGTACGACCTTACAACGATTCGAATTCAAAGTCACATTACTTGCATTTAAAATAAAATGCTCTTATTAACTAAAATAGCTTACTTTTCGTGTTTTTTTAAAATGAAAATGTACTAGTATTGTATCTTTCCAAAATCACCATTAAACAAGCTATTTTTTAAGTTTGTTGTACAAAACTGCCACATACATTTTTTTTCACCACTGTAGGTTAAACTTACGTGATTTGAAAATAGTTCTGTGCAAATTTAAACAAAAAATAGTATTTCTTGAAAACATTCTTGTCTTTGATAAAAAAAAGACTTATCAATGAGTAAAGTAACTATTCACGAATAATTTGATGTAAAAAAAAGTACTAGAAAAGGATTTTTTCATTACGAGATGCTTAAAAATCTGTTTCAAGGTAGAGATTTTTCGGTATTTCGGAAAATTTTGTAAAACTGTAAATCCGTAATATTTTGCTGAACATATATTGTGTTGTATTGATAGGTAGTGACCCTAGCTATATCACCCCCTGCAGTATGTCGTGCTATTTACTGGACACCCTGTATTTATTTGCAAGAATATAGGTAGCTGACATAAGTTCTTAGGATCTATGGTTTTCACTACATTCGGCATTCCAGCCGTGCAAAGTGATTTGATTATTTGAATTCTGATACCCGAAATTCTAATTTTAAGTCATCTTAAAGATGTTTTTCATTCGGCAATTGAAGTTAATTTTCTAAACTCAATTATCATCTATTATTTTTCAATCTTAATTTAATTATTTTATTCAAACACTAATTGTTGGAAAAAGTGGTAAAATAAATAAATACATAAATGTAAAATTATACCTTCTAAATACAAATGAGTGTGTTACTAATTCCCTGTAGTGAGTGGTTGTGTAAGAATTTAATCTGAATATGGTTTGTAAACACTTTCATCAGATATTTTAGGAAGAGACATATTTACTACTCCATTTACTCGGATAATAAAAACTTCCCACTTTATATTAATTCAGGTCATAGTCTACCCAGTAGCTTCATTTAAAATACTGGTCCGTAAAAATATATAAATTATTTTGTGTTATAAACGGTATTGAAAACATGGAACGGAAAATGGAACGTCAGTGTCAAATTTTCATGTTAATTCATTCTATTGTTTGTATTCAACTGCTAACGTGGGATAACGTGGTTGCCCATACGTCAGCGCAGAGAGCAAAGGGCGCTGACCACATTGTTTTCATTTCTTGACTCACCCTCTTCCCCTAGTTATCTGGCCCCCCACTTTCAGTACATTTGCGCGAACCACAGTAGAAACCTACGTTCATCACACAATCGCCTTCTTCAATGTCCCACTCACCGCACTGACTTCATTCACTCTTCCTTCTTCGTTCAGTCTATCTCTCTGTGGAATGCGCTCCCCCAGGAAATCAGGATGGCAACCAACCGATTATCCTTTAAAGTCAAAGTTCGCGAGCATATTCGTAAGAAGCTGGCAGTATCATCACAATGGTAATGTTTTCCCACTGTTTGTCTCATCTGTTTTAGTATATTCGTGTATTTATGTGTATTTATTAGGTCTTATATTTATGTATAATTAGGTATATATTTAAAGTTTTTAATAGGTATATGTATGTATATCCTTATATTTAAATAAATATTTATTCCACAGTTTTCGCTATTGCACCTACCACTGTCTGTCTCTGCATCACCCAAAGGTTGACTTGTAGAAAATGCCTACGGCATTAAGTCCGACTCTGTACATTTGTGTGCTTAAAGTATTAAATAAATAAATAAATACATACTATTTTTACGATTTTGTGGATTCTTGACGACTTGGCTTTACTTTTGATCTGACTATTCTGCACACCAACCTAGACTACGGCATTTACTTCTGGATAACGATTTGCAAGTGATTTGGACTTTATCAACTGTTAAAATGCGTTGTGGTATTTGTCAATTGCGCATTTCTCGATTACGGCGACATCGTTTGTCTGACGAAATTGGTCAGATAGTTGAAAGAGTACAGAGATGGGCGTATCCGCGTGATGTAAGTATATTCGTAAAGTAATTTGTTTAATTTCATGAACACAAAATAATGATAGCAGAGATAAAACAAAGGGAGCGAGCAAAAGTAAAGATCAACCACATTACTAGCTTAATAACCTGATGTGTGGAGATTTTAGATAGTCTGTCTTCTATGCTACTCAATATGGGTGCCTGTATCACACATAGTTTGGTAGCAGTGTGTGAACACTCCATCCAATGCTACCAAACCATGCCAAGCCAAGAATGTGAATTCTTAACCTGGAACCAGGACAAACTTAAACTTATAAACATATTTTGTATTTCTTTAACAATTCTAATAATATTTTCAGGTAACTGGCGACGACTATATTTGTCACTCATGTTGGGAGTTGATAAATCGTAACCCAAATGATGGTCCTGAACATGAGATCCAACCACAATATGGCCAACTTAATGTCTGTGCTGGATGTGGCGGATCTATTTTGAGAATTAGGAGCAGGCTAGTTCTCCAACCAGAGATTTCTGAAAGAGAAACCCAACCACCCATCTATTCTACGAGCCCGAATTAAATCTAGGCACATAGGTAGCAAATCTTATTATTCGTACATCGCAGCAGATAGGAGGCTGGAGGGGCGAAATGCCATATTAGGATATTATTGTCATTGCCCAGTGGGAACACGGGCAGTGGGCTGTTGCTCTCATGTTATGAGCATATTGTGGTACATGGGATATGCCAGACACTAGAGCTATGTCGCTGCACCAGCTTCTTTCTTAGATAATCTTTTAATTAGATAAATAAATTATATTTTAATAAAAGATTATCTAGGATCGAATAAGAAAATAAAAGGAAAATAATTATTTACAATGATTGTACGTCTTGAATATTTTATAAGTAATTATAAAGTGAATAAAATAGTCTCTTTTTTTAATAAATATTGTTTTATTTAAAAAACCCCTAGGTTAAATGAAAGGATGGGCAGGAGTATGATGCTGATAAAACTACTTTATCTGTTACCTGCTATGTTTCTATTAGCTTTGTTTAATCTGACCACAATCTAGTTTTTGGATCAGTAATGCTAGCCTAACAATATTGCATAGTTTTGATATAATGGTAATTATACTCGTAGAGTTCACTAATCCCTCCAGACGCAAGTTGGCAGTTTTATGAATCATCAATTAGATGGCTATGTAGATGTGTGTAGGTATACGAGTTTAAATGAAGACGAAAACCAGCATTAAGTATATCTAGTTATCGCCGAAGATACTAGCGATGCAACTCTTCCACTACATTATGCGAAGGAAATGGCATTATCTGGCTTAACAGATGTAGAACGAACCTATAGGTACCTACCTATTGACTTTTGTTCGGTACTGGACAGATTCTTGGATTGGACAGATTAGTTAGTTCGGCAGATTGTCTACTCGACTGATTCGTAGATTCGTCATATTCTAGGGTTCGACGGATTAGCTATACGGCAGAAGTACAGGTGAAAACAAAAACAAATAAAACGCACTTTAATTAAAGAACAAAAAAATCATATTTAACTTTTAAATATAAAATTAACCTTGCACAACTGTTTTAAACAATCAATCACGCTAACTTCATTCTTCATTGCTGCAGTAACAATTTTGTTAATTTGACAATTTTTTTGTATGAGTTTTATTACGCTGCTTTCCGTTGCAATCAATTTGTTCTCTTTTTAACTTTGTGTCTTGAAAACGGGATTCTTTTTTTAGCAATTGTATAAATTTATAGAGTGGTGGCTTAATGGGAAATCTTTTTTTAGTCTCGCATGCCACCCTTCGATTGGGTTATTTGTACGAAAATTTTCATTATAACAAGTAAACACATCCTCGGTATATATTCCCATCCACTGAGTTGAGAAATAATTATTAAATGTATTATATTCCGGTGAGTCATTAACCAGTTCTTGTATACTAAATATTGCTACGGGAACCAAAATCGGCGGAAGCAACGGCAGTTGCATATAAAGGCGCATGATATACTCTCCATTTTCAGTTTTATCTAATCCAATATTTTGGCTCTTTTTAAGTATCGCTTTCCAGTAATGAAAGTAGCAGCCAGTTACTTTTACACCAGGATAAACTGATTTCACGGCTTGATTGGTTGCTATTTCAAAGTCGCACTTATAATTTTCAATTATCACGGAAAATTGGTCCCTTAAAATAGTGAACAATCGTTCATAAGTTGCCTGCGTTTTATTACGTAGAAGTATGTAAAGCACAGGAATAAAATTTATGGTATTGTCATCGTGAGAAATATTTATATGAAGACTGTAGACTTGATAAAAAGGAGTGGGGCATGTTTTAAAGGTGCCATCCCCGTAGTAACTCTTACATTGGTAAAAATCTAGTATCGTTTGGCAGGAGAAGGGGGTGGGAGTGGAGGAGGAGGTTGGGGGGTGGTGCACCTTGCCCGCTGGCACCACTCCCATTAAAAGGTAACGCACCGTTCTTGAGAAAAACAAATTATTGTAACCTAACCTCAAAACTCTTAGTCGCTTAAAAAGCCGTAGTATGAGCCCAGCTTCGCGGGGGAAATTGGGGGAGGGGTGCTCCCTGCCTCCTGGCACCACTCCCATGAAAAGGTAACGCACCGCTCTTGAGAAAAACAAATTATTGTAACCTAACCTCAAAACACTTAAAGTCAATTAAAAGGCGTAGTATGAGGCCCGCTTCGCGGGCCTCTAGGGTTTAAAAAAAAATAACCTCGAAAGGGGTTAGCGGGGTCTGAGTTCGCTCGCTCCGCTCGCTCACTAGACCCCACCATCCCCTTCGAACCTAACCTGTCCGAGTCGGGGTGCCCCAAGTCCCGAGCTCGCTTCGCTCGCTCTTGCATCCTAAGTTCTCCTAGTAACAGTAGTAACATTGCCTTTTGTACACATATACGATCAGTGGAAGTACAAACACAGAGAAAAAATTCACGCAACTCGAGGAGAAACGGAACGATCGAAAACAAATGACAGTGACACATGACGCAAATGGCATACCTGTTTTATTGTTTACGTTCCGTGTTATCGAATTTGCCCGACATTTTATACCATGGACTGACTACAAATACTGATACTGGATACTGACTACAGATGCTGGGGCAGATTTGGTTGTCAATCGCCCATTTTTAACGTTTCGTTTTTCGCTTCATAACGGATTTGAGGTTAGAAACATTTTTTTATTAATTTCTCGAAAAATATGCATTACCTTTTAATAAGAGTGGTAACGTTATAATCGGGGACCCAAACCCTACCAACTTTAGCCCCTTTTACCCCCCAACTCCTGCCAAACGATACTAGATCCAACCCCTTACTTTTTTTCAGATAGTCTTTCGCCAATCTTAACCCAAAAATTAAAATTTTGTCTTCGATTCCATCATCAAATAAAAAGAAATCACCCACTAGACTGTGCGGTAGCTTCAGAGATTACATATATTTACAGTTTTTCGTATTCATTTTCAGGTAATTACATCTACTCGTAGCTTTATACAACACATCCTTTTTCTGTACAAATGTTGGTTTATCTTCATCATTTAATTTGCAGTCGGCAGTGTCCATAAAATCTTCAAATAATTTTGGGATTTGTTCGAGTTTTTTGCATACTAAGTCTTTACATTCGTCTATTAAACTTTCTACTACGTTTTTGGTAAAATCGGGCATGCACATATGACTAGACTCTCTAACAATTCGGTTTAGTTTGTCCAAAGTGATAGAACTGCTGCATTCTGCCTTATTTACACATCGCCAGTATGTAGTAACACATTTGTTATTTTTTACAAAATTGTATCTGTGTCCAGCATGTAAAACAACGGGTTTTCCCCGTTCACTTTTAATAAATTTTAAATCCACTACATCGGTGCTCGAGCCGGCAAGATCCACATCTTGCAATATTTTTATTCATGTCTCTATGTCACTTCAAAACAAACAGAAAAACAAATGCCAGTGGATTATTTGAAGTTGAATAGGTAGGCATAGGCTAAATGACAATAACTTGAAGTGGCCTGTTCGATAATTGAGTACCTATTCAAGGAGTTTACATACCTAACCATACGAGTATATTAGTTGTAAATCATAGATTTAGAAAAATTATAAATAAGTAGGTATACCCTGCTAAGGCTGTTTTTGTTTAATCGTTTTGTGCACAACTGTTCATTTTCTGTCGTATAGCTAAACCGTCGAACTCTAGAATATGACGAATCCACGAATCAGTCGAGTAGCGAATTTGCCGAACTAACTAATCTGTCCAATCCAAGAATCTGTCCAGTACCGAACAAAGGCCTATTGATAGAGATTCATTAAGATTCCGGACCCTTTATTTTAGAGATTTATTCAGGTTAGGAGATGACATCCTAGAAGGACACTGACAATATTGGTGATGTCCTTAAAAAAGTCAGGTGCGTAGTACTTTCCAACGCGCTTTTATGACCCAGATGTATGAACGTGGACAAAACAAAAGGAGTACTAAATAGTGAAATATTTATTCGAATAATTATTAATTACTAGTCGTCAAAATTAGACCCCCTCTACTTACAATCTATATAGAACTTACTAATTACATGAGTAAACTAATTCCATGCTATTACAAAGTACTTACTAATTCCCTGCTATTAAAAAGTACTTACTTATTCCATGCTCAAGCTGACACTTCCTGTTACACAATTCCGTCCCTTTTCACGAAATCACTCCCACAGAAAGTGAGAGGAAAGATGTTGCACATCAATAATATAATCATAGGTACATACCTACATATTTAATAATATCACGATACTACTTTTGTCGGTCATATGTAAACGGTTTTATCGGAAATTCGCCCTCTTGCGAAGCGACGTCGTACGTCGTTGCAACGCAGGTGTGGCATACAATGCGTTGATCCGTTGCGACGACGCAACGCAACGCACTAATGAGGCTTCAGCGTTAGTGTATTTAACATTTTACAAAAATCAATCTACCTAGCCTTTTCCCAACTACTTTGGGGTCAGTGTTATCTTTTTTCTGATTTTTTTAACTTACCTACCGCATTTGTCTACAAGTGCATAATCTTAAATAAATGTAATTGCTTCCGAAGGGGAGGAGACCTGGTGTCCTGAAATACTGGCCTTACGCCTAGCTTAGGCACCAGTCTCCCACAGTATAATTAAAACTGTTATGTATTGTTCTTGATCATTTAAAAATGTACTTATATATTGTGGTGAAAAAATAAATCATTATCTTATCTTAGTGTGTTTCCAGTCTAACCGGAAGCAGCTGAGTACCAGTATTTTACATGGAGCGACTGCCTATATGACCACCACAATCCAGTGACTGGGTAACACGATACCCCTTGGTAAGACTGATTGTCAGTTTTTTGGGTTTCCGAATACGCGTAACGACTGTCAAAGATCTACGAGTGACTGCCAGGACCAACAGCTTAACTTGCTTTCCGCGGCACGGAGGGGTTTCGATATTTACGCAATGGATTGGCACCCATCCATGAACCGACCGCGGCAAGCGTAGCTTTACCTTCCATCGACCCGTGCGGCTATTATTATTTAGCCACGATCCCCGCCTCCACGAAACCTATAATAATAAAAATATCTTCAAAACAAAATAATGAAACACGGGTTTCAAGTTTCCTTAAGACGCTGACAACACCAAACCGCGGTCACTGTCAGATTGCATAGAAAATAAAGAGAAGCGCGATGACACAATGCTTGTAATTTATTGCAAAATACGAGTATGAAGCAATTATATATTTACTCAAAATTGAGTTGAGTAATCGAAAATAAAAAACAACCAAGTTATGCATTCAAATAAGACGTTCTTGTTATTAATTAAATACGTAACTAATGTTGATATTTAATACAGATATTTTAGATTAGAACTCAAGGTAAGAGGTTAGTTTAACGTTAGTAATGTATCGAGTTTTTTTTTAAAAGATTTTTGGTAACAACCAAGTTCTGGGAAATATGTTCAAAATAACATTTATTTTTTCCGCTACCACAAACTATACAGATTTGGCAATTTTTTTTCTTAAGAGAAGCCTGGTTTAGTCAATTGGGTCTTGTCAGCGCCTTAATTAGTTGCTTTAAGGCGCTGATAAGACGCAAATGACCAAAATAGGCTTGTCATAAGAAAAAAAAATAGATAAATGCATATTTTGCAATAAATTACAAGCATTGTGTCATCGCGCTTCTCTTTTTTTTCTATGCAATCTGACAGTGACCGCGGTTTAGGTGTTGTCAGCGTCTTATGTGGGAAAATACTAAAGAAAACCTGTGTAAAGAATATCTTTTGTCAATTTATAATAAGTATGTTTTTTTTATTATTTATTATGATTAACTTAGGTAAACTCCACTGCTGGATATACCGTTCTTACTTCAGAAATAGGTCGACATTCTTTACCCTTCATTCCAATTTCTTTTTTATTCAACTCATCCACCATATATCCCCGTCAATTTTATTACCCAAGTAGCTACTAGACTAATAATGGTCCTTACTCAAAGCTAACCCTAAACTGCTGCTGTATACCAGAGGCGTTTCGAAGTCACAACTGGCTTACAGGACCCACCCCTCCTACCTACTGTATTATTTTCTTTAACATCTCGCATTCCCCGGTAGGGCTGCCAGATCGTATAATTGTATTCCAAATCTGTATAATTTGGCCATCTTATGTATCCTTTTTATACAGCAGATTGCCTTGTATCATTGAATAAGAATTCGAATGTAAACTTACCTATTATTTTAGCCGATTGCTTAAATAGTCTGCTTTAATAGTAGACAAGGAGGTACAAGGGCTATTTGAGCAGTCGGCATGTCAGATGTAGAGCTGACATACGAGATTTTACAAGCAAAAATTTGTTGTGTGTTGTCACAAATTGCTATATTTCTACATTTATCTGTATCTGTAATAAATATGGTATACATATTAAAGCGTATTCTATACTATTTTTAACAAAAAAAAAAATACAGGTATTTTTGCACAAAAATATTTGATTTTGTATAATTTGTGGGACTCAGCGGTATAATTTAAGTTGGCTCTACTGGCAACCCTCGGCGAATTCCCTTCGCTTAGATATTTACCCAGTAGGTACTTAATATTTTCTCAGAATGGCCTAGATATCTTAAATTCTTTTTACGGACAGACGATTTAGAATTCAGGCTTAGGACACCGTTTTAGGTTAGATAAACGAATTACTTGTTTTAAATTTGAAGACGGTTAAATTAGTTATTTCTGTTGATTTAGGATTGTAGAATAGACTAAGTGTCTTGCTAACGTAATTTATTAATTACTTAGATGTAAAAGAGGGATTTTTCTTATAGCTGCATTGATTGCTTTCTTATTTAGTTAAATACTTGGTGCTTGGTGACAGGGCTACACTCCCATACCTATCTATGAGCACTGTAATTTGAAAACATTGTAAAAGCCAATTATTTTTAAAAGAGTAACCGTGTAGTTTCTTGCCGGCCTTTCTCCATAGGAAACGACCAATTGGAACTGTGCACCTAGCTTCTGACGTTTCATAATGCCCGTGTAGGTTTAAGTGAAAAAAATATTTTGATTTTGATTGCTGACGTTAATTATTATTATTATTTTTATTTAAACTGAACAAAAGTGATTCATATTGTTGTTAGTAACACATATAAAACTATGTTAGTAAGATTTATCGTTAAAATAAATAAAATAAAACAAAACTAAAATAAAACTAATTCAGGAACCTATAACTATATCCGCTTCCCGCTGCACCAGACCTGCAGCTGTGCATACTGGTCCAGTGCCCCAGGAACGGGCAATCAGGCTTACTCACTATCACCCTTAAGATGCTGTTGGTGCTCCCCCGAATCTTTCGCATCAAGGATGCTGTTCTTTTTCGCACAATAGCCTGAAAACTATCTGTATCTGCTTCAGCAAACATGCCCGATGCGCTACAGAACCACGGGAGCCCCAACAATACCCTAAAGGCGTTATTATACTGTACACGGAGAACGTTGTAGGCCCTTTGCGTATGTCTAACCCACAGGCTGCACGTGTAGAAAGACTGGCAAAACGCCTTAAACAGAGTGAGTTTCACTTTAATTTTGACGTTAAGATTGACTTGCTGTGGTCAGTTCAGAGATGGCGTACTTTACACATTGAGAATCAGAGAGCATACTTAAGAGCCTGTTCACACGATGCGCTGCGGCGCCGCACCCCAAAGATTTGGCCCTTTCTTATTTATTTATTTATTTATATATACTTTATTGTACACCAGATAATACATTACAAAAAGAAACAAAAAATATACATTACAAAATATACAATGGGTGGCCTTATCACCTTTCTTCTGCCGCGCAAACAACTGAGCGGTGCCGCTCCGGTGTTCGTGCAATAACAAGTCCGGTGTTCGTGCGGTGCGACGCCGGAACGCACCGTGTGGCATTTAATTATGGATATTTGTATATAGAACGCCGCAGTGACACCGTTCCAGCGCCGCGCTGCCGCCACAACGCATCGTGTGCATCGGCCTCATGCCCTTAGAAGGCATGTCAAACCGTCCACTTGATGGCTATACGAATATCTATGACTGTCGTTAGGGTACCCGGAGGCTCCAACAGGCTGATTTCTTGTGGAGGCCATGTTCCGGTCATTTCAAAGTTATTACAAGCTTTTTATTAATTACTTCGTACCATGTAGGTACTATAATGTAGATATTTCTGGTGGCTGTGTTTATAATTATTTTTTTTACCTCTGATTTTGCATCAATTACGAGTAGTACGAGCGTCGGAGTCAATCTTAATATTTACTGTACATCTATTATATATACATATATATATATTTATTTACTTCTGTATTTTATTCATTATAAATTGTCTTTTCATTTAATTTTTATTCCCCTGGTGGGATATATTATATATTGTGTCCGTAGATGTGTCCGTGGCATCACAGCGGGCCCTATCAGAATACCAGCGCTGCGGTATTTATTTTTTAAATATTGCAGCATTATGCTGAGATAGGAGCCTTTTTGGCATCGCACAAGTCGTTCTTATTGGATATTCTTTGTTGTTTTTTGTTTATTCGAAGTTTAGTTTTAAATGCTTCTTTTTTTTTTACTTTTGTATTTCTTGTGCGTGTCCCAAATAAAATATTTTTCTTTCTTTCTTTCATCACTGTCAAAGGCATTGGTTTGTTTGTTGCAATAAGGGTCTAAAATCTAATAACTGACAAAGTCACAAACAACCACAGTGACTGACAGTGATGCAAAAACCAGAGGTTAAATTAACTGCTGGGTAATTGCGTGACACACATAAAATGTCGATCGATCGCAACGTTTTAAATTTCAGTGTCTTACAGTTCAGCCACGTTCCTTGCGTTATTTACAGTTACGTTATATGCACAGCACATTGTTATGTCAGTACTATGTACTATAAAGCTGCCATTTACTGGATACATCTTTCATTGACTTGAATGTGCCCTGGCGGCTGGGAGTATGTCGTGCTCACTCTAATGTCTCGCTGATGGTGGCGCGTGTGTTGGATCATTTAGTTCCCTTCAAAATGGTTGAGCTGAATGGCGCCGTCAGCAGAGACTGGTCATCTCTTAGCTGCCACGGCTTATTTTAATTTTTGAATTGCTTTTTTTTTGTTTTGTTAATCTTTTTATTACGGACGCTTTTACGTTTTGCATCGTTCTCACATGTATAATTTCAAAATGAATGATGTAAACAATATTTTGTAACCATAATACGTTGATTTAAAAGAGTGCCCGTGGAGTTTCTTGCCCGTTCTTCTCCATAGGTACCTACTACGCTTTGGAATGGGCAACTAGCTTCATCTTTCTCACTGACTGATCGAACCCTTGACAATTCTAAAGTGCCTGTAATTGGTTTATTTGAAATAAATGCTTTGAGTTTGAGTTTATGTTGTTGAGCAGACGAATTTTTCAAACCTATGAAGTAATGGATGCCAAAATGAAAGCGATCCATTGCCTTTTTTGTGTTTTACGCAATTACCCCGTTGCGCGCTGTTTTGAGAAGACTGTAAATATTGAGATATTACTAAGCACCAAGTTCCATAGCCATATGTATTAGTTTCATACGTTGCCAAGTAAAACAAGGAGTTTCGAGAGACTCTTATAACCTATTGATCATTATTATTGCTCAGAAATCTTTAAAAGCCTGACAAAAATTACACTATATTCATAACGTGTCATTACCATATAGTACACTTACAAAATGTATAAAACATGGCCGGAGAGTACCGGGACTCGTGAAGACAACATCTCTCCGGGACCCGCTGCCAAATTTTCCGACTCTGTTATCAGATTTGTAATAGTGATATCAAAGGGCGAGTGTTTGCAGACATTTGAGGCGCAGGGCTGCTTATAGCCTTATGGAATAATCAGGTTTGATGTTTAATATGAAAGGAAATAGGTTGCCTTTATAAACGTATATATGAACTAGTTTTAACCTACGGCTTCGTCCGCGTAGCGGTCGGGAAATTAGCACTCGGGGACGTGTTACCGGAACAAAAGTAACCTATGTTACAACCCAGGTCATGGTCTACCGTTGTGCCAAATTTTATTGAAATTCGTTCAGCCGTTAAGTTGCATCCGTAGTGGTAACCAGCGAAAGTTCCATAAGAACTTTTCCATAAGAGATTTGTTTTTGAGAAAAAAAAATGATTCTACTGATTCTAATTCTGTAAATACATATTTTTAATAGTCGTGAATCATATTTTGATCATGATACAACCTGACACTGACCTGCAAATTAAAAAAACTGTGGCGGCATCTACATCGCCACATGCGAACTACGCAACACACTGACGTCACGCAAAATCCTGCATCGTGCAAGCAGAGTTTACCGCGCAACTAGCATATATACAACATCCCGACATCACCGTCGAGCAGTTGCTCACCAGACACGAGACCCGTCTGGTCACAGGATCCTCTCTTTTCTATGGAGGATGAGTGAACTTTACACCCTGTTCCTCATGCCTCTATATATCCTACTTGAGGCGTGATATGGCAACAATCAGAGAGTGAGACACTTTTTTTTTTGGGTTGAAATGATCAAATAAATCCGCCTGGGATTCCCGACGCCCAGGACGTCTCCTGCGGCGGCTAGGGACGAGAGGGCGCAAAATTTGCCTTTGCCTCAACCGTCCCGCCTCCTCCTTCACGAGCATTACTGCTTGACGCTCTAGTGACGGCTGCCCATGCCCTTTCGCTCTGTACCATGGCCTGAACCAGGGCCGGACGCGAGAGATCTCCGCCGCCAATCGCCTGCACGAGGACACGGCGGTGCTCTGCCCAAGCCGGGCAGACCTCCACCGTATGCTCCACCGTGCTCTCCGGGCGATCCGCACAGTGGTGACACCCGGGCGTTTCCTCCCTCCTTATCCGACACAGGAACCTTCCGAAGCTGCCGTGTCCAGTGAGAACCTGCGTCTGGCGGAAGGTGAGGACACCGTGGTGCCTCTTTAGCCACTCCTCAAAGAGGGAACTTAGCACCGCATTTGTGGCGTGCTCAAGAGTGAGACACTTCTTCTCGAATTTATAATAAAAGGTAGCATGGAAATATGGATTAGGATGATTCAAGATCGAATCAGGAATGAAGAGTTCTGCAGGCGAACCAAGGTTACCGACATAGCCCGAAGAATCGCCAAACTTAATTGGCAGTGGGCACATTGCTCGCAGAACAGATGGCCGATTGGCAGAAAAGTTCTAGAGTGGCGATCACGTACCGGAAGACGTAGCATTGGAAGGCCTCCCACAAGGTGGATTGGTGACCTTGTGAAGGCCGCAGGAATCCGCTGGATGCGGAAAGCACAGAAACGGTCGAAGTGTCGGTGCTTGGGGAAGGCCTATGTCCAGCAGTAGACGTCTTTCGGCTGAAATGATGAGTTCGGATGTACCTTTTGATGTATGTGATATGGTCTATACTGTAAAGAAAGGAAGTAAAATAAAGCATACATCGTATTTACGCCGACAATCCAAAACAGGAATAATTAAGCCTCAAACTCAAAGTTGATTTAGGAATGATACTACGAAAAAATTAACTTTGACTCCATCATCCCAAAAAAATATTGAATAGCAATACTTCATATAGTATTAAAATAAATTAAACCACCATTTTCATAAAGCGAAATTACTTGTATTATATCACTTTTAACAAAGGCAATCCGAACTTTTTCATCACATTTCAGCTCAGTCTACAAAAAATATGCGTTGCACGTTTTAGCCTTACAGCATACTCACATGAAAAAATTAATTAAACCCGTTTTTAATCAATCCGCCGATCAGTTTTAATTAATTTTAAAATCCCCGGAGGTTGGCAACCCTGGGAAGCAGACGGCGGCCCCAGGATTGGTTCAATTTTCTATTGAAAACTATCTGGTACAGTCAACAATACTTACTGCCCGTTAAAATTATGGTTGAGCTATTTTAAATCGATATTTTTGATCTCGATATTGAAGTTTTTATTTATTTATTTATTCATTTAGGATCTCCAACAAAATATATACACAATACATAACGCATCAATAAAGGGCAACATCAGGTATTAAGTAGGTGTACTCCTTCACTTATAGGAGACCACAGCATGCACAATAACGTTAACAACTAAACTAACAAAGTTAACATATTAATTAAAGGTAAAATTAGGAAACAGTTAAAACATATTTAAAGGACATAAAAAAGAAAATACAATATTTAGAGATACTTAAACCTATTTTTTTTTAATTTATTTCTTTTAAACAATTCTTGTATTTAGACAAAGACTCGCAGGTGTCTAAATTTGTAGCTTTCCGAACCATTCTTTAAACTCGTAAATGTTAGTCACATTTAAGAGTTTTAAGAAAAACTCAAGAAGAGAAACCGCATGCCGATGACTTATGTAAGAAGTTAAATAAATCAGCAAACGTGCTGTATAAGCTATCACACAAACTTAACAATGATACACTTCTTGTAGCTTATCATGGGTTGGTTGCATCACTATTAAGATTTGGAATCATTTTTTGCGGTAAGTGTAGTGAGAGGGAGGAGATTTTTAAGGCCCAAAAACGCTGCATTCGGTCTATGTCAGGTCTGAAGACAGTTGCGAGCCTGTGTTTAAGTCACTGAAAATACTGACCTTCCCGTCTTTGTACATTTTGGAAGTTGCAATATTTGATAAAACAAATTTATATCAGTTTAATAATATCTTCCCTCTCACTACAATTACCCCAAAATATTACTCCAAACCTTAGTATTGGCGCCACTAGACCATGGTAAGCTATCAGGAGTGTATTGTTGCTTACTTTACGGGAAAGGTTATGCAGCACATACGCTGACTTCCTTAGTTTATTACAAACTTCTTCGGCATGAGGTTTCCAAGTAATATTGCTGTCAATTAAGATGCCAAGGAATTTAGCAATATTTGTTGAGTCTACGTTTTGCCCATTGTGGCTAATCATTATATTGGGTGGGCACGTGCTGAACGTGGGTGAACTGTCAAAATTAAACCGATTATGACCGATTGTCATTTTATGTTTTATGTGTTACGAAATTGCCCCGCTAATCAGTAGTTCAGAAGATTATTCCCTACATACAAACTCACAAATTTAACTTATATAAAATATTAGTATTACATAGAACATGGGCCATGTCGTCACTTATGTAACATACGCACAAGCATGTAACATGTCAGTTAAATATTGTATATAATTTAGGCTTCAAGGTTGTGACGTGTCCGCTTCCGTAAACTCCAAAAGTCATGACAATTTTTAAACATTAATTCATTCAGATATAATATTATTTTAATTTAAGTAAATTATTTTTAATGTATTGTATTCATGTCATTTTAATGATAAGCATGTTATTTTTTTAAATGTATTTGTTGTTGTTAATTTAATTATGTGTGGTATAATGAGTAAGCTGTGTTTACATGAGTGTGCGTTACAGCATAATGTAAATAATACAAGTTTTAAAATTGTAGAAGTATCTCTCGTTGGTGATCTTTAAATAAATAATCAATTGGCTGAAGCGTTTAAACAGGACAATGTTTTATTCGTACCTTGCAGAGCCTGATTGATGTCGAAACATAATTGTTATAATCGAGTAAATAATTGAAAAAAATCGAGAGCAGTGGTGGCCCAGTGTTAACGAGTTGTAAGTAACGACTTACGAGTTGTAAGTCGTAGGTTCAAACCCAGACAGGCGCTTTACTTTGCGTAAATTATTTCATCACCACTGCTCTCAAAACAGTGAAGAAAAACATCGTGAGGACATGTCCAATAACCAAAAAAATCGAAGACATGTGACATCTACAAACCCGCGCTGGGCCCGCGTGGTGGATTACGGCCCACTCTCTCTCACAGAGAGGAGGCTTATGTCCCAGCAGTGGGAACATTATAGGCTGATTATGTAATCGATAAAACGTCGCCTTAGAGTGAAAACCTCACTCGAGGTGCCCTTTCACAAGTCCGAGGCCATGTGTTTTCATGGTCCTCGGAACGCGCCACCGTTGGGGTCCCAAATAACGGTAGGAGGGGTTTCCATCGGCGTCGAGTCGACGATGAAGTACCTGGGACTCGTCCTCGACAGCCGGTGGAACTTCGTTGAGCATTTCCGACGTTTGGCTCCCAAACTGGAGCGACGCTGCATTGAAGCGGCTCCTGCCCAATCTAGGGGGTCCAAACGCCTCCTGCCGGAGGCTCTACGCGGGGGTCGTGCGGTCCATGGCCAGAGGGCTATGGGCAAGTTCATACAGGAGCCCCGTAGAGACGGGGCTCCTGTATGGGCGCGCTCTCTGGCGCTGCGGCCAGCCCGCCGGTTGAGCGCGGCCCAAAGGGTCATGGCCATCCGGATGGTCCGGGTATACTGCACGGTCTCCTGTGAGGCAGCGAGCCTCCTTGCCGGATTGCCGCCATGGGATCTGGAGGCAAAAGTCCTCGCGCACGTATGGGAGTGGCGCGAGGAGGCGAAACGCCGGGGCGTAAGTCCGCTGCTGCGAGAAATCGCGGCACAGCGGACGGAGCTCCGGCGGGATCTCATGGCGTCATGGAAAGTACGGTTGTCGCAACCCAGTGCTAGGCACGACACGATTGCGGCGATAATTCCCCTCTTTGAGGAGTGGCTAGAGAGGCGCCACGGCGTCCTCACCTTCCGCGTGACGCAGGTCCTCACCGGACACGGCAGTTTCGGGAGGTTCCTGTGTCGGATAAGGCGGGAGGAAACGTCCGGGTGTCACCACTGTGTGGATCGCCCGGAGGACACGGTGGAGCATACGGCGTCGGGAATCCCGGGCGGATTTCCGGCCACCGTAGGCGCGGACTTGCGGACGGTGAGCAATGGGTAGCTCACCGTCCGGTAAGGACCAGGCCCGGGTCGACGGCGCGTTGTATTCCACGCGCGCCTCAAAGAGATGTCGTCGTAGGGGTCCACTAGGGCCGATGCCTGCCGGGGTCGCGGGAAGGTGCAAAAGGGTTACCGAGGCAACACAGGCAACAGGAAGGAATACGGGTGGGTTTTAGTCAGTAAGAGTCTGACACACCCTCCCGCTCCGCCCAGAGCGGGAGAAGTTATTTGATGATTTCCCAACCTCAAAAAAATAAAACGAAGAGTGAAAACCTCGGGAATGTTATTTGGTCTGGGTGGGTTATTTTTGGAAAGCTAAACCTCGCAACGCACGCCTAGTTGGACAGACGAGGTTTTCAATTTACCAACACTTAGAATTTAATAATTATTCCAGTAAAGTTGCCTTTTTCGCATATACGAGGTTTTCACTCTAAGGCGACGAAAAGTAGTAGGTATAAGCATTGCGTTTAAGTATCGTCAAGAGAAGTTAACTTATACTACAGATAATATAATACTTCAAACATTCTTTCATTTACATCCAATTACAATTACAATTTTATTCCATAATTCCATTTATTCCATCTAGGTACTTACTTTTGCGTCTGACTGTACCAACCCCGGGCGGCGAGTGTGAATTAAAATTAAATGCAATATTATTGAAACATTGAGATGCAGCACGTCTCGCAACACTTATTTACGTGCATATTTAATGAGGACACAATCATTCTACTGCTGTTACTGTCTCAAAGGGATAATAATGTTAATTATCTACGTATTTGTTGGCAATTAACACGATAATTATGTAGGTAGTGTTAATTTGTAAAAAGTAATTATGGACCGACGACCTTATAAATGGGACAGACTAATTGAGGCTCGTATTGTCTAATCAAGGAGAAGACTGCAATCGACTTAGATGATTAAATCGATTTATGATGACCACAGAACATATATAATGTTGACGGTGCAGCAAGTGGCACCATCTTGTTTTTACACGACTGCCCAAAAAAAGGAGTGTTATGTTTTCAGGGTTCATGTATGTTTGTGAGTTTCTTTATTCCACCATAACTTCTAAACGGCTTAACCGATATCATTGTATGTGGTATCGTTAAAAGCGTTGCGTTATCCCAGGTAACATAGTCTGGTGAAAAATTAAACAGTATAATGGGGGAGCCATGGTTAATAAAAAAACGTTTCTTTTTTTTTCATAAAAATTTTACTACATAGACTATCATCGTCTAGCTAGACTAAAAGCTTGCTTCGTACACAACAAACACATATAACAGTAATATTTAATATGCATTCGTTCTGTACGGGCAGCAGCTCCGCACACTGAGATGTAGGATGTAGGTGGATGAATCACTCGGGATGTGTACAGGAAATAAAATCACTGTTTTGTGTCCGATAATGATTGAACATTTATTTAATAAAACAACAAATTATATAATGCCAAAAGTAGGTGGCTTGTGGCGGGCGTAATAGCTTAGTCAGCGAATGTACATAAATCGGTGAATTAGCAACTGCTTGATCAGGTAAAAACTAAAACAATAAATATCATGTGGCGATGCTCGTACATCCTGCCGACTATAAAAGTACAAATGTCCAGTAAAATGCATTATCCAAGGGTAAGTAAAATATGTAAAGAAAGTTATTGGAAGGTTCTATGTCCGTCGCTAACTGTCATTGGCGACGTTTCGCGATCCACCTTGCTGCTGTTAGGAAGATGTCTGGTGACCTCTTCTAGATCCGGGGTGTCTGCCTTTGCTTGTCCTTCCGTAGGGAGATGCCGTTCAGTAGGACTTGGGGCCATCTCAATCTCTTCCTTGTGCGCCTGCGTTCCTGTTCTGTTTCCTTGAGGTGTACGGAGACAGCGTGCTTTAATTTGGACGCATACCCATATGCTGAATATTGTTGCACAGGTTATCATACAGCCGTACAGGACGTAGTGATGTTGCTCCGCCTCCACGGAATTAACCATTTGTATGTCCTGTTGTTCTTTAACCAGCTCAATTTTTCTCTTAAGACTCTTTAGTTGTTCTTCATGTATTTCAAGTTCCATATTTGTTATATTTGTAATTTGACTATTGCTTGTTAATAGTTCGTTTAGATTTATCTCTGGTACGTAGATCTCTTGCTCATTTCCTAATTCCATGGTGCTTTGCATTTTGTAATGTGCATGAATCAGATGTTTATCGCCGCGCATCATGCAACCGGTAGCTAAGGTGATGATGCCTGTATTTTGTAGTGTCTGTGACGTAATTCCCGCAGGACAGAAAATGCGCATAGTGCATTCCTCGCAACACGTAAACAACCAAGCTCCCTTACTGTGCAGTTTTTTCCAGTCATTGCTGCAATTCGATACCTTAGTGCGGCAGGTTGTTACTCCTCGATTGTTTATTATGCCTGCTTCGCACATTGTTGTGGCTGTTTTTATACTGTATATAGGTAGGTCAAGGTTGCATAGCAACAGCTGATTTGTGTTTACTTGTTCGCACGATGAAAGATGTTGTTGATCCAGTGGTATCATCATGTCTAGCTTCAAGTTAACGGCTATGTATTTGGTTGTTGGTATTATGTTAATCATGGAGGTTCCCTTTATGTTGCGGATTGGGATGACTTCGGTTAGTTCGTACTGTTCGTCTGCTACTAACGGGATTTTTACTTCGAATATGATGAAGTCTTCGGTTAGTTTTCCTTGCACACTTGCTAGTTTATACATTTCCCGGGTACACTTGAGCTTGTTTGAGCAAGGGAGAGATAATCCTTTTGGGACTTGTCCTGATATGATGTTCAACTGTTTTTCGAATGCATCGGGTTTCAACAGGTGAGTGTCGACCTTGCCGTGACGAAGATCTGTAACTAGGCTGATCAACATGTCTTGTATTCCCCGCAAGTTTGTTACCATCATGTTTGCGGCAAGTGCAGTAGCAGTAAGGAACGTTGCTTGGTCTTGTTCGGTTTTCAGTTGTTGGAGCGAGTCTCTGAGACTTTTGTTGATGACAATGAACTGCCGGTTCATTACTTGCTCGTTCCTCTTCAGAAGGTTATATTCCCCTTCGATTATTGAAGTCTGTTGTTTGGTCAGATTGTACAAGTGGTCTTCATTGCTGTGCAGTAGTTTGATGTCGTTGTTGTATTTTTCGGCGAATTTGTCATCAAGTACTCCAAATAGAGAGTTGGCAATGTTCCCAATTCCGTTTATGAGACCTCGCTTGCTACGTATTCCGTGGTCGGATTGTAGTACTTCGTTGTAGTGTTTGAGCTCGTTTAGTTCGTGCTCGAGTTGTGTGGATATAGTCAAGTACGCTATATTTCGTTGACAAAGTCCGTGTAATTGCTGGACGTATTGTTCAACGGCAGAAGTACTTTTCCAGTAAGTTGACATGTTGTAGTATACTACCAGTCTCCATTCGTCTTGTATTATCTGTAAGTCTGCGGCTTTGTCAAAGTATACAAGGCGGGTCGGGTCTAGAGTTGTTACATTGACGAGTTGTTGCATGGACGGTGTCACACACGTAACCATCAGTACTAGTAACGTGCTTAGGTACTGGAGGACGTTACAGCTGGAAACACCCTTCTGTGCCCGTCTAGGACTGGTCTTCCACAAGCGGATCGCCCCAGTCAGACCGATTCGCTATCGTAAGTAGAAACACTTCGTACCTGTGCGACTTGCAGGACTGTTTGCTCCAGTAGTGGCGATCCGGCTCGAAGGACCATAAATGTACGGGCAGCAGCTCCGCACACTGAGATGTAGGATGTAGGTGGATGAATCACTCGGGATGTGTACAGGAAATAAAATCACTGTTTTGTGTCCGATAATGATTGAACATTTATTTAATAAAACAACAAATTATATAATGCCAAAAGTAGGTGGCTTGTGGCGGGCGTAATAGCTTAGTCAGCGAATGTACATAAATCGGTGAATTAGCAACTGCTTGATCAGGTAAAAACTAAAACAATAAATATCATGTGGCGATGCTCGTACACGTTCACTAATAACATAACATAATAAATTAAATAAATATAATAAGTACAAAATAAAAAATAAACAATTAAAGAAATAAAAAACACGCCTGCCTTGTCAAAGAGCTTGACAAAAATTGAATAAAAAAATTAAAAACAAGCTAAATGATTTTGAAGCTTGTTTTTAATTTTCCATTCTTAGAACTTTGGCTGATAGGTGGGACTCTCCGATCTTGGGGAGCTGGATACGACTGCCACGCAGTGAAGTAGACATTCCCCAGGATCGGCGTGCCTCACGCAGCTTAGAATATATGTTTTATAAGTACACTAACACTAACACTAGGTAGTTTATAAATGTATAGTGTTACTAACAAATATGGAAGTGATTCTGAAATAAATGTTTTATTATTATATAATTATTATAAGAGTGACACTGGCAGATTACTGTCACTCTAGCACAGCGTCGCATTGATGGTTGCGTGGAGGCTGTCCTTTGATGACAGATGATGTCTGACGACTGCTTTCTTCCGGCACAATCCTGATGATATTGAAAGTGATGAACCACTAATACGATGACCAGTTCTGGTAAAGGCTATCTGTCACATAATGGAATAGGTCCTGTAGTTATCAGGACAAGTTGCTATTTTCTATAGTAAGTAAACCGATTATGTTGTTGTTTTTTACGTAATACTTTCAGCGCTTCTGTCGTGTTTGCCCAATTTTATGGACAGGCATGGCATGGCAGGTACAATCTGTTTTCGGTGTTAATTGTTTCGAATACAGAATAATATTTTTTTCTTTCTTTTCTTTTTCTTAAACAAAGCCATACTCATGAGATCACCAATGCACGTCGCCACACTTAAAAGTTAATGGCTGGCTCGTTCTTTGGCAAAATAATTAGCATTACCATTCAAAATGGCAATGCTGCCAGTCTAGACTCTGGGCACGTTTCGACTAGCGATGTGGAATGTGTGTAATAAAATGGTCATATTTATTGTAATGGTTTTTTTTTTCTATTTATATATCATTTATACAAAAGAACACAGGATTACATAATTAGATAGCAACCAAAAACCACTAAGGTTTAAACTTGTGCTATCATGAGTCTATCTCAATATCGTACAATACAATGAAGCATTTTATATGTACGCGTTATTGTCGATACAATTAATAACATCTTCAGGTGTTTAAATAGGTAGTTACGGTCATTCCTACATATTACTTAAGTAATATTGCTTATGTTTACATTTCATATTTTTAGGTGTAATACACTTGTATATTTCTGGTGATCGTTTACTTTAATCGATTTTGTATAAGTGTAAAAGTCTAGAATATAATAAATATGACCATTTCATTACACAAAGTGACAGCTAGCACATTTCAGATTACTTCAGTGAATTAATCATTTGACTTTAAAGTTTCCTTTTGATAGTTAATTATTTGGTCATAATTTAGTATTTAGTGTAAATAGTTAGTTGTGTTATATATTGTATTAAGCATTTTAAAATTAAAGCAAAAATAATATACGAAATACAAACTTTTTATCCCCAAAACATCTTGAAGTCGTGTCTTAGCATCTCCGTCTTTATTTAAAACAACGACGTATGTTCCTGTGAATATAAGAGAGCTCAGCCATTGTCCGTGTGTCTGTAGACACGTTGTAGGTGTCTACATTACCTATATGTTACTGGCTCATTATTTGGACTCATCGTACCGTGAATCGCGTCGCGACCGGGAGTTGACAACCTTTGGGTGTTATTTTAAATATTTCGATTTTTATACTACCAGTTTTGTTTGGCTTTATATCTAACTAATGCTAGGTACACACACAGCGACTTTGATTGCCGGTGACTCGCTGGCGATTTCTAAATTTCACGTGCACTCACATATGTTGACAGCCGATTTGTCGCTAGCGATATCAAAGTCTATGGTAGACTTAAAATTTAGCATTTTTAGCATTTAGCAAAGTAACAGTCAATATAGGGATTCAATTTTCGAACGACTGCAGTAATTAAAAATATACTTTAGAACACTGTGCAGCTGTAGTTGAAATTGTAATTATGAAGAAAGTCGCAGGTACAAGTGAGCGTTAAATCGTTTTACATATTATTATGTAAATCGGTTAATAACAATGAAGGAACTTTAGCTAAACGCAAGCTAGCAACGGGCGAAGCCTGTTTAGATCGACTTACTTTAAAAGCGTTTTAGTGGTCTTGTAAATCAATCTATACGCTATTCAGAGACTCCGGACTGTTATTAATAAACTTCTTTTGAGAAAGCCCAATAACACTTGTGCCAGAGACTAGATGTTTATTTTTTCTCAAAAATTAAATGAGTAGGTAGATATTTATTATTCCACCATCAGTTGGTAGATCTTTGACAGTCTTTACGGGTAATCAGAAGCCCAAAAGTCTGACAACTAGTCTTACCAAGGGGTATCGTATTACCCAGTGACTGGGTTGTGAAGGTCAGATAGGCAGACAGTCCTTGTAGAATACTGTTGATTAATTTGATTTACCTACATATTTACAAAAATCAATCTTTAATCGATTCTGTAATAATCGATACATCGTAGGTACTTATTTAAAAAGAAAAAAACTGGCCAAGTGCGTGTCGGACCACGCACAATGAAGGGTTCCGTAGTTGGGAAGTTGGGATGGATTTATCCCAAAAACAAACTTAACATTGTAGTTGAAAAACATGTTCTCCCGTACATCGATATATGCCACGGTCAATTCTCCAACTGCAAATTTAAGTTGGTCGACTATAACTCGTTAACTTGTAAAGCGTAGGTACTTAGCTGTGATAGTTTTTCTTTTAAGTTCATTAAATGTACTATTGCCATGAATTTTTCACATCTCCATAAATAACCATTTATCTGGCAGGGGGGGGACACTTGACTCTAACAAAAATTTGCACTTTAATGCTTAATATTACGCAAGTGGATCCTTGAATCGAAAAGTGGTGTTCACAGACCCACAATATTTTTAAACGGCCTATCTAACGATACCCCACGCCATGGGCTAGACGGGGAAAAATATATTAATTTTTTTTTCAATATTTTGTTTTAGCACTTTGTCGGCGTAATTAATATGTATAACTATGCTAAATTACAACTTCCTAGTACTAAGCGTCTCTGAGCTACAGTGGGGACAGACAGACAGACAGACGGACATTGCGAAACTATAAGGGTTCCTTGTTTACTATGGAACCCTAAAAACGGAAGCCTGCTTCCTAGAGTTCGTATAAATACGTGTATGCCGCATCCGGATAGACTAGAAGCTGACCTAAGCATAGTTGGGAAAAGGCTAGGGCGCTAGGCAGATCGATTTTGAGTTGTCAACCCCTGTCCATGAGGTATACGTGTCGTATCTCTAACTGACACTCGTGTGACATTGTCACACCTCTCCGCTTCACAATATGACCCGCTTGTCATTTGACATGATAACTAATCCCTGAGAATAGTAGAATACCCATCATCTGTGAACAAAGTAACACAACAATTACAAAGAAAAACACTGTACAGTAAACCATAAAGTGAAGTTTTCAGAAAACTTTTATTTTTAGGGTTCCAAATTCCGAATAGAAAAACGGAACCCTTATAGGATCACTCGTGTGTCTGTCTGTCTGTCTGACCGTCTATCACAGCCAATTTGCTCCGAATCTACTAGACCGATTAAGTTGAAATTTGGTACACATTTATGAATTTCTGTAACCCAAACAAGGACGTGTAATGTAAATAAATGAATTTTGAATATGGGGTCACTTTTAGGCGGCAAATTAGAAAGTTTAATAAAAAAGGTTAAAAACCGTATACCGTGTGACATATCAAATGAAAGGGCTTATTGTAAGGGTGTCAGATATGTTTTTGTTTTTTAATACTTTTAAAGCTATACATGAACATTGACCATTCCCCCTTATCTTCGAAACTAATGAGCCTAAAATTTAAAAACAAACAACAACAACAAAAATACAGAAAATAGTTCCTTACTTATAAATTATAGGAAAACCTTTTTTTTTTTTTTTTTTTTTATTTGTGATGGGTTTGCTCTTGACTTTAGTCTATGCCAGAGGCGACAGAAACAAAGTCGACGATGGAGCGAGCTTACCCAGAAGAAGCCTGTTCACTCTCACTTTGAAGAGATTAGGGTTATATGCGTTCGGAAACACAGACGCAGGCAGAGAGTTCCATTCCTTTGCTGTGCGCATTATAAAAGAAGTTTGGAAACGCTTAGTGCGAGTTGGTGGGATAGCCACCAGGAAGGGATGGTAACCTGAAGTGCGCCTAGATGACCGATAATAGAAGGGGGCCGGTGGAATGAGGTCGTGGAGTTCCTGAGCACACTCTCCGAAGTACAATCTATAGAAGACCGACAAGCAGGCAACCTTGCGACGATGGGCCAAACTGTGAAGCTTGGCATCCACCAGATTTACGTCGCCAATGAGCCTCTTAGCTCTGCGTTCCACCGAGTCAAGCGCGGCAAGTTGGTATTTAGCCGAGCCATCCCAAAGGTGGCTACAATACTCCATGCAGGATCGGACCTGCGCTTTATAAAGGGTCAAAAGCTGTCCAGGCGTAAAGTATCGCTTCACCTTATTTAGGATGCCCAGTTTCTTGGCCGCAGTCTGGGCTTTGTACTCGATGGTGGCGCCGAAGTTGAGGTTAGATGTCAACTCCATGCCTAGGAGCTCGAGCCGATCAGTTACAGGAACCGATGTACCCCGAAAAGTAGGAGTCAGGTCGAAACGACTCCTTTTTGCGGTAAAAAGACACGCTTGTGTTTTGGTGGCGTTAAAAGTGACCAGATTATCATCACCCCACTGGGAGACAAGGCTTAACGTCAACTCTGTCCGCTCTACCAAGGCCTCTCTCAAGGAACGAACTGCGGCCCCGTTGGTTTTTGCGCTGGACAAGTATCTCTCTGAAACAGTACTGTCGTCCGCGTACCCAACAATACCAGTCTGTAGTAGGTCATTGATGTGCAGCAGGAAAAGAGTTGCAGAGAGAACAGACCCCTGAGGAACTCCGGCATCAATAGCCATAAGGTCAGAGGAGCAGCCGTCAACGACTACTCTGATCGACCGTTCACTAAGGAAGTCTGATATCCAGCTACAAAAATCAGCTGGGATGCCATAAGCAGGAAGCTTGCTGAGCAGACCAGCGTGCCAGACCCTGTCGAAAGCCTTCGAGATATCAAGCGATACAGCAAGTGCTTCGCCATGTTTCTCGATGGCTTCGCCCCAGCGGTGCGTGACATACACAAGAAGATCACCAGTTGACCGTCCCCGGCGAAAGCCATATTGACGGTCACTGAGGAGATCATTGTCTTCGAGGTAGGTCAGCAACTTACTGTTCAGTACCCTTTCCATAACTTTGCATAGAATGGAGGTAATGGCGATCGGACGGTAATGGGCAGGGTCAGCACGGTCGCCCTTTTTTGGGCACTGGTTGTACATTAGCAAGCTTCCAGGATTTTGGTACCGTGCCTTTTTTAAGAGAGAGGCGGAACAAACGTGTCAACACAGGAGACAGTTCAGGCGCACACTGCCTCAACACTCTCGCCGGAATGCCATCAGGCCCGCTGGCCTTATTCACGTCTAGACTGCACAATACTCTTCGGACCTCTCTAATGTGAACTGCGATCTCCGGCATCGTGGAGTCACAATGAGGTACTGTAGGTGGTTGCTTGGAGCCAGCGTGCAGACGTGAATTGCTTGCAAAGAGAGATGCAAATAAATTTGCTTTCTCTCTTGCGGAGTGGGCCAGCGACCCATCAGGTTTCAGCATTGGAGGTAAAGTGGGACGACAGAAATTCGCTTCGGCCGCCTTAGACAGGGACCAAAACTGTTTACTACCCGGAGGGTGCGATGCCAGCTTGGCCCCAATACGTCTGACATGGCCAAAACGTGCCTCACGTAAAACCCGCTTGCAGGACTTAGCGGCAGTGTTAAAGGCTCTCTTCTTCGCGCGAACCCTACGAGCTCCAACTTTACGGTCGCGGGCCTTGACCCAGGCTTGGTAGGCAGACTCTTTTCGGGCCTCAGCGTGGGCGCACTCTGCATTATACCAAGGCCGGGATTTATGGCCGAGTGGGATGTCGGAGAATGGAATAAAATACTCCATTCCCTGCCGAATAACGTCCGCAACCTCGTCCTAACCTATGAGAATGAAAAACCTATGAGAAGTCTATGGTCTCAAAATAACATGGTCTCAATATTGTGCGTTATATTTGTAGTTGGAATGTATGGAAGAACTTGTTTTTGAACTACAATGTTAATTGGGAAATTACGGAACCCTTCATTGTCCGTGTTAGCAACCTATTTAGCCGGTTTTTTTTTATTCGAGAAGATTTTGAACGTACCGTTACGATCCATTTTGACTTATCAGGAACCCAGGGCTATTACAGGTAATTACTCAGATAGTTCAGCATATTTCTGGGATTAAAACGCATCTACGACGCTCCCTTGGTATGTCTCTAAGCGGCAGTAATCAATTATTTCTACCATTTATTGGAAATTACATTACAATTAGTGACATGAAATGACATCACATTATAGGGCAACTTGTTGGTTGGTGACCGTCCCATGGTTCACGTGGGCGAGCGACTGGTCCCGCCGCCCGCATACTTGTATGAAAAAGTCGAACTATAATTTTATGTCACTAAGTTTTTAATGTAATTTTGACTATAAAGACGTGTAATTGTAAAAATGTTTGTATGAACTAACATACGGAAATAAATATCATTTATCAGCTAGTTTGCCACCCATTAGCCTAAAAAAACAGGGGTAAAAAAAATGTCACCCTCGCGAAATCAACGGCGCGGCGTCTGATTAGTATCCAAATAAAACCTAGACATAGCTTCAAAAACCAAAAACTGTACTGTAATACTGGAGTCCCGAATCCCAAGTCGCGGCCCCAACTTACTGGCACCATCGTAGCGGAACAAGGGAGCCATGAATCAGGGAGTGTCGACACCAACGAAAATACGAAATACTGTGTAAATCTTCGTATACGGATATGTCAATACTTTTTCATACGATACGGGATTAGGTAGACTATGCCTTGGGAAATACTAAATGTCTTTTTATCGACTTCTTCTTGGCTAATATCGGAATGTAATACATAGATATTTCTTTTTTAGGTTTAACTTAATTTTAATTTAATTTAGTTAATGTTAATAATCATCTTGTAATTCGATTATGTAAATAAACGATAATAATTCATAGATATCTTTCGGCTGAAATGATATATAGGCTGTTTTAGTTTTTATCTTTTAGACGTTTAAAGTTATTATCTTTTATTTTTTTATTTCAAAATTTCAATCCAGAACCGATCGAAATCTCTGTGAATCTGATACCGATGCCATCAGCAAGAAATATTCCCGTTCCTTCGAGAATAACTGCGCCTCAAAACTTGCAACACAATTTAACAACACCACCTTTGAAACTGTTCCACCTCTCTTAACGTCTTAGAAATAAGGGATAGTTTGGAAAATTCTGAGTGCATAGTGAGATTTGTAGTGTCTATCCAAAGAAATAGCAACCACTTATCATTTCTCGACGCGTTGGTAATAAATACAGGGTTGTCACACAGCGCCATCTGTCTTGCTAAACTCTTTGTTTTGTTATATTTGTATATCTGCTCACTGTTACGAAATTATACGTATTGAATATAACTTTTCATTTGCACAAGACCCTCGCATTTGATCTATCAAATCTCGATAAAAGACGTAAAGATATTGTGGCCCACTCCCCTCGGGTCCGTACGCTTTTCGCCAGGCGTCAGTATAATACTCAATCAACTTACATTTATAATAAATTGAACCTTAAATTAAATATTTACCCCATGCTGCGGTACGATTGTAAAAATACTCTAACGGAATGGCTAAAATCACAAACGTACGATGAAATTGAAGTTATATTAACCAGAATATAAAAATGATGAACCTCTTCCCAACCATAACAAACACCACTTATCCAATCATTAACACACACACACATCCACTCACACCCACAAACCACACACACACAAACACTACACCTACCTCTTTGAACAATTTTTGTAACATCCTACTAGGTACCTAAACTTTTTATTTTTGTTTTTTTTTTACTGTTCCTTATTTTGATTATTGTTTTGTATTTTTAATTATGTCTCAACATTGTAGCTAGTAACGCAGGGGAAGTTGCGAGGTAACCCCATCACAAGTATACTTATAACTTACCGGGGCTGCCTCAATTGTGAGTTGTATAACAATTTTAAGAGAAACAATAAAAACTTTTGTTTTTATTTATTTATTATATAGGCCGTCGATGAATAATGCAGCGTCTTTTTGTTCGATAAAGCTGATATCGGACGCTTCACTTCTGTCTTTCACTCGAAGTGAAACGTCGAACTCAAACTCAAAGCATTTATTTACGAACTTTTGAATTGTAAGGCGCCGCACTGTGGAAAATAATGGTCTGTTTCTGATTAAAAATCAATAACTTCTTTATTTCTGAATATTATGTTCTAAAATTTTGCACAAATATAGAATAGTGTATATGGCTTCAAATAGAATGTAATTTATTATGATTAAATTTAAAATAATAAATTAAAAAATAAAACAAATTCAAAATTATAAAAAATCTCCAATGTTTATTTCTTAACAATGAATACTATTATTTTAATGTTTACAAAAACCAAATATCATATAGTACATCAAAATAAAAATCAAATAAAAAAGCATTTTTTTTAAGATTAAAATCGAACACAGATTAATTAATGAATTGTACTGTTTACTAAATGTAATGTTATTTATACTTGATGAACTTCGGGATCTAAAATTAATTCGTTCACTTTCAAAAGATCTAAGGTGTCTTCATCAAGTTCCTTCACGTTTTTAGTATACGGTTTTCTAATGCTGGTAATGTAAGGATCTGAAGTATAAAGAAGAGTATGAAATACATCTTCGTTTGTAGCGGATCTTGAGCATTTTCTAGCATGATGAAGACGAAATTTTTTATAATCCTTATTGCGAGATTCTTGTGCATCTTCCGAAAGTTGACCAATAGGAAGTACTGCAAAATGCTTTATGACACTTTCTCCATGAATCAAAATTTTGTGAACTGAAGATGGCATGTAATACCATTCATAATTGCTCACATAGATCCTAGCAGTCTCCATAGCATAACTGCCAAATTTTTCAGCATTTATCATTACACCCGATGAAAGAGCTTGCAGAATTATGTAAAGTCGTTTAATCAAATTTATATCCACTCCTGTAATTTCAGCAGAGCAGCTTGCATTGTGAAATATCTTCTGGCAGTATTACCGTCATTAGAATTACCACTTACTTGTCTTGGTTTGTCGATGATCAATCCTAGCTCTTCACGGAAACGCCTTTGTACCAGGGTTTTCTTCTCTTGCTTTAGTCGTTTCTTTTCTTCACTTGTGGCTGACCATGTTTGGAAAGACAGATTATAGGAAATATGTAAAATCATTTCCATACAACGAATCCAGGCGTGCAAAGTAGACAGTCCGTATTGATAAGAATCTTCATTTTCAGGCCTAGCTGTCACTTTTGTTAAATCGTTCATTTGGCGTGGAGTAGCTCCACATATTGTACATGTGGAACCCGAAGGCGTATCTGTTAATACCTGAGCTACTTTACCATCTATCATTGTAAGGAAGAGATCATGCTTCACTTGCACTCCCTCACCTTCTTTGTTAATTAATGATGGACGCAAGGAATGTACTCGTATTTGACCCTTTATTCCATCCACAACGGCTTTAGTTTTCTCGGGAGTTTCTTTACAAAATTCTATTAATATAGGCCGGCAAAAACGAACACATGAAGGTACCGGATTTTGCCAGACAACATCACCTGTTAGCTCGTTAATTAACTTAATAGGCACCAAAGAAGTGATAAATAAATTCGAATCAGAAATAAGTTCACACTCTTCTGGCAGTTTCTGTTTGTACTGGCTTTGACCGGATGAGCCATCACAGCCCCATTTACTATACAGAAGTAAGTTATTCAATCCATTCCTATAGACTGAATCTATTGTCAATATTCTAGCCGCAGTGTGATCTAATAAATCTTGAAATCTTACTATTTCAAGTAGTTTTAACTTCTTGCACTTTGTAATATGGCGGAAGCACAAAACATTTTCGTTCGTTCGTTAAATTTCTCAAGTACAAATATTGTACTTTCGTTAAATCCTAGTCAGTAAATACGCTCAATGCTTCTTCATCCGTTAACATTTTGGTCTGCCTTGCGTCTTCTATGAGACTCGAAAATAAGGTCTTATTTTCACTGTCAGCAAACCTTAATGTTTCCACAAGTTTAGCTTCTGTTCCTTCTCCTATCGAACGTAACCCTTGAAGATATGCATTATAGACGTGTTCAAATCCATATTCATTAAGTAACATTGTATTTTTTCTTCTTTTACTGGATTCTGACAAGTCTGGATAAGATACGCACGGTCTTCCACGTTTCCCAGAAGAAGTAGAAGGTGTGGAGATGGTTGTAACGTCTTCAGAGTCCGGTAAAGTTATTGAATATTCTGATTCCAACCAATTACTGTTCTTCATTAAAAATATATCCTTGTTCCGTGAAGCTTCGTTCCAGCGTTTATTAAAAGCGGGAATAATATGTCTTTGAAAATCACTGAGGATGAAACATAAGTTGTCTTCAGACACATGATATTTTTCTTGCTTTCTCGATTAGTATATTTTAGTTATTTCCATAGTGTAATGTCGTACGGCATTTTGCTGTGGGGAAATGCAGCCGACATTCAGGCTATATTTGTGCTGCAGAAACGAGCCATTCGAGCAATTTATAACCTAAGTTGTAGGCATTCACTGAGGGATACATTTAAGGATATAAACATAATGACAGTCGCATCTCAATATGTATATGAGAACCTGATTTATGTCAAAAAGAATATTAACCTATATTCTAGACACAGCGACATTCATAGCATAAATACTAGAAACAAAGACTTACTTATTGTGCCCAAGACTAGGCTCCAAAAAATTAGTAATTCATTTAAGTGCCAAAGTATACGTTTTTACAACAAACTCCCAAGCCATGTCAAAGAACTGAGCCTCAATAAATTTAAATCATTTATTAAACAGAAACTCTGTCAAAAAGGTTTCTATAAAGTTAAAGACTACTTGGACGACAAAAAGGCTTGGGATTGATTAAGCTACTCCAATGTACCCCCAGGCAACAAACTAATTTTATACTAAATCTATTTTTATACTAAGCGTGACATTGATGATTTTGTTATACTTATACACTAAGACATTAATATTTACTTTTTGAAGTATTATATTCTTTTTTTTTAATTATTGTGAATGTGAAGACTATGTGGATTATTGTTTTTATTATTTCTCTCATTTAGTTTTCATCTTAGTCTGGCAGTTTGAGTCATTTATGCGGCCTACTCAAAAGTCCTTTCTTTGGTATTGTTCGTCGAATCGTTGAGCTCCTTAAGTTCTGAGTTGAGCTGCACGATTACTGACAAATGCGTGCACTGACTGGATAGGTCCACTCAATCTGTGTGGTTTTTTTTCCTCAAAAGACCATTTCAGACACCAATCTACATGGTCTTCACATGATCTGACCAAGATTATGTCTGGACTTTAAAAGAGACTGTGACCTCTGAGTTTGTTTCGGCCTTTCTTCTCAGAGTAGTCAGATAGGAAACGCCGAGCTCATCTAGTTTTTCTTCTAAGTATGATTGACGTGAAAAAGTGTTTGTATAGACCTACTTACAGAAAATAAAATCATTTCATTTCAAATCATTTCATTTCATTTCATCATTTTGCAAAACTGTTGATAATGCTTCCAACGATTTTCCTCCTTCGATACACGAAAGTATTATTTCACGTTTAGAACACTTGAAAGTAGACATTTTGAAGAGTCAACAAATGTAATTACACTTCTGTTAATTCACCACTATTTTGTTATTTACAATGGAATGAAACCACTGTTTATATACTATTTGAAATATGAGGGTGCACAAAATGCACACTCATTTTGTTGATTAATATTTTCACACGCAACATGAGTGCAAAAAAGATAAATGCCCTAATATCAATGATAAATTACAAAACTTACCGCAAACTATTGATGTAAACAGCAACATTTCAAACCGCAATAGATAGCGAGCGGTTTTCCGTTTTCTGACTCTTATCACATTTTTATTAATTACTCCGAAACCCGCAAATATCCGCAGCTGTTATTATTTGATTATGTTTATGGATAGTTAGGCTACAAATCAACATTAAATGTAAAGCAGGGGTAAACGTGGGTAACTGTCAAAAGTCTCGTTGAACTTTAAAAAAACTTTTTTTTTCACCATATTTTATTTTGCAATTATTTTAAGGTGAACCTTAACATAACATTAAATACATATTAGCTGTTTCATATTCTTCAAAAGACGAGGTTTCCAGAAATATATAATACATTTACCTTTTCCTGTAACGTATAACAATAAAATCGATTTAAAAGTGATGAAGTGAACGGGCCTGACATGGACGTCCGTCAAAACTATAAAGTTTGTGGTGTTGTAAAAAAATCATTTCATTTAATATTTATAATTTTTTGATATTATAGACTAGTTTGGTCCTTAAACTATTGAGTAAAATAAAAAAAGCATGCCAGTAGCGACATTGACAAAAACCATTTTTAATCAGCAGTTGTTCTACGATTTTCCATAGTACGCCGGTCAGTCAGAAATACGAAGCTAGTTGCCCATTCCATAGGATAGTAGATACCTATGGAGAAGATCGGGCAAGAAACTCCATGGACACTCTTTGAAGACAACATAAATCAAAAGTGAAAAAGGAATTCATCAGTGAACCGGTCCAATGAAGTTGGATTTCAGCACTCGGCATCTTTCACACGCCTACCTAATGATTTAATAAAACAAATTATATAAAAAAAAACCCGACTGCAAAAATACATACCTAACTGAAAAGAGAAAAACAAGCATTATAATTGATATAATTTTGGTATCGCAGCTTTTATTTGATATCAATATTGTTGAAATTTATTTAAAAAAAAACATTTCCCTGCCTTTCTTTTGTATTTGCAGATGCAATATATAAAAACTAAATAGCCTATGTCACTCCCACAATAAAGACGAATCTAACGACCTCATATGTTAAAATCCATCAAGCCGTTTAGGCTACAGAGCGTGCCAAAGAAATAGACAAACATACATACATACATACTCTCGAAAAACATTATCCTTCTGGGTCAGTCGGTTAAAAATTAAATGATATGAGCAGATGAACGTTCCTCGGTATCGTGTGAACGTGGAATGAAACTAATATGAACATTCACTTGAATGAACCGTCTGATATCAGCTTAAAGATGGTTGCTTCCTGTGATGCAGGAGGATTGGCTCAGCTCATCTTTCTTTTGTGGTGTGCTCGAGTACTATATTGAACATCAGGTGCAAATTGAAGAATATTGCGATGGAATTGGAGATCTTTATAGCGACAAGGTACCATGTTGCTAAACAGTTTCCTTAGAGATTCGCGTCTGCAGAGGCTGTACCTCTTTTGCAGAATAAAGATAGAATCTATATGCAGACCGTCCCCAAAGCAAAAAACCGTATGACATGATGTTATAAAAGTAACAATATTTTTATTTATTTGGGCAACCAATATAGTATTTACAGAGTACATGTGCATTACAGTATTGTATTCCCAATAATAGGTTTTCCTGTATAACTAGGACAAGTATAAAATCTGCGAACGGACTACTAAGAAATAGTTAAATTCAAATGGTGCAATTTAAGATATTACAAGTTAAGATAAAATTTTAAAGAAAAAGAAGGTTTGATTATTGAGAAAAAATAGTTTGGATAAGTTAGATTTGTAGTTTGTCATTTGCCTTCGTTTATGGTTTTTATTATTTGTTTTTTGAATGTAGGTTTATTACAGTTAAATAGATCCACTTGAGAGAAATGTGTGTTATAAATTCGAGCGTGCCGAAAATAGCCCAGTCTCACGGTACCCACATATGTTATTTGTCATTGAATGCAAACTTTCCTATATGTCCCTATTTATCCCCATAAGAGGATGAATTTTCTAGCCTTCCTTATAAGGCAGGCTATCTAATCCGTTATACAATTATTGTTAGATTTGTAAGGTTTTGTTAATATTACTGAAACGACATCGTTTAAAATCTACTAATCAAATCGATCTACGGTTTAAAAATTATGTACTGGCCATACTGACGGCGGAAATTCGTATTTAAAAAAAGTGGGGAGATTTAATTGATTGCTCTGGGCACACTGGTGGCGACGGTTGCGGTGACTTGGCAGTGATCGGGCACTTTTTGATGGGTGTTGCCAGCGAGCGGTCGTCGTGTTGTGGTATTAGTCCGATCAAGGGGGCTTATGTTACCCGAAAAATTCTCCCGCCTATTAAACTTGGTATATGATGAAGTTAGGTAATACAGTTTACATATGTACAATAAGCCAACAACTTTTATTACGAGAAGTTAGTTATTTTTACCTAAACATGAAAATCGCTTATAACTCTCTGAGAATATTTCCTCAGACTGAAATACTTTCTGTATACGTACGTATGTACTAGTTAGAATAAGTACGTAAAGGCATCCAACATTTTTTCGATTTCAGAGATACCCCAAATGTAACTTTTGTAATGTAGCAATGACATGAATATTTACTCTGTGTAGTATTATATTGTTTTAATTATTGTAAATGTGAAGACTATGTGGATCATTGTTTAATTTTGTTTTATTCTCAGTTAGTTTTTAACATGGTCTGGCAGTTTTGAGGCGACTGACAAATGCTGCACGCATTTGTCAGTCGTTGACTTGACCATGTCGATTGGTGTCTGACTGGACAGGTCCACACAATCTGTGTGGTTCTTTCATCAAAAGACCATTAATTTCAGACACCAATCGACATGGTCTTCACATGATCTGACCAAGATTATGTCTGGACTTTAAAAGAGACTATGACCTCTGAGTTTGTTTCGGCCTTTCTTCTCAGAGTAGTCAGATAGGAAACGCCGGCCTCATCTAGTTTAAAAAAATATGTTTTGACGTGTAAAAGTGTTTGTAAAAACCTACTTACAGAAATAAAATCATTTATCATTTATCATTTAACATTTTGCGTTATAACTTCTACTGAAAAATTGGTCTGCTAATTGTTATTTTTAATATGTTTTTATATCCTTAAATACATAGCTTTGTTTAGTTATCCAAAAGATTTTCCTTTTTAATCATATTTTTTTGATTTTTGCTTAACTACGTAATGTGAAAAATAACTCCGTCAATTTTTATACCTTTATTAGTCATATGATTTAATATTAAAACAGATTTACCAATTATCCAACAATTCTTCGAACGTTTGTGTATATTTTTTGGATATGTTCGCTGATTTATGCTAAAGCGTAATGGTTGACCTTCACCTGTACTGCTTTGCCACGCACTAGTGATGGATTATTTAGCATTTATATTCACTGTTAGCATGCGAATGCTCATTTAGTATTTAGCAAATGAAATTTAGTTGCGAAATTCTGTGAAGTGCGAAGTGAATTTATTGCTTCATACCTTTTTATACTATCATATGCCAGAGCGCCGCCGCGCCGTAGCGGCGACGCACGCAGCGGAAGCGTGCGTTCTCCGTCGCACCCACGGGAAGTCGGGAATACTACCTACATTACTACCACGCACTTCTGCAATAGTGAAGGCGAGTTTGGTGGCCACAGCTTAATATGCACAACTTACAACGGGTGTTTAGAAATTGGAAATTTTAAAAGGAACATTATTTTATTAAATGCATTTAAAATAAACGTTAGATACTTCCTGAAAGACTTTGTACAATATGAGAAAAAAGGGCAATAAGTCTAATAATGTTTAGAAAAGCATCAACTGAGGCGAGAAAAAAAAAGTTTCGTTCAAAAGTGTTTGAACAATATACTTATGGGAATAGGTAATTGCTCAGGTTAATTCAATACGTTTATTACTTATGAGTCGGTGTATTTTAATAAAAGCCAATGGAAATTCGACCTAATACCAAAGTTTTTACAATCTCAATTTTTGCTAAGTACAAGTATTGCCATCGCTTAGCAACGATCGGTTGCGGGTGTGTGGAGGGGTGCGGGACGCTCGCGCAGCGGTGCGTTGGCGCGGGCGGCACATTTTTTTCGTGATTTTACCAAGAGGTATTTTGTGTTTATATTATAGTGTTTTCTACAACATAATTAAATGTTGCCGGTGAACGCTGATGATGAAAAAATGAACAGTAAATTTTTTACACAGAATTTTCCAGAAAAATGTTATCAAAAAGGGTGTAGGATCATCAAACTGAACAACTTTCTCCGTAATCGCGAAAAATTCTCAACTGACAGTAGAAAATTGTCAACTTCAATACCTACTGGACGCAAATGTATTGTTACGTGTTTTTTTTTTCTTTTATTATTTCGATCTACAATCAGCCCTTTATTTTTTTTTTGGGTGGGAAATCCTCAAATAACTTCTCCCGCTCTGGGCGGAGCGGAACGGTGTGTCAGACTCTTACTAACTAAAACCCACCCATATTCCTTCCGTTGCCTGTGTTGCCAGGGGCCTCGGTGACCCTTTAATACCTTCCCGCGACCCCGGCAGGCATTGGCCCTAGTGGACCCCTACATTTGTGCTGACGACATCTCTTTGAGGCGCGCGTGGAATACAACGCGCCATCGACCCGGGCCTGGTCCTTACCGGACGGTGAGCTATCCATTGCTCACCGTCCGCAAGCCCGCGCATACGGTGGCCGGGATTCCCGATGCCCAGGGCGTATCCTGCGGCGGCTAGGGGCGAGAGGGCGCGAAATTTGCCTTTCCTTCAACCGTCCCGCCTCTTCCTTCGCCAGCATTACTGCTTCGCAGAAGGAGGTGACAGCTGCCCATGCCCTCTCGCTCCGTAACATGGCCTGAACCAGGGCCGGATGCGAGAGATCTCTGCCGCCGATCGCCTCCACGAGGACACGGCGGTGCTCTGCCCAAGCCGGGCAGACCTCCACCGTATGCTCCACCGTGTCCTCCGGGACAATCAACCCTTGAGCTTTAATTCAAACTTTAAGCAGTTCGAGCTTGTTCACATCCTGGGATGCGTCATCTCGTTATTTGATTTATTATTGTTGGTTAGATTGGCGATATTCGTTCTCTTTTAAGTCTGTTGGTACAGTGTGTACAGCGAGTTCAGTTTTATGCCGTTGAAGTATTTCCTTATAACTCTTGCAGGACCTTTCTACAACCTCCTTGATAGTTGGGATTTGTAGGCATTCATGAACTTCAATGTTTTTTGAACCAGGGTGCACCACTTAAGGTGTTTAGTGCTTTAATTTGGAAGCGCTGTTTTATCTCAATATTTGAGTGGCTTGCCGATCCCCAGAGCTCTATTTTATATGTCCATACAGGTTTAAGGATGCATTTGTAGATTAGAAGTTTGTTTTCGAAGCTTAGTGATGACTGTCTGCCTGTGAGCCAGTGAATTTTTCTTAGTTTTATGCTTATTGCTTGGTCCCTTTTGGCCTTTACATGTTCACGCCAGGTAAGTCTTCTGTCGATGTGCCTACCTAAGTATTCGTAGGGCGAAGGTAATATGGACAGACTTGGCAGCACTAGTCTTGATTCTCTACTTTCTCAGCCATGATCCAATCTTGTTTGCTTTGAGGTGGTTAGGTCAACAGGGTAGACTATGTACAGAACAGGGCCCAGCATAGAAACCTGGGGAACGCCAGCTTCTATGGGATAGAATGAAGATAGGTAGTCTCCAGATTTAACTTGGAACATTCAGTCTTCCAAGTACGACTTGAACAGCATGTAAGCGGTGTGTAGTAAGCAAATTTATAGTTTCATTTTTAGCTTGTTGTATGTTAAGAAAAGCTGCTGAGCAGTACTCCTTTCTTTCAAAGGATTGCCGGATTGTGTGAACCACTCTATGTATTTGTTCTGTCGTTCCATGGTGTACTTGGAAACCAGATTGATGCTCTGGGATTGTCCGTTGTTCCTCAAGTAGAAATCGTTGTAGCAATAAGTTCTCTAACAGTTTAGACAATATGGGAAGAAGACTTATTTGTCTGTACGTGGAAACTTCAGTAAGGGGCTTTCCAGGTTTACCTACCATATTTATCATTGAGACTTTCCAGATTAAAGGAAAATAGTGTAGTCTCAACGCTGCACTGAACAGAATGGTTAGCAAGACAATTCTTTTTCTCGGTAGTTGATTAAGGACTTCTCATGTAATCAGATCAAAACCTGGAGCCGTTTTCTTCTTCAAGTTATTAATAGCTTGCCAAATTTATCTTGGGGTACACAGTCGCAACGGTAGAGACATTTGCTGATCACTCAAGAATTTTGTCAATTTCTTCTTCTGGATACATGATGACGGGTTCATTTGGTTTGAATACATCTTTTAAGAATTTAGCAAATAGCGCGGCTTTATCAGCAGGTTTTCTCACCCATTCACCATTTGGCTGTCTTAAAGGAGGCCTGAGTTTTTATGGCCGTTTTAGTGACTTAGTTATTTTCTATACGGAATAGTCAACTACTTTGTGGGGTGATAAAATCTTTAGTTTATCTTGCAAAGTGGCGTTATCGTATTCTTTAAGCGTTTTCTTTAATTCCTTTTGTGCTTTATTGAGGGCTCTTTTATCATGTGCGTTCCTGCTTGTTTGCCATCGTCGTCTCAGTCTCCATTTTACAGCTACCTTCTCCCCTACTTTATGTGTATAATCCTGTTCTTGAGGATTGTGTTTTATAGATGGTGGATGCGCGATTTTCAGAGATTTTGCGTTGGTTTTACAAAAAAAACACAAATGTATGGCGTACAATACTGTTTGCAGAGAAATTGGGCGAAAAACGACAGTTTTTACAAAGAAAAGGGTGCACAATACCTTACTGGATGCGTTGGAGGCCAGAAGCGACGATACGTATGCAATTTCACGAATGTTTCTTATTTCTTCGAGTTGCAAGCGCGACGCGTTTTAGAATACAATCGACATATTTTTTGTCTTCTCTCGTTCATATTTCGTAAGAAGTGACGCGATTTCGCGGTTCGGTGCCGCTTGGTGTACCCATCGTGCTCACACGCGAATGACTGTCAATGCCTTTGAATTAATAGATATAGTTGGTATTGTAACTTCCTATCTCCTAAGCAGCCCCGGATCTAGGTTTTTTTGAGGCGGGACAAAACCAACCGGGGCGCCAGCGCTGTGGTAAAAAAATAAAGGAAATCATGTCGCCTTTGGCGTCGAAAACGGCACGCCCGGCGCCCCCACTACGCGGCGTAACATTTCTAAAATAAATGACTTTTTCCAAAATTGTTTTACTGGTTTGCCACGGCATAGGTCTGTTGCACCAGATAGAAAGCTAGCCATTTTTATATCGCCAAATAAAAGCATGTGCTTTAAAACTGGAAGGTTCCTGACAGAGTCCAATGGCACCCGCCCGCAACCCGCTCTTACCGTTTGACGACCTATGCCTACGCTATGGAAAGATAATAAGTGCGGCGCGTCTCATTTATTGCCAAGTTGTGGAGCGCTGGGTGGTGCACTTGTCTGGCTCTTGCATTTGCCGCCCTCTGAAGTAGGCGCCCGGGGCACGGGCCCCGGCTTGCCTCCCCCTAGATCCGGGGCTGCTCCTAAGATAGGAAGTAAGGAAAGGAAGTTAAGAAAAAATAGGCAGGAAATGACAATAAGTACTAAAATTCTAATCGGATCAGCGCAACCACGGAGTAGACATCCAAGCGGCTGTTTGGATCAGGTTAGTTGTATACCCGGCTACATTTTCTATGTTTCCTCTGTCTTGAGGGGCATGTGCGAGTTGGTATTTTCTTCTATAAAGTTCTTCTTCTATAGACTGCCAGTTTGTTTTACGATTGTAAAGCGTCTCGCGGGGCTCTTTACAAATAATTGTGGTGCTTAGTGTGCATGCTACTGCTGAATGATCGGTGTTACCGTCCAGACATGATTTGACTTTTGTGTATAGTTCTGACATTACTTTAGTAAGAAAGAAATCGATGAGGTTAGGTGTTTTGTTGGGATCAGGTGGCCAGTGAGTTGGCTCTCCTGTAGGTCAGTATATTGAGTGAATTTGAATCTATTGCCTTCTTCAATTCTCTGCCTCTGGTTGTGGTCAGTATGGAGCCCCAAAAGATATTTTTGGCATTCCTAGTTAGTGCTAGTTGTGCTTGGTTTATTTCCAAGCGAGGAAGTTCTAGGTATTGAGATAAAGAGGCTCGGATGAAACGCCTGCTCTATAAGATTCCTTGTTGTGCTGCCAGTAGCATTTTCTGTCACAGGGGCCTGGTTACCTAACCATGCGCAGACTTCGGTAACCAATTTTCCACTCGCCCGGGTACCTGCGAGCGCCGGGCGTTCGGATCGCATGTCAAATCGACGTCGTTATCATTCAGACTTTCATTTTACTAGTTGGGACTTACATACAGCACTTTCCCAAGGTACAGGTAGGTAGGTTGCACTTTTGGAAGGGCTTTAATCCTACCCAGGCCTGCGAATGCCTGTGGGCAGGTTATTTACCGCCGCCTGTTGCTCGGCGTTGCTGCTAATTTAGTACCAACCGAGGGACGCGTATAGGGTGGGTCTAGGAGAAGGTGGTAAAACTTATGGACGGGAGCAGCTTTATCCCCCTTATGGGACGGCTGAAATTTTTTTCGCGATTTCGATGTTGGTCCCATGGAGAAAGTTGTTCAGTTTGATGGTCTGTACCACACCCTTAAATTTGACCTCATCTTTCTGGTACAGCCTGTATATTGTTAGGACACTTTTGAACGGAACTTTTTTTTTCTTAACTCGATATCTCCTCAGTAGGTGCCTTTCTAAACATTATTATACTTATTGCCTTTTTTTCGCATATTGTAAAAAGTCCTTCAGGAAGTATCCAACGTTTATTTTAAATGCATTTAATAAAATAATATTCCTTTTAAAATTTCCAATTTCTAAACGCCCGTTGTACGTTGTGCATATTAAGCTGTGGCCACCAAACTCGCCTTCGCCTACAGTATTGCAGAAGTGCGTGGCAAAGCAGTACCGAGCGGTCAAGTGAAGGTCAACCCTTACGCTTTAGCATAAATCAGCGAACATATTCTAAAAAAATACATAAACGTTCGAAAAATTGTTGGATAATTGGTAAATCTGTTTTAATATTAAATCATATGACTAATAAAGGTATAAAAATTGACGGAGTTATTTTTCACATTACGTAGTTAAGCAAAAATTTAAAAAATATGATTAAAAAGGAAAATCTTTTGGATAACTAGACAAGGCTATGCATTTAAGGATATAGAAACATATTAAAAAATAACAATTCGCAGACCAATTTTTCAGTAGAAGTTATAGCGCGAAATGTTAAAAGTTACATTTGGGGTATCTCTGAATTTGATAAAATGTTGGATGCCTTAACATACATATTCTAACTAGTAAAACAATATAATACTACACAGAGTAAATATTCATGTCATTGCTACATTACAAAAGTTACATTTGGGGTATCTCTGAAATCGAAAAAATGTTGGATGCCTTTACGTACTTATTCTAACTAGTACATACGTACGTATACAGAAAGTATTTCAGTCTGAGGAAATATTCTCAGAGAGTTATAAGCGATTTTCATGTTTAGGTAAAAATACCTAACTTCTCGAAATAAAAATTGTTGGCTTATTGTACATCTGTAATCTGTATTACCTAATTTCATCATATGCCAAATTTCATAAGCGGGAGAATTTTTCGGAATCTCCATACAATAAATATCCTCGTAGATTGGACTATATTGTGGTGATTGATTTTAAGGAATAAGTTTTGATGATAATAAGTTTTCAAGGTTAACTGTGGTTATTTCTGAGCGAACCTATAGATTTTCATTATTCTATTATTTATTATTAATTATAAAGAATTTTTATGCTAAATTTCATGCTTCTAGACGCTCTAAGATGCCGTGATCGTCAGTGAATGAGTAATAATGAATTTAAAGATTTTTATTATGTAGATTTTTATTTGGTTATAAACTGCATTTAAAAAATAACAGGTCAATGGGCACTGTGATAATAATAATGGCATACAGTCGAAAAGCGTTTAATGAAATTGATTATCCATGCATACTCGATTATTCAGCATATAGGTATATGCTAGGTAGTCGAGTATTCATGCTGTTTCAATTTATTTGTTTATTTATTCAATAAGTACTTATACTAATAGCATATAACGGCTGTGTGTTTTAGAGGCCGAGAACTTGAAATTGAAATAAGACAGAAAAATATTTTTAATATCCATGATATTGACTTTATCTGAGAGATAATTTTTGTGGCATTATTGTTTGAATATGATTTCGGGTATGTGGCCAATTTCGTGGCTATTCTCAACTGAACTCTTTACATATTAGCTTAAATCATAATTTAAAACTAACTAGGTTAACCTATTGACCGCCACGTCAAAAAAGCAGAAATATGCCCTCGGCGCCAAGCTACGAATAATATTCCTTAAAATCTGTCATGTAGTGGTGACCGTGGCGTGCTGGGCACATTTTGTTCTTTCATCTATACATGACTGTGGCGGTCAAAAGGTTAATGTTTTCAGAAATTATAGTCGTGCATAACGTTCAAAGAAAAAAGACATTGGACAGAAGCTGCTTACTAAACTGGTGGTAAACCTTCTAAAATAAAAAAAACATGTTAAAAATAAAATACATGTTAGTGTGGACAAAAATGTCATAGAGAAATATAACACTTATCTAAATTAACAAATAAACAAGAAAAAAATTTAGTATTCTAACAAAAAAGTCTCCCTATGTTACACTTTCATTGTGGAAGTTTTCGGTGCTTTCTACGTGTAACCGGGAGACGTACGTCGTGTTTTCCAATGTAATACATAAAATTATGGCTTTTGTTCTCAAACTGGTAGAATGTTGCCCATTTTAGTTTTCAAATAACTCTATAGACAGTAGTGCATGAACAAGGAGCTTACTTTGTGAGAGACTGGAACCTGTGGTAGGTTTATAAAAACCCGTATTACAGGTCACCAGGGCCCTCCCGCGGCTAGATGCCTGTTCTTTGCATACACGGCATAATAACAATGCAGGATACTGACTAAAAATAAATTAAGAATCAAAATATAAAAAGATAATATAAAAAGTAACAAATACAAAAAATACTAAAAGTTTGGGGAAACACCAGAGTGTGTGAGTAACCGGAGAAAGTGTATGAGAGAGAAGTAAGAGGGTTGGAAGCACACTGGAAGCATACTGCACAGCTGGAAGGTTGTGTTTGACTCTCGAGGTTGTTAAGGTATAATACCGTGCTTTCAATTAAAGATTTATCAGCTCCAAGCTAGTAGCTCCAAAACCTACCTATTGGTATTTAAAAGAATTCCTAATTTTGAGACTTTGACACAGTGCTTTTCACAACATTGACAACACCACCTCAGTTGAGTAACGCATTTTATTTCACAATCCGAAGGATCTTGAAAGAAATTTGTGTCATATGTTTGAAAGAATTGGCTGTTCGACAACGTAAGTGACAAAATGAATGTTGTCGATTTTTTTAAATGAAAGACATTACAATTGTTAGTCAGTTACGCAATTACTCGTAGCCCGTAGGTGAACCCACTTCACATCATATCTAGTCAATACGATGTGAAGTGGGTTCACATGATTTCAGAAGAAGCAGTTAGATCTGCCATCTCACTCTATATTCATGAATACAAAGCCAGTTGTCGACTCACTAAAATATATTATAGTGTAAAGTGTTCCCCTGTAGATGACTTGCAAATTCCCTTCGTGCTATATTCCTAAGGCGCCTGCCCCACATCCGACGAGGAAGCGACTAGATTTCAACGATTTTCTCGCTCAAGAAACGTACAAAAGGTTTTAGGTCGCGCGGAAATTAATAAATGTCGTCGCAAGCGATTTCAAGACGATAACATTATCAGACAATCCATTGATTTCATAATATTGGTCAAACTGTAACTTAATACTTATTGGCGTGCATTTATTTTATGGTTTTGTGTTTCGTAGCGTTAATTACTTAGCATACGATTTGTATAGAATCAAGTTTATATAACTAAACAGACAGGTGTGCTGCTGGAGAGTTTGTTGCGCCACTTCTTCTTCCCAGCTAAAGCACTAGGAAGTGGTGTAGGGCGGGCGTTTTTGGGGGATTGTCTTATAAAATTTTGACGTTCGAAAAGTGCTGATTCTTAGTCTAGTTTGAATAAATGACTTTTGATTTTTATTGGTTGATCGGTTAGTACAGTGAACGCCGTGAGCTGGCGCTTTAATTTCCCGCCATACGTACACGCGGACGATCGAAAACGAGGGATAGATCCCAATCACATTGCTGTAGCTGACGCCATATAGTACAGATCATACGATCGAAACTGTCACGTTCACCGTACAAGCTTTTGTTCCTTGCTATTAATAACGATAACTAATGTAATTTGCCGAATAAACGTGAAGACTGTGATTCTGTAATCCAACTTACGTTTTATTGGTTTGCCTGAGTACCCACCTACCTCATGAAACCCGCACCAAGAAACAATGATGGTGATTTCATCGATACGCCCACGTTCCAGCCGTCATATATTATATTAATAGTTTCTCGCTGACTGTTCACATTGCCCGCTAGAACTCGTTTGTCGCAGCAACAAGGGCTATTAAAGAGAGTACTCGTTCAGCGGCGCTCGCTTGACGGGCAGAGCACTCGCTGAGAGATTCACGTTTGGTATATAATAATAAATCATTTTAGGCGACACAGGCGTTACCAGCAAGCAATAGCACAAGCATAAGCATACCAGCGAGTAATTGCACGTCGCCGTCACGTTCTGGCTGCTCGTTGCTCGTCAACTCGTTTTTAGTTGCTAGCTATACTTGCTTCTCGTTAATCGCCGGTGGTTAGACTTTTCTTCATTTTGGAATTAGTGTTTGATAAAACGGTTAAGTGCATGCGTATATAAGTAGCTATGATGTGGGTGTGAATGAGATTAGAAAAGAAACAATACTTAACTAAAGATGTTACAAACATTATTTCTTTAAAATATTATAATTAGGCACATAAAAATGTCTATAGGTCGAGAATCTGCAAACTTAACAAACACGAAATAAAACTTATCCAAAACAAACTGCATTGTCCGATGCCCTAATAAGTATACAAATTCAGTTAAAGTTTGGTACAGTGAACGTAAAACAACATTGTTTGTGTTGGCACGGCGAGTGACGCCGGGGCGCGGTTGAGAGTACGGGCTACGCTGCTACGAGGCTACGAGGCTACGCTGCTACGAGGCTACGAGTCTACGCTGCTACGACGCTACGACGCCACGAGACTATGGGCTACGAGTGTTTGAACAAACACTTTTGTATCTAATTTGTAGATGGTATAAGTTACAGACTGAAATATAAAATAGTACTAGATAATACGGAAAATTGACGTAGTGTGTCAATTTGCCTAACAATTAATTTCCCTTACTGTATTCAATTGTACGTGATATGTTTACATACACGTAAGGTAGCTCGGCTTCGAGTCTATCCAGATGCAGCTAAATATCAATTAATGCAACACAAACATGAACCAGTAACTGTACACTAGGGCGACTGATATTCTAAGTTAGAACTGTTTGCCAACTCAAGCTTATTCTGAATATTTAAACTTGGACTAACCAAGTTGAAAATACCCAACAGTTTTCCACTTGCATAGATATAATGAATACATTACAAGATGAAACTCAATTGTCACTCGTCAATTGTGTTACGCGGCCTATTACATAATCAGGGACACAGGCCTCCTCTCTACCTTCCGCCTGACGCAGGTCCTCACCGTACACGGCAGCTTCGGGAGGATCCTGTGTCGGATAAGGCGGGAGGAAACGCCCGGGTGTCACCACCGTGTGGATCGCCCGGAGGACACGGTGGAGCATACGGTGGAGGTCTGCCCGGCTTGGGCAGAGCACCGCCGTGTCCTCATGGAGGCAATCGGCGGCAGAGATCTCTCGCGTCCGGCCCTGGTTCAGGCCATGGTACGGAGCGAGAGGGCATGGGCAGCTGTCACCTCCTTCTGCGAAGCAGTAATGCTCGCGAAGGAGGAGGCGGGATGGTTGAGGGAAAGGCAAATTTCGCGCCCTCTCGCCCCTAGCCGCCGCAGGAGACGCCCTGGGCGTCGGGAATCCCGGGCGGATTTCCGGCCACCGTAGGCACGAGCTTGCGGACGGTGAGCAATGGGTAGCTCACTGTCCGGTAAGGACCAAGCCCTGGTCGACGGCGCGTTCTATTCCACGCGCGCCTCAAAGAGATGTCGTCAGCACAAAGGTAGGGGTCCACTAGGGCCGATGCCTGCCGGGGTCGCGGGAAGGTACTAATTGGTCACCGAGGCTCCTGGTAACATAGGCAACAGGAAGTAATATGGGTGGGTTTTAGTCAGTAAGAGTCTGGCACACCCTCCCGCTCCGAGCGGGAGAAGTTATTTGAAAAAAAAGGCCTCCTCTCTATCTCCCACGCGGGTCCAGTGCTGGTTGGTAGATGTCACATGTATTTTATATTTGCACGCCGAAATTAAAGGCAGAATAAGAGAACAATTTTGTACATTTTACCAACCTTCTGTGCCTTATTTATGCAAATAAATGATTTTGATTTGATTTGTCTTCGAATTGTTGGTTCTAGAACATCCCGGTTTCCTCAGAATGTTTTCCTTCACTGTTTTGAGAGAAGTGGTACAAAGTAAAACGCCTGCCTGGGTTCGAACCACTACCAACAAATCTTAAGTTGGCCAACACTGCTCTGCCACCACGCGGCATATGCAAGATGTAATTCTATTGTTGTTTGACCTGATCCTTTATTATTGTACACCTGAAACCGTGACAAAAATTCAGCTGCACACCAGATTTTTTTCGTGATTTCTGGTTAAGACCATTTTGTCACACCTTGTATAATCAAAGAAAAGAATGAAATAATACGGAAATTGACATATATAAATTATTTTTAACATTAAGCTATTCCATCCAACAGTTTCATTTAAACTAATTCTCAATATCACAAACAGGAAACATTGAAGATATAAATCACAAAACCCCAAGGATCAAAACGTCACATTCATACTATGTAATCTCGGTAAAAGGTATATTGACAGTAACTACGGTTGGCAACACTACATCCTGCACAAATAGATACATACATACATACACACACACACATATCACATTAGAGAACGAATTTATTTGGAATGTTTTAATTGGTCAAGGACAGCTAATGAGACACGATTGATTTTCTATTGTTTGGCACCGAATCGGAGTTGCGCGGGGCTTTACAGGTAATTAAAAATTATAAGAATCTCATCTTCCTAGATGGCTGCTGCAGGTGCAGAAAACCTCAAACGGCGCAAATATAACATTACCTTATTGGGAGCTATATGTTTGAGCCGTTTGGGGTTGAAACCCATGGATCGGACCGTGGAGGGGAGTGTTCATCGAGTTTTTCGGGACACAAGAGGTTAGTCAAATCTTCACGTGAACAGAGGGCTGGCCCATGTTTTGGCCAAAGAATCAGCATTGCCATCCAACGTGGCAACGCTGCCAGCCTTTTGTGCATTTTTCCCGCTGACAGTGATCGGACGAATTTTTTGATGCCCAATGAGCTCTTCCCCTTTTTTATTTTATTTTTCTTCATATACTTGTACACAATTTAAATATGTTACTGTTAGATTGTATATTGTATGTAAATACATATATGTAAATGAAGCTTGAAAACTATTTAGATTTCAGTTATAGAAATTAAATGTAATTAATAATTACTTTTACTTTAGGTTATATTATAACATTTGTTTATTTTTATTTTATTGCTTGATATTATAAATGTTGGAACGCCAACGTATCGTCTCGGAGGAGGGCGCTAATAGCTGCAACACAGTTTTTTAAACGAATGTAGCTGTATATAATGTACCCACTGCTGGGACACAGACCTCCTCTCTGTGAGAGGGAGTGGGCCTTGTCCACCACGCCTTCACGTCCCTTCACCACACAATTCTCACTTTTTAAAACTTCATGAAAATCAATTTTGAGAACGCCAAAACTTAGTCAACAAATAGTCAAAAGCAAACGGCTGGGAGTATCGACTTGGTTTAAATTCCAAAAAATTGTCGTAACTATGCCAAATCTCGAAAATAGTCATTAAGGAATTTCAGAGACATAAAGGTGCTTGCACTGAGGTAATTATGAGGAGATGTTCACCCCACAATCCTCAATAACTTATAGCTATAACTTTGGAATCATAATGCGACCATTTTTTCTAATTTTGGTGACTATTTATAACTATTTCTTGACAATTTTTTGGCGTTCTCAAAATTGATTTTCATGAAGTTTTTAAAAGAGAGGGTTGTGTGGTGAAAGACACGGTAGATTTCACATATCTTCGAATTTTTTGATCTAGGACATGCCGGTTCCCTCACGATGTTTTCCTTCACCGTTTTGAGAGCAGTGGTGATGAAATAATTTACACAAAGTAAAGCGCCTGTCCGGTTTCGAACCTACGCTCTACAAGTCGTAAGTCGCGGCCGTTACCACAGGGCTACCACTGCTCTCAAACCTGTGTCTTGAACCTATTTGTCCAATAAAATATTTGTATTTGTTGTTGTAAAAATATTTGTTGTATCTGCATTAGGGCCTGCCAGTTTATTTACATTTTTTAAAGTAGTTTTGAGAAAAAATATCACAAGCTTGGGGCTTGTGACTAAGTAATAACAGCCGCACGGGTCGATCGATCAGGTTAAGCTACGCTTGCCGCGGTTGGTCCGTGGATGGGTGACCATCTTTACATACAAAGACCCTTCGTGCCTCGGAAAGCATGTTAAGCCGTTGGTCCCGGTTGTCATTTGTAGATCTTTGACAGTCGTTACGGGTCGTCAGAAGCTCGAAAGTCTGACAACCAGTCTTACCAAGGGGTATTGTGTTGCCCAGTAACTGGGTTGTGGAGGTAATATAGGCAGTCGCTCCATTTAAAATACTGGTATTTAGCTGCATCCGGTTAGACTGGAAGCCGACCCCAACATAGTTGGTAAAAGGCAGGCAGATGATGATGAAAAATTGAAGATATATAAACAAAATCTCAAGTATCAAAACGTCTCACTCAACCTCCTAATCTCAGTAAAAACTGCGCGCGGACCGAAAGACCAAAGTTTTATTGTTGGCCACAAGTTGCGACACAGACAGATTGCACGCGAGCTACCCAACAGATAAATTATAAGATTACCTACTTTTATAGGGTTCCGTGCCCAAGGGTGCCAACGGGACCCTATTCCTGAGTCTCTGCTGTCCGTCAATCTGTCCGCCCGCCCGTACGTCCGTCTGTCCGTTTCTCACAGGGCTGTATCTTTTGAATCGTATTAGGTAGACACTTTTCACAGAGTGTGTACTACTATGGACGCTATTAAAAATAAAATACAGTTTAAAATAAAAAAAAAATATGTGTTAAGGCAACGGTGCGGTTTATAAGAAGACAAAAATTGAAATAAGTATGCTAAGATGATTTGGTCATGTTGAGAGGATGGATGAATGGCGACTAACAAAAGGTAGATGTGTAAAAGTGAACGCAAGGCAGATGTGATGTGAGGTTCCTGTGTCGGATAAGGCGGGAGGAAAGTTCCGGGTGTCACCACTGTGTGGATCGCCCGGAGGACACGGTGGAGCATACGGTGGAGGTCTGCCCGGCTTGGGCAGAGCACCGCCGTGTCCTCGTGGAGGCGATCGGCGGCAGAGACCTCTCGCGTCCTGCCCTGGTTCAGGCCATGGTACGGAGCGAGAGGGCATGGGCAGCCGTCACCTCCTTCTGCGAAGCAGTAATGCTCGCGAAGGAGGAGGCGGGACGGTTGAGGGAAAGGCAAGTTTCGCGCCCTCTCGCCCCTAGCCGCCGCAGGAGACGCCCAGGGCGTCGGGAATCCCGGGCGGATTTCCGGCCACCGTAGGCGCGGGCTTGCGGACGGTGAGCAATGGCTAGCTTACCGTCCGGTAAGGACCAGGCCCGGGTCGACGGCGCGTTGTACTCCACGCGCGCCTCAAAGAGATGTCGTCAGTGCATAGGTAGGGGTCCACTAGGGCCGATGCCTGCCGGGGTCGCGGGAAGGTACTTATGGGTCACCGAGGCCCCCGCAACACAGGCAACAGGAAGGAATACGGGTGGATTTTAGTCAGTAAAAGTCTGACACCCCCTCCCGCTCCGCCCAGAGCGGGAGAAGTTATTTGACGATTTCCCACCCTCAAAAAAAAAAAAAAAAGGCAGATGTGAGTGGGAACGCCGGGAGGGGACACTCCAGGAAAACATATAGTGACCTCATTGGTGATGTTATTCAGAAAGGTCAGGTGCGTAGTACTCGCAACCGGTGGCGTGCGTGTATGACCAGATGTATGAAAGTAAACGAAGCAAAAGGTGTATGTAAGGAGCGTAGCAGGTGGCGTTCTATGGTTTCTGCCTACCCTCATGGGAAGAAGGCGTGAGTTTATGTAAATATGTACCTATGTATGTAAAGTATAAAATGAAATGGAGTTCCCATACAAGGAATGTGTTTATTTTTTACTATGGTATAAAAAAACATGTGTTAAATATTGTACGGTGGTACGGAACACTTCGTGAGCGCGTCCGACTCGCACACCAAGTGCGTGTCGGACTCGCTTTTCTATTATTCTATTAATTTGCCCTCCTTGAGGGATACCAGATAAGTTTGTTTGTGTAGGGTCAGCTGGGACGATGTGGGTCGAACGGCTTCGTAATTATTCGGTATAATTAAAACCGCAATTGGAATTGGTAGACTGGCTTCAGATTGGGATTTATGTTACCTACGTTAAGGTATATTGACAACTAGCTTTTTCCCGTGGCTTCGTTCACGTGGGTGCGGATATTATCTCACGAGAATGTACTACCGGGACATATTCTATACCGGGAAGTATTCTATGTTTGAACCCAGGTTATAGACTACCTGCGTGTCAAAATCCATTCAGCCGTAAGGTTTTTTTATACAGTGCTATTTTCATAATAATTATAAACATAAAAATAAAGTAGTAGTACTAAATAGTATGGAGGTCAGAATTATTAAAAGAATACAAATTATTCTTGTATTATTCTAAAAGGATTCTGCTGTCCTCTGGCGTGTTAAGTACCTTTAACCTAAAAAAAACTCATTGCTCTGCAGTACAAATTGCAATAATGTTGCTCAAGATTTGTCGAGATTTTGCGACCCAATTTCTACCATTTAATTCTAGTGCTATGTAATACGTCAGTCCCAATCCGGATTCAACATAAAAAGGTATTTCAAAATAAAAAAAAAGTCATTTATTCAAACTAGGCTGAGAATCGAACGTCAAAATTACATAAGACAGTCCCCCAAAACGCCCGCCCTTCACCACTTCCTAGTGCTTTAGCTGGCAAGAAGAAGTCGCGCAACAAACTCCCAAGCAGTTTCATAATATAAAAAATCCGTGCAAATCTTTTTCAGTTATTCGAAATATTACCCTTACTTTCTACGGACAAGACGAAATTGAAATTGTCTCTCCAGTTACGCTGATTTCCGTTCTGTCAAGACCACACTAGATGACGTCAAAATTTCTGATTTTAAGACTACTGTCAAAATGGAATTCAATTACAATAAATCAATGTAGAATGTGACGGATAAACGCGACCGTATTTTTACATGGACATTCTACATTCTAAATCTACATTCAACAAGGAATAGACGGCAAAAGAAAATGGTATGCAAACAATAAATTAAAATGGTTGATCTGTGGGTGCCTGAGTTCTTGGAGTTTCTTGCCCGTTCTTCTCCATAGGAACCTACTACGCTTTCAAATGGGCAACTAGCTTCATATTTCTGACTGACCGCCTCCTTGACGGTTTGAAAGTGCCTGTAAATAGTTTAATTTAATTTTCACTTCTCATGCTCTAAAAGTTCGTGTTTAAGTTGTGCTTAGCCGACATAAAATCGCTTTTTATGCTCTAGTGCATATTTTTTTTTTTCTAAGACTAAGATAATCAGACCCAACGTGCATAATAAAACGTCGCAGATTAATTAGTCTAGTCGTTATTTTATTTCATTTGCTTTAATTTATATCACTTCCGTATTTTCTATCGTTAATTTAATAAAACCAGGTAAAATAGTAGTCATTTATTATTAAAAACGCAAACGATTTGGCAGTATGAAGAACCCAGTCGAATGACACATGTTGATAATTAAAAAAAACACTTTATCATCCTCCATCTCGGAAAGAGTATTTTTGCTCTTCGATATCTGAGTGCAAAAGCCGTTTTTATCCGCTAGAGGATAAAGTAAATTGAATTTAGAAATTTAGAACATCGTTTACACTAAGTTCGTGAATTCAAAACATCAATAAACCTATTTACTTCTCCCTCCATGGTGCCGAATTTATCTTACAACCTTTTTAATTTGTTAAAAACTCAGACTCGGAACTTTTTTGGTGTACTTTTTTTTAATTTGCTTTGCGCGCGCCATTTTCTTTTCACGCCATATTGTTAAAACCTTAGGTTAAAAACAAGAAACTTGAAAACAAGCGAGAAACCTAAAATGAGTGGTTCTAGCGACGAGGAAGTTTATTTGACGCCAACAGAGTTGACAATTATGTATGCATATCAATTTTATTAATTTATCTACTACAATACTCTTTACGTTACAGGTTGTTCTCATTATTGGTATTAACGGAGCATGTCAAACTAATGAACTAACACAACTTAATGTCAAAAACATTGAGAAACATTCAGATGACTTACTATTAATTAATTTACCTAATACAAAGACAAAAAGAGACCGCAACTTCGTCATTCGCAGGGAATACATAACAATTGTTGAGCTCGTATCAATCCTTACGCCCGCCTAACACTCCAATCAATCGATTTTTTCTACAATATCGCAACAGAAAGTGTGTTAGACAGCCTATGGGTGGTAATAAAGTTGGCAGTATCCCACGAGAAATAGCAACATTTCTTGAACTTCCAGAACCCCTGTTGTACACGGGTCATTGTTTCCGACGAACTTCAGCCACAATTTTGGCCGATTCAGGATCTGATCTTCTGTCCTTTAAGCGCCATGGAGGCTGGAAGTCCAATGCGGTTGTAGAGGGATACATAGAGGATTCCATCCAAAATAAGTCTAAAATATGTAAAAGCATCGTAGGAGCCAACTCACTGAAAGAGCCTCAGTCAGATCCTTGGACTGGCCCTTCTGCATAAAAAATGAGCCGTTACGAAACACCTAACCATCGGCCTCTCTCGCCAACATTTACGCTAAGGGAATCCGATGAATCGGTACAAGTATTAAGTATGATAGATAGTTTACCGAAAAACAGTACACAAGTCACTAACACCAACATTACAGTACCTAACAAAAATATTACACTCAACTTAAATAACTGTAGCAACGTTACTTTAAATTTTTCTTAATTATACCTAAGTATTATTTGTTATAATTTAAAGATTATTCTGTAATACTTACCTATCATAAAGTAGTAGTTAATACCTAAACTGAAATAAAAGTATCTTGTGATTGTAAATGTTTTTTTTAGTGTTTAGTCATTTCCTCGCTGAGGTGGGATGAAAAGTTACATGTTGCAGTCGAATGCAAAGATTTTTGTGGCTGACGAAGTCTTCTTCTTGTTGTCTGTACAGCTTATGCTGACTGTAGGATTTAAGTAGACAAAGTCCGTTTAGCTAAAACCTGCATATTATAATTCTGTGAAATAGTTTTAAATGGCGTATCAAATACGTGGATTTGTATATATAGATTTAAATAAAGTTTGTTTTGTTTCTCTAAGAGATTTTTTAAACATCTAGATCTTGTATTCTCACTGCTGCATCACTGTTCATATTTACCAACATCTTATATAGGCAAAGTATACACTAAACACAGTGATATTCACAATATTAATACCAGAAGTAAGGACAAATTACGTGCTCCATTTCACCGGCTTCACAAGGTTCATAACTCGTTTGTTGGGCTTGGTATTACTTTTTATAACAAGCTACCCTCTTCTTTGCTAGATTTGCCTTTTAATGCGTTTAAAAGTATAGTAAAATTCAACCTTTGTTCAAAGGCATACTATTCTATCAACGACTACTTAAACGATAAGAATTGTTGGTCGCTGTGTTTAACTCAAGACAATGTTTATGTTCTTTCTCCAGAATTAGCTTACTTACTGACAGGTTATATGAGTTCATATAATTGTTTATTTTGTTTGACTGTGTAAGTCAATTTATTTTTAATTTTATTTTCATTTATTATTGACATAATCTACTCATTACCATGTTTTTTTTATGAGTTGTATTGCAATATGTGGTTAGCTATCGACCTCGATAATTGATTATATTATTCTTACTGGAGCAACCGGCAGCAAGTTCGTCATGCTCCCTTAGATGTCACTGCTTGCGGTAGCGTCGGGGGTCGGGTTGCCTCCTTCCCTCAAATATGGCGAGGGAGATAATGGCTGACCTTTGCGTTATGCTCGTGAACGAGTGCTGCTTGTGGTGACTGGTCGTCTTGCTGACCATGGTTTTGTTATTGTTATTAGTAGTACTGTTTCTTTATTTTATTTCAATGGTCCTAGTTTATCATTTGTGACTGAGTTACAGCTATAGCTATATGTGAGCGGGCACGCCATTTATGCCTGGAGGCTTTTATTTAGGTATTCATTTTTGATTCCATTTTTATTAAATTTCTGCTTGAGTATAGTTTTAGATGTTTTTTTTTGTTGTTGGTATAGTGGTGTGCTTGCTGACATATGCGTAATCATTTAATGTTTTAGCGTACTGTAAATTATTTTTGCATACTATATCGCTAATTTCGGGTACACCGGGACGTCGGCGGTGGACACCACGGCCGGCATGCTACGAGGACGGCCCTACGGCGGAGTCGCACTGCTGTGGCGGAAAAGTGTTTTCGATAACGTTTCGGTAGTGCAGTGCGGTAACCCGCGAGTGTGTGCCGTTAATGTTTGCATGAAATCAAGGTCATTTCTAGTGTTCAGTGTTTACATGCTGACGGATAATAGTGCCAACTTAACGGATTTTACGGACTGCCTCAGCCTGGTGAGTGCTATTATCAATGATAACAATATCGAAACTGCATTTCTACTCGGAGACTTTAATTCGCATCCCAATGAACAATTTTATATCGAATTGGATTATTTTTGTCGGGAATCTGAGTTACTATGTGCCGATGTTGAACTGTTAGGAGTAAACTCTGACACTTATACTTTTATAAGCGAAGCGAACGGCTCGAGACGTTGGCTAGATCACTGTGTTGCTACGAAAGCAGCCATGTCCGCTATTACTAATGTTTATGTTAAATATGACGTACTTTGGTCCGACCACTTCCCTCTTTTAATACAATGCAACTTAAATGAAATTAAATCAAAATTGTATAATTCAAATAATAATGAAAATCTGTTAAGTAACAAAATAAAATGGGGTGATAGAAAACCTGAGCAAATTGACATTTATACTAAATTTTGTAATGATAATTTAAAATATATTGACTTTCCAATTGAATTAAGTGCGTGTTGTGACGATATTTGTAATAATTTGGACCACAGAACTATTATTGACAAAATGTATAATGACATTGTTAATATTTTATGCCAAGCAGCTTCTGAAAGTTGCGAAATAAATGTTGTGCGACATAGGAGGCCAGTAATGGGGTGGAATAAGCACGTGAGTGATGCTCACAGGCAGGCCAGGCTCAAGTTTGAGCAGTGGGTGTCTTACGGAAGACCGCGCGGGGGTCGTGTTTGGAGTGAAATGCAAACAAGTCGTAAAATTTTTAAGTCGCGCTTGCGATGGTGTCAGGACAATAGTGACCAAATAAAAATGGGCATGTTGGCGTCGCATCATTCTAGGGGCGACTTTCGCAGTTTTTGGAAATCTACCGATAAACTCAATAGTAGGCCAGGCCTGCCTGTGAGTGTTGGCGGTGCTACTGATGTCACAGGGATTGCCGAGCTATTTAGGCAGCACTTTGCTGTGTCGTCACCGTTGGGACCATCACAGTTTACAGGCGGTGCTGGTTGTAATGGTCAGGAGTACAGTGTCCGGTTTTCGGCAAAGGATGTAAGACATGTCATTATGTCTATGTCGAGGGGCAAGTCTCCAGGCCACGATGATTTAAGTATTGAACACCTTAAGCATGCTGGTCATCATCTGTCCAGAGTCTTAGCGATGTTTTACTCCTTGTGTTTAGGGCATTCGTATCTGCCTGAGCGGATGATGAAAGCTGTGGTAGTGGCAATTATTAAGAATAAAACCGGTGATGTCAGCGATAAAAACAACTATAGGCCCATTTCATTGGCCACTGTTATTTCGAAAGTGCTTGACAGTTTGCTTAACACTCAGCTGGATAAATACCTGAATTTTCATGGTAACCAGTTTGGTTTTAAAGCTGGTCACTCTACAGAAACAGCTATATTGTGTTTAAAGCAGACTGTCAAGTACTACACTGATAGAAGTACACCTGTCTTTGCTTGCTTCCTCGACTTGTCGAAGGCATTTGACTTGGTTTGCTATGATCTGCTGTGGCAAAAGCTGCAGAAAGCGTCAGTGCCAGACGAATTGATTCGGGTATTCCAATACTGGTACAACAATCAGGTCAATGTTGTTCGATGGTCAGGGGCTTACTCGACTCCATACAGGTTGGAGTGCGGAGTGAGGCAAGGGGGGCTAACCTCGCCGAAGCTCTTCAACCTGTATGTTAATGCACTGATAGAGGGGCTCAGCAGCGCGCATGTCGGTTGCCATATTGGAGATGTGTGCCTTAATAATATCAGTTACGCAGACGACATGGTGTTGCTGAGCGCCTCTGTCTGTGGTATGTCAAGACTGATTCGTATCTGTGAGAAGTATGCTGAGGAACATGGGTTATTGTACAATGTGAAAAAGAGCGAGTGCATGGTCTTTCGGGCCAAGAGGAGGTGTCCAGACTACTTGCCGGCAATAAAGCTTAACGGACGCCCACTCAATAGTGTGAATACTTTTAAATATCTCGGACACTTATTAACCTCTGACCTGAAGGACGATGCAGACATTGAAAGGGAACGTAGGGCGCTGTCTGTTCGTGCGAATATAATAGCCCGCAGATTTGCTCGGTGTTCGAGGGGCGTCAAAATAGCCCTATTTAGGGCATTTTGTACGTCCTTTTACACCGGCAGTCTGTGGATGGATTACACGCAGAAACAGTACAGCGCTCTACGTGTCCAATACAATAACGCGTTCAGGGAACTTTTGGGGCTGCCTCGATTCTGAAGCGCATCGGGGATGTTTGCCGAGGCGCGTGTGGATTGTTTCTACACAGTCATGCGCAAGCGGTGCACGTCCCTGGTGCGCAGGGTGCGGGCCAGCCGCAACAGTATCCTGAAGGCTTTTGCTGAACGCTTCGACTGTCAGTACGTGAACCACTGTTGCATGGTTCACGTACTGACTAATGTTAAGATATTGTTTTGACTGTATTGTTGATTTTAGTTTAATTGATTTAACTTTATAATAATTTTAATTTGATTCTATATTTATTTAATTTTATAACAATTTTAATTCTTGTTTTTTAATTTTTATTCTAATTTGTGATGTTGATTTTAATTGTGTTGTTGATTTTTATTGTACACTATGATCCTAAGTTGGTTGAAATAAATAAATAATAATAATATTATTATCTTTTTTTTCTAATTGAACAGACAGCTGTGCTGCTGGGGAGTTTGTTGCGCCACTTCCTCTTGGGCTAAAGCACTAGGAACTGGTGAAGGGTGGGCGTTTTTGTTAGCGCCGAGGGCTTAAGGGGCTTGTGGCTAAGTAATAACAGCCACACGGGTCGATCGATCAGGTTAAGCTACGCTTGCCGCGGTTGGTCCGTGGATGGGTGACCATCTTTACATACCAAGACCCCTTCGTGCCTCGGAAAGCACGTTAAGCCGTTGGTCCCGCTGTCATTTCTAGATCTTTGACAGTCGTTACGGGTCGTCAGAAGCCCGAAAGTCTGACAACCAGTCTTACCAAGGAGTATCGTGTTGCCCAGTAAATGGGTTGTGGAGGTCAGATAGGCAGTCGCTCCATGTAAAATACTGGTATTCAGCTGCATCCGGTTAGACTGGAAGCCGACCCCAACGTAGTTGGGAAAAAGGTTAGGCATATGATGGGTCTTGTTAGCGCCTGAATGTAATGAAATATTATGGGTATTTTTTTCATTATCCTGGCAACCGTACACGCACACAGAAGCACGTGTTCTTACAGCGAAGTCACGCATACATGTCTGCAAACGTGCCTCACATTATTGGTCCGCACGGTCTATCTGCCTTCTGTTATATGATCTGAGAAACGAACAATCAAAACAAAACAAAATGCCGATTGCAGAGTGGAAAAATAAATAATTTTGTAACAATAATGACTAATAATGTTTAGTTGCTATTCGTTTTAGCTACTTTTAATTCCATATCAATGCTGCCTCGGGCTACAAGTTTAGTCAAGCCGCCTTCAATAAGTGATACATTGCAGTAGATACGGCCTTTAGTAAACGGGAAGCCTTTCGGTAATGGTATTGACATGTTTTTCAGATCATATCCACCCTGAAAATAAAAAATAAGTTCGGTTGTATTTTCTGATAGTTTAGGCGGAGTTGTATGTGTAGTAAACATAGAGAGAGTACTATGTAATAAATTAGAGTTAGTTTCCATTACCTTAGAATAAGTTCTAATAAAAAAAATACTCTATTAAATTTTCCCGACCCAAAAGTAAGAATGTTAAGGATTTTCAAACACGAAAACAAATAAACATTGGGATCCTTAAAGTATAAATCCCTATTTTTGGCAAACGAACGAGCAAAAATAGGAATGTCCACAACCGGTGTATTTTAACAGAGAATTAATGAAATAGTATTCGGATCATATTTTTAACATAATTATTATTTGAAACGAGAATTGAGTACTGAATCCTTCAACATTTGCAACGAATTGATGAAATGATAATGAAATAATGTTACATCCTCGGTACAATGCCCCGAGGGCCTTTTTTAAGCTTAACTTAGTTTTAATTTAATTTAGTTAATGTTAATAATCATCTTGTAATTTGGTTATGTAAATAAATGATAGTATTGTTAAAATAATGTTGAAATGAAAAACATTGTTTGTTAATTGATTAAGACGCTGACAACACCTAAACCGCGGTCACTGTCAGATTGCATAGAAAAGAAAGAGAAGCGCGATGACACAAAGCTTCAATCTATCAGACAGTCCACTTAATAATAAGAGGTGTCGAAGCCTATACGCCACCTGCTAACAGAGAAATCGCACGTGCGTTTTTGTTCTAGAGATAAAGCTGTCCAGGCGCATGAGACATTTCAGCTGGTGTGATTTTAGGAAAATTTGGAAAATCCAACAGTGCACAACTCACAGACAGAAACATGTTTACGATAAATATGACGTAAATTATCTAAGAAAATTAATCGATTTTTGTTAATATCTTTTGAACGGTTATGAGTTTGATAACGAACATCAATAGGGCTCATTCGAAGGATGAAAGAAAACTTACAGAAGAAGACTTAGATTAATAAATTGTGTGTGACGGCGTGAATCGTGATGACAAAGAGATACATTTCCCAACGGAAAGCACTACACGTAATTTTTTCATTATATTTTTTGTTATATATGTATGACGGCGCAGCAAGTGGCGCCATCTAGTTTTGTTACGAAGTTACTGAAATCACCCAAAAGAGTGACACTGGCAGGTGACAGTCACTCTAGCAGAGCGTCGCATTGACGTTTGCGTGGCGGCTGTCTTCTGATGACAGAAGATGATGTCAGGGAGGCTGCTGTCTTACCACGTCTACGACGAACTGCTGTATTCCGGCACAATCTTGATGATATTGAAGCTGCTGAACTACTAATACGATGATCACTTCTGGTAAAGTCTATCCAGCGCCATGGCGAGGCAGAAGTGGGATCGAAAAGGAACAGCAGAATGATTGTTTTTTTAACTCGAGAGTCCAAAATTATTGACTGGTGATTATTTTACAATCACCAGTCAATAAGATTGTGACGTAACGTGACCAATATGGAAGCGCTGCTATTCCGAGTATAAGTGTTGTCATTAACGCGTCCCTACTGTCATGTGTACTAAGATCAATATTGCGAAAGGATCAAACTCCTGAAGATTCGGAGCCTATAGTGCAAAAAATAAAAAATATAAATATAAAGTCCAACGCAATATCTTAAAAGTTCAAATCTGAGTAAACTGCACCGGAGTGCGCACTGCGCATATGGAATTCGATAGACAGTGAAATGAAATGAAATGAAATGAAATTGTTTATTCTGTAAATAGGATATGAGAATCACTTTTACACGTCATATTAAAAAATAAGCTAGATGGAGTCGACATTTCCTATCTGACTACCCCTGAGAAGAAATGGCGAAACAAACTCAAGGGTCAAAGTCTCTTTTAAAGTCCAGACATAATCTTGGTCAGATCATGTGAGGACCATGTAGATCTATGTCTGAAATGGTCTTTTGAGGAAAGAACCACACAAATTTGAGTGGACCTGTCCAGTCAGTGCAAGAATTTGTCAGTAATCGTGTAGCTCAACTCAAAACTTAAGGAGCTCAACGACTCGACGAACAATACCAAGGAAAGGACAATTGGGTTGGCCGCATAAAGAACTCAAAATGCCAGACCATCATTAAAACTAAGAGAAGAAAAAAAAAACAACAAGAAATAAATAAAAATGACCCACATAGTGCTCACATTCACAATAATTAAAGTAATATAATACTTTTCAAGGTACATAAATATTCACTTAATTTTGCTTATAATATTCATCAATGTCAATATGTACATATAGTTGTATATAATGATGATTTTGCATAATTTAAATATCAAATTTTATGGTTTTAGCACAAAGCTTATCAGAGCGAGCAGCTCAATCCCAAGCTTTTTTGTCTTCTAAATAATCTGAAATTATATAACAGTCAATAACAGTCAGACTGAATACCAAAATTTTTGTTAACTGAAGAAAGGTCAAAGGGATAAGTAGTTTGAAATACATAGCATCAGATTGGACAAAAACGGCGTTACAAAGACCTGTTTATACTACCACCCTTTCTGCTTTACGAATCATTGCAATGTTCAATTTACGACGCGGGGACGTATCTACTTCTACAAATTACCTTTATGTTATTGTAAATAGTGACAAGTGTGTGTGCATACAGGTCCACATAATGCTTAGGATCCCGTCGGTTCAACCGATTACTGATCAGAGTAAAGTTTTTGAAGGTTTTCGTGTCATACCAGTAGATCGCTGGACGCTCAGTACTGATGTAGGTTATCTATGAAAAAAATGTATTAATTTAGCACCACACTGTTACTGAAATAATAATTTTCTATTTAAACTCAAACAAGGTAAGTACTACTAAATGGGCCAAGATCCAGAGCAGATTGGAGAAATGGCAACAGAAGCTGGAGAATGGTGGCTTGAAAATCAGCAGAACCAAAACCAGTTCTAGGGCCATAGCGCTTAATGGCGCGCTGCTCCCGGTTTGCTCCAACTTTCAGTATCTCGGTTGACTCGTGCAAAGCGATGCCGAAGCAGATTCAGACTGTTAAGCACATAATTAACACTGGATGGATGAAATGGTGGCAGGTTACGGGAGCAATCTGCGACTCCCACATTCCCATTAAACTTAAGGAGAAGATTTATAAAACAATGGTTAGACCTGCTGTCTTGTATTGATCAGAATGTTGGGCCACAAAAGGGATAAATGAAAGGCAGTTGCATGCAGCTGAGATGAGAATGCTAAGAGGGATGTTACCCGAATGAATAGAATAAGAAATGTGTATAAGAAAGAAAGGAAGTCTGAAAGTGACACCGGTGACTGAAAAGTTGTGGGGAAAAAGGTTGTCATTGTATGGACATGTGATGCGGAGGAACGAGGGAAATGTCGCAAGGAAGGTTTTGTGGATGGCTATATGAATAGGGGAAGACCAAAGAAACGATGGATGGACTTTATTAAAGATGATATGGCTAGAAAGGGAGTGACTACCGCGTTGACAACTGATAGAGAAGTATGGAAGAAATAAACATGTTGCGCCGACCCCAAATAAATTGGGATAAGGGCAGGAGAATGATGAATGTAAGTACTTCTAAACTTAAGCGCAGAGGGCTCTATGGTGGACGCCATCATGCGCGTGTAGGCCCTCATGACGGGAAATGCTGTCGCCGAGTGTGAGGTCGTCTTGGCGGTGTCTCTAGACATCGCCAATGCCTTTAATACCCTGCCCTGGAGTTGCATCAGGGAGGCACTCTGGTACCACCGTCTTTCGTGTGGTCGAGGCCTATTTGACGGACAGGGCCGTCATCTACCCCGGGCACGCAAGAGCTGTCGTGTGGTGTCCCACAGGGATCGTTCCTAGGGCCGCATTTGTGGGACATCAGATACGACTGGGTGCTGCGCACTGACCCCCCTAGCTTATTTGATAATTTCCAACCCGAAAAAAAAAGTACTACTAAACTTTAAACATTCGTTTTCAGTTTTCGCAGTGTTTTCGTCAAGGTATTAAAGTCAATGCGTCTTGATCTTTGCACAAATGTTTATTGGCCCTAATTTAATCAAAAATGCTGAATCACTTTTTTATTTAAGAATTAAATACTTTTTAGGGTCAGTACCTCAAAAGGAAAAACTTAACCCTCATAAGATCACTCGTGAGTGTCTGTTTGTCCGTCTATCACAGCCTATTTGCTCCGAATCTATTGGACCGATTAAGTTGAAATTTGAAATCACTTCTTACGACATAGACTGATACTTTATCACTTTTATTTTTATAAGTGAAGGGTAGACTGATAGTCCCCAACGTTTCAATGTTGCTGCCATTGTAACTGTGTAAAATTTTATTGGTTGGTTTTAATTTTACATTTTTGAAGTGTAATTTATATATTTTCTCTGGAATTATCGTTACAGCGGAACCCGTGTCTATTTCGAAGTTAATATTTACTTGATCCACGAACACAAACTCTCGTACGGGCGCATCATTGCTGACTGAGATATTGCAAATTATATGCTTACCATCGTCACCGACGTCGTCACCCACCTTGACCTCGACAGTATTGCTGCACTTCCTTCCGAGAGCACACTCGACGCGGATGACCGCGATCACCACACCGACCGCACTTATAACGCTTGAATTTGCAAGCACTAGCCACGTGACCCCTGTAGCCGCATACTGAGGACTACTACTGCTGCCACAGAAGGTTCGGGCGCCGCCACCACCGCTCGCTCGCGGCCGCTGCCACCACCATTGCCGCTACCGCGGCCTCCGCGGCCGCCACGCCCCGCCTCGGTACACAGGCAGCTCAAGACACGGTGCACGGGGCACCGGCGTGGCCCCAGCGGCTTACAGACGCGCACTGCGTATGGCCTGAGGCTGCGCAGGCCGCAGCTAACGCTTTGCTCAGCGTAAGCTCATATCCATGGTAAACAGTCTCGTCTACATGCCCAGTACGAAAAGGTCACGTAGTAGTTCGTTGAGGCTCGTCGCCGGGAAGGCACAATTCACGGTAAGCCCACGCATGCGGGCCGCCCACTCCGCTAGACCCTCCGATGCCCCTTGAGTCGATGTGTAAATTTTTTTAGTAACGAATCCTCGTCGCCAATGTTACGACTTGGAGCGGACCGGGAGAGAGGAGATGACAGAAACACGTATTCACAACGATAGCTTGTAATTGACTGACCCCCACTCGTAGGTCGCAGCCTACCTTCATCTTACAATACTAACATTTTCACGGGGCGAAAAGCGAGCTGCGGAATGTCGCTTAGCTACGCTGAATGTGCAGGGAGGTATAAAAGATACTCGTAAGATGGATGAGGTGTGTGATGGTGAAGGATAAAAGAATAGATGTGTTATGTATGAATGAGACGAAAAGAAAGGGAGTGGACAATGGACATATCCAACATGGCTCTCTGACCGCTATCTGGTCCGGTGTTCAAGAGACACACAGGGCCTGTCAGGGTGTGGGTGTTGTCCTCTCCGAGCGGATGATAAAATGTGTGAAAGATTATGTTTGTGTGAGTCCCAGGATTCTATGGGTAAGAGTCAAGGTGGACCTAAGCTCTACCTTTATTTTGGGGGTGTATGCACCCGATACAGGAAGCTCACTTTCGGAGAGACAGGAATCTTGGGACAGTATAAGGGATTTAGTGAATGGATGTAGGTCAAACGAGAAGATTGTTATGCTTGGAGACTTTAATGGTTGGGTTAGGTTATTAGGTGCATTTGGGGATGATAGAGTTAATGGGAATGGGATGAATTTACTAGAGATATGTGTAGAGAAGAATTTGTGTGTTATGAACACTGTTTAGTCATAGAAAGGTTCACAGTTATACGTGGGAAAGGCAATACTGTAGAAGCATGATTAATTTTGTGATTGTGGTTGAAAGATTAAAGAGTATAGTTACAGATATACAGATATAGAATAGAGCAAATTGGGATGTTAATGTGACTAGGGGGGATCATTATCTGGTTGTGTCGGATGGATGGTCTGTTCAGGCATCATCGAGTTCGAGTTTCTGTGATTGCTCTAGAAAGAATAAAACTGGAATGACTGCAAGAATTGAAAGTAAGGAGTTTAAGAGGGAAGAAAAAGTGAAGACGGATAAAATATTTGATGATACGAATGGTTACAGTCTAGTATAGAATTTACCGAAAAATAGTATGGTGCAAGTACCCACAAAAGTATGTGGTCTACCGCAGAGGAAATGTGGTAATAGAACGAATGATTCTTGGGTAGATGGTGACGTTAAAGAGGTTATGAGGAAAAAGAAAGTGGCGTGTTAGCCTGTAAACAAGAAAAACAACTTGAGATTATGGTCGACAACAAATTAGTTAATAAAGCAGCTGACGTAGCTGAGGCATTCAATGAGTTTTTTGCCAACATACCTATAACTACGACTCGCTCCTTGAATTCGTCCCCGTCTAAAGCTGAAAACCTTTTGCATAGTAGTGTGCCTAAATGTAGTCGCTTATTTAGCTTCGAACATGTAACACCTCGTGATGTAGTTAATATTTTTAACACACTTAAGTCTAAAAACACTGGTGATATCTGGGGTATCTCCATTAAACTATTAAGCAATATAATAGAAATCGTAGCCCCCTATCTAGCTGTTACTTTTAATAAATGTGTTGATTTGGGCTCTTTTCCTGACCTCATGAAAAGTAGTAAAGTCATACCTTTATTTAAATCAGGTAATAAAAATGACGTTGGCAATTTCAGACCTATTTCTATCTTACCTGCATTTAGCAAAATATTTGAAAAGTTAATACTCAAGCAATTGCTAAGACATTTTAATTTAAACAGCCTCCTTCATAATGAACAATATGGCTTTACAAAAGGTCGTTCGACTACAGATGCGGGTGTTGCACTGCTGAAACGCATATTTGACGCATGGGAGAACTCGCAAAATGCTATTGGAGTTTTCTGTGATCTCTCCAAAGCCTTTGATTGCGTGGACCATGACACGCTTTTGCGTAAACTGTGTCATTATGGTGTCCAAAATTAAGGTCTCAAAGTAATAAATTCTTATTTACATAATAGGTTCCAATGTATAGATGTGAATGGTGTAAAATCTTCCGGGTTACCAGTTCAGTTAGGTGTACCTCAAGGCTCAATACTGGGTCCATTCTTGTTCTTAGTGTATATTAATGACTTACCATTTTATTTAAAGGGTATCTGTGACCTTGTATTGTTTGCAGATGACACCTCACTTCTTTTTAAAGTAAACAGGAATAGACAAGATTTTGATGACGTAAACAGTGCACTCTCAATGGTCACGGATTGGTTTACGACGAATAACCTAGTTCTCAATGCCAAGAAAACGAAATGTATAAAGTTTGCCTTGCCAAATGTTAGGAATCTAGGTCCCAACATCGTCTTAGATAATGGGGTGCTTGAAACTGTAGACTCGGCAGTTTTTCTTGGTATAACAGTAGATGCCAAACTTCAGTGGGGCCCTCATATATCAAGCCTAGCGGGCAGGCTCAGTTCGGCCAACTACGCCGTCAGAAAAGTAAGACAATACACTGACGTTGATACAGCTCGATTAGTTTATTTTAGTTATTTTCATAGCGTTATGTCCTACGGTATTCTGCTGTGGGGCAAAGCCGCGGACATTCAAAATATATTCGTTCTTCAAAAACGAGCTGTTCGAGCTATTTACCAGCTTGGTGCCAGAGTTTCTCTGAGAGATTTTTTTAAAGATGTTGGTATTCTCACGGTGGCATCACAATTCATCTTCGCCAACATCTTATATATTAGGCAAAATATACACTTATACACTAAAAATAGTGATATTCACAATATTAACACCAGAAATAAGGACAAATTACGAGCTCCATTTCACCGGCTTCATAAGGTACATAACTCATTTGTTGGGCTTGGTATAACTTTTTATAACATGCTGCCCTCTTCTTTGCTAGATTTGCCTTTTAATGCATTTAAAACTAAAGTAAAATCCACCCTTTGTTCAAAGGCATACTATTGTATCAATGACTACTTAAACGATAAGAATAGTTGGTCGCTGTGATTAACTCAAGACAATGTTTATGTTCTTTCTCCAGAATTAGCTTTCCTACTGACAGGTTATATGAGTTCATATAATTGATTATTTTTTTATTTGACTGTATAAGTCAATGTAATTTAATTTAGTTAAATTTTAATTTATTAATGACACAATCAACTCATTACAATGTGTGTTTTATGAGTTGTATTGCAATAAGTGGTTAGCTAGCGTCCTCGACTAATGATTATACTATTCTTGCCTGAGCAACCGGCAGCAAGCTCGTCATGCTCCCTTAGATGTCACTGCCTGCGGTAGCGTCGGGGGTCGGGTTGCCTCCTTCCCTCCAATATGGCGAGGGGGGAGATGGCTGATCTTTGCGTTATGCTCGTGAACGGGTGCTGCTTGTGGTGACTGGTCGTCTTGCTGATCATGGTTTTAATTGTTATTAGTAATTGTTTACTTATTTTACTTCGATGGGGCTAGTTTATCATTTCTCACTTCGAGCTACAGCAATTGCCTTATGTAAGCGGGCACGCCCTTTATGCCTGGAGGCTTTTATTTAGGTATTAAGTTCTATTTACGTTTTGTTTATGTTGAAATTTTTATCTGCTTGAGTACAGTTTGTTCATTGTTTTGTTGGTATACTGGCGCGTGCTAGCTAACGTATGGCAAGTATGTAATTTAATCCAATGTTTTGTGTTTCGTAATGTTAATTACTTTGCATACGATTTGTATAGAATCAAGTTTATATAACTAAACAGACAGACGTGCTGCTGGGGAGTTTGTTCCACCACTTCTTCTTCCCAGCTAAAGCACTAGGAAGTGGTGACGGGCGGGCATTTTTGGGGGACTGTCTTATGTAACTTTGACGTTCGAAAAGTGCTGATTTTCAGCCTAGTTTGAATAAATGACTTTTGATTTTGATTTTGTAAGGCCCAACATAAGATGAAACAGGCAACGACTGTGCAGATGATTTGGAAAGAGGAAGAACCAAAATCGACCGAATTGAAAACGAAAGTAAAAGAGATTGTAAAAATGGAGAAGGATGAAAAGGAAGAAAAGTATAATAGAAAGTTCTCTTATAACTTCAGGGCCAATGTTAAGCTGTTCTGGAAACAAGTAAGATTGGCTCGCGGAGTGGCAGGAATATCGAGTGTGAATGTTATAAGAGCTGAAGATGGATGTTAACTACGCGGAGAATGTAAGGTTTTGGAATGCTGGAAGGGATACTTTGAAAGTTTATTTAGTTGTCAGGATATGGACGAGGAGTGGGTAATTAGGCAGAAGCCAGTTTTGAAGAGCCAATCTCAGATGCAGATGAAGGTAATGAAATATAAATAGACGCTCTTACAATCTTTTAAGAGCGTTGAAAGTGATGATAAGTGGGAAAGCTGCAGGTTATGGCAGAGTGTTTGCTGGAATGGTGAAGGGTGGTGACGGGGTGGTAGCAAGCTTGTTGTACGGGATCTTTAATATGTGTTGGAGATATGGCCGTGTGTCGAGTGACTGGTGCAAGGCTGTAATTGTACCACTATATAAGAGATAAGGCTATCAGCAGAATTGTAAAAATTACCGCGGCATTAGTCTTTAGAGTGTTGTCGGCAAACTGTATGCGAAGGTTTTAATAAATAGAGTAATAAAAGTGACAGATGAGAAAATATGGGAAGTGCAGGCAGGATTTAGAGAGGGAATGGGCTGTATGGATCAAATTTTCTCCTTAAGGTGCATAGCAGAAAAAACATCTGGCAAAGCACAAGAAAGTCTACTGTGCTTTCGTTAACTTGGGGAAGGCCTATGATAGTGTGTGGAGGGAAGAACTTGGGTCGACACTATCCATGTGTCTTTATTCAAAGATTCCAGTGCTTCTGTTAGGAATAAATGGGGCATACACAGACTGTTTCTGTATCTCAAGGGGTGTAGACTGGGTTGTGTTGCGTCACAGTGGCTGTTCAACTTGTACATGGATGAAAATGAAAATTTTTATTTGTCCCAAATCAGTTACATGAATTATAGATGTGATATCCCCCAGTAAGTAATTGACAATAGTTGTGTTGGGGCTACCTCGCTATCCCTTAATTAATAACAATATTGAGACGATTGTTTACAAAAGGTGACTAAAAATTAAATTTAGGAAGAAAAGTTAACAGTAAATAACTTATAAACTAATTTGCAGCTCTTTGTGTAACTAAAGTTGTATGCATGCCCATGTAAACCTGTTTGTGCATTTTGAATTTAAACATGGGTTTGTGTTGTTGTGTCTGTGTGTGTATAGATGTGTGTGTGTGTGTGTGTGTGTGTGTGTGTATGTCTTCTTTAAAGTGCCGATGTGTTCGAAGCGCAATTGGCAGATTAACTCCGTTTTTTTAATTTTTTGGGGGGGCCCCCGGCAGACATCGGCCCTAGTGGACCCCTACACTTGTGCTGACGACATCTCTTTGAGGCGCGCGTGGAACACAACGCGTCGTCGACGCGGGCCTGGTCCTTACCGGATGGTGAGCTACCCATTGCTCACCGTCCGCAACCCCGCGCCTACGGTGGCCGGAAATCCGCCCGGGATTCTTTTGAATTTTGGAAGTCTTTTGCGGCGGCTAGGGATGAAAATGGGCCGAAACATGCCTTTTCCTCAACCGTCCCGCCTCCTCCTTCGCGAGCATTACTGCTTCGCAGAAGGAGGTGACGGCTGCCCATGTTCTCTCGCTCCGTACCATGGGCTGAACCAGGGCCGGACGCGAGAGATCTCTGCTGCCGATCGCCTCCACGAGGACACGGCGTTGCTCTGCCCAAGCCGGGCAGACCTCCACCGTATGCTCCACCGTGTCCTCCGGGCGATCCACACAGTGTTGACACCCAGGCGTTTCCTCCCGCCTTATCCGACACAGGAATCTGCCGAAGCTGCCATGTCCGGTGAGGACCTGCGTCAGGCAGAAGGTGAGGACGCCGTGGCGCCTCTCTAGCCACTCCTCAAAGAGGGGACTTATCGCCGCAATCGTGGCGTGCCCAGCACTGGGTTGCGACAACCGTACTCTCCATGTCGCCATGAGATCCCGCCGGAGCTCCGTCCGCTGTGCTGCGATTTCTCGCGGCGGCGGAGTTACGCCCCTGCGTTTCGCCTCCTCGCGCCATTCCCATACGTGCGCGAGGGCTTTTGCCTCCAGATCCCATGGCGGCAGATTAACTCCGTGAGTACTTGCTTTTTTGAATACTGCGTTGCTAATGAGGAGAGCGAAGGGCAATCGGAACAGCATCCTGAAAACTGTAGCCGGGAGCTTCGGCTCTCCGATTGTACAACAGTTTGTGTGGAGGTTGATTTATATAAGTTATTTTTTGTATTTTACTAACACTATATGGATATTTGGTGTCCGAAATAAACTAATTCTATTCTATTCTATTCTATTCTATTCTTTATTGATAAGAAAGAAATAAATTAAAATGTTTAACCAAGTCTAGCTAAAATTTGCTCAGTTTCCTCGTATGTTAAGGTTTATACATAAGTGTGAGACCTCATGGTGGAACCTTACTTTGACGTTTATTTTATTATAAATGTGGGCTGATTGGGTTGCATACTGACGCCGTGCAAAAGCGGTTCGGACCCTTGGGGCGTTAGCCACTATATCCTTTCATCTTCTCTTCTGACTGACTTGATTGAACGAAATAGATTTTTGTACGTATAAGGTCGTAATTAAGAAATAAAGTTTTCTTCCTGAAAGCAAGCCACTGATTCTGTATAGGTCGACTGTGGGGTATCTGTATGGTTTATAGTACATAACTTTTATAAGTCACCTCTGGGCTCTTTCTAACTCAAGGAATTTAGTTTTAGTGGCTCCTCCCCAGCCTGGTAAACAGTATGTAATAACTGATTGCGTGAGCTCAATGTAGATGCTATTTAGTGTTTTTGGAGGCATTACAAATCTTATATTTAAAAAATCCATATAAATTTTCGTACCCGTGACGTGACAATATCAATATGCGGATGCCAAGTTAAGGACTCGTCAACTATAACTCCCAGATGTCTTGTGAATGTTACATGTTTAATAGCTTGACAATTTGACATATATGAAAACAGCGCGCGCGTCGCGCTGCGCTGGCCATGGGCCAGTAATAAACTAGTGTGCAAGAAAAGCGGTTGTTTCCTTTCTCTTCCGATCTCCATACACATCATTGGCGACGAGGTGTACGAACGAGTACCCACGCATAGTGAAAATGACAACGTTCTTCGGAAATCTTACTTAATTTGACCACAAGACCAGCGAATGGCAAATATATAAAGGAAAGTTAACGCAGTTCTTGAAAATCAACGGTGTTGGAAAGGATGTGAAGAGTGGAATATTGCTGTGCCATCTTACGGAGGAAACGTATCGTCTAGTGCTTAACCTAGCATTTCCAAAGGAGTTTGACACGCTGAGCTATGACGAGCTAGTCGGATTACTCGACGGCCATTTCAAGCCAAAAAAGTGCTCATTTGTAGACAAGGTGAAATTTTTTGGTGCCAGCAGAACAACAGGCAAAACCGTTGGAGAATGGGCGGCGCGATTAAGGGGTTTGGCAACTAATTGCGACTTCGGCACCGCTCTAGAAACGAATTTGAGAGATCGTTTCGTCCTCGGCCTGAGTGCAGGTCCAGAACGCGACAAGCTGATCGAGCAGAACCCGTCGACGCTCACGTTGTCGCATGCTATTGAAATGGCAGAGCAGGCAGCGTGTGCCAAGGAGGCAAAGGCTTTGTTAGGCAGCAGTTTGGAGGCCATTCCTATTAAGGAGGAACCAGTATACCACGCGAACTTCCAGGGCCAACCTAGCCGTGGACGTGGCACAGGTGGTGCCGAGGCAACCCGCCGCTATTCGGATCGCTGCGACGTTTGCGGCATGAAAAATCATAGTGGTGAAAAGTGTCGTTATATGGGTTATACGTGTCAAAAGTGCGGTGTAAAAGGCCATTTAAAAAAAGTGTGCGGTAATAAAAAAAACATGCGTGTTTATCACGTTGACTCAAATGAAGGAGGCAGTGGTAACCAGCTGCAGCCCCAGGACAAGGGTTGTGAGGAGTGCCAGAACTTCAACATAGAACTTCAACAAGGTATGCGGCTGAAAAGCCTATACAAATCGAATTAGTTTTAGGTGAACAATTCATTAAAATGGAACTAGATTCAGGATCGGGCAGCACGGTTATTTCTGATAATTTTTATTATGAAAAGTTCTCGCAATACCCGCTACAAAGTTGCAATGTAAAAATGAGTTTGTACAATGGACATAAAACCTCTCCATTAGGATATTTCACTACTAAAGCAAAATTTAATCACTTACAAATAAATATTAACGTTTTCGTAGTTAAGAATGTAGGTAGGGATTTCATGTCCGCTTTTAATTTAATAATAACGACTAGCATTAACTCATTAGTAAGTAGCGATAATGATGTACTAGCATTACTTAGAAAATATCCAGAGTTGGGTTCATTTAATAAATTTAAAGTTACCTTACAACTAAAGGAAAACTCTGTTCCGAAGTTTTTTAAGCCACGAACCCTTTGCCCTTAGAGATAAGGTCGAACAAGAATTAGAGCGGTTAGTAGTTAGCGCCACGCCGATAGTGCCGGTGTTAAAGGAAAACGGTCAATTCAGAATTGCGGGAGATTTTTCGGTAACACTAAATAAAGACCTTATAATTGAGAAATACCCTTTACCCAGGATTGAAGAGGTTTTTGCTAAGATTGGAGGGGGCGAACTGTACAGTAAAATTGATCTAAAAAATGCATACAATCAAATTATATTCGATGAGTCATCACAGGAACTAACGGCAATAAATACTCATAAAGGTCTATACAAATATACACGATTAGTTTACGGCCTTACGAACGCACCCGCTATTTTTCAAAAGTCCATGGAGACACTATTAGCTGGAATAGACGGAGTCAGTGTCTGGCTTGATGACAATATGTATTACGGGTCCCGATAGAAATTCACACATTAAAAGGCTAGCGGAAGTTTTAAGTAGATTATGCGATGCAGGTCTACGTCTTCAAAAAGACAAGTACCAATTTTTCAAACGAACTGTACTTTACTTATGATACGTGATTAGTAAAGCGGGACTAATGACTAGTCCTGAAAAAGTCAAGGCAATATTAAACCGACCAACGTCACTGAAGTAAAAAGATTCTTAGGAGTAGTTAATTATTAGATATAGGAATTTCATTCCTAACGCTTCGTCACGTTCGGGAGCGGGGAGATAGGCAGCGGCAAGCTATGGTGGCAGTGCGCCGTGAACTAGCTTCGGAGCGCGTACTGGCGCATTTCGAGCCGACGGCACAGCTCGTGCTCACGGTGGACGCGGGCCCGAGCAGGCTCGGCGCCGTACTCTCGCAGCGCAAGCACGACGACGCTCATGAGTGACCGCTCGCGTATGCATCTCGCTCGCTTACCGCTAGCGAGCGAAACTATAGTCAGATACAGAAAGAGGCGACTGCTATAATATTTGGTGTAAAAAGGTTCCATCAGTATCTGTACGGTGGCAGTGAGCCATTCATTTTGAAAACCGATCATAGGCCCTTGGTTTCCATTTTTAATAATAAGACTGTTATACCGGTCACGACAGCTCTAAGACTGCAGAGATATGCTATTACATTATCGGCTTATAATTATGTAGTAAGCCATTAAAGCACACAAACAGATCGGAAGAATCTGATAATAATGTGGATGTAGATTACGCGCTCAAGTTTTTGGATGAATCGACGCCCGCTACTACGACACGCGGCATAAAGCAGGCAACGGGGAGCGATACGGTGATCCAAACTATCATTAGGTACATGCAAAAAGGATGGCCGCGAAAAATAATTTGTAAGTCTGTTTCCCCTTATTTCCAGTGCAAGTCCGATTTGCAGTACGACGAGGGTTGCCTTTTCAGGGGTCATGGAATAGTTATCCCGTCTATAATAAGAGAGAAAATGCTACGGGAATTGCACGAAACACATTTAGGTATAATTAAAACAAAAAGTAATGTACGAAGTAGGATGTGGTGGCCCGGCATCGACAGCGACATCGAGCGTTGGATAGGGTCCTGTGGCACATGCGCGAGCGTGCGGCCCGCGCCTCCGCGCGACCCCCCCACTCCCTGGCCCGCTGCTGCCGCCGCCTGGCAGCGCGTGCACATACATCATATGACGGTAAGGCAAAGGATATATCTTGTGGTTGTAGATTCTTTCAGTAAATGGGTAGAATGTCTGCATATGCATAATGGTACTTCAACTAAGGCTCTGATAACTAAACTCAAGGGAATTTTTTCAACTTTTGGTATACCGAATTTGTTGGTATCAGATAATGAAGTCAAGATAAATTCGGAGGAGTTCAAGACGTTTTGCTCTGCTAACGGTATCAAATACATGACGACGCCCATTTATCATCCGCCCAGTAATGGTCAAGCCGAAAATTCGGTAAGGACCGGTAAAAAAATGCTAAAGTGTATTTTAAAAGATAATTTACCGCTGTATCAAATAAATGAATTATTGTTAGGCTACTTATTTAATTATAGAAATACCATGCATTGTACCACTGGGGAAACGCCAGCAAAGTTAATGTTTAGTAGAAATCTACGATCTCGTCTCGACTTAGTAGTACCGTCAAGCGAAGCTAAGCAGGTTGATATTTGGTAGCAGGATAGATGATAGCAGGCGGAGACCGGGAAAAGATATTTTATGACTGGCGATGTGGTTTGGACCCGATGGTACAGCGCACGGAAAGAAACTTGGCAGTTAGGCATAATTAAGCATAGAATAGGTAATAAAATGTACAAAATTTATATTAAAGACTTAGACCATCACTGTATAAGGCATGTAGATCAGTTACTAAAGTATACAGGTAATAGTCAGCTCACAGAGATAATAAATATTAAGGAGCGACATCAGCAATCGCCCGACATTACCGGTACAACTAACTCAAGTCAAAATCCAGCATTACCAATAGTGTCTAGCGAGCAATTGGCAACGAGTTCACCAGGGGCGACCGAAACGAATGTCACACCTGTAGCTCCAAATGCGGAAAGTGTCACAGATGATGGTGATGGGGACGAATGGGGTGATTGTGAGGCGGAATTTAGCATCGCTGCGGTCACCAGCAGCGGAGTCCGATATACTTCTGTTCGAGGGCAATCAGTCTCGAAGTACGAGCGAGAGCAATGTTGCCGTACCGCGCACACCATCACCCACACTCTCGCGCCAAAAGCGCAATAGGAAGGTGGTAGATTATAAGAAATACTTTTAACTGTTTTTTTGTGTCTTTTGGTAATTTTTGGTATTATAATTAGTTTTTAAGAGTATTATAAATTGTCACCAGGTTTCAAAATCTAAGTGTGGAGGAGTGATATATATGAAGCCAGCGCGCGCGTCGCGCTGCGCTGGCCATGGGCCAGTAATAAACTAGTGTGCAAGCAAAGCGGTTGTTTCCTTTCTCTTCCGATCTCCATAAATAAAATTAAAATTTTTGTCACAGTGGTCCGCACACGTATGGATTTGAAGTTTAAAGTTAGGGCCTAGTTTAGATCTTATACTAGGAGAAAAACAAATGTAATTTGTTTTAGGAATACTGAGGGCTAGCAGATTGGCTTTGAGCCATTTATCTATAGCAACTAATCCTTGCTTGGCATTATTGCACGCAGCCTTCCACGTGTCCCCAGAGTAGACAATGGCCGTGTCGTCCGCGTAGGAGAAGATTTTCCCCCTACCGTTTCTTAGGTTGCAGAGTTCGTTAATATACACTAGAAACAGTGGTGAGCTGAGGACCAATCCCTGCGGGACACCGAATGCAGTGTTTTCCTCCTCACTATGCGAGTTACCTATTTTACCCTGCTGTCTTCTACCTCGAAGGTAACTGTTAAAGACGGGGAGTGCCTTACCTCTTATCCCTGTAGCCTCAAGTCTTTGCACAAGTATGGGGACAGATACGGTGTCAAAAGCCTTTTTCAGGTCTAGGAACACCGTAACGCACTTATAACCCTTGTCCACCTTGTCAGTGATTTCAGATGTTAACGCAATGACCGCATCCTGAGTGGACCGTCCCTGTCTAAAACCGTATTCTGAATCGGAAATAATCTTGTATTTATTTAAATAACTTGCTAGTCTTTTATTTCATATTTTTTTATTATCTTCGAAAGAGATGATAAGACAGATATCGGCCGATAGTTGTTGACATCGCTCATTTCCCCATCCTTGTGCACAGGCGTAATTATAGAATGTTTTAACGCGTCAGGAAATGCCCGTTTTGAAACATAAATTAGTTAACTGGCTGATAAGAGGAACAACAAGTTCTCGAGATAATTTAAGGAAACCCACAGGTATTTGATCCCATCCCGAAGCACTTCCTGACTCAAGCGACCCAAGTATTCTATCCACTTCTACCGGATCTGTATCCAGCAACACGAACGAATTAATTTTAAATAGTGAAGTTAAGTTAGTGATAGGTGTAGATGCTTGTCCAGTTAGGGTTATTATTTCTTCCGCAAGTGTTTTACCAATAGTTACAAAGAATTGCTTTACACGGTTTAATGAGTTGAGGGGACGTGGTGTGATATGCATTAGGTATGTACTAGACACCTTGGGTTTTTTTTTATAATGGGTGATGTCATTAATTTTACGCCAGAGTAGTTTAGGATTTTTTAAGGAATCTGATATACGTTTTTTATGATATTGTCGTTTGAGTTTCTTAATAAGGTTAGAACAATATGTGCGAAAATGCCTGTAAGTTTTGATCAAGATAATGTTAAACGGGTCTTTCCTCTGTTGTAGCTGTAGTTTATGTGTAAACCTGTTACATCTCAGGGCTCCCACGGATATCCAAGGTTTTAAGGTTAGCTTGGAGCTAGAAACTGTGTCAACTTTAGTAATTTGGAGAAGAGATGTCCTAATCACGTCTGTCATCGCGTTAGCTAGAATGTTTGGGTCTCTATGTGCGCTAAGAAAAGATATATCTGTGTCTACAAGGTGCTTATGCGCACTCTCCCAGTTTGTTAGTGTTTTATGTTTGACATAAGTCTTGCTTTAGTATATGTGAGCCATATTTAATAACACCATTGCATGGTCCGTAATAGACGTATTTAGGACTGCCACGAAAGCCTAGTTTTTTAATTTGTCTAGCTTAAGGAGCATGTGATCGAGGCAGTTCTTCTCTCTAGTAGGAAAGCAGTGTCCTGGGAGGAAACCATGTATAGCCATCATATTCAAATAGGTAAATCTGCCAGTTCTTATTTGTGCTGATTCTGACGGCTTTCCTATTAAGTTAATATTTATGTCTCCAGTAATAATAGCATTTCTATGTGTTTGAATACTTTGGAGGTATTGATCAAGTGAGTTAACAAACTAAACTATCTGTGGATACATTCGACGGAGACCGATAGATACCAATAATGGTGAAGTATGAGATACTTATTTGCAAGGCTGATGCATGTGTTAAACTAATTTCAATAGCTTGGGGTAAGTGGCAGTTTTTTTATATAGGCTACTACGCCATCATTTTGGTTTAGCTGCCTAACTGTGTTAAACGAAGTATAGTTATTTTAAATGGGTAGTGGTTTATTAGCGTTTAATCTGCATTATGTCAGGATTAGCACTTCTAACTCAACTCCGATTTGAGACAGAGTGAACATCGTCGAAGTTCCTATAAATGCTTCTATAACGCGTATTTATTTACATAACCAAATTACTAGATGATTATTAACATTAACTAAATTAAATTAAAACTATGTTAAGCCTAAAAAAGGTCCTCGGGGCATTGTACCGAGGATGCTGGCGGCATTTCCTCGCTGAATTGCAATGCTGATGCGTTGCGCGAGAAAGCCGCCAACTTTTCGGTCACCAGTTACATCAACCAGACGTTTCGCGATTTCCGCAAATAACTTATGCGCACTGGGATCCCACGGACAAAGGGTCTCGACGCCAAAGGGCACAAAGTTGTACTCTCTGCCAAGGCCTCCATATTTAATAACTATCAGATTTTCGGCATTTTCTGCCGCTGCACCCGCTTTAGAAGTAGTCTGTTGGAGGTGGGATGGTGCCAGTGTGTTTACACAGGTACCGTCCCCCACAAGCATCCGTCCCAAACTCCACGAGACCAAAGACACACCATCAGGTCTTTTGCCATCATCTCTGACAATGCCAGTCGGCTCAAGAAGAGTAGGCACATTGATGCTGGCAAGAGACCGGCGGATTATGTCATTAAGTGTCGCATGTCTTGAAAAACGGCCTGCACTTTTTTGACAACAAAGTCCGTGGTGACCCGGTCGGTCCACGTCCGTGCCACAAGGGCATGTGTGTGGAGTGCATACCGTGACCCCAAGCCGCAGACCAGTCGCTAGACGAAACGAGGTCGGATCCAGGACGGTACCGGTATATGGAGAAGGATGGGCATGTAGCCAATAAATGGGCCTCTCTGGCTTCGACCGCCAAAAGTCTTGCGCGATCCGGACCTGAACTGGGGCTCAGAATTGATTTGTATGTTAAATCGCAATAAATATCGTCCCAGCTCCTTTAAGATTTTAGGTTGTCTGGAAATTCTTTACCCGGGCAAACAATTTGAAAAGCATTCTTGGCATCCTCCAAGCCCGTAGTCTCATAGATTGTGGGCAAAGCCCTTAGGACATTAACTATGAGACGTGACGTGCTATGGGTGGACGACAAAAAGGCTGGGGAAGCAACCCTCAATTTTTTGCGGATTCCTAAGCCGCCAAACCGAATAGGGAGGGATGCTTGTAACCAAGATGGTTCATTTAGTTGAATATTTGAAATCATTTCTAGACTAGTTTTGACTGAATCGTCTATTGGTGAAAGCAAATTTGGATGTTTCCAAAAAGGGGTACAGCGAAGCACATAAGTAAATTTAGGGACAAAAAGGCAAAACTTCAGAATTATAAGAGCATAATGAGGACTGATTTCGAGTAAACAATTTGCGTGACTTTGGAATTTAGAAATAGTGTTAGTAATATAATCAGGAAAAGATTCTTCAAGGATGGGAGAACCCAGGAGGCAAAGTGACTTTCTGTCTACTATTTTTTGTTGGGTGACAGAAAATTTAATTTGGATTTTAAATTATCCAAACCGTAAGAAGTTTTTTGAATAAAGAGTTCACATTTGCTAAAATTTAATTCTAAACCAATATTTTCGAAATTTGTTTTAATATCTGATAAGTCAGATAACACAGTGTCTACATCGCCTCCCAGGGTTCCGTCATCCTGCCGGGGTCGCGGGAAGGCACTAATGGGTCACCGAGGTCCCCGCAACTCAGGCAACGGAAGGAATACGGGTGGGTTTTAGTCAGTAAGAGTCTGCCACACCCTCCCGCTCCACTCAGAGCGGGAGAAGTTATTTGATGATTTCAAATTCACAAAAAAAAGGGTTCCGTCATCCAAATACCAAACGTTAAATTTCGATTTTAAATTTTGAGTAATCGGATTTATAGCCAAGCTAAAAATTGCTGGCCCGAAGGGATCGCCCTGCTGACAGCCGACCTCCGAAGAAAGTTCATGGGAACGATAAAATGCTTCTTATATTTTGTGTCAGGACAGTCAAGTTATAGATTCTCGATGCAGGTATGTATGTACGTAGGTGTGCAACATCAAGAATAGCAGACTTAGCTATCTCAGCGGTATCCAATTCCTGTAAATTACATAAGCTACTATCCATTATTGATTGGAGTAAACAAACGGTGTTTCTTGCATCTAGAACCATAATAATTACCACCAACCACAATTTCTGTATATTTTATGTATTTAATTACATGCATGTATAGTGGGAAATCAAGACTTACTATAGTCGGCACTGTGCAGAGTGAGTGTGAGTGTATTGAGTGAGTTAATTGTTTTTGTTTGTGATAAGGAATGTATGAAATATTGAGATTGAGTGCGTAGTAACGAGCTGAGCATACTTACAATGTTAATTATAATAGTATAGAAAATATTTGTATTGAGTAAAGTTAATGTAAACATAATTTTTGTAAAAAATATTCCTTGTAGTAAAAACTTTGCCTTTTTCTATTAAAAAGGCAAAGTTTTTACTACATGGAATATTTTCTTGATAGTGACAGTACAAACTAGTCATGCTTCTATCATCAGCTGATGTACCTGGGCCTCACTTTTGATGGCAATTGCTCGAGAATTTTCATTTTTTCTACTAAAATACGACCAAATGCTGTCCAGCAAAACTTATATTGTTTAGTTTTAGCCAAATCTCGGGCTAAGAAAAGTAGTCGGGTGCTCTTAGGAGTTAGCTGCTCAGATATAAACACAGGTACCACGGCGTTGTTTGTTATCCCAAGATGCTTTTCTTGAAGTTTATCTGTGTTTTTAATATTATATGACTTTGCCTTCTTTAGTAAGTCAGTTTTTGACATAGCGGAGTTCATTTCCACAATAATAGAAGTATTTGTAAAACCTTCTTTCCTACACGTGAGTCCATCTCAAGGCTTAGATGTTTAGATAAGTTCATGACCATATTTATTAATTCAGAGTTATTTTCCTGAGGCATTTTAGGTGCGTTCTTTATTTCAATGCAAGTCTTTTTATTACTTCTTTGTAAGTCTTCGATCGTATCCTCTAACAATACAATGTATTTACGATCCTTTTTACCCTGTAAGTCAAGCATTTCGTTTTTTTACGGAGGTCCTCATTTTGGCAATATAATTTATTAATGGCAGCCTCTATGTTATTATTTTTTGTATGAATATCCTTATGATTCGAAGAAATCACTTTTAATTCACTTTCTTGAGTTGAGATAAAGGAAGTTAACATCTCTTTGATTTACAATCTTGAATTTAGTAAATTCCCCTGGTCTCCTCTTCCCTTACTCTCTTATTACGCGTAGAAATAAAATTAGGGGGAGGTATGTTCATCACTACGTTTATATTTGGATCAGAGAGAGATTTGTCCATTTTACCCGTTTAATGTACTAGGCTGTGATGAGTACAAGGAGTTAATTAACTGTCGGGCCCAGTTGAATGGACTATGCAGATGTACGTATAGACACAACTGGTTATAGGCGCGAGCGCAGGTCAAGCGATCAATGACAATTTGCAGGCGCTTATTATTAGTTATTAACAAATTTGGTACTGCCTCCTGCGCGTACGCTGATTAGTTGTCAGTCTTGTGTACCAAGGCGACTGATCTGTTTAGTATTATCAACAACTCCTGCGTTTTTATGCTGTCTTATTATTTAACTGACTTAAATTTACTTTAAATTTGTGATTTTGTTTCTTTAAATAGATTCGCGGATCTAGTGCACGTCTACACCTTGTGGCGGTCCGAGGGGAAGAGGATATGGATGGATAGTTGTCTGATAGATTTGAAAGAGAGTGAGTGCTGCCAAATGCCTTCTTTACGCAGATGATCAAGTTCTATTTGCAACGTCAGCAGAACAGCTGCAAGACATGGTGACTGTGATGGATAAAGCATATAAGGTGAAAGGAATGAATATAAATGCGAAAGAGACGAAGGTCACGGTGTTTGAAAGAGAAGAGGATATATCTGTGTGTGATCTGATAACAAATGATAAGACTGTGGAACAAGTAAGTGAGTTTGTATATTGGGGGAGTCTGTTTACAAGGGATGGAAAGATTAATGAAGATGTGGATAGGAGAGTAAATGCGGAAAATACAATGGAGAGGGAATAGAATAGTGCTATACATGCGATTGTAACTAACCAGTTGATGCCCAAAAAGGCTCGACTAGCTCATTCATAATAGTGTGCTACAGCCTACGCTTATGTATGGAAGTGAATGTTGAGTGTGGCAAAAGAAGCATGAAAGTAGAGTAAATGCTGTGGAAATGCGTTCATTGCGAAGCATGTGTGGTGTGACTATAAATGATAGGCTGAAACATTATGTGAAAGGTAACGGTGCGGTTTAAATGATGATGTTGTTGTCATTCCGACAGATGGCGCCACTAGGTTGAACATCTAAGTTTGATAAGCTCCGTGTTAATACTTCTCTAAAAATACAAATACTGTGTAATTTCACCAAATTTTGTAATAAACGTGAAGGTACTAGGACGAATACCAAGTGAAAGTGTTATTCTAGCTTTTTGTGACGGGCATCTGAGAACCCATCAAATTTAAAATCTCAGGACCAAGTGCAGTTGATCTACGAATATAGCGTTCAAAAGTGCTAAAACACCAAAGTATCATTCAAATAAAATAAAATTATAACGATTCGCCGCAAGAAACTCGTAAAGACAGTGTCAAACAAGTGATAAACATAACCGTCAGTAGTGAAAAAATGTTCGCAATGTGTGACAAATGAGTCAATCTTGTAACGTCTTTTAATATTTGAAATCTAAAATCCGAGCAATACGCCTCCAAAGGTGAACGGCAGATTTGGTACAGCTTACTTTTTTTGTTGTTTTGTTAAAGAATTTGAACCACATATTAAGGCATTAGTTGCCTTAATATGGCCATTTATTTTCATGTAGGTGTACTATTTTTAGAAGTTCGGATTAATTAATAATATTTAGAAAAAGATTTTAATAACTACACTTAATTTAGTCGTAAACTAAACGCAGTTATGTTGGTATTTAAGCTATGCTCGCCATGAGGGTATTACCCGACCTGCCCCTTTCTTAGATGAAGTAATTTACGAATTAATTAATTATAAATAAAATAAATGTACTTAAAAAGACTATTAACTGTATTGTTTTATTTACCTACACTCAAAACCCCATCAGGACTTCAGCATTATAAAACTGTTGCAGTCAGCTGCTGGACATAGGTATCTCCTAATGCACTCTGCTGAGTAGGTACGATCCTCATCTCAATTTACCTACTTGATAGTAAGTAAAACACTACAAAAATAGCGACAAGCAATCTAGAACATATACTTTATTACCGAAACAATGTTTAAGTGCCTGTAAGTAACAATCTACATTGGTACACTAGTACTTAACCTTAAAAAATAAAACAGGTTATAACTTTTACGTCCCAAGTTCTAAAAATCCAAGAATTTAAAAAAAGGCTTGTCTATTTTTTATAGGCTTGTATATTTTATTTTTTATTTTTATTAACTACCAATTAAAACAAAAAATATCCCAAATCACGAAATTTTATTAGCTGTACGAAAGTCCCATACAAGCCTGCCGTTCACCTTTCACCAGATTATTCAACGTTCAAGTGGTGCAGCGGCATCGGCATACAGCGACTAGTTGAAATCAGTGTGTCGCAAGTTAGAGCCTGACGCTTTGAAATAATTTTTGTAATTTGTCCAATTCTTAAAAACAAATTACTTACGACAATGGCCAACGAATATGCGGGTTGTATGAATACAATATAAAGCAAAGATTACCTGGAATGTTGTATTTGTAAATTACGGTACGACTTGCTGTGTTCTAACGTTCCCGAAAAGCAATTCAAAACAATGGGTATAGCTAAAAAAGCGACTTGGAAATGTCCTGACTGTCAGAGCAAACAACCGAAGACAAATAACACGGATACACCAGCCCGACCAGCGGCACGCGGTGATTGCTCCAACAATGATATAGCTCAGCAACTTCACAGCTCACCTACCGAATCCAACGTAACTGTTCGCAATAAACAGATAAGGCAGAGTAGCCCCCCTGAGAGTCCAATTAATGATGACACCATTCTGGAAATCTCAAAAGGTTCTCTCAGACAAATTATAAAGAAGGAGATTGCCAGCGCGCTTAAAGATGTTGTAGCTGACCAGTTTAAGCAAATAAGCGAGCTAATAGCAGGCTTCCAGGTTTCCCTTGACTTTTTTAACGAAAAGTATGAAGAAATGAAATTGTCATTGGAAGAAAAATCTTCCAGAATTCAGGTACTTGAGAAAGATAACGTACAGTTACAAACGTCAATCCACGATATAAATCGACGCCTTAACCTTATGGAACAGAACTCTAGAGCCACCAACCTCGAAATTCAGAATGTGCTCGAAAACCGCTCAGAAAACGTACTTACCACAGTGTTACAACTAGGCAAAATCACTAATAGTGAAATCTTGGAAGCCGACATAGCTCACTGTACCAGGATTGCAAAAAAGGATACCCAGACTGCTCGGCCTAGATCTATTCTTGTTAAATTCAACAACCCACCCCTGCGAGATACATTCCTCGCTGCCATTATCTAGTACTCGTATAACAAGAACAATACTAATAATAAGCTGAATACGAGTCACCTTGGTATCGCCACTGAGAACCCTTTTCCTATTTACGTGGTGGAACACCTGTCGGCAGATAACAAAGCATTACATGTGGCGAGCAGACTTCGTGGCAAAGCACTTGGGTATAAGTTTGTTTGGGTGCGAAACGGAAGAATATTCATGAAGAAAAATGAACAAGCTGAACGAATTGTTATCACGAACCAAGAGCAACTTACGAGTAAGTCAATAACGTAAATAAAATAGGATAAATATTAAGCAACTTTGGAAAGTTTTTGTACTTTAATTAGCCTCATTCGATAGTTCACTTCGGATTTATTACCAAAATGTACGTGGCCTTAAAACAAAACTTAATCTTTTTTACCATAATATGTCCTTACAAGATTACGATATAATTGTGCTTACGGAGACTTGGCTGAACGGTGGTGTTTATGACGCCGAATTATTTGACGACAGATATGATATTTACAGACGGGACCGCGAATCTAGTCGATATAGTGCGCGCAAGGATGGTGGTGGCGTCTTGATAGCGATTTCCAGGGAGTTAAAGTCTTGTCGACTACCGCATCTGGAGAGTTCATGTGAGGATTCGTGGGTCAATATTGAAACCGCCTCGCGTGGCTCAAAAGCGCATAAATTCTGTATCTGCGGCGTTTACTTACCCCTGCCTGTGACCTCTGATATCATGCAAGTATTTTGCAATTCTGCTCAGGGTGCTCTTGACCGCGGGGATCACACTCTTATCCTAGGGGACTTTAACCTCAGTAACGTATTTTGGAAAATTGATGACCAAAACACAGGTCATGCGCAACCATTTCCTACTATATGTAGTAATAGCGAGGTGATTAAATGTTTCCTAGATTTTATCTCTTTAAATGCTTTAGAACAGTATAATTACTTACCAAATGTTAAATCTAAAACACTGGATTTGGCCCTCTGTAATACTACGTTACACAATCCTAACCGTTGCACCTGTCAATATTGATTTCAGCAGATCCCTTGCACCCATCATTTAAGTTCTCTATATTCTTAAAAATTAACTCAAACCATCTTCAGGTTAAGCCAACACTAAAACCAGACTTCTTTAAAGCTGACTACGTGCCATGCGTATGCGCCATACGTGAATTTAGTGCCACGATGGCACTAAATTCTGTAGACTGGGAAAAAGAGTTTGATGGTCAACCCACAACTGATAAAATGAACGGTATATTTTGCAGGATACTACAAGACGTCATAAAATAAAATGTCCCGATGAAAACAATATTGGCCAATAAATATCCACAGTGGTATTCTCGAGAACATACGAATTACGTTTGCTGCGATCAGAGGATCGAAAAAAAACCGAAATGATTTTAAATAAATTTAATTACTGATTTAATATTACAAAATTAAACCTATGAAAGATGATTCTAGTTCGAAGTAGGATATTAGAATAATAATTCTTACAATTTATTGAACAAACAACAACTTGCGAAATCGACTGATGTCATAGGTGCATCAGCGGTTATAGAAATTAATAAGGTCGGCGCGGATGTAACATCAGCGATCTTCTTATAGTAGTGCTATGTAATTCCTCCCCTCTTAGAACGGTGACTATTTTAGCACGTTGAGTGAAAATGTTGCCGGAAGTTCGTCAGGAGTTTCCTTATTTTCCAGGGTTGCAGCTGGTGGTTGCTGCTTCTTTTTCATAGTGTTAGTACATTTGCATAGGTAGCGCCGGGTCATTGCGATGATAAAGAGTACGCTTGCACTCAATAGTATTCCATAGAATGGGATTGTAGTGTGATAAAGTGCGTTGTTCTGCACGTTCTCAAGTTGAACAGGATTCTGGATCATAATTTGGTCCTGGATGCTGTGTAGTCCTTGTAGATTAATAGAGTTCAGATTGACGTGGGTGGCTGTGGTGGCCTGTTTCTCAGCGTCGTAGGGTATTTTCATTAACTTCAAGGGTTGGCCATTAATTTCATCGTAAACGTTTGCAATGGTGAACTCTTCGGATTTCAGATAACATCCAATAGGAATCGTAGCAAGGTAACTACCCTGAAGCGATGTGTAGTCTTTCTGGTTGCAGGTTAATTGTACCTTCGTTTCTTGAGGAAAGGAGAGGACGTAATGTTGGTCGTCGAGTTTCTCCATGGCTTCTCTCATCAAGGTGACTGTGGTAAACTTGCAGGAGTCTTGTAGGGCTTGGTTGGTGATTAACTTCTGGACGCAGTCAGCTTTGTTGCGAGTCTGGTGAGTAATATCGTTCTCACAGAGGTACCAGTCTTTCAACTTCGGGCATTCAGCCTCTATGTACGCATGTAACATCTCGTTAGTTGCAAGGAAAGGAAAGGGTAGAATAAGAGCTTGTGCGTGTTTATTAGGTACCACGGAGAGTTTATAAAAATCATAACTATTTTTAGAAAAGATTGGAAATTTAAATACGAATACTATCTGGTTGTCTACATAATATGATCCCGGTTTTATAATGTCATAATAATCTCTAAGTTCTAGATCTAAAATTTGCTCTTCGGCGTAAATAGTCTTAAGTTTTTGTACCATTGACTGTAGTATTTCTACGTCTATCATAGAGTGGTGTGTACTACTCGCACGAACAAAAGCTAAACTATTTTCTATCCTAATTAGTTCCTGAGTTAAATCTTCTACATTATCGCTTATAATTTCTAGTAGTTGGGCAAAATGAGCATATTTTATTAAATTATTTTCTCTTAGTGCTTTACTTTGTAATATAGTCTCTAAAGTAGTGTTGATTTTATTCTGGTTTTCTACTATTTGTGTAATTACGCTATTATATTTAGACATCCACTCTTTACTTATACTTATATGATCATTGAATTCGGTCACTAATTTGTTTTGATTACGTTCTAAGATTTGAATTGCCTGATTATACCTTACCGCATCCTCGTGATCTAGGTTCCCGGTTAGGCTTTTTATTATTGAACCTAGTCCGTCTACAAGACCTCTTTTGGCTCTGTTGGGTTCTAAAGATCGTAATTGTTTTAGGACATTGCCAAGTTTGCTAGCAAGATACTCCAATTGAATTTCGTATAACGCGTAGGTGTCATTAGTCATTTGTTTTTGACAGATCGTTAGTTGGGTTTGTAGGGATTGAACATTGTTTTCTATATTGCTTAGTTGTACGTACTGGATGAAAGTATGATGGTGAGTCGTAATTTTCATTTGTCCAAGTTTAAAGGGTAGAAGCCCAGGTCCGTCATCGAGGCTTTCGAGTCTTATCTCCTGAGGTCGCGTCATTGGGAGAATTGCTATCAGTAGGATCCTGTAACAATTTTGCTGATTTAGGTACACGCTTGAGTCTTGATTTCGCTATGGGGCCACGTTTTTTTGAAGTATAAATATGAATCGGCAGGTCTGCCAGAACTGTGTCCTGTGTATATCGTGGGGCAGTATTTTGTCGACTAGCAAGGGGGTTTGTTATAAATATTTGCTGTTGGGGTACGTATTCTATCTCGGGTTTACGTTTTTCATTTTGTTTCTCAACTATCGCGGTACGATTAGCAAGTGATGACGAGTTGATGATGTCATAAACATGTTTCATTTTATCTCTATGGACTTGCGTGTACTGTTGTAATAAATGCTGTGTAAGGTCAATGTCTTTACAGTCTCGGGGGTCAAAATGACCAGTCAGTAGGTCAAAGGGGCGAAATCTCGTGAAACTATGTATTGAGCTATTATAAGCTATTAAAGCATAGGGTACAAGATTAATTATTGGTTCGTCTTTATACTGTAGCTTAAGAAGTCTAAGATGTTCTAAAAGAGTTGAGTGGAATCGTTCGATATTTCCGTTATCGTTAGGAGAGTGAGCTAGTATTGTATGATGGTTGATCCCATGAAGCCTCGTAAATTCCATGAACAATTGGTTTGTAAACTCAGTCCCATTGTCTGTAATAATAGTTATAGGGACGCCATGGTGGGTGCAGTACTGCAAAAGGGCTTGTAGTATGCTAATAGCGGTTCCGTCACGTAAGTGATAAGCTTGACCGTACTTTGTAAATACATCGATAAATGTTACATATTTTTCACTCTGTACAGTAAATAGATCCATATGGATTGTCTCAAACGGCTTGGTAGCTGGTGGTACGATGTTAAACTGAGGTCTAATCGGGTTTCTATCGTACTTGACTTGACCGCAAATCGTACATTCGTTTATAAATTTGGTTATCTGGTCTTTCATTTTTGGCCAGTAGTATTTACGAGATAAGGCTAAATGACACTCGGTAATTCCACGATGGTTAGTTTTACCGTCATGATGGTGTCGTATTATCTCCCGTTGTCGAAGGTAATCTTTGACATTTTCTAATTCACATTTAGCTAAGACGAGATTTAAGGATGAACTTTTGAATTTTTCCTGTATGATTGGTATAATTGAGTACATGGCTAGAGGTGGATTAACTAAAATAGCTGTCTTAACCTTGGGGTTAACGTATTCTTTTACGGCACAGATCACATCTTCTTCTAAGTTAGATTGGGATAGCTGGATACTTATACGCGTATGGGTGTCAAATGGCCTGGTAACTACAGGTCGTTTCTTTACGTCATTTACAATAGTTAAACATATCTGTCTGTTAAACTTATTTAATGGCTCGTCAGTTATGGGAATTTCTAGGATGGGGTTTTCAGCGCTTGTATGTACTGTTTCAGTCGAGGAGTTTGGTTTGCCAGGGATGGTTTCTGATGGATTACCCATTAAGGAGTTGAGTTCATCGATTTCCTCTATTAAGGACATGGCTTCTTTGGTGTGAATTTCAATGCGATAAAGGGCGTCAGCATTTGTATTAGATTTCCCTTTTTTATAAATAACTGAGAAGTCGTATTCACTAAGTCTAAGTCTCCATCTTGTCAGTCGAGAATTTGGTTCTTTCATGTTCATCAACCATTGCAACGGTTTGTGGTCAGTGAAAATTTTAAATTTACGTCCAAATAGGTAGGGTCTGAAATATTTCGTAGCCCAAACTATAGCAAGCAATTCCTTCTCTATAGTACTGTAGTTCATCTCGCTTTCATTTAAAGTTCGGGATGCGTAACAGATGGGCTTGTCTGAATTTATGGGTCCTTGGGATAGAACAGCGCCGATGGCTACATTAGAAGCGTCTGTCGTCAAGTTAAATTCTTTATTGAAGTCCGGGTACTGTAGGATGGGGTCATTAGTCAGGAGAGTCTTGCATCTTTCGAAACAATTCACATATTCGGGGTCAAGGGTGATTTTGCGTCCTTTTTTCAAGCATTGCGTAAGTGGTTTTGTAGTTCGGGCAAAGTCAGGAATAAATTTTCGATAATAACCGAGGAGGCCCAGAAATTGTTTGATTTCTTTCGGTGTTTTTGGAATAGGATACTTCTTAATTGCAGATATTTTATCGGGATTTGGCTTGATGCTATCCTTACTGATGACATGGCCTAAATAAGCAGTTTCAAGTTTAAGGAATTCCGAGTGTCTCGAAGTTTCTGGAATACTTTTTTGAGGTTAATGATATGTTCCTGAAAGGATGTACTGAAAACGATGATGTCATCTAAATATACTAGACATATCTAGTTTTGGAGTCCTCTAAGGACATTGTCCATCACACGTTGAAACGTGGACGGAGAATTTTTTAGTCCCATCGGCATTCTTAGAAATTCAAAATGACCGTGTTCTACATTGAATGCGGTCTTTTCTACATCCTGTGGGTGCATCTCTACCTGGTAGAATCCACTCGCCAAATCCAAGGTCGTAAAATAGTGGCATTTACTCAATTTGTCGAGAACGTCGTTGATATTAGGTATAGGGTACTTATCGTCTAGTGTCTTTTCGTTTAACTTACGAAAATCTACTACGAGACGCCATTTTTGCTTTCCTGAGGCATCTATTTTTTTTGGAACTACCCAAATAGGCGAGCTCCATGCAGATTCTGATGGTCGAATGATACCTTGATCGAGCATTTTAGTTATTTGGTCCCTAACTTCTTGGCGGTGTATGAATGGATACCGGTAGCTTTTAGCGTGCACTGGAACATCATCGGTAGTTCTTATTCGATGCTTTATTTTATTTGTGAAAGTTAGTCCCTCACCTTCAATGTAAAAAAACAACCGAGTACCGAGAACAAAGAGCTATTAGGTTAGCCTTCTCTTCCGGGTTTAGGTGATCAGTTCTCAAACGCGATACTACTTCCTGAGCGCGGGTCGATATTTGTTGAGTACTACTGCACTCAATATTAAATAATTCCGCGTGCGCTGGGCGATCGAGTGAAAATATTACGTCATTTGGTGTCGGGTTTTCGATTTCTAAGTAGCCACGATTATTATTTACGGTGGTAATACATTAATGAATTATGCAATTGCAAAGAGTTTGTTCCCGAATAAAAGCGTCGCCTTCTGGCACTTCAATAGGGATACGAACAATCTTAGTGCTCCCAGCTGGTATAATATCTTCGTATAAGTTTATGTTGCACGAGTTATACATTACAATAGGGTTTATCGCAGATCGAGTTACTAGTGTATTTTCTTTTAAATCTATGCGAGCTTCCCATTTATTTAATAGATCTAAACCAATGAGGCCGTCGAAATAATTATGAAACCGATAAATGAACAACTTCATGCTGTTAGCGTCGTTAAACTCCGCAAAACATGGCAAGGTTATGGAATAGTCGTTCCTACTTGTTGCGTGTATGTTGGTTATCTCAAAAGGATCGAAATTCAAAGGATACTCAGAGAAATATTTTTCGACAACTTCAGGGCTAATGAAAGATTGGTTGGCACCTGTGTCTATTAAAAGTTTTAATGGTGGGTCTCTAATTTGTATATAGGGAAGTTGCCTCTGTGTCTGAAGGTTTAATTCTATTTTGGTTTTTGTGACATCGAAGCCTCCAGAAAATCCTGCTGAGCATGGTTAATTATACCCGCTTGCGATTCATCAAATACCTGGGCGTCCGTTGACACATTATAATAAGTCGAGTCAGCGGCTAGACTTGGGTCAATGTCACTGTTGTTGTAATCAGTATAGTAATTGTACTCCGGTTCGTTATAATAGTTGTAATATGAGTCGTCATATGTCATGCACTCGTTCATATTCATTTCTCGGGATTTAAAATAATTTGAGGGTGGTGGATTGCCAAACTTGTTCCAATCATGGACTGCTGGTGCGTTTATTGGGGGTAGAGGTCTGGGAGCAAAACGTTGAACACCACTCATCGGCTGAGGGCCTTGAGGTACATTATTTCGGGGTGGTAATCTAAATGTGTTACTACGGTGGTTGTAGTTAGGAGGTGCCGCACTGAACACTCTTTGTGTGTTCGTTGGCATGCGATATTGGTATTGTGCTGGTGCAGGGAATTTAAAAGGCTGAGGTGCAGGTCCCGCTGGACGTTGTCCCACGGGTGATGGCCAATTAGGTACTGATGTTGGGAAGTTATGAGGTCGTGGGGTAAACGCTACAGGTGTTAGAGTGGAATGAGTGACTTTAGAAGGAGCTTGAGTTTTTGCGGTCTCACGTTGTTGCAAGTACATTACATTGAGCTCTTCTTGAACGAACTCAAGCGCCTTTTCTATCGTTGGTGGGCGCATGCAACGTATACGGGATCCTAAGGGTTCTTTTAACCCTCGAACATATGCCTGCATGGTAACCTTTTTATACAAGTCGCGTTTCGCTGCTATAGTCGTTGGTACAGTCTCATGTAAAGTCACGTATGTCATGATCGTACTAAACAACGTTTGGCAATGATCATAGAATTCTTGTGGCGTTTTATTACCCTGAGTAGTTAGAGAGAGGTCGTTGTACAATGCGGTTTCATCACGTTGATCCGAAAAGTTATTAATCAAGGCAGTTCGAATGCCTAACCAGCTCTCAGGTATTCCATTTGCGTTAATAGTACATGCCGCGGTCCCAGTTATCTTATTAAGTATACCGTTTAGTAAACATAAGTTGGAAAATTCGCTGCCGGGTGTATTACTCAATTAATGCGCAGCTAACGAATCACAAATTCTAATGAAACGCGTAAGGATATTTGGGTTGCCATCAAACTCCGGAACAAGGCGAAGGGCCTTGAAAATGGTATCTGGGTCATTTTGAGTCATATTGATTAATTCTAATTTATCTAAAGTTATATCTCTATTTATATCTACTACACGTTGGCGAGCCTGTCGTGATTCAGGCTCCCGCGCACTGGAGGCCCTTGGATGGTAAATCTTGACGGTTAAGATTCAAAGGGGTGCAACACGAGAATGATTCAAGTGTACTTACAGGTATCTCATTTGTGATTCCTCTCTGTGAATCGATGGCTGGATTCTCCTTCTGGTCTGCAGCAGGTCCGTAGGTTCAGGATACCCGAAATAGTGCTTGATAGCCACCCGAGTGACTCGCGACGCGATTATCGATGTGAGATAGAGTCCCGATATCTCCCGCGGATATCCTACCGACTGCGCCAATTACGTTTGCTGCGATCAGAGTATCGAAAAAAAACCGAAATGATTTTAAATAAATTTAATTACTGATTTAATATTACAAAATTAAACCTATGAATGATGATTCTAGTTCGAAGTAGGATATTAGAATAATCATTCTTACAATTTATTGAACAAACAACAACTTGCGAAATCGACTGATGTCATAGGTGTATCAGCGGTTATAGAAATTAATAAGGTCGGCGCGGATGTAACATCAGCGATCTTCATATAGTAGTGCTATGTAATTTACGTCTACTGAAAGAAAAAAATAAATATCGCATTAAAATTAAAAATACAAAAATCCTCTAGTCATCGTTTCATTTGATACATTGCGTGCAAGATGTAGTAGGCTTATGGAAGTTTGTTACAAAAACTATATGGTCAGAATAGAAGAAGCACTCTCAAAGGACCCAAAAATGTTCTGGACATTTATTAAAAATAAAAATAAAAACAAGAGTAATTACCCAGCAGAAATGTGTCACGGAAACAGGACAGCACCACGCGGACACGAAATTTGTAATTTGTTTGCCGAGAACTTTGCACAAGTCTACAATACATCATCGACTGTTAATGCGTCAAACCACGTTGATAACTGTCTTGCTCCGTCCGGATTCTGTAAACTAGATTTTGGCGCTGAGAAAATATTTCGATCACTGAGAGGCTTGGATGAGCGTAAGGGTGCTGGAAGTGACGGTATCCCCACCCTATTTATAAAAATATGTGCAAAAGCACTAACTATACCTCTTAAAATTATTTTTAATAAGTTAATGGCGGACGGCATATTTCCTGAGAGGTGGAAAGAAGCTTTAGTAGTGCCTATCTTCAAATCTGCAGAAAAGCAACAAGTACTATCGACCCATCTCTATTTCAAACATATTCGGCAAAATACTTGAAAAGTCAGTAACCAAAAGCTAAAATGCCCATGTTAAATAAAGTATTACAAACCACCAACATGGTTTTATCAATTCATGGTCAACCTCTACAAACCTAATGTGTTATGTCTCAGCCATATCAGAGTCTCTTGATAAATGAATTCCGGTCGATACTATATACACAGACTTCAGTAAGGCATTTGATAAGGTTGACCATAATATTCTACTTAAAAAACTAAATCATTTCGGAATAGGGGGATCATTGCTTAAATGGTGCCATTCTTACCTCGTTGGTAGAAACTCAAAAGTAGTAATCAACGGTCACCATTCTGACACCTTTCCAGCAACTTCGGGAGTACCGCAGGGCTCGCACTTAGGCCCTGTTCTCTTTAATATCTTTATTAACGACATTACGGTATGTTTCAAGCACTCTAGTTTCTACCTGTTTGCTGATGCCGTCAAAATCATGAAACCAATAGTGACAGACTTAGATGCCGCAATGCTACAGGCTGATCTCGATAGAATGGCGGATTGGTGTAGAGTAAACAGAATGTCGCTTAATGTTCCTAAATGTTATTGTATGCAGTTCTCTGGCAATAAAAAAGTTCAAACTTACAATTACACATTGCACCAGCAAACACTACAAGAAGTAGATGAAGTTCGTGAACTGAGAATTGTGTTTGACAAAAAATTTAAATTTGATAGGCATATACAAAGTATTACCTCAAAAGGGTTCAAGGTGCTCGGATTTGTCTTGCACAATAGCAACGAATTTTCTAAGGCGTCAACGAGAATCCATCTATATAACGCATTAGTTCGCCCACACCTTGAATACAGCAGCACCGTATGGAATCCTCACTATGACGTTTACACTAAACGCCTGGAAAGTGTACAAAGACATTTTCTGTACCATCTATGCTATAAAGACCGTCTGGCAAAAGAAATCAGGAGCTACGACTTGAGACTAAAACATTGTAAAATGTCCTCGTTATTAGACAGAAGACAAGTTCTAGATCTCACATTTCTTCACAAACTGTTCAATGGGGTTGTTGACTGTAGCGAGCTTCTCGGAAAGCTGCAGATAAGTGCACCATCTCGCTTGCCGCGCAAATGTAACTATAACCTTTTCTATGTGCCGGGATCCAAAACAAACCTCGGACACTTTGCCGTTTTGCCAAGGCTCTGTAGCCGGTATAACGAAGTATCGAAGTATCGATATTACATGCAAAATGGCTAGGTTTAAAAAAGACTTACGTGTCACAGTACCCAAAATTGTAATATTTTGTTGTTCTTGTATGATTATTTTTTTTTTATTTTTCGCATTTTCGTCATTAGTATTGGCTACTCTTTTACGTAACTAAACTAGTTTCCTTTGTATGATCTTCGTGTAATATTTTGATTTATTTAGATTTTTTATCTTATCAAACTATGTACCTAGATTATAAGTGAATGATGTGGTCTCCTATAATTGGAAGCGCACACTTGTATTTGTCCCTATTCTATGTATACTTGCATGTAATTGTGTAGTTTCTGTTGGAGATCCAATAAATAAATAAATGTAGTGACAAAAATTTAAAAGAGTATGCTTAGAAGGTTTGGTCATGTTGTCAGGATGAATGAAAGGCGACTAACAAAAGGTACCCGGCAGATGTGAGTGGGATCGCCAGGAGGGGATGCCCCAGGAAGATATATAGTGACCTCTTTGATCATGTTCATCAGAAAGGTCAGGAGCGTAGTACTCGCAACCGGCGTGCGTGTATGACCAGATGTATGAACGTAAACGAAGCAAAAGGAGTACTTATAGTAACTTATATGTACGGAGCGTAGCAGGTGGCATTCTGTAGTTTCTACCTACCCCGATGGGAAGAAGGCGTGAGTTTATGTATACCAAATTAGCCTATAATGTTCCCACTGCTGGGACACAGGCCTCCTCTCTGTGAGAGGGAGTTGGCCGTAACCCACCACGTGGGCCCAGTGCGTGTTGGTAGATGTCACGTGTCTTCGAATTTTTGGTCGTTTCCTTACGATATTTTCCTTCACCGTTTTGAGAGCAGTGGTGATGAAATAATTTACACAAAGTAAAGCGCCTGTCTGGGTTCGAACCAACGGCTTACAACTTGGAAGTCGCGGCCGTTACCACTGTGCCACCACTGCTCTCATGATTTTATGTATGAAACATTGAAATTTTTATAGTGACTCGCTGGCCGGTGCGGGTGTGCGGTGTAGCGGAACGCGCGAAGATACCTAAACAGCTGTGCGCTCGCTCAATTTGTAGAGTAGGTTTTTTAGGTATTTAATTAGGATTACACGTCAAAAAAAAAATTGAACAAATAATGGAAATGTGTTCTATTACTGATACTGTCGAACGTGTGTTTAATATGTGGAAAATGTTATGGTTATTATATTGATTTTGTTTTATACCTACCTTACTGATAAGTGTTATATGTAATGTAATATCGTTTTTTTCCCAAATAAAATATAATACTGAACCAGCTAAACAAAAACACGCATTTGTTAAAAAAAAATCCTATATATAAGGTGCTATAAAAATATCTGCCACGGCTGCAATGGGAGACAGTATTGTGTTTATAGATTACAATAGTAAAGATAAATTATTGATAATTTGTCATATATTTTTTCATACAAAATATTGTACGTATAAATTTGAATTGATTTATTCATAAAACCATCACGATAAGCTGTTGCCAAACCGCACTGAATACAATTCAATCGTTTCGCAAAACGCCGTCGCCGTTCATACACTGTTGCCATTCTTATCAAACAATGCCGCTGCGCGCCGGCTACTCGTCGGTCGTAAAAGCGCAGCCCGCGCAGCCCCGCGCGCCCCCGCCCTCACCCGCACTACCCCGTTCGTCGCACACGCCAATCGACAGCCCGCTCGCCAGTCGCCTCCCGCCCGCTTGGAAATAAGTTTTAGCGGTTAGCGACGGGAAAATCGCTCGCGCTTCCTTTAAAAATGCCTCCCAGACGACGGTATTCCAAACAAGAATATCTTGAAATGGTATTGTGCTGCCGCAAGGGTAACTCCATAACTGCGCATGCAGTAAACTTATACCAGCAGAGGTTTGGTGTGCGAGTGAGTCATCATACCATTCTGGATGCCGTGTACAGATTTAGTGAACACGGCTGCTTTGACCCGCCTCCGCAGGCAGGCCTCCATATTCTGCCGAACTTGAAGAGGAAGTGTTGGACTTCTTCCGGCGTCATCCTCTTGCGAGCACCAGGGATGCTGCTCGAGTCTTCGACGTGAGCGACAGCTACGTGTGGCGACTTTTAAATCGGGAAGGGCTCCATCCTTACCACTTCACAAGAGTACAGGAATTGCATCCACATGACTACGCGGCTCGCCTCGCGTTTTGTAATTGGATGCGAGAAGAACGCCGCAACATTCTGTGGACTGACGAGTCTACATTCACACGGGTTGGTATGTTCAACATACACAATGCGCATTATTGGACTGAGGCGAATCCTCGTGTTGTGCGGCCTGACCACTTTCAGACTCGGTTTAGTGTTAATGTGTGGGCTGGGATACTCGGCAACAGAATTCTAGGACCAGTGTTCTTGGACAGACTGAACGGAGACACGTATCTGCGCTTACTACGAACCCGTGTGAGAAGAATGTTGGAACGTATTCCTCTTGAAGAGATAAGAGGGCTGCACTTTCAACATGATGGAGCACCACCTCATTTTGCCATCAGCGTATGGGAATTTTTAAACGGTGTGGGGTACGGCGGTGAAAGGTGGATAGGCCGAGGAGGGCCAGTGCCGTGGCCTCCTCGCTCGCCGGATTTAACCCCTCTAGACTTTTTTTTGTGGGGTCGTGTAAAGGACCTTCTGTACAGCCTAACCGGACATGACATGAGAAGTGTGGAAGAACTAAAAAGGCGCATCAAACGCGCATTTAAGCAAGTTTAAAGTGAAACGGACACATTAAATAAAGTGAAGAGACATGTACGTAAGCGTGCCTACATTTGTTTGCAACGCGAAGGCGGACTTGTGCAACAGTTTTGTAAAGTAGGTAGGGAGTGTGTAAATAACTGTAAATACGATGCAATTATTGTAAATAAGATGATTAATTTTTAAACACGCCAAGTTACTGTAATTTATTGTTATTTGATATTAATCTAAGCTTGTTTTAAGTGTGATGGGAAGTTTATCATCTTATTTACGTCAGTTTTTGGAAGAATGCGGTAGCTGGTAAGTAATTGCACTTTTAAAACACTTTTTTTGCCCGCGTATTATTGCGTACCTAGTAGGTTAGATAGTGACGAACTAGTCAGAACTGTCAGTTTTATTCACAGAACAGATAGAAAGAGATAGCAGTTGTTTTCATTGACGAAGCGACACACCGTGCGTAATTTGTGAACCACGTTATGCAGAGTAGAGCCAATGTTTATTAAACTACTTTATTTTCTCAAATGGAATTAACTATTCTGGGGTACGAAAGTTCTTCACTATTGTATTCTTTAAACACAATACTACCACCCATTAAAGCCGTGGCAGATATTTTTATAGCACCTTATAGGTATATTTTTAACCAAATTTAGAGGAAATAAGTCGTTTAGGTTAGATACAATGTTGATATTTAGAGTATAATAATCATAATATGGCTCATTACAGGCACACAATGAATTTAAATGGTCTTGAATTTTAGTCTAGACCAAAAAGCTATTTTAATGTAAAGCTATTATTATTATTATATCTATTTGGTATAATTAATAATAGACTATTATATTATAACTGCCTCGTTGGTCTAGCGGTCGCAAGCGCTACTACTGAGCATGAGGTCCTGGGTTTGATTCCCGGGTCGGGCAAAGTGTTATTGGGTTTTTCTATCTGGAATTTCTCAGTAGCAGCCCGGAGTCTGGATTTGTGCGCAGTTGATGGCAATAGGCTCGCCCCCTATTACATGGGACTTTAAAACATAGCTGGCGAAAGGTGGGTGTAGTACAGGTACACCTCTGCCCAACCCTTCGGGGAAACAAGGCGTCATGTTATCTTATGTTGTGTAGCTTTTGCCTGTGGCTTCACCCTCGTGGATGTCGGAAAATATCCCACGGGAACGTACTAACGAGACAAAAAGTTTCCTATGTGTTAATCCAGGTTATAAACTGTCGTATGCCTTTCGTTCAAGTCTATGCAGCCTTTTTTAGGGTTCCGTACCTCAAAAAGAAAACCGGAACCCTTATAGGATCACTTGTGTGTCTGTCTGTCCGTCTGTCACAGTCGATTAGCTCCGAATCTACTGGACCGATTAAGTTGAAATTTGGTAAACATATGAATTTCTGCGTAAATAAATGCATTTCGAATATGACGGTCACTTTTGGGGGCAAAGTGTAACTATAATATTAAATAAAAAGCTGGCTGTGGTCTCATTTTTTTATAATTTTTTAAATAAATTGATTTAATGTTATTTAAGAAAATTCATGAAAAATTACTATATTTGCAAAACTACTGAGCCTAAAATTAAAAAAAAAATATAGGAAATAGTTCTTTGCTTATTAATTATAGGAAAACCTATAAAAAGTGTATTGTGTTAAAATAACATCGTAAATCTTTCAATATTGTGCTTACAAACTTATATTTTCAGTTGGAATGTGAAATTATCTTGTGATAAAAAACATGGTAGATATACCTAAATAGATTCATTGTACGGAACCCTCACCACGCTAGTTCAACTCACATTTGTCCTGTTTTTTTGAGTGATTGAGTAAGAAAGATCCAAACATGCTAACTTCCGCCGTATTAATATCACTAGCTGTGCTCCGCGGTTTCACCCGCATAAGTATCGATCCCATGAAAATATCGGGATAAAAAGTATCCTATGTCCTATTCCAGGTCACGGTCTATCATTGTGCGAAATTTTATCTAAATCCGTTCAGCCTTTTTGGCGTGAAATGGTATCAAACAAATAAACAAACAAACTCACTTTCACATTTATAATATTAGTCAGAATTACTAGCTGCTGCCCGTGGCTTCGGCCGCAAGGCTTTTTCTAAAATAAAAGTAGCATTAGTTACTCTTTATAAAATTGCCATATCTACCAGTGAAAGTCTTGTCATAATCGGTCCAGCCGTTTCGGAGATCAGCTGGAACAAACAGACATTGATGAATTAAAATTCGTATAACGGAAAATATACGTTTCCCGAATTATTTATTCATATATTTTTTCAATTAACTTCGTTGACTCATCATCTGCTTGTTTCTAACTGTTTTGGGGTCTGCTTCCAGTCAAACCGGATGCCTATCTGACCTCCACAACCCAATTACTGGGTAATACGATACCCCTTGGATTTTTAAAGCAGCAGTTCTCGTTTAGCAGTGGATTACAAATTTTGAAAACGAATGTGCTAAAACTTAATATTATGCTTAGTAAACTATAAACTAATATACCTACAATTGAGATTAAAAATTTCTCATTTTACTAAAAGGCATTTTTGCGAACGCGAGGTTTGTTACAGACATATCAGTTATTATAGAATGATAATGTTTTTGTAAAACTCATTTAAGTGGGTGAGTAATATTAATTACAAAATCTCTAATATTTACAACTGAATCTATAATTTTATTTGATATATTGATCAGTTAATATAATAAACGATTGAAATAATTTTAAAATAACAAATTTTTCAAGCATAACATACATAGAATATAAAATCGTTTGATATACCACTTAAAAGACATAAAACCTATTTAACCTAACCTAACCTAGTAACTGATTACCACTTATCAAGACAGCTCGACGGAGCCCCGCTTAACGGGGCTCCTATATCTGGGTTTTTATAAAAAAAACAACTATGCCTTAGCCTTTTAACCAAACCTATCCGAGTCGGATTGCTCTGAATCGGGGCTTAACCATAATAATGGTATAACTTAAACGATAGACCTAATGATTTTCGATTAAATAAACTTTATATCCAATAACGCTATCCGAATTAAGTTTTAGAGTACATAAATGTTATATGTAAAGAAATTATATCAACAGTTGGTATAATATCTCAAGTTTATTACATCTTGTTAGGATTTTAATAAACTCATTACACAATTATACCTAGTGGATGCAATAAATGCGTTTTACATCTAAATTATATGATAAACGCATTTATTTTATCAACTTACCGCCTTCCCATTCAAATCTTGTAACGGTCGACGGGCGAAGTTATTTAAACGACGAAATGGCCGTTCGCAGGTCAGTTGTTCCTGCGACGCCGAAGTGTAAAGACCTTAAAGTAATAACGTGTCACTCTGTGTAAAAATAGTGCTATCCATTGGAGCAAGGTCAGGTCAGTTCATTTTGTGTTTAATATTTAAATATCTGAATGCTGGTTGTTAATATTTCTTAATTACTTAATATAAGCAGCCATGAACGAACTATAAGCCTAAGATGTATAATGTCATTTCTGGTGTTAATAATATCCTGTTGAATAATGTGTTTGTTTCCAATAAATACTTGTGAGATTATTCAAACTTTCATTTTCATACACTAGCTTACATAACCTAAAGGTAATTAATAGTGCAGTGCTAACATCTCAGAAGTGGGATAGACGAGTGAAAGTATAAAAACAAAACAATCTACTCGTTTATCCTGCCCACAAGTTGTAAATCGGGAAGTTTCTTTGCTTTTGTGTATTTTTTTTTCCCCCTCTGCTGTTAAATTATAACCTGACTATCACCGAAATCTGGGTAAATTATATATAATTTTTTTTTGTCTGAGAGTAATGAATAATTTTTAATAAAACAAGCAATGACATTATACTACATTAGTGAACTCATACCTACAGTTTTTTTTTTCAAAGTATCGTTGTAAGCTGTTAAATATTATATTGTGTAAAACATTATTATTCATTCGAGTGTTCGTATGATAATTAATTGCAATGTGGAAGCGTTACAGCATTACGCAGCCTTACCGGGGCTACCCTCTGGAAGCGTTACATCTCGTTGTTACATCAAATTGTTTATTTCCCTTGATTTGGCATCAGGCTACTATCAAATCCCTATTTCCACGTCTTCACAAGATAAAACTGCATTTGTTACTCCAGGTGGTCAATATGAATATACTCGGATGCCGTTTGGTTTAGTAAATGCACCGTCAGTTTTTCAAAGAACCATAAATAAAATACTTTCCGAAGCTAAGATCAAATATGCTCTGGTCTATATGGATGATGTTCTCATTCCAGCACGAACGTTTGAGGAAGGTCTCGTTAGGCTTCAGGAAGTGCTAACTCTTTTACGTAAAGGAAAACTAACATTAAAACTTTCCAAATGCCATTTCTTCTTTGACGAGATAGACTTCTTGGGTTTCGAAGTCAGCTCTGTAGGTATAAAACCAGGCACTCGCAAAATCGAAGCGGTAGCAAAATTCCCGGTTCCAAAGAACCAACACGAAGTCAGACAGTTTATCGGTTTGGCTAGTTTTTTTCGTAGATTTGTAAAAGGTTTTGCTATCATTTGCAAACCATTGACGGATCTTTTGAAAAAGGACTGTCAGTGGAAATGGACTAAAGAACAAAATGACTCATTCGATTCTTTAAAGCAAGCCTTTGTCTCTCGTCCTATATTGGCAGTTTATGATCCAAAAAGGGAGACTCAGTTACACACTGACGCTTGTAAGTATGGCGTTGCGGGGATTCTAATGCAAAAATGCGACGAAGGTCTTTTCAAACCAGTCTCTTATTTTAGTCGGAAAACGACTCCAGATGAGCAACGAATGCATTCGTTCGAATTAGAAACACTTGCGGTTGTAGCTTCTCTCAGCAGATTCCGTGTTTATCTTCTTGGAATTCCATTTAAAATATTAACGGACTGCAACGCGCTTCGTACAACACTAATAAAACGCGAAATAGAGTATAGGCCGGGTACAGGTATGAAGCACGCAGACGCTTTAAGTAGAAATCCGGTGGATAAGGCGGTTATGGAAGATCACATACTTGACGTTCTTTCAACCGAATCGGACGATTGGATCGCAACGGTCCAATCTACCGACGATGAGATCTCCCGGATTAAACGAATTCTCACTGATCCAGAATCCGGAAACGTTTCGGAAATAATCAAGAATTACAAACTAACAAACGGTAAGGTATATCGTATATTAAATAATAACGGAGGTGATTGTTTTCGAAAGGTAGTACCGAAAGGGGTGCGTTGGCAAGTTGTTAAAATGAACCATGATGACATCGGTCATTTTGGTTTCGCAAAAACCCTTTCTCGAATCCAACAATCATTTTGGTTCCCGAAGATGAGACGTTTTATAAAAAAATATGTCCGATCGTGTTTAGAGTGTGCTCACCACAAGGGCACAACGGGAAAACAGCAAGGTGAGTTACACCCAATCCCAAAGGTAGAGATACCTTTTCATACTATCCATGCTGATCACCTGGGGCCGTTCGTTCGTAGCAAACGAGGTAACGTTTATATTTTAGTTATAATAGATGGTTTTACAAAGTTCGTTAACATTTCACCCGTCAAGAATACAAAAACATCGACCACAATAAGAGTTTTACGAGAACACATTAGTTATTTTGGAACACCTGTTAGGTTGATCACCGATCAGGGTACTTCCTTTACAAGTAACAGCTTTCGATCATTTACAAAGTCGATGGGTATAAAACATATCCTAAACGCAGTTGCCACGCCACGAGCCAATGGTCAAGTGGAACGATTTAATAGGACAATCATCGATGCCCTTTCTACTAAAATGCATGATAAGGACGAAAGGACATGGGACGAATTTATCCCTGACGTGCAAATTGGACTGAACACTACAGTGCACAAAACTACAGGTAAGAGCCCTTCAGAACTATTATTTGGCGTAAGACTAAAAAGCCAGACTGAGAACAGGCTCAGTGAGGTCATAGATGAAGTCATAGAAACTATAGCGTCAGAAGATCTGGAGAAAGAAAGAAGCAAAGCGGGAGAAAGAATCAATAATCAACAAGTTAAAGATAAGGTAAGGTTTGATTCAAAGCGTATTAAGAACAAATCATATGCAGTTGGAGATTTAGTAAGTGTGAGAAGGGAAATTCCGAATACCGGTAAGTCTAAGAAATTAATTATGAAATTTCAGGGACCCTACAGGATTGTTAAAGTTTTGCCCAATGATCGTTATTTAGTAACAGATACCCCTCTCACGAGAAAAAAAGGCTGTCGTAATTATGAAAACATTATTGCAGTAGATAAAATGAAACCATGGCTTAGTTTTAATCAAAACTTTGGTAGTTCGGAATCCGAATATGAAAACGTTGCATCGGGATCATACCAATCGATCGATACATCATAGAAAATATTGTTTTAATACCAGCCACAATATTATTATTGTATAAATAACATAGCAAAACTATGGCGACAGATTAATTATATTTGACAGTAATATTTACAGAATTAGTTTATAATAAGTACCTAATAATTAAGAACGTGGTGATGATTCTGCAAATTTATAATATTCTATAACCTGTGTCTAAAATATTATAATTTCTTATTATACTTATAATGTATGAAAAACAAAACAGTATTCATTATTTATTTTAAATTGCATCTTTGTTTTTATTTCTGTAGTTATAATTTTGTAATATTGTAATTCATGTGTTAAAATATTACTTTATAGTTTTATTTTTTAGAAATTATTGTGTTAACAACTTCTATTTTAAATCATTTTGAATTTTGTAACTAAATAATATCTTAAACGATTGTGTGTGTAAAATAGGTCTTGTAAACATTCGTTGTAACCGTTAAAATTAATGATCAATCAATGGTGATTCATACAAATTATTAATATTCTATGATTTTTTTTAAGTGTATTAATAAATTGATAATTTTGTATACAATAAATCGTAATATTCTGAAAATAAAAGAGCGAAGGGACTTGCTCTAGCAGGATGGCCGAGCTGTTAGGATTTTAATAAACTCATTACACAATTATACCTAGTGGATGCAATAAATGCGTTTTACATCTAAGATAAACGCATTTATTTTATCAACTACCGCCTTCCCATTCAAATCTTGTAACGGTCGACGGGCGAAGTTATTTAAACGACAAAATGGCCGTTCGCAGGTCAGTTGTTCCTGCGACGCCGAAGTGTAAAGACCTTAAAGTAATAACGTGTCACTCTGTGTAAAAATAGTGCTATCCATTGGAGCAAGGTCAGGTCAGTTCATTTTGTGTTTAATATTTAAATATCTGAATGCTGGTTGTTAATATTTCTTAATTACTTAATATAAGCAGCCATGAACGAACTATAAGCCTAAGATGTATAATGTCATTTCTGGTGTTAATAATATCCTGTTGAATAATGTGTTTGTTTCCAATAAATACTTGTGAGATTATTCAAACTTTCATTTTCATACACTAGCTTACATAACCTAAAGGTAATTAATAGTGCAGTGCTAACAATCTTGTGACTGTTATTGAAATGAAAATATACCAAATAACTTTGTATGATACAAAGCTTTGCACGCACCCCATATAAGTTGATCCCTCAACTTGCTCATCCACTAACATTGGTACTACGTACCTTCTCGTGCGCTTACCAAAGTGGTTTGTTACTTTTGGAACTGTGTCTATTTCTTAAATAAACGAGTTGGGTACATATGCTTACGTACCACTTTGTGGTCTTGATTGTTAAATTGTGCAGTCAAGATATTTAACTTACTTTTAAGATGGATCGGGAGAACTTTACAAATTTTGGCTTATTCTTCATAATTTTTATTTAACGTTTTCTTAGTTGTTTTATCTAGAAGTAGTTTAAGTAACCTTCTCTGCAAGATGTTAATTTTATGTGTGCAGGGAATGTTAGACCATATCCACCCAAGCCATAGCTAATAAGTGAGTTAGCCAGTGCGTAATATAAGGCATACAGTACTTTCTTGCTGATAACATATTTAAGATTTTTCAATGGGCAGAATCGTAGAAGTGGGCTGCTCTGCAGAGCACGTGTTTAGGTGGGGTGAGTTCGAAATTCAGTAATGTTATTCTGGTGATTCTTTTTATTTACAATTAGTTCTACTTAAATTATACAATGCGAAAGGAATCATCGCAATATAATAACGAAAGTGCAAAATATAAAAAAAAATGTTTCAAATGATAATTTATTTATATTTTCTTTATTTCATATTCATTGATACGTATTGGTTTAATTTTTTCAATCAATAAAAAAAAAATATAATATTAAAAAATAAATTATTAAAAAAAAAACAAAAAACCCGACTGAAAACACACATATGTTTTTTTAAATAAATTATTTCATTTCAAGCTTTTTAGTTTTATTAACATATATTTGAAAATGACTCATCACCAGCTTTTATTTGATACCAATATTGTTATATATTATTTTTTTAAACCGTCCCTCCCTTTTTTGTATTTGCAATATATAAATATTATATATCCTATGTCAATCCCACAATTAAGATAAATCTAAGGGCACCTCATATTTATGTTAAAATCCATCAAGCCGTTTAGGCTACGGAGCGTGCCAAAGCAATAGACATACATACATACATACATACATATACATACATACATACATACATACATACTCTCGAAAAACATTACCCTCCTTCTGGGGCAGTCGGGTAAAAATAGTCGATCGGCATCAGGAACATGGTCAAAGCTGTGCAGGGCTCTAGAGAGAGAAACCTCCGCACTATGCATGCCGTGTCCAAGAGTACTCCTTTCTGAATCAAGATTAGGTACTGATTCTCATTATTACACCTAGGGAACTATTTTGGTAATGCAAATAAACAAGCAAGCCAAAGTAAAAATATTTGAAATTTATTACAAATTTCTATTATTTGGCAAGTAGTAGGTTGTCAACACTATTTATAAAAAGCAAATTATACTATTACAGTATAATATAATGTGTCGTCTAATCTCAACTAATTAATCTACGCGGTCTGCATAACTTTTGCTATTATTTCCCATTTCCTGAAAATTTATTATTACCTTACTAGCTAAACTTATCACACGTGAATAGAACACTGTGCGAACGCCTACCTGCTAAATAATATACCTACGAGTACATTTATAATGAATTTAAAATATCTATACGTTGGTTTCATTTTCTATTTGCAATACCAAATTAATCAGTGTAAATCCAACAGTGTAAGTACCTATTTATAATTGCTTGTATAAACATAGGTAACAAATGAATATTTCCTTACAATATGACCTGTGTTCACCAACATGTAATCAACCGATTACATACCTATTTAAACAGTTTCATAGCGATCTATGAAATGATCCTCGTGAGTCCCTTACAAACAAATTGATATACTAACTTTGCCTTCTCTTTATCTTAGAAAGTAATTTGTATGACTTAGGGTTTTATTAAAATAAGAAGCGATTTCCGTAATATAAATACACGTAGTAAACATGGAAAATAATTGTGATAACCAAATTTAGATTAACTAAAACAAGAAAGTCATTTCTTATCAACAGTATCCGCTTTTATAACAAGTTGCCAAAGTCGGTTACAAAACTTAGCGATGGGAAGTTCAAAACCCAAATCAAACGTGTCCTTATCAAAAAAGCATTATTATAAGATTAAAGACTACGTTGAAGACAAGGAAGTTTGACAATAATTGGTTCTACACACATGTGGCTTCCCTGGTACCTCATTAACGGCATAATATGTAAATGTCTATTAACTGCTCCCAAGTTACGATGTTAGTTTATTTTATTTTATTGTTTTACATACTGCCTTTACAGAATCCCTTAAATATTTTAAATTATAAACCTACAATTATATTTCAACTATTAGTAGTGCCTTTTATGGTCAGGATGTTAAAATTTATTCAGATTTGTTACAGTTGTAATGGCAATCATGTCATTTGGTTTAAATAGGTTTTTATTATTCTATTTATCTTTTATACTTAGACTGTAGATTTGTAGACCATTTTCTGTTTTGTTAAGTACCTGATACCGATACCAATTATTTTTAAAAGATTGACCGTGGAGTTCCCTGCCAGCTTTTCTCCATAAGAAACGACCAATTGAAACCCTGTACCTAGCTTCTGACGTTTCATAAGTGCCCATGTTTACGCGAAATAAAATATTTTGATTTTGATAGATATATTCATTGAATAGTGACAACTGGGCAAGGAACTCGTGGTTAATTATTAACAGCCGCACGGCTCGATTGAAGGTTAAGCTATGCTTGCCGCAGTTGGTACGTGGATGGGTGACCCCTCTATTACATGTCGAGACCCCTCCGTGCCTCGAAAAGCACGTTAAGCCGTTGGACCCGGCTGTCATTCGTAAATCTTTGACAGTCGGAAGCCCAAAAGTCTGGCAACCAGTCTTCGTTCGTTCTTTTGGGTATCGTGTTACCCAGTAACTGGATTTCGGAGGTCAGATAGACAGTCGCTCCAAATAAAATACTGGTATTCAGCTGGACCCAGTTAGGCACCATCAACACGGGCCAGAGTATCGCGGCGAAAGACACGCTGTAGCATCAAATTCAATAGAAACTGTATGAAGCAATACCCACAGATATCACCGTGGCGAGAATTTGATGACACGGTGAGACTATCGCCCTGATTATCTTACTCGTGGAGACGGCAACATAAACTGGAAGCCAAGCTAACATAGACATACTTAGCTATAGGCCACCGGTACAATACGATAGATTCATCGCCTTCTCAAGCACAACTGCAATGTTAAATAAGAGTTTTGCTTAATTTTTTTGTCAGGCACTAATTATATTGATAAACAACACTTGTATGTGTGTGTTTTGTGTATCTTTATTGCCGTGTATATTATTATCGTTGTCAAACATTGAGAAAAGCAAACGGGAAGTAATTACTGGCCACCATGAATTTCAATCATTCTATTTATTAGGGACACATTCTGATGTCAGAACGGCCGGTCAACGAGTCGTAACTCGGTGACCGGCCGTCCTGACATCAAAATGAACGGTTACCATTAAAATGTTTTTTTCTTCTAGAATACGATGGAAGCAATTTTTTGAGAATAGGAAGCAAATAGAAGCAATAGGGAAGCATTTCTTGGGCATGAATTCAACGTTAAATATGCCTAGTGACCGTTCATCCCGACGGAGACGATGCTTTGATTTGACTGATTTAAATTTCGTTTTCATTTTGAATAATGATTAATAAAATACCTCAAACATCTGTAAACATTTTTAAATCTAAGGAACTGTACTACTTTTAGGGAAATGTCAGTCAAAGACTTTCTAAACGATATGAGTTTATCCAGATTGTGATTGTTATAAATAATTGTAATTTGACCATGTAAGACTTATGTAATTGACTATAATATTATTAATTGACTTCACTTCTATTTTGTTTTGTTGACATTGTTTTGTTTGTATTAATGTTTTAATTTATGTAATAATTTGCACGCCGTAAGGTAGACTGTAGCCGATCTCATTAAATTAAGTACAACATCTTATACGTGTACCTGCATTCTGCATAGCTAATAAACTTCTGATTCTTATTCTGAATGAGTTGTCACTAAGCAATTTTTCTTTTCATTAGTATCAAACAGATATCAACATACTTTGTAACAGATCATGAATGTCATAATTGATCATGATCACGTCCTTACAATTTTTGTCTTTTTCTTATGGTTATAATCATTTCTGTCGTAGATAACCTACATCGATACTGAGCGTCCAAAGGTCTACTGGTTTGAACCGAAAATGTTCAATAATGTTACTTTGCTCAGCAAACGGTGGAACCGACAGGATCCTAGGCATTATGTGGAGCTGTACATAGATTTGCTTGTCACTGCTACCAATAACTTTAAGGTAAGTTGAAACTGATGGGGGAAAAGTACATCTGAACTTTTAAATTATTCGTAAAAGACAGGAGTGGTCATAGAAAAAGCTCCAGAAACGAGCTTTTTCAAATGGTAAGCTGCTCCGACGCTTATGTCACAATGTCACTCTATTTCTTTAAGTTGGTTTTTCTTTTTGTTATATATTGCACCTTGTTATTATATATATTCCTGTAGATTGTTATCTATTATTGTGCTATTGTATGTTATGCTATGTCTTTTGTTTGTACTGAATAATGTTTTATCTATTTATCTCTCTATCTATGACAAATGTCGAAGCCTTCAGGTGGGCCATTTGTTTGCCAACAGTTTGATAACATAAATACCGGCCAAGTCCGCGCCGGTCTACGCACAATGAAGGGTTCCGAAGTTGGGATGAATTATCTCAAGAACAAACTTAACATTGTAGTTAGAAAACATGTTCTCTCTAACATTTCAAATGCAAATGTACGTTTGTACGCCCAATACTGAGAGATTTACCATGTTATTTTAAGACCATAGACTTCTCCTGTAGTCTTCCCCCTGTCCGTGACGCCAACGCGTACACACGTATTTACAACCGTCTCGTGTTATAAAATTGCAAAAAAGTGTAAAAAGTCCATAAAACTTTATAAAAACTACACAGTATTGACCTATAAGTGCTAGTTACTGTCATCACAACAAACGATACAATTTTAAACGTGCAAACACAAAGAAATCATCAGCAGGACAAGCAGCAAGCAGCAATCAGTTCACTCATTTCGTATATCGTTATCGTTCACGTAGCATGGTGGATTAGCGGTCTCGGTTGAACTGAGTGCCATCGGTGTTCTCGAGTTCGCATCCCGCTCGCCCACGAGTGTGTTTTTATTTTTTCTTTTTATTGTTTTTGGATCACAAGTTGCTCGTATAACTTGTAATCATAATGGCCCAACGGACTCCGCCCGAAAAAACAACTAAAACTTTGTGGAAACCGACTATTTTACCACATGAGTCTGATACAGCGTCGGATTGCGTAGGTTCGGATCCTGATTGTGGTAGTCAACAAAACATTACGCAGCGTTACAAACTTAAACATTATGACGCTGCGCTGGCTGAATTAAAAGACATGCTGACTGACGTACAACTTCAATAGAAAACTCAGGCAATGAAATTTGATAAAGAAATGCAAAAGATGACTCAGCATAATAACAAAATTACAGAGTCTATTCAACACATGTCAGATAAATATGACGAAATCTTGTGTCAACTTCAGCAAACTAAATCCAACAATACTGCCTTGAAGAGTCAAATTAAGACACTTTAACAAAAAATTGAGCTTCTCGAACTCAAAGTCGTCAACGCTGGAACTGAGAAATTTACCGGAATCCCAATTGGAAGACAAAACTACACTTATCAACGTGCTACAAAATGTTTGTGACGTACTGAATGTTAAGGTGCTCGATACCGATATACGGAACATATTCAGGCCCAAAAAATCCTCGAAAAAATCCACTCCCATAATAGTGGAATTCTCTTCTACCTCACCTAAAGAAAATATTATAAAGGCATCTAAAAGCTATAGCAAAGACAAGACTAAAGAAAAACTCAACTCAACGCACCTGAAGCTAAACGGTGAACCAAGGCCTATCTTCATAGCGGAATCGCTCACCACTTGTGGAAGGCGCTTATACTATCTGGCTCGGCAATATGTCAAAAATTATAAGAGTACAAGTTGCTGGACGTCGTATAGGAAGGTGTATATTCGCCAGAAAGAAGGTGACCCGTCTACGCTGATCTCACGAGAGGAGGATTTAACTAAACTAAAATCGCAATGACTGATTACGTAATCATTATCGGTCGTGCGATTTTTTTCGTCTTGAAACAGATCTCCCTTTTGAATATTGTGGCAAAGCCAATACAATCTATTTTTTTGTCATAAAACACTGCATGAAAGTACTCATTATATCTCTGTATAAAGCTGATCCTAAGCTCACTCCGAATTTGCAAGAATTTTACACACTTACACATTTTAACCATAACTATTTACAAACCTACGTATGCTTATACACTTACTGTTCTACATGTTGCAATTAAATAATTACATATACAATAAATACACTGAATATTCTACGTTCATACATAAAATAATTTATTTTTTTGCGACAATCTAAAATCTATGTCAGCTATCACATCTACTTCGTATGCATCCCCATGTTGTGGTATAGACTATACCTACTTTATTTATTGTCGTTCTCTATATTACTTAGTGACAAGTTAAAAATTAAACTAGCACCAAAATTATCTTCGCTAGTAATCAGCTTCCATCGCCATTCGATGCCACAAGTAATATAATGCGGGACATTGACCAATTTCATATATCTGTCCCAATCACACGTGAGCCCGAAAAATGCACCTCATATCTCAAAAATCCTACACATTATTCAAAGGTTCTACAACAAAATATTCGTAGCCTAAACTGTAACTTCCAAGAGTTACACGTTCTGCATAAAAGGCTAGAATTGTCGTGAGATATTATTGTCCTCTCAGAGTGTTGGTTATCGCGTGTTGCCAGCTTACCATTACTTCGGGGATATAGTTCATACAAAACTAATGATAATTATAAACCCACACAAAATTATTATTAATTTAATAGAATCAGATTATTGCGGACAATTTATCACTGTTCCAAATCCAAGCAATAAGTTACTAAAAAAGAAATCACTGTCAACCCAAAAACGACTAAGCGCTTGGAAACCTTTAAAACTAAACTTTTGAGTAAATTACCACTATTGTCAACTAATGATGCCCATAATCAATAATATAATGATTTTTGTTATATGTATTGCACACAATTTGAGAACACTTTCATTCCTAAGACATTCTCGGTTAATAGTGACGCTTCCTTCAGTGACTGGGCCACCATTTGTATACAAAAAAGTAGAAAACGACTATATGACTTGTATGATGAACGGACTAGAATAAACACTGCTGGATTTAATTTATATGTTAAGAATTATTCTAAATTATTTTAAAAAGTTTGTTGTATGGCCAAGTCACGTTACTTGAGTTCAAAAATTAAAAATAGTGGTAATGTGATTAAGATGACATGGTCATTAGCGGCTAGTGCGAGCGCTGCGGTGACTCACACGCTGGAAACGAGTGTATGTGCGGCAAGTCAGTGCGGAACCGGTTTGGCGAGCGTTGAGGGGAAGTCGTCTCTGCTAGCGCCGACTGAGGGCTCGCAACAGCTGATTACTACGGTCGACGCGGTCGCCACTAATAATGTTGCAGTCGCTCGGCCGGCTGATCCGTGTAATATAAACAATAATAATGACGGATGGCAGAGGGTGTCTTATCGGAAGAAGCAACGTGAATACCGTTATATTGGCAAGATGGGCGTAGCGACAGATATGGAGGGCCAATTTAAAGCGGCAGATAGGAAAGTCCCCATATTTATCACTAATATACATAGTGAAACGTCTGAAGATGAAATAATTAATTATATTCGTTCGAAGACCCACGAAACGGTATCGCTAGAGAAAATATTGATGAAAAGAGAAAGGGGTCACATTGCTTACAAATTCTTCGTGTCCGAGTCTAGATTACCTGCATATCTGGATGAAAATCTGTGGCCACGAGGCATCATATTTAGGCGGTTTGCCAATTTTAAGAATCGCAATACGAGCGGACTTAGATCTGCTGACGATTTGAATAAAAATAATAATGGATAGACGACAGTTTGCTAGCTTCAATTGTAAAAACGTAAAACGCTCCGTAAATAGTGTTAGGGAGCTGTGTCGCTCCTGTGATTTGGTGGCGTTGCAGGAAACGTGGCTGCTACCTGACGAAATACCTTACTTAAGTACGATCGACAGCGGTTTTGGCTACACGGGAATATCGGCAATGGACACATCCACTGGTGTGTTACGTGGGCGACCCTTTGGTGGAGTTGCCTTACTGTGGAGAAGTAGCGTATTTCAACAAGTGTCTGTGCTACGCTGTGGTAGTAAGCGTATATGTGCCATTAAAATTATAACTAGTGATAGGCCTGTGATAGTGATGAGTGTATATATGCCAACGAACTCGGCGGACAATATTGCGGAGTTTACGGACTGCCTTAGTATGGTAGGTGCAATTATTGATGAATACGGCATTGAGTCTGTGTATATGTTAGGTGATTACAATGCTGCGCCATATGGATTATTTTTCAATGAGCTTGTGAATTATTGTGCTGAGCAGTTTTGGTTATGTGTAGATGTTGATATACTGGGTATTGACTCGGATACGTTTACTTTTGTTAGTGACGTATACGGGTCCTGTAGCTGGTTGGAACACTGCTTAGTAACTCAGTCTGCAAGGCAATCTGTTACTAATGTGTATGTGGACTATGATACGGTATGGTCTGATCACTTCCCACTTATTATTGAGTGCAATTTAAGCGTTATTTCACAGACGATGCATCATAATGTTATATTGAATAAGGATGTGGTTTGGGGTGTACGTAATGAGCAACAGATTGCTTTGTATACGAGCGAAAGCAACAGGAGGCTAAGGCTAATTGACTTCCCCGTTGAGTGTATGAAGTGTGCTGACTTGTATTGCGGTGACCACGGTCACAAGCGTGTCCTTGATAGACTATATTCTGTTATTGTGACTGCTCTTCGTGATGCATCTTTGGCGGGTCGAGGTGGCAAAAAGACGGTGTCGGTTGGCTCGCGTGTAGTTGGGTGGAACAAAAACGTCAGCGAGGCTCACCGGGTGGCCAGAACTAGATTTATTGATTGGGTAATGTGCGGTAAACCGAAGGGCGGACACTTATATCGGGATATGTGTGAAAGCAGAAGGGTGTTCAAGTCTAGACTTAAATGGTGTCAAGATCATCAGGACCAATTAAAAATGGACATCCTTGCTAAGAAGCACTTAAACGGGGATTTTCGTGGTTTTTGGCAGAATACCAAGAAGGTAAATATAAGGCCTGGTCTTCCGGTGAGCGTCGATGGCGTAAATGAACCTAGGGGCATAGCAAATTTATTTAGGTCCCATTTTTCTGTACAACCCATGCTGGGCAGACAGGTTGGGGTGGTCAGTGTTGAGGGCGCCATGGGCAAAATGGAGTCAAGGTTTTCAGCCAAAGAGGTAAGGTTAAAAATCAAGTATATGTCGAAAGGCAAGTCTCCTGGCCTCGATGGCCTCAGTATTGAACACGTGCAGCATGCCGGCCCACATATGGCGAGAGTTTTAGCTATGTTCTACTCGCTATGCCTGAGCCATTCCTATCTGCCGTACGACTTCATGAGAACAGTGGTGGTGCCTGTAGTGAAGAATAAAACTGGTGATCTAGCCGATAAGACTAACTACAGGCCTATTTCTCTTGCTACTGTTATAGCAAAAGTGTTTGATGGTTTGCTGGATGCACAGTTACAAAAACACGGTGACGTTGCACGATAATCAATTTGGTTTTAGACCCAAATTGTCTACAGATAGTGCAATACTGTGCCTCAAGCATACCGTCAGATACTATACTGATCGTAAAACTCCAGTTTACGCGTGTTTCCTCGACCTGTCCAGGGCTTTTGACCTGGTGTCGTATGACGTGCTATGGCGGAAACTTGAGAGCACGAACATGCCACATGAACTTGTGAACATCTTCAAGTATTGGTATGCACACCAGGTCAACAGTGTCAGATGGGCGGGTGTATTGTCAGAGTCGTACAAGCTTGAATGTGGAGTGAGACAGGGTGGGTTAACTTCCCCCACACTGTTCAATCTGTACATGGATGCACTCATCGTCGCGCTCAGTAGCCACCATGTTGGCTGCCACGTTGATGGTGTATGTGTAAACAATCTGAGTTACGCAGACGACATGGTGCTACTGAGCGCGTCGGTCTGTGGAATACGCAAGTTATTGCAAGTGTGTGAGGGTTACGCGAACACACACGGCCTCATGTATAATGTCGCTAAAAGTCAATACATGGTCTTTCAGGCCGGCGCCAAGTGCTCTCAACTTGTACCACCTATTCGCCTGAATGATGTACCGTTGGAACGGGTGGACCAATTTAAATACTTGGGGCATTGGGTAACAGCCGACATGAGGGACCATGTGGACATCGAAAGGGAGCGGAGGGCACTGTCGAAAAGAGCAAATATGATAGCCCGTAGGTTTGCACGTTGTTCAAATCAAGTTAAGATAACGCTTTTTAAAGCCTTTTGCACTTCTTTATACACGTGCAGCCTATGGATTTCCTACACACAAGCGACTTACAGTGCCCTTCGTATCCAATACAATAATGCGTTCAGAGCGGTGTTGGGGCTGCCCCGCTTCTGCAGTGCCTCGGGCATGTTTGCGGAAGCGCGCACCGACTGTTTCCACACCACCATGCGCAAGCGGTGCGCGTCCTTGGTGCGCAGGGTGCGGGGCAGCTCCAATACAGTGCTGGCGATGATCGCCGGGAGATTTGACTGCCCGTATATCGGACACTGCTGTAGCAGGCATGTTGCTAGCTGTGTCCGATAATATGTCTTTGTGTATTTTTTTATGTGTGTATGTGTCTTTTATGTATTCTGGTTGCTGTATGGGTGCTTTTTCTTGGTTACCTGAAATAAATACTTTTTATTTTTTATTTTTATTTATTTATTAATAGTGAAACGGGAAGGTCATGCAACTGAAGTAGTGACTACAGCCTTGTTATTGATGACAATATAATTAAATCAGATTCTGAAGTCGCCATGGCATTTGAAGATTTCTTTACAGAGATTCCCGTATCGACTACAAAACCTCTAAACTCATCAGTCACCACTGCCGCAGAGTCTTTACTTATAGAAAACGTTCCAGTTTGTGATTCAGAATTTATTTTCCAATATGTCACCTGTAAAAGTGTAATTAAAACCTTTCACACGTTAAATGTTAAAAAGACCGCAGATCTATGGGGTAATTCAGTGGACAAACAATAAAATAATACCGTTGTTTAAATCGGGTAGTACATCAGACCCTACTAATTATAGACCTAAATAGGTCTATAATTAGTAGGGTCTGATGTGAAAATGCGAAAATTTCACTAAAGGTAGTGAAATCACTACCTTTAGTGAAATTTTCGAGAAACTTATTTTAGATCAAATCCAAATATTTTTCAATAAACATAAATTAATACATAACAAATAGTTCGGTTTCACGAGGGGTCGTTCGACTACTGATGCCGGTGTTGAACTTTTAGGACATGTTTATAAGGCATGGGAGGATAAGTGCGATGCTTTGGGTATTATTCGCGAGTTGTCCAAGGCATTCATTTGCGTTCTTCATGAAACTTTGATCAGAAAACTGCACCACTACGAAATCCGAAATGCCTCTCTGGATCTGCTTACTTCATATTTCAGTGATAGGAGAGTTGATGTTAACAGAAAAAGATCACCCGGATCTGTAGTAAGAATGGGGGTACCACAGGGCTCAATTCTTGGTTCATTTTTGTTTCTTATTTATATAAATGTCTTGCCTTGCCTCATTAAGGATAATCATGATATAGCTGTTTGCAGACGACACTTCACTTTTATTTAAACTCAAACGTCAGCAGTTAGTTACTGACAATGTAAATAGTGCCCTCGAAAAAGTAGTTAACTGGTTTAATGTTAATAACCTACTTCTTAACGAGAAAAAAACCAAATGTATTACTAGTGTTCTCATAAAGGGTGAAGAGTTGAACCCCGAAGATACCACTGTGTTCTTAGGCATAACTTTGGATGCCAAGCTTCAATAAGGCCCCCATATAGATAAATTTTCAAAAAAGCTTAGCTCTGCAGCATATGCCGTTAGAAAAATTCGTGATTTAATTGATTTAGACTCAGCCCGTTTAGAATACTTTAGTTATTTTCATAGCGTAATGTCATACGGTATTCTGTTATGGGGATATGCCGCCGATATTCAGACAATTTTTGTTTTACAAAAAAGGGCAATCCGTTCAATTTACAAATTAAGTCCCAGATACTCCCTCAGAGACAAATTTAAAGATATATAATGACTGTAGCTTCCCAGTATATTTATGAAAACCTTTTGTACGCACATAAACATATTAATTTGTTTAAAAAATACAGTGATATCCATAATGTAAATACTAGGAACAAATAAAAATTTGTTGTTCCTACAACCAGGCTCAACAAAAAGGCAGATCGTTTAGATGCCAATATATACGTTTTTATAATGAACTTCCTAGCCACATTCAAGAACTAAGTCTTAATAAATTCAAATATTTTATAAAACAGAAACTGTGCCTGAAAGCCTTTTATACTGTTAAAGATTATAGTGAGGACAAAAAGGCTTGGGATTGAGATGCTCCAATAAATTTACAGTGAATGTTGTGTTTTACTCTTTTTATTTTGCTGGCTATTTATATTTTCTTATTCTATATAACATTTTATATAAAAAATGACATGAATATTTACTTTGTAAAATATTATATTATTTTAATTATTAGGAATATGAGGACTATGGGTCATTGTTTTTTTTTGTCTCTTAGTTAGTTTTTAACATGGTCTGGCAGTTTGAGTATTTTTGCGGTCTAGCCAAATGTCCTTTCTTTGGTATTGTTCGTTGAATCGTTGAGCTCCTTTAGTTCTGAGTTGAGCTGCACAACTACTGACAAATGCATGCACTGACTGGACAGGTCCACTCAATCTGTGTGGTTCTTTCATCAAAAGACCATTTCAGACACCAATCGACATGGTCTTCACATGATCTGACCAAGGTTATGTCTGGACTTTAAAAGAGACTGTGACCTCTGAGTAGTTAGATAGGAAACGCCGCCCTCATCTAGTTTAAAAAATATGTTCGACTTGTAAAAGTGTTTGTAAAAACCTACTTACAGAAATAAAATCATTTATCATGTACCATTTATAATCAAAATGATGGTGTAGTCGTCTATACCAATAGCAATTTAAAATGCATTGTGGAGGAACCTTCCCTATTGGAAGCCAATGGTTTGACGATTAATATAAAAAAAAATGATACAATATTAATTGCAATTTATGGGCCCCTAGTTTTAAATAACCAGAAAAATTTCTGAATTCGTTACACAACTTATTAGAGAGTGTATCTTCAATTAAAAATATCATCACAGTCGGTGATATAAATATTGACCTCATAGGAACTAGTCTCGAGAACAACGCGTATCTGGATACGATTGCCTTCCATGGACTTCTTCCTGCCATTTATACTGCCACCAGAGGTAAGTCATGCTTGGACCATGTCATATTAAAGACAAAGCTTAACGCGTTTACATTTTCTTTAGGCTCTAGTATTACCGATCATGATGCAGTAAATTTCTGTATAAAAACCGACCTTTCCAAAATTAAACCTACGATAAAGAAAACAAATTATAAAATTGACAAGGACAAATTAAAATCCGAATGTCATAAGCTTAGTTTTGCCAAAGTATATCAGCAGTGCTATTCTGTAACCTTCTCACCGTGAAAACTTAAGTGAAATGAACGTGAACTGTCAAGTGTCATTCCACCTAATACTAGGGATGGAACAAGGATTATATTTAAAATCAGTCAAATCAGTTTAGTAAAATCTTATTTATATGATAGACAGCAGCAAGTTCAAAGAAATGGTGTCAATTCACTCGGCTTAAAAGTAGAAATGGGTGTATCACAAGGCTCCTTTCCTCTTTTTAGTATACATATATTAATGTCCCACTTTTTAAAAACTCAACCACAAATGGTGTTATTGGCTGACGATACTTCCTTAATTTTTAAAATTAATAGACGTGCATCAAATTTTCACAACGTAAATAACGCCCTATTGCAGGTCCAAAATTGGTTCACTGCTAATAATTTAGTATTAAATGGGAAAAAAACTAAGTGCATAAGATTTTCTTTACCAAATGTCAAAAGTAGTATTTTTGAGATAGTATTGAATCAAGAGAAATCAGAATTCGTCGATAAAACTGTTTTCCTGGGGATTACGCTCGACTCAAGGCTTCAATGGGGGCCTCATTTAACTTCCCTTGCAGGACGGCTAAGTTCAGTAGCAAATGCTGTGAGAATAATCCGTCAATTTACTGATGTAGATACCGCACGGCTAGTATATTTTAGTTACTTTCTTAGTATTATGTCGTACGATATTTTACTATGGGGACGGGCTGCAGACATCGAGTCTATTTTTATTATGCAGAAAAGAGCCATCAGAACCATATATGGCCTCCGCAGGTGCGACTTTAAGCGAATTGTTTAAAGAAATTAACATTATGACGGTACATGCGGCTGCAGAGAAATCTCACCCCCTAGAAATGTATAAAAAGCGACATCTATTAAAGGATGATTTAATACGATGTCTATGTGTGCTATGACGTTTACGTGCGCGCCATCTCTGTGACTTCAATGAAGTTAGTATTCTGTAGTTATTGACATCGATTCCACAAGTAAACATGCAAGATACCCATTTCACAATATTTTTTTACGTTATTGATACAAAATTGTCACCAGAGAAACCGGGGTGAGGTTTCTCTGGTGAAAATGTAAAAAACTATATGTTTTAAACGATGACATACTACGTTTACGTGCGCGCCATCTCTGTGACATCAATGAAGTTAGTGTTCTGTAGATATAACGATATCGATTCCATAAGTTAGCGTGCAAGATACCCATTTAACAATAATTGTTTACGATAATAATACAAAATTGTCATGCGCTAGCATATTTACTTTAGGCAGCCCTGGCGGTAACTATAGGGCGATAGCGGGGTGTTGCGGGTTGAGAAGGGAAGTAGGTGCTTATAAGGTGGTATTTCGGAATAAAGGAGATTCACTTATTTACGTAGTATTTTATATTATTCTTATGGTATTAATTAATATATTATCCCAATTTAGATTAACAAATATGTATTTGCTGATAAAACTGATAATTTAGTTTTAATGATTTCAAAGAGAACCAACATGTTGCTCACTTTTGAAATAAACAGAACAACAATTTACATCTCTCATAATTTTTCAAAACTATTAAAAAAAAAAACAAAGAACTATAAAAAACTTGTGGGGTCAAACCTACACTAATAACGGAGTGGGTAACCTTCACTTTCTGTAACTTCTTCTAATCTTGATCTCATTCCATTTACCATATTAAAACAAATGTCACTTAATCGCATTAATTCCCAAGTTCTCATAACCTCTTCATCTAAATTTTGTTTAGTTCTGACTTTACTCGAGTCCCAATTAAGCACCATTTGACCCCACAAATTTTCTATTGGGTTTAAGTCAGGGCTTTTAGATGGCCAATCAATCAAAGTTATGTCTCTTTGAGTAGAAAACCATTCCATAACCAGTCTTGACCGATGCACCGAACTATTATCTTGAATAAAATAAATTTGTCCATCAGGGTATACGTTGCGCTAGTGATGGATTAATTAGCATTAGCATTCATTGTTAGCTTGTGAAAGCTCATTTAGCATTTAGCAAATTAAATGTAGTTGCGAAATTCTGTGAAATTAAAAAATTACGAAAATTAATTTCAATTTTCGTAATTTTTTAATTTAATGACTATCGTCAGACTCGTCAGAGCGTCGGCGCACGCAGCGGTAGCGTGCGCTCTCCGTCACACCCACGGGAAGTCGGGAATACTAAATATATCGGTTTCACGTGACAGTGACCTTGTTCGCTGCGAACTTACGAATAATGGGTTAAGCAATTGTTATCTTATTATCTTTGATTTGTGCGTACTTAAGGTTGTATATTGAATGAATGCTTGTGCTTGTTTAATGTATTTAAATTATGGATGGTGCGAAGAATGATGTTTAGAAATTATTACCTTATTGTCTTTGATTTGCTCGTACTTAGAGTCGTGTATTGGTTGAATGAATGCGTGATTGTTTAATAATATATTTGCGTGGTACGCGCGTGGCGCGCGTCGTTTTGTGTTCGTTCAGTACGTTTTGGCAAGTGATAGTGAGGTTTTGGTTTACGTATTCGTTATACAGTACTTACATTCTTTCGTTTTGTGCATAATATTGTACTTATAGATAATAGCGTGAACTCAATACCTACCTGTTAATAATAGGAGGTAGTAAGAAGTAGTGTGTAGTGAGAAGTGGCATGTATAAAAGTGTAAATAATAATTGAACGTGACAATGTCTCACCGAACTAAGACTATATGGGATTATTTTTCTAATATTGTTAGTGAAAATAAAATTGCTAACTGTAATCAGTGCTCTAAAAACCTTTCTTACCGAACATCAATCACCAATTTAAAAACCCATCTAAAACTTAAACACATTGGCCATTACAATAACTTTATGGTCGAATGTGAACCGACTCGGTCCCGTTCGGTACAGGTGCGTCAGGTGCAGAATAATGATAATTATGTGATTAATCTTAACACATTACATAAGCAAGTGTACTAGCACAAATAAAACGTTATCGGCGAGTAAACTAAACGCACGCTAGGAGACGTCCTAAGGCGAACGCGCTTTTTAATTCGCATAATTTAGCAAAATTCACATACTTCATTATTATCAATTGTCGTCATATTATCAATTATCGTCATATTAGCAAATAGCATTGCAATAGCAATTATCATGCTAAGACTTACGAATTAACATGTTAATGAAGTTTATTCGAAATCGCATTAATTGCCATTACTACGTTGCGCACTGTTGGAATCATCACGTCTTTTAAGATCTCCAAGTAACGTTCGCCATTCATTCGAGCGCCGACTTCAACAAGCTCTCCAGGACCCGCCGAAGACATCCATCCCCAATATCCTGAAAACACACAAAAGTGTTATTACTATATCCTATATAAAAAGACAATGTTATTGTCGTATAATGACGATTATTTTCACTTTTAAAAAGTTACTCAGTCGAAGCATTTTTTATTGTAATTATAGGTAGTTATTCGAACAGCACAAGCAGACGAGTAATTATGCTATGATGCGATGTCATGTTTAAATTAACAAAATTATAAGTTTACCCTCAATTTTCTTCATTATCTATTTGATATATAAACGACACGGCCGACATGAATGATGTGATGGATGATTCATAAACATATCGATATATTTCGCATCTATGTTAAGTAACTGATTGGTGCAGCGGTATAACAGCCAGGCTCGTGATTTATAGGGTCCGGGTTCTATTCTTATTTCACATTTATGGATTTTATTGAATTTTAAAATTCTGTTGTGAGTTTTTAGAAACTTGTAAAAAAAATATGTTTGTGAAACACGTTTGGAAGTTTTAAAATATCAACAGGTAGGATGTGATGAATGGATATTACCTAGCGGCTACAGTCGCTTGCATGCGCGCCGTCAGTACTTTTTTTTTCTAGTTAGAATATTTTAGCAGTTTCATTGACTTTACATAGATGGCGTGCTTTTATACATTTCTAGGGGGTGAGATTTCTCTGCAGCCGTATGTACCTTGTCAATATATCTATGAAAACATCATGTACGTAAGCAAAAATCTACATCTTTTTAGTGAAAAAGGTGAAAGACACAATTATATCACTAGAAATAGGGACCAATTGGTTCAACCAGGTTTCAGGCTGGCTAAAGTAGACTCATTTTTCATGGGGTACTGTTTAAAATGATAGAATAAAATACCCCCCCCACATTCTTCAACTGAATGAAACAAAATTTAAATCTAGTAACGCACACTATGCAGCCAAGCATATTATAAGTTGGGGGATTACATCGCTGATAAAAATGCATGGCTCAACGCTGGTCCTGCTCCACAAGGGCGCAAAAACTAATTGATTAGGTATTGAAAATAGTGTTGGAGCTGCTGAAGATTTTAAAAACTCTCTTTGCATTATATAAATTCAATTTCTTAGTATTGTATAGTTGCACAGCACATTGTTATGTGAGTACTATGTACTATAAAGCTGCCATTTACTGGATACGTCTTTATACGACTTGAATGTGCCCTGGCGGCTAGGAATATGTCGTACTCACTCTAATGCCTCGCTGATGGTGGCGCGTGTGTTGGATCATGTAGCTCCCTTCAAAATGGTTGAGCTGAATGGTGCTTATCCACGCGTCACGTTCGTGAACGGGCGCCGTCAGTAGAGACTGGTCATCTTTTAGCTTCCAAGGCTTATTTCAATTTTTAGATTGCTTTTTTTTGTATACAAATTAAAAACAATTTTAAATGAGACTTATACTAGCAAAAATTCGACAAGACATCTGTGTCTGAACTAGATAAATGAATTATCTGTATCTCGGACAACAGCACTCTTCCCTGAAATACATTTTTTTTTCAATTGCACGTTCAATTTACTTTAATTATAATATAATTATTATGTTAATTTTAATTTTTACAACAACTAGGTATAGATAAAAATAAAGTGGTGACCTCTTTCTGGGTAGAGAGTAAATGGGTGAGTGTGTGGGGGAGGGTGAGTAGGTGAAATTAATGTGGTACAATTAAGAGGTTTCCAGTTTCGTCATAGGTCAGTTTATGAATGTACTCAAACACAACATTACAACTTCTGTTATTTAAAGAATGTATGTCGACAATTTTATCAATCCTGCTATAGAGGTAACAGACCTAAGAAACAGAAATACCTATTAACGAACGGGTGTTTAAACATGGATCTGTCGGTACTGGGTATATAGGTTTTCGTCGCCTGGATGGGATAGTTGGTTTTTTAAAGTTCACTTTCGTATGTTGCGTCAAGACAGTGAGCAGTATGAACAATTGACGGACAGAGAGGACCTAATAAGTAGGTAAATTTATACCGTCCTACGCGTTGCCAATAATAAAATAAAATTCATAAAATCACCGTCATCAATACCTACTGTAACAAAATTCAACAGTTCAACTAACACTCGCGCAGCGCGCGCACCGGCCGGTGGGCGGCTAGGCTCACTTCATCCAGCCCAAGTGAAGTGATGTTGCTATGGCAACGAGAATCGATTGAAGTGATAAGATTACGACACTTGCGCGTCGCGATCACCGACTCACTTCACCTAGCCGATTCATTTCGTCGCGGGTGGTCACTATGGTTACGAGAATCGGATGAAGTGATACGATCACGCCGCGCTTGCGCGTGAGGCGCTGTTATTAATATCAAGTAGTTTTTTTTAATTTGCCGGAATTTTGTTTTTAAATGCGCGACAAATAAAAAATTGGTTTTACCACCTGTATATCAAAATTCAAAATGGCGGCTACAAGCATTTTTCATCATGGGTGTCGTTTTCATGGTTTTCGGGGGTGTTACACAGCCCATAGTTAGATCAAATCTAAAAAAACAAAATGGCGGCTGCGAAAAAGTTCAGATTTTTCATCATGGGTGTCGTGTTCATGGTTTTCGGGGGTGTTAAAGCCAATAGTGAGGTCAAATCTAAAAAACAAGATGGAGGCTGCGAAAATATTCAGATTTTTCATCCTGGGTATCATTTTCATGGTTTTTGGGAGTGTTAAATCCAATAGTGAGGTCAAAATTAAAAAGCAAGATGGCGGCTGCAAAAATGTTCAGATTTTTCATCATGGGTGTCGTTTTCATGGTTTTCGGGGGTATTAAAGCCGATAGTGAGGTCAAATCTAAAAAGCAAGATGGCGTCTGCGAAAATGATCAAACCTTTTGGAATTAAAAAACGGGTAGGTACTCCCTAGCATCAGTGGGATGACACTGACAGCTCACTCCACGCGTGGTTTCTCGGTGAAATTTTACAGAATCGACATGCAGGAACCAAATTTAAATACCGTTATGACCTATTTCATTTCACACAATTTAATTGCAAATAACTCAATGAAACAATTATTCCCCAGAAATAAATTTATAATTAAACTTTGGATAACTATCGGTATGTTGCGTTGTATCCGAACGAGGGACAGAATGCACAAGAAATTAAAAACTAACGAAAACGACGTCATATTAAAAATATCGTACTTAAGATACCGCAACTAATGCAATAACTTATTAAAAAAACTGAAAAAAACAGTATGAGAGGGATCAAGTGATAATGTCGAAAAATAACTCGAAAAAGCTTTGTTCTGCCATTAAAACAATTACCAACAACAATAATATAAAGCAGTTACCACTACAACTATTAACCACAAATAAAACCTATAAAGAAGCAATCAATGAAGCAAATTAATACTTCTCAAACGTAGGTAAACGACTATCAAACATAATTCTACAACATATTCCTTGCTTCAAGAAAGCTTCAAAGCCGCCACTAAATTCTTTCGTTCTCCTTCCAACTGACATCGAATAAATTAAAAGAACGATTCAACTGTTGAGAAGTGACTGCTCTTCTGGTTGGGATCAGATTAGTGCTGAGGTATTAAAGTATATATCCGATTCCATAACACCTGTTCTTACCAGTTTAATAAACCGCTGTTTTGATACTGGAATATTTTCAAACGTATAGTCAACAACAGGCTAACAAAATACCTAGAAGAATACAATTTGTTTTCTAATACGCAATGTGGTTTCAGAGCAGGCCGCTCAACAGATAAAGCAGTACTTGATCTTGTTAACTTTTTAGTTAACAATTTAGATAGTAACAATAAATGTTTGACTGTATTTCTTGATCTTGCCAAAGCCTTTGATACTGTCTCTGTTCCCCACCTTATGCAAAAACTTGTAGACGATGGTATTAGGGGCATTCCACTCGCATTACTATCGGATTATTTAAAAAACAGAACTCAATCTGTAAAAATTGGAGATCACATTAGTGACGAACTTCCCGTTGAATTTGGGGTGCCGCAAGGCAGTTTATTGGGTCCCACTCTTTTTCTCTGCTACATAAATGAGCTCAGTACACTTGGAATTAAAAATATCCTCATCTCCGCATACGCTGATGACACTGCCTTAACCTTTTTCACTGATTTGTGGACTGAGCTTTTTAATCTTGCGCAAAACGGTTTTAACACGATGTGTCACTAGCTATCATCGAATTCTCTCACTTTAAATGAAGACAAACTTGGGTTTGTCTTACATATATATATACATTATATTCTCAATTCAAAATAGAATGGAAGTTGCTAACCTTACCAATTATAATATCTCTGCACATAAATGTAACTTTCCTCCATCTACAAACTGTAATTGTTCTAATATTAGTCCGACCAAATGTCTTAAATATCTTGATATCGAAATTGATGCTAATTTAACTTTTGAAAACCACATTTAATCTCTATCAAGAAGAATACGTAAGCTCACATACATTTTTAAACAGCTTCGTGGTGTAGCAGAAAAACAGATGATAAAGATGGTTTATGAAGCTTTGGTGCAATCAATAATTAGTTTTGTATCACAACATGCAACGGCCTATCCAACGATATCCCACACCATGGGGTAGACGAGAAAAAGAAATATCATCCCCACATTACGTGCAAGGGAAGTACGCTAAATTTTTTTTTTCAAGATATTGTTTTAACACTTTGTCGGCGTGATTAATATGTATAGCTATGCCAAATTACAACTTTCTAGCACTAAGTGTCTCTGAGTTACAGTGGGGACAGACAGACAGACAGACAGACGGACATGGCAAAACTATAAGGGTTTCTCGTTTACTACGAAACCCTAAAAAAGAACAAATTGGGGGAAAATATGCGTCACATCCACGCAAAACGGCAATCGTGACATATTTATGTATGGGAACATTATTTCAACTAAAATGTTAACTTAAGTTTGTTCTTGGGATAAATTCATTGTGGTAGCAGGACAAGTTTCTTGCTACCAAAAAAATGCCTGAAATGCGCAAGAGCGCGAATGACATTTTCACGACAGGAACTTGCACAATCCCACTTGCGAGAAAACACATTTCCGCGAATGGACTCTTACACTTGCCTGAAAGACACTTGCGCGAAAAATTTGCAGAAACGAGATTTCTTAATAACATCATGCCTGTAATCTTTCAAAGGTTCGGGGCACGGGTGTATGCTGTGAAAAGTTCACCCCAGTTTGCCAGTTAAGTTTCAATAGTATTTTTAAAGAACCTTTTCTGTTTATTTTATTTAATTTCGATATTGGTGTCATTTTCGTGGTTTTCAAGGTCGTTGATAACAAAATTAGAAAAAAAGAAAAAAGAAAATAAATGTATTTGACCCAGGTTAAGGCACACAATATTTATACAAACACAAAAAACAGAAAGTAGTTACAACACAGTATTGGGTGCCTCACGGCTGCGCCAAATATGCCCAGTTCAGCATAAATGCCTGACAACTAGTGCCTGACGTTGATTTTCAACTGGACCTTATGTTACGAGGACGTCTGACGGATCTAAATTGGTTTTATAGTGTGTGTAAATATTTAAATAAAAAATAGATAGATAGTGTAGCAAAAAATAATAAAATCACTTGGATAATTGTTTAAAAAAAAATAATTATAGATAATTACATAGTGGTGTTTAAGAAAATAAATGGTATGGTTGCTTGAGAACAGATAACTATATCATAATTCATATCAATTAAACATTCAAATTGATCATGTCTAGCTCCCGTTGCGCATCGATGAGGTACTGCCGTAGGCGTCTTCTAATTGAGTCAATCGTGTTAATTGCTCTAATAGGTGGCGGCAGGTTATTCCATACTTTGGAAGCCGCATAACGGAAGCTACCTCTAAAAGTGGCTGTTCTGTGTGACTGGGTCTAAAGTTGCTGCGAGCATTGCCTTCGCCCACATTCTCGTCTACTCGCTATCCAACTCAACATATCGTACAGGTAGTCCGGTTTCTGGTATTTAACTACACCGAACAGAGGGCACGCCAAGTGTAGTTTGCATCTCGATTTCATCCTCAATGTGTTTGTTTAAAAATGGGGTTACGTGAGTTCTGGGAGGAATTTTATAACAAAACCAAGCACAAGCGTTTTGGACTCTTCGAATGAGCCGATATGTGCGAGCCAATAGGCGCGGGCCATACACTGTATCTGCGTAGTTTAGTCTAGACAAAACCAGGGTTTCTACAAGCTGCTCCCGTATTGTTTCAGACAAGTAAGGCCTAATCTTGTTTAGAACTTTCAGGCGGTAAAAGCAGTTTCTTACCGAGTCGGCTACATGTTTTTCGAAACGAAGGTCTTTGTCCATAATAAGTCCAAGATTCCGCGCTTCATAGACTCTGAAAATTGGTTCGCCCATTAGCTCCAGGTGAAAAGTTGCGGGTAGTTTAGCTAGTTGCTGTCTCGTACCATAAACCATGTATTTTGTTTTGGTTGGGTTTAGCGACAGGCAATTCTCTTCGGACCAGGCGGCGATTCTACGAAGGTCAGGTCCTTATCGGACGGTGAGCTACCCATTGCTCACCTTCTGCAAGCCCGCGCCTACCGTGGCTGGAAATCAGTCTGGGAATTCCGACGCCTAGGGCGTCTCCTGCGGCGGCTAGGGGTGAGAGGGCGCGAAATTCACCTTTCTCTCAACCGTCCCGCCTCCTCCTTCGCGAGCATTACTGCTTCGCAGAAAGAGGTGGCGGCTGTCCATGCCCTCTCGCTCCGTATTGTAGTGTCTTAAGTCTTCCACGTGGACGAAGTCGCGGGCAGAAGCTAGTCTCTAATAAGATGATGTTTATACTTGACATGATTATCTGACCGAGAAATTATACAAAGTTAATGATCATTTAACCGAATAATGATAAATTATAGTGTTATTTATGTTGCAGGTAGACTTCTACTTCTACCAGTTTCTTACAAACAGATATCAACCCAGTTTCGTTGAAATGCATTTTAAATTTTGCGACATGATGCACTCTGACCCCATTTTCGGATCCTCAATGCGAAAAGCAGCAGGAGGCCGGGGCTGTCCATTTCCTCCGGTAAGTATTATAAATGATAAGGGGTTTAGAGACATTTGGCCACAAGTGACACAACATCCATATATGTACGTTGAAGAAAACAAAATGAGCGAGCCTTACAGTAGTCGCACATGATGTGTAACATCTGACGTCTCACCTTGGTAAAAAACGACTAAGCAGCGACAGAAATTAACCTCTGAATTTAAAAACCTAAATACTGAAGTATTTATTTGAATAATTATTCATTACTAGTGGTCGCCCACTGGTCGAAATTTGACCGCCTCTACTTACAATCTTGTAGTATTTACTAAATCCATGAGTACAGTAAATCCATGCTGTTAAAAAGTACTTACTTATTCCATGTTCAAGCAGTCACTTCCTGTCTACACACTACCGTCCCTTTTTATGAAATTACTCCCACAGAAAGCGAGAGGAAAGATGTTACACATCAAAAAGAGGTTTATAAAGCCTCATCACCAAGACGAGAGACACAAATTCTTTTCGTCGCGATTATATTTTTAGGGTTCCGTATAAAAGTGGTAAAAAGAAACCCTTGACTTCGTCTGTCTGACCAGTCATAGATGCTAATATCACTAAAACAATAAACAATGGACCCACGGCAAACTTGGTGCACAAATCCGACTCGCACTTTGCCGTTTACTTTTCAAAATTACTTTGATGTTAGAAAGAAAATACTTTTATTTATAGTAAACTTAATGCAAAAAAATAACACAGACACAAAAGCACAATTTGGGGAAAATACACGCACAATTTGGAGAAAATCACATCCACGCAAAACAGGCGATGTTCTCGTTGAAGTCAATGATGTGACTTTTACTTAATTATTTTTGCAGGGTGTATATGATTTGAAAAACATGACGATCCCATATGTACCGAAAGGCTTCCCGTTTACCAAAGGCCGTATCTACGCCAACGTGTCATTTACTGAAGGTGGTGTGACCAGTAATGTTTTCCGCGGCAGCATTGATATGGAAATAAAAGTGTCCAAAATTAATTAAAACTAGAATAAAATATTAATTAGATCTGTATTAAACATTATTTGTAGCAAAACCATGTATAAAAATCACGAAAACCGTGATTTTCAAGAGGTTGTATGTTGGAAAAGGAATCTGTTTACAGACAGACAGATTCCTTTTCCAACATACGACCTCTTGAAAATCACGGTTTTCGTGATTTCCAGTCAATCCAGCCAGTAAAAAAGATCGCCGTGTGACACGGCTTTAGTCAAGACGACCGAATGTTATTGTATCAAATAATAATATATCTTGATTGAATTTATTTATACTAATATTATAAACAGGTAATATTAGTTTGTTAGTCTTATGTGGGGGGTAATCTGCAGAAAAAAATATGCAATTCTAAAAAAAAATGGTTTAAAGCTACATTATTCTTGAGTGCTTATAGACTATAAATCATATTTATCTCACGCATATTAGCTGGGCTATAACAATTTTTGTCTAGCAGCTTCTCACACGACAGCAATCGGAAAGAAATACCTCTTAAAACATTATTATTATTTCTCTTATTTGCATGCGCTGCCTAAACACTTGTATAAATATGCAATTGAAAACATTGTATGGCAACTTGGCCCGCCTTAAATAACAAAAAACTTCTACAAAAAACTTCCAGACACTATATTTCTATTTTTAATATTTTATGTTTTATATTTCTTTCATATTTAAAAAAAAAGTATTTTTTCACATGCTTACGTTTTGTAGAATTACTTATTCTACATTTTTTTTTGGTATTTATCCTCGTTCTAAAACCAAACATTCTTCAACAATATTCATCCTCATTTGTAGATTCTTACTAGCACATATCTTTCTATCGTTTCAATATTAATATAGATAGATAGATAGATAAAACATTTATTCAGTGCACACAAAAGACATAGCACAACACACAATAGCACAATACATGGATAACATAAAAACAAGGTGCCAATATACAAAAAAAAGAAAAACATGCTTAAAGAAATAAAGTAACATTACGACATACTTTAATTAATTATCGAACAAGGTGCGGTGTGTGTCTCAAGGTTGCACCAAATGGGAGTCCAGCTCAGCATGTGTCAGGCAAATATACCTGACGCTGATATTCTGCTGGATCCCTGCAGTGACATACGGACGTCGAGCAGACGAGATACATTGGTGTTGTGACAAAGTGTTATGCGTGGAGTGAAATTGTGTAAGTATACCCGCAACTTAAAATGATGTATTCTACAGTAAAGTTTTGTATTGTATTGTATTGGGAAACTTTCTTGTTGAATGTGTTGATTGTGGTTTGATTATTTGATAATTTAGAAAGTTATATACCTAAATGAATAATCTTATTATAGTTACAGTGGCTTCAGTGTGAATAAAATAAACGATTTGGCTTGACAACAAGAAAATATGTTCACAATAAATAGTTAAAGGTAAATAAAATGTGAATTACAACTATTACAACATATCAAAAAACCATTCAATTACGGTAATCCTCTGTCCACAGATTTACGCTACTTGAAGTATAGTCAGATTGACTCGGGAAGAACACGACAGCCAGTTATATAATGGACGTGTTCGAAATAGTCATACCCAGTTTCTTCTGCGAGGTGATAAGAAACTGCCGCAGTCGAACTCTGAAGGTACCAAGACATTTAAGATTCCTTATCGGCGGGGGAATATTGTTCCAGCATTTGGATGCGGCGTATCTAAAACTTCCCCTGAAAGCAGCTGTCTTGTGCGGTTGAGTGGAGAGTTGCTGCGAGCACTGTCTACTTGCGCATTCTCTTCTACTAGCGATCCAGCTCAGTTTATTGTACAAGTAAGTCGGCTGTTTGTACTTTATAACACCAAACAGTAGGCATGCCAAGTGCAACTTGCGCCGTGACTTCATCTTGAGGATAGAGTGCTTATTTAAGAATGGCGTTACGTGACTTCTTGGTGGGACCGAGAAGCAGAATCGAACGCAGGCATTTTGCACCCTCTGGATCAGTCGTTCAGTTCTTGTTAGTAGTCGAGGGCCAATAACTGTGTCTGCATAGTTCAAATTGGATAGCACGAGTGACTCAACGAGCTGGATCCGCAGCTCCTCTGATATAAAAGGCCTTATTTTATAAAGGACCTTAAGCCGGTAGAAACAAGTGCGCACTGACTCGGACACGTGCGCTTCGTATCTCAACCCAACGTCCATGTTCAGACCCAGATTCCGTGCCTCACTGACTCGACTGACTGACTCACCCAGCAGGGTAACGTCGATTGTAGCCGGCACTGCACTGACTTGGTTCCTAGTTCCGAACAACATGTATTTGGTTTTAGAGGGGTTAAGTACTAAACCGTTATTTTCAGCCCAACATGCTATCCTGTCAAGATCATCGTTTAGATCCTTTATCGCGATGTCATAGTCACTTGGCTTAAAGGAGATATAGACTTGCACGTCATCAGCATAAATATGGTACCTACATCGCTTCAGGGAATTTGTAATATCCGCACAATACAAGATAAAGATGATAGGGCCCAGTATTGAACCTTGCGGGACTCCCCTGTAAACAGAAGTAAGTGAAGAAACAAGAGATGAGCCATTGCTCAGTCGTATTTCCACACGCTGCCGACGGTTGGTGAGATAGCTTTGGAACCAGTGTATGGTATTTTGGTCAAATCCATAGTAGTGAAGCTTTGATAGGAACAAATCTATATTTATGCAGTCAAAAGCTCGCGAAAAATCAAGTAGTACAAGAAGTGTGCATAGGCCCTTATCCTGTGCTGACAGAATGTTATCTGTCACGTCCAAAAGAGCCGTAGAGGTACCACGCTGTTTCCGAAAGCCTGACTGTAGCTCAGGCAGAATGTTTTTATCTTCTACATATTTTGACAGCTGCTGGCATACCGCCTTTTCAGCAATTTTAGAAAGGCAAGGCAGAATACTAATAGGCCTAAGGTCCTTTAAGTCAGTGGGATAGGTCTTTTTAGGCAATGGTCTAACTATAGCAATTTTCCAGATGTCAGGGAATGTTGCTGATACGATTGAGCTGTTCACAATGTTAGTAATGACTTTTAGTGTATGAGGGAGTGTAAGTAAAAGCATATTCAGGGTCACCTTATCACAGCCTTCAGCGTTAGATTTTAGCTGGCTGAAGTATCGCAGAATTTGATCCGCAGTTACTGGTTGTAAAGCAAAAGCATAGCTATCATCACCATAATGGTGCGATTCAAAGAAAGCGCGTTGCGATATATTGCAGACGGGGTTACCAGGAACACTCAAAAAGTGATTATTTATTTGATTTGGATCTCTGAAGTGAGAAGGAAGTTCATCAATTTGTTTCTCTGGTAATACAGTGGATTTTAATTTTTTCCATAATGTTTTAGGATCCTTAATTTGGTTATTAATGTTGAATTTGAAATAAGCAACTTTTTCTCTAAATATCGAAATTACCACTAGAGATTTCAGCTGCTTGTAATATATCTTTTTGGACTCGGATTTCCTTTTACGGTACTTGGTCAGAGCGTCATTCCGCAAGTGCATCATCAATTTAATTGTATCTGTTATCCAGGGATATGACGGTTCCTTAATTAAACATTTCTTAACCGGAGCGTGCGCATCGTATATTGTTAAAATATTTCTATTAAATTCTTCAGTCATGTCATTCACATTATGCAAGCGACAAATGTTGTCCCCGTGTATGTGCGATAAATCACTATCTAGCACTTCTCTATTTATTTGCTTAAAGGGTCTGTATGTAACTGTATGGGGTTTATATTTACTACACCTTATATTAAATTCGCACACAACAAGTGAGTGACCATTTATTGAGCGATAGGGCTCAACCGATATCCCTTTATGGTTGAGATTCGTACAGACAAGGTCGATCAATGTTTCGCTATGGTCTGTGAAATGGGTGGGCGAACTTACCAGTTGTTTTAGGCTCAGGCTATTCATATGGAAATTCTTCAATTTTGACGCAATCGTTGGACGTCAATTTTTTTTCTTATTTGTGGGTCAAATACCAGATTGCTGTCTTCATCAGCTGTGTGAATGTCTTGTACTTCAACATCAAAATTTTATTTTTCAAGTCATCCATCAATTTTTTTTGTTGATGCTGTATTGCATGTAACTATTTTGTTTGACTTTATAGTCGTAACTCAATTTATACCATTGCCGTAAAAACTACAGTCGCGGGGATCAAGTCTCAGCACTGTCCTGACAAAGTTAAGTCCCACGACGAAGTGGTTTGTAATTTGCTCTTTTTCATTCTATTAAGTTCCTGGCTGATTCGACATTTTAACCACTATCCTTAGGGAAGTTCTTCGTATTACGCTGCTAGTATTTTTGTGGCTCCAACCCTGCCAGCGGAGCAGCTTGATCAGAGACAGAATTGGAGCATAGTAGCCCATCGTGTGACCCGCATCTTTGCAGCACATCCCTTTCCTGACCTGCCCAGGCTGAGCACGATGGGATTCGCTTCCAGATAACCACTTTACCGTTTTTACTTGTAATTGGATAGCAGCTCACTCTTAACTAGAAATTTCTTTGCATAATTTTTTACAAGACAAATGTGAGCACTGTGTTTTTTAGGTTACGTGGGCGTTTTAAACATACCTGATAGTCTGGTTGCAATCACTCTGTTAGGATGTTTACCACCCAGCTTAAAACCTAGTTTTTATATAACAGCATTTGGTGTACCTTGTTTTAGATCGCATATTCAATTAATTATTATTATTTCTTTTTCTCACCATTTGTACATTTTTAAAATACGTTGTGCAAGTGACGTAATAGCAATTTTAATTTAAATTACGCCACAGTATGGCGCCCTAGCTTAAGTAGAATAATGGTTCATTCTTGTCGCTTACTAGAATGACAATTTTTTCCTGAATTTGTGTGGTGCACGCGCTGTACGTGCAATTTCAATCTTTATAGTCGCATTGCTTGTCCATTTCGTTAAAAATCATATTACTCTGTCTTTGTGAAATCCGTTTCACGTATGTTTTTTCCTTCACGCCTTCAGTATTGTCAGATTTACACGAAGCCTATCAGAATAATAGTTCACAAGTAATTATTAACTGTGACATCAACATTATCTAAATATTAACTCATAAGAAAAACTTCGTTTTCATTTTCGAATTACGTAAAAACTCTTAAATAACTGTATTCAAAAGATAGTACAGGAGATCGCTTTTTTTCTTAAATTCATTCTATTAAGGAGAATGCCTACTTTCTAACATTTTTCACTCATTATATCTCGCCTTCCAATTACCTATTATGTAATTTTGACTTGTTCTTTCGCGTTTTATCATGGCTAATCCAGAGTTTCCTATTGATGATACACCTTTCCGAGGTAACCCTATAATTTCTAGGCCACCGCCGATTCCACCTAGGGTTTCAAGAACTTCGGTTTCTTCGGACATTCCATCGCCAATTAAATCAGAGGAATGCCCGCGTTATTTTACCAAATAGATCTTCCATGCTAACTGGAGAATCAATTTCTCCGGTAATTCCTGCGTTATTCGTTTCAGTGGAGGAACGTAAAGAGGCAGATGATACTTCGGATCTTAGCCTAATAAGAAGGTGCCACGAGCTCTGTTTTGGGGCTACTCAAAAATATTTTAGGTCTATTCGCCAGCCCGACTTGTCCTACGCTGAACTTAAAGAATCTTTTATTAGGACGTTCGGAGCGATTGACTGTGAATTTAAAACTGAACAAGAAGTCAGGAATTTAAAACAGAGATTTGATCAGTCCGTTAGAGATTTCGTTATCCAGGTGTCATACCTGAATGATCTTTTAGCTAATCCCATTTCTGAATCAAATTTACTTCAGATAATAACTCACAACATGCAACCAAAATATTACCCTTGCCTACCTGTCCATAGGTTTAGTGATTTAAATTCGCTCATTGATATGGCATCTCATTTTGAAAGTTTTTTACCTAAACTTTCTAAAACGGTGTTTAGCACAAAGGTTTTAGCACAATCGATATTTAATTATGCCTCAAATTCAAAGGAAATGGTTGAAATGAAATGATTTTATTTTCTGTACGTAGGTTTATACAAACACTTTTACACGTCAATCATACTTAGAAAAAAAACTAGATGAGCTCGGCGTTTCCTATCTGACTATGTAGTGACCTACACTTAAGTCTAATTGAATTAAAAGTAACACTAAATTAAATATAAACTATGTATTTCTTAAATTTAACTAATTATAATTTATATACACATATTTACAAAAGAACTTAAAACTAGACTTATTTATAATCAACATTTAGAATAAAACTATTTACAATAATTAACTTAATGTTCAATGAACAAACAGACAAGTACAAACATTTTATTAGTAGCTAATTACTTATCAGTTGGCCGGCGCAGCTATGACGCGTCTATTGTTCTAGCGGCGACCGGTCGCTCGCGCTACGTCATGCGAGCCGTGTGCGTGAGCGGGACAGCATAATCATGCGTTGCACTCACGCACCCGCACCGTACAGATGACGCGCGCGCACCGTGACTTGCCAGTATCTAGTCGGTATGCTCACTACGCGCATAACTACATATTATATGTCTTCGAAAACACAGCAATGATATGAAGCAGTCCCATGATTCTGTAGAAAATCGAGAATATCATCCCTTACCGAGAATATCTTCCCTTTTTGTTTCCTTTTTCTTCCACCAGAGGGCGGTTTATTAGGTACTTTACCGCCAATTTAGACGTTAGGCGCCATTGCATTCTTGTGATTCTTTCTAAATGTGACGAAACTTTTTAGAAAAAGTATTTTGAAGTGAAAACTACTATTATTGTGATATAAAGTGGTAATAAGTGTGTTGTTAGTGGTGAAAGGAAACACAGCAGTGTATTTCATAATAAAAAATGGAGCCGGTAAGTAAGGATAACGAGAATCGTGAGCAGGACGTTGTTGTTGCTTCGGAGGGAGGACAATCAGCGTCATCGAGCTCTGGGGCATCGGAAAGCAGCTCCTCCTCATCCTCGGAGTTTGAGGAGGGCATAACGTCACCTTTGCCCAATAAACGTTCTCGTACCTCGGCCAGGAACCGTAAGTACAAGTCGAAACCTGTTCGTACCGATCCTCGTATTGATACCTTAATGTCTCAAATGTCATACGTTTCGAATTATTTGAATCAGTATCCTATCTATTGTGTTAATAGCGATAAAGTTTTGCCCAGTAGTACAATTACGAGCACCCAGAATTTTAATAGGACTGCAGAGAGTGGGTCAGGACAGTTCATCACTTTGCCTGCTCAGCCTGAATCTCTCACTCTCAATTGGGGTTCTTTAATTAACAATATTGATGATAAAAAGATTATTCCAGCAAGTGATAAAGATAGATTTGCAGAATTAAATAAGTTACAGCAATTTGACTCTCAGGCTTGGAAGGGTATAAGATACAAGCAAGCTTTACAGAGTTGCTTGGCAACTCCAGGATTTACAAGTCTTCATATAAATGATGAACTATGTCACTTTAATAAAAATAAAGACTATTTGGCATCAACGGAGTTGCTGTTAGCTGGCTTATCCAATAAAGTTTTGGAGCAGAGACAGTTATTAAAATCAGGTTTACAGTCTATTGTTGATTGGGCTAGTGCGGAACCACAAAGCTTAAATCCAAGAACTTTATTTGAAAAATTTTCTGATCTGTTTGGACCGAGTTCTTTATCTCATAAAAATTCAGAAACTACCATGCAGCTTATATGTGGAAAACGTTCTGAGTGCATTGAGGTTAGGCGTGACCGCATTTTAAAAGAAATTCCTAATTCAAATCTTAGAAACACATTAAGAAATGTTCCACCCAGCTCGGAATTCTTATTCAGTAGGGAGGCCTTACAACCTATTATTCAGTCCCTCGGAGGGTCTCAGGTGTGGCTCAATACACCAGCCTATTTAAAAGAAAAGAAAGTTCCAGAGCAGGGGGAATATGTCCAACATTTCCATAATAAAAAAGTTTATAAGAACAAATTTAAAAAATCAGATAAGAAATTTAAACATACAGTTAATAAAAGTCGGCCCTTTCGTAAACGTCACGGCAATACAGAAAAGTCCGCTAAGTCCAAAGAAGATTGACTCACAATGGATTTTCAGAGGGGGGTGTCTAAAATTTTACACAAAAATATGGGCTCAGCTAGGAGCAGACCATTTCATATTAAATACAATAGCAAATTACCGTTTACCTTTCAAAGAGAAGCCTCCTCTGAAATATCCAACCAAAAATTTTGTAAAATGCCTAACTACCCAAGTTACCCCGGAAATGACCCAAGTAATACAGGATTTAAAAAATCAGGGAATTTTGGAGAAACCACCATTGCTAGACCCAGGTTTCCTATCAAAAATGTTTTTAATAAAGAAAACGGATGGTGGGTTACGGCCAATTTTCAACCTCAAGGCCTTAAATACGCATATTGCAACAAAACATTTTTATCTGATTTCACAACCAGACATAGTCAATTTTCTCCAACCGGACGATTGGTTGGTGAAGATAGATCTTCATCAGGCTTATTTCCATCTGGGGGTTGCGGAGACCCACAGAAGGTTTTTAAGGGTTGCTTACAACGGAGAGATTCTCCAGTTGACAGCGTTACCGTTTGGCCTGTCTTCGGCACCCCGAGCGTTTGCAGCAGTTTCAAACTGGGTGTCCGAAATCCTCCGGGGCAGGGGCATACGCCTTTTAGTTTACCTGGACGATTACCTTCTGGCTTGTCAGGACAAATCCAAGTTAATGGCACAGGTTGCGGAAACGCTGACCATCTTGGAATCACTGGGTTGGCACATAAACTACCTGAAATCGGTAACGGAGCCCACACACAGATTGGAATATTTGGGCCTGGTCTGGGATACACAGAACCAGAAAATAGCTTTGCCCACCCGAAAGATACAGGGCATAAAAAAGTCTCTGACAAAAATTTTAGATCGGGACAGCTGCTCTTTAAGAGAGCTCCAGAGTTTGTTGGGCACGCTAAATTTCGCCAATTATGCGGTCCCCCAGGGCCGTTTTCACTGTCGCAGAGCACAGCTTTTTCTGGGAAGATTTTCCCAAAAAGGCCAGAAAAAGGCACTATGTCCCAAAATGCGGGAGGACTTGCGGTGGTGGTTGGATGCAGTAGAGGGCAGTCCAACCCCCCTACACAAGAAAGAAGTAACTCATTTCTTGACCACAGACGCAGCGGATGCGGGCTGGGGAGCGAATCTAAACAGTCAGTACCTTTCGGGCAAATGGGCCAAAAACCAAAAAGCCTGGCATTCGAACATGAAGGAGATGTATGCTGTTTTTGCCGTAATAAAGTCCCAGGGCGCACTATTACAGAATGCCCATATCTTAGTCCAATCGGACAACAGGACTCTAGTAGCATACATCAGGAATCAGGGCGGAACTCGCTCCTTAAATCTATTGGGTCTGACATCCCGGTTGCTGGAGTTGACAGGTCGGTTAGACATTATGATGACAGCTTATCATCTGCCAGGGAATCTAAACGGCATCGCGGATTGCCTGTCAAGAGGAAGGTTAGTCCCCGAGTGGCATCTGCTGCCAACAGCTGCGGAGGCTGTATTCAGGCAGTGGGGTATTCCCGAAATAGATCTCTTTGCAACAAGAGACACCGCTGTAGTCTCGAGATATGTAAGTCTAGACTCAAGGGATGGTTCCGCAGAATTCTGCGACGCCTTCAGCCGAAAGTGGGAGTTTCGGATAGCGTGGGTGTTTCCACCTCCAAGCATGATGCCCAGAGTCCTTGCACACTTGAACAAAGCGGTAGGGACATACCTGGTGATAGCACCACAATGGACCCAGTGTTTCTGGTTCCCCGATCTCAAAGCGCGCGCGCTAGCTCCCCCGCTACCGATAGAGAATCTGAAAACGGTCCTGCTAGATGTCACAACGGGGTTGGCCCCACCTCAAGTGGACAGGCTGGTACTTCATGCCTGGAAAGTTGGGGGTGGGGAGATCAAGTGAAAGACTGGAGTAGGGACGAACAACAATTGCTGAAAAACAGTTGGCGTCCTTCTACTATTAGCACCTATAATGCACCCTTAAAAAGGTGGTTGCACTGGTGCGAATCTCATAGCGTAGATAGCAACCGCCCGGAAGGTAAGGACGTAGCTAGATTTTTGGCTAGCTTATATCTTAAAAATAAATTTGCGTACAGCACAATTCTGTTGCACAAATCGGCGATCTCAACTTATTGTGCATTGAAAGGTGAGGATTTAGCAAAAAACTTCTTCATCCAACAAGTGTTAAAAGCTGTAAGTTTGGACAAACCACGCCCAGCCAAGCCCCCAGTATGGGATGTAAAAATCTTATTTGACTGGCTAAAGTTGTCTGAATTTCCAGACACTTTATTTTACCAAAGCAGACGGACTGCATTGATTCTTCTACTGGCATCTGGCCGTAGATTGCATGACCTTACCCTCCTAGAACTCAGTGAGCAAAGTTTTGCTGAGACTGAGGATACAGTAACATTTTGGCCAAGATTTGGCTCAAAAACTGACACAGGTTCTCATAGGCAATCAGGCTGGCTTCTTATGAAGCACCAAGACCCTAAAATTTGCCCAGTCACTAATATAAGGAAGTTGATTAGGCTGTCAGAAGCCAGACGCTGCCAGGAAAATATTAAATCTCTTTTTATATCAATCACTGGTTGCATAAGGCCTGCTTCGAAAATCATGATTTCGGGTTGGGTGAGATCAGCTTTCAAACTAGCTAAGATAGATGGCTACTCCCCAGGCAGTATAAGATCAGCAGTAGCCTCCAGGGGTTGGCTGGACAATAGGCCTATTCAGGAGATATTAGAAAGAGGAAATTGGAAGTGTATAGAGACCTTTACTAAATATTATTATAAGGATATAAATAGGTCTGTCAGTGAAGAGGTTCCAGCAGATCTACTATATAACAATTTCAAGGCAGTTTGATTGTATGCCGCTTAAGTTAGAGTTTATTTTATGACTAGTTTTTATGTAAGAAGGTAATAGCAGAGTTCCAACTGCTATTGGCATATTTTCGTTTTATAAGAACTTTAAGTTTTTGTTTTATGTTAATTTTGTGGAAGTAAAAATAAAGATTTTATACTTCAAATTATTGTTAAATTCTTATTCATTTTTATGATAGAAAACCCAGAGGTTAGTTAGTAAAAGTCATCTTGGTTTGATTTAACAATTTACTTTCACATTGCATTCTTGTGTTTTACTTTTTCTGAGCACCAGCAGATATCAAACAGGTCTTCATATCATTGCTGTGTTTTCGAAGACATATAATAAGACTGTTTTGCATTAAGACAAAACAGGTATTATATGTTGAAGAAAACACAGCAATGAAACGAGGAGCTTGCTGATGATGAAGACTGCAATGGCGCCTAACGTCTAAATTGGCGGTAAAGTACCTAATAAACCGCCCTCTGGTGGAAGAAAAAGGAAACAAAAAGGGAAGATATTCTCGGTAAGGGATGATATTCTCGATTTTCTACAGAATCATGGGACTGCTTCATATCATTGCTGTGTTTTCTTCAACATATAATACCTGTTTTGTCTTAATGCAAAACAGTCATATTGTACCACGCGATCCTAGTTTTACCGTGCTAACTAGCAACCCTTGAAACTTCTTGTATTTAAGACTATCTCTGTATTCGTGCTGTTCTCTGCTATCTACATTTCTAACACTCCTTCTTAAGTGTAACTCTTGTGTGTGTGAACTGAAACCTGTGTCTGTGTATTTAATAAACTTTCATTCTTCTTCCTGTGTACTTGGGATTTATTACCACACCTACCCTCACACACCACATTGGTGACCCCGTTCAAACACGAAGATGACTGAGGACAAAGCGTGCACGAGCCAAAATGTGTCGGCAACGGAAACATTTCGCGTGGGTGTGCGTATACCGCCGTTCTACCCAGAGAAACCAAGTCTCTGGTTTAACCAGATGGAGGCGCAGTTCATCCTGGCGAGCATCAAGTCGGACGACACTAAATTTTATTATGTAACCGGCAACCTAGATCCGCAGTACGCTGCCGAAGTCGAGGATATTATTGGCAACCCTCCACCCACTGGAAAGTACGAGAAGCTAAAAGGTGAGCTCATTAAACGGCTGTCGGCGTCTCGTGAGAAAAAGGTGAAGCAGCTTCTCATGCATGAGGAACTTGGTGATCGAAAGCCGTCACAATTTTATCGCCACCTTCTCAACCTCGCTGGCCCAGGTGTACCGGAGGAGTTTTTGCGGAGTATATGGACGAGCCACCTACCCGCAAACACACAAGCCATCGTAGCATCACAGTTGAGGATGGACCTGGCTGAACTGGCAGAGCTGGCGGACCGGATCCACGACGTCGTCGGTACCCAGTTGGCATCAACAAGTGCAATATCTACTGCTGCATCGGCGAGTACTGGTACCAGTGTATGCTCGGAGGTCGCCGCTCTGACCAGGCAAATGGAGAAGCTGACGAATAAAGTGGAGCAACTGTCTCGCTCTAGAGAACGGTCCCGTAGTCGCACGCGATATTGGTCAGGCTCATCTCGATCCGAGTCCAGCTACAGGAAATTCCCGCAGTGCTGGTACCACCAGAAATTCGGAGACCGAGCCAAAAAGTGTGTGAAGCCGTGCGACTACCCGACATCGGGAAATGTGCGGGGCAATCAATAATGGTGGCCGATGATTGTCCGAGTGCTGGTCGCTTATTCGTCACCGATCAAAGGTCGAAGATGCAATTTTTAGTCGACACCGGCAGTGATCTCTGTGTCTACCCCCGATCGGCATTATCAAATCGACGAGATAAGACCAACTACCAATTGTGCGCGGCCAACAGAACACCGATAAATACATACGGATTCATAAACGTCACTCTGAAACTACGATTGCGCCGTGACTTTGCTTGGCGATTTATCGTTGCCGATGTAACAAAGGCGATAATAGGCGTGGATTTTCTATCTTTTTATAATTTGGTTGTTGATTGCAGAAATCAACGCCTCATCGATAACCATACTACGCTCTCCACCCCGGCGTCGCCTGTCCGTCGTTCTGATGGCGTCTCCTCGGTGAGGGTAAGTTTAGGTGATTCCGCGTATACACACATACTACGGGAATTCCCTGACATCACTCGCCCACATGGTATACACCGCACTCCCAAACACAATACAGCACACCACATCCGCACTACACCAGGGCCACCAGTATCCTGTACACCTCGCAGATTAGCCCCGGACAAACTGCAAATTGCTAAAGCCGAATTCGAGGCCATGCTGCAAAGTGGAACCTGTCGCCAGTCCGAGTCACCGTGGTCATCGCCTCTCCACCTAGCGCCAAAGAAAGATGACGGATGGCACCCCTGCGGTGACTACAGGATGCTGAACGCACGTACCATCCCAGATCAATACCCCATCCGACACATCCAAGACTTTGCTCATAGTCTGTCTGGTTGTACCGTCTTCTCTCAAATTGACCTTGTGAAAGCATACAATCAAATTCCTGTAAATCCTGATGACATCCCGAAGACTGCAATCACGACGCCGTTTGGTCTTTTCGAATTCCCGTTCATGACGTTCGGTCTTCGAAATGCCGGACAGACGTTTCAGCGCTTCGTGGATGAAATGCTCAGGGGACTGGATTTTACGTACGCTTATCTGGACGACTTCTTGGTCTACTCGAAAGACCAGAAAACCCACGAGCACCACCTGCGTCAACTTTTCACCAGGCTCAGAGACTACGCATACCGTAGTCTCTGAGCTGTCATCAACAGTTCCAAGTGCGTCTTTGGAGTGTCGGAGGTAAACTTCTTGGGCTACCACATCTCAGCCAAGGGCACAAGACCATTATCATCCAAGGTCGAGGCCATACAGAATTTTCTTCGCTCCCAAAACCGTAAGAGAGCTACGGAGATTTCTTGGGATGCTTAATTTTTACCGCAGGTTCATCCCAGGCGCAGCAAACTTCCAGGCACCCTTGAACGTTCTGCTTACCGGCTCAGTAAAGGGTTCACACCCAGTCAATTTTTCGCCCGAAGACCATAAAGCATTCCAGAACTGCAAGGACAGCCTTTGTCAAGCAGCACTGTTGGCGCATCCAGACTGCAGCGCTAAGTTGGCATTGGTCACAGATGCTTCCGACAAGGCCATTGGCGCAGTCTTGCAACAGCTGAATGCAGGTGCATGGGAGCCACTTGCGTTCTTTTCGCGCAAGTTGAGTCCAGCACAGGTTAAGTACTCTCCATACGACCGCGAATTGCTCGCCATTTACGAGAGTATCAAATATTTCCGGCACATGCTGGAGGCTCGTGACTTTGTGATTTACACAGACCACAAGCCTCTGACGTTCGCCTTCCACTCTCGTAAGGAGAATTGTTCCCCACGGCAGTTCCGTCACCTGGATCTAATAGCCCAGTTTACAACGGACATCATCGGTATATTTCGGGGAAGAACAATGTCGTAGCAGATACCCTTTCGCGCGTCGAGGAGATTACACAACCAGTGCCCGTCGAAAAGATCGCTGCAGCTCAACTTGACGACCCCGAGCTGAAGCAACTGCTAGATGGGATTACCGCATTGTGCCTGCAGCAGGTCAAGGTACCAGGTTCACGAGAGCAACTTTATTGTGACGTTAGCACCCCTACGCAGACCAATTTTCACAAGCCTGCACTCCTTGAGTCACCCAGGTACCAAGGCATCAGCAAGGTTGGTCGCTGACCGATATGTTTGGCCTGGCGTTAGGAAAGACTGCCGTGATTGGGCACGTTCCTGCCTGGCTTGCCAGCGCTCAAAAACCACACGGCACGTCTTTGCTCCAATAGGTACTTTCAAATTACCGCAATCAAGATTCGCATTCATTCACATTGACCTCGTGGGACCTTTGCCACTGTGTGAAGGGTTCCGCTATTGTCTCACTGCCGTCGATCGCTTTACGCGATGGCCAGAGGCAATACCGCTCACAAACATAAATGCAGAAACAGTGGCAAAGGCCTTACTGAGTGGATGGATTGCTCGTTTCGGCTGCCCATACGATATAGTTACCGATAGAGGTGGGCAGTTCGAATCGGCGCTCTTCAAATGCCTGTCTGCAATCGCTGGGTTCCGACGTCGCAGAACAACGGCTTACCATCCTGCCAGCAACGGTTTGGTGGAAAGATTCCACCGTCAACTTAAAGCAGCTATCACTTGCCACACTAAAGACAGTTGGGTGGAATCTCTTCCACTAGTCCTGTTAGGCGTACGCAGCGCTTATAAAGAAGACGCCCAGGCTACTGCCGCCGAACTTGTTTACGGTCAACCAATACGTCTGCCTGGCGAATTCTTCGACCCTCAGGCTGATGAAACGGTCGATATGACCGACTACATGTCAAGGCTCCGGAGTATTGTCAGGAATCTGCAACCATCACCAGCAGCCAGACACAACAGTCATTTTAAAACATTTATTTACAAGGAATTAGCTTCCTCTACCCACGTTTTCCTTAGGGACTGCACTACTGGTGGTGGTCTGAAACCGGCATATTCTGGTCCTCACAAGGTAATTCAACGAGGTGACAAAGTGTTTATAATAATGGTAAATGGAAAACACGTTACCGTATCGATTGACCGCATTAAGCCGGCCTTCATACTACGTGATCCCTACACATCATCCTCATCACCAACCATTCATCACAACACACCACCGTTACCACTCAACACTAACACTCATCACTACACACCGGATGCGGATAACCGGAACTTACCTTCTGCTGACGATAGCGTCGTCAGAACGCGGTCAGGGCGTCGCGTTAAATTTCCCAACTATTATCGCCCTTGACGGTCTCTGGAAGGGGGTGATGTAGTAAAAGTAAAAGTAACACTAAATTAAATATAAACTATGTATTTCTTAAATTTAACTAATTATAATTTATATACACATATTTACAAAAGAACTTAAAACTAGACTTATTTATAATCAACATTTAGAATAAAACTATTTACAATAATTAACTTAATGTTCAATGAACAAACAGACAAGTACAAACATTTTATTAGTAGCTAATTACTTATCAGTTGGCCGGCGCAGCTATGACGCGTCTATTGTTCTAGCGGCGACCGGTCGCTCGCGCTACGTCATGCGAGCCGTGTGCGTGAGCGGGACAGCATAATCATGCGTTGCACTCACGCACCCGCACCGTACAGATGACGCGCGCGCACCGTGACTTGCCAGTATCTAGTCGGTATGCTCACTACGCGCATAACTACATATTGTACCACGCGATCCTAGTTTTACCGTGCTAACTAGCAACCCTTGAAACTTCTTGTATTTAAGACTATCTCTGTATTCGTGCTGTTCTCTGCTATCTACATTTCTAACACGCCTTCTTAAGTGTAACTCTTGTGTGTGTGAACTGAAACCTGTGTCTGTGTATTTAATAAACTTTCATTCTTCTTCCTGTGTACTTGGGATTTATTACCACACATACCCTCACACACCACAACTACTCTGAGAAGAAAGGCCGAAACAAACTCAGATGTCACAGTCTCTTTTAAAGTCCAGACATAATCTTGGTCAGATCATGTGAAGACCATGTAGATTGGTGTCTGAAATGGTCTTTTGAGGAAAAAACCACACAGATTGAGTGGACCTATCCATTCAGTGCACGCATTTGTCAGTAATCGTGCAACTCAACTCAGAACTTAAGGAGCTCAACGATTCGACGAACAATACCAAAGAAAGGACATTTGAGTAGGCCGCATAAATGACTCAAACTGCCAGACTAAGATGAAAACTAACTGAGAGAAATAATAAAAACAATAATCCACATAGTCTTCACATTCACAATAATTTAAAAAAGAACATAATACTTCAAAAAGTAAATATTAATGTCATAGTGTATAAGTATAACAAAATCAAAATCATTTATTTTTTCTTCATATCGTGTTTTCTTCGTATCATTTATTTTTTCTTCATATCGGTTATTCATATCGTGACTGTTCGTATATTCCAGGAATGCTATGTTTCAAGTGTCGGACTCCTATACACATAACTCGTGATTGTCCGAAATGCAATCCAAAAAAAATAATAAAGCCATAGGCGGCACGTTTCGTTCCGTACCGCGCCGGTGTTAAGTTCTGATACGACTGATAACCGTCCCTTTATTGAAATATTATTATGTGGACGTTTTGTTAAAGCTGTTCCTGATACAGGTGCTCAGATGTCACTTATTAGTGATAATTTAATCAAAGAATTTGGTATTTCTATAAACTCGAACAATCCGCATCCTCGTGCTATTTCTGCTAATAATTCGCCTATTGATATTTTCAATACTTCACGGAGAGGCATACACCTGTATATGCAAGTTTCTTTGACCTTTCAAAGGCTTTGACCTAGTGACCTATGACTTGCTGTGGTCTAAGCTTAAAAAATCGGTAGTGCATGCACAGGTGCAATGCATCTTCCACTACTGGTATGCCAACCAGACCAATAATGTCGGATGGGCAGACAGCCTCTCCGACATTATTTGCCTCTCAGACGGATTGGAGTGCGGGACGAAGCAAGGTGGTTTGCTAAGCTCTTTAACCTGTACATTAACGACCTGCTAGTGAGCTTAGCAGCACTCATGTCGGTTGCTCAATTGTAATGTATGCATGAATAATATTAGCTAAGCGGATGACATGGTGCTGCTGAGCCCAGCTGTCAGTGCATTAAGGCAGCTCTTACTGGTCTGTGAAAAGTATGCACATAAACATGGTCTTGTATAACTGAAAAAATAAGTGAGTTCTTGGTCTTCAGGGCCTTTGGCAAGTTTCCGTCTAGTGTGCCTGCCATAAAACTGAATGGTGTTGAACTAAAATGGGTCTACCAGTACAAATACCTAGGCACTATGCCACTGAGGATTTTGATGACCAAGTTGACATTGAAAGGAAGAGCTGGGCGGTTAGAAAGAAAGAAAAAGTATTTATTGGGACTCGCACAGGAGATCACACATTAAACTAAAAAAAAAAAAAACACTCATAGAAATATAAAAAAAAAAAACAAGAGTAAAATTAAAATAAAAACAAAAAGTCCTGTACGAGGCCAAAAGGCTCCCATCTCAGCATAATGCTGCAGTACTTAAGAAATAAGTGTCGCAGCGCTGGTATTCTGATAGGGCCCACTGTGATGTCACGGATAGATACAGACATAAATAAAAAATAAAATAAACGTATGAAATAACCTATAAAAATAAATAGTTATTAAATAAATATTCATATAATTCTAAACCGCGTGTCAGAACCCGACGTAACATCAGTTACTTGTCAATGCCATTTGAGTTTGTGGTACTCTATGGTATCGTACTACTTATTTGTGTTCTGTGGTGATGGCATCGCTGTGATAAGTACAGAGACGCGGGCGCCGACATTCCGGTAAAATTTTAAATAAAAATAAATATTAGAAAAATATTACGGTTGTTTATTGCTACATTATTAACAGTGCAATAATATAATAAAAAGTGTTATGTGGTTAAAAGTAATATGTTGGCACGCAGGTTCGCTCGCTGCAGTAAACAGGTAAAGGTTACACTTTTTAAAGCTTACTGGCAAACTTTTTACACGAGTAGCCTGTGGGTCAGCTGTACTCAAAGGTCGATCAATGCCTTACGGGTCCAGTACAATAATATATTCAGGACGCTGCTAGGGCTGCCCCGCTTTTGTAGCACTTCGGGTATGTTTGTGGAGGCTCGGCTTGATAGCTTCCATGCTATAATGCGCAAGCGGACCGCCTCCCTACTAAGCAGAGTGCGGGGCAGCATTAACAGTCTCCTTCAAGTAATTGCTGAGAAGTATGACTCGGCAGTCATGAAGGCTTTCGTTCGGATTCTGGTCGGATAGTGTGGCAATCTAAAATCGAGCGACAGGTTTCATGACTACACACTAACCTTGTATCCTACCTTTTTCTATTGTCTGTACTAACATAGTTTGTAAGATCATTTTTGTGACTAACAATTACTGACTTTGTCTGAATAAATAATTTTATTATTATTATCTTTTATTTCACTATTTATACATAAAGTTATATTTTTAAATATTAGAATATGTCACCGGTATCGGGGACAGGGTCCAAGATACCGGTGGTCAGGGCTCCAGTGAAAGGAACCTCCTAACAATGCGAGCCGTCCAGCTGTACCGCTCTCTGAATGAGAGCTTCCTTGGGTGTTGGTCGAGGCTTTTGGCAATTAAGCCATTGGCTGATATGACTATTGGCACAATGATTGCTGAATTCACATCCCACATGTCGACAACCTCGCGAGCCAAGTCAAGATACTTGATTTGTTTATCTTTTTCGGCTTTCGCGAGGTTCCCGTCATCAGGGACTGTTATGTCAACAATCATTGCGCGCCGCTCCGTTCAATCCACCACCACTATATCAGGCTTATTGGCAACAATAGTCCTGTGAGTGATAATGGATTGATCCCGGTACAACGTGATTTTCAAGAACTGGGTCGGGCACATACCTGTAGTATGGCACTTCCGATTCCACAAGGTTGTATTTCAGAGCAAGTTGGCCACCAATACGGCGTTGAATTCTGCACAGCCAAGCTGGTATGGTTGGTTTCGGTCATGTAGCTCTAGAGTCTTTAGCAAATTTCACATGAGCTACACGACATACCGCTGCAGCCGCGCAGTACAGAATCGAATGAGTATCAATGAGGTCTTCGCAGTAATCAAAATAGTTTGACAACTGCGAATTCAGAACTGCCACCAGCGCCCTGTTTTTCTTATGCATGGGCAAATGAGTTAAGCCATTATTATTCTTTCTTTTTTCTCACCATTTGTATATTTTTAAATTATTCGTTTTGCAAGTGACGTAATAGCAATTTTAATTTGAATTACGCCACAGTTTGTATGATTATTTAAACAACAAAATACCTATTAATCCTTATCAAGAAAAATTATGATCACAACATCATAGAGATAAAATTTGTCCTTTGATGATATTCATAATGTTGTGAGTACATCAATAATGTACTGGAGCTTGTTGTTTGATTCACGTTCCGCATGACGTAACGTGGCGCAGCCGGTGATTAATAAAGTAACAATAGAAACGGACCATAAACCCCTAATTAGGATTATTAAAACGACAATTATAGATGCTGTCTCGCTTACAGAGGATGCTGTTGAGATTACAGCGCTATACATACATTTACATTCGTTTACAGACCGGGAAATAATAATAGTATCCGCCCATAGCATTATTGTTCCACCAATGTATGCATGGTCTTTCTAGCAAGATTTAAAACGTTATTTACACTTGTACATTGCTGGCGCTTTATCTCATCCTTACGAAACGACGCCGCATGTGAGCGAAGGAACGTTGCAAACCGCATAGGTAGTGGCAAGGATGAGGTATGTATGCGTATTGACCGATAGTGTTAGGATTTTAGTAAACTCATTACACATTATACCTAGTGGATGTAATAAATGCGTTTTACATTTAAGATAAAGATATTTATTTTATCAACTACCGCCTTCCTGTTCGAATCATGTAACGGTTGGCGGGTGACGCATGACTGTGCGCGCGACGCTTGGTTTATTTATTTAAACGACGAAACGGTCGTGCGCACCTTGGATACGCGAAACCACGCGTACTGCAAAACGGGGTGAATCGGGACGAAACTTTAAAATGGATTTTAACGTTGAAATAATATATGTAGTTTGTTGCCAAATGAACAGAAATAGGCGCCTAAACAATCTCACTAAGTTGTGCAACAACGATTAAACACAAAAAGGAATATAAAGTATTCGTTATTATTTACTATATCGATAGAAGTCTTAAAAGTGTCCTATAACTTACCATTAACTATCACATCCTATACATAGATAGTCATAGAACTATCAGGGAAACAGACATGAACTAGAAGTATATTGGACATTGGTTTAGGATATTGGTAAGCTGTTGCTGTATATTGTGTAAATTCTTATTATTCATTCGAGTGTTTGTATGATATTTAATTGCAATATGGTAGAACTTCAACACTACACAGCTTTGCCAGGGCTACCCTCTGGAAGCACTTCATCACTACACAGCTTTGCCAGGACTACACTCTGGAAGCGTTGTTACGCTTCCAGACTGAATGCTTTGCCAGGGCTACCCCTGGCAAACAATTCACACACACACATTACACAGCTTTGCCAGGGGTACTCTCTGAAAAAACAAACCTAAAAGGCCTCTGTGCACGTAAATCTCATGCAAAATAATTTCACAGTTTTCTTGTAAACCGAAGAATAGCAATATAACTCATTTTAACAATAGCTAAGTTATTTTAGGTCAAGGAGTACTCACTCAAGAAAGGGAGGAAACAGCTGCATTAACCAAGTTCTTAGACGAATTGTTTGACTCCATGAATGGTAGTTTTGATAACATTAATAAAAGAAGAGGAAAATAGGTACCGAAATAATTCTCCTTCTTGTGCTTCCTACAAAGCAGCTTTTGCTTCATTACTAATTAATAATATGCGTAGTATACATTCACCAGGTTCCAATTGTGAAGTGGATCTTGCATCATCTTATTGTTGAAATCTTTAAAGTTCTTGTTTTTTAAGAAAAGCGAGAGGTGTCAGCTTATACAACGGGAATATATATTGAAGACGTTAAAAGTGCACATCTTTATAGATTTAGAAAATTAAAAATAAGAGCACAAATAGTCTGTGTGACTTGATATGTGCTGCGCATTAATAAAGACATTTATCGTTTAATTACATAATCAAATTACAAGATGGTTATTAACATTGACTAAATTAAATTAAAACTAAGTTAAACCTAAAAAAGGCCCTCGAGGCATTCTACCGAGGATGCTGGTGGCATTTCCTCTCTGAATTGCAATGCTGATGCGTTGCGCGAGAAAGCCGCTAGCTTTTCGGTCACCAGTTACATCAACTAGACCTTTCGCGTTTTCCGCAAATAACTTATTCGCACCGGGACCCCACGGACCGAGGGTTTCGACGCCAAAGGGCACCAAGTTGTACTCTCTGCCAAGGCCTCTATATTTAATCATTTTCAGATTATCGGCATTTTCTGCCGCTGCACCCACTTTAGAAGTAGATTATATGAGGTGGGACGGTGCCAGTGTGTCTACACAGGAAGCGTCCCACACAAGCATCCGTCCCAAACTCCACGGAACCAAAGACACACCATCAGGTCTTTTGCCATCATCTCTGACAATGCCAGTCGGCTGAAGAAGAGCAGGCACATTGATGCTGGTATGAGACCGGCGAATTATGTCATTAAGTGTTGCATGTCTTGAAAAAGCGGCCAGCACTTTTTTGACAACAAAGTCCGTGGTGACCCAGTCGGTCCAAGTCCGTGCTACAAGGGCATGTGTGTGGAGTGCATGCCGTGACCCCAAGCCGCAGACCAGTCGACATACGAAGTGAGGTCGGGTAGTCGAAGGTATATGGAGAAGGATGGCCATGTAGCCAATGGTCGGCCCTTCTGGCTCCAACCGCCAAAAGTCTTGCGTGATCCGGACCGCACTGCGGCTCATAATCGATTTGTATGTTAAATCGCAATAAATATCGTCCCAGCTCCTTTGAAATTTTTCGTTGTTTGGAAATTCTTTACCCGGGCAAGCAATTTTAAAAGCTATCTTGGCACCCACCAAGCCCGCAGTCTCATAGTTTGTGGGAAAAGCCCTTAGGACATTACCTATGAGACGTGACGTGCTATGGGTGGACGACAAAAAGGTTGGGGAAGCAACACTTGAAATTTTGCGGATTTCAAAGCCGCCAAACCGAATAGGCAGCGATGCTTGTAACCAAGATGGTTCATTGAGCTGAATATTTAAAATCATTTATAAACTAGTTTTGACTAAATCGTCTATTAGTGAAAGCAAATTTGGATGTTTCCAAAAAGGGCTACAGCGAAGCACATAAGTAAATTTAAGGACAAAAAGGCAAAACTTTAGAATTACAAGAGCACGATTAGTACTGATTTCGAGTAAACAATTTGCGTGACTTTGGAATTAAGAAATAGTGTTAGTAATATTGTCAGGAAAAGATTCTTCAAAGATGGGAGAACCCAGGAGGCAAAGTGACATTCTGTCTACTATTTTTATATTGGATGCCAGAAAATTTAATTTAAATTTTAAATTATCCAAACCGTAAGAAGTTTTTTGAATAAAGAGTTCACATTTGCTAAAATTTAATTCTAAACCAATATTTTCGAAATTTGTTTTAATATCTAATAAGTCAGATAACACAGTGTCTACATCGCACCGGATGCCGTGACCTCTGTCGTGTGGTCGAGCCCTATTTGACGGACAGGGCCGTCATCTACCCCGGTCACGAGGGAGTGTGGAACCGGCAAAAGATGCCGCAACTGTAGGATATCGGATACGACTGGGTGCTGTGCGCTGACCTCCCTAGGGGCGTCAGCGTAGTGTGCTACGCTGACGACACGTTGGTTCTGGCGCAGGGGAGGTCGCACCAGGTGGCGGCACAAGTAGCGGCACGTGGGGCTGCGACAATCGTCGACAGGATCCGGCAATTGGGACTCGAGGTGGCCCTGCACAAGTCCGAGGCCATGTGTTTTCATGGCCCTCGGAACGTGCCACCGTCGGGATCCCAAATAACGGTAGGAGGGGTTTACATCGGCGTCGAGTCGACGATGAAGTACCTGGGACTCGTCCTCGACAGCCGGTGGAACTTCGTGGAGCATTTCCGACGTTTGGCTCCCAAACTGGAGTGGGCAGGGGCTGCCTTGAAGTGGTTCCTTCCCAATCTAAACGCCTCCTACCGGAGGCTCTACGCGGGGGTTGTGCGGTCCATGACCCTTTACGGGGCTCCAGTGTGGGCGCTTTCCCGGCGGCCAGCCGGCGGTGAGCAATGGGTAGCTCACCATCTGGTAAGGACCAAGCCAGGGTCGACGGCGCGTTGTATTTCACGCTTTAGATTTGATATGTCTCACCGCAATTTTGGATGCCAAACGTCTTAAAGTTGACCCCACAGCAATGGGTCTCACCCCTCCGTCATTTTTAGTTAGCGCGTACAAATGAGCACCAAATAAAAGTGAGGCAATATCAGCGTTGATTTTGCCTGAAAACATAAAATTTATTAATTTTGTAATTGAGCAAATAAGCTGCTCACATGCGTCACCCACAGAAAAAGAAGTTAAATCTTTTAAATGTTGGGGGAGAAAAAATAAATAAAGACATTAGTGAAAGTGCAATACAGGTTATATATACGGGAAATATTCCCTATATTTTAAAAATAAAACTGTTCTCACGTATCCATTATTTACGTTAATGAAGTGTTTTTCCAATATTGAAGATGTGGTCATGAGTATATTAACCTGTTAAGCCCCGCGCGACACCGATTTGGAGTCAAACAATAGAAAATAAATTGTGCCTCATTAGCTCGTTAGCTTAGCTAGTCCTTTTTAGCTTCTAGCTTAATTGTGTTTGTGAGTTATATGTTTGTGAACGCACCCACGATACAGGAAGAAATTACTAGTGTGAGGCAAAGTAAAAAAAAAAAATCTGATTTAAATAATATAATGCAATACATGAAAACTATACAGGGTGTTTGGTGCATCGTGTGCCATATTGAAATATCCTTTAAGACCCCTACACCTCTCATGCCCTGTGGATTTGTTTTCATCGACTTTTTAATGTTTTATTAAAAAAATACCCAAAGGACATTGACCTTCCATGTGTTGCCCAGAATGAACACATAGTGCATTATGTACCTTAGGCTAACACTACTCTGTAAACGAAAGCTCATCAAAATTTATTCGAGGAGATATGAGAAAAAAATATTTTTTGTTAAGATTTTTTATTGGTGAAGAATGAAATCCAATGGTACGTACCGCAGTAATTATTTTAAACAATTACTCACTTTATTATTAAAATCAAGTATTTCATGATTTCTGACATTCAGAATTGATTTACATTAATAATACTCACAGTTATCTACTTGACATTAAACAATGAATTACTAACATTGATATTATTACATTATTCGTTTACATCGTATGATCTATAATTATTCACTTAATCGTCATCATCGTCATCGATGATAATTGTATCGAGAAATAGAGCAGGACGCCTAATAACGTCTTGGTGCCTAGCCCAGCCTAAAAACCAAACTAGGCACATAATGTGGGCACAACTGCCAATTGTTCTGCGACCTGTGAAACATGAGCAGCAATAGTTTCTTATGCACTCTATTCCAGGATTCTCCTGATGTATCAATATGTAGCAGTGGTACATTTTCGACGATACATGTCTACTCTTTATGTGTGCTCTTATGAGTTGAACATTACTGGAAGGCATAGTAAATGCTGACAGATCGTTAAGATCTCCGTTATATTGTTGGATAAGAAATGATCCACTGCTGCGTACATGTTCACTGTAGTAACTGGGTGCAAGTTTTATTTGGTAGGTGCCTACAGCGAAAAGGGTCAATTCTTCAGCGGTCAATATTGGAAATGCGGGAACATTATTCTGCTCAACAGTAATATTTTCGAAATGGGCTCTATTTCGGTTTAATCTTTTTTCGTCCACGTAATCTGCCAAGTTATTGGCAACATTCAGTCGCTCTCTAGCTATGTTTATAAAATCGCTTGCATGGGGACTGTCTATTATGTCGACGTGAAAGGCATTCGTTAAAGCCGCAGCGATTTTAAGGTCTGTGAAAAAATGGCTCATGGCTACATTACAATAGTCAAGACGAAAAATCTTAAAATCACGTTTCAGCCTCCCATTTACTACCTCAACAGGCCACCGGCAAATGGTGCACATTCTTGATTTATTTGCCTGGATTGTACTCAATTGAGTAGCTCTTCTTGCCTGAGATTCTGGCATTATGCCAACATATCCATGGGATTCCAACATGGGTATAGAGTCACGAAACCCTCTGTCTAAAATAAATATATCACCGAACTGTAACAGCCAATGAATAACTCTACCTGGACCATCTAAAAGATTATTTAAAATAGTAGCGTCATTTTGAGTCGCTTGATAAGGTCCAGAAATATCGATAATGTGCCCATCACATGTAACAAATAAAAATGGTTTAAGTAGGTTTCTGTACTTGTGGAGACTGTACGTGACTTTTTGAAATGTGAAGTTACAGCTCTTTTGGATGTACATATAAGTTCCATCGCAGATTATAATAGCTTTCTCATTATTAGCGAACAAAGCATTAGGAACCGGTAGATTTCTCTCTATTATCTGTTCTCTGGTCATGTGATCGAAACCCAAGTGGCGAGGAACAAAATCACTTTCTAGGCATTCCCTAGCTGTTTTCATCTTCCGTTCGAGAGTCGTTCGCGACATGTTAAAAAACGTGGCGAGTCTTTCATTCGATTCCCCAGTTCTAAGTTTAGACAGAAGTATACCTAGTGCTGTCCGTGGACATCGGCATCTTTGTGCTAATTGTGTAGTTTCATTGAACAGCCTTTCGAATTCGTCACGAGTGCGACCAGTCCAATAAAATAATTCGGCATCATGTTGCTGATTAAGATTTTCAAAATCTATAATGTGGCTTCTGGGTAGTTTTAATAATTCCAACATTTCGAAGACTTGTTGGGGATTAAAATGAAAACAACGATTTTGTGCAGTGAAAAGATCATCCCAGGAGTTGTCTTCTAAATGTTCCTGGCACACGCGTGCATGTGCTGGAATAAAGTAATTGTGGTTTATGAGCAATTGCACTTTTAGACTTTTCGGAACTCGAAGACGAGTATTGTTTGTACAATTGTATACCATACAAGTAGTTGATGTGTTCGGGGCTCGGCAGTAATTCTCAGGAAGCCTAAACGTTACGTTTTCCACTGCCGGCGGATCTTCTAGAGCAGGCGCATCTTCCACAGCAGGTATATCTTCCACAGCAGGTATGTTCTCCACAGCAGGCACACCTTCTACAGCAGGCACATCTTCCACTGCAGGCACACCTTCCACTGCAGGGAGCGTTAGCCTTCCTCGTCGAGCTCTTGTCCAGCAACCATGGCAGATATGTTCGCTGTTATCGAATGTTATCTGAAAATAAAAATAAAAACTTGAATACCGTAACAGCCAAACTCAAGGCCGTGAAAATAGTACTCAAGTTAGATATCGTGTCGTACACGTCAAAAGTGAATAATTGGGCCTACAAAAATCGCAATCAATCACTTAGTTCAATTAATCACCTATGGCAATCACCATGCGTTACGAAACGATCACGACAGTCGAAAGTCGTTTTGGTAGCCCCTAAGATCATAATAATTAACACGTGACATTTACATGAACGGTCCTGACAGTGTTCAGTGGATTCAATTTGACTACCGCTTAGTGATATTATACTTAAAAAAGTACTTACCTCATGTGGAGTTAAAGCTTGAATTATGTTTTGAACCGTATGATGATGGTTGTTTTGTAGATTACGAGTTAACGTGTGTTATCTGGTTCTTTCCACAGAACGGTTACAAACTAAACATACCCTGTTATGTGGTTGATACATTGCTCAGAACACTAAGCACTTCGAAAATAAACTCAATCTAAACGCAATATGTAGCACTACGATAGTCCAAATGAAAAGCCAGGTCAATGGGTGAAACAATACAAAAGTCCAAGTAAAGCCAAGTCGTTAAAAATAATGGATGAAATAAAAATGCGCACAGTACACAACGGATCACGGGTGAAGTTAGACTGCAGTGCGAAATCAGTGGCGCGCGCGCAATCAGGTACAGACGCAGGTATATGCATGAGAGAGACAAACATATACATAATCTAAATGTGCGCATGCGAGACAGCATTTTTTTCACAACTCTGATTGTGTTGCAACTCTCAGCCGGTAAGCATTCATTAGAACTGGTTTTCGAGCCGAGCGAGATTACTTTTGATGGAATCTGATTGTCATGGAGTTACATATTATTTTTATGCGAAAACATTTTATTAAAATAATAGTTAACTAAAATCGTCCCGAAAATCTTAAAAACAAAACTAAAAAAAAACCCTGGGACCGATTTAATTTTTTTATATTTTTTAAAATTATATGTTAATGCAAGTAATCATTTGGAAGTACTCCCATGTCTGGGCAGCATATGGCCCAGAACCGGTCAATGTCCTTTACATTCATGTACATTATCATCTGCCTAGCCTTTTCCCAACTATGTTAGGGTCGGCTTCCAGTCTTACCGGATAGAGCTGAATACCAGTATTTTACATGGAGCGACTGCCTATCTCAAAGTACCTGGGTAACAAATTTAAAAAAAAAGTACAAGTCGTAGACTCTGAATTTTAATTTTGTATAGATGTGTATGTTATTACAGTACTTTTAACTTCAAAATTAGAGACATTAGCAATCTAGTTTTTTTTTTAATTTACTCGCAAAGTTTCGGACTTCAATTAAAGCTGTCCATGTTACAGCTATTTACATGGCTATAAAAGAAAAAAAACAAAAGCGACCGGGATCTTCCAATTACTCTCTCAAAAATGATCTAGTCTATCTTCTTGCTAGTGATGTACCATACCATACCATACCATAATTTTTTTTTTACAACTTTGTGAATTCGCTGGAATTGTGAATCGAGTCACAAAATATTAAATTCCAAATTAAGTATAAAAAATTTTTTTGCTTAAATTATACCTGAAAAACCTATTAAATCTGTTCTATAATATATATCTCACCCTTATAATGTAAAATCTATCTCGTATCTCTCTTTTGGGCGACGGGTTTACTAGAAATAAAAAAAAAATGCATTTTTAACATTTTTTTTTTTACATAATCTGCTCAAATTGTTGGCCTCTATTGCGAATGCAGGCCCGACATCTATTTCGTATTTCCAAAATTGTTCTACGAAGTCGCACTTTCAATGCGTTGAAGTAGTATCTCCCTAGTCGGAACCTCAGTGGCGTATACCAGCTCTTTGGCACGTCCCCAGACATAAAAGTCTAGCGGAGTTAGGTCTGGGGAACGCGCCGGCCATGCAATAGGGCCACCGCGACCAATCGACGCATTGGGGAACACATCGTTGAGATATTCCCTCACAGTCAAACGCCAATGCGCGGGACAGCCGTCATGCTGGAATACTTTGGGCACATTTTCATTAAATACAGGGCGGGCACCTCGGACACTAATTCGGGCAGGTCATTTTGAAGGAACTCCAAATAATTATCGCTATTGAGGTTATCGGGCAGGTAATGCGGTTCAACTACCTGATTCCCAATCACTCCTGCTCAAACGTTTACACTAAACCTCCTTTGAAACGATTTCTGTCTTTTAACATGTGGGTTTTCCGTTTTGTTTGTCCATTGGTGCAGATTGCGAGGATTGAGAATCCCTTCTTTGGTAAATATGGATTCACCCGTCCACAGTATTCTTTAAAAAAAATTGGATCATCCACATCCCTGTGTGACATGAACCGACAGGAATTCCACTCGTCTGTCAAAGTCGCCACACTCAAGACCTAAAAACAAAGAACTCTTTTAAATTCCTGTTGAGCAGTAAATAATTGCACAATTAGATTTTTAAGGACCGGCGGACTGCTTGTATGGGCTAAGTTCATTACCTGGAAGTGACGTCATACCATACCCATTACCTGCTAAACAAAGGCATCGTCAAACAAAGCGTGTACGGGTTTAAAGTTAGTTTAAAATTACGTACCGTACACCGGAGTGTAGTGGAATGGATGCTTTTTGTTTTGCTGAAGAACTTTCCACACTTTCCATATCGAAATATCAAGATGTGCTGCCACATTTTTAATGCTTCTTGTAGGGTCTTCCTCAAAAAGTGCCAGTATTCTCTCGTCCACTGCTGGGACACAGGATCATTTTCTTCTCGAACCTTGAGCGCTAACGCTACGGAAATCGTTATAAAAGGGACTTTGGGTTGTATAACAAAGCGTTCAGGGTGCTGTTGCGACTGCCACGTTTCTGCAGTACGTCGGCCACGCGATGTTTGCCGAGGGGCGCGCTGACAGCTTTGACGCAGTATGGCGCAAAAGTCTGCCTCGTTACTTCGCAGGTTGCGTGACAGTTCCAACATCATTCTGCACTCGATAGCCGACCGGGCAGATAGTCCGCTTGTGTGGGCGTTAGCAGAGCGGATAAGGTCTGTTTTAGTTATTAAGTACTAACATAGCCAAAGTAAGATTGTTACTGACACAATGGACCTCATTTATCCAGGGAATCAAAATTTATAGGATACTTTCCGTTGACCGAAAACTATGAAATTTGGTAAGTAATATTATCTTATACTACTAGTATAGGGAACAATCTGAAAACTGTACATTTGTAATTAAATTATAAAAAATATAGTTTTTATTTAAAGTACGTAATCAATCATCGCGGTAAAACAACGGTAAGCGCGGTCATAATTATAATTATAATGTGTAGTACGAAACTCTCGGTGCGCGAGTCCGATTCACACTTATCCGTTTTTTTATTAAACTTATTATTCAAAATTGTATTGTTACATACCACCTGGCCAATCCCAATTATTATAAATGACCTAATTAAAACAAAATTGCATCAGTTTCAATCGGTTAATCTACTCAATATAACCAGACTGACGGTCATTTCTGAATGCAATACTGTGTAAATTATACCTACCTGCCAAATAACAGAAATCATGGATTTTAAATATATTTTCTTTGGTTTGCTTTTTTATTTGTATTACCAATTTCATCAGTGTAATTCTGAGAGTGTAAGTACCTATTTATAGTTGTTTTTTTTTAAATAAAAGAGTTAAGTAACATACTCACGTCCCCAAGTTACAGGCGCCGCCTAGTTTGGGGACCACTGCATGATATAACAAAATAAATATCACCAACACACACAGAATTATTATGTTAAACTATTTTAAGGTATTGTAACAATGTTTAAATAAATGTTAATATTATTTATTTTTATTAACTGACTGATATTTATATGCAAGCGAAGTCCATGCATTAGTTAGGGCTTTACGACAAGACCATCAGAAAAGACAATCGACTTAAAAAAAAAACGGCTTAGTGTGTGTCGGATCACGCACAATGATGGGTTCCGTAAGTAAGTACCGTTCGTTTATAATCGATCTAGCGAGATTATGAACTATCGAAAAATTGTGAAAAATGTTACCATGAAGGCATTAATTTTCGGTAAGTAGTTTATAATCATTCAATGTCAAATTGTGAACCTGCACTTATCGACAGGTTTCATAATCTATCCAATTTTATCATCCGAAGAATTGTGAACCGTCCCTGATTGGTAGGTCTTGGCAGTACCCGAATCAGTCGCAGTAACTAAGCCAGGGTACCCCGATCAAATTGGTTAGATATAATTAGAGATCGGATATTCGGATGCATATTTACCTAAAGTTGAGATGTTGGCTAATATGGAATGCGCTTTGTATCGAAAAAATCCCGTGGTTCCGGGAATACAAATTTAGGTTTCTGATTATAAAATCGAATGTATATTAACTTACTTTCAAATGTTGGCTTATATGGAATGCACTTTTGTATCGAACGTAAAAATCCCGCCCGCCATTCCGGAATCGACAAATTTTGTGGTTTTTTTTACTATAGAATTCGCTGCATAACTACCTACCTTATATTGTAAGTTAAAGTAGGTATAAACATTAATTTTAATTGTAAATAAATATGCAAGCCATGAATCCCGGGTTTTTTTTATATAAATCTTTTTTTAGAACTCGTTTCTATGCTATGCACCCGACTATGCATTCCCGATGCCCCTGGTATCCTGGGATTTAAATAAAATATATTTTAAGAAACCGCTTCCATACTGTCATAGTCAGAAATGAACTTTAGGTAAATATGCATCCGAATATCCGATCTCTGGTTATAATTGTGACGGTTTCATCCCTGCGTCCACTGTCGGGAGGACACGGTGCATTATGGATGTGTCCGCAGCGGCCACCCTGAGTATGCAATCATACTGATCAATCACACCCGGGTGGCTAATGTTCCTGGGGTTTGACGAAGTTGGTGGTGGATGCTTTTCTTCCCACAACTTGCTTCTTTTATTGGATGGTTTGTACTGGTAAGAAGCTCTGGCGACTTTTAAGCCTACCCGTGGTCGTTATGTAATCGAAGTGGGGGTGTCGGAAATCGGAATCCCTTCGTATCGAAGGTGGTATGATTCCTGCTAGCAGGTAGAGCTTATTGAGTGGAGTCGGTTTTAAGCAGCCCAATATTATCCAACAGGTCTCGTTTAGCGCAGTATCTACTTGCTTGGCGTGAATGGACTGGTGCCACACTAGACACGCAAAGTCACCGGCAGAGTAGCCTAAGGACATGTCTGTTGCGCGGAGGACATTGGGTGCTCCCCCCATTTAGTGGAAATTAGGCGACGTAGAACGCTATTACGTGCCACGACCTTCTGTTTCGCTTTTTAGCAGTGAGACTTGTATGTCAATGCCCTATCTAAGGTTACTCCTAGATATTTTGGATTTGAACAGTGTTAAACCATAGTTCATATTTCTGTCAGTCGGGCTGGTCCATAACTTCAAGGTCGCTCAGCGCGCCATGGAGCGGGCTATGCTCGGAGTTTCTTTGAAGGTTAAGAACAGAAATGAAGTTATCCGGAAGAGAACCGGAGTTACCGACATAGCCTGCAGAGTAAGCAAGCTGAAGTGGCAGTGGGCTGGCCATATTTGTCGAAGTACCAATGGCCGGTGGAGCAGACGAGCCCTGGAGTGGAGACCGCGTATCGGCAAGCGTAGTGTGGGACGCCCCCCAGCTCGATGGACCGACGACCTTAAAAAGGTGGCTGGGACAGACTGGATGCGGAAGGGGGAGGACAGGGTGTTGTGGCGCAGCCTGGGAGAGGCATATGTCCAGCAGTGGACTGTTATAGGCTGAGTTGATTGAAACCATAGTTCCTCGCCTCGTGCGGTTAGGGGACCGATGTGACCATCTGTTGCGATGGAACGCGCATGATTCTGTTTTCGGTGGGTTCGGCCGGATGGCATTGCTGTCGTAGTATTTACTTAGAAGATCGCGTGCCAGTGACAACTTATCATACATATTTAATTGCCGTTGGAGAATTGACCCTGACGTGTATCGATGTATTGGAGAAAATATATCAACTATAAAGTTAAGTTTGTTCTTGGGATAAATTCATCCCAACTACGGAACCCTTCATTGTGCGTATTCTGACCCGCACTTGGCTGTTTTTTTTTATGAATTGTAGTGGCACTTTTTGCTTTCAAATAAAGCTTGCCTTTCAAACATTTTCTCTATGAGCTGTAATTTTGTATAAACATAATATGTATATAAATAATATAACCCAACGAATATTTTACTAGTTTTGCTCTGCATAACTCGACAAGATGATCTTACATTTTGTCGAGTTATGCGAACACATTAATAAACATAGACATTAATTGATCGAAATTATATTATTCAATAATCATCAACTTAAATAAATCTACATACAAACAATACACATTCAATGAAAAACTTAGTAAGCTACCGCACGGTAAACATATTAGTGGTTGTGCTCTGCAAATTTTAATTATTGTTTATGTTTAGACGCAGTGTTTGACCAGGTTTTTGTGAAAGTAGATCAGTTATAAGTTATAACTATCAAACTGTATAGTGAGTGAGTGACTGTGAAGTGTAAATAAGGATTGATTCGAGATATTAATCATAAATCATAAAACCGATACCGTCAATAAGTGTTAACGCTCAGTGTTTACTCAGAATGCGTAACTGACGCGCTATACGGACCACTTACGACGTTCTTCTCGCGAGCTCGCTTACGTACTGAGTCACTGATAGCGGCGTCGACGTTTTGGATTTTGGACTGCGAACCATACTAGCTAACATCACTACAAATTACTATTAAAAGTTGAAGACAGCGTTTACTTTACTTTATTTTCTTGTTACCAAATAATCGAGCAATTTGCGTTAGTAAACATGACAACAACTGGTATATGGGGGTGCTGCACTAATGACAGATCTAAAGAAAACTACCGCTTTGTCAATTGCATTCATTGCACTAAGTCGTATCACTTTACTTGTTTATCTATATCGGAAATACCGACTGAATCGGACGCTTATAGCGATTGGAAATGTTCGGTATGTATAAGTACGAGCCTGCCCTCAACGTCTTCTAAGATAGACTGTACTCCGATGCGTAACATCTCAACGACTAGAGGAAATAAGAGACCTGCTCTAAATTCTCCTCCTGAAACTTTACCGGTCACTGGCGAGGACGTGCGTTCTATCGTACAAGAAGTTATAAAAACAGAGTTCGCTGTTATGCTTCAGCAGATAAATGGTACCATTGTAAACATCATTAATAGGGAGTTGGCCCCGATTCGCAAAGATTTTGAGGAACTTAGAGTGTCTTTGAATTTCCACACGAAAGAATTTGATAAGTTTCAGTCGGAACACGCAGTGTTTAAAAGTACTACGAGAGAACTTAAAGATGAAAATATTAAATTGCAAAACACAGTAACCGATCTTAGTCAACGACTTAATTATCTGGAGCAACAAGCACGAGCCAACAACCTGGAGCTGCAGTGTCTACCAGAAAATAAACAGGAAAACCTGTATACCGTCATCAAGCAGTTGGGTTCAGTGGTCGGTTGTGAGATTATGGATAGCAATATTTCACACTGCACACGAATTGCGAAGCTTAACACCAGTAATTCTCGCCCTCGGTCTATCGTGGTCCAACTTGCCTCGCCAAGAATCCGCGATCAGCTGCTGGCCAGTGTAATTAATTACAACAAAGATAAGACCCACGACAAACTCAACACCGCAGATTTTGGCATAGCAGGCAATAGGTCCCCTGTCTTTATTGCTGAGCATCTGTCCCCTGCTTACAAAGCTCTTCATGCTGCAACAAGAATCAAGGCAAAAGAAAAGGGTTATAAATATGTCTGGGTGAGGAACGGGAGGATATTTGTCAGGAAGATGGATGGTGATGATCATATTTTCATTAGAAGTTTGGACATTTTAAACAACTTAAAGTAATGTGTTGATTAAAACTAATAATAGTATTATATTAATACTAGTACTGTATTATACTTTTGCGTGCACATATAAACTAATTATATAAATTCAATAGTTTGCAAATATACTATCAGAACAGCAGAGGGTTAAGAACAAAGACACATACTGTATATCGTAACATTTCTGGTAATGATTACGACATAATAGTTTTGTCTGAAACCTGGTTAAATAACTCGGTATTGAGCAGCGAGCTATTCGACGATAGATATGTGGTATATAGGAGGGATAGAGAAAGTTCTCATTTTCAGTGCGCCAAAGAGGGGGGTGGTGTTTTAATAGCCGTTAAGAAACAAATTAAATCTAAACGTATTAAGTGCTGGGAAAGTGGTTGTGAAGACCTTTGGGTGAGTATTGATTTGTCAATATCATGTACTACTCGTCGAATGGTTCTCTGCGCAGTATACCTACCTCCTCCTATACGCCGTTCTTCTCTGGAGCACTATTTAGATCACTGTAATTCTGTTTTTGAACAATGTACTGGTTCGGGAGTTTTTATTGTGGGCGACTTCTTAAGTAACATTGATTGGAATTTGGCAGGGAAATCGACTAATACACTTGGCTCGTCTAGTACTAGCGATATTTTAATTGATTTCACAAATATGAACAGGCTTAACCAACTGAATTGTGTTACAAACGATGCAGGTCGCATATTGGATCTGGTTCTAACAACACATTCATTGTGTAGCATCAGTGAGAGTATAAATCCAATTAGTAATGTCGACAAATATCATCCACCTCTTGATATTGTAGTTTCCTTGAGTAAGGAAGCAAGACTACCATACAATAATGTTATAGAAAGACCCAATTTTCGTACCACAAATTATGCACCAATTCGGATGTTTTTAAAACAAATTGATTGGGATAAATTATTTAAGGGGCATAATGATGTGAATGAGATGTTGGATGCTTTTTACGAGACACTTAAACATGGTATACATCAATTTATTCCCTCACGGGCACCAAGGAAACATAAATTTCCACCGTGGTTTAACCGTAATTTAATTAGAATGTTAAACTCAAAGAACAACATCAGAAAGAGATATCATAAATATGGAAACCCAATGGACTTAATTGAGGTAAAACTGCTTGGCAAGCGCTGCGATACCTTGGTCACTCAATGTTACAACAATTATATAAAAAATCTTGAAAACAAGCTTAAAACCAACCCTAAGTTATTTTGGACGTATGTAAAAAATAAAAGAGGGGGGTCTAGTGTTTACCCCATGACCATGAATGACGGATCAGTGTTCACGTCTGATGGTGCGACAATATGTGAGATGTTTGCTACCAGCTTCTCGTCTGTTTATAGCCTCGACCAAGAATCGAGTAATGAGTTTACTCGTAATACTGAATTATTTTCACAGTCTCTTGGGAATACCAGTCTATGCTTAACAAGTCCAAATATAAGCAGTGAGTGCCTACTTAGGAAATTAAAAAGTTTAGATATTAACAAAGGTCCTGGCCCTGATGGCATACCGCCAATATTTATTTCGGCTTGTGCGGAGGAGTTGGTGCATCCACTCATGGTCATTTATAGCAAATCTTTGAATTCTGGTATATTCCCTACGAAATGGAAAATGGCAAAGGTGGTGCCTGTACATAAATCGGATAGCAATGACAACATATCTAACTATAGGCCCATCTCGATTCTCTCAACGTTTGCCAAAGTGTTTGAATCACTACTCTGCCCGCATTTTCAGAACCATCTCAAGCTATTCATAAGCGATCATCAGCATGGATTCGTTGGCTCACGGTCCACGAGCACTAATCTAGTTGCATTCACAGAGAAGTTAATTGAGGCTGTTGATTCTGGTCACCACGCAGACGTCATTTACACTGATTTTAGCAAAGCCTTTGATAAAGTTTCCCATAAAATCCTATCTCATAAGTTACATGCGTATGGTATCACTGGCAGCTTGCTTAAATGGGCAAGTTCGTATTTGGCAGATAGATCTTTCTTTGTTGTGGTAAACGGTTACCAATCTAATGTATATAAAATCTCCTCTGGAGTCCCACAAGGTTCACATCTGGGGCCTATATTGTTTATCTACTTTATTGATGACTTTCCCCGCTGTTTGCGGCACTCCAAGATTTTTATGTATGCGGATGACCTAAAGTTTCTTAGAATAATTAAATCTGATAGAGACTCCTCGCTTTTACAGTTGGACCTTAATAGTCTCATCCGATGGTGCAAAAATAATGAAATGCATTTGAACTCAATGAAATGTTACCATGTGAAGTATACAAGAAAAAATAATCATATAGAGACAGTATATTACATTAATGAGGACAGGATTAATGAAGTGGACACTATACGTGACCTTGGAGTTTTGTTTGACCAAAAATTAACCTTTGTACCACACTTAGATCATGTTGTTAAAAAGGCGTCAAAAATGTTGGGGTTTGTCATAAGACAGAGTAAAGGTTTTCGACAAAGTAAAACAAAAACTTTACTTTATTATAGTTTGGTACGTAGCATATTAGAATACTGTAGTGTGGTGTGGCGGCCACACTATGCTACTCACAGTTTGCGTATAGAGCGCGTCCAAAAACGCTTTGCTTGGCATTTAGCTTTTTCTGTTGGTATAGCAAAAAAATCGCCTTCTTACAAAGACAGATTAAAAATCTTCAACATACACACCTTAGAAGAGCGAAGGCGTTTAAACAACGCAATGTTTGCCTGTAAAATTTTGAAAGGAAATATTGACTCACCGCCGCTGCTCGCACTTATAAACTTTCGTGCTCCTTCAAGAATTCCACGTAAACCCATAACTCCACTTCATCCTCCACAGAGAAGAACGGTGTTGGGATCTAACTCTCCATGCGCTAGGTTCTGTAGGGTTTTGAACAGTTGCAGCGATCTAATCGATTTCCACTTTGATTCTCTGACTAAGCAGAAATCTAAAATCTTGAGTTGTTTATCAGAGGTGATGTAAAGCATCCATTATTTTGTTACTTACATAATTTTAGGAATCTAATTCAAAACTAAGTCTTTATTTAGAGTACATATTTTTTCTTTAGTTTTAAGTTGGCTTGTAGACTGTAAATGCACCTAGGCTTACAAATTAGCATAATTTTAGTTCATGTGGTGTTTACCTTTAAGTAATTGTTACACTGTTCAAAGTTTTTAATTGTTATTTTTATCAAGATGTTAGTGTAAACAATTGTTGGTGAACCAAATAAATAAATAAATAAATGAAAACAGCAAAATATCTTATTCATAACCAAGCAACAAGTATTTACTTACTCAATCGTACTGATACGGGCTTAACGAATATAATTTCTTCGTTTCTTCTTATTGTTTGTTTAAATTCTTTCGTAGATTACCTACTTCAGTGTTGAGCGTCCAGCGGTCTACTGGTATAACACAAAATACGTCAAAAACGTAACTGTTCACAGCAAACGGTTGAACCGACGGGATCCTAGGCATTATGTGGAGGTGTACATACATACACTTGTCACAATGACCAATAGTATAAAGGTAAGCTGAACCAGTATAAGGAACATTGAACATTGTAATAAATTGCCATGTTCATTGTAGATCGTAGGGGTAGACAGTAGTAGAAAAAGCTCTTTTTAAAAGAGCATGTTGAAGTACCTACCTTGTTCGAGATAATCGAACACTCAGCGAAAATGCATAGCTTTGAACGCAAGTTGTTCGATTAAGTTAAGTTCAGACCTCTGTTTCCGCAGGGGGCGCTCTACCGTGGACGCTATCATGCGTGTGCGAGCCCTCACGACGAGGAATGCTGTTGCCCAGGGTGGGGTCATCTTGGCGGTGTCTCTAGAATTCGCCAATGCCTTCAATACCCTGCCCTGGAGTTGCATCAGGGAGGCACTCCGGTACCACCGGATACCAACCTACCTCTGTCGTGAGGTCGAGGCCTATTTGACGTACAGGGCCGTCATTTATCCCGGTCACCAGGGAGTGTGGAACCGGCAAGAGACGTCGTGCGGTGTCCCACAGGAATCGGCCCTGGGGCCGTATCTGTGGGACATCGGATACGACTGGGTGCTGCGCGCCGACATCCCTAGCGGCGTCAGCGTAGTGTGCTACGCTGATGACACGTTGGTCCTGGCGCAGGGGAGGTCGCACCAGGTGGCGGCCGAAGTAGCGGCACGCGGGGTTATGACAATCGTCGAAAGGATCCGGCAATTGGGACTCCAGGTGGCCCTGCACAAGTCCGAGGCCATGTGTTTTCATGGCCCTCGGAACACGCCACCGTCGGGATCCCAAATAACGGTAGGAGGGGTTTACATCGGCGTCAAGTCGACGATGAAGTACCAGGGACTCGTCCGCGACATCCGGTGGAACTTCGTAGAGCATTTCCGACGTTTGGCTCCCAAACTGGAATGGGCGGGGGCTGCCTTGAAGCGGCTGCTGCCCAATCTAGGGGATCCAAACGCCTTCTGCCGGAGGCTCTACTTGGGGGTCATGCGGTCCATGGCCCTTTACAAGGCTCCTGTGTGGGCGCGTTCCCTAGCGCTGCAGCCAGCCCGCCGGTTGAGCGCGGCCCAAAGGGTCATGGTCATCCGGCTGGTCCGGGGATACCGCACGGTCTCCTGTGAGGCAGCGAGCCTCCTTGCCGGAATGTCGCCATGGGATCTGGAGGCAAAAGTCCTCGCGCACGTATGGGAGTGGCGCGAGGAGGCGAAACGCCTTGGCGTAACTCCGCTGCCACGAGAAATCGCGGCACAGCGTACGGAACTTCAGCGGGATCTCATGGCGACATGGAGAGTACGATTGTCACAACCCAGTGCTTGACACGCCATGATTGCAGCGATAAGTCCCCTCTTTGAGGAGTCGCTAGAGAGGCGCCACGGCGTCCTCACCTTTCGCTTGACGCAGGTCCTCACCGGACACGGCAGCTTCGGGAGGTTCCTGTGTCGTATAAGGCGGGAGGAAACGCCCGGGTGTCACCACTGTGTGGATCACCCGGAGGACACGATAGAGCATACGGTGGAGGTCTGCCCGGCTTGGGCAGAGCACCGTAGCTGCCCGTAGCCGCCGCAGGAGATGCCTTGGGTGTCGAGAATCCCGGGCGGATTTCCGGCCCACCGTAGGCGCGGGCTTGCGGATTGTGAGCAATGGGTAGCTCACCGTCCGGTAAGGAATAGGCTCGGTTCGACGGCGCGTTGTATTCCACGCGCGCCTCAAAGAGATGTCGTCAGCACAAGTGTAGGGGTCCACTAGGGCCGATGCCTGCCGGGGTCGCGGGTAGGTACTAAAGGGTTACCGAGGCCCCTGGCAACACAGGCAACGGGAGGAATACGTGTGGGTTTTAGTCAGCAAGAGTCTGACGCACCCTCCCGCTCCGCCCAGAGCGGGAGAAGTTATTTGATGATTCCCCACCCAAAAAAAAAAAAAGACCTCTTTGGATAGAGACGTCAAACCAGATGTACTGGTGATAGGAATAGATCTCCACCCCCTCCATGTCACGCCAGTCAACTACACGTGGCGACAAAGCGGGGCTGGCGAACGAGCTGTCCACCTCTGATTCACCCCGCATCCGCACACACGTGGGGACAGAACCCCGGTTTAGGAAGCCCAGGCCTGCCTCCAGAGCCCAGTCTTCCACCATCTTGCTCCAAGTGTCCGTATACCGGGAACCCCAAGCCAAATTCTTGGCTTTGACTAAAGTGACGAGACGTGGACACGGAGCAGACGCAGGGGGGTGCGGACTGCCGGGGTCGCGGGAAAGTCCGAAAGGGTTACCGAGGTTCCTGGCAATACAGGCACTGGAACGAACACGGGTGGGTTTTAGTCAATAAGAGTCTGACACACCCTCCCGCTCCGCCCAGAGCGGGAGAAGTTATTTAATAATTTCCCACCAAAAAAAAAAGAAAACGACGAATGTTCATCCGAACGTTCATCACTTAGGTAATAATAAAACCACGTTTAATAATAAAAATCACTGCACGCAATAATTCAAGACTTTAACTTTTACCAAATACACCATGTCCTATCAATACGAGAAAGGTGTGTTAGGTCACCATGGCGCCGAGCATTACTTTCTACATGCCTAACTGCCGCCAAGTTTGCCGCCTGTTTCAATCTGATGCCGCCGGTGTAATTCTAGACGCATAAGAAAATTTTAGCTTCGCCTCTGGAATTGCAACGCACGTGCGATATCTGTGTATTATCTCTGGTATATAGCAATACAGAATCAGTGTAGGCATGTACCACTTCCCATCAAGTGGGCCATCCATAATAGATCGCCATCTAATAACATGAGAAAATACTAGCAGATTAGTGATAATGTGACAGAGTAATGATAACGTTACGAGATAATGATAATGATTATTTATGTTACAGCTGGATTTCTTCTTCTACCAGTTTCTAACCAACAGATACCGTCCCAGTTTCGTTGAGTTGCATTTTAAATTTTGCGACATGATTCATTCTGACACATTTTTAGGTCAAGCAATGCGAAACGCACTAGGAGACCACAACTGCCCTCTCCTTCCGGTAAATAAAATCCCTTCAAAAACATAAATGTGAAAATGAGAGCCAAGTTCAATATTAAGAATATGCGTGGTTGTCGACTTCGCCGGCAAAAGAATTGAGATCTAAACGTGTGCCAAGTTCTGTAGATAATCCTGAAATTTATTTATAATAACATATTACACTTGGCTAGTTTTTACCAGCAAACCAAGTTTTTAGAAGAGTAAGATATGTTGACCTTACAATATAAAAACAGTAACTTGCGTATAACATAAACAAGATAAGTTGATTAGCCAAATATAAGATAACTTGTTTCCGTAAACAAGCCAAGTCAAATCTTGAGCTTTAATTATCTTATAATAGTTATCTGTTTTTTGTACATAATTCGACTGTTCAAATTTAAGGAGTTAGATTTTTAAATAGCAAACATTGAAGTAGCAGAATAAACAAGAAATTGTGTTTTATATTTATTTTAGAATGTTATAAATTATTATAAATAAATTTCAGGATTATCTACAGAGCTTGGCATCCATGGAACCTACTCTCCTGCGAAAGAAAATGGTTTTGCAAGGCCAATCTAATAATTATAAGAATCAAAATAATTTCGAAAAGCCAGGTGTTAATAAAAACCAATTGCTTGGAAAATATTTGAAATCGTACAAATTCACTGTTTTCTGATTTTTACCTTAATAAACATACAATTACCCAGCTGAACGCCAAATTTCTGGATCATCTGGAAGTGGGATAGGTTTTTGATCTATGTCAGTCAGTCAGTGATAAAAATGCCGATTTTTAGACGTTTATATCTCAATAACCGTTTGAGCTGTATATATGAAATTTGGGGTTCTAGTTTATCAATCAATCTTTCTAGCCTTTTCCAACTATGTCGGGGGCGGCTTCCAGTCTAACTGGATGTAGCTGAATACCAGTATTTTACATGGAGTGACTCCCTATCTGACTTCCACAACCCAGTCACTGGGTAATACAATACTGGACACTGGTTAATATAAGGAGTTATAATACATTAACAAAATTTTGATTTTGAGTTATTAATGGGTTAAAAGTGACTCGAAATGGTTTGTGTAATATACGAGTGTATAACACACGGCTGCTGCGTCGTCAGTTCCTTTTTCTAGGCTTGAACTTGGCTTGATACGCTGCCGCGTGTCTAGATTATAAAGGCTGACTTGTTAAACATTGTACAACAACCCCACCAGACACGACACCCGCCTGGTCGGAGGATCCTCCCTTTTCTATGGAGGATTAGTGAATTTTACACCCTGTTTCTCATGCCTCCTTATTATTTTTGAAGGGGTACCTATTCAGTTTTCAAATCATTTCAAATAATCATAATTATGTTAAAATTATTTAATTAATTTACCAGTCAAATCCACACTTTTGGTTCGGGCAAACTTTATAGGGTATTTCTATTACAAAATTCTAAAGTTAATAAAAACCTCTTTTAGGACATAAGACTTTGTTTAAAAGAACTGCTAATACTTAAGTATTATATGTTTGTATCAGTGTAACGAATTGTTAGTTGACCTAATAATAGAAATAAATAAATACTTACAACTCTGCTCAACCCATGGGGAAGTACAACCTTGTCTTTTATTTTCAGGGTATATATCATTTCAAAAACATGTCGATACCATATGTACCGAAAGGCTTTCCGTTTACTAAAGGTCGTATCTACTGCAATGTAACAATTATTGAACGCGGTTCGAGTAAAGCTCTGGGTTCAAGCAGCATTGACATGGAGATAAAAGTGGCTAAAAGCAACTAGATTGTAATTTTAATAGATGTAGTCTGAATATGAAAATAAAATATTATGAACCATTTTTTTGTTTCACCATACTAAGCGCAATTATGTAAATAGCAGTTTTTATAGGGAAAAAACTGTAAAAGAGCAAAACAAATAAAATTGTGACCAGTTATGACAAATACCTATCTAATAGTGTATTATTTCAAAAGATTTTATGTTAACCCCTTCCACCCGTATTCCTTCCGTGAGGGAGGGAAGGATACCGTGGCCTCTGGCAACACAGGTAGTGTTGCCAGAGGCCACGGTATCCCTTTCAGAATTTCCCGCGACCCCGGCAGGCCCCGGCCCTAGCACACACACTTGTGCTGACATCTCTTTGAGGCGTGCGTGGGACACAACGCGCCATCGACCCGGGCCTTCATGTCGATTCTGTAAAAATCTCACCGTGAAAACTCGCGTGGAGTGAGCTGTCAGTGTCATCCCACTGATGCTAGGGAGTAACCAGGCATTACATTTATAATCATAATCGAGATTTAAATAACATTTTATGCTAACTCTATTGATCATTTTATATTATTTCAAAACTAGTATTTAATTGTTGAAACGTAACTATTTATGTTTCTTTTTTAATAAAATAGCAAAACAAAAATTCAGTCAGAAATTCAAGTTGGTTTTCTTTATTCCAAAAGGTTTGGTAATTTTCGCAGCCGCAATCTTGCTTTTTAGATTTGACCACACCATCGACTTTAACACCCCCGAAAACCACGAAAACGACACCCATGATGAAAAATCTGAAAATTTTTGCAGCCGCCATCTTGCTTTTCGACGACACCCATGATGAAAACTCTGAATATTTTCGCAGCCGCCATCTTGTTTTTTAGATTTGACCTCAGTATCGGCTGTGACCCCCCCGAAAACCATGAAAACAACACCTACGATGAAAAATGTTTGTAGCTGCCATTTTGGATTTTGATATAAAAGTGGTAAAACCAATTTTTTTTTGTTGCGCATTTAACACTAAAAAACGGCAAATTAAAAAAAAAAAAACATCTTGATATTAATAACAGCGCCTCACGCGCAAGCGCGGCGTGATCTTGTCACTTCACCCGATTCTCGTAACCATAGTAACCACCCGCGCCGTAGCAAATCAGCTAGTTGAAGTGACTCGGTAAGCGCGACGTGTGAGTGTCGTGATCTTATCACTACGCTCAATTCTCGTTGCCATAGCAACATCACTTCACTTGGGCTGGATGAAGTGAGTCAGTTGCTGAACTGTTGAATTTTGTTATAGTATTGATGACGGTGATTTTATGAATAATATTTTATTATTGGCAACGCGTAGGTCGGTATAGATTTACCTACCTAAAATAAAATATTAGAAAGGCACTTATTTAATAATCCGCACGTTTTTTATTCAAATGGCTTATGTAGGTACACAGACACACACATCATTTAGTTAGGTTTCCACATAGTTTGTGAGGGGATAAATTCTATGGTCCGTCAGCCAGGCACACTTTTAGCACTCGATCACTTGACACACTCGGTTATCTCTTCTAAGTGAATAGATTTGGGTTAATAACAACGCTAAATAACGTCGCACAGTCTTTAGTCGACTCAATCCACTATCGCTTCTTCAAGACACATCGCGCTTGGGTCACGAGGTTGCGTTTATTTAATCAGTTAACTGACTGTGATCAATACAATTAGCATAAAAATATGATTAAAATCTCGATTATGATTGTAAATGTAATCCTTTTTCCATCCCTAGTATCAGGTAGGATGACACTGACAGTTGACTCCACGTTCACTTCACTTAAGTTTTCACGGTGAGAAGGTTACAGAATAGCACTGCTGGTCCTTATCGGACGGCGAGCTACCCATTGCTCACCGCCCGCAAGCCGTACCAGAGAATCGTATAGGAAAAATACGCAGGTTTGTACGTGGACTTTTTAAAACTATTTCACAGAATTGTTGTATGTTATATTAACAGCTTATGCCCGCGACTTCGTTTGCGTAGAAGTCGTAAGACAATACAATGTACTAAAATAACAGCCACGTTTTAATAAAAAACTGCTTCGTTCGACTAGTGGTTTGCTTGCACTACTGTTGAGCATGAGGTCCTCGGTTCGATTCTTGGGTCGGGCAAAGTGTTATTAGGTTTTTTTATCTGGAATTTCTCAGTAGCAGCTCGAAGTCTGGATTTGCGCTCGGTTGATGACAATAGGCTCGCGCCTGTTACTTGGGACCTAAACAACTGGTCAATTTTTGGGGGTATACTATAGGTACTCCTCTGCCTAACCCTCCGGCGTGAAAATATGTTATTTTTTTATAAAAGTTTATGTGTGTATACAATGTGTATGTGTTTATATGTGTGTATACAAAGTTTGTAGTTTTGGTCTCAGACTCAGACTCAGGGTTGATGACGCGGGAACAAGCAATGTAGTTGTCCGTGTAGCAGTAATCCTGCAGTTGTCTCCGCAGTCTTAAGTAGCAATTTCCCATTGCCTTCGAAGTTTTTAGTTTTTAGTGAACTAATCAACGCCTGCGTTCATGCATCATCATCATCATCTGCCTTTTCCCAACTAGTCTAAGCGGATGCAGCTGAATACCAGTATTTTACATGGAGTGACTGCCTATCTGACCTCTGCAACCCAGTTACTAGGTCATACGATACCCCTTGGTAAAACTGGTTGTCAGACTTTCAGGCTTCTGACGACCCATAACGGCTCTCAATGATCCACGAATGACAGCCGGGACCAACGGCTTAACGTGCTTTCCTCTGACCTTTGCCTGCGTCAAAGTCAAAGTCAAAACGTTTATTGCGAACTAAGTGTACAATGTTGGCGTCCCTGCATATCCTACCTAATATAACAAAAATGACACACCAACTGATGCATTTTTACAGATTATTCCTGACGAACAGCTATCACTCAAATAAAAGTCACCAGTTTTCATTAACAGTCACCTAACATTTATATAGACTGGTCGCTACAATGAAGACTGATCGAAAATTACCAAAAACATTTTTTAATTTCGACGCTCCTGAAGAAAGCTAAACGAAATTATGAAATACAAGAGATTGAGAACGCAAGTGGCAACAAAAAAATGTTATGGCATGTAATAAAACAGATTAGCGGCTCTAACAGGGCAACAGATCACTCCTCCTGTCTAATCTCAAGCGTGAACCCGGACAAGAATTTCAACGAGGTTAACAGATTCTTAGCAAACGTTGGACGCAACCTAGCTGAGCAAATCACCTCACATCCATTCCCTCTAAGTAACAAGGCTGATAATCTAGTGGGAACCACTTCTCTTCGTTCCTTGGTCATGCTCCTCGCGGACGACTCTGAGATCTTAAATCTCGTTCACGGATTAAGGGACAATTATGCTGTCGGATTTGACCAGATCCCGGGCCGGTTACTGAAAAGATATGTTCACGTTCTGTGCCCCGCTATTATCCACATCTGCAACCTCGCCATATCTACAGCCAGTGGCGTGCGGTGGTTCTCCACAGAGGGTAGGCCACGCATACTGACAATATAAAAAAAAACTGATTCGCGCAACATCACAGCGTCGTTCTACATATGATGACCCTCAAAGTAGTCATTATTGATTTATAATATTTGAAAAAATAAACATTGAAAATAATCCTGTAAAACACAAGTTAAATACAAGAACTCACCACATTATTCAAGGTTCAAAACACGATTTTCTGACGATACAAACAGAAGAAAGATTCGGCCACCTCAAATATCATAACCAAGTGGGTGGGTGACACGTCACTTGCAAGATATTCGAAGTCATGAATTATCATATTTTTTGATTAATTTTCGTAATTCGGGCACACCTTTATCATTGAATCTTATCATTAAACGACAATTGCAAAAACTTACTGCTTTTAACTTCTAACAAACACATATTATCGATGCAAACTTCACATCAGAACACCATTCTTATGTAAATTACGAAATAATAACACAACAAATAATAATTACACTACTTTACGTTTCAAAACGAATTACCTACTTATAACTTAATAAGATATAAAAAGCAAAACATTCAAGATCGGGTATAAATTGCGTGTCACATGAAACAACATGGCTTTACATTTGTCGATAAAAAACACTACCAATTAAATTGCCGAAATTTATTTTCCTAACTCCCCAAAAGCGAAATTTCCCAAATATGAGGAGGAAAATAAAAAAATTTTAATTATTTTTATAGGGCTTTTGCTATTCCTTACAATTTATCATTTTTTGGAAGGTATAAATTTGACAATACCACCCTGTTTTTTTAATTGTCTCTAGTAATCATTAAGGAAACTATCGTGTCTGTGTGTAGTCTGTTTCTCAAATTACCCGCAATTCGGGGAATTGTCCAAAAATTGGGAACCCTGTTCTTCAACACTTTTCATTCATTAAATCTTGAATTTACACACAACCAATGAATGCACGCGGTGGCCAGCTCCAGCCGCAGGAGTTACGCCCATAATTTAAACCATGTCACTATTGTGTGCCGTTCATACTCACGAAAATATACACCAGTGTGCGTAAATTTATCAATGGGGCATAGGCTAGCCGAGTGCTAGCCTAAAAGTGCGTACCGTGCCGATATTCGTCGAACTTTGAGTTACGTCACACGGCGGGCGAGACAAGTTGCTATAAGTTTTATAACAGGAGTTTAACTTTTTTTTATATTTTGTATTATTGTATTAAAAAGTTAAAATACATGCATTTGGCGTTGTTGGTAGGGTAGGCTTGGCCTAATTGCCTTTATGGACGGCACGCCCCTGTCTACAGCGACATTTCCGCAGGCATTTAAATCCGCAATTATAAAACCCATACACAAAGGTGGTAACAGGGACTGTGTCAACAACTTTAGACCCATCTCTATTCTTCCAACGCTCTCAAAAGTTCTGGAGCACCTAATGAATGACCGGTTGGTTCCTCGAGGTTAACGCGCAGCTGTCAGAAAACTATTTGTTTGACGTTTTGACATGCAGGTGTTACATAATTGCTACATAATTCTAATTATCTAACATTGAGGGCGCATTAAGTAAAACTGATATTATGGAAAAACAAAAGATGTATTGGGTGATTGTGTAGGTATATTTTTTGTAAACCGTGTAAAATGGTGTAGATGACAAACTCTGTGACTTATAGAAGCTCAACTAACAGATCAATGAACAAATTGGTAAGTGTGAAACAATTATATTAGATACAAGCATCGTGATTGTAGTGAAATTATATTACTATTAAATAAATTGACTGGTTAGTTATATAAAATAATAAAAATAAAAATCTTTTATTTCAGACCACTTAGTCCAACATGTTAGTAATAGAAAAAAAACTTACGATCTATGTTAGTAATCTCAAACATATAATGAAACACTAATGTATTCATCAACCTGCACCTCTCACATGCAGATTGATGAAACGACAGAGAACAGCTGAGTCTAACCTGTCCGCTATCATTTTCAGTATTCTGTTGCTACTCCGCCGTATAGCCTGCATAACGGACGCCGATTTCTTACGCATGATTGCATAAAAATCATGCCTGAAATTATGCCTGCGCAAACATGCCTGAAGCACTACAATACCGGGGTAGCCGCAACAGTCCTGAAAATGTTATTATATTGGACTCGGAGGGCATTGTACGTGCTTTGCGTGAACTTGACCCATAGTCCACTCGTGTAAAAACTTTGACAATAAGCTTTAAATAATGTCAGTTTTACCTCAGTTGTACAACAAGTGAATCTATGAGCTAACCTGCGCATAGCATTGTCAGTGCGTGGAAATCCACGCACTGACAATGCCCTCCGTTCCCGGTCAATATCCAGGTCATCTTTTAACTTGTCCGTCACAATGTGGCCAAGGTACTTAAACTGGGACACACGGTTCAAAGGTACTCCATTTAAATAAATAGGAGGCACACTATTGGGGCTTTTATTGTTTCCGACAAAGACCATAAATTCACTCTTTTTGTCATTGTACTTTAAACCGTGTCTCTGAGCATACTCTTCACATACACTCACTAGCTTTCTTAACCCACTGAATGATGGGCTGAGCAACACCATGTCGTCCGCGTAGCTTATGTTATTAACACTAACGCCATCTATGCGGCATCCGCCATGCATGCTGCTCAGTCCCTTAGTCAGTTTGTTTACATATAAATTGAAAAACCGTGGAGATGTTAAACCTCCCTGCCTCACACCTGAATTCAATTCATACTCATCTGAATACTCATTTGCCATTTTACTACATTTTTCTGGTTATTGTACCAGTATGACAAAATCTCAATTACTTCAGAAGAGACGCCTTCTTCTTTCAGCTTATCCCACAGTAGGTCATAGGATACTAGATCAAAAGCCTTGGATAGATCTAGGAAGCAAGCATATATAGGCGTTTTTCTTTTAAGGTAATAATCAACGGTATGTTTAAGTGTCAATATGGCACTTTCCGTTGACAAACCCCCTTGAAAACCAAACTGGGCATCCTGTAACTGTATGTGTCCACAAAGGCGTTGATCCAGTACCCTATCCAATATTTTTGCAATGATAGTTGCAAGTGATATGGGCCGGTAGTTACTCTTATCAGTTATGTCCCCAGTGTGATTCTTAACAAGAGGTACTACAACAGTTTTGACTAAGTCTGGTGGTAAATATGTGTACCTAATACACAAGGTAAATAGCATAGACAGTAATCTATGAATGTGTATTCCTGCATATTTTAGGTGTTCCACAGTGAGTCCATCATGCCCTGGTGATTTTCCTCTTTTCATATTGTCAATAGCACTTCTCACCTCCTGAGAGGTAATTCTAATTGGTTGTGTACATTACATTTGTTAGTGCCTTTGGTTTTATACACTTTCAGAGATGAGTCTACCCTAAAATGCTCTTTAAAAATATTGGCGATCTCTTTGGGTTCACTGGTGCCACTCACACAATCAGGTAGGCCCGGCTTGCCATTTAGTTTTTTAGTACTCAACCAGAACTTATTAAATTGCTTAGCAGAGTGTTGTGTAGCCAGCATATCCATTTTGACCTGTTCTTCGTGTTTTTGACAATATTTAAGCCTTGATTTAAATATTTTGCGACTTAAGTACATTTTGTCATAGACAGGTCCAGTTTCAGGCTTACCATTCCACACATACATTTGGAATTCAAGCCCATATAAATTAGGATATTTTTTTAAATAAATGAAACTATACTTAACAAGCTCAGTGTTCCAGTTCATTAAATACGTTAACATTGAAAATGTTAAAATTACAGAATGCAGAAGCGAAATTCACCAAATACAGCCCCACCAACATAAGAGCGAAATTCCAAGCAGCCCACGCCCTAGGAGATCCCAAGCCAAAGCCTGCAGGCCATGACCGCAGAGGTACAGTAAAACCACTACTAGAGTACACTTAGAGAGGTAAAAAGGAGATTTGTTCTTGTATGAGTAACTTTTTGTGTTGGAATTTGAAGGATTGTACTGTTTTCAGGCGTCGCATTGGTGGTGGGAGATCATTCCAACAGCGTGTGGCTGCGAACTTGAAACACCCCCAGAATGCTGTAGTTCTGTGTATTGGCACCGACAGTGGGCTTACCATGGAGCGAAGACTATACTTTAGATGGTTTTGCTTCCAAGTTAGCTTTTCATAGAGATAGTGTTGTTTTTGAGTTGTAACAATACCAAACAACAGGTTGGCTAAATGAAGCTTCCTCCTCGCAGCCATCTTTAATAATATAAGTTCATTAATGTATGGAGTAACATGACTTCTTCGCGGGACATTAACACAAAAACGAACACAGGCATTCTGGATACGTTGGATTACACGTTCCGTTCTAGAAAGTAGGCATGGTCCTTAGACTGTATCACATTAATTTAACTTGGATAGAATGAGACTGTCAACAAGTTGTTTCCGAACTGGTATGCTTAGGTATTTCCGTATTCCATATAACACCTTTAGCCTATAAAAACAATTTCGTAGAACATTGGTCACATGGGCCTCAAAACGCAGCTCTGTATCCATAATTAGCCCTAGATTGCATGTCGGGTCCACTCTCTCATATTTCTCTCCCATGATAATTATCTCAGGGTTGGCAGAAAGTATCGCCTTAACTTGTTTCTTAGAACCCAGCACCATAAATTTAGATTTAAGGGGGTTCAGAGACAGACAGTTCTCCTCTGACCATACAACAACCATAGGGTTGTTGTATGGTCAGAGGAGAACTTGCATAGGCAAGTCCTCGTTTATTCTCTGTACTGCCAAGGATGTATCAGCACCTTTGAAGGATATGTACAACTGAATATCATCATTATCATACATGTGATATTTACAGTTGACAAAGGATTTTATGATATCCGCACTGTACAGAATGTACAATAAAGGCCCCAGAATCGATCCCCGAGGGACACCCCTAGACACTAGGAGGGGGAGGATGACACCGTTGATCCGTCCTCCCTATGCATCACTACATATTGAGACCTGTTAGTGAGGTAGCTATTAAACCACTCCACCGAGTCTCTGCTGAAGCCATAGAAAGTTAACTTTGACAGCAGTAGAGTGGTATTAATTGCGTCAAAAGCCCGGGAAAAGTCCAGCAGAGCCAGAATTGTTCCCTCTCCCCCGTCACGTGCTTCAAGGATACCCACAACATCAGTCAGAGCCGTTACAGTACCTCTACCTTTTCTGAAACCCGACTGAAGGTCGGGAAGAATATTATTAGTTTCGAGGTATTGAATAACCTGCGAGTATACTATACGTTCCAAGATCTTAGACAGGCAAGGTAAAATACTGATCGGTGTTAAGTCCTTCATGTTAACCGGGTTATTGTTTTTAGGGATAGGGCGTACAATAGCGCATCGCCAGAGTTCGGGGAACGTATGTGTGGCTATTGACTGGTTAATGATCTCTGTAATGGCTTGCAAAGTAGTTGGCAACGTGAAAGATATCATATCGAGATTTATACCGTCGACCCCCTGTGCATTTGACCCTGGACTCTTGATTATCTTCAGGATTGACTCAGGATTAGTTGTTGTGAGTGTGAATGTGGCCGGGCCAAACCTATGAGACTCAAACTTGGATAATTGTGAGATGTTGTGACGACAATTACCTGGGACGTCCAGAAACGCCGCATTGATGTCATCAGGGTTGTTGAAGTGACTTGGGAGCAATCTTTGCTTATGGTCCGGAAGCACATCCGATTTTAAATTGCGCCACAATAGTTTCGGGTCTTTAAATTTGTCATTGATGCTTTTGGCGAAATAAGCTGTCTTCTCGTTGACTAGTGCCGTGACTGCCTGGTGCTTCAGATCCAGATAATACTCTTTATGACCCGGTAGTTTAGATTCTGACTCAGAAATCTGTCCCTGGCTTCATCTCTCAAAGTCGACATCAGTCTGATATTTTCAGTTATCCATGGAGTAGGGCGCGTTTTAAATGTCTTTCTTTTAAGAGGAGCGTGAAGATCGAATAACTGGATTATAAATGAGTTAAATGTTTGCACCATACAATTGACATCACTCATGTCTCCAATAATCGACCATGGTATACTTTTCAAATCTATGTTAAAATAGTCTTCTAATATGTCTGTGAGCGGACGAAATACGACAGATCTTGGTTTATCCTTATGCTTCTTGAAAATCGTCTCGCATGTGATAAACGAGTGATGGCTATGTTCACTAATATGATTCACCACGACTACGGATTGAAGCATCAGTGCAGATTATGTCAATAAGCGAACTACTATCACCTACAAAGTGAGTGGGTGTTTAGACTAATTGATTTAAGTTTAAGTAGTTTAAAAAATCTAAAAGTTGTTTAGTTTTTGGGCTGTTGACATCTAGCATATTAACATTAAAGTCACCCAATAGCACTAAATTATCGTAGGGGGCCAAACCACCAATACTGACAGTCAAGCCCTCGAGAAAAAGCTCCAAGTCCAACCATGGTGGACGATATGCAGTGCCAATGAGTAACTTTTTCTTGTTTATATTTAGGTTTAACTATAGCTGTTCAACATTGGGCTGTTCAGGATGAGCTCTTACCCGCGCAGTAACCCCACTTTTATTATAGAAGGCAACGGCTCCGCCGCGCCCACCTCGTACAGACATAGGTCGCGGTATATGCTTAAGCTTGTACCCAGGTACACTAGGCGCTCGGTCCTCCTCACCCTTACGTAACCAAGTTTCGTTGATAGCCATTATATCCATAGCATGGTTGCCCATGGCTATCAAAAATTCATCCTGAATAGTCCCCAGAGAGCCCGCATTCAGTAGACCAAACTTAGTACATTTACTAGGAGTCATTTGCATTTGTCATCTATGAATTGTATGTATGTATTGTGTGTCTGTATATACATGTTGAGTATGAATAAGTATATGTATATGTGGACGTAGAAACTATGTCCAACAGTGGGCTGCAATGAGTTTAGATGATGGGGAGATAATGTACTGTAATTGTAAATAGCGTAGATTAGAATAATTGTGTATAATATTTGGATATTATTAGGGTATGTTGTAATAAGATTTTTAAATGCATATAGAAAAATAATATAAAAAGGTATTAACCTAAACTCACTATGCGCACCTGCCGAACTGAGATCAAGCACCTGAAAGAAACAGTTGCGACGCATATCCTCCCAAGTAGAGATAATTAAGGTAAAACTAGCACAAAATAACATTAAGAAAAATAATAAAACTAGATATTAATCAGGCTGCTTCTTTGACAGGTCCAAATATCCGAGATATGTCCTCATTGGTGCGGACTCTTTGAGTGGGGTCACCTGGTTTCCTCCTGGCAAGAATGCGGCCACGCTTGGTCCACACAAATCTCCAGTCGAAGAGACTAGCAGCGTCCCGTGGCTTCCGAAACAACTGGCGGTTTGTTTTTGTAAGGCGCTCGTTGAGGAAGACTCGCTGGGCCGGGCCGGACATATCAAGGTCGGCTGTTGTTGCACCACGTCGTACTCGCGCGCTCGCCAGCAGATCATCGCGCAGATCACGACGCGCCAGGCGCACGACAATGGCGCGCGGGCGAGTCTCTGTCGCACCCGCAGAGCTCGTCGCGTTGAGCTGCCTCCCACCGACTCGTTCTGCGCTGACGATGTCGCGCTCCTCAAGGTTAACCCCTAGCTTTAGGCTTATGACCTTGATGATATGGATCGGGTTATCAACCTTGGCCTCGGGTATATTTGACAACTCGATGTCATTCGCCAAGAGATCCATCTTGATCCCTGTCGTTGAGCTCGCGCCTTAAGTCCTCCACGATCTTGTCCACTGCCCCGGTATTCGCCGGACCCGAAGAAGTCCGCTGCTCCAAGGCGTTCACCCTGGCCTCTAGGCTATCGATGCGCGTGTTGCAGGTGTTCATAGAGGTTTTAAGCTCCATCATCTCCACCTCCATTTCCTTACGAAAGACCTGGATCTCCGCACGCACCGTCCTCAGTTCTTCCATGATTAATCTCATGTCGGAGCCGGGGATGAGCGACAATTCCCGGGCCGTGACATCAACTAAAGAGGCATTGTACGGCGGGCGGGTGGCGTCATTAGATGGGCACACAGTCTGCATAGGTGTTGGTTTTGGACAGATGACAGAGGTATTAGGCGTACTAGTTTCCATGCAGGCCTGTTCAACGGGGGTTACCGATTGAGGACATTCCGCGGGGCCTCTGACTGGGGTCTCAGCCCTGTTATCCTTAGCGAGGTCCTTTTTACACTCGGGGCAACGCCAGCTTGCAGTTATTACTGTTTTCGTAGGAATGCCTACACACACTCGGTGGTACTGTACCTGGCATTTACCAAACCTAGCGCCCTCTACTGTCGAGATGAAGCGACCGCAACCTCCACACTTGACACCTGGCATGATCATAACCGAGACAAGCTTGTTACGTGAGTTGTTCCAGAATGGCACGCTAGATGGCACCAGAGATGACTCAATACGAATCGTTGGATCAATAGACACAAGAAAGATAGATGGCTCTGGTAGCACGTTAGTGTCGCAATTACTTGTTGTAATAAGTGGGTAAGCAGCTAATTACGCCAAGTCACTGTGTTATTGTTATGTATATTTACGTCCGTTATGCGCACTGTTTTTATTCACTCCAATATATGTCACGTTATGTTGCACTAAGTTTACAATTATACTGAATATTTACACTGAAACTTGTGTTTTATATTATTTATGATAAAAAAAATGACAGACAGGGCTACACCGACACAGACGTCAAACGTCATGTCCATCGTCTTGTATTCTATTTATTGAAGCTTATTATTTTCATTACTACCATCGCAAACACATTGAAATAAACTTTTTTTATTAATAAAACAAATTCGAATTACCAATGAAATATTTTACTTTTGTCTGACGAAGTCACGACACACACAGAACACTATTATTCCTAGCGGAGGGTCACGACAGATGCAAAAATCAAGGTTTTGACAATTTTATTTTGTTTTTTATTATTCGACTATTTTGAATATAATCTGTGCCGAACGCATAATGTCACCTCTATTTTGGTCATGGTTTACTCAACTTACGATTGTCAAACTCGAATATAGTTGTGTCAAAATTGTTTTGAATTTTAATGTAACTTATTTGCAGAATAGCTTTTAGGATTCTCTTAACCAAAAATAAGAAATTATAGTGACAGTTTAGTTTAGTTCGGTGAACAACAGAATCGGCACCAATATCAACATTTTAATAGTAAACACAAAAATTGTTGTGACCATAAGAAATTATAGTGACAGTTTAGTTTAGTTCGGTGAACAACAGAATCGGCACCAATATCAACATTTTAATAGTAAACACAAAAATTGTTGTGACCTGCCGGGATTCGAACCACAGACGGCGCGCGGTGCGCATCGAGATAATGCTCATAGTCTCGGCGCCAAACTGACATTACATCATCACAGCAAATTACTGTACCGGTTGTGATACGTTGCTACGGAGCTCGCAATACGTCACACGCATCGGCTACGCGTCGGCAAGAATAGCTACGACTGCTACGAATACTTTATCGGCTACGAGTTGTGGACGAGGCTGGGCTACGCGGGACTGGCATAGGAATATTTTGATGATAGTTTATTATACGAGTATATACATTAAAGAATGCCCAAATTAAACAGAACGCCTCCCTATACTCCTACTACTGTTTACAGAAGCACAGCGTGATTCATCGAACTCCAATATTGCGGCTTCACCGAGTGAAATTGAGTTTGTCAACACACAATAAAGATAGATTTTAGTCCCACAAGTGAACTTACGGATTTTAAAGAGAAAACACGAGCAATGCTTACTAAATGAAACACAAATCAGGAAACTGTATTGCAAAATTTTATGTCTAAAATAACGCTCGAGTTGGTAGAATTAAAAGCACAAGATGATGAGCTACGTAATATGAGGACTATGCGGACTGATATTGAGGACTCCGCTATGTTATATTATGAATGACAAATACGAGGAGATTAGAACTAGTATGGGGAGGCTGGAAAGTGAACCCGCAGAGCAACGTAAATATATAGACCAGCTGAAAAAGCAAATGAAAGATTTTCAAGAAAATCATAGATCCGCCGTGATTGAGCTGCGTAATATCTCCCCAAAGCCAAGCACAAGTGACTTAAAGGAAATAGTTGTGGGTGTGTGTAGATCATTGGAAGTACAGGTAAAACCGGAAGAGATTCGGGACATTTATCGAGTGCAGAGTAGCCAAGGCCCTTCTAAGCAAATTATTGCAGAATTTCAATCAGTCACTCTGAAAAACACAGTACTTCGCGCTGTGCGTGATTTTAACAAAGGAAAGCCACCCTCCGAGAAATTAAATAGTGAGCAGTCTGGCTTGATGGGTGAACGCACCCCTATCTACATCGCTTATCGTCTTCCAGCAACTGCCAGGAAACTTTTCTACGACGCACGAAAATTTTCTAAAAGTAATGGATGACAATACTGCTGGACGGCAAATCGACAATTTTTTTTTCGCAAGAAGGAAGGGGCTAAACCGGTACTTATACTCTCTGAATCCAGATTTCAAAACTTACTGCATAATTAGTAATTTCTTCAATGTAAAAGTAACATTAGCTTCTACATTATGTGAGCATCCTGATAACTATAGCTGACAGGTGGGACAGTCCCATACTGGGGCATTGGATGCGCCTACATGCCACTGTGACGTATAATTAATAATTATGTTTCTTTTTCTTCGGGTAGATATAAGTACTAACACTAGTTTCTAAGTTGTGTGTTGTACTAACCATATGGACTTTGTCTGAATAAAAATATATATATATTTTTTTAAATCTTATTTCTTATTCTTATTTTATAACATTTTGTAACTACTTTAAACAGTCACTATCATACACTTACAAAAACCAAATACATAATAGAACTTTACAATGTATCACTCAAGTATACCACTTACTCGCGTACACTCAACACACTCACAAGTCACAAGGTTTATTATTTTTAGTAAATGGTTTCCATCTTTCGACGCGATACGCTGTGAGAGGGCAATTTTGAACACATTGTCTATTTAAGGTTTTAATAGGAATTATTAAGGTCTATTTCTGTAATGCCTTAAGGCTGGAAATAAGACTAAACGTGAAATCTTCAAGTGCACCTTACATTACATTAAATAAAAATGAATGACGTGAATGATATCATAAATAGAATGTATCCAATACATATGGGTCCCACGAATCCTTTATTTGCCCCCCTGATAGATGCCTTCAGGAAAACCCAATAAAACTATGAATTTGCTGCATCTAAATGTACGCAGCATTAGTAAGAACTTCTATAGCGTCCTGGTGTTATTATCTTCTATAAAAATTAGGTGTGACGTGATAATTTTTTCGGAATGTTGGCTGAACGAAAATACTAATGTCCCAATTCTCCAGGGATACTCGGCTTATTCAACAAATAGCCTAAATCAAAATGATGGTCTAGTTATCTACATTCTTACAGGTCTATAACATAGTATTATGGAGCTGGTGTTAGTTGATGCTAACTGCCTAATCTGCAAACTCACTGACATTATAATCATTGCTGTGTACAGGCCGCCATGTTTTCGTAACATAGATAACTTCTTAAATAGTCTCAATACTATACTTGCCTCTGTATCCTCCCACAAAATTATATTTCTGGTGAGCGATAAGAACATTAACATTAGTACAACCAACAATTATCCAAACTATAATGAATACATGATTTTGACTGCATCACACGGGCTCTTACCGGCCTATACTCTCCCTACCAGAGATAAAAATTGCTTGGATCATGTCATGATTAAAGTGATGAAATTGGTAGTACGAGTATCGCTTATTCTGGACAGTCACATTACCGATCACGTCCCAGTACTTGTTTGTTTAAAAAATGTTCCAAAAAGTCATATGACTAAAGTCGACTCGAAAGTAGATAATATGCTTTTGTTTTGAAAGTAGTAAATTGGTTGTTACTGAAATTGCAAAAACCGATTTCAGCACCATCTTGTCTATGAGCAATCCTAATTGTGCTACTGAATTCCTTATTAATACTATTGTGTCTATAGTATATGACAATACTATTACCTCTTGCGTTCCTTCTAGGCTGAGAATAATCAAGACATGGATCACTCCAGGGCTACTAAGATGCATTAGGAATAGAGACAACTTGCACAGAGAAGACAATAAGACACCGGAGAATTATACTATAAAATTAACCTATTTGTGTTATCGCAACTTTTGCAATAAGCTTTTACAAAGATTAAAACACAATCACGAAAAAAATGAATTGGTGAAAGCCAAAAATAACCCTAAAAAGACCTGGAAAGTTATAAATAATATAATTAATAAACAAACGTCTAGATCTCCTCCTGTAGAGTTATTGTCTATGTCCAACCTAGACTGCAAGTCTTCATTGAACGAAGTCAATAATTATTTTGAGAATATTGGTAAAGAGCTAGCAGCTACGCATACAAACTCAGGTACATTTCATGAGGCATATGTCAGGGATGAAGCACAGGTGAACTCAATTGTTATTCTTTCTCCGGACTGCGTTGAGATTGAAAATATTATAATGGACCTTTGCTCCGATTCTGCCCTGGGTTGGGATGGAATTAGTTCACAGCTTCTAAAAATAAGCAGGCAAACTCTGGTGCCCCTCGTCACTCACATATGTGGTCTGTGTATCACTGTGGGTGTCTTTCCAAAAGTTTTAAAGAGAGCTGTCGTTCATCCTATTCATAAGGGAGAAGACAGAGGCAGTGTCAACAACTATAGACCAATTTCAGCCCTTCCGGCATTGTCGAAGGTTCTTAAGAGGGTTCTGAACAATCGCCTTGTATTTTTCTTGGAAAGCCATACGTTCCTCTCCAACAATCAATTTGGCTTTCGCAGGGGTAAGTCATGTGAGGACGCTTTCTCAGCCTTGATTGATGATGTTGTCGAGACACTAGATAAACAATCTAAGTGCCTTGGTTTATTCTTAGATCTATCTAAGGCTTTTGATACTGTCTCTGTCCCCATCCTACTAAGGAAATTGGAGAGCATTGGAGTTGAGCATTGGAGTTAGAAGCCCCGCACTAGCTATCTTTGCGGGCTACTTATCTGAGCAAATGCAGTGTGTTAAAGTCACCACAAATATTAGTGAGGAGTGCGCACTGTCTTACGGAGTACCTCAAGGTTCCATTTTGGGGCCCAGACTTTTTTTAGTTTATGTTAACACTTTATGTAATTTAGCACTCCTAAATTGTTCCATCTACTCGTATGCGGATGATACGGCCCTTATAGTACATGCTGAGAATTGGGACGAAGCTCGAGAGAGAGCAGAATCTGTTCTTGTTATTGTCATGTCTTGGCTATCAGTAAATAGTCTGACTCTAAACGTGGATAAAACCTACTTTATTACTTTTTCCCTCAAATCGACTTCGCAACCGGACATAACATTTTCAGTTAAAGCTCATATTCATTGTAATGTTTACCCAGATCAATGCTCCCTTCCCCTGACAAGCAAAACCAATGTCATATACCTCGGTATACTTAAAGACAATCTCATTTCATGGAATTCTCAAATTAGGCCTTGTCTGACAGAGTTAGAAAACTAATTACAGTGTTTAAAAACCTGCGGTACAGTGCTGACGTAAATACCTTACGTATGGTTTATTTCTCTTTTTGCCAGTCAATATTGACTTTTGGCATATCGGTCTGGGGTGGTGTTACGAAGACAAGTATGATACAGCTTGAAAGGGCACAGAGAGCTGTCCTCAAGGTCATGACTATTGAACACTATCGGTACAGTACAGCTCAATTGTACAAAGATTGTCAGGTTTTGATCGTGAGACAGCTCTTTGTGCTAAACAATGCGTTGCGTAGGCATACTTCCTTATGGTTGGATCCCAATCGCTTAAAAAAACATAGGACCACGGACGTGTGTCCCATAGAGAGGCACAGAACAAAACTTGCAGAACGAGATTTTAGAATCCTTGGTAGTCGCATATACAACCATGTTAACAAGCAATGTAGTGTCTGCAAGTTAAATTAATTTGATTGCAAAGCAAAGGTCTGTGAATGGATCATAACCCTGAGCTATGACGAGGTTGAAAAAATTCTCAAGAGGTAGCTTTAGCCGCCGCCGGTACCCCGTCCCTCGAGGCCGTCAAGAGAGGACGGGCCTGCGTAGCAGCACGATTCGGGGAGATTGTCGTGGTAGGGGTCTACCTCTCTCCGAACCGAACTCTTGCCGAGTTCCACAACTCCCTTGCGGAGTTGAGAGACGTCGTCGTCGGGTTTGGTTCCCTCCCCGTGTTCGTCCTCGGGGACTTCAATGCCAAGAATTTGGCTTGGGGTTCCCGGTTAACGGACACACGGGGCAGGATGGTGGAGGACTGGGCTCTGGAGACAGGCCTGGTCGTCCTAAACCGGGGTTCTGTCCCCACGTGTGTGCGGATGCAGGGTGAATCAGAGGTGGACATCTCGTTCGCCAGCCCCGCTCTGTCGCCGCGTGTAGTTGACTGGCGTGTCATGCCGGTGATCAGAATAGGTCTCCACCCCCTCGGTGGAGACCTATTCCGATCACCGGTATATCCGGTTCGACGTCTCCGCCCAGACCTCGGACGCGCCGGTCCGACGGGCCCCGAGTGGTCCGCGGTGGGCGCTGAAGCAGCTGGACCGAGAGCTCCTCCTGGAAGCCTCGATCGTGCAGGCCTGGGTGTCACCACCGGACAGGCCTGCCGACATCAACGACGAGGCGGAGTGGTTCCGGAAGGCCATGTCTGATATATGTGACGTGGCAATGCCCCGGGTCCAGCCTGGATGTGCCTCGCGCCAGGTGTACTGGTGGTCGCAGGAGCTGACGGCTCTGCGCACTACGTGCGTGACTGCGCGACGCCGGTACATCAGGCACCGCAGGCTCCGTATCAAACCTCCGGATACGGAAGCCATTCAGGCGGAGCTGTACGAGGGGTACAGAGCGGCGAAGACCGCCCTCCAAGCGGACATCCTGCGGGCCAGGGGGTTGGCCCGCAAGGATTCGCTGGGGACTCTGGACCGGGACCCGTGGGGACGCCCGTACAAAGTGGTGCGGGATAAACTCCGCCCATGGGCTCCCCCGCTGACGCAGAGTCTCCGGCCCCAGCTTGTGGAGGACGTGGTGAGCGCTCTGTTCCCTTCCCGAGGGGAACACACCTCCCCGCCTATGGCTCCGCCTACTGCGGTGCCCGATGCGGACCACACCGCCGACGACGACGACGATGCTCCGGAGGTGACCGAGGTAGAAATGAGAGCGGCGGTACGCAGGCTTAATGCCAAAAATACCGCCCCAGGACCCGACGGCTTACCTGGGAAGGCCTGGGTCCTGGCCTTGGAGGCTCTCGGGCCTCGACTTAGGGGGCTCCTAAGCGCATGCATGGAGAGGGGCCAGTTCCCGCTTCTCTGGAAGACGGGGAAACTGGTCCTCATAAAGAAGGCAGGGCGCCCTGCGGACTCTCCGTCCGCTTATCGGCCCATCGTGCTGCTCGACGAGGTGGGCAAGCTCTTTGAAAGAGTCATTGCAGACCACCTCGTCGGCCAGCTGGTGCAGGTGGGGCCGGATTTGGCGGAGAGCCAGTTTGGTTTCCGCAGAGGGCGCTCTACGGTGGACGCCATCATGCGTGTGCGAGCCCTGACGACGGGGAATGCTGTTGCCCAGGGTGGGGTCGTCTTGGCGGTGTCTCTAGACATCGCCAATGCCTTCAATACCCTGCCCTGGAGTTGCATCAGGGAGGCACTCCGGTATCACCGGATGCCGACCTACCTCTGTCATGTGGTCGAGGCCTATTTGACGGACAGGGCCGTCATCTACCCCGGTCACCAGGGAGTGTGGAACCGGCAAGAGATGTCATTTGGTGTCCCACAGGGATCGGTCCTGGGGCCGCATCTGTGGGACATCGGATACGACTGGGTGCTGCACGCCGACCTCCCTAGCGGCGTCAGCGTAGTATGCTACGCTGACGACACGTTAGTCCTGGCGCAGGGGAGGTCGCACTAGGCGGCGGCTGAATTAGCGGCACGCGGGGTTGCGACAATCGTCGAAAGGATCCGGCAATTGGGACTCGAGGTGGCCCTGCACAAGTCCGAGGCCATGTGTTTTCATGGCCCTCGGAACGCGCCACCGTTGGGGTCCCAAATAACGGTAGGAGGGGTTTCTATCGGCGTCGAGTCGACGATGAAGTACCTGGGACTCGTCCTCGACAGCCGGTGGAACTTCGTAGAGCATTTCCGACGTTTGGCTCCCAAACTGGAGCGGGCGGGCGCTGCATTGAAGCGGCTCCTGCCCAATCTAGGGGGTCCAAACGCCTCCTGCCGGAGGCTCTACGCGGGGGTCGTGCGGTCCATGGCCCTCTACGGGGCTCCTGTATGGGCGCGCTCCCTGGCGCTGCGGCCAGCCCGCTGGTTTAGCGCGGCCCAAAGGGTCATGGCCATCCGGATGGTCCGGGGATACCGCACGGTCTCCTGTGAGGCAGCGAGCCTCCTTGCCGGATTGCCGCCATGGGATCTGGAGGCAAAAGTCCTCGCTCACGTATGAGAGTGGCGCGAGGAGGCGAAATGCCGGGGCGTTAGTCCGTTGCCGCGAGAAATCGCGGCTCAGCGGACGGAGCTCCGGCGGGATCTCATGGCGTCATGGAAAGTACGGTTGTCGCAACCCAGTGCTGGGCACGCCACGATTGCGGCGATAAGTCCCCTCTTTGAGGAGTGGCTGGAGAGACGCCACGGCGTCCTCACCTTCCGCCTGACGCAGGTCCTCACCGGACACGGCAGCTTCGGGAGGTTCCTGTGTCGGATAAGGCGGGAGGAAACGTCCGGGTGTCACCACTGTGTGGATCGCCCGGAGGACACGGTGGAGCATACGGTGGAGGTCTGCCCGGCTTGGGCAGAGCACCGCCGTGTCCTCGTGGAGGCGATCGGCGGCAGAGACCTCTCGCGTCCGGCCCTGGTTCAGGCCATGGTACGGAGCGAGAGGGCATGGGCAGCCGTCACCTCCTTCTGCGAAGCAGTAATGCTCGCGAAGGAGGAGGCGGGATGGTTGAGGGAAAGGCACGTTTCGCGCCCTCTCGCCCCTAGCCACCGCAGGAGACGCCCTGGGCGTCGGGAATCTCGGGCGGATTTCCAGCCACCGTAGGCGCGGGCTTGCGGACGGTGAGCAATGGGTAGCTCACCGTCCGGTAAGGACCAGGCCCGGGTCGACGGCGCGTCGTATTCCACGCGCGCCTCAAAGAGATGTCGTCAGCACAAAAGTAGGGGTCCACTAGGGCCGATGCCTGCCGGGGTCGCGGGAAGGTACTTATGGGTCACCGAGGCCCCCGCAACACAGGCAACAGGAAGGAATACTGGTGGGTTTTAGTCAGTAAGAGTCTGACACACCCTCCCGCTCCACCCAGAGCGGGAGAAGTTATTTGATGATATCCCAGCCTCAAAAAAAAAAAAAGAGGTAGCTTTGCCGTACACCCCCTTTCACCCAAACAGTACCCCGTCTGACATCCCAACACCACACTACACACTCATTTCAACACAACACTACACAATACTACTCAACACAACACATAAAAAAACACTATACATATGATTTTTCTCTTTGATTAGTTTATATTAGTTTACGTAATAAAAAATAAAAAAAAATGTATATAGGTATATTTTTATTTTTCCGTCTATAGATCCTACAATACGAAATTCCGAATTGATATTTGTCTACCCGTATTGACTTGAGAGCCCTGACACCCATAACACAAGTTCAATCTTAGCTTGGGTGTCAGTGGTATATACGAGTAACTCTGTATAAACCTACAATTCTATAAGACTATAAATGGTATGATAATCAAGTGGTAAAATGTAAATTGTTAAACTGTAAATAAAGTTTTTTATTATTATGTCGTTTATTTTTTTTTTACATATAAAATATTCTTAGAGGATTTGACAGCATAGAGGGCGGGGACATCGGGTCGCTGTGATGACGCTGTTAGTGGAAGCGGTGACACACCATGAGCCGTGTGCTCACTCGCCTCGGTCACTTTTGCTGCGGAGCTCGGATACGACGGACGCGTACTAGTGATCATATTGAAATATTATCTTGTGAAGGTTTTTTTCTAATTTAAATAAATATCTGTAGGCCGTTTTGTATTTTCTTTTAAAACAAATCAATAGGCTTCTGATCCCTAAGATCAGAAGTGGGATAGGGTTAAATTACACGCGATTTAGATCGTTCGCCATCTTTTTAACCGGAAATAGTGTTTTTGAGACTATTTCAAATGTTTCACCATGTATTGTTGATTTTGTCCGTGATTACTTTTTGTGCCTTTTTTTTGTGATTTGCCACGTGCTTCTACTCGATTATATTATATTTCGTGCGAGTTTTCGAAGTAAAAACAACCACGTATTAATTCTTTTATTTCGTGCTTAGTTTGTTGATTTACGTTGTGGTAATTTACGGTGCCTGTACCTAGTCATAATCATGTCAAGTCGTGAGTGCACGGCGCGTGAGAATACACCTAGGCGGGAAAACTATTCGCATAGCCGTTGCAATGTTCATAAAAGGTGCCGTGACCGTTAACGTCAATGGCGTAGTAGATCTTCTAGACGTCGCACTATGGGACCAACCGGTATTTTCCATCTCAAAAATCGATAACTCTGTTGTTTTGTGATTTATCTCCTTGATTTTTTTTTCACGTATTTGTGAATATCTAGGCAATAAAAGAAATCAAACATCATTCTAAAAAAAATATTTTTTCCGAAAAAAAATGACAAAGATAAAGTTATACGAAATTTCATACAAAAAATCATACAGTTATATTAAAATAGCAATAAAAGTTACACTTATGCTTAAAATAAGTTTAAAACTAAATTATTATTATTAAACAAACAGTTACATGACAAAAAAAAATTATTACTTAAACTTATCCTACTCATCACTTTCTATTTCCAACAATTCTTTAGCTTCGTCAAATAATTCTTTGGATATTAGAAAACTTGGTTTATTTAAGCTAGATATATAAGGATCAGATGTATATAACAAAATATGCAGAACGTCTTCGTTTGTTGCTGATCTGGAACACTTCCTAGCGTGATGTAACCTATATTTCTTATAATCTTTATTTCGAGCTTCCTGGGCATCTTCGGATAATTGTCCTATAGGCAAAACTGCATAATGCTCTATTATTTTAGCACCATGTATAAGTACTTTATGGACCGAAGATGGCATGTAGTACCAGTTATATTTGCTTACATATAATTGCGCGGTTACCAATGTATACTGACCAAATTTTTCTGCGTTTATAGGAAATCCCGATGACATAGTTTGAAGAATTACATATAGTCTCTTGATTAATTCTTCATCAATTCCGGTTATCTCTGCAGAACATTGGTAATTTTGGAAAAATCTCCTTGCCGTATTACCGTCATTGCTATTACCGGAACCTTGACGTAGTTTATCAATATGCAAGCCAAGCACTTCTCGGAAACGTTTTTGGACAAATTTTTTCTTGTCTTCTTTAAGTTGCTTGTTTTCTGGAGTTGTTGCAGACCACTTCTCAAAACCTAAATTGTAAGAAATATGGAGGATCATTTCCATAAATCTTATCCATGCGTGTAGCGTCGACAATCCGTATTTAAACGCATTTTCATTTTCAACTCTCGTTGTAACTTTTAAAAGATCATTCATTTGTCTGGGAGTTGCTCCACAAACAGTGCAGGTAGCACTGGATGATGTGTTTGTCAACACTTGAGCAACTTTCCCATCAATCATTGTCATAAACAGTTGATGTTTAACTTCGATGACTTTGTCTTCTATTGACACAAGAGTTGGAATCAATTGATTAATTTTGGCTTCAATTTCACTGACAACCGCTGTAGTTTTTTCGGGAGTTTCTTTTGCAAATTCTAATGAAATTGGTCTGCAATATCTAACAGATGAGCAAGTAGGGTTTTTCCATATGACCATAGAAGTTTCTTCGTCTACTAGTCGCAGTGGTACAAGGGACACTATAAACAAATTAGCGTCCGATATTTGTTCGTTTTCTTCCGGTAGAGTTTGTTTATACTCACTTTGCCCGGAGGATCCATCACATCCCCATTTAGTGAAAAGCTTGAGACGATTGTAAGTCGATCCTTACTTTATCCTTATAATACGGCAGACTGTATGGTCTAAGAGATCTTGCAGGTTGATTTTTGCGCTTATATTTGTCACCGTAATGCTGGATGCAGGCGGATAGCAAGCCTTTTTTGCTTCACTTAGTGTTTGATACGAAGGCAATACAGAACTTAAATTCTTATCAACGAGCCTTTTTCTTAAGTACGCATATTGTGCTTTGGTTAAATCAGTTTCAATGCATATACTCAATGCTTCCTCTTTTGTAAAGGAAAGTGCGTTATCTGGATTGAGTATGTTTTGTAGAATAACTTTTTTCTCTTCTTTTTCCTTATTTCTGATAATAGTCACAATCGACGCTTCGTCATTTTCCCCCATGGATCTTAAACCTTGCACATAAGCGTTACGGACATGTCCCATTCCATACTCCTGGACCAGCTCCATATTTTTTCGTTTCTTTGTGTTTTCCGAGCACTCGTCATATTGTTTTGTTGGTCTTCCACGTTCACCAGAAGTATTCAAACCAGAATTTACAGTGGTTGAGGTACTGCAAGAATTCAATGATACTTTAAACTCACCATTTAACCAATTTGAGTATAGGCTTTCGAACCGGTCCGGCTTTCTTTGAGCTTTGGTCCATTTCTGGTTGCAACTCGATGTTAGATTTTTTTGAATACTCTCTATTACAGTATTAACGTCAGTTTCCGATAGTTGAAAATTTTCCAATAAATATTTTTTGAGGTCTGAAGTACTTTTCCCTTTTATTATTTGATCACAAAGATCGCGTCGAACACAAACGAATTCACTCATTGTTAGATAATAATGTTTTTTATGCGTTAATTGTTATTGAAAAGAAGTATCTGAACACTTTGATGAATCGTATGCTGAACATACACGGGTATTCAAAGGACTAATATTTTAGTGCCTTGTGCAAAAACCATGGGACAATTGATTATAACAGTTCTCATCGAAATAGTGTAATCAGTACTGATTGTAATTATTTACCACAACAGATAAATAGAACTTCCGCAGCAATATAGTTTATCATACTTGTGGTTAAGGTGACCACCCCAAACAAAATTGCCATGGGAAGATTCTTTCAAATATAATAGCAGTTTTTTAATTTGCAAATGTATGTTTTTATCATAGAAATAGAAAAAAACAATATAGACATCAAAGTATAATAACTAAATATAATATTTCATAATAAAAAAGAACAACCGTAATTTTCGAGGATTTTTCCCCGATTGACATTATTGCTTCAAAATCACCTCTGGCGCAAAAAACGCGCAAGTTTTTTTTAAATCCTCATATTACTAAGTAGATAAGGTCTCTAATAGAGTAATTAACTTGACACCGGCTGCTTTCGGCAACAACGAAAACTCCAATTGAAATTAACAAAAACTAAATTTTCTTTACTTCACTAAAAAAATATTAAAAAATTAAATAAAAATATTTTTTTTACAAAAACTGAACGTGGTTGCAAAGTGTATATTCTAAGCTATCTAATTATGTATAACACTAATATGTTTCCTTGGAAAACTTCCGAATAATTATGTGTTGAACTCCCTTAACGGTAATTTAATTGGCATGAAAATATTTATGCCCAATGTTTGAGGTTCATTTTATAAACGTAAAACTTTATATTTTTTTATATTTTGTAATTTATTCGTAAGTTCCATCTTTTGAGAGTATAAAACCATAAAACAATCTATGGATTTACGACTTTCGACAAAACCATTTTTGAGATGGAAAATACTGTTTGGTCCCATAGTGCGTCGTCGTGATAGATCAGAGTACCTACTCTCAAAGTTCGCGTAGGCGCCGGGATAGTTCGTATGGGCGTCGGAATAGCCTTCATTGCGACCATTTAAATGAAATACTGGTTCGATTGAGCACTTTCGAGGAACGATTGCCTTTAAACGCTATGCGTACGTCTACTCCCATGTCGTCGCATCCGGGCGGCACTCCGCGGCTGACAATATCGGTGGTCGCCGAGGCACCTGGCACTGGTAATACGCAAACACATGCTACGTATAGAACCGTGACCGTGAAGTTGATGCTGCGGACAGGATTGTGGGGGCACTTTCTTCCCTAATTCAAGTAAGATCTAATTTACTATTACTATATTTCTAATTTTGACCCCAATATGCATGACATTGACGTGTAGTGTGCGGAAGTCAATCGTGGCTGCCAAATATGTCAGTGGGACGATCGGGAGTGCCTGGGACGCATTGATGGGTGTTTACGGGGTGATGCTAAAACGTGGCCCAACGATTGGGTGATCAGTGATCGCACGTGGTCCAATTTTAAAATTGAATTTCGATCATTGTGCCCACGCGAAATTGATATGGTTACTGTGCTATATGATGTCATGAGTGTGAATTCGAATAAATTCGCTACTTATGCTGAGTATGCGCTGAAGTCCCTGTTGCGACTGAACATTGTTAAGGGTCTTTCAGAGGAACTAAAATCCGCTATTGTGATCCGTGGCATCTCCGATCCCCAAGTGAAGGCCGCGACTGCCCATGCTAAGCTACAGTCAAAGGAATTAGTAGAATTCTGTCAGTGACGGTCTGAAAACTTTGCGAGAGGTATTAAAAACAATCAGTTAGGCGGGATTGTCAGTAAATAATAAAAAAATGCACGTTCTTAAACACAGAGTTAGAATACCTTGGTAGGCTTATTGGTCATGGTCAGGTACGGCCGAGCCCTAGTAAGACTGAAGCTTTAGTGAAGTGTCCTAAGCCATGTAATGTAAGAGGCGTTCGTAAATTTTTGGGTTTGGCGGGCTATTTTTGGAGGTAAATTGCTGGGTACGCTTCGAAAACTGCTTGTATTGCCAAATTTGTTTAGAAAAGGTCAGCCTTTTGTATAGGCACGGAGCAAGACTTAGTACGTGATTTTGTTATTAAAAGTCTTACTAAGGTACCCTTTTTAGTGGTTCACACTGACGTCCTTGGTCTCCTAACGGAGTCAAATTGTTTCCGATACATACTCGTAGATGGTATGTGGTAGATGCTTTTACTAAGTAGTCTGTTATACGCCGTTAAAACGTGTTTTTTTCCAATATCATTTCATTATTCGGTACTCCGCCAACAATCGTGTGTGATTTCAAGTCTGGGTTACTGAGTTAGGCTGCAACAGACATTTTATCACGCCTGAAATGCACCGTGAAAACGGGCAGGTCGAGCGTTATTTCAGGACGGTCCTCAACGTGTTGCGGATAGAGGCGAACAACAAGGGTGCGCAGTGGTCCGATGCGTTGTGGAAGGTGCAGCTCACCTTGAACATAACCAGGCAAGCCACGACCCGCACCTCGCCTCTGCAGCTGTTGACTGGCGCTGAAGGGACTACTCCAGTGTTGAGGTCTCTTGTGCGAGACGATGCGCTGAACGACTCATCCTAACCCAGAAGCTCTTCTGACGCTGAGAAGAGAGAGGTCATCTGAGTTGCTTGCCGAAAATCGGCAGCGGCAGGATGCGTACATCAACGAGCGTCACCGTCAGCCGCATACATTTGACGTCGGCAGTTTCGTGTTCGTGAGCAAAGGTTCGTAGAGCACGAGGAAGCTGGACTCCGGAATGCGTGGTCCGTAAAGGTGGTACGAGCGCTCGCACATTACCGGTACGAGCTTGAGCTGCTTGCTGGCTCGTATGGCAAGAAAACTCAGACCAAAACTCAGACCACCGCAGAACATGTGGTTCAGTGGCGTGGTGAGTGGACCCCGGATGCTTGCGAAGTATTATTCGATCATCTCGGTGGTGGTGAGTGGATCCCGGATGCTTGCGAAGTATTATTCGATCTTCTCGGTGGTGGTGAGTAAAAGCAGCATTGTGGCAGCTTTTTACTCATGGCCAAGTGGCAGTGGTCACTGGAACCCAGATAGTGGTTGCCAGATGATTCTGATTACTAGAACCCCGATAGTGGTTGCCAGGTGATTTTGTTATTGTTACAGTAATGATTGAGGTCCGGAACTCTTTCATTGGTGTAACGATAACCTATCTGCTACCCATTTTTATGTTATTGCTTGAAGTTGTAGTAAAACGCTTGTAGTTTCATTGCAATGGGTGGATCCAAGTTAAGCTTTCAGAATGATTGTTGATTTTCCTATGTTGGTATGTTATGGGTGACGAGTCAAACGTTGATGACTAGGCGCATGGAAGCCTACCATTGGAGAACCCATCCAGTGGTGGCCAGACGGATGAGGAGCTGAAGCCAGGAAGCCAAGCTGGCGAGGACGTTCAGCTGTCAGGAGAGGCCGTCTTAGAGGATTTCACAGCAGAGAGGGCGGGGACATCGGGTCGCTGCGATGACGCTGTTCGTGGAAGCGGTGACACACCATGAGCCTTGTGCTAACTCGCCTCGGTCACTTTTGCTGCGGAGCTCGGATACGAAGGATGCGTACTAGTGATCATATTGAAATATTATCTTGTGACGGTTTTTTTCTAATTTAAATAAATATCTGTAGGCCGTTTTGTATTTTCTTTTAAAGGCTAGGCTTCTGATCCCTAAGAATATATTTTAAAAAAATTCTTAAAAGAGATATAAAAAAAACATTGTGAAAATATAAAAATAGTGGTCCGCCGGTGTCGAGAGCAGGGTCCAAGCTACCGGTGGCTAGGGCTCCAGAGATAGAAACCTCTTCACAATGCGAGCCGTATCGAGGAGTACTGCCTTCTGAATCAGGCCAACGTGAGCCTCCTTAGGTGTAGGTCAAACCTCTTGGCAATTAAGCCATTTATTATTATTATTATTACTAAATGCCACAATTTGTGTTGGGCCTATTCCCCAAATAAAAAAAATGTCTCCTTTCCTGTGCTTTTTACAGCGAAACATTGGCCAGCAAATTCCAGCCCCTAAAGCTGGGCTTCGGGTATAAAGAGGACTGTGAGGTTGCGGTTCACGCTTTATCCACTTAACTCAATAGCGTTACAGGTGACGTCATCCTTAAGGTTGACATTAAGAATGTTTTCAACTCCGTAAACAGGGACACCTTGTTGACAGAAGTTCAAAAAGAAATACCCAAAATTTACTGTTTTCTCTATTAATGTTACAGGCACAACTGATAAAGATATAAATAAAGACAACCTTTTGAGATCAGCCGTTGGATAGGGTGACCCTCTTCCGCCAGTCATTTTAAATTTGGCAATAAATCCAATTATTCAACAACTAAATTCTGAATTCATCTTACCTAACTTTTTTAAAATAAAAAATCCGTTTAAGAAAATTCAGTCAAAGAAAAATTTCACATTTTGAAAGATTAAGGTTTAGGCCAATGCCTAAACCTTAATTTACCTTCCCAAACCACTGACAGACAGACTACCATAACAAAATTTAACTCAACGTCACAAAATATCAAAACTATGGAAATAAATTCTCTTCACCTCCTGGGGTCCTTAATTTTTGACGAATCCTTTCTAACGTAAATTTTGGAGAAAATACAAAATTTTAATGATGTCTCGGAAAGAATTTTCAAAACTAACATCCATTTGGCTTTCACGCTTATTCGATACTGTTGCTTTGGACCAACATTTACATATAACCTTCGCTCCTCCCATCTGTGGAAGCGTCCACAACTTTTAGAAAAAGTAGACCTAATTATTAAGAACATACGTAGCACATGTGGCTCTGGACGACCGAGCGTTTCCCATTCGCCTGAGTATTCTCGGCGTCCGCAAAATTTCAAGTATAAGTCTAACGGCCTTAATCTCCTCGGTCCACAGTACTGATAAATTAACCAGGAACATTTTATCTTCCTCACTGGTTGATTTTGAGGTACCGTGTTTTACCGACTCGTTGAACGCTTGGAAAATTGCTTGTCCCAATATAGTTTTGCCAGACAACCCAATCTCCCAGAGACGGTGGGACATGCCGCTCTGCAGTGTTATACGGAATACCCTGATAAACACATCACTTAATACGAGGGCGACACTAAAAGCTTTTAGAACTGGCCACTTGTAAAAGATATAATAAAAAAAAAACTGTTCAAATTTTAAAAAAGGAACTCTTTGCCAATATTATTGTGTAGGTATTTTATTCATTTGTCATTTGATTTGGCAACAAATTGAAAATTGTCTGTGTCACGTCAGCATGAATTTAACGCGAGAAAATTTTCGTACAATATTTTTTTATGACTTTCGATGTCATTTAAGTCAACAAGAAAGTTATGATAGACTTCGAATGGCCTTTCACGATGAAGCCCCATCTCGTGCCACTGTTTACAACTGGTTTAATGAGTTTAAACGTGGTCGCACTAATCTCACCGATGATCAGCATGAGGGACGGCCTTCTACGGCGACGACTGAAGATAACATCAGTGTTGTGCGGCGTATGATAGAGACTGACAAAAGAGTGACTTATCAGCAGATTTCGACAAGCTTAGGCACCGGTATGAGTCAAGTGCACAAAATCCTCCATGAACATTTAGCGATCAGGAAGCTTTGTGCCCGGTGGATACCTCATAATTTGACAGAGGCCCAAAAACTCCGTCGTGTTGATTGGTGTCGTAAAATGGTTCAAAGATTTAACGGCACCTCCGTTAAATCTTTGAACCATTTCACGATACTCAGTAAGAGTCTGACACACCCTCCCGCTCCGCCCAGAGCGGGAGAAGTTATTTGACGATTTCCCATCCACAAAAAAAAAAGCTATAATAACTAAACATCACGCCTGTATTCCTTGCTGGGATATAGTATATTATATAGGAAATCATCAAATAACTTGTCCTTCTCTGGGTGGAGCGGGAAGGTGTGTCAGACTCTTACTGACAAAAACCCACCCGTATTCCTTCCTGTTGCCTGTGTTGCGGGGGCCACCATTCGCAAGCCCGCGCCTACGGTGGCCGGTAATCCGCCCGGGATTCCCGACGCCCTGGGCATCTCCTGCGGCAGCTAGGGGCGAGAGGGCGCGAAACTTGCCTTTCCCTCAACCGTCCCGCCTCCTCCTTCGCGAGCATTACTGCTTCGCAGAAGGAGGTGACGGCTGCCCATGCCGTCTCGCTCCGTACCATGGCCTGAACCGGGGCCGGACGCGAGAGGTCTCTGCCGCCGATCGCCTCCACGAGGACACGGCGGTGCTCTGCCCAAGCCAGGCAGACCTCCACCGTATGCTCCACCGTAGGGGCCTTAATATCCATATTTCGAAAAAAAAACATCGTCTTTGTATTAGCCAGAATGCCCCTAGACCCAGTCTGTTTACCTGTTTCTGACTGTCCAAATTCTACCCCATTCCATTTGTACCTTAGTTACCTAAAAAATAATGTGCCTGTAGTCAAACGAGTCCCGCGCGGCGCCAGGGTCTCCGTTGCAAACCACCTTTCAGGCCTGATTAAAAAACGTGTGGTGAGCAATTAAATTGTAGACTAGCATAATCTCTTCCTTTTTTCCTACACTACTTTGCACGTCAAAAAAGATGAGGCTATTTCTTTAACCCAAAAAATCAAAAATAACTGTTTGACAAATACATCTTCACCTTTTGATTCTCCCAAGAGGGGAGCATTATCTAGAATTAAACTACTTGAAGGCAAAATTGCCGACGGAGATCTCAAAGGCGCCGCACGTCTTCTTTTTACTAACGACATGTTGTCGCCTGATACTCCTGATACCCTTTCGGCTTTCCATTCGAAACATCCCCGGCTTCCGCGATCCCGTACTTTTTCGACTCTGCCTACAATTTCGAGGCAGGCCTAGTCTGCCCTACAGCAGACCAAGACTGCCTCGAAATTGAAGGCAAAGACGTTATTGACGCAATAATTTCTTTTAAAACCGGTTCAGCGGCTGGCCTAGACGGAATCTCACCCCAACATTTAAAAGATTTAACTTCTTTTTCTGTGGGTGATGCAAGTGAGCAACTTATTTGCTCTATTACAAAATTAATAAACTTTATGTTTTCAGGCAAAATCAACGCTGATATTGCCTCACTTTTATTTGGTGCTAATTTGATCGCCCCAACTAAAAAGGACGGAGGGGTGAGACCCATTGATGTGGGGTCAACTTTAAGACGTTTGGCATCCAAAATTGCGGTGAGACATATCAAATCTAAATTACAGTCTGTTTTCAAACCTATGTATACAATTAGGATTTGGCACGAAAGGTGGGTGTGAGGCAGCCGTCCATGCCTTAGAAACATACCTTTCGTATGATAATTGCGAAATTGTAGTCAAAAATGCTTTCAATTCAGTAAACAGGGATGCCATGCTGACAGTAGTTATAATAATAATAATAATAATCTGTGGCCCGACTGTCAAGTTGACGGTAAAAGAAAATTTTCTCCGAGTATTTTTTTAGTATTTTTAAACTTTACTTTCCTTTCCTGTTTGTGTAATGCATATAATGCATTCCTGAAAAACCCAAAATTGCCAAAAAAAAAAAAAAACAATAAACCAAAACGTACTGTAAGATACCAAGATGGAAGAACGAAATACGAGTATGACGCGGAGAATAGATACCTAATACAGAACAATGCTGACGAGCAGTCGGGCACGACGACTAAGACAAGATACACACCCAACATCTTCGGTTTCGTCGCTCAGCTCCGCCTCGCAGTTACCGGAACCTGCTCCAGACGTAAATCCAGTGATACCGGCCGCTGCAGTTGCGTCGAGCTCGAGCGACGAATACTTCTCGCCGCCGACGACACCACCACCAGTACGTCCGCGCGGAAGAGGCCGACCACCGACCAGCTTAGGACTCCGAGGCCCACCGGCTTCTGATAGGGTCCCCGCTCCCGGTGGAAGTGTGCAGCGCATGAGATGGACACAAGCTCTCAACGAAAATGTCATGCGAGCATACTTTGGGGCTAAAGAGGGGGGAAGTAACTTGACTGCGTACCGTGGTCGGATGCTCTCTCTGTTTCAGGTGCTTGAACCAGCTGTCAACGTGTCGGCGCAACGACTGTCGGATCAGGTGCGGGACATCCAACGTAAACATATGCTGGATGACGTCGTACTAGATCGACTACGCATCGAATCACGGAATAGCCATGTTTCGCCTGCTTCGCCACTGGTCGCGGTGCAAATGCAAAATTTACCCGGCCCAACCACGCTAATGAAGAGGATGATGACGAGGCTATATCCGTGAGTTCTCAATGCAACGTACGATTGAGGAGTGCTTTAGATGATGCTTTCCGGGAGTACCGCTCCACTCCACCTGGACTTAGACCACGTTTACCTCGTTTGCCTATGCACAAGAAAAACAAAGCGCTGGTGTGTGCTCTAGACTCGCAGCTGTCAAATTATTTTGACAGCAGCAAAGATCTCACCGATACCCACTCGATCTTATACTGTGCAGCTGTAGCGGCATGTCGTATAGCTCAAGTCAAATTTCCCAACAGTGACAGAGCTCCACGACCAAAACCAGCTGTACCAGCTTGGCAGAGCAGGATTGAGCGTCGTATCGGTGAGACTAGAGCACTCATCGGTAAGCTAATCTGCTTCAGGGAGGGCAATACTCGCCCTAGAGTGATGCGCTTTGTGAAGCGGGCGTTCGCGGGGACTGATATTCTAAATTCTCGAGATTATTTGACCCGCGTCACAGAGCGTATCGACTTCCTGAAGCAGAAGATCTGTGCATGGGCGAACCGTATTCGTCGATATAGGCGGAGAATGGAGCGATACACTCAGAATCGCACATTCCAGAATGATGAAAGGTGGGTTTATAGGACTTGGGAGCGACCGGACCAAGGTGTGGCTGACACGCGCCTACCAGATGATGACGCCATATGTTCCTTCTGGCGAAACATTTGGTCGGTGCCTGTCAATCACACCGAAGGTGACTGGACTAAGAGAATCGAGCGAGCGTGCGATCTTATACCAGAAATGGGGGCACTTACCATCCTCCCCCAAGATGTAGCTCATGCAGTCCGTCCGTTGCCTAACTGGAAATCTCCAGGACCGGACGGGCTGCACAACTTTTGGATAAAGTGGTTCCAAAGATCGCACGCCCGCCTGGCATCCCAGTTCCAGTCAGCCTTAGAGTCAGGGTCGCTACCCCTGTACCTAACGACCGGAATAACCCACCTGCTCCATAAATCAGGTAGTACTGCGGAACCCATAAATTATAGACCAATCACTTGTTTACCGACGGTCTATAAAGTTCTCACATTAATTTTGAGAGCTCAAATTAACAAACATATAGAAACCAACTTAATCATGTCTGCCTCACAAAATGGATGTACGAACGGATCCCGCGGTACTAAGGAGCTGCTTCTCATCGATATTGCCATTAGCCAACAGGTTCGCCGTTCCCGAAAGGATCTGTCAACATGTTGGATAGATTATAAGAAGGCCTATGATTCGGTGCCACATACATGGCTCATGAGGGTGCTGGAGTTATATAAAGTAGATGCAACTCTGCGCACCTTCCTGATGTCATGTATGGGGCAGTGGAGAACGGTCCTTTGTTATCCAGGATGTCGATATATCCAGAGGAATAGCGAACCGATACGGATCAAGCGACGTATATTTCAGGGCGATAGTTTGAGTCCACTTTGGTTTTGCCTAGCCTTGAATCCTCTAAGCACCCTGCTGGAGAATTCAGGTCTAGGCTATCGATTGAGGAGAGGTGGTCAGGTTATATCTCACCTCCTTTACATGGATGACTTGAAACTTTTTGCCCCCAATAATTTGCAACTGATGGAGCTACTGAAGGTAACTAAAACTTTCAGTAGCGCCATCAGGATGGAATTTGGTGTGGACAAATGTGCGGTCATGCATGTAAAGCGAGGGGGGATTGTGGAATCCGTGGGAACCCAACTTTCGGATTCCATACACCTGAGATCCCTCTCTTCAACCGAAACTTACAAATATTTGGGTATGTCGGAAGCGTTAGGCATCAACGCCGCCGACATGAAACAATCGCTGAGGGAGCGCTTCTTTGGCCGCCTGAATAAAGTATTAAATAGTCTTTTATCAGGCGGAAACAAGGTGCGCGCCTTCAATGGTTGGGTCATGCCGGTTTTGATGTACTCTTTCGGCATACTCAAATGGACTCAGACGGAACTTGACGCCCTTGATAGGAGGGTCCGCACATTGCTGACCGCAAATCGGATGCACCATCCACGGTCATCGGTGATGAGACTGTATATCCCGCGGAAGTGTGGAGGTCGAGGCTTTTTAAACGCTAAGACCCTGCACAATCGTGAGATATGCAGTCTCAGGTAATACTTCCTAGAAACCGACGTGGTGATGCACCGAGATGTGGTCTCAGTGGATAAGGGCCTCACCCCGCTCTCCTTGGCTGACGAGAACTGGCGCAAACCTATAATATTAGATACTAATGACCGCAGGGAGGTATGGCAGAGCAAAGAGCTACACGGGCGCTTTTACCGGGTCCTACATGGACCCGGTGTAGACCTCTTAGCGTCCATATCCTGGTTGCGATTCGGTGATCTCTTTGGGGAAACTAAAGGTTTTGTCTTTGCGATTATGGATGAAGTTATAATGACGAACAACTACCGGAAATATATTGTGAAAGACGGCACGGTTGACATCGTCGGGCATGCCACCGTCCGGGGGAATCAATCCGACACATTATTTCTGGCTGTTCTCGTCTGGCTAACGGAGACTACTTGCCTATGCACAACCTTGTAGCCAGGATTATCCACCAGCAACTTGCTCTGAAATACAGTCTTGTGGAATCGGAAGTACCGTACTATAGGTATGCGCCCAACCCAGTTCTCGAAAATGGCAATATTACGTTGTATTGGGATCGATCTATTATCACTGACAGGACTATTGTTGCTAATAATCCAGACATAGTGGTGATAGATCCATTAACGCGTCGCACAATGATTATTGATATAGCGATCCCGCATGACGAGAACCTCGTAAAAGCTGAAAAAGATAAGCAGATTAAGTATCTTGACCTAGCTCACGAGGTTGTCGACATGTGGGATGTGGATACAGCAATCATTGTGCCGATAGTCGTGACGGCTAATGGCATAATACCCAAGAGCCTCGACCAACACCTGAAGAGGCTCTCGCTAGGCAGCTGGATCAAGGGCTTAATCCAGAGAGCGGTACTTCTGGACACGGCGCGTATCGTCAGGAGGTTCCTCTCTCAGGAGCCCTGACCACCGGTAGCTTGGACCCTGTTCCCGATACCGGTGGGCTGCTATTTTTTATATTTTCAAATGTTTTTTTTTTATATTTTTATAAAAATATTTAAAAATGTAAATGATATGTTTTTAAGTGGAATAAAGGAAATAATAATAATCTTTATTTTTTCTCTCTTCACAAAGGATTACATAGTTATAAACATAGATACAAAAATTATAGCGTTTTGACTAAGATGTACAAAATATGATCCTTTGTGAGAGACTGGCGTCCATATTAGGATACCCTGTGTGACGGATCACCAGGCTCTCACCCCGAATTAAATCTAATTAACATTACTAAGGTAAATTTTCAAACTCTAGACAAATAATTTTTGATGAAGGAAAAAAACAGACATGTTTTAATTAATTAACCAAAAAATAGTATAAGTAAAAAAAAAATGTAAAGTATAATGCGTGTGTAGTGTGCAGGTGAAGTGTGAGTAGAGGTAGAATCAAGTGTGGGTGTAAGTGTGTACGGTGTTTTTTACAGTCAATAACCCGAAATTATTAACTATTACGAGGGAACAATGAGTAGCTGCTCTGTGGCATCATAGATCAATTATTGTAACCAGTTTGAGAGTGTTTTTTACAACGCTGTCTGGGTAATAAGTACATAAATGGACAAAATTTAGTTAATTTTGTTATACAAGTAGTTTCCAAGAAAACCAAAACGTCGACGGGAGAAAGCGGTATGGAACCGAGTTGTTGGACAAACTGCGTGTTTACGACGCTTACCTTCAAATAGAGAAGCATTATAGGTAAGAAGATAATGTTTGCGCAAGATCGTATTTAAAATGAAAAGTTGACGTACAGTTAACACTCCAGTTCGTTCATACAGTTCTCTGGTGGGAAATAAGAAAGGCAGGAAATTACTAACCTTAAGAACGGCCCTTTGTGCACGTTCGACACGGAGCATTGATGTTTTTGTCGCACCACCCCATACAGTTATGCAGTACGAGATTAGCGATTGGCATAATGCAAAATAAACTGATCGCAATAAGCAATGCGCACTATGAGTCAAAATGCAAGAAGATGAATGTGCTGTAATTTTGAAATTATCGAGTGAGCAACTAGGTTTTTTTATGTAGAAAGAAATATACTTTGTCTTATCAACATTGAGAGCAAGTCCATTATTAGCCAGCCATGATAACACCAAGTTCTACCCCATAGGTGCACAACTGTAAACCTCGGGCCAGGTGTCGGCGTCAAACAAAAGCGCTGTGTCATCAGCGAAAGTTATGATCCTTCCGCTGGGCATCTTGAGCTCACAGAGATCATTGATGAAAGTCAGAAATAAAGGGGGAACCGAGGACACTGCCCTATGGGACGCCGTGCGTGACGGGAAGATCACTACTAGTCCACCCGTCTACTCTAACTCTCTGGAATCGGTTGGTGAGGTAGTCGGAAAAAACCTTAGTTGTGTATCCCTTACACCAACACTCTCCAACTTCCTCACCAACAGTGGGACGGAGACCGCGTCAAAGGCCTAGGCAAGGTCCATAAAGATTACTATAACCTTTTTGTTTTCATCGAGTTTGCCAGAAACAAACTTAGTTAAGCCGTGAATGGAGTCGCTGGTCGACAAACCAGATCGGAAAACATACTGAGAAGGTGATAGCAGTGAGTTGTCTTCTAGTTAGACAACCAGACGCTTCTTCATGATCCTTTCCAATACCTTAGATAAGGCCGGCAGAATGGAAATTGGTCTATAGTTGTTGACACAGGCTCCGTCGCCACTTTTGATGATGGGGCGAAACTCTGCTATTTTCCAGGCGTTTGGGAATTTGCCGGAGTCAATGGCAAGGTTGCAGATAAAAACGATTGGAGAAATGAGAATCTGTATGAGATATACAGATTCCCATTTTATTAGTGGAAGAAATGGGATCCAGAGTATTAATTTAGCTGTCTGGCCTCGTTTTTAGATTTTTGTGTGTGGGTAATGTCTTTTATTCTTTTCCATAACATTTTGTTATTCATTTTTGCCGCAGCCTGAAGTTCTAATTTATCATGTTCCCTTTTTATCTTTTTTAAAAGTTCGTTGCAAAAATTTCTATACCTTTTATTGGATATTATACGGTTTGGTTGTTAGGATTCTTTTTGCTTTTTGGTGCAGTTTGTCACGATTTATACACCGCAATAATACGGTCGTGATCCAAGGTTTAGTAATTTTCTTACGGTTTGACGTTTTTATAATTTGTGTGTTAGATTGTATAATACTTTTAATAGAGTTAACAAAAAACTGAACAGCAAGATCAACATCAGTCATTAAATACAAATTATTAAAGTTGAGATTCATAATTTCATCGTCCTTTTTTTAGTAATTGAAGCGTTTAATTATTTTAAAGGTTTTGTTTTGAGGTTTACTTAAATCCAAGATAAGGATGACGGCATCATGATCAGTGATAGAGGTTTCAGTTACATAACCAGAAGCTGGCAGTCGCGTTTTTAATTTAATGTGGTCCAAGCATGTTTTTTTTATGTGTAGGTAAAGTATAAGCTGGCAACATGCCATGGGATGCCAAAAGGTTAAGGTAAAGAGCAGAATTACAGTCTGTGTTGGTCTCCGTGATGTTCATATTGAGGTCCCCTATTATAATAAAGATTTTTTTTATATTTGAGGTCAGGTGGGGTAAGTGAAACGAAGAGGTAAGTGAAACACCCAATCCTATACAATAAACTATACAGTTCAGCTGTAATAGTGATCGGTCGATAAAACAGGTTCGGCAAAGAGGTTTCAATGTTCTAGCACAGATGTCGCTACGATCATTTTACGAGGTTTTATAAAGAAAATAAATCTGACATTTGGTAAACTTCAAAACACGAGTTGGACGTGCTTAATCTTGTCGCTGGTGTCAAGCAATTTAATAGTGTTTATGAAGATTTTATTAGGTAAGTAACGTATTTAAACTATAGATTTTATGTTGTAATAGTTATTTCTAGCTAAAACGTGAAGGCAATTGAATTATAAGGCGTCCGAAATTCTAACCTCCAAAAGTACTGATTGGGGAAAGTGAAACAGTGATGGCCGGGGTAAGAGAAACATATCGCCCACTTCCCCCGTGCCAGAGTACACAAACATTTTTTTTGAAAAATAATTTCTTGTATAATGTTTGTTTTACTAGGTACCTACTTGATTTATTGGTTAACGTCTTGGCATTTCGTTCGCGCAAAGTTCTAGTAACCGGGCGGTTATGGTAAATTTGCAGAAGGATAAAGTTTTCATTAAAATCGGATAGGCAGTTTGAATCCCGAACAAAAAGACAAATAAAAAATCGTTCGAGGACCTCTACCTAATTAGTCGATAGCTATCATAGCTATAAATTTTTCAATGCATATAATAAAATAAAATATTAATTATCGGACAATAATGTCATCATTGTACAAACAAAACCTTTTTACTGTTTTTAAGTAATAGTAGATAAGTTAATTTGAATAAATAGTTTTTTTTTTCCAGGTTATGTAAAGCATGCCTCGAAATTACATCCGAAAAACTGATAAAGCTGCTTACTCAAACGAAAAACTGCAAGATGCAATACAAGCAGTCAAAAATGGAACTATGTCTGCTTACACTGCTTCCAAACATTATATTATTCCAAGATCAACCATAGTTAACCGTATTTATGAACGCAGAGGATTTAAATCTAATACCTTGGGCAGGAGTACGGTTTTATCACGTGATGTAGAAGAGTCGTTGGCTAAAAATATCCATATTATGGAAAAGTATGGGTTTGGACTAACAAGAAAAGAACTCCTGGAAGTAGTTGGTGAATATGTCAACAAAAATTGTGTTGCCAACCCATTCAATAATGGAGTGCCAGGCGAAGATTGGTTTCTGGGGTTTAAGAAAAGGCACGGACTATCGGTCAAAAAACCCCAGCCAGTAGAATATGCTAGGAAAAATGCATGTAGACCTGATATTATATATCCTTACTTCGACTTACTAGAGGAAACTATTAACGAATTAGATTTACAGAATAAACCTGCTCATATATATAACTTGGACGAAACCAGTTTCAGTAAGGATCCTAGTAAGTCAAAGGTGGTGGGTCTTAAGGGCTTCACGTCAACACGTACAATTTCGTCACCCGGGAAGGACAACACGACCGTCCTGTTAGGTTGCAATGCGCAAGGTGAAAAAATTCCTCCCCTCATCGTATACAAAGGCAAAAACGTCTGGGATGAGTGGACGACTAAGGAAGCATACCCGGGGACCGTTTATGCGGCAACTTCTAATGGTTGGATGGAATCCCAAGTATTTGAAACTTTTTTTGATAAAGTGTTTCTACCAAGCGTTGGCCACAAACGGCCGATTTTATTAATATACGACGGTCATAGTACGCATGTGGGCATAAATATAATAGAGAAAGCTCGTGCAGCTGGAATAACCATACTTAAAATCCCACCGCATACTAGCGATGTTCTCCAACCGCTAGATTTATCTGTTAACAAATCCTTTAAGGATAAATGGGACGCTGTCTTGGTGAAATGGCAAAGACAAAATATAGGGAAAGTCTTACCAAAAAAGGATTTCTCTAAGATGATTGGTCAAATATGGGCTGCATTAGAACCCAGTGTATGCTCGGCAGGATTTAGAAAAGCAGGTATTTATCCACTTAACAAAAATGCAGTACCACAAGAGAAATTCAATCAGATTCTGTTGCGGGAATGGCACTCAAAAACAACTAGATCTAAGGATCCTGACATTGAAGTTGTAGTTGTTGACTCGGTGCTTTCTAGGGAAATATATCGAGCATACACAGCAACTCACGAAACATGTCCTGATTTATGTCATAATGACGATGACGTAAGCCTTGTTTTCCAGCAACGAAATGAACTTTTTCAACTTACTGCTAACCAGCCCGAACTCTTACAAAAAATAGCATTGGTTAACATTAATAAAGTGATTTCTGGTACAGATGCTGGTGCATTACAGCAAAGTTACAATAATAATGAATTGTCGATTATTCATCGAACTTCATCTGAACATATCGAGTCTGTAGCTGAAACACGAAGTGTATTACAGGAAAGATTTGCAGTTGGTAGCAAGACGAATTGGAGCGAACCGTCAACTTCGACTTTTCATCGAAATTTTACCGAACATGACATCAAATCGGTGTCTCAAAGACAAGATCACCTAGAACATAATCACTTCTTGGAAAACCAACACACGACTATAGAATCATTAGTGGGGAAAAATTACCTTAATTTTTCGTTAGAAAATTGTGTACCAATTTCCAAGTATCATGATATATCATTGATAAACAAACCAGAGACTGCACCAACCACAAATTTACATACAGCTTGTAGTGATACACGTAATTCAAGAGTCCAAATTCTTGATGACCGCATAGTGACATGTAAAGTTTCATTTGAAGATCTTCTTCTAAAATCTGTAAAAGGTGGGACTTCAACCAAAAGAAAAATGACGAAGATAGCTACAGGTGCAGAATTAATTACACACGACGAAGTATACAAAAGGTGTAAAATCATAGAGGCTGAAAAAGAGCAAAAAGTAAGGATAAAGGAACAAAAAGCAAAAGAAAAGGAAGAAAAAAGGAAAGCCATTGAACAATTAAAGAAATCCAAGGCAGACAAGAACAATGTTATTAATATTAAAAATGCAAAAAAACGTATAAAGAAAAATGTCAAAAAGGTACGGAAACTATCTACATCCAGTGAGAGCGAAATAGAAATCAATCTGGATGATGAAAGTGATGTAGATTATGCAGAATATTGTAAGGACCTTTTAGATGATAAAGAAAATCAAAATTATATAGAAAATGAAGACATGACCCTAGATAAAATTATTGAGGCTGAAAAAGGACAAAAAGAAAGAAAAAAGGAAAAAAAAGCTAAGGAAAAAGTAGAAAATAGAGAAACCTATGAACAGTTAAAAATATCCAAGGAAGGCAAGAACAATGATGCTAATAATAAAAATGCAAAAAAAAATATTAAGAGAAACGCCAAAAAGGTACGGAAACTATCTATATCCAGTGAGAGCGAAATTGAAATCAATCTGGATGATGAAAGTGATGCAGATTACGGAGAATATTGTAAGGATCTTTTAGATGATAAAGAAAACGAAAATTATATAGAAAATGAAAACTTAACCCTAGATAATGGGCAATGGGTTTTAGTAAAATTTGCAACTAAAAAGTCGGTGAAGCACTTTGTTGGCGTAGTACTACATAGGAACGGTATCGGTTATCCAGTAATTAAATATATGAGAAAAACGGTGTCGAATATAGAAGGGCAAACAGTATTTACTTTCCCAACCATTGATGACATATCTGAAATTCGTCATACAGAGGATATTGTTGAAAGACTTCCTAAGCCCATTATAGGACGAAGAGGACAAATTATATTTAAAATGTTATTCAAAACATATAATATTCAATAACCTTAATTAGGGAGCTTAGAAATGGCTCAGAATACTAACAATGTTTCGACTGCATATTATTATAACATAGGGCTACAATTACCAAAGAGCAATGGTATGATTAAATTTTAAAGTTATGAGTGATACAAACAAAATAGTTCGACATAATTTATGATCTCAGTTTTTTTTAATGTAAGGTTTGTTTTTTACTCAGACTTAGATTGAGACTGAACTTAGAAAACAGAGTATTTTTATTAGACTTAAAATGAGACTGAACATAGAAAAAGAATATTTTTATCTTTACGTTAGTTAGATCTATTTTTGCCGATAGACTACAGTTTTTTTTTTAATATTTACGATTGATTAATTTTAATGTCATTTGAGTTTAATTGTTGATTTATTTTAGACGGCAAATACTACTTACATAATTATATTTGAATTAAGTAAAAAGGCTTGAATTTGTAAACTATGTACCTAAATAAAAGCATTAATTTGTTTCATAATATTTTCGCAATTTTATTTTTTCATCAACCATTGAGAAATTAAAAATCTTGTTCGATTTTTGCACTTGTTTTGTACCCCTGACCACAGCGACTATGTTTCACTTACCCCAAATTCTATTTTCTTAATGTTTTTCCTAAATTAAACCTAATACCGACGAAATACGACTCATATTAGATAAAAGCTTTTTGACATGTCATTTTAATCTTTTTAATAGTTCCGCAGACTCAATAATATAGATATTCTGGCGACAGTTTCAGTTACCCCATATATGGGGGAAGTGAAACAAAACCATAGTCAGCTTAAATTTGATGATTTCATCGATGAATGCACGACTATAGAGCTTGGAACTCGAATCATAGACGGCTGATTAAAGGAAGATTACGTCGCATCAATCGTTATTACAAATTCGAGTCATATTACTGTACTAGAGCTGTTTACATAAAATTAAAAGTAAAGTATGTTTCACTTACCCCACCTGACCTTACTACTTAAAAAAAGGTACAGAGAGAGGTCAGAAAGTTGTTTAGGTGTTTGTAACAAGCAGGGCGGTAAACTGCTAAAATGGCCGTGTTCTGATTGATTTGGTCATTAGACAGTTACAATCAGAAATAGTAGGTTCTTCTATGCACACGCGAATATTATTTTTGCAATAAATAACAACCTTCACCTTCGTTTTGGGTTAGATTATTATTAGTTTAGTAGTAATTGTAAGTTTCAAGCGGTGGAATGCGGTGTGCACAAAACAACCAGCATTCCGTCAAAACAATAAAGTCCCAATCTATTTGCGATCTTTGTAGTAATGTAAGTAAACCTGGTGTATTACGTGTTATGCTTCTGATATTTTGGTGAATAACCTTAAGAGAAAGCTCAGAATCAGTTACAATATTTAGACAATTGTCAATATCACAAGTGGACGAACGTGCAATGGAAATATGATCAAGGTCAGAGATTATATCTTTGGTACTATTGAATTTTAATTTGAAGGAATAGTGACATCATATTTTTGTTGATGCTGCAGAGGTAACTTGAAGTTAATAAGACAAATAAGTATTCAGTAAACGAATTATCGTTATTTAACAAAGCAACAGAAAACGTCATTGGGTTGTGAATTGTGGGTATGCACTCGTGCGGTGCTTGGAAAAAGTGGTTCAGCATAATATGTAATAACCTAATAACTAATAAAGTAATAAAAGGTTTGTTGTCATTGGTACGGATAAATTCATAGGCGAAGGTATGAAATAATCTTAATTGTGGGGTATGTAGAAAAGTGTCAGCGCAATAACCCTAATAAATTGCTGTACTACGTAACTGTAGGGCCAATTTAATAGATCACATTTGACACTTCATCAAAATTTAACAACGTAACCTTGTAACGGCGGGCATAAAATATAATTTATTTTTTCGAAGTTAAAACTACACAATTGCTTAACTTTTTTTAATTATGACTACATATTTATTGTAATAATGACAAAAGAATGTAATTTTATGATTTACTTTCACTAACTAAGATATACGCTAACTATGCTAGTAATTTATGGTACTAGTCATTGAAACTTTAAGATATATTAGACTATATGAAGTTTTAATTTCTTAATAGGGTTCTTATTTTCGAGTTTAGTTTTGAATCGGTAGGCGTCGTTCAGAGTCATTCATGGGCTGATCTATAATTTTTCCAATGTTTTTCACAACGGTGCGCAGAATTTCCATGTTTTCATTACGGTCTTTAGGGATATTATTAATTTTAATCGAAGCAGATCGGGAATTACGTTCCATCGATTCAATTTTTGACTTTAAATACAATTTTATTTTTTATATTTTCTAGTTCCAATCCGCTCATTCGCTCCAAGAAAGCGTCGTATTTATCAGAAACAAATTGTAGGTCTTTCTTAATATCTTAGGTTTGTTCTTGAATTATGTGCATTGCCGAGTGGAGTTGGTCTAGCTTGTGATTTTGCTGCTGTTGGAAACTTTCGAAAAAAGCCCTGATCTCAGCTACAGATGCTTGGACATCAAGTGTTTCATCGAATTTTCTCTTAAATCTCTGCGTAATGTTCGCCGAACCTTCAGATTTTTTACGAAGATTAGAAGAGATCTCAATTTGGGGATCAGAGCCAAAACCACCGAAATCTGTCTTCGCCAAATTCCAAAACCGACAAAGAAGGTTGCATAGGAGCCGGCACCGGTGTTGCTGGCGGTGGTGTGCGTTGTGTTGCCATATTAGCGAACAATCGGATGTGTAAGTAGTGCGCTGTGTACGTGGTCTGCGTAGTGGAGTGGCAGTTGGGTGGGGCTAATAATGTCCTTGAGGTTGCAAGTTTGACTGTTGAGATGCGTCACGCGGTATGTGTGTGTGCTGGCTGTGCTGGCTACGCTACTCACGTAGATTGTACTTCTTTCCATTGGTTCTGGACGCCTAGTACTTTTGTTTCACTCGCGATTTTTAATTTTGATTTAATTTCATAAATTTAATAATTTTTAAATAAAAACAGAAAGAGATCGTAATTACGTAATAACGACCGAACATATCAGTGATCCGGGGGGAGAGTTAAAAACAAAATTTTGGAACTATATAAATTACGCAGACCCTTCAAAATTAATTTATTGTTCCCATAAACTTTCTTCAGAGGTCGGCTGTCAGCAGGGCAATTCCCTCGGACCAGCAATTTTTAGCTTGACTATAAATCCCACTATTCAAAATTTAAAATCGAAATTTAACGTTTGGTATTTGGATGACGGAAACCTGGGAGGCGATCTGAACACTGTGTTATCTGACTTATCAGATATTAAAACAAATTTCGAAAATATTGGTTTAGAATTAAATTTTAGCAAATGTGAACTCTTTATTCAAAAAACTTCTTACGGTTTGGATAATTTAAAACCCAACTTAAATTTTCTGGCACCCAACAAAAAATAGTAGACAGAAAGTCACTTTGCCTCCTGGGTTCTCCCATCTTTGAAGAATCTTTTCCTGATTATATTACTAACACTAATTCCAAATTCCAAAGTCACGCAAATTGTTTACTCGAAATCAGTCCTTATTATGCTCTTGTAATTCTAAAGTTTTGCCTTTTGTCCCTAAATTTACTTAATTTCTTTGCTGTAGCCCTTTTTGGAAACATCCAAATTTGCTTTCACCAATAGACGATTTAGTCAAAACTAAACTAAATATACTTATAATGTAGCGGGTAATGATAATTAACAGAGTAATGATAATGTTATTTATGATACAGCTGGACTTCTACTTCTATCAGTTCCTAACAAACAGATACCGTCCCAGTTTCGTTGAGATGCATTTTAAATTTTGCGACATGATTAATTCTGACTTCTTCTTCGGTCAAACAATGCGAGACGCATTCGGAGACCAGTCCTGTCCAATTCCTCCGGTGAGTATTATTGTAAGTATATTTGTAGGTAACAACGCTGTTTTATTGATAGAGTGTGTTTTAATATTGTAAATGCAGACGATATGGTGACGATATGGTGTCCCCTCAATAGATGCGATCCGTAAACTTATCAAAGTATTCGGGTCGCATGCTGGCTGCATCGAAAATGGAGGCAAATCAAAGTCTTCAAGTCAGGTAGCAAGTGTCCCTGTACCGTCCCTCTTATTGTACTCAACGACATGGAGTAACATAGAGTATCCCTTTTTAACAGCTGGGCCTCTTGGTGACGGACGATGCCGATTTGGAGAGGGATCGCAGAGCATTGTCGTTTCTGGCTAATATGTTGACCCGCCGCCGGTCCTTTCAATGTAATGCCTGATCAAAGTGACGCTGTTTGATACGTATTGCAGTTATAGCACAGAGTAGTCTTTGGTTCAGCTACACCAAAAAGCCTGCAATAGTCTGTGAATCCAGTATAACAATGCATTTAAAGCGCTCTTATAAAGCATGCAGAATTTTGGAATTTTATGGGAGATAACTTATACGTCTTATTATTTTTCAGGGTGTGTATGATTTGAAAAATCTGTCCATCCCGTATGTACCCAAAGGCTTCCCGTTTCCTAAAGGCCGTATCTACTGCAACTTATCAGCTACTATAAGTGGTGTGACCAAATTGATAGGTAGAGGCAGCATTGATATGGAGGTAAAAGTGGCCAAAATAAGAAAAAGCTAAAAAATCTAGTATTAGTAACATATCAAATATATATTATAATAATATAAATTACTACCTACTAAATCTGTTTTATTAACACATATTGTTAAAAAAAATAGATAGTGAGCACAGTTGCACGTGTTCTGCGAAAATATCATGAAAGTCAAAGTAAAACTCAAATCGTTTATTTCAATTAGATCATTAACAGACTCTTTTAAATGAGAAAATGTGTAAGTAAAAAGAAGTATTTAATGTAGTTGCACGTTGTAAAATGTAGTTTCATAATAGAGAAGACAAGAAACTCTATATTTTTTTGAGTTTAATTATGATAAAATTTTACTCTTGAATAAACTGTATACTGCGGATCCATTTTATCGGTTTATGCGAACATTGTGGTAGCCCAGTGGTAACGGCAGAGCAGTGGTGGCCCAGTGGAAACGGCCTCAGCTTACCGAGTTGTAGGTCGTGGGTTCGAACCCCAAGCAGGCACTTTACTTTTTTTTAAATTTTCATCACCACTCAAAAAAGTGAAGGAAAACATCTTGAGGAAACTGGCTTGTTTTAGAACCAAACATTGAAGATATGTGACATCTGCCAACCCGCACAGGGTTAACGTGGTAGATTATAGCCCACTCCCTGTCAAAGAGAGGATGCATGTGTCCCAGCAGTGGGAACATTGTAGGCTGATTATGCTATGTGAACACAAATATATGGAACAGCTAAGTTTTTATGCGATTTCAGGGTTTGATGAGTACCTACAATGACCCCTTTTCAAGTTTAAGGTAAAATAAAACTAAGGTTAATTTGTTGATAATAATAATTATAATATAATTATAATTTCATTGAAAAAAGAAAAAAAAAAGAATGAATAAAGAAAGAAAAAAAAAATGTATGTTTAAAGAATGAATGAGCACATTAATTCTTTGCAATTAATGGACCATTATAATTCAAAACAATTAAAAGTGCAGCCTATCTATTCAATGATATTCGTCATGATTTGTAAATATTTTCAATATATACACTAATATTTTAAATAGGTAAAATTTGTGAGCTTGTACGTAGGGGTAATCTTTGGAACAACTGATCGGATTCCTAAAATTCTTTCACTAATGGGAAATTACAATATAGCCAAGTGTCAAAAGATATTAATTGGTCAAGGACAGCTAATGAGAAACAATTGATTTTCTATTGTTTGACTCCGAATCGGTGTCGCGCTGGGCTTAACAGGTTAACAGTTGGACCAGCGCCAGATCTGTCTCCGGTCATGTCAGTATGCCGTCCTATTGGGCTATGAGAGTGAGGGAAGAGTGATTGCACACACTTGTGCACTATAATATGTCCCGAGTAGATAGCTACTTTTGAATTTTGAATATGAGAGCCAGTTTTGGGGGGCAAATAAGGAAATAAAAAAAGAAGTTTTGCAAACTGTCTCATGTGATGTAGGTAACAAATGAAAGGGCTTGTTGTGAGGGTCTGAAATATTTTTTTTTTATAATTTGGAAATAAATCTCCAAATTTTTTTTTTAAGTCTATCAATCTACCATGAATAACATTAGCTAAGCGGATGACATTGTGCAGCTGAGCCCAACTGTCAGTGCATTAAGGCAGCTCTTACTGGTGTGTGAAAAGTATGCCCGTAAACATAGTCAGAAATCAGATTTATCATTTATTTTGCAATCAATGAATGTAGGTACAAAATAAGATGTAAACATTGTAAAATTGGTTATTTCATCTGCCTAGCCTTTTCCCAACTATGTTGGGGTCGGCTTTCAGTCTTACCGGATACAGCTGAATACCAGTATTTTACATGGAGCGACTGCCTATCTGACCTCCACAACCCAGTTACTGGGTAACACGATACCCCTTGGTAAGACTGGTTGTCAGACTTTCGAGCTTCTGACGACCCGTAACGACTGTCAAAGATCTACAAATGACAACCGGGACCAACGGCTTAACGTGCTTTCCAAGGCACGGAGGGGTCTTGGTATGTAAAGATGGTCACCCATCCACGGACCAACCGCGGCAAGCGTAGCTTAACCTGATCGATTGACCCGTGCGGCTGTTATTACTTAGCCACAAGCCCCTACTTAGCCACAAGCCCCTCTGAAATTGGTTATTTGACTTATAAAAATAATTAGAAATAATAAATTAATATAACACAAATCAAGTATCTTGACTTGGCTCGCGAGGTTGTTGATATGTGGGATGTGGATGTCTGGATTCAGCAATCAATGTGCCGATAGTCGTATCAACCAATGGCTTAATTGCCAAGAGCCTCCACCAAAACCTAAGGAGGCTCTCGTTCGGCAGCTGGATTAAGGGTTTGGTTCAGAAAGCGGTACTTCTGGACACAGCTCCCATTGCAAGGAGGTTCCTCTTTCTGGAGCCCTGACCACCGGTAGCTTGGAGGGTCCAAGCTACCCGTCCGGAGTCCATCAAGTCCGGAGGTAAGGGCTCATCATTACTATCAAAACGAGCCCAAACTCGGCACCCTTAGTTCTACTGGTCGACGAGTTCCAGTAGCAATCACCGAAGTACACCTTCAGGTCATTCCATCAAGTTCAGAGGTAAGGTCTCATCATAACTATCAAAACGAGCCCAAACTCGGCACACCTAGATCTACTAGACGACGAGTTCCAGTAGCAGTCATAGAAGTACACCATCAGGTCAGTCCATCAAGTCCGAAGGTAAGGTCTCATCATAACTATCAAAACGAGCCCAAACTCGGTACCCCTAGTTCTACCGGTCGCCGAGTTCCAGTAGCAGTCACCGAAGTACATCTTCAGGTCACTCCATTAAGCCAGAAGGTAAGATCTCATCATTACTATCAAAACGAGCCCTAACTCGGCACACCTAGTTCCATTCGTTGACGAGTTCCAGTAGCAGTCACCAAAGTACACCTTCAGGTCAGTCCATCAAGTCCAAAGGTAAGGTCTCATCATAACTATCAAAACGAGCCCAAACTCGGCACCTCTAGTTCTACTGGTCGATGAGTTCCAGTAGCAGACACCGAAGTACACCCTCAGGTCTGTCCATCAAGTCCGGAGGTAAGGGCTCTTCATTACTATCAAAACGAGCCGAAACTCAGCACCCCTTGTTCTACTGGTCGACAAATTCCAGTAGCGAGTACTATGTTCTATAATGCTGCCATTTACTGGATACGTCTTTCATTGACTTTAATGGGCCCTGGCGGCTGGGAGTATGTCGTGCTCACTCTAATGTCTCGCTGATGGTGGCACGTGTGTTGGATCATTAAGCTCCCTTCAAAATGGTTGAGCTGAATGGTGCTAATTGTCAGTAGAGACTGGTAATCTCCTAGCTGCCACGGCTTATTTTTTTAAATTTAATTTTTGAATTGCTTTTTTTTGTTAATATTTTTATTACGGACGCTTTTACGTTTTGCATCGTTCTCACATGTATAATTTCAAAATGAATGATGTAAACAATATTTTGTAACCATAATACGTTGATTTAAAAGAGTGCCCGTGGATTTATTGCCCGTTCTTCTCCATAGGTACCTACTACGCTTTGGAATGGGCAACTAGCTTCATCTTTATTAGTGACCGACCGACCCCTTGACATTTCAAAAGTGCCTGTAATTGGTTTATTTTTGAAATAAATGCTTTAAGTTTGAGTTTGAGTTTGAATACCGTAACCTTATGGGTAACTACAGTTTTGAGCCATTTGGGGTCAAAGCGCTCGGGTGCCCGAATGCGCTTCTCCTTTTTAAGAAAATTTCTCGCCGATTGATTGACACTTCACGTGACCAGAGGGCTGGCTCGTTCTATTGCCAAAAATTTATTAAAAAATTTATTTAAATTTTCACGTTTTACGTGGCTCTAGATGTCCGAATTTGATCGTTTTTTTATTTTTTTTAAACTTCTCGCACACAATTAAGTACAAAGGCGGACTTAATGCCTTAGGCATTCTCTACCAGTCAACCAAGGGTGGTGAAGAGATAAGATCGTTTTCTTGTTAATCAAGGCCTAATTGCTGTGCCAAAGTGTAGGCAGCTCCCAATTTCGAACAAATAATAACATATCTTTTTGTTTCAGACGTTGCGGTCCTCCTTGGCAACGTTATGCCGTGTCGTCCTGAACTCCTGACGTCCTCCGCCTCTGAAAGACTGTATAATAGTTATATTTTTAGCGATAATTTCTACGCTGGTCAGCAACTGGTCAACTCTGATTCGATTTTCTCAAAAGTATAAAACTTACAATTATCAAAGTTATACCTACAAAAAGTGCGTTTCATGGTGATTAAAAAGAAAGGAAACCCATTGGGTTTAATCAATATTTCAGTGTTTATTAAGGATTTTACAAAGAAGAGTCGTTTTCCAGTCGTGACAATCGTTAGTAATGATAAAGTGAAAAAAAAAAATTAAAGCCAAAAACAAAGATAAAATCAAAAAAAGTTTTTGATCAATATTCCGTATTCCCTCCCCTTGCTCGGATAACTGCCAGGATCCTTGTATTCATCGACCTTACGAGCCTGACGATAAAATCTTGAGGAATTGTATTCCACTCCTCTTCAATTGCGATTCGGTTTATTTGCTGTCCAGTGTAGTTTGTGTTTAGTTGAGTGTTTTTCTTCATTCAGGTGTTGTTTTCTGGTAAGTAGATGCCTACCGCAACACAATCCGGCGATGGCACGTTAAATCAAAATTACATTTGTTTACATTGCGATAGATCTTTTCAATCAGAAAGGGGCCTTATTTTTTTTTTTGAGCGTGGGAAATCATCAAAAAACTTCTGTTGCCTGTGTTGCGGGGGCCTCGGTGACCCATAAGTACCTTCCCGCGACCCCGGCAGGCATCGGCTCTAGTGGCCCCCTACCTATGTGCTGACGACATCTCTTTGAGGCGCGCGTGGAATACAACGCGCCGTCGACCCGGGCCTGGTCCTTACCGGACGGTGAGCTACCCATTGCTCACCGTCCGCAAGCCCGCGCCTATGGTGGCCGGAAATCCGCCCGGGATTCCCGACGCCCTGGGCGTCTCCTGCAATGGCTAGGGGCGAGAGGGCGCGAAACTTGCCTTTCCCTCAACCGTCCCGCCTCCTCCTTCGCGAGCATTACTGCTTCGCAGAAGGAGGTGACGGCTGCCCATGCCCTCTCGCTCCGTACCATGGTCTCGCTCTGAACCAGGGCCGGACGCGAGAGGTCTCTGCCGCCGATCGCCTCCACGAGGACACGGTGGTGCTCTGCCCAAGCCGGGCAGACCTCCACCGTATGCTCCACCGTAGGGGCCTTAATATCCATATTTCGAAAAAAACATCGTCTTTGTTAATACAAAGGGTCTAGTTCTAGGGGCATTCTGGCTAATGCCAGAATGCCCCTAGACCCAGTTTGTTTACCTGTTTCAGACTGTCCAAATTCTACCCCATTCCATTTGTAACTTAGTAACCTAAAAAATAATGTGCCTGTAGTCAAACGAGTCCCGCGCGGCGCCAGGGTCTCCGTCGCAAACCACCTTTCAGGCCTGATTAAAAAACGTGTGGAGAGCAACCAAATTGTAGACTGGCATAATCTCTTCCTTTTTTCCTACACTACTTTGCACGCCAAAAAAGATGAGGCTATTTCTTTAACCCAAAAAAATCAAAAATAACTGTTTGACAAATACATCTTCACCTTTTGATTCTCCCAAGAGGGGAGCATTATCTAAAATTAAACTACTTGAAGGCAAAATTGCCGACGGGGATCTTAAAGGCGCCGCACGTCTTCGTTTTACTAACGACGTGTTGTCGCCTGATACTCCTGATACCCTTTCGGCTTTGCATTCGAAACATCCCCCGGCTTCCGCAATCCCGTACTTTTTCGACTCTGCCTTAGGCAAAGACGTTAAGGCAAAGACTTTATTGATGCAATAATTTCTTTTAAAACCGGTTCAGCGGCTGGCCTAGACGGAATCTCACCCCAACATTTAAAAGATTTAACTTCTTTTTCTGTGGGTGATGCAGGTGAGCGGCTTATTTGCTCTATTACAAAATTAATAAATTTTATGTTTTCAGGCAAAATCAACGCTGATATTGCTTCACTTTTATTTGGTGCTAATTTGATCGCCCCAACTAAAAAGGACGGAGGGGTGAGACCCATTGCTGTGGGGTCAACTTTAAGACGTTTGGCATCCAAAATTGCGGTGAGACATATCAAATCTACATTACAGTCTGTTTTCAAACCTGTGTATACAATTAGGATTTGGCACGAAAGGTGGGTGTGAGGCAGCCGTCCATGCCTTAAAAACCTACCTTTCGTATGATGATTGCGAAATTGTAGTCAAAATTGACGTCAAAAATGCTTTCAATTCAGTTGCCATGCTGACAGAAGTTATAATAATAATAATATTCTTTATTTTTTCTCTCTTCACGAAGGATTACATAGTTATAAAGATAGATACACAAATTATAGCGTTTTGACTAAGATGTACAAAATATGATCCTTTGTCTCTCACAAAGGATCATATTTTGTACATCTTAGTCAAAACGCTATAATTTAATTTTACGTCCATACTAGGATACCCTGTGTGACGGATCACCAGGCTCTCACCCCGAATTTAATCTAATTAACATTACTAAGGTAAATTTTCAAACTCTAGACAAATAATTTTTGATGAAGGAAAAAACAGACATGTTTTAATTAATTAACCAAAAAATAGAGTAAGTAAAAAATAAAAAAATATATGTAAAGTATAATGCGTGTGTAGTGTACAGATGAAGTGTGAGGAGAGGTAGAATCAAGTGTGGGTGTAAGTGTGTACGGTGTTTTTTACAGTCAATAACCCGAAATTATTAACTATTACGAGGGAACAATGAGTAGCTGCTTTGTGGCATAATAGATCAATTTTTGTAACCAGTTTGAGAGTGTTTTTTACAACGCTGTCTGGGTAATAAGTACATAAATGGACAAAATTTAGTTAATTTTGTTATACAAGTAGTTTCCAAGAAAACCAAAACGTCGACGGAAGAAAGCGGTATGGAACCGAGTTGTTGGACAAACTGCGTGTTTACGACGCTTACCTTCAAATAGAGAAGCATTATAGGTAAGAAGATAATGTTTGCGCAAGAGCGTATTTAAAATGAAAAGTTGACGTACAGTTAACACTCCAGTTCGCTCATACAGTTCTCTGGTGGAAAATAAGAAAGGCAGGAAATTACTAACATTAAGAACGGCCCTTTGTGCACGTTCGACACGGAGCATTGATGTTTTTGTCGCACCACCCCATACAGTTATGCAGTACGAGATTAGCGATTGGCATAATGCAAAATAAACTGATCGCAATAAGCAATGCGCACTATGAGTCAAAATGCAAGAAGATGAATGTGCTGTAATTTTGAAATTATCGAGTGAGCATTTAGGTCTTTTTATGTAGAAAGAAATATACTTTGTCTTATCAACATTGAGAGTAAGTCCATTATTAGCCAGCCATGACAACACCAAGTTCTACCCTATAAGTGCACAACTGTAAACCTCGGGCCAGGTGTCGGCGTCAAACAAAAGCGCTGTGTCATCAGCGAAAGTTATGATCCTTCCGCTGGGCATCTTGAGCTCACAGAGATCATTGATGAAAGTCAGAAATGAAGGGGGAACCGAGGACACTGCCCTGTGGGACGCCGTGCGTGACGGGAAGATCACTACTAGTCCACCCGTCTACTCTAACTCTATGGAATCGTTTGGTGAGGTAGTCGGAAAAAACCTTAATTGTGTATCCCTTACACCAACACTCTCCAACTTCCTCACCAACAGTGGGACGGAGACCGCGTCAAAGGCCTAGCCTAGTTAAAAGGTTATAGTATATATAGAGGTTATAGTCAAAAAGGTTATAGTAATCTTTATGGACCTTGCCTAAGCAAGGTCCATAAAGATTACTATAACCTTTTTGTTTTCGTCGAGTTTTCCAGAATCAAACTTAGTTAAGCCGTGAATGGAGTCGCTGGTCGACAAACCAGATCGGAAACCATACTGAGAAGGTGATAGCAGTGAGTTGTCTTCTAGGTAGACAACCAGACGCTTCTTCATGATCCTTTCCAATACCTTAGATAAGGCCGGCAGAATGGAAATTGGTCTATAGTTGTTGACACAGGCTCCGTCGCCACTTTTGATGATGGGGCGAAACTCTGCTATTTTCCAGGCGTTTGGGAATTTGCCGGAGTCAATGGCAAGGTTGCAGATAAAAACGATTGGAGAAATGAGAATCAGTATATCTCTTCAAAATGCTGGTAGAGATGTTGTCATATCCAACAGCACAATCAGATTTCATACTATGAATAATGTGTTCAATCTCTTCCAGGTCCGTGGGGAAAAAAACCATCGAGTGGGGATGAATGTTGAGCGGTGGTGAAGGGATAACAGAACTAAAGCGATCAGCGATACTCTTGCCGATGTTAATAAAAAAAATATTGATTTTATTAGTGGAAGAAATGGGATCCAGAGTATTAATTTAGCTGTCTGGCCTCGTTTTTAGATTTTTGTGTGTGGGTAATGTCTTTTATTCTGTTCTATAACATTTTGTTATTCATTTTTGCCGCAGCCTGAATTTCTAATTTATCATGTTCCCTTTTAATCTTTTTTAAAAGTTCGTTGCAAAAATTTCTATATCTTTTATAGGATACGGTTTGATTGTTAGGATTCCTTTTTGCTTTTTGGTGCAGTTTGTCACGATTTTTACACCGCAATAATCCGGTCGTGATCCAAGGTTTAGTAATTTTCTTACGGTTTGACGTTTTTATAATTTGTGTGTTAGATTGTATAATACTTTTAATAGAGTTAAAAAAAAAACTGCAGCAAGATCAACATCAGTCATTAAATACAAATTATTAAAGTTGAGATTCATAATTTCATGGTCCATTTTTTCGTAATTGAAGCGTTTAATTATTTTAAAGGTTTTGTTTTGAGGTTTACTTAAATCCAAGATAAGGATGACGGCGTCCAAGCATGTTTTTTTTTATGTGTAGATAAAGTATAAGCTGGCAACATGCCATGGGATGCCAAAAGGTTAAGGTAAAGAGCAGAATTAGAGTCTGTGTTGGTCTCCGTGATGTCCATATTGAGGTCCCCCTATTGTAATAAAGTTTTTTTATATTTGAGGTACTACTTAAAAAAAAGTCGAGAGAGGTCAGAAAGTTGTTTAGGTGTTTGTAACAAGCAGGGCGGTAAACTGCTAAAATGGCCGTGTTCTGTCATTAGACAGTTACAATCAGAAATAGTAGGTTCTCCTATGCACACGCGAATATTATTTTTGCAGTAAATAACAACCTTCACCTTCGTTTTGGGTTAGATTATTATTAGTTTAGTAGTAATTGTAACTTTCAAGCGGTGGAATGCGGTGTGCACAAGACAACCAGCATTCCGTCAAAACAATAAAGTCCCAATCTATTTGCGATCTTTGTAGTAATGTAAGTAAACCTGGTGTATTACGTGTTATGCTTCTGATATTTTGGTGAATAACCTTAAGAGAAAGCTCAGAATCAGTTACAATATTTAGACAATTGTCAATATCACAAGTGGACGAACGTGCAATGGAAATATGATCAAGGTCAGAGATTATATCTTTGGTACTATTGAATTTTAATTTGAAGGAATAGTGACATCATATTTTTGTTGATGCTGCAGAGGTAACTTGAAGTTAATACGGCAAATAAGTATTCAATAAACGAATTATCGTTATTTAACAAAGCGACAGAAAACGTCATTGGGTTGTGAATTGCGGGTATGCACTCGTGCGGTGCTTGGAAAAAGTGGTTCAGCATAATATGTAATAACCTAATAACTAATAAAGTAATAAAAGGTTTGTTGTCATTGGTACGGATCAATTCATAGGCGAAGGTATGAAATAATCTTAATTGTGGGGTATGTAGAAAAAGTGTCAGCGCAATAACCCTAATAAATTTCTGTACTACGTAACTGTAGGGCCAATTTAATGGATCACATTTGACACTTCATCAAAATTTAACAACGTAACCTTGTAACGGCGGGCATAAAATATTATTTATTTTTTCGAAGTTTACACACAATTGCTTAACTTAGTTTAATTACGACTACATAATATTTATTGTAATAATGACAAAAGAATGTAATTTTATGATTTACTTTCACTAACTAAGATATACGCTAACTATGCTAGTAATTTATGGTACTAGTCATTGAAACTTAAAGATATATTAGACTATATGAAGTTTTAATTTCTTAATAGGGTTCTTATTTTCGAGTTTAGTTTTGAATCGGTAGGCGTAGTTCAGAGTCATTCATGGGCTGATCTATAATTTTTCTAATGTTTTTCACAACGGTGCGCAGAATTTCCTTGTTTTCATTACGGTCTTTAGGGATATTATTAATTTTAATCGAAGCAGATCGGGAATTACGTTCCATCGATTCAATTTTTGACTTTAAATACAATTTTATTTTTTTATTTTTGGTATTTTCTAGTTCCAATCCGCTCATTCGCTCCAAGAAAGCGTCGTATTTATCAGAAACAAATTGTAGGTCTTTCTTAATATCTTCGGTTCGTTCTTGAATTATGTGCATTGCCGAGTGGAGTTGGTCTAGCTTGTGATTTTGCTGCTGTTGAAAACTTTCGAAAAAAGCCCTAATCTCAGCTACAGATGCTTGGACATCAAGTGTTTCATTGAACTTTCTCTTAAATCTCTGCGTAATGTTCGCCGAACCTTCAGATTTTTCCCGAAGATTTGAAGAGATCTCAATTTGGGGATCAGATCCAAAACCACCGAAATCTGGCTTCGCCAAATTCCAAAACCGACAAAGAAGGTTGCATAGGTGCCGGCACCGGTGTTGCTGGCGGTGGTGTGCGTTGTGTTGCCATATTAGCGAACAATCGGATGTGTAAGTAGTGCGCTGTGTACGTGGTCTGCGTAGTGGAGTGGCAGTTGGGTGGGGCTAATAATGTCCTTGAGGTTGCAAGTTTGACTGTTGAGACGCGTCACGCGGTATGTGTGTGTGCTGGCTGTGCTGGCTACGCTACTCACGTAGATTGTACTTCTTTCCACTAGTTCTGGACGCCTAGTACTCGTACTTTTGTTTCACTCGCGATTTTTAATTTTGATTTAATTTCATAAAAATAGTATATTTTAACCCTTAAACCCTACCCGGGGGTCCAGCAAACCCCAGAGGTTGAATATTTGTAGATATTTTTGCAATAACGAAACGCACTATTGTGCCACTCGAGCTAATCTTTAATTACGTTGGCGGCCATCTTTTCACTAGTCTATCGTCAACGCTTACACAGTGTAGACGGGATTATAGCTATTGATGGGTCTGTCAGACCCCAGGGTAGTAATAACGTAGTATTTTGTCATTTCTTTTTGTCAATAATACATTGGTGAATGCAGTTATTTTTGATACAATATTTTAAAGGGTAAGTTAATATTTTAATGTATTTATTACAATAACAATGGTGTTTCTTTCTTTAGGAACGTATATGGACAAATCTAGCAATTTTATTGTTTCGTTTTAACAGTTTATTCAATATTGTGTTTTATGTCATTGTTTTAGTTTTAGCGATCAAAATTGCGTAAGATGGGCCTACAGATCACTCAGTGGTTGCATGAAGACCAATCAGAAGGTGAAGAGGCCTGTGAAGTCGCTGTTCCTGACCTTGAAAATGATGTTGACGAAGACGGAATTATTGAAGACTTTCGAGCAGAACGTCCGGATCATGATACAGAAGATTCTTCATCGGAAGATGACACTCCTCTGAGTAATTACAGTTCAGGTAATTTTCTTCGTGTCTTACCTGTACAGAATACGGAAGACGAAAACGCGGACGCATCGAGTTCCACAAAAATACGTCCTTCTTTTGCTAAGGATGCAAGTGTGGTGGAAATCAAAGCTTTATTTGGTCTTTACTACTTAGCAGGGGTACTCAACATGAATCACGTCACCACCAAGGAATTGTTTGACAAAAACTCAGGTGTTGGCTATTTTTGTGCCACCATGAGCCAAGCCAGATTTGAGTTTCTGACAAACTGTCTGCGTTTTGACGACCGGTCTACCAGAGAAGAACGACAGCAAAATGATAGATTAGCACCAATTAGAAGCATTTTTTGATCACATTGTCAAAGTTTCGAGTGAAGTATATAAGCCCTTCAGATTGCTGTACATTAGACGAAATGTTATTGGGCTTTAGAGGTAGATGTATCTTCAAAATGTACATTCCGAGTAAACCAGACAAATATGGTATAAAATTTTGATGACTTGCGATGCTAAAACTGCCTATATGTTAGATGCTTTTGTATATTTGGGCAAAGGCTCGTGTCCTACAAATGTACCAGCTGCTCATTTCTTTACTTTGAAATTGACTGAAACAATTCATGGCACAAACCGCAACCTCACTTGTGATAATTGGTTCACGTCAATACCAGTAGTAAAAGAATTGTTGCAAAAGCAGGTGACCCTTGTAGGTACACTACGTAGAAACAAAAGCGAAATTCCAGCTTCTTTTCTTGAGCTAAAAGATCGCGATCGCAACACACATAACAGTTTGCCTTTACAGAAGAACTTACACCTTTGTCTTACTGCCCCCCAAAATCCAAACAAAAAAAAATTGTCCCAATGTTGTCAACTATGCATGCAACAGGAGATCCTGATGCAACGATTCAAGTTCCAGAGAGGATAGAGTTTTATAATAAGACTAAATGCGGAGTCGATTTGATGGATCAGCTATGCCACAAGTACAGCGTATCTAGGAGATCAAAAAGGTGGCCAATGGCAATTTTTTTTGGCCTCCTGAATATAGTAGGTGTTAATTCATATGTCCTGCTAAAAATGGCCACAAAAAGAGCTACAAAAAGACGTCATTTCTTGAAAAAACTTGCCATAGATCTGATCACCCATCAAATGGAAGAACGATTAACATGGCCCTCTTTGCCCATGAATCTTCAAGTTCTCTTAGGTGGAATCTTGCAAAAGAAGCGGCCATTGCAAGAACCAAGTTCTGCTCCCACTGCTAAAAAAAGATGTGCAATGTGACCAAGGGGTAAGGGTCGAAAAACCAAGGTCACCAGTGGCATGTGCCAAAAACCTCTTTGCGGTGAACATACTGAGGCTATGTGTCAAGAATGTGTTACCAAAAACCATTAACAAATTTTTTGTATTGTCTAATAAGCAGATTATTACAATAAATAATAATTGTAATTAAATTGTTTTTTATTTTTTAAGTATGAATTTTTGTATATTGGGGTCCTTAAAACCCCTGGGTAGCAATAGTGTTTCTCCTAGAATGGGTAGGGTTTAAGGGTTAAATAAAAACAGAAAGAGATCGTAATTACGTAATAACGACCGAACACATCGGTGATCCGGGGGGAGAGTTAAAAACAAAATTCTGGAACTATATCAATTACGCAGACTCTTCAAACTTAATTTATTGTTCCCATGAACTTTCTTCAGAGGTCGGCTGTCAGCAGGGCGATTCCCTCGGACCAGAAATTTTTAGCTTGACTATAAATCCCACTATTCAAAATTTAAAATCGAAATTTAACGTTTGGTATTTGGATGACGGAAACCTGGGAGGCGATCTGAACACTGTGTTATCTGATTTATCAGATATTAAAACATATTTCTAAAATATTGGTTTAGAATTAAATTTTAGCAAATGTGAACTCTTTATTCAAAATACTTCTTACGGTTTGGATAATTTAAAGCTCAACTTAAATTTTCTGGCACCCAACAAAAAATAGTAGACAGAAAGTCACTTTGCCTCCTGGGTTCTACCATCTTTGAAGAATCTTTTCCTGATTATATTACTAACACTAATTCCAAATTCCAAAGTCACGCAAATTGTTTACTCGAAATCAGTCCTCATTATGCTCTTGTAATTCTAAAGTTTTGCCTTTTGTCCCTAAATTTACTTATGTGCTTCGCTGTAGCCCTTTTTGGAAACATCCTAATTTGCTTTCACCAATAGACGATTTAGTCAAAACTAGTTTAGAAATGATTTTAAATATTCAGCTCAATGAACCATCTTGGTTACAAGCATCCCTCCCTATTCGGTTTGGCGGCTTAGGAATCCGCTACTTTCGAGTGTTGCTTCCCCAGCCTTTTTATCGTCCACCCATAGCACGTCACGTCTCATAGGTAATGTCCTAAGGGCTTTGCCCACAAACTATGAGACTGCGGGCTTGGAGGATGCCAAGAATGCTTTCCAAATTTCATGTCCGGGTAAAGAATTTCCAGACAACCCAAAATCTCAAACGAGCTGGGACGATATTTATTGCGATTTAACATACAAATCGATTTGGAGCCACAGTTCAGGTCCGGATCGCGCAAGACTTTTGGCGGTCGGAGCTAGAGAGGCCGGTCATTGGCTATGTTCTTCATGATGAAACCATATTCACATTGTTAAAATTTTAAAAAGTTTGATGTCATGCTCGATAGATGGCGTTGGCGTCGAAATAGATCGCGATATGGTTTCGTTACAACGATTTGCTAGGGTCTCACAATTTTAAATCAAATACACCAGCTTAGATCAGTACTAGTGATGGATTAATTAGCATTAGCATTCATTGTTAGCTTGCGAAAGCTCATTTAGCATTTAGCAAATTAAAGGTAGTTGCGAAATTCTGTGAAATTAAAAAATTACGAAAATTAATTTCAATTTTCGTAATTTTTTAATTTAATGACTATCATACGTCAGACTCGTCAGAGCGTCGGCGCACGCAGCGGTAGTAATGATGAGTCCCTCACTCATGAGGTCCCTCGTTTGAGGTCCTCGTGATCGCAAATTGAAAGAGTTACTCGATTTTCAACAATGAACCACCTCATTACCTCACCTCACCTCATTCGTTCACGCGTCCTCAAAAATTGATATTGACAATATGAAATTGTGGCGAGGGGTGGGGCGAGCGAGGTGAGGCGTGAAGCGTGACTCGCGAGTGAGTATTGAGAGGTTGAGTGATGAGCTCCTCAACGAGTGAGCGAATGAACCGATTTAAAAAATTGTATAGAATTAAAGAATGAGTGAGGTGAGGTCTGGTCTCGAAATTTTGGCAGCATAATAAATATTAACATTATGATTTTGGTATGTACCTAATGAAATAATGTAAGTATGTAATGATGTTTGTTGTGTCATGTGTGTGTGGTGAGTGTGATACTGATGTTTGGTAGGATATTATTTAGATTAAAGTACGAACACAAACAAAACAAAAGTCGACGTAATTGTTACAACAAAATCACGTGCACCTCCAAGGTCAACATTACGTAAACTGTTAAAATTAGTATGTAACATTATTATTCAAAACGAATTTTAAAGAAATTATTTTTATTTCAGTTATGGTTATTTATTATGAACTCTAAAAGCATCAGCATTTAGATTGATAATCAAGTGTCATTGAGTCGTTTATTTTGGCGATCTAAAATTTATGAGCGAAAGAAAACGATATGTGTGAGAGATGAGAGAGATTTGCTTAATCGGACGGAGAGTCGTGAGTACTCGTGAATGTCGTCGCGCCCGCCCGCCTCGCTCCCTCGCACGTTCGGCTGAGTTCGGCTCGGACTCACGACTCGTGAGGTGAATACGCCGTTGAGGATTCCTCAAATCCTCACCTCAAATGAGGGGTACCTCGTGAGGACCTCACGAGACAAAATGAGGTGCTCCCTCAACCTCAAATAAAATTGATGAGTTACCCATCACTAAGCGGTAGCGTGCGCTCTCCGTCGCACCCACGGGAAGTCGGGAATACTAAATATATCGGTTTCACGTGACAGTGACCTTGTTCGCTGCGAACTTACGAATAATGGGTTAAGCACGGGAGAGGACCGCGAGCCGCGCGCTAGCAGTAAGACCTGTCGCAAGACGCTCCGTTAAAATTAAATATTTTCTGTTTATTTATAAGTCATATTAATACAGTTCTACACCAACAAAACAGTGCTTAAGTTACAACACGTATTGGTAAAATAATATCTATAAGTTATTCATCAAATGCGAAGAAATAAGTAGTTTAAAATTCAAAAGAAGCAACACAACACCAAACAATAGTGAGTCACATCTGCGCGAGCTGCTCCTATTCGTCGGTTGGTGGTGAGTCAGAACGCGCGAAGCGGCTCGGTGCGCTACCATATATGGTCACAAATCGACAATTTGCCCCGCTCACTAAGACCGAGTGTCGGTCGCATCGATCGTTCAGAAACATTATTTCAACACATCATTCTAAGTTGATTTGGTCTAGTGGTAACAACACCGGTTTGAGACGTGTGTCGCAAGTTCAAACCCGAGCGACGAAAGCACTTTTTGTGATTTTAAATAATTTGAAAATGTCGTGCACTTTGAATAAACGGGTAAGCAGTGACCGCAAGACAGCACAAGTTACTTGTAACATTTGCAAGAAATGTGTTAGTATCAAAAGCACTGCTCTATGTTCAATTTGCAAAAAAAGATATGAATTTGACTGTGTGGGATATCCAGAATCCACTTATCGCTTAAAGGACATCGAGGAAAGAAAAAAGTGGAAATGCACTATTTGTATAAAAAACAAAACAGACACAAATGGTGATGCAGCTACATCTAACATAACACTTAGAAGAAAGCATAACGGATCAAGTAAACCTTCTTCTTCTCACCAGCAGATGATTCCCAAGCAAAATTTTGTATTAAATGAGAATATTTCTCAAATACCGGCCACCCCAGTACTTGTAGAACATGCAAACAACTATGATAAATTCGTGGCAAATATATCTACGGAAAACTCCTTCGAATCTCTGCCGCTAGATGAATATATCGATATTTTGTCTCATACTTTGAAAAGAAATCCACAACTATTTAGAAGCTGTCCAAATCTTAGATCCAACCACTTTTATTTAATAGAAGAATTAGAAAATAAAGTATCTGCACTGACGAAAAACTTAGAAATTGCTGAAAATGAAATAGCTAACCTTTTATCAGAAAACTGCTCTCTTAAAAAACAAATGTCTATGTATGGCACTCAAATTAATCAACTTAAAGATATTTGTAAATCAACGCCCAAAAGAACATCACAGAAGAAAAGGACTAAAGATTCCATACAAACTAAATTAGACTTCTCAGAGCAAATAATTAGTCCTAACGCACAATGTTCACAAGCTAAAGAAGACAATGCAATCCAGGAAATTAACAATGATATGACTGAAAGGATATCAGTGGACTGCTCAAATAAACAACGACATGTAAACGTCAAACGCGCAAGCCAATTATAACGTAATTCAAAAAGAAATATCTACATAATTGGAGACGAAAAAGTAAGAGGTCTATCAGCAAATCTAATGCACACTAAGACTGGTAAATGGAATGACAAGTACAACATCGAGGGTAAAGTCCAACCTTATGCTTCATCGAGCGAGATCCTACGAAATTCGGATGTTCTATCAAGCACCCTATCTGACAACGATATCATCATACTGTCAGTTGGTAAACATGATACAAATCCCTACATGTTGTTAACCAATCTATGTAGTACACTGTGTAGTTTAAGCAATTGTACAATATTGTTGTTGAATGTTTCACAAAATAGATATCTTAATGTTAAAAAACTTAATCATGAACTAAGATTGTTTACCAAAAACTTTAAAAATTGTAAGTTTGTTGAAGTTAATGGATGTCAATTACGAAAAGAAGCTCTCAGAGATAGATTTAATAACCTTTAAGCTTAATATAGAAATTGATTTTATGCAATACGAAAAAAGTTCCTCAAAATTAGGTTTAATTGATCAAAACTCACTTCATGACACTAGTAAGAAGAGCAATACATTTTTTCGTTCCTAACTCCCCCATTCATAAAACTTCAATAAATACTGACAACTCAAAACCAGATGGCCGACATGGTGACGTGCGAATCTTACACCAAAATATAGCCGGTATCTGCAACAAACTAGCCATGTTAGAAGTAGCTTTATCTGAATTATTAGAAAACAATAAGGAGGCTGATATACTATGTTTTAGTGAAACTTTTGTTAAACAAGGCTCGGAAGCTAACATTAAACTTGATAATTTTAAATTAGCTGCAGTATTTAGTCGAGATAAATGTAGAGGGGGAACATGTATTTTGACTAATAGGATGTTTAACACCAAAACATTGAGTATTCCTTCAAATCTAGCTACGAAATTTTATTTTGAATGCTGTGGCGTAGAGATTATTGGTTTGAGCCTGATAGTTGTTAATGTTTATAGAATACCTGATCAGAGAAAGGCACAAATGAGTATCTTTCTTCATAAACTTGACATTTTGTTAAATTACTTGACAGACCAATACAAAAGAAAGAAAATAATAATTTGTGGTGATTGGAATATCGACATTTTAAAACATAGCTTTGCAGCGAAGGAACTTTTAAGCATACTTCATAACTATAATTTTGAAGCTCACATAAAATCACCAACACGGGCGAACTCTTGCATTGATCAAATCGCCAGTAACGTTAAGAATGTTCAGGCAGAAATTTATCACCTCGGCCTGTCAGATCACGAAACAGCACAAACGATTACTATAAAAGCGAAAAAACACAAAACAATATCTTATTGGTCTGAATTGAAGCGTGACTACTGTTCGGATAATCTCGTTAAACTTTGCGAATGTATGTCGTCTCTTTCATTTTTGGAAACATTTAACTCTGACACTGTATCAGAAGCTTTTAATTCATTTTATGGAACATTTACTTTATTTTACGATCTGTGCTTTCCGGTAATTAAGGTTAAAGTTAATGATAAACCAGTCACACAAAACTGGATAACGAAAGGCATTAAAAAGTCTAGTCAAACGAAACGTCGGCTATATCAAAAATTCATAAGTAGTAAAACTAATAAAAAACACAATGAGAAAAACTATAAACTTTATTCTCGTGTGTTTAAACGATGTGCACAGAAAGCACATAAAATTGTGATGACAAGGCGAATACAAAAGCATAAAAATAAATGTAAAGCTACTTTGAATGCTATTTCCTCAACTATAAGTAATAATGACCTATTTAAAAATGACATTGACGAATTAAATTTAAATAATGTGACATACAGGGTGTCCCGTAAATAATGGATCAAACGTAACGGGTAGGTATCTTACCTCATTTCCAACAACTAATTTGAACAGTAAAAAAAAAACCGATAAGGTAACCAAGAAATTTTTTTTTTTCGATTTTTACTATTTTCTGTACCAGCATTCAGTGTTTTTAATGCTGTTGCTGCAAATGTTGACAAAAATCACACCTAAATATGATACATATTTAGGTGTGATTTTTGTCAAACATTTCTGAATAGTTTACTAATGTTATAAGATACCATTTTTTTAAATAACATTTTATTTGCCTTAGAAAAAAAATCTTGAATTGAAAAGTTTTGTTTTTACGATGAAAAGACCAGAATTGGAAAAATTCTCCTGTAAAAAAAATGTATGACACCAAAGTGTACCATTATTTTAAAAACTTGTAAAATTACTAAGGTTTGCAAATTGGTATAAAACTTACGTCTAGTCCTTGCGGTTACAAAGATATTGCTATGAATGTGATGAAGAAGACAGAACAGAAATTAAAATGGTACAATCTAACTTTTCTTTCTCGCAATGGCTTATGCTTGTAATCTAAGCATGTGGTTAAGCGTGTAGCGTAATTCCGAGCCGATGACGTCATCTGTTCGGAATTTGGGACCGCTACCTGCGGAGTTGCACCTCACTCAGTGTGAAAGGGATAGATAGCGCCGCTTTTGTATTTTTGGTAAATCGGTGTGTTTGTGCAGGTATTTTTTTTCCTTCACCCTTCACTCATACAGGGCTTCATTGTTGCATGATTTTATTTGTTTAGTTGACACGAATCTCTCTTCGAGTTGATACGTACGTCAGACTACTTTCGCTCCCGCTGTGCCTAACTGTTGTGTTCCTTAAAATTAAACTTGTGCTGTGTATTCGGACTTTGCTTTGCCTAACGATTTGGAACTGTTTGTGTTTTTGACGAATGACTTGGCAATCCTACGGACTTCGAAAACAATCATTTGTGTGCAGTAGTACGATGCCTCGTTACGAGTACACGCCACGGGAGTATGCCGAAATGCATTTTATCTACGGAGAAGCAAGAGGTAATGCCAGGGCGGCCGCAAGATTGTATCGTGAAAGATACCCGAACCGGGATCGACATCCCGACTATCGCGTATTCATTAGAGTGCATAACGCGCATCTTGAGGGAAGAATTCTTGGCACCGGAGTTGGGGGTGCCAGTGAAGGGCGACCGTCACAAGTCAATGACGAAATTATTATTCGAGAAATCGAGGAAGATTCGTCGGTCTCAATTCGCGTCATAGCGCAACGCACAGGTATTCCAAGATCGACGGTACATCGCGTTCTAAAAAGGCACCGGTTGCACCCATATCACGTGCAACGTGTTCAAACGCTGACGTCACGTGATTACCCGCAAAGAGTAGCATTTTGCCAAAGGATGCTTAGAATGATACGGGCGGACCCACAGTTTTTTAATAAAATTTTTGGAGTGACGAGTCTTCATGCCGGCGAGATGGATATCTCAATTTATATAATTTGCACAGTTGGCAGCTTGTAAACCCAAATTTGATGCGAGAGGACAGGAGCCAACATCAATTTAAAATAAATTTATGGGCAGGAATAATAAATGGGCAAATAATAGGGCCCTTTGAACTACCAGCAACTCTAAACGCCGAATACTATCTGCATTTTTAAGGAATGAGTTGCCAACGTTATTAGAAAATATTCCAGAAGACGTGCGGCAAGCAATGTGGTTACAAAATGATGGTTGCCCCGCTCACTATGCGACGGCAGTAAGGGCGCAACTCAATGAAACTTACCCTGACAGATGGATCGGCCGATTAGGACCAATTTTGTGGCCTCCGCGATCTCCGGATTTAAATCCCTTAGATTTTTTTATTGCGGATGTTTAAAAGACAAAGTTTACAAACAACGAATAACGTCGGAAGAAGAATTACGTCAGCGCATCCAATCTGCTGTATCAGAAATAAACAACAGCCATTTTGTCCGTCGGATAAGAGCTTCCTTTATTAGGTGGTGCAGACTTTGCATTCTCGTAGGGGGACGTCAGTTTGAACATTTACTGTAAAAACAAAATAAACGATTTATTTGTACTTTTTTTTTAATTTAACCTCCTAATTTTTTCATACGCTGAGATACCTAAACATTTTTAAGAAAATAGTTTAATTGTGCACACTTTTTCAAATTTTATTTTATTTCGTAATTTGGCACCTCTGTCAGATTCATAGCAATATCTTTGTTACGACAAAGACTAGGCGTAAGTTTTATACCAATTTGCAAACCTTAGTAATTTTACAAGTTTTTAAAATAATGGTACACTTTGGTGTCATACATTTTTTTTACAGGAGAATTTTTCCAATTCTGGTCTTTTCATCGTAAAAACAAAACTTTTCAATTCAAGATTTTTTTTCTAAGGCAAATAAAATGTTATTTAAAAAAATGGTATCTTATAACATTAGTAAACTATTCAGAAATGTTTGACAAAAATCACACCTAAATATGATACCATTTGCAGCAACAGCATTAAAAACACTGAATGCTGGTACAGAAAATAGTAAAAATCGAAAAAAAAAAATTTCTTGGTTACCTTATCGGTTTTATTTTTTACTGTTGAAATTAGTTGTTGGAAATGAGGTAAGCTACCTACCCGTTACGTTTGATCCATTATTTACGGGACACCCTGTATAATAATCCATTGGACATCTGTAATTTATTTAATAACTATTTTATTAATTTGACATCCAATCAGCCAATTAATTCTAATAATGTTAAGCTAAATCAAAATAACAAAAATTTTAATACTATTTTCTTGAACCCTGTAGACGCGATAGAAGTATATAAAATCATTATGTCCCTAAATAATAGCAAGACTAGTGGATATGACGGCATTGCCACGCAAGTTCTGAAAGCGTGTGCTACCTGGATATGTCATCCAATATATAAAAAAAATATCTTTCTCGGACGCATATAATAAATTTATCTTTCTCGGAAGGTCTATTTCCTGAGCAGTTAAAAATGTCTATCGTGAAACCACTTTTTAAAACGGGAATTAAGTCAGACCCTAATAACTATCGTCCTATCACCATAGTACCTATTATGTCTAAAATTTTTGAAAAGGCAATGCTTATCAGGTTAAATAATTTTCTCTATACACATAAAATATTATGCAAAGAGCAATTTGGTTTCCGTAAGGGTAGTTCAACTGCTCTTGCAATCTTTAACTTGATTAAACTTGTAACAGAAAGCATAAATAATGGCAATCCACCGGTGTGTCTCTTCTTAGATATGAGCAAGGCCTTTGATTTTGTGAATCATACGAAGCTCTTAAACAAATTGGACTTCTACGGCATAAGAGGAATAGCTCATGAATGGTTAGCTAGCTATCTAAGAAACAGGAAACAGTGTACCGAGATATCCAAACTTGTAAAGAAAAATTACAAAATTTATACCAAAGAGATTTTTACTTCAATAGCAATAATAAATAAGTGTGGTGTGCCTCAGGGTAGCATTCTCGGTCCTTTACTTTTTTTGCTATATATAAATGATCTTCCGGAGGCCATTTTGCAGAAATGTATCCTTTTTGCAGATGATACTACAGTTATTATAAAATGTCACGACAAAAAAGATTACAAATCAGTCACCGAAAAGACCCTATCAGATGTAATAAGTTGGATGGAGAGTAATAATTTGAATTTAAACATTAGTAAGACGAAATCAATACAATTTAACTCCTATAATACCAAACAATTACCTTTGGACATTAATTACAAAGATGAAAAAGTACATCAATTGGATTAATTAAAATTTTTAGGACTTATTGTAGATAAACATCTAAATTGGAAATGCCATGTGGAACATATTTGTCAGAAAATTGATAAGTTTGTGTTTGCGTTGAAAAAGTTAAGGCAAAATGTATCTGTAGAAGCTGCTCTTTCGGCTTATCACGGCTATGTGTCATCTGTCCTAAGCTATGGACTTATAATGTGGGGCAACTCGACCGATTCTGACAGAGTTTTCAAGCTTCAAAAACGTTGCATTCGGGTTATAAACAAAGCATGGTTCTTAGATAGTTGTAAACCTCTCTTTAAAAAATGTAACATTCTTCCACTACCCTGCATGTATATAAGAGATATCTGCGTTTTTACCAAGAATCACTCGCATTACTTTAAGCAACGTAGTGAGGTTCTACCAAGACAAAAAAGGGCTAAGTTTCACAACTTATTGTATCAACCACCAAGTCATAAAGATATTTATAAAAAAAATGTGTTTAATATGTGTATACAGATTTATAATAACATTCCAAATGGTTTAAAATTGTTGCAGGGTAATCTATTTAAAAAAAATTTACCGTTTGGCTACAAGAGAATTGTTTCTATAGCATTAAGGAATTTATGGAATTTAAAAATTAATGTTAGGGTACATACCTAACATTAATTTTTAAATTCCATAAATTCCTTAAATATTGAATGAAAATGAATAATTGAGTTTAGAATAATTGTAATAATATTAATTGCATGATAATAATTAAATAAATAGACGTAAGTAAATAATTTGCACGCTTGCTTGCAGGCAGAATACAAAGACTTTTAGGACATAAGATCTTTCCTTGAATTTGTATGTATTTTCTAGCAAATAAACGTTTTTGATTTGATTTGATTTGATTTTGAGCAATTGTTATCTTATTATCTTTGATTTGTGCGTACTTAAGGTTGTACATTGAATGAATGCTTGTGCTTGTTTAATGTATTTAAATTATGGATGGTGCGAAGCATGATGTTTAGAAATTATTACCTTATTGTCTTTGATTTGCTCGTACTTAGAGTCGTGTATTGGTTGAATGAATGCGTGATTGTTTAATAATAATATATTTGCGTAGTACGCGCGTGGCGCGCGTCTTTTTGTGTTCGTTCAGTACGTTTTAGCAAGTGATAGTGAGATTTTGGTTTACGTATTCGTTAAACAGTACTTACATTCTTTCGTTTTGTGCATAATATTGTACTTATAGATAATTGCGTGAACTTAATACGTGAGATAGAGAAGTGGCATGTATAAAAGTGTAAATACAAATTTTAAGTTTAGTATATAAATATTTTAGTGTAAATAAACTGTTGAACGGACTTGAACGTGACAATGTCTCACCGAACTAAGACTATATGGGATTATTTTTCTAATATTGTTAGTGAAAATAAAATTGCTAACTGTAATCAGTGCTCTAAAAACCTTTCTTACCGAACATCAATCACCAATTTAAAAATCCATTTAAAACTTAAACACATTGGCCATTACAATAACTTTTTGGTCGAATGTGAACCGACTCGGTCCCGTTCAGTACAGGTGCGTCAGGTGCAGAATGCTGATAATTATGTATGTGATCAATCTTAACACATTACATAAGCAAGTGTACTAGCACAAATAAAACGTTATCGGCGAGTAAACTAAACGCACGCTAGGAGACGTCCTAAGGCGAACGCGCTTTTTAATTCGCATAATTTAGCAAAATTCACATACTTCATTATTATCAATTATCGTCATATTATCAATTATCGTCATATTAGCAAATAGCATAGCAATAGCAATTATCATGCTAAGACTCACGAATTAACATGTTAATGAAATTTATTTGAAATCGCATTAATTGCCATTACTAATCAGTACACGATTGTGGTTTTATTTTCAACCCTATTAGTGTTCACATAAGTTCATTAGTTCAAAACATTACCAGCTCGGTAATAAACATTGGTCCATCGACCCTGGATCAGACCCAGACAGAGTCTGAAATTTTTGAAGTTAACGGTGCCAGCTTTGGACCGCACCCCAGTGTACTCGCAGTGGATCGCTGCAACAGGAGTACCGGGCATCCCGCAGTGGCAGCATTGTTTCGTCCAGCAAAGTGAACGAGCTCAGCCGCTGTGGAATTGTTAGTTCAACGTGACGCCACAGAGGGCGCTACTAGTAGTTCATCAGAAGTCAAGTGTTCGGGTTTAGGCGGCAGCTTCAGCAAGGTGAACGAAGATCGGCATCAGCAACCGGCAGTTGAAGTTCAAAGTGACATCACAGAGGGCGCCACCAGTTTACTACGAATTTAAACCAACTTGCAAGTGTGAGTGAAGTGCAAACGTGAGTACAATACAATAAATAAAAGAAGCAGTGATTAAGAAGATTTTGCCAAGCAATTTTGAACTTTATTTTAAAGAAGATTTTTACTTTTATATTTTAAAAATATTTTAACTTAGCTTTAAAATTGTGCATGTTAGATAAGGACTTAGAATAGTTTTATAAAAACGGTGGAACGGGGAACCTACGCCCGATTTCTACCAGAGTGTGTTTTAAAAAACACTTGTAAATTTTTCGCCGCTATTGAGACTCAGAAATAATTGGTACATTATTTTTCTTTAGTAACAAACTTGTAAGTTTTACGTCTCAATCTAGGTTTATTTTATAAAGTTGGGTTGGAGTTGCTTAAATAAATTGTATGGATGAACTTTACATAGTTTATTATATCTGTAGTGACACACACACACACCTTTTGTAACCAGAGACGACGCTTACGATTTGTAGCGAGTCCCCCGCTACCTTAGTCGTCTCCAAGTTTTTGTGTAGAGCAGTTGTTGCATTAATCAGTGTAAATTGTGCAGCTATTACTGACAATATAGACACCAAGTTTTACCTAACCTTCTGGACTTTCATTTGTACTACTCCCGGACGAATAAGTAATTTGTAGACACGATAAACTACAAAAGTGGTGACCCCGACGTGATCGTGATTTCAAAAAACGATAACTAGAAAAGTGACACTATTTGAACACTAGTATCCTCGTGAAGAACTTCGTGAGTGCGCAATCGTGAGAAAAAATGGCCACGTCTAACTCGAGCGAAGTTGCTGACCTGGCGTCAATTACAGTGTCGTCAAGGATACCTGACTTTTGGACGCATCAGCCGAGAGTATGGTTTATAAGGGCGGAAGCAACGTTGGCCCCGCAAAAACTTGGAGACGCCTCAAAATTTGACTTAGTAGTGTCGAAGTTGGGAAACGACGTCGTGGCTCAGATAACCGACTTCCTCGTAAATCCGCCAGAAACAAATAAATATGCTAAAATATGCTAAGATAAATATTAGCTGCAGTGGCTGACGATGTTCACGAGGCAGCGAAAACTAACACCGTGGCGGCGATAGTGGAAAAGCAAGAACAGACATCGTCAGACAAAGCGATACTTGCCGAAATTGCTAAACTAAGTGCGAGATTCGAGAAGCTGGAGAAACGACATAACAACGATAGATCTCGTAGCAAGAGCCGTAGCCGTTATCGTACAGCAAGGACGAGGAGCAATACACGGGACAGCGCGAGGAAACCCAATTGGTTATGCTTTTATCATTTCCGGTACGCCGAAAAAGCGCGGAAGTGCGTAAAACCTTGTGCGTGGGAAAATAAAGCGGGAAACTAGAACCGGTGCAGCCGACGGCGGAGATCTGCACCGTTATATCTACCCACCGCCTGTGTGTTTCGGACTCGAACAGTGGTTATAAATTTTTAGTGGATGCGGATATTTCAGTTTTACCAGTGAGCAAAATAAATCGACAAACTCCAAGTAATCGTTTTAAATTATATGCCGCAAATGGCACCGAAATCAAGACTTATGGCATGAAGACCCTGGTGTTGACCTTACAATTGCGTCGTAGCTTCCGATGGGACTTCGTGGTCGCAGACGTCAAGCAACCTATATTGGGCGCCGATTTTTTAAGTTATCACAAGCTATTAGTGGACCTCAGCACAAAGAGGTTGATCGATCAGGTAAACGAATGTAATATTACCGCTTCGATTGTCAGTAGTTATCAGCCTTCAATTAAAACCTTGTGTAGTAAACATCCGTATTATAATGTTATCGCTGCTCACCCAGACATTACTAGGCCTACATCGTTTAATGACCCACCCAAACATTCAATTTTACATTATATAGAGACCACAGGACCACCTGTTTTTGCCAGGGCCAGACCCTTAGCCCCCGATCGGTATATTAGAGTAAAAGAAGAGTTTCAGCGTATGGTAGAGATGGGAATATGTAGGCCTAGTAAAAGTTGTTGGGCAAGCCCGTTGCATGTCGTTCCAAAAAAGAACGGTGAAATAAGACCTTGTGGTGATTATAGAAGACTTAATGCTATTACCAAACCGGACCGATACCCTGTAACGCGACTACAGGATTTTACCTACATATTAGCGAACAAAAACATATTTACGCGATTAGACGTAAACAGAGCATATCATTTTATACCAATTAATCCGAGTGACGTAGAGAAAACCGCAATAATTACGCCTTTTGGTCTATATGAATTTACCAGAATGAGCTTTGGGTTACGTAATGCAGCCCAAACGTTCCAACGTTTTATGAGCACCGTAGTACTGCAGGGATTAGATTTCTTGTACACATACATCGATGACGTAATAATCGCCAGCGACAACGACTCTCAACATAGGGAGCATTTAAAAATTGTTTGCGAAAGATTTCAACAGTTCGGTATCACTATCAACATTCCCAAATGCGAATTTGGACAGGAAACAGTAGATTTTTTAGGTTTTCATGTGTCGCGTAACGGTATTAAGCCTTTAGATTCAAGAGTTCAGGCAATAGTAGAATTCCCTAAGCCAGAAACAATAGAACAATTGCGTAGGTTTTTAGGCATGCTGAATTTCTACCGACCACATATACCAAAGGCAGTAGAGTCACAAATGGAACTTAATAAGGTTATTCATCATGCCAAAAGAAACGATAAGTCTAAAGTACCATGGGACGATAGCGCGAATTTAGCATTTGAACAATGTAAACTAAGCCTACAGAAGGCGGTTACATTGTCGCATCCCCGTAACGATGTTCCTATTTCATTAATGTGTGATGCAAGCGACACGTGCGTCGGCGCGGTACTACAGCAACACATCGAAGGTAAGTGGCAACCGTTAGGATACTTCTCTAAAAAATTATCAGAAACGCAAAAGAAATATAGTACGTGTGACCGCGAACTTTTGGCGATATACATGGCAATTCAGTACTTTAGAAAATTATTTGAAGGTCGCGAACTCATTGTGTTTACAGACCATAAACCTTTGACTTATGCCTTTTCCAAATTAAACAGTAACGCAGAAATACCTAGACGGACTCTGCAGTTGTTATTCATAAGCGAATTCACAACGGATATTCGACACGTAGGCGGGCAACAGAACGTTGTAGCTGACTCGTTATCACGTGTCGCAGAAATATGCTGCCCAACCGCCATTGATTTCGCAGAATTAGCAGTAGCGCAGGAAGGCGACGATTATATTATACGAATGGCGTGGGATAGTAATACGAGCAGCAAAGTTATTATTAAGAAAATTACCAGTCCAATGATAAATAAATCAATTTATTGTGAATTGTCAAAAGAAATAGCTAGACCTTATTTACCAGTAAGTTTTAGACGTAAAGTTTTTGATAATGTACACAACCTGAGTCACCCAGGTATTCGAGCAACGAAAAAACTATTAGTTCAAAAGTACTTTTGGCCAGGCATGAACACAGACATAGCCATATGGGCTAGAGCTTGTATAGGTTGTCAAAGAGCAAAGGTTCAGAAACACACAATTTCTGACTTAGGACATTTTCCATTTAGCGATAGATTGGAACATATTCATATTGACTTAATACGGCACATAATTCGTTACATCAGCGGAAGGGTATAGGTATTGCCTAACGATTATTGATCGTTTTACGAGATGGCCGGAAGCCATACCATTAAAGGATATAACTGCAGAAACAGTTGCCAAGGCCCTATTTGAAGGATGGATCTCTAGATTTGGTTGCCAGTAAAACTTACCAGTGACCAAGGCAGACAATTCGAGAGTAATTTGTTTTATCAACTAATGAAAATATTAGGCATAGAGAAGACCCGGACCACGGCGTTCCATCCGCAAAGTAATGGAATCGTCGAAAGGTGGCACCGGTCACTCAAGGCCGCATTAATGGCTACAATGAACACAAACTCATGGGTTAATGATTTGCCTACAGTTTTGTTAGGACTACGAGCCGCCATCAGGAGCGATACTGGACATAGCGCGTCAGAATTAGTCTATGGGCGTAATGTTAGGTTGCCAGGAGATTTCTACGATACTGATCGCAACGTTGATATAAATTTAGACACATACGTAGGGAAACTACGAGAGTCGATTAGCAGGTTCAAATCAACCTCCCGGGAAAAGGTCAGTCACAGCCAGCACCGGCTAAACAAACTCCAACTCAACCAGCTCAGCATTCCTACTAATCGTTAATTAAGATTTTCTTTATGTAACCAGTGTCCATCCGTATACCTAATGATTTAGTTTAGAAAAAATCTAGAATGTATCTTAAAGGTAAAATTATGTGTACTACAAAATGTTTAATACCTTTATTTTTAAGTTGGATAACGATAACACATATGTAATGTAACACCTTTTTTTATCGTCAGCACAGTACGCTGACGCGCTCATAATTGTATTTAGTCAATTCTGCATAACGGACATACAGGTTGTTGTTTTATGTATAGTTTGGATGTTGTAATGAATTAGTAAAATTTTTTTTTGGCAAAATTTGGGGGGAATACTGTAGTGACACACACACACCTTTTGTAACCAGAGACGACGCTTACGATTTGTAGCGAGTCCCCCGCTACCTTAGTCGTCTCCAAGTTTTTGTGTAGAGCAGTTGTTGCATTAATCAGTGTAAATTGTGCAGCTATTACCGACAATATAGACACCAAGTTTTACCTAACCTTCTGGACTTTCATTTGTACTACTCCCGGACGAATAAGTAATTTGTAGACAAATAAACTACAAAATATCATTATACTGTTGTTTTAATCAATTTTAAACACTTATTTTGAGTATTATTGTTGTTGTTCAGGATGGAAGGTCAAATTAATATATTGAAAGACCTTCAAAATGTTATTCAAAAGGCTTTTACTAATTTTAAAAAGAGTCCAAAGGATAGACTGACAGTAGAATATACAGAGACAAGGCTTGAATTATTAGAAAATGATTGGTCTTCATTTAAGGAAACCAAATCCCAACTTTATGGACGTTTTAAGTTAGAAGACATAGGTCAAAAGGTGGTCGATATATACGATTCCACCGAAGATACATATATATCATGTAAATGTCTGATGAAATCAACGTTAAATAAGATTAACCCAAGGGAACCGCTACCACAAAGTAGTGGATCTAGCAATGATAATTCTTCTAAGTCATCCAATTCATTTGTAATGTTGCCCAAGATAACAATTCCCAATTTTTCTGGCAAATACAGTGAATGGACAGCCTTTCACGATCTTTTTAAGTCGCTTGTACACAATAACACATCGTTAGATAATGTGCAAAAACTGCACTATCTTAAAGGCCACCTTACTGGTGAAGCCGAACAATTGATTAGACATACACCAATCACAGATGCCAACTACAGTGAATGTTGGTCTCAGTTAGAAAAGCGTTATGCTAATAAAAAGTACCTAGTCAATTGTATTTTAAAAGGTTGTTCACCCAAAAACGATTGAATGTAGAATCAACTACCGCATTAAAGGAGCTGTTGGATACCACAAGTGACTGTCTTAATGCGCTTTAAAATCTGGAAATCAATGTGAGCACATGGGACGCTATCATCATCCATATAGTAACGTTTAAATTAGACAATGAAAAGCGAAAACAATGGGAGTTAAGCAGTTCTAACGATTCCAACAACGATTTGCCCACCTTTGAGGAACTTAAGATATTTATTGAAAGTCGTTTCCGCGCATTGGAATGTATAGAGCCGAGGAAAGCCATGGCTCACCAGGCCAGTAATAGTTCACAGGTTCATAGTTCAAAAGCAATGCTGGCCACCAAGTCGTTCGGTATGCGTTGCGGATACTGCACGGAAGTCCACAAGCTCTGTTTCTGCAAGCAATTTGCAAAACCACCCATAGAAACTAGACGCGAATTTGTAGCAAAAAATAAAATATGTTTTAATTGTCTATGAAGCAATCATAGAGTTCATGACTGTAAAAAGCAGACCGTCTGTAAAGTCTGTAATAAGCGCCACCATTCATTGCTACACCCTAATGGAGAACCTAACGGAGAGCATGAAGGCCGAGATGCTACCGTAAAGCCGGCTATAGATAATACTAGTTCTTCAACTAGTGGTAATCCGATAGTCGCATGCTTGTCTACGGGCAAGGTCTCCAAACCCAGGCAGGTTTTATTAGCCACAGCGTTAATAAAAGCCGAGTCCAAGACGGGTGAATTTCAAACAGTTCGAGCATTACTAGACCAAGGTTCACAGGCTTGTTTTATTACAGAGGCCACAGTCCAACTTCTTAGACTAAAGAAAATTCCAGTCAGAGGTCTCGTTTCAGGCTTAGGTGATGATAGATCAACCATTGCGAAGCACATGGTAAACCTGACAATTGAGTCAGCAATTGATCTTGATTTTCACCTTAAAATAAATGCCTATGTTTTGAGTAGGATCACCTCATATTTGCCTGAGAGAAGTTTAAATACGAGTTCATTGGATTGGATTGCCATCAATAATCTGTGTCTAGCAGATCCCAATTTCAACACACCCAATAGAATAGATATTCTTTTGGGTGCAGAAGCTTACTGCTACATTGTGAAGGAAGGTATAGTCAAGAGTCCATCTGGTACTCTCACCGCACAGAGCACTACTTTAGGGTGGGTCCTTTCAGGTGTAGTCAGTCCAAGTAGTGAGAGTTCAAAGCAACACACAAAAAATATAAAGGTACATTGTGCACAGTTCAACGAAGATGATATTTTAAAGAAATTCTGGGAGATAAAAGAACAAATTAGTGCAAAGAAATTACTTAATCCAGAAGAGCAAAAGTGTGAAGAATTCTATATTAAAACGACTAAGAGAGATGATAGAGGCAGATACGTTGTACGATTACCATTACGAGATGAAGAACCTGCTTGTAAGGCCGGACGTTCACGTGATATAGCTGAAACAAGATTTAAATCATTAGAAAAAAGACTAAGTAAGGATACAGAGTTAAAAGAAAAAATATATAGAGGTAATTAATGGATACTTACAATTAGGACACATAAGACCTGTAAAAGATGAAGATAGTAATAGAGATGTAGCTGTTTACCTACCACACCACGCGGTGATAAGAAATGACAAGATCACGACTAAGGTTCGTGTTGTTTTTAACGCCTCTGAAAAGAATAAAAAAGGAGTTTCACTAAACGACACACTAATGGTAGGACCAACGCTACAAGCAGATTTAAGACACACTGTTTTGAGATGGAGAATGCATGCTATTGGTATCGTGGCGGACATAATTAAAATGTATCGTCAAGTTAGAATAGCCGATGAAGATGCTGTCTTTTAGCGTATACTCTGGCGAGACGATCCTGAAAAGCCAGTCAGAGGTAACGGTAACCTTCGGAACAGCTTCTGCACCATACCAAGCAGTGCGATCGCTTCATCAGGTCTCATATGATGAAGGAAACAAATTCCCACTTGCAGCAGACAGAGTTTTAAATTGTTTTATATGGACGAATTAATGACTGGATGTAATAACGTCGAAGAGGGTGAAGAAATCTGTAAACAAATGGTAGAATTATTAGGTAAGGGAGGATTTACATTGCAGAAATGGAAAAGTAATAATCAGCAATTATTAGATAAAATAGGTTCTTTGGATAGGAATGAAGGGATTCAGCAAACAGGTCAAAACAACATAAAAAATGAGTTCATTAAGAATAAGAACAAACAGGATTTGATAGTAAAGGAAAGGGAAATAAATAATAAAGACAGAGAAATTAAACTAGATAGTACTACCAAAATTTTGGGACTCACCTGGAACCGCCACGAAGATTCTTTTCAGTACGCAGTAAATCTTCCACCGCTGACGACGGCGCCTGTAACAAAACGGTCTATAATATCAGACATAGCTCGTTTGTTTGGCTCATTAGGATGGTTAGCTCCTAGTGTGGTTGTAGCAAAGGTGTTCATCCAGAAGTTATGGCTCGCAGGTGTTAGTTGGGATGAGGAATTAACTACGGAATTAATAACAGAGTGGAGTACTTACCGTGAGGAGTTGAAATTACTTACCAAGGTTCGGATACCTCGTTGGCTTAGGACAAGTTCAACAGATGATCTTGAATTGCAAGGTTTTAGTGACGCCTCAAAATCTGCATACTCAGCAGTCGTTTACTTGAGGATAATTGATACCACAGGCAAGGTTCATCTTTCATTATTAGTTGCAAAAACAAGAGTAGCTCCAATCAAACAAGTCAGTATTCCTCGATTGGAGTTATGTGGCGCAGTCCTTTTATCAAGGCTTTTGATAGAGTCTGCAGAGGTTTTAAACATACCAAAAGAAAAGATCTCAGCGTGGACTGATTCGACAGTAGTGCTATCATGGCTTAACAGCCACCCTAGCAGGTGGTAAACGTTTGTTGCGAATCGGACCGCTGAAATATTAGGTGCAATGAGTTCATCTCAATGGTTCCACGTGTCGACCAAAGAGAATCCAGCAGACTGCGCTTCAAGGGGAATACCACCTAGTTCATTGATTAGTAATGAGTTATGGTTTTCTGGACCGTCATTCCTGAAAAACAAAATAATTGAGTACAAAAGGCCAAAAGATTTAAAAATTGATTTAGAAAAGACAATAAAGGCTCACGCAGCTGTAATTCCAGAACACGTAGTGCTAGAAAATTATTCTAGTCTACGAAGATTAGTTAGAGTGGTTGCATGTTGCCGACGATTTTTAAATAAGGACAAAAACAATAGTAAATATTTGAAAGATCACGAAATAAAAGAAGCATCAGAAAACTGTATAAAGAAGACACAAAAAGAGATATTTACAGCAGAATATACACAGTTAAACGAAAAAGGGTATTTAAATATAAAAACTAGTAAGCTGAAATCACTTTGCCCTTTTCTCGACAAAAAGGTATCATGAGAGTTCGAGGACGACTTGCAAAGTCGCAACTGGATGAAGATTCTAAACATCCGATAGTCCTACCACATGCAAGTCATCTGACTCATCTCATACTTGCAGATGCGCATGAGAAAACACTGCATGGTGGCCCTCAGTTACTGGCAAACTTTTTAAGGTCAGCCTATTGGATAATAGGTGCTAGATCTCTAATCCAACAATATGTTCGCAAATGTGTAACTTGTGCAAAATAGAGGGCTAGCGTCAGAAATCAACTGATGGGTGATCTCCCATCGGTCCGATGTACACCAGCAAGACCATTTTTGCATAGCGGAGTGGATTATGCTGGACTATGGGTCCAGCATAATCCATAAGAACGACAAAGGGCCGGGGTCATCGTTCGTACAAAGGCTATAATTATATGCCTTTTCGTTTGTATGTCCACCCGTGCTCTTCACTTAGAGGTCGCCAGTGTACACAGGCATTTTTAGCTGCCTTTCGACGATTTGTGTCGAGACGAGGTACATAATCAGCCTATATTGTTCCCACTGCTGGGACACAGGCCTCCTCTCTGTGAGAGGGAGTGGGCCGTAATCCACCACGCGGGCCCAGTGCGGATTGGTAGATGTCACATGTCTTCGAATTTTTGGTTCTAGGACATGTCGGTTTCCTCACGATGTTTTCCTTCACCGTATTGAGAGCAGTGGTGATGAAATAATTTACACAAAGTAAAGCGCCTGTCTGGATTCGAACCTACGACCTACAACTCGTAAGTCGCGGCCGTTACCACTGGGCCACCACTGCTCTACTGGGCCACCACTGCTCTAAATTATCAGACGAGGTCACTGTGCTAAATTATGGAGTGACAACGGCACCAATTTCGTGGGTGCCTCCAGAGAGTTACAACAGTTAGCGTCTATACAACCAGCAATAGCAGAACACCTGGAAGCAAACAATACTGAGTGGCATTTTATACCGCCTCATGCTCCCAATTTTGGTGGTCTTTGAGAAGCAGGTATAAAGTCCACCAAGTTTCATCTCAAAAGGGTAATCGGCGACTCTAAACTTACGTACGAGGAAATGTCTACACTCCTCAACCAAGTGGAAGCGTGCTTAAATTCGCGACCGATAAGCGTTATTAACTTTGCTGATCCTGGTGAACCCCTGCCGTTAACCCCTGGACATTTTCTGATCGGCGAACCGATAGTTAATGTGCCAGATAAAAATTATGAAAGAACAAATGTAAATTATTTGACTCGGTTGCAATTCGTTCAACGAATGACGCAGTCTTTTTGGAAACGATGGTCCCAAGAGTATTTGTCAAATCTCATGAACAGATACAAATGGTCATCCCAAGTTCCGGAGCCCAATATCGGGGATATTGTTTTGATTAAGGAAGATGTTTTACCGCCAAGTCATTGGTTGTTAGGACGGGTTGTGGAGAAACACCCTGGTGATGATAACATCACCCGTGTGGTCACATTGCGCACAAAATCGTCTATTATTAAGAGACCAACCTCAAGATTACGTGTTTTACCAATAGCTCAATGAATTGTTTATTTTTTTTTATCAAGTATGTAAAATGTATGTAGATCAAATCATAAATTTTATTCTTAAGATCAAATGTATATTTACAAAGATTACCATGTTTTATTATACACATTTTAAAGGTTTATTTCAAGTTTTTTGTATTTTATCGCATATTTTAACAATATACCTACTAAGTTTTTACAATTGTTATAGATCACCATTTTGAACTGTTTATTTTTATTGTATTTCTTAGATTTACGAACTATATATTATACTATTTAGAAAATGCAAATTTAGACTTAAAATAATTTAAGAAGGACATTCCGTCACTAAATGTCCTTGGTAGGCGGTATGTTCATGATGAAACCATATTCACATTGTTAAAATTTTAAAAAGTTTGATGTCAAGCTCGATAGATGGCGTTGGCGTCGAAATAGATCACGATATGGTTTCGTTACAACGATTTGCTAGGTTCTCACAATTTTAAATCAAATATACCAGCTTAGATCAGTACGGAATTGTGGTTTTATTTTCAACCCTATTAGAGTTCACATAAGTTCATTAGTTCTCAAAACATTACCAGCTCGGTAATAAACAGGCTACATGCCCATCCTTCCTGGTACCTTCCCGGTACCTTCCTGGATCCGACCTCGCGTCGTCTGTCGACTGGCTTGGGGTCACGGTATGCACTCCACAAACATGCCATTGTGGCACGGACGTGGACCGACTGGGTCACCACGGACATTGTTGTCAAAAAAGTGCAGGCCACTTTTCAAGACATGCGTCACTTAATGACATATTCCGACGGTCTCTTGCCAGCTTCAATGTGCTGGCAAGAGAGCGTCTCTAGAGAGAGCTCTTCTTGAGCTGACTAGCATTGTCAGAGAAGATGGCAAAAGACCTGATGGTGTCTCTTTGGTCCCGTGGAATTCGGGACGAATGCTTGTGTGGGACGCTACCTGTGTAGACACACTGGCACCGTCCCACCTCCAACGGACTACTTCTAAAGCGGGTGCAGCGGGAGAAAATGCCAAAAATCTAAAAGTTATTAAATATGGAGAGCCTTGGCAGAGAGTACAACTTTGTGCCCTTTGGCGTCAAGAACCTCGATCCGCGGGGTCCCAGTGCGCATAAATTCCTTGCGGAAATCGCGAAACGTCTAGTTGATGTAACTGGTGACCGAAAAGCTGACGGCTTTCTCGCGCAACGCATCAGCATTGCAATTCAGCGAGGAAATGCCGCCAACATCCTCGGTGCAATGCCCTGAGGGACATTTTTAGGTTTAACTTAGTTTTAATTTAATTTAGTTTATGTAAATAATCATCTTGGCTATGTAAATAAATAAATTATATTTTAATTTTATCTCATTTCAAACGAGCTCGATTGACAATTTATTGTACCTTCGACTATTATAATGGACCGTCGTATAATTATAGATCTAAAAAAATACCTCCATTTTACCATTAAACCTTCATTTCTAATTTCCTGCCAATTATATGAAAAAGTGCGTATAAAGGAGTTAGAATAATGATATGCGTTGTCATGCGTCAGTCATTTCATGCTGAATTACTGGCCCATTGAAATAGATTGCTTGGTACTGATAAGATAATTATCTACTATTGCTATTTTTCCTTGTGACAATGAAATTTCAAATTGGATGCTCCCATTGGAACCGTTAGTAATAATAATAAATGCCTGAGTGAAAAACAATCATTCGTGAAAAGAAAACTGCGTACAGAACTGTGTGAACACCGAACACCTACCAGTTCAACAAAAAAAATGAATTTAAAATATATTTTATTTGGTTTGCTTTTCTATTGGCGTTTCCAAATATTTCAGTGTGTTACTGAGACAGTAAGTATTTTTTAATAAAAGAGTTACTCAACTGAGTTAAGTTTATACGCAAGTGTTATATGTATTGTCCACGCAATAGTTAAGGCTTTATGACGAAATCATCAGATAAAAAAGACTTAAAAAATGCAAAGTAACTTTAGCTTCAAAAGTTCTTCAGAAGGTTTTGTTTATTTTTTTGGCACTGACCTCCGAAACTAAAGTTCTTTGGTTTTTGAAGTGTTTTTAAGTCAGTTATTTTGTGTGTAATTTTTATTACATTACTAACACTATTTTACAAAAAATATATAAAAATAGACTCGAGAGCAATGAATTAGGGTCACAGAAAGAGATAAGTTTTGGAAATTAAGAATGCAAACTTAATGAAATACATTGCGTTTAATAAGCAATCGAACGTTCCTGAAAGTAATAAAGCTTCTTAGTTAATGTGAAGTTGTGCTATCAAATATAACAAAATAAAAAAATGGGACTATTCTAAATGGAACTGCGAATTTTCTGCATTTATTTTTGCTTTTGTTTCTATTTTGTCCAAAATCAAAAGTAATTATTTAAACTAGGCTGAGAATCAGCACTTTTCGAACGTCAAAATTACAGAAGACAGTCCCCCAAAAACGCCCGCTCTTCACCACTTCCTTTTGCTTTAGCTGGAAAGAAGAAGTGGCGCAACAAACACCTCAGCAGCACACCTGGTCTGTTTAGCTATATAAACTTGATTCTATGCAAATTTTATGCCGCCAGCATCCTCGGTACAATGCCCCGAGGGCCTTTTTTAAGCTTAACTTAGTTTTAATTTAATTTAGTTAATGTTAATAATCATCTTGTAATTTGGTTGTGTAAATAAATATATAAATTGTATGCAAAGTAATTTACACTACGAAACACAAAACATTAAATTAAATTACTTGTCGTATAAAAAGGTACCTAAACAGCGATTCTGATGTTCAATATTTATTATTGAAGCTATTATAAGTACACCTGAAGAATGCACCAGAATTCTCGCAATGCAGGAAATCGGCCGGAATCAGAATAATATAAACGTCATCAACATAGACAGACAAAGTAGAATAAATACGTATTATTGAAGCTAGCTGCAGTGGTTTTTATCTTGATCTATGAACTCGCGCGTATCCTATGACACATCGCATGCTTAGTAGAATACTGACCTAGTAGAGCTTGAGTCAAAGTTAGGATTTCTGCAATTTTTTTGCACAGATTAATCAATGGTTTTTGAAAAGTAGGTATTATATTTAACTGTAGGTAAATTACATATTTATAACATTGGCTAATAAGCCGACTAGACCCCATCCCAATCGCAAAACATTTAACGGCGATTTCCAGAAATCTACGTTTTTTAGTTAAGTCAGTATTCTATTAAGCATACGACATAAGTATTAATGTAGTTAGACCCCGGCAAGGATCGAGACGCATTGATTTTGATACCCCAAAGTACTCTGGAAAAAACCGAAAATGTTAATCTGATTAACTACTCGTATTAGGTGCACTTTAACCCACTAAGGTGCACCTAATAGTTAATCAGATGAAATCATCGGTAAAAAAAAAACTACTCTGAAAAAATTAGTACTCTGGTAAAACCCGACAGTGTTAAACTTGTTAACTATGAGGTATTGGGTGCTTTGAATAATCATAATACAATTATTTCTGCTGGTTGTTTTGATAATTTCTGCCGTAGATAACCTACATCAGTACTGAGCGCCCAGCGGTCAACTGGTATTACACAAAATTCTTCAAAAACCTTACTCTGCTCAGTAAACGGTTGAACCGACAGGATCCTAAACACTATGTGGAGCTGTACATGATTCCACTGTACACAATGAACAATGACGTAAAGGTAAGTTAGAACGAATGCAGAAAAATTTCAAAATATATTAAATAATTTGACATTGAAAGCTCCATGTCGTAGCACAGTTACACTTCATTTTGTTTCTGATACGGCAACGCACCTCTGATGCCCGAGTCCATGCCTCATAACATCAGATAGGCCGTCCGATAGTTTGCAATCTCATAAAAAAAAGAAAACTGGCAGACTAATGATAATCGATCAGAATAGGTAATGGTAGAAAGAAATATACTTATAATGTAGTAAAGAAAAATACTTAAAATGTCTAGATTTTTAGCAAAATACTGTGTTTTTATCTATCGTATGTCCGTATTGGTGGTAGATACAGACAAACCGAAAATTATCACAGATAGCGGTCGGTCTCGTTATTACAATACCCAAAACAAGCATAAATACAGTAATTGAAGTTACTGTGTTTTCATTTACGAGGGCAGAATGATAATTGGACAGAATAGGTAATGGTAGAAAGAAATATACTTATAATGTAGCGGGTAATGATAATTAACAGAGTAATGATAATGTTATTTATGATACAGCTGGACTTCTACTTCTATCAGTTCCTAACAAACAGATACCGTCCCAGTTTCGTTGAGATGCATTTTAAATTTTGCGACATGATTAATTCTGACTTCTTCTTCGGTCAAACAATGCGAGACGCATTCGGAGACCAGTCCTGTCCAATTCCTCCGGTGAGTATTATTGTAAGTATATTTGTATGTAACAATGCTGTTTTATTGATGGAGTCAAAATCAAAATCAAAATCAAAATATTTTTATTTCACATAAACCTACATGGGCACTTATGAAACGTCAGAAGCTAGGTGCACGGTTCCAATTGGTCGTTTCCTATGGAGAAGAGCCGGCAAGAAACTCCACGGTTACTCTTTTAAAAATAATTGGCTTTTACAATGTTTTCAAATTACACAAATTAGGTATGGGAGAACAGTGTAGGCCTGTCGAGAAGTACTTAACAAAAAAAAGAGAAAAGGAAACGGTCTAAAAAAAAAAAAAGATCTAGTCTATTAAGCCTACAACATTCTCACATTCACAACGTACACAAGAATCCATGTAAAATAATATTAAGTTTGAAATATTAATTGTAGGTATATAATGTCAAATAGTGAAAATATAATGTCAAAAATGTATGTCTAAAAAAAAATAATAATAAACATCGTAAGTAAACATCGAGTGTGTTTTAATAATGTAAATGCAGACGATATGGTGATTATGTCCCCTCAATAGATGCGATCCGTAAACTTATCAAAGTATTCGGGTCGCATGCTGGCTGCATCTAAAATGGAGGCAAATCAAAGTCTTCAAGTCAGGTAGCAAGTGGCCCTGTACCGTCCCTTCTCGTATTCTACTCAACGACATGGAGTAACATAGAGTATCCTTTTTTAACAGCTGGGCCTCTTGGTGACGACGATGCCGATTTGGAGAGGGATCGCAGAGCATTGTCGTTTCTGGCTAATATGTTGACCCGCCGCCGGTTCTTTCAATGTAATGCCTGATCAAAGTGACGCTGTTTGATACGTATTGCAGTTATAGCACAGAGTAGTCTTTGGTTCAGCTACACCAAAAAGCCTGCAATAGTCTGTGAATCCAGTAGAACAATGCATTTAAATCGCTTATGAAGCTTGCAGCATTTTGGAATGTTATGGGAGATAACTTATACGTCTTATTATTTTTCAGGGTGTTTATGATTTGAAAAATCTGTCCATCCCGTATGTACCCAAAGGCTTCCCGTTTCCTAAAGGCCGTATCTACTGCAACTTATCAGCTACTATAAGTGGTGTGACCAAATTGATAGGTAGAGGCAGCATTGACATGGAGGTAAAAGTGGCCAAAATAAGAAAAAGCTAGAAAAAGAAAAACTAGTATAAGTAACATATCAAATATGTATTAAAATAATATAAATTACTACCTATTAAGTCTGTTTTATTAACACTTATTATTTACACAATTTAGATAGTGAGCACAGTTGCACGTATTCTACAAAAATGTCACGGAAGTAAAAATAAAAGTAAAATCGTTTATTTCAATTAGACCATTAACAGACTCTTTTAAGGGCGCGTTTGCAAGTCAGGCAAAATTGTGCTGTTTTTCAGTACATATTGTGACAGAATTAAACCAAATCAAATAAAACTAATCACTACCACATATAAATTGGTTCTTCATCTACAAAAAATAGTAACCACTTTGTTGAAAATTATAGATTTTTATAATGTAAAAACGATTTTCTGTTCCCATTTTTCACAAAATTAACGATACCGGGTTGAGTTTCACTACATTTATTGTTTTATTATCAACATATCTTAAGGTTTCTAAAATACTAGAAAAAGGCAGATATATTCAATTGCAAAAACTAGTACAAAAAATATCAAAATGTCACACATAGTCGCAGAAAAAATAAAAAACTGAACTTATTTTTTCACATGTTTTGCTATTACGGATGAATCTTAATCGGTTGCATTAGGGGTTATTTTATTTTTGTTCCTGTCTTGCTTTATTGCGCAAATGTTTCGAATGCAACCTCAATCCAGCGTTGCCGTTAGCGTACATTTTACAAATTTGACGTACCTTTAAGCCTCCCATGTGCAATGTGTAATGGGGTCCATTTGACGTACATTTTAAGCCTCCCATGTGTAAAGTGTAATGGGGTCCTTTTGACGTACCTTTTCAACTTTAACATCCAATATTTGAAACCGCCGCCAAAACGAGATAGATCTTCGGTCCTAAGTACCACAGACACAGTCAGATACGATACAGAACACACACTACTCTGTGACTACTCACAGGGCGCTTGTTTGCAAAGAGGATAGTTTTGCTAAGTAGGTACATTTTGTTTTGTATTTTTAAGTGCGCGAGATATTGGTCTCTGCGATAAGGGGAAGTGATTTTCTTTCTTGTATACATACGTATTCAATAAATAAATTGAATAAGCCCATTTCCATTAATCGAATCCTGTGTTCGATTTGGTCGTGGCGGCCCCGGGCGGCTGACCGGTGCCTTTATTCGCTCGCTGCTGTGGTGCTTGGTAATATGTAAAATACTTCTTTGATAATATTACTAGATATTTTGTGTGTGTGTGTTGCATTGTGTTTTGCTGTGGGTTTTGATTCTATTACTACTTCTATGAGACGTCCACTGCAGGTCATAGGCCTCCCCAAGTTAGGAGGTTTGCCGTAATCGCCACGCTTGGCATTGCGATTTGGCAATCGCAGTGTGGTGGTACAGTACGCGGAAATAACGCTGCTGCCCAACCTACGGTTTTTTTCCTTAGTCGACTCTTACGACACTCTCAGGGGGTGGGGTGGTCCGCCTCCTAAATCTCTTCCGACCGATGCCGAATGGCAGGTAGCCGGAGAGAAGAAGAAGGCGGCTAAGGCGAAAAGGGCGGCCAAAAAGAGGGAGAGGCGGCAGCGGCGCTAGGAGCGAACCGCCGCGGCTAGGCTCCGCGCCCCGAATTCCGCAGCTGTAGTGATCACACTACAGCCGGATGCGGAGAAGAAGGGCGTGTCCTATATGAGGGTAATGGGGAAGGTGGGTGAGGCGGTGCGCCTGGAGGAGCTCGGCGCAGCAAAAGGCCTCAAAATGAAGGTGACGGCGACTGGGGCCCGAATGGTGGAGGTCCCCGGTAGGGCCAGTGGCCCGGCCGCTGACGCCCTGGCCGAAAAGCTTAGGGCGTCACTAAATGCGGACGAGGTCCGAGTGTCCAGGCCCACCAAATGCGCTAGCATGCGCATCACGGGCCTGGACGACTCCGCGACGGAAGAAAAGGTGGTCGCCGCAGTGGTTAGGACCGGGGGGTGCTCTGCCGAGCAGGCAGGCATCATCCGTCCTGACTCCACGGGGCTGCAAACCGTTATGGTGAGCTGCCCCGTGTTGGCGGCCAGAAAAGTTACCGGGGAGGGCCAACGGCTATTGATGGGCTGGGTTTCCGCGCAGGTGAAACTGCTGGAACCCAGACCTCTGAGGTGCTTCCGCTGCCAGGTGGGCAACCACGTGCAAGCGAATTGCACCTCGGAGGTGGACCGCAGCGGCCGCAGTGCCCGGGCACAAGGCCGGCTCGTGCAATGCCGCGCTGCACTGTGCCGTATGTGCGGCGGCTGGCAAGCTGGCCGAGCACCGGATGGGGGGCAAAGCCTGCGCCCCACCCACCAAAGCCAGGGCCAGAGGCAAGCCCTCCGCCACCGCCGTCACCGCCGCAGCCGCCACCACTGCCACCGCCGCTGCCGCCTCCAACACCGCCGTCGTCGCCGTCGCCACCGTGGCCGCTGCGGCAGGCCCCTCTCAAGGGGCTGGGAAGGAGGCCCAAGAGGGGGCTGACATGGAGTGCCATTAATGGCCCCATTACGCCTCCTCCAGGCGAACATCAACCACTGCGCCGCCGCTCAGGATCTGTTGCTCCAAAGCATGGCGCAGTGGTCGATTAACATCGCCGTGGTCGCTGAGCCGTACTTTGTCCCGCCCAGGGATGACTGGGTGGAGGACCTGAGCGGCTCAGTGACCCTAATTTCGTCGGCCGCCACCGGTACCCCGTCCCTCGAGGCCGTCAAGAGAGGACGGGGCTGCGTAGCAGCACGGTTCGGGGAGATTGTCATGGTAGGGGTCTACCTCTCTCCGAACCGAACTCTTGCCGAGTTCCACAACTCCCTTGCGGAGTTAAGAGACGTCGTCATCGGGTTTGGTTCCCTCCCCGTGTTCGTCCTCGGGGACTTCAATGCCAAGAATTTAGCTTGGGGTTCCCGGTTAACGGACACACGGGGCAGGATGGTGGAGGACTGGGCTCTGGAGACAGGCCTGGTCGTCCTAAACCGGGGTTCTGTCCCCACGTGTGTGCGGATGCGGGGTGAATCAGTGGTGGACATCTCGTTCGCCAGCCCCGCTCTGTCGCCGCGTGTAGTTGACTGGCGTGTCATGGAGGGGGTGGAGACCTATTCCGATCACCGGTATATCCGGTTCGACGTCTCCGCCCAGACCTCGGACGCGCCGGTCCGACGGGCCCCGAGTGGTCCGCGGTGTGCGCTGAAGCAGCTGGACCGGGAGCTCCTCCTGGAAGCCTCGATCGTGCAGGCCTGGGTGTCACCACCGGACAGGCCTGCCGACATCAACGACGAGGCGGAGTGGTTCCGGGAGGCCATGTCCGACATATGTGACGTGGCAATGCCCCGGGTCCATCCTGGACGTGCCTCGCGCCAGGTGTACTGGTGGTTGCAGGAGCTGACGGCTCTGCGCACTGCGTGCGTGGCTGCGCGACGCCGGTACACCAGGCACCGCAGGCTCCGTATCAAACCTCCGGATACGGAAGCCATTCAGGCGGAGCTGTACGAGGGGTACAGAGCGGCGAAGACCGCCCTCCAAGCGGAGATCCTGCGGGCCAGGGGGTTGGCCCGCGAGGAGTCGCTGGGGACTCTGGACAGGGACCCGTGGGGACGCCCGTACAAAGTGGTGCGGGAAAAACTCCGCCCATGGGCTCCCCCGCTGACGCAGAGTCTCCGGCCCCAGCTTGTGGAGGACGTGGTGAGCGCTCTGTTCCCTTCCCGAGGGGAACACACCTCCCCGCCTATGGCTCCGCCTACTGCGGTGCCCGATGCGGACCACACCGTCAACGACGACGACGACGACGATGCTCCGGAGGTGACCGAGGTAGAAATGAGAGCGGTGGTACGCAGGCTTAATGCCAAAAATTCCGCCCCAGGACCCGACGGCTTACCTGGGAAGGCCTGGGTCCTGGCCTTGGAGGATCTCGGGCCTCGACTTAGGGGGCTCCTAAGCGCATGCATGAAGAGGGGCCAGTTCCCGCTTTGCTGGAAGACGGGGAAACTGGTCCTCATAAAGAAGGCAGGGCGCCCTGCGGACTCTCCGTCCGTTTATCGGCCCATCGTGCTGCTCGACGAGGTGGGCAAGCTCTTTGAAAGAGTCATTGCAGACCGCCTCGTCGGCCAGCTGGTGCAGGTGGGGCCGGATTTGACGGAGAGCCAGTTTGGTTTCCACAGAGGGCGCCCTACGGTGGACGCCATCATGCGTGTGCGAGCCCTGACGACGGGGAATGCTGTTGCCTAGGGTGGGGTCGTCTTGGCGGTGTCTCTAGACATCGCCAATGCCTTCAATACCCTGCCCTGGAGTTGCATCAGGGAGGCACTCCGGTATCACCGGATGCCGACCTACCTCTGTCTTGTGGTCGAGGCCTATTTGACGGACAGGGCCGTCATCTACCCCGGTCACCAGGGAGTGTGGAACCGGCAAGAGATGTCGTGCGGTGTCCCACAGGGATCGGTCCTGGGGCCGCATCTGTGGGACATCGGATACGAATGGGTGCTGCGTGCCGACCTCCCAAGCGGCGTCAGCGTAGTGTGCTACGCTGACGACACGTTGGTCCTGGCGCAGGGGAGGTCGCACCAGGCGGCGGCCGAATTAGCGGCACGCGGGGTTGCGACAATCGTCGAAAGGATCCGGCAACTGGGACTCGAGGTGGCCCTGCACAAGTCCGAGGCCATGTGTTTTCATGGTCCTCGGAACGCGCCACCGTTGGGGTCCCAAATAACGGTAGGAGGGGTTTCTATCGGCGTCGAGTCGACGATGAAGTACCTGGGACTCGTTTGGCTCCCAAACTGGAGCGGGCGGGCGCTGCATTGAAGCGGCTCCTGCCCAATCTAGGGGGTCCAAACGCCTCCTGCCGGAGGCTCTACGCGGGGGTCGTGCGGTCCATGGCCCTCTACGGGGCTCCTGTATGGGCGTGCTCTCTGGCGCTGCGGCCAGCCCGCCGGTTGAGCGCGGCCCAAAGGGTCATGGCCATCCGGATGGTCCGGGGATACCGCACGGTCTCCTGTGAGGCAGCGAGCCTCCTTGCCGGATTGCCGCCATGGGATCTGGAGGCAAAAGTCCTCGCGCACGTATGGGAGTGGCGCGAGGAGGCGAAACGCCGGGGCGTTAGTCCGCTGCCGCGAGAAATCGCGGCACAGCGGACGGAGCTCCGGCGGGATCTCATGGCGTCATGGAAAGTACGGTTATCGCAACCCAGCGCTGGGCACGCCACGATTGCGGCGATAAGTCCCCTCTTTGAGGAGTGGCTGGAGAGGCGCCACGGCGTCCTGCCTTCCACCTGACGCAGGTCCTCACCGGACACGGCAGCTTCGGGAGGTTCCTGTGTCGGATAAGGCGGGAGGAAACGTCCGGGTGTCACCACTGTGTGGATCGCCCGGAGGACACGGTGGAGCATACGGTGGAGGTCTGCCCGGTTTGGGTAGAGCACCGCCGTGTCCTCGTGGAGGCGATCGGCGGCAGAGACCTCTCGCGTCCGGCCCTGGTTCAGGGCATGGTACGGAGCGAGAGGGCATGGGCAGCCGTCACCTCCTTCTGCGAAGCAGTAATGCTCGCGAAGGAGGAGGCGGGACGGTTAAGGGAAAGGCAAGTTTCGCGCCCACTCGCCCCTAGCCGCCGCAGGAGACGCCCAGGGCGTCGGGAATCCCGGGCGCCACCGTAGGCGCGGGCTTGCGGACGGTGAGCAATGGGTAGCTCACCGTCCGGTAAGGACCAGGCCCGGGTCGACGGCGCGTTGTATTCCACGCGTGCCTCAAAGATATGTCGTCAGCACATAGTAGGGGTCCACTAGGGCCGATGCCTGCCGGGGTCGCGGGAAGGTACTTATGGGTCACCGAGGCCCCCGCAACACAGGCAACAGGAAGGAATACGGGTGGGTTTTAGTCAGTAAGAGTCTGACACACCCTCCCGCTCCGCCCAGAGCGGGAGAAGTTATTTGATGATTTCCCACCCTCAAAAAAAAAAAAAAGGGGGTGGGGTGGTGCCACACCACAGGTCATTCAAACAATGATTATTCTTACTAACAAATTTATATTATAATTAATACACTAACCTAATCTAACCTAACGTCCTAGATCTCCTGGGCTAACTAAAGGTTGGTGGAAGCCTTTTTTTGCAACAACCATGCATGACTTTATTTTAGAATTAGTAACATAATTAATTTATTATTTTAGTTTTAACTGACAGTAATGAGTATATTATATATAGTATGTTTTTTAATGTTCAGATTATGGATACTTGAACCACAATCACGATTTAAATTTTTTTTATCGTGTGATTTCTGCATTATATTAACCACGAGAAACAATTCAATGAGTACTTATTACCTATCATAAAACTGCGGGGATTTTTTAGAGCTGACCCGCCAGACGTTGTCCTGTCAAAATTACATTTTTTTTTTCTTATTAACGTTATGAAATATACTCGTACTTTACGACCTATCCTCATACCTACCAAATATAAATAAAAAAAATCATAAAATTCAATCGAGCCGTTTCGGAGGAGTGCGACCACAAACACCGTGACACGAGATTTTTATAATATTAGATAGGTAAATTTTCTCACACCTAGAATCCAAAAAATAGAACTTCTGCTGGCGAGCAGGCAGTCTCTCCTTGTCTCGAATTCATTGCGAAAGAGCGTGAGAAGCACTAGTGAGTGATTTTAGTAAAAGCATTGCTGATGTACCTTTTTAACCCAAAATGTACCTTTTCAGCGCTGGATATGTACCTTTTGGGAACTCAGTTGCGGCAACACTGCCTCAGTCCGCGCTTGGTCGCCGTCGTGAGTGGACACTGTATCGCCTGGTAGCCGCGCCTCGTGTTGAAAAAGATTGCTGTACATGTACAAAGTATTCGATAAACCAAATTAGATACTTGATACGATGTTTTCATATTCACAGGTTTTTATAAAAATATTCTTTTTCGCTAAAAGTAAAGAGGATTTATAAATGCCTATTCGTCTCCGACTTGATGGAGTGACCTGAAGATGCACTTCGGTGACTGCTACTGGAACTCGGCGACCGGTAGAACTAGGGGTACCGAGTTTGGGCTCGTTTTGATAGTTATGATGAGACCTTACCTCCGGACTTGATGGACTGACCTGAAGGTGTACTTCGGTGTCTGCTACTGGAACTCGTCGACCAGTAGAACTAGAGGTGCCGAGTTTGGGCTCGTTTTGGTAGTTATGATGAGACCTTACCTTCGGACTTGATGGAATGACCTGAAGGTGTACTTCGGTGACTGCTACTAGAACTCGTCGACCAGTAGAACTAGGGGTGCTGAGTTTGGGCTCGTTTTGATAGTAATGATGAGCCCTTACCTCTGTACTTGATGGACAGACCTGAAGGTGTACTTCGGTGTCTGCTACTGGAACTCGTCGACCAGTAGAACTAGAGGTGCCGTGTTTTTGGCTCGTTTTGGTAGTTATGATGAGACCTTACCTTCGGACTTGATGGACTGACCTGAAGGTGTACTTTGGTGACTGCTACTGGAACTCGTCGACGAATGGAACTAGGTGTGCCGAGTTTGGGCTCGTTTTGATAGTAATGATGAAACCTTACCTTCCGACTTGATGGAGTGACCTGAAGATGTACTTCGGTGACTGCTACTGGAACTCGTCGACTGGTAGAACTAGGTGTCCAAAACTGGAGGAACTTCCTGGGAATTTTGGGAATTAAAACTCAGGATGTAGCACGCAGAGAATCACTTGTACTTTCGTATATTTTTTAACCTCTCATGACATTGACTAAGCACTCAAGGACAGTAAATTTAACGCCTGATGAAATACTGGTAGCTAATTTCTAACTGTCTACTAATTGCCGAGTGAAGTGGAGCCAACGGTAGTGGAGCTGATGCTTTAACATGCCCCCGGCCGTTGGAAGCTCGCCTTTCAACAGTCTTCCAATAGAGGGCAAATCTTGGAGAATGCTCGTCTGATGGTCCCAGTTTGAGTCTTGATGTCAGCATCTCTGCTTATGCCATCTGTGCCAGGATGAAGACCAACAATGCGGCCTTACTTCCACTTCATCGGTGGCTGGTTCTCCTCCTTTATGACAACGAGGGAATCCAGGTTCAGGCTGTCGTTGCCATTACGCCACTTTACACGCTGCTGAAGTTCGGAGACATACTCCTTGTTCCATCACGACCAGAAATGCTGCCGCAGCTGCTCGATACGCTATCGCGCTACGCTATGGCGCGTCAAGTGACGAGTGGAGTAGTCCCGGATATCTTTTACAGGAAGAGACGTGAGAAGTCGTCCAATTAAAAAATGACCTGGAGTGAGAGGCAACAGGTCTTCTGGATTCGACGATAACGGTGTGAGTGGCCGAGAATTTAAATGCCTTCAATAGCTTGTACCAAAGTGGAGTTAAGCTCTTCGTATTTCAGATTACAATTGCCCAGCACTCGGGACAAATGAAATTTGGTCGATTTGACACCCGCCTCCCAAAGACCACCAAAATTGGAGCGTAAGCAGGAATAAAATGAAATTTGATACCATCTTGAGACACACTATCAGATATGAAGTCACAATTGCGTTTCAAGAAATCGGCTATCTCATTGTAGGCTCCTACAAACGAAGTTCCGTTATCGGAGTAGATGTTTAGTAGTTTTCCTCTTCGAGACATAAACCGACGTAAAGCCTGTAAATAATTACTGCTCGTCAAGTCACCCACCAACTCTAAATTAATGGCCTTTGTAGTGAAGCACACGAAAATAACAATGTATATACCTTAACCAATCTACATCCACGACCTTGATGACTAGACGAGGTCATAGGACCTGCGTAGTCAACTCCTACGCTTTGAAATGGAAAGTCGGCTGGTGAGAGCCTGGTCAATGGGAGATCCATCTGAGGGACAATTGCCTGTGGCTTTAGACGACGACAGCGAACGCACTGCCGATAACATGCTCTGGCTAAATTGCCACCACCAAGTGGCCAGTAGGTCTCTCTAATTGTACTTAGTAATAATTGAGGACCTGCGTGCATTAGTCTGATATGCTCAAATCTAAACAAAGTTTCGCAAAGTGATGAGTGGACAGTATTAAGATTGGGTGTTTCTTTTCAAATGAATATTCGGAATTGTGTAGTCTACCACCTATACGAATAATTTTATTTTTATCTAGAAACACATTTAAGCTAAGTAATCGATTTTTATGAGATATTTTTTTATTATTTAATATTAAGTTATATTCAGGAAAGGACTCTTTTTGAGACTTAATAATAATAAAATTTAACGAATTTTGTAATTCTCGAGCATTAAAAAATGACGTATTTGCTGAATGCCTTTTGTATGTATTAATAAAACGAAAAACGTAACAAACAGAACGCTGTAATCTAATAAAATTTGAAAAACGATTGAACTCGATCAAAGCTTTAAATATATCGTTGTTCCCATGATCTTGGGCTAAATTAATTAAAATACTAGACTTGATGTCTGGTAAGATTCCTGGAATCATAGCAGGAGATAGCCATGTAGTACTGTCACGCTTTAAGAAACATTGACCGAACCACCACAAATCCAGTGCTTGCATAGCGGTAGGTTCCGCTCCGCGGGTTATTAAATCAGCTGGATTATCGTGTGTCGACACATGCTTCCAGGTGCCTACACCGGACAATTCTAAGACTTCGGCTACACGGTTGCGAACAAAAGTATTTAATTTTATAGGTAACATTTTTAACCAACCCAGCACTATCATGGAGTCAGTCCAAAATACTACACTACTTGGTTTAGTGCGAAGGGAACTAGCAACCTTTTGATATAAACTTGCACCAAGCACAGCGGCACAAAGCTCAAGTCGCGGTATTGTTACAAGTTTAATAGGAGCGACGCAACTTTTAGCCATTAATAATCGCACGTCGACGTCACCCTGTTCATTGATACTGCGAATATACAAACAAGAGCCGTAAGCACGCTCCGAAGCGTCAGTAAAAATATGATATTCAACGTGTTTGTATGCGTCACAGACCACACAACGTGAAACACGTAAGTTATGAAGGCAAGGCAAGGCTTTAATTATGTTCGCCCATATTGTTCCAACGTCAGGTGATAACTGGTCATCCCACTTTACAAGCACTTTAAAACTTTGGCTGGACGGGGGTCCAGCCAAAGTTTTTGAAGCAACATCTTCATAGTCACGACACACGGAGCTAACAATCCTAGAGGATCAAATATTCGCGCGATTACTGCTGACATGCCACGCTTAGTATTTTCTATACGTTCAGGAACATTTATAGGAAAACACAGGTTATCTGTGTTTGTTTGCCAACTAAGACCAAGCGTTTTATTAAGAACATCATTTTCCTTGTGGAAATCAAAATTAGAATTACCAGATGGTTCTGAAATTAAACTGGGTTCGTTAGATTTCCACTTCCTTAAAGGCATGCAAGCAGAAGCAAGAGCATCAGTAACCTCATGACGCAACATTTGAGCCTCCTCAAATACGTCTGCACCGGTCAAAAGTTCATCCACGTAAAAATCATGAAGGATAACTTCAGCGACCTTTTGATCCTGACATTCAAGACCGACCTGTTTGAGGCACCTAGTAGCGAAAAACGGTGCACTAACCGTGCCGTAAGTCACTGTATGCAATTGGTAGACTTTAAGAGGACTAGAACCATCATCACGCCAAACAATTTGCTGCAGGTGCCTATCGGATGGCTACATTTTCTCTACGTCAGCAGAGATCACGTACTTGTGCATTCTAAATCTAAGAAGGATTGCAGTCAAATCATCCTGAATGGTAGGCCCCACCATATGTATTGTATTAAAAGATTTTCCAGAGGTGGTGGTTGCACTAGCATTAAAAACTACCCGTAATTTGGTTGTACTACTACTCTCGCGCAGTACTCCGTGATGAGGAATAAAATATGACCGCTGATCTTCATGAATATTACACTCTAACATATGGCCTAAAGAAATGTACTCAGTCATGAAATCTTTGTACATTTTATCGAGTGAGGTTTGGCTGAGATTTCTGCGCTCCAATGTCAGAAAACATCGTTTTGCACGATGATAAGAATCGCCTAAACTATTCGAAGATTCCTTCAACGGTATTTTAACACTAAACCGGCCATCTGCCAAGCGCGTTGTGTTTTGGTTAAAATGTTCTTCGCACATCTTCTCCTCATCTGAATAAGTTGATGACTCATGACAAACTTCCTCGACCTGCCAGAAACGCGATAATTGTTTTCGGATGTCATCTAACTCAATTGAAATGGAAGAACCTTCATAATAATCGTTAAAATTAGTAAAATTACATTTAATTGATGAAAATTGAGATGAATGATTAATACAGCCGCCGTTTATTGGGCCGCAAACTAGCCAACCAAGTCTAGTTTGATAAAGTGTTGGTTTCCCATCACCTAGTAAAATCTTATCAGATCCCAATAAACTCCAGAATACGTCTGCTCCTATAATAATATCAATAGAAGCGGGTGTGTGGAAATACGGATCAGCTAAGTGAATATTTGACGGTATATTCACATTTACCTGTCTAGCGGGAACGTTATCAGTTATCGTGGGCAAGACAAAACACATGAGATCATTAGTGTACGATTCGTGCAACGATTTAATGTGCAAATGACATATTTTCTCCACACGGGAAAGTGACTTATTTACGCCTTGTATAGATTTGTCTGTGTTTAAATGTGGTAATTTTAACTTTTTAAATAAATTCTCGGTCATTAAACACGCTGAACTACCAGAATCTAGAAGAGCTCGAGCGATGTGTTCTTTATTATTGACATCGTAGCACCTAACTAACGCAGTTGACAACAGGATGTCGCCTGTACTGCTCGTATGCGAATGCGCAAAGATATTAGCTGAGAGTGCAACGTGACCATTGTTTACGTCGGCAGTGGAGGATGACTCAACCTTGGCCTTATCGGTCGTACCATCAGCTGATTTGCTTGAAACAGGTTGTGGTTTGAAATCTCCGTTATGAATAAGCGTGTGGTGCTTGCGTTTACATATTTTACACCCTGGTTTCTTGCAATTATTGGGATAGTGACCGTGACGTAAACAATTATAACATATCTTAAAGCTAGGTATTAAAGACATTCTATCGTTGACGCTTAATGATAAAAACTGTGGACATGAATTGAGGTTGTGATCGCTTTTACACTTTGGACAACTATGTGATGAAGAACTACTAGTGTTTTTTGTTGTAACAAAGGCTTTTATTTTAGTGTTCGGTTTTAAGTTAGTTGTAGAATGACGTGATTTTTCCAGTGTTTCTATTAAGTCAGCGCGATTACGTAGAAATTGAATGAACTGATTAAAAGTGATTCGTTTAGATTTATCGATACGCCCTTTGTATTCCTCCCATTCTCGGAATGTCATGGTATCAAGTTTTTGTCGAATTATATGAATAAGTAATGTGTCCCAACTATCAACAGGCTCGCCTAATGTTTTCAACGCTCTGATATTTTTGTTTACAATGTCTGTAATACCTTTTAGAGCAGTTGAGGACTCCTTAGTGATTGACTCGACTTTGAACAACGCCGTAACGTGATTCTCAATTAATAATCGTTCATTATCGAATCGCTCACAAAGAAGCTCCCATGCCACATTGTAGTTTTAAGCAGAAAACTCAATTGACTGGATCACGACAGCAGCAGATTCCGTTAATGATGACCTCAGGTAATGGAATTTATTAATCTCGTCTATGTCGTCACTGCCATGAATGAGACTAGCGAAGGTATCGCGAAATTCAAGCCAGTTATCATATGATCCTGTGAATTTGGGTAATTGAATTATAGGCAACTTGACGAACTGACGCTTACCACTACTACAATTCGATTTTACTTCGTCTTGCTCAGATTTTGAGAACCTAACCTGACCTAACCTAACATAACTTTAGCTTGAGCTACTAACCCATAATATTGAGATTCAATTGTAGTTCTTTCGAGTGTCTCGGCATCAATTTTATCACACATGCATTCTAATTTCAATTGAACCTCGTTAAATTCATTGTAAAGATCATCTAATTTGGTGACTCGCAATTGCAACTCCACTACCTGATAGGGGGTTATCTCGGCATCCTTTAGATTACTTAAATAGGTTCCAAATACTGTTAATCTTCCTTTATGACTGCTTCGCTTCTTTTTAAGTTCTTTAATCTCAGTCATTTTGAAAGGAGAGTGTCGTAGACCTGTAATTATACAATTATAATGTTATTATAACGAAACTGTTTGTAACAAAAATACTTATTGTGGTGACTAATGAGACTAAGCAAAATGAACCTAAGTTTAATTGTACAAGTTTGACTTTTAAGTTAAATCACTGCAAATAACAATAACTACTGTAGGAAAGTATGTAGGTAAGGTTCACTATTCTAAAGAAATAACGTAACAAAACAAAATATTTATCTACCTATTAAATAGTTAACAAACCAACAATTAATAGTAAAGGTTTAAATTAAAAAATAATACTAGTATATTGCGAAATAAATAGCTAACTAATGTAGGTTAACAATAACACCTGTACTGTATTTTAAGTACACGTTAACTATATTTTACAAATATTATTTAACCTAATGCTCTGTAAATAATTCCTTGTAGATATTTATACACAAAAAAGAATAAAATAGGTAAATAACTTTGTAAATATCTGATATAAAAATATGTTACTAACCTTATTTAAGTTTTTATAACCAATACTTAATTCCTATATTTAATTTTACCTGATTTAATATTAATGAGTGCTGGGTGAATTTAATAAATAGTATAATGCTTAAACACTTTCTGTTTTATTTCACTTAATGTCCGATCCACTTTTCTTCCAAAAACGTGTTCGTCACCTCTTCACTCAAATACTCATTAAATTCAATTTCCAGAATATCCAATTCCAGCTCATTCCACTTTGCTAGTATGTAGATTATTCGGTATTATTCGGTTCGTATGGACCATGTACAAAACTGGAGGAACGTCTTAGGAATTTTGGAAATTAAAACTCAGGATGTAGCACGCAGAGAATGACTTGTACTTTCGCATATTTTTTAACCTGTCATGACATTGACCAAGCACTCAAGGACAGTAAATTTAACGCCTAATGAAATACTTGTAGCTAATTTCTAACTGTCTACAAATTGCCGAGTGAAGTTGAGCCAACGGTAGTGGAGCTGATGCTTTAACACTAGGGGTACCGAGTTTGGGCTCGTTTTGATAGTTATGATGAGACCTTACCTCCGGACTTGATGGACAGACCTGATGGTGTACTCATCATAACTATCAAACCGAGCCCAAACTCGGTACCCCTATTCTACTGGTCAATGAGTTCCAGTAGCAGTCACCGAAGTACACCTTCAGGTCATTTCATCAACTCCGGAGGTCAGGTCTCATCATAACTATCAAAACGAGCCCAAAATCGGCACACCTAGATCTGCTAGTTCCAGTAGCAGTCACCAAAGTACACCTTCAGGTCATTCCATAAAGTCCGAAGGTAAGGTCTCATCATAACTACCAAAACGAGCCCAAACTCGGAACCTCTAGTTATACCGGTCGACGAGTTTCAACAGCAGACACCGAAGTACACCTTCAGGTCAGTCCATCAAGTCCGGAGGTAAGGGCTCATCATTACTATCAAAACGAGCCCAAACTCGGCACACCTAGTTCCATTCGTCGACGAGTTCCAGTGGCAGTCACCGAAGTACATCTTCAGGTCACTCCATCAAGTCAGAAGGTAAGGTCTCATCATTACTATCAAAACGAACCCCAAACTCGGCACACCTAGTTCCATTCGTCGACGAGTTCCAGTAGCAGTCACCAAAGTACACCTTCAGGTGAGTCCATCAAGTCCAAAGGTAAGGTCTCATCATAACTATCAAAACGAGCCCAAACTCGTTACACCTAGTTCTATTCGTCGACGAAGTTCCAGTAGCAGTCACCGAAGTACAGTTTCAGGTCACACCATCAAGTCTGGAGGTAAAGTCTCATCATAACTATCAAAACGAGCCCAAACTCGGCACACCTAGTCCTACTCGTCGACCAGTTCCATTACCAGTCACCGAAGTACACCTTCAGGTCACTTCATCAAGTCCGGAGGTAAGGTCTCATCATAACTAATAAAACTTGTCGTAAAGTCCACAGCCCACATCTCTTTACTAGTAGAGGGCTTCCAGTGCCTAGGAGTCACTGAAGTATTTGTATCAAAAAATTATTTAGTAAAATTATAAAGAGCAATACGATTTTTTTTTTGTAAATACGAATATAACGAAATAAGAAAAAAATAACTCAAAGTATCAAAATTAATTCACTTGACTACTATTCCCGCAGCTTACCGTGCGTACACTTGTGTGTGTGACCCGTGTCAATGTAGAAGTTGGATTCTATACCAATTAATTTTGCAGAAAATGCGTAAGTAAAAATAATTAATTAATGGACGACACACTTTCTTTTAAAAAACATTTTGAAAGCCTGGTTAAAAGAGTGCGCAAACTAATATATGTTTTTAAGAAATTGCGAACAATAGCAGATTCAAAATTGATCACACAAGTTTATTTGGCCCTATGTCAATCTATAATTCAATACTGTATCACGTCTTGGGGTGGCGCACCAAAAACTAATTTGCTTCCTCTTGAAAGAGTTCAGAGAGCTATTTTGAAAGTAGCAAACTTCCATCCCTTCTTCTTTCCCACAGATCTGCTATATAAATCCTGCAACGTACTGACAGTTCGCCAGCTTTTCATAATGCACTTAGTATTAAAACAGCACACCATGCTTACCTACAATGCCAACAATACTAACAAGAGACGGAATGATATAGTATGCATATCCAATGCAACCTCAAAACATGTCTTTGTACAAAGATTTTTTACATTCTTAGGCCCATTTCTGTACAATAGATTAAATAAAAAATTAAGTATCTATAAATTAAATTACTATAGCTGTAAGAACATTATACTTAAGTATTTACTAACCATCAATTATGCCCAGACAGAAGATCTACTTGTTGTCTGCAAATAGAACTGCTAACATGCTATTTTACTTTTATTTACCTAAGTTTTATTTTTCGTTGTAACTCTATATTCATTGTTAATTTATTACATTATGTTTTTCTGCACTTTCTAGCCTGAAGCACAGGTCCAACCAAGTTCAGGCAAATTAGCAACTGTGCTCCACTTTAATTGTTAAGGTATTTATTGTAAATGTGCCCCTCTTATAAATAAACGATTTTATTATTTATTATTATTATTAATTATTTAATGTAGTTGCATCTTCCAAAAAGTCAAAAAGTAGTTCCATACTAGAGAAGAATGGGCAAGAACCTATATTTTTTGGGGTTTAATTATGATAAACTTTTACTCTTGAAAAAATGTATGCTGCGGATCCATTTTATCGATTTATGCGAACATTGTGGTAGCCCAGTGATAACGGCAGAGCAGTGGTGGCCCAGTGGAAACGGCCTCAACTTACCGAGTTGTAGGTCGTGGGTTCGAACCCCAAGCAGGCACTTACTTTCTTAAAAAATTTCATCACCACTCAAAACAGTGAAGGAAAACATCGTGAGGAAACCGGCTTGTTTTAGAACCAAACATTGAAGATATGTGACATCTGCCACCGCACAGGGTTAACGTGGCCCGCACAGGGTTAACGTGTGACCCGCACAGGGTTAACGTGGTAGATTATAGCCCACTCCCTGTCAAAGAGAGGATGCATGTGTCCCAGCAGTGGGAACATTGTAGGCTGATTATGCTATGTGAACACAAATATATGGAACAGCTAAGTTTTTATGCAATTTCAGGGTTGACTCACAATATAATTATGTATTTCATAATGATGAGTACCTACAATGACCCCTTTTCAAGTTTAAGATAAAATAAAACTAAGGTTAATTTGTTGATACTAATAATTGTATTATAATTATAATTTCATTGAAAAAAGAAAAAAAAGAATGAATAAAGAAAGAAAAATAAAATGCATGTTTAAAGAATGAATGAGCACATTCATTCTTTGCAATTAATGGACCATTATATTCAAAACCATTAAAAGTGCTGCCTAACTGTTCAATGATATTCGTCATGATTTGTAAATATTTTCTATATATACACTAATATTTTAAATAGGTAAAATTTGTGAGCTTGTACGTAGGGGTAATCCTTGGAACAACTGATCGGATTCTTAAAATTCTTTCACTAATGGGAAATTACAATATAGCCAAATGTCAAAAGATATTAATTGGTCAAGGACAGCTAATGAGACACAATTGATTTTCTATTGTTTGACTCCGAATCGGTGTCGCGCTGGGCTTAACAGGTTAAGCAGTTGGACTAGCGCCAGATCTGTCTCCGGTCATATCAGATTGCCGTCCCATCGGGCTATGAGAGTGAAGGAAGAGTGATTGCAAACACTTGTGCACTATAATATGTCCCGATTAGATAGCTACTCTTGAATTTTGAATATGAGAGCCAGTTTTGGGGGGCAAATAAGGAAATAAAAAAAAGAAGTTTTGCAAACTGTATCAAATATATATTTTTTTATAATATGGAAATAAATCTCCAAAACTTTTTTTTTAAGTCTATCAACCTACCATGAATAACATTAGCTAAGCGGATGAAATTGTGCAGCTGAGCCCAACTGTCAGTGCATTAAGGTAGCTCTTACTGGTGTGTGAAAACTATGCCCATAAACATGCGTCAGAAATCAGATTTATCATTTATTTTGCAATCAATGAATGTAGGTACAAAATAACATGTAAACATTGTAAAATTGGTTATTTCATCTGCCTAGCCTTTTCCCAACTATGTTGGGGTCGGCTTCCAGTCTTACCGGATACAGCTGAATACCAGTATTTTACATGGAGCGACTGCCTATCTGACCTCCACAACCCAGTTACTGGGTATCACGATACCCCTTGGTAAGACTGGTTGTCAGACTTTCGAGCTTCTGACGACCCGTAACGATTGACAATGATCTACAAATGACAGCCAGGACCAACGGCTTAACGTGCTTTCCGAGGCACGGAGGGGTCTTGGTATGTAAAGATGGTCACCCATCCACGGACCAACCGCGGCAAGCGATCGATTAACCTGATCGATCGACCCGTGCGGCTGTTATTATTAGCCACAAGCCCCTCCTTAGCCACAGGCCCCTCTAAAATTGGTTATTTGACTTATAAAAATAATTAGAAATAATAAATTAAAATAACACAAATCAAGTATCTTGACTTGGCTCGCGAGGTTGTCGACATGTGGGATGTGGATGTCTGGATTCAGCAATCATTGTTCTGATAGTAGTATCAGCCAATGGCTTAATTGCCAAGAGCCTCCACCAAAACCTAAGGAGGCTCTCGTTTGGAAGCTGGATTAAGGGCTTGATTCAGAAAGCGGTACTTCTGTACACGGCTCCCATTGTTAGGAGGTTCCTCTATCTGGAGCCCTGACCACCGGTAGCTTGGAGGGTCCAAGCTACCCATCCGGAGTCCATCAAGTCCGGAGGTAAGGGCTCATCATTACTATCAAAACGAGCCCAAACTCGGCACCCTTAGTTCTACTGGTCGACGAGTTCCAGTAGCAATCTCCGAAGTACACCTTCAGGTCATTCCATCAAGTCCGGAGGTAAGGTCTCATCATAACTATCAAAACGAGCCCAAACTCGGCACACCCAGATCTACTAGTCAACGAGTTCCAGTAGCAGTCACCGAAGTACACCATCAGGTCAGTCCATCAAGTCCGAAGGTAAGGTCTCATCATAACTATCAAAACGAGCCGAAACTCGGTACCCCTAGTTCTACCGGTCGCCGAGTTCCAGTAGCAGTCACCGAAGTACATCTTCAGGTCACTCCATTAAGTCAGAATGTAAGGTGTCATCATTACTATCAAAACGAGCCCAAACTCGGCACACCTAGTTCCATTCGTTGACGTGTTCCAGTAGCAGTCACCAAAGTACACCTTCAGGTCAGTCCATCAAGTCCGAAGGTAAGGTCTCATCATAACTACCAAAACGAGCCCAAACTCGGCACCTCTAGTTCTACTGGTCGACGAGTTCCAGTAGCATACACCGAAGTACACCTTCAGGTCATTCCATCAAGTCCGGAGGTAAGGTCTCATCATAACTATCAAAACGAGCCCAAACTCGGCACACCCAGATCTACTAGTCGACGAGTTCCAGTAGCAGTCACCGAAGTACACCATCAGGTCAGTCCATCAAGTCCGAAGGTAAGGTCTCATCATAACTATCAAAACAAGCCCAAACTCGATACCCCTAGTTCTACCGGTCGCCGAGTTCCAGTAGCAGTCACCGAAGTACATCTTCAGGTCACTCCATTAAGTCAGAAGGTAAGGTCTCATCATTACTATCAAAACGAGCCCAAACTCGGCACACCTAGTTCCATTCGTTGACGTGTTCCAGTAGCAGTCACCAAAGTACACCTTCAGGTCATTCCATAAAGTCCGGAGGTAAGGTCTCATCATAACTATCAAAACGAGCCCAAACTCGGCACACCTTGATCTACTAGTCGACGAGTTCCAGTAGCAGTCACCGAAGTACACCATCAGGTCAGTCCATCAAGTCTGGAGGTAAGGTCTCATCATAACTATCAAAACGAGCCCAAACTCGGTACCCCTAGTTCTACCGGTCGACGAGTTCCAGTAGCAGTCACCGAAGTACATCTTCAGGTCACTCCATCACATCAGAAGGTAAGGTCTCATCATTACTATCGAAACGAGCCCAAACTCGGCACACCTAGTTCCATTCGTCGACGAGTTCCAGTAGCAGTCACCAAAGTACACCTCCAGGTCAGTCCATCAACTCCGGAGGTCAGGTCTCATCATAACTATCAAAACGAGCCCAAACTCGGCACACCTAGATCTGCTAGTCGACGAATTCCAGTAGCAGTCACAGAAGTACACCATCAGGTCAGTCCATCAAGTCCGGAGGTAAGGTCTCATCATAACTATCAAAACGAGCCCAAACTCGGTACCCCTAGTTCTGCCGGTCGACGAGTTCCAGTAGCAGTCACCGAAGTACATCTTCAGGTCACTCCATCAAGTCAGAAGGTAAGGTTTCATCATTACTATAAAAACGAGCCCAAACTTGGCACACCTAGTTCCATTCGTCGACGAGTTCCAGTAGCAGTCACCGAAATACACCATCAGGTCAGTCCATCAAGTTTGGAGGTGAGGTCTCATCATAACTATCAAAACGAGCCCAAACTCGGTACCCTTAGTTCTACCGGTCGACGAGTTCCAGTAGCAGTCACCGAAGTACATCTTCAGGTCACTCCATCAAGTCAGAAGGTAAGGTCTCATCATTACTATCGAAACGAGCCCAAACTCGGCACACCTAGTTCCATTCATCGACGAGTTCCAGTAGCAGTCACCAAAGTACACCTTCAGGTCAGTCCATCAAGTCCGGAGGTAAAGTCTCATCATAACTATCAAAACGAGCCCAAACTCGGCACACCTAGATCTCCTAGTCGACGAGTTCCAGTAGCAGTTACCGAAGTACACCATTTGGTCAGTCCATCAAGTCTCTAGTAAGGTCTAAGTCTCAGGTAAGGTCTAAGTCCTAATTATGAAGTATAAGTTTTAAATTGAGAATTCCTCTTCTAAAGGTAAGTATTCTTAACCCCATGTGGTGCCAAACAATGGACAAACAATTGTGTCTCTTTACCTGTCCTTGACCGATTAATTTGAAATTATATTTATTTACATAACAAATTACAAGATGATTATTAAAATTAACTAAATTAAATTAAAACTAAGTTAAGCTTAAAAAAGGCCCTCGGGGCATTGTACCGTGGATGCTGGCGGCATTTCCTCGCTGAATTGCAATGCTGATGCGTTGCGCGAGAAAGCCGCCAGCTTATCGGTCACCAGTTACATCAACTAGACGTTTCGCGATTTCCGCAAATAACTTATGCGCACTGGGACCCCACGGACCGAGGGTCTCGACGCCAAAGGGCACAAAATTGTACTCTCTGCCAAGGCCTCCATATTTAATAACTTTCAGATTTTCGGCATTTTCTGCCGCTGCACCCGCTTTAGAAGTAGTCCGTTGGAGGTGGGACGGTGCCAGTGTGTCTACACAGGTAGCGTCCCACACAAGCATCCGTTCCAAACTCCACGGGACCAAAGACACACCATCAGGTCTTTTGCCATCATCTCTGACAATGCCAGTCGGCTCAAGAAGAGCAGGCACATTGATGCTGGCAAGAGACCGGCGGATTATGTCATTAAGTGTCGCATGTCTTAAGTGGTGACCCAAACGGTATACGTCCGTGCCACAAGGGCATGTGTGTGGAGTGCATACCGTGACCCCAAGCCGCAATTTTGGATGCCAAATGTCTTAAAGTTGACCCCACAGCAATGGGTCTCACCCCTCCGTCCTTTTTAGTTAGGGCGATCAAATTAGCACCAAATAAAAGTGAGGCAATATCAGCGTTCATTTTGCCTGAAAACATAAAATTTATTAATTTTGTAATAGAGCAAATAATTCCGTCCAGGCCGGCCGCTGAACCGGTTTTAAAAGAAATTATTGCGTCAATAACGTCTTTGCCTTCGATTTCGAGGCAGGCCCTGTAGGAGAGTCGAAAAAATACGGGATCACGGGAGCCGGGGGATGTTTCGAATGCAAAGCTGAAAGGGTATCAGGAGTATCAGGCGACAACACGTCGTTAGTAAAAAGAAGACGTGCGGCGCCTTTGAGATCCCCGTCGGCAATTTTCCCTTCAATTAATTTAATTCTAGATAATGTTCCCGTCTTGGGAGAATCAAAAGGTGAAGATGTTTTTGTCAAACAGTTATTATTGATTTCTTGGGTTAGAGAAATAGTAGCCTCATCTTTTTTGACGTGCAAAGTAGTATACGAAAAAAGGAAGAGATTATGCCAGTCTACAATTTGGTTGCTCTCCACACATTTTTTAATCAAGCCTAAAAGGTGGTTTGCGACAGAGATCCTGGCGCCGCGCGGGACTCGTTTGATAACAGGCACATTATTTTTTAGGTAACTAAGGTACAAATGGAATGGGGTAGAATTTGGACTGTCGGAAACAGGTGCCGGTAAAGAAACTGGGTCTAAATTTAGAGCAGGGCCGTTCTGGCTAATACGAAGACGATGTTTTTTTGAAATATGAATGTGAAGACCCCTTTTTGATTGAAAAGATCTATCGCAATGTAAACAAATGTAATTTCGATTTAACGTGCCATCACCGGATTGGGTTACGGTATGCATCCACTTACAAGAAAACAACACTTGAATTGAGAAAAACACTCAACTAAACACAAAATAGAAATTATCACTAAAATATAACTATTTTAAAGTCTTTCAGAAGCGTTGACGTCGGACGTCAGGACGACACGACATTACGTTGCCAAGGAGGACCGCAACGTCTGAAACAAAAAGATATGTTATTATTTGTTCGAAATTGGGAGCTGCCTACACTTTGGCATAGCAGTTAAGCCTTGATTAACAAGAAAACGATTAAATTTGGACATCTAGAGCCACGTAAAATATGAAAATTTAAATAAATATGAGCTGTAAAAAAGTGACAGACAGTGACGTGACAGTTCTTCAATTCTTAACTTGAATATCCAGATGTTTCATACTAAAACCAGATTAATCTCAGGTTAAAAAAATCTGTGCGTTTTCTAAAGAATATAATTTGCTTAGCTCAAATTCTTTATTAATTTAAAAGAAGAAGGAGTGAAACTTGTACTAAGAATTTTAGTCTTGTCTTGTGAATGTTGATAACAAAAACGTTTCTACAAAAAAAAACAACCGACTTCCAAAAAAAATACACTAGAAAGTGAAAAATAACCTTAATTTCGGAAGTCTTTCGTTCTGTATTTTAATTTTTTTGCCACCGACTTCCGAAATTAAGGTTTTTTTTGCAGTTTTTAGTTGTGATAACCTAGCCCATACCAATTCGTATCCCCATACCAATATTTGCTACATAAACAACAGTGACAGGAAAGAATTATAAAAACCGGCCAAGTGCGTGTTGGACCACGCATGATGAAGGGTTCCGTATCCGTAGTTGGGATGATTTTATCGCAAATCGCAATAAATATCGTCCCAGCTCCTTTGAGATTTTAGGTTGTCTGGAAATTCTTTACTCGGGCAAGCAATTTGAAAAGCATTTTTGGCATTCTCCAAGCCCGCAGTCTCATAGTTTGTGGGCAAAGCCCTTAGGACATTACCTAGGAGACGTGACGTGCTATGGGTGGACGAAAAAAAGGCTGGGGAAGCAACACTCGAAATTTTGCAGATTCCTAAACCGCCAAACCGAATAGGGAGGGATGCTTGTAACCAAGATGGTTCATTGAGCTGAATATTTAAAATCATTTCTAAACTAGTTTTGACTAAATCGTCTATTGGTGAAAGCAAAGTAGGATGTTTCCAAAAAGGGCTACAGCGAAGCACATAAGTAAACTTAGGGACAAAAAGGCAAAACTTTAGAATTATAAGAGCATGATGAGGACTGATTTCGAGTAAAAATTTGCGTGACTTTGGAATTTAGAAATAGTGTTAGTAATATAATCAGGAAAAGATTCTTCAAAGATGGGAGAACCCAGGAGGCAAAGTGACTTTCTGTCTACTATTTTGATATTGGGTGCCAGAAAATTTAATTCGGATTTTAAATTATCCAAACCGTAAGAAGTTTTTTGAATAAAGAGTTCACATTTGCTAAAATTTAATTCTAAACCAATATTTTCGAAATTTGTTTTAATATCTGATAAGTCAGCAAACGTTAAATTTCGATTTTAAATTTTCAATAATCGGATTTATAGCCAAGCTAAAAATTGCTGGCCCGAGGGGATCGCCCTGCTGACAGCCGACCTCCGAAGAAAGTTCATGGGAACGGTAAATTAATTTTGAAGGTTCTGCGTAGCAGGTAAGCAGGTATTGATACAGTTCCGGAATTTTGTTCTTAACTTCTGTCAGCATGGCATCCCTGTTTACTCAATTGAAAGCATTTTTGACGTCAATTTTGACTATAATTTCGTAACCATCATACGAAAGGTAGGTTCTTAAGGCATGGACGGCTGCCTCACACCCACCTTTCGTGCCAAATCCTTATTGTATAGGTTCGAAAACAGACTGTAATTTAGATTTGATTTGTCTCACCGCAATTTTCGATGCCAAACGTCTTAAAGTTGACCCCACAGCAATGGGTCTCACCCCTCCGTCCTTTTTAGTTAGGGCGATCAAATTAGCACCTAATAAAAGTGAGGCAATATCAGCGTTGATTTTGCCTGAAAACATAAAATTTATTAATTTTGTAATAGAGCAAACAAGCTGCTCAACTGCATCACCCACAGAATAAGACGTTAAATCTCTTAAATGTTGGGGTGAGATTCCGTCCAGGCCGGCCGCTGAACTGGTTAGTAAGTAAGTAAGTTATTAACTTTTATTTAGTTAGTAAGTTTGATTTGTACATAAAAAAAAACAAATATATCTAATTAATTAATAAAAATAACTAAAACTATACAGAAACTAAAATAGGGCATCGAAAAATTCATCCACATCGCTGTCGACTGGTAATGTACCCAAGAGACTGGCGGCATTGCCACGTTGTATGGCAATTCTTAGCCTCTGGCCAAGGTAAAACCCAGCCCTTGGGTCACGGGAAGTGTCAACCAGCCGTATGGAGATTTCCTTAAGAAGGCACTCGGACCCCACGGCCCGAGGGTTTCAACCCCAAACGGCTTGAAAATATAATTACCAACTATAATATGTTTTTCAACATTGTAGTTGAAAAACATATTCTCCCATACATCGATATACTGATACGTTACGATAGGCCGGAGAGCCCGTCGCATTAAAAAAAAAAACAATAGTTTAAAAAAAGGTAAGTATAAGTAAGAGTTCCAGGCTTCAAAGTATCGTAGCTCGGGACGCTTGGACGGCAGGAAACAGGATCGGCAGGCAGTGGTGGAATAGGATGAAGCAGATGTGGCAGAGCACGAGGACGAGGCAGTCGTCGTAGAGGATCAGGTAGTCGTAGTCGGCATCTACAACAAACGTTTTACTCCCTGGCACAGATCCCGGTGAGTAAAACGTTTATTTTTGTAAGCAAAAGGTTTTAACGTGGTTTGGTGGTGTACTGGTGGGTGCTCTTTCACACTAGTAGGAGAGTTGCGCTAGTGTTAAACGCCACGTGGTTAGAATGCCCTAGCGTCAAAAGGGTTCTCCGAATAGGAGTGGACAGAGAAGAGGGCGGCGTTGCTTAGATCCCGCCGATATGACAGACAGCGGAGGCAATTTACAGCACCTCACGCTCCACGGGAGGAGTGTCTCGACCTCCTTTGACACGCAGGAGTGTGTCGGTTGTTGCGTCTTACGCCACGCGACTATAATGCCTCCGGCATTAGAGACCTCCCAAAGGGAGTAAGTCAAAATTCACACACTTTTTGAGTTTTTATAAATGGTTATATTTGAGAACTTTATATTAACAAATTATTAGTATATAAATAAGTTTTTTAAAGTAAGGACCGACTGAACTGGCCTAAAAATAAAGACACTGGCTAAAGAATAAAGACAGACTGTCTTGGCTTTAGAACCAAGACGGACTGAATTGGCTTGAAAACCAAGACGGGCAAAAGTTATTATTCAAATTATTTGTTTGATTGTCTAACAGAATCAATAAAAACGGCTTACAATGAGAACCTATCCTTACTAAACGTAATTTAAACAAGCCTTATCATGGTAGCGTTATAGCTCAGAGAAAGAAATCTGACAGATGACAATTTGTGATGAAAGGTGTCAATGGATAAAAATATTGTAAGATTTTTACAACAAGAGAAAACTGATAATATAAAATACAGTTTTGAGTGCAAAAACAGTTAAATGTGACTAAAATTTTGCTTTTCAGCGGTAGTGTTCAAAAATATGTAAGAAAGTGAGAGGCATCCTACTAATATTATAAATGCATAAGTTTGTGAGGATGGATGTATGTGTATGTGTATGTTTGTTACCCTTTCACGAAAAAACTACTAGACGGATTTGGATGAAACTTTATAGTAATATAGGTTATTCATCAGAATAACACATAGGCTACAACTTATAATGATTTTATGTAATTTTGGTCATAATATAACGATACGTGTCAATTAAGTCGGAAAAAAATCTTCCATCTGAGAGCTATCTTGACGTGCGCTGCCTAAACCAATGGAGTTACATAAAGATGATGTACCGCAGGATTGTTTGTCTTAAGTAGATCTAAATAAAATTCCGCGACAGCATATATCCTTTATGTGCAAGCCAGTACGACCAAAATTGTGAATCATAAATTTAATTAAATTCGGTACTATTTTACAATGCACATATTAGTATATAATTATCAAACTCTTATCAAAATGAATACATTTCTCGCATTAAGTATTTAATGTAGATAAACTTTGTCTTTCACACTAAGTAATTTGGCCGAATAGTTTAAAAGTTATCACAATAATATGATTGACTGGAACGGAGCGCCTAACGGCGGCGGCAGCACGGGCGGAGCGCGATGCGGCGTCGCGGTCGCGGGGGAGGGGCGAACAATGCAATCGAAGCAATGGCGAGGCATCGCCGAGTGCGCGACCCGAACGCGGGTAGACGCGTGAGGGCAGACGTCATTGATGGTTGTGTCCTGTATGCATTTTTATTGTCATGTCATTTATTCTTCGTCATTTATCCTAGATAGCGATTAATTACTTTTTATTTTTAATTCAGTCGTATAAGAATTGTTCTTTATTGTTTGTTTAAATATAGGATCGTAGATTTCGGGCGGACTTTTTTTCCTTGATGCCCCGGGTGGTACAGGAAAAACTTTCTTGCTTAATTTACTTTTGGTAAAAATTCGTGGGGGCCATAACGTTGCATTAGCTGTGGCTTCCTCTGGAATTGCTGCAACATTGCTAAGCGGTGGACGGACAGCACATTCGGTCTTTAAATTACCTCTTAATCTGGCGAGTGAAGAAACCCCATCGTGTAACATCAGCAAAAGCAGTGCTCGTGGCCTCCTCTTGCAACAGTGTAAATTAATCGTGTGGGACGAGTGCACAATGTCACACAAACGTGCCATCGAAGCTCTTGATCGTTGTTTACAAGACTTACACGGCAAACAAACAATAATGGGTGGTGTGGTTGTTTTATTGGCTGGGGACTTTCGCCATACTTTGCCTGTCATCGAGCGAGGCACTGCAGCAGACGAAATTAACGCATGTCTAAAATCCTCATATTTATGGACCAAAGTTGAAAAGCTTAACCTTATCACCAACATGCATGTCCAGTTATTCAGTGATCTAGAGTCGGTCGCGTACGCTGAAAAACTGCTCGAGATAGGTGAAGGTCGAATCGAAACTGACGAAGAAGGTATGGTTCTATTCACTAACCAATTTTGTCATGTTGTGGATTCGGAAGACGCACTCATTGCTCAAGTTTTTCCAAATTTGCAACAGAACATCCACGATGAAACTTGGCTATGTGAAAGAACTATACTAGCACCAAGAAATGAGACAGTTGCGAAAATCAATAAAATTATCTTGGACCAAGTAACCAGCGATGCAACAACCTACAACTCCATCGACACAGTCATGTCATCTGAAGACTGTACGAGCTACCCCGTGGAGTTTCTTAACTCTTTGGAGCTATCCGGGGTGCCATCACATAAGCTCGAATTAAAAGTCGGTATACCCGTTTTGTTAATGCGCAACTTGGACACCCCGAGACTATGTAATGGCACTAGATTGCGAGTCATTGAACTAGGCAGGCATATTGTTAAGGCCACAATTTTAACTGGAGAAGCTAAGGGTGAAAATGTTCTTATTCCAAGCATCCCAATAATACCCAATAACTTACACTTCAATTTCAAACGTTTACGGTTCCCACTTAAAGTTGCATTTTCTATGACTATTAATAAATCGAAAGGGCAAACTTTGAAGGTAGCGGGGATACATTTAGGCACGCCCTGTTTTTCCCATGGGCAGCTATACGTAGCTTGCTCACGTGTATCTAAATTCCAAAATCTACATATTTACGCTGAACAAAAAAAAAAAACAAATAACATAGTCTACAGGAGTATATTGCAGTAAAAACACAGATAAATTAACACAGATGTTCACCTATTCCAGTTATATACCACATAATTCTTTACTTATTACAAAATCTATTAAAAAAACCGCATCAAAATCCGTTGCGTAGTTTTAAAAATTTAAGCATACCTACATAGGGACATAGGGACAAAGAAAGCTTCTTGGTTTTATACTATGTAGTGATTAAATGCAAGTAACATTGGTCCGACCTGTTTATTAGTCAGTGTTTAGTAATCCGTTTGTGCTGGATAGGATAATCTCAAGCCCGGGGAAGAACATAGGGCTACTTTTTATAAACACACCATACAGGTAAAGTTTGATGAAGAAACCACTGGACTTAGCATTTTGAAATTTGCAGAGTTCTATTATAGCTTAAAATAATAAGCACTTAGAAAGGAATTCAGATAATTCCACCCTCAAGAGATTCCCTCTAAATATTAGGTATAGGAGTTCAAAGATTGTATGGAAACTAATTTATGTCACGTAACTTAATGTGGCAGACTAAATTCTACGCGAGCGAAGCCGCGGGCAAAAGCTAGTAACAATATAATTTCATATTTGAAACAAGAAAATAAAGTATATAGATATAATAAGAATTGTTGGACACAGCAGCTCTTTAAATGGTAAATTTATAAATATCATAAAAAATGTGCCTTTGAGTAGCAAAATACCACAGTACATCACGGTCAATTTTCCAACTGCAAATGTAACTTGGTCGGTAAAAATCTAGTATCGTTTGGCAGGAGAAGGGGGGTGGGAGTGGGGGGGAAGGTTGAGGGGTGGTGCCCCCTGCCCCCTGGCATCACTCCCATGAAAAGGTAACGCACCGTTCTTGAGAAAAACGAATTATTGTAACCTAATCTCAAAACACTTAGTCGCTTCAAAAGCGTAGTAAGAGGCCCGCTTTGCGGGCCTCAAGGTTTAAAAGAAAAAGAGTCGGGGTGCCCCAAGTCCCGAGCTCGCTTCGCTCGCTCTTGCATCCTAAGTTCTCCTAGTAATAGTAGAAACATTGCCTTTTGTACACACATACGATCAGTGGGAGTACAACGCAGAGAACAAATTCACGCAACTCGAGAAACGGAATGATCTAAAACGAATGACTGAAAAACAGAATGAATGAAAAAGAGGTATGCCATTTGCGTTATGTGTCACTACACATGACGCAAATGGCATACCTGTTTTTTTGTTTACGTTCCGTGTTATCGATTTTGCCCATTTTATACCACGCACTGATTACAAATACTGGTACTGGATACTGGATACTGTTACTGGAAACTGACTACAGATACTGGGACAGATTTGGTTGTCAATCGCCCTTTTTAACGTTTCGTTTTGATTTGAGGTTAGAAACATTTTTTATTAATTTCTCGAAAAATATGCATTACCTTTTAATAAGAGTGGTAGCGTTATAATCGGGGACGCAACACATACCAACTTTAGCCCCTTTTACCCCCCAACTCCTGCCAAACGATACTAGATCCAACCCGATATTTTTTTTTCCCTACAATTTTATTTGTTTCAAGATTTTACCACTTTGTCGGCGTGATTAATATGTATATTAAACGCATACTAAAAGTCTGATATGCGAAACAAGTCGGCAAATGTGAACAAAACGGTATTTATTCATATTGATGAGGTACAGGTGCCTGAAAAGTATTATGATTTTATCCTGGCGGATTATTATAGCGAAGGAGACAGAATCATGCTCTTTTGTTCCCCGGATGCTATAAAACAAATATCTGAAATATCGGAATGTTCTGGAGAGGCTACCCTTAAACCATGTCCAGGGCCTTTTGTGGAATTGTATACTATAATTGGTGACATCGGTAGCGCCGCAAAAGTAGTGCCTTTAATATTTGCACTTTTGGGTGATAAAAAACAGTCGACATAATTATATACTTATGTTTTATCTAATAAAATCCCAAATTCCTGAGTTTAAACCCAAAAAAAAATACATGGTGATTTTGAAATAGCGGCAATCGACGCCGTATCTGTGGCGTTCCCTGAGATTCATATAATAGGGTGCCATTACCATTGGCATCGGTTTGTAAGGAATAAAGCCAAAGAATTTGAAAATGATGAGTGCAAAGTAACCAGATGTATAGTTGTGCTTTGTGCCGCTTTACCGCTGGTACCGAAGGATATGATTTTAGACGGTTTATCTTACACTAAAGAAGAAAGTGGACACCCTAACTTAGTAAAATTTTCAAGCGTACCTGGATTAGAGACAGATACGCGGCCTGCCTGCCTGTTGAGTGTTTATGGTATGAGGCACCGCACTAATAATGTGTTAGAAGGCTATCACTGAGTACACACAAAGTTATACTGCCTTGGTTAAAAAGTTTGGACTATGACGCCCCAGAAAACCTAATTAAGTCATTATGAAGAGAAATACACTCCTCAACACACACACACACACACACCCACCCTCACTCAATACACACTCATTCTCCCCCCAAACACACACACCACTCACTTACCCCTTACACATTCACACCCCTACACACCTCAACTAACATATGCGAGCACACACTCCCCGCCCACACAACACATCAAACATCAATATATTTTATTTTTTAAATTATGCATGTTACATTACTTTTAATTTTATTAGTTCTATTACTTTTGATTCGCTTTGTAATCTTTGGATGCCATAAATAACATGTAACATAGTAATTAGGGGATGACACTAGCTCCTGTGGAGCTACGAATTGCCTAGCTCCTGCAGGAGCCAGGGAATTCATAAAAATGTTTGCTTACATTCTGTCAATACAAATTACTATTCCGTGGTAGCGAATATTAAGGAAAACTTATTTTATTGTTAATAATGAAATAAAAATGGAGTTATGAAATCAATAATGATGATGTTATCGATAAATGTTTATGAAATACGTATAAAATGTGTTTTTCTATAAGGTCACAAAATTACCGCACTAACAATGTGTTAGAAGGCTATCACTCAAAGTAAAATAAGTACATCAATAAAAACAAAGTTACGTTAGTGCGTCTGCTAAATGTATTGAATAATGTATCTAACAAAAGCTTAATTAATAAATCGAGTAAAAAAAACAAAAGACGAAAAATTTATATCTTGTAGGGAGAAATAACAGTTGGATATGCACTTGAAAAATTCCGTTAGAATACACACGTACTGATGTGGCAAGTTATTGCCCCTTACATTTTTTTGATTGTGGACGGTTTATAAGGTGTCTGTAGTCTGTCTTAGGCTTATATTGCAGCCGCGGATATTGTGTGTCGCGGGATTTAGAGAATCCTGCGGCTAGTGACAGCTAATGATGGCTGTCAGACGTCATAGTGCACCGGCGCCGAACAGAAGCTTTTCGTCTCACCGCAAACCAAGTTTTTTCAATCTCAGTTCATCGCGCCCGCAAAACCGCAAACTTTATTACGTTATCCCGTAATCCTTGGGGATATACTGTGCTACGTTTTCAAAATTAAAAATAATAACCCGCGTCCGATTAAATCCAAAATATAGACTTTCAAGTGACCAGTGTACGGGCAAGCAAGGTGGCCACCTGCCCAGAAGGATTCTTCAAGACTTTCGCCAGGAGAAGCACAGGTACCGCTTTTGCATTATTTGCTGGAGTTAGGCTACAAACGCCACCTGACCGTCACCAATTCCTCTTTGAAAGTTTGCTCAAAAAAAAAGGCAAATTGAATTATTATGCATTCCAGATAATAATTTTTCTGTCGTCCTCGACCCGTAAGGATACACGGCTATTTTATACGCCTGTCCCTCCATACTTATGGTCCATTCGAGCCTGGATAGGTATCAGTTAAATAAGTACAAGTCATTGCAAGTACTTACGATAATTTACAGCAATTAATATTAGATAGTGCCTTATAATGGCAACTCAAAAACAAGAAACTAAATTAGCTCAGCTTATTGCTAAAAAAGAAGTAATTTTTGAGCGAGTTAATCGCTTGTATAATTCTTCCAAAAGTATATCTAATTATGATTCACGCTCGAACGAGTTATTCCTAGCGCAGTCTGAATCTATTGGTGAATCTTACAGCAAGTTTGAAACAATAATTGACCAGATCAATGAGTTGCAGTTTGAAATTGATGAAACCCCACCCGACTATGGGAGTCTAAGTTCTATTGAAGACTTATATTCAACTATTAAATACAAACGTAATCTCATTCTTTCAAGTGGCAAAACATTTACATCAGATCAGAAGGGAGGTAGAAGCATAAAGTTACCACCAATCGAGTTACCATCGTTCGACGGTAGAACTGAAAATTGGCCCATGTTTTATGAAATGTTCCGTACTAATGTTCATTTAAATACTGATCTGACGGATTCGCAGCGTGTGCAGTATTTAATAAGTAAATTAACTCATGATGCCTTAAAACTAACTGCAGGCATTGTTCCCACAGGAGATACATACAGTGTTATGTGGAACAGTCTTGTCAAAAGGTATCAAGATAAACGTAGTTTAGGTATTCATTATCTCAATAATATACTGGACATTAAAGGATGCGCCGGCAATGCTGCTAGTCTGAATGCATTTGTAGAACGATATTCAGCGCCTGTCGCTGCATTGAATCAGTTAGACATTTCAGACTTATTAGATTTTGTGATATTACACTGTGGTTTAAGAAAGGTTGACTCACAAACTGTTCAACAATTTGAAAGCCGTGTGAGTGGCAAGGAATTGCCTTCCTATACGGAGTTTATAATATTTATGCAAGACTATGTTAAGGTACTCCAGCGCTCACACGTTAATAATTCACAGACGGAATCGCGTGCTAAGTCTAGTTTAGCTAACAATCGAAGTAATACTCAAAGTACCGCTAAAGCGTTTGTATCTTGTAGCGAACCAGCTTCGAATAACCGCTGCCCGCTGTGTGACGGCGATAACGTCGATCATCGACTGTTTGATTGTCCACAATTTAAAAATATGAATTCTCCGCAAGCTAGTTTCGAATTTATTAAAAGGAAACATGGCTGTGTAAATTGCTTAAGTCTATCCCACTCTTTGGTTAAAAGTAAATCACGGAGTGTTTGTAAAACTTGTAAGAAAACACATCATTCATTGTTACATTTCTCCGAAGTAAAAAGTGATTCAGCGCCGAGCGAGCCTGCCGCTACGTCTGTCTCGCTTAGTGCCGCCGCTAAAATATGTTTACCGACAGAGACAACTATTTTGTTAGCTACCGCGCAGATATACGTATATGATAGCAGCGGCCGAGATAAGCTTGTTGTCAGGTGTTTAATAGACAATGGATCGCAAAATAATTTAATTACTGTGGACTGTTGTAAACGTTTGAACTTACCCATAATTAAATTACGCAATTCGTCTTTACAAGGTGTTGATATGACCTCACGACCTGTACACGGCTTTATTTATCTCAATATAGAATCTCGGATTAATCCTCACAATAAGTATTATATACACGCATTAGTTGTTGATTGCATTACAGATAGACTTCCCGCTAGTTTTATCAGATTAAATGACGATATGTCATATTTAAATAATTTACCGCTTGCTGACTCAACCTGGAATGTACCTGGTGGAATCGATGTTGTGCTTGGAGCACAGCTGTTCCCTTTTATTTATTTAGGTGATAGGGTTGACTCAGGCACCCGCGCACCCCCAGCTATACTGACTAGTTTCGGATATGTACTGATGGGTGATATTGATTGTCATAGTAGTGACGTAACACACATGACATCTTCGTTTACCGCACTTGCTAGCATTGACGTCGAGTCAAGTTTGCAGAAGTTTTTTGAGCTAGAGGAAATTCCATCTCAGCGTTTTATTAGTCCGGACGAATTAGAGTGTGAAAATAATTTTAATTCTTCAGTTTTATTTAAAGACGGTAGATATTTTGTCGATTTACCTTTCGCGCGCAATCCCTCCGAATTAGGCAATTCACGCGGTGTCGCTCATCGGCGGCTACTTGCGCTCGAGCGTAAATTCACGTGCGTGCCAACCCTACGCGAGGATTACAATAAAACTATCACCGATTATATAACTCAGGGGTATTTATCGGAGGTACCCGACTCTGAATTAACAGAAGAGGGTTACTACATACCGCATCACGCCGTTATTAGACCGGACAAAGACAGCATTCGAGTGGTTTTGGACGCTAGTGCCAAAACACACTCGGGGTTGTCACTCAATGACATTCTGCATGTCGGACCTAATTTACAGGCCGACTTGTTTTTATTATTACTCGATTTTCGTACCCTCCCTGTCGCAATGACAGCAGATATAAAACAAATGTTCCTACGGATCGGTGTAAATGAGCACCACCGCAAATATTTACGAATTTTATATCGATTCAACAAAAATGAACCTATACGTACTTTTCACTTTAACCGCGTTCCCTTTGGATTAAAGCCTAGTCCTTATTTAGCGATGCGCACAATACGCAATTTAGCGTGTGAGAATGGCGACCGCTATCCTGAGGCTTCTAAATTAGTAGAAAATCAGTTTTTTATGGACGATTATGTCTATTCTGTTCCTGATGAACAGATTGCTATACAATTATCCCGCGATTTAATTGAGTTATTTAAGTTAGGATCCTTTGACCTGGTCAAATGGGCTACTAACTCACCCGCTTTGTTGGAGATTCTCCCAGAGTCTCACCGCTTACCAGTTAATTTTTCTGGCATGGATAATGATAAACATAATTTCAAAATCCTTGGATTAACCTGGGAACCCGCTGATGATTATTTTTCTTTGACAACAGTCGCTGTAGATGATAAATGCACTAAGCGTGCGATTCTATCACTAGTTGCCCGCTTGTTCGACGTACTTGGCCTCGTAGCACCCGTCGTGTTGTACGCGAAAATCCTAATTAAGGAACTTTGGTTAGCTAAAATAGGTTGGGATGAGGTTCCTCCGGACTCCATCACCAATCGGTTTTCCGTTTTTTTGCGCGATTTCCCCTCACTCTCTTCTCTAAAGGTTCCTCGCCACATTGGCGTCTTTAGAGAAGCTGTAGTGAATATTATCGTAGCCTTTTGTGACGCCAGCTTTAGTGGTTATGGTTGTTGTATTTATTTACACATAACTGACTCTAAAGGCAATATCAGCGTTCGGCTTTTATGTGCAAAGTCCAAAGTTTCCCCCGCTAAAATAACAACGCTAGCTCGATTAGAACTTGTCGCCGCTTTACTTCTGTCTAAGCTTGTTTGCGTGGTCAAAGATAAACTTTCCGCTCGTGTACCTATTGCAGGTGTCTACGCTTTCTCGGACTCTACCATAGCTCTTTCGTGGATCCACTCATCTCCCCATAGATCGTCTATTTTTGTCAGTAATCGCATTGCTCAAATACAGGAAAACCTACCTGCCGCTAGTTTTAATCACGTGTCCGGAAAGGAGAATCCTAGCGATTGTCTCTCCCGCGGCATGCTGCCATCTGATTTAATTGAACACTCGTTATGGTGGAACGGTCCTACTTGGCTCCATCGACCCATTAGCGAGTGGCCTTTAAAATTCTCTCCTACTGAATGTGAAACATTGCCAGAGTTTAAATCAAAGGTTTTTCTTGTAGAAACATCAAATACTGAACCGCGTATCTTAGATACAATAGCTGACCGTGTTTGTTCATGGAATAAATTGTTACGTGTATTTATGTACATTCTTAAATTAACGAACAGACTACTTAGTCATAGCTCTGTTAAAAATATACAAACCGCCGAAAATTTCATTATTCGAATAGTTCAAAATACGCATTTTTCTAACGATTTAAATTTAATTAAACCAGGCGAACTTCCATCTAAGAAGCTACGGAATCTTACGTATTGGGGGCAGATTGTCTAAATCTGACTTACCATATGAAGCCAAGCATCCCGCGCTTTTACCTAAACGGGACCGCGTAGTTGATCTAATTATTGATCACTATCACAATACGTACTGCCACACGGGCCCCGGATTATTGATGTCTATTATAAGGCAGCGGTTTTGGATATTAGATGGACGAACAGTCATACGTTCCCGCTGTCGGAAATGCAACACTTGTTTCCGTCTAAATCCTACGCATCTAACACCCAAAATGGCTGAACTTCCTGGATACCGTGACCGTGATACTAAAGCCTTTGTGCACACTGGAGTAGATTTCGCCGGGCCGCTTGCTTACACACCTATTCGCCGTAGAGGTCAACGTTCGCAAAAACTTTATATATGTTTGTTCATATGTATGGTAACTAAAGCCATACATATCGAACTCGTATCGGACCTCACATCCGAGGCTTTCTTATCCGCATTTAAAAGATTTATTTCTCGCCGCGGTCCAGTGTCTGTCATGTACTCAGACAATGGTACCAATTTTGTTGGCGCTAAGGCGCAACTTGATGATATTTATTCTTTCTTATTGAACTCGTCTGTTCAAACAGATATTAAAAATGAGCTTCTAAAATCTCGCATTGAGTGGACAAAAATACCGCCGCGAGCTCCGCACTTCGGAGGTATTTGGGAGTCGAACATTAAGAGTGTTAACCGATAAAGACCCAATGGCTCCGAATAGGAGCCCTCGCGGCGCGCGATTTGAAAGTAGTTATCGAATAATAATGTTTTTTTTGAGATTGAGAGATGACGTTATTGAGCCACGGGCCTGAGCGGTTAAAACTCACTTGTATAGAGTCATAGGAAAGCAGCTTCTCACTTACGAGGAACTCTCTACCGTACTGGTACAAATCGAGTGCCTTTTAAATTCTCGACCGCTTAGTGTTCTCTCATCAGACCCGCATCCGGACGTACTCACGCCTGCGCATTTTCTAATGTCCAGTCCACTTAAGCATTTGCCTTCTTCTGAATTGACAGAAGAAAACATAAATTTAACAAACCGCAAAAGGCTTTTGGATCAGCTTGTGTTATCCTACTGGAACAAATGGTGAGTTGAGTACTTGCACACGTTGCAAGTTCGCCAGAAATGGTGCACTCCCGATCGCCCTATAGAGATCGGTACTGTCGTTCTCTTGGGTCAAGATAACGTACCACCATTGACTTGGCCATTGGGCATCATAGTGGAAGTTTTTCCGGGATCGGATGGTGTAATTCGAGTAGCTTCAGTAAAAACCGCGTCAGGTACATATAAACGTCCTGTCACCAAGTTATATCCTTTGCCAACCCAATAGAACTATATTATTTCGTAGTTTAATTTAGTTTATAATTTACAATAGTATATTTTCTCAATGGTACGCCATTACATAGTTATAATTTAGCTTGGTAATTCAACTTTGTCTTAATTTAATCAAACTGCAATTTCATTCTTTGGAATCTGATAATTAATTTCGAACGCCGTTTCCTAGTAATGGTGTTTTGAACTGCTGCTTGGGATTCTCTTGATGCTTTCAGACTGCCAGATATATAAACATCATCTCATCCTCCCAACCGCACCAGCTTTTCAGCGTATAGATTATCATCTTTGAAAGCTCGGGGCCTTTCAAGGCGGGGAGTATGGTGTGGCAAGTTATTGCCCCTTACATTTTTTTGATTGTGGACGGCTTATAAGGTGTCTGTAGTCTGTCTTAGGCTTATATTGCAGCCGCGGATATTGTGTGTCGCGGGATTTAGAGAATCCTGCGGCTAGTGACAGCTAATGATGGCTGTCAGACGTCATAGTGCACCGGCGCCGAACGGAAGCATTTCGTCTCACCGCAAACCAAGTTTTTTCAATCTCAGTTCATCGCGCCCGCAAAACCGCAAACTTTATTACGTTATCCCGTAATCCTTGGGGATATACTGTGCTACGTTTTCAAAATTAAAAATAATAACCCGCGTCCGATTAAATCCAAAATATAGACTTTCAAGTGACCAGTGTACGGGCAAGCAAGGTGGCCACCTGGCCAGAAGGATTCTTCAAGACTTTCGCCAGGAGAAGCACAGGTACCGCTTTTGCATTATTTGCTGGAGTTAGGCTACAAACGCCACCTGACCGTCACCAATTCCTCTTTGAAAGTTTGCTCAAAAAAAAAGGCAAATTGAATTATTATGCATTCCAGATAATAATTTTTCTGTCGTCCTTGACCCGCAAGGATACACGGCTATTTTATACGCCTGTCCCTCCACGTACATTAACGTGTACTTTCTCTCTCATTCCTAGGACTATGTTAGTATTTTTAGTTAAAAAAAGGAAAGAAATAATATTTGCATTAGCAACATTCTTTTTTGTATATCGATGGTCAAAAAAGGTCAGGAAGATTATTTCTGTAGGTTGGAAATATTTAAAGTCCTATTCAAATAATTTAATTAATTTAAATGTTTTACTTCGACTTCTTTAATATTATTATAAATATACATATTATGTACTTAAAAGACCTAAAATTGTTAAAAATGTTCGCGGTTAACCCACCTTCACTCTGAGCCTTCACACCAGTGCACAGTGTTAGCGTAGGGAAATTTCTAAATAGCTAAAGTCAAAGTGAAAAGTTTCTAAGGGACAGGTGTCAAAGTGACAGGTGTCAAACTATGAAATGTCGTCGACTATGAGTGCAACACGGGTAAAAAACTTCCCGTGGATCGCTTGGTAATTCTATGGGATTTATTTTTACCCGTGTGACTACTGGTAGTAATACTGGTACTACCACGGGCAACAAACGGTTATTATTGTACCACCAACATGATGCATTGTTTCAAAAACATTTCAAACAATACAGATTTCAAATGTTTATTCATTTAATTTTTTTCAATGTAAAAACAACATAAACACTACACGTAAACAATATATTTTAATAATCATTAGTTTACATGAATAGTTGGCGCCATGTATCACGCGCCTAGGAATCGCCGGACCATTTTCACCTCTCGCCCAGTCTTCATTTATTTCGACAGATGTTTGTGCGGCACTTTAACCACAAATAAATTTGAATTCGTATTGTGACGAGACTCCTTTTTTTTGTTCCGGGTGGAAAATCCTCTAGGATGTCACCTGCCCCAGGGCGGAGGGGTTGGGCACGCCACAATTGCGGCAATAAGTCCCCTCTTTGAGGAGTGGCTAGAGAGATCTCTCGCGTCCGGTTCAGGCCATGGTACGGAGCGAGAGGGCATGGGCAGCTGTCACCTCCTTCTACGAAGCAGTAATGCTCGCGAAGGAGGAGGCGGGACGGTTGAAGGAAAGGCAAGTTTCGTGCCCTCTCGCCCCTAGCCGCCGCAGGAGACGCCCTGGGCGTCGTGAATCCCGGGCGGATTTCCGGCCACCGTAGGCGCGGGCTTGCGGACGGTGAGCACTGGGTAGCTCACCGTCCGGTAAGGACCAGGCCGGGGTCGATGGCGCGTCGTATTCCACGCGCGCCTCAAAGAGATGTCGTCAGCACAATGTAGGGGTCCACTAGGGCCGATGCCTGCCGGGGTCGCGGGAAGGTACTAATGGGTCACCGAGGCCCCCGCAACACAGGCAACAGGAAGGAATACGGGTGGGTTTTAGTCAGTAAGAGTCTGACACACCCCGCTCCACCCAGAGCGGGAGAAGTTATTTGATGATTTCCCACCCAAAAACAAAAAAAAAAAGAACGCCATAAGACATATTACTGTGAAAATAAGCAAAGTATACTAATCTAGCGGTGGCTATATCAGTCAACTGCCTAATTTTCCGTACTGCATATGCGGCTGAACTTAATCTACCCGCAAGAGCTCTAATGTGGGCACCCCATTGCAATTTCGAATCTAGAGTAATTCCCAGAAATACAGTTTCCGTAATAGAATCCAGTTTCTTGCCATCAAGTTTGAAATTTAGACCCACTTGGGTTACATTTGGTAATGAGAACTTAAGACATTTCGTTTTGTTCACATTGAGTAAGAGATTATTGTCTGCGAACCATTTCGAAAGAACAGCCAGACTATCGTTGACGTGTAAGACATCCATATCTTTTCTATCTATTTTAAAAATAAGAGAAGTGTCGTCAGCGAATAGAATTATATCTGCAGTGCTATTCTGTAACCTTCTCACCGTGAAAACTTAAGTGAAGTGAACGTGGAGTGAACTGTCAGTGTCATTCCACCTGATACTAGGGATGGACCAAGGATTACATTTACAATCATAATCGAGATTTTATTAATATTTTTATGCTAATTCTATTGATCATAATCAGTTAACTGATTAAATGAACGCAATTCCATGACCCAATCGCGATGTTTTTTAACTGATTAAATAAACGCAATCCCATGACCGAACTGCGTGTTTTGAAGAAGCGATAGTGGATTGAGTCGACTAAAGCCTGTGCGAGGTTATTCAGCGTTGTTATTAACCCAAATCTTTTCAATAAGAAGAGGTAACCGAGTGTGAAAAGTGTGCCTGGCTGACGGACCGTAGAATTTATCCCCTCACAGACTATGTGGAAACCTAACTACACGATGTGTGTGTCTGTGTACATAAGCCATTTGAATACAAAACGTGCGGATTATTTAATAAGTACCTTTCTAATATTTTATTTTAAGTAGGTAAATTTATACCGACCTACGCATTGCCAATAATAAAATAATATTCATAAAATCACCGTCATCAATACTGTAACAAAATTCAACAGTTCAACTGACACTCACGCAGCGCGCGCACCGGCCGGCGGCGGGCGGCTAGGCTCACTTCACCCAGCCCAAGTGAAGTGATGTTGCTGTGGCAACCAGAATCGAGTGAAGTGATAAGATCACGACACTCGCGCGTCGCCCTTACCAACTCACGTCACCTAGCCGGCGTGAGTGGTTACTATGGTTACGAGAATCGGGTGAAGTGATAAGATCACGCCGCGCTTGCGCGTGAGGAGCTGTTAATAATATCAAGTTGAGTTTTTTTTTAAATGTGCCATTTTTGTTTTTAAATGCGCGACAAACAAAAATTTGGTTTTACCACCTTTATATCAAAATCCAAAATGGCGGCTACAAACAATTTTCATCGTTTTCATGGTTTTCGGGGGTGTTACAGCCAAAACTGAGGTCAAATCTAAAAAGCAAGATGGCGGCTGCGAAAATGTTCAGATTTTTCATCATGGGTTTCGTTTTCATGGTTTTCGGGGGTGTTAAATGCGATAGTGAGGTCAAAATTGAAAAGCAAGATGGCGGCTGCGAAAATGTTCAGATTTTTCGTCATGGGTGTCATTTTCGTGGTTTTCGGGGGTGTTAAAGCCGATAGTGTTGTCCAATCTAAAAACCAAGATGGCGGCTGCCAAAATATTCAGATTTTTCATTATGGGTATCGTTTTCATGGTTTTCGGGGGTGTTAAATCCGATAGTTAGGTCAAAATTAAAAAGCAAGATGGCGACTACAAAAATGTTCAGATTTTTCATCATGGGTATCGTTTTCATGGTTTTCGGGGGTGTTCAATCCGATAGTGAGGTCAAAATTTAAAAAGCAAGATGGCGGCTGCGAAAATTTTCAGATTTTTCATCATGGGTGTAGTTTTCATGGTTTTCTGGGGTGCTAAAGCCAATAGTGAGGTCAAATCAAGCAATATGGCGGCTGTGAAAGGTACTAATCCTTTTGGAATAAAAAAAACATATTGAGTTTCTGACTGATTTTCTGTATTGCTATTTTATTAAAAAAAAAACCCTACATAGTATAGGTTTATTAATAGGTTTCAACGCTTAAATACTAATTTTGAAATAATATAAAGTTATCAATAGAATTAGCATAAAAATATTATTAAAATCTCGATCATGATTATAAATGTAATGCTTGGTCACTCCCTAGCATCAGTGAGATTACACTGACAGCTCACTCCACGCGAGTTTTCACGGTGAGATTTTTACAGAATCGACATGCTGATAAGTTTGCCATCATGTAAGGAAGATCATTAGTATAAATTAGAAATAGGAAAGGGCCAAGAATTGAACCTTGAGGCACGCCCATCTTTACTAGAGACCCCGAGGACGTCGCCGTTTACTTTTAGGACAGAACAAGATCAGCAGCTTTTCCACGAATTCCGTAATGGTGTAATTTACAGGTCAGTGTATTGTGGTCAACGTAGTCAAACGCTTTTGAGAGGTCATAGAAAATGCCAATGGCATCCTGAGATTTCTCTCCAGGATTCCAAAATGTGACTGATGAGTTTTAGTCCTGCGTCAGTCGTCGACCTACCTTTCGTGAAACCAAACTGGCTAATAGTGTAATAAAAACTACTATATAATATAATAATGACTATATAAAATCCCATTGAAATGTGATAGCATCTGGTCTAGCATGATTTTTTCATATATCTTACTCAATGCTGGTAGCACAGATATAAGTCTATAATTAGAGGTATCACTCTTACTACCCGATTTGAAAATTGGTACTACTTTACTATATTTCATTAAATCAGGAAACGTACCGCTGTCTAAACATTATTAAATATGCCTCTTAAGACAGGGGCTATTGTGTCAATGATATCTCCAAGAACTACGGAAACCCCCCATAAGTCTTCAGTTGTCTTTATGTTAAGACTTTTGAATGCCTTTTTAATTGTGACAATAGAAATGGGCTTGAACTCAAAACTTGGAACGTCCCTAGAGCAGTGTTTTTGAGAAGAGATTCAGCTAATATAGGTGATAAGGGGAGAGATTTCGTAACATCTATTGGGATGTTGGTAAAGAAATTTTCTAATGTCTCAGAAACTTTTAACTTATCTGTAATGGTTTTATTATTAATTTCTAAAGACGCATTCTGATCTCGCTGTTTTGTGTTTCCAGTTTCCTTGTTAATTACCTGCCACACAGCTTTTATTTAAGTCTTAATTGAATGGTTTTATCAACGTGTAAATTTTTATCTAGGTTAAATGATACAAGTTGACCAGTATGGTCAGACCTGTTACCACTAATTAAGGGAGAGTCATTTATTTTACAATTAGTAAATACATTGTCTATGCATGAAGCTGAGGTTGCTGTTATTCTAGTTGCTTCTTTAAATATACATTTTAAATGTAATGATTTAATCAAAGCTATAAACTTACTTCCAGTGAATTAACTAATAAATCAATATTTAGGTCACCACAAACAAAAACGGATTTATTATCTTTTAAAAAGTTTGCTTAGTATTTCTTCCATAATTATTAAAAAATTATGACAAGTTTGATGCTGGTGGTCTATAAGCACTTAAGAAAGTATTGCCTTCAACCTCTGTTCATGCTACCTCAAATAAACGATCAGCAGAGCAAGCAGTTATATCCTTCCTTTCCTTATGTCTGAAAATACTTTTACATAATATCAAGATACCACCCCAATGGAGGACCTGTTGTACGCACTGGCAACTGAAAAATTATTTACTTTAAACAACATCCTATCCGATATGATATTTATCTATAACAATTCCACGTCTAGGATTTTTCCAGAGAAACGATTTATATTTTGGTGATATAGTAAACTCAAACTCAAATCATTTATTTCAAATAAACCAATTACAGGCACTTTTGAACTGTCAAGGGTTCGGTCAGTCAGTCAGAAAGATGAAGCTAGTTGCCCATTCCAAAGCGTAGTAGGTACCTATGGAGAAGAACGGGCAAGAAACTCCAAGGACACTCTTTTAAATCAACGTATTATGGTTACAAAATATTGTTTACATCATTCATTTTGAAATTATACATGTGAGAACGATGCAAAACGTAAAAGCGTCCGTAATAAAAAGATTACAACAAAAACAAAAGCAATTCAAAAATTAAAGTTAAAATAAGCCGTGGCAGCTAAGAGATGACCAGTCTCTACTGACGGCGCCCGTTCACGAACATGACGCGTGGATCAGCACCATTCAACTCAACCATTTTGAAGGGAGCTAAATGATCCAACACACGCGCCACCATCAGCGAGACATTAGAGTGAGCACGACATACTCCCAGCCACCAGGGCACATTCAAGTCAATGAAAGACGTATCCAGTAAATGGCAGCTTTATAGTACATAGTACTCACATAACAATGTGCTGTGCAGCTATACAGCTATACTATATAAAATATTTTTATTATGCTTCTCTTTTGTCAAGTCTAAAAGTTTAAAGAATATATTACAGTATCATTAGAAGAACTAGATAATACTGTTTAGTCACTTAACGTAGTCTCAGTTAAATTATCAATAACTGCGTGTATACTGTAAGCTAACAAAGTAGCCAATACATGTTGACATTTCTTGGGAAGAAACATTTATGTTCCCGAATTAAAACAAAATCTCTAACAAAATTGTTAATTATTTTTATTTTTATTAATTGAAAAAAAAATGGAGTTACGAAATCAATAATGATGATGATATCGATAAATGTTTATGAAATACGTATAAAATGCTGCTCAAAACATGTTTTAATCATTTTTAAAGATGGTCAAAAGTACATTAACAATTGCGGTCCTTCGACTCGTGATGTATACAAACGAGTTGTAGTGATAGTACAAGTATATGTATATAATACAACCTGGATAATGTTACTATTTTTAGGTTTAATTATAAACCACTCACAACGGAGAAAGTAATAAGTACTGTGATATACTATTAAATTTAGCGCACTTCTTAATGGTAGCGCCTCAAGAGAGTCCCCCTCTATCCCCTGTGGCGACCAGACGTTCCCTTTGAGTTGTTGTGTACGAGTACTTACTGATAATTCGGTGGTGTTACTCTAAACCCAAAGCTCCTGACAAGTGATTCTTATGAACACCACATTGGCAAATAAGCGACGAATGGCGAGTGACGAATGTGACATATTCGAGTGTAAACGCGAGAATTGGGCTCCAGATTCGAGTACAGGATTTTTTTAGACTCTTTCAAGTGTTTCCAGTTTGGGCGAAGGCCAGTATCTATTCTTTATTCCGATAAGGGAACAAATTTCATCGGTTCAAGGCGACAATTGTACGAATTTTACGCTTTCCTGTCTTCTAAAGATACAGTCATCTACCGCATTTTAAACTGAGTTAAATAAATGTAAAATTACACGGCGCATTATTCCCGTGCGCGCGCCCCACATGGCACTTGGCTTGTTCACCTTTAGACTGCCCGCCCACATCCGATAATAATTGGCGACTGATTTTTGTAGGAAAAATAAAGAACGTACTGATGGCAATAGTGCAACGCATACGTCCTACAAAAAGTTGCTCTTATTCATATATAGAATTAGGATCGGCCCGATAATCAGCTCTACAAAAAGTCTGACGTGTGCGAGCACCCTTAGGCAGTGCATTGTCTATCAATCACATAGCCCAGTTGAATATATTTATAGAAGAAAGTTATAAATAGGTACTTACGCAGTTGGATTTACACTGATTAATTTGGTATTGCAAATAGAAAATGAAACCAACGTATACATATTTTCAATTCATTATCAAATGGTGGTTACAAAGTTTTCTATTCACGTGTGATCGTTTAGTTAGTAAGGATAATTGAAATAATTTATTATTTTAATAAATAATCAACGAATGGGGAATAATACAAAAAAACGATTAAACCTACCGACATCCCGTTTAAAATTGCACTCATCTGGTCCACTGGTTATTTCGATAAAAATGTATAACAAACTACCCGAAGTATTTAGAAATGAGGAAAAGATTGCTGTTTTTACACATAAATTAAAAAACTATTACTAAATAAATGTTACTATAGCATAAACGAATATATTTAATTGATAAATAGAACTGACATGATTATATAAATTAATAATATATATTTTATTTTTAGATTAAATTAATAATTAATAAAACGCTACCTTAGACTAATAGATAGAATTAGAATAATTAGTTAGTTGCATGTATTAAATAAGTCCTCTTCCTTCAAATTTTTCTGTTGCTGTGCCCGACAGGGTATGGACCCCGTCGGGCACAGCAACAGAAAAATTTGAAGGAAGACAATCATGAGATTGTTACAACAAATGTCTACTTACCACCTAAGCATATACAGTGTGGAATGCAATAAATGATTGAGTATTTAATAGCAATAATGAATTGGCTTAATCTACTTTTCTGGATTTGCTTGTCTGTTTTGGAAGAGCGACTAATTCAGTGTAGTTTGATCTAAAACTTAAAATATCCCTTCTTTAAAACAAAAACGACTACATTGGGGCGTCTTAACTCAGCCAAGTGTAAGGCGCTGACAAGATCCAATTGACCAAAATAGGCTTATCTTAAGAAGAAAATTTGCCAATTCTGTATAGTTTGGGGTAGCGGAAAAATATATGTTAATTTTGAAAATATTTCTCAGAACTTGGTTGCTACCAAAACACGTTTAGAAAAAAAAATCTCGATATAAACTATCGTTAAACTAACCTCTTACCTTGAGTTCTAATCCAAAATATCTGTATTAAATATTAAAATACGTTACATATTTAATTAATAACAAGAACTTCTTATTTGAACGCAGAACTTGGTTGTTTTTATTTTCGATTACTCAACTTAATTTTGAGTAAATAGATAATTGCTTCATATTTTGCAATAAATTACAAGCGTTGTGTCATCGCGCTTCTCTTTCTTTTCTATGCAATCTGACAGTGACCGCCGATTAGGTGTTGTCAGCGTCTTAAGCACCAGGTTATTGTAATATTTATATTAAGGCGCTGACAAGACCCAATTGACAAAAATTGGCTACTCTTAAGAAAAAAAAATGCAAAATCTGTATAGTCTGTGGTAGCGGAAAAAATATATGTTAATTTTGAACATATTTCCCAGTACTTGGTTGTTACCAAAACACGTTTTGAAAAAAAAATCTCGATACAAACTAACGTTAAACTAACCTCTTACCTTGAGTTCTAATCCAAAATATCTGTATTAAATATCAAAATACGTTACATATTTAATTAATAACAAGAACTTCTTATTTGAATGCAGAACTTGGTTGTTTTTTTATTTTCGATTACTCAACTCAATTTTGAGTAAATAGATAATTGCTTCATATTTTGCAATAAATTACAAGCGTTGTGTCATCGCGCTTCTCTTTCTTTTCTATGCAATCTGACAGTGACCGCGGTTTAGGTGTTGTTATCGTCTTAATAAACAGCGTTTCTCGGTCACATAAGTACTTACACAATTCAACACATAATTGACAGGAAACACCAAATCAAAGCTTTATAGTAATATTACATATACAGATATTTAGGTTGTCTAACCATTAAAATAAATTACTTAATATTGTGCGTTTGACCAATTTGTCATCAGGATATAACAAGATACTGTTGTTTAGGTAATGGACAGCATTTTATATAATGATTGTGTCCGCGTATATACATAATCAACCTATAATGTTCCCACTGCTGGGACACAGGGCTCCTCTCTATGAGAGGGAGTGGACCGTAATCCACCACGCGGGTCCAGTGCAGGTTGGTAGATGTCACACGTCTTCGAATTTTTGGTTCTAGGACATTTCTCATGATGTTTTCCTTCACCGTTTTGAGAGCAGTGGTGATGAACTCATTTACACAAAGTAAAGCGCCTATCTGGGTTCGAACCTACGACCTACAACTCGTAAGTCGCGGCCGTTACCACTGGACCACCACTGTTCGGTCGACCGCGTGGATAGAATGAATTATTTGAGATTAGATGGTAGATTCCATTACTGTACAAGTGACGGCCCTAAAATATAATTGACTATTTAAATTTTTGTTTGAATACCGTCGTTTCAACACATACGAGGGCGGCACTGAAAATTTCAGGAATCAAGGAAGTGACACAACATTACTATTTAAAAATGTATTTATTGCTTTTCGAAGTATTCTCCGCGAAATTTGACACATTTTTGCATACGATGGAACCAATCATTGAAGCAACCATTCCATTCGGAAGTTGGGGTATCCAAAATGGCCGTTTTGTAGGCGTCCACAGCTTCTTCAGGTGATGAAAATCTCTGTCCACGCTATTTATTCTTTATTTTAGGGAAAGTATAGAAATCATTAGGGCTTAGGTCGGGGCTGTACGGCGGATGGTCTAATAATTATATGTTTTCTTGCTCTAAAAACTCTTTTGTTCTGTGCGCGGTGTGAGAACTCGCATTGTCGTGATGGAGGATGATGCCGTGGTTGCAGTTCTCTTTACGGAGTTCAGAAACGACCTGTGGCAAACAAATGCTAGCATACCATTCTGCATTAACCGTTCTTTGTCCCTCAAGAGGAATAGTCGTAACATGGCCGGTTTTGGAGACAAACGTGGCCACCATTTTTTTTGCAACACCCCGTGAACGAAAAATTTTTGTTGGCTTTAATTCATTTTCGAACACCCAAACTCGTGACTGGTTTTTTGTTTCGGGTTCGTACGCGTATATCCAGGATTCGTCACCTGATACGATGTTGTATACAGCATTTGAGGATCCTGCGTGGAATCTTTCGAGAGTTCTGACGCACCAAGTAACGCGAGCCGCTTTTTGCTCTTCACAGAGCGAATGCGGTATCCATCGGGAAAACAACTTTTTTACACCTAATTGTTCATACAAGATTATTTGTATTTGTCTCATGCCAATGTCTAAAGTTGCCTGAATTTCGCGGTATGTCACATGTCGATCTTCCTCAATCAGCTTACGCACAGCATCAACGTTTTCTTGGGTGACTGCAGTTTTTGGACGACCTTGACGGGGATCATCACTGAGCTTGACACGTCCACGTTGAAATTCAGCAAATCAGCGATAAATTGTGGTTTTGGATGGGGCTTCATCACCAAATGCAGAAATCATCCGGTCAACACGCTGTTTATGTGTTAAACCACTTCGAAAGTCATAATAAATCATCGCTCTTGAATTTTCTCGAGTCAATTCCATTTTCTCAACTACTAAACAAGTTTGACAAAACCTTGTGACAAGATTGAGAATCTTTTTTTAAATAAATAAATGGTATTCGATTTTTAAAATCAAGGAGTTTTCAATTAAAAAGATTTTAATATGACAGGAACAGTGGAAATATTCCATTCCCGATACTTTTAGTGCAGCCCTCGTATTAAGTAGGTACTTGCTGGTGTACCTGTAGTACACCCACATTTCACCAGTTATGTTTAAGTCCCATGTAATAGGGGGAGAGCCTATTGTCAACAACTGGGCACAAATCCAGACTCCGGGCTGCTACTGAGAAATTCCAGATAGAAAAACCCAATAACACTTTGCCCGCCCCGGGAATCGAACCCAGGACCTCATGCTCAACTGTAGAGCTTGCAACCACTAGACCAACGAAAACAAAAAAAAAAATTGCTATCAGATTAGCAACCAGTTTGATTTTGTCTGGAATTACAGTATAATAAGAAAACATCACGACTGTGTTCCTTGATAGTTTAGCGTACAGTAATTATGTTATGTCATTTTATTTCATTTTAAACGAGCCCGATTACAAATTCATTGTACCTACGACTGTAATGGAACATTATATAATTATAGATTGTAAAAAAATACCTCCATATTACCATCAAACCTTAATTTTAACCCTAATTTTAATTTCCTGCCAATTTTGTGAAAAAATGCGTAAGTACTTAGGAGTCAGAATAATGATATTTGTTAATATGGGCCATGCTGAATTACTGGCCCATTGCAATAAATTGCTCGGTACTTATCTACTATTGCTAATTTCCTTGTTACAATGAGATTGCTCTCATTTGAATCGTTGATAAATAATAATAACCCCAGTGTAAAAACGATCATTCGTGAAAAGAGAACTGTGTAAACACACTAAACAGAGGTCTTTAGTGTGTTTAAAGTTTAACAAAAAAATGAATTTAAAATATTTTTTATTGGGTTTGCTTTTTTATTTGCCTTACCAAATATTTCAGTGTGATTCTGAGACAGTAAGTTTTTTTTTTAGTGAAATAATTACGCAAGTGTTAGGTATCTGTATTGTCCATGCAATAGTTTAGGCTTTATGACGAAATCATCGGATAAAAAAGACAAAATGCAAAGTAACTGTAGTTTCGGAAGTCTTTGGTTTTGTTTTATATTTGACACTGACCTCCGAAACTTAAGTTCTTTGTTTTTTGAAGTGTTTTAAAACAGTTGTTTTGTGTGTCATTTTTACTAAACTACCACTAACATATTTAACAAAAAAAAAAGAAAAATATTATAACATCATCAACAGAAAAAGTAGAATCAATACGTAAAAATACTTATTTAGTTAGACTCCGGCATGGGTCGCATTGATTTTGATACTCCGAAGTACTCTGGAAAATTACGGAAGTGTTAAACTTGTTAATTATTAGGTGCACCTTAGTTGGTGCTACGATTATGAATACTTATATTTTTATTATTACTTCTAATTGTTTTGATAATTTATGTCGTAGATAACCTACTTCAGTACTGAGCGCCCAGCGGTCTTCTGGTATGACACGAAATTGGTGAAAAACTTTACTCTGCTCAGTAGACGGTTGAACCGACAGGATCCTAAGCACTATGTGGAGCTGTACATGCATCCACTTATCACAATGAGCAATAACATAAAGGTAAGTTAGAAAGGAAAATTACAAAATATAATAAACAGCAATTATTCATTATAATTTGACATTGAAAGCTTTATGTCGTAGCAGGGTAGTTCCACTTCTCTTTGTTTCTGGTATGGTAACGCACCTCTGATGCCCGACTCCATGCCACTTAACATCAGGTAGGCCTCCGATAGTCTGCCCTCGTAAACGAAAACACAGTTACTCCGAAAATGCCAGTTTGTAAAAACCGCGGTTAAAACTTAATTGTTAAATCGCTTTGTAATAAACAAAACATTTAAGTTAGGTTGAAATGTTGTAAAATGGAAAAAGCTTTAATTCACAATGTAAATAACTAATATTTCAGTGTTTTTTATTTAATAAAATCAGTTAATGTGTTATAAAATGGGAACATAATTCATAAAATTTTATTTTTTTAAGCTAAAACCCAGTAACTGAATATGATTGACGTGTAATGTGTTTGTACAACACTAACAGAAAATAAAATATTTATAATTTTATTTTCTACTTACAGAAAATAAAATCATTTCATTTCATTTCATATCATTTCACATACTGGGTTGAATAATAGAATAATAGGTCTGTATTTGCTCAGAACAAGAAGGTACATAACAACTTATTGTTATGTGTCTACAACATAAAAACAAGTTGTTAAATTATATAATATGATCCATGTACATTCTGCCTTAATAAACCACAACAAAGCAGAGGATACTAGAAATATTACAAAAAATGATCACTAAAGAAATCCTGCACAGAACAATAACATTTATCTACGAGTAATTTTGTGAAACGCTTTTTAATTTTTTGCAACGGTAAGTTTTTACTTTAATCAGGTATTTTATTAAAGACTACAGGAGCCATACAAATCACGTTTCTTTTTAATAAACTAGTTTTAAATACACCCGTGCATAATAAATTCTGGTATTGAAATCTCATAGATGTACTTCGTTTTCTAGTTTCTATTCAAGTTGCAAATACACATCGATTTGTTATTACAAATATTGCTAATTCAAGGATATAAAGGCATGGGAAGGTTAGTAATTTATGAGACTTAAATATACGTACGCAATTGTCTGTCACTTTAAGACCAAATATATCTCTCAAGCAGCGCTTTTGAGCTTTGAAAATGCTTTGTCGTTCACTACAGTGACCCCAAAATATTATACCATATCTTAAAATACTCGTAGATATAACTAGATCATGGAAATATACTTTTGTTTGATAGATTATGCAACATAAATAAACGCGGCTGTGCTTAAACGTTTACCTATATCGTCTGCTTGCGGCTTCCAAGTTAACTGGCTGTCAATTATGATTCCTAAAAAATTTGTAATGTTTACTTTTTCTATAGTTTGACCATTGTAGTTTATATCATTGTTTGTGTCATTTACATCTTTATTGATACATGAAACAATTGATGTGCTATCATCTGAAAATAATACCATAAGATGAAGTATATGTCGTGTCATTTATAGATATTAAAAATAATAAAGGTCCGAGGACGCTGCCCTGCGGGACACGATATTGTATTTCTCTAAAAGACGATATAGATTTTAATTCCTTTCTAGATCCTAAACACAGGCTCGATATCTCTGTACATTGTCTACGACCTTTAAGGTACGTTTTTATTAATAGTTATTTTTTAAACCTTACAACAGTAGGCTTTGATTACCTAGCTGAATACCTAGTAAGTGAAAATGCTGTATTTAAGACTAATTTATGATTATAAAATCTAAAATGCAATAGTAAGTATCTAAATATACTGTGTTCTATTCTAACCTTTTTCATTTGTGTAAAATTTCTCAAAATTATAATTACACTGGTTTTGTTTGATATGAAATTAAACAATAAAACCACATATAGTTCTATTTTTGTTTTTGTTTCGACTAATTGTAGATTCACTTTCTTATTATTAATTTTAATAGGTAAATTCGAGATCAGTTTATTTTTTACCTATGTGGGATTCAACGAAAAGATGAGGAGATAGTGAGATCAAATATTCTAAGTTGTCCTTTGCCAGTAATTATTTTATAATTACTTAAAAAAAACTAAATAATATTGAAAACAGCATAAAAAATAATAATAAAAATTTAATTAAAAAGGTCTAGATTTTTAGCAAAATACTGTGTTTGTATCTATCGTATCTTCTTATTGGTGGTAGATACAGACAAACCGAAAATTATCACAGATAGCGCTCAGTCTCGTTATTACAATACCCAAAACAAGCATAAACACGGTAATTGAAGTTTTCATTTACGAGGGCAGAATAATAATTGGACAGAATAGGTAATGGTAGAAAGAAATATACTTACGAGTATAATGTGACGGGTAATGATTATGTAACAGAGTAATGATAATGTTATTTATGATACAGATGGACTTCTACTTCTATCAGTTCCTAACAAACAGATACCGTCCCAGTTTCGTTGAGATGCACTTTAAATTTTGCGACATGATTAATTCTGACTTCTTCTTCGGTCAACCAATGCGAAACGCATTCGGAGGCGGGGCCTGTCCATTTCCTCCAGTGAGTATCATTAAATATATTTGTATGTAACAATGCTGTTTTATTGATGGAGTGTGTTTTATTATTAAAACACACTCATAATCATTTTATTGTTATTATGGCTTACATTATTTTAAGCCATAATAATAATAAAATGATTTATTCAGACACAGTCCATAATTGTTAGTCACAAAAATGATCTTCGAAATATGTTAGTACAGACAATACAAAAAGTAGGCTACAAGGTCATGAAATATCTTGCTCAGGTTCAGGATAGATTGCCACGCTATCTGACCAGAATCTTAACGAAAGCCTTCATAACTGCCGAGTCTTTATCTTTATTATTACTTCTCAGCAATTACTTGAAGGATACTGTTAGCGCTGCCCCGCACTCTGCTTAGTAGGGAGGCGGTCCGCTTGCGCATTATAGCATGGAAGCAATCAACTCAAGCCTCCACAAACATACCCGAAGTGCTACAAAAGCGGGGCAGCCCTAGCAGCATCCTGAATCCAATATTGTACTGGACCCACAAGGCATTGATCGACCTTTGAGTACTGCTGACCCACAGACTGCTCGTGTAAAAAGTATGGCAGGAAACTTTAAAAAGTGTAACCTTTACCTGTTTACTGCAGTGAGTGAACCTGCGTGCCAACATATTACTTTTAAACGCCAATGCCCTGCGCTTCCTTTCAATGTCAACTTGGTCATCAAGATCCTCAGCGACATAGTGCCCTAGGTATTTGAACTGGTAGACCCGTTTTAGTTCAACACCATTCAGTTTTATGCCGGCGCACCAGGCACACCAGGCGGACACTTTCCAGAGGCCCTGAAGACCAAGAACTCAGTTTTTTTTGCAGTTATATAAAAGACCATGTTTATGGGCATACTTTTCACAGACCAGTAAGAGCTGCCTTAATGCACTGACAGCTGCGCTCAGCAGCACCATGTCATCCGCGTAGCTAATATTATTCATGTATACATTATCAGTTGAGCAACCGACATGAGTGCTGCTAAGCTCAACTAGCAGGTCGTTAATAAACAGGTTAAAGAGCTTAGGGGAGGTCAAACCACCTTGGGGGATCCCCCACAGCGCATACTTCCTCGTAGTATCCCCTGGGCAACGCCGTGTCTGACCACCGTAACGGAGTGGCAGACCGGCGGCTAAAGTGCGCTGTGATTCGTTGATTTTAATGCGGACGTCTACGAATAAGATGGACAAACCAATGCGTGACGCCTCTGGGCGTTTTATTTCGAATCGCTCCTCTCAGGGCGATTCAAACGGCCCTTCTCAGGGCCAACCCAACGGCCCTTCTCAGGGCCAATCCAACGGCCCTTCTCAGGGCCAACCCAACGGCCCTTCTCAGGGCCAATCCAACGGCCCTTCTCAGGGCCACGCTGGCGACGCTTTAGCGTCGGGAGCTGACCGCGCACCATCTGCGGCCAGCTTTTTCATTAGGCCAGACGAGTTGTCGGACTCCGACGACTCCAATATGGACACGTCGGCGGCCGAAAGCGACCGCTTCAAGCGGAAGAGGTCCGAGGGCTCCTCGGAGTCGACGGTAGTCGGAGGTAAGGCGAAGAAGAAGTCGAAGTCTAAAAAGGCTTCGACTTCTACTGCGCCTTCTACCCACGATGTGGGCTTGGTGGACGCCGAGCGTCAGCTAAATCTGGCGAAAAGGGCGCAACTCCAACAAGACTTGGAAGAGAGGGTCGCCGCCAAGGAGCAGCAGGCGCAAGTTGCCAGGTCGAGGGCTGGCTATGGTGCATCCAATGTACTGTATGCTGACCACTCCCTGGCGGAATTGAAGCGCATGGCGCAGGAGGACAGAGAGGGGGTTATGGAGGTCGCCTCAAAGTCTTCGAATTTGAAGGGGACCTTCCAGAAGGCCCTCAAATGCCGGGCCGCCAGTATGCATGGCATCGTGGTGGAACTAGTGAAGCGGACGGCCACGGACGAGACACGGCAGCTGCAGGCAAAGGTGGATCGTCTGCAGGCGGAGGTAAGCCAGCTACACCAGAAGCTGGCTGAGGCCACGGCCAGGCCTGCCCAATCTGCCCCAGGTCCGGTGGTAGGAGGATGCTCCTCCTCCCCTGCCAGCCTTGAGGCAACAATTCGTGGGGTTGTCATGGAGGAGAGGGCCTTTATAAGAGCCTGCTTCGCCGGCATCGAGGACCGGCTCTTGCCGGAAAGGCGGCTCCGCCCGCCACTTGCGGCAGACAAGAGTCCACCGCTGAGGGAGCCGGAACCTGTGCCTCTAGCAGGCCCGGTATCCAAGGATAAGGGCAAGGGCAAGGGCAAGAGGACCAAGGCGGCTCCTCATAACCCCACCACAAGCGCGGAGGAAGTGCCTGGGTCGTCTGCTACTCCAGCGGCAGGCGCCCAGAACTCGCAGGAGGAAGACGCCCTTCTTCCCTCCACCACCCCGTCCAACCAGTCGTGGACGGAAGTGGTCAGGAGAGGAAAAGGGAAAAAGGGGAAAAGGTCGGCCCCCAAGCCCGCTGCGAGTGCTCCTGCAGCAAAAAAGGCTCCAGCCGGTAGGAGAAAGCTGGTTGCTCCCAAAACCACAGCCGTCGTGGTGACCGTCACCCCGGAAGCCGTGGGGCGGGGTGAGACGTATGAGTCCGTCCTAAGACGGGCTCGTACCAATGCCGATCCCTCCCGGCTGGGGATTAAAAACATAAAGTGCCGCCGAACCCTAACCGGGGCTCGAATTTTCGAGTTCTCGGGGGAAGAGCGCGGCACAAATGCGGACCTCTTCGCAACAAAGTTGCAAGAGGTCATCGCGGATGCGGCAACGGTCGTAAGGCCTATTAAGACCGCAGCCTTGGAGGTGGCCGATCTGGATGATTCGGTCACCAAAGAGGATGTGGTGGCGGCCGTTGCGGCGGCTGGAGGATGCGACGCTGGCGCGGTGAAGGGTGGAGCCATCAGACTCGGACGCCGTGGCATGGGCATCATACGCGTTGAGTGCCCAGTCGCCGCGGCTGGGGCCGTCCTTGCTGCGACCAAGGGACGGCTGCTCGTGGGGTTCAGCTCGGCTGTGGTCCGGCCACTTGAAGACCAGCCCGTTCGCTGCTTCAAGTGTTTCGCGTTTGGCTACACCCGAGCCACGTGTCCCTCCAAGTTCGACTGGGGAGACACGTGCTTCCAGTGCGGGCAGGAGGGACACAGGAGTACCACTTGCCACGCTGCCGCCACCAAGCCACACTGCGTGGCGTGTGCCGCTAGTGGCCGCCCTGCGGACCACAGGATGACGGGCAGGAGCTGCAAGCCCCCCGTGAGGAAGGGCGTAGTGCCGGCGCAGGTTCGCCCTGTTGCTACCGCCGCCGCCGCCGTCGTCACCGCTGTAGCTCCAGCGGCGATAGTTGAGGGGACCGGTTCGATGTCGGAGTAATGGTTACCAACTACCGCATCCTCCAGACGAACACCAACCACTGCAGAGCGGCCCAGGACCTGGTGGTGCAGGTCATGCCCGAGTGGTTGGTGAACGTAGCGGTGGTCGCCGAGCCCTACTCGATCCCCGGCAGCTGGCCGGGTGACGAGGACGACTCGGTGGCACTAGCGGCGCGGTCTTCCACAGACTCCCCTCCCCTCTCGCTGGCGTCTATTTCTCCCCAAACCGCCCTCTTCAGGACTTCGAGAACTATCTCGGAGTGCTGGCCGCCGTGGTCGGCAGGGCGGCGCCGCGTCAGGTCTCCGTACTGGGAGACCTGAATGCCAAGTCGGTGACCTGGGGCAACCCAGCCACCAGCGCACGCGGGCGGGCAGTGGAGATGTGGGCAGCTTCCTCTGGCCTCTCCCTCTTGAACAGAGGAAGCGTCCAGACATGCGTGCGGCGGCAGGGTGGCTCAATAGTGGACGTCACTTTCGCCACCCCTGCGTTGGCCGCACGCGTGTTGAACTGGCGGGTGGACCTGGCGGAGACTATGTCGGACCACCGCTACGTGCGGTTCGACATCTCCAACAGTGGCCCCGGAGAGACGCGGCCCCTCTCGGCGCGATCACCGTTCCCGCGGTGGGCTATCGCCCGCCTGGACAGGGAGGCAGTGGCGGAGGCGGCGTTCATCCAGGACTGGCTTTCGCCGCCTTCCGCTGGCCTGGATGTAGACACCGTGGTGGGGCACCTGAGGGAGTCTCTGACCGAGGTATGCAACTCCAGCATGCCCCGGTCTCACCGACCACTACCCAAACGCGCCGTGTACTGGTGGTCGGTGGAGCTGGCGGGACTTCGAGCAGCCTGTGTGGAGGCAAGGAGGGCCTACACGCGAAGCCGGCGGCGGCGTATACGGGACCTGGCCGACGAAGACCACCTCTATGAGGTGTACATGGAGGCAAAATTGGTCCTCGATAGGGCTATCACCGCCGCCAGAGACTCGTCCAGAGCAGAGTTGCTGGAGGGTCTCGACAACGATCCTTACGGGAGACCATATAAGGCGGCGCGCAACAAACTGCGCCCCTTTGGTCCCCCGGTGGCCGAGACCCTGGAGCCCTCATTTCTGGATGGGGTGGTTCAGTCCCTGTTCCCGTCCAGGGACAACTTCACTCCACCAGTGATGGGCCCACCGCGGGGGATAGCTCCGCCAGCTGAGGAAGAAGAGGAGGCCCCTCCTGTCACGGAGTCGGAACTTGACGCGGCTATTCTCCATATCCGCGCCAAGAAGACAGCTCCGGGCCCCGACGGTGTTCCGGCAAGAGTGGTGGCGATCGCAGCCACTCAAATGGAGGAAAGGTTTCGGGACCTCTTCAGCGCATGCCTTGCGTCTGGAAGGTTCCCGAAACCATGGAAGGAGGGGCAGTTGTGCCTCCTTCGCAAGGAGGGCCGCCCCGCAGACTCCCCCTCGGCATACCGGCCCATCGTTCTGCTCGATGAGGTTGGCAAAATGTTCGAGGGGATAATCGCTGCCCGCCTAAAGGGCCATCTGCGGAGTATCGGGCCGGACTTGTCGGACGCTCAGTTTGGTTTTCGGGCTGAGCGTTCCACGGTGGACGCGCTGGCCTGCCTTAAGGGCCAGGTGAAGGAGGCGATGGAAGCGGGGGACGGATTGTTGGCTGTGTCATTCGACATAGCCAATGCCTTCAACTCCGTTCCCCACTCCACCATCCTAGAGGCGCTCCGATTCCACGGAGTGCCTCTATACATGCACAGGCTGCTGGCCAGCTGCCTGGAGGAACGGGCGATCCTCCTGGTAAATAGGACTGGCCAAGTCCGGCGGTACGCCGTTGAGGCCGGCGTTCCGCAGGGGTCAGTCTTAGGACCTCTCCTCTGGAACGTCGGCTATGATTGGCTCCTGCGGGGAACTCTCCTCCGGGGCACGAGTGTCGTCTGCTACGCGGATGACACTCTCCTCACCGCCCGGGGGGGAATTTCAGGGAGGCGGCTAATTTGGCCTCGGCGGGCGGATCCTTGGTGGCAGGGAGGATCCGCCGCCTAGGGTTATCGGTGGCGCTGCACAAGACCGAGGCCGTGTTCTTCCACGGCCCTCGGCAGCGCCCCCCACCTGACGCCCACATCTTCGTGGAGGGCGTCAGAATTGAGGTCAAGGCCCAGATGAAATACCTGGGCCTTATACTCGACAGCAGGTGGCGCTTCGGGCCGCATTTTAGTGGGTTGTCGTCACGCCTGCTGAAGGCCGCGGGTGCGCTCTCGTGGCTGCTCCCCAACTTGGGGGGGCCCAGCGCGCGATGCCGGCAACTTTACGCCGGCATCTTGAGGAGTATGGCCCTCTACGGGGCTCCTATCTGGGAGGACTCACTCCACAGGAGGGAGAATGCCGCCGCCTTGCGGGCACCCCAAAGGGCCATAGCCCAGCGGGTGGCACGGGCCCATCGCACGGTGGGCTTTGCAGCAGCATGTGCCCTGGCCAGCACCCCTCCTTGGGAACTCGAGGCGTGGGTGCTCGCCAGAGTGTATGAATGGACGGCAGGACGGAGGGCAAGAGGAGAACGCCCAGCCCCGGAAGAGCGGGCAGCCGTCCGGCGGGAGGCGAGGGACGCCATCGTCGTCCATTGGACAGGGGACCTCGCCACTGCAGCCTTCGGCCGCCGAACCCTCGATGCGATTGGGCCAGTCCTGCGAGACTGGCTCGAGCGGTCGCATGGGTTCCTCTCCTTCCGTCTGGTGCAGGTGCTGTCCGGACATGGATGTTTCGGATCGTACCTGCACCGAATCGGACGGGAGGAGACGCCGTTGTGCCACCACTGTGGCGCGGCGGAGGATGCGGCGCAGCACACCCTCGAAGTGTGCCCAACGTGGTCTGAGCCGCGCGGCAATCTCATCGCGGTGATCGGACCGGACCTCTCACTCCCCGGCGTAGTTAACGCCATGCTGAGGGATGAGAGGTCTTGGGCGGCAGTCGCCTCCTTCTGCGAACACGTCATGTCCCAGAAGGAGGCAGCGGAGCGCGCGCGTGAGGACGATCCTAACGCGGCGCCGCTTCGCAGGCGGAGGAGGGGTCGAAGAAGACGTCAGTTTGAAAGTCATCTCCGACTCCTCCCAGTTGGAGGCCAGCAGGCAACGGGTGCGGGGGCACCCTTGCCTGTATTGCACAGGCCTCCACCAGTGTCGAACGGGAATGGCCAGGTGTTCCCTGCCATTCCCGTAGCTCCCCAGCCTGGGGGGCATGAGGGGCCGGCCAGCTAGGCGGGCATGCGCCGGGAGGGTTGTGGATGTAAAGGCTGAGCCGGTTTCCCATGGCCCCCCCATCACGGCGATGTGGGAACACCGCTGAGTTTTAGTGGGTATACTGTCATCATCGACAGGAGTCCCACATACCCCGACTCGTCCCCCACGAGCGGGGATGCGTAATGCATTTCTCAGCGTTAAAAAAAAAAAAAAAAAAAAAAAAAGGTCAAACCACCTTGCCTATCATGTTGACCCGCCGTTCTTCCAATGTACTGCCCGATCAAAGTGACGCTGTTTAATACATATTGCACATCACTGTACTCGGGAAGTCTGTGGGTCAGCTACATCCGAAAAGCTTGCAATGCTCTGCGGATCCAGTATGCATTTAAAACGCTTATGTTGGAATCTTATGGGAGATAACTTATATGTCTTGTTATTTTGCAGGGTGTGTATCATTTGAAAAATATGACCATCCCGTATGTACCCAAAGGCTTCCCGTTTCCTAAAGGCCGTATCTACTGCAATGTATCAGTTAGTATAGATGGTGTGACCAAATTGTTAGGTAACGGCAGCATTGATGTTGAGATAAAAGTGGCGAAAATAAGAAAAAACTGTATTAGTAACATATCAAATATGTATTAAAATAATATGAATTACTACCTACTGAATCTGTTTTATTAACACTTATTATTTAAAAAAAAATAGATAATGAGCACAGTTGTACGTGTTCTGTCAAAATGTCATGAAAGTCAAAGTAAAAGTCAAATCATTTATTTCAATTAAACCATTAATGAGTATTTTAAATGTGAAAATTTGGAAGTAAAAAGAAAAATTATTGACTGTAGTTACCTTCTGAAAGATAGTTTTATAATAGAGAAGAATGGGCAAGAAACTCGACATTTTTTGGTGTTTAATTATGAAAAACTATTACTCTTGAAAAAAATATATACAGCGGCCCCATCCATTTTTAACACTGGAGGCCCAGTGGTAACGGCAGAGCAGTGGTGGCCCAGTAGTAATGGCTCCAACTTACGAGTTGTAGGTTCGAACCGCAAGCAGGCACTTTGTTTAAATTTTTCATCACCACTGCTATCAAAAAGGTAAAGGAAAACATCGTAAGGAAACCATGTTCTAGAACCAAAAATTTGAAGACATGTGACATCCACCAACCCGCGTGGTAGATTATGGCCCACTCCCTGTCATAGAGAGGAGGCCTGTGTCCCAGCAGTGGAAACAAAATAGGCTGATTATGTTATGTGAAAACACATATATTAAGTTTTTATGAGATTTCACGGTTTGACTCACAATAAATGTGGTTCATGATGATCAGTACCTACAATGGGGGTCATTGTAGGTACTGATCATCATGAACCAGATTTATTGTGAGTGAGGTGACGGCTGCCCATGCAATCTCGCTCCGTACCATGGCCTGGAGCAGGGCCGGACGCGAGAGATCTCCGCCGCCAATCACCTATACCTCCACGAGGATACGGCGGTGCTCTGCCCAAGCCTGGCAGACCTCCACCGTATGCTCCACCGTGTATTCCGGGCGATCCACACAGTGGTGCCACTCGGGCGTTTCCTCCCGTCTTATCCATCACAGGAACCTCCCGAAGCTACCGTGTCCGGTGAGGACCTGCATCAGGTGGAAAGTAAGCACGCCGTGGCACCTCTCTAGCCACTCCTGAAAGTTCACTCATTGTGGCGTGCCCAGCACCGGGTTGCGACAATCGCACTCTCCATGTCGCCATGAGATCCCGCCGGAGCTCTGTCCACTGTTCCGTGATTGCTCGCGGCAGTGGTATTACACCCCGGCGTTTCGCCTCCTCGCGCCACTCCCATACGTGCGCGAGGACTTTTAAACATGAACACTGGTGTTTCACTTTTGTAGGAGAAAAACATTATAGTGATATTTTTCTGACTTCGCTCGGCTTCCGGTTTAAGCTTATCTTAATAGTATATTTGCCAATTTTTAGGTGGATTGGACCATGTTTAGAGGTTGCACAGAATGAATGATTGAGCAGTTATAAAGAAAAATTGCAAACAAGCATGTTGATTACGTTTATTTCAAAATAGCATAATACGGTAGCCACACATTATTATTAAGTGAAAGAAAATTAAATTATACATAAAATAGAACAGTAATTAATGAATAATTAACTACTTAATTGGCTACTTAAGCTGCAACCTCATCTTTGGTTCGCTTAGCCACGCATTTTCTGTGATGCTCGGCGACTCTTAACAAGAATAGTTCTGCTGTTCGCCTTTGACCGAATCATTAAATGTTTTTATCAAAGCTATGCCCCTTTCTGCGGTGTCATTGACTACCTTAAGACTATCGACCAAGCCTCTGAGTGTTGTGCTACAATATATGTTTTCATCCTTAACACCGAATAATTCAAATACCTCGTTATTGTAGTAACCTAATCACTAATACATTTTTCTTCAAATTTAATGACTTCATTATCCAACCGCTTCATTTCTTTTTCTTTGCTGGGTTTTTTTTTAATTTTCGAACATCTTTTGCTTTTCATCTTCAGGGACACGTTCATCGAAAAAAGCTAATCCTATGTTAATTTCTGATAAATACCGTGTCTCTTAGCCGCTGCGAGGGCACTTTTCTTAACATTCTTAATAGGATAACAGTTCAAAAGCTGCAGCATATCCGAATCATTCTTGGGAGCCCATCGACTTACCCTTGGTTCATGTCAAAATCGGATATATATTAGACAGGCAAAATATCCCACTTGTTTCACACCATTTAGTTATTTTTAGTGATACCAGGAACATTCAAAAGTTGTCGGGTTAACAAGACAATTTTAAGTGCGTATTGTTGCCATCCACCTTGCTTGATGACGAGCTCCTGCTGCTCTGAATGGAATATTATTTTGAGGCCAACCCCCATGGTATAATAGTGATAACTGCAATAATTCTTTGTAATCTTCTCTGGGACAAGTCTCATTTTCTAAGATTGTTTGCAGGTAGTCAATCATCTCCCTGCGGCGATCCTTTACAAAACCTTGAAGATAATCTTCTTCGTCTTACATCGTAGTATACAATTTCTTATTGAGAGAATCCCACAAATTTTGGAACTTCGGAAAATTTTAATGCTGGGACCACTAGAAGGTACATTATAGCACTCATAAAACACTCCTTTCAGGATTATTTCGTGGGTGTGCTGACGGGAAGCCAACAACAGCAATGTACGTTGAAAATCATTTTCTATTCTAGTACACGCCCCTTGAATTAGGCCTGTATTGGATGCCGTAGTATCGAAAGAAATACGTATGATATGGCGACGCAGTTCAAATCGGTCCACCTTAAAGTCACATATCACATGGAACCCTCTCGAGTAACCAAATTCCTCGTCTACTGTTCATATTTAATCACTTACTACCCTCCACTTCAGATAATAAATTTGAAACATTTGCTACCCTCACTACACCGATATCAATTACTTGTCATAAAACTCGTCAAACTGTGCAACCTTTAGATGATAATTGATTTTACTGAATTTTGGCGTATGAACTTTGTATATGAGTGAAAACAAGAATTCGAGTGAATTCAAAGAAAAATCGAGAATTTGGAAAAATTAAACAAAATGGAAAATTAAACACCCTAATGAATGCTTACGTTTATTTTATGCTTTCAAGAAGAATTTCTTTTCGCAAGAATTTCAAGCCGTAAGGGCAGAGGGAACCGCATAACTATAAGCAATTTATGTTTGTTTGTGTGTCTTACCACTAAGGCGGTTCCCCTAGAAGTAGTCAGCGATCTCTGTTCTCTCAACAGGTAAATTCCCTAAAGTCCTTAAGATATCAATCGTACACCTGATCTACAAGAGTGGGGTAAGAAACCGTGTCGGCAACTATAGGCCCATAACTATTTTACCTGCCCTGTCAAAAGTTCTAGAGAATGAACAACAGGCTTGTTGATTACCTCGAAAAACATAAGCTTCTATCTCAAACACATTACCGCTTTCGGTCTGGCAAATCAACGTCCGATGCCGTACACGATTTGACAAACTATTTTGTCGTCAACCTGGACAAGGAGAGTAAGGTGTTAGGCATATTTTTAGACCTTGCTATGGCGTTTGACACGGTTTCCGTGCCCTTTCTCTCCCAAAAAATGGAGAATTTGGGAATAAGAGGGGTTCAACTTGAACTTTTTGAAGACTACTTGAGTGAGCATACCCAGTGCATTGAAATAGATGAACACATTAGTGATGAACGAACAGTCTCATATGGCGTCCCTCAAGGAAGCGTGTTGGGTTCCACTATGTTCCTTATATATATCATTAATATACATCATTAACCTGGATATGCTCACACTCCCCGGGGGTAGGATCATTACATTTGCAGATGACACGGCGCTCCTCTTTAGCGCTGATACATGGGATGAAGTTTTATAATATGTGTATGATAAAACTTCGCAATCGGGGTTAAATACGGTGTCACATTGGTTACGCAGTAATGTTCTGACACTCAACGCGGAGAAAACCAATTATATGACCTTCTCTCTTAAAGCAAACGTTAACGTCCCAAACTCCTCAGCGCCCTACACAATAATAACACCCAATTGTCCAGAACCACACGATGAGAATATGTGTACCTGCACTCACCTTCGCGCTACTAGACACGTTAAGGTGCAGATATATGATTTTAGTGACTTTTAAATCTGTTATTACGCCTTCAATCAATGCAAGTAAGTTACGCAAAAATTATATGTTAAACTAGACCGCATACACATCAATTATATCTGTGAATATTTTAGTATTGTAGTAAAATACTTCATGAAATAAATTCAGGAAGTAAGGTCTACCCAAGTATAAAAATCGAAATTACTTCCAAACTACTAAAGATATTTTCATGTTTTTTTTTTTGTATGAATAGACTATTTTGTTATCTATAATTCTATCTGTGAATTTTTTCAAATATTCATACTTTTATTACTAAAAATAAATATTCCCTATAAAATCGAACGGAACGGCATGCGGTGCTCTGCGCGGGCGACGGGCGGCAGTGTACCGCTGACCACTGTCACGGGTAGACGCTGACGCTTTGCGCGACCGCTGTACTTACGTATTTTTTCGACAATATGGGTAGAACAACTATAGTTCTGAAAGAGAAATGACGTATACTTGAAAGAAACAGGATACTGAGGTAAGTTTCTCATATATTATTATAATATAATGAGGTTAGCTAAATATTATTTTGATAATAATTTGTGCGCGAGTATATCTATTATTTACGAGTAAGTTCAAACATAACTTTAGATCCGTATCTATTTTTTTTTTTTTTCTTTAGGAGGATAAAAAAATAATACAGATTCCCGAAACGAAAATGCGAAGAGCAAGTAAGTACCTACCTAATAAATTGTAGACTACCATTTATTTTGGTTTTTTGAGGACAATCCCGTTACAGCAGGTTTGAAACTTACCTAGCTTAAACAAAAAACAGGTGTAATACATAATAAGATTATGTTTTACTATTTTAGTTGTTGCGACCCGACGGAAGTAAATAATGATAAAAATAATGAAAGAACTGACAATGATTCCCAACATGAAAAAGCGGAGACTAAGTGAGTATTAAATATTGTAGATTCTAGGCATACCATTTATTATGGGTTTATGGGGACAATCCCGTTATAGTAGGTTAGAAACGTGTCTTGTTTAAATAAACAGGTGCAGCTCATTAATAAGATTATGTTTTAATATTTTAGTTGTTGCGACACGACGGAAATAAATAAAAACAAAAATAATGAAAGAACTGACAATGATTCCCAACATGAAAATGCGGAGACAAAGTGAGTATTAAATAAATTGTAGATTCTAGGCATACCATCTATTATGGTTTTATGGGGACAATCCCGTTATATTAGGTTAGAAACTTGTCTAGTTTAAATAAACAGGTGCAGCTCATTAATAAGATTATGTTTTAATATTTTGGTTTTTGCGACCCGACGGAAATAAATAATGACGAAAATAGTGAAAGAACTGACAATGGTTCGTTATTTATTATATACAATGTAGATTCACAGGTTTTTTTTTTACAGGACCATCAACTGGAATGGAATCAATGATTTTGGTTGAAGGCAAAATACAAAGAAGAGACAGAGTGTTAGAGTTGAGTATGGAGCGGGCTCGCTGGCGGGATATTCCTGAGGAGGTAGTTGAGGGCGCAGTAAACACAGTACTTTCTTCAGAGTGAACACGATGGAGTAAATAAAACACTTCTTTATGTTTCTTCTGTTATTTCTTCTAATACTGCTGGATTCGGAATGCCTGACCATAGTTTTTTTTTTTTTTTGTGTATGGCATCTCGTAGTTGACCTTGAGAGGTCGTGACTACTTAACCGGACTTTCCTGTGGCTGCCTTAAGCGAACTCAAAGCCTCCAGCCAGGGGCGAATTTCTTATAGTACTAAGCGACTGCACGCTAAGGGCACCCCCTGTGGGGTACGGACCTGGGCTTAGGGCGTCGCTGGGGGGAGGACAGCAAGATGGGACAGGCTGGATCTGGTTAATATTATTATTATTAATCGGGGAATTTAAAGCACACACACACACAGTGACAGTGTGTTGTGTTTGTACAGGCTCAGCTGCGGCACGGGCTGGCACTTCGTCGAGCAAGGGTCGGGGGGGACAATTACGTCGGGGTTTACGCGAGGGACCTCGGCGGCGAGGTCGGAACGTAGGTCGGTGTGATTTGTGCACTGTACTCGTTGCCCTATTGCTTTCCTGGAGGAGGGTAATGGGGTCATCGGGGTTGGAGAGGGTATGCCTTGGACGGCGAATAGAGCTAATGGTGGAGGGCCTATAACTGGCGGCCTGCACAACCAGAGGGTTGCGGTGGGTGGTGGCGGAGTCGAAGAAGCGCTTCGTGATGCGCTTCATGAACTACTTGATGGTGGGGATTCTAAGATCGAGATGGAGGATCTCGTTTCGGACGAACCAGGGGGCTCCCGTTGCCTTTCGGAGGAAACGGTTTTGGAGGGACTGCATCCTGTGGATGTGGTGGGGTTTAGCATGTGCGAAGACTGCACAGGCATAAGTCATGATGGGACGGATGCACGCTGTGTAAATACGCAATTTGCCCTTAAGGGACAATTTGCTGCGCGCATTTAGGACGGAGTGAAGTCTACCGAGAGCGAAAGCGGCACGCGAACGCACCTGCTTGATGTGCTCTGAGAACGAGAGATGGTGGTCAAGGGTCACGCCTAGGTATTTGGCTCGCTTCTCCCAAGGGATAGGCTTGCCGAACATGGTGAGCGGTCGGGGGGCGATGAGGTTTCTACGCTGTTTGGTGAAGAGAACAGCCTGACTTTTGTCGGGATTGACCTCGATTCTCCACTTTCTAAACCAAGCGCCAAGCTTGTTGACCTCGGTCTGGAGAGTGCGAGATATGTGGTCGTGGACTAACCCGGTGTAGTAGATGGCCGTGTCGTCTGCGAACAGAGCCAACTGCGCCTTTCTACTTTTCGGGATGTCGCTGGTGAAGAGAGTAAAAATGAGAGGAGATAGTACAGAGCCCTGAGGGACGCCTGCACGGATAGGGTGAGGGGAGGATAGCGCTCCATCGATGCGATAGCGGAAGGTGCGGTTTGACAAGAAGTCTCGTAAGATGAGCACGAGACGATCGGGCACACCGAGTTTGTAGAGCTTATATAATAAGCCGTTGTGCCAGACCTTGTCGAACGCTTTCGCTATGTCGAAGAATACAGCACCGGTCGTAAGACCACGTTGAAAGCCGTGGCTTATGTGTTCAACGATGCGGTGGACCTGTTGGACGCAAGAATGTTGGGCTCTAAAGCCGAACTGCTGGTCGGGGATGAGGCCCTTTGTTTCCGCAAAATCTCTGAGGCGCTTTAAGATAAGCCTCTCATAGATTTTGCCGAAGACATTGAGCAGACTGATGGGCCGGTAGCTGGTGGGCTCCGTTTTCGGCTTACCGGGCTTCGGTATGCCGATGACGGTGGCCTTCTTCCACTCTTGTGGGAAGATGTTATTGCTCAGGGCTCCATTGAAGATGGTGGCCATGAGCATTATGAGGTGAGCGGGGAACAGTTGGAGCACCCTATTGGTGATTCCGTCTGAGCCGGGGGCTTTGCGAGGTTTTAGACCCTTGATGATATCATGCACTTCGTCTGGAGTGACGGGAGGCAGAGGATAGTCAGGGTCTTCAACGGGCGGGAGGGAGGCTCTACGTTCGACTTCCGCGTCGACCTGGGACAGGTGAGCTTGGTCTACTGGTTGAGAGCTAGGTGAGCATTGAGCCTCAAGACTATCGGCTAGGCATTCTGCCTTGTCGACGTCATCGAAAGCGATGGTCTTGACGGGGCGCACCAGGGGGGGCATTGAGACGACTTCGTTGGATTTGAGTTTCCTCTGAAGGTCCCAGAACGCTCGGTGAGTGGGCTCTAACTCGCTCAGCATCTTGTCCCATCCAGCGTCACGCAGCTCCGATAGGCGTGTCTTTACAGATCTCTGTAAATAGCGCATATGGGCTTTGTTCGCGTGGTTGGGAAAGTTACTGTACGCACGGACAGCCGCGTTCTTCTCATTCAACAGTTCGCGTACATCGTCCGGGAGCTTCCAGCGATGGTCGTCCATCGCCGGAACCTCCCTTGAACAGTCGTTCAGGACTGATTGTACGTGCACTGTGAATGAGTCGATCGCGGCTGTCGTGTCAGCGATAGAGTCGAAGTGGTCGGGAATGGAGTCTAGTCGGGGACCTAACGTGGTGGGTTTCAGGCAGTCGCTTACTTTCCTCCAGTCTGTAACTAACTTGGTGAGAGGGGGTCTATCAGGGTCATGGAGACCTAGGCGTGGTGCCAGCTTTACAACAACTGGACGGTGGTCAGAGGAGAGTTCGTCAAGCGCCTCTATAGAATCCAACCGTAGGTTGATACTCTTCAGAAGCGCTATGTCAAGTACGTCGGGGGTATGGCTAGGGTCGTGGGGAAAGTGAGTGGGAGTCATCGGGGCGATGATGTCGAAGTTGAGGATGGGACATAGGTCAAACAGGTGTTTGCCTCTGGTGGAGGTCCTGGTGCTGTTCCAAGCATGATGTTTGGCGTTGAGATCGCCCGCTATGATAACGGAGTCACTCAGGCCAAGTAGAATGGAAAGGTCGTCAGAGAGGGGGGGAAGGGCTAACTCCGATGAGCAAACGGGGGGAACATAGGCCGATACTATGGTGATCGGTTGATGGCCAGTCATGCCTAGCTTGCATATGGACACTTCTAAACGCGAGAGAGGGGGCGGGTCCATTGGGATGCAGTGGAGGGACGATCTAAAATAAATTAGGGTGCCGCCCTTGTGACATCTAGTCCTGTCATTGCGAACTATACGATAGTTGGCAATTGACGGGTTTCGACGGCTGGGCTTTAGGAATGTTTCCTGTAATAGGAGAATATCAATTTGGTGGTCGCGGAGGAAAGCAGCGATTTCATCGCGTTGATTAATCATGCCATTGGCATTAAAGAAACCTAACTTTAGGGATCGGGGTTTGGTACGTGCCTTGGGTTGTATATCCATTATTTGGGTTTCGCGAAGTTTTCGAGGGCTTGCGTAATCTCTGGATACGCGTGGAATATACGCTGTATCTGGGCGAGATCGCAGGAATTACGGGCGGCGACGAGCTCGTTGGCCATTTTACGTGCGCGGGGCGTGAAGAATAACGCGAAGGTCCCAGAGATCACGCTGAACGGATCTACTGGGATGGACGGGCCAACCACCGGAGTGGTTGAAGCGGCGACGGGCCGTGGCGCAGCGGTTGCGGCAGCGGCCATGGGAGCGGGCGCGGGTTTCGCGGGTTGAACAGGCGCGGAGATGCGGATGCGGGGGTCCATCAGCGGTCTGATGGGAGGTGGGGTGGGTCTCGGCTGAACCATAGCAGGGAACGCCTGCTGATGATTCATCGCATTCCATGGGCTAGGCCTTTGCGGGCTTAGCCTCAGGGGGAGTTGGGGGAATGTCTGTGATGGGGGGGGGAAGAACCCATATGATGGGCACTCTTTCTGCTGGCGGGCGTCTGCGCGTTTCACCAGTTTTGATGAGGACGTCTTGGGGGCCATACGACAGCCCCGGTAGTTTGCCGGGTGTCCAGCCTCACCGCACAGTACGCAGCTGGGCGGCTCGGTGCACAAAGACCGGTCTTTAGGGCGGGGGCAGTCCGACGTGCCATGCTCACCCAGGCACTTTACGCACCTGGGAGTCGCATGGCAGTTCTTCTGCGCATGCCCGTATAACTGGCAACGATGACATTGCCCGACGACGCCGCTCTTCCTGGGCTTCTCGATCACGAGGCCCGTGAGATGGCAGATAGTGGATACTTTGTGGATAGGGTGATGCCCTTCGAACGGGGGGCATACGACAAGGACCATGTCGTATGCTGAGCCCCCCCTGGCGCGGTGCATGCGGTGCACCTCGTCCACGGGGACACCTTGGGACACAAGGTCGGCTTTGATGTCGGCCGTGGGGATTTCTTTTGGGATCCTACGGATCACCACGCGGATCTGGCGTTCCTCGGGGAGCGAGTAGGTGTGGTATGACACACCTCTCGCCCGGAGGACTCTGGTTAGGTCCCTATAGTCGCGGGACGTTGGGACGGTAATTTTAATACCCTGTTGGGTCGTGGTGGCTTTTGAAAAGCCGATTTTTTGGTCGACGCACCATTTCGATACGTCCAACCATCTTGTTTTGTCCTGCAAGATTACAGGAGGGGGAGGGGGGATCTTTTTAGGGGCCGGAGTGTCCTTAGCGGACGAAGCGGTCGGGGTGGGGATAGTAGCGGAGGGCGCCACAGATACAGGGGGAGTGGGGGCAGAGAGAACCTCCGTGGCGGCTATTTTAGTCGCCTGCGAGGACGTCGCCTTCCTCTGTTTCTTCTTTTTCCCCTTTCCGGTGACGGCCACGAAGCCGTCGTCCTCGGAAGAGGGAGCAGAGTGGGCAGAAGAAGAGTCGACTGACTCTACGTCAGAGTAGGAATAAGGGGTCGGGCACCTCTTGTCTTGCGACAAGGGCTCCTCAGTGTCCATAGACACTGAGGGGCTAGGAGGGATCACGGTCGCGGATGCGGGGGTCAGAGCATCGCTGAAGTCAGCGATGGAGTCGGTTGATAGCGGCTGGCTAAGAGCCGCAAACCTAGCGCCATATCTGGCGAGGAAGTCTGGGTCCTTGAAGAGGACCTCTTTGAAGAACGCCAGAATTAAGGCGTCCTCCATGGCGGGGGAGAGGGGGATTACGGGGGCGAAATTTTGGAATCTAAATTCCACCTAACATAGACCTAACGGCCCTAAACCTAACTCCCCGGGTGGATAGGCCCGGGGATGAATCGCCCTTCCTGTCGGGTGCAGACAGGGAGGTGTGTACCTAATTGTGAGCCCTAAGCTTGTAACCCTTTGCCAGTCTTAATGTGCAAAGGGGCCCTGAACCAGTCTAGCGCGAAGGGTGTAGACACACCCTAAAGACGCTAGGTGAGTAGCTGAAAAGGAATTCAGTGCACCAGAGCCGACTAGGAGATCCCCCAAGGCCGGTTAACTCTGGGACCCTTCCAATTAACTGCCTAGCCCTGAAGGGGTTCGGCGGGTGTATTGGGACAACAACACCCCACTCGGTTTCGTTGGCACCGTCAGGTATCCACCGAGGACCACGAAACAGTGGATTTAGCCCAGAGGGGGCCTATGAGCTACTCTGACAATTTTTCTGTTAAAGAAATACCTGCCTTGAAAAAGGCACTTTTTGAGATCAATACGGCCGATTAATAAAATTAATCGACCGTGGATCGGAAGTAGTCGGCGACTACTGAGAGTTACGGCAGCGTAACGAGATCCGGAATTCGAGAGCGCAGTGAGCGAGTGCAGCGAGCGGGAGCGGCAGCACGTCCGTTCACGGCGTCGTGTCGAGCGCGGAAAATGGCTGACCATAGAAACTTGTCCCCTTTTTATAGAAAGACCTAACCAATCACAACACTTCAATTTTGCACACGGCACTAACCCTTTTTCTGTCAACTTTTTTTTTTTTTTTTTTTTTTTTTATGGCATCTCGTAGTTGACCTTGAGAGGTCGTGACTACTTGCCTCCAGCCAGGGGCGAATTACTTATAGTACTAAGCGACTGCACGCTAAGGGCACCCCCTGTGGGGTACGGACCTCGGCTTAGGGCGTCACTGGGGGGAGGACAGCAAGATGGGACAGGCTGGATCTGGTTAATATTATTATTATTAATCGGGGAATTTAAAGCTACAGGCTCAGCTGCGGCGCGGGCTGGCACTTCTTCGAGCAAGGGTTGGGGGGGACAATTACGTCGGGGTTTACGCGAGGGACCTCGGCGGCGAGGTCGGAACGTAGGTCGGTGTGTTTTGTGCACTGTACTCGTTGCCCTATTGCTTTCCTGGAGGAGGGTAATGGGGTCATCGGGGTCGGAGAGGGTATGCCTTGGACGGCGAATAGAGCTAATGGTGGAGGGCCTATAACTGGCGGCCTGCACAACCAGAGGGTTGCGGTGGGTGGTGGCTGAGTCGAAGAAGCGCTTCGTGATGCGCTTCATGATCTGCTTGATCTTGGGGATTCTAAGATCGAGATGGAGGATCTCGTTTCGGACGAACCAGGGGGCTCCCGTTGCCTTTCGGAGGAAACGGTTTTGGAGGGACTGCATCCTGTGGATGTGGTGGGGTTTAGCGTGTGCGAAGACTGCACAGGCATAAGTCATGATGGGACGGATGCACGCTGTGTAAATACGCAATTTGCCCTTAAGGGACAATTTGCTGCGCGCATTTAGGACGGAGTGAAGTCTACCGAGAGCGAAAGCGGCACGCGAACGCACCTGCTTGATGTGCTCTGAGAACGAGAGATGGTGGTCAAGGGTCACGCCTAGGTATTTGGCTCGCTTCTCCCAAGGGATAGGCTTGCCGAACATGGTGAGCGGTCGGGGGGAGATGAGGTTTTTACGCTGTTTGGTGAAGAGAACAGCCTGACTTTTGTCGGGATTGACCTCGATTCTCCACTTTCTAAACCAAGCGCCAAGCTTGTTGACCTCGGTCTGGAGAGTGCGAGATATGTGGTCGTGGACTAACCCGGTGTAGTAGATGGCCGTGTCGTCTGCGAACAGAGCCAACTGCGCCTTCCTACTTTTCGGGATGTCGCTGGTGAAGAGAGTGAAAATGAGAGGGGATAGTACAGAGCCCTGAGGGACGCCTGCACGGATAGGGTGAGGGGAGGATAGCGCTCCTTCGATGCGATAGCGGAAGGTGCGGTTCGACAAGAAGTCTCGTAAGATGAGCACGAGACGATCGGGCACACCGAGTTTGTAGAGCTTATATAATAAGCCGTTGTGCCAGACCTTGTCGAACGCTTTCGCTATATCGAAGAATACAGCACCGGTCGTAAGACCACGTTGAAAGCCGTGGCTTATGTGTTCAACGATGCGGTGGACCTGTTGGACGCAAGAATGTTGGGCTCTAAAGCCGAACTGCTGGTCGGGGATGAGGCCCTTTGTTTCCGCAAAATCTCTGAGGCGCTTTAAGATAAGCCTCTCATAGATTTTGCCGAAGACATTGAGCAGACTGATGGGCCGGTAGCTGGTGGGCTCCGTTTTCGGCTTACCGGGCTTCGGTATGCCGATGACGGTGGCCTTCTTCCACTCTTGTGGGAAGATGTTATTGCTCAGGGCTCCATTGAAGATGGTGGCCATGAGCATTATGAGGTGAGCGGGGAACAGTTGGAGCGCCCTATTGGTGATTCCGTCTGAGCCGGGGGCTTTGCGAGGTTTTAGACCCTTGATGATATCATGCACTTCGTCTGGAGTGACGGGAGGCAGAGGATAGTCAGGGTCTTCAACGGGCGGGAGGGAGGCTCTACGTTCGACTTCCGCGTCGACCTGGGACAGGTGAGCTTGGTCTACTGGTTGAGAGCTAGGTGAGCATTGAGCCTCAAGACTATCGGCTAGGCATTCTGCCTTGTCGACGTCATCGAAAGCGATGGTCTTGTCGGGGCGCACCAGGGGGGGCATTGAGACGACTTCGTCGGATTTGAGTTTCCTCTGAAGGTCCCAGAACGCTCGGTGAGTGGGCTCTAGCTCGCTCAGCATCTTGTCCCATCCAGCGTCACGCAGCTCCGATAGGCGTGTCTTTACAGATCTCTGTAAATAGCGCATATGGGCTTTGTTCGCGTGGTTGGGAAAGTTACTGTACGCACGGACAGCCGCGTTCTTCTCAATCAGCAGTTCGCGTACATCGTCCGGGAGCTTCCAGCGATGGTCGTCCATCGCCGGAACCTCCCTTGAACAGTAGTTCAGGACTGATTGTACGTGCACTGTGAATGAGTCGATCGCGGCTGTCGTGTCAGCGATAGAGTCGAAGTGGTCGGGAATGGAGTCTAGTCGGGGACCTAACGTGGTGGATTTCAGGCAGTCGCTTACTTTCCTCCAGTCTGTAACTAACTTGGTGAGAGGGGGTCTATCAGGGTCATGGAGACCTAGGCGTGGTGCCAGCTTTACAACAACTGGACGGTGGTCAGAGGAGAGTTCGTCAAGCGCCTCTATAGAGTCCAACCGTAGGTTGATACTCTTCAGAAGCGCTATGTCAAGTACGTCGGGGGTTTGGTTAGGGTCGTGGGGAAAGTGAGTGGGAGTCATCGGGGCGATGATGTCGAAGTTGAGGATGGGACATAGGTCAAACAGGTGTCTGCCTCTGGTGGAGGTCCTGGTGCTGTTCCAAGCATGATGTTTGGCGTTGAGATCGCCCGCTATGATAACGGAGTCACTCAGGCCAAGTAGAATGGAAAGGTCGTCAGAGAGGGGGGGAAGGGCTAACTCCGATGAGGAACCGGGGGGAACATAGGCCGATACTATGGTGATCGGTTGATGGCCAGTCATGCCTAGCTTGCATATGGACACTTCTAAACGCGAGAGAGGGGGCGGGTCCATTGGGATGCAGTGGAGGGTTGATCTGAAATAAATTAGGGTGCCGCCCCTGTGACATCTAGTCCTGTCATTGCGAACTATACGATAGTTGGCAATTGACGGGTTTCGACGGCTGGGCTTTAAGAATGTTTCCTGTAATAGGAGAATATCAATTTGGTGGTCGCGGAGGAAAGCAGCGATTTCATCGCGTTGATTTATCATGCCATTGGCATTAAAGAAACCTAACTTTAGGGATCGGGGTTTGGTACGTGCCTTCGGTTGTAAATCCATTATTTGGGTTTCGCGAAGTTTTCCAGGGCTTGCGTTATCTCTGGATACGCGTGGAAGATACGCTGTATCTGGGCGAGATCGCAGGAATTACGGGCGGCAACGAGCTCGTTGGCCATTTTGCGCGCGCGGGGCGTAAAAAATAACGCGAAGGTCCCAGAGATCACGCTGAACGGATCTACTGGGATGGACGGGATGGACGGGCCGACCACCGGGGTGGTTGAAGCGGCGACGGGCCGTGGCGCAGCGGTTGCGGCAGCGGCCACGGGAGCGGGCGCGGGCCTCGCGGGTTGGACAGGCGCGGAGACGCGGATGCGGGGGTCCATCAGCGGTCTGATGGGAGGCGGGGTGGGTCTGGGCTGAACCATAGCAGGGAACGCCTGCTGATGATTCATCGCATTCCAAGGGCTAGGCCTTTGCGGGCTTAGCCTCAGGGGGAGTTGGGGGAATGTCTGTGATGGGGGGGGGGAAGAACCCATATGATGGGCACTCTCTCTGCTGGCGGGCGTCTGCACGTTTCACCAGTTTTGATGAGGACGTCTTGGGGGCCATACGACAGCCCCGGTAGTTTGCCGGGTGCCCAGCCTCACCGCACAGTACGCAACTGGGCGGCTCGGTGCACAAAGACCGGTCTTTAGGGCGGGGGCAGTCCGAAGTGCCATGCTCACCCAGGCACTTGACGCACCTGGGAGTCGCATGGCAGTTCTTCTGCGCATGCCCGTATAACTGGCAACGGTGACATTGCCCGACGACGCCGCTCTTCCGGGGCTTCTCGATGACGAGGCCCGTGAGATGGCATATAGAATTGACTTTAAATATAGGGTGATGCCCTTCGAACGGGGGGCATACGACAAGGATCATATCGTATGCCGAGCCCCCCCTGGCGCGGTGCATGCGATGCACCTCGTCCACGGGGACGCCTTGAGACTCAAGGTCGGCCTTGATGTCGGCTGTGGGGATTTCTTTCGGGATCCTACGGATCACCACGCGGATCTGGCGTTCCTCGGGGAGCGAGTAGGTGTGGTATGACACACCTCTCGCCCGGAGGACTCTGGTTAGGTCCCTATAGTCGCGGGACGTAGGGACGGTAATTTTAATGCCCTGTTGGGTCGCGGTGGCTTTAGAAAAGCCGATTTTTTGTTCGACGCACCATTTGGATACGTCCAACCATCTTGTTTTGTCCTGCAAGATTACAGGAGGGGGAGGAGGGATCTTTTTAGGGGCCGGAATGTCCTTAGCGGACGAAGCGGTCGGGGTGGGGATAGTAGCGGAGGGCGCCACAGATACAGGGGGAGTGGGGGCAGAGAGAACCTCCGTGGCGGCTATTTTAGTCGCCTGCGAGGACGTCGCCTTCCTCTGTTTCCTCTTTTTCCCCTTTCCGGTGACGGCCACGAAGCCATCGTCCTCGGAAGAGGGAGCGGAGTGGGCAGAAGAAGAGTCGACTGACTCTACGTCAGAGTAGGAAAAAGGGGTCGGGCACCTCTTGTCTTGCGACAAGGGCTCCTCAATGTCCATGGACACTGAGGGGCTAGGAGGGATCACGGTCGCGGTCGATGCGGGGGTCAGAGCATCGCTGAAGTCAGCGATGGAGTCGGTTGATAGCGGCTGGCTAAGAGCCGCAAACCTAGCGCCATATTTGGCGAGGAAGTCTGGGTCCTTGAAGAGGACCTCTTTGAAGAACGCCAGAATTAAGGCGTCCTCCATGATGAGGGAGGGGGGGGATTACGGGGGCGAAATCTTGGAATCTAAATTCCTCCTAACATAGACCTAACGGCCCTAAACCTAACTCCCCGGGTGGATAGGCCCGGGGATGAGTCGCCCTGCCTGTCGGGTGCAGACAGGGAGGTGAGTACCTAATTGTGAGCCCTAAGCTTGTAACCCTTTGCCAGTCTTAATGTGCAAAGGGGCCCTGAACCAGTCTAGCGCGAAGGGTGTAGACACACCCTAAAGACGCTAGGTGAGTAGCTGAAAAGGAATTCAGTGCACCAGAGCCGACTAGGAGATCCCCCAAGGCCGGTTAACTCTGGGACCCTTCCAATTAACTGCCTAGCCCTGAAGGGGTTCGGCGGGTGTATTGGGACAACAACACCCCACTCGGTTTCGTTGGCACCGTCAGGTATCCACCGAGGACCACGAAACAGTGGATTTAGCCCAGATGGGGCCTATAAGCTACTCTGATAATTTTACTGTTAAAGAAATACCTGCCTTGAAAAAGGCACTTTTTGAGATCAATACGGCCGATTAATAAAATTAATCGACCGTGGATCGGGAGTAGTCGGCGACTACTGAGAGTTACGGCAGCGTAACGAGATCCGGAATTCGAGAGCGCAGTGATCGAGTGCAGCGAGCGGGAGCGGCAGCACGTCCGTTCACGGCGGGTGTCGAGCGCGGAATGGATGATTTCTGTCAACCAATCAGAGCGCTTTAAGTTTGCACACGGCACTAATGTGACTTTTGTATGGGAAACTTACTTTGGCAATTTTCTAGGGTAAAACGTCCCTTACAATGTTTTTCTTATTTTTCTAATATAGGAATGGACCTATTTTAACTATATACAAAAAATTATGTATCAAAAACCTTAATATAAACCTTAAAATAGCGAAATTCTGTAACGGTTCTCGTTACGGTAAAGTTTCTCAGTACTTAAGCTTATGCATTGACATGGTACAAGTGGCGCCTCCTAGCGTTAGGAATGCGCAACAATTCAATGTCATTACTACAATTATTTTCTAGCCTATTTCAATACAGTATCAATATAAAAAATTAGTAACTTATTAATAGTATTAGGTATCGTCGCTAACACAGAGAAACAGGAAGATCAAGACACTCGACAAGAGAAATATTTCGAAAAATGACTACATTTCTACGAAATGTAAAAAAAATAATTAGTACAAACAAATTCACGCCTTCTTCCCAAGGGGAAGGCAAAAACTATAGAAGGCCAGCTGCACGCTTCTTTTAAACCACACCGTTGCCTTATCACATAATTTTTCAGCCTATCATTTATAGTCACGTCACACATGCTTCGCAAGGAGGCATTTCCACAGCATTTAGGGCCGATTTTTCAATCATCAGTTAACTTCTATCTGAGGAATAAATATGGCACTTTGACATATTTTCTATACAAAAGCTGTCAAAACGTCAAACATATTCTTCACATAAAAGTTATCTGGCGATTGAAAAATCGGCCCTTATTCTACTTTTATGCTTCTTTTGCCACACCCAAAATTCATTCACTTCCATGCATAAACTTAGACACCAGCACACCATTATGAACAGCCAGTCGAGCCTTTTTAGGCATCGACTAGTTGGTTACAGTCGCATGTATAGTACCATTCACTTTATTTCCCGCATTTACTCTCCTTTCCACATCTTCATCAATCTTTCCATCCCTTGTAAACTGACTCCCCAAATATACTAACTTACTCTGGGGGGCGATTCTACTAACAACATTGTTCTAAAATGGCAATTGAACCTCAACTCAATCAGGGTTTTCAAGCGTTTTCATATTTTACTTATGAACAACGTATGATTCTTTTTGCTATTGTAGGCATACGTAGGTACCTACCTAGGTACGCACCGGAATATTAATATATTTGATGTTAGAACTAATATTATACGAAAATCATTGAATACTTATCACATCACACATCATACCGTGATACCTACTGATCCTAAAATTATTTCTTTGTTTCAATGACATGCAACAGTGATCAGCGACTATTGGCATGGCCACCATGCCATGTAGTATAGAAGTTATTATAGTATTCCATTCCTGCTGTTTATTTTATAGTAAAGTAACTCTATCCGACATTCAAAATCCGTTTCGTTTTACGCGATTCGAACCGCCCAGACTGTTTCCTTTAAAAAAATCTGCTAATTTACAATTATTAAAATATATGGAAAAAATAATTTACTTTAAATATAACGGAAAATAAGTTTTAATGGGTTTATTATTCGTATAAACTTTATTTGTTATTAAACCATTTTTGTTATAGTAATATTATAAACTTACTAATTGAACTATAGGTAACACTCATTCATTACCATTCATTCCCGTAGTGATTGAGTTGGGTTTCGACTTGGTTACAGTCAGTTACAGTTTCAGTTATTGTCATAAAAATTGTAGAATAGATTTATGGGGGACGAACGAGAGCCGAACGAAACCGAACCATTGATGAGACGGTACAGAGCGTATAACTTTGCAAATTAGTAGAATCGGCTCCCTGATCCATACAGCCCATTCCCTCTCTAAATCTTGCCTGCACATCTCATATTTTCTCATCTGTCACTAAAGAAATTAATTGTTTTATTTTGGAATTAAATTTATTTATTTAGATTTTTGACTTTTCATTTCACTTTATATCGTTTTCATAGCTAAAGAGCTCGTTAGTCGCATCAGAGCCGCACGGGCCGATCAATTAGGTTAAGCTATTCTTGCCGCGGTTGTTCCGTGGATGGGTGAGCATCTTTACGTACCGAGACTCATGCGTGCCTCGTAAAGTCGCGAAAAAAAATTCTGCTGTTCCCTACATTTATGTTCGCTTAATTCGTCAAAATGTAGGGAAAAGCTGATTTTTTTTCGCGTTTTCATGTTTAGTCCAAGTTATTTCATGTTGTGTCCAATATAGTAAAAGTTGTTTATAATGATGCAATGACGAGAGAGGTTGATGGTGTTTAAAATTACACCCTGTTTAAACCAACTTATTCAATGCAAACTATTAAAATAATATAATATATTACAATCTTATTTTATTATCAGAATATTACATTATTTATGAACACTACATAAAAAAAAATTGGGTTGTGATATAAAAATCAGGCAGGACAGTCCACACAATCTGAAACGTATGGTTACCCTACGTTACGTGCGAACGGTTGCGGGGTCGCGGGGGGTGACGCAAGCTCCTCCCACTCGCTCAAGGTCCTCCCACTCGCTCAAGGTCGCTGGCATTTATCGTCCTCTTAAGTATCTGGGACTTACAATCGATTGTACCCTTAGATTCCAGCAACACATTAATACACTTAAAACCAGGTTACGCAAGTTGATATATATTTTCGAAACCTTGAGACGAGTAGCTGATGACAAGTTAAAAAATTCGTATACTTTGCCCTTGCTCAGTCACTGTTAACCTACTGTATCTCTGTCTAGGGAGGTGCTCCGAAAACTACAATTATTGAATTGGAGATAACCCAGAGAGCTATCTTAAAAGTGTCCTCATTCCTGCCTTACCGCTGTCCCACAGAGCTCCTATACAAAGAGGCTAAAGTTTTGACAGTGCGTCAACTTTTTATCCTTAACATCATATTAAAACAGCACTCATTACTTACCTATCATCCCACGGCCTCACATCGAAAAAGACGGTAAAACCCTGTAGACCGCCGTCTTAAACACCAATCTACTACCCAATTCTCAGAGCGGTTTTTTTGCCACCTAAGTGGTTTTCTATATAATAAAATAAACAGGATGTCACCCATAGTTAACCTCACTAACTATGTGCAAAAAGAAAGTTACAGCTTTACTACAACAACTAAACTATGAGGATACCGAATTCTTACTTACCCCTATGGTGTAATATTGCAGCTATAGCAATATCCTTACATAATAAAAAACCTATCTACATCATCATTCTCAAGTCTTCGAGTTACCTTTAAGTCACATAATAAAAAATATAACGCTCGCACGGACCAACACCACCCCACACACACACACACACACACACACACACACATATACACACATTTCCATAGACAAATAACCTATTTAACAAAAGTTTAGTCTAGAATATGTAAAGTTTAAAATTTCCACTCGAGCCCCCATTTTTTTATAATGTTGTTTTCTTTTAGGTTGTCAGTGTACAAGTACATAAAAAATTAAATGTATAATTTTGTAAAAGGGCGAAGACCTGGTGATCTGAAATTCAGGCCTAGAGCTTAGTTTAGGCACCAGTCTCCCACAATATTAAAATGTTGTCCTTCTCTGATACCATGTAATATGTATTTTGTAATGTTGTGGTGAGAAAATAAAACATTTTTATTATTGATCGCGTAGAAATTGAAGGATCTTGCGCAATTTTCTCTAGCACCATGTCTTCTACATCAGCACGAGCATTTCTTCCACCGCTAGTACCACTAATACCTCTACCAGGGATTCTTCCTTCTGAACAACCGTGGACTTCTATAAATATGCGGTAACCTGGATGACGCGTATATATTTATATTAGGGTATATTTCCCTATAAAGATCTGCGGCTGCATTTCCATTGCCTCTGTATTCCCCATAAATAAAATGCATATTTGTATATATTCTTGTGACGTATACTCAACACGTGGCATTTTGATTCACAAAGTAAACAATCCAGTTACAAGCCAAGTCGTCATAAATATCACCACACAAAACAAGTCCAAATTAGTAAACAAAACGAATAGCCCAGTAAAATAGGCAGATCGTCGTTTTAACACCGATTCACATTAAGGCGCTGACAAGACCCAATTGACCAAAATAGGCTTCTCTTAAGAAAAAAAATTGCCAAATCTGTATAGTTTGTGGTAGCGGAAAAAATATATGTTAATTTTGAACATATTTCCCAGAACTTGGTTGTTACCAAAACGCGTTTTGAAAAAAAATCTCAGATACAAACTAACGTCTAACTAACCTCTTACCTTGAGTTCTAATTCAAAATATCTGTATTAAATATCAACATTTACGTATTTATTTAATAACAAGAACGTCTTATTTGAATGCAGAATACTTGGTTGTTTTTTATTTTCGATTGCTCAACTCAATTTTGAGTAAATAGATAATTGCTTCATATTTTGCAATAAATTACAAGCGTTGTGTCATCGCGCTTCTCTTTATTTTCTATGCAATCTGACAGTGACCGCGGTTTGGGTGTTGTCAGCGTCTTAAATAGCAACAATTGCAATCGGAACCCAAATAAACAAATGCGCAGTCGAGCAAGTCGAGTGAAGCACTAAGTCTCTACCGGATTTTTTACATTTGCTATCTCGCTCGCACTCATCTAACTTATATCCTTTTTATCTAACATGTACAAAAGACGGGTGGTGCGGGGTGTGCACAGACACGTAGCCAGTATGACGGTCACACGATATTTATTTCAAGTCCAATTTGTATTTCTTAAAATATTTCTGGTTTTAAAGAGACTTTATTTAATTATTACTATTCATTACTAACGTCTATTAATGTTCTTACCTCTGCTTCGTTGGTCTAGTGGTCGCAAGCGCTACTGCTGAGTTCGATTCTCGGGTCGGGCAAAGTGTTATTGGCTTTTTCTATCTGGAATTTCTCAATAGCAGCCCGGAGTCTGGATTTGTGCCCGGTTGATGGCAATAGGCTCGCCCCCTATTACACGGAACCTTAAACATAACTGACGAAATGTGGGTGTACTACAGGTAGGTACACCTCTGCCCAACCCTACGGGGAAACAAGGCGTGATTTATTTATATTTATATATACTTTATTGTACACCATAAAAATACATGACAAAAATTAAATCAAACACTACAAAATATACAATGGGCGGCCTTATCGCTTTCTGCGATCTCTTCCAGGCAACCATAGGATGGACAGTGATGTGCCTGGACATAAAGTGGGGCTGTCGTTGGTGTAAAAAATAAATAAATACAATATACTAAAATTGATACACAGATATATTTAAATATATATATATATCCTAAATAATATATACATAAATACATACATATTAAATGTATAAGCAACGAAAATAAAATGAAGACTATAGATAATTACAGTTACGAGAACAAGCTTACAGCGACAAGTAATGTTCCTTAACGAGTCTTTTAAATGCAAGTAACGATTGCGCGCGTTTTATTTGAACTGGCAAAGCATTCCACAAACGAGTGGCCTGGACAGTAAAGGATTTGACGACTCGTGTGGGAGTCGCCAAGAAACTGGAAACGTTCCTTGAGATAGAGAGGAGTGGAAGGGAAAAAGAGGACATTATACAAAAGGGAAAGAATATGAGCATTCCGGCGAAGGCGAATTGGTAACCACTTGAGCTTCACACGAAATTCGGAAACATGGTCAAATTTGCGCAAACCGAATATGAACCTTATACAAAAATTTTGAAGCCGCTCAAGTTTATCAAGTTGGTCTTGGGTAAGGTCAAGATTGCTGGTATCAGCATAGTCAAGGATGGGTAGAAGAAGCGTTTGTGCAAGCGCAATCTTGATGGCAGTCGGTAAAAAAATAATACGTGATGTTATTGATGTTTTTATCACATTTCAAACCTAACCTAACCTTAATGTAAACAAATATTCAATTATAGCTAATTTTGTTGTTTAACCAAAATGCAGACCTTTTCTACACAAATAGCAATAATTCACAATTTACATTAGATACAATAATGATACCATTAAATAATACCATTTTGAAATCGGCTTTAAGCACATAATGTTTTAAAATAATCGGTCATTTGGGTTTGGATACTTTTTATACTACGAATGCTTAAACTTTATCAAAACGAATATTTTTCACATTTTTTTCCCCAGAACAAATATTCAAGTAGTTTAAAAAAGTAGTCAAGTAGTCTAATAGTAGTCATACTATTTATTGCTTATGTATCAGCTCAGTTAACGTAAATTACTATAACAATAAAAAACCGATAAAATTCTTTAATTTGTGGTGGTGGAGTACAAAAATGTTAAATCAGGTAACAAAAAACACCGATTAATTATTATAAAAAGAATCATATCTTTACTACTTGTTTTTTTCTTCAGAATAGCCATTAGTTTTACCGTGACCCATTTTAAGGTTATCCATTAATTACCGGACACCCTATATACCAGTGGGTTTCAGAATAAGCTTCAACGGTTCTTGTTATATAAGTGTCTTTATACTATTGATGAATTATAAATTAATACAAAAGTCACAAGTAACATAACTAACTAAGTGACTAACGTATTTCCGACACGGCCATCCTGCTTGCAAACGTCCTCGTTTGTTAACCTGCAACCAGACATCAACAACAGTGTTTGTTCGACTCGGCCAATTCTGACCAAACTAGATTCATCGGGTCGGTGAAAATAAGGAAATTTTTAAAACTCTACAATTTTGTTTTAACCAAATCTTACTCTTTAAAATCAAACATGGTAAAATTGGGAAAATACAACAATCACTACCCTGGGCCATGTACCACCAACCAACATTTAAAAATCTACTGCAATAAAAATTGCCAAGCTTACAGAAACCCTCGAGTAAGACCCCTAACGCCACGGCTCTCCAGCCAACCAGCAATTGCATTGCTGTCATACATCCAGCGCATGGATCAGTCTGTACGCATATCCATCAAGTGGATCGCTCGTGTGCATCACCCACTGACTACGTTCTCTCCAGACCCCGATCTCCGCCAGAGACAAACGCCCACCGCGCACCCACGGACTGCTTGAGTTTCCTCAAGAGACACCGATTTCTACCGGGCTACGACTACGTATTGACTACTGGTACGGTCGACTTTACTACGGCCGACAGAGAACCCTACTCGCGTGTTTCCCATAACTTAAGCTTACTTATCACCATTGTGATCACTATCTACTTCGACTGGTACATGACCTACTGGCATCTTTCTTAACCTATCGTAACCGTATTTGTAAGTACGGTTAGGATTTAAAGATTTAACGTATAGCGATCACCATCTAAAACATCGGCTACCCTCAACGGACCTCTGAACTTCCGATCTCTTAGCCTGATCTCGTTCTTTGCTTTCTAATAACAAGAAATCGCCAGTCAAAAATGTTGTTACAGCTGCCTTGGTAACGCGGTTTATGGTACAATTAATCGCGAGCTGTACTTATCCAATTGCATCTTGCCATGATTTGTTATCACTAATCTCTATGGCAATTAACATCGCTTTTATGATACTCATTACACGCTCGTGCAAATTTACGTTTTTCCTATTACAGAAATCGCGAAACTCCTTACTCGCAAAACATTTACCTTGGTCGGCTATTAGTAAAACGGGGTAATAGGCATACTGATAATAAAAAAAATGTGAATATTGATTTAAAATTTGTAATTTTCTGCACCTGCAATGTTCGTATCAATAGTTTTAAAATCATCTTGTTGTCGATGACCGTTTATAACCGAATTTACTACAAGCGTCCTATGTAACGATATCTCTGCCGCAGACATGTTAATGCAAAAGCCGTGGTTCATTATTTGACTTTCTATCATAAGATTACTTACTTTGAAGGTTGGGGAGCACATGTAACAAAATCTCAAACTGGTGTTCGCTAATCGTTACGCTACCTAAGATTTGTTCTAGGCTGAACACGTGTTTGAACAAAACCAGTCAACGCAACAACGTTATTAACTCGTTTGCCACTTAATTTGGCTGCACAACTTTCCTTTACTAAGGAGCATTCAGCACCAGACTTGTTAACAAAACAATACAGCGCACCGTTTTTTTCTAACGTGCCTGAGGGTGGTTGTACGACGCAAAAATCCACTCGCCGTTCACTGCTTACAACTCGTGCTCCACCATCCGATTGGCTGCCACTATTCGTGCACCGGGCCGCGATATGTCCTGGTTTCCCACACTTGAAGCACACGAAGGGCTTCGCAGACGGCTGCGGGGCTGCTTGGCTCGATACTGAAGACGTCGTAGCTCTTCCTCTGCTGTCAATCGGCTTTCTTCTGTGCTCCTGTGACCGACGTCACCAGGCGATCCCCATAGGCAACAAGGGTCTCCTTGTCACCAGGTTTGTCGCCATGTTGATGCTGCTCCTTTAAGCGCCTTACTGATTGCCACAACAAGATGATGCACAATACCTTGTCTGGGTCGAACTCAGACAGAACCACACGATTTTTGGTTTTAGGCAATTGCAGGGCTTCAATCAGCGCTCGCATTTTTGCATTTTGTTGTTCAAACATGGCACGCCAACGGTCACTTTCTGAGTTTTCATTTTGCGCCCGTACCAACACTTATCCCACTTCTGATGACGGATAAGGTACGTCTCTCTCGTTGTCATCAGCCATATTTTAACTACTGTGGGCGTACAATGGGAAGTGTTGGTTATTACACAATAGAAAAACCGTTTGCAGTTTAAATCAAATTATAATTTACGATCAAATAATCACACTAGCTATTCAAACACCGCCTCCGACAAACTGTACTTAACTCGGGTCAAGCGTTATGTTGTAGACTCTGTCGAGCGCCGCTTGGTGGCGCTGGCATCCCGAATAGTCAAAAGAGTGACTACTAACTATTTCCGACATATAAATATTATATTGTTATTCTAAATTTCATGTAATTTGGATAATTGTAATGATTTTAATTGTATATTGCATGCATGATGTTTTTTATGTATTTAGTCATAGAAATTCAGACATGATGTAAAAATTGTTATTGAATACCACCTTCCTGCGTTACCGTCTGTCCATCTGTTTATCAGATATCTTTCCACCAGATATGAGAGATATCTCAATTGTCAATCAATCAATCAATCAATTTATTTGTGAAATATAGGTGTTTACATAAATAGGGGTCTATTTTGTCATAATTATGACATACGTGACCCATTAGGTGTCATTAGATTATGCATGCTTAAATGTGTCAGATTGCCGTCGCATCTGGCTATGAGAGTGCGTGAAGAGTGAGCGCAAACTCTTGTGCACTATAATATGCCCCGCGTAGAGGGCTATCCTCCATTGCGATTGGCTGCTATGACCAAAATTCGGTCTGGGGGAATATCTATTATTATCAACCGACAAATCTCAATAATTATAAATCATCTAGTTAAGGTAAAATTGCATCCGTTTCAATCGGTTAATCTACTTAATATAACCAGACTGACGGCCATTTGTGAATGCAATACTGTGTAAATTACACCTACCTGCCAACTAACAGAAATTAATCATGAATTTAAAATACATTTTCTTTGGTTTGCTTTTTTATTTGTTTTACCGATTTCATCAGTGTAATTCTGAGACTGTAAGTACCTATTAATAACTAGTTTATTTTTTAAAAAGAGTTAAGTAACTTAATCAGGTCCCCAAGATACAGGCGCTGCCTATTTTGGGGACCACTGCATATAGCAAAATTAATATCACCAACAGTTACAGAGATAATTAATAATATGTTAAATTAATTTTAATTTAATAGTTGTGACAATAATAATAAATAGTAATAACATTAATTACTTAAACATTAACTGAGTGATATTTATATGCAAGTGTAGTCCATGCAACAGTTAGGTCCTTAAGAGAAAATCATCAGAAGAAATAACCGACTTCTAAACCACTACAAAGTGCAAAGTAACTTTCGTTTCAGAAGTCCGTGTTTCTGGTATTCTGGTGTTATTTTTTTTGCCTCTAACTTCAGATTAGACTGAAATCAGTTCTGTATTTTTTTAAGTCACAACTGCCTTTAAACAAATCCTTGTACCATCCCTCACTTCAAAAAAATATTTAGATGTTTATTCAAAATCGGTTTCAACAATAACATACATAAAGTCTGGTAAACTGCATAAGAGTCTGTCGTCAGTTGTTCTCATCTCTGAGATTACAAATTGTAATTTTTTTAACATAAATTCGTGTAGCACTACTTATTATTGTTAAATTAATATTATTATATGTATCATAAACATAGGTAGAAGTTGAATAAATATGTATTATTTAAAGGTAGCGTAGGTACGAGTAGGTAGCGACTAGAAAAGAAAAACTGAATTAGCTGAATATAAAATCACAAAAAACACCCTTCTTATAAAGTAAATGCATTGGATGGGTTTATCATAATTACTCCGTGGCGTCTGTGACGAACTTTGAATTTATAATTTATTTTAAGCATGTAAGTGACTTTGTGTCTTTTTTTGAGAATACGTTTATTTAAACCTAAAACTGTAAGCAGTGGTTTTTAACCACTATTCAGATCTTGACCAAAATATTACGGCTCTGATGAGCCCTCCCACAGCTGCCGACACTGGCCTGTCTGCAATCATCTTTAGGATTCCGTTGCCACTTCCTCGAATTCGGCAAATTATAGAGTCAACTTTTTGCGCTTAAAAGTCATCCACCCTCGCGTCGGCAAACATACCCGAGGCACTGGAAAATTGAGGTACTCGCACCAGAATCCTTCAGGCCTTGTTATACTGTAGTCTGAGAGCATTGCAGGCCAACTACACGCAGCGGCGTGTAGTTGGCCCATAGGGCGCTGGTGTTAAAACTTTGGCAGTACGCTGTGAACAAAGTTACCTTTATTTGTGCTGTACACTTCGCAAGCCTATGTACCAACATGTTAGCTTACAGTATATTATGTTATGACTTTTTATTTCATTTTAAACGAGTCCGATTACAAATTCATTGTACCTAAGACTGTAATGGAAGATTATAACAATATCATTATAGATCCTAAATAATTACCTCCATATTACCATCAAACCTTAATTTTTAATTTCCTGCCAATTATGGGAAAAATCGCGTATGCACTTAGGAGTCAGAATAATGATATTCGTTGATATCGGTCATGCTGAATTACTGGCCCATTGCAATAAATTGCTCGGTACTTATCTACTATTGCTAGTTTTCCCTGTAACAATGAAATTGCACTAATTTGAATCGTTGATAAATAATAATAATCCCAGTGTAAAAACGATCATTCGTAAAAAGAAAACTGTGTAAACACACTAAACACTTTATTGTGTTTAAAGTTTAACAAAAAAATGAATTTAAAATATTTTTTATTGGTTTTGCTTTTTTATTTGCCTTACCAAATATTTCAGTGTGATTCTGAGAGAGTAAGTATTTTTTTAGTGAAATAATTACGCAAGTGTTAGGTATCTGAATTGTCCACGCAATAGTTTAGGCTTTACGACGAAATCATCGGATAAAAAAGACAAAATGCAAAGTAACTTCAGTTTCGGAAGTCTTTGGTTTTGTTTTATATTTGACACTAACCTCCGAAACTTAAGTTCTTTGGTTTTTGAAGTGTTTTAAAACAGTTGATTTGTGTGTCATTTTTATTAAACTACCACTAACACTTTTAACAAAAAAAATATATATATAAAGTAGAATACACAGACAATAGACAGACAAAGTAGAATAAATACGTCAAATACTTATTTAGTTAGACTCTGGCATGGGTCGAGACGCATTGATTTTGATACAGATGTTCTATGTCACGAAGTCCGTTTGGCTATGAATGTTGTCAAGCGTGCACATGCACATTGTTTTTGTGTGCGTAACCTCGAGAGCGCTCAGTGTCGATCGGGACACGGTCCGGATCAGTAGTGGTTTTTAGTTCGCGCCAAATTGTTTCACGGAGTAAGGTCAGCATGGCAACAAAACGAAGAAGAGTTGTCCATAGTGAGGTAATATAAAAATCGCATCTAAAAATATCGAGCAAAACATGACGAATACGGAAAGACTGATCAATGAAAGTTTGGGCCAAGCTAGCAGTGAAACGTGGCAAAAAACTTGTGCTCATGTTGAAAAAATTGAAAAAGACTACTTGAAATATTTTGATATCGATTTTGAATTTATAATCAATGTACAAGATGATTCTGACGACAGCAAAACGGAATCGGAAATCGAAAATTTATCTGATAGTGATTGAAAATACTGAATAGTCCTACTTGTTTCGTTTCCATTCTGTAACACCAATGCTTAATTAAATGCCTACATATTCCTAATATTTTTGTATTTATTGCAACCTAATCTAATTTATTTACAAAATGTATATACTTTTAAAACCAAAATTTTATTTAGATTATTAAATCTCGACTTGAATATATATCAGATTTTTTTGCTAACGTTACCTACTTTTACACACACAAGCGCGCTTGTCGGGATACGTCACTACTACAATCAAAGCCGAACGGACTTCGTGAAATAGAATATCTGTACCCCGAATTACTCTGGAAAAAACCGAAAGTGTTAAACTTGTTAATTATTAGGTACACCTTAGTTGAAACTATGAATACTTATAATTTTACTATTACTTCTAACTGTTTTCATAATTTATGTCGTAGATAACCTACTTCAGTACTGAGCGCCCAGCGGTCTTCTGGTATGACACAAATTTTTTTGAAAACTTTACTGTGCTCAGTAGACGGTTGAGCCGACAGGATCCTAAGCACTATATGGAGCTGTACATGCATCCAGTTATTCCATTGAACAATAACTTAAAGGTAAGTTAGAACGAATGAAGGAAAATTACAAAATATATTAAACAGCAATTATTCATTATAATTTGACATTGAAAGCTCCAAGTCGTAGCAGGGTAGTTCCATTTCACTTTGTTTCTGGTATGGCAATGCACCTCTGATGCCTGACTCCATGTCACTTACCATCAGGTAGACCGTCCGATAGTTTGCCATCTCATTAAAAAAAATGCCAGACTAATGCTGCCCTCGTAAATGTAAACACAGTAACTCCGAAAATGCCAGTTTGTAAAAAGCGCGGTTAAAGCTTAATTGTTAAATCGCTTTGTTATAAACAAAACATTTAAGTTAGGTTGAAAATTACATTTTATATGTTGTAAAATGGACAAAGCTTTAATTCAGAATGTAAAGAACTAATATTTTACTGTTTTTTATATAATAAAGTCAGTTAATGTGTTATAAATTGGGAACATATTTCATACAATTTTTTTTTTTTTTACGGATATGTTAATATTACTAAATATTTAGTTACACCGGCTAATTATTAAAACCAAAACATCTAGGTATTAATATTTTATATAACCCCATTATTTTCAATGCAGTCAAGTAGACGTTTGCGCATGGACCCTACAATACGACCACATATTTCGGTTCCTCTTAAACTCTCCCACACCTCCATGCAATGGGTTTTTATTTGCTTTATACACCTCTCACACTGTGACTCCCACCTTTGCACCATCAAACCCCATAGATTTTCTATAGGGTTGAGGTCGGGTGATCGCGCTGGCCATGGAATAACAATTATCTCCGGGTGATTGTGAAACAACTCGCGCACAGTGCTCGCCCGGTGAATAGAACAATTGTCCTGGGCCTCAAGTCTGCTATTACAATAGTGTCAGAATGGTCTGTTCCGATCCTCATTAATGACGCCATTATATTAGTAGATTAGCAAACTTGTCAAAATCAACAATTATAAAATCAATGACAGACCATTCTGACACTATTGTAATAGCAGCCTTGAGGCCCTGGACAAATGTTAATTGTGTCAACTCATTAGCTGGGTAAATGTTGCGCACAGTAGGTAGAGTAGAGGAATAAAAGCCAGTTCTCCTGGCCCTGCTGCACTTATCCATCCCCACATATTAATCGTAATTCGACCTGACTCTGTATTAGAGATTACGTTTTTATCATACCAGCGAGTATTATTATCCTTGCGCCATAAATGAAGCCTACCTTTTTGACTTGATTTAAATGTTTTTTCATCTGAAAATATTCCAATCAAAATCTAAATAATCCTGTGCGAAACGTTGTCGTTCTTGGTTATGTCTTTCTGTCAAGAAAGGCTTTTTAGCTGGTCTTCTGTGATGCAAGCCATTAGCGTGAGGGGTACGGTGAACAGTTTGCAATGAGGTGTCGAATATTTCCGCAGTATCTAATTGGTGTGAAACCATTTATTTCATACTCGCCCACCATATGTCGTCGCTGCGCCTCGCAAATAAGCGACGGCCTTCCACTTCACTGTCGACTAACAAGGCTACCCTCTTCCTCATGTCTTTTAATCTAGCGACTTACAGTATTCCTCTAAAGCAAAAAAAAAGTGATATTAGGCAGCTATATCCAAATACTACATGTACACCGGTCACTACACCACTAAGGCGGAGGACATCGTGGAGTACGTGCGCCAGAAGACCAGGTACTCGCCGAGGGTGCAGTTGCTGGAGTCACACCGCAACGTCAACTTCAAGGCGTTTGTGGTACGAGTACCGAATTGTTATCTGTCCGTCGTCATGGAAGAGGACTTTTGGCCGCAGGACGTGGTGTTCCGTCGCTTCCGCGGACAAGTGCCGCAAGTCAGCACAACTACAAGCTAGTGAAGTTAAGTGCTACTAACATAGTTTTAAGCTATTTATTAACATACTTTTCAAGTAGGATATTAAAATATGTATGTTTTTAGGTTAAGGTATTTTTTCTATGGGCCTGTGACGCCTGAAATAAATGGTATTATTATTATTATTATTATTATAATACTAGCTGACCCGCCAGACGTTGTCCTGTCAAAATTTAAATTTCAATTTTTCCCTATTTTTTTTTCTTTTAAACCACCCCAGTAAAGAGGACAAAATCAAAGCAAAAAAATAATATTGAAATCGGTCAAGCTGTTCTCAAGTTATGGCGTGACCAATGGAAATAGGATTCATTTTTATATATAAATAGATAATAATATTTATTTAATATAACAATATAATATTTAAACTCAGCATTTATAAATCCAATAATAAACACTAATTATTTATCTTTTAATTAAGCCTCATGATGGATTTAAGAACAATAAAAAGATTTAATCTATATATTATTATAATAAAAGGTAAAGTTACAATTCATAAATATGATACTCACATTCAATCCGGTTTCATCAGATATTTGTGTTCTATTAAGACCACTTTTATGAAGCGCAATAATAGTCGCCCTCGCCACTAACCAACAACTACAACCAAACGACAACGTTCATTCCGATCACAGACTACAATATAATATAGATTCCGATCAAGTTAAATATTCATAAAACTCATGACTACCTCATAGAAATCTAAACTCATTTTTCCTTTTCTACCTTTCTCACTTTACGAAATGTGTGAACAAAGTGAACGATTTAGAGAATATTATATTTCTAACCCATTACTTCAAATGGAGTAAAAACTTCAAAAAGTATATCTATATGTATAAATACTCCGTGAGATTTGATCTCACGGCTTACTGATTCACGGATCTATCTGCAAACGCTTAACCGCTAGATCATCTTGAATCATATTATAACGTTGAAATTATGAACTACAATCACTTGACAATGATGATGCGTGTGTGTGTGCACTTGGAAATAGAAGGTCGTAAGTCAAACTTATCGTCAAGCTATTGCTTTGTGAGATTGCCTATGGACTTTTGGTCGCCACTGTACATTCTTCCTTAATGAATGCGAATGACAACAAAGTAGAGGATGATAAAAATATTACAAAAAATGATCACTTAAGAAATCCTGCACAGTATATAATAACATTTATCTACGAGTAATTATGTGAACCGCTTTTTAAATTGTGGCAACGGTAAGTTTTTATTTTAGTCAGGTATTTTATTAAAGATTACAGGAGTCGTACAAAACACATTTCTTTTTTAAAAAGCTACCGTGCATAATAGATTCTGGTATTGAGATCTCATAGATGTACTTCGTTTTCTAGTTTCTATTAAAGTTGCAAATACACATCGATTTGTTATTACAAATATTGCTAATTCAAGGATATAAAGGCATGGGAAGGTTAATAATTTATGAGACTTAAATATATACGTACGCAACCGTCTGTCACTTTAAGACCAAATATATCTCTCAAGCAGCGCTTTTGAGCTTTGAAAATGTTTTCTCGTTCACTACAGTGACCCAAAATTATTATACCAAATCTTAAAATAGAAATGACTAAACCGTGGTAAGCCACTAATATTGTCGGTAAATTTACTTTTGTTTGATAGATTATGCAATATAAACGCGGCTGTGCTTAAGCGTTTACCTATATCTTCTGCTTGCGGCTTCCAAGTTAACTGGCTGTCAATTATGATTACTAAAAAGTTTGTAATGTTTACTTTTCTATAGTTTGACCATTGTAGTTTATATCCATATCTCCCGTAAATTTTCATTGGTAAAAGTCCATGATTTTATTTTTTACAGATTAATAACTAAATTATTATTGTCAAGCCACTTTATTAAACTACTAATTGTATTGTTAGTGCCATTTATATAGGAATCTTTGTTGATACATGAAACAATTGATGTGCTATCATCTGAAAATTATTATTATTATAGGATGAAGTATATGTCGTGGCAAGTCATTTATAGATATTAAAAATAATAAAGGTCCGAGGACGCTGCCCTGCGGGATACAATATTGTATTTCTCTAAAAGACGATATAGATTTTAATTCCTTTCTAGAACCTAAACACAGGCTTGATATCTCCGTACATTGTCTACGACCTTTTAGGTACTTTTTATTAAAAGTTTTTTTTTTAACCTTTTAACAGTAGGCTTCGATTACCTAGCTGAATACCTAGTAAGTGAAGATGCTGTATATAAGACTAATTTGTGATTATAAAATCTAAAATGCAATAGTAAGTATCTAAATATACCGTGTTCTATTTTAACCTTTTTCATTTGTGTAAAATTTCTCAAAATAATAATTACACTGGTTTTGTTTGATATGAAATTAAACAATAAAACCACATAAAGTTCTATTTCCTTTTTATTTTTTTGTATCGACTAAATGCAAAATCACGTTCTTATTATTAATTTTAATCGGTTCCTTGTTTACTACGGAACCCTAAAACATGAAGATGTTCAAAGATGTCACAGATAAATTCCTCATTTAAAAATTACCCAAGTGAAAAAACATATAGGTCCCAATGGTGTACTGTGCAAACTTTTTTTTTTTTTGGATGGGAAATCAACAAATAATTTCTCCCGCTCTGGGCGGAGCCTCCCGCTCCGGTGTGTCAGACTCTTACTGACTAAAACCCACCCGTATTCCTTCCTATTGCCTGTGTTGCCAGGGGCTTCGGTGACCCTTTAGTACCTTCCCGCGACCCCGGCAGGCATCGGCCCTAGTGGACCGCTACATTTCTGCTGATGACATCTCTTTGAGGCGCACGTGGAATACAATGCGCCGTCGACCCGGGCCTCGTCCTTACCGGACGGTGAGCTACCCATTGCTCACCGTCCGCAAGCCCGCGCCTACGGTGGCCGGAAATCCGCCCGGGATCCAGACCGACACACTATGGGACCAAACAGTATTTTCCATCTCAAAAATGGTTTTGTCGAAAGTCGTAAATCCATAGATTGTTTTATGGTTTTATACTCTCAAAAGATGGAACTTACGAATAAATTACAAAATATAAAAAAATATAAAGTTTTACGTTTATAAAATAAACCTCAAACATTGGGCATACATATTTTCATGCCAATTAAATTACCGTTAAGGGAGTTCAACACATAATTATTCGGAAGTTTTCCAAGGCAACATATTAGTGTTATGTGTCATTAGATAGCTTAGAATATACACTTTGCAACCACGTTCATTTTTTGTAAAAAAAATATTTTTATTTAATTTTTTAATATTTTTTTAGTGAAGTAAAGAAAATTTAGTTTTTGTTAATTTCAATTGGAGTTTTCGTTGTTGCCGAAAGCAGCCGGTGTCAAGTTAATTACTCTATTAGAGACCTTATCTACTCAGTAATATTAGGATTTAAAAAAAACTTGCGCGTTTTTTGCGCCAGAAGTGATTTTGAAGCAATAATGTCAATCGGGGAAAAATCCTCGAAAATTACGGTTCTTCTTTTTTATTATGAAATATTATATTTAGTTATTATCCTTTGATGTCTATATTGTTTTTTTCTATTTCTATGATAAAAACATACATTTGCAAATTAAAAAACTGCTATTATATTTGAAAGAATCTTCCCATGGCAATTTTGTTTGGGGTGGTCACCTTAACCACAAGTATGATAAACTATATTGCTGCGGAAGTTCTATTTATCTGTTGTGGTAAATAATTACAATCAGTATTGATTACACTATTTCGATGAGAACTGTTATAATCAATTGTCCCATGGTTTTTGCACAATGCACTAAAATATTAGTCCTTTAAATACCCGTGTATGTTCAGCATACGATTCATCAAAGTGTTCAGATACTTCTTTTCAATAACAATTAACGCATAAAAAACATTATTATCTAACAATGAGTGAATTCGTTTGTGTTCGACGCGATCTTTGTGATCAAATAATAAAAGGGAAAAGTACTTCAGACCTCAAAAAATATTTATTGGAAAATTGTCAACTATCGGAAACTGACGTTAATACTGTAATAGAGAGTATTCAAAAAAATCTAACATCGAGTTGCAACCAGAAATGGACCAAAGCTCAAAGAAAGCCGGACCGGTTCGAGAGCCTATACTCAAATTGGTTAAATGGTGAGTTTAAAGTATCATTGAATTCTTGCAGTACCTCAACCACTGTAAATTCTGGTTTGAATACTTCTGGTGAACGTGGAAGACCAATAAAACAATATGACGAGTGCTCGGAAAACACAAAGAAACGAAAAAATATGGAGATGGTCCAGGAGTATGGAATGGGACATGTCCGTAACGCTTATGTGCAAGGTTTAAGATCCATGGGGGAAAATGACGAAGCGTCGATTGTGACTATTATCAGAAATAATGAAAAAGAAGAGAAAAAAGTTATTCTACAAAACATACTCAATCCAGATAACGCACTTTCCTTTACAAAAGAGGAAGCATTGAGTATATGCATTGAAACTGATTTAACCAAAACACAATATGCGTACCTAAGAAAAAGGCTCGTTGATAAGAATTTAAGTTCTGTATTGCCTTCGTATCAAACACTAAGTGAAGCAAAAAAGGCTTGCTATCCGCCTGCATCCAGCATTACGGTGACAAATATAAGCGCAAAAATCAACCTGCAAGATCTCTTAGACCATACAGTCTGCCGTATTATAAGGATAAAGTCAGGATCGACTTACAATCGTCTCAAGCTTTTCACTAAATGGGGATGTGATGGATCCTCCGGGCAAAGTGAGTATAAATAAACTCTACCGGAAGAAAACGAACAAATATCGGACGCTAATTTGTTTATAGTGCCCCTTGTACCACTGCGACTAGTAGACGAAGAAACTTCTACGGTCATATGGAAAAACCCTACTTGCTCATCTGTTAGATATTGCAGACCAATTTCATTAGAATTTGCAAAAGAAACTCCCGAAAAAACTACAGCGGTTGTCAGTGAAATTGAAGCCAAAATTAATCAATTGATTCCAACTCTTGTGTCAATAGAAGACAAAGTCATCGAAGTTAAACATCAACTGTTTATGACAATGATTGATGGGAAAGTTGCTCAAGTGTTGACAAACACATCATCCAGTGCTACCTGCACTGTTTGTGGAGCAACTCCCAGACAAATGAATGATCTTTTAAAAGTTACAACGAGAGTTGAAAATTAAAATGCGTTTAAATACGGATTGTCGACGCTACACGCATGGATAAGATTTATGGAAATGATCCTCCATATTTCTTACAATTTAGGTTTTGAGAAGTGGTCTGCAACAACTCCAGAAAACAAGCAACTTAAAGAAGACAAGAAAAAATTTGTCCAAAAACGTTTCCGAGAAGTGCTTGGCTTGCATATTGATAAACCACGTCAAGGTTCCGGTAATAGCAATGACGGTAATACGGCAAGGAGATTTTTCCAAAATTACCAATGTTCTGCAGAGATAACCGGAATTGATGAAGAATTAATCAAGAGACTATATGTAATTCTTCAAACTATGTCATCGGGATTTCCTATAAACGCAGAAAAATTTGGTCAGTATACATTGGTAACCGCGCAATTATATGTAAGCAAATATAACTGGTACTACATGCCATCTTCGGTCCATAAAGTACTTATACATGGTGCTAAATTAATAGAGCATTATGCAGTTTTGCCTATAGGACAATTATCCGAAGATGCCCAGGAAGCTCGAAATAAAGATTATAAGAAATATAGGTTACATCACGCTAGGAAGTGTTCCAGATCAGCAACAAACGAAGACGTTCTGCATATTTTGTTATATACATCTGATCCTTATATATCTAGCTTAAATAAAGCAAGTTTTCTAATATCCAAAGAATTATTTGACGAAGCTACAGAATTGTTGGAAATAGAAAGTGATGAGTAGGATAGGTTTAAGTAATAATTTTTTTTTGTCATGTAACTGTTTGTTTAATAATAATAATTTAGTTTTAAACTTATTTTAAGCATAAGTGTAACTTTTATTGCTATTTTAATATAACTGTATGATTTTTTGTATGAAATTTCGTATAACTTTATCTTTGTCATTTTTTTTCGGAAAAAATATTTTTTTTAGAATGATGATGTTTGATTTCTTTTATTGCCTAGATATTCACAAATACGTGAAAAAAAAATCAAGGAGATAAATCACAAAACAACAGAGTTATCGATTTTTGAGATGGAAAATACCGGTTGGTCCCATAGTGCGACACCCAGGGCGTCTCCTGCGGCGGCTAGGGGCGAGAGGGCGCGAAATTTGCCTTTCCCTCAACCGTCCCGCCTCCTCCTTCGCGAGCATTACTGCTTCGCAGAAGGAGGTGACGGCTGCCCATGCCCTCTCGCTCCGTACCATGGCCTGAACCAGGGCCGAATTCGAGAGATCTGTGCTCCGATCGCCTCCACGAAAACACGGTGGTGCTCTGCCCAAGCCGGGCAGACCTCCACCGTATGCTCAATCGTGTCCTCTGGGCGATCCACACGGTGGCGACACTCGGGCGTTTCCTCCCGCCTTATCCGACACAGGAACCTCCCGAAGCTGCCGTGTCCGGTGAGGCCCTGCGTCAGGCGAAAGGTGAGGACGCCGCACAGAGTTCGAAATACTATAATTACGGGCTCATTAAGGCTAAAACAGGTATCTGTTCAATTTTAAATTAACCACGTATAAAGGCAAGCCAGGTAGTTGGTCACACCAAATTCTTATTTTGGGAAACAATGGCCCATGAATACAACACTAATCATATCGATGTATAGGAGCGATGCACGAACTCAATCAGTCGCATGTATTCGCAGCTATAAGACGGTCGTGTTTGTCAGTGGTTTTTGAGTACTTACCTAAGGGTCAGAATTTATAATTTGGTGTCAAAATGACGGATGCTTCTTCAGGTATTTATTTACATATTTTTTATTTAAATTTGTGGTTTGGCTAATTATTTTGGGATTATTAAAGTAACACTTAAATAAATGTTTTCTTTTTTTTGCCTAGTTGTTATAACTAAGTATGCCAAAAAAAAAAGTACTATTTGTTTCACTTTAATTTTCATGTGATGGTGTAGTACATGTATGTACCTTCCAATTGATACTAGGCTGTAATAGCGAAACTCGAAGAAAGTCACTTTAATTTATTATTTTATTCTTAGGTTCAAACCGTGCGGGTTTCAGTCGCCTACAGTTGGTCTATTTTCTTTGGGAAAATAAACTTGTTTCTCAAGCTAATACTACCAATGCTCGGCGACAGATGATAGAGCTTATCTGTTCAGCGATACCTGGTGCATCAAAAGAAGAAGTGATGATCAAGGTTTCCATATTTTCGAACAACTTTTTGATGCGGTATAAGAAAGCTTCCCGTAAAAAAGACTACTTTCTGTCCAAATACGCAGAATGGTTATCTAAAGACATAATATGTCCTGATAAACAGCACTGCCCAGATACCACAGCATCTACCGCTTCAGAACCTTCTACGTCATCAACACCTGTGCCTGCTCGTCGAAAAAATGAGTTTTCTACAACGAGCTCCTCAACGAAGAAAAGGCGTACAAAGTTATTGTTGACCACTCACTCTCCGGAAGAACTGATACAGGCTGCTCAAACGAGCTTCGTGAAGAAAGGGAAAAGAAATGTCGCTGCAGTCTTGAAAAAAGTCGTTTCATATAGCCCGAAATAGATTAGAACCATCAAGAAAATTAAAACTAAAATACCTGAAATGCGCCCATACACTCCACAAGAAGCTTTGGCTTTATTTATAAACGCAAAGCTAACTGTGGCACAGTACAAAGAAATAAAAAAAGGAGCCAAACTTAGAAACTGTGATATTTATCCAGCATATGATAAGCTACTAGAAGCAAAAAAGGAATGCTATACAGAAAATATAAAAATATCTGAGACTTCGGCAGAAGTACCGTTACAGAGCCTTTTAGACCATGCTACAAAAAGACTTGGAATTGTTCAAAATGAAGTTATAATATGCGTTGCAACAGACGACGCACAATTTGAAATAAAATATAAGTGGGGCTTCGATGGGAGCTCTGGCCATTCTACATATAAGCAAAGATTTGCAGAGAACTCCACTGATTCAGTGGACAGTGACATTCTCGTTATCGCAGTTGTACCACTACAAATGTCTGTAAAATTGGAAAACGAACAGGTGATAATATGGTCCAATCCTCGAACTTCATCAACGCGCTTTTGTCTGCCACTTCATATTCAGCATATGAAGGAGAACCATGAAACAACTAAGAAGGAAGAAGAGCACGTTTTAAGTCAAATTTCTGCGCTAAAACCAACTGAAATCAATGTGAGTGGAAGAAATTTAAAAGTTAATCACGTGTTAGTGCAAACAATGGTTGATAGCAAAGTCGTCAACACATTATCGGATAATAAGTCATCTCAGACATGTTATATTTGCAAGGCAACACCGAACACTATGAATGACATAGATGCTGTTTTGAAGAGGCCCTGCAATAAAGATACGTTTCAGTATGGACTATCGACTCTGCATGCACATATACGCATGTTTGAATGTATACTACATATATCGTATAGGCTGGATAAGAAAATCTGGCGTGTACCAGCTCAAGACAAGGATGATGTGGAAGCCAAAAAACTGCTATTATTGACGAGTTCCGTAAACGCACCGGATTGCTTGTAGACATGGTGAAACAAGGTAGTGGAAATACAAACGACGGAAACACCGCGAGAAGATTTTTTGGTGATCCAAAAATTGCTTCACTAGTTACAGGGGTCAGCGAAGAACTAATCTACAGATTTCATGTTATTCTTCAAGCAATCTCATGTGGCTACAAAATAAATAGTGAGCTATTCAGAGAATACGCACTTAATACGGCAAGGCTCTTTGTGGAATTGTATCCGTGGTACAAGATGCCAGCCAGTGTACACAAGTTGCTTATACACGGAGCTGATGTGATGGACACACTGTTCCTTCCTATTGGGCAGCTCAGCGAGGAAGCTTTAGAAGCTATGCATAAAGAATGTCGCTACTATCGCGAGCACAACACCAGAAAAATCGGACGCCAAGAGACCATGGAAGATCTGCTGCACGCGCTATTGATATCTTCTGATCTGGTTATATCAAGTTTAAGACCTCTCCCAAAACGGAAAACCAACAGATTAGATCCGGAAGTTGTAAAATTACTAGAAAGTCCAGAAGATCCAACAAGGCCTATGGATAATGAAGAAGTTAATTCTGAAACTGAATTTATATTCTTTTTTTTTTTTTCTTTTTTTTTAAAAACGTTGCCCCACACTAGGAATTTCTTCCTGTATCGTGGGTGCGTTTACAAACATAGAAACTCACAAACACAAACACCCAGACCCGGAACAATTACTTGCAGATCATACAAATATTTGTTCCGTGCGGGGATCGAACCCGCGACACGCTGCGCAGCAGTCGATCGCTCAGCCATTACGCCAACAGTGTCGTCAATTTATGTAACTCTAATGCAATATATGTACATGCTTTTCATTGACTATGTTCTGTTTTATTTAAAAATACTTCCTTACGTACAACAACTACCGAACAAGCTTTTGTTAATCGAAGTCTGTTGTTTTCGAAAAAACATTTACTGTCCAATACTTTTTACCTGGAATTCTTGAGTCAATATCTCTGTTATCGTATAATTCCTTTGTTTTTAAAACAAACTAACCGCAAGAATAACGCAATGCGGGTTTTTCTAATAGTTTACCAAAGTACCGACGTAAATCCTTTTGTCTTCATAGAATAATAGGTTCCGACTTTTTTACCTGACTTAATTGTGTCAGGATCGTAGCGGATTTCAATATGTGGTCCGGTCTACCCCGCTGGAAGACAGGTGTTCGTTTATGCATGTACTTATGTTTTATTACAGGGTTTGTGTTAGAAAATACAAAGTGAGCCCGTAATTATAGCATTTCGAACACTGTGCGCCGTGGCGCCTCTCTAGCCACTCCTTAAAGAAGGGTCTTATCGCCGCAATCGTGGCGTGCCCAGTACTGGGTTGCGACAACCGTACTCTCCATGTCGCCATGAGATTCCGCCGGAGCTCCGTCGGCTGTGCCGCGATTTCTCGCGGCAGCGGGGTTCTGCCCCGGCGTTTCGCCTCCTCGTGCCACTCGATTTCAGTATCGCGTATCTTATGGTCTTTATAATTTTAGCAGTTCTTACAATCTTTGACTGGATTTTGTGTATGATTATCACCATGTTTATTAAATACTTCGCAAGTCACACATTCTTCATTTCCCCCTTTTTTTTTCTCTTCATTTCCTAACTTGGCTAAAGAAATATTTAATTCCTTTTTAAAGAAAAGGTAAGCTTAAAATTTAGTAAATCATAGATTATATTTATTTACATAACCAAATTACAAGATGATTATTAACATTAACTAAATTAAATTAAAACTAAGTTAAGCTTAAAAAAAAGACCTCGGGGCATTGTACCGAGGATGCTGGCAGCATTTCCTCGCTGAATTGCAATGCTGATTCCTTGCGCGAGAAAGCCGCCAGCTTATCGGTCACCAGTTACATCAACTAAATCATTAGTGATTGTGGTTAATCGATGTATTTGTGTTTATCTATTTATACTGCAGGCATCTTAAGCCGAGTAACTAAGATACTGTGTTTAATTTAAGTAACATACGATACATTGTACGGAAATTTTACATAAAACCACAGTATTTGAAAACACCGTGTTATAACCAAGCAAAACATATTTATAAAAATACGTGAACACGTATGTCAGCACAGTAAATAGTAATTTACTGTGTTTTAACCTAAACATTCTAACGCACTGTGTTTTTATTAAAAATGTCTAGATTTTTAGCAAAATACTGTGTTTTTATCTATCATATGTCCGTATTGGTGGTAGATACAGACAAACAGAAAATTATCACAGATAGCGGTCGGTCTCGTTATTACAATACCCAAAACAAGCATAAATACAGTAATTGAAGTTACTGTGTTTTCATTTACGAGGGCAGAATGATAATTGGACAGAATAGGTAATGGTAGAAAGAAATATACTTATAATGTGACGGGTAATGATAATTAACAGAATAATGATAATGTTATTTATGATACAGCTGGACTTCTACTTCTACCAGTTCCTAACAAACAGGTACCGTCCCAGTTTCGTAGTCATATTAAATTTTGCGACTTCATTAATTTTGACTTCTTCATGGGTCGACCATTGCAAAACGCATTCGGAGGCAGGGCCTGTCCATTTCCTCCAGTGAGTATCATTAAATATATTTGTATGTAACAATGCTGCTTTATTGATGGAGTGTGTTTTAATAATGTAAGCTATGATAAAAATAACATTATTTGTTCAGACAGTCCGTATTTGTTAGTCACTAAAATTATCATACAAACTATGTTAGTACAGACAATACAAAAAAGTAGGCTACAAGGTGTGTAGTCATGAAACCTCTCGCTCGAGTTCGGATTAATTGCCACGCTATCCGACCAGAATCCGAACGAAAGCCTTCATGACTGCCGAGTCATACTTCTCAGCAATTACTTGAAGGAGACTGTTAGCGCTGCCCCGCACTCTGCTTAGTAGGGAGGCGGTCCGCTTGCGCATTATAGCATGGAAGCCATCAACTCGAGCCTCCACAAACATACCCGAAGCGCTACAAAAGTGGGGTAGCCCTAGCAGTATCCTGAATCCATTATTGTACAGGACCCCCTAGGCATTGATCGACCTGTGAGTACAGCTGACCCACAGGCTACTCGTGTAATAAATTTGGCAGTAAGCTTTAAAAAGTGTAACCTTTACCTATTTACTGCAGCGAGCGAACCTGCGTACCAACATAAATATTACTTTTAACCGCCAATGCGCTCCCTTTCAATGTCAACTTGGTCATCAAGATCCTCAGTTCAACACCATTCAGTTTTATGGCGGACACACCAGGCGGACACTTGCCAGAGACCCCTGAAGACCAAGAACTCACTTTTTTTGCAGTTACACAAAGACCATGTTTATTGGCATACTTTTCACAGACCAGTAAGAGCTGCCTTAATGCACTGACAGCTGGGCTCAGCAGCACCATGTCATCCGCGTAGCTAATATTATTCATGCATACATTATCAACTGAGCAACCGACATGAGTGCTGCTTAGCTCAACTAGCAGGTCGTTAATGTACAGGTTAAAGAGCTTAGGGGAGGTACACGTCGGAGAGGCTGTCTGCCCATTTCACATTATTAGTCTGTTTTGCATACCAGTAGTGGAAGATCCGTTGCACACCGTCCTATACTACACGGAAAGGCGTACACCTGTGTAAGCACGTTTCCTTGATCTTTGAAAGGCTTTTGACCTAGTGTCATATTATGACTTGCTGTGGTCTAAGCTTAAAAAAACGGGAGTGCATGCACAGGTGAGCATGCACTCCCGTTTTTTTAAAGATGTGTGCTTGGGTCTCAGACTGGCGCTTTCAATAGAAAGTCTGGGGCGGAACCCAAACGGCTCATCATGAATGTTGAGATGCTTGTCGAGAAGCTATGCAGACAACATGGTGATGCTATCCCCTCGATCGGTGCGATCCGTATACTTCTCAAAGTATTTGGGTCGCATGCTGGCTCCATGGCCTTATCTAAAATGGAGGCAAATCAAAGTAAATGGTCTTCAAGTCAGATAGCAAGTGTCCCTGTACCGTCCCTCCTATTCTACTCAACGACATAGAGTATACTTACTTGAATAGCTTCTCTTGGGGACGGACGATGTCGATTTGGAGAGGGATCGCAGAGCATTGCCGTTTCAGGCTAATATGTTGACCCGCCGGTTCTTCCAATGTACTGCCCGATCAAATTGACGCTGTTTAATACATATTGCACATCACTGTACTCAGGGAGTCTGTGGGTCAGCTACTTCCGAAAGGCTAGCAATGATCTGCGGGTCCAGTATGACAATGCGTTTAAAGTGCTTATGTTGGAATCTTATGGGAGATAACTTATATGTCTTGTTTTTTTGCAGGGTGTGTATGATTTGAAAAATCTGACCTTCACTAATATACCCAAAGGCTTTCCGTTTCCTAAAGGCCGTCTCTACTGCAATCTATCAATTACTATAGATGGTGTGACCAAATTGGTAGGTAACGGCAGCATTGATGCTGAGATAAAAGTGGCGAAAATAAGAAAACACTAAAAGAAGAAAAAGATGTATTAGTAACATATCAAATATGTATTAAAATAATATGAATTACTACCTAATAAGTCTGTTTTATTAACACTTATTACTTAAAATATTTTAGATAGCGAGCACAGTTGTACGTGTTCTGTGAAAATGTCATGAAAGTCAAAGTATAAGTCAAATCGTTTATTTCAATTAAACCATTAATGACTATTTTAAATGTGAAAATTTGGAAGTAAAACGAAGAATTGAATGCAGTTACCTTCTAAAAGGTAGTTTTATAATAGATAAGAATGAACAAGAAATTTCATATTTTTTGGGGTTTGATTAATAAAAAGAAAAAAATATGTACTGCGACACCTCCTTTTCTCGATTTGTGAACATGGAGGCCCAGTGGTAACGGCAGAGCAGTGGTGGCCCAGTGGTAACAGTTCCAACTTATGAGTTTTAGGTCAAGGGTTCGAAGCCCAAACAGGCACTTTACTTTGTTTAAATTTTTCATCACCACTGCTCTCAAAACGGTGAAAAAAAAACATCGTGAGGAAACCATGTTCTAGAACCAAAAATTTGAAGACATGTGACATCCGCCAACCCGCACTGGGCCCGCGTGATGGATTATGGCCCACTCTCTATCATAGAGAGGAGGCCTGTGTCCCAGCAGTGGAATCCTTATAGGCTGATTATGTTACGTGAACACAAATATATGGAACAGCTAAGTTTATGTGAGATTTGACTCATAAAAAATGTGGTTCATGATGATGAGTACCTACAATGACCCCTTTTTAAGTTTAGGATAAAATAAAACTAGGCTAATTTGTTGATAATAATAATTATATTATAAATAAAATTTCATTGCTGCTCATTCATCTTTGTAAATAATGGACCATAAATTATATTCAAAACAATTAAAATTGCAGTTAACTACTCAAATGACAGAGGAATGATGTTCGTCATGTTCTGTATATATTTTCTATATAATTATACACTAATATTATAAAGAGGAAAATTTGTGAGCTTGTAAGTTTTATGTTAAAACAATAAATTTCATGCGGACTAAGTTGCGGGCAGAAGTTAGTTCATAATGAAAATAGAAACCATTACGGTCTCATTGCAAAAGATGCGAAGATACCAAGGTATAACATGCTAAACCCAGGTTAATTCTGTGGTTTAAGAACCATACTTTTTAAAACTGAGTGTTATCTTCAGTATAATTAGCAAAATCAACGAACATCTCGAAACATATTTGGCAAGTTATGAACAAACATAGAAATACCACTACATAATACCAAACTAATTTTAAAATCAAGTTACCTACTTGATTTTAAAATTAGTTTTGTAATATTTTTGTTCTTACATAATCTCATTAGAATATGTCAGAACCATCAATATCTATATTGTGAATATCTTTGCCCAGCAGTTCGCATTTAATTCATCAACTACTACATGCACAGGGGCTTTTTTTTTTTGGATGGGAAATCATCAAAAAACTTCTTCCGCTCTGGGCGGAGCGGGAGGGTGTGCTCTTACTGACTAAAACCCACCCGTATTCCATCCTGTTGCCTGTGTTTTCAGGGGCCTCGTTGACCCTTTGGTACCTTCCCGCGACCCCGGCAGGCATCGGCCCTAGTGGACCCCTACATATGTGCTGACGACATCTCTTTGAGGCGCGCGTGGAATACAATGCGCCGTCGACCCGGGCCTGGTCCTTACCGGACGGTAAGCTACCCATTGCTCACCGTCCGCAAGCTCGCGCCTACGGTGGCCGGAAATCCACCCGGGATTCCCGACGCCCAGGGCATCTCCTGCGGCGGCTAGGGGCAAGAGGGCGCGAAATTTGCCTTTCGCTCAACCGTCCCGCCTCCTCCTTCGCGAGCATCGCTGCTTCGCAGAAGGAGGTGACGGTGACTGCCCATTCCCTCTCGCTCCGTACCATGGCCTGAACCAGGGCCAGACACGAAAGATCTCTGCCACCGATCGCCTCCACGAGGACACGGCGGTGCTCTGCCCAAGCCGGGCAGACCTCCACCGTATGCTCCACCGTGTCCTCCGGGCGATCCACACAGTGGCAAAACTCATTCATAGTGCGAGCAAGTAAGGACTTTAATATCCTTTGTAAAGAGTTCTCATTCGGCCCATTTACCACCAAAACCTATTCTGTACGCACTCAGCTGAACGCCGACTTTTTTATAAGTGCATGGTGCTTAATGTACCTTATTTATATTATTTTCTATCGTGCTTGTTAGTGATCCTAAGATTTCTACTAAATTCTCTGTTTTTACCCATGAGAACCTGTAATTGACTTTGTGTAGCATATACAATTGTTATCCATTCGTTATAGCTGTTGGTTTTCCTATAATTAACTATATAAATACATTATTTTTGTTCTAACATCATCTCATTAGAATATGTCAGAACCATCAATATCTATATTGTAAATATCTTTGCCCAGCAGTTCGCATTTAATTCATCAACTACTACATGCACAGGGGCTGCTAAGGATATTCTATGTAGAAGTGCAAAAAGATATTTAAAATGGTGAAAATGGTGGCTTTAAGCAATTTTTATAATAGGTGTTTTGACGAAGGATTTTTCCAGATCAACTGAAGATAGCCAAAATAATACCTAACTGTACACAAAAAGGATCTAAAACAGACCCAAAAATATACAGACCAATTTCATTACTACTTATTCACTCAAAAAATCACGCCAGTCTTTTGAACGCCAGACTCCGGATACCTAAGTTCTTAAGCACCAATGGTGTATCACACGACATTTAAGGGACGCCGTTAGCAGGTTGACGACGAATAGAAAGTAGCTGGCTTTTCTTTGCATTTGACACGGTGGATCATAAATTACTGCTATAAAATCTTGAGCACTACGGTGTCAGGGGTAAAGTATCGCACATTGAAAGGTTCTGTAGTTACTTGGTATGAATTTATCCCAAAAACAAACTTAACATCGTTGTTGAAAAACATGTTCTCCCATATACATCGATATACGTTAAGTTGGTCGACTGTTACTTGTTAACTTGTAAAGTCTACTTAGCTGTGATAGTTTATCTTTTAATTTCATTATATTTACTACTGCCATGATTTTTTTCATACCTCCATAAACAACCGTTTTGTTAGAGCCCCCCCGGCTCTAACAAAATTAGCAGTTTCAAGCTTAGCCCAGAGACCAGGTGGTTGAGTATTGAATTGAAAAGAATCAACAAACTATCTTAAATACAGTATAATTATAAATTTAATGGTCTACAATATTGAAGTACACGGTAGCCTTTACGGGTCTACCATCTTATAAGTACTTTAAAACCTACTATTGCCAGCCAGCTAACAGTTCAGTATTTAAAGCTAAGGTCGTGGGGAGTTGGAGATAAACCCAGTTCTGTTCCGTTTTAAAAGTTCTAATTTAAATATTGTCGTTTAACCTTCCAATTATTATTAATTTGATTTATTAATTAATGGGCGCCAGGGACTTTGAGAGTCCCGGATCCCAGAGCAGACGAAGGTGTCCAATATACTTCTGGATGAAGGTAGATTGTCGAACCCAAGATCCTCAATTTAAATTTAGTTGCAAGACCAGTTTCCACTATTGAAAACCGGACTGCGGTAAACAATTGGTTCCTACGGAAACCGTATTATTATGAAGAAATAATTTAAGGTATAAAAAAAAACCGTCCCGCCTGCGCTTTCGCTAGACGGGCTCTGCCAGCCGCACAGTCGTCTCCACGAGAGGCTTCGAGCTGACTCGAGGAACGGGTCTCGCGTCCAGGCCCAAAACTCTCCTCTGGATCCTGGCGGCGACACGAATCTCTCGAGATGCCTCTCCTGGAATTGACAATACGGGGACCTAATAATATAAGGGAAACTAATGTACCTTCCTGGAGGTGACTAAGCTTGGAAATCTAAAAGGCTAACACATTAGCCGGTTAACATGGCCTTGTTTCAAAACAACATAAAGAGTTACGACTTCTGTTTGCCTGATCCTGAGTGGTGGGACAATAGGAATGAGGATTACCCACATGGCATCCATCAACTCCACAACAAGGACTTGTTGCGTTCCCCTGAACAAGAATCTAATCCATTGTTAACACTGAGGAATATCCTATGAAATATCTAAGGCAAATAGTCAGCAGGTGAAGTACTCACAGTTGGCTTACGGAAAAAGCACTTGACTGTAAGATCCTCGACTGGCTGGACAGGGGTCTGCGTATGCGCAATTTGGAATCCTGTAATAAATATCCATGGATCACGAGAATATCCTTTTAACAACCAGGGAAGGGCTCACAGACCACTTCTAAGCACTATTACCACAAAATCCTTACCTTTTAAAACATGGAATTAGTTTTCAAGTATCACTCAAGCGTGTTCAAGGGCAAATAGACGCCACCACTCTTTAATAATCCTATCACGGATAACAAACCGGAAATAGACTGACTATCTCAGAAATCTCCCCTTTTTCAGGTAAAACGATTATAAGATAAATATTACACCAAGATAATAAATTCTTGAAAATCACTAACAACATTCCAACGTGACGTTTAAACTCTGAAACAATAAGAATCTTCATGATCTAGACCAACATACAAATTATTTGTAGTTCCCAATTCTAAAACTTGTCTTGATCGGGGTAATTATTCCGAAATATTAATTGGGGTGATTATCAACGTACAACCTGGCTACATTATGTCAAAGATATGTCACAGACTAAAAATGGATTTATTTGACAACGAAGTTTCTAGAAAAAAGTCTATATTGAAAAAACTATTTCTTTTCCGCTTTCGGTTATTTACTTTATTTTTAATTGAAACTGAAAGCTGAAAATTACTAAGGATTGCTCCATATGAGATTAATTCGATGGTTGGCAATCAATAAGTTCAATTATCGATTAAACTACAACTGTGAATCGGCGAGTAACAGATGTTGTTTCTAAACGTCAGAAACTGACGTTCGACTGGATAACAGTTGGAATGTAAACATTATATTTACTGTTCTAATTAATTGTGAAAACCTGTATAACAGGGTTTAGAAAATTGATTTAATGCTAGAAAGTGTTTACTAAAGAGTCCAGTGACGAAATATAGTTGAAGGAATGAGTCCTTCTATCAAGTGCAGGCCAAAGTTATTTGTACAAACTACATTGAAATATATTACTCAGAAACCTCATAAGGTACTACTAATGTTTCAGGTAAATGCTACTTTACTTATTAGTAATGCAGCTGTGTAATACCAACCCTTGGTAGGTACTCAAATTTACAACGTAACAGTACCTCCCCTACCACCAGAGATTTGACCCCTAGGGCAAATCTCGACGCTGGCCCTCCAGCGTCAAAGCAGACTCCAAGAGCCATGCACGTCTACAAAAATCTACAACGTTCAAGCCTGAAAACAGGAACAGAGAAAGAAAATAAACAAAATATGTGGAAGCCGGTGTACGATTTCTATTTGTCATAGCTGATGTAAACATAAATGATATTATATAGGTAGATAAGGTATATACATAAACAATACAGAATTCTTGTTACACTTCAAATATAGAGTAACAGACCGCTCTATTTGGCGTCATTGTAGTAGGCTTTGGTTGTCGGGTCTACAATTCTGCCCGTGTTTTATGTATTATTTTTAATTATCCATGTAACCTATATGAAATATACTAATTTGGGTTTTCATTTTAAATTACATAAACCTACGACCTAAAAGAGTTCTGGTCACACTTCAAGTATAAAGTAACAACCAGCTCTATAAGGCGGCATTGTAGATGGCTTTGGTTAACGAGTCTACAATTCCACCCGTGTTTTCTGGCTTATTTATTGTTATCCATGTGACCTGTATAATATATACTATTTCTCCTGGAGCGAGTCTAATCCATTTACAAACATGTAAAAGACAAGCTCCAAAAAGAGTAAAAATATAAGTCTGACCTACTATATTTATATAGGAGAGACCACCCTACTCCATCGTACACCACCTTTCACAATGAGTTGACTGCCGATGATAAGGCTGAGCTGGTACACAAATACACAAATACACAATACACCAAAAGAAATAAAATGCTACAAAATAATGAAAATTGGCTAACCGTCATCCATAAAATGAATGAGACGGTTATTCGCCCCTATAAAAAAAATACCATCTTAAAACCACGCCCGCCATTATGGCCTCCAATCTCAGGACTATCATTATGCTGCCTTACCAGCAGGCCGGAGGTTTTATACACTCTACAGGCGTGTCAATACTGCAACAACCACATACTACAAACAACTTTAAACAATCGCCTTCTCCACTCCATATAGCTCACAAATGTGAACATACTGTTTTCTAGCACCGTGCATATACAGCCACCAATGCTATAATAAAAACCAGCAACCTCAAGGCATATAAAGCCCTCAATGGTCACTGCGACCAACGAATTTAAATTTTATTTTAAATTCAAAGAAAATATACAAAAAAAAAAATAATCCTTGCTACATGGTGATTTAAAACCCTTGATATGCCATGTGCCAAGGTTTTTACCGGAACTACAGCCTTCCAATTCATACACTAAGGGTAAAAGTTTTTTCCTAATTATATGTACCATCTCTCATATTTAGGTGCTAATTTGGCCATAAAGAATTTGGAGGCGTCACTCTGGGGATATGTTTTCTTCCACACAGTGTCGCCTACCTCAAACTCCGCATGCCTCCTACTACTATTATAATAATGAGCACTACGTTCATGTGATTTGATGATTGCGTCCTTTACTTTTTTGAAGATACTATCCAATGCCCCTAGCTGATTTGCATATGCACTGCGGGAAGCGCAGGCTAGAGTGGGCTGTCCAACGGTATCATTGCCGAAGACATCACCACAACTAACTGCCTCTCTGCCATGTACTAGGAAGAACGGTATAAAACGAGTGACTACATTTGTGGAGGTGTACATAGCGAATTGTATCTTTGAGATGTTCACATCCCAGGATCGATGATCTTCCTCCACGAGAATTGATACCGCGGTCATTATGGTACGGTAGCGTTCCACGGTGTTCACGCTTGGCCAATAACGAGGTGTGAAGTGGACTTGAGGTATTTTGTACCTCTCTAATAGTGAACGAATCTCATTACCCGTGAATTGCGTCCCGTTGTTTGCTATCACCGTACGGGGTATACCGTGTACCAGGAAAACGCCGTCTTCTAGTTTCTGTGCTATAGCCTTACCAACAGCTCTACGTAAAGGAAACAGCAAACAGTACTTCGTAAAACAGCACACGACAACTAAGAGATATGTGAATCCCGCTCTAGACCGTGGCAACGGACCTACTAAGTCAATGCTTTACATGTGGTTTCAAATGGTTTGGAGCACTCACAGCAGACCGGGAGGAGGTAATTGTGAGTGTTTATACGCGGCGCACGTATCGCATTTACCAACGTAGCTAATCACATCCTTATACATGTTAGGCCAGTAGTATCGGAGTGCAAGTCCTTTATAGGTTTTATACACTCCAAAATGTGGTGATAACTCGCCACTGTGGTGACTCTTCAATAATTCTTGACGATTGCCCTCCGGTACTACCTGCTTCCAATCATAGTCACTAGCCACCCCGAATTAATTTTTTGAATAACGGTATAGTTTATCCTCCTTAATAATAAAGTTAGGGCACGATCTGGGGGTACTGACACATTTATCCCACAACCCTTTAAACCAAGTGTCCGTGTCAGGGGCTTTAATTTCCAGCAGCGGAACGCCACGAGATAAGGCATCTGGAACCACATTGTCCCTGCCCTTGCGGTGTTCAATGGTAAAGTTATAAGGTGATAACCGACAACCCCAACGAGCTAATCGACCAGAGGGATTGGTTAAATTAAAGAACCATTTTAAACTTGAGTGTTCGGTCATCACTTTAAACGCAGGACCGCCTTCTACATAAGGACGATAGTGTTTCACGGCGAAGACTACAGCGAGAGCCTCACGCTCCGTTGCTGAATAATTGCGTTCTGCCTGATTAAGCGAACGATTGCAGTAGGCTATTGGGTGCTCCTCCCCATTTATAACCTTAGTCAGAGTTCCCGCTATCCCAAAACTGGATGCGTCACAATGAATCTCAAAAGCTTATGAGAAATCTGGACAAGCCAATACTGGAGCAGACACCAATTCCTCTTTCAAGGTTGAGAACGCGGTTTCTGTCTCAGCCGTCCACTCAAAAGGCGGCGCTTTTTGGCTTGTACTTTTTAGTGCGTTTAAAGGGGTTGCTATCGAGCTAAAGTTTTTAATAAAACGTTGGGGAGGCACTGTTACGTTGTAAATTTGAGTACCTACCAAGGGTTTGTATTAGACAGCTGCATTACTAATAAGTAAAGTAGCATTTACCTGAAAACATTAGTAGTACCTTAAGAGGTTTCTGAGTAATATATTTCATTGTAGTTTGTACAAGTAACTTTGGCCTGCACTTGATAGAAGGACCAACTATATTTCGTCACTGGACTCTTCAGTGAACACTTTCTAATATTAAATCAATTTTCTAAACCCTGTTATACAGGTTTTCACAATTAATTAGAACAATAAATATAATGTTTACATTCCAACTGTCATCCAGTCGAACGTCAGTTTCTGACGTTTAGAAACGACATCTGTTACTCGCCGATTCACAGTTGTAGTTTAATCGATAATTGAACTTATTGATTGCCAACCATCGAATTAATCTCATATGGAGCAATCCTTAATAATTTTCAGCTTTCAGTAGAAATAAAGTAAATAACCAAAAGCGGAAAAGAAATAGTTTTTTCAATATAGACTTTTTTCTAGAAACTTCGTTGTCAAATAAATCCATTTTTAGTCTGTGACATATCTTTGACATAATGTAGCCAGGTTGTACGTTGATAATCACCCCAATTAATATTTCGGAATAATTACCCCGATCAAGACAAGTTTTAGAATTGGGAACTATAAATAATTTGTATGTTGGTCTAGATCATGAAGATTCTTATTGTTTCAGAGTTTAAACGTCACGTTGGAATGTTGTTAGTGATTTTCGAGAATTTATTATCTTGGTGTAATATTTATCTTATAATCGTTTTACCTGAAAAAGGGGAGATTTCTGAGATAGTCAGTCTATTTCCGGTTTGTTATCCGTGATAGGATTATTAAAGAGTGGTGGCGTCTATTTGCCCTTGAACACGCTTGAGTGATACTTGAAAACTAATTCCATGTTTTAAAAGGTAAGGATTTTGTGGTAATAGTGCTTAGATGTGGTCTGTGAGCCCTTCCCTGGTTGTTAAAAGGATATTCTCGTGATCCATGGATATTTATTACAGGATTCCAAATTGCGCATACGCAGACCCCTGTCCAGCCATTCGAGGATCTTACAGTCAAGTGCTTTTTCCGTAAGCCAACTGTGAGTACTTCACCTACGGACTATTTGTCTTAGATATTTCATAGGATATTCCTGTGTTAACAATGGATTAGATTCTTGTTCAGGGGAACGCAACAAGTCCTTGTTGTGGAGTTGACGGATGCCACGTGGGTAATCCTCATTCCTATTGTCCCACCACTCAGGATCAGGCAAACAGAAGTCGTAACTCTTTATGTTGTATTTGAAACAAGGCCATTTTAACCGGCTAATGTGTTAGCCTTTTAGATTTCCAAGCTCAGTCACCTCCAGGAAGGTACATTAGTTTCCCTTATATTATTAGGTCTTCGTATTGTAAATTCCAGGACAGGCACCTCGAGAGATTCGTCTCGCCGCCAGGATCCAGAGGAGAGTCTGGGGCTGGACGCGAGACCCGTTCCTCGAGTCAGCTCGAAGCCTCTCGTGGAGACGACTGTGCGGCTGGCAGAGACCGTCTAGCGAAAGCGCAGGCGGGACGGTTTTTTTTATACCTTAAATTATTTCTTCATTATAATACGGTTTCCGTAGGAACCAATTGTTTACCTCAGTCCGGTTTTCAATAGTGGAAACTGGTCTTGCATCTAAATTTAAATTGAGGATCTTGGGTTCGACAATCTACCTTCATCCAGAAGTATATTGGACACGTTCGTCGGCTCTGGGATCCGGGACTCTCAAAGTCCCTGGCGCCCATTAATTAATAAATCAAATTAATAATAATTGGAAGGTTAAACGATAATATTTAAATTGGAACTTTTAAAACGGAACAGTACTGGGTTTATCTCCAACTCCCCACGACCTTAGCTTTAAATACTGAACTATTAGCTGGCTGGCAATAGTAGGTTTTAAAGTACTTATAAGGCGGTAGACCCGTAGTGGCTACCGTGTACTTCAATATTGGCGCCGATTCCCTTGTTCACAAACAAAACTAAACTTAAGTTCAGTGCATCTTTTTCTTTCTATTTCATTAAGAAAAGGACAGAAGATAAATTTTAGTTTAGTCCTGTCAAATTAATCAGCGCCTTTCACTACTCCATACAAGTTCAGACGTGATTAAAAACTTTCCTACTAAAATGACGTCAATTTACGTCAAGTGCTGATTAATTTGACAGGACTAAACTAAAATTTATCTTCTGTCCTTTTCTTAACGAAATAGAAAGAAAAAGATGCACTGAACTTAAATTTAGTTTAGTTTGTGAACAAGGGAATCGGCACCAGTGTAAACCATTAAATTTATAATTATACTGTATTTAAGATAGTTTGTTGTTTCTTTTCAATTCAATACCCAACCACCTGGCCTCTGGGCTTATGTTAGTTTACCGCTAGGGGGAACAAAAATAATAATATAACAGTGGCGCCCAACGTGGGGCGGAAAATATCTTACAGCGGGCCGGATCCGGCCCGCGGGCCGGTTGTTGCCCATATATGAAGTGACACACCCACAATATTTTTGAACGGCCTATTCAACGATAGACACCATGGGATAGACTAGAAAATAAATATCAACCCAACATTACGCGGAAACCCTAAAAAAAAATATTTTACCACTTTATTGGCGTGATTAATATGTATACCTGTAACAAATTACAGCTTTCTAGTACTAAGCGTCTCTGAGCTACAGCGGAGACAGACAGACAGACGGACACAGTAAAACTATAAGGGTTCCTTGTTTACTACGGAACCCTAAAACAGGAAAATGTTCAAAGAGACCAAGCAGGTGTCACAGATAAATTCCTCATTTAAAAATTGCCCAAGTGAAGAAACATAAGTCCCAATGGTCTCCTGCACACTGGCGTACCACAAGGCTCTATACTGGGTTCGATATTTTTAATCGTGTTTGTTAATGACCTTATATAACACATAACTGGATAAGCTGTGGGATCTATCCACCTTGTGGTGTTTACCGACGATACTAATGCAGTTGTTTCGGCTGGCTATATACACGCTCCTAATTCTATAGTTAATCAAACCTTAGATATCTTCCATAGCTGGTTTGCTGTTAACAGTCTTCAATGCCAGTAAAACCAATAATATCATGCTTTTTCATACAACTTTCAAAAATAAAGCTAACTGCGTCATAAATGGTTAAGTTTCTGGGAGTTCATATCGATAGCCAGCTAAAGTGAAAACAAACTCTTGTATGACTCCGTGACGGAGGGACAGGCAGTAGCCGCTGTAGTTAGGACTGAGGGGTGCTCTATCGAGCAGGTGAGGGCAGGCACCATCCGTTCTAACTCCACGGGAAAACAAACCGTTACGTTGAGCTGCCCCGTGTCGGTGGCAAAGATAATTGCCGGGGAGCGGCTTGCTGGTGGAGCGGCCAACGGCTATTGGCGGGCTGGGTTTCCACGCAGGTCAAACTGCTGGAACCCAGACCTCTGAGGTGCTTCCGCTGCCAGGTGGCCAACTACCTCGGAGTTGGACCGCAGCGGCCTCTGCTACCGCTGTGGTCTGCCCGGGCATAAGGCCGGCTCGTTTAATGCGATGCCACACTGTGCAGTATGTGCAGCGACTGGCAAGCCGGCCGAGCACCGGATGGGGGCAAGGCCTGCGCCCCACCCGCCAAAGCCAAGGCCAGGGGCCAGCCCTCCGCCTCTGCCACTGCCGCTGCCACTTCCACCAACGTCATCGTCACCACCGTAGCCACCGTGGCAGGGCCCTCACAGGGGGTTCGAGAGGGGGCTGACATGGAGTGCCAATAATGGCCCCTTTACGTCTCCTACAGGCGAACATCAACCACTGCGCCTCCGCGGCTCCACTCAGGATCTGTTGCACTAGAGCATGGTGCAGTGGTCGATTAACAAAGCCGTGGTCGCTAAGCCGTACTTTGTCCCACCCAGGGATGACTGGGTGTAGGACCTGAGCAGCTCAGTGACCCTAATTTCGTCAGCTGCCGCTGGTACTCGAGGCCGTTAAGAGAGGATGGGGTTGCGTAGCAGCAAGGTTCGGGGAGATTGTCATGGTAGGGGTATACTTCTCTCCGAACAGAACTTTTGCCAAGTTCCACAACTCACTTGCGGAGTGGAGTGTCATCGTCGTCGTCGTCGGCAGGATGGTGGAGAACTGGGCTCTGGAGACAGGCCTGGTTATCCTAAACCGGGGTTTTATCCCCACGTGTGTGCGAATGCGGGGTGAATCATTGGTGGACATCTCGTTCGCCAGCCCCGCTCTGTCGCCACGTGTTGTTGACTGGCGCGTCATGGAGAGATGGAGACCTTCCGACCACCAGTATATCCGGTTTGACGTCTCCACCCAGACCTCGAGCGCGCCAGTCCGACAGGCTCCGAGTGGTCCGTGGTGGGCGCTGAAGCATTGACATAACGTTTTCGCATAACTTTTATTAGCGTAATAATACTGCTGCATAATAATACTTTGGCATAATGCTAAGGTTAGCATAAGTATCATGAAGTCTAATATGTTTTGGCTTAAGTTGGAGTTGCATAAATTTTAAAGGCATAATGTTTATTCGTCTAATAATCAAATTTGGTTTCCACAGGGGCGCTCTACGGTGGACGCCATCATGCGCGCGCGGACCCTCATGACGGGGAATGCTGTTGCCCAGGGTGGGGTCGCCTTGGCAATGTCTATGGACATCGCCTATGCCTTTAATACCCTGCCCTGGAGTTGCATCAGGATACCGCCGGATGCCAAACTACCTCTGTCGTATGGTCGAGGCCTATCTGACGGCCTGGTCGTCATCTACCCTGGTCACCAGGGAGTATGGAACCGGCAAGAGATGTCATACGGTGTCCCACAGGGATCGGTCCTGGGGCAGCACCTGTGGCACATCGGATACGACTGGGTGCTGCCCTGATTCAGGCCATGGTATGGAGCGAGAGGGCATGGGCAGCCATCACCTTCTGCGAAGCAGTAATGCTCGCGAAAGTTGAGGGAAAGACAAATTTCGCGCCCTCTCGCCCCTAGCCGTTGCAGGAGACGCCCTGGGCGTTGGGAATCCTGGGCGGATTTCCGGCCACTGTAGGCGCGGGCTTGCGGACGGTGAGCAATGGATAGCTCGCCGTCAGGCCCGGATCGACGGCGCGTTGTTTCCACGCACGCCTCAAAGAGATGTCGTCAGCACAAGAGTAGGGGTCCACTAGCGCCGACGCCTGCCGGGGTCGTGGGACTATCCGTAAGGGATACCGTGGCCTCTGGCAACACAGGCAACGGAAGGAACACAGGGTGGGTTTAAGTCAGTAAGAGTCTGACACACCCTTCCGCTCCACCCACAGCGGGAGAAGTTATTTGATAAGTTTCACATCCAAAAAAAAAAGACTTCGTTGCTAATTACTTTTTTCATATATATCATCATCTGCCTAGCCTTTTTCTAACTATGTTGGGGTTGGCTTCCAGTCTTAGCGGATACAGCTGAATACCAGTATTTTACATGGAGCGACTGCCTGTCTGACCTCCACAACCCAGTTGGGTAACACGATACCCCTTGGTAAGATCGGCTGTCAGACTTTCGAGATTCTGACGACCCGTAACGACTGTCAAAGATCTACAAATGACTGCCGGGACCAACGGCTTAACGTGCTTTCCGAGGCACGGCGGGGTCTTGGTATACACGGACCAACCGCGGCAAGCGTAGCTTAACCTGATCGATCGACCCGTGCGGCTGTTATTACTTAGCCACAAGCCCCTCTTTTTTCATAAATATCCAATGTATAATTTTAACTTCACTACGATTTTACTATAGGTACAGATTAGATTATTAATAGTCATCTTATTAGAGATTAGATCACTAGTAGATACTATTTTTAGGGTTACGTACGTCCAAATAAAAAAAAGAACCCTTATAACCTTACACACTCGTGTGTCTGTCTGTCCGTATCTCACAGTCAATTTACTCTGAATCTACTGGGCCGATAAAGTTGAAATTTGGTACACATAGCTGTGTCCTAAACGACGCCGACGTGTATCGTAAATAAATGATTTTTTAATATGGGCTCATTTAAAATATAAAAAATAAAAAGTCTTACCCACTGTACCCTGTAACGCTTTAAATAAAAGGGCTTATTGTGAGGGCCTCAAAATTTAAAATAAGTAGTTTTAAAGTAATTTAAGAAAATAGATGCAAAATACTACTGAGCCTAAAATTTTGAAAAAATATTAAGAAAGAAAGAAAGAAAGAAAGCTTTATTTGCATAAATTGTAGGTACATGACATAAGATATTAAAATAAGTTGTGATCCTTGTACAATTTACCTTAAAATAGGCATGCAAAAATTGTTGTTTATATCTCATAATAAAATGATCATTCAAGTAATATTATTGAACATGAATATTGAATACAAATTAATTAAATTAGGCAAGTTAAAATAAAATATATCAAATAAAAAATACAATTGAAAGAAAGAACACAATTACACGAATATAATGTCAAAACGAATACTTTATTAAATTACGTTATTTACTTCTATAATTGTTGGTAATCAAGAATAATTGGTTTATGTCATCATCATTTAAAAAATTCTCAATAAGTAGTGTTGTTAATCTCTTTTTAAAATTGTGTATTGTGTCATTCTTTATTATGTCTTATTTTATTTATTTTATTTTATTTTATTTGGGAAAATAAACGGTTACACATTACAATGTTATGGTATAGAACTTAAAACTAAGTTATGAGTATAAATGTATAACCAACAACATTTTCCACATAATATAAAAAAAAAAGTTAAACAAACACGAACGGCGTGCGATATAAATTACCCACAATGGTTAAAATTAAATATAAAAAGTAAAACTAAATTGAAACATATACAGGAATAAATAATAATAATAGAAAAAAGATATATAATATAGTATTTAAAATAGAAATTATGATTTTAGAATTGTTGTGTACTTAATTCTGCTATGATTTTAAGCGCAATACTTCTAATTTTCCAGTGGAAACAGCAAAGAACTCAATATCCTGGAAAATCCTATTGAACTGAGCAGTAATACGCCGTAGGGGTGCTCGCGATCCTGCGTTTGATCGACAAGATGCTACAGCAAACAGCGGCCGCGCGCGCACACCTCGACACATAGTAGTTCTGGGTACTACATAACTTATTCTATTGCATAAGTCTATACAATCAGTCTAGTCAGGTATTTTGTTATAAATCGTAGGACCCATGCAAGTAATGTTTTTTTTAAGTAAAGCAGTATTACAGCTCTCAACATGTAAAAGATTTTTATACTGACTCCTGACTGGTCTTTGCCTCATTTGTTGTACTGTAGTGAAAAGGTGCATGTTCCGTTTAACGAACATTGCCATTTCTAGAACATAAATTGCCGGAAAGGTTAACAGTTTCAGGGATTTAAATACCGGAACGCAGCTATCTGTTGTCTTCATGTTCATAATTGACCTCAAGCAACGTTTTTGGGCTGTGAATACCTGTTCCCTCAGACAAGAATTTCCCCAGAAAATTATACCGTATCTCAGAGTAGATGCCACGGTCCCATGATATGCAACCAAAGTTGTAGACATGTTCACTTTCTTAGCTAGATTGAAGCTATTAAGAAAATAGTTCTTTGTATAGACTACAGGAAAAGTCTATAGTCTTAAAAGAACACGGTAAATCTTTCAGTATTGGGCGTACAAACGTACATTTGCATTTGGAATGTTAGGGAGAACATGTTTTTTAACTACAATGTTAAGTTTGTTCTTGAGATAAATTCATCCCAACGGAACCTTTCATTGTGCGTGGTCCGGCACGTACTTGGCCAGGTTTTATATTATCAAACTGATGACAAACCAATGGCCCACCTGATGGCTTCGAAGTTTATCATAGATAGAGAGATAAATAGATAAAACATTTATTCAGTACACACAAAAGACATAGCACAACACACACTAGCACAATAATAGATAACAATCTACAGGAATACATACAAGGTGCCAATATATGAAAAAAGAAAAACGTACCTACTTAAAGAAATAGAGTGACACTGTGACATAGGCGTCGGAGCCACTTACCATATTATGAAAAAGCTCGTTTCTGGAACTTTTTCTATTACCACTCCTGTCTTTTACAAATACCTAATTGAAAAGTTCAGATGTACTTTTCCCTCATCAGTTTCAACTTACCTTAAAGTTATGGTCAGCAGTGTCAAGTAAATATATGTACATATTTCAACATAATGCCTAGGATCCTGTCGGTTCAACCGTTTGCTGAGGCAAGTAAAATTTTTGACCATTTTCGGTTCAAACCAGTAGACCGTTGGACGCTCAGTATCGATGTAGGATTCGCGGTAAGGTACTAATGGGTCACCGAGGCCCCTGGTAACACAGGCAACAAAAAGGAATAAGGGTGGGTTTTAGTCAGTAAGAGTCTGACACACCCTCCCGCTCCGCCCAGAGCGAGAGTAGTTATTTGAAGATTTCCCATCCAAAAAAAAAAAATACACACAGAAATTATTATAACCATAAGAAAAAAGACAAAAATTGTAAGGAAGTGATCATGATCGATTATGACATTCATGATCTGTTACGAAGTATCAACATACTTCTTATCTGTTTGATACTAATGAAAAGAAAAATTGCTTAGTGACAACTCATTCCGAATCAGAATCAGAATTTTATTTGCTATTAATGCAGGTACAGGTATAAGATGTTGTACTTAAATTAATGAGATCGGCTACAGTCTACCTTACGGCGCGGCGGATGACATCTCTTTGAGGCGCGCGTGGAATACAACGCGCCGTCGACCCGGGCCTGGTCCTTACCGGACGGTGAGCTACCCATTGCTCACCACCCACAAGCCCGCGCCTACTACTACGGTGGCCGGAAATCCGCCTGGGATTCCCGACGTCCAGGGCGTCTCCTGTGGCGGCTAGGAGCGAGAGGGCGCGAAATTTGCCTTTCCCTCAACCGTCCCGCCTCCTCCTTCGCGAGCATTACTGCTTCGCAGAAGGGGGTGACGGCTGCCCATGCCCTATCGCTCCGTGCTATGGCCTGAACCAGGGCCGGACGCGAGAGATCTCTGCCACCGATCGCCTCCACGAGGACACGGCGGTGCTCTGCCCAAGCCGGGCAGACCTCCACCGGGTCCACCGGGCGATCCACACAGTGGTGACACCCAGGCGTTTCCTCCCGCCGTATCCGACACAGGAACCTCCTGAGGCTACCGCCTGACGCAGGTCCTCACTGGACACGGCGTCCTCACCTACCGGCGAGGACGCCGTGGCGCCTCTCTAGCCACTCCTCAAAGAGGGGTCTTATCGCCGCAATTGTGGCGTGCCCAGCACTGGGTTGTGACAACCGTACTCTCCATGTCGCCATGAGGTCCCGTCCGCTGTGATGCGATTTCTTGCGGCAGCGAAGTTACGCCCCGGCGTTTCACCTCCTCACGCCACTCCCATACGTGCGGCGAGGGCTTATGCCTCCAGATCTAATGGTGGCAATCCGGCAAGAAGGCTCGCTGCCTCACAGGAGACCATGCGGTATCCCCGGACTATCCGGATGGCCATGACCTTTTGGGCCGCGCTCAACCGGCGGGCTGGCCGCAGCGCCAGGGAACGCATTCATACAGGAGCCCCGTAGAGGGCCATGGACCGCACGACCCCCGCGTAGAGCCTCCGGCAGGAGGCGTTTGCACCCCCTAGATTGGGCAAGAGCCGCTTCAATGCAGCCCCTGCCCGCTCCAGTTTGGGAGCCAAACGTCGTAAATGCTCCATGAAGTTCCACCGGCTGTCGAGCACAAGTCCCAGGTACTTTATCATTGACTCCACGTCGATGGAAACCCCTCCTACCGTTATTTGGGACCCCGACGGTGGCGCGTTCCAAGGACCATGAAAACACATGGCCTCGGACTTGTGCAGGGCTACCTCGAGTCCCAATTGCCGGATCCTCTCGACGATTGTCGCAACCCCACTTGCCGCTACTTCGGCCGCCGCCTGGTGCGACCTCCCCTGCGCCAGGACCATCGTGTCGTCAGCGTAGCACACTGCGTTTACGCCGCTAGGGAGGTCGGCGCGCAGCGCCCAGTCGTATCCGATGTCCTACAGATGCGGCACCAAGAACAATCCCTGTGGGACACCGCACGACATCTCTTGCCGGTTCCCATACTCCTTGGTGACCGGGGTAGATGACGGCCCTGTCCGTCAGATAGGCCTCGACCACACAACAGAGGTAGATCGGCATCCGGTGGTACCGGAGTGCCTCCCTGATGCAACTCCAGGGTAGGGTATTAAAGGCATTGGCGATATCTAGAAACACCGCCAAGACCACCCCACCCTGGGCAACAGCATTCTCCGTCGTCAGGGCTCGCACGCGCATGTTGGCGTCCACCTTAGAGCGCCCCCTGCGGAAACCAAACTGGCTCTCCGCCAAATCGGGCCCCACCCGCACTAGCTGGCCGACGAGTCGGTCTGCAATGACTCTTATAAAGAACTTGCCCATCTCGTCGAGCAGCACGATGGGCCGATAAGCGGACGGAGAGTCCGTAGGGCGCCGTGCTTTCTTTATAAGGACCAGTTTCCCCGTCTTTCAACGAAGTCTCTCAACGGAACTGGCCCTTCTCCAAGCATGCGCTTAGGAGCCCCCTAAGTCCAGTCCAGGACCCAGGCCTTCCCAGGTAAGCCGCCGGGGACTGGGGCGGTGTTATTGGCATTAAGCCTGCGTACCGCCGCTCTCATTTCTACCTTGGTCACCTCCGGAGCATCGTCGTCGTCGTCATCGGCGGTGTGGTCCGCATTGGGCACCGCAGCAGTCGGAGCCATGGGCGGGGAGGTGTGTTCCCTTCGCGAAGGGAACAGAGCGCTCACCACGTCCTCCACAAGCTGGGGCCGGAGACTCTGCGTCAGCGGGGGAGCCCATGGGCGGAGTTTATCCCGCACAACTCATTTGATAGCAGAGGGCCATTCCGAATGGCCCGCTATCAAATGACTATATCTATTAAAACCAAAATATTTTATTTCTCGTAAACAAACACTTATGAAACGTCAGAAGCTAGGTGTATGGTTCCAATTGGTCGTTTCCTGTGGAGAAGAGCACTCTTTTAAAAATTTAAAATTTATTTTTGTTTTAGGCATCTACAATGATTTCAAATTACAGTGTTATGTAAGTGTGTAGTAGTGGTATGGGAGGGCAGTGTAGGCCTGTCAACAAGTATCAGGTACTTAACAAAACAGAAAATGGTCTAGAAATCTACAGTCTATTAGGCCTACAACGTTCTCACATTCAAAAGATATAAAAGTATAAAAGATAAAAAGAATAATAAAAACCTATTTAAACCAAATGGCATGATTGCCATTACAACTGTATCAAATCTGAATAAATATCCTGATCATAAAAGGCACTAATAATAGTTTAAAATATAATTGTAGGTTTATAATTTCAAATATTCAAAAGATTCTGTAAAACAATAAAATAAAACAAACTAACATCGTAATTTGGGAGCAGATAATAGATATTTACATAGTTATGCCGTTAATGAGGTACCAGGGAAGCCACATGTGTAGAACGAATTATTGTCAAACTTCCTTGTCTTCAACGTAGTCTTTGATCTCATAATAATGCTTTTTTGATAAGGACACGTTTGATGTGGGTTATGAACTTCCCATCGCTAAGTTTTGTAACTGACTTTGGCAACTTGTTATAAAAGCGGATACTGTTGATAAGAAATGACTTTCTTGTTTAGTTAATCTAAATTCGGTTATCACAATTCCATGTTTACTACGTGTATTTATATTATGGAAATCGCTTCTTATTTTGAAAAGTCCTAAAGTCTTTGCGAACATACAAAATACTGTCTAAGATAAAAAGGAGGCAGAGTTATTATATGAATTTGTTTCTACTGAAGAGACTCACGAGGATCCATTTTATAGATCGCTATGAAACTGTTTAAATGTGTAATCGGTTGATTACATATTGGTGAACACAGGTCATATTGTAATGAAATATTCATTTATTACCTATGTTTATACAGCTAAAACTAAATAGGTACTTACACTGTTGGATTTACACTGATTAATTTGGTATTGCAAATAGAAAATGAAACCAACAAATAAATTATCCTATGTCATATGTTAGGCATTATGGCCACCCAGACTTATTTGTTACGTTCACATGTAACCCAAAATGGTCCGAAATCAAGAGGGAATTGCTACATAGCCAAACACCAGTTGATAGACATGACATAACTGCCAGAGTTTTTAAACAAAAATTAAAATCTCTCATGAATTTCTTAATAAAGCATTGTGTGTCTGGCCGAGCCCGTTGTTGGATGTACTCTGTAGAATGGCAAAAGCGTGGATTGCCACATGCGCACTTTTTAGTCTGGTTAGTGGACAAAATAAGGCCAGATGAGATTGATTTCATAATTTGTTTCAACAGTTGAAGGACATCCAAATGTATTTGCTTCAGACGCTCTGGGTCGCATATACACAGTACATCCAAATAACGTTGAATGTTATTATTTGCGGTTGTTGCCAATCACCAATTTGCAACATCGCCAAAAATAGTGCAATGGCCAAGATCCTACAGGTATGCAAATTGATTGTTTGGGATGAATGCACAATGGCCCATAAGAGGTCAGGCACTGGACAGAACGTTGAAAGATCTTCGTGACAACCAAAATATTTTCGGTGGGGCCATGATTCTGTTGTCAGGTGATTTTCGTCATACTCTTCCAGTTATTCCCCGATCAACTGTTGCTGATGAACTAAATGCATGCCTAAAATCATCGAATTTGTGGCAGTATGTAAAAACACTCCAATTAACAACTAACATGCGAGTATTTTTGCAACAAGATGAAACTGCAAATATGTTTGCGAAGCAGTTGTTAGACATTGGAAATAATAAAGTTGCAGTGGACACCTCGACCAGATTCATCACATTACCCACAGATTTCTGTCACATCACAGACTCAAAAGAGGAGCTTATTCAGCGTGTTTTCCCAAATATAGCGCGAAAGTTTAATAACCATAATTGGCTGGGTGAACGAGCAATATTGGCGGCGAAAAATAAAGATGTCGAGGATCTCAATGCGACCATTCAGAATTTTCTTCCAGGACAGTTGGTTTCCTTCAAATCAGTCGACACCGTTATGAACCAGGATGACGTAGTCAACTATCCCACGGAGTTTTTAAATTCACTGGAATTGTCTGGATTACCATCTCACAATTTGCAGTTAAAAGTAGGATCAGTTGTCATCATGCTGCGTAACATTAATCAACCTCGACTGTGCATTGGAACAAGACTGGCTGTGAAAAAGCTGATGAATAACGTCATTGAGGCAACAATCATAAAAGGAAAATACAAAGGAGAGGATGTCTTGATCCCGCGGATACCGATGATTCCAACGGATTTACCATTCGATTTTAAACGCTTACAATTTCCAGTACGTCTGGCCTTTGCGATGACCATAAATAAATCGCAAGTACAGTCGTTAGAAGTTTGCGGAATCAACTTGGAGTTTCCCTGTTTCGCGCATGGACAATACGTCGCGTGTTCGCACCACAAAACAAAACAAAAAATATAGTTTATGAGAAAGCTTTAAATTGATTAACAGACTGTATCATAACAGTGGGTGTCTGTCAATATAAAATTTAAACCTTATAAATAGCCAGTACTGTTTTGTAAGCAAGCAACATGATGTGTCCAAAATAATAATAAAACTTCATGCTTCATTCAAAAAATGCTTTTTTATTAAATACGGATTCGTTTTGTTTGTTTTAAGATTATTTTATACAAAAGTTTAGGTATTTTATTTATCGATTGAGGCAGTTCGAAGTCTGCCAGGTCATATAGTTGCAAATAAAAAATAACCACCACAATAAATTTACTGAATTTCGAACTCACCTCACCTAAACACGTTCTGCAGAGCGGCCCACTTCTACGATTCTGCCAATTGAAAAATCTTAAATATGTTATCAGCAAGAAAGTACTGTATACCTTATATTACGCACTAGTTGACTAAATTATTAGCTATGGCTTGGATTGATATGGTCTAACATTCTCTACACACATAAAATTAACATCTTGCATATAAGATTACTTAAACTACAGAGATAAAACAACTAAGAAAACATTAAATAAAAATTATGAAGAACTGGTCAAAATTTGTAAAGTTCTCCCGATCCATCTCAAAAGTAAGTTAAATATCTTGACTGATCAATTTAACAATCAAGACCACAAAGTGGTACGTAAGCATATATGTACCCAACTCGTTTATCTAAGAAATAGACACAGTTCTAAAAGTAACAAACCACTTAGGTAAGCGCACGAAATGAAATGAAATTGTTTATTCTGTCAATAGGATATCAAAATCACTTTTACACGTCAATATAAAAAAATAAAAATAAGCTAGATGGAGTTGACATTTCCTATCTGACTACCCCTGAAAAGAAATGGTGAAACAAACTCAAGGGTCTCATTTAAAGTCCTGGCATAATATTGGTCAGATCATTTGAGGATGAGAAGGTACGTAGTACCAATCAAACTCAAACTCAAACTCAAAGCTTTTATTTCAAATAAACCAATTACAAGCACTTTTGAATTGTCAAGGGGTCGGTCGGTCAGGCAGAAAGATGAAGCTATTTGCCCATTCCATTGCGTAGTAGGTACCTATGGAGAAGAACGGGCAAGAAACTCCACGGACACTCTTTTAAATCAACGTGTTATGGTTACAAAATATTGTTTACGTCATTCATTTTGAAATCATACATGTGAGAACGATGTAAAACGTAAAAGCTTCCGTAAAAAAAAGACTAACAAAAAAAAAGCAATTCAAAAATTAAAACAAGCCGTGGCAGCTAAGAGATGACCAGTCCCTACTGACGGCGCCCGTTCACGAACATGACGCCTGGATTAGCACCATTCAGCTCAACTATTTTGAAGGGAGCTAAATGATCCAACACACGCGCCACCATCAGCGAGACATTAGAGTGAGCACGACATACTCCCAGCCGCCAGGGCACATTCAAGTCAATGAAAGACGTATCCAGTAAATGGCAGCTTTATAGTACGTAGTACTCACATAACAGTATACTGTGTAACTATACAATACTAAGAGATTGAATGTATACAATGCAAAGATAGTTTTTGAAACCTTCAGCAGCTCCAACACTATTTTCAAATGCTAATCAATTAGTTTTGCACCCTTGTGGAGCAGAACCAGAGTTGAGCCAAGCATTTTTATCAGCGATGTGATCCCCGAACGTATAATATGCTTGGCTGCATAGTGTGCGTTTTATACAAGATTTACATTTTGTTTCATTCAGTTGAAGTATGTGGGGAGGTATTTTATTGTAACATTTTAAACAGTACCCCATGAAAGATGAGTCTATTTTAGTCTGCCTGAAATCTGGTTGAACTAATTGGTCCCTATTTTTAGTGATAGAATTGTGTCTTTCACCTCTTTTACTAAAATGATGTAGATTTTTCCAATGTTAGTGAATAAGCAAGTTGAGGGCAACTTCTATGGGGTGCGTGCAAAGCTTTGTATCATACAAAGTTCGGTCACAAGATGTTCAACTGAACAAAACTGAACTTGAGAACTTGAGATATACCAACTGTTGATATAATTTCTTTACATATAACATTTATGTACTCTAAAACTTATTTTGTATAGCGTTATTGGATATAACGTTTATTTAAACGAAAATCATTAGGTCTATCGTTTAAAATATACATTGATACCATAATTATGGTTAAACCCCGATTCAGAGCAATCCGACTCGGATAAGTTAGGTTAGAAGGCTTTTTTTTTTGGTTGGGAAATCATCAAATAACTTCTCTCGCTCTGTACGGAGCGGGAGGGTGTCAGACTCTTACTGACTAAAACCTGCCCGTATTCCTTCCGTTGCCTGTGTTGCCAGGGGCCTCGGTAACCCTTTTGTACCTTCCCCAGGCAGGCATCGGCCCTAGTGGACCCCTGGACTTGTGCTGATGACATGTCTTTGAGGCGCCCGTGGAATACAATGCGCCGTCGCACTATGGGAAAATTACACGTACTCGTATGTTTCGTCTCAAAACTCCGTATCTCAGTTGTTAATTAAATAAAAACTGAATGAGCTGTAATTTTGCACACGTATTCTTGAATGTATAAAGTTTAATGTGAATAATTTCGATTTTGAAAGTTCTGTTTATTTATTAATTAAATAAATTAAACTTAAAAAAATACATGCATTCTATAAGGAAACACTGAGCAGTTTTTGTCCGCCAAACCAAGTCAAAGTTTCCCATACTGTTCTTTGTTAAGGTCTAAGTCAATAAATGTCCGTAGTGCTTCTTCCTTTGAGAAAATGTGTAACGTCTTCAGGGTTCTCAGTTGCGGAAAAGAAGGGCGTGACCTACAAGACCGTTCTTGAGAAGGTGGGTGAGGTGGTGCGCCTCGAGGAGCTCGGTGCTGCCAGGGGTCTCAAAATGAAAATTACGGCGACTGGGGCCCGAATGGTGCAGGTCCCCGGTGCGGCTAGCGGTCCGGCCGCTGACGCCCTGGCCGAAAGGCTTAGGGCGTCACTAAATGTGGACGAGGTCCGAGTGTCCAGGCCCACCAAGTGCGCTAGCATGCATCATGGGCCTGGATGACTCCGCGACTGAAGAGAAGGTGGTCGCCGCAGTGGTTAGGACCGGGGGTGCTCTGCCGAGCAGGTGAGGGAGGCACCATCCGTCCTGACTCCACGGTGCTGCAAACCGTTATGGTGAGCTGCCCCGTGTCGGCGGCCAGAAAAATTGCCGGGGAGGGCCAACGGCTATTGGTGGGCTGGGTTTCCGCACAGGTGAAACTGCTGGAACCCAGACCTCTGAGGTGCTTCCGCTGCCAGGTGGGCAACCACGTGCAAGCGAAATGCACCTCGGAGGTGGACCGCAGCGGTGTTTGCTATCGCTGTGGTCTGCCCGGGCACAAGGCCGGCTCGTGTAATGCCACGCCGCACTGTGCCGTATGTGCGGCGGCTGCACAGCCGGCCAAGAAATCTTGCATTGAAGGTAATCTATTTATAGATTTTTGTTATAGGTATTGGTTATTCATTTTAGTTTTTCATTACACACAATACTACTAAAGATTCAAATAATACAGTCGTTATTATTTGAGTCTTTGTCAGTGAGTAAGAAGAAAATATCTCGACGAAAGGACATACAACATAGGGATCTGGAAGACATCATAACGTTGCTAAAGACAACAGATCCTGAGATCATACCTATTTTTGTGGCCCGAGACTTATGCAAACTGCCCCCCGTGACATTTGACCATGTCGACGTAACGGGTTTGGTAAAGAACTTAGTGGTACTAAAAACTGAGTTACGTGAAATAAGAAATACGTATGCGACTGTGAAACAGCTGGACGAAATAAAAGAGGAGTTACATAACTGCAAGTATGGGTCTATCCTGACATTAGATGAGGGCAACATAAATAAGCTTCGACGAGGTGCGTTTTGTATGGATAGTGGGCCGGTAGGTATATCACCAATGCTGAACCGATCCACACACGCGCCGACACGGGAAGCGCGCGAGAGTGCGAGCACACCATGTCAGTTGTCTCTTTCATCGCGCAGCTGATGACTCGGCGAGTGTGACCTGTAGTGCCGAGCGGGACAGAAAAAAACACAGTGCCACGCGCGAGTCTGTTGAAAAACAGTGTGCGCCGAGAAATCTGTTATCTTAAACAGCTGACAAGGAGGTACCTACAATTGCAAGTTCTATAACTAGTTCTACAACTAGTAATGTGATTACGCCTGCTGTTATTAACGACCCCGAGATGCGACGGCCATCAATGGCGGAAATTGTGCAGGCAAATGGTGATTTTAAAAAGGATAAGCCGAATGAAAATTGGATACTTGTACCGAAGAAGCGTTTACGTAATCGGTTTGCTAGTCAATTTGGCAAAGCTACCGCGGAGCCTTCGACCAACTTCAAGGCGGCTGAGATAAAAGAGCATGTGTTTATTTCTAACGTACATAAAGACACGGCGGAGTCTGACATAGTGAATTATATACACTCAAAAACACATGGGAAAGTTAGCCTAACCAAAATAAAAATGAAATACGACAAGGGCTATAATTCTTTTAAGCTATTTGTCTCGAAACATATTAAGCTACAACTATATTTAGATGATAATATGTGGCCCGATGGAATTAAATTCCGTCGCTTTGTGAATTTGAGTAACGGGCTGAACAAACATAATTTTAATGGATTATCTCAATCAAAATATGAGGCTCGTGAGCTTTAATTGTAAAAATGTAAAGCGGAGTGTGGAGTGTGTTAGATCACTGTGCAGGGAAGCTGATGTGATAGCCCTTCAGGAAACATGGCTGGTCCCACAGGACCTACCTTTCCTTGACAGCATCAATGACAACTTTAGCTTCACCGGGAAATCTGCCATGGACCTATCAGCTGGCGTGAGACGGGGCCGTCCGTTTGGTGGTGTAAATCCGCCCGGGATTTCCGACGCCAAGGGCGTCTCATGCGGCGGCTAGGGGCGAGAGGGCGCGAAATTTGCCTTTCCCTCAACCGTCCCGCCTCCTCTTTCGCGAGCATTACTGCTTCGCAGAAGGAGGAGACGGCTTCCCATGCCCTCTCGCTCCGTACCATGGCCTGAACCAGGGCCGGACGCGAGATATCTCTCCCGCCGATCGTCTCCACGAAGACACGACGGTGCTCTGCCCAAGCCGAGCAGACATCCACCGTATGCTCCACCGTGTCCTCCGGGCGATCCACACAGTGGTGACATCCAGGCGTTTCCTCCCACCTTATCCGACACAGGAACCTCCCGAAGCTGCCGTGTCCAGTGAGGACCTGTGTCAGGTAAAAGGTGAGGACGCCGTGGCGCCACTCTAGACACTCCTTAAAGAGGAGACTTATCGCCGCAATTGTGGCGTGCCCAGCACTGAGTTGCAACAACCGTACTCTCCATGTCGCTATGAGATCCCACTGGAGCTCCGTCCGCTGTGCCGTGATTTCTCGCGGCAGCGGAGTTACGCTCCAGCGTTTCACCTCCTCGCGCCACTCCCATACATGCGTGAGGACTTTTGCCTCCAGGTCCCATGGCAGCAATCCGGCAAGGAGGCTGTCACAGGAGATAGGTTAGAAGGCTAAGGGTTGGTTATTTCTTTTATAACCACTCAGATATAGGAACCCCGTTAAGCGGGGCTCCGTCGAGCTACGAGTATCTTGATAAGTGGTAATCAGTTACTAGGTTAGGTTAGGTTTAATAGTTTTTATGTCTTTTGAGTGGTATATCAAACGATTTTATATTCTATGTATGTTATGCTTGTAAAAATTAGTTATTTTAAAATTATATCAATCGTTTATTATATTAAGGCGCTGACAAGACCCAATTGACCAAAATTGGCTTCTCTTTAAGAAAAAAATTGCCAAATCTGTATAGTTTGTGGTAGCGGAAAAAATATATGTATGTTAATTTTGAACATATTTCCCAGCACTTGGTTGTTACCAAAACACGTTTTGAAAAAAAATCTCGATACAAACTAACGTTAAACTAACCTCTTACCTAGAGTACTAATCCAAAATATCTGTATTAAATATCAACATACGTTATATATTTAATTAATATCAAGAACGTCTTATTTGAACTCAGAACTTGGTTGTTTTTTATTTTCGATTACATAATCAGCCTATAATGTTCCCACTGCTGGGACACAGGCCTCCCCTCTGTGAGAGGGAGTGGGCCGTAATCCACCACGCGGGCCCGGTGCGGGTTGGTAGATGTCACATGTCTTCGATTTTTTTGTTCTAGGACATGCCGGTTTCCTCACGATGTTTTCCTTCACCGTTTTGAGAGCAGTGGTGATGAAATAATTTACACAATGTAAAGCGCCTGTCTGGGTTCGAACCTACGACCTACAACTCGTAAGTCGCGGCCGTTACCACTGGGCCACCACTGCTCTTTGCAACAAATTACAAGCGTTGTTTCATCGCGTTTCTCTTTCATTTCTATGCAATCTGACAGTGACCGCGATTTTGGTGTTGTCAGCGTCTTAACTGATCATTATATCAAATAAAATTATATATTCAGTTGTTAATATTATACAAATCTTGTAAATATTAGAGATTTTGTAATTAATAATACTTACCCACTTAAATAATAATAATAATACGAGTATTACAATATTGTACCCCACCGCCGTATCTCTACGTTGACGTCGTGGTGGGGCTTGCGCGCTCCGAACTCTAGGTTTGTGTCAGTAGAGTTTACTTTGCCGGAACGGGTCTAGGGTAAGGAGCCAAACCAAGAGAGATACAGAAACCCGCAGGGCAGCATGTGGCGAGCTGTTGGGCTGTAGCGACCCCACAGACCCTATCTCCTGGGAGAAGTCTTGTTCCTCATTTCTGGCTTGCCTTTATTGGCCGGCTGGCGTGAACACTGACGAGGAACAGAGCTCCCACCTCATTCTTGCCTTTATTGGCCGGATTGAGTGGAGATTCACAAGAGCAAACGTGCTCGGAGGAAGGAAGTATTCCAGTAAGAAGCTGGTAGGGATCTTGACCGTACTTCCGGGATTGTCCTGATAGCCGTGGAATACCTCTCCACTCCTCACAAGCACCTCAGGACATGTTGCCCTCTTGTCACTACGTCACTATGTCCTAGCGGCCATTTTCGGGGGCCCATTATTGAGTGTGCAAGTCACCCCCTGCCATTTTATCGGTGTATTTTATATAAAGCATTGGTCAGGTAGGGGCCACAGCCTTTCTATAGTCTTAGAAAACCGATCCACTATAGCCTCCCAAACCCATAGCCCAATATGTTTTGTTTCCATGTTCTGCAATAGTCCTGCATGAACCGGGGGTTGTACGATTACTTAGGTGCACCTTTCTTAGAGCAATCAGGGATAATCGTCGGTTGGTGCCTCATTCTGTTACAATTGTCCAAGGGGCCTCTGCGAGTTGGCTTCGGCCCCTCGTACGCTTTCCAAAGGTCCGGGATCCGGGGTCCGGGTCCCAATGGTCCCGAGATATGTAAGGACAAAAAAGATAATAATAATAATTTATTTGCATCAAGTTTAACATTTTACATTAAATAAGTACATGGTAGTACATACAGTTTAAAGTAAATTATACAATAATGTGGCGACACCAGCACCCTTGCTAAGTTGCCTAGACAACTTGTATTAAAGATGCTGGGCCCAACCCTATATTGAGTGTTACTTTATTGCATTCAGGTACATACATGACATTTTGTAATTATATGACTGGTTCATTATATGGCACAGGTAAACGGACAAATAAACTATTTAGGAAAGGGAATAAAACAAAACAAAATGAGAAATTTTATGAGTGGAGAAGTGTAGTGTGTGTAGAGGTGTGTGAGAGTGTGTGGGTGTGTGTGTGAATGTATGTGTTTTCCTATATTTGTGGGTAATGGTAGCGTGCGATAAGCAAATTAGGATAGAATGGGGTTTAACGGGAGCTATATTGAGTTAACAATAAGCTTTCTGTGTTGTTGTAATTTAGTGTTTGTAGCCAATTATTTAGTTTCTTTTTAATTGACATTGGCGCCGATTCCCTTGTTCACAAACTAAAGTAAATTTAAGTTCAGTGCATCTTTTTCTTTCTATTTCATTATGAAAAGGACAGAAGATACATTTTAGTTTAGTCCTGTCAAATTAATCAGCGCTTGACGTAAATTGACGTAATTTTAGTAGGCAAGTTTTTAATCACGTCTAAACTTGTATGGAGGAGTGACAGGCGCTGATTAATTTGACAGGACTAAACTAAAATTTATCTTCTGTCCTTTTCTAAATGAAATAGAAAGAAAAAGATGCACTGAACTTAAATTTAGTTTAGTTTGTGAACAAGGGAATCGGCGCCATTATAGGGAGTGAGTAAAAGTTCAGTATTTTGTTAAGACTATTGTAGAGATGAGGACCTTGGAAACAGGGAAATCTTCTTGTAAAAGAGTATTTACAGTGGAAGGGTTGACATACCTTGTCTTTGCGTCTTGTGGTGATTAATTCATAGGAGGAAGAACCTCCTATGAATTAATCACCACAAGATGCTGATATAGTACTATGTGCAATACAAATAATTGTCTGACTGTAAGGACTTTACAATTCCTTTATAATTCTTCAGTAGGCAAAAGTGTCTACGCATGGCATGCCTACGACTGGTTGGAGGTGCGCGGTGGCTGAGGAAGCGCGCGGGCTATTGCGGCGGCGGGGTGCACAGGCGGCGCGGGCGCTCGCGGGTCCTCCCGCTCCGAGCGTCATCCCTTGAAATCTTACCACGACAACGACACTGCGCTTGTTAAAATTGTATTTGTGTACTACACCGGATTGTCATTTAGTCCACGCATTTTTATTTATTCGCTCCTGAACCTGAGCAGTCGACGTAGTATCATCAAAATACCGCCGCCTGTAGGCGGGTCTACGTGGGGATCATGCGATCGATGGCCCTGTATGGAGCCCCGATCTGGGCGGCTGACCTGAGGGCCGGCAGCATCGCTGTCCTGCGAAAGCCGTAGAGAGCGATGGCCGTCAGAGTCATCAGGGGATATCGCACGATCTCCTTCGAGGCGGCTTGCGTACTGGCCGGATCCCCGCCCTGGGACCTTGAGGCGAAAGTACTCACGTCACTGTACCGGTGGCGCGAGGAAGCGAGGGCGCGGGGCGAGTGGCTGTTGCAGCGACATACGGAGTTGCGTCGGTCACACCTCCACTCAGCCCTAGTGGCGGAATGGCGGGACAGGCTTTTACACCCTACCGCCTCGCCACCATCGAGGCGGTCCGGCCAGTGCTCGAGCCTTGGCTCGGGAGGAGGCACGGCTCCCTGTCGTTCCGGGTGACGCAGGTGCTCTCGGGGCATGGTTGCTTCGGGAAGTACCTGTGTCGCATAAACAGGGAGCCGGACGCCCGGTGTCACCACTGCGTCGACTGTCGGGAGGACACGGCGCGGGATACGCTGGCAGAGTGTGCCGCTTGGGAGGAGCCACGCCTTGCCCTCATCTTAGGAGTGGGCAGTGACATGTCGCTGCTGGCCGTGGTCGAGTCGATGGTCGGCAGCGAGGAGTCCTGGGACGCGGTGGTATCCTTCTGCGAAACAGTCGTGTCGCAGAAGGAGGCTGTGGAACGGGAGCGGGAGATCTCTTCCGCTCACCCGGCCCGCAGCAGGCGCACCGGGCGTCGGCAGAGGGCAGACAATGCCCTCTTCCGGCCCCCCTAAATGGGTCCAGGGACGGCGGACTTCCGCCGTCCCCCATCACACTGGACCCGAGGTGGCGGCGCGTAGTGATCCACGCGCGCCCCTTTCAGACGTCGCGGGGGGGGGGGGGCGGGGTTAAACACCTCATAAAATAAAATAAAAAGTATCGTCAACATATGGTCCTTCGCAAGTTGAACTTCACAGCAGGAAGATTTGGCGTTTGCAAGAAAACAAGACCCAGACGTTGGTGGATACTGACCACACGTCACTTCGTTCAAGAAAAAGCAGAGTCACCGTCGTCTAACGGTTGAAGATTTGAAGTCGCGACTAAGATTGTGGATAAGGATTCGGATATTCGTGAGATCGTTCCAATTATTCCTTTTATCTGTCTATTTCCTATTAATTATTTACAGTTTTTGAGTTTATAACGCTACTCTGTCTATTAGTTACCGATTCATTACCCTATTGAATAGCGAATTTCGTTTACTTAGTCGTTTTATTGCGTCTTTCATCTCCGTATGCAAAATATTTGCTCGCTATAACTGCTTTTTTATAACGGTCGTGCGAGTTGGTGGAACGCATAGCGTGATCTTGACACATTTACAAGGCAACAGCTGTTCATTTTGTGCGTTGCTTAGTGCGCTGCATCTATACAGTTATTTTCGAGCTTATTTCTTTTGGTGCATTTTCACCGTTTCTTTTTTAACCGTTATTGTAAATTTGACCACTACGGTAAAATGGCCGACAAATTGGTAAAAAACTGCAGTTCTATGAAAGCAAAGCTTACAAACTTTATTGTTTGTTTAAATGTGCTTAAAAGCTGCGACAATCTTTCCACGAATTCAAACCATTTTGTGCTGTGGTCTGAAGCTCTGACCATGAGTTGGCTGAGAAAGTAAGTGCAGTATCATCTGCGAATGACACAATGTTGATGTGTAAATTACTTTAATTATTAAAGGTCATTAATAAAAGCAAGAAACAGAGTCGGCCCAAGGATACTGCCTTGTGGCACACCGTAACAAATTGGAAGATTATCACTTGTGTGATCGCCTATTTTGACCGACTGTGTCCGATTTGTAAGATAACTGTGAAAGAACTGTAACTGTAGGCCCCTGATACCTAGTTTTTCGAGTTTATTTAGAAGTGTTGAAGTCGGAATGGTATCGAAGGCTTTAGCCAGATCAAGAAATATTGTGAGAACTTTTTTGTGGGCGTTAAGTTTATTCACAATGTACCCCGTTAACTCCTGTACCGCGTTAGTAGTACTTTTGTTCTTTCTAAAACCGAATTGCTGGGGAGAGATCAAGTTAAATTTTTCAAGGTAGTGCACTAGTCTCTTGTTGATCAGACGCTCGAGAACCTTCGATAAGGTGGTTAGAACCGCGATGGGTCGGTAATTATTTACGAACTTTTTGTCCCCACCCTTGAAAATTGGATTTATGATCGCCTTTTTAAATGAAGTTGGAAAAGACGCAGTCTGGAAACAGAGGTTAAAGATATAATTTAGTACAGGTTCTAAAGTGGATGAATATCTTTTTAATATGAAAGGTGAGATGCATTAGTCCTCAGAGAGTTAATCACAGATATAATCTCGACCGGGTCTGTTTCATCTGGAACAAATGATGATAACGAATTAGTGCTTTGTGGCATGGTTGGCTGTGGTAGGGCGCGAGTGTGTGTAATTTTATCAGCGAGGTTCTTACCTATTTCTACATAAAACTATTTACTGTGTTACAGGATTGAGTAGGTGTGTCGTATGATAGTAGGTGTGAGGATGAATTTCGTGTTTTTGGAGTGTTTGTGATTCTTTTTATAGTTTCCCAGAGAACTTTAGGATTATTACCAGCCTTATTGAGCTCTTCACTATCAAACTGTCTTTTAACTTTCTTTAATATTTTATTACAAACGTTTCTGTATCTTTTGTAGTTTCGAGAGCAGTATTACCAGGCGATATTTTAACTTTTTTGTGTAGCGAATCCCTGTGTTTCATACAACGTAGCAGCCCAGGCGTGATCCATGGTTTTAGAATTTTTCTCCTAGATGGTGATTTAGATATTGTAGTGCTCTCGGAAATAGCTCCATTCAGAACATTTACCAGAGCGTCGGTAGCAATATTAGCATCAGTTATAGAGTAGATGGGCGTCAGGTCCATTTCTTCTATTGATTTGTCAAGTTTAACAAAGTCTACCTTTGTAAAAGTATTGACAACATTGTGTTTCAATACTTTTACGTATGATGTATGAACAGTTTTTTTAACATAAATGCCCAGTAGCGATGAGTAGTGGTCAGTTGTTGTGGTATTGAAAACAAGGGAGATTGTTGGTATTTTAGTTTCTAATATGATATGATCAAGACAGTGGGGACCTCTGATAGATAAGGTATGAGCGGGAAGAAAAACGTGAAAGGCCAAAATATTGAGATATTCTTGAGAGCGCAAGTCAAGAGAATGTGGTTTTATATCTATATTAATGTCGCCAGTAAGAACAACTGATTTAAATTTTGAGAAAGTGGGTAATATGTCATTAAGTGTAGAAGTAAATGTGTTAGTGTTTGTATTTGACGGTAATCGATAGATGCAAAGTATGGCTATATCTAACTCCACCTCCAACACCAACCCGGTGGCGCAATTATTCAAAGATAATTCTGTGCAATTACAGTTAAGGTGAGCTTTGACATAAACCACGACACCATCGCACTGGTTTAAATGTTTTGTGGTACAATACATTGTATAATTATCTAAATAGGGGATGTTTGTGTTACTGGAACACGAGAGCCAGCATTCTGTTAAAACTATAATGTCACAATATATAGGAATTCTATGAATAATGGTTTGTAAGCTTAAAAAAAATACGGTTTATTATATTATGTTCTGTGTGAAAATGTTTAGGTAATTTTGTGGATGGCTAATGTAGAGTTGTGCCTGCTCTGGACTGTATCAGAATCGCACTCTTGTAGTCCAGAGTCAATGTTATCCATTAGTGCGATGGTATTATCAACCATTTTTAAAAATGAAGGGGCAAAAGTTTTCGCAACGCTGGAGTATTATTTTTAAGTTTCTGGTAAGGGAGTAGTACGTGTGCGGTGTGGGTGTTGAGTAAGGACGTATAGTATGAGTTATATATGTGTGTATTTGTGTGACAGTGTTAAAATTTACAAACAAACTGTAAGTAAGAAATAAATTAGAGTAATAATAACACAATAATGAAAACAAAGTAAGATATGAACGTTTGAAGTGAACTACTAGTCATTCACTGTTTTGTGATGAAAGCTGCTGTAATTGTTGTTCACTTTTAACTATAGTATATTGGCTATCAATGTTCTTCTTAATCATGATGCATCCGTTTGATGTCCAGAAAAAGGCGTAGCTGTTTGCTTTGACAAAATTTCGTGCGTGCGACAGCGAAGTAAGCTGCTCGGCGATGTATACAGGCGTGCGCGGTACATCAATGCCCAAATGTGTAGAGTTAATCTTATTATTGGGATACTTGTTGTTAAAATGTTTTGCTGAAGTCAAGAAATTACTTTTTTGAAGGGTGTTAGAGAATTCAATACTTATGCTGGAGGTCTTGCTTTCCTTTTTTGATGGCAACCTTGTGACATCATAGTTGAATGTCTATTTCTAGTTGTTTTGAAAGGTGCTGTACGACAGTATAAAGACTGTTCTTGTTTTCACGTGGTAATTTCGGTACGTTACGTAGTTCAACACAGGTTTTAATACAGCTTCGGTCCAAAAAAAATATTTTCTCTTCGAGGGAACACATTTTTGTGGCCATGATATTGCGTTCATCTTCTAAGCCCGTTATTTTTTGTTCTAAAGAGGTTAACTGGTCCTATATACTTGTTAGCGAATTTCTCGATTTCAGAATTCGTTTCCTCTATTTTCGTGGATTGAGATTTAATTTCTATTATATGTAACCGTGCATTTTGGGAACTTATCAATTCTCCGATCATTTCCTTCAGATCGTTCCTGAGCTCATTAAACGAGTCAGATTGGTCACCCGAAGGGCGGCGACGCTTTGAGCGCTGGGTAATGTTTCTAGTTGTTATGTCCGTCGTAATGCCTTCTTCTGCACATAATTTTTGAATGTCGGACTCCGAACAGGATGGCTTTTGATCTGTGCAACCTTTTGGTGGTGTTTGAAATATGATGAAACGGTATAAAAATGACAATAAAAAATATCTAATTAAAAAGTGATTATTGTATGAGGGAATTGAACTTGCGACTTTAGGCATACTTTAATATATTGCAGGCGCTTACACCTCTAGACCACCGAGACTTACTTCTAACTTGCGAATTAGGCGATATGTTATTTATGTTCTGCACAATGTGTTAGCGACCGGTTTTGAAGGTCATTAACAGGTCCAGTCGTGTGACACAAAGACACTTAACGATCACAGTTCACTTTTGAATTTTATAAAAATGTTTTCGATGATAACTCAATAAGTTGATTATGCACTGTTATAGTTACTATGGATTTGAAGGAGTATTTAAGCGGTCTCGCGTATATAATTTACTTAAAAACTTGATCTTTCTTTTTTAAACATTTTTTTTATATGTCCTAATTACAGTCAAATTATTTTAAGTTTTTATATTACATAGCTTCATGCTAGTACATATTAATTGTACCGTTTGTTTATAGTGTCTAATTATGAAAATAAAAATAACTATTTGTGCCCACATTTTGTTTTATTGCAAAATTGCTAACCACAAAGGATTAGGCGCAGCATACCTTCATGCTACTTCATATTAATAGTACGTTCGCTCTGAATGATTCTGATCGATTTCAAAATACAGTAATTCGTCATAGCAAGCTTTCGAAGTTCCGTACATCGCGATGATGAACATTCTCAATAAAGTAAATCGACATAGCATTCTTTCGAAGTTCCGTACGTCGCGATTATGAACATTCTCAATTAAATAATTCGTCATAGCGTACTTTCTAACTCACGTAAATCGTACTTTTAAACTTTATAAATACAGTACATCGATATTTTAAACTTCGAAATTCAGTATGACAGTCGTTTTCACACTCCAGTCCGGATACACTACCAAGCAGCTCGTTGAAAAGATTATTGGTGTTGGCAACCTGTTCGCTGGCTTTCAGAGAATTGATGGAAACAGGTATTTGGGTTGTCTAACCATTTAAATAAATTACTTAATATTGTGCGTTTGACCAATTTGTCATCAGGATATAACAAGATACTATTGTTTAGGTAATGGACAGCATTTTAATTAACGAGTGCGTCGACCGCGTACATAATCAGCCTAAAATGTTCCCACTGCTGGGACACAGGGCTCCTCTCTGTGAGAGGGAGTGGGCCGTAATCCACCACGCGGGCCCAGTGCAGGTTGGTAGATGTCACACGTCTTCGAATTTTTGGTTCTAGGACATGATGTTTTCTTTCACCGTTTTGAGAGCAGTGGTGATGATGAATTTACACAAAGTACAGCGCCTGTCTGTGTTCGAACCAACGACCTACAACTCGTAAGTCATGGCAGTTACCACTGGGCCACCACTGTTCGGTTGACCGCGTAGATAGAATGAATTATTTGAGATTAGAAGATAGATTCCATTACTGTATAAGTTATGGCCCTAAAATATAATTGACTTTTAAATTTTTGTTTGAATACCGTCGTGTAAACACATATTAAGTAGGTACTTGTTAAAATATAAAGTAATGAAATATATTTTTTTTAGCAGGATTGTTTATTTGCATTACCAAAAATAGTAGGTATTTAATTTCATCAAAAAAAATAAACCATCAGATTAGCAACCAGTTTGATTTTGTCTATAATTACAGTATAAAACCAAAACATCACGCCGTCGTTGATGGGTTAGCGTACAGTATATTATGTTATGTCTTTTTATTTAATTTTAAACGAGCCCGATTACAAATTCATTGTACCTACGACTGTAATGGAATATTATAATAATATTAGTATAGATCCTAAATAATTACCTCCATATTACCATCAAACCTTAATTTTTAAATTCCTGCCAATTATGGGAAAAATCGCGTATGCACTTAGGAGTCAGAATAATGATATTCGTTGATATCGGTCATGCTGAATTACTGGCCCAATGCAATAAATTGCTCGGTACTTATCTACTATTGCTAGTTTCCCTTGTAACAATGAAATTGGTCTCATTTGAATCGTTGATAAATAATAATAACCCCAGTGTAAAAACGATCATTCGTAAAAAGAGAACTGTGTAAAAACACTAAACACTTTGGTGTGTTTAAAGTTTAACAAAAAAATGAATTTAAAACATTTTTTATTGGTTTTGCTATTTTATTTGCCTTACCAAATATTTCAGTGTGATTCTGAGACAGTAAGTATTTTTAAATTAAATAATTACGGAGCTGTTAGGTATCTGTATTGTCCACGCAATCTGTATTGTCCCATTGGAACCGTTGGTAATAATAATAAATGCCTGAGTGAAAAACAATCATTCGTGAAAAGAAACCTGCGTACACAACTGTGTGAACAGCGAACAACTACCAGTTCAACAAAAAAATGAATTTAAAATATATTTTATTTGGTTTGCTTTTCTATTGGCGTTTCCAAATATTTCAGTGTGTTACTGAGACAGTAAGTATTTTTTAATAAAAGAGTTACTCAACTGAGTTAAGTTTATACGCAAGTGTTAAAGGTATTGTCCACGCAATAGTTTAGGCTTTATGACGAAATCATCGGATAAAAAAGACACAATGCAAAGTAACTTTAGTTTCGGAAGTCTTTGGTTTTGTTTTATATTTGACACTGACCTCCGAAACTTAGGTTCTTTGGTTTTTGAAGTGTTTTAAAACAGTTGATTTGTGTGTTATTTTTATTAAACTACCACTAACACTTTTAACAAAAAAATATATATATACAAAGTAGAATACACAGACAATAGACAGACAAAGTAGAATAAATACGTAAAATACTTATTTAGTTAGACTCCGGCATGGGTCGAGACGCATTGATTTTGATACCCCGAAGTACTCTGGAAAAAACCGAAAGTGTTAAACTTGTTAATTATTAGGTGCACCTTAGTTGGAGCTATGAATACTTATAATTTTACTATTACTTCTAACTGTTTTCATAATTTATGTCGTAGATAACCTACTTCAGTACTGAGCGCCCAGCGATCTACTGGTATGACACGAAATTTTTCAAAAACTTTACTCTGCTCAGTAGACGGTTGAGCCGACAGGATCCTAAGCACTATATGGAGCTGTACATCCATCCAGTTATCCCATTGAACAATAACTTAAAGGTAAGTTAGAACGAATGAAGGAAAATTACAAAATATATTAAACAGCAATTATTCATTATAATTTGACATTGAAAGCTCCAAGTCGTAGCAGGGTAGTTCCATTTCACTTTGTTTCTGGTATGGCAACGCACCACTGATGCCTGACTCCATGTCACTTACCATCAGGTAGACCGTCCGATAGTTTGCCATCTCATTAAAAAAAATGCCAGACTAATGCTGCCCTCGTAAATGTAAACACAGTAACTCCGAAAATGCCAGTTTGTAAAAAGCGCGGTTAAAGCTTAATTGTTAAATCGCTTTGTTATAAACAAAAAATGTATTGAACAAACAGACGTTAAGAATTGTGTATTTTGCAATTGCCGATTCGCTGTTAAGTTATGGACTCCTTGTGTACGGGCGAACCTTTATTACATATTTAAGAGATGTTAAAGACATACAAATAAGACTGATAAAGTTTCTAGTCAGTAAAAATGTTAAAGATAAATGCAACAAAGAGTATGATAAGCTATTTTCCATCTGTAAAGTTTTACCCGTAGATAAAAATCTAGATTATTTGGTAGGTCTGGAATATTATTATAATGAGGAGTATAAAGTTAATGTTAAAAACAAGTACAACACACGTAGGGTTAGATAAAATAAATTTGTTCAACCACAGATAACAAATTATTATGGTAAGAGAACATCTAAGTATTTGGTACCTAAAGTATTTAACAAATTAGATTTATTAAGAGAAAAAGTAAAAATTAGTAAAGGATCACTTAAGAATAAATTAAAAAACAGTATACAAGATAGTAAATAGAACTAAAAACATTGTTAATATATATATAGGTAGTTGGTATGTGCGTAAGGTGGTGCATTGTTATGTAAAAGAGCGCCTCTCGCCATCAAACGTAAAAGTTTGGCGAGTTTAGAGTTATGTAACACCACTGTAATATAATATCATTTAATAAATAAATAAAAAAATAAAAAAAAAACATTTAAGTTAGGTTGAAAATTACATTTTATATGTTGTAAAATGGACAAAGCTTTAATTCAGAATGTAAAGAACTGATATTTTACTAAAACAGTAAAATATCAGTTTGTAAAAAGCGCGGTTAAAGCTTAATTGTTAAATCGCTTTGTTATAAACAAAACATTTAAGTTAGGTTGAAAATTACATTTTATATGTTGTAAAATGGACAAAGCTTTAATTCAGAATGTAAAGAACTAATATTTTACTGTTTTTTATTTAATAAAGTCAGTTAATGTGTTATAAATTGGGAACATATTTCATACAATTTTATTTTTTTTACGGATATGTTAATATTACTAAATATTTACTTACACCGGCTAATTATTAAAACCAAAACATCTAGGTATTAATATTTTGTATAACCCCATTATTTTCAATGTTGTCAAGTAGACGTTTGCGCATGGACCCTACAATACGACCACATATTTCGGTTCCTCTTAAACTCTCCCACACCTCCATGCAATGGGTTTTTATTTGCTTTATACACCTCTCACACTGTGACTCCCACCTTTGCACCATCAAACCCCATAGATTTTCTATGGGGTTGAGGTCGGGTGATCGCGGTGGCCATGGAATAACAATTATCTCCGGGTGATTGTGAAACCACTCGCGCACAGTGCTCGCCCGGTGAATAGGACAATTGTCCTGCGCCTCAAGTCTGCTATTACAATAGTGTCGGAATGGTCTGTTCCGATCCTCATTAATGACGCCATTATATTAGTAGATTACCAAACTTGTCAAAATCAACAATTATAAAATCAATGATAGACCATTCTGACACTATTGTAATAGCAGCCTTGAGGCCCTGGACAAATGTTAATTGTGTCAACTCATTAGCTGGGTAAATGTTGCGCACAGTAGGTAGAGTAGAGGAATAAAAGCCAGTTCTCCTGGCCCTGCTGCACCTATCCATCCCCACATATTAATCGTAATTCGACCTGACTCTGTATTCGAGATTACGTTTTTATCATACCAGCGAGTATTATCCTTGCGCCATAAATGAAGCCTACCTTTTTAACTTGATCTAAATGTTTTTTCATCTGAAAATATTCCAATCAAAATCTAAATAATCCTGTGAGAAACGTTGTCGTTCTTGTTTATGTCTTTCTGTCAAGAAAGGCTTTTTAGCTGGTCTTCTGTGATGCAAGCCATCAGCGTGAGGGGTACGGTGAACAGTTTGCAATGAGGTGTCGAATATTTCCGCAGTATCTAATTGGTGTGAAACCATTTATTTCATACTCGCCCACCATATGTCGTCGCTGCGCCTCGCAAATAAGCGACGGCCTTCCACTTCACTGTCGACTAACAAGGCTACCCTCTTCCTCATGTCTTTTAATCTAGCGACTTACAGTATTCCTCTAAAGCAAAAAAAAAGTGATATTAGGCAGCTATATCCAAATACTACATGTACACCGGTCACTACACCACTAAGGCGGAGGACATCGTGGAGTACGTGCGCCAGAAGACCAGGTACTCGCCGAGGGTGCAGTTGCTGGAGTCACACCGCAACGTCAACTTCAAGGCGTTTGTGGTACGAGTACCGAATTGTTATCTGTCCGTCGTCATGGAAGAGGACTTTTGGCCGCAGGACGTGGTGTTCCGTCGCTTCCGCGGACAAGTGCCGCAAGTCAGCACAACTACAAGCTAGTGAAGTTAAGTGCTACTAACATAGTTTTAAGCTATTTATTAACATACTTTTCAAGTAGGATATTAAAATATGTATGTTTTTAGGTTAAGGTATTTTTTCTATGGGCCTGTGACGCCTGAAATAAATGGTATTATTATTATTATTATTATTATAATACTAGCTGACCCGCCAGACGTTGTCCTGACAAAATTTAAATTTCAATTTTTCCCTATTTTTTTTTTCTTTTAAACCACCCCAGTAAAGAGGACAAAATCAAAGCAAAAAAATAATATTGAAATCGGTCAAGCTGTTCTCAAGTTATGGCGTGACCAATGGAAATAGGATTCATTTTTATATATAAATAGATAATAATATTTATTTAATATAACAATATAATATTTAAACTCAGTATTTATAAATACAATAATAAACACTAATTATTTATCTTTTAATTAAGCCTCATGATGGATTTAAAAACAATAAAAATAATTAATCCATATATTATTATAATAAAAGTAATATAATAAAAGGTAAAGTTACAATTCATAAATATGATACATTCAATCCGCTTTCATCAGATATTTGTGTTCTATTAAGACCACTTTTATGCAGCGCAATAATAGTCGCCCTCGCCATTATCCAACAACTACAACCAAACGACAACGTTCATTCTGATCACAGACACAATATAATATAGATTCCGATCAAGTTAAATATTCATAAAACTCATGACTACCTCATAGAAATCTAAACTCATTTTTCCTTTTCTACCTTTCTCACTTTACGAAATGTGTGAACAAAGTGAACGAATATTATATTTCTGACCCATTACTTCAAATGGAGTAAAAACTTCAAAAAGTCTGTCTATATAAATACTCCGTGAGATTTGATCTCACGGCTTACTGATTCACGGATCTATTTGCACACGCTTAACCGCAAGATCATCTTGAATCATATTATAACGTTGAAATTATGAATTACAATCACTTGACAATGATGATGCGTGTGTGTGTGCACTTGGAAATAGAAGGTCGTAAGTCAAACTTATCGTCAAGCTATTGCTTTGTGAGATTGGCTATGGACTTTTGGTCGCCACTGTACATTCTGCCTTAATGAATGCGAATGACAACAAAGTAGAGGATGATAAAAATATTACAAAAAATGATCACTTAAGAAATCCTGCACAGTATATAATAACATTTATCTACGAGTAATTATGTGAACCACTTTTTAAATTGTGGCAACGGTAAGTTTTTATTTTAGTCAGGTATTTTATTAAAGATTACAGGAGTCCTACAAAATACATTTCTTTTTTAAAAAGCTACCGTGCATAATAGATTCTGGTATTGAGATCTCATAGATGTACCTCGTTTTCTAGTTTCTATTAAAGTTGCAAATACACATCGATTTGTTATTACAAATATTGCTAATTCAAGGATATAAAGGCATGGGAAGGTTAATAATTTATGAGACTTAAATATATACGTACGCAACCGTCTGTCACTTTAAGACCAAATATATCTCTCAAGCAGCGCTTTTGAGCTTTGAAAATGCTTTCTCGTTCACTACAGTGACCCAAAATTATTATACCAAATCTTAAAATAGAAATGACTAAACCGTGGTAAGCCACTAATATTGTCGGTAAATTTACTTTTGTTTGATAGATTATGCAATATAAACGCGGCTGTGCTTAAGCGTTTACCTATATCTTCTGCTTGCGGCTTCCAAGTTAACTGGCTGTCAATTATGATTACTAAAAAGTTTGTAATGTTTACTTTTCTATAGTTTGACCATTGTAGTTTATATCCATATCTCCCGTAAATTTTCATTGGTAAAAGTCCATGATTTTATTTTTTACAGATTAATAACTAAATTATTATTGTCAAGCCACTTTATTAAACTACTAATTGTATTGTTAGTGCCATTTATATAGGAATCTTTGTTGATACATGAAACAATTGATGTGCTATCATCTGAAAATTATTATTATTATAGGATGAAGTATATGTCGTGGCAGGTCATTTATAGACATTAAAAATAATATAGGTCCGAGGACGCTGCCCTGCGGGATACAATATTGTATTTCTCTAAAAGACGATATAGATTTTAATTCCTTTCTAGAACCTAAACACAGGCTCGATATCTCCGTACATTGTCTACGACCTTTTAGGTACTTTTTATTAAAAGTTATTTTTTAACCTTTTAACAGTAGGCTTCGATTACCTAGCTGAATACCTAGTAAGTGAAGATGCTGTATATAAGACTAATTTGTGATTATAAAATCTAAAATGCAATAGTAAGTATCTAAATATACCGTGTTCTATTTTAACCTTTTTCATTTGTGTCAAATTTCTCAAAATAATAATTACACTGGTTTTGTTTGATATGAAATTAAACGATAAAACCACATAAAGTTCTAATTCCTTTTCTTTTTTTGTATCGACTAAATGTAAAATCACGTTCTTATTATTAATTTTAATCGGTTCCTTGTTTACTACGGAACCCTAAAACATGAAGATGTTCAAAGAGACTAAGCAGGTGTCACAGATAAATTCCTCATTTAAAAATTACCCAAGTGAAAAAACGTATAGGTCCCAATGGTGCCCTGTGCAAACTTTTTTTTTTTGGATGGGAAATACGAAATACGAAGACGCCGTCTTATCGCCGCAATCGTGGCGTGCCCAGTACTGGGTTGCGACAACCGTACTCTCCATGTCGCCATGAGATTCCGCCGGAGCTCCGTCGGCTGTGCCGCGATTTCTCGCGGCAGCGGGGTTCTGCCCCGGCGTTTTGCCTCCTCGTGCCACTCGGTTTCAGTATCGCGTATCTTATGCTCTTTATAATTTTAGCAGTTCTTACAATCTTTGACTGGATTTTGTGTATGATTATCACCATGTTTATTAAATACTTCGCAAGTCACACATTCTTCATTTCCCCCTTTTTTTTTCTCTTCATTTCCTAACTTGGCTAAAGAAATATTTAATTCCTTTTTAAAGAAAAGGTTAGCTTAAAATTTAGTAAATCATAGATTATATTTATTTACATAACCAAATTACAAGATGATTATTAACATTAACTAAATTAAATTAAAACTAAGTTAAGCTTAAAAAAAGACCTCGGGGCATTGTACCGAGGATGCTGGCAGCATTTCCTCGCTGAATTGCAATGCTGATTCCTTGCGCGGGAAAGCCGCCAGCTTATCGGTCACCAGTTACATCAACTAAATCATTAGTTATTGTGGTTAATCGATGTATTTGTGTTTATCTATTTATACTGCAGGCATCTTAAGCCGAGTAACTAAGATACTGTGTTTAATTTAAGTAACATACGATACATTGTACGGAAATTTTACATAAAACCACAGTATTTGAAAACACCGTGTTATAACCAAGCAAAACATATTTATAAAAATACGTGAACACGTATGTCAGCACAGTAAATAGTAATTTACTGTGTTTTAACCTATACATTCTAACGCACTGTGTTTTTTATTAAAAATGTCTAGATTTTTAGCAAAATACTGTGTTTTTATCTATCATATGTCCGTATTGGTGGTAGATACAGACAAACCGAAAATTATCACAGATAGCGGTCGGTCTCATTATTACAATACCCAAAACAAGCATAAATACAGTAATTGAAGTTACTGTGTTTTCATTTACGAGGGCAGAATGATAATGGGACAGAATAGGTAATGGTAGAAAGAAATATACTTATAATGTGACGGGTAATGATAATTAACAGAATAATGATAATGTTATTTATGATACAGCTGGACTTCTACTTCTACCAGTTCCTAACAAACAGGTACCGTCCCAGTTTCGTAGAGATGCATATTAAATTTTGCGACTTCATTAATTTTGACTTCTTCATGGGTCGACCATTGCAAAACGCATTCGGAGGCAGGGCCTGTCCATTTCCTCCAGTGAGTATCATTAAATATATTTGTATGTAACAATGCTGCTTTATTGATGGAGTGTGTTTTAATAATGTAAGCTAGGATAAAAATAACATTATTTGTTCAGACAGTCCATAATTGTTAGTCCCTAAAATTATCATACAAACTATGTTAGTACAGACAATACAAAAAAGTAGGCTACAAGGTGTGTAGTCATGAAACCTCTCGCTCGAGTTCGGATTAATTGCCACGCTATCCGACCAGAATCCGAACGAAAGCCTTCATGACTGCCGAGTCATACTTCTCAGCAATTACTTGAAGGAGACTGTTAGCCCGCACTCTGCTTAGTAGGGAGGCGGTCCGCTTGCGCATTATAGCATGGAAGCCATCAACTCGAGCCTCCACAAACATACCCGAAGCGCTACAAAAGTGGGGTAGCCCTAGCAGTATCCTGAATCCATTATTGTACAGGACCCCATAGGCATTGATCGACCTTTGAGTACAGCTGACCCACAGGCTACTCGTGTAATAAATTTGGCAGTAAGCTTTAAAAAGTGTAACCTTTACCTGTTTACTGCAGCGAGCGAACCTGCGTACCAACATAAATATTACTTTTAACCGCCAATGCGCTCCCTTTCAATGTCAACTTGGTCATCAAGATCCTCAGTTCAACACCATTCAGTTTTATGGCGGACACACCAGGCGGACACTTGCCAGAGACCCCTGAAGACTAAGAACTCACTTTTTTTGCAGTTACACAAAGACCATGTTTATTGGCATACTTTTCACAGACCAGTAAGAGCTGCCTTAATGCACTGACAGCTGGGCTCAGCAGCACCATGTCATCCGCATAGCTAATATTATTCATGCATACATTATCAACTGAGCAACCATTAAGCATTATCAACTGTGAACCGAAAAACGACTAAGCGTTTGGGAACATTTAAAACTAAAATTCTGAGTAAATTACCACTATTGTCAACTAATGATGCCCCTAATCAACAATATAATGATTTTTTTAATATGTATTGCACACAATTTGAGAATACTTTCGTTCCTTAGACATTGTCGGTTAATAGTATCACTTCCTTCAGTGACTGGGCCACCATTGGTATACATAAAAGTAGAAAAAGACTATATGAGTTGTATGATGAACGGACAAGTATAAACACTGCTGAATTTAATTTATATGTTAAGAATTATTCTAAATTATTTAAAAAAGTTTGTTGTATGGCCAAGTCACGTTACTTGAACTCAAAAATTAAAAATAGTGGTAATGTGATTAAGATGACATGGAATATCATTAATAGTGAAACGGGAAGGTCATCCAACCGAAGTGGCGACTACAGCCTTGCTATTGATGACAATATAATTAAATCAGATTCTGAAGTCGCCATGGCATTTGAAAATTTCTTTACAGAGATTCCCATATCAACTACAAAATCTCTAAACTCATCACCCACTGCCGCAGAGTCTTTACTTATAGAAAACGTTCCAGTTTGTGATTCAGAATTTAGTTTCCAATATGTCACCTGTAAAGATGTAATTAAAACCTTTCACACGTTAAATGTTAAAAATACCGCAGATATATGGGGTAATTCTGTGGACGTTGCTAAGTCGATTATAAACATTTTCGCACCTACTTTAGCTGTTATTTTTAATAATTTTATTGACTGTGGTGAGTTTCCTGATCTTATAAAAAACAGTAAAATAATACCGTTGTTTAAATCGGGTAGTACATCAGACCCTACTAATTATAGACCTATTTCAGTACTACCTACCTTTAGTAAAATTTTCGAGAAACTTATTTTAGATCAAATCCAAATATTTTTCAATAAACATAAATTAATGCATAACAAACAGTTCGGTTTTACAAGGGGTCGTTCGACTACTGATATGGGTGTTGAACTTTTAGGACATGTTTATAATGCATGGGAGGATAAATGCGATGCTTTGGGTATTTTTTGCGATTTGTCCAAGGCATTCGATTGCGTTCTTCATGAAACTTTGGTCAGAAAACTGCACCACTACGGAATCCGAAACTCTTCTCTGGATTTTCTTACTTCATATTTGAGTGATAGGATTCAGAGAGTTGATGTTAACGGGAAAAGATCACCCGGATCTGTAGTAAGAATATGGGTCTCCCAGGGCTCAATTCTCGGCCCATTTTTGTTTCTTATTTATATAAATGACTTGCCTTGCCTCATAAAGGATAATCATGATATAGTGCTATTTGCAGACGACACTTCACTTTTATTTAAACTCAAACGTCAGCAGTTGGTTACTGACAATTTAAATAGTGCCCTCGAAAAAGTAGTTAACTGGTTTAATGTTAACAACCTACTTCTCAACGAGAAAAAAACCAAATGTATTAAGTTTACAATACCTAATGTTAGACAAGTAAAAACTAGTGTTCTCATAAAGGGTGAAGAGTTGAACCCCGAAGATACCACTGTGTTCTTAGTCATAACTTTGGATGCCAAGCTTCAATGGGGCCCCCATATAGATAAATTGTCAAAAAAGCTTAGCTCTGCAGCGTACGCCGTTAGAAAAATTCGTGATTTAACGGATTTAGACACAGCCCGTTTAGTATACTTTAGTTATTTTCATAGCGTAAAGTCGTACGGTATTCTGTTATGGGGAAATGCCGCCGATATTCAGACAATTTTTGTTTTACAAAAAAGGGCAATCCGTTCAATTTATAAATTAAGTCCCAGATACTCCCTCAGTGAAAAAATTAAAGATATTAATATAATGACTGTAGCTTCTCAGTATATTTATGAAAATCTTTTGTACGCACATAAAAATATCAATTTGTTTAAAAAATACAGTGATATCCATAATGTAAATACTAGGAACAAACATAAATTTGTTGTTCCTACAACCAGGCTCAAAAAAATAGGCAGCTCATTTAGATGCCAATGTATACGTTTTTATAATAAACTTCCTAGCCACATTCAAGAACTAAGCCTTAATAAATTCAAATGTTTTATAAAACAGAAACTGTGCCTAAAAGCCTTTTATACTGTTAAAGATTATATTGAGGACAAAAAGGCTTGGGATTGAGCTGCTCCAATAAACTTGAACTTAAACAGTGAATGTTGTTTTTTTACTCTTTTTATTTTGCTAGCTATTTATATTTTCTTATTCTATATAACATTCTATATAAACAATGACATGAATATTTACTTTGTATAGTATTATATTATATTATTTTAATTATTAGGAAAGTGAGGACTATGTGGGTCATTGTTTGTTTTTTTTTTTTTGTCCCTTACTTTTAATGATGGTCTGGCAGTTTGAGTACTTTATGCGGCCTACCCAAATGTCTTTTCTTTGGTATTGTTCGTCAAATCATTGAGCTCCTTAAGTTTTGAGTTGAGCTGCATGATAACTGACAAATGCGTGCACTGACTGGACAGGTCCACTCAAATCTGTGTGGTCTTTCCTCAAAAGACCATTTCAGACACCAACCTACATGGTCCTCAAATGATCTGACCAAGATTATGTCCGAATATACACATTGACATTGATGAATTTTATTAATGCAATGACATGAATATTTACTCTGTGTAGTATTATATTGTTTTAATTATTGTAAATGTGAAGACTATGTGGATCATTGTTTAATTTTGTTTTATTCTCAGTTAGTTTTTAATATGGTCTGGCAGTTTTGAGTATTTTTTGCGGCCTAGCCAAATGTCCTTTCTTTGGTATTGTTCGTTGAATCGTTCAGCTCCTTTAGTTATGAGTTGAGCTGCACAACGACTGACAAATGCGTGCACTGACTGGACAGGTCCACTCAATCTGTGTGGTTCTTTCATCAAAAGACCATTTCAGACACCAATCGACATGGTCTTCACATGATCTGACCAAGATTATGTCTGGACTTTAAAAGAGACTGTGACCTCTGAGTTTGTTTTGGCCTTTCTTCTCAGAGTAGTCAGATAGGAAACGCCGGCCTCATCTAGTTTAAAAAAATATGTTTTGACGTGTAAAAGTGTTTGTAAAAACCTACTTACAGAAATAAAATCATTTATCATTTATAACCGACATGAGTGCTGCTTAGCTCAACTAGCAGGTCGTTAATGTACAGGTTAAAGAGCTTAGGGGAGGTACTATCGGCCAAAGTTCCGCATGCTCACCTTAAAGGCGATAATCGCATAGCACGACTCACGACTCCATCGCACAATGCACGAGTTTTGACCAATAGGATGCACAAAGCGTATTTTAGTGGTGTTCGTATTAGTATAATCATGTATAGAATGTGTGACACTCACACTAGGAGCGTACTATGCTCACTTGTTTCTGCTAAGAGACGAGTTTTTAATGGGCACGGCCAGCGCGGCTCGGCGGCGGCGTGAGCTCTTTGTTATTGAATTGAATTGTTATTTTATTATTGACAAGAATTAATTTTAGTACTCATATCTTCTGTTTGTTTGGTTTAGAAAATGTATTATTGATATTGCAGTATTTACAAAAATAATTTGTAATAACTAATAAACTACAATTTATATGTATTAATCCACTTTAATATTTTCCTCTCTCTATCGGGTCTATAGATATAGGTTATTTATGAACACTTTCACTGCCTCTCCAATTTTCACCATATCCTATGTGATGCCGCATGCCGCAGCAACCGCACCATATTCCCTTCACAATAAGATGAGACATTGAAACGAACCGTTTTATTACATTCCGTTCCACCGATTTTGACTTCTATTCCGTAGGCTTATGGATGGCATTAAAGGCAAAAAAGTGGTTACAATACCAACTGTTTACTGCAGCTGCCATTTGTCATGCCACCAACACAATAGCATTCAAAATCGATTGAACGGACATTTATGGTTTGTGTACCTTTTATCTCACGGCTCCCTGAATACGTTAGGTATAGGTGCGTTGACCGGCACTGCATGAAGGTATCAAATGTTTATATTGAAATTTTTTGTGTTTAATCGACTTTATTAAAAGTAAATAACTATCTAAATTTCTATGTGTTTGTTTATACTTGGGCAATTTGGGAATACTTGAAAATTACAGTAATATTTGAACCAGTACTCTGCGCAGTTCATACAATGTTATCAGAGCTTTTTGTTTGTAGCTAACGCAAGGCCGCAAGCCGCACAACTCTTGCAACTGAAATAAAAATAAGTTCATTATCTAAGACCCATTGTTATTTAGTGGGAATGTCTGGAAATTCGGTTAAACAATAGAGGACGGCTTAATACAAGGGCCATACGTTTTTTTATTACCTTAGGATTATCTCAAATGTTTTGCAGTTGTTCCTTGTATTTGGTTTAATACTTTTAACAGTAGGTAATTGTAATATTACCTTTTATTCATTAAAATAATACAGGGTGAAATTGAATTCATGGGCATCCTTTTAAGGGGTCATTGTACTCATCATTATGAACAACTTCAACTATGAGACCATACCTGAAATCGCGAAAAAAAAATCAGCTGTTCTACATTTATGTTTGCATAAACTCGACAAAATGTAGGGAACAGCAATTTTTTTTTCTCGATTTCATATTTGTTCCCATAGTCAAAGTTGTTCATAATGAGGAGTACAATGACCCCTTAAGAGGATACCCATGAATTAAATTTCAGCCTGTATAACGAACAAGGTATCGTTGCAATTAAAATGCCCAGGCATGCCGTGCAGGATGAGCACTTTAAGACTGGATTATAATCAAACCAACACTTTACTCTTTTATAATTCATGCTCTAGTCATAGTTTGACCATTCATGATTTTAAGCGAAATCATGCATGTCAAGTTTTTTTTTGACAAATCTAACAATGATTCAGTTCCTACGCCACTTTAAAATTCAGAAGCTTATCAAGTAATTAAACTGAACTATAATTTGTGCCTTGGCAGCAGTGAGAGTGAATGGATTGAAATAAAATGTTGGGTACTAGTGAAATATATATTTTTAGTTTGTGTTCATTTAACATTATGCAGGATTAAAGATTTATTTAGGTTGATATTTAAATCTTATCTGTATAATAAAAGATGTATAGTAAGTGCTTTTTGTATGAAACTATCGGCTGTAATCTCAGTGTGAAAAAATAAACAGTTAGTTAAAATCTACTTGAGAACAATTTTAAGGATTTGCTGTTGTAGAAAAAAAAACAATATAAGTAACTTAATTTATTTTTAATAGACTTTTTCAAAACATTAAAGATTCATCCAGAAATTAACATATTATAACAAAAAATTACACAGAAATTATCATCAAAATGCAAAATATTATAAGTGAAAAGATTCTTACTCATAATATCATTTATAAACTGTATTTATCTACACTTATATCGTAAAGTTCAAAATATGAAATCAACACAACAGTGACAAACAGACAACACAACAACAACAGGCAAAAAGCCTGTCAGTAAATAAGATTAGGAGAATATTGCTCGTGCAGTTCTAATGAAATTGAAAAGTTTTAAGATTAGTACAATTTAAGAATCTTAATAATTTTTATAATTTGCAATAATTACATTACACTACAGACTAGGTTTATCAAGCAAATGAGATCAATTATTTATGAGGTGGACGGATATGATGACACTACTGAATATGTAAAATAACAAACTAACGAGATCGGGGCTTATGACAACATTGATTGTAAATAAAACAACAAATCCACCAATAAAGGCAACATGACACTAAATTGACATCAATAATTTTACAAGAAGACTTCAAAATTGTTGGCAATATTTTAAACTATGATTACGGTCTACAGTCTACCCTGTGACATTAATCAACGAAGTAATATAATACAAATTGGAATAATAAAAATAAACCTAATAAAAATAGCTATACAGGGTTATTTGCAAGCCGCCGGAGTCGCGGGTTGTTCGAAAGAGATACCATGGCCCTGGCACAGGCAACTGAAGGAACACGGGTGGGTTTTAGTCAGTAAAAGTTTGACACGACCTTCCGCTCCGCCCAGAGCGGGAGAAGTCATTTGATGATAAAACACTAATAAGCTTGTAGGACTATAATACTAACATCATAAATAACAACTTTTGTTGTATGACTTTTAATAATTCATAAAAAAATAATTTCATAATACAATTAAAAATATTTATTTTGATCGCTCTAAATTTGAACAACTCTACGCGGTACCAAAATATGTAAGTAGTTAAATAAACGAACAGTGCGTTGCGAATGCAGGGTCGCAGCGGTACTTACTACAAAATACAGATCTAAAAAGTGTTATTACAAATATTACAACAAAAACTTGAAAGTTTACTTTTGGTATTCTAAAAAGTCATAGATCAAAAGTGGTTGTACTAATATAGTCCTACCAGGTGTTAGAAAAATAACCCTGTATAATGTAATTATACAGTATGTTAATTAACGAAAGGCGTTCCCGTTAACCCGCAATAGTATAGCGTCCACATGCTACCAAAATATGACCATTCGAAAATTCACGAAAAAAAATCTGCTGTTCATTACATTTATGTTCGCATACCTAGCTTAACAAAATGTAGGGAGCAGCTGATTTTTTTTCGCGAATTTTTAAATGGTAATATTAATTGTAGCATGTTTGGACTATTGCGGGTTAACGGGAACGCCTTTCGTTAATTAACATAGTGCATGTTAAAAATTATATTAACTTAATATTTCGTCGCTGCTCCTCCCGCATCTATCACAGCATCGCAACGGCTACGCATGGACCTAGCCAGGACTTCGCACAAATTCGAACCTCTGAATGTGTCCCAAACTTGTTCGCAATGTGTGACAAGTGCTTCCTTCGTTCTTTCTGTTCTACTATCCCATCTCTGGACCATTAAACCCCACAAATTTTCAATGGGGTTTAAGTCTGGCGATCGGGAGGGCAATGGCACTGTTTTAATTTGTGGTTGTCCTCGCAACCACTCTTGAACAACCCGCGCACAGTGTATCGGGCAATTGTCCTGGAAAAAATAAAATTCTGGCACGTCCAGTTGTGGATACACCGTGCGCACTGTGGGTACCATGATGGTTTGTAGCACCTCTAAATACGTTTGGCCGTTTGCCCTCCCTGGTATAAAAGCGAGCTCGCCTGGTCCAGCAGCACTCATCCAGCCCCACATGTTCACTACAATTCTTCCCGATTCTGCATTTGGGTTCACATTTCGAGGTTCGTATCTTGTGTTATCTACACGCCATAAATTCCGACGACCTTGTTGGCTAGACCTAAAGCACTTTTCATCAGAAAATATGGCGTAAGAGAAATCGAAGTCCCTGTAGTTACGAGCGAATCGCACGCGAGCAGCTTTCTGCTCCTGCGTCAAAATAATTTTTTTTGCGGGACGTCTGTGATGGACTCCAGCTCGATGCAACTCGTTTCTAATAGTTTGCATCGAAACTTCGTATTCTTGTGCGAAACTGCGAGTGGGTGTGAACGGGTTCTCTTCATACGTGGCTATCATATTATTTAACTCGTTTTCGTTTATAGCCCGGGGTCGAGGTGCACGAACGCGTTCTGTAATTTCTCCTTCTTCATATCTTCGCACCCAGCGGCGCACCGTTGTTCTCTAACGAAAAAAAAAAAAAAAAAACAATCAGCATCGATTTTTTACATAATATAGGAACTAAGTATAATAATACGAGTACACTACAAAAGTCTTATTCAAAGGGCACAACTAGTACACTATAAATAAAAATTATAAGTATTGAAATACTTAAGGTGTGCATTTTGGTTGACTTCATGATAAATAAACTCTTAACTTTTCTATAACTAATTTAAGTAGTTATAACATTCATAACTATATTTTAAAATACAAGTTGTAAATGCAATAACTGAAAATCTCTTAAGGGGTCATTACTCATCATTATAAACAACTTTTACTATGAGAACCAAACCTGAAATCGCGATGAAAAAGCAGCTGGTCCATACATTTTGACGAGTTACGCGAACATAAATGTAGGGAACAGCTGTTTTTTTTTCGCGATTTCAGGTTTGGTCCCGTAGTAAAAGTTGTTCATAATGATTAGTACAATGACCCCTTAAGAGGTTTTCAGATATTGCAATTTACACCTCCTATACCTATGAGTAAGAAAAATGGCATAGCGTAAATTCCAACATTGTATGAAACTGTCCCAAGCAAATTTGTGCTTTATCTCTACTATTTAAAAGTGTTTATCCCGTGCGGGCTGGCAACGTGGCATTTCTAAAGGTTTTTCGTGGTTAAATACCAACGATCTAGTGCTTGGCCGAAAAAATAGTAAGTACTTGCTATTTTATCGGCCAGCCAAGCACTAAATCGTTAGTATTTAAAACTATGTGTGCAATTTTTTTTAAGTTTTTTTGGTAAGTATTTACGAGCACTACTAACAAAAATTTACATTATTGTCAATTACTTTCCATCTGCAGTATTATGATAAAATAAATGTTAAAAATAATTATAAAAAACAATTATCTTGTGCTTGGGCGAAAAAAAATTGTAGTTTGAAATATAATGATCAAGCCTCTAGAAATGCGACGAATGCGCTCTGGTTTTTCTAATTAAAATGCGGCAACGACGCTGTGAGATAAGGCACCATTGTGTAGGTTGTTTTGGTTTAGGATTTATTATCGGGTCATAAAAGGCTCCAACAACGTCTTTGAAAGCAAAAATAAATAAAAAGAACAATCTTATTTGAATGCATTACTATAAGTAGGTAATATCTTATGAGACTTTTAAAAAGAATCCATCTGAAAGTTATAATAATTTTATTATTTTTATATATAAATCTGCCTAGCCTTTTCCCAACTATGTTGGGGTCGGCTTCCAGTCTAACCGGATGCAGCTGAATACCAATATTTTTCATGGAATTTGTTTTTAAATTGCAATATAAGGAAAAATGCAAACTATGAAATAATAATATTACTATCACTTTATTTATTTCTATATCTCTCCCTCTATCTGAATACAAAAACATAACTTACTTGCATGTTCAACTCCACTGCTATTTGGGATATATTTAACCCTTGTCTATGCAAAACAATAATTTGATTCCTTTCTTCCTGAATCAGGTTTCGGGTCGTCATGGTTGCACCACGTTAGTCACAGCCCACACACAATACACACACAGTCCAGGATACAAGCTAGGGTCAAGAAGAGGCTTTCGATCACAGTCCGGTATACAAGCAGAGGTCACAGTTAGGCAGGCAATCAGTCCGATAGAAATAAACAGGTCGTAAAATGAAATGGCGATAGGAATTTAAGGGAAGCGTCAACAATTAGCGAGAGCAAATTGGCACTGCCGCGCTCTAGCTTTTTTTTTTTTTTTTTTTGTGTGTGGCATCTCGTAGTTGACCTTGAGAGGTCGTGACTACTTAACCGGACTTTCCTGTGGCTGCCTTAAGCGAACTCAAAGCCTCCAGCCAGGGGCGAATTTCTTATATTACTAAGCGACTGCACGCTAAGGGCACCCCCTGTGGGGTACGGACCTCGGCTTAGGGCGTCGCTGGGGGGAGGACAGCAAGATGGGACAGGCTGGATCTGGTTAATATTATTATTATTAATCGGGGAATTTAAAGCTACAGGCTCAGCTGCGGCGCGGGCTGGCACTTCTTCGAGCAAGGGTCGGGGGGGACAATTACGTCGGGGTTTACGCGAGGGACCTCGGCGGCGAGGTCGGAACGTAGGTCGTCGGTGTGTTTTGTGCACTGTACTCGTTGCCCTATTGCTTTCCTGGAGGAGGGTAATGGGGTCATCGGGGTCGGAGAGGGTATGCCTTGGACGGCGAATAGAACTAATGGTGGAGGGCCTATAACTGGCGGCCTGCACAACCAGAGGGTTGCGGTGGGTGGTGGCGGAGTCGAAGAAGCGCTTCGTGATGCGCTTCATGAACTGCTTGATGGTGGGGATTCTAAGATCGAGATGGAGGATCTCGTTTCGAACGAACCAGGGGGCTCCCGTTGCCTTTCGGAGGAAACGGTTTTGGAGGGACTGCATCCTGTGGATGTGGTGGGGTTTAGCGTGTGCGAAGACTGCACAGGCATAAGTCATGATGGGGCGGATGCACGCTGTGTAAATACGCAATTTGCCCTTAAGGGACAATTTGCTGCGCGCATTTAGGACGGAGTGAAGTCTACCGAGAGCGAAAGCGGCACGCGAACGCACCTGCTTGATGTGCTCTGAGAACGAGAGATGGTGGTCAAGGGTCACGCCTAGGTATTTGGCTCGCTTCTCCCAAGGGATAGGCTTGCCGAACATGGTGAGCGGTCGGGGGGCGATGAGGTTTTTACGCTGTTTGGTGAAGAGAACAGCCTGACTTTTGTCGGGATTGACCTCGATTCTCCACTTTCTAAACCAAGCGCCAAGCTTGTTGACCTCGGTCTGGAGAGTGCGAGATATGTGGTCGTGGACTAACCCGGTGTAGTAGATGGCCGTGTCGTCTGCGAACAGAGCCAACTGCGCCTTTCTACTTTTCGGGATGTCGCTGGTGAAGAGAGTGAAAATGAGAGGGGATAGTACAGAGCCCTGAGGGACGCCTGCACGGATAGGGTGAGGGGAGGATAGCGCTCCTTCGATGCGATAGCGGAAGGTGCGGTTCGACAAGAAGTCTCGTAAGATGAGCACGAGACGATCGGGCACACCGAGTTTGTAGAGCTTATATAATAAGCCGTTGTGCCAGACCTTGTCGAACGCTTTCGCTATATCGAAGAATACAGCACCGGTCGTAAGACCACGTTGAAAGCCGTAGCTTATGTGTTCAACGATGCGGTGGACCTGTTGGACGCAAGAATGTTGGGCTCTAAAGCCGAACTGCTGGTCGGGGATGAGGCCCTTTGTTTCCGCAAAATCTCTGAGGCGCTTTAAGATAAGCCTCTCATAGATTTTGCCGAAGACATTGAGCAGACTGATGGGCCGGTAGCTGGTGGGCTCCGTTTTCGGCTTACCGGGCTTCGGTATGCCGATGACGGTGGCCTTCTTCCACTCTTGTGGGAAGATGTTATTGCTCAGGGCTCCATTGAAGATGGTGGCCATGAGCATTATGAGGTGAGCGGGGAACAGTTGGAGCACCCTATTGGTGATTCCGTCTGAGCCGGGGGCTTTGCGAGGTTTTAGACCCTTGATGATATCATGCACTTCGTCTGGAGTGACGGGAGGCAGAGGATAGTCAGGGTCTTCAACGGGCGGGAGGGAGGCTCTACGTTCGACTTCCGCGTCGACCTGGGACAGGTGAGCTTGGTCTACTGGTTGAGAGCTAGGTGAGCATTGAGCCTCAAGACTATCGGCTAGGCATTCTGCCTTGTCGACGTCATCGAAAGCGATGGTCTTGTCGGGGCGCACCAGGGGGGGCATTGAGACGACTTCGTCGGATTTGAGTTTCCTCTGAAGGTCCCAGAACGCTCGGTGAGTGGGCTCTAGCTCGCTCAGCATCTTGTCCCATCCAGCGTCACGCAGCTCCGATAGGCGTGTCTTTACAGATCTCTGTAAATAGCGCATATGGGCTTTGTTCGCGTGGTTGGGAAAGTTACTGTACGCACGGACAGCCGCGTTCTTCTCATTCAACAGTTCGCGTACATCGTCCGGGAGCTTCCAGCGATGGTCGTCCATCGCCGGAACCTCCCTTGAACAGTCGTTCAGGACTGATTGTACGTGCACTGTGAATGAGTCAATCGCGGCTGTCGTGTCAGCGATAGAGTCGAAGTGGTCGGGAATGGAGTCTAGTCGGGGACCTAACGTGGTGGATTTCAGGCAGTCGCTTACTTTCCTCCAGTCTGTAACTAACTTGGTGAGAGGGGGTCTATCAGGGTCATGGAGACCTAGGCGTGGTGCCAGCTTTACAACAACTGGACGGTGGTCGGAGGAGAGTTCGTCAAGCGCCTCTATAGAGTCCAACCGTAGGTTGATACTCTTCAGAAGCGCTATGTCAAGTACGTCGGGGGTTTGGTTAGGGTCGTGGGGAAAGTGAGTGGGAGTCATCGGGGCGATGATGTCGAAGTTGAGGATGGGACATAGGTCAAACAGGTGTCTGCCTCTGGTGGAGATCCTGGTGCTGTTCCAAGCATGATGTTTGGCGTTGAGATCGCCCGCTATGATAACGGAGTCACTCAGGCCAAGTAGGATGGAAAGGTCGTCAGAGAGGGGGGGAAGGGCTAACTCCGATGAGGAACAGGGGGGAACATAGGCCGATATGATGGTGATCGGTTGATGGCCAGTCATGCCTAGCTTGCATATGGACACTTCTAAACGCGAGAGAGGGGGCGGGTCCATTGGGATGCAGTGGAGGGTTGATCTGAAATAAATTAGGGTGCCGCCCCTGTGACATCTAGTCCTGTCATTGCGAACTATGCGATAGTTGGCAATTGACGGGTTTCGACGGCTGGGCTTTAAGAATGTTTCCTGTAATAGGAGAATATCAATTTGGTGGTCGCGGAGGAAAGCAGCGATTTCATCTCGCTGGTTAATCATGCCATTGGCATTGAAGAAACCTAACTTTAGGGATCGGGGTTTGGTACGTGCTTTTGGATGTAAATCCATTATTTGGGTTTCGCGAAGTTCTCCAGGGCTTGCGTAATCTCTGGATACGCGTGGAAGATACGCTGTATCTGAGCGAGATCGCAGGAATTACGGGCGGCAACGAGCTCGTTGGCCATTTTGCGCGCGCGGGGTGTGAAAAATAACGAAAAAGTCCCAGAGATCACACTGAATGGATCAATTGGGATGGACGGGCCGACCACCGGGGTGGTTGAAGCGGCGACGGGCCGTGGCGCAGCGGTTGCGGCAGCGGCCATGGGAGCGGGGGCGGGTATCGCGGGTTGAATAGGCGCGGAAACGCGGATGCGGGGGTCCATCAGCGGTCTGATGGGAGGCGGGGTGGGTCTGGGCTGAACCATAGCAGGGAACGCCTGCTGATGGTTCATCGCATTCCATGGGCTAGGCCTTTGCGGGCTTAACCTCAGGGGGAGTTGAGGGAATGACTGTGATGGGGGGGGGAAGAACCCATAAGATGGGCACTCTCTCTGCTGGCGGGCGTCTGAACGTTTCACCAGTTTTGATGAGGACGTCTTGGGGGCCATACGACAGCCCCGGTAGTTTGCCGGGTGTCCAGCCTCACCGCACAGTACGCAGCTGGGCGGCTCGGTGCACAGAGACCGGTCTTTAGGGCGGGGGCAGTCCGAAGTGCCATGCTCCCCCAGGCACTTGACGCACCTGGGAGTCGCATGGCAGTTCTTCTGCGCATGCCCGTATAACTGGCAACGGTGACATTGCCCGACGACGCCGCTCTTCCGGGGCTTCTCGATGACGAGGCCCGTGAGATGGCAAATAGAGGAAACTTTGTGGATAGGGTGATGCCCTTCGAACGGGGGGCATACGACAAGGATCATGTCGTAAGCCGAGCCCCCCCTGGCGCGGTGCATGCGGTGCACCTCGTCCACGGGGACGCCTTGAGATTCAAGGTCGGCCTTGATGTCGGCTGTGGGGATTTCTTTCGGGATCTTACGGATCACCACGCGGATCTGTCGTTCCTCGGGGAGCGAGTAGGTGTGGTATGACACACCTCTCGCCCGGAGGACTCTGGTTAGGTCCCTATAATCGCGGGACGTAGGGACTGTAATCTTAATTCCCTGTTGGGTCGCGGTGGCTTTAGAGAAGCCGATTTTTTGTTCGACGCACCATTTTGATACGTCCAACCATCTTGTTTTGTCCTGCAAGATTACAGGAGGGGGAGGGGGGGTCTTTTTAGGGGCCGGAGTGGCCGGAGTGTCCTTAGCGGACGAAGTGGTCGGGGTGGGGATAGTAGCGGAGGGCGCCACAGATACAGGTACAGGGGGAGTGGGGGCAGAGAGAACCTCCGTGGCGGCTATTTTAGTCGCCTGCGAGGACGTCGCCTTCCTCTGTTTCCTCTTTTTCCCCTTTCCGGAGACGGCCACGAAGCCGTCGTCCTCGGAAGAGGGAGTAGAGTGGGCAGAAGAAGAGTCGACTGACTCTACATCAGAGTAGGAGAAAGGGGTCGGGCACCTCTTGTCTTGCGACAAGGGCTCCTCGATGTCCATGGACACTGAGGGGCTAGGAGGGGTCACGGTCGCGGTCGCGGTCGATGCGGGGGTCAGAGCGATGGAGTCGGTTGATAGCGGCTGGCTAAGAGCCGCAAACCTAGCGCCATATCTGGCGAGGAAGTCTGGGTCCTTGAAAAGGACCTCTTTGAAGAACGCCAGAATTAAGGCGTCCTCCATGATGGGGGAGGGGGGGGGGATTACGGGGGCGAAATCTTGGAATCTAAATTCCTCCTAACATAGACCTAACGGCCCTAAACCTAACTCCCCGGGTGGATGGGCCCGGGGATGAGTCGCCCTCCCTGTCGGGTGCAGACAGGGAGGTGAGTACCTAATTGTGAGCCCTAAGCTTGTAACCCTTTGCCAGTCTTAATGTGCAAAGGGGCCCTGAACCAGTCTAGCGCGAAGGGTGTAGACACACCCTAGAGACGCTAGGTGAGTAGCTGAAAAGGAAATCAGTGCACCAGAGCCGACTAGGAGATCCCCCAAGGCCGGTTAGCTCTGGGACCCTTCCAATTAACTGCCTAGCCCTGAAGGGGTTCGGCGGGTGTATTGGGACAACAACACCCCACTCGGTTTTGTTGGCACCGTCAGGTATCCACCGAGGACCACGAAACAGTGGATTTAGCCCAGAGGGGGCCTATGAGCTACTCTGACACTTTTTCTGTTAGAGAAATACCTGCCTTGAAAAAGGCACTTTTTGAGATCAATACGGCCGATTAATAAAATTAATCGACCGTGGATCGGTAGTAGTCGGCGACTACTGAGAGTTACGGCAGCGTAACGAGATCCGGAATTCGAGAGCGCAGTGATCGAGTGCAGCGAGCGGGAGCGGCAGCACGTCCGTTCACGGCGGGTGTCGAGCGCGGAATGATCGACGCCGCGCTCTAGCTAATGTTTGTTATTTTATGTTACTCGCTCATTACTCACACAAATGCATATTGTCTCTAATTGGAGGAAACTAGGAAGGGGTGTGGTTTTTCACTAGCTGCGCTCTCGCAGGAATATTTTCTTAGGTGAGCATGCTTAACTTGGGCCGATAGTACACGTCGGAGAGGCTGTCTGCCCATTTTACATTATTGGTCTGTTTTGCATACCAGTAGTGGAAGATCCGTTGCACACCGTCCTATACTACACGGAGAGGCGTACACCTGTGTAAGCACGTTCCCTTGATCTTTGAAAGGCTTTTGACCTAGTGGCATATTATGACTTGCTGTGGTCTAAGCTTAAAAAAACGGGAGTGCATGCACACCTGTGCATGCACTCCCGTTTTTTTAAAGATGTGTGCTTAGGTCTCAGAATGGCGCTTTCAATAGAAAGTCTGGGGCGGAACCCAAACGGCGCATCATGAATGCTGAGATGCTTGTCGAGAAGCTATGCAGACAACATGGTGATGCTATCCCCTCGATCAGTGCGATCCGTATACTTCTCAAAGTATTTGGGTCGCATGCTGGCTCCATGGCCTTATCTAAAATGGAGGCAAATCAAAGTAAATGGTCTTCAAGTCAGATAGCAAGTGTCCCTGTACCGTCCCTCCTATTCTACTCAACGACATAGAGTATACTTACTTGAATAGCTTCTCTTGGGGACGGACGATGTCGATTTGGAGAGGGATCGCAGAGCATTGTCGTTTCAGGCTAATATGTTGACCCGCCGGTTCGTCCAATGTACTGCCCGATCAAAGTGACGCTGTTTAATATATATTGCACATCACTGTACTCAGGGAGTCTGTGGGTCAGCTACATCCGAAAGGCTAGCAATGATCTGCGGGTCCAGTATGACAATGCATTTAAAGTGCTTATGTTGGAATCTTATGGGAGATAACTTATATGTCTTGTTTTTTTGCAGGGTGTGTATGATTTGAAAAATCTGACCTTCACTAATATACCCAAAGGCTTCCCGTTTCCTAAAGGCCGTCTCTACTGCAATCTATCAATTACTATAGATGGTGTGACCAAATTGGTAGGTAACGGCAGCATTGATGCTGAGATAAAAGTGGCGAAAATAAGAAAACACTAAAAGAAGAAAAAAATGTATTAGTAACATATCAAATATGTATTAAAATAATATGAATTACTACCTACTAAGTCTGTTTTATTAACACTTATTACTTAAACATTTTAAATAGCGAGCACAGTTGTACGTGTTCTGTGAAAATGTCATGAAAGTCAAAGTATAAGTCAAATCGTTTATTTCAATTAAACCATTAATGACTATTTTAAATGTGAAAATTTGGAAGTAAAAAGAAGAATTGAATGCAGTTACTTTCTAAAAGGTAGTTTTATAATAGATAAGAATGAACAAGAAATTTCATATTTTTTGGGGTTTAATTATTAAAAAGAAAAAAATATGTACTGCGACACCTCCTTTTTCTCGATTTGTGAACACTGGAGGCCCAGTGGTAACGGCAGAGCAGTGGTGGCCCAGTGGTAACAGTTCCAACTTATGAGTTTTAGGTCAAGAGTTCGAAGCCCAAACAGGCACTTTACTTTGTTTAAATTTTTCATCACCACTGCTCTCAAAACGGTGAAAAAAAAACATCGTGAGGAAACCATGTTCTAGAACCAAAAATTTGAAGATATGTGACATCCGCCAACCCGCACTGGGCCCGCGTGATGGATTATGGCCCACTCTCTATCATAGAGAGGAGGCCTGTGTCCCAGCAGTGGAAACATTATAGGCTGATTATGTTACGTGAACACAAATATATGGAACAGCTAAGTTTATGTGAGATTTGAACCACAAAAAATGTGGTTCATGATGATGAGTATGACCCCTTTTTAAGTTTAGGATAAAATAAAACTAATAGGCTAATTTGTTGATAATAATAATTATATTTTTAGGAACCAGAAGTAGAGATAAATAAAAAAAAACAATAATCACGCAGATTTTAATAATTTTCTTAACATTTAATGAATTTGAAATAAACACATCAAAATCACATTAGCAAACAACCGTTAATTTTATAACACATGTACAAATTCAAAATAACGACAAATAGCAAATAGTGAAGATTGCCTGACAACCTCGCCGTTCGAAAGCAGACCGACAAAATGACCGATCTACTTTTTTTTTTTTTTTTTTTATTTTTTTTTATGTATGGCATCTCGTAGTTGACCTTGAGAGGTCGTGACTACTTAACCGGACTTTCCTGTGGCTGCCTTAAGCGAACTCAAAGCCTCCAGCCAGGGGCGAATTACTTATAGTACTAAGCGACTGCACGCTAAGGGCACCCCCTGTGGGGTACGGACCTCGGCTTAGGGCGTCGCTGGGGGGAGGACAGCAAGATGGGACAGGCTGGATCTGGATAATATTATTATTATTAATCGGGGAATTTAAAGCTACAGGCTCAGCTGCGGCGCGGGCTGGCACTTCTTCGAGCAAGGGTCGGGGGGGACAATTACGTCGGGGTTTACGCGAGGGACCTCGGCGGCGAGGTCGGAACGTAGGTCGGTGTGTTTTGTGCACTGTACTCGTTGCCCTATTGCTTTCCTGGAGGAGGGTAATGGGGTCATCGGGGTCGGAGAGGGTATGCCTTGGACGGCGAATAGAGCTAATGGTGGAGGGCCTATAACTGGCGGCCTGCACAACCAGAGGGTTGCGGTGGGTGGTGGCGGAGTCGAAGAAGCGCTTCGTGATGCGCTTCATGAACTGCTTGATGGTGGGGATTCTAAGATCGAGATGGAGGATCTCGTTTCGGACGAACCAGGGGGCTCCCGTTGCCTTTCGGAGGAAACGGTTTTGGAGGGACTGCATCCTGTGGATGTGGTGGGGTTTAGCGTGTGCGAAGACTGCACAGGCATAAGTCATGATGGGACGGATGCACGCTGTGTAAATACGCAATTTGCCCTTAAGGGACAATTTGCTGCGCGCATTTAGGACGGAGTGAAGTCTACCGAGAGCAAAAGCGGCACGCGAACGCACCTGCTTGATGTGCTCTGAGAACGAGAGATGGTGGTCAAGGGTCACGCCTAGGTATTTGGCTCGCTTCTCCCAAGGGATAGGCTTGCCGAACATGGTGAGCGGTCGGGGGGCGATGAGGTTTTTACGCTGTTTGGTGAAGAGAACAGCCTGACTTTTGTCGGGATTGACCTCGATTCTCCACTTTCTAAACCAAGCGCCAAGCTTGTTGACCTCGGTCTGGAGAGTGCGAGATATGTGGTCGTGGACTAACCCGGTGTAGTAGATGGCCGTGTCGTCTGCGAACAGAGCCAACTGCGCCTTTCTACTTTTCGGGATGTCGCTGGTGAAGAGAGTGAAAATGAGAGGGGATAGTACAGAGCCCTGAGGGACGCCTGCACGGATAGGGTGAGGGGAGGATAGCGCTCCTTCGATGCGATAGCGGAAGGTGCGGTTCGACAAGAAGTCTCGTAAGATGAGCACGAGACGATCGGGCACACCGAGTTTGTAGAGCTTATATAATAAGCCGTTGTGCCAGACCTTGTCGAACGCTTTCGCTATATCGAAGAATACAGCACCGGTCGTAAGACCACGTTGAAAGCCGTGGCTTATGTGTTCAACGATGCGGTGGACCTGTTGGACGCAAGAATGTTGGGCTCTAAAGCCGAACTGCTGGTCGGGGATGAGGCCCTTTGTTTCCGCAAAATCTCTGAGGCGCTTTAAGATAAGCCTGTCATAGATTTTGCCGAAGACATTGAGCAGACTGATGGGCCGGTAGCTGGTGGGCTCCGTTTTCGGCTTACCGGGCTTCGGTATGCCGATGACGGTGGCCTTCTTCCACTCTTGTGGGAAGATGTTATTGCTCAGGGCTCCATTGAAGATAGTGGCCATGAGCATTATGAGGTGAGCGGGGAACAGTTGGAGCACCCTATTTGTGATTCCGTCTGAGCCGGGGGCTTTGCGAGGTTTTAGACCCTTGATGATATCATGCACTTCGTCTGGAGTGACGGGAGGCAGAGGATAGTCAGGGTCTTCAACGGGCGGGAGGGAGGCTCTACGTTCGACTTCCGCGTCGACCTGGGACAGGTGAGCTTGGTCTACTGGTTGAGAGCTAGGTGAGCATTGAGCCTCAAGACTATCGGCTAGGCATTCTGCCTTGTCGACGTCATCGAAAGCGATGGTCTTGTCGGGGCGCACCAGGGGGGGCATTGAGACGACTTCGTCGGATTTGAGTTTCCTCTGAAGGTCCCAGAACGCTCGGTGAGTGGGCTCTAGCTCGCTCAGCATCTTGTCCCATCCAGCGTCACGCAGCTCCGATAGGCGTGTCTTTACAGATCTCTGTAAATAGCGCATATGGGCTTTGTTCGCGTGGTTGGGAAAGTTACTGTACGCACGGACAGCCGCGTTCTTCTCATTCAACAGTTCGCGTACATCGTCCGGGAGCTTCCAGCGATGGTCGTCCATCGCCGGAACCTCCCTTGAACAGTCGTTCAGGACTGATTGTACGTGCACTGTGAATGAGTCGATCGCGGCTGTCGTGTCAGCGATAGAGTCGAAGTGGTCGGGAATGGAGTCTAGTCGGGGACCTAACGTGGTGGATTTCAGGCAGTCGCTTACTTTCCTCCAGTCTGTAACTAACTTGGTGAGAGGGGGTCTATCAGGGTCATGGAGACCTAGGCGTGGTGCCAGCTTTACAACAACTGGACGGTGGTCAGAGGAGAGTTCGTCAAGCGCCTCTATAGAGTCCAACCGTAGGTTGATACTCTTCAGAAGCGCTATGTCAAGTACGTCGGGGGTTTGGTTAGGGTCGTGGGGAAAGTGAGTGGGAGTCATCGGGGCGATGATGTCGAAGTTGAGGATGGGACATAGGTCAAACAGGTGTCTGCCTCTGGTGGAGGTCCTGGTGCTGTTCCAAGCATGATGTTTGGCGTTGAGATCGCCCGCTATGATAACGGAGTCACTCAGGCCAAGTAGAATGGAAAGGTCGTCAGAGAGGGGGGGAAGGGCTAACTCCGATGAGGAACCGGGGGGAACATAGGCCGATACTATGGTGATCGGTTGATGGCCAGTCATGCCTAGCTTGCATATGGACACTTCTAAACGCGAGAGAGGGGGCGGGTCCATTGGGATGCAGTGGAGGGTTGATCTGAAATAAATTAGGGTGCCGCCCCTGTGACATCTAGTCCTGTCATTGCGAACTATACGATAGTTGGCAATTGACGGGTTTCGACGGCTGGGCTTTAAGAATGTTTCCTGTAATAGGAGAATATCAATTTGGTGGTCGCGGAGGAAAGCAGCGATTTCATCGCGTTGATTTATCATGCCATTGGCATTAAAGAAGCCTAACTTTAGGGATCGGGGTTTGGTACGTGCCTTCGGTTGTAAATCCATTATTTGGGTTTCGCGAAGTTTTCCAGGGCTTGCGTTATCTCTGGATACGCGTGGAAGATACGCTGTATCTGGGCGAGATCGCAGGAATTACGGGCGGCAACGAGCTCGTTGGCCATTTTGCGCGCGCGGGGCGTAAAAAATAGAGCGAAGGTCCCAGAGATCACGCTGAACGGATCTACTGGGATGGACGGGATGGACGGGCCGACCACCGGGGTGGTTGAAGCGGCGACGGGCCGTGGCGCAGCGGTTGCGGCAGCGGCCACGGGAGCGGGCGCGGGCCTCGCGGGTTGGACAGGCGCGGAGACGCGGATGCGGGGGTCCATCAGCGGTCTGATGGGAGGCGGGGTGGGTCTGGGCTGAACCATAGCAGGGAACGCCTGCTGATGATTCATCGCATTCCAAGGGCTAGGCCTTTGCGGGCTTAGCCTCAGGGGGAGTTGGGGGAATGTCTGTGATGGGGGGGGGAAGAACCCATATGATGGGCACTCTCTCTGCTGGCGGGCGTCTGCACGTTTCACCAGTTTTGATGAGGACGTCTTGGGGGCCATACGACAGCCCCGGTAGTTTGCCGGGTGCCCAGCCTCACCGCACAGTACGCAGCTGGGCGGCTCGGTGCACAAAGACCGGTCTTTAGGGCGGGGGCAGTCCGAAGTGCCATGCTCCCCCAGGCACTTGACGCACCTGGGAGTCGCATGGCAGTTCTTCTGCGCATGCCCGTATAACTGGCAACGGTGACATTGCCCGACGACGCCGCTCTTGCGGGGCTTCTCGATGACGAGGCCCGTGAGATGGCATATAGAAGTGACTTTAAATATAGGGTGATGCCCTTCGAACGGGGGGCATACGACAAGGATCATATCGTATGCCGAGCCCCCCCTGGCGCGGTGCATGCGATGCACCTCGTCCACGGGGACGCCTTGAGACTCAAGGTCGGCCTTGATGTCGGCTGTGGGGATTTCTTTCGGGATCCTATGGATCACCACGCGGATCTGGCGTTCCTCGGGGAGCGAGTAGGTGTGGTATGACACACCTCTCGCCCGGAGGACTCTGGTTAGGTCCCTATAGTCGCGGGACGTAGGGACGGTAATTTCAATGCCCTGTTGGGTCGCGGTGGCTTTAGAGAAGCCGATTTTTTGTTCGACGCACCATTTGGATACGTCCAACCATCTTGTTTTGTCTTGCAAGATTACAGGAGGGGGAGGGGGGATCTTTTTAGGGGCCGGAGTGGCCGGAGTGTCCTTAGCGGACGAAGCGGTCGGGGTGGGGATAGTAGCGGAGGGCGCCACAGATACAGGGGGAGTGGGGGCAGAGAGAACCTCCGTGGCGGCTATTTTAGTCGCCTGCGAGGACGTCGCCTTCCTCTGTTTCCTCTTTTTCCCCTTTCCGGTGACGGCCACGAAGCCGTCGTCCTCGGAAGAGGGAGCGGAGTGGGCAGAGGAAGAGTCGACTGACTCTACGTCAGAGTAGGAAAAAGTTGTCGGGCACCTCTTGTCTTGCGACAAGGGCTCCTCTATGTCCATGGACACTGAGGGGCTAGGAGGGATCACGGTCGTGGTCGATGCGGGGGTCAGAGCATCGCTGAAGTCAGCGATGGAGTCGGTTGAAAGCGGCTGGCTAAGAGCCGCAAACCTAGCGCCATATTTGGCGAGGAAGTCTGGGTCCTTGAAGAGGACCTCTTTGAAGAACGCCAGAATTAAGGCGTCCTCCATGATGGGGGAGGGGGGGGGATTACGGGGGCGAAATCTTGGAATCTAAATTCCTCCTAACATAGACCTAACGGCCCTAAACCTAACTCCCCGGGTGGATAGGCCCGGGGATGAGTCGCCCTCCCTGTCGGGTGCAGACAGGGAGGTGAGTACCTAATTGTGAGACCTAAGCTTGTAACCCTTTGCCAGTCTTAATGTGCAAAGGGGCCCTGAACCAGTCTAGCGCGAAGGGTGTAGACACACCCTAAAGACGCTAGGTGAGTAGCTGAAAAGGAAATCAGTGCACCAGAGCCGACTAGGAGATCCCCCAAGGCCGGTTAACTCTGGGACCCTTCCAATTAACTGCCTAGCCCTGAAGGGGTTCGGCGGGTGTATTGGGACAACAACACCCCACTCGGTTTCGTTGGCACCGTCAGGTATCCACCGAGGACCACGAAACAGTGGATTTAGCCCAGAGGGGGCCTATGAGCTACTCTGACACTTTTTCTGTTAAAGAATTACTTGCCTTGAAAAAGGCACTTTTTGAGATCAATACGGCCGATTAATAAAATTAATCGACCGTGGATCGGTAGTAGTCGGCGACTACTGAGAGTTACGGCAGCGTAACGAGATCCGGAATTCGAGAGCGCAGTGATCGAGTGCAGCGAGCGGGAGCGGCAGCACGTCCGTTCACGGCGGGTGTCGAGCGCGGAATGATCGACCGATCTACTCGCAGAACGGTCCTTTTATAGTGTGGCTGTCAAATGATGAGACTGAATGCTATCTGTCATGGCGTCGATCCTAATACGGCCTCTCCTGATCGTGCGCCGTCCTCGGCTGCACCAGGGACTCCTTCCTTGGAAGCACTGGCAGGTACGGCGAGAGTTTGATCGCCGTATTCGTCTGAATTGGTCCCGTCTGTACTCGGAGCACCAGAAGGACCAGCAGGAGCACCTGTAACCTCACCAGCATTGTCAGGGTTGTCGTCATTACAATCTGTGTGAGAAACAAGTGGTTACGGTATATACGTGACGACATACACCGATGCCTATTCTGTTATTCATCACGCATACAAGGCCCTCATACAGAAATCCACTTTCACACCCAAAATTAAAGCACTTTGCTTTCAAAAGTATGCATACATCTTCACACATTATATCTCACCCATACTCCTACAAGAACAAGTCCACACATTTATGTTTCTATAGGACTCCAGTTACACATAGGTACACTATGTGTCTACAGAATTAGTGTTCAGATACACATACATAATGTGTCTGCAGGACCAATGTCCAATACACATACATAATGTGTCTGCAGGACGAATGTCCAATACACATACATAGTGTGTCTGCAGGACCAATGTCCAATACACATACATAATGTGTCTGCAGGACCAATGTCCAATACACATACATAATGTGTCTGCAGGACGAATGTCCAATACACATACATAATGTGTCTGCAGGACCAATGTCCAATACACATACATAGTGTGTCTGCAGGACCAATGTCCAATACACATACATAATGTGTCTGCAGGACCAACGTCCAATACACATACATAATGTGTCTGCAGGACCAATGTCCAATACACATACATAATATGGCTGCAGGACCAATGTCCAATACACATACATAATGTGTCTGCAGGACCAATGTCCAATACACATACATAATGTGTCTGCAGGACCAATGTCCAATACACATACATAATGTGTCTGCAGGACCAATGTCCAATACACATACATAATGTGTCAGCAGGACCAACGTCCAATACACATACATAATGTGTCTGCAGGACCAATGTCCAATACACATACATAATGTGTCTGCAGGACCAATGTCCAATACACATACATAATGTGTCTGCAGGACCAATGTCCAATACACATACATAATATGTGTCTGCAGGACGTAAACGTCCAAAACACATACATAATGTATCTGCGGGGCTCACGTTAACAACATAACCGCTTGGCCTTTCCACTTCAGTGTCGTAACCAGTAACCACTTGGGATAAGCTTTTCACCACCAGCCAGATACACACCAGGTATGCGTTATTATATAGCTGAAACATAAACAACAGTTAGACATTTTAATTACTCTCAAAGAAAGTAGTACAACTCTCGGGACACCACTCGCCTTTCCAGGGTACCATACACTGAGCTGCGGCCTGAGTTGTCTTACCTCTAGCTCTACTTAACAATTTCAGCTCGTAACGATCACTTGGTAACGTTTTAGTTACGCGGTATGTACCCCTCATGTCAGGGTCAAACTTCCCAATGGACTGAGAATATTTTATTACGAACACCTGATCGTTAACCTGGAAAACCCTTGGTTGGTGTCTTTGACGATTTACCCGAACGTTTTGTCTATCTTGATTTTTGTCAAGAGATTTTTTAGCAGAGCTCCTGCTGAGTTCCCTCATGGCTTCTCGATTTGGACTGGAGTTCTCGACGGCAACGTCACGGATTAGCGCACGAATTACAGGAGTGGTCGCCTTAGTACCAATTAACAGATACAGAGCTGAGTACTGCGTGGTTTTTCTTTTTTGCTTGGTAACATTTAAAACTAACTGAATTTTACATAAACTATCAGACCAAATGGAATTATAATTACTACTCTCGACAAGAATCATATTAAGGATGGTCCTTACATAACGCTCGACTTGCCCGTTGGACTGATGCATTTCGGGCGTCATGCAATGTATTTCACAACCCATTTCAGATATCCAGCTGGTAAAAACTGACGCTTCAAATATGCGACCACGGTCACATACTATCAGCTTGGATATTCCAAATAAAGATATAGCGCTATTGAAAACTCGTTTTAATTCGCTTGCATCTTGTCTGTACATGGGATAGAGCAAACAAAATTTGGTAAAATAATCGACCAAAACAAGTACTATATCCGTTTGAATCGGGTAAAGGGCCTAATGCATCAACTTGAACCGTGTTGAAATGCATGTCTGATTTATCCCATGACGTAATAGGCTGACGAGGGGCTCTTGGAACACGTCTCTTGGAAATGCAAATTAGGCAATCGGAAGTATACTTTCTAACAAATTGTTTCAGTCCAGGGAACCGGAAATGTTTTAGAATAAGGTCATAAGTTTTATCAGTCCCCATGCGCTCGTGCTCGTCGTGAAAAACACGTAAAAAAACTGAGCCGGTGCCCTTTAGGGATATAACATAGCAAGCGCGACTCCTCATCAATAGGTGAATAGTGATAATAGAGCACATCGTTCTGCCACGTATCGACTAGAGTCCAAGAGACTATCCCTCAATATTTGGATGAGATTGACAGATCAGCCGACCGGGCTATTTGTGCCCAATTCAATGGTCTATCAAAGTTATTGACTTGCAACGTTGGTGGATTTCTGCTTAAATAATCCACGTGACCCATCATCACGCCCTTTTGATATTCAAAGTTGAAACCCTGTAGATAAATCCACCAGCGTGCAATCCGAGGAAGGAGATCCTTCTTACGGTCGGTAGCCTTCAAAGCATTGCAATCGGTTACGATCTTAAAAGTTATCCCGATCAAAGAATGACGAAAGTGTTGCAGTGCTTTGACGACCGCCAACGTTTACAGATCATACGAATGGTATTTTGCCTCTGCGCCCTGAGTGACTTTACTAAAATAAGCTATCACGCGAGTGATGTACCGATGAGTACAGCACCGTATCCTGCACTGCTGGCGTCAGTGTGCTTTGTCGGAATATTCGACTCAAAAATCGCAAGTTTAGACTCGCTAGTTAATCGTTTTATAAGATCTTATCGGACTTTATCTTGATCAGGTCCCCACTCAAATTTTACGTCTTTCTTTGTGAGACGCGAGATATACGCAGAGTTTGTCGCGTAACCTTCAATATAACGCCGAAAGTAACCCGCAGGGCCTAAAAACTGGCGTACTTATCTAACGTTACTAGGTATAGGTGCGTTAACTAATGCCTTGATTTTGTGGGGACTCGGCCTAACCTGTCCGTGACTAATAACGCGACCTAGGTACTCTACTTTGGCGGTAAGAAAGAAATACTTGCGCACGTTAATTGAGAACCCGGCTTTAGTCAAAGTCCTTAAGACATCGCTTAACCCTTTTACAATACGTAATCTCAATAATGAACGACGCGCGTACTCGGCGTATGACGAAAACTTGTCGGACGTTGTGTTTATAACCTCATGAAGTGTTTGGGCATAATTAATCTTTTACGGACACAACGGCTTAAATTCCTTAACGAAATAAGAACATGAGCGATCATTTGTTTATTTGTTAAGACAATTAGCAACACACGACAACCATTCTAAATTGGTCCAATGATTCACTAACCTGGCTCGTTCCACCTCATCACACCACACCTCAAAGTTATGGATAGCAGGGTCAAAGTTGGACACGTAATAATTTTGTGGCTTGGTTCGGATAGCAACGAGCGCATCCGCCAGTACTTTTGCTGCACCTGACGCACTATTATCCAGTTCCTGCCGTTGAGGTGTGTTGTCATGATTTGATGGCACTGGTGTACGTGAAACAGTCGCGGTACCTACTTTCCTCAATACCATTTAATCGCGTCATAATCGTACTCAACGCCTGTTTTACAGAACTATCACGACTACGAGATCGGGGGCAACGCGACTAGGAATCACGGTGGTGTCGACGCGATTTCTTTTGTCCTTTACGTACTCTATTAGGTGTAGTTTCGTTGGATGTACTCATACTACGCGAACGAGATGGTCGAGGCATTATGAAATTTTTAAATTAACGGTTGTTTTTATTTTTCTACGGCTTTTGAATTTAAATGGGCACAGGCCTATCCCACTTCTGATTTTAGGAACCAGAAGTAGAGATAAATAAAAAAAAACAATAATCACGCAGATTTTAATAATTTTCTTAACATTTAATGAATTTGAAATAAACACATCAAAATCACATTAGCAAACAACCGTTAATTTTATAACACATGTACAAATTCAAAATAACGACAAATAGCAAATAGTGAAGATCGCCTGACAACCTCGCCGTTCGAAAGCAGACCGACAAAATGACCGATCTACTCGCAGAACGGTCCTTTTATAGTGTGGCTGTCAAATGATGAGACTGAATGCTATCTGTCATGGCGTCGATCCTAATAATATTATAAATAAAATTTCATTGCTGCTCCTTCATCTTTGTAAATAATGGACCATAAATTATATTCAAAACAATTAAAATTGCAGTTAACTACTCAAATGACAGAGGAATGATGTTAGTCATGTTCTGTAAATATTTTCTATATAATTATACACTAATATTATAAAGAGGAAAATTTGTGAGCTTGTAAGTTTTATGTTAAAACAATAAATTTCATGCGGACTAAGTTGCGGGCAGAAGTTAGTTCATAATGAAATTAGAAACCATTACGGTCTCATTGCAAAAGATGCGAAGATACCAAGGTAAAACATGCTAAACCCAGGTTAATTCTGTGGTTTAAGAACCATATTTTTTAAAACTGAGTGTTATCTTCAGTATAATTAGCAAAATCAACGAACATCTCAAAAGATATTTGGCAAGTTATAAACAAACATAGAAATAAGCGTGTCAAACATAATACCCAAACTAATTTTAAAATCAAGTTACCTACTTGATTTTAAAATTAGTTTTGTATTATTTTTGTTCTAACATAATCTCATTAGAATATGTCAGAACCATCAATATCTATATTGTGAATATCTTTGCCCAGCAGTTCGCATTTAATTCATCAACTACTACATGCACAGGGGCTGCTAAGGATATTCTATGTAAAAGTGCAAAAAGATATTTAAAATGGTGAAAATGGTGGCTTTAAGCAATTTTTATAATAGGTGTTTTGACGAAGGATTTTTCCAGATCAACTGAAGATAGCCAAAATAATACCTAACTGTACACAAAAAAGGATCTAAAACAGACCCAAAAATATACAGACCAATTTCATTACTACTTATTCACTCAAAAAATCACGCCAGTCTTTTGAACGCCAGACTCCGGATACCTAAGTTCTTAAGCACCAATGGTGTATCACACGACATTTAAGGGACGCCGTTAGCAGGTTGACGACGAATAGAAAGTAGCTGGCTTTTCTTTGCATTTGACACGGTGGATCATAAATTACTGCTATAAAATCTTGAGCACTACGGTGTCAGGGGTAAAGTATCGCACATTGAAAGGTTCTGTAGTTACTTGGTATGAATTTATCCCAAAAACAAACTTAACATCGTTGTTGAAAAACATGTTCTCCCATATACATCGATATACGTTAAGTTGGTCGACTGTTACTTGTTAACTTGTAAAGTCTACTTAGCTGTGATATTTTATCTTTTAATTTCATTATATTTACTACTGCCATGATTTTTTTCATACCTCCATAAACAACCGTTTTGTTAGAGCCCCCCCGGCTCTAACAAAATTAGCAGTTTCAAGCTTAGCCCAGAGACCAGGTGGTTGAGTATTGAATTGAAAAGAATCAACAAACTATCTTAAATACAGTATAATTATAAATTTAATGGTCTACAATATTGAAGTACACGGTAGCCTTTACGGGTCTACCATCTTATAAGTACTTTAAAACCTACTATTGCCAGCCAGCTAACAGTTCAGTATTTAAAGCTAAGGTCGTGGGGAGTTGGAGATAAACCCAGTTCTGTTCCGTTTTAAAAGTTCTAATTTAAATATTGTCGTTTAACCTTCCAATTATTATTAATTTGATTTATTAATTAATGGGCGCCAGGGACTTTGAGAGTCCCGGATCCCAGAGCAGACGAAGGTGTCCAATATACTTCTGGATGTCGAACCCAAGATCCTCAATTTAAATTTAGTTGCAAGACCAGTTTCCACTATTGAAAACCGGACTGCGGTAAACAATTGGTTCCTACGGAAACCGTATTATTATGAAGAAATAATTTAAGGTATAAAAAAAACCGTCCCGCCTGCGCTTTCGCTAGACGGGCTCTGCCAGCCGCACAGTCGTCTCCACGAGAGGCTTCGAGCTGACTCGAGGAACGGGTCTCGCGTCCAGGCCCAAACCTCTCCTCTGGATCCTGGCGGCGACACGAATCTCTCGAGATGCCTCTCCTGGAATGGACAATACGGGGACCTAATAATATAAGGGAAACTAATGTACCTTCCTGGAGGTGACTAAGCTTGGAAATCTAAAAGGCTAACACATTAGCCGGTTAACATGGCCTTGTTTCAAAACAACATAAAGAGTTACGACTTCTGTTTGCCTGATCCTGAGTGGTGGGACAATAGGAATGAGGATTACCCACATGGCATCCATCAACTCCACAACAAGGACTTGTTGCGTTCCCCTGAACAAGAATCTAATCCATTGTTAACACTGAGGAATATCCTATGAAATATCTAAGGCAAATAGTCAGCAGGTGAAGTACTCACAGTTGGCTTACGGAAAAAGCACTTGACTGTAAGATCCTCGACTGGCTGGACAGGGGTCTGCGTATGCGCAATTTGGAATCCTGTAATAAATATCCATGGATCACGAGAATATCCTTTTAACAACCAGGGAAGGGCTCACAGACCACTTCTAAGCACTATTACCACAAAATCCTTACCTTTTAAAACATGGAATTAGTTTTCAAGTATCACTCAAGCGTGTTCAAGGGCAAATAGACGCCACCACTCTTTAATAATCCTATCACGGATAACAAACCGGAAATAGACTGACTATCTCAGAAATCTCCCCTTTTTCAGGTAAAACGATTATAAGATAAATATTACACCAAGATAATAAATTCTTGAAAATCACTAACAACATTCCAACGTGACGTTTAAACTCTGAAACAATAAGAATCTTCATGATCTAGACCAACATACAAATTATTTATAGTTCCCAATTCTAAAACTTGTCTTGATCGGGGTAATTATTCCGAAATATTAATTGGGGTAATTATCAACGTACTATCGGCCAAACTTCCGCATGCTCACCTCTAAGGCGATAATCGTACAGCACGGCTTACGACTCGATCGCCCGATGCAAGCGTTTTGACCAATGGGATGAACGAAACGTATTTTAGTCGTGTTCGTTATAACGTAATTATGTATAGAAGTGTGACACTCATACTAGGCGCGTGTTATGCTCACTTGTTGTGAGATCATTTTTAATGGTCTCGGCCAGCGAGAGCTCTTTATGAATTATTATTGTTGACAAGAAGTAATTTCGTACTCATATCTTCCGTTTGGTTTAGAAAATGTAATATGCTGTATATGATGTAGTATTGCTATATTTAATTAGTATCAATAATAAAATATTTCCATAAAAAATATAATAATTTGGAATAAGGAATTTCAAACAACAAATTATGTCTATTCTATACACTTTGATATTTACCTCTCTCCGACACATGGCTATGCTCTGTCGGGTATATAAATTTAGTTATTTATCATTACTTTCACTGCCTCTCCAATTTTCGCGATGTCCTATGCGATGCCGGCAAACAAATCGCAGCGAACACGCTAGGTGCGTTAACCGACACTGCATAAAGGTATAAAATGTTTATATTGACATTTTTGTGTTTTATAAGCGTGCGACTTGTTACTTGTGCAGTGCTATTGGAAAGTAAATAACTGCATTTAAATGTGTTTAAACTTGGGAACTTAAAGCTTAATATCACGCATATCGATCCCTGAATCGAAAAATTGCTTTGAAAATCAGCAATATTCTTGAACGGCCAATCGAATGATACACCTATGGGATAGGAGAAAAAAGTTATCATCGCCACTTTACGTGCAAAGGACGTACCCTAAAAAAATGTTTTTCAAGATTTTAGTTTACTACTTTGTTGGCGTGATTAATATGTATACCCATGCCAAATTACAGTATTCTAGTAGTAAGAGTCTGTGAGCTAAGCCAGGGACAGACAGACAGACGGACAATGCGAAACTTTAAGGGTTCCTTGTTGACTACGGAACCCTAAAAAGGAGCAAGTTACGTAGTTTTGTTAGAAATTGACAACATTTGGTATATTTTTCTTTTATTGCTCTGTTTTGATTGAAATAGCAAAATTACAGTAGTGTTTGAACCAATAGTTGACGCAGTTTTTCAGAGATTTTTGTTTATTGCTGTCGCAACTTTTGCAACTGCAATAAAAATAAGTTCATTATCTAAGTACCATTGTTATTGGTCGACAACCGGTTAAACAATAGGACGGCTTAATAGAAGGGCCATAAAATACGGTCATAAAAAATGACAAAATATTTCTTCAACACACTTGCTTGTAAAGTGACTCTTATAGCAACGCATTTAGGTTCATAATTCAGCGTTTATTACACTAGTATTTTTACTTTACAGTTATTTTTCTCAATCTCCGCAAAGAGTTTTTATATCTAAAAACAATGAATATTTTTGAGAATAAATAAACTATTTTAGGATACATTTATGATAAATCAATCATCAAAATTATTATCATTTCTTCAAATGATATATTTTTCACTACGAATTTACCTTAATTTGCGTATTCAAAACTTTATTTTGTTTTTATTATATTTTTATATGGGCTGTTCAGCGGTTTTGCCGTGCCTTTATTTACACCTGGACGCGCATCGCTAGCGTGGCGCGTGGAAGAAACGAAACCAGCACGCCATTTTCTATAAATACTCGTTAACGTTTTCGTTGTGTGGTTAATTATTATCAAAAATGTTGACTTCAAGTAGGGAAGAAGAGCGAAGAGCAACACGTAGATTTGACCACCCCCGGAAATTAAATCGAGGCACGAAACGCGAGTGACACGCCTTTTGCCACCAAAATCTAGAGAGAAATACCTAGCGGCCTACGAAACTATAATAACAATACAAGTCTGTTTTTTCCTCTCAAGTTGAAAACCATCGTATGAAACGCGTGTGTATTGATAATTACTCACTCGGCGCCCTTATCGCGCTCGTCTTCGGCTCGCGCGAACAATACCGGTTCAAGTGTAGTTAGTAACCAACATCACACACTTGTATCATAATGTACTAGTATGTCTGTTGTTATTTTTTGTTACCCGCCCAATACTCACACAAATGCATATTGCCTCTAATTGGACGAAACCAGGAAGAGGTGTGGTCTGTCACTAGCTGCGCTTGCCGCAGAAATATTTTCTTAAGTGAGCATGCTTAAGTTTTGCCGATAGTACAACCTGGCTACATTATGTCAAAGATATGTCACAGACTAAAAATGGATTTATTTGACAACGAAGTTTCTAGAAAAAAGTCTATATTGAAAAAACTATTTCTTTTCCGCTTTCGGTTATTTACTTTATTTTTAATTGAAACTGAAAGCTGAAAATTACTAAGGATTGCTCCATATGAGATTAATTCGATGGTTGGCAATCAATAAGTTCAATTATCGATTAAACTACAACTGTGAATCGGCGAGTAACAGATGTCGTTTCTAAACGTCAGAAACTGACGTTCGACTGGATGACAGTTGGAATGTAAACATTATATTTATTGTTCTAATTAATTGTGAAAACCTGTATAACAGGGTTTAGAAAATTGATTTAATGCTAGAAAGTATTTACTAAAGAGTCCAGTGATGAAATATAGTTGAAGGAATGAGTCCTTCTATCAAGTGCAGGCCAAAGTTATTTGTACAAACTACATTGAAATATATTACTCAGAAACCTCATAAGGTACTACTAATGTTTTCAGGTAAATGCTACTTTACTTATTAGTAATGCAGCTGTGTAATAGCAACCCTTGGTAGGTACTCAAATTTACAACGTAACAGTACCTCCCCAACCACCAGAGATTTGACCCCTAGGGCAAATCTCGACGCTGGCCCTCCAGCGTCAAAGCAGACTCCAAGAGCCATGCACATCTACAAAAATCTACAACGTTCAAGCCTGAAAACAGGAACAGAGAAAGAAAATAAACAAAATATGTGGAAGCCGGTGTACGATTTCTATTTGTCATAGCTGATGTAAACATAAATGATATTATATAGGTAGATAAGGTATATACATAAACAATACAGAATTCTTGTTACACTTCAAATATAGAGTAACAGACCGCTCAATTTGGCGTCATTGTAGTAGGCTTTGGTTGTCGGGTCTACAATTCCGCCCGTGTTTTATGGCTTATTTTTAATTATCCATGTAACCTATATGAAATATACTAATTTGGGTTTTCATTTTAAACTACATAAACCTACGACCTAAAAGAGTTCTGGTCACACTTCAAGTGTAGAGTAACAACCCGCTCTATAAGGCGGCATTGTAGATGGCTTTGGTTAACGAGTCTACAATTCCGCCCGTGTTTTATGGCTCATTTATTGTTATCCATGTGACCTGTATAACATATACTATTTCTCCTGGAGCGAGTCTAATCCATTTACAAACATATAAAAGACAAGCTCCAAAAAGAGTAAAAATATAAGTCTGACCTACTATATTTATATAGGAGAGACCACCCTACTCCATCGTACACCACCTTTCACAATGAGTTGACTGCCGATGATAAGGCTGAGCTGGTACACAAATACACAATACACCAAAAGAAATAAAATGCTACAAAATAATGAAAATTGGCTAACCTTCATCCATAAAATGAATGAGACGGTTATTCGCCCCTATAAAAAAAATACCATCTTAAAACCACGCCCGCCATTATGGCCTCCAATCTCAGGACTATCATTATGCTGCCTTACAGCAGGCCGGAGGTTTTATACACTCTACAGGCGTGTCAATACTGCAACAACCACATACTACAAACAACTTTAAACAATCGCCTTCTCTACTCCATATAGCTCACAAATGTGAACCTACTGTTTTCTAGCACCGTGCATATACAGCCACCAATGCTATAATAAAAACCAGCAACCCCAAGGCATATAAGGCCCTCAATGGTCACTGCGACCAACGAATTTAAATTTTATTTTAAATTCAAAGAAAATATACAAAAAAAAAATAATCCTTGCTACATGGTGATTTAAAACCCTTGATATGCCATGTGCCAAGGTTTTTACCGGAACTACAGCCTTCCAATTCATACACTAAGGGTGAAAGTTTTTTCCTAATTATATGTACCATCTCTCATATTTAGGTGCTAATTTGGCCATAAAGAATTTGGAGGCGTCACTCTGGGGATATGTTTTCTTCCACACAGTGTCGCGTACCTCAAACTCCGCGTGCCTCCTACTACTATTATAATAATGAGCACTACACTCATGTGATTTGATGAGCGCGTCCTTTACTTTATTGAAGATACTATCCAATGCCCCTAGCTGATTTGCATATGCACTGCGGGAAGCGCAGGCTAGAGTGGGCTGTCCAACGGTATCATTGCCGAAGACATCACCACATCTAACTGCCTCTCTGCCATGTACTAGGAAGAACGGTGTAAAACGAGTGACTGCATTTGTGGAGGTGTTCATAGCGAATTGGATCTTTGAGATGTTCACATCCCAGGATCGATGATCATCCTCCACGAGAATTGATACCGCGGTCATTATGGTACGGTGGCGTTCCACGGTGTTCACGCTTGGCCAATAACGAGGTGTGAAGTGGACTTGAGGTATTTTGTACCTCTCTAATAGTGAACGAATCTCATTACCCGTGAATTGCGTCCCGTTGTTTGCTATCACCGTACGGGGTATACCGTGTACCAGGAAAACGCCGTCTTCTAGTTTCTGTGCCTTACCAACAGCTCTACGTAAAGGAAACAGTAAACAGTACTTCGTAAAACAGCACACGTCAACTACGAGATATGTGAATCCCGCTCTAGACCGTGGCAATGGACCTACTAAGTCAATGCTTATATGTGGTTTCAAATGGTTTGGAGCACTCACAGCAGATCGGGAGGAGGTAATTGTGAGTGTTTATATGCGGCGCACGTATCGCATTTACCAACGTAGCTAATCACATCCTTATACATGTTAGGCCAGTAGTATCGGAGTGCAAGTCCTTTATAGGTTTTATACACTCCAAAATGTGGTGATAATTCGCCACTCTGGTGACTCTTCAATAATTCTTGACGATTGCCCTCCGGTACTACCTGCTTCCAATCATAGTTACTAGCCACCCCGAATTTATTTTTTGAATAACGGTATAGTTTATCCTCCTTAATACTAAAGTTAGGGCACGATCTGGGCGTACTGACACATTTATCCCACAACCCTTTAAACCAAGTGTCCGTGTCAGGGACTCTAATTTCCAGCACCACAACGCCACGAGATAAGGCATCTGGAACCACATTATCCCTGCCCTTGCAGTGTTCAATGGTAAAGTTATAAGGTGATAACCGATAACCCCAACGAGCTAATCGACCAGAGGGATTGGTTAAATTAAAGAACCATTTTAAACTAGAGTGGTCTGTTATCACTTTAAACGCAGGACCGCCTTTAGAAGGACTCATTCCTTCAACTATATTTCGTCACTGGACTCTTTAGTAAACACTTTCTAACATTAAAACAATTTTCTAAATCCTGTTATACAGGTTTTCATAATTAATTAGAACAATAAATATAATGTTTACATTCCAACTGTCATCCAGTCGAACGTCAGTTTCTGACGTTTAGAAACGACATCTGTTACTCGCCGATTCACAGTTGTAGTTTAATCGATAATTGAACTTATTGATTGCCAACCATCGAATTAATCTCATATGGAGCAATCCTTAATAATTTTCAGCTTTCAGTAAAAATTAAAAAGAAAGTAAATAACCGAAAGCGGAAATGAAATAGTTTTTTCAATATAGACTTTTTTCTAGAAACTTCGTTGTCAAATAAATCCATTTTTAATCTGTGACATATCTTTGACATAATGTAGCCAGGTTGTACGTTGATAATTACCCCAATTAATATTTCGGAATAATTACCCCGACCAAGACAAGTTTTAGAATTGGGAACTATAAATAATTTGTTTGTTGGTCTAGATCATGAAAACGTCATGTTGGAATGTTGTTAGTGATTTTCAAGAATTTATTATCTTGGTGTAATATTTATCTTATAATCGTTTTACCTGAAAAAGGGGAGATTTCTGAGATAGTCAGTCTATTTCCGGTTTGTTATCCGTGACAGGATTATTAAAGAGTGGTGGCATCTATTTGCCCTTGAACACGCTTGAGTGATACTTGAAAACTAATTCCATGTTTTAAAAGGTAAGGATTTTGTGGTAATAGTGCTTAGAAGTGGTCTTTGAGCCCTTCCCTGGTTGTTAAAAGGATATTCTCGTGATCCATGGATATTTATTACAGCATTCCAAATTGCGCATACACAGACCCCTGTCCAGCCAGTCGAGGATCTTACAGTCAAGTGCTTTTTCCGTAAGCCAACCGTGAGTACCTCACCTGCTGACTATTTGCCTTAGATATTTCATAGGATATTCCTCAGTGTTAACAATGGATTAGATTCTTGTTCAGGGGTACGCAACAAGTCCTCATTGTGGAGTTGATGGATGCCACGTGGGTAATCCTCATTCCTATTGTCCCACCACTCAGGATCAGGCAAACAGAAGTCGTAACTCTTTATGTTGTATTTGAAACAAGGCCATGTTAACCGGCTAATGTGTTAGCCTTTTAGATTTCCAAGCTCAGTCACCTCCAGGAAGGTACATTAGTTTCCCTTATATTATTAGGTCCCCGTATTGTCAATTCCAGGAGAGGCACCTCGAGGGATTCGTGTCGCCGCCAGGATCCAGAGGAGAGTCTGGGGCCTGGACGCGAGACCCGTTCCTCGAGTCAGCTCGAAGCCTCTCGTGGAGACAACTGTGCGGCTGGCAGAGCCCGTCTAGCGAAAGTGCAGGCGGGACGGTTTTTTTTATACCTTAAATTATTTCTTCATTATAATACGGTTTCCGTAGGTTAGGTTCATTATAGTATTGTTTACCGCAGTCCGGTTTTCAATAGTGGAAACTGGTCTTGCAACTAAATTTAAATTGAGGATCTTGGGTTCGACAATCTACCTTCATCCAGAAGTATATTGGACACCTTCGTCGGCTCTGGGATCCGGGACTCTCAAAGTCCCTGGCGCCCATTAATTAATAAATCAAATTAATAATAATTGGAAGGTTAAACGATAATATTTAAATTGGAACTTTTAAAACGGAACAGTACTGGGTTTATCTCCGACTCCCCACGACCTTAGCTTTAAATACTGAACTATTAGCTGGCTGGCAATAGTAGGTTTTAAAGTACTTATAAGGCGGTAGACCCGTAGAGGCTACCGTGTACTTCAATATTGGCGCCGATTCCCTTGTTCACAAACAAAACTAAACTTAAGTTCAATGCATCTTTTTCTTTCTATTTCATAAAGAAAAGGACAGAAGATAAATTTTAGTTTAGTCCTGTCAAATTAATCAGCGCCTGTCACTACTCCATACAAGTTCAGACGTGATTAAAAACTTTCCTACTAAAATGACGTCAATTTACGTAATTTGACAGGACTAAACTAAAATTTATCTTCTGTCCTTTTCTTAACGAAATAGAAAGAAAAAGATGCACTGAACATAAATTTAGTTTAGTTTGTGAACAAGGGAATCGGCACCAGTGTAAACCATTAAATTTATAATTATACTGTATTTAAGATAGTTTGTTGTTTCTTTTCAATTCAATACCCAACCACCTGGCCTCTGGGCTTATGTTAGTTTACCGCTAGGGGGAGCAAAAATAATAATATAACAGTGGCGCCCAACGTGGGGCGGATAATATCTTACAGCGGGCCGGATCCGGCCCGCGGGCCGGTTGTTGCCCATATATGAAGTGACACACCCACAATATTTTTGAACGGCCTATTCAACGATAGACACCATGGGATAGACTAGAAAATAAATATCAACCCAACATTACGCGGAAACTCTAAAAAAAAATATTTTACCACTTTATTGGCGTGATTAATATGTATACCTGTAACAAATTACAGCTTTCTAGTACTAAGCGTCTCTGAGCTACAGCGGAGACAGACAGACAGACGGACACAGTGAAACTATAAGGGTTCCTTGTTTACTACGGAACCCTAAAACAGGAAAATTGTTCAAAGAGACCAAGCAAGTGTCACAGATAAATTCCTCATTTAAAAATTGCCCAAGTGAAGAAACATATAGGTCCCAATGGTCTCCTGCACACTGGCGTACCACAAGGCTCCATACTGGGTCCGATATTTTTAATCGTGTTTGTTAATGACCTTATATAACACATAACTGGATAAGCTGTGGGATCTATCCACCTTGTGGTGTTTACCGACGATACTAATGCAGTTGTTTCGGCTGGCTATATACACGCTCCTAATTCCATAGTTAATCAAACCTTAGATATCTTCCATAGCTGGTTTACTGTTAACAGTCTTCAATGCCAGTAAAACCAATAATATCATGCTTTTTCGTACAACTTCCAAAAATAAAGCTAACTGCGTCATAAATGGTTAAGTTTCTGGGAGTTCATATCGATAGCCAGCTAAAGTGGAAACAAACTCTTGTATGACTCCGTGACGGAGGGACAGGCAGTAGCCGCTGTAATTAGGACTGAGGGGTGCTCTGTCGAGCAGGTGAGGGCAGGCACCATCCGTTCTAACTCCACGGGAAAACAAACCGTTACGTTGAGCTGCCCCGTGTCGGTGGCAAAGATAATTGCCGGGGAGCGGCTTGCTGGTGGAGCGGCCAACGGCTATTGGCGGGCTGGGTTTCCACGCAGGTCAAACTGCTGGAACCCAGACCTCTGAGGTGCTTCCGCTGCCAGGTGGCCAACTACCTCGGAGCCAATTGCACCTCGGAGTTGGACCGCAGCGGCCTCTGCTACCGCTGTGGTCTGCCCGGGCATAAGGCCGGCTCGTTTAATGCGATGCCACACTGTGCAGTATGTGCAGCGACTGGCAAGCCGGCCGAGCACCGGATGGGGGCAAGGCCTACGCCCCACCCGCCAAAGCCAAGGCCAGGGGCCAGCCCTCCGCCTCTGCCACTGCCGCTGCCACTTCCACCAACGTCATCGTCACCACCGTAGCCACCGTGGCAGGGCCCTCACAGGGGGTTCGAGAGGGGGCTGACATGGAGTGCCAATAATGGCCCCTTTACGTCTCCTACAGGCGAACATCAACCACTGCGCCTCCGCGGCTCCACTCAGGATCTGTTGCACTAGAGCATGGTGCAGTGGTCGATTAACAAAGCCGTGGTCGCTAAGCCGTACTTTGTCCCACCCAGGGATGACTGGGTGGAGGACCTGAGCAGCTCAGTGACCCTAATTTCGTCAGCTGCCGCTGGTACTCGAGGCCGTCAAGAGAGGACGGGGTTGCGTAGCAGCAAGGTTCGGGGAGATTGTCATGGTAGGGGTATACTTCTCTCCGAACAGAACTTTTGCCAAGTTCCACAACTCCCTTGCGGAGTTGAGTGTCATCGTCGTCGTCGTCGGCAGGATGGTGGAGAACTGGGCTCTGGAGACAGGCCTGGTTATCCTAAACCGGGGTTTTATCCACACGTGTGTGCGAATGCGGGGTGAATCAGTGGTGGACATCTCGTTCGCCAGCCCCGCTCTGTCGCCACGTGTTGTTGACTGGCGCGTCATGGAGAAGTGGAGACCTTCCGACCACCAGTATATCCGGTTTGACGTCTCCACCCAGACCTCGAGCGCCCCGGTCCGACAGGCTCCGAGTGGTCCGTGGTGGGCGCTGAAGCATTGACATAACGTTTTCGCATAACTTTTATTAGCGTAATAATACTGCTGCATAATAATACTTTGGCATAATGCTAAGGTTAGCATAAGTATCATGAAGTCTAATATGTTTTGGCTTAAGTTGGAGTTGCATAAATTTTAAAGGCATAATGTTTATTCGTCTAATAATCAAATTTGGTTTCCACAGGGGCGCTCTACGGTGGACGCCATCATGCGCGCGCGGGCCCTCATGACGGGGAATGCTGTTGCCCAGGGTGGGGTCACCTTGGCAATGTCTATAGACATCGCCTATGCCTTTAATACCCTGCCCTGGAGTCCACTAGCGCCGACGCCTGCCGGGGTCGTGGGAATATCCGTAAGGGATACCGTGGCCAGACCCGTAACGACTGTCAAAGATCTACAAATGACTGCCGGGACCAACGGCTTAACGTGCTTTCCGAGGCACGGCGGGGTCTTGGTATCCAAGGACCAACCGCGGCAAGCGTAGCTTAACCTGATCAATCGACCCGTGCGGCTGTTATTACTTAGCCACAAGCCCCTCTTTTTTCATAAATATCCAATGTATAGTTTTAACTTCACTACGATTTTACTATAGGTACAGATTATATTATTAATAGTCATCTTATTAGAGATTAGATCATTAGTAGATACTATTTTTAGGGTTCCGTACGTCCAAATAAAAAAAAAGAACCCTTATAACCTTACACACTCGTGTGTCTGTCTGTCCGTATCTCACAGTCAATTTACTCTGAATCTACTGGGCCGATAAAGTTGAAATTTGGTACACATAGCTGTGTCCCAAACGACGCCGACGTGTATCGTAAATAAATGATTTTTTAATATGGCCTCATTTAAAATAAAAATAATAAAAAGTCTTACCCACTGTACCCTGTGACGCTTTAAATAAAAGGGCTTATTGTGAGGGTCTCAAAATTTAAAATAAGTAGTTTTAAAGTAATTTAAGAAAATAGATGCAAAATACTACTGAGCCTAAAATTTTGAAAAATGATTAAGAAAGAAAGAAAGAAAGAAAGCTTTATTTGCATACATTGTAGGTACATGACATAAGATATTAAAATAAGTTGTGATCCTTGTACAATTTACCTTAAAATAGGCATGCAAAAATTGTTGTTTATATCTCATAATAAAATGATCATTCAAGTAATATTATTGAACATGAATATTGAATACAAATTAATTAAATTAGGCATGTAAAAAAAAAAAAATATATCAAATAAAAAATACAATTGAAAGAAAGAACACAATTACACGAATATAATGTCAAAACGAATACTTTATTAAATTACGTTATTTACTTCTATAATTGTTGGTTATCAAGAATAATTGGTTTATGTCATCATCATTTAAAAATTTCTCAATAAGTAGTGTTGTTAATCTCTTTTTAAAATTGTGTATTGTGTCATTCTTTATTATGTCTTATTTTATTTATTTTATTTTATTTGGGAAAATAAACGGTTACACATTACAATGTTATGGTATAGAACTTAAAACTAAGTTATGAGTATAAATGTATAACCAACAACATTTTCCACATAATATAAAAAAAAAAGTTAAACAAACACGAACGGCGTGCGATATAAATTACCCACAATGGTTAAAATTAAATATAAAAAGTAAAACTAAATTGAAACTTAAACAGGAATAAATAATAATAATAGAAAAAAGATATATAATATAGTATTTAAAATAGAAATTATGATTTTAGAATTGTTGTGTACTTAATTCTGCTATGATTTTAAGCGCAATACTTCTAAATTTTCCAGTGGAAACAGCAAAGAACTCAATATCCTGGAACATCCTATGGAACTGAGTAGTAATACGCCGTAGGGGTGCTCGCGATCCTACGTTTGATCGACAAGATGTTACAGCAAACAGCGGCCGCGCGCGCACACCTCTACACATAGTAGTTCTGGGTACTACATAACTTATTCTATTGCATAAGTCTATACAATCAGTCTAGTCAGGTATTTTATTATAAATCGTAGGACCCATGCAAGTAATGTTTTTTTTAAGTAAAGCAGTATTACAGCTCTCAACATGTAAAAGATTTGTATACTGACTCCTGACTGGTCTTTGCCTCATTTGTTGTACTGTAGTGAAAAGGTGCATGTTCCGTTTAACGAACATTGTCATTTCTAGAACATAAATTGCCGGAAAGGTTAACAGTTTTAGGGATTTAAACACCGGAACGCAGCTATCTGTTGTCTTCATGTTCATAATTGACCTCAAGCAACGTTTTTGGGCTTTAAATACCTGTTCCCTCAGACAAGAATTTCCCCAGAAAATTATACCGTATCTCAGAGTAGATGCCACGATCCCATGATATGCAATCAAAGTTGTAGACATATTCACTTTCTTAGCTAGATTGAAGCTATTAAGAAAATAGTTCATTGTATAGACTACAGGAAAAGTCTATAGTCTTAAAAGAACACGGTAAATCTTTCAGTATTGGGCGTACAAACGTACATTTGCATTTGGAATGTTAGGGAGAAAATGTTTATAACTACAACACTGATCTTGAGATAAATTCATCCCAACGGAACCTTTCATTGTGCGTGGTCCAGCACGTACTTGGCCAGTTTTTATATTATCAAACTGATGACAAACCAATGGCCCACCTGATGGCTTTGACGTTTATCATAGATAGACAGATAAATAGATAAAACATTTATTCGGTATACACAAAAGACATAGCACAACACACACTAGCACAATAATAGATAACAATCTGCAGGAATACGTATTAAAACAAGGTGCCAATATATGAAAAAAGAAAAACTAACTTAAAGAAATAGTGTGACACTGTGACATAGGCGTCGGAGCCACTTACCATATTATGAAAAAGCTCGTTTCTGGAACTTTTTCTATTACCACTCCTGTCTTTTACAAATACCTAATTGAAAAGTTCAGATGTACTTTTCCCTCATCAGTTTCAACTTACCTTAAAGTTATTGTCAGCAGTGACAAGTAAATGTATGTACAGCTCCACATAATGCCCAGGATCCTGTCGGTTCAACCGTTTGCTGAGGCAAGTAAAATTTTTGACCATTTTCGGTTCAAACCAGTAGACCGTTGGACGCTCATTATCGATGTAGGATTCGCGGTAAGGTACTCGTACTAATGGGTCACCGAGGCCCCTGGTAACACAGGCAACAAAAAGGAATAAGGGTGGGTTTTAGTCAGTAAGAGTCTGACACACCCTCCCGCTCCGCCCAGAGCGAGAGAAGTTATTTGAAGATTTCCCATCCAAAAAAAAAAAAAAAAAATCGATGTAGGTTATCTACGACAGAAATGATTATAACCATAAGAATTCTGCTAAGAAATTTAATAAGTTCTGGAAGGGCACTAAGCGTTTAAATGGTAAGGCTAGTCTGCCAGTGTGTGTTGATGGCCTCAGTGATGCTAAAATGATTGCAAATTCATTTAAGGATCATTTTCAGGTGAAATCCTCCTTGCTGTCGGTGCCTGAGACTGAACATTGCCCAGTAGAAAAGCCTATTGGATTTTCAAGTAAAGATGTGGCTGATATTATTAAAAATATGAAAAGAGGGAAGTCACCAGGCCATGAGGGGCTCAGTGTCGAGCACTTGCAGCATGGGGGAGTGCACCTGTATAGAGTTTTAGCCATGTTTTACACTTTTTGCATACGGCACTCATATTTACCATCTAATCTTATGAGAACAGTGGTTGTGCCAATAGTAAAAAATGTCACTGCTGATATCTCTGATAGAAGTAATTATAGACCAATTTCTTTAGCTAATATAATTGCAAAGTGTTTGATGGGTTATTAGATAGAAAACTTGACCGTTTTGTAACATTACAAGATACACAGTTCGGTTTCAGAGAGGGGTTGTCAACCGAAAGTGCAATACTGTCTCTGAAACACACTGTTGATTATTATGTAAAAAGGCACACTCCAGTATATGCATGCTTCTTGGATTTGTCCAAAGCTTTTGATCTGGTGTCATATAATAAGCTTTGGACAAAATTAGGAACTGCTGGTGTCCCAGCCGATCTTGTGAATATCCTTGCTTACTGGTACAGTAAACAGCTTAATATAGTTAGGTGGGGAAATGTATACTCAGATGACTATTCTTTAGAGTGTGGGGTCAGGCAGGGCGGGTTGACATCGCCAAGGCTCTTTAATATATATGTTAACCATCTGATTGAGGAGCTCAGCAGCATGCATGTTGGATGCCATATTGATGACATATGTGTCAATAATCTGAGTTATGCAGATGATATGGTGCTGCTGAGCCCTTCAATTGGGGGTCTTAGACAGCTGTTAAAGGTGTGTGAGGTTTATGCTGTGGAGTATGGCCTGAGGTATAACGAAAGTAAAAGTGAGTTTATGTTTTTCAAGTGTAAAAATAAAAACCATATACCTATATTTATACCACCTATACTATTTAATGGTGTACCTCTAACTCGTGTTCCACAGTTTAAATATCTGGGACATATTGTCAATGAAAATTTGAGTGACGAATTAGACATTGAGAGGGAGCGCAGGGCATTGTCGGTTCGCGGTAACATGTTGGCACACAGGTTCGCTCGATGTACGGCTCCTGTTAAAATAACAATGTTCAAGGCATTCTGCCAGACGTTTTACACGAGCGGCCTGTGGGCTAACTTTACTCAAAAAGCCTACAATGCCTTGCGCGTCCAGTATAACAATGTGTTTAGGGCACTGTTTCGGCTCCCTCGATATTGCATTGCATGTTTACTGATGCCAGCGTAGATGACTTCTACGCAATTATGCGTAAGAAAGTAGCGTCGGTGGTGCGACGAGTACGGGGGAGCCCTAATAGCGTCCTGAAGATGATTGGCGAGAGAACCGATACTGTTCTGCTCAGTAGGTTCACTGCACTCCATGTGTTGCGAGACCAGTGAGCCTGCTGTTCAGAGTAGACGGTGACACTTTGTATTTTAATTACTAACATTAGTTTACTTTTAATACTAACAACCCTGTCGTGCTTATGGACTCTTTTGTCTGAAATAAATGATTTTTATTTTATTTTATTTATTTTATAAGAAAAAAGACAAAAATTGTAAGGAAGTGATCATGATCGATTATGACATTCATGATCTGTTACGAAGTATCAACATACTTCTTATCTGTTTGATACTAATGAAAAGAAAAATTGCTTAGTGACAACTCATTCCGAATCAGAATCAGAATTTTATTTGCTATTAATGCAGGTACAGGTATAAGATGTTGTACTTAAATTAATGAGATCGGCTACAGTCTACCTTACGGCGCGGCGGATGACATCTCTTTGAGGCGCGCGTGGAATACAACGCGCCGTCGACCCGGGCCTGGTCCTTACCGGACGGTGAGCTACCCATTGCTCACCACCCACAAGCCCGCGCCTACTACTACGGTGGCCGGAAATCCGCCTGGGATTCCCGACGTCCAGGGCGTCTCCTGTGGCGGCTAGGAGCGAGAGGGCGCGAAATTTGCCTGTCCCTCAACCATCCCGCCTCCTCCTTCGCGAGCATTACTGCTTCGCAGAAGGGGGTGACGGCTGCCCATGCCCTATCGCTCCGTGCTATGGCCTGAACCAGGGCCGGACGCGAGAGATCTCTGCCACCGATCGCCTCCACGAGGACACGGCGGTGCTCTGCCCAAGCCGGGCAGACCTCCACCGGGTCCACCGGGCGATCCACACAGTGGTGACACCCAGGCGTTTCCTCCCGCCGTATCCGACACAGGAACCTCCTGAGGCTACCGCCTGACGCAGGTCCTCACTGGACACGGCGTCCTCACCTACCGGCGAGGACGCCGTGGCGCCTCTCTAGCCACTCCTCAAAGAGGGGTCTTATCGCCGCAATCGTGGCGTGCCCAGCACTGGGTTGCGACAACCGTACTCTCCATGTCGCCATGAGGTCCCGTCCGCTGTGATGCGATTTCTTGCGGCAGCGAAGTTACGCCCCGGCGTTTCGCCTCCTCACGCCACTCCCATACGTGCGGCGAGGGCTTATGCCTCCAGATCTAATGGCGGCAATCCGGCAAGAAGGCTCGCTGCCTCACAGGAGACCATGCGATATCCCCGGACTATCCGGATGGCCATGACCTTTTGGGCCGCGCTCAACCGGCGGGCTGGCCGCAGCGCCAGGGAACGCACTCATACAGGAGCCCCGTAGAGGGCCATGGACCGCACGACCCCCGCGTAGAGCCTCCGGCAGGAGGCGTTTGCACCCCCTAGATTGGGCAAGAGCCGCTTCAATGCAGCCCCTGCCCGCTCCAGTTTGGGAGCCAAACGTCGTAAATGCTCCATGAAGTTCCACCGGCTGTCGCGCACGAGTCCCAGGTACTTTATCATTGACTCCACGTCGATGGAAACCCCTCCTACCGTTATTTGGGACCCCGACGATGGCGCGTTCCGAGGACCATGAAAACACATGGCCTCGGACTTGTGCAGGGCTACCTCGAGTCCCAATTGCCGGATCCTCTCGACGATTGTCGCAACCCCACTTGCCGCTACTTCGGCCGCCGCCTGGTGCGACCTCCCCTGCGCCAGAACCATCGTGTCGTCAGCGTAGCACACTGCGCTGACGCCGCTAGGGAGGTCGGCGCGCAGCACCCAGTCGTATCCGATGTCCCACAGATGCGGCCCCAAGAACGATCCCTGTAGGACACCGCACGACATCTCTTGCCGGTTCCATACTCCTTGGTGACCGGGGTAGATGACGGCCCTGTCCGTCAGATAGGCCTCGACCACACAACAGAGGTAGATCGGCATCCGGTGGTACCGGAGTGCCTCCCTGATGCAACTCCAGGGTAGGGTATTAAAGGCATTGGCGATATCTAGAGACACCGCCAAGACCACCCCACCCTGGGCAACAGCATTCTCCGTCGTCAGGGCTCGCACGCGCATGTTGGCGTCCACCTTATAGCGCCCTCTGCGGAAACCAAACTGGCTCTCCGCCAAATCGGGCCCCACCCGCACTAGCTGGCCGACGAGGCGGTCTGCAATGACTCTTATAAAGAACTTGCCCATCTCGTCGAGCAGCACGATGGGCCGATAAGCGGACGCAGAGTCCGCAGGGCGCCGTGCCTTCTTTATAAGGACCAGTTTCCCCGTCTTTCAACGGAGCGGGAACTGGCCCTTCTCCAAGCATGCGCTCAGGAGCCCCCTAAGTCCAGTCCAGGACCCAGGCCTTCCCAGGTAAGCCGCCGGGGACTGGGGCGGTGTTATTGGCATTAAGCCTGCGTACCGCCGCTCTCATTTCTACCTTGGTCACCTCCGGAGCATCGTCGTCGTCGTCATCGGCGGTGTGGTCCGCATTGGGCACCGCAGTAGTCGGAGCCATGGGCGGGGAGCTGTGTTCCCCTCGCGAAGGGAACAGAGCGCTCACCACGTCCTCCACAAGCTGGGGCCGGAGACTCTGCGTCAGCGGGGGAGCCCATGGGCGGAGTTTATCCCGCACAACTCATTTGATAGCAGAGGGCCATTCCGAATGGCCCGCTATCAAATGACTATATCCATTAAAACCAAAATATTTTATTTCTCGTAAACAAACACTTATGAAACGTCAAAAGCTAGGTGTACGGTTCCAATTGGTCGTTTCCTGTGGAGAAGAGCACTCTTTTAAAAATTTAAAATTTATTTTTTATTTTAGGCATCTACAATGTTTTCAAATTACAGTGTTATGTAAGTGTGTAGTAGTGGTATGGGAGGGCAGTGTAGGCCTGTCAACAAGTATCAGGTACTTAACAAAACAGAAAATGGTCTAGAAATCTACAGTCTATTAGGCCTACAACGTTCTCACATTCAAAAGATATAAAAGTATAAAAGATAAAAAGAATAATAAAAACCTATTTAAACCAAATGGCATGATTGCCATTACAACTGTATCAAATCTGAATAAATATCCTGATCATAAAAGGCACTAATAATAGTTTAAAATATAATTGTAGGTTTATAATTTCAAATATTCAAAAGATTCTGTAAAACAATAAAATAAAACAAACTAACATCGTAATTTGGGAGCAGATAATAGATATTTACATAGTTATGCCGTTAACGAGGTACCAGCGAAGCCACATGTGTAGAACGAATTATTGTCAAACTTCCTTGTCTTCAACGTAGTCTTTGATCTCATAATAATGCTTTTTTGATAAGGACACTTTTGATGTGGGTTATGAACTTCCCATCGCTAAGTTTTGTGACTGACTTTGGCAACTTGTTATAAAAGCGGATACTGTTGATAAGAAATGACTTTCTTGTTTAGTTAATCTAAATTCGGTTATCACAATTCCATGTTTACTACGTGTATTTATATTATGGAAATCGCTTCTTATTTTGAAAAGTCCTAAAGTCTTTGCGAACATACAAAATACTGTCTAAGATAAAAAGGAGGCAGAGTTATTATATGAATTTGTTTCTACTGAAGAGACTCACGAGGATCCATTTTATAGATCGCTATGAAACTGTTTAAATGTGTAATCGGTTGATTACATATTGGTGAACACAGGTCATATTGTAATGAAATATTCATTTGTTACCTATGTTTATACAACTAAAACTAAATAGGTACTTACACTGTTGGATTTACACTGATTAATTTGGTATTGCAAATAGAAAATGAAACCAACAAATAAATTATCCTATGTCATATGTTAGGCATTATGGCCACCCAGACTTATTTGTTACGTTCACATGTAACCCAAAATGGTCCGAAATCAAGAGGGAATTGCTACATAGCCAAACACCAGTTGATAGACATGACATAACTGCCAGAGTTTTTAAACAAAAATTAAAATCTCTCATGAATTTCTTAATAAAGCATTGTGTGTCTGGCCGAGCCCGTTGTTGGATGTACTCTGTAGAATGGCAAAAGCGTGGATTGCCACATGCGCACATTTTAGTCTGGTTAGTGGACAAAATAAGGCCAGATGAGATTGATTTCATAATTTGTTTCAACAGTTGAAGGACATCCAAATGTATTTGCATCAGACGCTCTGGGTCACATATACACAGTACATCCAAATAACGTTGAATGTTATTATTTGCGGTTGTTGCCAATCACCAATTTGCAACATCGCCAAAAATAGTGCAATGGCCAAGATCCTACAGGTATGCAAATTGATTGTTTGGGATGAATGCACAATGGCCCATAAGAGGTCAGGCACTGGACAGAACATTGAAAGATCTTCGTGACAACCAAAATATTTTCGGTGGGGCCATGATTCTGTTGTCAGGTGATTTTCGTCATACTCTTCCAGTTATTCCCCGATCAACTGTTGCTGATGAACTAAATGCATGCCTAAAATCATCGTATTTGTGGCAGTATGTAAAAACACTCCAATTAACAACTAACATGCGAGTATTTTTGCAACAAGATGAAACTGCAAATATGTTTGCGAAGCAGTTGTTAGACATTGGAAATAATAAAGTTGCAGTGGACACCTCGACCAGATTCATCACATTACCCACAGATTTCTGTCACATCACAGACTCAAAAGAGGAGCTTATTTAGCGTGTTTTCCCAAATATAGCGCGAAAGTTTAATAACCATAATTGGCTGGGTGAACGAGCAATATTGGCGGCGAAAAATAAAGATGTCGAGGATCTCAATGCGACCATTCAGATTTTTCTTCCAGGACAGTTGTTTTCCTTCAAATCAGTCGACACCGTTATGAACCAGGATGACGTAATCAACTATCCCACAGAGTTTTTAAATTCACTGGAATTGTCTGGATTACCACCTCACAATTTGCAGTTAAAAGTAGGATCAGTTTTCATCATGCTGCGTAACATTAACAATCCCGACTGTGCAATGGAACAAGACTGGCTGTGAAAAAGCTGATGAATAACGTCATTGAGGCAACAATCATAAAAGGAAAATACAAAGGAGAGGATGTCTTGATCCCGCGGATACCGATGATTCCAACGGATTTACCATTCGATTTTAAACGCTTACAATTTCCAGTACGTCTGGCCTTTGCGATGACCATAAATAAATCGCAAGTACAGTCGTTAGAAGTTTGCGGAATCAACTTGGAGTTTCCCTGTTTCGCGCATGGACAATTATACGTCGCGTGTTCGCGTCGGAAAACCGTATTCTTTGTTTATTGCACCACAAAACAAAACAAAAAATATAGTTTATGAGAAAGCTTTAAATTGATTAACAGACTGTATCATAACAGTGTGTGTCTGTCAATATCAAATTTAAACCTTATAAATAGCCAGTACTGTTTTGCAAGTAAGCAACATGATGTGTCAAAAATAATAATAAAACTTCATGCTTCATTCAAAAAATGCTTTTTTATTAAATACGGATTCGTTTTGTTTGTTTTAAGATTATTTTATGCAAAAGTTTAGGTCTTTTATTTATCGATTGAGGCAGTTCGAAGTCTGCCGGGTCATATAGTTGTAAATAAAAAATAACCACCAGAATAAATTTACTGATTTTCGAACTCACCTCACCTAAACACGTTCTCCAGAGCGGCCCACTTCTACGATTCTGCCAATTGAAAAATCTTAAATATGTTATCAGCAAGAAAGTACTGTTTACCATATATTACGCACTAGTTGACTAAATTATTAGCTTGGATGGATATGGTCTAACATTCCCTACACACATAAAATTAACATCTTGCATATAAGATTACTTAATCTACAGAGATAAAACAACTAAGAAAACATTAAATAAAAATTATGAAGAACTGGTCAAAATTTGTAAAGTTCTCCCGATCCATCTCAAAAGTAAGTTATATAATCTTGACTGAACAATTTAACAATCAAGACCACAAAGTGGTACGTAAGCATATATGTACCCAACTCGTTTATCTAAGAAATAGACACAGTTCTAAAAGTAACAAACCACCTAAGAAAGCGCACGAAATGAAATGATTTTTTTTATTCTGTAAATAGGATATCAGAATCACTTTTACACGTCAATATAAAAAATAAAAAAAATAAGCTAGATGGAGTTGACATTTCCTATCTGCCTACCCCTGAAAAGAAATGGTGAAACAAACTCAAGGGTCAAAGTCTCTTTTAAAGTCCTGGCATAATATTGGTCATCCTCAAATGATCTGACCAATATTCCAATCAAACTCAAGCTCAAACTCAAACTCAAAGCTTTTATTTCAAATAAACCAATTACAAGCACTTTTGAATTGTCAAGGGGTCGGTCGGTCAGGCAGAAAGATGAAGCTAGTTGCCCATTCCATTGCGTAGTAGGTACCTATGGAGAAGAACGAGCAAGAAACTCCACGGAAACTCTTTTAAATCAACGTATTATGGTTACAAAATATTGTTTACATCATTCATTTTGAAATTATACATGTGAGAACGATGTAAAACGTAAAAGCTTCCGTAAAAAAAAAGACTAACAAACAAAAAAGCAATTCAAAAATTAAAACAAGCCGTGGCAGCTAAGAGATGACCAGTCCCTACTGACGGCGCCCGTTCACGAACATGGCGCCTGAATTAGCACCATTCAGATCAACCATTTTGAAGGGAGCTAAATGATCCAACACACGCGCCACCATCAGCGAGACATTAGAGTGAGCACGACATACTCCCAGCCGCCAGGGCACATTCAAGTCAATGAAAGACGTATCCAGTAAATGGCAGCTTTATAGTACGTAGTACTCACATGACAGTATACTGTGCAACTATACAATACTAAGAGATTGAATGTATACAATGCAAAGATAGTTTTTGAAACCTTCAGCAGCTCCAACACTATTTTCAAAGGCTAATCAATTAGTTTTGCACCCTTTTTTTTTTTTTTTGGGTGGGAAATCATCAAATAACTTCTCCCGCTCTGGGCGGAGCGGGAGGGTGTGTCAGACTCTTACTGACTAAAACCCACCCGTATTCCTTCTTGTTGCCTGTGTTGCGGGGGCCTCGGTGACCCATAAGTACCTTCCCGCGACCCCGGCAGGCATCGGCCCTAGTGGACCCCTACTATGTGCTGACGACATCTCTTTGAGGCGCGCGTGGAATACAACGCGCCGTCGACCCGGGCCTGGTCCTTACCGGTCGGTGGGCTACCCATTGCTCACCGTCCGCAAGCCCGCGCCTACGGTGGCCGGAAATCCGCCCGGGATTCCCAACGCCCTGGGCGTCTCCTGCGGCGGCTAGGGGCGAGAGGGCACGAAACTTGCCTTTCCCTCAACCGTCCCGCCTCCTCCTTCGCGAGCATTACTGCTTCGCAGAAGGAGGTGACGGCTGCCCATGCCCTCTCGCTCCGTACCATGGCCTGAACCAGGGCCGGACGCGAGAGGTCTCTGCCGCCGATCGCCTCCAAAAGGACACGGCGGTGCTCTGCCCAAGCCGGGCAGACCTCCACCGTATGCTCCATCGTGTAGTTTTGCACCCTTGTGGAGCAGAACCAGCGTTGAGCCAAGCATTTTTATCAGCGATGTGATCCCCGAACGTATAATATGCTTGGCTGCATAGTGTGCGTTTTATACAAGATTAAAATTTTGTTTCATTCAGTTGAAGTATGTGGGGAGGTATTTTATTGTAACATTTTAAATAGTACCCCATGAAAGATGAGTCTACTTTAGTCTGCCTGAAATCTGGTTGAACTAATTGGTCCCTATTTCTAGTGATAGAATTGTGTCTTTCACCTCTTTTACTAAAAAGATGTAGATTTTTCCAATGTTAGTGAATAAGCAAGTTGAGGGATCAACTTATATGGGGTGCATGCAAAGCTTTTTGCCGGATCCTTTTGACGATTGTCGCAACCCCGCGTGCCGCTAATTCGGCCGCCACCTGGTGCGACCTCCCCTGCGCCAGGACCAACGTGTCGTCAGCGTAGCACACTACGCTGATGCCGCTAGGGAGGTCGGTGCGCAGCACCCAGTCGTATCCGATGTCCCACGGATGCGGCCCCAGGACCGATCCCTGTGGGACACCGCACGACATCTCTTTCCTGTTCCACACTCCCTGGTGACCGGGGTAGATGACGGCCCTGTCCGTCAGATAGGCCTCGACCTCACGACAGAGGTAGGTCGGCATCCGGTGGTACCGGAGTGCCTCCCTGATGCAACTCCAGGGTAGGGTATTAAAGGCATTGGCGATATCTAGAGAAACCGCCAAGACGACCCCATCCTGGGCAATGGCATTCCCCATCGTCAGGGCTCGCACGCGCATGATGGCGTCCACCGTAGAGCGCCCTCTGCGGAAACCAAACTGGCTCTCCGCCAAATCCGGCCCCACCCGCACCAGCTGGCCGACGAGGCGGTCTGCAATGACTCTTTCAAAGAGCTTGCCACGCCGCACTGTGCCGTATGTGCGGCGGCTGGCAAGCCGGCCGAGCACCGGATGGGGGGCAAGGCCTGCGCCCCACCCACCAAAGCCAGGACCAGAGGCAAGCCCTCCGCCACCGCCGTCACCGCCGCAGCCGCCACCACTGCCACCGCCGCTGCCGCCTCCAACACCGCCGTCGTCGCCGTCGCCACCGTGGCCGCTGCGGCAGGCCCCTCTCAGGGGGTTGAGAGACGTCGTCGTCGGTTTTGGTTCCCTCCCCGTGTTCGTCCTCGGGGACTTCAATGCCAAGAATTTGGCTTGGGGTTCCCGGTTAACGGACACACGGGGCAGGATGGTGGAGGACTGGGCTCTGGAGACAGGCCTGGTCGTCCTAAACCGGGGTTCTGTCCCCACGTGTGTGCGGATGCGGGGTGAATCAGTGGTGGACATCTCGTTCGCCAGCCCCGCTCTGTCGCCGCGTGTAGTTGACTGGCGTGTCATGGAGGGGGTGGAGACCTATTCCGATCACCGGTATATCCGGTTCGACGTCTCCGCCCAGACCTCGGACGCGCCGGTCCGACGGGCCCCGAGTGGTCCGCGGTGGGCGCTGAAGCAGCTGGACCGGGAGCTCCTCCTGGAAGCCTCGATCGTGCAGGCCTGGGTGTCACCACCGGACAGGCCTGCCGACATCAACGTCGAGGCGGAGTGGTTCCGGGAGGCCATGTCCTACATATGTGACGTGGCAATGCCCCGAGCCCAGCCTGGACGTGCCTCGCGCCAGGTGTACTGGTGGTCGCAGGAGCTGACGGCTCTGCGCACTGCGTGCGTGGCTGCGCGACGCCGGTACACCAGGCACCGCAGGCTCCGTATCAAACCTCCGGATACGGAAGCCATTCAGGCGGAGCTGTACGAGGAGTACAGAGCGGCGAAGACCGCCCTCTAAGCGGAGATCCTGCGGGCCAGGGGGTTGGCCCGCGAGGAGTCGCTGGGGACTCTGGACAGGGACCCGTGGGGACGCCCGTACAAAGTGGTGCGGGATAAACTCCGCCCATGGGCTCCCCCGTTGACGCAGAGTCTCCGGCCCCAGCTTGTGGAGGACGTGGTGAGCGCTCTGTTCCCTTCCCGAGGGGAACACACCTCCCCGCCTATGGCTCCGCCCTCTGCGGTGCCCGATGCGGACCACACCGCCAGCGACGACGACGACGACGATGCTCCGGAGGTGACCGAGGTAGAAATGAGAGCGGCGGTACGCAGGCTTAATGCCAAAAATACCGCCCCAGGACCCGACGGCTTACCTGGGAAGGCCTGGGTCCTGGCCTTGGAGGCTCTCGGGCCTCGACTAAGAGGGCTCCTAAGCGCATGCATGGAGAGGGGCCAGTTCCCGCTTCGCTGGAAGACGGGGAAACTGGTCCTCATAAAGAAGGCAGGGCGCCCTGCGGACTCTCCGTCCGCTTATCGGCCCATCGTGCTGCTCGACGAGGTGGGCAAGCTCTTTGAAAGAGTCATTGCAGACCGCCTCGTCGGCCAGCTGGTGCGGGTGGGGCCGGATTTGGCGGAGAGCCAGTTTGGTTTCTGCAGAGGGCGCTCTACGGTGGACGCCATCATGCGTGTGCGAGCCCTGAGGACGGGGAATGCTGTTGCCCAGGGTGGCGTCGTCTTGGCGGTGTCTCTAGACATCGCCAATGCCTTCAATACCCTGCCCTGGAGTTGCATCAGGGAGGCACTCCGGTATCACCGGATGCCGACCTACCTCTGTCGTGTGGTCGAGGCCTATTTGACGGACAGGGCCGTCATCTACCCCGGTCACCAGGGAGTGTGGAACCGGCAAGAGATGTCGTGCGGTGTCCCACAGGGATCGGTCCTGGGGCCACATCTGTGGGACATCGGATACGACTGGGTGCTGCGCGCCGACCTCCCTAGCGGCGTCAGCGTAGTGTGCTACGCTGACGACACGTTGGTCCTGGCGCAGGGGAGGTCGCACCAGGCGGCGCCCGAATTAGCGGCACGCAGGGTTGCGACAATCGTCGAAAGGATCCGGCAATTGGGACTCGAGGTGGCCCTGCACAAGTCCGAGGCCATGTGTTTTCATGGTCCTCGGAACGCGCCACCGTTGGGGTCCCAAATAACGGTAGGAGGGGTTTCTATCGGCGTCGAGTCGACGATGAAGTACCTGGGACTCGTCCTCGACAGCCGGTGGAACTTCGTGGAGCATTTCCGACGTTTGGCTCCCAAACTGGAGCGGGCGGGCGCTGCATTGAAGCGGCTCCTGCCCAATCTAGAGGGTCCAAACGCCTCCTGCCGGAGGCTCTACGCGGGGGTCGTGCGGTCCATGGCCCTCTACGGGGCTCCTGTATGGGCGCGCTCTCTGGCGCTGCGGCCAGCCCGCCGGTTGAGCGCGGCCCAAAGGGTCATGGCCATCCGGATGGTCCGAGGATACCGCACGGTCTCATGTGAGGCAGCGAGCCTCCTTGCCGGATTGCCGCCATGGGATCTGGAGGCAAAAGCCCTCGCGCACGTATGGGAGTGGCGCGAGGCCGACGTATGGTAGACGCGGACTTGCGGACGGTGAGCAATGGGTAGCTCACCGTCCGGTTAGCACCAGGCCCGGGTCAACGCACTATGGTAAAGCCCCCATACAAAGCCGTCTCAAAACCGTTTCACGTGAAGGTCGTTATTATGGAATAAAAATATGTGTCTCAAGACGAAAGTCTTTGACCAGTGCGTGTTGCCAGTGATGACCTGTGGCACTGAAACGTGGTCGCTTACAATGGGCCTTATTAAAAGGCTAAAAGTCACTCAAAGGGCAATGGAGAGGGCTATGCTTGGAGTTTCCCCACGTGATCGAATCAGAAATGAAGAGATCCGCAGGCGAACCAAGGTTACCGATATAGCCCGAAGAATTGCCAAACTTAAGTGGCAGTGGGCAGGGCACATTGCTCGCAGAACAAATGGCCGATGGGGCTGAAAGTTTCTGGAATAGCGACCGCGTACCGGAAGACGTAGCGTTGGAAGGCCTCCTACAAGGTGAATCGATGACCTTGTGAAGGCCGCAGGAATCCGCTGGATGCGGGAAGCACAAAACCGGTCAAAGTGGCGGTGCTTGGGGCAGGCCTTTGTCCAGCAGTGGACGTCTTTCGACTGAAATGATCATGGTCCTCGGAACGCGCCACCATCGGGGTCCCAAATAATGGTAAGAGGGGTTTCCATCGGCGTCGAGTCGACGATGAAGTACCTGGGACTCGTCCTCGACAGCCGGTGGAACTTCGTGGAGCATTTCCGACGTTTGGCTCCCAAACTGGAGAGGGCAGGCGCTGCATTGATGCGGCTCCTGCCCAATCTAGGGGGTCCAAACGCCTCCTGCTGGAGGCTCTACGCGGGGGTCATGCGGTCCATGGCCCTCTACGGGGCTCCTGTATAGGCGCGCTCTCTGACGCTGCGGCCAGCCCGCCGGCTGAGCGCGGCCCAAAGGGTCATGGCCATCCGGATGTTTCGGGGATACCGCAGGGTCTCCTGTGAGGCAAAGAGCCTCATGCTGGATTGCCGCCATGGGATCTGGAGGCAAAAGTCCTCGCGCACGTATGGGAGTGGCGCAAGGAGGCGAAACGCCGGGGCGTAACTCCGCCGCCGCGAGAAATCGCGGTACAGCGGACGGAGCTCCGGCGGGATCTCATGGCGACATGGAGAGTACGATTGTCGCAACCCAGTACTGGGCACGCCACAATTGCGGCTATAAGTCCCCTCTTTGAGGAGTGGCTAGAGCGGCGCCACGGCGTCCTCACCTTCCGCCTAACGCAGGTTCTCACCGGACACGGCAGCTTCGGGAGGTTCCTGTGTAGGATAAGGCGGTAGGAAACGCCCGGGTGTCACCACTGTGTGGATCGCCCGGAGGACACGGTGGAGAATACGGTGGAGGTCTGCCCGGCTTGGGCAGAGCACCGCCGTGTCCTCATGGAGGCGATCGGCGGCAGAGATCTCTCGCGTCCAGCCCTGGTTCAGGCCATGGTACGGAGCGAGAGGGCATGGGCAGCCGCCACCTCCTTCTGCAAAGCAGTAATGCTCGCGAAGGAGGAGGCGGAACGGTTGAGGGAAAGGCAAGTTTCGCGCCCTCTCGCCCCTAGCCGCCGCAGGAGACGCCCAGGGCGTCGGGAATCCCGGGCGGATTTCCGGCCAACGTAGGCGCGGGCTTGCGGACGGTGAGCAATGTGTAGCTCACCGTCCGGTAAGGACCAGGCCCGGGTCGACGGCGCGTTGTATTTCACGCGCGCCTCAAAGAGATGTCGTCAGCACATAGGTAGGGGTCCAATAGGGCCGATGCCTGCCGGGGTCACGGGAAGGTACTTATAGGTCACCGAAGCCCCCGCAACACAGGCAACAGGAAGGAATACGGGTGGGTTTTAGTCAGTAAGAGTCTGAAACACCCTCCCGCTCCGCCCAGAGCGGGAGAAGTTATTTGATGATTTCCCAACCTCAAAAAAAAAGGGTTCTCAGTTACGTATTTAACAAAAAATTTCTTATCATTTTTTGATGCAGTTCGTATAATATTAACGATTGCGGCGTCTTCCGTCTCACCCATAGACCGTGACTCCTGAGCATATGCATTGAGAACACAGTCCAATCCGTACTCTTGTATTATTTCCATGTCTTTTCGTTTTTTTTTTTTTTCTGAAGATGCTTCGTATGGTTTCGAGGGTCTGTCGGCACTACTTCCAGGCATATTAGGGTCAAAGTCAAAGTCAAATTATTTATTTCAAATAGGCACATAAAAGCCACTTTTGAACGTCAAAATTTACAAAAAAAATAGAATTGATTCTAGTTGCCCCTTCCAAAAGGTAGTTTCGTATGGAGAAGAATGGGCAAGAAACTCCACCATTCATCATGATCATCATCATCATTTCAGTCGAAAGACGTCCACTGCTGGACAAAGGCCTGCCCCAAGCACCGCCACTTTGACCGGTTTTGTGCTTCCCGCATCCAGCGGATTCCTGCGGCCTTCACAAGGTCATCGATTCACCTTGTAGGAGGCCTTCCAACGCTACGTCTTCCGGTACGCGGTCGCTATTCCAGAAACTTTCAGCCCCATCGGCCATTTGTTCTGCGAGCAATGTGCCCTGCCCACTGCCACTTAAGTTTGGCAATTCTTCGGGCTATATCGGTAACCTTGGTTCGCCTGCGGATCTCTTCATTTCTGATTCGATCACGTGGGGAAACTCCAAGCATAGCCCTCTCCATTGCCCTTTGAGTGACTTTTAGCCTTTTAATAAGGCCCATTGTAAGCGACCACGTTTCAGTGCCACAGGTCATCACTGGCAACACGCACTGGTCAAAGACTTTCGTCTTGAGACACATATTTTTATTCCATAATAACGACTTTCACGTGAAACGGTTTTGAGACGGCTTTGTATGGGGGCTTTACCATAGTGCGTCGACCCGGGCCTGGTCCTTACCGGACGGTGAGCTACCCATTGCTCACCGTCCGCAAGTCCGCGTCTACGGTGGCCGGAAATCCGCCCGGGATTTCCGACGCCAAGGGCGTCTCATGCGGCGGCTAGGGGCGAGAGGGCGCGAAATTTGCCTTTCCCTCAACCGTCCCGCCTCCTCTTTCGCGAGCATTACTGCTTCGCAGAAGGAGGAGACGGCTTCCCATGCCCTCTCGCTCCGTACCATGGTCTGAACCAGGGCCGGACGCGAGATATCTCTGCCGCCGATCGTCTCCACGAAGACACGACGGTGCTATGCCCAAGCCAAGCAGACATCCACCGTATGCTCCACCGTGTCCTCCGGGCGATCCACACAGTGGTGACATCCAGGCGTTTCCTCCCACCTTATCCGACACAGGAACCTCCCGAAGCTGCCGTGTCCAGTGAGGACCTGTGTCAGGTAAAAGGTGAGAACGCCGTGGCGCCTCTCTAGACACTCCTTAAAGAGGAGACTTATCGCCGCAATTGTGGCGTGCCCAGCACTGAGTTGCAACAACCGTACTCTCCATGTCGCTATGAGATCCCACTGGAGCTCCGTCCGCTGTGCCGTGATTTCTCGCGGCAGCGGAGTTACGCTCCAGCGTTTCACCTCCTCGCGCCACTCCCATACATGCGTGAGGACTTTTGCCTCCAGGTCCCATGGCAGCAATCCGGCAAGGAGGCTGTCACAGGAGATAGGTTAGAAGGCTAAGGGTTGGTTATTTCTTTTATAACCACTCAGATATAGGAACCCCGTTAAGCGGGGCTCCGTCGAGCTACGAGTATCTTGATAAGTGGTACTCAGTTACTAGGTTAGGTTAGGTTTAATAGTTTTTATGTCTTTTGAGTGGTATATCAAACGATTTTATATTCTATGTATGTTATGCTTATAAAAATTAGTTATTTTAAAATTATATCAATCGTTTATTATATTAAGGCGCTGACAAGACCCAATTGACCAAAATTGGCTTCTCTTTAAGAAAAAAATTGCCAAATCTGTATAGTTTGTGGTAGCGGAAAAAATATATGTATGTTAATTTTGAACATATTTCCCAGCACTTGGTTGTTACCAAAACACGTTTTGAAAAAAAATCTCGATACAAACTAACGTTAAACTAACCTCTTACCTAGAGTACTAATCCAAAATATCTGTATTAAATATCAACATACGTTATATATTTAATTAATATCAAGAACGTCTTATTTGAACTCAGAACTTGGTGGTTTTTTATTTTCGATTACATAATCAGCCTATAATGTTCCCACTGCTGGGACACAGGCCTCCTCTCTGTGAGAGGGAGTGGGCCGTAATACACCACGCGGGCCCGGTGCGGGTTGGTAGATGTCACATGTCTTCGATTTTTTTGTTCTAGGACATGCCGGTTTCCTCACGATGTTTTCCTTCACCGTTTTGAGAGCAGTGGTGATGAAATAATTTACACAATGTAAAGCGCCTGTCTGGGTTCGAACCTACGACCTACAACTCGTAAGTCGCGGCCGTTACCACTGGGCCACCACTGCTCTGGCCACCACTGCTCTTTGCAACAAATTACAAGCGTTGTTTCATCGCGTTTCTCTTTCATTTCTATGCAATCTGACAGTGACCGCGATTTTGGTGTTGTCAGCGTCTTAACTGATCATTATATCAAATAAAATTATATATTCAGTTGTTAATATTATACAAATCTTGTAAATATTAGAGATTTTGTAATTAATATTACTTACCCACTTAAATAATAATATTACAATATTATACCCCACCGCCGTATCTCTACGTTGACGTCGTGGTGGGGCTTGCGCGCTCCGAACTCTAGGTTTGTGTCAGTAGAGTTTACTTTGCCGGAACGGGTCTAGGGTAAGGAGCCAAACCAAGAGAGATACAGAAACCCGCAGGGCAGCATGTGGCGAGCTGTTGGGCTGTAGCGACCCCACAGACCCTATCTCCTGGGAGAAGTCTTGTTCCTCATCTCTGGCTTGCCTTTATTGGCCGGCTGGCGTGAACACTGACGAGGAACAGAGCTCCCACCTCATTCTTGCCTTTATTGGCCGGATTGAGTGGAGATTCACAAGAGCAAACGTGCTCGGAGGAAGGAAGTATTCCAGTAAGAAGCTGGTAGGGATCTTGACCGTACTTCCGGGATTGTCCTGATAGCCGTGGAATACCTCTCCACTCCTCACAAGCACCTCAGGACATGTTGCCCTCTTGTCACTACGTCACTATGTCCTAGCGGCCATTTTCGGGGGCCCATTATTGAGTGTGCAAGTCACCCCCGCCATTTTATCGGTGTATTTTATATAAAGCATTGGTCAGGTAGGGGCCACAGCCTTTCTATAGTCTTAGAAAACCGATCCACTATAGCCTCCTAAACCCATAGCCCAATATGTTTTGTTTCCATGTTCTGCAATAGTCCTGCATGAACCGGGGGTTGTACGAGTACTTGGGTGCACCTTTCTTAGAGCAATCAGGGATAATCGTCGGTTGGTGCCTCATTCTGTTACAATTGTCCAAGGGGCCTCTGCGAGTTGGCTTCGGCCAACATTAATAATAATAATAACAACAACAACAATAATAACTAGCCACATTCAAGAACTAAGCCTTAATAAATTCAAATGTTTTATAAAACAGAAACTGTGCCTAAAAGCCTTTTAGACTGTTAAAGATTATATTGAGGACAAAAAGGCTTGGGATTGAGCTGCTCCAATAAACTTACAGTGAATGTTGTTTTTTTACTCTTTTTATTTTGCTAGCTATTTATATTTTCTTATTCTATATAACATTCTATATAAACAATGACATGAATATTTACTTTGTATAGTATTATATTATATTATTTTAATTATTAGGAATGTGAGGACTATGTGGGTCATTGTTTGTTTTTTTTTTTTTGTCTCTTAGTTTTAATGATGGTCTGGCAGTTTGAGTACTTTATGCGGCCTACCCAAATGTCTTTTCTTTGGTATTGTTCGTCAAATCATTGAGCTCCTTAAGTTTTGAGATGAGCTGCATGATAACTGACAAATGCGTGCACTGACTGGACAGGTCCACTCAAATCTGTGTGGTCTTTCCTCAAAAGACCATTTCGGACACCAACCTACATGGTCCTCAAATGATCTGACCAAGATTATGTCCGAATATACACATTGACATTGATGAATTTTATTTATGCAATGACATGAATATTTACTCTGTGTAGTATTATATTGTTTTAATTATTGTAAATGTGAAGACTATGTGGATCATTGTTTAATTTTGTTTTATTCTCAGTTAGTTTTTAACATGGTCTGGCAGTTTTGAGTATTTTTTGCGGCCTAGCCAAATGTCCTTTCTTTGGTATTGTTCGTTGAATCGTTGAGCTCCTTTAGTTATGAGTTGAGCTGCACAACGACTGACAAATGCGTGCACTGACTGGACAGGTCCACTCAATCTGTGTGGTTCTTTCATCAAAAGACCATTTCAGACACCAATCGACATGGTCTTCACATGATCTGACCAAGATTATGTCTGGACTTTAAAAGAGACTGTGACCTCTGAGTTTGTTTCGGCCTTTCTTCTCAGAGTAGTCAGATAGGAAACGCCGGCCTCATCTAGTATAAAAAATATGTTTTGACGTGTAAAAGTGTTTGTAAAAACCTACTTACAGAAATAAAATCATTTATCATTTATGTCCGTGATGGTATATACAGCATAGATATTTATCGTGACGGCGCACCACCCGCAGGTTTGGAGCGAAATAATACTACAGAACCAAACTCAACACAAACCTATTATACACAATGTATAGAGAAGCTTTTTTTTTGTTGATGGGAAATCGTCAAATAACTTCTTCCGCTCTGGGCGGAGCGGGAGGGTGTGTCAGACTCTTACTGACTAAAACCCACCCGTATTCCTTCCGTTGCCTGTATTGCGGGGGCCTCGGTGACCCATAAGTACCTTCCCGCGACCCCGGCAGGCATCGGCCCTAGTGGACCCCTACATTTGTGCTGACGACATCTCTTTGAGGCGCGCGTGGAATACAACGCGCCGTCAACCCGGGCCTGGTCCTTACCGGACGGTGAGCTACCCATTGCTCACCGTCCGCAAGCCCGCGCCTATCGTAGCCGGAAATCCGCCCGGGATTCCCGACGCCCAGGGCGTCTCCTGCGACGGCTAGGGGCGAGAGGGCGCGAAACATGCCTTTCCCTCAAGTGTCCCGCCTCCTCCTTCGCGAGCATTACTGCTTCGCAGAAGGAGGTGACGGCTACCCATGCCCTCTCGCTCCGTACCATGGCCTGAACCAGGGCCGGACGCGAGAGATCTCTGCCGCCAATCGCCTCCACGAGGACACGGTGGTGCTCTACCCAAGCCGGGCAGACCTCCACCGTGTCCTCCGGGCGATCTACACAGTGGTAAGCTGGGAAGAAGAAGTGGTGGAACAAACTCCTTAGCAGCACGTCTGTCTGTTTAGTTATATAAACTAGATTCTATACAAATCGTATGCAAAGTAATTAACATTACGAAACACAAAACATTGGATTAAATTACACACTTGCCATACGTTAGCTAGCACGCGCCAGTATACCAACAAAACAATGAACAAACTGTACTCAAGCAGATAAAAATTACAACATAAAAAAACGTAAATAGAACTTAATACCTAAATAAAAGCCTCCAGGCATAAAAGGCGTGCCCGCCCACATAAGGCAATTGCTGTAGCTCGAAGTGAGAAATGATAAACTAGCTCCATCGAAGTAAAATAAGTAAACAATTACTAATAAAAATTAAAACCATGATCAGCAAGACGACCAGTCACCACAAGCAGCACCCGTTCACGAGCATAACGCAAATCAAATCAAATCAAATCAAATCAAAAGTCATTTATTCAAACTAGGCTGAGGATCAGCACTTTTCGAACGTCAAAATTACATAAGACAGTCCCCCAAAACGCCCAACCTTCACCACTTCCTAGTGCTTTAGCTGGGAAGAAGAAGTGACCAACAAACTCCCCAGCAGCACAGCTGTCTGTTCAGTTAGAGAAAATAAAGGATTCTATACAATAGTATACAAAACAATTTACACCACGTGAAACACAAACCATTAAATTATTAGCCATATGTCAGCTAGCACACCACTATACCAAAAAAAAAAAAAAAAAGAATAGAAAAAGACCGAAAACTATTCTCAAGCATAGATAAAAACGTAAACAGAACTTAAGACCTAAGTAAAAGCCTTCAAGTATAAAGGGCGTGCCCGTTTACATATATCTACAGCCGTAACAGTCACAAATGATGAACTAGGACCATCCAATTAAAATAAATAAACAGTTAATTACTAATAACAAAACAAAACAATGGTCAGCAAGACGACCAGTCACCACAAGCAGCACCCGTTCACGAGCATAACGCAAAAATCAGCCATATTGAGGGAAGGAGGCAACCCGACCCCCGACGCTACCGCAAGCAGTGACATCTAAGGGAGCATGACGAACTTGCTGCCGGTTGTAAGAATAATATAATCAGTTATCGAGGTCGCTAGCTAACCACATATTGCAATACAACTCAACAAAAACATTGTAATGAGAAGATTATGTCAATAATAAACGAAAATAAAAATTAAAATAAATTGACTTATACAGTCAAATAAAATAAACAATTATATGAACTCATATAACCTGTCACTAGGTAAGCTAATTCTGGAGAAAGAACATAAACATTGTCTTGAGTTAATCACAGCGACCAACAATTCTTATCGTTTAAGTAGTCGTTGATAGAATAGTATGCCCTTGAACAAAGTTTGGATTTTACTTTAGTTTTAAACGCATTAAAAGGCAAATCTAGCAATGAAGAGGGTAGCTTGTTATAAAAAGTAATACCAAGTCCAACAAACGAGTTATGAACCTTGTGAAGCCGGTGAAATGGAGCACGTAATTTGTCCTTATTTCTGGTGTTAATATTGTGAATATCACTGTTTTTAATGTATAAGTGTATATTTTGCCTAATATATAAGATGTTGGCGAAGATGAATTGTGATGCCACCGTGAGAATACCAATATCTTTAAAAAAATCCCTCAGAGACACTCTGGCACCTAGCTGGTAAATTGCTCGAACAGCTCGTTTTTGAAGAACAAATATATTTTGAATGTCAGCGGCTTTGCCCCACAGCAGAATACCGTAGGACATAACGCTATGAAAATAACTAAAATATACTAAACGAGCTGTATCAACGTCAGTGTATTGTCTTACTTTCCTGACGGCGTAAGCGGCCGAACTGAGCCTTCCCGCTAGGCTTGATACATGAGGGCCCCACTGAAGTTTAGCATCTACTGTTATGCCCAGAAAAACTGCCGAGTCTACAGTATCAAGAACCTCTTTATCCAAGACGATGTTGGGTCCTAGATTTCTAACATTCGGTAAAGCGAACTTTATACATTTTGTTTTCTTAGTATTGAGAACTAAGTTATTTGTCGTAAACCAATCCGTGACAATTGAGAGTGCACTGTTTACGTCGTCAAAATCTTGTCTATTCCTTTCTACTTTAAAAATAAGAGAGGTATCATCTGCAAACAGTACAACGTCACAGATACCCTTTAAATAGAATGGTAAGTCATTAATGTATACTAAGAATAAGAATGGACCCAGTATTGAGCCTTGTGGTACACCTAACTGTACTAGAAGCTCGGAAGATTTCACACCATTAACATCTACACATTGCAACCTATTATGTAAATATGAACTTATTACTTTAAGAGCTTCATTTTGGACACCGTAATGATGTAGTTTACGCAAGAGCGTGTCATGTTGCACGCAATCAAAAGCTCAGCCATCACCCCCCTCGCCATATTGGAGGGAAGAAAGCAACCCGACCCCCGACGCTACCGCAGGCAGTGACATCTAAGGGAGCATGACGAGCTTGCTGCCGGTTGCTCAGGCAAGAATAGTATAATCAATAGTCGAGGACGCTAGCTAACCACTTATTGCAATACGACTCATAAAACACACATTGTAATGAGTAGATTATGTCCCTAATAAATTAAAATTTAACTAAATTAAATTACATTGACTTATACAGTCAAATAAAAAAAACTCATTGAATGCTTCAGCTACGTCAGCTGCTTAATAACTAATTTGTTGTCGACCATAATCTCAAGTTGTTTTTCTTGTTTAACCGACTTACCCGTTTCATTGTTAATAATTTTCCAAGTGGTTTTTACTTTATTATTGGAATTTAGATTTAGCAAAAACACAAATCTTTATAAATAGTTTTGAATAATTTTTGACATACTCTAAGAAAGTAGTGTCAAACCTGAATTTTTTCAAGCCGTATAACTCGTATAGTCGCGCTCTACTTTTATAAATACCTGGAGTAGCCCATTGGTTAAAGCCAGCGGAGGTGCCATTAATGTTAACGGTTTTGGTCTTGAAATTAGATTGGTACTCTTTTTGCACAACATCAAAAAGGGCTCCATAGATATCATTAGGATTCATGTGTTCTACTATAGATGGTGTAATTCTATGAGCTATAGTATTTTTAAACTTGTCGCACCGACTAGCTGTATAACGCCTGCATTCTATTTTATGCCGCTTTTTATGTAATGGCATAGGGAAGCTAGCTAATAAACCACAGTGGTCAGATGTTAAGTTACTTAACACTAATTTATTTTTGGCATCACAATCACTAAAAATATTATCAACACAAGTCGACGAGGTCGCCATGATCCTAGTAGGTTCAAAAAACAAGTTAATTAAATTATAAGACCTAAACAGATTGAGAAGCCTAATACTTAATGGAGTAACATCTAAAATATTAATATTAAAATCTCCACATAAAATTATACTTTTGTTACTACTTTTTAACCTATTGAGTGAATCCTCCATTACCGATTCGAAAAGAATAAAATCTCCAGAGGGGGGTCGATAAACGCAAATTATAACGTATCGGTCGAGTTCAACACAAGACAACTCAATAGTGCGCTCGATAGAAAGATTAACTAAGTCTAAACGTTGTTTACATTTCAACTTGTTTGCAACAAGAACTAAAGATCCACCGCGAATAGCACTTTTTCTTATAAAAGCACTTTGTACAGTAAAATTATCACTATTCATAAACACTAACTACTTCATGTTCTTTCAACCAGTGTTCAGTCAAACATAACACCTGAACATCATAGTTCTCCATAAATAAACTTAACTCTAGCTCTTTGCCGGACAGACCCTGCATATTTTGATGTACATCATTCAACAGATGCGGCTGACCCGTTGTCGCACCTAATAGTTTAAACTACAAAGCGTATCAAAAGTAGTGTTAGTATCACTACTAACAGTAATCGATGGTACACTACAGGTACCAGTGTCACGGTGTATATTGTATGCTAAAATATTAGCAATATGTCTCCTACAACTAGGTGGCAAATACATTGTATAATTTGTCAGTTTGTAATCAGTAATAAATTGATTACAATCAAAATATAAAATAGCGTCACTGTGACGACAGGTCCTATTATAAATTAACATATTTAAATTATAAATGTGCCTATTTTTCTCAACAGACAAATATTGAGAATAAGGCAAGGCACAGAAAATACATTTACAACTATTGGTCTCATTGAGATGTAACATCAAATGGACACATTCAATTATGTCCTTTTTTCTTACAGCTAAACTAACCCCATATAATAAAAAAACAGTAGAACTGGGGTTTATTTTTATCAATTTAATTTTACTAATTAATTGGCTAATACTGTCACCGGGTAAACAATTATTAATTACATAGTGTTTTGAACACTAATTAAATATACTACCAAAATCTTGACCAAATTTGTCTGAAAATAAATATGTGGTATTAATTAAATTATTTATACTATTATTGACATCATTAATACAGCTACCTACTGGCTGAGCCACTGAGGGTGAGGGTGTAATAAGTTGAGGCTGGGGTGCCTGGGAGCAGGTACAGCTAAAAGAGAGGTTATTTGTCAGAGACTCATACCTCTCTGCATTGTACTTGACCAGGTCAGCCAACTCATTGGCCTCCTGCAAGCGCTTACTCAGGTTTTGTTGTGAAGCCTCATATTTACTAAAGATGTCCTTTAGAGCATATTCCCTTACAAACAATTCATCCTGAAGCTGCTGAGTGTCAGTATCATACATAGTATTACATAACTGTAATTCACTATTACACATCTTTTATTCTTGAATTAAATTTAGATTTTTTTGCCTAAGTTTTGTATTTAATTTATTTACTTTCTGGCGTTTTAAAGATTTTTTAATTGTTCTAATTAACCTAAGAAGGAAACCTAGAAAGGAAGAGGACTTTAGGGTGTTGTGTCCATATTATGACCATAATATGGAAATACCATTATTTAGGTTGGGCTCGCTACCAAGATCAAATACGCCATCCCGCAGAATTTTTGAATTACATTTTAATATAATAAATACGAGTACGTAGTAATCGTTCATGTTTCTTTTATTTTTTATTCTTGTAATAATTTGGGTTTTGTATATAATACAAAACCCAAATTATTACTATAGGTATACCTCTGTCTATGACTTCGGGGTTTACAGGCGTTATGTTATGTTGTTATGTGTGCTTTAATAAATACCTGTAATATAAATATATCTTATTTTTCTGCACATAAATAATAAAAATTAAAATATTATAATACCTCTTTAAAATAGTATGGGTGATATACCTAAGTGTCAATTCCTTTTTCCTCCATGTGTCGATTGATTTGCGGGTATAGTTAGTGTTACAATATTTAATTATCTATTACATAAAGCAGGTCTTATCATCCGACGCCACTTGGACCAAAGTCCATACTAAAATGTCCGATCTTCTTTGGAAGTAAAAAGAACAATTGAATGTAGTTACCTTCTAAAAGGTAGTTTTATAATAGAGAAGAATGGGCAAGAAATTCCATATTTTTGGGGTTAAATTATTAAAAAGAAAAAATATATACTGCGGCACCATCCCTTGCCGGGGTCGCGGGAAGGTACTTATGGGTCACCGAGTCCCCCGCAACACAGGCAACAGGATTCCTTCCTACGGGTGGGTTTTAGTCAGTAAGAGTCTGACACACCCTCCCGAGAGCGGGAGAAGTTATTTGATGGTTTCCCACCCTCAAAAAAAAAACCCTTTCTCGATTTGTAAACACTGGAGGCCCAGTGGTAATGGCAGAGCAATGGTGGCCCAGTGGTAACAGTTCCAACTTATGAGTTGTAGGTCAAGGGTTCGAAGCCCAAACAGGCACTTTACTTTGTTTAAATTTTTCATCACCACTGCTCTCAAAACGATGAAGGAAAACATCGTGAGGAAACCATGTTCTAGAACCAAAAATTTAAAGACACGTGACATCCACCAATCCACGCTGGGCCCACGTGGTAGATTTTGGCATCACAGAGACGAGGCCTGTGTCCCAGCAGTGGAAACATTATAGGCTGATTATGTTATGTGAACACATTCAAATACATGGAACAGCTAAGTTTTTATGAGATTTTACCCCCGACTCGTAGCGCCTGTGTTTGCCTTGATGAGTCCAAACTCAATCAGGCTTTGAGCGAATTAAATGCGTCAAAAGAGTCCTGTGACCAACTGATTAAGGAAATAGATGAGAATGAAAAAAATCATTAAATGTAATTTTAAACAGGAATCAACATTATTATTTTTTATGGGAAATATGGGAAATGTGAACAAACAAGAATTGCTTTAATATCATAGAACATTGTGCAACCTTAGTTTAAGAAAAATTGTGTTGTTTACTAAAAAGTAAAGTGTAAAATCTCTAAACTCATCAACCACTGCTGCAGAGTCTTTACTTAAAGAAAACGTTCCAGTTTGTGATTCAGAATTTAGTTTCCAATACGTCACCTGTAAAGATGTAATTAAATCATTTGACACGTTAAATGTTAATAAGACCGCAGATCTATGGGGTAATTCTGTGGATGTTGCTTAGTCGATTATAAACATTGTAGCACCTACTTTAGCCGTTATTTTTAATAATTGGATCCACCTTGGTGAGTTTCTTGATCTTATGAAAAACAGTAAAATAATACCGTTGTTTAAATCAGGTAATACATCAGACCCTACTAATTAAAGACTTATTTTAGTACTACCTACCTTCAGTAAAATTTTCGAGAAACTTATTTTAGATCAAATCCAAAGATTTTTCAATAAACATAGATGAATGCATAACATAAAGTTCGGTTTTACAAGGGGATGTTCGACTACTGTGTTGAACTTTTAGGATATTTTTATAATGCATGGGAGGATAAATTCGATGATTTGTCCAAGGCATTCGATTACGTTCTTCATGAAACTTTGATCAGGAAACTGCACCACTACGGAATCCGAAACGCCTCTCTGGATCTTCTTACTTCATATTTGAGTGAAAGGATTCAGAGAGTTGGTGTTAACGGAAAAGATCACCCGGATCTGTAGTAAGAATGGGGGTCCCTCAGGGCTCAATTCTTGGCCCATTTTTGTTTCTTATTTATATAAATGACATGCCTTGCCTCATAAAGGATAATCATGATATAGTGCTGTTTACAGACGACACTTTACTTTTATTTAAACTCAAACGTCAGCAGTCGGTTACTGACAATGTAAATAGTGCTCTCGAAAAGGTAGTTAACTGGTTTAATGTTAATAACCTACTTCTTAACGAGAAAAAAACCAAATGTATTAAGTTTACAATACCTCATGTTAGCCCTTAATAAGGCAAAGGGATATAGTTTCCCACCAAGACTATTTTGAAAAACATGTTTATTTTACATGAAAGATAGCCCATAGAATGAACGCAACCGAAATATACTATTCTTTAGAAGATTTTAAATTTCATAACTTGCAACACTTTTCAAAAAATGACTACCTTATATTGAAATGTCAATGTCAAAGTTCAGTGACGTGAAAAAGTGCTAAAATAACGGTCGATTTTTGGTTACTTCCGAGAAAAAATCTTTTATTGTTCAACGAAAAATCTTGTAAGTAGATTATGTTTCCATCTTATATGAAATGACAACTTTAGCTATGTTTTTTTGTTGATTTTATGCGTATAACATTGATAACAGCGTTAAAATCTGCGAAATACTAAGTGGGAAAATTATTCCCTTGTCCCGATTGAGTTTATAATTTATTTCTTATTTTTTTTTTTTTTTTTTTTTTTTTTTTTTTTTTTTTTTTTTTTTTTTTTTTTTTTTTTTTCTTATTATATATATTATGAAAGTTTGAACTCACATACAAGTCAATACAAAATACAAATAATGATAGAATGCTGAAATTTGAATGAAAGTAAGCTTCTTAGGGGATGTAGATGTGATATTTACATGTAATAATTTATTTGTAGGATTCACCATGAATAAGAAATTAAGGAAACAGGAGTTAGAAGATACCATGAACAACCTGTCAGATTTATCCGATCTTGACTCAGATGATGATGCCTATTACCAAACAGCCCCTGTAACCAGCCCGGCAGATTACCAGAATGAGTCTCAAGATGTTATTGTTGAAAAGCGTCTTGAAGAGTTGTTTGGTATATCTGATAACTTGGAAGAAACTATTGAAAGCCAAGAAATATATTCAGTAGAAGCACTCACAGATATTTTAGAAATAAATAGTCCTAGACCTATTGGTAGTGTGGGTGAGACAACAGGACAATATGATGTTCTTCCAACAGAGGAAAATATTGCAACTTATGAAGAAAGCTTTGTTATGGATTGCAACCAACGAGAAACTGAAATAGAGCAATGCTTAGCTGAAATCTGTGAAGAACACTCCCACTATACTCCAATATCTACAGATGACTTAAGTGCAAGACCTTCAAGCAGTAATGTTATTGTAACAGAACCGGATCGTCGCTCAAGATCAAGCAGAACTATGAATACAGTAAGACAACCAAGGGAGTGGAAAATTGAAACAGAGATACACAATGTTCCAGATTTTACCAATTCAATTCAACCACAATCAACATATAGTCATAAAACGCGGCCTATCGATGTTTTTCAAAACTTTTTCCCAGAATATTTAGTACAAGTTCTAGTGGGACAAACAAATAGATATGCGGTTCAGAATAACAGCAATAATTTTACACCAGTATTATCAGAGGAAATGAAAGCTTACCTTGGAATATTAATAATGATGGGGTTAAACCCATTGCCTGATATGGAGCTATATTGGTCTAATGACCCTTTTTACAATAATGCAGAAATTTCAAAAATTATGCCTATGAAAAGATTAAAAAAAATAACTGAAAATTTACACATAAATGACAATGAAAAAGAACCAAATAGGAACTCATCGGAATACGATAAAATGTACAAGTTGAGACCAATGATTCAAGAGCTTAATAAATTGTTCCAGCAGGAAACAGGTAATTCAAGTAAACAATCAATAGATGAATGCATGGTGAAGTTTAACCGCTCAGGCCCGTGGCTCAATAACGTCATCTCTCAATCTCAAAAAAAACTTTTTTATTCGATAACTACTTTCAAATCGCGCGCCGCGAGGGCTCCTATTCGGAGCCATTGGGGCTTTATCGGTTAAAGGAAGATCATCTTTAAAGCAGTATATGCCAAAGAAGCCAATCAAGCGTGGCTTCAAAATCTGGGCACGTTGTGATTCTGCAACCGGCTATCTGTACCAGTTCGAAATTTATACCGGGAAAGGAGACAGTATGGAAGACGAGGGACTGGGGTACAATGTGGTTAAAAAGCTGTCAGCCGGCCTTCCTGAGAACACTCTGATAGCGTTTGATAACTTTTTCACTAGCTGTAACCTAATGGAAGATTTGTACGAAAATCAAATTTTTGCTGTTGGTACAGTTAGAGTAAATAGAAAAGATCTTCCGGAAATTTTTAAAAAGTCTCAACCAAAACATTTAAGACTTGAAAGGAACCAATTTGCAGCTGTAACTGCTAAACCAATTACAGCAATCAAGTGGCTTGATACAAGGGATGTTAATATTCTTACAACAGCTCACCATCCAACTGACACAGTATTTGTAAAGAGAACTCAGAAAGATGGTACTAAAAAACAAGTTCTCATCCCCACAGCTATCGCTCAGTATACGCTCACCATGGGAGGCGTCGATCACTTTGATCATTTCAGATCATCATATCCGATCAATAGAAAATGCAGGAAATTTTGGATGAGATTGTTTTTCTTTATGTTTGATGCGGCAATCATAAACAGCTATATAACCTACAACACTGTGCATGTAGCAAGTACTCATTCTCATAGAAATTTTCGATTGCGATTGGCTCGTGAGCTGATATCAAATTACTCTAACAAGGTAAAACGCCAGGTTGTTTTCAAAAACAAAAAGGGCTCCAACTTTGGAGTTCCAGATGCGATACGTTTACTCAATGTCGGCGTCCATCTTCCAGATGAAGGAAATACTTACAAAAGATGCCGATTTTGTAGCACAAAAAAGAGGAGAGAAGAACAAAAATAGTATGTTCCACGTGCCAAGTTGCACTATGTGCAAAGAAATGTTTTAAATTATTCCACGAGGCTTCACCCCAAGAATAATTATATTTTAACACGCTTTTAGCTTCACTTGTAATTAGCTATATTAATTATTAGAATAAAAATGCGATTGCAATACCGCTTTTTATTTAGCATGCATGATAATATTCATAGGTAAATAAAATAAAAGTTCGTAACGCATTTCACTAGATTTTTTTTCTTTATGAATAAAATAAATAAAATGTAAAAAGCGAAACCAGGTGAAATACTAGTATATGAATAACAACAAAACTAGGCATAATTCCCTTTGCCTAAATAGGCAAAGGGAATTATTTTCCCACTTCGAGACACAGTGCACATACATAATCGGGCAAAGGGATCCCACCCAAAAAAAGGGGGTAAAAAACCATCCCCCCTTTTTCAAAATACTTTTTTTAAATTCTGCAGTATCTATTTACTCTATTTCCACTGTAACTTACTTTCTAGCTCTAACACAGGCTCGAGCCTTTTAAGGGTTAGACAAGTAAAAACTAGTGTTCTCATAAAGGATGAAAAGTTGATCCCCGAAGATATCACTGTGTTCTTAGGCATAATTTTGTATGCCAAGCTTCAAGGGGGCCCCCATATAGATAAATTGTCAAAAAAGCTTAGCTCTGCAGCATACGCCAAAACACTGTTCCTACAACCAGGCTCAAAAAAATAGGCAGCTCGTACGATATATATCGACGGTTAAAAGGTAATACGGCATAAGCGACATTTTGGTAGAAAATGAGTTATGAATGCCATCCTACTTAATCTCTTTTTTTAAGTAGGATGGCATTCATAACCCGTTTTCGACCAAAATGTCGCTTATGCCGTATTACCTTTTAACCGTCGATATATTATTTTAATTATTGTAAATATTAAGACTATGTGGGTCATTGTTTAATTTTGTTTAATCTCAGTTAGTTTTTAACACGGTCTGGCAGTTTAAGTATTTTATGCGGCCTAGCCAAATGTCCTTTCTTTGGTATTGTTCCTTGAATCGTTGAGCTGCACAACTACTGACAAATGCGTATACTGACTGGACAGCTCCACTCAATCTGTGTGGTTCTTTCATCAAGACCATTTCAGACACCAATCGACATGGTCTTCACATGATCTGACCAAGATTATGCCTGGACTTTAAAAGAGAGTGTTGCCTCTGACCAAAAGATGTGAAGATGCCAAGGTGAAACATGCCAAGCCCTGGCTAATTCTGTGGTTTAAGAATCATACTTTTTAAAACTGAGTGTTATTTTGAATTAGCAAAATCAACAAACATCTCAAAAGATGTTTGGAAAGTTATAAATAAACAAACAGAAATAAACGTGTCGAAAATAATACAAAACTAATTCAGAGTTATTACTTGATTTTAAAATTAGTTTTGTTTTATTTTTGTTCTGACATAATCCTATTAGATTATGTCAGAACTATCGGATACTGTGAATGTCTTTGCCCAGCAGTTCGAATTTAATTCATCAACTACTACATGTACAGGGGCTGCTATGGATATTCGATGTAAAAGTGCAAAAACAGTAACTAATGACCTTGACCCTGTCACTCCCTTTGAGATATTCAAAATGGTGAAAATGGTGGCTTAAAGCATTTTTTATAATAAGTGTTTTGACGAAGGATTTTTTCCAGATTAACTGAAGATAGCCAAAATAATACCTACCTGTACACAACAAAGGATCTAAAACAGACCCAAAGATATACAGACCAATTTCATTACTACCTATTCACTCAAAAAATCTTGATAGGCTAATTTGTAACTAGATTACTCAGACATTTCAACCTAAATGGAGTGTTAAGAAGAAGCCAATTTGGTTATCAGAAAAACGTTAGACACAAGATGCAATATCGACTCTACTTAAGGACGTAGTTAGCAGATTGGCAACAAACAGAAAGTAGCTGGCTTTTCTTAGACTAAAGTTCAGCATTTGACACGGTGGATCATAAGAATTTTTTATTAGATAATGTGAGACTGGGTAATATTAGTAGCTTGTAATGGTATTGGATTTTTTAAATTGTATTGATTGTTTTATTTTCTATAATTATTGTATTGTGAATGTGTTGGTTTTATATTTTTGATTATCGTGATTTTTTTTTTTGTAATTTTTTTAATATTGTTTATGATTTCAAACACAATGTAAATTGTTCTTGAATAAAATTGAATTGAATTGAATTGAATAAATTACTGCTATAAAAACTTGAGCACTACGGTGCACGATGGAAAATATCGGTCGGTATCGGATCAAAAATCTGTAACTTCATGGTTTTTTGTCGTATCGTGATGAAATTTGGCACAAATATCCAGTAAAGTTTGGAGATTCGAATGATGTGTAGTTTATAGTGTTTTCTTGTATATCTGTGTATGTTTTTTTGCATAGAATGTAAGAAATGGAAAAAAATCACGAAAACAATTAGTTAAAAATTTATTTCAAGTGGAATACAAGCTTATAATGACTAAAAAGATTAAACTATGGTTAATTACAATAAGCAAAGTAAAATATATATATATATATATGTATATGAAAACAATTTACTAAATTAAAATCATATTACAAATACGAGGTACATCCTATACTCTGGTTTCAGGGAATGATGTAGCTAGGTACAAATATAAGTAATAACTAAATATAAATATTATTTTTAACTTATACCACTTCAGGATCAGGGTCAGTAAATGTGGGTTCACTTTCAGGTGCCACGTTTAAAAGACGTAGTGCCTCTTCTTCAAGATCTTTTACATTTCTTACGTACGGTTTTCTTAAACTTGTTATATATGGATCTGACGTGTTTAAAAGCGTTTAAAAGACATCTTCATTTGTAGCAGATCGGGAACATTTTCTGGCATGATGAAGTCGTATGTTTCTGTAGTCTTTGTTGCGAGACTCTTGTGCGTCATCCGATAGCTGTCCAATAGGAAGCACCGCAAAATGTTTGATAACGTTTTCTCCGTGTATGAGTATTTTATGAACGGAAGATGGCATATAATAACAATCGTAATTACTTACATAGATTCTTGCAGTTTCTGTTGCATATTCCCCAAATTTTTCAGGGTCGATCATCATTCCAATATCGTATGTTTATCATCATCCAATGTGTCCTCGTGCTGAGAATCAGTGGGCGGCTTGCTATTCAATAGTCAAAAGGCCATAATTTTGCTAAATTACCAGGTTAAATTGCACGTGGATTTGAGCCGGGTAATGTTAAGCTAGGTGCTAAGGGGCATTTCCCACTACTTATTAGTATGTTCTTTGCACATACCCTTTGTAGTGTGGTTGGAATGAAACGCGTTGTACGTGGCATGTAAACATATATTTTTTTTAAATAAAAAGTTTAATTTAAAATTAAAAAATCCCCGACACTAACCAAAACATCTAAAAAGTAACAAAATAATACGTCCCGCGACTACACGACGCTTGGCTCAAAATATTACCTACGTTTATATTAAACTGAAAGGGAAAAATACGTATTATTTTTTACTTTTTAGATGTTTTTGTTAGTGTCGGGGGTTTTTAAATTTTAAATTTAACTTTTATTACCTACTTTTAAACTTTATATATTACTAGTAGGTCAGACACGCTGCCATCGATAGGTATCTCGCCGAAATCTTCGCCCCTGTAGGTATTTTTCCCAAAGTGAAGCTTACTACACTTGAGAGCAATAAAATCGCACACGTTGACTTTTTGTTGTTAAAGCAGTTTTTTTCATGAATGTGAATACATATTAAAATAAAACTTACACTATTTCAATGTTTACTTCAGTATCTTTCTAATGATATCAAATACAGAGTAAAAAAAATACCCATAAGGGGTTTTAGGGCACCCAACCCAACCCAACATACGGATAAAATTACCCAATTTCGCTTAAGAAAGAATAAAAATAAAACTCAAAATGCTTGATCAAATTGTTTTTTAATAAGGTGTATTCCTTCCCCTAGCCTTGATTACAGCTCTTAATCGATTTTTCATGGACCGTATTAATTTCACCATGAAATCTTGTGGTATGGCGTTCCACTCCTATTCAATGGCAAGTTGAAGCTCTTGGAGGCGCGTAGGAGCAGGGCTTCTTGTTCGAACTCTTCTTTTTAGCTCATCCCAGACATGCTCAATAGGATTGAGATCAGGACTACGAGCTGGCCACTCCATCGCGGCGATTCCAACGTCTTCCATGTAGTCGCAAACTGTTCTAGCGACATGCCGGTCTGGCGTTGGCGTGCATTAAGAGAAAATTTTCTCCCATAAGTCACGCAAGTGGCCTCACATGTTCTTCGAGCACTTCTTTGACGTATCGTGCAGCCGTCAAACTTCTCGATCTCGGGCCGGTATTCACCGTAGTGATGAATACAATGCCAGTTTTAGTGTCCAACATTATGCCACCCCAAAACATACACGATCCACCTCCAAAAGCCACACGTTCGCTTATGCAGCATTGTGAAAATCACTCTGATGACCTTCTGTAGACCCTAAAGCGTCCATCATGACCATGTAAAGTCATTCTGCACTCATCAGAGAACATAACAGCCCGCCATCGGTCATACGTCCAATTTAAATGTTCCCTAGCAAATTGTAGCCGGGTTTGTCGGTGAGCTGTGGTCAATTTGAGACCATTTGCTGGGCGATGTGAAGTCATTCCTGCTTCACCTAGTCTTCTTCGAACTGTCCACCGACTTATACTGACATTGCGAACTTCTCGAAGCTGTTGTCCCAGTTGAACCGCGTTCAGTTGCCGATTTCTCAAAGAGCTTGTCACAAGAAAGCGGTCATCACGCTCCGATGTTGTGCGTCGCCGGCCAGATCCTCGTCGCCGAATGTAGCCACCGGTCTCTTGGAACCTCTGGTATACACGACGAACAGAGTAGCGGCTCAAATTTAGCCGTCGAGCAACTTCACTTTGGTTATGGCCTGCTTCGAGCAAGGCAATAACTTGAGGGCGTGGTATCCATATTTTTCCAGTAAATCCGTATGCTTCCAGTAGAGATGTTATCACGTTGACCTTCGGTATGCAACTGATTAAAAATTCCAATAAACCGACCTTTTTATACCTGCGGCTAAAGGTGCAAGTAGTGACAACGCAAACGCGTGAATTTGGGTACGGTCGGTTTTTGTCGTGAAGATCAATGATTTTAATTTTATGTTTTTGTGAAGCTAAGCTTGTATGCTTTAATTTTGTCTATTGATTTTTACTCAATATCTTTAGATTTTAGAAAAAAATCAGTAATAAACCAAATTACAAGGGGTGTGCGATTTTATTGCTCTCAAGTGTTGTTTATTATAATATAGCCTCATTTATCTTTCCTTCTCCATCATCAGACCCTGATACCATCTAGCTATAACCTATTTACTGAGACCAATACAATGAGCCCAAACACGATACCTGCGCTGTAAGTTGGTGAGCGAGTTAAATATCAACTAGAAAAGAGCTGATGAAAATTCAAGAATACTAATATTCAAACGATAGACACATAGGTGCCAGTAGGAATATACAAAAGAGGTTGAATGTGTTGTGTTATAACGAAGGATATTTATCCTTTTAGAATTCTACAATATTTTTTTTTAGTATTTACTAAAAAAAGATATTGTAGAATTAATAATTATGCACCTTATAAGTGTACACGCTACTCATAACCTCATTTGTAGCTCTACTTTGTTCAACGCATGTTGGCGTTCGAGGTGCACGCATGTGTTTTCCAGGTTATATTGCCTGCTACCCATTCTAACCTATTTACGCATGCGCGTGAACCAGCTCATGTACATTTCCTTGTACCTTTTTCTTCTCAGATAACTAAAAGAACGATTATCTTCATGACATGTAAAATATTTGATACATTAGGACTACTGAGTGTGGCAATTATCAAACTAGAAATACTACTACTAAGTTATGGTGGTGTGCCAGGTTAGATTGGGATGAGCCAATGCCAAATAACATAGTTAAGGATTGGCTAAACTTTAGTAATAATTTATCTTATTTGTATAACATACATTTAACCTAGGTATGTGTTGTGTGAAAGGTCAGAATATTATATTGAATTGCATTGTTTTGTAGATGCCTCACAAGCTGCATATGGTACATGTGTTTACTTAAGGTCTAAGAGTAGTTATCATGTTTATACATCACGCCTGTTATTTGCAAAGACTAGGGTAGCACCTATCGAACCAATGACCCTTTCTAGATTAGAACAACGTGGAGCGCTCCTCGGAGCTAGCTAGACTTTGTCAGAAAGTCAGTCAGTCCTTAAAATGTAAAAGAAATAAGAAAATAATTATGGCCAAATTCATTGAAAACTTTTGTGAAAACAGCTGATTATCAATAGCGTCAGATCCCACAACCTGGAACCCTGCTGACATGCTTCCAGAGGGGTAGACCCACACGTGTTGAAGAGTTCAACTATTTGGTGGGAAAGCCCTCCCATCTTAAAACAAGAGGACTGTGAGTGGTCCACCAAGCTACCTCCGTTAGAGGAGAAACCTCAGGTAAGCTGAGGTCAAATAGCTCACCTCATACTCATTTGCTGTAAATAAAAATGAAAGTTTAAATATTATGGTTAAAGATTTCAATACGTTTTCTAACTCTTCACGGCTGAAAAGAACAGTTGCCTATGTGCTAAGGTTAATTAATAACCGTAAAGGTCAATGAAATATAACTCAGGCATTATCAAAGAGCATGCGCCCTTTGAGCAGCTGATAATGCCTCAAACTGTCTAAGTTTACTGCTTAAGTTTAATTAGAACAGTGCATACTCTTCTAATTAAACTTAAGCAGTTTGAAACATTTTATGAAAAAAATTAAACATTTAGTGAAGGTTATCAATTACATAACAAATCTAAATTATTGCCACTTAATCACTTTGTCGACTCGGAAGAAGTGCTACGAGTAGGAAGAAGTCTAGGAAGTTCTAACTTTGATTATAATAAGAAACACCCTATTCTCCTAGATGCGAAATATAATTTCAGTAAACTGTTAGTGAAACATGAACACTAGGGTGTTTCACTTTTGTAGGAGAAAAAAATTAAACTGATATTTTTTCTGACTTATCTTAATAGTATATTTGCTCATTTTCAAGTGGATTGGACCATGTTTAGAGGTTGCATAGAATGAATAACACAAGACATTTATTTTGCTAAAAACATGAGTATACACATAAATGTATATTATATTAAAAAAAAACAATTGAGTCACTGTCATGATTTGCCTGAATGGCTTCAAAATATGCATTACTGTCAAAAACAAACATTATTGTGCAATAACCAACACTTCGACCAATCAACGCCGTCAGTAGAGACTGGTCATCTCTTAGCTGCCACGGCTTATTTCAATTTTTGAATTGCTTTTTTTTTTGGTAATATTTTGGTGCAGAATATTGAAAGTATTACAGAAAAAACTGCGAGTTTTGTCCCTCTGTACTAGTCTCAGATGTTGTCTTTTTATTCGAGGTGTTATAAGGATGCATTTTGTCATTTATGTCTAGTCCACATATTTTATACTCAGTATTTACACTTTGAATATAGATAATCATATCAGAAATGTCATTAAAAGTTGATTTAATTCTTGAGTAATTTATCATGCCCGTGCGTCTATTAAACATGGTATCATCGTATCTTAAATTCATGTTACTATCTAGCAAATAAGCATGTCCATGAGTATAGATGTATCCTACTCGCGAGTTTCCTAAAACTTAAGCTTGCTCATCACCATTGTGATCACTATCTACTTCGACTGGTACATGACCTTCTCGCATCTTTCTTAACCTATCATGAACGTATTTGTAAGTACGGTTAGAATTTAAAACTTTTAACGTGTAGCGATCGCTCTCCAAAACATTGGCTACCATAAACCGATCTTTGAACTTCCAATCTAACTAAGTCTGATTTCGCTGTTCGTTTTCTAATAACACGAAATCGTTAACCGATTTTTTTTTACAGCTGCCTTTGTCCAATCAAATCGAGCCTTGTCATATTCCGCACTACGTTTAATATTCTCTGATGCAATCTCGCAGATTTCATTAATGTCGACTTCGGTATCTACATCACTACACATCAATGTCTCGCGACTTTGCCAATTGAGCTCTAGAGGTGAACCCTTTAAAACGCGGTTTATGGTACAATTAATCGCGAGCTGTACTTCTCCTATTGCATCTTGCCATGATTTGTTATCACTAATCTCTACGGCAGTTAACATCGCTTTTAAGACACTCATTGCACGCTCTACTTGCCCATTCGCACGAGATGAACTGGTCGCTATGAGGTGCAAGCTAACGTGTTCCTATTACAGAAATGCCTTGGTCGGCTATTAGTAAAATGGCGTAATAGGCATACCGATAGTAAAAAAATTGTGAAAATCGATTTAAAATTTGCAATAGCTCAGTATTTTCTGCACCTGCAATGTTCGTATAGTTTAAACTCATCTTGTTGTCGATGACCGTTTGTAACCGAATTTACTACAAGAGTTTTATGTAACAATATCTCTGTCGCAGACATGTTAATGGAACAGTCTAGGTTCAATATTTGACGTCCTATCATAAGATTACTTTGAAGGTTGGGAAGCACATTTAACAAAATCTCAAACTGGTGTTCGCTAATCGTTACGCTACATAAGATTTGTTCTATACTGAATACACGTGTTTGACCAATACCAGTCAACGCAACAACGTTATTAACTCGTTTGCCACTTAATTTGGCTGCACAACTTTCCTTTACTAACGACGATTCAGCACCAGACTCGTAAACAAAACAATACAGCTCACCGCTGTGTTCTAACGTGCTTGAGGGTAGTTGTACGACGCAAACATCCACTCGCCATTCACTGCTTACAACACGTGCTCCACCATCCGATTGGCTGCCGCTATTCGTGCACCGGGCCGCGATATGTCCTGGTTTACCACACTTGAAGCACACGAAGGGCTTTGCAGACGGCTGCGGGGCTGCTTGGCTCGATACTGAAGACGTTGTAGCTCTTCCTCTGCTGTCAATCTTCTTCTGCACTCAGATCGCTTGTGGCCGGTTTTTCCGCAGTTGTAGCATTTCAGCGAGGATATCTTTGCTCGCTTTGCATTGGGAGCATTTGACAAGTCACCATGGTTGCTAGACTTGCGTTTCAAGTGCAAAAAAACATGAAGTTCTCGCTGTAATCTGTCTCTCGAGACGAGACCAGCCAGCCGTTGCAGTCTAGTGTCAAATTGTGAAATGTGGGCAAGAACGGTTGCGACTGCAATTTGTTTCTTGTCAACGTCCTTCAAGCGATTTTTTTTCTTTTATTTTTTCTGCTTCTCTTTGAATAGCCCTAATGGATTTTTGTGTATAATGTGTGTCCTATTTTCTATATGCTCATCACTTTGAAGGGACACTGGCTTCTAAGATACAGGTACTTAAACCTAGTTTAGAAGTCAGGGTTTTTCACTCTGGAACACAGGCTTAAGCCATTTTTTTCTTAGATCTAAATAATATAAATGCATTTTTGGAGAAATAAATAAATTATATTAATTATTATTATTATATTATTATTCGCATTAACAACAAGGGTCTTCTTGCAGTGAATTTTCAGAAAAACAAATCAGCTGTCGCTCACCATGATCGCATATCCGTATCTACCTTGTCTGGGTCGAACTTAGGCAGATCCACACGATTGTTGGTTTTAGGCGCTTGCAGGGTTTCAATCAGTGCTCGCATTTTGTTGTTCAAACATGGCACGCCAACGGTCACTTTCAGCGTTTTCATTTTGCGCCTAAACCAACACGTAATCCCACTTCTGATGACGGAGAAGATACGTCTCTCTCGTTATCATCAGCCATATTTTAACTAGTGTGGGCGTACAATGGGAAGCTCAAACTTAAACTCAAACTCAAAGCATTTATTTCAACTAAACCAATTACAGGTACTTTCGATTTGTCAAGGGGTCGGTCGGTCAATCAGAAAGATGAAGCTAGTTGCCCATTCTAAAGCATAGTAGGTACCTATGGAGAAGAACGGGCAAGAAACTCCACGGACACTCTTTTAAATCAACGTATTATGGTTACAAAATATTGTTTACATCATTTATTTTGAAATTATACATGTGAGAACGATGCAAAACGTAAAAGCGTCCGTAATAAAAAGATTAACAAAACAAAAAAAAAGCAATTCAAAAATTGAAATAAGCCGTGGCAGCTAAGAGATGACCAGTCTCTACTGACGGCGTTGATTGGTCGAAGTGTTGGTTATTGCACAATAATGTTTGTTTTTGACAGTAATGCATATTTTGAAGCCATTCAGGCAAATCATGACAGTGACTCAATTGTTTTTTTTTAATATAATATACATTTATGTGTATACTCATGTTTTTAGCAAAATAAATGTCTTGTGTTATTCATTCTATGCAACCTCTAAACATGGTCCAATCCACTTGAAAATGAGCAAATATACTATTAAGATAAGTCAGAAAAAATATCAGTTTAATTTTTTTCTCCTACAAAAGTGAAACACCCTAGTGTTCATGTTTCACTAACAGTTTACTGAAATTATATTTCGCATCTAGGAGAATAGGGTGTTTCTTATTATAATCAAAGTTAGAACTTCCTAGACTTCTTCCTACTCGTAGCACTTCTTCCGAGTCGACAAAGTGATTAAGTGGCAATAATTTAGATTTGTTATGTAATTGATAACCTTCACTAAATGTTTAATTTTTTTCATAAAATGTTTCAAACTGCTTAAGTTTAATTAGAAGAGTATGCACTGTTCTAATTAAACTTAAGCAGTTTGAAACATTTTATGAAAAAAATTAAACATTTAGTGAAGGTTATCAATTACATAACAAATCTAAATTATTGCCACTTAATCACTTTGTCGACTCGGAAGAAGTGCTACGAGTAGGAAGAAGTCTAGGAAGTTCTAACTTTGATTATAATAAGAAACACCCTATTCTCCTAGATGCGAAATATAATTTCAGTAAACTGTTAGTGAAACATGAACACTAGGGTGTTTCACTTTTGTAGGAGAAAAAAATTAAACTGATATTTTTTCTGACTTATCTTAATAGTATATTTGCTCATTTTCAAGTGGATTGGACCATGTTTAGAGGTTGCATAGAATGAATAACACAAGACATTTATTTTGCTAAAAACATGAGTATACACATAAATGTATATTATATTAAAAAAAAACAATTGAGTCACTGTCATGATTTGCCTGAATGGCTTCAAAATATGCATTACTGTCAAAAACAAACATTATTGTGCAATAACCAACACTTCGACCAATCAACGCCGTCAGTAGAGACTGGTCATCTCTTAGCTGCCACGGCTTATTTCAATTTTTGAATTGCTTTTTTTTTGTTTTGTTAATCTTTTTATTACGGACGCTTTTACGTTTTGCATCGTTCTCACATGTATAATTTCAAAATAAATGATGTAAACAATATTTTGTAACCATAATACGTTGATTTAAAAGAGTGTCCGTGGAGTTTCTTGCCCGTTCTTCTCCATAGGTACCTACTATGCTTTAGAATGGGCAACTAGCTTCATCTTTCTGATTGACCGACCGACCCCTTGACAAATCGAAAGTACCTGTAATTGGTTTAGTTGAAATAAATGCTTTGAGTTTGAGTTTAAGTTTGAGCTTCCCATTGTACGCCCACACTAGTTAAAATATGGCTGATGATAACGAGAGAGACGTATCTTCTCCGTCATCAGAAGTGGGATTACGTGTTGGTTTAGGCGCAAAATGAAAACGCTGAAAGTGACCGTTGGCGTGCCATGTTTGAACAACAAAATGCGAGCACTGATTGAAACCCTGCAAGCGCCTAAAACCAACAATCGTGTGGATCTGCCTAAGTTCGACCCAGACAAGGTAGATACGGATATGCGATCATGGTGAGCGACAGCTGATTTGTTTTTCTGAAAATTCACTGCAAGAAGACCCTTGTTGTTAATGCGAATAATAATATAATAATAATAATTAATATAATTTATTTATTTCTCCAAAAATGCATTTATATTATTTAGATCTAAGAAAAAAATGGCTTAAGCCTGTGTTCCAGAGTGAAAAACCCTGACTTCTAAACTAGGTTTAAGTACCTGTATCTTAGAAGCCAGTGTCCCTTCAAAGTGATGAGCATATAGAAAATAGGACACACATTATACACAAAAATCCATTAGGGCTATTCAAAGAGAAGCAGAAAAAATAAAAGAAAAAAAATCGCTTGAAGGACGTTGACAAGAAACAAATTGCAGTCGCAACCGTTCTTGCCCACATTTCACAATTTGACACTAGACTGCAACGGCTGGCTGGTCTCGTCTCGAGAGACAGATTACAGCGAGAACTTCATGTTTTTTTGCACTTGAAACGCAAGTCTAGCAACCATGGTGACTTGTCAAATGCTCCCAATGCAAAGCGAGCAAAGATATCCTCGCTGAAATGCTACAACTGCGGAAAAACCGGCCACAAGCGATCTGAGTGCAGAAGAAGATTGACAGCAGAGGAAGAGCTACAACGTCTTCAGTATCGAGCCAAGCAGCCCCGCAGCCGTCTGCAAAGCCCTTCGTGTGCTTCAAGTGTGGTAAACCAGGACATATCGCGGCCCGGTGCACGAATAGCGGCAGCCAATCGGATGGTGGAGCACGTGTTGTAAGCAGTGAATGGCGAGTGGATGTTTGCGTCGTACAACTACCCTCAAGCACGTTAGAACACAGCGGTGAGCTGTATTGTTTTGTTTACGAGTCTGGTGCTGAATCGTCGTTAGTAAAGGAAAGTTGTGCAGCCAAATTAAGTGGCAAACGAGTTAATAACGTTGTTGCGTTGACTGGTATTGGTCAAACACGTGTATTCAGTATAGAACAAATCTTATGTAGCGTAACGATTAGCGAACACCAGTTTGAGATTTTGTTAAATGTGCTTCCCAACCTTCAAAGTAATCTTATGATAGGACGTCAAATATTGAACCTAGACTGTTCCATTAACATGTCTGCGACAGAGATATTGTTACATAAAACTCTTGTAGTAAATTCGGTTACAAACGGTCATCGACAACAAGATGAGTTTAAACTATACGAACATTGCAGGTGCAGAAAATACTGAGCTATTGCAAATTTTAAATCGATTTTCACAATTTTTTTACTATCGGTATGCCTATTACGCCATTTTACTAATAGCCGACCAAGGCATTTCTGTAATAGGAACACGTTAGCTTGCACCTCATAGCGACCAGTTCATCTCGTGCGAATGGGCAAGTAGAGCGTGCAATGAGTGTCTTAAAAGCGATGTTAACTGCCGTAGAGATTAGTGATAACAAATCATGGCAAGATGCAATAGGAGAAGTACAGCTCGCGATTAATTGTACCATAAACCGCGTTTTAAAGGGTTCACCTCTAGAGCTCAATTGGCAAAGTCGCGAGACATTGATGTGTAGTGATGTAGATACCGAAGTCGACATTAATGAAATCTGCGAGATTGCATCAGAGAATATTAAACGTAGTGCGGAATATGACAAGGCTCGATTTGATTGGACAAAGGCAGCTGTAAAAAAAAATCGGTTAACGATTTCGTGTTATTAGAAAACGAACAGCGAAATCAGACTTAGTTAGATTGGAAGTTCAAAGATCGGTTTATGGTAGCCAATGTTTTGGAGAGCGATCGCTACACGTTAAAAGTTTTAAATTCTAACCGTACTTACAAATACGTTCATGATAGGTTAAGAAAGATGCGAGAAGGTCATGTACCAGTCGAAGTAGATAGTGATCACAATGGTGATGAGCAAGCTTAAGTTTTAGGAAACTCGCGAGTAGGATACATCTATACTCATGGACATGCTTATTTGCTAGATAGTAACATGAATTTAAGATACGATGATACCATGTTTAATAGACGCACGGGCATGATAAATTACTCAAGAATTAAATCAACTTTTAATGACATTTCTGATATGATTATCTATATTCAAAGTGTAAATACTGAGTATAAAATATGTGGACTAGACATAAATGACAAAATGCATCCTTATAACACCTCGAATAAAAAGACAACATCTGAGACTAGTACAGAGGGACAAAACTCGCAGTTTTTTCTGTAATACTTTCAATATTCTGCACCAAAATATTACCAAAAAAAAAAGCAATTCAAAAATTGAAATAAGCCGTGGCAGCTAAGAGATGACCAGTCTCTACTGACGGCGTTGATTGGTCGAAGTGTTGGTTATTGCACAATAATGTTTGTTTTTGACAGTAATGCATATTTTGAAGCCATTCAGGCAAATCATGACAGTGACTCAATTGTTTTTTTTTAATATAATATACATTTATGTGTATACTCATGTTTTTAGCAAAATAAATGTCTTGTGTTATTCATTCTATGCAACCTCTAAACATGGTCCAATCCACTTGAAAATGAGCAAATATACTATTAAGATAAGTCAGAAAAAATATCAGTTTAATTTTTTTCTCCTACAAAAGTGAAACACCCTAGTGTTCATGTTTCACTAACAGTTTACTGAAATTATATTTCGCATCTAGGAGAATAGGGTGTTTCTTATTATAATCAAAGTTAGAACTTCCTAGACTTCTTCCTACTCGTAGCACTTCTTCCGAGTCGACAAAGTGATTAAGTGGCAATAATTTAGATTTGTTATGTAATTGATAACCTTCACTAAATGTTTAATTTTTTTCATAAAATGTTTCAAACTGCTTAAGTTTAATTAGAAGAGTATGCACTGTTCTAATTAAACTTAAGCAGTAAACTTAGACAGTTTGAGGCATTATCAGCTGCTCAAAGGGCGCATGCTCTTTGATAATGCCTGAGTTATATTTCATTGACCTTTACGGTTATTAATTAACCTTAGCACATAGGCAACTGTTCTTTTCAGCCGTGAAGAGTTAGAAAACGTATTGAAATCTTTAACCATAATATTTAAACTTTCATTTTTATTTACAGCAAATGAGTATGAGGTGAGCTATTTGACCTCAGCTTACCTGAGGTTTCTCCTCTAACGGAGGTAGCTTGGTGGACCACTCACAGTCCTCTTGTTTTAAGATGGGAGGGCTTTCCCACCAAATAGTTGAACTCTTCAACACGTGTGGGTCTACCCCTCTGGAAGCATGTCAGCAGGGTTCCAGGTTGTGGGATCTGACGCTATTGATAATCAGCTGTTTTCACAAAAGTTTTCAATGAATTTGGCCATAATTATTTTCTTATTTCTTTTACATTTTAAGGACTGACTGACTTTCTGACAAAGTCTAGCTAGCTCCGAGGAGCGCTCCACGTTGTTCTAATCTAGAAAGGGTCATTGGTTCGATAGGTGCTACCCTAGTCTTTGCAAATAACAGGCGTGATGTATAAACATGATAACTACTCTTAGACCTTAAGTAAACACATGTACCATATGCAGCTTGTGAGGCATCTACAAAACAATGCAATTCAATATAATATTCTGACCTTTCACACAACACATACCTAGGTTAAATGTATGTTATACAAATAAGATAAATTATTACTAAAGTTTAGCCAATCCTTAACTATGTTATTTGGCATTGGCTCATCCCAATCTAACCTGGCACAAAGTGATGAGCATATAGAAAATAGGACACACATTATACACAAAAATCCATTAGGGCTATTCAAAGAGAAGCAGAAAAAATAAAAGAAAAAAAATCGCTTGAAGGACGTTGACAAGAAACAAATTGCAGTCGCAACCGTTCTTGCCCACATTTCACAATTTGACACTAGACTGCAACGGCTGGCTGGTCTCGTCTCGAGAGACAGATTACAGCGAGAACTTCATGTTTTTTTGCACTTGAAACGCAAGTCTAGCAACCATGGTGACTTGTCAAATGCTCCCAATGCAAAGCGAGCAAAGATATCCTCGCTGAAATGCTACAACTGCGGAAAAACCGGCCACAAGCGATCTGAGTGCAGAAGAAGATTGACAGCAGAGGAAGAGCTACAACGTCTTCAGAATCGAGCCAAGCAGCCCCGCAGCCGTCTGCAAAGCCCTTCGTGTGCTTCAAGTGTGGTAAACCAGGACATATCGCGGCCCGGTGCACGAATAGCGGCAGCCAATCGGATGGTGGAGCACGTGTTGTAAGCAGTGAATGGCGAGTGGATGTTTGCGTCGTACAACTACCCTCAAGCACGTTAGAACACAGCGGTGAGCTGTATTGTTTTGTTTACGAGTCTGGTGCTGAATCGTCGTTAGTAAAGGAAAGTTGTGCAGCCAAATTAAGTGGCAAACGAGTTAATAACGTTGTTGCGTTGACTGGTATTGGTCAAACACGTGTATTCAGTATAGAACAAATCTTATGTAGCGTAACGATTAGCGAACACCAGTTTGAGATTTTGTTACATGTGCTTCCCAACCTTCAAAGTAATCTTATGATAGGACGTCAAATATTGAACCTAGACTGTTCCATTAACATGTCTGCGACAGAGATATTGTTACATAAAACTCTTGTAGTAAATTCGGTTACAAACGGTCATCGACAACAAGATGAGTTTAAACTATACGAACATTGCAGGTGCAGAAAATACTGAGCTATTGCAAATTTTAAATCGATTTTCACAATTTTTTTACTATCGGTATGCCTATTACGCCATTTTACTAATAGCCGACCAAGGCATTTCTGTAATAGGAACACGTTAGCTTGCACCTCATAGCGACCAGTTCATCTCGTGCGAATGGGCAAGTAGAGCGTGCAATGAGTGTCTTAAAAGCGATGTTAACTGCCGTAGAGATTAGTGATAACAAATCATGGCAAGATGCAATAGGAGAAGTACAGCTCGCGATTAATTGTACCATAAACCGCGTTTTAAAGGGTTCACCTCTAGAGCTCAATTGGCAAAGTCGCGAGACATTGATGTGTAGTGATGTAGATACCGAAGTCGACATTAATGAAATCTGCGAGATTGCATCAGAGAATATTAAACGTAGTGCGGAATATGACAAGGCTCGATTTGATTGGACAAAGGCAGCTGTAAAAAAAAATCGGTTAACGATTTCGTGTTATTAGAAAACGAACAGCGAAATCAGACTTAGTTAGATTGGAAGTTCAAAGATCGGTTTATGGTAGCCAATGTTTTGGAGAGCGATCGCTACACGTTAAAAGTTTTAAATTCTAACCGTACTTACAAATACGTTCATGATAGGTTAAGAAAGATGCGAGAAGGTCATGTACCAGTCGAAGTAGATAGTGATCACAATGGTGATGAGCAAGCTTAAGTTTTAGGAAACTCGCGAGTAGGATACATCTATACTCATGGACATGCTTATTTGCTAGATAGTAACATGAATTTAAGATACGATGATACCATGTTTAATAGACGCACGGGCATGATAAATTACTCAAGAATTAAATCAACTTTTAATGACATTTCTGATATGATTATCTATATTCAAAGTGTAAATACTGAGTATAAAATATGTGGACTAGACATAAATGACAAAATGCATCCTTATAACACCTCGAATAAAAAGACAACATCTGAGACTAGTACAGAGGGACAAAACTCGCAGTTTTTTCTGTAATACTTTCAATATTCTGCACCAAAATATTACCGGTTTGCTGAAAAAATCGGACTTATTGACTATTCAATTGAAAAACTTTGCAAATCAGGGAACTATAATTGTAGGCGGTCTCTGCGTAACTGAACATTTTATTGCATCTGGCCATGAAAGTTTGTTGTACCTTCCTGGTTTCCATCCCGCTGCTTTCTTTTGTCGCAAAACAAATCGCGGAGGGAGTTGAATTTTAGTTAGAACTGGGCATCAATATAAATAACTGCCACATATTGCTAAACACTCTGTATCAGGCGTTTTTGAAATTTGTGGAATTGAATTGACAACTCATTCTATATTGTAATATGTTTATAGAATTCCTAAATACAATTACTTGACATTTTATGATAAGCTTGACATTGTTTTGAGTAAGTTATGCATGTTAAATAGAAAAAAAATTGTGGATTACCTTGGAACTAGAGAATTTTTTACTGAGTTACAACTTGTCATTAGAAATAAACCAACTTAACAGGCTCAGTAGTAACACATGTACCGATCATTTCGCGCATAACCTGCGAAGAGGATGTGAAGCTGAAATTATAGATCTTATCCTTTCTGATCACACTGCACAAATACTCAGGGTTCCCATAAATAGAACATGCTGCATAAAATTCTGGAAAATTGTAAACAAAAACTACTCCACAGAGAACCTCAAAAAAATCCGAGAATGCATTCGAAGTTTAACTTTTACGGATGAATATGAAAGTAAAGATGCCAATATAGCTTACAAAAGATTTTATGAAACATTCTCTCTATTCTACAAACTTTGCTTCCCTGATAAAATAATAACAATTCATACTAATAAAAACGTAAAATGGGTATCGCGTGGCATAAACAGCTGTAGTAAAAAACAAAGGAAATTACTGTTGATATTCAGAGTAAACCCTGTATTAAAAAATAAAACTAACTTTAAAACATACTCTTCACAATATAAGAAAATTATAAGACTTACACAAAAAGCTCAAAATTATTACTTTATTAAAACCTCGAAGAATAAGTCGAAAACTACTTGGCATATTGTCAATAGACCTAAAAATAACTCTACTAAAGAACAAATAATGACCCTTAATAAATATTACCAGACCTTTTCATAAGATATTGACATTGCAAATGCATTTAATAATTACTTTATAGATGAAATTGAGAATAATATAAAAACTTATATGTAATTCGACAATAAATTAGATAATCTGACAAGGCAATCAATGTTTATGCAGCCTGTTATAGCAACCGACATGGCTTCGGCTATAAGATCACTTAAAAATACAAGTGCTATAGGATTCGACGGTATGTCAACAAAGGTGATAAAATTTGTAAATGAAATTATAGCACCCGTATTAACGTATATTATAAACCTTGGCATTGTTGACGGAGTTTATCCTGAAGACTTGAATAAAGTTATTATTAAACCACGTCATTAAAAAGATAACAAAACCGACATGAAGAACTATAGGCCAATAGCTATAATTTCTGTATTTTATAAAATTTTCGAAAAACAAAAAAAGAGTCCCTGTATTGCTATCTCAATAAATTTAACTTATTATGCAAGGAACAATATGGCTTCAGAAAGAATACCACGATCAACATGGCTATCTTTAATTTTTTACGTAGCACTATGTTGGCAGTAGACCAAAAGACTCCTACTTGTGCTATCTACACAGATATGACCAAAGCCTTCGATCACGTAAAGCATGACGTCTTATTAGACAAACTGCGTAGCTACGGTATCAGAGCTAACATTTTAAAATTACTCGAATCCTATCTCTCCAGCAGAATGCAATGTACAGAGATTGTAAAAGTAGGTATGTGAAAAAACAAAATTTGAAAAGAGTTTTATATCTCATTCTAGATTAATAAAGTTTGGTGTCCCACAGGGTAGCGTCCTCGGGCCACCTCTTTTCTTGATCTATATAAATGATCTACCAAAGGTGACTCAACATCAAATGGTGATGTTTGCAGACGACAGTACTGTCATAGTGAAATGCATTGATCTGGAGAAAGCGTATGATAAGGTGCCTCGAGATGTGTTGTGGTGGGCTTTGAAAGAAAAAGTTTTGCCCGGGAAGTATGTGGAGTTAATTCGTACAGTTACCATTGCCAGGCCATGATATGCAACTAGTAGCGCATCCATATTTATTTTCCTAGCAATTCTATCTCTAGTATAGTCTCTTACAATCCTAGCAACACTATGTGCAAGTTCTTGTGTGCACGTCTGTACTTCTCGTACAATTGGCGGAGTGCAAAAGTGGGGTCCACTGTTTCTCTACCTGGCATAAACCCAAACTGGTTCGGGGTAATCTCACTCTCCTCTCGCAGTTTTTTCTCTATTACTTTCACCTATAGGTTCATACTATGTGACATGAGCTTTATCCCTCTATAGTTGTTGCAGTCCTGGACATCACCTTTATTCTTGAAGATGGGCACTAGCGAGTTATTGCACCATTCTTGGGGGATCCCTCCTTCATGCAGCAACTTATTGAAGAATAAAGTCAGCCACATACATCCATCTTCTTTTAAACACCCAGATGATATACATACCACTGGTATATCATCTGGGCCCATGGCCTTTCCATTTTTCGTACTTCGAACTGCCTTCCTTACTTCATCCATGCTAATTTCCCTCACTAAACCCATATATACCTGTACCCCTTTGAGCACACCATTTCATTTATTCTTTTCGTTCATTAGCTTTTTAAAATAATCCTTCCATCGTTCTTTTATTTCGTCATCTTCGGACAGAACCTTACCGGCGTCGTCTTTCATACATTAAATGTGAATTATATCTCTCATTCTCCTTAACTAAAAGCAAGGGATGCTTTTGTAATCCGATAGAACTCCTTCTGGCCTCTAGGGCTGTCCAGTGAGTCATACAACTGTTCTTGCGCCTTAGCCCTCGAAACTGCTACCGCCTTTTTGCCTGTTTATTCCATTCTTTATAAACCTTTTTCTTATCATCTTTCAAACTGTCATTCCCGTTATCTACACCCTGCCATTCTTTAAACGCAATTTTATTTTCTTTAAGCATCTTTTGCACGTCACCATTCCACCACCATGTATCCCTTTCTATCATACATTTCCCTTTCGATTCTCCAAACACATCTTTTGCTACTCTCCTTATACAATCCGCCATCTCTTTTCAACATTCATTTACATATTTTCTTTCCATATCCTTCATTTCAATCATTTTATCTACCACTTGACACAAACATACTGGCACATTCCTCTTCTTCTATCATACGCCATCTGGTTTTGGGTGGCGGCCGTTCCTTGTTCCCACTGGACGAGACACTGAGTTTTACCTCTATTATTAGGAGCCTATTTTGTGGGACTAAATCTTCACCTGGGAGCACTTTACGTCATATACATAATGAATGGAAATAAAGATAATAATACATTGTCAAAACTAAATAAATATTAATGTCAAATAACTTATAATTTATCATTAGGGAATTCGTCAATAGTATATTTTTTTTTTCCATTAATAGATGTCTTAATTTGTTTTTAAATTGAATAATATTTAGGTCCTTGAATAAATATTAATAGGTAATTGAATAAATATTTGCATAACCCATCTGAAACTATTATGATGTTGTTAATTATGTTTTTTTTTTCAGGGTGCATATGTTCGGGATAATATGTCCATACCGTGTGTACCGATAGGCTTCCCGTTTCCTAAAGATCGTATCTATTGCAATTTGTCACTAACTGAAGCCGGTGCGCCCAAACATATACTCCGAGATAGTAATGATATGGAGGTAAAAATAAGTAAAATTAAAAAGATAGCATAAAATAAGTTTACACCACGTAGTTTATATTAAAATATAATTATTAATAAACTTGTTTTTTTGCTAATTTAGCGCTTAATAGTTGGCTTATTTTTCCTAAAGAAGTCAACCACCAACCGTCAGTCAATCTACCTATATAAAATATATTTGAAATCATAAACATTAAGAGTCGGGTAATCGCCGTTGACCTTGGCCGTACAAATACGCTTCGTGCTCACGGCGCCCCGCCCGTTTTGTTTCCTAGGGAATGTTTATTTTTAGTATCGAAAATATGAATAAGTATTTGAAAAAAATCACAGATAGATTTATAATAACAATAAAATATTTATTTGCGTAAAACATGGTATACAATGGTGTTAAATACAAATTAGTTTAGCTAGGATAAAACATAGCATGTAATATTATAAAGTTAGGTTAAGAAGGTATCAACCATAAACATGTTTTATCTTAAAATTCTTTTAAACTATAAAAACTACATTCAAGTAACCATTTATAAAACTTAATTTTAAATAATCTTGTATTTAATGTTTTGAAATGCCTTGGTATTTTGTTATAAATGCGCACACACATCGCTATGCAGTTATTGGTGCCGATTCTCTTGTACACCGAACAAAACTAACTAAACTATCACTTTTTGTTTTCTTTTAGCCATGTATTAGCGTTAAATCGTTATTTTAAAACTACCGTGCAGTGATGCCTATAAAAGGAAGGTGCGGCCAGTGTTCGCCCCTCTTTCGCCCCTGGCTGGAGGCTTTGAGTTCGCTTAAGGCAGCCACAGGAAAGTCCGGTTAAGTAGTCACGACCTCTCAAGGTCAACTACGAGATGCCATACATAAAAAAAAAAAAAAAAAAAAGTGTTCGCCCCGATTCCGCGCTCGACACCCGCCCTGAACGGACGTGCTGCCGCTCCCGCTCGCTGCACTCGCTCACTGCGCCCTCGAATTCCGGATCTCGTTACGCTGCCGTAACTCTCAGTAGTCGCCGACTACTTCCGATCCACGGTCGATTAATTTTATTAATCGGCCGTATTGATCCCAAAAAGTGCCTTTTTCAAGGCAGGTATTTCTTTGTCAGAGTAGCTCATAGGCCCCCTCTGGGCTAAATCCACTGTTTCGTGGTCCTCGGTGGATACCTGACGGTGCCAACGAAACCGAGTGGGGTGTTGTGTCCCAATACACCCGCCGAACCCCTTCAGGGCTAGGCAGTTAATTGGAAGGGTCCCAGAGTTAACCGGCCTTGGGGGATCTCCTAGTCGGCTCTGGTGCACTGAATTCCTTTTCAGCTACTCACCTAGCGTCTTTAGGGTGTGTCTACACCCTTCGCGCTAGACTGGTTCAGGGCCCCTTTGCACATTAAGACTGGCAAAGGGTTACAAGCTTAGGGCTCACAATTAGGTACTCACCTCCCTGTCTGCACCCGACAGGGAGGGCGACTCATCCCCGAGCCTATCCACCCGGGGAGTTAGGTTTAGGGCCGTTAGGTCTATGTTAGGAGGAATTTAGATTCCAAAATTTCGCCCCCGTAATCCCCCCCCCCCTCCCCCGCCATGGAGGACGCCTTAATTCTGGCGTTCTTCAAAGAGGTCCTCTTCAAGGACCCAGACTTCCTCGCCAGATATGGCGCTAGGTTTGCGGCTCTTAGCCAGCCGCTATCAACCGACTCCATCGCTGACTTCAGCGATGCTCTGACCCCCGCATCCGCGACCGTGATCCATCCTAGCCCCTCAGTGTCCATGGACACTGAGGAGCCCTTGTCGCAAGACCAGAGGTGCCCGACCCCTTATTCCTACTCTGACGTAGAGTCAGTCGACTCTTCTTCTGCCCACTCTGCTCCCTCTTCCGAGGACGACGGCTTCGTGGCCGTCACCGGAAAGGGGAAAAAGAGGAAACAGAGGAAGGCGACGTCCTCGCAGGCGACTAAAATAGCCGCCACGGAGGTTCTCTCTGCCCCCACTCCCCCTGTATCTGTGGCGCCCTCCGCTACTATCCCCACTCCGACCGCTTCGTCCGCTAAGGACACTCCGGCCACTCCGGCCCCTAAAAAGATCCCCCCTCCCCCTCCTGTAATCTTGCAGGACAAAGCTAGATGGTTGGACGTATCCAAATGGTGCGTCGACCAGAAAATCGGCTTTTCAAAAGCCACCACGACCCAACAGGGTATAAAAATTACCGTCCCAACGTCCCGCGACTATAGGGACCTAACCAGAGTCCTCCGGGCGAGAGGTGTGTCATACCACACCTACTCGCTCCCCGAGGAACGCCAGATCCGCGTGGTGATCCGTAGGATCCCAAAAGAAATCCCCACTGCCGACATCAAGGCCGACCTTGAGTCCCAAGGCGTCCCCGTGGACGAGGTGCACCGCATGCACCGCGCCAGGGGGGGCTCAGCATACGACATGGTCCTTGTCGTATGCCCCCCGTTCGAAGGGCATCACCCTATCCATAAAGTATCCACTATCTGCCATCTCACGGGCCTCGTGATCGAGAAGCCCAGGAAGAGCGGCGTCGTCGGGCAATGCCATCGTTGCCAGTTATACGGGCATGCGCAGAAGAACTGCCATGCGACTCCCAGGTGCGTCAAGTGCCTGGGTGAGCATGGCACGTCAGACTGCCCCCGCCCTAAAGACCGTTCTTTGTGCACCGAGCCGCCCAGCTGCGTACTGTGCGGTAAGGCTGGGAATCCGGCAAACTACCGGGGCTGTCGTATGGCCCCCAAGACGTCTTCCTCAAAACTGGCGAAGCGTGCAGACGCCCGCCAGCAGAGAGAGTGCCCATCTTATGGGTTCTTCCCCCCCCCCCATCACAGACCTTCCCTCAACTCCCCCAACTCCCCCTGAGGCTAAGCCCGCAAAGGCCTAGCCCATGGAATGCGATGAATCATCAGCAGGCGTTCCCTGCTATGGTTCAGCCGAGACCCACCCCACCTCCCATCAGACCGCTGATGGACCCCCGCATCCGCGTCTCCGCGCCTGTTCAACCCGCGAAACCCGCGCCCGCTCCCATGGCCGCTGCCGCAACCGCTGCGCCACGGCCCGTCGCCGCTTCAACCACTCCGGTGGTCGGCCCGTCCATCCCAGTAGATCCGTTCAGCGTGATCTCTGGGACCTTCGCGTTATTCTTCACGCCCCGCGCACGTAAAATGGCCAACGAGCTCGTTGCCGCCCGTAATTCCTGCGATCTCGCCCAGATACAGCGTATATTCCACGCGTATCCAGAGATTACGTAAGCCCTCGAAAACTTCGCGAAACCCAAATAATGGATATACAACCCAAAGCACGTACCAAACCCCGATCCCTAAAGTTAGGTTTCTTTAATGCCAATGGCATGATTAATCAACGCGATGAAATCGCTGCTTTCCTCCGCGACCACCAAATTGATATTCTCCCATTACAGGAAACATTCCTAAAGCCCAGCCGTCGAAACCCGTCAATTGCCAACTATCGTATAGTTCGCAATGACAGGACTAGATGTCACAAGGGCGGCACCCTAATTTATTTTAGATCGTCCCTCCACTGCATCCCAATGGACCCGCCCCCTCTCTCGCGTTTAGAAGTGTCCATATGCAAGCTAGGCATGACTGGCCATCAACCGATCACCATAGTATCGGCCTATGTTCCCCCCGTTTGCTCATCGGAGTTAGCCCTTCCCCCCCTCTCTGACGACCTTTCCATTCTACTTGGCCTGAGTGACTCCGTTATCATAGCGGGCGATCTCAACGCCAAACATCATGCTTGGAACAGCACCAGGACCTCCACCAGAGGCAAACACCTGTTTGACCTATGTCCCATCCTCAACTTCGACATCATCGCCCCGATGACTCCCACTCACTTTCCCCACGACCCTAGCCATACCCCCGACGTACTTGACATAGCGCTTCTGAAGAGTATCAACCTACGGTTGGATTCTATAGAGGCGCTTGACGAACTCTCCTCTGACCACCGTCCAGTTGTTGTAAAGCTGGCACCACGCCAAGGTCTCCATGACCCTGATAGACCCCCTCTCACCAAGTTAGTTACAGACTGGAGGAAAGTAAGCGACTGCCTGAAATCCACCACGTTAGGTCCCCGACTAGACTCCATTCCCGACCACTTCGACTCTATCGCTGACACGACAGCCGCGATCGACTCATTCACAGTGCACGTACAATCAGTCCTGAACGACTGTTCAAGGGAGGTTCCGGCGATGGACGACCATCGCTGGAAGCTCCCGGATGATGTACGCGAACTGTTGAATGAGAAGAACGCGGCTGTCCGTGCGCACAGTAACTTTCCCAACCACGCGAACAAAGCCCATATGCGCTATTTACAGAGATCTGTAAAGACACGCCTATCGGAGCTGCGTGACGCTGGATGGGACAAGATGCTGAGCGAGTTAGAGCCCACTCACCGAGCGTTCTGGGACCTTCAGAGGAAACTCAAATCCGACGAAGTCGTCTCAATGCCCCCCCTGGTGCGCCCCGACAAGACCATCGCTTTCGATGACGTCGACAAGGCAGAATGCCTAGCCGATAGTCTTGAGGCTCAATGCTCACCTAGCTCTCAACCAGTAGACCAAGCTCACCTGTCCCAGGTCGACGCGGAAATCGAACGTAGAGCCTCCCTCCCGCCCGTTGAAGACCCTGACTATCCTCTGCCTCCCGTCACTCCAGACGAAGTGCATGATATCATCAAGGGTCTAAAACCTCGCAAAGCCCCCGGCTCAGACGGAATCACCAATAGGGTGCTCCAACTGTTCCCCGCTCACCTCATAATGCTCATGGCCACCATCTTCAATGGAGCCCTGAGCAATAACATCTTCCCACAAGAGTGGAAGAAGGCCACCGTCATCGGCATACCGAAGCCCGGTAAGCCGAAAACGGAGCCCACCAGCTACCGGCCCATCAGTCTGCTCAATGTCTTCGGCAAAATCTATGAGAGGCTTATCTTAAAGCGCCTCAGAGATTTTGCGGAAACAAAGGGCCTCATCCCCGACCAGCAGTTCGGCTTTAGAGCCCAACATTCTTGCGTCCAACAGGTCCACCGCATCGTTGAACACATAAGCCACGGCTTTCAACGTGGTCTTACGACCGGTGCTGTATTCTTCGACATAGCGAAAGCGTTCGACAAGGTCTGGCACAACGGCTTATTATATAAGCTCTACAAACTCTGTGTGCCCGATCGTCTCGTGCTCATCTTACGAGACTTCTTGTCAAACCGCACCTTCCGCTATCGCATCGAAGGAGCGCTATCCTCCCCTCACCCTATCCGTGCAGGCGTCCCTCAGGGCTCTGTACTATCCCCTCTCATTTTTACCCTCTTCACCAGCGACATCCCGAAAAGTAGAAAGGCGCAGTTGGCTCTGTTCGCAGACGACACGGCCATCTACTACACCGGATTAGTCCACGACCACATATCTCGCACTCTCCAGACCGAGGTCAACAAGCTTGGCGCTTGGTTTAGAAAGTGGAGAATCGAGGTCAATCCCGACAAAAGTCAGGCTGTTCTCTTCACCAAACAGCGTAGAAACCTCATCGCCCCCCGACCGCTCACCATGTTCGGCAAGCCTATCCCTTGGGAGAAGCGAGCCAAATACCTAGGCGTGACCCTTGACCACCATCTCTCGTTCTCAGAGCACATCAAGCAGGTGCGTTCGCGTGCCGCTTTCGCTCTCGATAGACTTCACTCCGTCCTAAATGCGCGCAGCAAATTGTCCCTTAAGGGCAAATTGCGTATTTACACAGCGTGCATCCGTCCCATCATGACTTATGCCTGTGCAGTCTTCGCACATGCTAAACCCCACCACATCCACAGGATGCAGTCCCTCCAAAACCGTTTCCTCCGAAAGGCAACGGGAGCCCCCTGGTTCGTCCGAAACGAGATCCTCCATCTCGATCTTAGAATCCCCACCATCAAGCAGTTCATGAAGCGCATCACGAAGCGCTTCTTCGACTCCGCCACCACCCACCGCAACCCTCTGGTTGTGCAGGCCGCCAGTTATAGGCCCTCCACCATTAGCTCTATTCGCCGTCCAAGGCATACCCTCTCCGACCCCGATGACCCCATTACCCTCCTCCAGGAAAGCAATAGGGCAACGAGTACAGTGCACAAAACACACCGACCTACGTTCCGACCTCGCCGCCGAGGTCCCTCGCGTAAACCCCGACGTAATTGTCCCCCCCGACCCTTGCTCGAAGAAGTGCCAGCCCGCGCCGCAGCTGAGCCTGTAGCTTTAAATTCCCCGATTAATAATAATAATATTAACCAGATCCAGCCTATCCCATCTTGCTGTCCTCCCCCCAGCGACGCCCTAAGCCGAGGTCCGTACCCCACATGGGGTGCCCTTAGCGTGCAGTCGCTTAGTAATATAAGAAATTCGCCCCTGGCTGGAGGCTTTGAGTTCGCTTAAGGCAGCCACAGGAAAGTCCGGTTAAGTAGTCACGACCTCCCAAGGTCAACTACGAGATGCCATACATAAAAAAAAAAAAAAAGTGTTCGCCTCTTACTCCGTTTCAAGCAGCCGTCGAGTTAACATCATATTGTATTATTGTCTGAAAATCGTTATTTCTATCGGAAGTATATTTTTAGTTTAAATTGTATTTATTTCGAATTAATTAAAGTTTGGTCATTTCGTTTGTTTTTTTTTTAATAAAATTGATATCAACCGCTATTATCAGAAGTGGGATAGGCTCCATTGCCTATCTTATTTTCTGTGTCGTGCGAAAAGCTTTTGAATCATGTCTGAAAGAGCTACCACTCGTAATAGAGGTAGAAATAGGCGTGATCCAAATAGTGATGCAGTTGAACTCCAAGAAACCCTTGGAGCTATTCTGGCGCGCCTGACCGCGCTAGAAAACACCAGCCTACCCGCAACTAGCACCGTGTCGGCGACAACGACTCCGGAAGCACGTGCCGTTGTGGTGCCGGGGCAGATCATCGCGTCTTCGCCGCACGAGCCACAACCAGCAGAGTCGAACACCAGCATCGTTGGAGAATCGTTTGCAAGTACTTCGACGTCACTGGATGCTACAGATCGCCTCATTGGAGCGTTGAGTGCGTTAACCAAGGTCAGATCCAACCATTATTATATTTCAAACTTTGATCCCAGGATACATGATATCGATTCTTGGTGTGAAGAAGTTGAAAGGGCACGTGATATTAATAGATGGGATGACAACGAGTGTTTATCTCGGATTGCTAACTGCCTGAAGGGAGATGCTCGTAGTTGGTTAAACGACTGGGTCACAAACGACCGCACCTGGTCTAACTTTAAAATCGAATTTAAACCACTTTGCTCGCGAAGAATCGATGTAGCAAATATTTTGTTTGACGTCATGAGTACTAATTCCGACAAATATTCCACGTATGCAGAATATGCTAGACGCTCCATCTTGAGACTACATATTGTTAGAGGGTTAAGCGATGATTTAACGGTCGCGATTGTCATACGGGGTGTAACTGACGCGCAAGTACGTGCCGCTGCGACTAACGCTCATTTAACGACCAAAGATCTTGTTGAATTCTTTTCTATTTATACCAAACCAAATCCCAATTCATCTATAACCTCTGTGAAATCTTCCCAAAGTAAACAGTTTGACCGAAACTCTCGAAAACGACCACATAATAATACAAGTCGCGAAATAACGTGTTTTTCTTGCGGAAGTGTGGGACACATGCAGCGCGCGTGCCCTAAACAATCGAAAACGATTAAACCCAATGAATTCACAGAAACAATTAATAAGAAACCAAATGGACCGTGTTTATTCTGTAAAAAGCCAGGCCATGACGCCTCTGTCTGTTTTGCTAAACAAAGATCTGAATCGCGTAATAAAAACAACGTTAATTTTTGTTTAGAGTTGAAAGGCGCGTCAACAGATAGTGACGTCACAACGGCCGTTATACAGGGTATACCTACAGACGTGTTGATAGACAGCGGATCGCGCGTTTCACTTATTTCGGAATCGGTCCTTAAATATTTTAACTGTACCCGACTACCCACATACCAGGTATTACGCGGCATAGGTGATCAAAATATTGAGTGTAATAGCCGCGTAACATTAGTTATAGAATTTAGCGACATCTCATTAGAGGTGGATCTTTTTGTTGTTCCTTTAAAATACCTAAATGTGCCAGTACTAATAGGAACAGATGTCTTGAACCGCGAGGGGGTAACGTACATTCGTGCAAACAATGAGCAACGTATAACTCGAATTCCTAGTTCGGTTGGTCAAAATGTATTGCTCATCAACTCAAGTGAACAGTTTTTAGTTAACACGCCGCTTGAAGGTAGCGATCGTGAAAAATTAATGTCAGTCGTAAATCAATTTAAGGAATTCTTTATTATTGGGACTGCTTTAACAACAGTCACAACGGGTAATATGCGCATTGAGTTGACGAGTGAGACACCGATTTGCTATAGACCGTACAGACTTTCAATCGACGAAAAATTGAAAGTGCGTGATATCGTAAAAGACTTGCTAGACAAGAACATAATCCGCGAGTCTAACTCTCCATACGCAAGTCCGATTATTCTTGTCAAGAAAAAAGACGGAAAAGATCGCATGTGCGTTGATTACCGCGCGTTGAACGCGGTTACCGTGAAAGATCGCTATCCATTACCCTTGATAGAAGATCATATTGATCGCCTTGGTAAAAGCAAGTTCTTTAGCTGTTTAGATATGGCGACAGGCTTCCACCAAATTATGTTGGATAGTGACTCTGTAGCGAAGACCGCCTTCGTGACCCCAGAGGGTCACTACGAATATTTAAAAATGCCGTTTGGTCTCGCGAACGCGCCGGTCGTATATCAACGAATAATCACAAATACACTTAAATCACTAATTGAGTCTGGTAAAGCCCTCATATTTATCGATGACGTGTTATTATTGGCGTCTTCTATCGATGAAGCAATCGAGACCGTACGCGAGGTATTAAAAACACTTACTTCTTCGGGGTTTTCCATTAACTTAAAGAAAAGTACATTTGTGGCTACAGAGGTTGAGTACCTAGGTAGCGAACTATCTCTGAGGGTCAGGTTAGACCGAGCGAACAAAAAATTAAGGTTTTAATAGACTCCCCTGTGCCCAGAAATGTAAAACAGGTTCGTCAACTACTCGGTTTGGCAGGGTATTTTCGTCGTTATATACCCGGCTATGCATCTAAGACAGCGCCCATTGCTAGTTTAACACGGAGTAACATTAAATTTCACTGGGGCGAAGAACAAGAAAACTCGCGTAAATATCTAATCCGTTGCCTTACAAGTGAACCTGTGCTTGCTATTTTCGATCCGTTATTACCAACCGAGTTGCATACGGATGCGAGTTCTATCGGTTACGGCGCAGTTCTTATTCAGGTGCATGAGAATGGTAAACGGCGAGTAGTGGCGTATTTTAGTAAAACTACGCAAGGTGCCGAACCGCGATACCATTCTTATGAGCTTGAGACGCTCGCGATTATTAAAGCTTTACAACACTTTCGTCACTATTTGTTAGGTATTTTGTTTAAAATTGTGACTGACTGTAACGCGCTTAAACTGACTGAACGAAAGAAAGATCTTTTACCACGCGTCGCACGTTGGTGGATATACATGCAGGATTTCAACTTCACGATAGAATATAGAAAGGGCGTCATGATGCAGCACGCGGATTATCTAAGTCGAAATCCTGTTGATGTCCTCCAAATAACTAGGCCGAAAAACTGGGCACAGATTGCTCAATCTGCGGATGAGGAAACTCGTACGCTAATTGACAAAGTCAAAAATAACGAGCTAGACTCTTCCCGGTATGTTGTTCGCAACGATCTGCTTTATTATAAATACACACCCACCGGCCAGGAGCCTAAGCTACTATGCTTTATTCCCAAAGGCCACCGATTAAGTCTCCTAAGAGTTTTTCATGACCAACATGAACATATATGTGCAGATAAGACCATTGATTTAATTCTGCGTCATTTTTGGTTCCCAGGGCTCTATGCTTTTGTAAGGAAATACGTAGGTCATTGTTTGATTTGTCTTTCGTCCAAGAAAGTTCCTAGGGCTCCTCATTACCCGATTTCATCATGGCATAAGCCAGATACTCCGTTTAACACAGTCCACATGGACGTATTAGGTCCACTACCTATTTCAAATGACAAAAAGTATGTACTGCTCATCGTAGATGCCTACTCTAAGTATTGTTTGTTTTATGCGATAAAAAGGCAAGATTCCAACGAATTAAAACAAATGTTTTCAAACGCTGTTTCCCTATTCGGTACTCCCAAACTTATTGTGTGTGATAGAGGACGAATGTTTGAGAGTGCGAGTTTTCAGGGCTGGGTTACTGAAATGGGTAGCGAAATTCATTTTGTAACACCTGAGATGCATAGGGAGAACGGTCAGGTGGGACGCTACTGTCGCACTTTGCTCAATATGTTACGCATAGAGGCGTCTAGACCAGAGAGTAAATGGTCCGATTCTTTGTGGAAAATGCAGCTTGTTATCAACTGCACTAAACACAAGACCACTCAGATTTCACCGTTACAGTTGCTTATTGGTGTTGAAGCAGTCACGCCAGTCATTAGATCACTTGTTCGCGATGTCGCTGTCGATGACGTGCGACCGAATCGCGAAGGGTTAAGAGAGTTACAAAGACAGCGCGCTAGCGAACTGCTTGAACAGAATAGACGTAAAAAAGATGAGTACGTTAATAGGAATCGGAAGGTCAAGCGTACGTTTAATCTAAATGATAATGTGTTTGTAATAAAAACTTCTCAAGTTACAGGCAAGTTGGACTCGGGGATGCGAGGGCCATATCGTGTGGCGAAAATCCTTACCCACGATCGATACGAGCTACAGCTGCTAACTGGTTCGTATGGCAAAATTACTCAGGCTGCCGCCGAGCATATGGTTGCTTGGCGAGGAGAGTGGACCCCAGAGTCGTGTGCCACGTTTTTTGATAGTAAGTAGATTTTTGTTTACTCTTCTATCTAAAGGATGCATGAACACGAATTGTATTAAATGTGTTTGATTACACGGACTGAAAGAGTCATGTATACATACATAGTGGCTATAAGGGCATTGAGCGAGGGCTCTGCCGAGACGTGCTAACTGGGTGCCTCCGTCTCAGTATATGTATAAGGGCATTGAGCGAGGGCTCTGCCGAGACGTGCTAACTGGGTGCCTCCGTCTCAGTACATGTATAAGGGCATTGAGCGAGGGCTCTGCCGAGACGTGCTAACTGGGTGCCTCCGTCTCAGTATATGTATAAGGGCATTGAGCGAGGGCTCTGCCGAGACGTGCTAACTGGGTGCCTCCGTCTCAGTATATGTATAAGGGCATTGAGCGAGGGCTCTGCCGAGACGTGCTAACTGGGTGCCTCCGTCTCAGTATATGTATAAGGGCATTGAGATGCGTCTCTGCCAAGACGAGCTAACTGGGTGCCTCCGTCTGTTTATAAGGGCATTGAGTTATAGTGTAATTCTGCCGAAAGAGACGTGCTAACTGTGTGCCTCCGTCTCGGTTTATTTATAAAGGCATTGAGATGTCTCTGCCAAGACGAGCTAACTGGGTGCCTCCATCTAGATGTGTTGTATTTAATTACAACAGACATGTATTGCTTAAGTAATAAGGATGTTACTAATTGGTGCCATTCTCTCATTTTAAAACTACCGTGCAGTGATGCCTATAAATGGAAGGTGCGGCCAGTGTTCGCCCCTTACTCCGTTTCAAGCAGCCGTCGAGTTAACATCATATTGTAATATTGTCTGAAAATCGTTATTTCTATCGGAAGTATATTTTTAGTTTAAATTGTATTTATTTCGAATTAATTAAAGTTTGGTCATTTCGTTTGTTTTTTTTTTAATAAAATTGATATCAACCGCTATTACATGAGAATCTTATAGTTATTCTACATTATAATTTTCTCTAGATTTAAAAACTATTTTGACACAACTAAAATCGAGTTTGACAATCTCGGTGGTACTTGTTACCCCACCCCGAGAATGTTTTTTAGAGCCGGAGGGAATTTTTCACTTTTTGTATGGAAAGTATGAAAAATTATTACCTATATGTTGGGATTCAAAATAGTTTGATTTAGTTTTACAATGAAAATTTTAGGGTAAAAACGTTAAATTCAGAATAGCAATTTTGTCATTTTCACTAAATTAATAACTCAGTGCGATCTTAGTGCTGTCAAACCTATGGTGGACGCAATCATGCGCGTGCGAGCCCTCTCGACGGGGAATGCTGTTGCCCAGGGTGAGGACGTCTTAGCGGTGTCTCTAGACATCGCCAATGCCTTCAATACCTTGCCCTGGAGTTGCATCAGGGAGGTACTCCGGTACCACCGGATGCCGCCCTACCTCTGTCGTGTGGTCGAGCCCTAGCTGACGGATAGGGCCGTCATCTACCCCGGTCACCAGGGAGTGCGGAACCGGCAAGAGATATCGTGCGGTGTCCCACAGGGATCGGTTCTGGGGCGTCCTCTCCTTCCGCTTGACGCAGTTCCTCACCGGACACGGCAGCTTCGGGAGGTTCCTGTGTCAGTTACGGTAGGAGGAAACGCCCGGGTGTCACCACTGTGTGGATCGCCCGTAGGAAACAGTGGAGCATACGGTGGAGGTCTGCCCGGCTTGGGCACAGCACCGCCGTGTCCCCGTGGAGGTGATCGGTGGCAGAGACCTCTCACATCCGGCACTGGTTCAGGCCACTGTACGGAGCGACAAGGCATGGGCAGCCGTCACCTCCTTCTGCGAAGCAGTAATGCTCGCGAATGAGGAGGCGGGATGGTTGAGGGAAAGGCAAATTTCGCGCCCTCTCGCCCCTAACCGACGCAGGAGACGCCCTGGGCGTCGGGAATTCCGGGCGGATTTCCGGCCACCGTAGGCGCGGGCTTGCGGACGGTGAGCAATGGGCAGCTCACCGTCCGATGAGGACCAGGCCCGGGTTGACGGCGAGTTGTATACCACGCGCGCGTCAAAGAGATGTCATCAGCACAAGTATAGGGCCAACTAGGGCCGATGCCTGACGGGGTCGCGGGAAGGTACTAAAGGGTTACCGAGGCCCCTCGCAACACAGGCAACGGAAGGAATACGGGTGGGTTTTAGTCAGTAAGAGTCTGACCCACCCTCCCGCTCCGCCCAGAGGGGGAGAAGTTATTTGATGAAATCCCAGTCAAAAAAAAAATACATGTTTGCCACATGATGTGACGTGCAAATGTCAAGAAATATTATTGAAAAATATTATTTAAATAACAAAAATAAGTAATTTATAATTAAAGAATAATAATGATATTGTAATAAATGTAATGAGTACAAGTTTTCATTGTTTTGTTGGTATATTGGCGTGTGCTAGCTAACATATGGCAAGTAATTTTATTTAATATTTTGTGTTTCGTAATGTTAATTACTTTGTATACGATTTGTATAGAATCAAGTTTTTTTAACTAAACAGACAGGTGTGCTGCTGGGGAGTTTGTTGCGACACTTCTCACTTGCCTGCCACGACATTCCAAACTAAATCTTTCATCTCCTTGATGAAATTAACCCCGAAGAATAGCTGTATTTTCGTTTAAAACTGTGTTATGACTAACTGATGCAGATATTTCCGAATTTCGGTCAGCAGTTGGTTCGTTAGTTACTTGCACAAAAATCAAAATCAAAAGTCATTTATTCAAACTAGGCTGAGAATCAGCACTTTTCGAACGTCAACATTACATAAGACAGTCCCCCAAAAATGCCCGCCCTTCACCACTTCCTAATGCTTTAGCTGGGAAGAAGAAGTGGTGGAACAAATTCCCCAGTAGCACATCTGTCTGTTTAGTTATACAATATGTAACAAAAACCCTGTTGTTCCTTTTAGGAACGTTTACATTTACCTATAAGCAGAACATCGATGAAATTATGATTAAAAAAAATTAAGCATTGGCTAGTCGAGAGGTCAAAATAAAATTACTATTAAAATCGACACATTCAAAAAAATGTTTACAGTATCTGATTTTACAAGTACATCTTTATTTCTCTAAATAGCCTACTAGCTGCCGGCGGCTTTCTTTGAATGCGACAAAAGGTGCTGCCAAAAAGTTCCGCCACGTATGTCGGCGAGTCGGTATCACGTGCCTACCTACAACGCCGCCCCGCCACCCGTCTCCCTGCGAATAACTTCCTTTAGTCTCCCGCGCACTTTACTTCAGGATGGATGTTATTGTTGACCTACGTAGTGAGTGAATTGTGTTTTGTTTACGTAAACGTTGACAATGTCTTATTCTAACGTAGAATATTTTAATATGTTGATGTGTCTTCGGAAATGAGACTGCAATTATGCAGAAGCACGCAGACTCTACCAAGAACGTTTTGCGACCATTACCGACGGCGATGGCATTCCAACGTTTGCACATACGTACGTACAATACCGTCAATGTGCACGGGCGAGACCTGACATCGAGCTGATGCAGGCAGACCGAGGACTCGAGACAGAAGACTTGTTTGAGCACGATCCAACGCGAAGTACACGCTCAGTGGGACACGAACTCGGAGTAAATCATATGCGCTTTAAGAGTGTACTCAAAGAAGATGGGCAGCACCCATTTCACTATTGTCGTGTCCAATCACTACTTCCCTCCGACTATGAGCCAAAAAGTGTAGAGGTACAAGGTGGTCATATCGAATAGCAACTCCGTGGCCGTCAAGTAGATATCATAATAAATGAATGCATTAAAATGTAAATAGGTACATCAGGTTTTATATGACAGACGTGGCGAATGTTTTTTTAACGTAGTGAAGTGTTAAAAATGTAGTTTTAACAAATATCAATTGTGCTTAAAAATGCTGTGTAAACCAGAATTTTCAAAGATTAATTCGTTAAAGTGATACTGATAAACAACAGCTGACAAGGTCACGAACTTGTGTAGAAAAATATGTAGATAATCGGCGGTGCGGCGCACAGTGGGCTGGGATTACAAGGTTGGGTCTTAAGAGATCAAATATATTTTTTTGGTATCTAGGCATAAATTTAAAACGTTTTTATTCTTTGACTTTTTTAATTTAACGAGTACTTTCGGAGATATAGCCATATCAAATTTGTATGAAGAGTCATGTTATTTTAGTTAAGCAATTTATTCTAATTAAATTTGAATTGAAAATAATGTATACTAAACGGCCTGAAAACCTTAATACCTACTTAGTTCTTTAAAAAAAAACAACGTTCGACATTTTCCACCACCATAGGTAGGTATGACGTAATTTGTTTTGAGACTTATTTCCGGGAATCAAGGGATAAGAGTGCGCGAGCGCAACAACAAGTTATGACGTGTCGTAACGTGATTGGTGCAACGATAGGGTATCTACGGAATGTTCGGTTGCATTCAAACGTACTTCAGTGTTCTATTACCCACCATAATAGACGCACTACCCCCACACATTCATTACTTACTTATTTGTTATTTTGTATTTGTGAAAATGTTTGAAAATTTAGTGACAAACCTTGATCTTTTCGTTATTTTAAAAAACAGTGGCAGTATTAAAAATGATGACAGTTTGTGTAGTGAGATAAGGTCTAAATTTTTAGTCGAATTAAGTGATGATCACGAAAAGACCTTAAAGTTGTTTTGTGCAAAATGTTGTTATAATTTAAATAGAAGATGGGAAAACACTTATCGTAAAGAAAATATATTCAGAACTAAAAATAGTGAATGGTTACAAGAAAACATAATATGGCCAGACTTTATTAAGTGTTTAATAGGCAGTAATGAAGATCAACCAGCACCGAGTACATCAACTCAGTATGTATCACCATCAAAAGTTTCTGTCGGTGTCTCCACCAAACAAAGCCCAAGAAAACCTTTTTGTGAATTAGCGCCTAAACAGAAAAAAAGACGTACAGAAAACTTTCATTTATCTTCGGACGAAATAAAATATGCATATTTTGAGCAGTTGAAAGCGGATGGGAATGAGGAGGTTGCTAAAATACTAGAACATTTACTAAAGAATCCCCAAGATGTAAAAAAAGTTAAAAAGTGCATATCTGTTAAAGAAACAAAACCTGTGTTTTCTCCGGATGAGGCTTTAGGGTTATTTTTATCACTTAAGCTGACCAAGTGGCAATACAATACTTTAAGAAAAAGTGTTAATGAAAAAGACAGTAATATATTTCCATCTTATTATCAAGTGCAACATGCGAAACAGAAATGCTATCCACCAAAAGATGCTATTACAGTGACAGAAACCTCAGCTAAAATAAAGTTACAAGCTCTATTGGATATAACGACAACAAGAATAATGACGTCACTCGTCATAGATAGTGGTTGTAAAGAATTTACACTAATCAGTAAGTGGGGATTTGACGGTGCTTCTAATCAAGCCAATTACAAACAAAAAATGCAACAGACGATGAACAAGAAAGTCAACTTCACGATTCAAGCATATTTATGGGTAGTTTAGTGCCAATAAAATTAGTGTGCGGCGAACAAGTTATCTGGCAAAACGATTCACCAAATTCATCTTACTGGTGTCGTCCAATCTTTTTCGAATTTGTGAAAGAAAATAAAATAACGATATTGCGGGAAAAAAGTGCTATTGAGGAAGAGATTGTAAATTTAGTGAAAACAGAAGTTGGAGAAATAAAAATTTCACACTCTTTATTAATGACTATGATAGACGGAAAAGCAACATCAATTTTATGTGATACTTCATCTCAGAGATGCGACATTTGTAAAGCCACTCCAACAGAGATGAATAATTTGCCCTTAATTGCATCAAAACCGACTAATCCAGATCTCTATAAATACGGATTGTCATCATTGCATACCTGGATACGAATGATGGAATGCATTCTGCATATAGCCTACAGATTAACGATACAGACATGGACAGTAAAGGGAGACAACAAGTGCATCATGGAAAGAAGAAAGAAAGACATACAAGACGCTTTTAAAAATAGAATGGGACTTCTGATTGATGTTGTTAAACAAGGGCACGGATCCACGAATGACGGAAATACTGCTAGAAGATTTTTTGCAAATCCAAACATGACTTCTGTGATAACTGGTGTTAGTGAAGAATTAATAAGGCGATTTGTAATCATTTTAGAGGCGATTTCATCAGGTTACCACATTGACACAGCGAAATTTCACGAATATGCTCAAGTGACCATGCAACTGTATTTGGAATTATATAGCTGGTATTATATGCCTTCAAATGTTCATAAAGTTCTTAAGCATGGTGCAGCTATTATTGAAAGTTTTGGTCTAATACCAATTGGACAGTTATCTGAAGAAGCTGCTGAAGCTAGAAATAAAGACTTTCGTAGGTACCGCCAACACCATTCCAGGAAATGCAGTAGAAAAACTACAAAATGAAGACATTTTAAATAATTTATTGACCAGCTCTGATCCACTCATCTCAGCGAAACGTCACAAACTTCGCAGAAAACATAAAACTTTGTCAGTAGAAGCACAAAGTTTATTAGTAATTGCATTCGTTAATGTGGATACCCTTGACAGTGATTAAATTAAAACAGTGCAGTGGCCAGTAGTGATTGTGATTTTTACTTTTTTTTTATTTTTTTTTATTAGTCCTTAGTGGATTAGGCTTAAAGGGGAGACCACTACATAAAAAAAAAACGCGCCTAGTTCTTAACCTCTATGGTGGTGTAGAATAGAGAACAAAATTTGAAATTGCGACCAAATCGCAACCCGAGAATAGGCGCTAAAATAGGACAAATATACGTACTATGCATACGTAGAGTCAATTCTTTGAAAACATTTGAGAATTTCGAGATTTTCACATTTTTTTCTTCTTCTCAAAAATTACTTTGGATATTTATAACTCCGAAAATACTAAGTTATCTGAACGACCCTCATAGAAATAATTACTTATAATCGATAGATAAATCCAACACAATATTTAAAATTTCAGAAAAAGAAACTTTTTTTTTAAATGCTAAGTCCTTTACCGGCCCGTTTCAGCCCACTGTGCGGCGGCGCCGATCAAAGAGAGAGTAGGAACGTTCTATCTACTTCTGTTTTCGCGTCGTCGCTTCATGCAGAATTGCAGAGGTAACAAATCGATTAAACATTACAAATATTAATAATTAAATTTTTTTTATTTTTTTTTATTGAACAGTTTTTTATAAATGAGTTGCTTTATCGCTTCGTAAACCGATTCTTAAAACGTAGGTAGAAGGAACAACATGGTTTTTGTTACATATTGTATAAACTTGATTCTATACAAATCGTATGCAAAGTAATTAACATTACGAAACACAAAACATTAGATTAAATTAAATTACATACTTGCCATATTTTAGCTAGCACATGTCAGTATACCAACAAAACAATGAACAAACTGTACTCAAGCATATAAAAATTACAACATAAAAAACGTAAATAGAACTTAATACCTAAAATAAAAGCCTCCAGGCATAAAGGGCGTGCCGCTTACATAAGGCTATTTCTGTAACTCGAAGTGAGAAATGATAAACTAGCCCCATCAAAGTAGAATAAGTAAACATTGGTGCCGATTCCCTTGTTCACAAACTAAACTAAATTTAAGTTCAGTGCATCTTTTTCTTTCTATTTTATTAAGAAAAGGACAGAAGATAATTTTTAGTTTAGTCCTGTAAAATTAATCGGCGCTTGACGTAAATTGACGTAATCTTAGTAGGCAAGTTTTTAATCACGTCTAAACTTCTATGGAGTAGTGACAGGTAATTTGACAGGACTTAATTTTACAAATGTCACTTATGCAATTAATTGCATAAGTGACATTTGTAAAATTAACATAATTGTGAGCTTTTGTATTTAATATGGGTCAAGGACTTGACTTATATGTTTTTTTTTTGAAGTCGGTTACAAAAATAAACATCTGAATTGAAAACCTCCTCCTTTTGAAGTCGGTTAAAAACGATAACAACAAAAACTGTCTCAGAAAAACCAGCTCTAAACTCATTAGCTAGATTGATCCGTGCAGGGTGCACTCACAAAGGGCTACGGGCCCCGAGAGCGTCGGACAATACATCGACAGTTATTTAGTTTTACGAAAAGAGTAAAATATTGTGGGTTGTTTGAATAAGTAGTTATAATAATAATAATAAAAACTAAGATTACAAAAAAATGTGTCTTAAATACACTCGCGCGCAAAAGTATGAGTGTATTTAAGACACATTTTTTTGTAATCTTAGTTTTTCTTTTTCAATCACACCAGTATTTAAGGAGCTGTGATTTAAATGAATTTGGTATAAAAGTTAACAGTTTCACTTTTAACATGGTACCATTTTTATTATTCTTAACTAGTTATTAAGTACTCAAGATCGCACGGAATCAATTCCAAGTAAGTGATTCCATACTTTTGCTCACGAGTGTAGTTACTTTATTACTATTCGAAGAAAGTGAAGTCCTACATTATAACATTAGGTGAAGTAGGCACAACGTTAATAGAAGAAGGTAAGCGTCATTTAATATGATATTTTTCTTTGGCTGAGCAGTATTGTTAGTTTCATGTTAGTGTAAAATAACTTATTATGCGCCTTTTTGTTTTAGTTCTGCATTTTCGGAAGATGCCACACAAAAACAAACGTATCGTCACTGGCCATCTTCGGTAGGAAAACAACATGGCCATTATATGATGAATGATGATCCATTAAATAGATGCCTATTTTTAGAAATACCTACATAGTACACACGGCTACATACCAAGCTATACATTTCCAGTATAAGCTGACCTCTAATTGTAGGCAAATCCTTTAAAATGCAAGATCAGCTTATACTAGAAATGTATAGCCTAATATGTAGCCGTGTGTACCTGTCGACCGGTATTGTTTATTATAGATAATACCATAGATTACCATAAATTATATCATAAAAATAAAATATAATAAATTATATAAATACCATAGATTATATTACTAGATTATGGCGATCATAATAATTATATCTAGGTATTAGTGTTCAGGTAATAAATTGCATTTTTTTAATGATGATTGGCTAGGTTACCTATTACAATTTTGCGTTTAAAAAAGAACAGTTTGTGTTCATATACGAGTACATAATGAATCTAGAATTATTCGAAAATATAGGTACCTGCATAGAAACTTGCTATCTATAATTTTTGACATGTTTGAATACCCAGTTCAGTACTTACACTTAAAGGAAACGCTATATATTAATTATTTATTTATTTTATACTTTATTGTACACCACAAAAATACATAACAAAAAATAAATCAAACAATAAAAAATATACAATGGGCAGCCTTATCACTTTCTGCGATCTCTTCCAGGCAACCATGGAATGGACAGTGATTTGCCTGGACATAAAGTGGGGCTGTCATTGGTGTAAAAAAAAAAACTATACTAAAATTGATACAAAGATATACATACATATCCTAAATAATATATACATACATATTAAATGTATAAACAACGAAAATAAATGAAGACTATGGATAATTACAGTTACGAGAACAAGATCACAACGATAAGTATTACTGTTCCTTTACGAGTCTTTGCTCTATAATAGGGCTTTTTAGTTAAAAATCCCGTTTTCACCCAATTTGGACTTCAAGAGTTGTATAATTGTAGAGTTGTAGTTGTTGTGTGTTGTGTTGTAATTTTAATTTAATAGATAATTGTTCTTTATTGTGTAAATTACACCTTGATCAACATACAATCGGATACTGAGCAAATTGCAAATAAAAATAACGAAAAAAAAATATTTTCGCGAGCAAACTCAAGGTGCCTAAACAGATTTGAGGGATATTTGACGATTATTATACTGTGTTTTGACGATCAATAATATGTCAGCGTTTTTACAGATTTGCGATTTTATCGATCGTTACTGTCGCTTGTTAACGGTCGATAAATACCAAGGTTTAAATCGAGCATCACTTGTTGATTTATCGATCACCAAAAACACTCCACAGTAGCTATCGACAAAAAATACGATGTCGATCGTCTGTTGCTCACACGTTTACTCGATTTGATGATTTTCGATTCTCGATTGATCACACGTGTTTATCGTCAAAAATCGAGCAAATCTGTAGACACCTTAAGCACACTTACCAACAAATAATATTATCCTGCTTGAATTCAAGTCGGTGCAACAAAGCGCAGACTTGCCCTTTGCATCTGCGTCTAGTCGCTGCAACAAGGCGCAGAGTTATCATTTGCATCTGCGTCTAGTCGCTGCAATAAGACGCAGAGTTGTCGTTTGCATCTGCGTCTTGTCGCTGCCACAAGACGCTGAGTGGTCGTTTGCATCTGCATCTAGTGGCTGCAACAAGACGCAGAGTTGTCGTTTGCATCTAACAAAGACTGCTAGAAAAGCGGTTTTGAACAAAATATATGAAAATTGTCGGCCGCAGCCTGTCGTTGTGTATAGTCGCCGAGCTGTCGCAGACGCATGCCAAATCTAAGGCGCAGGCCACACAGAAGAGACGGGAGACGAGGACGCGGCGTCCCTTTCCCTTATCTTAATTATTCTTCATACAAAATGTATTAACGTAACCTAGCACAAAACATGACATAACACAAAACGTCACAAGACGAAGGCGCGTCGCTTTTTCATTTACATCCTATTGTTAAAATATACGAAAGTGACGAGACGCGGACGCGGAGCAGACGCAGGGGGTGCGGAGAGGGGGTGATCGTTGAACTCAAAATATAAATTTCATAGCTCACAACCGTACGCCACGGTTAAGAATAGAGTTAACACTGGATGAATGAAATGGCAGCAGGTCACGGGAACAATCTGCAACTCCCGCATTCCCCTTAAACTCAAGGGGAAGGTACATAAAACAATGGTAAGACCTGCTGTCTTGTATGGATCAGAATGTTGGGCCACAAAAGGGATGACTGAAAGGCAACTGCATGCAGCTGAGATGAGAATGCTAAGAGCGATGTGTGGTGTGACACGAATGGATAGAATAAGAAATTAGTACATAAGAGGAAGTCTAAAAGTGGCACCGGTGACTGGAAAGTTGTGCGGAAATCGGTTGTCATGGTATGGGCATGTGATGCGGAGGAATGAGGAAAATGTCACGAGGAAAGTTTTGAGCATGAATGTCGATGGCTATAAGAGTAGGGGAACACCAAAGAAACGATGGATGGACTGTGTGAAAGATGATATGGCTAGAAAGGGGATGACTACCGAGATGACAACTAATAGAGAAGTATGGAAGAAAACGACATGTTGCGCCGACCTGAAATAAATTGGGATAAGGGCAGGAGAATGAAGACAACCGTACGCCACCGCTGCTGCCCTCTAAATTAAGTGTTAACGACAGTACACAGTATGAAGCGTTTTCGTCCCATCCGTGTCTGTGCCTCATCTCTTATATAATTTGAAAAGTCGCATCCGCATCTCCTCCGTGCCGCGTCTGCATCCCGTCCACCTCTCGCGTCCCTTCTGTGGGGCCCACGCCTAACTTAGCCCAAATTCTGAGACGGACAACCATCAGTCATTGTGCCACTGTCCCAAACAAATGATACTTCCTATCAGTACTTAACTTGCGTTTTCCGATAATGCTATTTACAAAACGGGCAAACGTTTTGTCAGTCTGACAAGTTTGGAGTCGAGGAGAATTTGTTACGATGTTATCGGGTTCACTTTGGGTCGAAGTTTAAAAAGGAATAGGTACTTATTCTATGTAGTGTAGTGAAATATAACTGCTGCTTCACCACTTGAACACGCATATTGATTTGGTAAAAAGCTACAAACAAACAGGTAAAAAGATTTAAGTATAAAATACATTCTGCCGGGGTCGCGGGAAAGTCCAAAAGGGTTACCGAGGCCCCTGGCAACACACGCAACGGAAGGAACACGGGTGGGTTTTAGTCAGGAAGAGTCTGACACACCCTCCCGCTACGCGTAGTGCGGGAGAAGTACTTTGATAAAATCCCACCAAAAAAAAAAAAAATGTTTAAAATACATAATCGGTAAAATGGTAAAATTTGTAGTTAAGTTGAGGGTGGCGTAAAGAAATCACGAGAAAATCTTAAGGGTCATCAGATAGTGCATTGTTAGTCGCGCATTTGGGTTACGGAACCTGAGCCGGATTGAAATTATTTACGCTTCGCGACCGCTAATAACGTACGCAACGTGAATTATGCTTTATAAACATGGAACTGCTTTAAACGGTAAGCTAAATACCTTAACGTAGAAAATAATAAGAAATAGTAAGAATTTATCCTATTATAGAACAACACAGAGCAGTGGTGGCCCAGTGGTAACGGCCTCGACTTACGAGTTGTACGTCGTAGGTTCGTACCCGGATATGTGCTTATCTTTAAATTATCGTGCATATTATTTCACTACCACTGCTCTCAAAACGGTGAAGGAAAATATCGTGAGGAAACCAGCATGTCCAAGAACCAAAAATTTGAAGACATGTGACATCTACCAACCCGCGTGGTGGATTACGGCCCACTCCCTCTCACAGAGAGGAGGCCGGTGTCCCAGCAGTGGGAATATTATAGGCTGAATAAAACACACACTTATGTAGAACATCACAAAAAGTCTAATCAAAATCAGTCAACTTGGATTACAAAATGAAATGAAATGAAATTAAATTGTTTATTCTGTAAATAGGATATGAGAATTACTTTTACAAGTCTTGTTAAAAAAAAAAAACATTGAAAAATAAGCTAGATGAAGTCCACATTTCCTATCTGACTACCCCTGAGAAGAAATGGCGAAACAAACTCAAGGGTCAAAGTCTCTTTTAAAGTCCAGACATAATCTTGGTCAGATCATGTGAAAGCCATGTAGATTGGGGTCTGAAATGGTCCTTTTGAGGAAAGAACCACACAGATTGAGTGGACCTGTCCACTCAGTGCACGTATTTGTCAGTAATCGTGCAGCTCAACTCAAAACTTAAGGAGCTCAACGATGCGACGAACATACCAAAGTAAGTACATTAAGTACATTTGAGTAGGCCGCATAAATTACTCAAACTGCCAGACCATCATTAAAACTAACAGAAAAAAAAAAACAACAACCTATAAATAAAAATGACCTACATAGTGCTCACATTCACAATAATTAAAGCAATATAATACTTTTTAAGGTACATAAATATTCACTTAATTTTGCTTATAATATTCATCAATGTCAATATGTATATATAGTTGTATATAATGATTATTTTGCATAATTAATATGTAAAGTTTTACGGTTTTATCAGAACGAGCAGCTCAATCCCAAGCTTTTTGTCTTCCAAATAATCAGAAATTTTATAGTACCCTTTTTTAAAAAGTTTGGTTTGAATACAGCTTTTAAATCGTTTAAATAGCTTAGCTAAATTTCGAATAGCAATAGGAAGTTTGTTGTAGAAGCGTATACATTGACCCTTGAACGAGTTGCCTACTCTGTGGAGGCGAGTGTGAAGTGCAGCAAGATTATGTTTATTCCTGGTACGGTCCTAAAGAACTTTTCTTGGATGGGTGGCACGTGGCGGCTGAGTCACCGACGATACTAGGATTGAAAGCAGCCGTTGGGGCTGAAGTACACAGCACGCAGGTTCTAAGCGGCCAGATAAAACGACGCAGGGCTACGAGGATTTCGGTATATGGTCCGAAATCCGGGACCAAAAAAAGAAGAACCGAAAGCCGGTTCTTCTATTTCTCACTGACTTTCACTCTCTTGTAGTGTCGTCACTCTCTTTCAGGACTGCCAGTCTCTTTTAGGGTTGTTACTCTCCTATATTTTTTTTTGCTGGAAAGGGTTTACTACAGTGTAAACTCTGCGCTTCAAAGGTATAGGAGTTATGAGTTACTTTTTCTAGCGGCCAGCTAGAAAACAAAGTAACCAAATAGTTTGAAGCGCAGAGTCAATATCAAAAATAAAATAATTTATGGAAACTATACCAAAGAGTTTTTATTCAGTTCCTGCTAGTTTTTTTTTTCAAGCTCGATTTTATTGTGGTTATCGATTAGGCTGACTGAATGCAATTTATTTTCGATTACTCAACTCAATTTTGAGTAAATAGATAATTGCTTCATATTTTGCAATAATTTACAAGCGTTGTGTCATCGCGCTTCTCTTGTTTTTCTATGCAGTCTGACAGTGACCGCGGTTTAGCTGTTGTCAGCGTCTTAAATACGAGGAAAAGTTTTTACGTGGAACAAAAATCGAGGTCTACAAGTTTATGCAGCACGTCTGTGCCCTAGAGCAATATTGTAAGCGGCGTGACGGGTCAGCCAAGAATTTAATATACCACGCAACGGGGGTTAGCTTTCCACTAACACTTTATTGCAGCATTGTAGGGTTTGAGCGCAGAATAATACAGAACCTCCACTCCATACAATCAATTTGCCTGGCCTTTCCTGGGTAGGATTCGATCTAACCGAATGCATCTAAATAGCAGTCTTTTACATGGAGCGACAACTATCTGACCTGCACAACCCAGTTACTATACCCCTTGATCAGCGGCGTGCACAGAGTTTTTAGACAGGGTAGGCAGAAAAAATAATCTTACCAAAACTACTGCATGCTGGTTTTGGTTCGTCGTCTTGTCGATTAAGTAATGATGTAGGTAATTGCCACCTCAAATATCCTTTATAGATTGACAGATTTTCCTTTCAGCCAATTTTTGCAAATCTTCTTCTTTTCGTGTCGATTGACTCAAATGAAAATAAAATTAAATAATAATAGGGTGGTGTGTATACAGATCTACCTACAAACTTATTTTAAGATTATATTTTATTTATATGTCTGAAATACGTTAGTCACTAGTTTGACTAATCGAAACGCCAGCGCCACCAAGCGGCGCTCGACAGAGTCTACAACATAACGCTTGACCGGAGTTAAGGGCAGTTTGTCGGAGGCGGTCATGGAGTGAAAACGTTTAGAAACTGTCGCGCGTTCCGTATAGTATTTCGTGTGCCTACAGTGTGTGAATAGCTAGTGTGATTATTTGATCGTAAATTATAATTTGATTTAAACTGCAAACGGTTTTTCTATTGTGCAATAACCAACACTTCCCATTGTACGCCCACAGTAGTTAAAATACGGCTTATGATAACGAGCGAGACGTACTTTCTCCGCCATATATATATTAAAAATACATATCTATGTTTCTGTAAGAAAGTCTGCAATATGAAATCGTAAAAGTTGCGAAGGCGTTTCATATCCGTAAGCAGGTTTTTTTTTTTCTATTGATATCTTGGAAAGATCTGTAAGTCGTCTGTGTCCTTGGGATTCTTTCCAAAAGTGTGATATTTAAGCGAAGTTTCTAAGTGTTTTCAGATTGCTCGTGTTTTTATGCTGCCGTAGGAAAATTATGAATATCGGTGTAACCGGTGTCGTTCCAGACGGTTTGATTGTTGGAAGGTAACAAGGTAGGGAGGAAGGTAGGTAGGTTGTGACAAAGGAAGCAGAACAACCGATTACTGTGTATGCAACCTGTAAGCCAATAATATGAATTATATTGTTTGGATTGAATTTACGATTGACTTTACCTTTAGTTTGTATTAATTGCAAATCACAAAGTACAACGACCCTTCACGATCACTTGTTTTTTGTCACCGAAAGATACTTCTGAAAACGCATAATTTTTTATTTTCTCTATACACACACCACCTGAACAACTTTCACAGTAAATATTATTCATTATTCACACTATTGTCAACGTTAAAATCTGTAATATCTCACAACCAAATCAAGACAAAGAAAGTAAAGGCGGCTCGACTCAGTATAAAAAAATACGACATAAGAATGGTACTCTATGTAGCGAAAATTTAATGAAACAATGCTGCATAGCAAAATAGGTACATAGCTAACTTCGGATCGAAAAACTTCGGTAAGTGTCGTAATTTGTCGTGTTGTAAAAAACTCAGTGTCTACTCTGTGCGGTTGTGTGCGTTATTTGTGAAATTGTAGTGTCTCGTATCTATAGGAACGCACACCCATTAAATCTGTATGACCACGAAAGCACACATATGTAACACATTTAGCCGCGAATAGTTTGTGTCTTTCCCGTGGCACTCAGCGGCACTAGCGCAGCGCAATGCGAAATTACGTCAAATAGTACGAACGAGGTGGCTACTCTGTATCGATGTTACCCGACACTCCAAAGGTGGCGCTGAATTATGAATTGAGATTTTTTGGTACTCGTAGATAAAATAATATTAGATATCAGAACAAGATTATAAATATATCGGAGGAGTCATCAGTATGGGATGTCAATTGACAACGAAACGCAAGTGTGAAGTTAGCGCGCTTCGACAGAGTCTAGCCTGACGTTCGTGCGAGCCGACGAGGGCACTACAGCAGCGTGGAGAAGCCCTCTAGACCATCGGACTTCGTACGGACAACAAGTGCATAGAAACTGTCCAACGTTTCGTTTTATAAATTTTGTCAAGTTCAAATATAACCTAAAAATCAATGATCAACTTCAGACTTTTTCTTCTCGCCCGCTGTACCTACATATCTGCGCCCAGTAAAATGTTCAACGGTTTAGAATCCAGCTCAAATCGGCCCCCGTCCCGACAAATATTTATCTGAGTTAGGTAGGGTAGGCACTTAGGCAGTGTCTTTCTGTCTTTATGAAATGCACGCCACTGCCCTTGGTAGGACTTTTGGGCTTCTGACTACTCGTAATGACTGTCAAAGATCCACGAATGACAGCCGGGACTAACGGCTTAACACATTGGTGGGGTTTCCATCCACGGACCGATCTCAGCAAGCGTAGCTTAAGACGCTGACAACACCTAAACCGCGGTCACTGTCAGATTGCATAGAAAAGAAAGAGAAGCGCGATGACACAACGCTTGTAATTTATTGCCAAATATGAAGTAATTATCTATTTACTCAAAATTGAGTTGAGTAATCGAAAATAGAAAACAACCAATTTCTGCATTCAAATATGGCGTTTTTGTTATTAATTAAATACGTAACGTATGTTGATATTTAATGCAGATATTTTGGATTAGAACTCAAGGTAAGAGGTTAGTTTAACGTTAGTTTGTATCGAGATTATTTCCGAAACGTGTTTTGGTAACAACTAAGTTCTGGGTAATATGTCCAAAATTAACATATATTTTTTCCGCTACCACAAACTATACAGATTTGGCAATTTTTTTTCTTAAGAGAAGCCTAATTTGGTCAATTGGATCTTGTCAGCGCCTTAACATGTGATCGTTCCATAATATGCGGCTGTTATTTTTGTGAGTTTTAGTCACAAGCCCAGGTCATTTCCATACACTGAGCGAAAACGCACGCACACACAGACACGCTTCACGTGCAGCGAGTGCAAGCGCACTGGCGACCGGCATTTGTTTAAGGGCCTGTGCACACCACGTTTTTTAAACGCACTTTTATCCTACAGAAGGTCTACAGCCTGCGTCTGACTCGCGTGCGTATCGCGTCTGTATCGCTACAAACGCGCGTCAACGGCGCGTTTAAAAAATGTGGTGTGCACAGGCCCTAAGATCGCCGTACGTTCGCGTCTATGTGTGCGTGAGCCTATATTCTCCCGTTATATGGAGCTGACCTTCTGTAGGTACTGTTCTGTGGTTAAAGTCCAGAGATCGTAAGCGACGTAAACGTTTTTGTATTTTATTTGAAGGTAAACGCCTGCACGATTAAAACAGCAACATGTTGTGAAAACAAACAATTATGTGAGTATGTAAGTTTTATTTTCTAGAGGAGCATTTTAAAATCAAAATCAAAAGTCATTTATTCAAACTAGGCTGAGAATCAGCACTTTTCGAACGTCAAAATTACATAAGACAGTCCCCCAAAACGCCCACCCTTCACCACTTTCTAGTGCTTTAGCTGGGAAGAAGAAGTGGTCAACAAACTCCAAAATCGTTTCCCTAACTGCAAATTAATTTCGGAATTAATGTGCAGTTAGGGAAACGATTTTTAGCAGATTGTTGAATAATGGTTGAATAGAGTGAAAAATCGAAATGTATTATTATGAGGTTAGGATTTTGAATTTCAATTAAAACATGACTAAATATTATAAAAAAAATATTTGCATATAGGTTATTCAGACCTGCCAAAGCCACCGGAAGGAAATGTCTAGAAATGAAATAGCAGGAAACTTAATGTAAGTAACTACAATATTTTATTACCGTTTTAATAGTTATTTGTTATACATGAGTGCAAAGTTGCTTTTTAACCGCGTGCTCAATTTTGGTGACCGAGCAAGCGAAGGATTCTTAAAGTTACGTGTTGTACACGAGTGCAACCCGTAACTTTTCATCCCACCTCAGTGACGAAATTACTAAATGCAAAAAAAAAAAACATTTACAATCACAAGATACTTTTATTTCAGTTTAGGTATTAAATACTGCATTATGATAGGTAAGTATTACAGAATAATCTTTAAATAATAAAAAATAATACTTAGGTATAATTAACAAAAATCTAAAGTAACGTTGCTACAGTTACTTAAGTTGATTGTAATATTTTTGTTAGGTACTGTAATGTTGGTGTTAACCAACATTGCAGTACTTAGTAACGACGACGACGACTAACGTGACTTGTGTACTCTTTTTCGGTAAACTATCAGTTATACTTAATAGTTGTACCGATTCATCGGATTCCTTCGGCGTAAATGTTGGCGAGAGAGGGCGATAGTTATGTGTTTCGTAACGGCTCATTTTTGATGTAGAAGGGCCAGTCCAAGGATCTGACTGAGGCTCTTTCAGTGTAATGGCTCCTACGATGCCTTTACATATTTTAGACTTATTCTGAATGGAATCCTCTATGTATCCCTCTAAAACCGCATTTAACTTCCAGCCTCCATGGCGCTTAAGGGACAAGAGATCAGCTCCTGAATCAGCCAAAAGTGTGGCTAAAGTTCGTCGAAAACAATGACCCGTGTACAACAGAGGTTCTGGAAGTTCAAGAAATGTTGCTATTTCTCGTGGGATACTGCCAATTTTATTATCTATCATAGGCTGTTCCATTATCATTCATAGGCTGTTCCATTCACTTTCCATTGCGATATTGTAGAAAAAATCTATTGATTGGAGTGTTAGGTGGGCGTAAGGCTTGATATTTCTCAACAATTGTTACGTATTCCTTGTGAATGAGGAAGTTGCGGTCTCTTTTTGTCTTTGTAATAGATAAATTAATTAATTAATTAATAGTAAGTCATCTGAATGTTTCTCAATGTTTTTTCATTAAGTTGTGTTAGTTCATTAGTTCGACATGCTTCGTTTACACCAATAATAAGAACAACCTGTAACGTAACGAGTATTGTAGTAGATAAATTTAAAAAAATATATGCATGCATACAAACACAAATTTGTTGTACTTACAACAAGGCTCAAGAACATAGGTGGCTCATTCAGATGTCAATGTATACGTTTTATAATAAACTTCCAAGCCACATTCAAGATCTAAGCCTTAATAAATTCAAAACATTTATTAGTTGGCCAGCTCCAATGCTGTCCTGGTTATGATCACTGAGCGTTTTGACTGCCCCTACATACGACAATGCTGTAACAGACATGTATATAATAGCCACTTAAGCTGATTGTTTTTATATGATTTTTTTATTAATATTTTCTAAATTTAATTTTTGACCCAAATTTGACATTTTATTTTTATTCTGTGACCTTTATAATTTGTACTTATTAATTCGTAGATATATTTAATTATATTGACATTTTATTATATTCTGTGACCTTTATAATTTGTACCTATTAATTTGTATATTTAATTGTATTGACATTTTATTCTATTCTGTTGCGTTTTGTGAAATTTTGTTTTATTTTGTGTAATATGGGTTTTGCCTGAATTAAATGTATTTTATTTTATTTTTTTATTAAAGTAAGTTGTGCCAGAAAGCCTTTTATACCGTTAAAGATTATATTGAGGACAAAAAGGCTCGGGATTGAGCTGCTCCAATTATTGCATACTGAAAATTTTATTCTATTTATATACACTTTTGACATTTAATGATTATTCAAAACACAATGACATATTGTAATATATTGTTTGGAATTTAATATTTACTTGTAAAGTATTATATTTTTTTCAATTATTGTGAATGTGAAGACTATGTGGGTCATTGTTTTTTTTTCTCATTTAGTATTAATCATGGTCTGGCAGTTTGACTAATGTATGCGGCCTACCCAAATGTTCTTTCTTTGGTATTGTTCATCGCATCATTGAGCTCCTTAAGTTCTGAGTTGAGCTGCACGATTACTGACAAATGCGTGCACTGACTGGACAGGTCCACTCAATCTGTGTGGTTCTTTCCTCAAAAGGACCATTTCAGACACCAATCTACATGGCCTTCACATGATCTGACCAAGATTATGTCTGAACTTAAAAGGAGACTGTGACCTCTGAGTTTGTTTCGGCCTTTCTTCTCAGAGTAATCAGATACGAAATGCCGACCTCGTCTAGCTTTATTTTTGAAATATAATTGACGTGTAAAAGTGTTTGTACAAACCTACTTACAGAAAATAAATCATTTATCATAATTGTGCCTATCAACATCTACTAAGTACGCATTAGATTATGTGAAGTAGTTGATTAATATACTTAAGTAGATACTGAATGTGCAACTGACTTACTTTTGTCTTCAAATATACGGAATCAGGTGCTTCGTTAAGAAACTTTTCAATTTCAGATGCTGTGAAATCCTTCGATTTTTTTGGTTGAACACAGATGAGGCTCTTTTTAAAAATGCCACTAATTTAGGATAGGTGTCGATATATATGTCTTTTTTCATCATTATTGTTGCTTTTAGTTTTGCAGTGGTGGCCCAGTGGTAACGGCCGCGACTTACGAGTTGTAGGTCGTAGGTTCGAACCCAGACAGGCACTTTACTTTGTGTAAATTATTTCATCACCACTGCTCTCAAAACGGTGAAGGAAAACATCGTGTCCTAGAACCAAAAATTCGAAAACATGTGACATCTACCAACCCGCACTGGGCCCGCGTGGTGGATTACGGCCCGCTCCCTCTCACAGAGAGGAGGCCTGTGTCCCAGCAGTGGGAATATTATAGGCTGATTATGTACTATCGGCCAATCTTCCGCATGCTCACCTCTAAGGCGATAATCGTATAGCACGGCTCACGACTCGATCGCCCGATGCAAGCGTTTTGGCCAATGGGATGCATGAAGCGTATTTTAGCCGTGTTTGTATTAATGTAATTATGTATAGTGTGTGTGACAGTCACACTAGGCGCGTGCTATGCTCACTTGTTTGTAAGACATTTTTTTAATGGGCACGGCCAGCGAGAGCGCTTTATGAATTGTTATTGTTGACAAGAAGTAATTTCGTACTAATATCTTCCGTTTGGTTTAGAAAATGTATTATTGGTATTGCTATACGCGTACCCTAAAAAAACTTTATTTAGCATTTTTGTTTACCACTTTGCCAAATTACAGCTTTCTAGTAAGAGTCTGTGAGCTAAGCCGGGGACAGACAGACAGACAGACGGTCATGGCGAAACTATAAGAGTTCCTTGTTGACTACGGAACCCTAAAACGAAGCAAGTTACGTAGTTTTGTTAGAAATTGTCATTTGCTATCTCTTTCTTTTATTGCTGTTTTGATTAAAATAGCAAAATTACTTACAGTAGTATTTGAACCATTACTTGGCGCAGTTTATACAATGTTATCAGATTTTTTTATTATTGCTGTCGCAACTTTTGCAACTGCAATAAAAATAAGTTCATTATCTAAGCACCATTGTTATTCAGTGGGAACGTCAGAACATCTGGTTAAACAATAGATCGGCTTTATAGAACGACCATAAAATACGGTCGCAAAAAATTACGAAATATTTCTTCAACACACTTGCTTGTAAAGTGACTCAGAAATTCAGCTTAGTATATAGAAGTATTTTTACTTTATATTTCTTTTTTCAATATACGCAGTTTTTGTCCAAAAACAATGAATATTTTTGAGAAAAAAAAATTCGTTACATCAGATAAATCAATCATCAAAATTATCATCATTTCATAAAATTATATATTTTTCACTACATATTAACCTTAATTTGCTTATTCAAAACATTATTTTGTTTATTATATTTTTATATAGGCTGTTTAGCGGTTTTTCCAGCGCCTTTATTTACACCTGCGGCGCGCGGGATAAACAAAACAAGCGCGGTATTTTCCAGAAATACTTGTTAACGTTTTCATTGTGTGGTTAATTATTATCAAAGAAATACTAATCTAGGCACGAAACGCTAGTGACAGCCTGTTGCCTGCAAAATCTAGAGAGAAATACCTAGCGGCGTACGAAACTAATAACAATACCAGTCTCTTTTTTTCCTCTCAAGTTGAAAACCGTCGTATGAAACGCGCACACACTCGACTCCCTTATCGCGCTCGCTCGCCCTCGGCTCGCGCGAATAATACCGGCTAATGCAGTGAGTAACCAACATACCACACATATTTATATTTTTTGTTACACGCCCTATACTCACACAAATTCATATTGTCTCTAATTGGACGAAACCATTTGGCATTTTTGGACGAAACCAGGAAGGGGTGTGGTATGTCACTAGCTGCGCTTGCCGCAGAAATATTTTCTAAAGTGAGCATGCTTAAGTTTTGCCAATAGTACGTACTCCATAGAGTGCTTGATTTCTTGGTCTCGGATAATTCAATAAAATATGCCAGCAAAACGTTTTCTGAGAAAGTTTTGGCTCCTTTAGCTTGTCGCCACGTGTTAAACTAATCGTACTGTTTCAAATACTTCTCGCGTAATTTTTGAAGAAGAAAGCTCATTTTCGCATTATTAACAGTTTCAGTCAATTCTGTTGGCGTCAAATAAACTTCCTCGTCGCTAGAACTACTCATTTTATGTTTTACACTTGTTTGATATGACGTGAAAAGAAAATGGCACGCGCAAAGTAAATTAAAAAAGTACACCCCTTCTTGGTGTACTTTTTTCCGAGTCTGAGTTTTTAACAAATTAAAACAGGTTGTATGATAAATTCAGCACCATGGAGGGAGAAGTAAATAGGTTTAATGGTGTTTTGAATTCACGAACTTAGTGCACACGATGTTCTAAATTCAATTTACTTTATCCTCTAGCGGATAAAAACGACTTTTGGACTCAGATATCGAAGAGCAAAAATACTCTTTCCGAGATGGGGGATGAAAATTAATATACAACAATATTAATGAAATAGTTTTGCAGTTTTTGTGTTCGCGACTGTACCAAAAGATAATGTATGTAAAAGTTTACATGGAAATTTAACATACTTCTACAAAGTAAACCAGGTCGAAATTCAATCATGGTTGGAGACGACTATTTCTTGACTATTTTTTGACACCAAATTCAAATTCAAAAACGTTAGCGTTCCGCGGTAATCAGGTGAAGATTGTGGCGAGAAAGGCTCTCCACGTAATCCTCACTAAGACGTCCTTATAACTCTGGAATCCCTTAGTGACTATTTTCGAAATTTGGCATAGCGTTACGACATTTTTTTGGAATAGAAACCAAATCGATAGTTCCAGCCGTTTGCTTGCGCTGAGGTGAGGATTGTGTGGAGACGTTCACCCCACAATCCTCACTAACTTATAGCTATAACTTCGGAATCTACTAGAGACTATTTTTTTAACCTTAAGACGCTGACAACACCTAAGCCGCGGTCACTGTCAAATTCCATAGTAAAGAAAGAGAAGCGCGATGACACAACGGTTGTAATTTATTGCAAAATATGAAGTAATTATCTATTTACTCAAAACTGAGTTGAGTAATCGAAAATAAAAAACAACCAAGTTCTGCATTCAAATAAGACGTTCATGTTATTAATTAAACACGTAACGTATGTTGATATTTGATACAGATATTTTGGATTAGAACTCAAAGTAAGAGGTTAGTTTAACGTTAGTTTGTATCGAGATTTTGTTTTCAAAACGTGTTTTGGTAACAACCAAGTTCTGGGAAATATGTTCAAAATTAATATATATTTTTTCAGTTACCACAAACTATACAGATTTGGCATTTTTTTTTCTTAAGCGAAGCCTATTTTGGTCAATTGGGTCTTGTCAGCGCCTTAATGACTATTTATGACTATTTTTTGGCGTTCACAAAATTGATGTTCATATAGTTTTTAAAAGTGAGGATGCTGTGGTAAAAGACACGTATGAAGTGATAAGATGACATATTTCATAAGGCTGCTAAAAATACAGATGTGATTTGAAAGTACGGATCCTAAAGGTTGATAGTCAATTTTCTAAGCAAGTATGTAAGAATGTAAGAATGTTTAAAAAACCCGATCATATTCTGCTAACACAGTTTAGTATTAAGACGACGAATACTTTTTTCAATAAGAAGTATAAAAGTAAAAATTCTGTTACAAAGGAAATTGAAAGAAAGCGCCCTAAAATGTGAAAGCTGAAAACCTGTAGCAACTATTCACAAATAAAATAATCCTGCACAAAAGCTCTTTCCGCTACTAAAATACACGCTACTTTCGGAGCAATAAATTGCCTATTGTCCCCCAATATGAGATCAGGGCACCGTTCGTGTAGTATTGCCATCATTCTTGAGGAAATTGGGAAAGCATTGTAAAAAAAAAATGGTGTTCTTTCTAACAATAAAAGCCATGCCATATATAAGTACCCTAGCTTTCATATCATAGCTTTCTATTTGATGGATCAGCAATGTCTCTTGCACAGACTTTTTTTATACATCTAACGTTTAGATTGATGCGATAGATGATCATGACATCATGTGTCAAATATCAAAGAGGTTTCTGGACTTTTCCGTAATATTTAAAGTACAAAGTTTAGTTGAAATCGACAACCGACCTTGCAAAAACAGCTGTAATTAGAAACAAAATCTCCAATTACCTGCAGAATAGAATAAAAAATCAAATTCACTTTTAGGAATCCAGCGAGAATATCCCGCATCACTCTTAATTATGGCTCCACTAGAGTCGATCGCTCACATCGGTGGAACGGCTCGGAAATGAGCTATTCGGTGGCGGGGACCTGCAGGAAATTGTAGGCTTACAGGCCCGCACCCCGTAACCGGGGCCCCGTGACCGGTCCAACGGCACCAGGCCTTGGTGAACTAGATTTACGTTAGTCTCTACTTAATATTATTAAGAGGTAAAATTTGTAAGTTCGTATTTAGGGGCATAATCTTCGGAAACATTGCCCCGATTTAGAAAATTCTTTCACTAATGGGAAGCTACAGTATTGCCAGGTTTCATAATTTTAATATATTTTATGTTAAAACAAAAAACTTTACGGGGCCGAAGTCGCGCGCAGAGTCTAGTACTAATATTTTTGTAACCATATTTTTGATTTGGAAGAGTATCCATGGAGTTTCGTGGCCTTCTTATCCATAGGCACTACTACGCTGCAGAATAGGCCACTAGATTCATCTTTCTGACTGAGCGACTCCTTGACAGTTCTGACAGAACGTCGACGCCCAAAAACCGTGAATCCTTCGAGGATCTCTGTCTGTCTGTATGTCCGTCCATCACAGCCGATTTGCTTGGAATCTACTAGACCGATTAAGTTGAAAGGTACACATTAGAATTTCTGTGACCCAAACACGGACGAGTTGTAGGTTGTAGGTTGGAACTCAGACAGGCGCTTTACTTTGTGTAAATTACTTCATCACCACTGCTCTCAAAACGGTGAAGGATTAAGCTTAAGGAGGTTAGCATATGCCAATCACATACATTTTAGACTACCCATCGTCGTTATCGCTGATAGAATGTCACTTTGTCTAGGCCCCCTTGTCTTTTTAGTTATACTTAACCAGGAATCGCCGATGTGGGCAATAAGTCTGCTAAGCTAAAGTTGGATTGGGCGGGCTATATAATATGTAGGATGCAGCGAGACAGATATGGCGCGTTGTGTTCACCACGCGCGACTCAAAGAGATGTCAGCACAAGTGTAGGGGTCCACTAGGGCCGATGCCTGCCCGGGTCGCGGGAAAGTACGAAAGGGTTACCGAGGCCCCTGGCAACACAGGCAATGGAAGGAACGCCCACCCGTTTTAGCAGTAAGAGTCTGACACATCCTCCGCTCCGGCCAGAGCGGGAGAAGTTATTTGATAATTTCTCACCCAAAAAAAAAAGGGAGACAGATGGGCCAAAGTCATCACGCAGTGTGTGCCAGAAGACTGGCGTCGTTGCCGAGGGAGGCCTAGGAAACACTGGCATGATCACTTAGATGCATTTACGACAGGCTAGCGCATAATGAAAACACATAATGAACAATGGAAAGTATGGGGGAGTCGTTTGTCCAGCAGTGGGACAAAACAGGTTGATTAAAAAAAAAGGTGTTACATATGACAAAAAATGAATTCTTTCTTTTCTTTTTTTTTGTCTGGATTTGTGCCCGGTTGAAAGCAATAGGTTCGCTACCTTTTACATGGAACTTTAAAACATAACTGGCGAAATGTGGGTGTAGGTACTACAGGTACACCTCTGCCCAACCCTTCGGGGAAACAAGGTGTGATGTTATATATGTATGTATGTATGTGTATATTTTGAATGAAAAATGTGTAAGGAAAATCGTCGCTCAAACGGTTACCATGAAGTCATTCTTTCTTTAATAGCCGACTTAAAATTATACGCTGTAAGGTGAGCTAGAATATAAACTTACTAAATATTTTCGCTCCATGACCATAATTATCTTATTATTATATTATTATTTAATTTATATTTTTTATTTATATATTTTTTTATTTATATTTTATATAATTTATATTTTTTATTTTTTTTAGTATTATTTGTGTAATTTCGGGCTATTCGGACTTAGCCACGGCGTAATTCTTTACCAAATTCAGGTGTCAGTAAGACCAGCAGGAAAACTACAAGTCGCTATAAAGTGCCCGAGGTTCATCCAGTGGAAACCTGAAACTAGACCCTCAGCCAGTGCATTTTTTATATCTATTCGATCGCGTTAACGGAAACTTCAATTTGCACTGAAACTCATGAAACGCCGTCTGGTGACAATACTGGGAACACAACAAATTCCATTCAAACTGACGTACATGGACGTTCACGGTAACGCGATCGAGTAAGCATAAAAAGTTATACTAGGCCCTCTAAATCGATAGTATTCACTTTCCTATTGGAAAATTCATCAAGTATCTATTGGTCCAGTTGAAAACCAGTGTCAGGCGGTATGGAGGGACAGGCGTATAAATAGCCGTGTATCCTTGCGGGTCGAGGATGACAGAAAAATTATTATCTGGAATGCATAATAATTCAATTTGCCTTTTTTTTGAGCAAACTTTCAAAGAGGAATTGGTGACGGTCAGGTGGCGTCTGTAGCCTAACTCCAGCAAATAATACAAAAGCGGTACCTGTGCTTCTCCTGGCGAAAGTCTTGAAGAATCCTTCTAGGCAGGTGGCCACCTTGCTTGCCCGTACACTGGTCACTTGAAAGTCTATAATTTGGATTTAATCGGACGCGGGTTATTATTTTTAATTTTGAAAACTTAACACAGTATATCCCCAAGGATTACGGGATAACGTAATAAAGTTTGCGGTTTTGCGGGCGCGATGAACTGAGATTGAAAAAACGTGGTTTGCGGTGAGACGAAATGCTTCCGTTCGGCGCCGGTGCACTATGACGTCTGACAGCCATCATTAGCTGTCACTAGCCGCAGGATTCTCTAAATCCCGCGACACACACTAGCCGCGGCTGCAATATAAGCCTAAGACAGACTACAGACACCTTATAAACCGTCCACAATCAAAAAAAATGTAAGGGGCAATAACTTGCCACACCACGGTAGTTGTCTAGCATTTTTGCTGAACTGGGCCCTTTTGGGGCTGCCGTGAGTGTTTGGGGCACACTTTCCTGCTAATTCCTTAGATCGTACTTCTATTTGATTTTTATAAATAAAATCTGCTGTATGTTATAAATATTTGTTCAAATAAATGTACTTTCTTTATTTTCTTTAATCTGCAGCATCAGTTGCCTTACTACTGCCTTGGTTTATTAATAACTAACTTTTGCTCGCGACTTTGTCTGCGATCCAGAATGAAAAGTAGCCTATATCCTTTTCCAGATCATGGTCTACCCATGTGCTAAGTTTCATCCAAATCCGTTCAGCTGTTTTAGCGTGAAAGCGTAACAAATATCAAGAAACTCAGTTTCGCATTTATAATAATTATCAGTTAGGATAGGATGATACACCACCGTCGTCGTACGGTATGCCGCGCATCAGTAGTAATAAAACCAGTATAATCTGGCTGTTAGCGAGCACAGCAATCTCATTTGTAGGCATGTACATTGTATATTATCAAGACATGCTTATAACTGTGAAACCTGACTGATTGGAATGTTAATTAGTATGAAACACCATCAGTCGGGTCCCTTTAGATATTATATGTATCTTCTGGAACAAACGGAGCAGGTTTTGACCAGAAATAGGACTGGTTCAAACCATAATAACGCATAGTACATGGAATATTGCACCATGATTACTCATGCAAGCTATGTCGCAATAGTAATGGAATGTTGCACCATAATTGCTCATATTAATTATATTGCAATAGTACGCGACAAGTCACAACCTGATCCGTTGGGAAAGTCCATTTCTACAAGCTCTGTAGGGAATAATGCCCGGGGGTACGATATAGGTGCTCCCGCAACTTGTATGTAGGTAGTAAGTTTCCTACCTACATACGTACCTACATAAGTAGTTACCGAGTTATAGGCGCTCACCACCGCGGGCTGGGAGGATCGTATCGACGCCGCTAGAGATAGCTGGCCGTCGATACACAAACTCTGTAGGCAACTTTCAAGTACCCCAGCTCCGGTGCGCCCTCTGCTGAACAGCAACGGGGCGCTTAAGTATGTAGCGGAGGATCGGGCGGAGGTCTTCGCCGAACACCTGGAGCGTCAGTTCCGCCCTAACCCGACCGACGACACCGAACATGTCGCAGCGGTCGAGAAACACCTCGGGGACTATTTCGGCACGCCGATAGCTCCCGATGAGGACCCCATCTTTTTCTCGCCGGGCGCAGTCAGACGCGCCATCCTGAGAACGAAACTGAGGAAGGCCCCCGGTGCTGACGGTATCTCCAACGCAGTGCTGCGCCACTTGTCGTTCCGAATGGTAGCGGCACTGGCGCCTGTATACGGCGATACTGCGCACGGGGGCCTTTCCGGCCTCGTGGAAGGAAGGGCGCGTCATCATGCTGCCCAAGGCGGGGAAAAACATCCTGAAGCCGGAGAGCTATCGGCCCATTACGCTGCTGCCGACTGTCTCCAAGGTGTTTGAAGCACTCCTGCTGCGACATATCCAGCCCCATGTCGCCCCACGCCCAGAGCAGTTTGGGTTCAGGGCGGAGCACAGCACGACGCTCCAGCTGTCGAGGGTACTGCACCACCTCGCAGCCGCGCTTAACAAGAAGAAATACTCGGTGGCAGTATTCCTAGACATGGAGAAGGCCTTCGACCGTGTATGGCACGACGGCCTCGTACATAAGATGGCCACGTCGGACGCGCCCCGTCGCGTTATAAAGGTGGTCTCCAGTTTTCTCTCCAATAGGACCTTTAGGGTGGTGGTCGACGGCGCGCTGTCTAGCGGGCGCCCAGTGCTGGCGGGCGTGCCGCAGGGCAGCTGTGTGTTGCCGACGTGTTACTCATGTTACACCGACGACATCCCCACCACTTCCGACGCGATGCTCGCGCTGTATGCCGACGACGCCGCGTACTTTACTACTACATCGCTTAATGCGAAGTACGCAGCGGTCAAGATGCAGCGCGCGCTCGAGCTCCTTCCCGAGTGGCTGTCGAAGTGGCGGCTGTCAGTGAACGTGGGTAAGACGCAGGCGATGGTCACGGGATCAGCGCGCCTCCCGCCACCCTTGAATCTACAAGGAGTCGACATCGATTGGTCGCCCCGGGTCAAATACCTGGGTGTCACCATCGACCGTCGGCTCACTATGGGGCCACATGTCCGCAAGGTCGCCGCGCAGGGTAGGGTCGCCGCGCAGGGTAGGGTCGCCCGCAACCTGCTCAAACCTGTGCTCTCGTCCCGCATCCCGGCACGCGTCAAGCTGGGCGTGTACAAACTGTACGTGCGCCCAATCTTGACGTACGCCGCCCCCGCTTGGTTCGCCCTCACGAGCGAGTCGAGCCGGAAGTTGCTCCGCGCGCAACAGAGCATTGCGCTGTGGACCATAGTTGACGCTCCTCGCTTCGTGAGGAATGATGTCATCCAGCGGGACCTCGGGATCGAGAGCCTGGATGAGTTTGTGCGGCGCCTCGCGAAGGGGATGTACGCGCGTGCCGACGTGTCTGCTTGGCCCCATGTCAAGCAGATAGCGCCCTGGCATATGCGACCCCCTGACGCGAGACCCCTGCCCCGCGACCTGGTAGCGGACGAGTGACCCCATACACCGGACTGGACGCCTCGAGTAAGTCGCATCCAGGTTACACGCGGCTTACTCGATTCAATAGAACTCTACAGAAGACATACATCAATTGCGTGGCGTGTGCTAAGTTAATATAGGCGCGTCACGTAATTAAACCAGACATCCACTACTGAACAAGCATTCAACTCACACGTGCGGGCGCGGCGCGGGCTGCGGCGCACGTAGACACTGAACGGCGTTACATACAACACAATGCCGTTCACACATACACGACAGTCCCTTAGTCCGGACCGTAATCGGCTAGATCTGAGAGCGGGGCGGGCGGGGACTATACACCTATTCTGTAGGAACGTCGAGACGGCTCCACTGTCGCTGGTCGTCTTCGTTGGGCCTCCCCCGGGTAACCGGGGGTCTCACCTGGCGGCGACTGACCGCCGTGGAGTCGTGAAGAAAGCGGCGCTAATGTACTAGCGTCGTGGCGAGCCTACAGATTTACTCATAGCAATCAGTTACACGGACGCGTTAAAACGCGTCCGACGTTTTTAAATCGCCGCTACTAGGCGCACAAAATGAGGGGTCCGTATTTACGGGCCACCGTATACCCTCCGCGGCCAGGGAGCGATGCTCCGGTTCCGCTGCCGCGCCCCCTTACGGGGGCGCAGCGACATCCCCGATGAATAAGTAATTACTTAAAGTACACCACTTTGGTGTATCAGGTGGGGATCAATAATATCTCATGTATATCAATAGTAAATCAAATAGTAGTCATTAGGACTCAGTTAGCAGCGGTGCGTTATGCATCAGATGTCCATCAGCCCTCAGCTGGCATCTGTTCCCATAGAGTCTTCAGATTATAGGACCTATAATTAGTTAGGGAAAGTAAAGTATTTAGTTAGGATAAGCTTACGTAATTGTGTTCTCTGTGTTTATGTGTTAGTATAGTGATAATGGATGATTGTTGGTAACTTTAATTATTGTGTATTGTGTGTGCGAATATACCGTCTTTTTAAAACAACCCCAAGCTCATTTGATTTGGCAAATATTTTACCCCGCACCTGAATAGCTTACACTGGCCTCTTATTCTATTGAAACTCCGTACCAAGCTAGGCCAGCTCAAGGTATTGTCACTGACGTGCGGCCTACGTTACCCCTTCGTTCAACTCCATGTAGTTCATTATTACCGAAGGTAGTATAGCAACGTGGCTTAGATGTTTACAGAATTTTTTCGTTGCATCTTGTGGATCGAACATTATTGATTAAGGTTCTAGTAAGGCACATTGCGTACCGGAATACGTAGCGTTGGAAGGCCTCCCACAAGGTGGTGCGAAGACCTGGTGATGGCCGCAGGAAACCACTGGATGCGAGAAGCACAGAACCGGTCGAAGTGCCGGGTACTTGGGGCCGGTACTTGAGGCTTATGTCCAGCAGTGGACGTCGCGACTTTCGGCTGAAATGACGGTGATGAAGAAGCTTCAATTCGACATATTTCTTCGATTTTTTGCGTCTACGTTGATGAAAGCAAAATAATAATTACGGTAATAACGTCACTATGTGCTAACGTTTCCGGAGGCCCATTATTAATTCTGCAAGTCACCTTCTGCCATTTTACATTGAACCTATATATTGGTCAGGCAGGCATTCGTCAGGCATTGGTCAGGCAGGGGCCGTAGTCCTTCTATAGTTTAAGGTAACCAGTCCACTTTAGCCACCCAAATCCATATTTGTTTTCATATCCTGCATTAGTTCTACACCAACCGGGGTTGTCCTTGGGAACACTTGTATAGTGCGTACAGGGATAACCGTCGGTTGGTACTTCATTTCATTGAAATCGTGTAACGAGCCTCTGGGAGTTGGCTTCGGCCCCTCGTACGCCTTCCAAAGGACTTTGAAATCCCGAGATTTGACAATGACTATAGAAAGATATAATATAATATAATATAATTATATATAACATAATTATGTATATATATATAATTGTGTGTCCGTTCAATAAAATGTATTATGGATTACAAGAATAGTTTAACCTGCGAAAAATTTAATTGTAAAAGTCATTATAATATGTGCAAAACAATAAAATAAAAAAATGGAGCTACGTCTGCCAACAAACTGCTTTGCAGTTTGACGGAGGTAAATGTTTTGTAAAGGTATTTCAGTGCATAAACACTTTTCATTTCATTTCCTTTTTTTTGCATACAAAAATTTTCTATAAGTAACAAACAATACAAATGAATAAAAAAAACTGTCAGTCATAGGACTGCACGTCAGAAGTGAAACCTTCTTAGTTTCACAAACTTGTAAACATCTGTATACGAGTACAAATATCTGAGCGTGACGGTCACGCGAGTTTAGTGATTTTTCCCCATCCCTCAAGTGCCCAACGCGTCTAAAGTTTTCACTTAACAAGTGACTACTATATGAAAAATTATCCTAGTGTCCGATTTTGCTTGTTTTTGTTTGAATATTGACAAATTACCAGCGACTTCCAAAACTAAACTTTCACTTCGTCGTTTAATGTTTTGTGTTGCACGTAATGTAAATTGTTTTGCATACTGTTGTATAGAATCCATTTATTTTTCTCTAACTGAACAGACTTTTATTTAGGTATTAAGTTCTATTTACGTTTTTTTATGTTGTAATTTTTATCTGCTTGAGTACAGTTTGTTCATTGTTTTGTTGGTATACTGGCGCGTGCTAGCTAACGTATGGCAAGTGTGTAATTTAATCCAATGTTTTGTGTTTCGTAATGTTAATTACTTTGCATACGATTTGTATAGAACCAAGTTTATATAACTAAACAGACAGACGTGCTGCTGGGGAGTTTGTTCCACCACTTCTTCTTTCCAGCTAAAGCACTAGGAAGTGGTGAAGGGCGGGCATTTTTGGGGGACTGTTTTATGTAACTTTGACGTTCGAAAAGTGCTGATTTTCAGCCTAGTTTGAATAAATGACTTTTGATTTTGATTTCGTAGTCACCTTTTTTGTGAAGTCGATTGTTGTTTTTTACAAAAGTTTTTATTTTTCACTGTTGAGTTTTAGTACCACACATAAATAGGTACAGTCGTCAGCACATTAAGTTACCCTTAACTGTCAAATTTTCTCATTCGATTCTGAACTTAACTATCAACATTTTAAGGTTTATAATCATTTGGGGAAATTTGATGCTTTGTGGTAACTTGATGTATTGGCGACTATACATGACCCACTACTTACTGCTTAAGATAACAACATCATCAACACGCATTGGAATAAAACTGGACTACTGCATTATGCAATCAAAAACTTCTCAAGCAAAGTTAGTGAAATGTATGATATAAAATCACCACGTGAGTCTTCAACTTAATGGAAAAAATAAATTAACAACCCGACACAAACAAAAACCTTAAAGAAGTAAAAAAAATAAAATGTATTGGCCCGTTAAGTTTAATTTAAGTTGTAGGTAATCTTTTGATCCAAGCGTCGTTGCGTCGGGGGACGGCTATTGAAAACCCCAAACAGACGAGGCTTAAACCTAGCAATAATGAATATATGCTATTGTAGAAAGGTTTTTCATTAGCTACAAAAGCACTTTCAACCCGAACTGTATGTTTTCCATACAAAAATATAAGGCAGAAAATACCAAAGAATTGTTGGAAATGCAGTTGGAAAACACAGAGGGTTAGAAGATCAAAAATTCTCAATAGGACTGAGTTCAAAGGAGTATTGGACAGGCGGTGTCGACAATTGAGGATGGAGGGTGGCATATCAATATTTGAGTTTACTCTGATCCACAGAGACCGTATGACCGAACGATTGAACGAACGGTGGGTCTCAATAGACTCATTCAGATTATAATGAATGGGGTTTTTTATGTGTTTCGTATTGTATTTGACTTTGGACTTTTTTTTTGTTTGAGGTGAAAGTATTTTTGGTTAAGTAAGTAAAGCCGACTCTGCGGCCACTTTCGTAGTCGGTGACTATTCGTCAAAGAGCGCCGACTACCCGGCTTTTTACTTTGTACGTATTTCTAAATAAAATGTCTATAGGAAGGAATTACATTAATAATAATTTTAATTGACCCCTTTCACTTTAATGAGAAATAACAGTATTTTCTTTATTTTTTCACAAAAACACCGCTGTGACCAGTGCAAAAGTAAAAATCAATAAACAATGCGAAGTAAACAAACATATTCCAACACGCTCGCAGGTGGCGGTTGCGACTTGCGCGCGAATCAGCTGTAAACGTCACACAGCGTCACGGAAATTACAGAATACCCCCGTAAGCGTGATCGACTTGGCCAACTCGGCCGCTTACTAGGCCTTTTTACAACCGACTAATCGGCAAGTCGGCTAGTCGGCCAAAGTCATAGTCGGCACATCTCTACTAATGATGTCTAAGATCCGGAATTTAGATTTTTAAATAAAACATCGCAAGGTTTAGATGTGGGCTGACGGACGGTGAGCAATGGGAAGGTCGCCGTACGATAAGGACCAGGCCTGAGTCGACAGCGCATTGCGTTCCACGCGTGCCTCAAAGAGATATCGTTAGCACAAGTGTAGGGGTCCACTAGGGCCGATGCCTGCCGGGGTCGCGGGAAGGTACTTAAGGGTTACCGAGGCCCCTGGCAACACAGGAATACGGGTGGGTTTTAGTCAGTAAGAGTCTGACACACCCTCCCGCTCTGCCCAGAGCGGGAGAAGTTATTTGATGATTTCCCACCCAAAAAAAAAAGTACACCTCATTAATATCCATACAGCCGTTGGAATGCTTCGAGGATACTCGTATAAAGAATACCACATACAACAGAGTTATGTTTTGCGCGTGTCTGGGTATGTAGACACGCGCCAAACATAACCCTGTCTTTGCTGTCACGCAGTCGGGTAAAAACAGCATATGTGTTTAAAACTACAATGTCTATAAGCAGGTATGTAGGTAAAATAGAATACTCTTTATTATGTACACCATAAAAATTACATACATAAATGTAGAGATTTTACATAGGGCTTTTAAAGACAATCTTTGGATGGATTAGGGGGGAAAGGAGACAATACTGCAGGTAGTCTGTGGTGTACCATTTACATATATACATAAACTATTAAAATTATCAGTAGGTAAGTCGATATTATTTAAATGATATGATATCTTAACTGCAGCCAGTTTATATTGTTGTCTACCAACATAGTTGCAAGTAGTAAGGTCATTTGATATTAATTTGATTTAATTAGATCATACATATGTATTGATTCCTGATCTATCTACAAGTGATAAATATGGAGATTAACCTGATTTATTTCTCATAACATTATAGGTTCCCGGGATTCCCAGCTCGGGCAAAGTGTTATTGGATTCTTCTAGATTGTGATTGTTATAATTAATTGTAATTTGACCATGTAAGACTTATGTAATTGACTATAATATTATTAATTGACTTCACATTAATTTCTATTTTGTTTTGTTGGTTTTAATGTTTTAATTTATGTAATAATTTTCACGCTGTGAGGTAGACTGTAGCCGATCTCATTAATTTAAATACAACATCATCAACATCATAGCAAATAAAATTCTGATTCTGATTCTATCTGGAATTTCTCAGTAGCAACCCGGCGTTTGGATTTGTGCCCGGTTGATGGCAATAGGCTCGCCCCCTATCATGGGACTTAAACATAACTGGCGAAATGTGGGTGTACTACAGGTACACCTCTGCCCAACCCTTCGGGGAAACAAAACATGATGTTATCATAGGTAAGGTCAGGGAAATGAATTGTCAAGCGAATTGACTATCAATTTAAATTGACCGAATATTCAAGTCTCACTTCCATTCTTTGATAGTTCTACGAAATGGCAATAACACGGAAAATTGACGATTAATTGATCAGTTGGCGCCACTTTGACAAAAGGTTTTCTATTTCAACAATGAATAAAAAATATAATTGAGATGACATTCATCATTCGTTTCATTCATTCGTTCATCATTGAGTCACGACTAAAGAAAATATAGGCGTCACTTTTGATAGGTGCCCAGACTCAGGTCCAGGCACCTGTGAAAGTTACGACACGTCAGCGTCTGAGTGCTGCCACCTAGTGAACGGCTTTTCATAAAACCCTCATTGATTGACGGCGAATTGGCACTTGATATGTGCATGCCAATATTATGGCAAAATACGTTATTACACTAACAAATGTGCCATCTTTAGCACCTACCGCATTTAGAGAAAATTATTGATTTTGACTTTGACTTTGGTCCACCGGGCACTATTTTGCCCACTAGACTCCGGACGCCTATAAACTACATACTCGCATCTGCTCCCGACTTTGTCCGCCTGAAATTTTGCCCCGGACCCATCTCGTCGCATCACATCGCTCCCGCGCTTCGTTTTCGCTTAGCATTTTTTTCTGCCTTTTTCTTGCTCGGCTCCTAAGAGTCGTAGCGTGATGTTAAATAGCCTATAAACTTCATCAAGAATTGTGCTATGCATACAAATGCAAAAATTATTGTTCAAATCCGACTGGTAGTTCCAGAGGTTAGCGCGTTCAAACATACAACCTGCGTATATCTAAAATGACGTTCTCAGTCTGCATACGAAAATTCAATCAAATATATTCAATAGTCACTGTGGCTAGGCAAAGTTATAGTCAGCCCATCACGCTCTTTTTAATTTCGATGCCAGGATTTATTTCCAAAAGATAGTTCCAAAATACTTGTATGCATTAGTAGGGCCAGTGTTTTCATTTATTGCCTTTATTGTCGTGCTAGCTGCGTCCCACGGTTTCACCTTCACTCGCATAAGTCTCGATCCCGTTGGAATAAAAAGTATTCTATGTCCTAAGCCAGGTCTACCCATGTGTCAAATTTCATCTAAATCCGTTCAGCCGTTTTACCGTGAAAGCGTAACAATCAAACAAAGAAACTTGTTTTCGCACTTATAATATTAATTAGGATTGTTGGCTCTACAATTATTTATTTAAGCATGTACACACATCATCGAACAGAACATCGGCGTCCCAATGGCCGTTACTTGTAACTATACAATGTTGCCATAACCACTACGTTTAGAAGAAGTATTGGTGACTTCAACTAATAAAAAATCAAAATAAAAGTTTCTTCAAAAAAAAAAACAACCCAATCTTCCAAAAAACCGGACAAGTGCGAGTTGAATTCGCGAGGTGCGGGTTCCGAACAATGAATATTGTTGCAGTTGGAATGTAAATTTTATGCTTAACATTGAGGGATTTACCATGTTATTTTAGCACCATAGACTTCTTATATGCGCCTTCTCGCCCCTTGCCGCCGCAGGAGACGCCCTGGGCGTCGGGAATCCCAGGCGGATACCCGGCCACCCTAGGCGCGGGCTTGCGGACGGTAAGCAATGGGTAGCTTGCCGTCTGATAAGGACTGGCCCGGTTCGACGGCGCGTTGAGTCCCACGCGCGCCTCAAAGAGATGTCAGCACAAGTGTAGGGTCCACTAGGGCCGATGCCTGCCGGGGTTGCGGGAAGGTACGAAAGGGTTACCGAGGCCCCTGGCAACACAGGCAACTGAAAGAACTCGGGCGGGTTTTAGTCAGTAAGAGTCTGACACACCCTCCCGCTCCGTCTAGAGCGGGAGAAGTTATTTGATCATTTCCCATCAGAAAAAAAAAGACTTCTTATATGTTTTCCTGTAATCTATAAGTAAAGTAAGTATAAGTAAAGAAATAGTTTCAGTACTTTTTTCAAAATTTTAGGCGCGGTTGTTTCGGAGATAAGGGGGAATGATCAATTTTAATCCATTTTCTTAAATACACAAATCAAAAAACTAAACAACGTGTACGGTTTTGAAATTTTGGACGATTTTTACTATTGTAATATATTTATATTTCTTTTAGAAACAATAACTAAGCATTTTTGTTGATGCATTAGTGACTAAAGCAACAAAATCCTTCATTAAATTGTTCATTTAATCACTATAATTAACAATATGTGTACCGTAATATGTTACGGTACACATAAACTTAACTGCTTAACTTTATTTTATACTACGTATGCGTAGTATAAAATAATGTTAAAACGAAATGAAACTTTTCATGTTTTACAAAACTAAATAACGCCATTTAATTAACATTTTAATTATTTCGTAATTCAATACAAAGTGTGACCGCCTCTGTTGTTTAAAACTTGTCGGCAACGATTTTTCATTGAATTTATAAGATTGTTTATCTGATCCTGCGGCACTCGCTCCCAATGGAATTGTAACAAGTCTTTCAGTTGTTGGGTTGTCGACACTCCGTCCAGGTTCTCTAGAACATGTCTCTGGTGCATGTCCCATGCATGCTCGATGGGATTGAGGTCTGGAGATTGTGCTGGTCACGGCAATACCCAGATGTTTTCCATTGCCAAGTACTCTCTGGTCCTCCGGGCTGTGTGCGAATGCGCATTGTCATGCATCAGCGTGAAATCAGAGCAAAGACTTTGTGCAAATGGGTGAACATAAGGCCCGAGGACCTTTTCAACGTAACTTTCAGCGTTCATATTGCCATCTACAAAAACGAGCTCAGTTCGTCTGTTTTTCATAATACTCGCCCATACCATCATTGTGGAGCCACTGTAAGGGTGCACTTCCTGGACGCATCACAGCCGTTCAGCATTTCCGGGACGACGATACACTCTTACACTTCTCATATCAGGCCTAAATCCAAACCGGGACTCATCGCAAAATAAAATTGCATCCCATTGCTCAGGAGCAATGGGATACAATTTTATTTTGCGATGAGGCCTGATTGATGATTGAGAGTGATGATTTGATTTTGTGATGAGGTAACACTTGACATGGACCCAGGGGTCCATGTCAAGTGTTCCCTTGATCATCGACGGTTGCGATTCCCATGGCGTATAGGTGTGCACCCAATTGGGTGTCAGGCTCGTAGGCCGTATTCATGCAGCCTATTTCTCACGGTTTGGTGACTAACAACAACATCGCTTGAGAATTGCAGCTTTAAACCTATCTCCCGGGCGGTTAACATCAGCTGACGTCTTGCAGTCAGTTGTATGTATCGGTCCTGTCGAGCAGTTGTACTCCTTCCACGTCCTGGTTGCTGCTCACCAAAATGCCGAGAAACCTGGGACTGATTTCTTCCCGCTTGTAGCATTCCTACAGCTCTCTGCATTTAATCAGCAATCAAATACTGTAGATCTCAAAATGATAAGAGTGAGATAAATACCAAATTTATCAAGCAACGTAAACACATGAAATCGAGAAAAAATAATTAGCTTTTATTTTAATGACTATAATGACTATAACTTTTATTTATATATTTCAAAACAAAAGACAATCGAAAAGTTTCTATTTTTAAAATAAGTCAGTATGTTTCCGAGAACATAAATAATTATTGTATACCGATCTAGTTTTTTAAGAAAAAAATAAAGTATCAATTATTAAAACATGCAGTTTCTGTAAATTATGTATGTTGATGATTGTTGTTACTTTTTTGATGTGTGTAACTACAATACTATTTATTTTATAAAAAAATATATTTGAGACCCTCACAACAATCTCTTTCATTTTAGTCACACGTTTTTTGTTTATTTATTTTGCCCCAAAAAGTGAACCCAATTATCAAAATCCATTAGTCTACGTGTTTGAGTCAAATAAGTTCATAGTTGTACCAAATTCCAGCTTAATCGGTCTAGTAGATTCGGATCAAATCACTTGTGACAGATAGACAGACAGATTGATAGACACACGAGTTGTCTTGTAAGGGTTCCGTTTTTACCTTTTGAGGAACGGAACCCTAAAAATACTACAAAGCCCAAAATTACTTTAGTTCCCTTAGTCGGTGGCTTTGGTTGTTTTGTTTGATTGTTTTTTTGCCAGCGACTTCCAAAATCAAATTTATTTTGCACTTGTAGTGTTTTTTGAAGTCGGTTGTTTTTTTTCTAACACAATAGCATGCACGTACTAAACCGTATTTAAATCCATTGCCAACGAGACGGGGTCAGCCCTATTTATTTTTAATTGTTAAACAAATATTAACACAATAATTATAACAAGTCTACACTTGTTATAATTATTGTGTTAATATTTGTGTTACCATAAACTACTTAAGGTTTTACTACAAGATAATGGCGCTCATTAATTTACACCAGTCGACTTTATCTAAAGTGTATGTACGGCCGTGTGGAGCTAATTAAAATATCTAAGATTATGGTCGCGTTTTTAGTTAGAGAAGTAAGTGAAGATATTGAATTGTTATGTTTACGTGTAGTTTTTAACTAGAAATATATTTCGCCACTAGCGGAATAGGGATGGAGAATTTCTTCCTGCGCACTGACCACGTGGTTCTTAATATACCTATCACTAGCCGGTCTTGCAAGGTATGCGATTATGGCAGTGTCCCAAAAAACGTGGTAATTAATTAACACATTATTTAAGGTCAAGGATTTACTAGTGGACTAATTTGAGTGACTTTCGGTAACCTGGGGCAATTTAAGTGATTTTTTATTTTTGGGTGGGAAATTATCAAATAACTTCACCCGCTCCGGGCGGAGCGGGAGAGTGTCAGACTTTTACTGACTAAAACCCACCCGTGTCCCTTCCATTGCCTGTTTTGCCAGGAGCCTGGGTATCCCTTTCGGACTTTCTCTGGTAGGCATCGGCTCTAGTGGACCCCTACACTTGTGCTGACGACATCTCTTTGAGGCGCGCGTGGAACACAACGCGCCGTCAACCCGGACCTGGTCCTTATCGGACAGCGAGCTCCCATTGCTCACCGTCCGCAAGCCCGAGCCAATTTAAGTGACTGCCTGCATTTTTTCCGGCACTTCCCACCTCTGGGAAATGGTCTTCCCATAGGTTTCCTCTCTTTTCTATGAATGGCATAATCAGTCTATTATGTTCCCACTGCTGGGACAAAGGCCTCCTCTCTGTGTGGGGGAGTGGGCTGTAATTCACCACCTGGGCCCAGTCTCTGAATGTCACATGTCTTAAAATTTTTGATTCTAGGACATGTCGGTTTCCCCACAGTGTTTTCGTTCACCGTTTTAAGAGCAGTGGTGGAGGAATTAAATTACACAAAGTAAAGCACCTGCTTGGGTTCGAACCCATAACTCGTAAGTCGGGGCCAATACCACTGGGCCACTGCTCTCAGTAATGTAGGTTTAAGTTTCTGTGAATATGTTGGTTTTAATACTTCCTGAAGACCCCAAAGACAAACAAATTTTGGTTTTCTTTAAATCATTACATACCGAAAAATGCCTAGTAATACAAAAAGTCGAAAAGTCGCTGAACAATTCAAAAATACAGGTCTTGTACTAACGAACCTACGAGATTCAAAGAGTATTCGACAAAGACAGTCTGAACTGTGTGCCTTTGTAAATTCTAATCTCCTTCGCTGATTGGAAACTGGGTGAATGCCGCAGTGGAGATGTTTCTGCTCTCTGCTTCTCCAAAATATTTTTTACACTGTGAAAGAACTGTTTGAATTTAAGGGTAATTACAAATTAGATATAATTAGTTAATACAAATGTTGTCGTTCTTTTATTTTTATACCTATTACTTTTTTTTTTGTTTGTTTTGTATAGTAGAGTATAAATGTATCTTTATGTCTATAGTGTAAGTGTTTTGAATTGTTTATTAGAGTAAAAGTAGTTTATAAATTTTGTAGGTGTTTAGAGGTTTTATACCCATTGTACGCTAGATATTCGTATGCCGCTTTTAGCGGCGGATGTGTCCTGAGCATAACATCGATAACCAACTTATACAAATAAATTATTTTGAACTTAAGAATAGTAGAATAATTTCCTCTTTTGTGCACACAGATTTCAATTATGTAAAGAACTCCAGGTAATTATTTTGAAGACGTTTTTCTGTGGGTGTCACGTTGCTTAAATAAATAAATAAATAATAATAATAGTTTATTTCCAAAACTTAGTACTACTTTACAAAAGAAATGTGGCAACAATTTAAATTAAGGTTCAGAGATTAGCGTCTGTAGCCGAACTAGGCCTAGCCTGTATTTCGGCTATCAGGGCGGGCAACCATCACCTCTTATAGCAGTATTATTTCAATATTACTTCAGTGTGAGAAAGAGATGGAGCTATACCTAAGTCCTGTACAGCCCCATCACTTTCCCAATTTCCCAATGTGAAGTAATATTATAATAATACTGCTATAAGAGATGATGGTTGGCCCCAGCACCATTCCCCTCGAGTATTATAATACAATAATAGGTGCGAGGCCCATAGAGGCATATATAATTCAATCAGTACTACAGAAATACAGAAAATAGTTGATAAGTAATCTAGATAAGTAATTTGCAAATAAGTAAATTTGCATAATATTAATCTAATTAATTAAATGGATTGAGTGTATGTGTGTTCGTGTGTGTGTGGGTGTGAGTAGGCTTGAGTGTATATGTGAGTAGGTGAGCTATGTAGTGAGTATATCTTTGTTTTCTGTGATTTTTGCCGTATTCTTAGTAGTAAGTATATTAGTTGTTTCGTCTCCTCGTAGCTTAATTTCTAAATATATTGGCATACTTTTAGTATACATTGTTAGTAAAAGCGCTTGTAAAGTCTCGCTTCCTCCTTAATTCGTATTGGGACTATGCAAAAACTATTTACGCCTATAATTTGTATATACATATACATTCCTAAGAAGACTTAAATCTATGAACATTGAGAAACATGAAGACAGCGAATTTTCTGATTTCGAAGAAAGACGAACGACTTTTTTTTTTTGGGTGGGAAATTATCAAATAACATCTCCCGCTCTGGGCGGAACGGGAGGGTGTGTCAGACTCTTACTCACCAAAACCCCCCCGTATTCCTTCGAACTTCCATGCGACCCCGGCAGGCATCGGCCCTAGTGGACCCCTTCACTTGTGCTGACATCTCTTTGAGGCGCGCGTGGAATACAACGCGCCGTCGATCCGGGCCAGGTCCTTATCGGACGGCGGGCTACCCAATGCTCACCATCCGCAAGCCCGCGCCTATAGTGGCCGGAAATCCGCCCGGGATTCCCGACGCCCAGGGCGTCTCCTGCGACGACTAGGGGCGAGAGGGCGCGAAATTTGCCTTTTCCTCAACCGTCCTGCCTCCTCCTTCGCGAGCATTACCGCTTCACAGAAGGTGGTGACAGCTGCCCATGCCCTCTCACTCTGCCATGGCTTGAACCAGGGCCGTACGCGAGAGATCTCTGCCGCCAATCGCCTCCACGAGGACACGGCGGTGTTCTGCCTAAGCCGGGCAGACCTCCACCGTATGCCCCACCGTGTCCTCCGGGCGATCCACACATTGATGACACCCAGGCGTTTCCTCCCGCCTTATCCGACACAGGAACCTCGCGAACCTGCCGTGTCCGGTGAGAACCTGCGTCAGGCGGAAGGTGAGGACGCCGTGGCGCCTCTCTAGTCACTCCTCAAAGACAAAACTTATCGCCGCAATTGTGGCGTGCCCAGCGGTGGGTTGTAACAATCGCACGCTCCATGTCGCCATGAGATCCTGCCGGAGCTCTGTCCGCTGTGCCGCGACTTCTCGCGGCAGCGGAGTTACGCCCCAGCGTTTCGCCTCCTCGCGCCACTCCCGCGAAGATGTACAACTAAGGGCATTCACAGATCGTATATTTTGACCTTGCTAGGTAAAGGTAGATTTTCAAACAAATATAAACCTTATCTTTATGCATATAATTTCCATATTCATATAAGTGAATGGCAGCAGACATTTTATTAGAATATAAACATCAGTGTTATACAAATAATGTTCACATTCATATGCGATACTTACATCTTACCAAAGTAAAGTTTAAAGATCCTTGGGGTGACTTTAAGAAGTAGAGCGATGAACGCAAAAAACTGAAAGCATCGTATTCCAACCAAGAGACATAGATTAACCTAGCCCCGCGCGACACCGATTCGGAGTCAAACAATAGAAAATCAATTGTGTCTTATTAGCTGTCCTTGACCAATTAAAGTGATCATCATGTTTCAAAATTTCAGTGGAGTGTGATGATGCCTCTGATCTTCCATCACCTGGCCATTGGATTCGTGTTGTCCTACCCCGCGGTTTTAACTCCAGTCATCACGTGCAATGACACCAGTACTGGGACTGAATTGCACGCTACCAAAGAAGAAGCCTCTTGGATAGGTTAGTAACGAGGTTATCTACATGATAATAATGTTTTCTTTGTTTTTCCTGTGTTAAAAGAATTATGAACATAGCATAACATCAAGCCTGATCCCTCGAAGGTTAAGGGTTCAGAATAATAGTTTTACGTCAAAGAAACGAAACGAAAGCCGCCTCTGTGGTCTACTGACCACAGAGGCGGCTTTCGTTTCGTTTACTAGTAAGTAAGACCACCTTTCTCAGACCTAGACGTCCTGGGTTCGTTTCCCAGCGGCCCATTTTTCTGCTCGCTTTGGTTAGTGTGTTCTCAGTCCGCCTGGCTAGCTACCACCATCTTATCTAAGTATGTGTCCCCATAGTAAAAAGCTTAACGGTGTTGTTGTGTTTCGTTAGTTAGAGGTAAGATAGCCGGTTTCTCTATGGTTGAGGATTCCGGGTGAAGCTCGCTTTCACCTTCGGCCTGATCATCACTTACCATCAAGTGACGTGAAGGCCAAGAGCTTCCAAGTTGTGGTTAAAAAAAGAGGTCACCTATTTTGTGATTGCCTTTTTCAATTAACTAACTCAAGCAAGTCTTTGCCGGAGTTGTAGCTACGTCACCTGGTTCTTCGCTTGCCGCATCCAGCCTGCCCATAAGATACCATTGTATCATGCGGATTTCCATATTATATGGACAGAAATAAATTTATATTTATATATTACTGTTTACAGCGGCAGCCTACAGTATGACAGGTGGAATAGGCTTCCTAATCCTCCCACCTCTAATGCAGCTCTATGGACGAAGATTCATCAACGCCACCATGAACCTCCTCATCTTCTTCGGATGGATCATCATCGCTCTGTCTCCTAACATCCCTACCCTCATAGCTGGGAGAGCAATCCAGGGTCTTTCCTTTGGAGGTCTGTACATTTGCAGTATTTTGGCAGGAGAATATAGCCACCCTAAACGTCGAGGATTCTTCATCATCTTCAAGATTACAGCAACCAGCATTGGCGAACTAATCTGCCATGGACTAGGTTTTACCTTGTCCTGGAGACAAATGGCTTGGCTAGCATCTATTCCACCTGCCTTAGCTGCATTAGGAACAATAGTCTGGCCAGAAAGCCCATCATGGCTGGCTTACAAAGGCCGCTTTGATGAATGCGTGACGTCATTCGAGTGGATAAGAGGAAAAGATATGGAAACAAAAAGAGAATTAAAGGAGTTGATAACAGCACAACAGGAGTTGAGAAATATGAAGAGATTGAAGAAGTCGGGTTTATTGATAAGGCATCTGCAAGCAGTGAAGTCTAAAGAGTTCCTAAAACCATTCACAGTAGTGTTAATGTTAATAATTTTGACCCAGGTATGCGGAAGACATTATCTGTTAGCTTATGTGGTGCAAATAATGATTTCATTGACAGGGGACAAGTCCAAAGCCTATTATTACACGATAGGACTGGATGTAATGAAAATCCTAGCGGTACTGACATCAAGTTATATTGTTAGAATATTTAAGAGACGTGTTTTGTTGTTACAGACAGGAAACTTAGCATGCATACTGCTAAGTTTAGTTTGTATTTTTCACATAATTGTTCAAAAAGAAATTATAAATATTACTTGGTTAACACCTTTACTATTAATAATGTACAACATAACATGTTATGCTGGTGTTATACCAGTATCCATGGTGCTGAAAGGAGAATTATTTCCAATGGAAAACAAAGGTTTAGGAACCAGTGTTTTGGGTATATTTTACTCTCTTTCAAGTATGGTTTTAATGAAATCAACATCAGTAATGCTAGATGCTTTAGATGCTCATGGCACATTTGCAGTTTACTTGATAATTGCAGTTGCTTCTTTGGTGTGTTTGTATTACATTTTACCAGAAACTAAAGACAGGACACTGCAGGATATTGAGCTTGAGTTTGTGGATATCAAGTTGCCTAAAGATGACAATGGTTTTGAGATGAGTACAGTGGTCAATCGTAATTTGTTGGTTAGTAAGTAGATCACTTTTGTTCTTGACTAAGAAAAATGTGGTGGGACGTATTGAATGTCTTCATAAGGAAACGGCCATAAATAGTGCAGATTCATTACTGGTAGAAAAATGGAGGGATGTAAATTGTAAATGTTGACAATAATATACGGCTAGTTTAATAAAACATTAAATAGTAGTACCTAAGTGAAGATTTTGTATTTCATAATACGAATTCTTCACTTAAGTTCGGGAAACAACATTCTAGTCAAAGTTTTGTTTAGAGTATTAATTGTGTGTGTATCATGGACAAATAAACCAAATTGTTTATGCAAACATGTGTGTTTTTTTTAATATGCGGTAAACATGTCTGAACAGTCCGTGTGGTGCCAGACGTAAAGAACAGTACCATCCCATTTCTTCCCGTGGGTGTCGTAAAAGGTGACTAAGGGACTTACTAGAGAATGGGCAGCAGCGTTCTCTATGCATATTAACACTATACTGCGATCGCCAACCCGCCTGGCAAGCGTGGCTATTATGGCACCCCCCCCCCCTTTGGGGGAGGCCTATGTCTAGCAGTGGACGTCTTTCGGCTGAAATGATGATGATGCTGATGATATCTGAACATGTATTTTTTTTATGTTATCCTGCGTGCACGTTTTTATTCTTGTATGTTTGAGCAAATAAACCTAGCTGATATTTCTGCCTGACTTGTTCTCATTTCTTAGGAAGTCTAACTGACCTAAAAACCTTATAGTCAGAAAAGGTTTTAGGTAATAATATTGTTCTTGGCTTCTAGGTCCAAACTATCAAGTTTCCAGCAATAATTTGCCGAAACTACCACAAAACACTATAGAAACCAGACACTTTAGTACGTTTTCCGTTGCAAGGGCCCAAAAGACCCTCAGACGAGGATAACGAAGGGTTGTTGGGCCCTGGCAGCCCAATTAAGGGTTATTTAGCCCCACGACATTTGATATCTTTGCTTGAACTGGGCCATTTATTTAAAATTATTGTTGTAATTGAGTTTGTAGCAGTGGCGTGCCTAGGGTTTCAAAATAACGCAAGCCCAAATAAAATTTTAACCGATTTCAAAAAAAGAAAGTTCAGTTTTCGACTGAGTATGTAGGTACCTACGTATGTATCATCGCAATTTTCTCATAAAACTACTGGTTAGGTACAATAAATTAAAAGTGAATTCATCCATCCATCTTCTTCTTTCCTCTTCTTTCTTCAATTTCACTCTTGCTTGTCGTGCGGTGAATGAGGTAACCAAAGCACACTGAAGGCATGCTAGTGCTAGATTGAATATAATGAACATATCAGAAATTGCATACCTCCGGTGGCTTTGAAAAAAGCCGTTTGGTTTGCTTCATTGCTTGAGGGAACAAAGTTATGGTAAGTAGTTGCTTCCTTCGTAACAGGACCCAGGTTACAGACAAAAAAAAAACAAAACAAAAAGTTACAAAACGAAAGTTAAAAAATAGCTAGATAGAATGTAATAAGGAATTTAAATAAATTATTTATATTCTAATTGGAATCGTCTATCTTAAGAAATGATTTAATTACATCAGAGTAAAATGTTGGTGATCGTTTTAATTCTACCAACAACTGTTTTTCAAAAGCTATCATTGATAATTCGGAAAGACGCTCTTGACCTTGTGTATTTCTCAGATAGGTATGGATACGTTTAAGAGACGAAAAAGCACGTTCCGCGGAAGAACTTGTAGCCGGAATAGTTACAACAAGATACGCTAACTTTAACAGCTCGGGAAAGACATCTTCGAGGTTATTCTCATGAATGAAATCAATTAATTCGAAAACATTACGATCTTTCAGATCAGGACTAGAATACAAGCAAATCAATTGGCTTTTTAATGTTTGTTTGTCGAAATAGTTTGCATAAATGTCAAATAATGAATCTAATTCCTCTGTAGGAAAATGTGAGTGATAATTGTCAAATTTTTTGTTGTTGAGCAGTTGAAAAACTTTAATTTATAAATTTCAGAATATCGGTCAGTAATTTCGGTATTAATGTTATCAATTACTTCTACAAAAAGTCGTCTGTATTCCGTTTTTGCACAGCGTACGTTGCGTCTCAAACGAGGAGCCGAGTTATTTTGCAACGTGTTCTCATGCCTGAAATTCCTTTATTTTATTAATACAATAACCGACATCAACTTGTGATTTTTGTAGAATATTGTACAAGCAGTCAGTTCTTTCAAATATCCGATGAAAGATAAAAAGAAAAAAATTGAAATTAAAAGATCGCAAAGTGTTTTCAAAATTCTCCGCAGCTAAAATCGTATCCCCGTCCCAGTTCTGTGGATTGTCGCACAGATCAGAAAACAACTCAATAAGTTTACTTTTTTGTTCAAAAACCGTGTTTACAACTCGCGACATGTATGTCCAACGAGTTGCGGGAGCATTAGGCATTTTTTTGCTGCAATGAGTACGAGTATCATAGAAAGCAGCTCGTTTTGTACTATTACTAAAAAAATTACACAAAGCCTGAAGGGCTGAAAAAAATAAACTAACCTCCTGAATTCTATTGCATGATTTAGACAACACTAAGGCCAAAATATGCGCATTACACCAAATGTAAATTGCTTGTGGACAAACATCTTTAACTTTTTGTTGCACTCCATTTCTTACACCGGACATTACACTAGCACCGTCATAGCTTTGCGCTACTAATTTTGCGATGCAATCATGTCTATTCAATAATTCTAAAATAATATTAGAGAGTGAGTCTGCTGTGCGACTTTCCGACACATTAAGAAAGCCCAAAAAACGGTCATGAATTTCATTTTTATAATAATATCTGAGAATCAAGCACAGTTGTTCTCTATGACTAACATCGGGGGTTTCGTCAATAATAATTGAAACAAATTTTGTTTGTCTAACTTCGTAATCGATGCAAGTTTGCATCACATCGGCTACGGAATGAATAATATCGTTTTGAATTTTGTTAGATAAATAACTCGGCCCCGGTTTGTCACTTTCCTGATACTGCATATGTTTTTCTAAAAAGACATCGTATTTTGAAATTAACGAGACCAGTTCTAAAAAATTGCCTTTATTTGATGAAGTTTTGGACTCATCATGTCCTCTTAAAGGAAGTTCCTGTTGTGCTAAATGACAAACAATATCGACTAATCTTTGAAAAACACTACGGTTGTTTTCAACGCGCGTGTTATATTTTGAAATTTCCTCAGATAATTGGCGTGATATATAGATATAGATAGATGTCTCAATTCGTTGTTTACCAAAATTACTGTAGCGCTTAGGTAGTGTAAATGATACTCCAGATGTAGTTACGAATTTAGGTATAATCAAGACTAGGATAGCTCACACAGAGATATGTACAGGTCTTATAGAAAAATACATGGGCACAAGTAGTGGAGTTTCCTAAGATGTATTTACAAAATGTAGTTGTTAAATAATACGTGTGGTGGCGCGCGGGTCGCAGTTGTAGATCGCTTCCCTCGCGCGCTCCAAACTGCGCCGCGTATAAATATCCCCTCTCGTCGCGCGGGGCGCCAGTACACGGTTGGCAGCGGCAGCGGACGGATGTATGACTTGACCTGCAGCTACAGAAACCATTGCACACAGGTGTTTATAGGAATTTGCGTGCCTTTTAATGGCGCCAGAAAAATGTTATTTAAATCATTATAACCAGATGTATTCCAAACGGAATCTTCATTCGAAAAAAGTATGCAGCACCAGCAATACAACTTATTAGTATGCGAACAGCCAACAATCCAACTAGTTTTATACACTGATCTATTAAATGTTCGTTTATGCGATTTACTAGTCTGAGAAATACACAGATTAGGCGTCGGATTTAATGAAGAAATTAACTGTTTTTTCTGAGCAAGTTTAAAGATTTTACCTTATCTTCGCCAATCAAAACTTGAACGCATTTTAAATCCTCACAAGGTACAATTACCTCCATTGTTGTAGGTAAGTCACCAAAACAATTGTATCACTGAGGAAATCTAAGAAAACACACAAAAAACTTTAACAACAAAACCTTTTTCCACTCAAGCAAATGAAACTGAAGTTAGTTGCACTCTCGGATGTCGGGAACTACTCAGTGTTGTCATTTAGGCAAAAAAGTCACCAGGTATATGAAAAATCTAGCTAGATGTCGCAAATTTTTTATTTTTAAGATATTGCTTGAATATTTAATTTCGTTATTTTAAAAAGTCGCTAGTTTTTATTGTTGCTAAATGTTAAAAAGTTTCCAAACTCGTTAAAAATCTCCAAGATCTCACAACGTGGCTAAAACGGCAACACTGCAGAGTTGGCAAGCTGACAAGGTCACGCATACGCGTGCAACTTCATACCGAAAGCCCGGCTTAAATCTGCCATAGTGATCGATTTGTTCTATGCACAAGGTCTAACTCGTTATAGGACACATCGCTGTAAGTGCGAAAGTGACAGATATAGTATTTGAAAGCCCGGTAAAAGCCGGTGCGTGTAAGCGAGATAGCTATATGTAGATGCTACAAATGCGAAACTCTGCGCGCGAACAATCGCGATGTGTAGTAGTGTAGCATAGGTAGATACTTTGGGTTATTTTGATAAGAATTAAACGCGCGAACTTTTAAATAGTTCGGGCTTATATGAAGGTACCGCCACTGGTTTGTAGACCTATTTTTGCATAGGTCTTATTTTAAGATTTCATTTGACCCAATATAAAAAAAAATACAAAGCAAACAAAAAGAAAAACTTAGATATGTAATCGATTTATTTTCCTTTAGCCACTTGAAAAAACCAATTTTGGTATCTAAGTAAACGATTTCTTTTAATTTTTCCATTCTATCGTAAAAAGCTGCTATAATTATTATTTATAAAACCCAAACCTTAGTTAAATCAAACAATTAAAGACTACGTAAGTAAAATTGAGAGAAAATAATTAAAATACAGTCGTAAAAGATAAAAGATTCTTCAAAAGTATTGTTAAACATTATACTTGAATTAAAATTCAGAAGGAATCTATACTAACATGATAAAGCTGAAGAGTTTGTTTGTTTGTTTGAATGCGCTAACCTCTGGAACTACCAGTCGGATTTGAAAAAATCTTTGCATTTGATAGCTCAATTGTTGAGGAATGTTATAAGCTATTTAACATCACGAGCCGAGCAAAAAGTAAAAATTACAGAACAAACGCTAAGTGATTACGAAGTAATAGCGCCGACGGGAATTGTGGCTGTTATTTTACTATTAGGGGTTCGTACCTCAAAAGGAAAATACCGGACCCTTATAGGATCACTCGTGTGTCTGTCTGTATGTCCGTCTATCACAGCCGATTAGCTCTAAATCTACTGGACCAATTAAGTTGAAATTAGGTACACATCTGAATTTCTGTGACCCAAACACGGACGTGTAAAATTCATTAATTTAAATGAATTTTGAATATGAGGGTCACTTTTGGCAAAACTTTTTTTTATTTTTTCTAATATTCCCCATATTAGAAAAAATAAAAAAAAGTTTTGCACACTTTACCGTGTGACATATCAAATGAAAGGGCTTCGTATGAGGGTCTCAATTTTTTTATAATTTTATAGTAAATTGTGTTAAAGTTATTTAAGAAAATAAATGAAAATTAAAACCACTGAGCCCAAGGTTATGAAAAAATACAGAAAATAGTTATTTACTTAAAGATTACAGGAAAGGCTATAAGAAGTATAATGATGTTAAAATAATATGGTAAATGTTTCAGTATTGTGCACACAAACTTACATTTGCAGTTGGAATGTATGAGGGAACATGTTTTTCAACAATAATGCTAGATTTGTTCTTGGGATAAAATACATGGTGGAGTACATATTAATTGTACGGAACCCTCACCACGCGAGTTTAACTCGCACTATTGTCGGGTTTATATATAGTCGTAAGACACCACGTCTTACGACTTCCACGCGAACGAAGTCGCGGTCAGAAAGAAGCTAGTGTTTAATATAGTTAAAAGTTAACTAATTTAATTAATTAATTGAAGCGTTTCTGTTAAATCTTTTGTTTCGCCTGTTGATTGTAGTAAATTTAATTATTTTTATTATGAAAGCCTTTGTCGGTAATTTTGTAATTAAAATTAAAGTGGAACATAAAACTAACTTAAAATTAGCGAAAATGAAGTTACTTTGTTTTCACTTAGCTTATTTTCTGACCCTTTTAATCGTTTTGCTCGTCTCTTAGGGATTGTAGCGTGATGTGAAATATCCTATAACCTTCCTCAAGAATTGGGCTATCAAATCCAAAAATATTTTTCAAATCCGACTGGTAGTTCCAGAGATTAGCGCGTTCAAATAAATAAACAAAGTGATGACGCATATTCTCCCCCAAATTGTTTCTTTTTTGTATTTGTGTTCCTTCTTTGCGTCATGTTTACCGCAAATTAACGTATTTCTTTCTTTCTTCAAACTCTTCAGCTTTATTGTATATGTATAGAATTCAATCAGATTCGACTGAATAGTTGCTCAGCATCAGGTATTAATCTTTTACAGTTCAAGCAGTACGGTTATGGAATGCCTTGCCCGGTCCATAAGGCGTGCTCAATCTCTGTGAATTTTTAAAATTATGGTAAAAAACACTATATCTCACCTTAAACATATTTTTTATCTTCGTTGTTCTTTGCACCTGTGTTTGTTCTTAATACTAGTTTTATGATTATTATTGAATATATTATATAGATAATTTTAATATGTTTATGTATGTATTTATTTATTGTTTATGTGTAAATGGTACACCACAGACAAACCGCAGTATGTTGTCTCTCCTTTCCCCATTTTTTTTTTTGTTCCGGGGTGGTAAATCCTCATAGATGTCCTCCGCCTTGGGGTGGGCGGAGGGGTCTGTCAGACTCTTACTGACTAAAAAACACCCCGGTGTTCCCCTCCTACACTTGAACCGGGGATCATGGGATCTAATGCGACTTCCGCGATCCCCGGCTAGCGCCGGGGGTGCCATTGCGGGCCACCTCAGGCTCGCGGGGGGAATGAGGTGTTAAACTTCCCCCGCGACGTCCAATAGGGGCGCGCGTGGAACACTACGCGCCGCCACCTCGGGTCCTGCTATGTGGGGGGCGACAGATGTCCCCGAGTCCGTCACCTCTGGACCCATTTGGGGGGGCTGGAAGATGGCGTTGTGCCGCCCTCCGCCGACGCCTGGTGCGCCTGCTGCGGACAGGGTGAATGGAAGAGATCTCCCGCTCCCTTTCATGACATGACTGTTTCGCAGAAGGATACCACCGCGTCCCAGGACTCCTCACTGCCGACCATGCAGTCGACCACGGCTGGCAGCGAAAGGTCACTGCCTACTTTTGAGACGAGGGCATTGTGCGGCTCCTCAAAAGCGGCACACTCTGCCAGTGCGCCGTGTCCTCCCGGCCTTCTGTCCCCCCTAATCCATCCAAAGGTTGTCTTTAAAAGATCGCTTTGAGCGATAAGACCGCCCATTGTGTCACCCTATGTAAAATTTCTACATTTTTATCTGTAATTTTTATGGTGTACATAATAAAGAGTGTTCCATTATATTACTATTCCACATTTGATTCACCGCTGGGGACCGCTGAAATATTGTATTTTGGACTACGTGTTACAGAAAACTTTGGAGTCGATTATGTGTATTTTTTTAAAAGATTTTGTTGCTAAGGATACCTATGTACGTGTTTAATTCTTATTTTTTGCAAAAGCTTGTGTGGAGCCAACGCTGCCTCGACTCTATGCTATGAGGATTTTGTGGGTTAAAAATACTGAAAAAGTCAGTTGTACAAAGAATCCAGCAAATAATGCAACTGCGGAGATAGATACCTCTTATAAAACTTAAAATTATTTTGGTGTTCAAGACAACACCAAATTAAAGAAGAATCAGTAAAGTGTATGCTTCCCAAAGATTCCAGAATTGTATGGTCATTTTCATTGAAAATGTAAAGACAATTAACGAATCAAGTTAAATGTTAATTACACCTACTCGTTTACAATTTGGTCTGCCGCAATGTAGGATTTTCCAATTTATCGTAGGATACTGAATTATAATTTTGAAGGAGCTACCTTGTTACAGATATTTATACCAGTTTTCACTAAGATTAGGTGACACTTAAATTAATGCCTAAATATAAAAGCAAGCGTTGGAATCTCAACGCTCGGCTCAGCGCCTTTTTTTCAGGCAGTTATTTAGGTGTCACTTAGTGTTAGTGAAAATGAGCATTAGAAGCCTAGCTAATAATACTGTCAATACTAATAAAACCCGACACAAACAGAAACCTTTAAAAACCGGCCAAGTGCGTGTCGGACCACCCACAATAAAGGATTCCGTAGATGGAATTAATTTAGCCCAAAAACAGACTTAATATTGTAGTTGATAAACAAGTTGTCCCATACCTACATCGATATACGTCAAGATTAATTCTCCAACTGCAAATTTAAGTTGGTCGACTATTATTCGTTAACTTGTAAAGCCTACTTAGCTGTTATAGTTTTCCTTTTAAATTCGTTGTATATACTACAGCCGTTATTTTTTTTTTCTGATATCCAAAACAACTATTAAGCTGGCAGCGGCAATTGAAAAAATAGCACTTTAAAGCTTAATATTACGCACAAGGATCCCTGAATCGAAAAATTGTTTTCACAGACCTGCAATATTTTTGAACGGCCTATCTCTCGATACTCCGCACCATGGGATAGATGAGAAAAAATAATATATGACCCCTACTTTACGGTGATATTTTTTTATCTACAATTTTTCATGATTTTATTTGACAACCTTATCGGCGTGATTAATATGTATGCTAAATTACAGCTTTTTAGTACAAATTCTTGAGCTAAACCGTGGACAAATAGACAGACAGACGGACAGGGCGAAACTGTAAAGGTTCCTTGTTGACTACGGCACCTTAATAGAAAAAATATATTGACCCTTAAACTTAAATTTTATTAAAAGTTGTAGGTAATATTTTAATCCGGGGACGACCTAATGCGTAATAAACACACTATGCGTAGCAATGGGTTTCCTCTTGAGAGTTCAACAACATTCTATTTTTTATTTTATTTATTAAGGATAACCAACAATTACACACTATACATGGTTAACAATAGCTAATAATCTAGGTATATCAGTGCGTAACTAAATACATTATCCACATATTACATATTAGAATTGATCACATCAAACAAAATTGATTGCGTTATATACGTTGTTGAGCAGACAAATATATCGAACATATGAAGCAATGGCATAGCAATACATAATCAGCCTATAATGTTCCCACTGCTGGGACACAGGCCTCCTCTCTGTGAGAGGGAGGGGGCCGTAATCCACCACGCGGGCCCAGTGCGGGTTGGTAGATGTCACATGTCTTCGAATGTTTGGTTCTAGGACATGCCGGTTTCCTCACGATGTTTTCCTTCACCGTTTTGAGAGCAGTGGTGATGAAATAATTTACACAAAGTAAAGCGCCTGTCTGGGTTCGAACCCACGACCTACAATTCGTAAGTCGCGGCCGTTACCACTGGGCCACCACCGCTCCAAAGGATTAGCAATATACTTCATAATCACTCAGATTGTGATGGATCGTGTGTTACTTAATTAGGGTGTTAGTCCAAGCGCGTCATCGCGTCGTTGGGGTACGGCTAGTGAAAATAGGAAGCTATCCTGTCTACAATAGCATACATTAATTACTGCTGGATATAAGCCTCGTCTATTTGGCATTTTCTTAGATAAAGACCAATTACTTTAAAGTACAGCTCTTTGTTAAAGTGTTTGTCCGTCGAAGTGCTACATTACCTTTATATTTCTATCACCAAGCAGCATTGTTGTGTATAATGGTATGGGGTGTGGGTGATGGACGCGACGTAATGACGCGCAGTGTACGTCCTTTGTGACCTCGATCTTTGTGGGAGGCCAGATGGACCATCAACTGCAGAGGTACTAATAATACCGTTTTTGTTGCCTGTCCTTGTTATACAGGGTTCGTGAAAATCCAATATTTATAATAAATATCAAAATATCCGATATTTGATCCGTGTATAAAAAAAAGATGCGATTTTCTTATTGTATTTATTTAACTTTTTATGTACACACATAAACAGACAAGAAGAAAAGAGCAGAAAAATACAAAAGTGATGCTTATTTCTAAAGAAATCCTTTCCAGCTTTGTCTACTTTCCTGGCAGGTATCTACCTGATAGGAAAGTAGACAAAGATACATCGTGTGTAAGAGTAGAAGAGAAAAAAGAAAAACACTAATTTAAATATAAAAATGATTACAATAAGAGAATATACTTACATTCAATATACTCAATATCTTTATTGATTTACCATAATGTGTACTTAGGTGGTAACTATATATAATTGAGATCATTATGGACCCTGTAGGGCACAGCAAGAGGGTAGGAGAGAGGAAGCCGCGTTTTAGGAGATTTAACTTTCTTAAAGAGAGTTTTAACTTTCATATACTCAAAGTCAGGAGATCACTAAATATGATACTAACAATTCGCCTATCTACTATTTATTTATTATTTTATCTGAAAAAGTACTTAAATATTTTTCATACATACTTCTAAAATAGATATCACTAAAATATATATAATTATAATGTAGTATAAAATAATAAATATATAATATGCAAGTATGACGACGTGGAAAGATAGTGTTCTTTCGCTCTTCTTTTAAAAACTGCTACAGTTTGGCAGTCTCTAATGTCAGGCGGAAGTAATTTCCACAACTGAACCACGTGCATAGTGAAGGAGTAGGATTAGAGCCAATAGAGTGAGGAGGGGATTTAAGGAGATTTCTAAGATTTGACCTGCAAGGTGCGTCTGAAGGACGGGTGTAGGAAAAGCGTTCCCGCAGATAGGATGGCGTTCTAGAGTTATGAAGGATGTCAAATAGCAAACAATTGTGTCTGCTATTTCTCGGATATTGATCAGAGAGTTCCTGAAGACGAGCCACTTGAATATCTTGCGAAAGTTAGAAACATTATATTTTTTAAGGGTAAACACAAATCGAATACAGATATTTTGCAAATGCTCAACTATATATTTAAAAGCTCCTCGGTGGCAAATAACACGTATCACGTGATCGTAGACCATGATGGGCTGTACAAGAGTTTGAGCAAGGGAGATTCTGGTATTCAAGAGTAAGAAGCTCTGGAGGCATTTCAACGAATGACTTGAGCAACATGCGCAGTCCAGGATAGGTGTGAGTCACCCCACGTTTTTAACCGTATTTGCGTATTCAATCTGAAGTACATTCAGACAGAGTCTCCAAGTGTCTCCAAGTGACGCAGCATCAAGCCTATTCCGCATTTACCTTCCACGAAAATTATGGCCTGGGATTTCTTAGGGTTGATGCAGTTGAAAGGACTGCGACCACTCGCTCATCAAATCCAGATCATTGTTCATGGCAGAAACGGCTGCTGAGAAATTTAAATATTTAAGGATCCCTAGAAGGATATCGAAATCGACAAAGCTAAAGACACTGCTAAAGTCCAGAAGTACAAGCAAGATGAGAGATTGTGGTCCATAGTCCAGCGGATTTCATCAGTAACCTTCAAAAGAGCTGTTACTGTGCTACGACCAGCTCGAAAACCAGATGGAAAAGGACTAAGAAGGTCATTCGAAGATAGAAAGTTTCTGATGAACAATGTGCTTAAAAACTTCAGAGAGAACTGAGAAGATAGAAATGGGTCGGGAATCGGTTGGAAAGACCGGGTTTGGAATTTTGGGTGAGGGCTATATGGGCTTGTTTCCAGGTCTCAGGAACAGTACAAGAAAACAGGGAGAAAATAAAAAAGTGTGTCAAGATTGGAAGTAGTAGTAGTTTGGGGAGGATAGGAGAAATCATTCATGAGCAAAGATTTTCTTTACCAACTGCAGAGGAGGATATAGCACAAATAGATTTTATGACCACACTTTCACCTACACAGGACTCGAAAGACGGGCACTGCGAACACAGGCAAAGGTTATTTAAAGTAACTGATTTGACGTGCGGATACAACGTAACAGGGGGATGGGAGGCATTTAATGTTTGTTTAGAGCACACACTACGTCAGTGTCATTACTGGAAGCAAAGACTTACCAATTCGACAGTTTTTAGAAACTTCCAGACTTCTGAAGAGTTACGGTTGTCGATAGAATTATGGAAGTAACGTCTCTTTGCATCTCTGCACATACGACTGTAGCGATGCGACGCCGGACTTTAAACGCATTCAACTAGCTTTCGGAAGAACAGCGTTTTAACCTCCTTTTGGCTCTGTTCATACCTTCTGTCATCGCATCCTTATTGGCAGGACTATACCTGACTTTGACTCGACGGATAGGGGCATGACGATCGCATAAGCTGAGTATTGACCTGTCGAAAATGTGAACCATATCGTTGATACTCGTACATATGTAAATGGTTTATAATCTTAGTTTTAGAATAAAAGTTTGTTTGATTATTTGAAGTTTTATTATAAAAGTTACAAAAAAATTGAGTCTTTGATGAATAATAAACAGTCTTACTTAATAAATTTAAATTATAACATCATTTTTAGTGGCTGATCATAATTTAGTTTATTTCAGCCTTTTTAGTCAAGTGTTGCTAGGGTTTTTTTTTTGTTTTGGGTGGAAAATCATCAAATAACTTCTCCCGCTCTGGGCGGAGCGGGAGTGTGTGTCAGACTCTTACTGACTAAAACCCACCCGTAATCCTTCCTGTTGCCTGTATTGCGGGGGCCTCGGTGACCCATAAGTACCTTCCCGCGACCCCGGCAGGCATCGGCCCTAGTGGACCCCTACCTTTGTGCTGACGACATCTCTTTGAAGCGCGTGGAATAAAACGCGCCATCGACCCGAGCCTGGTCCTTACCAGACGGTGAGCTGCCCATTGCTCACCGTCCGCAAGCCCGCGCCTACGGTGGCCGGAAATCCGCCCGGGATTCGCGACGCCCAGGGCGTCTCCTGCGGCGGCTAGGGGCGAGAGGGCGCGAAACTTGCCTTTCCCTCAACCGTCCCGCCTCCTCCTTGCGAGCATTACTGCTTCGCAGAAGGAGGGCACGGCTGCCCATGCCCTCTCGCTCCGTACCATGGCCTGAACCAGGGCCGGACGCGAGAGATCTCTGACGCCGATCGCCTCCACGAGGACACGGCGGTGCTCTGCCCAAGCCAGGCAGACCCACCGTATGCTCCACCGTGTCCTCCGGGTGATACACACAGTGGTGACACCCGGGCGTTTCCTCCCGCCTTATCCGACACAGGAACCTCCCGAAGCTGCCGTGTCCGGTGAGGACCTGCGTCAGGCGGAAGGCGAGGATGCCGTGGTGCCTCTCTAGCCACTCCTCGAAGAGGGGTCTTATCGCCGCAATCGTGGCGTGCCCAGTACTGGGTTGCGACAACCGTACTCTCCATGTCGCCATGAGATCCCGCCGGAGCTCCCTCCGCTGTACCGCGATTTCTCGCGGCAGCGGAGTTACGCCCCGGTTTTTCGCCTCCTCGCGCCACTCCCATACGTGCGCGAGGACTTTTGCCTCCAGATCCCATGGCGGCAATCCGGCAAGGAGGCTTGCTGCCTCACAGGAGACCGTGCGGTATCCCCTGACCATCCGGATGGCAAACTTTGAATCTGCTAGATTTCTAGTTTTGACAATAAATATCAATTGATTATATCCACGTAAATATCAATTGATATAATATATCGTGATATATATCAGCCGACCCTGTTAATAAGTACGACTAATTTCAGGTATAGTCGACGTTGTAATTGCTTTTGACAACAATTTTAATATTTAAATTTCTGAGTAAAATGTCAACAGTAGGTATAATCAAATGAAATTAAATTATTAATAGATTATAGATACATTTTATGTGTAAGTATTATTAAATATCGTTAATATTATTATTGTTAATTCACCATTTCCAATTAACAGTTTTAAACGTATTTTTATATAAATTAATTATGTTCCATAATGCATGACATATTATCATAATGGTAACTTTAAAAACACTGCATTGTATATGTTTACATGAAACAATCAATCAATCAACTCAGTCTATAACAGTCCACTGCTGGACATAGGCCTCTCCCAGGCTGCGCCAAAACATGAAACTTTTAGGAGGCTTTTTATTTATTTATTTTATAGTATATTGAAAGTTCATCATCATCATCCACAGCTCAACCTCTCCCACTGCTGCGCATACGCCTCTCTTTTGTGCCAATCCCGACGGTCCTACGGCGCCTCATCCAGGTTCTACCCGCGATGGAAACAATGTCCTCTGCCCTACTCGCCGTCGAGCGACCAACACTTCGTCTTCCAGTCCTTGGACGCCACTCGATCACTGCCTTACTCCACCTGTCATCACTTCCCCATGCCAGGTGTCCTGCCCAACTCCATTTGAGTTCCATAACTCGTTTTCCGATATCGAAAACCTTCGTACATCGTTCGGGGAACTCAACGTTTGGGACTCGGTCTATAAGCTTTTTTGGAACTTCACTAAGTTTGAAATGATCTAAATGTCACAAGACTTTGTCGTTTTACGACGTTCAAGTGACATTCACCTTTAGGGTTTTAAAGCAATCATGAGATGAATAATACAATATTAACACTCTCTGTTCACTCATAAAAATGCTTTTAGGTTTAAATATGAATGTTGTAAAAACATCTGTTTTTGTTTTTCCTATAAAATTATTATTTGTTCATTTAAATATTTAGTGATAAGGATAATCATTAAAGCGCTCTACGTCTCTCCTAGTTATTTAAAATGTTGCTGACAGGCTCTATAATTGTTTATATTTATTATTAGTTGCAGAGACAGAGCAGTGGTGGCCGAGTGGTAACGGCAGCGACTTACGAGTTGTAAGTTCGAACCCAGGCAGGGACTTTACTTTGTGTAAATTATTGAATCACCACTGCTCTCATAACGGTGAAAGAAAACATCTAGAGGAGTATAGCATTTCCTAGAACCAAAAATTCGGAGACATATTGTGACATCTTCCAACCCGCACTGGGTCCGCGTGGGGGATTACGGCCCGCTCCCTCTTACCGAGAGTAGGCCTGTGTCCCAGTAGTGGGAACATTTTAGGCTGATTCTGTTATTACTTACCACCTATATGTGTACATTATGGATTGCAATAAAGAATTGAATTTATATTAATTCTCAAAAAAGACACAAAGTAACTTACATGAGAACAATACTTCTAAAATAAATTATAAATATAAAGTTCGTCCCAATCGTCACTGCGCTAATTATGATGCACCCATCCAATGCATTTAGTTTTGAGGAAGGGTGTTATTTGCTATTCAATATTCAGCTAATTGGGTCTTGATTGCATTGAATGAGTGTGATTATTTTTATACATGAGGGTATTTTTAGTTCAAACAATCAATAGCCAGAGATTCAAAAATAAACGTCCATTCATCCTCACAAATAAACCGTAGATCCCACAATAAAAGAGCATTTCAATCAAAAGATAACTACAAATGCCTCCGCCTCTAAGAAAAGATTAAGAACAAAAGAAGCCTGATTGATCTTACCTTTTATTTCGCCAATCATAAATTCAAATCGTTCGGTCTTTACTAAATCCGCAACCAAATATGAGATGGTGAGCCTCTAATTTCCCCAAAGAGTCTACTGTCTCTATTTATTAAAGAAATAGGGTATTATAAAATACTTATGGATACTGGTAGGTCCTTATTATATCAATACTTAAGATTGTATGATTTCAGCAAATTTCAATCGTTACTCTAAAGTTCGTATGTGTCCAATGAAATAGTTTTTTTTTCAAGAATTTTTACGAACAAATTGACATAATAATGTTTATCTTGATTTTTTTTATTGTGAATATCAATATAGAATGAAAAGAAATCAAAAAGGTTTGGATGTCACTGAAACACGTGTATTTTTGATGGTAACTTTTCGCCTGGTAACAGTAAATTTATGTAACAGTATATAATTGCATAGTGAGCACTATGTATTATATAATAGAGCTACCATTTTATTTTGAAATAGTTTTTTGTTTATTTTGCTATTATTGACGCGTCATTTTTATTCGTCGTATTTTTTACGTCGTTCTCACATTTACTTGTAAATTCAACATTATTTATACTAACATTTATGTAACAATACTTAATTTAAAAGAGTGTCCTTGGAGTTTCTTGCCCGTTCTTCTCCATAGGTACCTACTACGCTTTGGAATGGGCAACTAGCTTCATATTTCTAACTGACCAACTCCTTGACAATTCAAAAGTGCCTGTAAATGGTTTAATTGAAATAAATGCTTTGAGTTTGAATTTGTCGAATTCGAGTGCGGAAAAAAGTTTTTTTTTTTACTGTGTTTATCTTACAACTTTTAGGATGATAGAGCTGGCAGAAATGAAATGAAACATGACACACGTAATCACTTTTACAGGTCATATAAAAAGAAAATAAGCTAATCGACCTTTTCTATCTGACTACCCCTTTTTTTTTTGGGTCGGAAATCATCAAATAACTTCTCCCGCTCTGGGTGGAGCGGGAGGGTGTGTCAGACTCTTACTGACTAAAACCCATCCATATTCCTTCCGTTGCCTGTGTTGCCAGGGGCCTCGGTAACCCTTTGGTACCTTCCCGCGACCACAGCACGCATCGGCCCTAGTGGACCCCTACGCTTGTGATGACGACATCTCTTTAAGGCGCGCGGGGAATACAACGAGCCGTCGACCCGGGCCTGGTCCTTACCGGACGGTGAGCTACCCATTGCTTACCGTCCGCAAGGCCACGCCTACGGTGGCCGGAAATCCGCCCGGGATGCCTGACGCCCAGGGCGTCTCCTGCGGCGGCTAGGGGCAAGAGGGCGCGAAATTTGCCTTTCCCTCAACCGTCCCGTCCCCTCCTTCGCGAGCACTACAGCTTCGCAGGAGGAGGTGACGGCTGCCCATGCCCTCTCGCTCCGTACCATGGCCTTAACCAGGGCCGGACGCGAGAGATCTCTGCCGCCGACCGCCTCCACGAGAACATGGCGGTGTTCTGCCCAAGCCGACAGACCTGCACCGTATGCTCCACCGTGTCCTCTGGGCGATCCACACAGTGGTGACACCCGGGCGTTTCCTCCCGCCTTATCCGACACAGGAACCTCCCGAAGCTACCTTGTCCGGTGCGTCAGGCGGAAGGTGAGGACGCTGTGGCGCCTCTCTAGCCACTCCTCAAAAAGCGGACTTATCGCCGCAATCGTGGCGTGCCCAGCACTGGGTTACATAGGCTTCGACCACACGACAGAGGTAGGTCGGAATCCTGTGGTACCGGAGTGCCTCCCTGATGCAACTCCAGGGCAGGGTATAAAAGGCATTGGCAATGTCTAGAGACACCGCCAAAACGACCCACCCTGGGCAACAGCATTCCCCGTCATCAGGGCTCGCACGCGCATGATGGCATCCACCGTAGAGCGCTCCCTGCGGAAACCAAACTGGCTCTCCGCCAAATCCGGCCCCACCCGTATGAGCTGACCGACGAGGCGGTCTGCAATAACTCTTTCAAAGAGCTTGCCCACCTCGTCGAGCAACACGATGGGCCGATAAGTGGACGGAGAGTCCACAGGACGCCTTGCCTTCTTTATGAGGACCAGTTTCCTCGTCTTCCAACGAAGCGGGAACTGGCCCCTCTCCAAGCATGCGGTTAGGAGCCCCCTAAGTCGAGGCCCGAGAGCCTCCAAGGCCAGGACCCAGGTCTTCCCAGGCAAGCCGTTGGGTCTTGGGGCGGTATTTTTGGCATTAAGCCTGCGTACCGCCGCTCTCATTTCTACCTCGGTCACCCCGGAGCATCGTCGTCGTCTTCGTCGGCGGTGTGGTCCGCATCGGGCAGCGCAGTAGGCAAAGCCGCGAGCGGGGAGGTGTGTTCCCCTCGCGCAGGGAACAGAGCGCTCACCACGTCCTCCACAAGCTGGGGTCGGAGACTCTGCGTCAGCGGGGGAGCCCATGGGCGGAGTTTATCCCGCACCACTTTGTACGGGCGTCTCCACGGGTCCCTGTCTAGTGTCCCCAGCGACTCCTCGCGGGTCAATCCCGTAGCCCGCAGGATCTCCGCTTGGAGGGTGGTCTTCGCCGCTCTGTACCCCTCGTACAGCTCCGCCTGAATGGCCCTCCGTATCCGGAGATTTGATACGGAGCCTGCAGTGCCCGGTGTACCGGCGTCGCGCAGCCACGCACGCAGTTCGCAGAGCCGTCAGCTCCTGTGACCACCAGTACACCTGGCGCAAGGCACGTCCAGGCTGGACCCGGGGCATTGCCACTTCACATATTTTGGACATGGCCTCCCGGATCCACTCCGCCTCGTCCTTGATGTCAGCAGGCCTGTCCGGTGGTGACACCCAGGCCAGCACGATCGAGGTTTCCAGGAAGAGCTTCCGGTCCAGCTGCTTCAGCGCCCACCGTGGACCAATCGGGGCCCATCGGACGGTGCGTTCTAGGTCCGGGCGGAGATGTCAAACTGGATATACCGGTGATCGGAATAGGTCTCCACCCCCTCCATGACACGCCAGTCAACTACACGTGGCGACAGAGTGGGGCTGGCGAACGAGATGTCCACCACTGATCCACCCCGCATCCGCACACACGTGGGGACAGAACTCCGGTTTAGGACGACCAAGCCTGTCTCCAGAGCCCAGTTTTCCACCATCCTGCCGAGTGTGTCCATTAACCGGAACCCCAAGCCAAATTCTTGGCACTGAAGTCCCCGAGGACGAACGCGGGGAGGGAACCAAAACCCGACGACGACGTCTCTCAACTCCGCAAGGGAGTTGTGGTACTCGACAAGAGTTCGGTTCGGGGAAAAGTATACCCCTACCACGACAATCTCCCCGAACCGTGCTGCAACACAACCCCGTCCTCTTTTGACGGCCTCGAGGGACGGAGTACCAGCGGCGGCTGACGAAATTAGCGTCACTGAGCCACTCAGGTCCTCCACCTAGTCATCCCTGGGCGGGACAAAGTACGGCTCAGCGACCACGGCGATGTTAATCGACCACTGCGCCATGCTCTGGAGCAACATATCCGGAGCAACAGGTCGGTTGATGTTCGCCTGGAGGAGGCGTAATTGGGTAATTATTGGCACTCCATGTCAGCCCCCTCTTGAGCCTACTTCCCAGCCCCCTGTGAGGATCCTACCGCGGTGGCTATGGCGGCGACGACGGCGGTGGTGGAGGCGGCAGCGGCGGTGATGGTGGTGGCGGAGGGCTTGCCTCTGGCCCTGGCTTTGGTGGGTGGGGTGCAGGCCTTGCCCCCCATCCGGTGCTCTGCCAGCTTGCCAGCCGCCGCACATACGGCACAGTGCGGCGTGGCGTTGCACGAGCCGGCCTTGTACCCGGGAAGACCACAGCGGTAGCAACGACCGCTGCGGTCCACCTCCGAGGTGCAGTTAGCTCCCACGTGGTTGCCCACCTGGAAGCACCTCAGAGGTCTGGGTTCCAGCAGCTTCACCTGCGCGGAAACTCAGCTCACCAATAGCCGTTGGCCCTCCCCGGCAATTTTCTTGGGCACCGAGACGGGGCAGCTCACCGTAATGGTTTGCAACCCCGCAGAGTCAGGACGGATGGTGCCTGCCCTCACCTGCTTGGCAGAGCACCCCCCAGTCCTAACCACTGCGGCGACCACTTTTTCCTCCGTCACGCAATCGTCCAGGCCCATGATGCGCATGCTAGCGTACTTGGTGAGCCTGGACACTTGGACCTCGTCCGCATTTAAAGACGCTCTTAGCCTTTCGGCGTCAACGGCTGGGCCGCTGGTCGCACCGGGGACCTGAACCATTTGGGCCCCAGTCACCGTTATCTTCATTTTGACGCCATTGGCAGCGCCGAGCTCTTAGAAGCGCACCACCTCACCCACCTTTGCAAGGACGGTCTTATAAGACACGCCCTTCTTTTCCACATCCGGCTATAGTGTAATCACTACAGCTGCGGAATACGGGGCGCGGAGCCTAGCCGCGACGGTGCGCTCCTTGTACCGCTGCCGCCTTTCTCTCCTTTTGGCCGCCCTCGCTGCCTTACCCGCCTTCCTCTTCTCCCCGGCTACTTGCCATTCGGCATCAACCGGAAGAGATTTAGGAGGCGGGGGCGGCCGTCTCGCAACCAGGGCCGATGTCCTTGCCGCCGGGGCTGGAGCTCTCGCCGCTGGTGCTGGAGCCTTCGCCGCCTGCGCATTCACCGCACTCTTAGGCTGCCCCGACCGTGGGCCGTGGCACCTGCGGCGGCTGAATACGAGGCCGGTTTCCACTGGCCCTAGGCCGGCTGGCTTGCCACCAACGGGGGGCGCAGGACTATGGCCTCCAGGGCGGAGAACCGACTCCGCAAGGAGGCCATCTCCTGCCGCACCAGGGTCAGAACCCAGTCCTCCGCAGGCACGGGCCGGCCCTGCCCATGCTGCTGCTTCCCCTGCGGCTCCACTCGGGGTTCGGCTCTTCTGAGCCCGGCCAGGTCCACTCGGAGCTTCTCGTTCTCCTTTCGGGGAAGCTTCATGGCGGCTGTCAAGCGGGCGACTTCCGCCCGCATCTCGGACAAACCGTCCAAAGGCGGCCCGACGTAAAGGGCCTCCGCTGCCGCCACAATAAAGGCTGTGGCCACCGCTATGGCCTAATCGTTAGAGGACCTGAGCCTCTTTACAGATACAGCCTTGATCGCGGCTAGCACGACCTACGAAAACCTGTCCGCACGCTCCGAATTGGAACCAGTGGCGTCAAGCCCTCCACCAGAAATCTCAGAGAGGGGCCCCTCCATGGCGAGCCTATCGGCTCGCTGGGCTGGCTGAGCCGGGCCGGCCGACTCGGCTGGGCTGGCTCGGCTCGGCTTGCCGGCCTCCCTAGTAGAGGGCCTCCTGTCCATCCCTTTAGGAGGAGGTCCTCGGGCTCCACCCCGCCGGCTGAAGTGTATCTGCGTCCTCCACCCGACCCCTTCGTCGGAGGACCACCCTGAGTTGGGGCGCTTCGGGGTTCGTAAGAACCCTCTCTTCCTCTCTGCAACCTCTTCGCGCTTCGGGCTCCCGGAGCCCTTTGCACTGGTTGCAGCATCGGACTCCAACCCTGCATCACTCTCCTCCTCTTATCTGACTACCCCTGAGAATCACCCTTGACACAATCCTTTCCTGTCGAAGTACCCTATCTTGACAGACAATGAAACAGCTTAACATGACAAAACTTCATCACAAAATAAAAATCACTATTCTATGGCGGCATCTACATCACCAAATGCGAACTACGCAACACTGACATTACGCAAAACCCTGCATCGCGCAAGCAAAGTTTACCGTGCGCGATATACACGACGTCCCGACATCCATCGTCGGGCAGTTGCCCACCAGACACAACACACGTCTGGTCAGACCATCCTCCCTTTTCTATGGAGGATTAGTGAACCTTACACCCTGTTTCTCATACCTCTACAGGGTGAAATTGAATTCATGGGCATCCTCGGGTCTTGTACTCATCATTACGAACAACTTTTACTATGGGACAAACTTTTTTTTTGGGTGGGAAAATAAATTATCAAATAACTTCTTCCACTCTGGGCGGAGCGGGAGGGTGTGTCAGACTCTTACTGACTAAAACCCACCCGTATTCCTTCCGTTGCCTGTGTTGCCAGTGGCCTCAGTAACCCTTTAGTACCTTCCCGCGACCCCGGTCGGTGTGGAACACAACGCGCCGTCGACCAGGGCCTGGTCCTTACCGGATGGTGAGCTACCCATTGCTCACCGTCATGGGGCCAAACTTAAATTCGCGAAAAAAGAATCTGCTGTTCCCTACATTTATGTTCCCTTAACTCGTCAAAATGTAGGGAATAGCTGATTTTATTTCGCAATTTCAGGTAAAAGTTGTTCATAATGATGAGTTTAAGTTTAAGTTAAGAGGGTGCCCATGAATACATTTTTACCCTGTATAATTCCTCCACGCTTAAAACAATTTGGTAGAAGCGTTTTGGGGGCTTTTACATTAAGAACTTCAAGAGATTACTAAACAAATAATTTACATTGAAAACGATTCAAATATCCCTTACAAACAAGTAGAGAAAACCACATTAATCATAAAGAAACATCCAAAAATAGACGCATCGCTCCGAGGGCCCTCAAATTTTAAGAAAAGTAACAATATACCCCAAGTCCTTATACTTTTCCACTCCGAGAAACTTTTCTTTTGTGTACTGAACACATTTGGAGAATTTCAAAAGATATTTACGTATAAAAAACTCATATTAAAGTACGTTACGGCATCCTTAGGTCACATAACGGTAAGGATGGGTGCAGACCTGCGATTTGTCGTGGCTATTTGTCCCTTTTGCGACTATGCGACGCAATTGGATATTATTTTATGCTTTTCAAATCATCTTCGTTTATGTTGTTTTATTTACAGAAAGGGTCAATGGCAATTCTTTGCATTGGTGTCCAAAGAGATAGAATAGAGTAGAATATAATATAACATATTTATTTGTTAAGAACCTAGGTATTACAAATCAGATGTTACAAATAATGTTAAAATCCTTGTACATGCTGCCTTTAAGGCATGCAAAAATATTATAAGCGTTATTAGCAGGCATAAATATAAAAATAAACTAACTTACGAGGTTTAAACCAAATAAATTACTTAATTATAGTAAATTATCAGCTAAAACATCGGCTACTGAGTAATGACATTTATCTAATAGTAATTTTGTAAGATTTTTTTTGAATATTGTAAATGGTTGTTCTTTAATATGGTTAGGTATTTTAATATTGACAGCAGGTGCCATACAAATAACACTTTTTTTTAAAGTGAGGCTTATAAGCACCTGTTAAGACGCTGATAACACCTAAACCGCGGTCACTGTCAGATTGCATAGAAAAAAAAGAGAAGCGCGATGACACAATGCTTATAATTTATTGCAAAATATGAAGCAATTATCGATTTACTCAAAATTTTGTTGAGTAATCGAAAATAAAAAACAACCAAGTTCTGCATTCAAATAAGACGTTCTTGTTAATTAAATACGTAACGTATGTTGATATTTAATACAGGTATTTTGGATTAGATCTTAATTATGGTAAGAGGTTAGTTTAACGTTTGTTTGTATCGAGATTTTTTTCAAAACGTGTTTTGGTAACAACCAAGTTCTGGGAAATATGTTCAAAATTAACATATATTTTTTCTGCTACCACAGACTATACAGATTTGGCAATTTTTTTCTTAAGAGAAGCCTATTTTGGTCAATTGGGTCTTGTCAGCGCCTTATCAACAAGTTTTGGTACTAAGATATCATGCTTGTATTTCTTTTTCTAGTATTGTTCAAAGAAGAAAATAAAATACCTATTCGTTCTGAGAAAAATGGCTAACTCTAGTATACAGGGTGACATTGAAAAAATGCGACAAATCGAAATGGGAGATTGTACTCATCATTATGAACAACTTTTACTAAGGGACCAAAGCTACAATCCCAAAAAAAAAACTGCTGTCCCCTACATTTATGTTCGCAATACCTCATCAAAATGTAGGAAAAGCAGATTTTTTTTTTGGGATTACAGCTTTGGTCCCTTAGTAAAAGTTGTTAATAATGATGTATACAATGTCCCATTTCAGTTTGACGCAAGTTTTCAATTTCAACCTGTATACAGACATGGAAACGTTAAAAGTTTATGAGATTTAAAAACAGGGATGCAAGTGTCTGTTATTTTTAAACCAAACATGGCTCTAAGGCAACGTTTTTGTTAGAGAGCAATAGCTTCCCTTTGGACAACTAAAACACCTTATTATTAAACCGTTTTTTTATTAATAAAGTGTTTTAATTAATTTTATAAAAGTTAATGTTGCTTTCTAAACATATTGGTATCGTAGTACCCAATAACTGTGTTATGGAGGTCAGATATTCAGAAGCTCGCCGGCTAGACTAGAAGCCGACCCAAACATACGAGTAGTTGGGAAAACGCTAGGCAGACGTTAGCTTTCATAAGTGATGACAATTTTTCAGCATTATTTCACTTCGGAATAGTGTCGTTACTATATGCAGGGAACTCTGAAGCTAACCTAAGGAACAACCATCAGTACGCTCAAAACATTGGAAACGAAAAAGTGGTACGACTAAAAATCGCACTTTTATAAAACAAAATCATTCATCCGTCCCGACCCTTCCACCAGCTGTCGTGGCAACCTTTTTGCATGAGTTATGAATGGAACAAACATTGTGCGTAGGAGATCACCCTGTATTGTGTATTACATGGGCCGAATGATGCCCATAGTAGCACCGGAGTAATCTTCGGACAAGTATTAAGGATGCCCCACCGAATATATTTATATATGTATATTTATATATGTATATTTATATATGTATATTTTTTGGTTGGGAAATTATCAAATTACTTCTCCCGCTCTGAGCGGAGTGGGAGGGTGAGCCAGACCCTTACTGACTCAAACCCACCCATGTGCCTTCCATTGCCTGTGTTGCCAGGGGCCTCGGTAACCCTTTTGGACTTTCCCGCGACCCCGGCAGGCATCGGCCCTAGTGGACCCTACACTTGTGCTGACATCTCTTTGAGGCGCGCGTAGAATACAACGTACGTGGAACACAACGCGCCGTCGATCCGGGCCTGGTACTTATCGGACGGCGAGCTACCCATTGCTGACCGTCGCAAGCCCGTGTCTACGGTGGCCGGAAATCCGCCTGGGATTCCCGACGCCCACGGCGTCTCCTGCGGCGGCTGGGGGCGTGAAGGCACAAAATTTGCCTCTCCCTCAACCTTCCCGCCTCCGCCTTCGCGAGCATTACTGCTTTGCAGAAGAAGGTGACGGCTGCCCCTCTCGCTCTGTACCATGGCCTGGACCAGGGCCGGACGCGAGAGATCTCCGCCGCCAATTGCCTCCACGAATTTAATGCTTCGCTGCCCCTGGTACTGTAATACATGAGGCGGAGCCGCCAAAGAAAATCTATGCCGAATTTTATCTATTCACTAGCTGATCCGACACACGTTGTCATGTCCTTCAATTTTGTTCGAAAGTACTTTCAGTTTCCCGAATTCTCCAGTTTTCCCAGCAACTTATTTGCCAAATCGGTCCAACCGTTCTGAAGTGATGCGCTTACCAAACAGCATTCAATTTTTTGGGTTACGTAGTCAACAAGGAACCTTAATAGTTTTGCCAATTCCGTCTGTCTGTCTGTCTATCCGTGGGTCTGTCTGTCTATCTGTCTGTCCGCACCGTCGCTCAGAGACTCTCAGTACTAGAAAGCTGTAATTTGACATGGGTATACATATTAATTACGCCGACAAAGTCGTAAAGTAAAATCTTGAAAAAAATGCTGTAGATAGATAGATAGATAGATAAAACATTTATTCAGTGCACACAAAAGACATAGCGCAACACACAGTAGCAGAATTTATGGACAATAAATTACAGGAAAATATATAAAACAAGGTGCCCATACACAAAAAAAAAAAGAAAAACATGCTTAAAGAAATAGAGTGACATTATGACATACTTCAATTAATTATCGAATAAGGTGCGGTGTGCGTCTCAAGGTTGCACCAAATGGGAGTCCAGCTCAGCATGTGTCAGGCAAATATACCTGACGCTGATATTCTGCTGGATCCCTGCAGTGACATACGGACGTCGAGCAGACGAGATAAATTGGAGTTGTGACAATGTGTTATGCGTGGAGTGAAATTGTGTAAGTATACCCGCAACTTATAATGATGCATTCTACAGTAAAGTTTTGTATTGGGAAACTTTCTTGTTCATGAATGTGTTGATTGTGGTTTGATTACTTGATGATAGAAAGTTATATACCTAAATGAATAGTCTTTTTATAGTTAGGGTGGTTAAGTGTGAATAAAATAAACGATTTGGCTTGACAAAAAGAAAATATGTTTACAATAAATAAATATAGGTAAATAAGATGTGAATTACAACTGTTACAACAATATTCACAAACCATTCAATTACGGTAATTCCCTGTTCACAGATTCACGCTACTTCTAGTAATTGTAGTGTCCCTCTTGCATGTAAAGTGCAGATGATATTTACACGTAAACTATTACGAACATTGTAAAACAAAAGTTTTCCAAATCGGTCCAGCCGTTCTGAAGTGATGCGCTTACCCACGAACAGCATTTCATTTTTACTAGATAAATAGTATATACTTTTGCTCGAATAAAACAATGTAAGGTTCCCTTTTGCGAACACCTACAGTACCTAACGAAATAAGACTCCAATATGTATTGCTTACCTAGCAATAAATATTGGAGTCTTATTTCGTTAGTCTCAAGCAACAGGGAGCGAGCTTAATGTCGTACACCAGCAGGCTGCTACTGAGAATTTCTAATATTTCTCTTTCGCTCAGTAATTTCAAATAAAACTTTATACTCGTATACGGAGATTGAAAGTCTGTGTATCAGGAAATTCTCAGAAGCACTCCGGGGTGTTTCTGAGAATTTCTCAGCTTTAGGAAATATAATTGTGGGCGGTAAGTGACGTTAAGCTCACCCCCTATTACAAAGCAGGTATCTGGGTTGGCGAAACGTAGGTTAAAGACACATCTTTCAACCGATTTAACGCCTGCCGTGTTTTGTTTGCAACACGTAAATCGCAACCTACGTGCTATTTACGAGTACTAGTTATAAGCCAAAGTACGTGAATTTTCTGTCTGTAAGAAGTAGTTTATGTACTTATAACGTAAAGTTATCGAAACGAGTCTACAAAATGAAAATCAATCGAGGCGATCGAAGGTTAAGCTACGCTTGCCGCGGTCGGTTCATGGGTGGGTGACCATCCATTACATTATCGAGACCCCTCCGTTGCCTCAAAAAGCTCGTTAAGTCGTTGGGCCCGGCTGTCATTCATAGATCTTTGACATTCGTCACGGGTAGTCAGAAGCCCAAAAGTCTGACAATCAGTCTTACCAAGGGGTATCGTGTTACCTAGAAACTGGGTTGTGGAGGTCAGATAGGCAGTCACTCCATGTAAAATACTGGTATTCAGTTGCATTCGGTTAGACTGTTTTATGGTGTACATAATAAAAGTATTCTATTCTTCTTAACCTTACCTACCTAAGACTCATTTTTCAAATGATCTCACTTCTAATTGCTTGTTAGCTTTGCTATAAGTTCCTATGCAATTTCGGTGGCAACACGTGACAGTGAATTGCTATTTCGATTCTGCAAAATCAAAGTGATCCACATTTTACTAAACTAAGATCAAAATATTTTATTTCAAGTATCCCTACATGGGCACTTATGAAACGTCAGAAGCTAGGTGCACGGTTCAATTGGTCGTTTTGTATGGAGAAGAGCCGGCAAGATAATCTACAGTTACCCTTTTAATAAGAATTGGCTTTTACAATGTTTTTTAAAACTACAGTGATAATAGGTATGGGAGGACAGTGTACGCCTGTCAACACGTACCTGGTACTTAACAAAATAGGAAATGGTCTACAAATCTACAGTCTATTAAGCCTACAACTTTCTCACATTCACAAAATATAAACTATACTTAGAATTAGATTTAGTACAATTTCCAGACAGCCTTAAAATAACATGTAGCCTCAAAACGACCTTGTAAACACAAGCAAACACATAGTTCACCAAATTGTCGAGTTTTGCCCTGAAATGAACCCAAAACGATCCATAAATCACGGTGACACTAGAAAACAAGCTTAGTTTAAACCTCCGTCAAGCGTGACGTTTGTCGACGAGTTGGGCCGCAGTAGTTGCTACGTGATGCCATATCATCTGGAAGTTAGATTTGTATTACAATTCCTTTGGGAATGGGAATGTGACAGGTAATATTGTTGTAGGGAAATATTATGGGCTTGTGGACAAATTTTGTTCGTTCTTAGTGCCAATTTCACCAATGAAACTGATCGCGATGGGCGCATCTAAACTGCGTTCAAGAGCTATCAGTGTCAATATTCTACAACAATGATCACTCTCACAGTTCTTGAACGCGTTCAGTTCCTTTGGTAAATTCCGCCCTAAGGTCGATCAATGTCAGGTTTTGTAAGCTTTACATAACGTTATTCATCGTATAGGTATTAGAAAACGTCCAGTCTTGCCAATATCCCCAGTAACTGGGTTGTGGAGGTCGCATGGCAGGCAGTCGCTTCATGATAAACACTAGTATCTCTAACTACTGTATTTCTAACTAAACAGACAGCTGTGCTGCTGTGGAGTTTATTGCGTCACTTCTTCTTCCCAGCTAAAGCTCTAGAAAGTGGTGAAGGTCGGGCGTTTTTGGGGGACCGTCTTATGTAATTTTGACTTTCGAAAAGTGCTGATTCCCAGCCTAGTTTGAATTAATGACTTTTGATTTTGTATTCAGCTGCATGCGATTAGATTATAAGCCGACCCAAACATAGTTAGGAAAAGATTGCATCACAAATCACTAAAAACGTTCAATGATAAATTAATTTAAAATATCGTTTTATTTCTGTCAATTGTTTTAAGTTGACAGGGTTGATGTTTTAAATTTAATTAGCGCTAAATCAATTTAGTGATTTCTGGAGCAAGCGGGCCAAGTGTCAATGCTTTGTTAAGTATTAAAGATATGTCAACGTATTTAAGAAGCAACTCTGACTGACTGATATAACTGATACTTAAGACGCTGACAACACCTAAACCGCGGTCACTGTCAAATTCCATAGAAAAGAAAGAGAAGCGCGATGACACAAAGCTTATAATTTATTGCAAAATATGAAGTAATTATCTATTTACTCAAAATTGAGTTGAGTAATCGAAAATAAAAAACAACCAAGTTCTGCATTCAAATAAGACGTCCTTGTTATTAATTAAATACGTAACGAATGTTGATATTTGATACAGATATTTTGGATTAGAACTCAAAGTAAGAGGTTAGTTTAACGTTACTTTGTATCGAGAATTTGTTTTCAAAACGTGTTTTGGTAACAACCAAGTTCTGGGTAATATGTTCAAAATTAAAATATATTTTTTCCGCTACCACAAACTATACAGATTTGGCAATTTGTTTTCTTAAGCGAAGCCTATTTTGGTCAATTGGGTCTTGTCAGCACCTTAAGACGTACTATAAATAAATAAATAGCTGTCAGATAGAAATTTGTGTGTTTAATAATAATACCTTTTTATCTAAGCTTAATACTTTTTTTTTTTGATGGGAAATCATCAAATAACTTCTTCCGCTCTGGGCGGAGCGGGATAGTGTGTCAGACTCTTACTGACTAAAACCCACCCGTATTCCTTCCGTGTTGCCTGTGTTGCCAGGGGCCTCGGTAACCCTTTTGGACTGCCACGCGACCCCAGCAGGCATCGGCCCTAGTGGACCCCTACACTTGTGCTGACGACATCTCTTTGAGGCGCGCGTGGAATACAACGCGCCGTCGACCCGGGCCTGGTCCTTACCGAACGGCGAGCTACCCATTGCTCACCGTCCGCAAGCCCGCGCCTACGGTGGCCGGAAATCCGCCCGGGATTCCCAAGATTAATACTTGAGTCCGATTTATTTTATTAAGATTATTTTATTAAAACTATTTTATTGAAATTATTTTATTTGTATTGTTAATTATATACTAATGACTTTGTATAATTATTTTAGTGACAATTTTACGTGTATGAGTATGTACTGTGTTGAGCAATAAACATTTGAATTTTAATTTGTCATAAAGAAAAAACTTACCTACAACAAAACTTTAATCAAACCACGCTTTACATTAAAACTTACCTCATAATATCTCGTGTTAAAACTAAAGCTACCAGTATAATTCCCAGGTTAGTGTAAGTTCGTAGGTACCATTTTACATTTCGGGGAGACCCCCTTTACAGTCTCCCTAGGGATGTAGGTACCCGAATAGGCATTGCGCAGAGAGGGTCTCGGAGGGTTCCAGTCTTTTGGGAAGTAGCGGTGCCCCGTTCAAGTGCAGATGTGACCTGATCTGAAGTGTGATGTGGGGTGGTTTTAGTGATGTATCAAAAATCCCACACGCCCCGGTCTTATGCCAATGTTTCCTGTTTTTTCTTGTCACAGCGTGAATCTTTTCTTTTTAATGGACGTTTGGTATCTACTAAACTTTTTGTAAGTGTCATCGTTTATGTCAGTAATCTATGGACAAGCAACCCACACATACTTAGCAAAAAAGTTGTAAATTTTTACGCCCCTGTGATTCAACGCCTTAAACAATTAAACATTACCATTACCGTACACAAAAACCTTTAAACCTTAAAGTTACCATTGCCACAAAAAGCAGCGACGTCGGAATAACATAATATTCAAAGGAAGCTCTGGATTCGCATTAGGAGGCACAATCGTTCGGCGCGGAACAAACTGAATACGACCGAGGGCCCGGACGTCCGTGGCGTTTAACAATAAAGATTTGGGCACAATATGGAAATATCAGAAGTTGTAGTTAGGTTTTAAAAGATTGTTTGTCTATAGTCGTATAGGTTTTATCTCAAGTTAAGTCAACTCTACAGTGGCCTGATTATTTAGAACTCTAGGTCCGATTGATCATTGGTCGAAGTCGTGAGTCGAACTCGATGAATCTGAAACTGAATTGTATGGAAACTGTATGAAGAAGATCTGGGTGACCAGATCTTCTTCATACAGTTTTTCTCTACTTATTGTTGAATTTAGATCTTTCGTCATCATTTGCGTAGCCCTGGTTGACTTTCGGGCTTCTGACTACCCGTAACAACCACAAAAGAGCTACGAATGACAGCCGAAACCAAACAGCTTAGCGGGCTTTCCAAGGAACGGCGGGCTTGCGAACGGTGAGCAATGGGTAGCTCACCGTCCGGTAAGGACCAGGCTCGGGTCAACGGCGCGTTGTATTCCACGCGCGCCTCAAAGAGATTTCATCAGCACAAGCGTAGGGGTCCACTAGGGCCGATGCCTGCCGGGGTCGCGGGAAGGTACCAAAGGGTTACCGAGGCCCCTGGCAACACAGGCAACGGAAGGAATACGGGTGGGTTTTAGTCAGTAAGTCTGTCACACCCTGCCGCTCCGCCCAGAGCGGGGGAAGTTATTTGATGATTTCCCAACAAAAAAAAAAGGCACGGACGTGTCTCTGTCTAGGTATTGTAGAATTATCATTCTACATTTTTTATTCGTATGTATCCTTCATTCTTAACACCACATATTGCCATATAACTCTTTTTTTGGATTCCTACTGGCACAGAGGTTTTCTATCGTTCGAATATTAGTATGAAAAATTCTGAAATTTTGACACAAAGGGAGAGCTTAAAACATTGTTTTTTCTTGGTAGACAGATCAGGTTGAATTTTCACAATTATTTGCTTTTAAATGCTGTCTCGATTTTTAATTATTACTTACTATTCTTCGGTTATTGGTACAAATATTTATTCCTACAGCATAAAATTCATATTTTTCATTTCGAAGTCTCGTCCTGCACGCCATCCAACAAGAGTTTGAATTTATGAGTTTAAGGAGTCTATTGAGTTGAGTCCCACGTCGCAGTGATTATTTAGAACGTCCCGGCTTGCTAATTCCATTTTTTTAACCAGAACCTTTTATCTAGGGAAACCACCTAGGGTACAACTTTAGGCGTTTGCCAATCCATTCGCCCAGGCCGAACACCCCTACATCACTCGCCCCTACGCTGCGGTCCGTGATTGCGTTACACGCTGCCACACAGCAGTTTCATTTCCACTCCGCTGCTGAGCTTCATCGCGTGGTCTGAGTCTACGTGTCATCACCAGACTCAGCTGAATCTGCCACAGGATTTCTACAGATAACTTTTATTTTTTGAGTAAAATCACCGTCTTCAACGCACCTGCAGGCTTAGCATGACACTCTCTATTTCTTCGAAGAATAGACACGGCTCTTTCCATACAAAGTGACATTTCATTTCTCCTTTTTTGACATCTAATTGTATTTTTTTTTATTTAGGAATTATATGTTTATTTGCCTCGTACAGCGCGTTTCACTAAAAACACAACACAGTATGGTGGTCACCAATACGCGGACCTTCGCAAGCGTAGCTTCATCTTCGATCGACCCGTGTGGCTGTTATAAATTAGCCACGAGCAATTAGCACGGAACCCTAAAAATAATGACTGACACAAACTGGAAGTGGTCTATGCTCAAAAATGTTTCAGTAGCATTGCACTAGGTACTGAAACATTTTTGAGCATAGATCACTTCCAGTTTGTGTCAGTCATTATTTTTATGGTTCTGTCCCTTAAAAGGAAAAAAACATAACCTTTGTAGGATCACTCGTGTGTTTGTCTGTCTGTCTGTCCGTCTGTGACAGCCGATTTGCTGTGAATCTACTTGACTTATTAAGTTGAAATTTGGTATACATATGAATTTCTGTGACCCAAATACGGACGTGCATGTAACGTAAATAAATGAATTATGAATACATATGAGGGTCACTTTTGGGCCAAATCAGAAAATTAAAAAATAAGTTTTGCAAACTGTACCGTGTGACAAATAAAATGAAAGAGCTGGTAGTGAGGGTCTTAAATATATTTTACTATATACTTTAAAATAACATGATAAATCTCTCAATATTGTGTAAACAAACTTACATTTTGCAGTTGGAATGTATGGCAGAACATGTTTTTCAACTAAAATGTTAAGTTAATTCTTGGAATAAATTATCTTGGGATAAAAACATAGTCAATCAATCAATCAGTATATATTCGTGAACACAGGTATTACAATAAAGGTATTATGAATACATTTTAGTCGAGCTCTATGTCCTACCAATGAAATTGATGTACAAATATATTAGTTTTTTAGTAATAAGTCTGAATAACTGTACAATACAAAGTCACGTTCGAGTAAATAATATCAATTAAATGTATTGTATTATTATGTATTATTATTAAATGTATTAGTGTAATTAATCAATCATAACTTATTTTTTACATGCATGCCAATGGTAAATTATAATAAAGGGCTAGTAATGTCATATTTCATCATATTTTAAAATAATGTCAATTAAATGTATTAGATGGTAGATAACTTATTCATTGTACGGAACCTTAATCACGCGAGTTCAACTCGCACTTGTCAGGTTCTTCATCTTCCAAATACAATTCCAAGTTAAATTTCTTTCTCTTTCAGTCACAGTGGCATCTCTTTCCAGCCTGAGGGTAAAATTCGGGATCAAACGCAGTCCTCGGCGTTACCGAGCGTTGTAAAGAATGACAAATAAATTGTTCCCGTCGCCACACGTAACATAACGTGTTGGGGTGCTATCCCTGATCACTCTGAGGGTAAAAAGGTTCCTGTATTTATTGTTGTTGGTTTTTAAAATAATTGGCGAAGTTTTGATTTTTAAGGGCCTGATTTCTTATATTTATTCTAACTTCAAGAAACGATCATTACTTATGTTAATATCTAAAAGTATTAATAATTTTCTATTTTTCAAAATATTGGGGCAATAGCATAACATCGACTACCGATTTAAGTTCTAAGCGTGTGTATTCTTCTATTTTCTAGCATATGTATGTTTTTCTTTTTCTAGTTTATTAGATAATGGTGCCGATTCCCTTGTTCACAAACTAAACTAAATTTAAGTTCAGTGCATCTTTTTCTTTCTATTTCATTAAGAAGAGGAGAGAAGATAAAATTTAGTTTAGTCCTGTTAAATTAATCAGCGCCTGTCACTATTCCATACAAGTTTAGACGTGATTATAAACTTGCCTACTAAAATTACGTCAATTTACGTCAAACGCTGATTAATTTAACAGGACTAAACTAAAATTTATCTTCTGTTCTTTTCTTAAAGAAATAGAAAGAAAAAGAGGCACTGAACTTAAATTTAGTTTAGTTTTTGAACAAGGGAATCGGCACCATTATGTAGATGCTCATGTTTAAAAAATTGTGAAAACGTTAACAATAATTATTTTCTTGGTGATGCCCTCTGTGTACTAGACTTTACAAACAATTAGGTAAGATTTTCTTCAGTTATCAAATCCAAACGCTGTAGGTAGTTACATAGCCGAACAACCTCTACCGAATAACCAACAAAATGTTTAACTAAATTCATAATTCCATAACCATTTCTCGAAACGGTCTGGGTGAGGAGCTTACCCGGCAATCCTATCAATATCCCATAAAACACGTCCGGACCGTGCGACCGACGGCCACAGAATAAACATTTAATTCAATTTCAACTTTTTGCGACAAGGATTATTCGAATACCCGCCTTTTGTTATTGTTTTTTATCAGTGAAATTGATTTGCGGGTTTTTGATTGTTGATTTGTTCTTCAAATGTTTGTTTTTAGATTTGGTTTTAAATGGAATATTTTCATGAACGTGTGTTAAATAAGTTGGCAAACGTGTTAAGGCTCGAACAAACAGACGCGACGCAACACCGGTATACCGGTAGAACAATTTCTGTGAAGTTTTCCACCACCACTTTTTAGAAATTGTTCCACCAGAGTCACGTCGTCGCGCCTGTTTGTAAGAACCTTTATGTGTTTGTCATGTTCTTGAATTAAATCAAAATGAAAGTTGGTTATGTACCTACATATTTTTAAGCATAGTCAGCCTATAATGTTCCCAATGCTTGGGACACAGGCCTACTTTCTCCAAGAGGTAGTGGGCTACAAATCTACCACGCGGGCTCAGTGCCGGCTGGTAGATGTCACATGTCTTCGATTTTTCGTATCTAGGACATGCCGGTTTTCTCACGATGTTAAGGATAACATCGTGAGGAAACCGGCATGTCCTAGTTCTCAAAACAGTGAAGGATCACTGTTTTGATAATTTAATTACCACTGTAATTAAATTATTCACACAAAGTAAAGCGCCTGCCTGGGTTCGAACCCACAACCTACAACCTACAGCCATTACCACTGGGCCACCACTGCTCTGATATTTTTAACTGATTTTAAAGGCTCCAGTAGACTAGTGAAATATCGCGGGCGCAACAGGCAGAAATATGCCTGTCGTGCCCGCGATATCGCCCCAGTCTGTAAGAGCCTTAAAACAGAAGATAATTAGCGTAAGGGTTGGGCTGTTTGTTTGTTTTAAAGTCACAGACAAATTGATTTAAGATTAGTGACTTAGAGATGACATCTAAGCGGCAAGTATCTCTACTGAATAGAAAAAAAACAGCTGAAAATTTATCCTTTAAAGTTGTTTTTCGACATGTTTTAATCCTACATGTAGGATTTATAAAAAGCTATTAAACTCCTGAGAGCAGTGGTGGCCCAGTTGTAACGGCCGGGACTTACGAGTTGTAGGTCATAGGTTCGAACCCAGACAGACGTTTTACTTTGTGTAAATCATTTCATCACCACTCTCTCAAAAAGGTGATGGAAAACATCGTGAGGAAACCAGTAGGTATGTCCTAGAACCAACAATTCGATGACATGTGGCATCTACCAACCCGCACTGGGCCTGCGTGGTGGATTACGGCCCACTCTCTCTTGCAGAAAGGAGGCCTGTGTCCCAGCAGTGGGAACATTGGGGCTGATTAAGTGTTATGTATTAAACTCCTTATAAAACTTTTAACGCTAAAATGACCAAGCTCATTAAATTTTATATCACTTTGTCCTACATCTATCCAAGCTTTTCCTTATACAATTTCAGTTTTTTACAGCACGAATAGCTTAGGAACTGTTTACACCCTTGTTGCCATGGTAACCTGCTAATTACCTTTCTTGGGGCATCGATTTTCGTTGGTCACTGACCGATTGCAGTATTTTCTTTGCCCTTAATTTTTTAAGTTACTTTTTTATGCTTGGAGGGAAAGCGTTGTAATTTTGACGTTTTATGTCAGTTAGGAAATTCAATGTCGATATTGTTTTTACGATTGGTTGTAAAGTAATTCTTCAGTCTTGATTAAGTATGTTACATAGGAGGCTTCTGGCTAAATAATAACAGCCGCACGGGTCAATCGATCACGTTAAGCTACGCTTGCCGCGGTTGGTCCGTGGATGGGTGATCATCTTAACATACCAAGACCCCTCCATGCCTCGGAAAGCACGTTAAGCCATTGGTCCCGGCTGTCATTTGTAGATCTTTGACAGTCGTTACGGGTCGTCAGAAGCCCGAAAGTCTTTTTTTTTTTTTTGAGGTTGTGAAATCATCAAATAACTTCTCCCGCTCTGGGCGGAGCGGCAGGGTGTGTCAGACTCTTACTGACTAAAATCCACCCGTATTCCTTCCTGTTGCCTATGTTGCAGGGGCCTCGGTGACCCATAAGTACCTTCCCGCGACCCCGGCAGGCATCGGCCCTAGTGGACCCCTTCACTTGTGCTGACATCTCTTTGAAGCGCGCGTGGAATACAACGCGCCGTCGACCCGGGCCTGGTCCTTACCTGACGGCGAGCTACCCATTGCTCACCATCCGCAAGCCCGCGCCTACGGTGGCCGGAAATCCGCCCGGGATTCCCGACGCCCAGGGCGTCTCCTGCGGTGGCTTGGGGCGAGAGGGCGCGAAACATGCCTTTCCCTCAACCGTCCCGCCTCCTCCTTCGCGAGCATTACTGCTTCGCAGAAGGAGGTGACGGCTGCCCATGCCCTCTCGCTACGTACCATGGCCTGAACCAGGGCCAGGGCCGGACGCGAGAGGTCTCTGCCGCCGATCGCCTCCACGAGGACACGGCGGTGCTCTGCCCAAGCCGGACAGACGTCCACCGTATGCTCCACCGTGTCCTCCGGGCGATCCACGCAGTGGTGACACCCGGACGTTTCCTCCCGCCTTATCCGACACAGGAACATCCCGAAACTGCCGTGTCCGGTGAGGACCTGCGTCAGGCGGAAGGTGAGGACGCCGTGGCGCCTCTCTAGCCACTCCTCAAAATCAGGGGACTTATCGCCGCAATCGTGGCGTGCCCAGCACTGGGTTGCGACAACCGTACTTTCCATGACGCCATGAGATCCCGCCGGAGCTCCGTCCACTGTGCCGCGATTTCTCGCGGCAGCGGACTTACGCCCCGGCGTTTTGCCTCCTCGCGCCACTCCCATACGTGCGCGAGGACTTTTGCCTCCAGATCCTATGGCGGCAATCCGGCAAGGAGGCTCGCTGCCTCACAAGAGACCGTGCGGTATCCCCGGACCATCCGGATGGCCATGACCCTTTGGGCCGCGCTCAACCGGCGGGCTGGCCGCAGCGCCAGAGAGCGCGCCCATACAGGAGCCTTGTAGAGTGCCATGGACCGCACGACCCCCGCGTAGAGCCTCCGGCAGGAGGCGTTTGGACCCCCTAGATTGGGCAGGAGCTGCTTCAATGGAGCGCCCGCCCGCTCCAGTTTGGGAGCCAAACGTCGGAAATGCTCCACGAAGTTCCACCGGCTGTCGAGGAGGAGTCCCAGGTACTTCATCGTCGACTCGACGCCGATAGAAACCCCTCCTACCGTTATTTGGGACCCCAACGGCGCGTTCCGAGGACCATGAAAGCACATGGCCTCGGACTTGTGCAGGGCCACCTCAAGTCCCAATTCCCGGATCCTTTCGACGATTGTCGCAACCCCGCGTGCCGCTAATTCGGCCGCCGCCTGGTGCGACCTCCCCTGCGCCAGGACCAACGTGTCGTCAGCGTAGCACACTACGCTGACGCCGCTAGGGAGGTCGGCGCGCAGCACCCAGTCGTATCCTCCGGAGCATCGTCGTCGTCGGCGGTGTGGTCCGCATCGGGCACCGCAGTAGGCGGAGCCATAAGCGGGGAGGAGTGTTCCCCTCGCGAAGGGAACAGAGCGCTCACCACGTCCTCCACAAGCTGGGGCCGGAGACTCTGCGTCAGCGGGGGGGCTCATGGGCGGAGTTTATACCGCACCACCTTGTACGGGCGTCCCCATGGGTCCCTGTCCAGAGTCCCCAGCGACTCCTCGCGGGCCAAACCCCTGGCCCGCAGGATCTCCGCTTGGAGGGCGGTCTTCGCCGCTCTGTACCCCTTTGATATGGAGCCTGCGGTGCCTGGTGTACCGGCGTCGCGCAGCCACGCACGCAGTGCGCAGAGCCGTCAGCTCCTGCGACCACCAGTACACCTAGCGCGAGGCACGTCTAGGCTGGACCCGGGGCATTGCCACGTCATATATGTCGGACATGGCCTCCCGGAACCACTCCGCCTCGTCGTTGATGTCAGCAGGCCTGTCCGGTGGTGACACCCAGGCCTGCACGATCGAAGCTTCCAGGAGGAGCTCCCGGTCCAGCTGCTTCAGCGCCCACCGCGGACCACTCGCGGCCCGTCGGACCGGCGCGTCCGAGGTCTGGGCGGAGACATCAAACCGGATATACCGGTGATAGCCCGAAAGTCTGACAACCAGTCTTACCAAGGGGTATCATGTTACCCAGTAACTGGGTTGTGGAGGTCAGATAGGCAGTCGCTCCATGTAAAATACTGGTATTCAGCTGTACCCAGTTACACCGGAAGCTGACCCCAACGTAGTTGGAAACAGGCTGGGCAGATAATGACATAGTTACTTACAGTTTTTGACATTTTTTACCAATCTTTATTTATTTTGACCGTTTTTCGTTCGAAATCTGAAAACAGTGTGAGGTTCAATGAACGTTGGTAATTTTTCAGCCAACAGTTTATGGAAAAGTTGATGATGTGAACAGAATAGCGCAGTACCTACACTGGTCGAAGTTTCAATTTTCTTACGAAAGAATAAATAAACTCAAAACTCAACTCAAACTCAAAGCATTTATTTCAATTAAACCATTTACAGGCACTTTTGAATTGTCAAGGAGTCGGTCAGTTAGAAATATGAAGCTAGCTGCCCATTCCAAAGCGTAGTAGGTACCTATGGAGAAGAACGGGCAAGAAACTCCATGAGCACTCTTTTAAATTATAGGTATTGATTATACATAAAGATCAGTACAAAAATAATGTTGAAATTATAACTAAATGTGAGGACGATGTCAAATAAAAAACGCGTCCATTTTATCAAAATAAAGAAAAACAATTTCTAAATAAAATAATTACAAATAAGCCGTGGAAGCTAAGAGGTGACCAGTCCCAACTGACGGCGCCCGTTCACGAGCATGACGCATGGATCAGCACCATTCAGCTCAACCATTTTGAAGGGAACTAAATGATCCAACACACGCGCCACCATCAGCGAGACATCTGAGTGAGCATGACATACTCTCAGCCGCCAGGGCACATTCAAATCAATTACATATTAACCGTTATTCATGTGGAATATATTCGTGTGGAATACGATCCTAATCCTAACTAATATTATAAATGCGAAAGTGAATCATCATCTGCATAGTCTTATACCAACTATGTTAGAGTCAGCTGCCAGTCTAAGTGGATACAGCTGAATACCAGTATTTTACATGAAGCGACTGCCTATCTGACCTCCACAACCCAGTTACTGGGTAACACGATACCCCTAAATGCGAAAGTGAATAAATGTTTGTTTATTTGTTTGTTACACTGTCACGCTAAAACGGCTGAACAGATTTGAATGAGATTTGGCACATGGGTAGACCATGACCTGGATGATGGATAAATCACGAAATCGAGACTTATGCGGGTGAAACCGTGGGGCGCAGCTAGTATAATATTATAAATTCAAAAGTGAGTTTGTTTATTACGCTTTCGTGCTAAAGCGGCTGAACAGATTTGGATGAAATTTGGCACATGGATAGACCAGGACCTGGGTTAAGACATACGATTCTTTTTTATCTGGTCGTACGATTCCGTGGGATAATTTCCGGCTAAGCGGGTGAAGCCGTGGGTAGGAGCTAGTTTCTTATAACAGTTCTTAGATGTCTTCTTGCTTGTGTTTTTTAGAAATCCAAAGAAACCCTTAGAAGATATACCAATAAAAAATCGTGAAAGTTTGAGAGTCTCTATCATCCCTAATTTACCAAGCAACCTCCTGCCTACCTCTCAACGGTACACATTCGTAATACTCCAGTACTGATATTCAAAACATTTAGACGGGGCCCGCCGGTTGAGCGCGGCCCAAAGGGTCATGGCCATCCGGATGGTCCGAGGATACCGCACGGTCTCCTGTGAGGCAGCGAGCCTCCTTGCCGGATTGCCGCCATGGGATCTGGAGGCAAAAGTCCTCGCGCACGTATGGGAGTGGCGCGAGGAGGCGAAACGCCGGGGCGTAAGTCCGTTGCCGCGAGAAATCGCGGCTCAGCGGACGGAGCTCCGGCGGGATCTCATGGCGTCATGGAAAGTACGGTTGTCGCAACCCAGTGCTGGGCACGCCACGATTTCGGCGATAAGTCCCCTCTTTGAGGAGTGGCTGGAGAGGCGCCACGGCGTCCTCACCTTCCGCCTGACGCAGGTCCTCACCGGACACGGCAGCTTCGGGAGGTTCCTGTCGGATAAGGCGGGAGGAAACGTCCGGGTGTCACCACTGTGTGGATCGCCCGGAGGACACGGTGGAGCATACGGTGGAGGTCTGCCCGGCTTGGGCAGAGCACCGCCGTGTCCTCGTGGAGGCGATCGGCGGCAGAGACCTCTCGCGTCCGGCCCTGGTTCAGGCCATGGTACGGAGCGAGAGAGCATGGGCAGCCGTCACCTCCTTCTGCGAAGCAGTAATGCTCGCTAAGGAGGAGGCGGGACGGTTGAGGGAAAGGCAAGTTTCGCGCCCTCTCGCCCCTAGCCGCCGCAGGAGACGCCCAGGGCGTCGGGAATCCCGGGCGGATTTCCGGCCACCGTAGGCGCGGACTTGCGGACGGTGAGCAATGGGTAGCTCACCGTCCGGTAAGGACCAGGCCCGGGTCGACGGCGCGTCGTATTCCACGCGCGCCTCAAAGAGATGTCATCAGCACAAAGTAGGGGTCCACTAGGGCCGATGCCTGCCGGGGTCGCGGGAAGGTACTTATGGGTCACCGAGGCCCCCGCAACACAGGCAACAGGAAGGAATACGGGTGGGTTTTAGTCAGTAAGAGTCTGACACACCCTCCCGCTCCGCCCAGAGCGGGAGAAGTTATTTGATGATTTCCCACCCTCAAAAAAAAAAAAAAACCCTGGTCAAGGGTAACGATTAAGATGTATTATGCAATGCTAGATGAGATCACGTGATCGCGTGCTCAGCTACATTTTTGAGTGACCGACAGCCCGTCAGCAAAACAAATAGGATAGATCTGATTCATTTTAAGGTTTATTTATTTGTTCAAATCAAATCAAATCATTTATTTTTGCGAATATGGGTAGGGGTACAGATGATATACAAGTTTTGATAGTGTTCTCCAAGCTCTGCCGTCACTTGGGCATGCAAAATTTACACATAAATTACAATAGAATATCAAAATACAAAATTATTAAATTGGAAAATAATTTTATCTTTCAGGGTCAAGAAGTATCTAGTAGTCAATAATTAAATAAATGTCATATTAAATAGTGAAATAAATAAAAGTGAGTCACACATATCATTTCTATTATTGAATAACTTACTGATCAATATTGTTGGCCGTAAGGATTCCCTTTTAGATACTCCTTCACACTGTAATACACTTTGTCAGTTAGAAATTCCTTTAGCTTCCGCTTAAACATGTGTAAGTTTATTGGTATATCTACAATTGTTACGTTGTTCAACCAATTAACACAAGCCAACATGCCACAACAACAACACAGGCCTATAATGTTCCCACTGCTGGGACACAAGCCTCCTCTCGGTGAGAGGGAGTGGGCCGTAATCCACCACGTGGGCCCAGTGCGGGTTGGTAGATGTCACTTGTCTTGGAATTTTTGGTTATAGGATGCCGGTTTCCTCACGATGTTTTCCATCACTGTTTTTAATATTATAAATGCGAAAGTGAGTTTGTTACGCTTTCACGTTAAAAACGGATTTGGATGAAATTTGACAAATGGGAAGACCATGATCTGAATTAGGACATAGGGTTTCTTATCTCGATATTCCCACGGAATCGAGACGAACGTTGGTGAAACCACGGGGCGCAGCTAGTTGTTAATGACGCTTTACATGTAGGTGATGTTGATTAATTACTAATACAGTTTATTAGCAGCATTAAGCCTAATAGGGTCTTACACCCATTTTTGAAAAGTGTTTTAATTAAATTCTATAGTGCTAATATGCCCAAAAAAAAATCACAAAATTTGTATTCAATCGTTATGTGCCATAAAAATGCATTTAAAATTTTACATTTTCAAATTTCGCGCGTAGGTTGACGAAAACGCTGGACGCAGTGGACGCCATGTTGCTCTGTGGTCATGACGTCACTGGGCTATGAAAACAGATGCGCTGATCTTTGTATGATAATTGACACGTTTTTGTTAACATAGCCGTATGACGTAATAACATGGCGGCTACTATTTCAAGGTGTTTTTTAACAGATTAGAAAAACTGAAAACTTTGAATTGAGTTTTAAAATTTATTTTGGTATTTTATGAACTAAAACTAACATTTTCCGACTCCTTTTTGCCTAAACTATCTCAATAATATATTTATAGATTTTTTCTCGTATATAGTAAAACACCCTATTGACAGTAAGAGCGAATAGTAAAGTTTTAATTCTTGGAACTCGATGTTAATCGGAAAATCTATTAACAGAAAAAAGTAAAACAATGCATTTTTAATTAATTATTAAAGAAGAAGCCTACCCCCCCCCCCCCCCCCCTCCCCCGCCCCTAACAATATTAACACTTTCAATCACAATCCGAGGACATTTCCAATCCATAGTACAACTATGTAAATGTCTTTTTATACATACTTTTTTGATATAATATTTTATTTATTTGACATTATGTATTTACTTTGCTTTGGTTTTGTGGACAAGATATTAATTCAGACTTGTTGTAATGGCAAACATGTCATTTGGTTTGAATAGGTTTTTATTTTATTAATGTTTTGCATAGATTCTTGTGTACCTTGTGAATGTAAGTACGTTGTAGGCCTAATAGACTAGATATTTAAAATGAAAAAGGTTTAGCCTTTCTTTTTTGTCAAGCACCTGGTACTTCTCGACAGGCCTACACTGTCCTCCCATACCTATTAACACTGTAATTTGAAAACATTGTAAAAGCCAATTATTTTTAAAAGAGTAACCGTGGAGTTTCTTGCCAGCTCTTCTCCATAGGAAACGACCAATTGGAACCGTGGACCTAACTTCTGACGATTCATACGTGCCCATGTAGGTTTATGTGAAATAAAAATATTTTGATTTTGATTTTTGATTGCTTCACTTTTGAAAAATTTGTCAGCTCAACAACGTAAATTACACAATGAAATTGGGTGAACTGTCAAAATAAAATCCATTGCGATTAATTGTCATTTTATGTGTGTTACACAATTAGCCTCTGGTCGACCCGGTTTATAAGTAATCGTTACTTCATTTATTTTAAAGAAATTATTCTTGTGTCATATTGCTTCTAAGCTAATCCAAATTACTTCTATACGAAAAAAGCTCAATCAAACAGTCAACTAGCCCAGAATACGCTTGACATACTGAAGAATCTTTACTCGTACAGGTAAACACTATTATGCCGACCGTACAAGATTCTGCATTAAGGGTAATTGTTGAAGATTTCACAGACCTTGACAAATATTCCACTGAAACTTAACTTCTGAGATGTAATTATAATTGTTTGCTCATATTCTCACAATAACTTAAATATAATTACCTACTTTATATTTAAGTCATATGTACACACATACCTGAAATCTGCTTTTAAAAAATCTGAAAATTACATGTGAAATGGTAGTTTTGTTTTTATTTTTGGGGTGAGAAATTATCAAATAACTTCTCCCGCTCAGAACGGAGCGGGAGGCCGTGTCAGACTCTTACTGACTAAAACCCACCCGTGTTCCTTCCCATTGCCTGTGCGTTGCCAGAGGCCACGGTATCCCTTTTGTGCTTTCACGCGACCTTGACAGATTTGGTAGCTTCAGATAGAATTTAAATATTAAAGTAGGCAACTCCCCTTCAACTGCGTATCAGTAATTGCTAACGGCTTATTCTATGGTAGCCTAAAATAAGGTGGTAGGGATTCCAGAAAAAAAAAAACTGCAATCTAGGCAACTGCGGATAGTCTGTGGACGGTTGAGCACCCATTACATATCAAGATTATATACGTGCCTCGGAAAGCTTGTTAAGCCGTTGATCGCGGCTGTCTTTGACAGTCCGTAAGCCTGAAAGTCTTACTTAGCGGTACCCCGCATTACCCAGTAACTGGCTTGAGGAGGTCAGATCTCATAGGCAGTCGCTCCATGTAAAATATTGCTAATCTGCTGCGGTTAGACTGGTAGTGTAACGTAACAATTGGCCGGAGGGCCAGTCGTAAGTCACGTTAAAAATTAGAGTTATTATCAGAGATTTAAAAAGGTTAGTATGTGTTAGAGTTCCAGGCTTCCAGTTCGAGTGTCGTAGCTCGGGACGCTTGGACGGCAGGATACAGGATCGGCCGGCAATAGTGGAACTGGATTGGCAGCCAGTAGTAGAACAGGGCTGGCAGATGAGGCGAAGCAGGAAGACGAGGCTGGTACTTCTCACAGTATCGAGGACATGCAGCTGCAGACAGCAACTCTGTCCCAGAAGTAAAATGTCCTTATGTAAGCCGGAGGAAGTTATATATAGAGGTATTGTTGGTAGATGTCAATGGATAAAAATATTCTAAGATTTTTACAACAAGAGAAAATTAATAATATAAAATACAGTATTGAGTGTTAGAAACAGTTAACTGTGACTACAGTCTGCGTTTGCTTTTCAGCTGTGGTGCTCAATATACAGGGTTACTGGTAACTCGACGTATTCCTTGCAGGACATCATAGTAGGGTTAAAATGCAACAAATTAAGCCACCAAATGTTATACCGAAATTCAGTAGTTTTTGAATTAATTAAGAGTTTTAGTTTTTTTATGAAAAATCCCAGATTAAATCATTTGAAACCAATTTAAAAATGATTTACGGCGCGACTGTACTGAAATTTAAGTTATTATCATAGTTGACGCCGTAGCAGACCTTTGTTAATAATTAAAAGTTCAATAATGCCTAAAACTTTGGCAAATATCACTAACCAAACATTTAATTTTTTGTATATTTGCTATTACTTCATAAAAAATGTAGTCTAGTGCAAAAAAAAATACTACACCTGGTGTACAAATTACTAGGAAAATATCCTTGTCTTATCAGTTATTCAGAAAGGTATGATTGTCAATACTTTTGCATGTGTGCCAGGGAAGAGAAGAGTTTTATGGGGGGCAGGTAAAATTGCGAGACGGTCAACCTATTGTTTCGTATTCGTATTATTCGTAGTTTTTACCTGCGCTTGAACTCCAACCACTCGGGGAGCTTTGTGATTGGTCGCTATTGTTCTCTCGGCATGACAGGGGGTGCGATTTTGCAAAATTTGGTCGTCAGCGTTAGTTAGTTTCAACTCTACGTCGCGCAAGCTCGTGTTTTGTTACTGGCTATTTCCCTAACTGTTGCTGCGTATCTTGCTCTTGTGCTGTGCTGTGCCTTCATAAGCGCTGACTATGGCTGCATATTCTAATCCTGAATACGCTGACATAATGTACTGTTACGGACTTTGTGACGGTAACGCTGCTGAGGCGCGGCGAGAATATCAACTTCGCTTTCCCAACCGCCGACTCCCCCACGTTAGTGTCTTCGGATCGACTTATCGGCAAATATCTGAAACTGGCAGCGTCCAAAGAAGCAGGTAAGTTGACACTGGTCGTTCCCGGAGATACACGGCTGAGGACGAGGAGCTTATTCTTCAACGTTTTATTGACGATCCTAACACATCGACAAACATCGTAGCGCGTGAGCTTGGTATATCACAGTGGAAAGTCTGGTCTGTAGTTCACTTGTCAGGCCGATATCCATACCATTACCAACCAGTCCAGTCATTAGAAGAAGGAGATCCGCCGAGACGGCTTGAATTTTGTCGTTTTATGCTAAGTGCCGACGCCGACAGCGAAAACTTTTTAAAAAACATTCTGTGGACCGATGAGTCATGTTTTGATCGTGATGGTATCACAAATTACCACAACTTATATTACTGGGCACCGAAAGCAGAAGCAAACCCTAAAAAACTGAAACCAACCGCATCCCAGCGAAGGTTCTCGCTTAATGTTTGGATGGGTATTATTGACGACAAATTAACTGGCCCACATTTTTTACCCCGAACACTAAATGGGGAACTTTATGGAGATTTCCTCAGAAATCATTTATCAGCACTGCTCACGGATGTACCGGAAGAAAGAAGAGCAAACATGATTTACCAACATGACGGATGTCCAGCCCACTTCCGAATCACAATTCGACAATTGCTGGATGAAAACTATCCAAACCGATGGATAGGGCGCGGTGGGCCGATTCCGTGGCCTGCACGAAGCCTTGATCTGACGCCGCTAGACTTTTACGTCTGGGGTCATATGAAAGATCTAGTTTATGTGACCCCAGTAAATTCAATTGAAGAACTAAGGGAGAGAATTACAAATGCGGCGGACCAGATGAGGGCAACAATCACCTCAAGAATAACAAAAACCGAAGTAAGGAAGCGAATAAGAACATGTATTCGAAACCGAGGGCAGCACATCGAACAAGACGTGTGAAATGTGTGTAATTAAAGTTTTTAATATTGATTAAAAAGAATAATAATGTTCACGATTTTGTTTTTGATTTTTCGAATAATCACCTTTTTGTGAAACGCACGCCTGTACTAAATCAAAAACGATTTTCATAATGTAGTCCATGATTTTGTATTAACTTTCTTCCCTTTTTGGATAGCTGATAAGACAAGTCCCGCCGTAAATCATTTTTAAATTGGTTTCAAATGGTTTAATCTGGGATTTTTCATAAAAAAACTAAAACTCTTAACTAATTCAAAAACTATTGAATTTCGGTAGAACATTTGGTGGCTTAATTTGTTGCATTTTAACCCTACTATGACGTCCTGCAAGGAATACGTCGAGTTACCAGTAACCCTGTATGTAAGAAAGTGAGTGACATAACAATATGATTTCATGTTTGAAGCAAGGAAACAATGTATAGAGATACTCGTATAAGAAATATTGTTGGACTCTGCAGTCCTTTAAAAGGTAAATTTATAAATATAGTATAAATATGTGGCTTTTGTAGCCACAGTAGCTGACGCTGACATTGGGAAAAGGCTAAACAGATGATTAATGTTCGCAGTGAAGAGCGTTTTAGTTTTAGGTAAGGCATCATTTTAACAAGCTTTTTTTGATGGTGTTTGGTTGTTCAGTATATTATTGTTGTAGGTATAGTGTGTGTGCCTCTGTACGTATTACAGTGTAATTGCTGGCATTGAAACCCGATGACTATAATTATGAGCTAATTTTTTACGCCAATGGCTCGGACGTGTGGAAAGAACGATGGAGGAAGCTATGATGAAAATTGTATTTAATTAACTACCTTCATAGTAGGTAGTTTATAGGAATTGTTCTATTTTTTCCATTTGGTTGATCACGCGCACGTCTCTAGTCACGACAGTTATTTCTGCCTAGCTTAGTAATTATGGCAGCATCTGTTAAGATCTTCAATTGTTTAGAGGTGGTTTTGCACTTCCAAATTTTTGGAGTATCTGTTTAGTTTTTGGAAATTCTGGAGCTATTGGGATTTTTGAGGGTTATACGAGTAGGTACTACAGCGTGGTAGTCGTTTACAGACTGATGATTTCAAATACATAGGTAACCAGATAAGTTTTGGTCGTCTCGTATCTAAGTTAGATACAAAACATAAAATTGCTTAATTAATTCAAGGACATGTTTTGCCGCGTCATGTGCCGAGATGATTTAAGGCTCCCGCAGACAGACGCAGCGCGACACTAGTAGCACAATTTCTATGAAAACTTCTTCGATGAAGTTTTCATAGAAATTGTGCTACTAGTAGTATGCGCGTCGTGCTGCCTGTCGCGCCCGCGATATTGCGCCAGTCTGCACGAGCCTTTAACAAACAAATCTAACACCAAAAGCTACCGGATTTGTTGTATGTGACACTTCAAACCGAAAAACAAAATTTTCAGTACTATATCATCATCATTCTCCTGCCCTCATCTCAATTTATTTGTGGTCAGCGCAACATGTCCCTTTCTTCCATACTTCTCTATTAGTTCTCATCTCGGCAGTCACTCCCTTTCAAGCCATATTATCTTCCACACAGTACATTCATCATTTCTTTTTTTTTATCATTTTCTTTTCATTCGTCTTCCCCTACTCGTATAGCCACCCACATGTCAAGTTCTTTGTATAACATTAATAACTTAGGTATATTTCAATAATAATCCCCTATTACATGGGACCTAAGCATAACTAGCGAAATGTGGGTGTACTATAGGTACAGCTCTGACCAACCCTTCGGAGAAAAAAGGCATGATGTCAATAATAATAAAGAAAAGAAAAAGAAAGAAAGAAAAATATTTTATTTGGGACACGCACAAGAAATACAAAAGTAAAAAAAAGAAGCATTTAAAACTAAACTTCGAATAAACAAAAAACAACAAAGAATATTCAATAAGAACGACTTGTGCAATGCCAAAAAGGCTCCTATCTCAGCATAATGCTGCGATATTTAAAAAATAAATACCGCAGCGCTAGTATTCTGATAGGGCCCGCTGTGATGCCACGGACACATCTACGGACACATTGTATAATATATCCCACCAGGGGAATAAAAATTAAATAAAAAGACAATTTATAATTAATAAAATACAGAAGTAAATAAATATATATATATAATAGATGTACAGTAAATATTAAGATTGACTCCGACGCTCGTACTTCACTTGTCCATGCCATAAACTATTGTCTATGGTGTACGACAAGCGAGGGGACGTAGGGATCATACAATTACCGTCAAAAATAATGAATTTACGCAGAAATTAAAGTCGTTCATTTACTTAACTGAATTTAACACCATCTGTCGTCAAATGCAGAACCAAAAAAACGCTTTCAATACACAAAAAAAAACTTTTAATGTTTTACAGAAATAAATTCAACTTCTAATTTTACTAATAATTTTAAAATTATTGTTGGGATATAACAAATCGAATAAAATGTAGTTGAACAGGTGAAAATAAAATAAAATGCCGAAGCATGTTTCTATGTCTGTCTCTGTCGTAACCCGTTGAACAGCGGCTTGCTCTCAAGCTCCCGATTATTTAGAAAAACTGTCAGTCGTGGGGCTGCACGTCAGAAGTGAAAACTTCTTAGCTTCACAAACTTGTAAACATCTGTATATATGTATCTGAGCGTGACGTCACGCGAGTTCAATGCTTTTCCCCCATCCCTCAAGTGCCCAACGTGCCTAAAGAAGTAAAAAAAATGAGTTTTTGTTGTAATTCCAGGCTAAGATTTTTCTGATTGAATGATTCACTTAAAAAAAAAGTGTAAGTTATGTTGGAATTCCGAGCTAAGAATAGGCGATTTCATTGTTTTGTTGTTATTTAAATAATTTGGTAATCGCAAACACTTCTTACTGTGCTATTGTTCGATGAATATAGGTAGAGTTGCTGCTCCTTTCCTCCGAAGGAAAGCCGGCAGGAACGGAGTTGTTAGTTCGCTCTGCAACTTAGACAAGTCGATGGACACCTCATTTACAGGAAAAGTTTAAAAAGAGTACGGATATTTTAGGAGGTTATCAGGTGTACAAAACTGAATAACTTTCCCCAAGGAACATAGGTCAAAATCTAAAATATAAGTCACGTGACCAGTCACTTTGAAAATATTATGATGAAATGAAATGATTTTTATTTCTGTAAGTAGGTTTGTACAAACAATTTTCACGTCAAACATATTTTTTTTTAAACTAGATGAGATCGGCGTTTCCTATCTGACTACTCTGAGAAGAAAGGCAGAAACAAACTTTGTATGAAAAGTCGATATTCAATTTTAAGATTTCGACCTATGTTCCTTTGGGAAAGTTGACTGCATCCTATTTTAGGCTGTAATCAGGTTCATAATAAGGTGTTAATAAGGTGGATATTTCACCCGCACTCCTTTTAAACTTATCTAATATTCAACTAAATCCATCCAACCATTACGATGCGTCAAGGGTTTATTGAATGACACATTCTCATCTGTGCACGAGAATTGCATAGATACCTACTCGTGAAAAACATAACACAGACTTTACTATCGCGCAGTCGGGTAAAAATGTATCATGCATGCAGGAGGATATTTCTCATGAATATCTAAGCTAAACAGAGTTTTACTATGGTCTTCCGTTGCACTATAATTATTGACAGCTGGTTATATGTAATATTCGGTTTTCCAATTACCTGCATACACGGAAGTACATTATTTACACACGAATTTCAAAACAAGGCCTGACGCTGAGCATTTAGGCTCAATATCGGCCTTGGGTTGATCAAAATTGATAAGCATTTTAGGCCCTATACTGTAATATTTAATTGACCAACATAAAGTTATAATACGTTTCAACATTTCTAGGAAAGGTGAAAGAGTAGTACCTAGGTAGGTACATACTGTAGAATTATTAATTCTACAATATTTTTTTTGTATTTATCCTTCGGTGTAACACCACACGTCCAACCTCATTTGTAGATCCCTACTGGCACATCTGTCTATAGTTTGAATATTAATATGGAAATTCTTCAATTTCGACGCAATCTTTGAACGTCAGAAATTTTTCTTCGTGGTGCGTCAAATACCAGATCGCTGTCTTCATCATCTTCTAAAGATGAACGGCAGATTTCATATCGCTTACTTCTTTTTTATGTTTTGTTATAGAAATTGTACCACATATTAAGGCAACTGAGCCATTTATTTTCATGTAAGTGAACTATTTTTAGAAGTTCGGATTAATTAATAATATTAAAAAAAGATTGTAATAACTACACGTATTTTAGTCGTAAACTAAACGCAGTTATGTTGGTATTTAAGCTATGCTCACCATGAGGGTATTACCCGACCTACCCCCTTCTTAAATGAAGTGATATTAAGAATTAATTAATTATAAATAAAATAAATGTACTTACTTAAAAAAAAACTATTAACTGTATTGTTTTATTTACCTACACTCAAAACCCCATCAGGACTTCATCATTATCAAACTGTTGCAGTCAGCTGCTGGACATAGGTATCTCCTAATGCACTCCGCTGAGTGGGTACGATCCTCATCTCAATTTACCTACTTGATATTAAGTAAAACACTACAAAAATAGCGACAAGCAATCTAGAACATATACTTTATTACCGAAACAATGTTTATGTGCCTATAAGTAACAATCTACATTAGCACACTAATACATAACCTTAAAAAATAAAACTGCGTATAACTTTTACATCCCAAGTTCTAAAAATCCAAGAATTTAAAAAGGGCTTGTCTCTCGTATTCACTTCCAATTAAAACAAAAAATATCCCAAAACACGAAATTTTATTAGCTGTACGAAAGTCCCATACAAGCCTGCCGTTCGCCTTTCTTGGACTTTACAAACATTTTTTTTTAAGTCATCACCGTATCGCCATCTCTCGTGTTTGTCTGAGTAAATACTAATAAATTTATACCATTGGTAAGTATTCCCTATAACCTCATTGCGATTGTTGTTTTTCTCACGACTTTTAAGTCGTTAAAAAGTTGCCGTCGCACATATCAAGTCTCATATCGGACTGAGACTTTATACGAGTATGTGCGACGGGAGTTAAGTCCCACGACGAAGTGGTATGTATGTATGTAGTGGTGTGTAGTGGTGTGTATGTCGCCTTTTTATATTTCTTGTAAAGTCCTGGCTGGTAATTTAGTATTTTAACCAATATCCTTTATTTAGGGAAATTACTTCGAATTTACGCGGCGAATATTTTGTGGCTCCCACTCTGCCAGAGAAGCAGGTGGTGCGGGGACTGAACTGGAGCGAGCAGCCCATCGTGTGACCAGCATGACACTAACACACATTATTTCGTCGAAGAATAGACACGGTCTTTCCATACAAAGTGACATTTCGTTTCTCTTTTTTTGACATCCCACCGTAGAAATCTTTCTACATAAAAAAAGACCTACACAAAGATCGTTAGAAACGAAAGACAAGATGACAGATTGTAGAAGGATTTCTACGGTGAGATGTCAAAAACTGAGAAACGAAATTTCACTTTGTATAGAAAGAGCCGTGTCTATTCTTCGAAGAAATAGAGAGTGTCATGCTGAGCCTGCAGCATCATCACAGTGCATCCCATCACTGGCCTGCCCGGGCCGAGCACCACCGGATTGCAGATAATCTTCCAACCCTTTTTTATTTAAACTTCTAATTTGGAAAGCAGCTAACACATTATTGGAATTTTATTTGGTTAATTATTTATTAGTGAAATGCGAACACTGCGTATTTTTAGGTAACGTGGGCGTTTTAAACGCACCTGGTTAGGTTTATTGCAATCATTCTAATTAGGACGTTTTACCACCCACCTAGAACCCTTTTTCTTAACAGCGTTTTTTTAACAGCATCTGGTATACTTTTTTGATCGCTTTGTCTATTTTTAAATTAGGTATAGGTTTTACAAGTCACGTATAGCGTTTTTCATTCAAATTACAACACAATACATACATACATCATCATTTCATCATATAATTTTATCATTCATATCATATCATTATCATTTTAATATGTTTTATGTATATATGTATGTATTTATTGTATATATGTGAATGGTACACCACAGACTACCTGCAGTATTGTCTCTCCTTTCCCCCCTAACCCATCCAAAGGTTATCTTTAAAAGATCGCTTTTAGCGATAAGACCGCCCGTTTTGTCACCCTATGTAAAAATTCTACATTTATAGCTGTAAATTTTATGGTGTACGTAATAAATAGAAATATATTCTATTCTATTCTATTCTATAAATCAAGCCTTCTCCCTATCTGACCTCCACAAACCAATTACTGGGTAATACGATACCCCTTGGTAAGACTGGTAGCCAGACTTTCGGGCTTCTGACTACCCGTAACGACTGCCAAAGATGCACAAATGACAGCCGGGACCAACGGCTTAACATGCTTTCTGAGGCACGGAAGGGTCTTGGTATGTGAAGATGGTCACCCACCCACGGACCAACCGCGGCAAGCGTAGCTTGACCTGATCTATTGACCCGTGCGGCTGTTATTACTTAGCCACAAGCCCCTCACATACATGAGCTTTATATCAAAATATTTGACGAACATGGCCGTAAAATATGCACTTAGAAAGAAGAATTAAAACGAAATAAATATTATATTATTATATTATCTAAGTTATTAGAACAGTGACGGCCCAGTGGTAACGGCCGCGACTTTCGAGTTGTACAGGCAGGCGCATTACTTTGTGTAAATAATTTCATCACCACTGCTCTCTAAACGGTGAAGAAAAACATCGTGAGGTAACCAGCACGTCCTAGAACCAAAAATTCGAAGACATGTGACATCTACCAACCCGCACTAGGCCTGCGTGGTGGATTACAACCCACTCCCTCTCACCGAGAGGAGGCCTGTGTCCCAGCAGTGGGAACGTTATAGGCTGATTGTATATTATGTTATGTAAATATAATTTTATAAATAACGGTAACTGATGGGTATGAAATATTGACTTTTCAATAAAGTCTGAAACTTTTGTGCTGATTTGGATGCATTTAAATTACTTCCGACGATTATTCGAAATTAGTGAAAAACAGTGCAATTTTGCACTCAACACATTTTTGGACTCTGAAATCATCTCAAATCAACGGGAAGTTAATATGAAGTAAACGTCAAGTTAAAAAGCCGAACCAGGGGTTCCGTAGCCGCAGCAGGAGACGCCCAGGGCGTCGGGAATCCCGGGCGGATTTCCGGCCACCGTAGGCGCGGGCTTGCGGACGGTGAGCAATGGGTAGCTCACCGTCCGGTAAGGACCATGCCCGGGTCGCCGGCGCGTTGTATTCCACGCGCGCCTCAAAGAGATGTCGTCAGCACATATAGTAGGGGTCCACTAGGGCCGATGCCTGCTGGGGTCGCGAGAAGGTACAAAAGGGTTACCGAGGCCCCTGGCAACACAGGCAACGGAAGGAATACGGGTGGGTTTTAGTCAGTAAGAGTCTGACACACTCTCTCTGACCATTTATTGTTTGTTAAGTACCTGGTACTTCTTGATAGGCCTACACTATCCTCCCATACCAATTAACACTGTAATTTGAAAACATTGTAAAAGCCAATTATTAAAAAAAAAAGTACCTAGCCGTGGAGTTTCTTGCTGACTCTTCTCCATAGGAAACGACCAATTGGAACCGTGCACCTAGCTTCTGACATTTCATAAGTGCCCATGTAGGATTATGTGAAACAAAATATCATCATCATCTGCCTGCCTTTCCCACCTACGTTAGGGCCGGCTTCCAGTCTATTCGGATGTAGCTGAATACCAGTATTTTACATGGAGCGACTGCCTATCTGACCTCCACAACCCAGTTACTGGGTAAAACGATACCCCTTGGTAAGACTGGTTGTCAGACTTTCGGGCTTCTGACGACCCGTTACGACTGTCAAAGATCCACGAATGACAGCCGGGACCAACGGCTTAACGTGCTTTCCGAGGCACGAAGGGGTCTTGGTCTTGGTCTTGCCCATGTAGATTAGATTTTTTGATTGAACCGTAAAAAGGCTATTCTTTAGCACGACACGTAACGTAACAAGCAACATTTTTGCTGAAGTTTGCATAACATTTGCTGCGTTGAACCATTTAATACAAGCTCCCTGAACTTGCTGCAAGATCTTTCAACTAACATTACTTAGGTACTAACATAATCAGCCAATAATGTTCCCACTGCTGGGACACAGGCCTCCTCTCTTCGAGAGGGAGTGGGCCGTAATCCACCACGCAGGCACAGTGCGGCTTGGTAGATGTCACATGTCTTCGAATTTTTGGTTCTAGGACGTGCTGGTTACCTCACGATGTTTTCCTTCACCGTTTTGAGAGCAGTGGTGATGAAATTATTTACACAAAGTAATGCGCCTATAACTTGGTAATATTGGTAACAACTTTGTAATGAATATTGTGCATTATCTCAAAACCAGATGTCTCAAAACAAATTATAACCACACTCTACCATAAAAATCCTGAGTGCGTCATAATCAGAAAACCTATAACTTTTCCATTAGTCACTTCTACATTACATAACGCCTATAATACGCAGACGCAGATGAGCACCTGCCGATAAACATACGCTATAAAACCACCATTATACCACAGCACATGTATCAGTTGCATAATTACTACATATCACTTAATAACTTATCATTTAAACTTATCTTTGTACATCATAAAACTCACCCTTCATTTTCAACCTTAACTTCTAAATCACAAGGTTCAAGTTGAAAGTGTGAATGTTTAAGTTGGAGTTACGTCGTTATTTTGCTAAGCGGTGATTGGTTCGTGATCGTGCTGCATTGCACAGTTCGAGATGACCTTCAAACGCTCACGCGCAATTTCGTACAGACGCGGTTAAAAGTGTTTTGTGGTATTATTTTATTTCTGACAGGTTTTATGTTAGTTTTTGAGTATTTTAGATCAAGGGAAATAGCACAGTATCTTTTTTGGTACGACAACGCTAGGTATATTTCGAGTGGGTTTGATTAACTATCCGTTTTGGGAGCTGGGGAAAAGGGGGTTTCGAAACTATAGAATACGTGTTCCATAGTTTTGAAGGTCTATAATTTCAAATAGGTAACTCACTTAATTTATGTTTTACAATAACATTTATTCTTTATTTTTTTTTATAAAATAACAACTCGATGACTTCAAGAAAATAGTCTATTAAAAACTTATATTTGCAATCATAAATATTGTAACTTTTCACAACGCTTGAAGTATTCAAATCGAAAAACTTAAATATCGAAAATAACTTGTCAAAGTTAGTACAGGCTTGAGACATTAGAATATTCCATTAAAGTTAAAGTTATGATTTTAGTTAGTGAGTTAACTAACGGGCACAACTTTCAGGAACTCTCATAGCTGAGAACTTTAAGTTCATATGAAGACGAGAGTGTGCTTTCCAGTGTGGTAGGCTATGCGATAATATGGCTGGCGATATAACTATTTTGTGGTAAACGGGTGTTTAATGATTAAAAAAAACTTTCTTTATTTGCTAAATTAATCTAACGACCTTACGCAATATTTTTCTATTACAGTTTTATCAAAGAATGTAAATTAAAATAATACATAATAAATTAGTTGTTAGCTTATACGGAACTGATTCATCCTGTCCCCCGTGCTAGTATACGGTGGAACAGTTTTCCTCGAATGATATTTCTACTCTTTTTTCAATGCAAATCCAGTGTCCACCCGTTTGCGAAAAATATATTTATCTGGGTCTGCACTTGATGGGTGGAGAGGGAGAGGAAGGCAAAAGAAAAGATGGATGGATTGTGTGAGGAATGATATGAAAGAGAAGGGAGTGAATGATAGCATGATAGCTGACAGGGCAGGATTGAAGAAAACGTGTTGCGCCGACCCCAAATAACATGGGACAAGGGCAGGAAAATGATGATGATCTGGGTCTGCACTTAGTTTTCACCTTCGTAGTTTTTTTTTTGAGTGATCACTAACATAAATTTTGTTCCCATTTATAAAACTACTTCAAAAAGGGAGGAGGTTACTCTATGAGTTCTGATGAGTGTGTACTACCAATAGGAATCGCTTGCTGTATGATGCCCTTGAAGTTTCGTTTAGTTCCTCAGTCAGTATGCTTTTAACGACTGTCTCTCTCTTTTTCTACATATGTCGTCAGAAGAAGTCAGCTTTTCTTTTTGCCCCTTTACCCTTTTCTTTCTCCACAGTTTTAAATTCAATAGGGCAACCTGTGGAAGTTAAAACTTTCTTGTCAGAGATATCTACGGATAACAGTAACCAGTCTATTCGTTACTAGAAACTGTATAGCTGTAGATATTTTTATTTTTACGCAATTACACCGCAGAACTTAATAGCAATGCTGCAGTCGATTGCAATGCTTTTCACCTTAACAGATCAGTCACGTTCATTGCATTACAACGTCAAGTTGTTGAACAGACGAATATTTTTCAAACATAAGAAGCAGTGCATGACAAAATGAAAGGCATTGCAACCGACGCCATTTTATGTGTTACGCAATCACCCCGCTGTTCTATTACCATAGATCTCGTACCTTCAACACTACAGCATAATCTTCCAGCTCTGTTCAGCATTGTACGTAAATAATGGCATGCGGCTAATCTTCGCGAGATTGAAAGCAATTGGCGGAATTAAATAATTGTTGTTATACCATTAAATAAATCCGTATTACGTTTTGCACTGAATCACGTTGGGATCACGTCGACACGTCTATTGTAGTACGTTTTTCGTTATTCTGGAGTATTCTTCGTCTCTTTATGACCGACTGATTTTTGCAGATATATTCTTTTCTATACAGTTTATTATTAGGAACGATTTAGATATAACTTAACAAATGACACGAAAATAGCTGCAAAAGCAAAATACTGTGATGTAGCTATCAACGCCCAACACAAAATAAATGGAAGACATTTGTTCCAGACTTTTACATATCTGTGAAGTCTTATAATAAATTAAGAATACAAATGAAAAGATCACTAAAAGTTTGTATGTATAAAGAGTGAGGGAGTGTGTGAGTGTCAAACTCAAAAACTCAAACTCAAAGGATTTATTTCAATTAAACCATTTACAGGCACTTTTGAATTGTCATAGAGTCGGTCAGTTAGAAATATGAAGCTAGTTGCCCATTCCAAAGAGTAGTAGGTACCTATGGAGAAGAACGGGCAAGAAACTCCATGGACACTCTTTTAAATTATATTGATACTTAAAGATTAGTTCAAAAATAATGTTGAAAGTATAACTAAATGTAAGGACGATGTAAAATAAAATAAAGTCTTGTAGTGTGAGTCTTGTAGTGTCTTTTCTTAACGACGAACAAGTGATTGGATTCATCTAATAGTCACCGTCAGCTAAGCAGTGTTTTGATAGATATTTAAAAGGTTTTCCAATTGTGGGTAACTGAGCTCGATCCTTAGCTACTGTCATCCATTGTAGAACCTTCTCTACAGTATAAAGATCATAACTATAGAATATCTTATTCACAGCATTTTTGCACCATTTTATTGCCATTAGCCGGAGTAACCCTAAAAGTAGGTTATTACCAAGCATCGCATTGTCCCGTATCGCATAGCTTAACCTACGCAGGACAGAGTTCCGATTGTGGAGCGATAGTGTGTTAAATTTACTCCAAGTTCTCTTCAAGTTGATCGTGGCTTATGAACCGATTTATGAAACATAGCGTGCTAAGTATTAATATGATTTGATTATGCGACTGAAACCCAAATTAAATCTTGCTCTTTAAGGATACAGACATGTTGCTGACTTCAACAGACTTTTGTCTGGAATTGATATTGGCATAAACTGTCTAATGTACTGCCTTTATTGGTTCAGGCGATTCTATTCAGACATTTCAGGGCTCATCCGAGACAGAGACATGACTTTACATGCCTTCCGCGTGAGACAATAAAAAGCAATTCGATATTCGAATAAGTTTTTTTTTTTTGTTAAAACTTTCATACATAATCTTAGTTGAGATTCCAAATTTAAATCTTATGATTAACCAGCGGGTTATTAATAATAATATTGAACTTTTTTTAGACTTCAAGGGTGCTGATTTTATAAAAAAAAACCTAAAAGGGGGCCTCCTGTTTAGGTTTTTTTATGAAATCAGCACCCTCCTTGCGTAAGATACTTTTACATTACAATCCGAAGGACTTTTAAGGTAATTCCTAACCCATTGCTTCATATATTTGAAAAATCCGTCTGCTCGACAACGTAGATAAGGCAATGAATGTTGTCGTAATGTCAAAATTAATGGGATTGCAATTGTTAGTATATTACGCAATTACCCCGCAGGTCTTCCGGTTTCCCAACATACCCAACACACTCTAGCATATATTTTTCTTTATATCTAAAAATAATAAATCATTATTAATTAGTTTCTCACTAAGTTAATGATTAACACTTGTGCGCTCAACTGTACTGGTCGGTCGACTATGTAAGTTAGATGTCAAGTACAGTCGCCCGCTTATGTAAGTGCCAAGTTATCTTTGTTTACGTTTCAACTGCGGTGGGTGCTGGTTCTTTTGATCTTTACAAAGAGAAATATGACCATAGGAATGATAAGGTTCCCATGTAATGTTATTTTTTATATAGTGACTTCTAGAATTATTATTTTAGGATTATTTGTTATCGAAACATAGAATTCAACACGATCATCGCTATACGTGAATCAACTTACTAAGGACCAACAGATAGTTTAGTTTAATAACCTTAAAACTAATATAACCTAGATTATATACAATAATAATATGACGACTACAGTTTTGAGCCGTTTGGGGTCGAAGCGCTCGGATCATGGAGCCCGAGTGCGCGTCTCCTTTTTAAGGAAATTTCTCGCCGACTGGTCAACACTTGACGTGACCCAGAGGGCTGGCTCGTTCTTTGGCTAAAGAATTAGCATTGCCATGCAACTTAAATTGCCAGTCTTCTGGGCACGTTTCCGGATGACAGCAATGCGGACGAATACTACGACGTCTAAGAGTGTCCTTTTATTTTTTGTATTTATTTGTATATTTAGTTAGTAATTGAATTTAGTTGCTAGTGTAAATAGTCAGTAGCGTCATTATGTTGTATAAACTTACTTCATTTTACTTGTATTTATTGTGATGTCAAGACTCAAGGTACCGTCCCGTTGACCGCCAGACTTCGGATACCTAAGTTCTTATGCACCAATGGTGTATCACGCGGCATTTCACAAGTTACTATGATGATTTACTATGTGGTTTGACAAGTTACTTAAAAAACGTCCCTGTGATATCATCATCATCATCCTCCTGCCCTTATCCCAATTTATTTGGATCGGCGCAACATGTCCCTTTCTTCCATACTTCTCTATTAGTTGTCATCTCGGTAGTCACCCCATTTCTAGCCATATCATCTTTCACACAGTCCATCCATTGTTTCTTTGGTCTTCCCCTACTCTTATAGCCATCGACATTCATACTTAAGACTTTCCTCACGACATTTTCCTCATTCCTCCGCATCACATGCCCATACCATGCCAACCGATTTCCGCACAACTTTTCAGTCACCGGTGCTACTTTCAAACTTCCTCTTATGTACTCATTTAACCTTTATTTTATTACCCTGCCACGGCTTATTTTAATTTTTGAATTGCTTTTTTTTGTTTTGTTAATCTTTTTATTACAGACGCTATTACGTTTTGCATCGTTCTCACATGTGTAATTTCAAAATGAATGATACAAATTGAAAACATGAAACAATATTTTGTAACCATAATACGTCGATTTAAAAGAGTGTCCGTGGAGTTTCTTGCCCGTTCTTCTCCATAGGTACCTACTACGCTTTTGAATCGGCAACTAGCTTCATCTTTCTGACTGACCGACCGAACCCTTGACTATTCAGAAGTGCCTGTAATTGGTTTATTTGAAATAGATGCTTAGAGTTTGAGTTTGAGTTTGACCCTGTGATATATACATTTATTGCCTCTGGCTCGACCGCGTAGACTTGAAAAGTTGTCCTAATAGATTCACAGTGAGGATACGGTGGATCGTGATTTCGTGTATCAATTTCAAATCATACACGTAAACAGAGATAAGTAGCGTTGCCTCTAGCAATGGCTTCGGCAGGATGAATTATTAGTAGATTAATTGATTGATACGCAAACATCCAGATTCTGAATAATTACCTGTGGGCTATGTGAATATCGGCATCGGTATCGGTAGCAATACAGGAAACTAATACTGCTCGCTCGTGGATTTGAATATGGTCACTATTAGACTTGATCAGCTAAATCTTACTGCAGATGCAGCTAAATACAGGGTTATTTTAAATTGACTAGTAAACTCCACAAGCGCGATGGTTATCAATATCTTAACACAACAAAATAAAAAATAAAAATATTTGTTGTTTTTATTCACGAGTCACGAATATAAATATTGATGGATGGAGAGGGAGAGGAAGGCCTAAGAAAAGATGAATGGATTGTGTGAGGAAGGATATGTAAGAGAAGGGAGTGATAGCGTGACGGTCGACAGGGGAGAATGGACGAAGATAACGTGGTGCGCCTACCCCTCGTAACATGGAACAAGTACAGGAGGAAAGATGATGTATTGACGTTGTGCGCATACTGGTCCGTCATGCCCCTACCTCAATGATATCTGATTAATATATATACCACTACATGAGGTTTTCTTAAAACGCTGAAGGGAAATATCGAACGAAAATCGGCATGTCCTTGAACAAAAAAAAAATCGAAGACATGTGACATCTACCAACTCGCACCGTGCACGCGTGGTAGATGACGGCCCACTCCCTCTCACAGAAGAGGCCGGAGCCCAGCAGTGGGGTTAATTATAGGCTGGCTATGTTTATGAGCATAGAATTTGTGCCTATACGAGACAAGAAGACCAAAACTATTTAATAAATTTCAGCTTTTATTTGTACCCTATTTGAAGTTGTACTTATCGTACTTCGATCTGTATAAACTCAGGCGCATTCTAACCGGGGCGAGGTCTAACAGTCGTGCGATAAAAAGTGACGGGGTGCAAGTTCATGTCTGCCTTTATGAGCCTTTCTAAAGTCACTAACATTTACAGTCTAGACCATTTACTAGGCAGCCTATAAAGGCTATATTTTATTTCGTAGATACAGTCAGCCCCGAAAAGATGTATACACGGATAAGGAACCATTTTATTGTTAACAACTTTGTTCCCTAAAATTGTATCCACCATATAGGTACAAAACGTAGTATGCAATTTATTTTACCGAAACAAAGTTGTGGCGGCATCTACAGCGCCACATACGAACTACGCATCACACTGACGTCACGCAAAATCCTGCATCGCGCAAGCAGAGTTTACCGCGCAACTAGCATATATACAACATCCCGACATCAACGGTGGGGCAGTTGCCCACCAGACACGACACCCGTCTGGTCAGAGGATCCTCCCTTTTCTATGGAGGATGAGTGAACTTTACACCCTGTCCTCATGCCTCTATACTGGTGACCCCGAGTATGAACGTCAGCGCAGCCTTCGTGCAACTACATCAGCATGACGTCATCATCATCACTTCCTCAAGCTTTCGAGCGGCGAGTCACACAGCCAGCTAGCACCCACGGCTTCAACAGGTATCCTGACCACCAGCATGCAGCGACCGCGCATACCTGGTCATCACCCTAAGCCTCACCAGCAACCTTGGCACAGCACACTGCACTTTCGGCCGGTCAACAAGCAGAGCTCCTCAACCCTCTCCTGGTCGACGCCAGCAGTCAGCCTTCAACCCGGCGCTGTACCACGTCCGACTCACTGGAGCATAACGCAGCGCCACCCCGACTCACTGGGGCATCACCGCAGACAGTTCCGACCCACCGCGAACTATGCGACAACCGGTTCCGACCCACTGGAACCCCACCTGGCACTGGCAAGCATCGCAAGATACACGACTCAGCCCACTATCGACCTCCGGTCTCCGGAGGGGAGTGATGTGGCGGCATCTACAGCGCCACATACGAACTACGCATCACACTGACGTCACGCAAAATCCTGCATCGCGCAAGCAGAGTTTACCGCGCAACTAGCATATATACAACATCCCGACATCAACGGTGGGGCAGTTGCCCACCAGACACGACACCCGTCTGGTCGGAGGATCCTCCCTTTTCTATGGAGGATGAGTGAACTTTACACCCTGTTCCTCATGCCTATATAAAGTAAACTTTCTGTCCCAAAACACCTACATACCCTTTTTTTTTGTGTGGGATATCATCAAATAACTTCTTCCGCTCTGGGCGGAGCGGGAGGGTGTGTCAGACTCTTACTGACTAAAACCCACCCGTATTCCTTCAGTTGCCTGTGTTGTTAGGGGCCTCAGTAACCCTTTAGTTCCTTCCCGCGACCCCGGCAGGCATCAGACCTATTGGACCCCTACACTTGTGCTGAATCTACATACCCTATGACCAAAACAATGTGATAGTTCCAGAACAAGGTAAATAACAACAACGTCATACGACTTATATCGATTGACACGTCTTTAACTTCGTTTAACAGAAAACAAGAATTTTACTTGTCTTATTAATTTCATGCATAACATCACTGACGTGTTTTTAGATTTGAAATACAAATAGGTAAATCATGAATGTTCATAACGGATATTGCTTAAGCTTTTTAAGGTGGTCACTCACCGGGTATTCGTGTATAATTAACATTCCATGATTTGATTTTGAGCAATGCGTCCACCTCACCTCACACCTCATCTCGAAGTTGAACTTTTGAACTGAAAGAACTTTGCGATTTGTTTACCTAGTTATTGAATGATTACTGTTTACATATTTGTGAAACGTATGGTTACTTGGTCATAGAGTGTTAGGTATAGGTGTTTTGGGCAAATAGTTTACTTTTTTTGATAAAATAAATTGTATACTTACTATGTTTTTTACCAAAACAAAGTAAACTTTTGTCCCAAAACATCTACATAGCCACCATATGACCAAAACAATGTATACAGTAATAGTTCCAGAACGAGGTTAATAAAACTGACAACGTCAAATGACTTATACACGTCTTTAACTTCATTTACTTAATAGAAGAGCAAAAATTTGTTTTTGCTCTTCTGTGTGGTCTTTCCTCAAAAGACCATTTCGGACACCAACCTACATGGTCCTCAAATGATTTGACCAAGATTATGTCCGAATATACACATTGACATTGATGAATTTTATTTATGCAATGACATGAATATTTACTCTGTGTAGTATTATATTGTTTTAATTATTGTAAATGTGAAGACTATGTGGATCATTGTTTAATTTTGTTTTATTCTCAGTTAGTTTTTAACATGGTCTGGCAGTTTTGAGTATTTTTTGCGGCCTAGCCAAATGTCCTTTCTTTAGTATTGTTCGTTGAATCGTTGAGCTCCTTTAGTTATGAGTTGAGCTGCACAACGACTGACAAATGCGTGCACTGACTGGACAGGTCCACTCAATCTGTGTGGTTCTTTCATCAAAAGACCATTTCAGACACCAATCGATATGGTCTTCACATGATCTGACCAAAATTATGTCTGGACTTTAAAAGAGACTGTGACCTCTGAGTTTGTTTCGGCCTTTCTTCTCAGAGTAGTCAGATAGGAAACGCCGGCTTCATCTAGTTTAAAAAAATATGTTTTGACGTGTAAAAGTGTTTGTAAAAACCTGCTTACAGAAATAAAATCATTCATTCATTCACTCTTTTCATTTCATTTCGTACCTGTACGGTGCATAAAATGCCATGGAACAATGGTTGTAAACAATAAAATAGTTCCTTGTCCGTGTTACATATTTTTATGTCTGCAGCGTTTGCACTCATTAGTTATTCATTACCTAAGGCACCCACAAACAAACAACAAACCGGCAAACGAATGAGTGTTTGAAAAAAAAGAATGTGATTTTGGAATGTATTATGGTCATAAGAAAACAAATGAATTGTTATGTTATCTATGGTTATTACACATAATTTTGCAAATCGAACAATGTCCAAGTGTGGATCATCTATCGATGAATTACATTGAAAGCAAGTAAATTCGGTTTTGTGGTCACTAGAGCCTGACCGAATTATTTTTCGGATTTCGGCAATATTCAATCGATCCTATCCAATTTCGGCAATTATCGTTTTCACCCGAAAAAAAAATATAATTTTCTTCGGCAGTGGCCTTTAATTATTGATATTTTATTATTAATGCCTTTGTAAAAGTATGAAGTTTCGTGTGATTGAAGTTTAAAGTTTTAAACAGCAAAAATAATGATTAAAAGATTGACACTGTATTTCTTTTACTTTTACCAAATAAAACCCTAACGCCAAAGCAAAATATCATATATTTTTCGTTTTGTTTTCGGTTTTCGGCTGAAAATACAAATCAGTCCTTTATTTTTGTATTCGGTCAAAAAAAAAACCGTTTACGGTGGACTGTAGTGGGGTTTAAGGGGTTGAATGAGGTTCAAAGTGAACGAATAATAAATACTTAGACAATGACTCGCATAGTTGATTGAAAGGACAGGGCTTTAATAGTGTATTTTACTATATACGAGAAAAAATCTATAAATATATTATTGAGATAGTTTAGGCAAAAAGGTGTCGGAAAATGTTAGTTTTAGTTCATAAAATAACAAAATAAATTTTAAAATTCAATTCAACGTTTTCAGTTTTTCTAATCTTTAACAGATTAGAAAAAACCATGAAATAGTAGCCGCCATGTTATTACGTCATACGGCTATGTTAACAAAAACGTGTCAATTATCATACAAAGATCAGCGTATTTGTTTTTATAGCCCAGTGAAAACAACATGGCGGTCACTGCGTCCAGCGTTTTCGTCAACCTACGCGCGAAATTTAAAAATGTAAAATTTTAAATGCATTTTTGCAACTTATCGATTGAATAAAAATTTTGTGATTTTGTTTTGGGCATATTAGCACTATAGAATTTAATTAAGACACTTTTCAAAAATGGGTGTAAGACCCTATTATTTTTCAACTGCTTTGTTCTGAGATACCTACTAATTAAAGGTTATAACCTTTAAACACTCATATAAGATCACAACTGTATTCCCCGAAAGGTTAGGCAGAGGTGTACTTATAGTATATTCACATTTCGCCAGTTAGTTTTTAGTCCCACGTACAAGATATAAGTTTTTAAATATTTTCTTACTTAAGGGTGAGGTAATCGCCATTGACCTTGGACATAAAAATGCACGTCGCGCTCACGCCGTGCCGACGTTCGGTTTAAAAGGGAATATTTATTTTTTGTAACGAAAATATGAATATTTGAAAATCACAGATATAATTATAGATCATAAAATAGTCTATTCATGCAAAAAAAAAACACGTAAATATATATATTAAGTAGTTTGAAAGTAATATCGTTTTTTCTGTTCCGGGTAGACCTTCCTGAATTTATTTCATAAAGTATTTTACTCCAATACTTAAATATTCACATATAGAATCGATGTGTATGCGTTCTAGGTTACCATACATTTGCATAACTTACTTGCATTATATTAAGGCGTAATAACAGATTTCAAAGTTACTAAAATCATATATCTGCGCCTTAAGACGCTGACAACACCTAAACTGCGGTCACTGTCAGATTGCATAGAAAAGAAAGAGAAGCGCAATGACACCACGCTTGTAATTTATTGCAAAATATGAAGCAATTATCTATTTATTCAAAATTGAGTTGAGTAATTTAAAAATAAAAAACAACCAAGTTCTGCATTCAAATAAGACGTTCTTGTTATTAATTAAATACGTAACGTGTGTTGATATTTAATGCAGATATTTTGGATTAGAACTCAAGGTAAGAGGTTACTTTAACGTTAGTTTCTATCGAGATTTTTATCAAAACGTGTTTTGGTAACAACCAAGATCTTGGAAATATGTTTAAAATTAACATATATTTTTTCCGCTACCACAAACTATACAGATTTGGCAATTTTTTTTCTTAAGAGTAGCCTATTTTGGTCAATTGGGTCTTGTTAGCGCCTTAAGTTGTTGAATCAACAAACACGGGAATCCTAACTTAATATTATAAATGCGCATGTGAGTTTGTTTGTTTGTAACGCTTTCACGGCTAAACGGCTGAATTTATTTTGATGAAATTGGGTATGAGGATACTTTAAACCCTGGGGAAGAAAATACGCTACTTTTTATCGACATACCACGCTAGCGAAACCAGGGACGGAAGTTAGTTCAACATAACTGGCGAAATGTGAAATGGGTATATCTACTAGGTATACATTTGTACCTACTCCTTCAGGGTAAAGGCTCGTACAAACTGGGGCGATATCGCGGCCGCGACAGGCGTATTGCTTCCTGTCGCACCCGCGATGTCACGCTGCACGAGCCTTAATACAGGTGTGATGTCGTGAAGGTGCTATTTTGACTACTTGCGATATCATTATGCAATCTCTTATCACCCACTTCCCTATACAGGGTGGCGAGGTCAAAGGACAATAAATTAAACTTCAGGTTAAAGGTCAGATGCGTAGTACTCGCAGCCGGCGTGCGTGTATGACCAGATGTATGAACGTAAACGAAGCAAAAGGAGTATGTAAGGAGCGTAGCAGTTGGCGTTCTATAGTTTCTGCCTACCCCCATGGGAAGAAGGCGTGAGTGTATGTATGTATGTATGTATGTATTAAACTTCGTATATCTAACTAATGAAATGTTCCCAATGACTGATCTAACGGCTGCCGCTGAAAACCAGCGCTGGAGCTCGGTCTCGCATAGGGTCGCAGCATTAGGCTGAGCGATGGCCGTTTTGCGTGGATGTGACGAATATTTTCCCCAACTTGCTATTTTTTAGGGTTCCTTAGTAAACAAGGAACCCTTATAGTTTCGACATGTCAGTCTGTCTGTTTGTTCTCGGCTTAACTCAGAGACTTTAGAGTACTAGAAAGCTGTAATTTGGCGTGGGTATACATATTAATCACGCCGACAAAGTGCGGGTGATTTTTTTTTCGTCTATCCCATGGTGTGGGTAGATAGGCTGTTAAAAAATATTGCGGGTCTGTGAAAACCATTTTTCGATTCAGGGATCCGTTTGCGTATTATTAAGCTTTAAAGTAAAATTTATTAGAGTCAAGTGTCCCCTCCCGCCAGCTAAATGGTTGGTTTTGGAAATGTGAACATAATCATGGCAGTATTATATATTACGAAATTGAAAGGAAAACTATCACAGCTAAGTAAGCTTTACAAGCTAACGAGTAATAGTCGACCAACTTATATTTGCAGTTGGAGAATTGACCGTGACGTATATCGATGTATGGGAGAACATGTTGGAGGGACAGGCGTGTAAATAGCCGTGTATCCTTGCGGGTCGAGGACGACAGAAAAATTATTATCTGGAATGCATAATAATTCAATTTGCCTTTTTTTGAGCAAACTTTCAAAGAGGAATTGGTGACGGTCAGGTGGCGTTTGTAGCCTAACTCCAGCAAATAATGCAAAGCGGTACCTGTGCTTCTCCTGGCGAAAGTCTTGAAGAATCCTTCTGAGCAGGTGGCCACCTTGCTTGCCCGTACACTGGTCACTTGAAAGTCTATAATTTGGATTTAATCGGACGCGGGTTATTATTTTTAATTTTGAAAACGTAACACAGTATATCCCCCAGGATTACGGGATAACGTAATAAAGTTTAGCGGTTTTGCGGGCGCGATGAACTGAGATTGAGAAAACGTGGTTTGCGGTGAGACGAAATGCTTCCGTTCGGCGCCGGTGCACTATGACGTCTGACAGCCATCATTAGCTGTCACTAGCCGCAGGATTCTCTAAATCCCGCGACACACAATATCCGCGGCTGCAATATAAGCCTAAGACAGACTACAGACACCTTATAAACCGTCCACAATCAAAAAAATGTAAGGGGCAATAACTTGCCACACCACATGTTTTGGGTTAAATTCATTTCAACTACGGAACACTTCATTGTGTGTGGTTCAACACGCACTTGGCTGTATTTTGTATTTGTGTTCCTTCTCTGCGTCATATTTACCGCAAATAAACATATTTTCTTTCTTTCTTTTCTTTCTTCTTTTCCCAGTCTACGAACAAAAATTCAACCAAATACAACATAATGTCCAATTAGTTACTATAGTCTTCTGAGTGGCAGAACCCATAGTCAAGCCATCACTACTATTTCGATTGATGAAAAAACTTTTCTTTTAAGGGGGCTACAGAACTTAAACGCAATTTTTATAAGTTTTATAATGCCCTAAAGTATATGATCCACTGCAGTAAACAAAATCAGAAAAACATATGATATTCTTAAGGATATATGCTAGGTAGATAGTGTGTTGAAAACATAATATAACTAATTTGATACGATAGAAAAAAATCACGAAGATACCTCAAAAAAAATATTTTAACGATTAAAAACCATACTAATATACATACACGCAATCATTCTGATTTTTTGTCAGATTATTCTACAAGCAACATATTAGCATAATAGTGTTTTATTTTTTTTATACAATTGCTAGCTTTTTTTGTAAATCGATAATTGCTTCATATTTTGCTATAAATTACCAGCTTTGTGTTATCGCGCTTCTCTTTCTTTTCTATGCAGTCCGACAGTGACCGCGCTTTATGTGTTGTCGGCCAAGAGGCCTAAAGAAGTTTGCACTTAAGAAAGTGCAAACTTCTTTAGGCGCCTTGAGCGAATTTTGGGAGGAGAAAAACTTATGGGTTCGCATCACCGACATGGCCGCGCCGACTTGCTGTAGTAGCAGTACTGAAGTAAAATTGACCACGTGATAAGCTTAATTTGTGATACAGTTTAAATAGTGTTTTAGATAAGATCATTATTTTATTGAAGGGAAAACTTCTTTAGGCGCGTTGAGTTTTCTGTCAGATTTTTTTTTTGTTTAACTGTTTTATTTGACTTTTGGTATTTGATGGTTTCAAAATATGTGCACTAGTATTGTTACTGTTTTTACACGACTGTCCAAGAAGGAGTGTAATGAGCAGTGATAGGAATAGGTAGTGCCTATTAGCCTAAACTTCGAAGAACAGAGACAAGAAACGGAGACTTCCTTAGGACTAAATTATTTCCGGCACATCTGTCTCGAAATTTCGAGACAACACTTAAATACATTTAAAAAAATGTGTTATTTGGAATAAGTAATTCGTCTATATTTATCTAAAGTTTGTTGTCCCTTTGTGTTTCGGACCTTTAACGTGCCTCTTGACACTACTAAGTTTAGCTGTTATACTGCTCTCGCACTTAGAACAGTAAATCAAATTACTGGCCGGGTCGTAATTAATTTAGGATGAAGTCCAATCCAACTTTGTACTGTTGCTTTCTTAGGCTTGTTCGCCATCTCCAATATTACTGGTCTCCAAAAAGATGTACGATGGCAAGTACCTAAAATAAAATAAAATTTTAAGTTTTCCATGCCTCAAAAGGAATAACGAACCTTTATAGACACAGGGAGGTGGAAAGGAAAGCGGGAGACGTGCGCGCATTCCAGCTAGGTGCATCGATTGTATCGATTTAAAGATTTTATTCTTTCATTTTACGCTCTAATAAAGAAAAACGGTTAGATAATATGAACACGCGTAACATCATTGTTATTGAAATTTTTTTTTCGCATTTTAGTCAATGCGCAAAAGACATATTCCTTTTTGGTTCAAACATTAAAAGAACCGGCCAGAAAAATAATATATTTTGATAGAATTCGTCCACCTTAGCAATTCTTTATGACACCAAAGATATAACATTACTATGCTTGGTAGTATTGAAGTTCACTTTTATATTTGAACCAAAAGTTAAATGCGTATGTTTTTTTTCTTTAACTACGTTTCATACACAATAATTATCTTAAAAAATCCACTAAAAAATATCAAGTTCATACAATTGCATATCAATCTAGACTGTCAAATTGCTAGTTTAAGATAAAATAATATATACATTAATGTTCTTCTTTATATCTAACTTACTGTTTGTTTCCCTACAAGAAATAAAATAAATAACTTTAGCCAAAACATTAAAAAGTAATAAATGTTGACTTACCGTATTATTTGATGTAGACAGACAGGAACAATGTTATTGCAGCAAATCGTAATCCATAAATTCAAGCCAAAGTAGTCGTATTAAGAAGATCCAATGAACCAAAAAACGAGCGAGGGTGAAAAACAATATTCACAAAAACAATACAGGAAGATGCGCACTTAACAAACCGAAGTACAGGATTGAAGTGAAGGTAACCTGCGCGCACGCGGGGCGGTAAGGAGTAGGGGGGGAGGGGGTATGTAGACCCTCCCCGCGCCGCACAGGTATGCGACCATGGCGGTTAACTTTTGTAATTTCTAAGAATAGATAACGAAACGCGCTGCCGTAAAATGTGATAATGTGATACCATTATTATGCAATTATTTTAATATCATGCACATTTTTAAATATACTTTAGAAATATATTTCATTAAGATGAAAGAAAAAAAGGTATTTGTATTTTCATTTGTAACTAAATATTTGCACATCATGTATAACGGTAAAATGTAAAGGGACCTCATTAATATTAAGATCATACCACTTTGTATACCTACATTCTGGCAAATAAATGAATTATTTATTTATTTTAAATACCGATAAAATCAAAATCAAAGCATTTATTTCAAATAGACCATTTACGGGCACTTTTGAATAGTCAAATGTCGGTCAGTCCAAGAAAAGTGAAGCTAAATTGCACGTTCCAAAGAGTAGGTCTCTATGGAGAAGAACGTGCAAGAAACTCCATGGACACTATTTTAAATCATATTATTTATTTTACACTTGAACTTTAGAAATCTCATTAAACGTAGCCGAGAGTGAGCTAGAAAGAAGATATTTACTTCGAAACGTGTACGGCTTCTTATTCAAACATTGTGATTCATTGTGTATTACGATCAACAAGTCATTTACAAAATATTCTCCAAAAAAAATTCAGAAAATTTTATGGTTGTAACGACTGTGTATGTTATTTATTATGATATATCTAGTCGCAAACTTTAGGTAAATATAGACGAATTACTTATTCCAAATAACATTTTTTTTTAATGTATTTATGTGTTGTCTCGAAATTTCGGGACAGATGTCTCTGAAAAAAAGTTAGTCCTAAGGAAGTCTCCGTTTCTTGTCTCTGTTCTTCGAAGTTTAGGCAAATAGGCACTACCTATTCCTATCACTGGTAATGAGTTAGGGTTCATGTATGTATGTATTTATTTATGTGAGTTTTTTGTGCCACCATCACTTTTAAATGCCACAAAAGATTTAGATGTATGGGGTATCGTTAGAATCCTTACATCATCCCGAGTACAAAAATCGGCGGCAATATGGCTCTATTTTCAAATGCTCTATTTTCAAAAAAAAAATCATCATCTGCCTGCCTTTTCCCAACAACGTTGGGGTCGGCTTCCAGTCTTACTGGATACAGCTGAATACCAGTATTTTACATGGAGCGACTGCTTATCTGACCTCTACAACCCAGTATCAGGGTAATACGATACCCCTTGGTAAGTAGTGTAGTGACATAATCTACTCATTACAATGTTGTTTTTTATGAGTTGTATTGCAATAAGTGGTTAGCTAGCGACCTCGACAATTGATCATACTATTCTTGCCTGAGCAACCGGCAGCAAGTTCGTCATGCTCCCTTAGATGTCACCTGCGGTAGCGTCGGGGGTCGGGTTGCCTCCTTCCCTTCAATATGGCGAGGAGGGTGATGGCTGATCTTTTCGTTATGTTGCTTGTGGTGACAAGTCGTCTTGCTAACCATGGTTTTATTATTGTTATTAGTAATTAACTGTTTTTTTTTATTTTAATTCAATGGTCTTGTTAATTGACTTCGAGTTACAGCTATAGCCTTGTTTAAGCGGGCACGCCCTTTATGCCTGGAGGCTTTTATTTAGGTATTAAGTTGTTTACTTTTTTATGTTGTAATTTTTATTTCTGCTTTATTACAGTTTTCATTGTTTTGTTGGTATATTGGCGTGTGCTAGCTAACATATGGCAAGTAATTTAATTTAATGTGTTTCGTATAATTACTTTGCATAAGATTTGTATAGAATCAAGTTAATCTAAATAAACAGACAGGTGTGCTGCTGGACAGTTTGTTGCGCCACTTCTTCCCAGCTAAAGCATTAAGAAGTGGTGAGGGCGGGCGTTTTTGGGGGACTGTCTTATGTAATTTTGACGTTCAAAAAGTGCTAATTCTCAGCCTAGTTTGAATAAATAACTTTGATTTTGACTTTCGGGTTTCTGACGACTCCTAACGACTGTCAAAGATCCACGAAGGACAGCCGGGACCAACGGCTTAACGTGCTTTCCGAGGCACGGAGGAGTCTCGGTATGTAAAGATCCATCCATGGACCAACCCCGGCAAGCGTAGCTTAACCTCCTCCTCAGAGACGAGCTCCTCAAGAAGTGTTCCACAGAATGGATACTATAAACAATCTCATGCAGTTGGAGGCATCTTCTTAAATTGAACAATAAAGACCAAATGCCTCCGACTTCATGAGATCGTTTATAGTACATATGTCTTCTCACAATTGTTTATGGTGGCAAGAAGACACTTCAAGTAAGTTATATAAATCTTTTCCATCCATCTTTTTAGGGTTCCGTAGTAAACAACAAACCCTTATAGTCTTGCCATGTCGGTTTGTCTGTCTGTCTGTCCCCGCTGTAGCTCAGAGACGCGTAGTACTAGAAAGCTGTAATTTGGCAAGTGTACATATTAATCACGCCGACAGTGGTAAAATAAAATATAACGGGTAATATTCGACCAACTTAAATTTTTAGTTGGAGAATGGACCGTGACGTATATCGACATGTTTTTCAATTACAATAAAATAGTATTTTTGGGATAAATACATCCTATCATTCCCATCTACGGAACTATTGTGCGTGGTCCGACACGCACTTGGCAGGTTTTTTTTTTTAATTCACTATTTAAGCAGTTGGGTTTTTTGATTTTTTAAATTTAATCTTTTATTTACATTATTTATCATTTATTGTCTTTTGTCGGCCCTACATCGTGTTACTAGGAAGTCAGATAAGCAGTCGCTCGCCAACATAGTAGAGAGAAGGCTAGGTAGATTTTTGTCGTCCCCACATGGCACATCGTTCACAAAACACACAGCAACACATTTTACGAACGTGAGAACAAAATCGTTTTGAAAATATATCAATGTCAGTGTAAGTAAAGTGATGCCCGTGTATGAAAACAAACTAAACTTACCTCAAGTTGTTATGTAAAGAAAAAGAATGAGAAAATTATCATCACAAATCATCAAAACAGTATCTACGACTGCTGCAGTTTCCATAAACATGAGTAACTACTTTGTTCCTACGTTGAAGTATTAGTAATTTTATTCTAGGTACATTTTCTTGTCTTATAATTATAGTTAAGAGGCTGACAACACCTAAACCGTGGTCACTGTCAGATTGCATAGAAAAGAAAGAGAAGCGCGATGACACAACGCTTGTAATGTATTGCAAAATATGAAGCAATTATCTATCTACTCAAAATTGAGTTGAGTAATCGAAAATAAAAAACAACCAAGTTCTGCATTCAAATAAGACGTTCTTGTTATTAATTAAATACGTAACGTATGTTTATATTTAATACAGATATTTTGGATTAGAACTCAAGGTAACGGTTAACGTTAATTTGTATCGAGATTTTTTATCAAAACGTCTTTTGGTAACAACCAAGTTCTGGGAAATATGTTCAAAATTAACATGTATTTTTTCCGCTACCACAAACTACAGATTTGGCAATTTTCTTCTTAAGAGAAGCCTATTTTGGTCAATTGGGTCTTGTCAGCGCCTTAACTAGCATTTGCCCGTGCCGTTCGCCTGGTTGGAGGTCAGAACTTATCCCACGGGAACGCATTCCCGGTAATATAAAGAAAGAAAGAAAGAATAACGTTTATTTGGATATACAGTTCGTGAAACACAAAATAAAATTAACAGAATAAAAAAGTGAAAATAATGTAAAAAGTATCCTATGCACCAAAAAAAAAGCACCCAGGTCATTCAAATTTGTTCAGCCGTTTTAGCGTTAACGCGTAACAAACAAATAAACTCAGTTTTGCATTTATTATTATTAGCTGCGCCCCGTGGTCTCACCCGCATAAGCCTCGATCCCGTGGGAATATCGAGATAAAAAGTATCTTTTGTCCTAACCCAGGTCATTGTCTACATATGTGCCAAATTTCATCCAAATTCGTTCCGCTGTTTTAGCGTGAAAGCGTTACAAACAAACAAACTCACTTTCGCACTTATAATATTCGTCATCTGCCTGCCTTTTCCCAACTTCGTTGGGGTCAGCTTCCAGTCTAACCGGATGCAGCTGAATACCAGAATTTCACATGGAGCGACTGCCTATCTGACCTTCACAACCCAGTTACTGGGTAATACGATATCCCTTGGTACGACTGGTTGTCAGACTTTCGGGCTTCTGACGACCCGTAACGACTGTCAAAGATCCACGAATGACAGCCGGGACCTACGGCTTAACGTGCTTTCCAAGGCACGGAGGGGTTTTGGTATGTAAAGATGGTCACCCATCTACGGACCAACCGCGGCAAGCGTAGCTTAACCTGATCGGCTGACCCGTGCGGCTGTTATTATTTAGCCACAAGCCCTTATATTATTAAAAAATATAAATATTGTATTTTATTTTATTTGATTCGTTGGGAAGAAAAACCATTGTAGAGTGAGGATTCCATAATTATAAAATTAAATTCAGTCTAAGGATGGTTACAGTACAATCCACTACGTTTCCACGGATAACAGTATACAGGGTTATTGGTAAAACATTAACATTCTCATAAGTGGTTGTTATGAACAACTTTTACCAAACCAAACCTGAAATCACGAAGAAAAATCAGCTGTTCCCTACGTTTATGTTCGCATAATTCGTCAAAATGTAGGTAGCGTACCTGATTTTATTTTTCGCGATTTCAGGTTTGCTCTCATAGTAAAAGATGCTCATAATGACTCCATAACAGGTTGTTAGTGTTTTAATTGGTCAAGGACAGCTAATGAGACACAATTGATTATCTATTGTTTGACTCCAAATCGGTGTTGCGACACCTTGTGTATAATATATAGTTAGGATAACAACATCACAGATGGAAAGACCCAGTAACACTTTGCTAGACCCGGGAATCTAACCCAGACCATCATGCTCAGCAGAAGCGCTTGTGACCACTAGACCATCATTATAATGTATATTGCAAAACTTTTCAAAAGAGTAACCATACCTTGCGAAACTATCTTTTGGAATGTACGCCTTCTTTTTTCTTTTTTTTTGGGTGGAAAATTATCAAATAAAGGCTTCTACATACTGGCGCGACTTGTCGCGCGACGCGTCGCGACACAAAGGCACCGCTTGTAGCGCTACACGCGGTGTCTTTGTGTCGCGTCGCGCCAGTATGTAGGAGCCTTAACTTCTCCCGCTCTGGGTGGAGCGGGAGGGTGTGTCCAACACAGGTATCCCTCCCTCAGGGCCTCGGTATCCCTTTCGGACTCTCCCGCTAAAATCAATTCTATTTTCTTGTACATTTTGACGTACAAAAGTACCGTTTAATGGCGTACTTAAAGTAGATGATTTGACTTGTCGTTGACTTTTTTTTTTTTTTTTTATTTGTGATGGGTTTGCTCTTGACCTTAGTCAATGTCAGAGGCGACAGAAACAAAGTCGACGATGGAGCGAGCTTACCCAGAAGAAGCCTGTTCACTCTCACTTTGAAGAGATTAGGGTTATATGCTTTGCAAAAGTGTTGAGAGTTATCATCTTAATTGATACTATTACCGGTGGAGTGTTGCTTACAATGGTCTTTCTTAGCGTGTCAATGGAAATCTTAATTTATTCGCCCCAAAATATAGCTACGAATTTGACGTCATCAGTAGCTTTCATCAATTCCACTAATGGGCAGACAACTTTAGCGTAACACCCTTTTTTTTACAAATCAAAGGATTTTGAAGGAAATTTCTAATCCATTGCTTCATATATTAGAAAAAATTGTCTACTCGACAACGTAAATTACGTAATTAATGTTGTCAAATTGTCAAAATTAAAGACGTTGTAATTGATTGATCAATTACCGAGCTGGAGACGCTGGACACGATTATAAGTGTCCCGTACAGAAAACACACTTTAAATGAAAGAGTTGAGTGGAACTCAACACCAAAACAGAAGACGCTACAGCTGTTGTTTTTATAGATGATCTCAAATGACAAGCAGAATCCAATCCAAGTGCAAATTACAAGTTTTTTTTAATTACTCGATTGTTTAGCAGACATAATTAATTGTGCTGTTTTGCCATGCAAAAATAATCTGTAATGCTATAAAGATAGGATTAGAAAATGTTTTGTACCTGGTGGAAAATATAGTGGCCGTCATGTTTACAGTCCAAGACACAGAAGTAAATCAATTCGATTTAGATGCTTTCTGAAAATTTACTTTTTCAAGTCTATTGCTCAATTAGTTTCCAATAAGGTAGTCAAGATCGTTTAGTGAACATCAATGTATTTACAATTTTTAGATTGGTCCCTTGTAAGCAGTGCCGGATTAAGCAAGCACGGGGCCCGTAGCAAACTCTCGAGGGTCCCTTGATCAGCTATTATATGGGTTCTTAAGTATAAAGTGGTGAAAAATTAGGTTAAGGTAAATTATAATAAATATAATTGTAGACTAAGTCTTACAAATAAATAGACAATTTCAACATTTTGAATCGAGCTATTTCAATTCTGCTACGCATCCACACTGAGTGTCGAGTAAGGGTGCTCGCACACGACTTTTTGTAGAGCCGATCATCGGGCAGCTTCAAATTCTATACGAGTGACTTTTTGTGGACCTTGTGGGTTTACCGTATGAAATTCTGTGTTTTATTTTTGGCAACGAAATAATCGGTTACCGATTGTCTGACGTGAATTGTCTTAGTCGGAAAAGGTTTCACGTTAAAGTGACATCAAATTAATTTATTAAACCACGTCCTAATAAGTTTCACTCAATAAAGTGCGCTCAGGCGGAGGAGAGCAGGTTTGGATACGCGGGCCCCCTTTCGCGTGGGGCCCGTAGCAATTATTACTCTTGCTACGTGGTTAATCCGGCACTGCTTGTAAGTCAACAATAGTGCTAAAAACTAACAAGTATATTTTGTGACCGCCTCGTTGGTCTTTTTTTTTTTTTGAGGGTTGGAAATCATCAAATAACTTCTCCCGCTCTGGGCGGAGCGGGAGGATGTGTCAGACTCTTACTGACTAAAACCCACCCGTATTCCTTCCTGTTGCCTGTGTTGCGGGGGCCTCGGTGACCCATAAGCACCTTCCCGCGACCCCGGCAGGCATCGGCCCTAGTGGACCCCTACCTATGCGCTGACGACATCTCTATGAGGCGCGCGTGGAATACAACGCGCCGTCGACCCGGGCCTGGTCCTTACCGGACGGTGAGCTACTCATTGCTCACCGTCCGCAAGCCCGCGCCTACGGTGGCCGGAAATCCGCCCGGGATTCCCGACGTCCTGGGCGTCTCCTGCGGCGGCTAGGGGCGAGAGGGCGCGAAACTTGCCTTTCCCTCAACCGTCCCGCCTCCTCCTTCGCGAGCATTACTGCTTCGCAGAAGGAGGTGACGGCTGCCCATGCCCTCTCGCACCATGGCCTGAACCAGGGCCGGACGCGAGAGGTCTCTGCCGCCGATCGCCTCCACGAGGACACGGCAGCGCTCTGCCCAAGCCGGGCAGACCTCTACCGTATGCTCCACCGTGTCCTCCGGGCGATCCATACAGTGGTGACACCCGGGCCTCGTTGGTCTAGTGGCTGCAAGCGGTACTACTGAGCATGAGGTCTTGGTTCGATTCCCAGGTTTAGCAAAGTGTAATTGGGTTTTTCCATCAGGAATGTCTCAGTAGCCGCCCAGAGTCTGGATGCGTGTCCGGTTGATGCCAATAGGCTCGCCCCCTATTTCACGGGATTTAACATGACTGGAATAATTTATGTAGGTGTTACTATATCTACACCTCTGCCTAACCCTTCGGGAATTACAGGCGTGATGTTATGTTATGTTATGTTCTGTTATGTTATGTATAATTTATTTGTGAAAAAGTAAATTCATCGTTTCTTGTTGTTTTTCTGTACTTTGCACGTTGGTAACTAATTTACTTCCATTTTACGTAATCAGGAAACTTAAAAAACATGGTGTGAACAATTTTTTGTATTCTTAAAGTGCTATGGAAGAATTTGCAACTTGGCGCAGTCCAGAGAGTGGAGAAGATGTTTTAAAGCCTTAGACAGAAAAGAGTAAATTGTTTTTTTTTGCAATTTGTAGATTGTATGTACTGTGGTCCAAGGGGAAATAACTGTAACTGTAAATGTACAGTTAAAGTTAAAGTTACATACCATGATTTGATAATCATTGTATGTAACTTCTAAGCTATATTATTGAGGAATCATTGTCAAAATAAACCGGCCAAGTGCGTGTCGGACCATGCACAATGAAGGGATAAATTTTTCCCAAGAACAGACATTGTAGTTAATAATTAATACATTCCAACTGCAAATACACGACAAGCCTACTACACGATCCAAGATTTTCTTAATAATTAGTATCTGCTACATTGGTGCCGATTCTCTTGTCACGAATTTCTCTAAACTAGACCAAAAATCACCAAACTTTCGTTTATTCCTGTCAGACGACGTTTCCCATTCTGAAATTAACTAAAGTGACATATATTAACTATATTATAGTTTGACAGCACTAATGTCATTTTAGTTATTCAATTTAGTGAAAATGGCAATTATGCTATTCTAAATTTGACGTTTTTCACCTAAAATTGTAATTTTCAAACTAAATCAGATTATTTTTAATCGCGATTAAAAAGGTGTGGAATAAAATTAGTTGTCATGAACTAAAATTTACAAACCACATTTCTCTTAGATTTCTTGAAAGTTTGGATGCTTGTGGGTTTGGAAAATCTTAGATCAGTAAGGACGCTTATGTGATTGCAGCTGTTGTCGATGCGGCAGAAAGAAATAATCAAATTATTGATATTAGAAATTCATTCGTGATAACTTAGAGGTATTTTTGTACTGAACATCTAATGACTTAGTTATAATTTGGAAAAAGCATGAAAGTAGAGTAAATGCTGTGGAAATGCGTTCCTTGAGAAGCATGTGTGGTGTGACTATAAATGATAGGCTGAAAATTGATGTGATAAGGCAACGATGCGGTTTAAAGGAAGATGTAGTGACAAACATTGAAAAGAGTATGCTTAGATGGTTTGGTCATGTTGAGAGGATGAATGAACAAAAGGTATATACAAGGCAGATGTGAGTGGAAATGCCAGGAGGGGACGCCCCAGAAAGACTTAGTGACCTCATTAATGATGTTTGTCAAAAAGGTCAGGTGCGTAGTACTCGCAACCGGCGTGGGTGTATGACCAAACTTAAATGTATGAACGTAAACGAAGCAGAAGGAGCATGTAAGGAGTGTAGCAGGTGGCATTCTATAGTTTCTGCCTACCCCCATGGGAAGAAGGCGTGAGTTTATGTATGTGTGTGTATGTGTATAATTTGGAAAACAAGTGGATAAATCCATTTCCAGATTCTGTGAAATAAGAAACTAGTTTTTTATAACTATCAAGAAAGAGTTCAGTTATTAGAGTTCAACTATCAGTTGGAAACATTGCAAGACCGTTCCAACCCATTCCAAATGGCTGAAAAAAGATTTTTGTACTTACTCCCTAGATTGGGACAGACGAACAAGATGTCCTTGATAGGGCTTTCCTATGGCGACGAGAATACCAGAGACTTTACTGAACGAAAAACCGGATTTATAGAGAAAGCTCAGGAGGAGGCTCAGTAGGCGCTCAGGTTTGTATGGAATGAGTTAGTGAAAAAGCTCATTGGAGATAGTGATTATCCCATGTACCCATATTATGACGCCAGCTCAACAGAACAGCAGGACTAAAGCCACGTTGTGGTAGTTACACACAAATAACGAGACATTTTTCTAGAAAACAATATATTTTTATAAATAATAAAGCTACATTTTTGTTTATTCATTAAGTTTTTGTTTCCTATATTCTTCCTATAAAGACATGGGTGCCATTCTTTTCTCATGCCACCCTCATTCCTCATCTTTTTCACATAGAATGGTCTCCTCTGGTGCTTGGTGTGGCTTTCATAGCAGCAGTCAAACTCGTACCTGTAAACAAGTATAATTTGTTATTGAAAAACACTGAAACCCTGGTGCAAAAGCAATAGGAAGTAATATAAAATATACATTAGTACCTACATATATTTCTAAATGGTATATTTGTGTGAACAAGCTCTTAAAGGACATGAAAATACATAGCTATTATAAGCTACTGCTTTAACTTTATTTGGTCAGTTTACATTAAGTAAGACAGTTCTAGTAAGTAGATATAAAATCAGAGATATAAAATCAGACCTTTCATGTTGGACAATTTCTTTGTCACCTTTTTCTTACAATCTGCCACTATGTATTAGGACATTCAGTATTTTTTATGACATGTTCTGTCTTGCTTGTTAAGTGTCCTTTGACACATCCAAGGTTATGAAACAATCCACACAGTTATGAAACAACAAGCTAAGTTTGTCCGATGAAATCCTGTGGAATTTTGTGTTTTAGGCTGTGTATTCCTTTTTATCCATTAGGTTGTTAGCCTGGATATATGGGTACCGAGTAATTCTTTCTTTGTACGACTTGAGATAGCTTTTTATTTCCTCTTTACTGTCGGTATTTTTATATCATGGTGTAGAGCTTCATTTGGTACAACAATGGGGCGTTTGTGATTGTTCTTAGAAGCTTGGTCTGAAATCGCTGTGTGATCTCTATATTAGAGTATGATGCTGTTCCCCATAGCTGAATGCCATAGGGATAAAGGCTCGATTATAGCTTTGTTTTATTTTCCAGGTCAAATAGTGACCAGTAGAACTTTCTTAGTGAAAATGTGTTTTTCCAAGGAAGACGTCTGTCGAGGTTTATACCAAAATCTTTCACATGGTCAGCTTGAGGCACTTGTATTCTATTTAATGGAGCTTCGATTTATTGGAGCTTATTATTTTCATTGCTACCATTTTTTTTTTTTTTTTTAGGGTGGGAAATCATCAAATAACTTCTCCCGCTCTGGGCGGAGCGGGAGGGTGTGTCAGACTCTTACTGACTAAAACCCACCCGTATTCCTTCCTGTTGCCTGTGTTGCGGGGGCCTCGGTGACCCATAAGTACCTTCCCGCGACCCCGGCTGGCATCGGCCCTAGTGGACCCCTACTTTTGTGCTGACGACATCTCTTTGAGGCGCGCGTGGAATACGACGCGCCGTCGACCCGGGCCTGGTCCTTACCGGATGGTGAGCTACCCATTGCTCACCGTCCGCAAGCCCGCGCCTACGGTGGCCGGAAATCCGCCCGGGATTCCCGACGCCCTGGGCGTCTCCTGCGGCGGCTAGGGGCGAGAGGGCGCGAAACTTGCCTTTCCCTCAACCGTCCCGCCTCCTCCTTTGCGAGCATTACTGCTTCGCAGAAGGAGGTGACGGCTGCCCATGCCCTCTCGCTCCGTACCATGGCCTGAACCAGGGCCGGACGCGAGAGGTCTCTGCCACCTCGAGTCCCAATTGCCGGATCCTTTCGACGATTGTCGCAACCCCGCGTGCCGCTAATTCGGCCGCCGCCTGGTGCGACCTCCCCTGCGCCAGGACCAACGTGTCGTCAGCGTAGCACACTACGCTGACGCCGCTAGGGAGGTCGGCGCGCAGCACCCCGTCGTATCCGATGTCCCACAGATGCGGCCCCAGGACCGATCCCTGTGGGACACCGCACGACATCTCTTGCCGGTTCCACACTCCCTGGTGACCGGGGTAGATGACGGCCCTGTCCGTCAAATAGGCCTTGACCACACGACAGAGGTAGGTCGGCATCCGGTGATACCGGAGTGCCTCCCTGATGCAACTCCAGGGCAGGGTATTGAAGGCATTGGCGATGTCTAGGGACACCGCCAAGACGACCCCACTCTGGGCAACAGCATTCCCCGTCGTCAGGGCTCGCACACGCATGATGGCGTCCACCGTAGAGCGCCCTCTGCGGAAGCCAAACTGGCTCTCCTCCAAATCCGGCCCCACCCGCACCAGCTGGCCGACGAGGCGGTCTGCAATGACTCTTTCAAAGAGCTTGCCCACCTCGTCGAGCAGCAAGATGGGCCGATAAGCGGACGGAGAGTCCGCAGGGCGCCCTGCCTTCTTTATGAGGACCAGTTTTCCCGTCTTCCAACGAAGCGGGAACTGGCCCCTCTCCAAACATGCGCTTAGGAGCCCCCTTAGTCGAGGTCTGAGAGCCTCCAAGGCCAGGACCCAGGCCTTCCCAGGTAAGCCGTCGGGTCCTGGGGCGGTATTTTTGGCATTAAGCCTGCGTACCGCCGCTCTCATTTCTCCCTCGGTCACCTCCGGAGCATCGTCGTCGCCGTCGGCGGTGTGGTCCGCATCAGGCACCGCAGTAGGCGGAGCCATAGGCGGGGAGGAGTGTTCCCCTCGCGAAGGGAACAGAGCGCTCACCACGTCCTCCATAAGCTGGGGCCGGAGACTCTGCGTTAGCGGGGGAGCCCATGGGCGGAGTTTTTCCCGCACCACCTTGTACGGGCGTCCCCACGGGTCCCTGTCCAGAGTCCCCAGCGACTCCTCGCGGGCCAAACCCCTGGCCCGCAGGATCTCCGCTGCCCCGTGTGTCCGTTAACCGGGAACCCCAAGCCAAATTCTTGGCATTGAAGTCCCCGAGGACGACCACGGGGAGGGAACCAAACCCGACGACGACGTCTCTCAACTCCGCAAGGGAGTTGTGGAACTCGGCAAGAGTTCGGTTCGGAGAGAGGTAGACCCCTACCACAACAATCTCTCCGAACCGTGCTGCTACGCAGCCCCGTCCTCTCTTGACGGCCTCGAGGGACGGGGTACCGGCGGCGGCCGACGAAATTAGGGTCACTGAGCCGCTCAGGTCCTCCACCCAGTCATCCCTGGGCGGGACAAAGTACGGCTCAGCGACCACGGCGATGTTAATCGACCACTGCGCCATGCTCTGGAGCAACAGATCCTGAGCGGCGGCGCAGTGGTTGATGTTCGCCTGGAGGAGGCGTAATGGGGCCATTAATGGCACTCCATGTCAGCCCCCTCTTGGGCCTCCTTCCCAGCCCCCTGAGAGGGGCCTGCCGCAGCGGCAACGGTGGCGACGGCGATGACGGCGGTGTTGGAGGCGGCAGCGGCGGTGGCAGTGGTGGCGGCTGCGGCGGTGACGGCGGTGGCGGAGGGCTTGCCTCTGGCCCTGGCTTTGGTGGGTGGGGCGCAGGCTTTGCCCCCCATCCGGTGCTCGGCCGGCTTGCCAGCCGCCGCACATACGGCACAGTGCGGCGCGGCATTGCACGAGCCGGCCTTGTGCCCGGGCAGACCGCAGCGGTAGCAAAGACCGCTGCGGTCCACCTCCGAGGTGCAATTCGCTTGCACGTGGTTGCCCACCTGGCAGCGGAAGCACCTCAGAGGTCTGGGTTCCAGCAGCTTCACCTGCGCGGAAACCCAGCCCACCAATAGCCGTTGGCCCTCCCCGGTAACTTTTCTGGCCGCCGACACGGGGCAGCTCACCATAACGGTTTGTAGCCCCGTGGAGTCAGGACGGATGATGCCTGCCTTCACCTGCTCGGCAGAGCACCCCCCGGTCCTAACCACTGCGGCGACCACTTTCTCTTCCGTCGCGGAGTCATCCAGGCCCGTGATGCGCATGCTAGCGCATTTGGTGGGCCTGGACACTCGGACCTCGTCCGCATTTAGTGACGCCCTAAGCCTTTCGGCCAGGGCGTCAGCGGCCGGGCCACTGGCCCTACCGGGGACCTCCACCATTCGGGCCCCAGTCGCCGTCACCTTCATTTTGAGGCCTTTTGCTGCGCCGAGCTCCTCCAGGCGCACCGCCTCACCCACCTTCGCCATTACGGTCCTATAGGACACGCCCTTCTTCTCCGCATCCGGCTGTAGTGTGATCACTACAGCTGCGGAATTCGGGGCGCGGAGCCTAGCCGCGGCGGTTCGCTCCTTGCGCCGCTGCCACCTCTCCCTCTTTTTGGCCGCCCTTTTCGCCTTAGCCGCCTTCCTCTTCTCTCCGGCTACCAGCCATTCGGCATCGGCCGGAAGAGATTTAGGAGGCGGGGGCGGCCGTCTCGCCACCGGAGCCCTCGCCGCCAGGGCTGGGGCCCTCGCCGCCGGGGCCGGAGTCCTCGCCTCTGGGGCTGGAGCCTTCGCGGCCCGCGCATTCGCCCCGCCCTTTGGCCTCCCCGACGACCCCGGTTTGGCCGTGGCAGCTGTGGCGGCAGCATATGACGGGGTCGCGCGCTGGCCTGAAGCCGGCTGACTCGCCGCCAACGGAGGGCGCAGGACGATGGCCTCCAGAGCGGAAAAACGACTCCGCAAGGAAGCCATTTCCTGCCGCACCAGGGTCAGAACCCGGTCCTCCACAGGCACGGGCCGTCCCGTTCCCTGCTGCTGCCCCCCTTGCGGCTCCATCTGGGGTCCGGATCCTCGGAGCCCAGCCAGGTCCGCTCGGAGCTCCTCATTCTCCTTTTTGAGAAGCTCCATGGCGGCTGTCAAGCGGGCGACCTCCGCCCGCATCTCTGACATGCCGTCTGAAGGAGGCCCTAGGTGAAGGGCCTCCGCTGCCGCCACAATCGAGGCCGTGGCCGCGGATATGGCCTGGTCCTTAGAGGACTTGAGCCTCTTCACGGCCACACCCTTGATCAGGGCTAGCACGACCTCTGCGAACCCGGCCACACGCTCCGAATTGGAGCCGCCAGCGGCGTCCGGCCCACCTCGAGAAACCTCAGAAGGAGACCCCTCTTCGGCAAGCCTCTCGGATCGCTGAGCCGACTGGGCCGGGCCAGGTAGCCCGTCCGGGCTGGCCAGCTCGGCAGGGCCAGCCCGGCCCGGCTTGCCTGCCTCCTTAGTGGGGGGCCCTCTGTTCACCCCTTTACCACCTCGGGCTCCACCCCGCCGGCTGCAGTGGATTTTCTTCTTCCTCCGCCCAAATCCCTCGTCGGAGGAAGACCCTGAGTTGGGCCGCTTCGAGGTTTGCCTGAACACTCGACTCCTCTCCAACACCTCCTTTTGCTGCGAGCTCCCAGAGCTCTCTCCGCCTGATGCGGCGTCGGACTCCGACCCCGCATCCCTCTCCTCACCTTGTCTTCCAGTTTTTAGTTTTTTTGATTCCATACTGTTCCCACGAGTGTGGGGGATCTAAAAAGTACACCTAGGTTCACCCCCTGTCCCTAGGCAAGTGTACATTTGTAACTCAACCAGGGGGTCCACTGGTACCCTGGCTGGGGGTGCGCTAACGACTGATGCGCCACCTACAACTCGGAAGTTGCAGATGACACTACTCCTCAGCCATTCATATCCTCGCCGCGCACCAAAACTTGATATTAGAGGAATTTTTATAGAGGTTATCTTCCTCGCGATCCGGGCGATCAAGCCAAGATCCTCGTCCCGTTCCAAGCCACAAAACATGACTGTGGTCTCTTTACGGATTACGATTTCGACGGTTGCAGACAGAAGAATCATTCTCCCGCTGCTTGCTCGCTGGCAGGGTAAGTGCACAGCAAGCACCGCCACTCTTCGCCCACTCGACCTGCCCTCTGTAAGCAGAGAGGGGAGTGGACGACCGACGATCGAGCATGAAGCTCCCCGCCACGCAGAAATTCGCCACGGTCAATACCCTCTCCGAGACATGGAGAGACTATTGGCCGTGCCCAGGATGCACCGGCCCGACGACTGCTCTTTCCCCCGAACGTATTCGAAGGGAACCAGCAGCAATCAGGCACACGAGGAGGTTTTCTGCACGCACCCCTTCATTGCTACCATGGCAAACACATTGAAATAAACTTTATTTAATAATAAAATCAAATACGAATTTTCCAATAAAATATTTTACTTTTGTCTGTCGTAACTTCGAACGACAGATACAAAAATCATGGATTTGACAAATTTATTGTTCTTTATTCGACTATTTGAATATAATCTGTGTCGAACGCATTTTGTCACCTCTATTTTGGCCTATGGTTTACTCAACTTACGATTGTCAAACTCGAATATAATTGTGTCAAAATTGTTTCTAATTTTAGTGAAGCTTATTTGCAGAATAGCTTTTAGGATTCTCTTAACCAAAAATAAGAAGTTTTAGTGATAGTTTAGTTAAGTTCGGTGAACAACAGAATCGGCACCAATATGTCACTAATACTACAATCTGTCACTAATTATTTTTGTAAGATTTGCTTTTTAGGTGATAACTAAATTTTTTATACTGTTTGTTGACATAATTTATTATTCTAGGCAGGTCATAATGGATCTGTGAGTTGGAGATAAGGGGATCATTTTTTATAAATTTTCTTTAATAAGCTTGAAACTGATTATTTTAAATAAAAAAAAACCATTGAAATCCTCTTAATAAGTCCTTTCATTTGATATGTCATACGGTAAAGTTTGCAAAACATTATTTGAATTATTCCCCAATAGTGAACCCCTTAATCAAAATTCGTATATTTACGTTACACGTTCGTGTTTGGGTCACAAAAATTCATATGTGTCTGTATATACCAAACTTAACCGGTCTACTAGATTCGTAGAAAATCGGCTATGATAAACGGACAGACAGACAGATACACGAGTGATTATATAAGGGTCCAATTTTATCCTTTTGAGGTACGGATCCCAAAAAAAACAGATGATTACAAGCACTCTAAAACCATCCGAACTGCTAAAAAAAAACACTCTAAAAAGGTCCTATTTTTTGCAATACTAAATCATTGTCATTGTAAAGTAAAATCATGTAAAACGTATCTGGCGGCTGCGCAGGCGCGTGACTGCTCAAGCAGGCAGCACGTCGCAATACTTATCGCTAAATCATTGGAGATTATCCACAGTTTAGGTCATGAATAATCCAAAGGTTAAACATGATTTGAGTTTAACGTTTAAGAATAGTTAATGCGGGATGAGTTGGTACAAACGAATGCCTGTTTTCACTAACACTAGGCGACACCTGAATGTAATGGCTAAATAAAAGTACTTTGTTGGATTTTTAACGCTCGGCTCAGTGCGGGATTTAAAAATCCAACAGTGCAATAATACATAATTATTTACACATTAAATTAAAATGCCCCTTTTCATTAACTGTAGGCGACAACTAATTGTCGCCTACAGTTAATGAAAAGGGGCATTACATTTTTTTTTTTTGTTTTAATACTTCAGGCGTTAAGTTCGCCTTTGTTCAGTATTTTTGTACATGTGCATAAAGTTTTAATATAAAAATACATACATACATACATACATACATACATACATAAACTCACGCCTCTTTCCCATGGGTGTAGGCAGAAAATACAGAACGCCACCTGCTACGCTCCTTACATACTCCTTTTGCTTCGTTTATGTTCATACATCTGGTCATACACGCACACCGGTTGCGAGTACTACGCACCTGACCTTTTTGAAGAACATTACCAATGAGGTCACTATGTGTCTTCCTGGGGCGTCCCCTCAAAAATAAATAAATAATGTCTAGAAAAGGGATGACGTTAAGATGACGGCTAATAGAAGTGTAGGTACGAGTATGCAAAAATGATGAGCATGATGTGCCGACCCCAAATAAACCGACCACTCAGTCTTTTATATACAAATATTGTAATGAGGAAAACATATTTATTGATATTAAGTTTGTTCAAGGTAATCTCTAGAAATACTAATCCGATTCCAAAAAATATTTTACTGATAGAAAGCTACACTATTGCTGAGTGTCATAAAGTACATTTTAAGTTAAGGGTCGGCCAAACGCCGTTGATGTGGCCATACAAATGCGAATCGCACTCACGCCGCGCTGCAGTTCGGTTTCAAAGGGAATATTTATTTTTAGTAACGAAAATATTAATCTTTGACAAAAATCGCAGAAAAAGAACATGAAAATAAAACCTATATCTAAAGTAGTTTGAAAGTAATATCGATTTAAAGGTTTGGGTAGACATTACTTCCTGAATTTATTTCTTGGTATTTTACTACAATACTTAAATATTCACATACAGAATTGATGTATACACATTCTAGTTTAACATACATTTTTTTCCTAACTTACTTGCTTTATTTAAAGGCGTAAAAACAGATTCAAAAGTCACTAAAACCATATTCTTAAAATAATCTTAAGAGTCCATAATACCTCAACGCCATCCACTTTATCTCACTCGCACACTACTGCTCGCGAGCAAGTGAGACAGGGAATAGGCTCCAAGGCGCCGATAGTTTAAGTAATTTGTTATTACGGAGAAAATAATGATAATAAAAAAAATATATAGTATCTGCTTTATATTTAGTTCGGTTATTATGCATAGTTTTATGATCTAATTCGAAGTATTTTTTTAATACCATCGGTTTATTGTTCAGTTTGGAGGTTTGTAATTTATTTCTCTCCAGAATTTTTATTTTTGGAATCGTATATTCGTCAAAGTACTCAAACTCAACACAACTTTTGAATTGTCAAGGGCTCGGTCAGTCAGAAAGATCATGCTAGTTGCCCATTCCAAAGCGTGTTCTATTTGTATTCATATTTTTAATTGCATTCCATAATGTTTTTAAAGGTGTTAGAGCTAGTACAACTACGGACCAAGAAAAGCAATGCAAAAAAAAAATATATCCTTAAAATAAAAATAAAATTTTTAACATTTTAAATAGACTATTAACATGAATTAAGTATATATAAAAATGTATATTGTTGAGATCAGATATAGGTGCATAATTATTATTTAGTCAGGTCAATTAAATATATATCATATTATATTTATCTGTGTATGTATGAATGTATCTATGTCTAACTGTGGACTGGTTACAACATTCATGTTGAAATTATACATGTGAGAACGGTGCAGAACATTAAAACCGTCCGTAATAAAACTAAAATAAAACATTTTAAAAATTCAATTAAGGCGCTGACAAGACCCAATTGACCAAAATAGGCTTCGCTTAAGAAAAAAAATTGACAAATCTGTATAGTTTGTGGTAGCGGAAAAAATATATGTTAATTTTGAACATATTTCCCAGAACCTGGTTGTTACCAAAACACGTTTTGAAAATAAAATCTTGGTACAAACTAACGTTAAACTAACCTCTTACTTTGAGTTCTAATCCAAAATATCTGTATCAAATATCATTACGTATTTAATTAATAACTAGAACGTCTTATTTGAATACAGAACTTGGTTGTTTTTTATTTTCGATTACTCAACTCAATTTTGAGTAAATAGATAATTACTTCATATTTTGCAATAAATTACAAGCGTTGTGGCATCGCGCTTCTCTTTCTTTTCTATGGAATTTGACAGTGACCGCGGTTTAAGTGTTGTCAGCGTTTTAAAATAGGCTGTGGCAGCTAAAATATGACCAGGCCCTAGTGACGGCGCCCGTTCACGAACATGACGCATGACGCACCATTCAGCTCAACCATTTTGAACGGAGCTAAAGATGATCCAACACACGCGCCACCATCAGCAAAACATTAGAGTGAACATGACTCTCAGCCGCCAGGGCACATTCTATTCAATGAAAGGCCTACCCAATTAATGGTAGCTTTAAAGTACTCACATATATGCTACTTACCGTACTTAATATTAATCCTCAACTTTACCAAATATTTATATAAAAATTAATGCGGCAGCATTTCCGATATAACGAAGGATCATGCTAAGTAATTTGACGTATTGTAGACTCTTAAGGCGCTGACAAGACCCAATTGACCAAAATAGGCTTCGCTTAAGAAAAAAAATGCCAAATCTGTATAGTTTGTGGTAGCGGAAAAATATTTATTAATTTTGAACATATTTCCCAGAACTTGGTTGTTACCAAAACACGTTTTGAAAACAAAATCTCGATACAAACTAACGTTGAACTAACCTCTTACTTTGAGTTCTAATCCAAAATATCTGTATCAAATATCAACATACATTACGTATTTAATTAATAACAAGAACGTCTTATTTGAATGCAGAACTTGGTTGTTTTTTATTTTCGATTACTCAACTCAATTTTGAGTAAATAGATAATTACTTCATATTTTGCAATAAATTGCAAGCTTTGTGTCATCGCGCTTCTCTTTCTTTTCTATGGAATTCGACAGTGACCGCGGTTAAGGTGTTGTCAGCGTCTTAAAATAGGCTGTGGCAGCTAAAATATGACCAGGCCTTAGTGACGGCGCCCGTTCACGGACATGACGCATGACGCACCATTCAGCTCAACCATTTTGAACGGAGCTAAAGATGATCCAACACATGCGCCACCATCAGCAAAACATTAGAGAGTGAACATGACATACTCTCAGCCGCCAGGGCACATTCAATTCAATGAAAGGCCTACCCAATTAATGGTAGCTTTAAAGTACTCACATATATGCTACTTACCGTACTTAATATTAATCCTCAACTTTACCAAATATTTATATAAAAATTAATGCGGCAGCATTTCCGATATAACGAAGGATCATGCTAAGTAATTTGACGTATTGTAGACTCTTAAGGCGCTGACAAGACCCAATTGACCAAAATAGGCTTCGCTTAAGAAAAAAAATGCCAAATCTGTATAGTTTGTGGTAGCGGAAAAATATTTATTAATTTTGAACATATTTCCCAGAACTTGGTTGTTACCAAAACACGTTTTGAAACCAAAATCTCGATACAAACTAACGTTGAACTAACCTCTTACTTTGAGTTCTAATCCAAAATATCTGTATCAAATATCAACATACATTACGTATTTAATTAATAACAAGAACGTCTTATTTGAATGCAGAACTTGGTTGTTTTTTATTTTCGATTACTCAACTCAATTTTGAGTAAATAGATAATTACTTCATATTTTGCAATAAATTGCAAGCTTTGTGTCATCGCGCTTCTCTTTCTTTTCTATGGAATTCGACAGTGACCGCGGTTAAGGTGTTGTCAGCGTCTTAAAACAAGTTTTACGCTAACGAAGTCGTGGGCAAAAGCGTTATATATAAAAGTGATATAAATCAAGTCCAACACTTCGTGAAAAAACATCGTGAGGAAACCGGCATGTCCTAGAACCAAAAATTCGAAGACATGTGACATCTACCAACCCGCACTGCGCCCGCGTGGTGGATTACGGCCCGCTACCTCTCACAGAGAAGATACCTGTGTCCCAGCAGTGGGAACATTATAGGCTGATTATGTTAGTACCTAAGTAATGTTAGTTGAAAGATCTTGCAGCAAGTTCGGGCATGACATTAATAGAAGGTTAGGTGTTGAAGATTCATGCATTCAATAAACAGAAGAAACTAATTGAAAGCGGAACATAAAATCTATACATGTAACATAAGTAAGTACCAAACCAACTAAACTCACCACATTTGCTTCCACTACACACTTAACGTACCTACGCTTGATAAAAACAAAAGCCATGACGTCACTAGTTTTTTCCGACCAGTGCCTGGTGGTACCACGGGCGGGAAACATCCTCGTTCAGCCATTATACGTGTAATAAGATGATAGGTACTTTGTGTTCGTACCTATACTATAGACTACTACATAGTGCTGTGTCGAACCAGAGTGGTAACACCGTGACTTACGAGTTGTAGGTCGTAGGTTGGAACCCTGACAGGCACTTTACTTTGTGTAAACTATTTCATCACTACTCTTAAAACAATGAAGGAAAACATCGTGAGGAAACTGGCATGAACTAGAACCAAAAATTAAAAGACATGTGACATCCTCCTACCTTAAAACTAAAGTAAAATCCACCCTTTGTTCAAAGGCATACTTTTGTATCGATGACTACTTAAACGATAAGAATAGTTGGTCGCTGTGATTAACTCAAGACAATTTTTATGTTTTTTCTCCAGAATTAGCTTACCTACTGACAGATGAGTTCATATAATTGATTATTTTTTATTTGAATGTGTAAGTCAATGTTATTTAATTTAGTTAAATTTTAATTCATTGTGTGTGTGAGTGACATAATCTACTACGTTTTTTTATGAGTTGTATTGCAATAAGTGGTTAGCTAGCGTCCTCGACTATTGATACTATTCTTGCCTGAGCAACCGGCAGCAAGTTCGTCATGCTCCCTTAGATGTCACTGCTTGCGGTAGCGTCGGGGGTCGGTTATGCCTTGAGGCTTTTATTTAGGTATTAAGTTCTGTTTAAGTTTTTTATGTTTAATTTTTATCTGCTTGAGTACAGTTTTCGTTGTTTTGTTGGTATACTGGCGTGTGCTAGCTAACATATGGCAAGTATGTAATTTAATTTAATGTTTTGTGTTTGGTAATGTTAATTACTTTGCATACGATTTGTATAGAATCAAGTTTATATAACTAAATAGACAGATGTGCTGCTGGGGAGTTTGTTCCACCACTTCTTCTTCGCAGCTAAAGCAAATTTTTGGGGGACTGTCTTATGTAACTTTGACGTTCGAAAAGTGCTGATTCTCAGCCTAGTTTTAATAAAAGACTTTTGATTTTGATTTTACCAAACATTATAGTCCACTCACTCTCAGACAGAGGAGACCTGTCTGTGTCCCAGCAGTGGGAACATTATAGGCTGATTATGCTATACTATAGCGTGTATCAGAAAGGTGTGCTCATATTTAAAAGTGTGACAGATATCAATCTGAACAACTTTCTGCATTGGACGAACATCGAAATCGCGAAAAAGTATCAGCCGTTCCATACATATGGGTCGAATGGGTATTGAAGTTTTGTATGGGATAGATGATTATTTTTTCGCGATTAAGAGGTTGGTCCAATTGAGAAAGTTGTACAGTTTGATGGTCTGTTCCAAACCCTCAAATATGGACACAACTTTCTGGTACAAGCTGTATGCTTGAAACGAGATTGAAAATGGAGGCTTACGTATAGGTACTTCATTTCAATAATCATAGGGATCCTACATAATAATTTCCTCAACAGTATCTTTGTTGGCAGCTTTTTCGTGTCATGGTATATTTTAATTTATTTATTTTACTTTAAATGGCCAACCAACAATTGTTTACACTGTTACAATTGCAAAATAATTAACTTAAATCTAAGCTTAGTGTAACAATGTCTTATAGGTTAGCACCGCATGCCATAAACGTAATAATTGTGCCACAAGCACTCATCTTTTTTTTTTTGGGTGGGAAATCATCAGATAACTTCTCCCGCTCTGGGTGGAGCGGGAGGGTGTGTCAGACTCTTACTGACTAAAACCCACCCGTATTCCTTCCTGTTGCCCGTGTTGCCAGGGGTTTCGGTGACCCTATAGTACCTTCCCGCGACCCCGGCTGGCATTGGCCCTAGTGGACCCCTATACTTGTGCTGACATCTCTTTGAGGCGCGCGTGGAATACGACGCGCCGTCGACCCGGAAAGCACTCATCTGCCTAACTTTTTCCCAACCACGTTGGGGTCGGGTTCCATCCAACCGGATGCAGCTGAATACCAGTATTTTACATGGAGCGACTGACTATCTGACCTCCACAACCCAGTTACTGGGTAATATGATACTAATATACTAATGTTCAATACCCCTTGGTAAGACTGGTTGTCAGACTGTCGGGCTTCTGACGACCCATAACGACGGTCAAAAATCCACGAATGACAGCCGGGACCAACGGCTTAACGTGCTTTTCGAGGCACGGAGGGATCTTGGTATGTAATGATGGTCACCCATCTACGGACCAACCGCGGCAAGCGTAGCTTAACCTGATCGATTGACCCATGCGGCTGTTATTATTGAGGCACAAGCCCCTCTTACTCAATAGCTCTATAGTGGTATGAGGAACAGGGTGCAAAGTTTACTCATCCTCCATAGAAATGGGAGGATCCTCCGACCAGACGGGTATCGTGTCTAGTGGGCAACTGCCCGTCTTAGTGCCACTTGTGCCACAAGCACTATACTATAAAATTAATAATTAAGTAGGAAAAAACAAAAGAAAAAGTTCAAAGTAACATGAGATAATAAGAGTTTAAAAATAACATCAAAATAAAAATGGCCTTAAACGTAGAACATAGACACACCTACAAATTATATTAAAAATAAACACAAATAAAATGGGGTATTCCTCGACGCGCACCAACATTGAAATGCACCAAACGTAGTGCACCAAAAGTATTCCTTGAAACACACCATTCAAGTGCGCTAACAAAATCAAATTACAAATATTGTAATTTTATTCCTCAAAACGCACCAACGATGAAACATAAAGAAGAGCATGAAGGATTCATCGTAATAAATCGAGAGACGTTTTAAAATTCAACTTTCCTAATTGTTTATTTATTAAAACGACCAGGAAAGCAAAATTGAACTGGAACTAGGTGCTTAAGCGACTTACTAGTATTACTTAGCTCAATAATTGTAAAAATACAGCTTTTGAAATTGAATCCTTTGTTGTTTTGAAAAGTAGCAGGGTGACGGAAATTAACAGAAAACAGGCGCCTAAACGATCTCACTAAGTTGTGCACCAACGATTTAACACAAAGAGGAGTAGAAAGTATTCGTAATTTTTCACTATATCGATAGAAGTCTTCTCATGTTACCAATAATTGTCATGTTTTATACCTATAACAATCAGGAAAACAGAAATGAACTGGAAGTAGTTGCACTTTTAGTTAAACAAATTTGATGGCAAAATTTTAAAGCGTGTACTACCATTATTGAACTAAATAATTATCGCATATGCAAGTAACTACTTCCAGTTCATTTCTGTTTTCCTTTGACTTTTTAGCGCACCTGAATGGTGCGTTTCGAGGAATACTTTTGGTGCGCCTAATTTGGTGCATTTAAAAGTTGGTGTGCTTCGAGGAATACCCAAATAAAATTAAATAACATTTCGACATTGTTAACAGCTATTCTGTGGAACTTGGCAAATTTTACTTCTTTCACATATAAGTCATGAGGCCCTGGTACTTTGTGTGTGTGTCAAACGCATAGTAGTGTGTGTATTTTTTTTTTATTTATTTAATTTATTTCTAATGCATATTATATAGAAATAAGCTTTCTGCACTTTTCCTCCATATAAACTTTAACTGTGCCAAATTTCATACTCCTCCATTCGCGAAATTTTCGTATAATGTTACAAAAAATTCGTTTCACGTATTAATATAATGATTTTCCTCGTTAAATATAAGTAAAACAGCCTCATTGGTCGCAAGTGGTATCTACTGCCGGTCTTGGGGATCAATCTCCGGGTAGTACAATATTGTCAGTTTTCCCACTCTGTTCACTATTCATATCTGTCTACCCCCTAGGGAAATACAGGCTTATGTATGGTCTGTTTCAAAAGTATCTGTCGAAAATGTAAACAAATGGATCGGAAAACGCACCTGTGAATGCCAATTTGTAGTACCACTTAACATTGACTGATTGATTGTTTAAATATTTAAACAACTAATTAAAAATCACTTTAAAGATGTTTCTCTTTTGACATCATCATCTGCCTAACCTTTTCCCAACTATGTTGGGGTCAGCTTCCAGTCTTACCAAATACAGCTGAATACCAGTATTTTACATGGAGCGATTGCCTATCTGACCTCCACAACCCAGTTACTGGATAACACGATACCCCTTGGTAAGACTGGTTGTCACACTTTCGAGCTTCTGACGACCCGTAACGACTGTCAAAGATCTACAAATGACAGCCGGGACCAATGGCTTAACGTGCTTTCCGAGGCACGGAGGGGTCTTGGTATGTAAAGATGGTCACCCATCCACGGACCAACGGCGTCAAGCGTAGCTTAACCTGATCGATCGACCCGTGCGGCTGTTATTACTTAGCCACAAGCCCCTCTCATTTGACAATTGAGGTTAATTTTATAACCTCAATTTTCGTCGATGATTTGTGATTACAATTTAATAATATTATGTAATCTAACAGTAATTGTTTGAAAAAGTAGTCAGATATGCGGTTGAAACCTTTTTAATACAGATGAATGTGTTACTAATTCTCTTTGATGTGTGACTGCGTAAGAATTTAATCTGAACAGGGTTTGTTTACACTTTCGTCACATTCTTTTGGCAAGACTATAATGTCATAATATCTGTTAAATATAGCAGTGCTATACGCCCGTAGCATTTTTGCGAGACAGCCATACGTCTCAAGGAGGCAGTGGAAACCCGATCCCGTTCGAAGACAAAAGGCACCTGGGGAGAAGCTTTTAAGAAAATGATAAAGGAGTTCCTTAAGAATATCACTTGAATAGATGCTAATAATAATACTCGTGGCTAAGTAATAAAAGCCGCACGGGTTGGTCGATCAGGTTAAGCTACGCTTGCCGAGGTCAGTCCGTAGATGGGTGACACGTTTATGACGCTGACAAAACTTAAACCGCGGTCACTATCAGATTGGATAGAAAAGAAAGGGAAGCGCGATGACACAACGCGTGTAATTTAAAATATGAAGCAATTATCTATTTACTCAAAATTGAGTTGAGTAATCGAAAATAAAAAACAACCAAGTTCTGCATTCAAATAAGACGTTCTTGTTATTAATAAAATACGTAACGTATGTTGATATTTAATACAGATATTTTGGATTAGAACTCAAGGTAAGAGGTTAGTTTAACGTTACTTTGTATCGAGATTTTTTTTTTCAAAACGTGTTTTGGTAACAACAAAGTTCTGGAAAATATGTTAAAGTTAACAAATATTTTTTCCGCTACCACAAACTATAAAGATTTCGCAATTTTTATTCTTAGGAGAAGCTTATTTTGGTCAATTGGGCCTTAAGTACTGAGATCCCTCCGTCTCTCGGTAAGTATATTAAGCCATTAGTAACGGCTGTCATTCGAAGCTCTTTGACAATCGTGACGAGTAACACAGGAGGTCAGGTAGGCAGTCAATCAATCAATCAACTCAGCCTATAACAGTCCACTGCTGGACATAGACCTCTCCCAGGCTGCACCACAACACCCAGTCTGACCCAGCCACCTTCTTAAGGTCATCGGTCCATCTAGCATAGTGTGGAACGCCCCCCGCGTTCCACACTATGCTTGCCGGTACGCGGTTTCCACTCCAGGATTCGTCTGCTCACATTAGTCTCGATCCTGTAGGAATATCGGGGTAAAAAGTACCTTATGTCCTAACTCAGGTCATAGTCTAAGATTAGGTACCTATGTTTTTTCATTGAGTCAGTCACTAGGGCTTATCTGGGCTATTCTGCCTCTTTCTTGCTCAAGTGACCACAAACATACTTTTTGAAATTAAGGCCAAATATGAACTGGTAAAAATATATAGCGTACCGTTGGAAATGCTCCTACAAGGTGGGCCGATGACCTTGTGAAGGCTACCGGAATACGCTGGATGCGGGAAGCACAGAACTGGTCGAAGTGGCGGTGCTTGGGGGAGGCCTATTGTCCAGCAGTGCTCGTCTTTTGGCTGAAATGATGATGATGATAATGATGAATAAATATACCAAAACACACATACGATCTTAAACCAAACTCAAAGTCTATTTCAAATAGGCAAAAGAGACTTGCAAACTTCAAAATTTACTAAAAAATATAGAATTGGTTCTAGTCGCCCTTTCCAAATAGTGGTTTCGTATGGAGAAGAATTGTCAAGAAACTTCTCCGTTACTCTTTTAAAAATGTTGTATTTTCTATAAGTACATTAATTATATGTGAAGACTATGCACCTAGAATGTAATTACTATACCTACCACAATAGATAACATAAAGAAGATAATGTCTAAGCATGCGATTACATTATTCATTACTATTTTGTAGCCAATAAAGTGGTAGTCCCAATTAATAGATTCTGACACATAAATTATTTGATGGCCAAATTCCCACAAAAACAATTGCAGACATACAAAACTAGTAACCTATTCTACATTCAACAAAAAATAATTTTAACAAGTTTTCATTCACAGAATACCAAACCTTTACTTCTATTGAAATAAGGTTCATTTTAGCATCAAAAATTTCGCATAAAGTCTGGGAGTCAGCGACCCAACTTCCGTAAAAAAACTTATTGAATGTTTAATTATGAGCAGACTTATCGTCTCATGAATTTGTTACAGATAATTTGTGAATTTTGACATTTAAGAAATTATCTGTTTACTAGAATCATCGCTTGTCATAGTTGTAAAGGTCAAGGGTGAATCTGCATTTGTGCTGTTTTAGTAATTAACATAACCTAAATTATTAATAACTAGCTGCTGACCGCGGCTTCGCCCGCGTAGCTTTGAAGGCGTTTGGTCCAGCTGTTTTGAAGATTAGCCGGAACAAACAAACAGACAGAGAAAAATTTTATAAATTGTTTTTTTGTTCTAAGTACCGTCTATACTTTCATATGCATTTAGTAAAATGTTGTTATTTTGACATTACAAACAGACACTTCAATTTTATTTATTTGTATTTTATGTAGATCGTGAACAGTTTCTATTTAAAATTCTGTGTGATTCAGGTAAAATTACCCTTGCTATTACGTAACTTTATTTTCTAAGAAATCAAAACCTTTTTTACCTACCTAGTTCAGCGTATCTATCAATAAAATTTAAAACACCATATTTTAAAAGGAAATAATTATCTAATTTAAAATTAATCTTCTAAAAACTTATTGACCTAATGATGTAGGTAGGTACGCTTTTTAAAATAGATGAATTTAAAAACTTTTTGGGCATCTAATGATGCACGTTTTTTTTTAAATACGAGAAATGAGCCTGTCTTTTGACTTTCTGGCCTTTTCTCACAGTTGTTCTACTCGTATGTACCTGTTAAAAGGCTACCACTTACTGGGTACGTCTTTCATTGACTTGAATGTGCCCTGGCGGCTGGGAGTATGTCATGCTCACTCTAATGTCTCGCTGATGGTGGCGCGTGTATTCGATCATTTAGCTCCCTTCAAAGAGTGTCCGTGGAGTTTCTCGCCCGTTCTCCATAGGTACCTACTACTAGTTTCATCTTTCTGACTGACCGACTCCTTGACAATTCAAAAGTGCTTGTAATTGGTTTATTTGACATAAATGTTTTGAGTTTTTTTGTTTTGAGTTAGTCCCAGTAAGTAAGTTACCCCGACCAAACGGGTTAGGTTAAGTTAGAACTGTGACTGCCGGGAGGACACGGCGCGGCATACGCTGGCAGAGTGTGCTACTTGGGAGGAGCCGCGCCGTGCCCTCGTCTCAGGAGTAGGTAGTGACCTGTTGCTGCCAGCCCTGGTCGATTCCATGGTCAGCAGCGAGGAGTCCTGGGACGCGGTGGCATCCTTCTGCGAAAGAGTCAGGTCGCAGATGGAGGCTGCGGAAAGAGAGCGGGAGATCTCTTCCACTGACCATGTCCGCAGCATGCGCACCAGGCATCGGCGGAGGGCGTACAACGCCCCAGCCCCCCTAAATGGGTCCAGGGGTGACGGACTCGGACATCCGTCGTCCCCCACATAGTGGACACGAGGTGGCGGTGCGTAGAGTTCCACGCGCGCCCCTATTGGACGTCAAGGGAGTTTTACACCTCATTCCCCCCGCGGGCCTGAGGTGACCGCCCCTAGCCGGGGATCACGGAAGTCGCACAAGATCCCATGATCCCCAATGTAAGTGTGGGAGGGGAACCAGCGGGTGGTTTTTAGTCAGTAAGAGTCTGACAGACCTCTCCGCCCGCCCCAGGGCGGAGGACATCCATGAGGATTTTCAACCCCGGAACAAAAAAAAAAGGTTAGAACTGTGACAAAGCTCTACATCCAAGTTGGTCTTAGTTAGTTGTCTATTTAGTATTTTTAGGACACCAAAAACGGAATTTTTAGTGGTTCACAAAAAGAGGCGCATTCATTACAAAACAGTGTTCATGAATACCAAAAACCATTGATATCGATACATTTGCATGCTCAAAAAATAAATTTATATCTAATATCATAAAAAAAAAAAAAAATCTTAATTGCAATCTTATTGTTATTATTTATTTATTGCATAATTTAAGTAGATGAATTTGTTTCTGATCTGATTTGGTTTTGTAGCTATAGCTAGCTATATAGTAACTTATTTATTTAGTTCATTATATTTGTTAATTTTGGTGTTGCTCGTCTAGTGGCAACCATTGATCCATAAACATGTGTTATTTTTGGATAATGCAGTGGACTGCAACATTGCTACTTAAAGTTTTTTAACCTTATGTATATATGTTGTAGTTTTTATCATCTCGTATTACCTAAATAAAATAAAATAAAAATATTTTACCAAAAGCAAAATGTAAATATTTGAGGTTCGATTCCTCATGCCCAGATTGCCGTATTCTATGATAATGATAAATGGTTTTATTTCTGTAAGTAGGTTTTTACAAACTCTTTTACACGTCAAACATATTTTTTTAAACTAGTAGGCGTTTCCTATTTGACTACTCTGAGAAGAAAGGCCGAAACAAACTCAGAGGTCACAGTCTCTTTTAAAGTCCAGACATAATCTTGGTCAGATCATGTGAAGACCATGTCGATTGGTGTATGAAATAGTCTTTTGATGAAAGAACCACACAGATTGAGTGGACCTGTCCAGTCAGTGCACGCATTTGTCAGTAGTTGTGCAGCTCAACTCATAACTAAAGGAGCTCAACGATTCAACGAACAATACCAAAGTTTTGAGTATTTTTAGCGGCCTAGCCAAATGTCTCAAAAGACCATTTCGGACACCAACCTACATGGTCCCATGTAGGTTGGTGTCCGAAATGGTCTTTTGAGGAAAGAACCACACAGATTTAAGTGGACCTGTCCAGTCAGTGCACGCATTTGTCAGTTATCGTGCAGCTCAACTCAAAACTTAAGGAGCTCAATGATTTGACGAACAATACCAAAGAAAAGACATTTGGGTAGGCCGCGTAAAGTACTCAAACTGTCAGACCATCATTAAAACTAACTAAGAAACAAAAAAAAAACAAACAATGACCCACATAGTCCTCACATTCCTAACAATTAAAATAATATAATATAATACTATACAAAGTAAATATTCATGTCACTTTTTATATAAAATGTTATAAAGAATAAGAAAATATAAATAGCTAGCAAAATAAAAAGAGTAAAAAAACAACATTCACTGTAAATTTATTGGAGCAGCTCAATCCCAAGCCTTTTTGGCCTCAATATAATCTTTAACAGTATAAAAGGCTTTCAGGCAGTTTCTGTTTTTTAAAACATTTGAATTTATTAAGGCTTAGTTCTTGAATGTGGCTAGGAAGTTTATTATAAAAACGTATACATTGGCATCTAAACGAGCTGCCTATTTTTGTGAACCTGGTTGTTGGAACAACAAATTTGTGTTTACATTATGGATATCACTGTATTTTTTAAACAAATTAATATTTTTATGTGCGTACAAAAGATTTTCATAAATATACTGAGAAGCTACAGTCATTATATTAATCTCTTTAAATTTGTCTCTGAGTATCTGGGACCTAATTTATAAATTTAACGGATTGCCCCTTTTTGTAAAACAAAAATTGTCTGAATATCAGCGGCATTTCCCCATAACAGAATACCGTACGACATTACGCTATGAAAATAACTAAAGTATACTAAACGGGCTGTGTCTAAATCCGTTAAATCACGAATTTTTCTAACGGCGTATGCTGCAGAGCTAAGCTTTTTTGACAATTTATCTACATATATGCGGGCCCCATTGAATCTTGGCATCAAAGGTTAAGTTAGTTAGTTAGTTAGTTAGCCTAAGAACATAGTGGTATCTTCGGGGTTCAACGGGGGTTGTAAAAAATACTAGTGTTCTCATAAAGGGTGAAGCCCTTTATGAGAACACTAGTTTTTTTTACACGAGTATATCTATAACTTGAAATCTATCTAGAATTGCGGAACATACGTTGGGGTATTTTCGGGTAACCCTGGGCATGAGGAATCTTTTTTTTATGACGTCACTTTTTGAACCAATCTCTATACATGCCATTTTATAACTTGAAAACTTTGAACTTTCTTCGTAAAATACGAACCAAATGAAGAAGGACTATGCCATTAAAATAATAAGTAATGAACCGCATACTGAGTGCTTTCAGTTTTGTTTGCGAACATATTTTAAAAGGTATCGATCGGCAACTTATAATTGAATGGAGTTTGTCGAAGGAGGTTCTTTTAGAATCAACTAGCTTTTACCCGCGGCTTCGCCCGCGTAGAGGTCGGAAATTATCCCACGGAAACGTACTACCGGGATTCATTTATCCTATGTGTTATTCCAGGTTATTAACTATCTGTGTGCCAAATTTTATCCGAATCCATTCCGCCGTTTTTTCTATTATAGTAATAGCAGAGGAAAAGGTCATTGACTTCCGCCAACTCCCGCGCCGCCATCAACCATAATTATTTTGTTACGCGTAATTTTGAATCTGTGATATCCTTTAAAGTATTTATTTAAATGATATGATGTCAAGACATATTTTCATTTAAATTAAATGTCCAATTTAAATAACATATTTTATTGGATAAGGATTAATAATATATTATTCAAAATAGCTTCAGAAATAACAATTATTTTTTATTAAATTCTGTAAGATAAAAATATCTGTTGTGGGTGGGTCATCCTTAAAAGATAGACATTTGCTAACGCGGAGTTTTTGTTGAACTTTTTCTTGCGCCTGCACATATATCTTCTATCTATCTTAGACTTTGGTACCTATTATATTTTCTTTGGACATATTGTGACGTTATATTTTTTGACATTTTTAAACATTTTGTATTTGACATATAATTCTAAATTTAATTTTAATTTCCTTAATTATTTTGTATGTCTATTAATCTGTAAGATAGATAGATAGATAGATAGAATACTCTTTATTATGTACACCATAAAAATTACAGCTATAAATGTAGAAATTTTACATAGGGTGACACAATGGGCGGTCTTATCGCTAAAAGCGATCTTTTAAAGACAACCTTTGGATGGATTAGGGGGATAGGAGAGAAAATACTGCAGGTAGTCTGTAACATTTATAGTGCAAGCATGGCAAATGTAAAATTCCTTTTTAATTTTATGTGGGTTAAATATCTGTAATAAAGGAATTTTATTTAAAAAAAAAATATATAAGATGTACAATCCTGTAGAAAAATAATTGTATGTATCTCTTACGGTTTACGCGGCGTACGCCAATAAAACTACCGTCAACATTATTTGCATGACTTTGGCATGATTTTTCCAACATCTCCAACAATAATCGTCAGATTTCACCCAATTTACACAAACCCTGAATTAATTATTATTATTACAACTAAACTTACCTCATGAATCACTCCATACATTAGTGAAAACCGTTTGAAAATCCATTTTGTAGTTTTTGAGTTTATCGCGTTCAGACTGACAGACGCGACGGGGGACTTTGAGTTATAATATGTAAGGGATGATTACCAGACTTATTGTGACCTTTGCGTGGGCCGCTAACGACAATATTAGCTGACATATTGTTTAATATCAATCTTGTTAGTTATAATGTTACCTTTGGTTTTCTTTTTAACAGGAAATTTAATTATTCATTCATAGTTTTAACGTAGAAAGATAAAAAGACATTTCTCAAAAACGTATTGTGTTCTGGAGAAGAACACGTTGCTCGGTCTATGCTTTTTTTTTAAATTATTATGAAGTCAGTAGTAGGACTATTATTATTTTTGTTTCTTATTAAGTTATGGGCTTGATCTTGACTATGATCTCTGGTGGAAAGCGAAGTGAGTGAATGAAGTCCAGGTACGATGGAACGTATCTATAACTAAGAGTAGTATTTTCAGATATTATTTTGGTACCTAAATTGAAACCTAGGACGGCTAAAATGCAATCAAGCGAATTTAATGTTCAGTGAAAAGCAATTAGAGGTACATATCAATAAAAAAAAACCTACGTCACACGTCCTTTATAATTCACGATTTTTTCTGTCATAAATATTTTAAGGCGCAGATAAATGATTTTTGTGACTTTTAAATCTGTTATTATTCCTTCAAATATTGCAAATAAATTATGCAAAAAATGTATGTCAAACTAGAACGCGTACACATCGATTGTTTATGTAAATATTTATTATAGTAAAATACTTGATTAAATAAATTCAGGACTTAATGTCAATCCAAAATATAATAAACGATATTACTTCCAAACTTACTTAAGATATTTGCATGATTTTTTTATTGTATGAACAGGCTATTTTATTATCTAAATTATATCTGAGTATTTTACAACTGGGGGAGGCCTATGTCCAGCAGTGGACGTCTTTCGGCTGAAATGATGATGATGATGATTTTAACAAATATTCATGTTTTCGGTACTAAAAATAAATATTCCCTTTTAAACCAATGGCATGCGCGGCGTGAGCGCGACGCGCATTTTTATGGCCAAGATCAACGGCGTTTACCCAACCCTTAAGTAAACAAGAGCTCAAACAAAAATATACCCTATCTATGTAGTAGGTATATTTGCTTCCGATTATATTGAAGTTCGTATCGTAATAAACAGCAATATCGCTTACAATTTTCACACGGTTTAGATCGGAATGTTGCATATAATTGAGGATTGGAATAGGTTGTAAAATCCATCAGCTTTGTGAATAGAGCAACACTTCGATGTCAATTAATAATACGTTTGCTATATTAGTATTAAACTGCGTGACTCATAATGTTGATGGATCGACTGATTGAATGCAGGAAAATGTAATTGCAGTATAGAACCACCCCTAGGCATAACCGAAGTGGGAACCTTGTTGGAACCCGTAGAAGAGAAATTATATAAAGGTACGTCTGACGAATAATAGAACAAATAAACACGAATGGTTATTTACATTAACTAAATTAAATTAAAACTAAGTTAAACCTAACAAAGGCCCTCGAGGCATTGTACCGAGGATGCTGGCGGCATTTCCTCGCTGAATTGCAATGCTGATGCGTTGCGCGAGAAAGCCGCCAGCTTTTCCGTCACCAGTTAGTACATCAACTAGACGTTTCGCGAGTTCCGCAAATAACTTATGCGCACTGGGACCCCACGGACCGAGGGTCTCGACGCTAAAGGGCACAAAGTTGTACTCTCTGCCAAGGCCTCTATATTTAATCATTTTCAGATTTTTGGCATTTTCTGCCGCTGCACCCGCTTTAGAAGTAGTCCGTTGGAGGTGGGACGGTGCCAGTGTGTCTACACAGGTAGCGTCCCACACAAGCATCCGTCCCAAACTCCACGGAACCAAAGACGCACCATCAGGTCTTTTGCCATCATCTCTGACAATGCCAGTCGGCTCAAGAAGAGCAAGTACATTGACGCTGGCAAGAGACCGACGGATTATGTCATTTAGTGTCGCATGTCTTGAAAAGCGGCCTGCACTTTTTTGACAACAAAAAAACACGAAGTAAAGATAATATCGAAGAATGAAAGACGTAATGGCAAAGAAAGAAAATAAAGAAAAGCGAAAAATAGAAATGTCACATAACATAACAATACACCTGTAATCCCAGTAGGGTTAGGCAGAGGTGGACCTATAGTCCCTACACCCATATTTCACCAGTTACACTTAAATATAAATGAGTGAAGACATAGGCAACGAAAGACAATTGAAGACAATATTAAAGGTAAAGAACAAAGAAGAATATGATGTGGCTACTGCTATTCTTAGCCATGGTATTGCCGATAATGTAAACAAAAATTGAACACAGATTCGAACACACAATAGCGACAACACTAAACTCCACCAAATCATCTCTATTGTTACTCAAATATAAAGAACAAATTCAGTTCACCCAGAATAGCTGAAACAACAGACGAAAACATAAAATATTTACAATCAGACAGCTTCAGACATTAAATATTTTCTGTTAACCCAAAAACAAGGCTCTGTTATGAAAATGCTTACCTAATGAGATTACGTAAATTATGAAAGAGCTTATTTATTAAATTCTTTTGATGTAAGACCTACGGAGAATCCCCTTGTGTTAACAATATTTGCTAAGAACGAAGGCTTTGTTTTACTTTTGATAAAAAGAAAAATATTTATCTTATGCCTTTGTCCTATGTTAGAGTCGGCTGCCAGTCTAACTGGATGCAGCTGAATACCAGTATTTCACATGGAGCGACTGCCTATCTGACCTCCACAACCCAGTTACTGGGTAACACGATACCCCTTATTGATTACCTACTTGGCTAGATCTAAAAAAACTTTTTATAAAAAAAAACCACTGACTTCTAAAAACACATATAATCTGCCTATAGTGTTCCCACTGCTGGGACACAGGCCTCCTCTCTGTGAGAGGGAGTGGGCCGTAATCCACCACGCGGGCCCCGTGTGGGTTGGTAGATGTCACATGTTTTTTTGGTTCTAGGACATGCCGGTTTCCTCACGATGTTTTCCTTCACCGTTTTGAGAGCAGTGGTGATGAAATAATTTACACACAGTAAAGCGCCTGTCCGGGTTCGAACCTACGACCTACAACTCGAAAGTCGCGGCCATTACCACGAGGCCACCACTGCTCTTTAAAAAAAAACACTACAAAGTGAAAAATAACTTTAATTTAGGAAGTCGGTGTCTTTGGATCTGTATTTTAGTTGTTTGCCATCGACTTCCGAAATTTTAACTTTTTAAAATATTAAATTTTTACTTTCTAGCTGGTCAGTTTGTAATTTTTCTAAGTTACAATAGCCTAATGTCAACTGCTCATCACATTTTACAAAATATTGCTTTTCTTGTTGCAGAGACGTTGATTATTGAGGTGTTCTCCTGGTAAGAATCAAGAGAACTGGCACTCACCGTCTGCGTTGTGAGGAGCATAAATGGCTTAGCAACCATATTAAAGTACCTAATCGAATCGTAGCTCGTTAAATATATCTTATTAAGTAGTTCCGGTGGTCTTCATCATCTATTCCACTCCACCAAATGGTGCTTTCCGAGAGCAAATGCACAAGTTACTATAAAAAATACCTAAATCGCTATAGATCTCATCTCATCAGATTATGACTTGGTAACAATGAGACCACCTCGAGAGCATACCCTTTCAAATAAAAATACTTTTTAAAATCGGTCCACAATTGACGGGGAAATCGGCGGACACATAAACAAAAATATATATAGGGTCGAATTGAGAAACCTCCTCCTTTTTTGAAGTCGGTTAAAAATTACTTATTATATTATAATTTGTGCAATCAATTGACCAGCATGGCAGTTTTTTATGCATGTACTTCAATTCAACTCAACTCTTAACATTTATTTCCAATAAACCATTTACATGCACTTTTGAATAGTCAAGGAGTCGATCAGTTAGAAACATGAAGTTATTTGCACATTCCAAAGCGTGGTAGGTTGATAAAGAGAAGAACGCCCGCAACTTCATCTGCGTTCCAGGTTGAAAACTAACCTATGTCCTAGGTTAGCGTTCGTTAGCGTGAAAGCGTAACAAACAAACAAACTCACTTTCGCGTTTATAAAATTAGTTAGGAGCTAAATGGTAAGGCATTCTGTATTAATAAACACTATATATTTATAACCTACGAACTACTAAACTAATAATAAAATTTACCAGTTGACACATTAAACAGCCAGTCATCATCCTGTCTCCTACTTCTATGCTGTGCCCGACAGGGTCCATAATTGTGACTAATATAATTATTTTCCTACCAACTATATACATTATGGTACGCAATAAAGAATTGAGAATTGCATTCAAGCGTCAATTAAAAAGGTTTCCTTCGCAAAAAGCATTTTATAGTGTCTCCGAATTTCTCGCCGAAAAAGATAATTTCATCTTTTTCTTGACACTAATATAAAATTTATATGAATATGGAATTTTGACATTATAACATAAAATTAATATCTAATTTATAAAGTTTTTAAATTATTCGATTTTTGTTATTGTAAATCCTTTTCAATGTTATGGAAATATTTGTACGCCGATACTCTCGGCTAAACAGGTTGCATATTAGAAAATCAAAATTTCTCGAGCAAATTTCAAAAGAACAATAAACGAAATAACAAAATTTAAATGACTAAATGTTTTATTTAGAAAAATTTTAGAATCCCAATGTTTGTGTCATCAAATGAACGACTGATCAAAAGTTGCTAGATGTAATTTTAAAATATCAAATCATTACTAATCAAATTACATAATCACAAATGACGACTGAATTTTGCTAGATGTAAATACGAGTATAAGTACCTACCAAATCATAACTAATCAAATTTTATAATCACAGAGTCTCTCTTGTTTCATCGAAAAGAAATTGCCAAATTATCACTTCCCAAACAATTTTCCGCATAATTTCATTTGCGAAATTATTACTTAGTCAATAATCTTTTTACGAATAATTGTAACGTAAACCTAATGTTTGGCAAGTGAACGTTTAAACAATAACTTGTTTACCAGCTAGTACTTTTACCAATTTTTATGTAGTCAAATATTTCAGTTAGAATTCATTTATTATTACATTTATTCATTTTACGCAAAATAAAATTTCTACCTCGTCTAACTAGTTCGGTTCTCGATAGCTTGCTAAAAATAATCTCTTTTTTTCCATATTTTTTTCTATATAATCTATTCGTTTCTGGCACTCGCCGGCCGCTGCCGCGGCACCGCTCGCTTCGCTCGCTCGGCTCGTGCGTAGTAGGTCCCAGTTTTAACCTAACCTAACCAAACCATTATTTAAAATAATTAACCTACTCTAACTAGTTCCATATGTAACCATAAATTTGATTTGTTCCAGACAAATTCAAGCACATCTCATTCACACAACACATTCTATAACGTTTATTGTCTGTAATCCATTTTGACCTTTAAACGATTTGGTCAATAGTGTAATAAATAATTTAAACATTGATATACCAGGCTTTGGTCAGCTGAACTTTTGATGAAATGACCATCTTTATTTTAAACTTTGTTGATTTGTACGTTGTTCTTTTGAAATTTGCTCAGGAAAGTTTTGATTTTCTAATATGCAACCGCTAAACATGATTAGACTCAAACTCAAGCTTGTATGCATACAATGTTTAAGCAAATAAAGAAATATTATCTTATCTTAACTCAATTGTATTGTAACATTTTAATCAGTAGATACCTACCCCATGAAAGATGTGTCTACTTCAACCAGTCTGAAACCTAATTAGACCAACTTATGTTACTTGTTATAGATACCTACTTACTTTGTTCTGTGTCTTTGTGCTACTTGAAGAATAACAACTATTATTTGAACTCACGCACGTTTTTTTTTTGGTTGCATTCCACAATGTGTGTGTACTTAGGTGGTAATGAGATCATTATAGTCCCAGTCGAGCACAGCAAAACTTTTTCTAGTCTACAATTTTTAAGTTATTTCATATTTAATTCAGGAGCAGGTCTTCATTTATTTGATTAGTTTATTATTCAGTTACAAACAGATATCTGCACTCTCAAATGCTTATTCTATATTATTTATTTTCTGAGTTATTACTTTTTCATACACAATTTCGAAACTAGTCCAAACGCAGAGTGCCCTGAATCTCAATTTGACCGTGGCATTACGAATGATTAGACGAAAAAACTAGGCGTCCTCGATTGATACTACTAATGGTTTTTTTACGTGTATTTTTTACTCGAGGTATTGGTGGTATATAAAGGTAATGACGTGGGCTTAGCACGAACGCGCGAAATAAACATTACGGAAATTCGAACGACTGATAATAGACCTGTTAAGCCCCCCGCGCGACACCGATTCGGAGTCAAACAATAGAAAATCAATTGTGTCTTATTAGCTGTCTTTCACCGATTTAAAATACGCGTTTCCATAATATTTACTTCGTTTTATGATTATTTATATTTATAGGTAATACTTATTGGGCTTGTCGTTGGCAAATGTCTCCCGCACAGCTTTTCACTCTTCCCTGAGTGGAAAGCTGTGCTTTCTTTGGCCAATCCCACATAAACGCCTGTAAGTCATCACGCTAGCGTTTCCTCGGCCCTTTTAATTATTATTTATTTCATAAAATAAAAGATAATAAAATACAAAAAAAAAAACTATGTATATTTAAAAACGATTAACATTTTATTTCTAATCAATTATTTTAAAAATATATGCTACAGGATCATTTTATTTTCTATTAAAAAATCGTTCGAATTGTACGTAACATTTACGTCGCGCGTATGAGCTAGGGCCTCTCTGGGCTGTAAATAATTATCTATGGTGTTTGTTGAGACAATCAAGTAGTATGATCTTTCTATCAGTATTTTGTCCACCCACGCAAATTGTATGTGAGTAATAATTAATGGTTCACGTAATAACGTAAATGGGTAATCAATCACGTCGAAGTCAAAAATAGTTTAAAAAATAGAGTTGCCTTTCTGCCTTTGCTATTTCAATCAAGTTGTAAGTAACTAAAATTGTGCTAAAAATCATCCTTTTTGCAAGCTAGCCTGCGTTGTCCCACTGCTGAGCAAACCCCCGCACCCAAATACTTCCAGGCTTCCTTTTCTAGAGCCATCTCGATCGCGCCCTTGAGGTACGCGTCTAGGTCGTCTTTCCATCTCTTCTTGGGACTGCCTCGGTGGCGCAGTCCATCCTCAGGCGTCCACCATATGGAGACTGTTGCCCAGCCATCACTGTGCATGTGGCTGACGTGACCCGCCCAACCCCTATTTCAGCTTGGCAGCCTTTTTGCCTACGTCTAGGATCCCCGTTTTGCAGCGTAGCGTGGTGTTTCATAATCTGTCTGTTCGTTTAACTCCTAAAATGCTGCGCTCCATTGCTATTTGGCAAATCCCAAGGCGGAACTTGTAAAGCAGTGGTGGGTTCGAAACCAAACAGGCACTTTAATTTGTATAAATATTTCATCACCACTGCTCTCAAAACGGTGAAGGAAAACATCATGAGGAAACCGGCATGTCCTAGTACCAAAAATTTGAAGACATGTAACATCCACTAACCCGCACTGGGCCCACGTGGTGGGTTTTGGTCTACTCTCTCTCCCATAAAGAGGAGGCCTGTGTACCAGTTGTGAGAACATTATAGGCTGATTATGCTAAGGCGAATCTTTTGCGACTCAGTGATCAACCAGCGCGGTAATTGAGTAGCAAACTATCAGTAGCAATGCATTTTGACAGTTCATCAACATTCATTACATTATTGACGTTATTGAGCAGACAAATTTTTCGAACATATGCAGCATTGGATTGGCAATATACTTCAAAATCATTCAGAATGTGATTGACAGTGGGTTACGCAATTAGTGTGTAACTCTGAGCATCATCATCTGCCTGCCTTTTCCCAACTACGTTGGGGTCGGCTACCAGTCTAACCGGATGCAGCTGTATACCAGTATTTTACATAGAGCGACTGCCTATCTGACCTCCACAACCCAGTTACTGGGTAACACGATACCCCTTGGTAAGACTGGTTGTCAGATTTTTTGGGCTTCTGACGACCCGTGACGACTGTCAAAGATCCACTAATGACAGCCGGGACCAACGGCTTAACGTGCTTTTCGAGGCACGGAGGGGTCTTGGTATGTAAAGATGGTCACCCATCCATGGACCAACCGCGGCAAGCGTAGCTTAACCTGATCGATTGACCCGTGCGGCTGTTATTATTTAGCCACAAGCCCCACCAAGTCCCAAGTCTAAACATCGTAGCACTAACTTTGTCATAATTATGCTCCTATAAAACGTTTTATCTACGACTTTCAGCACGAGAACCATAGAGAAGCGTTTTGTCAACGGAAGAGTAGACAAAAATGGCGTTTCCGTGTAGACAGTAGAACATTTTAGGTAGACAATCGATTTCTATTCAACAGTAGAGTAGAAAATAAAGCGTCATGCTAACCCAGCAGACAATCCATAGACTATAATTAATACTTATTGTTTTAAACATTACCCAAGACTTTCCTATATTTTGCAAACATTTTACGTGTAAACGTTGACAGTTACAAAGCAATATATTGTAAGCGACATTGTTAAACTTACGTAATTCTTAACAAAAGGTCAAAAACATTACCTCCTACAGTGACCTAAGCCTAGAAACCAAAATAAGCAACATGTAGAAATATTCAATGAAGTTTGTTATAGTCAAAGTGTACCTTGGCAGAATACCTATGTTTATAATTTTCCGAGCCTACACCTGTTTATTGGTTCCCGAAGAGCCAAACATCCACCGTGCAATACGAAGAAGAAGATTGTTCGACGTGTCGATGACACGACAGTGCCGAAAACTTAGTCACTTCCACGGCATCGTCGGTGGTAGCGCAGTGATCGCTATGGCTGCATTTTTGGGGCGTTCAAATGATTCGAACGACCGCCCTATTTTTTTTTCGATATCTGTATAAACAATAATACAAAAAAAAAATAATAAAATAAAATAACAATGTTTATTTCTCACCATTAAAAATTAAAAAAATACAATTTAGTAGGTACATGAAAATTATTATTATTGTTTTTTTTCTGTGGTGGTTATAATGAGGTGCACAGAGTATTGACCCTACCCCCTGAACTAGGCGGGGACCTGTATCTTAGGGGATAGTGTTCAGCTGACCCAACTTAGGACGTTTGTGTGTCACTACTATACAGATAAAGTACCATTAAGAGTGCAAGGGTCTGTTGGTGAGCCTAAAGATATGACGAGAGGATATGTGTGTTAATATGAGTGGTGAATTAGAGGATTGTGTGTAAGTGAAGAGAGAGTGAGTGAGTGGGAGAGTGATGTGGGAGTGTGTGTGTGTGTGTGAATGTGTGTACGTGTGTCTGTGTACGTGTGTGGTATAGTTAGTGAGGAAAGTGTATGTGTTTTTGTGGTAGATACAAAGGATGGTGTATAAACAATAGCATACATAGTCTGCCACACTGCATAACAGTTTGTCGGCAGTTCTTCTCGACTTTTTTTTTTTTGTTTGTTTGATAAATCATCAAATAACTTCTCCCGCTCTGGGCGGAGCGGGAGGGTGTGTCAGACTCTTACTGACTAAAACTCACCCGTATTCCTTCCGTTGCCTGTGTTGACAGGGGCCTCGGTAACCCCAAAGGGTTACCGAGGCCCCTACCTTCCCGTGACCCCAGCAGGCATCGGCCCTAGTGGACCCGTACACTTGTGCTGACGACATCTCTTTGAGGCGCGCGTGGGATACAACGCGCCGTCGACCCGAGCCCTTGGTCCTTACCGGACGGTGAGCTCAACCGTCCCGCCTTCGCGAGCATTACTTCTTCGCAGAAGGAGGTGACGGCTGCCCATGCCCTTTCGCTCCGCCTCCGCCTCTGGCCTGAACCAGGCCTGTTCCCGTTACCGGTGAGCTACAATTTTTTTTATAATTATAAACGTTTTTATTCTTTTTGTATTCAGAAGTATTAAAATGTAATTTATATATTAATTGAATAAAGGTGATAATCATTCCATCATCCAATACTGTCTTTGTTTAATTTAGTTGCAAGTTTTAAAACAGTGGAATCATTTCAGTGAATGTCACCAAGGTTCATTGCGATGACGTTTTTCTGGTTCTCCACTGTATAATCAGGCTTAGAGGAGTCGTAGCGGGCCAGAATAGGAGTCGGCTAAAACCCACCCGTATTACTTCCGTTGCCTGTGTTGCCAGGGGCCTCGGTAACCCGTTTGGATTGCCACGCGACCCCGGCAGGCATCGGCCCTAGTGGACCCTACACTTGTACTGACAACATCTCTTTGAGGCGCGCGTGGAATACAACACGCCGTCGCCCGGGCCTGGTTCTTACCGGACGGTGAGCTACCCATTGCTCACTGTCCGCAAGCCCGCGCCTACGATGGCCGGAAATCCGCCCGGAATTCCCGACGCCCAGGGCGTCTCCTGCGGCGGCTAGGGGCGAGAGGGCGCGAAATTTGCCTCTCCCTCAACCGTCTCGCCTTCGCGAGCATTACTGCTTCGCAGAAGGAGGTGATGGCTGCCCATACCCTCTCGCTCCGCCTCCGCCTCTGGCCTGAACCAGGGCCGGACGCGAGAGGTCTCTGCCGCCGATCGCCTCCACGAGGACACGGCGGTGCTCTGCCCAAGCCGGGTAGTGGGGTACGTTTGCTCCACCGTGTCCTCCGGGAGAATAAAAAGGGCTTGAGGAGACGATTCCAAAAATACACCACACGAAAAAATATAAGACAAAAACAAAAATGCAAATTGCAAAAAAGCAAAACGCTTTTTTTTTGCAAGAAGTGAAATCATTGCTGTTACAAAAATTTCTTTGCTTCTGTGTTTATTTTTTATTTTGTCTGACCCGCATCCACGGGGCTTCATGATATTACCAACATTTTTGACAAAGGTCTTGACATACCTACCTACAGATTCTTTGTACGATAACGAGGATAGCAAAAAGTCATTAGTTATTACCGTAATGATAATATTATGTACACTTCATTATTCCAACGTTGCCCTACACACTCAGAGTGTCACTATGTCAGTAGGTAAAGGTTTTACAATGACCATTGACGCATATGTAAGTCTTAAACATTGTCTAACCACTTATCAATACGATAATTATTATGTAACAGAGTTCATATATATGTCTTTATCTTTTTTTTTTTTCACGTACATACATAAACTCACGCCTTCTTCCCATGGGGGTAGGCAGAAACTATAGAACGGCACCTGCTACGCTCCTTACATACTCCTTTTGCTTCGTTTACGTTCATACATCTGGGGGGCAACCATCACCTCTTATAGCAGTATTATTTTATTATTACTTCAGCGTGAGAAAGAGATGGAGCTATAAGTCCTGTACAGCTCCATCACTTTCCCACTGTGAAGTATAATAATAGTAATTATAATAATACTGCTACAGAAGTCATGGTTACCCCCTGGTCATACACGCACGCTGGTTGCGAGTACTACGCACCTGACCTTTTTTTTTGGGTGGAAAATGATCAAATATCTTCTTCCGCTCTGGGCGGAGCGGGAGGGTGTGTCGGGTTCTTATTGACTAAAACCCACCCGTGTTACTTCCGTGGCCTGTGTTGCCAGGGGCCTCGGTAACCCTTTCGAACTTTCCGGCGACCCCGGCAGATGTCTCTATCTGCTGCTGTAATAGCAAAACGTGTCTTATAAAACTACCGAGCTGTATGTAACTTCAGTTTCTGTGACTAGAAGAACGTTCAAAGTTCTTTTAATCTACCTGTATATCCTAATCCCTCTTAACTATAATATTACTAGCTGCGGACCTGCAGCTTCACCCGCGTAAGTCTCGATCCCGTATGAATATCAGGATGAAATATAATTTACGACCTATTTTTATACCTACCAAATAGGTATACATAAAATTTCATAAAAATCGGTCGCGCCGTTTTGGAGGAGTGTGACCACAAACACCGTGACACGAGATTTTTATTATATTAAAAAGATAAATGCGAAAGTGAGTTTTTTTTGTTTATGTGTTTATTTCTTACGCTTTCACGCTTCAACGGTTGAACGGATTTGGATGAAATTCGGCACATGGGTAGACCAGGACCCGGATTAGAACGTAAGATATTTTTATCCTGATATTCTTACGGGATGGAGACTTATGCGGGAGAAATCGGGGCGCAGGTAGTTGTACCTAAATCTAACTCACAACTCTTGTGATTCACCATTGGGAAAAACATGAGCCCAATCCCCTGCATTTGTAAATAAATAGGTATAATATAGATAAATATTTCATACTCGGTTTTGCTCGTGGCTTGGCCCGCGTGGATATTATGGATGGATATGGATAGTATGTACTTATCAGTTTTCAGTATACGCGTACTAATGGTCAAATACATAATCAGCCTATAATGTTCCCACTGCTGGGACACAGGCTTCCTCTCTGTGAGAGGGAGTGGGCCGTAATCCACCACGCGGGCCCAGTGCGGGTTGGTAGATGTCACATGTCTTCAAATTTTTGGTTCTAGGACATGCCGGTTTTCTCTTTCTTCACCGATGTTTTCCTTCACTGTTCTTAGAGCAGTGGTGATTAAATAATTTACACAAAGAAAAATGCCTGGTTTGGGTTCGAACCTACGACTTACAACTCGTAAGTCGCGGCCGTTACCACTCGGCCACCACTGCTCGCCCTTCCCCAATGGTCAAATACTTATGGTAATATGGTCTTTAAGTCACAATCAAGAATTTATTAATTTAAATTATAGTTTAGTAAATTGCACATTTACTGCCTTGTTTTATTGATGTAGAATAATTGAAATGATTTATAAAACACAATAAATGATGTAAGTATTTCATAATAATATTATTGTGTCACGTTTAAATCAGTCATGTCCATGATTCTGATTAAAATCGTGCATTCAAAAGATGTTCGAATTCTCGGAAACAGTCCTATTATAGTTCCATGAAAATTCCACAAAATAATCAATACAACAACATCTTTTTGTTTTTAACCTGTTAAGATGATATGGCTAGAAAGGGGGTGACTACCGAGATGACAACTAATAGAGAAGTATGGAAGAAAACGACATGTTGCGTCGACCCCAAATAAATTGGGATAAGGGCAGGAGAATGATGAGCCTGTTGAGCCCTGCGCGACACCGATTCGGAGTCAAACAATACAAAATCAATTTTGTCTCATTAGCTGTCCTTGACCAATTAATATTTGTATAACGGCGCAGCTTAGATAGCCTTTACCAGAAGTGGTCATCGTAGTAGTTCAACAGCTTCAATATCATCAGGATTGTGCCGGAATATAGCATTTCGTCGTGGACGTAGTAAGAGATAGCAAACGCGACTGCTGAGCGTGGGGTCTTGGGTTCGATTCCCAGGTCGGGCTGAGTGGTATTGGGTTTTTTCATTAGGAATTCGTGACTAACAACCCGGAGTTTGGAAGTTGGTTATCAGGGAGCGCCCTCCCTCATGCATGCGCCTGACATCATCTTCTGTCATCAGAAGACAGCCGCCACGCAACCATCATCGATGCGACGCTCGTCGACGCCAAACCGTCTTTCGGCCATGGCCGCAAATCTCAACGGAGACTAGCCTTCGGCGCAGGAGATATTATAGTGCATAAATGTGTACACAGACAGGTACACTCTCTCTTCCCTCAGTCTCACAGTCCGATGGGATGGCAACCCAACACGACCGGGGAGAGATCAGGCGCAGGACGAGGGGGTGCCACACCGCCAGCTTCCAAACTTCGGCTTGTTACTAAGAAATTCGTAGTGGAAAAACCCAATACCACTCATCCGACCTGGGAATCGAATCCAAGACCCCACGCTCAGCAGTCGCGCTTGCTACCACGAGACTAATGGGGTGGTCGACAGGGTAGATAGACAGTAGTCCACTCTTATCCGACCTCTTCGGTGCTGTGCCGACATATTGTTGAATACTAAAGTTTTGGCTACTTTGTACTGTGTGAGCCTTTTATTTTTATTTTATACCAGATGCGCCCCACGGTTTCACCCGCAAAATTTTTGACTCCGTGGGTTTATCGGAATAAATAGTATCCTATGTGTTACTCCTGATTATAAACTATCTGTGTGCCTAATTTCATCCAAATCCGTTCTGTACTTTTTGCGTGAAAGAGTAACAAAAATCCATCCATCCATCCATTCTTACAAACTTTCGCATTTATAATATTAGTAGGATTTTGTGCGTCTTATTCGTGCAGATAAACAAATCAAATCAAATTAAACGTTTATTTGCTAGAAATACACCTTTAGGTGAAATCTTATAACCTTAGTGTTATTGTATTCTGCCTGCAAGCAAGCGTGCAATTTTTTTTAAGTTAACATAAATTCTTATTATATTACTATTGTTCTTATATAATTATACAATTAACATTTCAATTAGCATTTATTCACATTTTTTTATTATTATTATTGTTAATATTCTCCTGTATTCCCGTTGGCCCCGTACGCTATCCCCATTAATTTATTGTAATATATTATACTTTTGAAATTATGCCGTTAAGTTAAAGTTAGAAGTGAGAGTGGCTTAATAAAGAGATTATACAGGATGACATTGAAAACATGCGACAAATCGAAATGGAAGATTGTACTCATCATTATGAACAACTTTTACTAAGGGACCAAAGCTACAATCCCAAAAAAAAAAACTGCTGTCCCCTACATTTATGTTCGCAATACCTCATCAAAATGTAGGAAAAGCAGATTTTTTTTTTGGGATTACAGCTTTGGTCCCTTAGTAAAAGTTGTTAATAATGATGTATACAATGTCCCATTTCAGTTTGTCGCAAGTTTTCAATTTCAACCTGTAAATATTCTAATTTTAAATATTTTAGTTCCATAAATTCCATAATAACATAAAACGATACTTTAGAAGCCATTCTGTCATTTTTGTCTTGAAAATTTAACAATTTTTCTTTCTTTCGAAACGCCCGAAGGGGCAGGCAGAGTTGTCCATGAATAATAAATAGTACACACTTATTTGGTCACTTATGTCTATGAAAATACATACACACATAAACTTACGCCTTCTTCCCATGGGGGTAGGCAGAAACTATAGAACGCCACCTGCTACGCCCCTTACATACTCCTTTTGCTTCGTTTACGTTCATACATGTGGTCATACATACAAGAACGCTGGTTGCGAGTACTACGCACCTGACCTTTTTAAAGAACATCACCAATGAGGTAGTATATGTCTTTCTGGGGCTTCCCCTCCCGGCGTTTCCACTCACATCTGCCTTGTAAATACCTTCTATGAAAAAAGAAACAATAAAATAATAACAGATATAGGTTTTTAATAAGTATAAGTATATGTAAAAAAGTAAATATCCTTATATTTAAATAAATATTTATTCCACAGTTTTCGTTATTGCACCTACCACTGTTTGTCACTGCATCACCCAAAGGTTGACTGGTAGAAAATGCCTACGGCATTAAGTCCGCCTCTGTACATTTGTGTGCTTAAAGTATTAAAATAAATAAATAAATAAAATAATTATCATAAAAATAGAAGGCATTATCGTCATCTTCCTGTCCTTGTCCCGTGTTGCGTGGGGTTGGCGCACCACGTTTTCTTCTTCAATTCTCCCCAGTCAACCGTCACGCTATCATTCACTCCCTTCTCTTTCATACCATTCCTCACACCATTCATCCATCTTTTATTTAGTATTTGAGTAATGGAAGGCATGTTCTACCATAATACGAGTGGGACCAAAATGACCACACTCAAAACTTTTCGGCATTTTTACCACTATTTCAACAAAGCGACATTCACGGAAGTGTACACTAAGTGTGCTCGACAGTGTAATACTAAGTACTGATTACTTAGTATTACACTGTCGAGCACACTTAGTGACAACAGTGTTCGTTACGTGCGTCCTCCATGTAACAGTGTCAGTAAGAACAAGCGTGGAGTCGTTGGGTGGAGGTTGAGACAGGCGATTACATAACCAATAGGGAGTCAAGTGTTGCCCTGCCGGGGTCGCGGGAAGGTACTTATGGGTCACCGAGGCCCCCGCAACACAGGCAACAAGAAGGAATACGGGTGGGTTTTAGTCAGTAAGAGTCTGACACACCCTCCCGCTCCGCCCAGAGCGGGAGAAGTTATTTGATGATTTCCCACCCTCAAAAAAAAAAAAAAAAAAAAAAAAAAAAAAAAAAAAAAAAAAAAAAAAAAAAAAAAAAGTGTTGCCACAACTTAACAAGTTAATTCTGTGCTCGTGACATTTTTTTTAACGAGTAGTATTTTTAAATTTAATCAATCATAATTTTATTTTGGGTTTTTATCTGTTTTTATAAGTTTATAATTTAAGTGTAAAACTTTTTTTTCAAAATGTTCGTTTATAATACGTAAAAATCATTCAATATTGTACGGGCTATCAAAGCATTATTAATGTTTTCATAAAGCACTAGCTTCTACCCGTGACTTCGTTCGTGTGAAGTTTCTCGTTTGAGCATAAAACATATCATATGGCACTCGAGGGGCTTGTGGCTAAGTAATAACAGCCGCACGGGTCGATCGATCAGGTTAAGCTACGCTTGCCGCGGTTGGTCCGTGGATGGGTCACCATCTTTACATACGAAGACCCGTCCGTGCCTCGGAAAGCACGTTAAACCGTTGGTCCCGGCTGTCATTTGTAGATCTTTGACAGTCGTTACGGGTCGTCAGAAGCTCGAAAGTCTTACCAAGGGGTATCGTGGTACCCAGTAACTGGGGTTGTGGAGGGCAGATGATGATATCATATGGCACTCAGCAAAAGTGAGAGCTTTCTATCAGTGAAAGAATTTTCGTAATCGGATCAGTAATTCCGAAGATTATCCCCTACACACAAACTCACAAATTTTAACTCTTTATAATATTCTAGTAGGAGTAGAGGAAGACCAAAGAAACGATGAATGGACTGTGTGAATGATGATATGGCTAGAAAGGATCCCCCGAGATGACAACTAAGAGAGAAGTATGGAAGAAAAGTACATGTTGCGCGACACCAAATAAATTGGATAAGGGCAGGAGGATGATGAATATTATAGTATTAGTATTGATAAAATCAGCCTATACCTAACGTTTCCAACGCTGGGACACAAGCCTCTGTGAAAGGGAGCGGGCTATAATCCACCACGAGGGCCCAGTGCGGGTTGGTAGATGTCACACGTATCCGATCTTTTGGTTCAAGTTCATGCCGGTTTCCTCACAATGTTTTCCTTAACCGTTTTGAGAGTGCTGATGATGAAATAAATTACACAATGTAAAGTGCCTGTCTGGGATCGAACGCATGAACTACGGACGAGTTAGTCGAGGCCGTTACCACTGGACCACCATTGCTCACTGTTTTCATAAAACGATTAGTCTAACTAATTGAGGTCTGTCCAAGCCTTACTAAACATTGTTGAAAATATAAAGAGCGTAGAGAAGCAGTAGGGTCGATAACTTTTGGTACAGTCGTAAAAATAGAGGAGGCATGTTCTTGCAGTAAGACGAAAAATGGGCCACTTCACCAAATTTCAGCTCAGAATAACGAGCAAAATATTTTTTTCTCTTTTACCTGTCTCAGAACCTACATAACCAAGTATGCTTAATTTTATACTTCCGTAAAGTGCGTCTAAAACAATATCAGCAGTTAGATAAAGAAGTTATTCACCGGCTTCATTAAAAAGTTTCAACTAGCTTCGCAGAGTACTGCAGCTCTAGTATTTAATTTATTTTTGTTTTCAACAATTAATGGTTTTTAGTTTTTCTGCAGTTGTGATCAAGGACTTCCTACGAAGATGCTTGTTTAAGAGATTTTTTTTTGTTTAGCGGATAAACGTCCAATTTAGAAGACCACTATAGTTTATTCTTGGTAGCCAATTAAGGTACGAGTATATAGGTAGATACAGCAGAGTGGTAATGGGCCGGCCATATTCGCCATAGAATCGATGAACCAGTGTTCATTGGTTCTATGGCTGTGTTTCAGAGTTCCTGAGTGGAGACCACGAATCGGGAAGCAGCTTCATGAAGAGTTAAATATTGCGTGCGATTGAAGGGGTTTATATATAGCAGAAGATTGCTATAGGCTGATGGCGATGGCTGGTAGAAAATGCCTACGGCATTAAGTCCGCCTCTGTACATTTGTATGCTTAAAGTATTAAATAAATATTTAAATAAAAGCAGACGGTCCGTAAAAAGAAGCACGCAAAATTCTCATTAGGTACAGAAAAAAACTAATTTACAGAATTAAATATAACTTATCATTTAACAGAAGATAGGTACTCAATTACTGATCAAGACTACTGCAGCTTAACCGCAAATACAGATCGTTTCCCACTTTTAGCATACAGTTATACATCACTATTTTATTTGTATTTTAATCCAACTTCAAATAATTTGCATTTAGCTTTCTTAAAAATATTATTGAGCAGTCTAATATAATAATAGCGCCTCTTTTGCAAACCCCAAATAGTTCCTATTTTGGGGTCCTCAAAATACTAAATAGCCAAGTTGCGACCAACTTGAATGTAGCGCTCGCCTAGCGGCCGCTACCGCGGCACCGCTCGAGTCGCTCGCTCGGCTCGCGCGTGGTTGGTCACAGTTCCAACCTAACCTAACCCGTTTGGTCGAGGTACCCTAACTTACTCTTACTTACCTCTGAGTTTGTTTCGGCCTTTCTTCTCAGAGTAGTCAGATAGGAAACGCCGACCTCATCTAGCTTTATTTTAAAAATATGATTGACGTGTTAAAGCGTTTGTACAAACCTACTTACAGGAAATAAATCATTTATCATTTACTTACTGCGACCTACTGTGAGACAAGGCCAGAAGCTAGAAATAGGCTCAATTATTTTTTTTATGTGCATTATTAGAAGCGCAAAAAGTTTTAAGAGGTTAATTCATTTAAAAAAGCGTCCACCATTAGATCAGTAAGTGCATTGAGTATCAGTTAAATATTTTCCCTTTTATTTTACCCTCTCAGTAAAATTGATAGTCAGCCCAGCTTCAGCTTAAACATAAATCATCTCTAGTGCTTTTCATATTTCAATGAACCAAATATACAAGTTTATTCGATTATTCGCTTTCGTTCGTTCGACTTCCGAATACCAATGCGTTCAATTCGTTCGATAAGGCACTCTGTTCCGAACCATCAGGCGAACGCGCTCTGAATACAGTGCCAGGCAAATATGAAGTTTATTTAACGTAAATAAAAGCAAATAAAAATGAAGTTTGAATAATCAATTTCTTGTTGACTGTGGTCAGGTTGCAAGAAAATTAAATGATTTTGGCTATCATGTTTTGAGCTACACGATTACTGACAAATGCGTGCACTGGCTAGACGGGTCCACTCAAAGCAGTGTAATTCTTTCTTCAAAAGACCATCTTAGACACCAATCTACATGGTCCTCATATGCCCGAACTTAGATAATGTCTGGACTTTAAAATAGACCTGACTGGACTACCAAACTATTGCATTATTTAAAAGAAGAGTGAAACAACACTATCTTTCCACTTCGTCATAGTTGCCTAGGTATTTATTATTTTGAATTACACTATATTTTTTCAGGACAAGTTATCCAGCTCGGTAGACACAACTTTGAGGAAGAAGCCGACAGGAAGATCCGATTGGGTTGGGCAGCTTTTAGAAAACTTCGTCAAGTCTTCTCGTCCCTGCCGGGTTCGGGGGAGGTACTTATGGGTCACCGAGGCCCCCGCAACACAGGCAACAGGAAGGAATTCGGGTGGGCTTTAGTCAGTAAGAGTCTGACACACCCTCCCGCTCCGCCTAGAGCGGGAGAAGTTATTTGATGATTTCCCAAACTCAAAAAAAAAGTCTTCTCGTCGCCAATCCCGCAGTGTTTGAAGACTAAGGTCTTCAACCAGTGCGTCCTGCCCGTTATGACATACGGTGCCAAAACGTGGACACTGACAGTCGGGCTGGTCCACAAATTCAAGGTCGCTCAGCGCGCCATGGAGCGGGCTATGCTCGGAGTTTCTTTGAAGGATAAGATCAGAAATAAAGTTACCCGGAAGAGAACCGGAGTTACCAACATAGCCTGCAGAGTAAGCACGCTAAAGTGGCAGTGGGCTGGCCATATTTGTCGAAGGACCGCTGGGCGGTGGAGCAGACGAGGCCTGAAGTGGAGACCGCGTATCGGCAAGCGTAGTGTGGGACGCCCCCCAGCTAGATGGACCGACGACCTTAAAAAGGTGGCTGGGACAGACTGGATGCGAAAGGCGGAGGACAGGGTGTTATGGCGCAGCCTGGAAGAGGCCTATATCCAGCAGTGGACTGTTATAAGCTGAGCTATTTGGTTGATTGATATATTTTTTAATATTCTAATGATATTTATTTTAGAAGTATGTATGTATGTTAATAAATTCCCATATTATTTGGTTTGTGAATTGTTTCGATTGTATATATTCTACGTTCTCTACTACTCTTACATACGTTGTCTACATCTCTTTATATATACTTTCCTATCGCAGGTATGCTGGAAGAGATTTCTTTAGAAATAAGCATCACCTTTGTACGTATTCTTCTGTTCTTTTCTTCTTGTCTGTTTCTATATGTGTGTACATAAATGGTTAAATAACTAAATAAATAAATAGACCTCTGAGTTTGTTTTGGTTTTTCATTATACACATACCACACACACATACACAAGCGCGCGCGCGATCTGGCCATTCTCTGCATTACGCTCACTCATTCATTTGGAGAGCTGATTGTATAAATTTTTAAGTTACCCTCTTATCTAATAGTCTTACATGTTTACATTGTCTACATTTCAATTGCATAAATATGAAAAGTGCAAGTGCGGAGTCTCCTAATACAAGCAATTCCTTGCTTAAGACGCTGACAACACCTAAACCGCGGTCACTGTCAGATTGCATAGAAAAGAAAGAGAAGCGCGACGACAAAACGCTTGTAATTTATTGCAAAATATGAAATAATTATGTATTTACTCAGAATTGAGTTGAGTAATCGAAAATAAAAAACAACCAAGTTCTGCATTAGAATAAGACGTACTTGTTATTAATTAAATACGTAATGTATGTTGATATTTAATACAGATATTTTGGATTAGAACTCAAGGTAAGAGGTTAGTTTAACGTTAGTTTGTATCGAGTTTTTTTTTTCAAAACGTGTTTTGGTGACAACCAAGTTCTGGGAAATATGTTCAAAATTAACATATATTTTTTCCGCTACCACAAACTATACAGTTTTGGCAATTTTCTTTCTTAAGAGAAGCCTATTTTGGTCAATTGGGTCTTGTCAGCGCCTTAAAAGGTGATCTCCAACAATATGTATCAAAATGATTTTTGTAATTGAAATAAACATTTTTATTTTTTTTTTTTTTTCTTCTCAGAGTAATCGGATAGGAAATAGCGAAATACATAATATTAAATATAATAGTGACATGTAGAAGAATTTGTTTTGAATATTTTTTTTTAATTTGATGCTAGACGTGATGCCCTATTGCAATCAATATTACGTATTTCATTGATGAAACACCATTATTTTTGACATTCCTGTAATTTAAACGGCAGCTACAAATAGAGATGTGGCAATCGATTATACTCGATAACTAATAAGCTAATCGATTAAATTGCCATTTACACGAATTAATCAATGGGTGATTAAAAAGTCGTAGTCCCCAAATAATTAATTGGTGAATTGAAAAACTAAGACTAAACAAAGATTCATAGGTACCTACCTAAACGAACTGTGCTAATCATCGTGATAATTTACAAATAAAGACTACCCAACGTATTGACTAAACTAAATATACTACACTATTTCGGTTCCATAGTTATATAATGAAACAAACACGAATAATATTGTAGTGGAAAGTAAGAATTAGTCCGTATTTTTTGGGCACGACATTTAGAGCACCAATTTGAAAAGCACTTAACATGCGAGTTGTACCTATTATTCCACATAGCACACCAACAGTTATAGGTAGTTAGAGAGGGGCATTCGCAATTGAAAAAGTTGTTTATATAAATATAATGTGTGCTAGCCTAGTAGTTTATGTTAAGTATTAACCAAAATTACGACTGTATTAAGAAAAAACGGCCAAGTGCATGTCGAACCATGCACAAAGAAGAGTTCCACAGTTGGGAAGTTGGGATGAATTTATCCCACAAACAAACTTAACATGAAAAACATGCTCCCATACATCGATATACGTCACGGTCAATTCTCCAACTGCAAATTTAAGTTGGTCGACTATTACTCGTTAACTTGTAAAGCCTACTTAGCTGTGATAGTTTTCCTTTTAATTTCATTATATTTACCTACTGCTGCCATGATTTTCTTCACATCTCCATAAACAACCATTTAGCTGGCAGGAGGGGACACTTGACTCTTACAAAAATTAGTACTTCGAAGCCTAATATTATGCAAACCGATCCCTGAATTAAAAAAACAATATTTTCAGAGACCCGCAATATTTTGAACGGCCTATCCAACGATACCCCATCATGGGAGAGACGAGAAAAAGTATCATCCCCACTTTACGTGTATTTTTTTTTTAAGATTTATTTTACCAATTTTCGTTGTGATTAATGAAATGAAATGAAATGAAATGAAATTGTTTATTCTGTAAATAGGATATGAGAATCACTTTTACAAGTCATATTAAAGCCTACCCCTGAGAAGAAATGGCGAAACAAACTCAAGGGTCAGCTCCAATACAGTGCTGGCGATGATCGCCGGGAGATTTGACTGCCCGTATATCGGACACTGCTGTAGCAGGCATGTCGCTAGCTGTGTCCGATAATATGTCTGTTTTGTGTATTTTTTTTATTTGTGTATGTGTCTTTTATGTATTCTGGTTGTTGTATGGGTGCTTTTTGGTTACCTGAAATAAATACTTTTTATTTTTATTTTTATTTATTTATTATAAAGTCTCTTTTAAAGTCCAGACATAATCTTGGTCAGATCATGTGAGGACCATGTAGATCTATGTCTGAAATGGTCTTTTAAGGAAAGAACCACACAAATTTGAGTGGACCTGTCCAGTCAGTGTAAGCATTTGTCAGTAATCGTGTAGCTCAACTCAAAACTTAAGGAGCTCAACGACTCGACGAACAATACCAAGGAAAGGACAATTGGGTTGGCCGCATAAAGAACTCAAAATGCCAGACCATCATTAAAACTAAAAAAAAAAAAAAAACAACAAGAAATAAATAAAAATGACTTTTCAAGATACATAAATATTCACTTAATTTTGCTATGTACATATAGTTGTATATAATGATGATTTTGCATAATTTAAATATCAAATTTTATGGTTTTAGCACAAAGCTTATCAGAGCGAGCAGCTCAATCCCAAGCTTTTTTGTCTTCTAAATAATCTGAAATTTTATAGTACCCTTTTTTACAAAGTTTGGTTTTAATACAGCTTTTAAATCGTTTAATGGGTAAATTTCGAATAGCAATAGGAAGTTTGTTGTAAAAGCGTATACTAAATATGTATACCCATCCCAAATTACAGCTTTATAGAGTCTCAAAGCTAAGCCGGGAACAGATACACAGACAGACAGACGGACATGGCGTAACTATAAGAGTTCCTTGTTGACTACGGAACCCTAATTATCTTACAACATCAACCTGTTCGATCTTCAATTATAAGCATTGGTGCTTTTCAAATTGGTGCTCTAAATGGCATGCCTCATATTTTCAGCATCCGAATGTAGTCATAATTGTATAGTTTAGTGCCTGCCTATTATAACATTTCCACAATGTTGAAATCAACGAATCCATCACTTAATAAATCGAATAAGTCATTTATAAACACTCGCTTGATAACTGTTTAACTAATATAGGTTAAACACGCGTGTACAGACAGCAGTAAAAGCAATTGATTATTGTTTAAACAATAGCAAACAACTCAACTCCATGTTAAGCGCGTATTTTGCGTACGAAAAAAAAATGCCTTTTGAAAGCAGTAATGACCCGGTGGAAACGGCCGTGACTTACGAGTTGCAGGTCGGTTCCAACTCAAGCAGGTGCTTTACTTTGTGTAAATTATTTCATCACCACTGCTCTCGAAATGGTAAAGGAATCCATCGTTAGGAAATCGGCATGTCCTAGAACCAAAAATTCGAAGACATATGACATCCCGACCAGCAGTGTGTCCGCGTGGTTAATCACGGCCCACTTCCTCTCACAGAGAGGAAGCCTGTGTGTGTCCCAGCAGTGGGAATGTTATAGGCTGATTTATTTATTGTGTTAAAGTAAATAAATGTATACTCACCTACGATAAGTATTTATCAAATTTAGAAAAAAGAGATAAGCGACTCAACATAATCATAATTTAGTGTCTATTGTCAACTTTTAGATTATTTATTAATTTTAAACAGGATTACCTAGTTCAGGCTCGTAAGTCTTAGGAATATAACTTATATTTAAGCAAAAGTGTACAATTTTTTTTATGCCTTATCGTTTTTTGAATAAATATTATTATTATTATTTATTTAAACTTTTTACACACAAAAAAGGTACAAAGGCGGACTTAATGCCTTAAGCATTCTCTACCAGTCAACCAAGGGAGGTGAAGAAATTACACGAATAGTCTAATTATTAAAGAATACTGTCATGATTATTATTTGTTGTGACGTATTATGATGAGAGAAAAAAAAATACTGAAATGGTGTAGTGCTGAAGCGATTAGCTTCTGTGCTACCGGTCTCGTGATTGATTCCCGGACGGAACAAATAATTTTATGAAAATATGGATACGATTCAAGAACACAACTACATCACTTTTGTGAAAATTTAATAATATTTGTTAGATAATGCAACCACCATTCAGGAAATACTTGGGAAATTTATTTCTGGGGGTTTGTTGGGCCACTTCTTCCCAGCTAAAAAACTAGGAAGTGGTGAAGGACGGGCGTTTTGGGGGACGAAATTTTGACGTCCAAAATGTGCCCGGCCTAATTTAGATAAATGACTTTTGATTTTGATTTTTGATTTTATCAGAACGTGACAGAAATGAGGAAAAATCTATTCTTATTTTAGCGCGAACATATTAGTATAATGTATTACCCTCTGTTACAATTAACTTTGTAACGTTATTAAACCTACTTATAATGCTGACTGTACAAAGGAAACTATGAAGTACCTAGTCGTGTTATTCAATCGATATTTAGTTCCTATATTAGGTGAAACGGAACGGCCTTTTTTTCACACATAAGTAATGAATTCACTGCAAACGTAGCTGCATACTTTGAAGTCAGTTATATTTAATTGTTGGACGTTGACATCGAAACATTATCCTCAAAAAATATTACCCTCTTTGAGCAGTCGTAAGCATAAGTCATAATTAAACCATGATATTATGATCTTAGGCGTTCACTAGGTCCACCTTGTAGGAGGCCTTCCATCGCTACGCAGGAATTCGCTGGATGCGGGAAGCACAAAACCGGTCGAAGTGGCGGTGCTTGGGGGAGGCCTAGGTATGTCCAGCAGTGTACCTACGTCTTTCGGCAGAAATTAATGATGATGAATGATGGTCTTAGGCGCGGTTTCGCCTTATACCATGTCATTGTTATGGTTCATAAATCATAAGCGAAAAAGATGACTCTAATAAAATTTGATTCCAACATAGTTTTTATAAACGTCCTAGATTGTAAAATCTATTATCTTGACGGAAGGGTAAATTAATATGAGGCGAGTTCAGAGGTTAACTGCTCCAAGGGTAATTTTAATGTTCAAAAGTGCTCAGCCTTGTTTGAATAAATGATTTGATTTTGATTTTGTACAAATGAACAAGTCACCGCCATAAATCAACTTTCGACATTATTGTCGAATTGCCAGCTGGCCAATGATCTTTTAAAATATGAAGGCTCCCGCAGACAGGCGCGACGTGACAGCGTGCGAAACGAGTAGCGCAATTTCTATGTAATCTTCATGGAAAGTGTCCCGCTGCCTGTCGCGCTCGCGATGTCGCGCTATTCTGCACGAGCCTTGACTGCAGTAGGTATTAAATTATCAAACTTCGATAAATTAAAGACTTAAGCCACTTGCTCCACATCAAATGTATATTCATCAACACAAATAGGCCTCCACAGTCTTTCACACGTGTTTTTTCGCACATTTCACACATTAACATAGTTATGACATGAACTCAAACAAACGAACTACACTGGGTTGCTCAATGAGTTTGCTTTCATGCATCAATTGGCAACAACAGGCATACTAGGCCCGACTCTTTCGTTATACAAACCTTTGATAAATTCAGAAGGTCCACGAAGGAAAATTTCCAGGTAATGTGCAAATCAGGCATCAGACGCAGGTCGCTGGATGTTCGATGTGGAACTTTGGCCCACAGGTTTGCATGTTGTACGACTTAGGTTAAAGTGACGCTTTTCAAAGCCTACTGCCAATCCTTTTAAACGTGCAGCTTTTTTTTTGGGTTATTATCAAATAACTTCTCCAGCTCTGAGCGGTAGGGTCTGTCAGACTCTTACTGACTAAAACCCACCCGTGGCCCTTCCGTTACCTGTGTTGCCAGGGGCCTCGGTAACCCTTTCGAACTTCCACGCGACCCCGGCAGACATCGGCCCTAATGGACCCCTATACTTGCGCTGACATCTCTTTGAGGCGCGCGTGGAACACAACGCGCCGCTGACCCGGGCTTGGTCCTTATTGGACGGTGAGCTACCCATTGCTCACCGTCCGCAAGCCCGTGCCTACGGTGGCCGGAAATCCACCCGGGATTTTCGACGCCCAGGGCGTCTCCTGCGGCGGCTAGGGGCGAGAGGGAGCGAAATTAAAAAAGAAACGTGCAGCCTGTGGGTGAACTTTATGCAAAGAGCTTATAGTGGCCTGCGCACGCAATATAACATCATGTTCCGGGTGTTGATGGGGCTGCCGCATCTTTGTAGCGCGTCCGACATCTTTGCCAACGCGGACGTTGATAGCTTTTCGGCCATCATGCGCAAGAGATGCGCATCTCTGCTACGCCGTTTTCGCGCCAGCTACAACACCATTCTTAGAACGTTGGCTGATAGGTGGGACTCTCCGATCTTGGGGAGCTGGATACGACTGCACGCAGTCAACTAGACAGCGTAGAATAAATGTTACTAGCACTAGTTTATAAGTTTACATTGTTACTAACAAATATGGAAGTGATTCTGAAATAAGTGTTTATTTATTTATTTATTTATAATTGCCATTTTGGTTAAGTCACTTAGGAAGAATTTCATCAATGAAACTGTACGCAATCAGCACAATCTAAGCCGCGTTCAAGAGCTTTAAGAGCCAGTGCCTGTGTGTATGCTGTGTGCGTACTGTGCGTTCATTATAACTTGACGCGTGACGCGATTTGCACTCTTACTTTCAAAACTATAGAGTTCAAAATGGCGACTGACAGAACAGAACTACCAATGACATGACTGTAAAATTCAGTGCTACCAATAGCGTCACGCGTCAAGTAATGAACGCACTATATTCCACAACAACGAAGACATTGATAGCTCTTGAAAGCGGTTTAGGTGTGCTGGTCACGTTTAGTTTTATTGCTGAAATTCGCCCTTAGTCAGCACATCAGACATAGCTTTCCCTTTTGGTGGGTTTTATAGATTAGAAAAAATTATCGCCGCATATGGACACCACCCAAAAATTTTGGGAAAAAGAAAAAAACACTTGTTTAAATTCACCTTTAAATCGGACTATAGCAAGCCTTTTTCGAGGCAGTATAATTAGTTGATTTGATAAGAGCAGAAATAGGTTGATTGTTGGGCCCGGGATATTATGTAAGTCGTAAAATTTAGCATTTTCTATGTACCACCATACTGATAACCAGAGTTGTTTATAGAATAACTAGCTGCGACCCGCAGTTTCACCCGTGTAAGTCTCGATCCCTTGGGAATATCGGGATAAAAAGTATCCTATGTCCTAGTTACAGTTATGGTCTACCCATGTGCCAAATTTCATCCAAATCCGTTCAGCCGTTTAAGCGAGATGCCGTGACCAAGGGAAATAGGGATTCATTTTTATATATAGATTATGATTATGCAAAATATATGTATAATCTATTCTATTCTAAAGGAAAAATCTCTGGAAAGCTGGCCCTGACTTCAGATATTTTTGAAACAATACAAAGAGAAAATTATATGAACCTTCTGGTATTTATTCTTTAGTGGTACAGAATTGCCAAGGTGAGCGTACACATTGCTCGTAAAATTCGTAAAAGGAAATCGTTTTGGTGGGTTACCTTTTTGAGATTTATCAATACGAAATACTTAGGAGTAATGTCATTGCGGTGTTGCGTTAGGCAATTCATAGTTATGTTCCTACATTACAAGGAATTATGGAGTAGAAATATTTTGTAGGGTAATGGATTTTGGCTAAGACGTTTTAGGAATATTGGCCATACATTTTTGTATCAGATCTCGCGAAATGTCCCAATACGACCGAAACGGATTTGCTGAACCCATCTAAATGCATAATACTGATCAGATTCGTGTCAATCAATACAGTTGCCTTAAGAAACCGACTGAATGTTAGAACAGTGGGTAATAACTAACGACACTAATTCACGTCACTTGATCACCAATTCAATGGCAAGCGTGGTCTTATTTGTAATAGAATCGTTTTGACGAGTTCATTGTTGCCAAGGGTATGCAGTATAAAACAAAAGCGGACGCTTAGATTCTTCGTCCATTTTTAGCGTTTCGTACCTCAAAAAGAAAAACGGAAACCTTATAGGATCACATTGTAGACCGTCTGTCTGTCTGTCCGTCTGTCTGTCGAGACCCTTTATCTCGCGAACGCGTGGAGATATCGAGTTAAAATTTGAACCATATACTCAAGCCAACAGTACCTTGAAGCTGTGAAAAAAATCAAACTTCTAAGTTAGTAAAACAAAGGTACGGCCGTTTATGCCGCAAAAAACGTATATTTCGACACTCTCAAGGGTATCAAAATGTATAGGGTACTTTCCGTTGACCTAGAACTATGAAATTTGGCAAGTAATATTGTAGTTTATCTTATACTACAAGTACCTACAGGGAAAAATCTGAAACTATACATTTGTAATGAAATCATAAAAAATAATAGTCTTAATTTAATACCTACAAGTTTGTGCGGAACCCGCGGTGGGCGAGTCCGACTCGCACTTGTCCGGTTTTTTAAATTATGGTAAAAAACACTATCTTTCTCCTTAAACATACTTTTTATTTTCTTTGTTCTTCGCACTTGTTTTTGTTCTTAACACTTGTCTCATGATTATTATTGAATATATTATATAGATCATTTTAATATGTTTTATGTATGTATGTATTTATTGTTTATATGGAAATGGTACACCACAGACTACCTGAAGTATTGTCTCTCCTTTCCCCCTAATCCGTCCAAAGGTTGTGTTTAAAAGATCGCTTTTAGCGACAAGAGAGCCCAGTGTGTCACCCTGTGTAAAATTTCTGCGTTTATATCTGTAATTTTTATGGTGTATATAATAAAGAGTATTATATTCTATTCTATTCTATTCTTCTTGGATCTGATTAAAAAAAAAACAACTTTCTAGCTAGAATCAAAAGTAAACGTTTTTTAGATACCTCCAATGGGAACGAAGTGCCATGAACCGGATCACAGATGCATCGGGCGCTGTTCGAGAGCGTGACGCCGATCGATTTCACTGACTCATTGCCAGGTGCTAATCACCGCAGTAATACAATTTCGTTACTTGCAAGAGCTGCTAAGAACTTGTGCAAGAGTTTGATGGATCAATTAGTGCAAGGCCTGGGAGGCTTGCGTCGTAGGTACGGATCCGGCAACGTAAAATATTGAATATCGCTGACATAATTGATACGTTTTGTTTGCTATTTCTGCTGTGTGATAAATGATAATAGATCCGTTTTGTTTTTTTATTCGAATTAATTTACACATTTTAATATGCACGTGTTTCTGTAAACCTATTTTCGTTCTAAAAAAGGAGGAAACAACAATAGGTAAAAAAATAAGATATGGAGATTTTCCTCTGCCTGAGACAAGATAAATAACTATAATTATGATGTTTAGATTTGTTCTGAGTATGAGTTTTTGTGAGTGTGAGTTCAATTGCAATACAGGGGCTGCAGTCTCGACATTATGTAGACAGCGATCGCTATACGACTGAATTCGGTCGCAGTCCTAATAAGGTCCCTAGGCGGTCAAAATTGCTAGATAAGATGGTGATTGTTTCGTGCTTGTCATGAGATTTCGACTGATTAAGGACCCCATAGGACTTTGCGACCAAATTCGGTCGTAAAACGATCGCTATGTATGTTGAAACTACATCCCCAAAAGAAGGATCTACAACACATAAAACATAACATAAAAGAAGGATCTACAACACATAGAACATAACATAAAAGAAGGATCTACAACACATAAAACATAACATAAAAGAAGGATCTACAACACATAACACATAACATAAAAAAGGATCTACAACACATAAAACTTAACATAAAATAGGAACAACAACACATAAAACATAACATAAAAGAAGGATCTGCAACACATAAAACATAACATAAAAGAAGGATCTACAACACATAGAACATAACATAAAAGAAGGATCTGCAACACATAGAACATAACATAAAAGAAGTAGACTACAACGCATAAAACATAACATAAAAGAAGGATCTACAACACATAAAACTTAACAAAAAAGAAGGATCTACAACACATAAAACATAACATAAAAGAAGGATCTACAACACATAGAACATAACATAACATCAGCCCAGTATTCCCCGAAGGGTTAGGCAGAGTAGTGTACCCACATTTCGCCAGTTATGTTTGAGTCCCATGTAATAGGGGGTGAGCCTTTGCATCAATCAGTCAAACTCTCCTCTCCGTGAGAGGGAGTGGGCTGTAATACACCACGCGGATCCAGTGCGGGTTGGTAGATGTCACATGTCTTCGTATTTTTGGTTGTAGGACATGCCGGTTTCCTCTCCACGTTTTCCTTCACAGTTTTGAGAGCAGTAGTGATAAAATAATTTACACAAAGCCTGTCAGGGTTCGGACCTACGACCTACAGCTCGTAAGTCGACTTACGAGTGGTTTCCAAAAATAATATTACCTATATATTATATTTATTTAATTTTAAAGAAAGCTTACAAGTCTGTAAGTTATTAGTCAATAACAATCTTGAATATAGTGCATAAGTTTTGACATTTGCTAAATATCTACTTAGTTACGCGTTATTTGTTACGTTAGTCGAGACAATATATTAGGTATGTCAAATCGTGCAATAACAAAATTGGAATTAAGAGTTATTTATGGTTGTAACCAAAATACTCCTTGTTTAAAATCTACCTAATTATAATTCTATAAATTATGGTGCAAACCGCATCAAAATTCATTGCGTAGTTTAGGAGAACACCGCGGTCATACAGACTGACGCAAAAACCGACTTTATTGTTTAATATGTGTAGATAAAGATGAATATGAAGATGAAGAGATAGATAAAGATGACAATACGACAAAGCAAAGTGCACCTGCACCTTGTACTTGTAATGTTTGTTCGGTTGAACAAACATCAGCGGAGCAAGTCGTGGCTTTTTTTAAGTAGATTTATAAAAAGAATGCGCTGGTGTAGAGGTAATAGACCCGGTTTTAAGCTAGTTTTTTGGGTTCCGTAGTCAACAAGGCACCTTTAACACGATCACTGTCCCAGTACAAAGTTATAAAAAATATTCGTACGTCTATCAACAAACTCGCCCCAAACTTGACAATAATACGTCCATGAGAATCTTTTTCCTCTTATTCATACGTCCAGACAAATAAAAAACATCAAATTTACTTTTGGATTATGACTCCAACTGGAGTCATGGACATGTGAGTTTGGTACAAATGTGACTCCATTTGGAGTCATTGGACAGTGAACGTGTTAAGTTTCGCCATGTGCTTCTGTCTGTCTGTCCGCAGCTACACTTAGAGTCTCTTGGTACTAGAAAGCTGTAATTTGACATGGGTATACATATTAATCACGTCGACAAAGAGGTAAAGAAAATCTTGAAAAAAAAATGTAGAGTACCTCGCTTGCACGTAAAATGGAGATGATTTTTTTTCTCGTATATTCCATGGTATGGAGCATCGTTGAATAAGCCGTTCAAAAATATTGCGGGTCTGTAAAAACATTTTTAGATTCAGGTATCCGTTTGTATATATTACGCTTTAAAGCTTTTTGAGCTAATTTTTGTTGGCGTAAAATGTCTAAAACCCCGCCCCGCCAGCTAAATGTTTATTGTTGGATATGTGAAAAATTTTCGCATCGGTAGTATATATAATATAACGAAGTAAAAAGGAAAACTAACACAGCTAAGTAGGCTTTACAAGTTAACGAATAATAGTCGACCAACTTAAATTTGCAGATGGACAATTGACAGTCGCATATATCGATGTATGGGAGAACATGTTTTTCAACTACAATTTTAAATTTATTCTTGGAATATAATCATCCTAACTACGGAACTCTTCATTGTGCGTGGTTCGACATGCACTTGGGTGGTGTTACTTACTTAAAACGAACTAAATAAATGAAATAGCTAAGACGCAAGGAGTATCGGTGATCAATTCCGGTTTACTTGTTTGTGAAGAGGAATAAAGGCTCCTACATACTGAGGCATATCGCGGGCGCGACAGGCATATTGCTGCCTGTCGCATCCGCGATATCGCCTCAGTATGCAGGAGCCTTTAAGCAAATTAGGTATTTAAAAAACAAAAATCACGACTGCAAAAACACATAACTGAAAATAGAAAAGCAAGCATTATTATCGTTCTATTCAACTTTGTTTTTTGTGAGATATACCTAGCAGGCGGGGACAAACCAATAACCTGAAATAACTTTTATTGGAGTAACTTTTATTTGTCCTGCGATATATTACCAAAAACAAAGTTGAATAGAATCATAATAATGCATGTTTTTCTCTTTTCAGTTATGTGTTTTTGCAGTCAGGTTTTTGTTTTTTTTTTTATAATAATACCAAAATGCAAATATGCTAGTTCAAGCTTTTTAGTTTATTTGTGTATTTTGGAATTGACTCATTACTGTTTTTTTACCCGACTGCTTCAGGAGGGTAATGTTTTTCGAGTGTATGTATGTATGTATGTATGTATGTATGTACATATATCTATTTCTTTGGCACGCTCTGTAGCCTAAACGGCTTGGTGGATTTTAACATATGAGGTGTCCTTAGATTCGTCTTAATTGTGGTAGTGACATAGGCTATATAATATTTATAAATTGCATCTGCAAATACAAAGAAAGGAGAGGAAGGCTTTTTTTTTTTAATTAATTGTTTTATACCAATATTGTTGCAATTTATTTTTAAAATACCTTCTCTTTTTTATTTGCAGATGCAATATATAAATATTATATAGCCTGTCACTTCTACAATTAAGACAAATCTAACGACTATTATATTATTATATTATGTTATATTATTATTATATTCTAATCCTAACTAATATGATTAATGCCAAGGTGAGTTTGTTTGTTACGTTTTCACGCTAAAACGGCTGAACAAAATTGGATGAAATTTGGCACAAGGGTAGATCACGACCTAAGTTAAGATAAAGAATACTTTTTATCCCGATATTCCCACGGGATCGAAATTTATGCGGGTGAAACCGCGGAGTGCAGCTAGTGAATAATAAAAGAGGCTTTAGGCATATAATTATGATATATATATTTTTGAGAATTATGTTACAGCTAAAGATCACAAACAAACACGACGTATGGCAGGAATATTATGCAGTGCAACTTCCAAACAATTATTTTTTAAGTCTACCTATGTATTGAGATTGGCAAATAAACTTCCAAGTTACTCATTGTACCTATCTTAAGAATAAGTAAGTGTGAAAGGGCCAGTCAAGTAGTATACATACTAACTTGACTGGTCTTTTCACAAACAATATTTCTCTTTACCTATTCCGTCAAGTCTTCGGAATCAGCAATAAATTCAGTAATCAGCATCCATTTTTTTTTGTTTTTTTTTTTTTTGGGTGGGAAATCATCAAATAACTTCCAAACATAAGTAAAGCCTAATAAAAGAACATAAACTTATTCTTTTTGTAGTAAAATAAAATGCCGAAATGCTATAAAACCTTGTCCATTTAGTAAAAATGTGTCAAACAACCGACTTAACACTGAACAACCTTTACATAAGGTCATTATCAATAAACATTATTGTTGACGCAGAAGTGTAAATTGCGACCAAATGCACGCTGGGCACACTGTACAAAAGTGGTCAGTAGTTCCACAAATAAATCGTATTATTTCGCCAAAACTCCTGGTTCAGAAGAAGTTTAAAAAAAAGCGGTTTTATTTTCCTTGTTTATGGTTTCTTTGACCACTTTGCTCTTATACCCATAGTTTTGTGACATCGCAAAAATAACCCTGTTTGACGGGATAATACTCAGTTTGGCCTGATTTGTTTGATTTACTGTAATCAATAATATTAGATACTTTAGAAGTGTTATACGAGTATCGTAACAAATTTTAGAGTTTGATGCATACATTTTGACCATTGTGTTTTAGCTTTCTGTCGCTATGTGACACTATGTGGCTCTTAAGACGCTGACAACACCTAAACCGTGGTCTCTGTCAGATTGCATCGATGAGAAAGAGAAGCGCGATGACACAACGCTTGTAATTTATTGCAAAATATGAAGCGATTATCTATTTACTCAAAATTGAGTTGAGTAATCGAAAATAAAAAACAACCAAGTTCTGTATTTAAATAAGACGTTCTTGTTATTAATTAAATACGTAACGTATGTTGATATTTAATACATATATTTTGGATTAGAACTCAAGGTAAGAGGTTAGTTTAGATTTTTTTTCAAAACGTGTTTTGGTAACAACCAAGTTCTGGGAAATATGTTCAAAATTAACATATACTTTTCCGCTACCAGAAACTGTACTAGTTCTCTAATCTATTTCTTTAATCTATTTTGGTCAATTGGGTCTTGTCAGCGCCTTAATTAGTAAATTATATCTGTTGAATGAAAAAGCATAGTTAAATTCATCGAACATTGCATAGCATAAGCATTAATCAGCCTATAATGTCCCCACTGCTGAGACACAGGCCTCCTCTCGGTGAGAGGAAGTGGGCTATAATCCACCACGCGGTCCGAGTGCGGGTTGGTAGATGTCACATGTCTTCGAATATTTGATCCATTCTTGGTTCATAGAACATTAAACAAGATAATATACTGAAGGTCGTCCAATAGCGTATCTTAAAAGTAAGTTAATTTGCAACAATTTTGAGTCTTCCATTTCTGTTGGAGTCTGTGGCTATGATTGAAAATTCTGTGTCGACTATCAATCAATTTTTCATGGAGTAGCAATTCTGAACTTTTATATTTGGTGTTTACAACTATTTGTAAAGGTGTATATTTGGATGTGTGATAATTATTACTGTAACAAATTCATGGCTACGCATCCGAATGTCAAATACTTTTGGCATTCTGAACAGGAATATGGTTTAAAAGCATGGCAAACAACGTTTTTCTGGTACCGTTTTTAGGGTTCCGTACCTCAAAAGGAAAAACGAACTCTTATAGGATCACTCGTGTGTCTGTCTGTCTGTCTGTCACAGCCAATTTTCTCCGAAGCTACTGGACCATATAAGTTGAAATTTGGTACACATATGAATTTCTGTAACCCAAACACGGCCGTGCAACGTAATTAAATTTTGAGTATGAAGGTCACTCGGAGGCAAATATCTTTTTTTCTCTCTCTCAAATATTATTTTTATATAAAAAGTTAAAATAAATAGTTTTAAAGTTAGTTTTTAGTTTTAAAGTAGATGAAATTTTAAAAATGTTGAACAAAATACAGAAAATAGTTCTTTACTTATAGAATACAGGAAAACCTATAGGAAGTCTATAGTGTAAAAATAACATGGTAAATCTCTCAATATTCGCCTCCTGCCGGAGGCTCTACGCGGGGGTCTTGTCGTCCATGGCCCTCTACGGGGCTCCTGTATGGGCGCGCTCTCTGGCGCTGCGGCCAGCCCGCCGGTTGAGCGCGTCCCAAAGTCATGGCCATCCCGATGGTCCGGGGATACCCCACAGTCTCCTGTGAGGTAGCGAGCCTCCTTGCCGGATTGCCGCCATGGGATCTGGAAGCAAAAGTCCTCACGCACGTATGGGAGTGGCGCGAGGAGGCGGAACGCCGGGGCGTAAGTCGGCTGCCGCGAGAAATCGCGGCACACCGGACGGAGCTCCGGCGGGATCTCATGGCGTCATGGAGAGTACGGTTGTCGCAACCCAGTGCTGGGCACGCCACAATTGCGGCGATAAGTCCTCTCTTTGAGGAGTGGCTAGAGAGGCGCCACGGCGTCCGCACCTTCCGCCTGACGCAGGTCCTCACCGGACACGGCAGCTTCGGGAGGTTCCTGTGTCGGATAAGGCGGGAGGAAACGCCCGGGTGTCACCACTGTGTGGATCGCCCGGAGGACACAGTGGAGCATACGGTGGAGGTCTGCCCGGCTTGGGCAGAGCACCGCCATGTCCTCGTGGAGGCGATCGGCGGCATGGATCTCTCGCGCCCGGCCCTGGTTCAGGCCATGGTACAGAGCGAGAGGGCATGGGCAGCCATCACCTCCTTCTGCGAAGCAGTAATGCTCGCGAAGGAGGAGGCGGGACGGTTGAGGAAAAGGCATGTTTCGCGCCCTCTCGCCCCTAGCCGCCGCAGGAGACGCCCTGGGCGTCGGGAATCCCGGGCGGATTTCCGGCCACCGTAGGCGCGGGCTTGCGGACGGTGAGCAATGGGTAGCTCACCGTCCGGTAAGGACCAGGCCCGGGTCGACGGCGCTTTGTATTCCACGCGCCTCAAAGAGATGTCGTCAGCACAAATGTAGGGTCCACTAGGGCCGATGCCTGCTGGGGTCGCGGGAAGGTAACTTATGGGTCACGGAGGCCCCCGCAACACAGGCAACGGAAGGAATACAGGTGGGTTTTAGTCAGTAAGAGTCTGACACACCCTCGCACTCCGCCCAGAGCGGGAGAAGTTATTTGAAGATTACAAATCCACAAAAAACAAAAAAATCTCTGATTATTGTGCGTACAAACTTACATTTGCAGTTGGAATGTATGGGAAACCGTTTTTCAATTCAAATGTTAAGTCTATTCTTGGGATCAATTATCTTGGGATAAAAACATGGTAGATAACATATTCGTTGTACGGAACCCGCACTCGTCCGGTTTTTTTTTGTTATTAAAATTTAATTTTACTCAGCAGTAACCATAACACTATGGTCACCAAACAAGTCAAATGTATTGGTAATTAAGGGTGTTATTTGAAAAAATATCGTCTAACTTAATTCATTAGCTATATTTTAAATCAGCCTGTGAATTGGCGGTGGATTTTTTTATTTATAGAGCAACTAGCTGCGCCCCGCGGTTACACCGCTGTGGGAATATCTGAATAAAACGTATTCTATTTCCTTACCCAGGTCATAGTCTACCTAGACGTGGCTCTAGGAGCCAAATTTCATCCAAATCCGTTCAGCAGTTTTAGCTTGGAAACGTAACAAACAAACTCATTATTGCATTTATAATCATATTATGTATTTAGGAAAGGTTTACTAGCTATTGCCTGCGACTTCATCTGCGATCCAAGATGAAGAGTAGCCTATGTTTATCTCCAGGTTATGGTCTACCTTTGTGCCAATTTCATCCAATTTCTTTCAGCCGTTTTAGCGTGAAAGCATAACAAACAAACAAACTCACTTTGCCATTTATAAATATTTGTTGGGATGTATAGTTAGGATCATCGTCTTGCTATAAAAGACCTTTCTGAATAATCTTCATCATCTTCTTACCCAATTAATTTCGAGTCGGTGCAGATGTTTCCATTTTCCAGACATCACTATATCACTATTACCTGTTATATTAGAAATTAATACCTCTCTTTAAGGGTCGGATAAACGCCGTTGACCTTGGCCATACAAACGCACGTCGCGTTCACGCCGCGTCGCCATTCGATTTCATAGAGAATATTTATTTTTAGTAACAAAAATATGAATGTTTGAAAAAAATCATAAATAGAATAAAATTGTTGATAATAAAAGTCTTTTGAAAAAACATGAAAATATCTTAGTAGTTCCGTAGTAAACAAGGAACCCTTATAATAGTTTTTCCGTGTCCGTCTGTCTGTCTGTCTGTCTCTCCCCGCTGTAGCTCATAGACACTTATTACTAGAAAGCTGTTATTTGGCATAGGTGTACATATTAATCACGCCAACATAGGGCTAAAATAAAATTTTTAAAAACTTTTTTTTATACAGATTGAAATTGAAAACATGCGACAAACAGAAATGGGAGATTGTACTCATCATTATGAACAACTTTTACTAAGGGACCAAAGCTGTTTTCGCGAAAAAAAATCTGCTGTTCCATACATTTTGATGTGTAATGCTATGTTCGCATTACACATCAAAATGTATGGAACAGCAGATTTTTTTTTCGCGATTTCGGGTTTGGTCTCATAGTAAAAGTTGTTCATAATGATAAATATAGTCCCCTATCTCAATTTGTCGCATGTTTTCAATTTCACCCTGTATGCCTCCCTTGCACGTAATATGGAGATGTTTTTTTTTTCTCGTCTACCCCAATATGGGATAGACGAGGCCGTTCGAAAATATACACCACTTTTCGATTCAAGGATCCGCTTGCGTAATATTAATTAGCGGCAAGTGTCCCCCCCCCCTGCTAGCTAAATAGAGATGTGAAAAAAATCATGACAGTAGTACATTTAACGAAATTAAAAGGAAAACTATCACAGCTAAGGAGGCTTTACAAATTAATGAGTAATAATCGACCAACTTAAATTTGCAGTTGGAGAATTGACCGTGGCATACATCGATGTATGGGATATCATGTTTTTCAACTACAATGTTAAGTTTGTTTTTGGGGTAAATTCATCCCAACTTCCCAACTACGGAACCCTTCATTGTGGGTGGCCGGACACGCACTTGGCCGATTTTTTTATGCTTTGGGTAGACTTGCTTGCTTGCTTTTGGTACTTCCTGAATTTATTTCATAAAGTATTTTACTACAATACTTAAATCTTCACAAAAAGAATTGATGCGTAAGCGTTTAACATTCATTTTTGCATAACTTACTTGCATTATTTGAAGGCATAATAACAGATTTAAAAGTCACTAAAATCATATATCTGCGCCTTAAGTTTCCATCGTATAAATAGAAACTTCGCAGTTTCTATCTTCTGTATTAAATATCATCAATGTATCGATGACGGATCTAAAATCTCTAAGTTAACTTTTCTCCTTCGCCGCGTCTGCTCGTCGTCGGTCAGATTCGCAGTTGCCTCTCGATTCGATTACACTTTTTATTACGATCTGAAGTTGATTGGAGGTTCAAGGTCTGTAACTTGTTAGACTATTATTCATTTCAAGTTTTTAATAGTTATTTATACAGGATTGAGGAGCTCGTGCAAAGTAATAACAGCTGCACGGATTGATCCATTAGGTTAAGCTACGCTTGCCGGGGTTGGTCTGTGGATGGATGACCATCTTTACATACCGAGATTCCTGCATTCCTCGGAAAGCATGTTAAAGCCGTTGGTCTCGGCTGTCATTCGTGGATTTTGACAGCCGTTAGGGGTCGTCAGAAGCCCGGAAGTCTGACAACCAGTCTTACCGAGGAGTATTTTATTACCCAGCTCCATGTAAAATACTGGTATTCAGCTATATCTAGTTAGACTGGAAGGCGGCCCCAATATAGTTGGATATAAGAAAAGGCTAAGCCGATTGATTGAATACTTAGTTATACACGAGGTGCTATTGGTATTAATTATTATTGTAGACCTATAGATATTACACGATACTTTAAATGGTAGTTGAGTTGCATACATATTTTCAGTCATATAAAAAAAAAAACAGATGAATGAATAGAAAAATAAAATGCAAGAGTACCTAAAAAAGTGAAGTGTGGGCGTTTTTGGGGGACTATCTTATGTAATTTTGACGTTCGAAAAGTGCTGATTCTCAGCCTAGTTTGAATAAATGACTTTTGATTTTACTGCTCATACAGATAGAAAGAAGGTTTCTTAAGAAATTTTCCGCCAGCAGATCGGCGATAGCAGAATTGCAATTAGAAAGAGATGACCAATGACAATTTTCAGTTTATGGAGAAAAATAAAATGAAATTGGGTGATGAAACCAGCATCGTATCACTAAGTCTAAGAGATTTTAAAATTCTCAAATGCAAGCAAATTTAATTTGGAAAGGATGCTTAATTTGCACTTATACTTTGTAGGTCTAGGGGCTTGTGGCTAAGTAATAACGCCGCACGGCCGCACGGGTCGATCGATCAGGTTAAGCTACGCTTGCCGCGGTTGGGCCGTGGATGGGGGACCATCTTTGTATACCGAGACTCCTCCGTGCCTCGGAAAGCACGTTAAGCCATTGGTCCCGGCTGTCATTTGTAGATCTTTGACAGTCGTTACGGGTCGTCAGAAGCTCGAAACTCTGACAACCAGTCTTACCAAGGGGTATCGTGTTACCCAGTAACTGGGTTGTGGAGGTCAGATAGGCAGTCGCTCCATGTAAAATACTGGTATTCAGCGGTATCCGGTAAGTCTGGAAGCCGACCCCAACATAGTTGGAAAAAGGCTGGGCAGATGACTTTGTAGGACCATTTGCTCCACCAATAAACAATAATAATGTTTCATGTGTCACATCTTTCCTCGCGCTTTCTGTGTAACTGATTTCGTGAAGAGGGACGGAAGTGTGTAGACAGGAAGTGACAGCTTGAGCATGGAATAAGTAAGTACTTTTTAATAGCACGGAATTAGCAAGTACTTTATAATAACATGGAATGAGTAAGTACTATATACAGATTGTAAGTAAATGGGGTCGAATTTCGACTAGTGGGCGACAACTACTAGTAATTCATATTTATTCGAATAAATGTTTTAGTATTTTGCTGTGCCCGACAGGGTCCATATTGATCTTTTAATTTTTTTACTATCTATGTAATACATATGGAATGCAATAAAGTCCTAGAACCAAAAATTCGAAGACATGTGACATCTACCCACCCGCACTAAGCCCGCGTGGTGGATTACGGCCCACTCCCTCTCACAGAGAGGAGGCCTGTATCCCAGCTGTGGCTGATCGTATAATGTCGGTACCCACGACCGCTCTGTCAAGAGCGAAGCTAAGAGAAAATGTAATTTTGTAACTGGAACCGATTAGACTTTATTTTCATCTAAACGGTGGTCCCCAAACTAGGCGAATAACTAAATAAATTTAATAGCAAACATATTAGCTTAATTCTGTTTCTGTGAATCGCTTCAAGATGACGATGATGAGAATTTTATTTTGATGAATAAACAACAATTTCAATTTCAATTCAATATTATAGTATACTATGACAAAACATGTTTATCTTTAAACGCATTTAGTGTTTAGTGGTGCAAGCGGGCGTATTCTAAGCGAAATTGAAACGCAGGCAATTGTAATTTAGAAAGAAACCTATTAGACAAACAGAATTAAAAAACGACGAATGTGCACAAAAGTAAAAAAAAATGCTAAAAAATAATTGCACTTCAATAAAACATGGAACCTTAAACAAACTAGGATTATATTCACAACTTTCAGCTAGCTGCTCTCCATACCACTTTTCAACTTTGACCTTCTGCAGCATTTTTTTACGTAATATTACGGATCCTGTGTAATAATATTTATTTATTCTTCACGGTTGGTTTCTCTTCCCTGATATCATGAATATCAAGAAACGTAGCGTGTGATGAGAGGACGTGATTACTGGTTCGGGTTTTCAGACAATTTTAAAATTGATACACAAATTGATTACATGGGACTTAAACATAACTGGCAAAATGTGGGTGTACTATAGGTACAGATCTGCCTTACCCCTCGGGGAATACAGCGTGAGTTTATCTTACGTTATGTTAAAATTGATAATGGCCTAAAAATGTACACTGATCTTAATGAAACAGTGGTTTTGACTAACTTCGTCCTACTTACTAGCTTGAACTTAAACTAAATAAGAACAGTAAGCGATGAATATAAATGTTGGTACCTCACAAAAATAGAATGTGAGGTAAGTACCAACATTTATAGTCATCAGTGCGAGTTAGAAGCGGCGGTGGCCCAGTGGTAACGACCGCGACTTACTAGTTGTATGTCGTAGGTTCGAACACAGACAGGCGCTTTACTTTGTGTAAATTATTACATCACCACTGCTCTCAAAACGGTGAAGGAAAACATCGTGAGGAAAGTGGCATGTCCTACAACCAACAATTCAAAGACATTTGTGACATCTACCAATCCGCACTGGACCCGCGTGGTGGATTACGGCCCACTCCCTCTCACAGAGAGGAGGCCTGTGTCCCAGCCGTGGGAACTTTATAGGCTGATTATGTATTGCGACTTCACAGATTGCTTTGATATCGTGGATGTAACTGTATGTGACTGCCACCCAGGTACCCATACACCCAGGGGCTACAGTCTCGATATAGATAGCGGTCGCTTTACGACCGAATTCAGTCACAAAGTCCTTGGAGTCCTTAAACAGTCAAAATTGTTTGACAAGTACGAAAAATCACAATCGTGGGACTCAATATTAGGACTTTGTGACCGAATTCGGTCGTAAAGCGATCGCTATGTCAAGACTGCAGCCCCGGGACAGGAACCTAATAATTTCACTTACCGATATTCTTTGATGACGTGTTGCTTTTGGACTGTGAATGCACACAGGGATCTCCAAGGCTAGGAGGTATAAATTAGTGCAAGAACGAGCATCCTAACCGCAATGAACGTGACAAGCGTTCGTCGAATCGTTGAGCTCCTTAAGTTCTGAGTTGAGCTGCACGATTACTGACAAATGCGTGCACTGACTGGACAGGTCCACTCAATCTGTGTGGTTCTTTCCTCAAAAGACCATTTCAGACACCAATCTACATGGTCTTCACATGATCTGACCAAGATTATGCCTGGACTTTAAAAGAGACTGTGACCTCTGAGTTTGTTTCGGCCTTTCTTCTCAGAGTAGTCAGATAGGAAACACCGACCTCGTCTAGTTTTTTTTTTTCTAAATATGATTGACGTGTAAAAGTGTTTGTACAAACCTACTTACAGAAAATAAAATCATTTCATTTCATCAAGCACAGCTTACGGAAATCAATCGATCCTAACGATTTCCACGATCGTAATTTAACAATACCCTAACATGAATAATCAAAACGTGTTATTAAATATCTAGATTACTACATTTTAGTCCAAAATGACGGAGATATAATAACTATCCCGGAAACAGCGACATACAACAGTATTCTCCATATTCAAATTCAGCTATTTCGCATCATACATAACAATGTATGATAGGAAATAGCTGAATCTGAATATTTCCGTGATTTGCAGCCATTGAATACAGTTCTGCTGTCAATCATTCTGTGCAGTGCAAGGGACATACGTGATTAAATTGATAACTAGTGCGTTTTCAACTGTTGAGAGTTTTGTACAGTGGACCGCTCGTCAGTGGTAGCCGACGTAATCCGACCGAACTCAAAACTCAAACTCAAAACATTTATTTCTAAATAAACCAAATACAGGCACTTTTAAATGTCAAGGGATCGGTCAGTCAGAAAGGTGAAGCTAGTTGCCCTTTCCAAAGCGTAGTTGGTACCTATGGAGAAGAACGGGCAAGAAACTCCACGGACACTCTTTTCACGACGACGTATTCTATTAAATGTCCGTACAATTCGTGCAACTAAAGGTGAACTTTACACACCACGTGGGTCAAACTACGTGATGTTTCAAGTCTCATCTTGCGCATTAGATGATAATGTTATTAATAACTATTTCGAACTAAAAAAATATAATACTATTTCGTATAACTATGTCATATAATAACTAATTCATACACGACTGTACCTACGCAGGCTCCCTAATACTGACGCTCGTCAAGTTAGTGTCATTCTTCGTAGCGCGTATTGTACTACACTTGGGCAGTTCAATGTCAAAGTGTTAACAATGACATGCGGTCGAGTGTACTAAAAAACAATGCTCAGATATTCTTAATTCCTATGTCCAATTCTGAAATCCGTTTAGACTCTAGAAGCTCTCCCTCGTCTACTTACTGTTTATCCATAATCAGCATATAATCTTCCAACTGCTGGGACACAGGCCTCTTCTCTGTGAGAAGGAGTGGGTCTTAATACACCACGCGGGCTCAGTGTGGTTTGGTAGATGTCACATGTCTTTGAATTTTTGGTTCTAGGACATCACAGTTTCCTTACGTTGTTTTCCTTCACTGTTTTGACAGCAGTGGTGATCAAATTAATAATGTATACAAAGTAAAGCGCCTGTCAGGGTTCGAACTTACGACCTACAACTCGTAAGTCGCGGTCCCCTCTTATTGTTTATGGGTAACCGTATTTACAGCTTAATCAGAATTTCGCAATACCTCGTTGATGTGTAAAATGGTTCAGTCGGGCAAGTGTTTTCAGTTGAAACTAGGAGTTTGGATTAGTGCCCTCTGGTACACACTGGTTGGCTCGCCCCCTGTTGTGCCATTTAATAATATAATAGGAGAGTTTCAACACAACTAGGGACAAATTAACTGATAATTACACCTCTGCCTACCCTTTTGGTGAAAACAAGCATGTTGTTGTATGTATCAATTTTGGTTAATTATTAGTCCCAGCAGATGTCACCGACATCAATAAGGTACTCAATGACATGCCCTAAATAATATTCCGGTACATTATTACGCGAAATTGCAATTTCCTTCCCAATCTATTTTATCAACACATATAGTTCAAGAGCCCCCACGAATGGAGTTAGGGGCTCAAATAACCCCTTAAGGGGAAAAAGAGGGGCGCATAAATCTGATATGTTTCCCTAAATATATTCGAAGATAAGGGCTATTTTGGGGGCTTTGGAGATTGTATTTTATACGGGTTTGTTATTACAGTGGCTCTGTATGGGCTAATTGTGTTAAAGATATGGAAAGATTTGGGAGACTGGTTTAGAAAAATGGTTATTTGGGTATTACAAGGCAGATGTAAGTAGGAGGGGGCGCCCTAGAAGGACATAGTGACCTTATTGGTAATGGTCTTCAGAAAGGTCAGGTGCCTAGTACTCGCAACCGGTGCGCGTGTATGACCAGATATATGAACGTAAACGAAGCATGAGGAGTTTGTAAGGATCGTACCAGGTGGCATTCTGAAGTTTCTGCCTACCTAGTTTATATATATGTACATAAATGGACATATTTAGGAGACTTTTTTTTTTGGGTGGGAAATTATCAAATAACTTCTCCCGCCCTGGGCGGAGCGGGAGGGTTTGTCAGACTCTTACTGACTAAAATCCACCCGTGTTCCTTCCGTTGCCGTTGTTGCTCGGTAACCCTTTCGAACTTTTCCGCGACCGGTCGACCCCAGCAGGATATTTAGTAGACTGGACGAGAAATATAGTTATTTGGGCACTGTAAAATCTTATAGGAAAATCTAAAAGCAACAAACATGGTATTTCAAATTGTGTTACCATTTCCGTAGAAAAAGAAAGACTATCAATTCGTCCTTACCACCATGTTGTAACAAGAGAAATGAGAGAACTAGAGTACACATACAATTGATAACGTCGGACCGATTCGATCGAAACCAAACAAAATGCATCAAAGAGAAAACGTATCGCCAGGTATTTGCAGCTCTAAAAACAGTGCGATTACGTTACACGGTAAACATTGCTTGATATTTCCATTTTCGATACCAAACTAGGTAGAAATAGACGAAGTGAGGAAAACGCTTAAAAAGTATTGATATTTTCTGTATACTTTGGCGGTCATATTAAAAATAACCGTCTTAAATGTACTCATTGACATTGAAAATTCGACCCTGCGAACGAAGACAATTAGCAAAAAAAAAGCAATTGAAGCGCTTCACACCATGACCTTGTATTGTAACATCGCTTGAAACAGCTCAAAAACAATAAATAAAGTTACCTTTGTTAATTATGATATAAACAAATCATTGTTTCTTTCGTGTGTGTAGGTGGTATCGTAAGGTTCGGGCGGCAGTCGAGGCGCGTCGGCCGAATGGCGCGGACCGATATTCTGTGAATGCTAAAGAATCGCTCACTGCAAACACGACGCGTGTGACTGTACCTGTGTTTTATTAATTTTTATTTTTAATCTGTGATCTGTGTGAGGATTTTTATTTACTATACAGGTTGGTATTTTTTTTGTTTCTTTTTTTGCGATTATTTTGAGATAGAAAAAATAGTATGATTGAACAAAAGGCTATGTTTTATTGCAGTAGATAAAGGTGTTTTTGAATATTTAAAATGCCACTCATTTTTTATTGCGTTTTTTTTTTCTAGAAATGATATTGAATTTGAATTATTTAACTGGTATTAAAAATAGAGTTGTAAGAATATAGAACAACGATAGTGTCGAGTATAGTGCCTTTTTTTTACACAGTCAGGAAAATACCAGATTTTAACGTTTCGCAAAAAAAAAAATGGCTTAAACAGACTAGCTGCTTTATTTTTTACCACAATAGCTTAAACATAATCGACAATTTACGTGTTTTTAATTATTTTCGCCTTTTGACATTAACTTTTTTCATTTCTGTTTTTCTTATAAATAGACAGATTTTTTTTTGTGTTTTTTCTTTAAAAGGTCAAGTTGATGCGATACTGAAACCAGTCTTCTAGATTTTAATACGTAGATAACATTTTGACTGTTTTGTTTGATTTCTAGACACTAATTTTCGATCTTGAATTTTGTAAACACGAATTTTAATTACCATTGGTTTATTGTCGTAACAAATACAAAAAATAACAATAATTAAATATTCTACTAATATTCTATTTTTGCCTACATGTCAAACTTATGTATGTATGTATGTCTGTTTATAACGTTTTCACCACTAAACTCCCGGGCCTATTCGATAAAATCAAACGATGACGTACGAGTAGCTAGGCAGTAGGTAGAGTACTTTTTACCCTGGGAAATTAAAAAAAACTCCACGCTTGGATTGACCTACGCTGTTATTTTTCATTGCATTTTTTTGTTCATGTTGTGCTGTTGTGTATTTGTTTCCTTTTCTATACAACATTGACTGTCGAGATCATTTATTAGTTTACAAACAATTGTTTTGAACACAACCACATAACTGTAAGATCAAAAATCCTATTCTTAAGGATTTTGGTAATTTGGTGATTTTTTTTTGTCGAACTTAACGTGTTTTTTGGACACAAAATTGCTAAAGAACTGTTATAATTATTATAGCAAAGAGTCTATCGTCAAACACAAGCACAGCCGTTACGACCTTCAGCAAGCCATCACATGTTAAGAAAACTTAAATAAATGTACTAGAAAAAAAATGTGTTGGTACAGTGTTTCTATAAAAAAAAAAAAACAATTTATTAAATATGACACTAGAAATGTTCAGTGTGATTATTATTCTCGCTATCTGTTTAAACAATGGTTTAAAGAAAGAAAACCAAAAACCACTACTCACCCTTATTCTAAAACCAGTCGTAACGATAAACTTGAACTTAACTCCCCTCTTAAAAGTTAATAATATGGAAAGCCGAGCACTCTTTATTTTTCCAGACAGTGTTCCGAAATTGGAAAAACGCGGCACTTATTACACTGGCTGTCTCCCTAAGCGACATAGTCCCTATAAGAGACTTGTAGAAAAAAAAACCAGCTGATTTCTGTTTGATGATGTGTGGTTCAAGATTTCTGATTTCTCTATTCGATCCCTTTGTAATAAAAGTTAATGTTTATATTAGAGATTTGACTGAATTCATTCAAGTATTTTTAATAATTAAACATAATATGGACATAATTAAACATAACGCTTATTATCACCTACATGTATGTTGTACACAGAAAAATCAAGCTTTAGCAAAGTACCGATTAGGCTTGGCTAAATTTATACGGCTACAAATAACCAAAACTTATTTAAAACGTCCTATACAGCTTTGTTAATATCAAACAAGCAGGTGTTGCACTTGTTCAATTCTAGCAACAAACTTTGCAGGCTCCCTCCGAACCAAGTTACTCGGTTGTAAATAGCAACAACTCGTTTATTTCTAGCCGTTACGTTTTTATCCTGTATTGTTCTTAAAGTAGACAGTTTCACTTTGTTTCGGTTTCGGAGCTATGACAAAGTAAATGATCATTGAGAAATATGATAGCTTTAAATTCATCTCGTAATAATATTAATCCGATCCAGCCTGTCCTTTGCTGTTCTCCCCCAGTGACTCTCTAAGCCGAGGTCTGTACCCCACAGGGGGTTGCCTTTAGCGTGTATTCGCTTAGTTTGTAAGTTTTATGCCTCGACTGAAGGCCTTAATTTATTAAGGCACCCACAGGTAAGTCCGCTTAAGCAGACAACCTACTAGGTGACGTGCGAGATGCCAATCATAAAAAAAAAGATTGTGGAAAAATATAAAGGAATATTTTTGGATTTGGATCTCAAAAGTCTGACAACCAGTCCTACCAAGGGGCTCTCGTGTTACCCAGTGACTGAAATGAAATGAAATGATTTTCTTTTCCGTAAGTAGGTTTGTACAAACACTTTTACACGTCAAAAATATTTAGAAAAAAAACTAGATGAGCTCGGCGTTTCCTATCTGACTACTCTGAGAAGAAAGGCCGAAACAAACTCAGAGGTCACAGTCTCTTTTAAAGTCCAGACATAATCTTGGTCAGATCATGTAAGACCATATAGATTGGTGTCTGAAATGGTCTTTTGAGGTAAGAACCACACAGATTGAGTGGACCTATCCAGGACTGGGTTGTGGAGGTCAGATAGGCAGTCGCTCCATGTAAAAAGAGACAATTATTACGCACGTACGCGTAAAATTTAATAATAATAATAAAAACTCCTCCATCGTTTTTGTTAAACTATACCTAAATATTATCGTGTGTTCAACAAGGCTTCAAGAAAAATATTCGAAGGCTCTCAAAAGAATTAAAACGTAATTTAGTTACAAAAACATGCTCAAAATACACATAATTGCTATAATAACATTCACGGTTGAAATCATCTACAGGATTATTATTCTTCGAATCATTCGTATAAAACATCGAGATTTTAGTATCTATGAGTACCCAATTTTAATTTGATTATTGTTTCCTTATAATAAAATAATCAAGATAGCTGCGCCCCGCGGTCTCGCGGACCCGCATTAGTCTCGATCCCGTGGGAATATCGGGATTAAAAGTATCCTATGTGCTAATCCAGGTCATGGTCTACCCATGTGCCAAATTTTATCCAAATTCGTTCAGCCGTGTTAGCGTGAAAGCGAAACAAACAACCAACCAAACAAATACACAAACAAACAACCTCACTTTCGCATTTATAGTGTCAGTTAGGATTAAGATTTGGCTTTGTGGTTCTATTTTCTGTTTACACATAACATAATCAGCCTATAATGTTCCCACTACTGGGACACAGGTCTCCTCTCTGTGAGAGGGAGTGGGCCGTAATCCACCACGCGGGCCCAGTGCGAGTTGGTAGATGTCACATGTCTTCGATTTTTTTTGGTTCTAGGACATGCCGGTTTCGTCACGATGTTTTCCTTCACCGTTTTTAGAGCAGTGGTGATGAAATAATTTACATAAAGTAAAGCGCCTGTCCGGGTTCGTACCTACGTACCGTATCGATCGTAAGTCGCGGCCGTTACCACTGGGCCATCACTGCTCTCAGTTTGATGTTTAATCAAGAAATCTTTCTGCAAATACTGAACGTAAAACATACTTTTTGCAGGGAAGGTCATTTTTTATCGGTTATACCACGCAGTGGTGTTATAATTTAATCAAGTCATCATTGCTTGATCAAGGTCATCGAACTTTTGACATTGATGACATAAGTTGTCTTTAAGGTCATGAGGTCTGTTAATAATAAATAATTATGGTGTTACGAGTATTGCCAACGTGTCACAAAGGCTAGGTTTAAACATTGAATCTTCAATTGCCAGCCCGTCCCCACGTTTTTAAAGCAAAGGTGCCAGTTTAGTCAAGCAAATATTTCGATCGATACTGAAGACGAATCTCTTCTCGGTCGCGTAATTCAACTGAAGGTCGTGTCCCTGAAAGGCATTCGAGGTTTTATTAGTGATGTTCTTCCACTTCGTTTGGTTCTCGGCATCTCTCGTAACAGAGAGTGCATTGAGGGCGGTTACTTGGTCTGACCAGCGCTTAGGTGACCGGCCACGAGGTCTTTTCCCGTCTACCATATCAAAAAATCAAAACCAAAATATTTTATTTCACATACACCTACTTGGGCACTTATGAAACGTCAGAAGCTAGGTGCACGATTCAATTGGTCGTTTCCTATGGAGAAGAACCGGCAAGAAACTCAACAATTACCTACTCTTCACAAAATAATTGGCTTTTAGAATGTTTTCAAATCAGTGTTAAAAGGTGTGGGAGGACAGAGTCTAGACCTGTCTACAAGTACCAGGTACTTAATAAAATAGAAAATGCTAAACAAATCTACAGTCTATTAAGCCTACGTCGTTCTCACATTCATAAAATTATAAAAGAATCGATGTACAAAAATTAATAAAAAAATAAAAATAAAAACCTATTTATACCAATAAAGCCCCGCGGGACTTCGATTTGGTGTCAAACAATAGAAAATCAATTGTGTCTCATTAGCTGTCTTTGACCAATTAAACCAAATGACATGATTGCCATTACAACTGTAACAAATCTGAATTAATAGGTATCCTGTCCTTACCTGAAGACCTATTGATATTACTTACCTTAATTCGTGGCCAGGCCCTGTAGTCAACATAGATTGCGATGGCTTTACGACCAAATTCGGTCGCAAAAGTCCTAATGGAGTCACTAGTCTGTCGAAATTGCTTGACAAGATTGTGATTTTTTCGTGCTTGTCAAGCAATTTTGACAGTCTAGTCAAGACTGGAGCCCAAGGACCTTAAAAGGGCAAATAATTTATAAGGGAAGAGGTCTAATTGCTGTCTTTAGTACGAGGAGAATAAAGAAATTTTCGTTTCGTCCGTAAAACTTTAGCCACTATGAACTAAACGTACTCGTACCTACCTATTTGTCAAGTTTATGAAAATCAGTACGGTGGTTCTAATCAAAATCAAACAAAAGTCGTTTATTCAAACTAGGCTGAGAATCAGCACTTTTCGAATGTCTAAATTACATAAGACATTGGTGCCGATTCCATTGTTCACAAACTAAACTAAATTTAAGTTCAGTGCATCTTTTTCTTTCTATTTCATTAAGAAAGGGACAGAAGATAAATTTTAGATTAGTCCTGTCAAATCAATCAGCGCCTGTCACTACTCCATACAAGTTTAGACGTGATTAAAAACTTGCCTACTAAAATCACGTACTAAACTAAAATTTATCTTCTGTCCTTTTCTTAATGAAATAGAAAGAAAAAGATGCACTGAACTTAAATTTAGTTTAGTTTGTGAACAAGGGATTCGGCACCAGTCTCCCAAAAACGCCCTTCACCACTTCCTAGTGCTTTAGCTGGGAAGAAGAAGTGGCGCAACAAACTGCCCAGCAGCACACCTGTCTGTTTAGTTAGATCTGGAAGACAGACCAACTTATTTTCCTACTGTGGGGATGTATTATGGATTGTGCTAAGAACCAGCGGGCAATTGCGTCACAGATTATCGTCACATATATCAGTAGCAATAGGTTTTCATTATGACAGTTCAATAAGATTCATTGCGTTATTAAAGTCTTTGAGCAGACAATTTTTTCGAACATATGCAGCAATGGATTAGCAGAAGAAGTATATTACTTCAAAATCATTCAGATTGTGATTTATAGTGTGTTACACACTTTTTTTTATAGGTGGGAAATCATCAAATAACTTCTCCCTCTCTGGGCGGAGCGGGAGGGTCTGTCAGACTTTTACTGACTAAAACCCACCCGTATCCTTCCGTTGCCTGTGTTACCAGGGGCATCGGTAACCCTTTAGTACCTTCCCGCGACCCCTGGACCCCTACACTTGTTCTGACGACATATTTTTGAGGCACGCGTGGTACATAACGCGCCGTCGACCCAGGCCTTGTCCTTACCGGATGGTGAGCTACCCATTACTCACCGTCCGCAAGCCCACGCCTACGGTGGCCGGAAATCCGCCCGGGATTCCCGAGGCCCAGGGCGTCTCCTGCGGCGGCTAGGGGCGAGAGGGCGTGAAACTTGCCTTTCTCTCAACCGTCCCGCCTCCTCCTTCGCGAGCATTACTGCTTCGCAGAAGGAGGTGACGGCTGGCCATGCCCTCTCGCTCCGTACCATGGCCTGAACCAGGGCCGGACGCCAGAGATCTCTGCCGCCGACCGCCTCCACGAGGACACGGCGGTGCTCTGCCCAAGCCGGGCAGACCTCCACCGTATGCTCCACCATGTCCTCCGGGCGATCCACACAGTGGTGACACCCGGACGTTTCTTCTGGCCTTATCCGACACAGGAACCTCCCGAAGCTGCCGTGTCTGGTGAGGACAAGTGTGTTACACACTAAAGTCCAGTTGTACCAAAGTGATGTTTTTTATTAGTACAAAACGACGTCTGTTTTATCATTTGATTTGACGTAAACTTGTGACGTCACGTCTATTGTCTTTTTTATCATTCAAGGTCAAGTAAAAAATGCGGGAACAAGCTTAGTTAGTCCGATAAATGTCTTGGTTCCCACAAAAAGATGTTGAGTTCCCGGAAAATTGGAAACATTTCAAGCGTTTGAAGCCATAAATAGGTACATAATGTCAAATGTATTTCGTAATGTTTAATAAAGAATTTTGACTTTATTTTCTTACTATATTCTGTCCGCGTCTTCGTCCGCGTGAAATTTCTTGTTTTAACATAAGGTTTATCTAATATATTATTACACTTGCCAACACTGTAGCTTCCCATTAGTGAAATAATTTTTGGAATCGGATCAGTAGTTCCGAAGATTAACCTCACATACAAACTCACAAATTTTATCTCTTTAATAATAGTGCGAACAGGAATAATCGTCAGTAGGTGCCTCATTTAATTAAAAACGTCTTACGGGCCTCTGCGAGTTGGCTATGGCCCCTCGTATGCCTTCCAAAGGTTCGGGACCCCAGGGTCCCGAGATATGTCAAGGACATTTTAAAAATAATAATAATAATATATTTATTTTATTTGACAGTATTGGTCCACTGGTTAGTAAAAAACTTATCAACTAAGGGTTAGCGTATGCCCGCGGCTTCGCCCGCGTAAAGGTTCCACAGGAACGTACTACCGGGATTAATAGCAGGTATCCTACTGCCGGGGTCGCGGGAATGCACAAAAGGGATACCGAGGCCCCTGGCAACACAGGCAACGGAAGGGACACGGGTGGGTTTTAGTCAGTAAGAGTCTGACAAACCCTCAAAGTCATAAAATAACCTTTCTGACATGTAGGTAATTCATAACTATGACTATACATATATGTCCTTTCCCAGGATGCTATCTATCTCCTTGCTAAATTTTATCGAAATCCGTTCAATGGTTTAGGCGTGAAAAGGTAATATACGAATAAACAGACAGAATTACAGACAGAATTTAACAGACAGACGAATTTATAATATTTCCTATTATGGATTATAATATTAATAAGGATTTTCTTAAATAATCTTTTGAAACTCTTAGAAGTATTTATTTTGTATTTTAAGTATTTGTATGTACTATAACGTCACTATTATCTGACATAACAATTTATTCTCGTTAGCATTGTTGTCTATACATATAAAAAAAAAACATAAAATAGTAAAAATCTATAAAGACATACTTACTATTTCACATGTATTATTCACACGGAAGCTACACATTGGTTTTCCTTGTATTTATGTAAAAGATTTGTTAAATTATAGTATTGTGTGAGATCTAATTACGATTGCATTTTATGTAATTCTTCTTTCAGATATTTTTTTCACATAATTGTTCTTTTTTGTAAAATTTATAATATATAAAGTTACGATAATTTTGTCATGATTGTACGGTAAATAATTAATTAGCAATGTCGTGATTAAGCTTTAAACATATATTATAGATAGACTCTATCATTTCTCTGCTGAGACTTTACAAAACTTTACAGTGGCTTATAAGAATGATTATTTATTTAACTTTAAATTGTATGCACAAGTAAAAAAAATTGGTACCTATGCGAGGCATTTATACGTTAACTATTCAAAAACTTTTTAAGAAACTAGATACGATGAGAACTATTTTTATTTTTTATACAAGATTCATTTTAAATAAATAGTGAAAATCGTAAAAAAACATCCGCCATTTCTTTAAAATTTAATAACTGACTTTTGAAATATTTTAAATAACTTTGGTGCTGCCTGAACTATTGTAATAGCTTCTCATGTGTCTTCGTTATGCGTGTCTAGAGTCCTTATCATCTGATTCTGTTTACATTATTCATATTATACCTAAGTAAGAAAAGATACCTACAAATTATCTAAACTTTTGTTCAATACTAATATTAAAAAGAGATAAAGTTTACCTAACCTACCTAGATATCTAAAGACATGACATAATATTCTTCTCGTTTTCCCAAAAAACAATAACTTCTGTGTCCTCTTCGGTATTTTTTACTCTCAAATGCAACTGCAAAATAATTAGATAAAACGCATAAAACGCATAAAACGCATGTATTTTTAATTTGATTTAAATTTAATTTAATTTTGTTTTGATTTTGGTTTAAGTAATTTTGTTTATATTTTAATTTAATTTTTCTTTTTTAATTCTACTGTAATTTAGACTTAAATTTTTAATTTGACTTTGATCTCAATTTTGAATTTGTTTTAATTTTATAATTGTAATTTTGTTTTTGAATTTGATTCTAATTTTGATCTTAATATTGACTTTAATTATATTATTATTTTTTTGGGTTTTTGATTGGAATACTGTTTTCTTTTTTGTTTTTGATTTTGATTTTTATTCTACTAACATATTTTTCTAAGTTTTATACAATATGAATTTGTTTTTTCCGAAATAAATAATTGAATTGAATTGAATTTAAGTTGGAGAGTGGAGGCTCACGTCACAATGTAGTATAAAAAACGTTATGACTGACAAATTTCAACTCAACATATCGCCGTAATCTTTTAATTACGTAAAAAAAGAAAAAATACGTGTCCAATATTTTTTAACAATCTTCCCGAAAAAGTCATCATCCCTATTGTACGAAGTTAAAGCAGAAAGAAAAAAACGTCGAGAGGTGTCGTGTCGTGAGACACCCGGTTGCAACTAAGTTCCTTCCGCTGTATTATCTATTATATAACAGGTACAATGAAATAAAGTAACAACGTTTGAGAGTAATTAAATGAAAGAAAAAAAATCGAGCGAGCCTTACAGTAGTCGCTTATGATGTGTAACATCTGACATGAGATGTCAGATGGTAATAAGCAACTGAGCAGTGAAAAATAAACCTCAAAATTAAAAAAGCCAAATAATGAAATATGTTATTCGAATAATTATTCATTACTAGTGGTCGCCCGTTGATCGAAATTCGACCCCCTCTATTTACAATCTATATAGTACTTACTAAATCCGTGAGTAGACAAATTCAATGCTATTATAAGGTACTTATTCCATGCTCAAGCAGTCACTTAAAGCAGCTGTCACTCAAGCTGTCACACAGAAATCTCTCCCACAGAAACCGACAGGAAAGATGTTACAGATCAAAAATGAAGGCATTACATACGTACATAAATACATAGACATACATAAAGACTCACATAGGTACTATTATAGGAGTTTTAGTGTCGTGGCGGTCAAAATGTTCCACTATTTTCGATCTAGCTCTCGTTCGCCAAGGGTAATATAGATTTTTTCCAAAAGATTAAATAAAAATTCGTTTATTGACATGTGAGACCAGTGATGGCCCAGTGGTAACGGCCCCGACTTACGAGTTGTAGGTCGTGGATTCGAACCCAGGCAGGCGCTTTACTTTGTTTTAATAATTTCATCAGCACTGCTCTCAAAAACGGTGAAGAAAAACATCGTGAGGAAACCGGCATGTCCTAGAACCAAAAATTCGAAGAAATGTGACATCTACGAACCCGCACTCGGCCCGCGTGGTAGATTACAGCCCACTCCCTCTCGTTGAGAGGAGGCCTGTGTCCCAGCAATGGGAACATTATAGGCTGATTATGTTTATTGACATGATGACACGAAAAACAGCTTCAAACTATGAATAAAAAAAATAAGAATAAGAATCACTTATTTGCAGACAATATAGGTGTTAGTTGTAAAAGTTGGAGTTTTAATGTACAGTCTATGTATCGCATGTTTTCGCATGGGAATTAATTTTACATTAATACCCTAATTGATACTTATTTTACTAAGATATTCAGAATATTCAGGAAAATACCTTTGTTTGCATAGGATTTTCTAAATAAATTTTAAGTTACAATAAATATACACACTTATCTAAACTTAAAACCTTAAAATAGTTTTTGTCTTTATGTAAGTAACAAAAATTCTTTAAAATTAAACTAAATAAACGCACGTCACTAAACTAAAGGAAAATTAAAATAAAACATTTTTTTTTATGTTGCAGTAATATTTGCAAACTATAAAAAGAAATCTAACAACCATCTGCACAATTTAATTAAATAAGTAATTGAAATAAGAGCTCCCAAAGTTTCTTTGGTAATTTACAAAAACAAATGTTGCACTTAATATGATAAACATTATTATTAATTAGATTTGTATTACAAAAAGGAACAAAAATGTTGTTGCATCTCTTGGTCTCTGTTTAGTGTAATTGTAACCTTTGAATCTAAAGAATCAAGGTCAAGTTTCAGTTTTTTTAGTAAAAGCCTACAAGACTCAAGTGGACCGACATTGCTTATTATAGCTCACTCAGGCATTTATTGTACAAAATGAATGTTTCTTTTGTACAACAAATGTCTTATCACTGTATTGCCCCATATTATTAGTCTATAAAAAGAGCCAGAAAACAGTGCTGATTATGCCAAAAGCGACGCTTGCAATGACGTCAACGGCATCAGTCAGGTTTTCTGACTTGAGATGTTTTGTAACGAAAACATATATATAGTGACCACAACGAGTTATGCCATAATTGACAACCATCTTCTTGTGCCTCTTAAACATTTGTATGGTAAGAAAATTCCGTAAAAACGAATTGAATCAGGAAATCGGTTCTTTGGTTACAAACAGAAAAATGATCGAACAAAAAATATATTATCTGTGTTTACAAACGTTGGGCCAACTTTTGATTATTGTTTGTACAGTCAGAGGCTTATATATGAGGCCTATCAATACCTATTGTCTGTAGTCATTGTTTTCGTTGGCCGTGGGCTCTGAAATTTTGCGTAATGAAACTGTCATTTTTGACGTACGATGAGTCATACGCTTTATTAAATGGACGAAACATTGTTTCGGATGTGTCATATTGATTTAGTTTTTAATATTATATCACTGTGATTTTTATTGAAATACGGCCTGTGTTTTATTTTTTTCATTCCCCATTGTTTGACTGTGGATAGTAGTAACTAAAATCATTTTATTATTTTTTCCAACGTTTTTACTGGACGTATCTGTCAGTCTGTTATTTTTTGTTTTTTTTTTTCATCTAAAAAGTAGGCTGGTAGCTTGTGTTTTCGTGAAAACTTTTTGTATAATGAAAATCTAGTAGGTATTTCCTTAGTTCGCTTCTACTATTGTAATTTTCCCTTCAGTAAACCTATTTCAAATATTTTCTGTCATGCAATTTATTTTACTATACAAAAAAAAAGAGTTTTTTTGTTATAATGATCAAACATAAAATATACAGTAGTGCTGAACTAATGCCAGTGGTTACAAAACCAGGATAAGCTGCAGATAATGATAAGCAGCAGATCTTATTCTAATAACTTATGAAGCTCGGCGCGTACCCCATGTGGTGCCAACCAATGGAAAATCAATTGTGTCTCATTAGCCGTCCTTGACCGATTAAAACTTCGTAGGTACTACGCTAGCCCAGCTTAAGGTCAAATTGCTACGTGAAGCGCTAGTGCGATCGACTATACCTAAAACTGCGCCAAAGCGAGAACGTTCTCTCCGTTACCAGTCTTTTTTCTAACCTTTGTCGGGTTACAGAAAAAAAATAAAATCGATATATTTTTTGTGCCGACTGTACTTTTTCTTGCGCCACTCATTAGCCTGGCATTGAAATGTTGCCAATGGACGTCAAGTTAAACGCTTTTTAAGTATTTACTGTTTAAATATTACATTATTTATGTTAAAATTGTGGTTATTATGTGGATAACTCATTATTTGGAGTTGTTTTGGGTGCATAGCTAAGTTTGAGGTTTTAATTAGCGAAGTTTAGAATCAACGACAACGATGGAAAATTATTAAAAAAAACTTTATTACATAATGTGGTCGATAAAATAGTGTGAAAACAAAAAGGCAAGTATCTCCTTTAATTATGAGACATTTCCTACCCCTGCAGGCTTAGCATGACGCTTGCTATTTCTACGACGAATAAACACAGCTCTTTCTATACAAAGTGACATTTCGTTTCTCCATTTTTGACATCGCACCGTAGAAATCCTTTTGCAATCTGTCATTTTGTCTTTCGTTTCTAACGATCTTTGTCTAGGTCATTCTTTATGTAGGAGGATTTCTACGGTGCGATGTCAAAAATGGAGAAACGAAATTTCACTTTGTATAGCTGTGTCATTTCTTCGTAGATATAGAAAGCGTCATGCTAAACCTGCTGATGTGGCAGATATTATCTCACTACAATACTGATAATATTATCCTGTCAAGGTCATCGCTTATCTTAAGAGATTCCTTCGGCCAAGGTCACCGGGTTCTTACCACATAATATATTCTTGATACAATAAATATTAATACTCACAGAACAAGAGCATATTATGTATTTATCAATACATTCATGTTTTATCGTAGGTACAGTCGGTATCAAAAATAAGTGACTTTTAAAACAAATTTTAAATTGTTTTAAAAATATCGTTAAGTATCTTCTTTAGTGACGAAAAACTTAATAAAAAAATATCACACGACGCTCGTGATAGTCAATTTAAAATTCTGTTTTTTTATATCTTACTGCTGTAATAAGCTGAAATTATCATGTTTTAAAATTCTGTGTATGAAGGTGTTCTCAAGGTTAGGTTTACCCCACTTTTACGTTTACCTTAGTGCTACAGACACGAACACAATTCTGCCAAAAAGCTGTTCTGATGGGAGGAAAACGTGCATTTTTCGCTTTAAGGGATAATTACGTAATATTTTGTGTACATATCTACAGTTCCAATAAATAGAGAATGCAAATTTTATTTTTGTTTTGTTGATAGAAGCCCAAAAATCTGACAAACAGTCTTACCAAGGGCTATCGTTTTTCCCAGTAACTGGGTTGTGGAGGTCAGATTGGCAGTCGCTCCAAGTAAATGAAATGAAATGAAATGAAATGAAATTGTTTATTCTGTAAATAGGATATGACAATCACTTTTACACGTCATATTAAAAAATAAGCTAGATGGAGTCGACATTTCCTATCTGACTACCCCTGAGAAGAAATGGCGAAACAAACTCAAGGGTCAAAGTCTCTTTTAAAGTCCAGACATAATCTTGGTCAGATCATGTGAGGACCATGTAGATCTATGTCTGAAATGGTCTTTTGAGGAAAGAACCACACAAATTTGAGTGGACCTGTCCAGTCAGTGCAAGCATTTGTCAGTAATCGTGTAGCTCAACTCAAAACTTAAGGAGCTCAACGACTCGACGAACAATACCAAGGAAAGGACAATTGGGTTGGCCGCATAAAGAACTCAAAATGCCAGACCATCATTAAAACTAAGAGAAAAAAAAACAACAAGAAATAAATAAAAATGACCCACATAGTGCTCACATTCACAATAATTAAAGTAATACTCGTATAATACTTTTTAAGGTACATAAATATTCACGTAATTTTGCTTATAATATTCATCAATGTCAATATGTACATATAGTTGTATATAATGATGATTTTGCATAATTTAAACTTCAAATTTTATGGTTTTAGCACAAAGCTTATCAGAGCGAGCAGCTCAATCCCAAGCTTTTTTGTCTTCTAAATAATCTGAAATTTTATAGTACCCTTTTTTACAAAGTTTGGTTTTAATACAGCTTTTAAATCGTTTAATGGGTAAATTTCGAATAGCAATAGGAAGTTTGTTGTAAAAGCGTATACATTGACCCATGAACGAGTTGCCTACTCTGTGGAGGCGAGTGTGAAGTACAGCAAGATTATGTTTATTCCTGGTATTTAAACTGTGGATATCGGACATTTTCTTAAAATTTGATATATTTTTGTGTACATACAAAAGATTATCAAATATATATTGAGAGGCTATAGTCAGAATATCTATTTCTTTGAATTTTTCTCGAAGGGAATCTCTTGGACCTAGGTTGTAAATGGCTCGAACAGCCCTTTTTTGCAAAACAAAGACGGTATTAATGTCCGCACAGGTTCCCCAGAGAAGAATCCCATATGACATAAGTCTATGAAAATAACTAAAATAAACAATTCTGGCCGTATCTACATCGGTTATCTGTCGAATTTTTTTAACAGCATAGGCGGCCGAACTTAGCCTTCCTGACAATTTTTCTATGTGTGGGCGCCATTGTAATTTAGCGTCAATAGTTATTCCAAGAAAAACTGTCGAAATACTGGTATACCTGCATCCGGTTTAAAGCCTAGATTTAAAGACTAGATTTAAAGGTAAATCTTTAAAAAAAACCTTTTCCTTCCAAACTAATAAAAAAAAACATGATTCTTGCTTAATTTGTCCATCATAAAATAGTCTCATAACGTTACATATTTACGTTACCAAAGTAAGCAGAAAGGGTTACCCTAATAAGTTATTTAAACACAAACTTGTGTACAAGGTTAATGTCAACATAAACAGAAACCCTTAAATATGCATGGACGGTAATTATCTTAAATGTTTTCGAGGTAACGTCGTGTAGCAAAGTCCGTCACACAACTAATTATTTACACATTACATAATCTTACGAGTAACTAGACTTTTCCGTTGTCTTACTTATGTAACTATGGACCTATATGTGTATATTTGTTAATAAATATTGGTAAGTAAGTAGGTCTCTTTGATAGAAGATAGCGATAAGTGAACTTTTAATGAAAGGGTTTCCCTTTTCATTAAAAATTCACTTAGGGTTCTAAGGTAAGTATATCATAAAAATCTTTGATCGAAATAAATTAAATGTTTTAAACTTGTGGCGTTGCAAGTTTCAACTTCGTAGATTCTGAAACTTTTATAAGAGAGACAGTCGGTCTATAAAACTTATTAGGAGGAAGTATACCTAAGTATGTAGATATTTTTCTCCTAAATAACGAATACTCTCTTAAATCTCTTTTTGTAAGTAACTAAGATTTCACACCTAACACTTTTTGTCTCCATCTTTTCACTGACATACATACATCCCTTGTTTTTCGGTTGCAGCACAGACTTGCATCCAAAAATGACACATATTTCTCGAACTGTTCAAAGAAAGAGAATGAGCGTTGAAAGATGTGCATCAATCTCGTTAACCTAAATGCGTTGAGTCGCAGAGACTTCGTCAGGAAAAAAAATGTGTAGAAGGTCCACTGGTTAAAAGATGCTCATGAATAAAATTATACCTAGAGTTTGCTCGCGGCTTCGGTGAAGCTCGGAAATTATCCCACAGAAACGTACAACCAGGATTAAAAGTATCATATATCCTAACCCAGGTTATGGTCTATCCGTGTCCAAATCGTTAAGGCGTGAAACATAACAGACAGACAGTCAGTCAGCTACGGCTTATTTTAATTTTTGAATAGTTTTTTTATTTTTTTATTACGGACGCTTTTACGTTTTGCATCGTTCTCACATGTATAATTTCAAATGAATGATGTAAACAATATTTTGTAACCATATTAAGTTGATTTAAAAGAGTGTCCGTGGAGTTTCTTGCCCGTACTGGCAACTAGCTTCATCTTTCTGACTGACCGACCTCTTGACAATTCAAAAGTGCCTGTAATTGGTTTATTTGAAATAAATGCTTTGAGTTTGGGTCCAATCGCATTTATAATATTAATTTGGATGGACCAATGGGACTTAAACATAACTGGCGAAACGTGGGTGTACTATTAGGTACAAAAAAAAAAAAAAAGGTACACCTCTGCCTGACCCGTCGTGGGTTACACGCGTGAGTTTAGGTAATGTTACGTTATATGGATAAACCAATGCTGACGAAATACTTCTTCCACGTCTTTTAGCAACATTTTATTTTTGTTTCTGTTTTCCTCAATCCGACGTCAGTTGCCAGCTTTTCGATGAGTCTGGGTGCTTATCATTACTTATATGAGATAATATAATTTATATATTATATTAATTTTATCGACTTACATAATCAGCCCATAATGTCCCCACTGCTGGGACACAGGCCTCCTCTCTGTGAGAGGGAGTGGGCCGTAATCCACCACGCGGGCCCAGTGCGGGTTGGTAGATGTCACATGTCCTCGAATTTTTGGTTCTAGGACATACCGGTTTCCTCACGATGTTTTCCTTCACCGTTTTGGAGCAGTGGTGATGAAATAATTTACACAAAGTAAAGCGCCTGTCTGGGTTCGAACCTACGACCTACAACTCGTAAGTCGCGGCCGTTACCACTGTGCCACCACTGCTCTAATTATATTATATATATATATATATATATTAATTTTATCGACTTACGAGTAATTAATATATTATATTATATATTTATTACTCGAGTTGTAGGTCGTAGGCTCGAACCCAGACAGACGCTTTGACAGTGTTAGGACATGTGACACCTACCAACCCGCACTGGGCCCGCGTGGTGGATTACGGCCCACTCCCTCTCACTGAGAGGAGGTCTGTTCCCAGCAGTGGGAACATTATAGGCTGATTGTGCTATAATTATTGTTTTGTAGTATTTGATTATTGGCCGGTCTGAAGTTTGCACAAAAGGCTGCGCAATAACATTTTTTAGGAACCAAATTGTGACATGAGGCGAGTGTGAGGGAGAGAACATGCGTGAAAGTTCGAAGAGCCTGTGTTCAGACCGGCCATGATTCATGGCCGTATTGTATTTAGGTCATAAACATTATAATCCACTGTATATTTAGGTGGCTGATTCCAAGAGCTCATCAGATTACTCAAAGATTGTAAAATCTTAATGCGAATTTAATCATTCAGAGAAAGTTCACGTATGGCATTCAGGCCTCAATAATTCTGGCTCAAACATTGAAGTCACATTATACCGTACCTTTGGGTCGAGCAAGTATTGGAGTTTTGTATGGGACAATTGATATTTTTTTTTGCGATTACGATGTTGGTCCCATGCAGGCAGTTGTTCAATTTGATGGTTTGTACCACATCCTTAAGTATGAGCACACCTGACACACGCTGTATATTATACATAAACTCACACCTCCTTCCCATCGGAGTAGGCAGAAACTAAAGAACGATACCTGCTACGCTCCTTACATACTCCGCTTTGCTTCGTTTACGTTCATACATCTGGTCGTACGCAGGTTGCGAGTACGACGCAACCTGACCTTTTTGAAGAACATTACCAGGTCACTATGTGTCTTCCTGGGGCGTCCCCTCCCGGCGTTTCCACACACATCTGCCTTGTAACCTTTTGTTAGTCGCCTTTTAATTCATCCTCTCAACATGACCAAACCTTCTAAGCATACTCCTTTCAGTTTTTGTAGCTACATCTTCTTTTAAACCACACAGTTGTACATCATGTTTCAACCTATCATTTATAGTCATATTATTTGTTGTTATATCGGCAATAAAAATACACAATCTGTGAAAATATCAACTGTCTACCTAAGTATTACGATTCGTGAGATTGCCCGCTGACAGACAGACTCACGGGCGGACAGCGAAGGCTTAGTAATAAGGTTCCGTTTGTCACCCTTCAGGTACGGCACCCTATAAATGATGATACATGTACACGTTAAATGTGTCTCAAGTGGAACTACACACCGGAGCTGTATTTGTGTTTCCTGACAACGTAACCTTAGATTACTGAAATGTGTGGATAGGTACTTCTAGGCAGGCGTGCATCCTTGCCTACCGCATTGTCGCTTAACATCAAGTAAATCTGAGCAGGTTATGCTCTAAGTTTCTTGTGAAAAGTGCTGATTTTCAGCCTAGTTTGAATAAATGACTTTTGATTTTGATTTTTTAAGTTTCTTTGATGGATAAAATAGGAAATGAAATTATCCAGAAAAGAACCCGAGTTACCGAAATAGCTTGCAGAGTGAGCAAGCTGAATTGGCAGGTCTGTCGAAGGAGCGGAGCGATTGCCGATGGAGCAGACGAGTCCGGGAGTGAGGACCGCGTATCGGCAAGCGTTGTGTGGAACGCCCCTCGGCTACATGAACCGACGGCCTTAATAGGTGACTGGGTGGGACAGACTGGATGCGGAAGGTGGAGAACAGGGTGGTGTGCAGGGTCTTGACATAGGCCTCTCCCAGATTGCACTCCAGTCCTCTCACTCCCTGCCCTGCCCTGCACTCAGCCTATCGTAATCTGCACTCAGACTACGATAGGCTGTGTTGATTGATCAAGTGAATTGAGTCTATTGGTCACAAGAGCAAACATCAAAAAAATACCACGACCTGGAACTTCTGCACCTAGCTTTTCTTACCAAGTCCATCATTGACTAATTGCGACTCGTCATGTAGTGCTATGGCCGTTGGTCTTTCATGAGTTGTGACGTCACTGGAAGCCTTATTAATACTTTAAGCAGTAACTCTTTTGAACTTTAACGGAGGAAGCTCGATGAAAATGTATTGATCCAATAGTCATTAAAAGTTGTTTAGGCTAATATCGGTAAGCTAATGATGAATTATTTATGGCTGAAAATGGACGCATTTTGGTGAATGTAAAGCAGTTCTTTTGGCAACAGATTTTCATAAAAAAATTGAAATTAATTGATACCTACAATCTTATTAAATATGCTTGTGGCTTGTGTGTATTGAATAACAGCCGCACGAGTCGAACGAAGGTTAAGCTACGCTTGCCGAGGTCGGTACGTGGATGGGTGACCATCTATAATCACATATCGAGACCCCTCCGTGCCTCGGAAAGCACGTAAAATAATTGATTCCCGCTGTCATTCGTAGATCTTTGACAGTCGTTACGGGTAGTCAGAAGCCCAAAAATCTGACAACCAGTCTAACCAAGGGGTATCATGTTACCCAATCACTGGTCAGATAGGCAGTCGCTCCATGTAAAATACTGGTATTCAGCTTCATCCGGTTAGACAGGTACTTTAAGTATTTAGCTGGACGCACGACTACATAGTTGGGAAAAGGCTATTAAATATAAAAAATACTATTTTTTATAGTGGTCGATTGGCCGAAATGATAGCAGTCGTTTAAATAATTAGCTGTTGATTCAACCATTTCATGAAAAATACCTATAGATACTTAAGTTTGAAAAGAAACTGGGTAGTCTCTTTTTAAACTTGATTTTAAGTCATATAAATAAGTATAAGTAGGCGCGACGTTATGGGACTTACAACTGTAAGTCCCATAACGTCGCGCCTACTTATGGTACAGTCATATACCCATATGACTTAAAACCATACCACCTTACTAGGTGAAGAGCGATGTAATGGGAATGCAAGCAAGACATCTGTTGAGGAGCGACATTATGAGAAGCGACATTCAGGGAAAAATTCTTATTTTAAAATGTAAAGTTGGATGTCCAACTTTACAAGAAAAAAAAATATGTTTTTTTTTTAGAAAATGTAAAAATAAATGTAAATGTAATATTTTTACATTTTCTCCCATGTACTAAGAATCACGGCATAGGCGTAATAGTGATGTCACAAGCATCTTTTTACGTTACCTGTGGCGTAACTTTTAAAGCTATTACGCACTGTCGATCAGTCGCCGGCAAGTTCGTCTCTCGGCGACCAAAATATAGGCAACTGGACTGGGCAACCAAGCGACTGAGTTAAGATAGGTATTATTTTGCGCTCGTCTCAGCAGTAGGCAGTGACCTATCGCTGCCAGCCGTGGTCGACTCCATGGTCGGCAGCGAGGAGTCCTGGGACGCGGTGAAACCTTCTGCGAAACAGTCATGTCGCAGAAGGAGGCTGCGGAAAGGGAGCGGGAGATCTCTTCCACTCACCCTGCCCGCAAATGGGTCCAGGGGTGACGGACTCTGGGACATCCGTCGCCCTCCACATAGCAGGACCCGAGGTGACGGCGCGTAGTGTTCCACGCGCGCCCCTATTGGACGTCGCGGGGGGAGTTTAACACCTCTTTCCCCCCGCGAGCCTGGGGTGGCCCGCAATGGCGGGCCGGCACCCGCCGGGTTTGCAGAAGTCGCATTAGATCCCATGATCCCCGGTGCAAGTGTGGGAGGGGAACACCGGGGCGGTTTTTAGTCAATAAGAGTCTGACAGACCCCTCTGCCCACCTCAAGGCGGAGGACATCCATGAGGATTTTCCACCCCAAAACAAAAAAAAAAGGTATTAATTTGGTCGTCAAGAGACCAAGTTGTCAGCGACCGGTCAACAGTGCGTAATAGCTAACGTCACAGAAAACGTAATAACGTTGCCTGTGACATCAATATTATTGCTTTGGCACGATTCTTAGTTACGCCTTAAACCAATAAAAAAAAATAACCAGTGAAAGTAGAACAAACCGAGCCTTTTTAGGCTTGCTTTATACCACTTTCATTCGTTTTCCCTCTAACTTTATGTGTCTTTAAAAGACTTCGTCATTTTTTACGGGTCATTAAAACTAATTTACTGTGTCTACTTAAGTTAACTGTGTCAATGTTTCTTTACTTACACTATGACGTCATTGTTGGGACTGCCTCGTTGGTCTAGTGATTGCAAGCGCTACTGCTGAGCATGAAGTCTTGGGTTCGACTTCCAGGTCGGGCAAAGTGTTATTGTGTTTTCCCATCAAAACTTCTCAGTAGCAGCCCGGAGTCTGGATATGTGCCCGGTTGATGGCAAAAGCGTCGCCCCCTATTACATGGGACTTAAACATAACTGGCGAAATGTGGGTGTACTATACATAGGTACAGCTCTGCGCAACCCTTCGGGGATTACAGGTTATGTAACTATGTTGTTAGGGCAATATGTGATGGCTGGTTGAATCACACAGCACGGAGACGCCTCGGCAGCCCGCTCCTAGAGGCGCGAGGCGGCATTATCACCAGTTTTCATACAAACCCAGCGTGTCAACGAAATTGACGGCTTTGGAGGCGATCCGCGACAGAAGTTTTGCGCTCAACGCCATTTCAGCATCATGAATTTTATTAATCATCTAGACGCTGCCGGCGCGCACGGCGCGCGGCTGTTCCGTACTCTGTTGGTCAAATGGTTTATTGAGTGATCTGATTGCGCCGGGCTGGCTGGCATAATCTCTGATTCAAGTTGGCTAACAGGCCGAGCAATTCTATATCTTATCTAATTCCGATACGTATACATACCTGGCTACGCCTTTCCCAACGATGTTTTGGTCGGCATCCAGACTAATCGGGTGCAGCAGAAAACCAGTATTTTATATGGAAGAACTGCTTATCCGACCTCCACAACCCAGTTACTGGGTAATACGATATTATCATCCCTTGATAAGACTGGTTGTCAGGCTATTGGGCTTGCCGGGGTCCTGGCAACACAGGCAACAGGAAGGAATACGGGTGGGTTTTAGTCAGTAAGAGTCTGACACACCCTCCCGCTCCGCCCAGAGCGGGAGAAGTTATTTGATGAAAGTGCATCCAAAAAAAAAAAGGCTATTGGGCTTCTGACGACCCCTAACTGTCAACTGTCTAAGTTCTACAAATGAGAGCCGGGACCAACGGTTTTATGTACTTTTCGAGGCACGGAGGGGTCTCGATATGTAAAGCCACCCATCCAGGGACCGACCTCGGCAAACATAACTTAACCTTCGATCGATCCGTGCGGCTGTTATTATTTAGCCTCAAGTCCCTCTAAGATACATATGCATAACATTCATTGTTCATACAAAATATGTAGTTTAAAAAAAGGCCTTGAATTAATTTCGGCGCATCAAGTTATAAGTACGAGTACTCATAACAATATTTAAAATCTAGCTAAACAATTAAGATTAAAATCATTTACTCGTGTAGTCAGCACGTATCCCTGTAATTAACGTAATTATAATCGAATCAAACAAAAGATAATCTAAAGTAAGCCGGACCACGGCCATTTTGTATTTGTTCTACTAATGGCTCTCGGTAAGGTAAAGGGATGGTTTATATAGTCGATGCTTCCTTCAATCCCATAGAAGGGCTAGCTAGCAACGGGCTGGCCATATTATCAGTAGAACCGATGACCGTTAGGATTAACGCTTTCTTGAGTGGAGACGACTAATCGGATATTGAGGATTAGTCGTCTCCACTCAAGAAGGCGTCAGGACAGCCTCAGGCTAGGTGGAGCGATAATCTTCGTAGAATGGCTGGTAGCAGCCTGCACCTGGATGAGAGTAGTCGAGGATCTAGATACAAGATACAATACAAGATATTTATTTTGTAAAACATGAGTGCAGAATTATACAGTACTAGTAAAATAGCGTACGATTGTCCAGCAGTGGGCTGATGATAATGATCCTTAAAATCTGACAATATTTTTAATGAGTACCTAAACAAGCTTGCTGCCTGCTTGCAGCTGGTTATAAGTGAGTCATAGGGTCACGTCATTGCATTGAAACTAGTTTTGTTTTTCGTTCAGTACAAAAAACTGTTTATCTCTGATATTTCAATGGATTACATCATGAGAATAATGGGTTTGGGTCAAAGATTTTAGTTCTTAATTATGTAGAGATTAAATTGTGAAATCATAGGAAGATTGAAGACAATTCTATTAAATTATTAGTTAGTGCCAGATCATCATGACATAAAAACTAGCAATATGCGAATTCAAGCCTGATACTTATTCGCTTATTTTTCTAATAGAGCACATTCTCACGTAATTTATTTTTTCGTATAATTATTAGTAATTGCTATGTTATCTTACTTCATTGTAATAAAGTATAAATTAAAATGATGCTGAGAGTTTTATACAACTCTAGGCAATCATTCGATTTTTTTTTTGTGTAAAAAAACGTACCGTGAATATGCTCTTTAAGACATCTTCAATAATTAATTTGCAAACCAGTGTATTCATTTAATATATTATACTATGTCTAAACCCAACTTCACTTTAGCTAACTTAAAGTCTCAAAAAAGCAAAAGCATTTTTATGCGTCGCGAAAATCTAAACGATATTATTCGAAATCACGCTCAATCACAAAAAGACATTACGAATTGATCTATTACCATTTTACCATTGTACTGTCACTACTTTTACGAACAATAGGCCCCACTTTTCCCGCATCCAAGTGTACTCTACCATGAAACAAGTCGAGTACAATCGACGAGTGCGTCTAAACGAGGCACGTGCCATAGACAAACTTTCACATAATTGTTCTTCTTTAATGAAGTTAAGGGCAGAAACACTAGTCATTTGTTTTATATACTTTCACGATTCATTAACTAATGAACTTGCGTAATAGTAATTAATGTTATATGTGCGTTTGTCATAGTTCTTCTCTCGTGTTTGCATGAGATGAAAACATATAATAATCTTGTACAATGTTTATGACTAATACCTGTTTTCTAAATTGAGAATTTAAATTTGAAAACCTCACACCGAATAAAAAATCAAGACATACTGCGAACAATACAGTGAAGCCATGCCAAAACTACACCTCTCTCTGTGCATACACACTCACGCGCACACGTTTTAAGCAACTACACCTCACTAAGTGCACACATCTTTACGAAACCGGCCTCACATCCCTGCTGACAGCCCTATGTCTTGTTTTTTTATTTGTTTTGAGTGGAGAACTTGTCAAGTTCTACTTTAGCATTACTTAAGAGGACGATAAATGCCAGCGACCTTGAGCGAGTGGGAGGAGCTTGCGTCACCCCCCGCGACCCCGCAACCGTTCGCACGTAACGTAGGGTAACCATACGTTTCAGATTGTGTGGACTGTCCTGCCTGATTTTTTATCACCATCCAATTTTTTTTTATGTAGTGTTCATAAATAAGGTAATATTCTGATAATAAAATAAGATTGTAATATATTATATTATTTTAATAGTTTGCATTGAGTAAGTTGGTTTAAACAGGGTGTGATTTTAAACACCATCAACCTCTCTCGTCATTGTACTCATCACTATAAACAACTTTTACTATATTGGACACAACATGAAATAACTTGGACTAAACATGAAATCGCGAAAAAAAAAATCAGCTGTTCCCTACATTTTGACGAATTAAGCGAACATATGAGTCTCGGTACGTAAAGATGCTCACCCATCCACGGAACAACCGCGGCAAGAATAGCTTAACCTAATTGATCGGCCCGTGCGGCTGTGATGCGACTAACGAGCTCTTTAGCTATGGAAACAATATAAAGTGAAATGAAAAGCCAAAAATCTAAATATATAAATTTAATTCCAAAATAAAACAATTCATTTCTTTAGTGACAGACGAGAAAATATGAGATGTGCAGGCAAGATTTAGAGAGGGAATGGGCTGTATGGATCAGGGGGCCGATTCTACTAATTTGCAAAGTTATACGCTCTGTACCGTCTCATCAATGGTTCGGTATCGTTCGGCTCTCGTTCGTCCCCCATAAATCTATTCTACAATTTTTATGACAATAACTGAAACTGTAACTGACTGTAACCAAGTCGAAACCCAACTCAATCACTACGGGAATAAAAGGCAATAAATGAGTGTTACCTATAATTCTATTAGTAAGTTTATAATATTACTATATGAAAAATGGTTAAATAACAAATAAAGTTTATACGAATAATAAATCCATTAAAACTTATTTTCCGTTATATTTACCACGAAAAGTAAATTAATTTTTCCATATATTTTAATAATTGTAAATTAGCAGATTTTCTTAAAGGAAACAGTCTGGGCGGTTCGAATCGCGTAAAACGAAACGGATTTTAAATGTCAGATAGAGTTACTTTACTATAAAATAAACAGCGGGAATGGAATACTATACTTAACTACTATACTACATGGCATGTTGGCCATGCCAATAGTCGCTGATCACTGTTGCATGTCATTGAAACAATGAAATAATTTTAGGATCAGTATTTTATCATCACGGTATGATGTGTGATGTGATAAGTATTCAATGATTTTCGTATAATATTAGTTCTAACATCAAATATATTAATATTCCGGTGCGTACCTAGGTAGGTACCTACGTATGCCTACAATAGCAAAAAGAATCATACGTTGTTCATAAGTAAAATATGAAAACGCTTGAAAACCCTGATTGAGTTGAGGTTCAATTGCCATTTTAGAACAATGTTGTTAGTAGAATCGCCCCCCAGAGTAAGTTAGTATATTTGGGGAGTCAGTTTACAAGGGATGGAAAGATTGATGAATATGTGGAAAGGAGAGTAAATGCGGGAAATAAAGTGAATGGTACTATACATGCGATTGTAACCAACTAGTCGATGCCTAAAAAGGCTAGCCTGGCTGTTCATAATGGTGTGCTGGTGTCTAAGCTTATGCATGGAAGTGAATGAATTTTGGGTGTGGCAAAAGAAGCATAAAAGTAGAATAAGGGCCGATTTGTCAATCGCCAGATAACTTTTATGTGAAGAATATGTTTGACGTTTTGACAGCTTTTGTATAGAAAATACAACGGCGATTAACTGACCCTTAAGTGCTAAAGTAGAGTTTAACAAGTTCTCAACTTCAAATTCTCAATTCAGAAACCAGGACCAGAGTACTTTTGTCTTCTATATACTGCAATTATTGAAGAATTGCAGTATTTTAAAGACCTTATGACAAGCTTGGTTTTTACAAAACATATGTTATTATAAAGGCTCCTGCATACTGAGGCGATATCGCTGGCGCGACAGGCATATTGCTGCCTGTCGCTGTCGTAAGAGCCTTAATGGTCATTAAATAAAAATGCATGTTTTTGTACTTGTTCGCAAAACCACACGGGGTGACTTTCATAAGCATATTATCTCTAATATCTCATTAAAAAATAATAAACTAAGGCTATAATAACACCGTTTTAATTAAATAAAAAAAAACAGTGCAGTTACTTACGTTCATTCTCTTAATCCCGATTGTGAGCAAATCCAGGGTAAGTATAACGCATTTACATTGTAGGATGACAGCCAGGATTATTGGGGTCTGCTGGGTCTTACAAGCATGTCACTTCATATCGCATTATAATAATGAGTTTTGCATTAATGGTTCTGGTTATGTGGGACATATTGATCTGGAGTCGAAACCCATGCAATTAGGGCGCGCATTAGGCCTTCTTTCAACTTAGGATACAGCAGCCCACCGCTGGTCATAAGCCTCTCCTAATGCTAATGAGGAGAAACCCTAACACCCGATCCTCTAACTTCAGCATCTAGTTTTTAGGAATCCGTAGTAAACAAGGAACCCTTACAGTTTCGCCATGTCCGTCTGTCTGTCTGTCCCCGCTGTAGCTCAGAGGCGCTTAGTATTAGAAAGCTGTAATTAGGCATAGCTATACATATTAATCATGACGACAAAGTGCTATAATATATTTTTTTTAGCGTTTCTTGCACGTAATGTGGTGATGATATTTTTTTTCTTGTCTACCCCATGGTTATGGGGTATCATTGGATAGGCCGTTCAAAAATATTGTGGGTCTGTCAACACCACTTTTCGATTCAAGGATCAGCTTGCGTAATATTAAGCATTAAAGTGCTATATTTTGTTGAGGCCAAGTCCCCCCCCCCCCCCCTCCTGCCAGCTAAATGGTTGTTTATGGAGACGTGAAAAAATTTATGGCAGTAGTATACAATATAATGAAATTAAAAGAAAACTATCACGGCTAAGTATGCTTTACAAGTTAACGAGTTATAGTCGACCAACTTAAATTTGTAGTTGGAGAAATTGACCGTGGCATATATCGATGTATGGGAGAACATGTTTTTCAATTACAATGTTAAGTTTGTTTTTGGGATAAATTCATCCCAAGTATTCCCAACTACGGAACTCTTCATTGTGCGTGGTTCGAAACGCACTTGGGCGGTTTTTTTGTTTTGTTTTATCCGCAGTTGACATGGACCATATTCACAATCATCTTCCTGCAGTTGTCTTATATTACTTGGGGTCAACATATTTTCTTCATCCGCTATCCTGTTGACAGAACCCATAGCTATCCAAAACAACGTGTCATAGACTTACTACAATAGCGAACAAAAATTTTCCTCCAATTTAAACTCGACTTCAAAGCCAGATTGACCAGTTTATCCAATTTCCGAGTTGCAAACAAAAGTCGACTCGACTATTGCTGTTACTGCCGACTGAAAAACGGGCAAGGTTAAACAAATTACGTGGTTATAGTTCGTGGTTATTTCGCAAAGTTATTGCGGAGAAGTTACTATTGATTTTGGGTATTAAATCCAGTGGAAGCTATGAGTATTTCGTGCATAAACCGTCGTAACTTTTGTGAAAAACTTATCATCATCATCTGCCTATCCTTTTCCCAACCATGTTGGGATCGGCTTCCAGTCTTCTCGGATATTGCTGATTACCAGTATTTTACATGGAGCGACTGCTTATCTGACCTCCACAACCCAGTTACTGGGTAACACGTTACACCTTGGTAAGACTTTTGTGAGAAACTATTTTAAACGGTTTATGTTTAAACGCCCCATATATGTGTAAAGTCACCTAATATATGGCTTAGAATAAGTCTTGCGACCGTTAACTTTACCAGGAATTATCTATCATTAGTTTTTAAAGTAGCTAAACCTACCCTTAACCTTACCCTTACAATTACATGAAAAAAGAAACTCCATCGAACTCCTGTAGGACCACCTAGAGGTTTTCTTTTGTGTGGTGGCACCATTTCACATACCTACCTACCTACCTACCTAGATTAGCTTAGAAGATGGATACCACCACACCATAACTACTTATTTTTCTGTCAACAACAGAAAAATAAGTACCCAGTTATGGTGCGGTTCAAAATCGCATCTTCACATTCTCGGAAAATGACATTCTTAATAGAAAATGTAACTGTTTGGATTAGTTAGCACATCTAGCAGTGGTGCGCAGGCGCATAATTGCTAAACATAAGTAGAGCACTTGCAACAACTCGTCGTATGTTCATAGCACGGTTACTGTTGGGTCACACGCGAATATACTGTCCTGACGTGTTGAGGAACTGTATTAGAAAGTGAATGATTGGAGAGAATTTAAATGTACCTATTCCCACGTAATTGTGGGAAAATCACCCAGGGTTCAGTTTTGGGCGAATCGCAGAAACGCGCCCAGGCTGAACACCATTACTGCACTCGCCACCTCGCAGCACCGACTTCATACATCATACGAGTACCTACCGGCGCCGGTGCAGCGTCGAGTCACTCGCCGTTACGCAGCTTTCCATCTTGGCGTAATCACCTCTACGCGGCGGCCCCATCCTGAGCGTCTCAACGTGGCCAGCGCCACGGAGATGTGACCCGACTCTGCCGGTCAGCCGATCGGCTAGCGCATGGTGAACCCAGTCAAAATCCCTGTTTATTCTTGTAATATCTTTCCATTTTCATTTTTTTTCCTTTTTTAATAGTTGGGTGTCCTCAAGGCACCTAGGTCGGTGGATTGCAATCTTCCATCTAGGTCGTTACTTCACGCCCAACCCATAGGTCGCACTTCCTAACTCACATTTTATAACATTCCTTTTTTATTTTTAAAATACATACGTACCTTTTTATTTGCCTTTTTTTAATTTTTCTCCATCTGTTACGAGCAGTGGCCTGGTGGAATGCGGCGCTGGTATCTAGTTGTTCGGATATTTGATCCGACCACCGTTTTGGCCTCTAGGATCTTTGCCCTCTATTGTTTTTGTCACCATTAGGCATACACGTAATCCGGGGTCGCGGGAAGGTACTTATGGGTCACCGAGGCCCCCGCAACACAGGCAACAGGAAGGAATACGGGTGGGTTTTAGTCAGTAAGAGTCTGACACACCCAGCTCCGCCCAGAGCGGGAGAAGTTATTTGATGATTTCCCACCCTTTTAAGTTAAAAAAATCCCTTCTATGTCAAATCAGACAAACGAAACCTTTTTCTGGAGAATAAAACTTATAAAGCGGGATCAATAGTTTGTTGATTTACTAACGTAGGTAATAATAGAGTCATTACAATATTATAATAATACCAGCCTTTTACGCAATTGCATGCATGGCAATTGCATGGCAATGCATGCATGGCAATGCCTCTTCTCAAACAGAGAAGACACGTGCATTGATGACTCCGCTTGCTCGCGGGTTGGCGATTTCAGACTTATACATATTTTTACTTCTAGCTTCTGCCCGCGACCTGCAATTGCCCCGGAGGATAAACTCAGAAGAGTCATTGCTTTACATTTAATTTATAGAAAAATCCTGTCTAATAATGTTGGGATCAGTTTCCAGTTTAATTTATCACCTATTTAACACTCTCGTTAGCAATTTAGACAATTTAACTATAGTTTGGTTATTGATTTATCCATTGCGTTTTTGTTTCATCATCACTGCTCTCAAAACGGTGAAGGAAAACACAACAAATCGCCAGGAAACCGGCATGTCCTAGAACCGGAAATTCGAAGACATGTGACATCTACCAACCCGCACTGGGCCCGCGTGGTGGATTACGGCCCACTCCCTCTCGATGAGAGGAGGCCTGTGTCCCAGCAGTGGGAACATTATAGGCTGATTATGTGTGTTATATGCGTTTTTGTTGTCTAACTAAACTCTCATAAATTTCCCCCTTTAGAGCAATAAATATCAATTAACGCGTTGTATTGACAAAACAAATTCAATGCGATCATGCAATGTGTTATCATTGTACGACATTGCCGATGCAGCTGGATGTATCACTAATAAAAATAATAAACCTGAACCTATTCTTTAAAGAAGTCTTTATTCCCTAGATTTCCTTAAACCGACAAGTACATACTATCCTATATTTCTTTCCTAGCTAGCCCATTAATATAGTGAAGCTACATTGTAAGGAATACTGCGTATAAATGCAACGATATCATTTAGAATGGCGGCCGCGCAGCCGTGCGGATGTTTTCCATTTTGTATTGTATTGTTAACGCAGAGCGGACCAAGTAATAACTAGGGTGTGGTTCAAGTTATAAGAGGTTTTTTATTGTGAGATAATTTGTAAGAAGGTTTTTAAATCGTTAGTTAAAAGCTGTTGCAGTAGGTATCGAAATCTTTGACAAAAAATACCCAAATAGTGAAATTAAATTAAAAAAATATCGTTCTATTCCAGCACTTAATTCTGAAGAAGCCTCATTTTTTTAATCGATACGTAATTATAATTATAAAGAAGAAGCGACAGAGACAAAAACCAAATTGAGTTTTCTAAATATATGCATAACGGGGCAATATACAGGTTGAAATTGAAAACTTGCGACAAACTGAAATGGGACATTGTATACATCATTATTAACAACTTTTACTAAGGGACCAAAGCTGTAATCCCAAAAAAAAAATCTGCTTTTCCTACATTTTGATGAGGTATTGCGAACATAAATGTAGGGGACAGCAGTTTTTTTTTTGGGATTGTAGCTTTGGTCCCTTAGTAAAAGTTGTTCATAATGATGAGTACAATCTCCCATTTCGATTTGTCGCATGTTTTCAATGTCACCCTGTAGTTTTTACCAGAAGCAGTCATCGTATTAGTGGTTCAGCAGCTTATATCATCAGGATTTTCCCGGAATATAGCAGTTCGTCGTGGACGTGGAACGACAGCTGATGAAGATGATGTCAGGGAGGCCTCCCTGACATCATCTTCTGTCATCAAAAGACAGCTGCCATGCAACGACGCTCTGCTAGAGTGACTATCACTAGCCAGTGTCACTCTTGTCCGACCTTTTCGGTGATTCCAGTAACTTCGAAATGAAACGGGGCGCCGTCACTTGCTGCGCCGTTATATAGTTTAACAATAATTTGCACAGATGAATAAATAGAGATACTGACACCCCGGGGTCGCGTAGAACCAGCCGGAGTCGCGTGGAAGCTCAAAAGGGTTACCGAGGCCCCTGGTAACACAGGCAATGGATAGTAAGAGTCTGATACACCCTCCCGCTCCGCCTAGAGCGGGAGAAGTTATTTGATAATTTCCCACCAAAAAAAAAGAGGAATGGACACAGATTTATCGCGAAAAGTTAATAGACTTGATTATTGTTTTTAGGGTCCCGTAACTCAAAATGACAAAAACGGAACTTATACGATAACTTCATTGTTCGTCTGTCTGTCTATCAGTCTGTCAAGGCCCTTTTTCTCAGGAACGCGTGAAGGTATCGAATTGAAATGTATATCGTAGTAAATACGTAGGTCTATGATACCTTGGAACAATAACAAAATCGAGCTGCTAAGTCAATGCAATAAACGCACGTTGCCGGCCTTATTTAGCCAAATAAACAAGGCCATGAACAACAAGAAATTTGATCTAAAATCACACTAAATAATATTCGACATAATAATCCCACCAAAAACATTTTCATGTAAAACGTTGCCAAGACGAGACCATGTGGCTCGCACTGTCAAAAAGTTATCAAATCTAATGTAGAGCCAAGCTTCTAACTCTACACGCCCTAACTCTACAAGCCCTAACTTAACAAACTCTACACCTTAGTCAAAATACCATGTGGCTTGGCTATTTCGCTACATTCAAATGGGCGTAATGTGAAATATTTATTCACTGTTCATTACTTTTCTGTTATACAATAGTCTTTGTAGTAACGAAACAGCCAAGCCTCTCTATATTTTCTAAGTTTCTCTATATTTTCTCTGACAGCAAATCAACATGACATAACAACCAGTGTGATCTTAGACCATACATCAAAGATGCAAAAAAGGTATTCATTTTAATTTGTCCTCAGGAGGATTTGTGTCTGGGCCTCAAGACTTGATTTATGACTACCTAGATACTGAGAGATGTCTAGGCTTAGTTTTATTTCTAGGCGTAAATGTAATGAACGCCGTGTTCTATTTAAAGCCAGGATATTTCGGGGTTGGGTTGTATATCCGTGCTATAAAGGGGGTTGAGAACAGGGGAGTTATGAATTGTTTTTGCAGTAGTAAAGTTTTCGTGTGCTTGATTTAAAAGTTACTGACTTACTTTGAGGTAATGAAAAATACTATGGACAATATAATTACTTTAAAACAAATGGGTGGGGAGACGTTTAAAGATCAGAATTAAATTTCTTTAAGTGCAACAAATCTTAAACTAATATAATGCATTGATTGACACACGATAATATTCAAAATCATATTATTATATTCACCTTAATAAGATCCAGGTTCAAATACTCACACGTCTTTAAATACAGGTATTTTAAAGTTGATTTAAAGATAGAGAGGTTTTTAAACAAACCCTCCTACCCATATATCCGTTCCCAATCACTTCCCAAGATCAATCAAATATATTCTTCTGACGTTAAAAAAAACATAGCAAAAATGGCCGACTGCCCTCAATCGATCATTTTGCAAATTTATGCGCGGTGCTTACAAAGGCCTGGCCCACAAGATAAGACCAAACGATCATCAGGCCATCAGGAAAACGGCCTGAAATTGAGGCCTTTAGACGCTTTTAGTGGCTTGTAATGAAGTCTCGGGCCATATGATACGATTATTATGACTATTATGAATAACGTATATATATCATGTATAGAGAAACAGTTTCTGGGTTTTAAGGGGAATCTGCAAAGGATTTTTTTTTGTTTGTTTCCATTTGCTTTACTATGGACTCATTATTTTACATCGTCCTCACATTTAGTTATAAATTCAACATTGAATATGTAACAATATTATTGTAACATTATAATTTAAAAGAGTGCCCGTGAAGTTTCTTGCCTGTTCTTCTCCATAGAACGACACCTACTGCGCTTTGGAATGGGCAACTAGCTTCATATTTATAACTGACCGACTCCTTGGCAATTCAAAAGTGTCTGTAAATGGTTTAATTTAAACAAATGCTTTGAGTTTTAGTTTGACTTGGCCTAAAATCAAATTTTCTTTGCATGTATTTAGGTCAACAATTCAATTATTTTTCTGTATGGCTTTAAAAAGTGCAGTTTTCCTACATACCTATTCATGGAAAATGATATTGCTTTGACTTTGATTAAAACTTAATACTGCTATAAGAGTTTTATAATGCCTAAAAGTATATGATCCACTGCAGTAAACAAAATCAGAAAAATATATGATATTCTTCAGGATATATGTTAGGTAGATAGTGAGTTGAAAACATAATACAACTAATTTGATGCGATAGAAAAAAATCACGAAGATACTTCTAAAAATTTCATACAATCTATACCTTTTTGTAAATCGATAATTGCTTCATATTTTGCAATAATTTACCAGCGTTACGTCATCGCGCTTCTCTTTCTTTTCTATGCAGTCCGACTGTGACCGCGCTTTAGGTGTTATGGGCCTCTTAATGTATAATACGAGTAGTCAAAGTTGATGTAACTGGTGACCGAAAAGCTGGCGGCTATTGTCGCGCAACGCAGCATCCTCGGTACAATGCCACGAGGGCTTTTTTTTAAATTTAACTCAGTTGTAATTTAATTTAGTAATTATTAATAATCATCTTGTAATTTGGTTATATAAATAAATGTAAAAGTCAAAGTTCAACTCTATGTTTTATTTGATAAAAAAAAACATGTTGTCATGACAAAGAATCGTTTTCAGAAAAGTAAGAAATTTAATATCGGAGCATCCACCTCAAAAACTTACATTAAATATATTAGCAGTTTTAGGGTCCAGGGGTCATTAATAGCTGTATATATATAGTTTTCCTTGATAGGGTTGGCTGTAACGATAATCGTGGGGTAGTAACATTATGTGATGATCGGTGCTCTTGTTGAAATAGGGTCCAATCATTCTTAATGATTACTGTCGTAATATTTGTACGGCAATCTTGTAAAATTAGCGCATTATGGAACTTAATCTGTGTAATTAAGTGAGAGAACAATAGAGATGTAATGTAACATTTTGGATGTAGATTATAAGACGTCTCTCAATATGCTTTATCAGATCTAAACATAGAATAAAGCTGTAAAGACTGTCTGTGTGAACGCTTAGATCAGGGATTCTCAAAGTGGTCGATATCGAACCCTTGTGGTCAAAATTGGTTTCCCAGGGGTCGACATAAACGAAAACTGATTTTGACGAAGTCTAAAGTCTAAGTCTAAAAATCGACCCCTATTAATGAACGCAAGTTCTTAACTTTCAAGATACTGTATAAGTTGTTTTACGTGTACCAACTTGTTATAAGAAGAATGACTAACATTTTAGTAGGAAGTATCATTGTTGTACTTTTAAAAACTCAACAAGTTAATAAGCGTGCAAAAAGTTGTACAAGATAAAAAAAAATGGCTATGGGGGTCTTTTTTTTTTTGAGGGTGGGAAATCATCAAATAACTTCTACCGCTCTGGGCGGAGCGGGAGGGTGTGTCAGACTCTTACTGACTAAAACCCACCCGTATTCCTTCCTGTTGCCTGTGTTGCGGGGGCCTCGGTGACCCATAAGTACCTTCCCGCGACCCCGGGCAGGCATCGACCCTAGTGGACCCCTACCTATGTGCTGACGACATCTCTTTGAGGCGCGCGTGGAATACAACGTGCCGTCGACCCGGGCCTGGTCCTTACCGGACGGTGAGCTACCCATTGCTCACCGTCCGCAAGCCCGCGCCTACGGTGGCCCGAAATCCGTGAGGTATCAGTTTATTTTGGAAAAGGGGTCTCTTGCCCAAAATAGGTTGGGAACCAGGCTTAGATCTTCTTAAATACACAATGGATTTTGATTAAATTATCACCATAATTTAGAGAATTTATTCGAGAAGGTTCCAATCAATCTGCCCAGTCTTTTCCCAACTAAGTTAGGCTCGGCTTCTAACCTAACCAGATGCAGCTGAATGCCAGTATTTTACATGGAATGACTGCCTATCTAACTTCCACAACCCAGATACTGGGTAACATGATACCCCTTGGTAAGACTGGTTGTCAGACTCCAATTCAGAACGGTTTATGTGCATAATATATAACTTATATCTAGGTAGAACAGAAATCCATCCTGGTTGGAAACAGCATAGCAGTGACACAGAAAAGAGTCGAGAAAGCAACTGGACCTGAGCCAACCTGGCGACGATGTTGTTAAAAGATGCCCTCCCATAGATATATCACCCGTCTCTCCACTATTCTATTGCTTACTCTAGGATGCATATCCGGTAGGCTCTAATAATCCTTCCTATCCTAAGGGCACGTCTTCCTGACCATTACCGCGCCCCCCGGTCTACTCTTTGATATGCAATGGTCTCTGTAGTCCCATGAAACATCAGAATCCAGGGACTGGTGTGAATCCTTGGGTTCATTCGAGCAATCGAGTCTGGTTTAATCACGCTGGGGTCGGTGCATTTCATTCATTCATTCATTTATAGATCTAGAACAGAAATCTCAGTGTTTTGACATGTCGCCGTTGCACCCGTGCTAAGGCTATCTATACAAGGTTATTTTAAATAGGCTAAACTCCGCAGACGCGATGGATCTAAACCTGATAAAACAAAACAATTATTAATTTGAGGATTTTTAACGGGGTCATCGACCGCAATCATTGTAGTCACTTGAAATATCAGTTTAAAAATCTGTTTTTTTTTGTGTCAACTTAACAGACGTGATGGGTATCGATATCTCAACACGATAAAACATAAGCAAATCGTTTTTCTCAACTCTTACCTCAAGTAACAACACGAACAGCGGTCGATGACCTCCCAAAAAAAGCATCAAATCTTTTTATTTTTATTTTATCGTGTTTAGATATAATAATATAATATAATATAATAATATTTATTCAAAAAATTATAAGGCATAATAAATTAATACAGTGTTTTGGCAGCGAAAGAGGCTTGCGGGGCTTCTTCAATAAGGCTCAAATATGGGTTTACAATTTAAATATATTACAATTTCGGTTTATACATTTTGCACTGTTTCTTCCAGCTTGTTCTATTATATTGTTCTGTCGTAAAATCACTAGGGGGCGCACGCACATCAGGAGCACCAATCAGGAGAGAGCCGCCTGGTCTCGCCCAATCACAGACAGCTTCGCCCGCCGTTGGTCACGCGCAGCTTTATATTTATGACACTAGGCGGCGCTGCTCGCCGTCCATCGGATGTGATTCCACCGCCGCGCAATAGATGGCGGTGCTTGATATAACATACCGGCCGCCTTGGAAGATCCGTCTTCCAACTAAGCAGGAGTCACGCTGGCCTCATTTGTGGAAACTGGCAGCGGGCAGATTTTCGAGGAAGCACGCTTGATTGTGCCTGATGACGTACGAATTTCTGCAACTCTCGAGACTCCATCCTTCCCTGGAAACACATGAATAATCCTACCCATTTTCCACTTGAGTGGTGGCAGATTGTCTTCTTTGATGACGACCAGACTGTCTTTAGCTATGTCATCTTTATGGTGTGCCCACTTCGTTCTGCGTTGTAGCTCAGACACATATTCTTTGGACCACCGCTCCCAAAAATGTCGTCGCAGCTGTTCCAAACGACGGTAGCGACAGGCAGGCGTAGACGTCGGCATGAAGTCCTCACTGGCAGGCGCAGTCAACGGCCGGCCGATTAGGAAATGAGCAGGGGTGAGTGCAAGGTAATCATTAGGATCTGTGGACATAGGTGACATAGGACGGGAGTTCAGGACGGCCTCAACCTGTGTCAATACCGTACCAAACTCCTCGTAAGTTAACTTAGCATTACCTACGACACGTCTCAAGTGATACTTGCACGACTTCACTCCTGCCTCCCATAAACCACCAAAGTGAGGAGCATATGGCGGAATGAAACTAAATTTAATATTATTACTACTAGCAAAATCAATGATTTCGTTGGAATTTTCAAAAATAGCTGAAAGTTCCCTTTCAGCACCAACGAAATTCCTACCGTTATCGGAAAAAACTTGACACGGCTTCCCGCGTCGGGATATAAATCGCTTGAATGCCAATAAATAATCCTGAGTCGACAACGAACCAACTAACTCTAAATGTACAGCTCTGGTAGCAAAACATACGAATAAACAAATATATCCTTTAATTAGTTGTGAACCTCTGCCTTTACGATTCAATATTGATATTGGTCCGGCATAATCAACACCACATCGCATGAACGGAAATCCAGCTTCTACACGTTCAGCAGGAAGATCACCCATGTATGGAGTTAACGTATTACCCTTCATGCGAGTGCAGGTTACACACTTATGAACCACTTGCCTTGCTAAATTACGTGCTCCCAGCACCCACCATCTATCACGCATGGTAGCTACGAGAAGCTGAGGTCCAGCATGCAGTAAACGGTTGTGTTCATAAGTACACAATAACCACGTAAACCGATGTTTACGACACAATAATATGGGATGTTTCTTATCGTAATGAAATTTTGAATTACTAAGTCTGCCACCAACACGAATTATATTATCCTTATCTAAGAATATACCTAAACCTAATGTTTTATTACCTAACTTATTGTTCAATTGCACCTTTTCCTTAAGACTATGATATTCTTTGCTAAATGATTGTGATTGAACTAAACGAGTCAACACAACTAACGAACTATTAATCTCGCTCACGGTCAATGACCCGGTTTTGCGACCTTGACCGACACGTGATGCACGTAAATTAAAAATATACCGTAGGACATATGCAACTGTTCTTTGCAAACGATTAAAACAAGAAAACCTTTCAAAATCAATAATAATATTATTAGTTTCTACGTTTAGCAAACTCGTAGTTTTAGAACATTTTAATTCCGGTAACTCAATCTTAATAAATTCATTTTCATTAGTTTTTGTTGTCAACCAACATGAAGTCGGTTCACGAAGAAAGGTCGGTCCACACCACCACACACTAGTGTTGTCTCCCTTTAATGAATCAAAGAGAACTCCTCGTGATAAGATATCAGCGGGATTTTCCTTACCTTTAACATGTAACCAAGTAGTGTTGCTTGTTAATTCGTTGATTTGCACAACCCTATTCTGAACAAATGTTTTTAACAAATGTGGTGATGTCCGAAGCCAGCCTTGAACTATAGTGGAGTCAGTCCAGAAATAAACCTTATCGAATTGTAGCCTAAGAGAACTTATAATTTTGTTATATAGTTTAGCTCCAACTAAAGCTCCACACAGTTCAAGCCGTGGAATACTTAACGCTTTAATCGGTGCGACTTTACTCTTCGCACATAATAATCGGCTAGTAATTTGTGATTCATCAATATTATTACGTGAGCGTATATACGCACACGCACCGTATGCAGACTGAGAAGCATCGGTAAAAATATGTAACTCTTTGTTTACAGCGTGAGTACACATGGCACAACGCGGTACTAATATTTCGGACAAATATTGTAACGAATCAATAAAATTATACCACACACATGCAATTTCACTTGGGACTTCATCATCCCAACTTATTTTAGCAAGCCATAATTTTTGTAATAAGACCTTAGCCGTGGTAATAGCTGGTGCCAATAATCCTAGTGGGTCGTAAATCTGTGCAATGCTTGACATAATTAAACGTTTAGTTATCTTGGTACCAATACAATTTTTATCAATACAAGTTGAAAAGTTAAATAAATCGTTCTTGTTAGACCAACCAACACCGAGGGTTTTAGACTGACAATATTCACCAATACATAAAACTTTAGTACTTTCAGAAGTTACATCAAAATTAAAAGTCCATTTCCTTAAGGGAAAACAACCGCTTTGTAGAACGGCAGACGTTTTATTGCAAATGTCTAACAACCTGTCTCTCTGCTCATGCCCCGTCAAAAGATCATCAACGTAAAAATCATCATTGATGACGCTAGCGATGACGTCATCCTTACATTCCTTTGCCAACTGTTTCAAGCAACGGTTGCTAAGATACGGTGCCGATGCAGTGCCATACGTGACGGTGTTAAGACGATAAACTTGAATAGGTATGCTATTATCACTACGCCATAAAATCAGTTGTAAGTTCCGTTGTTCAGGATGAATTAATGTTTGTCTAAAGAATTTTTCAATATCTGCACAAGCAACATATTGGTATTGCCGGAAACGAAGCAATATTGAGAAGATATCATTCTGTAACCTAGGGCCCACGTATTGAATATCATTCAACGAATTATTATTAGAAGTGGTCGCGCTTGCATCAAAAACAACACGTAATTTGGTTGTCACGCTACTTTCACGGTACACCCCATGATGTGGTACAATGTAATACGGCTTATTTAAATTATTAAAATCCTCAACAAGTGTCATGTGACCTAATTGCTCGTACTCGTGCATAAATTCACAGTACATTTTTTTATACTGTGGCAAACGATCTAATTTTCTTTCTAAAGATAAAAAACGCTGTTTAACGGAATTATACGAATCACCCAAACAATCAGGTGACTGTTTAAACGGCATTCTTACAGAAAACCTACCGTTCTGATCACGTTCAGTAGTCTGCAAGAACAATTCTTCACAATAACGATCTTCCTCAGTAATAACGGGAGGGATAAGTACTTCTTCGATTTCCCAGAACTTTCGTAACTGAGAATCAACTTGCGTCAAATTGCATTGAACTTCTGTCATGCTAGACGCTAAACAACAATTATTATAATTAATATAAACTGGACCCGATATAATCCAACCTACCATAGAATCTTGTAGGTACGGACCGGTGTGAAGTTTTATTTTATTTTCTTTTAGCAAATCCCAAAAGACATCGGCGCCTATTAATAATTCTATGTCACTCGGTACATAAAATGTGGGATCGGCAAGTACAATATTGCTAGGTATACATAAAGTATCACTATTAACGTGTGTCGAAGGCAACTTCGAAATGATACTAGGCAACACTAAACAATGTAAGGTTGTATTATAATCATAGACCTTAGAACGAATATTAATATCGCACTTGTGACTGGACTGTGAAACGGTCTGCCCAACGCCACAAACACGTATAGTGGACTGTATTATAGGTATTTTCAAACGTTTACATAAGCTTTGAGCTATAAAACAATTTTGACTGCCGCTGTCAAGCAAAGCGCGAACTGTGTGATATCTGTTATCATTATCAGCAATCTCAACTAACGCCGTAGACAGTAAGACAGTATGTAACGACTTAGAATTATTTGTGAACGCGTCACCGCTCCGATTATCAATATTGTCAGCTGTTTTACTAACGCAGTGTAATACAGAAGACTGTGGCAACGTATTATTGACAACGGAACGTTGTGGTGACATATTTGGAATAACGTTATTGTCAACATGAATTAACGCATTATGTTTTTGATGACATAATTTGCAAGGACCGAAATTGCAATTTTCAATTGTGTGAGTGTTTGAACGTAAACAATTTAAGCAAACGCCTTTTGACTGAACAAAATTTAATCTTTCTTGTACCAACATATTTAAAAACTTAACACATGAATATAATGCATGTTTACCACTACATAACGGGCATGTCAAGTTGTGTTTATTAGTTTTACCTTTAGTACCTGATGAGACCTTATTATTATTATTCGCATTCGCATAACTTAGTGTAGTTTGAGAATTAGACTGCCTTTTATGATCAGCTGATTGTCTACCCTCATGTTTATTTTGTGAATGTGTCTGATTATTTTTACTGTTACCTGAATTAATCATGTCTAACATGTCAGACCTATTGTTTAAAAAGGTTAATAAGTCTTCTAGTTTTATAGGTTTAGAGGTTTTATTAGAATCAGAGGTAACTGAGCTTCTGTAGTTCTCCCACTCGCGTTCGGTAGCAGAATCAAGTTTACTGACAACTAAATAAATGATAAGAATATCCTCGAGTGAAGATTCCGGTTCTTTAAGAGAATTTAGTGCTCTCAAATTACGTAAAACGCAATCTACCAACGTTCTGATCTGTGCTGAACATTCCTTACCAAGTGAAGGTGCCGCAAACAAAGCCTTAACGTGGTTGTGTATCAATAGCCTATTATTTTGATACCTTGCTTCAAGCAGGTCCCACGCGTTACAATAATTAGCCGCTGTAAACTCTAACGAACTGATAACGTGTAATGCAGATCCGCTAAGAGACGATTTTAGGTATTGAAATTTCTGAATAGAATCTAAGTCGTCGCGGTCATGTATCATTGAAACATACGAGTTTCTAAATTCTAGCCACTTATCGAAGGAACCGTCGAAGGCAGGTAACTTTATTTGAGGTAATTTAATAGACACGGATTTAACGGAAGTACACTGAGAATAATTTATTCCGTTTTGTTCAAGATCGCCCACCATGTGCTTTGCTATAGCTACAATTGAATAATATTGGTATTCAAACGATTCTCTGTAGTCTAAATGTGACAGTAATTCTTTTTCATTCACAATTCTTTCTATTTTAGATTGCAAATCGTTAAAATCGGCAAAGAAAATGGCTGCCGAATGAATACGCATTTGCACTTGAATTTTAATTACAGAATCTAAACACGATCTGTCTAACTTACTAATATAATTTGCGAACAATGTTAATCTACCTTTAATTACACCACGCTGTTTTTTAAGATCAGATAACTGACTATCTAAAGGAGACATAGTTTCATTATCACTCATTTTGGTAGCTTATGAAAGTAGGTACTCACAGTTTTGCGTGTTCAGTCGTGTTTTCTCACCAGAAGACGGCCCCAGCAATGCCGGTAGATCTGACTTCGATCAGTTCTGAAAAACGTTTAGGTACGATATTAACACAAGGCGAAGACACAGGGGAAGGAGGGAAAAGGGTGACTGGATAACCTGACCGTTGCTGGCTGCAGCATCAACAGCTTCTTCTGATCAGTAAACTGTGGCTGGGCTCCGGATCTCGTCAACGTACTTCTACTTCGAAGTTCCACTCGCTTCCTCACTTCTTCAACCCGGCTCGTCACGTGGCTGATATCTTCTATTTGGCTCGAAGGTCCAATGTTTTGGCAGCGAAAGAGGCTTGCGGGGCTTCTTCAATAAGGCTCAAATATGGGTTTACAATTTAAATATATTACAATTTCGGTTTATACATTTTGCACTGTTTCTTCCAGCTTGTTCTATTATATTGTTCTGTCGTAAAATCACTAGGGGGCGCACGCACATCAGGAGCACCAATCAGGAGAGAGCCGCCTGGTCTCGCCCAATCACAGACAGCTTCGCCCGCCGTTGGTCACGCGCAGCTTTATATTTATGACACTAGGCGGCGCTGCTCGCCGTCCATCGGATGTGATTCCACCGCCGCGCAATAGATGGCGGTGCTTGATATAACATACAGTTTTGCTTAAATATAAATTATATTCCTAAGACTTACGAGCCTGAACTAGGTAATCCTGTGTTTCAGGCGAAAAGTGCTTATTATAGTCTTATAACATCATCTAAAAGGTGACAATAGACACTAAAATAACACTAAATTATGATTATGTTGAGTAGCTTACCTCTTAGTTTCTAAATTTGATAAACACTTATCCTAGGTGTGTATACATATTTACTTTAACACAGTTAATAAATTCTCTGTATCTTCGTATGACATACTTTGGAGAGCCTCCTTAAGAATTCTCTTATAATTTCTGTAGTTCAGGGAGGAAATGTTTGCTTTCAAGTTTAGTCTATTATAGAGGAGAGGACCAAGGTACAGGTAAAATTTGGATATAAAAGCATGTTTTGTTGTATTTTGTGGGCAGACTATATCTTTACGTCTTTTATTAGAATATTCAGTGCTGTAGGGTAGAGCTGTGTGTTGTTTTAATACAATGCCCCTATCATCGCGTCTGAGGAGTTAAGCTAGCCAATTTAAAATAACCCTGTATAAAAATGTTTCACCTAACGAATTCATAAGAATAACCCATATATTTTATAGTAATCTTTAACATTTGCCTAATTCTTGCCCACATGATTATTTTGCTAGGCAAGAACCACCTTTATCTTTCTTTTACCTAGCCACAGCCTTAAGGCTCCTACATACTGGCGCGACTTGTCGCGCGACGCGACGTGACACAAAGACACCGCGTGTAGCGCTACAAGCGGTGCATTTGTGTCGCGACGCGTCGCGTGACTTGTCGTGCCAGTATGTAGGAGCCTTTACGCTCCTCCCGAGACAAATACGGCCAGACAGGATGACTCACGTCCCACCGGAAGTCCTTATCACCCAATGATAGTCCAACATTAAAACCTATGTGATCTACAGGCTCCAACCAACGTGCACACAGTCACGTCTCGGTCATTATGCATTGTCTGAACCCCTCACAAAGAACAATTAAATTGAATATGAACGCGTTATCGGTTCAGACCTTTGTCTTAACTGCATGTTAAGATAGGTCCATATAAGTATGCAGTTCCTTAAATGATATTGTCTTGAAGGAATGAAGGTCGTCGCAGTCTAATTCGCAGATGTCAATGAATGGTAACTAACCATAGATGGATTGAATACTCATACACAAAAGCAGTTCTGAGTGGCGAACTCACATTAGTAGTACAAGAAACGAAATATAATATATTTATTTAGCACAGACTACAAGGCACACAATATAAAAAGAAAAAAGAAGAAGAAAAAAAAAAACAAATAAAAAGTTTAAAGTACAGTAATTAAAACTAATTATATAAGACCTTCTTTTACGAAGACCTTCTTAAACCTTATTTTATGAAGTCTCTATGACTTCTTAAAGTAAATATTCACGTCATTGTGTTTAAAATAATCATCAATATTCCTTTTTGGTGAATTTAGCGTGATAATGTTATGTCAGCAAAACTTGTATTATTTACAAACCAGAAATACAGCACAAAGTACAGCCCGATTCAAACTTTATGGCGGCTCAGAACATGAGGCGAGTCGCTGCGCAGTAACAAGTTCACGTGTCATCAAGTTTGAGTCGAGCTTTATCTGGAACCAAACATTATTTTGTGCAAAATAAAACTATTTTCTTCTAGAGAAAGATTCCAATTAATAAACGTGTTTAATTTCAAACTCGATATTTTTCAGTGATTAAAAGTAATTTAATGTTCATAATGGTGTGCTGGTGCCGTCCGTACACTTATCTATGGAAGTGAATGTTGGGTGAGGCAAAAGAAGCATGAAAGTAGAGTAAATGCTGTGGAAACGCGTTCCTTGAGAAGCATGTGTGGTGTGACTATAAATGATAGGCTGAAAAATGATGTGATAAGGCAACGATGCGGTTTAAAGGAAGATGTAGTGACAAACATTGAAAAGAGTATGCTTAGATGAAGAGAGAGAAATAAAAACCCACACATATATATATCTATGATAAAAACACATTGAATCGAAAAAACAACTTATAACACGGCTGCATAGTTTAAATTATGATGATACAGAGCTACTTTTGCAACGTGTGACTTAATAATAAGTGATATTGATATTTACTGATGTTATAAGCTTGTTTAGTCACACCCTGTACACTCAAACTCAGTCTTTCCCACTTTTCCAACTACACACACACACACACACACACACACACACACACACACACACACACACACACACACACACACACACACACACACACACACACACATGACATACAATTAACCATTTTCTTTTCTCTTTTGTTACTTACATATTTGTATATTTATAATGGAAGGGAATGAGCGGAGCCTTCAACTACAGGCATTTTTATGCCTAAATGGAGACTCCTCGATAAGCAATGTAAGCCAAAATGATATGAAATAAACTAATTTTATTTATTTATTTATTAGATGGTTTGGTCATGTTGAGAGGATGAATGAAAGGCGACTAACAACAGGTATATACAAAGCAGATGTGAGTGGAAATGCCGGGAGGGGACGCCCCAGAAAGACATATAGTGACCTCATTAATGATGTTCTTCAAAAAGGTCAGTTGTGTAGTACTCGCAACTTGCGTGTATGACCAGATGTATGAACGTAAACGAAGCAAAATGTGTATGTAAGGAGCGTAGCAGGTGGCGTTATGTAGTTTCTGCCTACTTCCAAGGGAAGAAGGCGTGAGTTTATGTATGTATATAAAAGTAATTTTCAAAGCCAAAAAGTAACACAATAAGATACAAAGTAAATGGACACGCTCTAGCTAGAAGGACATACACTGACTTTATTGGTACATTAAGAAAGGTCAGGTGCGTAGTACTCGCCATCAGTGTGCGTGTATGACCAGATGTATGAACGTTAACGAAGCAAAAGGAGTATGTAAGGAGCGTAGCAGGTGGCGTTGTGTATTTTCTGCCTAGCCCCATGGGAAAAAGGCGTGAGTGTATGCATGTGTAACATACAAAGTTTAAAGAAGCACAAAATGCTTATAACCTCAGAGATTCACTATAAATAAGACGCAGGAGCCTCACAAAGGATCCAATGATCAGTTACATGTGACAGTGGCGCCCTCTACCGCACTTGATAGCATTAGCCTACAGCGTTAAGGACATTACAAGAAAATACGTTTTAATACCGAATTCACATCTATTTAACCTGTCACGGCTTAAATGTAAGGTACGGTTATAGTGACAAGCGGAGCGGGGGGAGAATGTTATTGTTTCGTTTTAATTATGTTTAGTGCTTAATATAGTTTATTTTCTTAAGTCAATTAAAAAAAATACAGATTAGAATTTGTATTTTTGACTGACTTCAAAAAAAGAGGAGGTTATTTGCTGTGTGTTTTTTTGTGTTTTTTTTACCGACAGATTTTGTTTGAAATTCTTTTTCATTTGGTAGAAGAAGATCACGCGATGGTGGTATATATTGATGATGTTATAAAACTGTATGTCACTGCTGTTTACAAAACAAGTAGTGATATACGAATGTGTGGGGTAAGCACAAGAGATAAAATGAAAAAATATATAGGTATATCGGAAGTTTGTGTTAAAAAACCGAAGAACCGAACTTCCAAAATTAAAGTTATTTTTCACTTTGTGTTCTTTTTAAAATAGTTTTTTTTTTTGTTCGAGACAACTTCGAGGATAATATTATAATAAGAGTAGTTAACGATTATTAGCTGTTTTAGATACAGAGCCTCCAACCAGAGATCTACATAACCATCCCCCGTATTTAAACCAGCTAAACTGTATGTAACGAATATGAACTCAATTTTTACTATTTTTAAACGATTTCGTTAAGTGATCGCCCGTTCAGCTCTGTCTTTAGATCGACTTTTTCACCCGCTTGCCGTCATCTGACTTAAATTTAACTTTGGACACCTGTGAAGTTATAGTAATGGCAACACAATATTATGGTTTTGCACCTGATTAAGAATAAGAATAATATTTATTTACAAAAATACGAGTACCTACAATAAGTTGACTTATATATTTAGTAAGTCCGTCCTACGAAAAAAAAAACAAGATACCCGGTAGACGTATCTTGTTTTTTTTTTGTTTTCTTGGGGAAACCTTAAAAAGGCGCCCGGGCTTTGGGGATAAGACAAGAGAGTGTGGGAAACAGCCTCCGTTATGGCACATCCATGGGGAGACTGTAAAGGGAAACGAAACCTCACTGCGCAAGAGTGCAAGGCAGCACGTGACCACTGTGCGCCGTCTTCCCTGAGGTCACTCAGTGGGCGGACAGAGTCCCCACTCAGAATGCCCGCGTCCCCAAATTCCAGCTAGCCTTAAATGATGCAGGCGGAATTTCGGCGTGTTAGGCATCAAAAAATGGAGGCGGTTACCTCCCCGAAGCCTTCTTCTCCGTCCAGTTCTCCATCTCCGCCAGCATTGATGCAAGTACTGCTGACAGTGACCAGTTTCACCCGATCTTGGTGACCAGGACCCGTCGTTCAGAAGTTCACGCAGGCACTCCTCAAAAGTGTGCTTTGCAGAATCCAAGCCTCCTCCGCAATGGTGGCAATTAGCTGTTGCCTCTCACCCAATCTTGTTCACCTGAGTGATGTCTGATGTGCAAATCTTAAATGAAGACTTAAACACGAAAAACCTTAAAGACAAGAATAACGTGAGTCTTTTTTTTTTTCGTGGATGGGAAGTCATCAAATAACTTCTCCCGCTCTGGGCGGAGCGGGAGGGTGTGTCAGACTCTTACTGACTAAAACCCACCCGTATTCCTTCCGTTGCCTGTGTTGCGGGGGCCTCGGTGACCCATAAGTACCTTTCCGCGACCCCGGCAGGATAACGTGAGTCTAGCGCTAGTCTTCAAAAAAAATAAATATTAAAAAAATTCGTTTAAAAAAAAAAAAAATACGTAAGGTACGGTAAGGTACGGTTTTTGAAGACTAACGTGAGTCTAGCGCTAGTCTTCAAAAACTACCAAATTTTTTTTACAAACGAATTTTTTTAATAATATATAAATTCGCGTGGAAACCCTTTGAGTTCACAATCTAACCCTCTCAAGCGGGTTAAGACGCGTATTATCAAACCATCCCGCGGCTAAGCCCTTAAGTGCGCAGCCGTCACTTAATACGTAGCGTTTACACGCACTCGGGTTACGTGCGTGCGTATCAAGATATACGGCGCACTTACGAGCTTTATATTCGTAGTTTTGCCTGGAGGAAGAATCAAATGATATGATTAACTAAAAAAGACGTCTAGTTGATGTAACTGGTGACCGAAAAGCTGGCGGCTTTCTCGTGCAACGCATCAGCATTGCAATTCAGCGATGAAATGCCGCCAGCATCCTCGGTACATGCCTGCCGGCCTTTTTTAGGTTTAACTTAGTTTTAATTTAATTTAGTTAAATGTTAATAACCATCTTGTAATTTAGTTATGTAAATAAACGATAATGGTGCCGATTCTCTTGTTCACAAACTAAACTAAATTTATGTTCAGTGCATCTTTTTCTTTATATTTCATTAAGAAAAGAACAGAAGATAAATTTTAGTTTAGTCCTGTCAAATTAATCAGCGCTTGACGTAAATTAACGTAATTTTAGTAGGCAAGTTTTTAATCACCTCGAACTTGTATGGAGTTGTGACAGGACTAAACTAAAATAGATTTTCTGTCCTCTTCTTAATGAAATAAAAAGAAAAAGATGCACTGAACTTAAATTTAGTTTAGTTTGTGAACAAGGGAATCGGTATAAAGTAGAGTTATTTTCGGAATTAAATTCTATCTAGGAAATTTAACACAAATGCGTTTTCCTCGAATCAGAGTATTATTCAAATAGTCAATTAACATATATCCAAAAATTTAATCCATACATTCTGTAATAGTGAAGTACTTAAATGGTTACAAAAAAGCCCCCGCTTTATGTTGATATCGTCTTGAAGTGTAGAACAAAGGTCTGACTCGTAATTATGCAATCAATAATGTTAATACTTACCTAATAATCTATATCCTGTAATAATTGTATGTACCTAATATTTGCACGCCACACTTGGCAGAATGTGATGATACCATCGACTAAATTTAAGCCCATAATTTTATTGTACCATATTCTGACTAATAAATAATAATAATAATAATCTTTATTTACAGTTTAACAATTTACATTACAACTTGATTATCATACCATTTATAGTCTTATAAAATTGTAGGTTTATACACAGTTATATACCTCTGACACCCAAACTAAGATTGAACTATGATTAAATGATTATGATTACAATCTTAACCTTTGCACCTTACAACCCGCACACCTTACCTACTGCACATTTTTGAAATGTATGTATTCAAAACTTCGATTCAAAGTATTATTGTAATCCAAATAATAATTATGTTTATGGCTTCAATTCCGCGAATGAATGTCTTCTCTCGGAATCAATTCTAAGAAAGAAATCGCAACCCGTAACAACATAAATACTCGTTATCACAATTAATTGTGTTCATTTTGACTATTATTATTAAAATCAATTTCAAAAGTCATTTATTCAAACTAGGCTGAGAATCAGCACTTTTCGAACGTCAACATTACATAAGACAGTCTCCCAAAATGGCCGCCCTTCACCACTTCCTAGTGCTTTAGCTGGGAAGTAGAAGTGGCGCAACAAACTCCCCAGCAGCACAGCTGTCTATTCAGTAAGAAAAACTTGATTCTAAACAATAATAGTTTGCAAAATAATTTACACTACGCGCAACACAAAACATTAAATTATATTATTTGCCACATGTCAGCTAGCACACGCCACTAAACCAACAAAAAAACATTATTAAATAATATACAATGCGTAGAATTAAGCAATCGAGCAGACAATTTTATTTTAAAACAAATGAAGCTATATACGAGTATGTTGTTATATTTGAAATTGAAAGCCGTTTTAATTACGAAAGCGTTACGAAACAAAGATAACCTGCCTTAATAGTGATAGGTAGATTTTATTTTTGACTGAAAAAACTCGATTCTAATCCCCAATAAATTGCCTTCCCCTACATAAGGGTTTTCTTATCACCCCATCGATTTCGGGGACAGATTACCAGAGCGATGGACAGACATATCACCGTGGAATCTTGTCTCCCCATGCTTGGGCTAATGACGCCATGATGCGTCACAAACGAGCCTGCCAGAAACGATCCCTATGTTTTAGAGAGACTTATTATTGGGGTGACAGGGGAATTGGAAATCAGGAAACTGAGTACATAGCTACCTATCTGTTAAGGCGCTTGATATTACTTACCAGCTGAGACTATCACTTGAGATTGTTAACAATAACTGGGTTTTGGACGCCATATTAAAAGCCATCACTTCATATAAAATACTGGAATTCAGCTGCATCCGCTAAGACTGGAAAGTGCTAGGCAGATGATGATCTAAATAAGAACATCCTTCCTTTACATATCCATACTTTTAATATTATACATGTGAAAGTAACTCTGTTTGTCTATCTGTAACCTTTTCACTCCTAAATCTCTGTACCGATCGTTATGAAATTTGACAGATGAGCCTTTTGTTTGTGTGGGAAATCATCAAATAACTTCTGACGGTCTGGTCGGAGCAGGGGGGCGTGTCAGACTCTTAACTACTAAAGCCCACCCATGTTCCTTCTGTTGTGTGTGTGTTGCCAGAGGCCACGATATCCGTTTCGGACTTTCCCGCGACCCCGGCAGGCATCGACCCTAGCGAACTCCTTCAATTGTGCTGACATCTCTTTGAGGCGCGCGTGGAACGTGGTGACACCCGAGCGTTTCCTTCCCGCCTTGTCTGAAACAGGAACCTCCTGAAGCAGCCGTGTCCGGTGTGGACCTGCGTCAGGCGGAAGGTGAGGTCACGGTGCCGCCGCTCTAGCCGCTCCTCAAAGAGGGGATTTATCAACGAAATTGTGGCGTGCCCAGCACTGGATTATGTCAATCGCACTCTCCATGACGCCATGAGATCCCACCGGAGCTCTGTCCGCTGTGCCGTGATTTCTCGCGGCTTGACAGATGAGCCTGCGATCTGGAAAAAGACAATAAGCTACTTACGTACATAAGTAATGAATACATCGATTATTATAATTATGACATAAGTTATCCCAGACACATATCATTTTTTTTAACAAGTAATAACAGCCTCATGGGTCGATCAGGTTAAGCTACGCTTGCCGCGGTTGGTCCGTGGATGGGTGACCATCTTTACATACTTCCGTGCCTCGGAAAGCACGTTAACCTGTTGGTCCCGGCTGTTATTTGTAGATCGTTGAAAGTCTTACCAAGGGATAATAATATCGTATTACCCAGTAACGTGGACACTGACAGTCGGGCTGGTCCACAAATTAAAGGTCGCTCAGCGCGCCATGGAGCGGGCTATGCTCGGAGTTTCTTTGAAGGATAAGATCAGAAATGAAGTTATCCGGAAGAGAACCGGAGTTACCGACATAGCCTGCAGAGTCAGCAAGCTGAAGTGGCAGTGGGCTGGCCATGTGTGTCGAAGGACCGATGGCCGGTGGAGCAGACGAGTCCTGGTGGCTGGGACAGACTGGACGCGGAAGGCGGAGGACAGGGTGTTGTGGCGCAGTCTGGGAGAGGCCTATGTCCAGCAGTGGACTGCTATAGGCTGAGTTGATTGATTGATTGATTGATTGATTGACCCAGAAACTGGGTTGTGGAGGTCGGATAAGCAGTCGCTCCATGTAAAATACTGGTATTCAGCTGCATCCGGTAAGACTGGAAATCGATAACAACATAGTTGGGAAAAGGCAGGCAGATTATGATGAGGCGAAGTCACGGGCAAAAACTTGTCTTATAAAAATACAGCTTTTTGTGAAAAATTTCACGGACCAGAAGTCATATTACTAAAATCATGCCTAACTATTACTGCAACGGAAAGTTTTCTATTATAGAGTTCTGAGTTCTAGTTTTAAGGATAAGCCGATGCCGATGATAATCTATAAAATTATTTCCCCTTGTAAATGAATACAGGAGTAACTGCTACTTTTAAAGAATGTTTCTGAATACATTTAATTTTGCTAAATAGTGCCCTTGATGCCGATTCCCTTGTTCACAAACTAAACTAAATTTAAGCTCAGTGCATATTTTTCTTTCTATTTCATTAATAAAAGGACAGAAGATAAATTTTAGTTAAGTCTTAAAGTATTTTACGCAATTGGTTTTTAATCCAAAAAAAAAGTAATATTTTAGTTTTGGATTTGGCCACGCACGCGCAGAAAAGGACAGAAGATAAATTTTAGTTTAGTCCTGTCAAATTAATCAGCGCTTGACGAAAATTGACGTTATTTTAGTAGGCAAGTTTTTAATCACGTCTCAACTTGTATGGAGTAGTGACGGGCGCTGATTAATTTGACAGGACTAAACTAAAATTTATCTTCTGTCCTTTTCTGCGCGTGCGTGGCCAAATCCAAAACTAAAATATTACTTTTTTTTTGGATTAAAAACCAATTGCGTAAAATACTTTAAGAAATAGCGAAAAATACTCAAAATAGTCTTCGGGCCGAGTTTGATACCAAAAAGTAAAACTGTATCATTACTTTTTTTTACCGATATTTGTGTACGAACCTACCTAATACAGTTCGCGACAGATTGTGAGGCAGCAATAATGAGACGAAAATTAATTACACAGTAATTACTGTAGTATAATTAACGAATCCTTCGGCGTGATAACCAAAATCATCCCTTATTTCACTCAAACACACCTGTCAAGCAGCACCACACGTCGTTCATATTCAAATTCACGTTATTGTAAAATGCAAATCTATCCGACGCGCCACGCTGTTATTAGTCAGGCACGAGTCGAATCAAATTGTGTATGACATTAAATGCCAATATGACTATAGTGCTCGAATATTGAGGATTCAGCTGTCTGGTTTTGTAGGATGAGCATACATTTTCGGGCATAAAACTCCAGCTACCTAGCTAGTAATACTGGATCAAAAGACCTTCATTCCGCATGCTTATAAAAACTATTTTTGTACAACTCTAGAACATTGGTACTACTCTATTTTATTTATGGTTCTAATTTATAGAATTTTGTTCTTGTTAGGTATTGTTATTTAAATTACCAGCTTAAAGTACATAAAAACTGAGAAGGGGTATAATCTAAACATAATATGGTATAAGTAGTTTCTGCGTTTTCTAATGATTTCTTTCAAAAGCACTTTGTACCACAAATCTTTTAATAAATACACTTAGCGCTACACTTATTTAAAATGTCATTCTGTTTCTGTCAATCGTTAGAAGTTCACAGAGACAGAACGATATTTTAATGGTGCAGTTTGGCCTGTATATATAGTCGAATCTTTTCGTCATTTCTTACACACCTTTAATAGTTTTGATGACACTAAAATTTTATACTGACTTACAAGTAACTATAAAAAAACGTAATAATTGTGAGAACACTTTAAGTTTATTGTAAAACATTTTGTTTGTTAAAATGTTCAGAACCTCGCCTTGTAATATAAAGGCAAACTACGAGTATGTCCCTTTACAAGTTTAAACTGAATCCTGTCGTTTAAAGAAAAAAACTGAGCAAAAATTTTAAATAATATCATCACTCGGCTCACTTTTCTCAGTAGAGATAAAACAATTTGCCTAGGGGAGCTCATTTGGGGTAGACAAATAGTTGGGTTCCGTGCAATTTATTCCGTCGCTTTTTCAGCGAGAATTTCCTTTGTAATAGGTGTGTAAGTATTTCTTTATGGAACGGGTTTTTATTTTTACTGTTATTTCTGTTTTATGAAAAGCAAAAGTGTTGTACATTTGTAACAAAAGTTTTCTTGAAATATACAGGTTGAATATAAGAGGAAGTCTGAAAGTGGCACAGGTGACTGAAAAGTTGAGTGGAAATCGGTTGTCATGGTATGAGCATGTAATGCGGAGGACTGAAGCAAATGTCGTGGGGAAAGTTTTGAATATAAATGTGGATGGCTATAAGAGTAGGGGGAGACCAAAGAAACGATGGATGGACTGTGTGAAAGATGATATGACTAGAAAGGGGCTGACTACTGAGATGACAACTAATAGAGAAGTATGGAAGGAAAAGACAGACGCTGACGTCAAATAAATTGTGTTAAGGGCAGGAGAATGATGATAATAATATAGATTGAGGAACTCCTAGGACAGGGAAAGTTTAAATTTACAACGTGGTTTTTTATAACCCATAACTCTAGGGTATTATGTAAAAATAATAGAAAATGTCCCAGAATATAAGGTCCCAAAATGGATAGTTTCGAAGATATCATAATACTAACAGTAGACTCTCGATGTCCCTCTACGGGGCTCCTGTATGGGCGCGCTCTCTGGCGCTGCGGCCAGCCCGCCGGTTGAGCGCGGCCCAAAGGGTCATGGCCATCCGGATGGTCCGGGGATACCGCACGGTCTCCTGTGAGGCAGCGAGCCTCCTTGCCGGATTGCCGCCATGGGATCTGGAGGCAAAAGTCCTCACGCACGTATGGGAGTGGCGCGAGGAGGCGAAACGCCGGGGTGTTAGTCCGCTGCCGCGAGAAATCGCGGCACAGCGGATGGAGCTCCGGCGGGATCTCATGGCGTCATGGAAAGTACGGTTGTCGCAACCCAGTGCTGGGCACGCCACGATTGCGGCGATAAGTCCCCTCTTTAAGGAGTGGCTGGAGAGGCGCCACGGCGTCCTCACCTTCCGCCTCACGCAGGTCCTCACCGGACACGGCAGCTTCGGGAGGTTCCTGTGTCGAATAAGGCGGGTGGAAACGTCCGGGTGTCACCACTGTGTGGATCATACTGTGGAGGATACGGTGGAGCATACGGTGGAGGTCTGCCCGGCTTGGGCAGAGCACCGCCGTGTCCTCGTGGAGGCGATCGGCGGCAGAGACCTCTCGCGTCCGGCCCTGGTTCAGGCCATGGTACGGAGCGAGAGGGCATGGGCAGCCGTCACCTCCTTCTGCGAAGCAGTAATGCTCGCGAAGGAGGAGGCGGGACGGTTGAGGGAAAGGCACGTTTCGCGCCCTCTCGCCCCTAGACGCCGCAGGAAACGCCCTGCGCGTCGAGAATCTCGGGCGGATTTCCAGCCACCGTAGGCGCGGGCTTGCGGACGGTGAGCAATGGGTAGCTCACCGTCCGGTAAGGACCAGGCCCGGGTCGACGGCGCGTTGTATTCCACGCGCGCCTCAAAGAGATGTCGTCAGCACAAAAGTAGGGGTCCACTAGGGCCGATGCCTGCCGGAGTCGCGGGAAGGTACTTATGGGTCACCGAGACCCCCGCAACACAGGCAACAGGAAGGAATACGGGTGGGTTTTAGTCAGTAAGAGTCTGACACACCCTCCCGCTCCGCCCAGAGCGGGAGAAGTTATTTGATGATTTGCCACCCTCAAAAAAAGACTCTCGATGTGTGTAGTTATATAAGTTTCATTAATAAATACGAGTAATTAATTTTCATTCAAACCAATCATTCATATTTAAAGCTAAGAAAATGCGACGTTGTCATATTTCACGTACGAGTGTTTTACATGAATAATCGTGACTTGTCGAATTATTTTGTATGAAAAATGAAAACAAAAAGAAGATACTTGAAAAAAAAATCATATGCCAGTTGATTCTTTGATATGGTCTCATGCATACTCTAGAGTTATGAGATATAAAAAAAACACCTTGTATACTTTGACAATCGTCTTTAAGTTTATCAAGGTGAACTGTATTTGTATTCTATTATTTTGTTCAAGCTGACGTGTTTAAAACAACACCAGGTACATTTATTCTTAAACGCAGTATGCAGGTTATTTATTTTTAACTATGTATCAAAATTTGTACAAAAAACCTATAATAATGTAGTTCTAGTTTTTCAACGTTTTAAATACATTTTTATAGTTTTCGTCATCTTTTCCGTACCTAGATACAATTTCAATTTAATTTTACTACGTTTGTTTCTAGAGTAAAAATGTTTTTTTCTGCTAAAAACGAATATATTTTACAAAGTATACAAAACAAAAAAAAACAGTCTGTATTTCGAACATTGTTTCCGTAAAAGCAACACCTTTTACGATAACAATGTTCAAAGATCATTTTTTCTTTATAGTCATCGCAAATATTGTAAATATTTCAAAGTTCGTAACATAATTATGTACATTTCGTTGTCTGTAAAATACTTTATCGTATTGAATATCGATTACATATTACGCATTCTTTGGAGGTAACGTAATCAGCAGTTTGCAATTTTGAATTTATGAAGATTTTTACGTATTTCCATTGATGCATAAATTCCTACATGATATCTTTTTTGTTTTTATTTTAAGGTTCCGTACCTCAAAACGAAAAAAGATATTTTCTCTAGTGCTCTTAGATTGCGGTAGCAATCCACTTTAAAACACACATTACTTTGACATATTGCATACCTGATACATGCAGTGCCTTTCTCTTAAAATTCTTCGGTGTTTTAAAGTAAAAAACTAAGTTTTCTTGTCACTGCCAGCTGTTTGATACACAATCAATATCAGTTTGCCAGTACCGAATTCCTGACACAACCAATGGTAACCCTACTCCACATAATGGGAGTTGCCATATATTGGCCATATTTGGTATATACGTGGTATAATTGAGAGCGACTGCCTGAGACGTTATTGATGTACGGAGTTGGTACAGCATTCCCCGGTTCAGTGTCAGGTTCAGGTATTGTTTTAATGGATAGAGAGAATCCGATTGCATTGATAGGAGTTAAGGGCTCTGAACTACTTACTCTATAAAAAACACATGTAGACTTAGTTTTAATTCTAAAGCTATTCATCTATCCGTCCATATGAGGCTGCTAAAAAACGTAATAAAAAGTAAAAATATGCTGAAAAAAGGAAGCTGGTTTCCTGTTCTGAAAAGAGATATCAATCATAATTGTTTGTAAAAGTAGTTCAATCAACCTATAACAGTCCACTGCTGGACATAGGCTTCTCCCAGGCTGCGCCACAAGCCACAACACCCTGTCCTCCACCTTCCGCATCCAGTCTGTCCCAGCCACCTTTTTAAGGTCGTCGGTCCATCTAGCTGGGCGGCGTCCCACACTACACTTGCCGATACGCGGTCTTCACTCCAGGACTCGTCTGCTCCACCGGCCATCGGTCCTTCGACAAACATGGCCAGCCCACTGCCATTTCAGCTTGCTTACTCTGCAGGCTATGTCGGTAACTCCGGTTCTCTTCCGGATGACTTCATTTCTGATCTTATCCTTCAAAGAAACTCATAGCAAGAGAAGTTCGCTGAGCAATTATTGAGATTTTGTATTTATTTTAATCTTATATAGATATATCTAAGGATTAGCACAAGAAGCCACAGATTTCTGGTGCCCTCTCGTTTTTCCTTGACTTCCCAACGCTGTTAATTTCTATCTACAAAGGACTTTAATTTCAAAAAAACGACTCCGTCATCTTTTCCTGCCCTTCAACAATATCCTTCTCTCAGAAATATCACGACCCAATGTCGTGATATTTCTAATCGCTGTCGTCCTTCGCTTGCCCCATCAAGCTACCTCGTTCTCGTAGATTGGACCCAACTGTCCCACAGGATGTGCCTATTACCACATACTTGCTCGTTTATGATCTTCGATACAGTAAGAATCCCTCGACCATTGTATCTATACCCACCTCTCTCAACCAATAAAGGTTTGCTGAAGTTAGAAAGAGACACAGGATGTAATTTGATCCGATGTTATTATGAGACTATATTTTTTTATTGTATGAATTCGTTACTGTATCGTGTAGCGAGAATTTTATATAATAATGAACCTTTTATTATAACAGTATTATGAAGGAAACTAATAGGGAACAAGTCTTATTATGGGATCTGTCACTCATATCATTGTTGCTAATATTCAAGGACGAGGTGTAGTTATGAGAAATACCTTGTCAAATGATCGCTTTCATACACACGAAGGAAACGACACGTCACGCTACCATAAAGCTACCATTTACTGGGTACCTACGTATTCCAATGAAAGACGTAGGTACCCAGTAAATGGTAGCTTTCAAGTCAATACTTGAATGTGCCCTGGCGCCTGAGCGTATGCCGTGCTTACTCTTAGTCTCGCTGATGGTAGCGCGTGTGTTGGATCATTTAGTTCCCTTCAAAATGGTTGAGCTGAATGGTGATAATCCATGCGTCATGTTCGTGAACGGGTGCCGTCAGTAGGGAATGATCATAGGGTTACCGAGGCTCCTGGCAACACAGGCAACGAAAGGAATACGGGTGGGTTTTAGCCAGCAAGAGTCTGACACACCCGCCCGCTCTGCCCAGAGTGGGAGAAGTTATTTGATGATGTACCACCCAAAAAAAGGAAGTGGTCATCTCTTAGCTGCCATGGCTTATTTTTTTGTTTTTTTTTATATCTTATTTTATGGACGTTTTTGACGTTTTGCATCGTACTCACTTGTATAATTTCAAAATGAATGTTGTAACCAATATTTTGTAAACATAAGTTGATTTAAAAGAGTTTCCATGGAGTTTCTTGCCCGTTTTTCTCCATAAGTACCTACTACGCTTTGGAATAGGCAACTAGCTTCATCTTTCTAACTGACCGACTTGAAGATTCAAAAGTGCCTTTAATTGGTTTATTTAAAAAAAAATAATGAAATACTTTGAGTTTGAGTTTGAATTTCACGATAACAAGTCGTGAAGGTATTTAATTTTTATGAGATTGTATTATAGAGGTGAAAATAATTTTTAATTCACGAGTGATGTCTGTTGCCGATGACCCCAATACGCGTGTGTGAAAAGTTCAAAAAATGACATTTACATTCGTTCCTTACAGTTTCATCTTTATTTTTTAAAAGCATAGTGAAGAAAACTATTATTGAAGTGAAAACATCATAAGGCGCATCTTGCGCTCATTCTGCACAGCGAATGAAACTGAACCGTCACGCTCGAGTCGGAAATGCTGAATCGGATATACTCGGCTCCAGTCGGTCGTTGACTCTGAATCGGGAATATTTGGGTCCAGTTCGATGGTGACGCTGAATCGGGTATACTCGGCTCCAGTCGGTCGGTGACACTGAATCGGGAATACTCGGGTGCAATCCGTTGGTGATGCTGAATCAGGTATACTCGGCTCCAGTCGGTTGGTGACGCAGAATCGGGTATACTCGGCTCCAGTCGGTCGGTGACGCTAAATCGGTTATACTCGGCTCCAGACGGCCGGTGACGCTAAATCGCGTATACTCGGCACCAGTCGTAAGTTTTGACTTCAATCGTGTCATCGTGTCATAAGCACATACCCTTTTTTTCATATTTTTCGTGATTTAGTGGTATTAGAAAATTACAACTTAAAAGCGATACAACTACAATCAGGTATTTACAAAATACTCACCCAAAATAGTAATCGGGTGAAAAATAAATTTAAATTAAAACAAAAGACATTATCTTTTGAATTCCCCAAAAGATACATAAAGAAGAAGAAGACCTTTTCAATTTTAAAAGAAATGAAAAGTTTTTTAATAGAAATACTGATGTGTATAGTTTCACAGAACGAAACACTTCAGAATGAAAAGTTTTTGTTCAGGCTAAATTCATAATTGGACCAAACGAAGTTTAAAAATGTTTTAATGAATTGAAATTTTGGCTGATGCTGAAGAGGAAAACCAACAGAGTACAGACTTCATTAAATTCTAGTTTTTGTTTCTATTATGCAAATGAAATTAAAACATTTGGGTATAATTTTGCTGGCTTTAACTTTCTTTTGTTATTCTTTCTTACTTTTGTTTGAGTAACTACTGTGGAATACTATTCCATCACGCATTCGATTATTTCCAAAGCGATCTTCTGGTATTTGAAGATTAGAAAAATCAAGGCAGGTTATTTATTCAAAATGATGTCAATAAGCTGCCGTACAAAATACACAAAGCATACTGCGAGCACAATATTGGCATTTTTAATAAGTTTTTTATATTTTCTAACAAGATATTTACATAACTTATTAGATAACATAACGTACCACCACGCTTGTAATCCCTGAAAGGATAGGCAGAGGTGTGCCTATAGTACACCCACAGTTGGCCAGTTATGTTTAAGTCCCATGTAATAGGGGGCGAAATATTATATACGCGATAGCTTATTGCCATCAACCGGGCACAAATCCCTGATAGAAAAAACCCAATAACACTTTGCTCGACCTGGGAATCGAACCCTGAACCTCATGATCAGCAGTAGCGCTTGCAACCGCTAGATCAACGAGGCAATAATAATAATATGTAAAGTGTGTGTGAGTATGTGTGTGTGTGGAGGGAATAATATGTAAATGTATAAAAATTCCTTGGCATTGATATATTTTGAGACGAAAACTGTAGCCACTGCAAGTGGTAGAGCACATAAAAACACTGACTTTAACAATACCGGCTTTGAAATTACTTCAATACATATTCCCAACAAAGCTTCCCCCAACCTATTAAACTTGAACATCAATACAGAATTAATGTTCATATTCTTGTACAAGAATAATTATCGTTGAAACTCAATGTCTATTAAAACGTTCAGAAATGTTTCATTGCGAACTTCACGGCTTATGAAACTTTTGCTTCTAACGATTTTAAAATGAGTTTTGGAAGTTTCGTAAATTTCTAGTAACAGAATCGACTGTCACGTTATAATTATTTCTAAGGATTTTTGTTCTTATTTTATGCTTGGGAGGTCTATAGAAATAACTCTTAAAAGTGTTTTATTGTTAGTAGTTAAGTTCTTTATACAGGCACTCGTCCGAGGAACTGCTACTGTTTCTGCAGCAGTGGTTACGTCCTTCGAGCCGGATCACGATAACGTTGCTGACGATCCTGTGATCCGGCTCTAAGGTTAACTACGGGCACTTTAGACATTTCGGCTTTGAACGGAACGGAACGGGTAGTAACGCACCTGCGGTGCTTTTGGTACTGCAGACGCCATAGGCGGCGATGAGTAGTTACTATCATTTATAACTGGCAATGTATCGGTAACCACTCGGGTATTGAAGCTGTCTCTAGGCATCACATAATATAAAACGGTTGATTCAAATATGAATATTTTCTCTAGATTATATTGCCTGCCTCGTTGGTCTAGTGATCGCAAGTGGTACTTGCTGAGCATGAGATCCTGGTTTCAATTGCCAGATCAGACAAAGTGCTATTGAGTTTTTCCATCAGGATTTTTTTAAGAAACAGCCCGGAGTCTAGGTTTGTGCCTTGCCTTGATGGCAATAGGCTCTTACATGGGTCTTAAAAATAACTGACGAAATTTGGGTGATACTATAGGTACACCTCTGCTTATACCTTCGGGAATTTCAAGCATCATGTTACGTTATTCAATGCCTGTATCACCTTTCACCATCATGATTCAGCGGTTGTAGCGACTGCCCTTCAATCTTCCCAAATTGGCACTACTGACATTGGTAGCCAATAAATGTACCTAGAGATACTAAGATTCATGTACTTTTCCTTATGCCATTGAACCCATCGGAATGCCAAACGGTATCCGCAATATTTTATCCTAGAGAAGCCGTATAACAGTAGGTAATAGATTTCAATTTCGTAGCGGTGTGCAATTCGTATTTATTAAATGCCACCACGGCACTAAATCTCTGTTTTTAGGACGTCTATGTTCGGCAGGGGATTGCGATGGATTGAGTAAGGCTATCAGTTAGCAGTGATGGTCTTCGAAGATCTCCTCACGGTGTTTTCCTTCACCGTTGTGAGAGCAGTGCTGATGAAATAATTTACTCAAAGTAAAGCGCCTGTCTGAGTTCGAACCTACGATCTACAAACTCGTAAGTCACGACCGTTACCACTGGGCCACCACTGCTCTTTTATAATCTAATGGTCTTCAAAAGATTTCTTCAATAAACCTAAGTAGTGAAGAGTCAAATGAAATGAGCCGATGCATGGACTGTGTAAAAGATTAGAGAATTATGGAAGAAGTATACTGTATGCTGCGCCGACCACAAATAGGTTTCATAGTTTTACATTAATCATCTCAGTTAATTATAAATTGACGCTGTTTAGTGTATATTTCATATCTAAGGACATTTTTGACGACTCGTACTGATTTCGGGGAGTGATTTCTAGACATTTCTTGAAAAACTAAGAAACTAAACTAAAGAACATTTTCTAAATACTTAGTGCTAACATCTCCAAATATTCCACAGTTCAGCTTCTTGTCTGAATATTCATCAACATTATTGCCTAGTACCTTAGTCAAAGTTAGGATGCCTTTGTTGTTGTAACACCCTGTACAACACGTTGGTCTTTATACGCTACAAAGGCTCACGCGGCAACATCCTGTGTTCTGTGTTTATGAAAATCATGTGTTGTTATGTTTTACATAATGTTACATACTTATTTTTTTTTTCTTTGTTTACAGAATAGTACATGAGGAACATTCAGGAGTCCTAATCATTGAAGTTTCGAAAAAGGTATGTCGTTGCAACTTTTATTATTTTCGTGATATTTTATTTGATACGGCGAAGATTTGAGAAAAAAAAGCTTTATTTTAATGACTTAAAGTTTATTGGGGCAATTACGATAATGGGTGTATTCTGATTTCAAATAATTTCTACCAAATTTTTAAACTGGCAACCCAATGATTAGACGCCATTTTATCGCCCGCCGTCCTTTCTCTGTCGCTATATAAAAATGTCGCTGCGTTTAGTAGAAATTAATTGCGTGCCTATAATTTTGAATAGAGATTGGATTCGATGCTAGGATTTATAATCATCATTCTGCACTCGATAGCCGCCCGGGCAGGTAGTCCGCTTGTGTGGGCGTTAGCAGAGCGGACAAGATCTATTTTAGTTATTAAGTACTAACATAGGCTAAGTAAGATTGTTACTGACACAATGGACCTCATTTGTTGTCTGATCCAATAAATGAATATTATAATAGGATCTTCTAAATAGACCTTTTACGGTGTAACGGTTAGGTAGGAAGATACCCTTAAAGCAATTCGTTGGAAATTGGACAACAGTTTTCATTCCCCCGCGGAAAAAATATCTGCATGATCTACTACAGCAGACTTAGCATGACGCTTTCTGTTTCTACTCTACTGTAGGATAGAAATCGCTTGTCTATATTTCTCGGTAGAAAACTGTCAACTGTCTACACGGAAACGTCATTTTTGTCTCAACAAAACGCTTCTCTACGGTTCTCTTGTTAAGCCTGCAGATACTTGTGTAAGATACTAGTGTGGATAAAACGCTAAGACAAAATGACATTCTATCTCTGTTAACGATGACTGAAATGTCAAAAATGTATGAGACTGACATAAGCTACCGAATATCTTATGTCAATCTGGTTGAAAGTCATTGTAGGGATACGAAATTAAAATGTTTATTTGTAAAACACAGGTACATACATTTGTTCTTCGGTAGCAATTCTGATCTAAATACTTTATACATAATAAAATCGGTAATAAAATACTAGCTTCAGCCCGCGACTTCGTCCGCGTCAAATTTCGGCCACCGACCCACCGCGTCGCACCCCATCGCTCGCCCGCGCTATATCAAAATCAAAATCAAAATATTTTTATTTCACATAAACCTACATGGGCACTTATGAAACGTCAGAAGCTAGGTGCACGGTTCCAATTGGTCGTTTCCTATGGAGAAGAGCCGGCATGAAACTCCACGGTTACTCTTTTTAAAAATAACTGACTTTTAATTTCGTTTTCGCTTAGCTTTCTTTCTGGCTTTTTTCTTTTTGCTCGTCGTAGAGCGTGATGTAAAATATAATGTCGTAGCGTAATAAAATGCAAAAAGAATCATTCAAATCCGACTGGCAGTTCTAGAGATCATCGCGCATCATCTTTCGATTTTACCCGTGTTTTGATTAGTCAATCAAAACACGGGTAATACTCGTTTTTGATCAAATTAGTCAATTTGAACAAAATCGATTATTGTGACTTATCTATTATAGTTAGACATACAGCCTCAACATTTTTTTTTTGTGGGTAAAGATGAGTACAATAAACATGTATTACCTACATTATTTTTATGTATCATTAATAGTTTTCGCAGCGGACAGCAAATAGTGATTTTTATTGATAAATTTTTGCTACCTTGGTTTACATTATTGCAATTTACTTACGGATCTCAAATTTAAAAAGAAATAAATATAGCTTATGTTTTTTAAGGATATTGTAGCTTTCTATTCGTGAAAAAAAGGTTCAGCAGTTTTTGAGCTTATTCGTTACAAACAAAATACAAAAAAAATACAAAAATACAAATATCTTTTTTCTATTTCTTTTTATTATTTCCTCTTTATAATATTATATTATTATAATTATAATATATAGAATAGATGTAAGATTAATACAGATGCAATATTTTAAAGTAGTTATTCGATTACCCCTTTCAATTTCGAGAATTGTAGATTAATTTGTGCAGCAAAGCTGGAGTAATCAAGTTTAATTAAGCAAATTATTTTCTCAGTCTAATGAATGAGATTATTATCAACGTTATTGCATTACAGATATTAATGAACTTAATAGACATTTGAAATGAAGTGAGAATTGAGAATTAATGAAAGCTTTAATTTTTCATTAGAGAAGCCAATTACTGATGCTTTTATGAACTTCGCTGAATTGCAAATAAGTTTATTATTTTGAAGATAATTTTCTTAATTTACAAATTTGCAGTTCGATTTTGTACGAGGAAAAGTTTTTGTCTCGATTTATCTCGGACTTTTAACACAATCTCTGATTTGTTTATTTTCTTATTTTATTCAATTATCTCTCTCTGCTGTTTATCTAAATTCTTCCTGTATGATATTCATGTTACATATAACATAACGCCTGTAATCCCTGAATATAATTAAGGGATAATATTAGTTTACTTAATTGTGTCTAATGCAATAAATAACAAACCCCTTTTTTTATCATAATAAGTTCTCACAAAAATAGGAGAATTAAGAACCGCCAGATGCGTAGGTACCTAATATTTAATTCATGACGTTGACATCACATGTCACCCACGTCAAACGTCACTGTTCGACGTTATCAAAAAGTCTCATAAGCTCCCTTGATTTATGACTCCTGCCCCCTTTTCCCCTAAAAAGGGTGTCAACTAAAATGACGTAACGACACCTTCCAAAAATTCTTTAATGTAATTAAAAATACTCGAGTCTAGAATTTAAATTCCTTGGTGACAGGGATTTTGACACGTGAAGACAATGTTGGGCGAGTTATTAAATAGGGGGAAAACGCAATTTAGGGAAGAGGGCGCGAAATAAAATTTGGTGCGACAAATTGGTGAGTTCTTGTGAGTGATGATGATTTGTTAAAAGCTGTGAGGTACGAGTTTGTGGCTTTTATGTAGGATTATAGCAAAGGTGAAGATGAAAATAATGGATAACCTTAAAATAGTATATAATAGACCTTTTGGCCGTTTTATAAAAACATACACAAAGAAATAATTATCTCAAGTAGTACTTGTTATTTCAGTACCTATTAATAATCTTGTAATAATAGCCACAAGGCAAACAACACAATGTTACATAACACAATATTATTAATTAATTAATTAGTCAGAATTAAGAATATAAATAATATGCAGATGTATTAAAATGCCAACGAAAACTTGTTGCAAACTGTAAACAAATATTATTTCATAATAATTCGAAATCTGATACTTACTAGTATTTGAAGACAAAAGCGCCAAGGTAGCGTGCAATTCACTGGTCAGTGTCAAGGCTCGTGCAGACTGGCGCGATATCGCGGGCGCGAATGGCAGCGCGATGCGTAGCGCGATACTTTCCATTAAGTCTTTATAGAATTTATGCTACTCGTGTCGCGTCGCGCTGTCGCGTTGTGCCTGTCTGCTCAGCCTTCAGGCTGTATGCTGATCACTTTGCTTGAGCCGGCCAAGTGCGAGTCGGACTCGCGCACGAAGGGTTCCGTACCATTATCTATAAAACCGGCAAATAAATCATGTCTGTTGTATGGGAGCCCCCTTATATATATATTTTTTTTTACTATTTGTTGTTATAGCGGCAACAGAAATACATCATCTGTGAACATTTCAACTGCCTAACGATCACGGTTCATGAGACAGACGCCTGGTGACAGACGGACAGCGGAGTCTTAGTAACAGGGTCCCGTTTTACCCTTTGGGTACGGAACCCTACAAATGATTTTTTTGCTAAAGAAATATATACTTAAGTAATAATAAACATAACATCAATTTATTTTTAGAATTAGGAACGTACAGTCTAAGCTGCATAAGCTGGCCTTTAATTCTATTTCATTGAAACTAGGTACTACGTTAGGCCAGCTCAAGGTCAAGTGTTACCACCGACGCCAAGCGACCGATTTTTTTTTTTTTAATATCCTACGCTCTCCTGGACAAAGGCCGCCCTCCACTCCTTACATCTTTTGTGAGCCCGCGCGTCCTTCCAGTTTTAACGGAACCTATCCAGCTCGTATCGTAATTTGTTGAATATAAATCTGAAAGGCAAGGAAACTTCCAGAATCTACTACCAAATCTCATGTTGGCAGTTTTTGACAGAAATAACGAGAAGTCCATCAACTCTACTGACAATATATTGAATTAAACAGGCTTTCAGAAATGGTGAAACAATATTAACCTGTTAAGCCCTGCGCGACACCGATTCGAAGTCAAACAATAGAAAATCGATTGTGTCTCATTAGCTGTCTTTGAACAATTAAACAAGTTAAGCGGAAACCAGTTACCTACCCTAAAATATTGACAAACTGATGATGATTTTTTTTTGTCACAGATACACTTTCGTACAAAAACAAGATAATTCGAACAATCGATAGGATGGATCGAATAATCGATTTTCCCACCCGTACGCAAAATAGGTACCTACGCGCTTTGACATGGAATTGCAGACATCAGCGAGCAGCGGGGAAATTGCCTTACACACTTCAATAGCAATAGCAACAAAATTCATTGCGTTATTGATCGTTGAGCAGACAAGTTTTGCCAACATATGCAGCAATGGATTAGCAATGTCCTGCACAATCATTCACATTGTGATTGATATTGTTTTACTCAATTAGGGTGTAGCCCATGAATAAAATAAAAAAAACAAAACCGATCATATTATACAAGGTGTCGTTTTGCATCCTCGTCAAATTCAAGGAGGTAACTATGCCAGTGATTCTCGACACGAATCAATAATAAAATAAGTAGGCCTTTCTTTTCTTCCAATTTTCTGAAATCGTCATGTGTGGGACACGCATATTATTACGCGGCCTGTGTGATACCACACTGTACACTGTCAAACTTAAATAACTAAAAAAGCAAGTATTGTAAGAGCTCAGAACAAGGTACAAGATTACTATAATATTTAATTAAAAATACATATAAGCAGTACAACAAAATGTTAGGTAGATGTTAAGCCGTCGGTGTCCACGAGCAAAGAGAACGAATGCATCGGTGAAATATGCCAACTAGGCGCGCCGCCCGCGCGTTGCTATCTTCGCAATTGTCAACTTCATGACGGTTCTCGAGCGCCATCTATTGCCTTACAGTATGTATTAATTATTGAGCAGGTATCTTAATTTTATTTGATTATACAGGTTGAAATTGAAAACTTGCGACAAACTGAAATGGGATATTGTATACATCATTATTAACAACTTTTACTAAGGGACCAAAGCTGTAATCCCAAAAAAAAAAATCTGCTTTTCCTACATTTTGATGAGGTATTGCGAACATAAATGTAGGGGACAGCAGTTTTTTTTTTGGGATTGTAGCTTTGGTCCCTTAGTAAAAGTTGTTCATAATGATGAGTTCAATCTCCCATTTCGATTTGTCGCATGTTTTCAATGTCACCCTGTATGTCTTTCATAGCAGCCTGATATTTGACGAGGATGGAGAACGACACCTTGTATTTGGTTTTGTATTTGATATCTGCATCTGTTTAAACGTAAACATTAAATGAGTATTGTGACTTTTTTACTTGTTATCTATACAACAGAGTTTTTGCTTCGCCATATTTTCTTATGTCATCCCTCAGACAGAACCAACTGCTAAACAATTGACGATCATTGTTTGTTTTTTATTGTGTTGTTAAACTAATACGCGTACCTATGTACTTAGTTGTTTAACGTCGTTTTGATGGCCGGCCTGCTAGTTCCTGCGTCTGTGGCCATCAAATTGGAGCCAATTCAATTACCTTTCGGGCAATAAAGTGCGGACAATGACACTGATATGTACTGGGATTGGTCGGAGAAATTAGGGTGTGTACCTACAGATGTTATTAGGTAATTGGTGTATTGTAAGGTATTTTGGAATTAGGTACATAATCTAAAGGCTCTCGCAGACAGGCGCGACGCGACAGCGCGACGTGACACTAGTAGAACAATTTCTATGACAACTTCATGGAAATTGTTCTACCATAATCGCATCGCACCGTCGCGTAGCGCCTGTCTGTAGGAGCCTTAGCTCAGGCTTATCTATGTATGAGGAAACGTGGAGAAGTATGTGTTCAACAGTAAAATAAACGAGTCGATATTTTAAGTTAGACGACGTTTGATATCTATATAAATAATTAAAATTGAAGTGTCGATGTCTGTTTGTAATGTCAAAATAACAGCTTTTTACTAAATACTTAAGAAGACTTTTTTTGTCTATCTGTCCGTCTGTTTGTTCCAGCCAATCATCGAAACGGCTGGACCGATTTTGACGGGAGTCATAAGTCGTAATCATAAGTAATTTATTTCATAACAAAATACATTGCGTTTAAAATGTTTAGTGATGATAAAAAAATAATAAGAAAAAAAACACATTACATTCTTATTTAAAATTCATTACGCATTTAAAATGTATCAATAATTCAGTAGTTTGTAAGAACATTCAGGGACTAGCACTGGCAGATAGCTGATGTTATAAGGATTAACTTAAGACACTGACAACACCTAAACCGCGGTCACTGTCAAATTCCATAGTAAAGAAAGAGAAGCGCGATGACACAACGCTTGTAATTTATTGCAAAATATGAAGTAATTATCTATTTACTCAAAATTGAGTTGAGTAAACGAAAATAAAAAACAACCAAGTCCTGCATTCAAATAAGACGTTCTTGTTATTAATTAAATACGTAACGTATGTTGATATTTAATAGAGATATTTTGGATTACAACTCAAAGTAAGAGGTTAGTTTAACGTTAGTTTGTATCGAGATTTTGTTTTCAAAACGTGTTTTGGTAACAACCAAGTTCTGGGAAATATGGTCAAAATTAACATACATTTTTTCCGCTACCACAAACTATACATATTTGGCAATTTTTTTTCTTAAGCGAAGCCTATTTTGGTCAATTGGGTCTTGTCAGCGCCTTAAGCTACTTTTATTTTAGAAAAAGCGACGCGCCACAGCCATTTTTTTGTTGTCATTTGCCAATGTCGCAACACAAAGTAATTAGGCAACGTGTATTGTGTTTGGTCTTGGTGTAGACCATTAAATTGTGACCTGCCCTGACATCAAGCAATGGACAACATTGTCAAGCTTTTAAGGTTTTGAATCCGAGGCTTTTCGCTACTTTGTATTAGTATTTTGTCTATTTTTTTCGTAATATGCGTCTTATTTGTGCAAACTAATTGATTTTTATTTTTCTCGTTCAGATATCATAGAATAAAGAAATCTTGGTATTTCGTGATGGTTGATTGATTACAGCAATACCCAAATTTTGGGGTCACTGTCAAAAATCAAATCAAATCATAAAAAGAGTATAAAGTGAAATGTGACTTTGACCGGATCATTTTTGTTTGGATTTTATGAAATATTAATTTCAATAAAAGTTTAACACGGTGCAAATTGTGCCCTACGTTAAGGCTCCTAAAGACAGGCGCAATGTGACGACGCGACACGACTCTGGTGGAGTAATTTCTATGAAGTGAAGTGAATCGTTTTGGGGGACTGTCTTATGTAATGTTGACGTTCGAAAAGTGCTGACTCTCAGCCTAGTTTGAATAAATGACTTTAGATTTTGATTTTATGAAAACTTCACGGAAAATATTCTACCAGTGTCGCGACGCCTGTCTGCACGAATCTTTATTGTTTAAATAGTTGCCTCTTTATTGTTCTCCGCGATGATCTCATATGTCAGCTTAGTCGCAGACTCGCAGCACAATAAGATCATTATCTATGATATTATTTACTGCTTTCAAACGCCTACTCGTCTGCCAACACCCACAGAATCCACTTATTAATTTGTCTGATTGAATGACATTCATAAAAAAATCATCGTTGGTGCGGTTACAATCACAAGTACCACCGTAGGCTACACAGGCAACGGAAGGGACACGGGTGGGTTATAGTCAGTAAGAGTCTGACACACCCTCCCGCTCCGCCCAGAGCGGGAAAAGTTAATTGAAGATTACCCATCCAAAAAAAAAAAAGACGTCGGTTTGCGGAAGGTGAGCAATGGGTAGCTCGCTGTCCGGTAAGGACCAGGCCCGGGTCGACGGCGCGTTGTGTTCCACGCGCGCCTCAAAGAGATGTCGTCGTAACAACAACTTTATTCTGTAGGGTACAAGTAATTATTAGAAACCAGCTTTTCCCTGCAACTTCACCCGCGTGAAGGTCGGAAATTATCTCACGGAAACGGACTACCGCGATAAATATTATGCTAACAGCCTATAATGTTCCCACTGCTGGGACATAGGCCTTTTCTCTGTGAGAGGGAGAGGGCCGTAATCCACCACGCGGGCCCAGTGCGGGTTGGTAGATGTCCGAGAACCTCACGATGTTTTCCTTTACCATTTTGAGAGCAGTGGTGATGAAATAATTTACACAAAATAATGCGCTTTGTCTGAGTTCGAACCTATGACCTACAACTCGTAAGTCGCAACTGTTACCACTGGGCCACCACTGCTCTCTCTGATAAAAAGTATATTAATCCCGGTTATAATGAATCTGTATGTATATTTAGCACACGTTAGATGTTATAGAATCAAGTTTATATAACTAAACAGACAGGTGTGCTGCTGGGGAGTTTGTTGCGCCACTTCTTCTTCCCAGCTGAAGCACTAGGAAGTGGTGAAGGGCGGGCGTTTTTGGGGGACTGTCCTATGTAACTTTGACGTTCGAAAAGTGCTGATTCTCAGCCTAGTTTGAATAAATAACTTTTGATTTTGATTTGATTGATTTGGTTAGTTATATGTCCAAAGTCAGAACCCTGTATTAGCCACCTAACTGTGTGTCATTCAGGTCATCAAACTTGTCAGTTAGCTATGCTATAATTTGGTCTCCAACGATTCAAAAACCACAGAACGACTGCCGCCGACCGCATAATAACCGGTACCCTAGTCTCATCAACGCTGCCAGCTCCAAGGTCTACCACAACTAGCTGGGGTAACGTGCTCTCTTTATTGAAGATTTGGGGTTTGTCTTGTTTAGAAAATTGTAGCTGGTTGGATTGCCGAAATTATATAATTATTATTATTTCCCGGTTCGAGCAAAGTGTTATTGGGTTTTTCTATTTGGTATTTCTCAGTAGCAACCCGGAGTCTGGATTTGTGCCCGGTTGATTGGCAATAGGCTCGCCCCCTATTACAAGGGACTTAAACGTAACTGGCGAAAAGTGGGTGTACTACAGGTACACCGCTTTGGTCAGAGGTGTACCTGTAGTACACTCACCCTTCGGGGAAACAAGGCGTGATGTTATGTTTAATGTTTTTTTTTATTATTATTATGTGAGACTAGCTGCCCCCCGCGGCAGCGTTAGAATGTAATGACAAAAACAACATGGCGTTCGATTTAATCAGTTTTTTTTTATTTCTTCGTTTACATGTTTAATGCTATCATAACTATTTAATTTGCCGTCATAGCTCCATTATTTACTGAGCTGAAATATTGCCAGCTGCAGTCACAGGTTAGCTGTCCCTAAAATCCCGCCCTAAGCCAGGGCCTAGCCGGCCTTATAGGAAGTCCGGTTCTGCACAAGAGTTTAAAAAAACTGTTATTTTCGTAAGCTTTTTGCTCTACCATTTCCGTCATCTACGTGTTTCAATTCTATTATACATACATCATATAAATTCATATAGGTAACACATAGTAGCGACCTACACGTTCCCAGAGTTCAACCCTTTCGTTCCACCGAATATAAAACATCGCATACCGACCCCGAATTCAGAACTACCCTCATTTCAATGAAAGAAATCACGGAATGTGTCGACCTCAACGTCTTGTATGTTTTATGCTGAAACTGAATTCGACTGTTATGTGAGGTCATACGATTTTATTATTGATGACCTCATCATACGATTTTATTATTATTTACATAGCATTATTGAATTGTAAAGTACCAGGTAACCAGTACCAGTTACTGATAAATCGTAAAATCCAGTAACACTTTGCCAGACCAGCAGGCTTTGCATGACGCTTTCTATTTCTACGAAGAATAGACACAGCTCTTTCTATACAAAGTGACATTTCGTTTCTCCATTTTTGACATCGCACCGTAGAAATCCTTCTACAATCTGTCATTTTGGCTTGCGTTTCTAACGAGCCTTGTCTAGGTCCTTTTTTACGTAGACTATTTCAGAAGAAAGTTTTCTATCCTAAACTGTCAAAATCACACTGACAACTGACAGTTGTCTAGGGTAGTGAAGACAATTTGATTTTGTAATTGCCATTCTAAAGACAGTAGAAAATTTTCTACCGACAGCTACAAAGTATATACTGCTATCTACAAAATCATGATTTTACAGGAGAGCGTTTCGAACGCAAAACTGTGATAATTAATAGAAGAACAAAGCTATCTTCTCCTATTTTACGTCATTTAGTTAATAGGGCATTACCGAGGAAATGGTAAAGGCCAATATGTATCTACTGTATTTTTTTTTGTTCCAATATGTAGTTGCATATTTATATATGTGACTTAATATCAGTAAAAATTGAGAAACAAACAGAAAAAAAATTCTATAACAAAATAAAGAAGTCTGAGTTTATACAACCGCTTGCGCGCCGCTGACGCATGAAGTCAAGATCCCTCCTGCCCCGACCTCATTCCTCGGATGAGCACCTTATTGCGTTATAATAGAGTTGCAAACCGCGTGGCCCAAGACTTCTATTCGGTGTCAGTGGGACTGGGGACGAAGGAGTGCGACTCCTATTCGGTGTCAATGGGGAGTTACCGGTTCAGTAACATCTAAAAACATATTTTAACCATACTAATATACATGCTATCATTCTGATTTTTTGTCAGATTATTCTAAAAGCAACATGTTAGCATAATAGTATTTCATTTTTTTTCACCAATCAATAGAAAAAATCATGGCAGTAGTACATATAATGAAATTAAAAGGAGAACTATCATGGCTAAGTAGGCTTTACAAGTTAACGAGTTATAGTCGAACAACTTATATTTGCAGTTGGAGAATTGAACGTGGCATATATCGATGTATGGGAGAACAGGTTTTTCAACTACAATGTTAAGTTTGTTTTTGCAATAAATTCGTCCCAAGTAATCCCAATTACGGAAGCCTTCATTGTGCGTGGTCCGACACGCACTTGGCCGGTTTTTTCTAGATTTTTATAATTAAGATTTTTTACAGAACATTCATTGATTGCATTGCAAGTTGATCATTATTATTTAACGAGTGCTGTTACCACCTACTGACATGTTTGTTTGTATTGATTTTTTCAAAGATTGATTTTACATTAATAAAAGCGTAATCAAACACCTTTTCAAAAATGCTTATAATATAATATTAACTATACTAGCGACTAATTTACGATTTTTGTGGTTGTAGAATAATAAATAAAAATTACTGACCAATATTAAGGCTCGCGGAGACTGGGGCAATATCGCGCTAGTCTGCACGAGCCTTTACGGTGTGAGCTTGCTCGCGTGTGTTTTGGTAATTTTTGTGGATTTTGTACTAACATGAAATTCGGCGAAACGGACAGTTTAAATCAAACAAATTCTTATCTACATATTAATACCAGAGTATCCATTTTCAATACATTTTTTCGTGAAAATATAATTATTAAAATATCTATCCAAATACGCAATGTTGAAACTAAAATAATTTGAGAGCTATTGGGTATTTATTTTTGTGTATTTACTCAACTTTTGATAATATAACGAGGCAGTCATTAAATAAATATTAAATTGTAGGTCTAGTCATTGCTAAAGCGACTGCTTAGCATTTAGTCCTGAGTTCGATTCCCTGCAGGCTTAGCACGAACACCGTTTTGTCGACGGAAGAGTAGACAAAGATGACGTTCCGTGTAGACAGTACGACGGCAGCAAAGTAGAAAGAGTCAACTGCACTTTTTACGAAATTCACTCTTTTACATAATTCTATTATTGACTTTGTTTACTGCAGTGGATTTTGGGCATTATAAAAATTATAAAACTTGCGTTTAGCTTCTGCCGTCCCCTTAAGTTTCAAAAATGACTTTGGTGGGTCATGCTCACAATTATAAACAGAAAGTGGACAAACTAAAAAAAAGCCTCCTAAAAATTGTGATTTCACCACGTAGAACATACAATTTCACCCGTATGTTACGTTACATTGTTTTCCTTACGTGAGCAACATTTTAACAAGGCTCAAAGTAGACATTTAGTTATAACACTAGGCTTTAAGTAGGCACTAATATAAGACGGCCTAAATAGCCCTATTGTGGAGAAATTCTCCTCTTCATTTCTCTTCACTTTCGGTTATGTGTTTAGGGTTTTGTACCCAATGGGACTTAGAAAACCTAAGCTAAACGCTGTCTGTCCACCCGGCTACAATCACGGCCGTTTCTTTTTGACAGGACTTTTTTAGGTACCCAGTATTTTCTTTTTCACAGAGAAAGAAAGAAAGAAAAATGTTTTATTGGGACACACACAAGAAATAGAAAAGTAAAAAAAAGGAGCATTTAAAACTAAACTTCGAATAAACAAAAAACAACAAAGAAAACCAATAAAAACGACTTGTGCGATGCCATAAAGGCTCCTATCTCAGCATAATGCACAGCACAGACGACACATGCACAGTACGACTTCTTTCATTTCAAATAGAAGGTGAACTACCTATAATCATTTTAATGGAACTCGCACTTTTATTCAGTCGAACGAATATTGCTCCAACTTTTTCTAGATATAAAGGACTCTGCGCACTAACACGTATTTATTTGTTAAGTCATTCACAAATACTTGAACTCATGAGACTCAGGGGAGGTAATAAATCCGCGAACTTTAGCAAAGAAATCCGAACACTGATCCGCGATTAGTTGTTGTATGTTGTAAACGAGTTTTATTTTATTTCCTTTATGTCTAGAATAGGTTTTACTGAGCCCTTTTTCAACAGGTTTTGACTAGCTAATTCTTATTTTTTTTAATTTTAATTTCATCAAAGTTGTGCTAGTAGGTAAATATGTATATACGTCCCTAAAAGGAACAACAGGGTTTTTGTTACATATTGTATATTACAAGTAGCTTTTGCCCGCGAATTAATTAGGTAATATATTGGCAAAATCAACAATTATTAAATACATGTATATATATATTTATTTAATTAATTAGCATAATCAGCCTATAATGTTCTCACTGCTGGGACACAGGCCTCCTCTCTGTAAGAGGGAGTGGGCCGTAACCCACCACGCGGGCCCAGTGCGGGTTGGACCACTACTGTTCCACTTATTACTTATTTATAAATTAAACTTTGTATCTATATTTTAATTATAAATATTATAATATATTGGCTTTATGCTGGTATATAATAATACCCGCCTCTTATTGTCCCACAGGCTGGTATTATAACTGGCCCTGCAGTCAGGGCAAATGTCTCTTCATAAACATAGAAGGCACAAGCATTGATCACCATGCTTGTTCAAGACGTGTCGGTTATTTCAGACTTATATTAAGGTGCTGACAAGAGGCAAATGAACAAAGTAGTTGGCTTGTCTTAAGAAAAAAAAATGCCAAATCATTATAGTCTATGGTAGCGTAAAAAAATGTATACCTATGTTAATTTTGAACATATTTCTCAGAACGTGGTTGTTACCAAAAACGTTTTGAAAAAAAATCTCGATACAAATTAATGGTAAAATAACCTCCTTGAGTTCTAATCCAAAATATGAATGCAGACTTGGTCATCGCTTTTGCGGTCATCGCTTTTGCTTTGCTTGGTTGTTTTTATTTTCGGTTACTCAACTCAATTTTGAGTAAATTGAAAATTGCATTCATATTCTGCAATATATTACAAGCCTTGGTCATCGCGCATCTCTTTCTTTTGTCTGCAGTCCGACAGTGATCGCGATTTATCTGTTGCCAGCGTCTTATCAATAACTCCAGGTTCCTCACGATGTTTTTCTTCACCATTGTCAGTAATGTCCAAAATATACTAAGAAACTACACATAAATGAAATAATCACATTAGTAGGGCAGGTGCCCTGATTTGAAATCATAACGTCGTGTACTAGAGCCTGTCTAAATAAAATAAAGCCCATAATAGGCCAAATGTTATGACGCGTAAATAATATAAATGTATGACGGCACCTGTCACGTCACAATCCTGACGTTACATTTGAAGCGACGCGACGTGAGCGTCAAAATATAATGCATGCCTCGTTGTGTTGCGTCAAATCGGTAAGACGCGAGGGGAATACGAATTAAGTTAAGTAAGGGGGTAAGTCAATTTAAGTTGCCGCCTCCCTATTCGTCAAACATGGCACATTTTTATTTAATAAAAAAACAATCAAGTCGCTTTTCTATCAAACAATGTTATTGTTAATAAGCCAATAGACGGTTTTTATCATTTTCTAAAAACGCCATTCCCGCATAAATAATATATATAAGTAATCTACTTGTTGAATGTAAATAAAATCTGCAAGATTTTTGTAAATGTTTAGTGTAAAGAAAGTTAAATGGGAATAAGAAAGATGTCAAGACTTCAAGACGTCTTAAAAATATAACACACACTACACCAGCATCTCCTCAACGGTATAACAATCGTTAAAATACAACACAAAAACACACACTCCAACGCACAATACACACACACCCTACTGTATCTCAAGATGCAATATCGTATAAATGAAGCTGATGAGCCGCCTCTGCAGCCGAGCGCGACATAATCGCATCCTCAATTTAATGAAATGTTACAACGAATGAGGTCGAAGTTCATTCTTGTGTTGTGGGCTGCCGAGGGATTTGTGTGAGTACCTAAGTCTTGTTGAAGGGACGTAAGTACAGGCGTACTATAATAGGTATTATTTTGATATAGGAGCCGCAACGGGTGGTGATGTTGTAGGTCGTAGGTTCGAACCTACGACCTACGCCTGCGACAGGAGCTTTACTTTGTGTAAAGTATCTCATCATAAGTTATTATTAGAATTAAAACACACATATCAACGTCAGGGCCTTTGGGATCAGTGGGACTCCACTGTCCGTCCGTCTGCCACAGGACTGTGTCTTTTGAACCGTAATAGGTAAACACTCGACATTTACACAGTGTGTACCTTCTTCTACAACTGCTATAACAAGAAATAATAAAAATAAAATAAAGTTAAAAATTAAATTAAATTTTTAACTTTATTTTATTTACATACAAGAAACGTGTTTTTTTTGTGTTTAACATTGTACGGTGGTACGGAACCCTTCGTGTGCGATTCCGACTTACATTTGGCTACTTTTTGTTTACCAAGAACAATAAATATTGTTTCCAAGACTTCAGAGCTGACAAAGCCTGAAGGCTCTCTAATATATTTCTATAACACATAACCCTACGTCGCGGCGTCGCCATAGCTCACAATTTTGTATGAGAGGTAGTAACCCTCCATTACCGGTGGCGTCAATCCGCACGGACTCGTTCCGTCAGATCTAGATAGCGCACGAACTGCACGGGTATTTGTAGAGCACAGACTCAACCTTGCACTGAAAGGGTTGACGCGAATCAAGGTTGAACTGATTAATTATTTGCTCACAATCAATTAATTATTCATCTGTTTGTTATAATTTCTTAAATTCTCAAATATAACTTTTGGAAGCTTTGAATTTAGTATATTTTCATTGTGATCCTAATCTATATCTATACATTTATACATATTATAACTTGAAGTCGCTTTCTTCCGTGTCTGTCTGTGTGATAGCGTTGTTCTTCTAAATTACGCAACAGATTTTAATGTTGTTTTAGAGAATTTATCCGGAAAGTTTATAAGTATAATACACATATCAAACTTACAAAACTCCCTAAGCACTAAATCCGTAGTTTCAGCCGAAGTTATGGGCGTTGCCTACCATATCACCTACTGACATAAGATTACTTGCCCATTGTGTCACCCTATGTAAAATTTCTACATTAATAGCTGTAATTTTTATGGTGTACATAATAAAGAGTATTCTATCTATCTATCTATTACTTTGGAGCCCGAACTGAGAATGAATGACAACACAATTTGACAGTTGTCCCTACTCGCAATGTGTTTGTGCCCGTTCGAAAAATGTAATTTTTCACTTGTTTTGACTGAACAACTACTTTCAGACGAGCCCATGTCTTCGTTGACGGAATTATAGAGTAGGCCCCCAAAGACGGGTCATTAGTTTGAACTAAATTAGAAGGAAGGAAAATATCCAATCCTACTAATATTATAAATGCGAAAGTTTGTAAGGATGGATGGATGTTTTTTACTCTTTCACGCAAAAAGTACTGAACAGATTTGGATAAAATTTGGCACACAGATAATTTATAACCAGGAATAACACATAGGATACATTTTATCCCGATATATCCACGGAGTCAAAACTTATGCGGGTGAAACCGCGGGGCGCATCTAGTTGCTAATAAGTCCTTTTGTAAACATATTTTTGCTTTTAAAACATCAGAAAGAACTGAGGATATAATTTCAGTCTTCTAGAACTACAAACAAATTCACAAAACTCTTTTCTTTTTACACCACTGCCCATAAAAAGGAGTGTTATTATGGTTTCAGGGTTCATGTATGTATGTTTTGAGTTTTGGTATTATACAGGGTGACTGGAAAATAGTGGCGGAGCCGTTAAGGGGAGATAGTCTAGGGTTATTCCGACAGATATCACTATGAGACCTACCGTCCTTACTTAACCCTTTCCAAGATATTCCTACTTAAAGAGTGTAACCCAAAAATTCGTACAAAAAATTTTCAAATAGTAATAAATCCTAAAAAAAACTGATTTTGGCCTACTTTTTTTTTGTTTTGCAACAAAGATATTCTAAATAAGTAATATTAATTGTTGAATTTCCGCAACTGTCATTATTTTATGCAAAAACTGCTAAACAAAAACGGAAAATGTAAATAAAATACTTTGATGGCTGATAAAACATCAATTTTCTTTAAAAAGTCACCCTTTATTATTACGTACAAAATAATTAAAAAACTTCTACGTTTCGTTCCCTTTCAAATGAGATATTAAAATCCAAAATCGGTTAAGGAACCATCAAGATAAGACTAATAATAAAAATGAAAGAAAAAACCAAACTACTGAAGAATAAATATTTATTGAATAAAAAACTGTCTACAATTCATTTTCGAAGTGCCCACCATTATTTCTAATACAAGCTCGTGCTCTTCTTACGACACCCGTTTTTACAACCCTTGAGTCTGTAAGCTCCCTTTGTATTTCCTGCGCGGCGTTGATTATTTTGTTGCGCAAGTCTTCAACGTTTGGTACAGGGACGTCAGTGGCATAAACCAAAGTTTTCATTCGACCCCACACGAAGAAGTCCATGGGTGTGAGGTCGGGGCTACGTGCCGGCCATGGTATTGGACCACCTCTACCTATCCATCGGTCGGGGAAGTGTTGGTCTAGCCAACTTCTCACAGCTAGCCTAAAATGCGCCGGACAGCCATCATGCATGAATATCATGTTTTGCCTCGTTTCTAGCGGCACATCTCCCATTAATTCAAAAAATACATTCCTCAGAAAATTTTCATATTCAACCCCATCGAGGTTTTGCGGTAGGAAATGTGGTCCAATCAAATGGTTGTTAATTATACCCATCCACACATTTAGATTAAATCTTCTCTGTGAACCTTTTTGTCTTTTTAGGTGTGGATTACCCATGGCTCGTTCACTCCAGTAATGAGCATTATGATAATTCGTAATGCCGTCCTTATCAAACTTGGACTCGTCAGTCCATAAAATTCTTCTGAGATAATTTCTATCTTCAACGTCCGCATTTATTAAAAATCTGCAAAACTGCATTCTTCTTAAAGGGTCCCCTTCTTCTATGGCCTGAACAGGTGTGTAATGGTAAGGATGGAGATCATTTTCGTGAAGAGTGTACCACACCTTCCATTGAGAGCGTCCCATACGGCGAGCTATCATTCGTGTAGACAGCGTAGGGTCTCTTTGGAAATAATTTAAAATTTCCTCTTCGTCGTCCCCGACATCCAGTCTAGGTCTACCTGCGTCACCTAAAAACAAAAAAGTTTTTTTAATTAAGTGTTACTACCATGGCTATTGTTTAGGTTGGTGTGGCTCCGCGCAAAGACTCACGTCGGTTGGACCATAACATAAATCACTTCTCTTGTAGGAATGCGTCTGTCGACATAGTGCAATGAGCGTCAACAATGACCGCACAATAAAAATTCTTACAAAAGCTCTACCAAAATCCATCGACTTCGACAAAAAATAGTAAACAATAATAGCGCACTTCACTGCAACTTGGTGACGTCACCCATAAGACGCGTAAGTGCGAGAGAGGAAGTGATATCCGTTATCTTACTTGTATGATTTATGGGAGTCTTTGCACTGACTAATGTGGACAGCGACATTTGTTTTGCAATCTTACAATTTAAAGGGCACGTTAATAAGAGTGATAGGAAAGGTTTATTTTTATAGCTGGACAATTATTGAAAGCGCTAGAACAAAACATTTTTATAGCGCATGTATGGAAACTAGCGGCGGCGCAGTAATGTAGAGCGGCCTGTACAGGAAGGAACTACATTTTGTATGGAGAAATCTCTGGTTTGAACATGCTTTAATAATAATAACTTTCTCTTACCTTGGTATCTTACGACGGTTCCGCGCTCTCGCACCCGCCGGAAGGTTCGGGAGAATACGCGGGCATCAGGCAGTCGACGATACGATACTTCGCCATATTCACGACGAGCTTGTTCAGCGTTTCCTCTGGCAGCTCCGTAATAAAAAAGAATATCTGCGTATTCTTCGTTACTAAACGATGTTCTTCCTGCCATTATTGGTCCGATAAACCACACAGCCAAATCGTAACGAGTCACAGAAAACAGGGCACAGTCCAAGTTGTCGGGAAGAGAATCGAATACAAAAGTCCAGGAAAAAGCCAAGTCGTTAGAAAAATCAAAACTGAGAGAAAGTAAGCACATCCGAACACAGTAAACCGTAAGAGCGGACTGAGCATGAGCAAGAGGGAGGGGCAAGCTCGACTCATGCGCGTCGACCGAGTCCTTTATTCTCGGAACAAAGGACTCTACACGGGCTCTACGGGTTTTTTCCATTGACCATATCTTCATTGTTCCTTAACCGATTTTGGATTTTAATATCTCATTTGAAAGGGAACAAAACGTAAAAGTTTTTTAATTATTTTGTACGTAATAATAAAGGGTGACTTTTTAAAGAAAATTGATGTTTTATCAGCCATCAAAGTATTTTTTTTACATTTTTCGTTTTTGTTTAGCAGTTTTTGCATAAAATAATGACAGTTGCGGAAATTTAACAATTAATATTACTTATTTAGAATATCTTTGTTGCAAAACAAAAAAAAGTAGGCCAAAATCACATTTTTTTTAGGATTTATTACTATTTGAATTTTTTTTGTACGAATTTTTGGGTTACACTCTTTAAGTAGGAATATCTTGGAAAGGGTTAAGTAAGGACGGTAGGTCTCATAGTGATATCTGTCGTAATAACCCTAGACTATCTCCCCTTAACGGCTCCGCCACTAATTTCCAGTCATCCTGTATAATATAGCAAAGAACCCACACTGTTCCGGGATCCGGACCGTACACGTCAGTGTTTTTGTACGTCAGACCATGATCCGGAACACTGATGGCTGGATGGCTTCGAACCCAAACGAGTGTGAACAAATTCATACAAATTGTATGCCAGCTTTCATTTTCCCATCTCTGAGCTCGGTAGTCTCCTGTGCAAACAATATTTTTTTCGGCCCATGACAGGCTACCCAATGGGTTCCCGTTGACACCCTTTGGATACGGAACCCTGAAAAGTATTATTTTTGGCTTGTAGTACTTTTTGATTTCTTTTTTGGTCAGTAAAGAAGTAAATGATTGTCTCTGCGCCAGTAGCGGACAAATTCTCGCGCCGGAAAAAACGGTGGTTTTTTTTTTTTCTGTTTTAAATGTCAAAGTTAAATAACCTAGGAATTTATCTAGATTCATTAATGCTTTAAAATGTTTGCGACGAATAAGATTTATGAGTTGTGCTAGCCTATTAAAATAGTCCGGTCTATAAAATGAAATCCAAAAATACTCTTGAATATTTACGACAGTTTTTTTTCTGAAATATCTATAAAAGAATGTCTGATCGAATCTAATAAATGGATGTCCCTTTGATTTAGGTATAGTAACATATTTATGGTCAAATAAATGTTGTTTTTTTTAATTATAGATATAATGCATTATGCTGAGATAGGAGCCTTTTTGGCCTCACACGGATTTTTTGTTTGTTTTTAATGTTAATTTAAAATGCTCCTTTTTTAATGTTTTACTGTTTGTATTTCCAGTGCGTGTTCCAAATAAAATATTTATCTTTCTTTCTTTACTTTAGATAACATTTTCAAATATTTAAGTTATAAGTACCTACTTGAAACTCATCATCATAAATCAAAGCTTTACTAAGCAAAATCAAAATTTCAGAGATTTAAGTAATGTTACTACTTAGGATCAACTAAAACTAGTTGACGTGGAAATAGATTTGATTTCCATGTAAATTAAAGTAGCCTTTGGTAGGCAATATTGTGCTCTCTAAGGCAAAGAGTCAAACTTAGATTGGGTTTATTTAACTTACAAATATTATGATACCTGACGTTCATAATTTTACTGTTTTTTTGATGGTAGGTAGGTATCTACACCGGGGTTCCCAGCGGTTTCTGGGTACCTACCCAGACACCCCTGGGAACCCCTTTTTTATTTTCATGACCGAGGTCATAGCAAAACGTTTTCTATGAAGATTTCAACTGGCTACGTAAGTTAGGTATACACCGTAAGATAATGTCATTGGCTGACAGTGAAAAAAGTCGATCAATATTTTTGTTTTTTTTTTAATCTTAATTATTGCTATAAATATTGAATTAAAGTTGGAACGGAAGTAAAATTAAAAGAAATATAACTTAGCTATTTTATGAAATACTAAAATACAATGTATCAAATACATTTTCTGTCAATGTAGATCAGAGATTCCCAAAGTGATCGATATCAACCCCTTGAGGTCGAAATTTGTTTCCCAGGGACCGACATAAACGAAAACTGTTGAACATTTTAGGGGTCGACGAGGTCTATAATTAAACCCCTATTAATTAACACAAGTTAATATTTGAAACTTCCAAGATACTGTATAAGTTGTGTTAGGTGCGTGTACCAACTTGTTATAAGAATGACTAATATTTTAGTAGGAAGTATAAAAAAGGCCCAGTCGATAAGCGTGCACAAGTTCGTACAAGATGAAAAAAAAAATAGCTACCCCGTCTGAGGTATCAGTTCATTTTGGAAAAGGGGTCTCTTGCCCAAAATAGTTTGGGAATCCCTGATTTAGATGATGCGTAAAGTAACATTAAATTTGTCGCTAACCGTCGTTCCCACCCAAAAAATTTAAAGGTATCTATATCAAAATCGCGGTAACTAACATTCTTCAGTAGTTCTGCCTACCCTCAGCAACAGTTACGTCGCCTAGCCATTTATATTCACCAACCGAACCAACTAACGTCGTTATGCGCAAACGCATAACAAAACGTCTATTGACACCGAAATACCCGCGCGAAATCATGAGCAACCTATAGTTACGTGTATACCGGTCTGCAACGATCAACTCTTGTGCATATTGCAACTGACACAACAGGTTACTAGATCTTGATATTGAACAGATAGGTCTATGAACTTTTTATTATTATACATTTCTGTGTTATATAATTATATTTTTATTGTATAATTATGCTGATTTAATTTGAATAGCTGGAGGGTGTCGAACTTTTTACGGGGTCGATGATGCCTAGACAGTTGTGATTGGGATTATTTTTTGATTTTGTGGTCGTTTTATTTTTGACAAGTGGTTGAGGACTGGTGTTATTTAATATGTGAGCTTTGCAAAATGCATATAATTTAATGGATTCATTAAATTTATGGGAGTTTGTTTAAATTATTTTTTGTAAATCAATGCATCTGAAAACAATAACGTGAATTCTTCACGTTATAAAAAGCTATAAACGCATTGATATAAAAAAAAAAAACAATATTTAGCTTTGGTTGACATTGTAATGACAGAACTCTGGTGAAAATGACGGAGGCTCATGACATAGCATTTCCTTGAAAATCACAAGCTTTAGAAAATAATAGTTTTATATGAAATAAGCAATACACATTTTAATACAAACGGACAAACCAATAGAACATTAGATTCTTTTCGCATAAGTACCTACACCCCAGGCCCCCCTCCCCCACCACTCCCCCTACACCAAAGGAACGCCATTATCCTTTCCGTAACGATATAAAAACTCAACACAAACAGCCTAACGAATCTCAAATACACATCAAATTGAACCTCCTTTTTTTCTGTTTCAGGTAAACATCGGACACGTACGGATTTGCCTACAATTTGCCAAAGTAAGTGGCCGTATGGTCTGTCCCAAAAGTATTTGACGAATATGTAAGCAAATGGATCAGAAAACGTACCTGTGGATGGCAATTTGTAGTGCCACTTACAAATCAAGTGAATTTTAAATGTTTTTATTTGACAACTAGCAGCGCCCCGCGGTTTCACCCGCATAGGTCTCGATCCCATAAGAATATCGGGATTAAAAGTATTCTATGTCCTAACCCAGGTTATGGTCTACCCATGTGCCATATTTCATTCAAATCTGTTCAGCCGTTTTAGCGTGACAGCAAAACAAACAAACTCACTTTCGCATTTATAACATTAGTTATGATTAATTTTATAACCTTAATTTTCGTTGATGATTTTCCAATTACAATTTTACTCGTAATAATATTATTCAAACAATAATTATTGGGAAAAGCACTGGGCATGAAGTTTAAACATTCTTAATACAGCTAAATGTGTTACTAATTCGCTTTAGTAAATGTTTGCGTAAGAATTTAACCTGAACAGAGTTTGTTTACACTTTCATTAGATACTTTTGAAACAGTCTATAGATTCAAAGCCCAATTACGGCGCGTCACGAGTCCCTGTTCATCTGTTGACAGCTTTTTACCTGTGCCGACTGTTTTGGCGTGTAGATAACCATTGATGGGTTGAAGTCGGTTTTGTGTGGATCTGTCGTTGTCTACGCAATGGATTGGGCGTGATTCGATTGTGTTGGGGTTTTTCGTGCGTTTTTCTTTGAAGGAGAAGTAATGAATTGCGGTTGTTCGAAGTGTGTCAATAATGAAAGGTATGTTCTCGGGGATCAGATGATATTTGTATCTGTTGGAAATGGTTTTAGCCCTTAGAAGAAATACCTCTCAGTAAAAGATCCTTATTATTCGTAAATTTACTGAATAGGACTCTTTTATTTTTAGTGTGAAATCATCAAATAACTTCTCCCGCTCTGGGCGGAGCGGGAAGGTATGTCAGACTCTTATTGACTAAAACCCACCCGTATTCCTTCCGTTGCCTGTGTTGCGGGGGCCTCGGTGACCCTTTAGTACCTTCCCGCGAACTAAATAAGACTAAGTCGTATTATATGTAGAGTTCTTCATTTGGAAATGAGAAATGGACGCAGCAGCTGTCGGGAATCTGGACTTTTCTGGCTAGTGGTTGCCTCCTATGACATATTATTATATCATAGAAATTAATAGCGAAATGGATACACTTCTTAAATCATAATCAAAAGTCATTTATTCAAACTAGGTTGAGAATCAGCACTTTTCGAACATCAAAATTACATTAGACAGTGGTTTAACTGGGAAGAAATGGCGCAACAAACTTCCCAGCAGCACAGCTGTCTCTTCAGTTAGAAAAACTTGATTCTATACAATAGTATGCAAAATAATTCCTCTGCCTACTCATTCAGGGTAAGAAAGAAAGAAATGTTTATTGGTCACAAAGACACGTGCATACAAAAAAAGATAAGTTAACTCGAATAAAAAAATAACAAGAACAAATATAATCACGAATACAGAACAGAGATACTCAACAGCTGGTCGTCATGACTGTGACTAGAAGGCTTCCAGTCAGCATAATGCTGTGCATATACCCACAGCACAGCGCTGATTTTCGGTCACCAGGCAGAGGTTATTTTTTTTACTGTGTATAATACTTACCTTCATTTTGATATGCAGGGCAGTAGGGAATATCCTTTCCACTAAACGTAGCTAATATATTTAGCGTCACTTGGACAATTTTAGTTAATTAACTGACGGTCTCCCCCGCGACTACCGCGGCCTTGAAACTAAACTTTGTGAGACAATGGTGCCGATTCCCTTGTTCACAAACTAAACTAAATTTAAGTTCAGTGCATCCAATAAAAGGACAGAAGATAAATTTTTGTTTAGTCCTGTCAAATTAACCAGCGCCTGTCACTACTCCATACGAGTTTAGACGTGATTAAAAACTTGCCTACTAAAATTACGTCAATTTACGTCAAGCGCCGATTAATTTGACAGGACTAAACTAAAATTTATCTTCTGTTCTTTTCTTAATGAAATAGAAAGGGAATCGGCACCATTAACAGTGTATTCACTTAGTTTACTTTTCAACTGACAACCGGTCTTTTTTTTTGGGTGGGAAATTATCAATTAACTTCTCTCGCTCTGGGCGGAGCAGGAGAGTGTGTCAGACTCTTACTGACTAAAACCTCTCTTTTCGGTCTTACCATGTGGTATTACCCAGTAACTGGGTTGTGGAGGTCACATAGGCAGTCGCTCCATGTAAAATACGGGTATTCAGCTGCAGCCATTTAGACTGGAAGCAGACCCCGACAAAGTTGGGAAAAGGCTATGCAGATGATGCTGACAAGGTAAGAGAATAAGAATACTGTAAAATACCATTAACAAAATTCAAACAAACGGATGCCATGTGAGGTAGGACACTCATTCTTAAATACCTACAATTACAACTCAAATCCTTCAGAATCATTTGACAAATCGAAGCTGTACACGAATTCCAAGAAATTTTCTGAAAAGCCTGGCAGAGAAATCTACGTTTCTAAAAAGGACATATTTCAATGTAAAAGGACCGTGAGTATCCGACCTTTTTAAAAACCTTTTCAAATGAAAAGTGAGTTGGTTTGAATTTTCCAAAAAGGCCTAGAGGAGGTCGAGGCGCGATCAAAATGAGCTGACACTGAATACTGTGTTAACAATTCTGACATTTCAAAATATTACGACGGGAACATGATCTAAAATTCTATCCAGATCCATATTTAGAAATTGTCTGTTAATATAACATCACGCTTTGTTTCCCCGAAGGGTTGGGCAGAGGTGTACCTGTAGTACACCCACATTTCGCCAGTCATGTTTAAGTCCCATGTAATAGGGGGCGAGCCTATTGCCAACAACCGGGCACAAATCCAGACTCCGGGCTGCTACTGAGAAATTCCAGATAGAAAAACCCAGTAACACTTCGCCCGACCCGGGAATCGAACCCAGGGCCTCATGCTCAGCAGTAGCGCTTGCGGCCGCTAGACCAACGAGGCAGTCAACAGGTCGGGGTCGGTGTCTGTTAACTGCGTTTGAAATTAATATTTTAGATATTTAAAATAGCCGCGTTATATGAGAGGCTGGCAACACCTAAACCGTGGTCACTGTCAGATTGCATAAAAAAGAAAGAGAAGCGCGATGACACAACGCTTGTAATTTATTGCAAAATATGAAGCAATTATCTATCGACTCAAAATTGAGTTGAGTAATCGAAAATAAAAAACAACCAAGTTCTGCATTCAAATAAGACGTCCTTGTTATTAATTAATTACGTAACGTATGTTTATATTTAAAACAGATATTTTGGATTAGAACTCAAGGTAAGAGGTTAGTTTAACGTTAATTTCTAAAAATAGCCTAAGTTACTCCATATTACATCAGCTATCTGCCAGTGAAAGTCCCGTCAATATCAGTTTTAGAGATTAGCTGGAACAAACAGACAAATAAAAATTGAAAAAAAAAATATTTTGACATTAATATATGTATTGTGTACACATCCAGTGGCGGTACCTTCATATAAGCCCAAAAGCCAATGCCTTACTAAAATGCTCGATAGAGAATTTATTGTACCTAACCAGTAGTTTATGAGAAAATTGCAATGATACATACGTAGATACGTGGGTACTTACATACTCAGTCGAAAACTGAACTTTCTTTTTTTGAAATCGGTTAAAATTTTATTGGGCTTGCGTTATTTTGAAACCCTGCACGCCACTGTACACATCGATAAGCATTTAGTAAAAAGCGGTTATTTTAATATTACAAACAGACACTTCAATTTTATTTATCTGTATAAAATATTTGATCATCATAGTTACTAGTCAATAAATTTATTTCTCCCGTTCAAATAGTTACTTAGATTGATATTTCAACGGCTTGCGGTTCAAAGTCGAAAGAAACAAAATCAAAATATTTTATTTCACATAAACCTACATGGGCACTTATGAAACGTCAGAAGCTAGGAACACGGTTCCAATTGGTCATTTCCTATGGAGAAGAGCCGTCAAGAAACTCCACGGTGTTACGAAACTTATATTCTTAGAATTAAACGAACTGCTTTTAGCATGAAAAATGTCGATGGTAATTAATAAGGATTCATCTTGCATCATGATCTGTTACTTTGGCATGTTAATTCATACTATGTTAGGCCATGTTGATCATCAGAAAGATGCTTTCACGTGAATCAATGAATCAGAGTAATCAGCCGATCCTGAATGACAATTCGCATCAAACTCACTTCACGATTTCACGATGAGGTCACAGTTCGATTGAAAAAGCTTATGTCCAGTGATGGATTGCTATGACGATGAGCGGTAAATGCGTCTTTTAATTTCCCTATTTAATTCAAAATCATGGCGTCAAAACAACCGGTTGCATTTACCAACCCGTTTCGTCCCCTGTATCACACCCCTTTCCGTCAACCCATTTGTTACCCAACACTATGACGTGGCGCGTTACAAAGTTTGTTCAACCCGTTTTTTGATAGAGGAAATTACTTGGCTTTTGTTGATTAAACTCTGATGTTTTAATGCTGATAAAATGTTTATTACGGTGCGCTTTTAATAGCTTTTGATACTTTTTTTTTTAAATCAAACGTAGACCATTGTAGAGTGTATTCAGCCAAATGTAAGTACCTACAGAGAAAAACAGAAAAAATATTCGTCTGCATTTTGTTTTGTCCCCCGATTATTGGTGATAACTCTTTTGTCGTTCGTTTTGATAAGGCGGTGTGTAGACCTAGTCAAAACATTGACATAATTACTTTGTCTATGGTTTACAAAACATTCGTTTTGTTTGTTCACAATGTTTTGTTGCGGTATGCTCCTCATCATTGTCTATGTTTTCATCAAGAGATAGTCTGACGTAATACATGTTATGACTTACATGAGTATGACAAATAGGTATTTTTTTTATTCAACCTTTATTATTTGTTGAGCAAATCTGACATGTAGCCTATCACTTTGTGTAATAAAAGGGTCATATTTATTGTAATGGTGATCGTTTATTTTAATCGATGTATATAAGCGTAAAATAAATGTATAATAATAAGTGTAAAAGTCCAGAATACAATAAATATGAGAATTTTATTACACAAAGTGACATCTAGCACATGTCAGATTCACTGAAGTCAAGTGAATCCACTGGAGTCGGTGAATTAATAATTCGACTTTAGTTTTCCAGTCCTTCCTGCACGTCGCCTTCTCAACCAATCTGGGATATTTAAAATAATCGACGTAGGTTTCAACAAGTAAAAAACTAGCCAAGAGCGTGTCTTACCACGCACAATGAACGATTCCGTAGTTGGGATGTTGCTATGAATTTATCCCAAAAACGAACTTAAAATTGTAGTTTAAAAACATGTTCTCCCATACATCGATATATGCCACGGTCAATTCTGCAACTGCAAATTTAAGTTGGTCGACTATTACTCGTTAACTTGCCCACTTAGCTGTGTTAGTTTTACTTTTAATTACATTATATTTAGGTACTACTGACATGAATTTTTTCACATCTCCTTGAAGAACCATTTAGCTGGCATTGGGGGACACTTGACTCTAACAAAAATTTGCAATTTTAATGCTTAATATTACGCAAGCGGATCCTTGAATCGAAAAGCGGTGTACACAAACCCGCAATATTTTTGAACAGCCGATCCAACGATACTCCACACCATGAGGTAGACGAGAAAAAAAAAATACCATCCCCACATTACGTGCAACGGAGATACTCTAAAAATATATATTTTTCAAAGCTTTATTTTAGCACTTTGTCGGCGTGATTAATATGTATACCTATGCCAAATTACAGCTTTCTTGTACTAAGCATCTCTGAGTTACAGCGGGGACAGACAGACAGACGGACATGGCGAAACTGTAAGGGTTCCTTGTTTACTACGGAACCCTACAAAGTCAGCAGAGTAAAGTCTATTTTGCGTTACGTTACCATTCTAAAAGGAAATCTGGTACGTTTACGCACACTGAGTTTTATTAGCATGCGTGTTATATATCTCTATACTTACTCCTTAGATTATGAAATTATTATTTATTATTTACACCTTAAGTATTCCATAATTTCCCGGGCGGATTTCCGGCCACCGTAGGCGCGGGCTTGCGGACGGCGAGCAATGGGTAGCTCACCGTCCGGTAAGGACCTGGCCCGGGTCGTTGGCGCGTTGTATTCCACGCGCGCCTCAAAGAGATGTCGTTAGCACAAGTGTAGGGGTCCACTAGGGCCGATGCCTGCCGGGTTCGCGGGAAAGTACTTAAAGGGTTACCGAGGGGGGTCTCGGTAACCCGTATTCCTTCGGAAGGAATACGGGTGGGTTTTAGTCAGTAAGAGTCTGACACACCCTCCCGCTCCGCCCAGAGCGGGAGAAGTTATTTGATGACATCACACCAAAAAAAAAAAATACATAATTGTTGACTTCCTATAGTACATTTTCCAAGACCATCACGGCGGGACAAAAACAAAGAGAAGAACAATTAATGTCATTTTGTATAGGAACAGATATGTATTCTTTGTGGTGTACGGATATAAGTGGTATTACTGCATGTGCAGTATTCCAATTACGAAAATATGCTAATCGGTGCGTAAATTCGTACAAACGAATTTCGTCGTTACGTCACAGCACAGTAAGGGTAATATCGCTTTATGAATACACGGAGCGTGTCCGTGATAGAATATGACGCACCACTGCTGGTTTCCACCAAGAACTGCAATTACTAATCCAACTAGGAATTGTGATCAGAGCCCCAGTCTAAAGCCGGTCAGTCCACCTCGTTATTGGTTTTCCACCCTAAGGTTGAACGTCGCTAGCAGTTCATAAAATGATAAAGTTCATTTTTACTTTCAAGACCAATGTAACAGTTATAATGTAATTTTTTTTTTATTAAGTTATTCAGAATTAAAATAATATGTACAGAAATAACAACTTATACCTAATTATTTAGTAAAAATAACAAATTTATATTCTAACTTAACTAAAATCTGGCGTCTAAAAATTCATCCGCATCGCTGTCGACTGGTAATGTACCCAAGAGACTGGCGGCATTGCCACGTTATATGGCAATACTTAGCCTCTCTTGGGTCACGGGAAGTCACCAGACAGTCAGTTCAACCTTAGTAAATTTTCAGTTCACTGGAAGTTTTTGTCAAAAAGAGCAGTTTTCCTTGCAGGGTTGACCAATCTCAAAAATAATCTAATCGTAGCAACCAATCAACACTAACAATAGGTCGTAAAGTCGTATACACGAATTTCGTCATTACGTCACAGCACAGTAAGCCTAATATCGCTTTATGGATGCACGGAGCGTGTCTGCGATAGAATATGAAGTACCACGTGCGCGTGTGTGACATGCCGACCAACTGGAACACTTTCTTTGGACTTGTAATCAGTGGGTCGGGCTAGGGGACAGGAGGTAGCGGGTGGATAAAATGATAAATGATTTATTTTCTGTAAGTAGGTTTGTACAAACACTTTTACACGTCAATCATATTTTTAAAATAAAGCTAGATGAGGTCGGCGTTTCCTATCTGACTACTCTGAGAAGAAAGGCCGAAACAAAATCAGAGGTCACAGTCTCCTTTAAAGTCCAGACATAATCTTGGTCAGATCATGTGAAGGCCATGTAGATTTGTGTCTGAAATGGTCCTTTTGAGGAAAGAACAACACAGATTGAGCGGACCTGTCCAGTCAGTGCACGCATTTGTCAGTAATCGTGCAGCTCAACTCAGAACTTAAGGAGCTCAACGATGCGACGAAGAATACCAAAGAAAGAACATTTGGGTAGGCCGCATAAATTACTCAAACTGCCAGACCATGATTAATATTAAATGAGAAAAAAAAAAACAATGACCTACATAGTTGGACTTTGCTTGGGTTGACCTAATATTTTCTATGGAAAGGGCTACTTGGTCATATATTTTTGTGGATGTGGTATGGTAATAGACAAAGGATTGCATTGCATGTGGAGAAGGAGTAATAACAAATGCCATAATAATAATACATTCAGATCCTGGTTTTATTTCCTTTTTTTTAATGAAAAATGTATTTATTATTTCTAAAACTTTAATGTTGTCGCCATGTAGTATATTTATTTGTATAACAATTGCTTGCTTTTTTTTGGGTGGGAAATTATCAAATAACTTCTACCGCTCTGGGCAGAGCGGCAGGGTGTGTCAGGGTCTTTCTGACTAAAACTCACCCGTATTCCTTCCGTTGCCTGTGTTGCCAGGGGCCTCGGTAACCCTTTCGAACTTCCACGTGAACAATTGCTTGCTGCACTTACAATAAACACCAAAGCATGTAGCAAGCGAACAACATAACAATAAACTGAAAAACTCCATGCAAACATTATAAACATAGATTTACTGCTATATATAAATATGTCAACATCCGTCTCCTGAGCAATCAGAGCGATGGGTCGATGTAGGGTTTAATGTGTCCGACATAGTAAAAAATCATTAGAAATAATGTCTGTTTAACAGATCCTTGTTATATCCTGAAATCTAAAGCTGAAGATGTACGTGCACCTGTGTTGAGGCATTTCGTTCGTCTGGTGATCTTTTATCCCTATTGGTTATCTTGACGGAGCGGGGTGTCTCAGCTCAGGGGCATCTGTATATAGAATTAGATGTATATGATTGATGAGTGTTATCCTTGTTTTTGTTTACTAACGTTTGGATCTAGTCGTCCCAATATAAATAAATTTGAATTTGAATACGTATACTAAAATTACTGTCTCAGCAGTCTTTAAACGTTAACCTTTGATAAATATGAATAGCATTAACGTATCCCCGCATCAGCTTCCAACTTGCACCGCGACATCAATCAGTAGTATCGGCTAATGCAAGTAACGGCCAGTTGCTACACGCAACGCAACGGTTACGCAATGTGAAGGATATTCACGCGCCCGCAACGAATACTTATTCTGCACAATTTTACTACAACGTTACGATTGCATAGGAAACGCCTTCCGACTGTCTAAATGATTGCTAGTATGTCGGAAGGTAACTATTAGATGTCAGAAAGTAATATTATGAATGAAAAAAAAATTATGGATTTTGATCTGACAATGTAAAAAAATAAACGTGAAACATTTGCTTATGCTATAGACGTTCCATTCTTAGAACGTTGGCTGATAGGTGGGACTCTCTGATCTTCGGGAGCTGGATACTACTGCACGCCGTCAACTAGACATTCCCCAGGACCGGCGTGCCTCACGCAGCTTAGAATAAATGTTACTAACTCTAGTTTATAAGTTGAGTTTGTTACTAAAAAATATGAAAGTGATTCTGAAATGAATGTTTTTTTTATGATGTTCGAATGGTTCAGATGTGGTTCAACGAAACGAATGCAATAATCTGTACCAGTCTTGAATTTCCTGAAATATTCATGACGATCAGTTTTTTTTTAATGTAATGGGTTCTTATCACTGCTTTTGGGTTAAGGAGCTGCTATAGTCTGATGTCCTATTAAAATAAAAGTACCTGGTGTGTGAAAACTTTTACAATCAAATGCAGGATAAACCGGTATCCAGATATTAGGCCCGCCTGTTTAAGTACCAGTGTTACATCGCTAATCTTAAAAAAAACGAGCGAGCTTTACAGTAACCGCAAATGATATGTGTAGGTAACATCTGACATCTCACTTTGGTAATACGCAGCTGAGCAGCGACAGAAGTTAACCTCAAAATTTAAAAAGCTAAATACTGAAAAATTTATTCGAATAATTTGATTAATTACTAGAGCTCGCCGACTGGTCGAAATTCGACCCGCACTTTATATTATCTATGCCCTCTTACTCACTTACAAATTTACAATGTATATAATACTTACTAATACGCTTTTACAGAAAGCTTGAGGAAAGATGTGAGATGACACATCAAAAATATTTTCTTCAGGCATGCCTCTGTACCATATATGTATATTATATGATGACAAATACTCACCCAAAATCTTCAAGAAAATCTCAAACCACAGTCGTGTTACAGAACTTTCCAGGTCGATACTTTTAACACTCGTAGCAGAATCTTTTACGGCTCCCATGGGAATTCGAAGAAAATCATAAAATAGAATCAGGACGCGTTACAATATCAATTGAAGTAATAGATAATATTACATAAGAGTCCTTTTTACGGGACCCTGAGATATTGGAGATCGTAAATTTTATTGTGAACATCGATCACGGTTTTGTGTGCCATCATCGTAGGCAATTTGTTTGTTTTGATGCTTTGGTTTCTGAAATATTGAGGAATTCTTCCAGTTTTGTTGATATTTTTAGATTTATGATGATTTATGAATTCATCGGTTTTCAATTTCTTTCATACTTTATTTCTTCTTTCTTTCTGTCTTTCGTTCTTTCTTTCTTTCTTTTTCTTTCCTTCTTTGTTTCTAGAATACAGGCGAAATAAAAAGGCAAAAAAATTAATCAACTGGAAACTATTAATTACTATAGGTAATGAACACTGAGTTGAGCTCATGATTACCGACAAATTCGTGCACTGACTGTGTGTTTCATTCGTCAAAAGACCATCTCAGACACTGATCTGCATGGTCCTCATAAGACCTGACCAAGATTACCTGCCTGGACTATAAAAGAGACTGCAGCCTCTGAGTTTGTTTCGGTCTTTCTTCTCAGAGCAGTTAGATAAGAACACCGACGTCATCTGCTTTTAAAACATGTTTGGTTTTTGATGTGTGAAAGTGTTTTTTGACTCAGTTTACAGAAATAAATAATATAGTCTACCAAATTGATGTTCAAAAAACTACAGATTCTGTTTTGTTCTGTGGCGGCATCTACATCGCCATATACGAACTACACAACACACTGACTTTACGCAAAATCCTGCATCGCGCAAGCAGAGTTTACCGCGCAACTAGCATATATACAACATCCCGTAATTAACCGTCGGACATTGCCACAGACACAGCCCACCAGACATGACACCCGTCTGGTCGGAGGATCCTAGAAAAGAAAAGAAAAAAGAAGAGAAAAAAAGGGTTTATATGGAGGATGAGTGAACTTTACTCCCTGTTCCTCATGCATCTATAGTTCTTTTAGTTTTTCTTTGTGTCATATGCCACAATTTCTTTTGCAACTTCGTTAGTCTCGTATTTGACACCCTGGATTTTACCAAAATCCAATTTTGGATATGCGTTGTAAAAGGGAATGGTATTTCATACGTCACTGTTTCTAGGTCAGTGATTGATTCTTTTTTCAATTTGGTCTAGAATTTTAGAACTACATTCTGGTGAAAACTATTCGTTTTTTTTTCTTGCATCTGTTTTCAAACGTTATAGGTGATGAAATTCATTTGATATTTTAATGGGATATATGAACTGTGTTCGCGCGAAAAAAACAACGATAAACAATAATTGTATATTTTTTCTGATATTTTCTAAATAATAGTCAGAATAAGACGCGGGACAAATGGATTTGTAGCTAGGAAATTAATAAAAACGCACAATTTGCACGACACGGCGAGTGTGCGGCAATTATCGCGTGAAGGAAATAGATGAGCTGTCCATACGATAGTTAATATTACCTGATGTAAACCGAATAAGTCATATAATACTCGTTTCAATGTAATGAAATAGGTCACTATACTTTCAAACCTATTCGTCCAATAGCAGTGGTTGCTGATCAATCTGCTAGACTTTTGCCCAACTATGTTGGGGTCGGCTTCCAGTATTATCGGATGCAGATGAATACCAGTATTTTACATGGAGTGATAGCCAATCCGATCTCCAAAATTCAGTTGCTGGGTAACACGATACCCCTTACATAATCAAATGTTTCCACTACAGGGACACAGGCCTAATCGCTGTGAGAGGGAGTGGGCCGTAATCCACCATGCGGGCCCAGTGCGGGTTGGTAGATGTCACATGTCTTCGAATTTTTGGTTCTAGGACATCTCGGTTTCCTCACGATGTTTTCCTACACCGTTTTGAGAGCAGTGGTGATGAAATATTTTACGCTAAGTAATGCGCCTGTCCGGGTTCGAACCTACGACTTGCAACTCGTAAGTCGCGGCCGTTACCACTGGGCCACCACTGCTCCTAGCACCGATGCCCCTTGGTAAAACTGATTGTCATACTTTTGGCCTCTTCTTAATACAGCAGCTTACTATAGCAATGGAGGTCTGAGTTTTCGATTATCCCCTAGATTTATCAAATTGATTTACTCTATAATCGATCTTCAACTGCCTTATTGGTCTGGCGTTGGCAATCGCGACCTAATTATATTAAATTCCCAGGTTGGCTAAAGTCTCATATTTAAAGTCTGATGCGGCCTACCATGGGCCTACCCAAATGTCCTTTCCTTGGTATTGTTCATCGAGTCGTTGAAGTCCTTAAGTTCGAACCAAAAATTCGAAGACTTGTGATATCTACCAACCCGCACTGGGCCCGCGTGCTGGATTACGGCCCACTCCCTCTCACAGAGAGGAGGCCTGTGTCCCATCAGTGGGAACATAGACTGATTATGTAACCCGGAGCCTATTGCTATCCTATTGCCATCAACCGGGCACAAATCCAGGATTTGTGCCCGGTTGATGGCAATAGACTCGCCCCCTATTCAATGGGATTTAAACATAAGTAGTGAAATGTGGGTGTACTATAAGCTATAACATAACTCGGGCTCACCCTTTGGGGAATACGGGCGTGAGTTTATGTATGTATATTACCAATACAACCTAAAGTATTAAGGTGAATCGGCAGTGTCGCGAAATCTAACTAAGAATATGAATCGTGAAATTCATATTCTTAGTTAGATTTGTTCTCTAGGAACAAATCTCTTATGGAAAAGTTCTTATGGAACAAATTTAACTAAGAGAGATGTATTATAGATTTTAATTCTATAAATACATATTTGTTATGGTCGCGAATCATGTTTTGATCAAGAAACCACCTAACACTGATCTGCAAATTGCAAAAAGCGTAAGGAAATTTGAATTGGCGGGCTGCCACTGCGGACGCTGACAACACCTAAACCGCGGTCACTATCAGATTGCATAGAAAAGAAAGAGATGCGCGATGACACAACGCTTGTAATTTATTGCAAAATATGAAGCAATTATCTATTTACTCAAAATTGAGTTGAGCAATTGAAAATAAAAAACAACTAAGTTCTGTATTCAAGTAAGACGTTCTTGTTATTAATTAAATACGTAACGTATGTTCATATTGAATGCATATATTTTGGATTAGAACTCAAGGTAAGAGGTTAGTTTTACGTTAGTTTGTATCGATTTTTTTTTTTCAAAACGTGTTTTGGTAACAAACAAGCTCTGGGAAATATGTTCAAAATTAACATATATTTTTTCCGTTACCACACACTATACAGATTTGGCAATTTTTTTCTTAAGAGAAGCCTATTTTGGTCAATTGGGTCGTGTCAGTGCCGTAAAGAAACATCAATCCACAACAATACATTCAACATAACATTATAACCTGCATAAGAGTAGCGGTCGTGCGACTCTAGTTATCCAATCGATGTAAAGTTACATTCCATCTGTAGCCGCCATTATGATTTCTCGCTCCATTTGTGGATCACGAAGCGTTTTGACTTTTTTTGATGGTTATTGTTCTGTTTTGATCACGTTTGTGCAGTTAGTGGGGTAGGTAGAGTGGTTTGCTACTTGTTCTTAGTATATTAAGTGATTGTAGATCTAGACTAAGGTGGGATTTTATAATGGTGTCTAACGTCATTAAAACCTGGGATTATGATAGTTATTCAATTATCATATTTATTTAATACTTTTTGAGGGTTCTGTACCCAAAGGGTGCCAAACGGAACCCTATTACTACGCCTCCGATATCCGTCCGTCCGTCTGTCTGTCAGCGGGCTGTACCTCATGACAATTCATACATTAGGTAGACAGTTGAAATTTTCACAGATTGACATAACACATAACATCACGCCTTGTTTCCCTGAAGATTTGGGCAGAGATGTACCTGTAGTATACCCACATTTCACCAGTTATGTTTAAGTCTCATGTAATAGGGGGCGAGCCTATTGCCATCAACCGGGCACAAATCCAGATTCCAGACTGCTACTGAGTAATTCCAGATAGAAAAATACAATAACACTTTGCCCGACCCGGGAATCGAACCCAGAACCACAAGCTCAGCAGTAGCGCTTGCGACCACTAGACCAACGAGGTGTCACAGATTGTGTATTACTATTGTCGCTCTAACAACAAACAATACAAATGTAATAAAGTTAATAATTAAACGGGGTCCCCCTTACAATAAACGTGTTTTTTTCAGCGTTTTTTGCTCGATCTTAATACGGTACCGACGGAACCCTTCGTGTGTGAGTCCAAATTGCACTTGTCCGGTTTTTTGCAGAACTTTTCTACTTTACTCACCAATATTATACATTATAAGTATTTTAAAGGCATACTCTGTAGGTATTGAAAACAATTACAAGATCTATTTCTGGGGAAAAGCATTCTTAAAAAGTTACGACACCAACGTTCAACCTAACTCACAAAATAACAAAACCATTTTCCTATACATCAATAACATTTCTTATCTGTCCTCCTAGACCTACCTACATCCACCCTCCACTGTCAGCTTCCCAAAAACATTTCATAATACACCCCTCCCATTCACCATCCTGACTTGTGAATTTGTGACGTCAGCGCCACTATTGAAGACCTTACTGACGTTTGACGTCACCTCATTGTACTCGTAGTATGCTATTCACTTGTGTTCCAAGAAGTAAATGCGAGATAACAAGAAATGGCTCTCATTTCCTCTCGGTGAACGTACACAGTTCTCCAATTTCCGTGTTCAATGTGTAAGTTCTTGGGTATGTCTGAGGCTTGTTTGTTGTGGGGGGGTTCTGTGTGGCAACATTCTGTTACCAACATCTGAGTAGGTTTTTAATTATTAAAGATGTGTTCTATATTGGGAAATAAGTTTGTTTTTAAAATTAAAATTGTTAGGCGACGATTCGATAGCTACGAGTAGTTAATAATAATTCGACGCCCTTAAAAAGGTGGCTAGGACAGACTGGATGCGGAAGGTGGAGGACAGGGTGTTGTGGCGCAGCCTGATAGAGGCCTATGTCCAGCAATGGATTGTTATAAGCTTTTTATTTTATGTTTTGGGGTAAAAATTATCAAATAACTTCTCCCGCTCTGAGCGGAACGGGAGGGTGTGTTAGACTCTTACGAGTACTAAAACCCACCCGTGTTCCTCTCGTTGCCTGTGTGGCCAGGGGCCTCGGTAACACTTTCGGATTGGTATAGGCTGAGTTGATTGATTGATTCGATAATTGAACGAGAATCGAGACTGAAATTACAAGGACGTGACAAGTTTAGGCACATTTCGTTACATGAGAGAGAAGAAAGATATAACTCTCTCACACACTAAATCTCTCTTATTCTGTACTAGCTGTTGCCTGCGACTTCGTCTGCAATCCAGGATAAAAAGTAGCCTCATGTCCTTTTCCAGGTCCCAGGCTACATAACTGTTAAATTTCGTTCAGCGGTTATAGTGTGAAAGTGTAACAAACAAACAAGCAAATAAACTCACTTACGCATTTATAATATTAGTTAGGATTTTTTAAGAAGTTTTACTTTTATCACGTGTATGAAGCTACAAGCGCAAAAGTCCATTTGAATTCGATTAGGATAAAATGGTAATATCGCCATAATTAGGTACTTCATTAGCAGATCGCAGTCTGATGTTATTAAAAGTAAGACAACATTACAGTCCTTGTGACAAAATGTACAAATTAAGTACAACACGGCCTGTGTTGAACTTAATTTGTACGTTCTGTACACACTGTCCTCCCATACCTGTAATTTTAAAACATTGTAAAAGTCAATTATTTTTAAAAGAGTAACCGTGGAGTTTCTTGCCGACTCTCCTACATAGAAAACGATTAACTGGGACCGTGCACCTAGCTTCTGACGTTTCATAAATGCCCAGGTATACAGGGTGTGGCGGAAATATGGAAAAAGATGGTTCAAATTGCGGTATATGATAGCTGAATATACGGTGTATCGACCCCTTAACGTTGGACCACTATTTACGCCACATCCTGTATATGTGAATAAAAAATATTACTAATTGTAATAAACATACGGTTGTCTAAGATATTTCTCTATTTGTCGTCATCTCGGTAGCCACCCCTACCGAGATGACGACAAATAGAGAAGTATGGAAGAATAAGACATGTTGCGCCGAACTCAAATTAACTGGAATAAGGGCAAAAAACTGATAATTTATTTATGTTTATATTATGGAGTTGTCTTTTTTCAACACAGACAGGGGCAGAGATTGAGTTGCCTTTTCTTTACTGAAAACCACTACTGATAAACGAAAAATTTTAACAAATACCAAGTACCCAATACTGTTTTATTAGATAACGTACCGTATACCATTAACGAAAAGATATAACAGTTACAGTTAAGGGTCGAATAATCGCCGTTGACCTTGGCCATACCGAGCGTGCGCCGGCCGCGCTCGCGACGCGCGACCGTGCGGTTTCATGGGCAATATTAATTTTTAGTAACGAAAATTATAATATTTGTAAAAATCACAAATAAAATTATAGGTAATAAAATAGTATGTTCACACAAAAAAATCATGAAAATATCTTAAGTAGTTGTAAAACTAATACAGTTTTTGATGCTTTGGGTAGACATTCCTGAATTTATTTCATAACGTATTTTATTACAATACTTAAATATGCAAATATAGAATTGATGTGTATACGTTCTAGTTTAACATACATTTTTTACATAACTTACTTGCATTATATGATTATATGAAACGTGTTTTGGTAACAACCAAGTCCTTAGAAATATGTTCAAAATGAACATAATTATAATTTTTCCGATACACGACAAGCCTATTTTGGTAATTTGCCTCTTGTCAGCGCCTTAACACATGTTTTGGCAAATAACACGCAAATGCTCTGTGTACTCGAGTGAGGATAAGTTTCGGGAATAAATTTCGGCGTTTTCAGGAGAAATGGTATCACTGTTTTAATGGTGCAAATAAGTTTGAAATAAGAGTTGGGTGTTATTTTATCTTTTCAAAGTATTTGTAATACACTTATTTATAAATCATTTCCTTTAGTAGACGTATTTTTAATCGCAAAATGGTATCATGTTGCCAGTAGCCCGAGCCCGTATTTCCTTAAGAATTGTTTACATAATTTGGGCAATAAAATACTTTCCTTTAGAACTCTTCTGAAAATTATTATGTAAAACACGATCGAGACATTTTTAAAGTCCTGTTAAGTTTTTCACAACATCCTATGGAAAACACAATTTTCACCTTTATCAACAAATCATGTTTGTGCCCGGTTGATGGCAATAGGCTGGACCCTATTACATGGGACTTAAACTTAACTGGCGAAATGTGGGTGTACTACAGGTACACCTCTGCCAAACCCTTCGGGGAATACAGGCGTAATGTTATGATGTTATGTAATGTAGCTAATCCCTCAGAAGAGGTTTTGCTAAGACGGTTCTTATTTTGCTAAGACGGTTCTTGTTTTGCTAAGACGGTTCTTGTTTTGCTAAGACGATTCTTTTTTTTTTTGTCGCTTAATTATATTTTAATTACTTGTTTATTTTTATGTATAAAGAGTGGAATTGTAGAGCAGTGGTGGCCCAGTGGTAACGGCCGCGACTTACGAGTTTAAGATCATAGGTTCGAACCCGGACAAGGCGCTTTACTTTGTTTAAATTTTTCACCATCACTGCAAACGGTGAAAAAACAGGAAAACATCGTGAGGAAACCGGTATGTCCTAGAGTCAAAAAATCGAAGACATGTGACATCTACCAACCCACACTGTGCCCGCGTGGTGGATAACGGCCCACTCCCTCTCACAGAGAGGAGGCCTGTGTCCCAGCAGTGGGAACATTAAAGGCTGATTATGTATGTTAAAATTTATGTACAATGAAATTATTTGTACTCCCCGTCACGTGTCCATTATATTCATTAGAAAACCAGCATCAGACAGCATCTGTCGGGCATTAATGCTGAAATGGACCTTCTTGACACACACCATTGTTATTAAAACATTATTGTATTTTGTGTTTCACGAACTGCGTCTAATTAAACGTTATTCTTTCTTTCAAATAATGTCAAACTCTCCGTGATCAATCTAATTTAAACTCACTTTGTTCGCCCAATTTGTACCCTGCCTCACAACGCTAGTTATTACTGTGTCCTCAAATGGGGACGTTTGGCATCCACTCGGTAAACAGCTGCGGGCAATGTCGCGAGTGGCCGGTAGTGATAGGGTTAAGCGCTGTCTTGACAAGCTGTTTAGTGGGGTAATAAGTATACCAGCTGACTTGAAATTAAACGTAGTATCAGTTAAGCAGTTTTAAATAAAATTGTGTAATTATATTATTATTAGTCACGTGAACGAAGCTTGATAAGTATGGAAGCGAAAGGTACTGAATTTTCTGCGTAAGTCAAATTTTGTATTCATTCATCCATTATTCACACCTTTCTCTGGAATGCTGTGAGTATAGATGGTAGAGTTTTCAAATATCTTGAATTCTTCTTTAATTTTATAACTTCAATAGATACTTTTAGTATCAAGTTAGTACTTTGATTAGGTTTAGCGTTAATCTGAAAGCCTACTATTAGATTAAAATCAAGACAGGGTTAAGGACCTTCATATTGTTATACCCAATCTATAGTGACCTCGGAATATATCAAAATAATATCTGGGGTAAACACACAGACGATCCAATGCCAATAAGTTCGACCTAAGCAATATTAATTATTTGGTACTCGTCTTGATCATTGAGTCGTGTTTGATAACTGATATCAAAAGAAGTGGTTTTACTGAGGACTCCACTGATTCATTCTGATATACAATCAATATATCTAATGAACATTGATACCCGATTTCTGAACTGATAATTTGAAGTTGAGAACAAAGAAGCCCGCGCAATTCAATTTTTGTTAAAAAAGTAAAGAAATTTTGAATTTCGAGGGCCACCTTGAAGGAATTATTACCTCAAATAAGACTTTAACAAGTTCTCAACTTCAAATTCTCAATTCGGAAACCGGGGAGAAGGAAACTTCTGGTTATACCTACGTATTTGGGATTTCATAGCTTATTCATAGAGAGTCCTTAACAGTTATTGCAGATTAGTTTTTATGGACAAATTGTGATTAATAAATACTTATCGGTTATCGTCCATTCAGGACATTATTTTAAGAGTTGAGTAATAATGATCTGAAATGAATGTCGTTTGTACAATGGATTAATTATTAGCTACCTACAACAATCATTGAACTGCGCACTAGTGTAATTGTTAATGCACATTACATGTAAATAGTTCGCAGTAACTTTCCTATTACGTTTTACTGAAATTTTCCTAGAAGAAAGAATAGTAAGGAAAAAAAATGTTTTTTCTGCAGAAACAAAACGCACATTACAAATAAAAATACATAAATTACACACACACAAAGTAGCCAAAAGGCTCGTATTTATCAAACAAAAGTTTGAAATTTGACAATGTTGTCTATTGCTGGATGTCAGGGTAGGTCACAATTGAATGAAAACTGAAGGGCCAAAGACAATACACATTGCGTAATTACTCTGTGTTGTGACACTGGCAAATTATGACACAACAATAAAAATAAAAATGTGTGTATACATATAGGTTTATCTGAAAATCAACTGAAAATAAAAAAAAACTTTTTGTTCCGCAAAATTATTATTAATTATAAACTCGCCCTCGAATTAATTGCATACTTCGTTGTGTACTTGGGCATTTATTTCGTAAAATATTTTACTTTCCATTTCTTCTAGCGGACTAAGTTTTATGTATCCCTAGAACTACAATTTTTAAGGTAGACTTACATAGAAGTAACAATGTGCTATTTAAAATTAAGACCAAAAATCTGGATTGTGCCTCCCATCCAACCGCGCCCGGGCCGCGCGCGTTGCTGTGGAAACATTATAAGCTGATTATGTTATGTTATGTATCTAACCGCGCGCAAGCCAAGCGAGCGAAGCGAAAGGTGCCGTGACAGTGGCCGGCGAGCGCTACTTCCGAGTTGCTCGCAGCTATGCAGGCTTTTTAGTATTAGCGCAAGTTACGAGTTCACAATTTGTCGATTTCCCATGGATAGATAATAAACTATCGAAAAATAATGCGATAAATTGTAAATGATTTGCAGTTAATAATTTTTTAACAGTTTATAATCTAACTGAAATAATAACGCCAGATTATAAACTAACGAAGTTCATAATTATACGGTGACATACCTTTATTTTAATTTTGAATATCAGATGAGACAACGACTGTCAAATACTTAGACTTCGATTATTAATATCAGATGTGACAGCGACTGTCAAATACTTCGATTATTCAGGAGTGACATTTCCGAAGTGCGGGGAAAGTGTATTTATAGACCGGCAATTTAGAAGACTGGAGTGTAGGCGGGTAATTTGAGAATTCCTTTTAGTAATATAAATCTTTCTCGAGCATTGGTATTTTTATAATGTTCTATAAATAGTAGCATATTGTTTGAACAAATTAGGAAGAAAAGGTCAAAATTAACTAAGTTATGTAAAATATTTTAATTATTTATGTAATAATTGGCACGCCGTAAGGTAGACTGTAGCCGATCTCATTAATTTATGTACAATAAAATTCTTATTCTGACTCAAACTTAGTGACGTAAAATCATAGAATTAACACACTACAAAGGATAATCGACATCTTTGTGTGCATTTGATATAAAATAAAATGTTTATTTCTGTAAGTAGATCATCTAAGACACTTTTAAAAGTCAAGTTGGTTAAAATAGAGATGGCGCTGGCATTTTCTAGCTGACTGATATCTGTGACGAAATTCCGAATCAAACCCAAGAGGTCTCTTTAAAGTCCATACATTATATAGTGAATTGGTCAAGGACAGCTAATAAGACACATTTGATTTTCTATTGTTTGACTCCGAATCGGTGTCGCGCGGGGCTTAACAGGTTAATATGTCAAACTGTGCATGCCATGTCTGAAAGGGCTGTGTGAAGAAAGAGCCATTGCAGCTTGCATTGCATTGAGTTGACCTGTCCCAGTAGGTGGCACGCATGCATCAGTCATCGACCCGACCCACCACAGGACGCTACAGATCTGCAGGACATTTGCGTAGACCACGCCCGACAATTATATTAAGTCATTGTGTTCTATCAAGCCTGCATGACACTCACGCATATGCGGTGGTTACTCTACCTGTCTACTAAATCACTAAACTTTTTTCTCATTGTCCTACAAAACAAAGACCTCGAAATAAAAAAAAAAACAAAATCAAAAGTCATTTATTCAAACTAGGCTGTAAATCAGCACTTTTCGAACGTCAAAATTACATAAGACAGTCTCCCAAAACGCCCACCCTTCACCACTTCCTAGTGCTTTAGCTAGGAAGAAGAAGTGGCCAACAAACTCCCCAGCAGCGGTCGATTCATCGATGTCCCTAACTAGTGGTCACGGCATCCGGAACGTATCAGATTGGTCCAGTCTGTTGTTGCACAGGAAACCGCGGTTTACGATCACGTGTCGAGCCCATGGCCATTAAATTGACATCATTAAGGACCTGTTTTGTTCGTGATTGAGAGAACTTTGTACCAGGATAACACGTGTAAGAAGATGTCTCGGCTGGGAAAGGTTTGAACAATAGTTCTTTGGAGGTCTAGTGACAATTCCTATCATTATTATTATTTGACATGTGACCGGAAGAGTGCGTGTAGTTTGTAACAGGATTGATTACATAGCCATAGAAGATATTATGAATATTTATGAACTAAGTTTCAGACGAAATGAGGGCATACTATAGGTACACCTCGGGCTAACCCTTCAGGGAATAAAGTCGTGATGTTATGTATTCAATGATATCCATATCATGTTATTTGTGAACTAGCAACAAGCAATGTCCATCATTATTGCTTAGACAATTCATGCTCAGGAAGAGTGAACTCGATCTTGGTACCAGGATAACACAATTAAGAAGAGATCGTGCAAACATTGTTTTGAAAAATGTTTTAATTAAATTCTATAGTGCTAATATGCCCCAAAAAAATCACAATTTTTTTATTCAATCGATAAGTGCCATAAAAATGCATTTAAAATTTTACATTTTCAAATTTCGCGCGTAGGTTGACAAAAACGCTGGACGCAGTGGACGCCATGTTGCTCTGTGTCCATGACTTCACTTGGCTATGTAAACAAATGCGCTGATCTATTATCAAACTATCAGTTGACAGTTGACACGTTTTAGTTTACATAGCGGTATAACGTAATAACATGGCGGCTACTATTTCATGGTTTTTTAATAAATTAGAAAAACTGAAAACGTTGAATTGAATTTTAAAATTTATTTTGTTGTTTTATGAACTAAAACTAACATTTTCCGACTCCTTTTTGACTAAACTATCTCAATAATATATTTATAGATTTTTTCTCGTATATAATAAAATACCCTATTCATGCTCGGGAAGAGTGAACTCGATCTTGGTACCAGCAGGCTTAGCATGACACTCTCTATTTCTTCTAAGAATAGACACGGCTCTTTCTATACAAAGTGACATTTTGTTTCTCCATTTTTGACACCTCACCGTAGAAATCCTTCTACAATCTGTCATTTTGTCTTTCGTTTCTAACGATCTTTGTCTAGGTCCTTTTTTATGTAGAAAGATTTCTATGGTGGGATGTCAAAAAAGGAGAAACGAAATGTCACTTTGTATAGAAAGAGCCGTGTCTATTCTTCGAAGAAATAGAGAGTGTCATGCTAAGCCTGCAGGATAACATAGTTAAGAAGAGATCGTGCAGACATTGTTTAAAAGGGTATGTCTTTAATCAAATTCATTAATTCCTATATTACTTTTCTAAAAATATTATTGAACACTCTAATACTTGTGCCGATTCCCTTGTTCACAAACTAAACTAAATTTAAGTTCAGTGCATCTTTTTCTTTCTATTTCATTAAGAAAAGGACAGAAGATAAATTTTAGTTTAGTCCTGTCAAATTAATCAGCGCCTGTCACTATTCCATACAGGTTTAGACGTGATTAAAAACTTGCCTACTAAAATTAAGTCAACTTACACGTCAAGCGCTGATAAATTTGACAGGACTAAACTAAAATTTATCTTCTGTCCTTTTCTTAATGAAATAGAAAGAAAAAGATACACTGAACTTAAATTTAGTTTAGTTTGTGAAGAAGGGAATCGGCACCAATGTCAAATAATTTATTGTTTAGGGTCTAAAAATACTAAATAGCTATGTAACTGCGAGGAACTTGGATATAGCGGTTGGTCACAGTTCTAACCTAACCTAACCTATTTGGTAGGGGTGTCCTGGCTTAGTTACTGCGACCAACCATAACAAAAGGCCAGAAAGTTAAAAAGAGGCTCAATTATTTTAAAAACTGTGCATTATTAGAAGCACATTTTTTTTTTACAGGGTTATTTAAATATTTCCCGTTTAAAAGTCTACGGCAAACGTAGACTATCGTCTTATAAGTAGTCGAATTACCAAACTTTCATGCAATAAAACTACATCAAAATCGGTTTATTAGTTTTTTTGACATTATTTGAAAAGATTTTATGCGACCACTTATCTTTTAAAACCTACTTCATGCTTCAAAGCGACTCTTGGCGAATAATCACTGAGCCTTGAAATTCCCCATCGTTTTCATACATCGCAAGTTAAATGGGTTCAGTTCATCGTTTCAGCTGAAGCAGGCGTTAAATTTACTTTTCAGCTTCAGACCAAGAAGTTAGACCGAAAATAAGACATAATCTGCGTTTATCATTGTCGTCTAAAAATATTACGGTCTTGGTCTATTTTTGGTCTAGGTTGATTCCACAGTTTGGATAGGTTTTTGTTTATTTTATAAAGTTTTAGGTTTCCAAAAATAATCCGTGTTCTACAAAATATGTTGTTTTTTAGTTTGTGCTAAATAAATGTAATTTTCTTTCTTACAATTTTTTTGTGGTAAAAAAAACTTGATCTCAAAATGCAGCTCGCGCTTTTTGACGTTGAGGTTGCATTTGTCACGCACACATGAATGCTACCTAAAAATCATTCTTCCAAATTGCGACGGTCATTGATTTATATCTAAATAAATCAAGACAAAAAATATGCCTCTTTTACAACTTCCCCACATATAAATCATTACGACATAAATAACACTGGGATTTAGTATCAGCACTTACAACTCTGCTTAGCCATTACATAAGCAAACATCGAAAATCAACCACAAAGATCACAAATCGACCATAAAACGATGTGCGGATAATAAAAGTAGTGTTGCCAGGTTATGACGACGAAATTCTCCCCAATTTCCGGGTGGCCGTCGTAAAGCGGGAGGGGTGGGGGCAAAACAATTTTATTGCCTGGCCACACTGCTATCGATGTTTATAGCCCACTACACTGGCGGCAGCTACTTTTATTGGTTGTTACACGATGTACACTTTAACCTATTGTGAGAATAGGTTTGAATGTTTTTTTTGTCCTTATCTGCAGCTTTGTAGAATGGCCAGGGAAATTGCAACACTATGTAAGTGTGGGTACCATATTGCCTATATCTGCTGCAAAGCATTAATGTGTTTCAATTTGAAGTACGTCTCGGTTTACAAACCGAACGCATATAACCCTAATCTCTTCAAAGTGAGAGTGAACAGGCTTCTTCTGGGTAAGCTCGCTCCATCGTCGACTTTGTTTCTGTCGCCTCTGACATAGACTAAGGTCAAGAGCAAACCCATCACAAATAAAAAAAAAAAAAAAAACACGTTACTTCCAATTTAAAATCTGATTGACTGTTATAATTCAATGACAAGCAGATCACGTATTCGGTGGATTTGACCTATGAAGTTGTAGGATGCACATTCCGATTTTTCTAACTTAGCGCTTGGAGCTGTCAAAGTCGTAGGTTGTGTTGAATTCACCCCGCCCGCTTACCTCCTCAGCGCCACGGCGACGCCTCTTCGACGACGGTCTACGCAACTCGTGTCGTCCGCTTAGTTCTGTCATATTATTCGTTAAGTTGTTGTTACTGTTCTATATACCAAAGATATAAATATGTCTAGAGTGCATGTCAAAGCTGTGAATTCGCCGAAAATATTGCGTCCAACTGTTGGCCGCAATATGCATGTAAACTAGAATAACAGCACAATGACGGGGCGCGAGTGTAAAACGTAGCTGTCGAGCACACCAGCCTAGCACAGTTGGCTTGTTTGTTTTAGTTCTTTTGCAGCGTAACCCTCTATCTAGACATATAAATAATCAAAGATAATATACATACACTGTAATATTTTGACGTTGACAGGCGCACAGTTAGAAAAATCGTATTATACAGGTTAAACTTAATATCAGTTGCGCGAACTGTCAGTTCAGTAAAGCTTTGTTTACCAAAGCAGTAAATGGTCATACGATAACGGTTGTCCAAACACAGAGTGTTTTTTGATACCGGTGCATCCGCAGGACAAGGTGAATCCGCAGTGGTAGCCCGCGAAATTGAAACTTACGTTTTTCGCAATTTGCAAGTCAGTGTCAGGTTGTATCTTGATCAGAATATGATTCGCGACTCAAACTCAAACTCAAACTCAAAGCATTTATTTCAATTAAACCATTTACAGGCACTTTTGAATTGTCAAGGAGTCGGTCAGTTAGAAATATGAAGCTAGTTGCCCATTCCAAAGCGTAGTAGGTACCTATGGAGAAGAACGGGCAAGAAACTCCATGGACACTCTTTTAAATTAAATTGATACATAAAGATTAGTATAAAAATAATGTTGAAATTATAACCAAATGTGAGGACGATGTAAAATAAACCATAACAAATATTTATTTACAGAATTATAATCATTAGAATCATTAATACATCTCTCTTAGTTATATTCGTTCAATAAGAACAAATCTTTTACGTAAAAGTTCGTATGGAACAAATCTAACTTAGAGACATATATTATAATTCTGTTAATATATATTAGAGAGCAGTGATAGTCCAGTGGTAACGGCCGCGACTTTCGAGTTGTAGATCGTAGGTTCGAACCTAGACAGGCGCTTTACTTTGTGTAAATAATTTCATCACCACTGCTCTCATAATGGTGAAGGAAAACATCGTGAGGAAACCGGCATGTCCTAGAACCAAAAATTCGAAGACATGACTGTGACATCTACCAACCCGCACTGGGCCCGCGTGGTGGATTACGGCCCAGTCTCTCTCACAGAGAGGAGGCCTGTGTCCCAGCAGTGGTAACATTATAGGCTGATTATGTTAGTATATATTTGTTATGGTCGCGAATCATATTTTAATCAAGATAGTTACAATCTGACACTGACCTAAAAATTATAAAAAACGTAAGAAAATTTGAATTTCTTAATGTCAAAAACTGGCGTAAATTATAGATTTTCAAGACGACTGGTATTATGTGACGGCCGCCACTTTTGGAGAAAACCGTAGCTTAAGTAAAACTGTTATAAAAATACAGCCTTATTGTCCCTAGCCGTAAAACAATAAAAGAAAAGAATGCATGCATGTTAGTCGTAACCCTGACCTGCTTAAGAAAAAGTCGCGCCATTTCTCTCCACATGAAGCACTTACCTACCATACCTATACCATTCGATGGAATGGCACAACATTTCGATAAATCATAGCTTTATTTTATGGTGTAGAGCTATGTCATAGCTTGGTACTTAAATCGAACAAAACTGTCGAGAAAATAACTACTTTATTAAGTACATTAAAAGCCATATCGAAATCATTTTTTTACTAACTACTTTTTGAAGCTAACTACTTAGGGCGACCCCAATTCCCTAACACACTTTCATGATGTTATTGAAAGAAATTGCTGATCCATTGCTCCATATGTTTGAACAATTCGTCTGCTTGACAACGTAAATAAGGCAATGGATTACCATTTTGACATTTTTTTTTAACAAAGCATTTTTTTTTTTGGATGGGAAATCATCAAATAACTTCTCCCGCTCTGGGCGGAACGGGAGGGTGTGTCAGACTCTTACTGACTAAAACCCACCCGTATTCCTTCTTGTTGCCTGTGTTGCCAGGGGCCTCGGTGACCCATTAGTACCTTCCCGCGACCCCGGCAGGCATCGGCCCTAGCGGACCCCTACATTATGCTGACGACATCTCTTTGAGGCGCGCGTGGAATACGACGCGCCGTCGACCCGGGCTTGGTCCTTACCGGACGGTGAGCTACCCATTGCTCACCGTCCGCAAAGGATTTGTTTTTAAATCGCCTCCTCTTAAATCTTTCTTCTTGACTTCTAAGCCCAGAATTATAGTAACTAGTTAAAGAAAAAACTGAAGATTTTCACGAAAAACCAACAAAGCAAAAATGTATATAAGCGAAATGCATTTATTTCATTTTCCTCAAGCAGTGTCATTAAGCCAAGAAGCGTCTCATTCCGCAGTACTTAATAAATAACGGTCTGGCGCAAAGTTAGTACAAGGTGTAAAGTACTTCACGTAGACGTTAAACTGAACTGCGCACATGGTTTTAATGGCTCTCTGAAGGGCGTTTGAGTGACAGTAAATATCTTTTGTTGGAGTGTTAGGTTTTAAAACTCAAATTTGAATAACTGCTGGGACACAGGCCTCCTCCCTGTGAGAGGGAGTGGGTTCTAACCCACCACATAGCCCCAATGTGGTTTGGTAGATGTCACATGTCTTCGAATTATTAGTTCTAGGACATGCCGGTTTTATCACGATGTTTTCCTTCACCGTTTTGAATGCATTCGTGATGAAATAATTGTAAATTATTAAAGTAAAGCACCTGTCAAGGTTCGAACCTACGACCTACAACTCGTTAGTCGCGTAACTTTTAGCGTGCTCACACACGTCAGACTTTTTGTAGAACCGATTATCGGGCCGGTTCAAATTCTATACGAGCGACTTTTTGTAGAACGTGTGCGTTGCACTATTGCCATCAGTACCTACGTCCTATTTTTCTCGTACAAAAATCGGTCACCGATTATCGGACGTGGGTGGGGGCAGCCTTAAAAGAATTTACTGGTAAATTATGGGTAACAAAGGAGAATGGCCAAAAAAAGTGAATGAAAAAACCCAGTATAGAAAGAAAAAAAAACCGGCCAAGTGCGTGTCGGACCACGCACAATGAAAATTTCCGTAGTTGGGATGAATTTATCCCAAAAATAAACAACTTTATAGTTGAAAAAATGTTCTCCCATACATCGATATACGTCACGGTGAATTCTCCAACAGCAAATGTAAGTTTAGTCGCAAAAAATATTGTTAAAAGTGATAAAACTAGTAATAAGCGATTTTCGGACTTTTTCCTTTAATGCGGCTGTAAGGCCTTGCTTTTTGCCAAATTTCATAATTCTAGGTCAATGGGAAAGTAAGGGTTTTGATTTATTTGCGAGTATCAAAATATGTCACATATATGGACGTATTTTTTTCTATATTTTTCTTTCTATTGCGTTGATTTAGAAGCTTGCTTTTTTAGAGGTATAAGGAACCGTAGACTTATGTATTTGATATTAATTTCAACTCGATACCTTCTCGCGTTCCTGAGAATAAGGTCTTGATAGACAGACAGACGGACAATGAAGTGATCCTATAAGGTGCCGTTTTTTTTCCTTGAGGTACGGTACCATAAATAGAAAGAAAAGTGCGTTCAGTGGTATCGATTGGATTTGGCTGTAAGGCAAATAGTTTAGATCCTAATGCATTGAGCTTGTTTAAGGTAGACAGTATGTATCCAGTATTTTATACAAGACGTTGTCATAATTATCGCAGTCTTTTAACAATATTTCCAGGTTTCAGTCTACAGTGTTGTTGGAATCCTTCAACTGTTTTTTTAAAAGAAAAATTATTTTTATTTCTGTAAGTAGGTTTGTACAAAAACTTTTACACGTCAGTCATACTTTTAAAATAAAGATAGATCAGGTCGGCGTTTCCTATCTGACTACTCTGAGAAAGGCCGAAACAAACTCAGAGGTCACAGTCTCTTTAAAGTCCAGACATAATCTTGGTCAGATCATGTGAAGACCATGTAAATTGGTGTCTGAAATGGTCCTTTTGAGGAAAGAACCACACAGATTGAGTGGACCTGTCCAGTCAATGCACGCATTTGTCAATAATCGTGCAGCTCAACTCAGAACTTAAGGAGCTCAACAATGTGACGAACAATACCAAAGAAAGAACATTTGGGTAGGTCGCATAAATTACTCAAACTGGCAGACCATGATTAATACTAAATGAGAAAAAAAAAAATAGAACATTACTAATTTGGTTTAAAAAAAGTATTTTTTTTATTTTATCTCTAAAAACGTGACTGATAAATCACGTTCCAGCCATCAGACAAATTGGTATAGGTACATTATCAGAAAATATCAGATAAAAAATAATGTGTATACAACGAGAAATTGACCCCGTCATTAGCGTACGCAGCCACGGAATGGCCGACATCCGGCTTGGCCGCCATTGTTCCACTGATGACCACTTCCGGCTAACATCATTTGACCACGTGACCACTTAATGTCAAGGTTGACGTTTAATCGATAGGCAGCCATTTTTTTGAATTATGGGAATGAAATAAAAATTACACAAGTTTAAGCTTAGCTTGGGCTTAGCCAGTCATTGATTACGGCAATTTAAAAACAATATGGTCATCGTGTTTATTAATCTATGGCCTATAAGTAAATTTGGAAATTATTTACTTTATGTTATTTATTGTAATCGATGAAAAATATCTATGACTAGCTGTTACCTGCATAAGTCTCGATCCTGTGGGAATATCGGGATGAAAGTATCCTATATCCTAACCCTCAGCACAAGTGTCGGGGTCCACTAGGGCCGATGCCTGCCAGGGTCGCGGGAAGGTACTAAAGGGTTACCGAGGCGCCTGGCAACACAGGCAACGGAGGGAATATGGGTGGGTTTTAGTCAGTAAGAGTCTGACACAGCCTCCCGCCCCGCCCGGAGTGGGAGAAGTTATTTGATGAATTCCCACCCAAAGAAAAAGAGGTCATGGTCTACCCATGTGCCAAATGTCATGCAAAGCCGTTCAGCCGTTTTAGCGTAAAAGTGAAACAAACAAACTCATTTTAGCATTTATAATATTAATTAGGATTAAAATGGAGGGGCTCGTGGCTAAGTAATACCAGCCTCAAAGGTCGATCGATCAAGTTAGGCTACGCTTGCCGCGGTTGGTCCGTGGATGGGTGACCATCTTTACATACCAAGACCCCTTCGTGCCTCAAAAAGCACGGTAAGCGGTTAGTCCCGGCTGTCATTGGGATCTTTGACAGTTGATACGGGTCGTCAGAAGCCCGAAAGTTTGACAACCAGTCTTACCAATGGGTATTGTATTACCCAGTAACTGGGTTGTGGTCAGATAGGCAGTTGATCCATGTTAAATACTGATATTCTGGTGTAACCGGTTAGACTGGAAGCCGACCCGAACATAGTTGGCAAAAGGCTAGGTGATGATGATGAGTTAGGATTAAAATAATAATGTTTTGTTGGTCGTTGTTTTGATAATTATTAAAGGATAGATGGTGATGATGAGTTAGGATTAAAATAATAATGTTTTGTTGGTCGTTGTTTTGATAATTATTAAAGGATAGATGGTGATGATGAGTTAGGATTAAAATAATAATGTTTTGTTGGTCGTTGTTTTGATAATTATTAAAGGATAGATGGTGATCATGAGTTAGGATTAAAATAATAATGTTTTGTTGGTCGTTGTTTTGATAATTATTAAAGGATAGATGGTGATGATGAGTTAGGATTAAAATAATAATGTTTTGTTGGTCGTTGTTTTGATAATTATTAAAGGATAGATGGTGATCATGAGTTAGGATTAAAATAATAATGTTTTGTTGGTCGTTGTTTTGATAATTATTAAAGGATAGATGGTGATGATGAGTTAGGATTAAAATAATAATGTCTGAGGTTTTTCTTGACGTCAGTACCTATGAGTTTAGTTCCGCTAGGTTTTAATTACTTTGTTAAAATAATAAACTGTGACGCCTGTAATTCTAGGGTAAAGCAAAGATAAAAAGGTAGTTTGCTGGTGGCGGTGAAAATGACAAAAATGGCTAATAAACTGATGGTCATTATTTTCTGTTTGGACGACATTTTCAGACTCAGTCGTCATTTTTTACTTAATAACACAGTAAATCTTGGCTTTAACAGAAAATGGTTTCTGAAGTAAATAAATTCTCTCTTGAAGAGTTCTTAGAATAGTTCATTTAAATATTCTGCTGTGATAAAGTAAAAATTCTGCCAAAATACCAAGTAATTTCAATTAAAACTCTTCCGTCAAATCTCCATCACAGAAACAAAACTATGCTTATAGTTACCAAAACATGTTTACAGTTCATTGCGTGGCCAGTACGGCAGGTGTCTACCATTACCTATAACAATTATCTGGAAGTAATCCATGTTATGTCAACAATGCTAGGGATCCCATAAATGAGACGAGAAAAATATGAGATGTAAACATCCAAAGATCCTAAATATTTAACGTTTACTGTTTGGTGAATTGAAAATGCATACTTATTCATACTCTGTCTGTCTGTCTATGTCTATGAAATTTGGCACACGGGTAGACCATGACCAGGAGTTATAACTAGTTATAATATAGGATACTTTTTATACCGGTCCGTTCCCGTGGGATGAATTCCGAACACCACGCGGGCGAACCCGCGGGCCAGTAATATCATAAAAGACATGCATGTATTAATTACTTGCTTACTAGCAAGTAATATTTGGTCGCAATACTTTGTGACAACAAGTATATCTTACATAATCCAGCCTATAATGTTCCCACTGCTGGGACACAGGCCTCCTCTTACAGAGAGTGGGCCGTAATCCACCACGCGGGCCCAATGCGGGTTGGTAGATGTCACATGTCTGCGAATTTTTGGTTCTAGGACATGCCAGTTTTCTCACGATGCTTTCCTTCACCGTTTTGAGAGCAGTGGTGATGAAATAATACACAAAGTAAAGCGCCTGTCCGGGTTTGAACCTACGACCTAAAACTCGTAAGCCGCGGCCGTTACCACTGGGCCACCACTGCTCCCTAATGGATATTAGTAACGTTATTATAATATATAATGTATAATGAAAGTATCGTGTTTTCATCTTCATCCATCCACGATCCAGCCACGCATAAGAAAAAATGTATGTGCTACGCATTCCCATACATTTGGCAAGTTTATTTTGATGTCGGACACTTTAGTTCTAAAGTGTCCAATCACCTGTACTTACGAAGACCTAAAAAACGCCACTGATGCCGCGATTGCCGTGGCCACCTGCTGGGCCCAACTCATCTTACATGACATAATATTTTTACCTTTGCCATTGACTCACAAAAAGAAGACGAAGAAGAAGTATATCACTGTTCCGATATCTATTACCTACAGAGTAGATAGAAAATGACACGTTAGAATAGAATAGAATACCATTTATTATGTACACCATAAAAGTTACAGATACAAGGGTCAGGACCTAACGTAATTGCACAACGGAAATGTATCATACTGGAAAAAAAAATGCAGCGCAATATAATTATTAGGGTGTGTGAATATTTTAAGCAGGTGTCTTGCCTAAAATATTCCGACGATTTACAGATATACAATAAATACGTACATACATAAAACGTATTAAAATTATTTAAATAATATATTCAATAATAATCATAAATCTAGTGTTAAGAACAAAAACAGGTGCAAAGAACAAAGAACATAAAAAATATGTTTAAGGAGAGAGATACTGTTACTAGATTTTCAATAATATTCAGGCCTCAACTTTAGCTTCAACAGATTTCTCTTTTTTTTTACCGGAAGACGTAGCGTTGGAACGCCTCCAGCAAGGTAGACCGACGAACTTGTGAAGGTCGCAGGAATCCGCTGGATGCGAGAAGCTCAGAACCGATCGAAGTGGCGATGCTTAGGGGAGGGCTTTGCTCAAATCAAATCATTTCTTTGCTTGAATATGGGTACAAATAACAAAAGTTCTTTAAACCATATCCTACCTAAACAGGTATGCAAATATCTAGGTATTATAATAAAAATATATCTAACATCATTCATTTAACTATTACAAATAATAAAATTAGATTATTTAATTTATTAACTATATAATTCTATTATCATTACCTAACTTAACTTGTTTAGCAGTAGATGTCCTGCCTGTGTTGGTATCTATACAAGGTGTCGTTTTGCATCCTCGTCAAACTTCAGGAGGCTACTATGAAAGACATAAATATAATCAAATAAAATTACGATACCTGTTCAATAATTAATACATACTTGTTTTTTTAGTTATTTAATTTGCACAGTATTTTATAATACACCACTACAGAACAGAATCACTCCGTTGCATATGCGGTAGTGTGTGTGTAAAAGGGCAGTTACAGTGCGGTATGACACGGGCCACGTTTTAACACGAGTATCACACACACGCCGATTTCCGAAAATTAGAAGAAGAAAAAAGACCTAATTATTTTATTATTGATTTGTGTCAAGATTTATTAGCATAGTTACCTCCTTGAATTTGATGAGGATGCAAAACGACACCTTGTATAAAGCACTAAGATAATGCAAATTGTTAAAAAATCGATGTTTCTATTATCAGAAAGGTAGTTCATATTAGACAGTGACGAATCGTTTGCTATCGATTCCTGAATATAGGCAAAGTGGATGTTGAATTATTTAGTATTCTAAGTTAAATTTATCGTTGGCTGACTAAACTCGAGTTACGTTAAGTTGAAATACATGTACCTACAACACTTAAGCGATTACGTAAAAATCGTTACCCCACAAAATACACAAAAATGGAAAATCCAAAAGTGCACGCCTCACAGACAAAACAAGCTGTCGATAAATTTTTAAAATCTAAGAAAACTCATCGACTTTTGTTAATATCTTTTGAACGGTTTTGAGCTTGTTAACGAAAATCAATAGGACTCATCCGAAAGATGATAGAAATTGTGTGTGACGACGTGAATCGTGACGACAAACAGACACACTTCCCGACGGAAAGCACTACACGTAACTTTTGAATTACATTTTTGTTATATATATATCAAAGTATATATATAACCACCTAAAATATATTAATCTTATAATGTCAAGACTCTAGTTTTTGAAACATCCCGGCTAAAATGAATTCCATGTATAATTGAGAGTAGAGAAACGATTCTATGTTGGAAAATTTTGACAAGGTGACATATTATGGAGAATGATTAGAGCACTCTCTTTTAATATGTGGTCCGAAAATACATAGTTTCGAAGATATCATAATACTAACACTAGACTCACGTATGGGAGTGGCGCGAGGAGGCGAAACGCCGGTCGCAACCCAGTGCTGGACACGCCACGATTGCGGCGATAAGTCCACTCTTTGAGAAGTGGCTAGAGAGGCGCCACGGCGTTCTCACCTTCCGCCTGACGCAGGTCCTCGCCGGACACGGCAGCTTCGGGAGGTTCGGGAGCTTCGGGAGGCCCGGGTGTCACCACTGTGTGAATCGCCCGGAGGACACGGTGGAGCATACGGTGGAGGTCTGCCCGGCTTGGGCAGAGCACCGCCGTGGCCTCGTGGAGGCGGTCGGTGGCAGAGATCTCTCGCGTCCGGCCCTGGTTCAGGCCATGGTACGGAGCGAGAGGGCATGGGCAGCCGTCACCTCCTTCTGCGAAGCAGTAATGCTCGCGAAGGAGGAGGCGAGACGGTTGAGGGAAAGGCAAGTTTCGCGCCCTCTCGCCCCTAGCCGCCGCAGGAGACGCCCTGGGCGTCGGGAATCCCGGGCGGATTTCCGGTTACCGTAGGCGCGGGCTTGCGGACGGCGAGCAATGGGTAGCTCACCATCCGCTAAGGACCAGGCCCGGGTCGACTGCGCGTTGTATTCCACGCGCGCCTCAAAGAGATGTTGTCAGCACATATGTAGGGGTCCACTAGGGCCGATGCCTGCCGGGGTCGCGTGAAAGTACTAAAGGGTCACCGAGGCCCCTGGCAACACAGGCAACAGGAATACGGGTGGGTTTTAGTCAGTAAGAGTCTGACCCAGAGCGGGAGAAGTTATTTGATGATTTCCCGGGAACCCAAAAAAAAAAAAACAAAAAGAGTTATGGGATATAAAAAAAGACACCTTGTATATCAATATTTGCAATTTCCCTAAAACAAGATTGTGTACTTTTTCCGACCATGACTTTGACAGTATTTAGATATTCAATTATAAATAATTAAATGACAAAATGCAATTAAAAGCATAAAATCCATTCTGATATTATAAATAATATATTATGTATAATGTGTGTGTGTGTGTTGTGTTTTTGTGTTATGTTATTTTTTTTTTATTATTAGACATGACCAAAGGAAAAATATCATTGGTGATGTTCTTCAAAAAGGTCAGGTGCGTAGTACCTACTCGCAACCGGCGTGCGTGTATGACCAAATGTATGAACGTAAACGAAGCAAAAGGAGTATGTAAGGAGCGTAGCAGGTGGTGTTCTATAGTTTCTGCCTACCCCCATGGGAAGAAGGCGAGAGTTTATGTATTGTATGTAACTCGTAAACGGCTGAACAGATTTGTATGAAATTAAGCGCACAGGTTGACCGTGACATAGTAGGATAATTTTTATCCCTGTAGTGCTTTCCCTTGGGAGGAGCTCGTGGCTAAGTAATAACAGCCGCAGAGTTCCATACGGTGGAGCATACGGTGGAGGTCTGCCCGTCTTGGGCAGAGCACCGCCGTGTCCTCGTGGAGGCGATCGGCGGCCGAGACCTCTCGCGTCCGCCCCTGGTTCAGGCCATGGTACGGAGCGAGAGGGCATGGGCAGCCGTCACCTCCTTCTGCGAAGCAGTAATGCTCGCGAAGGAGGAGGCGGGACGGTTGAGGGAAAGGCACGTTTCGCGCCCTCTCGCCCCTAGCCGCCGCAGGAGACGCCCAGGGCGTAGGGAATCCCGGGCGGATTTCCGGCCACCGTAGGCGCGGGCTTGCGGACGGTGAGCAATGGGTAGCTCACCGTCCGGTAAGGACCAGGCCAGGTTCAACGGCGCGTCGTATTCCACGCGCGCCTCAAAGAGATGTCGTCAGCACAAAGTAGGGGTCCACTAGGGCCGATGCCTGCCGGGGTCGCGGGAAGGTACTTATGGGTCACCGAGGCCCCCGCAACACAGGCAACAGGAAGGAATACGGGTGGGTTTTAGTCAGTAAGAGTCTGACACACCCTCCCGCTCCGCCCAGAGCGGGAGAAGTTATTTGATGATTTCCCACCCAAAAAAAAAAAAAAGAGTTCCATCCATCAGGTTAAGCTACGCTTGTCGGGGGTTTGTCCGTGGATGGGTGACCATCTTTACATGCCGAGACTCCCCCGCGCCTCGGAAAACATGTTAAGCCGTTGGTCCCGGCTGTCATTCGTGGATCTTTGACAGTCGTTAAGGGTCGTCAGAGGCCGCGTCGAATATCGATAAAAAGTCTCTGATCTTTATACCTGAGCTCCATACCAACCGACCTTCACCTCATCACCTGATAAGCTTAACCACATAAATGCCTGACCGTCTGCCAGAACACATCCTCATGTCAACACAGACGGCTGTTCCTGGCGCAGCTGCCAACTTAAGTGCAGCTTTGAAAAAAAACAACTGTTCCACACATATTGACCGTGTAGGTGCACTTTGGCATGAAACAGCTGTTTTTAGAGTTCCGTAGTCAACAAGGAACCTTCGCCATGTCGGTCTGTCTATCCCCGCTTTAGCTCAGAGACGTTTAGTACTAGAAAGCTGTATTTTAGCATGGGTATACATAATAATCACGCCGCCGCCGACAAAGCCACCCTTGCACGATATGGATGATTATTTTTCTCGACCATCCCGTGGTGTGGGGTATCGTTGGATAGTTCATTCAAAAATATTGCGGGTCTGTGAACACCTTTTTTCGATTCAGGGATCCGTTTTCGTAGCTTTAAAGTGCTCATTTTTGTTAGAGTCAAGTGTCCTCCTCCTGCCAGTTAAATGGTTGGTTTTGGATATGTAAAAAAAATCGTGGCAATAGTATATATAACGAAATTAAAATGAAAATATCACAGCTAAATAGGCTTTTCGAGTTAACGTGTAATAGTCGACCAACTTACATTTGCAGTTGGAGAATTAAACCATGAAGTATATCGATATATGGGAAAACATGGTTTCAACTACAATGTTTTTATTTGTGATAAATTCATCCCAACACGAAACCCTTCATTGTGCGTGGTCCGACACGCACTTGGCTGGTTTTTTTAATAACTGACGGAAATTTCTTCTTTGGGATCTGGAACCATTTTTGCTGAAGTCATGTAACAATTTCCGCGTCGATGTCCCTTACACCGTGTGTTTACATTAATCTCAGATTCTTCAAGCTCTACAGTTTAGTCCTTTTAAAATAAAATCGATTAAAAGTATCTGATCTTCACACAACCGACCTTGGCCTTATCAACAGATCTTAACCACATAAAGGCCTGTCGATCTGCCGGAACACATCCTCATATCAACACAGACGGCTGTTCCTGGCAGCGCTGCCAATTTCAACGATTCAGGGTTGTGAATATCAATGTGCGTTCGTTTGTTGTGTTTATGCTAATGTATTTGTGTGTTTTGTGAGTCATGTTGTACGTGTATACGGAAGTAGGATAACTTATCTGCAGGCTTTTTCTGTTTTGGGTGGGAAATGATCAAATAACTTCTCCCGCTCTGGGCGGAGCGGGAAGGTGTGTCAGACTCTTACTGACTAAAACCCACCCGTGTTCCTTCCATTGCCTGTGTTGCCAGGCACCTTGGTAACCCTTTCGTTCTTTCTAGCGACCCCAGCAGGCATCGGCAATAGTGGACCCCTACACTTGTGCTGAGGACATCTCTTTGAGGCTGGCGTGGAAACGCGCCGTCGACCCTGGCCGGAACTTACCCGCAAGCTTAGCATGACGCTTTCATTTTCTTTTCTTTCTATTTATCTAATAGAAATCACTTGTCTACCCTTCTCGGTAGAAAACTGTCAACTGTCTACACGGAAACGTCATTTTAGTCTACTCTTCCGTCGACAAAATGCTTCTCTACGGTTCTCGTGCTAAGCCTGGTGGTGAAATATTTCAAACATTTGAATGGTTTTTATATACAACAGACACGAGATGCTTCGAGTTACTCGGCTCGATTAGTATAGGACCTCTTTTTCAGCCACGAACTTTGATAAATCCAAAACATGCACTGAAGTAAATTATGATAATATATAAGCTAACAGACATAAAATACATATACAGGGTGAAATTGAAAACATGCGACAAATTGAGATAGGAGACTATATTTATCATTATGAACAACTTTTACTATGAGACCAAACCCGAAATCGCGAAAAAAATATCAGCTGTTCCCTACATTTATGTTCGCATTACACATCAAAATGTATGGAACAGCAGATTTTTTTTCGCGAAAACAGCTTTGGTCCCTTAGTAAAAGTTGTTCATAATGACGAGTACAATCTCCCATTTCTGTTTGTCGCATGTTTTCAATTTCAATCTGTATAATTGTAATACATAGAATTAAATAGTTATTGATACACGTTGTTAGGTTGAGTGCAGTGGTGGTGCAGTGGTAACGGCTGCGACTACGAGTCGGATGTTAGTCGGATGTTTATGTAGAATGATTTCTAAGGTGCGATGTCAAAAATGGAGAAACGAAATGTCACTTTGTATAGAGCCGTGTCTATTCTTCGTAGAAATAGAAAGCGTCATTTCCTGCTGATGATGATTCAGCGCGATAGAACAATATGGAGCGTAAGAAGTCTAAGATTAATCTAGGCAGGGGCTGCAGTCTCGTCTTAGATAGCGATCGCTTTACGACCGAATACGATCGCAAAGTCCTAATGGGGTCCTCTAGACGGTCAAAATTGCTTGACAGGCACGTGATTTTTTCGTGCTTGTCAAGCAATTTTGACCGTCTCTAATTTGTATTAATTAGGTTCCCTTTTTCTAATTGAGGCAGCTGTTAGCTATCTTCAAGGAGTTTGTCGAGTTGCTCTGTAAAATAGTGTTAAGGAAGTGACGCATACTTTTCTCAAATTTTTTCTTTTTGTATTTTTTCTTTGCATCATGACTTACAACAAAGAAAGGTCAGGCGCTTATCTTTGTGTAAATTATTTCATCACCACTGCTCTGAAAGCGGTGAAGGAAAACATCGTGAGGAAACCGGCATGTCCTAGAACCAAAAATTCGAAGACATGGGACAACTGCCAACCCGCACTGGGCCCGCGTGGTGGATTACGGCCCAGTGCCTATCACAGAGAGCAGGCCTGTGTCCCAGCAGTGAGAACATTATAGGCTGATTATGTGTTAGGTTAAATGGTCACCTATTGGTCGAAATAATGGTGGTCGAAATAATGCAACAGGAAAATAATGACGATCGTAAAGTCTCCCGCAGACAGACGCGACGCGACGCTAGTCGAACGATTTCTATAAAAAAAATATATGGAAATTGTTCTACCAGAATCGGTTCGCACTGTCGCATCGCGCCTGTCTGCGAGCCTTTAATTGGAAAGAAGATTCGAATGTTTGTGTTACATAAAGATAAAGATAACTTAATCATTTAATATGTAATACCAAACACTGAATCGTTAATGCTTTCATAACATTTAAATAAATTGTGTCTAGATAGGTTCAGTTAAGACTTCTATTAAACTTCTCTCCAAACGACCCCAACCCTAAAAAAGTCCACTCAACCGAAACGGTTTCAAATTATTCATAGACGATTGTGACGCCATTTTCTTTAGCAATTACCTATCGCCTGTAATCCAAGTGCTCAGGTAGATTAATAACCCGTGCTGAGATTATCCGGTGACGAAGGTCTGACGGACCCGACGGGTCGGAAAGACCCCGACGGGCCTGAAAGACCCGCCTCTTAAACCGTTAAAACAAATTCGATGTTACAATAAAAGCAGTGATTGATATGATAAGGATAACTCTCTGTTAGTGATTTATGTCGCGGCAGTGTTGAACTGTATATCGGTGGGTGAGTTAGCATTTGATGTGTTCTTGCCAAACCTTTACGAAATTTTTCAGTTTTACAGCCGAATTCTCAAATGTAACTCGTTTTAAGTGGCCGTTTATTCTTTTTTTTTGCCTTGTGGTTTTGACATCAATTGATTTAAGGTTCCTACATACTGGCGCGACGCGACACAAAGACACCGCGTGTAGCGCTACAAGCGGTGCCTTTGTGTCGCGACGCGTCGCGCGACAAGTCGCGCCACTATGTAGGAGCCTTTAATCTGACATTTGTCTGCTACTCATATTTTTACATCATTTAATTAACTATATTTATATATTAATCATTCAACTTTTAATCACTTATATAATTGCACAAAGAGTGACACTTATAGAATTGACAAAATTATGTATTGTTTTTGTCTTTAATATGGTTCAAGGACCTGAAATTAACGAATTTTATTTTTTATTTATTTAGTCTCATGCCACCAAAAATTCGAAGACACGTGACATTCCCAACCCGCAATGGGCCCGCGTGGTGGACTATGGCCCACTCCCTCTCAGAGAGGAGGCCTGTGTCCCATCAGTGGGAACATTACAGGCTGATTATGATGTTGTTGTGTTGTTGTCTCATACATCACTGTTACTTGAAGATATATTGTTGTGACGACGAAAAGCTTTTAAGTCAACGTCTTAAGGCTCCTCCATACTGTCGCGACTTGTCGCACGACGCGACACCGGCAGAACAATTTCAAAGAAGTATTCATAGAAATTGTTCTACTGGTGTCGCGTCGCGCCACTGCCCGAGCCTTTAAAATGTGTCGATTGAAAATTCGTGGTAATTGAGAATTTTATCATCTTTAAAAGTCCAAATACCTAATATAAATTAGCGGAGTCTCTTCGATAGACAATTTACTTATTAAGTTTTTGTGGGAGCAGTAGGATTACCCTTTTAAAACTAAAATAACACAACATTTGAGCAATTCCTAACTTATTTTTCCAATTAAAGTGACCCCTACCCAGAAAGTAAGTCTAAACCCTCATTAATTCCTAAATTAAAACTATTTTCCCTTAATCTAGGTTTACAAAGTTTTAATCTATGTTTAAGAGCTTCTAATTAAACCGTTCAGCACCTGTAGTTAATGACGGCCATCTAGGATGCTCGTTACGACCACTTGGCGGGAAAACGGTTAATTTGAATGTCGAATTAGACAGATATTTTGACAAGTATTGACAGGACTGGCAGATTGGTTCGTCTTTGCCTGTTTGAGTGAATTACTTTTTAATATTTTAAAATTGCTGTGTCTCTTTATGTTTTGCTGTTAATCTTTTAATTTCAACCACGGCCTACTAAAATTGATACCTAGAATATGAATTGAAGTATGAAATAGCATTATTGGAAGCTTACATTTTTTTTATATGGTATTAAAATGAAAATAAAGCTTGGCTACTAATTTAAAAGCGTTATTGGTCGCTTCGCCCAAATTTACTCGCCCGAAACGGCATCAACATTTTTAAATAAATTATTTTTTGCTGTAGGCGATTCGCACGAATTTAATTTATTAGTGGGTGAATCAATAACTCCAGAAATACGTATTAGGCAATTGGCACATTTTGAATTTTATGCAATAAAGTACACTAGAAACTACATTTACCATTCTGTACACACGCCTACATATCAAGCTATGCGTTTCCAGTATAAGTTGATATCGTATTGTATAGGATTTTCGTAAAAAGAGAGATCAGCTTATACTGAAAATGTATAGCTTGATATGGAGCCGTATGCACAAGTTATATTTTATTCAAAAAATGTGTATGAGTAAATATAAAAGAATTTATTTTGTCGATTCGCACACAAATTAACTTTGTGTGAAACGCTACAGAAAAAAATAATATTATTAAAAAGTGTCAATTCACCGGTTTCGGGAGATTAAATTCGTGCGAATCTACCAATACGCCATTTAAAAAGTTTTAACTTCATATTCAAGTTTGGAGCGACGTGTTTTTAGGAATAGCACTCTACAACAAAAAATGACACCAGATATCTACACACATACGTATAATAAATCGTAAAATAGCGAAGAATATTTAATGTACAGTTTTGAAACTGTACATTAAATATTTTTGAAATAAAGTGAAGACTGCGGGTGTCGACCTCAGGACGAGCTGCTTTTCACACGGACGTAGGTCGCTTGCAAAACAACGAACATAGTATACAGGAAAGTATTACAAAATGAGGCTGTTATTTTAATATATTGTGGTGTCTTACGACTTCCACGCGAACAAAGTAAATAAATATCAAACAAAACTATTAAACATTGAAACAAAAACAACACATCTTTCGTAACCTCGTCTCAGTTACAACAAAACCTATTGTGTTACAATAATTAGCGACAATCTTTCTGTCATAAACATCACATCGACGTTAACTGGCGTACAAAGCAATTATGGCATTGCCAATCGTTGGCACGTTGCCACGCGAGTCAATGCCAGCCATTGCCAGCCCAATGCCAGGCCACGCCATTGCTCCGAGATGCCGCGGCTGTGTTCTGCCATTCTTCGGGGTTTGGTTCAAAGTGTAAGATGTAGCGATTTGGCATTAACGGCCACAGATAATAAAATAGAAATAGACATATGTTTATTTACAGGTAATATAATTACAAACACAGGTACATAGATGAATACTAGAGTTTCCTTAAGATAAATGAATTATAATTATATCTGTTTCCAAGTTTTTTTTTTTTGTCAGTATCTTCTATACAATTTTAAATTGAAATATTGAGTGTGATCAATCAAACTACTTAAAAACTCACTCAGCTAAAGCTGTCCATGTTCTTGTATTCTTCTAAAGATTTATAAATAAGAAAAGTAGACTGGTACCTCCAGTGAATTCTGGATCTTCTTTGTTTATTGCATGCTCATTGCCAATCAAATAACGTAGGTATCTGAAAAAAAAACGAGCAAGCCTTACAGTAGTCGCATATGATGTGTAACATCTAATATCTCACCTTGATAATATTCGTAAGCAACTGAGCAGCAACAGAAATTAACCTCAGAACTTAAAAAACTAAATACTTAAATTTTTATTCGAATAATTATGTATTACTTGGTGTCACCCACTGGTCGAAATTCGACGCCTTCTACTTACAATCTATATAGTACTTACTAATTCCATGAGTACACTAATCCCATGCTCAAGTTGTCACGTCCTGTTACACACTTTCGTCCCTTTTAACGAAATCACTCCCACAGAAAGCGAGAGGAAAGATGTTAGACATCAAAAAAGAAAATAAAATCAATCATTCAATTTGAGGATAGAGATGCCCAATGTGAGCATAGAGATGCCCAATTTGAGCATAGAGATGCCCAATTTGAGTATAGAGATGCCCAATTTGAGCATAGAGATACCCAATTTGAGGATAGAGATGCCCAATTTGAGCTAAGCTAATATACCTATATTATTAGTTTGCAGCTCATTCCATTTCCACGATTACGTGTAAATGCCAAATTGGCCACACAACAAGATGGCGATAACCCAATATTCCATCATCTTCTAACTTGCACCAGTCAATCAGTTTTATTGTGTTCTTTGTTGAGCTTTGCAGCGATTCCTCGTAATCCTAACTATCCTAACTAATAATAAAAAATGAATGCGAAATGAGTTTGTTTGTTACGCTTTCACGCTAAAACGGCTGAACTGATCTGGATAAAATTTAGCACAAGGGTAGACCATTACGGTTGTCGCAACCCAGTGCTGGACACGCCACGATTGCGGCGATAAGTCCCCTCTTTGAGGAGTGGCTAGAGAGGCGCCACGGCCTCCTCACCTTCCGCCTGATGCAGGTTCTCACCGGACACGGCAGCTTCGGGAGGTTCCTGTGTCGGATAAGGCGGGAGGAAACGCCCGGATGTCACCACTGTGTGGATCGCCCGGAGGACACGGTGGAGCATACGGTGGAGGTCTGCCCGGCTTGGGTAGAGCACCGCCGTGTCCTCGTGGAGGTGATAGGCGGCAGAGATCTCTCGCGTCCGGCCCTGGTTCAGGCCATGGTACGGAGCGAGAGGGCATGGGCAGCCGTCACCTCCTTCTGCGAAGCAGTAATGCTCGCGAAGGAGGAGGCGGGATGGTTGAGGGAAAGGCAAGTTTTGCGCCCCATCGCCCCTAGCCGCCGCAGGAAACGCCCTGGGCGTCGGGAATCCCGGGCGGATTTCCGGCCAATGTAGGCGCGGGCTTGCGGACGGTGAGCAATGGGTAGCTCACCGTCCGGTAAGGACTAGGCCCGGGTGGACGGCGTGTCGTATTCCACGCGCGCCTCAAAGAGATGTCGTCAGCACAATGTAGGGGTCCGCTAGGGCCAATGCCTGCCGGGGTCGCGGGAAGGTACTAATGGGTCACCGAGGCCCCCGCAACACAGGCAACGGAAGGAATACGGGTGGGTTTTAGTCAGTAAGAGTCTGACACACCCTCGTGCTCCGCCCAGAGCGGGAGAAGTTATTTGATGATTACGAGTCTCAAAAAAAAAAAAAATGGCTTAGCCCTTACGTTGGTTGTGTGTAAATTCTCTCATAGCGGAGCCATGCAGGCTTTGTGTACCTTCATTACGGGTTAGGTAACATCGGATTTTATGGATGTGTTACTCGTCTTGGTTCAATCAGTCTTCCAAGCCCTTTCCCAATTATGTTGAGGTCGCCTTCCAGTCTACCCGGCTGCAGCTGAATACCAGTATTTTACATGAAGCGACTGTCTATTTAACCTCAAAAACCCACTTACTGGGTAGCACGATACCTCTTGGTATAACTAGTTGTTGGTTGCTGGTTACTCGTCTTGGCTATGGCATATTTTGTGGTAGTTGCTGGTGCGGTGGCGTCTACATCGACACTACATGCGAACACATTATGCGAACTACACTGCGAAATACACTGCCATAATCAGCCTATAACGTTCCTACTGAACACAGGCCTCCTCTCTGGGAGAAGGAGTGGGCCTCAATCCACCACGCGAGCCCAGTGCGGTTTGGTAGATGTCACACGCAAAATCCTGCATCGCGCAGTTTACCACGAAACTAGCATATATACAACATTCCGACATCAACCGTCGAGCAGTTGCCCGACTCGTGGGCAACTGCCCGACGGCATCTGTTCGGAGGTTTTTAGAAAAGAGAGGATTCCCTTTTCTTTGGAGGATGAGTGAACTTTACACCCTGTTGCTCATGCCTCTATACTGGGTTGGATTAGAAAAATAACTGCAGGAAATTTATATCTAAGGGTACAGTTAATAATACCACGCTTAGGGCGAGATTCACAGACCGCACTTTGACTTTATTTTCCATTAATATTTTTACAAATAATGTTTACATTCAAATAAGACACTTACTGAGCAAGGTAAAGTCTAAATGTTGTCTGTGCATCTTAGGATTCTTAGGCATCCTTCTGATTACTTGACTAACCATTTTCTTCTTCTTAAGTTTGGAACAATAAGTAATGAAGCTGATCCAACAACAAAGCCTTTTATAAATAAGTGACTCAAATATTTTTTTCCACTGATTGATTTCGAGTATTAAGATTTGACGACGAACTAAATTAGTTTTCTGGCATTTTCTGCGTGAAGAAATCGAATATTTTGGAATCTCTATCTTTTAAAACCCTCAGTGCTTCATATTATTATCATTTGAAGCCAATAGAAGCTAAATTCGTTAGTTAAATAAAGCGTCTGCTTGAAAATTCGACTTCAATCAACTCAGAGAAAGATTATCTACTTACATATTTAGAAGATTTAATAAAATCACATAATTCAATCAAGTTGAGAATCGTAATCCTCTAAATATTCCATTCTCTTATTCATATTTTGTGTTAAATAAAGGTATGAATTATAAATCCCTGTACACATATATCCCTAGAGTGTATTTTAATGTGCCTTATTTGATAAACAAACCCAATCCGACAATCATGAGTTTTCAAATTTATCACACACTTTAAGGCTCTCGTAGACAGGCGCGAGGCGACTCTAGTAGACCAATGTCCATGAAATTTACAAAGCACTATCGCGTCGTGTCTGCCTGCGTGTGGAGCATTTAACCTAGGTTCATCTTGGTTTTTACCCGACTACGGCAAAGCCAAAGGAGGGTTATGATTTTGACAGGCTATGTGTGTATGTATGTATGTTCATCTGTTCCCTCATACCTCGTAAACTTCTCATCGTATTTTGACAAACGAGGTATCGTTGAGAGCGTCACGTTGATCCGCGGATTATAGGTTATACGAGTATGACATCATATAAAAGTCACATGTAATCTTACGATCTATACTCATCATCTGCCCAGCCTTTTCCCAACTATGTTAGCGTCAGCTACCAGACTAACCTGATGCAGCTGAATACTACAGCCTATTTGACCTCCACAACCCAGTTACTGGTAAGACTGGTAGTCAGACTTTCGGGCTTCTGACGACCCGTACGACTGCCAAAGATCCACGAATGACAGCCTAACAAATGGCAGCTTAACGTGCTTTCCGAGGCACGGAGGGTGGTAGGTAAAGATGGTCACTCATCCACGGCCCAACCGCGGCCAGCGTATCTTAACCTGATCGATCGTACTGTGCGGCTGTTTTTACTTAGCCACAAGCCCTCCTTTACGATCTATACTATTTATAGTAATTAGGTGTGACTCCGAAAACCGATGTTATATTGTTACGATGTCTTGTTCAAAACCTTTTGAGTTGGAGTTTTCATCGTAGTTTTGTTTTTAGCATTTAACTTTAATTTTTACTGTAATACCCATTTGCCTTTGGTAAAAATTACATCAAACACGACTTCGATCTTACCAAAAGTCCAAAACAAAAACACATTAATTTTAATTTTCATAAAATTTCAGTCTGCCATATTTGCTCACGAAAAAGGAAATATATGCGAAAACACACTTTAAAACAAAAAAGAAGGTAAATAAGTTTATTTTTGGTAAACATGATACAAAGAAGGAGCACAAATACAAAAAAGAAACAATTTGAGAGAGAATAATTATGCGTCACATCCACGCAAAACGGCCAACGCTCAGCATAATGCTGCGACCCTATGCGACACAGAGCCCCAGCGCTGGTTTTCTACCTGGACGTCGACCGGTGCAGCACACAATGAGATTGTAAAAAGAATAAAATAAATACAAATTTTTCAAACGGCAACATTTCGTACCGACGCAAACCAGTTAAGGCGCTGACAAGACCCAATTGACCAAAAAAGGCTTCTCTTAGGAAAAAAATTGCCACATGTGTATAGTTTGTGGTGGCGGAAAAAATATACGTTAATTTTGAACATATTTCCCAGAACTTAGTTGTTACCAAAACACGTTTTGAAAAAGAATCTCGATACAAACTAACGCTAAACTAACCTCTTGCCTTGAGTTCTAATCCAAAATATCTGTATGAAATATCAACATACGTTACGCATTTAATTAATAACAAGAACGTCTTATTTAAATACAGAACTTGGTTGTTTTTTATTTTCGATTACTCAACTCAATTTTGAGTAAATAGATAATTGCTTCATATTTTGCAATAAATTTCAAGCGTTGTGCCATCACGATTCTCTTTCTTTTCTATGCAATCTGACAGTGACCGCGGTTTAAGTGTTGTCAGCGTCTTAAAGTACAAATTCGAGTATTACATACAATCGAGAATGTATGACATGTACCTGTAATATTCCTCGCATGTTACATGTTAAGCTTAATTTGAATCAATCTCAATTAATTTGTCTGGTAATTGATAAACGCGAGGTTGTAATGTCGCTACTTAATTTAGGTACAATTCAGTTCAATATAACTATTGTGTAAAGTTTAATATAGTGTTGTTATTATTCACGATATAATAGTGTGGGGAATATTATTAATTAGTTATTGCGTGTTATGGTAATTGTTTTATTATTGCACGTGGTACCTACTCATAAGATTGTTAACGTAATGGTTTCTGATCATTTGTGACACTTATTTTTGTTGTAATTAACTCATTGTTCTTGTATGCGATTTATCATAATCGTCTCAACTGGGAGTTAACTTGTGAACCTGCTTAATGCATTACCAGGACAATTAACTATTTTCTATTTATATTTTTACATTTATTTTGTGTTTCTAGAACACTAGGTTTGGCCCGCGACTTCACCCGCGACCTAGTCGGAAATTATCTCACGAGAACGTACCTACTACCGAGATAAAATAATATCTTATGTCCTACCCGAGGCCATGGTCTCTGTGTGTCCAATTTCATCACAATCAATTCAGCCGTTAAGTCGTAAAAAGGTAACAGACAGCTAAAGTTACTTCCCATTTAATTATCAAAGTACCTACCTACGGAATATGGAAATATGGATTGGAAAAGTTATGTACAGTACGACACAACTTATATGTAGCATCGACAAAATCTACGCATCAATTTTACGAATGTATTTGGTTATATGACTTTACAAGTTATTGCGTCTGCGTAAATATCATTTTCGTATAAAGCAGTAATAAATATTGGTGATTTTGAAAGCGCACTCATTTTAGATGCGATCGGTTTTACGAATTTTGCCGTACTGTACCTATTTTAAAAACACCATAGAGTTCCTTGCAAGTTCTTCTTCTTTTCTTCTTCTGTTCGAAACGTCAATTTGGAACCGTGCACTTACGACGTCTCATAAGTAGCCATTTTGAATTTGATCGAGGTTATAAAACCGATATCCGTTGTCAGAAAAAGTATAAGTCTAAGCATTCAGGAACGTCGGAAACACAAAAAATATTGTAAATGAAAATGTTTTATTCTCTGGGGTCGGAGTGACTTGATTGATCTGACCTCGAGATCGTAGGATCCTACGTAGATGTAGGGATGTCGCATGTGCCTTTGAAAAGGAAATTACTATTTCTTTCTCAAATCCTGAAAAAAACATGAAAGGCGGAACAAAGGACTGTATTCAGCAATCGTATTTGTTGCTATCTTTACTGACGTTAACAGGAATTACTTACAACTTTCTTTTTAATCGAATTCAAAAAAAGGAGGTTATGCATGAGCGAATTATTTTTTAAACAACTGTCGTTTTGCCTAAAATATTTCAAGTATTTCCTGTAGGCATAGGCAGAGATCAGTACACCCACAACTCACCAAATATGTAAGGCCCGTATAGATTTATTTTTTATTATTATTATGTTATCTATTTATGTAGATATGCTATTTTGTGCTCTAGAGTAGTAGCTGTATTATTGTAGTTTTAAATATGTTTTTTCTATTTGTTTTATGTGGTGTACAATAAAGTCTGACCTCTGCCCATCCCTTCAGGAAATATCTGGCATATTGTAGATAGTCGCTTGGAGATACTGAGTTCATCCAGTATGGATTCATTCGTTCCCACGGCGGTCCATGGTATACGAAGTACCCTCCACCACACCACACAACACCACACCATACTTATGATCTTAATGCTCAAGTTGGTCAGACGCGATCAAGCAGGTTGTTGGAGGTAGCATTTACGTAGCGGTAGACACTGCAAAACACCACATAGCTTTGGGACGCGTCGTATGTGGTCGCGATCTATACTACGCTTTGGAATGAGCAACTAGCTTCATATTTCTAACTGACTGACTCCTTGACATTTCAATTTAATTGAAATAAATGGTTTGAGTTTGATCCTCAGCATTGAGGGAACGACGAAAAAAAATACGTTTATTTGCGGTAAACATAACGCAAAAGAGTACACAAACACAAAATAACAAGTTGGGCGAAAATATGCGTCGCATCCACGCAAAACGGCCATCGCTCAGCATAATGCTGCAACTCTTTGCGAGACAGAGCACCAATAATGGTTTTCAGCGGTTGACGTGCTGAAGTCAACCGGTGCAGCATTTAGTGAGTTAAAAATAACAAAATAAGAAATAATAAAGAAGAGACAATCAAGTTTTTAGTAAAGAAATAAACCAAGTACGAATCAGGAATTTTTATCCTTTATTAAAAAGAACCAGGTTCTTATTAATTAATTACAATTTAGCCTATAAGACTTATATTTTTAATTACCTACTACTAACTTATTTTTTTACGTGATAATTATTTTAAAACTTAGAACAGTGTAAATTGTACTTTACAAAAGTTCGTTCCACTTTCTTAAAGTCTGGTATAAAAATATAAGACTCTAAGAAAGTGGAACGAACTTGTGTAAAGTACAATTAACACTATTCTAAGTTTTATTAAATTTAAAGAAATAATAACCAGGTACGAATCATGGATACTAAACATTGTTTTTCATATCTCCTAAGCTCACAGCAACAAATATTTGGCCAGAGATAAAAAAGCTGGAATCAATGTCACTTCATCAAAACGTCTCAGTATATTTATGTCGCCTATAACGACTTCTTATTTCGTACTTTTTCAGCCAATTTGGGGTGAAACGGCGCCCTAACGAGCTAATATAAATTATTTATTACAGGGAAGTTTTATGGTATGGGGGCATCGGTTTTATTGGACTGAAGATTATAGTTTACTGGACTTTGTAAAGTTATTGGGAGATAACTGCGTCTTTTATTGTTTTTTGTTAGTTATTTCACTGGGTGACCAGTTACTCAACAAGTTTCAGCCCGTAGATGAGTCTAAGTTAACGCTATGATGAAGGGTTACAAACGACATAATGAATGATCATAACATCACTTGCATCTTGTAACTGGATACTTTTAGGTAGGTACTTGGCAAATTGATCGGTGATAGCCACAGTTTATTGTATTAGCTACAGATAGTGTAGCCTGAGAAGTGGTGGCGGAGTGGTAACGGCTGCGACTTACGAGTAGTAGGTCGTAGGTTCGAACCCAAACAGCCGCTTTACTTTGTGTAAACTATTTCATCACCACTGCTCTCAAAACGGTGAAGAAAAAATCGTGAGGAAACCGGCATCTCCTAGGACCAAAAATTCGAAGACATGTGACATTTACCCACCCGCGCTGGTGGGTTACGGCCCACTCCCTCTTACAGAAAGGAGGCCTGTATCCCAGCAGTGGGAACATTATAGGCTGATTATGATGAGTGTAGCCTCTGTGAGTGGAGATCCTTAAGTGAAGCTCACCCTGGTCAGCCATCCTCGCTACTTTGCTAATTGGTTAGTTAATGTTCGGACTATTACGAGAGAAAAACCTATCATGAAAGAAGACACTGCTGCTCTTGATCTTACCTAAGATGGCCAGCCCCCTAATTTCGTAACACACTTTCAACCCCAATCTGAATGATTTTTGAAAGGATATTGCTAATCCAATTGCTTCGTTATTTTTGGAAAAATACTCTGCTCAACAACGTGATAAGGCAATGAATGTTGTTGAACTGTCAAATAAATGCGTCTGTAAGTGTGTCAAGTAATTACTCCGCAGGTCATCTTGTCATAGAAGTAATCGGTGTTTATAAAGTAATCTCCACACCCTTTAAACGCCAGTTAGAATTCCGAAGAGTAGAGTAACAGTCATTTTTCTTTACATAAATTATCACGTCATCATCATTTTCCTGTCCTTGTCCCATGTTATTTGGGGTCGGCGCAACTCGTAATCTTCTTCCATCCTCCCCTGTCAGCCGTCATGCTATCATTCACTCCCTTCTCTTTCATATCATTCCTCACACAATCCATCCATCTTTTCTTTGGCCTTCCTCTCCCTTTCCAACCATCAACATTCATATTCATCACTCTTTTACATAAACTATCACGTGTCGAAGATTATTTATCATTAATTGCAATATAAAAACTGTATCTAGTAAACAAAAGCAAGGAAGTGATCGACACGTGTACGTGATGTAGAGCTACGTTCACATCGACTCAAAAACTAGCATCCGTTAGCGAATTAAAATTTGAATGCGTCGCACTCGGTTTCTGAATCACCTTAACCCAGGCGAAAGTAGATTATGACAAGTTCTCAACTTCAAATTCTCAATTCAGAAACCAGGTGTTTGTGTTCAGTTCTGTAACTGTTTACTATCAAATGAAGGTCTATCGTCGTCCAATCAAAGTTTAGATAGTCGCTATGTTGCTCGGATCCATACCGAGACGTTTGGCATAGTAAATTGTTATTTTACCGTGTCCATTTCATCAAGCAATCTGTTTACGTAACTTTGACTTTAGACAACTTGGCTCTTAGATACTTTATACTGTACTTGATACGATTTTCGTGTCATATTAGTTTAAGGGCAAATTCAAATTCAAAATATTTAATTTCACATAAACCTCCATGGGCACTTATGGCTGTTTGCATGTCACAGTATTATGACTAAGTGTTATGGATCTTTATCATCTATGTTAAGACCTAAATTGTACCAACACTTATGGCAAATAAATTGATTTGATTTGATTTGTAAAAGTCAAAAGCTCCACCATTCACTCTTTAAAAAACAGTTTCTTTTAAATGTTTCTATATGATATTATTAATATATAGGTATGGAAAGACATTGTAGGCATGTCCAGAAGTACTAACTACATATTGTATAGTTTTACTCAATGAAAAGTTAGTTCTAAAGAAGCAAAATTCTTCTTACGTATTTAAAATGTCGCAATGAACACATTCGTAGATCAAGAGGAAGTCTGAAAGTGGCACTGCATGGTGACTGAAAAGTTGTGTTAGAATCGGTTGTCAAGGTATGGGCATGTGATGAGAAGGAATGAGGAAAATGTCGTGAGGAAAGTTTTGAGTATGAATGTGGATGGATATAAGAACAGGGGAAGACAAAAAAAAAAACGAGCGAGCCTTACAGCAGTTGCATATGTGTAACATCTGACATCTTACCTTGGTAATAGAATAATAAGCAACAGAGCAGCGTCACAAAAAGGAACCTCATTTAAAAAAGCTAAATATTGAAATATTTATTTATTACTAGTCGCTCACTGGTCGAAAATTGACCCCCTCTACTCACAATCTATATAATACTTACTAATTCCATGAATACACTAATTCCATGCTTTTAAAAAGTCCTTACTTATTCCATGCTCAAGCTGTCACTTCCTGTTACGCGACCTTATCTAGTTTAAAAAAATATGTTTGACGTGTAAAAGTATTTGTAAAAACCTACTTACAAAAAAAAGAATTTATCATTTATCATTTACATACTTCCGTCCCTTTTCACGGGATCACTCCCGCAGCAAGCGAGAGGGAAGATATTACACATCAAAAAAGATGGATGGACTGTGTGAACAATGAAATGGCTAGAAAGGAGGTGACTACCGAGATGATAACTAATAGAAAAAAAAAATAATAATAAAAATATATTCAAAAATATAAGGTACAACGTTAAATAACAGTTTTTTCTTAAATCTATGTCAAATTCACCCATGATTTGTGCCTGAACTAGGTAATCCTGTGTTTCAGGCGATTGGAGGTAACATTAATTGATTAAATAATCACATATCATATTAATCTTATTGGTACATAAATGTTAAATGGTGTCTAAAATTATAGTATCTTAACTTAACTAACTAATTAAAAAAATAACAATAAACAAACAATATTTTACTTTAGCACTAGTAATAACTTCTCTGTATCGTCATAGGACATAGTTTGAAGAGTTTCCTTAAGGAATTTCCTACAGTTCCTATGATTTAAGGAGTAGGTGTATAGAGAAGTATAGAAGAAAAAGGGGATAAGGATAAGGGCAGGAGAATGATAAATATGTGGATTTGTTAACCGGTCGGTGTGCTCGCACCTTTACACTGCAGTGTAAAGGTGCGAGCACACCGACCGGTTAAGACCGGAAGACTGCAGTCTTCCTAAGACGCAATAACACGTATTACCATAACCGATGTCGTAAATTATGCAGAAATGTAATAGGTACCTTATGTAAGTGCTAATAATATTCAATATGCAATGAATATTAATGTCGTTTGTTTCTTTTTTACAGATTGGCTGTGAATCAACTTAGTTAACACTGTGAGTACTTTGAAGAATTTATGATAATTTTATTTGTTATAGGATGATGTTGTGTGCAGGTGTGGGAGGAAATCAGAACAATATAGATATTGAATTAATTTTTGTTTCAAATCTTACCTCGGAAAACGTTTTAATTAATTATAAATTAAAACTTAATGATTAAGTATCTTAATAATATGCTCAGTTACGCTGATATTATGTCAGCGTAAGGGTTTATAGGTCAGGTTTTAAGGGTCGGGTAGTCGCCATTGACCTTGGACATTCAAATGAGCGTCGCGCTCACGCCGCGCTCGCTGCCTTTCATTTTCATAGAGAATATATATTTTTAGAAACCAAAAATGAATATTAAAAAAAAACACAGATAGAAATACGTATAGATAATAAAATAGTCTGTTCATACAAAACATGATCATAAAAATATCTTAAGTAGTTTGAAAGAAAAAAAATTATTTCATAAAGTATTTGACTACAATACTTAAATATTCACATATAAAAGTCATGTGTATGCGTTCTAGTTTAACATACGTATTTTGCATAACTTACTTGCATTATATGAAGGCGTAATAAAAGATTGTAAAGTCACTAAAATCATATATCTGCGCCTTAATTATGTTAGGATCTCCATTACAATACTAAGTTGACCAAGTTCCCTAGAAGTTGGTCAATTCTTTGCTTGATACATGAAATACTGAAAATATATGAGGACACCTGAATATTTAAGTAGAACCTTTAAATCTTTAATGACATTCATTAAGGTAAGGAAGGTATGACCCGCCTTATGACACTTGATGATCAGAGATCATAAACACAGTTTTTTTTCAGTACCTATTCTTATTTTACGAAACGGATACAAAAGATTATTTTCCAAAACAAATAAAATTCCTTCAACGAAATAAACAATAACCTTCTTTCAAATCATTGTATTCAAAATATCGATACAGACATTCATAAAAATACGTGTTTATTATGTGAACATCTAATGAGACAATGTACGGCCTTACAGATTGACATTGACAATCTGTCATACGTATTATGTCATAATTCGTAGAGGCCACTCATTGTTGCCATACTAAAAATTATATCAGCATTTTTTTGGCTGTTAACACTTCGTATGTTTTTATTTATTCAGATTTTGTTTGAGTTAAAGTTAAATTTTAAATAAGGAATGAAGTTTTCTTCGGCCATTTTTATGTTTAGTTAGTTATTTTTTCACGACGGAATGTCTCTCTAACTCGAGTCATCAGAGCAATGTATCTCTTCACCGCCCTTGGTTGACTGGTAGAGAATCCCTAAGGCATTAAGTTCGCCTTTGTACCTTATTGAGTGCGAGAAGTTTAAATAAATAAATAAATGTATGTTTTTCACGATAATAAGTAGGTGCCGCCTCGTTCGTCCAGTGGTCGCAAGCGCTACTGCTGAAAATGGGCCTGGGTTCGATTCCCAGGTCGGGCAAAGTATAATCAGCCTATAATGTTCGCACTGCTGGGACATAGGCCTCCTCTCTGTGAGAGGGAGTGGGCCGTAATCCACCACGCGGGCCCAGTGCGGGTTGGTAGATGTCATACGTCTTTGAATTTTCGGTCCTAGGACATGCCGGTTTCCTCACATTGTTTTCCTTCACAGTTTTGAGAGCAGTGGTGATGAAATAAGTTACACAAAGTAAAATGCCTGTCAGGGTTCGAACCTATGACTTACAACTTGTAAGTCGCGGCTGTTACCACTGGGCCACCACTGCGCTACTACTGGGCATGAGGTCCTGGGTTCGACTTCCTGGTCGGGCAAAGTGTTATTGGGTTTTTCTGTCTGGAATTTCTCAGTAGCAGCCCGGGGTCTGGATTTGTGCCCGGTTGATGGCAATAGGCTCGCCCCTATTACATGGGACTTCAAAATATACCTAGTGAAATGTGGGTCTACTATAGGTACACCCTGCCTAACCTTTCGGGGAATACAGGCGCGATGATGTTATGAATTTAATTTCCACCGAGTTTTACGAGTCATCAAAAAAATGTAAACTATTCACGATTTAAAGATAATAAGCAGGAAAGTACGGTTGCCAGCACAAAAAGTTACCACAAACTGTCAAGTTTTCTTACTCGATTTTGAACTTAGCCATCCACATTTTAAAGTTTAAACTCATTTGGAGAAATTTGACAGTTCGTCGTAACTTAATGTGCTGGCGACTGTACCTATTAATAATTATTAGGTATCAATAATGTTCGCGCTCCAATTAGTTTTAATCGCATCAATTTAACTGCAACGATCACATACCACATGTTTAACCAGCGGGAACCTTTTAAAACCTCATCCTAACTAATATTATATCTCTCCTTAAGACGCTGACAACACCTAAACCGCGGTCACTGTCAGACTGCATAGAAAAGAAAGAGAAGCGCGATGACACAACGCTGTAATTTATTGCAAAATATGTAGCAATTATCTATTTACTCAAAATTTTGAGTGGAGTAATCGAAAATAAAAAACAACCAAGTTCTGCGTTCAAGTAAGACGTTCTTGTTATTAATTAAATACGTAACGTATGTTGATATTTAATGCAGATATTTTGGATTAGAACTCAAGGTAAGAGGTTAGTTTAACGTTTGTTTATCGATATTTTTTTCCAAAACGTGTTTTGGTAACAACCAAGTTCTGGGAAATATATTCAAAATTAACATATATTTTTTTCTGCTACCGCAAACTATACAGATTTTGCTATTTTTTTCTTAAGAGAAGCCTATTTTGGTCAATTGGGTCTTGTCAGCGCCTTAATCATATTTTGTTTGTTTTTTGCACTTGTTTTTGTTCTTAAAACTTGTTTCATGATTATTATTAAATATAATATATAGATAAGTATAATATGTTTCACGTATGTATTTAATATATTTATTGTTTATATGTGAATGGTACACCACAGACTACCTGCAGTATTGTGTCTCCTTTCCCCCATAAACTTTTTATCCCGATATTTCGACGGAATCAAGACAGTTACATCATAAACATTTGCTCTTCTTAAGGTTAATTTAAACGTCAACCTATTAGGGATAATGCAAGCATATTATTATCCCCCTGCTGGGCAAAGGCCTCTTCTTATAGAAAGAAATAAAAAGTATTTATTGGAACTCGCAAAGGAGATCACACATTAAACTAAAAAACACTCATAGAACCATAAAAAAAACAAAAACAAAGTAAAATAATTAAAATAAAAACAAAATGTCCTGTTATACGAGGCCAAAAGGCTCCTATCTCAGCATAATGCTGCAGTCATACAGAGAAGGCACGAGCATTCATCAACACGCTTGCTCAAGACGGGTTGGCGATTTCAGACTTACGAATATATTGACTATAAGTCCAGGTTTTCTGACTATGTTTTCCGTCACTGAATGTCAGTAATATGCAAGATAAACTCAAAAAGTACATAATATGAATTGAAAAAGGATTGGAAGATACTTGCCCAGTTTTGAACCCAACAACCTCCAACATTACTTGTCGTTGTGATCTTGTTCTCGTAACTGTAATTATTTATATTCCTCATTTATTTTCCTTACTTGTACATTTAATATGTATTTAGGTATATAATATTTAGGATATGTATATTTAACTGTGTATAAATGTTAGTATTTATTGTATATATTTTTTATACCAACGACAGCCCCTCTTTATTCCCAGGCAAATGTTTGTCCATTCCATGGTTGCCTGGAAGAGATCGCAGAAAGCGATAAGGCCGCCCATTGTATATTTTGTAGTTTGATTTATTTTTTGTTGTGTATTTTTGTAGTGTACAATAAAGTATATATAAATAAACTTCGTTCATTAAAGGCGAGGCCTTGACTACTGGCCACGATATTACCTATTATGTAATTTTCCTTAATACCTTAATAAAAAGAAGACTGTAAAGTATTCTTCGATACCTTAACAAAGTAATTAAATGTGACAAGCAATTAATCCATCAGAGAACATCATGACAGAGTCAGACACCATTACGGTCATAGGATTTACAATTTCCTTCAACAGGACCATTATAAGACATCTTCACTCTTAAGGTGCGTTTACCAAGGAGATACACATCCTGCCGGGGTCGCGGGAAGGTACTTATGGGTCACCGAGGCCCCTGGCAACACAGGCAACAGGAAGGAATACGGGTGGGTTTTAGTCAGTAAGAGTCTGACACACCCTCCCGCTTCGCCCCGAGCGGGAGAAGTTATTTGATGATTTCCCAACCAAAAAAAAAAAAAAAAGGAGATACACATACCCCACACTTACACCAAAGTATAAAACATGTTGTGTCTACTGTTTTAAAACAGTACACAGAACAAAATAGTTAAGAGTCCATAATACCTCTGCGACATCTCACTCTTTCTTTCGCACGCACAGTTTCGGTCACGCGAGCCAGCGAGACTGAGTTTTACGGTGGTAATAACGGTTATTAAAAAAAAATATTGGTGATGTTCTTTAAAAAGGTCAGGTGCGTAGTACTCGCAAACGGCGTGCGTGTATGACCAGATGTATGAACGTAAACGAAGCAATAGGAGTATGTTAGGAGCGTAGCAGGTGGTGTTCTATAGTTTCTGCCTACCCCCATGGGAATAAGGCGTGAGTTTATGCTATGTCATGTATTTAAAAAACATATATCTGCTTTATATTTATTTCAGTTATTATGCAAAGTTTCTTGATCTAATTTGAAGTATGTTTATTGTTCAGTTTGGAGGTAACTTAGTAATTATCCTCCATAGAAAAGGGAGGATCCTCCGACCAGATGGGTGTCGTGTCTGGTGGACTGCCCGACGGTTGATGTCGGGATGTTGTATATATCGACGGTTAAAAGGTAATAAAGCATAAGCGACATTTTGATCGAAAATAAGTTATGAATGCCATCCTACTTAAAAATAGAGATTAAGTAGCATGGCATCCATAACTTATTTTCGACCAAAATGTCGCTTATGCCTTATTACCTTTTAACCGTTGATATGCTAGTTTGCGCGGTAAATTCTGCTTGCGCGATGCAGGATTTTGCGTAACGTCAATGTGTTGCGTAGTTCGCATGTGGCGACGTAGATGCCGCCACACTCCAAAATACAGATTACTGAGCTATCTAGCTAGGAGAGCAGCGCTTCACCCAACAAATCGTTTGTACACCATGTCATTAATAATGTATACTTTGTAAGTCCCTCATGTACTACAAAACCTTTATGTGCCTAAATCATTTATATGTTATTATTATATGGGTGTAAACGCGGGGTTAAGGAGCAACCTATAACAATTTTTCATTTGCTTGTCTTGTTGTCTGGCAACATTGTAAGATGGATATTCTGTCCAGCTAGATAGAGCATTAATATTCTGTTCTTGACATAACAATATACGCTGACAATATGACAATGCCATTAAGTTCATGTGGTGGATCCTTGCTTGCTTTATATATTTTCCATGAAATTATTATGTACTAAAGGTAGTATTTGCAGTTTATCTGCTAACTTAATAAATTAATAATACTTAAATTAATGGCTGTTATTGTCCTTTTTTTTGGTTGGTAAATCATCAAATAACTTCACTCGCTCTGGGCGGAACGGGAGGGTGTGTCAGGCTCTTACTGAGTAAGACCCACCCGTATTCCTTCCGTTGCCTATGTTGCCAGGGGCCTCGGTAACCCTCTCGGAATTTTCCGCGACCCCAGCAGGCATCGGCCCTAGTGAACCCCTACACTTGTGCTGACATCTCTTTGAGGCGCGCGTGGAACACAATGTTATTTGTCTACATATTTAATTGGTACAGATCAATCAATCAATCTGCCTAGCCTTTTCCCAACTATGTTGGGGTCAACTTCCAGTCTTACCGGATGCAGCTGAATACCTGCTTTTTACATGGAGCGACTGCCTATCTGACCTCCACAACCCAGTAACTGGGTAATTCGATACCCCTTGGCAAGACTGGTTGTCAGACTTTCGGGCTTCTGACGATCTTTAACGACTGTCAAACATTCACGAACGATAGCCGGGACCAACGACTTAAACTGCTTTCCGAGGCACGGAGGAGTCTCTGTATGTAAAGATGGTCACCCATCAGGACGCTACGCTTGCCGGTGTTGGTCCGTGGATGGGTGACCATCTTTTTATACCGAGACACCCCCGTACCTTTTAAATACGACCACGGTTTTCTAATAAATGTTGTATAACGAATGGCACAGTCAGTTCTGTTACTTATAAGTATATCAATTTGATTTTAAGTAACAAAATGGACCTGTTTCCCAAAGTGGAGTTTCTTTCCCGTTCTTCGCCATAGGACCTACTACGACCTACTACGCTTTGGAATGGGCAACTAGCTTCATCTTTCTGACTGACCGACCCCTTGACAATTCAAAAGTGCCTGTAGTATATATGATGAATTACATTTTTTTGTTGTCGGGAAGATTATTAAAAACTATTGTTTTATTTTTACGTAATCATAAGATTACGGCGAGATATTAAGTTGAAATTTGTCATGAAGTCACTTCGTGCTAGATTTTGTATTGAATTGTGACGGAGCGAAAAATAGATATAAGTAGATAAAACGCACTAAAGTCGGAGAAGGGGACCCCCCCAATTCAATAGATTTTTTTTATTTTTTACCCAGGTAGCATCCCTATTAGTTTATTTGAAATATGTATACGCTTTGAGTTTGAGTCTTTTTAAACTTTCAATTTGGAAAAAAAGTCGATCACCATAGCTCTTTTCTTGTTCTTCTCTCCTATGCACACACCTTTACAAATAATCCTCTTCTTACCGAGTTAATATAATGCATGACAAGGATGAGGGTCAACCGGTGTGAAGACGAGCAGCTAACCTTAACACAGATCCTACCGGTCGGTATCACCGCATCTGCATGCAAATCGCCCATTGATTTGTTGTTGTGTCTATTAGTGTTATGATCGGTGGTCGGGATAAGGTAGTTGTGTTTACTGTCGTGTAATCTGAGGTAATAGTCGCATTAAGATTGTGTTTAACACGATAGGGGTGATAACAAATTTTTTTTGCCGTCCTACCAAGAAAAAAAATATTGGATATGAATTTTTTCTTTTTTTACATAATCTAAAGATTACGGCGATACATTGAGTTAAAATGTGTCATGACGTCACGCCTTGCTAGTTTTTATACTGAACTAGCTGCGCCTCGCGAGATAAAAAGTATTCTATGTCCTAAACCAGGTCATGGTCTATCCATGCGCCAAATTTCACCGAAATCCATTCAGCCGTTTTAGCGTGAAAGCGAAACAAACAAGCAAACCCACTTTCGCATTTATAATATTAGTATGGATTGTGAGATAGTGAGCCTCCACTCCCCAACTTTAACTTTAAGTCATTTTTTATTTATACAATAAAGCAAAAATACGTGTCCAATATTTTTTTATTAAATATCTGACTGACTGACTAAATAGGATTCCTTTTTTTACCCGGGCATAATGCCTAATTTTAAATTACGCTAAGCATCAGCACTTCTTAAGGGTCAATAGTTTTAGTAGTCCCCCTAACCACAAACCTTCCAAACTCCTCGAAAGACGTCTCCATCCTCTAATAAGTTAACTTTCACCCACATTTTGACAGTTATGTGTAAGTCCTATTTAATAGGGGGCGAGCCTATTGCCATCAACCGGGCACAAAAATATGTTTAAAATAAAATAATTTATATATACAAGCTACGAAATCATTGTGCAAACAATCACAAACAACACAAACGATTACCGGCCGTCCCTATCTATCTAAGTACCCTACAAAAGACCTATAATAAAAATAAAACTATTTTATTTTATTACAAAATTGTCTAGATTGCCTTTATATTGTGCAGTGCTAGATTAAAGTGTCATATTATTTTATTAGAAGCCGCATCTGGTAAAGGTCACATCTGTGCTGACCTTTGTGATGTCATTGAACTTTCCGTCATTTCAATTTGACCTCAAATCTTCTGTTGGTTGGTGTCATCTAATTTCAATTAAACTAGATTTGTTTTATCATTTATTGTGTTTTTGCTGTTTTTGTGAGTCTGTAGCTTATAAAGACAAATTGTAGGTGCAATTAATGATTTAAATAATGAACAAATTGGTTAAGTGGCGCTGTTTTTGAAAAATATTTAGGTAAAATAAAAATCTTCAAAAAGTTATTTTATAAGAAATGTTAGTAAGTATGTATTCAGATACCTCCAGTATATTAGAACAGGAGATGTTTTATAACTTTATGCCCGTTCTAAAGATTCTTGTGTTAAGGTAAATGCAGCAGCTGTAGCCCGCGAAATTCAAATTTTCATACGATTTTTGCAATTTGGTTCGATTCGCGACTTTAACAGACATGTAATTACATAATTATAATTATAATGATAATTATAATTATAATTAAAACTCTAAGTCAATAAATTCTATCTCTCTAAGTTAAATTAGTTCCATTGAATGAGTTTTGTATAAATAGGCCTATCCAGGCCATCTCAAAAAGGCCTAAGTCATCTATAGACTACCTACATAAAATGCGGAGGACAGGGTGTTGTGGCACAGCCTGGGAGAGGCCTATGTCCAGTAGTGGACTGTTATAGGCTGAGTTGATAGATTGAATGATCTTTGCATGACATCATGACGTTATCCCAAAAAATCTAACTTAGAGAGATGTATTAATGATTATAATGGTTATAATTCTGTAAATACATTGTATATTATAGTCGCGATCATTTTTTGATCAAGATAGAACCTGACACTAACCTACAATTGCAAAAAACGTAAGAAAATTTGAATTTCGCGGACTACTACTGCGGATCCACCTTAAGTTGTGTTCAAAGTTATCAAGCCTGCAGAAAATTTATTCATAACATGTTGCCGGACAATCTATACCACCCATTTACCGCCGTAATATCAATAATCAGGTTAAAAGCCATTTCAACCTTTAACCTTTATCAAAAACCATTTATGTAAAGTCATTATCATGTACATGGCTATAAATAGGCCTATTCAGGCCATCTCAAAAAGGCCTATTTCATCTACAGACTACCTACATAAAATTCCTACCTTATTCTCGAATTTCTACCATTTGTACCAAGACGCCGTCATAAATACAATTTTTATACCCTTGTCAGCCCTCCATCACAAAAATAGATTGAATACGTTCATGACGTCATCGGAATCAAACGTCATAACATTCATGAGATAATGGTTATAAATGAGCGAACATCGGAAACTCACCTATCTGATTCCAGAAGCAATTTGTGAGTAAGCGAAAATGAACCTTAAATCAGAGTTGTAAAGTTGAAATGACGATGCGTTACTGTATCGGTCAGAGCGTAATGGATACTCATTTATTTTTACAGGAAATTGAACCCTATTTCTCATTAAGTAAAAGTGTTATTGATGTAGCATGAATACGGAAGGTGTGCTTCGTACAGTCCATTCTTCAAAAACGGGTGCGTGTTTTTATACGTCACGTAAAGATTATAATTATACTTCTGAATTTAAATGAAGAAGATCACTAATGCATCTTTGAGGTCGTGTGCTAAGATCACGTCGCAAAGATCGATATGTCACGGACAATTAATTGCATCGTTAATTAGTGTTTACTTTGAACAAACAGATCCTCGTATTATGTAACCGCGTATTAATTATTTAAGTGAAACTGGTTATAAGCTATATTTTATGGCTTTGCGTATTGTAGCCTACTTAGGACAGTAATGTGCAGTGATTCGTTTACATATTGGCTAACAAAGAATCATTGTAAAATCGGAATGTAGGTATGTTTGATTTTTTCCTCGATTTCACAACATAGTATCTTCGTTGCAAACATATTTAAGGCGCAGATATATGATTTTAGTGACTTTTAAATCTGTTATTACACCTTCATATAGTATGCTAAAATATATTAAACTAAAACGCATACACATCAATTCTATATGTGATTATTTAAGTATTGTAGTCAAATTCTTTATGAAATAAATTCAGGAACTAATGTCTACCCGAAGCAATAAAAAACGATATTACTTTCATAGTACTTAAGATATTTCCATGATATTTTTGTATAAACAGACTATTTTATTATCTATAATTCTATGTGATTTTTTTAAATATTCTTGTTTTCGTTACTAAAAATAAATATTCCCTATTAAACCGAATGGCGGGTGACGTGGCGTGAGCGCGGCGCGTATTTGTTATGCCAAGGTCAACGGCGATTACCCGACCCTTAAGGCTTTGTAAATAATGATTATGTACTTGGAACAGAACTGGGATTTTTTGGCAATAAAATTCTACAACGAAGACAACGGTTTTCACTCTAGAATGTACAAAGGCCTAGTTTTTCCAGATTTTTCCTTTTTTATCTCTTACTCGCTTCTGTCTACCCTATAAAATATACGGTAATAGTGTCGCTTTCTGTCAGTAAAAGAATTTTTTTGAAATCGAATCAGTACTTCCAGAGTTAAGACTTCCTCGAATGTTAAGCCACGCTTGCCGAGGTCAGTCCGTGGATGGGTGACCATCCATTACATATCAAGACTCCACCGTGCCTCGGGAAAGACGTTAAACCGTCTGTCATTTGTAGATTTTTGACAGTCTTTACGTGTAGTCAGATGTCAACTTCATCTAAATGCAGCTGAAGTTCACATTATACTTATTGCATCGATGACTCAATGACGATAAACCCAAAACTGAGATCAGTTTAACAACAAAAATATCCTTGAATCGAAACCGAACAGATATAAACAATTATTCATATTTCCGGATCTCACGAAGATCATACTATTAATACTTATTTTAATAGGCACTATCATACACTATCGAATGATCGACCTTAAGAAGATCGCACATGAATCTGTTGAATGGTGCATACGGAAGCAAGCGCTGGTATTATCCCAAATTTCCTGAATCGAAATTCATTTTAAAATAAACTTTATCTATAAAACTGTACAGTTGCAATTGTTTTGGAGTGTTAAACAGCAGGATGAGTTTATTTTTTTATTTGTGTTGTATCTCATATTGTTCCTTTAATTACTGGGGCGATATCGCGGGCGCGACATGCAGAAATATGCCTGTCGCACCCGCGATATCGCCCCAGTCTGTAAGAGCCTTTAGAGAATTCAGAGTGTTTTACCAAGATTTTTAATAACAGGTTTATTGTTAAACGTTTAATTTTATTGCCGCTAGATTTTAATTAATATGGCATCGCCTGGCGCGGTACCTTTTTTCTAAAAAGCTTATCTATTCAGATTTTATGAAGAAAACTTATGCCGAGCTACATTTGGGAACAGCAAATGCAGTAGAGGCCCCAAATGTAAAGTTTGTGTTATAGCAATGACCAAAAAAAACGGCCAAGTGCGAGTCGGACTCGTGCACGAAGGGTTCCGTACCATTATCTATAAAAACGGCAAAAAAAATCATGTCTGTTTTATGGGAGCCCCCTTAAATACTTATTTTATTCTGTTTTTTTGTATTTGTTGTTATAGTGGCAACAGAAATACATCATCTGTGAAAATTTCAATTGTCTATCTATCACGGTTCATGAGATACAGCCTGGTGACAGACGGACAGTGGAGTCTTAGTAATAGGGTCCTGTTTTGCCCTTTGGGTACGGAACCCTAAAAATGTATATCGCATTCAAAACTCCCCAAAACAAGAAAAAGAACTAAATTTAGTGATAAGAAAACACAGCCCTATTCAAATTAGCAAACTGCAATTATTTATTTAATTATTTTATTTTGTAAAAAGCTAGCTTCACAGCTGACAGTAAAGTAGGTAACTGCTTATAAAATAATTATTATTCGAAACGCCAATAACAAATTAAACAGCGAAATAAAAATGACAGAGAGCGACACAATTATTAATATTTATAATGATGTTATTAATCCCATATTTTTTATTAAACTGCCGCTACTCATTCAAAAACTAATTTCAAAAACGATCTCAAGTTCAACGCTCCCATATGAAATATGCCATTAACTAATAATATTATCAAACATACAAATTATGACCTTTTAGATCACGCCCAAACAAGTTTGACTACTGAGGTGACAGAGTTCTGTAACCTCAGTAGTCAAACTTGTTTCTTGTTTCATGTTTCTTTTTTGTAAAAAAATAATGTTTGTGTTTACAAAAAAGAAACATGAAAACATTTTTATTTGCTGTCTAACTATTATGTAAAATAAAAATGTTGTGTAGATAAACCCCAAGGTGAAAATATCTATAATTTTGCAAAAAAACAGTAAGTTGTCGGACACTTGAATGTGATCCTAGAATCCTTCAATTGCCAATATTGAATACTTATAATACATACAATATGTAAGTTATATTACACGTAGTCCATTGTGAAAAGTAAGTAGGTAAGTTACTCGTACCAGCACGGCTTACTCGATAAGTATAATTTACGCTAGTCATTCAAGAAAAATTTATTAGGTAATTATTATTCTTAAGTCAACATTATGCAGATAGTAAGCGACATAGGTACAGCCAGATTCAAACTGTATGCTCGGAACACGAGGCGCGTCTCTGCGCAGTCACGAATTCATGTGTCAGCAGGTTTTTTTTTTTCAAGATTATATTTTACCTCTTTGTCGGCGTAATTAATGTGTAAACCCATGCCAAATTACAGCTTTCTAGTACTAAGAATCTCTGAGGAGCTAAGCCACGGACAGGCAGACAGACGGACACAACACTATAAGGGTTCCTTGTTGACTATTAATCCCTAGAAGCAAACGAAATCAAATAGAGACATGGAGTGCGATCCAGTGACTAAAGACCGTCTAACCGGTCCGCTATTGCTTTTAGAATGCTGTTGGAGCTGGCTCGGATACGGTGCATTATTGAGGCCGCTCTCTTTCTCATGATGGCATGAAAGCCATCAATCTGAGCCTCCATAAACATACCAGACGCACTGCAGCATCTCGGCAGCTCCAACAACATCCTAAAACCGTTATTATCCGATGAGTACAGCTGACCCACAGGGTGGACGAATAAAACGATTGGCAGTATGCCCTGAACATACATCGGTAACCCAGGCACCCTCCGTGAGATTGTCAGTAACACCAAGGCGTTGCTGGCCTTCCTTGAGGAGCTGGGGTGGATAGAATAATCAGTTTCCCACTCGTACGCAAAATACGTGCATTGACGCTAAAGTTGCGGACACGAGTCCGTATAACCTTTTTTCTTGGTGGGAAATTATCAAATAACTTCTGCCGCTCTGGGCGGAGCGGGAGGGTGTGTCAAACTTTTACTGACTAAAACCCACCCGTATTCCTTCCGTTGCCTTTGTTGCCAGGGGCCTCGGTAACCCTTTCGAACTTTCCCGCGACCCCGGCAGGATTACCTGTTACCTATGCCCTAAAAATTGTGTACTTTACCTCACTTAGGCACCATTTAAATCTGCGAGCCAGCATGTTCCCATGGACAGCCAACGCCCTTCGTTCCCTCTCAAAGTTCACATCATCAGCGAAGTCATTTTGTTATCTTTAATCGTTAGCTAGGCTACATTTTCATAACCAGTTCTTCTCATTCCATATTAAATCTCAGCGTTTCGTGACAAGGCAAGTGCATGACAGGATCATTACACGTGGCACGATCGCACATTCATCATTGATGAAGAACGCCATTTTGTCGCTAAACAAATGAAATTAACTGTAATTGGTCAATTAGCGCACAATTGTTTAGGGAAAACTGCTGGGTAATTTGTACCTGCTGTTCAACAATGAGATGATAGGAAATTGTTAGGTATGTATAGCCTGCCTCAAAAAGATTTAACCCAAGCATTGGTGGAGAGCAGTGGTGGCCCAGTGGTAACGGCCCCGATTTACGAGTTGTAAGTCTTAAGTTCGAACACAGGCAGGCGCTTTATATTGTGTAATTTTTTTCATCACCACTGCTCTCAGAACGGTGAAGGAAAACATCGTGAGGAAACCGGCGTGTCCTAAAACCAAACATTCGAAGACCTGTGACATCTACCAACCCGCACTGGGCCCGCGTGGTGGATTACGGTCCACTCCCTAGCACAGAGAGGAGGCCTGTGTCCCAGCAGTGGGATCATTATAGGCTGGTTGTGCATCACAAAAAACGAGAAAAAGAAAGAAAATACGCTTATTTACGGTAAACACAATCACGAAAGAACAAGTTGGGGAAAATAATGTGCGTCACATCCACACAAAACGGCCATCGCTCAGCATAACGCTGCGACCCTATCCGCAAAACTCAAACGCAAAGCATTCATTTCAATTAAACCATGTATAGGCGCTTTTGCATTGTCAAAGAGTCGGTCAGTTAGTCAGAAAGTTGCCTAGTTGTAGTTGTTACCTTCTGAATAGCTCCATAGGGGATCTCCATAGGAAGAAGAACCGGCAAGAAACTCCAAGGACACTTAAGACACTTAAGGCAATGACATTTAAGTGTCTACAATCTTAGTTCCATAATATTATAGGTAACTATGTGCCCAAATCGCCCGCCCTTCATCACTTCCTAGTGCTTTAGCTGGGAACAAGAAGTGGCGGAACAAACTGCCCAGCTGCACAGCTGTACTTTATTTTATTGTAGCTACACATTGATAGGGGCTTGTGGCTAAGTAATAACAGCCGCACGGGTCGATCGATCAGGTTAAGCTACGCTTGCCGCGGTTGGTCCGTGGATGGGTGACCATCTTTACATACCAATACCCCTCCGTGCCTCGGAAAGCACGTTAAGCCGTTGGTCCCGGCTGTCATTTGCAGATCTTTGACAGTCGTTACGGGTCGTCAGAAGCCCGAAAGACTGACAACCAGTCTTACCAAGAGGTATCGTGTTGCCCAGTAACTGGGTTGTGGAGGTCAGATAGGCAGTGGCTCCATGTAAAGTACTGGTATACAGCTGTATCCGGTTAGACTGGACCCTAACATAGTAGGCTAGGCAAATGACATTGTTACAGTATGAAGGCCCCTACATACTGGCGCGACTTGACACAAAGGCACCGCTTGTAGCGCTACACGCGGTGTCTTTGTGTCGCGACGCGTCGCACGACAAGTCGCGCCAGTATGTAGAAGCCTTTATGGAATACAAATTGTAGACAAAAAAATGGATTATTTTCTATGTATATATCATTTTTCGGCTGACTTTAACCTGTATAGACTGTGTACTTTAAAGTCTATGATTTTGTTTTGCGCAGAGAGTTTTGATGTGAACTATGGAAACTAACTCTATGGAACTATGTGAAACTAGAGTTTCTAGAATGACTACAGCTAAATTAAAACGCGCATTTAGATTCCAATTTGGCAGCAATTCTGTAAATGATCTAAAATATATACTATCTACTAGTTAAATTAGTGGTTTACCTTCCTTTGGGAAATTCCCAATACATTGTAGTTCGCTTGGCATGTTTAGTTTTTCGTTTTTTGTTACGGAACTTCCGGTCTTCATATTTGCTTAGTAAAATGCCATGTAGACGAATTTACAGTGCACTTTCATTTCTACCGGTTTCCGTAATTAGATTACACATAATCACGCAATATTTAGGGGTGCTAAACACGTAAATAAACGCCAAATTATGTGTATAACGGATATAAAACTGCCCTTAAGAAGCTGACATCACCTAAACCACGGTCACTGACAGATTGCATAGAAAAGAAAGAGAAGTGCGATGACACAACGCTTGTAATTTATTGCAAAATATGAAGCAATTATCTATTTACTCAAAATTAAGTTGAGTAATCGAAAATAAAAAACAACCAAGTTCTGCATTAAAATAAGACGTTCTTGTTATTAATTAAATACGTAACGTATGTTGATATTTAATACAGATATTTTGGATTAGAACTCAAGGTAAGAGGTTAGTTTAACGTTAGTCTGTATCGAGATTTTTTTTCTAAACGTGTTTTGGTAACACCCAAGTTCTGGGAAATATGATCAAAATTAACATATATTTTTTCCGCTACCACAAACTATACAGATATGGCAATTTTATTTCATAAGAGAAGCCTATTTTGGTCATTTGGGTCTTGTCAGCGCCTTAACGAAGCCTAGTCATTTGTCCTTCACGTTATTAAAGGTGAAGAAGAAAGTTCCAAGTATTTTAAACGTTTTTTTTCCGAAAATAAGTTTTAAATTTTATAATATAACTTAACTTAAAGCGCGTTACAATGCGCACTACCGCAAGCACCAAAAATAAAGGCCTAAGCACCCGCTGTCCGTCCGTCTGGGACGTCTGGGTACCAAACGGGACCCTATTACTAATAATAGGGTTTCGTTTGGCACCCTTCGGTTACGAAACCCTAAAAAGACATCATCATTGTGATTATAATACCTTCATTTTCAAGCCCAAAATTCCTACGTTGTCTTAAGTATCCAAAAGTCATTATTTAAAGGTTTAATTCATGATATTAAAACAGTCCTCTCTACGTAAGAAGAAAGTTATATCCTTAATCGAACCACAAGCTATTTGAAGTTACATAGAACGATGAAATAACAATAATGCCAGAGGCTACAAGAAAATTAACAACAACTTCATGAGAATTTAATAAATGAATTAAAACTAATAACTGTAATCATCTTCAATTAAGATTCTATCTGTCTGAGAAACTTCCAAGATAACGATGTTAAGGGAATAATTAATTCTGTTTAACAATCTGCAGTCGATAATAAGGCTCCCGTGGTTGAAGTCAATTTTATTTGTCATTAGAGACCCCGTTATCGAATTTATATATTAGTAAATTAAAGTCACGTTTTTGGTGTGTCAGACTCTTACTGACTAAAACCCACCCGTATTCCTTCCGTCGCCTGTGTTGCGGGGGCCTCGGTGACCCATTAGTACCTTCCTGCGACCCCGGCAGGCCTTCCCGCGACCCCGGCAGTGTCTGTATGTGTGACCTCATTGTTCTTCACCGTCACAGTCACGTTTGCAGTTTCACCATCAATTAGAGAATTTGTTCAGGAAGGTTCATGCAAGGTCATTTATTATTTATTTATTTATTATTTATATATTTATTTTTACATATTTTATTGTACACCAGATTATACATTACAAAAAAAAAACAAATTATACACTACAAAATATACAATGGGCGATCCTATCCCTTACTAAACTTACATATAATAAAGTAATCTCGATGTTTTGTCAAGTCGTAAAACCCGTGCGAAGCAGGGCGTGTTGCTAGTATTTCAATAATAATCGCTCTAGGAATCTTCTCCTAAACCAATTATTTTGGTATATAATTGAATTTTCGTAGAAGTACCTACAGCCTTTGCTGTATACAACAGACTGGAATTCAAGGACTTGTAATGTGGAACGACTAAGCAAAATTCGCGCCTCTCTATTCTCTATACGGCGTTGGATAAATTATTATTTTAATACAAAGACACGTTTCTCATCTTTGTAGCCTCGAATAGGCAAAAACAATATTGTACTGTTGTTTATAGTTCAACAGCCAGTATTTTACATATTCCTGTAATAAGGAATCTTATTCCATATTTAAGGAAGATGTAAAAAACTGGCCAAGTGCGAGTCCAACTCGCACACGAAGGGTTTCAAGGGTACAATATTTAACACTAAATATAAAAAAACACGTTACTTGTTTATTTGATTTTTATTATTTCGAAATCAAAATCAAAAGTCATTTATTCAAACTAGGCTGAGAAAGACAGTCCCGCATAACGCCCGCCCTTCACTACTTCCTAGTGCTTTAGCACGGAAGAAGAAGTGGCACAACAAACTGCCCAGCAGCACAGCTGTCTGTTCAGTTAGATAAAACTTGATTCTATACAATACGAGTAGTAAGCAAAATAACTTACATTACGCGCAACACAAAACATTAAATTAAATTATTTCCTATAAGTCATCTAGCACACGCCACTATACCAAAAAAAAACATCGAAAACGTATACGTAAAAAAACATACTCAAGCAAAAATATAAACGTAAACAGAACTGTATTTAGTTCTGTTTACGTTTTTATTTCTGCTGAAGAATAGTTTTCGATGTTTTTTTTTTTATTTAAAACGTAGGACGTATAGAAATAAAAACATAAACAGAACTATATTAAGTTCCGTTTACGTTATTATTTCTGCTTAAGACGCTGACAACACCTAAACCGCGGTCACTGTCAAATTCCATAGAAAAGAAAGAGAAGCGCGACGACACAACGCTTGCAATTTATTGCAAAATATGAAGTAATTATCTATTTACTCAAAATTGAGTTGAGTAATCGAAAATAAAAAACAACCAAGTTCTGCATTCAAATAAGACGTTCTTTTTATTAATTAAATACGTAACGTATGTTGATATTTGATACAGATATTTTGGATTAGAACTCAAAGTAAGAGGTTAGTTTAACGTTAGTTTGTATCGAGATTTTGTTTTCAAAACGTGTTTTGGTAACAACCAGGTTCAGGGAAATATGTTCAAAATTAACATATATTTTTTCTGCTACCACAAACTATACAGATTTGGCAATTTTTTTTTCTTAAGCAAAGCCAATTTTGGTCAAATGCGTCTTGTCAGCGCCTTAGGTATAGTTTTCGATTTTTTTCTGATGGTATGGTGGCGTGTGCTATCTGACATATGGCAAATAATTTAATAAATAAAAGCCTCCAGGTATAAAGGGCATGCCCGCTTACATACATAATAGCTATAATTTGTTGTTATAGCGACAATAGTAAGTAATAAATACTCTGTGGAAATTTCAAGTGTCTATCAAATACGTTTCAAAAGATACAGCGCTGTGACTGACGGCCAGACAGTGGAGCTTTAGTCTACTATGTTCAAATGTATTTATTATTACCACTTATAGAATATCCTGTGTAGCCTCAACCTTAGTACAACCTCAATACGCGACTTCGGCAGTGCTATCTAACACCTAATAATAATACTTGTGTGTTTATTTTCATTCAAAACAGCAACAGACAATCAATGACACTAATGATGAGCCAAACGATGCAATCACTTTGAACAAAACAATAAAACAAACCAATCAATTGTTAACACGATATTTTCCTGCAACAGCTAAACCGGTTGACCTCAACGTAATGGAGGCTACAATCATCGCTCATAACAATATTAAATTAATACATTACGTCTTATGTAACACGAAGTTCTGCCCGCGACTTCGTCCGCATGAAATTGCTTGTTTTAACATAAAATAATTATACCCTAGGACTTCTTTTTTTTTTGTTTTTGGGAAATGGTCAAGTAACTTCTCCCGCTCTGGGTGGAGCGGGAGGGTGTGTCAGACTCTTACTGACTAAAAACCACCCGTGTTCCTTCCGTTGCCTGTGTTGCCGAGGGCCTCGGTAACCCTTTCGTAGCTTCCCGCGACCCCGGCACGCTTCCCGTGACCTCGGCAGGCTTCCCGCGACCCCAGCAGGCTTCCCGCGACCCCGGCAGGACCCTATGACACTTGGCAATACTGTAGCTTCCCATTAGTGAAATCAAAATCAAAATCATTTATTCAAACTAGGCTAAGGATCAGCACTTTTCGAACGTCAAAATTACATAAGACAGTCCCCCAAAACGCCCACCCTTCGCCACTTCCTAGTGCTTTAGCTGGGAAGAAGAAGTGGCCAACAAACTCCCCAGCAGCACAGCTGTCTATTCAGTTAGAGAAAAAAAATGGATTCTATACAATAGTATGCAAAACAATTTACACCACGTGAAACACAAAACATTAAATTATTAGCCATATGTCAGCTAGCACACCACTATACCAACAAAAAGAAAAGAAAAAGACCGAAAACTATTTTCAAGCAGAGATAAAAACGTCAACAGAACTTAAAACCTAAATAAAAGCCTCAAAGTATAAAGGGCGTGCCCGCTTAAATAAAATTAGGAGTTGGATAGATAATTTTAGGAATTGGATAAACTCCCTAGAGGTCTACTCCCAAAGCACGAAAGCCAAAGTTACGGGCATTTTCTAATCCGTATCACTTACAGACGTTAGTTTGGGGCCCGAACTAAGAATGAATGACAACACGATTTGACAGTTGTCCCTACTCCCGATTTGTCTTTGCCCGTCCGAAAAAAGTAATATGTCATTTGTTTTGACAGATCAACTACTTTTGGACGGGCCCATATCTTCGTTGGCGGACTTGAAGAGTTATACCCAGTAGTTCAAAAGATTTCCCGTACACACAAACTTCCATATTTTACCTCTTTATAATATTAGTATAGACTAGCGATCCGCCCTTGCTTCGCACGGTTTTAGGCTTGAGAAAACATTGACATTTATTTACTAAAAAAACTTAAATAAAATACCTTTATTTCAGACCTAGATTAGTCCATAAGTTGTAAAGTGTTATTAATAGCAAAAAAATAAAAAAATAAAATGTATGACTAGCTGCGCCCCGCGTTTTCACCCGCATAAATCTCGATCTCGTGAGAATTTTGCGATAAAAAGTATGCTATGTCCTAATCGTGGTCATGGTCTACCCATGTGCCAAATTTCATCCAAATCCGTTCAGCCGTTTTAGCGTGAAAGCGAAACAAACAAACAAATAAACAAACAACCTCATTATCGCATTTATAACATTAAAAAAAAATATATATATTTTTTGTCCATATTTTGTTAGTATTACATTAATTATTATCTTAGAACTGTGTTGTTGTTATGTTAGTTACGATACGATCAATTAATGCGTTATGTAACATAAACTTGTATAATTATAGATTTATTATAAATGTATTACAGAACCCTTCCGGAATAAATTCTCTACATGATGGTGAATACCACATCAAAATCTGTTGCGGAGTTTTTAAGAAAAACACAGTCACAAACAGACTGGAAAAGCGACTTTAATTTATAGTGTGTATTGATAATAATACATAAAGTCTTATGTAATATTATAATAACGTGATTAACCTTGACTGACGATACATTAAGATAATAAAGAGCAATGTCAGCTGGTATAAGGCGTTAGGGACCGATTAAGTTTGCCAATTTCAGATAGCATTTCGTCCGTGTGATGTGTTCTAATGTCTTTACAGCAGTTTCCTTAATGAAGAATCACTACGTAATACGCTTAATTGCTTATCCTTGTCCTTAATTATCGAAAGTTAATGAAAAACTGGTCGTCCGCTAAATTAATAATTTAATTAATCTACAATTTAGTAAGGAAGAATTTCTGTATATATTTTTATAAATGATTCGATCGTGATAAAACGAATTCTTAGTGATTAAAAAAATACCGTTTCGCTGTACATATAATGTGCAAAGACAAGCTTAAGTTAAAATTTAGTTTTCAACTTTTTAAATTAATATTAATAAAAAACGAGAGATAGATATAGAAATTACTAAACATAATTAAACATCACGCCTTGTTTCCTCAAAGGGGTAGGCAGAGGCCTTTCCATACCTATACCCACATTTCGCCAGTTATGTTTAAGTCTCATGTAATAGGGGGCGAGCCCATTGCCATCAACCAGGCACAGATCCAGGCTACTGAGAACTTCCTAATGGAAAACCTAATAACACTTTGCCCGACCTGGGAATCGAACCCATGACCTCAAGCTCAGCAGTAGCGCTTGCGTCCAATAGACCACCGAGGCCGTCAAATAACAGTGTCTGAAAAATAACTAAAAAAGAAATAAAAACAATCTATTGTGCCCAGACCATTCTACGGTGTTAAAAAAAACGAGTGAGCCTTACAGTAGACGTATATGATTTGTAACGTCTGACATCTCACCTAGGCTGAGCAGTGACGTAAATTAACCCCAGAATTTAAAAAGTTAAATACTGAAATATTTATTCGAATAATTTCATTCATTACTAGTGGTCGCCCACTGATCGAAAATCGACCCCCTCTACTTACAATCTATATACATAATCAGCCTATAATGTTCCCACTGCTGGGTCACAGGCCTCCTCTCGGTGTGAGGGAGTGGGCCGTAATCCAACACGCGGGCCCAGTGCGGGTTGGGAGATGTCACATGTCTTTGAATGTTTAGTTCTAGGACATGCCGGTTTCCTCACGATGTTTTCCTTCACCGTTTTGAGAGCAGTGGTGATGAAATAATTTACACAATTTAAAGCGCCTGTCAGGGTTCGAACCTACGACTTACAACTCGGTAAGTCCCAGACGTTACCACTGGGCGACCACTGCTCTCACAACAATCTATATAGTACTTACTAATTCCATGCATACACTAATTCCATGTAAAAGTACTTACCAATTCCATACTATTAAAAAGTACTTACTTATTCCACGCTCAAGCTGTCACTTCCTGTCTACACATTTCCATCCCTTTTCACGAAATCACACAGAAAGCGAGAGCAAAGTTGTTAAAGGTCAAAAACGCTTCGTCCAAAGCTATCTGCACGTCCTTTAAATAAGGTCAGGTCCACATCCTACAGTTCCAAAGATATCACAGTTCATTAGGTGTTCCGCTCACATAGCTACTGCGGCAGTAAAATAACAATTAACTAATTAATTCTTAGATAACCAAGTACTTAGCGATGTGGTTAGCCTTGATACTTGTAGGCTGCTGCATACTGAGCAGTAGGGCCGAAGGAGCGCGCGTGCGCATGGAGTAGGGCTGACATAACTATGCTAAGTTGAAATTTTATTAGATGGACTTTGGTGCCGATTCCCTTGTTCATAAATTAACTTTAAGTTCGGTGCATCTTTTTCTTTCTATACCATTAAGAAACGGACAGAAGGTAAATTTTAGTTTAGTCCTGTCAAATTAATCAGCGCTTGACGTAAATTGACGTAATTTTAGTCGGCAAGTTTTTAATCACGTCTAAACTTGTATGGACTAGTGACAGACGCTGATTAATTTGACAGGACTAAACTAAAATTTATCTTCTGTCCTATTTTTAATGAAATAGAAAGAAAAAGATGCACTGAACTTAAATTTAATTTAGTTTGTGAACAAGGGAATCGGCACCATTGTAAAGTTAAATGTGAATTTTATCTCTACTCTCAGTACTTAAAAAAAAATGTATCCTTCCAGTACCCAATTCAGTGGGTATTCCTCCCGCAAGGTGGAACGACCGCCTGGTGAATGTCACGGGAATCTGCTGAAAGCGGGAAGGGCAGGACTGGTTGCTGTAGTTATACTTTGGACAGTCCTAGTTCCAGCTGTGGACGTTTTTCAGCTGAAATGATGATGATACTCCAACTCCACTCCTATGTTTTAAAGAATTAGATTTCTTTGCCAACCCTACAACCACTGTCGTATGCGCCAACAGACTTTTAAGGAAGCAAGGACTCGACGCATAATGACAGAACAATTTGTCTGACTTTTTATCTGTTATTACTTCTCGTCATTACAATTCGTCCAAGGCTAAAAAAACATTATTGTTTATTTGAAAAGGAGGCGAAATAAGTAGAGGAACTAATTAAAATCGATGAAGCAAGTAATTAGAGGCTTTGTTTGATCTTGATTCAAAGAAAATTCTGGCGAGGTTGTCGTCTTGTGATATTTATTTACTTGGTAATTTTTGAATTATTTTTTCATTTGTATTATAAGAAAATTATTGAGTAATTGCTTGTTATATTCATATTCATATGTATACCTTTATTTTTGTTCCATTAAACATTATAAGAATTAGTTAACAAACGGAATAATACATATTATATTTATAATAGAATACTTACATAACCAAATTACAAGATGATTATTAACCTGCCGGGGTCGCGGGAAGGTACTAATGGGTCACCGAGTCCTCCGCAACACAGGCAACGGAAGGAATACGGGTGGGTTTTAGTCAGTAAGAGTCTGACACACCCTCCTGCTCCGCCCAGCGCGGGAGAAGTTATGTGATGATTTCCCACACAAAAAAAAAGATGATTATTAACATTAAACTAAATTAAATTAAAACTAAGTTAAGCCTAAAAAATACCGTCGGGGCATTGTACCGAGGATGCTGGCGGCATAAACTCGCTGAATTGCAATGCTGATGCGTTGCGCGTGAAAGCCACCAGCTTTTCGGTCACCAGACAACAACTAGACGTTTCGCAATTTCCACAAATATCTTATTCGCATTGGGACGCCACGGACCGAGGGTCTCGCTCGACGCCAAAGGGCACAAAGTTGTGCTCTCCGCCAAGGCCTCCATATTTAATAACTTTCAGATTTTCAAACTATATATTTAAACTAAGCTATAATTGCGGACCCTGCAGGACCAAACCTCATGCTCTTTACTTGTATTAGTCGGAGTTCTCCCTAGTCATATAAGGGTGCCAAAGTAATGAGTCGCCCATTCTTTTAGTTATTACCCGACTGCCCCAGGAGGGTAATATTTTTCGAGAGTATGCATGTTTGTATGTATTTCTGGTACGCTCTGTTTTCAGACCTTCAGACCTTCGTGCTCGGATAACAATCGCGCGACACACTAAGACATGCTCTAATTCAAACCTTTAAAAGACAATGACATTATAAACGAATACTTATCAACATTTATGCAAGATGTCCTTGCGCAGTTTTCACAACTGTTCGCTTGGGAGCGCCCGCGCCGCCGCGCAAATATTAGTCGCGAAGGTTCGTTGGGTAACATCCGACTTCATGTGTGTCTTTGACAAATATTAAATATTTCATTAACGGCCAGTGCTACATTGCATCAAACAGATGACATTTCTTTGTAACGAACCTTTTTACGTTTGTTACCACACTGTGTAACATTACTTGTACTATTTGTACCGTCAGGGATATTAGTTATTGTAGGGGGACGTCCGCCGCCCCCCAGTACACTGGACCCGAGGTGGCGGCGCGTAGTGTTCCACGCGCGCCCCTTTCAGACGTCGCGGGGGGGGGGGGTTAAACACCCCCCCCCCAGACTAGAGGTGGCTCGCAGAGGCGGGCCGGCACTAGCCGGGGATCGTGGAAGTCGCATTAGATCCCATGATCCCCGGTGCAAGTGTGGGACGGGAACACCGGGGTGGTTTTTAGTCAGTAAGAGTCTGACAGACCCCTCCGCCTACCCCAGGGCGGAGGACATCCATGAGGATTTTCCAACCCGAGAACGAAAAAAAAAAAAAAAAAGGGGTCCCCTAGGGCCGATGCCTGCCGGGGTCGCGGGAAAGTCCGAAAGAGATACCGTGGCCTCTGGCAACACACAGGCAACAAAAGGAACACGGGTGGGTTTTAGTCAGTAAGAGTCTGACACACCCTTCCGCTCCGCCCAGAGCGGGAGAAGTTATTTGACGATTTCCCATTCAAAAAAATAAAGGCTGGTTGTCAGTTTCGAGTTTCTGACTACCCATATCGACTGTCAAAAAACTGCAAATGACAGACTAATGGCATACCGTGCTCCCCGAGGCATGGATGGGTCTCGTTATGTAGTGGATGGTCACTCATCCATCAACCGACCGCGACAAACGTAGCTTAACCTACGATCAACCCGTGCAGCTGTATTATTTAGCCACGAACCTTACCTAGGCATATGACCTTGAATTTCTTCTTGACATTCATTAAGGGTCGGGTAATCGCAGTCGACCTTGGCCATATAAACGCGCGTCGCGCTCATAACGCGCCGCCATTCGGTTTCATAACGAATATTTATTTTAAGTAACGAAACTATGAATATTTGAAAAAATCACAGATAGAATTATAGATAATAAAATAGTCTGTTCATTAAAAAAAAACGTGAAAATATGTTAAGTAGTTTGAAAGTAATATCGTTTTTTATGCTTTGTGTAGACATTACTTCCCGAATTTATTTCATAAAGCATTTTACTACAATACTTAAATATTCACATACAGAACTGATATGTAAGCTTACATACATTTTTTGCATAAATTACTTGCATTATATGAAGGCGTAATAACAGATTTAAAAGTCACTAAAATCATATATCTGCGCCTTAAAGGGTTAACTTCAGATAAAACGGATGAATAATAATAAAAATATGTTTTCAAAGGAAATGTTTTGAGTACCTACACCTGAAGGAAACCGCAGTCGTTTTCTTTTATGACAGGGTGGCTCGTGGCTTATTTTTAGCAAAACATTTCACTCTTATTTCACCCCGGCTCGCTGAATCAGCTCAACATTTAGATGCAAAACAACACCAATCCAATCTTTCGGGCCACTGGATACAGAGTCACAATTTGATTTTTCATAGATTTTTTTGTTGAAATATTATAATTTTGACTTTTTTTTTGAGTATGAATCTCGATGGCTATAAGAGTAGAGGAAGACCAAAGAAACGATGGATGGACTGTGTGATAGATGATATGGCTAGAAAGGGGGTGACTACTGAGATGATAACTAATAGAGAACTATGGAAGAAATCGACATGTTGCGCCCACCACAAATAAAATAATGAAGGAAAACATCGTGAAGAATCCGACATGTCCTAGAACCCAAATTCGAAGACATGTGACGTTTACCTACCTGCACTGGGCCAGCGTGGTGGATTACGGCCCACTCCTTCTTGAAGAGAGGAGGCCTGCTTTGCGAGTAAGGATTTTTCGCTACTTCTAAAACTATACAGTTCACACTATCTACTTTATAGAGTTTAAAGAGATTTATCAACTTCTTGAAAGAGTTTTATAATTTAAATGCTCATAAAGGCTCGTGCAGACTAGTGTGATCGCGGGCGCGACAGGCAGCAATATGCCTGTCGCGCCCGTGATCTGGCCCCAGTCTGCACGAGCCTTTATGAGCATTTAGATTATAAAACTGTTGTGCTTTTAGTAAATCTATACGTACTAATAATAAAGCTTGAAGAGTTTGTTTTGTTTGTTTGAACGTGCTAATCTCTAGAACTACCCATCAGATTGTTTTGTATTGTATAGCACACTTCTTGAGGAAGGTTATAGGTTATTTAACATCACGATACGACCCTTAGGAGCCGAGTAAAAAGAAAAAAGTAAGAAAGAATGCAGGCGGGCGATGAGATGCGCCGCGGTGGGTCGAGGACACTCAGGCGGGACCAAAATTTCACGCGGACGGAGCAGAAGCTAGTTAACAATAATATTAAAATATAAACTTTTATGAGAACCGCGACAAACAGCAAATATATTAAATTGGATTTCGCAAATACCAAAACACAAACATGTCAACATTACCACGCGACAAAACTAAGAAAACGACAAAAATGCAAATGGCCGCCCTTAATAATACGTTAACATGAAAAACAAGGCAAAGATAACCAAATATTATTCCGTAAGAAAAAAAGTGGCCATGGGCGAGTCGGACTCGCGCACGAAGGGTCCCTAGTCCGTACCACCGTTAATATAGAACACTAAATTTTATTTTTATACTTTAGTAACAAAAAGCACGGGGGAATTGGGCACCCCTTTAATGTTTTACTTTATTTTTGTTGTTATAGCGGCCATAGCAGTAAACATTTTAACTGTCTACCTATTAAAAGATATGATATATAGATGATAAGTAGAACGACGTAGATTACGTAGATTGACGTAGATGACGTAGATTTTTGAGGTGAAAACGTCTGTACGTTTTCACCTCAAAAATCTACGTCAATGCGAAAAAAATCTTTATTGTTGCCATGATAGATTTGATTTCTGAAATCTCTTTTCAGTTGGCAGCCATTGTCGGCGCCTTTTTATAGGTACGACCATTCACAGCAAGGATCCGCCAATCCTTTTGTTTTCCGATTCAATGCCGATGTATTTTTTTCACGACAGGTTGTTTTTTCTCTTTTCTATCGGACATGATTCGGTATTCCATTCGGAATTTGAAATTTCGAGTGCAGCGTTCCGATGGGTTTAAATTCTACATTTTTTGCATTAGGCTTACGTAACTAGGTATGTGAACCATCTACCAAAGTCGCTGTTTGTTAAAATTTATGCTATGATATGCAAATCGGCCGCCCAAACCATATTTACGTAATAACCTCCTTGATAACACGAAGCTAATCAAAATAATTTGCTAGTGAATTTTCAGTACCTAACCAATTGATAATTGTCTATGGGTTGGTATCAAACAGACGTGTGATAGCTGAGCCCATCCACTTAAACGTTTTCGGTAGACCACAGATTAGTTATCAAAGTCAGCAGTCATGTTAATTGGATCAGCTCTCAGAGATATAAAATCATTGATAATCTATTCTACCTTTTATCTAGAATGGGTGGCATGATGTGTGTATGATTATACATGTGAATTATACTTGTATACATAATACAATGAGTAATTAATGTTCTTGTTTTTTTTATAATAGCAAAAACAAACATTTTTCAAATGTAAACATACCCATTCTAATATACGTTTGAGCGAAATATTTTAGACCACGAAATTCGTTACCGCAATTTAAAATTCATATTTACATCCCCGACTAACCATATAACAATTGACGTTGCAAATTGTTCGTGAAATTTCAATTTTATGAATTCATACAGAGAGCTTTGGCAAACGGCCAACCGCCATTGTTTTCTTTTAAAATTAAAACTAATTCACGTTCCACCTCGCGCGGGAAAAAAAGAAGCATGGCGCTATAAATTCAACGTTAAATATGGAACATAAAAAGGCCGCAAAAACTAGGACGGTAGATGTATTCCAGTAAAACGGGGCTGCTCTTAAAAATTGCATCAGTTCCTGAATTTCAGCGAACACAGCACGACGATGACAAGGAAACTTTTAAATTTGAAATTCCATTCGCGTCGTGGTGCGAGTTGCGACTGAAAATAACTCATCAAAGAAGAGTTGCAGAATGGAAAAACTTAATCACACTAGCTAGACTCGCGAGCTTTATTTTTAATACTGGCAACGTTGAAATTAAAAAGTGTGGGTTGGTGACTTATCTGAATTTAGAACGTGCTATCTAGTGTTACAGTTTTATTTAAAAATCGATTCCAAATAGAGTTTCCAACACTGTAACGCTTTTATTCTTTAAAGCTTTCCTGGCGTATATTATTTTGTCTTACTAAAATAACATAATATCATTCCTTGTTTCCCCGAAGGGTTGGGCAGAGCAACTTATATAATGGAACAAATTCTATAAAATTTATAACAAAACTGAACTAAAATCCAAAGCCTTTTCAAATCCCGATAGTCTTACGTTTAACCAAAGCCTCGTCCGCAAAGATGTGGCTAAAGATGGAGCGCACTAGCCTAGAAAATAAATAGAACTTTGATTTCAAACTGCGATTCCATTCGTGTTAAAGTTTTAAAACACTGAAAAGAAATAAAGGTTATAAACATAACTATTATTGTCTGTTAATTTATTCAAATTGAAATAGTTACATTTTAATAGACTGATTGACAGATGGAGCAACAGACAGACTGGCTCGTTCTTATACTGGTCGCAAGGGCTACTACTGAGCATGAGGTCCTGGGTTCGATTCCCGAGTCGGGCAGTGTTAGTTTGGTTTTTCTATCTGGAATTTCAGCCCCGGGATCTAAGATGCTGACAACACCTAAACCGCGGTCACTGTCAGACTGCATAGAAAAGGAAGAGAAACGCGATGATACAACGCTTGTAATTTATTGCAAAATATGAAGCAATTATCTATTTACTCAACATTGAGTTGAGTAAACGAAAATAAAAAACAACCAAGTTCTGCATTCAAATAAGACGTTCTTGTTATTAATTAAATACATAACGTATGTTGATATTTGATACAGAGATTTTGGATTAGAACTCAAGGTAAGAGGTTAGTTTAACGTTAGTTTGTTTCGAGATTTTTTTTCCAAAACTTGTTTTGGTAACAACCAAGTTCTGGGAAATATGTTCAAAATTAACATATATTTTTTTCCGCTACCACAAACTACACAGATTTGGAAATTTTATTTCTTAAGACAAGCCTATTTTGGTCATTTGCCTCTTGTCAGCGCCTCAATTGTGCCCGGTATAGGGGACTGAAACATGACAGGCTATATGTACGTATAGGGACACCTCTGCCTAGCCCTTCGGGGAATAGTCATGATGTTATCTTATGTAGAGCTCCTCCCTACAAATCAAACAAAATGAATATTCATGAATTGTGACCGTAATTAACCAAATAAAACAAAAACACTATTCGAATTTTAAAAATAAAAAGTCATTATAATTTCCCGGCAAAATGGCGTGTTGCCGTGTCGCGGCCAGTTCCATTTGAATACTTTCAAATTGAGAATTTTATATCTGGCACGTATAACACTAAAATGGTCATGCGACATTCCATTTTCGTATTGATGCAACGTTGCTAGAAATGGAACTGTAAAATATAATGTCCGTTTTCTTTATGTTTAGTTGTTAAAGTTTATACGAGTGACAATTTTACACTGTTGCACTGTCGAAATGTTTTATTTTCTGTACGGAACTTTTAACAGGTTATTTTGCGAGTACCATAATAATTTAGTTTTTATGTTGTTTGTTATTTTCCATGATTCAATGTTCCTATGTTTTCATTCGCGTTACCTCTGTGTGGTTGAAATAAAACACATCTAGCAGAAGTGGCTAATACAATTAGTTAGCTCTCTTATTCAACTTCAGGAAAGTACTCAAACAATCACGAACAAATTTGCTACATAATTGTTCAAAGATACTATTCTAGACGCTCCAAAAATAAACAAGAGCTTCATCAAAATAGTAACACTAATGGAAAATTGAGAAACAGCAAGTTGCTTGACTGTATATTAATTCCTTATTTGACGTCCAGCCGTAAAGCGCTACTTATCTTACTTTCTCATAATTCATATGCACTTTTAAGTGCTCAATAAATCACTAGCCAGTCGTAGTGGTCCAGCTCATCTATTGATCACTAGCTGCGCCCCGCAGTTACACCCGCATAAATCTCGATCCCGTGGGAATATCGGGATAAAAAGTATCCTATGTCCTAATCCAGGCTAGGCCTACCCATGTGCCAAATTTCATCCAAATGCGTTCAGTCGTTTTAGTGTGAAAGCGTAACAAACAAACACATAAACAAACAAATAAACTCAGGATAATCAGCCTATAATGTTCTCACTACTGGGACACAGACCTGCTCTCTTCGACCGGTACTGGGCTGTAATCCACCACGCGGGCCCAGTGCGGGTTCTAGAACATCCCGGTTTCCTCACGATGTTTTCCTTTACCGTTTTGAGAGCAGTGGTGAAGAAATTATTTACACAAAGTAAGGCAGGGTCCGCGGGACCCACGACCTACAAATCTTAAATCAGGGCTACCACAATCGGGGGGGTTACCACTGGACCACCATTGCTCTATTAATAATAATTATGATTATGAATAGGATCATCAAAATTTCTTACCGTAATGTTGGCACAACTTAAAACCAACATTTAACAGAGAAATATTCCGTGCATGACATAAAACATGGGTTGTAACGATCAGGTTGGCAGCACTGAGATCTGCGTGTAACTGACAACACCCTTGTCACGGCTTAACTTCAACTACAAATAAAGTTATGAACGCAGATTTTGGATGCGATTCTAACAAAACACATACAAACAAACACATACATACATACAGCTCTGAAATTCAATTACAATGTTCGTCATTGCTATGGCAACAGTTTAGAGCGATTTATGTTTGCACTCGCGTTTTTCAAGTTAATCTATAGTGTAAAATGGTGGGAAAGATAAATACTGGTATAATTGGAGCTGGGATTTCGGGATTTCTAGATTTTGTCTGCCCCTTGTAGGTATTGTCGACTTTTTCGCATTGCTTTGTTTTAAATGCGCTCGTTTTTTTAACGACCTATTTTTCCTAAATTTCTATGAAAATTTAAATAATATATAAGTAATTGAATATTATTTAAACGTTCTTGAGTTACATATACATTTGAGATGGGAAGATCTTCTCACAGATTCTCTTCAGACAGATTTTGAAACATTTTGCTATTTTAAATCATTATTGCCCACTGCTTCGCCAGGTGTCCTTGTTTAGAAAACGTCGAAAGATGCAACAATTCCAAAAAAGCTTCGTTTCAAATCGACCAAACGAATCCTATTCAAATTCAAAACCTAAATCCAAACAGAATCCTCCTTCTTTATTAAAGGCAAGGCACAGACATGCGACAGAGCAATTATTGTCAGCACCGCACTATATATACACCCCACCGCCCCACGTCAACCCTTACACCCCAAGAGAGCCAAGTGCCTGAAATTTAATCCGGGAAAAACCCAATCGGTACATCTTGACCCGCAAGTTATTCTCTGTGAAGGGTTAAGAATGTAATACACTGGGGGAGGGGTGCTTCTTTTGTTGTCTGTGGAATATTTTTGGGAAAGTGGTTTTTAATGTCTGTAAAAGAAAAGTCGGGATTTGATGCTACCTATTCGCTGTTGTACCTAAAATAGGTCTTCGGTAAAATGCAGCACTCTTTCTTTAAAAGGGTGATAAAAGCAGCTTTGTCCTGTGGATGCCTGATCTTTTATGTAGTATCCTAAGTATATAAATGACTTTAGGCAAAAAAAAAACCTCAGGGTTGCAGACATCAACATTCAAGCCAGCGGCTTAGTACTATAGGATCACCTTTGAATAAATGGTCGCTAACAATCGCTTGGTCAACGTTAGCATGATATAATAATGCTCTCAGTACGCCGACCGCATACGCGCCCGCGGTCAGATGGTAATAGAAATAAATCGGTACCGTATCTAACCCTTCGCTGCCGGTCACTTCGCCCCCCGGGACGTTCCCACCGAAATTGTTACACTTTCCCGCTGCCCTCAATTGAATGTTCATAGGGTTAAAATTGCCTTTAAAAAGTTCTTATACTTTTTTGGGCAAAGATATAAATGTTGAGTGCCTTCTCGCGTATTACCATTGTTTTTTTTTTTGGTATTAGGATTTTAGGCACGGGATTTTGTTTAGCCTTGAAAATAGAACGCTTATTTGATGATCTTTTTTATTTTTTATTTTTTTACAGAGACATGAGTAGACTCTTTATTTTCTTTTATTATTGATGTAGAAATGTTTAGTTCTGACCCAAAGAGGTTGGCTTCTATAATTTAGAGACTGAGGACTTGGGTTAATAAAGGTCGTGACTTCTAACTGCGCCTTCTAACCTATTGTGGTCAGGCCACTTACAACAAAATTATACGTACGCTTTGAACTAACTTGTGAGTCACCCGTGGTGAGGCTTATATAAGTTTTGCGATTAAGGTTATGTGGTTATAATTAACAGGAAGTTTGTTAGTAGGTAGAATTTCATATAATAGTTAGCTACCCAATATCAGTAGATATTAAAGCATAATATGCTTATAAAGGACCGTGTCCTTTGTGACTTTTTTTCTTTTTACTCGTCCCTCAAGAATTGGGCTATCAAATACTAAACGATTTGTTTTCAAATGTGGCTGATAGTCAATCAAAAATCAAAAATATCTAAATATTTTTATTTCACATATACCTAAAAAAAAACAAATAAATCAAAATATTTTTATTTCACATAAACCTAAAACAAATTAAACTAGATTTAATATCTGAAAATCATAGATCTAAGGACTTTGGAAATTTTTGGAAAAACACGAACAAGCTGAGCCCTAGGTTGAGCCTCCCCGTAAGTGTTGGTGGTAAACATAACTCCTCACAGATCGCAAATATGTTTGTGGACCAATTTAAAGTCAAGCCAGTAAACCCCACAGTTGGTCATGTGACGCAGACGGTGACTGACGCTGATGTGAGCATGAAGCTGGGAGTGTTTTTCTCTACTAAAGCTGTTGTGAAAGTAATTAAGAATATGGTTAGAGGTAAGTCCCCAGGACATGATCACCTCAGTGTTGAGCACCTTAGGTATGCAGGTATGCACTTGCCGAGAGTATTGTCGATGTTTTTTAGACTGTGCATAAGTCATGTGCGCTTATGAGAACCGTAGTTGTACCTATCATAAAGAATAAAACTGGTAATGCTGCAGATCCCGCCAATTATAGACCAATATCACTTGCAACGGTCATAGCTAAAGTGCTGGACAGTCTGCTGGATACATACATGGCCCCTAGGATTAGTCTGCACGATTCACAGTTTGGCTTCAGGCCCGGGCTATCGACAGAATGTGCAATTTTGTGTCTAAAGCGGACAGTCCGATACTATACGGATAGGAAAACACCGGTTAGTGCGTGCTTCGTAGATTTGTCCAAGGCTTTTGTCTTATGACCTGCTGTGGGAAGCTAAGGGAGCTAAGAAATGAGGAAAAGTAGAAACCGAGGTTACCTCTCTACTAGAATTCTGGTATGAGAACCAAATAAACATTGTTAGGTGGGCAGGGACTCTGTCCAAAGAATATAAGTTGGAATGTGGGGTGAGGCAGGGGGGAATCACCTCCCCGCGCCTTTTCAATTTATACATTAACCAGCTGATTGTTGAGCTCAGCAATACCGGCATCGGTTGTCATGTTGATGGAGTTGCTATGAACAATATCAGTTATGCTGACGATATGGTCTTGCTGAGCCCATCAATCAGTGCATTAAGACGTTTGTTGAAGGTCTGTGAGGACTACGCGGTGACTCAGGGGCTTAGGTATAACGTCGTTAAGAGTGAGTTACTTGTTTTTAATGTTGGCGCCAGAATAGACCTAGTTGTGCCGTGCATCTCATTAGCGGGTAGGCCCTTGAAGCGAGTCTCAAAGTTTAAGTACCTGGGCCACTGGGTCACCGAGGACCTATGTGATGATTTAAACATAGAGAGGGAGCGTAGGGCGCTGTCTGTTCGAAGTAATATGCTGGCCCGCAGGTTTGCACGGTGTACTTGTGAAGTTAAAATGACTCTTTTTCGAGCCTTTTGTCAGACTTTCTACACCTGCAGCCTCTGGGTCAAGTATACGCAGAAGGCATACAGCGCTCTGCGTGTACAATACAATAATGCCTTCAGAATGCTTGTGGGGCTGCCGCGGTTTTGTAGCGCTTCGGGTATGTTTACCGATGCGAGGGTAGATGATTTTTACGCAATTATTCGGAAGCGATGCGCTTCTCTTCGGCAAAGAACATGTTTTAGCTCCCACAGCATGTTGAGGGCATTTAGTGACCGGTGGGACTGCCCGATGCTTGGCCGGTGGGTGAGACTGCACACACAGGTCGGATTTAAGTAGCTAAACGGGCATCTTGTTTTTTTTTTTATTATGCTTTTGTTCATTGTTTGTTTGTATGTATTACTAATAATAGTTAAATAAGTATATTTCATGTCACTACTAACACTGTGGACTTCAAGGTCTGCGAATAAAGAATTATTATTATTATTCCCTTTATTCCATTTAAAAACATATTATTTACATTTTTAAATATTTTTATAAAAATATAAAAAAGAAAAAACATTTAAAAATATAAAAAATAGCAGCCCACCGGTATAGGGAACAGGGTCCAAGCTACCGGTGGTCAGGGCTCCTGAGAGAGGAACCTCCTGACGATACGCGCCGTGTCCAGAAGTACCGCTCTCTGCATTAAGCCCACCTAGCGAGAGCCTCTTCAGGTGTTGGTCGAGGCTCTTGGCTATTATGCCATTGGCCGTCACGACTATCGGCACAATGATTGCTGTATCCACATCCCACATGTCGACAACCTCGTGAGCTAGGTCAAGATACTTAATCTGCTTATCTTTTTCAGCTTTTACGAGGTTCTCGTCATACGGGACCGCTATATCAATAATCATTGTGCGACGCGTTAATCGATCTATCACCACTATGTCTGGCTTATTAGCAACAATAGTCCTATCAGTGATGATAGATCGATCCCAATACAACGTAATATTGCCATTTTCGAGAACTGGGTCGGGCGCATACCTATATTACGGTATTACGGTACGATTCCACAAGACTGTATTTCAGAGCAAGTTGCTGGTGGATAATCCTGGCTACAAGGTTGTGCCTATGCAAGTAGTCTCCGTTAGCCAGACGAGAACAGCCAGAAATAATGTGTCGGATTGATTCCCCCGGACGGTGGCATGCCCGACAGATGTCAACCGTGCCGTCTTTCACAATATATTTCCGGTAGTTGTTCGTCATTATAACTTCATCCATAATCGCAAAGATAAAACCTTCGGTTTCCCCAAAGAGATCACCGAAACGCAACCAGGATACGGACGCTAAGAGGTCTACATCGGGTCCATGTAGGACCCGGTAAAAGCGCCCGTGTAGCTCTTTGCTCTGCCATACCTCCCTGCGGTCATTCGTATCTAATACTATAGGTTTGCGCCAGTTCTCGTCAGCCAAGGAGAGCGGGGTGAGGCCCTTATCCACTGAGACCACATTTCGGTGCATCACCACGTCGGTTTCTAGGAAGTATTTCCTGAGACTGCATATCTCACGATTGTGCAGGGTCTTAGCGTTTAAAAAGCCTCGACCTCCACACTTCCGCAGGATATACAGTCTCATCACCGATGAACGTGGATGGTGCATCCGATTTGCGGTCAGCAATGTGCGGACCCTCCTATCCAGGACGTCAAGTTCCGTCTGAGTCCATTTGAGTATGCCGAAAGAGTACATCAAAACCGGCATGACCCAACCATTGAAGGCGCGCACCTTGTTTCCGCCTGATAAAAGACTATTTAATACTTTATTCAGGCGGCCAAAGAAGCGCTCCCTCAGCGATTGTTCATGTCAGTGGCGTTGGTGCCTAACGCTTCCGACATACCCAAATATTTGTAAGTTTCGGTTGAAGAGAGGGATCTCAGGTGTATGGAATCCGAAAGTTGGGTTCCCACGGATTCCACAATCCCCCCTCGCTTTACATGCATGACCGCACATTTGTCCACACCAAATTCCATCCTGATGGCGCTACTGAACGTTTTGGTTGCCTTTAGTAACTCCATCAGTTGCAAATTATTGGGGGCAAACAGTTTCAAGTCATCCATGTAAAGGAGGTGAGATATAACCTGACCACCTCTCCTCAATCGATAGCCTAGATCTGAATTCTCCAGCAGTGTGCTTAGAGGATTCAAGGCTAGGCAAAACCAAAGTGGACTCAAACTATCGCCCTGAAATATACCTCGCTTGATCCGTATCGGTTCGCTATTCCTCTGGATATATCGAAATCCTGGATAGCAAAGGACCGTTCTCCACTGCCCCATACATGACATCAGGTAGGTGCGCAGAGTTGCATCTACTTTATATAACTCCAGCACCCTCATGAGCCATGTATGTGGCACCGAATCATAGGCCTTCTTATAATCTATCCAACATGTTGACAGATCCTTTCGGGAACGGCGAACCTGTTGGCTAATGGCAATATCGATAAGAAGCAGCTCCTTCGTACCGCGGGATCCGTTCTTACATCCATTTTGTGAGGCAGACATGATTAAGTTGGTTTCTACATGTTTGTTAATTTTAGCTCTCAAAATGGATGTGAGAACTTTATAGACCGTCGGTAAACAAGTGATTGGTCTATAATTTTTGGGTTCCGCAGTACTACCTGATTTATGGAGCAGGTGGGTTATTCCGGTCGTTAGGAACAGGGGTAGCGACCCTGACTCTAAGGCTGACTGGAACTGGGATGCCAGGCGGGCGTGCGATCTTTGGAACCACTTTATCCAAAAGTTGTGCAGCCCGTCCGGTCCTGGAGATTTCCAGTTAGGCAACGGACGGACTGCACGAGCTACATCTTGGGGGAGGATGGTAAGTGCCCCCATTTCTGGTATAAGATCGCACGCTCGCTCGATTCTCTTAGTCCAGTCACCTTCGGTGTGATTGACAGGCACCGACCAAATGTTTCGCCAGAAGGAACACATGGCGTCATCATCCGGTAGGCGCGTGTCAGCCACACCTTGGTCCGGTCGCTCCCAAGTCCTATAAACCCACCTTTCATCATTCTGGAATGTGCAATTCTGAGTGTATCGCTCCATTCTCCGCCTGTATCGACGAATACGGTTCGCCCATGCATAGATCTTCTGCTTTAGGAAGTCGATACGCTCTGTGACGCGGGTCAAATAATCTCGAGAACTTAGAATATCAGTCCCCGCGAACGCCCGCTTCACAAAGCGCGTCACTCTAGGCCGAGTATTGCCCTCCCTGAAGCAGATTAGCTTACCGATGAGTGCTCTAGTCTCACCGATACGACGCTCAATCCTGCACTGCCAAGCTGGTACAGCTGGTTTTGGTCGTGGAGCTCTGTCACTGTTGGGAAATTTGACCTGAGCTACACGACATGCCGCTACAGCTGCACAGTATAAGATCGAGTGGGTATCGGTGAGATCTTTGCTGTTGTCAAAATAATTTGACAGCTGCGAGTCTAGAGCACACACCAGCGCTATGTTTTTCTTGTGCATAGGCAAACGAGGTAAACGTGGTCTAAGTCCAGGTGGAGTGGAGCGGTACTCCCGAAAAGCATCCTCTAAAGCACTCCTCAATCGTACATTGCATTGAGAACTCACGGATATCGCGTGGTCGGGTCGCGGTGAACCGCCGGGTAAATTTTGCATTTGCACCGCGACCAGTGGCGAAGCAGGCGAAACATGGCTATTCCGTGATTTGATACGTAGTCGATCTAGTACGACGTCATCCAGCATATGGTTACGCTGGATGACTGGCACCTGATCCGACACATTGACAGCTGGTTCAAGCACCTGAAACAGAGATTATTATTATTATTATTAAACCTACATGGGCACTTATGAAACGTCAGAAGCTAGGTGCACGTACGAGTTCCAGAGATTAGCGCGTTCAAACAAAAAAAAAATCTTCCTCTTTATTTTATCACATATTATAGATTTTGGCACAACACAAGTACAAACCGTCACAATAAAAGTAGGATATTATACTTAGGTATTACTTTGTATGTAAACTGCAGTGATAGCCAAGTGGTGTGACCATCGGACTGCCAAGTCATAGGTCTCGAGTTCGAACCCAAGACACGCACCTCTGACTTTTCAGAACAGTGTGCCTATTGTATAATTAACACTTGCTTAAAAACGGTGAAGGCAAACGTCGTGAGGAAACCGGCCATACCTGACAGATATTTCTCGACGGCATGTGAAGCCAAGTCAGAGGCCCGTGGGTGGCTTAAAAACTCTGACACCAGGTTAGTCACTAACTTCTCACCGACCCCAATGACCCCATTACCCACCTCCAAGCAAGCAGTAGGGCCACGAGTAAAGTGCACAAAAATAACAATCACAGGCGGCGAAGTTGGAATGTTGGGTAACATTCCAACTTCGCCGCCGAGGTCCCTCGCGAGGGTTGACGTAATCGTCCCCCAGACCCATGCTCAACGAAGTACCAGCCCGCGTCGTATAGCTGAGCCTGTAGCTTTAAATTCCCCTGATAATAATAACTATCCAGTTCTGATTCAGCCTGTCGCACCTTGCTGTCAGCCAGCGACGCCCTAAGCCGAGGTTCGTACCCCATGGGCCCTTAGCATGCAATCGCTTAGTAATGTAAGAAATTTTCCACTGACTGGAGGCTTTCAATTCGCTTAAGGCAGCCACAGGATAGTCCCGTTAAGTAGTCACGACCTCTCAAGATCAACTTCGAAAAGCAATTCATAAAAAAAAATATAAATTGTCACTTATCACACGAAAAATAAGAATAAAACTCTATATATAATAAATCTTCTATACTTACATAACATAAGCGCAATCGGTAGGTACGCTATGAAATAAAGTTAAGTAGAGCGCAAAATAATTCATAACAACTTAAATTCAACGTTACGATAATGTACACAAATATAAAACAAAAATGACTCAAGTGCCCATTTTCTAACATTATTCTAACAACTGTAGTGCAAACTATTTTCTTGTATAACCTCAACTGTGTCGTGAAAACTGATGGCGCGTGAAAAGCGTCGAATAAGATATTTCAAGTTGTAGTAGCTAGTAGCGACATCTACATAAATATGTTTTATGTAGGTAATAGTCACTGTTCTGAACAAAAGAATAAAAGTGGCATTATGACATTTTCCGAACTCTTTTTATTTATGGTTTCGGTTCGAAATTCAAATGAGTCGGAATTTGGAATGATTTCGGAACGGGGTCGTGATTGAATTCGAATTTCGAAACTGAATTTAAGACCAGTATTCTGTCATTGATGTCGTTTTAAAACCAAAGGAGATGTTTGATTTTGGGCTACCACCATGTACACTGCCTAGATAAATAGGAAAAAAATAGGGGATTTTCATAAAAATACAAAAAAAAATAATTTGAGGAAGAGTACAGCCGTACAAAAAAGATTATTTGGGAAGATTTTTAATATGATAACCCTATTTTTATGGCAGCTATGACAGTTGTGTTTGTCATGACGTTTAACGACTGACAGTTTTAAGTTTCGTGACGTGACGTCTTTCTTTGACTTTGGCAGTTGTCTTACATATTGTAGTCTGTGATTGGCTTTGAAACGTTGAATCGTTGTATTCGCGCGTTTTGGATTGGACGTGTTTCGAAGTTTCTAGTGATTTTTTTTATTTTGCGTGATTGTGATTTGCGTTTGTGATTTTTTTAAATTGTCAAAATTACATTTCGTGTATTCCTGATCCACCATATTTATGTTGTGTTGCTCTCCTTGACAGAGTTAATTTCAATTTACATTAAAACGAAGTAAAATGATAGAAAATTAACATTACAAAACGGTAACTATATTGTATAGCGATATTTACATATAGTGTACATAGAGCTGGCCCAGGCTCCATACATTTCTGGAACATCTCCTTTGAGCGGATTAGTTTTAAAACGCCATCCATTTATTCATTTTAGGCAGATTTTATACTAATGCCAGTATTCCCTAAATGGCGAATTACAGGTTAGTCTAGGCCTAAATTTTCACGTATCTTTAACAGTTTCGTACAAAAGTTTTCTGAAAACGCGTGTCGCATACATAGACTCCATTATTAATGTCTTCGTCGGCGCGAAAAGGCAAGAAATAAAATATTTTCAAGTTGCAGACCAAGTTCGCAGACAAGGGCCTCAACTTAGTGACGGCAACTTAGACGGTGACGACGGTTCATCGTCAAACTTGGTCGGGTATTATGTTACTAATTTTATGCTTAAGTTATATTGAGAAAAATAATTAGTGCCTTTAAGGAAGGCAAGTTATCTTGACGCCAGGAGTTTTTATTATTACTTTGTTAAACATGTGATGAACGATGAAAGTTGTCTCAAAAAATTGTTATATAAGTAATTTTAATTGGTCTTATCCGTATGTTTCTATTGAGTATGTTTTGCTTTAAGATATTAACAAAATATATGGGTTATTTACATAAGTACTTCGAAATCGTCAACCTATTTATTTCAATGTTTAGTTCTATGCCAACAAAATTTTGAATACACCCAATTCAATATTCATTGACTCTCCAAGAAAATAGTTATCTCACAAGGGTGATTTACATTTAAAACAAACCATGGCACTCGAGGGGTATGCAAACTAGCGCCGAGTTAACACCGACACTATTTATTAAAGTTGCCTCATAAAATGCAAGCGACTACAGCACCGCATTATAAGGTTAGCTCCGAAGAAAAATATCTTATGAAACCGAGGATGGCGTCATAATACTAATAAAAGATTTATGAAAGAACTTAAAAAGATAAAAAAATATATAAAAAATCTCACCTACTTCGTTTTAATAAATCCCGCGCAAATGCGTCCCGGTAATAACACTAGAAACATTTATCATGCTGGTGTTAAATAAAAAAAAAAACAGGCAATAAACCGTGGCGGAATCACCGCACGTCCGCTAACATGTCGGTACAGCTCCGGGGAGGTGTAAACAGGCTGAACAGGCAACCGGGGCACAATGTCGTGTTAAATATTGTACCCGCCGTACGACGGGACGGCCCGTTTATGGTACACGGAAAATGGCGGGAGAAAGAAAATGGCTATGATACGTTATGGATTCCTTTACGTAATTTGGTGCTTAATTTTATTACGCGTGCCAGATATTGGTGTGGTAATAGCCTCCAGGATTTTATTTCATAATATTTTAGACAAAGGTAGGTTAGTACTGAATAATATTATATGTTTAGATGATCTGATGCGTCCAAGAAGGGTATGCTCGGGTTTACGATATTATTTCAACTCTATTTTACTCTCTGAAATTTGTCCTACGTTATAAAACACAGCAATAAATCATCTCACGAAAAAAGTTACAACTGTAACCTAATGTTTTCCGCGACATAACCCGAATATCTATCTGAAACATTTCTTACACGTCTTACCTAACACACGCTAAGTATTTTTGAAGACACCACAACTCCCTAAAGTGCGGGCAAATAGGGTTCAAACCATCGATCACTAATGGTTCAAATCGACGATATAATAAACAGACGCTTTATTCCTAAAGATTTGTGGATATTACGTAGTAAGTAACTAACAAGAAAAAGAAAAATAATACTACTAGGTATACAACCAAAACTGGACGTAACATACGCCCGAAGCTGTAGGCTTGACAGTTGCGTGACATCTCATTTTTCGTTCGGAAACGCAATAAATTGTTCGCCAAAACACGCTACATCAATATTTTAAGTCCCCAACTAAGTTGGACTCCTTAGTTTAGTATTCTGCCCGGGGCACAAAGTTAGGCGGCTGGCCGTTGACAAGCTACTCCCAAAGGCTAAATATTTGACGGGCGATCGCTCACGCCCTTACAAACTCGGAGAAGTTCGGCCACTTTTTTTCTTTTGGTTCTGAAGTTGCAGTATGAAAAACGTGATGAAAATTTGTGTTCCTTATAATTATTATTTTTTTGTTTTGTTCACTGAGTGTTTGCTAATTTATTTTAGGTTATGTCTAGAATATGCACAAACTTCGTAAGTGTGGATAATATTTCTTTACACGTCTAGCCACCTACGCTAAAGGATTTGATTTTACTTTTTCAATTTGCGATATTGAGTGATTGTTGACGATATTCTAACTCGACTTTTACGCTCAAAATGTACGGAAAATGTTGTGGATGGTTTACTGTTGAATTTTAATTTTAATATTTTTTTTTAATTTTAATTTTATTCCTACGTTCACATAAAAAATACCTAGAAGTTACATCATTACAAAGTTACATATTAACCGATAAAGCCCCAATGGCTCCGAATAGGAGCCCTCGCGGCGCGCGATTTGAAAGTAGTTATCGAATAAAAATGTTTTTTTTGAGATTGAGAGATGACGTTATTGAGCCACGGGCCTGAGCGGTTAACATTAGTAAGAAAATGTCTTAAAACTAAATGAAGTTTTTCTTTGTTTCAGGTTTCGCATGCGACCAGCAAGCTAGCTGATAAGAATCCAAAGGGTTAATACCCCAAACCAAAGGTGAGACACTTAATCATACCTACGACATTTTCATTTTACAAAAAAGAAAATTAATTTATTCTGCATAAATAAAACGCACGTTGTAAAAAAATATACCTACACTGTAATACTACAGGCAAAAGCCCATATTTGAAAGAAGCTTAAGTTTAAGCTTTTTAATAACCAAGTTTACAATAAATTATATTTATTTCTATAAAACTGGTTTAAAAAAATCATATATGTATATCAAAAATAATGTATATTTTAAAACCAGATGAGCTCGGTGTTTCCTTTCCAACTGCTCTGAAAAAAGCCTAAACAAACTTAGAGATCACAGTCTATTTTAAAGTTAAGATATAATCTTGATCACCCTATGCAATTAAATAAATATAAGTGCATTTACACAAAATCATGCGCCCATACACACAGACACTCGTGTTTGTATTGTTTCATTTTTTCTTGCTTATGATCATTAATTGATGCATCTTTTGGTATGTAATAATATGTATTGTTTTGAGGGTTCTGCCGCTGTATGCCGAGATGCAGGACTCGTCCTAGTTCGGCTACAGATGCTCCCATATTATATTCCCTATTACTGCCCATAGTAAAAAAAATACAACGGATTACACATACTTATGAACTATGTGTAATCCGTTGTATTATTTTTGGTGAAATAAATAATAGTAGATAGTACAACTAGTGCATAAAATGGCTCGTTTATGCCCGAATTGTACACTCTGCTTTTCACTTTGATTGCGAGAAAATGAAACAGGCATAAAATAAACAACAGTATTTCACTGATAAAAAATGTTGCAAAATTGAAGAAGAGAAAAGCTAATCCCCGCCACAAAACTTATTAAATGTTTTTTTTTTATTTTCAACATGTGTCATTCGCCTTGGGTACTTCATACTGCCAAGTCATAAAAATGTTTCTTTGCTTTTTGAGTAATAAATTAAAACTATTTTAAGGCTCTCGCAGACTGGGGCGATATCGCGGGCCTGACAGGCATATTGCTGCTTGTCGCGCCCGCGATACCGCGCTTGTCTGCACAAGCTTTTATCTGGTTTTATGAAATTAATGATAGAAAACACGAAATTTATATCAATTAAAGCAAATGAAATAAAATAACGACTTTAAACTGTTACGTTTTATTGTGCGCGTGGCTGTTGGGCCTGATTATCTTAGTCTTGTAAAAAAAAACTTTATGCACTAGAGCATAAAAGCGATTTTATATCGCCTACGCATAAGGTAAAGACGAAATTTTACAGCATGAGAAGTGAAAATGATTAATTATTTATGTACTTAATTCACATTATTTATGGGCCATACGTCCCTAAAAATACCCTAAAAAGTACCCCATAAATCAGAATACAGCAATACTGGGCAGTATTGCTTTATTCTGATTACAGATTACGACAGCAGAACTACTTTCCAAAATCAGTCCTTTCAAAAGAAACTCAACAACAACATTTTATGTTCAAGCCACACTGCACTGCAATTTCGTTGCGGGTTTCAAGACAGTTGAATCAATTCCCAGGACCTCGCAGAGCTTCATTGTCTCGTTGCTTTTCTGGTTACAATGGTAGCCGTTTTAAACTCCAGCTTTACAGGAGATGTAGTGGCATGCTAGAATATTGCAAACATCACACAAATATATTAACCTCATTGCTGATGTTCTTCAGAAAGGTCAGGTGCACTCGCAACCGGCGTACGTGTATGACCAGATGTATGAACGTAAACGAAGCAAAAGGAGTATTTAAGGATCATAGCAGGTAGCATTCTGTAGTTTCTGCCTACTCCCATAGGAAGAAAGCGTGAGTTTATGTATGTATGTAGCACCAAAATATTAAAAAAGTCACTATGCACACAGAGCAACGCCCTGAAATTAATTTCTTTCCCGACCTCTACCAATCACCGCTAAAAGGTAAACACCACACACCAATAAATCTACAACCCAACCAAATAAAGATATTACATGCACACGTAAACAAATAAATATCATCGGGATCTATCCAAAGAGCCGACCATAAACATAGAAGTCTAACCATAAATCTTTAATGACGTGACGAAGGAATCAAGCAAAGTAAAAAAAAGAAAAAAATCGGTGAGGCTTTGAGAGCAATTTCTGTTTATTCACCCAAAAGACATGGCTGCCATATTTCACGGCGATCTCAACCAACTCGTGAATTATTTATGGTATCGTGATAGAAATATATTTATTTACCCTGTTATCTCATAAGCTTGGGACGTGTAACATTAATTTTATAAAAATAAAACAATTGGACCTGTCTGATACATGTAGATACTTATCGTTTTTTTCTGAACTTATTCGTTTAATATTATGTGATAAAAATTGGCGTATTTTCACATCTTATTTGTGAAAATTTTTTGTCTTTTTTTTTTGGGTGCGAAATTATCAAATAACTTCTCCCGCTCTGGGCGGAGCGGGAGGGTGTGTCAGACTCTTACTGACTAAAACCCACCCGTATTCTTTCCGTTGCCTGTGTTGCCAGAGGCCTCGGTAACCCTTTTGGACTTTCCCGCGACTCCGGCAGAAACTTTTTAGGCTGCCATGTTATCATGTCGTGTTTTACCGTAGTTTTTTTAACGATAATTATTGCATTCTGAAAAAATATCCAGGGTGAATTTTCCGGCTCATTTCGCGCACACATCTGGTGGATGCCAAGCTTCACAGTTTGGCCCATCGTCGCAAGGTTGCCTGCTTGTCGGTCTTCTATAGATTGTACTTCGGAGAGTGTGCTCAGGAACTCCACGACCTCATTCCACCGGCCCCCTTCTATTATCGGTCATCTAGGCGCACTTCAGGTTACCATCCCTTCCTGGTGGCTATCCCACCAACTCGCACTAAGCGTTTCCAAACTTCTTTTATAATGCGCACAGCAAAGGAATGGAACTCTCTGCCTGCGTCTGTGTTTCCGAACGCATATAACCCTAATCTCTTCAAAGTGAGAGTGAACAGGCTTCTTCTGGGTAAGCTCGCTCCATCGTCGACTTTGTTTCTGTCGCCTCTGGCATAGACTAAAGTCAAGAGCAAACCCATCACAAATAAAAAAAAAAAAAAAAAAAAAAACACTTGGTAAAATCAACCTGTATACTTATTAGACATCTTTTATCCGAGAGAAGTTGCAAAAGTATGTCACCTGCTTTAAACATAAACCAATATTAGCTTTTTTTAACCAACTTCAAAAAAAGGAGGATGAAATCCGATTACTCCGTAATTACTTGGCCAGTTTTTGAGTTAGCTTCGATAACATACACAAAATGCATTGAATACGTATTTTAATCCATTTTTAACTGTAGTTTACAAGGTACCACAACTAAAAAGAAAAAAATAAAAAACTTTTATCCAAAAAAGATTCTACAGTGTTCTTTTTGCTTAGCATAATCAGCCTATAATGTCCCCACTGCTGGAGAGAGAGTAGGCCGTAATCGACGCGGGCCCATTGCGGGTTGGTGAAATGAAATGAAATGAAATGAAATTGTTTATTCTGTAAATAGGATATGAGAATCACTTTTACACGTCATATTAAAAAATAAGCTAGATGGAGTCGACATTTCCTATCTGACTACCCCTGAGAAGAAATGGCGAAACAAACTCAAGGGTCAAAGTCTCTTTTAAAGTCCAGACATAATCTTGGTCAGATCATGTGAGGACCATGTAGATCTATGTCTGAAATGGTCTTTTGAGGAAAGAACCACACAAATTTGAGTGGACCTGTCCAGTCAGTGCAAACATTTGTCAGTAATCGTGTAGCTCAACTCAAAACTTAAGGAGCTCAACGACTCGACGAACAATACCAAGGAAAGGACAATTGGGTTGGCCGCATAAAGAACTCAAAATGCCAGACCATCATTAAAACTAAGAGAAAAAAAAAAACAAGAAATAAATAAAAATGACCCACATAGTGCTCACATTCACAATAATTAAAGTAATATAATACTTTTCAAGGTACATAAATATTCACTTAATTTTGCTTATAATATTCATCAATGTCAATATGTACATATAGTTGTATATAATGATGATTTTGCATAATTTTAATACCAAATTTTATGGTTTTAGCACAAAGCTTATCAGAGCGAGCAGCTCAATCCCAATGTCACATGTCTTCGAAATTTTTGGTTCTAGGACATGCCGGTTTCCTCACGATGTTTTCCTTCACCGTTTTGAGAACAGTGGTGATGAAATAATTTACACAAAGTAAAACGCTTATCTGGGTTCGAACCTACGACTTACAACTCGTAAGTCGGGGCCGTTACCACTGGGCCTTTTTTTCTTTACCTCTCACTATTAATAACTTCTCCGGGCGTGTCAGACTCTTACTGAATAAAACCCACCCGTGTCTCTTCCGTTGCCTGTGTGTTGCCTGAGGCTACGGTATCCCTTTCAGTCTTTCCCGCGACCCCGGCAGTTTCCCGCGAACCCCGGCAGTTTCCCGTGACCCCAGTAGTTTCGCGCGACCCCGGCAGTCGTAAGAGAGCCTAATAAGGTTTTCTAAATATTCTTACAAAGGTTACAATGAATTACAAAAGCCGATCACTGAAACAAAATAGCTACAATTTATCTTACAAATTGTTTATATAATTTGAAATTAGATTATCAGATTACAGTCTCCAGCTAAATTATAATTTATAGGGGTCGTTCAGTTTTGCTTGATTTATTGTTAACACCTGTGTAGCAAATTGTGTACCAACGTACAACAAAGATGGTTTCACTTCAGTATTTTATTACTTATGTATCCTGAACAGAAAATATAAATTTCCTCATCTTTTGTATGTGACGATGTAGATTCATATTTTTTCCTTCATATTTCCCTAGAAATCACAAAAATGAGGCCCTGGGTTCGATTCCCAGGTCGGTCAGCAGGTTTATTAAGTAAGAGGTTAGATAATTTTGTTTTTTTTTGGTATTTTGGTTTTGTGGCACACTCTGCTTTTCATCCCCCTCTTTAGGAAAAATAAATAAGAGATTCTTTTTGTAGTGACGAATATTTATATTTACATAACCAAATTACAAATTTATATTAATACCAAATTACAATTTTCTGTAATATTTTGACAAAGAGTAATGAAAAAACGAATATGAAGTTCCCGTGTATTTTTTTTTATTTGATTAAAAAATGCTGCGTTGGCAGGCGCGCTTTTTTTATTACCAGCCAGAACTTTATCGAAACGAATTGCGTTCAAACTTTTTGATTAAATAGTGTTCCAAATTCAAAAGTCATTTCGTCACTGTTATTAATAAGTGCGCCGGAATTACCCATTTTGCTCGCACTTATTGAGGAACCCTTCGCCTCTTTTCGAATAGATGGGATGAAAAACTATTTTAACTCATTCAATGGAACTTTTCTTACAAAATAACCACGCAGACGTCCCTCATTTCATTTCTCCTCATGTCCATATCGATCTTCTCATCGATAAACATAACCCGATGAGGCACGCTTTCTGTGTAAAAAGTAAAAAGCCTACTTATCGACAGGGACCGATTCCATGTCGTCTAAGTGCGAGTACCTGCCACACATCCCTACTTCGTTAGTTCAGCCAGACGCCATCAGAATACGAAATTGGGACCATTTTTGTTCGCTATCGATCGACCGGTTGAACTTGACCTTTTATGCGCATGGAATGCTTGTGGGTAGATGGGTCAAGATAAAGTGTTCGGTTTAGGGATGATAAAATGATTTGCAACTTCTTTCGGTGATCGGATTACGAACTATTTCAGATTGGTGCAGATGAAGTAATACCTATGTAAATTACATTATTAGCCAGCCACCCTGGGCAGAGTGGGCAGCCAGAACCAAAGTACCAGGCTGCCCACTCTACCCAGGGTGCGTCAGACGTACGAGTATATGTACGTTGTTCATTTTATCGTAGTATCGCAACTCGTGGAAGCTATTTAAATACACCCTTAAAGTGAAATAAAAGATTTTATATATATACTAGCTCTTGCCCGCGGCTCCGCCCGCGTGGATGTCGGAAAATATCCCACGGGCACGTACTACCGGGAATAAAAGTAGCAAATCCTTTGTTAATCCACAAAAAAAATAATGTGTAGGTAACTGATAGACTAAGCGCAGGGCTGTTCGCTCACACCGCGGCATTTTTCTTTGTTTTAGCATTTTTATACCTGTCGTAACATCTAACCGAAAGGTCCGATTCGAATAATTTAAAGAAGAACTTCCACGTACATAATCAACATTGATTATGAAACTATTAAGTTGAATAAGGATTAATACGAATATCGTGGTACGAATGTCATCGTCTTTCGATTCTACCCGTGTTTTGATTGACTAATTTGAACAAAACCCGGTTATTGTGACTTAACTATAATCGTTACACATATAACCTCATGGATTTTTTTCTGGGTAATGATGAGTACTATAAACATGTAGTACATAATTTTATGTATCATCAATAGTTTTCGCAACGCACGCCAAATAATGATTACCATAGACATTTTTTTTATACCTTGTGAAGAAAATAAAATACAGCCCATGTTACTCGCTGATAATGTAGCTTCTATAGGTGAATTTTTATTTTAATATCAGTAAAGTACTTTTTCAATGTATCTATTACAAACAAAAAATCAAATCTTTTCTCTTTATAATATTTGTATACTCGTAGATATATGACGAAGACATTTTGATTTCCTCGTTATCAGAATGGGCGGTCATGATGGGTAACCGAAATAAAAGTCAAAACACTAAGTACAGAGGTCTGTTATTGCACTTAAGTTCACAAATTGCAAAAATATCACCTGATTAGGCAGGTGCAGTCAGATTACAATATGGAAACGCGGTTAATTTGATATAGGATGCCAAGACAACTTCTCGAACAAAACTATCATTCACAAACCTCAAAAATATCAACCAAAAAGTGACATATGTCAATCTAGTGTTGCCACTTCCTATATCGATCTCACCCAAGTGCACTTGTCGTTTCCGGTTAGTAATAACTAAAGTCGAATTATTAATTCACTGGAGTAATCTGACATGTGCTAGCTGTCACTTTGTGTAATAAATGGTCATATTTATTGTAATGGTGATCATTTAGTTTAATCGATTTACGTAAGTGTAATATAAATGTATACTAATAAAGTCTAGAATACAATAGATACAATAAATATAATTAGCCTTCAGATGTGGTTACTACCAATCAAAAATAAAGATGGCGGATCAGTGTTGACGCTGTTTTTTTTTTTTTAAGGTGGGAAATCATCAAATAACAATAATAAAACGTTGACGCTGCCACTTAAATAAAATATTTTATTTCAGACAGTATTACAGTCCATATTTACACAAATTATTTAAGAATAATATAGTTTGTAATTACTTGTATAGATCGAGTTTATTTATTTACATAAACAAATTACAAGATGATTATTAACATTAACTAAATTAAATTAAAACTAAGTTAAGCCTAAAACAGGCCCTCGGGGCATTGTACCGAGGATGCTGGCGGCATTTCCTCGCTGAATTGCAATGCTGATGCGTTGCACGAGAAAGCCGCCAGCTTTTCGGTCACCAGTTACATCAACTAGACGTTTCTCGATTTCCGCAAATAACTTATGCGCACTGGGACCCCACAGATTGTAATTATAATTATATTTGTAATTATATTTCAATATCATAAGTACACTAGTTGTCTTACGATTATCACACGAATGTCTGATAACAATAAGGTATCATACTATCCGATCTGAGTAATGGTCGCACGTGCTCTAATTTACATTCAAACATAAGTAAACTCTATATCGTATTGCGTTTCAATCACGCAAAAACAGTTGATCGGAATCGGAAGTTTGGCACATAGACAATGTAGGTATTGGATACTTCTTCTTCTTCTCGAGTCGATGGTAAATAGATAATATAACGGCGCAGGATAGCCTTTTCTAGAAGTGATCATCGTATAAGCTTCAATATCATCAAGATTGTGCCAGAATATAGTAGTTCGTCGTGGACGTGGTATGACAGTGGCTCCCCTGGTATCATCTTCTATCACCAGAAGACAGCCGCCACGCAACCATCGATGGGATGCTTTGCTAGAATGGCAGCAGCAAGTCTGGTCACTCTTCTTATATGACCTTTTCGGGGCAGCGCCACTTGCTGCGCCGTCCAAATATATTGTGTTAAATGAGTTGGGTCCAGTAAGTGGCCACCAATCGCGGCGTCAGTGCAGTTTTTCAGGTCCTCAGAATTGCAGGTGTATGGACACTTTGTATACTCGAACATGATATGGTTTGGTCAGGATACTTGAGAAAGTTTTTAATAACAAACATTTTCGAAACCTTATCAAAGATCAGTTATGCCACTAACATCAAGTAATACAACGCATAGTTAGGTAATAAGCAAATCCATAAGCAACCACTCCCGTTTCACCATTCAGCATTTATTTCTCAGTAAGCAACTCGTAAGCTTCGAAAACTAAATTATTGACACTTGTCTGTAGTTGAGCTAAGTTCGGTGTCCGTCAATATTGTTAGGAATCTGTTGCTAGGCAACCCGCATGAGTTGCCAAAGCATTATGCATCAGCGAATCGATGTTGGTACATTATTCATGTTACAAGTTGCTGAAATGTTTTGTCTGTGAAGTAGGTACCTAATTGTATTTTCATGAATTACTTTCTACATAGATAAGAAAATTTTCTATACCACAAATAAACCCAACATCATAATATTTAATCTTAATAACACAACAATACACAACGACAATGGAATCAAATTATCAATCAGCGCATACCAATGCCTTTCAATCAAGATTGCTCATTGCCTGTAACAAAAGACGCAATGTAATTGAAAACGTAGCCATCTTGCTATATTTACCGGTACCAATATATATACCGGTACCGATATATTTACTGGTACTGATTGAGTTTGCGTTAGATATCCGATAGCTTTACCGGTTCCAATGACAACGAATATGTATTTACCTACGGTTTTTTTGTTTAAATTGATTCCCAATTTATGGGTTTGTTTGGTAAATTTTTATTATTCTCGTATTTAATGTTATGTTTTGAAATTCGATGAAAGGGAATTAATGTGAATAGTAAATATTTACGTCGAATTTAGGGGGAGTTCCATTCAAATATGTATGGTTCTTTCCTCAAAATACCATTTCAGACAACAATATACATGGTCCTCAGATGATCTGACCAAGATTATTTCCGGATCTTCATATACACATTGACATTGATGAATTTTATAATTATACACAATGACATGAATATTTACTTTGTAAAGTAACATTATTTTAATTATTGTGAGTGTGAAGACTGTTTGACAGGCCACTCAATCTGTGTGGTTCTTTCCTCAAAAGACCGTTTCAGACACCAACATGGCCTTCACATGATCTGGCCAAGATTATGTCTGGACTTTAAAAGCGACTGCGACCTCTGAGTTTGTTTCGGCTTTTCTTCTCGGAGTAGTCAGATAGGAAACGCCGTCCTCATCTAGTTTTAAGATATGACTGACGTACAAAATTTTTTGTACAAAACTACTTACAGAAATAAAATCATTTATCATTTATAATTCGCAATTTGAGTGTCTGAGCTAAAAAGCGTAGGCGGAGGCACATAATTACTTTGGCTAAGGGTTATTCCTGTCACTCTCGCACAAATGTCAAACAAAAAGTGCAAAATAAAGTCCGGAACATGTTTAAGACGCTGACAACACATAAACCGCGGTCACTGTCAGATTGCATAGAAAAGAAAGAGAAGCGCGATGACACAACGCTTGTAATTGAATTGCAAAATATGAAGCAATTATCTATTTACTCAAAATTGAGTTGAGTAATCGAAAATAAAAAACAACCAAGTTCTGCATTCAAATAAGAAGTTCTTGTAATTAATTAAATACGTAACGTATGTTGATATTTGATACAGATATTTTGGATTAGAACTCATGGTAAGAGGTTAGTTTAACGTTAGTTTGTATCGAGATTTATTTCAATACGTGTTTTGGTAACAACCAAGTTCCGGGAAACATGTTCAAAATTAACATATATTGTTTTCGCTACCACTAACCATACAGATTTGGCATTTTTTTTCTTAAAACAAGCTTATTTTGGTCTTTTGCGTCTTGTCAGCGCTAAGTAACGATTATAGATTACGCCTATGAAACGTGTAGTTTTAGTTAGCGTTAAAAAAATATGTAATATCCTACAACCATCGGATCTGACAACAATTTCATTACGTAGCTAAATGAAACATTGTCTGATAACTTAATAATTGGTAACAAAATCAATACTGACTTTGTTGAAATTACAAAATATTATTTTAACTAATTAATTTTCCGAAAGATTATACAACTTTTAATCCTTGCTACGTTAATTATTTACTACTAAATTGTATTACTTTATATAAAAGTAACTATGTGTTACACAGATAAAAATTAAATGAATACAATCACTAACCGAATTTAAATTAAATTCCCGAAACCAAATTTAACCAATTATCGGTATTTCGTAATCCGAAATGCATTTTCAATGTACACTCACGAGCATACATACCTTGTAAGGCAAAATTCGAAAGCATTATTCTCGTGAAATGACAATTGCATTTTTGAGAAAAGATATATTTCATAATAGTATGGTTTCGATAACACTATGTTCATAATATCTATCAATACTATAGGAGAAAATCGCTTTTGAATCTTGCGTAAACTAGATTCGAGTGGGTACACATAAATACCTAACGTATTAATGCTCGTGACTGTACCCACTCGACACGTAATACGGTTTTACGGTTTCGTGGGTTCTCGAAGCATAACCTCAAAAAGTTTATTAATTTCAACATAATTATATGAACGGAAGTAAAATTTAAATTTAATTAAGTTGATACATATAAGCTAGCGTCGTGTTTCAGTTGCGATTAATTAAAAAACTAACTAACATAAAGGTAGATTCAGATTGCAGCAACCAACGCGACGGCTCGGTGCTAGTTAGCTAATCGCAGAAACGGAGACGTGGAAAGCTTTATATAAAAACTACTTTTTTCTCTATTGTAGTAATCCTTTCAACATTCTGCTGATGTATGTTTACGTATGAAAATGTGCTGATCTCATCATAATTTTCCTGCCCTTTTCCATGTTACTTGGGGTCGGCGCAACATGTATGGGATTGTTCTTCTTCAATTCTCCCCTGTCAACCGTCACGCTATCATTCACTCCCTTGTCTGTCAAATCATTCCTCACAGAATCCATTCACCTTTTCTTTGGCTTTGATACCGAAACTTAGAGTCGGCGCAGCACATGTTCTTCATTCATTCTCCCCTGTCAACCGTCACGCCACCATTCACTCCCTTCTCTGTCATATCATTCCTCACAGAATCCATCTATCTTTTCTTTGGCTTTGGTACTGTTACTTGGGGTCGGCGCACACGTGTTCTTCTTCCATTCTCCCCTGTCAACCGTCACGCTATCATTCACTTCCTTCTCTGTCTTATCATTCCTCACAGAATCCATCCACCTTTTATTTGGCTCTGATACTGTTACTTGTGGTTGGCGCAACACATATTCTCATTCCATTTTCCACTATCAACCGTCACGCCACTCCCTTCACTCCCTTCTCTGTCTCCTTCTCTGTCTGTCTGTCTCATTCCTAACAGAAACCATCCATATTTTCTTTGGATTTGATAATGTGCTGCTGTGATTGTAGTTGAATATAATGAGAGAACTTTAAATGACTGGGCCCGTTATTAAATTGCCATCTATGTGAAGACTAGATTTTGTTAACTCAAAATCAGAATATTTTATTTCACATAAACCTACATGGGCACTTATGAAACGTCAGAAGCTAGGTGCACGGTTCCAATTGGTCGTTTCCTATGGAGAAGAGCCGACAAGAACTACCAAACAAGTTAACCTTTTATACCAAGGAGTATATAATATGTTACCCAGTAACTGGGCTGCATCAGATAGGCAGTCGCACCATGTAAAATACTGGTATTCAGCTGCATCCGATTAGGCAGGAAGCCGACACTAACATTTTGGGAAAAAGGCCAGCCAACTGATAATCTGTCTAGATTTTGTTAAGTATAAAAGAATATCCTTACTAATTTTGACACCTATACACACCATGAAGCTGCATAAGGGTTAATGCAGACAATCGAAATGGCACTGAAGTACCTCATTTAGTAGAAGCTCAACGTCTGCTAATCTCGAATACGGCTGAAACTGGTACAGATATTGTCACTCCAATACTCGTAGCCTACACTGACCTTTACAAAGCTTCAAACCATGCCTGTGTGTACTAGAACAATTGTTTACAGTCTTACAAGCGTATTTAACAGTCCCCATACATTGTCACTATACTACGTTTTGCCTATAATTATAGGTGGAAGGAGACATTATAGTCTGTCGTTACTACGCACTAAATGCCCCTTGCAATTACTGGTACAACTGGATTGAACGCATAAATTCGTGAAGATAATTCCCATGTAGCAAGGTTATTGTTGTAAAGTGATAAGGGTTAATTTGCGCAGGGTAGAATGCTTTGCCGTTGGCTCAGCCTTGAGGAACAATATTTTTTTTCAGTTTTCTATTATGAGTGTACTTAAGACATGAGCCAAATAAACATAATTAATTTCTTATATTTAAATGTAGATAATACTTTTGGGAGCGTAATCTACAGTTATTTTTGAAATATTCCCTTACTTCTGGGTAAGAAAAAACGTGTGTCTCTCTCCTACCATCTGAAGACACTCAAGGGCCGTTTTCAGCACATAAAAACGGGTTATCCGGGATTTCGGATGGCCCAACATCGCATCGGTGCCTTTGTGCCTTCGGTTCCTCCCGCGGGAACAAAGTTTGTTTACCCAACGCCTGTCTGTTTGCATTGGACTCCCAAAACAATGGTACTTACACCACAACTTTATCTGTAAATGTAATAAGATACAGTGATATTTCAGGCTGTACAAATCTTAATTTGATGCTGATTTTTAGTTCCCTCATACATGCAACATTACATAATCAGCTTATAATGTTCCAACTGCTGGGACACAGGCCTCCTCTCTGTGAGAGGGAGTGGGCCGTAATCCACCACGCGCGCCCAGTGTGGATTGGAGTTCCCACATGCAAGCAGCGAATTCAATAGTCCAATCAAGGTTTTTACAAACATTCACTGGTTTTATTAATTCAGTGTTTTCTTTTATGCTCACATTCCAAATTCTAGCCTAATTTCAACCGTGAAGACTAGTTTTTGGGTTTCCGTCGATTTTGTTTTGTTTATTTAGATATTTTTAAGAGTTAGTCTTTCATTTTCCAAATAAATTACTGACCCGAACGAACACCGTCATGTTTTTCCTAAACTTCTGACTGTCAGCAAGTCAAACCCACCTTCTAAAACCCTCTTAGTTACACGAAGCCTCGTTTGATACGAACTCGCGGCCATTGTGATACGCTCGCTTTAATTATTCATGTATAAACAGCGAGTTTGGGTTGTGTAATCAAGCCGCTTATACACCGGTCTACGTATTGTGCGCTGGCGAGCCGGGTTAAGGTGGGGACACAACTGGGGAAGGTATTGAGGATGCCATGGTGGAGACGAAGTCCATTTTGAGGGAAAAACTGTGAGGTAACTTGTGTAGTAACATTTTAGGCCAGAATTTAAGTGAATGAGTAAATGCCTCGGTTCATACCTAGACTTAAAAAAAAAACGTAAAAAAAAATAATATACTTTTATATAATTATTATAATAAATTATTATTATAACTACTTAAATAAACTTCCGCTTTACTAACCGGCGCAAATTAACCAAAATAATGTGCAATAAGCTTTGGGGATTGAAGTCAGATTTTTTTTAGCACATTCATTATTATTATTATTCGAAAAATCTGCAGTTAAAGCCAATTTCTTTTTTTTTCCTAAATCTTTTTGTAGTTGTAAGTTATTGATAGGCTCGCGTATGAGCACTATCTCACCCGATATCGCGTATCAGTGATACGCCAGCGAGACGTACGATACAGTATCATACGTCCCAAAACTGTAGGGTTTTTTTTTTGGATGGGAAATCATCAAATAACTTCTCCCGCTCTGGGCGGAGCGGGAGGGTGTGTCAGACTCTTACTGAGTAAAACCCACCCGTATTCCTTCCTGTTGCCTGTGTTGCCAAGGGCCTCGGTGACCCTTTAGTACCTTCCCGCGACCCCAACAGGCCATCGGCCCTAGTGGACTCCTACCTTTTTGCTGACGATATCTCTTTGAGGTGCGCGTGGAATACAACACACCGTCGACCCGGGCCTGGTTCTTACCGGACGATGAGCTACCCATTGCTCACCGTCCGCAAGCCCGCGCCTACAGTGGCCGGAAATCCGCCCGGGATTCCCGACGCCCAGGGCGCCTCCTGCGACGGCTAGGGGCGAAGTTGCTCTAAATTTGCCTTTCCCTCAACCGTCCCGCCTCCTCCTTCGCGAGCATTACTGCTTGGCAGAAGCTCTGCCCAAGCCGGGCAGATCTCCACCGTATGCTCCACCGTCTCCTCCGGGCGATCCACACAGTGGTGACACCCGGGCGTTTCCTCCCGCCTTATCCGACACAGGAACCTCCCGAAGCTGCCGTGTCCGGTGAGGACCTGCGTCAGGCGGAAGGTGAGGACGCCGTGGCACCTCTCTAGCCACTCCGCAAAGAGGGGTCTTATCGCCGCAATCGTGGCGTGCCACTGGGTTAAAACTGTAGGGTAGTATCACAATTTTGACCACGTCAGCAAAAGACCATGAACCTTGGCATCTATTCTGTAAAAATCTTACCATTGGTCAAGGACAGCTAATGAGACACAATTGATTTTCTATTGTTTTACACGGAATCGGTGTCGCGCAGGGCTTAGCAGGTTAAAAAAATTGGGTGAAGTGAGTTTGAAGTGAGCTGTCAACAGGGTTAATCCCTAGCATCATGACAGCACACGTCACTTAAGTTTTCTCGGTGAGATTTTTACAGTTTATACTGTAAAAATCGAGGTGGAGACGGCAAAATGACAATAAATTAAACGTATATCTAATGACGTTCCCAGCCTGATCATCATCATCATTTCAACCGAAAGACGTCCACTGCTGGACATAGGCACAGTATAAATAAGAACAGTATGGAAACCAGGCCTAATTGTTGAAACAATTACCTACTCCTCATTGGAGCTTTAGGGTTATTTGTAAAATTGAAAAGTGTTTTATTTTTTTATTTAGAACGAAGATCTTTAACGCGGCTTGCGGTGAACTCGCTCGCGGCATTTTTAAAAAGATTGCGGTGACTACCACTTTGGGGTATCGCCAATGAGCGCGTCTGTGTAAATGTGCCCAATCGAACGTTTACTACGTAATTTCTGTACTGTCCATATTTATACTGTGACATAGGCCTCCCCCAAGCATCACCAATATGCATACGAAAATTCAATTAAATATATCCAATAGTTTAGTCACTATACCTAGTCAAAGATTGGCAAACCCATAGTCAGCCCATTACAACTGTTTCGATGGTTTAAAAAAAACAGTTTTTTTTATTATTTCGATGCTAGATTATTTCATAGTTCAAAAATACTCTTTTGCATTAGTGTTGCCAGTGCTTTCATTTATTGTCGTATTGTTGTCGCTACAGTGTATGTGTAGCAGCTGTTTTGTAATCAAACGTAACTGACACAATAAACCGCCACCCAGTGTGTATCAGTACTGCACAGTCCTGGCATAACGGGTCACCGCCCATAAAACGTTGCGGGCGCCCTGTAACGGCTGTAATGCAAGCAATATGCGGCTCTCTGTTCGCAGACACTTGCGTACTGTTAGCCGGGGGTTCATTAATGCGTATTTCTATATATAATAATAATAATAATAAACTAATAATGATAATAACTCGTTAGACGGGTGGATCAAGGGTGGATTCAGAAGGCTCCTCGATACAGCTCGCATCGTGAGGAAGTTCCTGTCTCTGGAGCCCTAAGCACCGGTAGCTTGGACTCTGCTCCTGACACCGGCGGACCACTATATTTTATATTTTTAAATGTATTTTTTATCTTTTTTTAAATATTTCTTATAAAGAAAAAAAAACATATAAAATAATGGTCCACCACCGGTATTTTGTGGTGGACCAGTATTTTTAAATTTTTAAACGTTTTTTTTATCTTTTGAAAAACAAATTAAATACTTAACGAAATAATAATAATAAAGCCACCCTAAACTTAAATGCTACTAAAATAAAATTATTGACAAGTTGGAGAAATAAAATAAAGTTGCAAAATAATATAATTCTATTACTGACACTGGCTGTTTTGGTCTGGGTGCCCATTGGCAAAGGCCTCCTCGATTTCCTTCCATTTTTCTCTATTGACTACACTATTTGAGTCCATAATTTTCCTCCTGTGATTTCATCACTCCAACGGTTTCTCTGCTTTCCTCTATGTCGTTTGCCATTTCTCGAGAAATGTTATTTCTATAAGAAAATAAATTGTCAAGAAATTTTAAGAGAATTAATTCGTAATTTAGCTATATTTACCCTCTCAACGTTTTCTGTCTCTCTCGCCTTTCATTAACCAATTTGAATGTCTCCAAACTACTAATTTAGATATTTTCCCTACTTCTACAGTCCGGGACGTTTTCGTTCTTAAAAGATATCATCAATCGTAGAAAGTACTTAATGTCTATAATTAATATAAATCTTCTACGACCATTTTATTCGCGCATTTGAACAGGAAAATTTAATGTTCATACTTACCCACAATAATTACAGTCTTTACCGATCGTCCGTTCTGCTGGAAACTTTTTAATTGCATCAGTGAAACCCCAGATTGAAACGTGTCATCAAAATTTAACCGACCACATTCAGAAGTTAGTGTTCCCGGTAAAATAAAACAAAGAAGTCAATTAATATAAAACTGTCGGTTTACCGCTGAACGCGGTCCGACGCGCAATCATGGCGTAGCCCGTAGCCTCGTAGCCTCGTAGCAATTACGCTCTCGTAGCGGTATCGTAGCGCTCTCTACGAATGCTTGAATAAAATGCTTGTAGAAAATTCAGAGTTGAAAACTTGAAAAGCGAGTTTGTGGGCCAAAGAAAATTTCCCCTTGATACTATGAAAAGGGTTGCGGAGTTATTGGCTTATTACGTTTCTTGGCGAATTCTTTGGAAGCCGAATGCTATGTAAGTACGATTTATCGGATCATTTGGTACCGAAGTATTGTTATAATACGAAATATGGCGAACAAATACACGTTTGAAATGCTATGATTGATTCTATTTACGTTAGTTTTTCTTACGAACCTGAACGTATTTCAGAAAATATAACTTAATACAAATTGCTAATATAAAGTTACAGGGTACGTTACAATAGATGTTAAACTAATACAAAACAATAAAATTAACCTATCCTTCGTCAAACATTGAATAAAGTTAATCTTCGTCGGTAAATACGACTAATTGAGGGTGAACCGGGGGGAAGGGTAACTCTATATTATTTCAATTTTAAATTCGAGAAAATTCGAGAAGACATTTGATTAAGCCAGCTTGCTTACTTGAGTTGTTTGTTGTTAGCCTTTTTATTTGATCTTTAAGTAAACGGCTGGAGAATTATTTTTATAATAGATATCATATTAACAAACATGAATCTGTAAGATGATACATTCCTAAAACAAAGTTTACATAAGAAAGGCTTAAGATTTTCCATTGAGTCTTGATTTGTAATTTCATGACTTAGAATTCCCCCTTTCTAGAATTCCATTTGATTCAGTATATTGGAACAAACATTCCCAATGCTGACAAATATTTGTTCCAAGTCTGAATGTCAGCCATTTTATTTGTCAGTGTAATGGCATTCACAGTACGTAGAAACCGAGTGTGGGACGAAGTGAGAAGCTTTTATTTGTTTATTTTGTTGACTTTTGTGTAGTGGTGGCTTTATAGGTAGTGATTTTACCATATTAAAATAAGGGAAATATTTAAATGATCCTCTAAAACCTGACTGATTTTCTAATGATGGACACTTTTGTAAATTAACGAACCTCTAAATACTTCTGCCCTTCTAATGACGCTCACTTTTTAAGGTTCCGCAGTAAACAAGGAACCCTTATAGTTTCGCCATGTCCGTCTGTCTGTCTGTCTGTCTGACCCCACTGTAGCTCAGAGACGCTTTGTACTAGAAAGCTGTAATTTGGCTTAGGTATACATATTAATTATGCCGACAAAGTGCTAAAATAATATTTTTAAAAAAAGTTGTGTCTCCCTTGCACATAATGTGGGGATTATATTTTTTTTCTCGTCTACCCCGTGTGTGGGGTATCGTTGAATAGGCCGTTCAAAAATTTTAGGGGTCTGTGATCACCACTGTTCGATTGAAGGGTCCGCTTGGGTAATATTAAGCATTAAAGTGCAAATTTTTGTTAGAGTCAAGTTCAAAAAAAATCATAATCATCAATATACATATAATGAAATTAAAAGGAAAACTATCACGGCTAAGTAGGCTTTACAAGTTAACGAGTTACAGTCGACCAACTTAAATTCGCAGTTGGAGAATTGACCGTGGCATATATCGATGTATGGGAGAACATGGTTTTCAACTACAATGTTAAGTTTGTTTTTGGGATAAATTCATCCCAACTTCCCAACTACGAGCCCTTCATTGTGCGTGGTCCGACACGCACTTGGCCTGTTTTTAAATAATTGAGCCTCTTTTAAACATTCTAGCCTTTTCTCAGTTGGTCTCAGTAACTAAGCAAGGGCACCCCAACTTGGCAGACCCTAATACAAAAACAAAAAGGCTAGGCAGACGATGCCGATGATACGTATCTGTATTTATCCCATTCAAGGGCAAAGGCAGAACAAGAAGAAGGGCAGGGGCTTCTCGAACAGAGGAAGAACGCGCACAGACCACCATGCCACCTCACTGAGTGTTGACGATTTCTCACAAATATTCATACAACGTTTTCTTTCACTATTTATCAGACCACGGTTACCTCAGAGAGTGCAAAACAAAGTCAGACACAATACGGGAATCATGGCCGGTCTGAACTTTGCGTAGAAGGCTGCGCAAAAACATTTTTTAGGAACCAAATGGTGTCATGAGGCGAGTGTGAGAGAGAGAACATGCGTCAAAGTTCGGAGAGCATGTTCTCAGACCGGTCATGATTCATGGCCGTATTGTACCTTACCGTACCCACTAATAATTTGCCAAAATTAGAACCTGTGAAATATTGAAACTTTGAGCATGGGTGGGTCCATGGTCAGCAACCCCAATAAATGTATGTGTTTGTTTCAGATGAGACGAGTGTCGTGGGTACTGGCGCTGTTCGCGCTCTTCGTCGCCACGTTAGCCGAAACCACTGAAGGTACGTAAAAAACAGTGCTTATTTAATCCATAAGGACAGTAATTACCTAATCCAACCAATAATAATCACGAAAATTCTTGAAAGAAATCGAAGAATTATTGATCCGAAAAAAGTGAAGTATACTCCTTTTGACACTTTTATACTCTAACCTATTATCTATTTCTCGATTTATGCGATTTTTTTCATAAAGAAAGAAAAGAAAGAAAGAAAAAAATATTTGGGACACGCACAGGAAATACAACAGTAAAAAAAGGACATAAAACTAACAAAAGCATGAAAACATTAAAAAAATAACATAATAGTGCAAACAAAAACAAAATAGAAGACCTGTGCGAGGCCAAAAAGGCCCATAACCCATATATACGAATAATAATCCCATACATAATCTTTGTACGAATACAAATAGATCTACATATAAGCCTGCTAATAATTAACTCTTGTGGTCCGACCTATCTTCACCATACACGGAATTTAATTTCCTCTTCCTCATTATTAACTCAAAACAAAAGAACAGACGATTCCAATCGATTCAGTCAACTCGAATCAAACGATTATTAAATACAACCCCTTTCGACAGAATAAAAGCACAGCTCCATTGTTGCCCGCGGCTTAGCTAACGCACGAGTTAGCTTCGATTTATATAATAACTGGCTTTTGGCTGCGCCTTTCCCCGCGTAAAGGTCGGAAAGACGTGGAAAACTCAGAAATTTTTGAAAATTAAAAAAAAAGTCTGTAGGTATATATGTTTTTATTAAATCTTTTCAAAGTACTCTCCACTAGCCTCTATACAAAGTCTCATGCGTCTGAACCAGTTTTCAAAACACATTTTCCAGTCCGCCGCAGACACCTCGTTTACAGTCTGCTCGAACGCTGACAGCGCATCTTCCGGTGACGAAAATTGTATCCCTTTGAGCAGATTTTTTAATTTCGGAAATAAAAAGTCACACGGTGCTAGCTCAGGGCTGTAAGGAGGGTGACCCAGGAGTTTGACCGGCGTGCTGTCCAGAAAGTCCCTCGTTTTGAGCGCGGTGTGCAATGGCGCGTTGGTGGAGCAGTAGCCCGCGGAGCCCTGTGTTTGGTCGCTTGTTGCTCACAATAGAGATAACTTCTGCCAAGCATTTAGTAGTATACCATTAAGCGTTGACGTTCTTTGGTTCCGTAAAGGAATTGACACCAACTAGTCAGTCAAATTGAAAAAGCTCGCGATCAAAACCTTCGCCCCGCTTCTAGATCACTTCACTTTGATAGACGTTGATTCGTTTTGAAAAAACACGCAAACAGTCGACTGGCGCTTCGTTTCTGGATCGTATTGATAAATCCAAGACTCATCACCTGTAATGATGTCGTAAACACGCTGAGACGAGCCTGCTTCAAATTTGTTTATCATATCACGCCACTATTCCATCCGGGCCTGCTTCTAAGCATCGGTGAGATTGTGCGGCACCCAGCGTGAAACTATCTTCCTCACGCGAAAATGCACCTGTAGAATTTTTCGAACGCTTCCCGATCCAACCTGCAGTATGTGCTGAATCTCTTGATGCGTAACTTGCCTATTGTCATAAATTAAATTTTTCACTGCTAGCACGTTTTTTTTTCCGTAACAGCCGTCAAAGGGCGACCACTTCTTTCTTCATCCCCCAAAGTTAGTCGACCGTGCTTGAATTCGTTATACCAACGATACGCGGTTGCCTTAGAAGGGCCTTCATCCATGAATGCCATTTGAAGTCTATCGTACGATTCGTTCGGTTTCAGGCGACACTTGAAATCGTAAAAAATCATAGCGCGAAAGTTCCCAGCGCAGATTCATTTTTTAATGAGACACGATAATTTAAATTAGCTCGCAAACAATGTGGAAGGAAATTTTGAAATTGGAACGTACCTATTTATACTTACAAATATTCATATTTTCAAAACAGATTATAACTGGCCAGTCTCTCTTATATACAAACTTTTTTCGCAAAACTTTCTGAGTGGCCTGGTAATCCAACGAGAATGTACTACCGGGATAAAAAGTATCCTATGTCCTAGCTCAGGTCGTGGTCTATCCGTGTGCCAAATCATTTCAGCTGTGAAGGCTTACAAAGGTAACAGACAGACCGTCAGACAGATAGACAGACAGAAAAGTTACTTTCGCATAGGTATACCTATATTAGTATGGATAATAGCATTATGGATGTGTGCGGGATCATCCACTGTGACCCACAGCCACACTACGTACGGATGCGTGGCTGACAAACAAATAACCCGCGCAGCCAACGCTCGTGCTCTCCGTGACTATCCTATGCTGCAATGAAATCGGGCCTTTAGTTCAGAAATGTATCGAATTTCTGTTATGACGCCAATATCATAACAGATACGGATATCGATATTTCAGAGAATTCATTTTATCCGGCGTGTGAAGTGATTCGGAAACAGCCTCCCAATCGTTGCATTATTAAACGGGACACGTACCTGCTACCAAACTTATCTTTTGCCAAATTCTAATGTCAATGTACGCTGAATTATATGTGACTTGTTATGATTCGGAATTTTATTGAATTTCGTTTTATTGCAGTGTGTAATATATTATTTATACCTGTTGAATCCAGATGACAATGTACGCTTTTATATTTTTTTAACGTGGCAATATCATCGTGGACGTCCACGTTCTCTCGTCCATAAATTGTATGGAAATACGTTCACTTTATAACAACATCGTCTTCATATATTTCCATACATTTTACTTCCCTGTGTTATCGTGAGCCTGACGTCCACGATAATATCGTCTTGTTAGAAATGATAAAAACGCACATTTTCATGTTATTTGCGACGTTGTTATTTTAGATCTATCCCAGTCCACTTCAAAAAATATCATTTAATATGTTAATAATACACACGTAAAACATCACAACAATCGTGAAGACCGCGAATCTGCAAACGTAAGATAGGACGACCTCAGGCTAGGTGGAGCGACGATCTTCGGGTGGCTAGTAGCAGCTGGATGAGACTTGCCGAGAATCGAGCTGTATGGCGTGCAATAGGTGAGGCTTATGTCCAGAAGTGAACAGCTGTAGGCTGATGATAATGACATACGGTACACAAGCAATTTACCCAAAAAATACGCTCATAGACACAAGAAGAAATACCACCCATACTTTGGAAATATTTTGAGCATTTACTTCAGATCCAGGTTAACTTAAATGACATATCAGTACCAACCGGCCCTTGTTCTAATCGACCCGCGTTTCCCCTCTGCTGAGTATAAATCGCGTTGTAAGAGAAGCCATAGTTTTTGGTGGCTTGCCAACCTAGCAGTTATATTATTTGATTTACTGATCTATAATGAATGAGTATATGAATCAAGTATAAGTATACGAAGCAGTGGTGGCTCTGTGAGCAGTGGTAACGGACTTACAAGTTGTAGGTCGTAGGTTCAAACCCCGGCAGGCACTTTACTTTGTGTAAATAATTTCATCACCACTGCTCTGCTCACACCAAAAATTCGAAGACGTTACATCTACCAACCCGCAATGGGCCCACTAAATTACAGCCCACTCTCTCTCGAAGATAGGAGGCTTGTGTCCCAGCAGTGGGAACTTTATAGGCTGATTATGATAATGATGATACGAATCAAGACATCGGAAAATGTCAGCGTTGTTTATATGGATTTTAGCTTGATTTGTGATCAAAATATTTTTACATAGAAAAAAATTACAATTTCATTTATTAAATTATTTATGCGACACACATATATATAAACAGACAAGAATACAAGAACACGTACAAAGGTGATGCTTATTTCTTAAGAAATCTCTTCCAGCGTACGAAAATTGTGATTGAGACTTCTAACCAGCTCGGAGTCTCGAGTCGTCTGTGCGACACGAACAGCCTATTAATAATTGTATTCAGTTTCGTCAGACTTTTTGTTTTTTTTTATATTTTTGTATTTCCGATCGTATTTGTGAACATAGCTCATTTTCATTCTATTTTACTTTATAACTTATATGTAATTTAACAAACGTTAATGCCTGGGTGACGAATTCACAATTCCTAAAACTGTATGTGATTTTTGTTTGTGTATGTCTTAGTGAGTAAGTCGTTGAAGTGCAATATCAATAAATAAATACCTGCGATAGGAGAAGTAGATTAAAAGAGATATTATAGACACTGTGTGCAAGAGTTGAAGAGAAAATAAACCTCAGCCTTCACTATGATAGAAAATAAAATTCGTGCTGTAAAGAGGATTATTAAGATTTGTTTGACTGTCTTATAGCTGAGGGTGCTAAGATCACTAAGGGCCGATTTTCAATTGTCAGATAACTTTTATCATAAGGTGGTTCCGCAGTGGAAGCCCGCGAAATTCTAATTATCTTAAGGTTTTTTGCAATTTGGAGGTCAGCGTCCGGTTGTATCTTGATCAAAATATGATTCGCCACCATAGCAAATATATATTTACAGAATCAATAATAAATCTCTCTTAGTTACATTTGTTCCATAAAAACAAACGTCTTATAGAAATGTTCTAATGGAACAAATCTAACTTAAACAGGTGTATATAATTATATAAGATACTACCTGACACTACCCTACAAATTTGAAGAAACGTAAGAAATGTAAGAAATTGAATTGCATGGGCTACCATTGCGAATACACCTCAGAATAAATATGGCGGTTTGTTTAACATATTTTCTATACAAACCCCGTGAAACCGTTATATTTATTCCTCAGATAAAATGTATCTGTTGATTGAAGAATTTGCAAGCAAACTGTATTTTACAATTAAATACTATCTAAACAAACACTACAAAAATAATAATGTTGTATAGCTCGAATTTAATATTCAACTCATCACTATTTATTTAAGCTGTATTATAAAAAATAAAGAACGACCACGATGTACAGAACTGCCGGAAAGGCAAACCAGGAAAGAAACCTAAGTCAAAGTCAAAAAGGCACATAAAAGCCACTTTTGAACGTCAAAATTTACAAAAAATAGAATTGATTCTAGTTGCCCCTTCCAAAAGGTAGTTTCATATGGAGAAGAATGGGCAAGAAACTTCACCGTTACTCTTTTAAAAGGTTTTACAATATTTTTTGTAGGTAAAAAACTATGCACGAACGTTATTCATCAGAATAATAAAAATCCAACATCAACTTTCAGTAACCACTGCGAAAATCAACACGCATAACTCTTATCAAAAGAAAATCAAAAAGCTCGCTCGTCAGAAAATCCATTAATTTTTCAGCTATTCTTATTTCGGAGCCCTTTTCCTGTTAAGTGTGAATAGGGTTTGAAACGGATATATTCCGGACTAGTAATTGAATTGAATTCAATTAAATATAACTGAAGATTCATCTGTATCGCCTAGAGTTACTTGAGGATATCGTTGTCGTCGTTCCAGCCGAGAGACGTCCACTGCTGGACACAGGCCTCCCCCAATAGGAGGGGGTTTGCCATAATCGCCACGCTTGGCAGGCGGGTTGGCGATCGCAGTATGGTGTTAAAATGCATAGAGAACGCTGCTGCCCATTCTCTAGTAGTCTAGTCCCTTAGTCGCCTTTTACGACACCCACGGGAGGAAATGGGATGGTGCTATTCTTTACGTCCGGCACCACTTGAGGATATGTTTGTTTGTAAAATGTATTTTTAAATATAAAAAGTACTGAAGACCCGTGCCTCGGAAAGCACGTTAAGCTGTTGGTCCCGGCTGTCATTTGGATATCTTTGAAAGTCGTTACGCACGAAAAAAAAGGATGTCTTAAATTAAGACAATATTCTTTTGGTCAAGACAAATATTGATTCATATATGGGGAAAACAATATATTCTTGAATGAAGTAAAATTTTGTCTTAGTTTTATTGTCTTCTTCGAAGACATTATACTTAAATGAAGAATTATTAAGTTTAATTTTGAGAATATTATTTCTCTTTTAGAATATTTTCTTCAATTAAGATTATTATAGTCTTGAATCAAAAATATTTGCTTAAGTCAAGAACAAAAACCAAATATTTATTATTCTTAATTTGAGTAAACACGTTTTCTTGGACTGAGTACATTTACTTACGTTAAGAAAATATTTACTTGGATTGAAACAATTTTTCTGAGAATATTGATATTCTTCGCTGAAGAGATCCTTTTTTTCCGTGCGGGTGGTCAGATGCCTAAAAAGTCTGACAACTAGTCTTACCGCAAACATGGCTAACACAATAATACCCCTTGTATTGTGTCAGTGGGTTATGGAGGTCAGATGGAAGTCACTTCTTATAAATATTCAGCTGCATCTGGTAAGACAGTTAGCAGATTTTGATTTAAAATGTAGACCGTAAAATACTTGATTACATCATCATCATCATCGTCAAAATCAATAGGGTCTTACACACATTTTCGAAAAGTGTCTTAATTAAATTCTATAGTGCTAATATGCCCCAAAAAAATCACAAAATTTTTATTCAATCGATAAGTGCCATAAAAATGCATTTAAATTTTACATTTTCAAATTTCGCGCGTAGTTTGACGAAAACGCTGGACGCAGTGGACGCCATGTTGCTCTGTGGTCATGACGTCACTTGGCTAGTAAACAAATGCGCTGATCTATTATATAACTATCAGTTGCCAGTTGACACGTTTTTAGTTTACTTAGCGGTATGAGTATGACGTAATAACATGACGGCTACTATTTCATGGTGTTTTTTAACAGATTAGAAAAACTGAAAACGTTGAATTGAATTTTAAAATTTATTTTGTTGTTTTATGAACTAAAAGTAACATTTTCCGACTCCTTTTTGCCTAAACTATCTCAATAATATATTTATAGATTTTTTCTCGTATAAAGTAAAATACCCTATTGTCAATTGTGATTCAGCCCTGTTCCTGAAAACCTGAGCAGTAAATGTGCCAAATTGCATGTTATCGGTTGGGATTGGTTGCCCAAAATAAAATCATCCAATCTTGTTACAGGGAAAGTGTTTTGACAACATACATATGTATAACGTACAAAAACCTGAAGAAACATTCTCGTACCTCAAAAACGTTACAATTCAATTCATAATCATTGCCATCCAACGTGACAATGTTGCCACCCTTTTGGGTACTTTTTCCATTGATTGAATTTTGATACATATTTATATAGTTTATTGTTAGCTTCTATATAGTATTTAAGATCACCAGCCGTTAGGGGTTGAAACAATAGGGCCATAGGGTCCGAGTGCCCACTTAATTTTTCAAGACATCGCCAAGCCATTGGTCGACTCTTCACGAGACCAGAGAGGGCTGGCCTATTTCTTGGCTAAAGAATCAGAGATTGAATTGAGAATTACCCTATGATTCCTTATCCTCCCTTGTTTATATACTTGCACATATTATTATTAATATTGTAAGACTATTTATTAGTTTTTAAATTATATAAATAATGTCCAGAAATAAAGAAGATGAGTAGGATAATAATAACGATAGATGACCAGCTATTGATTGTCGCTGAGATCTGTCAAAAAACCAGTAATTTATCTATAAATTACTCGTCTTTTGACAGATTGGAACTGATATTAGAAGCAATCGTTCTTAAAAATATGGGAAGTTTCCAAAAAGCTCCGTCTTCTTTTATTTATATCGTAGATATACTAAGAAACAACAGATTGTCAAACAACATTTCCACGTAACCTGTTTGGTAAACTGTTATAATATACCACGTGTCTATAATTTCATTTCAACAAACCAGTAATCCAGAAACCCCGAAAATCTAGTTACGAAACCAAACAACTAGACAAAAGTTACACCAACTCGATATCCACAATTATCCAGCCTTGTTGATGTGCAAACAGTCTGACCGCCAGAGGGCGTGCTGTCGACAGATAAAGGTTTAGCTTGTGAACTAGTTTATTATTCTCTGAATGGAGAGTAGAATGGACAGATTGTTTGTTTATGGCTTAGTTTAAGACGAGTATAATTGGGACGTCTTGAGAGAAAGTTTTTGTCTGTGGGATGGGGTGATAGAGATGTGGTTTTGAGTGTGTAACAATACAACAATTAGGGTCTTACAGGGGTTACTATAAGCCTGCTGTTCCTCTTAAAAGACAAGGACTTTAGAAAGAAGCCGTCCTTTAAATAACTTTAAGTAAGTATTCTTCTTCAATCAATATTTGTTCAATATATAAAGTGCTTTCAATCCAATGGTTTGGCTTCCCAATGGAAAATAGAACTTGGGATTTAATATAATCACAGTTTGTAGTTTGCTTATAAGCGAAAATACTATTTAATTGGACATAAAAACTCTTTAGTGTCGACAGTTAACAGAAATAATCATACCAAGAAGCGAAGCTTTGCCGTTCCCAATATTAATACAATAGTAACATTTAGAAAACTCGTTAAACCTAACAGTGGACTTGTTAAGCTGCCACCAACATAACCAAAGCACAAAATCACAAAACAAATCCATTACAGTGAAGGTAGTATTTAATTATCGTCGCCATTCATACGCCCAACTTAATCAGAGGCTACGACGAAAATTGGTGCACCCACAATGCTAGTGTTTGTTTTAATTAATCTCTTTTGACCGCATTATTAGTATTTTTACCCCATTCCTGTTCTGGAGTGATTAGAGTTTCGTGACAGATATACGGAATCCTTATTTAAGTAGATAAGATAGTGATTTATTTTCTCACCACAATATATAAGTACATTTTTAAATTATCAAGAACAATAAATAATAGTTTTAATTATACCGTGAGAGACTGGTGCCTAAGCTAGGCGTAAGGCCAGTATTTCAGGACACCAGGGCCTCAAGTCTGCTATTACAATAGTGTCATAATGGTCTGTTCCGATCCTCATTAATGACGCCATTATATTAGTAGATTACCAAACTTGTCAAAATCAATGATTATAAAATCAATGATAGATCATTCTGGCACTATTGTAATAGCAGACTTGAGGCCCAGGTCTCCACCCCTACGGAAGCAGTTACATTTATTTAAGATTAAGCACTCGTAGACAAATGCGGTAAGTTAAATAAAATCTGAAAGCAGTAAGCTTATTTGTTTTCTGCTTATCTATTTAGGGAACTACTTAAATGATCATGCCTACTTGAAAATAGGTGGTAAGTAGCTCAATTACTCGATTGTTGAAGTTATCATATATTTATCGAGTAATGGACGGATTAAATGTAAAAAAAATCATAATATGGGTGTACTATAGGACACCTCTGCCTAACCCTTCGGGGGAAACAGGTTTGATGTGTTGTTTAAAGTGAAATGATTCCTTCTCTTTTCAATTTCTAACGAGACCGCTTCTATTTTTCAGTACCTAGTAAAATATTGGTTGAAATAGGTACCTAAGATATACAGGGTTATTTTAAATTAAAAGAAAAATATGATACAATAAATTGATTTGATGATTTTTTGTGTGGTCATCGACCGCAATCATTGTAAATAGTCACTTGAAATATCAGTTTAAAAATCTGTTTTTTTGTGCAAACTTCACAGGCGTAACACGATAAAATGTAAAAAACAGTTTTTATCAACACTTACTTCAAGTAAACAACACAGCAGTACAAAACATTGGTTGTTGAACTCCCAAAAAAAACATCAAATCTTTTTAAAAATAGTCGAAATACATACATACCGGTCTAAATCATAACTCTCCTTTTTGCTTCGCCGTAGTCGGGTAAAACCAAAACATATTTGACTTCCGAAAGATCAATTTACAAGTTTAATAATTAATTCAACTTCTCATCCTATTTCAATACACACATACATAAGGGATATTTATAACTCAGCTACTCGTGACCTGGGCTTATAATTTATACAGTGTATGTAGATAAAACTTTTACTATTTACTTAGAAAAGGGTTATTTAACTAAGCAAGTATACCTCTAACGTTGCTGAAAGTTAACTACGTGTAGTTTTAAAATACAAACATTAACAAAGTAGGTCAGTTCTATTAAAGACTGAGTCAAAATCAATGAAATTGTGAACACCTGCAAACTTGCTAGTCATGCACTTTGTTGAGGGGTAGCTGGTAAAAACAAGCAATTTAAATTGTTTGCTGTTACTTCTTTGTTGAACATTAACGTGCCATGTTGCATGGCGTCGACGAATAAGTGACAAATACTCCTAGCTGATGTTTAGGCGTTTTTTTTACGCAGTTAGACTTCTAATAATCGTTTGCGTGAGCTGGCAAAAGCAGCTAACTTTAAATCTTATTTTTTAACGAGTTGCTGATAATTGACAATATTTAATAAGCAACTGTATACTGTAAAATAAAACGATTTTTTTTTTTCTCCTGTATTCTTCATCGTCGGTATACCGGGCTGGCAGGGATATCGACACACAAGCATGGATTCATTACATAATTCTAGACCACTGCGTTGAAATTTTTCATAGTTTATTTCAAATCAGCTAACAAAGTACAATCAATACCTACGTGGTCAAAATTGGTGGAACAGCTACATTCTTGTTATTATCTGTCTGAAATTTTCCACGCTGGGGGTTCAAGAATCATGTACTGAACCCATGATAACAGGTTGCGTGTCGATGTCCCTGCCACCCTGTATATGTTTTGATATAAAACAAATTGGTGATCAATAAATCCCTAATTTCGTTTATCTATTAAAACACCATGTGCTTCTCGCATCCAGCGGATTCCTGCGGTCATCACAAGGTCGTCGGTCCACCTTGATGTAGCCCTTCCAACGCTACTTTAATATTATTTGCGAACTCAGTGACCTACATCGACAACCAATAAACACTTCCATCAAATTTTAATAATCGTTCTAAAAAACAAAAAAGCATCAAGTCACTCCCTTCCATTAAAAAAGGAAGCTGCAAATGCCGAGACACAATGTTCTAAAAATGATCGTTCTTTAATCAAAACATCAAAAAGGTAAGGTCAAAAATCCATGGTTGTTAAAGGGATTTCAGCAAATGAAATCTAGCAACAATACATCATTCCAATCTGCCGATATCTGACCTCTTTCAGTTTGGAAATGTCGGCAAATATACTTAATGGATCTACCGGTCGTGCGTGACATACGGTCGGCCAGTGTGGTGAATATAAAATACCAATAATGTGATATTTTTATATAAAATAAAGTGTGAGCCAAATTTGTAGACATGGTTATTAAAGTTAGTAAATAAAATAAAATAAAATTAGTATTTATGTTATATAGGCTGCATTGTTCTCTCTTATAATAAACTAGCGAAACGCCCCTGTTTCGCACGGTTTTTAAAACTAGATAAAACATCGAGTTTACTTTATTATGTTACGATATTGTAGATTCACATAAACCTTCTGGAATAAATTCTCTAAATGATAGTGAAAACCTCATTAAAATCCGTTGCGTAGTTTAGAAAAATAAGGCAGGTTTACAGATAGATACGAAAAGCGACTTTAATGTATACAAATTAGTTAAATTGAAGTGTCTGTTTTGTCAAAATAACAGCTTTTTACTAAATGCATATGAATGTATATATGATACTTAAAACAAAAAAAAAAACAGTTTTTAAAGTTTTTGTCTCTCTGCTTGTTCCGGATTATCTCCGAAACGGCTAGACAGATTTAACTTTTATTTTAGGAAAAGCGGGTGAAATCGCGGGCAGCAGCTAGTTTACAACAGTAGTACCTAACTGTATTGTTTTATGACTAGAATCTGTCTGTTTACATTAATTCACTTACTGAAACAAATTAAGCCACAACTTAAATAATTATATTTGCATGAATTCTTATTTGAAATTAATTACAAACTACTAAAATATGCGCATTAGTTACTGGAATCATATCAATTTGGAATATAACATTTATTATTTCAACATAAACAAAATAAATAATAAGTGAACAAAATTAAAATTAAATACATTAATTAAAAATTAGTCGCTTTAAGCTCTACAAATGAATTCACGAACAAAAACATAATTTATACGGATTAGGCAACGGGACACTGATAAATGTTTAATCTTACGCGCTAGCCGCATCGCTAGATTAAACGTTTAATTTTAACTACTAATTAGGTACGTATAATAATTTTATCTTATGTATAATGTTATGCAAAGTGGCAGGGACATCGACGAACAAAGTGTTACCATGAATTTAGCACATGATTCTAGACCCCAACGTCGTCTCGTTTTCGCCGGTTATTAAAAAAAAACTTTAAAACTATTATTTTTTAATCATTCAAAAAAATTGAGACCCACACAATAAGACTTTTCATTCGATATATCACATGGTACAGTTTGCAAAACTTTTGTTTTTAATTTTCTAATTTGCCCCCAAAAGTGTCCCTCGAATTCAAAATTCATTTATTTACGTTACAAGTCCGTGTTTGTCACAGACATTCGATCTCAATCAATTGTGAAAGACGGTAAAAAATCTGAAATCACACGGACAGACAGACAGCTGTCTAGCTGTCTGTCTGTTCGTGTGTCACGATTGATTTCCGATTTTTTTTTCGGATTTGACCACAGACACACGAGTGATCCTATAAGGATCCGTTTTTTCCTTTTAGATACGGAACCCTAAAAATCATGTTTCCTAAAAGTGCAATACCTACACTGTTAAAATGTATGGGACTGTTTCTTTTTTTTAATAACTAATGATTTTTTTTTTTGGGTTCCGGGAAATCATCAATGAAATGAAATGAAATGAAATATAAAATCTCCTGCGGCGGTTAGGGGCGAGAGGGCGCGAAATTTGCCTTTCCCTCAACCGTCCCGCCTCCTCTTTCGCGAGCATTACTGCTTCGCAGAAGGAGGTGACGGCTGCTCATGCCCTCTCGCTCCGTACCATGGCCTGAACCAGGGCCGGTCCCTGCCACCCTGTATACATAGTCGTGAATAAAATTACAAATCTACAAAATATGACAAAATACGATTACAGTTAAAGGTTTGACAATTGTGCGTCATCCAGCATTACATTACAATTCATAAAATTCCATTGCTTATTGAGTTTTACACACATTTATTTTCACTCTTCTTGATTATTATAATCTGTGTTCGTAAACCACTTATACATACATATTACAGTAAGACTTATATTTAGATGTAGCATAAACAAAAAATCTAATTCTTTCTTTCCTTACTTAGTTATGGTACGATAAGCCACAACTAAGCTAGGCACAAAACATAATGCAAACATCTCTAAGACCCATCTTCCACCATGACACTAAGCACCTGCTTATCCATGGGGACACTAAACCGCTTTTACTCACAGATTACCCAACGCACAGAAGCGGCGACTCTCACGAAATTCGACGCTACTTAATAATAAAATCATATCACGTAGTAACATTTCACTTGGGAATTCAATGGAGCAGAATATTGCTGTAATTTTGCGACGTGCACATTTGTTTGCGTGGCCTATGGTTTTTAAACTTTTATTTTTATTTTTCTGGCAGTGCTTTGACGCATATAAATGATGTGAAAGTGTTGAAAACATATCATATTTTTTTTTTAAACAAAGCTTACATTTAAAATAAAGCAGCTAGAATCGCTTTTTATTCTCGGATAGACGCTTCTGAAGGTTCCGAACTCCTAGCCGATTTCTGGGCTAACCCTTTTTCAATTTGCATTGCAATCGACACGCTAAGAAGAAGAATCGCTAAAAAAGTCTCTTAAGTATATCAAAAATTAAAAATCTATTTACAAAAAAAAATTACCTACACCAAATTCTCCAGTTCGCCACTCTCCGCGTCCGCGTGTCCTCAAACAGAGAAAACATAGGAAGCTGCGCCGCCGAGAGAAATCTTTCATTTCTTATCGCGCAGACGAACACTCAGTAATATCAAAGCCATACGATATGAGCCACTGTCTGTAGTTCCTCTTATTTTGCTTTGTCTGCACTCTGCCGTCTTTTCTTGAACACTCTGCTTAGTAGATAATATGAAAAATCAAGAGCAAAATAGACTTTGGGCTTTTTGTTGAAGTGACCGAAGAGCCTATGGGAGTAAAAAAATATTTCTTCAACAGTACACCCCTGTCTAGCCCTTCGGAGAATACAGGCGTAATGTTATTAATTTTTAGGGTTCCGTACCCAAAGGGTAAAACAGGACCCTATTACTGCTTAGTAGATAATATGAAAAATCAAGAGCAAAATAGACTTTGGGCTTTTTGTTGAAGTGACCGAAGAGCCTATGGGAGTAAAAAAATATTTCTTCAACAGTACACCCCTGTCTAGCCCTTCGGAGAATACAGGCGTAATGTTATTAATTTTTAGGGTTCCGTACCCAAAGGGTAAAACAGGACCCTATTACTGCTTAGTAGATAATATGAAAAATCAAGAGCAAAATAGACTTTGGGCTTTTTGTTGAAGTGACCGAAGAGCCTATGGGAGTAAAAAAATATTTCTTCAACAGTACACCCCTGTCTAGCCCTTCGGAGAATACAGGCGTAATGTTATTAATTTTTAGGGTTCCGTACCCAAAGGGTAAAACAGGACCCTATTACTATGACTCCGCTGTCCGTCTGTCTGTACCGTGATAGTTAGACAGTTGAAATTTTCACAGATGAGGTATTTCTGTTGCCGCTATAACAACAAATACTAAAAAACAGAATAAAATAAATATTTAAAGGGGCTCCCATATAACAGACATGATTTTTTTGCCGTTTTTATAGATAATGGTATGGAACCCTTCGAGCGCGAGTCCGACTCGCACTAGGCCGGTTTTTAAATCAATGTATAAAACTAGGTACTGAGTAACTGAGACTTTCTTACTTTTCCAATAACAAACTGATACTAATGTGGCTTGTTAAATAGATTCTACGTAAACGAAACCTCACTACCTACATTACAGAAAAACTAAAACTGCCTTTGCGAACAACAAATCCTGTCAACAACAAACAAAGAAAAAAGTATTTAATAACAAAATGCTACCGCCCACGAACTACAGGTAAGAGGATTTAGAACCACTTTTCAAGATAAAACGTATCCTTACTTAATGCACCTCCAATAGTACATTTCAATGTAGCCAGGCAAAATAATCATACGTGACCAGTGTTGCCAGTTAATTCATAAACTTTGAAATCCCGCTAAAACATGGCCGTGGGCCTAAGGCGTTTTATTAAAGCGTTTAATGAAACCGGAGCTTACTCCATAATTTACACGCGGCGCTTGCGACGTAGACTCCAGTATCGAATAGATGTGACATGTATTTCAGAAGCTATTAATAAAATGGGAAGTAAATAGTAACAATAACTTTTCCAGATTTTTCCTTAAAAGAGCATTGGTAAAATATTTGTACAGTTCATAATTTACTAAACAGCAGGCGCTCTATGTAAAATACTGGTATTCAACTGCATCCAGTTAGATCAGATGCCGACCTTATTGTTGGCTTGGCCATTGAGAGCCTGTTTAACAGTGTCTACGAGATGAAATAAAAAATGGAACAGAATTCGTATGACATTATCTTTAAAATAAGTTACCCGGAAATTATCTGGAGGTGCTGAAACTGGGCTTAAGTTACTATTGTTGCAGATAGGTCAAGCTTAACTAATTTGCTGAGTATTGTTTTAATAATAATAATAAAGATTTATTGTTGAACTAGGACTAGATTACATGGCAAGTTAATACATAAAGCACAAGCATAAAGTTTCTTAATCTAGTTAGTGGGTGCCGTACTGTTCTCCTAGATAGGTTACAAAATAACCTGTGTTTAGGAGAAACTTTTGCGATTCCCGTACGACTTATAACTGCACGTATTAAATATTCATGGATATAGTAATCATTACAGCAATCTAGGTAGGTACCTAACTAAACAAAAAAAAAATCTTTACATCTAGAAAGTTGCAGTTTTAGAAAACTAAAATTTATAAAAAAAACTGTTTAACTTGATAGCTCATAGATAGGGCTTTGCTCTAAGCTTACTTTAAGTTTTCTTTCGTCAGCTTATGTTGGGGTTGTGAATTCTGGGAATTCTAGGAATTACTCTAGACCACTGGGACTCTGGGATTATTGTAGTTGGGAAAAGGCTCGACTGATGATGATGAATTTGCTAAACAGAATTAATTCCACAAAGATTTACAGAAATAAAACTGTCAGTCGTAGGACTGCACGTCAGAACTTCTTAGCTTCACAAACTTGTAAACATCTGTATATAAGTATCTGAGCGTGGCGGTCACGTGAGTTCAGTGCTTTTTACCCATCCCAAAAATGCTTAAAGAAGATTTCATTTAAAGAAATCGATTAAATAAGTTTGATTAAAGTATTTCGTTTCATTTCACAATTAGCAGCAATTAGCTTGAAATTACGTCGAAAATAATACCTAATCAAAATATAATTGTAAATGGTTTAGATAGTGTTGCAACCAAAAAGAACAATGGTCTAAAAATACAAGCATCATAATTTTCAACATCAATAAAAGGTCACTTTATAAGAAATAACGTTAATTTCACGTAGTCTAATCTACAATTTAATCTGTCTGAATACTACAGACAGATTAATTGTTCCTAACTAGTTATTTCATTTGATGATCAAAGTAATAGAACAATTATTTTGCCATCAAAAGTGCGTTTTCAAAAGGGCTCTATTCAGCCCGCCATGACAGAAAACAATTCGAAGCAAATTCATCACGATGTAATTAAAAAGTATAAATAACCTTACACGCTACACACGCATCTCCAAATTATTAAGCAGCAATAAAGTCAAAGCCACACAATAACATTTATCTATATAGTTACAAACGTAACTCCCAAGTGTTACGGTGTTACCATCAATATGTCTACACTACGACTCCCGAGTACAGACAAACTAGCTATTTGGTATACTGGCTTTTCTTTGTATAGCATCTCGCAGGTCAACCTCGGAGGTCGTCGGCTGCTTAACCGGGGTACGCTGTAGATGTCTTAATAAATTAGGGCCTCCAGCCAGGTCATAAGCAGAATATAATTTAATTATTATTATTATAAGCCAGACCTCAGCTTAGGGCGTCGCTGGAAAGGACAGCAATGACTACGCTGGATCGGATCGTTGGTATATAGTCTGCTAACTTCCAAATACTTATAAACCAATTACAATATTGTGAGTATGCTTAGTTGTCAGTTCTTTTACATCGCTAAGCTGAAAACTTATTACGCACACAATAAAATGAATATGACTGCCTCGTTGGTCTAGTGGTCGCGAGTGCTACTGCAGAGCATGAGGTACTTACTGGATTCGATTCCGGGGTCTGGTAAAATGTTGTTGGATTTTTCCACCTGGAAATTCTCAGTAACAGCCCCACTCTGGATTTATGACTGGTTGAGGACAATAGGCTCGCCCCCGTTACATGGCACTTAAACATAACAGGTGAAACGTGAGATGATGAAATGAAATGATGAAATGATTTTATTTTCTGTAAGTAGGTTTATACAAACACTTTTACACGTCAATCATATTTAGAAAAAAAACTAGATGAGCTCGGCGTTTCTTATCTGACTACTCTGAGAAGAAAGGCCGAAACAAACTCAGAGGTCACAGTCTCTTTTAAAGTCCAGACATAATCTTGGTCAGATCATGTGAAGACCATGTAGATTGGTGTCTGAAATGGTCTTTTGAGGAAAAAACCACACAGATTGAGTGGACCTATCCAGTCAGTGCACGCATTTGTCAGTAATCGTGCAGCTCAATTCAGAACTTAAGGAGTTCAACGATTCGACGAACAATACCAAAGAAAGGACATTTGAGTAGGCCGCATAAATGACTCAAACTGCCAGACTAAGATGAAAACTAACTGAGAGAAATAATAAAATCAATAATCCACATAGTCTTCACATTCACAATAATTTAAAAAAGAATATAATACTTCAAAAAGTAAATATTAATGTCATAGTGTAGGTATAAGTATAACAAAATCATCAATGTCACACTTAGTAGAAAAATAGATTTAGTATAAAATTAGTTTGTTGCCTGGGGGTACATTGGAGTAGCTTAATTAATCCCAAGCCTTTTTGTCGTCCAAGTAATCTTTAACTTTATAGAAACCTTTTTGAGAGAGTTTCTGTTTAATAAATGATTTAAATTTATTGAGGCTCAGTTCTTTGACATGGCTTGGGAGTTTGTTGTAAAAACGTATACTTTGGCACTTAAATGAATTACTAATTTTTTGGAGCCTAGTCTTGGGCACAATAAGTAAGTCTTTGTTTCTAGTATTTATGCTATGAATGTCGCTGTGTCTAGAATATAGGTTAATATTCTTTTTGACATAAATCAGGTTCTCATATACATATTGAGATGCGACTGTCATTATGTTTATATCCTTAAATGTATCCCTCGGTGAATGCCTACAATTTAGGTTATAAATTGCTCGAATGGCTCGTTTCTGCAGCACAAATATAGCCTGAATGTCGGCTGCATTTCCCCACAGCAAAATGACGTACGACATTACACTATGGAAATAACTAAAATATACTAATCGAGCTGTTTCTACATCAGTCAAATGACGGATTTTATACACCGCGTGGGCTGCAGAGCTTAGCCATTTCGACAATTTGGTTATATGTGGGCCCCACTGTAGCTTTGAGTCCAAAGTAATACCTAAGAACACAGTGGTGTCCACAAGATCCAACTCCGCCCCATTTACTAGTACATTGGTTTTTACCTGCTTAACGTTAGGTGTCAGAAATCTAATACATTTGGTCTTTTTCTCGTTTAAAAGTAAATTATTAACACTAAACCAATGTACTATTTTAGAGAGAGCATTTGAGTGTACTATATAGGTATAACTGTGCCTAACCCTTCCGGGAATACACGCGCAGGTCTATGTTATGTGGAAAGATAAAAATATATTAGCCTGTACACCAAATAGCCTGTTCGACTATACTTCCGAACGTCCCCGAGTAGTCCCGAGGATTCCCGAGTAGACCCGAGTTAATAAGTGTGGAATGCGCTCTATCGTGGAAGATTTACGAGCCGCCGGATTATCTCCGCCATCGTCACATGAACAGGTAGGGCTTTACAATTTTATGGATACAGCGCCATTAGCCGAAGTGGGGGTAAATTACAAGGCTAATGACTTGTGATTATTGCTCGAGGGGAGGCTAGAATTGTTGGAGGGTTATAGAGAGTGACGTTATTAAGTAGTGTGGTTTTAGAATTTTTAATTAAATATTTCATTTGGGACTTTCGTTTTGGGAGTGAGTAATTCTATTGTCTTCTACGTTTATTACTTCAATATATATTCGTGAAATATACACTTCATGATTATACTGGTAATAATAGGTTATTGTTAAAGAGATACCTTTAAAATACATCCATCTTTCAAATTGCTGTTTTCAGCAGTTTTACTGAAATTAAAATCAAAATATTTTATTTTACATAAACCTACATGGGCACTTATAAAACGTCAGAAGCTAGGTTCCAATTAGTCGTTTCCTATGGAGAAGAGCCCAATTGTCACTAACCATTTCGTTCGCTTTCCTCCGGAGCTTGTTTTAGCTTCAAGCTCGTCTAAAATGCGACAGCTGACATGTCCGGCCTAGTCCCTTAAGCTTACGAGCTTTCTGGATAACGACAGGAAATAGTTTTCAAACATTTCATGAAGTAGGTGCCAGCACATCACCACAAACTGTAAAATTTTCTCATTAGATTTGGAACTTATCCGTCAACGTTTTAAGGTTTAAAATCATTTTTAGAAATTTGACAGTTTGTGCTGGCGACTATATATAATCTACATAAGTTTATTATTAAAATTGCATAAACTTCAAACAAGTAACACATTTCATGCATCTCCAAAATATACTTCCACATGCAAAATCTGCATAAAATCTTAACTCCACACGCTTTCTAGAAGCAAGCTACGTTCAAGATATTCAGTTTCAAACAAAGACGAACTAAAATTTTAATCCACCGTCGCATTTGACGTAATAACGCTGACGGTATGCGCGCTCCCTGTAATTTACTAAACAGTATTTAACTTCGCAGCACGTAAAGTCGTTACGTCACTGTTAGGCACGGAGCTAGCATCGCTTATTTATTATGTTCATATTTTTAGTTTTGAATTTCATTGTTGGCTATTTAGAGCCTGTTTAACAGTGTCTACTGGAAGAATTATGTTCCATTTTTAATTTTTTCTCATATAAAATAAAAAATGGAACAGAATTCGTATGACATTATCTTCAAAATAAGTTAGCCGGAACTTATCTGGAGGTGCTGAAAACGGCCTTAAATTTCTATTTCTATTCTATTTATCTGCAACAGCAGATAGGTCATGCTTAACTAATTTGCTGAATATTGTTTAACTTGATGGCTCATAGGACTTTGCTCTAAGCTAGCATCAATTAGTAGGTTTAGCATCAATTTTCTTTCATCAGTTTATGTTGGGGTTGTGAATTCTTGGAGTAAATTGACAAGGCGTGAGGCGTGAAAGGAACGGTGTTCGCTTAAAAAGATTAAAATAAACTTGATTTCTCTAACTTGCTGTCCTTCCCCAGCGAAGCCGAGGTCCGTACCCCGTATGCGAAATGGTTGAATAAGAGGCCAGCTTATAATAGTTTATTTAGTGTTAATATATTATAGATTAGATAGGACAAAATAAAAATTGCGGATTTTACCTAGATTGTTAGTGTAATCTTCGGCCATTTTTTTTACTTTCAGCTAATACGAAACAATTCAACGGCTCCACGAGAACAGTGGTGGCCCAGTGGTAATGGCCCAGACTTACGAGTTGTATGTCATGGATTCGAACCCAAGCAGGCACATTTCTTCGTGTAAACAATTTCATCACCACTGCCTTCAAAACGGTGAAGGACAATATCGTAGGGAAATCGGCATGTCTTAGAACCAAAATTTCGAAGACATGTGACATCTACCAACCAGCACTGGGCCCGCGTAGTAGATTACAGCCCACTCCCTCTCGACGAGAGGAGGCCTGTGTCCCAGCAATGGGAATATTATAAGCTGATTATGCAATGGCTCCACGACCTTATTTGAATCCTATTTATTTTTAAAGCAAAGGAAAGCATATAGAAAACACATTTTCCAAGGATCCCGTCGTCAATCTTCATGTAAACATTGATTAACTTGAGCTCGTAAGTAAAGTCGGTTGATCTGCATATATCACGGGAACCTCTCTAATACGTCTGCGGCACCCCGAGAGCAAGTGTACGTGGTCGTTTTAAATTGAAAAACGATTTACCTGTTGATAAGAGCTTGTTTTGAATAACTGATACGTATAGATCGTGTTACGCTTGTGAGTTTTTTTAGAACGAAGTTCCTTATCGCACGTTTTACTCTGCACGCTTGGTGAGTGAGAGCTAAGCCGAAAAAAAAAAATTTTCACAGTCGCAACATTTTTTACTTGTCACTCCCAAACGTTGTTAATTTATTTCATTGTGCCTGTTATTCAATGCATTATACAAGGTGTCGTTTTGCATCCTCGTCAAATTTCAGGAGCCCGCTATGAGAGACTTATACAATAATCAAATAAAATTACGATACCTGCTCAATAATTAATACATACTTGTTTTTTTAGTTATTTAAGTTTGACAGAATTTTAGAATACACCACTTTCACAGAACAGAATCACTCCGTTGCGTATGCGGTAGTGTGTGTGTGTAAAAGGGCAGTTACAGTGCGGTATCACACGGACCGCGTTTTAACATGCGTGTCCCACACAAGCCGATTTCCGAAAATTAGAAAAAAAAAGACCTACTTATTTTATTATTGATTCGTGTCGAGAATCATTAGCATAGTTACCTCCTTCCATTTGACGAGGATGCAAAACGACACCTTGTATACAGCAAAAGAAACATCGTTCCAACCTGGTGTTCCATGACACCTTTTTTTTGTGGCTACGATTAAGTTAGGGTGGTTCATTCCATGATCGGCCTTCAAAGCCGTTCAGGAGAATATTACATCAGCATCTAACTAAGAATGGTAGGCAGCCTATTGGTATCCCTTGGTGATGCAGCTGCTTATATCAACGTACCATTAGGTATTCATCCACCTGTTACTTAAAATGAATAGTAACTCTAAACATGTCTAAGAGTTAAAACTTATTGAATAATACTTTTATAATATTAGCTCTTATTCTGTAGCAAGTAGCAACGCTGACTTTATAGTAAGCAGTTGAAACTTAATTACGAAAATAAGCACACAATACATTTCCATCCAAAATTAAAACCCATCAGCTCCTTGACTATTAATATCGTTGAACCCTGTATAAACAAACGGGTCTTAATTTACGATCTGTCTCCTGGCTTATATATCCTAGAGCACACGCGATTTCATGTTAGCAGAGCTCTTGAGACTAGGCAAAGAGCTGGAAGTACGCCCGCAAATTCATTATCACCACGATACTGCGACGCGACGGCGAATATTTGTGAAAATCCCACCATGCCTCAAGTTGTATATGGAAATACTTTGTCCTGCGCTGTCTCCTGGACTAATTTGTTTTGATGCGGCTTATAACGACTTTGTGTGTTTTCTCGTATTTTTTGTTGTGTGAGCTCTGTCAGTATTCTGGGTATGTCGGGATTAAGTATGAATTCTGCACAATTTTGTGTTTGGAAAACTTGAGAGTTGCTTTTATTTGAGCTGTAATTTGTGAGCTGAAAGGCTTTAGAGAATTTAAACGTGAAAGACTGAAATGGTTCTTTTTGTGACTATTTTATTAATCACTTCTGAATTTGCATTTGCGATGTGTTCTAAAAGTCAAAGCTGTCTTTGACTCATATATGACTTTTGAAAATCTACTATGGATTCATGGCACCACTGCAATACATTTCGTATGTTTCATCGTTTTTACGTCACTTTTTATAACCCATAAACAACTTTATGTGTCATCTAAAACTCCACCTCAATTTAACAACGAAATTTATTTCGTGTATGAACGTAAACGAAGCAAAAGGAGTACGTAAGGATCGAAGCAAGTGACATTCTGTAGTTTCCGTCTACCTTTATGGGGATAGAAACTACAGAATGTAAATGTGTGAAATGAAAAATATATACTTGGGCGAAATATACATACAGATGTATATTTCGTCCAAGTACATATTTTTCATTTTATTTTATTACAGTCCATCCACCTTACAAGGGAATAAACCCCTTATATTCAATAACAAATTATAGAAACATCCCCATATATTACATTGGAGCCAGCCAAAGTAATTTTCAGTCCATACTGTATCCCAAACCCCCATTACTATTCATGAGGGACCAGTTCAAATCCACCTCACCCTTTGGATTACATTAAACTGGAATCCAACCCTTGTATGTACCAAAAAACCTCGTATAAATATTTACAAGGGGTGAAAACTTTCATCAAACAATATTATACTTTACAATTTTAGTTATAAAGTGAATTTTCATTTGTGCGTGTATCTATTTCTGCTGGTGATTTTCCGCTCATGAATTTCAGTTGGGATATTTTTTGTAATTAAACGAACAAGTTTCTAAAACTTTGTTCATCATTATTTTCCTGTCCTTGTCCCATGTTACTTGTGGTCGGCGCACCACGTTTTCTCTTTCCATTCTCCCCTGTCAACCGTCACGCTATCATCTCTTTCATATCATTCCTCACACAAGCCATCCATCTTCTCTTTGGCCTAAGACAGTTGACAGATGTAGAAACCGCGCGTTTGGTCTATTTTAGCTACTTCCACAGCATTATGTCGTACGGCATTTTATTGTGGGGTCGGGCTGCTGACATTGATTCCATCTTTACTTTGCAAAAGCGAGCTGTCAAAGCCATTTATAATCTACGTCGCCGTGAATCTCTTAGGGAACAATTTAAAAAGATTAATATTATGACAGTACCTTGCCAATTCATTTATGATTACATGAATTAAATTGTATTGTATTGTAGGTTTTATTTTGTTTGTTTTTAATTATAAGTAAGTACTAACATAGTTACGTAAGTTGTATCACTAACAAAATATGGAGCAAGTTTCCGAAATAAACGTTTTATTATTATTATTATTATTTATGAAAATATTATGTATGTAAGAAAAAATCGACATCTTTTTAATAAAATAAGTGATAGACATAATTTTATTACTAGAAATAAAGATAAAATAGATCAACCATTTTTCAGATTATCTAAAGTACATACATCTTTTATGGGGTACTGTGTCAAATGTTACAACAAAATACCTTGTGAAATATTGCAATTAAATGAAAGAAAATTTAAAACTCATGTTAAAAGTACACTTTGTAAACAAGCATATTACAAATTAGAGGATTATATCCAAGATAAGAATGCTTGGAAACATGCTGGTCCAGCTCCATAGGACAATCTAGAGTCTAGAGACAACATTAAACTGGTTGCTATTTTAATTGTACAATTTATTATTTGATACAAATAATAAATCAATGTTGAATTTTAATTCTGTGATTACTTTAACTCAAACACTGACTTTATTTATTATTTTTAGGAAAACGTATACTTTTACAATGTTTGTAAATATGTGAGCACCATGTACCTATCACATAATTCATTTATCTGTCATTGCTTTATTTTTCATTCTTTTTTTACCTATTTTGGTATAGTAATTTTATTCTAGGTGCATCGTCTTGACATATAATTTTAAAATGTACATATACAAAATTTTGTAAAACATTTTAAAAGAGTAACGGTGGAGTTTCTTGCCCATTCTTCTCCATACGAATCTACCTTTTGGAAGGGGCAACTAGAATCAATTTTATTTTTTTTTGTTAATTTTGACGTTCAAAAGTGCCTTTTATGTGCCTATTTGAAATAAATAATTTGACTTTGACTTTGACTTTGACTTTACCTTCTTCTTCCTCTCCATCCATCAACATTTATATTTAATGTTTTTTGTTGCGCGTAGTGTAAATTATTTGCATACCCAAATTACAAGATGATTATTAACATTAACTAAATTAAATTAAAACTAAGTTAAGCTTAAAAAAGGCCCTCGGGGCATTGTACCGAGGATGCTGGCGGCATTTCCTCGCTGAATTGCAATGCTGATGCGTTGCGCGAGAAAGCCGCCAGCTTTTCGGTCACCAGTTACATCAACTAGACGTTTCGCGATTTCCGCAAATAACTTATGCGCACTGGGACCCCACGGACCGAGGGTCTACTAGGGCATACTATTCTATAGAATCCATTTTGTTTTTTTATAAGTGAACAGACAGCTGTACTGCTGGGGAGATTTATGCGCCACTTCTTCTTTCCAGCTAAAGCACTAGGAAGTGGTGAAGGGTGGATGGTTTGAGGGACTGTTTTATGTAGTTTTAACGTTCGAAAAGTGCTCATTCTCAGCCTGGTTTGAATAAATGACTTTTGGTTTGATTTTGATTTATATTCATCGCTATTTTAGTCATATGCGTTTCCTCGATCTTCATCACATGCACGAAGGTACCAGGAAACGCATGTTTGTTATACTTATTTTATTTTATTTTACAAGAAGGAAATCTTTTACTACGTCATAATATGTACCAGAGAAAGCGGTTAAAAGAAATTACAAGAAAATGGGAACTGTAGATAGCATAGGTAAAGCAATTCCTTGAAAATATTTTTTATCCATAAACTAAACTAAAATGATGACGTGTCTCGTTGACCTAGTGGTCCTGGGTTCGATTCTTAGGTCGCACAAAGTTTTATTGGGTTTTTCTATCAGGAATTTCTCAGGAACAGCCCGGATGGCAATAGGCTCGCTCCCTGTTACATGACTTAAACAAAACTGGCGAAATGTGAGTGTAACATATAATATGTACACCTCTACGTAACCCTTACCTACCTACCCCGGGTATTACAAGAGTATTGTTATGTTAAAATAATATAAAAATGGACACTAACTTTAAACTGTGTAGTTTTTTTTTCTAAGTGGTATTCGAGTCACTTTTCCGTTAATTACCTTTTCAAATGCCATTAAGGCGCTGGCAAGAGGGAAATGACCAAATTAGGCTTGTCTTTAGAAAAAATTGCCAAATCTGTATAGTTTGTAGTAGCGGAAAAAATATATGTTAATTTTGAACATATCCGTCAGAACTTGGTTGTCACCAAAACACGTTTTGCAAAAAAAATCGATACAAACTAACGTTAAACTAACCTTTTACCTTGAGTTCCAATCCTAAATATCTGTATTAAATATCAACGTAAGTTACGTATTTAATTAATTACAAAAACGTCTTATTTGAATACAGAACTTGGTTGTTTTTTATTTTCAATTACTCAACTGAATTTTGAGTAAATAGATAATTGCTTCATATTTTGCAATAAATTTCAAGCGTTGTGTCATCGCGCTTCTCTTTCTTTTCTTGCAGTCTGATAGTGACTGCGGTTTAAGTGTTATCAGCGTGTTAACTTTTCTTTTAAATCTAAAAATACATATAACCATAAAAATACAAAGCCATTAAAAATACATCATCCTTGTAACAAAAGTTAAAGCAGGCAGGATGTAAAGCAAGGACTCTCTTCATAACTTGGAGGACTCGTGGGTACGAGTGCTACTGTAACATTATATGTACCTATCTACCTACCGGTAGTAGGCAGTGTTTCAGGTGCATTTAGGTCCTTGTGTCACACGGGTAGAAAATTTGAACAACGTACATAACTTTTAAACTTTTTTTTTTACTGCAATATTTTATCTTTATTTTGGCCTGTCCAACATAAAGTTGTTTGTAAATGAATAAGCTTATCAATAATGTTATGAAATGGGGTAAATTGTCAAAGCATGTTCTCTATTTTGCCAGAAATATACAAACTTCTTCAAACCATTAGTCAAATATCAAGTAGATTCTGCCAATACCCTTGAAAGCTCTCTCTGGAAAACTAGTCCTACTTTCTATCCAAACTCGTGTTTTAGTAGAGTCTGCAAGCGTTCTCCGACAGTAATTTCTCCTTTGGACTGATCACCAACAGGACGTTCCGTTTTTGAGAGATTCGTCGATATAACGTTACACCTATGGACATTTCGCCTACAGAACCTTTCATATGCGTCACTTTCGACGACAGTAATAGAGGTGATCTGGCGTTATTGGTCACTGTTCTAACCTAACCTAACCCAACATTATCCTTCGCTGTAGCTGCCAACCTACTGTATTTGCTACCAAGGGCTGTCGTCGAAAGTGACGCATATGAAAGGCTCCGTCGGCGAAATGTCTATAGGTGAAACGTTATATCGACGAATCTCTCAAAAACGAAACGTCCTGTCGGTGATCAGTCCAAAGGAGAAATGACTGTCGGAGAACGCTTGCAGAGTACTTTTAGTAAGTAAGTTTATTTGCTTGTAATGTAATAAATAAGTAACAATATAATGGGTGATCGTTGTACAATCTAGCTTATATTAGCTATGAAATCATCAAATTAGGAAAGTAAGGATGTCGAATCCTCATAATATATGTAAGGATAACAAGGATGACATATCCTCCAGGATCTTCCTACAACCAACCGTCACACCTCTATGTCACCCATCATACGCCCTAGCGCACTAGGAAAGTGCTTTCCGTGACGTCATTGTGCTGCACTTCAGTTTACGCCCTCATTGTACCTACGTGCAATTTCTTAGCGCACTACACATAATCACAGGTTACGTACAACATAGTACTAGAATTTAAATTGTAGAGGGGTGAACGAACCATAATTACAGACAACTGGTTAGTGTAGGAGCAACTCTTGAAAAAATAAACATACAAACATCGACGCCTATTCAACTAAAATGTTTGTTTTTCAGTCGTTGCAATACTAAAAGTTGTTGCAACACATTCGTGTTTTCCTGTAAAGTAATTTCAACTTTTGTACCGATAGGTACATCAGTCGCTGACCAATAGAAATAGAAATATAAATAATATTTATTTGCATACAACATGGTGTTTAAAGTTGTTTAAAAAATACATTATAGAGCATACATGTTTTGCTTATATTATAGCAACGCCTTTAGGATTTTGGTGCGGCTACCTCGGTTTTGTAGTGCTTCGGGCATGTTTGCCGACGCGAGGGTGGATGATTTTTTTTCTATAATGCGGAAGAAGTCAGCCTCACTAATTCGCAGAATTCGAGGTAGTGGCAACGGAATCCTGAGGATGATTGCGGATCGACCAGTATCGCTAGTGGTGGGAAGGCTCATCTGGCTACATGTCTTCGGATGAATTGAATCTAATTTTATTCTATTTGTTAATTTTTGTCTATATTTTGTTTCAATATAACTTGACATAATTTGTTGCAATTCAATTTAATTTATTTGCATTAGTTAATCTTATCTATTTCAATTTAATTTATTTTTGGTCAAGTTATTTTAATCTTAAGACATTACCTAGTCTGAAATAAACAAATTCTTTTTTATTTATAGCATGCTAATATTTAAAGTTAAATTACAAAATGTTTCCCGTCAGTAAATTCTGATATGCTGTAAAAATATTAGTGTTTAACCACATAAGTATTTTTTTTAAACAATCATAGATCTAAAGTTTTTAAATCACTTGGAATTTTATTATATCCGTTCGGATATGATAAAATTCATGCACAACAAATGACTACACAGCTTGTATTAAGCGTTTTGACTACGTTAAAATTTATTTTATTTATCAGAATTCTACATATTTACGCGGACGAGTTCATTGGAGACGTATACGAGTACTTGCGCCAGTCTTCGTGAGTCGTTTAATATACCTAAGCCTTTGCATTAAATTCGTAATTTGATATTTTAATTTTTTTTTTTAATATGAATAATCTTTTCTTTTTCTTCTTTGTCGTTAATTAATGTATGTTCCTGAAACTTAATAATTTAAATCGCATTGTTAAATTACCTTTTAATAAATTAAATATTAATATGACATATTTGCACACTATATGTAATGGTAGAATGTAATTGGGCCACGATAGTCTTATGTTCTAGATTTGTACCTGTAGGTACAGATCTACAGAATCTACAGAATGTATTCTAGCAAATAAATTAATTTGAATTTTGTGAGGACCTCGCTGGTTTCGAGCATGTACATCTTCTGCCTTCTTCCATAAAGGCTCGTACAGACTGGGGCGATCGCGCCCGCGATATCTCCTCAATATGAGTTCACCTATGGGTGAGCGTATTAATATTAATGATTCAACATAAACATAATAGTGATAGCAGTGTTGAAGTTGTTTTATACTATTTTTAACCTTTCTAAGTGCGTATACGAATTTATTTATTCTTTTAGATATATGTAACTATATATACAAGCTGTTGTTTTGAACCTGCAAAACATTTCAGGAGGTTGTTATGAAACTCGTAAATAATCGTATAACAATACGATACCAAGTCAATAATCAATAATACTTTTTATTTTAGATTTTTAAATTTTATCTTTTCTTTTTATAAAAATTTTTGTTGATTCGGGTCGAGAATCACTAACATAATTACCTCCTAAAATGTTTTGCAAGTCCAAAACAACACCTTGTATACTATAGTATTGTATAATTGCATGGCACATGTGTGAGCAATTAGTACCTACTGTAAAGCTACCATTTACTGGATACGTCTTTAATTGATTTAAATGCGCCGGCTGAGAGTATGTCATGTTTACTCAAATGTGTCGCTGGTGATGGCGTATGTTCCCTTCAAAATGGATGAGTTGAATGCTGCTGATCCATGCGTCATGTTCGTGAACGGGAGCCGTCAATAATGACTGGTCGTTTCTTAGCTGTCACGGCTTATTTCAATTTTTCAATTGTTTTTATCTTTTTATTACGTACACTTTTAACGTGCACGTCTTTCTACGTTATTCTCACATAATTATATAATTTCAGCATGAATGATGTAGTAAAACCAATATTTTTGTAACAATATTTTAATTTAAAAGTGTCCGTGGAGTTTCTTGCCCGTTCTTCTCCATAGGAACCTACTTTTTTTTGGGTGGGAAATCATCAAATATTTTCTCCCGCTCTGGGCGGAGCGGGAGGGTGTGTCAGACTCTTACTGACTAAAACCCACCTGTATTCCTTCCGTTGCCTGTGTTGCCAGGGGCCTCGATGACCCTTTAGTACCTTCCCGCGACCCCATAGGAACCTACTACACTTTGGAATGGGCAACTAGCTTCATCTTTCTAACTGACCGATCCCCAATTCAAAAGTGTCTCTATTTGGTTTATTTGAAATAAATGCTTTGAGTTTGAGTTTATATCGATATAATTATCTATCTTGATGACCCCAAAAAAAATCATCAAAAGAATTTCTTTTTTGTTTTATCATATTTAGATATTATCAATACCCATCACGTCTGCGGAGTTGCGCTAACTTATTTAACTGAATAATATAATACTTAGCATAACGTACCTAATCAAGTAAATGAAATGCCAGCTCAAACTTCAAAAGCGCACATTTCTATTCTTCTCTCATCCATTTGCATAAATTACAAACTGCAGCAGAACTGTTTTGTAGTGCAGTACGGCTGAGATTTTTAATTCTAGTGTACTTTTTATTAATCGCTAATGAAATCTCCAAACGACTGTGCTTATAGTGCTACTACCATTGAGTGTTGCTTCTCTGTTAAACGTTTTCTGATTCACTTTTTTCAGAATCATATTTAGGTAGGTACCCATATATTAACAATGTAAGGCGCAGATATATGATTTTAGTGCCTTTTAAATCTGTTATTACGCCTTCATATATGCAAGTAAGTTATGCAAAAAAAATATGTTAAACTAGAACGCATTTTTACTAATTCTATAGGTATGTTAATATTTAAGTACTGTATTAAAATACTTTATGAAATAAATTCAGACAGTAATTTCTACCCAAAGCATAAAAAACGATATTAATTTCAAACTATTTAAGATATTTTCATTATATATATTATTATTTATTATTTTCTTATATATATTTCTGTTTTTTTTTTCAAATATTCATATTTTCGCTACTAAAAATAAATATTCCCTATGAAACCGCACAGCAGGTGACCCGCCGGGCAGCGTTAGCGCGACGAGCATTTGTATGGCCAAGGTCAACGGCGATTACCCGACCTTAAAATGTAAAGAATATTAAATTAAAATTCTTTACATTTGAAATGTTAATATAAAAATAACTTTTCATCTGCTTAGATGATAAGTTATTTAATATTAACATTTGAAATGAAATATAGTTTTCTGTTAATATTAAATAACTTTTCATCTGCTTAGATGAAAAGAATGTAGAAGTAAGATAAATAGTTTTAGTTCTTAAACTAGGTATCGGTTTCAATATTAAGGTGCTCTTCCACCAGAGATGTGCTATGCTACGTTGCTATTAATGCGTTTGATATCCACCAATCATGTTCATTGGTCAATACTATGCTATGTGGACCAAAAGAAAAGGTACTGTGGCGGCATCTACATCGCCACATGCGAACTACGTTTTGAACATTTTTTGTCTCTCTTAGATTCAGTTTGGTGAATTCAAGACACCGACTTAGGCCCTTTGTACACGCCACGGTTTCTTTACGGTACGGCGTATAAACCGCGCCGCAGAAAAAACGTCTGTCAATAAGCTTCCATAGTGATCCATATACGAGTTATACGGTTTGAAAAAATTCAGGATTGGCACTCCTTTCTTAGAGTATGTCAAAAATTATTCAAAACTATTTAAAAGATTTGTGTGTTTGGTAAATCTAATTTTTTAAGCGATACAATTAAAAATTCAAATAATAAAGTAAAAACCACTTGGAAAATTATTAACAATGAAACGGGTAAGTCGGTTAAACAAGAAAAACAACTTGAGATTATGGTCGACAACAAATTAGTTAATAAAGCAGCTGACGTAGCTGAAGCATTCAATGAGTTTTTTGCCAACATACTTATAACTACGACTCGCTCCTTGAATTCGTCCCCGTCTAAAGCTGAAAACCTTTTGCATAGTAGTGTGCCTAAATGTAGTCGCTTATTTAGCTTCGAACATGTAACACCTCGTGATGTAGTTAATCTTTTTAACACACTTAAGTCTTAATTGCTGAAACACATATTTGACGCATGGGAGAGCTCGCAAAATGCTATTGGCGTTTTCTGTCATCTCTCCAAAGTCTTTGATTGCGTGGACCACGACACGCTTTTGCGTAAACTGTGTCATTATGGTGTCCAAAATTAAGCTCTCAAAGTAATAAATTCTTATCTACATAATAGGTTCCAATGTGTAGATGTGAATGGTGTAAAATCTTCCGGGTTACCAGTTCAGTTAGGTGTACCTCAAGGCTCAATACTGGGTCCATTCTTATTCTTAGTGTATATTAATGACTTACCATTTTATTTAAAGGGTATCTGTGACGTTGTATTGTTTAAAGATGACACCTCACTTCTTTTTAAAGTAAACAGGAATAGACAAGATTTTGATGACGTAAACAGTGCACTCTCAGTGGTTACGGATTGGTTTATGACGAATAACCTAGTTCTCAATGCCAATAAAACGAAATGTATAAAGTTTGCCTTGCCAAATGTTAGTAATCTAGGTCCCAACATCGTCTTAGACAATGGGGTGCTTGAAACTGTAGACTCGGCAGTTTTTCTTGGTATAACAGTAGATGCCAAACTTCAGTGGGGCCCTCATATATCAAGCCTAGCGGGCAGGCTCAGTTCGGTCGCCTACGCCGTCAGAAAAGCAAGACAATACACTGACGTTGATACAGCTCGATTAGTTTATTTTAGTTATTTTCATAGCGTCATGTCCTACGGTATTCTGCTGTGGGGCAAAGCCGCTAACATTCAAAATATATTCGTTCTTCAAAAACGAGCTGTTCGAGCTATTTACCAGCTTGGTGCCAGAGTTTCTCTGAGAGATTTTTTTAAAGATGTTGGTATTCTCACGGTGGCATTACAATTCATCTTCGCCAACATCTTATATATTAGGCAAAATATACACTTATACACTAAAAATAGTGATATTTACAATATTAACACCAGAAATAAGGACAAATTACGAGCTCCATTTCACCAGCTTCATAAGGTACATAACTCATTTGTTGGGCTTGGTATATTTTTTTATAACATGCTGCCCTCTTCTTTGCTAGATTTGCCTTTTAATGAGTTTAAAATTAAAGTAAAATCCACCGTTTGCTCAAAGGCATACTATTGTATCAATGACTGCTTAAACGATAAGAATAGTTGGTCGCTGTGATTAACTCAAGACAATGTTTGTGTTCTTTCTCCAGAATAATTTACCTACTGACAGGTTATATGAGTTCATATAATTGATTATTTTTTTATTTGACTGTATAAGTCAATGTAATTTAATTTAGTGAAATTTTAATTTATTAGTGACATAATCTACTCATTACAATGTGTGTTTTATGAGTTGTATTGCAATAAGTGGTTAGCTAGCGTCCTCGGCTATTGATTATACTATGCTCGTCATGCTCCCTTAGATGTCACTGCCTGCGGTAGCGTCGGGGGTCGGGATGCCTCCTTCCCTCCAATATGGCGAGGGGGGTGATGGCTGATCTTTGCGTTATGCTCGTGAACGGGTGCTGCTTGTGGTGACTGGTCGTCTTGCTGATCATGGTTTTAATTGTTATTAGTAATTGTTTACTTATTTTACTTCGATGGGGCTAGATTATCATTTCTCACTTCGAGCTACAGCAATAGCCTTATGTAAGCGGGCACGCCCTTTATGCCTGGAGGCTTTTATTTAAGTATTAAGTTCTATTTACGTTTTTTTATGTTGTAAATTTTATCTGCTTGAGTACAGTTTCTTCATTGTTTTGTTAGTATACTGGCGTGTACTAGCTAACATATGGCAAGTGTGTAATTTAATCCAATGCTTTGTGTTTCGTAATGTTAATTACTTTGCATACGGTTTGTATAGAATCAAGTTTATATAACTAAACAGACAGACGTGCTGCTGGGGAGTTTGTTCCACCACTTCTTCTTCCCAGCTAAAGCACTAGGAATTGGTGAAGGGCGGGCGTTTTTAGAGGACTGTCTTATGTAACTTTGACATTCGAAAAGTGCTGATTTTCAGCCTAGTTTGAATAAATTACTTTTGATTTTGATATAACACGACACCCGTCTGGTCGGAGGATCCTCCCTTTACTACTATGAAGGATGAGTAAACTTTACACCCTGTTCCTCTACAGTAACTTTTTTCATATTTTCTTGCTATCAGATCAGTATCTCCCTTATCGTTAACCTTGGTAGGTACAATACCTATGCATAAACATAATAGTCCATACGTCCCCTCATGATCATAATCCACCCACTTCGTATACAAAAAATGATTTTATTCCGACCTCATACACCTGAAAACCATCTAAAAGCGTACTCTTCTTCCCAATTTCTATGCTAAACCCACTCCAAACTAGTTATCATACAGATTGTTTCGTTTCTGTGAAATATGTGGTAAATTGAAGCCTGTGTACGGCCAATTTGCGTTGATTTCTTTATCCGGGGCCCGGTCGGACGTGACTCGCCCGAGATGAATCTAAATGAGAAGGCGGGTAGGTACGTAGTGATAGCGGGATTACGAGACTAATTTCGCAATAGTTACATATCACCAGTAGCTATCCTAAACACAAATAATTAAAAAAACACCTTGCACCTGAAAATAAATATATGGTAACTTGATCCAAACACTAGCTGAAACTGGTTCCCGTTGTGGTGTTATCTATATAACCACATGCGAACCCAATCACTTATAATGATTGTGACAAAACTTGCGGTAACCCAACCGCTTCTAGTGATTGTGACAAAGCTTGTGGTAACCCAACCGCTTCTAGAGATTGTGACAAAACTAACGGCAACCCAACCGCTTATAATGATTGTGACAAAACTTGCGGTAACCTAACCGCTTATAGTTATTGTGACTAAACTTGCGGTAACCCAACCGCTTCTAGTGATTGTGACAAAGCTTGTGGTAACCCAACCGCTTCTAGAGATTGTGACAAAACTAACGGCAACCCAACCGCTTATAATGATTGTGACAAAACTTGCGGTAACCTAACCGCTTATAGTTATTGTGACAAAACTTGCGGTAACCCAACCGCTTATAGTTATTGTGACAAAACTTGCGGTAACCCAACCGCTTCTAGTGATTGTGACAAAACTTGTGGTAATCCAACCGCTTCTAGAGATTGTGACAAAACTAACGGCAACCCAACCGCTTATACTTACTTATTGTGACAAAACTTCTTAAAATCTGAAATCTTGTACCAAGTTTAACCTGTTAAGCCCCGCGTGACACCGATTCGAAATCAAACAATAGAAAATCAATTGTGTTTCATTAGCTGTCGTTGAATAATGCTACATCTTGTTAAGACTGAAAGCCGACTCTAACACGGTTTGGAAAAAGCTAGACAGATGAGGACATTTTAGCACTCGCTCGTCATTGATACCTGGTACCTGGTACAGACGCTTTTATTTAAATAAGCAGGAAGTTATTATAAAAACATTCTGGATTAAATTAATAAAGATTATGTTTGAAACCATAACAATATAATCGATAACATGGATGATTAATTTATTCCAATATTATATGAGCTACACAATCGGTTATTTAAAATCACGGTAAAATGTTTTGTTTTAAATATTGAGGCTACATTACAATGGAATATTGTATTTTTTTCTTTAGTCATATCATGGAAATGGTTACCTTTAAAGTAACCATGTTTTATTATACTTCTTTTTAATTACTTTTAGCGTACCTACCTACACGAAAAAAAATCCGTTGCTTATAGATTTCTTAACAAATATTACGAAAGGCTTATTGTGGATTCGAAACCTTACTATAATGTTTGAGTAAGCCGTTGTTTGGTATTGCGTAGGTATTTTGGGAGTTAATTATGTCCAGAAGTGGTCATGGATCTTTTCTAAATGAATCCATCTTTTGACGTGGTCGCCCGTGCCGGTCGGGCGAATCTAGCGATTTAAATCATTCCTGGGCAGAGAATTATTTAAGGTGCAGATATATGATTATATTGTCCTTTTAAATATATTATTACGCCTTCATATAATGCAAGTAAGTTATGCAAAAAATGTATATTAAACTAGAACGCATACACGTCAGTTCTATATGTGAATATTTAAGTATTGTAGTAAAATAGTTTATGCAATAAATTCAGGAAGTCGACCCAAGTCCCAAAGCATAAAAAACGATATTACTTTTAAACTACTGAAGATATTTTCGTTTTTTTTTTATGAACAGACTATTTTAATATCTATAATTCTATCTATGCTTTTTTTCAAAATAAATAGTCCCTATGAAACCGAATGTCGCGGCTTAAGCGCGACGTAAATTTGTATGGACAATTTCAACGGCGATTACCAGACCCTTGTAATGTAAATATCAAATGATTGTCAGGTATTAAATATCAAATGATTGTCAATGATGGTCAGGCTCTGTAAACCACTTAGGTATGTATTTTTGGTTGACAAAGCATATGGATTACACCTTTTATCAGTCACATAACTCCCTCAAAAACATCCTAAATTAAAACAACTCCTTTTCAAAACTTATCAGCTTACCGCTAACACTGAGATCCGACATGAAACCTCTCTTTTTGACATTTATATTCGCGTAGACGCCCATCTAAAGTATAGATGACCTTTCTATAGGAGGTGGAGCGGTAGGGTCCGAATTGCCTTTTAAATCCTTCAAAGGGCTTTGGCAGTATGACAGGGTAGTTCAGTACTTAGAGAAACGTTTTAAGCGGTTGTTTTAATAGTACCCTCTTTGTAATGATTTCAGTTTGATGTTTGCTTCTATTTAAATGTGGTTTCATGGTATTGGAGTGCTTGTTTTTCGGTTTTGTAGTGTTGATTTGACTTTGATCCTCTATATTTTCGTTTTTACATACAAGTTAAATGATCCTGGGATGTTTGCTTTATTTTTATTCCAAATACCTATCTAAAAATATCTTTGGGCTTTTGAATTAAGTATCTACATAAAAATCTATATTTTGTGGGAAAGACTATTTGGACTAAATCGTGGAACACTGAACACATAATGGCTAACTTAACTATTATCAAGGTTGTACCTTTTTAATTAAGGGGCTTGTGGCTATGTAATAACAGCCGCACGGGTTAATCGATCAGGTTAAGCTACGCTTGCCGCGGTTGGTCCGTAGATGGGTGACCATCTTTACATATAAAGACCCCTCCGTGCCTCGGAAAGCACGTTAAACCGTAGGTCCCGGCTGTCATTTGTAGAGTCGTTACGGATCGTCAGAAGCTCGAAAGTTTGACAACCAGTCTTACCAAGGGGTATCGTGTTACCTAGTAACTGGGTTGTGGAGGTCAGATGGACAGTCGCTTCATGTATAATACTGGTATTCAGCTGTATCCGGTAAGACTGGAAGCCGACCCTAACGTAGTTGTGAAAAGGCTAGGCAGATGATGATCTTTTTAATTTTGAACAAGAACGAATCAACATGACTGGCGAAAATGTAGGTATTAAACACTTCTGTCTGTCCCTTCGAGAAATACAGGCGTGATGTTATGTTATGTTAAAAACGGACTTATAATAACCACTACAAACTTAAAAAACTATTATTTAGTTCTAATAAAAACGGACTTATAATAACCACTACAAACTTAAAAAACTATTCTTTAGTTCTAATAAAAACGGACTTATAATAACCACTACAAACTTAAAAATCTATCCTTTAGTTCTAATAAAAACGGACTTATAATAACCACTACAAACTTAAAAAACTATTCTTTAGTTCTAATAAAAACGGACTTATAATAACCACTACAAACTTAAAAACTATCCTTTAGTTCTAATAAAAACGGACTTATAATAACCACTACAAACTTAAAAACTATTCTTTAGTTCTAATAAAAACGGACTACAAACTTAAAAAACTATCCTTTAGTTCTAATAAAAACGGACTACAAACTTAAAAAAACTATCCTTTAGTTCTAATAAAAACGGACTTAAAATAACCACTACAAACTTAAAAAACTATCCTTTAGTTCTAATATAAACGGACTTATAATAACCACTACAAACTTAAAAACTATCCTTTAGTTCTAATATAAACGGACTTATAATAACCACTACAAACTTAAAAACTATCCTTTAGTTCTAATAAAAACGGACTTAAAATAACCACTACAAACTTAAAAACTATCCTTTAGTTCTAATAAAAACGGACTTAAAATAACCACTACAAACTTAAAAACTATCCTTTAGTTCTAATAAAAACGGACGTATAATAACCACTACAAACTTAAAAACTATCCTTTAGCTTTAATAAAAAAATGTTACCTTGTCCACAGAACTAATTAGAAATGAATCAGTGGAAAGTGCAAGCACCTCAACGGGGAGCTCGCAAGAAGAGACAGAACCCGAGCCTAAAGCGTACATGAAGACACCAGCAGTCGGAGGCGTCGCAATCAGGAGTGGCGAGGATGCCCTCCTCACTTGCGTCGTCCTCGGGGCTAAAGGAAGACCAGTGCTGTGGAGGCGAGCTAAAGACCTGCAACTCCTGACGGCTGGAGACGTCAGGGTCACGAGAGATGACAGGGTCGATGTGCTGCATGATGACTGTGAGTACTGATTTGATTTATGTAACTAAACAAAACAGTTTCAAACTAAAAAATACATGAGTATTCGACTGAATAATATGCAGTAATAATCAATATACATAAAAAACACGTAAAATATTTAACAGTTTAACGTATAAAATTTTGTTTGTGGTATGACAGAATACAAACATTTCTCTTCTACAACATGTTCCGGAATTAACGGGCATCGCCAAACACCCCAATTATAATCATCATCATCATCATTTCAGCCGAAAGACGTCCACTGCTGGACATAGGCCTCCCCCAAGCACCGCCCTTTCGAATGGTTTTGTGCTTCCCGCATCCAGCGGATTCCTGAGGCCTCCACAAGGTCGTCGGTCCACCTTGTAGGAGGCCTTCTAACGCTACGTCTTTCGGTACGTGGTCGCCACTCCAGAACCTTTCGGCCCCATCGGCCATCTGTTCTGCGAGCAATGTGCCCTGCCCACTGCCACTTAAGTTTGGCAATTCTTCGGGCTATGTCGGTAACCCTGGTTCGCCTGCGGATCTCTTCATTTCTGATTGGATCACGTAGGGCTAGTAGCTTACCTAAGTATATTAAAAATGAATCGAATCAATAAACGATTCTGAACTACTTACATAATGTGCATTAATTATATACATTTTGTTTATTTTTTCATTCATTTTCAAACACAATCCACCATTTGACATTAATTTTATGTCTCAACAATTCCATTAATAAAACAAAAATATTTTAGTAATGTCTGTACGCAGAAAAAAATTAAATTAATACGACTTTTTTTTTATAACACATAGTATCAATCTTATAATTCTCTCTATGCATTTTCAATGATTGAAATCATCATGAATCTAGAATTCTTTGACCTCTAACATTGACCTTAAAGCACCTTACGGTGCTCACCTTACGGTGCTCACCTTACGGAGGTCACTTGCCCTCGTTTAAAAATGTTAAACCTAAAATAGTCTGTCTTCGACCTTGCACCAAATACATTATTTACGTGTAAAGAAGCGCTTCTGGATTTGCAATTATAATGGCTTCAGCAAGATACAGTCGACGTAGATTTACTATGCAGTTCCTCCTTTCTTAGAAAATGTATAGGTTTTTAAGGTCAGAACTCTTCAGGAAACATTCGTTTCAGTCGTTGCGTAGAATATAGCGATGCAGTTGCTGGTCATGTAAAAGTTACCATTGTCAAACTAGGGCCTCCAGATCTCCGCTAAAATGTATAGCCGTAGATGTTTTACACATTACCTTGGTTGACATACAGATATTGTTAACGGAAAGAGGAACCTTTTGAAATAACCCCTAACTAAAGCCTTAGTTACGGGTTATTTCAAAAGGTTCGTCTCACACGTTTTTCTAGCCGTGAAAAACTACGGCTTATTCGCCGTGTGTAGGCACGGTCGTCAATGTTGTATGGATCACTATGGCAGCTTATTGACACACGTTTTTTACGGCGCCGTTTAAACACCGTGCCGTAAAGAAACCGTGACGTGTTCAAAGGGCCTAACTCGGCGTCTTGGAATCACCAAACTGAATCCAAGAGAGACAATTTAAAATATGGTTTAAAAACTACAGTAGGTACGTGGGTGAACGTAAATAAGACACATCAAGTTTCAGTGAAAGATCAGCTGTAGAGTGTCGTCTCCGTCTTCTCTAGAGGCATGAGGAAAGGGTGTAAAGTTCACTCAACCTCCATAGAAAAGGGAGGATCCTCGATCCTCGACCAGACGGGTGTTGTATTTGGTGGGCTACTGCCCGACGATTGATGTTGGGATGTTGTATTGTGGTATAGTAATTTTATTCTAGGTGCATCGTCTTCACATATAATCATATAAGTAATGTATCTACACGAAATATTGTAAAACATTTTAAAAGAGTAACGATGGTTTTGCTTGCCCATTCTTCTGCATACGAAATTACCTTTTGGAAGGGCCGACTAGAATCAAGTCTTTTTTTTTTATTTTGACGATAAAAAGTGCATTTTGTGTGCCTATTTCAAATAAATAATTTGACTTTGACTGTGTATAGGCCATTCGTACGGTAAAATCTGCTTGCGCGATGCAAGATTTGTGTGACGTCAGATTTTTGATGCGTAATTCGCATGTGCCGTTGTAGCCGCCACCACATGATAGTCGCTTGTCTCTTCTCAAAGCTGGACACGAGCTAATTATTAAAGCCCGGGTAGGTCCTGTACTTTATTTCTAGCAGTCTAACAATAAAAAAGTGACGGCGTAATATTTGTACTCTAATGAATCCTATCTCCTTAGCTGACGAGCCCCTCCCGGGTCCTGGTATCATGAAGGGAGGTGACGTCTGGGCGCTGGTCATCAAGTCAGTCAAGGCTTCAGACGCAGGCCTGTACATGTGTGAGCTGAACACGGAGCCGCCTGTCAGGAGCTTCCATAAACTTACAGGTTAGTAAAATACTTAATATGTAAGAGCCGGTTCCCACCGATAGATTAATTATTTAAGAACCTTAGATTATTAGGATTTAGTTTAGTAGGTATAGCTCTATTTAAATATTACACAAGACTACACAACCGTCGTTAACACCTTGGGAACCAGCTTTAATAGTATATTTTTTGAGTTAAACTGAAACTGCTAGAAAATATCTACTTATGAGTATTTCAAGCTTGTTATACCGTCCTTCAAGTTTGTTTTATTTCCTTACTGTCAACTGTTTAGTTCGAACCAGCAGAAATAACTCTAAAATGCCAACATGAACTGCTTTTGACACTAATCATAATTTCATTAAGAGGTAAAGATTGTAAGTTTGGATGTAGGAGGTTATCTCCGAAACTACTCATCCGATTACAAAAATTAATTAACTGATGGAAAGCTACGCTATTGCCATAGAATATGTTTTATGTTAAAACACGTGGACGAACAAGGGTACAAGCTTGTCCTGGATTAAAACACAGTGAGAACATTCTAACAAAGCATTCTCTTACAGTAATATCCCGAGGACTGACTCCACCAGAGAACCAGAACGTGACAGACAGCTACTCAGCCAACATCCCCACGTTGTCATCTCTAGCCTTATCACACAACTACACAGACTGCTGCATATCTGCCAACGTCACGAAGGGTTGTCTCGGCTTCTGCAGCATTCAGACCATTCTGGAAGGAACGGGGCAGGACCCTGAGACTTGCCAGCCTGACTTCCCTGCTATTGTCAAGTGAGTCCATGTTTTTAATCGGATGGAATTGCACGGCCATAATGCAAAGAACCATAATCAAAGAGGTGACATAATACCCCTCGTATTATGTCACCTCTTTGATTATGGGTCTTTGTTTTAATTGTAATTAGTTCAAGCTGACACAGGGAAAAAGTAGGAAAAACTGAAGTATTTTCACCTTTGAGTATACTTTGCTAATAAAGTAAGCGTTCATTCGAATATGTTCGTACAACATTAATGTTCGTATTCGTTTGCTCACATTAGCTTTGCTTACATTTAACATATAAACGTAAAGTGCGATCTGTGAGTCTGGCCTTAAGACTATATTGATAGGCTTAAAAAAATGCACACATAAACGGCCTATATTGTTTCCACTGCTGGGTCACAGGCCTCCTCTCTGTGAGAGGGAGTGGGCCGTAATCCACCACGCGGGCCCAGTGCGGGTTGGCAAATGTCACATGTCTTCGAATTTTTCATCCTAGGACATGCCGGTTTCCTAACGATGTTTTCCTTCAACGTTTTGAGAGCAGTGGTGATGTAATAATTTACACACAGTAAAGCGCCTGTCTGGGTTCGAACTTACGACATACAACACGTAAGTCGCGGCCGTTACCACTGGGCCACCAGTGCTCATAGAAAAATGCACAGGGTGTTAAAAACTTTAGAGATCACGAAATTATACTTATTTTGTTATTTAATTTTATTGTGTTTGGGTGGTATACAGAAGTGGTAGTGAGGTAATTCACGACAAGCCATTTACAAGCCTCCACAGTTAGCGTATTGTTGTACAAGTTTTCAATATTTAATAGCTATTCATTAAGAGGGTGCATTCTGAAAGTGGACAACGTTGCAAATAGCTGTCAAATATTCGCCGTTTTGATTAATTTCACAATTTTACTGTACGGAAATATGAAATATCGCTAACTAGTGACCTAAAATATTAATAATGAATTGCAATTTGATGTTGTAACCGTTTTGGTATAAAAAGGGCATTTGGAAAGTTAAATATTCGGTGTATTACATATTGCATTTTATAATCAATATTTTTTTAAATAAATTTGGAAATATGAAACTAGTCCTCCGTTCAGTTTTCATTAGTCGATAGAGAAAGATTGCGGTATACGGAGAACCTGCACCGTACGTTTTGCATATGCTTTGTAGGCTTATTTTCATTGGGTGTGCGTCTCTCAGACGGTGTACCGACGGTGTTATCGACTTATGACTTTCATTATTCATTACCCAGCCTGCCGGGAGACCCCGTATACTGTATATCGACCGAGTTATCGACTAATGAAAATGCACCATTTAGGATGCCTGATAAGCTTTACAAAAATATTGTTTTAATCATGAAAGTTACCTTCACATAATAAATACCTTGATGTAGCAGCACTTAAAATATTTGAGCTAGTGTCAATAATCTTTTGCAGTTCCCTACCTAAAATGCCCGAGTCTTTAAGCCTAAATTCAGTAATCAATCACCATAATATTATGAAGATAGATTGTACCGATGGGTGTTATGAACTATCCTTAGCTTACAACAGCAATTTATCAGGAGACTATCATCAAGTTACAAGGGTCCAATAAAGTACCACTTTTCTATCAACTACTGGAAGCGTTAAAACACACCAAATTAATAACATCAGACTTATTTTTACCTGCCCATGTGTGCCGATTCCCTTGTTCACAAACTAAACTAAATTTAAGTTTATTGCATCTTTTTCATTAAGAAAAGGACAGAAGATAAATTTTAGTTTAGTCCTGTCAAATTAATCAGCGCCTGTCACTACTCCATATAAGTTTAGACGTGATTAAAAACTTGCCTACTAAAATTACGTCAATTTACGTCAAGCGCTGATTAATTTGACAGGACTAAACTAAAATTTATCTTCTGTCCTTTTAACTTTTATCTTAAATTTAGTTTGTGAACAAGGGAATCGGTACCAATGGCCAGTTCCCCATTTGGCTGAATAATTTTCTTACCCTAAGTGATTTTGCACTAGTAGTATATAATTGGGGCATCTGGATCAAAGTAGATCCAGACACCCCAATTATCAATATTCAAATAGATAAAAAATATATATTCATATAGAAGAAATCTTGTTTGTTGAATTGATGGTCTATTAGAATATACCGTCTAATTCATTGGAATATATCTATTCAAATATATTAAATTTTATTTATTGAATAGATTGTCTAATCAAATGACAGTAACATATCTATTCAAATATGTTAATTTTTATCGTATAGTTCTGCTTGAGTTGAAACGACGGAAGGTGTTAATTGATGAAGATTTAATAAAATGTATATTCAAATAGACGAAATCATGTTTGTTGAATTGATGTTCTATTAGAATATACTATTTATTTTTTGGAACTTATATATTCTAATATAAATACATTATGAACTACATTACATTCTTTGAGGATAGTGATCCAAGGTATAGAACTGGGTAATCTGGTCTTAGAGGTATCACAAACCTTTTAATAAATAAAACTAAAAATAATATTAGTTTAACATTTTTATTTGTATTCTGAAACAATAAATGAGATATAAAATGATTTACATAAAAACAATTTCATCTTCAGCCAGAATCTGGTAGCATTTAACGTCTTCTGAATCAGGTATCACTAAATCACGCATTATGTTCCTTATTGATGATGTGCCGGTGTCCCGACACTTTGCTGAACCCGCTTTAAATTTTTCAGGACCAGTCTGCATATCGTTAACTCGGGAGAATGTTTGCTCTCTATTTCTACTTTTAAAGACAAGTTCTTGAATGTTTACCGAATTTAATGCATCACGCATGTTTTTATAGAATAAATCTTCTTGCCTTATATCTCTGACCTGAGGTTTTGAAGAATCTGCGCTCGATTTTTTATGAGCTGGCTGCATATCATGGACAAATATAACCTCACCATTAGCGTTCCGGATAATAATTTTACAAATGCCTTTATAAGTACACTTCTGGACACATCTATTGGCCCACCTTAGAGTTTAGGTTTCGATGGCCCCTACCGAAATATGATTGCTAGATTGAACAAAAACTGTTGATGCAGTTTTAAACCTTATACATTTTACCATCTTTTTCGATCGTATTGTTTTAAATTTGAATTCAGAATACCATACGACATGGAGTTACGCCTAACAAGTCGGATATGCGCCTTGTTAAAGGCAATTGATTTTTGAATAAAAAACATGTTTTATCAAATAAAGGTTTAATTTAATAACGCGTGTTGCCTCCATGGGCATCTACCACAGCTCTCATACGATTAGGCATAGAGTTTATCAACCGCTCTATGAAATTTTGAGGGATCATCTCCCATTCCTCTTCTATGGCAGTTTTCAACTCCTGCATCGTCTGGGCAACTGGCTGACGAGCCCTAACACGTCTTTTTAGCTCGTCCCACATGTGCTCAATGGGGTTCATGTCTGGGCTTCTGGCTGGCCAGTCCATAACTGTGATGTTCACATCCCGAAGATATTCCCTGACGATGCCGGCCGCATGGGCTCTTGCATTATCATGCATAAAAAGGAAATTTGAACCCACATAGTCCGCGTATGGTATCACGTGAGGTTCTAAACACTCACGAATGTACCTTTCAGCATTTAATGTTGGCAGCCGTGGTCCTGTAACAACCTCAAGTTGAGTTTTGCCGCTCGCGGATATACCGCCCCAGACAGTCCATGAGCCACCGCCATAACCAACCCTCTCTTCAAAGCAGCATTGTGCGAAACGCTCTCCCTTACGTCGGTAGACCTTCTTCCTTCCATCATTGCCATGTAACACAATTTTAGACTCATCAGAAAAGAGTACACGGCTCCAATCTTGCTGTGTCCAATTTAAATGACTGCGTGCGAAATGAAGGCGCGCTGTTCGGTGGGCTCGCGTTAGTTTGGGCCCATTAGCTGGCTTGTGTGGTACCATATCGCGTTCTTTTAACCTGCTCCGAACAGTTCGAGCGCTCACGGATACTCCGTGGAAGTCGCGAAGTTGGTTTTGTATCTCAATGGAGGTAAGGTGACGATTTCTCAAGCTGGTCGTCACGTTGAATCGATCCTGCCTTTCAGTTGTGACCCGAGATCGTGGCCTTCCTTGGCGACGAACAAAGCCGCCAGTCTCTAGGTACCTCCGATAAACATTTCGGACCGCAGATCGACTTAAATTAAGTTGAACACTCACGTTTCTTTGGCTGTGTCCGGCCTGTATAAGTGCCACAGCTTGGGCGGCGATTTCAGGTGAAGTATCCATAGATTATTGATAGAACCTCACCTTAATGTTAAGAATAAGTAATGTTTGTTGCAAAACCAAAGATATCAATCACTTTTTCAAGAATTAAATCCAAGTAAACCAATAAAACCAAGTTTTCTTAGTATTCGATTGTTTGATATCAAAAAACAGGCTCCAAATTGTCTTTTGTTTCTTTAAATTCTGTGTTCGAAATTCAAAAAAAGACTATTGAATGAAATTGTGAATGTGCCAGGTTCAAAACTGCATAAAAACTTTTTGCTCGACCTAATATAAAATTTTAGCTAGGACCAAACGAAACTGAAAATACAAGGTGGGCCAATAGATGTGTCCAGAAGTGTATATTTCACTGAATCCTGCATTGTAGGTAATATAATTTATTTTATTTCGTTCAAAATTGTTTAGTTCAGTTTATGATTTAACCTTTTAACTACAATTGTAGGTATCGAATGTCGCATAAACGACTGTAAGTAATTTATAGTTACTTAGGCTCCATTGCTAATAGCATTTAGTAGCATAATCAGCAGACAATCAATATATCCTCCTCCACTTTATAATAATTTTATACTTTTGTTTCTTTAAAAAATAGACGTTTTGATTTATCAACATAATCTGTTCCTTTTACAGCGTTTAAATAAACGCAATCAGGAAAATATATAGCATGCTGCATCCAAGGATCATCGTAATACTCCCAATCTTCGATGCCACCTCCACAAGAAAAGCACATAACTTTATCGTTTAAACCACTTCCACAGTAAAAAAAGCCTGCATCAACCATTTCCATCACCAATCTTCGTTTAGAATCTGCAGTAGCCCAATAATATCGAAATGAACATAATCGAATTTTATGTTTATTATATATTTCATATCGTGGGCTGAAATAATGTTGAATCATTTTTATGAAGGTTTCGATACGGGTATGAACAAAACAATAATGAAGTCTTGTTTCTGGTGTTCGCAATTTATAAAGATGTAGTGCTCCGATTCGTAATGGAGCAGGAATGACCTTTTTCTTTTAGTGACTTTTAAATGATTGCACATTTCGTTGTGGTGTTCTATATCTAATGCATTTGATGAAATAAAACAAGAAAACATTTACTCAAGGAAAAAAACATTTATTCTGACATATTGTTATGATAAAAAGAGCTAACAAATTCCTTAATTTATATTTTTACAGGGCACCCCTTCTCTCCTAAATTAAAAATACTTTTATTATCAACCCACTTTTTTAAACACGTTACATTTTTTAAAGCACATACATTTGAATGATACACACAGCTAAATATATTACTAGACATTCTATGATCATCAAATAATTTTTGTAAACGAGGACAGTTCTTATCTTCTAAATTATATATTTTATCATGTTTTACAATGTTTTTTAACCACGACACTTTTTCACATCCTTTAACATAAATGTTTTTATCTTCCAGATAAGGTACAATATATTTATTTAAATTTAAGTATGGTATAAAACCCTCTTTCCAGAAAATTTGTCTATTTCTCTCTATCCAACTTACTTGCAATCGTTCTTTTTTTGTAAGATTGTAAAATGGGAATGGTGGTTTGATTAATAATACTATAATTTGTTTTCCGCATGCTATTGCTATTTCTTTCACGATAAACTCGTTACTTTCCGTCTTAAAACCTTGCATGTCAACTATAGCGTTCATAATAATTTCTTTACAATACCACTTAATGGTTTATATTCGAATAGACGATCATTTATGATTAAACAATAGGCAGATGTATTTTCTGGTATATCTTCAGAACTTTCTATTTCCAGTCTCACATCAACAGCTCCCGTTTTCAAGGCTTCGTTCTGTCTTGAGCAATCAATTACAAATACAGGAGCCTTTTCTTTAAATTCGCTCAAACTAAGCATCGGTTCAGACCGGGTGTTATAATAAGACTGACGAAATTTGGTGAACATTTCATATAATATATAATACTTATCGTCAGGAAATTTCGTATTCAGCGATTCGTATAATATTGAGAATTTAAAAAAAGAGTAACATTAGATAATTTACAATGGTCAAAAACGGAGCAGTCTTTACTTTTCATATTTTTTCTATTTGTCTGTAAACCAAAGATCACATACCTTGGTTTTTCGAGTTGTGAAGCAGTCTTAACAACCCAGGAATGTTTTGTAGTTCTAGGTAATAAAGGGTATTCGTACAAGTCCCAATTTCTGAAAGCTATTTGAATAGGACGATCCTTTTCTAAATGTTTTAGCAAAGTTAATCTTTCCCGATCTGACACTTTTATATGAGGCATACGCCATTGCAGTCTCTCTATATTTACTTCAATGGAGTCATTATCATCAAGTGTAACACTATTAAGATTTGAATTGCTTCTTTTAAGTATAAGTTCATGTTTACAGTTAACTATAATTTTATTATAATCCTCCGCAAATCCTAAAACTTTATTTAAAGGTATAAGGGCACTAAAAATACCGTCATTATCTTTCATCCCGTTCAAATTCCAACCCCAAATAGCAGCAGCCTTACTTTCCCCCTCGCTCATTGACACATATGATTTAAGAGTTGTAGATATACCTGCATTTTTTATTCGGTCTATTTCAACACCGTTAATTTCATATCGAATGTCTTGAAATAGAAATGATATATGATTGTTGGTAAAATTAACAACCTTTCGTGTTCGTTTTCCTGCTGCATCTTTCGAAACTGTAGTGGCTCGACCTTCAACGTAAATGTAGCTGGCCGAAGGTAATACGTACAAATCTTGCTGATTTATGGGTATACGTATTTCATCATTTTCATTGAAACTGTTGCTATATGGATTATACGTATGAATTTCATAACTCACTATAGAGTTATCGATTTGTGGTAAATCATTCACCTGAAGAATACTCATAATTTAAAACCCAAAGCTTGAATAAATAATTTATTGTCTTTAGTTAATTTTTTTATGTTTCGTATATGTCTTCGTCTTCTGACGGTATGAGAACGAGTAAAACTATTAACTTTGGCAGATGATTTTATATTATAAACTATCATTTTTTTCACTCTAATCTAATTGACATTCGTCTCTTGTAACAGATAATGTTAAAGTGTTGTCTCATGAGTACGACACGTAACATTTAAACCTTTTTTAAACCATGCTTTTTCCAAAACCCTTTAAGAAATTTAATGCATAAATGTCCGCAATTGAATAAGTTATTATTTTGCCAATTATTGTAATTATAATTGATTTTGTCAGAACCTACATAGCGAACAAATTCTATTGGAGGTTTCAAGTTGCCATAACTGTCAAAGTATTCAATATATTCATTTAAAATTGCATAGGCTACCCAATGTGTACCAGAATTTTTAGAATGATCTAAATTTATGATTCCACACTCTTCAAAAAACGGAGACTTTGGTAAGGTATCCCTCATATACACTCCACGAAAATATGGAACGTCTTTAGTAAAATATATGATATCTATATTAGTAAGAGCGCGATTAGGTAGCCTGTGATTTAGTTTTTTTTCTTTAAATTTGTATATATTCCAAGTCCATCCTTGTAACGGTTTAGCCGCAGTCCATTTCCAATGCACACACCTTCTGCATTCTTATTATGACTTTTCATTCCTTCTAATCTCTTTTTTGCTACTCTATATTCATTTATGGTTTTGACTATTCCAGTAATTCCACTTGCAATACTGCCAGCAGCAGACAAACCAGCAAATATTGGTATTAATGGTAGAACACCGCCAGACTTAGGAACTGGTATGATACGTGGAACCCTGGCAGATGAATCACGATTCAATTCTCTAGCTGCAGCGTAGGCCAATTCTATTAGTTTTTTCCTACACTTCGGTTTAATTTTTTTAATGCACTTTTTGGTATTGGTTACTAAACTTTTAAAGTTTTTTTTGAGCCCAGATCCAGAACTTACTTTTGTTAGCATTATATTATTAACTAAATTGGCAGCAAGTTTTTCTCCTGAGCTTGCATCGGAAGATAAAGCACGCTTTTTTGCCATTTTTAATAAAATGATGTCTGCTTTATGACGATCTTTCAAACTTTTAGAATGATTATATGCGATATCGTGATGTTTACAATATTCGTCTAATTTGTTTACACTCCTATCACCTCGAGCCAATCTTTCACGTAATCTGGTTCCTGGACCGCAATAATTATATCCCGGTAAATGGAGCTCAAATGGTAAGTTATTAATTAAATTATTCACAAGTCCTTCTCCCTTCATGTATACAAACAGAATGGAACCATTATCATAGACCATAACTTTATATTGCTAAATCGCTCATAAAACATTAGTATCGTTAATCCAACTATTTTCGCAGGATGATAACCCCAACCATTTTACGAAAACTTTTCTACCTTTTCGTTTTAAAACTTTTTCAACGAGGTAAATGTCAGGATGTTTGGTTTTTTGTAATTCTTGATCGTAAAATGCTCCTAAAATAGGTTGCTGTTTAACATCTTGTAGTAAATATGTAACAGGATTTGTGTTTTGAACTTTACTGATCCTGAATATCTCTGTTGACCAATTAGGAGTATAACCTTTTTCGAAACAACCTTTATGTTTACTTATTCGAACAAAATCACCTGTCTTAAACTTATGGCATTTTGTTTTCGTTCGATCTTGATTGAAATATCTCTGCAGTACTTTAATTTTATTGCTATGATTAACTTTAGCAGGTGGTATACCAATTGTTCTATGTATTGTATTATTATATCTAGTAATGATATTTGCAAGTGTCCCGTCACTCCATTTATAATCCCCCTTGAAACTAAATTCCTTGAAAAGCTTACTCTTTATCGTCCTTATTAACCGTTCTACTATTGAAGCCTTTTTCGTTGAATAAGTGCAGTAGTGGTTGATAAAATTGTTTACTAATACTTTTTGAAAACTTGTATTGTAAAATTCTTTCCCAAGATCTGTTTGCAAATTTCTAGGAATGCGTTTTGCTCTACTCAATAAAGTATTGAAAGCTTCAGACACAGTTTCTTTATTTTTTTGTTTAAGTGGAATAGCCCAAGCGTACTTAGAGAATCCATCAATGATTGCTAAAATGTATTTGTTGTTGTTGTTGAATTTGGAGAAACTTTGCATATCCATTAAATCAGCTTGCCAAAGATCATCAATATCTTTTAATACTACATGCCTTCGAGGAAAATTTAATCTTGCACTTCTATGAATTTCGTTTATAATGTCTCTTTTCACTTTACTCATTCCTTCAACTGTCACTTCTGAATTACAAAATTATACTGATATTCAGTTCATTTGCTGAGTCTTTTTATTCTTTTATAACACCCGCTTCTTTTAACTCCTCAATAATTGATAAGATTTCGTTGTCAAGATTAGTATTACCTGCAGTTTTAGATGCGATCAAAAGTTTAAGCCTGTCCACTAATTCATTAGGATCATCCCAATAAACAAGTTCGGTATTTTTTTTATATGTTTTAAGATACGGTAGACCAGCACCTCGTTTTTGTTTATATTTAGCTTCTGTGGGTTCTTGTAAGCGTTTACTAGACTCGTGAAATAACGGTTTGATCACTTGAGAATATTTTAGACCCTTATCACCTTTAACTTGACCTGCAGGGTCAAAGTCTCTTTTATGAGCATTAGTTGTGATGAGTATTTCTTTGTAAACTAATTTATCTTTTAAATTTACCAAAGTTAAATCAGGTTTTTTGCGAAGCAATAATTCTTTTAGACCTGGTGTTATTTTATACTGTTTATTAGCTACGCGAATAAAATACACTTTATCTGAGTTCTCGCGAGTGCTAGAGAAATTCACTATTGTATTTCCAATCATATGCTTATCATTCTCACTACGTACGCCAAATGGTATATTCATATCATCGTATATTTCAAAGATATCTTCTTTTTTCAGCGACACATTATATACATTTTCTGATTCAGATGTGTTACCTTCTTCGTCTTCTGAATAAAACTTTTCTGATTCAGATGCTTCATATTTGTACATATCATGTGGTTTATCATGCAAAAACATTTTTGAAGCTATACCAATGTTTTTAGTTTGATCATCATAAGTATCTTCATTTTTTATTATAGAAATTTGCTTGTTAGCTGCTATAGCATTAAGTGGGTCAGCAAGAGGTTTAAAAAAATACTTCAGATGAGTGTCGGTACTAAATTCATAATCTTTCATTTGTTTCACCTTTTCCTTTATAGCGTCTGCAGACTTTATTAATTGATTTGTAATGGTATGATCCATTATACGACTTGTACGCAGAAGTATTTAGACTCAAATGATTTTTTTGTTTTATTTCATAATTTATATAACCATTAATCAAAATAAATAAAGTTGTCAAAGGACTGTCTATATCTGCCCTTGTTTAGTTTACAATCCTTATTAATTGTTAAAAAATCATAAGGATGTATCCAGATTTTAGAATACATATCTTTGAACTTGGACCACTCCATATCAGAACTAGCATGCTCATCGTATATATGTTTCATGTTAACTTCATCTTGCTTGAAAATGATCAAAAAGTTAACGTTATCACGTATTAATTGCTTTGGTATTTTAGAATACGTCTGAGATAAATAAAAGCAGTCTATACCTCTATGTCTACCCATTGTAAAATAATTTCGTATGTTTATTTGCTTTTCACAAACCACATCATCGAATATGATAACAGAGTTCAAGAATGCATCGTTAGGATGAATAACATCGTCATCAAAATTAAAAACAAAAAGTTTTACGTCTGGAACTCTTTGCAAAACTTGTTTTAGAAAGCTGTATTTCGGCTGAAAGCTGGTTTTAGAATACAGATAAACATTGTTAAACTTTACTCCATTTTCATGAATTAATAAACTCATCATGACATTCGTTTTCCCACAATTCGAGGGACCACATATTATGCATCGAATATTATTTGGGAGAAGTACGCTGTGTTTCGGGCGTAGTGAATTTTCCTTTACATCAATATTTTTAACATCCAATGATACTTGTTGCTTGACCCACTTCATGTTTGTATCTGATAAGAAAACAATTCAGGCCCTAGTATTTATAATTCTTATCGGAGTTATTGATCGAACTAATTGAGTTGAAGATTACCCATAGTATTTATTACTACTTTAGCTAAATGCGTGGACAGCATATGGGTAAATAAATAAAATAAATAAAACAAAAATGCGTTTAACTATTTTATTAAATAAAATTATATCAAATACATCATACAGATTTGTTAATAAAGACACAATTTCAACATATTCATATTTCTGCTTTTAAGAATAACATAAACAGGAGAATGTGTGGCTATAATTTAACACTTTATAGATACATTAATAAATATAAAATAATACATTTTAAGAAATTGTATCGCAATGACCCCATGGTAAGGTTTCAATTTGATTTGGAAGTATATGTCTTTTGTCGTCACTTCTGTTTAATGCAATTTTATTCACTTGTTGTGAATAGAGAACGTGTTTAATTGATTTAATTACATTCATTTTACGTTTGATTATTTTGTTATTGTGTAGAGCAGCTTTATAATCAGAAAGCTTTAATTGATTTGTTACAGGTTTCGTTATACCTTTTGCCTTCTTTATTGTTGTATTTACACTTTTCAAACAATAAAGTTTGGCCCTTAAGCCAATGAATTCATAAATTACCGAGCCCCCGAGTTCATCTTTAAACAAGCCTGGTACTTTTTCGTTGACTTTAGGTATTCCATATGGATTATCCTCAGCAAAATTACTGGTGTCGAATACCGATATGTTGTCAACCATATCCTTGTAAAAATTATCCGTTTCTACTAAGTAAAGAAGGCTATCCGTGTCAGTGTAACATAGTTTAGCTTTCGTGCCATATTTGTTTTGGATAAAACTGTAGTGGAATTGATATAAGTGTTGTTTAGCATACTCTAATACAGTAAAACCGATGTAAATCGGTCTATCCAATATTATTTTTTCAGGACTTAACTGAACAGCCACAAAGTTTTCTGAAAAGATTGAAATACTTTTCAGGTTGGGTTGTATAATAAGTTTTTCAGCACCTATATATTTATTTGTTTTATTATCAGAATCTTCCCACTTTGTTACTAACTTTACATTTACTTGCTTGCGTTTGTTTTCTATTGTTTTTCCAAACACAGCATTATTTAAAAGTTTGAAAAAGTCTTTTTTGAAGGCTGACGTAGAAGCTTGACGCAAACGAGTATTTAAATCTATGTACTTTTGCAAAAAATGGTCTTGTCTAAATCTTAGAATGCGATGTATTCGGCTTAAAATCAACCCATTGTTCAAGCATTGTTTTAAATGTATGTAGTGAATGACGTAATTATATTTGTCATATAAATTCGCAATTAATTTTGTAGTTTTTCCACCAGGAGGTACAAATCTTTCTGGTGCGAATGGTAAGTCACTATGCGATCTATGCAATACTTCTGGATAGGTCAGATCAACCTCCAGAATATACCCATATTCAGAATCATCAGATATGTTTAAAACATCAAAGTTAGCACTTTCATATTCTGATAAAAATTGAAATTCCGATACAGGCATTCTTTTTCTCATAGCATATCCGTAAAGGTTGTTACAATCAAGATATATTAAAAAAGATGATGGCTTAGTATCATTGTAATATGGAAGAAATTTATTATTTGCTTTTGCATGTCGTAGGGAACACTGCGCTAATCCTCCACGTATTCCCTTTTCAAGTAGGTTATACATTTCCAAGTCATGCATCAGCTCCAATTTAACGCCAGTACACAGAAGCATTGCGTCCCAGCTTAAACTTGGTGCGGATACATAATATGCTGGATCGAGATTGTAATATTCTAAACTTGTATTTCTAAAATGTTCAAATATGTCACATAACAATAATACGTCACATTTTAAATAAAGATCAGTGTATTCACCAAGAGAATTGATATTAAAAGAATACCAAACTCTTTGCGCATGTGTATATTCATCTTCAGAAATATGCTCCAGCTTCATTGTGTTATAAAAATACTTTCTAGGTGGCAAACATTTTTCATCATACTTAGACCATGCATCAATATATTCGTATGGATAAATACCCTTTTGCCTCAGTAAACATAAATCGGCTTTGTCGTCAAATTCTCTTGAAAGATTTATGAAATCTTCTACGTGTAAAATCTTAGATAATTCATCTAAACTCGAACTTAAAAATTGATAAGAATCTATGAACTTTATTTGAACAGAACTAGAATTGTTCTTAGGTGCGAGGCTTTTCATTATACAAATGTATTTTTCTTTTGATTTAGGAATTATTTTAATAGGACCATCGTACTTAACCAGTTCTTTAATAAATATATGAGAATCATATCCAGACAAATTATGGAAAACAACAGGTATAAACGGACATACTTTAAACGTTAAATTGCAACGAGAGTGTGCTGCTCCTCTGTATTCAGATGTAACATGATCGTGATCTCGAACTTTGTCACCCAATAATAAATGTTTACAAATATGACATCGAGTAGCCTCTTCGTACTCTATTTGCTGTTTGACAGACAAAGGTTTCATGGGTCTATTTATAGACAGTATGGAATTAATGTAAGTGACATCTTCAATTAAACGTTTTATAAACACTTCTACACAATCTAAACCTCTATACGTAACATATTTATTCAAATCTGGATTGTGTGAACAGCACATGTAATATGCGAAACAAGATGGTTCATGTACTTTTAAGTTCTGAGTATTTTTAGATCTATTTGCGGGACAGTTTAGTAATATACTTTCAAAATCAGCATAGATAATAAAATTTATTCTTTGTTGTCTCTCATAATGTTTAAATTGTATAATACTGTTTTTTTCCGGTAATATAGTTAACACTTTAGAACAATTGTGTGAGCTATATTTTAAATCACTAGAAAAAAATTGTAAACAAGCATCGCAAAGTAAAAATTTACCTTTGTGATTAGTAAGTTGACGACGGATAACTTTCGCTAGATTTTTAATTAGACAGTAGTGTCCTGAACTATTCCGCTCAAAGTACAATAAATTTATATGTTCGTTTTTCTTTGAGCTTGTCATGTATAGAGGTCCGGTCACACGACACTTTTTATCTAAACCATATATATTAACACTGATATTAGGGTTATTTTTTTCAAACAATTTTATGTCAACCAAAGTTGGTGGAAATGACATTCCTTCAATATTTAAAACATCTGTATAGTGAGGATATGATTTTATTCTACAAACATTATCCTTTGATGGGTATAGGGAAGCAATGATACTCCATAAAAAGCAATGGTTGTCATTGTTCTGTATGTTTAAACAACTTTTCGTATTCTTTATAGCTGGAGGAAGCTCGATATACGTGCCACCTCTCATTGGACAATATTTGTTTATATTAATTTCTAAGTGACTTATAGAGATAAATGACCAACCGGAATCACGTTGGTTAAATTCAGACATTTTTCTCTGAAAAGTCTCTTTAGCATTCAAGTATAATTCATTTAAATCAGTATTTAGGTAAACATTAGCATACTTTGTATTAAAAGATTTTAGCTGCTGCTCACCTGTTTTTGGTAATAAGAAGTAAGCAAACAGTTCGAAATTTACTTTAATACAATTATGTTTCATTAAAAATATTTTAATTAGTTTCAGAATATCACTTTGAGTTCCAATCAGAAAAGCCTCTGGAGTTAAATACTCGGCATCTGGTGCTGGATTTAAGCGATACGTGTTTATTCTATTTCGAAAAGCAGTTGCAATTATTTCGACATTTTTTAATTGAGTTTTAAGTAAACAGTTCGATTTGTGCATATTAGTTCTCACATGATATTTATATTTCTGTTTTGGTAATTCGATTTTACATTTATCACATTCTATTAAAATATCTTTTTGAATTGTGTTGGTAGTTGGTGCAACTGGAAAGAAAACAAAATTGATTATATAAGTATGATGATTCTTTAATAATGTGGAATTTTATATGAATGATTGATTACATGATTAGCTTAACTAATAACTACCTACTCGTACTAGGATTATAAATGTAGATAGACAATTACAACGTTTAGTAAATACTATAACGTTAAAATTAACGTTTAGATTAATAACTAGGTAGGTACTACATAGGACACATCGTGAGGTATATAATCAGTGTGCCTAAATATTTAAGAGTTATTTTTAGGTTCTGTATCTAAAAATAAGAACTAATAAAGGTCTGAGGGCTAGATTTAAATTCTGTGCGTGTTGCACATATAAATTTAGTCAGATGACCCCAAGCCTCAGTCCCCTCATCCGTCCGGTTTTTGAGAGCTACAACGGCCTGACGCCATCGGTTCATCGGCGCTACATTTTCGATTTCATCGCACCGATAAACCTTCAGTTCGATGTAATGCGTTCCCGTTTTGGTAGGCAACGTTTGACGAGCGTGGCCCGTTGCCAGCCTTCGAGTTATCGTTGAATGAAGCACAGTACAAGGTTTTTTACCAGTGGTTGTCTGCGTGTCCCCGTCTTCTTCATCGCTGTCGGTGCCGAATAAATCTGTTGCGGTGAGATGAGGCTTGCTGACTGGATTAATTTTCATCTTCTTTGAAGATGAAGCCGACGACGTAGATGGAGTGGTTTTTGGTGCTTGATGGTGTGATCTCGAATCCGAGCTTGACGGCTTCGATCGTTTTTTCTTTTTTTCGCTGACCGCGACATCTTGCACGGAGCTTTTATCGTCATCCGACAGAAAGAGGTCGTCAGCAAATCTGGACCTAAAATAATGAGAATAACTGTGATTAGAAACTATTTGTGAGCAGATACATATCAGAGATCTGTCCGACCACTAGTAGTAAGTAGTATGATTGAAATTGTTGAATGACCTAGGGAATCGAACCCAGGGTCTAACGCTCAGCAGTCACACTTGCTAAGTAAATATTCTATTCATAGCATATTTAATTATCAATCTATTCATAACAACTGTGATAAGAAACTATAATGCGAGCAAATACTTATCAGAGAACTGCTCGATTTATTTCCTTAAAATAGACACCAATTGTCTAATAGACATTACGTAATATGAAAAAAATATAACTGTTGACTGACCTAGGGAATCGAACCCGGGGTAAAACGCTCAGCAGTTGCTATTCTATTCATTATAACTGTGTTTAGAAACTATCTGTGAGCAGATACATTAATAGTAGAATGGTCTAATTTCTTTACTGACTGACCTAAGGAATCGAACCCGGGTCTAACGCTCAGCAGTCGCACTTGCTATTCTATTCATAAAATAATCATCTCACAAAACAGTACAGAGTTGATGATACTTATTGAATAGATAATATATACTAAAAGATAGGTACTTACATTATAAACCGCTGAAATTTCACTTTTCACTTTAGATTAGGTAGATAATTAATTAGAAGATGTGAGGTCACCAACTTCAGGAGAGCTAATGTTGATCCAGCTTCCTGCCTGGCGACTTAAATACTTTCAATGACAATACGTCACAATCCCAAATATGGAGAGAGCACACGATTTGAAAACTGTTTATTCTGCTAATCTTCCTAACAACAGATGCAATTGCACATACTATGGAAATATCGTGGATTTGCTTGTTAAATTTTAATAATTAATAACAATAAAACGGACTTCATACTTAATGTATTTTTAAAATAAACTAGTTATGCCCCCCCCCCCCCCCCCCTTGAATTCGATTAGGTACTCTGTTTACTGTATAAGTATCTCTTTATACAGTGACGTTGATATACTATAAAGACAAATTTTTTATATCTGCATGCTGTTGTCGTTAAAATTTTAGGTGGCCCGGCATGTAATTGGCTATACTTGGATATCCAAGTAAGGTAAACGGAATGATGATGTGCTTAAAATTTTAGCTTTGAGCCAAAGGTTCGACATCCCTGCTCTAGTTTTACGCCTGGTTTTGAATTTCATCTTACCTTTTATGTCGAGGAATGTGTACACAAATAAAACAATCTATTTTGAACTCTATTAACAAAAAAATTAAAAATCTTGAATATAAATAGCTGAAATTATCATCGGAATTCATTTCAATTTTGAAGGCTTAAAGGGATTGTTCCAGTATGTCGGTAAGTACTCACAATATGTATTTAAATTATTTTATGTACGTAGTAAAATCGTTATAATCTTTAGATAACTACTTATCGCAATATATTGATTATTGTAGTAGGTCTATTAGTACTATTCCAACTCACATCAACGAGAACCTATTTTCAAACATTTAAAGGTTTGTTTTCTCTTTTTCAGGATACGGAAGAACTATTCAATTTTGTGCCAATGGAGCAGCCGACCGCTATTCTAAAACCAGGACAAAAATCCCTGGGTCTTGTTCCACCTTCCCGCAAGAGAGCAAGAACAGAACCAACAATATATTCTTACATAAAGAAACCAGTGACACGCGGTACAAAAATAATTAAAATTGAAATTTATGACGCTGATAATATGCCAAAATCCGAAAATTCTATCTGTAGCTGTGAAGCTGAGGTGTGCGCTCAACATGTGGTTAAAACAGTATTATTTGATGACATATACAGCAGTGCTAAAGAAATTATAAGTAAAATTCAGGATGAAATAGAAAATAAATCATAGAAATCTGTATATCCTACTTACTATCTATATTGTTACTTGTAAGACTAAAATTATGTTCTATGGTACGTTTATAATATATTTTTCATTAACTGTAAATACGATAATAATTAATATAACTTGTTTGTCAAATTACATAACCAAACGCCTATGGGGTACATAAGTTACAATAAAAAATGTATATTAAATAAAAATTCGTTTCATTTTGAATACCCTGGTAAATTATAATTTTGCTTTTAATTCGAATATGGAAAATTAACGCATCCTGTTATTATAAGTATTAATAACTTTGCCTGACCGGGATGGAATCGAACCCAGAACCACATGCTTGGCATTTCCACTTGTGAATTTGTGCAGCTTCATCAAAGACACAGTTACAAAATAATAACTATAGTAAACAATGCACGTCAGGCGTCACGCAGTCGCCGGTGTCAGATAGCTTGACAGATATGGTAATGAATTAAATAGTTTCGCTTATCCGATGACGTTACTAAGTCAAGTCGTTTCTTGTCTGATCGAGTTTGTGGGTTCAAATGCATTTATCAAAATACCTGTTTTTACAGCCATATTCCAAGAAGTAATTCGGTTTAGATACAGGCACCAGCAGCATTTGCCTTAAAAAGAACACCAAGCGGTTGGTCCGAAATTGTCACACTTAAAAGATTGCATGACAATAATACGTAGTGGAGGCATCTTGCAATCGCTCTGTGTAAAATACAGACATCCTGACACATTTAGTTTAAAAACTGAAACAAACCCATAGGTACTTGATCTTAACAATTATGTAGATTGAAGATTCCACCAATTTGAATAGCTATTTACAGTTTAGTTATAGCTGATGCATTATTAAATCTTCATCAATTTACACCTTCCATCATTTCAACTAAAGAAGAAGAACTATACGATAAATAAACATTAACATATTTGAATAGAAATGTTAATGTCATTTCAATAGTCTATTTGATTAGACAATCTATTCAATAAATAAAATTTCATCTATTTGAATATACCAATGAATTAAACAGTATATTCTAATAGACCATCAATTCAACAAACAAGATCTCTTCTATTTGAATATACATCTTCATCAATTAACGCCTTCTGTCATTTCAACTCAAGAAGAAGAACTATACGATAAATAAACATTAACATATTTGAATAGAAATGTTAATGTCATTTGATTAGACAATCTATTCAATAAATACAATTTCATCTATTTGAATAGATATATTCCAATCGATTAAATAGTATATTCTAATAGACCATCAATTCAACAAACAAGATTTCTTCTATTTGAATAGACATTTTTTTATCTATTTGAATATTGATAATTGGGGTGTCTGGATCTACTTTGATCCAGATGCCCCAATTATATACTACTTGCACTTACACTTTAGTACTCTAGAAAACACGTTCGCAACATTGTTTTCGCACATTTCTTTCGGTTGCAGCTGACTTCTTAGTCTCTGGGATAGCAACGCATACGATACTTCTGATATTGAAGTTGTCCAAATACGGCGGTCACAATTACGACCAAAAGGACTGCCTGCTTTTTTGTCACTAAATTATATAAAAACGTGTCGCGGGACCCCCGTCAGGAACGAAGTTCCGTAAGGATTAATTTCAAAAACTACAACTTAGTTCAGTATTGAGGCTATATAGCCGACCGCGACAATGCTCGTTTGCTCGACTTTCGATCCTCGCACGCACACACACACTCGTATATAATAGAAAGAGACAGACTGAGTGAGAAAGTCGCATGGAGGGGACATAACGCTTTTTCCTTACGTGACGTTTTTTACTAGTAAAGTCCTACCGCAAGCCGCGTAAAGGCGCTGTCAAGAGGCAAATGAACAAAATAGACTTGTCTTAAGAAAAAAAATTGCCAAATCTGTATAGTTTGTGGTAACGGAAAAAATATATGTTAATTTTGAACATATTTCTCAGAACTTGGTTGTTACCAAAGTTTTGAAAAAAAAAATCTCGATACAAACTAACGTTAAACTAACCTCTTACCTTGAGTTCCAAACCAAAATATGTGTATTAAATATCAAAGTACGTGACATATTTAGTTAATAACAAAAACGTCTTATTTGAATGCAGAACTTGGTTGTTTTTTATTTTCGATTAGTCAGCTCAATTTTGAGTAAATAAATAATTGCTTCATATTTTGCAATAAATTACAAGCGTTGTGTCATCGCGCTTCTCGTTCGTTTCTATGTCGTTCGTTTCTATGATAGTGACCGCGGTTTAGTTGTTGTCAGCGTCTTAAGGAACGTCGGTTCCAAAAACAGATCCTACCATAATTTAAATTTTAAAGTTGACGCAGTATTTTCATTTGTATTTCTTCCTACAAAATGTAATGTGTCACTGTCTGTTTATAACTCTTTAACAAACCCTGTCTTCCACCAGATGCATGGCAGACGGCCGCAACCACGTCCCCTGCTGTATCCAGGAACGAGTACCGGACATCTGCCAGGACGTGTGCAGAGGAGAGTTCACTCCAGTAACCGACAATATTAAGACACACTACTCGTGTGCTTCTTACATGGAGAAGACGTTGGCCTGCATTGTTGAAGGGATTGGTAAGTTTTTGGTAAAGTTAACATTGATTTTACACAAAATTATTATTTCCTTTTTGATCAATACTCAAGTTTTGTGTGTAGGTCTTTGAATAAAAAGGCTTGTTGTTGACCTCGATGAACGTACTACACAGTTTCTGAAAACCCAGTTTAAATCTGCTGTAAAAACAAAGCGTATGACTGGCACCAAAACACTACCAGCCAATGAAATTGTTGAAATATGACTTGACAGTTGATTTAAATTTATCAAGATTTCAGAAAGTGACCGTAAGAAATTCTAACTTTCTGTCTGGCAAATATTCTTATCAGCGATAAGATCACCATTGTACCCATAAAATGAGCAATATTGTAACATTGTTGTAGAGTATAAGAGCCGTGTTTAAATTTTGAAGTACAATCAAGTATATTCTATCTATATATGTAACTAGTTGTTACCCGCAACTTCACCCGTGATCCAGGATAAAGAATAGCCTATGTCCTAACTTAAGTCATGATCTATCCATGTGTCAAATTTCATCCAAATCCATTCAGCAGTTTTGCGTGAAAGCGTAACAAACAAACAGACTCACTTTCGCATTTATATTGTAATGGATACATTTTTACAAAAACTTAATTTACAGAACTCCTCCCAAGTCCACCAGAAGACGTGGAAGTGGAACCTCTCAATGAAAAACAACTGAACGTATCCTGGAGTCCCCCCATCGAGAACACAGATTCAGTCATAGAGTATGTGGTCAACGTCACGACTCTGCGCTCCTTTGATGCCCATCTCATCGACCCCTCAGAGAGTTCCATCAAGAACAATGACACGATGAAGGTTATTCTGCCCATGACGTACAAAGTGCCTCCGAATAAAACCTATTTTGTCTTGAACGATTTACTGCCTTTTACAATGTATGAGATCACAGTAACCTCGTATAATATTCATGGCTCCAGCTTGCCCAGTTATGCAATCAGGTGAGTTGACATTAAAGCTGTTTGTAAAACTTTTAAACTGGTCATATTTATTCTAAAATCATTGAAACTATTGTGTCTGCTTAACTGTCAAGTTTCCTGATTCAGAATAAAATAAATAGTATTAAATCTAAAACCTGTTGAACATCAACAATGTTCAAAAGTCAAAGTTCTCTTGCTGACTATTTAGGTCTATTTGCAGGGTTTCAACGACTCAAGTACGAGACGATTTAATTTATTGCAATAAATGCATATATATGTAGTTTGAATTCACAGAATTTTATGATATCATCGTCAATAGCAGTATTTGCAGCATTTTATTACGTTTTTTATGCATTTACAGCGAATTGACATGAACGAATTGTATGTTTTTTCTGATCGTCATTTATAACTAATCATTTAAATTTTCTGAGCAACTCTACTCTACAACCGTATTCACTATCTCACGAATGAAAAAACCGTCAAACATTTGATTTCTTATAATGAAATCTAAATAAAATCACGATTCGTTATTTCAGCTGTATTAGTAAACAGACTGTTCATATATGAACTAACAATGTCTCCTGTTTACCAAACCCTCTTCCCCCAGGTCTCTGACCCTGACGCCCGGTAAGATGAAGTCCACGCAGGTGGCGGCGGCGCCCGCGCTGCCCGACGTGCGCGCGTGCTGCCGGCGCGCCGGCGTCAGCCAGCGCGGCTGCGTCGACAAGCTGTGCGATCCCACCGCCACCGCGGACATCGCAGTAAGTGTGGCCATCGAGCAGCTCTGTGTTGGTGATGAGTTCATTGATCATTTATTATATGTCACGCAAGCTCATCTCAGCTGAGAAAACTTTGATCATATTTGGAAACATTGTCATATTATACGATACAAATGGCGTCGTTGCAGATGTCGCGTCAACGAAGTAAAGAAGTAACTGATAAAGATGTCTGTATTAATTTTTCTCGTTCGAGTTTGATGTGACGAGTCCAAAAGTGATCAACATTTTCCTAAAGCAAATAGGCCGTTCTGTTAGGGAAAATTTATTAAGACTTAAAATATTAAAGTGGATAAAATTTGTATTCTAATTGCACAAGAATTTGAACTATAAAGATAACCGCCTCTGTGGTCTAGTAGTAAGATCACCTGTCTCAGACTCAGAGGACAAAATTTTCTGCTTTGGTTGGTTGGTGGTAGAGCTTGTTCTAAGTCTGCCTGGCTAGCTACCACTAGTGATGGATTAATTAGCATTAGCATTCATTGTTAGCTTGCGAAAGCTCATTTAGCATTTAACAAATTAAATGTAGTTGCGAAATTCTGTGAAATTAAAAAATTACGAAAATTAATTTCAATTTTCGTAATTTTTTAATTTAATGACTATCATACGTCAGACTCGTCAGAGCGTCGGCGCACGCAGCGGTAGCGTGCGCTCTCCGTCGCACCCACGGGAAGTCGGGAATACTAAATATATCGGTTTCACGTGACAGTGACCTTGTTCGCTGCGAACTTACGAATAATGGGTTAAGCAATTGTTATCTTATTATCTTTGATTTGTGCGTACTTAAGGTTGTATATTGAATGAATGGCTTGTGCTTGTTTAATGTATTTAAATTATGGATGGTGCGAAGAATGATGTTTAGAAATTATTACCTTATTGTCTTTGATTTGCTCGTACTTAGAGTCGTGTATTGGTTGAATGAATGCGTGATTGTTTAATAATATATTTGCGTGGTACGCGCGTGGCACGCGTCGTTTTGTGTTCGTTCAATACGTTTTGGCAAGTGATAGTGAGATTTTGGTTTACGTATTCGTTATACAGTACTTACATTCTTTCGTTTTGTGCATAATATTGTACTTATAGATAATAGCGTGAACTCAATACCTACCTGTAAATAATAGGAGGTAGTAAGAAGTAGTGTGTAGTGAGAAGTGGCATGTTTAAAAGTGTAAATAATAATTTTAAGTTTAGTATATAAATATTTTAGTGTAAATAAACTGTTGAACGGACTTGAACGTGACAATGTCTCACCGAACTAAGACTATATGGGATTCTAATATTGTTAGTGAAAATAAAATTGCTAACTGTAATCAGTGCTCTAAAAACCTTTCTTACCGAACACCAATCACCAATTTAAAAACCCATCTAAAACTTAAACACATTGGCCATTACAACAACTTTTTGGTCGAATGTGAACCGACTCGGTCCAGTTCGGTACAGGTGCGTCAGGTGCAGAATGCTGATAATTATGTGATCAATCTTAACACATTACATAAGCAAGTGTACTAGCACAAATAAAACGTTATCGGCGAGTAAACTAAACGCACGCTAGGAGACGTCCTAAGGCGAACGCGCTTTTTAATTCGCATAATTTAGCAAAATTCACATACTTCATTATTATCAATTATCGTCATAATATTATCAATTATCGTCATATTATCAATTATCGTCATATTATCAATTATCGTCATATTAGCAAATAGCATAGCAATAGCAATTATCATGCTAAGACTCACGAATTAACATGTTAATGAAATTTATTCGAAATCGCATTAATTGCCATTACTAGCTACCACCATCTTATCTAAGTCTGTCGCCATAACAACAATGTTAATGTTTCGGCAGTGAGAGGTAAGATAGCCAGTTCCTCTGTGGTTGAGGATTCGGGGTAAAGCTCGCTTCCACCTTCGGCTTGATCATCACTTACGATCAGGTAAGATGAAGGCCAAGAGCTTCCCCGTTGTGGTTAAAAAAAAAGTATCCTCAGTATTTTTTTTTTAAATACTTTGGAATAATACACAGATTTTTTAAAAATTGGTTGTCTGTAAAGTCGGTTTACGGACGATAATTTTACGTGATAACGAGAGAAAATCGTCACAAGCCGAACGCTTAGGCCGATCGTGCCTCTCTATCGCTAGTTCCGCGCTCTCGCTTGCACGCTCGGCACAGGCTGAACGTGACACTTTTTCGTGCGTGCAGCCGGCGTTCATCGATTTATAAGACGTTATCTCGTCAAAAAAAAAACTGTTAAACCAAAAATATATCACCCCGAATCACCCGTTTATCTACACCCAAAATAAATTCACTACCATAACTGTCACCACCGCTAACCCTCACTACATCTCATCTGTGACTAACGCACGATCACCAAGAGAGCCTATCTAACCCTAAGTTGCAGGTGACGGACCTGATGATCTGCGCGCCCTGGGCTGGCGTGACCTTCGGCTGCCTCGCCAATGGGATGGACCATACCCCGTGCTGTCGCTCTAAGGGACTGCCCGAGTCCTGTCTGCCGTTGTGCAGCGGGAATATTACGACGCTTGATTTTAATCATTTTAAGTGAGTATTTTTTATTTATTTTAGTTACTACAGGATAGGGTTGGCGATTTGAGATCGATTTATCAAAGAAACGATTTCTTGGACCAAAAAAATCGATATTTTTTTTATCGATTGCCAGTACGGAATCGATCCAGTGAATCGATATTTCACCCTAGAAAATCGACATTCGATTTTTCTGTTTTGATAAGAACCTGAACCGTAAATGATTTACAATTAGTTGAATGTGTTGTTCATTTAATTACTCAAAAACTCGCTAGATGACTGTGTACTTCGTCACTCGTAAATAGGTAAAAGAAATAAATAAAAAAATACGTTTGTATTACAAACGTACTTTTTAACAATACTTAACAAAGAAAATAATTTTGTTTATCGATTTATCAGACTTCGATACGCATCGTTTTAAGAATCGATTTTTTTCGCAAAGAATCGCCATCCCAACTACAGGATAATACGCGTGTGTTTCCTTATATTGAGACAAATTAAATTATTTATGGGGTACTGTGTCAAATGTTACAACAAAATACCTTGTGATATATTGCAATTAAATGAAAGAAAATTTAAAACTCTTGTGTAAAAGTACACTTTGTAAACAAGCATACTACAAATTAGAGGATTATATCCAAGATAAGAATGCTTGGAAACATGCTGGTCCAGCTCCATAGGACAATCTAGAGTCTAGACAAAATCAAACTGGTTGCTATTTTAATTGTACAATTTATTATTTGATACAAATAATAAATCAATGTTGAATTTAAATTCTGTGATTACTTTAACTCACACACTGACCTATTACTTTATTTATTATTTTTAGGAAAACGTATACTTTTACAATGTTTGTAAATATGTGAGCATCATGTACCTATCACATAATTAATTTATCTGTCATTGCTTTATTTTAATTTTTTTTACCTATTTTGGTACAGTAATTTTATTCTAGGTGCATCGTCTTTACATATAATTTTAAAATGTACCTATACAAAATTGTATAAAACATTTTAAAAGAGTAACGGTGGAGTTTCTTGCCCATTCTTCTCCATAAGAATCCTTTTGGAAGGGGCAACTAAAATCATTTTTTTTTTTTTTGTTAATTTTGACGTTCAAAAGTGCCATTTATGTGCCTATTTGAAATAAATAATTTGACTTTGACTTCGACTTTAAATTTATGTTTAACGGTTGTATTCTAACATTGGCTAATGGAAGCTTACCTATATGATTTATCAAAAGATGCTCCTGTAAGAATGTTATAAGCTATTTTCAAATACGATCGCATCTTATGCCAAAGTCATGGGTTTGAAACAAGAAGGCTGTGTTTTCAAAATTACCCATATTTTATATCAGAGTTGTTACGGAGCTTTGATTCCGACTCCGAAAGGTCGGAACTTCCGATTCATGTTGCACCTCCGACTCCGACTTCGCTCATTTTGAGCTATACCGAAGATCGAAACGCAGCGATGCACGTGATAAGAACGCGTAGAAACAAGTTTTAACTTGTTGCCCTGGTAATTTTTATACACGCTTGCGCTCGAAATCTCAGTTTATTGTTTTGCCAACACATCTTTCTTTTACCTTCGCCTCCGGTTCCGACTCCGATCAATCAAATTTAAAACCTCCAACTCCGGCTCCGGTTCCAGTAAAACAACCTCCGTAACATTTCTAATTTACATGCTTAAAATATCCGACCAAAGCGTTAGGAAAGTTGCCTGAGATACTAGTAAATTAGCCCTTTACGTTGACCTAACTCGGTCAACAATTTTAGTTAGAAATGTGAGCACGAAACTTTTATCAGCTGTCCCGATTTCATGCTCAATTAGCGTGACGACTAATTGGATAAAAAATTGGAACAAAGTTTCCAATAAATCGATTCGCCACCCGAAATTATCTAGGTGGTCCAATTCGCAGTGGCCTTACTAATGAAATGGTGTACATTGAGTACCATCTGCGTAATACCAATCATCAGAGGTTTTCATCAACTTTTTGTTAATCGGTTGAAGGACATTGAATTACGTTTTATTGATATTACGCCTATGGGCTTTTAGATGGTGTTAAAAAAATAAACATCCTGAGTTGGTTACAGAATAAAATGTCTCAAAATTTATTGTATAAAAAAAAACTTACTAAGATTTCTTACAAGGATCCACAAAGCCTTAAAAATATTGGAAGTGACAGCTGCCAACAAAGCAAAAAAAATCTAAATTATTAAAAGTTATGAAAAGTATGTCAAACTTAATTTTCATTAGTAAGACTCGGGGATGCTACTGGGATAATCCCTATGGGAGAACCAAACAATGCTTTGCCCGACTTGGGGATTAAACCCAAGATTGCACGTCGCACTTTCAACCACTAGGCCACCGAGATAGTAATAAGTCAGTTTTAAAAAGAATTAAATTCTTCGTAATCTCTTAGCTCCAAGATTAATAGGTTTCCTTACGTACTTCAAGAAGATTAGTTAAGTTAAGACTATTATTCTTATACAAAAACGTGTTCAATAAACTCCAAAACAATTTATTTCTCCAACACGCAAGCTAAAAAAAAATAACTCTAACGTACTTATTCTGCAATATTTTCAAAATAATCTTCCAAGTTTTATGAGGCAACTTTAAAACATTCTAAAATATGATTTTTAAACTAAATATCTGAGCGAAGTTAGTGGAGTTTCCCGCAGAACTTCGACCACTATCGGGTTTAAGTTTATTTGCAAGTATTCTGCCCGTATCCAACTATCCAAGTTACCTGTATACCGGTAGACCCTAACTTTACGAGATATATTCACAAGTTTGTGCTTCACAAAATTTACAGTAGTCTTGGAACTCATGGAAGCTAATGCGGCTCTGTGGGTCCCGTATAGACAAAAGTCAAACATAGAATCTCACTTAAGTGACACAAGACACATTAATTCAAAAGTAAAGTCACTAGTTTTAACCTCGTAAGGCCCAACGACCTAATTTAATGACAAAAAAATTTTGACACTCCGGCCCGAGACACTATTTAAAATCATTAAATTACGGCCCAGCGACCTAAAATTGTGACATGATATTTGAACATATTTTTCTGTTTAAATAATCCCGCCAATTCAAAACTGCCATCGACAAATTATTAACTTTGAACGCATCTCTAATTTTGACAATTTCAACTTGACGTTTTAGAACCAATAATCTGTCTATTTGACGTTTCATCTCGTGTAAATGGAAGCCTCGTGGATATAGGTGAGTAAATCTATTAATATCTTTATAATCATTACATGGTGATGTCTGAAATGTATTGCAAACAGTTGCGGAAATGTTATATTTTGTTCCTACGCATTTTTTTCAATGGAAAGTAATTTTAATTCAGTAATATACGAACGATAAAAACTATGTCCCAAAATAAAGTCGGTGGGTTTTTATTGTAAAAGTTAGCCTAACTTCTATGTCATAATTTTAGGACGTTGGGTGTTTACTTTATGTGTTTATGTTCCTTTATGTTACTTTAGGTGTTTTCTTTAATTTTTAATATATCTTAAAATATTATAATTTGAAATATTACCATTGATTAGTAGATAAGTACCTACATTATGTTGTTAATTATGATTAGCGCAAGTGTAATGCTAATGATACATTGTTTCCTAAAAAATGAGACTGATTTAGAGACATTTGTTACGTAAAATGATTAATTAATAAGATTTAAAATAAAAGGAGAATAAACAATTTTTTTTTTCACAAAGTTTCTTTTTTTTCCGGTATAATTTGTAACATTTGATAATAAATAACTGCATAGATTTGATATATTCAAATTAATATTATACTTAAAACTATGGCCCAGTGACCTAAAAAAAGGACAATTAATTTCAAAATATTTGTTGCTTGAAATAGTTAACTTTAGGTATAAGAAATACCCCTTAAAAGAGTTTAGCCAAAAGTATTACATTTAAACACTTTTTTACTAAATCAAAGTTCTGGGCCGCAACTACTTGCACCTATTTTTAGTACATTGGGCCGTAATATATATCGACCTAAATTTGGGTTGGGCCTTACGAGGTTAAACAAAAACCATCAAGGTTCCACATCATGGCGCCTTTATAATGTCGTATGAGTTCATTTTACTAATATAATACGGCTAATATGTAATAGGTATATCACAGAACTGATAATATTCTCTTTCTACATAAATACACTCATAAAAAGTGTGTCACAGAATCCGAAATTACATTACAAAAAAAAAAAACAATTTTAAAACCACATTATCAAAATGAGTACCTTGCCGACCTCCGTTAATAAGTACGCTACGGGGAAATGAAATTACAATCTAAGCCTATTGTTTATGATTCCCTTAAACTTTTAAAATATCAGTAATGCTTAACAAAGTGTCCTCAAATTCATAAATAACAAGGTTTCTTTAACAAAGAGACATCTTTCGAAATCCGTTTTGAAGGTTTTCGAAAGCCATACAGCTTTCAAAAACCTTGTTTTAAAACAATGTTTATTTGCCGTACATTTTAATTTTTTGTCATACTTTTGTTTTTCAATTACAAGTCTTACCTTTTAGGTCCCGGTAAGAGTAATCTGTGTAAATTTGTAAATCTAGTCTACGTTTTGTCTAATGTCTAATTAAATTATTAGCCAGAAGTAATCCAAGCAGATTTTTGTTTTGTCTCTAAAGGAAAACAACCGCCCATAGCATCACATAATATAAAACTCAAAAGATTACAAAGTTGTAACAGCACTTCAGCATGACACATTGCAGAAATAAATTTTAACATTTAGCTTTCATAGTGAAAGAAAGAGAACTTCTTGGTCGGTAGTTTTATTCTTTTTTTTCAGATTGGCAGTCGCTCCATGTAAAGACTAGCTAGATGATGATGATGATGATGACGTGTGTACCTATGACATGTGCGAAATAAACATAATGTTCTTCTTGTTTATTTCTTAACCACCATTTCCTCCACCAGATGTCTCCGCTACATGAACTCTTACACAAACTGCCTACTCCGCGGGTACGGGGTGCTCCCGGGTGCCCCCTCGCGGCTGTACCTCACCAACATCGACACAGACTACGCAGTGGTCCACTGGTCCCCACCAGCAGCATTAGCAGATACCGTGCAGCACTATAATCTGCATTACAGGACCCTACAGGCGGAAGATGAGTACAGGATTCTGGAGAAGGTAAGATTTTTAGGAGCAAGCCATCATTATTACAAACAGCCTATATATCGCAGGATATATTGCTCCCCTAGGATTGCCACTACGAATGGACCAGCTGATTTCCATGGCATAGCAAGCCTTGTACAGTCACGTCACACTACATCAATTTGTCACTTCATACAACTGTCAAAGAATGTTATTTGTGGTTTGATTATACGAGCAATTTAAGTTGGTCCAAACACACACGGAAAATGTAATACTTCTTGTAGAAATTAAACGGCCGCGACAAGTTGTAGGTCGTGGGTTCGAACCCAGACAGGCGCTTTACTTTGTTTAAAAAATTACGTAACCACTACTCTCAAAAAAGCAAAGAAAAACATCGTGAGGAAACGGGCATGTCTTAAAACCAAAAATTCGATAACATGTGACCTACCAACCCGCACTGGGCCCGCGTGGTGGATTACGGCCCGCTCCCTCTCACAGAGAGGAGGCCTGTGTCCCAGCAGTGGGAACATTACAGGCTGATTATGTATGTATGTATGTATCATACGCCTTTAACCATTTTAAACGCATTTTAGACCCTTTTGATTGGAAAATGGGTCGAATTGCCTATTGTCAAATAGATGCTGCCGCTCCGGCAATTCTGAGCAGTACCTAAATGATTGTTATCAATATTTTTGTACAGTTGCGTTCTCCGTACATCTTAGAAGATTTGGAATCCAACATGGACTACGAGATTTTCTTAGAAGCTGTGAACGAGCATGGCGTGGGAGATGCATCTCCCAGACTGATCTTCAGGACACAAAGTCAAGTAAGTACCTACATACAAGTAGCAGATGTTTTATATAGTAATAATATGTTTTATGGTTAAATTATTTTCATAAGAAACAATAATGATCTTAATAACTAAACACTGAGGCTTTCTTACTCAAACCCGTTTACGAGTTTTGCATACGAAGTCATATTAAATATGGAGGCCTTGGCAGAGAGTACAATTTTGTGCCCTTTGGCGTCGAGACCCTCGGTCCGTGGGGTCCCAGTACGCATAAGTTATTTGTAGAAATCGCAAAACGTCTAGTTGATGTAACTGGTGACCGAAAAGCTGGCGGCTTTCTCGCGCAACGCATCAGCATTGCAATTCAGCGAGCCGCCAGCATCCTCGGTACAATGCCCCGGGGGCCGTTTTTAGGCTTAACTTAGTTTTAATTTAATTTAGTTAATGTTAATAATCATCTTGTAATTTGGTTATGTAAATAAATAAATAGTCAGATTAGAAATAGGACATTAAAATAAATATGATCGTGGGTTTCTGGAAAGATTTTATTTACAAGACTCATAAAATTTTAAAATTAAGATCGCTCACTTTCTTTGCTACATTCGTACTCCAAAATCATTACTACTTTCTTCTCTCCCTAGTTAATCGAAGAAGAGGAAGAAGTAGCGAACTCGTACAACGTGACGGCGTGCTGCGAGCGCGTGCAGCTGGCGGGGGTGTGCATGCCGCTGTGCTCCTACGACGCCAAGATGTCCGACCTGCGGATGTTGGCGCCGCTCTGCGCGCAGGACTTCCATAAACTACTGAGATGTGGCGCTGGAGGTAAGATACTGATACATCCTCCATACATTTTAACTGCAATTGCTTTGGTTTTAGGTTCTTTTAGAAATGGCCAGATTTCTTCAATTTTACAGAGTAATCCTGAAAATCGTTGCTATCACAATTTGTTTACCTTTAACGGAGAGCCTGAAACAGGTTGGGTGAAGGCAGAAAAGCGGGTCGTAATTGATTGATCGTGCCTATTTTCGCGTTTTTCCGTGTGTACCTTGCACTGAAAGTCGTCTGCTTCTACAATGTTTGTAGAGCACCATGTACCTATTACATAATAAGTATCTGTTATTGCTTAATTTTTAATTCTTTTTACCTATTGTGATATAGTAATTTTATTGTAGGTGATGGATGTCGTCTTCACATATAATTAATATATACAAAATATTGTAGAACATTTTAGTTAGGAGTAACGGTGGAGTTTCTTTCCCATTCTTCACCATACGAAACTCCCTTTTGAAAAGAGCGACTAGAATCATTTATATTTTTTATGACGTTCAAAAGTGCCTTTTATGTGCCTATTTGAAATAAATGATTTGACTTTGACTTATTAGCAAAACCAAGTGCTTTGAAAATGCTTGCTCCAGATACCCAAGTTCTTATGCACCAATGGTGTATCACGTGACATTCAAGAGACAACCTATCAAATATAAGTTAACATCACGTATTCCTCGAAGGGATAATACACCCACGTTCCGCCAGTTACTCGTAAGTTTAAGTGCCACGTAATAGGGTCAAATATAAGCAGTAAGTGACCTCCCCGTGTGCGGCAGGTCGCAACCACGAGCAGTGCTGCTCGCGGCGCGGCGTGCCGGCGCCGTGCCGCGGCGCCTGCGCGGGCGCCTACAGCGCCAGCGGCGGCGTCAACTCCTGCGTGCCCTACATCGGGAACATCGTGCAATGCTTCGAGGAAGGTCGGTGTTTTCTCATTCTTCAGACTATAAATAGTATAATATAATAATATTATTTAGGTAAATATTTTTTTTGGTCTTAGGCAAACTTTGCAATAGCCAGTCTATATTTTGACAGCAAAATCGTCATCACAGCTGCAACAATAAAATCTGCTCACGCAACTACTTCCACAGTTCTGCTGCCGAATACAACGAATATCCCAAAGTCGTCCCAAAACTTAAATCCAGTTTTACAAAATAAACTGTCTTCTGCAAAGGAGTTCTGATGCAGTAATTTATAAGATGTCAAAACCATATTTTTTTGTTGCGATGAAAAAATTGAGGCATTTGCCCTCTATGACCTTGGATGCATGATGACTCTAACACGTCCTAATCCCCCAGGCACGGACCTGCTGCCGGGGCCCCCGCGCGAACTGCACGCGCTGGTGAGCGCCAGCAGGGTGTTCCTGGACTGGGCGCCGCCACAAGATGGCACCAACGCCACGTCGTACGTGGTGCACTGGCAGAAGATCGACAACAACTCGCAGCCGTACAGCTATAACACTATGCAGACTACTTACAACGTGAGTAATGAAATATTTCTAGATGTTAATTCATCCTTATACATCAGAAAAAGAAGGAGAATCTACTTCATAAAAAGAATTATAAATATCTAAAATTCACTGAAAGTGAGCACTAAGAAAGTTTTTTTAACTTCATCCCTTGAAGGGGTTAAATAGGGTGTGAATCTTGGAAGATGGAAGATCTTCATTTTTGTCGAGGGGAAATCCCATGGGGCATATAGCTTGTAGAAGATAAGTCGCAGCTGCTGGTCGACATTTCTGCTGAAATAAGCAGTAACTTTGTGGTCTTCTCTTTGAGTATTTTTCATTTAAGCGTTCATAATTAGGTAAGACGACGACTGACTACCTAGTTCTGTGTGTGTGTCCGGTATGATTTAGGCCTAGTTACAACGCAATTGGCTCACCCTCGGTTATACAAAAATTATAAAATAACTGGTGAAATGTCGCCTGTGTAGATACAGTCACGGCCTTTATTCTAACTTTTAGAAGTGATTTTCTCCTACTGTATATATTGTTATTTTACGGTACATAGTATTTTGGAACTCATACTATTATTAAACAGGTCCTATTTCAAAGTTGCAATCGTTATCCAACGAGAAAATATTAGTGCTCGTAACCGTACAATACACTTAATGCTCGTTCCCAACACAACATCCCGATATAACCAAACTACAGATTAAAACTACATTTAATATTCAACAAAGTTCTATTGCAATGTCTTGTCTGTCTCGGACGGCAACTCCCCAAATCCCATTACAATTTCAAAATTAACTAAACTAGTCAAATAACGCCTAGGAACGTTTTTCTGTTCTACGTCAGGACTCCTAGCGGCTACCCATTAAATTCTTCTGTCCCACTAAGCATTTTCCATTTGAATTCCAACGCGACGAGCACTGAAACACACCTTAAGACCTTAAGTTTCTAACAATAGATTTCTTTAGTTTTAACTGGGTCGTTATGCAATACCTAGAACCTAGGTAGACTGAGGTAGAATAAAATGGAATGGTGCTTTTCGTTCACTATGACTTTGCAACTAATTCGATTTTGTATAATACTAATAATAATATTCTTATAATAAACGGTCTTGTAGAATCTGAAGTGCTGTACTACAGGTATGTGCCCGACCCAGTTCTCGAGAATGGAAATATCACATTGTACTGGGATCGATCCATCATCACTGACAGGACTATTGTTGCCAATAAGCCTGACATAGTGGTGGTGGATCGAACAGAGCGGCGCGCAATGATTGTTGACATAACAGTCCCTCATGACGGGAATCTCGTGAAAACCGAGAAAGATAAACAGATCAAGTATCTTGACTTGGCTCGCGAGGTAGTCGACATGTAGGATGTGGATTCAGCAATCATTGTGCCGATAGTCGTATCAGCCAATGGCTTAACTGCCAAGAGCCTCGACTAACACCTAAGGAGGCTCACGTTGGACGGCTGGATTAAGGGCTTGATTCAGGTACTTCTGGACACGGCTCGCATTGTTAGGAGGTTCCTCTCTCTGGAGCCCTGACCGCCGGTAGCTTGGACCCTGTTCCCGATACCGGTGGGCTACCATTTTTCTATATTTTTAAATGTTTTTATATATTCTTTTTTATATTCTAATATTTAAAAATATAATTATAATGTGTATATAATGAAATAAAAGATAATAATATCGTTTATTCATAAAAATGGTGCAGATTTACAATAACTTATCTTAAAAATTATAAAGAACGCAGTTGCTCATTTGCCTGAACTAGGTAGGACCTGTGTTTCAGGCTAGAAAGGTAAAATATATAATTAACAACTGAGAAAACTAATTTAAAACGAATATTAACTTAAAAGACTAACATGTTTTATTTACAGACAACGAGTAAATCCTCTGTCTCACTGTATGATATGCTAAGTAAAAATTGCAGAAAAACCTTTTTACAGTCGTAGTTATTTAATTTATAGATATTTATTTCCTAACATCTAGTAGTAGTATATATATATATACACATAGTATATATATATACCTCTCGTTATTTAATGGTAATTAAAACATGCCTAATTTAACTTTAAACTACCATCATTGCGACAAACACAAAGTGTTTCTACAAGCTTAAAATTAATATCAAGCTTAATAACGAGACTGTTCCAAGAGCGACTTCGTTCTGAGCATTCATAACCAATATAGATGTTGACATCACGTAAACACTACGTCAACGAACTGTAATAGCGTTGCCTACACCGCATGCTTGGGCACTCTAGAACCCGTATTATAGAACTTCACTCAAAACTCAAGCATTACTCTACCCGTGATAACCTGTAATTGGCTCTGTGTAACATACAAGGTGACGTTTTGCATCCTCGTCAAATTCAAGGAGGTAACTATGCTAATGATTCTTGATACGAATCAATAATAAAATAAGTAGGTCTTTTTTTTTCTAATTTTCGGAAATCGGTATGTGTGGGACACGCATGTTAGAACGCGGCCTGTTTGATACCGCACTGTAACACTGCCTTTTTACACGCACTACCGCACATGTATTCTAAAATACTATCAAACCTTAATAACTAAAAAAACAAGTATGGGTGAATAACCCAAACGCTAGCACTGCACCAAATTATCAGCACTCCGAATAAATTGTCAAATTCTAAGGTTTTCACTTACTAATTTGGATTACCACACTAATAAATAAATAAATGTATGTTTTTGGAATTCTACTATTGGCAACACCATACTTTGAGACTACACAATGGCGGAATTTGTGTAAGCAAACACTTATGTCCTGCAGTTTCTTCTGTTTTTGCCTGTTTCTTGTGATTGCAGGTAAGTTCACATGTTTACATTTTATGATGTATCAGATCTTTTACATATTTTATATTGAAACTAACGATTTCTCTGATATTTGAGATAGTTTATGAGGATAATCTGAAGAGTAGAATTTGAGGTTATGGTTATAAATTGGTAAAATACGTGGTGCTGATAAACGGATCGAATATTTTGTAAATTCCAAATTATCAGCACGGGTGCTGATAAATGGAAAAAAGTACCTAAATACTAATTTCATAACTTTTAATGTAAACTGTGTTTATTTTATGCATAGAATTCATTTTGTTTTGTAAAAGTAGTATAAATTATCAAAATCCAAATCTTAGCATGGTGCTGATAATTGGATCAGAAGTATGCTGGTAAATTGGTTTTCCTAGAATTTCATCATCTCTTTTCTTTTTCAGAACCACTTATCCACCTAGGTACCATGAAGCCAAAGGATAAAAATAAACCAAATAAACGAAAAATGTACACAAACGAAAATCTACTAAAAGCCTTGGATGCAGTTAAAAAAGGTATGTCTAAAATACTGGCCTCGAAAACTTACAATGTGCCAAGAGGAACTATCCAGTCGCGATTAAGAAAGCCGTGCAATGATCTACCAGGTCCTAGGCCAATATTGTCGACAGAAGAAGAAGGAGTTTTGGTACAGTGGGTTGTAGATTGCTGTCGGAAAGGATTTCCAAAAAGAAAATCTGATTTACAATTAAGCGTAGCAAACTTCTTAAAGAAGTCAGGAAGGGAAAACCCCTTTAAAGATGACATACCTGGAAAAAAATGGTATGATCTTTTTATGCGCCGTCATCCAGAACTCAGCGAACGCACTGCCGAAGCTGTCACATCAGCCAGTGCTAATGTGTCAGAAAAAGACATCAAAGGGTGGTTCCACAAAATTGAGATTTACCTTAAGGAAAACAACTATTTTGACATCTTACAGGACCCAGCTCGTGTTTTTAATGGGGACGAATCTAACTTTCAGTTATGTCCCAAAAATGGCAAAGTTATTTCGTTACGAGGAGAAAGAGACGTGTATGAAGTGGATCACGCTACAGCTAAAACAGCCCTTACTGTACTGTTTACATTTTGCGCCAACGGAGACGTAACACCTCCATTAGTTGTGTTTCCCAACAAGAGGCTTCCCAAAGATATAACATCATCAGTTCCAGATGAGTGGGGCATTGGTCTAAGCGTTACTGGCTGGATGAAGTCTGAACTTTTCTATGATTATATAAAAAATGTGTTTCATCCTTATATCTACAAAAGAAAGGTAACATTTCCTGTCATACTATTTGTAGACGGACACAAAACACATCTCAGTCTTGAAGTAAGTGAATTGTGCAGCAAATTGCAGATTGTTTTGATAGCACTTTATCCCAACGCCACACGGATTCTACAACCAGCTGACGTGTCAGCATTTAGACCTCTCAAAACTGCATGGAAGGAAAGTGTCCTGAAATGGAGGAGAGATCATCCTTTGGAGACTCTCACAAAGAACAATTTCGTACCTGTTCTCAAGGATGCTTTAGAGGTTGGTGTCAAAGATACGACAATTATAAATGGATTCAGGACTACTGGCTTATGTCCCTGGAACTCTGGTGCCATTAACTACAATAAATGTCTGGGTAAAGGAAGTAAACAAGATGGAGAACCAAAAGAAGACAATTTAAAACTACAAGACAATTCAAATAAAGAAAAAATTATGACACGCGAAATTTTAGAAAACATTGTAGGGCATGAAAAGGTAACATTTCTGCAAAGAACGCCGCTTGAAAATCTGACAGAAACAGAAAGGATTTTGAAGAAAATTTGTTGTTTTTTTGAAAATCAAGAAACTAATACGTCCATAAACAAAGAAACTCACATCGAAATTGAAAATTTCGAAGCAGTTGGATTTCAAGACATTGATCAATTACCAGTAATATTAGCAGAAGATTTTGTAGACGGTATGCAAGCTATGACCAATTCTATAGCGAATGAACAATGTTATAACAATACTGAAGATTGTCTCGGTAGTGCGCAATTGGTATGTTTTGATAGTCAACAATATTTACTAACACCTGTCAAATTACAGGACGTTTTGACTGTTGAAAAAACACCTGAACGAAAAGGTGTTAAAAATGTAGAGAGATCATCATTCGTGCTTACTTCAGCGGAATGGCAGAAGACTGAAAATGACAAATTAAAAGCTAAAAAACTTAAAGAAGAAGAACAAGAGACCCGCAAAAAGAACAGATTACTTAAACAAGATGAAAAAAACAAAACAAAAGAAACCACCAGAAACAAGATTAACAAGAAAGCAAAAGGGACAGTAGAAACTAAAAAACAAGAGACTGAAGCTAATCTTATACAGGAGACTAAACTAAATAAAACTACAGTAGAAACCACCAGAAACAAGATAAACAAGAAAGCAAAAGAGGCAATAGATACTAAAAAACAAGAGACAGAAGCTCCGAATAAAGAGGAGACAAAAGAAAATAAATCACAAGAGACTTTCATTAATCACCACCAGACATTTAAACACGAAGTTATGATTCATAACACGAATATACCATCCTCACCTGAAAATGAAAACTCAATTAATATTAAGAAAAGAAAAGCCGAAGAGAAGAGTAACTATCCACCAAATAAAAAAATCCAAATTCTTTCCGACATTAAACTTAATTTACCACACAGAACCTCGCAAGTTGGTCAAAGAGATAACGAAATAGACCCGTTGGAAAAAATAATAAATAATACGAAAAAGAAGACTTACACTTTACTAGAACTAGAGAAGATCCTTCAAGAGGATTAGAAGATGTGATGGCAAGAGCTTATCTTTTATTTTATTTACTTACTGGTACACTTTCTTATGTGCAATTTTATGTTTCTTAATGGTTGCTGATACCTACATAGTTATTGGTTGGTATTGGTCGGCTACCATATTATATTTAAGTAAAACATTTTCTAGTGAGATTTTCGTAAGTCTGAACAAATTATTTAAATTCCTACCTAAGATAACTTTATTAATGTTAAACTTTGTCAATTTTAAAAATTATTATTAGATTATAAGTGATTGTTTTATATTACAGGGTCTACCTACCTACTAATTTTATAAAAATATAAATAAAAAGAGATTTTAAGAATGGAAATATTTTTTTTTAATGCAATTCCCAACAGTGATAGTTATGTGCTGATAATTAGCTCGCTCTATGCTATTAATTGGGGCGATGGTGCCAGTAAATGGTGAGAGACCCATTTTTTATTCTTACTCGTCTAAAAAATCTTGGACAGAGGTCAACCATGTTTTTCTTTTAATAACGTCTTCCTTATTAAATATTAGAACTATAAAATTTGCCTTAACGGGTAAAGAACTATTTTTCACAATAATAAATAGGCTTAAATTAGGACCAACTCTTAAAGTGCTGATAATTGGGTACTTCACCCTATTAATTATTGAGCAAGTGTCGTAATTTTATTTGATTATATATGTCTTTCATAGCAGCCTCCTGAAATTTGACGAGGATGCAAAACGACACCTTGTACACAGTTGTTATACATTTGTTATAGCTGTTGGTTCTCCTATAAAAGGCTTTAAACTAGTTTAAGTAATGCTTGAGTTTTGTGACAGGTCCTGTAATACGGGCCTGAGCAACTCTACGTGAAATCGAGCTCTAACAATACAGTGTTTAATATGAATTAGACAAGTAAAAATTCCCTGAAATAATATTCTCTTTTTGTTTTACACAGAAAATGAACGTAACAGACACGATGACGCACCTCGAGGCCCTGGAGCCGAACAGTACGTACCACGTGTTCGTGGTCGCGTCCAACAGCTTCGGAGAGTCACTGCCGTCTAGTATGCTGCTCTTCAATTTTACTGAAACTGGTGAGTGGATGAATATTCTGGGTATAGGAAGTATGGAGATCAATACTTTGCCTTAGACTACCTTAACCGACAAAATCGACATTTGTAGGAATATGAAAGTCGTCCTGCAGGCTTAGCATGACGCATTCTACATAAAAAAGGATCTAGACAAAGATCGTTAGAAACGAAAGACAAAATGACAGATTGTAGAAGGATTTCTACGGTGCGATGTCAAAAATGGAGAAACGAAATGTCACTTAGTATAGAAAGAGCTGTGTTTATTCTTCGTAGAAATACTGGTTTACCATCTATTAATTTCTTTCGAATATATCAGAAATTACAAAATTAAGTAGACAATCCTATTTGACATACTATTAATCAAATTTTTATATCCACTTCATTGTCCCGAATTTTCCGCAGCTTTTCATTTCGATTCTTCACAAAAAGAAAAAAATAATTTTAATTTCGAAAAATTTTAAAAATTCAATGTAAAAAGTTGTTCCTTATCTTCATTCTGTATTCTTTTCCTAACAGAAGAGAAGGAAGTGGCAGGCATACCGTCCCCGCCGCACTCGCTGTCCGTGTCGTCCCACTCGGCAACATGGCTGACTCTCACGTGGCAGCCGCCGCAGTTCTCACACCCGGACGAGAAGATCTCATACACGTGAGTTTACAGTGCATAAATAGTTTGTTCTTGTAATTTATAGAACGGTTTTTAGGATCTGCTGATTCTTCTTGTTTGTTTTCTTGTTTACAGAAATAAATTTAATTAAATTTATTTCTGTAAGTAGGTTTATACAAACACCGTTTCTTATCCGATTATTCTGAAGATAGACACCGAAACAAACTCAAATATCACAGTCTCTTTTCAATTTCAGACATAATCTTCGTCTTCATGTGCGGATGTTTGAAATGTCTGAAATTAGTGTCTGAAATAGTCTTTTAAGGAAAGAACCACACGACGACATCGCCGTCGTTCGTCGACGTTCAAAGTGCTTTTTATGTGCGTATTTGAAATAAATAATTTGACTTTGACGGATTTGGGTGGACCTGTGTGAATAAAAGATCTATATGGTCTACCCGTCAATTGGTAACCTCTAGGTATGACCTCTAGGTACTGCTATTTCGCGTGCACGCACCGCATCCTATACCTATACATACTGTTTATGAATAAATTACCTTAACTATTCAGTAAGTTCCATTTATATTAATAAGTCACCTCATTAATCATAATATGTCTCAAAATATTATCCGACGATGTCATCGGTCTTCATATCGCAGTAGTTGTGTTGCAGGTATGCCGATAAAACTTTCCTGGAAATAATATTTTATTAAATTAGGACATGCCTGTATTCCAGGTAGGATTACGCAGAGATGTTCCTATCTGAATTATTAGTACCATTCAAATAAAAAATGAATCTCCGAATAACTATAATAACAGTTTCAGCTCAGGTAAAATTTTAACCGGAATTCTACAAAAACTGCCGAATAGACCGCGATTTTTTTAAATAAAAATGTGAATAATTTTTGTTGTTGCTGTAGTTGGCAGCACAATGGAGCCATCATCGTTCCTTTTGTCAAATAAAAAGCCAACAACAATACAGCACGGTGAACCAAAAGTATGACGACCTGTAGTTTACGAAAATGTATGTTTTTTTGAAGAAACTGGCCAAGGCCGAAATCAAATGTTTCAAACAGCTTTGAACTTTTTAGGGTTCCGTTCCTCAAAAGGTAAAAACGGAACCGTTATAGGATCACTCGTGTGTCTGTCTGACTGACACAGCCGATTTGCTCCAAATCCGCTCCAATCCGTTAAATTTTGGTATACATATGAACTTTTGTGACTCAAACTTGGACGTGTAACGTAAATAAATGAATTTTGGATATCGGGGTCAGCTTTAGGGGACAAATTAGTTTATTTTTTGGGCTTACTATGAGGGTATCTAATCTTTTTTTATAATTTTAAAATAAATAGTTTTAAAGTAACTGAAAATAAATTACAATTGACCTTATCTCCGAAATTACTGAGCCTTGAAAAAAAAACTGAAAATAGTTCTTTACTTATAGATTACAGGAAAACCTATAAAAAGTCTATGGTCACATGATAAATCATGTGGAATAACATTGTAAATCTCTCAATCTTGTGCGTAAAAACTTAAATTTCCAGTTGGAATGTATCGGAAAACATGTATTTCAACTACAATGTGGAGTTTGTTCTTGGAATAAATTAATCCCAACTACGGAACCCTTCATTGTGCGTGGTCGGACACGCACTTGGCCGGTTTTTTTTAAAAAAAAACTCACTTCTTAACTATTACATAAGTACAATAAGGCAAAAGTTTTTGAAAAGGAAGGGCTTGTGGCTAAGTAATAACAGCCGCACGGGTCGATCGATCAGGTTAAGCTACGCTTGCCGCGGTTGGTCCGTGGATGGGTGACCATCTTTACATACCAAGACCCCTCCGTGCCTCGGAAAGCACGCTAAGCCGTTGGTCCCAGCTGTCATTTGCAGATCTTTGACAATCGTTACGGGTCGTCAGAAGCTCGAAAGTCTGACAACCAGTCTTACCAAGGGGTATCGTGTTACCCATTAACTGGGTTGTGGAGGTCAGCTAGGCAGTCGCTACATGTAAAATACTGGTATTCAGCTTTATCCGGTAAGACTGGAAGCCGACCCCAACATGGTTGGGAAAAGGCTAGGCAGATGATGATGAATAAGGCAAAAGTTTGTGTTAGAATACAAACTCCTTTGATAGCCTTCTTTATATTCCAGCAACATTAGATCAGAAAAAATGTAGTAACCTATTGACCGCCACGTTAAAAAAGCAAAAACGTGCCCTCAGCGCCAAGCTACGGATTATTCCTTAAAATCTGTCATGTAGTCGTGACCGTGGCGTGCTGGGCACATTTTGGTCTGTCATCTATACATGACTGTGGCGGTCAAAAAGTTAAAGACTGGCAACACCAGCGCGCTCTACCCTTTCAGATCTGAAAGTCTGAGCTTTGCAAGAGAAACAAATTACAAGCACAAACTAAACAACTGATAACTTTCTAGGTTGTTCTTCAAATCGCCTGCCCAGCTAAGCCAGACAAACGTTACCAACATAACCACAACAGTCCCGGGACATACTCTGGAGAAGCTATCACCCAACACACAGTATGTTATCTGGGTGAAAGCGCACGCCGCAGCCGGGGACTCACAGCCTTCGGAAACTTTGCTAGCCTGGACTGACCCAGCCTACCCAGCGTATGTCGAGGTATGTCTCAAAAATTACCAATCATACCTATGGCTCAGTCTTCATATGCATCAATATTAGTAAAATTACAAGTGTTAGTTTTAACCCATAGTCTTTTAAGGTTAACGCAGGATCTGCCAGTGAAAAACACGTTGAGCAAATAATTTTTACACACAGGGAGTAAGTAACCCAGCATAATAAAAAAGAACGCCTTATTTACTACTTAAAAACCATCCAAGTACAATATATTCAGAATCATTGAATCTAATATATTTTGCCATTACGAGCCTTACTTCGACGCGGCACTGAGGATTTAAATGCAAATTGGCCCTTTTGAGGAGTTATAAGAAAATGTATGAAAATAAAAGCTCAAAGGAAACAGAAATAAAATTTTGAATTGCATTCAAATCCCTTTTATGCAATATGTAAAGGGTGAACAGTCTCGATGGCAATACAGAGCTTCTTGAGGCGGCCATCTTAGATTATTTAAAATTATTTTGTATTTAGATTATTACTTTGCGTAAAATACAGTTCAAAATCAACTAAGTATTTCAATTTCGCAGATCATAATATTTTAGTTTCAAATGCTACTAGCTAGATCATTTCTCCGAAGTTGTTAAACTTACGAAATAGTTGTGGTAGCAATTTGTTACTTGACGATGCTAATAGACAATGTTGATTTTAGTACTGAATATTCCAACCATTTTCTATTAGTTTATCGTTTCGAGTGATCTTGTTTATTAAGCCTCATTTTTCTCCCACCAGCCACCTTCAGTGAACCCCGTGAACCTGGTGGTTGAAGGTTCCAGCATGACTATCCTATGTATCGCCATGGGAACACCCACACCAACCATATCGCTGTACATTTCTGGTAAGCTATGTATAGATTACTTATGAACATCTTAACACTTTACGCGACACTAAACACCCGTAGACGTCATAACAATACAACTTCTATTGTACCTCATTCAATGTCCCGGAAAGTGTTAAGTTACGTAAACGTTTTATTCACACTTGCTGCTAGTTGTTTCGACCGGGCGCCATTTTATTCACACTAGCTAAGACATATGTTTACCAAGTGGGTGCCATTTAGCTACATTAGCTACTACTTATCCCACGTGGGAGCCATTTTATATACTCGCTTCTCCCTGTCTTACTTGGACTCCGTTTAATGTAGACTAGCTAATACCTGTCCCACTTCGGCGCCATTTTATATACACTAATTTCTCTGTCCCACTAGGGCGCCATTTGATGTAGACTAGCAACTCCCAGTCCCACTTGGATGTCATTTTATAAACAATAGCTATCCTGTCCTACATGGGTGCCATTTGGTGTAAACTAGATACTCCCAGTCCCACTTGGGTGTCATTTTAGAAACAATAGCAAACCTATCCCACTTGGGTGCCATTTGATGTAAACTAGCTACTTCCAGTACCACTTGGGTGTCATTTTATAAACAATAGCTACCCTGTCCCACTTGGGTGCCATTTGATATAAACTAGCTACTCCCAGTCCCACTTATGTGCCATTTTATAAACACTAGCTTCCCTGTCCCACTTGGGCGCCAAATTTCATTTTTAGATTGAACAACAAAACACAATAATTACAATTACAATAACATCTAGAAATAAACATGTACATGTTATTTACATTTTAGCACTTGAAACAGAAAATACTAACTTACTTAAATAAAATATAAATTCCCGAAGCATAAAATTAACCATTTTATCTTTCTAACAAAATGTAATTGAATATTATTATGAAAGAAAACGTAAAAGACGTTAGACCGAGACCAGTAATAAGGATACTATAAGACCTAAATAATATAACATCATGCAACACTCAGAAGGCACACTCGTAACAATATGCGAATTGGGAATTCATTCATAGTTTTCAATTATTAAAATTATTATCAAACCGTGATTTAAAATGGTAATGGAACTAGTTTTTGTATGCTACAATCATAAACATGTCAGTTCAAAGCCTACCCGATGTAATATTACTCGATTATTTATTTTAAAATTTTGGAACTACAGTTTTCAATTGACAGTTGTCTCTTAATAGAACTAATACTGTATTTAAATGAAGTCACTGTTTATTTTATTTATGTTGTCGTTTCTATTTATGTACTCGTATGACACTCAATACCAGTTGTATGCCATTATATCTGGAGGAACATAGGCTCCTAAAACACAGGCTTTAGGCCTAGATTAGTAGGCATAAGTTTGCCCTTTAATGTGACTCTTTTGCATTTCTTTATTCCTTGTGTACTTAGTTTAAGTATGTTTTTCAAAGTGTACAAATAAACATTTTATTTAAGTCGTAGCTAGCTATTACTTGAAAGCACGGGCTATTCCCGTGATTTCACTCCCATTCAAGTAGAACACTTGCCGTATCGGGATAAAAAATATCGCATACTATCAGCTGCGCCCGCGTAGGTTTTTCTAAAATAAAAGTAGCCTAAGTTACTCCTTATAACATCAGCGATCTGCCTGTGAAAGTCCCGTCAAAGCCGTTTCATAAATTCGCCGGAACGTACAGACAGAGAATAATTTTAATATTTTTTTTTTTTTATATTTTATGTACCGTATATACTTTCATATGCATTTAGTAAAAAGCTGTTATTTTGACATAACAAACAGACACTTGAATTTTATTTGTTTGTATAGATACTGTACAAGCGTGACTGACTGAGAAGTTCTTGACAAACTTTAAGTTTATAATATTATTTAGGATTTACTTGAATATTTTCATCTCGCTCATTTGAACGCGAGACCATTATTTTTTTTTTTTTTGGATGGGAAATCATCAAATAACTTCTCCCGCTCTGGGCGGAGTGAGAGAGGGAGGGTATGTCAGACTCTTACTGACTAAAACCCACCCGTATTCCTTCCGTTGCCTGTGTCGCCAGGGGCCTCGGTGACCCATTAGTACCTTCCCGCGACCCCGGCAGGCATCGGCCCTAGTGGACCCCTACATTTGTGCAGACGACATCTCTTTGAGGCGCGCGTGGAATACAACGCGCCGTCGACCCGGGCCTGGTCCTTACCGGACGGTGAGCTACCCATTGCTCACCGTCCGCAAGCCCGCGCCTACGGTGGCCGGAAATCCGCCCGGGATTCCCGACGCCCAGGGCGTCTCCTGCGGCGACTAGGGGCGAGAGGGCGCGAAATTTGCCTTTCCCGAACGCGAGACCTTGTGTTTGCACTTTAGGTAGATTGAACCTTCTGTACATTATTCAGCTGTGGTAACAAGGCCACTGTGGGATCTTGCCTCGGGGACTGGCGGCAATCGTTTTCCAATACAACGTCGCTTTATGTTGATTGACTTCATGATTGACCTTGGATTATTGATTTCTAAAACAATGGCTTCTGTCACAATATTTAATAAAGTGGATTATTGTTCTTCGATTGTTTTCTAGCAAAATTAAAAGAAGTTTGAAAACTTTTCTATTTTTGTAATAGGTATGATTTTTTTAATCGACTTCAAGCTCCGGTGTTTAACGAGTTGAACAATTACCGGTTCTCTTTTAAAAGTTAGAAGTAATATCACTTACACCAATAAAGGCACAAGTATTTTTTTCGAGATGATCCAGTTTGGTTTTTATTAAGGCGCTGACAAGACCCATTTGACCAAAATAGGCTTCTCTTAAGAAAGAAAATTGCCAAATCTGTACAGTTTGTGGTAGCGGAAAGAATATATGTTAATTTTGAACATATTTCCCAGAACTTGGTTGTCACCAAAACACGTTTTGAAAAAAAAATCTCAATACAAACTAACGTCAAACTAACCTCTTACCTTGAGTTCTAATCCAAAATATCTGTAATAAATATCAACATACATTACGTATTTAATTAATAACAAGTACGTCTTATTCTAATGCAGAACTTGGTTGTTTTTTATTTTCGATTACTCAACTCAATTCTGAGTAAATAGATAATTACTTCATATTTTGCAATAAATTACAAGCGTTTTGTCGTCGCGCTTCTCTTTATTTTCTATGCAATCTGACAGTGACCGCGGTTTAGGTGTTGTCAGCGTCTTAATGGCAGTATTTTCTTTACGTTTGAAGTCTTTTCATAGTGGTTTTCTACTGTATAACGGAATTCCCTATAGGAAGTCAACAAATATTCATTTTTTAATTATATATTTTTTATTGTACACCACAAAAATACATACAAAAAATAAATCAAACACTACAAAATATACAATGGGCGGCCTTATCGCTTTCTGCGATCTCTTCCAGGCAACCATGGGATAGACAGTGATTTACCCGGACATAAAGTGGGGCTGTCGTTGGTGTAAAAAATAAATAGATGCAATATACTAAAATTGAGACACAGAAAATCCTCCCATACATTGATATACGTCACGGTCAATTCTGCACATGCAAATATAAGTTGGTCGACTATTACTCGTTAACTTGTAAAGGCTAGCTGCTACAGTTTTCCTTTTAACTTCGTTATATATACTACTGCCATTTATTTTTTCACATATCCAAAAACAACAATTTAACTGGCAGGGCGGGGGACACTTAACTCTAGCAAAAATTAGCAGTATAAATTGCTAATTTTTGTTAGAGTTAAGTGTCGGTCCCCCGCCCTGCCAGTTATTTTTTTCGGAATGGTATATTTTTTTCTCGTCTATCCCATATCGTTGGATAACCATTTTTCGATAAAATATACCATTCCGACTTTACGTGCAAATGCAACTTACAATTTTTTGCAAAACTTATCCAAGCTTAGGTCTTTAACAAATACTCTTCCTCTCTCAGGTCGTCTTGTTCGTCAAGAGGTGACTCGCCACATGGTCACCGTCATCCACAACGTTACACGAGACATGGACCAAATATCCTGCTACGCTGACAACGGATACGGAACACCCATGCAAGCTTCCAGGAAGATTAATATTTCACGTAAGTTCCACATCCTAGATTCTTAAAATCTGTAAATAATTGACAAGAAGCTTTAAATAGAGTACTAAATTGGAATGTATACCTCATTTTAAAGCAAAACAGTAACGCAATCTACGACGCCCGCCTTTTGCGTGTTTTGCCCTTTTTAGCATGTCAACTAATAAATTATTTGTTAACCGAGAACATGATCAAGATTCTAGTTAAAATACAACATAGTAACAGACTCGGCGGCTGACCAAGTGGCATAGCATGGCAAAGGATTTTCGTAAGGGGAAATGATTTTGTTATACCCGTAACACTCTTTCCGTTGATATAGTCACAAGGGGACTTGAACATCCCGCGGAAGGCTCGACATACAAATGTTAATACTTTGTCGTGCCATGCCTCCTCGTTCCGACTACTGAGCACCGGCCTTAAGGCGCTGACAACACCCAATTGACCAAAATAGGCTTTCCTTCAGAAAAAAAAAATTGCCAAATCTGTATAGTTTGTGGTAGCGGAAAAAATATATGTTAATTTTGAACATATTTCCCTGAACTTGGTTGATACCAAAACACGTTTTGAAAAAAATCTCGATACAAACTAACGTTAAACTAACCTCTTATCTTGAGTTCTAATCCAAAATATCTGATTAAATATCAACACACATACGTTACGTATTTAATTAATAACAAGAACGTCTTATTTGAATGCAGAACTTGGTGGTTTTTTATTTTCGATTACTCAACTCAATTTTGAGTAAATAGATAATTGCTTCATATTTTGCAATAAATCACAAGCGTTGTGTCATCGCGCTCCTCTTTCTTTTCTATGCAATCTGACAGTGCCCGCGGTTTAGGTGTTGTCAGCGTCTTAACCTAATCAATGTCCACGCTTCATGTTTCCACACAGATGTACCCACAATCCAAGCCTCCGGCATCACGATGGCTGCAGCTGGTGACGCTGTCATCCTGGAGTGCCGAGTGGAAGCCCTCCCTAAACCCACCATCGCGTTCTGGAGAGACCCGAACGGAAGAACACCTGTCATTGATGGACCTAACTACACTATACAGTTGTTGGCTGATCCTGAGGTAGGTTGAACAGCATCCTAACTGCTAACACATTTCAATCAAAATCCGATGAATTTTGAAGGAAATTCCTAACCCATTGCTTCTTAAGTTTGAAAAACTCTTTCGTTGGACAACGTAAATCGAGCAATGAATGCTGTTTAATTGTCAAAATTAAATGCCATTGTAAGTGTGCTACGCAATTACCACGCAGATTTCGTCACACATTTTTTTACACAAGTAAAATAAAACCGTACAAATACTTAATGCCTGAGGCATTTTCTACAAGTCAACCTTAGGGCTTGTCCAGAAAGGGCGAATCACGCGCGAGTTGAGGGTCTGGCGTTATGCACGCGATTTACGCGCGTATTTTGAATTCGCGCGATGCTTGTGGACGCGATGTATTCGTGCCTAGTATCTCAATAGCGCGCGAATGAATTCGCGCGAAACGTTTCGCGACGAATTCGCTTCTTCTGGACAAGGTCTTAGGGTGATGTAGAGACAAAACATGTCAGGTGCAACATAAGGGATAGATCGAAAATAACTATACAGTAATTGTATTTTATACTTATCTATTATTGAATAAATACATAGATATATTATAGGGCTCCCACACAAAACTGCGAATTCGCATCGCATTGCAAAAATCTGCGAGCTCGATGTCATTTTATTATATTATTTTATTCGATGCGGCGTCGTATCGCATCGCATCGCAGTTTTGTGTGGGAGCCCATACACAGAATAAGCTTTGTCAGGAGAAATAACGATCGGTAGTGGAGAAAGAGTATCTAGCAAATCAGCGCTGGGATGTTTCTGCCAACTTCTTACGTATATGTTCACGTGCCTTCATTTAAAAGACAACCGACTCATTGCCGTCCTGATGTTCACAGGAAGCCCATTCCAAAGAAAGAAGAGTTAATAAACTCAGAATGGTCGATTTTATTATTTAAAATGTTTTTTTATACTCTTGTTACTTACGTTACTTGTTAAAAATATGATTGACGTGTAAAAGTGTTGTACAAACCTACTTACAGAAATAAAAATCATTTATCATTTACTTTAATTGGTGTGCGCGTCTTAGTTCTATCTACGACACTTATTTTGATTTTCATTTAGCAACTTTGTGATAATATCTAATAGATAAAAACAAAATACAATGTCAATCATCTCATGTACTGTAACAAAATAGATATTCTTACTGGATTTAGCATTCGGTTTAGTAGTCATAGTCAGGCTCTAAATGTCAACTGATTTAACCTCAAGATATTCATATCTTCAATAGTTGGGTTACAAAGGTCCGACATTACTGTATCTTTGTGTAAAATACTGATAACCATCCTCTCTGATTAAACTCGAACACGATACCGACATCCTTTAGATAAAGACTTGAAGATAATAGCGTCTCAAGTTATCAAATCACAGTATCACGGTATTTCAATTATTTATAAGCTGCCCAACTTTCTCGATCCCCGAAATGGTACAAAGGGTGCATACGAAAGCCGTTTTGATCCTTGTTAACAGTTTGCGTCACAAAGTTTCCAATAAGGCGGTAGTTTCCTCCATAAAATGATACAACGAACGATCCGACGCCAAAACTTCTCTGGCATCTAAACTTTTCACAGTTACTGCTCGAACCTCCGTGTTACAGCAGCTCTCGGTGGTTTGAGCCGCAAGTTACTAGATATTTTGTACTTTAGTTATTTGTTATGGGACTGAATCTTTTCTGCCACAAATTCAAATACTTATAGTAGATTCGCGTACTTAGTTATTTTCTCTAGTATATATTTGTAAGTACGTTCATAATAGCCTAGTTTATCATTTGTGACTGCTACAGATATAGCTATATATAAGCGGGCACGCCCTTTGTGCTTGGAGGCTTTTATTTGGGTATTAAGTTCAGTTTACGTTTTTATCTCTGCTTGAGAATAGTTTTCGGTGTTTTTCTTTTTTTTTTTTTTTTGTTGGTATAGTGGTGTGCTAGCTGACATATGTAATAATTTAATGTTTTATGTTGCACGTAATGTAAATTGTTTTGCATACTGTTGTATAGAATCCCTTTTTTTTTCTAACTGAACAGACAGCTGTGCTGCTGGGGAGTTTGTTGGCCACTTCTTCTTCCCAGCTAAGGCACTAGGAAGTGGTGAAGGGTGGGCGTTTTGGGGGACTGTCTTATGTAATTTTGTTGTTCGAAAAGTACTGATTCTCAGCTTAGTTTGAATTAATGACTTTTGATTTTGATTTCATATTTCTGTGTCAAGTTTTTTCTTTTTTATAAAATTTTGCTATAGTCTTTAGGGTTCCATGTGGCCGAATGAAAAAAACGGAACCCTTATAGGAATAAGGGTTCCGTTTTTGATATGTCCGTGTTTGATGGTCCATTAGATTCGGAGCTAATGTACTGGGACAGAGAGATAGAGAGACAGACACACGGGTGAAGGATCACTCGTGTGTCTAATCTGAATCTAATGGACCAATGAAGTTCAAATTACCCCTACATACCAAGACCCCTCCGTGCCTCGGAAAGCACGTTAAGCCGTTGTACCCTGTGAATCCAAAACACTGTATCTATAGATACAGTGTTTTGAATTAACAACGTTCATTCGATTTCTCTGAGCCTGTTTCATGTTATCACATTCATAGTTTTTTTAGTTTGTATGAAAAGTTCTGAGATATTACAATGCAAATTACACTGTATTTACTTATAACTACAGGCCTAAAATAGAAAAACACGGCAATTGAAGATGCAGTGTATTGTCAAAATAATCTCCGCGCGTTGTAGAGATACAGTGTCTTGTCAAAACAAAGTTAAAGGGCTAGCGCGACGCGGGCGCGCCAATCAGAGTAAGGCCGGGCGATCGATCTCAATGATTATTGGTCGATCTTGCAGAAAGCGACGGCGGCGGGAAAATTTGTTAATTTTTGCGTCGGTTTGTTGACAAATTGCTTACGCGCCGCACCGTGATTGACAGTTGTCGTTTCTTTCCGGAGTAATTAGTGTATTAATGTGATAATAAGTTCTAATAATGAGTGGTTATCGTAATAAATTGTTGAGAAAGTTATCCCAAAAAAATCTGAAATATTACAATAACTCTAGTTCTGCTACAATGGCGTCAGAACTAAACAGTGATGTCCAAAAAGAAAAAGATACAAACATGGACACTCCAAGTCTCTGTGTACCTTGTGATGACCGTATGGACTCAAGTATAGACTGTCGTGTTATCAGTCCTTTAATCCCATTAAATAAATCTGAGTAGGTACTATCCAAGCTTGTGTGAAGAAATAGGTGAAGGGATCTACTCAGAATTATTAGCTGTAGTTACGTCTTCAATTTCGCAGGAATATTTAGAAGCCTCAGAATCGGTTCCCAATAACTAAGACAGTAATCCTAAATCGCAAGCAAGACATGATTTTGTCAAAATCACTACAAACGCCATTATATAGCATCAACCATATCGCGAAAATACGGACATGCTTGTCCCACGAACCACCAACATCAGGCAGCCACGTTTAACTAGTGATATCGACTGGGACAAAATTGTACCAATGACTGAAGTTAATTGTGTGCATTCAACGCGTAGTATTACGAGTAACGGCAAGTCAAATGATATAGAAAACCAAGAAAATATAGAAATTTTACAGCTTAAAAGGCAAAGAGATTGAGAGACCCGAAAGATATTCTAGAAAATCAGAAAAAGAAGCATCCAATAAAACCACCTTGCAATAACAGCTATAAGAAGTCATGTACTGAACACATAGATGAATTGAAAAGAGAAGAAATACATTAACAGTTTTGGAGTATGGACAGATAAAGGCGTCGTGATTTCTTGTCTAGACAGGTAGAAAAGTTACCAACTGCTATCAAAACTGCTGGTTATAAATCAAAAAGACGTAACACTTTAGTCTGGACAAGTTTGACAAGAAAAGACGCGCAAAAACTATCCGGTGAAATTGCAACTGGTAAAAGCGATCTACTCCATTCATTAGCAAGAGAAGGTGAAGCAAGGGACATAAGTGAAATTAAAAAAAGAGCATTGTTACTGCTGTGCAAGTCTATGCCTCAAACAAGGTCAGTATTTCATAAAAATCTTGTTGTATAATACTCCGGTGAAACTGACATTCTGAAGGTTTATTTTAATATAATGTTTATTTTTTCCATTTTGTTTCTCTTAACACTAAGATTAGGTCTGAACTATTACACTATCTTTAAAGAACTGTAAGACTGACTTAGTAAAAGTTAATTTGGATAGAAGGTACCTTATGTTAAGATTTTCTATTGATTTTCAAGTTCCTAAATGAAACTGTAAGACTGATTCTAACAGTTGAAAATGTTATTTTTTTAATTTCATTCACTAAATAAAGCAATAGTTATGATGCTGCCAGATTGATTTTGTTAATTTGGCTTATATAAGTTTTTTGACAAAATATAAAAAGTTGTTTACTAATTTAATAAACTCGTTTGTTATTTATTTTACAATTTCTAATACACTTTGATTCAGTTTACTCCCATGTAATAAAAACCGACTATAACTCCCAATCATATATTTTTAGGCCCTGTTTTACCAAGTCAATACACTGTAACTCTAAAATACAGTGTATTGCCTTAACAATTTCTTCCTTCGCTTCTGACGACTATTACGGCAACACAAGTTATCCACGATAATTAATGATCTATATTTTACACATATATAAAACATACTGTGCTTGATAACTCATAAAATTACCTTTAACTTGATACCAAACACTAAATACTTTGCAAAGAAAATTTTGGAGTAATCTTCGAAAAACTGAAAAAAAATGGATCGTAATTTTCTTCAAAATTGGTTATTCGTAGTTACAGTGTATTGGATTCACAGGGTACCGTTGGTCCCGGCTGTTATTTGTAGATCTTTGACAGTCGTTACGGGTCGTCAGAAGCTCGAAAGTCTGACAACCAGTCTTACCAAGGGGTATCGTGTTACCCAGTAACTGGGTTGTGGAGGTCAGATAGGCAGTCTCTCCATGTAAAATACTGGTATTAAGCTGTATCCGGTAAGACTAGAAGCCGACCCCAACATAGTTGGGAAAAAGGCAGGCAGATGATGATCAAATTAAATGATTTTTTGATATGGGGTCACTTTTGGGAGACAAATATGAGATTTTTTAAATGGTTTTCAAACTGTACCGTATGACATATCAAATAAAAGGTCTTAAAGAGGGTCTCAAGTATATTTAATTTATAATAAATCGTTTTAAAATTATATAAGTAAATAGATGAAAATGTACCCTTATCTCCGAAACTACAAAGCCTACAATAAAAAAAAATAGTTCTGTACTTATTGATTACAGGAAAATCTATAAGAAGTGTTAATGGTCTTAAAATAACATGGTAAATCGGTCTTGTGAGTGTTAAGTTTATTCTTGGAATAAATTTACCCGACCTACGGAGCCTTTCATTGTGCGTGGCCCGACACGCACTTGACCGGTTTTTTTTATTCAAATTCAAATTCAAAATGTTTATTTGCAAAGAAAACATAGTTTACAAGAGAAGATATTACAACCTTTAAATCATTGTATTCTGCCTGTAAGCAAGCGTGCACATTATTTATGTTTAAATGTCATAAATTGATAATTATTATGCAAATTATATTATTATTAGTTCATTATTATTACATAATCATTACATTATTATCACACAATATTATTACACACAAATGTCATTAATTAATTTATAATAGATTCATTAATTAATACTCTGAACAAATATTTTTATTGTGATTCTCTGTCGAAATCCTGTGCTGTAACTTACCTTGACCCAGCATATTTAGTTTTAACAAAAATAGTCAGATACTGTCTTGAAATAATGGTTTATATTCGCCGAAACATTTTTTTTTATCTTACTATCTGGCTTGAAACTCCATGTACATCCAGCACACGGAAAAAAGGATCTCTTCAGCGAGAAATATCAACATTCTCAGAAAAATTGTTTCAATCCAAGTAAATATTTTCTTAACTGTAAATGTACTCAGTCCAAGAAAACCTGTTTACTCAAATTAAGAATAATAAATACTTCGTTTTTATTCTTGACTTAAGCAAATATTTTTGATTCAAGACTATAATAATCTTAATTGAAGAAAATATTCTAAGAGAGAAATAATATTATTAAAATTAAACTTAATAATTCTTCATTTAAGTATAATGTCTTCGAAACTAAGACAACTTTTTACTTCATTCAAGAATATATTGTTTTCCCCATATATGAATCAATATTTGTCTTGACCAAAAGGATGTTGTCTTAATTTAAGACATCATTTTTTTCCACGCAGACAGCACCGAAATGGCTAAATGTTTTAATTTTCCCCCAGGAACAAACCAAGTACACAATGCGCCTAATAATAAAGAAGATAGCAGAAACAGATGAAGGAGACTACTTCTGTCATGCAGAGAACGCGTTCGGCAAGACATTGAGGCCTGTCTCCGTGAGACTACGCCCTACCATGCCGCATCACAATGTTACTGAATGCTGCACACAAGTAAGTAGATTTTATCTTTTTGAAATAATAATCTTTGCAGATTTGTTCGTGCCTTCTTTTTTTTTTTTGGTTGGGAAATTATCAAATAACTTCTCCCGCTCTGGGTGGAGCAGGAGGGTGGGTGTATGAGACTCTTACTAACTAAAACCCACCCGTGTTCCTTCCGTTGCCTGTGTTGCCAGAGGCCACGGTATCCCTTTCGGACTTTCGCGCGACTACGGCAGGCAACGGTACTAGAGGAAATTTGGTTTTACCTGGCAGGTATTTAACATAGCCAAGAAATAGTCTTCCATTGATCAAATGACTTGCAAAGTTTACCTTGGACATTTATTTATCTATTTATTTATTTAGGTTAACCAAACAATTGTTTACACTATATACATTTCTGATTTAATGATTAGAGTAACATTTACAAGTGCAACAATTAATTATAGGTTAACACCACATGCACAGAAAACGGCTTTACATAACATATTTATAAATTATTGAAATTAGAACATTTACATACAATGAATAAGTAATTCAAAACAATAATAAAGAAAAATTATAATAACATTCAATGCTGTATACTACATATAAAATAAAATAAAAAATAAAAAGAATCATTGGCATGGGATTACCTACTGATTAAATTATAATTGATTAAATTGATTACATTATGATTAATTATTAATTGAATTATGAATAAAGATATTGACCATAAATAGATAATAAAATTAAATCAAAAGAATAAAATTGTGTCAAAAGAATAAAATGACATTACTGACATCGGTAAACATCGTGAGTAAACCAGCACCCTAATTGCGTAAGATAATTTCAATCACAATCCGAAGGTTTTGAAGGTAATTGCAAATCCATTGCTTCAGATGTTTGAGAAATTTGTTTGCTCAACAACGTTTATAACACAAAGAACGTGTCTGGCTGAACTGAAAATGAATGGCATTGCGATCGATTGCTATTTTATGTGTGCAACTACCACGCTGGACGTCGTCAACCCGTCTTCAAGCAAGCGTCCTGATCAATGCTCATACCTTCTCTGTAAAAGAAGAGACCTTGGCCAGGGCCAGGCACTGCAGGCAGTAGGACATTACTAGACTGGTATTATTATTATTATTAACACCAGGGAGAACCAATATGTCTATAGACCTGCTAATTTCACATCCTCATATAACATTTCCGTCAAACTCGAATCCTAAATAAATCCAAGCCAATTCTAATTAGGAAACCCACAGCAAACTAATCCAGGGTGACAACTTCAACCTTAAAATAGAGGTTCCAGCTGCTTCACCAAAATAGCCCGTCTGGTATCGCACCATCTAAATATAAACTAAGGAGAAACTGTAACCACGCCACGACTGCTCTTTGAAAACATTAATTTTGGAAGCCTTCCGATAATTTGATGTCTTTGGGACTTCAATAACGAAGTTCGGCTTATTTGTAAGTTTGATACGCGAAGTTGTTAATGCAAGCGTGTCTTTGTTACGATACTTGGGTTAGTTTTGTTAAGGAAGGCTGGAAAACATGTTTTGCTTTGTGAATGGAAATTGTTTTTTGTCGGTTTTTGCGAATCGAATTTCGATATTCGTGGTTTTGGCGACCAGTGTTCAGTCATTCATTTCGTTGTATTCAAATCTGAGTGTCGTAAAAAAATATTTGGGCTATGTTGTAAATAAAAAAAAAATGTGATACTCGAATTCAGTTAAGACGCTGACAACACCTAAACCACGGTCACTGTCAGATTGCATAGAAAAGAAAGAGAAGCGCGATGACACAACGCTTGTAATTTATTGCAAAATATGAAGCAATTATCTATTTACTCAAAATTGAGTTGAGTAATCGAAAATAAAAAACAACCAGGTTCTACATTAAAATAAGACGTTCTTGTTATTAATTAAATACTTAACGTATGTTGATATTTAATGCAGATATTTTGGATTAGAACTCAAGAGGTTAGTTTAACGTTAGTTTGTATCGAGATTTTTTTTTTCAAAACGTGTTTTGGTAACAACCAAGTTCTGGGAAATATGTTCAAAATTAACATATATTTTTTCCGCTACCACAAACTATACAGATTTCGCAATTTTTTTTTCTTAAGATTAGACTATTTTGGTCAATTGGGTATTGTCAGCGCCTTAAAATCTAAAAAATCGCGCGTCGGCGACCCGTTCGCTAGATATACAATTTTGAAATACTCTTTTTTTGCGTCTAGGCGGTACTGGTCTGTTGCTTTACTCAATACTCAATTACTTATTGCATTCCATATGTATTACATAGATGGTATATAAAAGATCAATATGGACCCTTTAAAATAGAACTCAGGCAGAATTCTGCCTGAGTTCCCCAGCCAGTCTCTACTGTCTCAAAACTCGTCTCAAAATATTCGTTTAGAAACTTCACGTCTCCCCCACTTGTGCAGATGAACGTGTCGTCTTCGTGCATCGACGCGTGCAGCTTCCACTTGGACATGGACAACATCATGGACCGCCCCGAGTGCATGGACGACTTCGACAAGCTCATGAAGTGTGCGGCTGATGGATCTGGTAAGTTTACATTAATAATTGCAACCCAGACATAAATATTTCACATCGATTCTCGATCTCAGTCACGATACATGATATGATATTTTATGATAATATGTGATTTTTTATTTCTTTAAATTGGTTGAAAAAAACACTATTAGCCATCAAAATAAATAATAATGTTTTAAAACTAAATGAGGTCGTATGTAAGCCATGTCTGTGTGACCGACTCCTTCAAAAGCTCGACGTGACATGTTAACGCGTACGGTAGGGTTGATAAAACTGAATGCGCGCGCGCTTTCTCTACCAAATGAAAAAAGAATCACGTAAATCGGCCTAGTAATCACGAAAACATATTATATGTTATTTAATAAAAACATGAGGGGTATGTGGCTAAGTAATAACAGCCGCACGGGTCGTTCGATCAGGTTAAGCTACGCTTGCCGCGGTTGGTCCGTGGATGGGTGATCATCTTTGCGTACCAAGACCCCTCCGTGCCTCGGTAAGCACGTTAAGCCGTTGGTCCCTGCTGTCATTTGTAGATCTTTGACAGTCGTTACCGGTCGTCAGAAGCTCGAAAGTCTGACCAAGGGGTATCGTGCTCCACAACTCAGTAACTGGCTTGTGGAGGTCAGATAGGTCGCTCCATGTAAAATACTGGTATTCAGCTGTGTCCGGTAAGACTGGAAGCCGACCCCAACATAGTTGGGAAAAGGCTAGGCAGATGATGATTTAATAAAAAAATTAAAAAAACACGTCTAGAAAATCCGCCAAATGCATAGGCTACTCCTCCTTTTTTAAGTCCATTAAAATAAATATAATCCTCTTGTGCCTATAGCTGCCAACCGAATTATGTACATCATAAAATTTATATAATTAATAAAATGTAATTAATGTAATATTAGTTACTATTATATACATTTATTAGGAAATACTTTCGGTTAAATTTTGTAAAAAATGGCTATTGTAAATATTGTTTATTTTTTATTTATTTATTTATTTAACAGTTTATGTACACACATATAAACAGACAAGAAGAAAGGAACAGAAAAATACGTACAAAGGTGATGCTTATTTCTAATGAAATCTCTTCCAGCATACCTGCGATAGGACAGTAGACAAAGAGATGTAGACAACGTGTGTAAGGTAAAAGAGAAAACAAAATACATAAAAACAAAATAAAACCATTCACTAATTTAATTATACAATAAGAGAATATACTTACATAAATATATACTTCTAAAATAAATATCACTAAAATACTTATAATTAATAGTATAAAATAATAAATACATAATATGCAACTATGGCAAAGTGGAAAGATAGTGTTCTTTCACTCTTCTTTTAAAAACAGCAACAGTTTGGCAGTCCCTAATGTCAGGCGGAAGTGAATTCCACAACCGAACCGCGTGCACAGTGAAGGAGTAGGAGTAGAAGTCGGTAGAGTGGGGAGGGGATTTAAGGAGATTAATGATTATAAAAATGGTGATTTGTTTCCTTACCAACGAAATGAGTTTTATTTGATTTTTTCGAGTGACAAATCACTCGAAAAAATCAAATAAAACTCATTTCGTAAAAAGCTTTCTTGTGTGATAACCGATAACTGATAAGAATATATTCAAAAATATATTCTTATCAGTTATCGGTTATCGATTATATCGGAAGAAAGCATTTTCGAAAGGTGCCATTTTTTTTACTTGAATGTATGCCAAACTTAAGTGGCAGTGGGCAGGGCACATTGCTCGCAGAACAGATGGCCGATGGGGCCGAAAGGTTCTGGAATGGCGACCGCGTACCGGAAGACGTAGCGTTGGAAGGCCTCCTACAAGGTGGACTGATGACCTTGTAAAGGCCGCAGGAATCCGCTGGATGCGGGAAGCACAAAACCGGTCGAAGTAGCGGTGCTTGGGGGAGGCCTATGTCCAGCAGTGGACGTCTTTCGGCTGAAATGATGATGATGATGATGATGTATGCCACCACAAATCTGACGTATTGGCAAGGTACTGGACAGCATTGTGTTGCAGAACAATTCCATTAACGGTGTCTGCTTTGTATCTCAAGGGATATAACTGTCTTTTTAGGGTACTGTACGTCAAAAAGAAAAAAAACGGAACCCTTATAGGACCACTCGTTTGTCTGTCTGTCTGTCCATCCGTCCGTCACAGCCGATTGACTCCGAATCTACTGGATCGATTAAGATGAAATTAATACACATATGAATTTCTGTAACCCAAACATGGACGTGTAACGTAAATAAATGAACTTTGATTATGAGTGTCAATTTTGGGGGGCAAATTAGAAAATGCTATACAAAACTTTTGCAAACTGTACTGTATGACATATAAAATGAGCGGGCTTGTTGTGAGGGTCTAAAATATTTTTTTTTTTTATAATTTTAAAATAAAAACTTTTAAAGTTATTTTAGAAAATAGATAAAAACTGACTATTCCCCCCTTATTTCCAAAAATTGTTCGTTACTTATACATTACAGGAAAACCTATAAGAAGTCTATGGTGTTAAAATAACATGGTTTATATATATTCTTTATATTCTCCGTACAGACTTACACACAACTTACATTTACATAACATGTTTTTAACTACAATGTTAAATTTGGTCTTGTGATAAAAAAGCATGCTAGATAACATAATCATTGTACGGAACCGTCAACACGCCAGCTCAAAATCAAAATCAAAATCAAAAGTCATTTATTCAAACTAGGCTGAAAATCAGCACTTTTCGAACGTCAAAGTTACATAGGACAGTCCTCCAAAAATGCCCGCCCTTCACCACTTCCTAGTGCTTTAGCTGGGAAGAAGAAGTGGTGGAACAAACTCCAACTCAACTCGCACTTGCCCGGTTTTTTTTCTTTCTCCTATGTAGTTAGCCTAACTTGGTCAACATTATCTTCGTTCGTTAATGTTAACATTACCGCTGTCCGCGTGCAGACCACCGCAGCTGCTGCGCGTCGTGGGGCGTGCCGCGCAACTGCCTGGAGCTGTGCCGCGGCGGCGCCGTGCCGCGCGCCTGCGCGCTGCAGCACGCGCGCCGCGCGCTCGCCTGCTTCCGCGACTCCGGCGCGCGCCTGCCCGGCCCGCCGCGCGCGCTCGCGGCGCACGTCGCGCCCACTCCGCACTCCGTGCTACTGAGGTACGTACGAAACAAGCTTTAACTTGCTCCTCTTGAGGGTAACAAAGAAAAGAAAGAAAGAAAGAAAAATATTTTATTTGGGACACGCACAAGAAATACAAAATTAAAAAAAGAAGCATTTAAAACTAAACTTCGAATAAACAAAAAACAACAAAGAAAATCAATAAAAACGACTTGTGCGATGCCAAAAAGGCTCCTATCTTAGCATCATGCTGCGATATTTAAAAAATAAATACCGCAGCGCTGATATTCTGATAGGGCCCGATATGGTGAGTACAAGATGTATAGACCATCGTCATCATTAGAAACGCGTCTACTAGACAAAGGCCTCTTCCAAGCATTGCCATAATGAAAAACTTCTGCACTGCACATTAATCCTAATAAGACTTAATGTCAAAATCCATTGTATGCGTCCATTGTTCATTGTATCCATTGTATCCTTAATAGGATTAATGTCAAAATCCATTGTCGCTTAATAAAGCGAAGAAGGTTTTAGAATATTGTCTAATTCAAGTAGCCCAAAACTTTTGCGACTCTGAAATTTGGTATCGAGTATTGAATACTAGATACCAAATTTCAGAGACGCAAGACTAAAAAGTTCTAGTCTTATGTAAAACCCACTCAAAATTCGAAAAACGATTTTTTTATATTTTCCTAACGCTCAAATTAACTCGCAACAGCTGGGAAGCTCCTCTCAAGAACCCTCAAACAGTTTACTTATACCGAGTATTCTGGAGGGCGTACGGCGCCAAAGTGCCAGAGAAGCTGGACACCAGCGAGACCAGCGTGGTGCTGACTGGTCTGCAAGACGATGTGCGCTACGAGTGCGTTGTCAAGGCAGCTAACGATGTTGGTGAGTACAACCAACGTGAAGAAACTACAGATGTTGGTGATAGTTTAAACGGAATCAACACCAAGGTTTAAAGCAAAAAGACATGATAAAATCCAATTTAAGTTACCAAACCAAAATTGGTAAAGTACTTGGACATGTCAAAAGTCAAAAACTTTTATTGCGAAATAAGTGTACAACCCCCAAATATGTTGTATGTACCCCAAATATTTTCCCTGAAATGACTGATTGCAGAGAACTTTTGCCAAGTCAGTGTCTCAATTTGTCAAAATTGGCCACAAGCTGTAACTTCGAGATTTCAAGACTCACCCTTAAAGTTTCATTAAGTTTAAAATTTAACAAAAATTTTAACAAAAAAATTTTAACAAAAATTTAACATTACCGTTTAAAATTTCGTCAGTTGTCGTCTTAATTAAATCCTTCATAACATATCTTGATTTCGTTCCCGCAGGCACATCCTCCCTCAGCCAGCCGATAATGTTCACCACGGCCGGTCAAGAGGCGGGCGCGGCGGCTGCGCCGGTGAGCGGTAACAGCGCGGCGTCCGCTGTGGGCGTGGCCGTCGCCTGCGTGCTGGTCGCGGCTATATTGTTGGCTGCTGGCTTTTATTATAGATATAGGAAGGTAAGGATTCATATTTCGATGAAATAAACCAGAAACCTTGGATATGGAAGTAAAAACGGAGTTTGCACAGAGAAAAATCTTCGTTTCTTGATAATGTCTTGTGTCATTCTTAACAACAAAGACACAAGTCATTATCAAAAAACACATGTTCGAATATCAATTTGAAATGTTTTTGCCAACTAAAAAGTTTCACATCATAAACCGAAATGCCATCCATATAGATTTTCATCTACTGCGATCTGATGGTAAGCCGTAGAAAGATCGAGATCATTAAAATGGCTTTCACAAATAGCAATATTACAATGTTAATGCAATGTTTCAGCTACCGTCTTACTCTTACTGACTGGGTAATGTTTTTACTTCGGCATGAACTATTCTCGAAGTGCATGTTCGAAAAGAGTTTTTGGTTACAACCGGACTAGTTCAATCCTATCTCTTCAAGTTTTTTTTGTTATTTACTAAAGCAACTTTTTTTTTCCAGAATCTTAGACTTAAAGCTCAAGGAGGTGTAGCATTTGAAAACCCGAGCTACCTCAGGGAACCAAATCCTGACACAGCCGTCAACGTAAGTCATCACATATATATATATTCATTTTATTCTTCCAAAATAAGTACTTCTTTGAAGAGTTACAACTTAAATTGGATATGCAAGCCTGGTTATTTACTGACTATAGATTATTGGACTAAAATAAACATCTTCTTCAACAGGGCACAATACCAAACGGCACCGCCAATGGCTCAAACGGCAACGGCGTCGCACCAATGGCGAACGGCGTATCAAACTCCGCAGCTTGGAGACAAGAGACCCTCAACAACCCTGGAACCACGATCTCTAACGCACGGGAAGTGGATCCCTCGTTGTACGAGGAGCTGAAGCTCGGTCACGATGGCGCAGGGTTCAAGAGACTGAAGCCATAGCCCGAGACAGCGCGCCGCTCCCCGCTCCGCTCGCCGCGACTGTCGTCGCCGCGCGTGGCGCCGCGCTACTGAGCGCGGAGGGGCCGCGCGGCGCGCACGGCACCGCTCGCTCGGAGAACGGACCGTTACATGTAGGAACAGAAGGACTGATGACGCGTGTTCGGAAACAAAAGAAAACACATTATTTAAACGAAGAAGTTTTAGCTTCAATGGTGTCTTAGGGGCCATTTCCACGGATGAGACTGTCGCCGCGATTTTCTCGCCAGTGGAGATGGCGTCTTAGAAATCTAAATAAAACTCTTCTCTGAGTTTGGTTTCTGAAATTGCAATTGATATTTTGAACCATTTTGTTGTGAATATTCTGAAGTAGGTTTTCTTTTTAATTATAAGCCGTGGTCCTTCTGTTCTAAAACTCCAAATTCAAATATCAAAAATACTGTTCCAGTATTTTATAATAACCGTTGAATTCAAATGTTTCGTGTTCTAAAAAAGTGAGCGAGTGATTCTAAAGTCGTGTACTGTACTGTGTGTGTAACTGTAGTGTTTCTGAATAATCAGATAGTTACCGCGGCCGGAGCGGAGTGTAGATAATAAAATATAAATAAAAAAAGTAATTATATTTTCAGTATCGTACTTGTTGTGATTTTAACCAAAAAAAGAAGACCTTATACCTTCTTGTCATTTCATGTAAATATTTATACTGGCTAACGAAGTGGAATAAAATTAACTTAGTATAGATTTACACTCTCGTTGGTCAGTGATAATGACGGGGTTTCTTTTACGCGCTCTGTTCAAATAAAAAATAAGTGCAATATAAATAAAAACTGGATATTCATAATACATCTAAAGAGCAATTGTTTGTAAATATTGAATAACTTTTTGTATGAGCGTGTAAAAGAGTTTCCCTCATGAAGAAGTTCTGTAGATGAATAGCTTCAGAATAAAGACAGAATAAAATTAGGTCATTCTATAAACAAAGATGTGCCTTCGAATGTTTTATGAGGTAATTAGTGATAGCTTAGTTACCTGTTCGGCCTGTAAATTGTATTTAGTGTAAATATACGTGTACACTAACCTTCAATAGTCATTTGTACAGAAGTGGAGAAAAGTCGGACTAAAATATAAAGCGAAGCAGACTAATTTTTTAAATATTGTTTTTCCAATTTTGGCCTAAAATTAGGCCCGGAATCACGAAGGCAGGATAAAAATTTTGTCCATCATTGGAAAAGTAATCATAAAAAGTTGGGTTTGTCTTGAAGATGAAGGAAAAAGACTTCGTTACTGGATAGCATATTATGAAGTAGTTTTGACAAGTGACTCTGAAACAATCTTTGTAATAAACAATAATTAGGACATTTTGATAAAATGTAAAACCTCGTCTTGTGAAGAAAGTTTTCGGACTAGCTCTGCCATATCAGTTTAGATTATTTCGTAATAAAGTATTGAACATTATTACAAGTTTCCGTTCTCTGTAAACTTCTAAGTATTTTAATAAAAGTAAAGAGCATGACCTAATTTAATAAATATTTTATGAATCCTTCGAAATCACACTATGTACGTAAGTTTTTTTAAATATTTTTCATTAAAATGATCTCATTGATGACCATTCCATTGTTTGTCACCTTGAAGGATAAAAACAAACTAAAATCTTGAATTTTGCAAAAACAATTTATTTTTATGGTATCTTTATTTTTTAATAGAAAAAAAAAACACAAAAAAAATATTAAGCTTTAAAAAAAGTTTTGAGTTTTTAATTCAAAAATGTATTAAGAATAAAAATGTATTTAAAAATAAATCGTACAGAAAAAAAAATCTGAAAGCTATGGCCTAAATCTCCTACACATATTAAATCTTGGACATAGTGTGAAAGTAATTTTGCTCAGATGTGATTGATAGTTTTATTTAGCACTTCTATCATACTAATTGTATAATTTAGATGAACAAAAGGATGTGATTAGATTTGTAAATAATATTAATAAAAAAAGGACAAATACGTTTTTTGTTGTTTGTTTTTTCCCATAGTACCTAATTAAGAGAAACTACTAAGAGGGTTATTCCACGACAAATTACTAACTGACTGCTTTACAGGGTTGCAATATATCCAAAAAAAAAACAGCCATGTGCGTGTCGAACCACGCACAATGAAGGGTTCCCTAGTTGGGATGAATTTATCCCAAAAACAAACATTACATTGTAATTGAAAAACATATTCTATACATCGATATACGTCACGGTCTTCTCCAACTGCAAATGTAAGTTGGTCGACTGTTACTCGTTCCAAATCCAAAAACAAACCTTTAGCTGGCACTTTAACAAAAATTAGCACTTTAAAGCTTGATATTACGCAAACGGATCCCTGAACCGAAAAATGGCTTTCACAGAACCGCAATATTTTTGAACGGCCTATCCAACGATATCCCACACCATGAGATAGACGAGAAAAAAATATCATCCCTACTTTACGTGCAAAGGAGAGATTTTCTAAAAAAAACTTTTTTTTAAGATTTTGTTTTACCACTATAACGGCGTGATTAATATGTATATCCATGCCAAATTACAGCTTTCTAGTACTACGAGTCTCAGAGCTAAGCCGGGGACAGACAGACAGACGGACATGGCGAAACTATAAAGGTTCTTTGTTGACTACGGAACCCTAAAAATAACACAATACAGCTGAAAAATATTATAACTATAAAAAAATAATACTTTTCAGCAGATTTCTTAGCACCCGCACTTTTAAAATAAGCAGTAACCAAGACTCAAGTATTACATAAAACCAGTTTCGAGCCATTAGATTGGTTGAAACTAGTAAGCAAGATAACATACTAGTTAGTCCAGTTAGGATCTGTAAAGCCTCAAATAAATAATAATCTAATCTAATCTAATCTAATCTAATCTAATTTAACCTACTTCAAAAAAAATATAAACATTGCAAATTGATAAACTCCATCAATTTGACATGTTTATATTTTTTTTTTATGTATTTTCACCGATTTCTCCGTCAATTATTGTGGACTGATTTTAAAAATTATTTTTTGTTTGAAAGGGTAGGTATGTTTCCGAAGTGGTCCCATTGTCACCAAGTCGAGGAAAATCCTCAAATTTCACACATTTATTTTATACATTATTTTTCACACCTATAGCAATTTAGGTATTTTTTATAGTAACTTTGCTCTCGGAAAGCACCATTTGGTGGAGTGGAATTGATGATGAAGACCACAGATGGCCACTGTTGCTAAGCCATTTATGCTCTTCACAATGCATACGGTGAGTGGTTGTTCTTACCAGGAGAACTCTTCAACAATTAAATTAATTCGTCTCTGCATCAAGAAAAGCAATATTTTGTAAAAGGTGATGAGCAGTTGACATTAAGAAATAAAAAATAAATAAAAAAATAAGATAAATTACACATAAACTGACCCACTAAGTCGGTGGCAAAAAAACTAAAATACAGATCTATAGACACCGACTTCCGAAATTAAAGTTATTTTTCACATTGTAGTAGTTTTTTTGGAAGTCGGTTGTTTTTTTTTTGTAAAAAAAAAATATCATTGTTCGATAGGGCTCGTATGCAATTTTCATTAATTCTGTAAAGCATGCCATAGGGCCCGTATTCGGGGAACCGTTTTCATTAGTCGATAATGATTGCGGTATACGGAGAACCTGCAGCCGATTGGCAGTTGCTTTGAAAGCTTATTTTCATTTATAATTTTCATTGGTTATGTCTCCGCACGCTTTTTACCGACCGATGAATTTCATTGGTCGCTACGCCTGCTACGGCGGGATTCCCCGTAGACGGTGTACCGACCGCGTTATCGACTTATGACTTGCATTAGTCACTACCCCGCCTGCGGGCAGTCCCCGCATACTATATATCGACCTAGTTATCGACTAATGAAAATGAGCCATTTTAGCTCCTCTACTTACAAAAATAGTTATTACTAGATGCGCCCCGCGGTTTCATCCGCATAAGTTTTGACCCCGTGGGTATATAGTGATAAAAAGTATCCTATGTGTTATTCCTAGTTATAAACTATATGTGTGCCAAATTTCATTTAAATCCGTTCAGTACTTTTTGCGTGAAAGAGTAACAAACATCCATCCATCCATCCATCCATCCATCCTTACAAACTTTCGCATTTATAATATTAGTAGGATTACTTTAGTAGGTAGCCTGTATACTTGTATGACCTACTTAATGTAAGTATCACTGACAAAGTGCTACCACTCTTACACATTCTCCCGTAGAGGTTCATCTCGACGTCTTATGCTGGGAGTGCTCGTTAGACAATCGAGATGAACCTTTAACAACAAGAGGCATATCATGTATCGAGTACGATGGCTTCCCTTTCATATGTCTACGCAATTCTTGTACAAGGGTAACACTGAAAGTTTTTAGAACTGGCTGGTTAGAAACAAATCCAATGAAAAATTCATTTAAATTTTAAATTCAGAACTCTTTGGTAACCTGATGATTTTTAGTGAATTCATCTTTAATTTTTTCCTATAAATTGACGGCAATTCAAATAGTGCGTGTAGCGCGTCAAAATGAGTTTAACGCGAGAATTTTTCGCTCTATGATTTATTACGACTTTCATTGTAGTCTTAGTCTACAACAAAATTATGATACTTGGATTAGCCTTTCATAATGAGCAGCGATGGCCCAGTGGTAACAGTCGCGACTTACGAGTTGTAGGTCGTAGGTTCGAACTCAGATAGGCGCTTTACTTTGTGTAAATTATTTCATTACCGCTGCTCTCAAAACGGTGAAAGAAAACATCGTGAGGTAACGGGCATGTCCTAGAACCAAAAATTCGAAGACATGTGACATCTACTAAACCGGCCCTACACTCCCTCTCACGGAGAGGAGGCCTGTGTCCCAGCAGTGGGAACATTACAGGCTGATTATGTGATGAATCCATCCCATCACGAGCCACTGTTTACAACTGGTTCAATGAGTTTAAACGTCGTGATCGTAGGAATCTTACTGATGACCTGCGTATGGGACGTTCTGCAACGGAGACAACTGACGATAACATCATTATTGTGTGGTGCATCATAGAGGCTGATAAGAGAGTGACCCACCAATAGATTCGGGCAAGCTTAGGCATTTGTATGCGTCAGGTGGAAGAATCCTACATGAGCATTTAAGCGTCAGAAAGCTATGCAGTAGGTGGATACCTCATAATTTGACCGAAAACCAAAAACACCGTCGCGTAGATTGGTGCTGCGAAATGCTAGAAAAGTACAACAGAGGTGCCTGGAATGCTGTATTTGACATCGTCACAGGTGATGAGAGCCAATTCTCATCACCTGTATATATTGTTAAGAACCCAAAACTAAAAGGCAATCTGCACAGTGGGTTTTTGCTTTTGAGGATTTGCCAACAAATGTAAACAAAGGAATAAGTGAAGGATAAAAGATGAATGCTTCATTTTTTGGACGGACGGGTCATTTCGCGACAGTTGTGCTGGAAGACAAAAGGACAATTACTGCACACTGGTATATAAACAATTGTTTGTCAGTTGTCTTAGAAAAAGTTTGACAGCAGCGCCTTCGAAGCAGGATCCTATTTCAACAGGGTGTGTAACGGTTGATATAATAACAAAAAATCTAACGTTCACTTGACCTAATTTCAGTTAATATACTTTTGTTTAATATAACGATCAGTTGAGATAATGAATTGTTGATATAATTTCATTTTATCTAATTTCTTATGATATAATAAACATTTCCTATAATGCACATTTGACATAATATTCATGTAGTATATTATTTATAATATTCATAATCTCTAATAACTTTTAATATAATTTAGAAAATCTGATACGATTTTAAACGCCTGCTAGTATGGTGCTAGCAAAAATGCATCGCATAAGCATTAATTGCTACAAAAGTTTGCTTTTATGCGTGAGGTGGGTAGACTATACACGAATTTATTATTTTTCTTACTGTCATACAGTTACAGCGAAATTATTCATGGTGTGGCTATTGCAATCTCGATATTTGTTTTAGATTTTAAAATGACTACTATTAATTATAGTACATTCAAAAGTTCTAAAGGTGGGCTAAAACTTTATACCCTATACACCTACCACCCTCAACTATTGTAACCAGTAGAAATTGGATGCAATCTGGACTTTAGGGCACCCCGACTCGGACAGGTTAGGTTAGAAGGGGATGGCGGGGTCGTGTGAGCGAGCGAAGCGAGCAAATAGACCCCGCCATCCCCTTCGTCGTTATTTTTTTATAAACCATCCAGAAGTATGAGCCCCGCGAAGCGGGGCTCCGTCGACCAAGCCCACCCTCAACCATGCATTGAATATTTTAAGATTAGGTTAGGTGCCATTTGAGTTAGGTTAGAAGTGTGACCATTAAACATGAAAATTAGGTCAAAAGAACATTAGGTCAAATGAATGTTATATAAAAAGAATATTATACATATTGAAAATTATATAAAATGAACGTTATACTAAATGCTTTATATTAAATGAAAATTATATCATATGAAACATTAGGTCATATGAAATTAGGTTATATGATTTTATAGCATATGAAAATTATATTATATGAACGTTATTTCAAGTGAAATTAGAGCATTTGTTATTATATCATACATTACACACCCATTTCAACACGACAACGCTTCAGCGCGTTCCGCCAGACGGACAGTCGGATATTCGACTGCAGTGGGTGTTGAGATAATGAGTCATCCACTATACAGTCCCGACCTAGCACCTTGCGACTTTTATTTATTCCCAAAAATGAAAGATATACTTCGAGGTATTCGCTTTACGGACTCTGGAGATGCAGTGACTGCGTTCGAAATGGCTATGGAAGAGATCCCTAAAGAAGAGTAGGCCCACTGCTTCTCTCAGTGGTTCCATCGAATACGACGTTGCTTAGAAAGGAATGGAGAATATTTCGAAAAACAGTAAAGATATTAGCAACTTAATGCTTTATTCAGTTTTTTTAATTTTCTAAGAACTTTCAGTGCGCCCCGTAAAAGAAATAAAGAATAGATCCACGACATCGCCATAATTATATATATTTGCGATAAAAACTACAACTGCCTCGTTGGTCTGTAGTGTAGTGGTCGCAATCGCTACTGCTGAGCATGAGGTTCTGGGTTCAATTCCCAGGTCGAGCAAATTGTTATTGAGTTTTTCTATCTGAAATTTCTCAGTAGCAGCCCGGAGTCTGAATTTGTTCCCGGTTGATGGCAATAGGCTCGCCCCCTATTACATGGGAATAAAAACATAAATGGTGAAGTGTGGATGTACTACAAGTACACCTCTGCCTAACCCTTTGGGGAAACAAGGCGTAATGTTATGTTTATGATATGTTAAACTATCCCCGTTAGCATTAAACTTTCCCAACGCATAAATGTTCATGGCTACAGAATACGTGCAATGATGAATAGATCATCATCATACCTACAGCAGTCCACTGCTGGGCATAGGCCTCTCCTATTGCAAGCCATTCAACTCGATTTATGGCAACTCTCATCTAGCTGCTACCAGCCACCCAGCGAAGATCGTCGGTCCACCTAGCCTGAGGGCGTCCTACCTTACGTTTGCAGATTCGCGGTCTCCACTCAAGAACACATCTACCCCAATGGTCATCGGTGCTACGGCTAATATTCGATTAACTTCAGTTTACTTATTCTGTAACTTATGTCGACAACTTTGGTTCTATGCCGGATCTCCTCGTTACGAATTCAATCCTTTAGAGAGATTCCAACGCCATGGGATCTGGAGGCAAAAGTCCTCGCGCCCGTATGGGAGTGGCGCGAGGAGGCGAAACGCCGGGGCGTAAGCCCGCTGCCGCGAGAAATCGCGGCACAGCGGACGGAGCTCTGGCGGGATCTCATGGCGTCATGGAGAGTACGGTTGTCGCAACCCAGTGCTGGGCACGCCACAATTGCGGCGATAAGTCCTCTCTTTGAGGAGTGGCTAGAGAGGCGCCACGGCGTCCTCACCTTCCGCCTGACGCAGGTCCTCACCGGACACGGCAGCTTTGGGAGGTTCCTGTGTCGGATAAGGCGGGAGGAAACGCCCGGGTGTCACCACTATGTGGATCGCCCGGAGGACACGGTGGAGCATACGGTGGAGGTCTGCCCGGCTTGGGCAGAGCACCGCCGTGTCCTCGTGGAGACGATCGGCGGCAGAGATCTCTCGCGTCCGGCCCTGGTTCAGGCTATGGTACGGAGCGAGAGGGCATGGGCAGCCGTCACCTCCTTCTGCGAAGCAGTAATGCTCGCGAAGGAGGAGGCGGGACGGTTGAGGGAAAGGCATGTTTCGCGCCCTCTCGCCCCTAGCCGCCGCAGGAGACGCCCTGGGTGTCGGGAATCCCGGGCGGATTTCCGGCCGGCTTGCGAACGGTGAGCAGTGAGCAATGGGTAGCTCACCGTCCAGTAAGGACCAGGCCCGGGTCGACGGCGCGTTGTATTCCACGCGCGCCTCAAAGAGATGTCGTCAGCACAAAAGTAGGGGTCCACTAGGGTACTTATGGGTCACCGAGGCCCCCGCAACACAGGCAACAGGAAGGAATACGGGTGGGTTTCAGTCAGTAAGAGTCTAACACACCCTCCCGCTCCACCCAGAGCGGGAGAAGTTATTTGATGATATCGCACTAAAAAAAAAAAAAAACAGCGAGCCGAGCGACCTTGAATTTATGGACCAACCGTACCGTAGGTGTCCAAGTTTCGGTTCCGTAAGTCATAATAAGGAGGACGTACTGATTGAAAAGATAATTAATGAGAAAGTTTAAGAATATTTTTAGCGGTACGGAATCCTTAGTGCTTGAGTCCGGATCACACTTGGCCGGTTTATTTGTTTTACTAAACCTACTCTCTTGTGAAAGCCAGCATTATAACCAAACCAACCATTGTAAGTATTTTGCAATAGTGGATTGTTATACCTACAAGCGATGAAATACGAGTAGGTCCCTATTTAGGCACGAGATCGAGTGCCTAAATAGGTCACCAGCGGGTATACTTAAGATATGTAAGTATACAACAGTATTTGGTCATGGTACCCCTCAAAACCACAAATCACATTAGCTAAATAAAAAAGCATTGTCCCTTTGCGAGAACAGATGTAATTTAAACGAGTGTAATATGCAGTCAAAAATATAAATATCCATCGCAAACAAAGGAGACTGGGCGATTTTGTACGGGAAGTGAACTATAAATTAATAGCGTCACGGTTTAGATATGTGTTGGGATATCTATATATTTACAGGTTAAAATTGAATTTATGGGCATCCTCGTAATTGTACTGATCATTATGTACAACGTTTACTTTGGAACTGAACCTGAAATCGCGAAAAAATATTAGCTGTTCCCTACTTTTATGCTCGCTTAACTCGTCAAAACGTAGTGAGCAGCCGATTTTATTTTCGCGATTTCAGGTATAGTGGAAAGGTGGGTTTTGGTCAGTGGTTGTCTGATAATTTCCCATCAAAAATAACTGTGGCTGGGCTGTCAAAAGACCTAAGAAAAAAAACGTTTATTTCTAAAACTTATGTAAAACAATATAATGAGAGGAAGTACCTTTTAACCAAAAAATTGCTTCTATTAGGTACTTCCGCTCTTCCGGTTTACATGAACATAAGTGAAGATTTTAAACACTATTCTATATAATTTAAATAAACATTAAAGTCAAAATCAAAACGAAATTACATTAACATTAAAACCAAAATCCAAATCAAAGAGCAAATAGACAAATCTTAAATAGAATAGAATAGAATAGAATAGAATGCATTTATTTGCAGAATAGTGTACAAAGTTCTTATGTGTGTATAACGGCTCCTGCATACTGGGGCGATTTCGCGGGCGCGACAGGCAGCAATATGCGTGTCGCGGCCGCGATATCGCCTCAGTATGCAGAAGGCTTTACGATCAGAATATTCTGCCGTTTCCGGCGTACAAATATAGTTTATGCGGGTCATCATTACATTTAAATTAAATTATTATTCTAATTACAGATAATTTAAATAAATTGAACAATAGTTGTAAAAGAGATAAAATAGGTCAAAATTCAATATGGTCAAGGATATAATATATGATTTATAGGCTATAGCCTAGGCAATAATGTCCAATATTTAGGTAAATTGTTAATTCATAAAATCTTCAGTCGAATAATAACATTTATTAAAAGAAAGTTAAATAATTTACATTTAAATATTCTGATGCTAAGAGTTTTGAAGCCATCAGGTAATTTGTTATAAGCAGTAATGGACATGCAGTTTACATTATTAGAAAAAAAAAAATTCTACGCCTAGGAACTCTCTCTCTCTCTCTCTCTCTATCTCTCTCTCTCTCTCTCTCTCTCTCTTTTCGACGCGAAGGCGAGTAATTGTTGCGTGTGTCATGTTAACCCTGCTGGAAATATCGGTTATATTATGGTAATTGTATTTATAGCATTAAGTTGACCATAGCAAAGAGACAAAGAAGACAAAGACAAAGACATTTATTCATCGGATATGGTAGGTACAAGTTGGTTATCAACGTTATGCTCAGGACACATCCGCCGCTAAAAGCGGCATACGAATATCTAGCGTACAATGGGTATAAAACCTATATACACCTACAAAATTTATAAACTACTTTTACCTAATAAACAATACAAAACACTCACACTATAGACTTAAAGACACATTTATACTCTACTATACAAAACAAACAAAAAAAAACAATAGGTATAAAAATACAATAACAACAACATTTGTATTAACTAATTATATCTAATTTGTAATTACCCTTAAATTCAAATAGTTCGTTCACAGTGTAAAAATTATTTTGGAGAAGCCATGTTTTTAGATTTTTTTTGTAGAAATTAAATGGTAGTTCTCTTATTAGTTTAGGAATATGGTTGTAAATTTTTATGGACATAAGGTAGCTGTTTCTGTAGTGGCACTTAGTTCCAAGAAAAGTATCAAACTGGTTTATATAACAAGTCAACGACAAATAACTGAGTTTCAGGCAACCGGCAGAATGTATTGCTTTGTTGTAAGTTTTGAACAGAAAACATATTTTATTTTGGCCAGCTTTTGTAAGCTCCGTTTATTTGGTATATTCCATGAATTGCAGGAATTCTTGATACAATATTGTGGAGCTTTACTTTTCATGTTAGTTCGGTTTTAAAAGATTTTTCTTGTGATAGATCGTTGAAGCTATTTTCACTTCTTGGATGAATGAAAAAAGAATTGGTGACAAAGTGATTTTAATGCTCATCGTATTGGTTTTTGTTATTGGAATTAATTAAGCTTAGAGCACTAACTTACGTTCCTACAATAACCATTTCATTTATAAGGATTTATGTATTTTTGCTGATATGGAACTCAAGTCTCGTTTGAAATTTACTTACTCAAAAATTCAGTTCTCAGCACAACTGACACATAAAACAGTGATCCCTTGCTTTTAACCCTCCTAATTTGTTTACCAAAACAATACCCAACCCTCAAATGACGCTGTCCATTTGTTTCATTTATAAACATTTAAACCCGACGTCCGTTCACGTCCAATGTGTTTTAGGAGATATGCGCCATTATACGCTCAATTAAGTCGTGGCCACGATGCAATTCCATAGCGGAGGGAGTTGGTGTGGGGTGTTGTGGGCACGCTAGCAAATTGCTCAAAGTGAGGCGCTCTGTGGTGTACAATACGCTAGTTCGGGAGTTGGGCAAAAGTTTTGATACTATGCAAAACGTGCATCGTTTTAAACTTTTAAACATGTGAAAATTATGCGTGTGAGTTTTATACATTTCATGTGCTAGGACGAAGTGTTTAAAACTCTTATGAACTTCTGTAAAAAAACACTTCGGTTTTAAATATAAAAGAAACAACGCAAAATAAGTGTGTTTGATCCTTTTCGCTTAAATGTGAGCTAAATGAAATTAGCTTTTTTTCGTTTATTTGCATAACCAAATTACAGGATGGTTATTAACATTAACTAAATTAAATTAAAACTAAGTTAAACCTAAAAAAGGCCCTCCGGGCATTGTACCGAGGATGCTGGCGGCATTTCCTCGCTGAATTGCAATGCTGATGCGTTGCGCGAGCTTATATTTTTTGACATTTGAATAAATTACACAATTTGCGTTATTTCTGACTAGCTGCGCCCCGCGGTTTGACCCGCATAAGTCTCGATCCCGTGAAAATATCGGGATAAAAAGTATTCTCTGTCAAACAAACAAATTCACTTTCGCATTTATATGCATATTTTAACTAGCTTTTTGCCGCGGCTTCGCCAACGTGAAAGTCGGGAATTATCCCAGGGGAATGACTACTGGAATACTAAATAGATCCTATGTCCGAACCCAGGGGGGGAACCATCACCTCTTATAACAGTATTATTTCAATATTTCTTCAGCGTGTGAAAGAGATGGAGCTATAAGTCCTGTATAGCTCCATCACTTTCCCAATGTGAAGTAATATTATAATAATACTGCTATAAGAGGTGATGGTTACCCCCCTGGTCATGGCCTAGCCGTTCAGCCGTTGAGACGTGAAAAGGTAAAGGTAAATAGACAGACAGATAAATAATAAATTCAAATAATCTTTCTTAAACATAAGCGCTGAACATATCTTCTTCTTTCTTGTTCTTCTTTCTTTTTTTCTTCCTGTCTCTAATTTTGTTCAGTATGTCAATGTCATGCATACCTGTTATTTGATCGGTTACTGAAATGCCGATTTTAGATCTTAGTTTGTTTGAAATTTAAGTGACAGTGCTGTTGGTGTGCTTATTATAAGTAAATAAATAAATACATAAATAACTAAATAAATAAATAAGTAAATAAATACATAAATATTTAAAACATATTCTATCCCTGACAACTTTAAACAATTGACAGAAATTTTTATTTCTGTCAATCGTTTAAAGTTGTTTTCATTGTTTTAAATTCGTTTAGCGCTAAAAATATAAAGTGATTCGTGGTGGGCCTAAATGTGCAACTTGAAAATAATTATTATTCATTTTAAAATGATCACCATTAATTTAAAATACTCTGGCGCCGCCATTGACCATGTAAGTGTGTGTGTGCGTATTAAGGCGCTGACAAGACCCAATTGACCAAAATAGGCTTCTCTTAAGAAAGAAAATTGCCAAATCTGTATAGTTTGTGGTAGCGGAAAAAATATATGTTAATTTTGAACATATTTTCCAGAACTTGGTTGTTACCAAAACACGTTTTGAAAAAAAAATCTCGATACAAACTAACGTTAAACTAACCTCTTACCTTGAGTTCTAATCTAAAATATCTGTATTAAATATCAACATACGTTACGTATTTAATTAATAACAAGTACGTCTTATCTGAATGCAGAACTTGGTTGTTTTTTATTTTCGATTACTCAATTCAATTCTGAGTAAATAGATAATTGCTTCATATTTTGCAATAAATTACAAGCGTTTTGTCGTCGCACTTCTCTTTCTTTTCTATGCAATCTGACAGTGACCGCGGTTAAGGTGTTGTCAGCGTCTTAAACAAGTTATTTTTATGACGTTACATTTTAATAACTTTGACCGAGTGGACCGATTTTAATGAAATAAAGACTAAATGTTACTCGTATCTCAAGCAACGGACTATGGCTGTATTTCAAATCCTTTAAATATCTTAAAAATAAATACACAAAGATACAAGGTGTCGTTTTGCATCCTCGTCAAATTTCAGGAGAGTGCTATGAAAGACATAATATAGTCAAATAAAATTACGACACCTGCTCATTAATGAATACATATTTGTTTTTTTAGTTGTGTAGGTTTGACAGTATTTTTGAATACACCACTTTCACAGAACAGAATCACCCCGTTGCGTATGCGGTAGTGTGTGTGTAAAAGGGCAGTTACAGTGCGGTATCACAGGGGCCACGTTTTAACATGCGTGTCCCACACATGCCGATTTCCGAAAATTAGAAAAAAAAGACATACTTATTTTATTATTGATTCGTGTCGAGAATCATTAGCATAGTTAACTCCTTAAATTTTACGAGGTTGCAAAACGACACCTTGTATATTAAGGCGCAGATATACGACTTCTAATGATTTTAAATTGAACATCACGTCTAGACGACTCGTCTTAGTAGTTTGAAAAAAATATATAATATGTTAGACTAGACTATTGTCTTCGTAATTTGATATAATCATATTTGAAATAATATATTTATAATATAGTCGCCAACCCCAACACAGTTGGGAAAGGGCTAGGCAGATGATGATGATGATATTTATAATATAGTGCAATCAATTTGTAAAGTAATGTCTAACGCTGACAAGAAAACGATAATTACGCAAAAACTAACGGGCGTATTTTCATGAAACTTTCACCATTTAGAAGACAATTTAACTACTCAAATTTTAGTATACGGCTTCTATTTGATTTGTGTTTGATTAATCAAGGTGGGTTGTTTTTTCGAATAAGCTTGGTGCGCGTTGAAGCGGGGCTCTTGAGGGCGGCCGTGCTTCGCTGACCACTGTCACGGGTAGACGCTAACGCTCGTCGCTCGGAGCCACCATAACACGATTTTATTCGTTTTTAAGGACGCGTTTGCAATATTTATAGGTATAGAATCCAACTACTACATTGTCACGGGTCACTCACACAAGTGTACGCACGGTAACCTGCGGGAATAGTAGTCAAGTGAACTAATTTGGATCCTTTGAGTTTATTTTTCTTATTTCGTTATAATTCGTAGGTACTTAAAAAAAATATTTCGTATTGCTCTTTATAATTTTACTAAAGTTATTAAATATGGAGGCCTTGGCAGAGAGTACAACTTTGTGCCCTTTGGCGTCGAGACCCTCGGTCCGTGGGGTCCCAGTGCGCATAAGTTATTTGCGGAAATCGCGAAACGTCTAGTTGATGTAACTGGTGACCGAAAAGCTGGCGGCTTTCTCGCGCAACGCATCAGCATTGCAATTCAGCGAGGAAATGCCGCCAGCATCCTCGGTACAATGCCCCGAGGGCCTTTTTTAAGCCTAACTTAGTTTTAATTTAATTTAGTTAATGTTAATAATCATCTTGTAATTTGGTTATGTAAATAAATGATATTATAAATGTCTATTTAGATTGATTAATTTTACTAAATAATTCTTAGATACAAATACTTCAGTGACTCCTAGGCACTGGAAGCCCTCTACTAGTAGAGAGATGTGGGCTGTGGACTTTAGGGAAGTTTTATTAGTTATGACGAGACCTTACCTCCGGACTTGATGAAGTGACCTGAAGGTGTACTTCGGTGACTGGTACTGGAACTGGTCGACGAGTAGGACTAGTTGTGCCGAGTTTGGGCTCGTTTTGATAGTTGTGATGAGACCTTACCAACGGACTTGATGGTGTGACCTGAAGGTGTACTTCGGTGACTGCTACTGGAACTCCTCGACGAATAGAACTAGGCGTGCCGAGTTTGGGCTCGTTTTGATAGTTGTGATGAGACCTTACCTCCGGACTTGATGGTGTGACCTGAAGGTGTACTTCGGTGTCTGCTACTGGAACTCGTGGACCAGTAGAACTAGGGGTGCCGAGTTTGGGCTCGTTTTGATAGTTATGATGAGACCTTACCTCCGGACTTGATGGTGTGACCTGAAGGTGTACTTCGGTGTCTGCTACTGGAACTCGTGGACCAGTAGAACTAGGGGTGCCGAGTTTGGGCTCATTTTGATAGTTGTGATGAGACCTTACCTCCGGACTTGATGGTGTGACCTGAAGATGTACTTCGGTGACTGCTACTGGAACTGGTCGACGAGTAGGACTAGGTGTGCCGAGTTTGGGCTCATTTTGATAGTTGTGATGAGACCTTACCTTCGGTCTTGATGGAGTGACCTGAATGTGTACTTCGGTGACTGCTACTGGAACTCCTCGACGAATAGAACTAGGTGTGCCGAGTTTGGGCTCGTTTTGATAGTTATGATGAGACCTTACCTCCGGACTTGACGGTGTGACCTGAAAGTGTATAATTAGGATACGAAACAAGAAACATGTCCGTGTGGTTGCCATAGTGGGTCAAAAAAAACCGGCCAAGTGCGTGGCGAACCACGCACAATGAAGAGTTCCGTAGTTGGGATGAATCCCAAGAACAAACTTATCATTGTAGTGGAAAAAGTGTTCGCGCATACATTTCAACTACAATTTAAGTTTGTTCGCACAATATTGAGACGTTTACCATGTTATTTTAAGACTATACGCTTCATATAGTAAGTAAAGTATTTTCTGTATTGTTTTAAAAATGTTAGAATGGCCTTTTTTCATCTATTTTCCTAAATAACTTCAAAAGTATTTTTTATATATATATATATATCTAAATTCCTTACAATAAACCCTTTCATTTGATATGTCACACGGTACAGTGCAAAAAACTTTTTATATGTGTACCAAACAACTTAATAGAGCTGTAGTTGCCGAGTGGTAAGGGCCCCGACTAACGAGTTGTGGGTCGTCGGTTCGAACCCTGACAGGCGCTTTACTTTGTGTAAATCATTTCATCACCACTGCTCTCAAAACGGTAAAGGAAAACATCGTAAGGAAACCGGCATGTCTTGGAACCAAAAATTCGAAGACATGTGATATCTACCAACCCGCACTGGGCCCGCGTGGTGGATTACGGCCCACTCCCTCTCAGAGAGGAGGTATGTGTCCCAGCAGTGGGAATATTAAAGTCTGATTATGCTAAACAACTTAATCGGTCCAGTAGATTCAGAGCTACAGGCTGAGACAGACGGACAGACAGACAGACAGACAGACAAACGAGTGATCCTATAAGGGTTCCGTTTTTTCCTTTTGAGGTACGCAACCCTAAAAACACAACGAGATGTGTCGTGGGTCACCCGGTTGTGACGAAGTCTTTCGCTTTTGCACAGACAGAAAAAAGTGTAACATTTTGACCGTCTCGTGTGCAGAGTCTACCTTGCGATAAGGAACTTCGTTCTAAAAATGTTAGGTGCCCGCAAGGACTCAGTATAAATAATAAACTTTCTGATAATAAGCAGGAAGGAAAAAGGAACGAACAAAGTAAAGAAAACACAATGGTTCTTCATGAAGTTTCTATGACCACTGACTGCATTTGAGCAATTTTTTTCGTATATTATTATCTAAGTATATTATCTATATTATCTAAATTTTCGACAGTTGTTACGGGTAGTCATAAGCCCCAAAATCTCACAACCGGTCTTACCAATGGGTATCATGTTGCCCACTGATTGGATTGTTGAGGTCAGATAGGCAGTTTCTCCTTGTAAAATACTGGTATTCAGCTGCATCTGGGAAGACTCGATCCCAACCCCAACATATGTAGTTGGAAACGACGCGTTCTTTGTGGAATAATATTGCAGATTCTTTAAGCAAAATTCGCGTCACAGGTATTTATCAAAGGTTGCATGCATCCAGAAGGTTAGGCACAGGTGTACCCTACGTTTCACTAGATATATAATAAGTCCTATTTACATAAATATAATAAGAAGCCAAGTCCTTTAGATAATCAGCCTATAATGTTCCCACTGCTGGGACAAAGGCCTCCTCTCTGGGAGAGGGAGTGGGCCAGTGCGAGTTGGCATAAGTCACTTGTCTTCGAATGTTTGGTTGTAGGACATGCCGGTTCCCTCACGATGTTTTCCTTCACCGTTCTGAGAGCAGTGGTGATGAAATTATTTACACAAGGTAAAGCACCTGCCTGGCCCCTACGACCTACAACTCGTAAGTCACGGTCGTTACCACTGAGCCACCACTGCTCACTGAGTACTTTAACCAGACCAAAATGCAGACTCAGCTAGATAGCTAGGTACTGAAACCGGGACGCCATCTCCCATCTCATCAGTCGTTCTTTCGGCCACTTAATCAACAAAGAAGGGTAACACTTTTTAAGTTTATTTATAACTAACGAGCCCGGCTTCGATTTCTCTATTGTATGCAACTAACCTTGAAAGTTATATTTCTTACAAATTATTTTTAATTAGCAACGAGCACTTAGATAAATAATAATTACAAAAGAATTATATAACACGACCCTAACCAACACTATAACTTCACTAGAATACGTCCGTTGCTTCCGAAAGCCAAGCCGACAAAGAGTGGGCACGCCACAATTGCGGCGATAAGTCCCTTCTTTGAGGAGTGGCTAGAGAGGCGCCACGCCGTGCTCACCTTGCGCCTGACGCAGATCCTCACCGGACACGGCAGCTTCGGGAGGTTTCTGTGTCGGATAAGGTGGGGGAAAACGCCCGGATGTCACCACTGTGTGGATCGCCCGGAGGACACGGTGGAGCATACGGTGAAGGTCTGCCCGGCTTGGGCAGAGCACCGCCGTGTCCTCGTGGAGGCGATCGGCGGCAGAGATCTCTCGCGTCCGGTTCTGGTTCAGGCCATGGTACGGGCATGGGCAGCCGTCACCTTCTTTTGCGAAGCAGTAATGCTCGCGAAGGGGGAGGCGGGACGGTTGAGGGAAAGGCAAATTTCGCGCCCTCTCGCCCCTAGCCGCCGCAGGAGACGCCCTGGGCGTCGGGAATCCCGGGCGGATTTACGGCCACCGTAAGCGCGGTCTTGCGGACGGTGAGCAATGGGTAGTTCACCGTCCGGTAAGGACCAGGCCCGGGTCGACGGCGCATTGTGTTCCACGCGCGCCTCATAGAGATGTCGTCAGCACAAGTGTAGGGGTCCACTAGGGCCGATGCCTGCCAGGGTCGCGAGAAGGTACTAAAGGGTTACCAAGGCCCCTGGCAACACAGGCAACAGAAGGAATACGGGTTTTAGTCTGTAAGAGTCTGACACACCCTCCCGCTCCGCCCAGAGCGGGAGAAGTTATTTGATGATTTCCCACCCAAAAAAAAAAGCCGACAAAGAGCCCGTTCACTTTTTATTTTTTATGTATGGCATCTCGTAGTTGACCTTGAGAGGTCGTGACTACTTAATCGGACTATCCTGTGGCTGCCTTAAGCGGATTCAAAGCCTCCAGCCAGGGGCGAATGTCTTACGTTACTTAGCGACTGCACGCTAAGGGCACCCCCTGTAGGGTACGAACCTCGGCTTATGGCGTCGCTGGCGGGAGGACAGTAAGGTGGGACAGGCTGGATCATAACTGGATAATTATTATTATCTGGGGAATTTAAAGCTACGGGCTCAGCTACGGCGCGGGCTGGCTCTTCGTCGACCCAGGGTCAGGGGGACAGCCCGTTCACTTTTTTTTTTTTTGACAATGGCATCTCGTAGTTGACCTTGAGAGGTCGTCACTACTCACCCGGACTATCCTGTGGCTGCCTTAAGCGGACTCAAAGCCTCCTGCCAGAGGCGAATTTCTTAAGTTACTAAGCGACTGCACGCTAAGGGCACCCCTTGTGGGGTACGGACCTCGGCTTAGGGCGTCGCTGAGAGGAGGACAGCAACGTGGGACAGGCTTAATCAGAACCGAATTATTACACCAGTCAACAAATAAAAAATAAAAAATATGCGCATGGGTTTTACTTATTATATTCTGATTAAATAAGAAAATATATATAAAAAAGTGCTATTACAAATCGAAAATATTTGCTTTTTAAGAAGGTATAGCGATTTGACCATTTTTGATTTTCGCATCCAGTTAATGTCGGTCTTTGCGCGTTATCGCTGTCGAAGGAGAGGTAAGAGGGGGGGGGTAGTGTTTCTTGCGTCTTGCGTTGTGTATGACAGTATGTGTTTGCATATTACAGAGGAATAACGCGTTTCATTTTTTTTCGCTGTATAAACCTGTACAAAATGGCTTCGAAAAGTTGTAAACGAGACGCTGACTCGTGTTGCTATATTTGCGGCGAATTTATTAAAGTGACAGAGAAAAAGTATGATAAGTACAAATTTGCAAGGCATTTCCAGCTTACTTCCATCTACCTACACCTACCTGTTAAAAATCAAGACAAAAATGGGCTCCACATGTGTCATGTAACTCTTGCAGATACATTCTGGACGGTATTCGACTGAACATGAAAAGTAAAACTGTTCATTTTTAAACATTTGGACTCTATTTTAAAACTTCTATTGTAAGAATGAATCATAAATTAGTGTTCGGTATAATTTAATAAATCATCTCTATGTCCATTTTTATGTATTTTTATTGATTTTAATTTTTCCATTTTTTTCACATAAAAGCAAATTCAGAACTATTTTTTGTTCTTTTCTTATTTCTAGGTATAAAAGCAATAAAAATAAGGTACGTATAACCCGTACGCAAAAATGCTGTAGACCGGTGTTATTAATCGGGGAATTTACACTGAGGTGAGGATTGTGTGGAGACGTTCACCCCACAATCCTCACTAACTTATAGCTATAACTTCGGGATCATAATGCGACTATATTTTTTTTAACCTTGGTGACTATTTATGACTATTTCTTGACTATTTTTGGCGTTCTCAAAATTGATTTTCAAAAGTGAGGATTGTGTGGTGAAGGACACCCAAAATCCCTCGCGTAGTTTAGAAAAACAACGAGGTCACACAGACCGATACGAAAGCGACTTTCATTTACTTTCTTAAATTATATAAATAGTAAATAGGTACTGGCATATTTTTTATATGTGACATGTACATTACGTAAATTTTAATCTAAGTTGCGGGAGAGTGGGGTGTCCTAATGCAGACAATTATTTGTTAAGGGTAATCACCGTTGACCTTGGCCTTATAAATGTGCGTAGAATTCCTTCAGTTCAAATTAAAATGATATAATCCTCCTCTCATAGAGAGGAGGCCTGTGTCCCAACAGTGGGAACATCATAGGCTGATTATGAACGTTATGTAGTAATATAATAATACTACCATTGTAAACTTTGGTATAAATATTTATGTGCAAATAAATCTTTGTTTTTGTCTTTGTCGCGCTCACGCCGCGCCGCCGCGCCGCACTATGGGACCAACCGGTATTTTCCATCTCAAAAATCGATAACTCTGTTGTTTTGTGATTTATCTCCTTGATTTTTTTTTTCACGTATTTGTGAATATCTAGGCAATAAAAGAAATCAAACATCATCATTCTAAAAAAAATATTTTTTCCGAAAAAAAAATGACAAAGATAAAGTTATACGAAATTTCATACAAAAAATCATACAGTTATATTAAAATAGCAATAAAAGTTACACTTATGCTTAAAATAAGTTTAAAACTAAATTATTATTATTAAACAAACAGTTACATGACAAAAAAAAATTATTAGGTACTTAAACTTATCCTACTCATCACTTTCTATTTCCAACAATTCTTTAGCTTCGTCAAATAATTCTTTGGATATTAGAAAACTTGGTTTATTTAAGCTAGATATATAAGGATCAGATGTATATAACAAAATATGCAGAACGTCTTCGTTTGTTGCTGATCTGGAACACTTCCTAGCGTGATGTAACCTATATTTCTTATAATCTTTATTTCGAGCTTCCTGGGCATCTTCGGATAATTGTCCTATAGGCAAAACTGCATAATGCTCTATTATTTTAGCACCATGTATAAGTACTTTATGGACCGAAGATGGCATGTAGTACCAGTTATATTTGCTTACATATAATTGCGCGGTTACCAATGTATACTGACCAAATTTTTCTGCGTTTATAGGAAATCCCGATGACATAGTTTGAAGAATTACATATAGTCTCTTGATTAATTCTTCATCAATTCCGGTTATCTCTGCAGAACATTGGTAATTTTGGAAAAATCTCCTTGCCGTTTTACCGTCATTGCTATTACCGGAACCTTGACGTGGTTTATCAATATGCAAGCCAAGCACTTCTCGGAAACGTTTTTGGACAAATTTTTTCTTGTCTTCTTTAAGTTGCTTGTTTTCTGGAGTTGTTGCAGACCACTTCTCAAAACCTAAATTGTAAGAAATATGGAGGATCATTTCCATAAATCTTATCCATGCGTGTAGCGTCGACAATCCGTATTTAAACGCATTTTCATTTTCAACTCTCGTTGTAACTTTTAAAAGATCATTCATTTGTCTGGGAGTTTCTCCACAAACAGTGCAGGTAGCACTGGATGATGTGTTTGTCAACACTTGAGCAACTTCCCATCAATCATTGTCATAAACAGTTGATGTTTAACTTCGATGACTTTGTCTTCTATTGACACAAGAGTTGGAATCAATTGATTAATTTTGGCTTCAATTTCACTGACAACCGCTGTAGTTTTTTCGGGAGTTTCTTTTGCAAATTCTAATGAAATTGGTCTGCAATATCTAACAGATGAGCAAGTAGGGTTTTTCCATATGACCGTAGAAGTTTCTTCGTCTACTAGTCGCAGTGGTACAAGGGACACTATAAACAAATTAGCGTCCGATATTTGTTCGTTTTCTTCCGGTAGAGTTTGTTTATACTCACTTTGCCCGGAGGATCCATCACATCCCCATTTAGTGAAAAGCTTGAGACGATTGTAAGTCGATCCTGACTTTATCCTTATAATACGGCAGACTGTATGGTCTAAGAGATCTTGCAGGTTGATTTTTGCGCTTATATTTGTCACCGTAATGCTGGATGCAGGCGGATAGCAAGCCTTTTTTGCTTCACTTAGTGTTTGATACGAAGGCAATACAGAACTTAAATTCTTATCAACGAGCCTTTTTCTTAGGTACGCATATTGTGCTTTGGTTAAATCAGTTTCAATGCATATACTCAATGCTTCCTCTTTTGTAAAGGAAAGTGCGTTATCTGGATTGAGTATGTTTTGTAGAATAACTTTTTTCTCTTCTTTTTCCTTATTTCTGATAATAGTCACAATCGACGCTTCGTCATTTTCCCCCATGGATCTTAAACCTTGCACATAAGCGTTACGGACATGTCCCATTCCATACTCCTGGACCAGCTCCATATTTTTTCGTTTCTTTGTGTTTTCCGAGCACTCGTCATATTGTTTTGTTGGTCTTCCACGTTCACCAGAAGTATTCAAACCAGAATTTACAGTGGTTGAGGTACTGCAAGAATTCAATGATACTTTAAACTCACCATTTAACCAATTTGAGTATAGGCTCTCGAACCGGTCCGGCTTTCTTTGAGCTTTGGTCCATTTCTGGTTGCAACTCGATGTTAGATTTTTTTGAATACTCTCTATTACAGTATTAACGTCAGTTTCCGATAGTTGAAAATTTTCCAATAAATATTTTTTGAGGTCTGAAGTACTTTTCCCTTTTATTATTTGATCACAAAGATCGCGTCGAACACAAACGAATTCACTCATTGTTAGATAATAATGTTTTTTATGCGTTAATTGTTATTGAAAAGAAGTATCTGAACACTTTGATGAATCGTATGCTGAACATACACGGGTATTTAAAGGACTAATATTTTAGTGCCTTGTGCAAAAACCATAGGACAATTGATTATAACAGTTCTCATCGAAATAGTGTAATCAGTACTGATTGTAATTATTTACCACTACAGATAAATAGAACTTCCGCAGCAATATAGTTTATCATACTTGTGGTTAAGGTGACCACCCCAAACAAAATTGCCATGGGAAGATTCTTTCAAATATAATAGCAGTTTTTTAATTTGCAAATGTATGTTTTTATCATAGAAATAGAAAAAAACAATATAGACATCAAAGGATAATAACTAAATATAATATTTCATAATAAAAAAGAAGAACCGTAATTTTCGAGGATTTTTCCCCGATTGACATTATTGCTTCAAAATCACCTCTGGCGCAAAAAACGCGCAAGTTTTTTTTAAATCCTCATATTACTGAGTAGATAAGGTCTCTAATAGAGTAATTAACTTGACACCGGCTGCTTTCGGCAACAACGAAAACTCCAATTGAAATTAACAAAAACTAAATTTTCTTTACTTCACTAAAAAAATATTAAAAAATTAAATAAACATATTTTTTATACAAAAACTGAACGTGGTTGCAAAGTGTATATTCTAAGCTATCTAATGATGTATAACACTAATATGTTTCCTTGGAAAACTTCCGAATAATTATGTGTTGAACTCCCTTAACGGTAATTTAATTGGCATGAAAATATTTATGCCCAATGTTTGAGGTTCATTTTATAAACGTAAAACTTTATATTTTTTTATATTTTGTAATTTATTCGTAAGTTCCATCTTTTGAGAGTATAAAACCATAAAACAATCTATGGATTTACGACTTTCGACAAAACCATTTTTGAGATGGAAAATACTGTTTGGTCCCATAGTGCGCCGTTCGGTTTCATAGGGAATATTTATTTTTAGCAACGAAAATATGAATACATATTTGAAAAAAAAATCCCAGATAAAAAATAGAAAAAAAAAGATAAATAGACGTAAGAAGACATAGTCTGTTCATACAAAAAAAACATGAAATATCTTAAGTAGTTTGAAAGTAATATAATTTTTTTATGGTTTGAGTAGACATTACTTCCTGAATTTATTTCATAAATTATTTTAATACAATACTTAAATATTCACATATAGCGTATGCGTTCATATCGAGATGTGTATGCGTTCTTGTTTAACATACATTGTTTGCATAACTTGCTTGCAATATATGAAGGCGTACTAACAGATTTAAAAGTCACTAAAATCATATATTTGCGCCTTAAAAGGACACTTCTACCACTAGCTATGTAGTACGAAGCTTGTTAAAGAAAATAAACTATTTTTATTTGTACATTTTTTTTTATTATCATAAACAAATTTTATAAAAACCTTTACATAGTACTATGCCTGGCAAAACCGTTTTCACGGTTTGTCTGCGGGAACAGAACAAACAAACAAACAAACTTATAATATGTATTAAATATAAATATATTTGAATCTGTCATATTATCTCTTCACCACCCTTGGTTAGCTGGTAGACAACTAGAGAATGCCTAAGGCATTAAGTCCGTCTTTGTAACTTTGTGTGAGAGAAGTTTAAATAAATATAAATATGGAACACGTATTAATTAAAAAAAAAACAGATAATATTCAGTGATCCCAACTCCCGCACCACAATAGATCGCAAGTCAGAGCGGCAGCCAGGTGGAAAGTTGTTAGAATCGACACCGTGTGCGGAAACACTACGTTCATTTAATTATTATTATCTATTCGGTTTGTATTCAGAGGTATTTAAGTGGAACTGCGTACTTTAATGGTATACCCCCCGGCTTTGAGTTCGCTTAAGGCAGCCACAGGAAAGTCCGGTTAAGTAGTCACGACCTCTCAAGGTCAACTTCGAGATGCCATACATAAAAAAAAAAAAATTAATGGTATTTACACCTCTTCACCGGTGTAGAACTGTTGTATTCCATAAAATTCACTTCTATAATCCCACTCAAGTTCAAATAAATATTAAATTTCACATAAACCTACATGGGCACTGAGGAAACGTCGGAACCTAGGTTGCACGGTTCCAATTTGTGGAGAAAGGCCGGCAAGAAACTCCACGGTCACTCTTTTAAAACGAATTGGCTTACACAATGTTTTTAAATTACCGTGTTAAAAGCAAAGCACATTAACAATAAGCGTGAAATTCTGGGAATCCGAAACAAAAGTAAACATTCTAACGTAAATAGCAACCCCCAAGGTGAAGGTCAATCCCAAACATTTTCGCCTTCTAATTTCCAAACCAACACAACTAAAGGCTGCATGGCAAAGCAAAACTTGTAACAAAATTCATATATTTGGAGGGTTAAGGTTCGCAGAACAGCGTACCTATATTCCGTAGAACGACGGATTTTTTGCACAACAGCGTATATTCCGCGGCCAGTCCCGTATGTTCCCAGGTGGGCCACGCGACCTTTGCGAATACATTAGTGTCAGCAAAAAATACTATGTGAAGGATTTCAAAGGTGTGGAGTCGATTTGTGTTGTTTTTTTTGGTGTTACCCTTCCTTACTTTATTTTTCTTGTGCTAACAATAGTTTTATAAGCATTTTATGGTAAAGAGATACTAAGTCCTAATTCCAGGATCATCTTTAGTGCACTATTCTACATGGTACTTGTTCTAATGTCGTATGTCCTACACTACTACAGATTCAACTATAGAGGCATTAGGAACAGGGTGTAATGTAAAGTTCACTCATCCTGCATAGAAAAGGGCAACTAGTATATATATGCTAGTTGCGCGGTAAACTCTGCTTGCGCGATGCAGGATTTTGCGTGACGTCTGTGTCATGCGTAGTTCGCATATGGCGATGTAGATACACACAACGATTATAAGAAAGAAAGAAAAAGTAGTTTATTTTTTACAGAAATACGTGCATCAATCAACTATCAATCAACTCAGCCTATAGCAGTCCACTGCTGGACATAGGCCTCTCCCAGACTGCGCCACAACACCCTGTCCTCCGCCTTCCGCATCCAGTCTGTCCCAGCCACCTTTTTAAGGTCATCGGTTCATCTAGCTGGGGGGCGTCCCACACTACGCTTGCCGATACGCGTTCTCCACTCCAGGACTCGTCTGCTCCACCGGCCATCGGTCCTTCGACACACATGGCCAGCCCACTGTCACTTCAGCTTGCTGACTCTGCAGGCTATGTCGGTAACTCCGGTTCTCTTCCGGATAACTTCATTTCAGATCTTATCCTTCAAAGAAACTCCGAGCATAGCCCGCTCCATGGCGCGCTGAGAGAAAAGATAATTAACTCGAGTAGGTAAACAGAAAAATAAAACAAAATAGATCTACGTATAATCACGAGCACAAAACATAAATAGTAGTACATCTGCACGTCGTAACTGTGACAAGAAGGCTTCCACTCAGCATGATGCTGTGCTATGGGGGACCCACAGCACACAGTGCAGATTTGTTTCAGTGGCTACCCGAAAAAATTTAGGAACCATGTCAGGTTTAATTAATTGTACATAAGTAGGTAACAAAATAAAATAAAATAAGCAGTACTTAGAATATAATGTAACTAGAATATTACCAATATTACGAATAAATATATTATGAAATAACCAAAAAATTTATGCGGATAAATTTGCCTGCGCAGGAATCATCGCGTCGCGGGAAGGTACGAAAGGGTCACCGAGGCCCCTGGCAACACAGGCAATGGAAGGAACACGGGTGAGTTTTAGTCAGTAAGAGTCTGACACACCCTCTCGCTCCGCCCAGAGCGGAAGAAGTAATTTGATAATTTCCCATCCATAAAAAGGCATCATCGCGAGTGCATAAATAATGTAACCACCTAAAACATTTATAATAATTATGTAAGCCCCGCGCGACACCGATTCGAAGTCAAACAATAGAAAATCAATTGTGTCTCATTAGCTGTCCTTGACCAAATAATATTCTGTACCGATACATATACATTGTACGATATTATTTACTTCCCTTACTTACTTACTTACTTACCCCTTGAAGGCTAAAAGCCTCCTTCTTTTTCAAAAAAGTTTTAGATAATGTCTACTCGATTACCAAAAGTCTAAAACAAAGTCGCTCCTACAAAATTATTATTCAGAATTCTACAATTGGAAATCCTACAAAGCCCTTGATTGCGGCAGACCAAATTGTTAACGAGAAGGTATCATTAACATTTAACTGGAGTCAGTAATTGTCTTTACATTTTCAATGAAAATGATCATAAAATTCTGGAATATTTTGGAAGAATAAACTTTAGTGAAGAATTTTAAGTTTTATAAGTAAGTATCTATCTTGTTGCTATTCTTTATTATCTAGTTGCATTTTAGTTAGATTTTCTGTACTTTCGACGTTTTCAGTATTAAATTTATAAACCCACAAATCCTCATAGCATAGAGTCGTGTCAGCGTTGGCTCCACACGAGCTTTTGCGAAATATTGGAATCATGCACCATATTATCTAACTACTTACTTATAATCATAGACTTGTCAAGAATGTATATACGCATTCCCAGTACCTACTTAGGTACATATCCTTTAAGAGAAATCTTTAAAAAAAAATGCACACATCGATTCCACAGCTTTCCGTAACACGTAGTCCAAAACACAAAGATTTCAGCGGTCCCCAGCGGTGAAGCCAATGTGAAACACAATAATACTTGATTTCGAGCGACTATTCACACTGATTACGTATATTCTTGTAAATTGCAGATACGTGATGAACTAAAGAGAAAGAAAATAGATGTTAGTCTAATGGGAATCAAAGACGTGAAGTGAAATATAAAGTCAATATTTTATCTCACATACATTAATAGGTACGTAAAACACGTTGTGGAAAGAAAATAATAAAGAAAGAAGTCTGCTGATGCAAAGAAAAACAGACATTCTGCTAGTAATTACTGGCAGAATGTCTCACTGATTCCTGAAGAGTAAGGTTGGCTAGTAGAGAATGCCTTGTGGTTTTAAGTCCGGTTATGTAGGTACTATAGATAATTAAAAGTACAATAAACAAATACCTTTTTTTTTCTTTTTGTGGGAAATTATCTATATCTTCTCCTGCTTTGGGCGGAGCTGAGGGTGTGTCAAACTGTTACTGACTAAAACCCACCCGTGTTCCTCCCGTTGCCTGTGCGTTGCCAGAGGCCACAGTATCAATTTCGGACTTTCCCGCGACTAATAAATAAATAAACTAAGATTCCTACATTCTAGACTCCTTTTATCGTTTCAAGGACACTGAACGAGACACAATAGATGTTTTATTGTTATTACGCCTATGGACTTATAGTGTCCCACACAGTGTTAAAAAGTAAAAAAAAACAACCCGAGTTGGTTAGAAGATAAAATGAAATATCTCAAAATGAATTGTGTCAAAAATATCCTGCTATGATTTCTTACAAGGATTCACATCATCATCTGCCTGCCTTTGCTCAACTACGTTGGGGTCGGCTTCCATTCTTACCGGATACAGCTGAATACCAGTATTTTACATGGAGCGACTGCCTACCTGACCTCCACAACCCAGTTACTGGGTAACACGATACCCTTTGGTAAGACTAGTTGTCAGACTTTCGAGCTTCTGACGACCCGTAACGACGGTCAAAGATCGACAAATGACAGCCGGGACCAACGGCTTAACGTGCTCTCCGAGGCACGGGGGGTCTTGGTATGTAAAGATGGTCACCCATCCACGGACCAACCGCGGCAAGCGTAGCTTAACCTCATCGATCGACCCGTGCGGCTGTTATTAGTATTACTTAGCGACAAGCCCCTCACAAGGATTCACAAAGCCTTAAAAATATTGTACGTGACAGCTGACAACTAAGAAATCATTTTGTAATACATTTAAAGTTATGAAAAGTATGCTAAACTTAATTTTCATTAGTTTTCATGTACCACTTTAATTTTAATTACGAATTTACCGACAAAGGCTCCCATAATGAAATAATTAAAACTACAATCAACAGACGAAACAAAAGATTTAACAGAAACGCCTCCATTGAGACGATCATTAATTAATTAATGTAATTAGTTAACTTTTAACCATATTAAACGTTACTTCGTAACTTTAATTCAATTATAATGTTTACCATTACTGTTGAAGGTTCTTCGGTCTTTTAAGACCGTGTTTTAATTATGTTCACTCAATTTTACTTACGTAATCATCAAACTTTTAATTGTACGTAAAACTTAGGTTTTGGCTATTTTATCAGAGCAGCTTTTTCATATTCATATTCATATTCATTTATTTACGTTCCACAAGGTAAAACAAGATGTTAAAAAAAGGCTTAGAGCTAAGAGCCGTTGTAGACCCTGTCAGGGCACAGCAACAATATTTTTAGATACTTACATAGCTATTATTAAAATTAAATACATGAAATACATGATTATTATTATACATGAAAATTGAATAATTACATTCGCCTAAAAGTCAATAATAATAACATAAATAATTCTATTATTGGTAAGTAAGTAGCTATTTTCTTAAAATACTATTATTACATTACATACTATTTTTACGATAGGAATGAAAAACGAACGTGAAAAATACAAAATAAATCGTTTAATACCTCCCAGAAAGGTTTTACAAGTACTCGTAGATAAAGCAAAATTAATCGATAAAATATTATCTAACTTTATGTTATTTTTTTTGTTTTTAGGGTTTCGTATGTCCGAATGAAAAAACCGATATCCCATAAAGGATCACTCGTGTGTCTGTCTGTCTGTATGTCTGTCCGGCACAGCCAGTTTGCTCCAAATTTGGTACACATATCAAAATCTGTGATCCGAACACGGACGTGTTACGAAAATAAAGAAATTTTGAATATGGGCGGGTCCTTTTGGGAGAGTTGACCGTTCCCTGCGTATCTCCGAATCTACTGAGCCTAAAATTTTGAAAAAATATAGACTTTAGTTCTATACTTATTGATAGCAGGAAAACACATAAAAAGTCTATGGTCTTAAAATAACATAATACCTATCTCAATATAGTGCGTACAAATTTATAGTTGCAGTTGGAATGTATGAGAGAACATGTTTTTCAACTACAATGTTAAGTTTGTTCTTGGGATAAATTCATCCCAACTACAGAAGGAACCCTTCATTGTGCGTGTTCCGACACGCAATTAACCGATGTTTCTTTTAAATTTGTCTGGCCCACTGCTGCGGGTAAATAAAACATAAACAAAAACAAAACGAAACAAAAAAAGAATATCGATCAAATACAATCTAAACAAGACCTACGCAAAAACACGTGTACAGACAAAAAGTACAGTTTATCAATGACTCAGTTCAAGCAAAGATATCAAATGTCGTGGGGCTACCATAAACTTTAATTGGGCTGCCGGGGCCCAACACCCCTTCGTTATCCTCGACTGAGGGTCTTCTAGGCCTTTTCGACGTATAACGTATTAAAGTGTCTGATTTCTATAGTGTTTTGTTGAGTTTCGGTAAAATATTTTTTGTTTTTATCTTTTTATTACGGACGCTTTTAACATGATCGTATTTCTACATTGTTCTCATACGCATAATTTCAACATGAATGATGTAATCAATATTTTGTAACAGTATTTTGTTCTAAAAGAGTATTCGTGGAGTTTCTTGCCTGTTCTTCTACATAGGAACCTAGTACGACAATACAAGTGCTTGTAATTGGTTTATTTGGAATAAATGCTTGAGTTTGAGTTTAAGGTTGAAAACTTGATAGCTTGGGACCTTGAGGTCTAGAACAATATTATTTATAGTTAGAAAGGTTATTGTAGAAAGAAAGAAACAATGAAAAATTATTTATTCTGCACAAACAAAACGCACATTACAAAAAAATAACATAAAATGTACGTGATTTAGACTTTCTAAGAAGGGAACAAGTCAGGAGGATTACAATGCCAGCGGTGAAATTGTTTGATAAGTTAGACTCGTGCGTTTTATTTCTATGATAATATAATAAAATTCTAACTTTACTTTTCATGTTTTATTTCTGTCAATGTAAAGGGTGGACGACACGACTGAATACTCGTACAACTTGTTTGGCCGCCATTTCGATTTGGCGCCAAATTGTACGGTTGTTTGATATTTAGTATTTAGGTAAAATGTGGCAAATTCGTTATGCACCATTTATAAGGCCACGGCTATCACATTAACTTCAGTAATTTTATCGTAAAGCTTCTTCACGGATTGAAAAATGACCCAATTATTTTCTACAAATCAGTACGAGTAACTAATACCATTTTGATCAAAGAGGATTTGTAAATAAACAAAATTTCCACTATTGTAGAGAGGAGCAACTAGTCGGACCAAAACAGAGTACTTGTTTTGTGATCTTGGCGGTCTCTCCAGTCCTGTGCTAATATATCTCGCCGGAACGCCTTTACCGATCTGCTCCGACTTTCGTTACCTCGGGTCGCTTGTCCAAGGGGATGGGGAAATAGACCGAGATGTAACGCACCGGCTCAACTCGGGATGGATGAAATGGCGACAGGTCACAGGAACAACTTGCGGCCCACGGACGCCCCTCAAGTTAAAGGGGAAAATTTACAAGTCCGTGATAAGGCCTGTCGTACTGTATGGATCGGAGTGCTGGGCCGTGAAGAAGACGGACGAAAAAAGAGTGCATGCAGCGGAGATGAGAATTTTGAGATGGATGTGTGGAATAACGAAAATGGATAATTGGATTCCCGACGCCCAAGGCGTCTCCTGCGGCGGCTAGGGGCGAGAGGGCGCGAAATTTGCCTTCCCTCAACCGTCCCGCCTCCTCCTTCACGAGCGATTACTGCTTCGCAGAAGGAGGTTAAGGCTGCCCTTGCCTGGACCAGGGCCGGTCGCGAGAGATCTCCGCCACCGATCGCCTCCACGAGGACACGGTGGTGCTCTACCCAAGCCGGGTAGACCTCCACCGTGTGCTCCACTGTGTCCTCCAGGCGATCCACACAGTGGTGACACCCGGGCGATTCCTCCCGCCTTATCCGTCCGACAAGAACCTCCTGAAGCTGCCGTGTCCGGTGAGGACCTGCGTCAGGTGGAAGGTGAGAATAGCCCTGGCGCCTCTCTAGCCACTCCTCAAAGAGGGGACTTATCGCCGCAATTGAGACGTGCCCAGCATTGGGTTGCGGCAATCGCACTCTCCATGTCGCCATGAGATCACGCCGGAGTCCACTGTGCCGTGATTTCTCGCGGCAGCAGAGTTACGCCCCGGCGTTTCACCTCCTCGCTCCACTCTTTTGACTCCAGATCCCATGGCGGCAATCCAGCAAGGAGGCTCACTGCCTCACAGGAGACCGTGCGGTATCCCCGGACCAGCCGGATGGCCATCACCCTTTGGGCCACGCTCAACCAGCGGGCTGGTCACCGCGCCAGGGTAAGCGCCCACACAGGTGCCCCGCAAAGGGCCATGGACCACACGACCCCCACGTAGAGCCTCCGGCAGGAGGCATTTGGTCCCACTAGATTGGGCAGGAGCCGCTTCAAAGGAGCCCCGGCTCGCTCCAGTTTGGAAGCCAAACATCGGAAATAGATAGATAGATAGAAGATAGAATACTCTTTATTATGTACACCATAAAAATTACAGATACAAACGTTGAAATTTTACAAGGGGTGACACAATGGGCGGTCTTATCGCTAAAAGCGATCTTTTACAGACAACCTTTGGATGGATTAAAGGGGGAGGAGAGACAATACTGCAGGTAGTCAGTGGTGTACCAGTTACATATACAATAAATACATAAAGCATATACTATACATAACATATATCATACATACATACATACATACATACACATATATATATATATATATATATATGCCATAAACATGAAACAAAATCAAGAACTATATAACTATAAGTAATGATGATATTTAGGGAGAGAGAAAGTGTTTTTTTACCTGAATTTTAAAAGTGGACAAAGTTTGTGCACGCCTTATCGACACGGGTAAGGCATTCCATGACCGTACTGCTTGAACTGTAAAAGATTTGTCATAAAAGCTGGTGGAATGCATCGGCATCTCTAGTTTTAAGTTTTCCGATGACCTCAGGTATCTATTATGTGTGTCATGAAGGAACTTGAAACGTTCTTTAAGATAAGAGGGGGTTGTAGGATTGAACAGAATACTGTATAGCTGAAATAAGATATGAGCATTCCGGCGAAGACGTATGGGAAGCCACTTGAGTTTTGTACGATATTCAGAAATATGATCATACTTGCGCAAGCCAAATATAAATCTTATGCAAAAGTTTTGAAGTCGCTCAAGTTTATCTAGTTGTGCCTCAGTGAGATCGAGATAACTGACATCAGCGTAGTCAAGGATGGGAAGTAAAAGGGATTGTGCAAGCGCAGTTTTAGTGGCAGTTGGAAGAAAGTTCCGCAATCGTCTCAGGGACTTACCAGATGCAAAAATTTTGCGACTTACGTCCTGTAGCTGGGGACCCCAAGAAAGATGTTTGTCGAGCCAAACTCCAAGGTTCTTAACCTTTTCGCTTACTGGAATAGCAGTTCCGTTAAATTGAACTTGGGGAAGTTGTGACCAGTTTATCTTGGGGGTCAACCTTGAGCTGCCAACAACAATGACCTGAGTCTTCGATGGATTAACCTGCAACCCATGTGCCTCACTCCATTCGCAAATTGAACCCAAATCCTTGTTTACAATATTAATTGCATCAACCAAATCTGCAGGGGTAGCTTGTTTATATATTTGTAAATCATCTGCATAAAGGTGGTAGGAAGAAAGAAGTTTTTTAGAAATTGAGTTTATAAATATTGCGAAGAGTAAAGGAGATAAAACGCCACCCTGGGGTACACCGGCAGAAGTATAACACCAAGAAGAGCAAGACTCTTCTATGCATATACGTTGCCGGCGGCCATACAGGTAACTACGAAACCAGTCAATCACCGTTGGAGATATATTAAGCGAGCGAAGCATGCCAAGCAGGATATCGAAATCGACAGTATTAAATGCGTTACTAAAATCCAGCAAGCAAAGAACCGTCAGATTTCCTCCTTCCATGCCTAACCGTATGTCATCAGTGACGCTAACTAAGGCTGTAGTGGTGCTATGACCAGGACGAAAACCGGATTGGAAAGGATTCAGCAGGCTATTCTTACAAAGAAAATCACTAAGCTGATTGTGGACAAGTCGTTCTAGGACTTTGGAGAGGAAAGGCAGGATGGAGATAGGACGGTATTCGGAAAAGGAAGTAGGATTAGATTTTTTGGGTAAAGGAGTGATTTTTGCCTCTTTCCACATCGATGGAAAAACACCGTAGGATATAGAGTAGTTTAGGATATAACATAGGATAGGAAGGATTTCGTCGAGGACAGGGAGTATCATTTTCCGACTTACACAATCACTACCAACTGCGTTAGATGTGATTGAAACTACGCTCTTCTTAACATCACAATCAGAAGTTCCATCGGCTGATCTAGGACGAGTCCCAGGTACTGCATCGTCGAGTTCCCCTGTGGGGTACGAACCTCGGTTAGGGTGACGCTGGGGAAGGGCAGTAAAGCACAACTTGGGGTGAATTTAAAGGTACAGGCTCAGCGGTGCGGGCTGGCTGGAGCAAGGATCGGGGCGGGGATGGCCGCCGGAAGACGAGGTACACGCCGAGGGTGCAGTTACTGGAATCGCACCGGAACGTCAACTTCAAGGCGTTCGTCATACGTTTACCGAACTGTTATTTGCCCCTCGTCATGGAAGAAGACTTTTAGGCGCAGTAAGTGGTGTTTCTTCGCTTCCGCGGACAAATTTCACAGGACAGCACAAAGTCTAGCTAGTGCAAAGTGAAGTGCTACTGCCTTAATATTAACACAAATTTTTTTTATTAAAATATGTACCTATGTTTAGGTTAAGGTATTTTTCTATGGTCATGTGTCGCCTTAAATAAATCATACAAATACTCGTATTATTACGAGTATTTATATGTTTTACATATCTCGGAACCAAAGCCCAGACCTTTGGAAAGCGTACAAGGGGCCGAAGGCACCAACCAACGATTATCCCTGTTTGCACTACGCAAGTGCACCTAAGGACAACCCCCGGTTGGGGCAGGACTACGAGTATTGCAGAAGATGGAGACAAAACAAATTGGGCTATGGGTTTGGGTGGCTATAGTAGATTGGTAATCTAAAACTTATACGGAAGGACTATGTCCCCTGCCTGATCATTCAACAGATATTCATGAGAAGCCGACAAATTGTGAACTGCCAGCTGTTTTTTTTTTTAGAGGGTTTGGTTTCCGCACTTAGTCCTTCAGGTGGACCATTCTGCGTGGGCCATGGCGGCCGTTTTTGGTGGTTATTCTAACCAGCCCACCTCCCTCCAGAAGTTGATAACATCTCCTGGTCTGTTTAGAATTTCTGTGTAGGATCTGAGTGCCCCGAGGGTTTTCGTTCTAATGTGGGTGACGCCTGCGCATTCGAAGAGCACATGCGCAACGGTTTCCTCTGCCTCCATGCAAGCCCTGCACAGAGGGCTGTCCGTTATGCCTATTGTGTGGAAGTGTTTGTTTAGCGAGCAGTGGCCCGTGATGGTCCCCGTGAACAGGCGCAGGCCGGTCCTGTCCAGGCGTAACAAGCGCCTGGTTAACTTACTATCCAAGGTTGGCATAGCCTCCTTGGACTGTCTGCACCCCTGTGCCGAGGACCACCAGCTCTCCGCTTGTGTGGGTGAGCTCCTGTAGCCACCTGCGTAGTTGGTTGAAGGGGATGGGCACGATTGGCTCCGGTCTGCAGACTGACGTGCCGGATGCTCTCCTGGCTAGTTAGTCAACTGCGTCGTTGTAAACTGCCAGCTTGCTTGCGACGTAACGCGACTTGCGCTAATACTAAATAGCCTGCCTAGTTACGAGCAACTTTGAAGTAGCGCTCGCCGGCCGCTGCTGCGGCACCGCTCGCTTCGCTCGCTCTGATAGCGCGCAGTTGGTCACAGTTCTATCCTAACCTAACCCAGTTCACAATTTCTCGACTTTTTAAATTGCGTTTATAACGCAACGGAACGGAAATAATACTGATTGATTATTAATGGCTGGTCCCACAGGACGTACCTTTCCTAGACAGCATCAATGACAACTTTAGCTTCACCGGGAAATCTGCCATGGACCTATCAGCTGGCGTGAGACGGGGCCGTCCGTTTGGTGGTGTAGCAATCTTGTGGCGAAAAAGTGTGTTTACCAATGTATCAATCGTGAAGTGTGAAAATGATCGAATCGTGGCAATCAAAGCGTGTACGGTCAGTCAGCGGGAGGTACTGATCATATCTGTGTACATGCCAACAGACCAGCCAGACAATCTGCCAATGTTTTCGAACTGTATGGGCGAGGTTAGTGCCATTGTTCAAAGTAATAACATAGAATCGGTTTATATCCTATGTTATTACTTTTATATGATTTTAATGCGCACCCGTCTGCTGCTCGTGTGTGTTCAAATCCAGGCTAAAGTTTTGTCAAAACCACGAAAAACAGCTTGAGATGGACATTTTAGCAGAACATGTTGCCGGGAAAAACTTCCGAGCATTCTGGAAGAGTACTAGGAAAATGAAGGGTAAAGTGAGCATACCTGCTTGTGTTGAGGGATGTAGTGATGCTCTGGGTATAGCCAACTTGTTCAGGGATCATTTTATAGGCTTTTCCAGCAAAGATGTGGAAAACGTTATCACAAATATGGTACGAGGCAAATCCCCGGGCAATGATGGCCTCAGTATTGAGCATCTGCAGTATGCAGGCAAGCATCTTTATAGGGTCCTATCCATGCTGTATACCTTTTGTATGCGACACTCTTACCTACCTCCAAAGCTGATAGAAACTATTGTGGTACCAATAGCGAAAAATGTAACTGGTGACGTCACGGATATAAACAATTACAGGCCGATATCTATTGCGACTGTAATTGCAAAGGTTTTTGACAGTCTACTGGATGCACAAATCGGCAAGCATATTCGGCTTAACGATGCGCAGTTTGGGTTTCGTGAAAATCTGTCGACCGAATGTGCTATCTTGACACTGAAACATACCGTCAACTACTATGTTAATAGAAAAACACCTGTCTATGCTTGTTTCCTGGACTTGTCAAAAGCCTTCGACCTGGTGGATTACAACAGGCTCTGGACCAAGCTTGGGGAGGTGGGGGCTCCCACTGAACTAGTCAAAACAAATAAATAATAATTGATGTCAAGATATTATAGTATAAGTATATTATAGTCTTATATATATTATAGTCAAAATTGATTTAATTATGTCCAGAATATTCACTATTATGCAGTCAAATAGAATCATTCAAAAGCCAATTGATTTAAGATTCAAATTATTTAATTGTTACATTAAAGATTAAGTTATTCTTAACTATGTATATTAGAAGTCAGAATAGAAAAGTTCTTTTCATTTAAAAAATCTATAACATTGTAACACACTTTACTATCTAAAAAATTTCTCAGCTTATTTTTGAAAAGTGACAAGGGCAGTTCTCTCCAACTTTTAGGTAATTTATTAAATATGACAGGAGCCATACAGAAGACACTTTTGCGAATGACGGTTGTTCTCGCAGTATGAGAGCATATCCTGCTGTTGTCACGCCTATTACTTGGGACTACTTCATCTAATCGTTTAAATCGGTGTGGATTTGTTTGACAAAAACAGCTACTCCTAAATGATAAATGATAAATGATTTTATTTCTGTAAGTAGGTTTTTACAAACACTTTTACACGTCAAAACATATTTTTTTTAAACTAGATGAGGCCGGCGTTTCCTATCTGACTACTCTGAGAAGAAATCCTAAAATGTACATACATGGCAAAGTAAGTATTTTATATTTTTTTAAAGTAAGGCACGCAACTATCAGTAGGTTTCATTTTAAATATTGAACGAACGCGTCTCTTTTGAGCCTTGAACACGTTGTCTTTTTCTGTTGAGTTGCTCCATAAAATGACACCATAGCGTAGATGAGATTCTGTTAAACCATAGTAGACTGTAAGTAATGCGTCCACACTTATTGACGACAATGTGTGCAGGGTATAGGCATATTTACTGACTTTCTTGCACAAGATTTCGTTAAGGGGTTTCCAATTTAGTTTTTTGTCAATGAGGCGCCCTATGTTGTTTCTACCTCTTCTATAGGCTGGTCATAGTAGTGTATATTAAAATTACTCTTACTAATGATCCGTTGACTAATTTAGTTTTTGTCAGGTTCGTTTTTAAGTTATTGTCATCTTGTCTGTCTGACAATAACTTGAAAATGAACCTGACAAAAACTAAATTAGTCAACGGATCAATACCATTACCATTAAGAGAAAGGAAAACTACGGGAGACCTTTTTTCAGCAGGGGGAAAGTGTGGGCTGAAAAAAATACCAGAAGAGTCACTTAAATTGCCCTACGTTACCACAAGATACGCATGTTAGTCTACATAGTAGGTCCATTATCTCAATTAACCACCGTTACAAGTTATGGGATAATTCCATATGACCATCCTTGGCCGAGTCGGCAGAATTCACCCTTATCAGATACTGCAGTCCAAATTTTATGTATTTTCTCCGCTCTACCATTTTATCGAAGCAGCCTTTTAGACAAATAGATCAAATTATTCGAAGTAGGTACTTTAACATCCATTTCAAATGTGGCATGCAAGCCACACTACCCAATCGTTTCTGTGGGCTGCCGGTCCGCAAACCATCTAGTGTAAGCTTACGTTCCTTCCTGTCCTGAAACTGTAAACTAGGCAGTTTTTCTGGGCATAGTAGATGCCAATATTCAGTGGCAAGTTTAGCGGGAAGGCTCTGTCCAGCAGCTTACGCCATCAAGAAAGTAAGATTATTCACTGACGTTGATAGAAAAGACTAAGATAAAAAAAATTGTTTATTTCTTACCATTAAAAGTTACAATTATACAAATAGATACATGACAAGTATTTCAACATGTTTGTGGTGATCATAATAAGGTGCACAGAGTATTGAGGGGCTAGGGCCCCTGAACTAGGTGGGAACCGGTATCTCAGGGGATAAAAGTGGACAAAGATTGAGCACGCCTTATCGTCACGGGCAAGGCATTCCATAACCGTAATGCTTGAACTGTAACAGACAGTCAAATGCAACTACTTTTCGATATGCCCAGTGGTCAGCTGTGAACATCAATAAATATGTTGCTTTCGTAGATCCGCCCGGCTTTCGATTAGACACATCGTGATATAATCGGCCAAATCATGAAATGGCCATATCGTGATCTGCCTGGCCATTTCACGATACGCCGCGTATCGTGTTCGTGTGCGACAAAATGATGTGACTATACATCGTAGCGCAACGGTGGGCACTGAAGCAGCTGGACCGGGAGCTCCTCCTGGAAGCCTCGATCATGCAGGCCTAGGTGTAACCACCGGACAGGCCTGCTGACATCAACGACGAGGCGGAGTGGTTCCGGGAGGCCATGTCCGAAATATGTGACGTGGCAATGCCCCGGGTCCAGCCTGGACGTGCCTCGCGCCAGGTGTACTGGTGGTCGCAGGAGCTGACGGCTCTGCGCGCTGTGTGCGTTGCTGCGCGACGCCGGTACACCAGGCACCGCAGGCTCCGTATCTGACCTCCGGATACGGAAGCCATTCAGGCGGAGCTGTACGAGGGGTACAGAGCGGCGAAGACCGCCCTCCAAGCGGAGATCCTGCAAACCAGGGGATCGGCCCGCGAGAAGTCGCTGGGGCCTCTGAACAGGGACCCGTGGGGACGCCCGTATAAAGTGGTACGGGATAAACTCCGCCCATGGGCTCCCCCGCTAACGCAGTCTCCAGCCAGCTTGTGGAGAACGTGGTGAGCGCTCTGTTCCCTTCGCGAGGGGAACACACCGCCCGGCCCATGGTTCCGCCTACTGCGGTGCCCGATGCGGACCACACCGCCGACGACGATGACGACGATGATGCTCCGGAGGTGACCGAGGTAGAAATGAGAGTGGCGGTACGTAGGCTGAATGCCAAAAATACCGCCCCAGGACCCGACGGCTTACCTGGGAAAGCCTGGGTCCTGGCCTTGGAGGCTCTCTGGTCTCGACTAAGGAGGCTCCTAAGCGCATGCTTGGAGAGGGGCCAGTTCCCGCTTCGTTGGAAGACGGGGAAACTGGTCCTCATAAAGAAGGCAGGGCGCCCTGCGGAGTCTCTGTCCGCTTATCGGTCCATCGTGCTACTCGACGAGGTGGGAAGCTCTTTGAAAGAGTAATTGCAAATCGCCTCGTCGGCCAGCTGGTGCGCGTGAGGCCGGATTTGGTGGAGAGCCAGTTTGGTTTCCGCAGGGGGCGCTCTACCGTGGACGCCATCATGCGCGTGCGAGCCCTTACGACGGGAAATTCTGTTGCCCAGGGTGGGGTCGTCTTGGCTGTGTCTCTAGACATCGCCAATGCCTTCAATACCCTGCCCTGGAGTTGCATCAGGGAGGCACTCCGGTACCACCGGATGCCAACCTACCTCTGTCGTGTGGTCGAGGCCTATCTGACGGACAGGGCCATCATTTACCCCGGTCACCAGGGAGTGTAGAACCGGCAAGAGATGTCGTGCGGTATCCCACAGGGATCGGTCCTAGGGCTGCATCTGTGCGACATCGGATATGACTGGGTGCTGCGCGCCGACCTCCCTAGCGGCGTCAACATGGTGTGTTACGCTGACGAAACGTTGGTCCCGGCGCAAGGGAGGTCGCACCAGGCGGCGGCTGAAGTAGCGGCACGCGGGGTTGCGGCAATCATTTAAAGGATCCGGCAATTGGGACTCGAGGTGGCCCTGCACAAGGCCGAGGCCATGTGTTTTCATGGTCCTCGGAACGCGACACCGTCGGGATCCCTAATAACGGTAGGAGGGGTTTACATCGGCGTTGAGTCGACGATGAAGTAACTGGGACTCGTCCTCGACAGCCGGTGGAACTTCGTGGAACATTTCCTACGTTTGACTCCCAAACTGGAGCGGGCAGGGGCTGCCTTGAAGCGGCTCCTGCCCAATCTAGGGGGTCCAAACGCCTCCTGCTGGAGGCTCTACGCGGGGTCGTGCAGTCCATGGCCCTTTACGGGGCTCCTGTGTGGGCGCTTTCCCTGGTTCTGCGGCCAGCCCGCCGGTTGAGCGCGATCCAAAGAGTCATGGCCATCCGGCTGGTCCGGGGATACCACACCATCTCCTGTGAGGCAGCGAGCCTCCTTGCCGGATTATCGCCATGGCATCTGGAGGCAAAAGTCCTCGCGCACGTATGGGAGTGATGCGAGAAGGCGTAACTCCGCTGCCGCGAGAAATCACGGAACAGCGGACGGAGCTCCGGCGGGATCCTATTGCGACATGGAGAGTACGGTTGTCGCAACCCAGTGCTGGGTACGCCACGATTGCGGTGATAAGTTCCCTCTTTCAGGAGTGTCTAGAGAGGCGCCACGGGGCGTCCTAACCTTTCGCTTGACGCAAGTCCTAACCGGACATGGCAGCTTCGGGAGGTTCCTGTGTCGGATAAAGCGGGAGGAAACGCCCGGATGTCACCACTGTGTGGATCGCCCGGAGAACACGGTGAAGCATACGGTCGGTGGAGGTCTGCCCGGCTTGGGCAGAGCACCACCGTGTCCTATTGGAGGCGATCGGTGGCAGAGATCTCTCGTGTCCGGCCCTGGTTCAGGCCATGGTACGGAGCGAGAGGGCATAGGTAGCCGTTACCTCCTTCTGGGAAGCCGTAAAGCTCGCGAAGGAGGAGGCGGGACGGTTGAGGGAAAGGTTAATGTCGCGCCCTCTCGCCCCTAGCCGCCGCAGGAGACGCCCTGGGTGTCGGGAATCACGGGCGGATTTCCGGCCACCGTAGGCGCGGGCTTGTGGACGGCGAGCAATGGGTCCTGTCCGGTGAGGACCAGGCCCGAGTCGACGGTGCGTTGTAATCACGCGCGCCTCAAAGAGATGTCGTCAACACAAGTGTAGGGGTCCACTAGGGCCGATGCCGTCCGAGGTCGCGTGGCAGTCCAAAAGGGTTACCGAGGCCCCTGGCAACACGGGCAACAGAAGGAATACGGGTGGGTTTTAGTCAATAAGAGTCTGACACACCCTCACGCTCCACCCAGAGCGAGAGAAGTTATATGATGATTTCCCATCCAAAAAATTATTTATCAGGGGATTGTGCTGGCCACAATAAAACGTCACTGAGTCAATAAGTGGCGGCCTTCCACTTCTTACACGGCTCTTCAGACTATGTTCTTCCTCAAATCTCTTCACCCAACGACTTACAGTATTTCTCTAAAACAAAAATAACACTTGATTACACACTTATAAAATCATTCAAAACTATCATCACATTCGTCATCATCTGCCTGCCTTTTCCCAACTATGTTGGGGTCGGCTTCCAGTCTAACCGGATGCAGCTGATTATCAGTATTTTACATGGAGCGACTGCCTATCTGACCTCCACAACCCATTTACTAGGTAACACGATACCCCTTGGTATACTCGTAATATAACTATCATCACATTATATTTACAAAATAACTTACCCGTATGCGTTTCATTAGAAATCTGAGATATATTAAGTCCATATTTTCTATGCAAGGCGACAATGTTTGCCCTGTCTTCAATACTTATATTTGCTTGCATTTTGAACAAAGAACAAAACACGAACTTAGTGGTAAACTTAATTACGAGTGGCTGTGTTATTGCTATTCAGTAATATCAATCACACAGCCACTCGTAATTAAGTTCACCAAACAACAACGTCATACTAATTAATTCAATCCAGCAGATTTATTTTGTTTCAAATTCACCCTCATCTTTTGTGATATCTTTCATTTTGTAAGGTCTAGCGCGCACTGCCATGCGTTTTTCTAACGCCCAATCTGTGAAGTATGGAATGTCTTAGAAGTGCGCGCATTGTGGTGAGAAAAATGTATGCGGTATATTCGATTCTGCAAGCGTTCTCCGATAGTCCTTTCTCCTTTAGACTGATCACCGACAGGACGTTTCTTTTTGAGAGATTCGTCAACAGAACGTTTCACCTATGGACATTTCACCGACAGAACCTTTCATATGCGTCACTTTCGACGACAGCCCTTGGTAGCAAATATAGTAGCTGCCGCGACAAGCTCGCTTCGCTCGCTCGCCTTCGCGCGTTAATGATCATTGTTTTAACCTAACCTAACCCAACATTATCTTTCGTTGTAGCTGCCAACCTACTATATTTGCTACCAAGGGCTGTCGTCGAAAGTGACGCATATGAAAGGTTCTGTCGGCCAAATGTCCATAGATGAAACGTTCCATCGACGAATCTCTCAAAAACGAAACGTCCTGTGGGTGATCAGTCCAAAGGAGAAATGACTGTGGGAGAACGCTTGCAAAGTAGGTTTATTCACAGTAGGCTGCCCGCTGCAAATTTGCGGTGGCGTCAAAGAATGCACCCAATATAGTTTGGGTACTTTTTTTTGCAACAATAAATATGTGCAGATAGTTAGTCTTGTATCTAGTCCATTACGACGACATCGTGCCGGCACTACTTTAGTTGAAAGAAGCTGGAATGGAATACGTGCCTTTTTTTTCTCCGCCAGTGCGCGAACCAGTGACTGCATTTATTTTACCGTGCGGCAGAATTAACGCACCGCATTCCGCACCGCAGTGTGCGCTCAACTTAAGATCCATTTGCGCGGCAGGACACGCCAACCAACTAAAACAAACGATTATATACCGCGCTCTTTCTGCCCGACTCATGATGAAAGAGTGCGATATACGGGTATGCGTGTGTGTGTTTGAAATGTCTTTATAGAAGAAGGTCATTGTTGAAGATGAGGATGGCTCGATTCACTTTTCTTTTTTGTATTTTTAAGAGGCCGGCAACACGAAAGAGAAGCGCGATGACACAACGCTGGTAATTTATTGCAAAATATGAAGCAATTATCGATTTACAAAAAAGCTATAGATTGTACAAAAAAAAAATAAAACACTATGATGCTAATATATTGGTTGTATAATAATCTGACAAAAAATCAGAATGATTGCATGTATTGCCGCTCAGGCCCCTGGCTCAATAACGTCATCTCTCCCGCTCACAAAAAACTTTTATATTCGATAACTACTTTCAAATCGCGCGCCGCGAGGGCTCCTATTCGGAGCCATTGGGGCTTTATCGGTTAATGTATATATGGTTTTTAATCGTTAAAAGAAATTTTTAGAGGTATCTTCGTGATTTTTTTCTAACGTATCAAATTAGTTATATTATGTTTTTAACACACTATCTACCTAGCATATATCCTTAAGAATATCATAGATTTTTCTGATTTTGTTTACTGCAGTGGATCATATACTTTAAGGCATTATAAAACTTATAAAAGTTGCGTTTAGGTCCTGTAGTCCCCTTAAGACGTTTTTTTACAGAGCCACGAATCGACCGCAGCAAGCTTTATAATTTAGCCACGCTGAAGTATTGATCGATATTTTCTTATGGTGTTACGAAAAACGAACTACTTATTAACTATTTAACTGCCTCGTTGGTCTAGTGGTTGCAAGCTCTAATGCTGAGCATGAGGTCCTAGGCTCGATTCCCAGGTCGGGAGTTTTGTTCTATCTGTACGGAGTCTGGATTTGTGCCCGGTTGATGGCAATAGGCTCGCCCCCTATTACATGGGACTTATACATAACTGGCGAAATGTGGGTGTACTACAGGTACACCTCTGCCCAACCCTTAACATAGATATTGAAACCATACGAATAATTAAATATTTCTTTTCTCAAAGATGCAATTTTTATTTCACGAGAAAAACGGTTTTCAATTTTGCATAACTGTCGGGTAGTTATGCTCTTGACTGTACACAGATATCAGTATTGTAGTTTTTTTTATTTATACTCACTCTTACTGCAGGGTTTTCTCCCGGCATAAAACAAAATTAGCCTGTATTTTTTCCTCCGTATGGCATAGACAAAGATTTAAAACTGTGACCTCTTATAATGCTACGGCTACACGCGATAACGCGAACAACACTTCGCGCTCTCTATTGTACGTCGACCGGTGTGCGAGAGAGAGAGCGCGCGAAGTGGAGTTCGCGATATCGCGACAATGTAGCTCCAGCATCTTACAAAGAAAGAACAAGTATTCATGCTACGGCCACATTGCCGCGATAACGTGAACTACACTTCGCGCGCTCTTGCTCGTACACCGATCGACGTCTCGCTGTACAACAGAGAGCGCGCGAAGTATAGTTCGCGTTATCGCGACAATGTAGCCGTAGCATTATTGATCACTACGCTTGCTCACAACGTGTTTGAGATTTCATAGCCCAACAATTCGTACGTATTTTTTCATCGCTGTTAATTAGTTATCTCATGATATTTAGAAAAAATGACGCACGTCATTCAAAAATTAAAAAGTCAAACTGATGTGTCATAGATTCAAACCCGCGAACTTTAGAAACCACATTACATTGTCGCGATATCGCAAACTCCTCTTTGAGCGCTCTTTCTCGTACACCGGTTGACGTCTTGCTGTACAACAGAGAGCGCACGAAGTGTAGTTCGCATCATCACGACAATGTAGCCATAGCATTAGGTATTTAGGTATCATCAAAGACTAGACTTCCCATAGGACGTCTAGTTCACATTTCACAGGGAATTAAATATTTTGAAATATCTGTAGGTATAGGTAAATGCGAAACTGTAACAAAAAAAAAAACAAAGACTCAAAAATACTTTACAAACACCGCAAACAAAAAAAGTCCAGTGCCAAAAGTCAAATACAATACGAAACAAAAAAAAAGCACATTCATTACAATCTGAATGAGTCCATTGAGACTCAGTGTTCGTTCCCTCGCGTCGTTCGGTAATTCGGCCTCTGTGGATCAGACTAAGCTCAAATATTGATATGCCACCCTCCATCCTCCATTGTCGACACCGCCTGTCCAATACTCTTTTGAACTCGGTCCTATTGAACATTTTTGATCTATTATCCCACTGTGTTATTTTCGACTGCATTTCCAACAATTCTTTGTATGGGCAATTTTTTTAGGGAAAACAAAGGTATATTTCGTACTCAAAGTGCTTTTGTGAAACAATACAAATTGTTCAAAATAAATTGTATGTTTTTGTTGAACAATTACGTATTAAAAAATTGTACTGCCTACTGGTACTACAATGTTCTAAATTGTACTACCTGCTGGTTCTACTAACACGTAATTGTTCAACAAAAACATACAATTTATTTTGAACAATTTGTATTATTATTGTTTTTTTTTTTTTAACAAATCAAAGAAAAAAAAGTTGAATAGAGCAGAACTTAATTTTGTGTCGATTTTATTATTTTTATAATTCAGTTTGTTTCCAAACTACTTACATTATTTTCATCTAATACCACCTTTGGTGCGCTACTAAATATGATTATTTTTCTATCAAAGTTCCACCTTATTTCAAAAAAGACCTAAGAGCAGTATAAGCAGAATAGGTAACCCGCATAGCTCCCATCAAGGACATAAAGTTCATCTTAGTAACTCCACCAGCCGATATAGCCGTGGTCTTCTGCGACACCTGCAGCATCACCAACACCATCTTCATGTTATTCTTGTCAAAACTCTCCCATTTGCAGTCATAGACAGCCTGCTCGAACACTAGGCCTGCGTCCATGACCTTCTGGCCTATGAAACAGTCTATCCCAACTTGTATAAACGAGAATGGTAGCTGCAGTATCGTGTTTTCTAATCCTCCAAGCAGTTCTGATATCAAACCGAGCACTAGCAAAATAAATCCTACAGCTATAGGTCCTCTGCATACGTTTTCCACTTGGTTTAAAAGTGTTTTGTAGGTTGCATGGTGTATCATAATGTCTTTGAGGTTTTTGGAGATGTGATCGTTGATTATTCGGTTCTTCCTATCATAATTTGTAGGCAAATTGTCATTTCCGAATTCAGCTACAGATTTATAATGTTCTTCAGCATCTGTCCATAGGTAATTTACCTCATCACTTAAAGTCAACATCTGGGACTCGACGTACCCTATAATGACTATCAGGTAACTGGTCACGTTGGCCGAAATGTAGCATATTGTAAACACGCTGCAAACCATCATTATCCATGCGATTTCGTAGTTCGGTGACTCGTACATTGGTTCCAAACCTGTAAGCATAGGACAAGTTTTTCAATATTACTTAATTTTTCGAAGAGTGTATTATTTGCTTGGTTCTAATAACAGACAAGTGAATCGTTTAATTAACCTAACTCTTTCATTAGAAACAGAAACGACGTTTCACAAGAAGTAAAAAAATACACGGAAGCAATAATTTGAGTTTAAAAATTAACAAAATAGACTATTTGAACCGGTCGTAAAATTTGTAAATCTATGAACGAGGATGATGGCTCATATAATAATGTATCAATTACCATAAATAACAAACATATCCTCTGTCAAATGTCTGCCGGGACGAAGGAAGGCGGCGAACGAGTAGACGGTTGCGTTACCCATGAGGACCATCCAGTAGAAGATGGCGCGTTTCTTGACGTCTCGCATGTACCGCAGCAGGTTGGTGGCCCGCCGGCTACCCGGGATCATACGAGAGTCGACCTCAAGGAAGGCATCCGTTAGACCCCGGATTTTGTCACTGGAAGCAAGGTTTTTTTAAATGCATAAGCATGTAGACGTATTAGTTGACCTGTCGTTACGAATGGAATTGTCGCTAAATTTTTATATTATTTTGCTTCTCGGTGTCCTAAATCGGAAAGTTGGAGCTTTAATTATTTTCTAAATAGCTTTTCAAAAGATTCTGAAGACTGCTTCAATGGTAGAAAGGTGCACAAGTGGTTTTTGCCCATACTATTTTGACTATTCCATCAACTCACATATACAAAAACATATACAATAGCTTCAGAACCCCGATCTCGCTGGAGATGCCCAGAGAGAGCACCACCATAGCCGCCACCATGTCGCCCGTCTCCCGACTCCTCACGAACACGAACCACAGCATGCAGAACAAATACACGTAGAAGTAGCACAGGGAGGCCACTATCATTATGATGTAGAAGATCAATGGGATTCCTGGGAATGAAGAGAGTCAGTATACTAAAATTTTGAATACTTAGTGGATGATGCACGTGTTTGAAGGCTGTATTTTATTCGCTAAAAATCACTTTGAATTAGTTGGAATTGTTTTTTGGTATGAATCCCCAATTATTTAAGATCCTGACGCAGGAAGTCAGCCTTGCTACCAAACTTGCAGGCTAGCTAACATTTTCTTATTTTTTTATTGAAGTAGTACATATTTTAATTTTCGGTTTCGTCAGGCTAGCTATCTTTTTGTTTGATATTTTAATTAGTTTTACCTGTCTTGTTCTTGCCGTATATATTGAGAGTGACCCCTTTCAGAAAGACGGAGACGTTCCACAACATTGTAGGTAGGTCACAATATTCCAAACCGAACTTACGAATTTGACGCCACATTTTTTGAGGATAACTATTCATTACTAGTAGGAAAGTAATTAAGGTAAGTAAAGGAATTCAACTCAACACACTGTCTACTCGTATTTCACCATTTAATTGCGTCTGCACACTCTGTGCGTCGCAAAAGCAAAAAGACTTAATATATATGATAGAATACTGAAATATATGATGTATTTGCTGTTTAATAGGGGATAATAAATAATATTAATATTTGAATTATACATATAAAATGCGAATAGTCAAAAACGTTTTAAAATAAATTAACAAATCATCTAAATGTGCTGATCAAAACATCAATTAATATCACGATTTTAACAACGTTTTTCCATAGCATGCATGGAATAATTTAATTAACACAGAAGAAGTTAACAACTTTTTCAATACGGAAATTTGAAACTAACAAGTTGTCTTTACGGAAACTTTTCGCTCAATGTATGCCAGCTCCTGCAAGACAACTACAGTGCCAATTAAGCCTCCAGTGTTCTAAATAACACGTAAATAATAATTAATAACACCACATCGTGTTGTGATTACGTTAACGGGGTATGCACTTCGTCGCACCTCCATACAAATATTTTGTACATAAAAGTTATTCATTTAATACTTTATTGTGCAACACAATATCATTTCAATTAAAAGGCGTCAACTATTGGACTTAAGCGTTGGGCATCACATACAAATTCCCTAAACTAAAAACTAGTTAAATTTAATATTTAAACGCCATTTTATGTATATAATATCATTAATAGCGAAACGGGAAGGTCATGCAACCGAAGTAGTGACTACAGCCTTGTTAAATCAGATTCTCAAGTCGCCCTGGCCTTTACAAAATTTATTTGCACAGATTCCCGTATCTACTACAAAATCTCTCAACTCCACACAACACCCACTGCTGCACTGCAGTCTTTAAAGAAAACGTTCCAGTTTGCGATTCTGAATTTCATTTCCAATGTCACCTGTAAAGATGTAATTAAAACCTTTCACACGTTAAATTTTGTAAAGACCGCAGATCTATGGGGTAATTCTGTGGACTTTGTTAAGTGGATTACAAATATTGTAGCACCTACTTTAGCTGTTATTTTTAACCGACCAAAAAACGGAGGAGGTTCTCAAGTCGATGCGTACATATATTTTTTTTTATGTATGACCACGCATCATTTTTTACAGAGTATTCCGATTTTGATAATTCTCTTTTATTGGATCGGGTATACGTCTCAAAATATTACTTAGGTATTCTTAAATTAGTTTAAGAACTTAATTATTAAGGTTAAATAAAAAAGGTTTATTATTTTTTGCTTTTCAGTTTTTTCGGCGGTTTAATGTTTTTGTTAAAAAGTTTTCTAATAATTGTATTGACCGTGGTGAGTTTCCTGATCTTGTGAAAAATAGTAAAATAAAACCGTTTAAATCGGGTAGTACATCAGACCCTACTAATTATAGACCTATTTCAGGGCTTTACTTTAAAATTTTTGAAAAAATTGTTTTAGATCAAATCCAAAGATTTTTTAATACGCATAAATTACTGCATAATGAACTGTTCGGTTTTACAACGAGTCGTTCAACTACTGATGCCGTTTGAACTTTTAGGACATGTTTATAATGCATGGGAGGATCAATGCGATGCTTTGGGCATTTTTTGCGATTTGTCCTAGGCATTCGATTCACGCGTAATCAACCTCGCGCCCGCGTGCGCTTTTACCCGCACAGAGTGAGTGCGAGTAAAAGTAGACATGTCTACGAATTTCTGGTTCTAGGACATGCCGGTGTCCTCACAATGTTTTTGGTATATAATCAGCCATTCCTTCATGTATTTCTAGTAACTTGGGTTGACCTAAAATGAGATCTTAGATAGATATTATTTCAGATACCAGGCACAGCATGTTTAAGAAAATAAATAAATTAGTACCTACTAAAGGAATTGCCAGAAAACACTAGCAATGTGCAAGTGAGATGAATGCTATTTGCCCTGCAATGGGACTAATTCAGTCTGACATTAGGTATGTATGGAGCAGCAGCAGAATATCCCTCGTATTAAATATCAGCTGTAGTTAGTAATTATGTCGTCAGCACAGTGTCAGAGCCTAATGCAGCTGTTGGTGACGAATTTTCCAAATACAAGTAATTATAGGGTGACCGATTGTCTGTTAATTGTCTGTTTAGTGAGTTAATAAGAAATTAATGGTATACTGCATAGACAGATATAATGTATATTTATTTTCGTTCGTGTTTTTACATTTTCAAAATGTATATGCATGTAGGAACGTTGACTTTGTGAAAGATGAATGTAGGACTGGAACGTTGACTTTGTGAAAGCTGTATGAGTGAGACAGATAAAAATGACGGGAAGGTATTTAAAAAGTTAGAATGACAAAACAGAAAGACGTGAAGACGTGATTTTCATATACAAATAACTAGCTGACCAGACAGACATTGTCCTGTTCAAATTTCTATAATTTATACAAAAATGCCACAGATAAATTGGAATTTCAGTTTTTACCACATTTGAACATTTTCAGGGAAACTTTTCCAATTTTAATTTCCATAAAAACTTAATTCGGACTACTACGAACATTTTAAAACAAACAACGGCCAAATCGGTCCAACCGATCTCAAGTGATGCGCTTACCGAAGAACAGCATTTCATTTTTCTTTATCTAACTAGATAAACAGATGTAATTTTATGTTTTAAGAGTTAATTTTCTATAAATCGTTTTGTTATATTGTATTTAGTTCTTTCTCTCTGACCTCTGCCCCTCATGCATGGACTTCATATTCATATTATATTCTCAAGACTTGCTAATAGTATTTCAGATGTTAAAAAGAGTTATTTCCCAGTAACATGTTATGCAGTGATTTCACTAAAATCTCTGGCCTCTGTGCACTGGCCTACAAAGCTAAATACCTAACCAAATAATAAAGTTGTGTTACAGAAGATCAACAGTCTCAGTCTAGCTCGATGTTTTTTATTGAAAGGAACTGCAAACAGTTTAGTTTAATTATAAGAACTTACAACTAATTTAACATAACGCTGTTCACAGGTAGACACAGAAGTAAAAAAGAGTGTAAGACTAGGAGTTTTAGTAGCAGTCCGAGCAATAAATAGTTGTATAATGAGCATTAATAAAGTTAAAATTTAGATAAAGGTTACATAACATAAAATATGACCTTAGTAAGTGATGATGAATTATCTCCGAGTTCCCTGGCTCTTCATTGATTGACATATACTTGACATACATAAATACTCGCCTTCTTCCCATGTGTGGTAGACAGAAACTACAGACCGCCATCTGCTACGATCCTCACATACTCCTTTTGCTTCGTTTACGTTCATACATCTGGTCAGACACGTACACCTGACTTTTCTGAAGAACATCACCAATAAGGCCAATAAAAATCTTCCTAGGGCGTTTCCACTCACGTCTGCCTAGTCAAGTCACTTTTCATTCATCCTCTCAACATGACCTAACCGTCTCAGCATAATCTTTTAAATTTTTGCCTTTTCATCATTTTTAGACGGTAACGTTGCCTTATCACATCGTTTCTAAGCCTATTATTCATTGTTACACCACACATGCTTCTCAAGGAACGCATTTTCACAGCATTTAATCAACTTTCTTACCTCTTTTGTCACACCCAACTTTCACTTTTATACTTAGGTGTAGGCACCAGTACCTACGCAATTGTGAATTGGTCATAAGCGCATGTATAGCACCATTCACTTTATTCCCCGCACTCAATCTTCTTTCCACATCTTTATCACTCTTTCCATCTCTTTTAAACAGACTTCCCAAATAAACAACATTGTTCACTTGCTCCACCCTCTTATGATTTATTTTCACATCACACACCGACACAACCTTTTCTTTTTCAACCACCATGGCCTTCTCTTATTCCCATTTATATTCATCCCTTTTATATTTTAAGCTTCATCCATCTTCTGGCTGTTCTGCTGACGATGCAAGTAGAATTTTATCATCATTCATGATGAATGAGATGTTGTAAAACGGATACCTACTTACATTAATGATACGAAAATTTTGTAGGTAGAAGTATTTTTCAGTTTGCAAGTGACCTTTTGATATATTGTGATATCTTGTGTGTGCAAAATTTTTCACTCAATGTTGACGAAACGACTTGAATGGTACATAGAAAAAAATAAGTCGGTTTCTCCAAACACGTCCGGATTTAAAAGAGGGCAGTCATGTCAGGATTGTATGGTTAAATTAGTATGCCAGATTTATGTAGGATTTTCGCATAAGGTTCCAACTATAGCTTGTTTTTTTCATCTAATAAATAATACTAGATGAAATAGGAGTTGGACAAAAAATATGTAAATATCTATGGAGCTTTCTAAGCGAAAAACATCATATAGAAAGATGAGACTGATCAGCATAATTATTTTATTAGGTATACTGATAGAGGTTTGGCACAAGGAGACCCAATTTCTCCCCTTCTTTTTAATGTGGTCAATGACTTTTTACCATAAGATAAAAAAATGTGGGTATGTGTCAATACGCGGATGGTTTTGTTTTGTATTGTTCTTCTAGAAATCTTAATAAAAGTGAACATGAATTCCAGGTAGCATTAAATACATTTTGTAATATTTTGTAGATGGTATGGGTTTAGAATTATCGGCAACTACGAGTTAGTCTAAAGTCTGTATTTTCACTACGGGGTTCAGAAAATTTGAAATAGATTTAAACATAAATGGACATAGACGAGGGCGACACTTAAAGTTTTTAGAACTGGCCACTTGTAAACGATATAATAAAAAAAACAGTTCAAATTTTGAAAATGGAACTTTTTGCCAATATTATTGTGTACCTATGTATTTTATTCATTTGTCATTTGTTTACGATTTGGCGGCAAATTGAAAATTGTCGGTGTCACGTCAGCATGATTTAGTGCGAGAAAATTTTCGTACAATGATTTTTTATGCCTTTCGATGTCATTTAAGTCAACAAGAAAGTTATGATAGACTTCGATTGGCCTTTCACGATGAAGCCCCATCGTGGTCGCACTAATCTCACCGATGATCTGCGTAAGGGACGGCCATCTACGGTGACGACTAAAGATAACATCAGTGTTGTGCGGCTTATGATAGAGACTGACAAAAGAGTGACTTATCAGCAGATTCGGACAAGCTTAGGCATCGGTATGAGTCAAGTGCACAAAATCATGAACATTTAGCGGTCAGGAAGCTTTGTGCCCGGTGGATACCTCATAATTTGACAGAGGCCTAAAAACTCCGTCGTGTTGATTGGTGTCGTGAAATGGTTCAAAGATTTAACGGAGGTCAAAAGGCTTAAAGGACAGCATTTGAGTCACCTCCGTTAAATCTTTCGACATACTTAAGGGTGACGAAAGCTGGATTTATTGTTATGATCATGAAACTAAGAGACAGTCTGCTGTCTGGGCGTTTCCTTCCGAGGAGTTGCCAACTAAAGTGAAGAGAGGTCGAAGCGTGGGTCGTTCTTCGGAAGGATTCCATCAGTGGTTCCGTCGGATGCAGCGATGTATTGATGTAAATGGACACCATTTTGAAAAGATATAATAAAACTAATAACTTGCTAGTTTGTTCAGTTCATGATTTTCTTAGAACTTTCAGTATCACTAGTTTACAGTTAGCACTCGTAGATAATTACAAGTATTTGGGAGTGTGGTTACGTTGGAGTAAAAACATCAATATGATAGCCGAAAAAATACAGAGGAATCTAAGAGTACTCAAAGTCTTGGCTGGCACTGCATGGGGTCGGCACCCTAAACATATTTACATAGCCTTGATTAGAAGTCGTAGGTATAGGCTACAGCAGCTTTTTATATGATGTGAGAGCAAAGTGTCACCTAGAAAAACTAAATAAAATTCAAAACCAGGCTTTGAGAATAATAGGAGGTTTTATCAACACTACACCTATCCACGTTATGGAAAGTGAGCTCTGTGTAGCTCCGCTGTATCTACGGAGAAAATATTTAGGTTATAAGTTCTGTTTAAAATCTAAATCTATAAAAAATAATATACCAACCAATAATAACCAATAACATGTTAGGGGAGCTTCACACTCTTCGACAGAATAGTTTTTGGAGAAATAAATTGATTCCTCTGCTGATTTCTTTATATAATGAAGTGAAAGAAGATCATGTAGCATCAGCACATCCCTTGCTGATGTTTGCTGAGGGTGTGTCAGACTCTTACTGACTAAAACCCACCCGTATTCCTTCCTGTTGCCTGAGTTGCAGGGGCCTCGGTGACCCATAAGTACCTTCCCGCGACCCCGGCAGGCATCGGCCCTAGTGGACCCCTACTTTTGTGCTGACGACATCTCTTTGAGGCGCGCGTGGAATACGACGCGCCGTCGACCCGGGCCTGGTCCTTACCGGACGGTGAGCTACCCATTGCTCACCGTCCGCAAGCCCGCGCCTACGGTGGCCGGAAATCCGCCCGGGATTCCCGACGCCTAGGGCGTCTCCTGCAGCGGCTAGGGGCGAGAGGGCGCGAAACTTGCCTTTCCCTCAACCGTCCCGCCTCCTCCTTTGCGAGCATTACTGCTTCGCAGAAGGAGGTGACGGCTGCCCATGCCCTCTCGCTCCGTACCATGGCCTGAACCAGGGCCGGACGCGAGAGGTCTCTGCCACCGATCGCCTCCAAGAGGACACGGCGGTGCTCTGCCCAAGCCGGGCAGACCTCCACCGTATGCTCCACCGTGTCCTCCAGGCGATCCACACAGTGGTGACACCCGGACGTTTCCTCCCGCCTTATCCGACACAGGAACCTCCCGAAGCTGCCGTGTCCGGTGAGGACCTGCGTCACGCGGAAGGTGAGGACGCCGTGGCGCCTCTCCAGCCACTCCTCAAAGAGGGGACTTATCGCCGCAATCGTGGCGTGCCCAATTATATGGGACTTAGATGTAGTGAAATGATCTAAACAAAGCTATAATAGTCATTTATTAAAATTTTAAGTTCTTAGAGAGTTGCATTTGAAGTACAACAAATGGCTTAGTATATTTACAGATGGGTCGAAGAGTGTAGAAGGTCGTGGAGCAGCCTTTTATGTGCCTAGTGAACCAATAAATTGTCAAAGTAATTGCTTTAAAATAGATAAGAATGCGTCTATTATGACGTTGGAACTTATTGCGATCTCTGAAGCACTTACGTTTTGTAAGTGTAGTCAACATAACAATATTGTTATTTGTACAGACAGCAAAAGTTCCTTACAACATTTAGCTCGATGCGCCTCTGGCCACAGAGGTATATCGCTAGCTTATGTTATTCTATCTAAGATAGATGAATGAATGCATTCTGCTGATCTTTGCGTTATGCTCGTGAACGGGTGCTGCTTGTGGTGACTGGTCGTCTTGCTGATCATGGTTTTAATTGTTATTAGTAATTGTTTACTTATTTTACTTCGATGGGGTTACTAGTTTATCATTTCTCACTTCGAGCTACAGCAATTGCCTTATGTAAGCGGGCACGCCCTTTATGCCTGGAGGCTTTTATTTAGAAATTAAGTTCTATTTACGTTTTTTTTATGTTGAAATTTTTATCTGCTTGAGTACAGTTTGTTCATTGTTTTGTTGGTATACTGGCGCGTGCTAGCTAACGTATGGCAAGTGTGTAATTTAATCCAATGTTTTGTGTTTCGTAATGTTAATTACTTTGCATACGATTTGTATAGAATCAAGTTTATATAACTAAACAGACAGACGTGCTGCTGGGGAGTTTGTTCCACCACTTCTTCTTCCCAGCTAAAGCACTAGGAAGTGGTGACGGGCGGGCATTTTTGGGGGACTGTCTTATGTAACTTTGACGTTCGAAAAGTGCTGATTTTCAGCCTAGTTTGAATAAATGACTTTTGATTTTGATTTTGATTAAGGTGTAACATTGAGATTGCAATGGGTTCCATCACATATTGGAATACAGGGCAATGAAAAGGCTGACATGCTGGCAAAATATGCAGCTAAAAACGAAAAAGGAACTAAATAATTTTGGATTATTCAGAAGTTTTACCTAAATCTAATAATAAGTGTTATGATGATTGGAAGGATTATTTTGACAAGCGGTCTTTAGACAAAGGGATCTGGTATAAAACCATGCAGAGTCAGCCATTTCGTGTTTGTAAATAGTAATTTAAGTCGAAAATACCTTGTTTCTGTACTTTATTTTGATGGACTGTGTTCGGTATGAGTCTGGGAGACATGATTAGTTAAGAGTCTTGAGGTTGAACAGACTTGAAGTAAGCACATTCCATAAAATCCTGGCTCAACCAAATGTCGATGATGGGGACAGTCTGTTCAGGTTCATGGCCCAGATATGACCTATGTGTATTTAGGGTACGATGGGACTGACATACGCATTGCGATTATAAATGTCCCTAAACAAATAAGGAAAGAAAAAAAGTGACCTTTAAAAATCTTTTGTTCATATCGATATAATAAACTAGCTTTTGCCCGAGTCTTCGCCGCGTGGAGATAGGAAATTATGCTACGGGAACATACTAGTGTACTTATTTAATTAATACTTTACGCACACAAATGTACAGAGGCGGACTTAATGCCATAGGCATTTTCTACCAGTCAACCTTTGGGTGATGCAGAGACAGACAGCGGTAGGTGCAATAACGAAAACTGTGGAATAAATATTTATTAAAATATAAGTATATACATACATATACCTAATTATACATGAATATAAGACCAAATAAATACACGAATATACTAGATACGCACGAATATAACAGATAAGACAAACAATGGAAAAACATTACCGTTGTGATGATACTGCCAGCTCCTTACGAACGTGCTCGCGAACTTTAACTTTAAAGGATAATCGGTTGGTTGCCATCTTGATTTCCTGGGGGAGCGCATTCCACAGAGAGATACTCGTAGACTGAACGAAGAAGGAAGAGTGAATAAAGTCAGTGCGGTGAGTGGGACATTGAAGAAGACGATTGTGTGATGAACGTAGATTTTTACTATGGTTCGCGCAAATGTACTGAAAGTGGGGGGCGAGATAACTAGGAGAAGAGGGAGAGTCAAGAAATGAAAACAAGGTGGTCAGCGCCCTTTGCTCTCTGCGCTGGCGTATGGGCAACCACTTTAGAAGCGATCGTTGCGCAGACATGATCATATTTACGCAGATTGAAAACGAATCGAATGCAGTTATTGAGAAGACGGTCTAGCTTGTCGAGGAGGTCTGCATTCAGGTCATAGTAGCACACATCACCATAATCGATGATAGGGAAAATTAAGGACTGCACAAGCATTGTCTTGGTACTTAATGGTAATAAATTTTTCAGTCGATATATAGCCCGCAGAGTTCCAGTAACCTTCTGGCTCACCCTAGCAACTTGAGTACGCCAGTTCAGGGTATAGTCGATGTGCAAGCCTAGGTCTTTCACGTCAGTACTAAACGGAACAATCGTTCCATTGAAGAGAACAGGTGGCAAGGGTGAACCATCCACCCTACCAATACTACGATGACTCCCAATGATGATCGCCTGACACTTATTAGGGTTTACTGCAACACCAAATCTATCAGACCATGTTTTAATGGCTGTCAAGTCCCTATTTAACTTGTCGATAATGTCAGGTATTTCTTCAACCCTCCCTTGACAGTACAACTGCAAGTCATCTGCATACAGATGATACGCACACTGAACCTCGGAAGGTGTACACGTCTTATTCTACCTATCAAACTCATCGAAATTCATTCAATTGTTGAGGCGTTAAAAGGTTACAGACAGACAGACAGATGGAAAGAGTTACTTTCGCATTTATAATATTAGTACGGATGGATGTTTAGTTATTCTATTTGGACTATATTTTGTTGGTCCATGCGTAGAGGTCCATATACAGTATTTTTCAGACTCTTAACCTTCTACAACTAACTTATTCAATCGACAAAACCTCGTATCGAGTAAATACTGTAGTTTGGTATTCCGATTAATTCCATGCCTGTTTGTAGGCATCGATGCTGCGATGCACACAATTGTTTGCTTAATCGATTCTAAAGTTATTACGCTTTGGCTCGTGTAGTGTAGCTTTACGGATGCCAGCGATTCGTGATTACTTTTTATTGATTGTAAGCTTTGTAGACAGAAACTGTAGGAACCTACTTTTTTTTCATGAATTTATTTGGTACTATTACCATAGTTCTAGTCCAAGCCCAATCCATCGAGTCAGTTATTGTATTTAAAACGTTTTTTTCGAGCAATGAAAATTTCTTAATAAAATGACAACATTGACTTGAGTGGGTCAGGTTTGGTCATTAGAACTTAAACTTTTTGGGAATATTTATCGAAATAAAAAAATTGCATGATCGTTTTAACCTGGACCTGAAGATAAACCTAGTGTTTAGTAATTAGGCCGATTGTGCGTTACAGCGATGATCAGAGACTAAGGAATGAAGGTTATATTTGGAACATGCAGTCGCAGCGGTAACTAATTAAACCAATACATCCGGATTTTATTTATTTCAAACAACAATATATTTTTCTAATCAATAAAACTATACGACATGCTATCTCAATACATACATATATCCCAAGAAAAAATGTGCTTCGGGTATCATCGTCTATCTTCGGCAATACGAAAACTGAGAGGGATTCGAAAACATGAAGGTTACCGAAGCGCATATTTTTGCTGGTTTAACTGTACCTCTTACATTGTTTCATATATCGTGCTTCCTAATCTCGTTTATAACAATTACTTCATCGTAGACCGAAGAGCAGTGTATGCAGAGTAGATACCCCTGAAGACTGACATCAGAGCAGTGAAGCTGAGGGTCCTGACTCCTCCAGCAGATAACGTCATCGTCTTCTGAGCATTCTGCAGCATCACTAGTACGAGCTTCATGTTAGCTTTGTCGAAGTTCTCCCATTTGCAGTCGTATACTGAAGATTCAAATTTCATGCTCGCGTCCATTACTCGCTGACCCGCGAAACAGTCCATGGACACCTGTAATTTTCATCAAGACAGAAAAGAGGGAATTAAAGTATGCGTCCATGAAAGGCAATATTGAAATGTACGTCCGGCGCACCTTGGTGACTACACCAGGTGTTCCGTTTGTACATTTTTACAACACTAAAACCGAGCAGAAAATGTTGAACTCGCTTCCAATGTACATGATTGTGTTCATCGTGAGCTTCCTACAGGGTTGCGATTTAGTCACTTGAATCCTTTAAGGGGGTGATTCTACTCATCATATGAAACAACTTTCGATATGAAAATCATATCCGTATCGTAAAAAAAACTTTCATACAATAATCGAAATAGACTGTCTATAGATTTTTTTTTTCGCGAATCGGGTGTGATTTTCATAGCATTTCGAATTTGTTTGGTATGACGAGTGGAATCACCCCCTTAAAGAACTCAGGTGACTAAATTACCACCCTGTATGTAGTGTTGAATACGGAACTCTCTCCCTAATACCCGTTACCAATGATCGTTTAAAGGGAATCGTCATAATCATCATGATTAAATTAAGAAATTGGTATTTAACTGTGTAAGCATTCATTAGGATGTTCAATCTTATTGTCGTAGTTGATTTTTATCCATCGCCATTCACTGACAATAACGGCCTAGATTTTTCCTTACCTGCATCAACGCAAAAGGCAGCTGCAGAAACGTGTTCTCCAGCTTCCCAAGCAACTCAGACAACAGTCCAAGAACTAACAGCACGAATCCCATTGCTATAGCGTGCCGAAAAACAATCTCAACCTGATTCAACATATTGATCACATTTGCGTGACGACCGATGATCTCTTTCAGACGTCTTTCTACGAACTGGTTCATGATTATTTTCACTTCTGCATCATAAACGTTTAATTCCTCAGAAGATGATAGTTCTGTTTTAGCTTCAACATGTTTGATGGCATCTGACCATAACTGTAGCATTTCCTCGCTCAAAGCCAGCATCTGGGCCTCTGCGTAGCCAGTGATGACGATCAGGAAGGCGGTCACTGTGGCTGGGACGTAGCAGATGAAGAAGACACCGGCTATCATCATGAAGTATGCGATCTGGTAGTTTGGTGTGTCGAACATAGGTTCTAGTCCTGCAAACATGCGGTTCATTAGTGTAAAATCTGCTTGCATTGTATTTGTGAGGGCTGTGTGAAGGCCAAACGTTAAATGGCGTAATTATTTAATGATAATAAGTTAAAAGAAAAGGCATCTGCCATCATGCAACGTGGCTTAATACTGCTCATTTTTGGTTTAAATATTGGCATTGAATGGCCAATATAAACTGGAAAGCCCATATAGATGCATTGGCAAACAAACTAGCCAGCGTTTTATATGCGTTGGAGGGGCTTAAAAGAGCAACAGATTTTAAAACTGTTCTAACAGTATACTATGCCTACGCATACTCCAGGCTAAATGATAAATGATTTTATTTCTGTAAGTAGGTTTTCACAAACACTTTTACACGTCAAACATATTTTTTTAAACTAGATGAGGTCGGCGTTTCCTATCTGACTACTCTGAGAAGAAAGGCCGAAACAAACTCAGAGGTCACAGTCTCTTTTAATCTTGGTCAGATAAAATTATGGAATCGTGATGTGGGGAAATGGTGTAGACAAAGACAGACTTTTTATTCTACAAAAGAAACATATATGAATTGTTGCCAATATAGATAACACAGAAAGCTGCAAGCCATTTTTTGTAAAATATAAAGTCCTTACACTAAGTAGTATGTACATTTTAGAAGCAAGCAAATTTGTAAGAAAACACCAGTCACTAATCCCACTCACTAAGAACTTTCGCTCGCAACATCATCAAATAAAACAAACAGCGATAACAATAATAATCATGAAACAGCATAACATAACATAACATAACATAGGTAGGTCATCATTCTCCTGCCCTTATCCTAATTTATTTGTGGTCGGCGCAACATGTCCCTTTCTTCCATACTTCTCTATTAGTTGTCATCTCGGTAGTCACCCCATTTCTAGCCATATCATCCTTCACACAGTCCATCCATCGTTTCTTTGGTCTTTCCCTACTCTTATAGCCATCGACATAACATAGGTAGGTAGTAATTTAAAATTGTAGGTGCTGCGTGTATTGTGTACCAGTTTGAATTTCAATGTCAAGATTTACTTCATCATCTGCCTGCCTTTTCCCAACTATGTTAGGGTCAGCTTCCAGTCTTACCGGATACAGCTGAATACCAGTATTTTACATGGAGCGACTGCCTATCTGACCTCCACAACCCAGTAACTGGGTAACACGATACCCCTTGGTAACTGGTTATCAGACTTTTGGTCTTCTGACGACCCGTAACGACTATCAAAGATCCACGAATGGCAGCCGGGACTAACGGTTTAAAGTGCTTAAATGTATGCTTAACACATTAAACTATTTATATTGCTGTTCCCTAGCAGGGTTCATGTATGAAACCTATATTCTTGTAACAAATTGTAAACCACATGGATGCAATAAATGATGATTAAGATTATGATTAACCCCTGTGACGATATGAACATTCCTTGGGCAGTTGGCCTATACGCCAACGCATTCAACAATAACACCATTTACCATAAATTATAAAATAGTTCTCAGGGAGATTCCTTCCACGCATGGCGACTGGTTTCATGACGTACAGGACTCCATTGCCGGCGACTACCACCCAGTACAACATGGCGCGCTTCTTCACACTTCTCAAACGCGTCATCAAGTTGCTGTGAAAGCGGGTGCCTTTGATCGTGTTCGCATCGCACTCCAGAAAGTCGTCTGCTATTTTCTGGGTTTTATCCCTGAAAGTTGACAGTTTAGTAAAAAAATGAGCAGAAGATGGAGAATTTGTCCGCGACGATAGACGGTATGGAAATCTATGAAATAACGCACACGGAGGACAAAACGACCGCGCTACCGATGCATAACGAAGGATGTCTCTTGCGGTCATTCGCGGACAAAACTACTGGCTTCTGTTGAACGCCTTAACGTCTTATTTTAAAGGAACGAGGTTGGTTATTCCTTCAATAACAAAACGAAGATTATCTAAGCCGAACGGATGCAGATATTGTTACGTATAGGTCTCGTTTCAAGGAACATTAAAATAACCTCCACGATTCATTCACCAAACTGCGTTCTTTGTAAGACAGTTCACCATCCTCGCGGACAAGCGTATCTGCGCATGATGACATGAAACTCTTACAGCTCGTGCCGACACTAAGACACCGAGAATAAGAAGAGAATCTTGTAAATACTATAAAAACGTCATCTCACATATAAAAACACATATAAAACAGCTTGAAGGGTCCGATCTCGCTGGAGATCCCGAGAGACAGCACCACCATGGCGCCGACCAGCTCACCGGTGATGCGGCAGCGCCAGAAGACGAACCAGGACATAGAGAAAAGGAACACGTAGTAGAAGCAGACGGCGGTCACGGCGGTTAAGATGTAGGAGTAGATTGTTATGCCTGTGGGACAGAACATAAGGAATGCAGCTGTTAGTTAAACTATTGGGCTTTAAACCAGGATAAAGCAAAGAATATAAAAAAAATACATATTTTTTTTCTTTAGAAAAAAAATATGTATTTTTTTATATTTAGATATTTTTTTTTTATTATTTTTATATTTAGATTTCCAAACGGCTGGTTGGCACTTGACCCAAAAGCTGGCTTTTACCTTGGCCAGAGGCTAAGCATTGCCATACAACGTGGCAATGCCGCCAGTCTCTTGGGTACGTTACCAGTCGACAGCGATGTGGATGAATTTTTCGACGCCCAGTTTAATTTGTGTATAGTTTTAGTTATTTTTATTAACTACGTTTTATAATAAAATTGCACTTGTCGCCTAAATCGGAATAGATAGTTGGGGTCGAATTGGAATTACAATGACAAAATTAGACACATCTGTTGCATATAAGATGCCAAACGCCGAGGCAGGAGACGTAGATTGAACTGGACTTCTCCACTTCAGTTTCCATGCAGAAAACCAACAGAATACGTTTTCCTATCTGGCCTTCTTAACGTTTCTTACATACCTTTATGATACTTGCTGTCTATATTGACAGTGAGGACCCTCAGCAGGATGGAGACATTCTCCAACATGGTCGGCAAGTCACAGTACTCCAAGCCAAACTTGCGGATTTCATGTTCAATCCCACGTAGGGTCAGCATTTTGAAAAACTCCCAAAAATAGACTATCCAGAAGACTGTTTATTTCTGGAAAAGCTATCCCAGAAGCTTTTGTGACATAATTAAAAGTGATGAAAAACTATCAACCCTTTTATACTTAGTTCTTTATAGAAGTAACATAATTGCTCGGTTTGATGCTAAGCACTGTAATCATGTCTTCGGGCGTATGTGGCAAGTATTCACACCTGTACAGTGACACATTTTCCCGAATGCTTCACACTTAATAACCCTTTGTTGTATTTTTATAACAACCTAATTTGTTTAAATTAGGTTGAACAGGTTTTTAGAGAAATGTGAGATACAAAAATACAATTTACAACAACCAACAAACAATTGTTTGAAACCTAAGCCCAGCGGTTACTACTGCTACTGTAAATTGTATTTTAATACCATATTATAATATTTCATATTATTATTATATTGGAATACCTGGTATTACCAATTGGTGATACCAGGTATTCCCTCGTCATCTGAATCTAGCCCACAATTTTAGACCTGTTTCGCCATCTCCAGATCAGTTCCGCTTAACTTATCTTAAAGATAATTTACATTATTTCCACCTATTTATTAATCTGCTATATTTCTCTATGTTTTTGTGAAATTGTGTAGTTTATCTGCTGCAGCTATATACGTACCAGTACACCGGACGAACAGACATTTCACGTCAAAAGAATAAATAGGAACAGTCTCTATAATTTTATAGAGGAAAGTTAATATTTTAGTAGTTCAGATATTATAATCGACCATGAAGTTACTGTACCACTTTTGACATAACTCCCAGTAAATTAATAATTAATCATTTCACTAAGTTCGTAACTTTTATTTTTTCATAGGTTTACGCGTACGTTCTATTGTAATATTTGTAATCGAAGGACTAGGTATTAATTTCTAGTAATGTAATTTAAAAGGCTACAAAGTTTTTTAATGTTTAGAAGCCATTAAAAATATATACTTAGCTAGAAAAAATGGAATAATCTAAACATATTAAGGCCGGGTATAAAATATATATATAGAAGGAATACACTGGTAGTGTATATTATTGTATTATTCAGTAGTAAAACTAACTCTAAAGGGAACTGCAGATTTAGATTTTAAGTTTAAAGCACTGTCCTCACAAATAAGAAACACATATGCACCCTCAATTATTCAATGTCATTTTGTAGTAAGTACACATTTCAGTTTTTAGTTCCTGCAAACATGTCAATACTTGTCCTACACCACACACTACGCTTACATGATAAACATAGGTGGAATGTATGTAGTTAGGGATCAGTAGAACTGATACGTTGGTGTTATTGATTAACAAAGTTTAAAATATTATACGTCTTGTATTGAATACAATAATTTAAAGTGTGTTATGGTTAAAAAGAAAATAATGATGTGCCTTTAATTATTTAGACAGCTCTTAATTTAATAAAGTAGTTTGTTTAATTCCTATTTACTATGCAGACAAGAAGAGTGTGTTATGTACTCGAAAAATTATAAAGAGGGGCAAACAATTTTATTAAACAATCAAATTTTATTAATGCAAATCCATCGTATGTTCCATGGGCTATAATTATTTTAGAGTTAGATCATTGCTCAGTTTTAAATATCGTTTTTATATATTGTTATTTCCTCTAATAAACTAGTTTTAAAAATATATAATCAATTATATAATCAATGTATATAATATACGTATAGTAGGTTAAATTTTTAGTGCCAGTGCATGTTATTTTCATGTTCTTAAATGTATTAACTTTATACATAAGATTTAAAAAGAAACACGTATAACGTGTGGCTTTTTTTTTTGAGGGTGGGAAATCATCAAATAACTTCTCCCGCTCTGGGCGGAGCGGGAGGGTGTGTCGGACTCTTACTGACTAAAACCCACCCGTATTCCTGTTGCCTGTGTTGCGGGGGCCTCGGTGACCCATAAGTACCTTCCCGCGACCCCGGCAGGCATCGGCCCTAGTGGACCCCTACCTTTGTGCTGACGACATCTATTTGAGGCGCGCGTGGAATACAACGCGCCGTCGACCCGGGCTTGGTCCTTACCGGACGGTGTGCTACCCATTACTAACCGTCCGCAAGCCCGCGCCTACGGTGGCCGGAAATCCGCCTGGAATTCCCGACGCCCTGGGCGTCTCCTGCGGCGGCTAGGGGCGAGAGGGCGCGAAAATTGTCTTTCCCTCAACCGTCCCGCCTCCTCCTTCGCGAGCATTACTGCTTCGCAGAAGGAGGTGACGGCTGCCCATGCCCTCTCGCTTCGTACCATGGCCTGAACCAGGGCCGGACGCGAGAAGTCTCTGCCGCCGATCGCCTCCACGAGGACACGGCGGTGCTCTGCCCAAGCCGGGCAGACCTCCACCGTATGCTCCACCGTGTCCTCCGGGCGATCCACACAGTGGTGACACCCGGACGTTTCCTCCCGCCATAACGTGTGGCTGGGACAGACTGTATGAGGAAGGCGGAGGACAGGGTGTTGTGGCGCCTATCTCCAGCAGTGGACTGTTATAGGCTGAGTTGATTGATTGATTGAACGTATAACGTTCCAAAAAAAATATTGCAGACAATATCTGCGTTACATTTCATAATCCATAGTAGCACTCAAAGTGGTGTAAGTTGAATAAATAGACTTGAATCGTCATGAAGCTGACGTAGCTCATAATGGTCGCTCCACCAGCAAACACCGGCATGGGTTTCTAAGCGTTCACGAGCATGATAAGAGCAGTCTTCATGTTCCCCTTACTAAACCTCTCCCATTTAGACGTAGCTCAGCATGGTCGCTCCACCAGCAAACACCGGCATGGGTTTCTAAGCGTTCACGAGCATGATAAGAGCAGTCTTCATGTTCCCCTTACTAAACCTCTCCCATTTACTGTCATACACAGCATCTTCAAATCTTCAAACACACCTGCATCCATTACCTTTTGGCTTATTAAATAGTCCATCCCATCTTGCATCAACGCACCTCCATATAAGTGTTCTATAAGCCTCCAAGAAATTCTGCTTTAACAGCAACGATTAGGAGACAGAATTCTATCGCAATAGCTAGCTTAGAAACCCTTCTATGGCCCACTCGTTCTCACCGAGAGGAGGCCTGTGTTCCAGCAGTGGGAACACTATGGGCTGATTATGTGAGGCAAATCGAGGGAACATTTTGAGGAGCTATTGCGATAAAAATTCTGTCTCCTAATCATTGCTCTTATAGCCTACCCAGGCAGAGGTGTTTCCCTACGTTTCACTAGATATATAAAAAGTCCTATTTACATAAATATGATAGGAAGTGAGCCCTTTATAATTATAATCAGCCTATAATGTTCCCACTGTGAGAGGGAGTAGGCCGTAATCCACCACGAGGGCCCAGTGCGGGTTGGTAGCCGTCACATGTCTTAGAATTTTTGGTTCTAGGATATGCCTATGCTAGGTTTCCTCACAGTGTTTCCTTCACCGTTTTGAGAGCTGTGGTGATGAAATAATTTACACAAAGTAAAGCGCCTGTCTGAGTTCGAACCTACGACATACAACGGCCGACTCGTAAGTCGCTGCCGTCATACGAGTAAGTCACGGCCGATGTGCCTCAGTAAGTTTATATTTACAGCATGGCGTTTTGCTATATCTTTCAGTTGGTCTTTGACGTAATTATTGAAAGAAGCATCTTCGGCATTATCGTTTATAGAATCCACAGTTTCATCTTCTTCATCGTTTTCAATATCTTCCGGATGAGTTCGACTGTTGTAGCTAAAATTTCCATCAGCAACACACCACACGTGTGTCAGTTCTTCGGTTAGAGCCAACATTTGACCTTAAATTTAACGATGTTGATGACCAGTAATGATGATCAGGAAAGCGGGGAGAAAATGTTCGCAGAATGGTCAGAGAGAGATCTAGAGTCTGAAGCTGCCATTAAAACAAATGAGATTTGGTAGTTGGGTGTCTCGAACATTGGTTCCAAGCCTTGGGATATTTTAAATTAAATTAGAGTAACAGTATCTTTATGACAACTTTAATTAATTACAAAATAATTTAATTAAAAGTTCCAGATGTTTCTTTTAACAAATTGACTTGCAAAGACATCGTCAGGAAAATACATCGAAAATAGCTTCAGGCGTTGTCTTCCCTATGTCATTTGTTTTGTCCGCTTTGTGATCCACTCACCAGCAATGCTAACAAACTTGACTTTGTTTACTGTAATGTATTCTGAGATGTTTTTTTGTCATTCAAAGGGAAGCAAAGGACTCAAGATAACTTGTTTAAGATGCTTCTCATAAGATTTATTTCAAGCTTTTGATAAGCTTTTAGGGTCATAAAAAGAGAGACGACAATACCAGGAAACAACAGAATCCGTTAAATTAGACGTCTATTGTTTCGTTGAGTTATTCAAACGTTGACATGATATTTAAGCTGATTCTTGACTAATTTACGATATACGTTCGGTAAAGTAGTCATAATCGCAGATTAAGACGTTAGAATGAATGGCTGGAGCCAGAGATGAGCTATATATAAAGCAGTTATAATTAGCTGTTGCAGATTGCACTTTGTAGCTGTTATTTTCGTAATAAATAACATTTTATTGATAACGTTATGTGACAATAAGTAAGGAAAGATAGCAACACTGGTATGACGGCTGATAGAAAATACATAGTGAATAGCCGTTTCCGATTATGACCATCAAGATCAGTACGGCTCGCTTCTTCGCCTCCCTCAGGGTTTGGAACAGGTTGTTAGAGAACTTGGTTCCTGGTACCACTTGAGAGTCGCAGGAGAGATATTCTGCCATCATTTTTCGGAAATTGTTCTGTAGTAACTAACTTCATATGTAACGTATTTTTTTTTTAATTTTAGATAAGAAAGGCATACTTTAAAAAACCTTAAATTAAAAAAAAATCTTCTAAATGAACACTTTTGCGCAAATTATTATATCAGATAATTATTTGCGCAAAAGTGAAAAGTGTTTGGTATAATCACCAAGTTAAGTTAAAACTTAAGCTTGATTTACACGGTGTGGTTCAGCTTATGAAGCAACAATAAAAGTTGCAACATATAAACAGTGATTATACGATTCAAGTGATTTGTTGCTTCAATGAGGCTTTACAAAACAAAACAACACAAAACATAACTAAAATATAAATAAAACTCACATATTAATCAAAATGTACAAAAACTTAACAGTGCTGATCTCACTGGCGATACCCAGACAGAAGACGATGAGGGCAGCCAGCACGTCACCGGTGTCGGGATGGCGACAGAAGATGAACCAGATCATGGAGACCAGGTACACAAAGAAGTAGCAAGCGCCGCAGAAGATGGTGAGAAAGTAGAGAAGATTAGGTTAGCTGGAAGCGTTCGAACTCGTTTAAACTTGCTTAAATGCGGGTAGTGCTTATTGGAATAAATGTTTCTCAATATGATTGGCGAATACTCATTATGAACCATGGTCATACGTGTATGTCTCGTTGGTCCAAATGGTCGCAAGCATGAAGGCCGAGTGCAGGCTTTTCCATTTTAAAATGTTCAGTAGCTTGGGTTTGAGGAGAAGTCGCATAGTTGCAGGCCAAACTTGCGAAATCTCGACATTCTTCGTATCTTTTTATGATGACTAAACGCAACACCACCATACACAAAATATAAATTGGAGTGAAAATTGGGTGCATATAGTTCAAGACCGGAAAAGTGGATCGCGTACGTGCTTGGATATACTCAAAATTGAGTCCACCCACGGAATACACTGGACGTTGACGGTACAGCGACCATGACTTCGCTTGCTTATACAATTGACTACTCGTGTAAACATACACTAGTGCCCGTCATACGGTACGGTATTTATTTTTTAAATATTGCAGCATTTTGCTGAGATAGGAGCCTTTTTGGCATCGCACAAGTCGTTTTTATAGATTTTCTTTGTTGTTTTTTGTTTATTCGAAGTTTAGTTTTAAATGCTTCTTTTTACTTTTGTATTTCTTGTGCGTGTCCCAAATAAAACATTTTTGTTTCGTTCTTTTCTTTCTTTTATTTATTTTCTTTCTTTCTTTTCTTTCTTTTCTTTCTTTTCTTTCTTTTCTTTCTTTTTTTTCTTTTCTTTATTTTCTTTCTTTTCCTTCTTTTCTTTCTTTTCTTTCTTTTCTTTCTTTTCTTTCTTTTCTTTCTTTTCTTTCTTTCTTGCTTGCATACGACAAAGCCCGGCCTGTCAACCCGTACGAGTAATAGCGTAACTAAAACTGACCAGGGCGGCAATACCTTCAATGTTTAGGCGCGAACTCGAGAAATTCACTTTTGCATTTGTACCCCAACCTGGTTTAACAAACGTACCTAAAATACTTTAGAAAATATTATTGATTTTGTCTGCATTTCTCAAGAGATCTGTTTTAAGAAATATTTAGGAAAATTGATAATATATTATTTTGAATTTAAACTTCTCGTAATTAACAAAAAAAATCACAAATCAAGACATAAATAAAGACACACATTGATAAAGCTGGACGTATATGAGTGTCAATCCAGAATCCTGGCACCTACCGCCGGCGATTCGCGACAAGCGAGTAGAGCTAGCAAATAAAAACGAATCGCGAGTGCGTGACGAGCTGATATGCGTATGTACCAAGCGTGAGTCTCTCAGCGAGTTTTTACACGCCAAGCGAGCGTTGCTAAGCACTCGCTCAGCAACGCTCGCTTAGCGGGCAAAACTAACAGGCGGGGAATACTCATTCTCTTTGATAGCTCTTGTTGCTGCGACAAACGAGTGGTCGCCGGCGGCGGCGGTGTGAACTGTCCACGATCAACTGTTAATATGCACATAACACTGTTAATATACATACAACACATCACGCCTTATATCCCCGAAAGGTTGGGCATCTGTGTACCTACCTGTAGTACACCAACATTTCGCCAGGCATGTTTAAGTGCCATGTAATAGGGGGCGAACCTATTGTCATCAACCGAGCACAAATCCAGACTCCGGGCTGCTACTGAGAAATTCCAGATAGAAAAACTCTATAACACTTTGCCCGACCCGGGAATCGAACCCAGGACCTCATGCTCAGCAGTAGCACTTGCAAGTATCTCTTATACTTACACGGGACCTACAATCTTTAATACGTTTCTTGAGGCTGTGGCAGTAGGCCTTACCGCCTGAAATAAACAGCAGTTCAAAACACAGGACAAAACCGAGGCAAGCACTGATTTAGAAAGAAAAGAAAAAAATGGTAAAGGATCACTTAAGACATAATTAAAAAAAAACATTAAGTATATAGGATTGCAAACAGAACTAAGTACATTGTATAAGATTAAACCATAACAATATAATATATAAGTAGTAAGTATGGTTCATTTTTATGTAAATGAGCGCCTCTAGCCATCAAACGTAAAAGTTTGGCGAGTTTAGAATTAAGTAACATCTCTGCATTATAATCTCGTTAAATAAATAAAACTAAAAAAGTCAGTCAATAAAATGTTAATTCTGGTCTTAACACTGCATATTAACTAGAAAAGTTACAAAATATTAATAATAAATTAATAAGCAATGGCCACTCTCTAAATCATAGACCCTAACGTGGTGTAAGCAGAATATGTCGATTTAATTATGTCCATAAAGTAACTATAACTTAGAGTCGCCATTCCACCTGTAGACAACGTCATCGTCTTCTGCGAATTCTGAAGCATCACCAGCACAATCTTCTTGTTACATTCATCAAAATTCTCCCATTTACAATCATAGACCGCCCTTTCAAATTTTATATTTGCATCCATTATCTTCTGTCCCAAATAACAATCCACTCCAAGTTGGACTAATGTGAAAGGAAGCTGCAACATTGTATTCTTTAACCCACCAAGTAATTCTGCTATAAGTCCTACGATTAGGAACAAAAATCCAACCGCGTTTGGCCCTCTCATGACTTTTTCTAAATCTTTTAGAAGATTCACATTAACCGCGTGTCTTTCTATTATATCTATGAGGTGTTTCTTTACATAATCATTAATGACTTCTGTCTCTTTAACATGATTGAATACTTTATTTTGCAAATAATTCGATTTGAAATTACTCGATTCTTTCGCCGATTTTTGGTAATACTCGTTAGCGACTTCCCATAGTTGTGTTATTTCTTCGCTTAAGGCCAACATTTGAGTTTCTGTATAACCAATGATGAGGATGAGGAAGCCAGATACGTTAGCCACTGTATAGCAAATGAATATCACGGCGACTCCCATCATTGCAAAGGCTATCTCAAACTTAGGAGATTCAATCATCGGCTCCAGACCTAAAAGGCAGAATATTTACTGATTTACTTTCAATAAAAACGTATTTAGTATTTTTATTATTATGTACTAGCTTTTCCTTTTGCCTACGCTGCACTGTGATTTGCGTAGAACAAGCTAGGTGGACAAAAGTCACTGTCTAATTTCCAAGAATTGATCGCTAAATGTTGTCGATAAGAACCCCATTAACCCATTTCCAGGAATTGTTTGCGTCAAGATCCGATTATGGCTCGTTAATGAGGTGTGAGAGGGGAAGTGATAAGGATTATTACTTTTTTGTAAATTTTTGTTTGCAATTTTGCCACACTTTTTTTTTGTTTTTTTTTTTTTTTGAGGTTGGGAAATCATCAAATAACTTCTCCCGCTCTGGGCGGAGCGGGAGGGTGTGTCAGACTCTTACTGACTAAAACCCACCCGTATTCCTTCTTGTTGCCTGTGTTGCGGGGGCCTCGGTGACCCATAAGTACCTTCCCGCGACCCCGGCAGGCATCGGCCCTAGTGGACCCCTACTATGTGCTGACGACATCTCTTTGAGGCGCGCGTGGAATACAACGCGCCGTCGACCCGGGCCTGGTCCTTACCGGACGGTGAATTTTGCCACACTTGCGACACCATCTCATGACTTGTGCAGTGAACAAATCAAAGTTTTGTGCTATGGATCCTATTACTGCAGGTAAGAACATTATATTTTTATTTGAATATCATTCTTAGGTACCTACGTAAGGTAAATTTTCGCCGTCTTATGTAAAGCCTTGTGAAAAACGATATTTTCAACTATTTTTAATGTTTGAGAGACTGCCACTTTTTGTCTCCACATGTCTCCGGGCTAGATTTTATGTATGTTGTAAACGTAACCTTTAACTCAGTTTTAGAAATCACTTTCTATGCTCTTTTTTGCTCTAATTTTTTTTTTCAGAGTACGTTCTTAGTGTTTCGAAAATTGAATTTTTTGAAGAGTGGATCAAACACGACAAAGAAAACAGAAATTCGCGTCTTTTCGTTTTCTTTTCGGTGAAGTTTGATCTCTCAAACGTAAGAGAAGCATCGCTGCGCGAAATTACCAAGAACATTGCTGCTTATAGCACGAAAGTAGCCCAAAAATGGACTAGTGCTAATCGCATCAGGGAAAGGTTTCTCTCGATGCATAAAACATGGCTGGAAGGAACATACTTCCATTTCAAGGTGTCTGTTAACCCTCCAATTGCCTCCGCTTCGACTGAGACTGCTACGCGTCCGGGAAGACCTCAAAAGAGCTTCGAGGAGTCATCATACAAAACGAAAAAACGACGTATGGACAGCATCGTTTCCGAGTGGAGTGCTAACGAGTTGGCGATTGTTGCAGAAGTAGCCAGTAGATCGGAAGGCAAGCGAAGCGTCGCCCAAGCGATAAAACGTGCGAGTGATGGAACAAGTGTTGAGCAAAACGTCCTATTATATGGACGCTAAGTGTAAGAGTCACACGTATAAAACTACCAGAAAGTGGGAAATGAAGGTGGGACATTAAGTACTACCATCGTATTACAGTCTACGTAAGTGTTTCCTATCCTGTTATCCCCCTTCGGAGCATATTTCTGTAACAGAAACACGGGCTGAAATTAAGCTTCAAGCGATTTTAAATAAAACTGTCGAGAGATTAGTAAATTCACAAGAAGAAGTTGTTAGAAGTATGCTCCCGCAAAAGTCATCATTTACGTTAATAAGTGGGGCTGTGATGGCAGCTCTGGTCAGAGTACCTACAAACAGAAATTTGAGGATCATGAGGCCACAGATGAGTTTATGTTCGTCTTTTGTTTCGTGCCATTACGTTTGCATGATGGTGATAATATTATTTGGCAAAACCCCCGCCCCTCTTCAATATGGTACTGCCGTCCTATAAAATTCCTTTTATCTAAAGAATGATTGTAATATATTATTATATTTAAGTAACTGGCCTGTAAATATAACTCCTGTTTTGTATAGTGATATTATTAAATGTAGATAAAAAAATAAGGCATGACATTTATATTTTATATTAGTTGCATTTTGCCTTTTCTTTTTAATATAAAATATTTATTGTAATGACTCTTCGTTTTTTGTTTACGCCTCACCCCCCAATGTTCTAAAGTCTTTTAAAAAGTCAAAAAATGTACATAATAGGTATACGTTTAAATAAAGCCATTTCAGTCGAAAAATAATTTTGTCCATCTAGCTTGTTCTAGGCGAAACACTGTGCGCTGGCGTGGATGTCGGAAATTATGACACGGATTTTTTTCTTCTTTGCCGATTCTGCTGATGCCGTAACGCACAAGTCAGTAAAGCTCCCAGTCGTCATAATTTTTTCCGACACCTTCAACAACCATCGTCATAAATCAGCCAATTTACACAAAACCTTTATTGAATTAAACGTATACCGTAAAACGGGGTGAATAGTGATGCAGGGGCGAATCGGGACGAAACTTTAAAAAAAAAATTTAACGTTGAAATATTATAGTCCGTGCCAAAAAGGACTCTAATGTGTTTACTGTATAATAATTAACGACTAACTTTCCTTGTTGGCAGCAAACTTTTATTTCAACGTTCATTTTAAAGTTTCGTCCTGATTCACCCCTTGCCCTATTCACAGAGTTTTACGGTACACTTAAACCTGTCTCATGAATCACTCCGTCCATTGCTGAAAACCGTATGGAAATCCTTAGTCGTAGAAAGTCCGTAGTTTTTGAGTGTATCGCGTTCTGACAGACGGACGTAGCGAGGGGACTTTGTTTTATAATATGTTAGTGAGTTTACATCGTTGGATGGACTATGAACCTATCAACGTGAAATGGCACTTGAACATTTGCAAAAGATAAGACCACAAACTCACCATTCCAAGTAAAACATAGGTTTCTATATAATAACGCCACTTACCGAGTATTATATACGCATCCACGGACAGATGCCGTCCAGGGGTGACGATTGGTTGGATCACGTATAGTACACCATCTACGTTTAGTACCACCCAATAGATGATCGCTCGCATTTTAACGTTCCTGAGAGCCTTCCTCAAGTTTTCTGAAAACCTGCTGCCTTGGACTGTTCGAGAATCACAGTCTAGAATTCTGTCTATTAAGTTCTGGAATTTTTGTCTGAAAATAATGATGACATTAGCTAATGACATGTCAATGCTCGCAATGGAATAACTGTATTTACATGCACAATTATGCGATATACTTGAATGCATCCAACTACCCTCGTGGGTGCCTACCCTCGAGAGTAGGTCTTAAGCCTTTGAAATTGACGCATTTTGCCTAAAAGGCGTCAATTTCAAAGGGAATCCTCTATTACCACAGGTAGTTAATAAATAGACCTATTTATTATGAATTAGGAGCCAAAACATTAAAAAAATACGACATTCTGGAAATACTTTTAAAAACTGTGACTATTTTGTAAATCACTTTAAGAACCTAAACAAAAACCGTTTCTTACTTGTAAAATATCATGTAGAACAGCTTTATGACTGCAACCTCGCTGGTGCAGTTCAGGGAGAAGACGACCGTGGCTGCGACCAGGTCACCGGTCTGGTAGCAGTGCCAGAACGTAAACCAGAGGCCACAGAAAACGTACACGTAGATGTAGTTGATACATGAAATCGCCATTATGATGTAGCAGATTATTGGGATAGCTGCAAGAAACATTGTATTATTAATGACTTCAGTAGGAACCGAATGACGCGAGTGTAAAATTTAAGTTTTATTTTTGGGCTCTCGAAATTTTTAGCGTAACAAAGGATTGTTTTCAAAGTTTTTTCCACTAAAAAATATAACAATTCTGAAGTGAAATGTTCACTAATCAGTTAGCTGTCTACAACAGCAATGAAGAACTCTAATCACGAAGTGAAATAAGCCAAAAAGAGTTAAAATACAAAGCATACATACGATTTTTATTTCGGCTATCAATATTAAGCGTCAGCACCCTTAGCATAGCAGATACGTTTGACACAATATCCGGTAACTCCAGGTACTCCAAGCCAAACTTTCGAATTGACTCTCTCATTTTGACCATGCATTCAGATTTCCGAACCACATCGGTCTCTATTCTCTGAACCTTATACCAGAAGCAGTCCACAATATTTTGGTATGTATAGGTACTCGAACATTGTATAAGGCTGGAATGGTATGAATGCCCAAAACGATCTCTCAATCTTGAAGAATACGTTTATCCAGCAATACTCGAATTGCATGTGACTATTAAACTTATACAAATATTGTAATGACTCGCTTCTGGTAATGGCCATCTATTCTTAATGTATCAATTGTGGTTCACAAACTAAATTTATTTTCCAATCTCCGACTTGTGTTTGTATTTTAGAGTTATTAAGTGACTTGTCGATTTGTCAGTCACACGGATAACACGAAGTGATTTGCCCTTTCCTTAATGTTGCATTTTATTTGTGTAAGCTATGTCCCATAACACACTACAGATATATTTTCATCGCCAACTTTATTCCTACTGTTTTAGGAATTAGGCCAGTTTAAGTTACAGTTGAATATATATTTTGAGATGTCTTTAATTCCATAAAGCTTAAATTATTTAAAGCTATGATATCATGAGTCTCAGACTATGAAAGCATAAGTATTTCCTTCTCCTTGCTACTGGAAGAATCTATTCTAAAGATAATCTTTCTAAGAGTCTATTCTGAAAAGTCTTGTTTCTAATCTAATCGCTTATTTTTCTATGTATCTACTTCATTGTCGTCCTCAGCGTTGTATACGCTGAGTATATGCACCTGATGACCTGCATAAAGCAGCTGAAACTCAATATTATGATACCCCCAGCAGACAGTTTCATCGTCTTCTGAGAACTCTGGAGCATCGTCAGTATGATCTTCATATTAGATACATTGTAGTTCTCCCATTTACTATCGTAAACAGCTCTCTCGAACTTGTCGCTGGCATCCATGAGGCGCTGTCCTGTCAAACAATCCATACCAACTTGCATCAGCGCGAATGGTATCTCCAAATACGTGTTTTCTAGTCCTCCTAATAGTTCTGCTATAAGACCAATTACTAGAAGAAAGAATTCTAATGCTATAGCTCCACTGAAAACCTTCTGAACTTGATATAATAGACTGATATTTCTTCCGTGTGTTTTTATTATTTCCTTGAGATGTGTCTCTACGTAATCATTCATGGCTTTATTCTTCAGATCAAATTCATTATTGTTATTGTCTAAAATATTAATGGCCGGTTTTGTTTTATAATAATGTTCTTCGGCGTCTTCCCAGAGATGTAGTAATTCTTCAGTTAATGACAACATTTGGGCCTCGATATAGCCAGTGATTACTATGAGAAATGCTGTGATGTTGGCTGGAACGTAACAGGTGAAGATGCAACCTGCAGTAAACAGCATGGTTGCTATTTGGTATTTTGGATTCTCATGCATTGGCTCTAAACCTGTGAATAAAGAATTATATTTTAGTCAACCTGGTGTGATCAATTTCATATTTAGCAGTAAATATCTATTTACTCAATATATGTATGAAGCTTATCATAAGCAGATTCTCAATCTATGTAACGTAACTTTTAATTTAAGGTAACCCTAGATTAAAAAGTCTAAATAGCCAAGAATATGATTTAATTTATTACGACATCAAGAAAATGTAAATGAAACAACACTTCAATTTTTTATTAAATTTAGTTTAATACTAATTTTAGTCACTAGTAAGTTTTTGTCACTCACTCATTTGCTTTAAGACTTTTTGGCACGTCTATACACAAAACGATTACAAAATCATTTCATTTTAGTTCTGAATTAGCCAAACAGGACGCAACGAAGCGGAAGAAAATCGCACAGGACCAACATTTCACGCACACATGAATGAAAGTCATTAGGATTAAAAGCATGACGGTGCAGCAAGTGGCGCTGCCGCCCCGTTTTCTTACGAAGTTACTGGAATCACCGAAAAAGTCAGATAAGAACGGACGAGTCGAGTCGGACTGGCTGCTGACAGTCACTCTAGCAGCGCGTCGCATCGATGGTTACATAGCGGCTGTCTTCTGATGACAACAGATGATATCAGGGAAGCCGCCGTCGTACCACGTCCACAACGCATATAGCAGTATATTACGGCACAATCCTGATTATATTGAAGCTGCTGAACCCCTTATACGATGATCACTTCTGGTAAAGGCTATCCTGTGCCGTTAGGCAAACAAATTGTATACCCCACTAGCTTTTTTATTAATTTCTAATAAGCAGGGTACGATTAAATGAGTTTCAGAAGCTGGATAACTGGCAGCGGTCATTTAAGTTCAAATTTTATGTCATTTAACAGATTGAGGACACCTAAACGAAATCTCATGTTTTGCCGCTCATCCAGGGATGTGAGATCTGGAAGTAAAGACAACAAGAAATTCTTATTTGCTTTAACATTATCATCTTCTTGTGATCTGTCTGCGGATGCCATCATATGGGTTTCGAACGGCAGCATTTCTTTAGAAGTCATGGCTTCTTCTTTTTCCTGTTTAATGGTTTGAGAAGTAGCAGAAAATGATGATTCATTGGAATCTTCTTCTTCACAATGTGGATATTGTTCGTATGATATCGTAACATCGGTATGTGTGTCTTCTAAATATTCTTCAATCATTTCATCGCCGCTACTATTGTCTTTGGCTCTCCGTTTCTGCTTGAGAACGGCATCTAAGAAAGTCAAAGAGTCGTAGTAATTATATTTTTTTTTCTTCTTTAATCCTAACAACTTGCTTTTTGCACTTATCTTCTTTTCTTTAATATAATAATCTCTTACGTTGCGCCATTTTCTCATTAACTTCTCCACTGAAACAAAAAAAAAATAATTTTAAATAATTGCACTACGTACACACGGCTTCATACCAAGCTATACATTTCCAGTATAAGCTGATCTCGCATCGCATAGGATTTCCGTACAATGAGAGATCAGCTTAAACTGGAAATGTATAGCTTCATATGTAGCTGTGTGTATATAATGACGATATTTTATATGTTACAACAGTCAACTGTTTAAAATCCATATGAATATTCTGTCATCACCATTTGATAAATGATTTATTTTCTGTAAGTAGGTTTGTACAAACACTTTCACACGTCAATCATATTTTTAAAACAAAGCTAGATGAGGTCGGCGTTTCCTATCTGACTACTCTGAGAAGAAAGGCCGAAACAAACTCAGGTGTCACAGTCTCGTCCAGACATAATCTTGGTCAGATCATGTGAAGGCCGTGTGTCTGAAATGGTCCTTTTGAGGAAAGAACCACACAGATTGAGTGGGCCTGTCCAGTCAGTGCACGCATTTGTCAGTAATTGTGCAGCTCAGCGATGCGACGAACAATACCAAAGAAAGAACATTTGGGTAGGCCGCATAAATTACTCAAACTGCCAGACCATGATTAATACTAAATGAGAAAAAAAAAACCATGACCCACACAGTCTTCACATTCACAATAATTGAAAACAATATAATACTTTACAAGTAAATATTAAATTCCACACAATATATTAAACTCCACAAAGTACATATGTCATTGTGTTTTGAATAATCATTAAATGACAAAAGTGTATATAAATAAAATAAAAGTTTCAGTATGCAATAATTGGAGCAGCTCAATCCCAAGTTTAATCCTCAATTTAATTTGATAATAAATTAGTGGGGATATTTCATATTCTTCAAAGCACAAAAGTAGCGTAACCTAGAAATCGGCAACTCTCCATGCTAGCACATAAATACGAGTAAGCTTACAACATGTTACTAATATGGAACTCGTGTAAATAAGTAAATACATTTAAGCATGGTGAAAGATTCGGGAAGTAAAACGTTCCCGGAAAATAGGAACCTACGATTTGTTTACATTTTATCTGACAACACTAAACGGCGCGGCGTGCCACCACGCCATTAAGTGTTGAAGACAGGGTATATATGTTCTGTGTTGAAGACTGGCGACCATTGAACTAGAAAAAACGAGGCGATGACGGCAGAAAGGTGAATGCACTAGTTCGAATGTAATCATTGTTGTTGGAATTGTTTAACAGTGGCGCCGATTCCCTTGTTCACAAACTAAACTAAATTTAAGTTCAGTGCATCTTTTTCTTTCTATTACATTAAGAAGAGGACAGAATATAAATTTTAGTTTAGTCCTGTCAAATTGATCAGCGCCTGTCACTACTCCATACAAGTTTAGACGTGATTAAAAACTTGCCTACTAAAATTACGTCAATTTACGTCATGCGCTGATTAATTTGACAGGACTAAACTAAAACTGATCTTCTGTCCTTTTCTTAATGAAATAGAAAGAAAAGGATGCACTGAATTTAAGTTTAGTTTAGTTTGTGAACAAGGGAATCGGCACCAGTATGTACTATTGGCAAAACTTAAGCATGCTCACTTTAGAAAATATTTCTGCGGCAAGCGCAGCTAGTGACAAACCACACCCCTTCCTGGTTTCGTCCAATTAGAGACAATATGTATTTGTGTGAGTATAGGGCGTGTAACAAAAAATATAAATATGTGTGGTATGTTGGTTACTCACTGCACGAGCCGGTATTATTCGCGCGAGCCGAGGGCGAGCGAGCGCGATAAGGGAGTCGAGTGTGTGCGCGTTTCATACGACGGTTTTCAACTTGAGAGGAAAAAAAGAGACTGGTATTGTTATTAGTTTCGTACGCCGCTAGGTATTTCTCTCTAGATTTTGCAGGCAACAGGCTGTCACTAGCGTTTCGTGCCTAGATTAGTATTTCCGGGGGGTTAAATCTACGCGTTGCTCTTCGCTCTTCTTTCCTAATTGAAGTCAACATTTTTGATAATAATTAACCACACAATGAAAACGTTAACAAGTATTTCTGGAAAATACCGCGCTTGTTTTGTTTATCCCGCGCGCCGCAGGTGTAAATAAAGGCGCTGGAAAAACCGCTAAACAGCCTATATAAAAAATATAATAAACAAAATAATGTTTTGAATAAGCAAATTAAGGTTAATATGTAGTGAAAAATATATAATTTTATGAAATGATGATAATTTTGATGATTGATTTATCTGATGTAACGAATTTTTTTTTCTCAAAAATATTCATTGTTTTTGTACAAAAACTGCGTATATTGAAAAAAGAAATGTAAAGTAAAAATACTTCTATATAATAAGCTGAATTTCTGAGTCACTTTACAAGCAAGTGTGTTGAAGAAATATTTCGTAATTTTTTGCGACCGTATTTTATGGCCGTTCTATAAAGCCGATCTATTGTTTAACCAGATGTTCTGACGTTCCCACTGAATAACAATGGTGCTTAGATAATGAACTTATTTTTATTGCAGTTGCAAAAGTTGCGACAGCAATAATAAAAAAATCTGATAACATTGTATAAACTGCGCCAAGTAATGGTTCAAATACTACTGTAAGTAATTTTGCTATTTTAATCAAAACAGCAATAAAAGAAAGAGATAGCAAATGACAATTTCTAACAAAACTACGTAACTTGCTTCGTTTTAGGGTTCCGTAGTCAACAAGGAACTCTTATAGTTTCGCCATGACCGTCTGTCTGTCTGTCTGTCCCCGGCTTAGCTCACAGACTCTTACTAGAAAGCTGTAATTTGGCAAAGTGGTAAACAAAAATGCTAAATAAAGTTTTTTTAGGGTACGCGTATAGCAATACCAATAATACATTTTCTAAACCAAACGGAAGATATTAGTACGAAATTACTTCTTGTCAACAATAACAATTCATAAAGCGCTCTCGCTGGCCGTGCCCATTAAAAAAATGTCTTACAAACAAGTGAGCATAGCACGCGCCTAGTGTGACTGTCACACACACTATACATAATTACATTAATACAAACACGGCTAAAATACGCTTCATGCATCCCATTGGCCAAAACGCTTGCATCGGGCGATCGAGTCGTGAGCCGTGCTATACGATTATCGCCTTAGAGGTGAGCATGCGGAAGATTGGCCGATAGTACCTAGAAATAATTAAAAGAAAAACAAACACACTTCTAAACGATTTGTATCACAGTTTTAATGAGGATAAAGTGAACATATTCCACCTATATCTACATGACATAGAAACCTAATTTGTTTTGGTTTATTCCTTTACCCTTTTTATTCCTTTAAAATATAATGTACCGTGTGTTCACTATAGCTTGACGCGTGTCGCTATTGGTAGTACTGAATTTTACAGCCATGTGATTGGTAAGTAGTTCTGTTCTATTTGTCGCCATTTTGAACTCTATTGGTATTGATAATAAGGGCCGGTTGTTTCAAACGGTTGGTTAACGTAACATACGGACGTCAAATACTAACGATTACGTAAGATGTTTAACGTTCGTTAAATACAAAACGTTGTTTCACTGCATAAAAAACCGATTGTCAAACTTATTCGGGTTGCCAGTAAAAAGCAATACTTTTTCCCATTAAAGATGGTTGGGAGATTTTTATATTATGACAACATTTCGGCGTTCACTTCAAATTTAGAGAAATAACAAGAATAACAAACCACCGCCGGTCGACAATTGTTTGAAATCTTTGATTAAAACTTAAATTGTAAAGAAAAACGGATACCTTTATACCAAACTAAGTACCTATTGTTTTGCACGATAGTATTTGTTAAACTTTCCAATACTCCTGTTTTTCGTTATGTTTGGGACTTCACGTGGTATTTTTTTTTTATAGAGATCGCGTTGTAAATTTCTCAAAACTTGAGAAAGACCGGTTTCTGTCTCCGATTGAGAAATATAAGGACATATTATTCTCAAAAAAAACGGACAATATAAGTAATAATAAAAATAAATATATTATAATATAAATAAATAAATTCCTGCTCGTCCCATAGGTTTAGATTATTAACACGAGTTTTAAATACTTTTTTTCTTCTTTCTACATTATTTGTATCATCATCAGATAAACTATCGTCGAACAAAGACGAATACAACAAAAGAGAGTCCATAATGTTACTGTTTAGCGCAGATGTTTGAGAATAAAATGACGTTAACCAGTGGGTATGGCACCGGTTACCCGCCCTAAGACTGCAAAATTCAGTGCTACCTACCAATCGCGTCCCGCGTCAAGTTATCGTGAACGCACTATCATGTCAGAAATTCCGCAAAAAAAAAAAACCGCGCCGACCGCGGCCATCTTAAATGTTAGACAGAGAAGAAACTAGCTTACCTTTCTCTCCTTTCTCGGCAGGAACGAAATCTTTCCAATCGCAATGAAATAGTTGAGCTATCTCTTCCCACGCATTTCTTCTGGCCACACGATCCAAATAGCGCTTGGAATTACAATTCCACAAGTTATCTCGAATTTTAACTTCATGTATTAATTTTTCCGTGTTGAACATTGTCGATAGTTTTATAACTCGGTAAACGGACACGTGCGGTTACTGCGCGTCGGTGCGCGTATGGCGCGCTGCCATCCCTTCAACACGTTTTTGCGGAGTTGCCGTACCGCTCCGCACAATCGGAGCGGCAACGTTATTTCCGTCCGCCAGCAGCGAGATGCGGAATGGCCGTGACTCCGCGAGACTATCGTTCAGTACGCGGTTAATGTACTTAGGGTGCGGTGTTGTGTTTATGAAATCTTGTTGATGACGTCATTACCGTTTTCCTGTGGAACCTAGTTGTGTGAATATATTGATTATGAATAAATTGTAATTATGATTAATAACATACATTTTTAAGAATGACGTATACAGGTAAATTAAATACCTATTCTAATATTTTTTAAACGTACAATTTTTGTTAGTTATATTAAGTGTTTTCATAACTTAAATGTTATTTACATTTGCTTTACTAGAATGACTAAATATGTTATTACATTTTTCTTGTTCACCCTTATGTATCTAATTCATTCAACAATTAATAACTAAAATAAACTATTACACATAAGATACCATAACATCACGCTTTGTTTACCCGAAGGGTTGGGCAGAGATGTACCTAGTACACCCACATTTTGTCAATAAACTATTAAGTATCCATTTCAAATAAAACCAATACTTATTTATATAAGAAACTCGAATCGTACTACCTACCTACAATACGAAATATAAGAAAGTATATTAGGTAGGTAAATATGATAGTTTGGTCAAAAATATATAATTGGATAATAATCACTTTAATCCCCTTTTTTTTAATTTGTGATTATTTGAGAACCCAACCTATTTTGGTGGAACCTTTCTACAAGTTTACAATTATTTTAGTACAAAATATTCGAAAAAAAACGATATCTTCTGCCGCATATTCAATATTTTTATCGATGAAAAAAAGAGATGTGACGCGCGCTTTACCTGTGATTACTGAGTGTACAAACGCGCTGAGAATGTGTGTGTAAGCGCAGGAGCTCTCGGTACCGACCGATACAATGGCGAAATCGGAAGCGTTTTATGAGCTGACGCTACTCGTCTACACGCACACATCCACAGCGTGTTTGTACACTTGGTTAGCACTAGTAAAGCATGTGTCGCTTTGTGTGATAAAAATACTATATTTATTTATTAATTTATTTAACAGTTTATGTATACACATATACCGGATGACATTTTTTACCGTCTCGAGAATATTAAGGAGTGTTGTGTAAGAGGAACAGAAGCCATACCTGAGAATATTTGCTTAGTACCATTGAGATTGACAAGGTTCGGAATATCCTAAAAAAATCATGAAAATTATCCATCCTACGGCCCGTGCGTACAACTAATAATAACCAAAATAGGAGATAGTAAACGGCGCGGCGCGCGGCGTAGGCTGCGATCGCGCATGAAGGCTCCTACATACTGGCGCGACTTGTCGCGCGACGCGTCGCGACACAAAGGCGCCGCTTGTAGCGCTACACGCGGTGTCTTTGTGTCGCGTCTCGTCGCGCGACAAGTCGCGCCAGTATGTAGGAGCCTTTAGTTAGTGATGGCACAGTGATGGGTAATTGCACTCCCTTTTACAAATCCATTAATAATGTGAATGATTTGATTTCTTGCATAATAAACACCAATGTACCAATTTATTGATAAATCAATTTCTTTACAGGCTGAAGAAAAAAAAAACAAAAAAAATGACTATGCCATAGGCTTCTACTACGTTCACCTACTTATACCCTATGTTTTTCGAGACGGTAAAAAAAATCAGCCGGTATATATACAGACAAGAAGAAAGGAACAGAAAAAAAAGGTACAAAGGTGATGCTTATTTCTAAAGAAATATCATCCAGCATACCTGCGATAGGACAGTAGACAAAGAGATGTAGAGATGAGAGAAAACAAAATATGTACATAAAAACAAAAAAAAAACTGTTCACTAATTTAAATATACAATAAGAGAATATACTTACATAAATGCATACATCTAAAATAAATATCACAAAAATACTTATATATAATTAATAGTATAAAATAATAAATACATAATATGCAACTATGGCAAAGTGGAAAGATAGTGTTCTATTAAATAGTGTACGGGCTCTGTTGTCGGAAACGTTACGGTTAATCTAGTTCCGCAACCCGCTCGCTGTGCCGGATCCGTTCAGCTATTCCCCGACGCAATACGGTTTTTGCCTTACTAGTTTTACTGGGCGTAGGCAGGTAATACAGGTAGTTTCTGTGTTATCCTACAGAGCGTTTTTTGTCAAACCCCGCTGCCATCATTTTCATGACGGCCAAAATCAAGATATTTTATTTCACATAAACCTACATGGGCACTTATGAAACGTCAGAAGCTAGGTGCTCGGTTCCAATTGGTCGTTTCCTATGGAGAAGAGCCGGCAAGACACTCCACGGTTACTGTTATAAACTAATCGGATTTTACAATGTTTTCAAATTAGTGTTAATAGGTATGGGAGAACAGTGTAGGCATGTCGAGATGTACCAGGTACTTAACAAAATAGAAAATGATCTACAAATCTACAGTCTATTGAGCCGACGGCGTTCGCACATTCACAAAATATAAAAGAGTCTATGTAAAATAAAATATAAAATAATAAAAACTTTTTTAAACCAAATGACATGATTGCCATTGCAACTGTAACGAATCTGAATTAATATTTTGTCGACAAAAGCCACGAATAAATAGTTTAAATTAAAATTTCAGGTATATAGTCAAGGAAGTATGTATAAAAAAAATAACATCGTAATTTGGGAGCAGTTAATAGACATTTACATAGTTATGCCGTTTATGAGGTACCAGGGAAGCCACAGGTGCAGAAAGAATTATTGCCAAAGTTCCTTGTCTTCAACCTCTTCAATCTGACCTCCACAGCCCAGTTACTGGGTAATACGATACCCCTTGGTAAAACAATTTGTGAGACTTTCGGGCTTCTGACGACCCGTAACGACTGTCAAAGATCTACGATTGACAGCCGGGATCAACCGCTTGACCTGCTTTTAAGGCACAGAGGGATATCGGAATGTAAAGATGGTCACCTATCCACGGACCGACGGCAGCAAGCGTAGCTTAACTTGATCTACCAGCCCGTGCGGCTGTGATTACTTAGCCACGAGACCCTCTTAAGTATCTACAAACAACCCATTTAGTAACTATGTCGTCAGCATAGTGACAGGTGTCAGAATCTAATCAGGCGGCTGTTGGTGACGATTTTTCCGAATGCAAGTATTTATAGCGTTAAAGATTGATTGGATTCTCTAAAATTAACGATGAAGATATACCTGATATACTTACCTACTGTGTAGGTACTACAGGCCGCAGGTCAGTGAAAATAAAACCAGTATCAGTTGGCCTCTTATTCTATTCAAACCCCGTGCTACGCCAGGCCAGCTCAAGGTGTCAAAGTGTTACCACCGACGGGCTGTGACTATACCTATATTCGAAGAACAACACCCCCGTCATCGCATCACGCTGGAAGCCAGCGCTTAAGTGCTCTACGATGCGGTGGACTTGTTCGATGCATTCAACAAGCCCACCGCATCTTAGAGCAACAAGGTGCAATTTTTTTATTTTTTATTCAGCAACACCCAGCAACCAGCGGTGGAACGTCCTTATGGATGTCTGCAGCCCTGGGGTGGGCAGAGGGGTTTAAAAACCACCGCGTTGTTCCCCTCCCACACTTGCACCGGGGATCATGAGATCTAGTGCGACTTCCGCAACCGACTGCCGACTTCTGGGAATGAGGTGTAAAACTTCCCCGTGACGTCCAATAGGGGCGCGTGCGTGGAACACTACGCGCCGCCACCTCGGGTCCTGCTATGTGGGGAGCGACGGATGTCCCCGAATCCGTCGCCCCACCCACTGCCACGCTCATAACTAATCCAATTCAAACTGCTCGTTGGGGAAAAAGCTCTTTGCCGCAACATACATAGTCTTTGAGACGCTTATAAATAAGCCTCTCATAGATTTAGAGGACACTGAGGAGAATGATGGGGCCATCATTCTCCTCAGTGTCCTCGTCAAAATCTAACGGTAATTCGTGGGCTCAGACTTGGGCTTGCCTGGCTGAGGGACACCAATAACTGTCGACTATACCCGATGAGATTTTACATCACATGAACTTCCATTCCAACTTTCATCCCCTATTTAACCCTTCATGGGGATGAATTTTCAAAAATTCGTGCTGCCTTTCGTTATAATAGGATGTCTTGTCCAAAGGTGAACGGCAGATTTCGTACAGCTTACTTTTTTTGTTGTTTTGTTATAGAATTTGTACCACATATTAAGGCAACTAAGCCATTTATTTTCATGTAAGTGTACTATTTTTAGAAGTTCGGATTAATTAATAATATTAAAAAAAAGATTTTAATAACTACACGTAATTTAGTCGTAAACTAAACGCAGTTATGTTGGTATTTAAGCTATGCTCGCCATGAGGGTATTACCCGACCTGCCCCCTTCTTAGATGAAGTAATATTAAGAATTAATTAATTATAAATATAATAAATGTACTTAAAAAACGATTAACTGTATTGTTTTATTTACCTACACTCAAAACCCCATCAGGACTTCATAATTATTAAACTGTTGCAGTCAGCTGCTGGACATAGGTATCTCCTAATGCAATCCGCTGAGTAGGTACGATCCTCATCTCAATTTACCTACTTGATAGTAAGTAAAAAACTACAAAAATAGCGACAAGCAATCTAGAACATATACTTTATTACCGAAACAATATTTATGTGCCTATAAGTAACAATCTACATCGGTACACTAGTACATAACCTTAAAAAATAAAACTGGTCATAAATTTTACGTCCCAAGTTCTAAAAATCCAAGAATTGAATGTTGTCTATCGTATTAAGGCGCTGACAAGACCCAATTGACCAAAATAGGCTTCTCTTAAGAAAAAAAATTGCCAAATCTGTAAGGTTTGTGGTAGCGGAAAAAATATATATTAATTTTGAACATATTTCTCAGAACTTGGTTGTTACCAAAACAAGTTTTGAAAAAAAATCTCGATACAAAATAACGGTAAACTAACCTCTTACCTTGAGTTCTAATCCAAAATATCTGTATTAAATATCAACATACATTACGTATTTAATTAATAACAAGAACGTCTTATTTGAATGCAGAACTTGGTTGTTTTTTATTTTCGATTACTCTACTCAATTTTGAGTAAATAGATAATTGCTACATATTTTGCAATAAATTACAAGCGTTGTGTCATCGCCCTTCTCTTTCTTTTCTATGCAATCTGACAGTGACCGCGGTTTAGGTGTTGTCAGCGTCTTAACTACCAATTAAAACAAAAAATATCCCAAAACACGAAATTTTATTAGCTGTACGGAAGTCCCATACAAGCCTGCCGTTCGCCTTTCATTCTTCTAGATACAGCGGTTTAGATTAGTATCTTACCAAAGAGTATGAACATGTCTTCAGTGAAATGTCTCCCGGGCAATATGATAGGTTTGATGATGTACACCACGCCGTTGCCGATGATGACCACCCAGAACACCATGGCCCTCTTCTTGACCTGCCTGAGGGTACTCAGTAGATTGGTGGAGAATCTACTGCCTGCGACCACGGAGGAGTCACATGCCAGGCATTCTGACACTATTTTCCTGACTTTATCACTGGCAATGAGGAAAGAAAGAAAAAGTTAAAAAGAAATGTGTACAACGCTACAAGGTTTAGGTGCCGCCATCTTGTTTTGTCAATACATATTCTGTGACAACTTCACAAATGTTTACCAACAACGCCCCCCTGTCAATATCATTCAGGCGTCAAAAAATCCCTGTAGCCCTGACCCCGGCTCTGCACGTTGGTCCCAACGCCGGTATCAACGTTGGTTGAACAAGCCTGCAGCCAATATAAAGACGAATCGCAAGCGTTGGCGTAGATTCCTTTGCTAGAACCGCCACGCGCCGGCCAACTGCCAACGAACGCACCAATGTTGGGGCAAATGCAGTTTTTTAGATCCATACGTTTAGACGAGTGGCATTGGGGCCAACGTGTGGGGCCGGCCTTATAGCAGTGTACTGAAAAATCTAATGCAACTAAAACAAATGAACAGCATCCACTGTGAGACATATGCTCTCATCCAGCAATTACCAGCCACACGACGAAGAACATCGCTCTAACTACCCCGAAAGGCATCCCTATCTCTTTTTTTTATGGGAAATTATCATATAACTTCTCCCGCTCTGGGCGGATCGGGAGGACTTGTCAGACTCTTATAGACTATAACCCACCCGTATTCCTTCCATTGCCTGTGTTGCCAGGGTGCCAGGGGCCCCGGTATCCCTTTTGGACTTTCCCACGACCCCGGCAGGATCCCTACCCTATGTTTGCTGATTTGCCGACACTCAAGAACAACCTCAAAGCATTTATTTCAATTAAAATCATTTACATGCACTTTTAAATTGTCAAGGATTCGCTCAGTTAGAAATATGAAGTTAATTGCCTATACCAAATCATAGTAAGTTCCTACGTGCAAGAAACTCCATGGCCACTCTTTTAAATCAAAAAATTATTACGAAATACTGGTATTATCATCCATTTTGAATTTACGATTAGAAAGACGTGCAATTCAAAAATAAAATAAGTAATTAAAATAAGCCGTGGCAGCTACGAGAGAGCAGTCTCCCCAACTGATTCACGAACATGACGCATGGATCGGAACCATTCAGCTCAATCATTTTGAAGGGAACCCAATGATCCAGCACATGCGCCACCTCCAGTGAGACATTTCAGTGAACATGAACTGCAAGGGCCAATTTAACACAATAAAGGACGTACCCAAAACGATAGCTTACGAACGCGAAGTACCGTAAACGATAGGTTTATAGTGGATACATAGAACACCACATATACTCGTAGAACATTTCTAGTAGGTACTTACATATGCAAAAACATATAGACTAGTTTGACAGTCCCGATCTCGCTGGAGGCCCCCAGAGAGAAGACAACGATGGCCGCCAGCAGGTCGCCGGTGGCCGGACACCGAATGAAAACGAACCAGCTCATCGACACGAGGTACACGTAGAAGTAACCCAAGCATATTGATACAGCCAGGATGTAGAAGATTATTGGGATTGCTGGAATTTGATGTAATAGTTAAATTACATCTGGATTAGCTCATCTACACAAAATGACCTAAGAAGCTGTGCAATGTGTCTATGTTTGCTTTATAGTACATAATAAAATCATGGTTTGCCAGACAAAATAAAGCACAGCTAATCGAAATACTTAGCATGAGATTTGACAACAGATTACATCTTTCAGGAACTGGGGGAAAACTAATTAAAAGTCAAGTCTCGTCTTGACTTTAGAAGTTAGAAAAAAAGGGTTTTAAAGAATCGAGAAGAAGGACTCCCGTCTTAATTTATGTTTTGCACTTAACTAAATACCCATTTTCGTTTAGGTGCCAAAGAACCCGCCCATTCACTTCTTAACTTTAGTTACTTTCTTAACCACCCTTTGCCTAAATTGTGGGCAACTCTTATGACAGATCTACGAATGACTGAGTTTTTATTTGGTCACTCACAACACAGTAATAACTCATCAAAATTGGCGCATTTTTCAGAATGGCATCTACTTAATTAAAAGATATTTCTTCGTTAAAACTAAATACAGCTTTAAAGTCATCATGAACTTCATTAATAACATCAATTAATAATGCATCAGCTTACGTTTCTTATTCCTCTCATCAATATTCAGGATCAGGGCTCTCAGCATCACAGACACGTTCCAAAGCATAGTCTCCACATCACAGTACTGCAGACCGAACTTGCGAATAGTCTCCATCATTATGTCTTATTTGACAATAAATAGTACTGGCCTGTAATCAGACTGCTCGTGGCCCTGCCTTTTCAAATACTAAGGCTACTGTATAACTTATATCTGCTTAAATATTCTGCATAGAGCTGAAAGTACTTTGTTGAATTCAAAGTTTTAAAAGGGGTTGACATATTATAATCATTGTCTTTGGACGGTGACGTAAATCACGTGTCGTTGACTTTCGTCTCTATATAGTGTTTGTGCAACCGTTTTGTTATTACGAGAAGTTTATTAAATCAAGTGAAGATGATTAACCAAAATAAATTAATCAAAGTTCTCTCTTGAAGACAGACTAAAGGTAATCGAAGGGCTTATGTTTTTATCCTGGAAAAAAGGTAAGTAACTGAAGCTGTAACGACTGTCTACGTGTCTACCATAAACATTCTAAGTACCAGTTATACTTATTTTAAGTAGCAAGCTCTAAAAACTTCCAGAAATATCAAATTGAATATAACCATCTTAAAATCAGGTGCTTTCAAAAAGTTCAATAAAACTCGGTTGATAACAAACTTCTACAGACTATAAAAGGTCATTGGGCGTATTTAACTCACAATATCGGACCCTTTTTCTAAGTAGCAAAGATAAAGAAAATTATACAGTAAGAGGGAAAAGTTAGTTGAAAGAAACATTATAAGTTGTATAAAGAATCTTTTTCTTTTAATGTCGAACTTCGGGAAAGTTAAAATGTGTTATTATTGTTATTACTTTTATTGTTATTTCTAAATCTTATTCTTTGCTTTTACAAGCTACAAGTCTTTGGAACACGAAGCGGAATTTTAAATTAGAAAATCTGTTTCTCACTTTTATCTTATAATAAAATTTTCTGAAAATAGCTATTATTGTCTCGTTTGGGATAAGAGCAAAAGAGTGATAATTGTAACTTGACAGATATAGATATTTTCTATTGTATCAAAGTGCACCTTAACCCTAGATAGATAACCTATTAATTTCATTATACGATTAACGATACCCCACACCATGAGGTAGACGAGAAAAATAAATATCATCCCCACATTACATGCAAGGGAGGTAGCCCAAAAAAGTTATTTTTCAAGATTTTGTTTTAGCACTTTATCGGGGTAATGAATATGTATACCTATGTTAAATTGCAGCTTGGTAGTACTAAGCGTCTCTGAGCTATAGCGCGGACAGACAGACAGACAGACGGACATGGCGAAACTATAAGGGTCCTTGTTTACTACGGAATCTTAAAACATTGCATACTCGTATTAACCCAGAAAAGTATTACAAGTTAAACTCAACTACTGCTTGTTGCTCAAAAAAATATGAAACTCCAACAATTTTCTACTACAGGTCAAAACGTCCATTTCTGTCGCGGGTATGATGTGACGTCACTTACCACGAATCTCCTTGTCTGTTTTTTCGCCCCAAATCATAGAAATTATTTTTTGTGCTTTATTGCGAGATTTCACTTGCACTTCGTGAAGATCAGATTTTTATTCACATAGTTTTCTTTCGTCACTTCCGGCATTGTCGAAGATGACGCAAAATAAAATAATGAATTGTAAAATAAGTAACGCATTAAAAAAATAAAATGAATAGGATTTATTTTCTTGGCTCCTACAAAGTAAATTTAAATAATGGATATATTTTGATTGCATTTGTTACAATGATATTTACCAAAAATAGTTGGTGTGAAATCAACTTTATTTATTTTCTCACCACAATAGGTATACATTATTTTACATTGGTCAAGCTTACACAAATATACATATACGACAATGATACAGAAATATATAAAAAAAATATTGATTGGCATAAAATGGTAAGTTTAACCCTGCAACAAAGGGCTGAAATATTATTTCTCCATGAAGAAGGCTAGAAATGAGTGCTTTATCACGAGAACTAAATATATCTCGATTCACTGTGAGATTTTGGATTCGCCGTCATGTCGCCATGACGAAGAATAGCAAATAACTGATCATAGAAGCAATTCAGGACGACAACGACGCGGCGACGGCCGATATTACATAATCCCCCCACCCCCATAGCCTATAATGTTTCCACTGCTGGGATGTGAGAAGGACTGGGCCGTAATCCACCACGCGGGCCCAGTGCGGGTTGGTAGATGTCTCGTCTTCGAATTTTTGGTTCTAGGACATGCCGGTTTCCTCACGATGTTTTCCTTCACCATTTGAGAGCAGTGGCGATGAAATAATTTACACAAAGGAAAGCGCCTGTCAGGGTTCGAACTTACGTCCTATAACTCGTAAGTCGCGACCGTTACCACTGGGCCACCACTGCTCATCAGGTTATATCTTGATCAAAATATGATTCGCGACCATAACAAATGTGTATTTATAGAATTATAATCATTAGAATCATGAACACATTTAAGTTAGATTTGTTCCATTAGAACTTTTCCTTATGAGGTTTGTTCTTAGAGAACAAATCTAACTAACTTATTTTGATCAAGATCTTACCAAATTACCTCTACCATTTAGGGGTATTTTTGGTTAACTAGAGGCATTTTATAATCTCATTAGCATCAATTTAGATTTTATTTATGAAGTCACTATTTGGAGCAACCTATATAATTATCCAAATTAAAGCCTACTGAATCATTCATAATAAAGCAGGCTGAACGATAAAGTTGCATAAGATCGTTAATCGTCTGAGAAGTTTTGCAATAGGTGCAAATAATTAATTCGACTTTCTTTAACAATTTTCAAGTTATATTATTTATTTGTAAGTTATATTGATGACTTATCAAGTATTCATTTGGATAAAATAACTGTTATTTGAGCGGTTATCTTCTATAGTCACTTTTCGTGTCTGTCTGTATGACCGCATTGTTTTGTTTTTCTTCAAAAAATCAAAATCAATATTTTTTTATTCCACATATGAGCACTTATGAAACGTCAATTAGTCGTTTTTGGTCGAGAAGAGGCGACAAGAAACTCCACGTCGGTGCATAGTTCCTATGGAGAAGAGCCGACAAGAAACTCCACGGTTACTCTTTTAAATATTTTGCTTTTACAATGTTTTCAAATTAATGTTTTAAACTACGCAACCGATTTAGATGCGGTCTTCACCATCATTTGGAGAATTTATTCCGGAAGGTTGATGTGTACAATACATTCCTTTTAAACTTATATATATTATAAAAAATGTACATGTTTTTCATGTCGTAAACCCCATGCAAAGCAGAAGCGCGGACTAGTTTACTTATAGTAAAAACTTAACACAAGCTTGAAATCACGGGTTGGATTATCAGATTGGGTATTTCTTTTAGGAAATTCTCACTAGCTACCAGGAGTGTAGACTTGTGGAGGTTAGGACGTTCTTCATTTCTTGTCTTAGTTTTCTCCGCAAAGATTAAGCCCTAACCTACCATCATCCCTTCCAGCCCTGATTTGCCCAGATACCCATTTTCACTTAGGTAAGTTAGTCATACCTTTAGTATACAACTGAATATTATTCCTATATTTGCTAACCAATCCATACTCATATTATAAACGCGAAACTAAGTCTGTCTGTTACCTGTTCACGCTTACACCACTGGTTACCCATCGATATGAAATTTGACAGATAATTAACCTGGGCCCTGGAGAAGGACAAAGGCTACTTTTCATCCTGGATATACAAGATGCAGTTTTAGTTTAAATAATCATATAACAATACGATACCAAGTCAATAATCAATAATACTTTTTATTTATTTTAATTTTATCTTTTTTTTTCCCATTTTAAAAAGGGGAGTTCACAGTTACCGATTTCCGTAAATAAGAATAAAATGAAAAAAAAATACCTACCCATTTTATTGTTGATTCGGGTCGAGAATCACTAACATATTTACCTCCTAAAATGTTTTGCAGGTCCAAAACAACACCTTGTATGTATTAAAAAATCATGAAATACAAAATACAAGGCGCGTCAGCAGCTTATTATACGTAATATGCTATTTCAGTGTAGCCGTGCATATATGTACCTAAGTATTTACACAGCCGCCCTGCATTTTGTATGCAAACGATTTTACCAACGATGAATTCACGGTACTAGGTGTACCGCAAATTCATCGTTTCCAAGTCTTTCCAAATGCAATTATAATTAGTTTTGTTTTTTACTCTAGTTATTTGGTAGTACCTGGAAAGATTTCCGGGAGTTTTGAAAATTGGTGATTTTATTGATTTTTTCACTCAAGCCACCATATTGAAAAATGGCACCAAAAACACGTTATTTATAATATCACCTTTCAGGCTCATTTGTCAGGGCAGCGTGAGCGGCAAAGATACGAGGTGGCAAAGTGAAAATTCAAAAAGAGCACGTCGAAATCACACTCACCAATTTTTCAAAACTCCCGGAAAACTTTTCAGGTAACCCCCTTCTTGAGCACCAAATGACTGTAGGTATAATTTGTATTTATTTCTAAACCTTGTTAGTTAGTCATTTAATTTAGTAACTATTGTAGATAGTTAGTTGTGTTATATAAGTAATATATTGTTTTAAGGTGGATCCGCAGTGTTAGCTAGCGAAATTCATTTTCTTAAAATTTTTGCTATTTGCTTTAATTATCTTCATAACGAACTCACTTAGGAAAAGCTATCAGAACATTTTTGGTCTTTTTAAGCGAGTCCATTGTGCCTCGATTATGAAGGTAAAACGGGCCAACTTAAGCTTTTAAAAATCATCTAATATCTTAATTATCTATGAATATTTTTATGTCAAATTTATAAATAGCGTAGAGTAAATGTTATGTAACGTGTAATGCGTGTAATGTTTTGGAAAAGGGTAAAGCAGCATGGCAGATTATAAAAGATAAATCTGATCAAGTAAACATAAAAACTAATATTAATTCAACTAAACTTCACAATAATATTATAACTAAACCGATAGAAATTGCTGAAATTTTCAATGATTTTTTTATTAAGACGCTGACAACACCTAAACCGCGGTCACTGCCAGACTTCATACATAAGAAAGAGAAGTGCGATGACATAACGCTTGTAATTTATTGCAAAATATGAAGCAATTTGGCAAACAAACTGTTTTGCAGTTTGACAGACTTTATGTATGTTATTGTTAGTACAAATATTAAATAAATAAAAAAAAAAAAAAAGTTATCTATTTACTCAAAATTGAGTTGAGTAATCGAAAATAAAAAAACAACCAAGTTCTACGTTCAAATAAGACGTTCTTGTTAATAATTAAATACGTAATGTATGTTGATATTTAATACAGATATCCTGGATTGAAACTCAAGGTAAGAGGTCAGTTTAACGTTAGTTTGTATCGAGATTTTTTTTCAAAACGTGTATTGGTAACATCCAAGTTTTGAGAAATATGTTCAAAATTAACATATATTTTATCCGCTACCACAAATGAAACAGATTTGGTTTTTTTTTTTTTTAAGACAAGCCTATTTTGGTCATTTACCTCTTGTCGGCGCCTTAAGAAATTTTTCAGATCATAAGCAACAAAACGGCTTTCAAAGGGAGAAATCCACCCTTTACATTAATAAAAACTGTTAAAAACCGGCCAAGTGCGTGTCGGACCACGCACAATGAAGGGCTGCGTAGTTGGCATTACATTATCAGCCTATAATGTTCCCACTGCTGGGACACAGGCCTCCTCTCTGTGAGAGGGAATGGGCCGTAATCCATCACGTGGGCCCAGTGCGGGTTGGTGTCACATGTCTTCGAATTTTTGGTTCTAGGACGTGCCGGTTTCCTCACGATGTTTTCCTTCACCGTTTGGAGAACAATATTGTGATGAAATAGAATTTACACAAAGTAAAGCACCTGTCTGGGTTCGAACCTACGACCTACAACACGTAAGTCGCGGCCACCACTGCTCCCGTAGTTGGGATTACTTGGGATGAATTTATCCCAAAAACAAACTTCAAAACTTAAAAAAAAAGTGTACGCTTATCACTGTTAAGCAAAAACATATATGTTCTTATTATTTTTTGTATTTTACTCGTACGTTTTCGTTTAAGTTAGTCAACTATTACTCGTTAACTTGTAAAGCCTACTTTTTTTTAGGTGGGAAATCATCAAATAACTTCTCCTGCTCTGGGCGGAGCGGGAGGGTGTGTCAGACTCTTACTGACTAAAACCCACCCGTATTCCTTCTGTTGCCTGTGTTGCCAAGGGCCTCGGTAACCCTTTTATACCTGCCCGCGACACCGGCAGGCATCGGACCTAGTGGACCCCTACACTTGTGCTGACGACATCTCTTTAAGGCGCGCGTGGAATACAACGCGCCGTCAACCCGGGCCTGGTCCTCACTGGACGGTGAGCTACCCATTGCTCACCGTCCGCAAGCCCGCGCCTACGTTGACCGGAAATCCGCCCGGGACCCTCGACGCCCACAGCTCCTGCGGTGGCTAGGGGCGAGAAGGCGCGATATTTGCCTTTCCCTTAACCGTCCCGCCTCCTCCTTCGCGAGCGTTACTGCTTCGCAGAAGGAGGAGACGGCTGCCCATGCCCTCTAGCTCCGTACCATGGCTTGAACCAGGGCCGGATGCGAGAGATCTCTGCCATCGATCGCCTCCACGAGGACACGGCGGTGCTCTGCCCAAGCTGGGCAGACCTCCACCATATGTTCCACTGTGTCCTCCGGGCGATCCACACAGTGGTGATACCCGGGCGTTTCCTCCCGCCTTATCCGACACAGGAACCTCCCGAAGCTGCCGTGTCCGGTGAGGACCTGCGTCAGGCGGAAGGTGAGGATGCCGTGGCGCCTGTCTAGCCACTCCTCAAAGAGGGGACTTATCGTCACAATTGTGGCGTGCCCAGCAGTAGCACTGGGTTGCGACAATCGCACTCGCCATGTCGCCATGAGATCCCGCCGGAGATCCGTCTGCTGTACCGCGATTACTCGCGGTAGCGGAGTTACGCCTCGGTGTAAAGCTTACTTAGCTGTGATACTTATCCTTTTAATTTCGTTACATGTAGGTACTACTGCCATGATTTTTTTACTCCATAAACAACTATTTAGCTGGCAAACTAATTCCATTTAATTCTACCTATTAAATGGAATTAGTTTATATATTACAAATAAATATAGGACAAAAGATAGATACAAGATAAAATGGTGCGCAAACGGCGGTAGAAATTTTTCTCGTGACGTCAACGTCAAAATCAATATGACGTGCGGATGTCAGTGCTGCCACACTTTATCCCCCATACCATTCTTTTTTATTATGTAATAATCAATTAAATATGTTATTAACGTTGAGTCGAGCTTGCTCCTCCGTAGATGTGTTTTGTTGAAATTAAGTGTGTATTTGTGAGATATAGATTTATTTTAGCATTTTATGCAAAAGTACACCGTGTTTCTCGATAGTGGTTCTGTTTAGATGTAAATTATTGCTAAGCAAAAATTGGCAATCGTGTAGGAAACTGTCGAGAAATGCACTGAATGAAAATGAATCGCTTTTAGAGGAATTGCTTAATGTGGCCGTTTAGGCCCCCTGTACTTGTGCATAAAATGCAATACAAAATATGAATATCTATAAAATGCACTGTAGTATAAAATTCCCGCTCTAGCTTCTACTCTCTAGTTTTTGTAGGCGGAATTTAGATGGCGCCGGCCTGTAGGAGTCGTTATTCTTCTCCGTTATAAGTTTTCTGTGCTTATAATACTTATCATTGGCAGTAATTATGTTTTTATTTAATCACATAATCTAATTATCCAATGTAAAATAATTAATTTGACGTGACAAATATCGTTGACATTGACACATCAGCATCAGCCATACATTCTGTTCTAGCAAATTCTAAGGAGAACTTATTTAAAAATATTTTTATGTATGGTCAAAAGTACATTAACGATTGCGTCATAAAAATAGCGTCGTTATGTGGAATTGATTACTTGCGATGCGATCATGCGACGCATCATGATGGCAACACTTTTGTCCCTAGACCCGTGCTTTACGATGACAATCTAAATGAACTCGGTCCAGAACTCAGCTACGTGTTTGGTTCCATCGCTAGCGTCCATCGGTTCCTGTAACGTGCAGCTGACAGGACACGCAGGACATGATATTAAGTGTCCCATCGTTTGTGGAACAGCACTCCAAGAGGGAGTCGTCTATGAATCTCCACCTGAACAGGTTTTCCTTGCTTCCGCCAACCTGGGTCCGGAGTCTGTTTAAAGACTTCCAGGTTTGCCAAGGCAACTCATATCCAGGTGAGAGATCTTCAGCAGGTGAAACGAATGTTATGAGTTATATCACTGTCTAGCCACAGCTTCAGGCTTTCTTTTATTTAGTTCGCCAGTGAGTGAGGCAGAAAAATTTAGCGCCAGCCCAGTAGTCCGCATAACATCAAGCGAAGCACCCCACTTCGATGAGACTAGTCGCTGAAGAAGACTGTTGTGAGTGTGCACCTGCTGCTTGAATCTGACTTAAAAATCATTTTTTTAAGATTGTCAAAAGTAACGATTGGGTCATAAAAATAGCGTCATAATGTGAGATGGATTACTTCGTGCGAAGCGTGATGGCAATATTTTTGCCCCTAGTATCGTGATTTACGATCGGTTTGTACTGAGAATACATGATTCTGAATAATGTCACCATTTTAGAAAACTAACTTTATATATACCTGAATCGCATCACCATAATTTTAGTCTATTTCGAGCCGGATAAAAATCTATACAGTGTGTAGCTGGATTAATCCAAATCCACATGATGAAAGTAGTTTGTTGAATCAATTTCTGTCATTTTAAATATTTATAATTTTTATTCCAAAAATAATAAAAACTACGTACTTAAATTAGTCACACTTCCACTGTACAGTTAAAACAAACCAAAATGGCCGAAGTACCTACTACGCTAGACGCTTATACGTGTGCGACTGTGTGCGTGTGTACATTTTTAATGTGGATTTTCTCCCACAGTATAACTAATTTATTAAATAAACAATGTAATTATCGTTTATTTACATAATTAAATTACAAGATGGTTATTAACATTAACTAAATTAAATTAAAACTAAGTTACTACCGAGGATGCTGGCGGCATTTCCTCGCTGAATTGCAATGATGATGCGTTGTGCGAGAATGCCGCCAGCTTTTCGGTCACCAGTTACACCAACTAGATTTTAGTTTCGCGATTTCCGCAAATAACTCAAGCGCATTAGGACCCCTAGGACCGAGAGTCTCGACGCCAAAGGGCACAAAGTTGTACTCTTTGGCAAGACCTTATTTAATCATTTTCAGATTTTCGGCATTTACTGCCGCTGTAAATGTAAATTAAAAAAAAAATTACGATCGTAGATTGATCAAGAACGTTTGAGCAATCTCGCTATACCATCGTTTGAGTATGACATTGCAAAAAGTATTGATGTAGATATTATTATTAACAAGTTGGCCCCGGAAAAAGCCAGAATAGTAAACTTTTATGAGATTTTATAATGCATAAATGGAAGGAATGGAAAAATACAATAGTAGTTACTTTTGTATTTTTTCCTTCCTGATGTAAGAACTATTTTAATGTTTAAAGAATACTTAACTTAAATTACGCTTTTATAATTAGTGTGTTGTTACTATTCCTAGAAAATAAGTATTGGGGGGCACAAAATTCAAATCTTGCCAGAGGCGCTCATCACCTTAGCTCTAACCCTGTTCCTCTGCCTAATTAATGGTATAATAGGTAAGTTTGTAACTGTGCCTTTTGTTCAAATAAATAACACATTTTTAGCCTACCAAAGAACCCACGTGTCATTATCATTTCAGCCGAAAGACATCCACTGCTGGACATCTTCGAACCTTATCGATCATGATTCTCTGAATTCGATTCTATGAACTCGAACATTGAATAAGGCTGGAATGGTATGAATCCCCAATCTTGAAGAATACGTTTACCCAGCAACACTTAAACTGCATGTGGCTATTCGACTCGCTTCTCGTAATTGCCATCTTTTCCTAATGTATCAATTCTGATTCACAAACTTAATGTATTTACCAATCTCTGACTTTTGTTTGTATTTTAGTGTTAGTGACTAAGGATCGATTTGTCAGTCACATGGTTATCACAAAGTAATGCCCTATCCTTGATGTTGCATTTTATTTGTGTAAACTATATCACATAACATACTGCAGATATATTTTCATCGCCAACTTTATTTCTACTGTTTTAGACATTAGGCCAGTTTAAGGGTTAAGTTACAACTGAATACAATGGTAGAATCTTTATAAGAATCCATTCCGAAAAGTCTTGTTTCTAATCTAATCACCTACATTTCTATGTATCTAATTCATTGTCGACCTCAGCGTTGTATACGCTGAGTATGTGGACCTGATGACCTGCATGAAGCAGCTGAAACTCAATATTATGATACCACCAGCAGACAGTTTCATCGTCTTCTGAGAACTCTGGACCATCGTCAGTATGATCTTCATGTTAGATACATTGTAGTTCTCCCATTTACTATCGTAAACAGCTTTCTCGAACTTGTCGCTTGCATCCATGAGACGCTGTCCTGTCAAACAATCCATACCAACTTGCATCAGCGCGAATGGTAACTCCAAATATGTGTTTTCTAGTCCTCCTAATAGTTCTGCTATAAGACCAATGACTAGAAGAAAGAATTCTAACGCTATAGCTCCACTGAAAACCTTCTGAACCTGATATAATAGATTGATATTTCTTCCGTGTGTTTTTATTAATTCCTTGAGATGTTTCTCTACGTAATCATTCATGGCTTTATTCTTAAGATCAAATTCTTTATTGTTATTGTCTAAAATACTTATGGCCTGTTTTGTTTTATAATAATGTTTTTCGGCGTCTTCCCAGAGATGTAGTAGTTCTTCAGTTAATGACAACATTTGGGCCTCTATATAGCCAGTCACTACTATGAGAAATGCTGTGATGTTGGCTGGAACGTAACAGGTGAAGATGCAACCTGCAGTAATCAGCGTGGTTGCTATTTGGTAGTTTGGATTCTCATACATTGGCTCTAAACCTGTGAATAAAGAAATACCTTTTAGTCAACCTGGTTTAATCGTGTATTGAGTAAGTGGATATTTACTGCCAAATATGAAGTTTATCAAAAGCAGATTCTCAATTGATTTAGAGACTTTTTATTCTAAGGTAACCATCCTTTTAATAAAAATTCTAATTTAGCCAGGGAATTTTAATTAATTTATTATGACATCCATTAAACATTTTTTTTTTATTCTAATGGAACACCGTTTAAACAAACTTATTAAATTTTAATTAAATAGAGTTTTATAGTGAGTAAAAGCTAGTAGCCCGTGGCTTCGCCCGCGTGGATGTCGGAACCTCACGGAAACGTACCGGGATATTTTTTTTTTTTCCTTGACTTCGCACGGTTTGTGCATTTAGCCAATGTCACGTTTAGTATCCTATGTCCTACCCCAGAGGGGTAATTGTGTACCACACTATAATAGCAGTGGGTTCCATTTTGACAGTTCAACAACATTCATTGCGGTATTTTACGTTGTTGAGCAGACAAATTTTTCGAATATACAAAAAAAAATTAAAAACTATTTATTTTATGCGGACGAATACTTTGACGTCTAAGTGTCCTTTTGTTTTTGTATTCATTTGTATATATAGTTAGTAATTTAATTTAGTGTCTACCTAGTGTAAATAGTTAGTAGCATCAATATTGTATATTTGTCTTTTAAATTTATGAAAATAAAAATTTATATTAAACAACTTGACTTGAACATTTTACACATACAATAGCGATCAATCTTGGATTTAAAAAGATTATTTGCACTATCAACTTATTTAAGAGTTTACTCACAATTAAAGGCTAAGAACCTACACGCAGCCCTCCCTTCCAAACTTCCCCACGGTAAAGTGGGCTTTTATATATTTTTAATTTGACGACCATTTTTGGTTTCCAGCTTTTTGGCAATATCCTTTGGCAGCTTATTTAGAATGTTAGGAAGGGCGTACGTCCAGGCTCTCTTATCATACACGCAATAGATTCACAATATACTTCAAAATCATTCAGATTGTTATTGATAGTGGGTTATGCAATTAGGGTGCAGGTCATGGGGTGCGTGCAGAAAACCTCCTCGTGTGCCTGATCCCTGCGAATACGTTCGGGGGAAAGAGCAGTCATCGGGCCGGTGCACCCCGGGCACGGCCAATAGTCTCTCCGTGTATAGGAGAGAGTTGACTGTGGCGAATTTCTGCGTGGCGGGGAGCTTAATGCTCGATCGCCGGTCGTCCACTCCCCTCTCTGCTTACAGAAGGCTGGTCGAGTGGGCGCAGAGTGGCGGTGCTGGCTGTGCACTCACCCTGCCAGCGAGCTAGCAGCGGGAGAACCATTTCTCCTGACTGCAACCGTCGAAATCGTAATCCGTAAAGAGATAACAGTCATGTTTTGTGACTTGGAACGGGACGAGGATCTTGGTTTGGTCGCCCGGATCGCGAGGATGATAATATCTATAAAAATCCTCTAATATCAAGTTTTGGTGCGCGGCGAGGGTATGAATGGCTGCAACTTCTTAGTTGTAGGTGGCGTATCAGTCGCGAGAGCACCCCCAGCCAGGGTGCCAGTGGACCCCCTGGTTGGGTTATAAATGTACAATTGCCTAGGGACAGGGGTGACCCTAGGTGTACTGTTTACATCCCCCATACTCGTGGAATTAAGTATGGTAAAGGAAATTTAAAAAAAAAACTCAAGATGTGGACAGTGATGCGGGATCGGATTCCGACGCTATATCCAATACAAAGAGCTCAGGTTGGAGCTCGGAGCAAAGCAAAAAGAGGTGGTCGGTAGGAACCGAGAGTTCATTAGGACTCTCAAGCGCCCCAACTTGGGGTCGTGCTCCGACGAATGGGTCTTGAGCCAGAAAGAGCGGCAAAAGATCTACATCAGCCGGCGGGGTGGAGCCCGAGGAGGGAAAGGCGTGGATAGAGGGCTCACCATCAGGGAGGTTGGCGAGCCGAACCAAGCCAGCCCAGCCGGGCCGGCCCAGCGAGCCGAGAGGCACCACCTCTCAGGGTGGCGCCGCTAATGACACGTTGGTCCTGGCGCAAGGGAGGTCGCACCAGGCTGCCGAAGTAGCGACACGCGGGGTTGCGACAATCGTCGAAAGGATCCGGCAATTGGAACTCGAGGTAGCCCCGCACAAGTCCGAGGCCATGTATTTTCATGGTCCTCAGAACGCGCCACCGTCGGGGTCACAAATAATGGTAGTAGGGGTTCATATCGGCGTCGAGTCGACGATGAAGTACCGGGGACTCGTCATCGACAGCCGGTGGAACTTCGTGGAGCATTTCCGACGTTTGGCTCCCAAACTGGAGTGGGCCGGGGCTGCGGTCCATAGCCCTTTACGGGGCACCTGTGTGGGCGCGTTCCTTGGCGTTGCGGCCAGCCCGCCGGTTGAGCGCGGCTCAAAGGGTCATGGCCATCCGGCTGGTCCAGGGATACCGCACGGTAATTCAGAGATATTTTAATAATCACATATTTCAAAAACCTTTGTCAATTTGAGTGAAAAAGTTCAAAACCAATTAATTTATGCGCGTGAAGAAAAAATACAACATAACCTCGATTCACAACTTCAAAACAAAATCGCGTCCGTTTAGTATTATTTTTATTTATATTTTATTTGAATCTGAATTTGTAATATGTCAATGTGGTCTTTTGATTGTGTTTTTATTTATTTTTGAAATGGGTCTTGTAATCTTTCGTGCCTTTGAATCCTTTGTTGGTCGAAATAAACGGTATTATTATTTTTATTATTAAGTTAGTTAGCCGAACGTCACCTGACATTGCCGAGCTTTACGAAGTAGGCCGAATGACGCGTGACAGTTAACGAACTTCTGATTTTCGTGTTGGCCGAAGCTTCGGCTGGTTTATGGCTGAAAACGAAAATATGGCCCAATCATGATTTCTTGGCCGAAAAGCTTCGGTCGGTCACTAATTATCTTATAAAGATGAACCTAAGTTATCTCGATAGAAAAAGTCCTGGTTAAAGATCAACTAGTATTCAAATGTTACTCCTGAAAGTACTAATAACTATAATAGTTAGGTGTGATGGTTAAGATAACAAGTCGATCCTGACGACCTGCAACCGTAGCCTCGACAGAATCATGTGTCACGGACCAAAACGGACTTGCCGGTCTCGAACTCAAAGGATTCTATGCGACTGGTAAAAGCAACCCAAAAGCACACAAGCCTGGTGAATAGTCCAGTACCCAAAAAAAAAGAAAATAGGAAAAAGGCCGGAAGCAGCACTTTTTAACTGGTTCTACACCAAATTCTAAAATACACCATTTGTGCAAAACTCAACAATACATACAACTTGCTTGACTGCAGATAACAGAACATAATAACTAAAACTTGATTAGGAATTAAAATATATTAATCATTTATTTATTTATTCATTTGCATAATGTACACTCAGTTACAGGCTAGGCTAAAACATATGAGTACATGACCCTGTTAAGGCGCAGCAAGTATTACATTTAACTTATACCTACATAGGTTAAATATTAATAGTTAACATTACATTGCATACCTACTAGATAGTAATATCACAACATTAATTATTATTACTAATATTATAATCGCTTATTCTCTTATTTATTTATATTAATTAAAGTAATTTGAACTGTATAGTAACATTAATAAAATAATTTTATACGTAGATACACACACACACACGCACACCCACACGCACACCCACACACACACACACACACACACACACAGGTATCCTTACTAATATTATAAATGCGAAAGTAAGTTTGTTTTGTTATACTTTCACGCTAAAACGGCTGAACAGATTTGGATGTTTGGCACATGAGTAGATCATGACCTGTATTAGGACATAGGATACTTTGATTCCGATATCACGTGATCGAGACTTACGCGGGCGAACCCTCGGGGCGCAGCTAGTAATTAATAGTTTACTAGGCTCAATTTAAAATTAAAAGTCAACGATTTCTAAAAATCTACCGGATTCAATTCCTGTTTTTCAGTACCTAACTCAATTTTATACGTCTTAATCAAATTTAGGAAATTTTATAGGATAAAAATTGATGACAAGTTATTAATAAATATTATACGAACTAGAAAAAAATAATTAATTGGTTGAAACCCCAGAGGTCACGCTACACTATCTAACCTACTCTCAAGGGCGTACCCAGGGGGGCGGGGGAGAATTTGTGGGATGAATTTTAAAAAATTCGTGCTCCCTTTCGTTATATAAAGAACTCTTGTGCAAAATTTCATTATTCTAGAAGAATGAACCGCTGTACCTAAACCGCTGTATCTAGATACAATGGTTTAGGTTGTGCGTTGTCAGTGAATGAAATATTTAAGTAGATCTTACCAAAGAGTATGAACATGTCTTCAGTGAAATGTCTCCCGGGCAAAATTATAGGTTTGATCATGTACACCACGCCGTTGCCGATGATGACCACCCAGAACACCATGGCCCTCTTCTTGACCTGCCTGAGGGTACTCAATAGATTGTTGGAGAATCTACTGCCTGCGACCACGGAGGAGTCGCATGCCAGGCATTCTGACACTATCTCCCTGACATTATCACTGGCAATGAGGAAAAAACGAAAAAGTTAAAAAAAAATGTGAAAAAAATACAATGCTACAAGGTTATTTTGGCGCGGGTCCAAATTCCGAACTAACGCCGCCATTTTGTTTTGTCAATACGTATTCTGTGACAATTTCACAAATGTTTAATAACAACGGCCCCCTGTCAATGTTTTCAGGCGCCGAAAAATCCTAGTAGACCGCTAGCAGTGTAGTGAACATTCTAGTGCGACTAAAACAAATGAACAGCATTGTCTTTTATTAGTTGTAAGATTTTATTGGTGGCCTTTACTCCTTTACTAATCAAGTGTGAAACTGTTTTTATTTGGTGTTTGTGATAGACTAATTAGCCCATAGTTATCCAGGCCTCTCCCATGTAGCTGCTACCAGCCACCTTGCGAAGAGAGTCACTCCACCAGGGATCCAATACTTCATCTGGATCGTCATCACCTGCCTATAGCCATCCACTGTGAGACATTATTATGCTCTCATCAAGCTATTACCAGCCACCCAAATAAGAGTGTCGCTCCAACTACCCTGATCCCTACGTTTGCCATTTTGCCGGCACTCAAAAACAACCTGAAGGCATTTATTTCAATTAAAAATAATTTACAGGCACTTTTGAACTGTCAAGGATCGGTCAGTCAGAAAGATGAAGCAATTTATCAATTCCAAAGCGTAATGGGTTCCTACGGGCAAGAAACTCCGTGAACACAATATTAAATCAAAACATTATCCGTATTGAAATTATAGGTACATATTGTGAGAATGATGTTGAAAGACGTGCAAGTTAAAAGCAGCCAGAGCAAAAAGTATACAAAAAAGAAAAACAATTCAAAAACAAAATAAGTAATTAAAATAAACCGTTGCAGCTAAGAGATCAGCAGTTCCGACTGCCTTACAACGCCCATTCACGAACATGATGCATTGATCAGAACAATTCAGCTCAACAATTTTAAAGGGAACCCAATGATCCAACACATGCGCCACCATCAGCGAGACATTTGAGTGGGCATGACAAACTCTCAACTGCAAGGGCACATTCAGAACAATGAAAGACGTCCCCAGTAAACGGTAGCTTTATAATGATGACGATGATGATGATGACTCACACATAAATAACATAGAACATTTCCCGTAGGTACTTACATATGCAAGAACATATAGACCAGTTTGACAGTCCCGATCTCGCTGGAGGCCCCCAGAGAGAAGACAACGATGGCCGCCAGCAGGTCGCCGGTGGCCGGACACCGAATGAACACGAACCAGCTCATCGACACGAGGTACACGTAGAAGTAACCCAGGCACATCGATACAGCCAGGATGTAGAAGATTATTGGGATTGCTGGAATTTGATGGAATAGTTAATTTACATCTGGAAAGGCTGATCTATATAAAATAACCTAAGAAGCTGTGAAGCTCGTGTGAACCACAATAATTGCCTTTCTTACAGTATAGTCTGTGCTTTTTTTGGTTTGCCTGACCAAAAAAAGCACAGCCAATCGAAACACTTGGCATGAGATTTGACAACAGATTACATCTTTTAGGAACCCGGGAAAACGAATTAAAAGTCAAGTCTCATCTTGACTTTAGAATTTAGAAAAAAGGGTTTTATTAGAATCGAGAAGAAGGACTCTTTTCCTAATTTATTTTTTGCATTTAACTAAGTTTTCTTTAGGTGCTAAAAAATCTGCCCATGCTCACATCTTAATTTGGGTTACCTTTGTAGCCGTTGTGACTGTTCCTAAATAACCCTAGGCCGATAAAATTTTCGTTTTTCCTAATTCTGTTAATATGAATGTTTGGGTCGGTCCCTCATATTGAGGGAAAGTCGCACTCCACCGCCGTACGACTCTGTAGAGCTCGTCTCCAGACTGGTCACTCTCCCACCGACAGAGATAAGAATTCCAAATATGAAGAAGTCTAACGCCTTGTCTCTTGCCTTGTTGTGTTAATAGAGCAAGGAAAGGATTGAAATAAATAGTAAATAAGATTTAGGAATTCATAGTTATGAAGTTGGATGTGGTTTAGAAAGGCAATAAATAATAGAATAATGCTAAGTATATTATTATATAGATTTGTGAGTAACTCTTACGCTAGCGTAAGAGGTATTTGGTCAGGCATTACTCACACGATACTTTACATCTGTACTTGGAGTACTCAGAGCAACACTTCCATAAAGTGACGCAAGCGGCTTTTCAGCGGCACTACGTCGGCATCATGCTCTTTTGGAGACATGGTCCCTAGCAGTTCTTTCAAACTGATAAGCGTGACGAAGCGGCTTTCCCTGCGGCAACCGTGTGAACTGTCCTTGTCTAACAACGGGGCGGCTAGTTTCAGCGGCATTGCGTCGGCTTCATGCTCTTAAGGAGACATGGTCCCTATCAGTCCTTGGACTGGATATGAGATAGATGTGGTTTCCCGAACCCCTGGAAGTTCACCCTTTGCACAACAAGCATATCTGCAAGACACGTGTTCATATCAGTCTAACCGAATTATTGATTTGTGATAAAGAATACAACATTCAAGAATTACTAGATAATATGAGTTGAGAATTGAAGCTCAAGAATTATTAATTAATAGAGCTGTGGATCAACTCTCTTAAAGATTTATAGACAGCCCCAAAGCGCCCACCCGTCATCACTTCCTAGTGTTTGAGCTGGGGAGAAGAAGTGACGCAACAAACTCCCCAGCAACACGTCTCTGTCTGTTTAGTTATAAGAACTTTAATTATACTATCAGACTAGGATAAATATTATAATAAAAGACTATCCCAGTCGTCGCAACAAACTCACACACACACTATATTAGGTACTAAATTAGTCTAATCGGGGCTTTAACCCAACTATAACTCATACTCGCTATCTAGCGACAGCCCACTCGGACATGGCCCTTGGTATTCACCAAGCCTCCTAACTTAACTCGCCTAGACTCCAACGTCTGTATCTTTCCGTAGTCTTAAATCGTCGTGTTGCATTCGTCTTGGATAGTTAGGACAAGGAGGGATTACAAGTAAACAATGTCAATATAAAATAAGGTTGGGATTCACAGGTTATGGAAAGGAATCTAATTTATCTACTTTTCTTTTGATTATGAAAGTTTGAGGACATGTCAGTAATATAAAAGGGTAGGTATGTGACACGTAACGCTTGCGTTGTACGAGTATATTACTCTAAGTTACGTTAGTGGATTTCTTCACAATAATTACAGACCCACACCAAGTGACGTGGGACTGCATTACAACAGTTGACAGCGTCGCGCGTGTATTGTTAGACCTGAACGCATAGGACCACTAAGGACACTGCTACGATTCTAACAAGCCACGCTCCCTAAGCTCTAGTCATGTCTTACTCAATCCTAAGGCAGAGTACTGCGAAGTTCAACTGTCATTGAGCGAGACACGTTCCAGTAATCACTGGGCGCGTACTAATGTAATGAAACCCTTATAACGGCCTAATCACCCGTTACAAAGACAATACAAAACTTGCACAAGCGTACCGCATCGTCAGTCGGTAGTAGAATTCTTTACAATTGCTCCTGCTATACGCCGAAGTGGTTATTCCAAATCGTCACTTCTCACTCTCTTAATCTCCCCCATTAGAAGATGCTTTCAATGTAATCGGCAGCCGTGCGACTAAGTCAAGCATCGGAGCGTTTCTATCTGGGCATCCAAATGTTGTGTCTCGCTAATGATAATTTGTGAGAGGCCGATAGCCAGATGTGGTTTAACGAGACACAATTCCTAGCGTTCCTTAGAACGAACTATCAATCCAGTTTAGGAAACTTGGTGAAGCCTACCCCTCTCCCTAAGAGTCTGCATACATCAAGGGCAATGTAAAATATCCTGCAGTTAGTCAGTCCATAGGGATAAGATAGCCATCACTAGCATTTGGTTTGTTTGTGTTCGTAAACAATTACAAAGTAGCATTATAGCTCAAATTGGCCCTAACGAGTGTCGAGTATTAGTTCGGTTCAGCCATCCATAAGCGGTGTGACTGCCGTAAGTGTCATGTCTTGGTTGTGGTTGTCTATAGTCTGTTGGTAGAGTAGTCTACCGTCTCTTGTTAATTGTCACACCCAATGGAAGGCGTTCTCCGAGTCCCTAGAACCAAACGCTGGTGTAGGATACCTCGATCGTCATAGAAAGGAATAAGGAGGAATAGAATAGTAAACACTCACCCAATCGTTCACAGATACACTCACTGAGATTCGCGCGCCTTACACACAACTTACATTATACTTGACTAATATAACCTAGTCTAAATCTACACTTATTATTACAATTTAACGTATTAATTAAACTGATAACACTTTCACTATCGCGATCTCTCCAAAGTAACATTGTGTCATTATTAGCGACCTAGTTCTATCTCTCCTAGTCCGGCCTAATTCAACCGCTCTTTCTCGTGGTATTTTCACGAACTCCCTAACTTAACCCGCTAGATATCACGTCCGAACCCTGTCGCGGCTCATCACCGACTCCCCTCAGCCCTACCCTTTTCGTCCTCTGTTCCATCTCCAAAACGACCGGAGCGTGGTGTTTTTCCCATGCCAACCGAATTACTCAGAATAGGTTTATTGCCTTTTTTGTACCCTTTCTCAATTGTTTTAAGGGCCTGTTTGGGTTTTGCCCGAACTCAAATTATACCAAGCAGATGTTGGCAATAGTATTGTACTCTGCGATAAGAAATCGAATACTTTAGTCGTATCTTTAGAATTTGTTAAATTATTGCTTTCGACCCGTCCGTTTTTAATTGTCTCAAGTTTGTTTCCCATAAAATATAAATGGAATGCATTTCTAAAGGTTTCACAATTCCAAAGAAATAGGATGTTTTGTTATTAATTACGGTAACACGTCGAGCTGTCAGCCCATAAAATAGAGATTGAATGTATTTGTAAGAGCCTAATATCGTGAGACAATCTTAAAATAAGAATTTAGAATAGAATATTTTGTTATTAATTAGGAGACATGACAGACAGTCACACCGTTAACGCCCTGCCTGAAAAGCCTATTTGCTAATTGATTCGATTGTTGGCAAATCTTATGACAGGTCCACGAATGATTGAGTTTTTATTTGGTCAACCACTCACAACAAGCTTTTAAAAAAACAACGGCAAGCATTCGCAATCAATCAACACAGCCTATCGCAGTCTGTCCCAGCCACCTTCGAGTCGTCGGTCCATCTCGCTGGAAGGCGTCCCACACTACGCTTGTTATGTAACAATGGATCGGCCATGTGGCCGATACATGGTCTCCACTCCAGGATTCGTCTGCTCCACCGACCATCGGTCCTTCAACAGACTTGGCTAGCCCACTGGGACTTCAGCTTGCTTACTCTGACAGCTATGTCGGTAACTCTAGTTCTTTTCCGGATAAATTCATTTGTAATTCCGGATCTGGACATTCATCGTGGCAGCGCCACACAAACATCTCAACACTTCGAAGTAGTGCCAGTCAATTTGACATCGTTGCAGAGAGGCCAGGACTGCCCATATTTCTATGGAGTCGAAGGCTTTTCCGTAGTCCACAAATACCATACATAGCAGCTGATTGTATTCCTCGGTTTTCTGCACAATTTGCCGAACAGTATGGATGTGGTCTACGGTACTGAAACCTTCACAATAACTCATCAAAATTGGCACAGTTTTCAGAATTTTTAATGGCATCTACTTAATTAGCAGATATTTCTTCGTTAAAACTAAATACAGCTTTAAAGTCATCATGAATTTCATTAATAACATCAATTAATAATGTATCAGCTTACGTTTCTTATTCCTCCCATCAATATTCAGGATCAGGGCTCTCAGCATCACAGACACGTTCCAAAGCATAGTCTCCACATCACAGTACTCCAGACCGAACTTGCGAATAGTCTCCATCATTATGATGTCCTTTAAGACAATAAATTTTAATAGTTCAGGCCTGCAATCAGACTGCTCGTGGCCACGCCTTATCAAATACTGAGGAAATCAAATATTGGGAAGGGGTTGACATGTTATAATCATTGCTGTTGTATGGTGTCGTAAATCAAGTGTCGTTGATTTTCGTCACTATACAGGCTGGTCCAAATAGTGAGGTCATAAAAAAATAGATTCTCATGCCCCCTGGGCATGAGAATCTATTTTTTTCCGAAAATACCCTAGGCATATTCCGTAATTTTTGATAGTTTTCAAATTATAATATTTGTACTTGTACTTGTCCCTATTTTACGTAAACTTGCATTTAATTGTGTAGCGTCTATTGGAGATCCAATAAATAAATAAATAAATACTTAAATAAATACATATAATTTTTAATTTCATGAAAGTTTTTTCTCGTTCTTTTGTTTAAATTTCATTGTTATTGAATATTCTTTCAGACATAAAATAATCATCTTCCCATCAATAATTCAATATACAGAAATTTTGATTCTGAAATTTACGTTCGAGTGAACCAGAGTCGAAATGATTGAGGATCCAAGTATTTTTTTTTATTATTGGAGTAGTTTTGACTCTGTATTATTCGAACGTAAATTCCTCCTTTTCGATCAAAACTTTTGTATTTTGAATTGACAGGAAGATAATTATTTTATATCTGAAAGAATATTCCATAACAATGAAAATTGTGAAAAAAAGAATGTGAAAAAGCCGTGTGAAAATAAAGATATACTTTTTTTAATCATTCCACTTTGCCCCCCCGAGCGGCCCTACTGGTGGGGCAAAGTGGAATGCCTAAAATTTTGCAATGGAATCTTGTTGGATTCTGTCCCACTAGGGTTTAGCACCTTAGAATAAAAGTACAAAAATAATTGTTCGGGAATTTTTATTTCCTACTAGCTACCCACCCCGGCTTCGCACGGGTGTCAAGAAAATGAGATCAAATCTTCCCTTTACAGTACGACCATGTAATGGAATAAAATGACGCTGCTTTATCCCCTTAGTGCATAATCTACTATTAATTTTCTGAAAATACACAATGGTGCCGATTCCCTTGTTCACAAACTAAACTAAATTTAAGTTCAGTGCATCCTTTTCTTTCTATTTCATTAAGAAAAGGACAGAAGATCATTTTTAGTTTAGTCTTGTCAAATTAAACAGCGCTTGACGTAAATTGACGTAATTTTAGTAGGCAAGTTTTTAATCACGTCTAAACTTGTATGGAGTAGTGACAGGCGCTGATTAATTTGACAGGACTAAACTAAAATTTATCTTCTGTCCTCTTTTTAATGAAATAGAAAGAAAAAGATGCACTGAACTTAAATTTAGTTTAGTTTGTGAACAAGGGAATCGGCGCCATTGTCTCATTTGGGATAAGGGCAGTAGTGAAGGTTGTAAGTAGACTGATAAAGATATTTTCTATTGAGTTAAAGGGCATCTTAATAAAACTATATTTTCATGTACCTAACTGATTAATATGACTAGTCCATAAATACTATTTTCTGTTTTAAAAAAACCCACAGTCACCAAGTCACTTCAAAGTTACGACAGTTTCTAACTAAAGCTTTCTGGAACAAAACTTTAACCTTGCCTAATGATTTTAAGTCTTGCACTGTAATTAATACTTAACTTTGCTATTTAATCACCCAAGTTAAAGCCTAATGAATCATTCATATTTAAGCAGGCTGAATGATAAAGCTACCTATGAAAACATGTTACAAATTAATCGTTTGGGAAATTTTGCAATGGGTGCGAATAATTAATTCGACTTTCTTTAAATATTTTCTGAAGTTATATTGATGACCTATAGAGCATTGATGATCTTTGGATAATAAATTAACTGGTGTTTGAGCGGTTATCTATTGTCGCTTTCCCTGTATGTCTATGTGACCTCCTTGTTCTTCTAAACTACGCAACGGAACGCAATTAATTTAGTAAAAACCGTTTACTTATAATAACAAGTTGCCACAAACGCGATTGCTAAAGTTGGAGTCACGGCTTGTATTATCAGGATGAACAATGTGCCCTTTGGTTTTGCTTTTAGGAAATCCTCAGTAGCTGCCGAGAGTCTAGACTTTAGACCAGGTTAGGACGTTTTATATTTCTTGCCTAAGTATTCTTCGTCAAGAGTAAGCCAGGGCTGGATGGGATGAACCTAGTTTCAGGAACTAGGTTCATCCCTTCCAGCCCTGACTTGCCTAGTTACCCATTTTCACTTGAGTTAGTCATCCCTTTAGAATACAACTGAATATTATTCCTATTTAATTTGCCAACAAATCCATACCTGCTCAGAAACGCAAAAGTAAGTCTGTCTGTTACCTTTTCACCCTTACACCCATCTGTTACCCATCGTTATGAAATTTGACAGAAAGGTACCCAAGGGCGTCGCCAAGGGGGAGCAAGGAGGGGCAGCTGCCCCCCCTAGAGATAAAAAGTACTCAAATGCAAAGCAACCAAAGCACCCGCTCACTTGAATTCGTCCAACTTTATGATTTACCGAACATAAAAAACTAAATCGAAATTTGGCAGCAATTGTATATAAATCTAACCGTTGTTGATGTCCTAAAACGGGCAAAAACCTTTCTAGAAACGGGAAAAACGTTGAAAATGTTGATGGCTCTACCGTGCACTATATCAACTTGCCCCTGGGTTATCGGCTGGCGACGCCCTTGAAGGTACCCTAGGACCTGGAGAAGAACATATGCTACTTTTTATCCTGGATATTTGTAAAAATCATGAAATACAAAATACAAGGCGCGTCAACAGCTAGTATAATATGTATTTCGATGAGCATATAATTACAACGCCACTTAATAGCCCTACATTTAAGTAATTACACAGCCGCCCTGCATTTTGTATGCAATCGATTTCACGAACGATGAATTTGCGGTACTAGGTGTACCGCAAATTCATCGTTTCCAAGTATCTTTCCAAATGCAATTATAATTATTTTTGTTTTTATATTTATTTGTTTAAGTACCCAGTTACTTAGTTACTCATTTAATTTACCACCTAGTGTAAAAAAAAGTTTTCTTAAATATTGTTTTAAGAAATATACTTGTATGAACTATAAAAAAAAAACATTTGGCGGATACCCTCTCAATGACCTTACCTACTGAATTAACTGGATATTATTGTTAGTAGGGTAACTGTACCTAAGTAGGTAGGGGAAAGGAAGGTACGACGGACCCTGCAGGTACGAAGGTCCACCTTAATAATTTTGAAAGGAATAACGTTATCTCTGAATGAGTTGTGTCATGAGGAAGCTCTTCAAGCTCCACATCTTGGTCAGCGTACTCGTCGCCGTCGTCCGCGTTGGCACTATTTTAGCCAGGAAAGTTTGTATTTCCATGCTCTGATCTAAAATTGACGATTTCGCTGATGTTCTGGAGGTCTAATATCAAACTATGTGGACGATAGCGCTGCGCATTAACCAGAAATTAAAAGTTAATCTATAAAACGCACACTGTGCAAGCCATACTGCCAAGCCACTGTGCCAAGCATATTATAAGTTGAGGGATTACATCGCTGACATAAATGCTTGGCTCCACGCTGATACTGCTCCACAAGGGCGCATAAACCAATTGATTAGCATTCGTAAATATTGTTGAAGCTGCTGAAGATTGTCAAAACTATCTTTGCTTTGTATAAATTCAATCTTTAGTATCGTATGATTGCATACCACATTTGTGTGAGCAGTATATACCTACTATAAAGCTACCATTTACTGGGTACGTGTTTCATTGAACTGAATGTGCCCTGGCGGCTGAGCGTATGCCATGTTCACTTAGATGTCACGCTGGTGGTTGAATCATTTAGCTCCCTACAAAATAGTTGTGCTGAATGGTGCTGATCCTTGCGTCATATTTGTTAACAGGTACCGTCAGTACGGACTGGTCATCTCTTAGCTCCCACGGCTTATTTTAAATTATTTTAATTTTTCAATTGTTTTTATCTTTTTATTACGGATGCTTTTAACGTGCACGTCTTTCTACGTTGTTCTCTTGAACATCAATGCTGTAACCAATATTTTGTATTAATATTTTAATTTAAAAGAGTGGCCGTGGAGTTTCTTGCCCGTTCTTCTCCATAGGAACCTACTACACTTTGAATGGGCAACTAGCTTCATCTTTCTGACTGACCGACCCCTTGACTATTCAAAAGTGCCTGTAATTAGTTTATTTGAAATAAATGGTTTGAGTTTGAATCATACTCGTAAATCATGACATAAACAGGGTAGATTTTTGAGATGGGGGAATAAGGGCAGCTACCTTAACCGTTATCGCAACAAAAAAACAGTTTTATGAGACTGTCCTTAACTTTTTGAAAGATTTTGATCTGCATTCACAGAGACTTTAAAAAAAAATGTACAGTCAGCAAGAAAATGGACCTTTTTCACAAAAAACTTTTTTGATACGAAACGATCCTGTTTCTTATATGGATCAAAAAACTCTATCGGACCAACTGAGGTTTGATTACTAGAAAAATCAGAAATCGCAAAATAATCGCTGGATTGAGCTGAATAATAATAATATAAGTATTTTTTTCAGACAACCATCGATCCATTACATCATTAATATTTATGTTGTTAATATGAACTTAAAAACTATGTGAGTACCTAATAACTAAGAGTGACTTAGTCCTCTGGGTGAGGCTCCACACCAGCGGGCTGTCCAACTTATTGCCTATTACATTCAGGATGCTGTTACTGCTCCCACACAATCAGCTTAGCAGTGAGGCTGTCCTTTTGCGCCAGGTGGCATCAAATAAGGAACAAATATAGCAGATAGTTTGCTAAGCAGTCAATCATGAAATATGTATATAAGAATGGCTATTTTAGTCAACTTTCATCAAAGCGAAGGTTACAAACCTAAGTTCAGTTCCCAACGGTTGATATATTGTTTTTTTTTTACATTTGAATAATACCATTATGTGATATTTCGTAGAACGTAAACAGAAAAACATTAAGTTTAGCGACATAAGAATGTCACCTATGGCTATAATAAAAATAAATATCGATGGTTAGGTGACTGCTAATGAGAAATCCCGTGTTTACAATATACTGTTCTATTATTTCAGAGATAGCCGTTCGTCACGAATGATCTGTAGGAATTCAACGTCAGTATATCAGTGTTGTGCCATTAGGCAGTATATGCAAGAACGCAGGCGTTCATTAATTCGCAAAAAACGAAAAACTTCACAAGCAATGGGAAATTGCTACGGAAGGCTGCGGGTGTCGACATCCAGGACGAGCATCTGCTTCTCACACAGACAACTGTACGTCGCTTCCATCCGCGTCACCAATCCTGACTTCATGTATATTTTGGGCTGCTGATACAAACACTACAAACGAAGTATAAAGGGAAGTTTCATAAAACTGTGGCTGTTATTTTAGTAGATTTGGTGTCTTACGAAGTAGTATTTCGAGATATATATCCAGTCTAGTCAGTAATATCTCTGGCGACCACGTTCTACACGTCGTAGGTGTGGCCTATTTAACGGGTCATTAACTGAGCTCTTTGGTGGCGTCTCATAAGCTGAGGTTAACTTAACCGAGATTGATCGAGCACTTAGTTGAGATCGGTTCTGTATAGGAAGAGTTATTACGTTTATAGTAGGTAAATAAGCATTTGTTTATTAAAACACCGGTCAAGTGCGTGTCAGACTACGTTCAATGAAGGGTTCCGTAGGTGGGATGAATTTATCCCAAAAACAAATTTAACATTGTTGTTGCAAAACATGTTCTACCATACATCGATATAAGTCTCGGTCAATTTTCCAACTGTAAATGTAAGTTGGTAGACTATTACTCGTTAACTTGTAAAGCCTACTTAGCAGTTTTCCTTTTAATTTCGTTATATATACTACTGCCATGATTGTTTTCACATATCCAGAAAGAATCAAGTACCTGGCACTTGACTTTAACAAAAAATAGCACTTTAAAGCTTAATATTACAACATTTAACAAAATATCATCCCACCCACTTTACGTGCACGGGAGGTACCTACAGTAGAAAAAAAAACCGGCCGAGTGCGTGTCGGACCACGCACAATGAAGTGTAGTTGGGATTACTTGGGACAAATTTATTACAAAAACAAACTTAACATTGTAGTTGAAAAACCTGTTCTCCCATACATCGATATGGTCAATTCACCAACTCCAACAGCAAATTTAAGTTGGTCGACTACAACTCGTTAACTTGCAAAGCCTACTTAGCCGTGATAATTTTCCTTTTAATTTCATTATATGTACTTATGTACTACTGCCATGAATGTTTACACATCTCCATAAACAACCGTTTAGCTGGCAGAGGGGGAGACACTTGACTCTAACAAAAATTAGCACTCCAATGCTTAATATTACGCAAGTGGATCCTTGAATCGAAAAGTGGTGTTCACAGACCTGCAATATTACTGACCGGCCTATCCAACGATACCCCACACCATGGGGTAGACGAGAAAAAAAAATATCATCCCATTAACATCACATTACGTGCAAGGGAGGTAAGCAAAAAAAAAATATTTTTCAAGATCTTATACTAGCACTTTGTCAGCGTGATTAATATGTATACATATGCAAAATTACAGCTTTCTAGTACTAAGTGTCTTTGAGCAATGGGGTCAGATAGACAGACAGACGGACATGGCAAAACTATAAGGGTTCCTTGTTTACTACGGAACCCTAAAAAAATGCAAGATTCTATTTTACCACTTTATTGGTGTGATTAATATGTATAGCCATGCCAAATTACAGCTTTCTAGTACTGACGTGACGTGACGGGATTAGGGGATGTGTGTTGACTACAGAACCCTAAAAACCGGACATGTGCGAGTTGAACTCTCGTGATGAGGGTTCCGTACAACAAATATGTTATCTACCATATTTTTTTTATCCCAACATAATTAATCCCAAGAACAAGCTTAACATTGTAGTTCAAAAACATATTATTCTCCCATTTATTCCAACTGCAAATGATACTGTACGCACAATATTGTGAGATTTACCATGTTATTTTAACACCATAGACTTCTTATAGGTTTTCCTGTAATCTATAAGTGAAGAACTAGATTCTGTATTTTTTTCAAGATTTTAGGCTCAGTACTTTCGGAGATGAGAGTCAATTTCCATTAATTTTCTTAAATAACTTTAAAACTGTTTATTTTTTAATTATAAAAAAAATATGTTGAGACTCTCACAACAAGTTCTTTCATTTGATATGTCACACGGTACAGTTGGCAAAACTTTTTTTTTTCTAGTTTGTCCCCCAAAAATAACCCTCCATTAATTCAAAGTTCATTTATTTACGTAACACGTCCGTATTTGGGTTACAGAAATTCATAATCTTAATCGGTCCAGTAGATTCGGAGCAAATCAGCTGAGACAGACGGACAGACAGACACACGAGTGCTCCTATAAATGCAAAAAAAAATACAAATAAATAAAAAATGCAATATAAATTGTTAAAAGGAGCTACATCTGCCAACAAACTGCTTTGCAGTTTGGCAGAAGTTATTTTTTTGTAAACGTAGGATTGAAACGCTTTTTATTTTTTTCCGTTTTTCCTTTTGAGGTACGGAACCTTAAAAAACTGTCCAAATAGGTGATATCTAAAAAAAAACGAAATTGCATAAAACAGTTCTGGCAAAAAACACAAATGCAAAAACGTTTCTTGGATCATTAGAATCTAAAATGTAGTAACTTAGGCTACTTAGATACATTTGGAGCTAACGCTTCTTACACCTTTTTTTTTTCCGAGTGTAAAAACATCGAATAATCCTTTTCAGATTCAATTACAGTTCAAGTTTGTGCATGTACATATATCATACTAGATGCGCCCCGCGGTTTCATCCGCATAAGTTTTGACCCCGTGGGTATATCGGGATAAAAAGTATCCTATGTGTTATTTCTGGCTATGTACTATCTGTGTGCCAAATTTCATCCAAATCCGTTCAGTACTTTTTGCGTGAAAGAGTAACAAACATCCATCCATCCATCTATCCTTACAAACTTTCGCATTTATAATATTAGTAGGATAATCATGGAGCGTATCCGGAACGAGTCGGCAATACGAGATTTGTTGATGGAATTTAATAGTTTGTGCGAGACTAGAGTGTGTAACAGCGTTCTTGCTGCTCCTGCTTCGGTAAGCAGCCATGATAATGTACAGGGTCTTGAGAAACATCGCAGAGGTAGTTTATGATATTTTTTTGTTGTGTGTATGTAACGTCGATATGTGACTATGAGGCTGGCATAATTTGTCTAGATCAACCCCCTCTTTAAATAAAAGAAGAAGAAAAAGTATTACTGACATGCCAGCAGGCTTAAGCGTGACGCTTTCTATGTCTACTCTACTGTAGGATAGAAATCGCTTGCCTACATATATCTCGGTAGAAAACTGTCCACTGTCTACACCGAAACGTCATTTTTGTCTACTTATCTTCCGTCGACAAAACGCTTCCCTACGGTTTTCGTGGTACGCCTGCTGTACATTTAGCGAAGCACATAAATAAATATCTAGTTTCACAATACAACCCAAACCGCGGCGTGATTAGCTCCAAACACAGGCAGACTGAAACAAATAGGGCGCTAATAAATTAGACTAACGGCTGGACTCGGTTAGTTAGGCCGGTCTAGTTGGGGATTACATTACCTACGCTATTAGGGATTAAGCACACGTGCGTTACATCAGTGTTGGTAAATATTTACAAGCGAACAAGAGGTGCAGATTATCTGTAATCGTTAGTTTTATTGACATTCCTAACACCGGTTCTAAAATGAGAAGTTGGAGTTGAGAACTCGTCAAACTCTACTTTAGTATTTTACTTAAGATGAAAGCCCGCGAAATTCAAAATTTCTTTGCAAATACGTATTTTTTTTTTTTTATTTATAGAATCACTTTAATAAATGCTAAAGTAGACTTTGACAAGTTCGCAACTCCAAATTCTCAATTCAGAAACCGGGTTTTAGAATACCTTGCTTGCAATGCTGCTACAATATTATCAGTAGAATTATACTAAACGGATGTTATACGTCCCGTTAGCCGCCTCGTGTCATACAAATCCGGTAACAAACATCCAAAATTTCACATTCTTATTATTACAATTTACAAAGGACTTTAAGATTAGATATCATTTGCCGTCGTTTTGAATCGTATCTAGCATCGGTTTTTAGGTTTCCTTAGTAAACAAGGAACCCTATAGTTTCACCATGTCCGTCTGTCTGACCTCGCTGTAGCTCAGAGACGCTCGTTACTATAAAGCTGTAATTTGGCATAGGTATACATATTAATCACGCCAACAAAGTGCTAAAATAAAATCTTGAAAAAAATATTATTTTTGCGTACATTTAAATGTGGCGATGTTTTTTTTTTCACGTCTACCCCATTGTGTGGGGTATCGTTGGATAGGCCGTTCAAAAATATTGCGGGTCTGTGAACACCACTTTTCGATTCAAGGATCCACTTGCTTAATATTAAGCATTTAAGTGCAAATTTTTGTTAGAGTCAAGTGCCCGCGGCCCCCCCTGCCAGCTAAATGGTTGTTTAAGGAGATGTGAAAAAATTCATGGCAGTAGTACATGTAATGAAATTAAAAGGAAAGCTATCACGACTAAATAGGCTTTACAAGTTAACGAGTTACAGACGACCAACTTAAATTTGCAGTTGGAGAATTGACCGTGGCATATATCGATGTATGAGAGAGCAGGTTTTTCAACTACATTGGTGCCGATTCCCTTGTTTACAAACTAAACTAAATTTAAGTTCAGTGCATTTTTTTCTTTCTATGTCATTAAGAAAAGGACAGAAGATCAATTTTAGTTTAGTCCTGTCAAATGAATCAGCGCTTGACGTAAATTGACGTAATTTTAGTAGACAAGTTTTTGATCACGTCTAAACTTGTATGGAGTAGTGACACGCGCTAATTGATTTGACAGGACTAAACTAAAATTTATCTTCTGTCCTTTTCTTAAAGAAATAGAAAGAAAAAGATGCACTGAACTTAAATTTAGTTTAGTTTGTGAACAAGGGAATCGACACCAATGTTAAGTTTGTTTTTGGAATAAATTCATCCCAAGTAATCCCAACTACGGAAGTCTTCATTCGTCATCAAACTCAAACTCAAAGCATTTATTTCAAATAAACCAATTACAGGCACTTTTGAATTGTCAAGGGTTCGGTCAGTCAGTCAGAAAGATGAAGCTAGTTGCCCATTCCAAAGCGTAGTAGGTACCTATGGAGAAGAACGGGCAAGAAACTCCAAGGACACTCTTTTAAATCAACGTATTATGGTTACAAAATTTTGTTTACGTCATTCATTTTGAAATTATACATGTAAGAACGATGCAAAACGTAAAAGCGTCCGTAATAAAAAGATTACAACAAAAACAAAAGCAATTCAAAAATTAAAGTTAAAATAAGCCGTGGCAGCTAAGAGATGACCAGTCTCTACTGACGGCGCCCGTTCACGAACATGACGCGTGGATCAGCACCATTCAGCTCAACCATTTTGAAGGGAGCTAAATGATCCAACACACGCGCCACCATCAGCGAGACATTAGAGTAAGCACGACATACTCCCAGCCACCAGGGCACATTCAAGTCAATGAAAGACGTATCCAGTAAATGGCAGCTTTATAGTACATAGTACTCACATAACAATGTGCTGTGCAGCTATACAATACTAAGAGATTGAATTTATACAATGCAAAGAGTTTTTAAAATCTTCAGCATTGTGCGTGGTCCGACACGCACTTTGCCGGTTTTAGATTTAGGTTCGATAAATGTGGGTAAGTACGTTAAACAACGCAACGACTTTAGTCTTTCATATTTACAAATATTAGGTACTTATTGATATCTGATATCACATAATCAATATTAAATTCATTAAAATTTACCTTATAATCATTTAACGCCAACTTAGGAACGTGATAAGTCTTGTCCGTCCGTCCGTCCGTCTGTCTGACCCTTTTTCTTAGGAACGCGTTAAGGTATCTAGGTGAAATGAATATCAAATACGTAGGTCTATCGCCCGATGGAGCTCTAAACTTCTAAGTCAATCAAGCCATTTATGCGACATATTTTGAATTTTTGATACTCGTATATAAATCAAAACCTAGGTACTTCCCGTTGACCTAGAATTATGAAATTTGGCGAGAAGCAAGGTCTCAGCACAAATAAAGGAAAAAGTCAGAAAATCGTTAGTTTGTAGTTTTATCACAAAATATTTTTTGCGATTACATTTGTAGTTGGAGAATTGACCGTGACGTATATCGGTGTATGGGAGAACATTTTTTCAACTGTTGTTAGGTTTATTCTTGGGATTAAATATTCTGCACCGAAATATTGCCGGTTTGCTGAACAAATCGGACAGTTTATTGACTATTCAATTGAAAAACCTTGAAAATCAGGGGACTATTGTAGACGTTCTCTGCGTAACTGAACATTTTATTACATCTGGCCATAAAAGTTTGTTGTACCTTCCTGGTTTCCATATTTCTTTTGTCGCAAAACAAATCACGGAGGGAGTTGTATACTAGTTAGAACTGGGCATCAATATAAAGAACTAATACCTATTGCTAAGCACTCTGTGTCAGGCGTTTTTGAAATTTATGAAATTGAATTGACAACTCATTATATTAATGTAATATGTGTTTATAGAATTCCTAAATACAATTACTTGACATTTTATGATAAGCTTGACATTGTTTTGAGTAAGTTATGTTTATTAAATGGAAAAAAAACTATATGTGGCGATTTAAATATTAATACGTTAAAAAGGAATAGGATTACCTTGGAACTAGATATTTTTTTACTGAGTTACTACTTGATCTACAAACTTTGCTTCCCTGATAAAATAATAACAATTCATACTAATAAAAACGTAAAATGGGCATCGCGCGGCATAAAAAGCTGTAGTAAAAAGATAAATTATTTAAAAAACAAAAAACCCGACTGCAAAAACACATAACTGAAAAGGGAAAAACAAGCATTATAATCTATATAATTTTGGTCTTGCAGGCGGGGCAATCAAAAGTTACACCATATTTCTGGTTATTCGACTGTCCCCGCCTGCAAGACCAAAATTATATAGATTATAATGCTTGTTTTTCCCTTTTCAGTTATGTGTTTTGCAGTCGGGTTTTTTGTTTTTTAAATAATTTATTTTATTAATATTAATATATTTATTATTATTAATATATTTGAAAATTACTCATTACTAGCTTTTATTTGATACCAACAACGTAGCAATTAATTAAAAAAAAAACTTCCCCTCCTTTTTTTTTGTATTTGCAGATGCAATTTATAAATATTATATAGCCTATGTCACTTCCACAATTAAGACGAATCGAAAGACACCTCATATGTTAAAATCCATGAAGCCGTTTAGGCTACAGAGCGTGCCAAAGAAATAGACATACATACATACATACATACATACATACATACATACATACATACATAAAGACATACTCTCGAAAAACATTACCCTCCTGAGGCAGTCGGGTAAAAACAAAGGAAATTACTGTGGATATACAGACTGAATCTTGTATTAAAAATAAAACTAACTTTAAATTAAAAAACAAAAAAACCCGACTGCAAAAACACAACTGAAAAGGGAAAAACAAGCATTATAATCTATATAATTTATAATAATATCTATCTATAATATCTATCTATAATGTCTATCTTATAATATATAATAATCTAAATAATTTTGGTCTCGCAGGCGGGGACAATCAAAAGTTACACCATATTTCAGGTTATTCGACTGTCCCCGCCTGCATGACCAAAATTATATAGATTATAATGCTTGTTTTTCCCTTTTCAGTTGTGTTTTTGCAGTCGGGTTTTTTGTTTTTTAAATAATTTATTTTATTTTAAGCTTTTTATATTTATTAACATATATATTTGAAAATTACTCATTACTAGCTTTTATTTGATACCAATATTGTTGCAATTAATAAAAAAAAACCTTTCCCTTCCTTTTTTTTGTATTTGCAGATGCAATTTATAAATTATATATAGCATATGTCACTCCCACAATTAAGACGAATCTAAGGACACCTCATATGTTAAAATCCATCAAGCCGTTTAGGCTACAGAGCGTGCCAAAGAAATAGACATACATACATACTCCTCCTGAGGCAGTCGGGTAAAAATACTCTTCACAATATAAGAAAATTATAAGACTTACACAAAAAGCTCAAAATGATTACTTTATTAAAACCTCGAAGAATAAGTTGAAAGCTACGTGGCAAATTGTTAATAGACCTAAAAATAGCTCTCCTAAAGAACAAATAATGACCATTAATAAATGTTACCAGACCTTTTCAAGACCTATTGACATTGCAAATGCATCTAATAATTACTTTATAGATGAAATTGAGAATAATATGAAACTTATATGGAATTCGACAATAAATTAGATAATCTGACAAGGCAATCAATGTTTATGCTGCCTGTTATAGCCGACATGGCTTCGGCTATAAAATCACTTAAAAATACAAGTACTGTAGGATTCGACGGTATGTCAACAAATGTGATAATTTTTTTAAATGAACTCATAGCACCCGTTCATATTATGAACCTTGGCATTATTGACGGAGTTTATTCTGAAGACTTGAAGAAAGTTATTACTAAACCACTTCATAAAAAAGATAACAAAACCGACATGAAGGACAATAGCAAAAATTTCTGTATTTTATAAAATTTTCGAAAATATAATTTATAAGTCCCTGTATTGCTAACTCAATAAATTTAACTTATTATGCAAGGAACAATATGGCTTCAGAAAGAATACCACGATCAACATGACTATTTTTAATTTTTTAACCAAAAGACTCCTACTTGTGCTATCTACACAGATATGACCAAAGCCTTCGATTACGTAAAGCACGACGTCTTATTAGACAAACTGCGTAGATGCGGTATCAGAGGTAACATTTTAAAACTACTCGAATCCTATCTCTCCAACAAAATGCAATGTACAGAGATTGTAAGAGTATGTGAAAAAACAAAATTTGAAAAGAGTTTTCTATCTCATTCCAGATTAATAAAGTTTGGTGTCCCACAGGGTAGCATCCTCGGGCCACCTCTTTTCTTGATCTATATAAATGATCTACCAAAGGTCAACATCAAATGGTTATGTTTGCAGACGACAGCACTGCCATAGTGAAATGCATCACTGCCATAGTGAAATGCATTGATCGCAATATTTATCAATATGACATAAATAATACACTATCGGACATAATTAATTGGCTTGATAAAAATAATTTAGTTATAAACTTAAAGAAAACTAAAATAATGCACTTTCACCAAAGAACTGTAGTTCCATAAGTAAATATCAGACAAAGTAACTGTGACATTGAAGAAGTTAAAGTAGCAAAATTCTTAGGTTTACTCCTTGATAACCAGCTTAACTGAAAGGCCCACATAGATGACCTGAGTAAGAAAATAAATAAATCAGCATACGCACTTTTTCAAATTGCTAGAAAAATAAATATGGATACGCTACTAGTTGCATATCATGGCATAGTATTTTTTGCGATATAGTACAGTATTTTGGGGCAATTCTACTCATAAAGATATCGTTTTTAAGGCACAAAAAAGATGCATAAGATCAATGTGTGGTCTGAAAATTGATGATAGCTGTGTACCATTCTTTAAATCGCTGAAAATACTTACCATACCATCATTATATATTTTTGAAATTTGTGTTTTCGTCAAAACAAACATGAGGTTCTATTCTATTCTATTTTTCTCTATGACAATGGTGCCGATGTCAACAATTCTGCCAATGTCAATGTGTTGAGAAAACGTGCAGATAAAAAAAAAGGAAAAAGGAATATCTATTAAATTGTTGATAAAATAATTAATTATTGGATTTAGTGTGATACTTGTTGACGAGTATTAGTACACTGAAACAAACATATAAAAATATTGTTAGTTATATTATTAAATATGTACATAAATGAACACAAACCACACAAAAATCGTCATAATTTGAGGTCATTGACGCGGATAAAAAACATCAAAGCCCCGAAGAGCTTTGGGGAAGAGTATGTTAGTAGGGATGGAAAATTAGTTGGGACAGGGATATTTAATTTAGGGAGATGACTATACAAGTCATGGGCTGGGTTATTATTGGAGCAGTTAAAAAAAATGTGCTCCAAAGTACCTTCATCCAACCCACATTCGCAGAGCGATGTGTCTCTGACCCGGATTTTGTGAAGGAAAACCGGAGAACAACAATGGCCTATACGGAGACGGCAAATAATCGATAACACTTTCTTGGATATTTTTTGTAGGGGTAAAACCAAGCCTTGGGTGTAACCTTATGCTGTATTGCGTGATAAAAGGCACCTTTCCGTTTACTTGAATTTTGCCACTGCACCTGCCATGAGGTTAGCAAGCTCTTTTTTGGAAGATTCAGCAAATCGTAGCCTTGGCATTGAAAATGTTTAAGGCTTGCATAGTCAAAACTGAAAATAGGAAGTTTCGGAAATTGAATAATGGGGGAATTTAAATTTTGATGACAACGAAAGGCTTTTAAAAACAAAGGGACTTCTTTATGGTTCCAATAATTGGAACTTCGGCATACAACATCCAAGTCGTCCACTTTCTGAACAAGAGGGTGGGAGGATTTGGTAATGACTCTAGTCCAAAATCTTGATGCTAGATACTGTCTTCGTAAGGCCAGCGGCGGTTCTGCGCACTCCACCTGCAATGCGTTAATTGGTGAGGACTTCATACAACCCGATATGATCCGTAGGCACTTAGCCTGAATTCTGTCCAACCTTGTCAAAGCACCTTTGTTGCAGGGAATTAAAAGAAAAGATCCGTAGTCCAGAACACTCCTAATTAAGGCATTGTATACAAGTTTCATAGTGTAAGGATGTGCACCCTAGCAGACACCGGCGAGAACTTTTAATACGGGAATAGTTCTCTCGCATCTATTCACTAAATAATTTAGGTGATGTAAACCACTCAATTTGGAATCTAAATAAACGCCTAAAAATTTTACTTTTGAAGAAACCGGTATACAATGCCCTTGGATGCCCACAGAAATTTTTGGGGATCAGCCTTCTGCGGGAAAACACAACTACAGCACTTTTAGGGGCAGACAAACTCAGACCGTGGGATTTTAGCCATTGGTTTAGAGAGTCCAGGGATACGCAGAGCGATGATGCAGCGTCGATAACTGAGTTTTTTATCACATATAAGGCTAAGTCATCAGCATACTGGAGAATTTGACAATCGTTATTGATACATGAACCGATATCAGCTGTATACAAATTGTATAGTAAGGGACTAAGAACAGAGCCTTGTTGTAGGCCCTTCCATGACATCCTGACGTCAAATTCCTCACCTGAAACTCTCAAAAACAAAGACCGAGACATAAGCAAACTACAGATGCACTGGACTATTCTCTCCGGTATTCTCAGCTGTTGCAATTTTTGCCTGAGAATGAGAAGAAGGACATTGTCATAAGCAGGGGAAATGTCTAAAAAGGCAGCGACTACGGATTCATTTCTCGAAAACGCTGAGCGTATATCTGCAACCAAAACCCCAACAATATCCATGGTACTGAGTCCCTTTCTAAAGCCAAATTGAGACCCAGGAAGTAGATCTCTGGATTCTACTATAAATTCTAGTCGGATCTTTACTAAGTGTTCTAATAATATTGCAAGGACTGATGACAAAGCGATCGGTCGGAAGCTGTTTGGGTCATCAGCGTGCTTGCCAGGTTTTAAAATAGGTATAATAATTTGAGTTTTCCACTGATCGGGTACCCAGCCATGTGTGTAAGAAAAATTTAAAATGTCTAAAAAATATTTTTTTGCTCTATGACCTGCGTGTGACATAAAGGAATAGACAATACTGTCTACACCGGGGGCAGAGTCATGAACATGATTTAAAACAGAGTTAAGCTCCTGAATAGAAAATGGTGCATCCAAAGGATTCTCTGAAGATATGAGAGACGGCTGATTATGTTCTGCTTCCGATGGAACATACGGAGGAGCCAGTTTATCAAAGAACTGCTCAGCAGTCTCTCGAGGGATGGGAGAATAAATTGCAGGGGAACATTTGGAAGTGATTGATTCACTTCCAAATGTTCCCCTGCAATTTATTCTCCTCTAATGTCTCCTCTAATGTAAAAATTTTGTCCTCCAATAATGAGGAATATCTTGACCAATCAGGATTAGACAAATTATACCTCATGAGTGGAGGGCTCGATTTTTCTAGGAAAGTTTTATCAGCCAAAGATATAATGATTGGATAGTGGTCACTGCCATGTGACAAACTGGTACACTCCCAATGACACGACGTTGCGATATCCAGTGTGCAAAAGGTGAGATCAACACAACTCTTATGCTGACCAGGAATAGACCTACGGGTTGGCAACCATTGTTTAAGATACACAGGTTAAGATCATCTAAGACTTCTACTAAACCTTCCCCAAAAGAGTCACAACGTTCAAAGCCCCACCTAAAGTGATGGCAGTTGAAGTCCCCCATAACAAGTACAGGGCCTACTATGTTTTCCAACGTACATTTAAAAATCGGAAGGAAACTTTGATGAGGGTGAGCAATATAAACAGATAAGAGAGTTATACCCTCTACCCTACCAGCCACAATGCTAATATCATCACCAAGTGAAGGCAGAGATACAGACACAAGTGGAACACTATTGTTCACGCAGAGAGCCGACCCGCCATAGCCATCAGATCGGTCGCATCTGAGAATATTAAAGGAAGGTAAGCGGAAAGTACGACTCGGAACTAGCCAAGTCTCAGCAAGGGAACAAGCTAAAGGTTTGTATTTGTTCAGAAGGAATGTGAGCTCGTTCTTCTTATGGCACACACAAACCGAGCCATTAAGCCATTATAACGGGATGAGAGCGAATTAATAAGTGAAGAAGCAACGTTGAACGGTAATTGAATTTTATTGGGTGAAGACATTAAAGTTAACAGGAGTTTACTAAGTAGTTCAATTATTGAAGACATGTTTTCAGGAGATTCTGTTAGTTGATTATTGAGGGCACAGCCATTAGACTGAGAGGATTGGGGAGTGCTAATAAGCTGCTGATGAGCTGTTTTATTATAGGAGGGAGAAAGGGGAGCATGGGTTTTTGGCTCAAGAAATACAGTTTTGCGATATGACTGAGTCCGTAATTTAGCGTTGTCTGCATAGCTGCTAGTAGAAGTGGGAACAGTTTTACTTGCTTCTGAATATGAAATTACTTTCTCAGCCATAATTGTTTTAATTGTCCTCTGCCTACTTTAGGTACTCCGGACAGGCCCTGCTATTAACAAAGTGGCTTCCAGAGCACAACACGCAGAAGGCTTCACTCTCAGCAATGGTACAACCATCACCGGGGTGATCATTGCCACACTTGCTGCAACGGGGTTTGGAACGACAAAGAGATTCTACATGACCAAATCGGCAACACTTGCGGCATTGAATGGTGGGGTAAACATACTGTTCTACAGTTAATGATGTGTAAAAACAGAAAATTCGTTTCGGTAAAACTTGGCCATCAAATGTGATGACACAAGTTTCAGTGGGCCTGTATTCAGTTAAACCGTCTTTGTTAACCTTTCTGTTCAATCGCCTAACTTTTAGTATTGGGCCACAGCCTACTGGAACTTTTTAAAATGACATAACTTCCACTTCTGAGAACTCAGTAGGAATGCCACTTACAACACCCATACGGGTTATATTAAAAGACGGAATTACAGCCTCATATAAATTTGTCCCTAAAATATTATTAGAAATAAAGGCGTTTGCATGCTGAGGGGATGCAAACTCAACTGAAACGCGGTTTCTACCAACTCGCTTCACTGAAGTAATATTAGAAATATTTTGGTTTGCCAAAAATGGAGAATTTGTTTGGGCTTCCTGACGGGAAACATGAACGATAAAAGGTCCTTTATCTGTTACTGAGTACCTAACACGACCTATATGGGTTCTCGGTGGTTTTGTAGGACGATTGGATACATCTTCGTTACCGGGACGTTTACGGATGTTAGACTGAGGTGAGAGGATTTGGGACTCCAGATTACAGACCACATCTACAAACTGGCTTAATGGGTTGGGTGTGGGGCTTGGGTTAAACTGGGAAAAGCCGGTTAAGGGGGTTGTAGGGGTATTGTTCGAACATCTGTCACGGCGCCGGCATTTGGCGCACGTTCTTGTACGGGTGTTTAGGGGTATCATCAGGGGGGTCAGGGGGTTTATTCTTATCCATATTCATATTGAATATGGATAATGATGACCAATATCAAATTAAAAACAAACACAAAACAAACCTGGTAGCAATAACAACGGTACAGCACAAAGACAAACACGATAACAAGTCACAGTAAGCACAATAACACTGAAAAAAAAAAATCTGAACACACGTGTTACCCAAAAGTACACTGTGGCGAGAATCCGAAAACAAAAGGTTGTTCGAAAAAGTGTCAACGTTACGAGATGTTGCGATTCGTAGCCAATACAAAAACTCTTTAAGCAGCGTTGTAAGACTGCCTTAAGGCGCTGACAAGACCCAATTGACCAAAATATGCTTCTCTTAAGAAAAAAAAATGCCAAATCTGTATAGTTTGTGGTGGCGGAAAAAATATTTGTTAATTTTGAACCCAGGACTTAGTTGTTACCAAAACACGTTTTCATAAAAGATCTCGATACAAACTAACGTTAAACTAACCTCTTACCTTGAGTTCTAATCCAAAATATCTGCAATAAATATCAACATACGTTACGTATTTAACAAATAAAAAGAACGTCTTATTTGAATGCAGAACTTGGTTGTTTTTTGTTTTCGATTACTTAACTCAATTTTGAGTAAATAGATAATTGCTTCATATTTTGCAATAAATTACAAGCGTTGTGTCATCGCGCTTCTCTTTCTTTCCTATGCAATCTGACAGTGACCGTGGTTTAGGTGTTGTCAGCGTCTTAATGAGAAGGCGCGTTTTAGGTATGGCACCGTGCATTTACAATAATTTACCAGATGTCATAAAAAATTAAATATTACACAATTAAAAAAAAATTAAAACTGTTTTTAATTGAAAAATGTTATTCTACGATTGATGAATTTCTGAATGATAAAATAATGTAGACATATTTGTTTATTCGACTGGACACAATAAACCATTATTAATTGAATAATGAGACTTATTGTAATTTATGATTATTAATTTAAGCATTGACTGTAGAAATTACTCCATATTGTGAACTTTATAATTTCTGACATTTATCATATATAATTTAATATCATTCTATTAATTTTGACATACCTACCAAATAATTTGTGTTTACCTCTCGCATAATTGATAATTCTTTATTTTTATTTTTTATTTCACATGCAACCTTATATTTGTACGCTTCTTGGCATAACTTAGCGACCTATCTTCAATTATTTTTTTATTTTTTATTAATTCATCCCAACTACAGAATCCTTCATTGTGTGTGGTTCGCCACGCTTTTGGCCTTTTTTTTTGTATATTAAATTACGGAGTTGTGAAAAGTTGTCTTGGATAAGTGAGAAAATAAGAGGTAAAGAATTACTATGTTATGTTTGGCAGAATATGGTCGGCAGCTTTCCATAGGCTATTTGAATGCTTCACACATCGTTGTGGTAATCGAAAGTACTGACTGAACCTGTACTCAATGCAATTGTAGTAAACATTTCGGTGACTAACATTCGAGCCACCGTCATACAATAATTAGACTATCTCTTGCATTCAGCGAGTTTGTCAGCATTAACATACACGCCGCCGGAGTTTTCTGTTAGCTCAGCGACTCCTGGAGCAGACTTACGATACTTTAATGTCATTGTGATAGACATCGTACAACTTGAGTTGTATTCTAGAGGTACAACAGACTTGCGTTCATTGTCCGAACTCTTTTCGTTCTATCCGTTTTTAATTACATGTTGGAGCATCTGTGGCTTTTGTTATAGAGGCGGTTATGTCCATCTTATGATTTTCAACAGAGCGTCGTCACCACGTTTTGCTGTTTAAAGACAGTGAACAAAGTTCGATTTTGCTGCGAGCGTGATACAAAGTGACATTTTAATTTTTTAATATATTTTTTTTAATTCCGTGAACAGTGCTGGGTCTACTCACAAAACAATTCACTTTGTTCTGAACAATAACTTGTTTGCACCGGTGCCGGTGGGGCGGGCAATAAAGATACTCAACAGCGTCTCTGTGCGATTGGATATCTTTACTTGCTCTTTGGCGGAATTCCAGAGGGTGACACTTCCCTACTAGCAAAAACGTCGTATAATTCCAGTCTTATAAGACTACGTGTTAAATAGGGATTATATAGTGGTATTTAGCTAACTATTACGTTATACGTGTAGACGGTCATCACACGATACTTCAGTCGCGCGATTGTAATGTCTTATTAATCTTATTATATTAGATGATTAAACGTTTTCAAGACTAACCTATACGACGTTGAGTAATGGTGTTAGCCATAACGTTTATTGGAAAATGTATTGGTCATATAAACGTTTCGGTTAAACAAAAGGTTTTCTAAGATAACCGTTGTCGGGTTCAAAATCTTTTATATCATTAAAAAGCCGCTTAAACGTTTGTGTATGACTTTTATATAACAAAGCTATTTTGGTCATATAGAAGACTAGCTAAAACGTGTATGTGACTAAAAAGTTGAATTTCAACGATTGCATAGCTTTAAGTAGACTTTTAAATCATTTAAAGGTCAAACCCACACTTTATTTAAAGCATTCCCATTTTGTTTTGTCAAAAGCGATATAATTCATAAAAACAGACCAAGTGCGAGTCGGACTCGCACACGAAGGGTTCCCTACCGTATTAAGATCGAGCACAAAAAGCCGAAAAAAAACACGTTTCTTGTATGGAGCCTCCTTTAATTATTAACTTTATTTAATTTGTATTATTTGTTGTTATAGCGGCAATAGAAATACATAATCTGTGAAAACAATTACTGTCTACCTATTACGATTCATGAGATACATCTCGCTGACAGACAGACAGACGGATAGCGGAGGCTTAGTAACAGAGTAAAGTAAGTAATGATTAGGGAACCCTAAAGTCGACTTAATATAGCCGGGCGTTATGTTCTCAAGGAAAAGTCTGATCGATATTTTTGTTATATTAGTGTATTATAGAGGTCGCCATATTGGTTGGAGCTTTATTATGAAAACCTATTTTTAATAATTACTTAAACTAAACATTGAATCACAAAGAAATAGGGGAGGGCGTTACAAACTTCACAAAAACACATGCTACATTGTCATACAAGTAAAGTTCCCAGAAAGATTCACACAACTAATACTATATATCACACTAATTTAAATAATGTAGGCACCGAATAGATATTTTGTAATCATGGAAATTTACTTGATTCACTTTTTTTTGTTATTCATTCCTAAAAGCAAAATATTTAACACGCGAATAAAAACGGTTGTCATTGAGTCGTTTTTTGACAGGTTCAGTCATTTTAGTCGTTTGACAACGTCAATAAAACTGCTATATGAAAGGGTCTCATCACAACGAGTATTGAACCGTAAAGTTGGTCTTTGTACTTTTATTTAACGTGTATATAACATTCAACGGTCATTGGCTGACTTCTACGTAATTACTAAACGATAATATTGTCGTGTAATTTGGGCCTAATTCGCGTTTTATACACTTTTATATTAACGCTTATACGACCAATCTTAAAAGACTAACTGTAAATGTAAAACGTTAACTGTACTAATATAAAACACAAATTTGTTAGTTGGGTTAACATATTGTCCTCTGTATGACTTGTCTGTACTCAGAGTTTATTTTAAATTATATTGGGACTACATTGTTGTATTGGGTCACCTGTAAAAATAAATGTAAGTGGTAATAATAAATAAATAACTATAAAGTAATTTATTCCATCACCACTGCTGTCAAAACGGTGAAGAAAAACATCGGGATGAAACCGGCATTATCCTAGAACCAAAACTTCGAGGTGTGATATCCACCGACCCGCATTGGCTCCGCGTGATGGATTATGCAATTTCAGTAACCTCTTACTTTTTCAGTAATATTAATAATATCACATTTTCTCACCGCCATTTTGTTGAAACATACCTTGCTCTCCAAAGTGACTTTCAGCTTATTGCAGACTACAGTAAACATGTCTGCAATCGAAGCTACGTCATTAGAGTGGAGAAGTTCGTGTGTCCCGGGACTAACGATCGCAACAATGGCCGCTGTCAATTAGCAGGATTAAGAACGATTAGAAGATCGCACGCAGGCACTGTTGCTAGCTTAATGATGGCTACGTCTCGAGATACATTTTCCTTTTCGATTTACAAGCTAAAAATAAATACAGCCAAAGAAAAGTTTACGCTTCGGTAATCTTCGTGTTTCCGAATTAGCACGAATGTTGCGCAACAGACTAAACCCACAAAGACAATGTTGAATGCTGTTGAATTTTGTATACCATTGAATCATTGCGCGTTTGTACCAAGTTATTTCTCGGACGTCATCTGTCACTCATAAATTTTGAAAAGTTTCTTGGCCGAGCATAGAATTGTTATTCGTATTTCCGAAGAAAGACGATGATTCTCCAAGCCCATACTTTTCTTGAGATTGTTCTGTACGACTGTGTAACTATTCCGTCAATCCTGTCTGTCTCAAATCAAATCAAAATCAAATCAAAAGTCATTTATTCAAACTAGGCTGAAAATCAGCACTTTTCGAACGTCAAAGTTACATAAGACAGTCCCCCAAAAATGCCCGCCCGTCACCACTTCCTAGTGCTTTAGCTGGGAAGAAGAAGTGGTGGAACAAACTCCCCAGCAGCACGTCTGTCTGTTTAGTTATATAAACTTGATTTTATACAAATCGTATGCAAAGTAATTAACATTACGAAACACAAAACATTGGATTAAATTACACACTTGCCATACGTTAGCTAGCACGCGCCAGTATACCAACAAAACAATGAACAAACTGTACTCAAGCAGATAAAAATTTCAACATAAAAAAAACGTAAATAGAACTTAATACCTAAATAAAAGCCTCCAGGCATAAAGGGCGTGCCCGCTTACATAAGGCAATTGCTGTAGCTCGAAGTGAGAAATGATAAACTAGCCCCATCGAAGTAAAATAAGTAAACAATTACTAATAACAATTAAAACCATGATCAGCAAGACGACCAGTCACCACAAGCAGCACCCGTTCACGAGCATAACGCAAAGATCAGCCATCACCCCCCTCGCCATATTGGAGGGAAGGAGGCAACCCGATCCCCGACGCTACCGCAGGCAGTGACATCTAAGGGAGCATGACGAGCTTGCTGCCGGTTGCTCAGGCAAGAATAGTATAATCAATAGTCGAGGACGCTAGCTAACCACTTATTGCAATACAACTCATAAAACACACATTGTAATGAGTAGATTATGTAACTAATAAATTAAAATTTAACTAATTAAATTACATTGACTTATACAGTCAAAATAAAAAAATAATCAATTATATGAACTCATATAACCTGTCAGTAGGAAAGCTAATTCTGGAGAAAGAACATAAACATTGTCTTGAGTTAATCACAGCGACCAACTATTCTTATCGTTTAAGTAGTCATTGATACAATAGTATGCCTTTGAACAAAGGGTGGATTTTACTTTAGTTTTAAACGCATTAAAAGGCAAATCTAGCAAAGAAGAGGGCAGCATGTTATAAAAAGTTATACCAAGCCCAACAAATGAGTTATGTACCTTATGAAGCCGGTGAAATGGAGCTCGTAATTTGTCCTTATTTCTGGTGTTAATATTGTGAATATCACTATTTTTAGTGTATAAGTGTATATTTTGCCTAATATATAAGATGTTGGCGAAGATGAATTGTGATGCCACCGTGAGAATACCAACATCTTTAAAAAAATCTCTCAGAGAAACTCTGGCACCAAGCTGGTAAATAGCTCGAACAGCTCGTTTTTGAAGAACGAATATATTTTGAATGTCAGCGGCTTTGCCCCACAGCAGAATACCGTAGGACATAACGCTATGAAAATAACTAAAATAAACTAATCGAGCTGTATCAACGTCAGTGTATTGTCTTACTTTTCTGACGGCGTAGGCGGCCGAACTGAGCCTGCCCGCTAGGCTTGATATATGAGGGCCCCACTGAAGTTTGGCATCTACTGTTATACCAAGAAAAACTGCCGAGTCTACAGTTTCAAGCACCCCATTATCTAAGACGATGTTGGGACCTAGATTCCTAACATTTGGTCTCTTAGGTCTGTCTGCCTACCTTCATAAAATGACTATTGCAAAGGGAAATACAAACGACGATAAGGGACTTCTGATAATGCACGCGATAAGAAATTAGATTATTTTTTTACTATCACTATAATTACGTCACTATTATAATGTCACTTGATTTATTAAAAAAACTGGTTGTCTGTAAAGTCGGTTTACGGACGATCTTTTTATGTGATAACGAGAGACAGATGCATCACAAGCCGAACGCTTAGGCCGATCGTGCCTCTCTATCGCTAGTTCCATGCTCTCGCTTGCACGCTCGGCTCAGGTGGAACGTGACACTTTTTCGTGCTTGCAGCCGGCTTTCATCGATTTATAAGACGTTATCACGTCAAAAAATATGTGATATTCCGTTCAAAAATTATTCATGGCAAAGTAAAACTGTGGGGTAATTACGTAACACGCTAACAATTGCGATTTAATTTTGACAATTAAACAACATTTATAGCATTATTTACGTTGTTGCCAACGAATTTTTGAAACAATGGATAAGGAATTTCTTTCAAAATCCTTCGGATTGTGAAAGTGTGTCACGCACTCGGGGAGGACTGACTAACTAATAACTTTCTGAAGCGTTTTCGTAGCGGGAGGGTTTAATTAAAAACAAATTTAAAGAAATTCTAAACACTATTTTCTACAAGTAATATCCATCACAACTTAGACACTAAAAACATTTAACTATAGATCTAAATTTATCAATTTTATTTTCATATTATTCGGTATAGGTAGGTATCAAGTGCTACTTCTTCTGTTCCCGTAGCCTCACTTGTATGAGATGTCCAGACACGGGTCGTAGTGCTATGTCCACCTTCAGCTGCAGGTTGTCAGCCTCTGACACAAACTCCAGCTCCCTCACACAGTGGGCCAGCACCGTCTTCAGTATCGCCATTGCGTATTTCTTACCTGGTGAATAATATGGAGAAAAGAAGCTTAAAGAAATATCATACAGGACATGAACTCACAACTTTTTCCTATTGCGACAGAACGCCATGTGCGTATCTTTACCTATGTAAAGATATGCACGTGACGTTTGGTACGCTATGCAGCCTATGCTACACCTTCTGCTTCCCCCACTTTAATTACACTTACTAGAATCAAGGGGACGCCATTGATTCTAGAAGTGTTGTGGATTGTGGAGGTCAGATAAGCAGTCGCTCCATGTAAAGTACTGGTATTCAGCTCCATCCAGTTAGCCTGAAAGCCTAGGCAGATGATGATGAAAGGAGGGACGCCTCCTTTCATCATCATCTACCTAGGCTTAACCCAGCTATGTTGGGATCGGCTTTTAGTCTAAAGGATGCAACTAAATACCAGTATTTTACATGAAGCGACTTCCTATCTGACCCCCACAACCCAATTACTGGGTAATACGATACTCCTTAGGCCCCTCACCCACGGCGACTTTTTGTAGCGATGCAGTAGCGATGCTGTCGCTCGTCCGCATCGATACAGTCACGAAGCGGTCGCTAGCTGTGTGCCCGCGCTCACGGGCCCAGATTCAGTCGCGATGCAAACGCGATTCAGTAACGGCACAAAAATACCTGCGATCGCCACAGTTGCAAGATGGACTTCGTTGAGGCAACATTAGTCACGTTGTCTTGTCGTTGCTGTAGCGCGTTAGTAGCGCGTTGGCATCGCTTCTGTAGCGCGTTACACGCGTTAATAGCGATGCTGTTGCGCGTTTACGAAACGCGCGACAGCATCGCTACAAAAAGTTGCCGTTGGCGATGGCCCTTAGTATTACTGGTTGTCAGACTTTCGGGCTTTATATGACCCGAAACGACTGTCAAGGATCCAAGAATGACAGCCTAGACCAACGGCTAACGTGCTTTCTGAGGCACGGTGGGGTTTTGGTATGTAAAGATGGTCACCCACCCACGGACCAACCGCGGGAAGCGTAGCTTAACCTGATCGATCGACCCGTGCGGCTGTTATTACTTAGCCACAATATCCATAAAATAAATAAATCGTTATGTTACTTTATATTCAACACTTTATTTGAATTCTACAATGCATAATCAGCCTATAATGTTCCCACTGCTGGGACACAGGCCTCCTCTCTGTGAGAGGGAGTGGGCCGTAATCCACCACGCGGGCCCAGTGCGGGTTGGTAGATGTCACGTGTCCTTGTTCTAGGACATGCCGGTTTCCTCACGATGTTTTCCTTCACCGTTTTGAGAGCAGTGTGGATGAAAATATTTACACAAAGTGCCTGTCAGGGTTCGAACCTACGACGTACAACTCGTAAGTCACGCGGGGTAGATATACATTGATTATGATTAAAAGTAGTTAATGAAACTGTTGCATAATGAGGGGTTATGTGCAGTTTCTTACACTACTTTATCTACTCTCATACATTAGGATTGAACCTACTCAATAAAAGATCAAAGTTAAAAGAGTAAATATTAGCTATAAAAATGGCTCACCCCGCATATGCGTTACATTAGAAACAAGTAATTGATGGAAACTACTTGATGATAGCTTCTTGGATTTACCCTGTGAAATCTACAGGCAGTAATCTACATGGTCTTCACATGATCTGACCAAGATTATGTCTGGACTTAAAAAGAGACTGACTTTGAGTTTGTTTCGGCCTTTCTTCTCAGAGTAGTCAGATAAGAAACGCCGACCTCATCTAGTTTTTTTTTTTCTAAATATGATTGACGTGTAAAAGTGTTTGTACAAACATACTTACAGAAAATAAAATTATTTCATTTCATTTCAATATTGGTAAAACATTGTTTAATTGTTAGAGAAAAAGTGTTATAATATGATATGATGATTATATTTATAAATTTCGATATTGTCTTTATAAAGCAGATAATTATGTCAATATAAACTCGTTTTGAAGTTTATAATTCGAATTTTACTATACGAAAGTAGATAAAATCTTTTATTAGCGAACCGCCCCTGCTTCGCACGGTTTTTACGACTTGAAAAAACTTGATATATATAAGTTTAATATTAATAACGTATTATACACATAAACCTTCCGGAATAAATTCTCTAAATGATGGTCAAAACCGCATCGGAATCCGTAGCGTAGTTTAGAAGAATAACGCGGTCACACGGACAGACGCAGCAAGCTACTTTAATTTGTAATGTGTATAGTTACATAGATATCTAGATTATTAAAATCTTTTATTAAACCATTTATCTTAATAGGCCACATTTACTTAATCTTCTTTTATTGTGTCATCTGTCATCAATGGCCATATCGGTAGCACGATTAGACGACCAATTGGAACCGTGCACCTAGCTTCTGACGTTTCTTATGTGCCCATGTAAGTTTATGTGAAATAAATGCTTCTATGTTTTGTCCATACTTCCATTCTTGTCTCGTATCGCCAACAACGAATAAGATAGCACATAGCGTAATCAGCCTATAATGTTCCCTCTGCTACACAGGCCTCCTCTCTTTGAGTTAGAGTGGGTAAAATTACCCAAATTAGCGGGGCTGGCTGCCAGCCCAGGATACCGCAACGTATTACCCGTCGTAAGAACTATTTTGAATGAGAAATATTTAATTGATCCTCTAAAAACGTAGGTATTGACCTTCTAATGATAAACGCTTTTATAAATGATTGAACCTCTAAACTTTTTGGGCTTCTAATAATGCACGTTTTTTTTTTAAATAAATGGAGGCTCATTTATTTAAAAATAACCAGCCAAGTGCGTGTCGGATCACGCACAATGAAGGGTTTCGTTGTTGGGAAGTTGGGGTGACTTTATCCCAAAACAAACTTAACATTTTAGTTGAAAAACATGTTCTCCCATACATCAACATATGCCACGCTATTACTCGTTAACTTTTACAACCCACTTAGCTGTGATAGGTTTCTTTTTCATTTCATTATAATTATGTACTACTGCCATGAAGTTTTCCACATAAACAACCATTTAGCTGGCTGAGGGGGGGAGGGACACACTTGACTCTAACAATATCATCCCCACATTACGTAATTTTTTTTTTCAGTATACCTATACCAAATTACAGCTTTCTAGTACTAAGCGCCTCTGAGCTACAGCGGGGACAGGCAGACAGACAGACAGCTGGACATGGCGAAACTATAAGGGTTCCTTATTTACTAAAAAAACGTGCGTCATTAGAAGCCCAAAAAGTATTTTTTAACTTTCTGCTCTTTTCTCACAGTTGGTCGCAGTAACTAAGCTAGGGTACTTCGACCAAACGGGTTAGGTTAGGTTAGAACCAACGGCGCGCGAGCCGAGGGAGCGAAGCGAGCTGTGCCGCGGCAGCTGCTGGCGAGCGCTACATCCAAGTTGGTCGCAGTTAGTTGGCTATTTAGTATTTGTAGTACACCAAAATAGGAATTATTTGAGGTTTACACAAAGAGGACGCGTTCATTATATTTTTATTAATATTTAAGTATAGGAAAGAGATATATAAATATAGAGGGTTTATTAATATTTTTAGGAAAGCAAAATGGGAATTATTTGAGGTTCGATTAAATACATGCTATTTTTAATAACTCCAAATAATCCCCACACGAACTTACACGGTACAGGGATCCACTCACCGATACAAGCTCGTCTCCCATAGCTAAAGGCGAGGAAGGCAGCCGGCGCGCCCGGGGGCTGCTCCTCTAACCAGCGCTCAGGTCTGTAGAGCTTTGCGTCAGGTCCCCACACCCGGACTGATCGGCCAGCACCCCACGAGTTGATACCACAGGCTGTACCCTTCGGAATTGTGAAGGATTCTGTAACAATGCAAATACATACATACATAAAGTCACGCCTTCTTCCCATGGGGGTAAGCAGAAACTAGAACGCCACCTGCCACGCTCCCATACTTCTTTTGCTTCGTTTACGTTCATACATCTGCAGGTCGTACACCGGTTGCTAGTACTACGCACCTGACCTTTCCGAAGAACATCACCAATTAGGTTACTATATGTCCTCCTGGCGTTTTCACTCACCTCTGCCCTGTTAATACCATTTCTTAGTCGCCTTTCATTCATCGCTTATGTATGGAAGTAAATGTTGGGTGTGGCAAAAGAAGTATGAAAGTAGAATAAATGCTGTGGAAATGCGTTCCTTGCGAAATATGTGTGGCGTGCCTATGAATAATAGGCTGACAAAGAAGTACTGACAAAACTTTCAAATCTTAGAAGGTATGGTCATGTTGAGAGGATGAATGAAAGGCGACAATGCAAGTACCTTTTTTACTTAGGTACTCGGAGAAATAAGTCATAGTCTAACGGGTTTAAAAAGACGCTTAACGAAGCCGAGAGTCAGTGGTATTCTCCGTCATTGAGATTTTTTTTTGTTCTGGGCTTGGGAACTATTAGGTTACGGTGATATTGAAGGCCAGTTCCAACTTTTTTTTTACGAAAACAAACTTTAAATGTCGTAAATGTTGCTGTATCGTTGCGTGCTCCCATAAGCACAATGTTTTGCGTGCGTTGTAATGCGCGCTGCAATAAAGAGCAAATATTTTTTCACACCAAAAATAAAAGCCACCCAATGGTACTTAATTTCATTACATAATGGGTAGCTTTTAGCATGAAATGCCATGAAAACGTTATAAATATGAAGATAAATTCATGCGATCCAACAGAGTTTTCTAGCTCAAGAGATATTTTTAGTTCAACGATTGCACATTCCCTCGATGATGAATTTAATTGTTATCAAATCTAAGTCAAGTATTTGATTATTATTTTGCTCATGTGATTTCACAAGTGCTTTAAAAGTGTGTTAGTATATTTATTTGTCGAACAATCTTTCAGAAACTGGGTATTATATTGAACTCACTAAGCGGCAGATCTTTGTCAGCATAGCGCAAGATCCCGGGGACAGGCGGGTACAGCCGCAGTGTCTCGTTGATGATCGCCTCACAGTACTCCATCCGAGCCAGGTCTTCCTTGCACACTGTACGCTTGCTGTCACCGAATATACACCTCAACCTGGAGAATTGAAAGTTTTAGAATAAGTTTTCAAGCCACACCAACAAACTATAAGAATTTTACAGACTACGATCCGAAAAAAACCCTTTATGGTTAATTTTCTATCTAATTGAAAGAAAGCTTGAAATACCTAATTGAAGTACATTAAGTTTGTGTGACTAAAAAAGTACAGTTTTCATGGTGATAAACCATTCGTGTCAGTCACAGCACCTGTTAATAGTTTCATCAATTTTGCGCTCTCGAAATAGTAGATTGTACACTCGACCTCGTACCTTGACTTAACTATCCATATAAACGTCGGACATAAACGTCTCGGGGTAAAATGGCATATACATATAACAGTATCTATTGTTTTAGTTTAATCACTTCTCACTGTTCAAAAATGTTGCAAAATTTAAGAAGAGAATAGCTAATTCCCACGAAACTTTTAAATTATTTTTTTTTAATTGTGTCATTCGACTTGGGTACTTTATACTGCCAAGTCATAAAAACGTTTTGTTGCGTTTTTAAATTATAAATGACAACTATTTTATCTGGTTTTATTAAATTAACGATGATATAAGGAAGTAATATAAATTAAAGCAAATGAAATAAAATAACTACTTTAATCTGTGACGTTTTATTGTGCGGGTGGCTGATGGGCCTGTTTGTTTTGTTTAATTTTCTACTTTTCCCTCCATAAGTGACCCTCATATTCAAAATTCATTTATTTACATTACACCTGCGTCTTTGGGTCACAGAAATTCATATGTCTACCAAATTTTAACTTAATCGGTCTAGTAGATTCGTAGCAAATCGGCTATGATAGACGGCCGGACAGACAGACAGACAGACACACGAGTAATCCTATAAGGGTTCCGTTTTTTTGTTTTGATATACGGATCCCTAACAAACAATATTTCAGTGTACAGCGGAAATATTAAGATTTTTTAATGTCTAAATCATTTTCGTTTTCGGCCGAAAATAAAACTAAAGCCGAAGCTTCATTTTCGTTTTCGTTTTCAGTTGAAAATCCATTTTCTGTCGGACACTAACAATAACATTCTTTTTCTGCTATATTTTATATGGAAGTTGAAAAAAGTGTTTCAGCCACATGCAGGTAGACCGTATAATGATGGTGATAATATTTTTTAATGTTCAAAATCAAAAGAATGTTCATGTAAAAAGATGATCAAACGTCAGTCTCTCGTCATTTTTCGGAAAACTTGTATTATTGAAATATTCCCAATATTAGGGATTTTCCATGAATACTTAATTTATTTGAAAAATCCCTTCCAGCCACATGCAAAACAAAGAACTTGACTGGCCAAATTACAAATAATTTTGTTTAAATTCTTTTTCCCTTTCCCACAAACAATGAACAAAATTGATCAAAATCAGTCGATTTAATGCGCGGCCCCTTAATAAAAAGCTTAAATTCACAGACAGACAACGTAGGTACAGCCTAAACCGCGGGGTTTAGAAGTATGAAATTTTACACAAGAGTTTTTCCTTATTATAGTGAAAGGGAGCAGGAAAGTTTTTTAAAAGTTCATCCCTTAAGGGTTTAAATAGGGGATGACGTCATTTTTGCCGATGGGAAATTCCATCGGGCATACGGCTTGTGTAATCAACTCAAAGTCTGCAGATTGTGATGGGAGTGATGGGTCGATACCCATCACTCCCATCACAATCTGCAGACTTTGTGTTTAAAAATCGATATTTTTAAACACGATAAAATATAGATAGAAAAAGATTTAATGTTTTTTCTTTTTGAGAAGTCAATGATAACTGGTAGTGTAGGTACACCTCTGCCTAACCCTTCGGGGAATACCAGGCGCACAGATATAATTTTTTTTTTCTATGACCAGGCTTGATGTTATGATATGTAATTTTATGCGACGATTACAAATAAACCTCACATATTTTGACGTTTAAAAGTCTCTAAACTATAAGAAACGTTTAGGGGAGCAGATTGCAGCAAAAAAGAAAGTAGATATTCTAAACAGTTCTTACTCTGCATACAACTTCTCCTGAATCTTCGGCTTGCACCCAATCATCAGAAGCGCGTAGAACAAGGTGGAGGCGACAGTCTCCTGCCCCCCCACGATGATGGTGTCCACCTCCGACTTGATCTGCTGCTCCGTCAAGCTCGCGTCTTTCTCACTCAGCTCCATCAGGATGTCCAGGAAGGGTTTAAACTTTGGCCCGACTTTGGCATCTTTAATACAAGGTCAAAATAAATTAGATAGAAAAACTACAGACGTGACTGATTTGATGTTATTTTTTGGGTCAACGACCGTAGGTAGTGTAGTTACTTGCAGTATGAGCTGAGTAAATCAGTATTTTTTGGGTTCCGTACCCGAAGAGTGCCAAACGGAACTCTATTAATAAGCCTCCGCTGTCCCTCCGTCCGTCCGCATGTCTGTCAGCGGGCTGTATCTCATAAACCGCAATAGATAGGCAGTTTTAATTTTCATAGATTGTGTATTTATATCTATTGTTGCTATAACAACAAATAATTTAAATAAAAATAAATTTAATAATAATAAATATTTATTGTTCAACAAGGACTAGATTACATGGTAAGAACAATTTAAAATTGAAGGGTTATCCCCATACAAGAAACGTTTTTTTCAGCCTTTTTTGCTAAATATGGTGCGTTGGTACAAAACCCTTCGTGTGCGAGTCCGACTCGCACTTAATAATAATAATAATCTTTATTGCAGACCAATTCCATATAAAAAAAACACATTAGAAAACAATAAGAACAAAATAAAAAAGGCATACATACACACAAACTCACTCCTCTACTCTCTCGCATATAAACAAAAAACAAACAATCACATTTACATTTACACGGCTATTTCCAACCACCGCTTGTAGGTCTTGGTTACATGCATCCTATCAGCAGGGTCCTTAAGTACACTGTTTCTACACTTAGCCGGTTTCTTTTTGTTTTTTATCAAGTTAAGGCGATGACAAGACCCAATTGACCAAAATAGGCTTCTCTTAAGAAAAAAAATTGCCAAATCCGTATAGTTTGTGGTAGCAAAAATAATATATGTTAATTTTGAACATGTTTCCCAGAACTTGGTTTTTACCAAAACATGTAATCGATACAAACTAACGTTAAAGTAATCCCTTACCTTGAGTTCTAATCCAAAATATCTGTATTAAATATCAACATACGTTATGAATTTAAGAACGACTTATTTAAATGCAGAACTTGGTTGTTTTAAATTTTCGATTACTCAACTCAATTTTGAGTAAATCGATAATTGCTTCATATTTTGCAATAATTACAAGCGTTGTGTCAACGCGCTTCTCTTTCTTTTCTATGCAATCTGACAGTGACCGCGGTTTAGATGTTGTCAACGTCTTAAGCAAAAATCAATTCATCAAATATATTTTTTTGGTTTATCATGTGTAGGTATTGAAGCCCATCACATATGTGAGTTTCTCCAACTAATTTATTTTGACCCTGTAAATTTGAAATGTTTGTACAATATGTACAGCCGCAACAGTGGGAAAAGGACAATGGCACGCCACGAGGCCAAAGAGGCACCACGGCGTCCTCACGTTCCACCTGACGCAGGTCCTCACCGGACACGGCAGCTTCGGGAGGTTCCTGTGTCGGATAAGGCGGGAGGAATCGCCCAGGTGTCACCACTGTGTGGATCGCCCGGAGGACACGGTGGAGCATACGGTGGAGGTCTGCCCGGCTTGGGCAGAGCACCGCCTTGTCCTCGTGGAGGCGATCGGCGGCAGAGATCTCTCGCGTCCTGCCCTGGTTCAGGCCATGGTACGGCGCGAGAGGGCCTGGGCAGCCGTCACCTCCTTCTGCGAAGCAGTAATGCTCGCGAAGAAGGAGGCGGGACGGTTGAGGGAAAGCAAATTTCGCGCCCTCTTGCCCCTAGCCGCCGCAGGAGACGCCCTGGGCGTCGGGAATCCCGGGCGGATTTCCAGCCACCGTAGGCGTGGGTTTGTGGACGGTGAGCAGTGGGTAGCTCACCGTCCGGTAAGGACCAGGCCCGGGTCGACCGCGCGTCGTATTCCACGCGCGCCTCAAAGAGATGTCGTAAGCAAAAATGTAGGGGTCCACTAGGGCCGATGCCTGCCGGGGTCACGGGAAGGTACACCGAGGCCCCTGGCAACACAGGCAACGGAAGGAATACGGGTGGGTTTTAGTCAGTAAGAGTCTGACACACCCTCCCGCTCCGCCCAGAGCGGGAAAAGTTATTTGATGATTTCCCACCCAAAAAAAAAAAAGCCAGACAGATTGATTGATTAAAGGGTTAACAGAGCTTATCCAAGAGTTTACTCATAGAGATATTTCTTTACTAGCTGTTGCTTCGTCTCCGTCTGCAACCTAGGATGAAAAGTAGCATATTATGACCTTCTCCAGGTCCCAGGCTACCTCATCATCTGCCTAGCCAACTACGTTGGGGTCGGCTTCCAGTCTACTCGGATGCAGCTGAATACCAGTATTTAACATGGAACGACTACATATCTGACCTCCACAACCCAGTTACTGGGTAATACGATACCCTTTGGTAAAACTGGTTGTCAGACTTTCGGGCTTCTGACGACCCGTAACGACTGTCATAGATCCACGAATGACAGCCAGGACCAACAGGGGCGTGCCGTCCATAGTTGCAACTAGGCCTAGCCTACCCTACCAACAACGCCAAATGCATTTATTTTAACTATGTAATACAACAATACAAAATATAATTTAAAAAAATTAAACTCTTGTTATAAAACTTATAGCAACTTGTCATGCCCGCCGTGTGACGTAACTCACAGTTCGACGGAGATCGGTACGGTACGCACTATTTATTAGGCAAGCATTCGGCTAGCCTACATCCCATTGATAAATTTACGCACACTGGTGTATATTTTCGTGTGTATGAACGGCACACAATAGTGATATGGTTTAAATTATGGGCGTAACTACAGCGGCTGTAGCTGGCCAACGCATGCAGTCATTGGTTGTGGGTAAAGTCAAGATTTAATGAATGAAAAGTATTGAAGACCAGGGTTCCCAATTTTTGGGCAATTCCCCGAATTGCGGGGAATTTGAGAAACAGACTACACACAGACACGATAGTTTCCTTAATATTAGAGACAATTAAAAAACACTCGAATTTATATCTTCCAAAAAAATGATAAATTGTAAGGAATAGCAAAAGCCCTATAAAAATAATTAAAAACATCATAATTTTTTATTATTTTCCTCATATTTGGGAAATTTCGCTTGGTTTTTGGGGACTTTGGATAATAACTTTCGGCAACCCTGGACTGTATTATCCGGCAAAATATGCTAGTCCCTTTTGTGGAAGAACACGGTATGACAATGATACAATTTTAATTGGTAGTGTTTTTTTATCGACAAATTAGAAGCCATGTTGTTTCATGTGGCACGCAATTTATATCCGATCTTAAATGTTTTGCTTTTTTATATCTTATTAAGTTATAAGTAATTCGTTTTGAAACGTAAAAATTATTTGTTGTGTTATTATTTCTTTATTTACTCATTTATTTTAAGAACGGTGTTCTGTTGTGAAGTTTGCGGCGATAATGTGTGTTTGTTAGAAGTTAATAGCAGTAAGTTTTCGCAATTGTCGTTTAATGATAAGATTCAAGTTGTGTCTAAAGGTAGATGTGGGCCCAAATTACGAGAATTAATCCAAAAATATGATAATTTCATGACTTCGGATATCTTGCAAGTGACGTGTTCTGTAATTATCACCCACCCACTTGATTATGATATTTGAGGTGGCCGAATCTTTCTTCTGTTTGCATCGTCAGAAAATCGTGTTTTGAACCTTGAATAATGTGGTGAGTTCTTGTATATATGTATTTTGTTTTTACAGGATTATTTTCAATGGTTTTTTTTCAAATATTATAAATCAATAATGATTACTTTGAGGGTCATCATATGTAGAGCGACGCTGTGATGTTGCGCGAATTAGTTTGTTTCTTTTTTTTTTGTGTCAGTATGCGTGGCCTACCCTCTGTGGAGAACCACTGCACGCCACTGGGGACCATGGGCTTAACGTGCTCTCCGAGGCACGGAGGGTTATTATTTAGCCACAAGCCCCTCACCAGGCCCAGGCTACCTATCTGTAGAATTTTATCCAAATCCGTCCAGCCGTTTCAGCGTGAAAGCGTAACAAACTCACTTTCGCATTTATGATATTGGTTAGGATTTAACGTGTCTGTAACTACGAGTATGAAAGAAAAATAAATTAGATAACTAATTCTTACCAGTATTTTTTTCTCCGATTTTACTTTTCTTTGTATTCTTTCGTTCAAGTTTACGCCGTTTCATTATCTGTTACAATAACATACCAATAATTACATACATATTGTGCTTCTTACGTGTATTTCAATTACGATTAGACTGTATATCAAAACATGGACATAGGCGATTAGAGGATTCCCGTGACTTTCATACAAGGTCATCGGACTACGACCAACAAAGAAAAAAGAAAAAAATATGCGTTTATTGGCATTACAGAAAAAGAAATACACCTTAAAACTAATAAAAAACAGAATACAATTGCAATAATGCCAAAAGGGCCTCAGCTCAGCATAATGTCAGATGACACACAAGATGACGCTGATTTTCAGCTGCAAACCACGAGTGCCATACGATAGAATAATAATCACATAGGGAAATGTGCGCCCGTTTTTAATTAATTAAGAGGTTAAATTAAGTAAATAAGAAATAAAGAAGGGAAGAAAGAAAAAAGTCAGCAGAAGGAAGAAGAGTTTGACTATAAAATCTATTTCATTCCACTTACGCTATCAGAAACATGATGTAAAACAGCGACGCACTTGGTCATCTCCCTGTGCGCAGGAGTGAGCCTGTAGATGGCGTCAGGGTGCATCAGCACGTTCAGAGCTCTGCTCATGATCAGCTCCAAGCAGCGGTTGAAGGCCTCGTAGTACTCCGTCGTTACTATGCTCTCTGATATTTTCGATACTCCTAGAGCTGTTTCTGGTAAAGCAAAGATGAACCTATAAATTTTTACTCGACAGCGGCGGAGCCTCAAAGGAATGTGTTTAATTAGTATTTATACTCGTATATATCAAACGAGCCAACGGTTTTCAACATCAGTTGTATTGATGATTCTAGTGATTATATATTCTGTAAATACATAAGTATTTGTTACGGTCTCAAATCATATTTTGATCAACATATAACCTGACACTGACCTAAAAATTGCAAAAAGTTATAAAAATACCATAATACGGTATGTATGTAATAATGGGCTACCTTAGCGGATCCCCCCTTAAGTTCAAAAAACTCTTTACAAAAAACGACAACCCACTTTCAAAAAAACACTACAAAGTGAAAAATAACTTTTATTTCGGAAGTTGGTGTCCTTTTTATATTTACTTTAGTTTTTTGCCACCGACTTCCGAAATTTAAGTTATTTATCACTTTTTAGTGGTTTTTTTTGGAAAACGGTTTTTTTTTTTTTTTCACTTTTTAGTGGGTCAGTTTGTAATTTATCTAAGTTACAACAGCCTAATCTCGACGTCTCGTCACTTTTTATAAAATATTGCTTTTCCCCATGCAGGGACGTTAATGGTTGAGGAGTTCTCCTGGTAAGAACCAGGAGCACTACTACCATATGCATTGTGACGAGCATAAATTGCTTAGCAACCATAAAGTACCTAATTGAATCGAAACCCGATAAATACTTATTATTAAGTAGTTCCGGTGGCCATCTGTGGTTTTTATCATCAGTTCCACTTCATCAAATGATGCTTTCCGAGAGCAAATGCACGACTTACTGTAAAGATTTGAGGATTTCCCTCAATTTCCATAAGATGGAAATCTCCTCCAAAGTATACTTGGTTTCCTTGTTTTAGATGTTCAGTGAAGTATGATAGCATTATAGTCTCCGAAAACGTTTTCGCGCCTTCAGAATGTCTCCATGCATTGAACAAATCGCGCGATTTTTCCGGAAGAAAACTCAATTCGGCATTATGTACCGCTAGCACTCTGCTAACTCTGCAGGTGTTAAATTTACGAGTATATCTTCGTGGCTGCTGGACTCGCTCATATTTTATTATTTCTTATGGTTTTATCAAAAACAAACCAAAATGATGGAAAGTGAATTGAATAAAGAGAAGAAAACTTTAAAAAGTTTTTTTTACTGTTTGCTGGCCCAGTGCGATTATTCTAAAAATGAGCTTGGTGCACTGACATGAAATATAATAAGTAGGTACTTAAGTATGTATTTTCAGTGGACTGGTGGTATAGGAAATTATTGAATGAAAAGGTTCGAATGTTAAAAAATATTGCCACGCTAGTGGATAAAATGCACTTTTCCACACAGATTTCGAATGATAAACATAAATTTTCTTCTTTGGTTGTGAGGTGAAAAAGTATATAATGTATATTTTTAAGAATTTGTAAAACAATAAATTTCCTTACTTACGGCAAATAGTCTCCAGCGTCGTAAGAGCTAGGTACTTATGTATGATATCGAAAGGTTCCTTTCCTACTTCAGTCTTGAGGCTCTCCACCAGCTTGTGCGCTTGCGCATTGAACACACCGAGGTAGCCGTCCACTACAGAGCTGGAGAACGTTCCTGCTAACGTCTTGATGCTGCGCTTCCATATGTTACCTGTGAACCAAAACAATGAACAAGATGGTAAAGTCAGAGAGTACAAGGGGCCTTAATGTCACTGATTCAGTAATCAGTGACATTAAGGCCCCTTGTACTCTCTCTCTCTCTTGTACTTGTATCGAATTTTAGTCAGAGACTGCCACCACTGGGTGGCAGTCTTGCCTGTCAGTCATGCCTTAAACTACTATATTGTACCTAGTATAAAAGTGATTAAATAACACCTGTGTTAATAACATTAGCTACGCGGATGACATGGTGCTGCTCAGTCCATCGATAAGTGAGTTGAAAGAATTACTGTCAACCTGCGAGAGGTATGCGGAGGTGCACGGCCTTAAATACAACTCAAAAAAGAGTGAGCTCTTGGTGATCAGATCGCCTAAACAACGGCCTCACCGTGTACCTTTGGTATATCTCAACGGCGCAGTACTCAAAGTAGTCAATAGTTTTAAGTACCTGGGCCACGTTGTCACCGGTGACCTACGGGATGATGACGACATAGAGCGCGAACGTAGGGCGTTGGCGGTGAGGGGCAATATGCTTGCCCGCAGGTTCGCTCGATGCACAGTAGACGTTAAAGTGAGTTTAGTTAAGGCGTTCTGCCAGTCTTTTTACTCGAGCGGTCTGTGGGTATCACACACGAGCCGAGCCTACCACGTCCTGCGTGTGCAATATAACAACGGCTTCAGGATGCTATTGCGGCTGCCGTGGCGTTGTGGTGCATCGACCATGTTTGCGGAAGCACATATGGATGGCTTTCATGCCATTATGCGTAAGAAAGCAGCATCTTTACGACAACGTTTACGTAACAGTCGGAATGGCATCCTGAAAATGATTGTTGCGAGACCAGACTGCCTCATCCGAAGGCACCTGGAGGAGGTGGCTTTGGGTTTAGCACAGTAAAGCAACTCAGAGTTATCTACTAACATTACTAACATAGCAGATAAGCACTAATTGTTACTAACTTATTACTAACAATCTATGAACTGATGTCTGAATTAAATCATTTTTATTTTTATACTACAGTATTATTATCTCACGAAGTGACGCGCGCTTTACTAGTGGTAACCAAGTCTATATGCACGCTGTGAATGTGTGCGTGAAGACGAGTAGCGTCAGCACATACACACACACGCACACACATTTCCCACTTCACTAATGTCTCGGACGGGACGGTACCGAGAGCTCCTGGGCTTGTACACACATTCACAACGTGTTTGTACAGTTGGTAAAGGCTCCTACATACTGGCGCGACTTGCGCGACGCGACGCGACACAAAGACACCGCGTGTAGCGCTACAAGTGGTGCCTTTGTGTCGCGACGCGTCGAGGGACAAGTCGCGCCAGTATGTAGGAGCCTTAACGCGCGCGTCGCTTCGTATGATAAAAATGCTGTAAGAAAGAAAGAAAGAAAGAGAAAGAAAATACGTTTATTTGCGGTAAACATGACGCAAAGAAGGACAAATACGAAAAAGAAACAATTTGGGGGAGAATATGCGTAATTAACGTAACTAACGTCTCGTATAATTGTGTCTGTTGGTCCCGTATTTAAGTTGATTATATCACTACACTGGATCCCTGCCCCCACCAAGCCTCTCATGCGGGGCCACTTCACTTTTTACCCGACTGCCTCAAGAGGGTAATGTTTTTACATTTTCTCGCCAGTCGCGGTGACATTAATGACAGCAGCTATTGTGTAAATGAGTATCTATTAAATAGATCATACACAACACTATGTTTGTTTCTCCTTATGAATTAAATAAATAAACCTTTACTGAAGCTTACCAGGTGCGGTGACCAGTCCGTCACCGAGCCAAATTCTCCCGAAACCGTAGAAATACGGCTTCTCAATGAACGCTTTAGTGATCGTCTTCACGTCATTCGGGTCTTGAGTTACTGCAGAAAACTTAATATCAATAAAATAAATCGAGCCAAATCAAATAGAAAAGTTGCAATTAAAATAATTTAAAATATTTATTTACAGTGGAATATACTTAATATAATTATTTATTGTACATGCTAAACCTACAACATTTATTCGTAATTCATTTACAAGTATATTATTATGTATAAAAACCCGCTAAGTGCGTGTCGGACCACGCACAATGAAGGGTTCCGCAGTTGAGATTACTTGGGATGAATTTATCCCAAAAACAAACTTAACATTGTAGTTGAAAAACATGTTCTCCCATACATCGATATACGTCACGGTCAATTCTCCAACTGTAATTTAAGTTGGTCAACTATTACTCGTTAACTTGTAAAGCTACTTAGCTGTGATAGTTTTTCTTTTAATTTCATTATATTTACTACTGCCACGAATTTTTTTCACATCTCCAGAAACAACCATTTAGCTGGCAGGGGGGGGGGGGGCGACACTTGACTTGTAACAAAAATGAGCACTTTTAAGCACAATATTACGCAAACGAATCCCTGAATCGAAAAAAATGGTGTTCACAGACCCGCAATATTTTTAAACGGCCTATCCAACGATACCGCACACCATGGGATACACAAGAAAAAAATTATCATCCCCACATTACGTGCAAGGTACCTAGGTACCCAAATTTTTTTTATTCAAGATATTATTTTAGCACTTTGTCGGCGTAATTAATATGTATACCTATGCCAAATTACAGCTTTCTAGTACAAAGCATCTCTGACCTATAGCGGGGACAGACAGACAGACAGACAGACAGACAGACGGACACACAGTGGAACGAATGTATGGGAGCGGTTGGACGTAGACATGTCCGAAAAATAAGAGTAAAATTATGACAAACTAATGATGCCATCTTATTCGATTACTTAATGCCTTCATAAATTGTGGTGATGAATTTCTTCATAACTCCCATATTTCGGGAGTAATTTGAGAAAATGTGAAATTTTACTATGAAAATGAGTGTATCGAGCTCTCTCCCTCCTGATTCCGGGCTTGTTTCAAGTAGCGGTCTCTAATATCGTAATGCTATTACTAAGAGCTATATTTAATACTAAGACACATAGTGCGCCAAATGTGCACTTTCTGGGATAAAAGGAAATGAAAATTTAAAAAAAAAAACGTTTTTTCCCCATTTGTATTTACTTTAAACCGCAGACAGACTTATTAAGAGGTCTATAAATATATTATATATATACAGAAATATATATTAACAAAAATATTCACAAGAACTGATGAGAGTATGACTTTTAAGTAAGTTGATAATAAATTACCTAGTTTCATTAAAAGTACAATAAATAATTAAGATGTAAGCTCTAATTTACTAAGTTACACATTTTAAAACAATAACATCATTTAATTATCTTCGTCATCATCATCATCATCAATTAATTCAAATTCAGAATCGATGTCCGCTAAATCATTTATGTTAACAAATTCGATATCACTTTTCTCAGAATCCGTAAGCTCATAAAATTCCTTAAAAGAAGATTTTTTTACAAACTTATTTCCTTTTGGACGGATACTTGTAACAAGTGGATCAGAAGACAGTAAAAGATTGTGCATAATATCTTCATTGCATGAGATACTGCTATGCTTTCGAGAATGCCCCTCTCTATATTTTCTAAAATCTTTATTTCTAGCCTCAGATGCCTCTTCGGATAGAAAACCAATGGGCACAATTGACATGTTCTGAACTATGTCTGGCCCATGCATTAAAATTTTATGAAGTGAAGAAGGCATATAATACCATGGGTATAACTCCACGTAAAGCTTAGCAGTATCAAAGCAGAACTCTCGGAATTTAGTTACGTTGATCTTCTCTCCTGATGAAATACACTGCAAGATCACACAGATTTTTCTTAAAAGCATAGCATCTATTCCGGTCAGTTCAGCAGATTTAGTGTAGTTTTCAAAAAATCTCCTTGCCGAGTTGCCATTGTTGGTGGATCCACTGCCTTGTTTCACAACATCGAGAAGTAAGCCCGTTTCTCTTCTTACAGCCTCTTGAACTCTTTTCTTCCTGTCATCAACTTGCCTTTTTGCTATATCACCCCTTACTTGCCATGATTTTATGTCTAATTTGTAGGAAATGTGTAATAAGCATTCCATTGAGCGAATCCAAGCGTGAAGGGTGCTTAAGCTATATTTATACATGTCCTCGTTTGCGTGTTTATCTTTGATTAACTCTAAATTATTCATTTCTTTAGGACAAGCCTTGCATATGTCACACACTGAAGCTGCTGTATTGGATATAATGGAATGAATTTTACCATCAATCATTGTCAACAGCAGTTGGTGTTTGACACTAATTCCATCAGTGATGGTGGATGGAGTTAAGGCTTCAATCTCTGCTTCGATTTCAGCCATCTCTCTCTGCACATTTTCTTTGGTTTCCTTTATAAACTTAAACAATATTGGCCGGCAAAATGAAGTGGAAGATGGTCGCTCGTTTTCCCAAATTGTTACACCTTTTGAGACGAGCCGCAGTGGTACAAGACTAATCATAAAATTACTAGCAAGATCGATTTGCTCATCTTCACTCGTCCTTAGATGATAAATGCTTTGGCTAGATGATCCGTCAAAACCCCATTTGCTGGTCAATACGAGCTGTTGATTGGGATCAACAGGGGTTTCTAACGACCTAATAAGTCTTCTTGAGGTTAAATCCATCAAGGCTTGTAATTTGATTTTTGCAGAGCTCTCTGTAACTGTGAGATCTTCTTTGGCCGGATAGCACTTAATTTTTTCTTTAACCAACATGTAGTAACTCGGGTATTGAAGAGCTCCTTCTTGAGTGTTGAAATCCCGAAGAGTGTTATAGCGCCATTTCGATAAGTTCATCGATACATAAAGAGCCAATGCCTTCAAAGGGGATATTTCCCGTACCTGAATTGATTTACCTTCAATGAAGGCTTTGATTTTTGAGGCCTCTTCTGGATTCTCCGTCAAGTATTTCATAACATAAGCTGTATCGCTTTGTCCTGCCTTTTGAAGCGCCCTTTCGGCCGAAAACATAATTTCAGCGCTGCTACTGCTGCATGAAAGACTATCTTCAGTGCGTCTTCTTTTTTGCCGGTTACTAAGGTCCTCAAAAGATTTACGAGGACTAGGATGTGTACAAGTTGAAGCATCAGATTTAGCAGGAGAAATTATGGGCTCGATGACGTCACTTATATTTTCTGTAGAAGGTTCCATATTTTCATTCTGTAATTCCGGCCATTGAATTGCAGCCTGTAGCCAAATCTCATGTTTCTTCCGAAACTTATCTGTGCTTCTTCCAGACTGTGTCCATTTTGCATAAATGCGGTAGCAAAATCGACGACACCAGTCTTTTAAACTTGTTTCAGCACTTTCACATAACTGAACACAACTGTTATCTTTTAAAACACTGAACAAATAGTTAAAGTCGCGTAAATCTTTATGTGCGCGTGCGCATAAAGCAACGTGAATATCAAGATTTGTATTAAAATTTGGAAAATACATTGCGAGATTAGCTTGGATACAACGAGGTGTAAATCAACACTGATTTTAAAGTTACTAATAGTGACCTATTTATATAAAATCCAGGTATCCCAGGTATCCTTTGTTAAATATTGCAAGGTAATTAGTTATTGTGATAATTAGTAAATGATGCATGCTAAATTAGTGTATTAAGAGCCATTTAGTAATTAAATAATAGCAATGTTCTTATCAGTAATCATTAGTGCATCAGTTTTATATGTAAACCTTAAGTCCCTAATTATATATCCTAATTAGCTTATATCTTCTCTAATTGGCTGCTCAGAAATGTTATTGTAATAAGGTAAACCTTTAGAAAAACGGTTTTAATCAACAAAATAAACAAAAAATAAAAAAATTGTGTTATAAAATAAACATCACTCTTTATCCCAGAAAGTGCACATTTGGCGCACTATGTGTCTTAGTATTAAATATAGCTCTTAGTATTAGCATTATGATATTAGAGACCGCTACTTGAAACAAGCCCGGAATCAGGAGGGAGAGAGCTCGATACACTCATTTTCATAGTAAAATTTCACATTTCCTCAATTACTCCCGAAATATGGGAGTTATGAAGAAATTCATCACCACAAGTTATGAAGGCATCAAGTAATCGAATAAGATGGCATCATTAGTTTGGCATAATTTTACTCTTTTTTTTCGGACATGTCTACGTCCAACCGCTCCCATACATTCGTTCCACTGTGGGACATGGCGAAACTATAAGGGTTCCTTGTTTTCTACGGAACCCTAAAAAGGGAAGAGCTTATTGGGTATCAACAAATTCGTCTGCATCGCTGTCAATGGAAAAGTGCCCAAAAGGCTGGTAAGCATTGCCACTGTTGCTCACGTGACGGTAGAAGATTGAGGACTATTTTAACAAAAAACATCTGAAGTCGAATTATTAATTCACTGGCATTTTGTTCATCTGACATGTGCTAGCTGTCTCTTTATGTAATAAAATAGTCATATTTATTGTAATCATGTAATGGTGATCGTTTAGTTTAATTGATTTAAATAGGTGTAAAATTAATGTATAATAATAAGTGTAAGTAATAAGTGAGCCTTTACATACTGGTGCTGCTAACCAGTTTTGTTAAGAACTTGCACAAATCCGAAACTGATGACCAACGACAAGTTAGAGTAAATACACGTAGGAAAGACTTGCCAAACACAATACAGCCGAAGATAAACGTGGTTCAACACAGTCCTAGGTACCAATCAGTATTTCTATACAACAAACTTCCCTTAGAATTTAAAAGCATAAATAGTCCAAACTTAATTAAAAACAAATTGAAGACATATTTATTGAGGAAGGGCTACTACAGTGTCGATGAGTACCAGATGATAAGCGACAACCGTAATATTATTGTTTTAGATTGGAATTAATTTTAAATTATATGTTGATTATTATTATTACATAGTAGTATAACTATTTTGATCTCTGACATTTTATCTTTACAATTAGATGACATCGGAACTGATGCCACACTCTGATAAATGACTTTTGACGTCATTTTATTTTGAAACTGTTTGACATTCTATTTTAAAACTGTTTGACATTTTGACTATATTGCTTTAAGTTTTTGACCTTGTACTTTAAAATTGTTTGACATCATAACTATGTATATTATTTTTAAAACTGCTTCCACAGAATATTTGTAACTGTTAGGCACTATTTTTTTAATTTCTTGGAATGCTATTTAATAATTAAAAATAAGAACTATTTTCTTATTTTTATGTAAATTGCATGTATATTCAACACAATGTAAATTTTTCACGAATAAATGAAATGAAAAAATAAATGAAATGTAAAAGTCTAGAATACAATAAATATGACCATTTTATTACACAAAGTGACAGCTAGCACATGTCTCATTACTCCAGTGAATTATTAATTCGACTTTATGTACTAATTACCATAAGGTATATAAAATAATTAGGCAAACTTACATTCCAGATGGACTCACCCAAAATAGAACAGGGTCCCAGCCACAGCACAAACGGTAACATGGAGTTCTCACATATTTCTCCTATCCTATCTAAATGTTGGAACAAAACTGTGGAGCAAAAATTCAAACTCAAACTCAAAGCATTTATTTCAATTAAACCATTTACAGGCACTTTTTAACTGTCAAGGAGTCGGTCAGTTAGAAATATGAAGCTAGTTACCCATTCCAAAGCGTAGTAGGTACCTATGGAGAAGAACGGGCAAGAAACTCCATGGGCACTCTTTTAAATTATTTTGATACATAAAGATTAATACAAAATAATGTTGAAATTATAACTAAATGTGAGGACGATGTAAAATAAAAAACGCGTCCATAGTAGCAAAATAAACAAAAACAATTTCTAAATAAAATAATCACGGCTTAAAAAAAGTTCGCGTTTCATAATTAATTTAGTAAAATTAACGAACAGATTATTAAAATAAACATATACCTAATATCCTAACCTAACTAAAACTATTAACAAACTAAAATATGCCATAGAAAAATTCCTTAATTCATTTAGAACAAGAAGTTAATAAAAAAATAACGAAAAAAATATATTTTCAGAGCGATGGGACGAAATTTTCAACCAAATTATGATTAAGACGCTGACAACACCCAAACCGCGGTCACTGTCAGATTGCATAGAAAAGAAAGAGAAGCGCGATGACACAACGCTTGTAATTTATTGCAAAATATGAAGCAATTATCTATTTACTCAAAATTGAGTTGAGTAATCGAAAATAAAAAAAAAAAAAGTTCTGCATTCAAATAAGACGTTCTTGTTATTAATTAAATACGTAACGTATGTTGATATTTAATACAGATATTTTGGATTTGAACTCAAGGTAAGAGGTTATTTTAACGTTAGTTTGTATAGAGATTTTTTTTCAAAACGTGTAACAACCAAGTTCTGGGAAATATGTTCAAAATTAACATATATTTTTTCCACTACCACAAACTATACAGATTTGGCAATTTTTTTTTTAAAGATTAGCCTATTTTGGTCAATTGGGTCTTGTCAGCGCCTTAATTATAACCCATTCTTATTAAGGCGAAAACGTCAGGGTTTTTTTTTTTGAGGGTGGGAAATCATCAAATAACTTCTCCCGCTCTGGGCGGAACGGGAGGGTGTGTCAGACTCTTACTGACTAAAACCCACCCGTATTCCTTCCTGTTGCCTGTGTTGCCAGGGGACTCGGTGACCCATAAGGTTAACGAAAGTGAGGGCTTACTTTCGTTAACCTGTTAAGCCCCGCGCGGATTTATTATTTAAGGATTTTTGAAAATTCATCCCCTAAAGGGGTATGAAAGTTTGAAGACAGTTTATCATTTTTGCCGGTCGGAATTACCGTCGGGCACTCGGCATAACACTATAAATAGGAACTCACGCCTTCCATCGCCTACCACCTGGTGAATGTTTCCAATGAACGGCAGCAGCGGGTAGGTAGGCAGGCCGCGGAACTTCCTGCGCTCGCGCCGCTCCAGGAGCCACAGCAATGCGCAGGCGCACCCCAGGAGCACGCACACCATGTACACCCATAGTGGCGGCATCTGAATTAGGGAAATAGGTTAGCAGTGGTCTGCAACAGCCACTGTTGGGGTTAAGCTAGGTGCACGGATTAGCACTAAAGAGACATAAGAAACGATGATAAAGTAGTCTATGAAACGATGGGTGAACTGATATGGCTAGAAAGAGGTTACCTACTGAGATAGGGGATACTGAGGGGGAACGCCATCTAGTGGCAGCGCGCGCATCGGCTCCGCATAAATTACCAAATAAAAATATCAATCAATGATTTTAAAACGTGAAAGTTATAAATATTGTTCCTGAAGCTATAAAGAATTAGTGAAAGTGTTATCCAGTAATATATCCTACAAATAATTACATAAAACTCTAAATAAAGTTTCATAACAACCGGTGACCAATAAACTTTAACAATTATAAACAAAGCAGATAATACAATAGTGCTAAAGTGAAGTAATCGAAAGTAAATCCAGTAAATCCATAACACCGAACAAATCGTGGATAAACAAAAAAGTGTTGTGACAGTTAGTGCAAAAATGCGGCAAAAATATTTTACCGATGAGTCAATGTAACGACTTTGCTAAATTCAAATTCATACAAGTGGAACATAAGTTATTTGCGGAAATCGCGAAACGTCTAGTTGATGTAACTGGTGACCAAAAAGCTGGCGGCTTTCTCGCGCAACGCATCAGCATTGCAATTCAGCGAGGAAATGCCGCCAGCATCCCCGGTACAATGCCCCGAGGGCCTTTTTTAAGCTTAACTTAGTTTTAATTTAATTTAGTTAATGTTAATAATCATCTTGTAATTTGGTTATATAAATAAATGTATTATAGTGGAACAAGATCTCTAAATTTGTCAAGCTGTCACCAGTATAAATAGCTGCAAATTTTATGTGTACAGTAGGCACATTGAACCTCACCAAGGCGAGTTCGAATCCGAGCACAAGTGAAACTTTTTGTGTTTTTGAAACAAAAAAAAACTTTTTTTCTTTTTTGCCACATATAAGATGGGTTCTGAGAATATAACTCTACGAAGGCATAAAACATTAATTAGCACACCTAATTCTTCTTTTGATTCCACAAATTCTGATTATCTTTCTAAGAGTCTACCGCATAAATGTCAACTGGCTTAATTTGCGAGGAGTTGGAAAGACTAAACGAAGAAATCGAGCAGTTGAGAATGCAATTAAAGACCGCGAACAACGAAATAGATAACTTAATCATAGAAAATAGCACTTTGAAAAAACAAACAGTTGAACAAGTAAATACCATAGCGCAATTAAAAAACCTATGTAGCGGATCAACTAGTAGTTCAAAAAAATACTCAACTTTGAAAAAGAAGAACTGTAAGGTACAAAAACTTAATATAACTTACAAAAAGAAACTTGAGACAAGTTTAATTGATCTTGAGGCAAAAACGTGTGAAGAAAACATAACAGATAGCGCTGCAGGTAAACCGAGCGCGAGCGATTTACCACAACAACATAATCTTTTGAGGAAGTACGATCAAGACAAAACAGATGGCGCTTTACTAAATCAGCATGGAGAAAATGGGCTAAATCGACAACTGTCTAAAACCACTGAAAAGGAACCAAAATCCCAGTTAACTATATTTGGAGGTCAACAGTTCACAGACCTTGCTTCACTACTCATACAATCTAGAGAAGACACTAAGTACAAGAATTACCACATTTCTTCCACTACAAAACCATATGCCACCACAGAAGAAATTCTTAAACCTATTAATAAGCTGGAAGATTCTGGAGATAATTATCTAATTGTATGCATAGGAGAAAATGATTCTAACCCCAGTAAAGTAATAATAGAATTGGTAACCATCCTGAAATCCTTCCAGAAACTTAACGTTTTAGTATTTGGTGTTTTACAGAACAGACATTTAAATCATAGTATGTTAAATAACAACTTAAAAACTATATGTGACAACTTTAAAAATTGCTCATTTATTAATCTAAAATGTAAGTACCCATACAATAAATACTACTATTTATTGGATGTATGTAAATCAATTAACTTCAAGATTGACTCAAATTATTATGACAAAACATTTTTGTGTTGTAAAAATCTTATGTTATTATGTAACAAGGCTAAATTAGAAACCACAACTATTCCTAGGAAGGGCACAATTCCATTCTACTTTAAGTCATTTAAAAATATACATCCAGGGGTTATTAATAATAATAATTTTAATGACTCTATGAACAATCTTGAGGTAATAACCACAGGAACTCACAAGAAGGGCCATACCATACCTTATTATTTTAAAAAATCTACACCGCGCTTATGTACACAATCTGATACACTGCTGCCTTCTCAAGCGAATAAGTGTTTTCGTCTCTAATCCGGAATTCAATTTTAGAATATTTCACCAGAATATTGCCGGTGCCATAAGCAAAACTGAGAAATTAACATTTGCAATTCACGAGCTGTCGAAAAATGATATAAGAATAAATGTGGTGTGTTTGACTGAAACTTTCATGAAAAAGGGTACAGAAATGCTTTTGAAAATTTCAGGTTACAAATTGGTTGCAACATATTCACGTAACTCTAAACGAGGAGGGGTATGCATAATGATAAATAATAATATAAAATATAAAACTTTGACTAATATTGATGATTTGACATGTAAATCTAATTTTGAATGTTGTGGCGTAGAAATAAATGAAATTGTGATTATTTGCTTATATAGAACTCCTAATAGCGACCCACAAATATTTCTTGGAAAACTTGAACAGCTACTAATAAGACTTACGAGGAAACATAGAAAAATTATTCTTTGTAGTGACTGGAACTTGGACATCTTAAAGCCAAACAAGAGTACCGAAGAGTTGAAGAGTATGTTAAAATTTTTTAAAATCGAATTGCATATCAAAACCCCAACGAGAAAATTGTCATGTCTTGATCAGTTAGCAAGCAACATCAAGCAAGTTAAAGCGGAGGTGCATCACCTTGCTTTGTCGGACCACGAAACCGGACAAACGCTATTGCTGAAAACCACAAAATCATCCGTAATATGCAGCTGGTATGAGAATGTTAGAGATTATAGTAGAGAAAACTTGGACAAATTCTATAGTTGTATGTCATCTCTTACATTCGCAGAAGTATACGAAAAAAATAACTTGCAAGAAGCATTTACCGAATTTCATGTTCTATTTAAATTATTTTTCAATCTGTGTTTCCCAATAATCACAATAAATAGGTCAACAAAAACAGGGAACCATAAATGGTTGACGAAGGGCATAAGAAGATCCTGTATAAGAAAACGGTATCTCTATCTTAACCAGCAACACAATAAAAGAAACAGAATAAAGTCAAATAAACAATATAAATCATACAGCTACGTTCTCAAAAAATGCATATATAAATCTAGACAACTACAAAGTAAGAAATATATTGATAAAAATAAAAATAAATGTAATGCACATGGGCAGTAATTAATGAAAACATTGGTGACATTAGTACAATAACACAAATTAACAGAATAATCAACAATAATCGGACATATGAAGACCCTAAAGAGATAAGTGACAAATTCAATGAGTTTTATATACAATTGACAAATAGCAAGAATTTTAAATATAATACTGACGAGATAAAGAAAACTATCGATACTAATAATGAACATACAATATTCCTTAAACCTACTGATGCGATGGAAATATTTCGAACAATAAAAAATCTAAAAAACACAAACGCAGTAGGAGTAGATGACATAACAACCAAGGTAATTAAATTATGCGCACCATTCATATGTCAACCACTGTGTAATTTAATAAACCTATCATTTGAAGAAGGTACCTTTCCAGAAATATTGAAAAAATCTGTAGTCAAGCCACTTTTTAAAAAAGGAGAAAAAAGTGACATGAATAACTATAGGCCAGTGGCGCTGATACCAATCTTGTCGAAAATATTTGAGAAAATTATGCTGAAAAGACTTCAAGATTTTACAACAAGTCATCGTATACTTAAAGATGAGCAATTTGGGTTTAGACAGAATAGTACCACTTCATTGGCATGTTTCAATTTGGTCAAGATTATCACCCAGGCTATAAATGATGGCTTACCAATTGCTGCGATTTTCCTAGACATGAGTAAGGCGTTCGATTTTGTAGACCACAAATTACTCTTACATAAACTAGAAAAATATGGAATAAGAGGCAAAGCGAACGACTGGTTGAGAGACTATCTAAATGATAGAAAACAATGTGTGGAAATCGCTAGAATACACAATAACAAAAAGATGTTACATAGAAGTGACTATCAAAAAAATAACTTGGAGTAACGTACACAAGAAAATGACATCGAAATCGTCGTTTCAATTTGCCATCACTTTCTTGATCTGCTGCAAAGTTATTGCAAACTGGTAGGACAGCCTCTTTTAAAAATCTTTGCACCCGTTCTAAATTAGGCTTCAACCGTTTTTGAATGAGGTAGGTCTTTGGGTAATCCACAATGTTTTATTCAGCCCTTCTTATCTGAGCAATATTTACAAAAGCGTACAATCGTACATATTTAATGGTGGCCCAAGAGTTTTCGCTTATTTGCTGGAGATCTAAACAAAACTAAAAAATCATTGGTCAACTAGAATGAAAGACAACCCTAGTTAGATTGCACCATGGATCTGACTTATATGATATGAAAACTATCAAGCTTGCACTGGACACAAAGTAATTGTAAAACAGACAATCACGTATGTATGTACACAAAAGTTTATGTAAAAAACCAGGGCAGTCAGTAACAAAAATAAGTATGATACAAAATATTGCAACTATTTGCATTCAACTTTTAAAATATTCTATGGGAACTAACAAATGACAACACAAAAAATTGTTAACTGTTGACTGCTTAAGATAATTGGGTATTAGGTAATTAGACAGACAGGCATAACGGCTTGGCGTCTTTATTGTATATTTTGTTCTAAGTTGTGCTTATCTTAATGTAAGATCTGGTAATACAGGAGCTTCTTTACCTGATACGGTTTGTGTTCAAAGTACCTAATTTGTCTATGGTATTTGGCTGAATGTTTGATATGTACTTATGCCATATTATGTTAAAAAGTATTACTGTTTCATATAGTGATTACTGTTTTGTACAGTGGCGGATTTGCCCTAAGGCCCAATAGGCCCGGGCCTAGGGCGGCCAGATTTTAGTGGCGGCCAATCGTGAAAAAAAATTCACTGATGATAACAAGAAATAACTAAAAGTACCTGAATATTATATATATTTTGCGAGAATCGTGGAATGAAATCCATAAAGCGTTAGTCTTCATCGAAATGACACACAACAGAAGAGAGCCGTTGCGGAGCAAGAGGTATTCCTTTGAAATTTGAACTTTTTTAAACGGCTGTCATTGACATCGTCATGCCTTTTTTTTGGGATGTTTATTGGATCGCATTAACGCCACGAGTAAAAAACTTCAGAGTGTGGAAATTGAAATTATCTTTGTCATAGAACTCTATGAGGTACCTACTGATACTTTTTATTATAAAACGTATTAGTATGTATAATACGTTTTATTGGCGAAACACGGGATATTAACGAAAACATAGGCAAAAAACTGTCCTCCGTACAGGAATATGTAAGAGATTTTCAACGCAATCGAAAGCGTAACTACTTCCTGGCGAGACTATTACAGGGGAAGAGATGCAACAAAAGAATGGTCGCAAAAATTTCAGAATCACTACTTTTTGGTAATATTGGTACATTGTCAGAAGAACTCAAAAACCGACGGGATCGACGGGATGCTTATAAATTACTTTACAATAAATTTTATTTTATTACTGTCCTGACTAAATAAAAGCCAAGGGGGTCGTTCGTCGGTCGTCGCAGTGAACGGACTTGTCGCTAGTGTTCTCCGTCAAATCCCCAAATATTTTTTTTATTGAACACCGCACCGTGCGCGACAGATGTTTGCGCCAGTTTGACCAATCGGAGCAGTGTTTATTTTGTTGTGTCTTGGTCTCGTTAAATAAAATCGCTAGTGATATAAACTCCTTACTTCCGTCTATACGCCAACATTTTCTTTTTATTAATTGTCAATTTCTCATCAATGATAAGTTGTGTCATTTCCTATGTCGAATTTAAAGCATAATAAAACCTAGTATATTATATAGGTTTTGTCTATCTATTTCAATTTATTATGCTTTAATAATGGAAAAATATTTAATGTCGGAAAGGTTTGATGCCGACCCATCGGACATTGCCGCATCCGGAACATGGGTGCATTAGCGTAAAACATTTGAATACTTCTTATCAAGTCAGAAGAAGGCGACCGCTCTTTCGTCATCAGTAGATCAATGGAAAGAAGTCAAGTATCAACTTCTGGTAAACCATAACTCTCCTGACGTATATGCTTACGTAAGTGAAACTGAAAAGTATGACGAAGCGATTATCAAACTAGAGAAGCTGTTTGTAAAACCCAAAAATATTATATTTGCACGACACATGCTTGCATCGCGAAAACAACGCTCTGATGAAACTATTGACACCTATTTACAAGCTTTAAAACAACTATCAAAAGACTGTGACTTCACTGCCGTTGACGCTGAAACAAACAGAAACGACTGTATACGTGATGCGTTTATATCAGGTATCTTATCGAATAATTATAGGCAACGGCTTTTAGAAAATCTTACTTTAACACTTGATGAAGCTTACAATTAAGCAAATTCCTTAGAAACAGCCGAGGCCCATTCCAATAGTTTCAATAACCTGCCAGTGAACGCTGCTCAAAAGAAAACGGCTCAGGTTGCCTCCAATTTATCCAATCAACAAGTTGAGCAAAACTCTGCCGCTGCTCGTCGACGAAAATGCTTTTTCTGCGGAGGGCAAGTACATCTTCGCAGAAGCTGTCCTGCGTTTGATGGAGTCTGCCAAATTTGCAACAAAAAGGGACATTTTGCTAAGTTTGTAGAAGCTCATCCAGAATAACAAATTCAGTTACAACAGACAAGGATTTTTCAGCGTGTATTATTATGGCAGCATCACCATCGTCCCTAAGAAAAGCTACTGTGCCTGCGTACATCAAAGGTATAAGAGCAGAAGCGCTCTTAGACACAGGAAGTTCTGTTTATTTTATCAATGACAGCTTCTCCAAACTCTGCGGACTTAAAACAAAGCCTTGCTACCAAACAATTTCGATGACCTCACTTAACCATGTTTCACAAGTAGAAGGCCAAACTTTTCAAACAATTAACATTGGAGATCACAAATACGAAAATGTGAATTTCCTTATTGTCAAAAATCTTTGCGCCGATATAATAATCGGTCATGACGTCCTCGGAGAACATGCGTCACTAGAATTCTCATTTGGTGGACCAAAGAAGCCACTTCACGTGTGTAATGTAGCTGCAGCATCTGTGCCGGCCGTACCACTTTTTGCAAACGTCTCTCCTAAATGCAGACCTATTGCTGTAAAATCCAGAAAACACAGCAATGAAGATACAAAATTTATTAAAGACGAGATCGACAAGGTTTTAGCAGAAGGGTTGATTGAGGAGAGTAAATCACCGTGGAGAGCCCTAGTCCTCATAACGAAAACTGAAACTCATAGGAAACGGCTCGTAATGGATTATTCGCAAACAATCAACCGTTATACTGAGCTTGACGCATACCCACTACCCAACATAGAGGACTTAGTCGCTAAAGTAGCCAAAAACTCAATCTTCAGCTTAATAGACTTGAAAAGTGCTTACCATCAAGTTCCGATTTTACCCGAGGAAAGAAAGTATACCGCCTTCGAAGCTATGGATAATTTATATCAGTTTAGGCGCATACCTTTTGTCGTGACGAATGGCGTCTCAAGTTTTCAACGAACTATTGATTGGATAACTAGAAAAGAAAAGCTTCAAAAAACGTACGCTTATCTAGATGACATAACCATTTGTGGCCTTGCTCGTGAGGAACATGAACAAAACTTGGAGCGTTTTATGACTGCGGCCAAAAAGTACGGTCTGACCTTGAGTATGCAAAAATGTAAATTTTCTCAAGATTCTATTAATATTCTCGGCTACAACATTCACAACCACGTTATCAAACCTGACGGTGAGCGCCTCAAGCCACTTATTGACTTACCACCACCACAAGACATACCGACACTGAGACGTGCACTCGGTATGTTCGCTCACTATTCCAGATGGATTCCTAATTTTTCAGAACGTATTCACTCACTTGCTAGGACAACATCTTTCCCCCTTACAAATGAGCAAAATAATTGCATTGAGAGTCTGAAAAATGACATTGCTAAATCTTCAATTCATGCTATCGATGAAAATGTGCCTTTTAATTTCGAAACTGATGCATCAGACCATTCAATCGCAGCAGTGCTAACGCAAGACTCCAGGCCTGTAGCATTCTTTTCAAAAACCCTAAATCCAATCGAACAAAATCATTCTTCTATAGAAAAAGAAGCTTACGCTATCGTGGAATCATTAAAGAAATGGCGACATTACCTTATTGGCAAGCAATTTCGCTTAGTCAACGATCAACGCTCGGTTGCTTTTACGAGTATGTTTAATATGAAACACTCAAGCAAAATTAAAAACGAGAAGATTCAGAGATGGCGGTTGGAACTTGCTGCTTACAAATTTGAAATCGTGTATAGACCAGGCAAAGAAAACTACGCTGCTGATGCTCTATCTAGAGTTTGTGCATCTACAGAGTCTCGTACTGCCATATCACTCCATGAAGCTCTCTGCCATCCCGGTGTTTCACGCATGTTTCATTGGATACGCTCAAAAAATCTACCGTACTCCCTTGAAGAAGTCCGAAATATGACAAGCTCTTGTCGGACATGTTCAGAAATAAAGCCGAGATACGTACGAAATACCAGTGATGAGCTTAAGAGACTTATTAAAGCAACGGCACCCTTCGAACGCTTGAGCATATATTTTAAAGGCCCAGTTCCAACGAATACAAGTAACAGATTAATTTTAACTGTTATTGGCGAGTTTTCACGATTTCCATTTGCTTTTCCATGCTCAGATGTCAGCTGAAAAACAGTGGTCAAACATCTCAACAATTTATTAATGATATTCGGTTTCCCATCGTATATTCATTCGGATCGTGGCACAGCTTTTCTTTCTGCCGAGGTACAACAATTTCTTTATGAAAAAGGTATCGCCACAAGCCGAACTACAGCCTACAATCCACAAGGCAATGGGCAAGTAGAGAAATTAAATTCTACACTCTGGAAAACAATACTTTTGGCACTGAAAACTAAAAACTTATCAGTCGAGAACTGGGAGCAAGTTTTGCCGCAAGCCTTGCACTCTATTCGATCCTTACTTTGCACCGCTACTAATTTCACACCGCATGAGCGAGTGTTTAGACACCCACGGAGATCTACTAAGTGTCATATGCATGGAGGCGCCGGAGTCCACGTACCAATTCACAGTCATTTGTACTACACACTTTTTTTTTTTTTTTTTTTGAGGGTGGGAAATCATCAAATAACTTCTCCCGCTCTGGGCGGAGCGGGAGGGTGTGTCAGACTCTTACTGACTAAAACCCACCCGTATTCCTTCCTGTTGCCTGTGTTGCGGGGGCCTCGGTGACCCATAAGTACCTTCCCGCGACCCCGGCAGGCATCGGCCCTAGTGGACCCCTACTTTGTGCTGACGACATCTCTTTGAGGCGCGCGTGGAATACGACGCGCCGTCGACCCGGGCCTGGTCCTTACCGGACGGTGAGCTACCCATTGCTCACCGTCCGCAAGCCCGCGCCTACGGTGGCCGGAAATCCGCCCGGGATTCCCGACGCCCTGGGCGTCTCCTGCGGCGGCTAGGGGCGAGAGGGCGCGAAACGTGCCTTTCCCTCAACCGTCCCGCCTCCTCCTTCGCGAGCATTACTGCTTCGCAGAAGGAGGTGACGGCTGCCCATGCCCTCTCGCTCCGTACCATGGCCTGAACCAGGGCCGGACGCGAGAGGTCTCTGCCGCCGATCGCCTCCACGAGGACACGGCGGTGCTCTGCCCAAGCCGGGCAGACCTCCACCGTATGCTCCACCGTGTCCTCTGGGCGATCCACACAGTGGTGACACCCGGACGTTTCCTCCCGCCTTATCCGACATAGGAACCTCCCGAAGCTGCCATGTCCGGTGAGGACCTGCGTCAGGCGGAAGGTGAGGACGCCGTGGCGCCTCTCCAGCCACTCCTCAAAGAGGGGACTTATCGCCGCAATCGTGGCGTGCCCAGCACTGAGTTGCGACAACCGTACTTTCCATGACGCCATGAGATCCCGCCGGAGCTCCGTCCGCTGTGCCGCGATTTCTCGCGGCGGCGGACTTACGCCCCGGCGTTTCGCCTCCTCGCGCCACTCCCATACGTGCGCGAGGACTTTTGCCTCCAGATCCCATGGCGGCAATCCGGCAAGGAGGCTCGCTGCCTCACAGGAGACCGTGCGGTATCCTCGGACCATCCGGATGGCCATGACCCTTTGGGCCGCGCTCAACCGGCGGGCTGGCCGCAGCGCCAGAGAGCGCGCCCATACAGGTGCCCCGTAGAGGGCCATGGACCGCACGACCCCCGCGTAGAGCCTCCGGCAGGAGGCGTTTGGACCCCCTAGATTGGGCAGGAGCCGCTTCAATGCAGCGCCCGCCCGCTCCAGTTTGGGAGCCAAACGTCGGAGATGCTCCACGAAGTTCCACCGACTGTCGAGGACGAGTCCCAAGTACTTCATCGTCGACTCGACGCCGATAGAAACCCCACCTACCGTTATTTGGGACCCCAACGGTGGCGCGTTCCGAGGACCATGAAAACACATGGCCTCGGACTTGTGCAGGGCCACCTCGAGTCCCAATTGCCGGATCCTTTCGACGATTGTCGCAACCCCGCGTGCCGCTAATTCGGCCGCCGCCTGGTGCGACCTCCCCTGCGCCAGGACCAACGTGTCGTCAGCGTAGCACACTACGCTGACGCCGCTAGGGAGGTCGGCGCGCAGCACCCAGTCGTATCCGATGTCCCACAGATGCGGCCCCAGGACCGATCCCTGTGGGACACCGCACGACATCTCTTGCCGGTTCCACACTCCCTGGTGACCGGGGTAGATGACGGCCCTGTCCGTCAAATAGGCCTCGACCACACGACAGAGGTAGGTCGGCATCCGGTGATACCGGAGTGCCTCCCTGATGCAACTCCAGGGCAGGGTATTGAAGGCATTGGCGATGTCTAGGGACACCGCCAAGACGACCCCACCCTGGGCAACAGCATTCCCCGTCGTCAGGGCTCGCACACGCATGATGGCGTCCACCGTAGAGCGCCCTCTGCGGAAACCAAACTGGCTCTCCGCCAAATCCGGCCCCACCCGCACCAGCTGGCCGACGAGGCGGTCTGCAATGACTCTTTCAAAGAGCTTGCCCACCTCGTCGAGCAGCACGATGGGCCGATAAGCGGACGGAGAGTTCGCAGGGCGCCCTGCCTTCTTTATGAGGACCAGTTTCCCCGTCTTCCAGCGAAGCGGGAACTGGCCCCTCTCCATGCATGCGCTTAGGAGCCCCCTAAGTCGAGGCCCGAGAGCCTCCAAGGCCAGGACCCAGGCCTTCCCAGGTAAGCCGTTGGGTCCTGGGGCGGTATTTTTGGCATTAAGCCTGCGTACCGCCGCTCTCATTTCTCCCTCGGTCACCTCCGGAGCATCGTCGTCGTCGTCGGCGATGTGGTCCGCATCAGGCACCGCAGTAGGCGGAGCCATAGGTGGGGAGGAGTGTTCCCCTCGCGAAGGGAACAGAGCGCTCACCACGTCCTCCACAAGCTGGGGCCGGAGACTCTGCGTTAGCGGGGGAGCCCATGGGCGGAGTTTATCCCGCACCACCTTGTACGGGCGTCCCCACGGGTCCCTGTCCAGAGTCCCCAGCGACTCCTCGCGGGCCAAACCCCTGGCCCGCAGGATCTCCGCTTGGAGGGCGGTCTTCGCCGCTCTGTACCCCTCGTACAGCTCCGCCTGAATGGCTTCCGTATCCGGAGGTTTGATACGGAGCCTGCGGTGCCTGGTGTACCGGCGTCGCGCAGCCACGCACGCAGTGCGCAGAGCCGTCAGCTCCTGCGACCACCAGTACACCTGGCGCGAGGCACGTCCAGACTGGACCCGGGGCATTGCCACGTCACATATGTCGGACATGGCCTCCCGGAACCACTCCGCCTCGTCGTTGATGTCAGCAGGCCTGTCCGGTGGTGACACCCAGGCCTGCACGATCGAGGCTTCCAGGAGGAGCTCCCGGTCCAGCTGCTTCAGTGCCCACCGCGGACCACTCGGGGCCCGTCGGACCGGCGCGTCCGAGGTCTGGGCGGAGACGTCGAACCGGATATACCGGTGATCGGAATAGGTCTCCACCCCCTCCATGACGCGCCAGTCAACTACACGCGGCGACAGAGCGGGGCTGGCGAACGAGATATCCACCACTGATTCACCCCGCATCCGCACACACGTGGGGACAGAACCCCGGTTTAGGACGACCAGGCCTGTCTCCAGAGCCCAGTCCTCCACCATCCTGCCCCGTGTGTTCGTTAACCGGGAACCCCAAGCCAAATTCTTGGCATTGAAGTCCCCGAGGACGACCACGGGGAGGGAACCAAACCCGACGACGACGTCTCTCAACTCCGCAAGGGAGTTGTGGAACTCGGCAAGAGTTTGGTTCGCAGAGAAGTAGACCCCTACCACGACAATCTCCCCGAACCGTGCTGCTACGCAGCCCCGTCCCCTCCTGACAGCCTCGAGGGACGGGGTACCGGCGGCGGCCGACGAAATTAGGGTCACTGAGCCGCTCAGGTCCTCCACCCAGTCATCCCTGGGCGGGACAAAGTACGGCTCAGCGACCACGGCGATGTTAATCGACCACTGCGCCATGCTCTGGAGCAACAGATCCTGAGCGGCGGCGCAGTGGTTGATGTTCGCCTGGAGGAAGCGTAATGGGGCCATTAATGGCACTCCATGTCAGCCCCCCCCTGGGCCTCCTTCCCAGCCCCCTGAGAGGGGCCTGCCGCAGCGGCCACGGTGGCGACGGCGACGACGGCGGTGTTGGAGGCGGCAGCGGCGGTGGCAGTGGTGGCGGCTGCGGCAGTGACGGCGTTGGCGGAGGGCTTGCCTCTGGCCCTGGCTTTGGTGGGTGGGGCGCAGGCCTTGCCCCCCATCCGGTGCTCGGCCGGCTTGCCAGCCGCCGCACATACGGCACAGTGCGGCGTGGCATTGCACGAGCCGGCCTTGTGCCCGTGCAGACCGCAGCGGTAGCAAAGACCGCTGCGGTCCACCTCCGAGGTGCAACTCGCTTGCACGTGGTTGCCCACCTGGCAGCGGAAGCACCTCAGAGGTCTGGGTTCCAGCAGTTTCACCTGCGCGGAAACCCAGCCCACCAATAGCCGTTGGCCCTCCCCGGTTTGTACTACACACTGGAAATGCTGCAACAAAACCTGTTTTATTCTCGTTTTTAGTACAAGGCAAGAATTGTTGGTACAAGAAAGGTAAAATTCTTGTACCAACAATTCTTGCCGAGGTGGCCATATTTATTACAATTGAAACATCTAGGACCCCTTTGTACTGTTTTCTGGTCAGTTTTGAACAGATTTTGGTTTGACTTTAAGTTTGTATAAAGTGCGGTAGTGTCTAATCCTTCGACCTCTTGTATTAATTTATTTTTAACTAGATCAGCACTAATCTTTATACCTGAACTTTCCAGAGCCATAATCATAGGCTTATACATGTCCGGTAAGCCGGCCAGCATCAGAGTGCCCAGCCACTCATCATCTACGTTGAACTTTATGTTTCTTAGCTTGTGTGCTGCGGTCATTATTTTGTTCACATAGTCTTAGATAAACTATTTTCAAGGTTAGTGTTTATTAATTTTTTCAGCAAACTAACCTTCCGGGTCAAGCCGCTGCGCGCTGTCTTCAAAAGCTTTTGCTAAATTTTCCCAAACCTGTTTTGCAGTTTCCGCGTCTTGAATATGAACATACAATATCGGGTCTATTAATAAAATTAATTTAGATTTGGCTTTGACGTCTTGTTTTTTGTTTTTCTGTCTGTTGGTGCCGACAAAATGGAGTCATACAAATCTTCATGTTGCAGATATGCTTTGACGGCAAAACTCCAGGTAGCCCAATTTTATCTGCCATTTAGTCTATTAATCGATATGAATGACCTATTTCCAGACATTTTTAACTGTTTTGTGCTAAAAAAGCTGAAAATAATTCACTTCCGAACGCGGTCTGAGTAAAATGTGAGGTTATAATTTTCACAAGATATACTTTTTTACTAAATTTATTAAAATACTGCACAGAATTCATAGATTACGTTTTACGGCACGCATGGAACGGCCCATAACCTGATGAAAGTAAAGCAAAGCTTTTGAATTAAAATAAACTTTTATTTTAGCTGGATACAAAATATGACAAATGCACACGCGTCTTAGCCCAGTACAAGAGAGCGTCTATATATAAAGTAGGTTGACAGGAAGTAGTTTGCGTTCATCTCATATTCCATCAAGATCGAGACAAGATTAGAAAGGCTGCTAGCGAGATTTACAAGAAATCAGAAACAGATAGTGGCGAGACCTCAGATGAAGACATTGGAAACAGCAACGTCCAACACAGCATAGCAGTGACACAGAAAAGAGTGGAGAAAGCAACTGGACCTGAGCCAACCTGGCGGCGACGTTGTTAAAAGATGCCTCCCATAGATAAATTACCCGTCTCTCCACTATTCCATTGCTTGCTCAAGGATGCATATCCGGTAGGCTCTAATAATCCTTCCTATCCTAAGGGCACGTCTTCCTGATCATTACCGCGCCCCCCGGTCTACTCTTTGATATGCAATGGTCTCTGTAGTCCTATGAAACATGAGGCTCCAGGGACTAGTGCGAATCTTTGGGTTCATTCGAGCAATCGAATCTGGTTTAACCACGCTGGGGTCGATGAATTTCCTTCATTCATTCATTCATTCATGTCATGACTAAATAAAGGCCAAAGCATTGCAAATGGTTTATTCTACTGACTCGGAAGACAAATTTTCTGAAGAATCGCTCCATTTTCGTGCTCACTGCTCTCAGTGCAGTGCTCTCAGTTTGATAAAATGGTTACAAACTGAAGGTCTTCAAACCATTTACCCAAACGTGGATATTGCTCTTCGTATGTGTGTGTGTACTACAAGAAAACGATCATTCTCCAGAACAGTTACTGGCGAGCCAGTAACTGTTCTGGAGAACGATCGTTTTCTTGTTTGTGACAAGTTAAAAACAATTTACGCACAACAATGACGGAGCTAATCTTGCTTTGCTTAACATAGAAGCTGATTTTTTTAAGAAAATTGGATTTTGCTGCGCTTAAGTGCTGACGAGTTTTGAAACACATGGGGCCTAGGGCGGCCAAGACCGCAAATCCGCCACTGGTTTTGTACCTAACTAAAATACAACCAAAATACTTAATAGGTGTTTGACTACTATCAAAGAAATACCTGTATTAATACTTATTTAAAATATGTTAGTAAAAATGGATGTTTTGAAAAACTCCGCCCCAAGACGACCCACTGGTCGCGGGAAGGTACTTATGGGTCACCGAGGCCCCCGCAAAACAGACAACAGGAAGGAATACGGGTGGGTTTTAGTCAGTAACAGTCTGACACACCCTCCCGCTCCGCCCAGAGCGGGAGAAGTTATTTGATGATTTCCCACACCATAAAAAAAAGACAACCCACTGACCAAACAAACAAATGAAATCAGTGGAAAAATAGAAAAATTATGCTTTTGAAATTATTCATCGGTCCTCATCCTATAAAAAAACGATCTTTCTACTGAATGGCGCGAAATTGCTATGGCGCTCCTGTTGTGACATCATTTTTATAGCACCATCGTTGCTTATTATTCAGATTATTCTTTTACAATCCAAGGCTAAAGTAAATCATAGCGACATAATAGGTATATGAGTTATTTTTATCTGATACATTGAAAAAATTACATACTATTATAATATCTAGGTACTTACGGTCACACACGCGCTTCACTAAGAGGACACGGAACAAAAGATTGGTTCTTGCAATCGTTCCCAGTATATAAATTACGCTAAATCGCAAACGTGCCTATATATACGTGGATGTTTATAGTAAGTACAATCGCTGGCAAAACCTATGAGATATAAATTAAACTTTCAAGAGGTAGTGCAAATGTGGTGCAGCAATATCCTCATATCTGTAGCACCATCCTCATCCTCATCCTGCCATCCTCATATCTGTAGGACCTACAGGTGTGAGGGTGCACCAGGAGATGATGTGTCCCGAAGTTCCTTTAGCGTACCTACAGTGTAGGCAGTACGTTAAAATAACTTTGGGACGCTACTATGCAATACTTCGCGGGGTACTGTTCAAAATGTTACAGTAAAATTCCACCCCACATACTTCAACTGAATGAGATGAAATTCAAATCTTGTATAAAACGCACACTATGCATATAATAGGCACGCATATTATAATTTTGGGGATTACATCGCGGATAAAAATGCTTGGCTCAATGCTGGTCCTGCTCCACAACCACAACCCATTGAATAATTAACATTTGAAAATACCGTTGGAGCAGCTGAACATTGTAAAACTATCTTTGCATTGTATAAATTCAATCTACTTTGTATTGTATAATTACATTGCACAGGTATGAGTACTATGTATAATAGAGCTACCATTTACCGGTTAATATGTCATTGACTTGAATGTGCCCTGGCGGCTGATAGTAAGTCATGCTCACTCGGATGTCTCGCTGAAGGTGGCGCGTGTGTTGGATCATTTAGCTCCCTTCAAAATGGTTGAGCTGAATGGTGCTGATCCATGCGTCATGCTCGTGAACGGGTGCCGTCAGTTGAGACTGGTCACCTCGGCTTATTTGTAATTATTCTATTTTGAAATGGTTTTTTTTTTTTGTTTATTTTGCTAGGTACTATGGACGCGTTTTTTTTTACATCGTCCTCCAATTTAGTTATAAACACAACATTATTTATACTAATCTTTATGTATCAATATAATTTAAAAGAGTGTCCATGGAGTTTCTTGACCGTTCTTCTCCATAGGTACATAGTACGCTTTGGAATGGGCAACTAGCTTCATATCTAACAAACCGACTCCTTGACAATTCAAAAGTGCCTATAAATGGTTTAATTGAAATAAATGCTTTGAGTTCGAGTTTAAGTTTGCACATTTCTCCGGATAATCGGGTTTTTACCCGATTGCTCGTCAGTAAAAACAGAGTTATGTTTTTCACATATATCTATTTATTTATATTTTTATGTGGGATTCTACATACGCTCGAAGCATACTAGCTAGCTAGCAAACAAGTTCACTTCAAGAAATCTGGTTCAGTTGGTGGCAAAAAAATGACATTACCAAAATAACTGCCAAAAGTGAGCTTCTTTTTAGTTGATTTTTTCAATATTTTTTAACAATAGGTAGTGAGTTTCGCTGTCAGCGTACTCCCAAGCGCTAATTAATGTCGACAATAGATACTTTAATATTAATATCTAACACTATATAAATTGCTGTAATTTATTAAATTAATTTTTAATGCCCATGCATCATGTTGTCGACAAATATTTTCCATTATTCCTAGCACTGGCAGTGTCAGATCCTTCTTCACATTTAATTATGTCACATTAAAAGTTTACCTTCCCCACAAACTTTCATCCCCTGTTTAACCCCTTTAGGAAATGAATTTTCGAAAAGTCTTCCTTACACCTTAGTCATTAGGATAGATTAAACAAACATGATGGTTGTTCTGGTTTTGATATAATGTCCACATGTTTAGCTACACGAAATAAAGTATCAATTTCATGCAAAAAAAAATATAAACCAGTTAAAGGTGAACTATAGTATGTCGTAGATTAATAGGTACATTAAAAAAAAGGTTAAGGCCGCTCCTCCTTAACCGTTTTGTAGTGATAATTGATAAATGATTTTATTTCTGTAAGTAGGTTTTTACAAACACTTTTACACGTCCAACATATTTTTTAAAACTAGATGAGGTCGGCGTTTCCTATCTGACTACTCTGAGAAGAAAGGCCGAAACAAACTCAGAGGTCACAGTCACTTTTAAAGTCCAGACATAATCTTGGTCAGATCATGTGAAGACCAAAAAAAATACTCAAACTGCGAGACCATGCTAAAAACTAACTGAGAATAAAACAAAATTAAACAATGACCCACATAGTCTTCACATTTACAATAGGTACTTAAAATAATATAATACTACACAGAGTAAGAGTGACACACGTCACAGAGTGAGAGCATGCCATTGCGTAAATAAAATTCATCAATGTCAATGTGTATATCCGGACATAATCTTGGTCAGATCATTTGAGGACCATGTAGGTTGGTGTCCGAAAAGGTCTTTTGAGGAAAGAACCACACAGATTTGAGTGGACCTGTCCAGTCAGTGCACGCATTTGTCAGTTATCATGCAGCTCAACTCAAAACTTAAGGAGCTCAATGATTTGACGAACAATACCAAAGAAAAGGCATTTGGGTAGGCCGCATAAAGTACTCAAACTGCCAGACCGTCATTAAAACTAACTAAGAGACAAAAAATAAAAAAACAAACAAATGACCCACATAATCCTCACATTCCTAATAATATAATAATTTACAAAGTAAATATTCATGTCATTGTTTATTTAAAAATGTTATATAGAATAAGAAAATATAAATAGCTAGCAAATAAAAAGAGTAAAAAATCAACATTCACTGTAAATTTATTGGAGCAGCTCTATCTCAAGCCTTTTTGTCCTCCATATAATCTTTAACAGTATAAAAGGCTTTCAAGCGCAGTTTCTGTTTTATAAAACATTTGAATTTATTAAGGCTTAGTTCTTAATTAGGGTTCTTGAATGTGGCTAGGAAGTTTATTATAAAAACGTATACATTGGCATCTAAACGAGCTGCCAATTTTTTTGAGCTTTGTTGTAGAAATTTGTGATTGTTCCTAATATTTAAATTATGGATATCACTGTATTTTTAAACAAATTAATATTTTTATGTGCGTACAAAAGATTTTCATAAATATACTGAGAAGCTACAGTCATTATATTAATCTCTTTAAAGGAGAATGGGCAAGTTGGTCTACCTACTCAACACCAATGAGCCATATATCAATGAAAAGGACATTTCCTTTACTTAAGGTGCAGATATATGATTTTAGTGACTTTTAAATCTGTTATTACGCCTTCAATTAATGCAAGTAAGTTACGCAAAAAATGTATGTTAAACTAGACCGCATACACATCAATTGTATCTGTGAATATTTTAGTATTGTAGTAAAATACTTTATGAAATAAATTCAGGAAGTAAGGTCTACCCAAATATAAAAATCGAAATTACTTCCAAACTACTAAAGATATTTTCATGGTTTTTTTTTGTATGAATAGACTATTTTTTTATCTATAATTCTATCTGTGAATTTCTTCAAATATTCATACTTTTATTACTAAAAATAAATATTCCCTATAAAATCGAACGGAACGGCATGCGGCGCTCTGCGCGGGCGACGGGCGGCAGTGTACCGCTGACCACTGTCACGGGTAGACGCTGACACTTTGCGCGACCGCTGTACTTACGTATTTTTTCGACAATATGGGTAGAACAACTAAAGTTCTGAAAGAGAAATGACGTATACATGAAAGAAACAGGATACTGAGGTAAGTTTCTCATATATTATTATAATATAATGAGGTTAGCTAAATGTTATTTTGATAATAATTTATGGGCGAGTATATCCATTATTTACGAGTAAGTTCAAACTTAACTTTAGATCCGTATCAATTTTTTTTTTTTTTAGTAGGCTAAAAAAATAATAAGGATTCCCGAAACGAAAATGCGGAGAGCAAGTAAGTACCTACCTAATAAATTGTAGACTACCATTTATTATGGTTTTTTGAGGACAATCCCGTTACAGCAGGTTTGAAACTTACCTAGCTTAAAAAAAAAAACAGGTGTAGTACATAATAAGATTATGTTTTACTATTTTAGTTGTTGCGACCCGACGGAAGTAAATAATGATAAAAATAATGAAAGAACTGACAATGACTCCCAACATGAAAAAGCGGAGTATTAAATTGTAGATTCTAGGCATACCATTTATTATGGTTTTATGGGGACAATCCCGTTATAGTAGGTTAGAAACTTGTCTAGTTTAAATAAACAGGTGCAGCTCATTAATAAGATTATGTTTTAATATTTTAGTTGTTGCGACCCGACGGAAATAAATATTGATAAAAATAATGAAAGAACTGACAATGATTCCCAACATGAAAATGCGGAGACAAAGTGAGTATTAAGAGGCCGACAACACCTAAAGCGCGGTCACTGTCGGATTGCATAGAAAAGAAAGAGAAGCGCGATGACACAACGCTGGTAATTTAGTGCAAAATATGAAGCAAATATCGATTTACAAAAAAGCTATAGACTGTATAAAAAAAATAAAACACTATTATGCTAATATTTTGCTTGTAGAATAATCTGACAAAAAATCAGAATGATTGCATGTATATTAGTATGGTTTTTAATCGTTAAAAGAAATTTTTAGAGGTATCTTCGTGATTTTTTTCTATCGTATCAAATTAGTTGTATTAAGTTTCAACACACTATTTACCTTCCATATATCCTGAAAAATAACATATATTTTTCTGATTTTATTTACTGCAGTGAATCATATACTTTTAGGCATTATAAAACTTACAAAATTTGGGTTTAGGTCCTGTAGTCCCCCTTAAATAAATTGTAGATTCTAGGCATACCATTTATTATGGTTTTATGGGGACAATCCCGTTATAGTAGGTTAGAAACTTGTTTAGTTTAAATAAACAGGTGCAGCTCATTAATAAGATTATGTTTTAATATTTTAGTTGTTGCGACCCGACGGAAATAAATAATGATAAAAATAATGAAAGAACTGACAATGATTCCCAACATGAAAATGCAGAGACAAAGTGAGTATTAAATTAATTGTAGATTCTAGGCATACCATTTATTATGGTTTTATGGGGACAATCCCGTTATATTAGGTTAGAAACTTGTCTAGTTTAAATAAACAGGTGCAGCTCATTAATAAGATTATGTTTTAATATTTTGGTTTTTGCGACCCGACGGAAATAAATAATGACGAAAATAGTGAAAGAACTGACAATGGTTCGTTATTTATTATATACAACGTAGATTCACAGGTTTTTTTTTTATATTTCCAGGACCATCAACTGGAATGGAATCAATGATTTTGGTTGAAGGCAAAATACAGACAAAGAAGAGACAGAGAAACAGGAAGATCAAGACACTCGACAAGAGGAATATTTCGAAAAATGACTACATTTCTACGAAATGTAAAAAAAATAATTAGTACAAACAAATTCACGCCTTCTTCCCAAGGGGAAGGCAAAAACTATAGAAGGCCACCTGCACGCTTCTTTTAAACCGCACCGTTGCCTTATCACATAATTTTTCAGCCTATCATTTATAGTCACGTCACATATGCTTCGCAAGGAGGCATTTCCACAGCATTTAGGGCCGATTTTTCAATCATCAGTTAACTTCTATCTGAGGAATAAATATGGCGCTTTGACATATTTTCTATACAAAAGCTGTCAAAACGTCAAACAAATTCTTCACATAAAAGTTATCTGGTGATTGAAAAATCAGCCCTTTTTGTACTTTTATGCTTCTTTTGCCACACCCAAAATTCATTCACTTCCATGCATAAGCTTAGACACCAGCACACCATTATGAACAGCCAGTCGAGCCTTTTTAGGCATCGACTAGTTGGTTACAGTCGCATGTATAGTACCATTCACTTTATTTCCCGCATTCACTCTCCTTTCCACATCTTCATCAATCTTTCCATCCCTTGTAAACTGACTCCCCAAATATACTAACTTACTCTGGGGGGCGATTCTACTAACAAAATTGTTCTAAAATGGCAATTCGAACCGCCCAAACTGTTTCCTTTAAGAAAATCTGCTAATTTACAATTATTAAAATATATGGAAAAAAATCATTTACTTTTCGTGGTAAATATAACGGAAAATAAGTTTTAATGGGTTTATTATTCGTATAAAATTTATTTGTTATTTAACCATTTTTGTTATAGTAATATTATAAACTTACTAATTGAACTATAGGTAACACTCATTGCCATTCATTCCCGTAGTGATTGAGTTGGGTTTCGACTTGGTTACAGTCAGTTACAGTTTCAGTTATTGTCATAAAAATTGTAGAATAGATTTATGGGGGACGAACGAGAGCCGAACGAAACCGAACCATTGATGAGACGGTACAGAGCGTATAACTTTGCAAATTAGTAGAATCGGCCCCCTGATCCATACAGCCCATTCCCTCTCTAAATCTTGCCTGCACATCTCATATTTTCTCATCTGTCACTAAAGAAATTAATTGTTTTATTTTAGAATTAAATTTATTTATTTAGATTTTTGGCTTTTTATTTCACTTTATATTGTTTCCATAGCTAAAGAGCTCGTTAGTCGCATCACAGCCGCACGGGCCGATCAATTAGGTTAAGCTATTCTTGCCGCGGTTGTTCCGTGGATGGGTGAGCATCTTTGCGTACCGAGACTCATCCGTGCCTCGTAAAGTCACGAAAAAAAAATCTGCTGTTCCCTACATTTATGTTCGCTTAATTCGTCAAAATGTAGGGAACAGCTGATTTTTTTTCGCGATTTCATGTTTAGTCCAAGTTATTTCATGTTGTGTCCAATATAGTAAAAGTTGTTTATAATGATGAGTACAATGACGAGATAGGTTGATGGTGTTTAAAATTACACCCTGTTTAAACCAACTTATTAAATGCAAACTATTAAAATAATATAATATATTACAATCTTATTTTATTATCAGAATATTACCTTATTTGTGAACACTACATAAAAAAAAATTGGATTGTGATAAAAAAATCAGGCAGGACAGTCCACACAATCTGAAACGTATGGTTACCCTACGTTACGTGCGAACGGTTGCGGGGTCGCGGGGGGTGACGCAAGCTCCTCCCACTCGCTCAAGGTCCTCCCACTCGCTCAAGGTCGCTGGCATTTATCGTCCTCTTAATTTTTTTATATGACCGTAAATGTGTAGCTCATGGGGTTCTTTGCGTAAATGCCAAAAATAATAGCAGTAAAGGGTTTCTCTTCTCTATAGCAGTTCGACAGGGTGTTGCTAGGGATAGGGCAAGCGCAACTCGGGTACCTGCTCGCAATCCCCGCCCGCGCCCCCTCCCCCCGCGCGGCTTCGTCTATGCTCGCACTCCCGCGCACCTCGCAGTTGATCTTCGCTTGTCGTTGTGTACTGTGTGTTTTACGTATTATTATTCTTTGACTTGCGTTTGTTTTACCGGACTATTGGATATTGCCATTGTTTTCACTTGTACGTGTTTATTGGACTCCGATCATCTTTTTATAATGGAAGGAAACAGACGTGCGTTGTGTGTTGTTTGTGAGCGCTCTGTTTTACGACAGCGGCGACGTCATTTAATAACGCATAACCTCATTCAATCCAGACCATTTGTTGAGGAATATATACGGAGACATTCTTCACACGGGGTAAGTTCTGGTTGTTAATACTATACCTGTTATATCATTTTGATTATATAAATAATCTTTACCGTGTTACACTCTTTTAATAATAATCGTTAAATAGGTAGTTAGTTTAAGCTCCATACTGGATAGGGATTTTTGGGATACGAGTGTGACATTTGATGCTTAGGTATTCAAACAATATAGCTAACAGATATATTGTTTGATTAAGCATCAATTGTCATGTTTCATTTATAGATTTGTTATTTACTCAGCACAGGATGTATAAATGTGAGCATCAGGGTGCTCACATTTATAACATATTAATTCACACAACTTCAAATGACAAACGGAACGGGACGACACGTTCGACTTTACGGGAGCGAAAGCGAGACAAGTATATTACTTCGTCTTTGAAACTAAAGTAATCACACAAGACAGCATAAATAGGATTAAGGTGATCATGATGATCATTATCTTACTAAAAATCGATTTTGATTGATCATAGAATCATATGACAAGTAAAATAATTCCAAGTTTTGACCATACTAATAATGAAACTTAAATAAAAGCTTGTAAAAATAGCACGTTGTAGGTTTTAATGATAAAAAATGTCATAATGAGTTATTCCTTAAATCAGTACGTGAAAATAACAATAATAAACATTATTTCTTTCTTATAGGTATCCTTCGATCAAGTTGTATTCACGTGTCACCGATGTTGGCAACGAATTAACACTGCCGAAAGGGCACAGCCAGCTGTTGGAATAATCGACAATGCTGTTAACGCAGAGGATATACCTGCAGTTCCACGTGCTATACCAGATAATTTACAAAATCTCGCTAGAGCATCTAATACGGCGAGTCATTGCATATTTAGAGATTGTTTAAACGAGACACGACTCCGAATACCCAACAGCATAAAAGTTCATATGTTGTCTTATTACAATTTCTATATACCTTCAAGTGCTCGTGTTTGTAATGAACACGTAATGGCCCATAATTGGGACCAATTACTAAGCGGCAATGTCTCTCATGACTTTAACCAATATCATATACTGGATATAATTTCAATTTACAGAATAGCACTAGAGAATCAATCGACTATGTTTGATTTTGATTTAGATACAGTAGATGAAAATGAGTTGCGACATTGGACTGAACTCACTATCGCTGAATTCAATTCGTTACTCGAACAAACCCCATCACTGCGACAGCAGTCAAATGTACCGAACGTGGTTCTGGGTGGATATCTCATGAAACTTCGAACAGGCGAACCTAACGAACGCCTAGCATCACCAATCAGAGACAATGCGTATGCTGACGCGATAATTACAATTATCAATGAAAGAACTAATTCAAACAATCATTTAGCTCAATACGTTATAGACAAAAACTTGAATAGGCAACGAGTAGTATTTACACGCATGGCAGCGAATCTTCCTGATTTTGAAGATATTCCTCAATTAGAAGAACACCTTATCCTTATCGCTTTGGGCACTTACCACATTAAGATAGCCAAATCTTACTGTGCTGAACATTTAAGCGATGGAATGTATACAATTGAATTATACAGAGATAATGAACTCAATGACATCAATGAATACAACATTGAAGTAGAACAGGGAAGTTTTTTACTCAGGGCACGAATACAATCAAGACATACAAGGGCGAAACAGTATTACACATACGTGCTTATAAACAGAGGAGTTGAAGGAAGAGACGCATTCAGGCACTATTACTGCACGTGTTTGACAGGGCGTCGCACTATCGGAACGTGTGCACATGTTATTTCAATATTGTGGTACTTATGTTGGGCTCGTCATCAGCAAGGTCTCACACCGCCAGCTGCCCACCTAGATAATGTTATTTTAGATACTAGCATAATGTAAACCTGTATTAATAACATTACTTTGTAATAAATTACATTATTTTTATAATTCTTTTGTTTTCCTTTTTTCTGAATTCTGCCAGGCCCAGTATTTTAATAAGATTAATTATTAGTTTGATTACATTATAATCTTTTCATTAGCATAGATGTCGTTAGTGTTGAGCAGGTAGACCAAGCTTCATATATTTTTACCCATTCTCCTTTGTCTCTGAGGGAGTATCTGGGACATAATTTATAAATTGAACGGATTGCCCTTTTTTTGTAAAACAAAAATTGTTTGAATATGGGCGGCATTCCCCCATAACAGAATACCGTACGACATTACGCTATGAAAATAACTAAAGTATACTAAACGGGCTGTGTCTAAAACCGTTAAATCACGATTTTTTTCTGACTGCGTATGCTGCAGAGCTAAGCTTTTTTGACAATTTATCTATATGAGGGCCCCATTGAAGCTTGGCATCCAAAGTTATGCCTAAGAACACAGTGGTATCTTCGGGGTTCAACTCTTCACTCTTTATGAGAACACTAGTTTTTACTTGTCTAACATGAGGTATTGTAAGCTTAATACATTTAGATTTTTTTTCTCGTTAAGAAGCAGGTTATTAACATTAAACCAGTTAACTACTACTTTTTCGAGGGCACTATTTACATTGTCAGTTACCAACTGCTGACGTTTGAGTTTAAATAAAAGTGAAGTGTCGTCTGCAAACAGCACTATATCATGATTATCCTTTATGAGGCAAGGCAAGTCATTTATATAAATAAGAAACAAAAATGGGCTAAGAGTTGATGTTTAGACTGCAAACAACAGACAGCTGTAAATCTTATTTTATATACAATGCAAGGCAGGTCATAGAGGGACTATACCCTATTACTTTCCTGCTTTAAACAAGGGCGACGCGTTAAACAAGCAAAACTCATTTTTTCCTGTCCAAAGTCACTAAAAATCATCATTTTAAAATACTTCACCAAAATATCGCTAGTATCCTGTATATACAAGAGATACTAGAGCTTACGATCCAGAAGTTAAAAGAAGCAAATAATGATCCTGATGTAATATATTGCCTATCAGAAACTTTTGTAAAAAAAAGGCTGCGAAAACTATATCAAAGTATACAACTATAAAATGGCTACCAACTTCTGTCGAGACAAACAAAGAGGAGGCACTTGTATACTAGTAAAAAAAGGGTTAAATTACAACGAATTGACATTCATAAAATCCTATACAACACAAAACACATTTGAAGTCTGCGGCCTAGAGTTAAGTAATAAATTAGTAATTATATGTGTGTACAGAACACCTATCTGATCCAAATCATTTTCTAACAAAATTGGAAACACTTTTACACGATTTGCTTAAGAAATACAAATCTAAAATAAATATAGTGATAGCCAGAGATTTAAATATAAATACCCTCAAAGAACAACGGTCACAAATGCGTTACAGGGTGTAAAAATTATAATTTAAAAATTCACTTCGAAGTCCCTACACGCAAACTATCTTGTATTGACCACATATTAAACAATATTGACAATGCAACTGCAACCGTACTACCTCTGCATCTTTCAGACCATGACACTGCGCAAATCTTAAGCTTTCCTAGTAAACAAATCAACCATTGAAATCGTCGGTATACTACATTTATAAAAGAGATTTCAACAGAGACAATATTTGGAAATCAAATAATTCTTGCAAAACCTCTCTTGGTCCGACATCTATGCAAACACTACTGATGCAAATTATGCATTCAATGATTTTCATGAATTGTTCTGCTTATTTTAATATCCGTGTTTTCCTAGGGTAAGAGTCAAGGTCAATAGTAATAATAAGAACACACAAAAGTGGATAAGCAAAGGTTTAAAACAAAGTTGTAAAACTAAACGTAATCTGCGCTATCAGTACTACAAAAACGTAACTAATAAAACTAAATACAAAAATTATTCAAATCTACTGAAAAAGTGTATCTATAGTTCCAAAAAAACGCGAATGTAAGCTATATCAATAAGCATGATAACAAGTGTAAAGCGACATGGAGCGTCATACAAAACGAAATTAAGAATACTAAGTCTAAAGCCTTCGATTTGGTGTCACACGATATACTGCTTCAAAAGTTGGAAACAATTGGGATTAGGGGACCTAATCTTCAGTGGATATCAGCCTACTGTGTGTGTAATAGGCAACAATGTGTCATCAGTAAAATGAACGAAACCAAAGACATCACATCATACTCATCGGAATATAGACATAATAAACATGGCTTTCCCCAAGGTAGCGTACTAGGCCCAATATTATTCCTTTTATTCCTTTTTTTTATTTTATGTTGAATCGTTACTACGCTATAGTCTTATAATGTGGGGAAATAGCACTGATCTAAATACAACGTTCATCGCTCAAAAGAAGTGCCTAAGATCAATTTATGAACTTCAGCCGGATGATACATGTTGGCCAATATTAAAAAAAACTTTGTTTGTTACCGCTTCCATCTTTGTATATTTACGAAATATGTGTGTTTGTGACCAAGAATAAACAAGTATTCAAGAAAGCAAGCGGTGTATGTCCCCGAAGCAGACGTGATCCTTATGGACCGGTGTTAAATAATAAAAGCTGTCTAGCAATGTGTGTGCGTATTTATAATAAAATACCGAACAATCTCAAACTATTAAATGTAAGATTATTTAAAAAAAAATATACAAATGGCTAAATGAATGTAGCTTTTATAGTTAAAAAATTCATGGATAAAAAATATTGACATTATATTCTAACATTAATGTACTTACTACTTAATTATATTTACCCTGTAACATTAAATTTTTGCATAGCATGCAAAAATTTACGTTTAAGTTTTACCCTTGTTTTACCTTAGCTAAACATGTTTGTGCCACTCTGACCTATGCTTAAGACCATTGTATACCATGTTTTACGCGAATAAATTATTTTATTATTATTATTTTATTATTATCTGTTATATATATATATATTTTTTTTATTAATTGTAATTTTGAATTGAAATTTTAATGATAATAATTCATATTTTTACTGACTAATTTATGACTACTTTGACATTTAATTTTATCTAAAAAATACGCTTGCTGAATTGTAATGATACCAAATCTTTAATGAATAATGATGATTTAATAAATGCCCACATAATTTCATAATGTAATTTTCATGAATATTATCACGGTTTATGTACCATCTCTTCCTGCCAATTTGTAAGCCACGATATGCGGCTGAACATTTTAAAACTTCTGTATTTCTTTATTATCTTGCATGTAACGTATCATCATGTACACCATGTTTAAACATTTAAAATTTTACTTACTTACTTACTTACTATTGAGCCCTGGGAGACCCCATTCTTACTACGGATCCGGGTGATCTATTTCCGTTAACATCAACTCTCTGAATCCTATCACTCAAATATGAATTAAGAAGATCCAGTGAGGCGTTTCGGATTCCTTGTATAAGAAGTACAAAAGTATAAGAGATACACTACAAAACGCCGCTCCTCGATACTAGATGGCGCTGTCGCATGACGTAATTTTCTGAATCGCGGTGTTGAGTCTCCGCGAGTGAATGACCTCCGTTGGAAAATTATCGTTTTGTGACTGAACCAGTGGTGCATCCATGAGCTACGTCCTACTTGGAATAGTTACATGGGTCTCCGCTACTAAGTTAGAATATTTCTCAAGACTTATTGTAATTTTTTTGGTTGAGAGGACCCCAGTTCCCTTCTTTCATCCCTTCTGCAAAAAGGTAGCGTGAACTTGTCCTATAAAATTGTACACCTTCAGGTCACACCATCAAGTCCGGAGGTAAGGTCTCATCATAACTCTCAAAACGAGCCCAAACTCTGCACACCTAGTCCTACTCGTCGACCAGTTCCAGTAGCAGACACCGAAGTACACCTTCAGGTCACTCCATCAAGTCCGAAGGTAAGGTCTCATCATTACTATCAAAACGAGCCCAAACTCGGCACCCCTAGTTCTACTGATCGACGAGTTCCAGCAGCAAACACCGAAGTACACCTTCAGGTCAGTCCATCAAGTCCGAAGGTAAGGGCTTATCATTACTATCAAAACGAGCCCAAATTCGGCACCCCTAGTTCTACTGGTCGATGAGTTCCAGTAGCAGTCACCGAAGTACACCATCAGGTCACTCCATCAAGTCGGAGACGAATAGGCATTTATAAATCCTCTTTACTTTGAGCGAAAAAGAATACTTTTATAAAAACCTGTGATTATAAAAACATCGCATCAAGTATCTAATTTGGTTTACCGAATACTTTGTATATGTACAGCGATCTTTTTCAACACGAGGCGCGGCTAACAGGCGATACAGTATCCACTCACGACGGCGGCCAAGCGCGGACTGAGGTTGCATTCGAAACGTTTGCGCAATATAGCAAGACAGGAACAAAAATTCAGTTTTTAATTATTTTTGCGACTATGTGTGACATTTTGATATTTTTTTACTAGTTTTTGGAATTGAATATGTCTGCCTACTTCTAGTATTTTTAGAAACCTTAAAATATGTTGATCATAAAACGAAAAATGGGAACAGAAAATCGTTTTTATATTATAAAAATCTATAATTTTCAACAAAATGGTAACTATTATTTGAAGATGAAGAACCAATTTATATGTGGTAGTGATTAGTTACCTATATTTGATTTGGTTTAATTTTGTCACAATATGTACCGAAAAACAGCACAATTTTGTCTGATTTGCAAACGCGCCCTTAAGACAGTCCCCAAAAACGCCTGCCCTTCACCACTTCCTAGTGCTTTAGCTGGAAAGAAGTGGCGCAGCAAACTCCCCAGCTGTCTGTTTAGTTAGAAAAAAATGATTTTATACAAATCGTATGCAAAGTAATTAATATTACGAAACACAAAACATTAAATTAAATTACTTGCCATATGTTATTGGTGCCGATTCCCTTGTTCACAAACTAAACTAAATTTAAGTTCAGTCCATCTTTTTCCTTCTATTTCATTAAGAAAAGGACAGAAGATAAATTTTAGTTTAGTCCTGTCAAATTAGTCAGCGCCTGTCACTACTCCATACAAGTTTAGACGTGCTTTAAAACTTGCCTACTAAAATTACGTCAATTTACGGCAAGCGCTGATTAATTTGAAACTAAAACTTATCTTCTGTCCTTTTCTTAATGAAATAGAAAGAAAAAGATGCACTGAACTTAAATTTAGTTTAGTTTGTAAACAAAGGAATCGGCACCACTAGCACACGACAATATACCAACAAAACAATTAAAACTGTACTCAAGCAAAAATAAAAATTACAACATAAAAACGTAAACAGAACTATAAAAGTCTCCACGCATAAAGGGCGTACCCTCTTACATACATCTATAGCTGTAACTCAATGATAAACCAGCACCATCGAAACAAAATAAATAAACAGTTACTTAATTACTAATAATAAGAATAAAACAATGGTCAGCAAGACGACCAGTCACCAAGCAGCACTCTTTACAAAGGTGGACTTAAAATAGCCGAAGCATCGGGTTCATATTTACATGTGTTAGCTACCGGAGCGATAGGAGACAACGAAAACCAGTTAAAATACAAAGTCGGGTTTTGCGTAGGTAATGGAAAAGCTGGCGGGGTGCTTAATGCTCGTGCCTTCTCTATATGAGAAGACGCCTTTGCCCTTCACTGGGGTAATAATATCCTGGTAATAGTATAATAGATGGCCTATAGGCCCTTAATTTCTCAGCATCGAAAACATGTTTCTATACACAAGTACAACATCTTCTATTCACATAACGCATCCCAATGATATAACATTAAGTAAATCACTAGTTATCCCACTAATAGTAGGAAATTAGTGCACTTTCAGTGTCTTGTTGACTGTAAATGATTACATTGTGCACTACAACGTGTTATTTCGCGCCCACTGACATGTCATTATTTGATTTATGGGGCGATGTGATGAACAGTGAACCACATGCGTACTGACGGAGACACAAGTGCTTGGTATGTTTTGGGGTACCTATATCATAAACTAACCTTATGAGTAAAGTTTTAATAATGAGGTGCTTGTACTTTGACAAAAATCGGAGAATTCTTGGTCAGACCGTTTGGTTTTCCCAGAGTTTTATGTCCCTTATGTAGGACGGGCATGTGTAGAATCATGGATGTCGCAAAAAATTATAGCGCTATAATGCGCGATAAAAATAATTGTCAAGGTGGACTGTATAGGTATCTTGAATTAAACTTCAGGCTTCTTGTTTCTTGTTTTATTTTCTTCCCAGGACTGGTTAGCTGCTTGGCTGAGTGACGACTGACGACTTTGCAGCTAACCGCCCTCTTTTTATTCCCGTCCGCGCGCAGTGTGAGCGGGCGTAGGTAGCGGGTGGGGTGCGGCGGTGGGGAGCACGTCTCGCCAATCAGAGCGCGTATTTACTCGTGGTTGTGTCGGGCGCTGTCGACAGGTTTATACTTGTCGGAATCGTGTTCCCTACCACCTTACAATAATACCACGTGCAAACTGCACCCGCACCGTACTTATGACTAGAGCATAATACCACGTGCCTTATTTTACATGTACATAGGTTCCTAATTAATTCCTAATTTAAAATCGTTTTTATTGTTTAAGCTTAAATCTAAACCTTAACTAACATTAGTGTCTAAGCTTCGTCGTCCGTAACATCCTCCCCCCGGCGCAGGGCTACCGTAGCCTAATCTTCCACGCAGAGGACGGCGAGCTTGGTAACTGGACGCCGTAGGATGCCCGCTGTAGTTCTGACGTCGGCTGATCGCACCTTGCCGTCTGGACCAGTGTAGACTGCTTCCACGACGCCTCGGGGCCACGTTCCTCTCGGTAGCGTGGAGTCGATGACGACGACCAGGCTGCCAACTTGAAGGGGCCGCCGTTGGTCATCTGACGCCCCTCGGGGCACCAGCGTAGGTAGGTATTCGTCCACCCAGCGCCGCCAGAAATGGTCGGCGAGCGCTTGGGTAGCTCTCCATTGCTTGCGGCTGATCTCCTCACAAGGCCCAGTGCGGGGAAGGCCCGAGGAGGTTCCGATGAGGAAATGATGCGCCCCTAGTGCCGTCTTGACGGAGCGCACTAGTCGCTCCCACGCTCCCCCCATATGCGGCGCTCCTGGTGGTATGAACTTCCACTTCATTCGGTGCTCAAGTCCAAAGGGGATGAAGCCTTTTGCCCATTCCTTGTAAGCCACGCGTAGTTCGTTGTCCGCTCCTCTAAAGTTGGTACCGTTGTCTGAATACATAATTCTGGGCCAACCTCGTCGCGCCGCCATTCTTCGTATCGCCATCAGTGCCGAGTCAGTAGACAGACTTGAGACCAATTCCAGGTGCACTGCCCTCGTGACTAGGCAGGTAAATAGGGCTCCCCAGTGTTTTTCATGTCTTCTCCCTATGACCACCGTCATTGGTCCAAAGTAATCGGTCCCGCAGTGGGCGAAGGGCCGCTGAGTCTCCATTAGCCGTTCCATGGGTAAGTCCCCCGTAGTTGGTTTTACTGGCGTAGCCTTCCTTATGCGGCAGATCTGGCATCGCCGTGCAATAGCTCGCACCGTAGGTCGTAGGTTGACCACCCAGTATCGCTGTCTTAAATCATTGATCACACGTTCATTATTGGCGTGACCAGCTCTGCGATGTGCGTCTTCTACTAGTAGTCGCGTAAATGGATGCTTGCCGTGTAGAATCACCGGCGTCTTCTTTGTTTCCATGACTGCCGCGTGCCCGATCCTTCCTCTAACCTTAAGGACTTGGTCTTCTAGATAAGGGTCCAGTTTGTATAGATTGCTGGACTTGGTCACCGGCTTTCCTTTTTCGAGCAGCCGTATCTCTTCAGCGTAATCTTCGAGCTGTGCTTGTTTTAGCCATAATTTCTCGGCCTTCTCTATCAGGTCGACGGTCATCTGGCTGGTCTTGTCCTTGCACTTTTCCTTGAAAAGGAAGGGCACTGCTGTTGCTCGTAACAATTTTTCATATGAAGAGAATCTACTTATGTCGGGCAGGTGAGAAGGGCGTTCTCTTTTTTCTTCTACTATTACGTATGTTGCTTCATCTTTGATTATGTCTTCTTTGATCTTTTCCTTCGGCCAGGACTCTTCGTCGTTGTACAGGAACATGGGGCCGGTGAACCATCTATCTTCTGGTTTCATGTGCATGGCGTAATTAGGGCGCGTAGCGTCGTCTGCCACGTTATGCTCGGTGGGTACCCATCTCCACTGGCTGGGGTTAGTTAGCTCCGCAATCTCGCCCAGGCGATGCGCTACGAATGCTGTGTACTTCGCGGCGTCCTTTTGGATCCAACGTAGAACGGTTTGTGAGTCCGTCCAATAAGTCACGTTGCTGGGCTTGTCTCGGTGCTCCTTCAATATCACCTCCGCCAGTCGTGCGCCAATCACTGCTGCCTGTAGCTCTAGTCGCGGAACGGTAACTGGCTTCAGGGGGGCTACTCGTGACTTTGCTGCCACCAGCCTTACGTCTACCCTTCCGTCCGAAGACTGGATCCTCCAGTAGGCTGTCGCTGCATATGCTTGCTCGCTCGCGTCGCAAAAGACATGGAGCTCCATAAGGTCGTCCGGGCCCTTGCCGTAGCACCTTGGTATGCGTAGCTTCGTCACTTCGTTCAAACTTCGCATCCAGTCTTCGAAGTGCTGCGTGTGTTCTTCGGGGATTGCCTCGTCCCACCCTATGCCGTGCCTCCACAGGTTCTGGAGTAAAATCTTGCCGGTGACTGTAAAGTGGCTGATGAGTCCCAGGGGATCGTAGACTGCCATTACCGCTCCAAGGGCCTCTCGTTTTGTCGGGGCTCTGTCTCTAGTTTTCACATCGGGTGACAAACGGCTTAATCCGGTGTTAAAGCCTAGCTCGTCTGAGCCTGTTTGCCACAGTAGACCTAGCGTTTTGTCCGTATTCTCTTCCCTTTGTCCGAGTCTTACTTCTGTGTCGTGCGCCTGCTTCTCCAGTGTTATGCCTTTCACCACGTTATGTCTATTCGAGCTCCAACCCCTCAAGTTAAAGTGCGCATTCTGGTGGATCCTCATGACTTCACGCGCTGTCTTGATCGCCTCATCTTCAGTCACGAAGCTGTCCACATAGTCGTCCATGTAATGGCTTGACGTTATAGCTTGCGCAGCGTTGGGGTATTCTTGTGTGTGTAGTCTTGCGTTGGCGTCTCGTACCGAGTGCGCTATGAAGGGTGAACATGAAGCTCCGAAGATCATTGAAGTCATTTTGTATTTCTTCGGTGGCTTAGTACGTTCCTTGTCTCGCCAGAGAAACATCTGCGCAGCTTGGTCTTGCTCCCTTGTTTTCACTTGGAGAAACATTTCTTGAATATCTGCTGTGACGGCTACCGGACGCTCTCTGAATCTGAACAGGATCCCTGGTAGTGACTTCAAGAGATCAGGTCCTTCCAGTAGGTAGTCGTTCAGGCACACTCCACTGTATCGGTGTGCGGCGTCAAACACTAGACGCATCTTCCCCGGCTTATTTGGGTTCATAACCGGAAAATGCGGCAGGTACCACACTCTCTTACTTTGGTCTTCCGTTCCATTGCACTCGTGGGCGTATCCTTTGTCGAGTAGGTTTTTGACCAGAGCACTGTACTGTGTGGTAAAGTGTGACGATGAATCCATCTTCTTTTCTATTGTCTTCAATCTTCTAAAGGCACAGTTGTAGTTGTTGGGCATCGAAGCGTCTTCATCACGCCATGGTAACCCGACTTCGAAGTGATCACCGACTTTTCTCATGGTGCCTTGAACCATGTCAATCGCTTTCTGATCTTCCGGTTTGACCTTCTTTGCCAAAGAAACTCCTAGGGCGTCAATGTTGAAGTGCGATTTCACTAGTTCTTCTACACGACGTACATCATCCGTCTGTCTTGCTGTAGACACATCGTATAGGTGTAGCACAACTTGTCCCTTTTGTTTCTTCAGCGTTGCGCGCGGTGCAGTCCCGTGGATCACCCATCCCAACTGAGTGTACGAAGCCGCGGGTTCATTCTTCTTGCCCGTGCGTAGTTCACGTGTGACTATCAAGTGCCAATTATCAGCACCTATTAGTACCTTCGGTGTGGCTTCCTCAAAGAACGCGTCTTTTTGGATGTCTTGGAGGTGCGGATAGTTCGTTAGTGTTGATCTATCCACCGTTTGACCATGAAGTCGCAAGTCCTTCATTGTTCGTGCGCGCAGCTCCTGAAATTCGCCATTCTGGCCACATATCTGTAGCTTGACCTCTTGGCTACATTCCTCGTGTTGTTGCGAGGTCACGCCTTGTATACGTAGAGTGGAGACTGGCCCATTTACTCGTATACGGCGTATCAACTCTTCGTCGACGAGCGATGTTGTTGAGCCTTCGTCCATTAATGCGAATGTCGACACTTGTCCGCCGGGCCCTTTTAATATCACGGGACACATCTTTAATAATACACGTTGCGACGCATTGCTTGGCGCGGAGACAGTCATCACTGATTCTTTTAAGTGTTGATTCTCGGCGTCGGTTGCTTTTTCTGGTGTTTCCTTCTGTGACGTCTCTCGTTCTTTGTGCAGCAACGCGTGATGTGGACGGCTGCATGTCTCTTTACCACATCGTTTTGCTCGGCAATGCTCGCGTCGATGGCGTCTCGTCACACACTTGAAGCATACTTTTCCAGTACGTGCCCACTCCCATCTTTCATCGACACTCATCTTCAGGAACTTTGCGCATTTAGGTACTTCGTGGTCACCACCACAACATAAACACTCTTGCTTTCTTTCTTCCTCCTTTTCCGATGTCGTGTAGACTACTTCTCGGCTCGCTTTCCTTTTCGCATTGATTTGCGGTACACTTCTTGTTTCCTTCTTCGGGGCAGGTGCGGTTGTCGTATTTGTGAAGGCGTATCTCATAGCTCGATCAGCCTCCCGCATCAGGAACCTGGACAATAGTGTTACTTCTGGTTCACGCGACGATTCCACTGCCTCAGAAGCGTAATCGCACCATCTCGCTTTTATGTGCGGGCTCAATTTCTCCACGACTTCGCGAACTAACATCGGGTTCCATACATATCCGCGATTATCCATGTTAGATAATACACACACTATGTTTTGTAATTTCACTGCGAACGAATTCAATTCACTGGCCGTGCTCGAGAGTCGAGGTAGCTTCTTTAAATCTTCCATTGCTCGATCCATGAGTATCTCCGGTCTGCCATAGTACTGCTCTAGTGTCTTCATAATCACTTGTGGGTCTGACGCGGTATACAGGAGCGCTGATACTGCTTCTCTTGCTTCACCCTTGATGCAGTTTCGTAGTCTTGCCAAATTCTCGTTCGCGGTGAACTTGTATACATTCGATGAATCAGTGTACGCCGCCTTAAATGGCAACCATTCAGTGGCCGCTCCCGTAAATGTAGGCAGCTCAGTCACTTGTCTTGGTGGCGGACGTACGCGTATCATCTTGTCCAACGTGTCGGCCAACTGTTCGATTCCTCTTCCAACTCGGCGTTCCCCTCTAGTTGGTGACCGCGAGGCCGATCGTTGTCTTCTTCGGTCATTTCTGGCAGGCGTGATGGCATCAGCACAAGTGGCGGGTACGACGCAGGCTGCTGTTTCTTGAGCTGCGTGCATTGAAGCGGGGTGCATTGAAGCGGGGTGCGGAGGCGGCTCTTCCTGGGGCAGATGTGTGGCTTCGGTCAATACTTTGAAGCCACTCGTCCACCCTGCCATCACTCCTGTGCACGGAGCCCTCTTCACGGGCCTCTGCCTCTGCTTCAATCGTCGACACTTCATATTCGAATCGCTTGTTGACGAGCGCCTTTTCAATTTCTAGTTGCTCGTTCCGTATAGCAGCGATCCTCTTCTGTGCTTCGTATTCTGCCTTTTTCACTCTTGCCACGTCACTACTATACGATCTTCTGGAACGTATCGTACTTGCTGTATCCCTCACGGAAGCACCGTGCGCAGCTGTAATCGTTCTTGCTGAGTCCTGGGTTCGTAGTACGGAGGTCGTTGTCGGGTAAAACGACGTGGAGGGCGCGGAGAGCGGTTCCCCATAGTCGTACGCGGTCGCGGTAGCTCTACTCGCCGGTACGAGGCGTGGAGCAGGCGCGGCGGACGCGCTATCGGACGCAACCCTCCTCGGCGTGGCGGTGGCGGAGGGTGCGAGCGCGGGGGGGGGCGGGACCGGTCCCGGCCGCGGAGGTACTGTACGCGGTGGTCGACGGCGACCTAGGCGGATCTACAAATGTCCGCTCATTCGGACGTCGACTATCGTAGCCCGACTCCGATTCTTCCTTGGCCGCAACGCTTCTAGTCTTCATATTTAAATCTTGAATCTGCGATCCGGCTCGAAGGACCAGCTGTCAAGGTGGACTGTATAGGTATCTTGAATTAAACTTCATCGGAGATGTCGCTGCGCCCCCGCAAGGGGGCGCGGCATGCGGAACCGAGGCATAGCCCCCTGGCCGCGGAGGGTGTGCGTTGGTCCGTAAAAACGGACCCCTCATTGTATGCGCCTAGTGTCGGCGGTTTAAAAACGTCGGACGCGTTTTAACGCGTCCGTGTAACTGATTGCTATGAGTAAATCTGTAGGCGCGCCACGACGCTAGTACGTTAGCGCCGCTTTCTTCACGACTCCACGGCGGTCAGTCCCCGCCAGGTGAGACCCCCGGTTATCCGGGGGAGGCCCGACGAAGACGACCAGCGACAGTGGAGCCGACTCGACGTTCCTACAGAATAGGTGTTTAGCTCCCGCCCGCCCCGCTCTCAGATCTAGCCGATCACGGTCCGGGCTAAAGAGCTGTCGTGTGTGTGTGAACGGCATTGTATTGTGTGTAACGCCGTTCAGTGTCTACGTGCGTCGCAGCCCGCGCCGCGCCCGTACGTGTGAATTGAATGCCTGTTTAGTTATGAATGTCTGGTTTAATCACGTGACGTGCCTATATTAACTTAGTACACGCCACGCAATAGATGTGTGTCATCTGTAGAGTTCAGTTGAATCGAGTAAGCCGCGTGTAACCTGGATGCGACTTACTCGAGGCGTCCAGTCCGGTGTATGGGGTCACTCGTCCGCTACCAGGTCGCGGGGCAAGGGTCTCGCGTCAGGGGGACGCGTATGCCAGGGCGCTATCTGCTTGACATGAGGCCAATCAGACGCGTCGGCACGCGCGTACATCCCCTTCGCGAGGCGCCGCACGAACTCATCCAGGCTCTCGATCCCGAGGTCCCGCTGGATTACATCGTTCCTCACGAAGCGAGGAGCGTCAACGATAGTCCGCAGCGCAATGCTCTGTTGCGCGCGGAGCAGCTTCCGGCTCAACTCGCTCGTGAGGGCGAACCAAGCGGGGGCGGCGTACGTCAAAATTGGGCGCACGTACAATTTGTACACGCCCAGTTTGACGCGCGCCGGGATGCGGGACGAGAGCACAGGTTTGAGCAGGTTGCGGGCGACCCTACCCTGCGCGGCGACCTTGCGGACATGTGGCCCCATAGTGAGCCGACGGTCGATGGTGACACCCAGGTATTTGACCCGGGGCGACCAATCGATGTCGGCTCCTTGTAGTTTCAAGGGCGGTGGGAGGCGCGCTGATCCGGTGACCATCGCCTGCGTCTTACCCACGTTCACCGAGAGCCGCCATTTCGACAGCCACTCCGGAAGTAGGTCGAGCGCGCGCTGCATTTTGACCGCCGCGTACTTCGCATTAAGCGACGTAGTGATGTACGCGGCGTCGTCGGCATACAGCGCGAGCATCGCGTCGGGAGTGGTGGGGATGTCATCGGTGTAACGTGAGTAACACGTCGGCGACACGCAGCTGCCCTGCGGCACGCCCGCCAGCACCGGGCGCGCGCTAGACAGCGCGCCGTCGACCACCACCCTGAAGGTCCTGTGGGATAAAAAGCTAGAGACCACCATTACAACGCGACGGGGCGCGTCCGAGGTGGCCAGTTTATACAGTAGGCCCTCGTGCCACACACGGTCGAAGGCCTTCTCCATGTCGAGGAATACTGCCACCGAGTATTCCTTCTTGTTTTGCCCAGCTGTGAGGTGGTGCAGTACCCTCGACAGCTGGAGCGTCGTACTGTGCTCCGCCCTGAACCCAAACTGCTCTGGGCGTGGGGCGATATGCGGCTGGAGATGTCGCAGCAGGAGTGCTTCAAACACCTTGGAGACAGTCGGCAGCAGTGTAATGGGCCGATAGCTCTCCGGCTTCTGGGTGTTTTTCCCCGCCTTGGGCAGCATAATGACGCGCCCTTCCTTCCACGAGGCCGGAAAGGCCCCCGTGCGCAGTATCGCCGTGTACAGGCGCGCCAGTGCCGCTACCATTCGGTACGGCAAGTGGCGCAGCACTGCGTTGGAGATACCGTCAGCACCGGGGGCCTTCCTCGGCTTCGTCCTCAGGATGGCGCGTCTGACTGCGCCCGGCGAGAAAAAGACGGGGTCCTCTTCGGGAGCTATCGGCGTGCCGAAATAGTCCCCGAGGTGTCTCTCGACCGCTGCGACATGTTCGACGTCGTCGGTCGGGTTAGGGCGGAACTGACGCTCCAGGTGTTCGGCGAAGACCTCCGCCCGGTCCTCTGCTACATATTTAAGCGCCCCGTCGCTGTTTAGGAGCGGACGCACCGGGGCTGGGGTGTTCGTGAAGTGGCGGCACAGTTTGTGTACCGACGGCCAACTATCTCTAGTGGCGTCGATACGTTCCTCCCAGTCCGCGGCGGTGTGCGCCCGGAGCTCGGCCTTAACCTTCTCCGCGAGACGGTTCAGCTGCGTCTTGAGTGAAGGGCATCTTAACTGTTGCCACTGCTTGCGAAGGCGCCTCTTCTCGGCGATCATCGCTTGTAGGCGCGCCGGCAGGGGCGGCAATAGCACTCTCCCCTGCGGCTGCGTCGTTGTCGCCGCTTCTAAGGCGCTCTGTATGCAAGCAGTGACGTCACAGGCCGTCTGGTCCACGTCCGCGGAGGTAATTATAGGCCGAGTGGGCGTGGTGGTCTCCAGCTCTTCCTCGAACCTCGTCCAGTCCGTTGATCGACGTGGCGCTATGGGCTTCATGAATTAAACTTCAGGCTTCTTGTTTTATTTTCTTCCCAGGACTGGTTAGCTGCTTGGCTGAGTGACGACTGACGACTTTGCAGCTAACCGCCCTCTTTTTATTCCCGTCCGCGCGCAGTGTGAGCGGGCGTAGGTAGCGGGTGGGGTGCGGCGGTGGGGAGCACGTCTCGCCAATCAGAGCGCGTATTTACTCGTGGTTGTGTCGGGCGCTGTCGACAGGTTTATACTTGTCGGAATCGTGTTCCCTACCACCTTACAATAATACCACGTGCAAACTGCACCCGCACCGTACTTATGACTAGAGCATAATACCACGTGCCTTATTTTACATGTACATAGGTTCCTAATTAATTCCTAATTTAAAATCGTTTTTATTGTTTAAGCTTAAATCTAAACCTTAACTAACATTAGTGTCTAAGCTTCGTCGTCCGTAACAATAATTATACTTATCGAGAAAGCAATTCAAATTTTTAAGAACTATCACTAAAATAGAGAATATCCTTACTTTTGGACAGTAAAAATAGAGGGATTTTTAAACGTACAATGAGCGCAAAATAATGACGGAATAATGTCTAAAAAATTTACCATTTGCAAAAACGAAACGTATTTCAATGTCATTTCCATCAAAGTCTTCCATATTTTAATTTCTACATCTTGAGCATCCGTCTTTTGTTGACAAATATGTCCCTTTCTGTCCTATTTGGTACGAAAAAGAGAAACTAAATAAAATGCAATAAATTCGACCATTTTTAAACAGGTATTTGTTTTTGTTATTGCGACTTGATCCAAAATTTGTTTTTCACAAAAATTACAGTAAATCGTAATAAACATGAAGAGGAACACACAGTTGTTTGATTTGTTTTGGGAAGATATATTAGTAACACAGGTTTTACCGAATCTAACTCTAAGAGATTGTTTTAATTTTCGGTGTGTTTCGAAAACCTGCTTGCAAATCATAAATATGTACTTTGCGAAGCTAAAATCGTTGAAGTTGATGAATAAGGGATTCTCGCCTCACACGTTTAATGTAAGTGACCCGTTCAAAATAATATCATGCGTTTCCGAGCAGCCAAATTTACAAAATAAAATGTTTTTTTCAGGTGCTTGCAATTACATGTAGCAAGCTGACTGTGTTAAACTTGAGTCGCTGCACGTCGATTACTGATAACGATTTAATACCGATGTTGATAAGGAACCGGAAATTGGTAAATTTGAACCTGAGTCAGTGTAAAAACTTGTCTGCGAAATGTCTGCAGCCAGTTATTTTATATTGTAATAATTTACAAACGTTAAAATTGGCACGTTGTGCGTGGCTGACGACGGGAGCTGTAGAGGCGATGGCGCTGCACCAGTGCCTGCTGGAGGACGTAGACCTATCATACTGCGTCACAATCTCGGAGAGCTGCATCCTGATATTTGTAAAGAAGTTCCGTTACTTGAAGACTCTAAACCTGGAAGGTAACAAGCAGGTGTCTGATAAGTGCCTGTACGCATTGGCCAAGTACAGCACATCCCTGAAGCTTCTGAACCTGAGTGGATGTACAGACATCTCAGATAAAGGTGTCAAGTATGTATCACAAATTATTCTTATACTATTCTTTGAATACAACCACGTCAACAGTGGCATCTTTACTTTCCATAAACAACTCTACCCTTGAGTACTATACTTAAATATCTCTTGATTACTAAAAATCTGTTACAAATAAACCCGCAAACATCAAACCATCCAAAGGTTGTCTGTAAAAGATCGCATTTAGCGATAAGACCGCCCATTGTGTCACCCCTTGTAAAATTTCAACATTTATATCTGTAATTTTTATGGTGTACATAATAAAGAGTATTCTATTCTATTCTATTCTGCCTACATTTTTTTTCAAATATATTCAAACTACAATAATCCTAATTAATATTATTAATGTGAAAGAGAGTTTGTTTGTTACGCTTTCACGCTAAAACAGCTGAACGGATATGGATGAAATTTGGCACATGGGTAGACCATGACCTGGAGAAGGACATAGGATACTTTTCATTCTGGATTGCAATCAAAGTTGTGGGCAACAACTAGTAATTAATATATTCAGGCCTATTATTGTATTTGGTATGTGAGCATGTTTGTGGTGCTAAATGTTGTAATTTTGTAAGCAGACCTCATACAGATTCTTTACATTTAAGGGTCGGGTAATCGCCGTTGACCTTGGCCATACAAATGTGCGTCGCGCTCATGCCGCGCGGCCGTTCGGTTACATAGGGAATATTTTATTTTAGTAACGAGAGTATGAATATTTGAAATAACATTAACATTAAGATAGCATTATAGAAAATAGTTCATAAAAAAAAAATCATGAAAATGATTTTTTTTTTATGAACAGACATTTTTTATGATCTTAAGTAGTTTGAAAGTAATATCGTTTTTTATGATTTGGGTAGACATTACTTCCTGAATTTATTTCATAAAGCATTTTACTACAATACTAAAATATTCACATATAGAATTGATGTGTTTAAGTTCTAGTCTAACAAATATTTTTTGCATAACTTATTTGCATCATATATGAAGGCGTAATAACAGATTTAAAAGTCGCTAAAATCATATATCTGCGCCTTAATGAATGAGCTAAGTTATTGATGTGTTTAAATGTTAAATGTTATCTATAAATTTTATTTCAAAACACAACAATAACTTAGCTCACACATAACATAACATCACGCCTTATTTCCGCGAAGGGTTGGGCAGAGATGAACCTGTAGTACACCCACATAAAAACATAGCTCATTCATTAAATAAAAATAAACCATGGCCAAAATTGATAGACAACATTAATCTCATATACATATATGAGATTAATGTAGTCTATCAATTTTATTTCAAGTCTCATACATGCCTTGGCCTAAATCAAGTACAAACTTGCACAGTTCTATTATCATCAGATTTTTATTTAACATACTGCTATCTGTTCTATAGTAAAAGAAAAATTGAAGATCAATGTAAAAAAAAATGAATACATGAAAAAATACGCCTACCTTGTCAAAAAGTGTATTACAAAAAATTTAACTAAAAAATTAAAAATAAGCTATGCCCAAAACTGGAAAACTGAAAACCAATATCTTCAGCGAAGTCAGGGGACCTGTAAAGAACTGTTCCAAGGACCGTCCCCCAACTGCAATGAAAGGATTGGTTTTCAGTTTTCCACTTTTGGGTATATTTAGCTTGTTTTTAATTTTTAGTTAATTTTTTTGTAATTCACTTTTTGAGAAGGCAGCCGTGTTTTTTCATGTATTCATTATTTATTTTTTATTTCATACCCTTTAGTGATAAAACGATATATTTGCAAACGCACAAGTGCCACGAAAGATAACTTTTATTTTTTAGGAAATCGATATCGCACAAATAATAACGCGAAACTATTTTTATTTTAGTTTTTAATTGCGATTAAGATCTCTGCGGCGATTTAGTTCTTGCCTGTTATGTATTGTTGTTATGTACTAAGCAAGCTCTAGACGATAATAGTATACGTAGTCAATTATTTATGAAAAAATAACGTATAGGTATTTTTATGAACCATGGACCCTATTTTATTTTATTTTTTTAATTTTCACTAGCCTATGTTACCGGGAATAACGCAACGCTTCTAACGATACTACATATATTGATATCGGTTAAGCCGTTTAGAAGTTATGGTGGAATAAAGAAACTCTCAATCTGCGTAAATATGATCATGTCTCTGCGCATCGGTCGCTTCTAAAGTGGTTGCCCATACGTCAGCGCAGAGAGCAAAGGGCGCTGACCACATTGTTTTCATTTCTTGACTCGCCCTCTTCCCCTAGTTATCTCGCCCCCCACTTTCAGTACATTTACGCGAACCACAGTAGAAACCTACGTTCATCACACAATCGTCTTCTTCAATGTCCCACTCACCGCACTGACTTCATTCACTCTTCCTTCTTCGTTCAGTCTATCTCTCTGTGGAATGCGCTCCCCCAGGAAATCAGGATGGCAACCAACCGATTATCCTTTAAATTCAAAGTTCGCGAGCATATTCGTAAGAAGCTGGCAGTATCATCACAATGGTAATGTTTTCCCATGGTTTGTCTCTTCTGTTTTAGTATATTCGTTTATTTATTAGGTCTTATATTTATGTATAATTAGGTATATATTTAAAGTTTTTAATAGGTATATGTATGTATATCCTTATATTTAAATAAATATTTATTCCATAGTTTTCGCTATTGCACCTACCACTGTTTGTCTCTGCATCACCCAAAGGTTGACTGGTAGAAAATGCCTACGGCTTTAAGTCCGCGTCTGTACATTTGTGTGCTTAAAGTATTAAATAAATAAATAAATAATACCTACATGAACCCTGAAAAAATAACACTCCTTTTTTTGGGCAGTCGTGTAAAAATACATCAACTTTTATTCATTACTAGCTGTTCCGACAAACGTTGTCCTATCCAAATTAAAACATCCCATAGTAAAAGAGGCGTTCAGTTTATCCCGATTTTTTTAATGTCACGGGAAACTTTTCAACGCTTTTTTCCATAAAAAACTAATTCGGACCATAACGAACATTTTAAAACACAAATCGGCCCAGTCGTTCTCAAGTGATACGATTACCATCGAATAACATTTAATTTTTAGGGTTCCGTAGTAAACAAGGAACCCTATAGTTTCGCTATGTCCGTCTATCTGTCTGTCCGTGTGTATATCTGTCTGTCCTCGGCTTAGATCAGAGACTCTTAGTTGTAATTTGGCATGGGTATACATATTAATCACGCCGACAAAGTGGTCAAATAAAATCTTGAAAAATAAATTGCCTTCCCTGCACGAAGAGTGGGAATGGTTTGCAGTTGGAGAATTGACCGAGACGTATATCGATGTATGGGAGAACATGTTTTTCAACTACAATAAGTTTGTTTTTGGGATAAATTCATCCCAACTACGGAATCTTTCATTGCACACACTCGCACTTGACCGGTTTTTATTTATATAGATAGATTTTATTTAAACAAAAATGAATTTTAAAAAAATCCACTTGTTTTCAGAGCTTTAGCCACCCACAGTCCAAAGCTAGAAGGTCTCCTAGTACGAGGATGCATAAAAGTGACAGAAAACAGTCTGAAGCTGATGCGAAACAGGGTGCACCTGGACCGCAGGCCTGTGGACATCGGACCTGTACCTATCTACGTACAGGTGTGAAAGGCATTTTGGTATCATAAGGACAATCAAGTTCAATGTTGATAAATGATTATTCTTCAGGGATTTTCATATTGGATGGATGCAACAAAAACGACTGCCATAAATCATAAATATATTTCAACAAGCTTACAACATAGAGAACAGAAGAGCGACAATTTGAAAATTAAAAAAAAATAAAGATGTCATAGACGTAGTTATCGGCGTATATCACCAATAATTAAGTACCTATGTCTATAACTTCTTGTAAAGTTTACAGAAATATAATTATATTTTCCTGTACGTTTTCCACAACACACATTGATGTCTGGGTTTTTTTTTCTCTGCCTAGCTTTAGCAGGATTAAAAATACATTGGGAGTTAGTAACAAAATCAAAAATAGAACAGAATTATTTTAATTTACAGCTTCAAAAAAATGTAGGGTAACTGCGGCTATAGTAACTAGCCACTCATAACAAAAGAGGTAAAAACAAGGTAATGCAAGAAAACCCATGAATGAAAAGGACAACAAAAAAATCCTGTATCTATTGTATTTTCGTTTTAGTTCACATTACCTTATTTCTACCTCTTTTGTTATGAGTCACCTTCTATAGCACTTACCCTATATGTCACCATAAGATTGTGAGCACCGTTAGTTTATAATCTATCTATATGTATTATTACCGTTAATAAACTGTCGAAAAATTGTGAACATTGTGTAACAATAAAACGCATTCATGTTCAGTAGGTAGTTTATAATATCAATGTCAAATTGTGAATGAACCTGCTCATGTCGACAGGATTCACATAATATGTCCGACTCTATCACCCGTAAAACTGTGAACCGTCCCTGATTAGAGGTCATGGCGGTAGCCTCATTGGTTGCAGTAACTAAGCCAGGGCTACCGGTCCCCCGAACAACTTATTTTTAATTATTTTATTTTGAAATCTTTTTTTTTTTTTGTTTTATTTTGCTGTACCTACCTAATAAGGACGCGTTTTTTACATCGTCCTCACATTTAGTAGTTATAAATTCAACATTATTTGTACTAACCTTTATGTAACTAACTATATAATTTAAAAACCATGGACTTTCTTACCCGTTCTTCTTCCTACTGCGCTTTGGAATGGGCAACTAGCTTCATATTTCTAACTGACCGACTCCTGGACAATACAAAAGTGCCTGTAAATGGTTTAATTGAAAGAAATGCCTTGAGTTTGACAAATGCATTAGGTTAGGTTAGAACTGTGATCAAACGCGAGCGAGCCAAGCGAGCGTAGTGAGCGGTGCCACAAAAATGGCCGGCGAGCGCTTCTTCCAAGTTGGTCGCAGTTACTTGGCTATGTACTATTAGCGCCAGGTGCGTTCGTCGTATGCATGTATGCATAATTTGTCGGTTTCCCATAGAAAGAGTATATATAAACTATCGAAAAATAATGCCATAAATTGTAAATGGTTTGTTGCAGTTCACAAATTGTTCGATAGTTTATAATCTCGCTAGATAGATTATAAACTAACGATGTTCATAATAATACGCTGACTTAAACATCAATAAGAATTCATTTGATTGTCTACAATTCATTCCATACTAAGTACTCTTTCAATGTCTCTACAATTAAGTAGGTACCCAATGTGTAATATGTGTTGTGGCTACACATTAATACAATAATATTATGGAACTAAGATTGTAGACAATTAAATGAATTGAGGTCAATGTATACCTACTATTCATTTTATAAATAGAATTGTTATCTACATGTTTCGCTATGTTCAGTGTGTAACTATGAAATAATTAATGTATTCCTAACTAGTCTTTAGAAAGTGTGTTCAGATATTTATTTTGTTTTGAGAGAATATTGAATGTCTGAGTAAAGCACAATTATTGGTCTATTTGATAATTTAATTGCTTGTTTGTTGATAGTATTATAAGATTTAGGAAACTTTATAAACCGAATTATTTAAAATTATATGATGCCTCCCTATATCTCAAAATGTTGCCTATTTTCTGATGCAACATCCATGCGAAATACCGAGCTCAACATACATAAAGTACGTCCCACCACCGCTGCCGGCGATTAACGAGAAGCGAGTAGAGCTTGCAACTAAAAATGAGTTGGTGAGTGCGAACCACTATTAATATAATATCTCTTTTACTTACACGGGAAGTGCAATCATGTGTACGTTTTATGGGCGAGAAACTTGTTGATAGCTAGTCACTTCCTCGTCGGTGGCGGGACGCCTTCAGCTACGAGTTACTTAGAATGTACGCCCATTCAATGTACACCATATTCTATACGTCGATGGTGCCTAATGGTGCAATTACTGGGTTACTCGACGCTACGCGACAGCGGTACGGCAATTATATTTCTACCGAGCGTTTATTGCTTCGCTGTCGTATCAAGAAACGAGAAAAGGCTATTCCTGAATGTTCTCATATTTTGTTGTAAACCCGGCTACATATCAAGCTATACATTTCCAGTATAAACTGATGCCATATTTTATAGGATTTCTGTAGAATGAGAGGTCAGCTACTACTACTATACTGGAAATGTATAGCTTGATATGTAGCCGTGTCTACATATTTATATATTAATCTTAACCTATTGACCGCCACGTCAAAAAAGCAAAAACGTGGGCTCGCCGCCAAGAATTATTGCTTAAAATCTATCATGTAGTCGTGACCGTGGCGTGCTGGGCACATTTTGGTCTGTCATCTATACATGACTGTGGCGGTCAAAAGGTTAAATTATCTAAATGTAACTTTGTTAATATAGATATACCTAAGTGATAAATGAATTTTATTTCTGTAAGTAGGTTTGTACAAATACTTACACGTCAATCATATTATTAAAATAAAGCTAGATATAAGGTCTTATTTCAAGTGTGCCAACATTTAGGGTCTTTGAATTCTGTGTTATGAAAACTGGCCCTAATAATCAACCTATACTGTTCCCACTGCTGGGACACAGGCCTCCTCTCTGTGAGAAGGAAAATCGCCAAAAATATAATAATAATAATAATAAAAAAATGGCCCTGACTAGTGCTAAATATAACTTAGATACCGAGAGATTATCTGCTGCATTGCAATGTCACCCAACTGACGCACTTATTTAGTATTGCTGTAGGCCAGTATTAAGGCCTGCATAGTCATGATATATAATGTTATCAAATGGAGATGCATTAGCTATGGTGCAATTTAATCATTATTTTTTAACTTAAACATTCTACTTTATTTGGTACCTAATATGTTAACCTGCGGTTCAACGGCCGATAGTTGATAAACCTACTTTGAATTTATATTTTACCAAAATAAGGTTTTAGAAAGTATAATTTTAGAGAATAGATTTGTTATTATTATGTATGAGGTAAGATTAACTAATATTTGTTCCAAAAGTATCTGAATGTATGAAAGTGTAAACAAACTAAATGGCACTACAAATTGGCTTCCACAGGTACTTTTTCTGATCCATTTGTTTACATTTTCTATAAATACTTTAGGAACAGACTATAGTATCGTCACGGTTGTAAATCTTCAGCTTCAGAAGATAGACAAGAATTCTGTGATTCTTTCGACTATTTCGTAGTATATTGTGTGCAATATTAGAAGTTTTGTTTATTGAAGTGAAGTTTGAAACTCAAAGTATATGAGTGATGTTTGAAAGGGCTGGTGTTTAATTATATTTGCTAGAATAGTAGCCACATTAAAATCATGTAGACATTTGTGGACTTATTATTGCAAGAAATATGATAAGTAATGTTAGGTAACTATTTATGTAATACCCACTGCTTAAAATCGTGTAATAAATTTACTATTTATTATAATTGAATGGAATGATTAGTCCGGAGTAAAGTCGAATTATTAATTCTCTGGAGTAATTTGACATGTGCTAGCTGTCACTTTGTGTAATAAAATGGTCGTATTTATCGTGTATTCCCGTTCGTCCCCACGACTTCGTCCACCTAGGGGGACGAACGGGAATTCTTTATTTTTTTTCCCGATCGTCCCACTGATTTTGTTGGTGGGACGAACGGGAATTCTTTATTTTTTTTCCCGATCGTCCCACTGATTTTGTTGGTGGGACGAACGGAAATAATTTATTAATTTGTTTTGAGTCCCATTGGTCCCACAAATGTAACAATGTTATCGGCACTCTTTTGTTGAGTAGTGGCATCGCCGGTGCATCTCGCCCGAGCCATGTAATATTTATACAGAACAATTTATTTTGCAAAATAATTATTAAATCCAACCAAGTAATTTGAAAAGTAAACTGTAAAACAACACATTTCACATTTGCACAATATTATTTAGGGGGACGAATGGCACTAATCTAAGAACATATTCCCATTCGTCCCTCTAAAATCCCGTGTGGGACGATCGGCAACAAATTCCGTGTATTCCCGTTCGTCCCCCCGACTTCGTCCACCTAGGGGGACAAACGGGAATTTAAAAAATAATACTCAATTTGTTGCCGATCGTCCCACACGGGATTTTAGAGGGACGAATGGGAATATGTTCTTAGATTAGTGCCATTCGTCCCCCTAAATAATATTGTGCAAATGTGAAATGTGTTGTTTTACAGTTTACTTTTCAAATTACTTGGTTGGATTTAATAATTATTTTGCAAAATAAATTGTTCTGTATAAATATTACATGGCTCGGGCGAGATGCACCGGCGATGCCACTACTCAACAAAAGAGTGCCGATAACATTGTTACATTTGTGGGACCCATGGGACTCAAAACAAATTAATAAATTATTTCCGTTCGTCCCACCAACAAAATCAGTGGGACGATCGGGAAAAAAAATAAAGAATTCCCGTTCGTCCCCCTAGGTGGACGAAGTCGTGGGGACGAACGGGAATACACGAAATAAATAGGTAGGCTATTTTTTGCAGGGGTACTTACCTCCTTGTGTCTACAGGCGTTATGAAAATAAATCTTTAATAAATTTTACTTTTATTGGTGTACGTTATTTGTGTGCTACGAAATAGAAATACATTTTAATGTAAATAGATGTAATGTAGGTACATCTACTTTATTTTGTAGGTATCGTACATGTAAGTTCTAAGTGTTCGTACCGTTTGAACTATATTTTAGATGTAGGGAACATCATAATGTTTCGAATATGTGGATAGATAGAAATACCATTGATTTTTGTGACTTTTTGTTTTGATCTTAAGAGGCCTGTGCATAATAATTGTCACATAGTCTTATTGATACTATAAACTTTTTGAAGTTCTCTATTAACTTGATATTACTGTCTTAGTGGTGGCTGACCTAATTCCCCAATATCTCCGCCTTACCCGGGTACGTAACCCACGCTTTCTCCTTTAATAACAAGAATGAAGGTGGTGTTGCTTATAAAATATATATTAAAGATATACTAAAGATTTATTGAAGTGTTCTGTAGAAATCCCTTCTTTTAATGATGCAAATCGCCTGGTGCTTAAATTTTCTGACATGGTTGAACTTATCGCCCTATACCGAGCTCCCTCGTTTAAGGATTTATCACCTTTCCTTTCTAGTTTGGATGATCTACTAAGCCAGCTTGAAGTTTATAAAACAATTGCCAATCAGCCTCGACTCTAATGCTGATGAATATTTAAATACTACAGCATCACATGCGATGCTTCCGGTACACGCTTTCCCCACCAGACTCGCGAACTGTCTCGACCTTGTTTTACTTAGATCACCCTCCACCGCCACAACTTTGGTACTGGACTGTCTAAAATCATTTCCCTGTTCTTCTTTTGTGCAACCAATATATGACAACAGCTAATGCAATAATGGAATCTTCCTAGACTTATGCAAAGCCTTAGACACCGTCTCTGTCTCACAAATTTTTGTCCAAGCTGGAAAGCATTGGTATTCGCGGTATTGTGCACGACATCTTCCACAGCTACCTGCAAGACCGCCACCAGGTAGTTAAAATAGAAAGCTACACTAACAAAGAAGAGAAAGTTACTTTTGGTGTCCCTCGGGGAAGTTTTCTTGGACCAACTCTCTTCCTCATTTACGTGAACGAACTGTGCCAATTATCTTATCCTAACTCTAAAATCGTCACATATGCCGATGATACAGCTCTTATAATTCACGGCAAAGATTGGTGTGATACTTTCCGTAAAGCGGAGATGGCTCTCAGAAATGGTCATGGTCATGAAATGGTTAAGTACAAACCTCCTCACGCTCAACAACACAAGACGAAGTTTGTTCCCTTTACCTTAGGCATTTTAAGCCAGTCACCCATTTCCTTGGAAATTAAAGCCCACGAGTGCACACTCTCCAACTCTTCCACTTGTAACTGTACACTCATCGATGCAACCGACTGCATCCGATATCTCGGAGTAATCATTGACAACCATTTAAACTGGAAAAAGCAGATCAACCCCACGGTGACACGAGTGCAAAGATTAATTTACATCTTTAAAAAACTTAGGGTGGATACTGACTTCAAATGGTTGATAACTGTCTAACTTGTTCTCGCTCAATTGGGTATTACGTGAACAATGGTAGTCTTTAGGTATTGCGTGACCACGTGGGGTGGTGCCCACAAAACAACCATGCTGCGACTAGAAAGGGCACAGAGAGTCGTACTAAAGGTCCTATCTAAAAAACCAATCATTTTTGTTCTTTACTCACTTTGCAGTTTTTACGGTTAGGCAGCTCTTCGCACTACATACTACTCTAAAAACGCATGCCCTTCGACCCAACCTACAGTACTGCGAAACGCCTCTCCGACAGAGTCTGTAAAATTGTGCCCCATAGTGCAGCAGTGGCGAGAAGAACTTCAGGTTCATAAGCTCCAAGATCTACAATAAAGTAAATACGAGCAACGTTATTTACCGCTTACCTAGAGACGCTTACGTATTGAGTTTAAGGTTGACCGACTGGTTGAAAACTATCATATGATGCTACTGAAAAAAATGTAGAAATTTATCTCGGCTTAGGGCGTTGTCGCTGGGGGAAGGCAGCAAGGGACAGGCAGGTTCGGATCAAGATTAGTTATTAGGGACGAATTTAAATATTTCTTTCAGTGTTCAATTGGAGACACCGGTTCAGTGAAACCACCAAAACCGTGTTTTGGTTTACCGACTACGGTGTAGCAAAAAGGAGGGTTATGATTTTGACCGGTATATATGTATGTATGTATGTTAATCTGTTCCCTCATAACTTCTAAACAACTTATCATAATTTGACAAATGAGGTATCGGGGTTGGAATCGTCTTGTTCGTCCGTTGATTATAGACTATGTGACGTTACATTAAATGAGGATTAGGGGCCATAAGTTCTGTCACATAGGTAAAATTTCGAATTTAGAATGCAAGCCGAGGAAAATATTATGGGCATTCGAAATTTGAATATATAAAGAAAAAAAACAAAGGGTTTCTGGAATTTTGTTTATAGTTTAGAGTCACAGTAATTGCATTGCATCGTTGCGGTCACGTGCCAACTGAGATTTTCAAACTGCTGAAAAATTCCACTGAGATTTAATTATCGTACCTACTATCAAACGATTCAGGGAAGATTCATGATTAGAAGATAAACAAAGGAGCGGTCGACCTCGTACTGTTCGGACTCCAGCAGTCATCAAAGCAGAGAAGGCGCGAATCTAACGAAATCCTGTCCGCAAGCAAAAAATTATGGCTCTAACGCTATGGCAGATGGGACTAAGCAGAACTACTGATAAAAGGGTGTTAAATGAAGACCTAGGACTGCGTGCTTGTAGAAAAAAAAACAGCACAGATGTGCTGTTTTTTCTGATTTTCTTCAGCCGTGCGTTAAGGTGATCCTTAACGCACGGCTGAAGAAAATCAGACTCGAAAGAAGCCGGGTTTTGTTAAGGCGGTACGCGGGAAAAAAATAACGCGACGCGCGCGCTTTTTTCGGACGAAACATTTTTTAATGTTGAAGAGAGTTTCAACAAACAAAATGATAAAGTGTATGCACACTATAGTGAAGAAGCGAGCAGACGTGTGCCACGTGTTCAGCGTGGTCATCACCTTTCGGCATTCATGGTTTCTTATTTGGGTCCAACGGAAGTGTTTTTTTGTGAGAAAAGGAGTGAAAACCAGTGCCCTCGTATATCAAAACACAGTCCTAACAAACATTGGAACAGTGGAACCTCTTTCACAATGTTCGAAAACAGGCACTGGGTATTCCAGCAAGATTCTGCGCCGGCTCATAAGGCCAAAAGTACCCAAAATTGGCTCACGACCAGTGGAACCGATTTTATCAGGCATGAGGATTGGCCCTCATCCAGTCCAGACTTGAATCCCTTGGATTACAAAATATGGCAGCACTTAGAGGAGAAGGTCTTCGCTAAACGTTCATGTCAACATCGGCGACTGCTTTAATCCCCTGATTAAAGCAGTCGCCGATGTTGACATGAACGTCGTGTGTGCTTCGATTGATGACTGGCCTTGCAGATTGAAGCCTTGTATCGAAGTAAGAGGAGGACATTTCGACATAATTTTTTTTTAGGAAAGAGAAAGGGCTTAGCACATTTCAAAAATATATATACATCGTTAGCTGTTGCTCGCGGTTTTGCTCGCATGCACCCGATGTACAAGTTAACGAGTTATAGTCGACCAACTTATATTTGCAGTTGGAGAATTGACCGTGGCATATATCGATTTATGAGAGAACATGTTTTTCAACTAGAATGTTAAGTTTGTTTTTGGGATAAATTCATCCTAACTTCCCAACTACGGAACCCTTCATTGTGTGTGGTCCGACTCGCACTAAGCCGGTTTTTTATGTAGTTTACTGCACCAATAACAATTTCTAATACTTGGTTCAATTCAGAGGTCAGTGATTTTGACGCAAGCGCTTCCCTATGGATGATGCAATGTGTTCACATAGCATGCGATGTTTTTTTATTAATGAGGGCTTGTCCATACCTACCAGTCATTGTATCTATCGTTAATTTAATAAAACCAGACAAAATAGTTGTCATTTAAAACGCAAAGAAACTTTTTTATGACTTGGCAGTATGAAGTACCTACCAGGGTCAAATGACACATGATGAAAATTAAAAAAAAAGTTTCGTGGCGGGAATTAGCTATTCTCTTCTTCAATTTTGCAACATTTTTGAACAGTGAAAAGCGATTAAACTAAAACATTGAAACATTAATGTGACGAAGAAATACACTCTTGTCTAACACGCAAATGGAGCAGAATGCGTAAAACGTGGTTGAAGAAATATTACCGCCGAAATCCAAGCAACTTTATCTCAACGCGTACGACAATTTCAGGCGTTGGAGATCAGACAAACAAGTAAATATATTATATACTTTATGCCTGTTTCATTCAGTCTCGGGATAAAATGGCTTCTTTTATGCACTAGTTGTACAATCTCACATTCACAACCTCGGAAAGATTCTTCTTATTATCCGAAATCTGGTTGCAAAAGTGCATCATAACCGCTAGCGTAAAAAGATTTTTTTTTTAAATTCGAACCTTTTTATTCAATAATTTTCTATAACGCCAGTCCACTGAAAATGCATTAATACTTATTTCATGTCAGTGCGCCAACCTTATTTTTAGAATAATCGCACTGGCCAGCACGACGACTGCATGAAAAAAAATACTTTTTTTAATTTTTTTTCTCTTTATTCAATTCACTTTCCATCATTTTGGTTTGTTTTTGATAAAATCGTAAGGAATCATAAAATATGAGCGAGTCCAGCAGCCACGAAGATAAATTTAACACTTGCAGAGTTAGTGCAAGCGGTACATAATGCCCAACTGAGTTTTGGAAAAATTGCGCGAAAAGTACGTAAAAGCGTACAATTTGTTTGGAGACTATAATGCTATCATACTTCATTGAACATCTACCATAATTAGCCTACAACGTTCCCCCTTCTGGGACACAGGCCTCCTCTCTGTGAGAGGGGAGGGCCGGCCGTTACCACTGGGCCACCAATGCTCATCGAAATCAAGCACACTGGAGTATTATATACTCGATGATAAAAGCCACGATCAAAACAAAAAATGATAAAGCATTTTCCCCGCTGTAGTGTGGTGAAAAGTTGTGTGTTTCGCTCGGCAGCAAAGTTATTATGCGTCTCGTACCTTTGATGTCAAGACAAGTACTTGCGCCAAAAAACAACTTTGCAGCCTTGCTTATCAAATAACTATACTAGTATTATATAGAGAAAAGATTCGATTTTTTGTTTGTAATGGATAAACTCAAAAACTACTTCACTGATTTAAAAAAATCTTTCGCAATATAGAAAGCTACATTATCATCGAGTAACATCGGATGTATGTTTTTTTTTTTAATTAGATATCCCTACGAAAATTTCAATAATGTAACGCAACGCAACTTATCAAAAATTTGTCTATGTCATTATTTGGCGTGCGCTGCGAAATTATTGATTCTGAACATGTAGTACATTATTATAAGTAGGTATCACATGAAATAATGTACTACATGTTTAGAGTACCGACTCATCATTACCCATAAAAAATCCGTGAGGTTATGTCTAAATAAATAAAAAGATCGCAATCATTCGTTTTCGAAAACTATCTTTTAAACGGGATGGAGTATTGAACTTTGTAGGCGAAGATACGAAGCCCACGCGGACGAAGTCGCGGGCGAAATGCTAGTAATATATATTGTGGCGATGGAGACCACATCTGGCCCTGGCAAGCATCGCAAGATACCCGACTCAGCCCACTATCAACCTCCAGTCTCCGGAGGAGAGTGATGTGGCTGCATCTACATCGCCACATATTCATAGTGATGTTCAGAGAATAGCCGTGGTCGTATGACACCTACCCTAACAAAACAATACCAGCCACTCAGAAAGTAATGCGAAAAAAAGTTTTTATGTAAGAGAGACTGACCAGTTACAATATATTTTGCAAATATGATAATTTTTAAGTAAAAATAGGTACGTTCCAATTTAAAAATTTTCCTCCACATTGGTGCCGATTCCCTTGTTTACAAACAAAACTAAATTTAAGTTCAGTGCATCTTATTCTTTCTATTTCATTAAGAAAAGGACAGAAGATAAATTTTAGTTTAGTCCTGTCATATTAATCAGCGCCTGTCACTGCTCCATACAAGTATAGACGTGATTAAAAACTTGCCTACTAAAATTACGTTAATTTACGTCAAGCGCTGATTAATTTGACAGGACTAAACTAAAATTTATCTTCTGTCCTTTTCTTATCGAAATAGAAAGAAAAAGATGCACTGAACTTAAATTTAGTTTAGTTTTTGAACAAGGGAATCGGCACCATTGTTTGCGAGCTAATTTAAATTAACGTGTCTCATAAAAAAATAGGTCTGCGCCGGGAACGTTTTCGCGCTATTATTTTTTACGATTTCAAAGGTCGCCTGAAACCGGACGAATCGTACGATAGACTTCAAATGGCATTTATAGATGAAGGCCCTCCTAAGGCAACCGTGTATCGTTGGTAGGTATTACGAATTCAAGCGCGGCCTACTAACTTTGGGGGATGAAGAAAGGTTACGGAAGAAAACGTGCTAGCAGTGAAAAATTTAATCCATCAATAGGCGAGTTACGTATCAAGAGATTCAGCACATACTGCAGGTTGGATCGGGAAGCGAAATTCTACACGTGCAACTTCGCGTGGGTGCTTACAACCTCACCGATGCTCAGAAGCAGGCCCGGGTGGAATGGTGCCGTAATATGAAAAACAAATCTGAAGCAAGTAAACACGAGTCGAGCACTCGTGTTTACGACATCATTACAGGTGATAAGTCTTGGATTTATCAATACGATCCAGAAACGAAGCGCCAGTCGATGGTGGTGTTTCAAAACGAATCAACGCCTACCAAAGTGAAGCGATCAAGAAACGGGGGGAATATTTTGATCGCGAGCTTTTTCAATTTGACTGGCTACTTGGTGTCAATTCCTTTACGGAACCAAAGAAGCATCAACGCTGAATGGTATACCAAATGCTTGGCAGAAGTTTTCTATGTTGTGAGCAACAAGCGACCAAACACATTACACAGGGCTCCGCGGGCTACTGCTCCACCACGACAACGCACCTTCGCACACCGCGCTCAAAAAGCAGGACTTCCTGGACAGCACGCCGGTCAAACTCCTGGGTCACCCTCCCTACAGCCCTGACCTAGCACCGTGTGACTTCTTTTTATTCCCGAAAATTAAAAACCTGCTCAAAGGGATATAATTTTCGTCACCGGAAGATGCGCTGTCAGCGATCGAACAGGCTGTAAACGAGGTGTCTGCAGCGGACTGGAAAAAGTGTTTCGAAAACGGGTTCAGATCAGATTTGGGCATTATTCGAATAACTTGTTAACTGGATATATTCGAATAAAATTTTATTTGCAATATAATTATTCGCGAATAATTCATTCACAAATAAATTATTCGTAAATAAATTTCCTACGAATAAATTATTCGTGATTTTATTCGTTATTTTAAATCATTTTTGAAAATTCATATGTAACACTGGACTCTACGGATGACACCTGTGTTACCAAGGCTGCTCACTTTTTGTCCTATTGTTTATGAAAGATAAAGCGATAAGACGAATTGGTGCCAATCGTATATCGTCAACTGCCTGCCTGATTTCCGGAATTTAATGAATAATAGCGGCACAAGAAAGGGATCATTACAATACGAGAGAGCGAGACTTGTATTTAAGAGAAAGAGAGAGAGAGCACTTATCAGTTGTGGTCACAAAAGAATTATTTTGTTTTTGTAAATTGCTAATATTCTGGGTACCTAAAATTATTATATTATTATAGTATTTTTTGATTTCAAATCAGACTCTGGAAGCGAAGCTGACATACAAAAGCAATCACCAAAAACCAGGGCTGATGTAATAGTATCTCAATATTTTGCTGAAGAAGATCGTACTTTCAATGTTTTAGATCGCTATCCTGAAATAAAAACTATATTTCAAAAATACAATACCTACACCATTGCCTTCATCTGAATCAGTAATCAGTAGAACGCGTTTTTTCTTACTCCACTATTATAAACCTGCCAAAGTCAAGCAGATTGTCTGACATGTTTGAAGAAAGAGTAGTGATGAAAACGAATATTAAGAAATAATCATAACTGTAAATACATGATAATTGAAAGCAAATAAATATTTGATTTAAATGCCATTATTCCTTGTTTTATTTATTAACCGACTAACGAATAATTTATTCGTCATTCGAATAATTTTTCTTTGAATAAAAGAAATTATTTATTATTCGTGAATAACGAAATACCAATTTATTCATTCGTTATTCGTCATTCGAATAAATTTTGCCCAACTCTTGTTCAGATGCATGAAACTTTGTATAGAGGCTAGTGGAGAGTACTTTGAAAAGATTTAATAAAAAATATTTACATAAAGAACATTTTATTAAATTTTCGCAAGACTTTCTGAGTGTCCCACGTACATTCACGTACTGAACATCACTAGGAATATGTATTAAAGACATTAAAATATATTACGTGTAAGTTGTTTATTTAATAGACGATTTCTGATGAAATTATTCTTGTTTCATACTTTTTAGACCGTATTTTTTTCGTTAAACCAATTTATTCATTCGTTATTCGTCATTCGAATAAATTTTGCCCAACTCTGGTTCAGATGCATGAAACTTTGTATAGAGGCTAGTGGAGAGTACTTTGAAAAGATTTAATAAAAAATATTTACATAAAGAACATTTTATTAAATTTTCGCAAGACTTTCTGAGTGTCCCACGTACATTCACGTACTGAACATCACTATGAATATGTATTAAAGACATTAAAATATATTACGTGTAAGTTGTTTATTTAATAGACGATTTCTGATGAAATTATTCTTGTTTCATACTTTTTAGACCGTATTTTTTTACAAAACAGTGTCGACACAGTTTATGGTTTGTCTCTAGATTAATGAACAACCTTTAGTTTTATAACAGCCGAGTTTTGGTCGTAAGTTGAAATGGATAACTTTAGTTTTTCGAAAATATTTCAAAGCTAGACGCCCTAAATTAAAACAAGTAATCAAAAATAATGAAACTTTCCTCCTAGTATGACGCCCCCTGGAATGTTTGGCTAAATGTCTACATATTAAGAGATTAAAAGCCCTGTCCCTTTCGTCAAATTAGCGTATTTTGATGTTTGTGTAAAGGAACTTCAAAAATAAAACTAGTGTTTTTCACAAAATTATATTTTGTGTGATAACACCTGCTACATGTTTCTTACTGTTATTGTATTTACAATATTTTATATACTACACATTAGTAACAAATAACATTCATAACCTTAGAGGAGCAGATCTTACAAAATAACTTACGGCGAGCGGCGACGACCGACCGCGACCGAGCGACCGCCGCGCGCGGCCGACGCTTACCTAGACCTAGACGTGCAAGAGGACGAAACTAAACACGACAACTAAAAATACTTAAACTCGTAATTATAGTAACCGTAAGTGTTAATAACATTTGGCAATAAATTACTGGGATAACACGAACATAATCCTTAAGCGAAGCGGTAAAACAAAGTTATCATCGCAAATATAAAACGTTAAAACTACCAGTGTAAAAAGAATATAAAATATAAAAAAACCTCCGTCTATTAGGCCTGTTTACGTAAGTAACCACGGAACGTCGCCCGGGTGAGTCCTGCACTCCTCCAACTTGTCAGCGCACTATCACATTGATCAAATTAAAAACCGTATCTTACAAATACACTAAGATTATTAGCTCTATATGTATACAGCCTTGTTATAATCCAAAGCATTACATTTACAATATGTTACACGGAAGTCAAGCAGACAGACGGGACGTGAGAGGCACTTTAGAACAGATGCAGACAAACTAGGATCCTACGGTAAATTATAATTACACAACGGCGACTGTACACGAGCTACACAACACAAATACATCAAAACGTAAACACCATATACATATAAAATACGAGTTCCGAACGATTCTTTACATCTGAAGTACAATCTGCGATCAGTAAAAACATTGCACTTAGTTCAACATAACCAAAGACTTAACATTAGATTGTTTCTTTGGAAATCGAGAATATATTAATTTATGAATCAAGCACGCGCCATGGGGACTGATGGGGACTGGAATCCTCGGATATCAGTTGCCTCACACGGGCTCAATGCTTTAGTCGTCACAATACAAAACAAAGCAGATTACTATCAGAGTACATTCATTATTGCACTATCATTATGCTACTTTTTAGTGACGTAGTCATTATTATTATTATTATAAACAGATTTAAATACATTTTATCTGCAATTTTGTACTTTTATTCAGCTTACCGGGTACTGCTCTTTATCAACGACAAACAAAACGTGATTTACATACATATTATACAAAAACAATAACAGAGCTGCCACTGGACCGCCGTAACATAACGAGACACTCGTGCGGGAAGGCAAGGCAACAGAAGTGGTGTTCATGTTCATCTCGATTAACATTACTCTATATACAATACAACTAGCACTTAACGTCAGAAAGCAAATGTTTATTTGTACTATGCTATGCTTAAATATAATACACTCCAATCGCGTTCGGTGAACGTCGGGGGTCCCCGCGGGCGGCCGGCTCTGCGCGCGCCGCTACCGCCGCATGGTGGAGTTGAGCGTCTGCATGGCCAGCGGCGGCGCGTTGATGTAGCCGTACGCGTACACGTTGGGCTGCTGCGCGCGCGGGTCGGCGCCGCCGTACTGCACGCCCGGCTGCACGTTCATCATCTGCAGGTTGTTGAACTGCTGCTGCGGCGGCACGCGGTACCCGTTGAGCCCGTAGCCGCTGATGATGTGCGAGTTGAGGTTGGGCGACACGCGCGCGCCCGGCGCCATCTGCATGTGCTGCATCGGGCTCAGGTTGCCTGCAACACGCCGTCGGTAGCCATTGTTCATTAGTCTGGCAGCAGTACGCGTCATATACGAACGATAGTGGAAACATGTGCCATGCATCACACAACGATAGTCTTCTATGGAAGAAGATATCTTGATAGGAGACGCATGTGTCACTGTTGCATGTTCTTAGAAGACGGTGGCTACAGAGCGCAGCGACTGTGGAACCATGCCAGAGCATATTTTACTCTATATAGTATAATTTATAAATAAATCTGTGGGACTTATGCCTCAAGATGCTTTTGCAGTTCAGCAGGCTTAGCATGACGCTCTCTATTTCTTCGTAGAATAGACACGGCTGTTTCTATACAAAGTGACATTTCGTTTATCAGTTTTTGACATCTCACCGTAGAAATCCTTCTACAATCTGTCATCTTGTCTTTCGTTTCTAACGATCTTTGTCTAGGTCCTTTTTTATGTAGAAAGATTTCTAAGGTGGGATGTCAAAAAAGGAGAAACGAAATGTCACTTTGTATGGAAAGAACCGTGTCTATTCTTCGAAGAAATAGAGAGTGTCATGCTAAGCCTGCAGGAAGTGTAAGCAATCAATCCAATGAATCAATACTTTGAGTAGGATTTTATATACGTACACATGTTAGATTAACACGACACTCTTAAGAGTTCATGCACGAAATCCACTGATTTTGATCAATTTCGTTCATTGTTTGTGAAAAACGGAAAAGAATTTAAACAATATTATTTTTGATTTGTAAAGTCGAGTTTTTTGTTTTGCATGTGGGTGAGAGATTTTTCTAATAAATTAAGAATTCATGTAAAATCGCTAAAATTCACATCAAACAAAATACGCGAGACTGAAGTTTGTTTTACAAGAAACTACTTGTGATTTTGAATATTAAAAATATCATCAACAACATTAGCACGGTCCACTTGCATGTTTGAACCACGTTTTTCAACTTTGATATAAAATATAGCGGAAAAATAATGTTGAAAAATCATATTTATCGAAAAGACATGTATTTTTTCCTAATATGTAGCAAACCATTTCATGGAATTTATAAATCACATATTAGTCTTCAGCTAACCTTGAAATAAAATAAACGATATTTTCGAGAGCGCAAAAGTAACTATTAACAAGTGCTGTGATTGACACGAATGGTGTAGCACCACAAAAACTGTACTTTTATAGTCACAGACTTAATGTTTCAATTTTTTCAAGCTTTCTCACAATAATATTAAAAAATTGTCAAAATAGGGTTTTTTCGTGCACGGAGCTTTCAAAATCAATCAAAATCAAAGTCATTTATTCAAACTAGGCTGAGAATCAGCACTTTCGAACGTCAAAATTACATAAGACAGTCCCCCAAAACGCCCGCCCTTCACCACTTCCTAGTGCTTTAGCTTTAACACGAACAGCCTCTTAATAATAACATAATAGTAATACTGACTTGACGTGTTCCTGGTATTTCTAGGCGAGTCGAGCTGGTTATGCGGCGGATAATACTTGGCGGCGGCGGCGTGGTAGTGTCCGGCCGGCGCGGCGGGTGGCGTGCTCGACTGCTGCCCGTACTGTAGAAAACAACTAGATTCGAAATACTGAAAGACCACAAATATGTGTCATGAAAATGTTGGAGCAAGACAGCATACTTGTGCCCAGGTGTATGGTGATGATATGATTATTAAGTACACGTTTTAGTACAACGCCATGACAGTTTGGAAATATTTTCATGACACTTCATCAATATTGGTTTACTACAATCTATTTCTGTTTTTGTTGCTTGGTAAGTAATAGCAAAAATATCCTCCACCATTCCAATTTCACGCTAAGCTTTCTTAGACTCTTCTTATTTCATGCATTTATAATATTTGTAAAAAAAAAACGCGTATCACCCTAAGGTAGATTTCTCTTTGCGACACTTGCTTTGTTTGATAATAACTCTTAGATTAAGGCGCTGACAAGACCCAATTGACCAAAATAGACTTCTCTTAAGAAAAAACATAGCCAAATCTGTAGTTTGTGGTAGCGGAAAAAATATATGTTAATTTTGAACATATTTCCCAGAACTTAGTTGTTACCAAAATACGTATTGAAAAAAAAAATCTCGATACAATCTAATGTGAAACTAACCTTGAGTTCTAATCCAAAATATCTGTATTAAATATCAAAATACGTTGCGTATTTAATTAATAACAAGAACATCTTATTTGAATGCAGAACTTGGTTGTTTTTTATTTTCGATTACTCAACTCAGTTTTGAGTAAATAGATAATTGTTTCATATTTTGCAATGAATTACAAGCATTGTGGCATCGCGCTTCTCTTTCTTTTCTATGCAATCTGACAGTGACCGCGATTTAGGTGTTGTCAGCGTCTTAAAGGGGAGAGTCGTGCTCGTGAAAATTTGAGGGATAAATAAAGACATTCTGTGCTTAGCACGAGGTTGATATCCATATATGTGAAAAAATAATGCTGATGACATGTTAGAATACATTCGCAGTGTGTTCTGCCGTTCTATTTTGTAAAAATCTCACAGGTGAAAACTTCAGTAAACTGAGCTGATATTCTACCAAATGCTAGGGATTTATTATTAGGGCACTTCATCTATGTTTTCACGGTGATATTTTTACAGCTTAGATCCGGCGGTTTCAGGCAGCGGTTACCTGGTGCGGCGGGTGGTGTTGTGGAGCTTCAGCCATCTGCTGCAGCTTGGCGAGCGAGCAGGAGGGCGGCCAGGCGCCGGCGTGGTACTGCTGCTGCTGCTGGAAGCTCAGGTAGCCACCCTGGTAGCCGCCAGAGCCCGGCCCGGCCGCGCCAGAGCCCTGCATCACTGCCCCGCCGGCCGCTGCGTCCAAAAAACTCGCTATATTTATCATAGCAAGAATTGTGTGTTTTAATAAGGAGGAAATGAAAACAAAATAAAATAACATCACGCCTGTTTACATAAAAGAGGTAGGCTGAGGCATTTAACACACTCACATTTTGTTAGTTGTAGAATGTAATAAAGGGAATTTATGACTTAGCTACATTTAGTTTTAAGATTTAATACAGGGCGAGTTTGAGTGGAGGTTGCCATTATGTGGGCACAGTACCGAAATAACTTTGGAATTATTTTATAAAGGCTGATGAACTCAGTTTCTCATGCTTGAAAATCTTATCCAAAATCACATTTTTTGCTTGCAATTATTAAACCCCAAGATGGGCATAATGCAGTTTCGCGTGACAAGTATTGAGCTGCAGGAGGACAATAATAGGCCGGTTATAGTGCATAGTACATCTATCATGAGTTGTTATCGAAAAATTATTTCTCGTTATGCTTGCACCATGAGTTTTACGGAGTCATACGCAGACGCTAAGGTAAGCTTGATAGATCTTGTCGTACAGCTAACTTCACTACTTATGTTTTATTTGATTCTTTCTCAGTAACAAGAAGAGAGAAAGAACGGCTCATACGCTCATAAGACAGCGAATATCACGAAATAATCCGACTAAATAGAGAGGTTGGCGGCTGGTGGACTACTTATGGTATTTAGTTGTTGTTGAACTTTTTAATCTACGACAGTGAAAATTTGTAATTTTGTTTACGTTGTCCGCAGCATTTAGAGTATAGAGAAATTAAAATTTGTGTATTAGTTGTAATTAAACTCTGTGTTGAGTTCAATTCTGCAAAATTATTGAATTATAAGCACAAATCTTCAAACGTTTCTTTAGAGTCTGTAAAGGTGGCCACTAACATATTTCATGCTAAATAATCTCTTTCATTCATATTTCGACTTTAATAGACTCAAAAACGTATATAATTTTAATGTAAACATGTTTCACAAAATGCTAGTGAGCTACGTAACTACTACCGCAAGCGTATTTTTTGATAGCTTCTGTCAAATTAGTAACTCATGGTGCCGTTTTGTATGGTGACAGCTGAAAAACGTAAGTGACTATCGAATAGATTACGTTAGGCTTCTTACCTATCGAAATCTATAATGCTCATGGTACGACTTTTAATTGTTTCTGTGAGCACTAGGGGCGCTGTACAATATCGCCTACATATAAGTAACGTAGCCGCGAGCTCGGCCGCTGGCGGTGGGAGGGCTACTGACCGTGCGGCAGGTGCGCGGGCGGCGAGTACTGACCGTGCGGCAGGTGCGCGGGGGGCGAGTACTGACCGTGCGGCAGGTGCGCGGGCGGCGTGGCGCGCGCGCGCGGCGCGGGCGGCGTAGCGGCGCCGCGCGCCTGCTTGGGCGCCTCGCCGCCGCCGCTGTTGTTGGTCGCGCTGCTGTTCCTGTGAAGATATCGTGCTATAGTACACAGAACTACACTTCTACTCTACATGTAAGTATCTGCTCGTTAACACTTCGTTTCATTTGTCAATGATCACATCAATGAGTCTAAAAAGTTGAAAGATGTCAATGAGAACATCTTTCAACTTTTTAGACACTGCTTCCTTTATCATTCAGTCTTATCTTAAACGATATTTCTATCATCAAACAATAAATAATTTTGCTTATGTTAATTACTTAAATAAATTATTTATGATTTATCGTTTAAGTGTAAAACTTTGTACTTAAACAATAAATTATAAACTTTGTTAACACTTTGTGCGACTTTAAACGCCCCCAGACATAATAACAATAAAACTTCTATTGTATCTCGTTCAGTGTCCCTCGACCAGTTAACCCTGTTGATATATGACGGAGTGAAGATTCTGCTTACCTATTCCTATTATTAATCTTCTGCTGCTTAGGCGGCTGATTGGGCTGGCTCATGATGGACGGGATGTGGATGGAGGAGTACTGCGGGCTGGGCGCCGGGTGCATGTGCATCATGGAGCACGGCGACGACAGGTCCGAACCTATGCTGGTGGGCGACTCCAGGCCCAGCTGGCTCACGTCCAGCTCGCACGCGGGGTACTGCACCGAGTGCACCGAGTTGCTGGTCGAGTCCGGCGTGTACACGCCCATCGACTGCAGCGCCGGACTCACCGCCTCACACAACTCCTCCTTACTAGTATCCTTAGGAGACTCCTCCTTCTTATGCTGCCGAGACTTCTTCTCAATCTCCTTCTCCTGCCCGCAAGGCCCGTTCTGATTAAACGGTGTCTTACAACTAGGAGACGACAACACCTGCGAGCTCTGCTGCCGGTACTCTGCACAACTCGTCACCACTTCCTGCTGTTTGTTCACTTGTCGCTGCATCATCTGCTTCATCTGATCAGCTGTGGTCTGAGACTGGGACTTCTTCGGTTCACACTGAGTCTGACAAGCAGTAGTAGTTTTCGACTGTTTTGAAGGCTTACATTCGTTCTTCTGTGAACATTCGGCTTTGGACGTCGGTGTCTTGGTCTCCTTGAAATGTGGCAACCCCGTCGTTGCGTATAAACTACTGCTCAAGCCGTAAGCAATGTTGTGGAACTCTTTCTGGTCATACTTAGGAAGTAATTTCTGAGGCGACTTTTGGACTTGGTCTAAATGAGGAAGATTGAACCCTTGATGTTTGTCCAAGTAGTTCTTATCACTAACTATATTTTTCATATCTAAAAATCTATTATGTTCCCATGAGCCCTGTATCCGCGCGTCCCAAGGCGGCCACTGATACTGTCCGTGCGTCGTATGGTAGTTAGGGATTTGGTTCATAGCGTAATCTGCTTTAGGCACTAATTCATTATCATACTTAAATTTGGGCAGCATTTTGTTCAAATCGTTCTGATCAGCTTTCAAGTTCAGCTGAGCAGTGCAGCTCTTATCATGTTTGACTGACTGATTTTTTGAGTCACATTTGGAAGTATTGGACTTCTCTTTCTTAAAAAAATCTTGCTTTTTGGGTGCCTCGTTTGTTTTCGTTTCCACTTTACTCGTGACCGGCACGGAGTTTATCACGTTTATAGGGACCGACGTCTCTGGTTTCCTAGCACTAGTGTTCTGTTCCGGAAAAAACATCTTAGGTTCAGGTGTACTCCTAGGAGTGTCGTTCTTAGTTCTCTTGTCAGTTTTCTCTAGTTTGCTATGAGCAGAGTTCACTCGCACGTCACGCAGCTTACTCTTCTCTCTTGGCTTCAAGTTAGGATCGTTTTTACAGTCTTGAGAATTAGTTTGGACTATGCTCATAGATCCAGTCAAGTTTTGCATAGCGTTACTGGCGAAACTAGCTTCTAAATCTGCTCTTTCCAAACCCATGCTGACGGCCGCGTTAGCGCTTTGACATCGAGGTAAAAAATTGATATCAGTCACATTGGGCACTTTGGGTATGACTGGGTTGATCACAGGGGACGATATCGGATGCGGTACTTCTAACTTCGTTGTGCTTTTACTTATGACTGGAGTAGAGTCGAGAGTGTTGTTTATTACGCGGTTCTGTTCACTAGTTTTCAGGAGTATTTTGTCAGTTTGTACCGCCTGCGACTCTTTGCTAACATTGGCTCTGTGATTCAGGTAGGAATGCTGAGCCGTGTTGATCTGTTGTATCGTCATGGAGTTACTCACGGTATTTTGAAAGTTTTGCATCGACGTCTGCTCGATAACATTTCTTGTTACAATAATCTCATCTTTCCTTGAGTGCATCATGTCGTTACGAAACGGCATCTCACTTTCTCTGCTCACAGTTGGATTTTGTAATTTATTTCTATCAATTTCAGTAAAACTATCTATTTTGACGGGGTCTGGCTTTTTCATACATGATATATCTCTCTGTGTATTATCTAAATTTTGAATTATTTCTATTTTATTTGGTGACGACTTTTTCTCAGCAATTTTAGTTTCGTCCATATTCTGATGTTGAATAACAGTTTCTTTTCTCATCTCGCATTGCTTCTGTTCGCAAAGTATATCGGTGTTCATACTTTCTGGTGATCTTCTAGGTTTAGGAGACTCATTAATCACCGAAGTATCGGTTTTCTTTGGTGAAACGCCCGTGTGCGGGGAATGTGCGGTGTCAGACTCACCTTCAACAACTATCGTCTCAATTTGATGTATTTTTGGTACAATGAGATCCACTGCAGGCTTGGTGGTGCTCACTTCCTCCTGCACTCTCGCGCTGGGATCGAGCACAATATGAGCATTCTCGGTGGATACAACCGGTATTACTTTAGACGGACTCTCTTTCTCTTCAACCTCTTTGGGTTTATTCTCATTGTTTTGTTGAACAGGAGCCACCGAATTAGGTTTTGGTGACGGCAGAGGACAGCTCTGGCTGTTATTATCATCAGATTCGGATATGATAATAGTTTCCTTATCTTCCACTGCTGGTTTAGGAGATTTCATTTCACCATTTCTTGGCTCAGCCAATTTGTTGTCCTCAGTCTGATTACTCTCTGTGTTGGTCTGTTCCTCAGCTTTATCTGGCGATGCTTCCATTTTACTGTCAGCGAGAGCGTCATCAGGCTTATCACTAGCCTCGTTGATAACTTGGTCTTTCTCTGCGACAGATTTCGGGGAATCCATGTGTATACTATCAAGTTCCATATCACTTGTATGATGGTCGGTGCTGTTCTCTTCAACATGTCGCGGTGACGCTGGCTTGCTAGTGACAATCTTCCTTTCTTCACCTTCCTCCACATCCATCTCATCATCAGCTTCACCCGAAGAGTCTTCAGAGTTCTTGCTTTTTTCTTGTGCTTTCTCTTCAAGTTTGTCCTTAGGAGATCTGTTACTTTCCTCAACGGGCACAATAATGCTGGGCTCCATTGAGTCGTCAGTTTTATAGTCATTGACTTGTTCCTTAGGTTCGTCAAGTTTGGCTTTCTTAGCTGCCGGTGACGCGGCCGTCGCTGGAGTCTTGTTGACCTTCTGTCGCTTCCTCTGGCGTCCTTTCCACGCTATTTTTCTTTTAGTCTTAGGTTTGACAGGGTTTGCGGCTGGTGTGAGTGCATCCATGTCCATACTCTCTTGACTTTCCTGACTGTCGGAGGCGTACGGCGCTTCTTTGACGCTTTGTCTTCTACTTCTCGGTGTTGGCGTTGGCGTTGGCTCCTCTTCGACCTCGTTCTGTGTAACTCGGGACGATCTTCTCGCGACGCTTTTACTTCTCGGTCTCCGTGGCGTTTCTTCCTCTTTAGGTTTCTCTTCTTCCACATTAGTTTCGGAAATATTCCTGCTAACGTCTCGTTTTCTTTTCCGGTTGCCCTCAGCGACGGTCGGAGTGGTTTGGTAGGTAGTTTCACTGTACTTGAGAGGTCTCGTCCGTCTCCTGCCTGATGATGTAACTTCCACTGGAGGTTCAGGAGTCTCAATGTCTGCTTTAGCTTTCACGGCAGTTTCTTCTTTGGGCGCGGAAACTTCTGATTCTGTGGCCGTGTCCTCGCTCTCAGTCTTACATTCTGCTTCATCGTTCTCAGTTTCCTGATCCCCTGAAGGTTCCTCAGGTGACCTGAACGGATTCACGGTAGGCGCCAAGAGAGGAGTCCACCTCAGACATTCAGGATCGATCTCCAGCCGAGGTTTACTCTTGACTTTATTCATGTGATTATCAACTCTGATCCAGTCTATGCACAGTCCTAGTTTGGTTGTCTCATCATTAGGGATGTACCTCACGAAGCCGAGCAACTGAAACGCTACCGCGATGTCGTTCATATGCATCCCCGTCATGTGAGCAATGTCTTCGAATGTGAAAGGTTTATCTTTGTGGTCATACAAGTATTCGAGAATGACAGACTTCCAATACGCGTGGTAGGAAACTCTGCCAAGGTCTGACAAAGGTTTTTCCGGCGTGCCAGGTTGTCCTTCTTCTTTCGAGAGTAAATAACCTGGGAAGAAAGATAAATATGTTAAAACGCAATTTTAATACAAAACATGTAAAGTAAAATATTAATAATTTCATAAGATATGTAATAAAGATTCCACCACTCACTAAAATGGATGAGAAACCTCCCGAAGCCCTGCCTCTGGTACTGCGGCATCGTCATGATACAGGAAACATTATATTTCTGCTGACAATGTTTTTCTTTGGAGAAGTAGCCGACTAGGTGGCATCCTTTGCTGTCATTTTTGGTGAGCACGTAGAATAGGAAGGGCTCGACATCGTAGTACAGGGTTTTGTGGTCGAGGAAGAGTTTGGCGAGGAGGCAGAGGTTCTGGCAGTAGATCTTGTTGGCATTGCCGTCCACCTCGAACACGGAGATGTCTCCGCAGCGGTAGATCTCCGTGGCGGGCGGGTGGCGCCACAGGCACTTGTCCAGGTGCCGAAACAGCACCGCGCGACTCTTTGCGTACTTCAGGCAGAACTCGCACAGGAACAGCTTGGGTAGCCTGCAACCGAGAATTACAACAGGCTCAGTTAAAGTCGAAGTAATATCATGCGAGTCTGTTACAAGCTTGAATATTACATAGTTCAGTTTTTTACAAATTGTTTGTTAAACTAGATTTTTTTTCATACTTAATCATTTATAAATGATCATAACCTACAGTACATATTTTACATTTATGATAAGTATATCTTAGTTTGTTAATTGCACTGCACAACGCCTTGGGTTTTAATCTGTAATGTTGTGCATGCAGGGGCGTGCCGTCCATAGAGGCAATTAGGCCTAGCCTACCCTACCCTACCAACAACGCCAAATGCATTTATTTTAACTATGTAATACAATAATACAAAATATTTAAAAAAAAGTTAAGCTCCTTTTAAAATTCTTATAGCAACTTGTCGCAGACGCCACGTTACTCACAGTTCGACGGAGCTTGGTACGGTAGGTATGCGCAGGCAAGCACTCGGCTAGCCTACATACCGTTGATAAATTTACGCACACTCGTGTATATTTTCGTGTGTATGAACGGCACACAATAGTGACATGGTTTTAATTACGTAACTCCTGCGGCAGGAGCTCGAAATCCATTGGCTGTGTGTAAAGTCAAGATTTAATGAATGAAAGTATTGAAGACCAGGGTTCCCAATTTTTGGACAATTCTCCGAATTGCGGGGATGTTTCCTTCATGGCTACTAGAGACAATTAAAAAAACAAGGTGGTATTGTCGAATTTATACCTTCAAAAAAAATTATAAATTGTAAGGAATAGCAAAAGCCCTATAAAAATTATTAAAAACTTACTAATTTTTTATTATATTCCTCATATTTGGGAAATTTTGCTTTGATTTTTGGGGAGTTAGGAAAATAAGTTTTGGCAACCCAGGAATGTATTATCCGGCAAAATTTGGTAGTCCCTTTTGTGGAAAAACACGGTATGACAATGATACAATTTTAATTGGTAGTGTTTCTTTCATGTGACAAGTGACACGCAAATTATATCCGATCTTGAATGTTTTGCTTTTTTATACCCTAATACGTTATAAGTAATTGGTTTTGAAACGTAAAGTAGTGTAAATATTATTTGTTGTATAATTATTACTTTATTTACCTAAGAATGGTGATCTGTTGTGAAGTTTGCGCCGATAATGTGTTGGTTAGGTTAGGTTAGTCGCAATTGTCGTTTAATGATAAGATTCAAGTTGTGTCGAGAATTAATCCAAAAATATGATAATTCATGACTTCGGATATCTTGCAAGTGACGTGTTCTGTAATTATCACCCACCCACTTGGTTATGCTATTTGAGGAGGCCGAATCTTTCTTCTGTTTGCATCGTTAGAAAATCGCGTTTTGAACCTTGAATAATGTGGTGAGTTCTTGCATTTAACTTTTGTTTTTACAGGATTATTTTCAATGTTTTTTTTTTTTCAAATATTTTAAATCAACAATGACTACTTTGAGGGTCATCATATGTACAGCGACGCTGTGATGTTGCGCGAATTAGTTTTTTTTTTTGGTGTCAGTATGCGTGGCCTACCTGCTGTGGAGAACCACTGCACGCCACTGTGTGCATGTACACTTAAATAAATAAATAGCTTATACTGCCTTGGATACACTATTTTGAGAGTCATTTTGCTCCATTAGATAATACTAGAAATTAAGTAGCAACAGTTGATAGGCAAAATTAATAAAGCACACATGGTAGCGTTGAGGGCGGGGCTACCTTGCATATTCCTGTGGGAAGGGGCTGGAGTACCAGGTGTCGATCTCCCACTGGCCAAACTCGATGGCAGAGGGGCAGCGAGCCGGCGCATGTGGCGCGGCCGGCACGGCTGGCGTGCTCGGCGCGGCCGGCGCGTGCGGCGCGGCCGGCGCGTGGGGCGCGTGAGGCGCGTGAGGCGCGCCCGGCGTGTGCGGCGTGGCCGCGCCGGGCGCGTCGCCCTCTGGGGCCGGGAGCACGGCTCCCACAGCGCCGACCGCACTTCCGCCGGCTGCCGTGAGCGCTGCGTTAAAAAGCTCAGCGTCGCTCTCCGTTACGCCCGCCGGTAGACGTTTGCCCTCTGCAATTTAACCACTTAGCTACTGCCTGCACTTCATCTCGTATGAAAATGCGAGGTCAAGAGACAAAATCCAATAATTTTTTTGCGATTTTTACACACAACACAAAATATGAAACTATTCAATGCAATTAGAATGAAAGTTAAATAAAATAACAAGGTTAAGGACGCTATCACATTTTTCCACAAATATCAGTGCTTTTCAGGTACTATTTTAATGAATTAGGAGGCACATCTGCGAGGATATCTTGGTTTCAAATGAAAGATAATATATTCATCTCTAGAATGGGCCTATAAAAAATATACAGCCCCATACAAAATTTTAACACAAATAATTCTTAACCATCACAACAAAAACCAAAAAATTAAAAAAAATGGGGTCTGAATAGGAACCAGTACAAATAAATCCACTGCATAGTTAAACATAAAAATAATAAGAAATTGTTGTTTATATAGTCTTCTATACGGTAATCTAAATATTTTGCAGGTAAACAAATAACTTTTTTATTTATGTGAAAAATAAGAAACGCCTTCAAATTTCTCCATACATTTTCTACTCGCGGACACTCGCGGTTCGTCATTCCGCGCTCAGACGCGCTCGTGGAAGCATGGGTGTATCGATTTTTCGCACAAAAATAATTACGTAAAGAAGTGAGTGCTGTATTGTGTACTGTGGTTGGTCGAAGTTGATACTTTTTCGGACCGAAATAAAAGTGAGTACGATTTTTGGAATTTGTTATAGAAATAAATACATAGTTGGAATTTTTTGTACTATGGTTGTAGATTAACATTGTGTAAATAATTATATTATAATTTATTCTTGAGACATTCGATACAATAGTCTATTTTGGGGTTTTTGGGGGTGGTGATTACGAATATTTACTCCATTTTTTTATTCAAGATGGCGGATGTATTTAAAAAAATCGACATGTTACCAATTGTTGAGGTTTTGGAGGTGGTGTTTACGAATATACCATTCAATTTTTGACTCAAGATGGCGGATGTAACTTTTTGGTGATAAATCGACTTAGTTGTCAAATCATAAATCCAGAATAGTAGATGGACAACAAGTATGGTTTTTGTTTGTGTTGTGCATTGCTAATATATTTATATTTGTTATTTATAGATGCCACGAATTCGAAAATTCGGACAAAGGGTCAGTGGGTCGTCTTAGGGGCGGAGACCAAAAAAAAACTGCACACGTAGCACTAAACAAAAGTAATGAGACTTTGTAAGTATTTTCATTCAGAAATCACAAGTCTAGAGTTTTGTTGTAGTTTTGTTATAGTAGGTTTTTTTATTTAACAGGGAGAGCAGCTTAGATGCCTCCGTAGGCGATGATGAGTTAAATGAAATTTCCCTTGTAAGTTATAACGTCTGTTGGTAATTTGTTTTATTTGATTTATCTTAGGTACTAATGTTGTCTTTTTAATTTCAGGAGCAGGAATGCGCAATAAAAGTATGTAAGCTAAAAGGCAGAAGAATAGTCGAGATTGATTAACTTTTTGAGCAGCTTATCCTTATAAGTAACCACACTTCGCTTTTTGATTGTGGCGTGAAGTATCTCATAATAAATAAAGAAAAAAGAGCTGGCCTTCAAATATGGCCGCTTTAAATTTGGACATCCAAGAATGTGGATTATTCATAGTCAGAGAATTTTCATTTCTGGGTGCTACTCCAGACGGAAAATACGAACATGGCATTGTAGAAGAGAAATGTCCATCACATTCTTTTAATATATACCCGACGAAGCAATAAAGCAAGAGAAAATTGAATTTTGGTTGTATAAATCAGACGCTTTCATAGTCAATAAAAAAAGTAAGTGGTACTATCAAGTCCAGGGCCAATTACGAGTAACTGGTAAAAACATGTGTGTATTTGCAGTGTGGACAGGCGATCGCAAAATTAAATAAGAGTACGTGAAAATAGACGATAAGTTCTGGAAGGAAAACATGGAAGAACATTTAGTAAAATTTTACAATAACTGTTTACTACCAGAGGGGTAACCATCACCTCTTATAGCAGTATTATTTCAATATTACTTCAGCGTGAGAAAGAGTTGGAGCTATAAGTCCTGTATAGCTCCATCACTTTCCCACTGTGAAGTAATATTATAAGAATACTGCTATAAGAGGTGATGGTTACCCCCCAGAACTAGTTGACCCTCGATATGCGAGGTCTATGAATCTAAGAGATCATAGCTCACACATACGCGCAAATATACTGACAGAAAAAAATAATTCGTAAAAGGTTATTGAACTGTCAAAATAAAAACCCATTGCTATTAATAGTGTCTTACGCAATTAGAGTGCTGTGTACATTATGCGATTTGTAATCTGTCTTTATACAAAATAATTATTATACTTTTTACTACTTATTTTTGATTTATTTTTTATCAAAAATACTGAACGCGCGCCTCAGTCTCAGTAAATAAAATACTGTTTTCTTAAGGGAATAATTATTTTAAAATATCAAAAAGAAAGTCTACGATAATCACCCAGGCTAGTATTTGATTAAGTAATGCTCCAAAAATAGTCAATAAAAATAATATTCACAAGTACTTACATCTTTTCTAACTAAAAGTAGCCTGGGGGATAATCGTAGGTGTTCCTTGTAATAGTAAAATGTTAAGATTGCTAGTTTCCGTAAAAATATGCTATTTAATCCATATGGCACGCGCTTGAAATTTTTGGGTAGGATGACTGATGAATTTCGAAAATACTAAAAACATGAATAGCATGCAGATAGTACTTAGTCACGGTTACCAACATTCGATTGCAAACTTACAACTATCTTTACTCAATAAATATCAGTAAAATTAATTTTACTATTTATTAAAGTACCAAAATTAGTTGAGTTACGTATAAAATCGAGCGGAGAGCGGTTTCAAAGTGTGCGTGCGCGTAATGTTGTTGTGTTGCGATTCAGATACCTAAACTTGAGCGAGTTCAAAATGTGATAGCGTCCTTAAGGTAAGGTTGAATGAGTTACAAAATAATATAAAGCAAAAATGGCCTCGAGCGGAATGTAGTACTAAATGCAAATATATTGTTAATAAAAATATACAGCAAGTAAAACATAATAAAGCAATATTTCCCGAACAGCCGCACCGACGTGCGAGTGCTCGGGGTCCCATCCATCACGCCTGCAGAGGCGCAAGCGAAAGTGCATGTGTGGATACTGCCGAAACCGAGTAACAAATGTTTTGTCATCGGCGCTCGGTGTCCGAATGAGAAGCTAACAAAGAGCGCGCGGCCCACTCACCCGTCCCGAACAGAGATTCGAGAGAAACGAAACGACTTGCGAGCGGAGCACCGGCCAGCAATCAGAGCGAGCGAGACGGTCAGATCCACCAGACACTTTCACCGCACCTCAAACCGATCTTACCCGTCTGATTGATGGCCGGGCTCGTGGCCGGGCCCGCCAGCGCGAGCCCGCGGGACAGTTTGTGCGCGTCGGGCGCGCCCGCCCGCTGCGCGGCCGCCGACCTAACCAGCGCCGACGCCGACAGCGGCGCCGCCGACCTACTGCGGCTGCGGGGCCCGCGCGCCTGGCGCAGCGCCGCCTGGTACCTACGGAACGTGCTGCGCGTCTCCTTCAGCACGGCGCGCTCCTCGGGCCGCGCGGGGCGGCCGGCGCGCTGCTCGGGCCGCGCATGGCGGCCGGCGCGCCCGCGCCCGGGGCGCTCCGCCCGCACGCGCGACGCCGAGCGCACCGAGTAGAACTCCGACAGCCCGTCGAACAACGTCGTCAGCAGGCGCTCCCCGCAGCGACTGCGGCGCCGCGCCGTGTGGTGCCTCTCGGGCTCGGGCCGCGGTAGGTCGGTCTCTAGCCTTTTTTGTATCGAGTCGACCTCGACTCTTCTCAATTTGGGCTCGCATTCTAATCGGCTCGGTTTGGGCTCACATTCTAATCGGCTCTGTTTGGGCTCGATTTCCAGTCTTTTAAATTTTTGAGACTCGGCGTCGAACCTCTTTTGTTTCCGCGCTTCAACCTCGAGTCGTCTATGTTCATGTGGCTCTATTTCGAGTCTTCTAAGTTTCTGAGCTTCAATCCCCAGTCGCTTATGATTTTGTGGCTCGACCTCCAATTGTTTCTGTTTTTGTGCTTCGGCTGCGAAGCCCCAGACGCTGCCGGGCGCACAGTCGGCGGCTAGCCGTTCGAACACGGTGGACACGTGCGCGGCCGCGGGCTCCTCGCTGTCGCTGGAGGACGCGGCCGACTCCTCGCCCGACGCGCCGGACTGCGACGGCGGCGACGCCGGGGACGCGGGTGACGGCGTGGAGCGCGCGGAGGAGGGCGCTTCGCTGGGCTCGCGGAGCCCGGGGGCCGCGCCGGGCTCGCGGGGCCCGGGGGCCGCGCCGGGCTCGCGGGGCCCGGGCGCGGGCGAGGCGGCGCAGCGCGACAGGCGCAGTTCGAGGCGCTGCACGCGCGTGACGCGCACGCCGCCCCAGCCCTCCCACGAGCCGGACGACGAGCGGCGCCGGCGCCGCTTCACTAGATTGAACGCGGAAAATCTGAAAAACTTTTGCTTCTCTCTCGACATTCTCTGTTCGGTAAGGGTGTGGGGCGCGCGAGGGAGGCGCGGGAGGTGCGGCGGGGCGTTACCGTCGGAGGGCTCGTCGTCGGAGTCCGCCGGGCGCGCCGGCGTGCGCGGCTTGCGGCTGCGCGGCGCGGACGACCTGCAGCAGAGCACACGGTTAATGCGCTGCGGACACGCGGACAGCACACGCCGGCGCCGCAGCGGCTCACCTGGCGCGCGCGGGGCGGCACCGCGCGCAGCGGTAGGGCGGCGGCGCGCAGGCGGCGTGCGCCAGGCGCGCGCAGCCGCCGCAGCGCGCCGCCCAGCCCGCGCCGCGCGCGCCGCACTCCGAGCACCAGGCGCACGCGCCGCACGCCCAGCGCGAGTACTGCGCACACAAAAACGATCACGTAATGTAACTCATGTGATAACTCAACCTGATACACAAAAAAAACTTGCTACAAGCACCAAAAAGCACACCCGATCTACCTCGCATGTATTCAAGACGAATACATGGAGGTAGACTGGGTTTGCTTTTTAACAGGTTATTATTTTTACTATGGAATAAGCAGTAGATTTTATTTTATAGCTTGTGCCTACTAGGAAGTCAGCAAATTGGAACCCCATATCAATTAATTACCCTTCTGTGCATCTCACAGTTAGGTAAAAAGAAAATAAATTGCATCATCAACACAGTTCAGCATAATGTAACAGAAGGCAAACTTATGACCTTGTTACTTTTCCATTACCACACAGAAAGTGATTTAGCCCATAAATGTTTAAGATCACAAAAGTAATGTAAAGTGGTTAGAATTTTAAACTGAGTGAAATGAGGGGAAACTGTTCAAGACTAGAATTTATTACTTTTACCACTAAACACTCTCTAGTAATCCCAGGTTCAAGTATTTATTAGACCATTGAAAAAAAAGAACAATGTGTAATCTGAAGGATGATAAAACTGTGAAATTAACAATTCTAAAATCACAACTTTTTAAGTGAACATTATTGTTAATTTAGAAATGACTGTTATTGACTTAATTTTATTGTCCTTCAGATGAATGGATTAGTAACAACAAAGGTGAATCACAGGAAAACTGCTGTCATTGTTCGATGATGTTTCACTACTATTCTATTACTTACCAAATCCTGTCAAAAAGGCACATTACCTTGATTACAGGCAGAGTAATCTGCTCTAGTAGGTTGACACATGTAGGATGTGCGAAGGTCTTGCACTGTTGGCAACTAATAAGGAACTCTTGAGCCCCCAGCCCATTCTTGTCAGTGCCTAGGCACTCAGAACACGCAACCGCTCTGCCTGGGCTCAGTTTCTGTAACAAAACAGTTTTGATTGAATCTTGAAGTTTAAGTCTTTTTGGTATGAAGTTACTCGTATATTAAAAATTAACTAGGTGCATACTGTTTACTTTGACTTTAAAATGTATCAAATTTCGTTATAAAATATTTTTTTACATTAGTTCTCAAAGAAAAATGTAATTTTTTCTACATTGTACATTGGCTATATTTTTTTTTTCATACATTCATTACTTTTTTATTTTATGTTAACATTCTTTTCAGTTTTTACTCAAGATTCTAACAGGATTCTCAAGATTCTTACAGTGTTTTGTTATATTCCTAATGTTTTAAGAGCCTACAATTAATTAAAAGTTACTTTGTATTCTTTTGTTAGTTTAAAAAATTTAAAAAGTATGAAATTGTATAATAATATTCAGCTACTTTAAATGTGATCTTAACTTGTCTAGGCGGTTCATCATCAAACAAAATTTTGCTATGTTATAAAAGGCTCACCCCTATATATTTCCTAATAATAGAATTACAAAGGTCACAGGCAGTTCTCTATTATCATACCTATGACTTACAATGTATGCTAAGAAAGGCCAAGTAGGTCAAGTCAAATGATTCAAGTATTCATCAGACTCCATAATAAGAAGATTTAGCATTGTGCCCTCATGTCTCATTTATACAAAATCAAATGACCAAACTATAAAAAATGCATGGGTTTCATGAATCATTGGGACACATTTTTATCAAATACATCAGCATGTGACTCAGACAGTAGTTTTAACGTTTTCCTTGCTGATGTAAAAATAGATTAAAATAACAAGTAACTTTCTTATGCTGAAACAATATTTTTTTTAGTATCAACAGTTAAACAAAGAAATTACAAGGGATTTAATGAACTTTCATAATGGGCTCAAAAAGCTTATCAAATTTTATTAATTTCATTGAAATTGCACCAACAATTATGAATCAACAAAAGAATGTCTAAATAATATGGTCTATAAACCTTTTCTGTAGCTATTTAATTCTGACCAGGAAGTTGCATTTACTACTACCAAAGTTATGTGAGATTTACAAAATTTTATTTTCCCTGTATAATTCGTTTTTTTTATTCAATTACTTAAGCTTAAAAATGAAATAGTGTTGATGAACAATACACGTAGTAGAATAAAAAGTCAATAAGCATTATATGACAAAGCAATATTTAACAACTCAATTCTCAATAAATTTATTTCTCCTACATGTGACTACAAACTGTGTTTTTTATTATGGAGTTAAACTGGTGCCTACATTCAACTTATTTAAAAGCTCATCTATAAAAAAATTAAATGTTCAACTTTATAATATGTATTGTAAAGTTAGAACATTTTTTGCCCCAAATGAGCCACAGTGGCCTTGAACACTAACAGCCAGGTCGTCAACCTTATTATTGACGTGAACTTTTTGTCAGAACATTTATAAGTTTATTTTTGAATGGTATTTCTATCTTAATTTTTATACATGACCTACAAGTAGAACAAACACAAGTTCATGTATATGTGTGCAAGTGGAACATAGAGATTATCTTTTTAATATTTAAGTTATGGTGGTATACCTTCTGAAAAACATTTGCTTCTCTCACGTGATTAACATTAAATGAAATTGTGGTGCAAGACAATACACTGTCAGAATATATGTTGTGCCAGCACAAAGACGCATTGCAGTGAAAAGTACATGATGCTACTGATCATACAGAACATTACACAAGTGTTTGCACTAAAGGAGTAATGGCATAATACACCCTTGACATACACTTGATTGAAGGAAACATTGTTTCCTTCATTCAAGTGTAAGTGTACACTTATTACACACAGGAAGCTTCCCAACAAAGAATTTTATTTTCTTTTAAAATATAGGTAAATGCAGATGTCTAATATTACACTGTGAGTTTCTTATTCCTAACTGAAGAGTAAACATTGTAAATAATGGAAATCTATATGCATTCACAAGAATTTATAGATTATTAGTGACAATATTTCATTTCTTTAAAATAAATACAGAACAGTAAATAGTAAGTATGTGTGTTAATGAATGAAGCAGTGTTTTTGTTTATCTGTTGTTTACAAACACAGTTATCAAATCCAATACATAAAAGCTTTTCTACCATTTTTAGTGCTACAGTGAGAGGTAAACAAATCATATGAACAATGTATTAGTCAATAGTCTTACCTGCTCTGGGGAGTCTTGTGAGCTCTTGGAGCGCTGTTTGGAGCTCCGGTCTGATGAAGTGGTGAGAGGCCTCTCCGTCGCCTTGTAGGCGCCCGCCTGGTGCGAGAGCAGGCCTCGCGCCACGGCTCGCTTCACGGCGGCTCTCAACACTGCACGCACGTCTACTTCACCTTCCACAGTCACTTGGTATGCTTGGTGCAAATGTCTTTCAATAGTCTTTAGTGTAGAACCATCACGTTCACCTAACTCGCGCACTGCCTTCGCTACGGCCCTGGAAAGGTCCACATCTTGCGTGATCTTCAGAGTCTTGTTCTGCAGGCCGCCGGGGTCCTTGTACGAGCTCTGGCCCTTGTTGTACACTTTCAGCACGGCTCCCTCTCGCACGGCGCGCTCTAGCCGCTCTGCTACCACATCTTCGTGATAGTTGTGATGCTGTCTAATCGCGTGACAGATGCGCTCTACACTGGGCCTCTGTTTCTGTGAGCGTATCTTGTGTATCGCTTCCAGTATCCATCGCTTCCACACTTCTTTGCCGACGTCGTCCGGCTCGCTCATTTTCGTAAATGATTTTTACGTACTGCCGCCTAAGTAACGGTACGGTATTGCACTTAAGTCAACACCCATCGCATTTTGGCGCCTCGAGCGAAATTCCATTTTATGAAATGGAACCCCGCCGTATGCGGCCGGTAAATTCGGCCGCGGTGCGAGACGCCGGTTTACAGCATGTCACCGAAGCTCTCGCAACCCGATGACACATCGGGCCCCGCGAGCGGGTTTTGGCGGAGCGGGCATCCGACGGCCGCCATCTTGTGGCGATCTAAATTTTACGTAGCGAACAAAACACGCGACGTAAATATTAACGGCCGTTTCAACAATTCAACCAGATTCATCAATAACATCCGTTAAAATAAATCTTTCCACTGTCACAATAACTGTCTCTATTTCACGAGATTTTTTTTACAAATCTTAAATACGGCAGTTCTTTCCGGTTTTTTTTACACAATGCTCCTTCACCAAACAAACAACACTGTAATGTAAAGTGTATTTATTCAAATCTTAATTATAATAATGAGATTCGTGTCTCGGAAACACTTTCATAACATAGAAATAATAGAAATTTTAGTTGAAAACATTCACAAAACACTAACAAAAGGCTCTTCAAAATGGCTATCAATTAGATTGCCTTGTTGAAAAAATATTTATGATATCCTGTCCGTAACAAATGTATTGCCATTTTAATTAGAATTACATCATCATTTTTGTACTAATTCATCGCGTTCATTGTCTCTGGTAGGTGAAATATAAAACAAGTTTTCTTCAGAAATATATATAATACATACACTATATTATAGTGTATAAATTCAATTAATATTATTTAACGTTTGATCAGTATGTAAAAAGAGTCTACTCTGACATGAACTTCATTGTATTCCGAACAGTTGCGCTGAAGGCCTTTTGGGACACACATTGCAGCATCGTCTTCCTTGGCGTCCTTAGAAGCGTGCGGACCGAAGGACGCAAAAATCATCGCCTATTACAGTTGTAATTTGAGTATATATGTTCTGTGAATGTAATCCGCATGTGTTTGAATATGAGATCGTACATCACAACTAACTGTCCGGCGTCACGTACGCCACCGCAGTCACCTTTGTCTGAATAACGCATACAATGGGTGTTTTAGGGTTCCGTACCCAAAGGGTAAAACAGGACCCAAAGACTCCGCTATCCGTCTGTCTGTCTGTCTCCAGGCTGTATCTCATGAACCGTGATAGTTAGACAGTTGACATTTTCACAGATGATGTATTTCTGTTGCCGCTGTAACAAAAACTACTAAAAAACAGAATAAAATAAATATTCCTATACAACAGACATGATTTTTTAGCCATTTTTATAGATAATGGTACGGAACCCTTCGTGCGCGAGTCCGACTTGCACTTGGCCGGTTTTTTCCACTAACAGGCACTTGCGGGATAATTGCGTAACACACATAAATTGATAATTGATCGCAATGGATTTCATTTTGACAGTTCAACCACGCTCATTGTGTATTTACGTTGTTGAGCAGACGATTTTTTCAAACCTATGAAGCAAGGGATTAGTAGTATCCTTCAAAACTCTTGGATTGTGGTTGAAAGTGTGAGGGCACATTACAGCGATGCGTTCCGACCAAAAATGATTTCACTTCCGTGACGGAACCATATTTTTGTCTCAATCTTTAATAGGCGTGGATACGTGGATACGTCCCTTTTAGGCAGTTTTTCGCCGGCACGGTACCGCCGTGCCGGCGAAAAACTGCCTAAAAGGGACGTATCCACGGACGTATATATATTTTTTTTCTTTGAGATTAGAGTGGAACAGAAGACGAAGGTTATACAAAAAGAAATACGTATATTCGCAATTAACACAAGAACAATATCTACAATAAAAAATGTTTTAAAGCTAGGTAAGTATGTACACACGCAGCAACTTTACACTACGTCAGATTTTGAAATCGCCAGCGGCGACTCGCTGGCGCTTTCAAAATCTGACGTAGTGTAAAGTGTGTATCTACCATTAGTAAAATGCTATAAAATAAACAGAATAAGCCACCATTGTCAGTCGTTGTGTCAGAAACTTGGTGCTAGAACGCATTTTTTTTATAAACGGCAACACTGTTCCATGCCATAAGAATTCGCGCGTAGTCAGCGGGTATTTCGTATTCGTAAAATATTTTGAAAGTAAAGCTTTCGTTATTTTTTCAACATATTTGTGTTTTATACGTATATCTATTATTAATTTTCTGAACTGAAGAAAGTACGGCTCTGGTAAACAATAGTATGGAAAAATATGGTTGCACTGAAAGCCCTGATACCTTGAAATTTGACACCAACCTTTGTTATGTACTGTGCAAACCAAACATTTAGTAACTACCTACTCAAAATGAGATTACTCAAAAAGAGGACAAGAAGGTGAGTTAATATCTCGTAAATGTAAATGTATTGAACTTCGTATGGTATACCAAATAAGCCACTTCATCCTCGCCCAACAGACGACTATGTTATCACTGTAAAGGGGATGTCGAGAATCATGTAGCATCGTGTCGTGCTGTATCTACTAATACCACAGCAGTAGCATTTCATTGGCTTATGATTATGATAATTACAGTAATAAGATCAGCCATACCCTAAACAAACTCCTTTCTGGAAAGTTTTGATTTAAAGTATTATTTCATTCTTTGATTTTGTATGCATGATGATCCCATATCAATATTTACTGCATATATAATTATTCTTGATCCTCTTTACAAAAATTGCTAATACTGTGTAGTCCATTAATTATTGCTCAGCAATTGTTAAACTTGAAAATAATAAGTCTGCTTCATGAATAATTAGGGAAGTATAATCACATTCACAAGCAAAGATCATAATTTTTCTGTATCTCTATCTCTTTATAACCCTTAAAGGCATCTCTTGTTAGTAAAATTTGCATGTAAATGTTTTCAACTCATTCGCTTCAGAAGCTTTTTATGTGTGAACAGACATTTTTCTCATTCTCATTTTTCAGAATTGCTCTAGTGCATTGCACTTTTGATTGTCAAAAAAGGATAGAGATACAGGAAATGCTAATCTGTGATGAACATGATACTACGAATAATACACAGAAAATGATACAAAACATGTTTAATAGACAACTATAATACAAATATAAGTACATCACAACTGCTATATGTTCAACTTACAGGGCACCAGGAATTAAAACCTTTGTAAGACCTGGATGTGTCATATGCAAACAAAGTCAGTGTATAGATGAGAAAATACCCAGAGTTGTCTGCAAAATAAACACCAATGTGTATGATGGTTGCATTACAAGGAGTTTGGCAAAGCTAATTGACAGCATAAAGGATTTTATAATTATAGAGGCATATCGGTGCATGCCCCTATTGGGCGATGAACAAGAAAAAGTCCCCAGTTGGGATGTGCATATTGTGCGATATTCTATTGTATTTGTCAAAAATACAACTTCGAATTAGTTGATTTATTCAATGTTTAAAACATGACATATTTTATTATGATTTGTTTAGTCATATTTTTTTTTATATTAAACAATTTAAAAGATGTTTGTTAACAGAATGGTAACATTTTGCTTTTAAGTTTTGAGCTATTTAGAGTTTATTTGTTCTTATACTTATTACTTATATGACAAATTGAGCTGATGACTAAATTTTTCTTAACATGACTTTTTATTGATTCTATTGGAATTAGAAATATTGCTGTTTTTCAAGCAAAATAAGAAAGAATAGGAGCCCCATTTTGCTGTAAGTAGCAGATTACAGTTTATTGAAATGAATAATTTCTCCACTCTTTCTTAAATTATCTGCAAACAAAAGATAGCAATATAGAATTACACTTATGCTTATGCATTGTTTATTTATATTCCACAAACAATTATTGTCTATAAATATGTTTTGGAGCAATTTTGCTCCATATTTCTCCACTTATTGCTACATGTTTTTATGGAGCAATGTTATAGATTGTAAGAGTTAATTAAGGCGCTGACAAGACACAATTGACAAAAATAGGCTTCTCTTATGAAAAAAAATTGCCAAATCTGTATAGTTTGTGGTAGCGGAAAAAATATATGTTAATTTTGAACAAATTTTTTAAATATTGGTTGTTACCAAAACACGTTTTGAAAAAAAAAAATTTGATACAAACTAACGTTAAACTAACCTCTGATCTTTTAGTTCTAATCCAAAATATATGTATTAAATATCAACATAAGTTACGTATTTAACGTCTTATTTGAATGCAGAAATTGGTTGTTTTTTATTTTCGATTACTTAACTTAATTTTGAGTAAATAGATAATAGCTTCATATTTTGCAATAAATTACAAGCGTTGTGTCATCGCGCTTGTCTTTCTTTTCTATGCAGTCTGACAGTGACCGCGGTTTAGGTGTTGTCAGCGTCTTAAGTTGCTCCACTAATTGTACCGCCACTTTCGGCAATAATTTCTGAAGAAATTACCTGTAAAACTTTTGTTGTTTGGATAGCAATATATAAAATGATTTATTATGTACATCAGTCAACAGACTGATGGTAAAAATTAGTTCCTAATTATTATGACATTTAATAGTTAAAACATTTTACCAATAATATTAGTGTGTAAGATCTTGATCGATGTGTAAATCGTTTTGCCTCGGCCTAAGGGCATCGCATTAAAAACTTTATGTACTAACCATTGTTTATTTATACTCAGCATATGACACAAACATTGAAACAATCTGACAGTATTTTTTTCTGTCAAGTAAACAAAATCTTATTTACTAATGTTAACTCCTACTACAATTTGCAGAGCCTTGCTCAAATATGGTGCATTTGCAAAAACAACTCAAAATGGATGCTTTAGAGCAGGGCTTCCCAAAGTGGTCGATATCGACCCCTTAGGGTCGAAATCGGTCTCCCAGGGGTCGACATAAACGAAAATTGATTTTGGGGGTCGACGAGGTCTAAAAATCGACCCCTATTAATTAACACAAGTTCTTATTTGAAACTTTCAAGATACTGTATAAGTTATGTTACGTGTACCAACTTGTTATAAGAATGACTAATATTTTAGTAGGAAGTATCATTGTTGTACTTTTAAAAACTGAACAAGTCGATAAGCGTGCACAAGTTCGTACAAGATGAAAAAAACTGGCTATGGGGGTCTGAGGTATCAGTTCATTTTGGGAAAGGGGTCTCTTGCCCAAAATAGTTTGGGAATCCCTGCTTTAGAGCATATTGAAGGCACACTCATTTCAAATAATTCATTCATAGTTGACATCAGATCTATTTATAATACTATTTCATTGATTTGTTTGATATACAGTTTTAACTAGTTAAGACTGTAATATTCGAGTGTCGTTGATAACATAGAAGGTAAATTACATTAAATACTTAATAACAAATTAATAGTCACATTGCAACTAAGTTACAAATTTTATTACACACATTTTTAATTCTCTATTGAACATGGCTAATGTAAGATTAGAATCAAATTTAGAAATAAATTGCATAAAATACATGAAGTAAAAACCTATCACAATGTACAGTTTCACTATATTGCACATAGGTTAATGTAAGTAAATTTTCACTGTAGGTAGACACATACTTCACTGAAACTAGAGTCAAACTTAGATCACATTTAGCTATTTTAACACCTAAGCAGGCTTTTGGCCTAATATTGTTTATTATTATGTAGAAGGTGTATATGTGAAACAACAGCCTTAAATGAGGTAGTGTGGACCGACCTTAGACTGAAAACTAAGGCAACAATCTAGCATTGAGCACAATTCTGAGTTAATTCAAGGTTGCAATTCACATAATACACCTTTATTCGAGCACTTGTTATATCTGAGCGAACTAAATAAGAACAATACCTCTAAAGATAATGATATAAATATGATATTGTGCGTGACTATTATTACACAATACAATGTACATTATTGCCTTGTAGACTACTGGAAGAATTGAACACGAGGTTTTCTAGACACATGGCACTTGTATATTACTGGCCGCGAGGTCTCTGATAATGCATTTTCCAAACAAGTTTTTAATCTTCGACTTCTTGATTTTAGTCGGACTTACCTAAGGTGGAACTTCGGGATGTTATAAAACTGCTCGGCTGATTCTGACTCTGTCTGATGAGCTTGCTGCATTGAGCATTAGTACGACGCCAGCCATTTTAACAAGTGATGAGTGTACTATACATTAAGATTGAAGGGATTAATAAAACATTGGTCCATATCACGTGTCCCGAAAACTGCATTAAACAATTTCCTAGGGTTGTGCTTTAAAGTCACTTGGTGTGGTAAACGAGCAGCCTGAATGTTGTATTATATAAGCCGCTGAGTAAATGCCACATTGGACGCATTCCTTTAAAGATCTACCTCTCACTATTTGACTTAGGAATCCTCCAGTGAACGCATCGCCGGCGCCATTGGTGTCTACGATTTGTTCTTGTTTTAATGGCTTGACAGGTACGAGGGTAAGTTGTCCCTTGTCTACCAGGAGGACAGGACTGGCACTTCGGGTGATAACCACCACTCTTTCCCTAGTCTTGTTCAAATAAGGTAATGCTGCTATTTCGAGTGCGATTTCCTCCAGTGTTTTGCCTTTTAGTTCGAAGAATTTCGCGAAGGCATTTGCTTCCTGCAACGAAGTAAAATTAAAAGTTATATATAATAGGGTACATCATTTGATGATCAGGGTAAATATAAATATTTTGATAAGATTGTTAACGCCACTCATCTAACAGGATCTATTTATCTATCTATACACGATCTCTTATTTAAACTCTACCCCGCCTGGCCTTCGCTAGCGTGATTAACCATCGAATGTTTTATTAAAAAGGGAAAAAACATCAAAATTAATTTATGAAGTTTCTACGAAACAGTTATACTACTTAAAAAAATCATGTAACTCACCAATTCATTTCCGAAAAATATGTCGACGTAGGGCAGCACATCTTCCAGCTGTTTCTTATAGAACTCCAAGACGAAGGGGGCGCTCACATTTAGAGCAAAAATTTGGTTTTTCTCTAAGGCGTTTTTCGCTAAACTCATCATGGCTTCTGGAGACACCGCGAGGAAAAACCCCTGAAAATTAAGAGTGGTTCTTGGTAAGCTACACTAGCCCTTGAGTCGTTCGGTTAAATACTACCTATGTCTAAAGGCCTACATTACAGTTAAAACAACATTACTTTATTATAATCAAATCTATCGTATCGTTCCCTTACCATAAGCTTGTTCATAAATCAGCCACCACTTTTAGCACAGGTTTTACAGAGAGAAAAGAGCGTCTCTGAAGGAAAAATAATGCCAATCTCTATGGAGTAGAATAGAATTCACTAGACACAATAGAAGTCACTCTTAAAGGAAGAATAATCTATAGGGTAGAATAATGTCAGTCTCTATAAGAATAATGCCACTCAGAGCTCTTTATGATTGAATAATCTCAGTCTCTCTACAAGGTAGGACAATGACAGTCTCTCTACAAGGTAGAGTAATGACATTCTCTCTACAGGGTACACTCACCGAAGAATAAAACAGCTTAGCCTTCTGTATGACCTCCTTACACTCGGGCTTTTCGATGTGGTCGGCAGTGAAGACTTGTGCGGCCGCGAGATTGGCGCATAGCGATCGACAGTTGCCCTCCGCCGTTAGGAGCACAGCACATGTGCCCGTCGGCTTGTCTTTATTCACCTGGTATAACACGTTCACGCCATCATGTCTGGAGAAACGGAATCGGGATATTTGTACTTCTGGGACTTCCAAAGTAGGTACTTTGCACTTTTGTATCAACTTCGTTATGCGAAATGGCTCATTTTATAAGCTATCATTATCAATTGATCATGTTAATCCTATTAATTTGTCGAGATTTAGGTGCTTAGCGAAACTGATGGGCCGAAAATAAAGTCAAACGGGCTGCATTTTGAGAAACGGTGTAACATACGAGTAGGTAAAGTCTTTGAAGCAAGCAGTTCGCTGGAATTGATAGCTTGCTGCTTCCGTATTTTTTAGGGCTGCCTAAAAAATACGTACTTACCAAAAAATGGCCTAAAATAAACATACATACATAAACTCACGCCTTCTTCCCATGGGGGTAGGCAGAAACTACAGAACGCCACCTGCTACGCTCCTTACATACTCCTTTTGCATCGTTTACGTTCATAAATCTGCAGGGCTAACATGACACACGCGACAATTACTCTCGCGTGAGTAATTTTTGTCTATTTCTGTCAATTTTCTCGTTTTCTGAAAGCGCTGCCATACAAAATACTCGACTCGTTCTGTCAAACTCGATATTTTCTCGACAAACCCTAACATGGCACCTAAGTTATCTCGAATTTTGACAATTCAACACGAGATAATCTTCGATTCTGCTGTCATTTAGTCGTTCTCGATTTTGACGACGAGAAGAGTAGACAAAATTATAATACAAAAAAATATGGCATTCATGGGGACTGGTGAAATGAAAACTTAAAACTTTGGAATAACATATATAAGTATATATATGCGTATTCATGTACGTACACAGGCCGCTGCGCGACGCCAGTCTGATGCACACGTTACATTAGCATGTCGGTGACTTGGGTAGCATATTGTTGCCGCATTCTGCATGTCGGTGACGTGGTTAGGATGTCGGTGACGCGGTGTGCATGTTGGTGACGCAAATTGCATGTCAACAAGTGCTTTTAGAATGTCGGTGACGCGGTTATCACGGCGTAAATCGATTGGCATTTCGTAAATCTGCTAGCATTTCGGTGACGCTGCCAGCAGGCCGGGCTCGCTGTTAGCATGTCGGTGACGCTGTTAGCATGTCGGTGACGCTGCCAGCACGTCGGGCACGCTGCTAGCTGGTCGGGCACGCTGTTAGCATGTCGGTGAGTCGGTTAGCGTGTTGGTGACGCATTGAGCATGTTGATGACGCATTGAGCATGTCGGTGACTCGGTTAGCATGTTGGTGACGCAGATTGCATATTCAAGGGATGCTGTTCATATGTCGGTGACGCGGCTAGTATTTCGGTGACGCGGTTAAGATATTGGTGACGCGAACCCACAGGTTTTTCCCCTAACAAAAATGGCTCATCCATTTTTATTTCCGTCATTTTGTATTTTAATTTCGGCATGCCATAGAAAAATATTAAATTTTAATCAAAAAAGTAGGTTACACAAAAAATTACAACATAAATGAATAGAGGTGAATGTAAAATCACTATAGTACATACTAATTCCATGCGTAAAATTTAATGAACGAGCCGATGTTGCTAAAATAAAAATGATTTGTTTTTAATAATTTGCTGCATCGGTCTCTCGTTGCGAGATAAAGAACTGTCAAAGTGCCTTTCTTGAGTTTACTCGAGCTTAGCGGTCATGTTAGGCATTCGGATGAAGTCAGAATCGTAGACAAATTTCGAGAAAGAGAGCGTTCTCGCGCTTGTCATGTTAACCCTGCTGGTCATACACGCACGCCGGTTGCGAGTACTACGCACCTGACCTTTTTGAAGAGCATCACCAATGAGGTCACTATATGTCATTCTGGGGCGTGGGGTCCCGGCATTTCCACTCACATCTGCCTTGTAAATACCTTTTGTTAGTCGCCTTTCATTCATCCTCTCAACATGAGCAAACCATCAAAGCATACTCTTTTCAATTTTTGTCACTACATCTTCCTTTAAACCGCACCGTTGCCTTATCACATAAATTTTCAGCCTATCATTTATAGTCACACCACACATGCTTCTCAAGGAACGCGTTTCCACAGCATTTACTCTACTTTCATGCTTCTTTTGCTACACCCAACGTTAACTTCCATACATAAGCGTAGGCACCAGCACACCATTATGAACAGCCAGTCGAGCCTCTTTGGTCACCATAGCATGTATAGCACCATTCACTTTATTTTCCGCATTAACTCTCCTTTCCACATCTTCATCAAACTTTCCATCCCTCGTAAACAGACTCCCCAAATATAAAAATTCACTTACTTGCTCTACAACACTCTTATCATTTATTTTCTCATCACACCGATATATCTAAAATATAGTTTACTAATTTACATTTCCAAACTCTTTTTCGAAATATCTCGTTCCTACTTGTCCAGTCGGTTTAAAAACTAGGTAGGTACCTATAGAAAGAACAGAATGTCATTGGTTTAATTTTCCTATGGCCTTCGTTCTATCCTATGAATAAATAATTGATGAGAATAGTTTTAACCGCTGCAAATAATTTATGTCATAGATTTCTAGTAGCTTCATTATCTTATCAGAATTAATTAGCATATAATAACTTTATACATAGCTTTTGCCGGCGACTTCGGATGGATGTAGGAAAATATCCCACGGGAACGTACTACCGGGATTAAACGTAGTAAATCCAGGGCTTGTTAACGTTACCAAATAACAAAATAATAACCGTTACGTAACGTTAATTTTAATGTGATACCTTACTAACGTTACAAAAATTTTAACGTTACTTGATAACATTACCAGTAATATAACGTTAATTAACATTAACGTAAAATATGATAATAACGTTAATTTTGCTACGTTGCCGTTCCGTAGGTTTACATTTTGTGCGCTCGCTTAGCATTGGATGACTTTAGGTACCTACACTGTTGCCACTCCGCCGCCGCACTATGGGAAAATCGCGTATGTTTCGTCTGAATACTCCGTATCTCAGTTGTTTCAAAACTAAATGAGCTGTAATTTTGCACACGTATTCTTGGATGTATAATATTTAATATTTATATTATATTATATTTAATATTTCGATTTTGAAAATTCTGTTTATTAATTAATTACAAAAATAAAACTTGAAAAAATACATGCATTCTATAAGAAAAAAAAAACAAAATTTGTCTTTTTTAATTTACTTAAAATGGAATAATTGAAGCAAACGAGAAAAATAAAGTACACAATTCAGGAAGCTCCTACAGATTTTCGTTAATAGCAAGAAGGGCCTTGGCTTCATCTAAAAGTTCTTTCGATATTGTTTCCGAGTTATTTCTCAAACTTGATATACAATATTAGTTTTTGTTTACACTAAACCCGAAAAGGGGTCATTGTACTCATCATTTTGAACAACTTTTTCTATTGGACCAACCTTAAAATCGCGAAAAAAAAATCAGCTGTTCCATACATTTTGTCGATTTAAGTGAACACAAATGTATGGAACAACTGATTTTTTTTTCGCGATTTCTAGGTCTCAACAGTTTGGGAGCCAAACGTCGGAAATGCTCCACGAAGTTCCGCCGGCTGACGAGGACGACTCCCAGGTACTTCATCGTAGACTCGACGCCGATGTAAACCCCTCCTACCGTTATTTAGGATCACGTCGGTGGCGCGTTCCGAGGACTATGAAAACACATGGCCTCGGACTTGTACAGGGCCACCTCAAGTCCCAATTGCCGGATCCTTTCGACGATTGTCGCAACCCCGCGTGCCGCTACTTTGACCGCCGCCTGGTGCGACCTCCCTTGCGCCAGGACCAACGTTTCGACGGCGTAACACACTACGCTGACGCCGCTAGGGAGGTTGGCGCGCAGCTCCCAGTCGTATCCTATGTCTCACAGATGCGGCCCTAGGACCGATCCCTGTGCGACACCGCACGACATCTCTTGCCGGTTCCACACTCCTTGGTTACCGCGGTAAATGACGGCCCTGTCCATCAGATAGGCCTCGACCACACGACAGAGGTAGGTCGGCATCCGGTGGTACCGGAGTGCCTCCCTGATGCAACTCCAGAGCAGGGTATTGAAGGTATTGGCGATGTCTAGAGACACCGCTAAGACGACCCCACCCTGGGCAAAAGCATTCCCCGTCGTGAGGGCTCGCACGCGCATGATTGCGTCCACGGTAGGGTGCCCCCTGCGGAAACCAAATTGTCTCTCCGCCAAATCCTGCTGTACTCTATGCGTATTTACCGAACTTTTTTGAATTAATAGCCATTCCAGATGACATAAATTATTATGTACATTCGTTTTATAAGTTCTACGTCTACACCTATAATGTTTGCAGAGCAAGAGTAATTCTGAAATAATCTCCGAGCTGTGTTGCCGTTATTACTATTTCCAGTGCCTTGTCGAGGTTTATCGACATGCAGTCCCATTTCCTCTCTAAACCGCTTTTGTACCAATTTTTTTCTTTTCTTCTTTGTTTTTTTTTTTTTTAATTTTCAGGTGTAGTAGCTGACCACTTTTCAAAAGACAAGTTATAAGAAATGTGTAAGATCGTCTCCATATCCAAGCATATAGTGTTGACAGTCCCTATTGAAATGAACTTTCGTTGATATCTCGTGTCCTAACTGCCTCCAAGTTATTCATTCGAGGACTAGCACTACAAACTGTACAAGAAGCGCTCGAACGAGTTTCAGTTAAAACTTTTGCCACTTTACCATCAATCATGGGTAAATATAGGTCATGAGTAATTTCGATTACCTCGTCATTCTTATTTATCAGGGAAAGAGACAGATTATGTTTTTGATTGTTGATATCAGCCACAACAGACGCGGTTTTTTCAGGAGTTTCTTTGGCAAATTCTAACAATATAAGTCTGCAAGTTTCGTTCTTCCAAACAACAGTATTAGTTGTCTCATCTATGAGTCTAATGGGTACAAGTGAAGCAATAAAAAGGTTTGCATCTGATATATAATCGCTTTCTTCGGGCAAAACTTGCTTGTACTCACTCTGCCCGGATGACCCGTCACAACCCCATTTAAAGAATAGTTTCAACTTTCTTAAACCATTTTTGTAAACTGAACCAATTAGTAATTTATGTGCCACAGTATGATCCAACAAGTCCTGCAGATTGACTTTTGCACATAAGTTAGTAATGGTTATGCTCGAATCTGGTGGGTAACACATCTTCTTCGCTTCAACTAAAGTTGGATAAGAAGGAAACACTGAGCAGTTTGTTTCCGCCAAACAAAGTCGAAGTTTCCCATACTGTTCTTTGTTAAGGTTTCAGTCAAAAAATGTCCGTAGTGCTTCTTCCTTTGAAAAAGATGTAACGTCTTCAGAGTTCTCAGTTACGTATTAAAAAAAAAAAATCTTATCATTTTTTGATGCAGTTCGTATAATATTAACGATTGCGGCCTCCTCCGTCTCACCCATAGACAGTAACTCCTGAGCATATGCATGGAGAACACAGTCTTATCCGTACTCTTGTATTAATTCCATGTTTTTTCGTTTTTTCTGAAGATGCTTCGTATGGTTTCGAGGTTCTGCCGTCATTAATTCCAGGCATATTAGGGTCATTAACCGTGACTCGACACTAGTGGAACACGAAATTGACCATCTAACCAGTTGACTCTCTTACTTTCAAAGCGGTATTTTATCCGAGATGCATTTCTCCAGCGTTCGTTACATTTAGATACCAAGTTTCTTTGAATGTAGAAGACCACAGTAGCCATATCCTCTGGTGACAAATTGAAATTTTCTTGTAAGTAGTCGTCTATATTATGGCTATTTATCAACAAATTGCACAACTCTCGTTTACTACAAACAAATTCACCCATTTTTCAAATCAGTCAACTTTGCAAATAGTCGAAAATAGGTATTAACTGCTTTTTAGGGCAACTGAATATTTGACCAACAAATGTGAATGTTACAGGGCTCACCATCCTTTTATAGGCATATGAAATAGTACTATGTGCAAAAGATAAGATACTAATAATTTGCACTCTTCCCATAACCAACCTGTTTTTATTTCGACCCTAATAGATAGTGACCATATTTTATATGTAAGGTGGTCAAAACTGTATTAAAACCACAAAGAACTATTAATAATAATCATCACTGTAATTAACTTTTTATTAATTTGACCTCAATAGATAACAAATGATTTTATGAGAAATAAAAAGAAATTGAAAAATAAAAATATAATTTTTATCTCGCGATATGTTTTAGCACCGTGTCAGAAAAAGAGCAAGTATGAGCAATTTTTTGTTCTCCTTGCGTAAACTAATGTATAAAGATCTTAATACAATAAATATCTCGACAGCGGCAAGCAGCGGTAAAGGGTAAATGTCTCGTTAAAAAAAAATCCTTATAAACATACCATCTTAAACTATATTGGTTATTTTATTTTATCATAGTAATATATTATATATATAATATTAATTATGAAACCTTATGAGGAGATTATAAGCATTCCAAAAATACTGGTACATTTATACCAAAAACTTTCGAGTTATGTGGCATTGAATTGCAGTAACGTATTGCGTCAAAATTACGTTATTGAACAAGAATTAGCTTTTAACACTTTCTATGCCAAGCACCCAGCATATGGGTCGAAAAATAATTCGTTCGTGTGCCCACAACTCGCATCCGAGTCGTCGCTATATGTAGCTAAAGATGACTTCTGTTCAGATGACTTCTGTTGATTGAATTGTTATAGATTTGCAATAAACATTATATGGCATGCCAATTTGTATGTATTCTATGTACTTAGCGGTGAAAGTGTTAAGTCTATTTACAATACATTACGATTAACAAAAAAAAATTGAGAATGGAAAGCTTATTTATTAGACTTTATTAATGTATTATTTTTATTCCATAACAACGACATTCACGTGAAACGGTTTTGAGGCGGCTTTGTATGGGGCTTGACCATAGTGCGGCGGCACGATAGTCTATTAAATCCTGCATGTGTAAAATGACTATTGTAATAAATAAAAATAAGAATCATTAATTAACTTGACTATTGTCTTCACTCATTGATATTGAATTGATTTGATCAGTTATCACTGACTAAATCAGCTCACTATACTATCAGCACTTCTCACGCGTAAGAATCAGGCAAGGCAACGTTTTGATCGGCACGATATCAGCGCGGTGCGAGGGCGCGCGGCGGGCGGCCCACCACGCGCCTCAGGCCACGCTACTTCCACTTTACCCGTTTAAAAATAACGATAAAAGTAACGTTAATATACAATTAACGTTAATAAAAATTAACGATAAAATGTAGCATAAATAACGTTAAATCTATTACCGTTATTTTAATATTAACGGTAACGCTGTCAAATAGAGATAACGTTATGAAAAATTTACCGGTATTTAAAGCCCTGAGTAAATCCTATGCACAGTCTATACTTCATACAGTCGTCCGACGAAGACTTTTAGACAGGGCCATCGTGAGGGGCGAGACGGCGGAAGCGCGCTCCTGAACTGCTTACGCTGCAGTGTTAGTAGATCGGGAGACAACTTTCAGAGTTATCGTGTTGAATTTATTATTGTTTTCATTTATATTTAATAATTTAAATGGTGCATACGACGTGTGCTGTGAAATATTGCAAACCGTCATCTTACATTAATAAAGAACTGCGATTTCATAAATTTCCGAGCACGGATGAATGGTAAACAAATAAATATTGTTTATTTAATAGGGACGGTATTACGCGACTAGGTTTTTCCATTTATATACCAGGTTTTTACTTACAAGTACCAACTGGCGACCCGAAATACTCTCAAGACTTCAAAGTATTTTACCCGGCTACCGTCTACCCTGTCGCTCCGTCGACGCTCGACGCGATTCTGCTCCTTATTTATATTTGTTGATTAGGGATCAATGTTCTATTCAGGTATTTTTCTTTTAACACGGCTTAGAAATTGGAAGTATCCTTTTTTACATACGCTATTGTAGTCCTTATTTTCAATGAATTTACGGATACAATTTTGATGCAGAACGAAAATATTTGAAAGTACTTATATAATAAAATAATAATAATGTTGATGGCGATGTTGATCTAAAATAAATGAATAAATATTGTTTACTTGGGACAATCCTGTCGCGACACATGATAAATGCCTACACGATGTCGGCATTTTCCACGAGATCAAAGGCGTCGTCCTACTATATCTTTTTATACTGTGAAAATGTGTAGGTACTTAACTACGTAGGGCTGTTCGCTCACACCTCGGCATTGTTAAGGTTCCGTAGTAAACAAGGAACCCTTATAGTTTCGCCATGTCCGTCTGTCTGTCTGTCCCCACTGCAGCTCAGAGACGCTTACTACTAGAAAGCTGTAATTTGGCGTAGGTATAATTGTTTTTTCTCGTCTACCCGATGGTGTGGGGTATCGTTGGATAGGCCGTTCAAAAATATTGCGATTCTGTGAACACCATATTCCGATTCAAGGAGCCGCTTGCGTAATATTAAGCTTAATATTAATATTATCGATGTATGGGAGAACATGTTTTTCAACTACAATGTTAAGTTTGTTTTTGGGATAAATTCATCTCAACTGGAACACCGGAACCCTTCATTATGCGTGGTCCGACACGCACTTGGCCGGTTTTTATTACTTTTTGCATTTTTATACCCGTCTTAACATTACTCGTCACATCATTGCAGCTAAATATAAGTCCTAGTGTATTTAGTTGGTGGATTAATGTCATGATACGAATGTCATCATCTTTCGATTCTACCTGTGTAATGATTGACTACTAACTTTTTGTGGGTAATCTACTGATGAGTAGGTACTATAAACATATAGTACCCTACATTATTTTATGTATCATCAATAGATTTTGCAGCGCACTCCAAATAATGACTTTTAACCTCAGAAGAATTTTTTGCTTTTAGGTAGGATACTTGATAATTTATGTTCTCGCTGCTGAGGTGAAAAGTTGTATGTGTTAAACGAGACCTAAATTATTTACATCTCGTGTCTTTGAATCCCTAGTAGCGAGGGACTCTCAAACTCGCAGGATCAACACTTGCAGCAAAGACCGACTTTGCCCTCTTATTGCACAAATAACTCCATCAATCTGCCTAGCTTTTCCCAACCATGTTAAGGTCGGCTTCCAGTATAAACAGATGCAGCTAAATACCAGTATTTAGTTGCATTACACGGAGCGACTACCTATCTGACCTCCACAACCTAGTAACTGGTTAATACCTTTGGTAGTCCCCTTGGTAAGACTAGTTGTCATGACTTTTGGGCTTCTGACGACCAGTAAGGACTGTCAAAATCCACGAATGACAGCCCGGACCAACGGCTTAACATGCTTTCCGAGGCACGAAAGAGTCTCGATAGATATGTAAAGATGGTTACCCATCCACGGGGACCAACCCCGGCAAGCGTAGCTTAACCTGATGGATCGACCCGTACGGCTGTTATTGCTTAGCCACGAGCTCCTGTTATACCTCCTGCAAAAATAACTATTATCCTACTAATATTATAAATGCGAAAGTTTGTAAGAATGGATGGATGGATGGATGGATGTTTGTTACTCTTTCACGCAAGAAGTACTGAACGGATTTGGATGAAATTTGGCACAGAGATAGTTTATAACCAGGAATAACACTTAAGGATACTAGGACTTTTTATCCCGATATACCCACGGGGTCAAAACTTATGCGGATGAAATTGCGGGGCGCAATGCATATTTTTATAGTAATGTATATTTTTATACCTACCTTTGGTTACACTATTGCAAATTTATTGGGGATCATTAATTAAAAAAAAAAGTTTTTTTAAATGTCAAACCGCTTGAGATTGAGCAGGCGTGCTATGTGCTTTGAGGCAGGAATGGGATTTCTTGGTCGTGTCTAATTGCTAATCCATCCAAAGGACTGCGAAAATAGATTCACGACTTACAAGCATCTCGAATGTGGGTAAATATTAGTTAGAGATATTTTCATTTAGAACTGCACGCCCCTCCACAAACTGTTCTATACAATTATTTGTAATGTGTATGCAACAAGCAGTGGAGGGGCGTGCAACTCTAAATTAAACGATATCAACTTACTAGGTACCTATATCATCGAGGGTAGGCACACATACGAGGGAAAGTATTCACTACTCACTAGGCTACCTCATACGAAGAGGTCCTAGATGCAGAATGCAGTATTTTAAAACCTATCATACATGTAATAATTGCTGCACGTATGGCATCAGTGCATTAATTGTTGTTGTTACACCTACATTTTTCTAGCCTAAAATCAGATACAAGGTACAGAAAATGGACCCATGTCTTGTCTGGCTTATTGTCTAAGGCAAGAATGTTAGCTGAACGTAAGCTACCCGAATGTAACAAATTCTTATCATGATCAGTATAGGTACAAAGGCGTTAAAGTAAAGTGGTCAAACGATATCAAATATTTTAAATTGCCATTTGTAACGTCTAGCTAGCCTGTACCGATTACGTCGGTTAGTTGTACTATATTATTTGGGTAATTTCATCGTATCTAGTATAAGTATAATACATAGGTAAACGTTTACCTAGATCTTTTGCGTTTACTGATCCTTAAAGATACCCTCTTTGCGGACTTGTTGATGTTGCAAAGTCAAAAATCATATATACTCTCTTCAGGAGCAGACAGAAGTTCAGATAGATTAAGCAGACTTATACCTATAGGGTACCAGGCAGTGGGTAAAATTTGACTGAACTATAAATATTGCCTGTTGGTACTTAATTCCAGTATTCTTTATAGCTACTAGGTAAATATCTTTCCTCAACTACGCTGGCAATTGTAATTTGCTCTTGTGTATCGAAGACTCGAGATAGCAGTAGAATTTCAATGGGAGCGGAGTATTGTACGAGCACACAGATAAGGAGATAACCGCGCCAGATAACCGAGGTGAACGATATAGCAATCGCTGGGAACTTACAAGAGACATCTTATTTGCTCTACTTCTTACATCATCGTTGTACCTACTTAGATAATATTATTCTTACTAAACGGACTGTTAACTATAGACCCAATTTTGCAGTAGCCCAAGCATGTATTTAGAATAGGTAAAGCCTTGAATCTTAGCACGTTCCGGGATAACAATACAACCTCTAAATTTAATAATCTCTTTGTTAAATTTTCCGAGAGCCCATTGCTTCAAATATCGCCGATGGAAAAGTAGTAGTAGGTACCTGGTATTAAGTAAGATGGACTGGTGTCCGCACGTCCACGTCCAAGCGCGTATTTTGCGTACGGCCCCTTTGGAGACTTAGAGAACGTCTAATTTAAAATTCCTCCCACTGCTTGTTGCATACACATTTCAAATGTAAGTAAGTATGTATATTGTTGTGAAGGGCGTGCATTTTTAAATAAAGGCTTCTACATACTGGCGCGACTTGTCGCGCGACGCGTCGCGTGGCGATTCTGGCGCGACGTCGCCACGCCATACCTTTCACACGCGACAGGCAGCTGGCGTCGCGGCGTTGTCAGGTCGCGGCCGCTACAGTCGCATAGCGGGCGCGACGCGACAACGCCGCGACAAGACAAGATAGTATAAATAGCGGTCCAATCCAAACTGGCCTCAGTAGCAGGCGTTCTTCGTCAGTGGATGAACGCAGGTCTGTGCGTGTTTGCCGAGTGAGGTTAGGTTCGATTTCCAGGTCGGTCGACATAACCCAACCTAACTTATGTACCTAGACTTGACCACACGAGCGCGAATGGCAAAACTGACGAATTCGGACGAGCTAAGTGACTTATGTAGATGTAATGGTGGTGTGTAATTAAGTTTTAATCTAAGCGGTCACATAGAGAGACAAGAAAAGCGACTTTGTTCTATACTATGCATAATGAAGTAGTTTAATTTACCTATGACAAGTGTTATGTGCCTATCTTATTATTTTTGTGATTTCTAATATTGGAAATATATTTTTATGTTAAACATTACATCCGTTAGTTTTATTCATTCTAATATATATTTACTACTTTTTGTATTAGATTCCAGTGGGTCTCATTGACTATTGCGTTTTCAAATTTGACATGAGCAAGTTTCACCAATTAAACTATTTCAATGTATGCTCAGAAGCATTCTAAACCCTCTTGCAAAAGTTGAGTTTACTCGGTTTTATTCCAAAGTAAATTAAATCATAAGCAAAATTGTAAGTCTTCGTAATGTGAGTCTTATCCCATTGTGATAAGGTATAAATTAGGATGTATGACGAAATTAACTAATAAATGAATAATTTCTCTATTTCAATATAAGTCCTCGCAAAAGTCAATTATCCTAAATTATACCTTATTACAATAAGATAAGCATTGCAATGACTTACTCATGGTTTTTGGCGGCGCGCGGCATGCTCAAAGGAGTAGGTACCTTTTTGAAGCTGCCGCAAGCCAGCCGCTCTACTGCGCCGCGCGTCGCACTTGCCACGGCTATAGTTAGGTACTATAGCCGTGGCAAGTGCGACGCGTATTATTCGCGGATTTTGACTCAAAACACGAATGTCTTATAATTTTATTTCATTTTTAACCGACTTCAAAAAAGGAGGAGGTTTCTCAATTCGACCGTATATATATATATATATTTTTATGTGTTTTCGCCGATTTGTCCGTCAGTTTTAGAACGATCGATACGTATCTCGCCGAAATCTGCGCCCCTGTAGGTAAATTCCCAAAGTAGTACTTACTAGTTTACCCTCATATTTTATCTTTTCTTCTCCATCATCAGACCCTGATCACCATCTAGCTATAACCTATTTATTGAGACCAGTACAATGAGCCCAAACACGATACCTGCGCTGTAAGTTTGTGAGTGAGGTAAATATCAACTAGAAAAGAGCTGATAATCTTCAAATGACTGAACTGATTTTCTTGAATCATAGCTAAGAACACTCTCGACTATGTCGCCTTTCAAACAAAAAAAACAAAATCAAAATCGGTCCATGCATTCGGGAGCTACGATGCCACAGACACACACACACACACACACACACACACACACACACACACACACACACACACACACACATTCATACATACATATATACACACACACACACACAGAGACAGACAGACAGAAACGTCAAACTTATAACACCCCGTCGATTTTGCGTAGGGGGTTAAAAATAAGAAAATTAACAAAAATAATAATTACTGAAAATTTATTTCAAACTCGAAAATCGATAAAAAGGTACATAAGTTGGGTTATGTCGACCGACCGGGAAATCGAACCTAACCTCGCTCGGCAAACACGCACAGACCTGCCTTCATCCACTGACGAAGAACGCCTACTACCAGGGCTTGTTAACGTTACCAAATAACAAAATAATAACCGTTATGTAACGTTAATTTTAATGTGTTACCTTACTTACGTTACAAAAAAATTAACGTTACTTGTTAACATTACCAGTAATTTAACGTTAATTAACAGTAACGTAAAATATGATAATAACGTTAATTTTACCGTTAATTTTGCTACGTTGCCGTTCTGTATGTTTACATTTTGTGCGCTCGCTTAGCATTGGATCTGTTTAGGTACACTGTTGCCGCTCCGCCGCCGCACTATGGGAAAATCGCGTGTTTCGTATAAACTCCGTATCTCAGTCGTTTCAAAACTAAATGAGCTGTAATTTTGCAAACGTTTTCTTGGATGTATAAAGTTTAATGTAAATAATTTCGATTTTGAAAATTCTGTTTATTAGTTACTTAAAAAAATACATGCATTCTATAAAAAAAAAAACAAAATTTGTCTTTTGTTTAATTTACTTAAAATTGAATAATTGCAGCAAACGAGAAAAATAAAGTACAAAATTCAGGAAGCCCCTACAGATTTTCGTTGATAGGCAAGAAGGGCCGTGGCTTCATCTAAAAGTTATTTTGATATTGTTTCTGAGGTATTTCTCAAACTTGAACTAAAACTGCGCTTGCACAATCCCTTTTACTTCCCATCCTTGACTACGCTGATGTCAGTTATCTCGATCTCACTGAGGCACAACTAGATAAACATGAGCGACTTCAAAACTTTTGCATAAGATTTATATTTGGCTTGCGCAAGTATGATCATATTTCTGAATATCGTACAAAACTCAAGTGGCTTCCCATACGTCTTCGCCGGAATGCTCATATCTTATTTCAGCTATACAGTATTCTGTTCAATCCTACAACCCCCTCTTATCTTAAAGAACGTTTCAAGTTCCTTCATGACACACATAATAGATACCTGAGGTCATCGGAAAACTTAAGACTAGAGATGCCGATGCATTCCACCAGCTTTTATGACAAATCTTTTACAGTTCAAGCAGTACGGTTATGGAATGCCTTACCCGTGTCGATAAGGCGTGCACAAACTTTGTCCACTTTTAAAATTCAGGTAAAAAAACACTTTCTCTCTCCCTAAACATCATCATTACTTATAGTTATATAGTTCTTGATCTTGTTTCATGTTTATGGCATATATATATATATATATATATATATATGTATGTATGTATGTATGTATGATATATGTTATGTATAGTATATGCTTTATGTATTATAAGTATTTATTGTATATGTAACTGGTACACCACTGACTACCTGCAGTATTGTCTCTCCTCCCCCTTTAATCCATCCAAAGGTTGTCTGTAAAAGATCGCTTTTAGCGATAAGACCGCCCAATGTGTCACCCCTTGTAAAATTTCAACATTTGTATCTGTAATTTTTATGGTGTACATAATACAGAGTATTCTATTCTATTCTATTCTATTCTTGATATATATGGTTTAGAAGTGTACAATAAGGTATGGAACACGTCTTTATTTGTAGCCGCTCTTGAACACTTTCTATAATGATGAAGTCTAAACTTTTTGTAATCCTTATTTTGGATTCTTGCGCGTCTTCGGACAATTTTATTGTCCGATAGGTAAAATAACATAGTACTCAATGATTTTTTCTCCGTGAATAAGTATTTTATGCACGTAGGAAGGCATATAATACCAATTATAAATATCTACGTACAGTTGGGCTGTAGGTACTACATGCGTATTCACTGATTTTTTTTTAATTAATAGCAATTCCAGATGACATACATTATTATGTACATTCGTTTTATAAGTTCTACGTCTACACCTGTAATGCCTGCAGAGCAAGAGTAATTCTGAAAGAATCTCCGAGCTGTGTTTCCGTCATTGCTATTTCCAGTGCCTTGTCAAGGTTTATTGACAGTCCCATTTCCTTCCTAAACCGCTTTTGTGACAATTTTTTCTTTTCGTCTTTGTTTTTTTTTATTTTCAGGCACCTGACCACTTTTCAAAAGACAAGTTATAAAAAATGTGTAAGAGCATCTCCATACTCCTAATCCAAGCATGCAGTGTTGACAGTCCGTATTGAAATGAACTTTCGTTCACATCTCGTGTCCTAACTGCCTCTAAGTTATTATTTTGCCGAGGAGTACAAGAAGCGCTCGAACGAGTTTCAGTTAAAACTTGTGCCACTTTACCATCAATCATGGTTAAAAATAGGTCATGAATAATTTCGATTACCTCGCCATTCTTATTTATCAGGGATGGAGACAGATTTTGTTTTTGCCACAACAGACGCGGTTTTTTCAGGAGTTTCTTTGGAAAATTCTAACAATATAAGTCTGCAATATCTTACAGATGAGCAAGTTTCATTCTTCCAAACAACAGTATTAGTTGTCTCATCTATGAGTCTAATGGGTACAAGTGAAGCAATAAAAAGGTTTGCATCTGATATAAAATCGCTTTCTTCGGGCAAAACTTGCTTGTACTCACTCTTCCCGGATGACCCGTCGCAACCCCATTTACAGAATAGTTTCAACTTTCTTAAACCGTTTTTGTAAACTGAAGCAATTAGTAATTTACGTGCCACAGTATGATCCAACAAGTCCTGCAGATTGACTTTTGAACTTATGTTAGTAATGGTTATGCTCAAATCTGGTGGGTAACACTTCTTCTTCGCTTCAACTAAAGTTGGATAAGAAGGAAACACTGATCAGTTTTTGTCCGCCAAACAAAGTCGAAGTTTACTATACTGTTTTTTGTCAATAAATGTCCGTAGTGCTTCTTCCTTTGAAAAAGGTGTAACGTCTTCAGAGTTCCCCGTTACGTATTTAACAAAAAAAATCTTATCATTTTTTGATGCAGTTCGTATAATATTGACGATTGCGGCCTCCTCCGTCTCATCCATAAACCGTAACTCCTGAGCATATGCATTGAGAACACAGTCCGATCCGTACTCTTATATTAATTCCATGTTTTTTCGTTCTTTTGTTTTTTTCTGAAGATGCTTCGTATGGTTTCGAGGGTCTGCCGCCACTACTTCAAGGCATTTTAGGGTCATTAACCGTGACTCGACACTCTAGTGGAACACGAAATTGACCATCTAACCAGCTGACTTTCTTACTTTCAAAGCGGTCTTTTATCTGAGATACATTTCTCCAGCGTTCGTTACATTTTGATACCAAGTTTCTTTGAATGTAGAAGACCACAGTAGCCATATCCTCTGGTGACAAATTTAAATTTTCTTGGAAGTAGTCTTCTATATTATGCCCATTTATCAACAAATTGCACAAGTCACGTTTACTACAAACAAATTCAACCCATTTTTCAAATCAGTCAACTTTGCAATTAACTGCTTTTTAGGGCAACTGAATTTTGACCAACAACTGTGAATGTTTCAGGGCTCACCATCCTTTTATAGGCATATGAAATAGTGCTATGTGCAAAAAGATAAGATACTAATAATTTGCACTCTTCCCATAACCAACCTGTTTTTATTTCGACCCTAATAGATAGTGACCATATTTTATCAAGTAAGGTGGTCAAAACTGTACCAAAACCACAAAGAACTATTAATAATAATCATCACTGTAATTAACTTTTTATTAATTTGACCTTAATAGACATAGATAACAAATGATGTTATGAGAAATAAAAAGAAATTGAAAAAAAATATAATTTTTATCTCGCGATATGTTTTAGCACCGTGTCAGAAAAAGAGCAAGTAAGAGCAATTTTTTTTTCTCCTAGCGTAAACTAATGTATAAAGATCTTAATACAATAAATATCTCGACAGCGGCAAGCAGCGGTAAAGGGTAAATGTCTCGTTAAAAAAAATAACCTTATAAACATACCATCTTAAACTATATTGGTTAATTTTATTTTATCAAAGTAATACAATTTGTAACAAAAACCCTGTTGTTCCTTCTACCTACGTTTTAAGAATCGGTTTACTAAGCGATAAAGCAAGTCATTTATAAAAAACTGTTCAATAGAAAAAATAAAAATAAATATTTAATTATTAATATTTGTAATGTTTAATTGATTTGTTACCTCTGCAATTCTGCATGATTCGATGACGTGAAACCAGAAGTAGATAGAACGGTCCCGCCACACTCTTTGGTCGGTGCCGCCGCGCCGGTACAAACCGCCGCCCGCCGCCGCATATCTACCTATTTTTCTACACAAGTTCGTGACCTTGTCAGCTGTTGTTTTTCAGTATCACTTAAACGAATTAATTTTTGAAAGCCTTGATTTACACTCTTTTTAAGCACAATTGATAATTGTTAAAACTACATTTAACACTTCACTACGTTAAAAAAAAACAAATTCACCGCATCTGTCACATGTACCTATTTACAAACCTATTGTCAAACCTGATGTACTATCGGCCAAACTTCCGCATGCTCACCTCTAAGGCGATAATCGTACAGCACGGCTTACGACTCGATCGCCCGATGCAAGCGTTTTGACCAATGGGATGAACGAAACGTATTTTAGTCGTGTTCGTTATAACGTAATTATGTATAGAAGTGTGACACTCATACTAGGCGCGTGTTATGCTCACTTGTTGTGAGATCATTTTTAATGGTCTCGGCCAGCGAGAGCTCTTTATGAATTATTATTGTTGACAAGAAGTAATTTCGTACTCATATCTTCCGTTTGGTTTAGAAAATGTAATATGCTGTATATGATGTAGTATTGCTATATTTAATTAGTATCAATAATAAAATATTTCCATAAAAAATATAATAATTTGGAATAAGGAATTTCAAACAACAAATTATGTCTATTCTATACACTTTGATATTTACCTCTCTCCGACACATGGCTATGCTCTGTCGGGTATATAAATTTAGTTATTTATCATTACTTTCACTGCCTCTCCAATTTTCGCGATGTCCTATGCGATGCCGGCAAACAAATCGCAGCGAACGCGCTAGGTGCGTTAACCGACACTGCATAAAGGTATAAAATGTTTATATTGACATTTTTGTGTTTTATAAGCGTGCGACTTGTTACTTGTGCAGTGCTATTGGAAAGTAAATAACTGCATTTAAATGTGTTTAAACTTGGGAACTTAAAGCTTAATATCACGCATATCGATCCCTGAATCGAAAAATTGCTTTGAAAATCAGCAATATTCTTGAACGGCCAATCGAATGATACACCTATGGGATAGGAGAAAAAAGTTATCATCGCCACTTTACGTGCAAAGGACGTACCCTAAAAAAATGTTTTTCAAGATTTTAGTTTACTACTTTGTTGGCGTGATTAATATGTATACCCATGCCAAATTACAGTATTCTAGTAGTAAGAGTCTGTGAGCTAAGCCAGGGACAGACAGACAGACGGACAATGCGAAACTTTAAGGGTTCCTTGTTGACTACGGAACCCTAAAAAGGAGCAAGTTACGTAGTTTTGTTAGAAATTGACAACATTTGGTATATTTTTCTTTTATTGCTCTGTTTTGATTGAAATAGCAAAATTACAGTAGTGTTTGAACCAATAGTTGACGCAGTTTTTCAGAGATTTTTGTTTATTGCTGTCGCAACTTTTGCAACTGCAATAAAAATAAGTTCATTATCTAAGTACCATTGTTATTGGTCGACAACCGGTTAAACAATAGGACGGCTTAATAGAAGGGCCATAAAATACGGTCATAAAAAATGACAAAATATTTCTTCAACACACTTGCTTGTAAAGTGACTCTTATAGCAACGCATTTAGGTTCATAATTCAGCGTTTATTACACTAGTATTTTTACTTTACAGTTATTTTTCTCAATCTCCGCAAAGAGTTTTTATATCTAAAAACAATGAATATTTTTGAGAATAAATAAACTATTTTAGGATACATTTATGATAAATCAATCATCAAAATTATTATCATTTCTTCAAATGATATATTTTTCACTACGAATTTACCTTAATTTGCGTATTCAAAACTTTATTTTGTTTTTATTATATTTTTATATGGGCTGTTCAGCGGTTTTGCCGTGCCTTTATTTACACCTGGACGCGCATCGCTAGCGTGGCGCGTGGAAGAAACGAAACCAGCACGCCATTTTCTATAAATACTCGTTAACGTTTTCGTTGTGTGTGTATACCTAGCGGCCTACGAAACTATAATAACAATACAAGTCTGTTTTTTCCTCTCAAGTTGAAAACCATCGTATGAAACGCGTGTGTATTGATAATTACTCACTCGGCGCCCTTATCGCGCTCGTCTTCGGCTCGCGCGAACAATACCGGTTCAAGTGTAGTTAGTAACCAACATCACACACTTGTATCATAATGTACTAGTATGTCTGTTGTTATTTTTTGTTACCCGCCCAATACTCACACAAATGCATATTGCCTCTAATTGGACGAAACCAGGAAGAGGTGTGGTCTGTCACTAGCTGCGCTTGCCGCAGAAATATTTTCTTAAGTGAGCATGCTTAAGTTTTGCCGATAGTACCTATTTACATTTTAATGCATTCATTTATTATGATATCTACTTGACGGCCACGGAGTTGCTGTTCGATATGACCACCTTGTACCTCTACACTTCTTGGCTCATAGTCGGAGGGAAGTAGTGATTGGACGCGACAATAGTGAAATGGGTGCTGGCCATCTTCTTTGAGTACTCTCCTAACGCGCATAAGGTTTACTCCGAGTTCGTGTCCCACTGAGCGTGTACTTCGCGTTGGATCGTGCTCAAGCAAGTCCAAGACTTCTGTCTCGAGTCTTCGGTCTGCCTGCGTCAGCTCGTTGTTGGTCTCGCCCGTGCACACTGCCGGTATTGTACGTACGTATGTATGTATGTGCAAACGTTGGAATACCATCGCCGACGGTAATGGTAGACTCGCAAAACGTTCTTGGTAGAGTCTGCGTGCTTCTGCATAATTGCAGTTACATTTCCGAAGACACATCAACATATTAAAATATTCTACGTTAGAATAAGATATGGTCAACGTTTACGTAAACAAAACACAAGTCACTCATTACGTAGATCAATAATAACATCCGTAGTAACGTGCGCGGGAGACTAAAGTGATTCGCAGGGAGGCGGGTTGGCGGTGTAGGTAGGCACGTGGTACCGACCCGGGGCACGTGCGCGGCGGCAGTTTTTGGCGGTATCTTTTGTCGCATTCAATGAAAGCCGCTGAGCTCGTAGGCTATTTAGCGAAATAAAGATGTACTTGTAAAATCAGATACTCTAAACATTTTTTGAAATGTATCGATTTTAAAAGTTATTTGATTTTGACCTCTCGACTAGCCAATGCTTAATTTTTTTAAATTATAATTTCATCAATGTTTTGCTTATAGGTAAATGTATACGTTCCTAAAAGGAACAACAGGGTTTTTGTTACATATTGTATATATAATATTAATTATGAAACGTTATGAGGAGATTATAAGCATTCCAAAAATGTATAATACTGGTACATTTATATCAAAAACTTTCGAGTTATGTGGCATTGAATTGCAGTAACGTATTGCGTCAAAATTACGTTATTGAAGAAGAGTTAGCTTTGATGCCTGGAGGGACAGGCGTATAAAATAGCCGTGTATCCTTGCGGGTCGAGGACGACAGAAAAATTATTATCTGGAATGCATAATAATTCAATTTGCCTTTTTTTTTTAGCAAACTTTCAAAGAGGAATTGGTGACGGTCAGGTGGCGTTTGTAGCCTAACTCCAGCAAATAATGCAAAAGCGGTACCTCTGCTTCTCCTGGCGAAAGTCTTGAAGAATCCTTCTGGGCAGGTGGCCACCTTGCTTGCCCGTACACTGGTCACTTGAAAGTCTATATTTTGGATTTAATCGGACGCGGGTTATTATTTTTAATTTTGAAAACGTAGCACAGTATATCCCCAAGGATTACGGGATAACGTAATAAAGTTTGCGGTTTTGCGGGCGCGATGAACTGAGATTGAAAAAACTTGGTTTGCGGTGAGACGAAATGCTTCCGTTCGGCGCCGGTGCACTATGACGTCTGACAGCCATCATTAGCTGTCACTAGCCGCAGGATTCTCTAAATCCCGTGACACACAATATCCGCGGCTGCAATATAAGCCTAAGACAGACTACAGACACCTTATAAACCGTCCACAATCAAAAAAATGTAAGGGGCAATAACTTGCCACACCAATGCCTATTTATAATACATTTAATTTAAAAAAAAATGCGAATAAAAAGCTTATTTATTAGACTGTATTATTTTATTATTTTTATTCCATAACAACGACATTCCCGTGAAACGGTTTTGAGGCGGCTTTGTATGGGGATTTACCATAGTGCGGCGGCACGGTAGTCTGTTAAATCCTGCATGTGTAAGACGACTATTGTAATAAATATTAATTAGAGGGGCTTGTGGCTAAATAATAACAGCCGCACGGGTCAATCGATCAGATTAAGCTACGCTTGCCGCGGTTGGTCCGTGGATGGGTGACCATCTTTACATACCAAGACCCTTCCGTGCCTCGGAAAGCACGTTAAGCCGTTGGTCCCGGCTGTCATTCGTAAATCTTTGACAGTCGTTACGGGTCGTCAGAAGCCCGAAAGTTTGACAACCAGTCTTACCGATACCCCTTGTATTACCCAGTTACTGGGTTGTGGAAGTCAGATAGGCAGTCGCTCCATGTAAAATACTAGTATTCAGCTGCATCCGGTTAGACTGGAAGCCAACCCCAACGTAGTTGGGAAAAGGCTAGGCTGATGATGATGAATCAATAATTACCTTGACTATTGTCTTCACTCATAGATATTAAATAAATGATCAGTTATCACTGACTAAATCAGCTCACTATACTATATGATAAATGATAAATGATAAAATCATTTATCATTTATCATTTATCATAGTGCGGCGGCACGGTAGTCTGTTAAATCCTGCATGTGTAAGACGACTATTGTAATAAATATTAATTAGAGGGGCTTGTGGCTAAATAATAACAGCCGCACGGGTCAATCGATCAGATTAAGCTACGCTTGCCGCGGTTGGTCCGTGGATGGGTGACCATCTTTACATACCAAGACCCTTCCGTGCCTCGGAAAGCACGTTAAGCCGTTGGTCCCGGCTGTCATTCGTAAATCTTTGACAGTCGTTACGGGTCGTCAGAAGCCCGAAAGTTTGACAACCAGTCTTACCGATACCCCTTGTATTACCCAGTTACTGGGTTGTGGAAGTCAGATAGGCAGTCGCTCCATGTAAAATACTAGTATTCAGCTGCATCCGGTTAGACTGGAAGCCAACCCCAACGTAGTTGGGAAAAGGCTAGGCTGATGATGATGAATCAATAATTACCTTGACTATTGTCTTCACTCATAGATATTAAATAAATGATCAGTTATCACTGACTAAATCAGCTCACTATACTATCAGCACTTCTCACGCGTAAGAATCAGGCAAGGCAACGTTTTGATCGGCACGATATCAGCGCGGTGCGGGGGCGCGCGGCGGGCGGCCTACCACGCGCTTCAGGCCCCCGCTACTTCCACTTTACCCGTTTAAAAATAACGATAAAAGTAACGTTAAGATAAAATTAACGTTAATAAAAATTAACGATAAAATGTAGCATAAATAACGTTAAATCTATTACCGTTATTTTAATATTAACGGTAACGCTGTCAAATAGAGATAACGTTATGAAAAATTTACCGGTATTTAAAGCCCTGCCTACTACTGAGGCCAGCTTGGATTGCACCGGTATTTATACTATCTTGTCTTGTCGCGTCGCGCCCGCTACGCGACTGTAGAGGCCGCGACGCGACAACGCCGCGACAAACGCGTAGCTAGCGCGACGCCATAAAATAGGCATAATTTCTGTGTCGCGGCGCGACAGGTCGCTCCTGTGTGTAGTGGCGCGCGCGTTTTCATAGAGATTGTTCTACGGATATAATGTCGCAGAATCGCGTCGCGCGACAAGTCGCGCCAGTATGTAGAAGCCTTAAGACGATCTCTACCTCTCAAGCACGATCAAATTATAGTAAGTCTCGGTTTAAATAAGACGATCTTTACCTCTCAAGCACGATAACATTATAGTAAGTCTCGGTTTAAATAAGACGATCGCTACCTCTCAAGCACGATAACATTATACGAGCCCCGATACAAAATAGTTCGTCTAGTATGGAAAGTAGTGCAAAGCGTAAAATATAAAAAGTAAATATTGGTAAAACAATTAAGAACGTTTAATAAAAAGTAAACCACAATTTGAGGAATATTTTATAGTTTATTTTAACATAACTAAAATTCTTTCATGATTTTACATAACATAAAAAATTTAAAAAAATATTCTAAAAAACATAACGCAAAAATAATTCGTCTACCATTGTCACTCACGCAAAATAGTTCGTCTACCACTTAGTTGTGTCGCCTTTGCTCTCAATGACAGTCTCGGTTTAAATAAGACGATCTCTACCTCTCAAGCACGATAAAATTATAGTAAGTCTCGGTTTAAAGAATCAGTCAACTATTCCAAACAGTTGAGCTCATAATATAGGAGTACCTACTTATGTAATCATTTACATTTTATCGTCATTTAATAACCGCGAACTGAAGAATCAACTACGTTTTGCGGTTTGCTCAATACAATTCAATACAACAGCCTGTCAGCAAGCGTCCTTGGATCATTTCAATCAATCACTCGAGACACAATGTTTAGTATTTTATCTTGAAAATCTGAATGTTTTCATTATTGATTGACACTATCTTTAAATAGAGATTAGACAGCTAACATGTGTGAGCAAACCAATATCAGGAAGCAATAATCTTCTTAAAGTGAGTCACATACTCAGCATTCAGCTATTGCTATGGCATCCACAGTTTACAGGAAAAATAGATACCTAAGCCTACAACCATAGCTAAATGGAGTTTTTTATATTTCGATGCCTACAACACAATTTAATTCAGTCAGATTGTATCAGCGATTTGTATTTTTATAGTATAAAAAGAAAGCACCATTTGGTGAAGTAACTTAAATGTAACGGGTTAAGATTCCATTAGGTACCTACGTTAATATGGTTGCTAAACAATTTATGCTCGTCGCAACGCTTATGGTGAGTGGCAGTTCTCCAGATTCTCACCAGGAGAACTCCTCAACAATTGACGTCCCGTATCGGGAAAAGCGATATTTTGTAAAATTTTGTAGCTTAGATAAATTACAAACCGACCCACTAAAAAGTGAAAAATAAAAACTTTTTATAAAAAAAAAAAAACAACCGACTTCCGAAAAAAAACTATCATCATCTCATCATCATCTGCCTGCCTTTTCCCAACTATGTTGGGTCGGCTTCCAGTCTTACGGGATACAGTTGAATACTAGTATTTTACATGGAGCGACTGCCTATCTGACCTCCACAACCCAGTTACTGGGTAACACGATACCTCTTGGTAAGACTGGTTGTCAGACTTTCTAACTTCTGACGACCCGTAACGACTGTCAAAGATCAACAAATGAAAGATCTACAAACCAAAAAAAAATATAAAGTGAAAAATAACTTAAGTCGGTGGCAAAAAACTAAAATACAGAACCAAAAACACCAACTTCCGAAATTAAAGTTATTTTTCACTTTGTAGTGTTTTTTTCGAAGATTTTTTTTTGTATATTTTTTTTATAGTATATATTTACCCTTTACTTATTGTTAGATTTGTTTTATTAGGCCCAGAGCTGCAAATCGAACAGGTGGATTCCAAGTTTAGGCAGGCGATTTTTTCAAATGTGGGTAGTTCAATATTTAAAGGAAGGTACGATACTACGTAGTTTATGAAATTGTTGCTTATTAAAGACTCGTGTGATACTATTAAAAAAGCACACTCGTGTTTTAATACCTAGTTAAGTACAGTTTCATACATTAGTTTATCTACTCTCATACATTGACATTGAACCTGCTAAATAAAAGATTTAAAGGTTTATGAGAAAGAAATAGGTTATTGCATATATAATAACTATTCCTCAGCACATCACCGCGCATGAGCTAAAGCGGACGCTGCCACAAGTAAAAATTGAAATTAAAACTTTATGTACTTAATGCTATAAAAATGGCGCGTGGCGCGCCCCGAATATGCGTTCCCGTAGACAGAGTATTGATTAGGTAGTCTACGTGCGTTCCATTAGAAAAAAAGTAAGAAATAATCGTTTTGAAGTTTATAATTCGATTTTTATGCTAAGAGAGTAGATCAAATAATGAAAGAGGCGAGCTATCAGCTAATAACCTTCCTGAATAACGATGTTTCATAAATATCTTATTTTATAATCATACATAACATTTTATTATCACCTCAATTTTGTTTTCATAAAGTATGAAGCAGACGGGTTAAAGTTACGGGTCAAATATGTATGAGTAGGTGGAGTTAATAAGATAATGTTATCTCTATAAGTATTACGACACGGCTTCTCACCCCGTGGGATGTGGCCATTTGGCTGGTTATTGTACAAATTTACAGTTGTCTACCAAGTTCACCTCTTTAGGAATGTGACATGATCTAGCGGGCAAAACAAGTTTTGTGTTTCGATAACTGACTTCCCGTTTCTCGTAGTCTTAAGGGCAAGGCAAAACTGACGCACTTTGACTCAACTTTGCTAAGTACTCGTAAAGTAAGCGATTCATACAAAATTTATGAAGCTTATAATTATTAAGAATAATGTTCATATCCGTAAAAGATTGCGAGCATGCGTTTCATACGATTATGAACATTATAAGTGAGTACATAAACAAAGTTCTTATTGGTATGGAACGTTTAGACAACTGTGACAAGGAATTCTGTCCGCCACCACGCTAATTTACGGTCTCAACTCTTCAAGATTAAATTAAATGATGAAAAATTTCTATTTTCGGTAAGAAATCTCATTCTAAGCAATTCTATAAACAATGAGGTGGTAAACGCCAGTTCGAAATTACCCTGAATTAGAGTAAAAGAGGGGATCTGGCGTTAATGGTCACTGTTCTAACCTAACCTAACCATCCGCCACCCGTGCTAATAAGCACCGCCCAACTAACGAACTTTACCTCTCTTTTCAATGAATTTGAGTTCGGGTGTCACCGCTCGCTATGATCTGCCGAACTATTTATCGAAGCGCTCATTCCATCATTTTTACCGCTCATTCAGTTATTGGACTGCTCAATTATTTTTAGAATTGACATTGTATGATAAAATAACCGACTAATTATTTTTTTATTACTGTACATGTTTTACCGTCGTAATAAATTAATAATTAATCAACCGCCATTAAATTAAATAACTGCTCAATATTTAAATAACAGCTCAAAAAATTAGTTCCCCAAAATATTTGCATGCCATCACTAAATGGCGGAATAGGTCTGCGTTGAATTTAATATAAATAAGAATGTAACATCTTTTGTACAGCCCGATTCGAACTATATGGCGGCTCGGAACATGAGGCGAGTCGCTGCGCTGTAACGAATTCATGTGTCCGCGGGGGTGAGGGGTAGAGTACTGCGCAGCGAGAAGCGCATTTCAGAGCCGCCATAAAGTTTGACGCGTACTATACCTACCACATTTTATGCTAATATTCTTTTTCATTTGATTTCAATAAATTACACTTACTCGGCTTTATCTTTCAATATCTTGGCAAAGTCATCGTTGCCGACGCAGCCGAAGTAGGAGCAGATCTTGGGCTTCTTCAGTATCCACTGGGCAACTCGGACAGTGTTCTGAACGCTGCCACCGGCTAGGTAATCTGGATTGTACCTGGGATTTGAAACATGAGTAAAAAGTACGAAGATAGAAAATCAAAAGAAAGAAGATATAGCATACAAAATCTATAACTCTCCCACTGCTGGGAACCAAGGCTCGTCTCTTTGAGAGGGTTTACACAAATGTGCTTGTATGGGTTCGAACCCACGACCTACCACTGTTCTAGCACCTCTACTCTAAAGAAGCTATAATTATTTTGACCTTATCTAGAAAAGGCCAAATTTAACTAAACAACCACCCACAATTCAAATAATGATTTTGTTCAAGTACCCGTCTATCACGAAACACAATATTGATAAGCATAGAGTGGGTAATAGTGTCTCTGTGTACATTTAGATGTAAGCTCTCTAACATCGATAGTACTTTATCAAACAGATTGTGAAAACAGAGAATAATGAATTATACGACGACAATGGAACACTGAGTAATAAGTAATTTATGGAGGTCAATAACGAAGTTTTAAATAAATTATAATAAGGACGATCTTGAAGGTAAATCGAAGCTAGATTTGAGAACAATTAAGTCTTCAATTCTACATAATACTTCGAGGTAAGCTGAGTAAGAATAAAAAGGAGGCCAGGCACTCTGCATAAGATAACATTAGATTTGCCTATGTTCTTTCTCGTAGAATAAAAATATTTGCTTTGGTAAATAGAGCACTTCGAAAGAAAGATGCTATGTAAATAATTATGTTGTCGTGCTGTAAACTTGTTACTTTTAAAAAGTAGGTATTTGATAGTCAAATACCTACTTTTTTAAAGTAACAAAAAACGAAGTAATGAAATTAATAAACAAAAGTAACGTACATATCAGTTAGTTCTTTGTACAAGGGTATGTGTTTCTTCTCAGCCATGATGGCATCATTAGCCTTGAGGTCATACTTCTTCAGGAAGGCCTCGTCCACCATCGCAGAGATATCCAGAAGTGGGTTTCCTATGCCGACTATCGTACCTTCTGGTACGGCATCACTAGGACAGGCAGCACTGGGACAGCAACTAAAATAAATGTTAAATTGTAAATGTAACAAAACCATGTATAAACTGGCCTCTTATTATATCGTGACCTAAAGTTCAAAGGGTGACCACGGTCGTGCGTTCGACTGTACATGAGCTGTCTGCGAACTCGTCCGCGTGGATTTCAAATTTTACCATAGTTACCAATACTCCATTTCATTATGGGTTTATGTGTTCTGAGGTACTTACAAGAAATCTTTAGGTACGTTTCATCAAAATCGGTAGATCGGTTTAGCCGTAATAACAAACAGACATACAGATCTGTCTCGTAATTAAAAGATCAGCGTGGAAAGACATAATTATACCTAAATTATGTATCAATTACACATTAATTACGACGAAATTTTTGGTTCTAAGCTCTAATTGTGATTGCTTTTAGAGAAACAGCAGTTACTAGTCTACCGTTTTTTTTTTGGGTGGGAAGTTATCAAATAACTTCTCCCGCTCTGGGCGGAGCGGGAGGGTGTGTCAGACTCTTACTGACTAAAACCCACCCGTGTTCCTTCCGTTGCCTGCGCTGCCAGGGGCCTCGGTATCCCTTTCGGACTTTCCCACAACCCCGGCAGGCATCGGCCCTACTCTTTTGCTAACGACATCTCTTTGAGGCGTGCGTGGAACACAACGCGCCGTCGACCCGAGCCTTATCGGACGGCGAGCTACCCATTGCTCACCGTCCGCAAGCCCACGCCTACGGCCGGAAACCCACCTAGTCTACCTAAAGGTGCATCCACATTGCAGTTTCATTTTGTGGATCAACGTTGGCAAGTGTTACTGGGCAATAACAGATAACAAAAAAATATAGCATAATCCGCAAAAGTTATAGAAAGTTACTTAATGTTATCATGTTGCTAAATGTTGCTCTACAAAAAGTAAGAATACTGTCTAATCCGGGAATCGAACCCAGGACCTCCGTCTCAGCAGTAACGCTTGCCACTAGTCCAACGAGGCAGTTACGTAACGTCTCTGCTAAATGGGAAATTAACTGATAATGTGACGAAAATAGCATACCTATTGTTGCTGCGAGCCATGTATCAACACCGTCGCAATAGTACGGCACACATACGAATGCGCAAATTCTCAAGGTTTTCTTTCTACCTCACCTGCAGTTCTAGCTTGATGAACGAGCAAACATTCAGCCAGTATTCAAATAAATTTTATATTGAAATGCATAATGTCAAACAATGTATTTATTTTCTGCATTTATTTCTAAAATAAATATCTTTATGGAGTTTTTGCTGAATATCCACCAGACCCATACTTATTTTTCCATCAGATATTTTTTATCTGAGAAATAAAATTGATGTTTCACTTTTTTTTTTGCTCCAATTAATATATAAGAGCAAGAGTAAGAGCAGATTTTTTATGATAACTTTATTAGAGAAGTAATATTGATTTTTTGACAGATTTTTCATACAACATCTGCATAAAATATTTCTTGGTTAAAGGATATCTGGTATTGGAAAATTTGGCCCAAGACATTTATATTAAAAACATTGTATTTTTTAATGAAGAAAATATGCATTTGTAAACTGCAGCCATCTCTGCCACCATTTAAAGTCTCAACCAACTATATATTCTTGCTACTAAAAGATAGGAAGCTTTCTTCGAGCAATCCTCCTGCTTAATTAATCCTATAATAATTCAACATTCACTAACAGATGTTTTAATTTCCGTATTACTGTCTTTCATTTTTGTATTATGAATTGAATTTGCAGGATATTAATAGGATTTAAGATATTAATATCTATTAAGATCTTAAACATAGGGTGCGGCGTAAGTTGTTGCTCAAAGTAAAGCGGTTAATACACCATATGTTCAGCTATCACACAACACAATTTGAACCATTATTTTCCATCAACTGAATATATGGTGTTTCGACCCCTTGATGTTGGACTACTATTTACATCACACCTGTTTAATACTAAATAATTTGATACCGATAAATAATATTTTCCTTTAAATACCTACTAGCAATCATTGCACACTACTGCAGGATAAAATAAAAAACAATAATAACTATGGTTGTTGATACTCATTCAGGGTAACTAATTAATGAAGTCGTTAAATTGCAACCACATTCAATTTATTATAATTAATTGGAACATGAAAATATTAATAGTCAGTGCGCGAACAAAATTGCGACCAAGTGCGATGGTAAACTCGGATACATATCATTTTGTAAATACTCCTATCATATTTTCTGAACGGAACAATATTACCGCAGAACCGTTCCAGCGAATTAACCAAATTAAAACAATCGCCGTCAGAGGAAGCTATTAATAACATGAAAAATATCTTACCTCTTAAATTCTTCCATTATGTAACTTTCCATTGTGAAGTATTACAGCACTGAAGAATTTAAACAAGATATTCGACACGATTTTCCTCTGAGAGATAAACAGTTAAGTTATTTGCTTTTGAAAAGAAATTACCGCATGTTTTTGTTGATACCGATTTACAAAACGTGTTCGCGGACTCCAACACGCAACCCAACAAAACGCCAACGCCAAACGAAGTGCCAAACTAAACTTCAAATCTGACATAAGGAAGACACAGACAATGTCTATCAATGCCTGTCTTTTTATTTTTAAATAGCCAAGTCTATATTTAATTGCCATATTTCAGTCGGATGCATTATTAGACCTAGCGCGCACCACGATTTTCCTTTTTGCGACACGATTTTAGGATTGCGCTGTAAAATATCGCAGAAAGTACAGTGCATGCACTGCGATAAAAAAATCGGTGGTCGTTGCTCAGTCTTACCATGGATTTGGTACAAGTTGCTTGTCTCTATTAAGCTAATTGTCTCTATTAATCTAAGCATACAAGCTTAGCTTTACAAAAACATAAATTTAAAATCATTGACCTTCACGTAACTTACACAAACCGACCGTACACCGAATTCCCCAAATTCACGCGTTTGCGTTGTCACTACTTGCACCCTTAGCCGCAGGTATAAAAAGGTCGGTTTATTGGAATTTTTACCACCACATCCACAGGATGCAGTGCCTCCAAAACGTTTCCTCCGAAAGGCAACGGGAGCCCCCTGGTTCGTCCGAAACGAGATCCTCCATCTCGATCTTAAAATCCCCACCATCAAGCAGTTCATGAAGCGCATCACGAAGCGCTTCTTCGACTCCGCCGCCACTAACCGCAACCCTCTGGTTGTGCAGGCCGCCAGTTATAGGCCCTCCACCATCAGCTCTATTCGCCGTCCAAGGCATACTCTCACCGACCCCGATGACCCCATTACTGTCCTCCAGGAAAGCAGTAGGGCCACGAGTACAGTGCACAAAACACACCGACCTACGTTCCGACCTCGCCGCTGAGGTCCCTCGCGTAAACCCCGAAGTAATTGTCCCCCCCGACCCTTGCTCAACGAAGCGCCAGTCCGCACCGCAGCTGAGCCTGTAGTTTTAAACTCCCAGCTTAATAATAATAATACTGATCAGATCCAGCCTGACCCACCTTGCTGTCCTCCCCCCAGCGACGCCCTAAGCCGAGGTCCGTACCCCACAGGGGGTGCCCTTAGCGTGCAGTCGCCTAGTATTATAAGAAATTCGCCCCTGGCTGGAAGCTTTGAGTTCGCTTAAGGCAGCCACAGGAAAGTCCGGTTAAGTACCTAGTCACGACCTCTCAAGGTCAACTACGAGATGCCATACCTAAAAAAAAAAAAAAATTTTAATTATTCCGTGCTCGCCACCCGCCGTGAACGGATGTGCTGCCGCTCCCGCTCGCTCACTGCTCCCGTCGAATCCGGATTTCGTTACGCTGCCGTAACTTCCTGTAGTACTTCCGATCCACGGTCGATTAATTTTATTAATCGCCGTATTGATCACAAAAAGTGCCTTTTTCAAGGCAAGTGTTTCTTTAAAAGAATAGTGAAAAGAATAGTGTCAAAGTAGCTTCATAGGCCCCCTCTGGGCTAAAACCACTGTTTCGTGGTCCTCGGTGGATACCTTACGGTGCCAACGAAACCGAGTGGGGTGTTGTTGTCCTAATACATCCGCCGAACCCCTTCAGGGCTAGGCAGTCAATTGGAAGGGTCCCAGAGATAACCGGCCTTGGGGGATCTCCTAGTCGGCTCTGGTGCACTGAATTCCTTATCAGGTACTCACCTAGTGTCTTTGGGGTGTGTCTACACCATTCGCGCTAGACTGGTTCAGGGCCCCTTTGCACATTAAGACTGGCAAAGGGTTACAAGCTTAGGGCTCACAATTAGGTACACACCTCCCTGTCTGCACCCGACAGGGAGGGCGACTCATCCCCGGGCCTATCCACCCGGGGAGTTAGGTTTAGGGCCGTTAGGTCTATAGTAGGAGGAATTAGTTTCCAAAATTTCGCCCCAATAGTCCCCCTCTCCCCCGTCATGGAGGACGCCATTATATTGGCGTTCTTCAAAGAGGTCCTATTCAAGGACCCAGACTTCCTCACCAAGTATGGCGGTATGGTTTACGGCTCTTAGCCAGCCGCCATCTGCCGACTCCATCGCTGATTTCAGCGATGCCCTGGCCCCCGCGACCGCGACTGTGACCATCCCTCCTAGTCCCTCGGTGTCTATGGACACTGAGGAACCCTTGTCGCAAGACAAGAGGTGCCCGACCCCATTCGCATACTCCGATGTCGAGTTTGTGAACTCATCTTCCTCTGCCCACTCTGCTCCCTCTTCCGAGGACGACGGCTTCGTGGCCGTCACCGGAAAGGGGAAGAAGAGGAAGCAGAGGAAGGCGACCTCCTCGCAGGTGACCAAAATAGCCGCCACGGAGGTTCTCTCCGCCCCCACTCCCTCAGTATCTGTGGCGCCCTCCGCCACTATCCCCACCCCGACCGCTTCATGCGCTAAGGATACTCCGGCCACTACGGCCCCAAAAAAGATCCCCCCTCCCCCTCCTGTAATCTTGCAGGATAAGTCTAAATGGTTAGACGTATCAAAATGGTGCGTCGACCTAAAAATCGGCTTCTCGAAAGCCACTACTACCCAGCAGGGTATTAAAATATCTGTCTCGACGTCCCGCGACTATCGGGAATTTACCAGGGTTCTCCGGGCGAGAGGTGTGTCATACCACACCTACTCGCTCCCCGAGGAACGCCAGACCCGCGTGGTGATCCGTAGGATCCCGAAGGAAATCCCCACAGCGGACATCAAGGCCGACCTTGAGTCCCAAGGCGTCCCCGTGGACGAAGTGCACCGCATGCACCGCGCCAGGGGGGGTTCAGCATACGACATGGTTCTCGTCGTATGCCCCCCGACAGAAGGGCATCACCCAATCTTCAAAATTACAAATATCTGCCGTCTCACGGGACTCGTAATAGAGAAGCCCAGGAAGAGCGGCGTCGTCGGGCAATGTCACCGTTGCCAGCTCTACGGGCATGCGCAGAAGAACTGCCATGCGACACCCAGGTGCGTCAAGTGCCTGGGTGAGCATGGCACGTCCGACTGCCCCCACCCCAAAGATAGGTCACTTTGTACCGAGCTGCCCAGCTGCGTGCTGTGCAGTGAGGCTGGGCACCCAGCCAACTACCGTGGCTGTCGTATGGCCCCCAAGACTTCTTCCTCAAAGCTGGTGAAGCGTGCAGACGCCCGCCAGCAGAGAGAGTGCCCATCATATGGGTTCTTCCCCCCCCCCCCCCATCACAGACCCTCTTGCAACTCCCCCAGAGGCTAAGCCCGCAAAGGCCTAGCCCCTGGAACTACCTGAACCACCAGCAGGCCTTCCCTGCTATGGTTCAGCCGAGACCCACTCCGCCTCCCGTCAGACCGCTGATGGATCCCCGCATCCGCGTCCCCGCGCCCGTACTCGTACAACTCACGAGGCCCGCGACTGCTCCCATGGCCGCTACTGCAACCGCTGCGCTACGGCCCGTCGCCGCTTCAACAACTCCAGTGGTCGGTCCGTCTGTCCCAGTAGATCCGTTCAGCGTGATCTCTGGGACCTTCGCGTTATTCTTTACGCCCCGCGCGCGTAAAATGGCCAACGAACTCGTTGCCGCCCGAAATTCCTGCGATCTCGCTCAGATACGGCGAATCTTCCTCGCGTATCCCGGGATTACGCAAGCCCTAGAAAACTTCGCGAAACCCCTCCAGTAATGGATATACGAATCCAAGCACGTACTAAACCCCGATCCCTAAAGTTAGGTTTCTTCAATGCCAATGGCATGCTAAAACAACGCGATGAAATCGCTGCGTTCCTCCGCGACCACCAAATTGATATTCTCCTCTTACAGGAAACTTTTTTAAAGCCCAGCCGTCGAAACCCGTCAATTGCCAACTATCGCAAAGTTCGCAATGACAGGACTAGATGCCACAAGGGCGGCACCTTAATCTATTATAGAACGTCCCTGCACTGCATCCCAATGGACCCGCCCCCTCTCTCACGTTTAGAAGTGTCCATATGTAAGTTAGGCATGACTGGCCATCAACCGATCACCATAGTTTCGGCCTATGTTTCCCCCGTTTGCACATCGGAGTTAGCCCTTCCCCCCTCTCTGACGACCTTTCCATTTTACTTGGCCTGAGTGACTCCGTTATCATAGCGGGCGATCTCAACGCCAAACATCATGCCTGGAACAGCACCAGGATCTCCACCAGAGGCAAACACCTGTTTGACCTATGTCCCATCCTCAACTTCGACATCATCGCCCCGATGACTCCCACTCACTTTCCCCACGACCCTAACCATACCCCACACGTACTTGACATAGCGCTTCTCAAAAGTATCAATCTACGGTTGGATTCTATAGAGGCGCTTGACGAACTCTCCTCTGACCACCGTCCAGTTCTCGTAAAGCTGGCCCCACGCCTAGGTCTGGTAAAATATGGACACCACGCCCGCAGAAGCCGCTCAAGTTATTGCCTTGCTCGAAGCAGGCCATAACCAAAGTGAAGTTGCTCGACGGCTAAATTTGAGCCGCTACTCTGTTCGTCGTGTATACCAGAGGTTCCAAGAGACCGGTGGCTACATTCGGCGACCAGGATCTGGCCGGCGACGCACAACATCAGAGCGTGATGACCGCTTTCTTGTGACAAGCTCTTTGAGAAATCGGCAACTGAACGCGGTTACACTGGGACAACAGCTTCGAGAAGTTCGCAATGTCAGTATAAGTCGGTGGACAGTTCGAAGAAGACTAGGTGAAGCAGGAATGACTTCACATCGCCCAGCAAATGGTCCCAAATTGACCACAGCTCACCGACAAGCCCGGCTACAATTTGCTAGGGAACTTTATGTTCTCTGATGAGTGCAGAATGACTTTACATGGTCATGATGGACGCTCTAGGGTCTACAGAAGGTCATCAGAGCGATTTTAACAATGCTGCATAAGCGAAGGATCGTGCGAGAAGCGAGGTGGATCGTGTATGTTTTAGGGTGGCATAATGTTGGACACTAAAACTGACATTGGCGTCGATTCCCTTGTTCACAAACTAATGTAAATTTAAGTTCAGTGCATCTTTTTCTTTCTATTTCATTAGGAAAAGGACAGAAGATACATTTTAGTTTAGTCCTGTCAAATTAGTCAACGCTTGACGTAAATTGACGTAATTTTAGTAGGAAAGTTTTTAATCACGTCTAAACTTGTATAGAGTAGTGACAGGCGCTGATTAATTTGACAGGACTAAACTAAAATTTATCTTCTGTCCTTTTCTTAATGAAATAGAAAGAAAAAGATGCACTGAACTTAAACTTAGTTTAGTTTGTGAACAACGGAATCGGCGCCATTGTATTCATCACTACGGCGAATACCGGCCCGAGATCGAGAAGTTTGACGGCTGCACGATACGTCGAAGAACATGTGAGGCCGCTTGCGTGGCTTATGGGAGAAGATTTTCTCTTAGTGCACGACAACGCCAGACCGCATGTCGCTAGAACAGTTTGCGACTACATGGAAGACGTTGGAATCACCGCGATTGAGTGGCCAGCTCGTAGTCCTGATCTCAGTCCGATTGAACATGTCTGGGGTGAGCTAAAAAGAAGAGTTCGAACAAGAAGCCCTGCTCCTACGCGCCTCCAAGAGCTTCAACTTGCCATTGAAGAGGAGTGGAACGCCATACCACAAGATTTCATGGTGAAATTAATACGGTCCATGAAAAACCGATTAAGAGCTGTAATCAAGGCTAGGGGAGGAAATACACCTTATTAAAAAACAATTTGATCAAGCATTTTGAGTTTTATTTTTATTCTTTCTTAAGCGAAATTGGGTAATTTTATCCGTATGTTGGGTTTTGTGCCCTAAAACCCCCTATGGGTATTTATTTACACTGTATTTGATATCATGAGAAAGGTACTGAAGTAAACATTCAAATAGTGTAAGTTTTATTTTAATATGTATTCACATTCATGAAAAAAACTGCTTTAACAACAAAAAGTCAACGTGTGCGATTTTATTGCTCTCAAGTGTAGAATGAAAATTCAAACACTTGACAGATTACTGAGAATAGGGTATTTTACTATATACCTACGAGAAAAAAATCTATAAATATATTATTGAGATACTTTAGTTAAAAAGGAGTCGGAAAATGTTAGTTTTAGTTCATAAAATAACAAAATAAATTTTAAAATTCAATTCAACGTTTTCAGTTTTTTCTAATCTGTTAAAAAACACCATGAAATAGTATACGTCATACGGCTGTGTAAACTAAAACGAGTCAACTGTCAACTGATAGTTAGACAATAGGTCAGTGCATTTGTTTACATAGCCAAGTGACGTCATGACCACAGAGCAACATGGCATCCACTGCGTCCAGCATTTTCGTCAAACTACGCGCGAAATTTGAAAATGTAAAGGTGAACGGCAGATTTCGTACAACTTACTTGTTTTGGTTTTGTTATAGAATTTGTACCACATATTAAGGCAACTAAGCCATTTATTTTCATGTCAGTGTACTATTTTTAGAAGTTCGGATTAATTAATAATATTTAAAAAAAGATTTTAATACACGTAATTTAGTCGTAAACTAAACGCAGTTGTGTTGGTATTTAAGCTATGCTCGCCATGAGGGTATTATACCCCTGGCTGGAGCTTCTTAGATGAAGTAATTTACGAATTATTGAAACAATCTTTATTTACATAACCAAATTACAAGATGATTATTAACATTAACTAAATTAAATTAAAACTAAGTTAAGCTTAAAAAAGGCCCTCGGGGCATTGTACCGAGGATGCTGGCGGCATTTCCTCGCTGAATTGCAATGCTGATGCGTTGCGCGAGAAAGCCGCCAGCTTTTCGGTCACCAGTTACATCAACTAGACGTTTCGCGATTTCCGCAAATAACTTATGCGCACTGGGATCCCACGGACCGAGGGTCTCGACGCCAAAGGGCACAAAGTTGTACTCTCTGCCAAGGCCTACATATTTAATAACTTTCAGATTTTCGGCATTTTCTGCCGCTGCACCCGCTTTAGAAGTAGTCCGTTGGAGGTGGGACGGTGCCAGTGTGTCTACACAGGTAGCGTCCCACACAAGCATCCGTCCCAAACTCCACGGGACCAAAGACACACCATCAGGTCTTTTGCCATCATCTCTGACAATGCCAGTCGGCTCAAGAAGAGCAGGCACATTGATGCTGGCAAGAGACCGGCGGATTATGTCATTAAGTGTTGCATGTCTTGAAAAGCGGCCTGCACTTTTTTGACAACAAAGTCCGTGGTGACCCAGTCGGTCCACGTCCGTGCCACAAGGGCATGTGTGTGGAGTGCATACCGTGACCCCAAGCCGCAGACCAGTCGCCAGACGAAGCGAGGTCGGATCCAGGAAGGTACCGGTATATGGAGAAGGATGGGCATGTAGCCAAAGACCGGCCTCTCTGGTTCCGACCGCCAAAAGTCTTGCGCGATCCGGACCTGAACTGCGGCTCAGAATCGATTTGTATGTTAAATCGCAATAAATATCGTCCCAGCTCCTCTGAGATTTTAGGTTGTCTGGAAATTCTTTACCCGGGCAAGCAATTTGAAAAGCATTCTTGGCATCGTCCAAGCCCGCAGTCTCATAGTTTGTGGGCAAAGCCCTTAGGACTATTTAATTATAAATAAAATAAATGTACTTAAAAAAAACTAATAACTGTATTGTTTTATTTATTTACCTACACTCAAAACCCCATCAAGACTTCATCATTATCAAACTGTTGCAGTCAGCTGCTGGACATAGGTATCTCCTAATGCACTCCGCTGAGTAGGTACGATCCTCATCTTATTACTATTAGCTGTTAAAAACATTCAATTTCCAATTAGTCCAAAAGCAGGTCTGCATCTGAATTGCTAAAATTCTACTATAACAGTAATAACGGTAAACAACTATTAAACGTGGTAGTGTGACCCATTTGAAACAATTATGCATCCCTTATAGCCTAGGCAAAATATCATGGGATTCAAGAATAAACAATTTTCACAACCAATCCACCCTAAATAAAGATGTCTTCCCCGTAATTTGTTCGCTTGCGTAGTGCAATAGTAAAATTTGGCGCTTTTTGGAGCTGGTGTCAAATTTCATGAACGCAGATGATTTTTGAAAATGTTTAGTAAACTTATTTTAATATAAACTGTTTGATTATTTAGAAAATTTGGTTACCTCGAAAGGTTTGTTAAAGTATTAGGTACTCGCTGGAAGCAATTAAGGCCATTCAATTTGAGAAATTAGAGAAAAGTGATGCTTAGTAAAGAATTCTGGGAAATAAAAAAAAAAACAAAAATTGATTTTTCTCAAATTTCATGAATTTTCACATAAGCTTTATTTATGGGATGCTTAATTGTTGTAAATGCTTCACATAATCACGTCCAACTGCAAGGAACAATTTTATTGTACGTCAAATTACAAGTCTTATGTTTAATTCAGGCTGGAATGCAGTGGTTATTGACCTTTTTGCACAGACCATCGACTAAGGCATAGTTTTTTTACTGACAACCTCGGGTAACCTTGTGTGCAATAAAATAAGTTTATTGTAATGCAAAGACGTCACATATTGCCTTTTCATTTCAAAATGGTACTTCCTTGGCCAAATTTCATTAGAGGAAAAGAGATAGAAAGTCCTCACAATACAGGCAGCCAAAACCTTAATTTTCTTCTAAAAACCATAGAGTCTATCCAATTCTGTACAAAGGTAGATATCGCGCGTCAGTCTTTCCTAACCTACAACCAGCGGAACATCACGTTTTAGTGTGATCCCGGCGAGAATTTTCGAGAATAAAGGTTGGAATTTCTTTTGAAAGTACTGAAATATCATTCCACTCAACACCAAAATGCTTCGCCTTCCACGTGTTATTCGCCGAGCTTCTTCAATAAACCAAGCTAGATTTTACGCCAAAGATGTGAGATTCGGCGCTGATGTAAGAGCCCTCATGTTGCAAGGCGTAGACGTCCTTGCAGATGCTGTCGCCGTCACAATGGGTCCAAAAGGCAGAAACGTCATTCTGGAACAGTCTTGGGGCTCACCTAAGATTACAAAAGACGGTGTGACAGTTGCCAAAGGTGTTGAACTAAAAGACAAATTCCAGAATATTGGCGCAAAGTTAGTTCAAAATGTCGCTAACAACACAAACGAGGAGGCGGGAGACGGCACTACGACAGCCACAGTTCTCGCTAGAGCTATTGCTAAGGAGGGCTTCGAAAAAATCTCAAAGGGTGCCAACCCTATTGAGATAAGAAGAGGAGTCATGCTGGCAGTAGACGCCGTAAAAGATAAGTTGAAGGCTATGTCCAAACCCGTCACAACACCTGAGGAGATCGCACAGGTGGCCACCATTTCCGCCAACGGTGACACTGCCATTGGCAAGCTGATCGCTGATGCTATGAAGAAGGTCGGCAGGGACGGCGTCATCACAGTCAAGGATGGAAAGACTCTCGTTGACGAACTTGAGATCATTGAAGGTATGAAGTTTGACAGAGGTTATATTTCACCATATTTCATCAACTCATCAAAGGGTGCTAAAGTAGAGTTCCAGGATGCTTTAGTTCTCTTCTCAGAAAAGAAAATCAGCAATGTGCAGACTATTATTCCTGCTTTGGAGCTGGCCAACCAGCAGAGGAAGCCTCTGATCATTGTAGCTGAGGATGTTGACGGTGAAGCCCTGTCTACACTGGTAGTTAATAGATTAAAGATTGGACTGCAGGTAGCAGCTGTGAAGGCTCCAGGATTTGGTGACAACCGCAAGGCCACCCTCAGTGACATGGCTATTGCCACTGGTGGTGTAGTATTCGGAGATGATTCCAACTTGATTAAGCTAGAAAACCTTCAGCAATCTGATCTTGGCCAAGTGGGTGAGGCTATCATCACTAAGGATGACACCCTTTTCCTAAAAGGTAAGGGTAAAAAGTCAGACATTGACAGGAGAGCTGAACAGATCCGTGACCAAATCCAGGAAACTACCTCTGAATATGAAAAGGAGAAATTACAGGAACGTCTTGCCAGACTTGCTTCCGGAGTTGCTGTCTTACATGTTGGTGGCTCCAGTGAAGTTGAAGTCAATGAAAAGAAGGATCGTGTCAATGATGCTTTGAATGCAACTAGAGCGGCTGTTGAAGAAGGTATTGTTCCCGGAGGTGGCTCTGCTCTCCTCAGATGTATTCCCAATCTTGCATCACTGAAGACTGCGAATAGTGACCAGGCTACAGGTGTTGAAATTGTCATGAAAGCACTCAGAATGCCATGCATGACGATCGCGCGGAACGCCGGCATCGATGGATCTGTCGTGGTCGCTAAAGTCGAAGACTTGGGCCCTGAATTTGGATATGATGCTCTGAACAATGAGTATGTGAACATGATTGAGAAGGGTATCATTGACCCCACCAAGGTTGTGCGGACAGCGCTTACAGACGCCAGTGGCGTAGCATCCCTCCTTACCACCGCTGAAGCAGTGATCTGTGAAATGCCTCAAGAGAAGGAAGCTAACCCCATGGCTGGCATGGGAGGCATGGGAGGCATGGGTGGTATGGGTGGCATGGGAGGAATGATGTAAATAACTTTTAAGGGCTTTGAAATGCATTTATTGTGAAAAGCGAACTGTTATAGAAGTCACTGTTATGGGTATTGTTAAAATAATAATATCTAGTAGTTGGATTGATTTTATACAAATTGTGGAGTGAATGTGTATTTCCCAGTTTTATTTGAGTCTGATTGTGTTACAAATATATGTAGAAAGGCAATTCTCTGTCTTGTTAGAATTATTTAGTTTTATTTGCTTGAATAGTGCGAGCAGTGTTATTTTAAAATAAAATGATTAATGTTTCTAATTTTTGTATATTACTTCCTTATGAATACCTGTCCTACAAGTCACATAAATCAGGTACAAAATGGTAATTAGCACATGATATGTATAAAAAAAATTAGACAAAATTAATTATTCCATTACCAAGTCTAAGGATGCTTGCATAAAGAATCTGGTTCCCGTTAAAGACAAGTTGGTACCGATAGAAGCGCTCGCACATAGGTTGAAGCGTGTATTAGTATCTTTCTGAAGAGACCACCCTGCAGAGATTTGTACCAGGAGTCTGGGCCCTAAAACCCACTTTTTTATGCAACCAACCTAACCCATTTCTACCGGTAGGTAACGTGCGTGGTAGCCTGTTTCTTCACTATAGTAGGTCTTTTTATTTTATTTTTTTTGGTCGGGAAATCATCAAACTGTCCCGCTCTGGGCGGAGCGGGAGAGTGTGTCAGGGTCTTACTGACTAAAACCCACCCGTATTCCTTCCGTTGCCTGTGTTGCGGGGGCCTCGGTGACCCATTAGTACCTTCCCGCGACCCCGTTAGGACTATAGTAGGTCTTACGTTAATGATACAAGTTTGGACTACAGATAAATATATCATATTCTCCAATACGACATCATTGAGACCAAACCGGTTTTGTATTGACCTGCATCAATGTTTAGCGAAAACATGTGTTCAAGCAAGTTCAGAACTTTCCAGGCCATTCTCGAGTTCACACCGCGTCGCAAGTGGCGCGTAAATTACATAACCAGAAACGCGATAAAAACGCCGGCTTAATTTACACACATTTTTATGACTGATAGTTTTACGTTTATCAAAGTTCATTGTCCATCAAGAAATAGGTATTTATTGATGAAGGTGTAGTTCGCGAAACTGATAATAAAGGCTAAGTACTTAAATATAATATAAAATTAAATCAATGTTTAGTATGAGATTTTAGGAGCCTGAATAAAATAACCGCCGTAGTGTAGCTGACCTATTTAAGACGCTGACAACACCTAAACCGCGGTCACTGTCAGATTGCATAGAAAAGAAAGAGAAGCGTGATGACACAACGCTTGTAATTTATTGCAAAATATGAAGCAATGATCTATTTACCTACTCAAAATTGAGTTGAGTAATCGAAAATAAAAAACAACCAAGTTCTGCATTCAAATAAGACGTTCTCGTTATTAATTAAATACGTAACGTATGTTGATATTTAACACAGATATTTTGGATTATAACTCATGGTAAGAGGTTAGTTGAACGTTAGTTTGTATCGAGATTTTTTTTTCAAAACATGTTTTGGTGACAACCAAATTCTGGCAAATATGTTCAAAATTAACATATATTTTTTCCGCTACCACAAACTATACAGATTTGGCAATTTTTTTTCTTAAGACAAGCCTATTTTGGTCGTTTGCGTCTTGTCAGCGCCTTAATTAACTCTTACAATCTATAACATTGCTCCATAAAAACAAGTAGCAATAAGTGGAGAAATATGGAGCAAAATTGCTCCAAAACATATTTATAGACAATAATTGTTTGTGGAATATAAATAAACAATGCATAAGCATAAGTGTAATTCTATATTGCTATCTTTTGTTTGCAGATAATTTAAGAAATTCAAAAAATTTGGATGAGCGTTAGTATCAAGGTGGAAGGCAGCTCCCTCCCCCAAGGACGTCATTTATTAACCCAAGAAGAAAAAGAGTACCTATCTGTGTGTATGTCTGTGGTATCATAGCTCCTGTACGGATGAACCGATTTTGATTATTTTTTTTGTTTGAAAGGTGTCTTATAAGTACGAGTTTTTCTTAGCATGATTAAAAAAAATCCAATGGTTTGAAGACCATAACCTCTTTTAAAGTTATTGAAGAGATATAAACAACTTCCACAGGTCTGATCGATTCGAAATTTGAAATCCTGTCAATGGGATAGGGTACATACCTACAAAAGTATGATATCCTTGACCTGATTCGCAGACATCACCAGGATCCTGCAGGATACCCAACCCGCCAGAAGAACTCCTCAACGGTGTACGGCATCTACCATGTGTTTGGGCTCATACGATGCGTTTTGACGAGCACATGCTAATACAATCTAAGCGGTTGGGGTCATAATAATCTACAGGTTAGGTTAGGTTTACTCTAAATGTAAACATTTTTATTAAATATCGAAGTTCAACAATCGATAAAATTCGGCTGCATTTTCGATTGTCTATTACCTATTAACATATGTACCTAGTTTAAAAAAACAGGAAATAAAAGTTAAATTTATAATTTTAAAACCCCCGATAAAACCAAAAACCTCTAAAAAGTAAAAAATAATATGTATTGGCCCTTTAAGTTTAATTTATGTAATATACGGCTAATGCAAACGCCAAACAGACGAGGCTTATGTAGAAAGGATACTTCTTATTTTCATTAGCCGTCCCCATCCGCGACCACGCACGCTTGGTTCAAACATTACCTACAAATTATATTAAACTTAAAAGGGTCAATACATATATATATTTTTTTTACTTTTAAGAGGTATTTGGTTGTTTCGGGGGATTTTTAAATTTACCTTTTCTTAGCATAGTATCGCCGCAACGTATCGCGTTACTTGGCTAATAGTTCATTAAATAATACGCTTCTCTGTTACATAATAGCATTTATTATATAGTCCTCTAAACTTAACATAAAATAATTCCTATAAAGATTTAGTATAATATATCATAACAATTTACAAAAATATCTGATCCTCATCGGAATCTCCAGCCCCGTACACGAAATGTCTTCGCGTCACATTTTCGTTAACGATTGCACTCGGTTCAGTCTCTACATTGCTATTCTTACAAGGTGTCACAGGGTACCTTACTGGGCCCAACCACCTTCTACTAAATCCAAAGTTTCGTGGTAACGCTACGGACTTTGAAGAACTGCTCTTTACAGATTTATCTAAGCTATTCAAAGAAGATTGAATAGATTTCAATGATGATTTCTTAAGTAGGTCATCAGAGTTTTCGTTTAAATAGTCATCTGGTAAATTTACATCTGTTGGAATACTGAGGCTCAAAGGTCGTCGCTTTGACCGGTTATTAGTGAGCTGACCGCGCCATGTATTGAATTTTTGAGAATTTCGCTTCTGGGGTGTATTTTCCTGAGATGAATAATTCACTAAATCAGATTCTTCATACACTTTATTATCTGAAAAGCACTTTTGCAGGTTACTCTTATTAGGTGTAGATTGTTTGCTTGATCTATCTGTCATTCTACTTATGACTTTATCTTTTGTTAGTTTTATTAGAGCATATATTGTTCTTAAAGCTTCTTCATTCAACAATTCATCATCTGTTAGTTCTACATCTAAGGCACTAGCAACACTATTATTAATACACTTGTGACCTATATTATTGCAGGTACTGTCTGCAAATTGACTATCAATACTGTGTTGATAGTCTAAATGGCTTGGTTTATTAGCATTTTGTAGAACAATAAGTTCCACTTTATATGGAGCTGACTGTAACATAAGTAATGCCTTGTCATATTTAACATTCAGCAGGGTCTTCCCATTGACTGATATTATTTGATCACCAGGTAAAAGTTTCTTGCACAGATCTGCAGGACTTCCTGGTGTTATTGACTTAATGTACACATTGCCATCTGAGCCTTCTGCTACTTGTAGCCCTAGAGCATTCATATCATCTCTTTCTAGTATGGCAGTAACAAATATTCTTTCACCTTGAACACATTCCATATTGTCGAGCTTTTCAAACAGTGATGTATTTAAACAGGATTCATTATTAGCAGCATTATAATTAAAAACATCGGGGTATACTTTGGGAGACTCTAAAACATAAGCAGTCGGTGCACTTGTTAGGTTCTGGTTATAATGTCTCTCTGGCAGCAACTGCATGCTGTTGATAATACAATGCTGTCTTTGCTCTGAACTCAGATCATCGGAATCACTCTGTGTCATAGCTAAGTCACCCTCAGACCTTGAACAAGGATTAGAGGTTTTGACTGGTGAGGTGGGATATATACTATCAGTAACAGACTTCATTCCATGGAACACTCTAGTGCCCATCTTGACGCCTTGCCTCCTTGGTATACTGCAACTTTCTGAAGATGACAATCCATCATTAGAGGAATTTTCGTGGCCTTGGATTAATGATGTGTTTGATGCAATTTCATCATTACGTACTGGTGATAGTATTTGTCTCAAAAGTTCTTCTGTGTTAGGCTTTTCATTTTCTTTATTCTGAACCTTCTTCTCCCCAAATATGTCTACTTTAAACCTCCTCCTAGTAGGTCTTCTTACTCTGATTGGGTTTCTAACAGCTAAATTGTAGCTGTCTTCATAATTGCTACAGCCATAGTTCTTAGGACTTCCAGCTGCATTCAGAGGGCAATTAAACTCATCTGATAAATAAGTGATAAAGTCCTCTTTAGCATAAAGCTTAAGATACAGCCTGTGGTGCAGGGACGCCAACCAAAATGTAAAATAGCTTTTGTTGTCTACCATTTTCAGTTTATATTTGACACCAATTTTTGATAGCCCTGAATATGAATTAGGCATAATGTACAAGCTTTTCTTGTTGTAATAGAATGTATGTATATGGTGCCAAGGTAGACTTTGTAGAACTATTCTATTTGTATGGGTACCTGTGTCATCAGTTGCATGATTATTCCTGGAATAGAGGGTTATACCCCTTGGGCCAATTGAGAGCCACACATCTCTGCAAAATCCATCTCTAGTAGCCCAAATTGCAGAGTAAAAATGGGCGCCATAGTCACGAAAAGTTTGTGCAAGGGTGATGTAGTTTATTATTGCCATGTGTCTATCCAACCCATGTCTAGATTCGTGTGCTCTCTTCATGCGTAGCTTTATGTCTGCCATGTCATTTGTTATCACAGTTTCAGGTAAATAATGTTCCAACAAAAAATAGTCTGCTGTTCCATGTTCTCTGAATGAAAACTCTCCAAATTCTATGTGTAATGCATATCCAGCCAACAAAATGAGATTCTGGATTGTTGATGTGAGCTGACCTTCTAGGGTAGCTCTCCTAAGTTGTAAATACACTCTGAATCTCCATTCTCCACCCTGTATGTTACTGGCAATGTTTTTGGGCAAGAAAAACTTTATCCTCAAGAAAACTGTCAAAGTAGCATCATCTTCAGATATTCTCTTTTTGCGGTTGGTTTTATGCCAAGCATCTGGAACAACTTTTTTTATTTTGTAATCGTCTGGTAAAAATACAAAGTCTCCTCCAATTAAAATGGCAATGCCAAGCATAAAGTTATGGTCATACTTTTCACTGTGGACCAGTGCTTCAAACAGTTGTCCTGCAGTTATTACACTTGGGTCGCACAAGACATCCACCTTCTGCCCATTCAGTAAAACTACAGTAATGACTCTTTTGTCAGAAACTGCTGACAGAGTTAAATCCATGTGTCTTGCTTGTTGTGAAGCTCTCACAATGAACTCAGGGCCAATGCATCCTTCTTTGCCTTTGAATCCACATTCGGCTTTATATAACCTTGATGCAGCCCTCTGTACTGGCTTTCCTCTTCTAAAATTTGTATGTAGTTGTGGTGGTTTAGTCACATTGTCATTTAAAGCGATTGCAGTCATGGAAACAGTGTTGGTCTGCATTCTAGGTTCCTCAATTTGTGTGCTGCAGGCAATTTCTAAAGTGGAATGTGCATTACTTAGTCCTCCCCTCCTCGGAGTGTTGAATAGATTTAAAACAGGCTTTCTGTAATTTCTAGGTATTTTGGAGCTGGGGAATGGGTCTCTTTCATCTGGAGACTTGAGGAGACCCACACAGCTTCGTGGACGGGCACTGACTTTCAGTTCTGTGTTGGTGCTAGCCTCTTGTGTTTTTGAATGTCGTCTTTTGATGTGGTTCAGGTCTTCGTCAATTTGGAAGTCCATGACTGGGCTGAGGCAGATTGACGCGGCTGAGCAGGAGCTCCGGCCCGAATCTTCGTCGCAGTGTCGGAGCATAGTGCTATAACAAAAACGACACTGGTAAATACAGTGGGAATGATATGTAGACTTTTAAAATGCATTTCCCATGTAAACATGCATTGTTTGTCAGATTCGCTCGTGAGATCCGGCCCGTGGATCCGGCAATGTTACAAACTTATTTGTAATTAAATTATGAGTAAGTACAATACTTTTTGTTTACATTAGATAGGTGGGTACTATGTTTAGGGTCAAATAAATAAACACTACAAACGTGTGACAGAATTAACAAAGAGTAAGAAAGCTGTTTTTAATTATGAAGAGCCCCACCTAGGTATGTGCGTGTTAAATAATCGTGATCTCTAAACCGACATTGGTTAACTATTCAAATATTCGACTTCTAATACCACGCTTTGAGAAAGTACAAACAATAATACAATTTTATTCAGCATAGCTTTAAGATGATAGTATTACGAATTTAATCAATTTTCAATTATATAGCTAATAGTCCTAGGTTAATAGAGAATCAGCAATTTTAACTATTATTGCCTAGGTAAGCAATCGATAGTTTAACAACTACTTGCCGAAAGTTTTAAAACAACGATTTTACTTTTACAAGTTTTCTTAAAGACCGCGGCGACGGCAGTAAAGTTGTACTCACATTAATTTTTATTTCATTACTTTCACTTTTGTTGTAAGCACTAATAAAATAAAGATCGAAACAAAAACTTTTGTTTTCTTCATCAAATCAAACTGATTATTCACATCATAACCATCGTCACCTACAAATCACCAGCGCGCATGTGAGCGCGCACGGTGCGCACACATTCAAAGATTTTATTTTCCTACTGAATGAAATGAAATCAACTCGGCATTCGTTTCTTCAAGTTTTCAATATTCCATTCCAATTTTGTAGCAATGATTGATTCATGAATTATTCATGCAGATGTAAAATTGCTTTTTAAAAACTGCGTTTTAGTCCAAGAAAAAAAATGATTAAGATTATATTTAGAAAAGATAAATATGTTTATCTGTGGTCATAAGAAAATCATGTATTCTTACAGATTTTTTATTTCTGTCTATTTTACTGAATCTTTTAGGAGTTTTATGAGCGTATTAAATATGTATTCTTCTTGGTCTTCAAAAGGGACTAAATGTATTTTTCTCAAGGAACGTTTAAACTAATGTTCCTTGATTAAACTTGATTTTTTTAGCAATGGGTGATAGTTACCGGAAATAAATGAATTTATTTTATTACTCATTTCATCATAATATGGAATAGCTACTGAGAAATAAGATAGCTGCTACCGAGAAATTCCAGATGGAAAAACCCAATAACACATTGCCTGACCCGGAAATCCCAGGGACCTCATGATTAGTGATAGTGCTTGTGACCACTAGAACAACAAGGCAGGGAAAGTTAGTATATGCTCTTCTTTAATTTATTATTTGGATTAGTGAAGCATGTCTTTTTCATAAACACGTTTCTATCATTCTTCCTTTTCGGCGTTAAATCATATATTTCAGCCTGTTTCAGCACCACACCATAAGTACGATATTGAGAAGTTGGGGACAATCAATGGGACAACGTGCCTCACCAGCGCCACACACAATCAATATAAAACTCATCAATTTTATATCACCAAATGCGTAGAAGTAAAATTTTGTTTCTGTGCAGTGTTGCCAGACGCCGAAGGCGTGTCCTCATACAGATATTGTCTGTAATCTCGTATTTTGTCAACACAACCTCGTACATAATATTTATTTAATAAATTGCTTAAAATCTATTGATTTTCTTGTCAACTATCTCGTAACCAAGCACTCTACAAAGCAGTTTCGTCAAAAAGTGTCCAGGTGGTCGCAGATGGCAGGTCGTACAACCGAAATTTTGCATTGGATTTTGTATGTAATATCCGAACTGTACTTACTATAGTGAACGTAGAGTAGAGTGGAATTAACATAGACATATTTTCTACGTTAATTAACATCTTAAAGAAACAATACAAGTAAAATGAATGAAATGAAACCTTTCGTACGTACACACCATTCATTCATTTCGTATAGTCAGAGGCGCGTTCCAAAATATGACTTGTATCAACGAATCTCGTACAAAATCGTACGAGGATGGATGTAAGCTCGTACCTCGTACCAGGGCCACTAAATCTCGTACATGTACGAGAAACCTCGTATGGATGGCAACACTGTTTCTGTGTCAGACTGACAGTCATGTTTGCTTTCCTTTCTCTCTCGCTCACTAGAAAAGCTGTATAACGCTGTTCAGTCTGACCGAGGTGCGTTCAATTATTCCGCTTGCTAGCCTCGACGACGCACGGGATCTCCAATATCACTTGATGACATTAAGAGTTTATTGACATGTGTCACTGTCAATGTCATGTGTATGATGTGGTGAGAGCGCAGTCATGGTTTCTTGTTACGTGTTGAATTAAAAAATGAACTTATTGATTACCGTCGCAGTTATTATTTGCCTATAGGGCTATAAAAATGGCTACATTAATTCAGTCTTACGAGCAACAGTATTCAGTACTTACAGCAGATATAACGGCTAAAATAGGACGTCTTAAGTCGGGCAGTGAAGGTACTTGTGATCTTATCATCTTTGTTTTTATAAATAAACATCAAATACTTCTGTGACGAACATTTGCGTTTTAAAGATTGCACATAATCGTAATTACTGCATGAATATGTAATGAATAATTATTAACATACCGTATGTTTCTAGTTATTAATCGTATGTCCTCTGCTATGTCAATTGCAGTCAGCCTTGTTCTTAGATTAGCATCTCAAATAATCAGGAGGCGATACAAATGCTTACTGAAAATCATTTAATAATTAATTTAAATGATTGACAAACATTCTTTACAGACAATCGTGACCAGTTAACCCGTGAAATTCAAGCAAATTTTGAAGAAGCTAATGATTTGGTAAGTCTTTCTATCATAATTTTGTGTCATTTAGTTAAAGCTAGAAGTTAATGTTTTATGATAAATGCATTAAAATTACAACTAGACAGACTCACTTTTAGTTTCACATCCATGTTTATTAGTGTAAATAATGGAATATTATTAATTTGTTAATTTATGTTCAATAATAATTATCACACACTTCACTATTTGATCCCTTGTCCTAGAACTACATGTTAAATAATAATGATTAAGTAAATTATATGAAACACAACATCAACAACTGTTTTAAAGTGCATGTTGTTTTGTTACTAGGTATTAGTGATATGTTATCAGAAGAATGTGTAATTAACACATTAACTATATTTCCTTGTTTGAAAATACAGTAAAAAATATAAGGCTGCAGTGAAGGTGTTATAAATAAAGTGCTATAAATAAAGAATTCACAAAGATATTTAATGTTAGCAGGTTAGAGAACTGGAGACACCTTTTCTTTTAAGTGGTGGGAAATTATTATTCTCTTAGTGGAGCGGGAGGGTGTGTCAGTCTCTTACTGACTAAAACCCACCCATGTTCCTTCCGTTGCCTGTGTTGCCAGGGGGCTCGGTAACCCTTATGGACTTTCCCGCGACCCCAGCAGAGGGTAGAGACACCTGGCTGTTTTATTTAATAGTTATTGTCCATCATTACATCGTTCTTATTCTTCAATTATTTAGGGAATAGCAGTACTGTTGCACTTATTATTGTTTATTTGTTTGTTGTGTGATAAAGTAAATGAATAAATAAGTATATGAGCACAATATAAATACACATAGTAAACATGAAATTGTGATACCCAAATTAAGATTAACAAAAACAAGCAAATCATTTGCTATCAACAGTATCCGCTTTTATAACAAGTTGCCAAAGTCGGTTACAGAACTTAGCAATGGAAAGTTCAAAACCCACATCAAATGGGTCCTTATTAAAGGCTATGTTGAAGTCAAGGACGTTTGGCAACAATTCCTTCTGCACCTGTGGCATCCCTGGTACCTCATAAATGGAATAACTATGTAAAAGTCTATTAACTGCTCCCAAATTAGGATGTTTATATTCTTTTCTTTTTTATACATACTTCCTTGACTTTCATTATTTGTCATTATACAGGGTGATTGGAAGATGGGTGCAAAGCTTTAAGGTGAAGATAGTATAGACAATTTATAACCATTTAAGCCATGGTTGTCTTAGACGAAGTCTTACCAAATTTTTTTAAGCAAATTTTTAAGTTTTGTTTCGGAAATTCTCAAAATTTAATGTATACTGCATAATTATGGCCAAATTGAATGATAAATGAATTATTTTTTTATTTATTTATTTAAAGTAATGTGTAAGCAACCAAGCAAACCATGTTTTAGGCTTCTGTGTCATTAGACATTTTTTTTACAGATATTTAAAGCTCAGAAAAAATAAAAAATTTGTACAATACGTCTTATAAACCTTATTTAAAGCTTTGCACCCATCTTCCAATCACCCTGTATACCTACAATTTTGATATCAACTATTTATTAATGGCTTTTGTGGACAGGATACTAATTAAGACTTGTTACAGTTGTAATGGCAACATGTCATTTGGTTTAAATAGGTTTTTATTATTTTATTAATATTTTACATAGATTCTATTGTATTTTGTGAATGTGAGAATGTTGTAGGCTTAATAGACTAGATTTATAAACCTTATATTTTTTGTTTAGTACTTCTTGACAGGCCTACATTGTCCTCCCATACCTATTAACACTGTAATTTGAAAACATTGTAAAAGTCAATTATTTTTAAAAGAGTAACCATGGAGTTTCTTGCCGGCTCTTTTCCATAGGAAACAACCAATGGGAACCGTGCACCTAGCTCCTGAAATCTCATAAGTGCCTATGTAGGTTTATGTGAAATAAAATATTTTGATTTTGAGCAAATATTTCAATGTAAAAAGTAATGCTATTTTATTTACATCTACCTATTTGCCTGTAAAGTTATTACGTCATTCATAAAAATAATATTAATTCAAGTTTGTTGTTGAATTAAAAAGGACAACGGCATTATAATTAAAGAGTTATGCATTAATTTGTGCTTAAATAGAAGTTCAAATAATGTCTTACACTATGAAATTAAAAGCTAGCCCACATTTCGGCTAGCCACACAGCAGCACATCACATTTCAAAACGGAACCGCCCCTCAGTAATGAGCGCTTATGTAGGTATGGTCTGTTTCAAAAGTATCTGGTGAAAGTGTAAACAAACCCTATTCACGTTAAATTCTTACGCATGCAATCGCTAATTAGTAAATTAGTTCATTACAAATGAACTAATTTACTAATTAGCGATTGCATTGAAGGTTCAACTTTATATCTCACCAATTTTTATTGTTAGAATGACATTATTAAATTGTAATTGAAAATTCAATTCATCAACGGAAATTGAGGTTTTAAAATCATTCTCAATTTATTGTCAAATAAAAAAACTCTTTAAGATGATTTTTTTAAACTTAGAATTTCGTGTGTGTGTGAGTGTATTCAAATAATCGAATCCCAAGCAATTTGTACTTAGTACTACAAATTGGCTTCCATAGATACGTTTTCCGATTCATTGGTTCAAATTTTCATCAGTTAATTTTGGAATAGACTATAGGAAGGGTCCTAAATTGTACTAGCCGTAATAGTGATTTGATCAATGTAGCTGGAGCAACTGGAGCTGGAGTCTCGAGGCGCGGGCGCAGGGTCTCGTGTGGCGGCCTATCGTGCGGAGCTGCAGCGCGTCAGGGATGAATACCGCTCAGTTGTCAACAATGCTGGCTCATGTAAGAAATTTATATTGACTTGGCTATACAGGGTGGATTTTTAGGATGGGACGGTGAGGGTTACCTATCCTTACTGCCCCGTCCCAAAGCGTTATAGTTACAGAAAAATGGTCTTAGGACACTGTCCTTATTATTTTTGAGCAATTTTGATTCCCATTGACAGATTTTGAAATAAATTTACAGTCAGCAAGAAAATTTCATTTTCACAAAGTCTTATTTTTATGACAATCGATCGCAAAAAACCTTCTCCCATACATTTCGGAGAAAATGAGACTTAGCTAGTCTATCCAACATAAAAGATGTTGGATAGACTAGCCACTACAAAAGTCAGAAATCGCATAAAGCTTTTCCCATACAAGTCTAAACGTTCTAATTAATGAAGGACATTTTTCTCAGAATTACAGAAATCACAAGTCTCAAATTATTTAAATTCTGTTTTCAAAGTAAATAAAATTATAACGCGTTTTAGTACGAAATCCGGAGTTCGGTATTATTTATTTTTCATTTTCGACCGGTTTTCATTATAGCCAGTCTATCTATAATAAAAAACCAGCCAAGTGCGAGTCGGACTCGCGCACGATGGGTTCCGTACCATTATCTACAAAAATGGCAAAAAAATCATGTCTGTTGTATGGGAGCCCCCTTAAATATTTATTTTATTCTGTAATTTAGGGTTCCGTAGTAAACACTTCCGGGGGTTCCTCCCTTATAGTTTCGCCATGTCCATCTGTCTGGGTACCTCCTTTGCTTGTAATGTGGGGATGTTTTTTTTTTCTCGTCTACCCCATGGTGTAGAGTATCGTTGGATAGGCCGTTCAATAATATTGCGGGTATGTGAACACCACTTTTCGATTTAAGGATTCGCTTGCGTAATATTAAGCATTAAAGTGCCAATTTTTGTTAGAGTCAAGTGCCCCCCCTCCTGCCAGCTAAATGGTTGATTTATGGAGATGTGAAAAAATTAATGGCAGTAGTACATAATATAATGAAATTAAAATGAAAACTATCACAGCTAAGTAGGCTTTACGAGTTAACGAGCAATAGTCGACCAACTTATATTTGCAGTTGGAGAATTTATTGTTGCATATATCGATGTATGGGAGAACACGTTTTTCAACTGCAATGTTAAGTTTGTTTTTGGGATAAATTCATACCAACTTCCCAACTACGGGACCCTTCAATGTGCGTGGTCCAACACGCACTTGGCCGGTTTCCTTAGTGTTATAGCGGCAACAGAAATACATTATCTCTGAAAATTTCCACTGTCTAACTATCACGGTTCATGAGATACAGCCTAGTGACAAACGGACAGACAGACAGACAGCGGGTTCTTAGTAGTAGGGTCCCGTTTTACCCTTTAGGTACGGAACATCATTTCCTACGAAATGTATCGTTTCAGCCGAAAGACGTCCACTGCTGGACATGGCCTCCCCCAAGCACCGCCACTTTCACCGTTTCTGTGCTTCCCGCATCCAGCGGATTCCTGCGGTCTTCATAAGGTCATCGGTCCACCTTGTTGATGGCTACGTCATCCAGCCATATTGCCACTCCAGAAACTTTCGGCCCCAACAGCCATCTGTTCTGCGAGCAATGTGCCCTGCCCACTGCCACTTAACTTTGGCAATTCTTCGGGCTATGTCGGCAACCTTGCTTCGCCTGCGGATCTCTTCATTTCATATTTGATCACGTAGGGAAACTCCAAGCATAGCCCTCTCCATTGCCGTTTGGGTGACTTTTAGCCTGCTAATAAGGCCCATTGTGAGCGACCACGTTTCAGTGCCAAAGGTCAACACGCACTGGTCCAAGACTTTTGTCTTGAGACACTACCGTATGTGGGACGAGAAGATATTGCGTAGCTTTCCGAACGCTACCCAGCCGAGTTGGATTCGTCGGGTGACCTCTTTCTCGATGTTTGACTTACCTAACTGGACAGATTGTCCTTTTTTTTTTGTTGAAAATCCTCATGGATGTCCTCCGCCCTGGGGTGGATGGAAGGGTCTGTCAGACTAATACTGACTAAAAATTCTGTTCCTTCCCCACATTTGCTCCGGGGATCAGGGGATCTAGTGCGACTTCCGCGATCCCCGGCTGGTGCCGGCCCGCCTTTGCGGGCCACCTCAGGCTCGCGGGCCGGAAAGAGGTGTAAAACTCCCCCCGCGACGTACAATAGGGGCGCGTGTGGAACACTACGCGCCGCCACCTCGGGCCCCGCTATGTGGGGGGCGACGGATGTCCCCGAGCCCGTCGCCCCTGGACCCATTTAGGGAGGCTGGAAAAGGGCATTGTCGCGCCATTCCGCCACCAGGGCTGCGCGAAGATGCGACTGATGCAACTCCATTTGTCGCTGCATCAGCCACTCGCCTCGCGCCCTCGCTTCCTCGTGCCACCGATACAGTGACGTGAGTACTTTCGCCTCGAGGTCTCAGGGCGGGATTGGCCTAGGTAAACATACTCGCCCACAACTTCAAGTGTACCGTCTCCGATCTTCATGAGAGTGGGTGTAACATGGGAAGCTAACTTATACTACCATTTACAAATCCCCAGACAACTTCGAAAACGACGAGGTATACGATGACTGGGATGGAGCGGGCGAGCAACACCGCAAGCTGCTCGACAACTCGGAGCGACTGGAACGCACCGGCAAGTCGCTCACCGACGGGTACCGCGTGGTGCTGGAGACGGAACAGATCGGCGCCGCCGTGCTGCAGGACTTGTCTGTGCAGCGGGAGACCATACAGAGGTCTCGGGGCAGGGTAAGATACATTATTATGAACATTACTATGACAACATTTATAAATAAATTTAATTATTTATCAAAAGTAGAGTTTTAATTTCTTTGTAATATAAATTACATTGCGTCTATACTAATATTATGAATACGGATGTAATGAAACTCTGTCCGTCTGTTACCTTTTCAACGGGTAAACGATTTCGATGAAATTTGGCAGGTAGACCATGACCTAATTAGGACATCAATAAATGATTTGACTTTGACATAAGACTTTTTAACCTGCTATTACGTTCCAGTGGGATAATGTCCGACCACCATGCGGGCGATGCCACGGACAAAAGCTGTTCTTCTATAATGTAACGATGTTTGCCGTAAATGTTTCACAGACACGATTAGCCGTAAATGGTCTGCACTCTGGCTTAGCGCGAGCACCGTTTTGTCTACGGGAGAATAGACAAAAATGACGTACCGTGTAGAACGTACGACAGCAGCAATGTAGAAAGAGACAACTGTACTTTTTACGAAATTCACTCTTTTACGAACGACTCAAAATTCTTTGTTTTGTCATAGGACTATTGGCCTTCACCATTTCCTTGGAGGCCCTATTAACTAAATGATGTAAAATAGGAGAATATATATAGATAGCTTTGTTCTTCTATTAATTATCATCACAGTTTTGGGTTCAATACGCTTTCCTGTGTAATCATGAGTTTGTAGATAACCGTAGGTATACCTTGTGGCCGTCGAGTAGAAAAATGCAAATTGTCTTCACTACCTTAGACAACTGTCAGTTGTCAGTGTGATTTTGACTGTTTGGTAGAGAAAACTTTCTTCTGAAATAGTCTACATAAAAAAGGACCTAGACAAAGATCGTTAGAAACGAAAGGCAAAATGACAGATTGCAGAAGGGTTACTACGGTGCGATGTCAAAAATGGAGAAACGAAATGTCACTTTGTATAGAAAGAGCTGTGCCTTTTCTTCGAAGAAATAGAAAGCATTATGCTAAGCCTGCAGTCGCCACAATTTTTCAACTAAACAATATTAAAAAATAAACTTCTCCCTTCCAGCTCCGCGAAACAGATGAGCAACTGAACCGCTCCTCCCGCCTGATGAACACGATGGTGATGCGCGCACTGCAGGACCGGTTCATCCTCATCATAGTGTTCCTAGTGCTGGGCGTGCTGCTGTGCGCGGGCGTGTACTTCTACGTCACCTAGCTGGCGCCGTGCGCGCCCGCCGGACATGTCTGCAGGTTTAAAGATGGCACCCGGATACGGTTCTATGTTTAAACTTTAGTTTATCATTTGTCCGTGATTAAGGTGGCGCACACTGTGAGACAGTTATCCAGTTACATAAAACTAATTGGTCAACTTTAATAGGCAAAGTTGGCCAATCAGCTTTTGGCGAAATTGAAACTTTAGCGCTACGAAGTTCTTTTGGCGCGTGGCCAAAATCAGAACTAACGCCAAATCAGAACTATCTTGTGTTTTCAGTACATTTTACAAAGCAATTACGTAATTGTTTACCAGCAGCGCCCCCTGTCAACGTCTTTCGAGCGCCAAAAGATCGTTGTAGCTCGTGTGCATAGACTGTATGGATATAGTGTATATAATAATAAAAATACATACATTAAAATCGACATTTTAAAGAAATCAACAGGTAAGGTTTTTCACAGTGTGTTTGACTAAAACGCACAGCATTCTGATAGTTGCTTGTTGAAAAAGTTACAATATAACTGCACATATGCACTATTTTTCAGTGTTAATTAAATAGGCATGCTGGTGCAGTGGCTACTACTTAATGTACTGAATGTTGGACTGTTCCCAGAATATTGAAATAAAAAATATGTGGTTACCAGAATGTAGTTGTGTATGAATTTAGTACTTTGTTGCTGTGAAATCCATGAGTCTCGTGTAAAAAATCATTAATGATTTATTAATGATTGGAAAGTTGCTGTCTATAGTGACGGCACTTCTCTCGGCGTGGTTGTACAAATATTCACGGTGTTTGGACAATAAAAATTAACCTTACTTTATGACTATTCAAACAAAATGATTTTGTAGTCATCATTTCAGCCGAAAGACGTCTACTGCTGGACATAGGCTTCCTCCAAGCACTGCCACTTTGACCGGTCCTGTATTTCCCGCATCCAGCGGATTCCTGCGGCATTCACAAGGTCATCGGTCCACTTTGTAGGAGGCCTTCCAACGCTACGTCTTCCGGTACGCGGTCGCCATTCCAGAACCTTTCGGCCCCATCGGCCCTCTGTTCTGCGAGCAATGTGCCCTGCCCACTTCCACTTAAGTTGAAAATTATTTTGTAGTAGTGACTTTTTACTTGATTATTACTCGTAAAAGATTACCTAATAATCATGAAATAATTTACTGCTACTAAAGACAACACAAGTAGAGAGTTACTAAGCTTAAATTAATTCAGTATTCCGACATTCGGCTTGATCTAAGCTAACATTTAAAATGTCTGAAGTCGCAAAACCTCGAGCTTTGGCACTCTTGAACTTTGCTGCAATATCAAATAAGCCATCAACTTTCATAATATATCACTTACTAGCTTTTGCCCGCGTCTTTGTTCGCGTTTCTTGAACCCACCGCGACGCATCGCATCGCCCGCCCGCAACTTAGCGTTCTTTCTGACTTTTTCTTTTCACTCTGCTTCTAATGAGGGTTTTCATGAAAGTTCACGCCACCAGTTGGCGCCACTTTGACAAGAGGTCTTCCATTTCGACAATGAGATACAATATATGATGAAGTTCATCATTCAATCGCGACTAAAGAAAACTCATCAATTTTATTTGAGGTTGAGGGAGGACCCCACTTTACCTCATGAGGTCTTCACGAGGCATCCCTCATTTGAGGTGAGGAATCGTCAACGGCGTATTCACCGCACGACTCGTGAGCCCGAGCCGCATTTAGCCGAACGTACGAGGGAGCGAGGCGGGCGGGCGCGACGACGACTCACGAGTACTCACGAGGCGCTACACACTCGTGACTCGCGAGTACTCACGAGTCACGAACTTGTTCGCCTCACCCCTCGCCACTATTTCATATTGTCAATGTCAATTCTTGAGGACGCCTGAACGAGTGAGGTGTGGTGAGGTGGTTCAATGAGGAAATTCGAGTAACTCTTTCAATTTGCGATCATGAGTACCTCAAACGAGGGACCTCATGAGTGAGGGACTCATCACTAGCTTTGACACTTGACAGGTGCCCGGATCTGACGTCTCAGTGCTGCCACCTAGTGAACGTCATCAGAAAACAAACCCTCATTGTCCTAGCGTGATGTTAATAGCTTCCAATCAAATGCAAAAATTTATTTAAATTCGACGTGTAGTTCCAGAGATTAGCGCGTTCAAATTCTTCAGTTTTATTATATTAGTATGGATAACAGTAATCTGATGTATATTTGACTGTAGTCATTATCCTATCGCTTATAATCTTAGGCCTTTAAGATCAGGCTCTTACGACAAGATGGTAATAAAATGATCACACGGCATGATGTTATAAAAGAATATAAATTTTGATGGATGGAGAGAGAGAGGGATGATATGAAAATAGGAGTGAGTGTGATGGCTGAAAGGGGAGAATGGAAGAAAATAACGTGTTGCGCCGAACGTAAGTAACATGGGACAAAGTGATGGTGGCATGATGTTAGAAAGAATCATAACATGTAGGGTAACTGCTATAGTAATTGGCGACGCTATATTACCTGGCCACTCATAACAAAAGAGGTAGACATTAGGTAATGTGAATAACGAAAATACAATAGATACAGGAATATTTGTTGTCGTTTTCAGTCATGGGCTTGCTTGCATTACCTTGTTTCTACCTCTTTTGTTACGAGTGGCCAGTTACTACAGCGTGGCCAATTACTATAGCAGTTATCCTATAAACTTTCGTATCTTATTGTCTAACGGGTCAGGCTTTTATCTATTTATAAGTTCCTTGTGGTTGTTCTCCGCATTTAACGCATTCCTGTATGTATAGACTATAGATATAAGGGTATTTCTTAACTTGTATTTTATTACGTTTCAGTTAATTGTATCGTCGTATATTTAACGTATAACCTAAGTATGTATGTATTCGATTGAATTGTTAAGTATTCGAATTGAATTGTAAAATATATGTGTAAATTTCAGAAATACAAGAAAAAATCTTTTCAAATTCATGTTTTATCAAACTTAACCACACTATTAGAAAATAAATAAAATAACACTTAACTATGTATCACACAAATCTATGTTAAAAAGAAACTTTGCCTCCGATTCTCACAAAATATGAATAAAATGACGTATTCTGCAATCATGTAAATGAGACTGTTAATAGTAAATTAATGTAGATAGACCAATATTATAATCTAAGTGTATTCGACGGAGTGAGGTGTATTAAATGTGTTGAGATATTAGTTGTCTTTTTGTACCTACGAGTAAAACACCCAATCAATCTGCCTGCCTTTTCCCAATTACTATGTTGGGGTCGGCTTCGGCTTCCAGTGTAGCCGGATGCAGCTGAACACCAATATTTTACATGGAGCGACTGCCTATCAGAATCTGACCTCCAGGTAAGACTGGTTTTGTCAGACTTTTCGGGCTTCTGACGACCCGCAATGACTGTTTTGTGTAATAGGGTCTTACAACCATTTCTAAAAAGTGTCTTAATTAAATTCTATAGTGCCCCAAAAAATCACAAAAGTTTTATTCAATCGAGTGCAATAAAAATGCATTTAAATTTACATTTTCAAATTTCGCGCGTAGTTTGACTTTCGTCAAACTACGCGCGAAATTTGAAAATGTCGCTGGACGCAGTGGAGGCCATGTTGCTCTGTGGTCATGACGTCACTTGGCTAGTAAACAAATGCGCTGATCTATTATCTATCAGTTGACAGTTGACACGTTTTAGTTTACTTAGCGGTATGACGTAATAACATGGCGGCTACTATTTCATGGTGTTTTTTAACAGATTAGAAAAACTGAAAACGTTTAATTGAATTTTAAAATTTATTTTGTTATTTTATGAACTAAAAGTAACATTTTCCGACTCCTTTTTGCCTAAACTATCTCAATAATGTATTTATAGATTTTTATACGTATGTAATTTATTTTAATGTTTTGTGTTTCATTGTGTTAATTACTTTGCATACGATTTGTATAGAATCAAGTTTATCTCACTAAACAGACAGGTGTGCTGCTGGAGAGTTTGTTGTGCCACTTCTTCCCAGCTAAAGCACTAGGAAGTGGTGAAAAGTGCTGATTCTCAGCCTAGTTTGAATAAATGACTTTTGATTTAGTCAAAAATTACGAATCGTTCGATATGTAAAGACAGTGACCCATCCACGGATTAACCTCGGCAAGCCGTGCCGCTATTATTACTTGGCCACGAACCCCTGTTCCTAAAAGCTCTCTATAAAGTTAGTGGAAGGTGCCTTAGCCCGAAGGTAATTATTCTCTCTCTCTCTGTGTTCTAGTCTAAACTTGGGAGCACCTAAAAGTACCCACGACCTACCTACGCTCTTGAAGCACGTAAGACCCTTGGTCTATTTACTTTTTAGTAATTGAAGCCCGGCAATCAGATCTTATTACAAAAGAATAAAAAATAATATATCAAACAAAATCAGTGTAACATTTTATTTCATACATTTTTACATTCGAATCCCATCATCTTATACAATGTCGCAATATATTACTGAAATATATTAAATATCTACATATTCTAGCATATTGCTCAAGGGAGACGGCTTCTAAGCTAGTGTGATGCGAGACGGAAAGCTGGTGGCGAAATATTGTCACTATTATAGCTAAACCATACATAAAGCACATTATACCTAGTTAAAATAATAATTTACATAGGTACTCAATGAAGTTATAAACTTAAAATTTGGCTTTGGTTACCCTTCATAGAGTCTGCTGAGTTTCGCTAGCAATTTATTTTGACCTTGTATACCAAATGCTCCTAAACATATTGACTAAATTCTCATAATTTCGACTGAAATAGTATCAAAAAACGAATATACTACTTAACATAATACACAAATTTATTGTATATCTTTCGCTTCCTACACATAATTATGATTGTTTATAAATGGCTCTCCTTGAATAAGTATTTCGGTTATTTTTGCTTAATCAGGGACCCTTCATCATAACGTCAAGGATCAAAATAAACACTACCTCTAAATACTTAACAAGCCGGTAAATGCCGGAATACTCATGCGAGTCGAGCCAGCGTCCTAAAAACATGATTTTCTCAGTTATAAGTGACACATTTCGATATTTTTCTAAAATGTAACGGCAGTACCCATCTCACATCAGCTGCCACCTCACTTGCACAGCACACGTGTATCTTACACTATAGTCTGTCTACATAGATTAACACAGATCATATCATATAGATATATCATTACATATATTGACAATGGTAGCAAAAAAACGAGATGCCACAATGTGTGAGTTTTTCTGCTTGGAAGATTTGCACTTGTGGCGGCATCTACATCGCCACATGCGAACTACGCACCACACTGACGTCACGCAAAATCCTGCATCGCGCAAGCAGAGTTTACCGCGCAACTAGCATATATACAACATCCCGACATCAACCGTCGGGCAGTTGCCTACCTGACACGACACCCGTCTGGTCGGAGGATCCTCCCTTTTCTATGGAGGATGAGTCGACTTTACACCCTGTTCCTCATGCCTCTATACTCTAAAGCATCCGTCTGGCGTCTTTCATTATATTACATGCAAAAGTCACAATTATGTATAAAGCTCTGAGCAGACCGACTCCATGCGCGTGCCGTGTGCTTGCCTGCAACGATTATAATGTGCCACGCAGCCAGTCTACTTGCCACGATAACTTAAAACTAAGGTATTTACTAAAAATAATTTCTTATTTTAGGGCCAATACAATACTTTAATTTATCTCGCTCTAATACGTCAATCCTACAGCTGTACTTTATAAGGAAATCTTGGGGCGTGGCCAAAATCAGAATTTACACCGCCATCTTGTTTTTTCAATACCATTATTAAAAATGTTTACCCACAGCCAGGGCCGGATTTACAGGTGTGGAGGTCCTGGGGCAACCAAGAAATCGGAACTCCGAAAAATTTGTGGAACAGATGAAAACAAAAACCATCTAAAAAAGGATTGTGAACTTATTTTTCTTTGATGATTGTGAATTTTTTTCTTTGAAGGACACAAATGTATTTTTTCTTATCTTAAAAAAATACAAATTGTGGAGGCCCGGGGCCAGTGCCCCTGTTGCCCCGCCCACAATGACCCTACGTCGTCCCTGCAGCGCTGTATCTTTCTTGTCATTCCCAGTCAATCTATGTAATAATATATCTATTGTGTGGCTCTTCTGTGTAGCGTGAGTCAGCGGACAGTAGGCGTCGCTGGCGCAGGTATCATGTGAGGTTCTGTGGGGCTTCGGCCACGTCCTCCTCTACAGGGTGCCCGAGGGACAGGAGGCGCATCTTGAAGTCGTTTAGTTTTATGTCCTGAAATATTAAGGTTTGTCTTATATTCTCAGAATTTATTTGTAAAATAAAAAAAAAATGTTAAATAAACTATCAGATTTATTGTAATTAAAGTTATTAGATACAAGATATTTATTTTGCTAAAAACATGAGTATACACATAAATGCAAAATGTTATATGAAAAGTTCGATTGAGTCACTGTCATGTTTTATGTACGTCAGAATCGCGGGTTCATGTTTTGTCTTAACCTTTTGAACGCCAATGTCGGCTATAGCCGACATGAGCAAGCGTGCCCTGTGCGCCAACGACGGCTATACTCGACAAAAAACAGGTCGCAGAAAAATACAAAATAAACCTATTAAATCATTACTTTTATGTATTTTATTGATACACCTTGAAAGCTGAATGTCTAAACATTATTTAGTTGCATACAGTAAACAAAAATGCATATTCCTCATTTAAATATTTGATGATAAAAAGTAAAATAATTTATGGTTAAAAAAGTAAGTCCCATGACGCCAATGTCGTGCAGAGCCGACTGCTAGTGATGTAGTATCATGTTGACGTATATTATATTCTTAAATTAATTTAGGTAACTTAAGGTATTGTAATATTTGTCATTACAGTTTTTATTGTTCTAACAAAATATAAACGATTGTAAGCACTGAGAAAAAAGTAGTTTTACTATATTAAAAACTGAAACATAGTTGCGTAAATACATTTTCGATATTCCCTTATCGCCAATCATGCGCATCCCTAGCAAGCTCTCGATAAGCAGTCCCCTCTGCGCCATTGTCGGCAGAAGTCGACTGACTCGTGACGTCGTAAGCGTATAAAGTGAATTTTAGTGCGGGAAATATGGAACAACAAGAAGTATTTACCACTGAACAATTATTACGTATCTTGGAAGGTACTGAAGACGATGAGTTTTCTGAAACTTTAGATGAAGATGATTTAGAGGTAAGTTAATTTTAATTTAAAGTTATGTTTTGCTTTACATGTAAGTATGTACATACTTAATTGGTTATTATATTCTAAAGAGTGCTCTCTTATTTCGCCTACTCGCTTACATTTTGTAAGGGTACCTATATAATCATATTCAACTGAGCTTGAGAAAAAATATGTGATTTTAATGTTGATCTGTGATATTTAAAATTATCTATATACAATTGTTGATTATTATAAGAATATTATTATTTTTCTGTGTCATTTTATCGTTACAAGACTGACTATTGAGTACCTATGATAATTAATATAACTATATATATGTTTTGAATTTTTATAGATTTTTACGAGATTTAGGACTAATTTAAAAAATGGTTTAGTAAATTTTATTTTCAGTATTTCATTTTAAGAGATATTTCTATTATTGCAACACTATTACACTATACCTAATTATGTACTATTGTTGATATTTTATAAGTATTTTTAGTGAGTTTTGTAGTTTTTGAACACTGATCAGTGAGCATTTATAATTGTTGATTGTTGATCCTTTAATGTTTAATTAGGTTAGATACGAGAAACTAAATAATGTATCTATTTTAAGAATATAAATATCGTTATACTTAAAAATCGTTACGTATATACTACGCAATTTCATACGAAAATTTTGATTTATTTTATACATATAATTAATCTGATTAGTGAGAATATTAGAAAGTTCCTGTTATAAAAATTGTTGCTATGTAATAATATCACGTGATAATATTATTCATAAGTGACATGTAAGTAATATGATCTCAAAGTAATTATTAATAATATAACTCAATAATTAAACTAAGTGATTGGTAAATAAATAGTTTTATTTGCATTCAATCCATTAACAACCCAAATTGTTGCAATAAGTGTAAATTTCAAGAATAATAAAAACAAACTACTGTGGCCTTTGAATTTAATTAGATACTAACATCGATAAACTGTATGACACTATGGTACAACTCTAATGTACATGCAACGATGTCTTATAAAAGACTCGTCGACGGCGCCAATGTCGGCTATTCCCGACAGTGAGGTACATCAGTACTGAGAATAGTGCTGTACCTAGAGTTATTTTCATTTTAACTGTTGTGTGTCTTAATCATTGTTTTTATGTTATTAACAACTTCGGAACTACTTGAGTGGAACGTTGTAAAATATTTAATATTGGAATGTTCTTTTTAACATATTAATGATCGACCATTTATCTGGCAAGTATTGATAAAAAAAATAATAATAATGGGTATCGATATAATGTTGAAATCCCTATTTTTTTGTAGGTATTTAATTAAGATTTTCGGGCTTGGCGTACAGGGCATAGGAATACCGATATGGCGTGGCGGTGAAAAGGTTGGCGTACAAAATATGCATGATTTAACATTAATACACATGCTTAACAATTAACGGTGAAAAAGTTCTGAACTGCATAATAATGTCAAAATTCGTTTTTTACATAAATAATCATAATCACAGTCAAATATAGATTTAATAACAAAGTAAAAAATAAGAATAAGTCAAAGTTTGTTACTTTAATCATAATCAAAGTTATCTAATAATAATGAGAATAGTCCAAATGTTTCTTATACCACTCAGGGTTATGTTAGTTTATCATATCAGTCAAAAACTCGTTAGTGCTGTACGAGGGCGGCACTGGAAATTTCGGGAATCAAGGAAGTGACACAACATTACTATTTAAAAATGTATTTATTGCTTTTCGAAGTATTCTCCGCGAAATTTGACACATTTTTCCATACGATGGAACCAATCATTGAAGCAACCATTCCATTCGGAAGTTGGGGTCTCCAAAATGGCCATTTTGTACGCAATGTATTCTTTATTTTAGGGAAAGTATAGAAATCATTAGGGCTGAGGTCGGGGCTGTACGGCGGATGGTCTAATAATTCTATGTTTTCTTGCTCTAAAAACTTTTTTGTTCTGTGCGCGGTGTGAGAACTCGCATTGTCGTGATGGAGGATGATGCGGCGGTTGCAGTTCTCTTTACGGAGTTCAGAAACGACCTGTGGCAAACAATTGCTAGGATACCATTCTGCATTAACCGTTCTTTGTCCCTCAAGAGGAATATTCTTAACATGGCCGGTTTTGGAGACACGTGGCCGCCATTTTTTTTGCAACACTCCGTGAACGAACAATTTTTGTTGGCTTTAACTCATTTTCGAACACCCAAACTCGTGACTGGTTTTTTGTTTCGGGTTCGTACGCGTAGATCCAGGATTCGTCACCTGCTACGATGTTGTATACAGCATTTGAGGATCCTGCGTGGAATCTTTCGAGAGTTCTGACGCACCAAGTAACGCGAGCCGCTTTTTGCTCTTCACAGAGCGAATGCGGTATCCATCAGGAAAACAACTTTTTTACACCTAATTGTTCATCCAAGATTATTTGTATTTGACTTATGCCTATGTCTAAAGTTGGAAATATTCCATACCCGATACTTTTAGTGCAACCCTCGTAATAAGCTTTCTCTAACCGAACCTTTTTCAACCTATTTCTTAATTTGGCGGCTGTATCTTCCCTCCAACATTTTGGTAATTTATTATAAAGTATTAGCGCCACACAGAATACTCTCTAATCTCTCCAAATGATTTTAGAAATCATTTGGAAAGATTTGATAGTTTGTGGTAACATGATGGGGCTTTTTTTTTTTGGGTGGGAAATTTGTCAAGTAACTTTTCCCGCTCTGGGCGGTGCGGGAGGGTGTGTCAGACTCTTACTGGGAGGGTTTTAGTCAGTAAGAGACACCCTCCCGCTCCGCCCAGAGCGGGAGAAACTATTTGATAATTTCCCACACACAAAAAAAATGAAAAAACTATGTTTCCAATTCTATATAACAATGAGACACTTGAAACAATGTGCTGGTGCCTACGCTATGTATGGAAGTCAGTGTTGGGTGTGGCAAAAGAAACATGAAACTAAAATAAATGCTGTAGAAATGCGTTCCTTGCGAAGCATGTCTGGCCTGACTATAAAACATAGGCTGAGGAATTAGATGGGGGCCGTAAGAAAACGGTTTTCATTTTCTTTTGTATTTTTTTATAGATTTTGTTTATTTTATTTTTTATTCCTCCTATTGGGATTTATTTTATGTCCCTAGGTGTGTCCGTGGCATCACAACGGGCTCTATCAGAGTACCAAAGTATTTGTTTTTTTTTTGTCAAATATTGCAGCAGAGATGGGATCCTTATTGGCCTCGCAGGTCTTCTTTTCGTTTTTTTTTTGTTCCCATTATTTTATTAGGTTTAATGTTCTTTTTACCCGGCTGCCTCAGGAGGGTAATGTTTTTCCGAGAGTATGTATGTATGTATGTATGTATGTATGTCTATTTCTTTGGCACGCTCTGTAGCCTAAACGGCTTGATGGATTTTAACATATGAGGTGTCCTTAGATTCGTCTTAATTGTGGGAGTGACATAGGCTATATAATATTTATAAATTGCATCTGCAAATACAAAAAAAAGGAGGGGAAGTTTTTTTTTTATTAATTGCAACAATATTGGTATCAAATAAAAGCTAGTAATGAGTAATTTTCAAATATATATATTAATAAAACTAAAAAGCTTGAAATAAAATATTTAAAAAAAAAAAAACAAAAAACCCGACTGCAAGAACACATAACTGAAAAGGGAAAAACAAGCATTTTTTGTTCTTTTTTATTGTTGTATTTCCAGCAGGCTTAGCACGACGCTTTCTATTTCTACTCTACTGTACAATAGAAATAGCTTGTCTACATTTCTCGGTAGAAAACTGTCAACTGTCTACACGGAAACGTCATTTTTGTCTACTCTTCGGTCGACAAAACGCTTCTCTACGGTTCTCGCTCTAAGCCTGCAGTGCGTGTCCCAAATAAAATATTTTTCTTTAATTCTTAATACGCCTAAAGAATGTCATCAACCACAAAAACTATGAAATAATTAGTAAACTCATCCACAAACCTGATCAGCGAGCAGCTCCAACAGATCATCCTGATCCTTCCTCACTCTCTCCAGCTCTTCCGCCGTACTCCTCTGCCCATCCTGACTCATCTTCAGCTCCCCAGTGAGCCTGCCCACCTCAGCACCTAACGCTTGTAACCTGGCTTCATACTCCTGAAGCCTGGAGTCGTCCTGGGGAGGAGGACCTGCCGCGGTCGGCAGGGCGACAGCGGCTGATACTTGCGCTTTCAGGAGTGTGTTTTCGTCTTTCAAATGGGAGTTGGCCGATATTGAGTCGTTGAGGGCGCTCTGGAAGTTACACGTAGAAATTGTTTATTTGTTTATAGTGAAGGTATACAGATATGATGGAATTATTTATAAAATAGTCCCGATACATGTAAGCTTACGGAAAATTTTCAAATAAAAAATAAATATCATTTGAATTAATATTATGGTAACTAGATTATTTTTAAGCCTTCTCCAAGTAGGTATTAAGAGAGGTAGGTTTGGGTTGATGGTAAGAGATGAGTTAGCATGTGAGATAAACCTATGGTTACACGATGGAGAACGATACAGTCAGTCATCGCGGTTGATGTGTTCAAAAGACGACATCGTCTCTCGATGTTCTTTACGAGTAAAGTCCGAGGGTAGTCTGTAACACAATGTTGAAGTAAAATTAGAATCCAAGATGACGGCTATATTTTCTTCAATTATTCATCATGGGTTTCTTCATTTTCATGTCTGAAATTTCGTAGTTGTCGAGGGTGCTGGTGCCGAAAATGAGATCGAAATTGGAATCCTAGATGGCATCACCTGTAAGGACTGGTTCTGATGCAGCAGGCCCTCCAGCTGCGACATGAGCTCCTGCAGACGCGCGTCCTGCTGGCGGATGAGCGTCTTGTACTGCTCCAGCGTACCATTCTCTGGTGAGCCTCGCTCTAGGGCTGGGGAGCCGGTTCCGTTCTGCTGTGTCCGCTCTGTCAGGCTCTCGACCAGGACACCTGGGGGGAGAACAGAAGGTTTTTACAAAAATGTTAGACTTATATAACATCACGCCTGTATTTCCCGCTGCAAGCAGAGACGTTCATTATGGGTCGACCTCTAATAATCTAATAATCAATAGAGGGCGAGCAAATTCAGGTTCATACTATACTCACTCTCCAGCACCTTGAACAAGCGACAGAACTCGTAGTCGACGAGCACGTCAGCGGGAACCTTGGCGCGGAGCTGTGGGTGCTTGGCCGCCTTGTTGTACAGCTCGTGGCGGGTCACCTCGCTCAGCTTCGACGTGAACATCTCCATGCCGATGCGCTTTGTGAGCAGCTGGCGGAGGGAATCCTGGAAAACGAAGAAGAAAAAGTTACGAAGTGCTAAAGTTAATTCAATCCTGCATTAGCAATAGCGATGCAATAAGGACCACGAACTTGAGAGGTACCACAAGCTCAACAAGGCAAACGCAAGAAGATCTGATGATCAGCTATCAAGATTAAGGTAGATTACAAACTGCGTAGGAGTCGGTAATAGTGCGTGGAAAACTGGATCATATTGTTATTGACTTTCCACATGACTCTGAAACAGCTTTTAGGAACTAGTGACCAACATGCTTCGTTTTCGTTTTCGGCCATTTTACGCCAATACATCATGATTCGGCCATATTTTCGTTTTTGGCCATAAACTAGCCAAAGCTTCGGCCAAGCCGAAAATCAGAAGTTCGTAAATTGTCGCGCGCCATTCGACCTATTTCATAAAGCTCGACATTATCAGGTGGCGTTTGGCTCCCTCTCACAGAGAGGAGGCCTGTGTCCCAGCAGTGGGAACATTAGAGGCTGATTATCTATGTGTGTGTTCGGCTAACTTCGGGATGAATCGGGACGACTCCAGGTTCCACTCAGCTGACCTAGATGGGCGCGATTTTGTTTTGAAGTTGTGAAGCGAGGACCCTAAAATACAACATAAGTATTTTTAGGGTCCCGTACCTCAAAAGGAAAATACGAAACCCGGATTTAGGATCACTCGTGTCTGTCTGTCCTTCTGTCACAGCCGCTCGGAATTTACTGGACTGATTAAGTTGAAATTTGGTACAAATATGAATTTCTGTGACCCAAACACGGACGTGTAACGTAAATAAATGAATTTTGAATGTCGAAGATCACTTTTTGGAGGCATATTAGAAAAACTAAGAAAAAAATCTAAGCAGTACCGTGTGACATATCAAATGAAAGGGCTTGCTGTAAGGATTTCAGATAATTATTTTTTTTATAATTTTTAAATAAATACATTTCAAGTTATTTATTAAAATAGATGAAAATTTACCATTCCCCCTATCTCGGAAACTACTGAGCATATTTTTTTTTAATTACGGAAAATTTTTCTTTACTTATAGATTACAGGGAAACTTACAAGAAATCTTATAATAATATGGTAAAACTCTCAATATTGTGCATACAAACTTACATTTGTAGTTGGAATGTATGAGGGAACATGTTTTTCAAATACAATGTTAAGTTTGTTCTTGGGATAAATTCATCCCAAGTACGGGACCCTTCATTGTGCGTGGTCGGACACGCATTTGGCCGGTTTTTTTCTTTACGCATAAATTAATGGGTAAGTATATATTTTTATTTGTTCTTAACTTTTGTTTTTATTTCCGACATGCATAAAAGGTATTAGATATCCAGGTATGAACTTTTTTCATTCAAATTGACAAAGGTTTGTGAAATCTGATTATTGAATTATATCTGAATTATAGTGTTTTATTTTTTTGAAAGCTTATATTTGTTGTTTCTCTCCCTAGGTGTAAAAAAACAAGTTTTCAGTGTACAGCGAAAATATTAATATTTTTTAATGTCTAAATCGTTTCCGTTTTTGGCTGAAAATAAGACTAAAGTCGAAGCTTCTTTTTTGTTTTCGGCTGAAAATCCATTTTCGGTCGGAGACTAATTATTATTGAAGTGAAAATTTCTTTATGCACATTGGGCACTTTTGGGATGGGGAAAAAGCACTGAACTCACGTGAGCGTCACGCTCAGATACATATGTTTACAAGTTTGTGAAGCTAAGGTTTCACTTCTGATGTGCAGTCTAATATTTTTTTATTCTCCACTATTCTCGAGAGTGTAATTTTTAATTATTTTTTTAATTTTCAAAAGCCCCTGTGACTTGGGTATCTGAATTAATCTGTTCGCCTCACCTTGGAGTAGTTCTCGACGGAGTCATCGTTGAAGTGTATGCAGATGGCGAGCAGCAAGGCGGCCAGGCCCTGCAGCAGGAACTCGTTGTCGTCGTGCTCGGCCGCGCACGTCTGCGCCACCAGCCAGCCCACGCCGCCCGGCGCGCGCAGGAAGGCCGCCACCGCCGCGCCGCACTGGCTCATCCACGTGGCCAGCAGCATGAGCAGCGCCACCTGCGATGTGAGTGTGCTGTACGTAGGACATGTCGTCAGTTATGTAATGGGGGCCAACTTATTGCCTTTCACTGGGCACAAATCCAGACTCTGGTCTACTACTGAGAATTTCGTAGTGGGAAAACCCGAACATATGACCCGATCCAGAGATCGAATCCCAACAGTCACGCTTAAGATCACTATTTCGAAAAATGTTATCAATGTTATATTGGTTACAAAAAGCTTCAAAAGTTGTTATTCACTTATTTTGAACAAATACGGAAGCATACTTTCTCAATCTCAACATTGTTTTCTTATTCTTAAAATAAATAATGTAAGCAAACCAAAATTAATTTTGCCAACATAACCGTCGCATTCTTCAATAAACTCATTAACAAATGATAATTACAATTCACCAGAAGCAACAACATTAAAACGACATTCTTCACACCAATTAACCACATACCTTAGACTTCAACTTAGTAGTCTGTTGCAGCAACAAAGTGCACTGATGCAGCAACGAGACAGGCGAACTACCAATATTCGTTGCTAGCAACACTCTAAGCAACTGTTCCTTTTGCACAGGGTTATCTATGAGCCCATGCATCAGTGCAACTGCTGAGAACCAGTTGGATAGTACATCGGAGGAGAACAGGCCTCCACATAGGAGCTGGCCACTTGTTAGACTAGACATGTCGGATGAAGATGGTAGGAGCGTTTGCACGAGACTCGCTTGACTCATCTCGTTGTGGTATAGGTAGCATTGGAAGCAGTAGAGGACTGCACATCTGAAAAATACAAAATGTCATAAGAGTTTGACATGCAACAGCTTGTTTTCTTTTTCATTTGTTTTTTTTTTTATTTCTCATAATATCTTACGTTATTGTTTCATTGTTTTGTTATGGAAGATCCTGGTACTCATAGAGGGAATCCTAGTGTGAGGACGAGTGTGTTCCTGTATTGGGTGCAATTTTTGAACAATAAACTTTATTTTATATGGCTATATATCCTAACTATTTTAATTTTAGTGATTGGTATGATGGAATAGTAACTTACAAGGTTGCAAGGTTAGAACTTGTCAAAAATACGTAGGAAAACGTACTTTACAAATACACAAAAAAAACGTAAATACACAATAATTACATTTTGCTAAACCTGTGAATTGAACCCAGCTCCTCAGAAATATTACTTGTCAGTCTCAATTTTTTTAAAGCACATATTTTAGGTACTTACCTTAACGAGAAAGGCTGCTTCTCATTCACCATAGACATAAGTAGTACCACAATAGCTGGTCGCGGCGGGTTGGAGGGCGCCATGACATTTCCCAAGAACTCCTGATTCGTCACCTCCCCCCTCACTGCCTCCCCCACCGTGTTGATAGTCTCTGTGAGAATATCAGCAGGAACTCCACTTGACATCAAGATGTTACACAGAGCATCCAGTAGACCAACATTCTTCAATATCTTCTGACAATTCAAGATTATTTGTGCTGAGTTACTTGGCGAGACTAATGTTCTTACTATGAGGAGCATGCAGTGAACGTTTGACACCTTCTGCGGCGACCAACCAGCCTCCTCCGACTCGTCCGGAGTGTTGAACATCGGCAGCATCTTCTGAATATAACTACCCTCCTTAAAGAAGTTAATGTTACTGCTGTTGTTCTTTAACAAATTCAACATCAACAACAAACAGTCTTCTACGATAATTCCGCCGTCGGAGTAACCCTCCGTCGAGACTATTTCGAACAGTCTATCGAACGCGTTCTCGAATGCTACAATCTTTTGTATGTTTGCGTTTCCTTTGGTTAACTTTATAAGCAATAATAATGTTTCATTTCTGATAACTTCTCGTGTATCTCCTAATAAGTCCATCATTTTCGAGACGCCCATAGGTTTAACTAGAATGATTTCTTGGATGTCTTTTGGTCTATTTGTGAGTAGGGATGTGAGGAGTTGTACGGCGGACAGTCTAACCCTAAAGTCGTATTCGTCTAAGAGATCTAGCACTAGTTGTATGTTGTGATGGTCCTTGATGAACATTTCGGTGAACTGTTCGCCGATGTTCATGGGCACGCGGGGATTGTTCTCCTCTTCCTCGAACTGAGTGGGCGACATGACGTTGTTGAGCGTGTCTAAGGCATAGTTTATTGTTTCGTTGTCGGCTCGGTCCAGTTCTAATACCTGGAAATAGAGCTTACTTTGTGTTATGTCCATTGTGGCAGTGGCATTGATGGCATGTCATACACAAAAGATAAACATCTTGTCTTGTAATGCCTCAACTCTACAGAATTTTGGAATAGTACAAATATTTCGCCAGTGGTACAAGAATATGATGGCTTCTAATGTAAGGGCATTGGCAGGGTGAACTCATAAGTTTTTCTTGTGATGGCAATAGCAGTGCCCAAAAAAAACACACACACACTAATGCGCCTTTTAAGCATAGAGTAAAAGAAAGAAACAAGATCACAGGATCGCCATGTGGACTTGTGAACACACGTTTTTGAAGAACTTCAAATTTTTTAGGGCATTTTCATTATTTTTTTTGTAATTATTACAGCTATAGCTACGAAGGTTGTAGTCTTACTTGTTTGAGCGTGTCCATGCCCTGTGCGCCGACTTCGACGCGGTAGGTGCGCGACATCGCCTTGAGCGCGCGGCAGGCGTCTCGACGATCTTCTAGCAACGTCGAGTTGTTCACGCGGTCTACTAGCCGCTCCACCTGGGGAGAAGCATTAAAGTTAATTTTTCAGAAATAATAAAAGCCATTCAAAAATAATTTTCATTTACTTACACAGCAGGACAGCAATAAACAAACAAATACTTATCACAAATTTAATGTAATGATGGCAAAGAGTCACTGTGGTTATTGTGGCCATGTTTGCCTTCACAAAATTCAGTGAATGGAAAAAATTGCATGCTAAAGATTAATATAAATTCTGAACTATTATTATTATTATTATTTTTTAAGTTCAATAATTTGAACTTAAAAAATATTTACCATTCTAAACTATTACCACTTCACTCTTCATGAGAAGGTAACTGAGTTAAAATTAAAAGCTCTTCTACATTACAGACACAGATCATACTTGTAACCAACAAATAATATTAATAATACTAAGTTATCAGAATCACAACACAATAATAACATTGTGACCTTTGAAAACACATTAACAATGCATTCAATAAATAACTTCAGGCCTGTTATGTGCCAAGTGCATAATAAACTAACTTGCATTAAAACACTTGTCTCAATACATGTGAAATTCTTTACACTCACATTCAAATATAAATTCTGTGTAAGAATGAATTTCAACACCATGGCCAATTTGTATTTAAGAATTTAATAAAACTGCACTTTTACAGCAGTCTCAACCGGGCAGCATTGACTAAGATGCAAGGGCGTCGCCAAGGGGAGGCAGGGAGGGGCAGCTGCCCCCCTAGAGATAAAAAAAGTACCCAAATGCAAAACAACCAAAGCTCACTTGAATTCGTCTAATTTTATGATTTACTGAACATAACAAATTAAATCGAAATTTGGCAGCAATTGTATATAAATCTAACCGTTATTGATGTCCTAAAAGGTGCAAACACCTTTCTGGAAACGGGAAAATTGTTGAAAATTTTGATCGCTCTACCATGCACAACATGTACAATTCATACTTTTCCCATCCTCAACCTATATCAACTTGCCCTCCCCTGGTTTATTGGCTGGCGACACCCTTGCTAAGAGGCATTTTAAAATCTATCACATTTGAATTAAATGGTACAGATTTAAAAGAAGAAGAGTATTGTTTTGGCCAATAACTGGGTTGTGGGGGTGAATACTGGTATTCAGCTACATTGGGTTAGACTGGTAGTCGACCCCAACAAAGTTGAGAATAGGTTAGGCAGATGAGAGTCCACAGGTAATTTGCAGTGTAAATGAAATTATTCACAAAATGAATCATTTGAACACATACCAATATTCACACTCAGTTTATTTGATATGTTGCTAACAATATACTGCCCTTGCTACTCAATTTTATTGCCTACCTATACTTAATTCTTGAATGTTTTGTTATTAAAAGGACATCCAAGCAATATGTTTGTAAACTTAAAATTTGTTTTGTTTGTATTTAAGAATTTGTAATCCAAGTCCAATCATTAATTTAAAATCATTTGAATTTTGAATTGTTAGTGCATTATACTTTTTTCTTTTAGTTTACAAGTAAAACTTGAAGTCTAATAGGTAATACTTTTATGACATTTATAACACTATTTTATGGTGAGTACAAAAGGTTTGTGTTATCACCTGTGTAGCAAGTAATATAATGACTGTAAAATTATTATGCTATGTACTTTGGTTTCTTAATTAATTTCTTTTGTGATAACACATTAATGATTTTCCTTACACCACTGCTATTAATAGAAATATATTAAGATATTTGAATTGTTGGTGAATTTACTACCATACAATATTGGCCATAAAACATATATTTTAAATTGAGTGAAAGGACAGGGAATGATGTCAGCCATGACCCTATGTCTGAACATAAAAGGGACAATTTAAGGGCAGGTTAGTTAAACAAAGAATTATTATTAAAGGAAATTGACATTGAAGATCTATTCAAGAATTTGTAACATTGAATTAAGGGACATGAGTGCTGTCAAATTCCTGAAATATTGAACCAATTTAAAGTCATCTGGACCGGCCTACGCTACAATTATAGATACGAAATAGCTACTCTACATTGCAAACTATAAATAGGTCAGCTTATGCCTTAATTCTAGTAAGTAAATATTGAAATACTCACGATCTCCGCTCCCGAAGGCTGGTGGCCAGGTTCCGGAGCCCCCAGTACAGTCTTAAGACCGCTCTTTAGAAAATCCATTTTCCTTAAATCCTTTATTTATAATTAGAACAGAATTAAAACTTATTAATACGAAATCATTGCACAAAACACATAAACTCACAAAAATTAAATCAACCCTACGCGACACGTCAAAGCATTTTTTGACATTAGATTAATTACGTTTTGGTATTCCTAAATGGTCCGTAATGGTTAGAGTTAGATGGTAAGGGAAATTATAGATACGCACATACGATTATAACAATTAAACAAAAGTAAATGTTCTCATGTTTTGAAGGAATTACATGACGAATAATATCATTTATTTACATAACCAAATTACAAGATGATTATTAACATTAACTAAATTAAATTAAAACTAAGTTAGGCTTAAAAAAGGCCCTCGGGGCATTGTACCGAGGATGCTGGCGGCATTTCCTCGCTGAATTGCAATGCTGATGCGTTGCGCGAGAAAGCCGCCAGCTTTTCGGTCACCAGTTACATCAACTAGACGTTTCGCGATTTCCGCAAATAACTTATGCGCACTGGGACCCCACGGACCGAGGGTCTCGACGCCAAAGGGCACAAAGTTGTACTCTCTGCCAAGGCCTCCATATTTAATAACTTGACGAATATAATTGTGAATCAAAAACGGTTTTTCACAATAACAAAACGAAAGCTTGACACTGACAGTTGACGAATTGGCAGTATTGACAGCTTGACACTGCGCTGCTGCTGTCATTCAAATGTCAACTCTGTTTACTGACTACTGGCTGGCTACTGAGCTTGAGAGTTGAGTAGCATTTCAGTTAATTTGTAATTGTATACAGTTCTTGAGATGCTAAAGAATCGCCAGCAAAGTAATAATTATTTGCAGTCGTGAACTAAGTATTTGCAGCAAAAATGTCGACGGACCTCAGTGCCAGTTTCAACGAGCAATACATGAACATCAACACAAAGATGAAAAAGTAAGTTTACTCCTAACTTGTATGTTGAGCCCTGTTTCATTGCGATATTCACGTTTAATTGATTTTACAGACGGTTTATGCGGAAACCAAATATATCGGAAGCGACCAACGAATTTATAGCCCTGGCTATACAGTGCGAGCACTCTGACCAGCCAGCGTTTGCGGGTCACGCCTATGTCGGTGCGGCCAAGTGCGAAGCCTCCGTAGGCCACTTCCTTGGCGAAGCGGAACATTTCTTGTCCGCGGCTCGACAGTTCATGAAGGCTGAGAAGAAACTGAAGTCTCTGAAATTCTATAGTGCTGACAGAGAGAATTTAGAGGTAAGAAAGACCTTTCAATTAAAACTTCTTAAAATATTTCTATACCTCCCTTGTGGAGCTGTGCTGTTGTGTTCTTGTACATAGTTTAGTTTATTGGTTTCCAAGTATTTTTTTTTCCCTATTATTGTACACCCTGTAGTCTTAAAAATATTCTATTCTAATCTAGTTTTTCATTATCATATCAATTCCCTAGTAAAGAGGAACTTTGTTTGCAGTATTTAAAAAAAATGAATATTAAAGTTGAAATCCTTTTAAAAGTACAACTTTGTGCCCTTTGGCATCGAGACCCTCGGTCCGTGGGGTCCCAGTGCGCATAAGTTATTTGCGGAAATCGCGAAACGTCTAGTTGATGTAACTGGTGACCGAAAAGCTGGCGGTTTTCTCGCTCAACGCATCAGCATTGCAATTCAGCGAGGAAATGCCGCCAGCATCCTCGGTACAATGCCCCGAGGGCCTTTTTTAAGCTTAACTTAATTTAATTTAGTTAATGTTAATAATCATCTTGTAATTTGGTTATGTAAATAAATATATCAAAAATGAAAAAAAAAAAAAATCCTTTTTACTTATAATGTATTTCAGGCAACAACAGGCTGTTACATTCAAGCCTTGAACAAGTACCCAGAGAAGTCCCCCATACGGACAGCCATACTAATGGAGCTAGCCAGTGACCTGATCGAACTGAACCACAAGCTAGAAGCATCCGCATACTATGAGCAGGCCATAGACACTGTCACTGAGAGCACCATGAAGACCATCTGTTTAAGAAACCTGCTCAATTTGAGGATTGACTGTGGTTAATATATTTTTAGATTGTGTCTAAAAACTGCTATGTTCGTTCAGTAGTCATCAAATTATGATAAACACTTTGCTTGACAAGAGAACTCTTATGTAATGTGCCTTTAATGTCCCACTGCTGGGACGCAGGCCGCCTCTCGGTGAGAGGCAGTGGGAATCCACCATGTGGGCCTAAGGGAACTCTTGGACACTATAAATAATGTTGTTAAAGAACAAGAGCTGCTCCTACAAACTCATCCTTCAATTTTGCATGCCTGTGATAAGGTATATTGTACAAGGATCATCCATTTTATTGTTACATCTTATTATATGTACCTACAGCCTAAACAAATAAATCTTACATATTATTTTAATGTAATTTCATAGCAGAAGTGTAATTTATAAACAAGCAAGCCTTTACTGGGTAGTAGTGTTATTTGGGAAACGGCCACTTGGTACACAGAGCCAGGCTAAAACTCATCTTGAACAATTAATAGTGTTGATGGGGCATTTATTTTCTACTTAACAATATAATTCTTCTTCTTGAGCAGTGGTGGCCCAGTGGTAATGGTCCCGACTTACGAGTTGTAGGTTGTGGGTTCTAACCCAGCCAGGCACTTATTTTGTGTAAATAGCTCTCAAAACAGTGAAGGAAAACATTGTGAGGAAACCGGCATGTCCAAGAACCAAAAATTCGAAGCCATGTGACATCTACCAAACCGCACTGGGCCTGCATGGTTGATTACGGCCCCCTCCCTCTCAAAGAGAGGAGGCCTGTGTCCCGGCAGTGGGAACATTATAGGCTGATTATGCTTATAATAATAATTCTTAATATGAGACACAACTTCATGTAATTTATTTTATTACTTTCAGGAAAATATAACATTGCTTTAGAGATAGCCAACAAAATAACTGACTGCACTGACATGAATATACAAGAAGATATCCTTGCTGAGTATGTTAATTTAAATTATTATTGTTTAGGAAAGCTTTTTGATGCCTGATCTTTATTATTGCCAGCTTTGGCTAAGCAAAATTAGAATTCATTCACACATCAATGCAAATTCAATCCTAGGCCATGTTTCGTGCATGAAGGATATGTAAAAAAGAAAAATTTGGAAACTTAATCCTAACTAATATTATAAATACGAAAGTGAGTTTGTTTATTTTTTTGTTACGCTGCAAAGAAACAAAACGTCACGCTAAAACGGCTTAACGGATTTGGATGAAATGATTCCTGGATTAGGACAATATACTTTTTATCCCCATTATCCCACGGGATCGTGACTTATGCGGGTGAAACCGCGGGGTGCAGCTAGCAAAATAAATAAATAAGAATTCATGAAACTTATAAATCATAAGTCTTATCATATTTGTCATCATAATTATTATTTTGTTAAGTTTTTTGCAATTATCTCATTTATTTTGTATGATAATTGTTTTTTTGAAATGATGTTTTCTTATAATTACGTTGTCTTTATTGTGAATGCTTTGTACACCTGTAATAGGAATACCATAGCATTTATGTTATTATTGTCTTCTAATAATTCCTTGTATGTACTGCTGTTAGTGTAATAAATACCTACATGAAAAACGGTCTTAGGTGCGTGTCTCATACACACTTCCATGCTATTGCTTGTTGGTACTTATTTTTTACCTATAATGTATGCTCTTTCCAGAGTGCAAGTTAGTAGATTACTGCTGACTCTTCTCGTGAAGCCGCCTGAAGACAGCAAGCCCCCATCATTGAAGCAACTCTTCATAGACTTGATGAATGACAATGAAAGTGATGGTAAGTTCTCATTATATGCTCACTCTTATGAAGTTTATTTCTTTCTTTTCTTTAGAAGACTAGATTATTAGATTCTTACAACCATATCGCGATGAATCTTACTGGAACTGAAATAAATAAAATATAAATTTAGCCTGTGCTGTTCCACTTCAGGGCAAAGGCCTCTCTTTACTTTTTCTTTCGTAGCAGTCTTTTTGTAGCCAATATATCTCTAAATGAACCAAATCCGCCTATTTATAAGCGTCAAAGCTCATCTCGCCATCCACGCCTGGGTCTTCAGCGATGCCGTTGGACGTTTTCAGGAACCTGTATTGTGGTGGTCTGAGCCCACAATGCATCCGACAAGCGGCAAACGTTTCCGGCCCAGTCCCATTTGAGCTTGGCTGCTTTTTGGATGACGTCGGTGATTTGTGTCTTAGGCGCGGACCACATAGAAGGGACGTGAGACGAGGCCGGACGGGCTTCCTTGCGCAACCTTATTTGTAAACAATAATCCAAATAAGGCTGCAAAAATGATTCAAGCCTTTGCTAAACTGATGCCCTATATTTTCTATTTTATTGTCCTTTCCTCCTTTCAGCAATTCCTCTGAACACAGACTTGCGCCTGAAACTCCAGTCCATCATCATCAGCCACACGACGGGGGACGTACAGTCTCTCATCAGTGTTACTGCTGACACCAAGCATTTCCTTACTCTGCAGCAAGTTGAGCTTCTACACAAACTGATATCAGACGAAAGAGGTTAGCACAGCTGTAGATAAGTATAACTCAATAAATTGATAAGAATAGTAACTTTGTAGGTAATTGTGTAAGTGCGAGATAAGAAGTATAATTATCTTGTCATGTGAATGCTTCTTTTTATAAAATGGAAGATTTCCAAACAAGTATAATACCGGGTGTAAAAAGACGCTAACGAAGCCGAAACTAACTTGTTTAGTAGAGCAAGCACAGTGTATTGCGTACTACCAAAACAGCGAATTTTCGCAACAAAAATAAAAGTCGTTTCCCAGCAGTTATTTTTGCACAAAGTTACTTAGTTTGTTGTACAGTCGCCAGCACACCAAGTTCCAGTCTCCAAATAATTTTTAAAAATAATTTGGAGAGATTTGATAGTTTGGGGTAACATGATGGTGCTTTTTTTTTTTGGGTGGGAAATTATCAAATAACTTCTCCCGGTCTGGGCGGAGCGGGAGGGTGTGTCAGACTCTTACTAAAACCGACCCGTGTCCCTTCCGTTGCCTGTGTTGCCAGGGGCCTCGGTAACCCTTTTGTACGTTCCCGCGACAACATGATGGTGCTGGCGACAGTACAGAATGCGTTATTGCGTAGGTGCGGCTTAGTGATGGGTCATTTTACAACCTGTATGTTGTGTAACATAAGTAGATAATTTAGTATTCTTTCTTTGGTTGTTGTATCTCATTTTAGATATTAAAATCTACATGTTATTGTATATTGTTAAGTTAAAATATCTGTTGTATTTTTAAATAAAAATGAAATAGTCTTTAAAACACTCAATTTTATTCTCCAAAACCTCAAATGCATAGTCGTTTAATAATGCTATGCCACAGTTATACAAATGTATATTTCATAACATTTTTTTTGTATTTTCATTATTACACAGTTAAAAAACCAATTTTTTGTTTGTGCTTTCTTTTTCTTGACTTCTATGAACACATTTGTTTAAAGATACAGTTTTAAGACTTTTTATCAGTACTACTTATGTCATCTAACTTAGGTATGACTACTTCTAGTTCTTCAGCAAAACTGACTTTATGGTCCATTTTTACCACTTTCTCTCTGGAGCCAGTCTGTACTTTGACCTCCCCTCCAAAGTTAGCAGCAGTGTCTATGACAGACTTGCTGTGTGTGGCATGAGTCCACATTTCTTCAAATTCGTCCTCTTCCTCATCATCCTCTTCATCAGCACTCTTGTCACTCTTGGCTTTCCCTTCATGAGACTTCTGCCAGCAATATTCAAATGGATAGCTAACATTCCTGTTATCATCCGGAGCAATCTCAAAGCGAGATAACAATGAATTGTAAGTGGTATGAACACCTTCAAGGAAGTTCACATCAATTTCATCAAAGCCCGTGATGGACTTGAACAGGTCTTCACCAGATTTCATGTCAGCCACACCTTTTTTTTCAAAAAACTGAAATTAAAAAAATAAACGATTAAATTATTTATAAACAAACAGGAAAAACCCTAATAACCCTAACCCTATACATCATGATTTGTTGACAAAATTAGAATTGTTGCACAATATTTATTCACACTGTGATATTACTATTGTTTACTTGTTAGATGAGTCTTAGGTTTTATTTCTTATCAAAATACTTACATTTGCAATGTTGCGGCAATCCCTCAGCAAGAACTCCAGACCATTAGGATGGTCTGGCTGCACCGACTGGGACACATCTATGAACCAGCACTTGTTGTCCCACCACAGAATGTTGTACTCTGACAAGTCAGCATGAATCATGTGCCCTGTGTTGTACAGCTTGTGGACCGACTCCACCACCTCATTGTATACACTCTGCCACTTCTCAGGCTTCAAGATAATTTCCCTCAATTTAGGAGCAGGCTTGTTGTCCTTCCCGATGAATGACATCACCAAAATATGTTTCTTCAAACAGACCATATCAGGACAATTCATCCCAATCTTCTTCATGCGAATCATGTTGTGCATCTCTTTCTCAGCCCACATATGAACAATCTTGCGTGGGTTCTGTTTTGAGAAGCGATCCTTGAAACGGTAGTCGGCTTCAATATACTTGTCACGAGTTTTGAACTCATTCAGAGTAGTCTTAAATACTTTGATTGCACATTCTTTAGGTACAGTTAAGTCAGGATATTTGGTGTTTCCATTTGCATGTAACACAACTGATTCCTTGCCAGTTGAAATGATTCCATTGATATCCTCCAACAATTCATTGTTAATTAGTTTGAACAGAATAAGCCTTGTAGGCTCATCAAGACCCATCTCTGCAGTGGCATGACTTTCTTTACGGTCCAACATTTTGTGTTTACGGGAATGTTGGTGTTTTGTTTGCTCTCTCAAATTATTGAATACAGAATTGGATAGCTTCATGTCGAACCCAGCTCCATCACCAGTGCACACCTCGGGAGGGAATGCCATCACACGACAAGCATTCCTCCTGCCGTTGATCACACTGTCATGCTTGGTGACCATCTCTCCATCTTTCATCACATACCCACGTTTAGGCAGGCTCGCAAACTCCTTCTCATTAGTCTCGAAACGATCCCAATCTTTCTTTCCCTTTCCGAAATCATCTTCATCAGAATCTGATTCGTAAATCAAATGCTTAGGCACATTGAAGTAGTTATCGTAGGATACCGATACTTTAGCGTCTCCGTTGCGTTTCTTCTCTACCACCTTAAGTTCATCGTCATATTCTCTGTCGAATTGGTTTTGCAACACCTTTGCAATGATTGCATCTGAGTCACAATATTCCTTGACGTTGGATGATTCGATTTCATGCAGTAACTCGAGCGGTATATCGGCAGACGTACTCACATGTTGGTCGGAGAGCTGATCAGCGAACTTTATTTCCTCCTTCACTTGGAGCCCTCGTGCTAATTCTTCAGACATGATGTCCGACAAATCTTGTACATCTGTAGGTGCAGCAATTTTCTTCCAGGGGTTCGACATGTTGTTTAAAGAAATTAAATCTATATCACAGATCTTAGAGTTAAAGTTGATAACTTAATATATCCCTGATAAAGCAGGCAGTTTAATTATTACACAATATGAATAAATAGTTACGGACGTACACAAACCTTCCTTGGCCTGACAATTTTGACATTGAACTCGTCTGGACATGTCTGTTTCCTTTTGTTTTCATGAGCGAGATGGAAATAAAATTTGCAATGAAACTAAAAGAGAAAGGGTATTTCTATGTTCAAAAAGTCATAATATTGCTAAGGAATTTCGAACAATGACGTTGACGTAACAGCACAAAAGTTGCCCTTTTAAGAAAGTGCTATGCAAAAATAATTGGCGTTTCATGGAAAATCGAAAAAAATAAAACTAACTCAAATTCATGAAACAAGAAAGTATTCCTGTCTCTGAAATGTGCTCTTTTATTCAATACAAAGCCTAACGAATGAGTTCATTCTCCAACTAGTCGAGTAATCGAGTTACACCCACCTAAGGAGCGTGAAGTTTAAATGAGGACAAACGTAGTATAACTGGCTTTTACTGTAGGTAGTAAAAACTCCGTTTTAGCCCTTACGCACCTAATTTGTAAATTAGGTGCGTAAGGGCTAAACTCGGAGTTTACTGTTAACATTTAGGGATGGAATCTGAAACGAGGTGATCCAACAGACAGACAGACAACAGTACTACTTACTTAGTCTGTGCGGACAACCACAGCTTCAGGATACGTAAGCTAGCGCTGACTGGCATGGGCCAGTCATCTTGCTCTAGAACCGTTGCGAATTTAACACGTTCGAGTCCACCAACTTTTCACAGAGCTCATAAGCCATACCGCCATACATATTGCTAGTGGACCCTCCAGGAGGGTCACCTTACGTTTGCAATAAAGTGAACCCTACAGGAGGATTCTTGGGCAGAGGTACACACTAGTGTACATATTATAATATAATATGTATACACTTAGCAAAGTACAAAAGCGATTTTTTCGTGGAATAACGACCGCAACATTGAGGTAAGCGTTTTCATAATAGCATGGGTTCTAAAATACTATGTTCGTAACGACATAAAATTACAATCAACAGGAGTAAATAACTTTTAAAAGTTGCTAAGTGTACACCCACATTTCCTCAGTTATGTTTAAGTCCCATGTAATGGGGGCGAGCATATTCAATTTAATTATACGTAATTCAATTTTATTAGCTGATTAACGTTCAGTGTCTTATTATTTACTTGATAGTTGCTCAAGATTTTAAAAACCGTCAAGATCTAGTCCGGCTAAATGTCTAAGAAAAGAAGCACCTGTGCTATCCTGCTCTTTCTTGTAATGTGATTTTGTGTCTCACTCTCTCAACCTTTTTTTTTTATTTTTTTTAAATCTTTATTTGTTTACAGGGTTTTTTCTATACAGAATATGTCACCCCGATTATTGAATACAATAAGTATAACAAACTAGCCTACCCGCAACCTTGTACCCATAATAATAATATGATAAAGTGATCTGGCCTCATCTGACAATGGTGAGGCCAGAACACTATTATAGAAGCCTACATTAAAACTATTGTCAAAAGCTTCACGTCTTTGGACTCCAATACGACTACATTCGGTCAAGATGTGATGCACATCTTCTATAACTCCACAAACAGCACAATTAGGTGAATCAACTTTGCGCATCATAAAACCAAAACTATTGAGAGGAACGTGGCCGGATCGGAGTCTCAAAGCCATCACAACTTCTTGCCTATTCATTCTGCCCTCGCTAAACCAAAGCATACGTGGAAGAGATGGTTGAATCGTCTTGTACCAAATGCCCTTCGTCAAAGATCTTTGATCAAAATATTCTGACCAAGATCGAATACATCTGTCTCTAACAAGGGGTAATAGTTCAGTATGCCACGGAGGACAAGCATACAATTCCCCTTCAGACGCAGCTTCATTTGCCAAACGATCAACCATCTCATTACCATCCAGTCCAACGTGAGAAGGAATCCATTGCAATACAACTGTTTTATGTTTGGCAATAAATTCAGCGATGGTTCTTATGATACTATACGCCAGTGGAAGCCCCCTGAAAGGTGAAGTGCTCGTACATCTCATGAGATGAAGAAGAGCACTTTTTGAGTCAGTGAAAATGACAAACCTGTCGCCATCCAAAGATTGTATATAAGCCAAAGCTTCAGCGATAGCGATCAACTCCAAATGCATTATTGAAATTTTTGATAAAATACGGAATTTGAAAAAGGTACCAACTTGCGAATCAAAAAAGGCTGCGCCACAGTAGTTTTCATGTTTAGAACCGTCCGTATAAACACAGTAAAAGCCAGAATATTGTGCATTTAGAGACTTACAACATATTGATTTTAAATTATGTATATCATAACAATGCTTAGGTTTATCAACCGAATCCAAACTAGGCTTTACAATACGTGATAAGTCCATATTGCTGACCCAAGTATCCATGGAGAACATGCCAATTTTACTACTGTAGTACATATGTTTTTGTTTTAGGGCATTGTGAGACACAACTAATAGTGGTTCTTTCTTATTTCTCCAATAAGGATTATTTCTACAAAGATCATGAAGCTTATCCAATATGCCTATTAAAGGAAAGTCGTAACACTTAGATTTTAAGTAAAATTTACCAGCTAAATATCGGCGGCGAATAAAAAGAGGAGGCAATATCAATTCAGATTCCATCACGTGAATCGGAGTGCTTTTGATAAACCCACCTATCAACCGCAGGCAGATGTTTTGTAATCTATCCAGTTTGGTTAAATGTGTGTTGGCGCTATTGTCCAGTAAAAAGCTACCAAAGTCGATACGACTACGAATAAGAGAAATATATAACCGTCTTAAGTGGTTAGGATGAACACCCCACCCGGGTCCTACCAAAACCCTAAAAATATTAATCAGTTTAAGTACTCGCTCACGAACCTCATTTATATGTTTCTTCCATCGAAGACCCCTATCTAGCCACAATCCCAAATATTTAACATGATCTACTAACTCTAACAAAGTACCGTTTAAACGGACATCTATAATCGGCCTACGAAAACCTCTACTAAACAAACAAATTTTACTTTTAGCGGGAGAAATGTCTAAACCTACGTGCGTTAACATGCTGTTGATTAGATCAAGAGCAGCCTGAATCTTGCATTCGCCCTCACCAACAGAAGAACACTGCACGTATATAGCGAAATCATCCGCATATTGGGATATGCAAATATTGTTCTGCAAACGTTTACAAATATCCGACGTAATTATATTAAATAATAGTGGAGATAACGGATCACCCTGAGCCAAACCACTACCCGAATATCTGCTAATAAAGTCATTACCAGATCTTATTTTGAGTACTCTTCTATGAAGAAAATTCCATAAATATCTACAGATGCGTGACCCCACTTTAAAACTATCCAAAACATTTATTAAAACAGTATTATTTACATTATTATACGCATTATTTATATCTAAAAAGCAACCCATAGTAGAACAACCCTCGGAAAAACCAGTTTGAATTGCGGAGATTAAGCAACTTAAACCATCTAAACACGACCTACCTCTTCGGAAACCTACTGTGTTCGCAGAAAATATGTTACGTTTTTCCAAAAAGCATTCCAATCTTCGAAATAAAACGTAATGGAAAATTTTGCATATGTACGACAACAAGGAAATAGGTCGGAGTGAAGAAACGTTACTAGAATCACGACCAGGTTTTGGAATAGGTACGATACATATGTCGCGCCACTGAGAGGGAACATCTATAAATTATGTGATAGATTGTAACGACTACAATGAAAACTACTTGTGCCCAAGGAATATTAGGAAATTTGTAATGCGTAATCAACCAAGCAGCAATGTAGCCATTAGTAACAATACGCCTAAAAAAGGAACGATCCCTTTTTATTTTAATATACAATATTGTAATAAAAATAAAGAACCAGTAAACCCAGCCGTATCTATCGGGAATGTAAGCAGAGGTACAATACCTTTTTACTTCCCTGTATTAAGAAATAAAGACGATTTTTTTCGTGCCTAAAGCCCATATGTTCAATATTCTGCATCAAAATATTGCTAGTATTCTATCAAAACGGGAACTGTTAGAAATAACAATCCAGGAGTTACGAGTAACACAAAAAGAGCCTAACGTAATTTGCTTGTCGGAAACTTTTATAAAAAAAGGCTATGAGAGCTATATCAAAATATGTAACTATCAGTTAGCTTCAAGTTTTTGTAGAGAAAAACAAAGAGGAGGAACCTGCATCTTAGTAAAAAAAGGCATTCCTTTCAAAGATTTATCTTATATACAAAATTATGCTACCCAAAACACATTTGAAGCTTGTGGCATAGAGCTTGAATGTTATAAGTTGCTTGTTATTTGCGTCTATAGAACTCCAAACTCAGATCCTACTCAGTTCTTATGTAAATTAAATAATCTTTTGAACTACCTAACTAATAAATACAAGTCCAAATTTCGTCTAGTAATAACCGGTGACTTGAATATAAATACGTTGAAAAAAGGTAACGTTACTAATCACCTACGAGACATATCCTACAATTATAACTTGAAAATTCACATTGATGTGCCTACGCGCAAGTCATCTTGCATAGATCATATTCTAAGTAATATTCCAAATGCTTCCGCTTCAGTTTTGCCTCTCTATCTCTCTGACCATGACACAGCCCAAATGTTGAGTTTTCCTATAAATGAAAAGATTCAAAAATGCTCATCTTATCATATATATAAAAGAGATTACAGTTTGGACAATGTTCGTAAGTTCAAGGAATGTTTAAATAATTTATCTTGGTCACACATATACATCTCAAATGATGCAAATACATTTAGTGAGTTTCATGAACTGCTATGCTTATTCTACAATCTTTGCTTCCCAAAAGTAAAAGTAAAAATAAATAACAATAATTCAAATAAAAAAAATTGGATAAGTAAAGGCTTAAAGAAATCTTGTAAAAAAAAACGTGTACTAAGATATAAATACTATAAAAATAAAAATGCAAATAACAAAATTAATTATATGACATATTCCAATATTCTAAAAAAATGTATAATTAATTCAAAAAAATGTGCAAATATTAAATATATAAACAAGAGTGAAAACAAATGCAGGGCCACTTGGGCAGTAAATAAAAATGAAATGCACGATACAAATTGCATAGGAAATATGGAGAAAATTACAGTTAACAATACAACACTAATAAATCCTATTGAAATTGCCACCGCCTTTAATAATAATTATATTAATTTATCACATACGAGCAGTCAGGAAAGCATAAAACCTCGTATTGGTGCACCCGTTAACTCGATGTTTTTAAAACCTATGGAGGAAAGCGAGGTTAGACGAGAAATACTGTCATTGGTGCCGATTCCCTTGTTCACAAACCAAACTAAACTAAATTTAAGTTCAGTGCATCTTTTTCTTTCTATTTCATTATGAAAAGGACAGAAGATAAGTTTTAGTTTAGTCCTGTCAAATTAATCAGCGCCTGTCACTACTCCATACAAGTTTAGACGTGATTAAAAACTTGCCTACTAAAATTACGTCAATTTACGTCAAGCGCTGATTAATTTGACAGGACTAAACTAAAATTTATCTTCTGTCCTTTTCTTAATGAAATAGAAAGAAAAAGATGCACTGAACTTAAATTTAGTTTATTTTGTGAACAAGGGAATCGGCACCATTGTCTAATTCCAATTCTGTGGGCTATGATGAAATCAACACTAAAATTATTAAAGAGTGTGCCAATCAACTAACTGCTGTTCTGACATATTTAATTAATTTATCGTTTGCATCGGGAACTTTTCCTGATGCCCTGAAATACTCGATAGTCAAGCCTTTATATAAAAAAGGAGAAAAATGTGATATTAATAACTATCGTCATATAACGTTAATACCCATATTGTCCAAAATATATGAAAAGTGCATGTATGGAAGAATAATTGACTATTGTGATAAATTTCATATAATTATCAATGAACAATATGGCTTTCAGAAAAACAAGTCCACTACTTTGGCAATATTCTCCCTGGTAAAGGCTGTAGTTACTAATATCAATAATAAAAATCTGACCACGGGGCTATTTTTTGATGTCTCAAAAGCCTTCGATTTAGTTTCTCACAATCTGTTGCTCAAAAAACTTGAACTTGTAGGTATCAGGGGTCCTACACTTCAGTGGATAAAATCATATCTCAGTAACCGACAACAACGAGTCATTATTGAAAAAATTGATGAAAATCAAGTTAAGGTGCCTTTTTCATCGGAATACAAGCACAATCCATGTGGTGTACCACAAGGAAGTGTACTGGGGCCTGTCCTGTTCTTGCTGTACATAAATGATATTATTAATATAACTGACCACCGATGTATATTATTTGCTGATGACATAGCTATTATTATAGCGACAGAAAAATGTAACAATTTTAGAAATAATCATGAGACTGACATTAATAATACTATAGATAAATTAATACAATGGCTTGACATAAATAATTTAAATATAAATCTTAATAAATCTGTTTATATTAATTTCAATAAATGTAATAATCCTAAATATAATATTAAACTAAACGTATCAAAAATTAAAGAAGTAGCACAAACGAAGTTTCTAGGCGTAATTATTGATGAAAATTTGAATTGGAAAGAGCATGTGGATAACGCTGCAAAGAGAATAAATAAATTTGTATATGCTCTTAAACAAATCAAAAATATTACAAACTTAAAAACAGCTCTCATGACCTATCATGCATATGTAGAATCGGTACTACGTTACGGGCTTATAATATGGGGAAATAGTACCGATATAAACCGAGCATTTGTTGCTCAAAAAAAGTGCATTAGGGCAATTTACGGGATGCACTCGGAGGAATCTTGTAAACCCATATTTAAGAAGCTAGGTTTGTTACCGCTGCCGTCGCTTTATATATTTGAAATATGTATGTTCGTTAATAAACATAAAGACCTGTTTATATCAGCCAATGATATTAATCCAAGGAGCCGGCGTGATCCACAGAGACTCGTTCTGCATGATCTTCCCAAGTTTGCTAAATATAATAAAAGCTGCTTATATAATTGTGTTAGTATATATAATAACATACCGAGTAGCATAAAAAACTTAAACTCCAGATTATTTAAGGGAAAATTGTTTGACTGGTTAAACTTGAAAAATTTCTATAATCTTAAAGAATTTATGGATAACAAATTCTCATGTTAGTATTAAGTGAACATATGCATGCTAAGTACAATTCTGGCAAAACATGTAAGATCTTTATTGTAAATTATTGTAACACCATGTATACCATGTTTTATGCAAATAAATACTTACTTACTTACTACTTACTTACAAAACTGAGATCAAAGAAGTTATTATATAACGTTAGTAAAATAGATTTACCCACATCAGGTAAATTCTTAATCATAGAATAAGATATATCATCGCATCCAGGAGATGTATCCTTAGATTTGATACATTTATCAAGCTCCTGAATAGAGATCTCACACTCTAAAATAGGGTTACTATGGTGAACCGTAGGGGTTGATGGGGAAACATAATCTGGTGTTAAAGAATTCAAAAGATTGATGGCACTTTGGGCGTCCACAAAATGTCTAGGTGAACGGTAACCTTTCAGTCATCTCATTTTGCGCCACATTTCACTAGACGATGTAGTGTGATCGATTGTAGAACAAATATTTTGCCAGTTCACTGCCCTAGCCTGCCGGATTAACTTCTGCGATGTATTTATCCTACTGTTGAGAATATCAAGATTTTTGGGAGTGGGATTACGCCTAAATTTGTCTAATGCTAGCCTACGATGAGCCACAGCGTGTGACAGTTCTGAAGTCCAGTACGGCTTTGGAGTAAAATCGGAAGAAGGGTTTTGGTTAAATTTAAACATCGGGATGAATTTATTAGCAGCGTCATTCAAAATATCCAAAAATAAATCATAAGCTTTTTGAAGGTCAAACGGTAAACACAAATGACAAAGTCTTTGTTCCAGATATTTTTTATATGAAGTCCAATCTGCTTTGCCAAAATTCCTTTTAATAATTGAAGGCAGGTATGAAGTACACAACGTTGAGATTTTAATCATTAAATGGTCACTGCCAAGATTTTCATTTAAAACGGTCCAATTAAAGTTAAGCGCAATATCTGTAGAAACTAGCGATACATCTGGAGAAGTCTGTTGCAAGTTGTTGTCAACTAAATGAATTCGCGTATGTGCCCCGTCGTTCAAGTAAAAAAAGTTGCTGTCTATAAGCGAGTCGTGAATAAGACTGCCTCTGTGGTCAGTTTTATAAGACCAACTGACGTGATGGGCATTAAAATCACCTAGAATTAAAGTTTTAGATGGCCATAATGATAACAAGCTGTCCCAATCCTGCTGAGTGGTAACGATTCTAGTTGGACAATAGACAGAAACAATATTTACGAACGGATCACAGTTAAATAATTGAACGCACACTACCTCGATACCGTTATTGTTCACGTGGACGCGCCTCTGTTGCACTTTAATAGATTTGTGTACGATGATAGCTACACCGCCGTATGAGTCATCCCGGTCCGCGCGATAAACATCATATCCACTAACTTTAAAATTACTTTTTGGTTCGAGCCACGTCTCACTAAGGGCAGCAATATGTACTTTATCCTGACATAAAATTTCATGAAACGATGCTAACTTAGGCCTAATACTTTGGGCATTCCACTGTAAGATGTTTAATTTAACTGATTTGTTAGCCATTACAAGGAATGAAAAAGTTAAATAATGCTTTTATCCACGGCCATTCTGAAATAAAACTCGCTGACACTAAGGTTAACCATTCTAGGCACAATTGGTAGACACACCTTATCTTAAAAATTAAGCCAGTCTTTTTGAGGTAAATAACTTCCTTTATCCTGGACCACAACTCATTGAAAGATGGACATTCGTCGTTACCCTCTCCATGATCAGGTGAATGATGAAAGTCTTTATCGTCTGCATCTGAATTCCAAAACATCCAATCTTCTTTTTGTGGGTTGTTTTTATTTTTCGGAGACTGTACTTTAGGTTTTGGAGGGTCATCACTAACCGTAGTAGTAGTCTGCACTTTGTGTACAGTAGCCTTAGTGTGGATAATTTCGGCAAAATTATGATGAAAAGAGGCTTGGAGGTTGCCTGCAAAAGGTGTAGAAGAGACACGATTTTCTGCGGCTACCGGAGCTTGAGGGAGAACGACAATTTCGGGGGGACCAGAATTTTCGGGAGGAACATAACATTCTAGGGCTTTCCTGTATGTGCAACCAAACTCAGCCATAATCTCCCTTAGCCTTCTCTCCTTCTTATACACTGGACAAATCTTACTTAGAGCAATGTGGTTACCACTGCAGTTGACACAGGTAAACAATAAAGTGTCGCAATTTTCATGATGCCCACCACACTTCGGGCAAACTATGTTTTTCGAGGGGCACATTTTTCGCGTATGGCCTAACTTCCAACATTGGGAACATTGGGATACCTGGTGTATGAAAGGTAAAACTTTTATGTTTATATCACATACACGTACTGATGACGGTAGATGATCACCGTCAAAACAAAGTCGAAGGGTTTCACTGGGGCACCAACCACCTTCATCCCTATTGCAACGGTCCAGCCTCTTGAATGATAAAAGCTTGGCGGGGGCCTGACATGAAATATTTTGAAGAATCTCCTCATCTGTAAAGTCTAGATCTACATCCTTGATTAGGCCATAGCAGACAGAAAGCTGCATAGCCTTCTGGAACCTCCATCCTTTCTCTAAAAGTTTCTCGCACATTATAAGGTTCTGCGCAGCCGAGTCACATTCAAATTGAAAACGTATTTTAAAAGGACTTAAATATTTAACTTGGCTAATTTTTGTTATGTTATTTTCTTTTAAAATACGTGCCATCGCAAACTGTTTCGGAAGGCGTTCCTTGGATGACACATAGACCTCATACTTTTCTTCTTTTACAGAGTTTTTGCTACCGAGACATATATTTTTTTTACTCCCCTTAACTTCTGTCCAACCCTCTTCGTCTTCAGTACTGTCCTCTCTTTCTCGTTTTTCTGCTCTTAACAGCTCCTTATTTTTACTATCTTCATCTGCATCCATGTCCGACGAATCATTTAACAGACTCTGTACATCATTCTTGAATACGGGCGTATCACAGCGCGGTGAAACACTTACGTTATTAGCCATGGCGCGATCACGTAAGGCACACGGTAGGACCGCGAGCCGGGTGGTCCGGCGCACACCTATAGCGCGTGGCAGTACGTAAACAACAATGCGCGCAGTGGGATAGCGATTCGATCCGCGACAAAAAACACAACCAGACCGCACGAGTGCCGGTACGGTTATGCTCTCTCAACCTTATTTGCTACGCTTGTCAGTACGCTACCTTAATCACCCAAGGTAGATAACAACCTGCCGGGGTCGAGGGAAGGTACTAAAGGGTTACCGAGGCCCCTGGCAACGGAAGGAATACGGGTGGGTTTTAGTCAGTAAGAGTCTGACACACCCTCCCGCTCCGCCCAGAGCGGGAGAAGTTATTTGATGATTTCCCGGGAACCCAAAAAAAAAAAAAGGTAGATAACAAAAAGAAAACTAAATTTATAACAAGGGATGACACAATGGGCGACCTTATCGTTAAAAGCGATCTTTTAGATAATCTTTGGATGGATTATAGGGAGAAGGAGAGATAATGTCTCTCCTTCTGCAAGTAGTTAATGATGTAGGTACCATTTACATACACAATAAATACATACTTATATAAAGTAGTAGTAGTTTAAAGTTTCGGGTGGTCCCTGATTAAGAATATGCCCAACCCATCGTATCCCGTGGGTGTCGTAGGAGAAGAAGGGAACTGGAGACCCATTGGAGCACCTTGGGTCATCCGCGCGGTGGCGGTAAACCGCCAACAAAAGCATTCCCAAGGTGGTGTCTGGTAGGCGGCCGACTGTAAAACTGCCAAAACCCTAAGCAACATAAGTGAAAATGGTATGATGCGCGATAGGGCTAGGGCGTACCCCACCAGCTATGCGCAGGCGAGGCGCAGCACCCGGCTTCTGAGGGCAATGGACAAGGGTTTTCGCACCAGAACGGGCTGGTGCGACGTAAGATGCAAGCTCGGAGAGTGAGAGAAATTAGATTGAGGTGTGCGATCTGGAATGTAGGTAAAATTACTGGAAGAGGAAGGGAACTAGACGTTTTAAAAAGGCGACGACTGAACATAGCGTGCCTGCAAGCAACGACGTGGAAGGGTGCGAAGGTTAGAGAGATAGGAGAAGCATAAGTATACGTTATATTACTGTGGAAGCGATGACAAGCGAAGTGGTCTGGGCATAGTTTTGGATAATCAGTTGATGGAATACGTGGTGGATGTTAAAAGAGTACCTAAGTGATAGTGATAGCTGTTAAAGTGATTGTGGAGAGTTGGTGGTTAGGTATTATAGTTAGTGAGTATGCACCCTAGTCAGCATGTGAGGATACAAAAAAAAAGTGTAAAAGATAAGTTTTGGAAGGGCTTTCGGGTGACGATGGATGTGCAAGATTGTGAAGAAGTGTATGTGGCGGGAGATTTTAACGGGCACGTAGGAAGACAGAAGTATGGGTATGACAGAGTGCATGGCGGTTGGGGATACGGAGACCGTAACACTGATGGCGACACACTCCTGCAAGCTGCTTCGGCCTTCGACCTGGCATTAACAAATACGGTTCAAAAAACAAAATGAGCATCTTATAACCTACAAAAGTCCTCGCCACGCGACACAAATTGACTACTTGTTGGTAAGACCGAACAGCTTTAAAAGAGTCAAAATCTGTAAAGTGCTCCCAGCTGAAGACTTAAGTCTCACAACATAGCCTCATAATAATGGAGTCAAAAGTCAGTGTCTCGTCCAGTAGGAACAAGGCATGGCCGTCGCCCAAACCCAGATGGCGTATGATAGAAGAGGAATGTATCAGTATGTTTAAGAGTCAAGTGGTAGATAACTATCTAAAGTAAAAAATGAAAAAAAATATATATCTATATTTGAGACTCACAACACAACAAGCTTTTTCATTTGATATGTTTGACACGGAGCGGTGCAGATTGCATTTTTTTTTTAAATTTTCTTATTTTCCCCCCAAGTGACCCTAATATTCAAAATTCATTTATTTACAGATACACATCCATTTTAAGGTCACAGAATATCATATGTCTACCAAATTTCAAATTAATCGGTCCAGTAGATTCGGAGCTGATCGGCTGACAGAAGGGCAGATTGTACGAGTGATCCCATAAGGGTGCCGTTTTTTTCTTTTGAGGTACCTACGGCACCAAAAGGAGTTACTTGTCGACTTATATATGCAGAAATAGCCTGACAATTATTAAGAGAATGTTGACAAGAGCGAATATATTTGTAGAGAACATAAAACATATAACATTTGACCGATGACCTTGTGAAGGCCGCAGGAATCCACTGGATGCGGGAAGCACAAAACCGGTCGAAGTGGCGGTGCTTGGGGGAGGCCTATGTCCAGCAGTGGACGTCTTTCGGCTGAAATGATGATGATGATGATGAACATAAATGAATAAGTATTTATTTGTAAATGTAAATGATTTTCCACCCGTGAAATACGGGGCCCCTTGACCCCTCCACCAGGTTGAGCTAATAAATTTTGTTAAAATCATCATCATCCGCCCAACTAACCCAACTCTCTTGAAGACGGCTTCTAGGCCTTCTAGTGTAACCGGATGCAGCTGAATACCAGGTTTTTTACATGGACAGCAACTGACTCTTGTTAAAATAATAAGTAACTAATTTTATTTTCGCATTTTGGAAACGGTGTAGGTGCTAAGAAAAACTTGCATTTAAAATAAAGATAATAGCGACTAGAGAAAACCCTTCAGGCGGGCTCCCGGCACTGAACGTGATAACGAGGCCCAATTAACTTATGCACAGGCAAGGGCGACCCAGAATATAGCGACAGCGCGGTGCCACGTATACACGTGGCTCAATAATTAATAATTTTAAGGTGGTAACTTAAAATTATATGTGATCATTGTGAACCCTGTCAGCAAAATAGTAGGGGAAGCTTTGAAAAACTTAGCTTATCACCTAACGGGGTTCTGTACTAAATCTTATATTATTATTTACTAGATGCGCCCCGCAGTTTCACCCGCATAAGTTTTGACCCCATGGGTATATTAGGATAAAAAGTATCCTATGTGTTATTCCTGGTTAATAAACTGTGTGCAAATTTCATCCAAATCCGTTCAGTACTTTTTGCGTGAAAGAGTAACAATTCATCCATCCATTCTTACAAACTTTCGCAATTATAATATTAGTAGGAAGTAGGTTAAGGGTTTTTATGCATATCTAGTCTACTGTACGAATACTTGTTAGATATGCTATTACTTATATTTTGTTGTATAAATTATAATATCATTTTCTTATTACCAATTTCTAGCTTAAGACGGAATGCTCTGCTACTCGCACCACTGTGAGTAATATGGTGATTTATAGTGCAGTGTGAATTTGGGAGACTTAATGGTAATTCTAAATATCATAGGTCAGACTACAAAAAATCTACTATCTAGTAAAAAGGTATTCGGTTCTCAAAGATTTTTTACTAATATTATTATTGTTAGAGGATACTAAATGAAACCACAGAATAGATTTCCCTTTATATTTTTTGCTTAACATTTACTTTGCCGCTTTCTTGCTGCCACCGCCGCCGCCGCCGCCACCGCCGCCGCTGACGCCGCCGCCGGTCTTTACGCCGCCGCCGGCCTGTTGCGCCTTGAGGACCTTCACGATCTTCTGTTCCTCAATGAGGAAAGCTCTGACGATGCGCTGCTTGACGCACTTGTGGCAAAGCACACCTAAAAACAAAAAGTTGCAGTTTGTTTATTGCAAATAAATGACCAAAGAAACAATGGATGGACAGCGTGAAAGACGATATGAATATATAAAATGGATGAAAAACCAGCACCAAATAAATTGGGATAAAGGCAAAAGAATGATGATGAAATGTATTTTCAATCTTTTACCTCCATAGACACGCTTGACAGTCTTCTTGCGGTAGCAAAGACGGGAACGCTCAGCGGGCCTGGCAGGCTGGATACCGCGCAGTTTGCTCTTGCACTGGCCACACCTCGGGATCTTCTTGGGCTTCTTTACATACTGGTAGACCAGACGTCCACCTGGAGTCCTTACTCTGAAATTTTATAAAGATTTGGGTATATGAAGTGTTTGAATTTAGTTTCTTCGCTAAACTATTCAGACATCATGGAGAATAGGTGAACGTTATAGAGCACAAGGATAGTCATGGTATTATAAAACCTGTTAGCAAGTAGAACCTGTTAGCCTGTCACTATGCAAATCGCAACTATAGTAATGAAGAATGTGGTGAGCACTAGGACTGTTCCAAGAGAGAACTCTGAATTATCAAATAAGAAGGAGAACTAGACTATAGCATGATTGTAGTCTGTCGTTCAAAGGATAGCTGATAAATAGTAATCACAATCATTTTTATAAATGAGTAGACTAGTATTGTAAGCCAGGAAAAACATTGTTTTGGGTTTTGGATAGGCAATTATTATGACAGCATGTATAAGCAGTTAAAACGTATGATGTAGTAGGCAGGTGAGTGCCAGACTATAAAGAGAAAGACTTGATGATTAGTGAAATAAGTGTTCACTTCGGTACAATTTTGAGGTTAACTAGTAAACATGATTAAAGTAACAGCTTCTGTAATAAACTTTATTAATGGGAGTTAGATCATTTAATAAGCTAGTTCGAACGGTAATTTCATAAGTATTATATGATAAAATACTCACATTCTCCTTTGGTTTGATTTAGTATTGTACGACAAACGTCGTCTAAACGTAAGTCGCTGTACCATTTTGGAGCTGAAATATGAAATAAATTATAAGTAACACGCCTCCCACTATTTAAATCACTCTGCTTATTTCAAATATCTTAGAATTATCATGAGATTGAGATAGATTTTATTAATTTATTTTCGTAACACACAAATCCCAACCTATTTGACAGCTGTTGACAGGAAAAGAAAAACAATCGTGTTCATGGTAACATTTACAGATTGCACAGACAACGTATCAAGTCAACTTCCAAGTAATATTTTGATAAATTATTCTTTTTGTAAGTTTTAAATATTTTAAATTCATGTATTTAGTTCTCATAATAAATGATCATGATTAATTTTAATATTAGAAACGAAAATTGAACAGCTCTGGGAAAAGTCTTCTTAGCTCTTTCCTTTACCTAAAGTCATTTTGACCAAGTTATTGCTTTATTTATTTTTTTAAATAGATATTTCTAATCAAAGTAGACTAAAAATTATCAATCGTTAAAAACTGTTGCATATTGAACTGTAATGGCAATGAAAGTTATTTCTTATTATCGAAACGCGTATCCGATTTTTTTTTCTACCTGGTAATAGTGGTAATAATTCGTCAGAAAAACAAAATGGCTGCCAATGTGTAATGTTTGTGGTGATGTTTTTCAGTGTCTATAGTTATTAAAAGCGAATTTTGAGTGAAATCTTCAGAAAATGGGTAAGCTGATCAGTAATTTTAATGATTATACACTTTATAAGACTTGGTTTATCTTTTCTACATGAAGAATGTGTCTCCTAGCGGTGCTTAAAAGTCAGGTGTTTATGATATAGATGAACTTGATTTATTGACTTTACTCAGAGAAATAATGTAATTGTACATAAGTTTAATTCTACGCAATGTATGGCAAATTGGATTCGGTTGGAGTGTTATTGTTGGAAAGAATGTAATGTTTCTCAATTTGTACCTAAGTGGCTCATACAAACTCAGTAGGTGGTTTCTCAGCTCAGCGAAGAGACTTCGTTAACTTATTTTGTCTGAACTTGTAATTAACTATACTCCTGTATGTGCCTGATTGTAGCAATAGATATGTCTTCCGTTTTTGAAGTATCACTGTATCACTAGTTTCTTCTGCGTAAAATGTTGCTTTTTTAAAGAGTTCAAATAGTTCTCAACAGATGCCACTACCAGTTCAAATACTTACTAATAATAAAATTCAGGTAATGAAACTAGAAGTTAGGTAAGTTGGTTTGGAAAAGCTTTTACGCACCATCGTACTTGTAAAAATGAGTCTCATTAGATTTGTATCACGATTCACGCCTCTACCTAGAGCCAATCATGAAAATGGGCCGTTACAAATGTTAGAATGGGCCGTTAATCTAAATATCGAGTCATGAAAAATGGGCCTTCCATTTTCATGACTCGGTATATAGATTAATTTCTGTTACTATCATTCAGTCACTTGAACCTCAAAACACGTTGTCGAGAACATTAATCTCTAGTAATGAACTGCTTGACTACTAGAAGCTTCGATCAATAATATTGCTCGAAGACTAGAGGCAAGCAATCAGCCTGCCTTTGTCCAGCCATGTTGGGGTCGGCTTCCAGTCTAACCGGATGCAGCTGAATACCAATATTTCACATGGAGCGACTGCCTATCTGACCTCCACAACCCAGTTGCTGGGTAACACGATATCCCTTAGACCGGTTGTCAGATATTTGGGCTTCTGACTACACGTCTGTCAAAGATCTACGAAGGACAGTCGGGAGCAACAGCTTTCCGAGGCACAGAGGGATCTCGTCTCGATATGTAATGGATGGTCGCACATCCACGAATCGCTCGAGGCAGCCGCACGGGTCGATCGAAGGCTGAGCTACGCTCAGCCTTCGATCGACCCGTGCGGCTGTTATTATTTAAACACGAGTCTCTCCTAGACTTTACTACACTACTAAAAGCCCTGTTTATAAACGTCTTGATTTGTGAATTATTACAATACAAACACGCTGCTAGCGGTCGGGCAGGACTTATAAAAGAACTGCTGAAAAAAGGAAAGTTCAATTATCCTATTTAGATGGGTTCATAATAAAATATCGAGAACTTCTTACAGGCTTCCGACAGAGTAAAAGCTCGTGCAGACTGGGGCGATATCGCGGGCGCGACAGGTATATTGCTCCCTGTCGCGCCCGCGATATCGCGCTAGTCTGCACGAGCCTTAAAGCTCGAAATATCGGTAAACAAAGTTAAAATATCACAGACTCATAAATTGAAAATTGACGAAAGCATTACGAAATAAGTACTGATCGAAGCAAACTGTTTCTCTCACCATTCATCAATTATGTGTACAACTATATATTACATTGTCCAGTGCCCAAAGGCTCTATTCTTGGGCCCAGTCGTCACAACAGCATTTCTCTCTAGAGTTACAGAAAAAGAGAAAGAAATGCTGTTTTATCCTCGACAGACCATGCCCGCCCAGTTACTGCTGCTCTTCGAGCGTTAATTAAAGCAACGCTAAGCAGCCACTGGAAATGTCTTAAAAGAAAAGTACTAGAGAATCGGAGTATCCGACAAATGTATTATGTTAAAAATCATAATTATAATGAATGTCGCAAGATGTGCGTGAAGCATTTTGTTAGAAGAATTCCGCGGAGTATATCCAAAACCAAAGTACATATATATCCCTTGCTCCACAAGAACAACGCCTTAAAGGAGTGATCAAAGCTAAATACCTATGAATAGCCTAGGATAAAGCGGGCGACATCCGTTTTGACAAGAAGTTAAATAAGTAAAATTTTACGTAGTTTTCTAAAATATCAAAGAATTCTATTTAAAAAATTACATTTGTGTAAGTTCTGAGTTGCGTTTTGCCCCTGCATGTTTTGTCTCCACGCTCTTTAAGTATTATCCAAGGCGCAGATCTGTTAGAAATCTTATACTAATAGCCATTCGAGAGCCCTAGGTATTTTTTTAAAACATTAACAGAATGTTGGATTTATAGACTCGAATCGATTTAATTAATTGCTTACCAATTTACTCCGAGGCGCCAACATCCATAAACCGGCTTAGCCTTTGCCCTGATTGGGCCACCTCTTACAATGATTATTCCATTAACTTAATGCTTCAGATTATGGAAATTTTCGACCAAATTAGACGTAGTAGGTAACGTTAATTGTATTGATAAGTATTTAAAAACGGCTAAGCTTACTTAATTTTATCGTCATACTTGGATATAATAGCCGTTGCAACTATTTATTACTGACTTTTCATAATGATCTTAAAATGCAGTAATTTAGTTAATTACAATTAGGTTATTGAATTAACGAGGGAAGTATCGAAGTACATGACACATGAGACAGTAAATGTTAAGATAGAACTTCGAAATATTTTGGCACGATTATTATCTTTGGAAAGAGCACCAGTCTTGAAACTACATTGTCTATAGAATTGTAATAGGTATCTACAAGTTTCAGAAAAATTGCAACACAGCAATTAAAATAATACTCAGGACGCAAAAAAACCTTTAATTACATTAGTAGATAATATAATATCCAAGGGAGACATATCGGCGGGATTAGTCTAAATTGGCTTAGGATTGAGTAGAGTGGAAAAAAGGAAAATGGGACAACACAGGCTGATTAATTGATTATTATAAGGGGAACAGACACATCAAATAATCAGCCAATAATGTTCCCACTACTGGGACACAGGCCTCCTCTCTGTGAGAGGGAGTGGGCCGTAATCCACCACGCGGGCCTAGTGCGGGTTGGTAGATGTCACATGTCTTCGAATTTTTGGTTCTAGGACATGTCGGTTTCCTCACGATATTTTCCTTCACCCTTTTGAGAGCAGTGGTGATGAAATTATTGACACAAAATAAAGCGCCTGTCTGGGTTCGAACCTACGATCAACAACTCGTAAGTCACGGCCGTTACCACTAGGCCACCACTGCTCTCAACAAGCCTGCCTTCTAAGGGGAACATCACATGCTTACTTTAAATATAAAATCTTTCCTCACACCTTGAAATTAATTCTCAAAAATAAAAAAAATATATACATATAATATAGATACGTACGTAAACCATTTAAGTTAATACCCGTATATAAATCGTTGTAACCAATTTGGTATCCCATTCTGTGAGGTTCACCTTTATAGGCTCATCCCGTCGATGCGCGTACGCATTCGTTATGCGCCATGTTTCATCCGAGGTGTCAGAAATAAGCCTTTATAAAATGCTCAAAGGCGCTTACGATATACATAATTTCAACCGAGAAGAACTTGGTTCCAAGAACCGTCCGACATTGAGATGGGTCATTTTGTAATAACAATAGCCCCAGCTTCACACAGGGCTGCCTCAAAGAAATTAACATTAAAAGTTATGATCATAAACGTTAAATAATGTTGTGAATCATAAAATGCTCATGGCATGCCTGTTACTTAGTTTAGATCTGTGGTTTTCCTCAAAATATTCCAACAAATTGTCACGTTTTTGTGGACCACTAAATGAATGGAAAGTTATTTTGCTCTGTGACTCAGAAATTTATTATAATGGTGTCAAAGTTCATTTTAAGCTTTAACGTTAACTTTTCTGTACTATTTGTGTTCTCATTCTAATTAATTTTGCTATGTGACGCTATATCCAATTAAGTATGTTTTTTCGGGACCCGGACCGATAAGACTAGTAAGTACAAGAAAATGTTAACATGCATGCGTACAACAGATGCTTATCTTAATATGTAATATTAAAAAATATATAAATGCACACAGTCATATTGTTTATCAACATTGTTTGATATCTGAATTCATGTAATTTATAGGACTGGTTATAAAATTCCGTCCTTTATGTTGCCAACCCTAACTGGAGATGCAGGTTATTTCTTTTACGTTTATCCCCAGTCGAGATTCGATGCCCGACACCTCGTGACAATGGCACTAGCGGCGCGCCCGTCAAACTGACGGGACTATTGTTGCTTTAAGCTCTTTGAACTTGGTACTGCTTTTCCATTTCAATTTGTAGTATAAAGCAGGAGAAATAACCTCGATGCCTTCGAACACAATTTCAGCCTTTATCCTTAAAGAAATTATCTCAGAAATTATTCCAGATTATAAATGGAAAAGCCTCTATAAATCTCAATTGGACTAATTAATAGCAGTTTCTTGTACCTCAACCTTAGTTTCTCAAATTCAGCGTGTGATAGATAGCCTTTCTCCTTTACTTACAATCTAAGGGCGGCAGCCTCCTGTGTCCGCAGAGATTGTGTTGGATATTGCCTGCAATGACTAAAAAATGATAATTTGGTGAAATGTAAAGTAAATGTACAAGTAACGCCTTTTTGCTCAAATCATTAAAATATTATTTATTATAGCGCAAGCACGCTCAGCGTGTTCTATTATTTTCCTGACAATTATTAGCAAAATACGATTAAAGAAGCGCATAAAAATCTCCCCTAGGATGTTATCTACTCGTGGACTCAAGCAGAACATCCATGTTTTATGTCAATATTAAGTTAAGTATAACTACGTTTTGAAAATGACGCCGTATTTATATTAAATCTATAAAACTAGCTAGTTATCCTCGGCTCAGGGTTGCAATTACTACAACTATTCACCTCATTACGATGCCTCTGATGATTACTTATAAATTGCTTATGGCAGCCCACTTGTAGAATTACTAAATAAAAATAATGCGCTATTTTTCTTAAGAAAATCCTATCTGGATTTATTGCTCAGTTGTTTTTGCTTATTTCATTCTAGATGTTCCTATTTGTATTATACGGAATAATAAGAACTTTTTTCTTCGTCCTTCGCAGATGACAATGACGGATATTCCGCCCACTCGCATCATGATACCTCTACTGTTGCGTTCAAGACGTGAAATGACGATTCTAAAATATTATTCAGCGTATTTAAACGTCCACCCTAACTCTATCAGACGGCGTTGTCTATTCTTCATTTCATCATCTTCATGGTGCATTATGTAATGGTTTCTATCATGTAACATATTATTATCTCTTAAACGTTTTCTGAAGTCTGAAGTGTTTTCTAATCAAGTATATACTTACATATTGTTATTAATTGAAGTACTCATTCTCTCAATAATATTTCCCGTGGTAGATCATGTGTAGATCAACAACACTTAATGTAGGTACTCAGAATCATTAAGCGTTTTCCACTTAGCCACCTACGGACCCTTTATGATGTTTTCGAAACTAGCATCCAGCTATGTAGGTACATGAAATCTGGCGATCAATTATTCACACACAATATGAACCATTAGATCTAACTTTTGACCGGTAGATTGATCTGACCCGCAAAAAATACAATACGATTAAATAAAAATTAAGAGGTGAACATGAACTGGAACAAAAACTTAAATTGAATAGATTATTGCCGGCTGGATGCACGAGCAAAACATAAAACATTTGTAGCTGTATAGAAATGTAATATCGTTCATCTTAATGTCCTGATGCGACGTGACGAATCGGAAACTCGCCTTGATGCGATCACGTATTAAACCGATTCCCTTCCAAGTGGTCATCATAACAGCGATTTACTCGTATTTTTACACCAGGGAATTGTGTAAGCTCCAAAAAGAGCGGTTGCCATGCGAGTAGTGCTTTAAGCGAAATGAAAAGTTGAGAGGGAATGCAATTGGTCTATCCAGCCGGAGTAGACTGGATGCAAAACGCTAAGACCAAGTAGTAGAGACGAACTTGACAAAGACCAACGCAAAGAATTTTGGGTCCAAAAAACTGTACAATATACTTATACGAGGGTCATTCAATAAATACTTAGCCTACAAAAAGTAAACGAAAATTTTGGAAAAGTGGCAATTTATTTTTCAACAAAGTCTCCTTTTAGTTCGATACACTTAACCCAGCGATGCTCCAACTTTTTTAACCCGTCCGAAAAATAGTTTTTGTCAAACTCTGCAAAATAGGCCTCCGTGGCGGCGATGACCTCCTCATTCGATCCATATCTATTCCCGGCGAGTGATTTTTTCAGATTAGGAAACAGAAAGAAGTCACAAGGGGCCAAATCTGGAGAATACGGTGGATGGGGCAACAATTCGTAGCGTAATTCGACCAATTTGGCCATGGCAACGGCAGACGTGTGAACCGGTGCGTTGTCGTGGTGAAACAGCACTTTTTTCTTCGCCAGATGGGGTCGTTTTTTCTTTAATTCGGCGTGGAATCGGCCCAATAAATCGGCATAGTAAAGCCCTGTAATTGTTTTACCCTTCTCGAGGTAATCGATGTAGATCACACCTTGTGAATCCCAGAAAACGGTGGCCATAACTTTTCCGGCCGATTTTACAGTTTTCGCCTTCTTTGGAGCACGTTCCCCGGTCTGGATCCATTGTTTTGATTGCTCCTTGGTCTCTGGTGTGTACCAGTGGATCCAGGTTTCATCGACGGTCACAAAACGACGCAAAAACTCCGCTGGATTCCGCTTAAACAGCGCCAAACACGTCTCCGATGTGGTCTCACGGTTGCGCTTGTTTTCTGGAGTGAGTAAACGCGGCACCCATCGCGCCGACAGCTTTCTCATGCCGAGTTCCTCGTGAAGAATATGATGCACTGTTCCTTCTGAAATGCCTACAGTCTCAGCTAGCTCCCGAACCTTCAATCGGCGATCTGCCAATACGAAATCATGGATTTTTTTAATGTTTTCCTCCGTAGCAGTTGTTTTCGGTGCACCTGGACGTGGTTCATCAAAAACCGACGTACGGCCACGTGCAAACTCGTTGAACCAATTCTTGACGGTGGCCATCGATGGAGAAGAGTCACCGTACACAGCATCCAAGCGCTCTTTGATTTCGATGCGCGTTTTCCCTTCCAAAAATAGGAATCGAATCACCGAACGATATTGCTCTTTTTCCATTTTTGTAAAACCGATCGACACGTTCGCTTCCATAAGTTGTCAAATTAAAACAAATGAAGGGATTGGAATGAAAATTTGAAAAAAGAATTTAAAAAGAATGTGCTACACTGTGGTAAAACTCTTTTGAAACTACAGCGCCCTCTGGCGATGAGGCTAGGTACTTATTGAATGCACCTCGTAGATTGACCGAATATTATTTAACCAAAATCTCCTATTTTTGAAGTCGGTTTAAAAGCTGGCTTGTTTGGTTGACATTTGTATACGTGAGTTTTCCAAAAAACTGATTAGGTATATCAGTGCTTTGGCAATCTTTATCAATAATTCAAAACGGCCTTGCATCGTTACTTCACCGGTAATCATTACAATTGCCTTTCATGTGCCTTTATCATTGCAAATCAAGATGCTTGCAATGATATATTTATATAATTTAGTGCCGTAAACGATCATAATTTAATTTGCGCACTATCGATTGAGCTCTGTTAAAGAGTATCTATATCTAACCTTTATAATATTTACCTCTATCACAGTGCATCTTTGTTGCAACTTCTCTTGTGCTCAGTCACCGCTTTTTTCGTAGCTCAAACACATAAAGCAAAATGAATTGATGTAAGAGCACGGATCGAAGGCTCGATTGCTTGATCTGTATATCAATAAGAAATCATTGCTATTGTTGGCGCTAAGAGCCAGGCCGCATTGTGACTCTATCCTATCTAATAATTCAAATCTACTACTTGGAAATTCATTAATAGTTTTAAAATGCCCACCTTTATCGTTACATCTTTCACTTAGTAATATTATTTAAACTTTATTATAATGGTCTATTTCGGGCGGGTTTTGATCTCAAGAATACTCAAGATAAACTTGAAGACGTTAGAAGATTTTACAGTGTCATTGCTCGGTCGTTGAAGCGAAAAAATCTGGTTGGAGGACAAAAAGTAGCACGTTTCCATATTAATCTCATCTCATGTCACGAATTTCTCACGAGTTTGGTACATATTATTTCTGTACAAATCCACGCAAACGTTTGTTTACAAGTCGCTGACCCGAACGGAAAATACTAAGAACGTATTGTTGTAAGTATAACACAGTTTACAACCTAGGGCGTTACCCCTCTAAAATGAGCTATTTGTTTAACAACAATCGCTGTTTGTATTATAACAATGTATTGCATTCCAATGTATTTCCTTACTGGTAACACTTTCAACTTGGTGGACGCCTTATTCGACGGTTTAGTCTACTTGAACTATTTCGAGGCAATGTTTGACAGTGCGAGCTGGAATGTTCTTTGAAGTATTGAGCACGAGATATTAAACTTTATATAGATAAGTTAAGCCGTTAGTCCCGGCTGTCATTCGTGGATCTTTGACAGTCGTTACGGGTCGTCAGAAGCCCGAAAGTCTGACGACCAGTCTTACCAAGGGGTATCGTGTTACCCAGTAACTGGGTTGTGGAGGTCAGATAGGCAGTCGCTCCTTGTAAAATACTGGTATTCAGCTGCATCCGGTCAGACTGGAAGCCGACCCCAACGTAGTTGGGAAAAGGCTAGGCAGATGATGATGATGATGATGATAATGATGATGATGATGATGATGATAGATGCCTGTAAAACAAAACAGAACTGATAATCAAAAGGCCTACACGTTATAATAACAAATCATCATCTGTTGACGTAAAAATACTTGTGACACGTAATGAATGCCCGCTAGTTCCGAGTTCAGATGTAGAATCTGTTTCCTTTCATAACATATGTAGCGTACATTCAAAGTAGTATTTACAAGCTGCTATCGATGAATTTAAATCAGGGCCGGATAATGTAGGCGTTGCACTCCTCGTTGGCGTTGGACAATTAAATATCAACGAGATGTGGCGATAATACAGTCGAACGTAACGTGAGCACCGATCTTCTAGCCATAGCATTATTATCGTTAGTTTAAAAGATTATCCGACTAGTATCAAAATATCGAGTTACACGAGCGACCAATTCACGCGCTAACTTAATATATGCTATTGGATAAGATAATAATATAATAAGTTTTGCGGTAACTAGTTGAGAAAACAATTTATTGCTTTATGTAATCGTGTCTGACTTGTATATTTCCACTAATGCGTATAATGTTTCTCTTGCAATACTATTACGCTTTGATTCTGTGCAGATTCTTGTTAAAGGCTTGTAATACGTAGTTTCAGTCGAGAGCATTCTTGGTGTTAGTTAACTGCCCCCAGTCGGAGGTACTCCTGCCGTACGCCTACGAAGGTCTTACATAACTGAAAACAAACCGTAAATCTTGTCGCGTTGAAGGATGTTCGATCACATGTGCGATGGTACGATAATCCTGTTATTTATTCATCCGGTCCATGCCCTTAATTAAACGTGGGCTTAACGTCCAATAATACTGACACATTAGATGGTATTTATTTCGGGTACTACCCCCATGGATTCCTTTCGAAACGTTAAGCTCTACTTAATGACCTCTTTCCGTTTACAAATCGGGCTTGAGGCCATTTAAATGATTTCTTAAGAATTTGTGCGGTTCTATTTTTTTATGTCCTGTTGATTGCTCTACGTACTCAGTTTTTGCTGTAGGATGGCACGGATGGCGTCGCACGAATGGTATCAAACCCTTCTTAATAATGACGCCTTCAATCATTGAGATGTAGTTACATTTCTTTGGTCACTACAAAATGGAGTAGTTGATGGCATTTCTATATTCCCGCAGCATTACGTGGATGGTGTGTGATTAGTGATGCAATATCGCCGGAGGGGTATCTCTCAAGCGTCACTTTACTTGCATTGCTCTGTGCGTGCTATCTGGAGTTTTTGCGGTCGAGCGGCCAGCCCTGGTGCCTGCAATTTGTTCGTACGTGCGAAGAGGAATTGCTTCCCCTAATTGCAGTTTGCGCGCGCACTGCGTCGACCATTTTATTTACTTCGCATTACCTCTCACGTCGAATTTACTTCTCGGAAGTGGTCAATTTGTCAGTCCAGCCTGTAAATGTTTAATGTGACTTGATTAACCCTACATTTTCCTCGGTAATCTATAGCCGAATTCTGAAATTGAATGTACTGAAGTCTTTTGGTTGAGTTTTTTTTATTATCAACACCTCTTAGACTAAGAAAGAACTAAGGATTCTATTTCGTTTTTGTCACAGTATGTTTTAAATCGTATCTGCTCTTATAAGGGTCTCCCGCCGTCAAAGGCACGTGGGAGTTACCGCGCCTATAAGGCATTAAAATAGACGCCGGCGAAGCGTGCGGATTGACTCTGAATGGCGAATATTGGCGATGTGCAGGGTTCGTGGTTAACTCGATGGTACACGTCGTTTTTTGTTGGGCCGGGCGTTGCGAACGAAATTACGCCTCGTTCGGCGCCGCGCCGCCGCTCGAACTCGTCTTTTTAACATGGTCCGCGTCGAATTTTATTATTTTTATTTAACACCTGCGCCCGGTAATCAGTATTCGACGATCTCCCGAACGCTTAACTCTTTTTGGGCGTGTTTTTGTGTCGAAGAACGCCGATTTTATAGCGTTCATGTTTTGTCCACCCAAAATTGTCGTTTAATTTTTGTTGTCGCACCGTTCATAATCGATTATGGGCGCCCTTGATTAAATTCTTTTGTGGCATCGCTTCAAAATCAACTGTTTTTTTTTATAAAACTAACAATAGTCGAGTGGTTTTGTTCGATGATCACCTTACCAAAATAAATTGAAAACCAATAACTTGGTAAAGTCTCACTGCGCACATACATAAATCCGATATCCATTCACAAAAACAGTCTCAAGCTGAATCGCTAGAAATGGTCGTTGTATTTTTTGTTCCCATGTTCAATTACATCGATTTGTAGCAATAATTGTATGGGTCTAAACGCTAATTGCTACCGGCACGCGGACGGAGTGCGGTCGGCGAAGCTGCGCCTGCGCCACTTACCCCTGTTATTATCTAAATGCACTGCTGTATACCTGCCAAGTTCCCAGCGCTTCTCACGCATTCATATTTATAAGGAGATTCACTTTGGGGCATCTTTAGCTTCTCTGAACTATTTTAGAATTTATTATTGGGTTCAGATTTATTTTATCTGTTACTGTTTTCGATATTCTTGTTTAGTTGAGTTATGTAGCTATTGTGCAATGCTGAAAAAAAATGCACCAATTAAAATGAAAATAGTATTGTAATTAAAATTGTTTATGATAGCGTGATTTCAAACTATTAACAGACCAAAACCATCTGGAGTCTTGACGCCTTTATTCTTTACACTAGTCCATAGCGTGATGTGATATTATATAGCAGACGAAAAAACGTCCATTTATCAATGTTCTAAGAACCCAACATTAATTGAAGTCTACACGTTCGTACCATGCACTAATTGAAACTAACACTTTAGTTTCTAATCGTGACCTCTGCATTATCTACAAGCAGTTTAATACTCCAGTTTATTAATTGTGTTATCGAAAACGTTAATTATGGATTAATTGCATTGCTCGGGTTCGTTTGTCGTAAACACAAGGGTAGTAACGTGACATGAACTAATTACATTGTGGGTGAAATTGCTTGTATCGAAATATTCAGTAACTATATTAACCATAGTCTTTTGAATATTTAGGTTTCAAGAGATATTTTTTCCTCTAATAATTTGAATTGGTAAAAGTTTAATGTTATTATAACTATTCTTAATGTATTTGTAATGTAAGTATTACAAATACATTGGTTGGTATACTTTATTTACGCAAGACTCAAGAGCGATATAATACGATTGATACATTTCGTAATATGATCGCCGGCCGTCTGCACCCGTACCTGTGGTATTCATCAACCAATCGACGATATTTCTATCCGACCTCGGATATAATAAAATAAAATCTCTGCATGAAAAAACGCGGCTCCCCGGCGCCTGCGTCGACCTTTGACTAGACATTTGAAATTAATGCGGACTCCCTTATCCCTATAGTCTTAGGGTTTATTTTTGAAATATCTTATAGCAAATATAAAATAGTTATCATATAAATCATATTCGCCCTGAGAATACGTGTTTTTACACAAATATACAGCTTCAAATGGTATAAATAGATGTTTTTTTTCCAATGAGTAATGGCTGAGGTTTGAGGCGGGCTCATCCTAATTGTGATTGCCATTAGGTGTTGCATTAAAATGACGAAGGTTTTCCTTAGGTAACAAAATGCGATGATTAAGAGCCATTTGTAAAAATATCTTGGTGTTATTCGAAAAGGTTCTTAATAAAACGCATGTTATTTCTCAGAGATTATTGATAATTAGTGATTGTACGAGCATCGCTACATGAATGTTTTAGTTTTTACCTTAACAAGCATTTGCTTAATCACCGATAACTTGTTTATATTCGCTGAATAAGCTATCGCGCCCACCACAAGTCGCCTACTTTATGAATATATATTTTAATGTTTTTCCTAATAAATCGGTCAATCGGTAACGGGCACAAAACAGTGATTTTATTTCCTGTAAACATCCCGTGTGATTCGTTCCCATCAACAATCTACATAGTACATCTCAGTGTACGGACAAACTGTCCGTAAAGTGGTAGCCATGTTCTAGAATCATTTAACAACTCAGTGGGTCCAAAAAGCAATAACTAGGTATATTCAATACAATCCACATAGTATAGGACTAGACATGATCTAATAACAATAATTTACTGGTCAAATATCTATTATGTTAATAAAACGCATAGTTTATAAGATTTCATTTTAATTCATTAAATTTTATTAGTACAATCCTAAATACTATCAATTCTGCTAATGTCTTTTGGTCTATTCATTCGTCGGCTCTATCAAAGTTATAGCTTTTTTGCCATTTATAACATAACCCGCGCTTTTTTTGGGCAAAGCCATTATTAATTATGCAAAAAGATTTAAAAGCTTCGGTACTTAAAGAGGCGCCATGGAATTAGATACGTCTACCGCCGGAAATACCTTCACTATTGTAAATGCAAACTAATACAGAAATACTATATCTCCATATCTAAATGCTAATCAAGTAATGAGCGTTTCTTCCATAGAATTGGAAATTCAAATATTTGGACACAATCGTATCCATCGGCAGCTACTAAACAAGCTTTTACTATTATCAGCACCGGAAATAAAGTCTGTCGTTCTATTTTAAACGTGTTTAATAGTTATTTAACGATCACTTAAATGATCTTTATCTTTGAACGTTACTTCAAAGAACTGCACAGACTTTGAGTTTTATTCGTCTCAAATTAAAATTTTCTTGCTACGAATGTATCTGTGATTTTCTGGGCATACCTCTTGAGGTTCTTCGTTCTTAGGTGGATCAACATCAAAACAACATAATGTTTACACACTGAAAATACAAAGATAATATTTTTCAATAGGTTTCAAATGACCAGTATTATTTTTGTAACTTTCAATACTCAGTGATTGAGAGCAATGACTTTTTCTCTACCTGCTCCTCGCAGCCGCTTAGTTTACATTTCCTATCTAATAAAATCATCCGTTCGGAGCGGCTTTGTTCGCAGTGATACAACAGTTTGATTGACGTCCAGGGCCTCAAGTCTGCTATTACAATAGTGTCAGAATGGTCTATTATTGATTTCATAATTGTTGATTTTGACAAGTTTGGTAATCAACTAATATAATGGCGTCATTAATGACGATTGGAACAGACCATTCTGACACTATTGTAATAGCAGACTTGAGGCCCAGGTTACTTCGTTAGAGCCCTCTTCAAAAGCGCATTGTACGCTTATACACGACCATATGCCGTCTGAGAGCCCACTCGTAAATAATACCGTCTCATCTCCATTTACGAAGTGTGATATTTCTTGTGGTCCGACTAAAATGATTTTGTTTGACCCTTTCCACAGCGCAGGGTCTAACACGCCCTCCCATTGTTCAAAAACTGAACTGCAATGAAAGCAGTGTTTTCTTCTTTTTTCTCATTCAAAGCCTGTTGCTGGACTTCGTGCCTATAAATCGGTATTTCTTTCCAATTACGGTTTCCTGTTTCTTGGATTGTATAGTTCTTCAATGGCTTTTATTGTTCTGGTTATTAGCGTTTAGGCTAGTTTATGTGTTCATAAAATTTTGACACCTTCAGTTACACTGACTTCGTTCAAAATAACAATCAGTCTGCAATTTATATTCTAAATTCTATGTTTAAAATATTCTGGCGTCAAATGAATCAGGATAAATTTAATTTTCTTCAGTCATGTTTTTCCAAAATATAAATAAACTTGTACTAACACTATCATCCGCTTTGAATCTGAGAAGTTTACTCGGCAGATGTTTTATTAAGGAACCCAGGAATGATATGATGTCAGTCAGTTTGATTGACGGCAGGCGCCGTGCCCCGGTCTGCTCCTATTGATTATAGTGATACACGCCGCATGGTGTGGGAGTGCTTTTCATAGGAACTGACCAATACTTTGTTGCTTCATACTCAAACGAAGTATTTGTAGAACAGACCTCATTTTCAAAGAAAGTTCTGTATAACCGTCTCTTTGTTAGCGCTAAACCTAAATTTGCTACAAGAAATACGCAATCTATCACTTCGCAACGGCCACTCATCTTGTTTTAAATAGTTCAGTACATAAATAGGCATCCTACACGACTGTACGGTAGTTTGAACTGGCTGTGATGGTTCGTGACCAGTTTCTTAAGCTTAAGCGTAGGCGAAGGCTTAAAAACAAACCTGTGGAACGTTATAAATTAAAAAAAAATATGGAAATGTGAATTGGTTACGGTTAAATAAATGATTTGCGTCGGTCCGCGAAGAGAGCCACAAAGGGGTCTCATTAACAAAATCCGACACCGGACCTAATCCTTTCGTTAGAGGTCTATTGTGGTCGTAGACTCGGTCCCGCTCTCTTCCCCGCCAAGGGAAACTCATTAAACATTTATTATTTATTGTGTTAATATGTAATTTCCCGATATATTGTTTGTTTTCGTTATCGTGTAAAACTTAATTTCAGTCTGTTGTTTGTTTGCGTTTCTTTTTTAGTTCTTGCTATCTTTTCCTCAGATTTTATTTACCGACATTTACAAATATTTAACACACAAACCCATAGTCACTAATATTGTATTAAGGCGCTGACAATACCCAATTGACCAAAATAGGCTTCTCTTAAGAAAGAAAATTGCCAAATCTGTATGGTTTGTGGTAGCGGAAAAAATATATGTTAATTTTGAACATATTTCCCAGAACTTGGTTGTCACCAAAACACGTTTTGAAAAAAAAATCTCGATACAAACTAACGTTAAACTAACCTCTTACCTTGAGTTCTAATCCAAAATATCTGTATTAAATATCAACATAAATTACGTATTTAATTAATAACAAGTACGTCTTATTCTAATGCAGAACTTGGTTGTTTTTTATTTTCGATTACTCAACTCAATTCTGAGTAAATAGATAATTACTTCATATTTTGCAATAAATTACAAGCGTTTTGTCGTCGCGATTCTCTTTCTTTTCTATGCAATCTGACAGTGACCGCGGTTTAGGTGTTGTCAGCGTCTTAACTGCTTTAGACGTTAAGCATCTAGTTAAGGTAAATTTTTATATGGTAAACATCACAATATGTAACTAATAGGTACAAAAAACCAAATTACTTTGTCTGCTGACCAGATCATCAGAACACTAATAACACGAAGTTATCAGTGGAATGTAATCAAGAGCAAGTGCGAAGGGTTAATCAAGACATAAGTAATTGCGAATACGGCGATGAAGTTACATTGCAGTAGATTAGAAATCTGTCAGTAACTCGTAAGTAATTTGGAAGTACCACCTCTCAGATCATAAGTCTTAAAGGAAGAAGTGGTTGAATTTTCTAATCATCCAAATTCAAGAAAGCCATGCACAGCAAGCAGGAGTAAAGTGCTGAACTGCCGACTCAATTAAGGCTGATAATGATGCTGATTATCCAAAAACTACAAAACATGCAAATGAAGCCAAATCACTGTGGTGCTTATAAAGTTAGGTCAAGCTTCTTTAGTAAAACATCTGGCATAGCGTAGGAACCGTTTACAAAGTAGGAACTTTGTAACGGACTACGAACACCACCTAATTTTGAAACCGAGCGGCAACGCGCTTTGTCGCGCGCTCAATGCGCTCATGTTAACATTTGTATGGCTGTAGAAGGATCTCTTGGAGCGCAATTCTGAAGACCGCGTTAGTTTGCGTTGTCATTAGAACTTGGCCCAAAATAATCCGAACATTACGGCAAATGTACAAAGGATTCAATCACAGACAATATTACCAATAAATAGTCCATATGAGCAGACCATGTATGTGAGATATGTGACACGAATGACGCACATTTTCAAATTGTGCATATCGTAGGAAATGGGCGCCAATTGAGACGAATGCTGCTCTAATCGAAGCATGGCACGGCCCGGTCCGAATGTTTGCGGACAATTGTTATTGCGATACCAATGCGATATGATGATCTCATAGTATTACAGACTGTTTCTACTAACGTTTCGGAGGATTCCTTTTGCGAGTTTAAATTATTGAAGTTTTTGAATGCACATACTTACTGTTTGTGAAACTATTAAATTCTATATCGTGAACGAACGATCGGCTACCTAAGTCAGGTGAACTCAGGTGTTTGATTTAATTGTGTTGTTCTCACAAAGATTATCCTTAAGCAAGAGTTAGCTAAACGAGTCATTGTTGCCTCCAAATGATAAGATAACGTCTCCTTAGTCGTTCCTACTTGTGTACTCTTTTTCCATCGTCAATCTCTATATTTTATGGTCAAAGTGCTAAGCCGTACTTTATGATCCTCAAAACTACTTCTTATCATAATTAATGTATTTAATAAAAAATGTGAGGAAAGTTTTTGTCCTCTAACACAAAAATCGAGAATTCGGGACAGCCTAAAACTGTCATCCCAAAAATTAAACCAAATGATTACCATATCAGTAAATCCCGTTGATTTACGTTTGTCTAGCCTGAATAAGCAACTTTTCCATATAAATAGTTTTAATAACCCCGATCAACGTTTAAAGTGCGGCGGAGCGGCGACATCAAAGCGGGGTCTTATCTCACGTTGACAGCTAACAAAATCCTTTTAATTAGTGGGTGTCTGCGTCCGCGCACCTTACGCGTCGTCCCTCTCCCACGCGAAACAGCGCACGCAACCTTTTTGTTGACACATTCGCTTTGGAACGGATAAATTAAATTGATTATTGACTTATCTGGCAATTATTAACGCGATGTCTTTATGTTAATCGAGGTTAAATTGGGTAAAAAGGCTCGTTTTCATACATATTGTTTGTGGTTTGGTTTGACAAGTTCTGGGAGAGTCAATTGTAAAGATAAGTACCAACGAACGGCGCACTAAAATAACATTGAAGTTTATTGTAGATGTTTAAACACGCGTTGCCCAGATAAGTATGTATCTACAGTCACGCTTCTTAACTTTACAAAGCGAGCAGAATTGCTGGCGGTATCAGAAAGCAAGTCATGTGTGGTCTCAAGTCTGCTGTAGGGACAGATTACTACATCAGCAGCATGCACCATTATAATAGCTGCATGGTCCCGAGGTATGTGCTGCTGATGGAGTTATGATCCTGGCATAAGAGAAGCTTTTCTCTTATGAGAGAGTCCTGCAATATCGGTAACATCATTATTACAAAAAATCGGCCGAGTACGTGTCGGACCACGCACAATGAAGGGTTCCGTTGTTGGGAAGTTGGGATGACTTTATCTCAAAAACAAAATTAACATTGTAGTTGAAAAACATGTTCTCCCATACATCGATGTATGCCACGGTCTATTCTCCAACTGCAAATTTAAGTTGGTCAACTATTACTCGTTAACTTGTAAAACCCACTTAGCTGTGATAGTTTTCCTTTTAATTTCATTATGTGTACTACTGCCATGATTTTTTTCACACCTCCATAAACAGCCATTTAGCTGGCAGGGGGGGGGGGTCACTTTAACAAAAAAAAAGCACTTTAATGCTTAATATTACGCAAACGGATCCTTAAATCGAAAAGTGGTGTTTACAGACCCGTAATTTTTTTGAACGGCCTATTCAACGATACCCCACACCATGGGTTAGACGAGGAAAAAAAATCCCCCTAAAAAAAAAATGTTTTTCAAGATATTATTTTAGCACTTTGTCAGCGTTATTAATATGTATACCTATATCAAATTACAGGGTCTGCAAGCGTGAAAGGTTCTGTCAGCGAAACGTCCATAGGTGAAACGTTCTATCGACGAATCTCTCAAAAACGAAACGTCCTGTCGGTGATCAGTCCAAAGGAGAAATGACTGTCGAAGAACGCTTGCAGGCTCCAAATTACAGCTTTCAAGCACTAAGCGTCTCTGAGCAACAGCGGGGTCAGGCAGACAGACGGACATGGCGAAACTATAAAGGTTCCTTGTTTACTACGGAACCCTAAGAAACCGTTGGTCTGTTAGAAGGTTTTGAGGTTGCGGCTTCAGTAAAAATCAGTGTTTAGCATCTGACATGATATTGTCATTACATTCATACATTGTACGAGGGTCATTCAATAAATACTTAGCCTACAAAAAGTAAACGAAAATTTTGGAAAAGTGGCAATTTATTTTTCAACAAAGTCTCCTTTTAGTTCGATACACTTAGCCCAGCGATGCTCCAACTTTATTAACCCGTCCGAAAAATAGTTTTTGTCAAACTCTGCAAAATAGGCCTCCGTGGCGGCGATGACCTCCTCATTCGATCCATATCTATTCCCGGCGAGTGATTTTTTCAGATTAGGAAACAGAAAGAAGTCACAAGGGGCCAAATCTGGAGAATACGGTGGATGGGGCGACAATTCGTAGCGTAATTCGACCAATTTGGCCATGGAAACGGCAGACGTGTGAACCGGTGCGTTGTCGTGGTGAAACAGCACTTTTTTCTTCGCCAGATGGGGTCGTTTTTTCTTTAATTCGGCGTCGAATCGGCCCAATAAATCGGCATAGTAAAGCCCTGTAATTGTTTTACCCTTCTCGAGGTAATCGATGTAGATCACACCTTGTGAATCCCAGAAAACGGTGGCCATAACTTTTCCGGCCGATTTTACAGTTTTCGCCTTTGGAGCACGTTCCCCGGTCTGGATCCATTGTTTTGATTGCTCCTTGGTCTCTGCTGTGTACCACTGGATCCAGGTTTCATCGACGGTCACTTAACGACGCAAAAACTCCACTGGATTCCGCTTAAACAGCGCCAAACACGTCTCCGATGTGGTCTCACGGTTGCGCTTGTTTTCTGGTGTGAGTAAACGCGGCACCCATCGCGCCGACAGCTTTCTCATGCCGAGTTCCTCGTGAAGAATATGATGCACTGTTCCTTCTGAAATGCCTACAGTCTCAGCTAGCTCCCGAACCTTCAATCGGCGATCTGCCAATACGAAATCATGGATTTTTTAAATGTTTTCCTCCGTAGCAGCTGTTTTCGGTGCACCTGGACGTGGTTCATCAAAAACCGACGTACGGCCACGTGCAAACTCGTTGAACCAATTCTTGACGGTGGCCATCGATGGAGAAGAGTCACCGTACACAGCATCCAAGCGCTCTTTGATTTCGATGCGCGTTTTCCCTTACAAAACTAGGAATCGAATCACCGAACGATATTGCTCTTTTTCCATTTTTGTAAAACCGATCGACACGTTCGCTTCCATAAGTTGTCAAATTAAAACAAATGAAGGGATTGGAATGAAAATTTGAAAAAAGAATTAAAAAAGAATGTGCTACACTGTGGTAAAACTCTTTTGAAACTACAGCGCCCTCTGGCGATGAGGCTAGGTACTTATTGAATGCACCTCGTATGTAAATGACGGCGAAAATCATATTCCATAATGAAGTCTTAATGATAGTAAAGTGCGAAAAAGTAAAAACGACGAAAATGCATAAAGCGTCTTGAAGCGTTCGGCGAAATTCTATAAATAGGGACAAAATGACTTTCTCAGAGTCAATACAGCTTTCACGCGAATTACACAGTTTCGCTGTAAGGTCTGAACGTTTCTATGAACACTGGCTATCTACAGAAGTGGAATTTTCAAGCAAAATATTATTAAAGGCTTTATCTTGTTTCCGAGTACACGTTAAAGTAATATCTGCAACATTGTAGCTGGATGAACGCCCCGAAGTTGTTACTTATTATTCTGCCCTGCTGTATCTTTTAGATGAAATTGATATGGATGGTTCAGAGGTTTTCTAATAAGCATGTGCCGCGGACGCATTTATGTAGGTAGTGTTTTTCCCAAGTCGTCTTCTAAATTCCCCTTTTAGGAAATAAGTTGTTTGGAGATGATGTGTTGTTGAAGGTGGACTGGTTGTAAATGCCTATGGTATTAAATCCGCCTCTGTACATTTGTTTGCTTAAACTATGAAATAAATAAATCGAAGTTTCCCGAAACCAGCGCGTAGCAATTGCAGGTGTAATAAAAATAAGGTATAAAACGATATATGCAATTTTTTTTATTGATATGTAAGATTTATTTTCGATGTGTGAAATGAATATCAACAAAATCTCAAAACACTGATTTTATTTTAATATAACAGTTATTAATGACCATACATCGTTGTACTCAAAAGGGCAATCCTTATCGACGCCAGTCCTCGTAAAAGTCCGCATAAACTTTGTGCAGTGGCCAATATGAAAACGTTTATTTATATATTTGTGGATTTACTGCTGAGGAAGCCTACTAGCATCCGCCGGACCAAAATACTCCGTCGCTTGCTAAATTCCGCGACGTCTAGTGGGTGAACGAACCCGTAATGAGATTCTCTTCTTAATGATAACGTTGGATCATGATACCTTCCAAGTGAATGGTTGAAGCCTTGTTCAGATAAACATCTCCATTGATTAATGTATTTCGGTAAGGATTTTATTTTGGGATTTGTTTCTAAATTAATTTCTAAATTGACGGAAGAAAATTTATTATTGTGTGGGTTTTATAATTAAAAAACTAAAACCCGATTACTGAAAAATCACGCTCTAAAATGTATGAAACAAGAACATATTCTCATCTGAAATTGTTATGTACAAACTATTCAATATTTATCGTCTATTAAATAAACGACTTACACATAATATATTTTAATGTCTTTAATACATATTGTATTCATAGTGCTGTTCGTTCAGAGGATAGCCGTGGTCGTATATATTCACTTTGCCCTAAAGCTTATGATCGCTGAGTATTGTTAGAATGTATTGTTTTATGAGGGTAGGTGGCATATGATCACGGCTATCCTTTGTACATCACTATGAACATGTTTTTTTTTTAAATTCAAGACTAATGTCTCTAGAAGACGCCAATTTATTGTGACGTACGCAGATAGCCACCAGCAGCGGACGATCAAGACACTTCCAACGATACCTCATTTGTCAAATTATAATAAGGAGTTGAGAAGTTATGAGGGAACAGATGAACATACATACATACCGGTCAAAATCATAACCCTCGTTTTTGCTTCGCCATGGTCGGGTAAAAATTAAGATATTAATTGAACACCAGTACGCGATTGCTGAAGCAAACGAAAAACTTCAGTCTTCGTCGATGTTCCTAAACGAATTCTTTTGGTTGGCGAATGATTTAATTTAACCAAAAGAATTCGTTTAGGAATATCGAAAAGACGTGCATGATGTGTTGAAAACGTACACTGACAAAACATTAGTTCTTTAATCAAAGCTATTGAGCCAGGGTTGTTTTATATGTCTCGTAGGAATTCTCGTATTAAAAATACACTTTATTTAAGATTACTTTGGCCAAGTTTATTGCGAAATCACGTTTGCGCTTATACATTCCGGAAGGGCTTAAATGACTCATATCATATTTTAGATAAGTGTTACTACTAAGCTGATGCCTGATTGGTACCTTTGGTGGCCGTGCCGATGAAATGTCTCGTAAGTTTCTTTCCTTGTGTAGGGGTCCACTAGGGCCGATGCCTGCCGGCCTCGCGTGGAAGTCCAAAAGGGTTACCGAGGCCCCTGGCAACACAGGCAACGGAAGGAATACGGGTGGGTTTTAGTCAGTAAGAGTCTGACACCCTCCCGCTCCGTACAGAGCGGGAGATGTTATTTGATAATTTCCTACCCAAAAAGTCTCTTTCCTTTATATCTTTTCTCAAAACAAATTATCAATTGCCTCCTATCATACGCACGATCGCTTAAAATTCAGAATTAACCATTTCATTACCATCGCGTCATCTTGAACCTTGCTCGCGCACATTAATATAATACACAGCTCTTGAGTTCTTTATCTGTACAAAAACACGCAATAACGAGATGAAAACGTTTCGATTAAACGTCCACGTCCTCAAATTCCATTCCTGTACCATTTATAACGTCGATTCGAATTCTCCATTCCAAAACTCGAGTGCTTCGAGACAATTTATTTGTGAAATTACGGTTCTTATTCGGAGTTTATCCATCTCGTTCTGGCCGGGTTGGAGGTGCTCATTGTGTATGGTGTGAAGTCCTGTGGTGTCCAATTATTCTGCCGGCGGTGGTCGTCGGGCAGGCGCCTCGCCCCCTATCGCGGCTCGCCATCGATAATACTAACCGGTTCGTTTTTCGTTTATAGGTCGGACCATCTTGATATTCAACTCCGTGGACCGCTTTATACCGAATTCCTAATCTGGGATTGTTCAACTTTACGTTCGTTAGGCATCAACCATCGGATACGAATACGTTTGCTGGTATTTCGTTTGTGTACTTTAAATGAGTCAGTTAATTAATCACTGCCATCCCATAACGTTGCAGTTTGTTTTGCTAGTATACCTTGTTACCGCATTTCTTAGGCGCCAGTATGTTCCCCGTGACCACGTCAAGTTTCTAGGATTTATTATTTTCATTCAACAAGGGTTTTCCACGCATGGTCTTATAAGCTGTGCTTACTCACGCATGTTTAATCAACTACAATGCCAACTATAAATGAGCAATTCATTCGTAAGCAGAATACATAAAGTTATTGTAAATATACGTTTTATAAACACTTTGTTGTCGATTATAATTAAAGGCCATAATTGGAGCTGTTCCACGCATAGTATGCACAAATTACACCGCTTACTGTCCTCACTAAGGATATAATTTGTCTGTGCTCGACGTAATTACAGTGCTAAGCGACTCAAAACACATTCTCCTTATGAAGTACCCACAACTGGTTTTCCTTTGGCTCTCATGTCACATAAATATTATCATCTAGTTTTACTGTTTCCTTCGGCGCGTCGCAAAAAACCTTATCATTTACATCGTACACGACTCAAAAGGATTCCGTGACTCCAAGTTGGGGTTATTTATTTTAAAAGTGGTCATTAAGTACAGAAGCAGTAATTTGGTTCTCACATGACCCCGTTCTGCGGACCGTGAGATAATCGCAAACGGTAGTGTCCAAGCACGTACTAGGTCCTTATTAGGCAAGTGAGATTTTTTCTGTCGCCGGCTGGCTCGGAGGCGAGTCGTGTCGTGCCATGGGATTGAGTGCGCATGCATGATTCCTACCGTTGCGCCTTGTTGCCTTGCGCTACTCCGCACCATTTACAGATTATTGAGTTATGTCGCGCTTCTTATATAACGCACTCCAACTAAGTTCATCAACTTCCAAGTTAGTTTCCACTAACAGATTTCAATTAGTCAGCGCTATAAGATTTTATTATCTGACTTAAATAACGAGCATAAATTTCTAGCGTTTTTATTACAGATGCATTTTATTCAACTAGTTATTAAAATCACGATGGTCATAAAAATGTTGTTTATACAATTATTTCTGTCAACGGTTTCTGGAGTTAATAACTCTGTAGGTCATTTTCAATTATAATTATTAATAAATTTCTTTGGGATCACTTTGGGACCCTGAAAACTCATAAAAGTCGGACGGGAGTGCCATAGTAAAATATTTCACCATCACTTGTTTGGGTTGAACAACAAAACAATCGTGCGCCGGCGCCAGCGGTCCTGCCCCGCCGTCATGTATAAACGACCAGTTTTTATTCCATTCCAATATTGGACCATTAAGGTGGGCAGATTTTCAACTTCGCGCTTCAATGACGGCTCGCTGTTAATACCGTCTTTGTTGTTTAGCCCACACCACCAGTAAACTCGGGTGTACTTGCTCTATAGCTACTGCTTTCCAAATAGACAAACGTTTTGTATCAAAACTAGACAGGTACTAACGATAGTTTCCGAAGAGAACGAGAGGGTTGCGTAATTCACAGAACAAGCCAACTGACAAAACCATAACGGGGCGATTTAACAAATCTATACAGAGCTTATTAAGTTACCATTTTGGGTAAACAATAAAATATAAACCCGGAAGAGTGGTTTTCTCGGTACCAAGTCCGGCTCTCGATGGAAACCCGTGCCCTTATGAATTATCCAAACGTGCGGGCGTCTCAGCGGCGCCCGCGCAGCGCGCTAGTATCGTACGCAACAGTAAACATCGGTCGAGATAATAAACGAATGATTCTGTTTGTTTCCTTTGTGTAAATCTTGTCTGTCATAAAGTTGCAACTGTTGCTACATGCTTATTCTGCCAGAGTGCCAGCCCCTGGTGTGTATGCTACGCGCGTAGTTCAAAATTCTTCACGCATCAAAGAACTATAAGGCAGTGACAATTAAGGCTAAGTTTTATAGCCTTACATAAAGGTTTTTTATTTAATTCTCTTTGATTCGGAGCATCAGAATAAATCTATTGGCACTAAGACGCAGTTAATTCGATTACTAAACCAAGATTTTCAACTTAATAGTCCGTTGCATAAGCCAGGTGTACAAATTCCTCATAAATGACTGGTCCTGATTAGTTGGCGTCAATTGGCACACCTTTTGTTGTTGAATATTATAACTAATTAACAATAATCGAAAACGACCAGTTCATTTGTGTAGATAACATCGTAACTACAATCTGTGCCCTTGTTCGAAATATAGTATAATATAATATAACGTAGTAGACAGGTTGCCTTACATGGTAGCGTGAGCTGGAGGCGCTAGGACCTGCAGGAGACACTCATTGTAAAAGCATAAAACTTTATTGGTCGTCCGTACAAGTTTGTTTAATTCCATCAAAGAGCGCATAAATGGACGATCACTGACTCCGGTGGCCAACAATCCGACGATGTTTGTTTCTTTTCACTTGTTAAAAGATACCCAACAACCATATGGTCCACTTTACGTTAATGCGTTCCCTCTCCATAGCTTTTAGCATGTATTAAGTATGTTATGATACTGACACTAGACATCTAGATCTGAAAGCTGAAAGCTTAGGTAAATACAAAGTTACACACAATTTAGTCTGAATTACTTATGTTTGAAATTAGAAACTAGTTAGCCTTACATTAAGGACTTGGTACCATATTTCACGTTCAGAATCAGCGATCACCGATAGAAACGCCACGGCATTGTCGTGCGGTCCCATTGCGAACAGGGCCGGGTGTCCGACCGCATTCGTTTATCTTTAGAATTATAACAGATGCGAGGTGCGCACGCGACGGTCGCCCCTCATCGGCATCGGCACAGCCACCAGGACGTAATAGCTCCGCACTTTGATTAATTGCCGCGAGACTTTCATCTTATGACATTTTTATGGCCATTTATTAATTACCCCTATGATTAATATTGCAGCTTCTAATCATTTACAACTCGGCTATCTGAGCCTCTTTAGAAAAAAATTGAAGCGAACGAGCTTGATTATTTGTTTTCTTGATAATTTTACGGGGTCACTAATTTCTTCACTCCGGATGCGTGTACTCAACGACCGGAATAGGAGATTTATTATTTGTATCTACAATAAAAAAAGCTTTTACGAACTTTCAGACCGTTATTAAAATAATAAACCGTCCCTTAGTTGCTTCCGCGGGAAAATATCGCGAACCAAATGTTTGTAATGCATTACGGGAACACGGCGCGTTGTTTACATGATAAATAATATTTAAAAGACGTTCATTTCGTTCATATATTTTTATGCCCGAGTCGTAGGCTGCATTTTAAATAGATATGACCTGTTTTCGTATACATTCTTGTCTGAGATATCAAAAGATGATCTCAATCCTCAGCTTGGCCGACGAGATTGGCGGTCTCGTTATGGCAAATGTATAAAAACGAAAATGTGTTTGATATTCTACGCTTTCATCCTTAGAAATAGCTTGATTTAATTAACAGCTCCGAAATTATTAGCATTTAAAGTGAGTTCAAATTATTTTGCTTTACGGTCTCAACTTCTTCAGGTGTCGTTTCGTGCAATTAGCTAAACCCGTTTGATGTTCTGCCATAAAATGATTCGGTATGAATGGTATTGCCTTATATGCCAACTAATTTTATTTTATCGTTGTTAATTTTGATTTCGATTAAGACTAACATGCATTCGCATCGCTGAGCTTTCTGCTTCACTTAGGTAAAGTTTTATTCGTTGACAACGTTAAGTGTATTGAAATCGCTTGTACTACATTTACGATTGCACTAAAGGTTAATTGGCTATTAGAGCTTGGAAGCGAACATTGTCAACTTTCATACTCTGTGTTTTTCTTCGTCCTGCGAGATGTGGCAAATGTGGACAGTCTTATGTACGTCCATATGGTGAGTGATATTAGTGTAGATTAAGTGCGTTGTGAACAATTAGCCGTGCGTTTGTCTCAACGACACCAATTAAACTGGAAATCAGGACGCGTCGCGCTCACTGGTTGATAATTAATTGTAATGTACACCGCGGACTCATGAATGGTCCGCTACAATACGATCCGCACAGAATACGTAATGGCAAGGCGACTAGCGAGCATGTTAGATTGTTTGGTGATTTATTAAAGACTCGCTTTTGGTCAGTATGCCGTCACGCTGATTCCTGGTACCAAGTTGCATTGATTGTTAAAAGCTGCCATAAGTTTTATTGATGTTATTAATCCGTCTGTACGTGTCCGTTTTATAAACGTTTGAATCATATTTAGGTGTGGCGAAATCGCCACTTATAAATAGATGGATCAAAATTGCAAATTAGGATATACCAATTCGGCCTCACCTCAATACACCGATGATTTTCTTATTTCGTTAATTAATTTATGCTTATCTCAACTTGTTTCGGCTATCTGATCTGTTTCAATGAATGGCAATATTCCTGTTTCATTCTTAATCTCTGCCAGGACTACATTTTGGTCTTCGTTTCTTCATATCCTTTTTGTATTATTGTTTTTCTGTTTGTCGCTGTCACTGTCTACGAGACATAAAGTTTATTTCGAACATGGGCTGTAATTTTCTTTAGTTTACGAGACAGATGCGAAATAAATCCAAACCTAACCGAACGTAACCAAACCTATATCATAAAGTTACTTTCGAAATCATATCAAAGTCTTGCTATGGTAAAATTGCAGAAATTAATATTGTAGTCCTGATTCACCTTTATTGCCATAATACTTTATTTCTTACGTTCTGCGAACAACATTTTTTTTTACGATTTATTTTATCTAGCAATGAAATCTAACTTTTGTACTGAAGTGTAGCGATCATGTTACATTATTCATTTGAGTGTTATTCTTAGGTTCTTATCTATGAACAACATAAAGCCTGATTTGTCAAACTACATTGTACAAAGTACTCTAAAGTGCATTCCGTAATTGAAATAGAAACGTCTCACGTTATCGTCATATATTTCAGGTGTTGTAGTAAATCTGTCTGATGTGCACAAATTGGTGTTGCAACATGATTGAAAGGTTAGATGGATGGTCGTGCCAACGGCTCGGTACGCCGATTAGCGATTGGTCACGGGACGAAATGGTAACGCGTTGTTCCCGTCAGACCGTAGCCGTGGAATTTTGGGTTTTTTACTTCGGATGATATTACGAAGCTTGAGAAGATTGGATGGAGTTTGGAATTAAGGGCCGATTTATTATGACAGGAAATTATGAGCTACTGAGCTTCTGTCTGTGGGTGTTTTGTGATTTTGTGCCGTATTCTATCACGCACGTTTACGTTACAGGCCTATTTTTATGCGAGTGAAGTTTTTGTTAAAGCAGCCACGTGCTTTGAGATATCAGCAAAACATATTTAACTCTGCATAACCAATTTTTCGAACACGAAACCATATTAACATAATAACTGGCGCCCAAATTACTATGATTAGGGCATCCGTTTTATTTCGTTTGAGACGAGATTAAATTAGATGTTCAACAAAATATACACATCACACAACCTATAAATCTCTATAATATATAGTTTTAGTAGCTGACAATGACGAACGAGCAAATGAACTTTATGTGGAGATAGAGCCCGTAAACTTGGTCCCGTGGAGCGAGGTCACATCTGTTCATACTAGGAGTCTAGGACGGTCTTAGTCGTACCGGCCGCGGCCAGGCGAGCGTCGCCAACGTATTTATTGATATGGACTTTTAAGGACCACATAACGACCGGTTCTAGCCTCCATAAACGAACTAAGACGTGAGGTCAGTAAATTGTTTATTAGAAAATCTTACGGACGAATCTTACGATTACGACTTAGCTTTCGAGATAAGTTTATTGTAAACCGGATAGGTAATTTATTGTTCGAGAGGAAAAATATTTCCTAGTGCAGCGTGTGTATTATGATGTATGTATGGTGTATCTGATCTTACAAGAGACAACTATTAGATTTTATTGAACAGATAGATGATTAACAGACGTCGTTTCGAGAAGTGGTCTGGTACATTGATTCGAGTTACGTTCACAGGTCAACGCTTCTTGTCATTGGAACGTGAAATATTTATGTATTTTCGCCATTATATTGGGCACGGCAGTGGAATTGCTAAACACGACAAAAACATGTTTTAGGTAGGTTCTACGATTGTAGAATTGTATTTTCAAAATTCTTTAGGCATGACGAATTACAAAATGTATGCACATGATCACTTTGGTCGAAACTTTTGCTTGGAATTATTTTGGAGGTTGAGACACAACATCTTTATTACTATCTAGACTCTAGAGTATACCCCTCATAACTACTGACGTTGAAATTACAAGCACAAATAACGGACTACCAAATTCGTGCACAAGTTAGCAAGTCGATGTAAAATACGGTCCACATACACACTTCGATGGCTTCGCGAAATAAACGCTGTGCGTTTCACATGCTGAGTCGAGCTCAAATCAATCGTGGCTGATGCGTATCAAATGTCCAGACACGATGCCATACCAGTATAATCAAAATTGTATGTTCACACCAATGGCGGTTTTGCTGATATTTGTTTCGGGTTAGATTGCATTAAGTTTTAACAATTTCTGTAGCCATACTTCTTGTTGAGTAGTGGGTGTAGTTTCCTTGTTCTATGTCGGCGTCTCGACGAACGCTTGAAAATGGCGTAGATCCAGTATCGGAACCTCATTGGACCGCCTGTGGATCCTGGAACAGCATTTCGTGAACTAAGTACTTACGTTTATTATCATGGATTTCTTTGTCTCTTAACTATTATGCTGATTTAAAATCTATTACTTGAGGCTGCCCAGAAGGCTTTGCACGAATAGTTTTCTTATACACTGATAAAATACTTAGATTTTTCAAATACTTTAAATTTCACATTCTGCCATCGACCAGACTTTTCCGCATGCATCGTCCATCTAGTGCACATATGTCTGAGTCACCGTGGGAAACTAGATCTGCACAACGCGAGATATAATCGATACACTGGCTGAATGACATATCGAATCATGTAATTGTATATCGTGAACCATTCGGACATGCCATGTTTTGAAATCGAAACTGCCCGCGCCGAGCTTCAAAACGTGTTCCGCCGGAAATAGTGGTTTACACGTCATTTTATACACGCCATCTAGATTGATAAGTTTCCGGTGATACGTTCTCGTTCAGATGCTATCTGTTTAATGTGCAACTTGTGATACATCAATCACCCTTTACTTCATTATGGTAGGCCATCCGGCCAGGTTAGCTTTCGAATAGTATCTTCCCCGAATGGCTCGATCTCGTAATGCTACTTCAATATTCAAACATCAAGATTCAGATAGCTAAATAAGTGGGCTAACAAAAAGGCAAAAGCAGCTTGCTTTTGTTTCCTCGTTTTCACCTCATTATATTCGAAATATGCAAATGGAGATATTATATATAGCATATCAGTTAATAATATTGCATTGTAAATGGAACAAAGCGTCTAATCCTGTTAATCATTCGTCAATACGCAGACATTGTCTCTGAACCATCTGACAGATACAAATCTGATGTGTACAAAAAAGCACTATTCCAACGAGATCGTTTAACCTAATCCATTAATCATTAATCAGAGGTGTCGACTGACCAAATGTCGGCTCGCGTTCGATTTGGACTGTCAATGTGTCTACGCACATGTTGTGTACCCGCATGACGATTCATTGCGTGTTTGTGAGCTTTAGGTAAGTATTGGGTAACACTGGAAATTAATTAAGACTTCTAATAATGCTCGCGGGCATATGATATGTAAAATAAATCAGAAGAATCATTATAATAACAAGTTTAAAACACTTTTTAAAATAATATATACTATAATAATATAACATCACACAAGTGAAATCAAAGAGTTAGGCACATGTGCACCTATTAGTACAACCACATTTCGCCAGTTATATTTAAGTCCCATGTAACAGGGGTGAGCCTATTGCCATCAGCGGGGCACAAATACTGACTCGTCTGCTACTGAGACACTCCAGCAGGCTTAGCATGACACTCTATTTCTTCGAAGAATAGACACGGCTCTTTCTATACAAAGTGACATTTCGTTTCTCAGTTTTTGACATCTCACCGTAGAAATCCTTCTACAATCTGTCATCTTGTCTTCCGTTTCTAACGATCTTTGTCTAGGTCTTTTTTTATGTAGAAAGATTTCTACGATGGAATGTCAAAAAAGGAGAAACGAAATGTCACTTTGTATGGTAAGAGCCGTGTCTATTCTTCGAAGAAATAGAGAGTGTCATGCTAAGCCTGCTGATGGAAAAACCACGAGTCAGTCCACTCTATTTTATGTTTCTATTAATTCAATTATTATGTGTCTTAATGCATCAAAGTCAAGAGAAAAAGCACAAATTGTCTCTTCCTTTTCCCATTGTTCTCTCGCAATTTCGCAATTATTCGTAAGAAAACATGTTTGGCAACATCCACTTGACGCGAAATCTCGCGGCCAAATTAAACATAGTCATTAACTGCTACCATAAAAGCAAATGATCGAGAAACATTTCCAAGTTATATTCGTAAATCTTATTTACGAGAGAGAGAGCCATTCTCATTATGGAATATTTTTAACAATAATATTAATTCGATTGCTACTTTGACATGTCTTCTGATAAAAAAATCCAAAGTAAGTTTTAGATTTAAACTGTCTAGAATGTTTATTAATTTCTCTATATCGCGATCGATTTATCTATAAACCATTTTTATTATATCTAGGATCAATTTTATGATTACGGCTCTTCAGTTTTATAACTAGCATTTATTGTCCGAGGCAGGTTTCTTGAAATTTATTCATGCTACGTCGCATTTGATGGGTAATAATGCCTTTTACAAAAAAAAAAAATGTATTCCTAGAGATGAGCTTAAAAAGGGCATGTAGACCAGTTTCATCCAGTTCATTGGTTCCTAGTTGTGACTGAGTACGTTCGTTCTGATGAATTGAGAATAATTGAAATAAATAGATTAAATCATTCACAACTATAGGAAATCGAAGGAACAAAATAATCAAATCCAATAAATTGAATCAGTTCAATTTACAAGCAAATGTGACCAATTTAGCGGCATCAATTGAGATTGTCTCCGATGATGATGATGTATGCAGGCACCCCGACGCCGACGGCGGACGATCAGTTTCCTGCGATCATTCAATTACATACAAGTTTATATGATTGTAAATGCGGGCTGGGCTGGATAAATGATGTTATACAAATCGCTAGGGGCCGAGATTACTGTAAATTGATACCACTCGTAGCTGGTAGCCGTGCATCACTTTATGTCTATCTACCAGTGTCTGGCGGACTACTGCGTATACATAAGACTAAACTCTTTAAAATGTAGATTAGATTTGAATTTCAAACTCGCAGTCTGCCGCTTGAAATTAATGCTAAAATCCTTTATCGAGTAGTTTACATGGAATCATTTCAACCCTTTTAGGTTTTACGAAAGTTTTGTTGTAAAATAAAGTGTGGCTACAATTCATAAGCATACAAGCTTGTGAATTTCCAGGGTAGCTTTGGTTATAATTATCTAAAAAAGCTTATGAATTTCCAGGGTAGCTTTGGTTATAATTAACTAAAAAGCTGTTGTAATCATCAGAGAAAGATATGCTCCCGGGATGTAATTATTTACTTAGTAATGAACAGGAATAAAACAAGCATTTAATGATTAAATATTCGTTTAAATCGGCGCAATTACGGCTCTGTTTAATTCGTGGCTTCCGTCGCAGTTTCCCCGGGTATCGGTTGGAGGTGCGGAGTTGGCCGCGGGCGGTTTGACATTACGTTCACCTGTAATCAAGTGGTGCCATTCTCGACCGTCTGCAGGCCACTGCACGCTAGTCGGTGCAGACCCATTTGTAACAGGATTCAGGCCGCGGGTAGGGTTGCCATATTTGAGGAAAATTGGTTACACAACACATTATTAGAAACAGGATTAAGAAAGGCAAAATAAATTGTTTTAAAAACCAATTATTGTACATGATTTATATGGATGATATACCTAAGTTTGCGTTTACAAAAGTAAAACATTTCAATCATTTCAACACTTGATTTTTGAATTAAGCCGCTGACAAGACGCAAATGACCAAAATAGGCTTGTCTTAAGAAAAAAAATTGCCAAATCTGTTTAGTTTGTGGTAGCGGAAAAATATATGTTAATTTTGAACATATTTCCCAGAACTTGGTGGTTACCAAAACACGTTTTGGAAAAAATCTCGATACAAACTAACGTTAAATTGAAATGAAATGATTTTATTTTCTGTAAGTAGGTTTATACAAACACTTTTACACGTCAATCATATTTAGAAAAAAACTAGATGAGCTCGGCGTTTCCTATCTGACTACTCTGAGAAGAAAGACCGAAACAAACTCAGAGGTCTCTTTTAAAGTCCAGACATAATCTTGGTCAGATCATGTGAAGACCATGTAGATTGGTGTCTGAAATGGTCTTTTGAGGGAAAAAAAACCACACAGATTGAGTGGACCTATCTAGTCAGTGCACGCATTTGTCAGTAATCGTGCAGCTCAACTCAGAACTTAAGGAGCTCAACGATTCGACGAACAATACCAAAGAAAGGACATTTGAGTAGGCCGCGTAAATGACTCAAACTGCCAGAATATAATTAACCTCTTACCTTGAGTTCTAATCCAAAATATCTGTATTAAATATCAATATACTTTACGTATTTAATTAATAATAAGAGCGTCTTATTTGAATGCAGAATTTGGTTGTTTTTTATTTTCGATTACTCAACTCAATTTTGAGTAAATATATAATTGCTTCATATTTTGCAATAAATTACAAGCGTTGTGTCATCGCGCTTGTCTTTCTTTTCTATGCAATCTGACAGTGACCGCGGTTTAGGTGTTGTCAGCGTCTCATGTCCCTTTGACACAGCAACCCTAGTAGCTGCACTGCAGCTCGACCGCCACCAAACGTAGCATTACGCTCACTACTGACAAGCTATTCTAAATTATTGCAATTTGTATGGATTTGCGTGGGACGATTTCGTGAGCTTTATGCATTACAATTTGTGGACTAATTCTACAAATTATAACGTCATGACTTCATGAGTTGAGATTGTCAATTCTATTGATTCGTTTACGCATGTATTAGACTTTATTAGGTGATGAAACACTTGCAACCATTTACATCTCAGCAGGAAACATGTGCTTTGTAGGGTTCCGTAGTAAACAAGGAACCCTTATAGTTTCGCCATGTCCGTCTGTTTGTCTGTCTGTCCGCGCTGAAGCCCAGAGACGCTTAGTACTAGAAAGCTGTAATTTCAAAAATATATCAAAAATATTGCGGGTCTGTCAACAGTATTTTTCGATTCAAGGGTCCTTTTGCGTAATATTAAGCTTTAAAGTGATAATTTTGTTAGTGATAATTTCATGTGTGTGTGTCTCCGCTTGCTAAATGGTTGTTTATGGAGATGTGAAAAAAATAATGGCAGTAGTACATATAATGAAATTAAAAGGAAAACTATCGCGGTTCGCGGCTAAGTAGGCTTTACAAGTTAACGAATTATAGGCGACCAACTTAAATTTGCAGTTGGAGAATTGACCGTGATGTATATCGATGTACATGTTTTGTACTGTGAACATGTTTTTCAACTACATGTAAATTTTTTTTTAGGATAATTTCATCCCTAACTACGGAACCCTTCATTGCGCGTGGTCCGACACGCGCTTGGCCGGTTTTTATTTGACATAAATTTTCATTCGACATTGCCGAATTAAAATGAAGCGGTTTGGTCACGAATTACTAATATCACAAGAAACGCAAAGCAAACAGCGACTCTGGGTTTCGTGAAATTTGGAAACTTTAGCGTTTGTGTTTTAACGATCGACAAGTGCTAATAAATTCATGTATGCTTTTTTTTCGTGACTGCGAAAAGGAAACTACTGAAGTATTCCTAAGAGGATTATGTATTTAAGCGAAAATATATAGAGTGTACAAGAGTAGCCGCGCTGCGGGACGTGTATAAATCCAGTGTACCCATTGTCCTGTCGCGCGCTCACAAAATTGCACTTTTGTTTTACCCGATCCAGAACAAACTCCCGTGGAGACGACAACGCGTATTTAACCCTAGAACTTTTTCTATTATGGCAACTAGTCACTTATGCAGTAGTATAAATAAATTCTTTTACTTATATGGCGGTCTAAGAAACATTGATTATTATCAGAAAAAATGAATCACTCAGAAGCTATCCAGTAAATCCGATTAAAATATACTGTGTATGTGACGTTGAGTGATAATACGGAGTATTATTATGGTAAGCATTCAGTATAAAGCGTGTGAAAAAGAAAGTCCAGTTAGTAATACTCACAGTTGTGTGCAGATGTTGTAGCCAGTTGTGTAGCCACACGCTATATTATGCACTTGTTGAAAGCTCCACGGATTCGTGTTCTTTTAGCCGTCGACCGACATCGCATTAACGTCGAATGTTTTACAATCCCCCCAACGTCGGATTTTTTATTTGCCTCCGCCGCCCGCGGGAAGTGCGAAATTCGCACTTCCCGCGGGCCGCCGTTTAGAACACAATAAGATAGAAATTAAGTAACAGTTGTTAACACGAGACGAAACCACTGATAGAATCTATAAAGTTTTCGGAAGGTCTCACATCAATATTGTTCAACCATAAATTGTTAAAAGCTCCGTAATCTGATTTGAATAATATTTCTTGATCGTAAACCAACGCGGGCGTTGGTAACAGTCGTGCACCAGGAACGTTTTATTACATGATTCCAATACTTTTATTGATCATCATCTATAAATCATGAACTATAAACGTTGGGACTATACTTACAAGGTGCAATGTATCACACCCGATATTCTTTTACCGATAAATCACAAGAGGTGGACGCTTATTAAAACACCCCCGCACAGTGGAACGAATGTATGGGAGCGGTTGGACGTAGACATGTCCGAAAAAAAAGAGTAAAATTATGCCAAACTAATGATGCCATCTTATTCGATTACTTAATGCCTTCATAACTTGTGGTGATGAATTTCTTCATAACTCCCATATTTCGGGAGTAATTTGAGAAAATGTGAAATTTTACTATGAAAATGAGTGTATCGAGCTCTCTCCCTCCTGATTCCGGGCTTGTTTCAAGTAGCGGTCTCTAATATCATAATGCTAATACTAAGAGCTATATTTAATACTAAGACACATAGTGCGCCAAATGTGCACTTTCTGGGATAAAGAGTGATGTTTATTTTATAACACAATTTTTTTATTTTTTGTTTATTTTGTTGATTAAAACCGTTTTTCTAAAGGTTTACCTTATTACAATAACATTTCTGAGCAGCCAATTAGAGAAGATATAAGCTAATTAGGATATATAATTAGGGACTTAAGGTTTACATATAAAACTGATGCACTAATGATTACTGATAAGAACATTGCTATTATTTAATTACTAAATGGCTCTTAATACACTAATTTAGCATGCATCATTTACTAATTATCACAATAACTAATTACCTTGCAATATTTAACAAAGGATACCTGGGATACCTGGATTTTATATAAATAGGTCACTATTAGTAACTTTAAAATCAGTGTTGATTTACACCTCGTTGTATCCAAGCTAATCTCGCAATGTATTTTCCAAATTTTAATACAAATCTTGATATTCACGTTGCTTTATGCGCACGCGCACATAAAGATTTACGCGACTTTAACTATTTGTTCAGTGTTTTAAAAGATAACAGTTGTGTTCAGTTATGTGAAAGTGCTGAAACAAGTTTAAAAGACTGGTGTCGTCGATTTTGCTACCGCATTTATGCAAAATGGACACAGTCTGGAAGAAGCACAGATAAGTTTCGGAAGAAACATGAGATTTGGCTACAGGTTGCAATTCAATGGCCGGAATTACAGAATGAAAATATGGAACCTTCTACAGAAAATATAAGTGACGTCATCGAGCCCATAATTTCTCCTGCTAAATCTGATGCTTCAACTTGTACACATCCTAGTCCTCGTAAATCTTTTGAGGACCTTAGTAACCGGCAAAAAAGAAGACGCACTGAAGATAGTCTTTCATGCAGCAGTAGCAGCGCTGAAATTATGTTTTCGGCCGAAAGGGCGCTTCAAAAGGCAGGACAAAGCGATACAGCTTATGTTATGAAATACTTGACGGAGAATCCAGAAGAGGCCTCAAAAATCAAAGCCTTCATTGAAGGTAAATCAATTCAGGTACGGGAAATATCCCCTTTGAAGGCATTGGCTCTTTATGTATCGATGAACTTATCGAAATGGCGCTATAACACTCTTCGGGATTTCAACACTCAAGAAGGAGCTCTTCAATACCCGAGTTACTACATGTTGGTTAAAGAAAAAATTAAGTGCTATCCGGCCAAAGAAGATCTCACAGTTACAGAGAGCTCTGCAAAAATCAAATTACAAGCCTTGATGGATTTAACCTCAAGAAGACTTATTAGGTCGTTAGAAACCCCTGTTGATCCCAATCAACAGCTCGTATTGACCAGCAAATGGGGTTTTGACGGATCATCTAGCCAAAGCATTTATCATCAAAGGACGAGTGAAGATGAGCAAATCGATCTTGCTAGTAATTTTATGATTAGTCTTGTACCACTGCGGCTCGTCTCAAAAGGTGTAACAATTTGGGAAAACGAGCGACCATCTTCCACTTCATTTTGCCGGCCAATATTGTTTAAGTTTATAAAGGAAACCAAAGAAAATGTGCAGAGAGAGATGGCTGAAATCGAAGCAGAGATTGAAGCCTTAACTCCATCCACCATCACTGATGGAATTAGTGTCAAACACCAACTGCTGTTGACAATGATTGATGGTAAAATTCATTCCATTATATCCAATACAGCAGCTTCAGTGTGTGACATATGCAAGGCTTGTCCTAAAGAAATGAATAATTTAGAGTTAATCAAAGATAAACACGCAAACGAGGACATGTATAAATATAGCTTAAGCACCCTTCACGCTTGGATTCGCTCAATGGAATGCTTATTACACATTTCCTACAAATTAGACATAAAATCATGGCAAGTAAGGGGTGATATAGCAAAAAGGCAAGTTGATGACAGGAAGAAAAGAGTTCAAGAGGCTGTAAGAAGAGAAACGGGCTTACTTCTCGATGTTGTGAAACAAGGCAGTGGATCCACCAACAATGGCAACTCGGCAAGGAGATTTTTTGAAAACTACACTAAATCTGCTGAACTGACCGGAATAGATGCTATGCTTTTAAGAAAAATCTGTGTGATCTTGCAGTGTATTTCATCAGGAGAGAAGATCAACGTAACTAAATTCCGAGAGTTCTGCTTTGATACTGCTAAGCTTTACGTGGAGTTATACCCATGGTATTATATGCCTTCTTCACTTCATAAAATTTTAATGCATGGGCCAGACATAGTTCAGAACATGTCAATTGTGCCCATTGGTTTTCTATCCGAAGAGGCATCTGAGGCTAGAAATAAAGATTTTAGAAAATATAGAGAGGGGCATTCTCGAAAGCATAGCAGTATCTCATGCAATGAAGATATTATGCACAATCTTTTACTGTCTTCTGATCCACTTGTTACAAGTATCCGTCCAAAAGGAAATAAGTTTGTAAAAAAATCTTCTTTTAAGGAATTTTATGAGCTTACGGATTCTGAGAAAAGTGATATCGAATTTGTTAACATAAATGATTTAGCGGACATCGATTCTGAATTTGAATTAATTGATGATGATGATGACGAAGATAATTAAATGATGTTATTGTTTTAAAATGTGTAACTTAGTAAATTAGAGCTTACATCTTAATTATTTATTGTACTTTTAATGAAACTAGGTAATTTATTATCAACTTACTTAAAAGTCATACTCTCATCAGTTCTTGTGAATATTTTTGTTAATATATATTTCTGTATATATATAATATATTTATAGACCTCTTAATAAGTCTGTCTGCGGTTTAAAGTAAATACAAATGGGGAAAAAACGTTTTTTTTTTTAAATTTTCATTTCCTTTTATCCCAGAAAGTGCACATTTGGCGCACTATGTGTCTTAGTATTAAATATAGCTCTTAGTAATAGCATTACGATATTAGAGACCGCTACTTGAAACAAGCCCGGAATCAGGAGGGAGAGAGCTCGATACACTCATTTTCATAGTAAAATTTCACATTTTCTCAAATTACTCCCGAAATATGGGAGTTATGAAGAAATTCATCACCACAAGTTATGAAGGCATTAAGTAATCGAATAAGATGGCATCATTAGTTTGGCATAATTTTACTCTTTTTTTTCGGACATGTCTACGTCCAACCGCTCCCATACATTCGTTCCACTGTGCCCCGCCTTGGTGCATCAAGCTCTCGCGCACTGATCATAACGTATGAAGAAAATCTAAACTTTATTTTTAACTTGAATTTATTACCCAATAAAACTACAGCGACGGAGAAAGCTCTAAGCGTGTTGGGTATCTCAAAAGAGCGAGATTTATCCTTTCTGGGAAGGCAGCCGCGGCCGACATGTGTGCGGAAATGTCCTGTTTACTTTCCGTTTTCGTATTCGGACAGTGCCTTTTAAGTCTCTTGTTTATTGCGCTCTATGTACGGGTAACAAGGGATTTTGTAACTCGACTATTTCTGGCAGACAATGAATTTGTATCGGGTTACCATCGGTGGCTGGATATCTGAAAGCGGACGTTGAGTTTTATATTAGCATACACGTCTGTGCTGCGCTATGACATATTTGTAGTGCTTTGTTGGCTTCGATAGATAACCGACGCGATCGGCTGAATAAAGTAAAACTACGTTTAATTTATTTTATATGGTAATACGGCACGCGGTCGGCAGCGGTTCAAAGCGAGCTCTTAATAAGGACGTGTCCCCTTAATTCTCGTCGGTGTGGTCACTAACATTCCTACAAGGGTTTGCTCTCTACATTTATGTGAGTTCGATGTTCGTTTTTCTCGTCGACCATTTCCCACCTCGGTCTGTCCTCGGGAATTTAAACAAGCGCACCGATTTCAATCGCGTACCATTGGGACGCGTTTTATTTCTACAGTCGCCGTCAGATATATTGTAGCAGACAAGGTGACCAAATACTTCTGAACAATTTAAAATGTCAATAAGTTCCATACACTACAAGTTACCATTAATATCTGAACATTCATTACTTCATTAATATCTGAGCAGATGCTTGTCAATAATTTCTATACAAACAACGAACCTAAAATATCTGAACACTTACAACGTCAAGTGTATCTGCGCAGACAAACACTGAGCTTACTTAATTCGTTACTGCGTGATATAAAAGACGAACCAAAAACGACTATTGACTTGACTATCTGTGGTAAGTCCAGTCATTTGGTAGTTTAACCTGGAAAGTTTTTAAACTGGCGATTTTATTGAAGTCGACGTGCTCTCTTCGAATTTTCACATTGTCCCCAGAGTTCTACCGCAAAGGCATACATGACCATCCCATGAGATGGCAGAAATGAATATACAATGAGGGTGAATACTATAAAAAATAAATATATTTTCCCTTAAAAACAATGTTTGAATTTTTCAGTACAAAACGGCAATTTCATATTTATTAGCAAAAGAGTTCCTATATATATTGTATTTATAGCAAAGTTGGAAGCACTTCCTACTGCAATTTTTCCTCAACTGCTCAGATATCTAAGACCTACCCCATCTGCGCAGATACACTTGACGTTGTAAGTGCTCAGATATTTTTGGTTAGTTGTGTGTTTAGAAATTATTGACAAGCATCTGCTCAGATATTAATGACCTAATGAATGTTCAGATATTAAGGCGCTGACAAGACCCAATTGACGAAAATAGGCTTCTCTTAAGAAAAAAAATTGCCAAATCTGTATAGTTTGTGGTTGCGGAAAAAATATATGTTAATTTTGAACATATTTCCCAGAACTTGGTTGTTACCAAAACACGTTTTGAAAAAAAATTCTCGATACAAACTAACGTTAAACTAACCTCATACCTGGAGTTCTAATCCAAAATATCTGCATTAAATATCAACATACGTTACGTATTTAATTAATAACAAGAACGTCTTATTTGAATGCAGAACTTGGTTGTTTGTTATTTTCGATTACTCAACTCAATTTTGAGTAAATAAATAATTGCTTCATATTTTGCAATAAATTACAAGCGTTGTCTCATCGCGCTTCTCTTTCTTTTCTATGCAATCAGACAGTGACCGCGGCTTAGGTGTTGTCAGCGTCTTAATGGTAACTTGTAGTGTATGGAACTTATTGACATTTTAAATTGTTCAGAAGTATTTGGTCACCTTGTCTGCTACAATATATCTGACGGCGACTGTACGTTTGAGCGACAAAAATCACATTTCCACTGCGACAATTCAAAAAGTACGCCGCCTTTGATTCTGTTCATTTCTTTCTTTTGCTGCGTCTTTTATGTATTTGATGATGCATTCTTGTACATATTTATGCTACCATAAAATTAGGGCGTTGAACTGGACCGGACATTGTCTTTTGTAAAACTATACAGTAATTTTAAATTTCACCTCTATACTTTAGAAAAATACCTACACCTGTCCTCTTATATATTCACGAGCCGGGAGAGCCTACCCTAGCCATTGTATAAAATCTGGTTTATAAAAATATGTCCTTGCATTTCTTATTGCATATGGTCGGTCGTGTCTTTGTTTTATTTTTGAAGTGGGCATTGTGCGATGGACAGCGGATTAACAAGAGCGTCGGCGCCAGGGCGTGCGGCTACGGCGGCGGCTGAATAGCAAATGCGACTTGGTGTGCGGTGCCCTTATCTAGATGCAAGCTCGGTGCGCGCGCGCCGCTCCCGTGCAGATGCGCCCGATTGGTCGCATTAACATAACGCCGCGATGCCTGTTTTTATAAATCCACGAATTCATTGTATATGTACTTCTCTTTTGTAATTCATATTTTGTACTTTTTACTTACGCTCACATAAATCTGTGTAACTTAATACTTAGCGGGATTAACCCTGTCTCCGTCCGCTGGCTAATTGACACAGGGAGAGCGTTGTGCCTTCAAATTGTGTTCAAATATTAGCCATGTGGACGTGTAAAGCGCACAGTAAACACGTTGGTTCGTCCGTCTGTTTGTTGAGTCCAATGAGCCCAGGCGGACTGTTTGCCCCGGTTATCTGTGCTGTGCGTGATCTCGGCACGGACGGGTATACTTCTTCCCGTGGGTTTTCTTTTGTCTTCCATATAAGGTGTGCAATCTGAACGTGAGATCAGCCTGGTTGCTCGTTGACACGTAGCTGCTATTAACGAGATGTCGATACCAGTGTGCTGGTTGTTAAGATCACGCTTTGTTATTCTACAACTTTTTGGAAATTTTGAATTTCCAAAAAGTTGTAGAAGTGAGTGCTTTTAAAATCACTCATTTGTTTTTCTAAACTGGACGCGTATGTCCAGCAAGTGGGCGTCTTTCGTCTGAAATGATGATAAAATTTGACAAGGATTTGTAAGACTGCATAATTTTATTAATAGTATAATTATTTTTGTTTTGTTTCAGGTATGTACAGTGGCACTGGGCCCTATCACCAGCTATATTTTAGTAAAGGTATTAAATTCAATTATTTCTACACAAATTGTTATAGCCGCTGTTAGCAGTGAATTTCAGTGCCACACCTTTACCAGTTGCCGACACTTTATGTTCCGGATCTATTAATTTATTCAAGTATAGACTAATCAACTAATAAATTTGTTCATAATACTTGTTCATAATACATATCATTTACACTATTAACGTTATTTGCTAGAAACGTCATGCTGTTATTTAAATACCAAAGTCGATATATCAATAAGTATTGCCTTATAGGTTTTTGTTTCACAATTCTTTGGTATCTCGGCATTATTTTTCACGTTCTTTATGATAATCATGGTTGATGTGTAATGACTGTAATGAGCTGTTTTTTTTTCCTTGTAAACATTTTTGAGAGAACTCCCGAGATATATCTAATTAAAGGTAAAATAAAAATTCCTAGTAGGCTTGCCCACTTTTTGCTGCAGTAGAATGTTAAGCCGGTGCATGTGCTAATGGCTAATGTACGTTAATTGGCAAGCGAACGAAGCCGGGAGGCAAGTACTGCCAAGTTAGGGATGTCGTCCATTCACCGCCCCGCCTCACCTCGACCGGTCGCCTTCTTTAATATCTTAAACGGAGTTGCCATATATAAAAATAACGACTTTAACGCCAAACAGCAGGGTATCGTTAGGGAATAGTATAACGAGAAATACATAATCTATCCCACGACTTTCTCACGCTAAGTTTTATATAAACCAGTTGGAATAGATTAGCTCTAATACCAGCTAGACGCATACGTACGACATAATGTCAAGACAATGTTGCTTGCTTGGATCAAAGACATATATGACGCTGGAGGAGCGTCGAGACACTCGGGCGTGCCTTACCTAGGGTTGCCATCTCTAAAATTTGGCAACCAGGACAAAAAGCGTAATACCCCGGACTTTGGAGCCCAGAACCCGGACACGTCAACAGATTTTTTATTTTTTTATTTAGTTAGTATAATAAAAAATAGTTCAAATAGTCATAAATAGTTTATTTGTTTATTTTCAAACAACTTAATCAGTGACAACACAGAATCTTGTTATAGTTTTGAGAAACCTTTTCAGAATAGTAGTATACTTTTCACAATCATAAATTATTATTATTTAAGTTACAACTTATAAGAGCCCATTTCAGTATTCGCGGGGGCCACAAGTAGGTTATCAGCGCGGCGTGGAGTCGCGCTGCCGCCCAGAGGCGACCAAAAACTAGAAAAAGTCAAACCCGGACTACAAATGAAACCCCGCCCGGACGCTCCCCGGATGCCCTCTAAACTAGGACAAATCCGGGGAAACCCGGACGGATGGCAACCCTAGCCTTACCCAACTCTGATTAGAAAGGTGCGCTGTGGGCGGGGTCAAATGTCAGTGCTGTATGTTGTGGTCGGGTGCTAATCTGAAGAGACCACTGCACAAATGTAACTCGACCACTGATCAACGAGACAAAGTAAAAGGGACGGGGTATTAGCGACGGAGCTATGAACAAACCACAATTTGTTAAAGGACGTACGCAAAATAAGGTACTTACAAAATGTCTTAACTTTTTCCTATAATGCTATGCGAAAACACATTTTTTTAAAGATAGCAGCCGATTGTTTCTGATAAAATTTCTTGCGATGAGTTTGTTATGTTGATATGGCTGTTGATAGATTTTTTCGCGGAAATTGAATCATTGTCTCTGGGTTTTATACATGTTAATTTTGATAGCCACCTGAACATGTCTGCCTTATTCACGTATTAACCACTTTAGAGAGAACACAAAATTATTCTCGTAATAAAAATGCATTTTAACCCTGCAGGCGTCATCACACTTGAATACGGTTTCCATAAATTCCGCCAACTTTATACCATGCAAATACGCGTGCATTTTTTCAAGCTAACCATCTCATTACAGTTGCGAGTCACATAGTAATTGTGTCCGGTTCACCGATACCGTTGTATACGTAAATAACATTGTTCGGTAAATGGGTACTCTCGCTCGAATGGGCCCGAGTTTTTTTTTCATCGATTCTCTCGATTGAAGCATCGACACCGTTCGATTGTGTTGCTTCGGACAAAAAGCTGCGCGCTTTCTTACAGCCAATAGGTAATCTATTGTTACCGCAAGTTGAATGCCTGGTCTGGTGAGGTTTCCGTGATAACCATTGTAGCTTTGTTCAAAAATGTCCTTCTCAAGTTTAACATGATTGTGTGAATTGTAACAATTATTCCAACTGTGTCGTCTGGCAAGATTGAATTGTCCTGGTATCGTTACACGTGTCGGAGAAATTAAGGTGGAGATTATATAGTATCTTTCGTAATCGAATAAGTTGATAACACTACTTGTTCAGTGCCAATCAAATAATTTTGTTTCGCTTCTGAGTTGCTCAAGGGACCATCGTAATCAAGTTTATCGAGTAGTATTTCCGCGTATTTCCAAGAACTCTCCTCATTATGAATGAAGGAACTGCTCGCTTGCTAATTAACGACCACTTCCTTTAATCTCAGTAGACTAGCAATGTCGACAGCACGCGGGTGAGTAAGACCATTACATGCATCGATAATGTCAGAAATAATATGGAGTCGCCAGTTTACATTACAGGTTCAATATAAAACTATACGCACACGAGGGTCTCCTCTTAATGAGTGTAAAGTAATAATCTCGTCGATTTATAAATCGCAGGGCTCCATAAATAATTCCAAGTTTCAAGTTTGCCTACAAACATCATTAAATAACTCGTCCTTCATTCCGCTCACGACACGCGCTGGATAAGCACTGTTTGCACTTTTTCTTCGAGATGATCATGGAATCTTATTTTATCTTGACAGGTATTTAGCATAAGCTATGCCGTTTTAAATGCGTTGTTTTATTGGCTTAGCGATAGCAGGCTTCGGACTGCTGGAACGTCTTGTAGGATTACCTTTTAGACTGCTGTCTGTGCTGTGATTGATATCACTATCAACCACAGCAATCGATCTCACGATCGATTTTGCTTGCTTGCCAATTTGCCTGAAGTAACTTGTTGATACTTTATTTGACCTCAATAGGATTGCCTCTGATGACATGAGCACTTTTTAAAAGCGGGGTGTACTCTTCCTCTCACCTTAGGACTCTTGTCTTTGATTGATGCGTCATCGTGACTCGATAGTGTACCCTGCTCAACGACCTCAAGAGAGATTACAGTCGCAACTAATCAGATTAAATTATGCCATGTTAAAATCATGTAATATTCAAGGTGATACGAATATTGTCACCATTATTGGACGTTAGAAAGGCAACATGCCAGGCGAGTCGTGCCGGCCCACTCACGGAACTATTTCAGGCATTCGAGCCATTCATACTAATGCCACAAGTATTGTTTTTTGACACGCAGATTTGAATAGATAAGCTGATTGAAACACGATTAGAACAACAGTTGGTGGGACTGGTTTTGTAAGTAATCAAATAAAATAGGATTTGTATAATGTGTACATCCTATTTTATTATTAATATTATAAATGCGAAAGTTTGTAAGGATGGATGGATGGATGGATGGATGTTTGTATGTTTGTTACTCTTTCACGCAAAAAGTACTGAACGGATTTGGATGAAATTTGGCACACAGATAGTTTATAACCAGGAATAACACATAGGATACTTTTTATCCCGATATAACGGGGTCAAAACTTATGCGGGTGAAACCGCGGGGCGCATCTAGTTTGAAATAAATGACAAGTTGTTGGATATGTAATGAAGTAACTACATGTTATTATACTGAAGTGCCCCTTATCTTAAATTAAAGATAATGATTAGGTTCAAATTCTAATTTTTATTGCATAACACATGTGTTTTACCAGGTCTTAATAATATTTATAAATTTCACATGAACCCTGTCGGGCACAACTTACAACTTAATAAATCCGGCCAAGTGCGTGTCGGACCACGCACAATGAAGGGTTCCGTAATTGGGATTACTTGAGATGAATTTATCCCAAAACAAACTTAACATTGTAGTTGAAAAACATGTTCTCCCATACATCTATATGTATATGCCACGGTCAATTCTCCAACGGCAAATTTAAGTTGGTCGAGTATTACTCGTTAACTTGTAAAGCCCACTTACCTGTGATAGTTTTCCTTTTAATTTCATTATATGTACTACTGCCATGATTTCAAATCTCCATATTCAACCATTTATCGGGGGGGGGGGGGGGGGGGGACCTAACAAAAATTTGCACTTTAATGCTTAATATTACGCAAGAAGATCCTTGAATCGAAAACCGGTATTCACAGACCTGCAATATTTTTGAGCGACCGGTCCAACGATATTCTACACCATGCGGTAGACGAGAAAAGAAAAACATCCCCACATTACGTGCAAGGGAGGTAGGTACCTTAAAAAAATTGTTTTTCCAAGATTTTATTTTAGCACTTTCTCGGCCTGATTAATATGTATACCTATGCCAAATTACAGCTTCTAGTACTAACTGTCTCTGAGCTACAGGGGGGACAGACAGACAGACTGACATGGCGAAACTATAAGGGTTCCTTGTTTACTACGGAACCCTAAAAATTTAATAGTAGCATGTTTCAAAATAAATAAAATTAAATAGGAATTAAAGTATTGTTGTCAGGTAGATATTATTCCTTTCCTTTAGTTATGTTAGAATGACGTGCAATTTAACGAGGAACAAATTACTGTTCTTCATTTTCAAATGGAAGTAAAAGTTTTATTCCTGTCCTTTTATTCACGAGTTTCTTTTTACAATTATAATCACAGAACCGAAATTGGTCGCCTCGAATGCCTCGATTAATGTGTCAAACATTACCACGTCTCCTCTAATTTCCGTGATTAGTTCCGAACAATTATATTCGTAGACCATCAATTGATTGATTATTATTTTATATCTGTGACAAACCGTAGATTGCACGAAGACATTTTTTTTATCCCAAAATGATAAACAATAGTTATTTGTGTAACAAGAGAGCAAAGTTGGTTTTTGCTTCGAGTTTTGATTTTGAATCCCGAGTAAGCGAAGGATACGAAAAGACACGAGATGCAAATAACTTTGGTCTCGTGTAACACATACAACTTTTCGCCTCAGCAGCGAGAATAAAAATTTTGAACCCGCTATTTTTTAAAGATGAGTTCTGAAACTGCACCTGCGGTATTGTCACTATATTAAAGATTGAAAGAACTATGGATAATTATGTAGATACATGATAAACCTCGTATTTTTTCTTCAACATTCTCTTCATTTGATATGAAAATAAGACGTTTTTGTTATTAAGACGCTGACAAAACCTAAACCGCGGTCACTGTCTGTTTGCATAGAAAAGAAAGAGAAGCGCGATGACACAACGCTTGTAATTTATTGCAAAATATGAAGCAATTATCTATTTACTCAAAATTGAGTAGAGTAATCGAAAATGAAAAACAACCAAGTTCTGCATTCAAATAAGGCGCTCTTGTTATTAACTAAATACGTAACGTATGTTGATATTTTGGATTAGAACTCAAGGTAAGAGGTTCGTTTAACGTTAGTTTGTGTCGAGATTTTTCTTTCAGAACGTGTTTTGGTAACAACCAAGTTCTGGGAAATATGTTCAAAATTAACATATATTTTTTCCGCTACCACAAACTATACAGATTTGCCAATTTTTTTTTCTTAAGAGAAGCCTATTTTGGCCAATTGGGTCTTGTCAGCGCCTTAATTAAATACGTAACGTCTATGTTGATATTTGATACAGATATTTTGTATTACAACTCAAGGTAAGAGGTTAGTTTAACGTTACTTTGTATCGAGTTTTTTTTTTTCAAAAGGTGTTTTTGTAACAACCAAGTTCTGGGAAATGTGTTCAAAATTAACATATATTTTTTACCACAAACTATACAGATTTGGCAATTTTTTTTTCTTAAGAGAAGCCATTTTGGTCAATTGGGTCTTGTCAGCGCCTTAAGTCATAAATAAAAGAGCATGTCAGTTTAAAAGAACCAAGTAGAAGTTCAACTTTTTCGATTTTTGTGAGTAGACCCAGCACTGTTCTCGGCATAAAAAAATGTTAAGTCTCACACTGCTGGCAGCGAAATCGATTTCTGTTCAGTGTCTTTAAACAGCAAAACCTGCTTGTTTAAGGTGCTGAAACGAAAAACTTATTTCTTCACCATCTATGCAGGAAATGAATATTGAATGTTACTTAAAGTTAAGAACTGTAAAACTATTTGCATATACTGATGTTGAGATTACATATCTAAAAGCTAATTAAATTAATGTTTCAATAACATAAAATAAGCCACGATGTATTATTATGCAGTGAACCTAAATTGAAATCAGTATTTAACCTCTACTCACTGAACTGTTAAAGATTTAATAGACGCAGAACAACATTACAGTACTGGTTTCAGGGAGCGAACATGCTGTTTAGGCTAGCGTTTTTATTTCTTGGCAGTTCTCATAGTTTCAGCGTTACGAATGCGTTACTGCATTTGTGATGGTTGACCTATACTGTTAGTTTATTAACAAATAGAATTGTTAGTTCCCCTTCCAAAATATCTACCGTGAAATTTTAGCTGTATTTACGAGCTCATGGTAATAAAGCTCACAAACTTATTGTCTGGTTGGTGTTTGTCAATGACGAAATTCCTTTAACTAATTTTATGCTTGGGTCGCATCCGCTCTAACTTCTACTCTGGGTTTTCCGTCTAAGACGTTACCTACTAGCAAACCGCTCTACAGATGTTTTACCTATCTGGTGCCAGGCCAGCTGTACGTAACTACGCGATCTATATTACCGTCCGTGGCCCTTTATCAAAATATGTTGCGGCCCTTTTTATCTGCCTGTAGCGACGCTCAAAATGAGGGTATTATTTTTATTACAAAATAAATAAAATACCTTCCTTTTTTTTGGGTCGGAAATTATCAAATAACTTTTCCCGGTCTGGGCGGAACGGGAGGCGTGTCAGACTCTTACTGACTAAAACCCACCCGTTTTCCTTCCGTTGCCTGTGTTGCCTGCGGCCACGGTATCCCTTTCGGACGTTTCCGACCCCTACGGAAAATAGCATCCTTAGTCGAGACCTTAAGCTGTCATTCTAATGTCTTATTAAGAGAATCCAAGAGCGAGCGAGACGAGCTATACTGATTCGGGATTGGTAAAGATTTCATTGGAATTTTATTAAGACAATGCAACAGCGAGCGAAGCCGAGAGAATCCTGACTTGGATAGGTTAGATTTTCTGTGTGATTTTACTAAATGAATGTAAAAGCTGGAGATTTGGACCGTGCCTTAGCTTGAAGCCTTACTAAGCTATAAACAAATCACGATAATTTTCATATTTTCATTAGGTATTCATTCATTACGGGCTCCTCATCTATAAGAATTTGAGTTTTTGGATAATATTGTACGATATTTTGCTTACACACCTGGGGGTCCCCGTATCATTGATACGGCGGTAGCTACGCCCCTGCGCTGAATCCAATGGAGAAACATTAGAAGCATTAAGTTTCGCACATGAGTTCCTTCTTAACGAAAGTGAACACTAAGAAAGGATTAAATAAAAACATCCTATCCATCTTGAAAGGGTTAAAAAGGTAATGAAAGTTTGTATGGAAGTTCGCAACTTTTGGTGATGGCAAATCCCAGTCGGCGCACGGCCCGTTCAGCAGCAAATAAATTCATATAACCTTAAATCATAGTCCGCTCCAATGCCACAGTGATCCGACCTGAACAGAGGTGCGGAGAGCAAGCTCAGCGGCGGGCGACAGAGCGTGTCATGATCGACCGCGGATCTAGACCACAGCGCCTATCGTGGTATAGGCCAACATGTTCTAGTCGAGCGTGCCCTAGCCAGCCTGGCCCACTGCGAGCGTTGAACCTGATGCGCCTCAATGGACACGGATTAGGTACCAGACGAGCGGACGCGAACTATCAATCGGTCGGTGTGAACAGTGTTATAAACTTAGAGGTGTTACTTTTCAAAAGGTTTTGGCATTTGGCAGAAACCAAGTGGATTGTGTTTAAGGATCTGGCGGCCTGCATTTTGGGAAAAAGGTTTTGTTGTTGGTCATGATTTTTCAGACACTTTATAAAATGGTGTCATAAATCCCTTGCACTTGCAGTCATTCCAAAATTAGTATTTTCTTTATCAGAATCTCATAAACTTCTCGAGAAAACTTTAAACGTAGCGTTCGTAGCATAATTAGCCTGTAATGTTCCTACTGTTGGAACACAGGCCTCCTCTTTCTGTGAGAGGTGTGTAGTAGCTCGCAATCCACCACTCGAGCCCACTGCGGGTCGGTGGATGTCACATGTCTTCGATTTTTTTTTATTCTAGGACATGCCGGTTTCCTCACGATGTTTTCCTTCACCGTTTTGAGAGCAGTGGTGATGAAATAATTTACACAAACTAAAGTGCCTGCTTAGGTTCGAACCCACCACTAATAATACTAGTAAGTCGCGGCCGTTACCATTGGGCCACCACTGCTCTGCTCACAGCTTTCGTAGAAAAGTAATGAATTATCTAGATACAGTTGGAGTTCATCAACTTCTTGATTGCTATCGTATTATTAAGTTGTTTTCTCTTATGCATTTTAAAACAAATTAAACATAGAACACTCGGTGAAACTCTGTAAAGAAGATTGAGAATAAAATTAATTGAATGCAATGAAATTGATCAGTGATCACTGGCATTTCGTTTATTTGCGCAATCTTTGTAATCTGTTTACTTTTACTTAGGTATGTAGAAGGTGTGAAGGCTGTGAAATCTATCAGATATCTTGTCACAGTATAGGTATAGTAGCATAAGGAACAGGGTGTAAAGTCCACTCATCCTCCATAGAAAAGGGAGGATCCTCCGACCAGACGGGTGTCATGTCTGTTGGGCAAGTGCCTGACGGTTGGTGTAGGGATGTTGTATAATTATGCTAGTTGCTCGGTAAACTCTGCTTGCGCGATGCAGGATTTGGCGTGACGTCAGTCTGTTGCGTAGTTCGCATGTGGCGATGTAGATGCCGCTACATCGGGTTCAAGTTTGACAACTTCAGACATTTACAAAACACGATGCTCCAAATTGTTGTTGCGTCTTGCATTTTTTTAAACCATATTCCCGTCTAGATTTTACCAAAACACACGGTTAAAACCTCGCATTTCTAAGATGTCTCAGATGTGAAATGTCTACAAAATTGGTGTGAAATAAATTGCCTCGTTTACAGAGAAAACATCGCGATTACAAAAAGTAAGTTGACAGGGTTAGAATTAACCGCCCGTCCGTGGTACGTGTTCAAAGAATTCAGTCTTTGTTGTCGTTCTACAAAACGCGCCACGGAATTCTTAAAAGTTCTATCGAGGTGAGATCTTCAGGGTCATCACTTGGACACATCTTAAGAGCTAAATAACGAGCTCCGTTGAATTTCATTGCACATTTTGTGTTCTTTTCAGTTCATAATTTTGTAGCTAAGTCAGCTTAATATTTCCCTTTTCATATCGTCCTGTTATCTTCATTGGTATTTTTAGCTTTGAACTCAAGCAAAACTATTGATTTCTATTTTGCCGGAATTGTTCTGTACTATATAAGATATTTTTATCAAAAATCGATTTGTTAACATATTTTTTAGGGTTCCGTACCTCTAAAGGAAAAAACGGAACCCTTGTAGGATCACTTCGTTGTCCGTCTGTCTATCAGCCTGACAAGACCCTTTTTCTCTGGAACGAAATCAAGTTGAAATTAATATCAAATAGCAAGGTCTCACAGCAGAAGTAAAGGAAAAGATCCGAAAATCGTTGATGTGTAGTTTATCACATAAAAAAAAATATTTTTGCGATTACAAATTTACATTTGCAGTTGGAGAATTGACCGTGACGTATATCGATGTATGGGAGAACATGTTTTTCAACTACAATATTAAGTCTGTTCTTGGGATAAATTCATCTCAACTACGGAACCCTTCGTTGTACGTGGTCCGACACGCACTTAGCCGGTTTTCTTTTATTGTGATTCTGTATTTGTCACGACCTCTAAAACATTCGTCGAGATCCGAGTCGCTCGTGCTCGCGCTTCCACTTTTTGTTTGCCACACGGTCGTCGCGCCGCCATCTTTCCGAGAACTGTCGCATTACAGAAAAAACCTCACCCGAATACTCAGTCGCGGTCGACAAAGGTGTGAATATAATTAATGGTTTATCAAAGGATCCGCCTACCTACTAAAGTTCTGCTCGTTGCAACTGATTTGGACGTAAGCTTATTTAAGACCGACTCCCGAATTTTGATTCCTCAGTTTTTTACTGCACCAGACGAAACATAACGTCATTAGCCGTTCCGAATATTATTTTGTCCTACATCAATCAAGATACGGTACCGTTTTGAAAATTTAATTGGACTGCCTATAAATCTTGAATATGAAACGAGTCTGATTTCATCGCTGCACATCGGTATCTGTGAGCTCTAACAACGTCATTAGTCGACACCTTGGCTGCATAATTTTATATCTGTCACATTTGTCGCGGTTATCGTCATATTTCTTGAGATAAAACCGGCTATTTCTGTGTACCTATTACGTCTGCTCTATCACACTTCTCATGTTGTGACGAAGCTTGGGTTTAGTTACCTGTAACTGGATCGTTTAGTGGTCTGAAGTATGCGTGACGTCGCATACTTCAGACCACTAAACGATCCAAATTGTCATACTAAACCTCTGGCTAATCTCAGCCATAATTTACTAACGTTATTTTAAATGAAGCACATCTCTTGCCGTCGGATTATTCTATAATGCTGTCAAATGTAAGTTCCTATTTTAATCTGGGCGTGCTTAGACTTTGCTTCATATTGCATTTTTGCGTGGGGAATGTCGACCTTGCTTCACGCAATTTGCGTTGGCAGACTGGCTTTGCGGAGTGAGTTCCAGTGTACCCATTAACGTTGGTGATTGCGCCTCCTGCGACAATAGAATGAGGCATTGTCTTCTCGGTGTCAGTGGGCTGATTACCTGGAATCATCGTCGTCGGGTCAATGGCTCAACGAGTGAGCAGCTCTAATTACCGTGATCGTTACGGTGTTATTATGGCCGCCTTAACCCGATAACCTACGTGTCCGTTACGTTTTATGTTCCTTATGGACATACGTGCTCTCGAATTCTCCAGTTGCCAGCCAATTATGTTTATCGTATGTGTACATATATCTTCCTTGCAGGTTTACTAGATTTCAGAGATGCTTTTTGTACATTCTGTATCTTGAATTTTTCTTTATCCTCGTATAAAATATGTTTTTTTTTTCTCGAAACTAATCCATCGTGCGGCTGCGTAATAAATGTCTTCTATATCTTTTCTTATACATATTATGTTTGATATTTATTTTGTTATATGTTGGTCATTAAAAGGAACCTTTTATTTACGATCCGCACCAAGCCCGAGCTATACAATAGCATCTCAGGTATATGGCAGGTAGTTCTTTATGTTAAGCGAAGGTTCTCAAAACGGACGGTGCGGACCATTGTCAGTTGTTGAATCTGACGACACCGTGTCTGCCAGATGCGATGTCCTATTGTCAGAACCATGAGAAAAAGTAGATTTTCTAAGAAATCTCCAGTTTCGTTGCACATGTGCGTTGCTCAGGGATGCTGTACCTGCACCCACAGCTCGTAAAATGGTACCTTTTGTGGAACATTGTATAGGGTTTTATGTTCAGCATTCGGTTGGTTGCGTGAGTATTGTAAGGTTTTACGACTAGTAATCATTAGCTCACCTTTGTTCGATAGAATTTGCCATTCGGCTAACAACGGAATTTCTCTTTTGAACGTTGTGAATGCACTTTAGTAGAAATATGTATTTAGATTTAAGAGTTATTCTTTTAAATATATTTACTGCGGAAATCTATTTCCTGTCCTTCCATTAAAATGCACCATTACAAAATTAATTATGCATTGCTGAACGAAGCTCCAAGTGGTTAAATGTCAATACTGGATTTATATTTACACGAGGTTTAAAACCTTATTTACCTTGTAAAGAAAAACCTTTACTTGATATTCCATCTATATCTCAAAACAAATTACAATAAATATATCAAATACATATTCCTTTATTCTGTTTAATTTATCATACTAATGTAAATCTCAGCAATAACTGAATCGTGCACGGCATAGGCAGTATAAAACTATTTGTACAGATTCTAAAACGTGTCGTATATTTAGAACGGCGCGATCACATCCAATATTTCAGTCTAGCTCACCTGATCTCAAGATAATGCCTTTATCGGGCGCATAGTTTCGTCCGAGACGGCTCGGCGCGCAGATACTCGTACACTCGCGTTGGCACCGCATCGCGGATGTCGCCGTATGTTATGTCTACAGTCTAGCTCCGAACACCTGCAATTTTACAGCATTTCATACTATAAGAAATGACAATTACGTACCACTATTAATGATTATAGTTATCTAATTGCACAACGGTATGTGCTTGCCAAAACAAACTCAGATCGCACGCTTGATTAACGTTGGCAATAACAGGAAATTAGATTTTATTTAAGCGTGTAGTGGAAAGATGGTTTATAAATTAAAAAAGGATTTAAAGTTCCGTTATGTTAATATGATTTCTTAAGCTACCGGAATCACTGGAGCATTTCAGACGTTTGGCTCCCAAACTGGAGCGGGCGGGCGCTGCATTTAAGCGGCTCCTGCCCAATCTAGGGGGTCCAAACGCCTCCTGCCGGAGGCTCTACGCGGGGGTCGTGCGGTCCATGGCCCTCTACGGGGCTCCTGTATGGGCGCGCTCTCTGGCGCTGCGGCCAGCCCGCCCGTTGAGCGCGGCCCAAAGGGTCATGGCCATCCGGATGGTCGGTTCGGATGGGATACCGCACGGTCTCCTGTGAGGCAGCGAGCCTCCTTGCCGGATTGCCGCCATGGGATATGGAGGCAAAAGTCCTCGCGCACGTATGGAAGTGGCGCGAGGAGGCGAAACGCCGGGGCGTAAGTCCGATGCCGCGAGAAATCGCGGCACAGCGGACGGCGCTCCGGCGGGATCTCATGGCGTCATGGAAAGTACGGTTGTCGCAACCCAGTGCTGGGCACGCCACGATTGCGGCGATAAGTCCCCTCTTTGAGGAGTGGCTAGAGAGGCGCCACGGCGTCCCCACCTTCCCCCTGACGCAGGTCCTCACCGGACACAGCAGTTTCGGGAGGTTCCTGTGTCGGATAAGGCGGGAGGAAACGCCCGGGTGTCACCACTGTGTGGATCGCCCGGAGGACACGGTGGAGCATACGGTGGAGGTCTGCCCGGCTTGGCAGAGTAGCGCCGTGTCCTCGTGGAGGCGATCGGCGGCAGAGACCTCTCGCGTCCGGCCCTGGTTCAGGCCATGGTACGGAGCGAGATGGCATGGGCAGCCGTCACCTCTTTCTGCGAAGCAGTAATGCTCGCGAAGGAGGAGGCGGGACGGTTGAGGGAAAGGCAAGTGACGCCGCAGGAGACGCCCAGGGCGTCGGGAATCCCGGGCGGATTTCCGGCCACTGTAGGCGCGGGCTTGCGGACGGTGAGCAATGGGTAGCTCACGGTCCGGTAAGGACCAGGCCCGGGTCGACGGCGCGTTGTGTTCCACGCGCGCCTCAAAGAGATGTCGTCAGCACATAGGTAAGGGTCCACTAGGGCCGATGCCTGCCGGGGTCGCGGGAAGGTATTTATGGGTCACCGAGGCCCCCGCAACACAGGCAACAGGAAGGAATACGGGTGGGTTTTAGTCAGTAAGAGTCTGACACACCCTCCCGCTCCAGAGCGGGAGAAGTTATTTGATGATTGCCCACCCTCAAAAAAAAAAAGCTACCGGAATCACAAAAGGGTGTCCCTTAAAGGGGAGCCCCCGAAAAATGCCTGAAACGGACAGAAACTATTAATGTATAATTCAATAATTCTCAAGTTTCTTTATCTAGAGTAAAAATATAACGATCATTAAAATATTTAACTTGATATCCGTCTAATTCATTATTTTTATTGGAGGTCCATGTTTATTTGACATGAGTAAGAGACATTCAACCAAACAGGAATCGGCAAGTAATCCTTAACGAACTATTTTATAGAATTAGTGCTCAGTTATCATTAATTTAATATATTTCGACATATATGTACCGTAAATCTATTTACAATAATATATGCATGTCAATATGAATGAAAATCAAATTATTTTCAAAATAGAAAACGTATCGTAAGCTGTATGAATCCTGTCCTTTGCCTTACTGACAGTTTGGCATTACTGCATTTATTTTTTTTCGTTTGTTTACTTGACGCATGGTTTTGCCTTTGCAACTTGAGTTGACGTTTGCTTTTTAAGATATTTAACGACGACTGTGGCCATTTTTTAAGCATTCTGATTTTACTTCTGTACACGATACCCATTTTTGAACACGGACTTAGATTGGAACCGCCTAAATGACGAAACGACTTTTTGACGAAATACGAAGCTGCTTTATATATAAAGCAGCTTCGTATTTCGTCAAAAAGTCAGAATAACAGCAGCGTCGTATACGACGCTGCTGTTATTCTACACTGTTAATTGCTATCTCGATATTGCAAGGATGAGATGTTACCTCTAATCACTGCAAATTGATGAAGTACGTTGTTTAATACCCTCCGTATCGAAAAGTCCTAAACGCAAATGGTCCTACAGGCATGGATAACACCACAAGCTGTAAGTATTGGGAATCCCTAGTTTTCTTGCCTAATTATTTTGAACGCACTGACATACAACAATGAAATTTTCTTTTGTTCTTTCTCACAGGTTGAACAAGACAGTGTGGTTTTTAACTGGCTTCTACCTACTGTTTTTGATAATTATTGAGATTGTAATGGGTTTCGTACGATTTGTAGTACAATTTGGCGTACAACTATTTCATTGTTGTTCATTTCAGACAATTTTTTGTATGGCTCATGGGCATCCCCCTTTCAAGTTTGATTGTTTTTACGCATACCTTCTAAAAACTTTCGTAATAACCCAATATAGTCTAGAGAAATATTAGCCTGTTTTATGAACAATGAATGACCCGTGCCGACTTAAGATTACATTTTATTCATAGAACGCATATCAAATTTAAAAAAAAAAACGTTATATAAGGGACACCAACAGGTTATAAAAAAAGACTGGTCCTTTGGATCGTGAACGACCAACATCAGCAAATTACTAAAAAACTACGAAAGTCCTGCATCCGTAACTTGTTACTTTTATTAGATTTTTCCGCCAGTGTTTCAATAAACCTTTAATTTTGTTCAGTTCTAACTTTGCCCAGCTCAGTCACGATTAGGAATCCGTTATTGTCAAAAAGTCAGTTCTTACCCCCTTAAGTATGCACGATTCTGTTTCACCTTTAGATTTACTAAGCTATAGTCATCATTTGTATTGGTTCTATTTCACAAGCTTCACGTATTTATTTCGTTAAACTTAAGTAAATGTAAATAGGAAACGTTTCTCTGAAGTCACAGTTATCCTCCCACAGCGTCACGAGTGGATAAATAATTGTATGAACTTTTTGAACCATCCCACACAAGCTGAACTCGGTCAGCAGTCAGACACGCTACTAACTCCAAGCATCTGCACTTAGTATATTCCCACGTACTTTGTGTAATATCTTGTACTAAATCGGGTACAATTTAATGAGATTTACACCAATGTTAAGCAAACGTCTTGTAAGTGTCAATGGGGGTCAATATTGTATTGAGGTAAGGTAAGTGAAAGACGCAGAAACCTGATAGCTGGTCGTTGGCGACTTTAGTGCGCATAATGTGCGGCCACAGTGTTCGTCTGTGCGGTGTACCGTTATCCTGACCGAGAGTCATATCTCGCAGATATGAAGGAAATATTTCGCAGCATTCTGTAAAATGGTATGCGGGAAATGTTAAATACGCCTATAGTCTGTTTTTTAATCTCGGAGACTAAATTGACACATGCAAATGTCAAACTCCAAATTGAAAAAACGAACAACAATAATTTGAAATGTCAAATTAGTCTCTCAAATAATATTATACTTAACTTTCTTTGTACTTCGGACTCTTACCATCAGTGTGCTACGTGTGTTGGTTGAAATTCTGCCGTTTTGAAATTATCTTTGCTGCTTTTTGGATAGAGTTTAATTTGGGTTTCCACAAAAGATCACCAGTTCCCCTTTTTAGGGTTCCGTAGTAAACAAGGAGCCCTTATAGTTTCGCCATGTCCGTCTAACTGTCTGGCTGTCCCCACTGGAGCTGTAATTTGGCATAGGTATACATATTAAGAGCGGTGGTGGCCCAGCGGTAACGGCCTCGACTAACGAGTCGTGGGTTCGAACCCTGACAGGCGCTTTACTTTGTGTAAATTATTTTAACACCACTGCTCTCAAAACGGTGAAGGAAAACATCTTGAGGAAACCGTCATGTCCAAGAACCAAAAATTCGAAGACATGTGACATCTACCAAGCCGCACTGGGCCCGCGTGGTGGTTTACGGCCCACTCCCTCTCAAAGAGAGGAGGCCTGTGTCCCAGCAGTGGGAACATTATAGGCTGATTATGTGTGTATGTATGTGTGTATACATATTAATCACACCGACAAAGTGCTAAAACAAAATCTTGATAATTTTTTTTTTAGCTGATCTTATCCACACGTTACGAGCAAGGGTACCTCTCCCTTGCACGTAACGTGGGGATGATATATTTTATTCATCCCATCTATTCGAAAAGAGGCGAAGGGTTCCTCTTTACCAGCTGAAATTAAAGCAAGCCTTATAGCCGAGTACCTATAGCCTGCAAGCTCGCCCTACATGATTACACGAATTAGTCATATTGGAATCATGCTTAGTTTTTTGAATGACTGGCACGAAAGTTCACCCAGTTTAACAGGTGTACAGTTAATGAAACTAATGAACTCACTTTATTAAGTAATATCTAGGTGAGAACGAGTCTAGTAATTTACTAAGCGGAACCAGTTGTCGGTGATTAACATCTTAAACTTAATGCTGCCCCGATCCCACGACAAGATTTGGGTCTTCAGGAAATTAAAGCGACTCCGTTTGATGGTGGACGCGAGCCGTCGGAAGTAGGGTCTGTATCAGCGGCGAATGCCGTCATCCGCTCTCGAATCGCCAATCAGTCGTTCAGAATCGCCGGATATCGACTCGCGGTAATTAACGGTTCAGATTGTGAATGTTTCTGTAATAAGCACTCTTAATGTCACACCAAGATGACTTTGCCGAAGAGTCAATGAACGCATTTGATGATCGTGTTGCGAAATTAGTTTGACTGCACCTTGAGAACTAAATAAAGCGCAATATAAATAACGGGAACCCGTCTCAATTCATTTTATAAATGCATTAGTATCAGAAAGGACCCAAGTATGAATCTATTTACAAATAATAACGCTGAAGTGTTTGTTTTTGTTTGTTTGTTTGAAAAGCCCTCCCTGAAACTACCAGTCGGATTCAAATCTCTTTGTATTTGATAGCCCAATTCTTGAGGAAGACTACAGGCTATTTAACATCACGCTAGAACCTTTAGGAGCCGAGCAAAAAGAAAAAAAAGTCAGAAACGACGAAGTCAGAGGCGATGCGATGCGACGGGGTGGATCGGGGGAACAAGAAAGTTCCCGCGGACGAAGTCGCGGGCAGAAGCTAGTAAGTGATAAAGACAACCTGTAGCAATGAATACGTATGAAGAACAGCCATAAAAGCGATTTAGAGAACATACGCGATCATAATACTGTTTTATTATTTACTCGTAAAGGAAACTCAATAAGATTTATGATGCCTACGTACCGGAGACTAAATTATTTATCTCGGAAGCAGTTAAAATTATCTATAAATAAATTAATCTCGATATAAAGGCGATAGTAAGGTAAATCGTTATAGGTCGGGATGCAACACTTGCTCCAAACGTGTTGTTTTATAGTTGTTTAATTCCTGTGCTCGAAATTAAAGCAGTGCATATCTATTGGACGGTTGTCGAGAATCAGCTCAGCGCGCTGACCACAGGAAGGAGGCTTCATTTAAATTCTAGTAACGTAAGTTTAAGGGTCTTGTAGACACGCAATCTCGATGTTTGTAATAGAAGGCAATTTGCATTGAAATTTAGTTCTTTTAAACGATCGGGCAAGCGTATTGGACCATAAATACTTATGCTAATTTATTTCGAATTTATCAGCACTATATTGTCATCAGAAAAGGAGCTATCTATTTCACAAAGTAGACACGAGAGTGGACTGGTTGGACTGACTATCAATAAGTCGAAGACAAAAGTTATGCTCATCGACAGAACCGGTCAACTCTCCAGTACGGGAGAACTCGCAGATCTAGAATTTGTCAGAAAAGCTGCGATGAGTAAACTGACCCGTATTTGGCAGGATAGAAAGGTCTCCAATGTCACCAAGATGAGACTAGTCCGGACCCTGTTTTTCTCGATATTCCTTTACGGTTCGAGAGTCGTGGACGATTCGGGCAATAGAATGGAAAAAGATGGAAGCTTTAGAGATGTGGTGTTGGCGAAAAATGATTCGCACCATGGACCGCCTAGAGAACGAACAAATCTATCCTCGAACTACGCATAATGATAGACTATCCACGATCTGTTACCAAAGGGTTCTCGGTGACTTCGGTCGGTTGGTGGTGACGGGCAAGTCGATGGGCAAATACCCCGCGGCCGGTCACCAAACTGCTAGTCAGACTCTGCCCTCACTGGACTCTGTTACGACCGCCCCGAGAAATGCCGAGAACCGAACGAAGTGGAAGAACATCATAAAATAAAGCCACAAAGGCTTTTCAGGTACACGCCCTTCAGTAAGAAAGTACGCGCCCAAGAAGAGAAGAAGAGACATTGTCATCAATTAATTGAAGTGTTCAAGCGATGCGTTTGAAATAATTTAATTCTTCTTCAAAAAGATCCGTAAGTCGGTAGCAATCAACACGTCTACATAATAAACGCTTAATAGCGAAGGCGACACTGACAAAATCATAAATATTTAAATTGGCGATGCTATTGAGTCGTCGAATAAAAATAAAATGTCTTGACCTGTCATACATAAAGTGCGTCGTAGATATGACAATGTCTGAAAGGGATCCCGCTAAGCAGTACAAAGAGTTCTACGCCAAAAACATTGGCTTGGCTCGCGCCCTACAGACGTGGAAATTGGTACTGTAATGAATGATGACGTAATGCTGTACCGAAATGATCGACAGCCGGCCACAGAGCGGTAGTAAACATGCGTAAGCGTCATTCACAGTCTCGGCCGGATATTGAGCGTGTGTGAGTGTGCTCACACGTCACACACTCCCGCGAATGGGTGCATGTGCGCAGTGAAATTATGAAGTCTTCTATACTGAATACAATCGATTCCTATAATATTGTTCGAATATAGTTGCATCACGTTATGCCTTTGAATCAAGTGTAGTGTGGTGTCTTATGCTTGCATGTAGCAGTTGTAGGGACTCCTTGCCTAATAGCTGTAATTATATTCATGTCGTCCGATTGTTCTCGGGTGAGCATATTATCTACGTTCGATGTGTGTCATCGAACTATAATACCTACTGGCTGTCTGATCTATTTGAGAATCTTATGTCAAAAGGTTTTCTGTCTGTACCGTTAACAAATGTTTTGATATAAAATCTATTAGTATTAGAGATGATGTGATATAAGTTTCTGCTCTGGTCGATAATAATACTTTAATTTATAGCGGTAATAACGTCTACACCAATTATTAAATTTCAAAAGATTACATATATTATTTTCTGCTTGTGTTTCCAGTGGATTTATCTAAATATTGACTTCTCATTCATGAATCAATTGATTTATGTGCCGGATAACAGGTAGAAACTTGTATAAGTTATCGCACGCATCTGGTTTGGAATCTTGTTTACGTGAGTTTTAGGTCTTTGACATTTATTCAATAACTGTTTTCAAAATGACAGCTTTTACGTTGATATAATGAGCAATGATAAATACTTAAGACGTGTATTTGAGTCTTGAGGCAAGTCAATGGGTTATTGATTACTACATGTTTCAATAATATTGACCAAAACGCGCTCGCCATCGCTCATATAAACACTCAGCGGCACGGAATCTTGGCCAAGCGCTTCTCTCTCATATATACGAGGGGTGATCCAAAAGTAATGATAATCAGATATTTGTAGAGCACATCAAAATATGAAAAAATTTTTTTTTGCTGCCTCATGTATCCACTAGTTCAGCATAAAAAAATCATATAAATAGGACACGATTACCGGGAGGTACATTCATTTGAATACGAACAGTCGGAGAGTAAACATCAAAATGGAGAAAAACGAAATCAGAGCTGTCATCAAGTACCCCTGTATGAAAAAAATGTCTTCCAAAGACATAAACAGCGACCTAGTGGAAACATTGGGGGACTCTGCTCCTCCATATTCCACGGTTGCGCGCTGGGCAAAGGAGTTCAAGCTGGGTAGAACATCCACAGAAGATGAACATCGCGAGGGCTGCCCATCCACGTCCCTCACTGCAGAAAACGTCAAAAAAGTCGAAGATATCGTATTGGCAGATCGAAGAGTGACCATAAGACATGTGGCTGAGGTCACAGGGATCGCATATGGTAGTGTTCAAAGAATCTTTGCGAACGAACTGCATATGAAAAAGGTCTCTGCGCGTTGGGTGCCGAGAATGTTAACCGACGAGCAAAAGAAAAAACGAGTCGACATTTCGAGGGCGAATCTCGAAAAGTTCCAGACGGATCGGGAACTTTTTTTGTCTCGTTTCGTGACAATGGACGAGACCTGGATCCACCATTTTGATCCGGAAACCAAACAGCAATCGATGACTTGGAAACGAGCCTCTTCTCCGACGCCGAAGAAATTCAAAGTGTCAAGTTCGGCAGGAAAGGTTACGGCGTCCGTTTTTTGGGATGCTGAAGGAATTATTATGATGGAATACCTAGAAAAGGGAGCCACTATTACGGGCTCTTACTACGCAGACCAAATAAGAAGATTGCGGGAAGCCATTAAAGAAAAAAGACGAGGCAAACTCCGAGCTGGAGTGTTGTTTCACCAAGACAACGCACCGGCTCACAAAGCCGCCGTCGCGATGGCTGCCATTCAAGAAACGGGATTTGAATTGCTCGAACACCCACCCTATTCGCCAGACCTGGCTCCCAGCGACTTCTATCTCTTTCCTCGACTCAAGGAACACATCCGAGGCAAAAAATTTGAGGACGATAGCGAGGTGATGACTGCTGTAGAGGCGTTTTTGGAGGGTCAAGACAAAGAATTTTTTTCAAAAGGAATTATGGGTTTAGAGAAAAGATGGACTAAATGCATTGACTTACTAGGAGACTATGTAGAGAAATAATTTTTTTTTTTTAGTTAAAATACCCTTATTTTATATTGATTATCATTACTTTTGGATCACCCCTCGTACTTAGTAGTGATGGCCCTGTAGTAACCGCGACTTACTAGTTGTAGGTCGTAGGTTCGAACCCAGACGAGCGCTTTACTTTGTGTAAATTATTTCGTCACCACTGCTCTCAAAAAGGTGGAGGAAAACATCGTGAGAAAACCGGCATGTCCTCTAGGACCAAAAAACCAAAGACATTGACAACTACCAACCCGCACTGGGCCTGCGTGGTGGATTACGGCCCACTCCTTCTCACTGAGAGGAGGCCTGCGTCCCAGCAGTGGGAACATTATAGGCTGACTATGCACTGTAGCGTAACTTAAAACTTTTAGTTAAATGGGGTTTTTAGAGCTACTACGTTGCAGCTTTAAATTTATGTGTTGTGAAAGTTTACGGTTAAGTTATTCAATTATTGTGTTTTCGTGCTTTTAATTCAAACACTAAAGGTGCTTCATAACCACTATAAATGCCATGAACACCAGCAAAGGTTGCACAGGCTGTAGCCTTAATCGGCCAAGGATTGTTACAGCGCGAAGTTGCCGTGGTGCTTAACGTACCACGTTCGTCAATGCAGTATGCACTGAAACTATACCAGGAGACAGGTAGCTACCCCCGCAGACCAGGCAGTGCAGGTGGCAGATGCACGTCGGCTTGGGACGACCGGTTTATTGTCCTTAAAATCTTAAGAAGCCGCTATTTTACAGCTTTTCCAGCGCCGATAGCTGTGCCGTTATCATACGCCAGCGGCTCCAAATCGCAAGAAGTGTGAATGTTAATGAACGTACGGTGAGAACAGGAATAGAGGAAGGAAACTTAAAAGCCCTTAGACCAGCATGCGGTCCAGAACTTTTCAGACATCATCGAGTAGCTCGACTTCAATTCGCACGTGAACACGTCAGTTGGACCTTTGATTTGACCAATGGGCTCGTCGGGAGTACTGTTCACAGATGAGTGTCGAATCGTTTTGCGTGCCCCAGATGGTTGCGTGCGAGTTTGAAGAAGAAGAGGATCCAGGTTTATACCCATTACCAGCACACTAACTGAGTTTTCATGCAGGCTCTATAATGGTTTGGGGAGGAATAAGTTCCGAGTTGGTTATTGTTAACAACCGCTTAAATGCAACCCGATACTTCGAGGAGGTACTTCAAGAACATGTTTTGCCATATTCGGTGTTCATCAGGCATGACCAATTCCTCTTTATACACGATAATGCGCGCCCACACTGCATCGAAGAATACCTTCAAGACGTTAGCATTACAAAATTACAGTGGCCAGCACGTAGTCCCGACTTTAACCCAATAGAGCATCTGGGACATGCTCAAAAGAAAGATTAAGTCCACCTCCAACCCGCCAGAAACTCTAAACCAACATAAAATTGCGGCACTGGCCGCTTGGGAAGACATAGTGCAAGTTTATATCAGAAACATCATTAAAAGCTTGCCAGATAGCATGCAAGACGTTATTAGGCTAGAGGAGGAAACAGACAATTAAGAAATTTGGTACTTTTAATTTTGTAGTGTTTTAAATGAATAGTGCAAAATCATTTTTTTATCAAGTGCCTAATTTTGAAAACATGCTTAATTAGTAGTAATTTTCCAATTACTAAGTTCTAAAAGCATGAGAAACACTTATAGAGTGCACCTTCAGTGTCAAACATATATTTAAATACAAATTATCGATAAATTCACATGTGGCCAAGTTTCCGTACCGGTGAATGTATCTGCTAATGCCCATCACTATTTCATGTATTCATTGAGTATCTTGCTCTTAGCACGTTATGGTTAAAATAGATTCTAATTAACCAAGTTTTAAACAGGCTAGATTTCGCAAGACCTCCTTCGCTAATCTGCAGGTGGATTGGCAATGTCATAAATACACGTTCCATCAAAAAGAAAGTTCCATCATATCCCGACTAGTTGCGTCTCGTCTACAAGTAAGAGGTCACGACTCACGACTGACGAAACTGGTTTCGTATATAGCAATTTAAAATCAACACACCCAATATTGGACAAATTAAATGTTCTGCCTTACATGGTCCGAGACTTGTCTAAAATGGTCTTTGGAATCGTAATTGTGCGAAGCATTATTGCAATGGTGATTTATTGTCTTCAAAGTCTTCACTGTGGCTTCCGTTAATAGTTTTGCTAAATACCACAACGGCATGTTGATTTGTATGGTTGTAATCCTGTTTCTCTTAGGAAAGGGGTTATTAACTCACATCCTTTGTAAAACTTATTGCAATCTAAACTTCTATATTCTCATGCTTTTATCATAACACTTTTTTTTGCTAGTTTTGTTTCTGGCAATGTTGGTTTCATCATCAATCTCTCTCTCAACTCGTTTTGGTAATTACAAGAGTATTCAAATAAAAATAATATAATTTAGGCTTTAATCTTTTTTGCAACCTTTGCTAGACATTTATTGCATTTGGAAACAGTTGTCTCGGTAAGTGAACACCTGTGTTTAATAAGATGTCTACTATAATTTTAGAAGATAATTTCGAAGGAGACGTGACTCACATACATCCAGTTCTTAAAATTGACATTTAGCGAAGCAGTTTCTGTGATTACCGCATACATGTACAGTTGTTAAAATTCAGAGACGTGTAAAAATACAACCAGGAACCAAGTCAACTGCTGATGTTATTGCTTCGATTGTCGTACGACACAGAAACGATAAAGCAACAACTTACCTGAAAATCCCCAAACACAGATTCTTGAATTAAAATCAAAATCGTTTAAGAACTTAATTTGGACAGCAGCCTGACTTGTTGATTGAAATAGTCTCATTCTGTTCTATTACCCAACGTCATTTAAGACAATCAAGAGAAGTTTGTCTATCTTAAATTGATAATCAATATGTATATATGTACGTGTGCGTGTTTTATAACCGGCACACCGGTGGCACTGTTGCAGACTGGTCTGGGGCCCGTTATACTCTCAATGGGCCCCATCAATGGACCACGGCTATTTGCATAAACATCTATAGTAACATCTTGATCACCGCTTCATTCATCTTCACGAAAATTCGTTATAGCTGTACTTTGATTAGCAGACTTGTTTTTATTTGTATAAGCTGTGTATCGTTAGTTGAATATCTTGAATTTGATTTTTGGAGAGTCCCAGATATTGATAGAGTGTTGGTTTTGGACATAGTTGCTCTATTGGATTTTCATTCATACGCTATTGAAGCAGTAGTAAATAAGTCCGTTTGACGATTATGCTTTTGGCATGCATTGTTTAACTTACTCCTAAGTCACTTGGCAGTCCTGCCGGGGTCGCGGGAAGGTACTTATGGGTCACCGAGGCCCCCGCAACACAGGCAACAGGAAGGAATACGGGTGGGTTTTAGTCAGTAAGAGTCTGACACACCCTCCCGCTCCGCCCAGAGCGGGAGAAGTTATTTGATGATTTCCCACACAAAAAAAAAAAAAGTCATTTGGCAGCAAATAAATATGATGCAACAAAATTTTATTCAAGTAACTGCATAGATTTTTGTCCTAAATAATTTCGATTCTACACATCGTGCAGGATGTTTCCAAAAGTTTATTTCTGTGCTAAAAACACGTATTTGTGGGTAAATCGCGTATCATATTACTTTTGAACTGGTTGTAATTCAAGGCAGTTGTTTTTTTCGCGACCTAATTTGATTAGTCAGTCAGGTGGCTGCCGGCCACCATAATATATTATCATTGACAGCCAATTATTATAATCAACTAGCAATGATGTTTCGAGAAAAATATTGCGGGTTCTGTTTGATTTATAAATAAACGTTGCTACAATATTGTGACTAAGTTTTACGTCTAGGTAGATTTGCCTAATTAAAGACATAATTCATCTCTAACTGGGATTAGACAAGTTTTATACCATTCTTTAAATATTTCAAATTGATTTTGTAATATAAACAATGCATAGAATGAGATGTTTCAGTTTCAATCATTTTCCAAAAGCATTTTCGTGCGTAACCGGAAATGATCCTAAACATTGACGTCAGACTTCAAGATGTCCGAGTCTACTCTCTGTCGAATTACAAATGAAGCTGATAAAAAATGGAGTAGTATTTCTCATCGGACTTTGACTCTAATTAAAACATGCGACAGTGGTCTAATTGTTTGTGTTATGGATCGCCGTGGGAGGGTTAATGATACGTTTAACCCCACCTTATCGACGCTAATATGGCTTTACCAGATACTAGCTAGCTGCTCAATGACTTTGTTTATTTATTTTTCACTATCGCAGTTTGTTCTATTTATGATTAATGGGCTATATTTCTTGTTTTCTTTCTAAATAGTGTGTTTAAAATAAATGCTGCATCATTCTCTTTGATTTATATGGAATGGTGGGTGCCTCCCTTGTTTTAGTAAACGCGAGCATATCTTCACCCGTGGGTGTTGTAACTGACGTCTTGTATCAGCTGATAGACAGCAGCATCCATCAGCACTCTAATAGCTGACTGAATCTGGTTTCTCTAAGGACTGTGGCGACAGGAAAGTCGAAAGTCGCCGTCTTAAAACCAGACACTCTATTTAACAAACGGAACTTGTAAAACATTTTCTAATGAAGAGTTACGAACCCTAAGATTCATTAAACACTTAGAAGGAAAAGCGTACGCTCGTCTGCACAAATCTAGATCAAAAACATAATAGTACATTAAACCGATTCTCCCGTTACCATCTAATTTTCTCTTCATGTTGTTTATCTCATAAAAAATCTACTTTCCCGATGACAGATAACGATCGGAGCATCAATAGACGAAGTAAGAATACAAATATTGTTACACTCAGATAATTTTAATAAGAACAAAAGCGTATTATAAATTCTGCCGTCGATCGAAAGCGCATCCGATTTGCACTTGTGATGATACTCACATCCGTAATTATATCGCACGTATTAACGCAACCGAACGTGGCCATTCAGAGCTTTCATCGTGTTGCAAATTACCTTCTGAATAACAGTTATTATTTTTTTGCTCTGTAGCCAAATATCGCAGATGCGGCGATGGGCTTCAATTTGTGGATCATAATTATTATTTTGCTGCATTTCAATAGACACGCTCGCAAAATCATGTAGTGTACAGCTTTCAGTGCAGAAATTAGAAATTCTTTTTGGAAAAAAATGCTGAAGTTGTTGCTTTTGACATACAAGTGTTTAAAGTGCTCTCTAGAAGGCGTGGTGACGATTCGCGTTTTGGATGATTCCAATTTAATCTGTTTGATAGCATGAAAATTGTAGAGCGCGCTTATTTACAACGTAAAAATAAAATGAACTATTTTTCCCCAGATAATACATTTTTGCATCTACTTTTATTGAACTGTACTTTTATTTGACATTGATGCATCATCAGTTCCCGTTCGTTATTAACTTAAGAAAAAGCTCGTCGCATCCATTAAGCTTGATGTACTACCCACTTTTTTGTTCCGTTATCTTGGAGATCGTGGATCATATTGTTAGCGTTTTATTGGTGCAATCCGTCATGTCTTCAATCCGCCCTCGATCGCATCGCTAATGGCGTGCGCCCACCGCGCTGTTTCGCAATAATCATCAATTTACGGTAATTGGCCGACGAACACCTCCGAAGGCTTGTTCTCTTATTTCTCAATAGTAATCGAAGGGTAGTGTGGGCGGTGGTGACCTCTCGGCACGCGTGGGTGAGCTTTCTACGCCGAGCCGATGCGCCACGCTTCTCTAATGGCTATACGACCACGTATCAATACGTGAATGTTAGTTTTATGGTAGTGCTTTAGCGCCTATGATCAATGACTACAGAAATTTTGACGATTCAATTCTCTCCGGTGTCGATTTGTTGAGAATATTGTAGAGTTTCTGTTTGTTGTTTGGAAACAGGTTGCAAAGATCATAATACTGAATAATTCAACAGGATAGCTTAGTCGTGAACCGCCTAATGCACTCAACTATGCCGTTTTCTGTACAGAAGGACTAAAACTACGTCGTTTTGTTCTTAAAGACTGAAATGCATTGTTTATTTTACAAAGCAGCAGGTTTTGTTTTTTAAACATTAGTGTCGGTTGCACGGCTGGAACAAGCAAGGTTGATAACACCGCAGCTGTCAATAGGCAGTGTTTGGTTTCACAATAAAAAGCAGAGTATTAGTTGACGAAACCAAATTCCACGCGAACAACGTTGGGGACCAGATTTAGAGACCCGCATCATAAATTAAAAATATAGAAACACTCATTCATGGACTCTTACCAAGTATTTGACTGACTTTTATTTACTTTTACGATTCGGTCAAAAAAATACTTCTATGATTAAGCACCGACGCTTAACTCATGGGGAACATGAACTAATACTCACTAGAATCATACGTTTATATGACCCTTTCTATCTATGCTAAGGAACTCTCCAAAATGAAAAGGCTCACACTTAACAGTTTTTTTGTCCTTCGATCCGGATAGTACGTTCCTTTCTGGTGATAAAATATCGTATTACACATTTGGTTGCCGAAGCAAATGAAGTGTTTTAAAGCGTTATATTATTTTACATATAGCAGGTCGGATTATAGGAATATTTTAATAAATAATTTTTATTTAATCATGTTGTTAAGCTACTAAATGCCGAGGCTGGCGAGTGGTCAGATCGTGACGCAATTTAAGAGTGGCCTTACTTCTTAAGAAAAAGAGGAACAAGAAGAAAGAAGTCATAATAATAGAAACAAATCACGGTTTTAAATAGAATTTGTCCTAATTCTAAGATAGGAGTTGCTCGCAGTTCGTCTGACTATCAAACCGTCCTGTTTGCCGATGACAGTACACTTATTATACCGTGTAAAAACTTAGAATCATATGAAAATGACATACATAATTCCATCTATTGCATAATAAACTGGTTACATACAAATAGGCTAAAAATAAACTTGGAAAAACACAGGTTATGACGTTTCAACAAAGAACAATTTAATATATCAGACGCAGATCAAAAAATACCTGAAACCCACAGACTTCTAGGCCTTTACTCGGATAGTCATGTAAACTGGAAATGTCATGTCAAAACTGTCTGTAAAAAACTACAAAACTAACCAATATTCTTAAGACGCTGACAACACCTAAACCGCGGTCACTGTCAGATTGCATAGAAAAGAAAGAGAAGCGCGATGATGACACAACGCTTGTAATTTATTGCAAAATATAAAGCAATTATCTATTCACTCAAAATTGAGTTGAGTAATCGAAAATAAAAACCAACCAAGTTCTGCATTAAAATAAGACGTTCTTGTTATTAATTGAATACGTAACGTATGTTGATATTTAATGCAGATATTTTGGATTAGAACTCAAGGTAACAGGTTAGTTTGTATCGAGATTTTTTTCAAAACGTGTTTTTGTTACAACCAAGTTCTGGGAAATATGTTCAAAATTGACATATATTTTTTCCACTACCACAAACTATACAGATCTGGCAATTTTTTTTCTTAAGAGAAGCCTATTTTGGTCAATTTGGTCTTGTCAGCGCCTTAAGCGCTTTATTTTTATTATTCTTAATCTTGCAAAAATAGTCAATGAGTCCGTAGTTTTGATAGCATACAAAGCATAATTATGTCGTATCAACGTTACGTTTTGGAATAATGTATTGGGGAAATTCCACTGACAAATGCTTTCGAAGCTCAAAAGAAGTGTGTACGTGTTGTGTTTAAGCTGAAAAATACTGATAGTTGTAGTCCGGTTTTTAAGAAATATAAACTTCTTTCTTTGCCCTGTTTGTACATCTACGAGACAGTAGCAGTATTTGTAAAATCAATCTTGCATTTGTTTCAAACATTGAGATGAAAACGACGCAACAGAGATATGTGCTATTCCACACAAATCTGCGCTCTATTAAAAAAGCTTTTTAGGAATAGCCCAACATATATAACAAGATACCCAATCCAATAAAAGATCTTGACATACACCTTCTCAAGAAGGCTGTTCTTAATTTATTAAATATAAAAGCATATTACGCAAATAATGAGTACCTAGATGACAAATTATAAATTTTCTGACATTAATTTTTTATTTCTTTATTAAATATATTTTTATAATAATTTATGTGTTGTATTGAATTAAATAGAATTTTAATTATTTTTATTTGGTTTAACATATTGTTATGATAATTGAACGTAATACCGAAGGTATTTTTTATGTATTCATTTTTAATTGTTTATAATTTAGTTTTATTAATTAATTTTGAATGTTTTGCTGTATTACTAATTATTTTAAAATCATAATTAGAATGTTTGTGCGCCGTTGACGGCAAGACATAGCGTTAGTTTTTATTAATATTATACATATTTGTTTACTTAAGATACAAAAACCATATTTGAATTTAAACTTATACGAAGCCAGACCTAGCTAACAAAACCAAATATAAAAGAGAAATGCTTAAAATTTCATGAATTTATATGGCGATGTTGCAAAAGCCATTATACGAAATTATAATAGTGATGGGTGTCGTGTGTCACCGTGGGTTCGACGTTAATGTCGTCTCCGCGTTTAATGTCGCGGAAGTCGCCTACGCGCCGAGATTTAAAACGCTCACGACTAAAGAGTCGCGCTTTACTTTATTGACCGCTTAGATTGGTATAATATGATAATCGTAATTACTACCCGTTATAGTAACTAGTAGCTGGCTGATTACTGAGACACCTGTTTTTGTTTTCTTTTATGGGATAATTTGCGTTATTTATTATTGTGTAATAAATGTTATTAATGTAGGCCTTTTACACACACTTCGTATTTAAAGGTTGTCAAAGAGGAATAATACAAATATCATAGAAATTGCGTTTTTAAAAAGTAGGAATATTACAAAGACGTGTTGTCATTTCACAGAAACAGCGTTACAATAATAAATTTCTGTTTAAACCAAAACCCAAGGTTCATTCACAACCGTTTTAGATCCAAGAAAGCTATTTCTGGTCCTTTAGACTATACTTTCTTCTTCTCGATATAGCATACAATGTGTTCGTATGCTAATTTATAAATCAAATATTCAAGTACCAAGTCTATTTAATATTCCACTTAATCCATAAAATATGTAACCTGAGATTTGATAACTTATTTCATAAACCTTGCTATAGTATATCAAACCAAAAATGTGAAATTTGTAATGTATAATAGAGATAATGAAATAAATATATTATATTGGAGGAAGGCCTGACAGTTACGTAACACCGTGCACCGGCCACACAGTGCGCCCGCGCCGGTCAAAAGTTCGCCTGCATACGCGCCCACGCGGATTCTGGAGCACACAGGGAAGTCGCTCAGAAGTACGACTTTTCACAACACGTATAGATCCTTTAACGTTCGTTGTATACATTTCATCAACATAAAAAGAGATCTGATAAGTGACATACACAGCCATATATATGCTACAAAAGAAGTCAGTTCAGCAAGTTTCTATTATAGTATATAAAAGAAACTTGCTAACAGTGACTTCTTTTGCGTCTCCAGAGAGTATGATATGCTTCAGAAAAAGAGCTTTGTAAAGTTCACCCTAGGTAAGCTTGCATTTGCCCAGTCTATAGAACAAGTCTTCTGCACTTGACTATTTTGTGGATTGCTTATTTATTCCAAGATTTCGGATCGCTACAATCGCGACACCTGACCGTTACTCATTATTAATGGTCCTTCATTATAACGGAACCTTTAACTCGATGGAGTAAGGCTTATAACCGCTAGTTCAACGTAGTTTTAAGTTATATGGTTGTTAATACTGAATTGTTCATGTATTCTAAGACGTGAGTTACGACAAAATTGTTATTTATTGATGTGAACCTTTGTTCGTAGGAAAATGAGAAATTGTACAAAACCGATACATTACCTTTTCATTATTGATTTATTTGGTGTTGTTAAATTTATAGCTTTTTTAGTCCTTCAAGACTAACGAATTCATGACTCTGTTATTTGAATTGAATTACTATATTAGTAGTAAGATTATTCTGTTCATTAGCTTACTCGGCGCTTGTCTCAGCTATAGTACAATAACTCAGCTACCCCCGAGGCCATGTATCGCCGACCAGACACGACTTTCTCGCTGTGGGCGTCACCTGTCGTGCCATACCGTGTCCATCTGGCACACTCGCATCTACACTCCCGACTGCTAAAATATATCTTATACATCTACATATAAGAACCATATTAAACACAACTCAAGCAAATGCAACCTTGCCAGGTCTCGCCCACAGCCGCTCATTGGACTCAGATCTAGCTTGTCTAGAGACACTGCATTCATTATTTTGAGTTTCATAAAAAAATGTTTCATAACAACACTTTCTAAACTTGGCTTCTACAACTCATACTCAATTGTTGATAGAATCGTGTCTATTCACAAAAAGTATCGCTCAGTTATTTCCATCACGTACTTAATAGATATGTTGCCATTCCTGTCAATTTAGCTTTTAAGCCTCTTTTGTTGACTTGTATCGCGTTGTCATGCAATGTTGAATTAAACAACTTAAAAGTTGCTTCATCATTTTTTCAATGTAATTATGCATTATTTGTTTCGTTTACATACTCGTTTAGTGTTACTGGTTCGCCTACATGTACAGTTTTTGTCGTGCCATTAAACATGATTGTCTGTTGTCAGCGATAGACAAAACATAAAATTGCGACATTGATTAAAATTTGAGTGACGTTCAATTTGGCTGTTCATCCATCTGAACGTTCATTGACAGATCATTAATTACATCTGTTACTGTCAAAACCATTTGTTTTCGTTTGTTTTTCTAATTCATTCCGAGCGTAGTCAATTTCGTAATCCGTTAAAGTAATCTCTTTGATAAGATTATCTGTATCTGAGTAAATTAAGTATCTTTTGTTCTCTATATCTATTGAAACGATATCTTATCCAAAATTCAAATGCGTAGTATTTGTGTACCAGTGTATGTAGAGCTGTCATAGCCACCCTGGAGTCATTTGTCAGTATTTTTCTAACTTGTCAATTTATCATGCGCCACGTACCTCGACGTGGCGGTTGCACAACGCCGCCCATCGCCACTCTGCATGATACACTCGACCAAAATAAATTGTTTATCACCTCAAGATAGGCATTAGGCAGACACATGATAGTGTAGTTCTCTCCTCGCTGATAACGACCGCGCCCCTACAATTAAGATTATCACGACGTGATTAACAGATTACATTCGACCTCAAATCGAGCAGTGTTTGGGTTTTATTAAAGTTTACAGCCTATCGTAGAACATTTTTGCTACCGAGTTTATTAAGTGGCCTGATTATTTGGGACTGCTATCTTTTCGAAGAGTGTTCAACGTTAAATGTGAAAGTTTACTCAATGACGTCTGAACATCGTAGTATCAATAGCCGTTATCGAATAATGTGCAGTATGTTGACAATTAAACGCGTAATCTATCGCGAACAAACTGTGTCCATTCAGTACAGATAATGCTGTACCAATATGTTGTTGTTTTGATAGATTCCCTACAAGTGGAACGAGTCGCGGTATCGTGCGGTTTACCCTCTAACCGATTCTAACACGTTGGACCTCTGCCCTCAGTTGCACAATTGTCACAAAAACACGGTTATTCATACATCTATTTTTAAACGACTACATTCTGAAGCAAGGTGCGAGGCTCAACGTCAACCTCGAATATGACATTTTTACAGTCGCAATAATATTTACAAGTCGTTTACGCTATCGTCAAGTTTATTTTGCGGCGGTGTTATTTAAATATACAGGGAATAGTTATACGAATACATAGAACGTATAGATCCAGGTGCATTATATATATATAGCAGTGACCGGCATCAGCGTACCTCGGGGTAACGGTCGTCGATCAATCGAGTGGGTCGCGCATAGAAAACGACATTACTTGCAATCTGCGTGTGCGCATGAATATGCAGAGCAGATCCATCAGCATGCTAATGCAGTCACCTGACCGCCTCCGCGTGGCGTCAATTACGTATACGACGTATTTACGCAGACAACCGACTGGAACACTATTTTTGCTTTAAAGGAATAAGAGCTTAGGATTACTCCCATGAAGTTTTAAAAAAACATGTCACTACTCTACACAACTGCAACGAAACATTCTAATATAATGAAAATCTTATAGATCAACTAGTAAGTCTAGGTACTTACTAGTGGATCTAAAAGTTTTTCACTACTTATACTACTACTTGTGTGGTTGAAGTACTTGCTAACATAGGTAGGTAATGTGCGAATTTTGCTGCGCTAACTCAACCATTGGGAATCGCGATAGGTACCTAGCTTTACAGACAAATTGATCCACCATTTACATTATGTTTTTGTAAATTGTTTTATAATTTTTATTTTTAGTTTTTAGTTTTTATTTATTTTGTTTATGACGTATTTTCAGCAACATAACTGAAAGTGAAAAAGTCAATTTTGCATTCATTAGGTGCGCGATAACAAAATTGTTCGTACGAAAATAGTGAGGGCGAAAGTTTCGAGATATAATTTCAGTGGCTGATCAAACCATTTCCTATAAGCGAATTCAGTAAATCCAAGATGCGTGTGATACTTGTGTGTATGTATTTATCTTGGAAAAGAAGCCTCAAAAAGATTCAAGCGAGGAAGCTCCCGGAGGTAATATTATGACAACGTAGGTATGTCTTCCATAAATAACTTAAATATAAATGAAAACAATCTGCACACAATGAAATCAAAGCTCACAGAGCGGTGAGCGTGGGCTTTGTCACGTAATGCCCTAGTTCTTAATTCTTGTTACTATTTCTGCATCGACAGTTATCTTTATTAAACGCTGATAATTAATATTGATTAGCTTTTTAAATACATAAGTAGGTACATACCTGTCTAATTATAGATTGGTAGTACTCGACACACTTATTGTCTTTGTTTGTAGAACAACGGCTCAGGAGCCGATTCTACTAATTTGCAAAGTTATACGCTCTGTACCGTCTCATTAGTTTCGTTCTGCTCGGTTTGGATTCGTTCGGCTCTCGTTCTCGTCTCCATAAACCTATTCCACTATTTTAATAACAAAACTGAAACTCGTATTGAGCCGAAAAAGTAGCGTTGTACTTATGTTACCGCTGATTTTGACACATGAACTGAGACAGTTTAGTGGTTTCGATTCAAGTGTGTGTTAAAATATTAGTAGAATATGAGTTAACGTCTCTTAATGTCTCGTTGATGTTCGATCATGTTATAGAATGGAACTTAAGAATGTTTCGGTCGATCGTTAGCGTCAACTACGTCTTAGCCGCAGCTGGGTCGTTGTTTATTAGTAGAATAAGAAAACGGTTGAAAGCGCTGATTAAGCTGAGGTTCAATTGTAATTTCAAAACAATGTCGTTAGTAGAATCGCCCCCTAGTTACGTGTACTTATCAGTGGAAAATAAATCAGCTTCGACGAAAATCGGAACCTATCATGTGTTTATACCCTTTTGATTGAATTCGCCATGGGGGACTAAAAAATATGGTATCTCTGTATTTATATTCCTTGCAAATGGTTAGGATGTTGAGGTTAAAGACAAGAGACAATATTTATTTGATATGAAAGCTACAGCACATTACATTGACACTAATAGTCTAATATGACCGACGACCGAATATTAGGGACGGTAACGTAACGAAACACTGTTAACGAAATAAAATTCACATTAGGGAAGGAATGTTCATGTTAATTTTGCATGTTATATCAGTTTATATCATAGTACAGCAGGTTAATAAACTTGAGAGAGTTGTCAAAGGAGATAAAGAATATGTACACAGTAATTCTCACGTCAGGTAACCAGATAACACTTCACACTCGCTTGGATTTCATGTAAATATTGATTTACTGTCAACTTATCACAAATCCAATGTACGACGCGACTCTACCAGTCTTGAGAACGATTGGTGATTGCCATGTTCCCCACAATTAACACAATTTAGAAATTGTTTCACAGCCAGTATCAGTTCACGAATATTTTAATGATGACAAAAAACACAAACGCTTCATACGAGACATGCCTTTTAAGTTCTGTCGTTTCCATATTTCCCGGCAATTTTGAATTTGGAGCTGTTCTATATTCGAATGTGTTTAAATTTTGAATCTCAAAACAGTTGAAAGTATTAGGATTAACCGATTAATGCTATTGTTTAGTCACAGCGTCGATTGGAATCTGTCAGGTTACGTACGAAAATGAATCTTTTTAAGGAAAATGTTCGTGCAATAATTTTCTACAACTTTAGAAGAGGCCTGACACGGCTTCAGTGTTTTGAAGAGCTAACATCTGTGTTCAGTGATGAAGCCACATGTCTGCGGACTGTCGAACGCTGGTATTTAGAATTCCAGCGTGGACATACTAGTGTTAGTGACAAATTTCGCGAAGGACGCCCAAAATCCGCCTTCATTGAAGATAACATCATTGCTGTGAGACAACTAATTCTCGAAGATCGTCATGTGACGTATCGAGAGATAGAGGCTCTATTAGGCATCTCAGGGACAACCATTCAGAAGATCTTGCATGAAGCGCTTGGTGTGAGAAAGCTAGTTTGCCGTTGGATACCGCATCTGCTTTCCGACGATCACAAGGCGGCCCGCGTCAGATGGTGTGAGAAAACTGCAAAGGTTCAACCGAGGAGAGTCAAATCACGTCTACGACACATCATCAGTGGTGAAGATTCTTGGATCTATGCCTACGATCCTGATTCCGAACAACAATCTACAATATGGGTCTTTCAAGACGAGCCAAAGCCGACTAAAGTTGTTCGTTCTTGAAGCACTTCAAAGAAGATGGTGGCCACGTTCGTTGGAAAAACCGGCCATGTTGCGACTATTGCACTTGAAGATCGTAGAACGGTTAACGCAGAGTGGTATAACACAGTTTGTTTACCACTAGTCATCGCCGAACTTCGAAAATCTAACTCAAAGCGACGCATCATCCTGCACCACGACAACGCAAGCTCACACAGCGCTCGTCAAACGATTGAGTATTTGAAGCAGGAAAAAGTAGAAATTCTTGACCATCCTCCATACAGTCCTGACCTAAGCCCTAACGATTTCTTTACATTTCCGAAAATTAAGAAAAGTCTTCGTGGTCAAAGGTTCCAGTCCGATGAAGCAGTAGACGCTTTCAAGTCAGCCATTTTGAACACCCCCACTTTAGAGTGGAATAAATGTTATAATAACTGGTTTGAGCGAATGGAAAAGTGTATTAAGCTACGTGGTGAATTCTTTGAAAAACAATAAAAAGTACTATAAGGTTCTAGTTGTGTATTTATCTTCAAACGACAAAACTTAAAAGGCATGCCTCGTAGATGCGGAAAAATGGATATTTGACATTCTTGCGTGAGCCCTGTTGGCATATGGCATAACAGTTCCGTAAATGACAAAACGTGATCAGCTGAATGATTACGAGTTAATATGAACAGTCCATTATTGTTTATTTTCTGCTCATGTATTTATTTTCTGCAATGTAGTGGACTCATTGATTAGTAACTAATCGCAACCGAGTGGCATGCGCACGCGCAAATATAGTCGCTGTCGCGCTCTTATCGTGCAAATGGGTCGTTAACAGGTGATGTTTAAGCACCCTAAGCTCGTGAAATATGTTCCAACAGACCGCATAAAAATAAAATAAATTTGTAAAATACGACCTTGTCTCTAAGGCCGTGTAAAAAGATTAAGGGTGTGTAAAAACTATTACGTAACCTACGTTTAAGCCTGATACTCCTTAATCCTCGGGCCACAAAAAAAAGTGACGGGATCCTGTTTTGAAAGGAGCCAGGAGATGCGCGGGGCGGGGAGCGGCCGCGGCACCTCCGAGGCGCGCCACTCTGCCGCCGAATAAATTATGTTCTTTGGTCCGTATCACGCACCGCGCGTCCCGCGCATGCCCCTCGGGACCTTATCGATCGAGTTGGATAATCCTAGAGGTCGCTAGATCGCCGGCGCCTGCGCGCTGTGCGATGATGACCTTTCGCCCCGGCAGCATGATCGGAACCGAATGCCATTTGCAATAGTCACGACAGAATTGTTTTCCCGATATCTGGGGGGCGTCGTTTGTGTGCTGCGGCCCTGTTTGTTTTAATTACCTTTCCGCTATTCGTCATCTATTCTGTATCTGGCCGATCCCATTATATCGCGCTGTCCTCGCTATATGATGCTTAACGTCTAATCCAATTCGGTCGACGGAAAGGCACCAAAATTTATTCATATCTAAAACAAGATTGAGTGCGATGCGGTGTTCCACATCGAATTCATCTTGATCGATTGCCCTTTTACTCCTATCTTTAACAAATCGATTTATATGATCGCTTGCAATTGCAGCACTCGCAAAGTCAATTCGTTCTCGTGTACATTAACCGATACCAAAAACATCTGCGCTGTTTGCCGAATTTAAAGGAACTAGTTTTGCACGTGCGCTGCACAGACACAGCGACCTATTCCCATAATATCAACAATCAGTGCTGTGTGTAGAAACGCGAAAGTAGTTTGTACACTGCCACATGATTTATGCTTAACGTCGATGCTGTTGATGAGGTTCTGATGGCGTGTTTAAACGTCCGCGTCGCGTCGTCAGGAGATTTCCCACGAGAAACACACCGGCATAAATCGCTCACCACGACGGTAACTGTCGCACTAGACGAAATTATGTCCAAATGTGATCAACCCGCCATCAGAAATTCAGAACCTCAATCGCGATTCGTATATGGCTAATAACTACGATTATTTGCAAATTGATGTCACAGACGGGACACGAGAACAATAGTGTCGTTTCTTTGCGTAGTAGGTATGTAATTTGAATTCATAACAGTAATTTTGCATACGTTTTGGCAATCGACACGTGCCCCTAAGTTTAGCATGTCTCATGTTTGCGGACATCCTTGAGATGCATTAGTGGGCAGTGGGCCTGTACAACAGATATTGATTGCGGCAATTGGAGGCGGTGTATCGAGTGCAGTGGCCACGTGAGCCACATGCGGCGCGGAAACATCGCATGCTGCTCCTGCAAACAGAGATAACGGCGACGCATCACCAAATGTTTGTGACGATGTGACCACACTGACTACACGCGTTTACACATAATATGTACTTGGGGCAACAGTGTCGCAAACATCTAGGAAGTTGGTATTAATGAACTCAAATTAGAAAAAGAAAATAAAATAGAAGATGTGTTGGTCATAAAAACTTCGGATTAATAGCGTTCCGATTAGTTAGCTCCATAAGGTTTTATTGCGTTTCTTTAATAACTTGTGGAAGTAGGGGGATTACTGCTCCTCGTAAACTATAAAAAGCTTCCGACAGATGTTGATTTTCCAGAAATGCTACCAAAACGTCTTGTGCTAAAAGTATTTGTATTATTATAACTGCTAAAGCGTTGAATATCTGAATCGGTGTAAGTTATGAACGGCTTCGTTCTTTTAATATCGTAATGATGTTTTTTACTTTTCCTTATACTAATATAGACGATCTCCTGTTTAATTTATTCAATGCTTCTTTGTTCCTATTATGTAGTCTACCTTATCATATTTGGAGTTCTGAGTGATTCTTTCCTCGTCCTGTACAATAAGTTAATTGTGTTGACTAATGGCTGGCCGATCAGTGGCAGAGTTCGGCTAATACATTCGTAAGTAGATCATAATAAACAATTGGCAATGCAGTGTTGGCGTCAATGAATTGCAACGCACGCATTTGTGTATCTGATGAGTGTAGTGCGATCACGACTCGGTGCCCGCGTTATCTTGGCGGAGCCATGTGGAGGCTGTGCGGCGGTGCCTACTGCACGGGGCGGCGCGGCGGACGCGGGGTCTGCGCCCAGGGGGACGCCGCTCGCGCTCCGCCCGTCATTCGCGCCGTTGGCGTCACTCCGCCGACACGTATCGCTCTCAGTGTTGTCCGCCAGTGGCTCGGTGTTGCGCGCGAACCATAACGTCTCCCGTGAGACAGCGTGCGTTGTGACTGTCCACATATAATCTCGGTGGTGTAAAAATAAAGCCGGCGACAGACGGCGGCGTCCCAAGTTATATTTAAATGATAGCGCGGACGTAGGGCCGTGCTCGCCTCGAACGCTCTCCGACGGCATGAGACGACATGATCGAAGTACGTGCAACACCTTAGCCCGACACCTAAACCAGATCGTAAATCTAAGCTACAGTTGTCGGCTGCTGACTTGAGTATTGTGTTTCCTCGAAGCGAGGAGTTCCAAGTGTTCCAACTTTGCGCCAATCTACTCCTGAAGACGAATCCGCTGCTTGTTTGTTTGATTTGTACAAGTGTTCGCATCTCGATTCGGGACCCAGTTGTGATCTCGACGTGTTTTAGTTTCCGCTCTCTGAACGGATTTGCTACGAGTTAAGGATGTGGACGTTGAATCATTCATAGTTTCCTGTCTTTGTTGTATATATATTTTGTTCATCAATGTTTGTGTCTCGCCGTAAGTAAACTGGTGTTGATGTAATCATCAACGTATATTTAGAAGTTTATTTGGGATCACTGTAAAACTCAAACGTTTGTGTTCCCAATATGTACCTTTGTAGTGTTTGTGTAAGTCATTCACAAACGCATTGATTCATAGTTAGTTGTTACCTCGTATGTGTAATTGTATGAGCTCAGGTTTCTGATTTCCTTACTAGCTATCGGTATTAACTGACCGCAGCGTTATTACCTTAACGTCAGTGTAATCACTACCTATAAAATAATTCTGGTTCACTTGACTTCCTATCGGAATTTCAGTTGTATGCTCAACACTCTGCAAGCAGACTGCATTAAACTTGATAGTTTAATTAATTATTTATAATGTCTCGTCACATTTCCGAGGAGTGGCGACACTAATCGATCAATTTTATGATTCCTGTAGCATTTTCATAGCTAAATATAGATTTATTTGTCGTCCAGAAGTGAATGTATTATGCTGGAATTGATAGTTGTTGTTATTGTGAGAGGACGGTCTGTATCGTTGGGAGCGCGCCGGGTGTCGACCAGAGGTTACCTGTTGCTCGCTGCGCCTGCTTGCAAAAAATAAATGCTCCGATGCTGGATGAATGTTTAATGCCATTAATATTTATATTCCTGTTCATTATTCTTTTGTGTTCATATTCAGAAGTAGCGTATCATATTCACATCTTTAGATTATAAGAATGAGGACCTACTGCAGCATTCTGTAAAATAAAAACTACTATGTTTATTGGATGAAAAACAGCATTTGCAATAATCCGATTCGAAAGACCAAGTGCAACTTAATGTTCGATTCGAAGCTAATCCATATTATAAGTGCAAATTGATTCGTAAAGACTAACCACAAGCTTTCCAAAAATGCGACCCGTCCTTAAATTATACGTAGTAGATTCGTTTGAATAAACGATCAGTATTTAGCCACTCCCTAAATACTGATCGTTTACTAGTTTATACAAACTAGTCGATCCAGATATTAATGAATGTTTAAATACCAAATATATCAAACACCTGCAACCAAATTGCCATTACTATTTAAATACGGAATAATATATTAATGAAACAAGAAATGATTATGGCGCACCTAATTGTTGGAGACTTTTTTTTTTTTTTTTTTTTTTTTTTTAGGGTGGGAAATCATCAAATAACTTCTCCCGCTCTGGGCGGAGCGGGAGGGTGTGTCAGACTCTTACTGACTAAAACCCACCCGTATTCCTTCTTGTTGCCTGTGTTGCGGGGGCCTCGGTGACCCATAAGTACCTTCCCGCGACCCCGGCAGGAATTGTTGGAGACTTGGAAGTCATTAGCGCGTCGGACGGTTGACTTGAATAATTATCTTAATTGACTCTGCCTCACTGCATTTTTCACCTTGATTTATGAACTATTAAGAAGTTATTTGCCGATTTCTTTGTCGTTTGTGTGTTCAAACTAAGCCTGAAATTCATTACTCCTTGATCCAGTATTTAAGAACAAAATTTACAAAGCATCATAATAACAAAACATTGTGATGATTGATGAACCTTTTTGATGTCACTCATAAAAAAATCAAAGTATGATTGGTTAACATACAAAAGATCTTGATGCACCTAATCGCAATTAACTTTTTTGCAGGAAGTAAATCCCTGATGATGTCAAAGTAGCAATGCCACAATAATGAGCCACATTACCCGCGACCGTTGTGTCGTTTATATACGAGTATGTACAGAACATTTTTGTCAAGCGAATTCCTGATGATGTCAAAGTAGCAATGCCACAATAATGAGCCACATTACCCGCGACCGTTTAGTCGTCTATGTACGAGTATGTACAGAACATTTTCGTCAAGCCAATTCAGTATTGTTCTTTACTGGATACAGGCTCGACTCTGTAGGAAGCATCGATGTAGTTTTCTGTGTTCGCCTAGCTAGCTGTTAGCTGTTTTGATTACGTGTAATGAGTATATTCGTGGTTTTGTGGTATACCAACCGCATACGATGGCTTTATTTGGTAAATGATTAGGATATGTGGTTATATTATTGATTTTATTCGAATTATCTTCTACTCATAAGGTATTCTTGTCATCCTACTTCTAACTCGTAGTATTCGCTTACTCCTAGGAATTACTTTTGTGTCCGTTTACGTCGACCTCGTTGTTTTCTTCGTCATAATATCTGTCTTCTTTCAGCTGAATGCTATTATTAGAGATATATTTATAAATGACTTCAGTGTTATATCTTCTTTCAGCAATTATTCATATCCTGTGGAAAGTTTTTTCTCACCTGTTAATATATCAACATCCTTGACTTACGTGATATCGTATGATTCTTTCAGTGTAAGTCTGTGTTATCTTAGATTCGTACCGCAGGACATGGCGCGATGTTATTGATAATTACGTTTGTATAAAATTTAAGAATCACCAGTGTGTAATTAGGCCGATGAATTATGTTATTTGGGTCTAGGTCTAGGCATCAGGCAAGTCTTGTTTGTAAACAGGTTCTGTTTTGGAATTGGTTCTTGGCATTTTATATCTTTTTTTTATAGTATTTTTGTACATTCCCTACGATTTCAGTATTGTTATTTTGTAACGGAATCTGACAAAATTGAATTTTACATCAACAAGAGGAAAGCAATACATAGCAGTTTGTGACAAAAGCTTTTGATTTTGGTCCTTGAGACATAATTTTCAATCTGACAACTAAAATCGTTTAATAATCAAGTCAATAAAAATGTGTGTTTCCTTATTTGCAGGCCGGGGCCTAACGTGCGAGTGCCTGGGCGCGGCCGCGTGCCCCGATGGCGCGGCCAATGGCACGTGCGTCACGCAGCCCGGCGGCTACTGCTTCGTGGCCGTCGAGGAGGTGCTGGACGACAACGGACTCGTCGTGGTGGACCGCACCGCCGGCTGTCTGCCGCCGGATGAGTCCGGGTTCATGCAAGTAAGTATAAGTGCATTACGGGCCTTTGTTGAATCATTTTGTCATAAACCGTAACAAAATCAGTTCAATTTGATACAACACGCTTTGAAGGCACTTGTTTAACAAATACTTTTGTCAATTTTCAGTGTAAAAGCTCCCAGGTGCCACATCAACACCCAAAAGTGATAGAGTGTTGCTTCGAGAGCGACCTGTGCAACCGGCGGCTGCAGCCCGCGCTGGCGCCGCCGCCGCCCGACGTGACGGAGACGCCGGCGCTGCGGCCGCCCGCGCCCGCGCTGCTGCTGGCGGCCGCGCTGTGCGTGGCGCTGCTGGCGGCGCTGGGCGCCTGCCTGCTGCTGTACCGGCGCCGGCGCCGCGGGGCCAAGCGCCCGCCCTCGCCGCCCGCGCCGCGCGCCGACGTGTCGTCCGGCTCCGGCTCCGGCCTGCCGCTGCTGGTGCAGCGCACCGTGGCCAAGCAGATCCAGATGGTGGAGTCCATCGGCAAGGGCCGCTACGGGGAGGTGTGGCTCGCGCGCTGGCGCGGTGAGCGCGTCGCCGTCAAAGTGTTCTTCACGACCGAAGAAGCCTCCTGGTTCCGCGAAACAGAAATCTACCAAACGGTCCTGATGCGACACGAGAACATTCTCGGCTTCATCGCCGCCGACATCAAAGGCACCGGCTCTTGGACGCAAATGCTGCTCATCACCGACTATCACGAGAACGGCTCTCTGCACGACTACCTGCAGACCGTGGTGCTCGACACGCACGGCCTCATGACCATGGCGTACTCCATCGTGAGCGGCCTCGCGCATCTACACATGGACATCTTCGGCACGAAGGGCAAGCCGGCGATCGCGCATCGAGACATCAAGAGCAAAAATATCCTGGTGAAACGGAACGGACAGTGCGCCATCGCAGACTTCGGGCTCGCGGTGCGGTACGTGGCCGAGCGCAACGAGGTGGACATCGCGCCCAACACGCGCGTGGGCACGCGGCGCTACATGGCGCCCGAGGTGCTGGACGAGAAGCTCGACGTCGGCAACTTCGAGGCGTTCAAGATGGCCGACATGTACTCGCTGGGGCTCGTGCTGTGGGAGATGTGCCGGCGCTGCTGCTCGGGCGACAAGGCGCAGCTGGTGGAGCCCTACGCGCTGCCCTACCACGAGCTGGTGCCGCCCGACCCCACCTTCGAGGACATGCACCGCGTGGTGGTGGCGGCGCGCGCGCGGCCGGCGCTGCCGGCGCGCTGGGCCGGCGAGCCGCTGCGCACGCTGGCGGCGCTCATGCGCGAGTGCTGGCACGCCACGCCCGCCGTGCGGCTCACGGCGCTGCGCGTCAAGAAGACGCTGGCCCGGTACAACACCGAGAGCTCCGTCAAGCTCGTGTGAGGCCCGTGCATACGTGCCGCGGACGCTCGCCGACACAGACTGTACCTAGTTTAGGCTCCAAGTTTAGTTCCTCGATAATATTCTATTTATTCTACGATTCATGTGAAAATCAATAGCTGTAAAGCCCCATCGATGTGAAAATTCAGTTTGACCACCGTTTTGTTTAAATCTCAGTATTGTTAAGTTTATTCGGAGAGCAGCTCACGCCGCCAGTGAATATTACTGTTTATTATGATTCTGACTAACTTACGAACGTTCCCGATGGAATCTCTCCGCAACTGTATGATTATGGTTTTAGGTTTGTTCTAAAAGTAATGTTTTATTTTATTACTGTTACTTAGATTTAATGATGAAGTGTTTTTATAACGAAAAATTTGTTGTCTTCCGTTTGAATAAGCAATCTAAGTGTTCGCGTTGAGGCAGCTTTCTTTTTGTTTCGTATCGATTGAAACAGCCGTTTCCAACATGTGTGCCCTCGAGTAGTGAGCGACCCACAATGAGGCAGCTATAGTATAGCAGTGTAAATAAAAAACAATGCTCTGTTTAAGTTTCTGTTGTACATTAGGTCACTGTTGTGAAGTACAGGAACTGCCGCAGCGTGGCCGAGCGACATGTTTGTGATATTTTGACAATAAGACGCCTTTATAATCGTACAAAACATAGTTGATTTCAAAATCATTGACATAGCCATGTAAAGTGCATTTTATATTCACATGTTTATTGGTACAGGTAGCGTAGCAATGTGGGTTGTACTTAAACGATGATAAAAAGACTAATAGTAGTGTGTGAGTATTAAAGATATGGGATGTAATAGCGCAGTGTCTTATGAGATGCCTTCGCAACGATTAGTATTAACTATTTGTCTTGTATAGCGACGCACTTGGTCAACTGGTCTGTTCAAGTCAGATGTGCCTTCCGGTGAGATTTGTGTCTCGGCACAAGAAAATAAAATAAAATTTAAATGTCAAAAAAGAACATTGTTCTGTTATTAGCAGAAAAAGAAAATTATTTGAACTCAATCGACATTGTAGTATTATAATATTTATAGTCTTTAATGATATTTATGTCACTGGAGACGAGTTTTTCTGACTACTTATCTAAAGAGCAGTCATGTAATGAATTCGGAAGTGTGTATAGACTAGTGGCCGCCTAGCATTTACTAGTGCGCATCGCACCCTGTACAGTGTTGTGTAAATATAGCTGGTAGCTGACATTGCATAGGTTTTTAATACATGTTAAGTTACAAATAAACATTAATGGACATAGATTATGTTTACTTATTTACTAACCTGAATAAACCATGTGCGTAACAGCTTCCTCAGGGGTGATAAATTGAAAGTTTCCAGTCTTAACTTAGCAGCCACGAAAAATTCGTTCATGTGAGCCGTTTACTGTGTGTTAGCTGGAGAGACGTCATCCCAGTTTCCTCGTCCAGTACAGGCAAGCCAGCGAGGTTAGGGCTTTGGACTATAGTCAGAAAAATAAAGCATAGTAGCAGCACAAGGAAGGAAAGAACTGAACGATAATACTTGTAATAATACTAAGTGTTGATTGAAACTACGATCAAAAACTGTGTAAGCTGAAGTTATGTCACCCCAGCTGCTCATGTCATATCTTCCGAACGAAAGAAGATAAATGATTAGGTATGTAGTATAGCTAAAAAAATAAGGAATAATAGCAGCGAAATTGCAAAATTTTCAAATCTGGTCGAAGACGAGTTATAAAACCGATAAATTTGAATTTCGCGAACTACCTTTGTGCATCCTGCACCTTGACCGAACTACAGAGAACAAGTTACAAAAAAAAAAACATTGATGGCAGTTCTTCTCATCGTCTAAACTTGATAAGAATCTACTTTTTAATTAATGTTACATTCAAACTCGTAGTTCCGTATACACTCGGCGTCACAAAAATCGCACCTGTTCGAAAATAAGTTTCAAGCATGTCCCGCCAGCAACGAATACATTAAACTCAATTAATACTGGTATCAATTGAAAGTATGTTTAACGACCTTTAAATTAACAACAGTTAGAATTCCTAAACACAACAGATCTCATTAGCACGTAACTTAAAAAAAAATGTTGTCGGCAATGTGATGTTGCTCGGCAACTGAACTTGAGTCGTTTTTCCGTTCGACGAGTGTTCCAACGCTTCCAAGAGACTGGTGGCTATATCCGAAGACGTGGATCTGGAAGACAACGGTGCACATACGAAAGAGACGATCGCTTCATTGTTTCGACGTCTTTACGTAATCGGTTCTCCAATGCTGTTGAGCTGCAACAACAATTGCGATCAGCTCGCAGAACTTCTGTTAGCGTCTCCACAGTTAGAAGAAGAACGCGGGAGATTGCAGCTCACAAGGCTGCTACAGGGCCAAAATTGACTGCACAGCGTAGGAGAGACCGGTTGCAATTTGCCCGTGACCATGTGGATTGGACAATAGACCAATGGAGGTTTGTGCTCTTCTCGGATGAGACGAGGGTGTGTCTTTTCTGCAACGACAGGCGTCGAAGAGTGTACAGGAGGCAAGGGGAACGATTCGCACAAACCTGTATTCAAGAGACAGTGGAATACGGGGGTGGCTCGTGCATGTTCTGGGGCGGCATGTCAATCGACGGCAAAACGTACCTCGTGTGTGTTTCTCGGACTGGAAGTGCTCGCGGGCAAGGCTCGCTGACTGCTCCTCGGTACATAACAGAGATCTTAGAGGAGCAGGTTGTCCCTTATGCTGGTTTTGTTGGCAGTGGGTTCACGTTAATGCACGATAACGCCCGCTGTCACACCGCTTTAATTGTAAGAGACTACCTGCAAGAAGTTGGGATCCCTGTTATGCGCTGGCCGGCGCGAAATCCAGACCTGAACCCTATTGAGCACCTTTGGGATGAACTGAAACGGCGAGTACGGGCACGTGATCCTGCCCCTACCACTCTCCAAGATGCCATCGTTGCAGAATGGAACAACATTCCTCAAGAGACTGTTATCACATTAATTAGGTCCATGAGAGAACGCATGGAAGCAGTCATCAGGGCTAGGGGGGTAACTTAAAATATATAATAATGCTGATAAATTTATTCTGAAATTTAAATAAATTGCCTTTCCAATGACCCCTTATAGTCATATTAATCAATGGTAGACCCATTGATTAATAGGGTTAAAATGACATTGAAAGGAATTCTTATAGAGAAGCATCTTCATCCGAAGCATTATTTTCATTTTTTCGGCGCCGGTAACTGTTTTTGTTCATTACGTGGAAACTACGAGGCCTAGAGATTTGAACATTTTGCTGCATATGGCTGCTATTATGCCTTCATTTTTTACTTTGAAATCGAAACTACGTTTGATAATTTGCTACAACATGTGTAAGCTGGTGTTACGTCACTCCAACCTACACATATTTATCGGTTTATAACTCAGACGAGTATTTTGACCAGATTTGAAAATTTTGCTGCTATTATCCCTTTTTTTATATAAAAAAATATGAAATGAAGTCTTTATACTTACACTGAAATACTTTTACAAAACATATTTACCTCCGCATAACTGCAAAGCAGTATGTTAGCTGACGTAGCTCCAAATTTTTTTTTTTGTGCATGACCTCTATAATTACACTTTGCAGTATAGCTAAACTTGCATTCCATATTACATTTATAAAACAGACAAACAACTTTTTTTTGAGCTCTAATACATAATCAATTGTCTTCTTTCGTCCGGAAGATATGACGAGCAGCTGGCATGACATAACTACAGCATACACAGTTTTTGATGGTAGTTTTAACACTTTTTAAGTATTATCGTTCAAATTCAGTTCTTTATTTCCTTATTTATTTATTTTATTTAACAGTTTATGTACACACTAGGGCATGAATCTCGGAATCTCGGAATATCGTAATATCGGAATCTCGGAACGCAAGTTCCGATATTACGATTCAGATACTGAGTGATCCAATATCGGAATCAGACAAATTTTGCTATTTCAGTTTTAAACTAAACCTATATTTTAACTCCTTGTGCCTTCCTGTTGCCAGCTCGCTAATCACGCGATACAAGAGCTATAATAGTGTTGGTTGTCTGTCTCGCTCACTCTTTATCTGCGCGTGTACGTCTTGTTTATTCGCACAAACGAACAAAATATCCTGTCAATAAGTTGCGCTCGTGAACTGTGTAAGTTAAAGGCTCGTGAAGACTGGGGCGATATCGCGGGTGCGGCACAGTGTTGCCATCCATACGAGGTTTCTCGTACATGTACGAGATTTAGTGGTCCTGGTACGAGGTACGAGCTTACATCCATCCTCGTACGATTTTGTACGAGATTCGTTGTTACAAGTCATATTTTGGAACGCGCCTCTGACTATACGAAATTAATGAATGGTGTTAACGTACGAAAGGTTTCATTTCATTCATTTTACTTGTATTGTTTCTCTAAGATATTAAGTTAACGTAGAAAATATGTCTATGTTAATTCCACTCTACTCCACGTCCACTATAGTAGGTACAGTTCGGATACTACATACAGTATCCAAAGCAAAATTCCGGTTGTACGACCTGCCACCTGCGACCACCTGGACACTTTATGACGAAACTGCTTTGTAGAGTGGTTGGTTATCAGATAGTTGACAAGAAAATCAATTGATTTTAAGCAATTTATTAAATAAATGGTATGTACGAGGTTGTGTTGACAAAATACGAGATTTCAGACCATATCTGTACGAGGACACGCCTTCGGCGTCTGGCAACACTGGTGCGGCAGGCATATTGCTGCCTGTCGCGCCCGTGATATCGCGCTACGTGTTTGTGTTTTATGTTGCTACATGCAACGTCGTCGCTTTAAAAGATGTAAGTACAAATTATTATCTAATTGTTGTTTTCCAATTCAAATGTTTAAATGGTTTTATAAATTGTGCTAGCTCAAAATAAAACAAAAAACACCGAAAATTATTCTTTCGTTCGGATCGTAAAAAGATTGTTTCTCCATCTTCATTTCGTAAACTAAAATTGTAAACAGAAGTTAATAATTTATTAAATAAATCAGAAAACTAAAAAAAAAGTTTGTACAATTATTTAGCTGCAGTACATAAAACATTTTTTTTTGCAGGGCTTCATCAAAAAGAAAGCCACATAGGTACTCAGAATTTCTCAAGAAACGCTCATCAAATGTATGGGATCATTTTCATCGATCGGATGACGGCCAAACCGCTAAGTGCCAGATATGTTAAAAAAAACTAAAAACTACCGGTAGGTCTATTAAGGGCTTGCACACACATTTAAGAAATGTGCACCCAAACATCACAGCAGTTGGACCCTCTTCATCGGAGAGTACTCCAAGCAAATCAACATCACAAGAGACGACGACAAAGCTCAAGAAACGGAAACAGATAGGTCTTCAGAATCAATGGAAGCTATTGTTTTTCGAATGACCGCTTTAAGGCTCGTACATACTGGCGCGACTTGTCGCGCGACGCGACGCGACACAAAGACACCGCGTGTAGCGCTACAAGCGGTGCCTTTGTGTCGCGACGCGTCGCGCCAGTATGTAGGAGCCTTTAAATGGTGCAAGTTTCAGATTCTTTGCTGAAAGTCAAGATCTTCGGCAACACTTCAAAAAAATTGGATACTATAAGTAGTATCCAATTTTTTTTTTATGGCAAGGTGGAAAGATAGTTTACTTCACTCTTCCTATAAAAACATCAACAGTTTGGCAGTCCCTAATGTCAGGCGGAAGTAAATTCCACAGCCGAACCGTGCACAGTGAAGGAGTAGAAGTCGGTAGAGTGGGGAGGGGATTTAAAAAGCTCCGCGGTGGCATCCAAATAACGGGCATCGGCGTAGTCTATGATGAGCTGTATGAGAGTTTGAGCAAGGGAGATTTTGGTATTCAAGGGCAAGAAGCTCTTGGGGAATTTCAACGAATGGAACGTGTAGTGCACTTTGCGACTGACTTGAGGTACATGAGTAGTCCACGATAGGTAAGAGTCCAAGGTCACCCCCAGGTTTTTAACTGTATTTGCGTATTCAATCTGAACTCCATTCAGACAGAGTGGAGACAGCGATGCAATATCGAGCCTATTCCGCATATACCTTCCACCGATAATTATGGCCTGGGATTTCTTAGGGTTGATTTGCAGTCCAAAGGACCGCGACCACTCACTAATCAAATCCAGGTCACTGTTCATGAGAGACACGGCTGATTCCGCACCTTGCCTTAAGAAGTTATTGTAAAGCTGCAGATCTTCGGCATAGAGATAGAAGTGGGAAGAAATTACTCTGGTGACGGAGTTAATGAAAATAGAAAAGAGAAGAGGAGAGAGAACGCCACCCTGAGGCACACCCGCGGTAAGAGAACACCTGCAGGCTTAGCATGACACTCTATATTTCTTCGAAGAATAGACACGGCTCTTTCTATACAAAGTGACATTTCGTTTCTCAGTTTTTGACATCTCACCGTAGAAATCCTTCTACAATCTGTCATCTTGTCTTTCGTTTCTAACGATCTTTGTCTAGGTCCTTTTTTATGTAGAAAGATTTCTACGGTGGGATGTCAAAAAAGGAGAAACGAAATGTCACTGTATGGAAAGAGCCGTGTCTATTCTTCGAAGACGTAGAGAGTGACATGCTAAGCCTGCAGTCAGAAGTAGTCTACGAGATGAACCCGCTGCGACCGGCCTTTACGGTTGTCGAGAGAATTATGGAAGTAACGTCTCTTTGCATCTCTGCACATACGACTGCAGCGATTACGCAGCACTTTAAACGATTTCAAGTAGCGCTCGGAAGGACAGCGTTTTAACCGCCTTTTGGCTCTGCCCTACTTGCCATCGCATCCTTAATGGCAAGAGTAAGCCAGGGAGCAGGAGCATACTTTTCTTTGACCCGACGAATAGAGGCATGACGATCGTATAATCTGAGTATTGTGCTATTAAAAATGTGAACTTTCTCGTTGATGCATGAGCTCCCCAAGATGTCCGTCCAGTCGATGCTACCAGCATCACGCAGCAATACCAAGGCTATGCCCTTGTAATTCCTAAGGAAAATATATTGAGGCTTACGCTTGGGAGGGCGAATCCTGTACCTAGGACATAAAGATGAAGTCGTGGTAAGAAAAACAAGCAGTGAGCTTGACCTTATTTTCTGGCTATAGTCCAAAACCCTAACCTCACTGGCTTGCCTGTAGGTACCGCATGAGGAAGCTGGGGTGACTTCTCTCCAGCTAACACACAGTAAACGGCTTATATTAACGAAATTTTCGTGGCTGCTAAATTAAGACTGACAACTTTCATAACCTTAAATATTGGCATAGATAGAATTATTCTATCACCCATGAGGAAGCTGTAGTTACGCACATGAATAAAGCCTCTCCTTGAAACATGAGCCCCGAGTTACCGATTAATCGCGAAGCCCTATCAACCCTGGCTATGATTGCACAGCAACTCGTGATTTGACCTGTTTTCTGGGCAAGTGATCGCTGGATATACAAAATTCTTATTTATATGAGACATTTCAAACTTTCCGAAGCAGTCGATCTACTAATCACCACGCAACATAGAAGAACCAATCATTCGTCTTCTTTCGTGTGGAGACGCACGTGCGTTTTAACCGTGGTGTTTATACAGATACTATGATATAGTTTTCCAAAAGAAGCCCTTTACAAATTCGGATCATATCAACATTACACTGCGCGCAGTTCATATTATTATGCTTAAAAACAAAATATGCAGTATGACATGGGATCACAAAACTAGGTATCAATATGTCATACAGGTACTGATCCTTGACTCCCACATTCCCTTAAAATCAAGGGGAAAATTCATAAAACACTGGTTAGATTGAACGATGTTTTGTAAGGATCAGAATGTTGGGCCACAAAAGGGATGAATGAAGGAAATTGCATGCAGAGGTCGCTTATAGGGATGTGTGGTGTTACGCGAATGGATAGAACAAGAAATGAGTATGAGTAGTCTGAATGTGACTGAACGTTGTGTGGAAATCGGTTGTCATGGTATCGGCATGTGATGCCGAGGAATGAGGAAAATGTCGTCAGGAAAGTTTTGAGTATGAATTTGGATGGCTATACGAGTTAGAGAAGACCAAAGAATCGATGGATGGACTGTGTGAAAGATATGGCTAGAAAGGGAGTGAATACCTACCGAGATTACAACTAATAGAAAAGTATGGAAGAAAGACATTGCGCCGACCCCAACCGAATTGAGATAACGGCATGAGAATGATGACTGATCAACGTCGTAGGGACGAAGGCCTGAGGATGACCATGCCGTCATCTGTCAGTATCTGCCCTCAACTCTTATCCTCGCGCAAGTTCGGTAAAAATATATAGATACCTACATAAAGTTAGTGATTATCTCTATGATTACACTGTGCTAAGGCAATAACCTACAACAAATACGGATATTGCATTGAAAGAAGCAACTCAAGTTTGGAATAAACAACTGAAATGGCTCCCGCAGGCAGGCGCGACGCGACACTAGTAGCACATTTTCTTGAAAACTTCATTAAATTTGTCGCGGTGCCTGTGGCGCCAGTCTGCACGAGCCAAAATTGAAGCCCTGCATTACAGAATTTCACTCAAAACTCAAGCATTACCTACTTAAATCTCATTTAGCCTTGATTGGAGTGCTAGTCTTGAGTTCTGTAGTAATAAGCCCCCTTACGACTTCCAAAAGCAACAATATGTTGGTGCTTACGTATGCAGCAGTTTTATTTATTTTCGGTCATATACACCATCTGGGTGGATCACGGATATCGATACAACTTTCTTGCGAGGCAATAACATATTGAGGTCAGATAACGGTGGCTACGCCAAAATCTTTTTTTATCAATTCACAGCTAAAATTGTCTTAGTAGATGTTTTCATGAGACATGCAGTGTTGTTTTGTTGTCTCGTCTGCGATGACGGCTAAATCGCCTTTATGGAAAAAAGGTCAGCAGAAAAGTAATAATGATTGAATGTGGTGTACATGATATAAAACAATCTGTTCTTAAAATGATATTTATTTCACTTATTTACATTCAGTCACATAATACATTCATAAGCTTCCATACCAATCGTACTTGTGGAAATCGCAAATCAGTCACTCCCACTTAAATAATATTTTTTTACTCTCTATAAAACAGTACTAACTATCGGTCAGCCAGTCAAGTACAAATTACAATTGATTGCAACTGAGCGTTGGACAACTATTATCTAACCTACTATTAACCTAGTAAGGCGCGTATCTTCTGGAGGGAGACGGTCCTCGCATCCCCGGCCTGGAAGCAAGAAAAGTGCCACATTAATGCTTATATCAGTTTTTCATACTTTACATCTTAAATTATTATTAAAGTAATTGTGCTGCTGTACCTTCTGTCATCAAAAGTGTCACGGCTGAAGTCTTCATACATTCTGTAACAAGAAGATATTATTATTAATTTTGTTATATTACCTAGTAACATTATAGAGATAGCATATTATACTTTAATTTATTAAGATAACAATTACAATCTAAATTAGCAAAGGAAATGGAATGGAAATGTAGATATGTGGCAAACAATTTTATTATTTTAATTTATTGCATGAATTGCAAGTTGGGGTAAAGTTTACTCTTCCTAAACTATAGCAAAAGTGGTGTCAGTTGTGTTATTTTGAAGTGAAGAGGATTCTAACATACTTAGAAGAGCAACTTCTAACTCATACACTACAACCAATTTTGTATGAAGCGAGATTGAGAGCATAAAACACAACAACATTGACACAAGTCAATTCTCACCCCCGGGACATTTGAGGTCCTTGAGGGGGACTTCTTCTGCTGTACATAGCATCATACGACGACCTCATAGATCCCATCCCGCTGCGCATCGGCGGGAGGCTCGGCATGGGCGGCATCGGCTCGCGGCGCAGCGGCGGCGACACGAAGTCTCCACGACCGCCGCGCGACGCCCCCATCTCTAGCCCGCGAGAAGCTCCCACCGGGTAGCGGCGCTCGAACAGGTCCCGCGGCGATTCGAACCTCGCGCGGTCGTAGTACCCATCATAGGGATCCTGTGATAGTAAAACAGCATTAGTAGTGGCAGCCAATTTGTAACTGTGTAAATAAAAACCAACTCAAAACAAAATGAATGTTATTAGTCTATGCAAGTTTTTTTGTTTGTTTTGGTGGTGAGCAGCGACTGTAGCATCACCGAGCCCGATCATGTTATTTCGGCCCGAGTTAGGTACCGCGTGCGAAGACAGACTCCACGCGCTCGGCCTACGTGATGCATCGAAAGCGGTCAGATGGAAACCGACGGTACGGATAGTAAGTGATAGCGCGTTACCCCAAATCCTCCCATCATGCGATCGCGAAGGAACGGCGGCGGCGGCGGCGGGGGGTACGGGTCGCGGCCGAAAGCTCGATCGCGGAAACCGTTGCGGTCGGGGCCCATCGCTTTAGGGCACTCCTTGGACCAGTGGCCACCCCGACCGCAGCGGTAGCACTGCTCGGGGTCGCCCATGCCCGGCCGCTGGCGGACGCGGCTGGTCGACATCTGCACCTTCATGGGCTGTCCGTCCACCATCATACCGTTCAGCTCTTTGATAGCCTCGTTCACGTCGCCCGTCGCGTCCAAGTGCACGAAGCCATAGTTACGAACGATATCACACTCGACGACCGTGCCGAACTTCTGAAACAGCTCGCGGACTTCGGGCGCGCGCGTCTTGTCCGTGAGGTTACCGACGAATATTTTTGTGGTCGGCGTCGACGGCGCCTTGCGGCTCTTGGCGGCTTCTATTTTGATCGCCTGGCCATGAACTATCTCTCCGTTTAAATTCTGAATGGCTTCGCGGCCGACTTGCTCGTTTTCCATGTGCACGAAACCGTAATTTCTGACGATATCGCATTCTACGACCGTACCGTACTTTTCGAATAGCGGTCTAAGATCGGCGTCCGTTGTTTTATCGGAAAGATTCCCGACGAAGATTTTGAAAGTACCGGCGCCCGGCATTTTAGGTTCTGAAACGCATATAATTTGACGAAATGAGTCAGCAGCGTCCATGACAATGGATTAAGGGAGTTCGTGGTTGTACCGAAAAAATAAAAGTAATAGTTTGACGGCTGGGGACGTTTTGGAGATACTTACCTTACACCAACACTACGCGCGAATAAACCACTATTTGTAGAAAATAACACACAGCTATTACACTTACTAATTTATAAATTATGCCACAGCAAAAATGAACTTATCCACAAAATGGCGAAATGAACCATATAGAAAGACCGAAAGCACTGAGAGAGAGCGTCGTTCACGATCACTACAACTACAACGCAAAAATGGCGTGTTTTTCATTCATTCCATTCTTTTCCGTTTCCGATTGACCATAGATATCTAAAAGTGAAAAGTAGACGATGGGAATGAACTAAATGTATTTTCCAAAATATTATGCTGGATACACACGTTTGCTAAACCTTGAGAAACCACTAATATTTAAACCTGTGGTTATTGCGAAATTAGCTTTCTTTAATTTTGTGTCTTTGAGCAAAAATCCTTTCCGACATACGATCGTGAACCCCACTACAAGCAGAGCCAAATTTTAATGCCCTTTCCCCACGTTCGAATTGGTGATGGTATGTCAAGATATGAAGCGTGTGTTTATATATTTATTTATTATTCAGAAAGCTTACAGTCTAATATCTCTAATATATAAGTAGAGCTTACAATTTCCATTTAAAGGAAAGCTCTAGCTATAGTTAAAAAAAAAAACAACCAAACAAATTCTTGTCTAAACAAAACACAAAAGATATTAGAATTTATGAATCGTAGTTAGTATGAGTAGATTTATTTACATAACTACATAACAAGATGATTATTAACATTAACTAAATTAAATTAAAACTGTGTTAAACCTAAAAGAGGCCCTCGAGGCATTAATAATAATAATAATAATAAAGAATTTATTGCATAAAACAAAATCACATTGCACTGCATACATTCAGTTGACGCTATTCAATACAACTTTAGCTTAGGAGTACAATAAATTCAACTCTATCCCTTAAACTAGGTCTGGCCTGTATCTTAAGAGATAGGGTTCAGCCATTATGTGGACTAAATTTTTATATTTATTAAAAGACAACAACAAGTTAAACCAGTGACGATGTGGGACCTAAAAACGTACATTAACAAAAAAATAAAAAATAAGGTATGAAGGAATGAATCGGTTGCGTATATTTGGGTGTGTGATTGTGTGGTGTTGAGTGTGGTGTATGTGTATAGTATGATGTGATGGTAGGGGAGATGTTAGGTATGTTTGAGTTTAAGAGATGTATGTCAGTAAATTTTCAGTTGTGATGTAGTCTTGCTGAAGTAGCCACTGAGTGATCTTGTGTTTTAGCGCGTATCTGTTAGAATCCAGTAAGTTAAGTTTACGGTGTAGTTGTTTGTACAGATGTGTACCTATAACGTAGTATTGGTGCCTTGCAAAGGATGTTTTATGTCCAACCCCGGAGGGGATGTTTGTGCGCTTTTCTGGGTTGGACCTGGGCATGGTTCTGTGGGTTCTGAGGACCACTTGCAGGATAAAGAGCTGCCTAACCGTTAAAACTTTGCAATCCTCATATAAATGCACTGTGGGAAATCTATATGGTTTACGAGTCATTGTCTTGAGGACTGCTCTTTGAGCTCTCTCTACCTTCAAGAAATTTGTTTTCATTGCACCACCCCAGGCAGTTATACAGTAGCCGATGATCGACTGGCATAGCGCATAGTACACCATTTTTAATATATTGACGTCAGCAGAATCTCTCAGGGATTTGAAGATGTAGACGAGACGCATTGTTCGGCTTGTTACCGCTTCGAGTTGCCTGTCCCACCTTAACCCACTATCAATTTGAAGACCCAGGTATTTCACACAGTCGGCTCTTGCCAACGAGGGGCAGGAGCACGAAGTTGGGTACCAACAGGAATGAGCATATATTGAATAATTAGACGACGGCCGTGTACTGCGCTTAATTGCGAAAGGAATGTAACTGGATTTATCGAGATTCAGTGTAAGTAAATTCTTGTTGAACCAGTTCATAACACTTTTCAAGGCAGCTTCCGCCCTATCTTTGACCACGTCCCATGTTGGTCCGTGCACTAGAATCGCGGTGTCGTCGGCATATGTAAAAATCTTGCAATTTGGAAGGATCATCTTACAGAGGTCATTAATATAGATTTGGAACAATGTGGGGCCTAAAATACTCCCTTGGGGCACACCGTAAGTAAGGGACTCTTCTTGGCTGAGGTACGTATCTACTTTGACCTGCTGATACCGATTCCTGAGGTAATCCTTGAACATATCCAGCGTTTTGCCACGTACACCCAGTTTTTCAATCTTCGAGATAAGTTTAGGAACAGAAACTGTGTCAAAAGCTTTAGACAGGTCCAGAAAGATGCCCATGCACTTTGTTCCACCATCCAGTTTCCTTGCTATGAATTGCGTAAGGTCCAAAACAGCATCTTCCGTCGAGACACCAGACCTAAAGCCATACTGGTTTTCAGCAATAATATTATGTTTGTCGAGAAAGCTTTTAAGACGTACGTTAAGGACCTTTTCTAAAATTTTTGAAAGTGATGGCAGAACAGAGATAGGTCTGTAATTGTTGACACAGCCTCTGCTCCCACCCTTATAAATAGGGTGAACTATGGCTTTTTTAAGGCCATCTGGGAATATCCCTAATTGTATGCTAAGATTGCAGATATAGGTAATTGGTGGAACCAAGATGTGACGGCAAATTCTAAGCAGGACCGACGACACACCGTCCCAGCCCACGGCACAATCGCTACGGAGCTGTAGGATTATTGTTTCCACTTCACTTTCATCTGTGTCAAGTAACACAAAGGAATTGGTCGGTGACGGACTCAAAGGTTCGCTTATCGTTGATCGTTCATGGCCCAAAGGTGGAAATGTTTGACCATGATGAGTCAAAATATTTGCTGCTAATTTTTTCCCAATCTCACTAAAGAAAGAGCACACCTGATTAACCGACGATTGAGGATCATCACTTATTTTTAGCAGTTCGACAGGACTAATACGTGTTTTAGTGGTATTAGTAATTGTTTGAATTGTTTTCCAGAGGGCTTTGGGATTATTTTTAGATTTTTCTAATTCACTAGATTCATAGGCTATCCTAAGTTTACGGAGTAGATCATTACAAAAATTCCTGTAACGCGTGTATGTGACTTTTAGTATTAAATTGTCTGGGGAACTGTTTGATTTCATGTGAAGCATGTCCTTATTTCGGATACATTTCAGTAAACCTGGTGTAATCCAAGGTTTAGTGATTCTTTGTTTCCTTGGAATAGTTACTTTAGAAGTATGATTATTTATTATAGTAGTTAATATTGATGTAAAAGAATTTAGGGCTTCGTTTGCGTCATTTATTTCATAAATTTGGGAGAAATTCGTGTTTTCAAGTTCTGATTTTATTGCATCAAGATTAGGACGAGAAACTGTGTACATCTTTTTATAACTGGGGTTCGCGTTTTTTATTGATAGTATAATGGGTTTATGGTCGGTTATGGAAGATTCAAGAATCAATGACATGACAGGTAGCTTAGACTTAACCAAAATATGATCAAGGCAGTTTTCCTGTCTCGTAGGTATTAGGTGAGTTGGCAGAAGTCCATGGGACGCATTCAAGACAAGATAATCAAGGCTATGAGGGCTATTGTTTCCCGGTTTTATATCGATGTTTATGTCGCCGACCAGCACAATATTTGGAATGGAAGAGAGGCCAACATAGACGTCATTTAAGCTGGACAAGAACGTATCCATTTGACTATTAGTGTTATAGGATGGTGGGCGATAAATGCCTACGAAAGCAAATTTACTATCTACTTGACATATAAGGCAGTTAGCATTTGTTATATTTGGTTCCCAAACCGTAGCATTTAATCCAATTTTAGTGTAGATGATTACGCCTTCATTCTGACTGCTTGTTTTATTTGTGGAACGCGCAAGGAATCCATTCAGTTTTGGTGGGTCATTGACTTTGCTTAGCCAGCACTCCGTTAACACAATGATGTCATAATTGATATCTGTTGAACATATCAGTGTCTGGAGACTATCAAAGTTCTTATTCACACTACGTATATTAATATGTAACAATTTGATGTTATTCTCGGACACATTAATATACTTTTTACAGTCTTGTGGATTGCATCTAAAAGCGCTCTCTAAATTAAGATTCTCCAGATCATCAATAACATCAATAACATTGTTTAAAGTAGCCATTTGTGATAAAAACCGACACTAAATGGGGGCACAAAAAGCAGAGTAATTTCCTGTTATTATGATATAGAAAAACACAACTTATTAAAGTGAATGAAAATGAGTTTGTTTGTGTATTAGTATTTGTATGAGTTTGTGGATTATCTGGTGGGCTTATGAATGATACGTCGTTGTAGTTGTTATGTGTGTTATTTGTTTTGTATGACATACGCATGAAAATATGGAAATAGAAATGGGTGCTATGCATTAATACTAACAATAGGCAAACCAGGTAGTATGGATATACCTTATATGTACGAAAAAGAAAAAATATACGAACAGGAAATAGGTTACATATGGGCGGAAGTAGTCATTTGCCCTTATCATACATATTCTGAAGACATTTTTCGGAGTTTATGAGTAGTTGTTTATCACCAGATTTCTTACGAAGAAAGATGTTCCCATTTTTAATCCAGCAGAAAGCATATGTATTCTTCTTTGCAAATTCACGTGTCATGTAGAAGAGCTTTTTGGAACTACCGGGTAGCTGTTCCGCGACATAGACTGGCTGCCGTTTCCCGGGGATGCCGATTAGTTCAGTGTTCAGTTTATTGTCCCTTATTGGTATATTCTTGTTATAGTTTCGAACAGCTGATATTAGATCTTGTTGTTTTTGTACACTTTTAAACTCTGCTATGATGGGGCGTATGGTAGTAGTCGCAGTGGATTTTCCTGGTTGGCGATAAATATCTCTGAACTCTGCATCAGCAATAGAAACTCCTGCCAGCTTCCCGATGTTACAAACAGTTTTTATTAAATCGCCAGCGTTCTCCTCGTCGGTCGGCGGAATATTACGTATTTCGATGCTAGCCGAGCGTGATTTCAGCTGTAAATCAATAATCTTTCTCTCAAGAGTTTCAATGTAGCATCGTTGTTCCCGTCTTTCCTTCTTCAGTTCCTCTACCTCCCTTTTCAAGTCTTCAAAATTTTCATTCAAAAATTTCATAGATCTTTCGATACCGGCATTAGCCTTACATATTTCCGTACTAGACTTCTGTATCTTAATATTTTGCGACTTGATCTCTTTTATATCTGCTGCTAGTTCCGTTATAATAGTTGACTGTTCTGTTAGCATCTTGTAAAGGTTGTTAGTATTTTGGTCAGTTGTCACGCTAACCAGTGTGTCTTGCAGTTCCTCTCGATTTGGGCTGGCCCCACTTTGTGGCGAGTTTTTTTTGTTGTTTTGATCGTCTATTCCTGGTGTTGACAAATTCACTCGTCGTGATGGGTGAGTTTAAATCCGGTTCGAAGCGCGTCTGACTCAGTATGTTAGGTTGAGACTTAGGCGGAGTACGTTGTACGCTTGCCATTGTAAAACAACTCGACAATTATAATACAGTCTCGCTACCACTTTCGTAGCCGATGTACAGTTCGTAGCAGTCGTAGCAGCAGGTTCGTCGCGGATGGTTCGTAGCGCGTAGATCGTAGCAAATAGGCGGATGACGTCAGGCGCGCGTAGACGTTGTACCGGTAATTAGAGGTCCACCGCTACTTGCACGGTGGCGCAGTGGCTAGCGCCTGAGTCTCCCACGCACACGGTCCGGGTTCGCGTCAGCAAATCACAAACACTTTTTCTCAAGCACAATTCAATCGTCAATAATAGAACTAGTTCTGTCTCACTTTAGGACCGCCCACTGGGAGGACACCAAAGGTATAAGTGTCACAAGAGTGACAAGGAATCGAAAGTCTTAGAATGCCACCAATCACGTAATTTACAAATAAAAAGCGCAGGGACAACCGACACACGTCCACCCGTCAACTCGTATATCGGCCGAATTCCATTGTACCGAGGATGCTGGTAACATTTCCTCGCTGAACTGCAATGCTGATGCGTTGCGCGAGAAAGCCGCCAGCTTTTTGGTCACCACTACCAGTTATATCAACTAGACGTTTCGCGATTTCCGCAAATAACTTATGCGCACTGGGACCGCGCCAAAGAGCACAAAGTTGAACTCTCTGCCAAGGCCTCTATATTTAATAAGTTTCAGTTAGTATTCATTGTGAAAGTAGTAGAATTAAGTTGAAAACAAAATGCACACAATGTATCACAAGTCATAGTCGAGATATTACTATAATAATGTCAAATATGAAATACCTACTGAAGAATTATTCACACATTTTTAAAATTTCTTTTTGGACCCAATTCTGAAGGCCCAGGCAGAACCTTATTTATTTTATAAATGTGAAGGTAACTCTGTCTGTTACTTTTACACGCCTTAACAGCGAATGGATTTGGATGAAAGGGATAGACTATGACCTGGATTAGAACATAGAATACTTTTTATTCCGGCAGTACGTTCCCGTGAGATTCCGACATCCACACGGGCGAAGCCGCTAGCAATTCTATAAATAAATATATGATACGGCCGCGAATCATGACTGACCTGCTAATCGCAAAAAACATAAGAAAATTTTTATTTTGCGGGTTACCCTGACGCTTTCTTCGGTCGGTCGCCGGAACGTCGAACCCTGCCGGTAGTGACAGAGTTAACAACATAAATCCATAAAAAATCAGGTATGTTTTTTTTAATATTTATGCTCCTAGAAGCCAGAATGAATCATAGATAGCCTCTTCATACCATTGACATATAAATATATGGACTGGAAATACCTACAAAAAAAAAGGTGCAAACCTACAACTCGATATTGGCGCATAAAATGGCCGCCGTTGCTAGGGTTGTGTCAATCAAGGAACATGGGTGTTACTATAACTAGTATCGATACTAGTCTTACTAGATATCACGTTTGGATCATAATTACATACTTATAGTCCGTTGTAATAGAAAAACATGAGTAGGTTAACTTACGTTTTGTTACCTGAGAATAAAATTTATGTCGTGTTGTTTTCTGCACAGAAATAAAAAACGCTTTTTAATTGCATCACGTTTACGTATTTAAGTGTACAGCAGGAAGAGATAGATCCGTTGGAAGGCCATAGCCCAGTAGCTTCTGTTAGGTATGCGGAGCCTAATGAAAAACAAGAAAATCTAGTGATTATCTTGTTTTTCACCAGGCTTCGCGGCTTTCATTATCTTCTCCCTGGTGGGAGAAGATAATGTTTATATTATGTGTTAATGAGTAGTGGATTAAAAATTAAATAATAATTATTTTTATACCTTTGTTTATTGGTGTGGTAATGATTATAGTAATACTTTTGATTAGAAAATTAGGCTAACACTAGTACATTATGACAAAAGTGTGAAATGATCAATACAAGGTAATGATCAATCCGGAGTCGCGGGAAGGTACTAATGGGTCACCGAGGCCCCTGGCAACACAGGCAACAGGAAGGAATACGGGTGGGTTTTAGTCAGTAAGAGTCTGACACACCCTCCCGCTCCGCCCTAGGAAAGCTATAAAAAAGGCAAGTATTTTTATCAATAATTCATTTTGGTTAGAGCTGCGGAACTAAAGAAATAACAAAATGGTGACAAAATGTTTTAGGATCACTTATAACTCTGTGGGACGGTCTCTCAGACCGTAAACTACGGGCCGGACCTAACAAGGTCACTCGGACCGATTAAAACACGCAGAATAATTTCTGTTAACATCGCAGATTATAACCGATATCGTTTCAGCGGAGGAACTAGTTTCGGAAACCATTACGGTACGGCGTCGCCTCGCATCGGTACAACACTATTCCACTATGACATATTATTGTAAAAAAACGAATGAAATAATAAATATTAAAAAAGGTCTGGTATAGGGAAATGAACCCAAATATTAATACTTTAGCAATAAATTCATGATCCCGTAACATTTTTTCATGGTATGTGTATTGTTGTATGTACTATTTAATGAAAACCGGCTACTAACCTGTGTAAAGATAACCGACGTTGATTTTCATTCTTTGTTGCACTACACTTCACAAAACAACACACAGGCATGTTGAATTGCTGTTTTCCAACATTCACATGCAGTTTTAAAGGTAAACTCCTCGTAATTTTCTCGCAAATCTCATCTCTCTCATGTCTCTAATACAAAAAGTAAACAACCATTTGACATCAAAGCTACCACGAAACTTGGCGATATGGCACCTACCTACAACGGTCACAACGTCATGACAAAATGTTACCATAATGAGCAACAACTTAAATATTGTTGTCTCTTTTATCAAATACGATTATTTTATTAGAAAGAATGATACAAAACGATATTTCACATTAGCTATCGTATTTCACTCATATTTGTATAAGCAAATGTATCTATAGAAAACACGCGGCGCCTCCATGTTTTTCCTATCTCAATGCTTCATACTAACGCTGTGTCTTTCTGCTAAACATGTAATGCAATGTTACGCATTTCAATATCTAAATTCGTTATGACTTTTCAAATCTGAAAGTGATTTTGATTAGTGACAATACAAAGATTTTATTTTCCTGTGGCAACTATACGATATTAATGTCAAAATCCGTCACTCTGTCGACATCTATTCACATAAAAATATTTAATCATTTTTAGTAAAAAATCAATTTGAAATTGTGAAAACAGTGAAATTTGTGGCAAATCATTAATTTTCGGGCGGTCGTCACACGCTGGTTGCTGCCGGTGAGTGGAATTTTATATCTTAATTTCAGATAACACAGGATGCGAAAATAGATCGAATGGCATTTTGAATTATTAAATTATTGTCGCTATTGCTAATTGTGTTGTCGGCGATAGTTGTGTGTTGTGGAATGCGGCGGCGGTATTAGAGTCTAGCCGTCGACGACGTAAGTTTTATGTCAAAAGAGTAATAGGAATTTATATCGGGTGCGTATGTGTATTTTGAGATCTATTGATAGCGATACGGACGTCGGTGTTGTGATACGAAAGTCAAGTGATACAGTATTGCAACCGGCAATTCTACGGCTTCTATTCGCTAATAAATAGTAACTATGTAGTATATATCTTTTACTTTTAGCCAGACATTCTTTTACTTTTAAATCATTTTGTGGGCAGGACCTCATTGCCGTGCTCCTAAATTAGTTAGAATAAATAGGCTATTACACACATGATTTTATAAAGTGTTTCACTTCAACTGAGCAAATAAATCAATATTCTATTCTATTCTATTCAAAGCGACATCAAGTTCTTAGAAATTAGCAAGCATTTTGCAGCTTTTATTTTTTGCTAGCGTTTGGCTTGAGAGTGTATTCAATGGTATTTTTCCATTTCATAGTATTTTTGCTTACATAATTTAATACTGGTATTTCATTTCAAACTTACTATTGGAGGAATTAAACAATTTCAAATGAGTATAAGATAATTTTGCACACACTGACATCATTATGTACCTACAGGATTTTCCAGACCCGTCTTATCTTGACTATAATTTTAAACTTATACAAATGGCATTTATTAATCTTTGTTTGGTCAGTGGGTCATCTTAGGGTAGGAGTTTGTTTAGTCAGTCAGCTTACATTGGCGCCGATTCCCTCGTTCACAAACTAAAGTAAATTTAAGTTCAGTGCATCTTTTTCTTTCTATTTCATTAAGAAAAGGACAGAAGATACATTTTAGTTTAGTCCTGTCAAATTAATCAGCGCTTGACGTAAATTGACGTAATTTTAGTAGGCAAGTTTTTAATCACGTCTAAACTTGTATAGAGTAGTGACAGGAGCTGGTTAATTTGACAGGACTAAACTAAAATGTATCTTCTGTCCTTTTCTAAATGAAATAGAAAGAAAAGATGCACTGAACCTAAATTTAGTTTAGTTTGTGAATAAGGGAATCGGCGCCATTGTCAATTTTTTTGTACTATCTTTACTAGTAGCAAATTGTAGTCGCTCCATAAGGTACTGCTGCATTCGGTTAGACTGGTTTCAGATACAGAATACAAGAAAAATCCCTATTTGCAAAAAAGAAATTTACAAAACAGTTGTAACAGTTACATGTGCATATGATTACCTTGAAAATAAATATCTTATATAAAATAAAACATTCATTGTTATTTTTTAACTAAATCATTATAATAGCCAATAAAGCATTTTTCATACCTTTTTTGAAAACCTTCATTTTGCAAAATCTATATGTGATGCAATTTTTTTACTTTCAATTTCAAACTTAGGAATCTTCAAAGATAACGGTGAACCTATAGCCATGTCAGTTGCGATTTGACATGATAACTTCTTATAAATCGATGAACGCCGGCTGCACGCACGAAATAGTGTCACGTTCTGCCAGAGCATGCAAGCAAGCGAGCGCTGAACTAGCGATAGAGGCACGATCGGCCAAAGCGTTCGGCTTGTGACATATCTCTCTCTCATTATCACGTAAAATTATCGTCTGTAAACTGACTTAACAGACAACAACTTTTTTTTTTCACTTTTTATTTGTAGAGTAGTGTTATTAGAGCTGCAGGTGGCAAGTGACGGTGAGGTCATTCGTGCAATTGAGTAAAATTATAAATTTCCTATTAGGTTGGTGAATGTTTAACTGGAAGCTGACCCTAACACAGTTACATCATTTATTATATCGTGTACATCACCTGTTGATTGGTGACTGTTTGGCTTTACTAGATTTGGGTGATTTGTCATTGGACTTTCAAAGACATTGTCTGCCTAGCCTTTTCCCAACTACGTTGGGGTCAGTCGGCCCCAACTTCATGACTCCATGTAAAATACTGGTATTCAGCTGTATCCAGTCAGACTGGAAGCTTCCAGTTTTACCAGATACAGCTGAATACCAGTATTTTACATGGAGCGACTGCCTATCTGACCTCCACATCCCAGTTACTGGGTAACACGATACCTCTTGGTGAGACTGGTTGTTAGACTTTCGAGCTTCTGACGACCCGTAACGACTGTCAAAGATCTATAAATGACAGCCGGGACCAACGGCTTAACGTGCTTTCCGCACGGAGGGTTCTTGGTATGTAAAGATGGTCCCCATCCACGGACCAACGCGGCAAGCGTAGCTTAACCTGATCGATCGACCCGTGCGGCTGTTACTTTGCCACAAGCCCCTTGGACATTCAAAGACAAAATAATAATATATCCAATTTAGATCAATGTATGAATGTTAAGTGAATCATTCATACAGTTTATATCCAAACATCCAATATATATCTCATTGGATGTTTGGATATAAACTGGTTCCATAATGTTATATTGAATGATTGTAGAAAACTTACATTTTAAACTCAAACTACTAATAATTTTTCTTAATAGTATGGTAGTCTATTATCACTTATCACAAAACTTAGATTTTACAATTTAGTTTCAAACAGTATTAGCGACTGTAACACTCAAATTACGTCAATCACTTCAGTGATGTTTTGGCCGCCAATTTAAAAGATTGATGATTGTAATATGATTATTGCTAGACATTGCAACGACAGCCCCACTTTATGTCCAGGCAAATCACTGTCCATTCCATGGTTACCTAGAAGAGATCGCAGAAAGCGATAAGGCTCATTGTATATTTTGTAGTTTGATTTATTTTTTGTTATGTATTTTTGTGGTGTATTTTTGTACAATAAAGTTTAGATAAATAAATACATAAACATTGTAAAACAGTGAATGCAAACAAAAGTTGTTAAACTAGATGTTTCAGAAATAATCTGTTGTGCAATATTAAAATAATAATTTGCATGGCATAGATAAATAGATGTTCTATATGACACAGTCTTCAGTTCAGTACCTTTTTTAAAACAGGATACATCTCTTCTACCATTTGACATTTTCTTTGTCAACTTTACAATATTGTTCATGCAATACTTATGATTTTTTTCTGTACTGGTTCACAATAGCCGATCGCCGCATGCGGTACTGAAATCAATGTCTTTTCATGAAACTCTCTCAGTGTGCAGGGTACATTGGTGGTTCACCTACATAGGTTCATTATGTGGCGCGTTCAGCGGCAGCAATGAATGGCGTCAGTGGAAAGGATCGGAGCTGTCATGTCCGGTGTGTTGGTGCGCGAGTGCGAGAGAGAGGCTCGTATGCGAGAGGGACGGGCGTCGCTCGATACTGCTCGTATTGTTGGGGCGTCCCTCGCCCCGCGCCGCGTTCAAGAGGGTTATGTAATTTAGGCGAGGCTTTGAAGCCAGCGGAAACGAGTGGCGGAAACATCAACAACAGGTCTGTTCTGGGAATGTAGTAATAAGGAGGCATCTGGTTTCGTAAGAATGGGATCTTTCTTCGAAGCCAGGTGTACAAGATACATGGCAGACAGAACTACTACGAGGGCGGCACTGAAAATTTCGGGAATCAAAGAAATGACACAACATTACTATTTAAAAATGTATTTATTGCTTTTCGAAGTATTCTTCGCGAAATTTGACACATTTTTCCATACGATGGAACCAATAATTGAAGCAACCATTCCATTCGGAAGTTGGGGTCTCCAAAATGGCCGTTTTGTAGGCGCAGCTTTGAAGAAGCTGTGGACGCCTGAGGAGAGGATGGAGGGTGAGAAGTGGAAATAAAAATACTAAATTATTTTTCAATATATTCACCTGCTATCCTTATACCTGTTTCAGATCTTTCAATTAGCTTATGTTTACCTTCATAAATAAATGTTTTGTCTTTGTCCGAAAAATAAGCTGAAACCGCGTCCTTCACTTTTTCATCAGTTGAAAATTTCTTCCCACGAAGTTCTATTTTTAGTATTGGGAAAAGGTAATAATCACTGGGAGCCAGGTCTGGGCTGTAGGGCGGATGGTCTAATAATTCTATGTTTTCTTTTTCTAAAAACTGTTCTGTGCGCGGTGTGAGAATTCGCATTGTCGTGATGGAGGATGATGCGGCGGTTGCAGTTCTCTTTACGGAGTTCAGAAACGACCTGTGGCAAACAAATGCTAGCATACCATTCTGCATTAACCGTTCTTTGTCCCTCAAGAGGAATAGTCGTAACATGGCCGGTTTTGGAGACAAACGTGGCCACCATTTTTTTTACAATACTCCGTGAACGAACAATTTTTGTTGGCTTTAACTCATTTTCGAACACCCAAACTCGTGACTGGTTTATTGTTTCGGGTTCGTACGCGTATATCCAGGATTCATCACCTGATACGATGCTGTATACAGCATTTGAGGATCCTGCGTGGAATCTTTCGAGAGTTTTGACGTACCAAGTAACGCGAGCCGCCTTTTGCTCTTCACAGAGCGAATGCGGTATCCATCGGGAAAACAACTTTTTTACACCTAATTGTTCATGCAAGATTATTTGTATTTGACTCATGCCAATGTCTAAAGTTGCCTGAATTTCGCGGTATGTCACATGTCGATCTTCCTCAATCAGCTTACGCACAGCATCAACGTTTTCTTGGGTGACTGCAGTTTTTGGACGACCTTGACGGGGATCATCACTGAGCTTGACACGTCTACGTTGAAATTCAGCAAACCAGCGATAAATTGTGGTTTTGGATGGGGCTTCATCACCAAATGCAGAAATCATCCGGTCAACACACTGTTTTTGTGTTAAACCACTTCGTAAGTCATAATAAATCATCGCTCTTGAATTTGAGAAAATGGAATTGACTCGAGAAAATTCAAGAGCGATTCTTGAATTTTCTCGAGTCAATTCCATTTTCTCAACGACTAAACAAGTTTGACAAAACCTTGTGACAAGACCGAGAATCTTTTTTTAAATAAATAAATGGTATTCGATTTTTAAAACCAAGGAGTTTTCAATTAAAAAGATTTTAATATGACAGGAACAGTGGAAATATTCCATTCCCGATACTTTTAGTGCAGCCCTCGTATGAGCTAACACTCATTAATATTTTGAGAAGAAACCTGATACTAATCATGGTTTGTTATGTGTAGTCAGCATTTTGGTATCAATGGGCCAGTATAGCTAATAGTTAGTTATGAAATGATTCACATTCATATTTTGCTACCCGTTAGTAGTAGTTTACAATAGATTGAAATATGACGCTCATAATCTATTACGATTACGCCACACTTCCACCAAATACTACTTTTAATAGTAAACGTGTAAGATGAGTCAAACTGGTGTGGTAATGTATGGGTTTACATAATTTTGTAATATGTGCGATTTGTCTGTTAAACTCGCTCGCTTCGAAGCCAAGCCTTACACCTCTATGGGAAATGGAAGGAATGTATCCCCGCTACTATAGTAATTGGCTCGTGATATTCGCAATTTGAGACACAATATGCCGTATTGTTTCACGTAATGTACTGAAAAGAGGATAACCGCCATTACCTTGCTCATCTCCATTGTCTAGGGTTCCATGTAACACTGCCTAGGGTTACGCCTGACTTTGGAAACAGATTTTCCTCTCAGCTTTTGCCTTTACATAATTTGTCTACCTACGCAAGGACCTTCAGCCAATTTATTTAATGTATAGAGTTTGTCTCGTCTAAATGACAAATTTATGCTTTAGGTACCCAAACTTTACTGAGGAAAATAGAATTAAAAACTCGTTTCAGATCTGGAGTCCGGCTCCCTGATGATTCATTGCCAGCAGTTTGCCATCTTTTGTTTTATATCCCAGTGCTTCATCTAAGTCGTGACAGTAATACAGGCCATATAAAAAGTTAAGTTTTGTAACCCGCAGTTTTTATCTAAAATTTTGTCGGAGCAAGGTCTCGGGCCAGCCGTAGAAAAAATATCTCCCTCGTCGAAAACACTGTCCATTTGGAGTGTTGTGTAAAACATATAATGTTCGATGAATCATGGGCGACAAACTTATTTCTTTTGTTTGTTTGTTTGGGCAAAAACCATTGCGGAATCTAGAATGATTCATTTGTAGAGTAGATTTCTCTGGCTCGGCGAAGTATCGTAGGTAATTGTTGCGGAGCGGTGTGCCGCGGAAGATAATCTTTTTATAGAGCAATCACACGAAATGAGGCTGCGAGGATCCTAAATGGACGCGTATTTTGCGGAATTAGAGCTTGAACCCCACGTAATGCCGACACGTGAAGTAAATGAACCACGGAGGGTATGCTCCACGGCGGTACTATATATATTGGGTGGATCTCAAGATGTTTAACTTTCTGTTTTAGTACAATAAAATTACAAAGATGGTATTAATTTTAATTGAATCCACTATGCACTTTCTAAATGCTGCTAAAATGCTTGAATTATCAAAACAATCCTGGTTGTTGAGTTCCAAACATTTGTGGACAGTTTCGTTCCTGCGGGTGGCACTCAAAAGGAACACGCGAGAACCCTTGTCAATGAAGTTTCTAGAAGTTCGGTGTCTGAGAGTCATTGTATTCGCTGGCTTGAAGGAGTTGTTGGAGACACGTTAGATTGAAAAGTTAGGTGTGCAGTCGCATAGAAGATTCAGGCGGTTCTACCGTCTACAGTCTGTGCAAACTCTATTGATGTACCGATGCATACGAGTCTCACATACAGTCGGTGTCATCGAAACGAATCGCTCTCATATATTTGAAACGTGAAGAATACATACAGGCTACTTTGAATTATATAATAATATAACTTTTTCTATGAATGATCATATTGATTTTCGTTTAGAGGAGGGATATATTTTAATTTATATAAATTCAAGTTTGCATCAAACAGAGACTATATAAACCCAAACGATTTTTGATAGAGATAGAGATTATTTGTTTGAAAATGATTGTAATACTGGGGACAAGAGTGAAATACATTAGCATTTAAAAAAATCAATAACAGATCTTTTTTTCTTGCAACCTCCTGATGGCCAATGAACCCTGTTTTCAGTTTATTAACTAGGCAAAGGCATCAGCTAATGCAGTTTACGTGTAAGCTTGTAAGTAGTGGCGTAATTTGAGAAGAATTTCCAAGACGGGAAATGTGTATTTCTTATTGATGATGTTAAGTATATGGGTTGAATTGCGGAAGATGAGAATATCGATCTGTATTACCGCGAAGTTAGTATTATTATACTAATACAGAAACAAAGAAGATTTAGAAATAGTTTACCCACCTGGTAATCAGTAGCAACCCCCTGCATACCTTATCTTATTCGTTATCCTTAGGAATGGTGAGGCCCCTCTAATATTAAGTCATGATCACGATAATATGCTGCCCTACATTGATAATCTGGCAGCTTCCACTCAGATAATGTCCGGATACGGAGAGCGTATATTTTCGCACTGAATCACTGCAGAAGGCTTAATCTGATGGTTTGTAACGCTGTAGTACCGTTATTAGTTAGAGTGTACCTACGATGAAAAAACAGTCACTGTTATTTATTTAATTAGTAACCGTTCGTAATATTTGCTTGTGCATAATTTCCTGCCATTATAGCTCCGTAACTGTGTAATAAGGTGCATTGTCATATTCATCTCTTCATGCTGCCAAAGCATGTAATTCCTTGTGAGATTTCCGCTTCGTCGTGATTTCATGAAATTTTTGCTGATTAAGAAGGCGGATATTTTTCCATCTTTACAACATTCAAGATTCTTGTGAAAACCCTGTTAACCATTTAACTTTTCTTAAAAAGTTGGAAGTTACAATAAAGAGCAGGAAATTGTTCACAGTAAAGTTGGAATTAACGGAAATTAGCCACTGCGATTAAAATGTTTTCGGTTCTTGCCAAAATGTTTTTACTTGTGGACTTGTATGTTTTTTAACATGTTGTTTTTTTAGTACAGTTCATTTTGTTTCGGATAATGCTGCAGATATACTGTACCAAAAAAAAACGCGCTAAAACATCATAAGTGTTTATTTTATACATCTCGTGCGATAAAATATTACTTGTGAATTAAATCTACATCGAACATACTAGCTGAGCAACGAATAATGTATATAATCTAATAAACATTCAGTACAAGACTAGATTGAGCAATACCTCAAGTGGGAACATAGAACGCTTGCCAGAGCCACGCGAAATTTCCCACGGAGGGAAAACGGGTTGGCAGAGGGAAGTTCTCATTATAGAAACGCAAATGATGTGAAATTCAGACGTTTTCGTCCTACATCACCCTATAATTTAGCATTCTGGAGCTTTGCTGTAAAAGTATTTAGGTCTATAGGCAGTTGTGAAAAATATTTGGGGTTCTTACAACAAATAGGTGGGGTTTGTTTGACAAGGATCTAAAGCCAACCTTTTTTGGGACCAATGAAGAGGTTTTCTAAATGTTTTGAGGGTTTCCTATTGCCAAAGGGGTATTTTTTGTTTTATTTTTGTAATGTTTCTGCCATGTGTATGTTTGTAGATGTTCGTAACTTGACCCATTCATTTCGGAAAGTCGAGCTTCTGCTCATATCAATTGTATTTAGGGTTTATGCGTAGGAACATTTTATTTCGTTCATTGTTTTCCAGTTTCCACGCAAATCTGTTAGGATTACGTTTCATCATTGTTATGTCGGCGTCAATTTGGCTTAGTAGGAGTTAATGCTCGTTTTTAAGGTTCCGTAGTCAACAAGGAATCCTTATAGTTTTGCCATGTCCGTCTGTCTGTCTGTCCCCGGCTTAGCTCAGGGACTCTTAGTAATTTGGCATGGGTATACAAACACGAAAAAGTGGTAAAATAAAATATTCAAAAATATATTTTTTAGGAAGGTATCCCTTGCACGTAAAGTGGGGATGATATATATTTTTTTCTCGTCTATCCCATCGTGTGGAGTATTATTGGATAGGCCGTTCAAAAATATTGCGGGTCTGTGTAAACCATTTTTAGATCCAGGGATCCGTTTGCGTATTATTAAGCTGTAAAGTGCTAATTTTTGTTAGAGTCAAGTGTGTCTCTTGCCAGTTAAACGGTTGTTTTTGGATATGTGAAAAAAATCCCTTGCACGTAAAGTGGGGATGATATATATTTTTCTCGTCTATCCCATCGTGTGGAGTATTATTGGATAGGCCGTTCAAAAATATTGCGGGTCTGTGTAAACCATTTTTAGATCCAGGGATCCGTTTGCGTATTATTAAGCTGTAAAGTGCTAATTTTTGTTAGAGTCAAGTGTGTCTCTTGCCAGTTAAACGGTTGTTTTTGGATATGTGAAAAAATCATGGCACAAGTACAGTAGTATGTATGTATATAACGAAATTAAAATGAAAACTGTCGCAGGTACTGTTGGCTGTACAAGTTAACGAGTAATAGTCTACCAACTTACATTTGCAGTTGGAGAATTGACCGTGACGTATATCGATTTAAGGGAGAACAGGCAATATTAAGTTTGTTTTTGAGATAAATTCATCTTAACTACGAAAGTCTTTGTTGTGCGTGGTCCGAGACGCACTTGGCCGGTTTTTAAAAGGCTGAAGGCCGGATAATGATTCCGATCATTAACTTTTAATGGTCTGATCATATTGTGTTACGATTGTTTTGTTATTACAAGGGAACGATGACGTTATTGTTATGATGAAGCTTCAGAAACTTAGGGGATGTGTGAACTGTTAAATGTAGATCCATCAACCATGAACCGCTTAGTTGTGAAATGCGTTTTTGTGTTAAAGATTTTCAGAGATATTTATCTGTTTAAATTTTTTTTTTGTGAAATTGTAATTATTTCATTATTAATTCTGAGGGGTATGTACCCCTACGCACTACGCAGGTAAAGATATTACAACTACCGCACCATTCAGTAGTTACGAGTGTCGCACCAATCGCACCCAGATTAACCTTACTCGTTGCCGGCTTAAAATAACCACCATAGCCTCGGCGCTCGTACGGCCTTACGTAACTATGCAAACTGTAAACCAGAATATGTTTTTTATTAATTACTCTTCGAGTGCGAAGTTTTGAAATACCCTCGTATCAATAAACTTAATTAACAGTACAATAAATTCCTGTCGCGTCCCATTCGAGGCAGGCAGCAGCAGCCGGCTAGTGGCGGGGTGCGCCCGGGCCGGCGGGGCGCGGGGTGCGGGGTTACAGCTTCGACGTCACACAGTGGAACGAATGTATGGGAGCGGTTGGACGTAGACATGTCCGAAAAATAAGAGTAAAATTATGACAAACTAATGATGCCATCTTATTCGATTACTTAATGCCTTCATAAATTGTGGTGATGAATTTCTTCATAACTCCCATATTTCGGGAGTAATTTGAGAAAATGTGAAATTTTACTATGAAAATGAGTGTATCGAGCTCTCTCCCTCCTGATTCCGGGCTTGTTTCAAGTAGCGGTCTCTAATATCGTAATGCTATTACTAAGAGCTATATTTAATACTAAGACACATAGTGCGCCAAATGTGCACTTTCTGGGATAAAAGGAAATGAAAATTTAAAAAAAAAAACGTTTTTTCCCCATTTGTATTTACTTTAAACCGCAGACAGACTTATTAAGAGGTCTATAAATATATTATATATATACAGAAATATATATTAACAAAAATATTCACAAGAACTGATGAGAGTATGACTTTTAAGTAAGTTGATAATAAATTACCTAGTTTCATTAAAAGTACAATAAATAATTAAGATGTAAGCTCTAATTTACTAAGTTACACATTTTAAAACAATAACATCATTTAATTATCTTCGTCATCATCATCATCATCAATTAATTCAAATTCAGAATCGATGTCCGCTAAATCATTTATGTTAACAAATTCGATATCACTTTTCTCAGAATCCGTAAGCTCATAAAATTCCTTAAAAGAAGATTTTTTTACAAACTTATTTCCTTTTGGACGGATACTTGTAACAAGTGGATCAGAAGACAGTAAAAGATTGTGCATAATATCTTCATTGCATGAGATACTGCTATGCTTTCGAGAATGCCCCTCTCTATATTTTCTAAAATCTTTATTTCTAGCCTCAGATGCCTCTTCGGATAGAAAACCAATGGGCACAATTGACATGTTCTGAACTATGTCTGGCCCATGCATTAAAATTTTATGAACTGAAGAAGGCATATAATACCATGGGTATAACTCCACGTAAAGCTTAGCAGTATCAAAGCAGAACTCTCGGAATTTAGTTACGTTGATCTTCTCTCCTGATGAAATACACTGCAAGATCACACAGATTTTTCTTAAAAGCATAGCATCTATTCCGGTCAGTTCAGCAGATTTAGTGTAGTTTTCAAAAAATCTCCTTGCCGAGTTGCCATTGTTGGTGGATCCACTGCCTTGTTTCACAACATCGAGAAGTAAGCCCGTTTCTCTTCTTACAGCCTCTTGAACTCTTTTCTTCCTGTCATCAACTTGCCTTTTTGCTATATCACCCCTTACTTGCCATGATTTTATGTCTAATTTGTAGGAAATGTGTAATAAGCATTCCATTGAGCGAATCCAAGCGTGAAGGGTGCTTAAGCTATATTTATACATGTCCTCGTTTGCGTGTTTATCTTTGATTAACTCTAAATTATTCATTTCTTTAGGACAAGCCTTGCATATGTCACACACTGAAGCTGCTGTATTGGATATAATGGAATGAATTTTACCATCAATCATTGTCAACAGCAGTTGGTGTTTGACACTAATTCCATCAGTGATGGTGGATGGAGTTAAGGCTTCAATCTCTGCTTCGATTTCAGCCATCTCTCTCTGCACATTTTCTTTGGTTTCCTTTATAAACTTAAACAATATTGGCCGGCAAAATGAAGTGGAAGATGGTCGCTCGTTTTCCCAAATTGTTACACCTTTTGAGACGAGCCGCAGTGGTACAAGACTAATCATAAAATTACTAGCAAGATCGATTTGCTCATCTTCACTCGTCCTTTGATGATAAATGCTTTGGCTAGATGATCCGTCAAAACCACATTTGCTGGTCAATACGAGCTGTTGATTGGGATCAACAGGGGTTTCTAACGACCTAATAAGTCTTCTTGAGGTTAAATCCATCAAGGCTTGTAATTTGATTTTTGCAGAGCTCTCTGTAACTGTGAGATCTTCTTTGGCCGGATAGCACTTAATTTTTTCTTTAACCAACATGTAGTAACTCGGGTATTGAAGAGCTCCTTCTTGAGTGTTGAAATCCCGAAGAGTGTTATAGCGCCATTTCGATAAGTTCATCGATACATAAAGAGCCAATGCCTTCAAAGGGGATATTTCCCGTACCTGAATTGATTTACCTTCAATGAAGGCTTTGATTTTTGAGGCCTTTTCTGGATTCTCCGTCAAGTATTTCATAACATAAGCTGTATCGCTTTGTCCTGCCTTTTGAAGCGCCCTTTCGGCCGAAAACATAATTTCAGCGCTGCTACTGCTGCATGAAAGACTATCTTCAGTGCGTCTTCTTTTTTGCCGGTTACTAAGGTCCTCAAAAGATTTACGAGGACTAGGATGTGTACAAGTTGAAGCATCAGATTTAGCAGGAGAAATTATGGGCTCGATGACGTCACTTATATTTTCTGTAGAAGGTTCCATATTTTCATTCTGTAATTCCGGCCATTGAATTGCAGCCTGTAGCCAAATCTCATGTTTCTTCCGAAACTTATCTGTGCTTCTTCCAGACTGTGTCCATTTTGCATAAATGCGGTAGCAAAATCGACGACACCAGTCTTTTAAACTTGTTTCAGCACTTTCACATAACTGAACACAACTGTTATCTTTTAAAACACTGAACAAATAGTTAAAGTCGCGTAAATCTTTATGTGCGCGTGCGCATAAAGCAACGTGAATATCAAGATTTGTATTAAAATTTGGAAAATACATTGCGAGATTAGCTTGGATACAACGAGGTGTAAATCAACACTGATTTTAAAGTTACTAATAGTGACCTATTTATATAAAATCCAGGTATCCCAGGTATCCTTTGTTAAATATTGCAAGATAATTAGTTATTGTGATAATTAGTAAATGATGCATGCTAAATTAGTGTATTAAGAGCCATTTAGTAATTAAATAATAGCAATGTTCTTATCAGTAATCATTAGTGCATCAGTTTTATATGTAAACCTTAAGTCCCTAATTATATATCCTAATTAGCTTATATCTTCTCTAATTGGCTGCTCAGAAATGTTATTGTAATAAGGTAAACCTTTAGAAAAACGGTTTTAATCAACAAAATAAACAAAAAATAAAAAAATTGTGTTATAAAATAAACATCACTCTTTATCCCAGAAAGTGCACATTTGGCGCACTATGTGTCTTAGTATTAAATATAGCTCTTAGTATTAGCATTATGATATTAGAGACCGCTACTTGAAACAAGCCCGGAATCAGGAGGGAGAGAGCTCGATACACTCATTTTCATAGTAAAATTTCACATTTTCTCAAATTACTCCCGAAATATGGGAGTTATGAAGAAATTCATCACCACAAGTTATGAAGGCATTAAGTAATCGAATAAGATGGCATCATTAGTTTGGCATAATTTTACTCTTTTTTTTCGGACATGTCTACGTCCAACCGCTCCCATACATTCGTTCCACTGTGCGTCAGTTCCATTGATCGCGTGTGACGTCACGCCGCCGCCGCCGCTACTGCAGCGGCATTGTGGCCCGAAGTTCGCGCCGTCGTCGCCCGGGGCGCGTTCGGAGAGCTCGTTGTAAATGAGGCTTTGGTTTTCTGCCCTTGCCTGGTTGCGGCATGTAAAAATAGAATTGTCGATGGTTTTGTGTCAATGTTAAGTACGTTTACTGTTCTGGCGGTTATGTTTTAGTTGTTTAGGTTAAATCTATATAGGTAGGTATGTATTTATTAAAAAAAAAATCTTTCATTAAAGTGTTTTAGAGGAGTTCGAATTACAACACTTCATACAACAGTTACATATTTTACCCGGGAGACATACCGAGCATTACTAAAAATACCTGTGGTAATGGAAAACATATTTATTTTATGCGAATACATGGCCGGTTTCAATTAATTCAATAAGCTAGCCGCAACGCGAGTGCTCCCCACTGAAGTTGGTCTGAGTTTGAGTTAAAAAGTTCTCCGCGCTCATACTAGTTCCCACTTCCCACCGCGTATTTAAATAAGCCCGCGGAAATACTTCCATATTCAAATGATGACTTCTTTTTGTCATTTTAACGGGTACTCTTAATTTTTCTAGAACATTATATTCATAATGCTGCAGTATTAATTGCATTGGTCAAGTCAGGTTCCGGAGACATACAGCTCTAAAAAATAGTCTAAAAGAAAGTCCCTGGATGACCGGCTAAATAGCCTTTATTCATCCAGGGACTTTCTATAGCTTCGAAAATTATCTACAGTAGAAAAGTCATGGAGGTTGATTGATTTTAAAGAAAATCATCATCATCATCTGTCTAGCCTTTTCCCAACTATATCGGGGTCGGCTTCCAGCTGAATACCAGTATTTTACATGGAGCGACTGCCTATCTGACCTCCACAACCCAGTTACTGGGTAACACGATACCCCTTGGTAAGACTGGTTGTCAGACTTTCGAGCTTCTGACGACCCGTAACGACTGTCAAAGATCTACAAATGACAGCCGGGACCAACTGCTTATCGTGCTTTCCGAGGCACGGAGGGGTCTTGGTATGTAAAGATGGTCACCCATCCACGGACCTACCGCGGCAAGCGTAGCTTAACCTGATCGATCGACCCCTGCGGCTGATTTGATTTGATTTTAAAGAAAATAACAGTGAAATACTTGTCTATTAATAACAAAAAAAAATACTTACCACTTACCAGGAAACGTCTGGAAAATCAATATTTTATGACCGGGTTAAATAAATAACCAGGTCTTTCTCGAACCTTCTCCGGAAATTAAAATTTGAAAAATTCTATGGTAACGTGAAATTGATGTTTCATATTGATGAGATGCCCTGATTGCCTCTGAAAGACACAGAGCGTAATTTTTAGGTTTCTGTACCTCAAAAGGAAAAAAACTGAACCCTTATAGGATCGCTTCGTTGTCCGTCCGTCTGTCTGTCGGTCAAGACCCTATTTCTCAGAAACGCTTAGGTAACGCTTAGGAGGTATCAGTATCAGTTTTACATAATGCGCCATCAATGTTAGATAATTAAAATTATGTAGCAATTAGGTAACACCTGCATGTCAAAACATCAAACAAATAGTTTTCTGACAGCTGCGCGCACAGATTAATTTAGGCCGGCGGCGCGTACGTCGTTCTCGTCGGTACGGAATGTTGCCATTTTAAATATTTGTATTCATGTAATTCTTTCTTTTAAATATTTGTATTTATGTTATTCAAATTACAATCTCACTGTATGCTGCACCGGTCGACGTCTTAACGTCAACGCCGGCTATCGCTGAAAACCAGCACTGCAGCTGTCTCGCATAGGGTCGCAGCATTATGCTGAGCGTTGGCCGTTTTGCGTGGACGTGACGCATATTCTCCCCCAAATTGTTTCTTTTTGTATTTGTGTTCCTTCCTTGCGTCATGTTTACCGCAAATAAATGTATTTTCTTTCTTTTTTTTTCCTAGATTGAAATTAATATCAAATATGTAGGTCCTAAATCCTAGGTCGCATGAGCTCCAAAAAATCAAGGTTCTATGCCAACGCAATAAAAAAATACGGCCTATATGCGACATTTTTTGATACTCGCTAATAAATTAAAACCTAAAAGGGTACTCCCCGTTGACCTAGGGTAATCATGATATTTGGCAAGAAGCAAGGTCTAACAGCACAACTAAAAGAAAAATCCCGAAAATTGTTATTTTTATAGCTTTATCACATAATTAAAATGCGATTACGAACTTATATTTGGAGTTGGAGAATTAACCGTCACGTATATGGATGTATGGAGAACATTTACTCAACTACAAAATTAAGTTTGTCCCATCCCAACTACGGTACCATTCATTGTGCGTGGTCCGACACGGACTTGACTGGTTTTATCTAGGATAGGTAGTGAACATCCAAAATGTTGTATAACCAAATATCTTGCCTTTCTGTGCAATAAAATTATAATATATAATTTCCATGACTTCTCTTGTATTATTTAAGTAAGACCTGTAGAAAAATCACAAACGCTTATAAACAAAGCTTTCTTCCTGTAACCGTGTGTCGCCAAGCAAACTTTAATGGGGCTTCCACTCAACAACCTCGAAAACCACAAGGGGTGGTTAAACATCATTACCCACCCCTGAGAAAACCAGGGGAGAATACATGGCTTAAAATAAAACATAGGTATACCAAAAAAAAAAAACGAGCTTTCATAAATTACCGAAATAACCTCTCGTTCGATGTCCAAAACGTTTAGCTAAAAAACGAGGTTGATTTGAAATTTTACCCAACCGGTGTCAGATTTACCCCACGTTTTTATCGACTCGGGCAAAAAGGGCAAAGTTGATTACTGATTACGACACTGGTTGTCAAACAATTTTATCGTTTTACAAAACCACTTCGTTTCTTTTTCGGATTTATTTAACATGTAAACTGCACTGCAGATACATTAAATTTTACGGTTTCTTTAAGATGGAATCATTGCTACTGCCGCCTTAACAGAAATGCGTTTTGTGAGGTTGCAAAACGTTGAGATTCTAAATAATCTATTATGGCGCCCAACATGTTATTTTTCGGAAATAAACAAATGCCCCAAATTTAAACTTTAGCATTGTATTGCTATTACCGCTTTTTCAGAAATAAACAAATGTCCTAGATTTAAACTTTAGCATTGTATTGCTATTACCACTGTTTTGATCAGTTAAGCGTTATATTCTAATGTGAGGTTGCAAAACGTCAAATTCGATTCGAATCCTATAACGGCGCCCATCTTGTTACGTTTTTGGAAATGAAAAATCGTTCTAGAATTAAACACCATTGTATAGCCATTGCCACTGTTTCGACCGGAAAAGCGTCATGTTATATGAGGTCTCAAAACGTCGGATTGGTTATTCAGTCCTCTTCCGTAATTTATTTATTTGTTTTATAACACATACGACTATCATCACAGGCTTACCTGATACGATAGCGTAGTTATAGTTATTCTTATAATAGCTTACTTATAAAGATTAGACTACCTACATTGTGTTATTATGAACACCAAGATTAACTTTACAAAATACGGCCCGTGTAAGCAGTCAATCTGTTGTGACACCATATTGAGCGTATGCAGGGCGCGCGTCAGAGGCGCGTGCTGCAGCAGGCTGGTGCGAGCGGGCGGCTCCCACAGCAGCGGCGGCCGCCTCCGTCCCCCCACGTGCCCTTCAGGAACACACAACCCAACCGTGCGTAGAACGCCTGGGTTGTGTATCTTACCACGCATAATCTTAAATAAGTAAGTGGCGAGAGCTACTTCCCTTCTTACTTCCAGTTTATTATAGCCTACCATGCCCAGCGCAAATAGAGTAGGATACAACAGTGGATACCCTAGATACACACCATACTGCTTTAAGTACAGGAATCTTACAAATTTGTTCTGGATACGTTCTAGCATTAGTTTGTACTTGGCTTCATGTGGCGACCAGGCAGCATTGCATTTCAAATGGCTTTTTACAAGCGCTTCGTACAACGATCTCAGAGCACTGATGTTCGCGAACTAGATTCCTAGCCGTAACACTAAACCTAAATTGCGGTATGCTTTTTTACAAACATCAGTGTTATGCTTACAGAAATTTAAATCAGTTGTAAAGCGCACGCCTAAGTCCTTAACCTCTAAGACACGTGTCAGTCGGATCTTAATCGAATTAGCTCCTGATATAGGTTTTTTGCTTAATAAGCTATTGTCCTCCGACCCGCTCTTTTAAATTCATCCTTTTCTGGCGTATATAGATTGATATAGATTGATTGTATATAGATGGATATATATAGATTTCTCATATATATTATTTACGCTCCTACGAACTTGCTTTCATCTCTGCAATGTTGAGCACCGCTGTTTTACACGTACGCAGATAATTTGATGAAACGCCCGGCGGCACTCGCTACCTGTTTGAATTTAGCCGGGGTCGGTGACCGATGCACCTAATGTTATTATCAGCATTGGGTAACCCTTTTATGGAAACGTTATAATAATGATGCTGTAAATATTTTGATTGTACTCCATGTTTTGCGTGATGGCGAACTTTCATCCAGGTTTCGCATTGCAGTGTATTTAGTATGGAGAAGCCGAATGGTTCATTTGATTTTGGTTTTAGCATGGCTACGACCCTGGGGTCGAAGCCAAGGTCTTTAGACCAAGGTTTTAACCTTTGTGTGTAATAGCTTGGGTAAAGGTAGTAGTATTTATTCATTATTATTACCTCTCTTTGATGTGTACCTATCAACTATTAGTAATATTTCATCAAATATGAAACGAAATATATACAGTATGTGTGGTTGAATTATCTCTAATCAAATAAAGCTTGTGTATGATAGGTTCGTCATTATTATAACGTGTCTATTATTGTCTATATCCTTCCCTTAGTGGACGACTTTTACGAATAAAATGGCTAGGTAAATTGTATCATTGAATTAGATAACAGGCCGGTAACTGTCTGTAGCCGCCCACGCATTTTATGAAGCTTTCCACTAGTTTCCACCCACGCCACGTACGGATGTTAGATGTTTTGGCAAGGTTTGGAGAGGTTTCGGTAACAAACTATATTAGCATTGGGTTGCCGAAAATTGTATATTTTATGCGGCAGACCCGAATAAACAATATAAAAAAGAATGACAATGTATTGCTAATGTGGTTGAAAACTCTTGCGTGTGGCAGCGACTTCTCAAATATTTAGTTTGTATTTACACAGTATTTTCTTGCATATATACCATAAACCTACGCTTTTTCTCGTGGGTACTTATACGAATAAGAAATGGGATGCAGCAGCCCTCTATGCTCTTAAAGCATTTTACTGTAATCTCCATTTATTTTCTGCGAACCGGTACGGCGATGGTGGTTGTGTTAAAATACTATAACGTACGTTCAGCTGATTTCGATGATATGAAAGAAAAACATTATATTAGACCCTTGTGCCTGGGCTAGGCATCTCATGGTCACGATCTGGTCCTGATTAAAGGCTCCTACATACTGGCGCGACGCGACGCGACACAATGACACCGCGTGTAGCGCTACAAGCGGTGCCTTTGTGTCGCGACGCGTCGCGCGACAAGTCGCGCCAGTATGTAGGAGCCTATATTTCGCAGGCACTCCGCAACAGTGTATCTATGAAATATATAATATCATGCATATCCACTAACTTTACCTGTTCCTTGCACATTTAAACGTATAAGTTAGATACGCCGCCATCTTTATGTAATATTCATACTTCTAATAACATTGGGTCACAATGTGTGCTGACATTGTTTCTTTTGTATATTGTATATTCTTTATTATAATTTGAAGATGCCTATGAGTGAATTGCTCTTAACTCACAATTCCTATATCTTACCGCTTCCTATGTGTTACCGCCTGTTATCGGTCGTAACTATTTTATCTTTTCCAATACTTAATAGATTTAGCATAGACAACCCTTTGATCCTTTTACAGTCATTGCTTTCAGAGTCTTCAAGGGATCAGTTGGCATTCCCGAATCGTACAATCAGAATCGGTTTCGGAATCTAGAGCATTTCAGGAGTAACATTTAGCTTTCCATAATAATACATCGAGACAAAAACTATAAAAAAGAAGCTAAAAGCAACATACAAGACACGCAAATTTCTTATCCCAAAATATTACTTATTATAATAATCTGTTAACAATATTCCCGGTATCAAGTTTTATGTCAAACCGTAGGGTGGTGACCCCAAAAATAATTAGCGTAGTAATATGAAGTTGATCGTAAATAAAGATTCACCCTCGTTACTTATTTACTTTTCTTAGCGTCGACGAAGGTTGGTGTCATTACCTTACAAGGTCGATGACCTTAACCCTCTGGAAGGTTATGTTTGCCAAGATGAATTAAATCAAGCTTCAATAAAAAGGGTTTCAAAAATTTTATGTATTGGTTTTTTCGTTAGCTTACGTAATGTGACTTGTCTTGGTAGATAGATTCGTCTTTTTTTACGTTTTAATCCACTTTGCTGACAAAGCGATAAAGCTTTGACATTGAAATATAGTGCGTAAATAGAATATTAATTTCTTTTCAAATTGTTACACTATGTTTTGAATCAAATTTTTGAATTTTGAAGGAATTTGTATAGCCATAGTGTAATACTATGGCTATACAAATTCCTTTTCTCATATAAAACCATTAATAGTACATTTCTAAAGGGTAGGTCGAATAAGCGGTTATTTTTAATGGTAAATATTTTCCAAGAAAAGGCGGCAGTTGCGACAGAGACCGAGTCTGCTGATGAGCCAGACTCGGTCTCTGTAGCAAAGTAAGCTCGGGATTAAGTCTAGCTGGTGCAACTTGTATTAATATATACTTAGGAGAACATGTCGTTACACCTTTTTTTTGGGTGGGAAATCATCAAATAACTTTTCCCGCTCTGGGCGGAGCGAGAGAGTGTGTCAGACTCTTACTAACTAAAACCCATCCGTGTTCCTTCCTGTTGCCTGACGTTACACCTGTCACACTGCAGCATTTTTCTTGATACCTTTTGCAGAACAAGGCTCATAGAAAAAGTTTTTGTTATTTTCATACGAAGGAAAATTTCAAAAAAAGGTTGTCAATATATTGACATGGTATATTAATAACCTTTCCAGTTGAAAGGGTACTGCTGACCTAAAAGCTAGACGCATGTCAGGAGACGATCTAACCTAATAATAGGTTCGCTTTGATTGGTACCGCATCATGGAACTCAATTACCAACGTCCTATATTAACACGCGTATAGAATAGTTTCCCTCTATTAAGTCAAGGCGATTAATATTCTCTTACTTAATAAGTCGGTTAATCGTTTTCCGATGCGGCATGGTCTAAATAGATCAGGAAGGCGTTCTATTTCCTCGCTTTCTGTCTTCCTGTGTGTTTCACAGCGAGCAGGCTCCCAATCACTGCTCTGTTCTTTTTGCAATTTCATACATTACAAAAATCAAAAATGCAGGAAGAATGGCTGCTTCTTGGTTCTGCACTGAGAATGGTCAAGTGTAATTGATCGTTGAGATGAGATGAGATGAGATGTCATGCTCTGATTGCAGGATACAGCCACCGCCACGATCAATCAACTTTTAGACAGCAACTAGTCAACTGTTAAATAGTTATCTTTTCAGAATCCACAGCTTGGCAGTATGACACGATGCATCAGGTTCAGATATTGCCAATGCCACTCCAAAGCAAAACTTTTGAGAACTTATATAACATTTATAGCAATTGTGTTCCTGCTTCCATCGTTTGACACAATGACGAGCTTATATGCGCAAGCTATTAGAAAACGAAGAAGCCTAATCAGCATATGACGATAGAGCTTGTATTCTTAATGAAAGCTCTTTTGCCCCTCTCTTGGAATTTTTAGCGGTACTAACCAGTTTCAATTAGTGCTTTATTCCCATCAATACGATTCCACATCAAGGGTCGATACCCCTAAAAGCGTGAACGTATGTGGCGTGTCACTTCACTCCTCGTATGCAAGAATGCCATTTCAATCGGTAGCTCTGACGTATAAGTTATGTGGTGCTATGTGCCACTTAGGAACGTTTAATGTATATGGTTGGTAGAAGTGGGTTACTATGTGCTAAAGGTAGTAGGGAACACGTAGGTAGTCACGAAACTTTTGAACATAATTATAATTTTATTACTATAATTGGCTTGTAGTCCTGACAGACCTGAGCGTGGGTGGAGCCTGATTATGTGTTAGGCCTATCTCAATTTTAAGCGTGTCCATCAAATAGAAATTGGCTGTGTAAATTTGATAGCCGATCTCGTTTAGCAACCATTTACCGGAGCTAGGTAAACTTATTATAATTAAGGTAATTATACTTCGTGTTATTTTGGCGTTGCGTAGGTCTAAATGTCAAATATATTCCGCCATTGTTATCAGGAGCTCGTACAGTACACAAAGCGTGCCTAATACTCCTACAAGGTCAAATCGTCTAATAAAACCTACTCCGTTCCTATTTTCAGTTATACGAAAGCTGCACTAAAAGTATCTGGAATGGAATATTTCCACTGTTCCTGTCATATTAAAATCTTTTTAATTGAAAACTCCTTGGTTTTAAAATCGAATAGGTATCATTTATTTATTTAAAAAAAGATTCTCGGTCTTGTCACAAGGTTTTGTCAAACTTGTTTAGTCGTTGAGAAAATGGAGTTGACTCGAGAAAATTCAAGAGCGATGATTTATTATGACTTTCGAAGTGGTTTAACACAAAAACAGTGTGTTGACCGGATGATTTCTGCATTTGGTGATGAAGCCCCATCCAAAACCACAATTTATCGCTGGTTTGCAGAATTTCAACGTGGACGTGTCAAGCTCAGTGATGATCCCCGTCAAGGTCGTCCAAAAACTGCAGTCACCCAAGAAAACGTTGATGCTGTGCGTAAGCTGATTGAGGAAGATCGACATGTGACATACCGCGAAATTCAGGCAACTTTATACATTGGCATGAGTCAAATACAAATAATCTTGCATGAACAATTAGATGTAAAAAAGTTGTTTTCCCGATGGATACCGCATTCGCTCTGTGAAGAGCAAAAAGCGGCTCGCATTACTTGGTGCGTCAGAACTCTCGAAAGATTCCACGCAGGATCCTCAAATGCTGTATACAACATCGTATCAGGTGACGAATCCTGGATATACGCGTACGAACCCAAAACAAAAAATCAGTCACGAGTTTGGGTGTTCAAAAATGAGTTAAAGCCAACAAAAATTGTTCGCTCACGGAGTGTTGCAAAAAAAAATGGTGGCCACGTTTGTCTCCAAAACCGGCCATGTTACGACTATTCCTCTTGAGGGACAAAGAACGGTTAATGCAGAATGGTATGCTAGCATCATCCTCCATCACGACAATGCGAGTTCTCACACCGCGCACAGAACTAAAGAGTTTTTAGAGCAAGAAAACATAGAATTATTAGACCATCCGCCGTACAGCCCCGACCTAAGCCCTAATGATTTCTATACTTTCCCTAAAATAAAAAATAAATTGCGTGGACAGAGATTTTCAACACCTGAAGAAGCTGTGGACGCCTACAAAACGGCCATTTTGGAGACCCCAACTTCCGAATGGAATGGTTGCTTCAATGATTGGTTCCATCGTATGGAAAAATGTGTCAAATTTCGCGGAGAATACTTCGAAAAGCAATAAATACATTTTTAAATAGTAATGTTGTGTCACTTCCTTGATTCCCGAAATTTTCAGTGCCGCCCTCGTATCAATTGCTCAGAATCTGTTCAGAAGTTGTCCTTTCAGAAGTTGGCCTTAATCATTCATTCGATACGCAATTTCGCGGGAGGACCTATTTGCTCATTTATTAGAATTTTTCAAAATCCCAAGATATTTCGATACAATTGTGTAAGAGTTATATTTCTGATTCGTATCCATTGTATCCGATAATGAATTTGAAATATCCGCAATTCACATATATTTTCCGGGTTATTGGGTTTCCTAAATGGTTATGTCGGATTGGGTTACGAATCGTGTCTAGCTGCCCGGAACAGTTTCAAATGAGGAAAAAAGAAAGGCTTTAAGTTATTTTTGTCAAACAAATATTAGGTATTTAATATTTATCATAATACTAGCTGCGCCCCGCGATTTCTCCCCTGTAGAAGTCTCGATCCCGTGGGAATATCGGTATTAAAAGAATCCTACGTCATGGTCATACAGGTCATGGTCTACCCTTGTGCCAAATTTCATTCAAATCCGTTCAGCCGTTTTAGCGTGAAAGCGTAACAAACAAACAAGCAAACTTACTTTCGCATTATAATATTAATAAGGATGCCATTATATAATGGTACTGATATTAAATACGTACTTGTTTTGTGAAGACATTGACGAAGAGAAAAATAAAAACCTGCTCCATAAAATAATTGCAAAAGGAGAAGGGAAAGACTCCATAGTTTCCTGGGCCCAGGTGTTAACTCAAACTAGCTTTATTTATAAGAGGATATAAAAACAAGGCCCCACTGAAAATTTGGTGAAATTTGGCTATCCAGGAATCAAGTTTCATGAAGTATAGTAAAAGTGAGGATACATTGTAGTTTTTTGTTGTTATTTGCGAATTATTTTTGAAAGGCTTCGGTTGTGTAATGGTTTTATGCATGGAGTGCCAATAGAGAGCCTCCATGTGTGATGTGTCGAAGATCTGACACGTTTGGCACGCCCTGGACAGTCGCTGCAGTCGAAGACAAGTCTCTACATCCAATATCCACTAATAATATCACTTAGAAGTAATAGGTTTAGTAGGTAGGCTTTTAAAAAAGGGAGAAAAGATAGTAAAATAAAACACCAATACATGTATAAAATATTATATTTATTATTTCATCTTCAATAATTATGAGAATATCATCGAATAATTGTGCAGGAGGTACGATATTTTCTTGGTATCTTACCCAACTGAGATACCATATTATTCACATTACATGGGCACAGCAGCCTTCTACCTACAATGCAATTACAATAATAGCTTAATATTGAATAATAATAATAAGTTTATTGTCACAAAGAATACATTACATTAGTATACAATAACAAGATACTATCTACGCTGCAGAGGTCGGTATACAGATACTGTGAGCCCTGCCTCTCAAACTAGGATAAACCTGTATCTTAACACGTTGGCGGACAGTAAGGCCCACAGGCGTCTAGGTAGCTAAATGTGATACGACAGTACGCCTGTCGTCTGTGTTTTTACTTGCATAAAATCAGTAAAAAACGATTTTTTGAAAATAGTGTAGTGACAGTACAAAAGTCGTAATTACACCTGCGGTGGCAGTACAACATGCCGTTCTCTATGATAGTATGGAAAATCGGTCGTCGTGTGGCGTACTGATTTTATGAAAGTAAAAACATAGACGTCGACAGGCGTACTGTCGTATTACCTAGACGCCTGTGGTCGTTACTGTCCGCCAACGTGTTAAGAGACAGTGTTCAGCTGTGGGGTAACATAAAAATAGGGATTATACTACTGCGGACTGTGCAACATATGGTTTGTATTAACAGTCTGATTAACTTTAAACATACAAACAATTGTATTCTTAGAAAAACGAAAAGAGAAAAATAATAAATGAAGCTGTGTGTGTGTGCGTGTGCGTGTGCGTGCGTGTGTGCGTGTGTGTGTGTGTGTGTGTGTGTGTGTGTGAATGTATGTGTTTATGATGTAAATGTGGTGAGTTTTTGTATGAGAGTAGTGAATGTGAGTGTACAGCAATATTAGGACATATCGCACGCTGAGAACGAAAGTGACCTATCTCAAAATTTTAGTAAAATGAGTTAAATATACAAAATGATTCAAAAGAGTACACTCTATCAGACTAATATTAAAAAACAGCCCGTTTATGATCTGAGAGGGATAGAGGTATTTTCGGTCCCTTTGTCTTTGAGCATTTCACTCTCCCTGCGCCGCAATGAAAGGGACGCAATCAGTTCATGTTCAATCAGTTCAATTTCGACTTGAGTCACTTTCATTCTCAGCGTGCGATATATCTGAGTAATGATTCAGTTTGTGCGTAGTCCTGTTCAAGTAACCATTCCGTAACCTTAGCTTTTAATTTAAATTTATTGTAATCGAGTATATTTAGTTCTTTATGAATTTTCTTGTATATTAGTGTACTTAATGTGAAGTATTGGTGTTTGGCAAAAGCGGTTTTGTGTCGTGTACCTGGGGGAACATTGGTTCGTTTGTTGGGATCAGACGGAGGGACGCTGGAGTGCATTTTGAGAACGGATTGCAAGACGTAGAAGTTGACGAACTGTTAGTACCTTACAATCAGAGTAGAGTTGAGTTGTTGGGTAGCGACAAGGTTTTCGTAGCATCACTTTCAGTATTGCTCTCTGGGCTCTCTCCACTCTAAGAATGGCTGTTTTGGCTGCGCCGCCCCATACATTGATGCAATAACCAAGAACAGACTGACACAGAGCATAGAACACCATTTTTAGAGTATCTGGGTTAGCAGAAACTCTGAGGGACTTGAAGGTATGTATTAGTCTCAGCGTTCTTGAGGTTAGGGCATCAACATGTTTATTCCAGCGTAACCCGGCATCAATCTCAACACCAAGGTATTTGACGTGATCGGTACGTGTAAGAGTTGGACATTGACACGAAGATGACTGTAGTGAACAACTGTGTGCTATTATCGAAAAGGTGGCATTTGGTGCAGAGTTCTGACGGATGGCGAAAGGAATACATGATGTCTTGTTACAGTTGAGCGTAAGCAGGTTTAGGTTGAGCAATTTAATTATTTCACGTAGTGCCAATTCTGCGCTACTCTTAACACGATCCCATGTTGATCCGTCAACTACAACTACAGTGTCATCGGCATATACGAAGATCCTTGAGTTGGGGAGGGACATTCTGCATAAGTCGTTGATGTATATTTGAAACAAAATAGGGCCCAAAATGCTACCTTGGGGCACTCCGTAGGACAAGGTTTCTTCATCACTGAGGTGATTTGCAATTTTGATACTTTGGGTACGGTTGTTCAGATAATCTTTGAAGATTTGCAGTGCTATACCTCTAACACCAAGCCGCTGTAATTTGTCAACAAGTATGGGAACAGAAACTGTGTCGAAGGCTGTGTTGAATGACTCACGAGCAGAATCATTATGGTTGTACCGCCGTGCTAACAGTGAACGACAGCAGCGGACACAAACACTGGAATGGCCAACTTGGGTTAATGCTTCAATCGGACGTCTCCCAAGAACTACATCTTGGGCCAAGTTCCAACATGTTTTGCATACATAGTTTTTACTGTACCTAATCCTAGTTCAACCAGATCTCTACGATGTCGAAACCGAAATGGTCCCAATAACTGTCAATACCTCAAAGCACCAAAGCCTGGGACCGAATCGGTCCCATCGGGACTTAACAGTTACTTACACCTTTTTATGAGTGAAAGGGTCAAACGGCACGTTCCATAGATTCGTATGCTAATTAATCAACTAATTAGCTATTAATTAAGTACTGTTTCAATATATGCTATCCAACAAAAAGACATCCGACAGACTTGAGTTCGGAGACCGTAAATAGTAGGTACATAAGTCTGGTTTTGTTGGCTTGATAGGTTAAAAGCTCGATTTGAATAGGTACTTACAGGCTGAGATGCACGCCACTGACGTATAACTGATAAAATCGCCTCATAGTCCAAGACTCTTCTGCCAATATAGTTACTGCGACAAGTCGCACTAGTACAATTCACACAGCGATCCATGTCGTCAAAATCCGATCGATAGGCGTAATCAGTTGTCAAAAATAGAGAACCAAGTAATTCATAGCAAGATCCGTCGAATAGTCCTTTATAATATGCAAAGCCGAAGTCGTGGAGTTATACAATACACTCAGAACGAAAGAGTTTTTTCCGCCTGTCATCTGTCAGTAGGTGACCAGTGTTGCCAATTGAAGAAAAGTTAAAGGAACTTGATTCGCTATGAATCGATTCCACGAAACGATTGGCAAGCACTTGTCACTCGGTTTTCATACATATTCTGAGATTTTACCGATTTATTCATTACCGATTACTAAGAACTCAGGCATGTATTTAATCGTTTATTTGGTTTCATAACTTAATTTAACTTTTCTCGCTTCCTAGATAGAAACATGGTTCACTGACTGGACAGGTCCACTCAAATCGGTGTGGTTCTTTCCTCAAAAGGGCCATTTCAGACAACAATCTACATGGCCGTGATCTGACCAAGACTGTGTCTGGACTTTAAAAGAGACTGTGACTCTGAGTTTGTTTCGGCCTTTCTTCCTCAGAGTAGTCAGATAGGAAACGCCGACCTCATCTAGCTTTATTTTAAAAATATGATTTACGTGTAAAACTGTTTGTACAAACCTACTTACAGAAATAAAAATCATTTATTATTTGGTACTGTATTTTGTGATTTCCTTTAGAAAAATGTAACGGTTTTTTTAATACACATTTCAACTAGTTAACTGCTGGGCCCAGAATTTCCCATCTCCATTAAAACTTCTGTATACCGGAGGCAAACAATCATAAGTCACATTAAGCTAATTATTCAGTGCACATGTTTTAAGTCTCAATTTGAACACTACTCATTTAAGTCACTTGACTACATAATTGTGTGAACTTCTAGGTAAAATTTTATTTGTTGTTTTTATTGTACTTAAAATAGTATACCACTAAGTAGATCTATAAATGTTTGTTTCAAGGACATTACAAAGTGAATGTCGAAAAAATGGACTTAGGATAGTATACCTCCGGTATACAGACTTATTCCAAGAGAAGCCGACCTAAGTACTCTGCTAAACGCAATCTTCTTGATAGACTGCTACCGACTACGTAAAGCGGTTCTCAGAAGATATCGTTATAAGCAGTGCATCTGACACTTATATTGATTGCTGAACATAGTTATTAGAACACAGGTGGACGTTGCTGCCTATCCTACTAACATAATCCTATGATATAGTCAGCTAGGCTTAGCTTAGTAACAAATTAATGTAATGAGGGTAGTTGTAGTATAATACCAACATCATGACACTAGTACATTGAGCGGAGTAACTGTCAAAGTTACTTCATTAGTAACTATGTAGCAAGTACTCGCAGAACGTCTAACGGAGAAACTTCAACTATTTGCGGGGAAAGTACTAGTGGGACCTAACTTTTTGGATCACCAGTTTTTGGGATCTTGGCCAGTCACTACTTACCAGGCGCTAAGTGAATTGACTGTCCGTCATCTATGAGATGTGTCACCAACATATGAGGTATTTAATATTGTGCTACAGTCTTGTCTACGTTTGTAGGGTTCAGTAATCAACAAGGAACCCTTATAGTTTCGCCATGTCCGTCTGTCTGTCTGTCCCCCGCTTAGCTCAGAGACTTAGTACTAGAAAGCTGTAACTTGGCATATTACCTATACATATTGACCACGCCGACGAAAGTGGTAAAATAAAATCTTCATATTAATTTCTTAGGGTATCGTTCCTACACGTCAAGTGGGGATGATTTTTTTTGTCGTCTAGAGTCTCGTGTCTCCCTTCTGCCAGCTAAATGGTTGTTTTTGGATATGTAAAAAAGTTCACGGCAATAACATATATTTTTTATATGTAACGAAGTTTGAAGGAAAGCTATCACAGCTAAGTAGGCTTCACAAGTTAACGAGTAATAGTCGACCGACTTACATTTGCAGTTAGAATGTATGAGACAACATGTTATTCAACTACAATGTTCAGATTGTTCTTGGGATAAATTCATCCCAACTACGAAACCCTTAATTGTGCGTGGTTTGACACGCACTTGGCCGGTTTTTATTTTTTTATATGCATTCAATTGTTGTGTAGTGTGTTGTGTCATTTCGGTTCTAGTTAACCTTGTCTTGCCTAACGGTGCTGAGTGAAAGGTGTTAGTCACTTTTTATCAAAGTGTAAAACTCCCAATCTTCACGCCTAAATAATTTGAAATAAAGTGGCGCGATAATTCAAGATTATTTATCCAAAGGAGATAACATTCACAGAATCAACAGGCTGTTACAACGGAGATTATAATTATTAAGGCCTTCTGAACTTTTCAAGTGTCAATTTTATCGAAATCTTAAAATTAATAAACAAATCTTTCCAGTTAAGTCCGTTTTGCTTTCGTTTACTAGAAATGAAAAGGGGACACAAAATTAGAAATGTTTTACACAGTTCTAATTTTGTGTTCCCTTTTTATTTCTGTCTTCTTGTACAAAAAGATTGACTGCTGGTCGCTTCAAGGTAGATTCAATTAGACCGGGCGGAAACTTTAGCTTGGCTACTTATTTAAAAATAAAATACTCAAGAGGCAGCCGAGCTCTTTGAACCCTTCTAATATAAAAGAACTATACAAGTGTCAGACTTTTGAACACAAAAAAACGCTGTATGCTCTGATGCATAAGTACCATATTCGTTTGAATGTGAGAACATAGTTATGGCTAGGTAGTTGCTGCAGTGGACTGGAAGTTCGTCTGGTCGTCCGGCCGTAAAACCGTTAAACTTCAGGGCTTTGAAGTCTGTGCGACAATTGAAAATTGTACCATTTTTAAGCTGTCGGAAGATTCGTTTTACGTTTACGGACGCTGCTCTTACGCGAGATTAGTTTGAAATTCCGTTTATTTTCCTTAAATTAGGTTCTAGAAGGTTCTTCTCTTCTAACAGTTAAAATAAGGTTAAGAAAGCTGTTTGTCTTAATATAAAAAGGGCACACCGGACGTTGTTATAAGTAAAATAAAACCAAAACGCTTGTCCAATAAAATTGTCTAAATAAATGAAGTTACGATGTGTCCAGTGGAACAATGAGTGAATTTACAACGCTTTGTCGACTTTGTCCTTATTGAGATTATCGTCATGTTTATCTGTCTGCCTCTTTCTGAGTCTCTCTGTCTACGAGGAGCTCAAGGCTGCTTTACGCCTCTTCACTTTCTTCCTAATATATTATCTAATATCTACACACATAAAAAAGTCTAAGCAACATGTACGGTTTTGAACTTTTGAACGATTTTTACTATTGTAATATATTTCTTTTATCCTACTAATATTATAAATGCGAAAGTTTGTAAGAATGGATGGATTGATGTTTGTTACTCTTTCACGCAAAAAGTACTCAACGGATTTGGATGAAATTTAGCACACAGATAGTTTATAACCAGGAATGACACATAGGATACTTTTTATCCCGATATACCCACGGGGTCAAAACTTATGCGGGTGAAACCGCGGGGCGCATCTAGTAAATAATAACTAAGCCAGTGAATAAAGCAACACAATCCTTCATTCAATTGTTCATTTATTCACAATAATTAACGTAGCATAAAATAAAGTTAAAACGAAATAAATTTTTATGATTAACGAAATTAAATAACGAATTTTTTTTTAATTATTTGGTAATTCAATACAAAATGTGACCGCCTCTGTTGTTTACAACTTGTCGGCAACGATTTTTCATTGAATTTATAAGATAGTTTATCTGATCCTACGGCAATCGCTTCCAGTGGAATTTTAACAAGTCTTTCAGTTGTTGGGTTGTCGACACTCCGTCCAGGTTCTCTAGAACATGTCTCTGGAGAATGCCCCATGCGTGCTCGATGGGATTGAGGTCTGGTGATTGTGCAGGTCACGGCAATACCCGGATGTTTTCCATTGCCAAATACTCTCTGGTCCTCCGAGCTGTGTGCGAACGCGCATTGTCATGCATCAGCGTGAAATCTGAGCCAAGACTTTGTGCAAATGGGTGAACATAAGGCCCGAGGACATTTTTAACGTAACTTTCAGCGTTCATATTGCCATCTACAAAAACGAGCTCAGTTCGTCTGTTCTTCATAATACCCGCCCATACCATCACTTTAGAGCCACTGTAAGGGTGCACTTCCTGGACGCGTCTCAGCCGTTCAGCATTTCCGGGACGACGATACACTCTTACCATTCTCATATCAGGGCTTAATCCAAACCGGGACTCATCGCAAAATAATATTTTCTCTTTCTATTGTCAAGTGTTTCCTAGACCATACGTTTGGATGGGCGCGATTCCCATGGTGTTTAGGTGGGCACCTAATTGGGCGTCGTGCTCGTAGGCCTATTTCTCACGGTTTGGTGGCTAATAACAACACCGCTTGAGAATTGTAGCTTTAAACCTATCTCCCGGGCGTTTAACATCGGCTAGTGTTGCAGTCAGTTGTATGTATCAGTCGTGTCGAGCAATTGTACTCCTTCCACTGGGTGCTGCTCAGCAGGATCTCCTGTATTAACGTAACGCTGCCAAAGACGACAAATCAGGCTCCTATTCACACCAAAATGCCGAGATACCTACTAAAGTGAGATAAATACTAAATTTATCCAAAACAAAACAATCGAAAAGTTTCTATTTTATAAATCAGCCAGTGTGTTTTCGAGAACTAAAAGATTGTATACCAATCTAGTTTGTTAAGAAAAAAATAAAGTATCAATTAATAAAACATGCAGTTTCTGTAAATGATGCGTGTTGCTTAGACTTTTTTGATGTGTGTAGTATCGTAGGGCTGTATTACAAAGGAAATGCTGTTTTAATATTGATATATTTTTTATTAACTTTAAACTCTATTTAACAAAATAGTAACCTCAGTCTCTTCCTGTTTCTCTAATAAGAATCTAAAATTACGAAAGGATAACTGACGTTTCTGTTTTCGACTTACAGAAAATAAGTACATTTTCTTTCTAATTTCCTCATCCGGAACAAAGCTCGGATCGCATTCGCAATTTTAAAAAGTCTACGAACATCTAAAACGAGCAGATTTATTTATTGAAATAAAAGTGGGTATTCGGAGACAGGTGGCGCTCCAGGCACTTTCAACAAAAACGCTAATGGCCGCTGTTACCTCAGTATTTTATTGGATTTCCGTCGTCGAGAGCAAATATCGAAAGGTTAAGGGCTGCGTCCTCCTAAAAGATTGTTGCTCTAACTTTATTTACGACGCTTGCAAAATTGAAACATAACGTGAAGAGTATAATCCCTTCCGTCGTCCATAATGCGGATTTTATGGCACAGGTGATCATCTTGTTTGGAGACTGGTTGTAAATGCGTGTCGGGAGAGTATGCCGTGTTTTGTACATTATATATTTAGGTGTTGTATGAATGGGTAGGGCCGCAAACTTGCTGTGAAATGTATTGATTGATGCGATAAACTATCTGGCGCGTGGACGTGAGGGTGGAAGCCATGACGTAATTAGTGAAAATATGTAAAGGTTTAAGAAGGAGGGACACTTATAGAAGTATCCTAAAGAAGTATCGAAACTTATAGAAGTATCGTAGGTTTTGTTTTTCTTTGTCAGACAATAATCTTTGATGATAGTATGACTAATTGGTATTACCTAAATACTATATCCATCCAAAGGTTGTCTTTAAAAGAACGCTTTTAGCGATAAGACCGCCCATTGTGTCACCCTATGTAAAATTTCTACATTTATAGCTGTAATTTTTATGGTGTACATAATAAAGAGTATTCTATCTATCTATCTATCTATCTATCTATCTATCTACTACGATCAAACTATTTGTTTTGGATTTTACTGTCTGTTACTGAAATTGTAAAAATATACATCCATAACGTTGTTAAAATCCGAGCGAAAGGCCCATCCAACACAGTGACGGGTCAGTTCGACGCCGTGCTCAGTCCCCGTCGCGCCATCGCGAGCAATCATCAATCTTGCGCGCGGCCCGATGCAACTGCAATGTTTCTGCCATCTCTTCGACGACTTCATCGCTTCCAACTCGTCATTTATCACCGGAAAACTTAAAGGCCAGTTTCAACTGTAACAATCTTTACGTTTCTAAACCGTTGGAGTTGAAATATAGCCATAGAACGTACTTTGGACTACAAAGGAGTTGCAACTGGAGTAAATGCAACCTATTTGAATATTGAAAGCAGTCTGTTAGGTTCAATTCGGGAGAACAGTTTCCGATTTCCCCACGGCATACTCCGTCCGTTACAATAATATCTGTCCGTGGTTCACCTCCTAAGTTTGACGTGAACTGTGATGAGTCAGCCAATTAGGATAATCGGTTCAGTATACATTCGTAGATCGTTGTTAAAGGCTTAGTCGGCAATTCAGCATTAGATAGGCAATTCTGGCTAATGTCCTAAAACTTTTGCTATCTAGGTTCGGCTTCGTAGCGGTATATACTTTAGGGACTCACAAAATCCATCTACACTAACTTTGAAAGCATTTTTTTAGGTTTGTGTCCCTAAATAGACACTTTTAGTCATGAACTGTCTCTAAGGTCATTCATTTATAAAATGTCTGCAACACTTGTGTCTAAATTCGTTTATTATTAAAGTTTGAAACGTAAGAAAATTGTCAAAGGCAGGTGGTACGCGAGTCCTATCTCCTCCCTAGTGTGTATAGCTATTTATAAGTTTGCAAATCTCAGAGCAACGTTCAACTGAGTCAACCGAACGTACGTCCCTATTTGAATGTCCCCAACAGAGGGTAGGAATAATAAGTCCAGCGGTTTTTTCGCGCTTTCTCCGCCCCACCGAGGGATGCCATGTTTTATCGTAGGAAGATGCTGAAAATCCAATTTCTCTCGGGGCCTATTCACAAACTGGCCAGCATCAAAGCGATGACGCTGAAGGACCTAATATGTCGGTCATCAATATTTTTCGTTCAGGTTTACGACAATAGTCCGTTTCTTGATAACATTGATTTCTTTTTATAGCTCGAATATTCTCTTATATTTCTTTTGTGTATTAGAAACATGAAATTCGTTGCTTATCATAATATTCTTATACAAAAATGTTAACATCATTAACCGAGGTTTTTCATGCATTCTGAGAACTACTTGGTGTGAGATTCACAGCTTTATATTATGAAAGAGGGTTTAAAATCTGAGGTAGGACAATATTCGTTTACCGCAATAATTTAATTCTTAGCGATTGCCGAATTTTGTACATTGTTTGTGTTGTAATTTGTTAAAGTAACATTAGTATCTTCTCTTTGCAGATTCAATACAATACCTGGCCTCTGAAAACTTTCTTCACAGAAGATTGTTTTAATTAAAGATAATTTTCTGAAGCTTTGTTTTCTTTGTAGACAGAATCAGAAAGATAGTTACTGAACTACATATGTACCGGTATTGAAGCTGGGGTTAAAATTTATAATTAATTAAAGTAGCAAGACCCATGAATAAGTTGTAAGTTTCGAATGTTCTTAACTCATCAGACGAAGTCGGTTATTATTCAGTAGAGTAGGACGTGTAAGAGGAAACGATATTAACATGAAACATGGATCCAGAAATAACAGCTATGTACAATACCAGGAAAATGTATTCGTTTACACTTTACATAAAAATGGAAATACGCATTGGGTCTTAATTTCAGCTAAGTGCTAATTATACACAAGACCAAAAGAGACCCAATTTTCCACGACTCTTAAAATTACCGCGATCACAAAGAGCACATACACTGTTGGTCTTTCCGGAATTAATTCCGGGATTAGTATGCTAATTCAATTTATCCATTAAGATGTCACGGGTATACGATGTAGGAAAATCTTTATGGTCATGATGTTGCGGAGTAATTATCGTTAGTCCGTTTTACGTAGGTACTGGAGCCAGTTTTGTGCAGATATGAAGCATAGAGCAAGATTTTGATGTTCCGCGGAGTGTCTGCCCAATAATTATAATAATGTTTATTTAGCCAAAAAATACAGATTGATGGATTTAAAGTTCACATTCGAAGTTAATGTTACAAATCTGTACAATAATGGTTGATCACTATGCCTCTTAAACTAGGATATACACCTGTATCTTAAGAGGTAGTGGTTGGTCGAGGTAACACAAAGACATGAACCACAAAAACTTAGCAAGAGGACTGTGCCGTCTACCGTTTGACTTACAACCCAAAAAAGTAAAAACAAAGTAAAATAAAAAGTAATAAAATAATGATTTTTATTCCTGTAAGTAGGTTTGTATAAACACTTTTACATGTCAATCATATTTCAAAATAAAGTTAGATGAGGTCGGCGTCTCCTATCTGACTACTCTGAGAAGAAAGGCCGAAACAAACTCAGAGGTCACAGTCTCTTTTAAAGTCCAGACATAATCTTGGTCAGATCATGTGAAAGCCATGTAGATTGGTGTCTGAAACGGTCCTTTTGAGGAAAGAACCACACAGATTGACTGGACCTGTACAGTCTGTAGTACTGCATTTAGATGTAGCATGGTGAATATCTACTACTAATATAAGTACCCGGGGTTACGATGTCCCACAAAGCTCTATGAAAAATACAAAAACCATTTTTGTCAAAGCATAAATCTTGCCGAAATTCAAGATATATCACCGAGTTATACGTATCAGTACGTTGGAGGGATAATGTCTTCTGATAACCTCGCTCAGGAAGGGATAACTGTCCAATGGTCCATAAATAACGCGTAGACTTGGGACCAGCCGCCATTTATACGCTGAATGTAAGACGTTCGTTTTGTAAAGACGTATTGGGATATTTTCCGTTAGGCTTACCTGAGGACTGTTGCCGGACAGATATTTTATCATGAAGACTGAAGCGGCCATTTTCAACTTTGATGTTATTCAAGCTACACATTAAAATTAAGACCCTCTAAATCTATATAAGTAATAGAATACTCATTATTATGTACACTATATGAATTATATAAATAAATGTAATTAATGATAATCTACATACGGTGACACAATAGGTGGTCTTATCACTCATCTATAACGCGTAGGACATGGAAAACCAATGGTTCTACTTCCTAAGTTAAACCAAAACCATGTCTTATAAAACGGTCTCATGAATTATGTTCCAGAGTGCAACTAAAGTAAATTAAACATTGTAGCTGACAGCAACATGGGCGCATTGCATTCATATTAAATGCTTCTATTGTTGACAGAAGAACTCTTTTTTTATTGAGGGTGGGAAATCATCAAATAACTTCTCCCGCTCTGGGCGGAGCGGGAGGGTGTGTCAGACTCTTACTGACTAAAACCCACCCGTATTCCTTCCTGTTGCCTGTGTTGCGGGGGCCTCGGTGACCCATAAGTACCTTCCCGCGACCCCGGCAGGCATCGGCCCTAGTGGACCCCTACCTATGTGCTGACGACATCTCTTTGAGGCGCGCGTGGAATACAACGCGCCGTCGACCCGGGCCTGGTCCTTACCGGACGGTGAGCTACCCATTGCTCACCGTCCGCAAGCCCGCACCTACGGTGGCCGGAAATCCGCCCGGGATTCCCGACGCCCTGGGCGTCTCCTGCGGCGGCTAGGGGCGAGAGGGCGCGAAACTTGCCTTTCCTTCAACGGTCCCGCCTCCTCCTTCGCGAGCATTACTGCTTCGCAAAAGGAGGTGACGGCTGCCCATGCCCTCTCGCTACGTACCATGGCCTGAACCAGGGCCGGACGCGAGAGGTCTCTGCCGCCGATCGCCTCCACACCAGAAGAACTCTTGAAGACATCACTTGACTATACCAAAAACATATTAAATAAATAAAACAAAGCTCTTGTTTTCAATCATGAATTCATGGAGCAGATGAGTGAGATGAATATTTTAATTTTTTTTTACACATAATATATGTCGATTACAAAGTGTGTAACGTTCTATATTTAATCAATATAAAATAATAAAGTAATTAAGCATTATGATGTGTAAAAGTGATTCTGATATCGTATTTACAGAATAAACAATTTTATTTCATTTCATATATCGTCTTAAATATGTATATGGCAAGGGTCCTGAAGAACCAATCTTGTCGTGATTACTCAATTATTTTCATTATCAAAATAATGTATATTTTTATAATGAGAATAATTGAGTTATCAGGCGCGGTTCAGTCTAGAAAATAAGTTTAATTAATGTAAATCACATGAGTAAGTAAATATACTTTTGATAATAAATCTATTTGAATGTATCTCTTCTTATTTGTATAAACAACAGTGTGAGGTACTGGCTGGGACATAAATAGAATCACTTGACAGGTTTCTCTTATTGTTGACTCGAAGATAACGCTTCCAACGATGCTCGTTTCCAATTTAATAATTATAAATTCGCCAGGCACGGTGAAGGAAAACATCGTGAGGAAACCTGCAGGTCTTAGAACCAATAATTCGAATACATGTGACATCTACCAACCCGCACTGGGCACGCGTGGTGGCTTACGGCCCACTCCTTTACACTGAGAGGAGGCCTGTGTCCCAGCAGTGGGAACATTATAGGCCGATTATAATGATTATGAAATTCGCCAGGCTGCCCTCCATTGGTAAAGACCAAACTGTTAACAGTCTTTCATGTAGTCTCCACCGTTATAAGCCTGTCTTCGAAATTGAAAACAAACACTATCAAATTCAAAATGGATGCCATTATTTAACGGTCATGTAGCCTGACTTTGTCCCGCAGTTTCCTCGATAACTAAATCCATTAGGACCTACTCTGGCCTATATAGGAAGTGTAGTTAGAGCTTTCTAGGTCAATGAGGGCTTTCATAAGCCATGCGATGAATATATCGTCTGGCCTATCATAATGTTTTCCGTAAGACGGACATGTTCAAGAATAGAAGGCCTTCTTAGCGTAGCTCCTAGTCTGTATTCAGTATTATTTAAACTTGGGATACAGCTCTTTGCGTGGTTGGATATTTTCTGAACGCCTAAATCAAGTTATGATTTATTATACCTAGGATAAACTCATTAGTTTAAGTATACTTGGCAACTTAAAAAGTTTCGCTCTAAAACTGGAGTGGTCAACAGTTTCCATTGATGCCACTGTCACGCGCAGCTTCAATGTAATGACCGATAAAATTCATGTTTACTGTTCGACTTAAAACGAAAGTTTTAAAAGCAGTGCCATATCTTGACATTCGCATACTCTTTGGCTCAGAAAACTCGGAACGGGGTTAGGTTTATGGCGCGCATGCCGGGGGCGCATCGCGGGGCGCGCCGCGGCAGTCCACCCGCGTCACCGGCCCGCTTAACACGACTGTACCCACCCCTCCGACACTCGGTGTACTCAGAACACCAAATACTACCCACAAGTACACTCGCGTGCAGAAACAGTGAACAATCTTGTGATTATGAATAATTGTGAATAATCTGACGAATTATAGTGGTTGATAAAACATTTCTCTAATTGAAGCTGCAGTTTAAGTTCATCGGTTCATACATTATCGGTGAGTTTTAGTAAAGGTTTGCGGCTTCTCGTGGGGGAATGTCTGGCGGTCGATAGATGGCGCTGCTTCAGCGCCCGTATTGCAGTTGTAACTTTACAGTTAAAAAAGTCGTTTATTATGTAACTTTAGAACTGTACTATTTCTAGTTATGTATCGGTGTAATATGTATTGATCCGTTATGTAGCTATTTATCTAGAAGTTGAGTTATTATCGTTGTGAATTTATCGGCCGGCATTTGGCTGTACCATAAATCTTCATTTTACTAATTTAGTTTTTATATTTTTTTGTATCACAAAATGTTGCTCTTTTTAATTCGCTTTTCAAGGTATTTGCTCTCATTACTTATTTTAAATGTCCATAGCAAAATTTATAAATACTTAAATGGCAAAGTAACTTAGCTCATACAAAATATATTGTAGGATTATTGATATTGTAGATACAAAACTTCAACTTACACTTTTGTAAAGGTTAACATAGCGTGCTTCAGCCTTGTAAAAGCGTCGAAATCTCAATCGTACGTGTATGGTAGCCTAGTTTCGTTGTATTTTATCAAGAAATTTAATTAGTCACCATTTACATTTATAGAAAACACACGGGAAAAGAAAAGAAAAGACAAGCTAACCTGATTTTATTATACCACGACAGTCCAATATATTTGTCCAAATTAGTTTTAACTAGTCGGAAACGTGACCGGGATTTTAGAATCTTGATTTTGCACAACTGATAGAACTGGCGAAATGTGGGTGTACTATAAGTACACCTCTGCTTAACCCTTCGGAAAAACAGACGTAATGTGGTTTTGCCGACTAAATTTCAGCTCTCCATTTTTTGGACCGATGTCTGTATTAAACTCCAATTCCCAACTCAACGATAGATCTTAAGCAAAAGCCGGAAGTTCTGTTACGTAAAGACGAATAAAAATCTCTTTTTCTCCAAATGATCCATTAAATCACGCTGAATTTAAATTAATGGACAACAAGAAATACCCTCATTAAAAAGTAACTCTTTTGCCCTAAAAAGAGCTTGTCCTAATGCATGAGTTATTCCAAACCTCGTTGCTTTGTCAACGTTAAATTTCATGTAGTTATTGTATAGGGATCCATTCCATCAGATGAGCTAATACACCATTAACGGGCATTGTTCATACTCCTTCGTTGGTAACAATTTTGTTTTGGAGTTAGCCGCCATGATGGGATAGTGAAAGAAGCCGCCATGGTGGTGTGCTGAAAGAGGCCACCATAATGGTAACTAAAAGAAGCACATAAGCAGCAAACGAAATTGCTTAGTTACCAGCGATACACGTTCTAAAAGTGAACCTTCTAAAATAAATAAGAGCAAACTATGGAAACAGTCGTATGCAGTCACTGAGGCTAAAATGTTAAACAAAATCATGAAATTTGTCGGTCCTAGATAGACCGGTCGACGGATATACGGCCGGGGGGCGTCCCACGCTACGTTTGTCGATTCACGGTCTCCACTCAATATACTCACAATCACATAAATATTTTTCTTATCCACGCTCAATTTTAACAACCAACACAAGTGTCTGTAATAACAACACTTAAAAGTGACATTATGCATAAAGTGCGGTTCCAACATGGCGGACAACTCGCAACTTCCGCTCGACTGGACCAGCCATAAAACTGTTAGTACTAACTGGCGCTGACAGTAAACTAATATCGCACTTTAGTCTATCTCGTGCCTGCAAATTGCTTTACATTCTTCTTTGACTATAATATAGTCAAATAAAACTAAATAACGTATACTGTAGTGCATCAACTCGGTCTATCACAGAACACTGCTGGACACAGATCTCCCACAAGCTTTTGCACAACACTTGGTTCTCAACTTTCCGCATATAGTATGCAGTGGATGGTGAGTGGCAGTCTTACGATTGAATAAAGCCACTACGGTGGGATTAATAAGGCAGCTCGAGTAGCGCAACAGACGATATCACTGAGCTATACCACTACTTAGCGTAATCAGTTGCCAAACACGACGACGAATTTGTGTAGTTGTGTATTGTGTTGACTCTTGTATTCTCTCCACAACTCGAGAACCTTCATATTTTAGCTAAGGGTTGGGCTGTAAGTAAAAACTCGTCGTGCACATAGGTATGGGTAGGCTCACGCGTTGACCTAAAACTTTCCGCCCGAAACACAGTATTTAAAAATCGCGCCCAATCAGTCCGAACAAAGGGCTGCAGGTACTCTCGTTAAGGCTCCCCTCTTAAACTGTGCCATTAACCTTGTTTAGGGGTCGCCCTTCGGCTCTGCATTCCGTATGTATGTTTACCCTTTAGGGATTTGCAGATCTGCACGCCAAATAGAGTAACGTACTGGGACTTATTTTATGGTCTGTGAGTATCCTTCGTTCAGAAGTCTAGGAATTCAGCTGTGTCATTTAATTTTACTATATGGATGAATGTTAATCTTGATAAATATTATATATTTATTTATTTATTGATAAATATCTTAATGCAATTATAAAAGAACAATGCATACAGCCGGTCTTTGGTCACGAAAATTTAAGTCAGTATCTGAAGAATTTTACCAAGCACTTTCGTGGCAGTAAACGAGAAGCACTAACAGTTCTCGTGTTTTACGTCTTTAGTAACAGATGCTCGAGACACGATGACCGCTCGTTTCTTGTTCTAAGTCTTTGATTAATCACTTTCAACATAAAACGGCTGGGCCAAATGATTTTTGTTTTAAAGAGAGGCTTTGATATTGAGTTTGACCCTTGTTTAAGCGAGATTTTATTGTACTTACTCCACTTACTCGGTTAGGTAATGTCGTAATTCAAGCCTTTGTACTAGGTGTGTCAAGGCTTGAGTTGCTCGAGAAGTGCGGTAGACTGGGCAGTCTACCGCACTTCTCGAGCTCAATTAAAGTAATGTAGGGTATTGGCTGAATGTTTTTAACAACAGACTCGTACTTTTTGTACAATAGTACTGGTAAAATATTGTCCTACATCCGATTCGCAAACTGTAGTTGCGTTTAATACTAAACTAAGACCACTAACAACTAGACTGAGTTGAGTAAGAGAATGGTCATCTAAATACTCCTCTTCAATTGTAAGTGGTTATATAATTGAATTCCTGGCAGAATACCAAGCGTGCCTGTAACTTATCTAGGCGCGAAGCAGTTTCTCATCGAAAAGGAATTGCCTACTGTAATGGCCCGGAGGCAATAAACTGGCAATCGATTTGCATATTAGCGACCGTTTCGGTATTTATGGTATTCAAATTGTCATATAGGTCCTCCATATCCACCATTTTCCTTATCATTTCTATTAATGTGTACTAGCAATCGTAAGAATCGTGCTTATTGGAAAAATAAGTCTTCTCTGTACCTTCCCAGTTCTATTTCTTAGGAACTGGGTTGTAAGTAAATGCAGTGACTTCTTCTATAAATAGTAAACCTTGAATTGCATTATAAGATACGATGATGAAAAGAATTGCTGGTTTTTAAATTGAGAGGTTGAAAGCAGAGGAGTAGATCAAAGACTTTAAAGAGATGAAAGTGAAGAACACTTGGGTTATATTTGATCTACCCACGCTAAATGACTTGCTCTGCCTCCGTGGAAACAGCTTAATTTTCATAAAAGCTTTCTTAAGATTTTGATCGTCGCGTTGAGCATTTTCATCAGGGGGATTTTGTAAAGAGTTGGCATTGAGAAAAAATTTGCTTTTTCTAAAGGCTCAAGACACTACACGCCTAACGTAGCTCTTAAAAGTTTTGGGTGTGCTAAATCGTCCGCACTTTTTCTTTTGGCGCTGAGATTATCTAATGGACGACGAAAATATGTAGCTTTATTTTGTCGAAATGTAATGCTGCGGACATTCCCGAGCCGAGGTCAGATGCCAAGGACAGGCTATCGGCAGTCTACCGCAAGCTTGTTGTCTAATGGAGATTTGTCAATGTTTCCGCCTTTCTTTTATTTGCGGACAAATTGGGGTCTGGAAACAATGTGCCAGTTTAGCTGTGGTGAAAGAATTCGCTTGGCAACACGAAAAATTCTGGAAAAACCTTCGATTTCATTATCTTAATAGGATGAGTACTTTCGGCTTCCACTTTTTGCTTATCTGGAAACGACCAGCATAAAACAATGTCTTTAAAATTAAGCCGCAGTTCATTTCAAACCTCCTCTGTTAACTCACTCGAGATACCAAATATTTGGTGACCGTCCATTGATCAGGCGATGCTTTTGAAGTAACCAAACCCCAATAGCTTGGGAGTGTTCGTTTGATCTCCGTACTAGACTGACCGCCACGGGACCTTTTGTTAGCTAGAATGCTTTCAGTTTTCTGTTCTTTCTAGACATATTTTTTGGCCAACCTAGGCATCATATTATTACAAAGATAAGTCGCACGATAAACTCTAAACCTAATTTGATAAAAAAGTACCTTAATTTCATTCGCATAACATGGACTACCCTCCTACATAAGAAGTCTATAAAAATGCGTAGGATCGTTTTAGGCTAAATATAGCCTTGTACAAATTTGACAGTGACGTGCGTTGTTTTTGTGTGACCAACACCACGCCCTGGGCGAGGGTAGGTACACAAATACAGACCCTCATTCAAGATAGGTTAGCTTTGACCTTATGTTACGGGTAGGCAGTATAATGGAATAAAAAAGGATTTCTTTTACATAACGTCACGCCTATACTACACCCACATTTAGCCAGTTATTTTTCAATTAATCCACCAGATTACACTTTTCTTTCATTCTCCTTAACAACAGACATAATTGCAAACAAAAAAAGAAAAAAGGAAAGGAAAGGGGAGAATTTTTTAAAATCCCAAATTTTTCTATTTTTGCATTTCGGTCAGGTGCGTAGTACTCGCAACCGGTTTGTGTGTATGACCAGATGTATGCACGAAAACGAAGCAAAAGGAGTATGTAAGGATTATAGTAGGTAACGTTCTGTAGTTTCTGCCATGGGAAGGTGTGAGTTTGTGGCGTGTATTACTATCCTCGTTAAGCTGATGTTGTAACTAGGTACACTACAAGTTTGATTGTGACGTCAATGTTTTTGTTTGACAGGTTTATATTTCGTCGCTGGCAACACTACGACAGGGCGAGAGAGCATACACTGGTCCTCATGTTGTACCCTGTTCGCTCATGTGTACTGTTTGGCTTGAGGCTTATGTTGGTTTAGCTGCGAGCTGTATGTACGGTTATGAGAGAAAATTGTTTAATTTTTGATTAGGTAAGTTAGTATATGTAGCGGACTTTGCTGCGGAATGTACTGAATGTACTGACAACGCTATAAAAGCATGATCCTTAAAATTAATATTTTAAAAGCAAACGTTTCACATAAGTCTGAATATTAAAGCTGACAGTTACGCTTATTTTTCAGTTACAATATCAGTCACGCTACATCCTGATGTGTACTGTTTGCCTTGAGCTTTATGTTAGTTTTGCAAGCTGTTATGTACGATTAGAAAAACAAATGTTTTTTTTTATATAAATTAATAATAGCAGGTACCTACTAACCTCTTATTGAAGTATGATCCTTAAATAAATATTTTAAAAGCTCATAAAAGAATCACAATACAACGGATCACACAAGTCTGCATATTAAAGCTGTATCAATCTCGCCACAAATATAATATTAATTCCATAATATCAAATACGCCACAATCAGCTAGTCACACATTGTATTCGCTGTGTATTATTTATTGATTCGGATACGAAAATACATGAATGTCGGTTATCAATCAATTATCATATTATTTTGTTAACATTTGGGTCAAATTTGTCCATATTTGTAGCGAGTACTTGTTCGAAATGAGGATGTTTTCGTATATTGCTACGTTTTCTATAGTTATCGATAACAATGTTTTTCATCCTTTGGGTCAAGCCAACGTTGTGGAAGGAAAATACGAATATTGGTTATTATTTGTGCTTCATTATAGCAACCTAAAAACCTTATTTTTTAACAATCCCTTTTATAAAACAGACAGAAATAGCTTGATTATTTCGTAATTTCCCTATTGTAGTACCTGTACCTGTTTGTACCTGTTCCTTGCAGCTTCTGCTAGTCTGTTACAAATACTTCGTAAATCAATCACTTGGGCGATATTGCAATGTTACAACATTTTAATTTTATGGAAACTTTAATTACATAAAATAAACTTGTTAAAGAACGCTGTTGTACGTCTTTTCTTTGTTCTTTTCTTCTGATCGGTTTATATGTGTGTACATAAATTGTTAAATAAATAAAGTTTCAGCCGGAATGCACCTTGGTAACTGTATTTCTTGCCAACGTACATTTTAAACTTCACTTCGAATAAAACCTCTGTATAAATCTCCATCGCTGCCAACGACGCTGTATAGAATGTTTACCTTTCACCTGATACGACGCGATGCACATCGAGGAAGGTGTGTCCGTTCTCCCCATTCTGCCGGCTAGACGTCGTTAACGTGACGGTACGCTCCCTCGCGACTACCATAGCTGTAGCTTATTGTGCTGAAAAATAATCTATATGTGTTATACTGGGCAGACGTCAAGGCTGTCTTTAGGCAGATTAAAGCTCTGTGAATATAATGATGGCCCGCACACACGCACTATACAAGTCCCGTAGTCAAAGTTGAAAAAAAAACTCTTTTGAATCCGAAGGCGTCAATGAAAACGTTAAAAATCTAGTTGCAATCTTAACTCAGCTAAAATCAATGCCAAAAATGTAGGTAAATTAGAGGTATTGTTGACAAATTGAAACTGATTAACGGATGCGAAAGTTCTTAAAAATAAGGCGCACTGTCTTTATAATCAATATAAATCGCAGAATTGTATCACTTCATCCTGACTTCATACCTCTATTTATTCTATATCATCGTATCCTCATAAATCCTCAGTATCAATTGGCTGCCCGCGCTGGTTCCTTCCAAAATTTAAGTGAATTCGAGGCGAGTATCAATGTTAATGCACTTCATCCAGTTATAAACGATAATTGACCTGTAAATCCTCTGTCTACGCCCTCTCGCAGCCCTCTACGCGCTACGGGCTACGGTGCTACGGCGTAGACAAAGCTACGGGCATAAAAACTTAACGATTACGGATAAACATTAAAAAGACAAGAACAGAAGCCTTACTGACATTATGACATAAATCAACATTACAACACCCAGCACAAATGTAGGTATAAATTTTATTTTCTTAAAAAAACTCTTGAACTAGTGCAGTAGCCGAGTGCACGTGTAGGCGATATTTTACTTTGATTTGGTATCTACGTGAGTACAAGACATCAAATAATAAAAATCGGGTAGTAACGCGTAGTGAGTCTTCTGTGTATCTTTGTCGAATTAGCCAGAGCCAGGACACTGCGGAAAATCGTTTCGGCTTAGCATTTGTTGTCTCTTTCGCACATCGCACATTTCCAAAAGCTTGCAAGCAGGATACAAAATCCGTTACAAAATGGTGTCGCAGTGAGTCTTGTTGGCTGCCTATCTGATATTTATCTTATTCGTTTTGTGGTTCAACACAATGTTTACTTTTTAATTATTTACGTACTTTATAGGCGGCATTTGGTTACGTAGTTTATATAAGTAATTAAGTATTTATAGTTTTGAGTCGTAATTTCTATAACAATAGTTTTATCACGCTAATGGCAGGTGTCAATCGTTCCATGTTTTTGGAATTTAATGTATTAGTTTTATACATTCGTTTCAAGGCCATTTATATGAAAACATTATTGGTATTTGTTTTCTAAGCCAAATATTTATTTAATTAATTTGAATGGATATTAGATTTATAATTGAAGTAACTTATTGCCTTTACATCCCTACATGGCTATTATCAAACTCACAGTCTATCTGTTTGTCTGGTAGAGCGCTTATCCGATTTACGAGCTTAAAATAAATACTTACAAACTGTAGATGCGTAGTGTTGGACTTCTGTCATATACCTGTTTGTAGCGGTCATGAGTTCGACATCCGCCTCTCAAAATTCAATAGACGCATAACGCCGGTCCTGCGGTCGGTAGGCCGGATGAATCATCATCTAGGGCTTTACAGCCGCTGGTGGGCCTTAGCCTGATCAAGTATATTCTCCAACGTGACCTATTTCCGGCTTTTTCTCTCCAATTTCCCACTCCAACAGTTCTAAAACCTTGGTGTATGCCATCCAACCATCTGAGCTAGGGCTTGATGACAAATGTAGACCTCTCTGGCCATCCAGTTTACTATCCAGTAAACGTTTGGGTGCTGTGGTCTCTTCCATTCTTGCGACATGTCCTGCCCATCGAAGAGTTCCTATTTTGTTGGTTTTAATTACATTAGGCTCATGGTATATCTCATAGTGCTCATGGTTGTACCGCGTTCGCCATTGCTCGTTTTCCAGCACTGCACCGAATATGCGCCTGAGGATTTTCCTTTCGAATACTTTCAGAGAATTTTCGTCTTTTTTTGCTTAGTACCCAGCATTCCGAGCCGTATGTGAGCCGCATTCTCTATGCCTAAGGAATAGAGAATAGAGAATTTTAATATTTCTTGAGAGTAATTTTGAATGAAAATACTTTCGCAGGCTGAAATAGCATTTATTGTCCGCCATTATTCTCCTGCTCATTTCAGAAAATATATCGTTTTTGTCTTTACTAAGGAGCCAAGATATACGAATTTGCTGACACAGGCACTGGTGTTAACAGGTGGTGGCAGGCTGGATGAGAATTTACGGAAACCGGAGTTCGATCGGGCGTCACTTAGTCCTGGCGTAAAGCCTTTAACACTGCTTTAAATCCAAACCAAGACCGGTTGGTTATTTGTGTTTGTTAACGAGTACTGTCAGTTGAGACTGATTTTATCTTGTAAACTGCCATGGCTAATAAATGAATTAGACATGAAATCAAATACGGACATGAAAATCCATTCCCGTCCCTTTTCTTTGAATTGCGGTCCCATAATGCTCCAATGTATAAACTCCATGACATATTAATATAACAATATCTTTATGCATTTCTATATCTATACAGATTATAAATGAAAGTCGCTTTTCGTGCCTGTCTGTGCGATCGCGTTGTTCTTCTAAACTCCGCAACGGATTTTGATGTGGTTTTGCACCATCATTTAGAGAACTTATTCTGGAAGGTTTCCGTGTCCTAAATTACTAATGAACTTAAATATAATAAAGAAATCTGGATGTTTTGTTAAGTCGTAAAAACCGTGAGAAGCAGGGTCGGGTAACTAGTTCTGTATAAATGGTATAAATACTATTTGCAGCTTAGGAAAGTTAAACCTTCTATACTCGACGGCTTCAATGAAAATGGGAAACAAGCGAGCGAGCGGACCGTTGTTATAAATAAACTCACACATTTAACTTATGCTCGTACACTTCAACTTACCAACCAAAGCTAACTTGTACTTTAACAAAGCTCGGACTAAGTTACACTGCGCAGCAAGTTATACGTGTGTTGGTCAAGCAAGCGTCCACAGCGACGAGTCCTTATTTCATTACTACGGACGGCCGCCTGCACTCCGACGCCAATTAACTGCTTTCAGACACTTTAAGACCAAACGAAAGTTCTTTTGTTTATAAGCTTTTTCGTTAACAGTATTGGTATTTTAATTTTAGTTGTCTGTTACTAAGCACTTGCTGTTTATGTATTCGGTAAGAAAAATAAGTAATTCCCAAACACACAACATTGTTTGTTTTAATATTTCTCGGTATTTAGGAGGCTACGTATTGATGAATTGAGTACATCTTGCGCTTGATTGTGCTGCTCTATGACGGTAAAAAATATCGCAACAAACCAAACATTGGTTAAAAAATAAAAATAAAATAATAAAATTGCGCGTGCAGCAACGTACACGTGATAGAAGTGGAACTTCTTAAAAAATAAAGAATAAGAGGGATTCAGTGTGAGAGACAGAGACAGTTATATCTTTCTTCTCTCTCATGTAACGAAATATGCCTAAACGTGACGCGTCTTTGAATTCTCTCTCTCAATTTTGTCCAATTATCGAGTTGCCGCTTAAGAAAAAAAAACACCTAATTCTTAGGTTATTGAGTTATTGAATTCGGCACTCTATTGAGCAACAAACATCAATATCGCATTAGTAGCTAATAGTAGCACGTTATCGTCGTCTGAAACAACAAGTCATTGCCGTCACTCTCTGTCGGTGTCGGCAACCTTACTGTAGTAATTAATGATCTAAAGGCAGTCTCAAACTCTCAATAGTTAATTATTTAGTTAAAAGTTTGAAAGTTACTTTTAACTAAATAAACAACTAGTGAGGCTTCCATGTCACAGCGTTGTGTTTTGTTTTTGTGGGTTTAGTATTGTTAACTTTTATTTTATACCTAATCCGTTGGTTATTGATTCTAAATCAAAGTAAGAATCCCAACTAATATTATAAATGCGAAAATTAGTTTGTTTGTTTATTACGATATCACGCTGAAACGGCTGAACGGATTTGGATGAAATTTGGCACGTGGGTAGACCATCACCTGGGTTAGGACATAGAATAATTTTGTCCCGGTAGTATGTTCCCGTGGGATTATTTCCGTTCACCACGCGGGAGAAGCCGTGGGTAAAAGCTAGTAAAGTATACAGATGAAATTGCCAAGACTATCTAACTTACAAGAGGGATTTGTTAAAATTTTATTTATTTTTCTTATAATTTTTATTACCGGTTTCATTCTCTAATGCCATAGTACAGTCTTATAATTCTAATGGATATGCATATGATTAACTTTTAACCCTTTTAATATAACTTTGAAAAATAAGAAGAACTAATAACAGCAACCTTTAATTCAATGAGTATCTATCAAACCTACAATAACACCTGTGATATATTAACTAGATTGACGGTATCACAAAACGGAAAGTTAAGCGGTAGTCTGGCTTAGCCTAGGTCGACTTCTACGTCGCGGTTAGAAAGAAAGAAAGAAAGAAAGAAAAATAGAATATAATACTCTTTATTATGTACACCATAAAAATTACAGATACAAATGTTGAAATTTTACAAGGGGTGTCACAATGGGCGGTCTTATCGCTAATAGATTTATTAGTCACAGAAACACGTGCACCTAAAAGCTATGGTAATTCTTATAAATAATAAAACAAAACAGATTTATGCTTATGAACACAGAACATATACATATACGCAGTCGGCAACTGCACGCCGTGACTTTGACAAGTGGGCTTCCACTCAGCATGATGCTGTCATTTTCAGTGGTCACCCGAAAATAATTAAATACAATCTATACTTTTTTCTTAGTTTCAATTTCATCAACGCCAACGCGGGTAGTTTGTTATTAGCGATCGAGCGATATTCCGCGACCTAGTTCATTATGTATACCAACTCTATTTATTCGAGCTGAAAGAAACTCCACTCATTAAATTATTTACTGAATGAAAAACTTTAATGAAAGCTGTTCTTGTTGACAGTTTGTGGACTCGTTATCGTGCAAGTATCTAGATGATTCAATGTAAACCAACTGTTTCGTTTTGTAAATTAAATGCTTGGACAAGTCAAACCATGGCTGAAGAACATTTTCTGGGAAGATGGTTATTTTTATACAAACACAACAACATATTACTCCTTGTTTTCCCCATGGTTAGGCAGAGTTGTACCTATTGTATAGTACCCCCATATTTCCGCAGTTATTTAGATTTTTTTGTTTACTTTAAATAGGCTCAATACGGTTGTAATAAGAGTGGACTCGCGTCATTTATGTTACGGGTGAGGTTCAACATCTCATTGGCCAGACATACACATTATAATGGCTGATACATGCATGCCGTCTGTCGGGACAGGTCAACCCAAAGCTGCAATGGCTCTTTCTTCAAAAGGTCCTTCCAGACATGGCCCTGCATTGTTAGACTCACATAAAATCTTAATAATATAATGTCTGGATTAAAAAAAAAAGACCACGACCTCTGAGTTTGTTTCGGCATTTCTTCTCAGGGATCAGTCAGCTAGGAAATGCCGGCACCATCTAGTTTTAAAATATCGACTAAAAATTGTCGTGTAAAAAATGTGTCTTAAAATATCTACTTACAGAAATAAAAATAATTTCATTTTATTTATACTGGACTGTTATCGCTAAAAAGTCTCAAGTTTAAAGAAGTTATAGGTGATCGTAATACTAGGTTAATAGATAGCTCGTTCATTTATTCTAGGGACGGTCGATTTACGTTCCGTGAGTATATAAGAGGAAGACTGAAAAGCTGTGTGGAAATGGGTTGTCATAGTATGTGATGCGGAGGAATAAGGAAAAGTCGTGAGGAGAGTTTTGAATATGAATGTGGATGGATGGCTTATAACTTTATAAGAGTAGGGGAAGACCAAAGAAACGATGGATTGGCTGTGTGAAAGTTCATATAGCTAGAAAGGGGGTGACTACCGAGATGACGACTGGTAGAGAAGTATGGAAGAAAGGGACATGTTGCGCCGACCTCAAATACATCGAAGGGCAAGAGAATGACGATGTCCACACTAATTCTAAGCCAATCCAAACTTGGACGGAGTTCACGGAAAACGAAAACATTGCCCCGGCTATTTGGTCAACATTCTAACTTAATATTATAACTGCGAAAGTAAGTTTGTTTGTTTGTTACGCTTTCACGCTAAAACGGCTGAACTGATTTAGACTAAAGTTGGCACCAGGGTAGACCATGAGTTGGATTAGGATATAGGATACTTTTTATCCTGGTAGTACGTTCCTGTGCGATAATTAAGTCGGCAAAAGCTATTAATTAATAAAAAATAATTCAACACACTTTAAATGTGAGAGCAGTGGTGGGCCAGTGGTAACGGCCGCGACTTACGAGTTGTAGGTCGTAGGTTCGAACTCAGACAGGCGCTTTACTGTAAATAATTTCATCACCACTGCTCTCAAAACGATGAAGGAAAACATCGTGAGGAAACCGGCATGTCCTAGAACCAAAAATTCGAAGACATGACTGTGACATCTACCAACCCGCACTGGGCCCGCGTGGTGGATTACGGCCTACACCCTCTTACAGAGAGGAGACCTGAGTCCCAGCAGTGGGAACTTTATAGGCTGATTGTGTTTAAATGTAGGATAGTTTGTAATTAACGATCGAGGAAGCGATAGCTCGTTTATTACATAGGCTAACTATGTTGACGCGTTCGATATGACCTGACTGGAGCAGCTAAACTTATTTACTATAAAACAGGTTGTTGACGCGTTTGCCTTTTGATGGTAGTTAATTACATTTTGCTATCCTTGGTGGATGGATAATATCTTACTAATAGCTCGCTTGAGTAGCGATACTTTATAGATGTTCGGCGCACCTCGTGCTGTCAGTCCGAGTAGTTAACTTGCTGACTGGCTTACATTTTTACCGTGATATTAACTGTTGTTGTGTAGTTCGTGTCTACAAGAGAGCAGATTAATTTTATTTTATACTGCGATAATTGAATCAGTACTTATCCTCGAAACAGTTTCTAAAAAGCCGCAGGAGGACGTTTTATTTTCGGCTCGTGTATATTTTAAAGGTTACCGGCGATGTCCTAAAAATAGTTTTATCAGGGTTCTTTACAGCTTTTGTACAAAAAAATGCCTGTTTCCATGTAATGTTAACCTAAGTTCTTCTATTTTCAGGTAAGCACTGACTTCAGAACTTAGCACTCACAGGCCACAGCGCACGTAAGACTTAAAACTAATTACTACAACTTTATGCTTCCTTCCATAATTTTAATCCCATATAAATTGTACTAAGTTAGTTTGTCTCGCACGAGCTGGTACGGAATTATGAGCAAGTTCGTAGAATCCGCTACGGTGACACGTAGCACTTTGCTACGCCGTAGCTGTTAGTCGTAGCAACTTAGATGTCAGTTGAAAGCTTTGTCACAAAATTGTGGGTAGTTTTAGACGTGTCCATTGTATGCAGTGTGAATAAACTTATAATGTATATAAATTATTACATCTTTTTAAGGCATAACCACATGTTTCAGTTCCCAATATTCAATATTATATTAAATACGATTTCTATAACGAATTATACTAAGATTTCGGTCATCGGCCGCAGTGGATTGAGTTTCGCGTAAATACCAACTAATTGGCAGATACTTCCAAATAATAATTATTGTACTGTTGCTCATCAGACTTTGAACCATATTTTGTACTACAATTAGTATGTACAAAATATGGTTCAAAGTCTGATGAGCAACAGTACAATAATTATTATTTGGAACTCATTAATACGTCAAATACATTTCATGTCAGTGACGGTGTCATTATGATTATTATATTATTGTTATATGATAATTACAAATGTACACTAGGTATACGTTCTATCGATTCGTCTTCTAAATATTCCTTAATATTGTTATTCCTTTATATAGTAAAAGTTTGAACAGTATTTTTTGAACAATGTCAATGGTAAATCTTGAATGGAATTTGGTGAGTGGTTATTTGTTTAGACATTTCTCCTATAAATATTTTTAATTTCAACCGTAGCCTGTCTTTATGTCGTGTCCGGGCTATTTACTTGGGCTTGCCACTAATATTTTCGAATTAGTATTTTTTTTTTTACCTAATACTAGTTTTCAAAATATACAGACATGTTAATTATCATATTTTAAGTTTCTGAAACAGTGGCGTCCTCGTATAATCCGCTAAATACAATGCAATAATTGGCGGTCATTGAACCAATTCGGATTTACGTCTCATTCATAGATCCTAATACCGTCGTTTTAAGTTTGTCCATAAAAAGTGCAGCTTTTAACGTTCGTATGAAATTCTCATTTTTTTTATGGCGGGGTATTAGGGCTGGCAGGCGGGAGAAAGTCTCTCTTATACATTTTAAAAAAGCTCTGCATTCGATGATTTTCGAGTTGCACCTTTGTAGTTTTAGTGTTTTATAAATTAATATTTATAAAGTCCTTAGGTAAGCTCTCAATAGTTATTGATTGGACAAAGTCGTCTATTTAATCGAAGTTATTTCTTAATTGAGTGTTCGGAAACTCAATTGTATAGAAAAAAAAAATTGTATAGATATCTAACAAATAGAGATTTTTGTCGAATAAATAAACTCCACTTAAGAATCCCTCCGAAACAGGGCTATACATTTAAAGAAATGTTGATGGAAAAAATACTCATACATATATTCTAAACACTGCCCGTCAGCAGAAAGATATATTTTCGGGAATAAGTCCATCCCTTTCGCGCTCGAATGCAAACAAAGCGATTCAGTAAATGACTTGGAAGGAAAGGGCCGCCCTTCTTCAATTCCGTTCAGCACAATAGCCAGGAGCCACACTTCACTGTTACAATTTTTGTTTGTGTTATTGTTTGTTGCGACTAACAGGCTGTGCTTCTGCTTTATGTATGGCTTTTCCTGACCTAGATAATTTGGCAGAAATTTCGCACAAAATATATCAAAGCCTACCCGTATTATGATTCTAAACAAGTGGAGCGTTAATTGTCTTTAAATGTTGCGTAGGTACGTATACCTCTGGCTAGACAGACTGACAATCTGACTACGTGAACTTGACTGTGTGGGCAAACTGGATGTGGAAGGTGGAGAACCGCGGGTAATTAAAGAAATAGCTGACAAAAAAAAAAATCTTTAAATATTTGGTCGGTTCCTGCCAGTCGGCAGCCCTGTTAGCTGAACTGTTTACGGACCGCTTTAGAACACATTAAGTTGATGGTCTCGGACGAGTATCATATTACGACTGCTACATCACAAAGAGGATACAGAAAGTCCATTGCGAACAGCTTAGTACACAGACGGAGGGGGCGTGTATGAAGCATCCTTTCAGTATTAACTTCTTGTTTTTCTGGGTGCTGAGTGAGCGACAGCAGAGCAAGAATTAAATAAATAGGATAGGTTAATGCTGTGTTGTAATCGACTTGCTAACTTATGAGAGAGTTATGATTATCCTGTTATGTAATACTCCCTCTTACCACCTTTTCTTAACACACTCGCTTCCGGAAAGACCAGGCATATGATGCTACACATAACCTCTTATGGGGTTCGAAAATGGAACTAACTTTTATTTCTTCTTTGTTTAACCTGTTAAGTCCCGCGCGACACCGATTCGGAGTCAAACAATAGAAAATCTATTGTGTCTCATTAGCTGTCCTTGACCAATTAATTACGTATCGGTATGTGTGAGTGGAGCTTTTGTCCCATTTTTTATGGTTCTAAGTATACGTTAGTACTATGATTGTATTGTTCTGTGCATAATTACAGTTACGGCGAGTGCATTAGGACTCACCTTAATGGACGCAAGATGTCTGCCGCCGTGATTAATGGCGGTATTTCATGTCAATGGTGAGGTGCGTTGTCTGTCGAGACACTTAAATTATAGCGGCTTCTACATTATCGTGATTTGTTGTTTAGGATCGACAAGTAGCAAGAATGATGGATTTGTTTAGAGCGCCTTCACACTAGCGTTTGTCCAGCGTAGGCGTTCGGTAAACGTATGCGCAGCGCAGCCGCCGCGACAACGCGGCCCAGGCGTCGCGTTGTTGCGGCGTTTCCTCTTGAGTCAATTGAACGCTGCGCTAACACGGCGCAGACGTCGACTACGAATGAACAAATCACCGGATGTACAGGGGCGCGCGGCTGCGGGTGGCGGGGAGAGGTCGAATGTGAACAGGATTGTACACGACTCCGCAGTAACGCGGCGCATGCGTCGCGCACCTGCGGCGCTAACGCAGCGTATTCATTTACCCTTGCACTGACGCCGCGACAACGCGACGCCTGCGCCGCTTAGGCGCGGCGTCTCACGGTGGATCGAAAATCGGCTGTAGAAGACATAGGATCTCGATTTCTTAAATGTTATTTTTTTTTGCTGGAAATTTCTTCTTCTGATCATTACTATGTACAAAAATGACACCCGAGTTAATTCTGCCCAAAAACGAAGGAAATATATATTTTTTACGAAAAAATTGTATGAAGCTAGTATGAAAAATCGAGTTATCTCCTAAACGGCATGTTTAACCGTAATATCCTTGGAGGTGGTCATAGTGCTAATTATTTATGATTTTTTGGTTGCCGATTTGACGAAAAATTTAATGCCGTTTTTTTAAAAAAATCGTCAAAATATTTTTATTTATTTTTACATGTAAAACGATCCCTTTTAGTGTCCAAGTTAAAAAGTTCGATATGTTATTATCCCAAATATTAAGAACACACAAAACAAGAAAAAATAAATAAAAAAATTGCTGTTTTTTGACACATTTTTATTAATTTAAATAAAAAAAGATTATCAAACTCTTATTTAAGTAACATATAAAGTTATATTATATACAAAATAATAAGGAATTAATACTAAGCATTTGTAAAATAAAGTAAAATAAATAAAAAAAAAGACAAAATATCATTAAATATTACAAAAAAAAAACCCAGACTCAAATACAAATTTACAAATAAGTACATATATAATTTTTTTACAAATTTTCCTTATCACTCTCGTTGTCAGACTCCAATTCTGAGTCAGCATCCAGATTGGATATATCCAAAAACTCGAACTCAGTTTCCTGAAATTGAATTAAGTCGAGAGTTTCAGCAAAAAAGCTCTGCTTTTTCTTGGCATCTAACTTAGGCCTTTGTGCACTTAGCAAAGGATCCAAAGAAACAACAAGCATATTTAAAATGTCTTGATTGGAATCCTGCCTTCTTCTTTTCCGCGAATGATGTTCTCGAAACCTAAAATCTTTGTTTCGAGACTCTGAGGCTTCTTCCGAGAGAGTCCCAATCGGCACAATATTATTTTTCTCAATTATGTCAGCCCCATGGATTAATAATTTATGAACGGTTGACGACATGTAGTACCAGTCGTATAATAATACGTACTTTTCTGCTGTTTTGCGGGCATAATCTCAAAATTTTATTATATCGACCTGCTCTCCAGATGTAATTGCTTGTAAAATTACAGCAAATCTTTTGATGAGGTCTTCATCCAAACCGGTTATAGCTGCGGTTTTATTAGGAAACTCAAAGAATTTTCTTGCAGTATTCCCGTCATTGGTGGTTCCCGAGCCTTGTTTTACTATATCAATCAACAAATTGAGCTCATCTTTGAATTTATTTTGAATTATTTTCTTCCTTGTCTGTAGCATTTCTTTGTGCTCATCACTTCTCGCTGCCCACCGTTTGAAGTCGAGCCTGTATGCAATGTGTAACAGACATTCCATACAATTTATACGGGCGTGTAGGGATGACAAGCCAAATTCATACAGGTCAGAACACACAATTTTTGATGTTACAGCATCTAAGCGGTTCATTTCTGTAGGCTTTGCTAAGCACAGGTAGCACGATGTATTTGATCTAGCTTCAGAAAGGTAAGTGCAAACTTTAGCGTCGATCATCGTCATCATTAGTTCATGAGTCACCCTATTATTATTATTGCACTCTGTGGGGATAAGGGCCTCAATTTCTTCATCCATTTGTTTTTTCAGCTCAAGGACAACTGCTTCACTCTCCTTTACAAAAGTAAACTGAACTGGACGACAATACAAAACTGAGCATGGTTTTGGGTTCGTCCATAAGATGTTGTCTCCATCTGTCAGTTTAAGTGGCACCAAGGAGGTCATGAAAATGCTCGAGTCATCTTCCTCTTCCTCCATTTTCTGCTTGTATCGGCTTTGGTTAGAAGCACCATCAAATCCCCACTTGGATATCAGCTTTAACTGCTTGTTATGCTCTTCCTTAGAAAGGCTTTGAAGGATTCTTGTAACTGTTATATCAAGTAAAGCTTGAAGTGTAATCCTAGCCGATGAATCAGTAACTGTCACTGATTGCTTCGGAGGGTAGCAATCAAGCTTAGTTTGTTGCACTTTATAGTAAGATGGATAAATATCCTTAGCACCTTCCTGAATGGCAGCCTCTCGCAACGTAATATATTGCCACTTTGAGAGTTTTAGCGAAAGAAGCAATCCAAGCGCCTTTTCTAACGTAAATATGATTGTTTTCGCTGGTTTCTTAAGCGTTTCATTTAATTTAGCGGCTGCTTCAGGATTTTTCATCATGTATTCGATGACAGAGGCGATATCTCCATGCCCTTCTTCTTTTAAACGTGCTGCAGCTGCATATGCCAATTCACTGGAATCTTCGCCTGTGTGTTCATCAGATCTTCTCTTTTTTTGTTTACTTCCCAGATCTTCGAATGGTTTACGGGATCTTTTCGTCATTGTTCCAATGGGCGTTGATGTCGACGGTTCTGGAGAGACTGAGGGCGCTCTTGGTATCTCATCAACACTTGGTTCTTGATTAACTAAAGTTTGCATAAAACTCGGCCAATCAATATTTGCTCCCAACCAATTCTCGTACTTTCTCCTGAAATTATCAAGGAATCGGTTGGATTTCTGCCACCTTTGTAAAGCGGCTCGCGTAAATCTCCGACAAAATTCTTTGAGAACAACACGATCTTCGTCAGACAGGCAATCGCCTATGCGGGATACAACTGCACTGAACAATACTTCATGATCAAATGAAGTACTCTCACTTCGTAGAAGAACAAACAAGTCTAAATTTGTGATTAAACTTTCCATTCTAAGATTTTATAGTCGCAGATTTAGTGTTAGCAGTTACACAGTTGTGAACAAACTAAATTATAAAACAAAACTTTAGCCCTTTTATTGCAAAACGCCAATAATTAGGTAACTACCCTCATTAGTTATCTTCTCATTAGCTAATGAAAATTTATAATTGTCACTAACTATTCTTAGAACTCATAGCACTGCTAATTAACAAATTAGCTTACTTATCAGGAAAAGTTGAATGTAATCCATAGTTGGCATTGTCGTGAGATATTGAAAATCATTAAATCACCTATAAAGACTCATTAGAAGACCTAATCAGTGTAGTTACTTAATCACTTCTTTTCGGACTCATTAGAAGAGTAAACAATTGGTAATTTGGTTGTATGAAAAGTTTTAAAACTCATGATGTGTTGATAAATATCTAGCTCAAACATAGTTGTCTACGTGTTGGTGTACTATAAACCTCTGCCAACTCCTTCGGAAATATAGGAGTGATGCTATTTTATGTTACATGTAGTTAAAAGTCCGTGTTCTTCAACATTAACACTAAAAGGAATCGTTTCATATGAAAAAATAAATGAAAATATTTTGACGATTTTTAAAAAAAAACGGCATGAAATTTTTCGTCAAATCCGCAACCAAAAAATTATAAATAATTAGCACTATGACCACCTCCAAGGATATTACGGTTAAACATGCCGTTTAGGAGATAATTCGATTTTTCATACTAGCTCCATACATTTTTTTCTTATAAAAATTATAACTCTTCCATTTGTGCACACATTTACTTCATATGGCATTTTATAGAACAGTAATGATCAGCAGAAGTCATTTCTAGCAAAAAAAATAACATTTAAGAAATCGAGATCTTATGTCTTCTACAGCCGATTTTCGATCCACCGTGCGTCTGCGCTGTTCATACGTTTATCGAATGCCTACGCTGGACAAACGCTAGTGTGAAGGCGCTCTTAATCTGGTTAGATGCGTATAGATATAGTAAGGCTTACGAAGAAAACTAGTTCCTTCTGAAAAATATAAACACATAATCCGTCATCGGCCAGCCATACTATGATCGTACGTCGTCGGCCGAACTCGGCCGATCTAACCAATTATATGTATTGTGTAAAAGAAAGTAAGTGCGTGCACCTAGGTTACCGACGTCAGTACGACGTAGTCCCTTAAGGAGAACAACGGTAGCCATGTATAGAAATTACCTATATATTAGTGGCTTTTGTGGACAGGATATTAATTAAAACTTGTTACAGTTATAATGGCAAACATGTCATTTGGTTTAAATAGGTTTTATTATTTTATTAATATTTTACATAGATTCTTTTATATTTTGTGAATGTGAGAACGTTGTAGGCTTAATAGACTACATTTATAGACAATTTATGTTTTGTTAAGTACCTGGTACTTCTTGACAGGCCTACACTGTCCTCCAATACCTATTAACTCTGCAATTTGAAAACATTTTAAAAGCCAATTATTTTTAAAAGAGTAACCGTGGAGTTTCTTGCCAACTCTTCTCCATAGGAAACGACCAATTCGAACCGTGCACCTAGCTTCTGACGTTTCATAAGTGACCATGTAGGATTATTTGAAATAAAATATTTTGATTTAATTTCAATTTGGTAATTTCATTGAGGATTCACATGACATTGTTAATAGACACTTCAATTAACCATGTCTATTATAAAATACGGTTCAGATCATGCATTCTCTTATCCCTTTCATTCGTACGAATAAATATAAAATCCGTTGCTATGTAAAATACCCAGCATTTAGCGCTTAGACACGTTCCGTTGGTGTGCAGCTGAGAAAAACAGCCAGTTTCCTTAGCCAAGCAGCCGCGGACTTATCTAATGTGGAACAGCTGAAGTTTTTTGTAACGAATGCTTTGTGAATTCTCTGATAGATTCTATGCATGTTTGTGATGCAGTAAGGTTTGTTTTAGGTATTAAATATGTAACATACGTATTGATAGTCTAATAGAGTCAGCATTATTTGTGAAGGGAATATTTTAAAGAAACGTAATGTTCTGTGTTTTATAAAAAGTAATTTTACCCTATTACGAATCGTCGGCTTTTATTTTCATGAAAAGCGCTGTATTTAAGTGCTATTTGTAACAAATAAATTAACCTTAAATTAAACACATATTTAAGCTCGCTCAAGCTTAATTTTCAGGCGACAAAAACAATTTATCATTCACCTCAAGAGTCCCAGACACATTGAATTAAATAAATACAAAATCTGGAACTAATTGTTCCAGATTTCGTAGGAATAATGAGAATGTAAGTGACAGACAAGGTCGTCTGTCCGCCTGTCTGGCCGGCAGTGCGGTCCGTGAGCGAAACTATTAGCAAATCACAATACGTGCCGCGATTTAATATTGTTTGTGGACCTTGCCGCAACTGTCTATGGTTTCATATTTAAACTTGGAATGACCATGTATTTGCTGAATCCGCAAGGACGAAATAAAAGGTTATGGTTTGAATATGCTTTTTACGTGTTGTCAGCTGAATGAATATTATACAGCATTGATGGATACTTGAAACAACTGAAATTCTAAATGTCTGTTTTATTTCTGTCTCAAAGTCTTAAATAAAGGTATTGTAGTAAAAGAAGAATCAATGGTGGAATTAGTATTTTGAAATTCCATTAATATGGTAATTCCATTCTGGCAAAAATATTCAATTAGCCGTATCCTAAAGCATCCGACACCCTTACAATATCCAACGTTATGATCCATTCCATTCTAAGCAAAGACTACACGTCCGCAAATTCGCCACCCTACCTCCGTAATATAAACCCTAGTTCACAAGCTATGATCGATAGGACCCCCGCACCGTCAGCGCAGAATATTATATTGAAGCTAGCTCAAATATTGGCTCAGTACACACCCCAGAACTTAATAACGGATAGACAAGATTCTTTTAAGCTCTGTTGTGATCTTGTTTTAGTTGAAAACCGTTTTTGGGAGTTATAAAGTCTCTTAAATCGGGTTTTTGATGGAATGTTTTGGTGTAGATAAAAACTTTGATTAAATCCTTGGGGTTAGTACTAAATATTGGTTGATCGGGTAAAACGGTCAGTTATTTTTAAACACAATCGATCAATGCTTACGTCACGAAACAGTATAGAATTTCCGTGGTATCGAACATGAAATCTAACACTTTACTATCATTATTTCCATACCAAGAATAAACCGCCTACGTAACTTTGTACCTATGAGAAAATACATAGTTGTAACGTAAATAAATGAATGTAACGTAACCAAAACAAAAACACGCCTGTTTAAAGTATCCCAGAAGTCCCCAACGCAGCAGTAACCTTACCTTAGTCAATCAAGTGCAAGACTACCCTCAACCCTTTGCCCTCCGGGAGGGTTGTCGGCAAATTAGTGCCTGTTCTCGCCGCGAGGGTGCGCTGATACGTGAAATATTGTTATTAGCCAATATGTTTGTGCATAGGCTACCTGAATAGACTTGGTTTAGAGAGGGGTAGCAAGTTTTGGTTAGTTAGTCATATGGTGTATGGTTGCGGGTTGCTGAATCACGTCTATTTATGAAAAAGGAACTGATTTTCTTACGCAGATCGTGCTTATGGTGATTCGTGAATCATGTTAGTGAATTACCTAATTAGAGGCTTCTTCTAAAAGGGGAGATATTTCCATAAACATGCTCAACTATTTTGGTGAACACTGAGACATTGTTTTTCTGAGAAATTCTAGATGACAATAATTTTGTTTGTTTCTTTTCTATTTTTACAAATTAATAGAATATTCCTTCGGTGATTTCTGTGTCGTGCTTTTGTGTGTGTTGCCTGGATTCTCAATTGAAACTGGACCTACACACATTAAATAAGTTAAGTGAGGATGCTCAAAACAATGACTTGCCAGGCTCCCGGCAGAGAGAGCGCGTTTTTCTAAAAATATTATTTTAATTTAAGCTTCAACTAAGGATGTAAATTAGTATAATAGAGACAGCAAACGGGACACCTGGCGCCGGTATGCTTTTAAAATATTATAAAGAAAGTTTTCACTATCTTAAAAGCTGAAAATGAAGGTACGTATAATAAAAATGAGCTGAAAAGTTTGTAATGGATGAACTCAAAGAATAGTTAACTGATAAAAAATTTGAAAGCTACATTATTAATGAGGTAACATGGGGTAATAATTTTAAAAAAAATGCAGATCCCTACGAAAGTTACAATAATGTAACTCCAAGGTATCAAAAATTTAGCTATAAAAGTCATTAGTTGGCGTGCACTGCGATAATACTGATGGTACATAAAATAATGTACTACATGTTCCCATCATTACCCACAAAAAAGTCCCCGAGGCTTTAAGTCTATGTATTATAGTTAAGTCACAAAAACCGTTTATTGTTCAAATTAGTCAATCAAAACACGGGTATAATCTAAAGACGATAACATTCGTATATTCATCCATTCATGATATTAATCCTTATCCAACTAAATAGTTTCATAATCAAGGTAGTTTATGTAATGTACATTTCTCTATAAATTATTTTTGTTTAAAAGTTATAACGGGTATAAAAATGCTAAAAGTAAGACAAATGCCGCGGTGTAAGCAAACAGCCCTAAGCTTAGTCTATTAGTTACCTACACATCATATTTTTGTGGATTAACACATAGGATTTACTACTTTTAATCCCGGTAGTACTTGCCCGTGGGCTATTTTCCGACATAAAGCGGGCGAAGCCGCGAGAAAAAGCTAGCCATCAATACGTTACATAGCTTGTTGCCATCAGGTGGGCACCATAACAAACACAACGCGATGCAGGGTCTTCTCACAACTCAAGAACACTCTGTGTTGTCTTGAGTTGTCAAATCTGATGATTTGCGTGATTTTTTTTTCTTCCCATGGGAATACGGGTCTCAAGACAGCTTGTCGTTTATATCTTCGTTTTTAACTAGCTTGCTCCTCGTACATTAGTTATGTTGTCCAGGATATGTAACGAAATTCCGTATGTGTTTTCAAGATGGGTCCAACGGTAGTGAACATAACGAGAAACGAGAGCTTTTTAACGAATATAACGAAGGCTATGACTTTCTACGTAAACTCTGCGATAAAACTAATTACATTCTATTCATCCACCTATAAAATCTTCATTTTAATAAAAACCTATCATGAAAATTTTATGAATTTAATAAAAAAAAGATTAGTGAAATGAAATCGACGGCCGCGGCCGTCTCGGAAGATATTAAACCTAAAATCTACGCAATCGGATCAAAAGGAATTACCTACACCCTGATTGACCTGAAAGGGACGAGCCCAACTGATGTTGTTTTATTACATTTTATCGCTCTTTATATTAGATCACAGAGGTAATAAAAATAGTTTGTTTTGTCCTGCACTTTGTTCCTAGAGTTAAGGCGCTGACAAGACCCAATTGACCAAAATAGACTTCTCTTAAGAAAAAAAAATAGCCAAATCTGTATAGTTTGTGGTAGCGGAAAAAATATATGTTAATTTTGAACATATTTCCCAGAACTTGGTTGTTACCAAAACACGTTTTGAAAAGAAAAACTCGATACAAACTAACGTTAAACTAACGTTAAACTAACCTCTTACCTTGAGTTCTAATCCAAAATATATGTATTAAATATCAACATTCGTTACGTATTCAATTTATGTCAAGAACGTCTTATTTGAATGCAGAACTTGGTTATTTTTTATTTTCGATTACTCAACTCAATTTTGAGTAAATAGGTAATTACTTCATATTTTGCAATAAATTACAAGCGTTGTGTCATCGCGCTTCTCTTTCTTTTCTATGCAATGTGACAGTGACCGCGGTTTAGGTGTTGTCAGCGTCTTAAATAAAAAAGTTAAGTAACTAAACCTCCGCCCGATATTTTGATTAAGTTTACAATTTTAGAATTAACATTGACAGGAAGAAATTCAAACCCGGGCAAGAATGACACAAATATGACAAGTTAATTTAATTGGTCAAGGACAGCTAATGAGACACAATTGATTTTCTATTGTTTGACACCGAATCGGTGTCGCGCGGGGCTCAACAGGTTTAAATACGCAAATGGTTGTTTGTTGTTATTTCGATTTGTTCTGACTACATGAGCCTTACAGTAGTTGTTATCCTCTTCTGGTACCAAGTACAACTTCCAAATGTTTTTTAATTTAAATATTTTTGTCCCAATTGAATCAGCGACGCTTTGATTTCACTACGGAATGTTTCAATTGAGTTTGACCTTTTCCTCTTTTTGAACGTTTGAATTTGCGTTTTGTTAACAAACTTGTATTTTCCAGCTTGTCGCAATTTTTATAAAAGGTAGCGTGACCTTTTTGAATTTGGCGACAATATAACAGAAAGGTGTGTAGCTTTCAATGAAAGGACACGTGTTCGCTTTTAACTCTTGTGTTGAATTTGTAAACATAGAAAAAGCCATGAAAACTGACGGAAATGTAAATTAACAGTAGAAGGAAAAGGCTAATGTAATGGTAGCTATTATTTAAAACATGAAAATGGTTGAAGGTACAGGCCAAGTCTGCGACAGACAGCGCTTTTCCTAACGACACTGTTTTAAAACATCTGGGAATTAGGAAGCCATTCATGAAAATGGTCCCTACTTAGGATTGATACAGAAACAAGAACAGAGACATACAATGGTGCTGAATCAGCCGTGATTGCTGTATTCAGGTAACACAATACCTGTTCATTACGATAATAGCACGCAATGAATCTATCAATGCAACCGCAAACACATCGACACACCTCAATAACACCACTGATTCCCTTCAAACACGCAGTTAACAACTGATTGAATCATTACCCTATCAGCAGTTCAGTATCTGTTTGAAGAAAGCGTGCGGCTCGCTCAAGTGCGAGTGGTTCACGAAATAATTACTCATGTATTCCACCCACTACCGCTACCCCTGTGTCCCGCGGGGCTCTGCAGTAGGGGGGACAGAAGATCAGTTAACATCGCACGATAAACTGGCACATAATAGTAGTCGACGGGTTTTGATTAGATTGTGCACATTGTGACTAGACACTGAATGCAGCACTTGTACGCTAGCTGTTAACTGTAGTTAAGGGGCATATGCTCTTTCCAAGTTACAGCAAAACAGTATCCACGTTGTCCACGTTTCATGCTTCTCTACAGGACATTGTTAGTCCATCGAAATTGGCACTTTTCTTACCTATTGCCTCATCCCATGGATTCGCATGCTCCATTTAATACCTTCCAAACACGTTTTACTGGTATTATTATATCTTCTGGTGTTTTGTATAAACTGAGCCTCCTGCACCTGTTTTAGTGTTGGTACTCTCCCGCACGGTTAATGACAGCCCTCTCGGCTTTCAGCGGGAGAGTGCGTGCTCATAGTCGGGGCCGGTACGGCGAGAATTTGCAACTTGTTTTGTAGTGAGCACGGAGAAAAATAGTTATTACTGGTATTGGCCAGGACACCACAGTAAAAAAACCGTTTTGGTTAGCATAGTTCGGATAGAAAGCATTTAAAAAAACATTTACGGTTGCATTGAGGAAAGACCCGTAATTACCAAACTTTTTTTGACAAACTTAGCCAAAACTAACAAATTGATTTGCGCCATAAAATATCATATACACAGATATAGCTAAGATGTAGTATATATAACTCTTTTCTAACAACGTACATGCTTTCTTCGTTTTGCCAAAGTATGCTCAAAAACACATCGCAGAACAACGCAAGCACCGCCTGCTCAGGGCCAACGTCCCCCTTTAACTTCGGCACCTGGAGCGCCGAGTAATGCCGAATCGATTACTTACACTATCAAGCCGCTGCGTATCTATCTGTACAGCCGGGTATTTTAAAATTCGCTTTAAACTCTGCCTCTGTGTGGAAACTCCTTTATATTCCGTTCAACTTTGAGTTTGTGGGGGTCATTTGTGAAGATGTTGTCTCTGGATGGATTTTATGTTCATTTGGTAGCTTGAGTTTAGTCACTAAAGTTAGTATTTTCTGTGCTGTTAACTACATTTGAGCTAAGGTATATTTTACGTCTTCGAATATCATGACTTAATAATACATGCGTTTTATAAAACCATGATACTCCGAGACGAAGAAATAGACACAGAAATTATATCAAGAAATATCACGTAACGCTACCGCTAATATTCAGATTAACTGGCTGTGACGATTTCAACCGTCAAATAAAAGTCAGTCACTGTCAAAACGAAACAGTCATGCATAAACCAATTATGCGCTTAAATTCAATCTCTACTTCCCTCCGCCCCTTTTCCACCAGCAGAAATAATGCAAAAGCCGACATCGAGATCAATCCATTAATTGAAATTGGCCTGGAAATAGTCACCGTGATGATAGATTGTCTAGACAGTCCCGGGGGCGAGATACGGCGCAATCCATTACGTATTCAAGCGGCAAAAAAGCAAGCCACCATCAGTCATAGTCCCGCTATGACGTCGTGTAACGTGGCGACAGCAGCCTTAAATTCCTAAAGAGATTAGTGAGTATCATTTTGTTGGTTCTTATGGTGAAGTTAGAATTTAAAGATATTTTGTTATGTCTATCTAAGCTTGGCCTAACAAGAGCGTACTGGAAGTGAGCCTAATTATTATTAGGCTTGCGTTTGACTATATCACCTGATGTTGTTCTTGTCATCACCATTACGCCCGATGGATTTCCTCCTTTACAACTCGTAACATTATACATAATGCTACTAAAATTGGTCTGATCTCGGACGTACCGCAGTCAAAGTCAGTGATGTAATTTTTACGCTGCGACTTATGTTTTTGACGTTTAATTCACAAACCTCTCCACTTTCGCACGCCAAGTTTGTCCAACCTCTGTGGTTTGTGTTGTGCAAGTGCCTTTATTTCCACAAGTTAATAAACCAGTCTCGCAGTGATCCAAGATTCATAGATGGGGATTGGTGTAAAGTGCACTTATCGCTCCCCAGTGCAAGTAACGACATCACGCGCGACTGGGACTGCATTGCCGACTCGGCGGTGGTTATCAGCTGAGTCGTGACTCGACTCGGAACTGATGGCGTTAGCTACCGTATAGCAGTGTCGACTGTATTGTATTAGAGTTTTGGATAAGAGAGTGTATGTTTCTTCTTCGTTGTACCCTCATTGATGAGAATCGCATCTACATAGATGCATGTACCAGTTATGCGGTCTTCCGAAATGTGGATTTTTAATCAGTACAAACTGCCTCTGACAGCTTTCTTTCATGCGTCTAAACATCTTGCAGATGCTTTGCCTTGCTTGATCGCGCTTTTCTTCATACTACCCTGTGTATGTTTACGTAGCGTAAAATATTGATATCCTGTATTTATCAGATTCCTGTATATGTTATGAAGGCTAAGAATAAGTATATTAATAATTGAGGTATAGGAGGACTCGTATAATTAATACATGCCTAATTATCATTGCTTAGATATTACTTATGTCTAATATTATAGCGGTTAAGCTATGTTAATTGAAGGCATATCTGCTCTGCCAGGGTCGCGTGGAAGTTCGAGGCCCCTGGCAACACAGGCAACGGAAGGAACACGGGTGGGTTTTAGTCAGTAAGAGTCTGACACACCCTCCCGCTCCATAAGGCATGTCTGCTACACCGACAAATGGCAAATAAGCCTTCGATCTCAAAGCATGTATCGTCTTTATAGTTGAAAGTGTGGGTGAGTGATGTATCTAAAATATTCACGAGTAGACATACAATAGTTGTATCAGACTATTCCATACTGACATCAAAAAACGCTTTAACATAAACCTTATCTGGCGTATTTTAGTACAACTTTGTGGTACACTTACAAAGTAATGCTTATAACTTGTTATCAGTAAATGTTTGCGATTCACGCCTCTGTACGCATATCGAACTTCGCATAAATAAAATAGTTTAAATGATGATATCTAGCCATGTGCTTTAGCCTAAAGTTTATGAATAAATAAGGTATATTGCGTCGTTTGAACCTTTTTTTTTGGAATGGATGGTAGATTGCTAGCGACATACAGGGTGTAAAAAGACACATCACAAAGCCGTCAACTACGCATACTGTAAATCTAACTAAGGAGCTTTGCGTAAAAATTATTGTTGGGAACCGATTTTCATTTTTAGGTATACAAAAATTTCAATTTTTTATTACGCGCAATGTAACGCAAACCTAGGCAAACGGACTCAGTGCTGTTGTGTGAGTGAAGCCCCGCCACTTCGCTCTACGCGCTACGCGTCAGTTATTTGATATTCATTGCGTTTTTGTAACTTCAAATGCGTAATTTGTTAAGAAAAATCGAAAGTTCAGGTAATGTTTGTTTGGAAAAAAGTTTTGTAATAACGCTTGGAATTCGTTATCGTAAAAAGGTAAAAAAAAAATGCGACTGACTTTCAATATCTCCAGAACCAGTGGATTCCCAGGTATGTTCTAATGGAAAAAAAATGATCCAAATAATGGGTAGAATATGTGGCTTTCGGCTTCGGAAAGTGTCTTTTTACACCCGATATTTTCAGTTCTAGGGGTGGGAAAAAGGCCCGTTTCTTACGATATAAAAATCCACATTACACCACCCATTATTATACATAATTACTTACCAATAATACCCAATTGAGTTTCAGTTTGCTATAAACAAATTAATATCCGGTGAATTCCACCGACCCAAATAAATGATACATTTTCGTTTTCAATTTTTCACAAATCAGGTTTTACACAAACTATTCGGATTTAAGCCTCCGAATATATTTTATTCCCACAAACATAAAGTTATTCACGAGTGTTTTTATGACACAATGCGTCGTTCGGCAGATTATCGGCTTTGATAGCTATTCTGAATAAGCGGCTTTAGTTTCGTTTAACCCTTTAAGTACGGGTTCCAATCTAAATCAACGGAACATTTTTAGCATAAAGATTTTGCGAGACGGATCTTTCGGATTTTGGATTCATTGACCATGTAAATATTTTTGCTACATATTTTACTCAAATGCTTTCGGTAAAACATATTTTTATCTTACATTTGTTTTTTATTTAATGCGATTAAGTGCCAATCTAGTAATCAATTTTACTATTCAAGCTAAAGCTAAGCTATCTTATTTAACCTAAATTAAAAGCAATTATGTTGTTACATTCCACGCATGTAACTTTTTTAAATATGTAAAAGTTATTTATTTTAAAACAACATTACACCGAAGGGTTAGAATTCCCTCGTTATTACTGGCAAGACATTAAATATTCATCCGTGGTGTACACGGCGGTAACATACGCGTCTTTCTCCGTCCACAGTATCCTTTGCTGATCTAAACATAACTTTACTTAGCGCTTGCTACAACATGTTCTAACGACTTAATATTTTATTTATTGTTGTACAGTATAAGTCTACGTGCTAAAATATTGAACTCAACCGAAAAGGCGAAAGTATCTACACTGTTATTTTAAGTAAAAACTCCGTGTTGGAGTCATTATTAAAAAAAAAAGTACCGTCTGCCTAAAATGAAGCAGAAAAGTAAGTAATATCACGCTACTCTACATAATAAAGTTCTACTTAAAGTATCTAAATACAGTCTTAAAAGATATTTTTGTCTGCAAGTGATTTACGAGGCGCCATTCGGTCTAAACAACAGTGTGGCGATCACCTTGACTCCCTGAGCCCCGTGCCAAATGTTCACCGATAATAACCTTTGACAAAGGATACACTTTAGCTTACTTCATCCTGAAGTCTGGCGAAAAGCTCTCAAAGAATTTCATGACATATCAATATGAAGATAAGTCAATTTACCGAAGTTTCTCCACCTTTTGTTAGAAAGGCATCTTCGGAAATCGAATTCTCACGCCAATTTTGTTTTTTGTGCGCCCTACAAAATAAATGGCACAAGTACACATTAAGAAAAGTTCCCAACTCCCATCTTGAAAATGGTTCTAAATTTAAATAAAACTAAGCCAATTTAAGACCGTTGCTGCGTCGTTTCGGCGTATCACAAAGTTTGTGCGGCATAAGGAAACAATCCCCCTAACATTGGCTATTACTGCCAATCTGTATATTTGTCCCGGGGGGCACGTTCGCTGTATATATCAAGGTGGTTGCGGCGCCTGTAGCTGTCTGCATGCCCGGTCTAGACGCTCGTATGATATTAATAACACTAACTGGTCTGGACTTAGACGGTTGAACTCTCCGCGTCAGTTGCTTCGACGCTCGTTATTCGATTGAGACTTAAATAACACTTAAAACTTTGTGTTGTATCATTTAGTATTTGAAGCTTGATACAGATAGTGTGAGATGAGTATTTGGTTGTTTATGAAAGCGGTTTTTATATTTGCATTTGTTGTTAAGTTTATCGTTTCATCATCATTTGTCATTTATAAACTTTCATAACATTTTATTTTTATGTCCACAGCAACACTTTGTCATCATCACATCAAAATTTGAATATCTAAATAACCATCAATTTTATATTAATCATTCAAAAACTTAAAACTATAATGTGTCAATTTGTTTATGTTGTAAAAGTCTAGTTGTTTATGTTGTAAAAGTCTAGTTGTTTATGTTGTAAAAGTCTAGTTGTTTATGTTGTAAAAGTCTAGTTGTTTCTATTAATTATTGCATACAATAAGAACCATGTATTGAGGAAGAAGAGACTGACTCCTGAAACACAGGTATTATATATCTAGCTATACATGCAAATAAATTATTATTATTATCATAAATCATGGTTACAAATGGTACAGTGAGTTACTCACTTTGTTAGCATACCTAAACTAAAACTTCCGTCGCTTCGGGCGTCTGTAATTTGAGCGCGAAATAAACTACGGAATACACTGTAGCCTGGCGAGTACACCGTCCGGTCCGGCGGCCAGAGCCTAGAGCCTGAATTATTGATTACCGCGATTCAGCTCACGTGGCGAGCCATGACGTCACTCCTAATATTGCGCCAAAATTCTCCGCTCGTGTGCACGCAACTTTACCGGCCGCGTTCCATGGCTGCTTGGCGTTTAATTTTTAACATTAATAATATTTTACGGAATGTTGCCGGCCAGCAGTCGAGGTTCGTTTGTATTGTATTTTTTTATTTTGTTTTTGACGAATGATTTGAGTGAACATTGCTGTTTTAATTGGAATATTGTTTGAGAACTTGGAATGTTTTTCGTTTATCCGTTTCAGTTGTTTTTTTTTAAATTCAATTCAATCAAAGCACGTGATTATTCAGTACCCGAATGTTCTGTAAATTGTAGAACAATAATTCGTTTGTTACGTCCCGTGTAGCAAACAAAACGATTCCAATGGTAACACAAAGTAACTAACTAAAACGTTAACTCAAAGCGAAACTATTTGCTTTCACTGCGGCTCGACAATGACCTTTACCTTCCGGCTGACGTTTGTTCGAAAAATAATATATGAGGTAGTCTTATCGATGGTAATCGGTGGCCGTTGGAACAGGTAGTTTAGCGTATACTGAACTCGCCGGTAGCATTAAATATTTGTAGGTAACTTTTGACCGGCACTTGTGTTTGTATAAATACCATGTTTCCGTAAGAGGAATTGTACAGAACTTTATTATTGAATGTCTACGTCGTAGCAACGTAGCGCTCGTAGGCAATCGTAGACTATTCGTGGTGATGCCCGGCGCTAGTTAGGGCCATCACCGGTCCTGTTAAATGCTAATTTAAGAGGACCTTAAGCCTACTTAACTCTTCAATTACTTTAGAAAGCTCAGTCCCACATTTAATAAGTTAAGGATGAGGGTGTTACGATAAGACTACAAAAAGAAACGTATTCTTTTTTAACCATCTAAGAGTTTAGACCACCATTACAAGTTGAATGAGCAACAATGAGCTAAAATTTTCAGAATAAAAAAAAAAATAACTACGTCATAACTACATCTTGATAAAAGAGTTGTTATATTATTTGGGTTCGTCTGTACATTGTCGTGGCATTTGTTTGAAGGCCTCCCAACGACTGAAAGCTTACGTAACAAATAGCGGAACATTTGGCCTCTCTTGTGAACTTGTGCGAACATTGAGGGTCGCTCATAGAGCTGGTGAGCGGATCAATCATCGACTACCACACGCTTAGATCGATGCACTGTATTCACGTTGTAGGTTGAAAGGCGATCAAAATTAAAAGCTAATGGAAGTTTTATAGTGTAGGAATAGCGATTGGACGAATTTTAAATGACAAAACTGGAAATATGACCCTATCATCAGCCACATTTTGTTTCAGGCTTTGTTTTTATGAATAATAAATAATGTGTCGTTTGTTATGTCATTTTATGCGATTCCCATAAGATGTTTTTTTTTTTTTAATTATATAAATACCAATAAATGTGAAAACTGAACGTACAGGCGTTTAAATTCAAGTTTCTACCGCACGCGTAACATAATCACTTCTATCTATATTCTACGAAGCATCTAGACATATCTTTTATCAAAAGTAAAATTTTTTTGTTCATTATTGAAATCGCAGCGAAGATATCTTTCTATAATTTTTTGTCATTTTGCCTTTCGTTTCTACGGTGGTCATGCTACGTGTGCTGATTACGACTTGGCTTGGATTTCTACAAATTATGAAAAACACAAGAATTCTCAACAACCTTCAGCCTTACTGTGTCATGGGAACAAACACCGTCAAGTGAACTGCCGCCAAGGCGACAAGGCTGTGCGCCCTGGCAACAAGCCGAATAATACCATAAGCTTTATAGCCTCATAGGCCAGTTTACGACCTCACTATGATCGCATAGCAACGGCTATCTGCAGAATATTGCGTCATACTTGACGTCACCACTCCTACGTCACGACATTTGGATAGCTCTTTGTATTCGATTGTAGAACCTATTCCCAGATTTTGCCTATTGAAGTTTTTGCTTTGTTAGCTAGCAAGAACTGATCATTGTGTCGAGAATAAATGTTGAATGGTATATGCCAATATTGAATACGGCGTTCATCAATTAATAATACAGTATTCCCATTACAATGATAATTAAATTAAACTGGCAGGTAAATAAAAATAGATCCGTCGAAATAACTCTGAATAACAGGGCATCGTATTGTCTATATTATAAATATCACAAAGCGTTGACTCTTTTATTAGATGTACTTAATTAAATTTCCCAATGCTTTGTTAAAGCAAGGTGCAAATAATTTGTTTTAGTAAAATGAAAGCAACACCGCTCTGAATTTACTGCAAATAGAGAGAGGGCGTTGACACCTCCGATCTGTTAGAATGCAAGAGATAAGACGCGATATCCTACGGCTATTATATTGTTTAATATTTACTGTTGTATCATGTTTTGTTAGAATTTGTTGAATTAAATCTGTATATATAACCTGTTAAGCCCCGCGCGACACCGATTCGGAGTCAAACAATAGAAAATCAATTGTGTCTCATTAGCAGTCCTTGACCAAGTAATAATCTAGCACAGACCTACCCTACAATTATGTAACTTAAATGTAATACATTTACACAAACTAAATGTAAATGTAATACATTTACACAATTTACACAAACTAAAAACAGACTTAATGTAACAGTCGTTATCATTAGCACTACTCCTATCCTTTTCATTTTCAATTCAAGTAACTGAGCCAGCAGTACACTATGACGACTTTCTAGATGCACGACATCTGTAATAATTTACACAGCAAAATAATGTATGACATCTTTAAAAACACAAACTGACTTTCTAAAATACACTTCAAAACATTTACGTTCCCTTCATAAACAATTGAAGCATCATCCTCTGTCATCCACCGTTTCCTCTGTTAACAAACAATCAGAACATACAATAGTTGTCGTTTATTTTTATAAAATCCGGCCGAATGTCCCACAAAACGGGTGCATACGCACTACGAAATATCAAGCTATAAACCAGGATAAACTGACCTCGCACTGTATAGACTTTCCGTACTAAAAAGGGTCTGCTATTGGAAATGTATGGCTAAGTATTTCGTCCTGCATACGCACTGTTATTTCAGAGGGTTAAAACGAGAGTTGGGGACAACAAAGTTTAGTTTTTGAACTAGCTTTCGTGCTGCCTCTTTTTGTAGGGTATGTCTTGTGTTATTTGGATTTTTCATGTCTGAACTGAACTTTTTCATTGCTTTGGAGCTTGAGTTTGTAAATCAAAGTTAGAGAATGCGTCTGGCTGTGGTTGAGCTTATCTGAAAAACATTTTAAAACTATGTAGGTATATTTGTAAAATCCGTTTATAAACAAATTACATTTCTTAAAGTTTCCGTCTATTTTGCTGTGTCCGACGGGCCATAATAATATCATTTTTTACGTTGAGTACATGGAATGCAATAAATGATTAAATATTGAGTTAAATTCTTTGCAGCTGGTTTTCACAGCTACAAAATGTTTTAAATTCATTCTTGCTGTAGATTGACTTTGGTATCTCGATCCATTAATAAACGAAGTTTAACTACAATTTTGCGGTTTCATTTAAAATTTGTTCTAGAATATTTTACAAAGGACCACTAAGGCATTTCAAAAGAACGATATTCTGTATACGTTTTTGTCAACCTGAGCTTTATACGTAAAAAGGGTTTCATTGGAATCTGCTTCGTAAGAACACCGAGTCATTAACGACCTGCCAACGCAGCTTTTACACACATAAGGTATTCATTCGGTGACACTGGTTTCTTTGACGTTTTTAATTTGTGTTTAAATCTATCCCCTAATTTTATAAGGTACATGCATCCATACTTAATCATTCGAAAGTAACTACGTCTGTCTGTCTGTCCGCATGTTACCTTTTCACGCCGAAACCACTAAAGGGATTTGGATAAAATTTATCAAAGAAGAGATAGATGGCATCCTGAGGAAGGACGTGTTTCAGCGTTTTTGTAAAATCATCGCCCAAGGGATAAATTAGGTCCGCGGATACCGCACGGTCTCTGGTGAGGCGGCGAGCCTCCTTGCCGGATTGCCGCCATGGGATCTGGAGGCAAAAGTCCTCGCACGCGTATGGGAGTGGCGCGAGGAAGCGAAACGCCGGGGCGTAACTGCGTTGCCGCGAGAAATCACGGCATAGCGGACAGAACTCCGGCGGGCACACTCATGGCGACATGGAGAGTGCGATTATCGCAACCCAATGCAGAGCACGCCACAAATGCGGCGATAAATCCCCTCTTTGAGGAGTGGCTAGAGAGGCGCCACGGCGTCCTCACCTTCCGCCTGACGCAGGTTCTAACCGGACATGGCAGCTTCGGAGTGTTCTTGTGTCGGATAATCCGGGAGGAAACGCTTGGGTGTCGCCACTGTGTCGATTGTCCGGACAACACGGTGGGGCATACGGTGGAGCTCTAACCGGCTTGGGCAGAGCACCGCAGTGTCCTCGTGGAGGCGATCGGCGGCGGAGATCTCTCGCGTCCGGCCCTGGTCCAGGCCTTTGTACGGAGCGAGAGGGCATGGGTAGCCGTCACCTCTTTCTGCGAAGCAGTAATGCTCGCGAAGGAGGAGGCGGGATGGGTGAGGGAGTGGCAATTTTCGCGCCCTCACGCCCCTAGCCGCCGCAGGAGACGCCCTGGGCGTCGGGAATCCCAGGCGGATTTCCAGCCACCATAGGCGCGGGCTTGCGGGCGGTAAGCGATGGGTAGCTCGCCGTCCGATAAGGACCAGGCCCGGGTCGACGGTGCGTTGTTGTCCACGCGCCTCAAAGAGCTGTTAGCACAAGTGTAGGGTCCATTAGGACCGATGCCTGCCGGGGTCGCGGGGAGTCCGAAAGGGTTACCGCGTCCCCTGGCGACACAGGCACCGGAAGGAACACGGGTGGGTTTTAGTCATTAAGAGTCTGACACCCTCCCGCTCCGTCCAGAGCGGGAGAAGTTATTTGATAATTTCCCACACCAAAAAAAAAGGAATAAAATAGGGTAAGTAAGTAAGTAAGTAAGTAAGTATATTTATTTGTTTAAACATGGTATACATACATTGCATGCAAGATATTACAGTAGAAAAGAAAGTTCAAACATGTTCAGCCGCGTGACGTGGCGTACAAATTGTTGAGTGGCGTACAGTTGCTGGGTTTTAACCGGGACTACACTTATTAAATTCAAAATGATAAAATTACTATAACAATCGTACTACATTATCAATACAATTCAATTATCAATTCTATTCAATGTCAGTTCAATTATCAATTCAATTCAATGTCAAGTTAATTATTAATTCAATTATGTCAAGTTAATTATTAATTCAATTCAATGTCAATTCAGTTTAATTATCAATACATTATACAATAAAATAAATTAAAATACATAATCATCAAGAAAAATTATCCTCTTTCATAAATTCCGAAATACTATAATAAGATCTCTCTATTAATAATTTTCTCAATTCCAATTTAAGGCCAGATACATCCAATAATCTCCATGACTTGGGCAATTTATTAAATATGGTCGGAGCCATGTAATAAATGCTCTTATGCAAAAGAGCAGTTTTACCGCCGCGAACACAGAGTAGAGTATTGTCACGTCTATTCCTTGGCACAGCATCAGACAAACGTTGGAATAAGTTAGGATGACTTACAGTGAACATTACCGTTTCCAAAATGTATAATGAGGGTAATGTCAATATTCTATGCTCTTTAAAATAGGGTTTGCAGCTGTCTGTTGTTTGAAGTCGAAACATCGATCTGATGCATCTTTTCTGGGCCCGAAACGCTACTTCATTGTCCGTACTATTTCCCCAGAAAATAACTCCGTATCTGAGAATGGATTCAGCCAATCCATAGTACGCAGTAATTAATGCATCTTTATTGAGAACCGCTGCTAGTTGTTTCAAAGCGTAGGCTGCACTACTTATTTTCTTACTCAGGGCTTCTATTTGGGGCTTCCAACACAACTTATCATCAATTATTAGTCCCAGAAATTTTGTTGTTTCAGTTGCATTTATATTAATATTATTATACTGGACATTATTATTGTTAGCTGTATGTGTACGTTGTCCGAAATGAATTACATTAGTCTTTTTTAAATTAATGATTAAATTATTATTATTAAGCCAATTTATGATAGATATAAGCGAATTATTAATGTCATGTTCATACGTACTTTTGTCATTACAAGCTATAGTCACAGTGCAATCGTCAGCAAAAAGTATCATTGGGTGGTCAACAGCTTTAGGCAAGTCATTTATATATAAAGTGAACATCGGAGGGCCCACCACACTGCCTTGCGGTACTCCGTATATTACTTCTCGTTCCTCGGATCTTACAGTTATCTCACGTTTGTTGCAAATTTGACTTATTTCGGTAACCTGCTTACGTTTGTGAAGATAAGATTCAATTAGTTTTAAGACGTTACCCCTAATACCATACGCTTCAAGTTTCGCTGCTAGGGAATTGTAATGCACACAATCAAAAGCCTGTGTCATGTCGCAGAAAATGGCGCACACAGGTGTCCTCTTATCTACGTTTAACATGACATTATGTAGAAATTCATAAATAGCCAGATTTATACTTTTGTTTTTGCGAAATCCCTTTTGTTCGTCAGCTAAAATGTGATATTTTTCTAAATAATTGTTGATTTCCCCCGATATATATTTTTCGAAGACTTTGGATAACACTGGTATAATCGCAATCGGTCTGTAGTTGGACATCAATTCGTGATTTTCCTTCTTATAAAGCGGTTTTACTATAGACTTTTTTAAAGAATCAGGAAAGGTGCCTGCGCTTATACAAAGATTGATAATGAAACATAAGTGTGTAGATATTATCAATGCAACTGCTTTTAATATTTTTGTGGCAATACCATCATAGCCAACGCTGTTCGTGTTTCTAAGTTTCATTATAATATAGAGTATGTCATGTGGTGTACACGGAGCCAAAAACATAGACTGTGCTCTGCTATCGATCAGTGACGTTGAGTTCATTCCTGCGTTACTTGTTGGCTGGATTTTATCGATAAAATAATTATTGAATGCATCGGCTATATCCTTCCTTTGAGCAATTCTTTTATTTTCAGAGTTGATGCAAGTAATACAAGTTCTCAAGTTTTCACTTTTGGACCTATTGATGATTTGCCATGTGGTTTTTGATTTGTTATTTGAGGTTTTAATATTGTAAGTGTTTTGAGCTTTTTTAGTTAGATTAATAATTTTTTTAAATAATCTTGAATAATTTTTGAATTTAACTCTGTTTGATTGATTTGGTTTTAACCTGTATTTCCATAGGAGATTCCTTTTATTTTTGCTACAGATCTTAATCCCACGTGATACCCAAGCAGGTTTTTTTACTATGTTAACGGTAACAATTTTATTGGGGAAACATAAATCATAAAATAATTTGAAAGTTTCTATAAAACAGTTGTAAGCTGCATTTGAATCTTCCATCTCATACATATCGGAGAAGGAGAGACTGCCTAGACAAGTTTTGAATTTTTCTATATTTTCTGGACTGTAATCTCGTGTCATTTTACGATAATATTTATGAGCATCCTTTTTTCGTACGGGACACTTTAAAAGCTGTGCTGTGTGGTCGGATAGCGCGAACTCCACTACTTCAGTCTTACAACGTTTACCAAAATCATGAGCAAAATTGTCGATACATGTTCGGCTCGCAGTCCGAGTATGTTGCCTTAATGCTAGTTGTAAATTCGAGTTTAAGAGAATACATTCAAATTCGGTTGATTGCTTAGTTTTCTTTAAAATGTCAATGTTGTAATCACCAGCTATGACTATATTCTTACATCTTTGTTTGGATAAATATTTTAAAAGAATTTCAAGTTTATCAAAGAACTCATTTAAGTTATTTGAGTTCGGAACTCTATAAATACACACAAATATAATATTATAATCAGTCAATTTAACTGCACAACATTCAAATATGCTTTGTGATGACATTTTTGTTATGGTGGGCAATTCCTTCCATTGTAAGTTACGCTTAACGAGGATACATGCACCTCCTCGCTTACTCGCCTTTCTACTATAACATGCCGCTAAACTATAGTTAGGTATGTGTAACTGATTCTCACTGCCAGCCATCATAAAATGCTCAGAAATGCATATTACGTCTACATCAATATCTCGGTCGGAGAGCTCACTTAAACAGACTGAGAGAGCATCAGCTTTACTAAGGAGACCGGCAATGTTTTGATGTAATGTACATAGATATTTAGTCAAGAAAAAATTTATCCTTATTTGTTAAATTATTATCTAGGGTTATATCAATTTTATTACATTCGCGATTATTATATTGTATGTCAATTATTAAATTGTGTATGTCCTTAAATATAATATACATTCCATGGTTACTTATTGTACCAGTTCGTTTATCATATACCTTGTAGTCATAGGTTAAGTTTAAGTTACTGTCTAACAGATACAAATGTTCATAAGTCAATACATCTAGATATAAAAGATTATTGAAAGTTTCTACTCTACTGTTAAATAAATTAGCATGGTATCCGTATTTATAGGTCGGTGCACATATGATCACATTAGTATAATTTATGTTGTGAAACACTTCTCTTATTTGGAATATAATTTCAAAATAGTTATTAGTTTTCTTAAAGTCTTCATCGCCTAAAAGAACTACCCAAAAGTCATTCATAGTAAATTTCACAAGTTTTTCCTGTAAGCCTTCCAGCAGGTGTTGAGTTTTCCCGTTCGATATCAAATAGGGGATGATTTTAAAATTATTATTTACGCCGTTTTAAAAGATTTGAGGAATTGGAATATAGTCAGATTCCCTATCCTGAGGTAATATTTATTTTGGTGTTTATTTAATTAAAATCGGCCCGTCCAAGCTTATTTTTTTTTAAATAACTCAGTTAATATAATCAGCAAATTAATGGTGATAACATTAGAATGTTTGTTTTTTTAAGTTAGAGATAAAAATCAGTCTGGATTTCGATGTTAGTTATATGGATATGCTTTGACCTGTGTTAGGACATAGGACATAGGCATAGGTTTTTGTCCCGGTAACATATCCCCGTGGGATAATTCCAGACCTGCACGCGGGAGAAGACGCGAGAAATAGCGACTTACATATCTATGGACCTACGTGACAGGCGGTGTCTTGAAATCATGGAGGGACCCCTCCAATGTTTCTTTCATGACTACACATTGTACACCGTCTGCCACGTAGGTCCATATGCATTCACAATGGGTCAACCAACCCATATCAGGAATTGTTGCTTAACCTAATCGATCGATGCTTGACCCATCGTCATTTAGCCACGAGTCCTTTGGTCAAGAAGACCTGCTTTAAAATGCGACATTAAATGTCGCATTTTAAAGCATCTCTTCTTTACCTTTGGTTCCAAAACCATTTAATCAAATTATCTTGATCTTTAGCGGTCGTTATCAAGACTTGAATATAATTTCCGACATCCACACGGGTGAAGCCGCGGGCAGATGTATATAAAGTACTAGCTGCGCCCCGCCGTTTTACCCGCATAAGTCAATATACTTTTATCCCGATATTCCCATGGGATCTCAGGTCATGGTCTACCTATTTGCCAAATTTCATCCAAATCCGTACAGCAGTTTTACCTTGAAAGCAGAACAAACAAACTTACTTTCGCATTTTTAATATTAGTTAGGTAGTTCATTGAGATGCAGCTTAAAAATATGTCAGAAAGTACTTATTCATAGTACCGCTTAATGTATGAAAGTTGAATAGTTTTCTAATGTGTTTTTGATTATTATTTGATAGTTTTCTGAAATCTAGAGTAATCATATTCAAAGGATCGGACCTAGGTGAGACGCCGTCGTATTTTTTCAGAATTACTTTCGACGTTATATGTAACAAACACTACGACAACACGCAAAGCTGTCATACAAAGTGTATTTGCAGCTAGAAAAAGCATATCAATAATGTTCAACGGCTTTCTATAAAAAATCATAAAACCCAAGAATTTTGTGTAGCCATCATAAAAATGCGAACCGTCCTCATACAAGCGGTAAATCAAACAATAATATGAACGATGGACATAATTCATTATTATCTATCGGCAAACATTCCTTAGGTCTACGCCGTAGCTGCTACGGCGTAGAGGTCGTAGACACTACGGTACATTCACCTGGCGAAGTGACCCGTAAACTGAATGTCTGTAAATTATAACATATATTTTACATATAAACATTTTATCTAAAAATGTAGTGAACAACTTTTTTCTCGTTAATACATTCCATTAGAAGCTGAATAGATATAAGATAATTTATTTATAATGAGTCCAATGTCCTCTGCATAGGACACTCGCTCCTATGAAAAAAATATGAGTTAAAATTAATGATACAAAACCTGATTTATTTTCGAAATATAAATTGGTATTCATCATTTCATGCGTAGGAATAAAGTAAATGCCAACGAATGTAAAATATTTTATTCGATATATCATAGAACCTAGGTTTTTATTACAAATGTACCTGGGTGAATGATTTGGATTACTTTAAGGCCTCGTATTCAAGTTTTCTGAAAATTAATCATAGTTTCATTAATCAAAGGCTTGCTCGTATTGGATCAGAAAAATGTGACTAAATCGAGTTGCTCGGCTCGTGTAATCTAGCTAAAAATAAATCGTAGAACCTTTTTGAGATGACTTCATAACTTATCACAAACGTATTTCGTTTCGTTTTCTTAACATGTATTAACCGTACGTAGTTAAGCAAATTGATTGCAATTTAAATTATCCGTATACATGGTTGATTTTTGAGACGGGGCAGTATCCGTTGTAGCCACAGGAAAACGGTCTTAGGAAGCCGTCCTTAACTTTTTGATACATTTAGATTTGCGTTCACAGATTTTGCAAAAATTGTACATTCAGCAAGAAAATGCGCAGTTTTCACAAAAACTTTTTTTGGTGCCAAGAGATCCTGTTTCTTACAGGGATCAAAAAACTCAATAAGCCGAACAGACCTTTGAGTACTGTCGCGGGAAGATACTAAAGGGTTACCGAGGCGTCAGAAATCGCAAAAAAAAACCCATACATTTCGTGGGAAAGAAACTCAAACTTACTTTTTTATGATGGATAGATTAGCCGAAAATAAACCAATTCCCCCAATTCAAGTACAAGCATTGCTTAATTTTTTTAAAGGTCAAAAATATGGCTAATTTTAGTACCATTTTTACCTGGCTTTTGAATAGTCGACCTTTCCTGAGTACATTTTTATCTGGATGGTTTTACTGCAAAAGGTCAGTTACATACGGGAACAGGTATTTCTATTTTGGAGTTCGTGACGGGCTTTAACCCTTCGTTGTTGAAATGTGGTTGAAAATGGATTTTGTTATCGAATGCTGTTATATTTTGGGTTCGATAGATGTAGCCAGACTATTACTAGAAGATGTCGGTTATTGTTAATGATATTTTACTTATCAAAGAAGACACATGTCAAACTAAATGCAAATGTTAACTAGAATGAACACATGAATCAAACTCATTCTCAACTGAAAGAAATGTAAATTGCCCACTGATCACTTAATTACTTTCCCGATGTCTGCCTCAGGGACATTTCCATACATTAATTTTTTACTCATGCACAACAAATCCCGTAATTAATGCACAGTCGCGCGCCAGACATGAATAGACACCAATTGGTGCCACAACCTCTACGCGCCTACGTGCTACGCGGCTACGCGCTACGCCGTAGGGGACTACGAGAGCTACGCTTCCGTAGCAATGATTTATGACCCGTTCTGCCTCCCGAGAAATCCTTGGAGGCTGTATATTTTATTGTAGATATAATGTAAGGATTCCATAAAAGAAAAGTAACGGCTTGTATAAAATAATAGAAGGGACTTACAAGAAATACGATTAAGTGGTTTTCTTTTATAAAAATGAGGTTATTTTTTTTGGGTTTATTACTATTTATTACTTTATATATTCGTATTGTATTGTTTTATATCGAAAATATCGATTTCTGTAGTAGAAAAAAAACTATCTTTTTATAACTTTTATGTTTTTGTTTCAGGTTATCGAGAGGTTCGGCTAGTGAAATTACTTCGGTGAGTCTCAAACTTTGTGTAATTTTACAGAAATATTTTGACTACCTATACTACGTATTGCTACGTTTAATCAAATTATTACTTATACAAGGATACCTACATATTATTTATAGCCGCTTAAAAGTTTAAATGTCGGTTTTCCCCATCGCAATCTTTTCTTAAAATAAAGTTTTTCGTAACCGAAACAATTTAACTTTGTATGTAGTACGTCGAGCGTGACAGGTTTTGTCGATCACCCTCCGATATACTCGGGGGAGACTTGCTATCAGTATTCGATTACAGCTCAAAATATAAAAATAACTAACGTATAACATATATATAGGTGAGATAATTAAACTGTTATATCTAAAAGTTACAGTTTAGGATCTAGAAAGAAAGAAAGAAAGAAATAACTACCAAAAATATTTAAAAAAATACTTACACGTCACTGGACAAAATACATTGTTTTTTATTATTTAGACTAATCTGCCCTATTATTATTTTTCCCCATAGCTGCCACAAAAATATATGCATAACTTCATTATAATATTTAGTATAAGCTATAAAGTGTATCATAATAAAACGCTCCCCTCCGCGGCGTTATTACTCTATGAATAATTCCTTTTATTTCTCACCTTTGATGTCACCGCCGCCATCATTACGCCTTTATAAATAAAACATGCATCTTTTGTCTCTTTTATAATCGTGACGGATTCTGTTTGTATCTCATTCCGGCTTGTTAATTAATTTTCTTTGAGGGAAAGTACTGATCTACAAGGAAATTGCTTTGTATCATGTTCTGTTGAAGATGTGGTGTGACGTTATGTTATGTGGTTTGTTGAATACGAATGCATAGCAAAATTAACTTTTAGTTCCGGTTGCTCTAAGCCTGATCCAAGTTTCCAATTCATTTATATTTTGTATAACTGAAGTTAATTGTAGCTTTTGTTCGTTGTATTATTTTGCAACTTGTTAAAAAAAAATTGAACATATATTTTTCAGAAAAACTTAATCGCAGAATAAGATTCGAGTTTAAAGTCGATATCAATACCTATAGGTGGAATACGCTTATTACGTCATCATGCTAATGATGTCCTAGGGGGTCCTATTTCCAATTTCCATAACAGGTACCCGAGGGTACATATTTATGTAATAGGTAAATAAATAATTCCAGAACAGCTGTTAGATTCATTAACACCTACATTTGTACTCCGCCGCAGCGGACACGGCACCATTACGTCGGTTGTTATATTACATGTCGTAATTGTCTTAATGTTACAGTTGTTGTATCATATGGTCCAATTTGTTGAATATTTATACCTAGTTATTAAAATATAATTTTTTAACATTGTTCTTGCTTTAATTGGTAAAAAACAGAGGTTCAATTAATTTTACTCCGATTACTTTCTGTTTTTACCGATTTAAAAAAAAGCGAATCGTACTCGCGCACGAAGGGTTCCTTACCATTATCTATAAAAACGGCAAAAAAATAATGTCTGTTGTATGGGAGCCCCCTTAAATATTTATTTTATTCTGTTTTTTAGTATTAGTTGTTATAGCGGCAACAAAAATACATCATCTGTGAAAATTTCAACTGTCTATCACGGTTCATGAGATAGAGCCTGGTGACAGACGGACAGCGGAGTCTTAGTAATAGGGTCCCGTTTTACCCTTTGGGTACAGAACCCTAAAAACGAGGTTATCAATTCGGTACGTACGTATGTTTAATATTATTGGAACTGCATTATATTCATATTATGATATAATCTATTGGGGCTTCCAAACAAATGTACAAAATGTTTATAGGTGTATGTATGTTTGTCCAAGAATTTCTTAGAAACCGGATTGTGATAATTATTTTGAAGTTGGTGCCAGCACTTAAAAAACCTCTCAAAAGTCAGTCTCTTAAAGTACCTATCAAATATGTAAATGGTTTTGTTGGAACCGACCTCAAAAAAAAATGCAGGCCCCTAATTTGTTTCGTAACTACTTTTGATTTCGTTTTGTTGGTTAATTTCATGTATATATAAAAATATAATTTCATAATTTTTAGTTAATTTTTAAAGTCAATTTTTTTTTAAATTACTTTTTGATTATATCTTTTTTTTTAGGGTGGGAGATCATCAAATAACTTCTCCCGCTCTGGGCGGAGCGGAAGGGTGTGTCAGACTCTTACTGACTAAAACCCACCCGTATTCCTTCCGTTGCCTGTGTTGCCAGGGGCCTCGGTGACCCTTTAGTACCTTCCCGCGACCCCGGCAGGCATCGGCCCTAGTGGACCCCTACATTTGTGCTGACGACATCTCTTTGAGGCGCGAGTGGAATACAACGCGCCGTCGTTTTTTTTTTAAATTTCTTTTTTAATATTTCTGCAAGATACTTATCAAATTATATTACAAAAAAACAATCGCGTTATTTTATATTGACCAATTTGTTGTATGCGTAAAACTATTCCATAACATTTGATCACGTCTATTGCAGTCGTCTTTTGTGTAATAATCACACCAAAACTAAACTGAGTATCTATTATTTATTAAGTAAATCTTATGTTTTTTTTCCATTGTAACAAAAAAAATGTTAGTTTATTTTAAATCACTTTAAATGAATTCTCTTAATTGGTATGTTTTTTATCTATGTCTAAGCTGTGTACTTCTTTAAGTGAGAAATTCACCATACTAATAAATATTTTATGTATAAGTTCTTTTATGTAATATGTTATTTGACTTATTAGTGAATAAGTCGTTAGAGCACCTATACTAAATAATAAACTAAACTATACATTATTTACGTCCAAATTCTTGTTACAAAACGTTTTAATCCAGCAAAGTGTATGTATCCTATAAATTGTTCTGATAAAATGAATTACTACTTCTCCAATGCAAACTTGATCAATCATTCTACAACCACAAGGGATTTATACACCTCATACACCTCTCTTACTATTATCAACCCTGCTGCTAAGGAGATAGGGTTTGAATTCAATCGTAAAATAGTTTGTAGATTTAGGCACCCTTCAAGAAGGTGTGTGAAAGGGACAGAGGATAGTTGATAGGTTGAACAATTTGAAGACAGCGATGAGAAATGGGTGGGATTATTTATAGTGTGTTGAATTTCATATTTACTTCGTGGTGAGACCGTTGGAAACTGACAGCGACACAGATATATTGGTGAAAAGTTTTTTGTTCAACTTTGTGCCTATTACTTAACTTTAGCAATTTTCGTGGCTTTAAGCCAGCCGTCTTACTAAACCTAACTACCTAGATTTTCGTCTAAAATAAAGTCCTTGGCTTAAATCTTCATTTGTGGGCAAAAGTTACAGAACTGCTCGTACTAAATGAAACTGATGAAGGGATAGTAGATGATTACTTTCACGAGTAAAATAGCTACTTACATAATTGAATACCAAAAGTATTTGTGTAACACATCTATATACATATTATAAATTAAAGTCAATTTCCGTGTCTGTCTGTGTGACCGCGTTGTTTTTATAAACTCGGCAACGGATTTTGACGTAGTTTTCACCATCATTTAGAAAATTTATTCCGGAAGGCTTATATGTATTCTTAAACTTACATATAATAGAGAAAACTCGTTGTATTGTCAAGTAGTAAAAATCGTGCCAAGCAGGGGCAAGTCACTAGTTAAAAATATATAGACTAGTTACGCCCGCGGTTTCACACGCATAAGTCTCTATCCGGTGGGAATATGGGGATAAAAAGTATCATATGTCCTAATCCTGGTCATGGTCTACCCATGTGCCAAATTTCATTCAAATCCGTTCAGCCGTTTTAGCGTGAAAACGTAAGAAAAAAATACATAAACACACTCACTTTCGCATTTTTATTATTTGTTAGGATACCTCGGCACCCACGAACTGTGGATAAACAACATACATTTTATACAACTGCGTGTCTGTTTACTTAGCGCCTCACATATTGACTTTAGCTAGGACATTATTTATTGACCAGTACACTCGCTGTCTGTGCCAGGCTGCCACGTCCGTCAGTACAGTACACTGAGTAACAACATCACAAATAGATAAAGACTGTTGATTGAATTGCTGCCTACTATCACGCTGTGGTGCAATTTCAAGGGTTGCTAGACGTATGTTATTAGATAGCGTTCCTGAAAAGCCGATCGTCTGAAATTATCGTTACTAATAGGTAACAATAGGCACTTCTCACTTTCATATTAAGCACATACGAGTACTAGAAAATACAATCGTTAATGCACCATGCACGATGCCATTGCCATTGTAAGTTACGCGATTACTCCGCTGTTCTAAAAGCTCTTAATTTAGTCTAGCCTAGAAAACAAACTGATCACATACTCAGTTACCATTCAAAGCCCATCAGCGCAGATTAATATGTAACTGCGGCCACTAAGTGTAGGAGACAGTGCAAATACACTGGCTGGTAATTGAATTGTCGACAGTTACATACACCGGTAACATGGACACGCTTCTGTATTAAAATGTACCTATGCGTTAGTGGAACTGTTGTCTTATTACAATCTATTATTTTGTTAATTAGATTGTAGAGATCAGCTGCCTTTTTGGATGGAAAATAAAGAAGCTTGTTGAGAAAAACTTCACGGGTCGTCCTAAAAGTGTTACCGGTATTTTTTTCTTTTTTGGGTGTGAAATTTTCAAATAACTTCTCCCGCTCTGGGCGGAGCGGGAGGATGTGTCAGACTCTAAACCCACCTCTAAAGAGAGAAAGGTAAATTGGAAAGAGCTCTAACCTTTGCCCTGGCCTAACAATAATAAAATGTGGATATAGAAATCATAGACTCTGATCCGCCTAGATCTACGAATAGAAATAAAAATAAACAACGCGACAAGAATACTTATTCAAAAATTCACGTTTGTCAAAAGCAGTCTAGCAGTCTTTTTGCGCACAAAAACAGTCTGTTTCTTTTGGCCCCATGTGTAGGCTTTATCAATACATTTTTACAAAAGCTTTTGTGCTTGGAATATTTCTGCGACTATTCCGTTTTATCTTTATTTCCACTTTTATCACTATTTCCCGTTCTATTTCTTTTATTTTCTTATTTGGTAGCTGTTGCGTCTGTGCCGCGGATTGTTAGGACCGCAAGCTTTCTTTGAGATTAACAGAATAACAATGTGGATGACAAATAAGCATTTTTAGTGAAGAGTAGGATTGTAAAATAACCGAGTTTACTGTGGATACTTTTTTTTTTGTGTGGGAAATCATAACTTCTCCCGCTCTGGGCGGAGCGGGAGGGTGTGTCAGACTCTTACTGACTAAAACCCACCCGTATTCCTTCCGTTGCCTGTGTTGCGGGGGCCTCGGTGACCCATTAGTACCTTCCCGTGACCCCGGCAGGCATCGGCCCTAGTGGACCCCTACATTGTGCTGACGACATCTCTTTGAGGCGCGCGTGGAATACGACGCGCCGTCGACCCTGGCCTGGTCCTTACCGGATGGTGAGCTACCCATTGCTCACCGTCCGCAAGCCCGCGCCTACGGTGGCCGGAAATCCGCCCAGAATTCCCGACGCCCAGGACGTCTCCTGCGGCAGCTAGGGGCGAGAGGGCGGGAAATTTCCCTTTCCTCAACCGTCCCGCCTCCTCCTTCGCGAGCATTACAGCTTCGCAGAAGGAGGTGACGGTTGCCCATGCTCTCTCGCTCCGTACCATGGCCTGAACCAGGGCCGGACGCGAGAGATTTCTGCCGCCGACCGCCTCCACGAGGACACGGCGGTGCTCTGCCCGTGCCTACACCGTATGCTCTACCGTGTCCTCCGGGCAATCCACACAGTGGTGACACCCGGGCGTTTCCTCCCGCCTTATCCCACACAGGGACCTCCCGAAGCTGCCGTGTCCGGTGAGGACCTGCGTCAGGCGGAAGGTGAGGACGCCGCCGCCGTGGCGCCTCTCCAGCCACTCCTCAAAGAGGGGACTTATAGCCGCTATCGTGGCGTGCCCAGCACTGGGTTGCGACAACCGTACTCTCCATGTCGCCATTGGATCCCGCCGGAGCTCCGTCCGCTGTGCCGCGATTTCTTGCGGCAGCGGAGTTACGCCCCGGCGTTTCGCCTCCTCGCGCCATTCCCATACGTGTGCGAGAACTTTTGCCTCCAGATCCCATGGTGGCAATCCGGCAAGGAGGCTCGCTGCCTCACAGGAGACCGTGCGGTATCCCCTGACCATTCGGATGGCCATGACCCTTTTGTTCTGTAGATACTTGAGTATATAATATACAACATGCTACAGTTTTCAGTTTTCAGTGTCTTCTACGTTGAACAAATAAGGACGTTTGGGATTTATAAGTATAACACGCGGACCAAAATAAAGTTAGAAGAGAAAGCTATCTATGGTATCATCTGCCTACTAGCCTAAAATCCCAACTAATATTATAAATGCGAAAGTGAGTTTGTTTGTAACGTTTTCACGATAAAACGGCTGAACGGATTTGGATGAAGTTTGGCACATGGGTAGACCATGACCTGGATTAGGACATACGATACTTTTCATATCTATATTTTTACGGAATCGAGACTTATACGGGTGTAACCACGATGCACAGCTAGTATTAGATATTTATGAATGATAGACATTTCATAAATATCGAATACTAGCTGTGCACCGGGCCTGGAACGCCCGATACGATATTAACAGTCAGACGACTGCCTATTTCGGTTGATAGGTTTAAAAAAATGTTATTATTATTATTTATTATTTATTTATTTCAACCAACTTAGGTTCATAGTGTACAATTAAAATCAACATCACAAATTCACAATTATAATTAAGATCAAAAATTAAAATTATAATAAAATTGAAACAAATTACAATAAAAATTAAAATTGTTATAAAATTAAATCAAATTAGAATAAAATAAAACACAAATTAAAATTATTATAAAAAATTATAATACAAATAGTTGTGTTAGTTAAAATATGTTTTGGTACCTACAGCCATACATACATTGCAATTTGAGTATGTAGACTTCAGGATTTAACTATAGACAGTTGTTTTGCTTAACAGAAATACGACTAGCGATATCAAATATTTTACTTAGTTTTTACAATATCATAAAACTTTTAACATGCAAACGTAGTCGCCAGTACTTTAAGCTACCACAAACTGTCAATTTTTCTCATCCGATTTTGAACTTAAACATTTTAGGGGGATTAATGTGACTGTTTGTGGTAAGTGGAAGTGCTAGCGACTGTACTAATAAACACCAATATAAATGGCCTGATTATTTAACCAAAATGAGTATCGTTATCAACAAAATGTAGGTATACATCTGCCTACCCTCCTAAAAAATAAAGACAACATGTTATACAAGTAAAGTACGACTAAGCTATTATTAACTTCTAAGATAAATATTTTCGTAATATTCAGAGCTACTTAGCGAACAGAGCAAGTCATGTTGCCTCCTACGAGTCATAGTCATCAACCCACGCACAATTATATTCCTTATTATTTTATAAAATAATAATAATAATATATATCTTCTAAATATAAGATTAATTAATACACATACACTTTTAGGGTTCCGTAGTAAACAAGGAACCCTTATAGTTTCGCCATGTTCGTCTGTCTGGCTGTCTGTCCCCGCTGTAGCTCAGAGACGCCTAGTAGTACTAGGAACCTGTAATTTGGCATAGGTATACATATTAATCACGCCGACAAAGTGCTAAAATAAAATCAATTTTTTAGGGTACCTCCTTTGCACGTAATGTGGGGATGATATTTTTTTTTTCTCGTCTATTCCAGGGTGTGGGGTATTGTTAGATAGGTCGCTCAAAAATATTGCGAGTCTGTCTGAGGACACAATTTTTCGATTCAGGGTTCCGTTTGCGTAATATTAAGCTAGATAGTGCAATATTTTTTTAGAGTCATGTGTGCCCCCTCTCTTGCCAGCTAAACGGTTATTTATGGAGATGTGAAAAAATTCATGGCAGTAGTACATTTGATGAAATTAAAAGAAAAAACTATCACAGCTAAGGCTTTACAAGTTAACGAGTACTAGTCGACCAACTTAAATTTGTAGTTGGAGAATTGACCGTGACGTATATCGATGTATGTTTTTCAACTACGAAGCTAAGTTGGTTTTTGGGATAAATTCTTCCCAACTACAGAACCTTTCTTTGTGTGTGGTCCAACACGCACTTGACCGGTTTTCCTTGCATATAATATTCCTAACTAATCACGCAATTAGACTTGGTGATCCTTTTTGAATATTCCTTGCAAATTAAGCTCAAAGTGTTTTTAATCGTTTTAAATTATATTCTTGATGAATATTATAAGTTCCTTTTATCTAATTCAATATTTTTTTCTGTTCAAGTTCTATTTAAAAGCAGGCAGATGATATTTGTTCTATTTAGAAATTAGTAATTTTCCTAGTTCAGGGTAAAGTCCTCTCCTCAGACGATAAAGGAACGAACATTGATTACTATAGTAGTTCACTGACACCGTACGGGCGATTTTAGCTTGTCGTTGCTTCTTTTTCAATCGATATAATTAAGTTATCATTATCACTTATCGCTACTTAATTATCATAACTGAATTGTTATTTTTACAAATTGCTAAATATACAGCTCTCCATCTCCCATTAATCCATCCAAAGGTTGTCTGTAAAAGATCGATTTTAGCGATAAGACCACCCATTGTGTACATAATAAAGAGTGTTATATCTATCTATCTATCTATCTATACAGCAAAACGGAAGTCAAAACGCTTTCATTTTAGTTAAAAAAGTTGCAACTCCGAACACGTCAAAACACGTCAGAATCTACGTAGCTGAATTGTTATTCAACTAACTATTAACTACTGCCAACTATTGCTCTTTCTCTTTTATTGTTTAAAAATGTGCTTTCCATGTCTTTCTAACTAAACAAACTTACACTGGCTGTCTATTTAATTCCCCTGTCCAAATTGTGTCTAAAATATGCATGCGTATTAAAAATTAGCGCGACAGACATGGACAGTAACTCAGTTAGGCTTAATTACTTTCGGTGCAGTCTGGCAACTAATTTACAACGACACTAATAGTCTGAATGCTCCCTACCGCAATCATTGCCACAATATTTGCGGTTTCATTGATGTGAACTTTGTGGTTTCTGGCTATCTTTTTGGTCTAACTAAAGAAAACTAAAGTCTGTTGGTTGAGCTTATTGTGCGGTTTGAGATTAATTGGTACTTCACTCATGTTTGAATGTCCTTTCAATCTTTTTTGCAGAAAACACTTAATGAATTATTAATTAAAACTTGATGTTTTAATCAATTGAAGACGATTTCGTTAGAAATCTGGTACGGTCATTAAAAATATAGATTGTACGGTAAATTGAACTGTAATAATAAAAATATTTTTCACAATATTAGGTTCAAGAAAAAGGACGACTTCGAAGAAAAATTTAAGAAAGAATTTAAGTCGATACACAATACTTTGAAGTTAAAACCAGTTAACAAGTCCTTAGACGTTAATAAGAAGGCTTACAAGAAAATCACAACGCAGGTCACCTTGTGACGAACTTTGCAATTAATGAAGCTCTGAAGAATTTAAAAGTTGAGTTTTTTATAAACTAAAGGATGATTAAAAGTTGATTGGATTTTGTAAAAATGGATTGGATGACATATTTTTTTAATAATTGGAATTGATACAATTTTACGTTTTTAATAAAAGCAGGTGCAATAGATTAGTACAAGTAGATTTTTGATCTCGATGGAATAATATACACAAATAAAAAGTGTCTAAGGATCAAGGTATTTTTAAATATATTTTATTGCCCTATTGATATTAAATAAAAATGTATATTTAGATGATGATGAAATAAAATGTTTTCGTATGTGTAGATCAACGAAGTACTTAATTTATTTTTAAATACATATTATTGGGTTTGACACTCTTACGTTGTTTTTTTTTTTAATTCCAGCGCATTGTTGCGCTCTTTTTTTTTCGCATGTGGAAGTAATTGACTCTGTCACTTTATTATTCGCCCAGTTCGCAATGATTTAGTTTTTCTGTATCACCTTAACGCGTCTAATAGAATAGCAGCGATTCATACTCAATAAGAGTTCATCCAAATCACGTTGCGGAATTACCGTCCACGTTCGTTATAAAAGACGAAAATGTTTTCTGGTGCGTGTACGGCATCCGCATCTATCAGAGCTCTTCTTTGAAGTATATCCCATGCATGTTCAATGATACAAGTCTGGCGATTGAGCAGGCTATGGTGGGACGTGGATATTAGCTGTGGCAAGTGTGTTTGCAACGACTCTGGCTGTGTGTGGACGTGCTACATGACCAGAAATGAAGCACCAAATTGGGTCCGCAAATTAATAACAACATCTGATACAATCGTTTCAGCGTAAATCTGTGCATTGAGATTGCCTCTGATCCAAATCAGTTCGGTTCTTCCGCTGATCCAAATACCCGCCCATATCATGATTGTTCCACCACTGTATGCATGGACTTCCTGGCGTGATTTTAAACATTCTTGGCGTCCAGGGGTCCTCCAATACTGTGTAAATCTAGTATCTGGCCTCATACCAAAGCAAGATTCGTCAGAAAAACACACGAAACTTCTTCTGCCCAATTTCTGTGTTCACGAGCCCATTGTAAACGGGTCTCTGCGATTGCGGGGGGCTCAATAGGTGGTACACGTAGTGGCCTTCGGAAAAGGAGATTGACTTCATGCAAGCGATTTCTTATGGTTTGATCGCTTATTATCCTTGAAAAGCTATGAAGCCTCGTAACCAACATCATCGCGGTCATTGTACGATTTCGTCAAACAGTAATTTGTATGCAGCGATCTTGTCTACGTGTGGTGGTGCGAGTTCGTCCTTCATGTCGCTCTGCCATGCTGCCAGTGTCGTGTCCAAAGTCGGCTTATAATACTCTGCGCAGTGCCCAGAGCGATTGCCACAGTACGTTGCCGAGAACCAGCTTCCAACATTCCCACGACTCTGATCATTTCTTCTCGACTCAAATGACGTCTTCTCTCCATAATAACGTTCTTTTATATTGATGACTTTTGGATTTTTCTTTTGGATTGAAATTTTACAGATTTGGCCTCAAACCCGCTGCAGGATTATATAGGAATACGACTTGACAGAAAATTATCATCTTTTGACCGACATTCAAAAACTATTTCCGAATGACGAAATTACTAAAAAGTATCCCTAGGAGTTCTAAAGATATAATAAAAAAACAGATTTTTAGTAACTAGCAAAAAGGTGCTTGATCCCTATCCTACACACTTGGTGTGTGTGCTTCATTTAGTTAAAAGAATTTTAGACGTTAGTGAACAGACAAAAAGATATATTTCATTCTGCAACATTGGCCACAAAGTTATATGGAAGGAGAGGAACCTCGAACTCGAATTGCACTGTCAAAATTCGTCACAAAAGCTTCACAGTTCTGTAATTGCAAGTCACAAGACAGTTTGGCCCTATTGTCGGGCTTAGTTATACAAATCTGTGTGCAAATCTAGGGCTTACCTAGTCAGCCTGCAGAATTAGGCACCTGCCGCCTCTGGCAGGTAGAGATTTTGCAAGTTTACTTCACTGACATGCGTATGTGGGCTAAAACAACAAGATTTTGAAATATTGGGTTACTTGTTTGGATGATTGTTGCAGCTTACAAACTTTATTGTAGAGAAGATTCTACAATTGCACATTCGAACTGCATGGTTCGTTAGTGGCTAATAATGATCGCCGATGAATATTTCATGTATTCAGCTCGTTCGAACTTCTTCTGCACAGTTTGAAATTACCCTTTTTTGAAAACAGCAGAGCAGGGCTTCAAACTAACTAAGAGATACTTTAAGAGAAAGATACTTGTTAAATAAATCTTCAACTGCATTTGAAAATGCTAAGATATAAATTGCAACTGCAGTTGTAGCAAATAATATTTGTTGCCATAACGATCGCACGTCACTCATTTATTATCTTATTTAGCGATCATACGACATATTTATAACATAAGCAGTATAATTCAAAATAAACATAAGCAAAGGTTCAGTCATTACATTGAGAAGACAACAAAACTATAATTGGAGTTCTCACACGGCAATGAATGGTGAGCCATGTGTGGGGGAACATACATAGGGGTAATTACCCCTGGGAACTGATCCTTCCGTCCTTCCTCTAATACTAAAGCTAACCCATCGAACTTTCGACAGTAATTTGTTTTGTTTCAATAACCCAAAGGTAATTCCTGGGTCGCATTTGTGGTACAGATTCTGGCCTACACAGGAAATGAAATTAGAACTTTTGCATTCTTCTTTCGGGCCGTTCTTTGTAAAATTTTATTATCTCGTTAGCTTTTCATGATGGGATTGATATGAAATTCAGATACACTATGATGACTTTTACGAGTGAACTCCCCATCCTAATAAAAGCAGTTGACAGGCCTTCCGAATGCCTACCTCATGCAATTTTGACAAATATGGCGAAAACACGATTCTTTCAAAGTCGGACAATGTCAAAGAAATACAAAACAAACAGAATAATTATAAATCAATCAAAGCTACCTGTTTTGATAACGTTTGATGCGGAAACCAGCGGACGTTAGCCGCTCTCCGGCCGCGAAACAACACGACTGAGGTAAACGACCTCTCCAGCCTCCCTCCCAACTTGCGCAGAATAACAAGCAGCTGATCCTATTTTCATTTCATTGTCAGATCAATATGAACGATCGTCATTTTTAGCGGGCGATTAATTTTCATGTTTTAATTTTTACGCCGCGTGGAGATCGATGGTATCCGTTGTATTATTTGGCTTAGATGGCTACGTTCGATAAAACAAAATAATATATTTTCTATCAGTTTATCGTGTGCTGTGCATACTGGATCTTACTTATCCTTTCCTTTATACAAAAAGCCACATAGTAAATCTATAAGTTAATAAAAAATAAGTACCAGCATGCTAACTATTGAAGCACTCCCAAACAAACACCCTCGGATTCTCAAGCGACACTTAACTTTGACACGTTCTTAAAATGTATTATGTCGCTCGCTAGAATAAAATTTGAAGAAACAATGACAGCATGATACTAACTTAAAATTGATTGGTTTTGCGAATTTGACCGATAGATAATCATAATGACATTTTCATCTGAAAATATTTTTTACATTTCATCAATTCTCCGGGTATTTTCAGCAGCGTACCTGCTAGCTAGACCAATGTGTTTGATCATAATTCCCAGTACTCGAGCCGCATGATCAACTGCCCAGCGGGGCACGTCTAGTTAATTGAACTGTTGCTCAGTGCTTGTGTATTATTTATAACTAGATTCATGCCCCACCACTCCGGGCTTTGTGTGTAAAACTAACTTCATTTTGTTTTAGCTGTAATTGCTACATGTGCGTGTTTTGAGGTTGAAATTGATCTGGCAGGATGTGTTACGGTTTATTTTTTGTTAGGATTTATTTCAGTTTCAGCATTTTTGTAAAATTCGAATTCGACATAAGGTTTTTGGTTACAATACAATGTATTGTCTACAAATAGTGGTGCATGTAGTGGTCACATTTTGAGTTTTTGAGGTCAACGATAAAGACACTACAATGGTAAATAAAGAACACCTTTATAATTTTTAAAAACCCGCGACATAACCAAAATCTTATATGAAATATTTATCAAGCGTCGTCGCGGCGGGGGACGGCTAATGAAAATAGGAAGCTATCATTTGTACAGCATACATTAATTATTGCTAGTTATAAGCCTCGCCTGCTTCGATGAAAATATTACCTACAACTTATATTAAACTTATAGGGGCAATCATATATATTTTTTTTATTTTTTTGAGGTTTTTGGTTGAGTCGGGGATTTTATTTTTTTTAATTTAACTTTTATTTTCTGTTTATCCTTTACCTACCCTACCTACTAGTAGAAAACCGAACATGCGGTCAGATTTTATAGATTGTTGAACTTCGATATTTAATAAAAATGTTTACATTTAGAGTAACCTGTAGATTATTATGACCCTAACCGCTTAGCTTGTATAGCATGTGCTCGTCAAAAGACATCGTATGAGCCCAAACACAAGGTAGATGCCGTACACCGTTGAGTTCGTCTGGCGGGTTGGGTATCCTGCAGGATCCTGGTGATGCCTGTGCATCAGGTCAAGGATATCACACTTTTGTAATATCATTAACAATCATTGACAGGATTTTAAATTTCGAGTCGATCAGACCTGTAGAAGTTGTTTATATCTCTTCATCAACTAGAAAAAGAGGTTATGGTCTTCAAACCGCAGATTTTCTTGAAACATAGCTAACACTCTCGGTTAAAACACCGTACAAACAAACAAAAAGCGGTTCATCCGTTCAAAACTCGTCTTTTTTGTCGGGGGTTAAGAACGTTAAAAATCTAGTAAAAATAAACAGCTGTATCATGCTGTTTATTTTTACTAGATTTTTATATTTCAACCAATGGGCACTAAAAATTCTGCAAGATTCATACATCAAAACCTCGTCCCCTCTAAATTAACCGCATGTAGAACTAAAATGGCTTTCAAGAATCCCCCTAATAAATTCTAAAATTCGTTCCGACCATTGCTGGCTCAGCGAGAGGGTAGTTGTGTAAATCCTGGCGTGTGTCATAAAAACTAATTTCATATACTGCCGGGCTGCAGCGGCGATAGGGCGGGCGCATTCGAATCATACGCTATAAGCACGGAGATTGGCTGTACCGTGTTGGGGTGGCAGTGTCAGCGTTTTAAATGCACACCTGCAGGCGCAGGCTTAGCATGATGCTTTCTATTTCTACGAAGAATAGAAACAGCTCTTTTTATACAAAGTGACATTTCGTTTCTCCATTTTTGACATCGCACGGTAGAAATCCTTCTACAATCTGTCATTTTGTCTTTCGTTTCTAACGATCTTTGTCTAGGTCCTTTTTTATGAAGGATTTCTATGGTGCGATGTCAAAAATGGAGAAACGAAATGTCACTTTGTATAGAAAGAACTGTGTCTATTTGTCGTAAAAATAGAAAGCGTCATGCTAAGCCTGCTGTAGATTATATCAGTTTGTTCAATACAAGTCGCGTGCCCGATGGGATTTCTCATCGGCAAAAATCTCGAATATCTATACTAATTTGTATCTCCTCTTTAAAAAAAAATGAAAAAAAAGTTAATTCTTTTCTTATTACTCAATACATCATGTTTCGTGACTCAACGGTTTAGGCTGTGCGTTGTCGGTCAGTGAATGAATGAACGAATTAAGGATTGTATCGAGTAGAAGATTTCACGCTAATAAATGGATGGTGTTGATTTATCAAAGATTCAGGTGGTTTAATAATGTCCATTTCAAACCCATTCATAATTTCCGAGTCCGTTGAGAGAGGGGTTTTCATAGAACATTTGACAAGAACAAGGCTGAAAAGATGATTACTTCACAAAAATGTTATTGGTCCTTTTTCATGCACTATAAAAATATTCCACCTTCAATTTCCTAGCTCGGTCACCCGCTCACAGTAGCACCCAACCTTCAATTGCCTCCTACCTGGAATCTGCATGCATTATATTATTTTATTACGAGCTTTTTACAGTTCGCCGGCTCTCGGCTATATTTTATGATTAACTTATATTCGCATGAGACACACTTGTCCTGCTGTAGTTTGACTCTCTCTACACAACTTTAGTTTGTATACCTACAAAAATAAACTCCTCTCTTCTGTCTAGAATTAGGTCACTTGTTGATAATAAACGTAATACATATACTTGTAAAATTCGACGGTGTCTTTGATATAGGAGTTGAAAACACGACTGTTGAGCGTGGGGTCCTGATGTCTATTCCTGGGTTGGGCAGTTTTATTGGGGTTTTCCATTAGAAAATTAATAGGGAGGTTTAAAAGAGAGGGTGTACTACACTCGTCTGCTTACTCCTTGAGGAATACAGGTTTTATGTTATGATGTGATGAAACTACCGGAACTCCCATACAATTTATTGTTTATATAAATATTTTCACTAGTAAATAAACTGTAGACCTCTGCGACATCAATCTTGTTAAATGCCGAATATTTAATGTAGCATGTCGAGCCTATATTTTATATACAAACGTATGTGTTATTTATGAACGTTATCGAATCAAATGGATCGCGATAATAGCCCGAAACGAAACATATATTATTCACGAATGTGTCAATACATTTATTTTAAATTGTTATGAATTGTTTAGGTAATAATGTTTGGTAGATGCATATTGAGATAGATTTATAATTACGATTACAGTCGGCAACAAAAGTTACTGAATACGTCCTTTTCAAAACACCTACTGTGTAAAGTTTTCCAGAAGCAACTAATCAATCAAACTTGTCTAGTAACAAGATATTTTGTTCATAAACCTACTGAAAGTTACAGCTCTTATGTGTTTTGTTTATTGATATTATGTTAGGCAGGATATTCTGCAGACTTTACCTTTTCGAGGCACATATTGTTTAGATGGTTATCCAAGCTTTTACGTAATATTTGGCGTACGTCCTCATTTGCATTGCCTTTGAGATATATTCAAAAAGTTTCATGTTGAGAGGCTTATTTTTGTTTTGTTATATCGTTACACGTTTGTCTATGTGCCCTTACTTCCCTCAAAGGAACCGACTGATAATTTTGCGTTTAACATGTTTAAATATTTGTAGGCAAATACATGGCGAAACATGTAAGATCATAATTCTATTTATAAGACCATAATGTACCATGTTTAAACGCAAATAAATATATTATATTATATAGTCTGGTCAAAGACGGCCTATAAAAGGTTCATGAAGAATTGTGCTGTCACTACCAAGAGCTTCAAACAAAATTCATTTCCTCAGAGATAGATTTTAAATAATACCTATCCTAAAGATGAAACAAATCCACATGATTGAAAAAACTCAAGTAGAACATGACAGGTAGGTAGTATTCTCACATTTCGCCGCGAGAGGGCGCTCCTCACTAAGCTTGTAAAGTGAACCCGCCCGTGTCGATGGATTTTCGATATTCTATCTTGTAAATGTGATTTTACGCGGCCGAGGCGGGCATTACTGGGAGCCTTTTAAATTAAGGATTAAAAGGGATTGTGGATTTTATGCTTGTTCTACTTTAGGGAGTTCAAATAACAGTATTACAAATGATGATAAGAGATCGACGTTTTTAGAGAAGTTATGAGTTGTATCACTGTGACACCGTTCCACTTGCAAGATACTCGTATTCGTTGCCATGTCAGTTCTTAGGCGTCCTCATAGATAGATTGTGATTCTACTGTACTTAATCACCAAAGTTTTCTGGTGACCTGGTGTACGGATTGGTAATCTTTATGCCGTACTTAGTTAGCTTCGAAGTGGATGCTGTTTATCTTTTTGGTTCTGTCTGCTCCAGTTAGGTCATTTTGATCCCCAACTCTTTTAATAAACTGTAAAGACAACCTAAATCTTTAGAAGTCAAAGTTTATGGGCCATCATTCTACATAATATTAATTTATAACTACTGTTCTGTGGGTTCTAAAAGCCGAAAAGCCGTTCCTGAAATCCCTTCCCAAAATCAGGCCTAAACACTTCATTAAATAAGTTACCGTTATGAAAGTCTTAATTAACTAAGTAAGCCTAATTATTTGGGGGCACGAACTTCGATAACTCCCACAATTCAATTACTTCAGATTAAGGAGTTCGATCTCTGCAGAAACACTCATCTCTCAATTATTAAGTGTTTATTTGGTAACTTTGGTACTTTTGTGGTAACTTACTAAATAAAAAAGTTGTGTTTATGATAATTGATCTCTCAATGACTGAGCTGTAATTTTCAAGAAGTTTCTATCTAAATACATACTCCTACTTTGACATTGTGTCTAATATAACTAATATGTACCCCTATCTTATTTGGCGTTTCTCCTCCGACTCTGATGATCATGCCACGCGAATAGGTCATAACTTTACCTTATCCTAACCACAGTCTATGTTCGACTTCAGTAAAACTGACAGTCACATATTTATCTAGCACAGTACAGGAATATTCAACAATAAACATCAGCTCATCTTTGTTCAAACAGTCCTTGTTGACTTTCAGCAAAAGGCTCCCTTTCGTTGCAGAGTACTGTTACACTCGCTTTGTTTGACGTTGCATAGTGTGTACGGCGTAACGTTTCACTTGCGTCTTCGTATCGTTATTTGCATCTTGCCTCTTGGGGTATTCACGCATAGTGTCATCTGAATGTAGGTAATTGCAGAGTCAATGCCCGCGTTGACCGACTGTGACAAGCAAGATATTGGTAGACTTTGTTTAGGTTGTTTGTAGCATGCTATATGACTTAATATTGTTTTATTTTTAATAAAGTATGTTATAATAGTTGTTATATGTAGTACAGATGAAAGCTAAATCGTCCTTCATCACCATTCTCTTGCCGCTATCCCAATTTATTTGGGGTCAGCGCAACATGTCTTTTCCTTCCATTGTTCTCATATGTAGAAGCTACACACACATAATGTAATTACAATCTTCTCAATTTACCGACTAAGCATTAGGTATGCAGAGCAAAACCTGTCAGTACGTATTTACCGTACATACACACTCATTACACAAATGCACTGCATATGTATCGCGATATTACTGTCCATATAAACTATACAGACATATTTGCACTATGGAAATTGCGTCCATTTCCAGGCAGCTTGCAATTTTGGAGGAATGATATGAATTTTGTTTATACACTGTTTCCATCTCAGTGCTCACAAATATGAAAATAAGGAAATATTAAATGGAACATTTTTACGAAAACATGCGAATACGTATCGTTATATACGTTTTGATTTAATATGCTTTCCTTACAAATTGAAATGAATGTTTTGTAATATGCGAAATTAGTTTTGGATTTTATGCAGTGTGCTGGAAATATTGCATTGTTTGATTAACAATCAGAATGCAGTACCAGTTATCCAAAGCTCTGATGACTTTGTACACCATTGGTAGGGTTATTTTAGACACAAATTGGGCTAATGTCAACATTTCGCTAAGTTTCTTACCGGCCCTTCTCCGTAAGAAACGACCAATTGAAACCGTGCACCTAGCTTCTGACGTTTCATAAGTGCCTATGTAGGTTTATGTGAATTAATTATTTTGAATTTGATCTAGAGTCAACAGTGAAATTAACAGATTTAACAGATACGAATTCTCCAGTCCCGTTTTTCTACACTGGTTTGTCTGCTACAATGAAAATTGTTTTCCTTAAAACAATGTTGTAGAAGTTATTATGGGTAGAAATGTACAAAATTTTATTGTTCATAAAATTGGAACGACCGCTTCGAACAAAACTTAGTATTCAACAATTTATGCACTATTCGGATCACTCGGGCCCGGAGCTGTTCGGTACACAAGCGGGTCTCGATGGCCCATTATAGAGGCAGAGTGTTACGCCCGAGTTTCTCTGTTTGTACAGTTTTTATTTTTTGCTTGTTTATTGTGCGTATATTTTACTGTATTTTCAGTTGAGTTGTTGAGGTCAAACGGCTGTGATTTTACCTTTTCAGGCGCTAAGTCAACATACAAGCTCTTTCAACGTAATTCGTACCAAAAAAAATTATGTGCCTACTGATAAACTTATGCCAATAACATTACATGAGTTTGCGAAGCATTCGTGAATTGTCCTGAAACTTTATAACCTATTGTGACAATAAGGCAACATGCACGTGGGACTTTTCAGGAGCGGCAAACATTCGGCACGCTCCGGTCGCAACGACCCATTACCGCACGCTCAGTGTTACGAGCCCCTGGCCCGTTTTGTAAGCACAGTTTTTTCTGAAAATATTTTAATGTTGATTACAAAATTTCATTTTGTGTTTTTACTTGAACTACGACAACTGAAGATTTTATTAAAGAGCGCAACATGCTAAACATAAATGAGAAAAGTTTTTATTAATAATATTTTATCCGTACCTTTACATTTCTACTTGTGCTTTTAACGTCACGTTTCTTCCCGTTAAGTTATATCTTCTTTCCAATCTACAATGTGTCCGATACCCAATCAATCGCTTTTTATTTTTATGCAAATGCTAACAACAATGATGATGACACGAGTCAGAAGGATTAATTATAATGAAAAATTGACAACCACAGACAAACATTATGGAACAGACAGCTGCCATAAACCCGACATGGAAGAAGATATTTATAGGATAGCAAAAGAAAGTTTCTTGAAAAACAGCTATGCAGTACGAATAACGTCGTATTCCCGTATCGTTCGCGCGGGGGTTCTTTTGCCACGCCTTGGTCTCAACGACCCATTACTGCAGGCGTTTTGTTACTGTGTTTGTTTTAGTTGCTGTTGCATTTGCGTCCTTTTGATGAAATGAAATGATTTTATTTTCTGTAAGTAGGTTTGTACAAACACTTTTGCACGTCACTATCCATCTGCCTGCCTTTTCCCAACTACGTCGTCGGTTTCCAGTCTAAACCGGATGCAGCTGAATACCAGTATTTTACATGGAGCGACTGCTTATCTGACCTCCACAACCCAGTTACTGGGTAACACGATACCCCTTGGTAAGACTGGTTATCAAAGATCCACGAATGATAGCCGGGACCAACGGCTTAACGTGCTTTCCGAGGCACGGAGAGGTCTTGGTATGTAAAGATGGTCACCCATCTACGGACCAACCGCGTAGCTTAACCTGATCGATTGACCCGTGCGGCTGTTATTACTTAGCCACAAGCCCCTCACTATTACACGCCAATCATATTTATAAAAAAAAAACTAGATGAGCTCGGCGTTTCCTATCTAACTACTCTGAGAAGAAAGGCCGAAACTACAGATGCAGGCGTTGCACTGCTGAAATATATATTTAAGGCATGGGAGAACTCGCAAAATGCTATTGGAGTTTTCTGTGATCTCTCCAAAGCTTTTGATTGCGTGCAACATGACACGCTCTTGCGTAAACTACATCATTACGGTGTCCAAAATGAAGCTCTTAAAGTAATAAGTTCATATTTACATAATAGGTTGCAATGTGTAGATGTTAATGGTGTGAAATCTTCCGAGCTTCTAGTACAGTTAGGTGTACCACAAGGCTCAATACTGGGTCCATTCTTATTCTTAGTATACATTAATGACTTACCATTCTATTTAAAGGGTATCTGTGACGTTGTACTGTTTGCAGATGATACCTCTCTTATTTTTAAAGTAGATAGGAATAGACAAGATTTTGACGACGTAAACAGTGCACTCTCAATTGTCACGGATTGGTTTACGACAAATAACTTAGTTCTCAATGCTAAGAAAACAAAATGTATAAAGTTCGCTTTACCGAATGTTAGAAATCTAGGACCCAACATCGTCTTGGATAAAGAAGTTCTTGATACTGTAGACTCGGCAGTTTTTCTAGGCATAACAGTAGATGCTAAACTTCAGTGGGGCCCTCATATATCAAGCCTAGTGGGAAGGCTCAGTTCGGCCGCTTACGCCGTCAGGAAAGTAAGACAATACACTGATGTTGATACAGCTCGTTTAGTATATTTTAGTTATTTTCATAGCGTTATGTCCTACGGTATTCTGCTGTGGGGCAAAGCCGCTGATATTCAAAATATATTTGTTCTTCAAAAACGAGCTGTTCGAGCAATTTACCAGCTAGGTGCCAGAGTGTCTCTGAGGGATTTTTTTAAAGATATTGGTATTCTCACGGTGGCATCACAATTCATCTTCGCCAACATCTTATATATTAGGCAAAATATACACTTATACATTAAAAACAGTGATATTCACAATATTAACACCAGAAATAAGGACAAATTACGTGCTCCATTTCACCGGCTTCACAAGGTTCATAACTCGTTTGTTGGGCTTGGTATTACTTTTTATAACAAGCTACCCTCTTCATTGCTAGATTTGCCTTTTAATGCGTTTAAAACTAAAGTAAAATCCAAACTTTGTTCAAGGGCATACTATTCTATCAACGACTACTTAAACGATAAGAATTGTTGGTCGCTGTGATTAACTCAAGACAATGTTTATGTTCTTTCTCCAGAATTAGCTTACCTAGTGACAGGTTATATGAGTTCATATAATTGTTTATTTTATTTGACTGTATAAGTCAATTTATTTTAATTTTTATTTTCGTTTATTATTGACATAATCTTCTCATTACAATGTTTTTGTTGAGTTGTATTGCAATATGTGGTTAGCTAGCGACCTCGATAACTGATTATATTATTCTTACAACCGGCAGCAAGTTCGTCATGCTCCCTTAGATGTCACTGCTTGCGGTAGCGTCGGGGGTCGGGTTGCCTCCTTCCCTCAAATATGGCGAGGGGGGTAATGGCTGATTTTTGCGTTATGCTCGTGAACGGGTGCTGCTTGTGGTGACTGGTCGTCTTGCTGACCATTGTTTTGTTTTGTTATTAGTAATTAACTGTTTATTTATTTTAATTTGATGGTCCTAGTTCATCATTTGTGACTGTTACGGCTGTAGATATATGTAAGCGGGCACGCCCTTTATACTTGAAGGCTTTTACTTAGGTTTTAAGTTCTGTTTACGTTTTTATCTCTGCTTGAGAATAGTTTTCGGTCTTTTTCTTTTTTTTTTTTTTGTTGTTGGTATAGTGGTGTGCTAGCTGACATATGGCTAATAATTTAATGTTTTGTGTTTCACGTGGTGTAAATTGTTTTGCATACTATTGTATAGAATCCATTATTTTCTCTAACTAAACAGACAGCTGTGCTGCTGGGGAGTTTGTTGGCCACTTCTTCTTCCCAGCTAAAGCACTAGGAAGTGGCGAAGGTTGGGCGTTTTGGGGGACTGTCTTATGTAATTTTGACGTTCGAAAAGTGCTGATCCTCAGCCTAGTTTGAATAAATGACTTTTGATTTTGATTTTTTTTTTTTTTTTGAAACAAACTCAGAGGTCACAAATTATTTTTTATCTATAACATCACAAAGCTGGACAAAAGGTACCCAATATCCTTTGTTATTTCTTCAGAATAAACATTAGTCCACTTTTGACAAAGGTTTCCCTCATATTCTTCTACATTATTTTCCCTATACTAAATATTTGTCCAGTTTCGAATTTTTGTAAGTTTTTTTTTTAAAGAATACGTTGCTTTCATTAGTCTTGAACAAAGCTTTCCATAAAACTATTTTGTTTCTCGCACAATAAAACTAAAGCAAACGGAATTTTCACAATGCAATGGAGCGCTCAAAAGTGGCGTTCCTTGCATAATTGTTATTCCACACACTCGTTAAACTTTTGCAACAACACAATAAGAACGTTCAGAGCGTTCTCTGGCAGCTTTTATTCTGATTAATTTGAATTGAAAGAAATAAATAAAAAAAATATCTGGATGTTGTAAACGTTTTCTTCTCTAAGAATGCACGCACACATACTGCGATCACCAGGGTGGTGTCTCTATTGACGGTTTTAGAGTTTTAGTTTAATAATTATTCAATTATCGAGAGGTCTATCTATTGTGTTGGTATCGATGAAGGCAACGAAGTGAAAACATTATATGTGCCAAAGAAAAAAAACCATTGACACATTATTTTATTTATATACACTTTGACATATAGGCTCTTATTCATAAACGTCCATCAAACGTATTTTAGTTAAAATGCTGCTAACTTTCGTTTGTCCTTATCTGTCACTTTGACATTTGTGTTTGTTAGAAAGTGACAAAACCTATTTTAACTAAAATAGGCATGCTAAGTTTAATAAATAAGGGTAATAATGATTATTCAAAACACAATGCCATATTTACTTTGTGGAGTTTAATATATTGTGTGGAATTTAATATTTACTTGTAAAGTATTGTTTTCAATTATTGTGAATGTGATGACTATGTGGGTCATTGTTGTTTTTTTCTCATTTAGTATTAATCATGGTCTGGCAGTTAGAGTAATTTATGCGGCCTACCCATATGTTCTTTATTTGGTATTGTTCGTCGCATCGTTGAGCTCCTTAAGTTCTTAATTGAGCCGCACGATTACTGACAAATGCGTGCACTGACTGGACAGGTCCACTAAACCTGTGTGGTTTTTTTTCTCAAAAGGACCATTTCAGACACCAATCTACAAGGCCTTCACATGATCTGACCAAGATTATGTCTGGACTTTAAAGGAGACTGTGACCTCTGAGTTTGTTTCGGCCTTCCTTCTCAGAGTAGGAAACGCCGACCCCATCTAGCTTTATTTTAAAAATATGATTGACGTGTAAAGGTGTTTGTACAAACCTACTTACACAAAATAAATCATTTATCATTTACCATAGAGGAAATATTATAATTCAGAGGCCTTCATTTCCAACGTCCAACATGGTGACGATTTAATCACTCAATAAAAAAAATCTAACACAATATATTTTTCGTTCAATAATTTCGTAAATCAGAACATTCAAAACTGATTTACCTACATGAATATGACGTACAAATTCCGTATGTACTTCCTTTATGTACAGTTCACATGCGGGCGTATTGAATGATACTTCGCTCAGACTCATTCCATTTACGTTCTAGCATACAGTATTCACTAGTGGTAGTTGAAATGCAAAACATGAAAATGGGTGAACATTTCACTTCAGTGTGTAGCCTTAAAATGTTATTCAATCTTAGGATGTTGAAATTCTATCTTGTGGAAACAGGAGACTGGGTTGACAAAATAGACGTTTATTTATTGTAGATTCTCTAAGTACGCTAGGTTGACGTTTGGTCCCTTGTGGTAACAGAGTACCTAATCGATATTGCTTTAACAAGTTTTAACGAATAGATTGTTTTATCCTGAATATTATTATTGAAACAAACTGCTGAAATACACACGTGCCTCATCGAGACGACCCACTCTTTCGTTCTATTGTACTCCAAATGAAGCTAAGTCGAAACGCTTCAAATAATATTTAATAAACTATACCTGGTGTCAGTCCTCAACAATATTCTGAATATTGCTACCAACTAAAACCACCAACTCAATGGTACTTGTATTTTCTAACGACTACCTACGTAGAATAGATACTTCAGGTTTATTTTACTCTTAGCTATGAAGATTCAAAGTGAGAGCATTCCCACCAAGTGCTCACAGTATAACAACTTGAGTATAACAACTACGGTATAAAAATATAATGCTCAGCTTTGTTACTCTCTGCAGATCCCATGAAGCTCAATGTAGCTCAAGCATGAGCACTTCGTGTTTTCGCGTTTGTTTTAATAAGATTTATAAAATGTTCTTGAAGTTTATGCTGCTGTAGTAATTAACAGTTATTTTAATAGAAACTCAACACGTTCACGTGAATCTCGTTAAATCTTAACTACCGTACTAACAAAATCTAATTTTTTAAACGTATCATTTCCTTAGCGACAACACCGTTATATAATAAGTAAACACCCCAAGTTTTTTTTTTTTCATTTTAGTCGCAAGTAAATGTTGGCAAAATGTGCGTAAGTATAGTTTGTTGGTAGCCTAACAAATTCATCGCTATTATTTAGCGATCAACTCAAATTGGAAAAAGATCGCGAAGATAAGTAAATAAGTATCGCCATAAAAACAATATGCCAGTGGAACGGCCCCAAAATGGCTGCGTGTAGCCAAATAGTATCCTTGACGCATTGGACGCAACCTACGTCACCCGTTACCCTTGAACCCTTGAGTATACATATATAATTGAGGGCGTTCAATTTGTTACAAAAACCCGCCGATCTAAATCACAACCTCTCATAAATTACTTTTTATTTAACCGAGACTCAGCAACTTTTTGTACTAGCCAACTTATCTTAATCATAACTAATATTATAAATGTGAAAGTGGGTTTGTTTGTTTATTTATTTGTTTGTTTGCTACGCTTTCACGCCAAAACGCCTAAACGGATTTGGATGAATGATGATTTATTTCAGACATACCTAGTCCATATATTACATAGAAATAAAATCATAAAAAAAACACATCACATTAAAATAACTTTAAATTACTTTGTAAGCGTATCATAACTTGGATTAGGACATAGGATTTTTACCCCGATATACCCACGGGATCGAGACTTATGCGGGGGTAACCGCGGGGCGCATCTAGTTTATCATAAATGTGATATTTTTATCAAATTTCGTCTGAAACCTATAAACTACAGCCGTAGGCTACCACGCAGCGCTTCAGTTCGCATAGATTGCCCCACTCGGCTCGAAGCTAACCGATCTGAGCTGGAAAATTGCGGATTCACGCGTGGTAATTTATACGTATTCCGTGCTTCCAATAGCTTTTGGTTGTAGTGTACTGAGCGTTAAAAATGTAGGCGTTACGTGGACGTGGAATTATGTGGACACATTTTCGATCATAAATTCTGCCAGCATGTATATTTCGGACACCATTTTTTAGGGTTCCCTACCTCAAAGAAAAAATGGAACCCTTATAGGATCACTCGTGTGGCTGTCTGTCTGTCCGTCTGTCACAGCCGATTTGCTCCGAATCTACTGAACCGATTAAGTTGCAATTTGGTATACATTATGAATTTCTGTGACCCAAACACGGATGTGTAACGTAAATAAAAGAGTTTTTAATCTGAGAGTCACTTTTTGGGGGCAATTAGAAAATTTAAAAAAAAGGTTTGCAAACTGTCTCGTGTGACATATCTAATAAAAGGGCTTGTTTATTTATATATTTAGCAGTTTATGTACACACATACACATACAAGAAGAAAGAAACAGAAAAATACGTACAAAGGTGATGCTTATTTCTAAAGAAATCTCTTCCAGCATACCTGCGATAGGACAGTAGACAAAGAGATGTAGACAACGTGTTTAAGAGTAGAAGAGAAATAAAAATAGAAACAATCAAAAAACTATTCACTAATTTAAATATAAACATACAATAAGAGAAAATACTTACATACATACATACTTCTAAAATTATGTAGTATATAATAATACATAATATGCAACTATGACAAAATGGAAAGAAATAAAGAAAAAGTATTTATTGGGACTCGCACAGGAGATCACAAATTAAACTAAAAAGCACTCATAGAAACAAAAAAACAAAGTAAAATTAAAATAAAAACAAAAACTGCTGTACGAGGCCAAAAGGCTCCTATCTCAGCATAATGCTGCAGTACTTAAGAAATAAGTGTCGTAGCGCTGGTATTCTGATAGGGCCCACTGAACCGAAAGATAGTGTTCTTTCACTCTTCTTTTAAAAACAGCAACAGTTTGGCAGTCCCAGTCCCCACAATTTCAGGCGGAAGTGATTTCCACAACCGAACCGCGTGCACCGTTAAGGAGTAGGAGTAGAAGTCGGTAGAATGGGGGCTTGTTATGAGGGCCTATTTATTTATTTTTTGTATTCCTTTTTAATAAATAGTTTTCAAGCTATTTAAGAAAATAGATGAAAATTAACCATTCCCCTTTATCCCCGAAACTAGCCAACAATTTTGAAAAAATACAGAAAACAGTTTTTTACTTATAGATTACAGGAAAACCTATAAGAAGTCTATGGTGTTAAAATAGCATGGTAAATCTCTCAACATTCTGCGTACAAACTTACATTTGCAGTTGGAATGTACAGGAGCACATGTTTATCAACTTTAATTTTTAGTTTGTTCTTGGGATACAAAACATAGTAGATAACATATTCATTGTACGGAACCCTCACCAGGCGACTTCAACTCGCACTTGTCCGGTTTTTGTAAATAGTGATGAGCATACTAGTGTAAAAACATAGTCGTGTCGGATTTCAAAGCATCCCGGAAGCACTTGCTTGTATAAATGTTTTATCACTCTCCTCACATATGTACCCCTCTTGTTCATATTTAATGTTCCTTGTTTTAGCAGCTCACAAATCAATGTTCAAACAACTTCCTTTCAGTGTGTTCTATTAAACATTACGTAGTTATATTGATGTGTGTTTCATTGTACGAGTATATCTACAAAACAACATTTGTAATAACATTAATTAAATAAAGTGCACATCAAAACTCAACTACGCTAATAAATCACACACAATTTTATAGAAACTGCACATTGTTACATGAGAAAATATTTAATCCAATTTCAATAAAAAATCAGACCCATTGAAATCGTTCGAATTATACCAAAACGTCCCTCGGGTCCACAATCCGTGAAGCGTAGCAATCGATCGTAACTGTTCCTTGCCGTATAACCACACTGTAGGTGAATACAGAAGAACCACTTTTATAAAATGCTTGTAGCTGAATAAAGTCCCTTAATTTTAAAACTGCGTCAATTCGAAAATATCCGTTATCACACACACCATAGTGTCTATTTTCGTATGCCTTTTTACAGGTTCTAAATTTAACTTTTGTATCTTCCGGTTTTGTTAGACAAGGGTTGACACCGTCCAGAACAGGGATGTCTTGCATAATTGCTAGCAACTACTACTACGGCTACTGCGGCAAGGCAACGCGACGTTGCCAGATTTCTCGAACTGTTACGGTGCATGCTTCATTCCTGCTTAGAATGTGTTGACGATTCGCAGTATTGCTCTTACAAGCCGTTGCATGTTTATGTAACTCTAGTAGCTTATATTCCTATAGATTTCGCATTCTAACGCCATTTGTCTCCACCTTCATGAATCAAATATGATAATTTATTTCTATATTTACTGTCTGGTTGGTTCTGATTTTACTTTTAGCTTGGTAAAGTATCCCATCTTAGGTCGAAAGGATTAATTAAAACCATCAGTACGGTGCAAGAAATGTGTAAATCTTAGTAGCGTGCTTATGTCCGGCAATCTTTAACTTGAAATCTTCAAGAGCACTTCAGAAGCTTTGAGATTATGACAAACTTTGCAGGAGTTTTAATCTAAGCGTTTATCGCTAAGTAATCTTGTTTACAGCGGAAAATGTTTCATTTTTGAGTTAAAAAGTCGTTAAAACTTCTCTGAAGATTTGTTTTTACAAAAATAATGTCGTATTTTAGTTTCTGGGAACATTGCCAAAGGCAGCTGGCAATGACAAGAAAACTTAGTTTTTTTTCGTTTAAAACACCGAAGAATTCTAAGAGAAAAGAACTGCATGTATCAGGTATGCAATATTTCAAAGTAATGTGTGTTTTAAAGCGCATTGCTACTGCAATCTAATAGCACTAGAGAAAATACATTTGCATTTGTATTCTAAATAAATAGTAAATGGAAAACACTGGAAACGCAAACATATTGACACTGCACAAAAACAAATTAACTCAACGCATGTATACTACAAAACATACCAAAATCCTCTGACACGTATCATTTAAATACCGTCACAAACGTCAGCGCATGTCACTCGGCGAGCGACGGGTTAATTCTTTTTAACAGCTACGCGATGTGACTGCATCGCGTCGGTTAATTGTCAATTTACATATAGATGGTGCTATAGACCGCAGGTCGCAGGGGAGGGATAATGAATGCCCTGAGGCAACAACAGTTGAATCAAACAATTTGATTAATCTCCAGTTATAAGTGTTTGTGGCAATGTTTTGCAGTGATTAATGGGTAGTTTTGTTTGTTTTATCAATACTCTAAGAGTCGGGGCAGAATAGTAATTCGAGGGTTTAATTCAGATTGTATCACAATACGTAAACCGTGTTAAGGAACAAAAATGTGCATATAGGAGGCTTGTGGCCGTTTCATTGAATAACAGACTTTTTAAAAACTTGTGTCATGCTTTTGGAGATTTTATATAAACAACCTTAATAACCAAGACAACTAACGCCATCATATTTATCAACAAACACAGATATTAAAGGCCTCTCAAATCCTCTTTGCATGAGTGTAAGTGCAAGTGAGCCAAGTCCACCGTTATGTTGAGTAAAGCCCAACAGTCCAACATGGCCGCTAGCCAGCAATCATTCCGCTCCGATGCACATCGCTTTATTGAAAGCTCAAGCGGGATCTTTTGCCGATACACGATATCTACACCCGTATAAATATCCTGAAGACAGCCAAAAAAATAGAAGTTTCCATTTTGTTTTGTGGTCCGTTTATATGCTTGAAATCGACTATGACGTCGATGTTAGTGGCTGTCTGTCTGACCGCGTAGATTTGAAAAACAACGCTGTAAAGCAAAAATGATGTGAAGTGTCTGTCCGTGTGACAGCGTTGTTTTCTAAACTACGCAACAGATTTGGATGCAGTTTTTTACCATCATTTAAAAACTTGATATTTGACAGTCTCCTAAGACCGTTTTTCTGTAACTACAACGGTTAAGGTTTTTCGGTAATTCTTAGTCGAAGTGAAAAGGAAAAATATCACAGCTAAGTAGGCTTTACAAGTTAACGAGTAATAGTCGACCAACTTACATTTGCAGTTGGGGAATTGACTGTGACGTATATCGATATATGGGAGAACATGTTATACAACTACAATGTTATGTTTGTTTTTGGTATAAATTCATCCCAATTACGGAACCCTTCAGTGTGCGTGGCTGACACGCACTTGGACGGTTCTTTTATTTTTTATTTGCAGGGGCGGGTCACTAGTATTTGCTAAAATTCAAACATCACTGTAATGCAGGGATGTTATGGAGCTCCGTTACCGTAACCGAAACTATCGGATATCCGAAATAAAAATAAATCCGTAACCTTAACCGTATCCGTTTCAAAGTTGCGGATAGTTTCGTATAAGGGCGGAGTCTAAATAAAACGACATGTTTCGACAGGTTTTTGTTTCACCGCTCGCGCGCCACCTGAATCATGCAGTTTGTTTGTTATTTCTAGTCATAACATAACCTCTTTCATAACTAGTTAGTTTTTTTATTTAAGAGTTGATACTTAATTTATTGTAATAGATAAAACTTAAAATTGAGTAGCTATAATAATAATTACTAACTATTAAAAATACGTTATAAAACACTGAAACAGAGGTTTTCTTTACTAATTATTATAACATCGCTAAATAATTACTTACCTATATGACTGATTATAATACTACGAGTAAATGATAACATAGACAAGATAAAACCTATAAATAAAACCAAATTTTTACATACTATTTGTGTTTATATTTTACTTCAATCTAATATCCGTAACCGTATCCGAAACCGATATAATTTTATTCCTATATCCATATCCGTATCCAGATCCGAAATAACATATCCATAACATCTCTACTGTAATGCTACGGCTGTCACAATAACGAGAACTACACTTCGCGGGCTCTCTCTCGCACACCGCTTGACGTCTCGCAGTACAACAGAGAGCGCGCGTAGTGTAGTTCGCGTTATCGCAACAATGTAGCCGTAGCATTAGGAATGGAACTAAGCGTAGAACGCGGTAAACCCGCTGGTTTTTTGTGTTGCAATTTGCTAGCTCGTGAAAATAAAATAAGTTACTGTTCAATAAGAATAAAACGTCAGCGATTTAATTTGAACGATGCAATACTGCAAGACTATTACATTTTACTATCACTATCTTGGAATCGTTTCCCCCAGTTAAGTTTCAACGTGCACGGGATGTTAGAAACTTAGAACAGAGGTTTTATTCAGTTACTTAAACGACAATTTCAATCCCACGATAAGAAAAAAAAGCAGAGAGAATCTGCTACAAAGCGGACCGCAATAAATCGGGAAAAGCCATGAAAGAGTAAAATTACCAGTGTAAAATCGTTGATACTCTTTAAGCCATTTTTTTTTGGGTGGCAAATTATCAAATTACCTCTCCCGCTCTTGGCGAAGCGCGTGTCAGACTCTTACTGACTAAAACCCACCCGTGTTCCTTCCGTTGCTTGTGTGTTGCCAGAGGCCACGGTATCCCTTTCAGACTTTCTCGCATACTCTTTAAGCCTGAATTTTAATTACGAATAACGAACGAAAATGTTCGCTTGAGGTTTCATTTAGCCGTAAGATTCATATTTTTATACCATCAGATTCAGTCACTGCGTTTTAATATAATATATACAACGTCAAGTGAAATCTACATCACTTCAAAGTACCTCTTAGCTGACCGCGCCGCTTTGACGAGGGAACCCGACCGAATTTGGTGTGTGTAGTGAAGCCAGCCAAGTGAATACGTTTGAATCCATCACAAATGAGCCAGCTAACTCTCTGGAAATAGCCGCGGCTGCAGCCTTGGCATTAAGTGATGCTTTGAATTAAAGCTTGTGAAGGTGAAAACTCTACATGCCTGTGCGCCTTGAGTTTGGCTGTAATTTGAATGTGCGATGTCGCATGAAGCAAAGCCTCAACCCTTTTAAAAATTAGGCCATTTTTTTTCTGCCTTAACAATTGAGCACATAGTAGTGTATGTATTCTAGAATTAATGCTTAGAACTATTAACTGAACCACAATTTACATTATAAGTTGCCCTAAAAATGTAATTACCCAAATTAAAATTTCATAGCATTGTTCATCATCATTACAGCCGAAAGACGTCCACTGCTAGATATAAGCCTCCCCCAAGCACCGCCACTTCGACCGGTTCTGTGCTTCCCGTATCCAGCGGACTCCTGCGGCCTTCACAAGGTCACCGGTCCACCTTGTGGGAGGCCTTCCAACGCTACGTCTTCCGCAGTCGCCACTGCAGAATCTTTCGTCCCCATCGGCTATCTGTTCTGCGAGCGATGTGCCCGATTGTCCACCTGATCGCAACTTAGTTTATATCAAAAACTATGCAACCAAACAATATTACCCAGATCATAACTCTACAGAGATCCTTAAAACCAATGTACCCAACATAAAATATACATAAACGGGTGCGAAAGAGCATTAAACTGAATACTGGATGCTCGTCAAAGGCACTTGTGTCTGTATTACTCTGTATCGAGTCCGCGCAGACCTCGCCACTACAGGTTTGACTTAAGCCCAGAATTGTAACGTAATTACTTTCCATCCAAGCTATAATAAATGATAGCCTGGATGGAAAGTAAAATACGGATAATAGGGCTGCTCGTTAGTATTTGAAAGTGGATAATTATGTGAGTTATTTAAGTTTATTACACTTTTAAAATTAGTTCTCCGGACTACTAATTTTAGCACTACATACAGCAATAAGGTATTGCAAACGACCAATTTTACAGAGTGGTAAAAAGAAGTTCATTCCAATTAAGACGGAACATTTTATAGCAGTTTAGGATTGTGACTGTCTTTTTTATAAGTCGATCAATAGTACTGAATGTACATAGCTATGTATTTTAGACTTGTAATATCTTCTTTTTTTTTTCAATTAAAACAAGGTTACCAATACAAGAGTATAAAACAAATTGGAGTAGGCCTAAAACCGTCGCCAGCCCTACGTTGTTCTCAAATCAACAGTATCCGCCTCTCGTAAAATCCTTATTGAGCTCATTATGATAATTTATACGAAGAGGACGTTGTGGGGCGGGGAGGGGGTACAGGAGGCTTCTCTCGAGAAACTTTTATTGTAGGCAGAACCCAAGTGATCCTCGAATCTTTTAATTAGATAATATTACCTTTCTCTTCGGTTCACTTGCAAGTGTCTTTGCGGACTCAATTATTTTTTTAAAGATTGAAACCTATTTTCTTTCATAATTAAAATTATCTTGTTATTTTAAGTTTAATTAAAATGTAATGTAATGTTACTGTTTCGTTTTAGTTAATTAATGTTTATTTACACAAAGAATGAAAACATCTCGAGTAAATAAAAGTCATTATTATTAGTCCTGTTTATTACAGAAACAGGATATTACTCCTAACAAGAAAATAACAATATGTTTTATTACTTACGTTCTCATAGAGGAAATCCTGTAACTAATTGCAATTAGATTCGTTATCATAAAGGTTGATACGAGATTACGAGGAAAAAACATCAAATGAACGGAAATAGGATGAAAGTAATGAACGCTTGCGTGCACTGAGAAAGAAAAAAAAGGTTTATCTGCCATCATGGCGGGAACTCAACAATGGCGGAATAATTCTATTTTTAAATCCTGGTCCTTCTATCCTCTTCACTTTTTTGCGTTACGTTCAAAGGGATGAACTTTAATCGGTGAAAAGGAATTTTTGTGTTTGAAATTTGCCGCATACTGATTGCTGCCTCTTGTCAGGATTTAAGATCGTGCTATGATATTGTGCAAAATCGTCCTAAATATGTACAAATTGAAATAATGTTTTTATTTCCGCACAATTTACCTATTTATATCCACAAAATCTCTTTAGAATAAAAACAAGATAAAATATGATAAAGAACACGTCAAAACAAACAGATCTGATAAAAAGAAACTCAGGTAACATTACTTTAAAATCATTTCTATGTCGGTAGCGTCAGAATCCAATCAAATGATTACTGGAAAAAAAGAAACACGAATCGTCGATTTACTTTTCACGTGTTAAGGCGCTGACAAGACCCAATTGACAAAAATAGGCTTTTCAACTCAATTTTGAGTAAATAGATAACACAGGTCTGCAATGGTTTTCCTCTCTGAGATCTGATTAACGTTTTCTATAGTTTCTGATGTGCTGATTACGAGAAAAATAATAAAAAAATTCTATCACGTCAGGATTCTTTGATATTGAATATTTAAGATTTTAACTAAAAATGTCTGAGCGCATACATTTTAAAATCTATAAAACGTCACTTAATTACTTCAGCTTAATTTTTATTGCATTTAATTAGTTTAAGACGACATAGAAATGAATGCAAATCAGTAATTTGTTAATTACTACATAATAAGTGTAAGTAATTCGCATTAACCATTTCGAAAACGGGTCATTTTGGCTTCATTTAGTAATGAGCTCATTAATACACGATGTTTAGGTGATATTGCCTAATTGTTGTTAATGTTGTTCAAAAAGGGTATAATGAAGAAAACAAAAGGTTTTTTTTGTATAAGTACCTACTCTGAATTAGAAAACTAACAGTCGAAGTGCGCATCTTGCAACCTAAACTTTAAAATGTCGTCGCGAAGTTGTTTAAACTCTTCGAATTGTTTTTGTTATATTTGCGGGAAATTCATGGTGATAAAACAACGAAACAACATTACAGACTATGTGAAAAATATTTACAAAAGTTATTTTGGACATTCTATAAGTAACCAAGACAAAACTTGGACACCTCAAAAAGTTTGTTCGACTTGTTTACTTGAACTTCGCAAGTGGTCAAAAGGACAGAAAAATAGCTTCAAAATCGTTTCGCCCATGCTATGGAGAGAGCCTAACAACCATGTTGAAGATTGCTACTTTTGTTGTTGTGACATAACTGGATACAATTCTAAAAATAAAAGTGACATAAGCTATCCAAATGTGTCATCAGTTACGCCTGCAGTTTTCGGAGATTCAGAAATGGTGCAGCCCCCGTATCCAGCTATACAAATTGAAGATTCTGCTAATGATACAAATGAACAGAATGCATCCCAATCTGATCCTGTATTTCAAGTAGATTCTAACGAGTGTCAGCTCTTTTCACAGTCAGATTTAAACGACTTGACAAGAGATTTGAATCTCCCCAAAGATGCAGCTGAGCTCCTCGGATCACGATTAAAAGAAAGAAATATGCTTGCACCTGGTACTTCATTTTCATGGTACCGTCACAGAGAAAAAGATTTCCTTCCATTCTTCGCTGAAGATCATGATTTGGTGTACTGTAAAGATATTCCTGGCTTGATGAAAATGTTCGACATTGAATACAATCCTAAGGAGTGGAGATTGTTTATTGACTCCTCAAAAAGAAGTTTAAAAGCAGTCCTTCTACATAATGGGAATACATATGCCTCACTACCTGTTGCACATTCTGTCCATTTAAAGGAATGTTATGAAAATTTGGAAAAGCTTTTAGCTACTATAGCTTACGAACATCACGGCTGGATGGTGTGTGGAGACTTGAAAATCATAAGCATGCTACTCGGCCAACAAGGTGGTTATACAAAATACCCGTGCTTTCTTTGCGAATGGGATAGCCGGGATAAACAACATCATTGGACCAAAAAGGAATGGCCTCCAAGAACTGAACTAACCCCAGGAATCAAAAACGTGCTTAAACAGAGTTTGGTTCCCAGAGAAAAAGTTTTACTGCCGCCTTTACACATCAAATTGGGTATAATGAAACAGTTTGTGAAGGCTTTAAATAAAGATGGGGAAGGTTTCAAATATCTGCATTCAGTTTTTCCATCTTTATCAGATGCTAAGTTAAAAGAAGGAATTTTTGTCGGCCCTGATATAAGAAAATTGATGTCGGAGGAAAAATTTGATCAAAAACTCAATGATGTCGAGTTACAAGCGTGGAAATCATTTAAGGAAGTGGTAAAAAACTTTTTGGGGAACAATAAAAGCTCGGACTATAAAGAAATAGTAGCCAAAATGATAACGAATTTTGGTGTAATGGGTTGTAATATGAGCGTTAAACTTCATTTTCTGAATTCGCACATTGATTACTTCCCAGAAAATCTAGGAGCCGTTAGCGAAGAACAAGGTGAAAGATTTCACCAAGATTTAAAAGAGCTTGAAGTCCGGTATCAAGGAAGATGGAATGTCAGCATGATGGCGGACTATTGTTGGTTGTTGAAGCGTGATGATCCAAACCGGAAATATAAGCGAAAATCGCACAACAGAAGCTTCCAGGAAAAAAGGACCAGGTTCCACAAATAAAATTTAAGTGTATTTTAACCCAGCAATAAGTTGTTATTACGTGTTAATAGTTTTTTAAGTTAAAAATTAAGTACTTTTTTAAATATATAATTTTTTAAGTGAAAACTTGTCTTTTTTCTCAATTTTCTATCTGTAGCTTTTTTGAAAAATCAGGAGGTGATGGAGAAAAACTAAGTACATATTCGTAATCAGCGCATCAAAATACTCCAGAATCAGCTATCAAATTCCAGAGAGGAAGTTATGACCTTCATTTTGCAGGCCTGTGTAATTGCTTCATATTTTGCAATAAATTACAAGCGTTGTATCATCGCGCTTCTCTTTCTTTTCTGTGCAATCTGACAGTGACCGCGGTTTAGGTGTTGTCAGCGTCTTAAAGCAAACGGCTTCCATTGACATAGTACATTCATCATTATTTTTTTTACTCTCATTGGAAAATGACAGTTCTTACAATATTGATGCATTGTATACTCAAGCGTATGATTGTATTTGCACACAACAGTCTTCTTCCGCATTTATATACATATAGGTAGGTACATCGTTGCATGTATTTTTATGTTGCTTTATAGCGAACATAAAAATATATCAGGTAATTGTATGTTTGTATTATTTACGATGGTCGACTGGTTTAAAAAATAATATGAATTCATAGCTTATATCTTCGATATAAGCATAGCTTATATCTTCGATATAAGCTATGAATGTCGGTTTCTGCTGTTGATAGACAAATCATGTAATAATTATTTATTGTTATTGTATTGAAAGTTGGCCTTTATCAAAATTTGAAGCCATTTTTCTGAAATAATTAGCGTAAGAAATATTCTCGTATCGATCGCACTGGCAACCCTTACCAAAACAAACATTATTTTCCGTCGGCGGTGTGTTGGCGATGTTTACGCTAATCCCGCGCTTTCAGCGCTGAATACACCACAAGTGGCTCGCTGAAAGAAGCGCAAATAGGCTGAGAGGGGCGACACTGAAGCGAACAATGTTTTATTTTTGTTGTAGATCGGAGGAGCTGTATGGTCCTCAAATTTATCACAATATGAAAACTCAATTTTTTCTATGACGAGTTTCTTCTTTGTAGTTTTTAAAATTTGTGAAAGAAAGTGCTTCGCGTTTAATCAGAAGACGTAGAAACGACTCGTTCATACCGTTGTTGGAGGCAAGGCCGCAGTTCCTAGAAAGCTATAAGATGTTATTAAAAACATGGTAATTAAGCCGCCAATTATTTAATCTGGAGACTACAGGAGGCAACTTTCCGTTTTAAAATATCGACATATCATATCAACAATAATGCCGTTAGATTTTACAATATCATCACAAGCATCTACAACCCAGTACCAAACGTAATCCTCTTCCATCCATTCGACAAACCTTAGCGTAGCACCGTAGCTATCTCCGATCGTCCCGGGGCTACGCCGCTACGGCGTAGGCGGCCTACGGCGCTACGGAGCTACATTCACGCTACGAGATTTAGGTCAGATGCTTTGACGCGTCTTAGCAAGTAGGTACTATAGGACCTATCCTTACAATATGCGATGAGGAGCTCACGTAAATAGCTTTTGTGCGCAGACTTTTGTCAGTCAGAGTATCGGTCTATGGAAACGATGATGGCGTGCACACTTGCTGAAAAATAGTCAGAGTCAATAATTTCCTAAATCAACTGAAAAAACATGGCATAAACATTTAATACTTCTACTACTATTTATTTACTTCAGTTAATGTGAAACTACATTCAACTTACGTTAAATAAATAAGCCAGGTTATTACCAACAAGTGCGCAGCAAGGGATGCCTTACACATTTACTTCATGAAAAACCCGGCAGAGAAGCAATAACCACTATCTGTAGGGTATAACATTTTATAGGTCGAGTGGCGCCCGTGTGGTGAGGGCGCTGCTTCTGTAGTCAGGGATGCCTCTTCAAACAGACTCAATGTAATTAATCTGACTGAAAATGTTGTTTCGACTACAAAGTTCATTTTAATGGTACTTGTAAAGGTACGGAATAAAAGCAAAAGAGACCAGACATTTTGTAACTAATTGTTTATAATAATTAATTAGCCTTTTTCTTTGATAATGAGGTTAATTTGCAAACAAAAACACAGTGGCGTGCCTAGGGTTTCAAAATAACGCAAGCCCAATAAAATTTTAACCGATTTCAAAAAAAGAAAGTTCAGTTTTCGACTGAGTATGTAGGTACCTACGTATCTACGTATGTATCATCGCAATTTTCTCATAAACTACTGGTTAGGTACAATAAATTCTCTATCGAGCATTTTAGTAAGGCTTTTGGGCTTATATGAAGGTACCGCCACTGCAGAAACACAACTTAGACATATTTACCTATACGGGCAAGTGAAATTACAAAAACTCTGCTCAGTAGCGGCCCGGAATTAGTATTTGCGCCTGGTTGATGTTAGGGGCGCCCTATTACATGGGACTTAAACAACTGGCGAAATGTGGGTGTACTCTAGTTACAGCTACCTGCCTTTCGAGGATTACAGGCATAATGTTACCTATGTGGAATTACAAATAAATGATAAACGATGTTTAAAACAAACATATAAATAAAACATTAAAACTATAAATAAAATGACACGGGCAACCCTATCTAAAACCTTTTCTAACCCATTATAGGTCAAGAAGGCGTCAGACTGCGAAGAAGAATTCTAATTTAATTCATTGAACCCATTTATACGCGTAATCCGGTCGCTACGCTAAAAGGAATCGAATAAATGATGACGACAGATGGCGCTATTAACAGAGAATTATAAATGGCGAATTGTAGGCAAAAGTTTCGCCATAATATTTTTTTTTCTTTGAATATTTGTACATAAATCTTAGAAAGTGTACGCAGCGATTCTGTAGACGTAAAAGTAGTTTTTCTACTCTTAACTGAAGCTCTGAGAGGTTCTGAATATCGATGCTTATTATTTTAAGCCTATAACTAAAATAAGTAATTTTACCTACATACATTTTTCCAAAGAGACTTCCCTTTCATGTACACATTTCTTCTCAAATAATTAGATGGGAAATGTCGACTCCATCTAGCTTATTTTATTTTTAAATATACAGGGTGGAATTTTGTAATGCCACCTGGAGGGAAAGTACTCTTAATACTGCAGATAGAAAGTTTTACTCAAAGGAAACATTCCTTAATTTTTGAATAGAAAGCAAACTGCATTCAAAGATTTTCGAAAATTCTCTTCTCCCACACCCGGGAATCGAACCGGCTAAAATGTGAAAAAATTATACCCTGTACTTTTATTGCATCGATCGTTAGGGTCAATTATAAGGATGAAATCTCTCTAACAAACATGATAAATTAAATGAAAGAAAAACCAGGAAATCTGAAGTTACAAATTCAATGAGTCAAGTTAAAGCTCTTTAACTAACATCCATATTTTGTAATGCAGACTCCTTTGCGACATACTCGTAGCTGCGTGTATGAGGTAATTTAAATATGGAATGTTAGATTAAAATTTGAAAATTAGATTGTCATAGTTGTTATTCACATTTGATTGTTTTTACAACTCATTTCACATTTTGTCTCACGGTGAAAATGGCTTATCAAGAACAGTTTGATTTAATGGAAGCTTATTTTTTAAATAACAAAAACGTGAATCTAGCTCTGCGGTGGTATGGAGAGAGATATCAAGACCGACAGGCACCAACTCGGTTCGTATTGAAAAGAATGGTAGAAAATTTAAAGAATACGGGTGGTTTCAAGAAGAGACGGCAAACTATTCAGCAAAACTATTTCGATTTTGAACTAGATGTTTTAACATACTTTGAATCATTTCCAAAGGCTTCAAGTAGAGATGCTGCCGATGAATTAGGAACAACCCACACTCGCGTACTTAAAGTGCTGAAAAAGTATAAGTATAAATGCTATCGTGAAGGTCGGTTGGTGCAAAAGTTGCATATTGGGGATCGTGACAGACGATTACAATTTTGTGAAAACATGCTTGGAGAAATTGACCGAAACCCTAATTTTTTAAGTAACATTGTATGGTCTGACGAAACCAACTTCAGCAATAATGGCATGTACAATCGCCGCAATAACCATTATTGGTCTCGAGTGAATCCTGTTCGTGTTCATGAAACTAACAATGAAGTAAGATTTTCTTTCAACGTTTGGTGCGGAATTATGAGAAATAATGTAGTGTTAGTCCACGTGTACGAAGGTCATTTAAACACTGTCAAGTATATTGAAATACTGGATCTCTTAAGAAACGACTTAAATGGTTTCCCCGAGGAAGAGCGAAACCAAATAATTCTACAGCAAGATGGTGCTCCAGCACATAACAGCAGAATCACTACTGCCTACATTAATAACAATTTTAAAACCTGGATTGGTACAAACGGCACAATCAGATGGCCTGCGAGATCGCCAGATCTCACCCCATTAGATTTTTTTTTGTGGGGATATGTAAAAAATCAAATTTACTTGAAATCTTATGCAAATGACAACGAGTTGAGAGTTGAAGTTCAGAATACGATTTATAATATTCACCACAACACTTTATTAAAGGTTACTAGAAATGAATTCGTTAAAAGAATAAATTTGTGTATCCAAGAGAATGGAGCCCATTTCGAGCAACTAATTAGTTAGTTTACCATTTTTTGTAAATAATTAAATTAATTTAAGATTTCCGGGTTTTCCTTTCATTTAATTTATGTTTGTTTGTGAGATTTCATCCTTATAATTGATCCTAACGATCGATGCAATAAAAGTGCAGGGTATATTTTTTTCAGATTTTAGCCGGTTCGATTCCCGGGTGTGGGAGAAGAGAATTTTCGAAAATCTTTGAATGCAGTTTGCTTTCTATTCAAAAATAAAGGAATGTTTCCTTTGAGTAAAACTTTCTATCTGCAGTATTAAGAGTACTTTCCCTCCAGGTGGCATTACAAAATTCCACCCTGTATAATATATATGAATACACTGGCATGTAAAAGTGTGTAAGGCATGACCTTTCAATTCATATGTACTTTCTAAGTGTATCTTGGACATCAGTGACATTGGTGAAGGAAAACATCACCTGGACTTTTAGTTAATATAAGTCTTAAGGCGCTGACAAGACCCAATTGACGAAAATAGGCTTCCCTTAAGAAAAAAAAATTGCCAAATCTGTATAGTTTGTAGAAACGGAAAAAATATATGTTAATTTTGAACATATTTCCCAGAACTTGGTTGTTACCAAAACACGTTTTGAAAAAAAAAAAATCTCGATACAAACTAACGTTAAACTATCCTATTAATATAATAATAAGTTATAATTCAAAATATCTGTATTAAATATCAACATACGTTACGTATTTAATTAATAACAAGAACGTCTTATTTGAACGCAGAACTTGTTTTTTTTTTATTTTCGATTACTCAACTCAATTTTGAGTAAATAGATAATTGCTTCATATTTTGAAATAAATTACAAGCGTTGTGTCATCGCGCTTCTCTTTCTTTTCTATGCAATCTGACAGTGATCGCGGTTTAGGTGTTGTCAGCGTCTTAAATTCGTCGAATTCTGGAATTTCGTTCCTTCTCTGTATGAGCGAACCCTGCAGTGGGACAAGAATAGGCTAGTATTATCCTTATATTGCTATATTTCTACGCTACCCACTCCCAAACCCATAACACAGAAGCAGTATAAACAAAATTAGTTACAAAACTGTGCCACAACATAATTTTCATTTACCAAAATGATGATTGCTTTACATACACCGACTCACGTAAACCTTATTTACTTGGTCGGCAGCTCGTATTAAATTCACAACGTTTGTTACAGAGGGTGTGAGCATAACCGACGCCATTTTAACACAACATGAGCGCGCGCAGCTTATGGTAAGTTTACATTCAGTTGTTGCGTAATACTTTATTACTCACAGAATGTGCTCGTAAACTGGGGAATATTTAGAGGAAATACAGTGGAAAATGTGCTGTTTATCGCTATGTGTTTGCTGGGTGGTAAGGCTGAAACACACTTCCCAGCAAAGCAAACAGCCTTACCTAATATATGTATTTTCTGTCGAAAGATATCTTCGATGTTATGACAGGCATGAGGGTAGTTTTTCTTTTATCCTGAAGTAGCATGTCTTAAAACAAAAGCTTGTTTACTAGTTACTACCGCGGAACGAGGGAACACACCTCATACGTAAAGAGAACCTGATATGACTCCGACAATAGGTAGAATCAATAACGTACAATTCGTCGTAATAATATATTTGACATCGAGCAAAAATATTCGATTTGAAGTCGAGTCAAATTCTAAGTTATTGAGCTTAATACCATATCAATTTGTGCCATTCGAACAGCGATAACATCACCCCACTCTGTGTGGGATCTAATACTATTATTATCAATCAAAATTGGCGGCGCGTTCATGATCTCTCTACCTTTAAAATCACAATATATGAAAAAAATATTTTAAAATCGCAAGCTATAAATAAAAATATGTTAATAGGATTCCAAGCTCGAAGCTCCCGGGACTACGATAATCACCGATAATTCGAAGTAAATCAGATTACATTCTGAACCGAGACTTGAAAAGGGAAAATACATTATAGATGCGGGCTCTGATAAATCCGCTCCGATAGCGGACAATTTTCCACATACTTTAGGCACAGCTTCGAATTTAGCTGCTGATATCTTTCGTTAGGATTTCGTGGCAGAGAGGCTATTTTTTATGAAATAAAGTGGTTTTTATTAGTAGTTTCGGTAGAAGGCGATATTTGACTTCAAAGATAAGATAAGATATTTATTTCGCAAATATGGGTACAAAACACGGTGACCTAAAAAAATATAATTAGAAACAGCCATATTTAACCAGAAGGCATGCAAAAGTACAAAAATACACGAAATATGCTAAGTAAATAATAATAAAGATATACAATGTCAATATAAAGATTGATTAGCTATAATTACAATTTAATTATGAAGTGCTTCAATAGTTATTTGTATTACACACAATTATTTTGCAGTCAACTTATTTCATATTGGAATTAAATTAACACACTATAATAGGCGTTGTCTACTAAAAAAAAACGAAGTTTTCTTTTAAATAATGTCAAGTTTAATTCTTTCCAACTCCTCGGTAATTTATTATAAATGGCTGGCGCCATTTAGCAGACACTTTTGCGCATTAAAGTCGTTCTGGCACTAGGGAGACATAGCCTACTATTATCACGCCTATTTCATGGAAATACGTCAGCTATGCGGTCAAAACGATCAGGGTTCATCTTTACAAACACAGCTATTTCTAAAACAAAACCGATTAAAATTACATAAAATATTTTCAAAAGCCTATTTTCGAAAATTGTAAAAGGCAATAAAGATAAAGAAGGGAATCGGTTCATCACATCTGTCTGATATAGAAGCTACATTGAACTAACGCCAAGTGCTCCATCAAGCGGTAAGCTGGAATGGGCAATGTTGAAGCAATAAGTCACTGTTAAGTCTCGTTACTCGACTAACTAAACAAACCATGTTAGAACTAAGTTAACCACATGTTACTTGCATAGTTCCATGTTAGTTATCGGAAAATTCATACAAGGAATTGATAGCACTTAAGCAATAAATGGTCCTATTCAAAAACCACGTCTAAATCTTTGAAAAGTAAAACCTACTTACTTACTTGATGAAATAAAAAAATCGTTTCTGTACCAAATTCCGAATTCAAAGGCACTTGGAATTATGTAAGCGAATAAGTGTAACAGGCTTAATCCTAACTGAGTTAATAAATTCGAGCTACTCGTTATTGCCAGATATAAATTAGTATTCAGTCGGCGCTGCGACGTTTTACAGCTTAAATTCGAAAGCCTATGTATATACTAGTGGAACTAGGTTTATAAGGCTACTCATTCTCTAGTACCTACATCGCTTTTATATTGTCGTTGTATACATTAGAAGGTTAGATTCTTACTCTAAATACTTCTTCGCATCAGCATTTTACGAAACGACCGTGATCCCTTCTGCTAACGCGAAAATACTGACGTATAGCAACGTGAAGAGGCATTTTCAACAATAGATTTCACCCGGCTGACATAACTTAAATGAATGCTTGCTTAATTAACTACTATTAATGCTTAATTAACTGACATAACTTAAATTACTGCTTTCTTAATTAAAGACTTCTTAATTTTGACAGTAACAATATGCTATTTCCAACACAAACCTGTTAGAGCGACAAACGTAATCACTATGACTAAACAAACTTTAAAAACGTCAATAAACTTCACGCTCAAAATACATTTTAAGCTCTAAACCCCGAAAGCTACTGCGACTGAGGAGATTAACCTTAGTTATCGCGGATTTGCGTCCAGCACCTGCGCCTACGCGACAGATTAGCAGCAGCCAGGAGCCACGTAATCCCCAGTGCTTTTAACATGTGGACATTCATTTGTGTCCTTCATACATTTTGAGGAATTACTTCAAGTGTAATAATGAAGGTAGTCAAAAAATGTTAAGATGTGTCCTAATAGAGATCCTAATGCTACGGCTACATTGTGGCGCGAACTACAATTCGCGCGCTCTCTGTTGTACAGCGAGACGTCGACCGATGTGCAAGAGAAGCGCGCGAAAAGGACTTCGCGTTATCGCGACAATGTAGCCCCAGCATAATAGTGAGTAGATACACATATAGTATGCTCACCATTAATCATCTTAAGGCCTGCGCCCTCCGCCCCTTAGGATATCTAAAGTTTGTCCAAAGCTTGTATTGAGGTACATGTTTTAAGAACACTTTTCTTTAAACTGTGGTATTAATATTGTAGTTGAAAAACATGTTCTCCCATACATCAATATAGGTCACGATCAATTCTCCAATTGCAAATGTAAGTTTGTAATAGCAAAACATTTTTTTGATGTGATAAAACTACAAATTGACAACTTTTTCATTGACTGTGCTGTGAGACCTTGCTTCTTGCTAAATTTCATAATTTTAGGTCAACGGCAAGTACCCTATAGGTTTTGGTTTATTTGCGAGCATCAAAATATGTCGCATAAATGGCCGTATTTTTTTATTGCGTTGACTTACAAGCTTGATTTTTTTAGAGCTCCAAGGGGCCGTAAACTTGGATCTACGGTCGGTAAATTAATATCAAATACGTAGGTATTTCATATTAATTTAAATTTGATACCTCAATGCGTTCCTGAGAAAAAGGGTCTTGACAGACTGACGGACAACAAAGTGATCCTATAAAGGTTCCGCTTTTTTTCGTTTGAGGTACGGCACCCTAAAAACGAATAAACGTAAATGGAAGTGATAGCCCTAATGAACAATTAATCAAATGCTTTCTCTTACCAACATAAAAACGACTACAAAGAAAATAAAAAACATAAATTAATCGCTAAAACAACAAATTACCAAGTTTAGTTATGTCAGATCGTTATCTATGTCCTGGTAACAAATGGCTGCGTATTTGTTAAAAGGCCACTGGCCGCTCGGAGGCCTACGTCTCTGGCCCCCGATGTGTTGAATAGGGACCTACCAACTCTACCCTTATTCGTTACTGTGACACTGGACACTGACAAGCTTGATTAAAAAAGGATTTTTGTTTGTAAATGGGTCATTTTTTAGGAGCGCTAAGGATTATTTAAATCTCGGAGGGAAATTGAAATGTAGGAATTTTCGGCTGAATCCAAAGTTGAAGGACTGATTAAGCGTTATTTCAAACTTTTGTGATGTTCTTTATTTGTATATTATTCATTTCTTTAAAAACTACTATACTAAAATGTCTTTCTAGATTTTAAACAGGAAAAAGTTTATTTTCACACACTGAAATTCATATTCAATAACTATTCCAATATAAACTTTTATCAGATCGATTAAGAGCACTAAAACATTCCCACTGCGAACTCTAATAAAAAAATACAGAATGGTCGCCATTTTTGATACGAGTACCTAACCGCTGAACTTCCAACAGAATTTAGACTCAAAATTCATAGCACTAGAGTTGAATTTCCCTTTGGTTATAGTTCTGTATGTCCTGGTTTACAGTGCATTTTGCATTAATTTCCCTGGACGCTCCGTGGAACTAGGACGGTAGGTTATAGCTCAGAAATTACGTATTAGGGCCACAAAGTAGACTAATACATAACAAATAGCCCCTGGACGGCTATTTGCTTACGAAGTTTCGCTGAGCTGTAAACTAGAGGCCGGCCATGTTGATTTGCAACTAAAATGGCGGTGTTACCATATCAAGAGACAATTATCCAAAAGATTTTCTTAAAACAGATATTTAATTGAGCTGCACCTTCTTTAAGACCATATTCTTGCAGTATTTTTCAGTAGTCATTACAGATAGTTGTAAAGAAAATTATTCTTGGTACAATACGGTACCTTCCAACTGACACAAATTACTTATCTCTGTAAATTTAATTTACACATTCTGTTGTTCTTTAAATTCCTTTTATTTAAAACCACATCATTCAGTAAATGATCCCGCGTTAAATGTAAATGTTGAATGTAAATACGGCGCATTTATCGTGTAAGCAAAGCCCAGGCTTGGCACTTGGCGAGCTGCCAACTTGTATAGCACCTTTCTTTTGGTGGCTTGTTAGGGCTGCCAGGCCTTAGAGCGATATATTTGGCTTAGGAACACTTAGGTCCGGTTTAGTAAGTTTGGATCCCGTTGTTACCTTAGTGTAACTATGTTTTTTGCTAAACGAGAATCGGACAGAAGGACCAAATAAGTCCTTATCTTAAAAATAAAGATTTGTGTGTTAATTTTCCGTTTCCTCTTTTGAACAGTAATATTTAATAAATAACACTTATACATTTGGCCAATGGAAGCTTTGAAAATAACATAGTAAACAATTTAGTAACAGTTATACTTCCGTCTCTTCAAACTTTTCCTGGTGTTGTACTGCCAGCCCACGGAGCAAATACAAAGTGCCAGCCCTACTGTTGGTAACAATCGCGTTAGGCGACACTCGATGCTGAGTTTGAATCGATTGTTACATAACGAGTCCTTCTTCCAGTTGATCGGTTTTATATTTGGAGGAGACTAGCTGGTTATATAATATTTCCAATGGAATTCTGGGATAGTGGTATACTGAAACATTCTTCGGAATCTTTTACTATCCGATCAAATGGAAAAATAAGTCACTGCTACTTCAGGAAGATTTGCACACTTCCTAAAAAGATCTATGTATTGTTGCCCAAGAATTACACAAAATAGAAGCATCATAGTTTCTCGTGAAAAGAGACGAAATAAATACTTTCATTCACAAAATTAGAGACAGTAATGAAAAACGCTTTTGAATTGTGCTAGAGGCCCAGAAAACCCTTATTTCACAACCTATACCATTTACGTATTGGCTTCCAATAGCCAATTAGAATCGACATCAACTTTAATTCACATTTCAACAAAAAAAGAACAGGCAATAAATCTTCCAATTGCAGACCATTACCAGGTCTGCCACTAACCGCTCCTGGTGTGCCAATCACTGAGCAGTTATATCGCCGGCTTGATTCCATTCACTCCCTAGGGCCCGTTCACTCCGCTCGTCAGTAATGGCGGCGAACGAATGAGCTATGTTCTACTCCATCTGTCGGGAGCGGTCGGGAAATGTAATTATTTATTCAGAGAATACCCTAACATTTTTGCACCTTTACGGAAAATGTTGCTGTTATGAATTGCAAAGGTGGTATATAACACTTTCACAGAATTGGTCAACATACATAATACTATGTTGAAACATATGTCCAGTGTTCTGCGATAGATTGATTAAATATGGAATAGGCAGTGTACTGAAGCTGTTGGGATAATAAATAGGATGTCTGAAAAAAAAAATGGTAGATATGTCATTGACTTGGGTGAGAACCTCAATATTTTCTCGAGGTATCAAATAGAACGAGGTTAGACCATTAATCATTTGTTGTGGGTATTTTTGTTACAAAAAGGTAGAATATGTCTGTGTGACCTATACAGACTTTCTGAAGGTTCTGTGGATCTTTACGACATTAATTTTCTGGGGCCTATCCAATATATTAGAATTGGGCCAAAGGTAATGATAAAACCCCGGAGTCTGGATTTGTGCTCCATTGTTGGCAATAGGCTCGCTCCCTGTTATATGGGACTTAAACATAACTGGCGAAATGTAGGTGTACCTCTGCCTAACCCTTTCGGGATTGCAGGCGTGATGAGAGAATTTTACAGGAAATGGGACTGCAGTAACTTATGGACACAAACGACGAAACTTAAACCTAAACAAAAACATTCTTGATAACTAAACCGCGGATCATTATTATGTATCAATAGTAACATTCATTGCCTTATTTTATTATTTACTACAACCATAGTAAGCGTTTGTGAGTCCACAAGGCGAGCTACTCGCCTCTGAACTGGCGCTGAAGTGACCACAATGGTGTCGAGTGCGAGCCAGTACGAAGGGAGTGCTGTGTAATTGGAGCGAGTCAAGTCGGCCCGTGAGTAAAGTCGCACTAGCTAGTAACTTTATTTTATTTTTATGTTGGTATGAAAACTGTATATTTTTAGTTTCGTTCATGCGGAAAGTAAATGAATGGCTTGCATATCTACTCCCGAAACTTTCCTGTAAAATGATCCAATATTAAATATAAAAAAATAAAGAAAGGAAAGGCAAGAAGTTACAACGCGTCAGTCGATAACAAACTGACCACGTTTTTGTCCATTTTGACTTTCTCAATCAAAATATACTTATTCTACATGTGCGTGCTTCGTCATTAGACGACGATTATTTATGTTAAAAGTTAAATCTCATATATGTAGGTGAACTGTATCAAGTTCTTATGAGAAAAAAAAAAAAATAAAGAATCTTAAAAGAAGAAGATTTAGATTCTTTAAATCTAAACCTATACTTAACCTAAAACAAAATATTTTATTTCACATAAACCTACGCGGGCACTTATGAACGTCAAAAGCTAGGTGCACTGTTCAAATTGGCCGTTTCCTATGGGGAAGAGCCGGCAAGAAACTCTACGGTTACTCTTATAAAAATAATTGGTTTTTACAATGATTTCAAATTTGTGTTAATAGAATGTATGTAATGTAATGTAATGTTAATGGTATGGGAGGACAGTGTAGGTCTGGCAACAAGTAGGTACCAGGAACTTAACAAAAAATAAATGGTCTACAAATCTACAGTTATACAATATCAGTTTTACCAAAAAACAATACCTATTTATAACTCACAGCACACCTCTAGCTCTACCTACAGCCACACCTCTGCCAACCCTTCGGGGAAACAAGGCGAAATGCTATGCAATACCTATAACTCGGTTACATAGGTAGGTGTACTTTCCAGCAACCCATTTCAAAATGTGAGAATAATTCCACATGGAAATATGAAACGTATCTAACGTGGTTATGTGCGCTGGTTCCCACTTGACATTTATATGACATCTGCGGTCCAGCCGCCTGTGAACCCTCGACGACTGTAAATTAGCTTTTAAATTAAAATTTAACGCGTCTGCGATGTCTCCGGCTTCTAAGCTGATGTGAGTTAGAAATATATGGTTGGTTAATTATGTTCGTTACATTTTTTTAAGTGTCTGCCCAAATTTTTATTGGTAGCCAAAGCACCTACCTGCTGATATAATGTACTGCTGATGTAATCTTAATTATTAAATAGGGAGCTTTATTAAGTTCACATAATTTTATCAATTTGGACCTAACCCTAAATAAATACAGTTTGCACTATTTCTACCTACCTCTACCTAAATAAATAAATCTGAACACAGGTTCACAATTGCAGTGCTTGCTTTAAATGAGTGATATCAATTAAAGCTTTTTTTTTTGAGTGGGAAATTATCAAATAACTTCTCCCGCTCTGGGCGGAGCGGGAGGGTGTGTCAGACTCTTACTGACTAAAACCCACCCATATTCCTTCCGTTGCCTGTGTTGCGGGGGCCTCGGTAACCCTTTTTGACTGCAGCGCGACCCCGGCAGGCATAGGCCCTAGTGGACCCCTACACTTGTGCTGACATCTATTTTAGGCGCGCGTGGAACACAACGCGCCGTCGACCCGGGCCTGGTCCTTATCGGACGGCGAGCTACCCATTGCTCACAGTCCGCAAGCCCGCGCCTACGGTGCGCGGTGACCGGAAATCCGCCCGGGATTCCCGACGCGCAGGACGTCTCCTGCGGCGGATCAATTGAAGCTTAGTCGATTGTTTGACTGACTCCGACAAATATTATTATGCAATTTGGATTAGGAAAGTTAACGGGAGTCCCGAGCAATCACTACTATAGCAGAGTCAAGTACTCATTCATATCTAAATCTCACCTTTACTATAAATACCTATACTAATATAACCTTATTCATTCCCATATGAAATATAAAGTAATATAAACATGAATTATTCCACTTTGCCCCACCCAACCGCCCCACTGGTGGGGCAGATTCCACTAGTCTAAAACCTTGCTGGATTCTGGCCCACTAGACCTTTTTTTTTTTGGATGGGAAATCATCAAATAACTTCTCCCGCTCTAGGCGGAGAGGGAGGGTATGTCAGACTCTTACTGACTATAACCCACCCTTATTCCTTCCTGTTGCCTGTGTTGCCAGGGACCTCGGTGACCCTTTAGTACCTTCCCGCGACCGCGGCAGGCATCGGCCCTAGTGGACCCTTACATTTGTGCTGACGACATCTCTTTGAGGCGCGCGTGGAATACAACGCGCCGTCGACCCGGGCCTGGTCCTTACCGGACGGTGAGCTGCCCATTGCTCACCGTCCGCAAGCCCGCGCATACGGTGGCCGGAAATCTGCCCGGGATTCCCGACGCCCAGGGCGTCTCCTGCGGCGGCTAGGGGCGAGAGGGCGCGAAATTTGCCTTTCTCGCAACCATCCCGCCTCCTTCTTGGCGAGCATTACTGCTTCGCAGAAGGAGGTGACGGCTGCCCAGTGCCCATGCCCTCTCGCTCCGTACCATGGCCTGAACCAGGGCCGGACGCGAGAGATCTCTGCCGCCGATCGCCTCCACGAGGACATGGCGGTGCTCTGCCCAAGCCGGGCAGACCTCCACCGTGTCCTCCGGGCGATCCACACAGTGGTGACACCCGGGCGATTCCTCCCGCGGCCCACCAGGGTTGGCCTCAGAATCTGTGTAGGTAGATATGCTTGCAACTTATATTTGTTTGGCAAAAAAAGAAATGTATATCTAAGTAAAATTTATATAAGGTGTCGTTTTGTATCCACGTCAAATTCAAGGAGTTAACTATGCTAATGATTCCCGACACGAATCAATAATAAAATAAGTAGGTAAGTTTTTTTCAAATTTTCGGAAATCGGCATTTGTGGGACACCGGATGACCGGACACGCATGTTAAAACGCGGCCCGTGTGATTGCCGCGCTTTGACCGCCGCACTGTGACTGCCCTTTTACACACACACTACCGCATACGCAACGGGGTGATTCTCTTCTGTGAAAGTGGTGTATTCTAAAATACTGTCAAACTTAAATAACTAAAAAAACAAGTATGTATTAATTATTGAGTAGGTATCGTAATTTTATTTGATTATATGTCTCTCATAGCAGCCTCCTGAAATTTGACGAGGATGCAAAACGACACCTTGTATATAAATCTATTTAAAAAAAATCAATTGCTGTTCGTTTGTCTCGCTAAAACTCGAAAACGGCTAGGCCGATTTTAGTTTTGAAATGTTTGTAGTCCAGATAAGGTTTAAAAGGTGAGAAAATATAAATCAATTGCAGTGAAAGTAGTAACTATCAACTTATCAAAAAGTTGCGTTAATTCACAATAGTATTTGGTTGAAATAGGTTAGGTAGGTCTCTACCTACCTAACCTATTTCAACCAAATAGAGGATAGAGAAGAGAGCGTAAGAATAGTTTATCATAAGAAAGTTTCACTATTGCGACTAAAAAAGAAGATTTAATCGCTGTAAAAGCGGGTACTCATCGTTCACAGCTTCCCCTATATAGTGATTTGGTCGCACGATTCAGTGCGTAGCGAATCGGCTCAGTAGCGCCGCTATATCGCTAGTGTGTATTCAGTGTTATTATAAACAGCTACGTATGTGCATTACAGGGTAAATGATACGATTAGCAGCGCCACACAATCAGGCTCGCACCTGCTTGCGTAAGCACATTGTAACGTTACTGATTTGAAAACGAGCAAGGATGCTGGGAATTTTCCATTCAAATGTTTATGTATGCTTACGCTATGACCTTTTAAGATGATCATCGAAATCGCAGGTCCTAGGTCCTCCTCTGCACTTGTGCGTAAAATTGTAATAATTAAATCGTAGACATACCGAAACAGACTATTCCTAATTCCTAGATTTATTAAATGATTAGGCATAAACTTACTAATGTTACTTCAAGTTCAATGTCTCTCAACGCGAGCCCTCTCGCTCAAACATTTGGCGAAACATTTCTCATTTAAACTTGTCTATTGTTATTCAGATCTTAATAAACACAGAGTAAATTCAGCTAGACTTCATCTTGTGCCATTGTGTGAATGCCCGAACCACGATCGGCGATATAGCCCCAATGTCTGGGTATTTGCTCTGTTAGCATGGCGTGAAACGCCATCTTGGGATTTTGACACTTCAATAATAGAAACTCCGATTTGAAACTAACTCCTAGTCAAATGTAAGAACTGAACCACCATGTCGACATATTTATGTATACCAGTAAATCTATACTTAATGATTGTATGAAATGTGTTCGTGGTTTGCTGTTCGCTTTGGTGTAAACAGAACTGTAAGCACAGAAAGCAATTGTTATATAAATAAATAAACTGAAGTTAGACAGCTTAAAAATCTTTTAACTTGTAACATTTTATTACCTAACCATGCAAATAAGCTTTTAGCATAAAATGTAAAACCGCCCTTCGATTTCACCTTGCAAGGTTTAATCGATATTAAGTACCTATATATCAGCGACCTACTCTGAAAGTGACACCAGATTCGTGTGAATAGGTTCACAGTTCACTGGCCACCCTCAGAACACGCCCTGAAAGGACTCGTCTCACCTTTCCAAACCTATAATCACGCCCACGCCACATATATACAAAATTTGAAGTTTGCAGCCCCCAAAATTGCTGAATCGTTTAAATTCACTGAGGTTTCACTTTTATAGGTGAATTGTGGGTGTTCAAAGGATAATAATGCATGATACTTATTAAAACTTTTTGAACTCATTACAAATTCAATTTGAACGCTAAATTATTTTTTTCGCAGAGACATAAATCGTTTTTAGTTGTTTTTTTTTATGAAAGCTATATATTCATTCGTCAAAATACTTGTTTTGCCCAACAAAATTAAACGCGGTGTTTCAAATCCAAGCGGGCGACGTTTATAAATGAAGATTGATAGCTTACAAGAAAAAGAACGTCTATCACTTTGTCCACGTAGTATGAGGATAATACTAGCAGCTTCTACCAGTTTTCTTTATAGAGGAAGATATTGTTCGTTTTATTGGGGTCAGCAAGAACTGGTACGGCAAGACCGTACAATTTTATCTAGAACCCGCTAGCAACACCTAGAACTGATCATTACTAATATTTCCAACTAAGCTACGTTCATTAGGTCGTCCATGAAAATTCGGATTCGGAAGTCAACTCGCATATTTCAATTAGACCATTTAAAGGCATTTTGGAACGTCACAACCGACCGTCTGTTATATTTCAATTATTTTAAAACATAACCAATGTATTTTCCTTGTCAACAGACGTAATTGTCTGGTCTCCCAGCCGCCGCGCTACCAACCCTGAGTGAGTGAAGCCGTGTGCGCCGACGCTGTGGACAATAAGCGCGCGCAATATATGGACTGCGCCCGCGCACTCTGTACACACATTCACGAAAAGTAAGTTTACACTCTACTCTATTTATGTAGGTAAGCCAACAATTGTTTACACAATACATTTAAAATAATTTCCTTAATAGTAAGTTTATAAGTACAACAATTACTTACATGCTAACACAACATGCACCATTTATTGTTTTACGTAATATTACAAAGCCACAAAGGAAATTTACAATTAAAGATACTTAATTTTTGGTAATTCACGCGTAACAATAAATAATGATAATACAAAAACATTCTAAATAATAAAAAAAAAACCGATTGATAACATTAACAAATAAAAATAACAAAAATTAATATATAGAAAATTAAAGTTAACATTCAGCGGGATCATTGGTCGAATAGTGCTGAATAATTATTTTATAAAATTTTCCTATGCTGTCATGACGTATATCAGTAAGATCACTGCAACTTAGAAAACTTGAGATTTTTACACGTCAAATCAGTGAGCTAGAGTTACGTTCAGCGCAAGGGTGGGTATAGTGGTGGTTATGCAAATCCAATACTGTGTAATTACAGATTTTATGGTGCCCAACACCATAAAATCGGTAATTTATTCCTTTCACTCTTTCTGTTACTACAATAGTTTTTTACTATGTAGTAACAGAAATGTAGTTTAATTACTATGTAGTTTTATACTGTCAAGGCCTGATCGATTTTTCGCATAGTGCATAAAGTTAAAATGGGAAAGCGAAAATGGTCCATCCAAAAACATCCCGGTGATCTCGCAACTTTTTGCTAATATTGGCATTACGAAGTTCAGTAGCGTTGAACATCCTGGCTGCCGTGTATTCAATTGTAAAGCTTGCACCACTGATCAACCATCCAAAATTCAATACTCTTGTGCCAAGAGTATTAAAACTTTAATAAGCAATTGCTCCTTTGTGCGCTTCAGAGCCGGACGGCATCATCGTGACAAAAATGTAATATTTATATTATGTATCTCGGAAAAGGGGAGTGCAATGCATTTTCAGAAGATCTTAACAAGAAGTTTTTATGCTGTTTTGGAAGCTATCCAATAAGCCGACGCACTAACGCTTTCTGTGCACTCACAACATATTCTATACTTTAAAACCTCGGATTGGTGGATTCTCTAGGGTTCCTTTATGTAAGGGTGATTAGAAAGCATCTGTGTCGCTAAGGGCTGGAAACTGTTATACATATATATCTCGTGTCTCCCAAGGTAGGGGTGGTCCATGCCCCACGCGGCGCTACCAGCCTCCGCCATGTCGGCCCCGGCGCGCCATCCTCACTTCTACACCGTCGAGGTCGGCGACACACGCTTCACCATACTCAAGCGTTACCAGAACTTGAAGCCCATCGGATCCGGAGCACAGGGAATAGTATGGTAAGTCTCTTTCACAACTACGACCATAATGTCTGCCTCTATTAGTTTTGACGCTCGAATTAGTAACTTTTATAGCGAAACTTTTTATTTTGATATTTTGATGCTATAGTGCTACAATAATCTTTTAGCGCTTGAATGACATTAATATGGGTCAACCTTGTTAAACATTCGTGAAATTGTATTGTAAAAATATAAGTTGAAAAAAAAAGATGGCGGCTTTAGTTCCGATTCTGGCCACGCGTCAAAGATCCTTGTACAACTGTAGTACCGTTTCAGTAAAACCTTTTAATTTTGACGCTGCTTAAAGAAACTTTTAGAAAAAGTTTTTGTGTTATTGCTGTTACAGCAAAAAACCCTTTTCATATTGATTATTCTGCTTCAAGAATCAGTGACATTTTGATTCCAATTAGAAATAAAGGTACCTAATAAAGTTAACATTGTTCGGTGTACATAGAAAGTTCAATCTAAGCTAAGATTTACGAATGATATCGTTTAGTTTCGATTAAAGCTCTGCTAAGCATTCTGAATAAAACTGTTTTAGTCTGTTTTACAAAATTACACGGATAGGGTGTTCATTTAAATCTCAAGTTAATTCCTCAAGAAAATCTTGGCAAGATTGACAGTTCTTCGAAAGTTGAGAATTTCGGAAAACCATCCCAAGAGGTACCGAGCGCTGTAAGTTTTCTAATTAGAGGGCTAAACATTTCTCATACTTTGGAATTAAGTAATTCTCGGTATAATTATTTCATTAACTTGGCACTTACGCAACATGATAAAATGTTCGCGCAATTTCAGTTATCGCTAATTATACATTTATGAAACATTCAGGCTTCATATCACTGTATTTATAATCAAGTCTGGTATTTCCCTTAAGGCTTCGCTTTGTTCTACAAATGCATAATGTCTAAGGACCTATCTCATATTTTCTTTTTATAGGAACAGACGTTACTAAACAAAGACTTTTCTAGTCTATTACTGTCTCTCAAAACGATCCTATTATTTCCAACACGCGTGCCTATCCTAGAACTTTTCAGAACTTCTCTGCACGTGCAAACATTTTCATCACTACATCTATAAATAGCAACTTTATAACTATAATGAGCAAGTGAAATATTATTTCCAACATTAGCACGCAAAAGCGTGATTAACTAACGCATCCCTGTTTGCACGCACACACGCATGAATTGCACACCAAACTTTTATACAACACGTAATGTTACGCACTGTAGTGGCTTGTCAATGTGGGCGTAGCCAGATTATAAGCTACACATGGCAGCACATCTACAGTTATGCCTTAACTTTGCTATTCTCCTTTCCACTGCGAAGATACTAGCTCGCTTCTCCCTCTCGTTCCTGACCTGAAATTCCCTTCATCTTATGCAATGTTTAAAGGCATGACTGTATCGTACTATTTCTTTAGACCAAGATCCAGAATTTAAATATCATCTGCCCGGCTCTGGTTACGCCCACAGTCACCAATATAATATGTTTCTTTTATAGCTGATCCAGTAGAGTACGTTAGCCGTTAGAGATGGTTCAGTTTTACTCAGTCACACTTGGTGACAGTGTGTTCACAATTCCGACGCGGTACACTGAGCTAGTGAGCCGCGGCGCGGGAGCACAAGGGATGGTGTGGTAAGATCGGGCGCCATCTTGCAAACATGGCCGCTGTTTACATGTTTTCGTCGGCTTTGGTTTTAGGATTAATACTAATACTGACACGACCACACTTGCAGATAATTATGTTATAATTTGTCGCCCAAAGCCTATCAGGTAATATTGTCGTTTTTTTTTGCAGAAATTGTTGTATTACAGCATTGATTTCATGTTACAGTGTTCTACCACCATCGAGAATAGGGGATATCATAAAATTATTTTCAAGGTAGTAGAACAGTTATCCCTCAGTCACTGTAAAACCTGAGTTCAGAAGACGACACAAATCAAATTATTCCTCAGAATCGTTTCAAATTAAGGAGGCATTTGAATAAATTCAATCAATAATCTCTGAATCGAAAATGTGATTAAAATATATTTTGAATTATTCATTTTCATCTTGGTTTGGGTTTTATTATTATTATTTCATGGGGACCATCATTTCATTATGGCATATAGAATTATACCTTGGGTAAGGGAATGCATACATCAACAATGAACATAGACTGAATTAACAACTATTAACATTGCTTACTAAAAACTAATATTAATTCTATATCTATACAAATATCAGATATTTTCCATTGTCTCTAACTGCTAAACTAACATTGATGAATTAACAAAAAAAATAACACAACTGAGACAGCAACATGTTATTCGCCTGGCTTCATGCATCCAAGGGTATTCAAATTCACGTCTGATTTGTATTTTTCGTTTGGTTTTCCTACCTGTAAGAAACTCTTTTAAACCGACATTTTCTCTTCTTCATCATCCATTGCTTGCTTGCTTAGTGAATGGTGATTATGTTTGGTTACAGTGCTGCGTATGACACGGTGACACAACAAAATGTCGCGATCAAGAAGCTATCGCGGCCATTTCAAAATGTGACGCACGCGAAGCGGGCGTACCGCGAGTTTAAACTTATGAAACTCGTCAATCATAAAAACGTAAGTAAAAGTAGAATACTTTCACAAAGTTTGTTTTGTTTGTTTCTTTTCTTTTCAGTGCTTAAAATAAAAGTTTATATTATATTGTTGTTTTCAAGTTCTTTCTTGGTTCTTTCTACTTTATTTCTGTCTCATTTTCTTTTCTATCGTAACTTCCACACCTAAAAAGTAGTCTATCATATATCAAAGTCACCAACAAAAAACTTCAAGCCCTGCCTTGAAGACAGATAACAGATGTTAGTTTACCAGCAAATAGCCGAACTCAACGTTGCCTTCCAGTCTTCCTCTCTCAGCGAAATAATCTCAACCGTCTTCTTTAATTTACATTTCCAGATAATCGGCCTTCTAAACGCGTTCACACCGCAGAAGAGCCTCGAGGAGTTCCAGGATGTTTATCTGGTGATGGAGCTGATGGACGCCAACCTGTGCCAGGTCATCCAGATGGACCTGGACCACGAGCGCATGAGCTACCTCCTCTACCAGATGCTGTGCGGCATCAAACACTTGCATCTTGCTGGGATTATACATCGGGTGAGATGATTGACTGAATATGCATAGTATCTTCAAGATTTGTCAAGCCTGTGTTAAACTTAACTTTTATAACTTTTTTATACAGGAACCTTGCATTTATGTAAATGATCATCATTGTTTCTTACGAGAGAAACTCTTTTTCTGATAAGCAAGACTTGATTTTAGTATAATTAGTGTACCTACCAAAGCGGAGAAGAGAAATGTCTCTTAGACAACCAATAGGTAATATTATATTGCGGAGAGCTAAGTGAAGAGCTTTGAAAATGCTTAAAACCTATTGGTTGTTCGAAACATTTCCTATCTTCTCCACTTTGGTGGATTCTAGCTCTAGTCAGGGCAATGGGTCCCAAAATAGCTATTTTCACCTCAAAAGATATTCTTCTTATTTTGGACTAAAATGTTTTCTTATTTATGGCAGGACTTGAAGCCGTCCAACATAGTAGTGAAGAGCGACTGCACGCTGAAGATCCTGGACTTCGGACTGGCACGTACCGCCGGGACCACCTTCATGATGACGCCCTACGTTGTCACTCGGTACTACCGCGCACCTGAGGTATACAAACCACCATTGTTACTCGACTTATCACAATTTATTGCTCGATTTAGAACTGTACCAACAATACCAGTGGTATTGTATAGTCTGTTCTAAAAGTAACTGATGGAAGTGTAAACAAACACTGTTCAGGTTATTTTTACGCAATCACTCACTAAAGGGAATTAATAACACATTCATCTGTATTTAGAAGGTTTCAACTTTATATCTCACCTCTTGTTCCAACAATTATTATTTGAAAAACGTTATTGAATTGTGATTGAAAATTCATCGACGAAAATGAATGTCAAATGAAAAACTTCTTCAAGATGATTTAATTAAGCAAACCAAAGCACTCAATTTGTAAGTGGTACTAGAAATATGTAGTTTTCCACGAGAACCTTTTTCTGATCCATTTGTTTACACTTTGATCAGATACTTTTGGAACAGACCATAGAGGTGGCCACTTGGTCAATAATTCAATCGGGATTACTAGCCGCAGTCTACATACAACTCTCTGGCAATTGGCCATCGACAAACTTTGGAGAAACTTAATAAACACGCAAATTGATGGCTTCGCAAATCCTTTGTTCTTGTGATCACTTACTATTTTTATTAAGAACAAATCGTTCATTACCATTTTCATGATTCAGTGGGCGCAGTGAATTTGGTTTCCATACATTTCTTACATTTAATTAAGTTTTTATAATATGCTTAACATCTGTCTGTTCTGTTCTACAGGTGATCCTCGGCATGGGCTACACGGAGAACGTGGACATCTGGTCGGTGGGCTGCATCATGGGCGAGATGATCCGCGGCGGCGTGCTGTTCCCGGGCACCGACCACATCGACCAGTGGAACAAGATTATTGGTCAGTTGTTAAGCTATTGTTTCTTGTGTTATGCTCGAAGTAGTATTATTGATATAGAAGCTTATACAAAAAAAAACTTAGTGCTGCTCTATTTTCCATAGGGATAGACAGAAACTATAGAATGCACATGATATGACTCTTAGGTTGCGGGTACGAAACCAGCGGCGAGGAGCGGTGGCTGAGCGGGGCGGTGTGATGGAGCAATTTACACATAGATAGTCATTTTGGTACTTACGCAGGTCATTCATATTACAAAAAATGAATTATCTTTCGGTGAAAAAAAATCTTATATGACATCATGACAAGTTCAAAATTTGTAGATTTAAAAAAGTTTTTCTATTTTTTCTTCATCACCTTCCTTATATTTACGAAAAATGCAACGACACTGACGCTGCTTAATTATGTGGCCACCTATTGGGCACAACTAATTTTAAAAGTACCATCGAAAAGAAGAAGAAAAAGGCGGGAAATTAATAGCGGTTCCGACTTGCCATACCAGTGCTCCGGACCGCCACCTATCTTCGGCAATCTAAGAGCAATTTCCACTACAATCATCCTGGCATGATGTTTAACAATTTTTATTAAATTCTCGACAGAGCAACTGGGCACGCCATCCGCGGCGTTCATGGCGCGCCTGCAGCCCACCGTGCGCAACTACGTGGAGAACCGGCCGCGCTACACCGGCTACAGCTTCGAGCGGCTGTTCCCCGACATCCTGTTCCCCAGCGACAGCAACGAGCACAACCGGCTGAAGGTGAGCTTATGTGCCCGGCGCGATAGTAGGCCAACCAAATGGTTCAGACAATTCGGTAAGTTCCCCATTCTGGGGCACAGATAACACACACGGACCACAGACCCATTCTGTTGTGCTCTGAGTGAGTTCACAAAGAATGCATTGTTTGTAATAAGTTACAACTTGCAAACCTTTCTAATGTTCTTAACAATGACGACACGACGACTAGCTAGCATGTGCAGCATTGGCTGATTCGCTGTTTAGCTAACCTCTTTCGTCACCGTTATCATTTCAGCCACGAATCACCCACTGCTGGCTTTAGACGTCTCTTTTTTCTGTCATACTTACCGGTTCCGTGCGTCTCTCATCCAGGTGTTTCCCGCGACTTTAATGATATCGTCAATCCAACGCGCTTAGACGGCCCTGGTTTCTCCGGCATAGCCTAGGCCACAGGTCGGTCACAGCTTTACTCCATCGGCCATCTCCGCGTCTAACTAGATTTCCTGCCCCACTCCAGTTGAGGCCCACCTCGAGTGTACAATAACAGACAAGCTCAGCACACATTGCCCTCGCCCGCAGGCGTCGCAGGCGCGCGACCTGCTGTCGCGCATGCTGGTCATCGACCCCGAGCGCCGCATCTCCGTGGACGAGGCGCTGCTGCACCCCTACATCAACGTGTGGTACGACGAGGGCGAGGTCAACGCGGTACGTAGCGGCCCATGCATATGTAGCTATGTAGTGAGTGACATTTTTAGGAAATGTTGGAAATGTATTTAGGAAAAATCTGGGGGAATATTTAGTTATGTAGCAAGGAAAACTAGGGGGAAATGTTGGCATGTAATGAGGGAACAGATAGAAAAGTAGCGAAATTTTTTGGTTAAATTATATTTGGTTCATGGCCATAGTTTCACATGATGATTTTATTTTCTCAAAGAATGATAATAGGTAACGGAAAAAAAAATCCGTAATCTTTTTTCTACTAATCTGTGTCTCGAGCATGTCTTGAGTCATGTCTGATGTGACGGTATTTATTCATTTATTTAAGTGTACACCATGGAATTAGTATTACTATAAAGTACAACACATACACAAGATCACAGATTGAAGAAACCCAAGACGTTGTACAATCACGGACATAAATATATTACTATGAACAGCTTGGCAATAATATCATATTTCATGATTCATCCATTAATATCTATCGTTAAGATGACTGCAAATATATGAGATCAATTGCGGAAGGCATATATACAAGCGGCAGCACAAATATGTATGTACATTGAAAGAAAATCAAAACTATCTGACCAGTCAAACGACGACAAAGTATACGATGCTTCATCGGCTTCAAAAAGATGTGTCATCTCTAAGAATGCAATAATATCGGACATTTCTTGCGTTATAAATATCTGCCTTCTCAGTTAAATTCCGAAGAATGTCCGTGAAACCTCATTGTGATCAAAAATATCTGACATCACTTTGGCATAAAAACGTGACAGTATAATGTTTTGAGTTTTCTTCTATATTGCAATGCAATCAGTACCGCTCATATTGCGAAAAAAATGTTACATCCCATTGGCAGCATAAATATCTGACGGTTATGTTTGAAAGAAGAAATGTCAAAAATAAGCAAGTTTTATTCTTTTTGGCAACTTAGCTGAAGTCGATTATTCTGCTTTATAGTATCCTGTATGAAATTGATACTCACCTATTTTAAGATGGGTAATGATACTGGCAGAATAGTCGACATCGGCTCAGCATTCTATGAGGTGAGAAGTTATCTTTTTGAAGCCGTTGCAGAGCTATTCTCTGTCAGCGCAGCATCCTAAATTTTGGCGTCCTTGTCTCGTTCGATAGTTTTCGTGTTCCTTCGATGTCACATATTTGTGCTGCCATTTATATAAACGTCTTCCAAAAATTATCACGTATATATGCCATCATCATGACAAAGATAATAATGGATGAATCATGATATCAGATATTATTGTCAAGCTGTACTGTTGCTGTATACGTAGTCGAGCCATAAGTTCTGTCACATAGGTATAATTTCGAATTTAGAATGCTAGCCGCGGAAAATATTATGGGCATTCTAAATTTGTATATTTAAAGAAAATTGGGGTGCCCTATTTGGATCCAACGGAGGTGTTTTTTTTTTGTGAAAAAGGAGTGAAAACCGGTGCCCTCGTATATCAAAACAAAGTTCTAACAAACATTGTGTAACCTCTTTCACAAACAATGTTTGAAAACAGGCACTGGGTATTTCAGCAGGATTCTGCGCCGGCTCATAAGGCAAAAAGTACCCAAAACTGGCTCACGGCACGTGGAATCGACTTTATCAGGCATGAGGATTGGCCCTATCCAGTCCAGACTTGAATCCCTTGGATTACAAAATATGGCAGCACTTAGAGAAGGTCTGCGCTAAACCCCATCGCAACTTGGGGTCACTAAAAGCATCCCTGATTAAAGCAGTCGCCGATATTGACGAGACGAGAGCACGCACGACGTTCATCGCCTTCGATTGATGACTGGCCTTGCAGATTGAAGGCTTGTATCGAAGCAAGAGGAGGACATTTCGATAATAATTTTAATGTGGTTTAAATCTGTATTTTATACCCTTTGCTTTGATATATAAATGGTTGTAGTTGTAGTGCGTAACTCATTGTGTCATTTATTTAAATTTTCATATGTGACAAAACTTATGACCAGACTACGTATTTATACTCGTGACTACACAGTGCAATTTACAAACTAAAATGTAACATACATACCCACATAAATAAGGTTATGTTAATTTATGAAGTATTAAATAGAATTAAAAATACATGTAAAAAGCCAAGAAAATAACAAAATTAAGAAACTAAATAACACTAAGTTGTAAATATAAACAAAATGCAATAATGTATACTAATATGTTTGAAATTATATTACAGCCAGCGCCGGCATCGTACGACCACTCAGTGGATGAGCGCGAGCACACCGTGGACCAGTGGAAGCAGCTCATCTACCAGGAGGTCGTGGAGTATGCCGCGCCGCCGCCGCCCAGCACGCACCAGCCGCCCCCGGACCACACGCAGCCCGCGCTCACCACATAGGTACGTACCTCCAGCACGCACCAGCCGCGCCCGGACCACACGCAGCCCGCGCTCACCACATAGGTACGTACCTCCAGCACGCACCAGCCGCGCCCGGACCACACGCAGCCCGCGCTCACCACATAGGTACGTACCTCCAGCACGCACCAGCCGCGCCCGGACCACACGCAGCCCGCGCTCACCACATAGGTACGTACCTCCAGCACGCACCAGCCGCGCCCGGACCACACGCAGCCCGCGCTCACCACATAGGTACGTACCTCCAGCACGCACCAGCCGCGCCCGGACCACACGCAGCCCGCGCTCACCACATAGGTACGTACCTCCAGCACGCACCAGCCGCGCCCGGACCACACGCAGCCCGCGCTCACCACATAGGTACGTACCTCCAGCACGCACCAGCCGCGCCCGGACCACACGCAGCCCGCGCTCACCACATAGGTACGTACCTCCAGCACGCACCAGCCGCGCCCGGACCACACGCAGCCCGCGCTCACCACATAGGTACGTACCTCCAGCACGCACCAGCCGCGCCCGGACCACACGCAGCCCGCGCTCACCACATAGGTACGTACCTCCAGCACGCACCAGCCGCGCCCGGACCACACGCAGCCCGCGCTCACCACATAGGTACGTACCTCCAGCACGCACCAGCCGCGCCCGGACCACACGCAGCCCGCGCTCACCACATAGGTACGTACCTCCAGCACGCACCAGCCGCGCCCGGACCACACGCAGCCCGCGCTCACCACATAGGTACGTACCTCCAGCACGCACCAGCCGCGCCCGGACCACACGCAGCCCGCGCTCACCACATAGGTACGTACCTCCAGCACGCACCAGCCGCGCCCGGACCACACGCAGCCCGCGCTCACCACATAGGTACGTACCTCCAGCACGCACCAGCCGCGCCCGGACCACACGCAGCCCGCGCTCACCACATAGGTACGTACCTCCAGCACGCACCAGCCGCGCCCGGACCACACGCAGCCCGCGCTCACCACATAGGTACGTACCTCCAGCACGCACCAGCCGCGCCCGGACCACACGCAGCCCGCGCTCACCACATAGGTACGTACCTCCAGCACGCACCAGCCGCGCCCGGACCACACGCAGCCCGCGCTCACCACATAGGTACGTACCTCCAGCACGCACCAGCCGCGCCCGGACCACACGCAGCCCGCGCTCACCACATAGGTACGTACCTCCAGCACGCACCAGCCGCGCCCGGACCACACGCAGCCCGCGCTCACCACATAGGTACGTACCTCCAGCACGCACCAGCCGCGCCCGGACCACACGCAGCCCGCGCTCACCACATAGGTACGTACCTCCAGCACGCACCAGCCGCGCCCGGACCACACGCAGCCCGCGCTCACCACATAGGTACGTACCTCCAGCACGCACCAGCCGCGCCCGGACCACACGCAGCCCGCGCTCACCACATAGGTACGTACCTCCAGCACGCACCAGCCGCGCCCGGACCACACGCAGCCCGCGCTCACCACATAGGTACGTACCTCCAGCACGCACCAGCCGCGCCCGGACCACACGCAGCCCGCGCTCACCACATAGGTACGTACCTCCAGCACGCACCAGCCGCGCCCGGACCACACGCAGCCCGCGCTCACCACATAGGTACGTACCTCCAGCACGCACCAGCCGCGCCCGGACCACACGCAGCCCGCGCTCACCACATAGGTACGTACCTCCAGCACGCACCAGCCGCGCCCGGACCACACGCAGCCCGCGCTCACCACATAGGTACGTACCTCCAGCACGCACCAGCCGCGCCCGGACCACACGCAGCCCGCGCTCACCACATAGGTACGTACCTCCAGCACGCACCAGCCGCGCCCGGACCACACGCAGCCCGCGCTCACCACATAGGTACGTACCTCCAGCACGCACCAGCCGCGCCCGGACCACACGCAGCCCGCGCTCACCACATAGGTACGTACCTCCAGCACGCACCAGCCGCGCCCGGACCACACGCAGCCCGCGCTCACCACATAGGTACGTACCTCCAGCACGCACCAGCCGCGCCCGGACCACACGCAGCCCGCGCTCACCACATAGGTACGTACCTCCAGCACGCACCAGCCGCGCCCGGACCACACGCAGCCCGCGCTCACCACATAGGTACGTACCTCCAGCACGCACCAGCCGCGCCCGGACCACACGCAGCCCGCGCTCACCACATAGGTACGTACCTCCAGCACGCACCAGCCGCGCCCGGACCACACGCAGCCCGCGCTCACCACATAGGTACGTACCTCCAGCACGCACCAGCCGCGCCCGGACCACACGCAGCCCGCGCTCACCACATAGGTACGTACCTCCAGCACGCACCAGCCGCGCCCGGACCACACGCAGCCCGCGCTCACCACATAGGTACGTACCTCCAGCACGCACCAGCCGCGCCCGGACCACACGCAGCCCGCGCTCACCACATAGGTACGTACCTCCAGCACGCACCAGCCGCGCCCGGACCACACGCAGCCCGCGCTCACCACATAGGTACGTACCTCCAGCACGCACCAGCCGCGCCCGGACCACACGCAGCCCGCGCTCACCACATAGGTACGTACCTCCAGCACGCACCAGCCGCGCCCGGACCACACGCAGCCCGCGCTCACCACATAGGTACGTACCTCCAGCACGCACCAGCCGCGCCCGGACCACACGCAGCCCGCGCTCACCACATAGGTACGTACCTCCAGCACGCACCAGCCGCGCCCGGACCACACGCAGCCCGCGCTCACCACATAGGTACGTACCTCCAGCACGCACCAGCCGCGCCCGGACCACACGCAGCCCGCGCTCACCACATAGGTACGTACCTCCAGCACGCACCAGCCGCGCCCGGACCACACGCAGCCCGCGCTCACCACATAGGTACGTACCTCCAGCACGCACCAGCCGCGCCCGGACCACACGCAGCCCGCGCTCACCACATAGGTACGTACCTCCAGCACGCACCAGCCGCGCCCGGACCACACGCAGCCCGCGCTCACCACATAGGTACGTACCTCCAGCACGCACCAGCCGCGCCCGGACCACACGCAGCCCGCGCTCACCACATAGGTACGTACCTCCAGCACGCACCAGCCGCGCCCGGACCACACGCAGCCCGCGCTCACCACATAGGTACGTACCTCCAGCACGCACCAGCCGCGCCCGGACCACACGCAGCCCGCGCTCACCACATAGGTACGTACCTCCAGCACGCACCAGCCGCGCCCGGACCACACGCAGCCCGCGCTCACCACATAGGTACGTACCTCCAGCACGCACCAGCCGCGCCCGGACCACACGCAGCCCGCGCTCACCACATAGGTACGTACCTCCAGCACGCACCAGCCGCGCCCGGACCACACGCAGCCCGCGCTCACCACATAGGTACGTACCTCCAGCACGCACCAGCCGCGCCCGGACCACACGCAGCCCGCGCTCACCACATAGGTACGTACCTCCAGCACGCACCAGCCGCGCCCGGACCACACGCAGCCCGCGCTCACCACATAGGTACGTACCTCCAGCACGCACCAGCCGCGCCCGGACCACACGCAGCCCGCGCTCACCACATAGGTACGTACCTCCAGCACGCACCAGCCGCGCCCGGACCACACGCAGCCCGCGCTCACCACATAGGTACGTACCTCCAGCACGCACCAGCCGCCCCCGGACCACACGCAGCCCGCGCTCACCACATAGGTACGTACCTCCAGCACGCACCAGCCGCGCCCGGACCACACGCAGCCCGCGCTCACCACATAGGTACGTACCTCCAGCACGCACCAGCCGCGCCCGGACCACACGCAGCCCGCGCTCACCACATAGGTACGTACCTCCAGCACGCACCAGCCGCCCCCGGACCACACGCAGCCCGCGCTCACCACATAGGTACGTACCTCCAGCACGCACCAGCCGCGCCCGGACCACACGCAGCCCGCGCTCACCACATAGGTACGTACCTCCAGCACGCACCAGCCGCCCCCGGACCACACGCAGCCCGCGCTCACCACATAGGTACGTACCTCCAGCACGCACCAGCCGCGCCCGGACCACACGCAGCCCGCGCTCACCACATAGGTACGTACCTCCAGCACGCACCAGCCGCGCCCGGACCACACGCAGCCCGCGCTCACCACATAGGTACGTACCTCCAGCACGCACCAGCCGCGCCCGGACCACACGCAGCCCGCGCTCACCACATAGGTACGTACCTCCAGCACGCACCAGCCGCCCCCGGACCACACGCAGCCCGCGCTCACCACATAGGTACGTACCTCCAGCACGCACCAGCCGCCCCCGGACCACACGCAGCCCGCGCTCACCACATAGGTACGTACCTCCAGCACGCACCAGCCGCGCCCGGACCACACGCAGCCCGCGCTCACCACATAGGTACGTACCTCCAGCACGCACCAGCCGCGCCCGGACCACACGCAGCCCGCGCTCGCCACATAGGTACGTACCTCCAGCACGCACCAGCCGCCCCCGGACCACTCGCAGCCCGCGCTCACCACATAGGTACGTACCTCCAGCACGCACCAGCCGCGCCCGGACCACACGCAGCCCGCGCTCACCACATAGGTACGTACCTCCAGCACGCACCAGCCGCGCCCGGACCACACGCAGCCCGCGCTCACCACATAGGTACGTACCTCCAGCACGCACCAGCCGCGCCCGGACCACACGCAGCCCGCGCTCACCACATAGGTACGTACTATTGGCAAAACTTAAGCATGCTCACTTTAGAAAATATTTCTGCGGCAAGCGCAGCTAGTGACAAACCACACCCCTTCCTGGTTTCGTCCAATTAGAGACAATATGAATTTGTGTGAGTATAGGGCGTGTAACAAAAAATATAAATATGTGTGGTATGTTGGTTACTCACTGCACGAGCCGGTATAAAGGCTCCTACATACTGGCGCGACTTGTCGCGCGACGCGACGCGACACAAAGACACCGCGTGTAGCACTACAAGCGGTGCCTTTGTGTCGTGACGCGTCGCGCGACAAGTCGCGCCAGTATGTAGGAGCCTTAATTCGCGCGAGCCGAGGGCGAGCGAGCGCGATAAGGGAGTCGAGTGTGTGCGCGTTTCATACGACGGTTTTCAACTTGAGAGGAAAAAAAGAGACTGGTATTGTTATTAGTTTCGTACGCCGCTAGGTATTTCTCTCTAGATTTTGCAGGCAACAGGCTGTCACTAGCGTTTCGTGCCTAGATTAGTATTTCCGGGGGGTTAAATCTACGCGTTGCTCTTCGCTCTTCTTTCCTAATTGAAGTCAACATTTTTGATAATAATTAACCACACAATGAAAACGTTAACAAGTATTTCTGGAAAATACCGCGCTTGTTTTGTTTATCCCGCGCGCCGCAGGTGTAAATAAAGGCGCTGGAAAAACCGCTAAACAGCCTATATAAAAAATATAATAAACAAAATAATGTTTTGAATAAGCAAATTAAGGTTAATATGTAGTGAAAAATATATAATTTTATGAAATGATGATAATTTTGATGATTGATTTATCTGATGTAACGAATTTTTTTTTCTCAAAAATATTCATTGTTTTTGGACAAAAACTGCGTATATTGAAAAAAGAAATGTAAAGTAAAAATACTTCTATATAATAAGCTGAATTTCTGAGTCACTTTACAAGCAAGTGTGTTGAAGAAATATTTCGTAATTTTTTGCGACCGTATTTTATGGCCGTTCTATAAAGCCGATCTATTGTTTAACCAGATGTTCTGACGTTCCCACTGAATAACAATGGTGCTTAGATAATGAACTTATTTTTATTGCAGTTGCAAAAGTTGCGACAGCAATAATAAAAAAATCTGATAACATTGTATAAACTGCGCCAAGTAATGGTTCAAATACTACTGTAAGTAATTTTGCTATTTTAATCAAAACAGCAATAAAAGAAAGAGATAGCAAATGACAATTTCTAACAAAACTACGTAACTTGCTTCGTTCTAGGGTTCCGTAGTCAACAAGGAACTCTTATAGTTTCGCCATGACCGTCTGTCTGTCTGTCTGTCCCCGGCTTAGCTCACAGACTCTTACTAGAAAGCTGTAATTTGGCAAAGTGGTAAACAAAAATGCTAAATAAAGTTTTTTAGGGTACGCGTATAGCAATACCAATAATACATTTTCTAAACCAAACGGAAGATATTAGTACGAAATTACTTCTTGTCAACAATAACAATTCATAAAGCGCTCTCGCTGGCCGTGCCCATTAAAAAAATGTCTTACAAACAAGTGAGCATAGCACGCGCCTAGTGTGACTGTCACACACACTATACATAATTACATTAATACAAACACGGCTAAAATACGCTTCATGCATCCCATTGGCCAAAACGCTTGCATCGGGCGATCGAGTCGTGAGCCGTGCTATACGATTATCGCCTTAGAGGTGAGCATGCGGAAGATTGGCCGATAGTACCTCCAGCACGCACCAGCCGCGCCCGGACCACACGCAGCCCGCGCTCACCACATAGGTACGTACCTCCAGCACGCACCAGCCGCGCCCGGACCACACGCAGCCCGCGCTCACCACATAGGTACGTACCTCCAGCACGCACCAGCCGCGCCCGGACCACACGCAGCCCGCGCTCACCACATAGGTACGTACCTCCAGCACGCACCAGCCGCGCCCGGACCACACGCAGCCCGCGCTCACCACATAGGTACGTACCTCCAGCACGCACCAGCCGCGCCCGGACCACACGCAGCCCGCGCTCACCACATAGGTAACTATACAACCACAATCTGTTACGCCTAGCAGTGTTACGACTGCGTGCATACAACAACACACGGCACGCGATACCCACGCACACATTGTACATCATCATTCTGTTGCCCTTATCCCAATTTATTTAGGGTCCGTGCAACATGTTTTCTTAGTCGTCATTTCTGTAGTCACTCCGTGTCTTGCCATATCGTCTTTCATACAGTCCATCGTTTCTTTGGGTTTCCCCTATTCTTAAAAATTCTCCTCACATTTTACTTATTCCTCCACATCACATACCATTGATACTTTTCAGTCACCGGTGCTACTTTCAGAAACTCATGTTTAATTTGGGCTCTGCCTTCCCTTGCGGTGAATAAAAGCGTGATGATAAGTTTGTTTACTTACCAATAATATAACAGGGCATTTCCGCCAAATCACGCTTTTCGATGGACACGAAAAAAAATTCTGATATTTGTTTAAAAATACGTGTAATGCATTGCCATAGTAATTACAAATATTCTACTTTGCGTGTACACTAATTATGACAAACGTATCGTTGTTAATTAACGTTTTAAAAAATGGTAAGGACCCTAAAATCCCGGTAAGGACAACATTATGTAATTATTAAAATAAGATAACTGCAATAAGTAGAAAATCCACAAATAGGTTGTTGTCACTCATGTATTTATTTTTAAAGTCTACAAAACAGAAGTTATTGAATGAACGGTAAGGACATACTAAACACGGTAATGACCGTTGTTGACGAAACAGTTTTAATATGGAAAATTACCCAAAGCTTGGCGCAGAGGGCGCCACTAGCACATAAACAAACCGCCATGGCGCCAAATGTCATTGGGTTAGTTGAGAACTCTCACTGTAACCACTCTGCGAAACTCATCCAAGTTTTAATATGTTGTTTAACTCACCAATTTTTTGCCATTTATAGAATTTACTTGTCAAACATTTGTTTACGGTTTGTGCTAGTGCTGCGCTCTGACGTCGGAATATTGCAGTAATATTCCTAGTTTTTTATTGCCCCTGCTAGAATGATAACATGGAAATAGAAATAAAACAACAATTTTACGTAATCAACTTTAAACGTATATAATTCGTAATAACAAATCACTTTTTATGTTTAAATCAGTCTCAAATATTACAATAATCACAGAACAATGACTAATTTTCACAATTAAATAAAACCGATACAATTTAAACCTCCATTATACAATTAAATTACACATTTTTATAATAGTTAATAAGAACCTTGCGACTCAAACATTAAAGATGTAAAAAAATATATTAAATAAATCCAAACTAAAACATGATTAATCCTTAAAAATAATTATTGCTGGCTCATAAAATTTGTGTTGAGTAATCACTTAAATTATATTAATCACAGATTTAAAAATGTATAAAATCAATATTATCAAAGTGAAAATTAAGTTTGGCATCAATATTTGGTTCAGAAAGAACTGCCTTTATACAGTTCCTAGAAATCACCTCCCTCTTTCGTGCCTTGGGCCACCTAAATCCACCTGACATTTTTTTAAGAACTGATATCGATATATTATCACCGTATATCCCAATTATCCGACCTATATGATGCTTTTTTGCTCTGTCTGTCTTTTTAATTAAAATCCAATCGGCGACATGTAAATTCAAAAATTCAGCACTGCTAGTTGAAGGAAGTTGAAGTGGAAGTTGTTCAATATTTTCTTTGAACGTTGCCAGGCCACTTAAGCTAGTTGCAGGCACTAATTCCTCAAAATCATCATAGGTAGACGTGCAAGATTTAGAAGTTGACGGCGTACTTGATATAACAGGATCTATATTAGACATTTCAGTAAGAACATTATTAATTTGAGAATCATCTGGCGCGTTGGCAATAAAAGGAATATTAGCAATCGTATTTCTTGCTTCACCTAAAGTCGTCACTTCGACCAATTCTGTTACATCAGTTTCGCTAAGAAACCCTAGATGTGCACCGTGCTCGCAGTGAACATTCGCGTCGCAGACAAAACAGCTGAATTTTCTGAATGTTAGGTTTTGCCCACAAAATAAGTCCCATAGAACTTGATGCACATCAAGAGTGCCTTTAAAAGTTGGTAAGCAAAGAGGTAAACTTTCTGATTTTGCAGTAATGGCAGTCTCACTAACGATCTCTATTTTTATATTAGGTATGTTTTCCTTTAAAATATTATAAAAATCGTTGAAGTGACCAATATCATGACCAAAGTTGACTAGTCTATCCGCTGTTGTTTTAAGGACGGCACCTACTCCGTCTGCAGCCCCTTTTCCGTGGCCAGACTCGCTGTAATTCCAGGATAACTTATTTAAAAATCCCGCATAATCTTTATGTATTTGGGTCATAATCCAAAAAATATTTTTATTTCTATATTGGCTGCTTGGAGAGTCAGTAAAAATATGTATTGAGTCGATATTAGAGTTTATCTCATAAATATAGTCCAGCACAGGTTTAAGATGCGCCCTCACGGCAGCAGCATCATGACGTACGTTAGCGCTAATAGAACATAAAGACTTTGTTATCTTTTGGCCAGTCAATTCTTCGTGGAAATATAATACCGACGTATGTAAGGCTACTTGGCGGTGGCTACCGCCAAAATGCATCGATTGAACTTCTTCGTGATATTTCAGCTCATAGTTTTCTGACCAATCCATGTGGATAATTGCTTCATTATTACTGAGCACATCTTTCAGTTTTTTCATTTCTTTATACTGTTTCTCAATATTAAAACAATGTTTCAGAAATGATTTGATATTGGAACGTAATTTTCAATGAGGTCTATTGGTTTAGATTTTTCTTTTTTCTTTGTCGTTATGACTTTGACTTTCCTGATGTCACCGATAATAGGCTCTTTAATTTTACACCAGTAACTAAACTCTACGAGATCTTCATTATTGAACTCATTACAAATGATCTCTTTATCTTGGCATACTTCACATATTCTTAACAAACAGTTGTCAGTTTTCGGGGAACAGCACAAAGAGTTTATAAAATCATAGTCACTTTTTTCATTTATAATTTTTGCCTTATGTAAAGCCTCGAGTAATAACTTAATATTGACGTGAATTTGGCATGAACATGTTTCTCGGTTATTCGATTTCGGAAAAACTACCCAAAATGGTCTATACTTGCAAAAAGTAGAGTAGCTTATTTTTATTTGACTGGTGGTGATAAATTTACTGTAAAGGTTTTTTAAACTCATTACTAAGTACCTTTTTGTCTTCCTGATGCCTTTTCTTGTTATAAATTCTTTTTTCCCTGCTGCTTGTCTACTGTTAATATCTTCTTCATAAAATTTATGAATCTCGTTAATAATAGTTGTAAATTGTATTTTAGACTGCTTATTTCGACTTTTAACATGTTTTTCTTTTCTTAATCTATGTATTTTTACTCTGTATCTATTATTAATACTTTGAAGTCTCTGAATTTTCTGTTCATACAACTTTAGCTTGCTTTTAAGATGCACCGTTAATTTCCTTAACCTGGACAATCGGCTAGTAATTAAAGTAGAGTCATGATTGTCATTAAAATTTAGCAGTGGATCTTTGTCTTGAATGCTGGTACTAGGGTTAACCTCATCTGCTTGCTCTATATTTACTTCTTGTATCGCAGAATTTTCCTGTTTCTTACGTCTATTATTTCTCTTATTAATTATCCATGGCTTCCTTTTCGCTCTCTTTTCTCTTTCTGTCATTTCTGTAATGTTTTTCAATTTTTTTGTTTCTCTTCGCTTTTTGTAACGCTCTTTTTCTTTATTTAGTAATTCTGCATATTTTTCAGGGTCGTTGAGTTTAATAAATTCATATCGTTTCGATTTACTAACCTTCTTTCTTTCTTTGCTAGCTGACGAACTCGCCTTCGGCATTTTTGTTTGACTGTAAACAAACAGGCAATTATATTAAAAAAAAACTATAATACAACAGCAGGAAAATGATGTAAAAAAATGAAAACACCGTGTATAATTATTTTAAAACAATTGTTTAAAAAAGCAATAAATTCGCATCACAAATTAATTACATGTATATATTATTAAAAAAGCATATTTTTGGCATAATAAATAACTTCATATTTTATAAAATATGCTATCGTCCAGTAAAAAAAAAACTTGCCTAAAGTAAGTCATTACCGTTACCTCTATGTCCTTACCGTAGCCTTCAAATTGACACGGTAAGGACAGTAGTGGTAAGGACATTTAGAACGTTTTCTATTATTACGTAACTTAATTACGACTTAATTATTTCCAATCATCATGCCGATATTAATTGCACATCTACATACAACTTTCCACAGGAATTAACAAAATAAAGTTTTTACTTACCTTAAAAATAGGGCCTTGATGGTAAGGACACTTTTTATATATTCGAAAAAGAACAACTGCCCACCCCGCAATTCAAGTCACAACCACAATTCACGACGGTTGACAGCGCACTGGCGGAGTGCGGGTCGCGACACGTCATCCAAGATGGCGTACGGCTGCGTTCAAAGCATGCCAACAAACATTTTATAGTGAATTTGGTAAGGACCGACTTTCGATATCCCTTAATATTACAAGCAAAAGAACATGTGTGTAAATAATATAATTATGTAATTTTTATATCCGGATATTAGCAAGGGTTATATGACTCTAAAAATATTAGAAAAACGTCGATTTATCAGTGAATTTTCTATAAATATTTATTATTTAATGCCGAAAACGCAGTTTGTTACACTGCGTTTGGCGTCTGCGAAACTGCAAAACTTTTTTTTTTGGGCTTTTGATGACCTATTTGTTGAGCAATAGTTGTAATACTAATTAGTAAGATTGTATTTAAGATTGTAAAATTTTTGATCCGCTTAAATAGATCGAATATTAACTGCTAGGTAGTTGTTACCAGTTTTTTTGCCATTGGCGGAAATACCCAACAGTGTTATTTTTGTTTTTGTCCGACAAGTTTGAATTCACTTCTTATTTTTGTATGGTGCACATTATTCAGTCATATTCAAATTTAAAATTATATTATTTTTTGGTTTAGAGAATTTTGCTATCTAAAAACATTATATTATATGTAGATAAAAAACCGGCAGCCAGCCACGCCGCCACTTGTTTTAATTAACTCCCGCCAATTTCTAATTTACTATTTATTTAATTTTTTTTTAATAATTTTTATTCATGACCATAGAATTACTATTTATTTTAAAGCTAATGTTGTCATCGCAACTTTTTTGAATACTACCAAAATTTAAAATGTATAAATATTAATATTCATCCCCTTTTTTTATTTGTCGTAGGCTTCAGCAGAGCTGACCGCCGAGATCTAATCCACGAACACAGTGCATGGACAATTTTCAACGCATACTACCGAGTCGTGTGTCGTGAGATGGCTACTTGCGGTGTAGCCAATCCGGCGGTAACTAAGCTACAAGTGATCGACATGTTATACATACAATAACTAACTGATGTATATATTTATCGTGGAAATGTTATGTGCAATACTCGACGGAATGAAATCAAGTGCAAAGTATAGGAAAAAGTAATTTGACTCGTTCATTTTCTTGCGTACGGAGAGTGAATGTTTCAGACACTACCATTATAAAATTAGGCAGCATAACAGAGAATAACCCGTAGCGTAGCTGAAGTAAATTTGTACTCTACTATGTACTGGTTTGTTTGTATTATTTTAAATACCGTTATGGACTTGTCTATTTGTAGTTTCTTCCTGTTTCTTATGATATAAATAGTGGTAAGCTGTAATTTTAATTTAACAATATGGGATGCTTTTAATATAAGCTCAACAGTTTGAATGCTCGGTTCCTACACGCCCCATCCGTGTTTCACGACGACAATTAATTTGCATTAAGGAGTGCCTTTTGCGAATTGCAAAACATAAAGTTGGTGATTTTCTGCGTATGGACTGACTTTGATATGTTTGAATATTTTTGTAATAAAAATACATTAATGAATAAATGACTTAAGTGATTCCCTGTTTAAAATGATGCAATATTTTATCTTTGAACTTTTTGTTTTAATTTATAATTATAATACTGTATGAATTATTCGTAAATATTAATAATAAAGAGTTGAGCTTATACTGTTTTATTGTAAAATATGTTCAATTTAATTGTGCAATTATGAATTTTTATTATATTTTAATATTAATTAACTTAAATGATCACTATTGCAAATTTCTTTTCTTATCCCAATTTTCCAATAACTTGAAGATTTTCTAAACGTAACAGTACAGTGCCATTCACAACCTTTTTGCCATAGGTAGGTACACGAGTACTAGTGAGTTTTGTAAGAATTTGCAATTGTGAAGTAAATAATGAGTGATTCATGAACGTGTATTATAATTTGTTTCTTAGCCATACAAATCGTCTGATAGTTACTCGGGATTTTGTGATGTTCATAGTTTTTTCGTAAGTAGACCCTAGTTACGTTGTTGATAATATTGTATTGAGTGTACGAGAGTAGGTCATTAAGTACATTTCTACCTAATTAGTCTCATATAGGTCACCTCACACGTTGCTGAAGAGAACTGAAATCGAAATACGTAATAGCTATCGAGTTCTCATAGAAATAGTTATCGATCACATTTTACAAATACACAGTCGGTAACGCCGGCGATTGTATTGAGGTTGTTAATCCCATTTCGCGGGAAATAGTTAACATAAGTTAATTAAATACATTAAATACTTGCCTCAAAATGTTCGCTTTGTAGAAACATGATAAGTCTCGTTAGGATTAAATAATAAAGTCGTGAAATAGTTCTGGTCTCTTCTACATTTAGGGTTTCAATAGTACCAATTTTATTTCTATGACGCTAACATGAAGTGATTTGTTTTACTCTTCATCAAAGGCTTAACGTGTGAGGGATTCGTAGGTTATTGTTTGAAACCTCACTAGGTGATATAATTATAAATAAGGATAATAAAGAATGATGATAGTCTAACGGATGGTTTCAGCAAATAGCACAATTTATTAGCTATAGAAATTAAAGCAGGACGGTAACATATTTGTGATGCGCGCATCATTTTGTATAATCGTTAATAATGTTATTACGAAAGCAATAATACATCATTTACTATTCGCTTTCACGAGTGGTCATACATCAGTGTTCATATTATTTAATGATTTCGGCTCTAAACATATCACGGACGACACAATAGATTTAATTTTCGACAAGATTTGCATTAAACGATGAATTGATCGCTCGTACGTTTGAGATGTTGCTTTACTTTTGTTCCATAACGTTATAGGTACACATGAGTATTAAGAGTAAAATATAAATAAAAAGGTACGTCACTTGTCAATTTCGCTACCAACATTGAAATCTACAATCGCCAATAAATTCTTCGAACTTTAGTAAAATGTATGATAATTTATAATTGTATATTTTGTACATTTAATTGAAGTTTCACTTCCACGGCGCAATGGTAGACTGTAATCTAAACTAATAAAAAAAGCTGCTTGGCGGCATTAAGATCTTGAAAGCATAAGACAACTTTGTTAAAAACGTAAAAAGATGAAATTATAATAAATTTGCGAGGGTATACAATAATATTTAATATTTTAGGTCTAGTATAAAATCTGTAAATATTAACACTTAATATTTATGGAACGAAAGTGAAGGAAACATGCTGTGTAACCTTAGAACATTCTGTTTATCACTATAGTAAATAAAAAAACCACAACTGTACGTCCAAATTGTCCATTTATATGTTAATGTACCTATTACAAATTACAATAATATAATCATTAGAATGTATTTTAGTACACTTGGTAAACAAGGTGTTAAGGTAGTCGCCATGTTGAGACGCAGGCCGCGCGGCTTCTAGCGATATACTTGAGTTAACACTTCAATGACTATCTAAAAACAACTTATTTTTACTGTACACGTAAGTTATTTCATATTTTAACTGAATAAAATCGAAATGGTTATTATAAACAGTGTGTTTGATTTATAAATTGATCCAAATATACTACAAGCGAACACAATTGCTAATTGATAGCCTCAAACTGCTCTCTGAATAGGAAAATCAATGCATTTACTCAGTTTTGGCTACTCCTGTTTCATAAAGGCATGCGCAGACGAGGGACTCGACGACGACGACGATAAAACGCTTATAGTTTTGAAACGATGTGTAACTTTCTACCATTTTAGTAGTTTTATTATTTATGTGGTAATAGGTTTAAATATTCGTCCAAAAATGATACCACAGATCATGTGAATTTTTAGCACTACTTTCAATACTAAATTGAAATCATTGAATAGATTTAGAATAATGAAATATTATATATTCTTATAATTTTCAATTAAATAAAATATATTGTACCCACGAGTGATTTTTCGCGCCACGATTTTTAAGTACGCATGGATTTTCATTTCTCGATGTTGAGCCAAGCTGCTAGACTAGAGTTCAACAGAGTGCATCCCAGCACATCAAAAACAATACACTGTTGAATTTTCAACTCTCAGTGCAAAGCAGTGCGTTGAAAAACTAATGCGAGATAAAAAAACCGCCACGGGAAAAATCACCCGTGGATACGAGGGCATAAAGATTCGTTTTTGTTTTCGAACGTTTCGGGTCATGTCAACTGCAACTGACACAAAAGACCAAAACAAAATGTCGTCCAGCTGTCAACTCAATAGAAAGCAAATCATACGAATGCTTAAAAAATAAGTCAAAACGGTATTCTTTCGGAGTTTGATGAATAAATAGAACTGATCTTAAGTGGTATCTCTATAAAATATTAGGTGTAAAGTTCTATACAAAACCAAAAAATGTCAGAAAAAGACAAATCCAAAGTGAACGTCCAAGCAAAACACATACCAAAAGACGCGCAAGTAATCATGACGATAATGAAGGAGGTTGGCATTACAGACTACGAGCCGCGGGTCGTGAACCAGCTGCTTGAGTTCACGTACCGGTACGTGACATCAGTATTGGATGACGCCCGAGTGTTTGCAACTCACTCGAAGAAGAAAACAATTGATCTGGAAGATGTTAGGCTGGCAGTACAGATGCAGTTAGATAAGTCGTTCACGAGTCCTCCTCCGAGGGAAGTGTTGTTGGAGATATCGAGGGTGAAGAACGTCAATCCTCTGCCGATGATCAAGCCGCACTGTGGACTACGGTTGCCGCCAGATCGGTTAGTGGAACTGTCATTGTTACGTCTATAAAGTCCTAACAATTTTATACAATGAAATTTACAAAACGTAAATTTACTTTAATATTAACTTAAATTAAAATTTTCAAACTTTAAATATTAAGTGTAGCAAATTAATGCAACATAATAACTCGTTTTTAACAAAAACTTAAATGTTTATTTTAAACATTTAAAAAGTGCATATTTTACTTGTTGACGTATAGCAGGGAGAAATTCCTAATATTTATTCTCATTTCTGTCCCAATGTTACCATTATTAACTTATTAAACATATCCTTTCAGTTACTGCCTATCAGCCTGCAACTACCGTCTCAAGCCTGCTGTCAAGAAAGCCGCACCTAAGCCCTCAATCTCAGCAGTACCCACTCTAAAGACAGTCACCACATCCAAACCACCTCCTTCACAGAATGTGGTGGTGAAGAGACCCCCTGGTGCCATTGTCAATGTGGCCGGCCCTAAACCAACTGTTGTTCCTAAGCCTGTGCTGAAATTCACTTCTGGTACTAAGGTAAAGTTTGAATGAACAATACTTTTTACAATTATTATCATAAATCTTTATTGCAACATACACAGGAACTGGTTAATAAAATGCACTATCTTATCTTAAATAGAGAAAAGTGTCTGGAGGTAGGAGAGGGTCCTGAGTTAAATATCACCCACTTCTTTAAAGCACAATGGTTCAGAAAAAGCTAAATGTAGTTAAAAGTAAAAATAATTTATTTCAACACTAAACCGCACTTAAAGCCAAGTGCGCTCTTAGTGCCAAGTGCTCTCTGCCCATGCACAATATTTCTCTCTCCAATCATTTGTTTAGAATTTTCCTGCTGGAACAACATTACTCCAGCAGGAATCGTTTTTCTGTTTTTTTTTCCAAAATGACAGTGTACAATTTTTTTATGTGGGGCACATTCACAGCAAATTATGCACTAATTATATGTTCCACTCATATCACTCTAGGAGCCACTTTCCTGCTGGAGTAATGTACACCATTTTCTTGCCCTTATCACAAATTATTTGAGTTCAGTGCAACATGTCTTTTTTACCCGACTGACAATTGAGTAGTAGTTTGTAATAAATAATAAAGTTTGTCATAATCATTAATCACGTGGTCATAATATAATAAAAAACCGGCCAAGTGCATGTCGGATCACGCACAATGAAGGGTTCCGTATTTGAGAAGTTGTTATGAATTTATCCAAAAAACAAACTTAACATTGTAGTTGAAAAACATGTTCTCCCATACATCGATATAAGCCACGGTCAATTATTCAACTGCAAATTTAAGTTGGTCGACTATTACTTGTTAACTTAAAGCCCACTTAGCTGTGATAGTTTTTCTTTTAATTTCATTATATGTACTACTGCCATGAATTTTTCACATCTCCATAAACAACCGTTTAGCTGGCAGAGGGGTAATTTACAATGTGTGTACCGTATAATACATAGTATAAAATAATGTTAAAACGAAATTTGAAACTTTCATGTTCTACAAAATTAAATAACGATTTTTTTTATTATTTGGTAATTCAAAACAAAGTGTGACCGCCTCTGTTGTTTACAACTTGTGGGCAACGATTTTTCATTGAATTTATAAGATTGTTTATCTGATCCTGCGGCAATCGCTCCCAATGGAATTTTAACAAGTCTTTCAATTGTTAGGTTGTCGACACTCCAACCAGGTTCTCTAGAATATGTCTCTGGAGCATGTCCCATGCGTGCTCGATGGGATTAAGGTCTGGCGATTGTTCAGGTCACGGCAATACCCGGTTGTTTTCCATTGCCAAGTACTCTCTGGTCTTCCGAGCTGTGTGCGAACGCGCATTGTCATGCATTAGCGTGGAATCTGAGCCAAGACTTTGTGCAAATGGGTGAACGTAAGGCCCGAGGACATTTTCAACGTAACTTTCAGCGTTCATATTGCCATCTACAAAAACGAGCTTAGTTCGTCTGTTCTTTATAATAGCCGCCCATACCATCACTGTCCTGCCGGGGTCGCGGGAAAGTTCGAAAGGGTTACCGAGGCCCCTGGCAACACGGGCGGGTAAGAGTAAGAGTCTGAAACACCCTCCCGCTCCGCCCAGAGCGTGAGAAGTTATTTGATGATTTCCCGACCAAAAATAAAAGGGCATAAATGAGAAAACGCAAAAAAGCTCGCTGAAAACTGTATTCGGTCCTTCTTGACGCTTAGAATAACCATAAAAAGTTTCAAAAGTGTACATGCATGCGTTATTGAATAATATTGTTAAATGTCAAAACGACGGTGTTATAATTTTGACGGCAAAATACAAGACATATAGATACATTTTATAAATAAAAAGCTAATTAACACAACAGTAAAGAAAGACAAAGTGTCTCTATAAGTACAGTGATTTAAGTAGTAGGTTAGATAAATAAATTAACATAAAGTTTTTCTTTATTAAAATAAGATACCTTGTTTCGCCTCGCCATTGCTGTTTGCCTCTGGCCCCGCGTCATCCGCTGACGCCGCGTATAATTGCCAACAAACGTGTGCACGCGACTGTACGGACAACAGCTTAGGTTTAATACATCCAATAAAAAAGGCTTTGGTTTACACCTACTCATCTTGGGTTGAGCCGGTTTCTTGTATTTTGCCGTCAAAGTTATGACACCGTCGGCGTCGTTTTGACTTTTAGCAATATTATTCAATATCGCATGCATGTACACTTTTGAAACTTTTTATAGTTTTAAGCGTCAAGAAGGACCGAGTACAGTTTTCTGCGAGCTAATACGTTTTCTCATTTAGGCGCTGCGATATTTTTTCGGGTTTTCAAAAAAGCGCTATTACTTGAAAAATATAAATATTTTACTATTTATTAATTGAAAATTAATATTTTGTGGGTCCACCCTTTGCCTTAATTATGGCAGAAATTCTTTTTGGTAAAGAGATAACAAGATTTTTACAGTCTTCAGCAGTGATCGCGTTCCATTCTAGGCGCAGGTAGCGTTTCAAATCTTCTCTGTTGTTAATGTGTGGCGCCTAACTCTACGCTTTAATAAACCCCATAAATGTTCTATGGGGTTCAGATCTGGCGAGTGGGCAGGCCAGTCAAGAAGCTCTGTGTTATTTTCCCGAAACCATGTCATAGTGCGGGCAGATTTGTGGCATGGCGCGTTATCCTGCTGGAATTTAACACCATCCATGTTCGTGTCGCCGAAAAGTTTCGTGAATGAAAGTAGCAACGCAGTTTCTAGTACATTTATGTACTTAGTAGAGTCCACGAGCCCTCACACACGAACAATTCGCCAACGCCAGAATCGGTCATGCAACCCGAGACCATTATGCTGCCGCCGCCGTGTTTTACGGTTGGGATCACACACTCTGGCTTAAATTCTTCGCCCACCCGGCGACGCACAAAGGTCACACCAGGTGTACCAAAAATCTGCCATAAAGAGAAAAATTTTGAACTCCGGAAAAAAAAAATAACTTCATCTATGCGTTTGTTTTTTAAACCATTTTATATAATTTTATCAGGGCATTAAATTGACTTATTCACCTCAAAGTTTGATTCGTCTGACCACACAACATTTGACCACTCTTCAGCGGTGAAAGTTCTGTGTTTTAAGGGCCATTTTACCGAGCTTTTTTGTTGTTGTCGGAGAGCCATGGCTTCTTCCTGGCTTTACAGCCTTTCAGACCAGCTTCCTGAAGTCTTCTACGAGTAGTTCTAGCAGAAATTGATTTCTTAATTTGTTCTGACAACTCAGCAGCGAGCTCTGAAGATGTTTTTTCCTATTTCTTAACGACTCTCTCAGTAACTGACGATCTTGACGGTCTGTGGTGATGCGTTTGCGCCCGGTTCTCGGTCTATTTTGATGTGATCCGGTAGCAGAGAATCGCTTAATAGCATATTGCACGGATCGGCGCGAACATTTCAGTTTTGGAAATCTCTACTTGTGATTTTCCTTGCTCATTCAGAACTTGCTCTGCATACGTTTTTCTAAAAAAGTTTGTTTCGTTTTGGCATATTGCAACGATAACACTTAAAACTTTGAAATAAAATACCAAAGGCGCAATAGATCACTGGATGTGTTCACAACGAGCGATGGTAGCGAACTGATAAATAAATACAAAAATTGTAAAAGACACATTTTATTGCACCCAGGTGTTATATTGCTAGCTGCGGCGTGGGTCATTGTTTTTATATCTTTGTAGATGACCGACAAAGGAATATTTCAACAGTAGATTTTTTCTCCCATACTTACCGTGAACGAGCGAAATTTGTAAGGTGCTCAATACTTTTGGCCAAGGCTGTACACGATTCTGCAAAACGTTACTCCAGCAGCAGGCTTAGCATGAAACTCTCTATTTCTTCGAAGAATAGACACGGCTCTTTCTATACAAAGTGACATTTCGTTTCCCTATTTTTTGACATCTCACCGTAGAAATCCTTCTACAATCTGTCATTTTGTCTTGCGTTTCTAACTATCTTTGTCTAGGTCCTTTTTTTATGGAAGAGGATGTGTACGGTGGGATGTCAAAAAAGGAGAAATGAAATGTCACTTTGTATAGAAAGAGCCGTGTCTATTCTTCGAAGAAATAGAAAGCGTCATGCTAAGTCTGCAGGAAACGCAATATCTTGAAAACCTGAAGACCCACAAATTATATTTTCGGCGCACATTTTTGCACAAATATAAGCTCTCTGCCCAAGCACAATAGTTATCTCTCCGATGGACGATTCCTGCTGGAACAACGTTACTCCAGCAGGAATCGTTTTTCCGTTTTCTTTTTTTTTTCAAAACTACAATGCGCACAATTTTTTTATGTGGCGCACATTGAGCAGATTACACATTAATTATACGTTCCACTCATATCACTCTAGGAGCCACTTTCCTGCTGGAGTAGCGTCCTTCAGGTACGAAACCCTGAAAATCACAATATGGAGATAGCGATGATCCTAAATTAGGCACAGTCTGTATCTTGGGCACTATGAAATAGAACTTTTTGGTATGTTTTAGGGTTCCGTACCCAAAGGGTAAAACGGGACCATATTACTAAGACTCCGCTGTTCGTTTCACCAGGCTGTATCTCATGAACCGTGATAGACAGTTGACATTTTCACAGATGATGTATTTCTGTTGCCGCTATAACAACAAATACTAAAAAACAGAATAAAATAAATATTTAAGGGGGCTCTCATACAACAGAATTGATTCTTTGCCATTTTTTTTTAAAGATAATGGTACGGAACCCTTCGTGCGCGAGTCCCGACTCGCAATTGGCCGGTTTTTTTTAATAAACGTTTAGTTAGCGATACATATGACGACTTAGCTTACAGGTCAACCAAAACTTGCATGGTAGGTGGCCCAATGACTCGTCACTCTTGCCTATTTGTGATACTTAGTGCAGTTGAAATATTTGTCTGTAGTTTTAAAACCATAATTATCTTGAACCTAGAATATAGCTGAGATGGCTATATCTAATAATTTAGCAGATTTCACACATGTGATGATGTGAACATTTATAGTGTAGACAACAGATTATTAAAGCCTTAGTATTTACCTCTCTCTAAAACAACCGTTTCCAGGTGGTGGCCAAGCCCGCAGTCAGGGTAACCGCCGGGCCATCGGCACACACGCCCGTCAAAATGGAGCTCGACGACCCAGTGGGCCAGAAACGAAAGCGCGAAGATGATGACTATGAAACGTAATTTAAGCTCTAAATCTATGAATTAAGGTTGATTATTGTGTATTTTTAATTATCTGTAGCAGTGGTATACATAATTATTGTTTATGTTGTGTTTTATTTAATATATCGCCTCAATCCGTCGCATTACTATCGGATCTGCGCAGTGTCGAATTCGGAGCTTGTATATAGCGTGCCCTTAGGACTAACCTGTCGTTGTCATGTTCCATATAGCTATGTCCACTAGCTTTTGCCCGCGTCGAGATCCTCGTGAAGTTAGATTCTGTATTTTATATCCAAGATAAATTATTTTGGGTAAAAATAGTACTATCGGGATAAAAGTATCCCATTTCCTAACACAAGTCGTGGTCTACCATGTGTCATCGTAATCCGTTCAGCCGTGAAAGGTAACAGTTACTTTCACATCTCTACTATTAGTATGGATAACTGTACTGTAGGAGTATGTAAGGATTGTAGCAAATGACATTCTGTAGTTACTGCCTGCCCTCATGGGAAGGCGTGAGTTTGTTCTGCAGGCTTAGCATGACGCTTTCTACTCTACTGTAGAATAGAAATCGCTTGTCTACATTTCTCGGTACAATACTGTCATTGTTTACAGGGAAATGTCATTTTTTGTCTACTCTTCCGTAGACAAAACGCTTCTCTACAGTTCGGTGGGATGAAGAAAACGCCGTGAGAAAAGTTTAGAGTGTGAATGAGGATGGCTATAAGGGTAGGGGAATACCAAAGAAACGATAGATGGAACTGTGTGGAACTTGATATGGCTAGAAAGAAGACCAATGAAGAATTATGGAAGAACAAGAAATATTGCACCAACTCCCAAATAAATTGAGATAAGCTCAAGAGAATGATGGTCTTACTACTGGTGTGAGACACATTCAGAGCTGGTGGTGCTGGCTAATAATTATTGCCATTTGGCTCAAGCATACAAGTGCTATGTTGTTTTACTTGTAAAGAACTAGTAATAATAGAATTCTCAAACCCACAACAAGGAAAGAATAATTTGACAAGCAGTCAGAGATAAATTAGGATTTAAGGTACTTTTCAATGGATAGGTGCATAAAAGACAAGTAAAACAAAAAAAATGGATTATCTTATATTTTATTGATTACCACTTCACTTCCTCTGCACATTCTGTGGGCGCTGCATGTCCCTAGGGAAGTTGCTCTTGGGTGGCGTACGGATCCTCCTGTCCTTCTTAGACCTGTTGCGCACAACCTTGCTGTGGATTGCGCAGGAGACGCAGTAGTGGAGCTTAGCATACAGCTTGGGCAGCTGGAATGCTGTGAAATAAAAGGATTATTGTAAAAATTGGTTCATTACTGCAATATCAAAAGGGCTTCAATTTCGTTTACAGGGATCGTCTGTAAGGTGCAACATACAAAAATAGGTCTGAAATTATTGTTTAAGCTAGTTGCCAGTCCTATGTCTTGTGGGTGTGAAATAAACATACTGGGATACTAGTTTAGGTTGATAGGGTGCTTAGTTGCTGCTGCTACTGTAAAAGTTTCAAGATCTTATCAGTACCCTGTTTACTGGTCAAGAGGATACATGTCAGCCTTTACAACACCACAGGAAGCTTTGGTTAGCAACAGACCGCGATAATGGGGCTTGTGGAGGATCGTGACAAGTTCTATCCTCGTAAGGCCCAACCCAAATTTAGGTCGATATATATTTTTATGATTAGATATATAATTTAAATGATTTTAAATAGTGTCTCGGGCCGGAGTGTCAAAATTTTTTTGTCATTAAATTAGGTCGTTGGGCCTTACGAGGTTAAGATCATTAAAAAGTAAAGTATACCTACAAAATTACATTTTAGGTTAGAAATATTTGTTGATTATCAATGCAGAACACCAATATGTATGGCATAGTGGCAGAACGATACAAGAAATGCTGGAGATAAGATACTTACAGGCATAAACGGAGGCTTCGTTGATATCCCTGACGGCGGCCGCTTCGACGATATTCCTAATCACAAACTTCTTGATAGCCTTGTCCTTAGGCACGCAACGCGCGCAGTTGGTACACCTCACAGCCTTCACGTGGCCACGGCCGTGCTTGGCCCGCCCTCCATTACGGCGTTTGCGAGTCTGGAAACAGAAATCATCCGCACATGAAGCCACATGCTCAACTTGACAAAGGCGTCGCGTGTATTTCAAAGTTATGACGAATCCGAATTAGGACACAATGACTGAGAATTGTTAATACATAACACTGCAGGTTTTAATCCGGTTGATTACTAGTTAATTGCACTATTTAGTTCTTATTTATTTCAAAAAGTTTACGCACCATGTTTCTAACCTCCGAATCTGTGAACAGAAAACGATGGAAAAGAAATTGTCAGCATAGACAATTGACTCGGTCAATGATGACAATGAACGGTTTCCTATCATTCAGATGTAATGTTACCACGTAAAAAAGAAAATAATATTTTCAAAATCTGTAAAAGAGATATGTTCTTTTCAAAAGATCTTTAAAGGCATTCCTAGCTTATCAATATTGAAAAATTCACAAAATAAAATAAAGAAATGGTATTTGGGCATAAAAATAAAATATTTAGCGTACTGTCAATCATAAAAAATAAGTGAAAAAAGGAAAATAAACGAATCCATTGACAATGTAAAGTTCCACGTTCCGAACGGTCAAATGACTCGTTCATTCCATTCACCATCAATCAACAGAAAAAAATAATCGTCTGTCACGAAGAATTTATTTCACTGTAATATTATTTTTGTTGCAAAATAATAATAGATTATTAAAAAATTTCTTTGTTTTCCTATTTCGCATGATTCATACAATAATTGCAACCATGTTCGATGTCTGTCCGTAGCAGTGAATTTAACTTTACTCCGTCATCGTACGTTTGTCCCGAGTGCTCCGTGTCTTATTTAACTTTTGTGAAAACATTTCTGTGAATTGCGATGTTGTGCGGGTAGTCAATTGTTGTGTACCGCGTGTGAAATGTCACAACATGGATGCCCAGAGAGACTGTCGAATAGATCCAAAGGTTTCCAGGATGACGGTCCGAGTCAGTCTACGATGGAGGTTCTTGTGGAGACCCTCACTGGAACCGCATTTGAAATGACCGTGTTGCCCACGGACACTATATTTGCCATTAAATCGAAGATATTCAGGGTCGAAGGTGAGTCGTATGTCTGATTGTGCATTATACAACTATATGTGTTATTTGACAGGGTAGGCTTGATCGTGCGTCATCCACGCTCGACAAAGGATGTTGTGGTGTTAGTGCGTCGTAAACGATGACACTTTGCTGATAACCTAGGTTGGGCAATGAGACACCACTGTACACAGTGATAATATCCCACACTCATTGCAAGAGGAAGGTTAAAAATTATAAGTAATTTAATTATAGTATTGTGTAAGAGCTAAGTCCAGTGTCAGTGTAAACAATATTGTATGTGGGTGTGTTGTTGAGTATAGCTTGTATCGGCACAATACTTGTGTACACATACACTGTGAACAACCTTTTTGAACAATGTTGGAATTGGCTATTAATTTGGCCAGCAAATGTCAAACAACCCTGCATTGAATACTTCCCTCCATACTTTCTAATTAAAAAGTTATGTCTTCAGTCTATTTTTGGGCCAATATGTAATGTTTTAGCCTTCCTTGTTCTCAGCACAGCCCTGCCTGGCAGAATACCAAAAAGACAAGCAAAAAAATTATATTGGGGCAGGTTATGGTCACATAATACTAAAAGTGACACTGAGCTATATTTGCCCTGCAGATTCTTATGGCTTCTTACCAGTTTTTTATGGCATCTTTAAACCAGCTGTATTTAGAAACCATAAGTCTATCAAAATAGCCATGCATGCATGTCTGTGCATGGACAAAGTGGTTTTATTTCTCTACCAATCACCTGCCTTTTTTTGTTGCTATCATTTTCCAGCTGTTGCTGGTGTGGTCTGAATAAACAATATAATAGTGTATTTTCTTTAAGCATTTATTTTCCAGCGAACAATAATAAATGTTGATAATATAATCATGTGTTCTTTCCAGTAATCAAGATTCATTGTACCTACTTGATGTACTATTTATAGAATCAATAATTCTTATGAACATTCATTGAATACATAATTTGTTTTATCATAGTTTTCAAGTCCTGATTGATTGAACAGGACACAGTACAGTGTTGTAAAACATATTTTGTTATTTTTTAGACTGCAAGGAATATTTTTGTAATTAGGTAAATATTTGTAGAACAGGGTAATTAGGTTAGTATCAGTATTTGTACCTATAATAAACACTAGTTAAGTCCATAAACTTGATAAGTGACCTACTAACTTGTTTACTCATTTGGTCAAGGTTAAGTAGTTTCTAAGAAGTATAGTTTTAAACCCATCTTCTACAATTGTTTGACACTTTTATATTAAATGCATTTAAATGTTGGACAAGACTTATTATTACCTTACTAGAACAATGCTCAATCATGAATCTAATGAGAGAGACTGAGTATATTTTATGCTTGATTAACTTAATATTTGAATGGAATAGGTAAATGGAAGCAATGATTGAGTTGTTTCATCTAAATTCACTTTTCATTGCTTGCATTCAGCTAGAAATGCCTCTTGATTTTATCTTTCACAATGTTTACAAATTCACCTTCATTCATAACTTGAGAATTGCAGCTGGTGTTCATGATTCATTCTGTTAGGACATCTGAAAAATAATAAAAAACAAAGTTCTTACCTGTTATTCATGTTCTAAGTTATGGCTTATGACTCAACTATAAAGTCATCAATAAAATCCAGCAATACCTTAGAAATACTGTAGTCAGCCCTAATGCATGATTAGAGAGTTGCATAACAAAATTATGAAAAATCAGAATTAAGTATACCCATAGCTGTTCCTCAAATGTATATTTTAATACATTTATGTTGAAAGGAAATTGTTTGGCTTGGTATTATGGGCATGTGATTAGGAGCGAGGAAACGTATGTAACTCAAAGAGTTATGAATATAAATGTTGATGGATGGAGAGGCAGAAAGAGGCCAAGGAAAAGATGGATGGATTATGATGAGGAATGATATGAAAGAGAAGGGAGTGAATGATAGTGTGACAGTTGATAAGGGAAGATGGAAAGAGAAATGTGTTCCGCCAACCACAAGTAACATGGGACAAGGGCAGGAAGATGATGATGATGATGATTTTAATACATTCATTAATGAATTTGATTTAATGAATGAATGAACAACTACTTTGAAAAAAAATATGGACATTAAAATGTGGTTTTATGAGCAAAATGGGTCAATGATAAACACACAAGCTAAACTTGTTGAAAACCCAGAAAAAGATTTCTGCTCACAGTAAAGAGTGGTACATAAGAGTAGGCTTTATGCCTGTCTATGACAATGTCAAGTGTGTTCAGCATGGACAGTTGTGTGGACAAATATGTCTTCACCTTGTGAGAAAAAAGTTGAACAACACATTAATTGTTTTTATCTTTTTCAATGAAATGGCTTTGTAATACTTTACTTCCTTCTTCGTTAGAAGGACATTACAGTTATATTGTATTGGCATCTGACACTTCTTTTCGAAGTTTGTCATGCATGAAACAGATCACTTTATATTATGCTAATTGTGGAAATAAATATTTGGGTTTTGCCCCATGATAAGGAATATTTGAAAAGTAACCCAGGAGATATAGTTTTTTATTACTACGCCATTTTGTGTCTGTGTGTAAAGAATAATGTGTAAAAGATCTAACAAAAAGAACAATGTTAGTGAATCAGAAATACCTAAACAACAATAAATTATATTCTATTCTCAAATGATTTTAATAAATATTTTATCTATCCTAATCCAAATGTAAAAAAATATTAATGTTCCTATGGGTGTGTAAAATTTTATGAATGGAATGTTAATTTACAGTGTACAATATTCAAGTTTAAGTGCACCCTGCTGTAAAAATTGTAATTATACTGTCTACAATCAGCTTATTGATTTTGTAAAGTATGTAATTTTGCAAGTTTTTTTTTAAGAATAGGAAATTAGTTTTTATTTTAGTATCTGAACATTTTAATCACTCAAGGACGACTAATGAGACACAATTGATTTTCTATTGTTTGATACCGAATCGGTGTCGCGCGGGGCTTAACGGGTTTAAGCAGTAACAAGCCAAGTCCAATGCTTTAGTTAGACCAGACAATGTTACACGAAAAGTAAATAAACTGTCTACCTTATACATATTAATCATGACAAGGCCACTGAAATAGTTCTGATTTGAGATAAACTTTTTACATCTAACATTTTTTACATCTTAATGTCAATCTCAATTTATTAACATCAATCTCTCTGCCTCCCACACAGTCACGCAATGAGCACAAGCTAATAATACGAATTAAAGATAACAGCTTCAAAATCTGTTTTTCTAGATCTTAATGTTTATGAGTCAACAATACTCAAAAATAAACTTTTATTCGCTCATTGCTCCCATTCTGTGCAACCATAGCAAATACAAATAGGATGTTTTGATAAACAAACTTGATTTTCAGAACAGCAAATTCAGTTTAATAAGTTTATAAAATATGAAGAGTCCTTGTAGAATGACAGACTGTTTAATTACGAGTTTACCTAAACAGCTGAATGTTATTTTAAGGTATAAAGGTGTGTTCACATCGTCGGTTAAGCGCGCGGGTCATTGGGGTTTACATGACGTTACAACGTTTGATGTCGTGCCAGAAGCATCAGTCTGAGATATATGTTATGCGCGATGCCCGCACCCATACAGTTTTATCGCGATTGATTTATTGCTATACGCATTCAGAATTTTTGTAGAATCGGTTTAATGGTTGCCGATTTGAAAATAATATTTGTTTGAGTCGAGGCACCTGTGTCGATGTTTGTTTAGCGATGTAAACACACTCGGGCTAACACTGTGGAGCTGCAGCATATTAACACCCTAATCAAGAGTCATCAAAAACCTATTTTTTTTAAATAATAATAATAATAATATCCTTTATTTCAGGCAAATAAGGCCCATAAAAACACAATACATAAATAAGTATATAAACAATTACTATAAACTAATACATATTTTCTACAATAAACTTAAAAACTACTGCACACAAAGTGACGGCGTCCAACCAATACCAATCACCAACCAACCACCAAAACCAATGACTACTAACTTTATTTCAGTAATCTAATATTGTCAGTGACAGTACTTACTGTGACAATTTGTCACAGTAAGTACTTTAGGGTTAGGTACACAATCACCGATTAACTGTACTCTCTGCAAGAAGTATGGCCAAGGCCTAAATAATGTTACATAAGTAAATATAGCGTTATCTAAATGTAATAAAAATAATAGCATTTTAAGAAAATAGCTACTTACGAGGTGCATTCAATAAGTACCTAGCCTCATCGCCAGAGGGCGCTGTAGTTTCAAAAGAGTTTTACCACAGTGTAGCACATTCTTTTTTAATTCTTTTTTCAAATTTTCATTCCAATCCCTTCATTTGTTTTAATTTGACAACTTATGGAAGCGAACGTGTCGATCGGTTTTACAAAAATGGAAAAAGAGCAATATCGTTCGGTGATTCGATTCCTATTTTTGGAAGGGAAAACGCGCATCGAAATCAAAGAGCGCTTGGATGCTGTGTACGGTGACTCTTCTCCATCGATGGCCACCGTCAAGAATTGGTTCAACGAGTTTGCACGTGGCCGTACGTCGGTTTTTGATGAACCACGTCCAGGTGCACCGAAAACAGCTGCTACGGAGGAAAACATTAAAAAAATCCATGATTTCGTATTGGCAGATCGCCGATTGAAGGTTTGGGAGCTAGCTGAGACTGTAGGCATTTCAGAAGGAACAGTGCATCATATTCTTCACGAGGAACTCGGCATGAGAAAGCTGTCGGCGCGATGGGTGCCGCGTTTACTCACACCAGAAAACAAGCGCAACCGCGAGACCACATCGGAGACGTGTTTGGCGCTGTTTAAGCGGAATCCAGCGGAGTTTTTGCGTCGTTTTGTGACCGTCGATGAAGCCTGGATCCACTGGTACACACCAGAGACCAAGGAGCAATCAAAACAATGGATCCAGACCGGGCAACGTGCTCCAAAGAAGGCGAAAACTGTAAAATCGGCCGGAAAAGTTATGGCCACCGTTTTCTGGGATTCACAAGGTGTGATCTACATCGATTACCTCGAGAAAGGTAAAACAATTACAGAGCTTTACTATGCCGATTTATTGGGCCGATTCGACGCCGAATTAAAGAAAAAACGACCCCATCTGGCGAAGAAAAAAGTGCTGTTTTACCACGACAACGCACCGGTTCACACGTCTGCCGTTGCCATGGCCAAATTGGTCGAATTACGCTACGAATTGTTGCCCCATCCACCGTATTCTCCAGATTTGGCCCCTTGTGACTTCTTTCTGTTTCCTAATCTGAAAAAATCACTCGCCGGGAATAGATATGGATCGAATGAGGAGGTCATCGCCGCCACGGAGGCCTATTTTGCAGAGTTTGACAAAAACTATTTTTCGGACGGGTTAAAAAAGTTGGAGCATCGCTGGGCTAAGTGTATCGAACTAAAAGGAGACTTTGTTGAAAAATAAATTGCCACTTTTCCAAAATTTTCGTTTACTTTTTGTAGGCTAAGTATTTATTGAATGACCCTCGTACTTACCAATAGTAGAATTATTTATGTTATTGTTATTAACTTTTTATGTGAATGTAATTATTCAATTTTAATAATAGCTATGTATCTAAAAATATTTTTTGCTGTGCCCTGACAGGGTCCACAACGGCTCTTAGCTCTAAGCCTTCTGTTAACATCTTGTTTTTCCTTGTGGAACGCAAATATATGATTATGAATGCATCGCCGCCAATTCGATCCTCGGGGGGAATGGTCCCCTTCCAACTCCACATATTTCAAAATGCATAGGTAGTATTAAATAGGCACCCTATTTATAAAAAGTAATCAAATAATTATAAACTGTTTCAGATCCGTTAAAATTTAAAGTCAAACCTGCTACTGAAATATAATAATTATCATACACTGCAAGAATGTAAACAACATTTGACCTCCCTACTGCGTGCAAAACTCCGATGCACGCTAGATCACGACACTAGTCTACTTCTGAACACGGCAGCGTGACTAGGCTGTATGCTACTGGTTACCAATTTTCACTCTCCTGTCGGGATACGAGCTGTAAGAGTTTCATGAGGCAGTCGGCTGTTCTGGCAAAGTGATTGCCCATTTGCGCCGCACGTATCGTTTCTCGTAAAGGCTTTGAGTAACCATTCAATGAGAGCTGGGTCAAGCTTTTAACAACGGTGACCACAGACTTAAGTACCAGATGCTTCTCATCAAGTCCTCCCCGGCCGAAAGTCTTCAGGATTGTTCTACTTCTGTTATCTACATTTAACTGTGTTTGCCCTTCGTTCTATCGAATGACGTGACGATTATGTGCGACGTAACTACACGTGTAGTGAACGTGTGACGCAACTTGCGTAGTCGTCTCCGCCGCCGCGTCACTTCATTAATGTCTCTTGTGTAGAATGTTCACGGATTCGGTTCGTTCTAGAATAATCTTAGAAAATATTATTATGAGCAATTAATTCGGTGTTTAATCTGAAATCTTGAAAGCATTTTCGAATGATAGAACTATCTGGATGTTCAGGGAGATTGGTCAATTCAATACTTGTTTCTTTACTGCTGCGAAAGTGCCTCGGGCGCTATTGTTCTGGGTTCATTGTCCTAAGTCAGGGAAAATATTAGATTTGTTTATAAACACTCAGTAGAAGTCCAGGTTTGGAGGTTTTCTATTTTGTCTTTATGAAATCCTAGTTGAAACCGCCTTGTGGAAGGTTGTTTGAAGTCATATCCGACTGCTATCGTCTAAGACTCCGTGGTCTTTCTTCAATTGCAATTGAACACGTCTGTATTGATGATGTAATCGCTTAAAAAAAAAAGTAAATATTGTAAGTCTCCCTGGTGATAGGATTTCGCTTGGCTGTCCTCCAGCCAGCTGATTCACGTACCCGCCGCACGCGCATCTAATCAGATGTTTTACTTTTATGAACTCATTGCCAAACTCGTTGAGGCGTTATTAAGTCGTACCAAGGCACGTGTCGTTTTTACAAGTGACGTAATCAGAAACGGTGTTAGGATTATGTACAGTTTAGCTAGCGTATGAATAATTGCGTAGGTATCCAGTGTTTGTGGATTTAGGTATAAAACGTTTCTATGTTGGCCAGTTTTGAATAACAGTTCCAACCATAATCCAGACACTTGATTGTAATTACGATGTTCTAGGAATCTAGAAGAATAAGTAAACGACTTAAACTCCGATTCTTAATTTGCAAGACCAAAACGACAGCTGCGATTGACCTTTTTTTCAGGGTTCCGAACTCAACAAGCAACCCTTATAGATTCGCCGCGCCGCACGGTGGGCTGAAAATCGGCTTTCAAAGACTTAGGGATTTCAATTTGCAAGTGCCGGATTTTTTGCCGGATATCGCTTCTATTAGTTATTACTATATTCAAAAATGGCACCCGAGTTAATTCTGCACAAAAATGAAGGAATTATAATTTTTTTACGAAAATTTTGTATGAAGCTAGTATGAAAAAGTTAATTATCTCGTAAACAGCAAGGAGAACCGTAATATCCTTACAGGTGGTTATAGTACTAGTTATTTATGATTTTTTACATATGCCATAAAATGGTTATCGCTGCTGATTTTTTTTTTTTAAATCGTCAAAATATTTTTATTTATTTTTACATATGAAACGGTTCCTTTTAGTGTTTAAGTTGAGGAACACAGACTTTTAACAACGCGTAACATAAAATAGCATAGCAAATAGCATTCCCGAAGGAGTAGTCAGAGGTTTATAGTACATCCACGGTTAAACAACTATGTTTGAGCTATTAAACATAATAAATTGTCTTCTAGTGAGTCTGAAAATAAGTGATTAAGTAAATTACAATGATTTAGTCTTCTAATAAGTCTGAATAGGTGATTACATGATTGTTAATGATTTCTGATAAGTAAGCTAATTTGTTGATTAGTTTTGTTATGAGTTCTAAGAAATGTTTTTGACGATTATAAATTTTCATTAGCACAAATTTTAAAACTCTAATGAGGGTAGTTAACTAATTATCGTCGTTTTGCAATGAAAGGGCTAACATTTTGCTTTATAATTTAGATTGTTCACAACTGTGTAGCTGCTAACACAAAATTTTTGCTCTGCGACTATAAAATCTTAAAATGGAAAGTTTAATCACCAATTTAGACTTGTTTGTTCTTCTAAAAAGTGAGAGTACTTCATTTAATCATAAAGTATTGTTTGGTGCAGTTGTATCCCGCATAGGCGATTGCCTTTATGCCGAAGATCGAGTAGCTGTCTAAGAATTTTGTCGGAAATTCACGCGAGCTGCTTTACAGAGGTGGCAGAAATCCAACCGATTCCTTGATCACTTCAGAAGACTGTACGGAAATTGGCTGCAAGTAAATATTGATTGGCCAAGTTGTGTGCAGTTAGTTAATCAAGAACCAACTGTTGATGAGATACCAAGAGCACAGTCAGACTCTCAAGAACCGTCGTTGTCGCCGTCATAGTCCGTTGGAACAATGACAAAAAGGTTCCGAAAACCATTCGAAGATTTGGGAAGTAAACAGAAAAAGAGAAGATCTGATGATCATACAGGTATAGACTACAGTGAATTGGCATTTGCAGCTGCAGCGCGTTTAAAAGAAGAAGAACATGAGGATATCGCTTCTGTGATCGAATACATGATGAAAAATCCTGAAGCAGCCGTTAAAATTAAAGAAACACTTAAGAAACCAGTGAAAACAGTCATATTTACACCAGAAAAAGCGCTTGGATTGCTTCTTTCACTAAAACTGTCAAAGTGGCAATATATTACTTTGCGAGAGGCTGCCATTCGGGAAGGTGCTAAGGATATTTATCCATCCTACTATAAAGTGCAACAAACTAAGCTTGATTGCAAAAGACAAATGGATAATGAAATTCAGGCCCTAATCCCCACAGAGTGCAGTAATAATAACATGGTGACTCATCAACTAATGATGACAATGATCGACGCCAAAGTCTACACGTACCTATCTGAGGCCAGTTCAAATACATCGTGCTACCTGTGCTTAGCAAAACCTACGGAAATGAACCGCTTAGATGTTGTAACATCAAAGACTGTGTGTGCTGACATATACAAATTTGGCTTGTCATCCGTAGGGATGACTGATGATGGTGCGTGTAGACGCACGTATAAATTATATGGAATGTCTGTTACATATTGCGTACAGACTCGAATTCAAACGGTGGGCAGCGAGAAGTAATGAAGACAAAGAAATGTTGCAGAACAGAAAAAAATGTATTAAAAATAAATTCAAAGATCAGCTCAATCTGTTGATTGATATTGTGAAACAAGGCTTGGGAACTACCAATGACGGGAATACCGCAAGAAAGTTTTGCGAGTTTCCCAATAAAATTGCAGCTATTACCGGGTTGGACGAAGATCTTATTAAAAGATTTGCTGTGATTTTGCTAGCGATAACATCTGGCGAGAAAATCGATGTAATAAAATTTAAAGATTTTGCCCGCAAAACAGCAGAAAAGTATGTGGAATTGTACGACTGGTACTACATCGTCCAACCGTACATAAATTATTAATACACATACACGGACATAATCGAGAAAAATGTTATTGTGCCGATTGGGACTCTCTCGGAAGAAGCCTCTGAGTCTCGAAACAAAGATTTTAGGAGGTTCCGGGAACATCATTCGCGTTAATGAAGCAGGCAAGATATCTTAAATATGCTTGTTGTTTCTTCGGATCCTTTCCTAAGTGCACAAAGGCCTAAGTTAGATGCCAACAGAAAGCAGAGCTTTTTTGCTGAAACTCTCGACTTAATTCAGTTTCAGGAAAGTGAGTTCGTGTTTTTAGATATATCCAATCTGGATTCTGACTCAGAATTGGAGTCCGACAACGACAGAGATAAAGAAAATGTTTAATATTTGATTGCATTTTTTCTAAGTATATTTGCTATTTTTTTTAATATTTTTTTTGTTTTATATATTTGGGTCAATAATATTCTTCATAATGTTCTTAATTTACTCACTAAAAATATTTTGACGATTTAAAAAAAAATAGCAGCGATAACCGTTTTATGACATAATATGTCAAAAAATCATAAATAATTAGTACTATAACCACCTGTAAGGATATTACGGTTTTCCTTGCTGTTTACGAGATAATTAACTTTTTCATACTAGCTACATACAAATTTTTCGTAAAAAAATTATAATTCCTTCGTTTTTGTGCAGAATTAACTCGGGTGTCATTTTTGAATATCTATACTTCTATAGTAATAACTAATAGAAGCGATATCCGGCAAAATATCCGGCACTTGCAAATTGAAATCCCTAAGTCTATGAAAGCCGATTTTCAGCCCACCGTGCACCGTCCGGATGTCCGTCTGTCTGTCTGTCCGCGGCTAAGCTCAGAGACTTTTAGTACTAAAAAGCTGTAATTTGGCATACCGCATGGGTATACATATTAATCACGCCGACAAAGTGCTAAAATAAAATCTTGAAAAAAAAAATATTTTGTACTACGGTACTTTAAAAAAAATATATTATCTGTTAACGTGTAAGGGAAGTATCCCTTGCACGTTAAGGAGGGATTTTTTTTCTCGTCTATCCCATGGTGTGGGGTATTGGCCGCTCAAAAATATTACGGGTCTGTTTTAGACCAGTTTTCGATTTAGGGATGCGTTTGCGTAATATTAAGCTTTAAAGTGCTCATTTTTTGTTAGATTTTAGTGTCATCCCGCCCTTGCCAGCTAAATGGTTGTTTTTGAGTATGTGAAAAAATTCAAGTCAGCAGTATTTATCGAAGTCAAAAGGAAAACTATCACAGCTGTTTGAGTTACAAGTTAACGAGTAATAGTCGACCAATTTAAATTTGCAGTTGGAATGTATAAGACGTCCATGGTGTTAAAATAACATGGTAAATCTTTCAATATTGTACATCCAAACTAACATTTGCAGTTGGAATTTATGGGAGAACATGTTTCGCAACTACTTTTATGTGCCTATTTGAAATAAATGATCTGACTTTGACTTTGAACGATGAACATTGATATAATAAGTCTTTATTAGTGGTTCTACAATATTTTTTTAAAGATTTTGCTACATTAAACCTACTCAAAAATATTTTCGTTAAATATCGACGTTAGGTGCACTATTTTTTAAACAGCTTGTCCTTTGACAAAGGCCTTCTCTATAGATTTTCATATCTCTGTCTCGCCCTAGAGGCAAATTTATTAACTATAAAAATAACACGGTTTTGTAACATTCCAGGCATCCCGGTTTCCCAGCAACACTTGCTATACAACCTGGTGGAGCTTGACGACTCGTCTTCACTCCGGGAGCATTCCATCGGCGACGGCGCGCGCCTGCGCCTCGTGCTGGGCATGCGCGGCGGGCCCATCTCCACGCGCCGCCTGCCGCCGCCGCCCAGCGCCGAGCCCTGGAGGGATATCGAGAGGCTGCTCGATACCAATAGGTGAGGAGCACAGAGAACAGCCTTCTATCTACTTAATAATAATATTAAATTTACTAAACCACAGACAACACACAAATTTTGCACAAGAGTTTATTTTATAATTTAAGTGACACTTAAAAGGATTTTTGAAAATCCGTCTCCTAAATAGGGGATCAAAGTTTGTATGAAAGTTCGCAATTTTTGCCGATGGGAAATCCCATTGGGCACCCGACTTATAGATAGATAGTCGACCTTGTGATTACCACCCAAAAGTTGAATGTCACTTGCACGTCATACACCGTTAAGGTCTATTTTTGCTTTATACCAATGTGACAGTCATTAAACAGTTTCAACCTTAGTGAAGTTTCAATTTACTAGGAGTTTTTGCGAAAAGTAGAAAACAATTCCGAGGTCGACCAGCACCAAGTCCAAGAGATATAAACATATATGAAGCCATATCCGGCTTCATAAGGTTCATAACTCATTTGTTGGGCTTGGTATAACTTTTTATAACATGCTACCCTCTTCTTTGCTAGATTTGCCTTTTAATGCGTTTAAAACTAAAGTAAAATCCACCCTTTGTTCAAAGGCATACTATTGTATCAATGACTACTTAAACAATAAGAATAGTTGGTTGATGTGATTAACTCAAGACAATGTTTATGTTCTTTCTCCAGAATTAGCTTACCTACTTACAGGTTATATGAGTTCATATAATTGTTTATTTTTTATTTGACTGTCTACGTGTAATGTATTTTAATTAAATTCAATTTATTAGTGACAGAATCTATTCATTACAATGTGTTTTTTTTATGAGTTGTATTGCAACAAGTGGTTAGCTAGCGTCCTCGACAATTGATTATACTATTCCTGTCTGAGCAACCGGCAGCAAGTTTGTCATGCTCCCTTAGATGTCACTGCGGTAGCGTCGGGGGTCGGGTTGCCTACTTCCCTCCAATATGGCGAGGGGGGTGATGGCTGATCTTTGCGTTATGCTCGTGAACGAGTGCTGCTTGTGGTGACTGGTCGTCTTGCTGACCATGGTTTTATTATTTTTATTAGTAATTGTTCATTTATTTTACTTCGATGGTGCTAGTTTGTCATTTCTAACTTCGAGTTACAGCAATAGCCTTATGTAAGCGGGCACACCCTTTATGCCTAGAGGCTTTTATGTAGGTATTAAGTTCTGTTTACGTTTTTATGTTGTAATTTTTATATGCTTGAGTACAGTTTTCATTGTTTTGTTGGTATATTGGCGTGTGCTAGCTAACATATGGCAAGTAATTTAATTTACTGTGTGTTTCGTAATGTTAATTATTTTGCATACGATTTGTATAGAATTAAGTCTATATAACTAAACAGACGGGTGTGCTGCTGGGGAGTTTGTTGCGCCACTTCTTCCCAGCTAAAGCACTAGGAAGTGGTGAAGGGCGGGCGTTTTTGGGGGACTGTCTTATGTAACTGAATTATATCATCATGATCTGATTTTATCATCTTTCACACAGTCCAGCCATCGTTTCTTTGGTCTTCCCCTACTCTTATAGACTAGCCATTCTCGTAACTAAACGCTGTTGTTAATTATGTGTAACCAACAGAGACGACGTGGAATGGGGCGGCAGTGGCTGCAAGGTAACAGTGCTGGTGTTCCGCGACGGCGAGAGGGTCAACATGCTGCGCGTCAAGGAGAACCACGACGGCACCTACTCGCCGCTGGAACACAACAAATGTACGTCATATCCCTTTAACCATCACGTGGCTGGGGATTAAGACTTGAAAATCACTCAACCGGTTTTAACCCAATTGGAACCATGTATGCTGTCCTGCGTTTGCAATTTGATTTTCGAACACTTAAACAAAACAAAAGTTTGGAAAAACTACTTAGAATCCAGTTTGCGCATTTTTTTTAATGAGTTTTCATTTGTCCTGGGAATTATAAAATAACTTAATTTACATGGGCATAATTTACAATATTAATGCTACTAACTATTTACATTAGGTAGACACTAAATTAAATTACTAACTAAATATACAAATGAATACAGAAAACAAAAGGACACTTAGGCGTCATAGTATTCGTCCGCATGGCTGTCATCCGGAAACGTGTCCAGAAGACTGGCATTAATTTGATATTTTTTTTGCCTTGTTAGTCATATTCGCTATCCTGCTTTGCACAACCTTTTGCAGTAACTGCACCCTGGCTGCACACTTAACAGCGAGGGGAAAAAGGAAAACCAAATTAGATGGTTAGCTTTCTAGGTGCCTTTCCTCTTTCTAAACAAAGTTAATTAAAATATTGAATTTCATATTTCACATTAAGGCTCTGCATTCTCGAAGTTACCAACTGTGCAAACTGCTGTCAAATATTTTGCTGTTTTGATTTTTAATCAATGTTACTAAATGAAGTCATGAAATATCCCTCTGTGCTGTAATAAAATATTGATCATTAATTGTAATAATAACACAGGGTTAGTTAGGCGTTGTCAGTTTTAGGGGTAAAAGTAGCATTTGAAAGGTTTCCAAGTGCGTGTTATACCCCTAGAACTAAATAATAATACTTGATTATTTAATCAAAATAGTAAAATATTTGACAGCTATTGCCAATTTTTAGAATGCATCCTCTCACTACAGTATACACGTGTGTCACTTTTCTTGTATGTTACGTAAAAACCTTGTTAAGTATCCTTGGAGCTATTCTTGTAAAGCTCCAGTTGAGGCGAGAGAAGACCTATATCTTATTTATTTATCCTTCAACTACACGAGCCCCTTGTTAATAAACGCGAGTAAAGTTATGGCAAACATAAATCTCAAAAATTGTATGGTAAAGCAGAAGTGGTTGTAACTTTACTCTGTTTATTAATAAGTGGAAGGTATTGAGAGACGAAGTTTATGTTCTCATAACTTTAACATACATTACGCACAATAATTTCACAAATGTTTACATACAGCGCCACGCTTTGAACGTCATTTAAACGCCAAAAATTATTAAAATCAAAATATTTTTATTTCACATAAACCTACATGGGCACTTATGAAACGTCAGAAGCTAGGTGCACGGTTCCAATGGGTCGTTTCCTATGGAGAAGAGCCGGCAAGAAACTCAACGGTTACTCTTTTAAAAATAATTGGCTTTTACAATGTTTTCAAATTAGTGTTTAATAAGTATGAGAGGACAGTGTAGGCCTGTCGAGACGTACCAGGTACTTAACAAAACAAGAAAAAGGTCTACAAAATATCTAGTCTATTAAGCCTACAACGTTCTCACATTCACAAGGTACACACAAATCTGTGTAAAATATTAATAAAATAATAAAAGTCCATTTAAACCAAACTAAGTTTGCCATTACAACAAGTCTGAAATCAAAATTTTAGGTATATAATGTCAAACAGTGAAAATAAAATGTCAAAAAGAAAATTTGTATAAAAAAATAATAATAATAATAAACATAATTTGGGAGCAGTTAATAGACATTTACATAGTTATGCCGTTTATGAGGTACCAGGGAAGCCACATGTGCAGAAGGAATTATTGCCAAACTTCCTTGTCTTCAACGTAGTCTTTAATGTTTAATATGCGTTTTTGGTAAGGACACGTTTGATGCGGGTTTTGAACTTTCCATCGCTATGTTCTGTAACTGACTGTTAGTATTTTGACCGTTGTCCGCTTCCCCCAGACTCGTCCACGTCGTCGCCGCTGAGCCAGCCGGAGCGCGCGGGGGGCGCGGGGGGCGCGGGGGGCGCGGCGGGCGCGGGGGGCGCGGCGGGCGCGGGCTCGCTGCGCGACAACGCCGTGACGCTGAGCAAGATGCTGGAGCTGCGGCGCCGCATGGAGGCGCTGTGCGTGCAGCGCGGCCAGCTCGGTACGTGGGGCGGCGAGGCCCGCGGGGCACGACTAATTAAATTCATCGCTGTGTAAAACCGTGCGGAGCCTGCAATCGGTCCCTGACGACCAATAAAAATGGTTCCCCGAATACGGGCATGCTTTACAGAAATCCCCAGCACCCTACCAATAATAATACTGGCACCTATTGAAAACTTAACAGGTCAGAAGTGGGACCATATTAAACAAATTTGAATACAGTTTATTTACTTTAGCCTCGTAAGGCCCAACCCAAATTTAGGTCGATATATATTTTTATGATTAGATATATAATTTAAATGATTTTAAATAGTGTCTCGGGCCGGAGTGTCAAAATTTTTTTGTCATTAAATTAGGTCGTTGGGCCTTACGAGGTTAAACCCCTTCTGTCGTCATGCGAGCCCTATCGACTTTGAAAACGGTTCCCTGCATGCGGGCCCTATGGCATGCGATACAGACATCTCCCGCACGCCGCATACGAGCACGAGCCCTATCAACCAATGAAAATGAACCTTATGTGGGCGAAATATCACTTTCCTAATCCAAGATGGCGGCTAAAAGTCTCATGAAAAATAATTTGATAAGACTTGAATAGGCTAATTGAAAGTTTTTGACAAACAATTAGTAATTTCCCTTCTGTTTTATTTTTCTAAAAATAAAACAGAATGAAAAGAAGGTACCAAAACATTTTTCATTTTCATAACGCAATTTGTAAAATAAAATAGTCTTTATTATGTACACCATATAAATTACGGTCATTAAATGTAAAAAAATACATGACACAATGGCCAGTCTCATTGCTAAAAGCGATCTATTAAATACAGCCTTTGAAAGGATTAAAGGGTGAAGGACATTCTGCATTGTTAATCTTTAATTAAATACGTACAGTCGGACACCACGAGCGTTTTCGCTAAGCAATTGTACGTTGTTGCAGGAGGGACCAGAGCTTATATTACTAACTGCCATAATTATTCCAAATGTGGTTGAGATAGCTGAAACGAAATAACTCTAATCCCGATCCAAGATGGTCGCTAAAATAGCCACTACAGAATTTTTAGTCTCATGAAGAATAATTTGATAAGACTTGCCTTACTTCAAGTGGTGTTCAGGGGTGCTGACGACTACAAATGAATTTTTTGAATGAGATAATACAAATTTTCGTGGTTCTAATACCAAAAATGTAGTCCCATTTCCAAATCCAAGATGGTGGTGATAAAACAAATATTTTTCCTTTCCAGATAAAGTAGAAATCCAGAAGACTCGCAGCGAGGAAACCCTATCCGTCCCTAGTTTGTTAGACGACAGTTCCGAGGGGCTGAAGGACCGCGCGGCCTCGTACGCGCCCTTCGGCGACGACGACGCTTTCGCGCCGCTGTACGACGGCAACTACACGCGATACGACTACGACTGCTCTTTTACTGACCGGTAACATAGTTATAATGACAAAACAATATAAATATACACAATAAAATAAACAAAAAAAAAATATTTTTTTTACATAAATCTTTATTAAAAATCGAATATCGTCCCTTAGCTAACAACACCGCATAAGTCATTTTTACCAACTTTACAGGAGATGAAAAACTTGTGCGGTGTTGAGAGGCCAACCGACTTGCGGCGCTGTTACTACTTTTCGAATTACGGCTCAGATTGGCTGAAATCTATATCATATGACCAATGGTTAGACGCGCAATGAGCATTGCCATCTAAAGGCGTTCAAATGTAAAAATCGTCAATTTTCGACTTTTTTTTTTTTTTTTTGAGGGTGGGAAATCTTCAAATAACTTCTCCCGCTCTGGGCGGAGCGGGAGGGTGTGTCAGACTCTTACTGACTAAAACCCACCCGTATTCCTTCCTGTTGCCTGTGTTGCGGGGGCCTCGGTGACCCATAAGTACCTTCCCGCGACCCCGGCAGGCATCGGCCCTAGTGGACCCCTACTTTGTGCTGACGACATCTCTTTGAGGCGCGCGTGGAATACGACGCGCCGTCGACCCGGGCCTGGTCCTTACCGGACGGTGAGCTACCCATTGCTCACCGTCCGCAAGCCCGCGCCTACGGTGGCTGGAAATCCGCCCGAGATTCCCGACGCCCAGGGCGTCTCCTGCGGCGGCTAGGGGCGAGAGGGCGCGAAACGTGCCTTTCCCTCAACCGTCCCGCCTCCTCCTTCGCGAGCATTACTGCTTCGCAGAAGGAGGTGACGGCTGCCCATGCCCTCTCGCTCCGTACCATGGCCTGAACCAGGGCCGGACGCGAGAGGTCTCTGCCGCCGATCGCCTCCACGAGGACACGGCGGTGCTCTGCCCAAGCCGGGCAGACCTCCACCGTATGCTCCACCGTGTCCTCCGGGCGATCCACACAGTGGTGACACCCGGACGTTTCCTCCCGCCTTATCCGACACAGGAACCTCCCGAAGCTGCCGTGTCCGGTGAGGACCTGCGTCAGGCGGAAGGTGAGGACGCCGTGGCGCCTCTCCAGCCACTCCTCAAAGAGGGGACTTATCGCCGCAATCGTGGCGTGCCCAGCACTGGGTTGCGACAACCGTACTTTCCATGACGCCATGAGATCCCGCCGGAGCTCCGTCCGCTGTGCCGCGATTTCTCGCGGCAGCGGACTTACGCCCCGGCATTTCGCCTCCTCGCGCCACTCCCATACGTGCGCGAGGGCTTTTGCCTCCAGATCCCATGGCGGCAATCCGGCAAGGAGGCTCGCTGCCTCACAGGAGACCGTGCGGTATCCTCGGACCATCCGGATGGCCATGACCCTTTGGGCCGCGCTCAACCGGCGGGCTGGCCGCAGCGCCAGAGAGCGCGCCCATACAGGAGCCCCGTAGAGGGCCAGAGGTTTGGACCCCCTAGATTGGGCAGGAGCCGCTTCAATGCAGCGCCCGCCCGCTCCAGCTTGGGAGCCAAACGTCGGAAATGCTCCACGAAGTTCCACCGGCTGTCGAGGACGAGTCCCAGGTACTTCATCGTCGACTCGACGCCGATAGAAACCCCTCCTACCGTTATTTGGGACCCCAACGGTGGCGCGTTCCGAGGACCATGAAAACACATGGCCTCGGACTTGTGCAGTGCCACCTCGAGTCCCAATTGCCGGATCCTTTCGACGATTGTCGCAACCCCGCGTGCCGCTAATTCGGCCGCCGCCTGGTGCGACCTCCCCTGCGCCAGGACCAACGTGTCGTCAGCGTAGCACACTACGCTGACGCCGCTAGGGAGGTCGGCGCGCAGCACCCAGTCGTATCCGATGTCCCACAGATGCGGCCCCAGGACAGATCCCTGTGGGACACCGCACGACATCTCTTGCCGGTTCCACACTCCCTGGTGACCGGGGTAGATGACGGCCCTGTCCGTCAAATAGGCCTCGACCACACGACAGAGGTAGGTCGGCATCCGGTGATACCGGAGTGCCTCCCTGATGCAACTCCAGGGCAGGGTATTGAAGGCATTGGCGATGTCTAGAGACACCGCCAAGACGACCCCACCCTGGGCAACAGCATTCCCCGTCGTCAGGGCTCGCACACGCATGATGGCGTCCACCGTAGAGCGCCCTCTGCGGAAACCAAACTGGCTCTCCGCCAAATCCGGCCCCACCCGCACCAGCTGGCCGACGAGGCGGTCTGCAATGACTCTTTCAAAGAGCTTGCCCACCTCGTCGAGCAGCACGATGGGCCGATAAGCGGACGGAGAGTCCGCAGGGCGCCCTGCCTTCTTTATGAGGACCAGTTTCCCCGTCTTCCAGCGAAGCGGGAACTGGCCCCTCTCCATGACTTGAGCGGTGTTGTAAGCTGAGGGATGATATTTTTTTCCTATTTCGCCACTAGTAGAGCTAGCAGCACAAACAGTAAACAAACAAAACAAGCGTACAGCATTTATTGCGTGACCGTACTGTCCCTGATTTTATCATAAAATTAACAAAAATATATCTATGTATAAATGTTTTTCTAATTCGTAACATTTCCAAGCAGGTACACTCTCCTGCCGCCCATCGGGACCCGCGCCGAGCCCGCGCGGCCGGCGCGCCTGGAGCGCGGCGCCGAGGGCGTGGCGCCGGGGCCCGCGGACTGCGCCGCGGGTGCGTGTGGTGTGCTGCTAGAGATACATTTTGGAGGAGCATGCTAAAACGAGTATAAAGTGTACATTCATTTTTCATCCCATCTATTCGAAAAGAGGCAAAGGGTTTCTCGATAAGTTCGAGCAAAATGGGTCATTTCGGCGCACTTAATAACAGTGACGAAATTACTTTTGAATTCGGAACACTATTTAATTAAAAAGTTTGAACGCAATTCACTTCGATAAAGTCCTGGCCGGTAGTAAAAAGAGCGCGCCTGTCGACGCGGCATTGGTTAACCAAATAAAAAAAAAATACGTTGGAACTTCTGAATCGTTTTTTTTTTATTACTTTTTGTCAAAATATTACAGACAATTTCAATTTAATATTAATATAAATTTGTAATTTGGTTATGTAAATATAAATATTCGCGACTACTAAAAGCATCTCTTATTTATTTTTCTCATATAGAGAGATGAAAAGCATAATGTGCTAGAGGTTAAATCATTTTGGTACCGTACTTTGAATCTCTCGCTACGCTTAGGATTCTAATCTAGAATCATTCGCTTCGCTCTGAATTTAAACAATCGCTCTCGCTCTTAATACATTATTTTGCTCCCTTGTGACACAATCTACTATAGCATGCCTCTCCAAAATGTTGAAAAATAACTTCAAAATAACGATAGTTATTGTGTAATATTGTTGAAATTACTGCACTTTATAGTTATTCTTTTAACGTTTATGGTAAATAGATTACACTTGCATTTATTCGGGGTTCTAAACTGTCTGTGATCAAGTAGCCTTTGAATAGCTGCTAAAATGGTCCTTTCATTATGGACCGCGGGGTTACGGATCTCGTGGGCCCGCATACGAGGTATTATTTGGCATATATTTTTCGAACTGTTCGTAAGTTTTTACCATTTCATAACACTATGCTCGTACCATCTCGTAAATCTCGCGGATAATAAAGTATGACATATCTACTGAACCATGTATGTAACCGGTACGTGAACGATACATGTGCGGCGTGGTGCTTGCGCGGGAAAACGAATCGACGCGTTCACTGCGGCGTGTGTAAGAGCAGTTCAGATTGTGTCCATATTTTGTTAATTTCAAGGCGGACACAAAAAAAAATGGAAGTGTGTTCTATTACCTGAACCATCAAAAAACACACTGGTTAAAAAAATCGTATGTAAGCTGACATGAACCCATACAGGCCCGCTGGTGCTGGGGGCGGGGCGCGGCTGGCTGCCGCTGCGCGCGGGCGAGGAGGCGGGCGCCAGCGAGCACGAGCACGGCGCGCACGGGGCGCACGCGCACGGGGCGCACGCGCACGGGGCGCACGCGCACGGGGCGCACGCGCACGGCGCGCACTCGCACAGCGCGTCGTCGCTGCACGTGCGCGCGCCGCCCGTGCGCCGCGCCGCGCCGCTGGCCGACGCCTTGTTCTCGTCCTCCACCTCGGACCTGGAGAAGCTGAAGAGGAACAGGTACGTGGTGACGATTAGCCCGGGAAAGAAATGGGCGGAAAAAATCCTAATGCTCATTCATCGAGATTTTCTTTATTTAGGTATACTAAATACTGTGAGAAAAGTCTATTGCCATATAATGTGCGAAAATATAATTCTTAACTGTCAAAGTCAAATTGTTAATTGGCACATAAAAGACACTTTTGAATGTCAAAATTTACAAAAAAAAAATGGAATTGATTCTAGTTGCCCCTTCCAAAAGGTAGTTTCATATGGAGAAGAATGGGCAAGAAACTCCACCATTCTCTTTTAAAATGTTTTACAAAATTTTGTATAGGTACATTTTAAAATTTTATGTGAAGATGGTGCACCTAGAATAAAATTGCTATACCAAAATAGGTAAAAAAAGAATGAAAAATAAAGCAATGACAGATAAATTAATTATGTGCTAGGTACATGATTTTACATATTTACAAACATTGTAAAAGTATACGTTTTCCTAAAAATAATAAATAAAGTAATAGGTCAGTGTGTGATTTAAAGTAATCACAAAATTTTAATTCAACATTGATTTATTATTTGTATGTTTATATTATATATCAAATAATAAACTGTACAATTAAAATAGCAACCAGTTTGATTTAATCATAGGTCCCAAAAATCAGTATTTTTGTACTATTTCGTAAAGTATCCGTTTTACGTGAATAAAACATATAATATTATATATTTGTTCTTTACTTAAGACGCTGACAACACCTAAACCGCGGTCACTGTCGGATTTCATAGAAAAGAAAGAGAAGCGCAACGACAAAACGCTTGTAATTTATTGCAAAATATGAATTATCTATTTACTCAGAATTGAGTTGAGTAATCGAAAATAAAAAACAACCAAGTTCTGCATTAGAATAAGACGTACTTGTTATTAATTAAATACGTAATTTATGTTGATATTTAATACAGATATTTTGGATTAGAACTCAAGGTAAGAGGTTAGTTTAACGTTATTTTGTATCGAGATTTTTTTTTCAAAACGTGTTTTGGTGACAACCAAGTTCTGGGAAATATGTTCAAAATGAACATATATTTTTTCCGCTACCACAAACTATACAGATTTGGCAATTTTCTTTCTTAAGAGAAGCCTATTTTGGTCAATTGGGTCTTGTCAGCGCCTTAATATTCATAAAATTAATTCTTAATTTAAAATCCATACGACCCTATACAATGATATTAGATAAAAAACTAGCAAAAAATTGATTTTCGGGACCGAGAGGACGAAATTATAATCTAAGATGGCGCCCATCAAATTTTGTAATAAATATCATTAAAAAAAATAATGGGCGCCATCGCAAAAACGCTCGCATTGTCAGACCAGTAAGCTGTGCTACGTCAACGTCGCCCACCGCCTGTAATGGAGTGTTCTGTGTGCGCAGCCGCATCCTGCCCGCGCTGTCCCGCCACCGGCCGCGCGAGCACCTGCACCTCAGCGACGAGCGCCTCGACGTGCCGGGCCCCGCGCCGGGCCCCGCGCCGGGCCCCGCGCCGGGCCCCGCGCCGGGCCCCGCGCCCGCGGCCCCGGCGCCCGGCGGCGCGGCCCCGCGGCGCGCGCGGCCGCGCTGCGCGTGGTGCCGCAAGCGGCTGAGCATCGCGACGCTGCACCGCTGCCGCTGCGGCAGCGCGTACTGCGCGCCGCACCGCTACGCCGAGGTGCACGGCTGCGCCTACGACTACCGCGCGGGCCCGCTGGCGCGCGAGCCGCCCGTGCACGCGCCCAAGCTGCCGCGCATCTAGTGCCGGCCGTGTAGCCTTACCTTAAGATAAAAATGTTCAAAAATCCTCCGCCACGTGTGTGTTTTGTTTTCTTTTTCTAATGAAATCGTTGTGGAAAAATTGCAAAAAAATGTAATAGTTATTCGCTGTAGGTAACACCTCGGTGCCCGCCCCGTGCTAGCCCGCGAGTGGTGTCTGCGCCGAGCGCTCGCCGATGGCGGCGACGCGGTCGGCCTCAAATTGTTATATTTTGTTACTAAGAACCGATCACGCGCCCATAATATAAAACGAGTTAATCCAGTACAAATAAAAAAATAGAAATTGTTGGAAAGCAAGTTTATATAAATAAGTAAGTCCAGTACAAGGATGAACAAAGTTTCGCCTGTCGATACCCTTCCCTTGTTGTTATAATGCGGGTCCTATTGGACCCCTTGTTACGTGTCTTTTGTAAATACTTTCATTATCTAGTACTCGCGGTACAGGAAAGTATCTGTAATGTAAACAAAAGACTGCGATTGTAAAATAATACGATGTTATAATAATACACAGGTGACGCGACGCTTGTGCTGGAGTTACGACGTGTTACTATTGTTGTCGTCCGGTGAGCACTCGGCCCAATTTGTTGTTGTATAATACATTGTATAACACTAGATTAATTAATGCTTAAACCATATTATATTTTATTGAATATATTACTTGCCTGTTCTGAAAACGCCACTATATTTGGTGTCGACTGTTGTTAGCGCCACCCCATCGGACATGACGCCGAGGATATTAATTTGTTTGCAGAATAGTGTTTGTGATGTCAATCGCTAAACTATGTTAACGTTGTTCCAAATTAATGAATAAGTAATATGTATCAGTAGTAGTTACTAACCAATTTTAAAGTCTTAACATTTCGCAATAATAGATTGAGCGTCACAAACGTATTTTCCTAACAAAGTACTGTTTAATGGCCTACTGTAAATATTGGAGTTCTAATATAGTTTACGAACTGATAGGTATATTTTGTTTCCTTAAATTTAGTATACGGTTAATATTGGGATGGGTCGGCCGTGTCCGCTGGCGTGGCATGGCGTTCTGTCTGGACGCGCCTCGTATTGGCAGATGAAATAGTTTTGTACTGTTCTGCACTGTGGGTGCATGTGTACTCGACAGTTCACTCATTAATCATTATTGTCGGCTGAGTTTGTCTACTTTTCGTATTTGATTATATTATTTAAGTTTATAGTTAATGTTTATTTGGGAGAAATAATTTTTGGCTGATTTCTATAATAAATATTTATAACGCGAAAGCGTCAAACAATTTATTTATATTTTTCACACTTATATAACAAATATATAACTATTATTTGGAATAATAAAAATCTATTTAAGTACTACAATATTTTGACTTCGTGTGTCCCCGAGTAGGAAACACCTAACGAATGGAATTGGTTACAAAATTGAGCATTACTTGAGTTATACAAGTCTGGATTATTAAACAATGGTGCCGATTCCCTTGTTCACAAACTAAACTAAATTTAAGTTCAGTGCATCTTTTTCTTTCTATTTCATTAAGAAAAGGACAGAAGATAAATTTTAGTTTAGTCCTGTCAAATTAATCAGCGCTTGACGTAAATTGACGTAATTTTAGTAGGCAAGTTTTTAATCACGTCTAAACTTGTATGGAGCAGTGACAGGCGCTGATTAATTTGACAGGACTAAACTAAAATTTATCTTCTGTCCTTTTCTTAATGAAATAGAAAGAAAAAGATGCACTGAACTTAAATTTAGTTCAGTTTGTGAACAAGGGAATCGGCACCATTAACTAACAAACTAGGTCTTAATTACAATATTAGGTACATTCGTTTAGTCTGATATACATAGATTAGCATAAAACAGTAAATGTTCAGTTAGATACACACACATTACTAGCATAGTTTAAAATACCTTATTTGACACATTGAAATACCGCTAAATTGGTCAAGGACAGCTAATGAGACACAATTGATTTTCTATTGTTTGACTCCGTATCGGTGTCGCGCGGGGCTTAATAGGTATATGGGATACTGTAAAGTTTTACCACAAGAAATTTATTTTTAAATGGGAGATATTAATATTTCCAACGCTAGATTTTCTTTTTTATAAATACTGCCGATCTAGATGTTTAAGATATCGTATGCTTTTAAACATCTGGATCGGGATCAAATAGCTTTGCTCGTAACGAACCCGCGACCCTTAGAAGGCAGTCGCTCAATAAATGCGCCCATCGAGTTTCACCTCTCAATAGTTTAACATACTTCTTCTTTAAGTCTTTAAAGTTCAAACAGTTCACAAATTCTAAAAAACAACTCTAAAATTTCTTTTTACTGTCACTTAATGACTCAAAATATATAAAACACATGAACTATCAAATGATTTGATCGTCAGTTTCTCTCAGAAAGCACTCGAAGATCTGCACGAAGTTATCAATGCCGTCTCTGAAGTTCTCATCAATATTTCTTTCTTCTTCTTCATTGAAGAACGCGTGTGCGAAGTCAATGATCTTCACCGTACCCCAAGGATTGGGAGTAGGAGAATCGTAGGACAGCTGATCTAACATAGCTCTGTAGTTCATTTTAATCTTAGATAGCTTATTCTCGTAGTTATGTTCGAAGGAGTGGTTGTGATTAAAGCTGGCGAGGGCATCGCTCCATGGGGAGCTGATCGGCGGTGGAGTTGAAAAGCTTGAGTGAGATAGCGTCATAGGAGTGACGGACACAGGTTGTACTTTCTTGTAGACCGGGCCCTTGGAGGTGAGCTGCCCGCTGAAGTTGGAGCCCGCCGCGCCGGCGCCGCCCAGCGAGTGGCGCCGCCGCACGCCCGCCCCGCACGCGCGCGAGCTGCTGTAATATTAGTAAAGTTACAAACAAAAATATTAATATTTAAAATGATAATGGTGCCGATTCCCTTGTTCACAAACTAAATTAAATTTAAGTTCAGTGCATCTTTTTCTTTCTAATTCATTAAGAAAAGGACAGAAGACAAACTTTAGTTTAGTCCTGTCAAATTAATCAGCGTCTGTCACTACTCCATACAAGTTTAGACGTGATTAAAAACTTGCCTACTAAAATTACGTCAATTTACGTCAAGCGCTGATTAATTTGACAGGATTAAACTAAAATTTATCTTCTGTCCTTTTCTTAATGAAATAGAAAGAAAAAGATGCACTGAACTTAAATTTAGTTTAGTTTGTGAACAAGGGAATCGGCACCATTGTGAATTCTACATTTATGAGTGTGTCACATTTCTATACAAAATCGCTGTAAAAGAAAACAAAATAATAAATACTCTAGAAATTATAATCGCTAATAGCATGCTACCTTCATCTACGAAGATCGCATTTCGCAGGCTACTCTCAATAGGTATGTACCTACAGTTTTCTCAGATACGAGGGCGACACTGAAAGTTTTTAGAACTGGCCACTTGTAAACGATATAATAAAAAAAAACAGTTCAAATTTTGAAAATGGAACTCTGCCAATATAAGTGTGTGTGTATTTTATTCATTTGACATTTGGTTACGAATTGGCGGCAAATTGAAAATTGTCTGTGTCACGTCAGCATGAATTTAACGCGAGAAAATTTTCGTACAATTATTTTTTACGACAAGAAAGTTATGATAGACCTCGATTGGCCTTTCACGATGAAGCCCCATCTCGTGCCACTGTTTACAACTGGTTTAATGAGTTTAAACGTGGTCGCACTTATCTCACCGATGATCTGCGTGAGGGACGGCGTTCTACGGCGACGACTGAAGATAACATCAGTGTTGTGCGGCGTATGATCGAGACTGACAAAAGAGTGACTTATCAGCAGATTCGGACAAGCTTAGGCATCGGTATGAGTCAAGTGCACAAAATCCTCCATGCACATTTAGCGGTCAGGAAGCTTTGTGCCCGGTGGATACCTCATAATTTGACAGAAGCCCAAAAACTCCGTAGTGTTGATTGGTTTCGTGAATTGGTTCATAGATTTAACGGCGGTGACTCAAATGCTGTGTTCAACATACTTACGGGTGACAAAAGCTGGATTTATTGTTATGATCCTGAAACTAGGAGACAGTCTGCTGTCTGGGTGTTTCCTTCCGAGGAGATGCCAACTAAAGTGAAGAGAGGTCGAAGTGTGGGAAAAAGATGGTGGCCTCGTTCTTCGGAAGGACAGGTCATTACGCAACAATTGTTTTAGACTTAGAGGATCGAAAGACAGTTACTGCAGAGTGGTACACTAACAATTGTTTGCCACGTATCTTGGCAAAAGTTCGGGAAAAACGACCTCGTAGTAGGATCCTCCATCACCACGACAACGCCTCGTCGCACTTCACCAGGCAAACAATCGACTACCTGGCGACGTCAGACGTGAAATTACTTGGTCACCCGCCCTATAGCCCCGACCTCGCACCTTGCGATTTTTATTTATTTCGAAAATAAAAGAAAAACTTCGAGGAAAACGTTTTATGGACGCCGAAGAAGCAGTGGCTGCGTTTCAAAATAGCGTCGAAGAGACACCTAAGGACGAGTGGGTAAAGTGCGTTTCTCAGTGGTTCCATCGGATGCAGCGATGTATTGATGTAAATGGACACTATTTTGAAAAGATATAATAAAACGAATAACCTGCTAGTTTGTTCAGTTTTTGATTTTCTAAGAACTTTCAGTGTCACCTTCGTAATCTGCAGAGGAGACGCCGGTACTTTGGGTACCAACAGCCTCTCTGATCCAAAAATCATGTGTTAGGTATGTCTTGATAGTCATACCCCACGCACCTTGCGGCGCATGTGTCATGAAAGCGACAAACACCCTTTTTAATTTACACAAGTCACAGTACTTATAATATGCCGCGTAACGAAACCATAGCGCGATTCAGGAATTGGATTCTCAACTAACAACGCCATCTATCAAGGCGTGTTAAACTATTTTTGGATGGAAAATGGAGTAAGTAATTCTTTGGGCTATCTTTATCAAATGTTCGAGAAAATATGTATTTTGAGATTAACAGTGTGAAACCGCGTGTGCTAATTGATTAAATCAAACAACTGAGTCTTTAGTTTCACGTAAACTCTGATTTTTAATTTGGAGTTTAGGGTGTTTCACAATATTTTTCCTTTTATATTTATCTTGATTTAAGTATTCTATTTTAGTGGTTGATAAAGATATATTTATTTGTGTTTTTTACTATCTCAGTATCATTATGAGTAAAACTTCTTAAGGGCGCGTTTGCAAATCAGACAAAATTATGCTGTTTTTCAGAACATATTGTGACAGAATTGAACCAAATCAAATATGACTAATCACTACCACATATAAATTGGTTCTTCATCTTCAAAAAATAGTAACCATTTTGTTGAAAATTATATATTTTTATAATGTAAAAACGATTTTCTGTTCCCTTTTTTCACAAAATTGACGATACCGGGTTGAGTTTCAGTACATTTTTTGTTTTATTATCAACATATTTTAAGGTTTCTAAAAATACTAGAAGTAGGCAGATACGAGTATATTCTATTCCAAAAAATAGTACAAAAAAATATCAAAATGTCACACATAGTCGCAGAAGAAATTAAAAACTGAACTTATTTTTTTACATATTTTGCTATTAAGGATGAATCTTAATCGCTTGCATTAGGGGTTATTTTATTTTTGTTCCTGGCTTGCTATATTGCGCAAACGTTTCGAATGCAACCTCTTTCCCTCCCGACACTTGCTCGACGAAGTGCCAGCCCGCGCCGCAGCTGAGCCTGTAGCTTTAAATTCCCCGATTAATAATAATAATATTAACCAGATCCAGCCTGTCCCATCTTGCTGTCCTCCCCCCAGCGACGCCCTAAGCCGAAGTCCGTACCCCACAGGGGGTGCCCTTAGCGTGCAGTCGCTTAGTACTATAAGAAATTCGCCCCTGGCTGGAGGCTTTGAGTTCGCTTAAGGCAGCCACAGGAAAGTCCGATTAAGTAGTCACGACCTCTCAAGGTCAACTACGAGATGCCATACATAAAAAAAAAAAAAAATGCAACCTCACTCCGCGCTTGACCGCCGTCGTGAGTGCACACTGTATCGCCTGTTAGCCGCGCCTCGTGTTGAAAAAGATCGCTGTACATGTACAAAGTATTCGATAAACCAAATTAGATACTTGATACGATGTTTTTATATTCACAGGTTTTTATAAAAATATTCTTTTTCGCTAAAAGTAAAGAGGATTTTTAAATGCCTATTCGTCTCCGACTTGATGGAGTGACCTGATGGTGTACTTCGGTGACTGCTACTGGAACTGGTCGACCAGTAGATCTAGATGTGCCCAGTTTGGGCTCGTTTTGATAGTTATGATGAGACCTTACCTGCGGACGTGATAAAATTACCTGAAGGTGTACTTTGGTGACTGCTACTGGAACTCGTCGACTAATGGAACTAGGTGTGCCGAGTTTGGGCTCGTTTTGATAGTAATGATGAGAACTTACCTTCTGACTTGATGGAGAGACCTGAAGATGTACTTCGATGACTGCTACTGGAACTCGTCGACTAGTAGATCTAGGTGTGCCGAGTTTGGACTCGTTTTGATAGTTATGATGAGACCTTACCTCCGGACTTGATGGTGTGACCTGAAGGTGTACTTCGGTGACTGCTACTGGAACTCGTGACCAGTAGAACTAGGGGTGCCGAGTTTGGGCTCGTTTTGATAGTAATGATGAGCCCTTACCTCCGGACTTGATAGACTGACCTGAAGGTGTACTTTGGTGTCTGCTACTGGAACTCGTCGACGAATAGAACTAGGTGTGCCGAGATTGGGCTCGTTTTGATAGTTATGATAAGACCTTACCTCCGGACTTGATGGAGTGACCTGAAGGTGTACTGTAGCCTGACTTCGGCACCCCTAGTTCTACTGGTCGACGACTCCACGTCCACAGCCCACATCTCTCTACTAGTAGAGGGCTTCCAGTGCCTAGGAGTCACTGAAGTATTTGTATCTAAGACTTATTTAGTAAAACTATAAAGAGAGCAATACGAAATATTTTTTGTAAGTACGAATATAACGAAATAGGAAAAAAAAAAAGTATCAAAATTTGTTCATTTGACTAGTATTCCCACAGCTTACCGTGCGTACACTTTTTTTTTTTTTTTTTTGAGCGTGTGAAATCATCAAATATCTTCTCCCGCTCTGGGCGGAGCGGGAGGGTGTGTCAGACTCTTACTGACTAAAACCCACCCGTATTCCTTCCTGTTGCCTGTGTTGCGGGGGCCTCGGTGACCCATAAGTATCTTCCCGCGACCCCGGCAGGCATCGGCCCTAGTGGACCCCTACTTTGTGCTGACGACATCTCTTTGAGGCGCGCGTGGAATACGACGCGCCGTCGACCCGGGCCTGGTCCTTACCGGACGGTGAGCTACCCATTGCTCACCGTCTGCAAGCCCGCGCCTACGGTGGCCGGAAATCCGCCCGGGATTCCCGACGCCCTGGGCGTCTCCTGCGGCGGCTAGGGGCGAGAGGGCGCGAAACTTGCCTTTCCCTCAACCGTCCCGCCTCCTCCTTCGCGAGCATTACTGCTTCGCAGAAGGAGGTGACGGCTGCCCATTCCCTCTCGCTCCGCACCATGGCCTGAACCAGGGCCGGACGCGAGAGGTCTCTGCCGCCGATCGCCTCCACGAGGACACGGCGGTGCTCTGCCCAAGCCGGGCAGACCTCCACCGTATGCTCCACCGTGTCCTCCGGGCGATCCACACAGTGGTGACACCCGGACGTTTCCTCCCGCCTTACCCGACACAGGAACCTCCCAAAGCTGCCGTGTCCGGTGAGGACCTGCGTCAGGCGGTAGGTGAGGACGCCGTGGCGCCTCTCCAGCCACTCCTCAAAGAGGGGACTTATCGCCGCAATCGTGGCGTGCCCAACCATGCGTACACTTGTGTGTGTGACCCGTGTCAATGTAGTAGTTGGATTCTATACCTATTAATTTTGCAAACGCGTCCTTAACTGTAATGTATTTCACGAAAAACACTTGATACTTAAAAAAAAATGTATGAAAATAAAAGCGTAATTCGGTCCTATGGCTGGGTCCACTTTCGCTTATAGCCATAGGGGAAATTTCTGTATTTTTAAGAACGTTTGCATCTAGTCTCAATCTGTCAAAAATACCTCTAATTTACTTAATTTTGAAGTGTTTAATCATTGATTGATGCTGGTATGAGATTGCGACTATATTTTGAACGTTTTTAACTATGGGAATTGACCTTCAGACTGTAGTGACTGGAGCAGAAACAGATTTTCAACGGAACCTTGGGAATGCTATAAATAACGGATTGGTTGAGTATAATTTCCATTAGATATTAGATGGTCATGACTCACGTCAGCTCCTTGCCCTGGCAGCAGTCCCGCAGCCGCGCCGCGTCGTACACCAGCAGCAGCGACGCCGCGTACAGGCGCACGCCGCGCTGGCGCCGCGCCCACGTCTGCACCTTCCACAGCTCCGACAGGAACTGCAGCAGCAGCGCGCGGCAGAGGCTCGTGCCGATGCCGTTGAGGTAGTTGCGTATGGCTGGAAAAGTCATTTCGCAATTATAGAAGTAGAAAAAGATTTGTTTACCCCTTACTGAGTCTTTTCAGGATAAAACTGATGTGAATGTAGGCTCAATACCAACACGGAAAAATGTTTCATGCTTTTAGCTTTGGTTACGGATGCTACAAGTCAACCATAAGCTGATTAAAAAGAGGACAGTGAGTACTTGGCAATTCTCTGCAACCAGGAGTACGAATTAAACAAAGGCGTGATGGTTATGCTATAATGACTTAAATGATAAATTAACAATCCCTCACCATCCTTAACAGCTTGCCCATGTATCCTCTTCCCATAGTCCTTATTATATTTGTGCAGTTTCCCAGTACTAAGCTTGTACACCTGGAAGCCAGGGATACAGAAGCTGTACTGCTGCTTACTCAGCTGGTACTTTATCTGCTCATTCGCGATCTTTTGTTCGGAAGCCAGGGGGTCCCATGTTCTTTTGCCTAGAAGGTTTTAATTGAAGTGGTTAAATAAAGCCTGTTTTGAATCCTCATAATTCGAAAGTGGATTGAAGATTTGGGATTGTTTACGAACAGAAAACTAAATATTACCATATTTGATTGATAAATATGCGATTGACACAGTCAACTGCCTTTTTATTTCAAAATAATATTGTATTGTAACTGTTTCCTCACTCCATCCCTCAAACTAAACTAATATTATAAAAAGGTTTTTGTTTGTTAAAGTAAATGTCTAGAAATACTACTCCGATTAAAAAAAAAATCTTTAACTGAGAGAAACCTACACTATGTATGTCGATTTACTTTTAAAAAATCGATCTCCAGTTTAACGCTAGTTGAATCGGTACGATTCAAAAGGTTTGTGGTTTGTGATTCATCAAATCAATGTAGTGATACAAATCGATTATATTACTTTAAATAATCAATTTTTCGATTAATCGATTTCAGATCGACTTGCTTTTATACTATCGCCGAGTGTCATAGAAATTAGAATATGTTTTATAGTTCACGTCGCGGGCAATAAAATGAAGTTTACATATAACCCTCTACTCACCAATCTTAACATCCATGATACAGGGCTCCAGCATCCTCTCCGTAAGATCTTCCAGTATGATGTAATCCTGCTCGAAGCCGTTATACGTGTACTTGCGGCGCCCGAAGTACTTGGCGACGGAGCCCCGCAGTTCCAACAGGTCAGAGTGTTTGGTGGTGGCAAGGCGCTCGTAGAAGTCTATCTCGCGCTTCTGAGCCTCTTTTATTATAGGCTTCATTATTGTGCCGTTGTTGCATTGGAGTAGACCTGGAAGACCCGGGTGAAGGATTTTTGAAATAATGTATTTTAATATTTGTTTTGCTAATCTGTGTGATATGTGGCAGTGTATTTTAACGTTAAAAGAACGAATAGTGTGGAAGCTTCGTCTCCATTTTTATGCACAGAATATTGGTCAACTTTATAACGTAGCATTTTAACTATTTTTCATGCTTTTAATTTAAATATATTGAAACCTTGATTTATTAAGGGCGAACGTTTCAGCGTGCTTGATTGGATAAAGCTTTAAACAAACCAAGATCAAATTGGCCGAAGATATTTGAGGAATGTCCATTAAAGTCACCTCCATAATTGAGACTAAAGCGCCTTACTTAATATTTAATTTGATAAAATGCTTGGTTTAATGCTGGTCCTGCTCCACAACCACAACTATTATAAGTGATTAACATTTGAATATACTATTGGAGCTGCTGAAGATTGTAAGAGTATCTTTACATTGTATAAACTTGATCTTCTTTGTCTATTACAGCGGTTCTCAAACTTTTTTGGTCACGGAACCCTTTTGACAAGCAAAATACTTGACGGAACCCTACAATAAAACAATAGTTTTTAAAAGTGTATTCTTTATTATATAAGCATAATAAAAGTACAATGTAACAGTTACTAATTATTACTTACTTTACCACATGGCAAGTACAATAATAGAAGATATTAAAAATGAAAAAATCTTAACTGATGGGAGGTATGAAACTGTTTTTTTTTTTTCATCAATTGGTTGATATCAGGTTTGATAGAAGACATTTGAAGTCTCATATCAGGTTCGGCGTCCAGTCTATTGCGATATATTGTTTTCGTGGCTGCATAGGTTGAGAATCCTGTTTCGCACAAATATGTTGTTGGGAACGGGAGAAGAATATTCAGAGCCATTCTGCCAAGCATTGGATATTCATCACGGATTCTGTACCAAAAATCGTTGAGAGGCGACGTTTTGAACAGTGACTCCATACTTGTGTCCGATGACATTTCTAAAAGAGATTCATATATATCGTTTGACATACTTTCGGGATTTTGCAAGTTGGGTAAAAAAGGATTATGAATCCATGAATTCAGCTTCATTTTTGTATTCTGTTCTTCGGGAAAATACTTTTCAAAAGATGCGCGCATCGAAGTGAGATATTGGACCAATTCTTCAAACACATCATCTTGAAACATTTCTAGGTCGTTATCGCTAACAAACTCACTGAGTGACGTAAAGCTTTCTATTTCTCTCTTACCAACGCAAATAATCCAAAAATCTAATTTTCTTTTGAAGGCAGTTATTTTGTTATAGGCCTGGAACACTGTTGTCTGTTTACCTTGCAATGATAAATTCAATTCGTTCAGTTTTTGAAAGATATCCGCCATTAAAATACAATCGGAACAACCAAGTTTTATCATACAAACGGTCTTTCAAATTAAAAGAAACTGTATCTGCTGAAAGAAACATTTGTAACTCGGCTCTAAGTTCAAATAGCCTTGTTAAAGTTTTACCCCGAGACAGCCATCGCACTTCTGTATGGAGCAGCAGTGTTTTATGTTTGCTGCCATAATCTTCACACAATAATGAGAACAATCGGGATTGTAGTGGTCGTGATTTGATAAAATTAATTATTTTTACCGCTTCATCCATAACTAATTTTAGATTTGACGGCATTTGCTTCATCGCAAGTGCTTGTCTATGCTTTAGTTTTTATTCGTGATACTGCTCCTGCTGTTTTACCTGTCATTGCCTTGGCCCCATCTGTACAAATGTCAATGCAATCGTTCCAACTAAGATTATTTTCTTTAAAAAATATGTTTATTTTATTAAAAATTTCTTCCCCGGTAGTGGTTGTGGGCAGCGGTGAACACATAAGCATGTCTTCTTCAAAAGAATGTTCATATGGATATCTCACGATAACCAACAAGATAGCCAGACCTGTGACACCAGTTGACTCATCCATTTGCAAGGCGAATCGTGTTTTTTGTAGACGTGCAACTAGTTCTTGTTTGACGTAGCTTGCCAGATCATGGATTCGCCGTGAAACAGTATCGTTTGATAGCGGTACAGTAGAAAGATGCTTTGCAGATTTTTCATCTAGCATACATTTTGTTATGTCTAACACACATGGCTTTATTAAATTCTCAGCGATAGTGTGCGCTTCACCTGCTAGTGCAATGCGATAGCTAACTAAATATGATGCCTCCGTGGCCTTTTCATTGATAGTTTGTGTTACATGCATCATATTTTTTTGACTTTCCAATAACTGTTCTTTTTTACGAACAAAAAATTCTTTATTCTTGTCTTTAGACTCGGGGTGTACAGTTTCTAAATGTCTGCGCAATTTGGCAGGTGCCATGGAACTATTAGGAAGCAGTTTACTACATAACATGCAGAGAGGTGAGTCGTTGGAATCAACAAATCCGAAACTGATATATGATTCATCATACTTCCTTTTTTTCGTCTTTGAAACCGTGGAGCTTGACGTCGTGGCATCATCGTCTGGATCAGTAATTGCTGTATTCTCCGCGCGTACTGCTTTTGAACATTCAGCGTCATTAGAAGATGTTGTTGCAACACGTTTAACACCTTTAAGCCAACGTTCCATTCTTCTTTATTAATAATGTTACACGTCAGGATGGTGGGGTCAAAATAATGCACAATCGTTACTGCGTTTATGAGACAAAGTTTAGTCCAAAGAAGAAATGTACAAAACTGATACAATCAGAATACAGCAGGCAGTAGAACTTACAAGCAGGCAGCAGGCTAGCCAGCTTGTAAGTAGGTAGATACGAACTTATCGCTCCGAACGCTAATCGTCAACTGACTGACGACGCGCGACATTTTTTTTTTTTTTAAATATGGCATCTCGTAGTTGACCTTGAGAGGTCGTGACTAGTGAACCGGACTTTCCTGTGGCTGCCTTAAGCGAACTCAAAGCCTCCAGCCAGGGGCGAATTTCTTATAATACTAAGCGACTGTACGCTAAGGACCTCTGCTTAGGGCGTCGCTGGGGGAGGACAGCAAGGTGGGACAGGCTGGATCTGATCAGTATTATTATTAGTAAACAATCTCGACTTTATGTTTTTGAAGATAGAGCCGAAAGTCGCTTGTTCACAACTATAGCGTCTAATTCAGAGGCGGCTTTTATCAAAGGGACTGCGCGCTCACAAGTATACGCGCGGCGGGCGGAGTCAAAACGTTCGACCAGTGACCAGAGAGAGGTGTTTTGATTTTTTTTTTTAATTCTTGCGGAACCCCTACAGGGGTATCGCGGAACCCTAGGGTTCCGCGGAACACACTTAGAGTACCGCTGGTCTATTAGAATATTATAAAGAGGAAAGGTTTTTTTTGTTTGTTGTACCGAATAAGCTCCGAAACTACTGGACCGATTTTAACTATTTTTCTTCATCACCAATAGAAAGCTAAATTATCAGAAAGTAACATAGGCCGTATTTTATTATAAAAAAATAGAGATCTCTACGAAAATAACGTAACCCAAGGTATCAAACATTTGCCTATAAAAGTCACTATTTAGCGTGCGCTGCGAAACCCGCCCGTTGAAGACCCTGATTATCCTCTGCCTCCCGTCACTCCAGACGAAGTGCACGATATCATCAAGGGTCTAAAACCTCGTAAAGCCCCCGGCTCAGACGGAATCACCAATAGGGTGCTCCAACTGTACCCCGCTCATTTGATAATGCTCATGGCCACCATCTTCAATGGTGCCCTGAGCAATAACATCTTTCCACAAAAGTGGAAAAAGGCCACCGTCATCGGCATATCCAAGCCTGGTAAGCCAAAAACGGAGCCCACCAGCTACAACCCCTTTAGTCTGCTCAATGTTTTCGGCAAGGTCTATGAGAGGCTTATTTATAAGCGCCTCAAAGATTTTACCGAAACAAAGGGCCTCATCCCCGACCAGCAGTTCGGTTTTAGAACCGCGTCCAACAGGTCCACCGCATCATAGTGTGGCGGACGCTGGTAATAAAACCACATAAAATAACACTATGCCACATAAAAATGGTCCTTCGAGGAAAATAGTGTTCGCAGCAGATAATCAACTCTATATGTTGTGTGAGTGTGACTCAATTTTGTCGCCGTGGACTAGCGGAAGCGGTCATCAACAAACCCGCGTTGTCATCAGTTGTCATTCATCGCACCGCTCAACTATCGCGTCGCGTGCGAGGAGTACGGAGTCTATACACAGCGTGCTCAGCAGACAGCGCGCCTACGCGGACGAGCGAGAAGAGTGTACGCGTGCGAACGAGAACCGCGATCAACTCGGCCGCCGGTTGGTCGGCGACGTCGAGAGTTCCAGAAACTTCTAGCAAACTCCATAGCTGCCGGAAGTTATCCGCCGATTTTCAACATCTTCATCCATTGTCCGACGCCATAATCCGCCATTTTGTGGTGTTCTATCAAGTGAAGTGAATCACACGTCTCATTTTTTTCCGCATTGTGCAATCATTGCATTCTGTACAACTAAGTAGCATCCATATATGCGCAAAATTGCTATTATTGCAAGTTTTTATAATTTGTGTAGTTACACAAACCTTTTAAGCCATCATGGCAAACAATTTAAAACGCCTAATACTGGCCAGGGGCCAGGCAAAAGGAACGATAACCACATTATGTAAGTTTGTTGAGTCCGAGGAAATCGACAAAGCCCCTATAAGGGCGCTTATGGTCAAGAAGGACAGGTTGGTTATATCTGTTCTAGATGAAAATAACGATGAAAACTTTGGCCACTATGAATCCATATATTTATATGCCTTAGCCGCATTCGAAGATGCCATCGAAGAAAAATCTAGCCCAGGTAAATCTCCGAAACCCGGAGCAGAGCGTGACGAGGAAGAAAAAGACGCTATGAAACGTCTCCCACCTATAAATATTTCCAAGTTTGGAGGTGAGGTAGGTGACTTCCACGACTTCATCAGCCTATTTAAAAGTGTCATCGACAAGAACACTAAACTATCACAATGTGATAAATACTATTATTTAAAAACCTATTTAAGTGGCGAAGCCGCCGAACTCATTAAACATTTATCGCTAACTGCACATAACTATGCAACCGCACTGCAATTGCTCAGCGAGCGATATGATAATAAAAACAAGGTCGTTAATTATCATGTTAATTCTATATTAGACCTAAAGCCTATTTCTAAGTGCACTGCCTTAGCTTTAAGAGAAATCATTTCTCAAACCAGACAGCATTTAGCTGCCTTAAAAAACATAAATATACCCGTTCAACATTGGGATGCAATTATTGTATGCATTTTGCAACGCAAGCTCGACATGCACACATTAAGGTGCTTTCATCTAGAAACAAAATCAGATGCTGACCCTGACTTAAATTCACTTCTTAAATTTTTAGAACAACGGGCAGCAGCACTTGAAACTGTGGCAGACAGCCAAACATCCTCAAATTGTGCAGTGAACAGCGGCCGCAGGACAGGTTTGGTAGCCACTAAGGAGGTAAACAAAAATACACAAGTATGCAAATTTTGTAAGACTAATTATCACCAACTATATAAATGTGAAAAATTTAAACTTGCCTCGCTATCTGATCGTTTCGGCTATGTAAAGACCAATGAGTTGTGTACCCTATGCTTAAACAAACACATGTCAAAGTGTAAATTTACCTTTAAGTGTTCAATTTGCAAACAAAACCATAATAGTTTACTGCATAAAAATGAGCCTGAACAGTAGTTAAAGCAAGTTTCATTATCTATGAATAAATGTGTTGATGTTTTATTGCCTACTATAAAGGTAAACATAAATGACAAGTTAGGTCAACAATTTCAAGTTAGGGCTCTTTGTGACTCAGGTAGTCAGGTTTCCTTTGTGTTATCAGACCTAACAGAAAAAATTGATTGCAGGTTAGTCAATAACTATACCTATATTAAAGGAATATGTGGTCAATCCAACACAGTCCCTCATACTGCTACTTTTAACATCTCTTCTACTCTCAACACTTATAAGACTCAAATAGTATGCTGTGTAGTGCCAAACATCACTAGTGATTTACCTCAGTGTGAGATAGATACAGATAATTTAAAAATTCCTTCATACGTCAAGTTAGCTGACACAGAATTTTATAAAACTGGAAAAATAAGTATCTTATTAGGTTGTGACGGTTTCTTTAAAATCTTATTGCGTGAACAACTACCTATTATCCCTAAAGGTTTGTATTTACACAACACCCACTTTGGGTATATTGTGGCTGGAAGGGTGAAGACTAGAAGTTACTATCCGGCTCGAAGGACCATTTTTATGTGGCGGACGCTGGTAATAAAACCACATAAAATAACACTTTAAAGTGGACTGTATTTAAATAGAAATAGTTAAGGGTGTTACACTGGCAGATTGCGAATGAAGACTGCCTGTTGACATATGTTCGTTCACTTGAACGAAAAACACATAAGCGTTGGTTTCCAACGTGGTCTTACGACCGGTGCTGTATTCTTCGACGTAGCGAAAGCGTTCGACAAGGTCTGGCACAACTTTTTGTCAAACCGCACCTTCCACTATCGCATCGAAAGAGCGCTATCATCCCCTCATCCTATCCGCGCAGGCGTCCCTCAGGGCTCCGTGCTAATCCCTCTCATTTTCACTCTCTTCACCAACGACATCCCTAAAAGTAAAAACTGGGCGCATGGATTAGGAAGTGGAGAATCGAAGTCAATACCGACAAGAGTCAGGCGGTTCTCTTCTCAAAACCGCGACAACCCCCCCCCCCCGACCGCTCACCATGTTCGGCAAGCCTATCCCTTGGGAGAAGCGAGCCAATTACTCTCGACCACCATCTCTCCTTCTCAGAGCACATAAAGCAGGTGCGCTCGCGTGCCGCTTTCGCTCTCGGTAGACTCCATTCCGTTTTAAATGCACGTAGCAAATTGCGTATTTACACAGCGTGCATCCGTCCAATCATGACATATACCTGTGCAGTCTTCGCACAACCTAAGCCCCACCACATCCACACGGATGCAACGGGATGGAGGATCTCGTTTCGGACGAACCAGGGGCTGGTTCGTCGAAATTATGCGCGATTATCTCTGGAACTGCCAGTCGGATTTGAAAGACTCTTTTTGCATTTTATAGTCCAATTCTTGACAAAGGTTAAAGGATGTTTATCATCACTGTACGACCCCTGGGAGCCGAGCAAAACGAAAAAGTAAGAAAGAACGCGAAGCAAAAACGAAGTTATAGCGCGGGCGGGCGAGGTACAATGTACTATAAAGCTACCATTTCCTGGGTACTATGTCTTTCATTGACTTGAATGTGCCCTGACGTCTGAGAGCTCAAACGGGGTCGTCGTCGTGGGACTAGTCATTTATTAGCTGCCTTGGCTTATTTTAATAATTATATTTTTGAGTTGTTTTGTTTTTGTTTCCTTTTGCTACACTCTGGACACTTTAAACGTGCACGTCTTTTTACATCGTTCTCACATATAATTAATAATACAGCATTAATGATGTCCATAAAGTTTTTTGCACGTTTTTCTCCATAGGAAGAACTTCTCCTACTACGCTTTAGAATGGGCAACTAGTTTCTTCATCTTTTTGAATAACCGACTCATTTGACATTTCAAAAGTGCCTGTAAATGGTTTAATTGAAATAAATGCTTTGAGTTTGAGTTTTGGAATAAGTATTTTGCTCTATGAAACCTAGCTGAAAGTTCGTTTAACCAACAATTTAACAACAATGACGACACGGTTGGCGTAATGGCTGAGCAATCGACTGCTGCGCAGCGTGTCGCGGGTTCGATCCCCGCACGGAACAAATATTTGTATGATCTGCAAGTAATTGTTCTGGGTCTGGGTGTTTGTGTTTGTGAGTTCTATGTTTGTGAACGCACCCACGATACAGGAAGAAATTCCTAGCGTGGGCCAAAGTTTTATAAAAAAAAAAAAAAAAAATATTTATTTATCATAGCGTCTGTTGTCGCCTTGAAGCTCCGACTCAATAAATCACCCTGTATTGATAGTATTGCTAGTCGCAATAGCTTCAAGAACGCCATTAAAGTATTTTATTGAACATGTGACTACCACCACGATACCATCACACTCATTACAGCCCTTGGTTTTTATTTAAACAATCTGGATTAGTTGTGACCACCTCTACTGCATCGCTATATTGCTAGTTGGTCGAACGAATTTTAGTGAAGATATTTTTGGTTCAACTTACCTCCATATTCCTGTGCCCGGCGACCGCCTGTATGACTAGTGGACTGGTCGGCAGTAGCGATGATGATGTAATGCTAGTATATTACGTTATAACTCACCCAAATACTTGGTATCCTCCGTCTTCCTATGACCAGCCACCTGCAAGGCATACGCCTGTATCTCCAGCGGGCTGGTCGGCATCAGCATAGGCTTGGCCGTCATCTCGGTGTCCTGTCGCTTGATGTTGTAGTGCACTTGGTAGATCGAGCGCTGCTGACGTATGCTACGCCGCTTCGGGTTGCACGATACATCGCTCATGTAGTCGTGTGCCTGGAAGGAAAGAGATGACATTGTTATTAGTTGATCACATACATACACCATACATATGTACATAAATAAACTCACGCCTGTTGCCCATGGGGTAGGCAGAAACTACAGACCGCCACTAGCTACGATCCTTACATACAACTTTTGCTTTGTTCATACAGGCACGCCGGTTGAGAGTACTTACTACGCACCTGGCTTTTATTTAGTTATTAAATTCTATTTACGTTTTTTTATGTTGTAATTTTTATCTGCTTGAGTACAGTGTTTTCATTGTTTTTTTGGTATACTGGCGTGTGCTAGCTAACATATGGCAAGTGTGTAATTTAATCTAATGTTTTGTGTTTCGTAATGTTACTTACTTTGCATACGATTTGTATAGTTACAAACAGACAGTTACACACAGTTACAGACAGTTATACTAAACAGACAGGTGTGCTGCTGGGCAGTTTGTTGCGCCACTTCTTCTTCCCAGCTAAAGCACTAGGAAGTGGTTAAGGGCGGGCATTTTTGGGGGACTGTCTTATGTAACTTTGACGTTCGAAAAGTGCAGATTTTCAGCCTAGTTTGAATAAATGACTTGATTTTGTCCTTTTTGAAGAACATCACCAATAAGGTCATGAGGTATATGACCTTAGGATCCTTATACTCTCTAGTTATTATTATCAGTCTGACCGTGGCGATGAACACACATAAAAATAACACAATGCTTGCACTCGCCAAAGAACGAGGCGAGACGCGTCGGTATCTTGATTTCTCAGATAAATATGTTTAAGAAATCAAACCACGGGATGAATTCACTAGTAAGTTAATTTCGCGACTAACTCGCGCCGTCAAAACTGTCATGGCAAGTCGAAAGTAGATTCAGAGCTTGAGAATGTATTAGAAAAGCAGACGACACAATAACACTGTATGAGGCATATAGGTACCATAATGGCTGATCTAAATGTATAATTTTATTATATGCTTAATTTTGAAATCACGTACATAAATATATTCCGGGTGTCCTCTGTTCTATCTTTTCCTTAAATAATGCAACATCATTATTGGTGAATTAATACTACGTATTTAATAACAACACACTTGTTTTTGTGGTCCTTTCCTTATGAACGAAGCAACTGCTATCAGCAATAAAAATAAACGGCATTCATTAAAATAGAAGGTAACCATACCTTAGTTATAGCACTGGTAAACCGCAACGACCTCTTAACCGCTTCCTCAATAAATCGTTAAAACAATTACCTACAATTTACAGTTACTTGTAAAGTCACTTTATCGCATATCCATGATGATAGCACCTCATTAAGTTCTAATTTACATAGCTCGGTCCTGCGGTTTCACTTGAATTCTAATGAAACTGTCACAATACATGTTATTACCAGGATAAGCAGTAGATACCTTTCTTAATACAAGTGGTCTACCTGTGAGCGAAATTTCATCCAAATCCGTTCACCCGTTACAGCGTAATTGACCAACAAACACTCACAAACACAATATAATATAATAAGATTATCCTATGTAAAACACCGACCTCTCGCACTAGTTTAGTTCGCCGCTATGCGGGTGTTTTCCCATTCTAATAGTTATCGAACTAATGAGTCACAGGTTTTTTCATATGTTGTTTACTTAACTTTATGTTATTCATGGCTAAGTAAGAATTTAAGTTATTTGAATACCTACTGTGTTAGTTTAATAAATAAACGTTAGATATTTATATAACACATACAAATAACTCCTCACGCTCTAGGCGGAGCGGAAGGTTGTGTCAGACTCTTATTGACCAAAACCCACCCGGACTTTCTCGCTACCCTGGCAGGCATCGGCCCTAGTTGACCCCTACACTTGTGCTGACATCTCTTTAAGGCGCGCGGGGAACACAACGTGCTGTCGACCCGGGCCTGGTCCTTATCGGACGGCGAGCTACCCATTGCTCCGCAAGCCCGCAAGCCCGCGCCTACGGTGGCCGGAAGTCCCGACGCCCAGGGCGTCTCCTGCGGCGGGAGGGGCGAGAGGGTGCGAAATTTGCCTTTTCCTCAACCGTCCCGTCTCCTCCTTCGCGAGCATTACTGCTTCGCAGAAGGAGGAGACGGCTGCCCAAGCCCTCTCGCTCCGTACTATGGCCTGGACCAGGGCCGGACGCAAGAGATCTCTGCCGCCAATCGCCTCCACGAGGACATGGCGGTGCTCTGCCCAGGCCGGGCAGACCTCCACCGTGTCCTCCGGGCAATCCACACAGTGGTGAGTGACACCCAGAGGTATCAGAGGTATGAAATGTAATCACTGATGCTACTTTTCAACGTATCTTGAAAAGTACCTAACAAAGAGAAATGATTCAACTAGGCTTTTCAATACTTGAATATTTATCTCTAAATTAGTAATTTATTGATATTTTTCTATTCTTATTTTCAATAGGTAACACACCATTAATATATATTATTATGATCTCGTTCAACAAAATCAAAAACTCAACTCATTACCTCTTGTATCCATCTTGAAAGAGTAAAATAACGAAAAACAAATCACAACACAATAAAGAGAGGAAAAAAATGGTTGAAAATGACAACACAAACAACATGAATTGATAAATGACGAGGCACAAAATGATTTTAAAATAAACCACAAATGACTGGAACTTTACTAATTATACCTATTAGTGGCGAAACACAGCGTTAGGAAAGAAACTCTAAACGCAACTAAAAAATATTCGCGACATTGAAGTAACTAGGTACATTGAAGGATTTCACTTTTGTTTATCTAATCAATGTAACTATAAATCAAGATTGATTTGTGTTTATCAATTGATATTTTTACGACGGCTATGATGCTGATAATATTACAAAACGACGGTATTCGTTGATATTATGTTTGTTTCACACATATTCAAAATAAAAATATGGGTGCAGTAGGTAGGTACAGTCAGCCCCAAAAAGATATACACACGGACAAGGAGCCATTTTATTGTCTACAACCATTGTTTCATATCATTGTCTTCACCGTACAGGTACAAAACATAGTATACAATTAATTTTACCATAACAAAGTAAACATTTTGTCCCAAAACATCTAAACACCCTATGACCGAAACAAGGTAATCTAAATAAGTCTCACAAATATGTATACAGTAATCATTCTAGAACTAGGTATACAAATCTTAAAGTTTTTTCAATTCAAAAGTTCAACTTCGAGATGAGGTGCTAGAAATAAGTATGTATTTAGTTGAAAACACGATGTCATTACCAATTGCCATTTACGCTAACGCGTCAAAATGACATTTTATTATTGTCATGACAACGATCACATCTTAAGGTAGACCACTCACCGGGAGCATTTGTGCGTCATGTAACAGTTCAGAATAGAGTATTTCATTAGTGAATGCGTCCAGGTGAGCCTGGCCAGCATAACAGTGCGTACCTGTAATGATACACGCAACAGTCATTGCAGCAGTGAGTCCGGAAAATTGAGCATTACACATGAATCGATGTAACATGTACGAATACTCATAGTTCGAGCGCATACAAAAGCGAATGCTCCTTAGTCAGTGCGTCGAGCTAGCGCAGTATTGAAACGCATTGCTCAAAATCAAATCATGGAATGTTAATTATACACGAATACCCGGCGAGTGACCACCTTAAAAAGCCAAAGCAACATTCGTTATGAATAGGTATTCATGATTTACCAATTTATATTTCAAATCTATAAACAAATGACTCGTCAGTGACGTCATGCATGAAATGAAAAGGACAAAAATAAAATGATTGTTCTTCTATTCCACGAAGTCAAAGACGTGTCATTCGATTTAAGTCGTATGACATTGGTGCCGATTCCCTTGTCCACAAACTAAACTAAATTTAAGTTCAGTGCATCTTTTTCTTTCTATTTCATTAAGAAAAGGACAGAAGATAAATTTTAGTTTAGTCCTGTCAAATTAATCGGCGCTTGACGTAAATTGACGTAATTTTAGTAGGCAAGTTTTTAATCACGTCTAAACTTGTATGGAGTAGTGACAGGCGCTGATTAATTTGACAGGACTAAACTAAAATTTATCTTCTGTCCTCTTCTTAATGAAATAGAAAGAAAAAGATGCACTGAACTTAAATTTAGTTTAGTTTGTGAATCCCTTGTTCACAAACTAAACTAAATTTAAGTTCAGTGCATTCTTTCATCGGCACCATTGTCAGTCTTGTTAACCTTGTTCTGGAACTATCACTGTTTACATTGTTTTGGTCATAGGGTGTGTAGATGTTTTAGGACAAAAGATTACTGTGTTATGGTAAAATAAATTATATACTATGTGTTGTACCTGTACGGTGGATACAATGTTACGGAACAAAGGTTGTTAACAATTAAATGGTTCCTTGTCCGTGTATACATCTTTTTGAGGCTGACTGGACACGCTATAGTGCGTTCACGAAATGACGCGTGACGCGATTGGTATCACTGAATATTGCAGTCATGTGATCGGTTGTTCTGTTCTATCAGTCGCCATTTTGAACTTTATTACTATTGAAAATGAGACTGCAAAGTTCAGTGCTACCAATAACGTCACGCGTCAAGTATAGTGAACGCACTACCTAAGTTTAGTGCACTCAGCACTAGCACAGACTATTAGCTACCTTAGTACTTCCACTAAAACTTAAATCACCTCTGTGCTGTTGCAATAAATGGTACAAATTGCAAGGCTGAGCGCGCACTGCGGCGCAGTGGAATGCGATGCGGTAGTTCTGCCGCACGGTAAAATAAACGCAGTCACTGGTCCGCGCACTGGTAAAAAAGGCACGTTTTTCCATTCGAGCTTCACTCAACTAAAGTAGTGTCCGCACGACGTCGTCGTAAAGGACTACCATACGAGATTAACTATCTGCACATATTTATTACAGATATTCTATTTCACGAAGTCCGTTCGGCTTTGATTGTAGTAGTGACGTATCCCGACAAGCGCGCTTGTGTGTGTAAAAGTAGGTAACGTTAGCAAAAAAATCTGATATAAGTATATTCAAGTCGAGATTTAATAATCTAAATAAAATTTTTGGTTTTAAAAGTATATACATTTTGTAAATAAATTAGATTAGGTTGCAATAAATACAAAAATATTAAGAATATGTAGGCATTTAATTAAGCATTCGTGTTACAGAATGGAAACGAAACAAGTAGGACTATTCAGTATTTTCAATCACTATCAGATAAATTTTCGATTTCCGATTCCGTTTTGCTGTCGTCAGAATCATCTTGTACATTGATTATAAATTCAAAATCGAGATCAAAATATTTCAAGTAGTCTTTTTCAATTTTTTCAACATGAGCACAAGTTTTTTGCCACGTTTCACTGCTAACTTGGCCCAAACTTTCATTGATCAGTCTTTCCGTATTCGTCATGTTTTGCTCGATATTTTTAGATGCGACATAATTTTTAACGATCCCCCAAATATTTTCAATCGCATTTAATTCTGGGTGATAAGGGGGAAGGCGTAAGACATCAAAACCCTTGCTTTTCATAAAATCGTCAATCTTGTAGATTACGTGTTGGGCTTTGTACTTCTTTATTGTATCGTACAATTCCAATTTAAGAAGAGATTCATCAAATGCCCTTATCTTTATACCCTTATCCCTGAGCCATTGCTGCATATCGGCTTTCTTTGTAGATTGCGTCGGTAGTCCTTCAGCCCGTGTGTTGTGATAAGATGCATTGTCTAAGACAATGACAGAGCGCGGAAGTAAATTGGGTAGCAACTTTTCGTTTAGCCATTTTACATAGTTATCATAGCTCATATTTGAATGATAATCACCAGCTGTTGAGTTGGCCTTATAAACCAAGGAAGCATTTTCAATAAAACCATCCTTGGTTCCCGCGTGCACTAAAATAAAGCGAGTGCCTGTGCTAATTTTTTTTAAAAACGGAGTTCTTTCCTTTTTTTTTGCCCAGGTGTTGTTTCGCACGTGTGTCGAAAGGACGTAGCTCTCATCGGTGTAGACAATGGGCCGACTTTGAGAGCGGTACTCTGTTATTTTTTTTAAATATTTTAAACGCCACATTTGTATATCATGACGCTCCGTCAAGACTTTACGGTTGTTCTCTGTTTTGCGCCACTTGTAACCTAATTACAACAGTAACTTGCGAACAGTTTCTAAACAACCTTCGAATCCGATTTTTTCATTCAATGCTGTTCTTAACTTAGTTAACGTTGGAATTTCTTTATGGACAATATGGAAATCTTGTACAGTACTGCGAACCACATCGGCTGTAAAATTATCTATATCCACTTTATTATCTCGCTTTCTCCTTTTCTTCATAGGTGAAGTGAATTTTGATGAAGTGGATGGCAATTCCTTCTCTTCTTTTAATATTCTTTGAACTGTTTTTTGGCTCACACCCGTAGCTTCAGCTGTACGGCGTGTAATGTCTCGTAAATGAGACAAATCACAGTTGAGTTCCATTAATGATTTTGTAAATTCATATTCTTCTCGCAGAAAATGATAAACACTAGCTATCATGTTTCGACCCTAAAACAAAATGTAATCAAAATAATTAAGTAATATAAACATTTTATAACACAAAAAAACATTCATTTTATAAATACTTCTATTGCTATATTAAGTATCTTTGTATAACATTTTAATTGAAAACGTATAAATAAATATTACCTCACTATGGACAACTCTTCTTCGTTTTGTTGCCATGCTGACCTTACTCCGTGAAACAATTTGGCGCGAACTAAAAACCACTACTGATCCGGACCGTATCCCGATCGACACTGAGCGCTCTCGAGGTTACGCACACAAAAACAATGTGCATGTGCACGCTTGACAACATTCATAGCCAAACGGACTTCGTGACATAGAACATCTGTATCCCATTTCAACCTGTCAAATTTTAAACCTTCAAATGTTGATGGTTAAGTTCAAAAACGAATGAGAAAATTTGACAGTTTGTCGTAACTTGATGTGCTGGCGACTGTACATCCTTTGACGCCACCGCTTTGCAGCGGGCGGCCTACTGTGAATAAACCGCAAGCGGTTTTTCTCACCGCAATGCGCGCATTACTAAGACATTCCATAACCTCACAGATTATGCTTTAGAAAAACGCACGGCAATGCGCGGTAGGCCTAAGTAGGTACAAAGAAAATGGGTAGGTACTCGCGTACCTAGTTTAGTGATTTGAAGTAAATCATCATCCAACCAAGTAGCCAATCTCTTAAAACAGTCAGTTTGATAGATTGATACCTAAAACTTTGCTTTCATAAAACTAAAGGTTTATATTTTGTAATGAATAAAACTAATACCAGCATAATATAATAATATAATATGATATAATAATAAAATAATAACATTACGACTGTAATCCCCGAATGGTTAGGCAAAAGTGTACACATCCATTTTGCGAGTTATGTTTAAGTCCCATGTAATAGGGGAATAGAAAGTTAACTGTGCGCTTGCGCATGTATGAAAGAACCGGCCAAGTGCGTGTCGAACCACGCATAATGAAGGGTTCCGTAGTTAGGATGAATTTAGTTGAAAAACATGTTCTCCCATACAATCCACCTGCAAATGTAAGTTGGTCGACTATTACTCGTTAACTTGTAAATCTTATTTAGCTGTTATAGTTTTCCTTTTAACTTCGTTATATATTCTATCACAATCATTTCGAACGACCTTTCCATCGACACCCCACACAATGGGATAGACGAGAAATATAATTTCATCCCCACTTTACGCGTAGGAACGGTACTCTAAAAAAATATATTTTAAGATTTTATTTTGATTAACGTATGTATACCCATGCCAAATTACAGCCTCAGAAAAACAAAAAAAACTAATTAGTCTTAGTATTAAGAGTCTCTGAGCTAAGCCGCGGACAGACAGACAGACAGACAGACGAACATGACGATACTACAAGGGTTCCGTGTTGATTAGGGAACCCTAAAAAGGAAAAAGTTTCTGACAAAAAAGCATTGTTCAAAACTTGTACTTGGAATTAAATAAAACAACTTTGATGACCATTAAAAATACAAGTAAAAATTTTATTCGATGTCAACATTACAGTCACTTTTCATATTTATAGAATCCCTCCCCACTTTTCCTACCGAACTTCCCTTCGTCAACCAACTTATCTAAAACCGGTATAGGTCTAAACACTGGGTGGCCAGTCTTGTCGTACATGATACCCAGGACAAACTTCTTGGTATCCAGCCCGGTGAAGTCAGCTAGCTCTAAGGGTCCCATAGGGTAGCCAGCGCCGAGTTTCATCGCTATATCGATGTCTTGTGCTGACGCGTCACCTGCAAAGCGATTGATATCGTTATTATAATAATAAATAAAACTAAATAATCATTAATTGATTGTAAAAGCAATGTATCGTTTATTGATTGATTGAAGGAGATATAGATTAAAGATTTGGAGAAAGATGAGTAAGCAGGAGCTATGTAAGGTTTTGTGTGGTCTTCTAAATTTAGCTGTATGTGAAGAATTGCCCATACGGTTTAAGTTCTGGCTAAACTGAGTCCAAACCCGCGCGGGATGCGGGACGAATTTCGCTCACGCCCATTGAGTCAAACAACTGTAAGGAGGTGTTAAAACTAGCGCGAATAGTCGCGTAACTTAATTATCATTAAACAAATGTAACCCGCCGCAGCGTCCCGCATCCTGCGCGGTTTCACCTTAGTGAGGCCCGATCTAAAGATCGGCCATTACTGCGTATTCCCCGACAGTCTAAATCAAATATTTAAATGTATGTTTTTCTACATCAGCACAAAACGTTTAAATAAAAACCGGCCAAGTGCGAGTCGGCCCACGCACAGTGAAGGGTTCCGTAGTTGGGTAGTTGGGATGAACTTATCCCAAAAACAAACTTAACATTAAAGTTGAAAAACATGTTCTCCCATACATCGATATATGGACGGTCAATTCTCCAACTGCAAATTTAAGTTGGTCGACTATTATTCGTGTCTTGTAAAACACTTAGCTGTGATAGTTTTCCTTTTAATTTCATTATATGTAGGTACTACTGGCATGATTTAATTCACATGTCCATAAACAACCATTTAGCTGGCAGGGGCCGGGGGACACTTGCCTCTAACAAAAACTAGTACTTTAATGCTTAACCCATATATGCCCAGAACTTTTTTTAACACCGATTTTTTTAATTTTTACATATGTTAAGTATGAATGATCACATATAAGGCCTGTAATAGTAGAATTTCATTTTCAGCACGAGAAGTACATTTTTTTCAGCGGGTCGTAAACGACCCCATGGGCACATAAAGTCGTACAATAGTGTGGAATGAGAACCAGCAAATTAAAAATACGTTACAGTTATGTTAGTCAGTCTTTATTAGGAACCATTAAGTAATATTATCAGATAATTTTAGAAATTATAAAAACAAGTCATAATAATGAAAATAGTACATTACGAATGAAATTCTGCAAAACATTTGTCATGCAAATTGACATTACATTTACGACACATTTTGATCGTTTTATTTTTACATAATGCACATCGTTTTCTGACCTGACCGGTGAGAATAATATGTTGAGCTGAATGTTTTCTAACAGAAACGGGTACATTTGTTCTCACTTGCTGACGTGGCCCAGGTTGAGATCTTATATTCCCATATTTCAGGAGTAAAGTTCTTGCAATAGATCGACGAAATTCCAAAGTGTCTACGTTTGCCCCGTATGATCTAGCGAGTAAAGTAGCATTGTTCACAACGACGTCAATCAACCACATCAATATGGGCATATACCATTTTTTTTCCTCTAATGGCAATCCGATAAACGCCGACATTAGCATCAAGTCTATCTACTCTACCCATAAATCGATTGTACTGGTGTACAACATTTGGCTGATCAATATCGATTTTCTGTTTAGCAGCAACTGAATATCGACGTGCCTTTTGACCAGGGTGGACTCCAAATTCATTTGACAACATTGTTACGACGTTGTTGTCATTCCATCGTACAGCACATATTTTATCATTTGTGTCCAATCTATAATCATAAAATCCTCTAGGCTGCTTTTTGCAAGACTTAGCATCCATTAGAGGACACTTGTCTACTCTATTTTGACGAGCAGTTCCAGTTATTTTTACATTGTTTTCTTGCAAAGAACTTAGTAAACTAGGAGATGTAAAAAAGTTGTCACAATATACAGAAAAAAGTGTTTCGGGGTATTCAGTCTTGACTGTATTCGTCAATTTGGTAACAACATGTTCCCCTAGGCCTGTATCTCGCGCTTCAGATCTTCCCTCATATAACTCAGCTTGTAAGCAGCACTTCCTAAACGAGTTGCTGCCACCCATGCTTTGAAGCCGAAACGGATCGGTTTGCCATGAATGTGTTGCTTACAGCCATGATGCCCATAGTATGGTATCATTGATTCATCGATACTCAAGTTTTTTTTCAATGGGAGCATACATTAGAAATTGTTTGTTCATGATGTTGAACAAAGGCCGAATTTTTGCCATTTTATCTCCTACAAGTAGGTTGCTGTTGTCAGCAACATGGAAATACCTAAATATCTCTTCAAACCGATTTCGCCTCATCGACTTCGCAATTAAAACATTGTGGGTATCCTCGTTGGATTCCCAATACATACGCCGTCTCGGTAAAGGCGCGTAACCACTAAGGAGTATTATACCTATAAAACAGCTCAATTCATCCCCCGATAGACAGAAATTATAGTTGTGCTTTTCAACAGCATACATTACGGTGTGCCTGACCATATACCTTATAACATCGACACTAAAAAATAATTCAAAGAATTCTATCGGTTCACTTTCCTTGGTGAGTGTAAGAACTGCTCGTGGCAGTGGAGGTGACCACTCACTTTGTTGGGTACGAAGATCTCGCTTTATCCATTTGCGTGGCCTGACGTTGGGCTGTCTACTACGTTCTGAAGAAGGGCCATCACCCCTAGGTATCCTGGTGGTGCGCACATTCGAAATCAGTGATAATCGTCGGTGTTTCAACCGGACGAGAACGTCGTGACCTGTGTGGGCTGGGTCCCGATGGCGTGGAAATTGATTCTAGGTGTTCAGAACTAGGACTAGGACTGACTATTATCTCATCGATAGTTTTGTTCTCTTCAAAATGTTCTTCACGTTGTCGTAACACCATCTCAGCCGGCGCAAGTAATTGATGACGGTTCAATCGGTTTATACTATCACAATCTTCTTCACCTCAATCACCATCCGACATGGTACCATCGCAAGGCGGATCCATGTAAATATCGATGCCCTGAATATCTTCATCGTCATCGAACACCTCCAGGGCATCGGCTATTTCATTTGTCGAGAGTACGTGTCGAGACCTAAAATCAAAAAAATACAATATAAAACACGATACGTGCCCACAGGGTCGTTACCGACCCAAGAAAATATATCAACCGATTGTGAATAGAAAAATATACTATTTTCGAAATAACAATATCTCTAACTCTGAAACACTCATTAGTTTTCCTATAAAAACTATTAATACGGTAAAATAACATAATACATACAAAATACTTACATTTGCATCCGATCGGTCGTACACTTTTTCAAGAAATAAACAAGTATAAACTTGCACTCTCAAATTGTCACTCGAAATTGTCGTGAATGGTCAACAAAACTGTCTCATGCTTCAAAATTGTTTCTGTACCTATTAATAGATGGCGATTTATTTAAAATTCAATAAACAGTTCGCGGTCAATATGCATTAATAGTATCGGCGTAATTTTGTTCGTTATCGACCCTATGGGCATATATTACGCAAACGGATCCTTGAATCGAATAATGGTGTTCACAGACCCGCAATATTTCTGAACGGCCTATCCAACGATACCCGACATCATGCAGTGGCAAGAAAAAAAAAAACATATTCAAGATTTTATTTTAGCACTTTGTCGGCGTGATTATTAGGCAGACCTATGCCAAATTAAAGCTTTCTAGTACTAAGTGTCTCTGAGCTACAGCGGGGTTAGACAGACAGACGGACATGGCGAAACTATAAGGGTTCCTTGTTTACGACGGAACCCTAAAAAATGAAGTTTTATGCAGTCAGGAACTACTCATATAAACTGATGCTAACTCTTACGATGTTTTTATTTGTTTTGAGCTTAAAAGTAACAAGATAAATTCTTTTTTTAAATAATTGCTTTTCAAGAAGTCTAAATGTTACTAAAACTTTATTGAATGTGAATATTTTCCTGTTTAATATAGTTTCAATAAAAATTTAGTATACCATTGATAGGCCTGATTATATTGGTAATATTTGAGGGAGGTTGTAGTCACAAGCCTCCCTCAAATATGGCATATAATAACCAAAAGATAGCTAGCAATGGACATTATTTTGGTTGAGATAGTGATGATGATAGATGATAGTGATAAATATAATATTCTAGTATTATCTTAGACATTAGGTAATTCCCCATTTGAAGAGTGTGTTTTGTAAAATAACGAAATAATCTTATAAATATGATCTGATCCACAAACATAATAATTCCTTATCAGAAGTGAAACGTTTATTATTAAAAAAAAATTCAACTTCCGGATAAAGGCTCGTGCAGACTGGGGCGATATCGCGAACACGACAGGCATATTGCTGCCTGTCGCGCCCGCGATATCGCCCCAGTCCGTAAGAGCCTTTAGGCGGCAGGCCGCGCTTTATCTGTTGATTTTAACCGTACTTACTAATAGATATAGCTAGGTAACAGGAAGTAACAGGCGTTGCTTATTTGAGACAAAAAAAAATCTTTTGGAAACAGCTTTTCTGTTCGATGTTTTTAACGAGATTACAATGTAAGACGAATAGGCAACAATATTCCGATAACGTCTTGCTGTTATCTGCTGGAAACTGTGAAATACCTAGTTCCCAGATATGAAGATTAAAGGTAGGGGGATACGAGTACACCAATAAGCGTAACATCGTCATCCAATATTTTAGGCTTGTACTTGGAAAACCACCAAAGTACCTTAGTACTTAGGTGGTTTGATTTTTGGGTATTTAACCAAATAAGCACAGTAGGTACTTATACCTACTCCACTTATTTGGTTTAATACCCAAAAATATAGCGTAATAAAAAGAGAAAGACGACTAAAGCAAGCCGCAAGTGTAACAGGAAAAAAATGATAACTATCACAAATCTAGACAAAATACGATATACTTACATTTATTTTTATTTCTTTATCGAAACACATGTATAAACACGACACGATATCATAATATTACGTAAAAGCAATATGTACGGTCAGCATACAAAATATAATTGTACAATGAGTAACTAAAAGTCTAAAACTTCATAATATTTATTATTATTGTATTTGTTACATATTATAATAAAGTAATCAATAGTTTAAATCAAGGTATTACTTTTAATCTTAATAATAATGAGGATATAAGATTATTTGATAATTCTGAATATTTATATGATTTTTGTGTTTGCTGACCGTACACCACTCTAAGTATCGCCAGATACTGATACCTAATCAGTTAAGTTCATGGAAGATTTAATGCAATTATTTTATTGATTTGGTGACATATTAGTTCTTTTGTGACGGAGTTAATTGGGGTGTGACTTAATAATACGGCAATGCCATAATAAAAACCGGCCAAATGTGTGTCGGACCACACAAAATGAAGGGTTCCGTAGTTGGGAGAATTTATTCCAAGAACAAAACTAACTTAACATTGTAGTTGAAAAGCATGTTCCCCCATACAATCCAGCTGCAAATGTAAGTTTGTACGCACAATATTGAGTTTTACCAAGTTATTTTAACAGCATAGACTTCTTATAAGTGTTCCTGTAATCTATAAGTAAAGGAGAATTTTCTATATTTTTTCAAAATTTTAAGGTGTGTAGTTTTGTAGATAAGGCAGGAGAAGAATTCATATTAAAATACAAATTTCAACTTAATCGGTCCAGTAGATTCAGAGCAAATCGGAGACGGACAGACAGACAGACACAAGAGTGATCCTTCATAGGGTTCCGTTTTTTACTTTTGAGGTACAGCACCCTAAAAACACAGATAAATTTGTCGCAGTACTCATAAATAAGACTAGAGCTCTTTTGTTGCACCAGCACCGGTTGTAGAGGCACTCCCTAGATCAGGGGTTCTCAACTATAACACACGCGTCCCCCCTACCTCTCTTTTAAAATCACTACGCCCCACAGTGGAACGAATGTATGGGAGCGGTTGGACGTAGACATGTCCGAAAAATAAGAGTAAAATTATGACAAACTAATGATGCCATCTTATTCGATTACTTAATGCCTTCATAAATTGTGGTGATGAATTTCTTCATAACTCCCATATTTCGGGAGTAATTTGAGAAAATGTGAAATTTTACTATGAAAATGAGTGTATCGAGCTCTCTCCCTCCTGATTCCGGGCTTGTTTCAAGTAGCGGTCTCTAATATCGTAATGCTATTACTAAGAGCTATATTTAATACTAAGACACATAGTGCGCCAAATGTGCACTTTCTGGGATAAAAGGAAATGAAAATTTAAAAAAAAAAACGTTTTTTCCCCATTTGTATTTACTTTAAACCGCAGACAGACTTATTAAGAGGTCTATAAATATATTATATATATACAGAAATATATATTAACAAAAATATTCACAAGAACTGATGAGAGTATGACTTTTAAGTAAGTTGATAATAAATTACCTAGTTTCATTAAAAGTACAATAAATAATTAAGATGTAAGCTCTAATTTACTAAGTTACACATTTTAAAACAATAACATCATTTAATTATCTTCGTCATCATCATCATCATCAATTAATTCAAATTCAGAATCGATGTCCGCTAAATCATTTATGTTAACAAATTCGATATCACTTTTCTCAGAATCCGTAAGCTCATAAAATTCCTTAAAAGAAGATTTTTTTACAAACTTATTTCCTTTTGGACGGATACTTGTAACAAGTGGATCAGAAGACAGTAAAAGATTGTGCATAATATCTTCATTGCATGAGATACTGCTATGCTTTCGAGAATGCCCCTCTCTATATTTTCTAAAATCTTTATTTCTAGCCTCAGATGCCTCTTCGGATAGAAAACCAATGGGCACAATTGACATGTTCTGAACTATGTCTGGCCCATGCATTAAAATTTTATGAAGTGAAGAAGGCATACAATACCATGGGTATAACTCCACGTAAAGCTTAGCAGTATCAAAGCAGAACTCTCGGAATTTAGTTACGTTGATCTTCTCTCCTGATGAAATACACTGCAAGATCACACAGATTTTTCTTAAAAGCATAGCATCTATTCCGGTCAGTTCAGCAGATTTAGTGTAGTTTTCAAAAAATCTCCTTGCCGAGTTGCCATTGTTGGTGGATCCACTGCCTTGTTTCACAACATCGAGAAGTAAGCCCGTTTCTCTTCTTACAGCCTCTTGAACTCTTTTCTTCCTGTCATCAACTTGCCTTTTTGCTATATCACCCCTTACTTGCCATGATTTTATGTCTAATTTGTAGGAAATGTGTAATAAGCATTCCATTGAGCGAATCCAAGCGTGAAGGGTGCTTAAGCTATATTTATACATGTCCTCGTTTGCGTGTTTATCTTTGATTAACTCTAAATTATTCATTTCTTTAGGACAAGCCTTGCATATGTCACACACTGAAGCTGCTGTATTGGATATAATGGAATGAATTTTACCATCAATCATTGTCAACAGCAGTTGGTGTTTGACACTAATTCCATCAGTGATGGTGGATGGAGTTAAGGCTTCAATCTCTGCTTCGATTTCAGCCATCTCTCTCTGCACATTTTCTTTGGTTTCCTTTATAAACTTAAACAATATTGGCCGGCAAAATGAAGTGGAAGATGGTCGCTCGTTTTCCCAAATTGTTACACCTTTTGAGACGAGCCGCAGTGGTACAAGACTAATCATAAAATTACTAGCAAGATCGATTTGCTCATCTTCACTCGTCCTTTGATGATAAATGCTTTGGCTAGATGATCCGTCAAAACCCCATTTGCTGGTCAATACGAGCTGTTGATTGGGATCAACAGGGGTTTCTAACGACCTAATAAGTCTTCTTGAGGTTAAATCCATCAAGGCTTGTAATTTGATTTTTGCAGAGCTCTCTGTAACTGTGAGATCTTCTTTGGCCGGATAGCACTTAATTTTTTCTTTAACCAACATGTAGTAACTCGGGTATTGAAGAGCTCCTTCTTGAGTGTTGAAATCCCGAAGAGTGTTATAGCGCCATTTCGATAAGTTCATCGATACATAAAGAGCCAATGCCTTCAAAGGGGATATTTCCCGTACCTGAATTGATTTACCTTCAATGAAGGCTTTGATTTTTGAGGCCTCTTCTGGATTCTCCGTCAAGTATTTCATAACATAAGCTGTATCGCTTTGTCCTGCCTTTTGAAGCGCCCTTTCGGCCGAAAACATAATTTCAGCGCTGCTACTGCTGCATGAAAGACTATCTTCAGTGCGTCTTCTTTTTTGCCGGTTACTAAGGTCCTCAAAAGATTTACGAGGACTAGGATGTGTACAAGTTGAAGCATCAGATTTAGCAGGAGAAATTATGGGCTCGATGACGTCACTTATATTTTCTGTAGAAGGTTCCATATTTTCATTCTGTAATTCCGGCCATTGAATTGCAGCCTGTAGCCAAATCTCATGTTTCTTCCGAAACTTATCTGTGCTTCTTCCAGACTGTGTCCATTTTGCATAAATGCGGTAGCAAAATCGACGACACCAGTCTTTTAAACTTGTTTCAGCACTTTCACATAACTGAACACAACTGTTATCTTTTAAAACACTGAACAAATAGTTAAAGTCGCGTAAATCTTTATGTGCGCGTGCGCATAAAGCAACGTGAATATCAAGATTTGTATTAAAATTTGGAAAATACATTGCGAGATTAGCTTGGATACAACGAGGTGTAAATCAACACTGATTTTAAAGTTACTAATAGTGACCTATTTATATAAAATCCAGGTATCCCAGGTATCCTTTGTTAAATATTGCAAGGTAATTAGTTATTGTGATAATTAGTAAATGATGCATGCTAAATTAGTGTATTAAGAGCCATTTAGTAATTAAATAATAGCAATGTTCTTATCAGTAATCATTAGTGCATCAGTTTTATATGTAAACCTTAAGTCCCTAATTATATATCCTAATTAGCTTATATCTTCTCTAATTGGCTGCTCAGAAATGTTATTGTAATAAGGTAAATCTTTAGAAAAACGGTTTTAATCAACAAAATAAACAAAAAATAAAAAAATTGTGTTATAAAATAAACATCACTCTTTATCCCAGAAAGTGCACATTTGGCGCACTATGTGTCTTAGTATTAAATATAGCTCTTAGTATTAGCATTATGATATTAGAGACCGCTACTTGAAACAAGCCCGGAATCAGGAGGGAGAGAGCTCGATACACTCATTTTCATAGTAAAATTTCACATTTTCTCAAATTACTCCCGAAATATGGGAGTTATGAAGAAATTCATCACCACAAGTTATGAAGGCATTAAGTAATCGAATAAGATGGCATCATTAGTTTGGCATAATTTTACTCTTTTTTTTCGGACATGTCTACGTCCAACCGCTCCCATACATTCGTTCCACTGTGCGCCCGGCCCCCTGAGTTACTTTGTCGACTTATGCAGAAAAGCTTAAGGCGCAGTTAGACGACTTCTAATGATTTTAAATTGTACTTCACGTCTAAATGACTAGTCTTATTACTTTGAAAAAAAAATATTTTATACTAGACTACTGTCTTTGTAATTTGATATATACATATTTGAAATAATATGTTTATAATATAGTGCAATTAATTTGTAAAGTAATGTCTAACGCGGACAAAAACACGACTATTACGCAAAAAATAACGGGCGTATTTTCATGAAACTTCCACCATCTAAAAGACAATTTAACTACTCAAATTTTAGTATACGTATTCTATTTGTTTTGTGTTTGATTAATCAAGGTGGGTTGTTTTTTCGAATAAACTTGGTGCGCGTTGAAGCGGGGGCTCTTGCGGGCGACGGGCGGCAGTGCATCGCTGACCACTGTCACGGGTAGACGCTAACGCTCGGCGCCCTGAGCCACCATAACACGATTTTATTCGTTTTTAAGGACGCATTTGTAAAATTTATAGGTAAACTACTACATTGACACGGGTCACACAAACAAGTGTACGTACGGGTTAGCTACGGGAATACTCGTGTGCACAAAGTGCTAAAATAGTAGTCAAGTGAACTAATTTGGATCCTTTGAGTATTTTTTTTCTTATTTCTTTATAATTCGTAGGTACTTACAAAAAAAAATTCGTATTGCTCTTTATAATTTTACTAAATAATTCTTAGATACAAATACTTCAGTGACTCCTAGGCACTGGAAGCCCTCTACTAGTAGAGAGATGTGGGCTGTGGACTTTAGGCAAGTTTTATTAGTTATGATGAGACTTTACCTCCGGACTTGGTGGAGTAACTGGAACTCGTGGACCAGTAGAACTAGGGGTGCCGAGTTTGGGCTCGTTTTGATAGTTATGATGAGACCTTACCTCCGGACTTGATGGTGTGACCTGAAGGTGTACTTCGGTGACTCCTACTGGAAGTCGTGGACCAGCAGAACTAGGTGTGCCGAGTTTGGGCTCGTTTTGTTAGTTATGATGAGACCTTACCTCCGGACTTGATGGTGTGACCTGAAGGTGTACTTCGGTGACTCCTACTGGAAGTCGTGGACCAGCAGAACTAGGTGTGCCGAGTTTGGGCTCGTTTTGTTAGTTATGATGAGACCTTACCTCCGGACTTGATGGAGTGACCTTAGGGTGTACTTCGGTGTCTGCTACTGGAACTCGTGGACCAGTAGAACTAGGAGTGCCGAGTTTGGGCTCATTTTGATAGCTGTGATGAGACCTTACCTCCGGACTTGATGGTGTGACCTGAAGGTGTACTTCGGTGACTCCTACTGGAAGTCGGGGACCAGTAGAACTAGGGGTGCGGAGTTTGGGCTCATTTGATAGTAATGATGAGACCTTACCTTCGGTCTTGATCTAGTGACCTTATGGTGTACTTCGGTGTCTGCTACTAGAACTCGTGGACCAGTGGAACTAGGGGTGCCGAGTTTGGGCTCGTTTTGATAGTTATGATGAGACCTTACCAACGGACTTGATGGAGTGACCTGAAGATGTACTTCGGTGTCTGCTACTGGAACTCGTGGACCAGTAGAACTAGGAGTGCCAAGTTTGGGCTCATTTTGATAGCTGTGATGAGACCTTACCTCCGGACTTGGTGGTGTGACCTGAAGGTGTACTTCGGTGACTACTACTGGAACTCTTCGACAAATAGAACTAGGTGTGCCGAGTTCGGGCTCGTTTCGATAGTTATGATGAGACATTACCTACGGACTTGATGGAGTGACCTGAAGGTGTACTTCGGTGTCTGCTACTGGAACTCGTGGACCAGTAGAACTAGGGGTGCCGAGTTTGGGTTCGTTTTGATAGTTATGATGAGACCTTACCAACGGACTTGATGGAGTGACCTGAAGGTGTACTTCAGTTACTGCTACTGGAACTCGTCGACGAATGGAACTAGGTGTGCTGAGATTGGGCTCGTTTTGATAGTTATGATGAGACCTTACCTCCGAACTTGATGGTGTGACCTGAAGGTGTACTTCGGTGACTGCTAAATTATTTTTGCATACTATTGTATACATTTTTCTTTGAACAGACAGCTGTGCTGTTGGGGATTTTGTTGCGCCACTTCTTCTTGCCAGCTAAAGCATTTGGGAGACTGTTTTATGTAATGTTTACGTTCGAAAAGTTCTGATTCTCAGCCCATTTTGAATAAATGTCTTTTGATTTTAATTTAATTAATATTTCCTAATAGTTAATGTTAATGTTAATAATCATCTTGTAATTTGGTTATGTAAATAAATATATTAAAAAAAATATATATTTCCTATTCATGTATGGACACATTTATTACCTACTAGCTTTACCCAGCCCGGCTTCGCACAAATAGCACTAAGTATCTCAACTTAACCTACCTATCTATCTACCCTACCTAACAACCTTACATACCTACCTACCCTATCTACCTACCCTACCTACCTACCTACCTACCTACTCTACCTACCCTACCTACCCTACCTACCTACCCTAGCTATCTACCCTACCTACCTACCTACCCTACCTACCTACCCCACCTACCTACCCTACCTTCCTACCCCACCTACCTACCCTACCTACCTATCCTACCTACCTACCCTACCTACCTACCCCACCTACCTACCCTACCTACCTACCTACCCTACCTACATACCTACCCTACATACCTACTTACCTACCCTACCCTACCCTACCCTACCTACCTACCCCACCTACCTACCCCACCTACCTACCCTACCTACCTATCCTACCTACCTACCCTACCTACCTACCCTACCTACCTACCCTACCTACCTACCCTACCTACCTACCCCACCTACCTACCCTACCTACCTACCCTACCCTACCTACCCGCCTAGCTAAAATCAGACAGGATAGTCCTCACCATCTGAAACGTATGGTTACCCTACGAAATAGAATAGAATAGAATACTCTTTATTATGTACACCATAAAAATTACAGATACAAATGTTGAAATTTTACACTGGGGTGACACAATGGGCGGTCTTATCGCTAAAAGCGATCTTTTACAGACAACCGAAATTACGTGCCATTACGAGCCATGCGTCACACCCCGCGACCCCGCACTGTAGTTGCGGGGTCGCGGGGGGTGACGCATGGCTCCTCCCATTCGCACAAGGTCGCTGTCACCTAATGTCGCCTTAAGAATGTAAGAGCGAACGAAAGCGTACCCGAAAATTTTTGCGCTCCCCGGGTAGGATAGATATCTCTTTTAAACAGAAAGAAGAAACTCCTTTTCTTTGTCAAGTTACTCAAGAACTATGAGAATGTGTAATGCAAGAGCGAGCAAAGAGAGATCGAACAATTTCGGATACCTACGTTACATTTTTCTTACGATCCTACTGAAAAAGGAGTTATTTTGACGACTTTTGTAAAAAAGCGATGAATATGGTAGTTTATTCTACATATATGAAAAAAAAATCAATAAATATATTTTTGAGATAGTTTAGGCAAAAAGCTAGTCGGAAAATGTTAGTTTTAGTTCATAAAATAACAAAATAAATTTTAAAATTTAATTCAAAGTTTTCAGTTTTTCTAATGTTTTATAACACCATGCAATAGCCGCCATGCTATTATGTCATAAGCAGTGATAGGAATAGGTAGTGCCTATTTGCCTAAACTTCGAAGAACAGAGACAAGAAACGGAGACTTCCTTAGGACTAACTTTTTTTCCGAGACATCTGTCCCGAAATTTCGAGACAACACATAAATACATTTAAAAAAAAATGTTATTTGGAATAAGTAATTCGTCTATATTTACCTAAAGTTTGCGACTAGATATATCATAATAAATAACATACACAGTCGTTACAACCATAAAATTATCTGAATTTTTTTTTGGAGAACATTTTGTAAATGACTTGTTGATCGTAATACACAATGAATCACAATGTTTGAATAAGAAGCCGTACACGTTTCGAAGTAAATATCTTCTTTCTAGCTCACTCTCGGCTACGTTTAATGAGATTTCTAAAGTTCAAGTGTAAAAAAGGCATTATCTTATGTAACACATAATATGATTTAAAAGAGTGTCCATGGAGTTTCTTGCACGTTCTTCTCCATAGAGACCTACTCTTTGGAACGTGCAATTTAGCTTCACTTTTCTTGGACTGACCGACCTTTGACTATTCAAAAGTGCCCGTAAATGGTCTATTTGAAACAAATGCTTTGATTTTGATTTTATCGGTATTTAAAATAAATAAATAATTCATTTATTTGCCAGAATGTAGGTATACAAAGTGGTATGATCTTAATATTAATGAGGTCCCTTTACATTCTACCGTCATACATGATGTGCAAATATTTAGTTACAAATGAAAATACAAATACCTTTTTTGCTTTCATCTTAATGAAATATATTTCTAAAGTATATTTAAAAATGTGCATGGTATTAAAATAATTGCATAATAATGGTATCACATTATCACATTTTACGGCAGCGCGTTTCGTTATCTATTCTTAGAAATTACAAAAGGTAACCGCCATGGTCGCATACCTGTGCGGCGCGGGGAGGGTCTACATACCCCCTCCCCCCTACTCCTTACCGCCCCGCGTGGGCGCAGGTTACCTTCACTTCAATCCTGTACTTCGGTTTGTTAAGTGCGCATCTTCCTGTATTGTTTTTGTGAATATTGTTTTTCACCCTCGCTCGTTTTTTGGTTCATTGGATCTTCTTAATACGACTACTTTGGCTTGAATTTATGGATTACGATTTGCTGCAATAACATTGTTCCTGTCTGTCTACATCAAATAATACGGTAAGTCAACATTTATTACTTTTTAATGTTTTGGCTAAAGTTATTTATTTTATTTCTTGTAGGGAAACAAACAGTAAGTTAGATATAAAGAAGAACATTAATGTATATATTATTTTATCTTAAACTAGCAATTTGACAGTCTAGATTGATATGCAATTGTATGAACTTGATATGTTTTAGTGGAGTTTTTAAGATAATTATTGTGTATGAAACGTAGTTAAAGAAAAAAAACACACACATTTAATTTTGGTTCAAATATAAAAGTGAACTTCAATACTACCAAGCATAGTAATGTTATATCTTTGGTGTCATAAAGAATTGCTAAGGTGGACGAATTCTATCAAAATATATTATTTTTCTGGCCGGTTCTTTTAATATTTGAACCAAAAAGGAATATGTCTTTTGCGCATTGACTAAAATGCGAAAAAAAAAATTTCAATAACAATGATGTTACGCGTGTTCATATTATCTAACCGTTTTTCTTTATTAGAGCGTAAAATGAAAGAATAAAATCTTTAAATCGATACAATCGATGCACCTACCTGGAATGCGCGCACCTCTCCCGCTTTCCTTTCCACCTCCCTGTATCTATAAAGGTTCGTTATTCCTTTTGAGGCAAGGAAAACTTAAAATTTTATTTTATTTTAGGTACTTGCCATCGTACATCTTTTTGGAGACCAGTAAGATTGGAGATGGCGAACAAGCCTAAAAAAGCAACAGTACAAAGTTGGATTGGACTTCATCCTGAATTATATTACGACCCGGCCAGTAATTTGATTTACTGTTCTAAGTGCGAGAGCAGTATAACAGCTAAACTTAGTAGTGTCAAGAGGCACGTTAAAGGTCCGAAACACAAAGGGACAAGTAAAAAACCAAATGAAGAATTTTATTTGGACCTAGTACAATTTCTCATATTATGTAATATACCTTGGATTCAAGTAAACAACCCCGCTTTCAAAAAATTCTTCCATAAATATATTTGCTGCAATTGTACAAATCGACAAAAGCTTCCTGAGCAATCATTGCTGAGAAAAGTTTATTTAGATAAGATTTTTAAAACTAAAATTGACTCGATTTATGAACAAATTGCAAATCAAAAGCTGTGGGTATCTTTAGACGAGACAACTGATTTTTTAGGCAGATACATGGTACATTTACTTGTAAAACCTTTAAATGAGATCACACAAAAACCATTTTTAGTTGCTTGCAAAGTACTAGAAATTGTTAATGGGAGCACAATTGCCCAATTTGTAATAGACTGTTTTGAAAATATGTGGTGCGATTTGTATGAATCCAAAGTAGGAGACGTTGCTGTATTATGCACTGATAGTGTAGCATATATGCTAAAAGCGGGACGTGTGCTGAAAAATTATTTGCCCAACATGATACACGTCACTTGCTTAGCACATGCACTGAATCTCGTGGCAGAAAAAATACGATACGAATACTCAGATGTAGATGAATTAATTTCAAACGTAAAAAAAATATTTTTAAAATCACCTAATAGTGCGCTTGTTAAAAAACACCTTTCCCCACATGCCGCTTCCTCCAGAACCCGTTATTACAAGATGGGGTACTTGGTTGGAGGCAGTGTCATATTATGCAAAATATTATGATCAAATTAAAACAATTGTAAATCTTTTAAGAAGTTCCGACGCGCTATCTATTAGGTGTGCCAAAAATGTTCTTCAAAAGGAAAACTTGAAATCGGACTTGGACTACATTGAGGAATATTTTAAAGATATACAAATTGGATTAAAGAAATTACAAAAATCGAATTTAACTCTAATGGAATCCTTTGAAATATTTGATCACGTGAGAACTGTGCTTAGCTGGTGTTCATCTGAGCTTATAAAAAATAAACTCGTAAATGTCATGGACAGAAATCCCGGTTTAGATAAAATTAGGCCAAACTGGAGCGGGCGGGCGCTGCATTGAAGCGGCTCCTGCCCAATCTAGGGGGTCCAAACGCCTCCTGCCGGAGGCTCTACGCGGGGGTCGTGCGGTCCATGGCCCTCTACGGGGCTCCTGTATGGGCGCGCTCTTTGGCGCTGCGGCCAGCCCGCCGGTTGAGCGCGGCCCAAAGGGTCATGGCCATCCGGATGGTCCGAGAATACCGCACGGTCTCCTGTGAGGCAGCGAGCCTCCTTGCCGGATTGCCGCCATGGGATCTGGAGGCAAAAGCCCTCGCGCACGTATGGGAGTGGCGCGAGGAGGCGAAACGCCGGGGCGTAAGTCCGCTGCCGCGAGAAATCACGGCACAGCGGACGGAGCTCCGGCGGGATCTCATGGCGTCATGGAAAGTACGGTTGTCGCAACCCAGTGCTGGGCACGCCACGATTGCGGCGATAAGTCCCCTCTTTGAGGAGTGGCTGGAGAGGCGCCACGGCGTCCTCACCTTCCACCTGACGCAGGTCCTCACCGGACACGGCAGCTTCGGGAGGTTCCTGTGTCGGATAAGGCGGGAGGAAACGTCCGGGTGTCACCACTGTGTGGATCGCCCGGAGGACACGGTGGAGCATACGGTGGAGGTCTGCCCGGCTTGGGCAGAGCACCGCCGTGTCCTCGTGGAGGCGATCGGCGGCAGAGACCTCTCGCGTCCGGCCCTGGTTCAGGCCATGGTACGGAGCGAGAGGGCATGGGCAGCCGTCACCTCCTTCTGCGAAGCAGTAATGCTCGCGAAGGAGGAGGCGGGACGGTTGAGGGAAAGGCACGTTTCGCGCCCTCTCGCCCCTAGCCGCCGCAGGAGACGCCCTGGGCGTCGGGAATCTCGGGCGGATTTCCAGCCACCGTAGGCGCGGGCTTGCGGACGGTGAGCAATGGGTAGCTCACCGTCCGGTAAGGACCAGGCCCGGGTCGACGGCGCGTCGTATTCCACGCGCGCCTCAAAGAGATGTCGTCAGCACAAAGTAGGGGTCCACTAGGGCCGATGCCTGCCGGGGTCGCGGGAAGGTACTTATGGGTCACCGAGGCCCCCGCAACACAGGCAACAGGAAGGAATACGGGTGGGTTTTAGTCAGTAAGAGTCTGACACACCCTCCCGCTCCGCCCAGAGCGGGAGAAGTTATTTGATGATTTCCCACCCTAAAAAAAAAAAAAAAAAAAGATAAAATTAGACATATGTGAAGCGATAACAGCAGGAAAGGATGAGCGATCATACTATATGTACGCGCCTTTAACCTCAGTTGATGTTGAAAGGTCATTTTCAACTTATAAATGGATTCTTAACATAAAAAGAAATCGCCTGACAGTTGAAAATATAGAAAAAATTATGATTGTGTATTTTAACTTAGATGACTCATCTGACAAAGAAAATTTCGGTTCTGATACTGAACTTGACGAATCGAATCACGATGATTAAATTAAAATCGTTCTTTATTTTTTATGGTATTTGTAACACAAATAAAGATTTTCAAATTCTTAGCAATTTTTGATGCATCAAGTTCTTTATCAAAACCGAACAGTTAGTAGTTCAGTATTAAAACTGATTGTCCTAAATGCTTCAATTATTAATTTGTAAACTTCAAAGGTTAATTTGTACTTTGATTTGAGTAAAAATTGCATCCCTCAACGTCAGTAAAATAAATATGACAGATATTTAAAGATAGATAAACATAAATTTGTTTCTTAAATCTTTCCTTCTGTACATTTTGTTTCATGGTTTCCAATTACGTCATATTTTAAAATAATATAAATATACATATATTTGTTACAACAATATTCTATGTGTTTTATTTTTCCTTTAGAGCCCATTAATTATTTAATGAACCTAGAGCGATATCGACCGGCGATTTTTGAGCATTTTTTCTTTCGTTTTTTTTTTTGCATAGAAATCTCCAAAAATCGCCAGACAATATCGGTGGTGTGAAAGGGCCCTTACGTTTTTTTTTTTAACTAGTTAATGCCCGCGGCTTTTCCCGCGTGTACTATTGTTTTTGTATCCATGGGAACTATACTTTTTTTTTAATAGGAAGTAGCATATGTGCTATTCCACACCTTAATCTATATCACTACCAAAATCAGCATTTTCAGTGGCATTGAGTAATGGACATCCAAACAAACTATCACATTTATAGACAAACTTTAGATAAATATAAACGAATTGCTTATTCCAAATAACACATTTTTTTAAATGTATTTAAGTGTTGTCTCGAAATTTCGAGACAGATGTGCCGGGAATAATTTAGTCCTAAGGAAGTCTCCGTTTCTTGTCTCTGTTCTTCGAAGTTTAGGCTAATAGGCACTACCTATTCCTATCACTGGTCATAAGGCTGTGTAAACTAAAAAGTGTCAACTGATCGGCGTTTATAGGCTTTGTACTTTATTATTTTCGTAACCAACGTAATTTAAATTTAATTAACAGCACACCAACGATAAGTAGAACAATAACTCATTTTAAATTATATACAACTATCATACAGAATATCAGCGCATTTGTTTACTTCTGCGTCCTTTTGACCATTCGTACAGAAATAGGGAACTTGTTTTGTCGACTTATGCAGAAAAGTTGAAGCTCATTTTACAGCAACCCAAAGTTTCATAAAACTAAGGTTATGAAACTTTGGCTTTTAGAATCTAGCCTTAACCTTTTCTAATACCAAGAAAATAAAATGTTATAAATATATAGTTGGTTTAGGGTCGCCGCGCCCCGCTATCGGCCACTCGACGTCCCCAAGGGGGCGCGCTCCACCAGTTGGGAACCTATGCCTAACCTACATTATATTATACATAGGTACTAGCTTCTGCCCGCGACTTCGTCCGTGAAATTTCTTGTTTTAACATTAACTATATCCCCGAATTTAAAACGAAGTAATAGACTTCATTTTCACTTGAGCGTTCTTTGACCTTTTTCTTTTTGCAAGGCTCTTAAGGGTCGTAGCGTGATGTTAAGTATAATATAGCTTATAAAAAAAATTCCGACAGGTAGTTCCAGAGATTAGCGCGTTCATACATACATTATGAGTTTTAAATTTATTAAAAAAAAAAACACATATTTTGAATGATAAAAGCTTAAATTACACAAAACAGTTATTAAAGAAGTAAAATAAGAACAAATTAAAAAATAAATAAAAATATATAAGGACATAATAGGCGAAAAGAAATGTTACTTAGTAGTGATCAGTACTTAGTGACATTTCCTTTCGCCTCAATGAGGGCTTCTATACGCCTGGGCATGCTTTCGCCTCAATTAGGGCTTCTATACGCCTGGGCATGCTTTCGCCTCAATTAGGGCTTCTATACGCCTGGGCATGCTTTCGCCTCAATTAGGGCTTCTATACGCCTGGGCATGCTTTCGCCTCAATTAGGGCTTCTATACGCCTGGGCATGCTTTCGCCTCAATTAGGGCTTCTATACGCCTGGGCATGCTTTCGCCTGAATTAGGGCTTCTATACGCCTGGGCATGCTTTCTATGCACTGTTTGGCACTTTCTTTTATCTTTTTTTTTTGGGTTGTGGTACCAAACATTAATGAGCTTTTCGATCAGCCTAACCTTGGTTATCATTTCTTTGGCTATTTCGGCCTTGGTAATCTCCCATAAATTTTCTATGGGGTTCATGTCAGGAGAATTCCTAGGCCAAGATAAAACTGGAATATTGTGGTCTTCCAAGAACTTGGTAACGCTTCTGGCTTTATGGCATGGCGCTGAATTATCCATTAACATGAATTCGTTACCATCAGGGAACCATTCTTCAAGTGTGGGTAACAGGAGAGTTTGTAAAACTTGCTTATGACAGATCACACCATTATCTTAACAGAGTGTTTACCCTCTCCACGATGCGGCGGGGTGGTATTTTTCTCCTGGGCGTCGTCTGACGAAGCTGCTCTCGTCACCTAGAATCTAGAATGATGACTCATCCGAGAAACGAACCTGAAAAAGAAAGTTGTTTATTATTTTGAAAATTATTATTTTAAATGGTGTAAAATACCATTAATAATGCAAACTGACCTTTTTCCAGTCCTCAACCGTCTTTTGGCGGTGTACTCGAGCCCAGGCGAGGCGTTTCTTCTTCATTGCATCAGTCAACCGTGGTTTTTTCACAGGATGATGACCTGTCAAGCCTTGCTCTGCCAATCAGCCTTCATCTGCCAATCATCTATACCATCATCATTCATCATCATTTCAGCCGAAAGACGTCCACTGCTGGACATAGGCCTCCCCCAAAGGCCTATACCATCATAATATGATAAATATTTGAATTTTAAAATAACAATACTTACATTTTATGTTAATTTTGTACCACAAATATAAAAATAACTTTGTTAAAATATTCAAATTCGTCTTTCACTGATTAGCGTCTAAAGTGCACTACGGCTCTAACGTAATTAAAAAAATCGTAGAAAATAAATATGCCCTTTAAATCTCAACATCCACTCAAAATTTGAGTTATGAAGACACGACGAAAATAAATAATACATTTCTGCAACGCGTGTACCACTTAAAACTGCAGTCAAGTGCGCCCAAACTAAGAAATTGATAAAAAATGTGCCTAATAATTTGGCAACCCACTGTAGATATTGATTTTAGCCTTGTGCAAATCAAATTTTTCATTTTAATGGTCTCTCTGGAGACCATCAAAATGAAAAATTTGATTTAGTAATTCATTTATGTAACGAAATTGAATAATAAACAAACAATGATAATAAAAAATAGAAATTATAGAAAAATATTTATTTCAACAGCACCAATAAATAATCCTAACAATTACTTCTTATTATATTTATAGAATCCTTCGCCGGATTTAATTCCGTACTTTCCCTCTTGCACCATCTTCTCAAGCAGCTCGATTGGGGCAAACACTTGGTTGTTGGTCATAGAGTACAGTGCTTGTTGGGCCAACCGGTTGGTGTCCAACCCGGTGTAGTCGGCCAGCTCGAAGGGCCCCATGGGCAGACCTGCGCCCAGCTTCATTCCTATGTCTATGTCCTCCTTTGTGGCATCGCCTGGAGTGAGAAACAATGGTGATGAATATTTTAAAGACTCTTGCAATAAAAGATGAATAATGTTCGAATTTTTGCGAGATCTATATTTTATAGTAGGCATTATTTTATTGCTCTTGACTAAAGGAACTTTGCGATAAAAACTTGTTGGTGATATTCAAGGAAAACTTTATGAAATGGCGTAATATCAGATTTGAGTTTCATTTCTCTACAAAAATCCTTGGAATTACCAGTAGATATGCCTTTCTTACATAAGGAGACAGTGCTACAAGCATGAAGTTAGATGACTATGTTTCAGTTGTGTTTAAGCATGTTCAATAAAATATAATAAAGATACTTACATAATATGTATATTGAAATATACTTACATAATATGTATATTGAAATTGAAACCCATCCATCAAAAAAAAACAATCTTAAGATATTTTTAAACCCAATTAACGACTAAGTACCAAAGCACCAAGAACATACAACGTAAGAAATCCAGTTTCTTCCAAATCAATTAATTAAATAAATACATAAAACTGTACAAAAGGCGCGAAAAAAGTTTCTCTCTCTCTCTCTCTGTCTCTCTCTCTAAGCAATGTTTGTAGCCAAAAATGTAGCACAAACATACTCACTTTCTCGAATGATTGTGGGACGTGGATATTATATTGCCGGCATATAAGAGAATTATAGGGCTATTGCTTGATTGTTGCCTTTGCATACGGCTGTTAATGGTTTAACGTCATTCCATTTTGCCATTATAATTAATGAATCAAACCTTGTTTTACGCTTTTCTGCACACCATTTCAAAAGGCAATAAAGATATCATACCATCACCCACAAGCCTAAATATCACCAAACCAAAAACAAAATTAAAAACCCAACAGCCCAAAGCCACACCATAGACCAACCAACCTCTTTCTAGCATCCTGATGGCCTCAGCAGAGTAAGGTCCCAGCAGCCTGTTGACGACGAACCCGGGCGTGTCCTTGCAGGTGATGCAGGTCTTGCCCACAGCCTTGCCCCACTCCATCATAGCCTGATACGTCTCCTCGGAGGTGTCATCGCATTTGATAACCTCTAGGAGACGCATCACGGGCACCGGGTTGAAGAAGTGGAGGCCACCATATCTGGAAATTTTTGGGGTGAAAATTTTAGTTTGTTTTGATTTTGTTAGTATAATAATGTATTTTTGGCCGAGACTCCTCCGCGCCTCGGAAAACAAGTTAAGCTGTCGTTCCTGGCTGTCATACGTAGATCTTCGACAGTCGGTACAGGTATTCAGAAGCCCAAAGTCTGACAACCAGTCTTACCAAAGGGTATCGTGTTATAGCCAGTGACTGAGTTGTGGAGGTCAGATAGGCAGTTGCTCCATGTAAAATACTGGTATTCGTCTGCAACTGGTTAGACTAGAAGCCAATCCCAACAAAGTCGGGAAAAGGCTAGGATGGTGATTTTTATTTTTTTTAGAAATAAGTAACTACTGTATATTTTTTAATCCCCTATCAAATCTAATGTTAGCTGTTTGTTTGACCAAATAAAAACGACCAATCAGTTGATAGGCTGAAATAGGCTTTCAGGAACTGGAGCCAGTAACCCATAGTGGAACAGGGAACGATATATTTAATGTATGTTTTAAAACTTGATACATTCGGAATTTAGGCTTTAAACAAAGTAAGTGTGTCATAATGAGTTTTTATAACTTATTCATTGAAAAAATTGCTTAAATTATTCGATGATAAATAATAATAGGATATAGGATAGCCAACTTACTTGTCTTTTCTTTTGATTCCAGAACCAATGGCATTGACTGAGATGCAGGAAGTGTTGGTCGCGAAGATCGTGCGAGCAGGTGACAGCTGAAATCATAAAACAAAAATAATCTAATAGACATTACCTATGAATCCAACAGTGCGCATCCCAAGAGTGTTAAAAGGGCGCACCTAGGCGCTAAGCCGATTGTTGAAAATCCTTACATACATACATACATAAACTTACGCCTTCTTCGCATGGGGGTAGGCAGAAACTATAGAACACCACCTGGTACGCTCCTTACATACTCCTTTTACTTCGTTTACGTTCATACATCTGGTCATACACGCACGCCGGTTGCGAGTACTACGCACCTGACCTTTTTGAAGAACATCATTAATGAGGTCACTATATGTCTTTCTGGGGCGTCCCCTCCCGGCATTTCCACTCACATCTACCTTGTAAATACCTTTTGTTAGTCGCCTTTCATTCATCCTCTCAACATGACCAAACCATCTAAGCATACTCTTTTCAATTTTTGTCACTAGATCTTCCTTTAAACCGCATCGTTGCCTTATCACATTCATTTTTCAGCCTATCATTTATAGTCACACCACACATGCTTCTCAAGGAACGCATTTCCACAGCATTTACTCTACTTTCATGCTTCTTTTGCCACAACCAACATTCACTTCCATACATAAGTGTAGGCACCAGCACACCATTATGAACAGCCAGTCGAGCCTCTTTGGGCATCGACTGGTTGGTCACCATCGCATGTATAGCACCATTCACTTTACTTCCCGCATTTACTCTCCTTTCCACATCTTCATCAGTCTTTCCATCCCTTGTAAACAGACTCCCCAAATATACAAATTCACTTACTTGCTCTACACTCATATCATTTATTTTCACATCACACACCGATATATCCTCTTCTCTTTCAAACACCATGACCTTCGTCTTATTCACATTTATATTCATCCCTTTCATCTTATATGCTTCATCCATTACAGTCACCATGTCTTGCAGCTGTTCTGCTGACGATGCAAGTAGAACTTGATCATCTGCGTATAGAAGGCATTTGACAGGCAAATCATTCATTCTCAATCCGCACTCACCCTCTTTCAAATCTATCAGACAACTATTCATGTACAAGTTAAACAGCCATGGTGACGCTACACAACCTTGTCTAACACTCCTTGAAATGCAGAACCAGTCTGTGTATGCCCCATTTATCCTAACACAAGCACTGGAATCCTTGTCATAAAGATTTCAGTGCCCACACCAAGCGCCAGTTCACACCATACATGGATAGTGTCGACCACAGTTCTTCTCTCCACACACTGTCATAGGCCTTCTTCAAGTCAACGAAAGCACACTAGACTTTCTTGTGCTTTGCCAAATGTTTTTCGGCTATGCACCTTAAGGAGAACATCTGATCCATACAGCCCATTCCCTCTCTAAACTTGAAAATCCATGCACGGTAAAATACGTCGAGTTTAAGAAGTGGCCGTGCGAAGGTGGGCTAATTGTCAGGTAAGATAATGGTGCATGTTTGGTGCAACATATGACAACTTAATAGCTAGATTCACCTTGAACTTAATCATAATTTATTCTTTGTTCATTTATAATTCAAATGACGTGCATTTGAATTAACTTTAAATATCATTTGAAATAAAAAATCTAAAACGTGGGTACGTTTTCATGAATTTTTTTGTAAAAAAAAACCAACACAATCCCTTCCGTTGATTTTAAATAGTTTACCATGGCTATCTCAGATAAAAGTTCCTAAAATACCTGCCCAGATTTAGAATAGTATAGAATAGAATACTCTTTATTATGTTACACCATAAAAATTACACATATAAATGTAGAAATTTTACATAGGGTGACACAACAGGCAGTCTTATCGCTAAAAGCTATCTTTTAAAGACAACCTTTGGATGGATTAGGGGGCAATGGGAGACAATACTGCAGGTAGTCTGTGGTGGTATTTAGTTATTAGCTGGGATATCATATAGTTAATTACTTGAGACTCCAAATCTTACCACATCAAGCTTATTGAACAGCTCCTGCTTAACATCCAGCTTCTCCACAATAGCCTCAACAATCAGGTCCACGTCAGCTCCATCCTCCAGCTTGGTAGACACCCGAATTCTCTCAGCGGATTCCTTCACAAAACTATCGATCTTGGCTGCATCACCCTTGTACAGCTTTTTGCCGACCCTGGTCAGGTTAGTCTGGATAGACTGCTGGGCTTTGTTCAGCAGGTCAGCATTGATGTCGATGATGGTAACGTTCTGGCCGGCTTGTGCTGCAACCTTTAGATTTGAGATTAAAAGTAATGATAATGATTTGTTGTCAATTAACACATTTGGGAAGATCAGTGGTTTCTGTGTTTTTTTGATAAGTTGAGAAGTCATGAAATAACAAGTTTAAGTATTCATTTTTGTAATTATTTTATTTCTGCCTTTGACATGACTTGTCATGTTTTTTTATGTTTTGTATGTCATAATGATAAATTACATGGCTGTTATCAATAACCGTTTATCTGAATGGATTAAAGATAAACTTTACAAGCACATACTCAGAAAGAAATACTAGAGGTATGGCTGAAGTACCTATGGGTTATTTGATTTTTTAATGTGCTTGTCAGCAATTCTTTAAATTTGTTATTAAGTCAAAATATTTGTTTTGTTTAATAACAAATTTCAGCTTTTTCAGCTTACTTTTTTTTGTATGAGTTAACATTTGTTTAAAAACTATTACCAAAACAAATATTTATTAATGTATTAAATTTTTAAATTATGTTGGCAATTTCAATTTATTCTCTTTGCTAGTTATAAATAGTGTGACCCTTGGTACTGTATTGTAATGCCCACTTGGTAATATGACCCACACAGACAGTAGAGTACAATAACCTTTGTTATGCATTGTTACACAAACGCTACTATATCTACGTACATTGAAGTAGGTAGGTACTTAAAATAAACTGCAGTAACCTAACTATTTTACTTATACAATTTATTTGAGCTTAAACAATGAAGCAAATAAATTAATAATTGTTCTTTAGAAAGAGTTTCAAACAGCTTAGGTAGTTAGGTACGCATTGGATAAAGACTTAACAGTTTTACCTAATAGTATTTTTATGTTTGTGCATCAGAAAATACACAAGATTAGTTTTGTTTAGTTTTTTGTCAGTAATTTAAATACACAGTTAGCAAGTTTGCAGCAACTACTTATGTAGTTTAGTAAAACTGTTAACTAATACTTCCTAGTGCTAAATCAACTTATGTATTCTGGTGAAAGTTTCTGAAGTTGCTTACATATTTAGAAGTTTATAATATCACTTACCTGAGCGATTCCAGACCCCATAAGGCCTCCGCCGACAACAGTTACCGTTTTAATAGCATTTAAAGACGTGGAAGACGAGAAATTTCTCGTTATACCGATTAATTTGTTCATATTGAACGATTTGTATGTGTTATTCGAACGAAAGCCGGTCGCGCAATGACGTATTAAAATAAAAAACACGCAAGTCTTCAAGTCGTAAAACTTTGGACTCTTGAAACTCGGTTATATTTCATACAAAACGATGCGTAAAATGTAACCGGTTTGTTTGTCAAATATATTATCATTTATCTCTGAATTATGTTGGTAGGTATTCGAACATCGCTAGGACAAAGTGCAATCACTGATAAAATATGAAGCCTTATCAAATACCTCCTGGCCTCTACTACTGCAATCTTACATACCTGCCATAAAGGGATCTGTTGCTTGATATGATAATACACCACATTTTGATCATTTGTAAATAGAGATTGAGTTACGAACAATATTATTAGGATTTTTTTGGAAAATGAGAATGTTTATTTATGTGTGAACGTTCCTTTTCCCCGTTCTTTTCTAAGATGTAGTTTCCTTTTTCACAATTACAGCACCTTTAAATTCAAAGTAAATATTGACAGTTTACTAAGCAAAAGTTATGATAATAACAACAAAATAACAGGATGGTATTTGCAGAAACATTGGAGAAAATATTGAATCTAAAACTTTAAAAAGTCATATATTATTACGTATAATGAAATTCATGAATGGTTGTAAACCACATGTTGATTTTTACATTTAACAAAAGGCATTTAGTTCAGAAACCATTTTGTTTACCAAAATCTTTTTAGTGCCTTGCAGCTGATGCAGCCGTTATCAAATATGTAACTTATATTAATGTAGTAATCTGTGACTATAATAATTATGTAATAGTTTACTTATTAATTTTGTGCTATATAAAGTTTAGGAATTATCGTTCCTGAAGAATTTTGACAAGCATGTCTAGTCCTAAGTTTCTAAACGATTGAAAACTCAAAGCTACTGTTTTCCATTTTCTCACTCGCTTGTTCTAATCAGGAAAACTCACTTAGTTTTCACCTATTCATCTGTTATCTCTACGACGACGTGTCGTAAAGAAAATAATAGTAAATAGGTACGACGTAGTAATAACGATTTACAATATTGTCGTGTGGTAGGTAGTCAACGGTATCGCCACCGACGTTGATTGTCATGCCGATATCGGCAGACGACACAGTGCGGGGTAATTGAAGAAGGGGGGGGGGGGGGGGGGGGGCATGGGCAGGTGCCTGCCCGACGGGTGGATCCCACTTGCCCCCACCGCACTGCCATAATCATAATTTATAAAGCAAATGGAACTTTCTCACTGCTGCCATTATTACCTGTGCTAGTACACTTTTGGAATCGCGCGGCCATGTAAGCTTATGCTAGCGCAACGCGACCACTTGAGACGACTGTGGCATACCGCATGACATACCGCTGTTGGTTACATCATGTCACATCCCGATATCGTCGGACGCTATCGTTGTCGTCCGAGCTGACGATACGATATAGACGTTGCGGTGTCGTTATCGTCGCAGTGTGATGTGAATACGGCCATATTTTGACATTTTGATATTTTTTTAAATATCGGAATTTAGATATATTGATATTTTTGAATATATGGATATCGGAACTTGATATATCGAAAAAATTGGCCGATATTTCGATATATCGGCTTTATTAAAAAAAAAAACAACTCTAAGGCCCGTATTATAGAACGTCACTCAATACTCAAGCACTACTTAAAACTAGATTCAAGCCATTTGATTGGTTAAAACTAGTTTTAAGTAATGCTTGAGAATTGAGTGACGTTCTGTAATACGGACCTAAGACAGCTCAAAAATAATTTACACAGTTATCCAGTATATTTATGAAACAGATTCAATTATAAATGTATGAAAATGTTATGTTCTAGTTCTTCTATAGTTTCTGCCCACCCCCATGGGAAGAAGGCGTGAGTTTATGTATGTAGGTATGTAGTTCTTGTTTAATTTATATAAGATGATGATAATTTTTCATAACCTCTCGTTTTAACTTCGCTCGGTGTTAACCGCGCACTAGGTAGAGGTAGAGATGCTAAGCTGTTAACGCTGACAGTGACAAGTAACAACAACATTATGTAAAATAGGTATCAGTTATTACAATTTGTTTCAAGATAATAAGCAAATAAATAAACTAGGTAAAGAGTAAAAACATAATATAGTATAAATAAAGTACAGTAGAAGTTTACGATGATATTGTAGTTTAAATAAAAAATGAGAAAAATTAAAAATAAAAACATTAAAAAAAATATCGAGCGTCAATATTTATATTTAAATATCGACTATCGATATATCGTCGAAAAAAAATATTAGTAATAAATATCGATATTTCTAAATGAGAGGGGCTTGTGGCTAAGTAATAACAGCCGCACGGGTAAATCGATCAGGTTAAGCTACGTTTACCGCGGTTGGTCCGTAGATGGGTGACCATCTTTACATACCAAGACCCCTCCGTGCCTCGGAAAGCACGTTAAGCCGTTGGTTCCGGCTGTCATTCGTGGATCTTTGACAGTCTTTACTGGTCGTCAGAAGCTCGAAAGTCTGACAACCAGTCTTACCAAGGCGTATCGTGTTACCCAGTAACTGGGTTGTGGAGGTCAGATAGGCAGTCGCTCCATGTAAAATACTAGTATTCAGCTGCATCCGGTTAGACTGGAAGCCGACCCCAACGTAGTTGGGAAAAGGCTCGGCAAATGATGATCGATATTTCTAAATAATAACATCGATATTTCGACATATCGATGTTTTATCAACAGTCTTAATTTTGACTCGATCTATGTGTGTGTTTCGTTTGGCTTGTTTTTTTTCCATCACTTGTGTTGGATAAAAGGCGGAGACTGAAAATGATTAGAGAAAGTAGGTACCAGTGAGTTTTTTTACGATAACGATTAGCCAAAGTAGGGACCGGCAAGGGCGGCAAGTATTTGTTATCTGACAGCTGGATTGAACTTTGGAGTTATAATTTTATAACTTTCGAAAAAGTTTACAGAACTCAAAGTGTGATATAATTCTTGTTAAATTGTGAATAGCTAATTCAAAAATGACGAAACTGGTTCAATTTGGCATTATTGCCAGGAACTTCTCCAGTGCTTCAGCAATGCAAGCTGCAATCAAGAATGTTACAGTAATCGGCGGAGGTCTAATGGGTTCCGGCATCGCTCAGGTTTGTTTTGACTTCTATTAATGCCTACTTCATTGGCATGCTTTTATTTGTAAGGTCTTTGTCTTTACACATCAATCAGACCAACTTACTCAATAGTTTGTGATGTGTATACTAAGTTAATTACTAACAGCAGTTTAGGGTTAGTTAAAAAAATACCCACATATTTATTTACTTAGGTACTGGAAAAAGGGTCAGTGGGTCCTCTTAGGGGCGGAAAGCCTAAATTTAAACACGTCTTATCAAGTGTTTACCACCTACAGGCTGCAGTCTCCATTAAGAATTATCATTCAATTAAACAAGGGGCAATTTAATATTTTGTTGATTAAATTAAAATGTCAAGTTCAATACCATACATTTTAATGATTTTACTAATGTGGTGATAGTATGTGCCTATTCAAGCAAGGTTTTGCTACTGGCTACCTAGCTTAGATTGGAGGATCCAACTACTTAAATTATATTTTTTCTTTAATTGTATTAAAGTGTATGTTTATACTACTACTACTATATCTTAAAAAAATACATATTTATAAATACAATACTTTTACAGGTATCTGCCCAAGCCGGTCAAAATGTGATCCTTGTAGACTTAAGCTCTGATGTCCTCACTAAATCCCAGAAGTCCATCGCTGCTAATCTCAGCAGGGTAGCCAAGAAGGTGTACAAAGACAAACCACAGGATGGAGCGAAGTTTGTGTCTGAGTCAATGGCCAGGATCAAGACTAGCACGGACCCTGCGGAGGCCGCCAAGTCAGCTGACCTTGTAGTTGAGGCTATTGTTGAAAATATCAGTGTTAAACATAAGCTATTCACTCAACTTGATGGGGTAAGGCCTTTTTTGAGTTCTAGAATGAAATTTGTAAGTTAGTAGGTACTTTCCGACCTCACTTATAATATGCCCATATTACCTGGACGGGTCCAGGTAATATGGGCATATTATAAAAATAAAATAAAATACAGTGATTTAGTCTTTTGGAGGCCTGTGGCCCAGCAGTGAGAAAATTATTGGCTCATTAGATTATGCTATACTATGCTTTTGCTAACTAGTAAGAGGTTTAAATAAGTTTGTTATGTTTCATAAATGGTCTTATAAGAAAATAAAAAAACAAACTACATCTTGAGGAAAATTAAAGGAGTTATAATACTAATTCCTCCACATGATCGAAATGGCACTATCATGTTGAATTAACATTTATTATCCTGTCTTTTTTCTCATATTTGTATGTCACTGTTGCAGGTAGCACCGAACCACACAATCTTCGCTTCCAACACCTCATCATTATCCATCAATGAAATCTGCTCAGTTGTCAAGAGGAAAGACAGGTAGGTACCTAATGTTATCAATCACAGCCAATTTTTATCATTATCAGTAATTTATCTGACCTTTACTGCTGGGGTTGTAAAGTCTGATATTTATGTAATATCACACCCATATGATAAATATATGCAATAAAACACACAGTTACTCAATGTTTATTACATCGCTCATTGGCAAGAAGCGTGACAACACAAAAATCTGCAATTTTGATTTGGCTGCAGTTGCCTCTGCCGTCGACGAGTCAACGGCTGCAGTTGCCTCTTCCGTTGGTGTATATGAGATGAGCACTAAAAACGAGGGAGCTAGAGATGTGTGACTTTATACTTCGTCGCATTCTTACCGCTGCTTTAAAACTTTTAATTCATCATATCCAAAAACTACTCTTTTTGAATTATGTCAAGCTTCTCGCAAATTAAGGCTCCTACATACTGGCGCGACGCGACACAAAGACACCGCGTGTAGCGCTACAAGCGGTGCCTTTGTGTCGCGACGCGTCGCGCGACAAGTCGCGCCAGTATGTAGGAGCCTTTAACGACATAATACCTACATACATATTTAATTTACAATTGTCAAACTTTGTAACTTTGGTGACAGTAAATTATTGCTAAGAGAAGAGGTAAACTGATCATTATCTTCCTGCCTTCATCCCATGATACTTTTTTTTTTGGTTGGGAAATTATCAAATAACTTCTACCGCTCTGGGCGGAGCGGGAGGGTGCGTAAGGGTGCGTTTCCACTGACGCGGAGCTGGGCGGAGTGGAGAAGAGCGGACCGCGAATTGGCCAATCACAGTGCTCGAAATCTCCACTCCACAGATTTCGAGCACTGTGATTGGCCAATTCACGGTCCGCTCCTCTCCACTCCGCCCAGCTCCGCGTCAGTGGAAACGCAGCCTCAAACTACTGACTACAACCAACCCGTGTTCCTTCCGTTGCCTGTGTTGCCAGGAGCTTCGGTAACCCTTTCGTGCTTCCCGCGATCCCATGATACTTGGGGTCGGTGGAACACGTTACATTTTTCCACTCTCTGTCAACCATCAACTTATTATCTGTTAAGCCCCACGCGACACCGATTCGGAGTCAACCAATAGAAAATCAATTGTCTCATTAGCTGTCCTTGACCAATTAAAAGAGATGCATAATATATTTTTTTGAGGCTGCTCACACCACTATTTTAATTAATTTTAAATTACTTCTTTATAGATAAGATAATCATTTATTTTCTCAAATGTGAGTGTAATACATACAACAAAAATTAACAGCATGCAAAGATAAATACAAATCATCACGTTTGCTGTACGGGCAGCAGCTCCGCACACTGAGATGTAGTATGTAGGTGGACGAATCACACGGGATGTGTACAGGAAAATAAAGTCACTGCTTTGTGTCCGTGAATGATTGACTGTTTATTAGGTAAAACATTAAAATATATAATACCTAAAGTAGGTGACTTGTGGCGGGCGTAATTGCCTAGTTAGCGAATGTACATACATCAGTGAATTAGCTACTGCTTGTTCAGGTAAAAACTAAAACAATTGTTATCATGTGGCGATGCTCGTACATTTTTTGCCTTAAACAAAGGCATGCAAATATTAACACAATAATTTATGATGATGATGATTTTCTCCCTCTCGCAGAGAGGAGGCCTGTGTCCCAGCAGTGGGAACATTATAGGCTGATTATGTATGTTATGTAATTTATGAGTCTAGTGGTGTGACCGTTGGACTGCGCCAAGTCGTAGGTCCCGAGTTCGATCCCAAGGCACGCGCCTCTGACTTCTCCGATTCATGTGCGTATTGTATAATTATCAATTGTTTAAAAACTGTGCCTCGTTGATGGTCATAGGTTCGCCCCGTATTACATGGGACTTTAAACATAACTAGCGAGATGTGGATGTACTATAGGGTACACATCTGCCTTATGTGTCTCTTGAAATCCGTTTCCAATTGATCTTATTTCCACATATACGAGGGCGGCACTGAAAATTTCGGGAATAAAGGAAGTGACACAACATTACTATTTAAAAATGTATTTATTGCTTTTCGAAGTATTCTCCGCGAAATTTGACACATTTTTCCATACGATGGAACCAATCATTGAAGCAACCATTCCATTCGGAAGTTGGGGTCTCCAAAATGGCCGTTTTGTAGGCGTCCACAGCTTCTTCAGGTGATGAAAATCTCTGTCCACGCAATTTATTCTTTATTTTAGGGAAAGTATAGAAATCATTAGGGCTTAGGTCGAGCTGTACGGCGGATGGTCTAATAATTCTATGTTTTCTTGCTCTAAAAACTCTTTTGTTCTGTGCGCGGTGTGAGAACTCGCATTTTCGTGATGGAGGATGATGCGGCGGTTGCAGTTCTCTGTACGGAGTTCAGAAACGACCTGTGGCAAACAAACGCTAGCATACTATTCTGCATTAACCGTTCTTTGTCCCTCAAGAGGAATAGTCGTAACTTGGCCGGTTTTGGAGACAAACGTGGCCACCATTTTTTTTGCAACACTCCGTGAACGAACAATTTTTGTTGGCTTTAACTCATTTTCGAACACCCAAACTCGTGACTGGTTTTTTGTTTCGGGTTCGTACGCGTATATCCAGGATTCGTCACCTGATACGATGTTGTATACAGCATTTGAGGATCCTGCGTGGAATCTTTCGAGAGTTCTGACGCCCCAAGTAACGCGAGCCGTTTTTTGCTCTTCACAGAGCGAATGCGGTATCCATCGGGAAAACAACTTTTTTACACCTAATTGTTCATGCAAGATTATTTGTATTTGACTCATGCCAATGCCTAAAGTTGCCTGAATTTCGCGGTATGTCACATGTCGATCTTCCTCAATCAGCTTACGCACAGCATCAACGTTTTCTTGGGTGACTGCAGTTTTTGGAGGACCTTGACGGGATCATCACTGAGCTTGACACGTCCACGTTGAAATTCAGCAAACCAGCGATAAATTGTGGTTTTGGATGGGGCTTCATCACCAAATGCAGAAATCATCCGGTCAACACACTGTTTTTGTGTTAAACCACTTCGAAAGTCATAATAAATCATCGCTCTTGAATTTTCTCGAGTCAATTCCATTTTCTCAACGACTAAACAAGTTTGACAAAACCTTGTGACAAGAACGAGAATCTTTTTTAAAATAAATAAATGGTATTCGATTTTTAAAACCAAGGAGTTTTCAATTAAAAAGATTTTAATATGACAGGAACAGTGGAAATATTCCATTCCCGATACTTTTAGTGCAGCCCTCGTATAAATACCAACTTTATGTATACTTTGGTAAGTTGATTTCCTGCCGGGGTCGCGGGAAGGTACTAAAGGGTTACCGAGGCCCTTGGCAACACAGGCAATGGAAGGAATACGGGTGGGTTTTAGTCAGTAAGAGTCTGACACACCCTCCCGCTCCGCTCAGAGCGGGAGAAGTTATTTGATGATTTCCCACCCAAAAAAAAGGGTGACAAGTACTAAGAGTATTAAAAAATTCATAGTAGGAAAAAAAGATAATATAAAAAGTTATATTTCTAAATACACAATACATATTTGGAAACTATATTATGAACATAGTTAAGAGTTCCAATGGCATCATCAGGTTCGGTGGTCTCCACTTCTTCAACCCTGTACCAGTGATGCGCCTCCTGGAAGTGGTGCGAGGAGCTGACACCTCGGACGACACCTACAAGTCTATGATGGAGTGGGGCAAGGCTGTGGGCAAGACCTGCATCACCTGCAAAGACACGCCCGGGTTCGTGGTCAACAGACTATTGGTGCCCTACATCTGTGAGGCTATCAGGCTGTTTGAAAGAGGTCAGTAAGAATTTATCCCAAAAACAAACTTAACATTGTATGTGTTGAAAAACATGTTCTCCCATACATCAATATATGCCACGGTCAATTCTCCAACAGCAAATTTAAGTCGGTCGACTATTACTCGTTAACCTGTAAAGCCCACTTAGTTGTGATAGTTTTCCTCTTAATTTCATTATATGTACTATTGCCATGAATTTTTTCACATCTCCATAAACAACCATTTAGCTGGCAGGGGCGGGGGCCCTGTCAGCTAAATGGTTGCTGGACTGGAATGGACACTTGACTAACAAAAATTACCATTTTAATGCATAATATTGCGCAAACGGATCCTTGAAACGAAAAGTAGTGTTGACAGACCCCCAATATTTTTGAACGGTCTATCCAACGATACCCCACACCATGGGATATACGAGAAAAATAAATATCATCCCCACATTACTTGCAAGGGAGGTACTCACACTAAAAACATTTGTTTTTCAAGATTTTATTTTAGCACTTTGTCGGCGTGACTTGTATCCACTTGGTACAAATACATATTCATAGTCATATTTCCTGACTACGCCTGATACAAGTACTAGGTATCTGGTACCGAACTTTGGCTTTCGCCGCAGTTACGTGCATATGCATTAGTTCAGCATATTATGCCGGCAATCTATCTACATGACAATCTTTCTTTTGCTGTTAAACAAAAAAGCCTGACCTAAAATGATATACCTCATAAATTTAACTTGTCTGTTCTATCTAGCTTTTCGCGATCATGGTAGTTTCAAAGTTCTTCACTAACAAAGTATCTAACTCCTCAGGAGACGCATCAGCCCGCGACATCGACACTGCCATGAAACTTGGCGCTGGTTATCCCATGGGCCCCCTCGAGCTGGCCGACTACGTGGGCCTGGACACCAACAAGTTCATCCTGGACGGCTGGCACAAGAAGTATCCAAACCAGCCCCTCTTCAACCCCATCCCGCTGTTAGATAAACTGGTGGCCGAGGGCAAGCTCGGAGTGAAGGCGGGAGAGGGCTTCTATAAGTATGAAAAGAAATAAATGTGTCTATGTTTGTCGTTGAATCATGAGTGAAGTTTATATCCATGTTATATTGATATTACTGTATAATAAATAATATATTATTTTCAAATCTTTTTGTTTTATTTTGCTGGTGAAATTGTTATGAAGACTTATTATTAGTGTCTGATAAGATTTATGTAAATGTGACATTTTACGTATGAATAAAAACGTCCCAGGTGCACTCGGACCACGCACAATGAAGCGTTCCGTAGTTGAGATCAATTTATCCCAAAAACAAACTTAACATTGTAGTTAAAAAACATGTTCTCCCATACATCGATATACATCACGGTCAATTACAAATGCAAATGTAAGTTGGTCGACTATTATTTGTTAACTTGTAAAGCCTAGTTAGCTGTGATAGTTTTCCGTTTCATTTAGTTATAATTATGTACTACTGACATGAATTTTTTCACATATCCAAAAACAACCATTTATCTGGCAGAGGGGGGGACACGACACCAAAAATTAGTACTTTAAATCTTAATATTACGGAAACGGATCCCTGAATCAAAAAATAGTTTCCACAGACCCGCAATATTATTGAACGGCTTATCGAACGATAACCCACACCTTGGGATAGGTGAGAAAACATCACCCCCACTTTACATGCAAGGGAGGTAGCCTGTAACTTTTTTTTTTCAAGGTTTTATTGTACCACTTTGTCGGCGTGATTAATATGTATACTCATTCCAAATTACAGCTTCTAGTACTAAGTATCTGAGCTAAGCCGGGCTTTTAAAGGTGCTTGTTTACTACGGAACCCTAACAATCACTTTAACAAGTTTAAAGAAACTTCATAATAGGCAGGGAAAATTATAGTTTCAATAACTTATATCAGGTTTATATTTTTATAAGTACAATACACAAAAGCTATGGATGAAAATTTAATTTTCAGTGTGAGAATTACCATACTGTTACTATAAAATAATCAAGGAATAAAAGCCAATAATTTTATAATGAACAATGCCTAGAATCCTAAACTGATTACAATTTTAACAGAAAAACTATCTTGGAAGTATTATAGATACAAATAATTCATATTATTAATATTTAATATTTTTATTATAGTTGTTGTTGTATTTCACTAGTGAGCATTAATCAATGCAATTTAATCCTATGTCAATGCGTGTGTTCTGCAGTTTTGCGAGCATGTTACTCGCATTATAAAAACATGGTTTTGAGGTAAAAAAAAAGAGGAATTGACATGAAATCAACATCAACTATAACAAGGATGTGGTCATCAGTGCTTCGCAGGATCAATTCCTACTACAGGAAGTATGGCCCACACATTTGTTCAGTCTAAATCTATGTTCTGTAAGTATATATAAAGGCACACAACAGGCTACTGGCTATCCTGTGTGGAAGGCTAATAAAATATTCTGAATCAATTCCTAAGATTTGAACTACGAATCCGATTTGAAAGGCATATTCATTTTAACTATAGCTAGAATATTACAAGATTTAGGATCTATTTTTTTCAATGTGTAATAACTTTTTTGTTTTGAGCTACATAGTATCATCTGTTGCAGATCACAATTTAAAAAATCGCTCCTAAATGTCAACTAAAACTAGGCAAAATCTGCATTTTAATGTTACTTTCACTTGCAAACAGGTTATGGAGACAGCCACTTGAATAAGTCCTATAGGTATTGGAACTCCTATAGCTCTGCTGTGTTTGTGTCAAAATTTTTTAGAGAAAATTATTATATTACTATTATCTACATATTCAGAACCAAATCTAGACTTTTCCCAGATCCTCTCAATAATAAAATTTAAGGAATAATGATGTTTATCAACATTTTATTAGCTCTGTACAGATTTTATAACCTGTGGCACCATTCTTTTGGCTGTCTACTGTAACTTGTTTGCAGTTAATTCCCCATAAACTTTCAACATCAAGGGCCTGCTATCTTGTAAATGGTTTGTGGTAGTTTTGGCATGACTGGCTTGTCAGCCATCTCAAGAGCATGCTTCAGGTTTTTCTCAAATACTTTCTTTGCATCACAGAATCCTTGCTTTGTTTTACCAAAGGAGTTTGGTCCTGCTGAGGTTGGTGTTTCCCTGAAAAAATAGTATATAAGCAAGTTTAAAGAAATGTTATTTGAGGTTTGTTGCTTCTGTAACATCATGTTTTGTAGTAATATGATAAGTATTGTTGCTTAAAAGCATGCAAAGTAATTGGAGCAGGAAAAATATGAAACTATTGTAGCAGGCCTTATCCAAGGTTAGCATAGATATACATTGTTTCAATGAGTTCATATCAAATCAAATCAAGTCATTTATTCAAACTAGGCTGAAAATCAGCATTTTTTGAATATGATACTGTCATTAATTAATTAAAGATAATTTGTATAAATATATATTTATTTAATACTTTAAGCACAAATGTACAGAGGCGGACTTAATGCCGTAGGCATATAGGAAATATATAATCATTTGTATAAATATACCAAATCTGTTTAAATCCTTACCTTCCAATATTCCTCATCCTCATACGTGCTTCGGCAGGCATCTCTTCAGGCTCATCGTCATCATCAGCATTGAATACTGATGCTATAGTAGGTTTGGCCACTGGCTTGGCAGGACCACCAATATTCATTTTGATGGGAGCCTTTGATTTGTTGAACCCAATGGAGATTTTGGTTATGCGAGGAGGAGGAGGCGGTGCTGGTACATCTTCAGGCTCTTCCCACTCTGGTGCATGTTTGTGACTCCTATCTGAAATATAAAATAAATCATTATAGTCCTACTATATAATAGTACCTAGTAGTTATATTAAATTTTGAAGCTACTTGCTGCTTTTATTATAAGTAATTATACACTGTGTGTAAAATTTGACTTTAGAGAAGAGATTGATTACCTCATGGAAAAATACGTAAACATAACATGTTGATTACTGTTGCGCAATTTAGGTCATCATCACTCTTGTTGTTGAAAATTATTTCCATGATAATAGTAGGCAATGTTCCTACCTTCATAGTCCCTTCTATCTCGTTCTCTGCTATTCGAGGATCTGCTGGGCGAGTAGTCACTGCTTCGCGCTGGTGGCGACCATCGTCGAGGAGACCGAGACTTCGAACGTCTTCGCTCAGTCCTCTCCCGACCTTCGCGCCTTTCCTTGTACGGCCTAGAATCATCGCGCGTGGATCGAGTTGACCCTGCCAATGCGAAAACACTGGCAAAGATAAATAAAAATACTTATCTAAGTAAACTAATAATAAAAGTGAGAGAATTGCCCAAAGGAGTGATCAATCAGCAAGATTTTACAAAATATCTATTCACTTCATGACATTCTAATACCTTTGTCGAAATCCCGATAACGCCCGCTCATTGTTGTTTTATTTTAATGCGTTTCGGACATTAAAATTGTTCAGGAAATACACACAATTGATATTTTTCACTTGTTAGATCAACACGACAAACAGACGGCCATTTTCCTTTAGTGCTTTTTTCTTGATATTGAACCAAACGTTTTGTTATTGGTTTTGTGTACAAATTAAGGAAAGTAATAGCAATTTTTGCTATGCCGTCTGAAGCATTTTTTTTTATTTGGTACTAATCATACTATAAAACTACGAAAAATAGGATGTGTTTTAGAAGCAGGTTAATTATATATTGTGCGTTACAAGAGACCACGTTTAATTATTGCTATCGAAAACTAATTTTTTGACAGACATGATACTCCCAAAATTGAAAGATCTTACTACTCTGAACCGCTTAGTACAATTTCCTTTCTACTTCAATTTAAAAATACGCTACATAATTTAGTAGAATTAATAATGTCAGCTGACTGGGCTCGAATCTTATTGTAATTTAGGTTATGTGATTTTATAATGTTTATTTTATCAGTTCAACCTTTTGTGATTTGTTTCGTCTTTTAAAAATACATTAAAATGATATGTATTAGACGCATAAAACGTTTACCAAAGCTTATCAATAAAGCTTCCTCAAATAATTGCCGATTTTACTCGGATACACATCGAGTAACTACAGTCAAAGAAAAAATAAAACAAGGGCCAAGTTTAAAGGATTTTATAACTGAAAGTTCTGAACCTGTTCTCACAGATCGTCCTTACATACCTTATTTGCTGGAAAATGATGAAATTAAAACGAGAAGAAAAGTTTTCTTTGATGTTTACGGTTGCCAAATGAACATAAACGACACCGATATTGTTTGGTCTATTTTGAAAAAGGAGGGTTTTGAGAAGACGTTAGTCGAAGAGGAAGCAGATATATTCTTAGTGATGACGTGTGCAATTCGAGAAGGCGCTGAAACTAAGATCTGGCATCGTTTGGACCACCTCAGAGGGTACAAAAGACGCGCGAAGGGTCGCTCTGTAAAAATTGGTATCCTGGGATGTATGGCTGAGAGGCTGAAGGAGAAACTCATTGAGAAAGAGAAAGCTGTTGATGTTGGTAAGTTAAAAAGTTCAAGAATTTAATACCAATGGCTGTAGTGTGGTTTTTTCCTCAAAAGACCATTTCAGACTCCAATCTACATGGCCTTCACATGATCTGACCAAGATTATGTCTGGACTTTAAAAGAGACTGTGACCTCTGAGTTTGTTTCGGCCTTTCTTCTCAGAGTAGTCAGATAGGAAACGCCGAGCTCATCTAGTTTTTTTCTAAGTATGATTGACGTGTAAAAGTGTTTGTATAAACCTACTTACAGAAAATAAAATCATTTCATTTCATTTCATTTCATTTGTACAGCCCAATTCAAACTTTATGTGGCTCAGAACACGAGGCTCGTCGCTGTGCAGTAACAAATTACTTGCGGGGTTGAGTGGTGTGGTACTGCACAGAAAGTAGCATACTTCAGAGCCGCCATCAAGTTTGAATCAAGCTTACCTATTACTTACCTATTTTTTTTAAGGAAATGACTAAGTTTTATACATGAGATATTTAGGTTTTGTTAACATTAATATAATTATGTATCTATTTATTGAATGTATTTTTCACAAAACTCATTCTAAAATAAAAGTTATGACCATAGCAGAACAGAATTAAAACCAACAAATCATTTATTTATTTATTTCAGTGGCAGGCCCAGATAGTTACAGAGATCTTCCACGACTGCTAGCACTCACAGAGAATGGCCAGCCAGCAGTCAATGTACTGCTGTCCCTAGATGAGACATATGCTGATGTGGTGCCCGTCAGGCTGAATGAAGGCAGTGTGTCGGCTTTCATGTAAGTTTTCTGATGGATAAGGTCTCGGAATTTTGTGTTAATTGCTGGAAAACGCTCCATTAATCTGCCCAGCAGGCTTAGCATGACGCCTTCTATTTCTTCGAAGAATAGACGCGGCTCTTTCTATACAAAGTGACATTTCGTTTCTCCTTTTTTGACATCCCACCGTAGAAATCCTTCAACATAAAAAAGGACCTAGACAAAGATTGTTAGAAACGAAAGACAAAATGACAGATTCTAGAAGGATTTCTACAGTGAGATGTCAAAAATGGAGAAACAAAATGTCACTTTGTATAGAAAGAGCCATGTCTATTCTTTGAAGAAATAGAGAGTGTCATGCTAAGCCTGCAGGGCCATCTAGACACAGAGTTCACTTTTGTCTTATTGTTATTATGTGCCTACTGCTGAAATGTAAAATACCTTTTGTTGTTTCTTCATAAATAGAGAGATATCCAGTAAAAATGGTGATTCCAATTGACAGCAATACATAGGAAGCCTATTCTGGAAAATATAAAGGCTGCGCTTTAGAGCTTTAGGTTCTTAGTGAAGAATCTGCAAAAGAATTCCATGTTGCTCGCAGTTTCATACTCATCAAGAATACTTATTGTGGTATATTGCTTGCCGCCTACTATTCATGGAGTTTATCATTTTTGCTTTGAAGCCTCATATAACCCACTAGAGGTAGCAGTGCCTCGGCATGTGGTAAATGTTTGCTATTTCAAATTCACATTTAATTCGTCAGATTTTATCCTGATTGAAGCATTTTCCTATAATAAATCCACAGTTCAATAATGCGCGGCTGCGACAACATGTGCACGTACTGCATCGTCCCGTTCACTCGCGGTCGAGAGAGGTCGCGGCCGGTCGCGTCCATCGTCGATGAGGTGCGGCAGTTGGCTGACCAGGGAGTGAAGGAGGTCACGCTGTTGGGACAGAATGTGAATAGTTACAGAGATGTCTCACAGGCTACCGAGAAGGTTGATACTCATATGGCGAAAGGTAAGCTTTTTATTAAGATTGAGAAATGATTCTCTTTACAAAAAAGAGAAAATACCAACTACATTACCACAAAAGCCAGCATATCACTGTGGCAGTGCAAGTGACTACTTGGCAGGAATTGGGCAATTAACCCCAAGATAACTTACTGGCTATACACCACAGTCATCCGACCAATTATCTCATACGGCTCAATAATCTGGTGGCCTAGGGCACATCTGAGCACAAACCAAAAAAATCTCGATAAACTGCAGCAGTTTGCTTGTGTAGCAATCACTAGCTGTATGAGAACTACGCCCACTGCCGCTCTACAGGATGCTTGGACTGCCGCCTCTACACCTCATCGTGCGAGAGGCTGCTGCCCTAACCCTGACCAAAGACTAGAGGCAAGCACATACGCGGATAAAGGAGGATGCGATCAAACGACGACCCATAATGGCATCACCCTGCGACAAAGCCCCGAAACTACACTGCTTTCAAAAGCATTACAACATAAAACTGACAGAGGAACGGTGTGACTACTCAGGGCCGAATCAGATAAGAGTAAACACCGACGGATCAAAGACCAACTCCGGAACCGGAGTCGGCGTTTTTTACAAGACCTTAACATAAACATATCTAGCCTGCTGGGGCTGTGCAAGACCCTCTACCAGGCAGTGTGTGGGTAGCATACAAGCGGGGTATGCCATAGAAGCCAGGAGAGTCACGGACACCCATATACGTATACTCTCCGACAGTGCCTCAGTTCTCCAATCCTTAGGGAAAAAATACGGTACCTCGAGACAAGAATGTTACGATGCACTAGAACGTGTAACGGTATTCAACTGCAACTCATTGACACTGCAAGGACACAGCAAATCTAGTGATTCGATACGACGACCCAGCTGATGAACTCGCCAGGAGAGCATCCGGCACTTCAGTCTGCGGACCCTAAGCAATCGTACCCATCCCCTTCAACCAGCTACGCAGGTGAATACAGGAGTTCACCAACACACAAGCGGAGGGCTGGTGGTCCTCGACACCGGGGTGCAGGCAGTCCAAGAAGGCCTAAGATCCTTATATAGTAAACTAACCAGTCGCTTATTACGCCTGGACAGGACCGGCCTGCGCCTTGTTGACGGGGACCATCACGGGACACTGCTCGCTAAACAAACACGTCCACACAATAGGCATAATGGACAGCCCTCTGTTCAGGGCTTGCACGGAGGCGGAGGAAACCGTTGTGCATGTGCTTTTTGAATGCACAGGCGTCACCCAGATTAGAACAGAAACCCTCGGGGCACCCGGATCCATCGCGGACGTTCTAAACAGACCAGAAGACATGATCAACTTCTGGAGGGAGGAGGGCTGGTTGAAATAACCACCGATGGCCGCCATGGCCCACGCACAATGGTCCACCTGAAGGACTAAGTGCGGAAACCAAACCTTCTAACATAGAACATAGCTATAATGAATGCGCTTGGGCATTCTAAATAGTATCTACTATTGCCTCAAATTTCGTTTAGGAGACTTTTCTATGCCTGTGTGTAGATATGAGCCTCTACAAACGAGAAACTATTTAAGGCGACCAATCCTTCGTTCTTTTTACAGGATTCAAAACAGTATACAAAACAAAGAAAGGTGGCATGAGATTCGCTGATCTGCTGGAAAAAGTGTCGGCGGTGGACCCAGAAATGAGGATACGCTTTACTGCCGCCCATCCTAAAGACTTCCCTGAAGAGGTAACTCATGAAGACAAATTGTAATAATAATAAATAATAATAAACCGTTTATTTTCTCTTCACAAGAGGAGCTAACTTTGTGAGAGACTGGAGCCTGAGGTAGGTTTATAAAAACCTGTATTACAGGTCACCAGGGCCCTCCCGCGGCTAGAAGCCTGTTCTTTGCATACACGACATAATAATAAAGCAATGTGTATGTATTTTTCGCAAGTATCCACTTGTGAAAAATAAATTAAGTAATAATAGTACAAAATTTAAAATTTAGTAACAGATACAAAAAATAGAAAAAGTTTCGGGGAAATACCAGTGGGTGTGTGTGAGTGACCGGAGAAGTGTATGAGAGAGATGTAAGAGTGAATGTGAGAGGTTGCTTGAGTGAGTGTTTGTGCGAGTTTGGTAGGTAGTATGCGGAAGCAGCAGAGGGAATGCGTAATTCGTATAAAGATAGTCTATCTGAGAGGGATCAACAAGTTCTCGGTTCCCTGATAGTCTAGAGTTTTTAAATAGGTAGTGACTTTGATTTTACATTTGTATTTAATTAGAGGATAAATATTAAATTTGTTTGCTACTCTTAAGTTCTTTGCTGTCAGTCCCGCTGCGGTATAAAAGCCTCTTTGCCGTTTAAGTATGGTTAAATGCCGTATTCAAATCAGTCAAAAGCTCTGTGCACTTTTGCTTGTGCTATCAAAAAATACAAACTTATCGTATAGTCGACCTCGTATTTGCTCTCTCATCTTTGATAACAAATCCCACTAAATGTAAATTTCACTAGAGTTGTAACGATCTATTTGTCACATAGACAAATAGACTTTGGCCCTTTACCACAAAACTTTAGAATTACAATTTACAACTTTGTAGGTTTTACAAGTGTGCGATTTCCAGATAATTTACGAATGTTGGTGGTACAGCCCGATTCAAACTTTATGGAGGCTCGGTACATGAGGCGAGTCGCTCCGCAGTAACGAATTCATGTGTTAGCGGGGTTGAGGGGGGGTACTGCGCAGCGAGTAGCGTACTTCAGAGCCGCCATATAGTTTGACGCGTACTATACCACAAAACTCTAAGCCACACAATTGTAACGGAAAAACCTTACAAATATATAAATTGCAGTGACAAGTCTACAATTTAGGGCCTGTACACGCCACGTTTTTTAAACGCGCCGTTGACGCGCGTTTGCAGCGATACAGACGCGATGCGCACGCGAGTCAGACGCAGCCTGTAGACCTTCTGTGGGATAAAAGCGCGCCGTTGACGCACGTTTCTAAAACGCGCGTCAATGACGCGTTTAAAAAACGTGGTGTGCACAGGCCCTAATAGATAGCCCTCATGCTTTTTGTTACGTTTTTAAAATACGAAAGAATTGGGGATTGTAAAATTGTAACTCATACATATTTCTAATTTCTGTGTTTACGCATTTTTTTCTACAATTTAACAATTTTATAGAATTGTAGACTTGTAAAGTTTTGTGGTTGTCTGGTCGTATTATGATGTGCAACTTACGTTCATTCTTTGGGTGATGATACATTTACGAGGTCGGTATAAACAATCGTATAGTACATCAGATTTGGGTTCTGTAGTCAATAACCCTTAAGGCTTTTGCTGCCTGTCGCGCCCGCGATTTCGCCCCAGTCTGCAGAAGCTTTTATATTTTCGCCATGTCCGTCTGTCTGTCTGTCCCCAGCTTAGTTCACAGACGCTTAGTACTAGAAAGCTGTAATTTTTTCTCGTCTATCCCATGGTGTGGGGTATGTTTGGATAGACCGTTCAAAAATATTGAGGGTCTGTGAAAACTATTTTTTTTTATTCAGGGATTCGTTTGCGTAATATTAAACTTTAAAGTGCTAATTGTTGTTAGAGTAAAGTGTCCCCCCTTCCTGCCGGGGTCGCGGGAAGGTACTTATGGGTCACCGAGGCCCCCGCAACACAGGCAACGGAAGGAATACGGGTGGATTTTAGTCAGTAAGAGTCTGACACACCATCCCGCTCCGCCCAGAGCGGGAGAAGTTATTTGATGATTACCCACCCAAAAAAAAAAGTGTCCCCTCTGTCAGCTAAATTGTATAAAGAAATTAAAAGGAAAATTGTCACAGCTAAGTAGGCTTTACAAGTTAACGAGTAATACTGTCAGATTGCATAGAAAAGAAAGAGAAGCACGATGACACAATGCTTGTAATTTATTGCAAAATATGAAGCAATTATCTATTTACTCAAAATTGAGTTGAGTATTCGAAAATAAAAAACAACCAAGTTCTGCATTCAAATAAGACGTTCTTGTTATTAATTAAATACGTAACGTATGTTGATATTTAATACAGATATTTTGGATTAGATCTCAAGGTAAGAGGTGAGTTTAACGTTAGTTTGTATCGAGATTTTTTTTCAAAACGTTTTTTGGTGACAACCAAGTTCGGGGAAATATATTCAAAATTAACATATATTTTTTTCCGCTACCACAAACTATACAGATTTGGCAGTTTTTTTTCTAAAGATAAGCCTATTTTGGTCATTTGCGACTTGTCAGCGCCTTAAGTTAGTTTTTGAGATAAATTCACCCTAACTACAGAACCCTTCAATGTGCGTGGTTCGACACGCACTTGGCCAGGTTTTATTTTTTGTTTTGACGTTGCTTAATTCTTACGCCAAAATACTTTTGTAATGTGTCTAGTCTGAAAACAACGTGGCTACTCACTAAGGCCTGTATTACAGAACCTCGCTCAAGACTCAAGCATTACTTCAAGCTAGTTTAAACTCCTGCTTTAAAACTAGTTTTAGCTAGTTTAGTTTTTTGGTTGAAACTAGTTTTAAGTAATGATTGAGTCTTGAGTTTGGTTCTATAATACGGGCCTAAGAGTCGTTGTTGGTAGCCACAGTTTTAACTTTTGCAGTTATCATCATTTAACATCTTCGTTCATCGTCTTTGATTTGTTTTTGTTCCAAATAAACGATAATTCTTAGTACTGCTGCTCTGCCTCGCTGGTCAAGAGGTCGCAAGCGCTACTGCTGAGCATGAGCTCCTGGGTTCGATTCCCAGTTTGGACAAAGTATTGTTGAGATTTCACATCTGGAATTTCTCAGTAGCAGCCCGGAATTTGAATTTGTGCCCGGTTGATGGCAATAGGCTCGCCATTTCACCAGTTATGTGACTGAAACATAACTGGTGAAATGTGAGTGTACTAATATATGTAGGTGCCTAGTGTTCGGGGAAACAAAGCGTGATGTTATGTTTTATGTAAAATTAGCTCATCATTCCATTCTATTGTCAAGGTGCTCCAAATAATCTCGGAGCGTCCTAACATCTGCAAGCTACTGCACTTACCTGCACAGTCGGGCTCCAGCGCCGTGCTAGAGCGCATGCGCCGCGGGTACTCAAGGGAGGCCTATCTACAGCTCGTTGAAGACGTCAAGAGGGCTATACCTGGAGGTAAGTGATTATGAGACAATTGAAAGTCAACTTTAGGGACTAATAGCATAAGATTGAAATTTATTATTTTATCTCAAACATAAAATTCAAATTGTATAGACTAACTTTCTGAGCTATTTCAGAACATTTCATCATACGTAATCATAATCTTCTCATGATTTTATATCGTTCTCTTCCAGTGGGCTTATCAACAGACATGATATGTGGCTTCTGCGGCGAAACGGAGGAAGAGTTTCAAGATACGGTCTCTCTCATGGAGATCGTAGACTACAACATCGCATTTTTGTTCCCATACAGTATGAGAGAGGTAAGCCCGAAGCTATATTATTTTATCTTTTAACTTAAATAATTTTAGCGTGTAATCGTGTCATATAATCAGCAACGTACGATTGCGCCGTATCGGTATAAAATAAATATGAAAAATCATTATAGTTTATCGAATGACTCGCGCTGCACTACGTCCGGCCATCAGATAAGGCAGCTTGAAATACACGCTATCTCGCTCTAATATTTTACAACATCGCGTGAAAGAATATCGTATTTAAAACGTTTCCAGTCTTTATTTACATAATGAAATCTGTCCAATTATTACTATTTTTATACCAAGCAAATACAGTTTCACTGTCAGATAAATAACGCTAACATACGTATAACATAACATATATATATAAGGCGTGAGTTTATGTATGTATGTATGTATGTATGTATGTGTGTACATTTATATCACATACCAAATTTTTCGTTCTAAGTAAAACCCTGCAATATTTCTTACAGAAAACGACAGCCTACCGCCGTTACAAAGATGACGTACCCGAAGAAATAAAAAAAGAACGACACAACCGTATGTTAGAAATATACAGACGGAAATGTCAAATACTCAACGACGCAGAAATTGGCAACACTCACTTAGTATTAGTCGAAGGGACTGCGAAAAAATCTGGCAACGTTCTAGGAAGGAACGAATTGTATATGAGAGTTGTGTTTGAACAAACAGACATTTTGGACGAAGATGGAGGGAAAAGGCAAGCGAAACCAGGGGACTATGTTGCTGTGAAAATTGTGGGGGCCAGGTCGGCGACTTTAAAGGGACTACCGCTTTATCATACGAGTTTGTGTCACTTTTATAGAGATAATCAGTGGGGAGTGAGACAAGCTGTTAATTAGAATGTGGTTAAAAAGAAAATAAAGAAAGAATAATGTTTATTTGGACACAGTTCGTGAAACACAATACAAATAACAGAATAAAAAGTGAAAATAAAGTTTTAACAACAATAGTGTGTGCCTCACGGCTGCGCCAAAAAGGTATATTTCAGCATTAACGCTAGACAGATCTGATGCTGTATTACGTGGTTTTCTAATGACCCTTAGGGACAAGTGACGGGGAGTACTAACAGTTGAGTGGTAGAAATTAAAGTTATATTTAAATTGTTTGTGGTTGTTTTTGTTATCATAAACCGGTTTTTTTTGGGCGGTTAATTATCAAATAACTTCTCCCGCTCTGGGCGGAGCGGGAGGGTGTGTCAGACTCTTACTGACTAAAACCCACCCGTGTCCCTTCCGTTGTCTGTGTAGCCAGGGGCCTCGGTATAAAGTCAAAGTCAAAATATTTATTTCAAATAGGCACATAAAAGGCACATTTGAAAAATTTTGACGAAATTTACAACAAAAAAAAATAGTATTGATTTTAGTTGCCCCTTCTAAAAGGTAGTTTAGTATGGAGAAGAATCGGCAAGAAACCCCACCGTTACTCTTAAAATGTTTTACAAAATTTTGTATACATTATATAATTTGTGAAGACGATGCACCTAGAATAAAATTACTGTACCAAAATATAAAATATACTGTAATAAAATTAAAAAATGAAGCAGTGACAAATAAATTAATTATGTGATAGGTACATGATGCTCACATATTTACAAACATTGTAAATGGTACAGATGTTCTATGTCACGAAGTCCGTTTGGCTATGAATGTTGTCAAGCGTGCACATGCACATTGTTTTTGTGTGCGTAACCTCGAGAGCGCTCAGTGTCGATCGGGACCAAGGAACATATTTACTCTAGGGAGAAGAATGACAACTACGAACAAATAAAATGGTACGGTTTTTGGCGCCTCCTGGTGGATGCCCCCGAAAACTCGCGAAAGCGGGATATTCAAAATCGCATTTCTTTGAGATACTTATATATAAGCCTGTCCACGAAAGCAGAACTGGGAAACTGTAACCGATGTTAAATTATTGTGCAATTGCACAGGTAACAATTTTCCAGCTCCGCTTTGGTGGTCAAGCAGCCTTATTGATGAAATTAACATAAAAAGGTAAATACGAGAAAATGTATTCTTGCTTGTTGAAAACTTTGAACAACAAAATCATAAGTTAGTGGTTGATTTTTAAAAGTCAAAGACTACTAAACGTCGTTAATGGTGAGGATAACACTTATCGTTGCAAAAAGAGAATTCACAAGAAATAACATTTATAGTAATAGGAGAAAATGTATTCTTGCTTGTAGAAAACTTTGAACAACAAAATCATAAGTTAGTGGTTGATTTGTAAAAGTCCAACTCAACATCGTTAATGGTGAGGATAACACTTAACGTTGCAAAAAGAGAATTCACAAGAAATAACATCTAAAGTAAATAATTACGTTCCTAGATTATCATACGCTTACGCCGGCAGACATTTTTCTTGTGAACTGGGGCTGCCAGGTGTATTTAACAAAATCTTACCCACTAAATTTTATTAAATTAATTTTAGAAAATAAGTAGCCTCCGCGCTCTGCCCGAAGCGTTGTGGTAAATTAAATTAATTATTTATTTCTGTATTGGCAGGATTGGATAACTCTTTTGTCTATTTATAAGTTCAAACTTAGGCTATAAGAGCGTATATCTATTATATTATACATACATTATATTTTTATTTATACAATTTTAATAATATGAACATTGATTACATTAACCGAAATAATAAATAGGCTAACTTGTTGGTTAACAAATAAAACAAAAATGTAGATAAAACTACCAAATGGTAGCTTTTTAACATTTATGAACCTTTTTAGTTTATGTTATGTTGCCATCCTTGAAAACGTCATTATTGAAGACCGAAGTTTTTAGGTCTCACATAATAGAGGAGAACATGGCAACATAGGTCTAGCCCCCATAGGCATTCCTAAGTTTACCCAATGAGACGACCCCGCCTGATCGGGACACGGTCCGGATCAGTAGTGGTTTATAGTTCGCGCCAAATTGTTTCACGGAGTAAGGTCAGCATGACAACAAAACGAAGAAGAGTTGTCCATAGTGAGGTAATATTTATGTATACGTTTTCAATTAAAATGTTATACAAAGATACTTAATATAGCAATAGAAGTATTTATAAAATGAATGTTTTTTTGTGTTATAAAATGTTTATATTACTTAATTATTTTAATTACATTTTGTTTTAGGGTCGAAACATGATAGCTAGTGTTTATCATTTTCTGCGAGAAGAATATGAATTTACAAAATCATTAATGGAACTCAACTGTGATTTGTCTCATTTACGAGACATTACACGCCGTACAGCTGAAGCTACGGGTGTGAGCCAAAAACAGTTCAAAGAATATTAAAAGAAGAGAAGGAATTGCCATCCACTTCATCAAAATTCACTTCACCTATGAAGAAAAGGAGAAAGCGAGATAATAAAGTGGATATAGATAATTTTACAGCCGATGTGGTTCGCAGTACTGTACAAGATTTCCATATTGTCCATAAAGAAATTCCAACATTAGCTAAGTTAAGAACAGCATTGAATGAAAAAATCGGATTCGAAGGTTGTTTAGAAACTGTTCGCAAGTTACTGTTGAAATTAGGTTACAAGTGGCGCAAAACAGAGAACAACCGTAAAGTCTTGACGGAGCGTCATGATATACAAATGTGGCGTTTAAAATATTTAAAAAAAATAACAGAGTACCGCTCTCAAAGTCGGCCCATTGTCTACACCGATGAGAGCTACGTCCTTTCGACACACGTGCGAAACAACACCTGGGCAAAAAAAGGAAAGAACTCCGTTTTTAAAAAAAAATAGCACAGGCACTCGCTTTATTTTAGTGCACGCGGGAACCAAGGATGGTTTTATTGAAAATGCTTCCATGGTTTATAAGGCCAACTCAACAGCTGGTGATTATCATTCAAATATGGGCTATGATAACTATGTAAAATGGCTAAATGAAAAGTTGCTACCCAATTTACTTCCGCGCTCTGACATTGTCTTAGACAATGCATCTTATCACAACACACGGGCTGAACGACTACCGACGCAATCTACAAAGAAAGCCGATATGCAGCAATGGCTCAGGGATAAGGGTATAGCATTTGATGAATCTCTTCTTAAATTGGAATTGTACGATACAATAAAGAAGTACAAAGCCCAACACGTAATCTACAAGATTGACGATTTTATAAAAATCAAGGGTTTTGATGTCTTACGCCTTCCCCCTTATCACCCAGAATTAAATGCTATTGAAAATATTTGGGGGATCGTTAAAAATTATGTCGCATCTAAAAATATCGAGCAAAACATGACGAATACGGAAAGACTGATCAATGAAAGTTTGGGCCAAGTTAGCAGTGAAACGTGGCAAAAAACTTGTGCTCATGTTGAAAAAATTGAAAAAGACTACCTACTTGAAATATTTTGATCTCGATTTTGAATTTATAATCAATGTACAAGATGATTCTGACGACAGCAAAACGGAATCGGAAATCGAAAATTTATCTGATAGTGATTGAAAATACTGAATAGTCCTACTTGTTTCGTTTCCATTCTGTAACACCAATGCTTAATTAAATGCCTACATATTCTTAATATTTTTGTATTTATTGCAGCCTAATCTAATTTATTTACAAAATGTATATACTTTTAAAACCAAATTTTTATTTAGATTATTAAATCTCGACTTGAATATATATCAGATTTTTTTGCTAACGTTACCTACTTTTACACACACAAGCGCGCTTGTCGGGATACGTCACTACTACAATCAAAGCCGAACGGACTTCGTGAAATAGAATATCTGTATACGTTTTCCTAAAACGAATAAATAAAGTAATAGGTCAGTGTGTGAGTTAAAGTAATCACAGAATTTAAATTTAACATGGATTTATTATTTGTATCAAATAATAAATTGTATAATAAAAGTAGCAACCAGTTTGATTTTGTCTAGACTCTAGATTGTCCTATGGAGCTGGACCAGCACGTTTCCAAGCATTCTTATCTTGGATATAATCCTCTAATTTGTAATATATGTATGCTTGTTTAAAAGGTGTATTTTAAACATGAGTTTTAAATTGTCTTTCATTTAATTGCAATATATCACAAGGTATTTTGTTGTAACATTTGACGCAGTACCCCAAAGATGTATGTTCTTTAGATAATCTGAAAAATGGTTGATCTATTTTATCTTTATTTCTAGTATTAAAATGATGTCTATCACTTATTTTATTAAAAAGATGTCGATTTTTTCTTACATATATAATATTTGCATAAATGAATTGGCAAGATACCGTCATAATATTAATCTTCTTAAATCGTTCCCTAAGAGATTCACGGCGACGTAGATTATAAATGGCTCAGACAGCTCTCTTTTGCAAAATAAACATGGATTCAATGTCAGCAGCCCGACCCCACAGTAAAATCCTATACGACATAATGCTGTGGAAGTAGCTAAAATAGACTAAACGCCCGGTTTCTACACCTGTCAACTGTCTTATCTTTCTAACAGCATAAGCGGCCGAGCTTAGCCGCCCCGCAAGAGATGTTATATGTGGTCCCCATTGTAGTTTCTCGTCTAGAGTGATTCCTAGGAAAACCGTTTGATTAATAAATTCCAGTTTTTCTCCATTCAATGGTGCCGATTCCCTTGTTCACAAACTAAATGAAATTTAAGTTCAGTGCATATTTTTCTTTCTATTTCATTAAGAAAAGGACAGAAGATAAATTTTAGTTTAGTCCTGTCAAATTAATCAGCCCTTGACGTAAGTTGACGTAATTTTAGTAGGCAAGTTTTTAATCCCGTCTAAACTTTGACAGGCGCTGATTAATTTGACAGGACTAAACTAAAATTTAACTTCTGTCCTTTTCGTAATGAAATAGAAAGAAAAAGATGCACTGATCTTAAATTTAGTTTAGTTTGTGAACAAGGGAATCGGCACCAATATGAGATCACATTCGCTACTTCTAACATTAGGTAATTTAAATCTAATGCATTTAAATCAAATTATTTACCGTAAACCAATCTTGGACCTGAAGAATAGGATTATTCACGTCGTCGTGATTTTGTGATCGTCGGTCTATTTTAAAGATCAATGATGTGTCATATGCAAATAACACCATCTTCGGTTGATTTTGAAGTAACTGGGGTAAATCATTAATGTAAACTAAAAAGAGGAATGGACCCAATATCGAACCTTGAGGAACGCCCATTGCCACTTCAGACCCCAATGAGTTTATGTCGTTTACTTGAACTTTAACCTTTCTATCTTTTAGATATGATCTAAGTAAATCCATAAGTCTTAAGTCCATAGTGCTCTAGTTTCAGCAGAAGTGTCTCATGGTTTACGCAATCGAACGCCTTAGAGAGGTCGCAAAAGATACCAATGGCACCTGTGCTTTTTCCCAGGATTAAAAATGTTCTTTATTAGGGTGACACCGGCGTCAATCGTACAACACCCTTTGGTGAAACCGTACTGTTGTTCATAAAAGATGGAATTTTTATTAAAGTGACGTAACATTTGATTGAGCATCAACTTTTCAAACACCTTACTGAGAACTGGCAGAACTGATACAGGCCTATAATTGTTAGGTTCTTTACTATCACCGGATTTGAACAAAGGAACTACTTTACTGTGTTTCATGAGATCTGGAAAGACTCCTTGGTCAACACTGGTGTTAAATATGTAAGTTAAATAGGGCGCAATGGTATCGATGATAGATCTACAGACTATTACAGACATTCCCCAGAGATCTTCTGTTGATTTAATTTTAAGATCTTTAAACACTTTTATAACAGCCAAACGGCATGCTTTTACATTTTTTTTAAGTAAGGCAGCAGAAAGCGCGGTTTTTTTTGTCAAATAACATCTCCCGCTCTGGGCGGAGCGGGAGGGTGTGTCACACTCTTACTGACTAAAACCCACCCGTATTCCTTTCGTTGCCTGTGTTGCCAGGGGCCTCGGTAACCCTTTAGTACCTTCCCGCGACCCCGGCAGGCATCGGCCCTAGTGGACCCCTACACTTGTGCTGACGACGTCTCTTTGAGGCGCGCGTGGAATACAACGCGCCGTTGACCCGGGCCTGGTCCTTACCCGACGGTGAGCTACCCATTGCTCACCGTCCGCAAGCCCGCGCCTGCGGTGGCCGGAAATTCGCCTGGGATTCCCGACGCCCAGGGCGTCACTTGCGGACAGTATACGATTTGACAAATCTAGGTGGACAAAACTCAGGAACTAAAAGAATGCTTTGTTTGTTACATTTAAAATAATAATATGATTAATAAAAGGTCAAATGGAATGTATACAATATTTATTTCAATCTTTTAACAAAGTAAGTACATCTTTGTCATGTCTCAATGTACTTTTTCTTGGAAGTTTTCGTAATAGCGTGATGTAGGGGTCTGAAGATATCAGTAAATGCTTCATTAAATCGTAATTGGTTCTGTATCTTAAGGTTTTCATTGTATGGCCTAATCTGGCCTTCCTAATTTCTTTATTCTTGGCTTCAGAAGCCTTTTCAGACATTTGTCCAATTGGTATTATACAATTTTTTATTATGCTTGCTCCATGTACAAGAATTTTGTGCACTGTGGCTGGCATATTATACCAAGCATACAAATTCACGTAAATGACTCTGGTTTCATGACAAAATTCTTGAAATTTTTCGGTATTAATTTCGTAGCCTGAAGTTATGGCCGCTAAAATAGTGCCAAATCTATGGATTAGATTTTCATCAATGTTTGTGATTTGTGCCGTTGTGGCATAATTATAAAAGAAGGCTCGCGCAGTGTTACCATCATTGCTGGTTCCAAAACCCGGCTTTACTTTGTCTATGATTAGGCCAATTCCTTTAAACTTTTTCTGGATCTCTTCTTTAGTTTTTTTTACTATTTTCTTATTCTGTTCTCCCCTTACTTGCCACTCGCGAATGTCCATGCGATAACTAATGTTTAACAAACATTCCATTGTCCGAATGTATGCATGTAGGCTCGATATGCCAAATCCCTACATGCTCTCATCTACTTCTCTAACCATTGGTTGAAGTGAATTCATCTCTTTGGATGTTGCTTTGCAGATAAAGCACCTCTGTGTTGATTTTTTTTCTGTAAGAACATTACAGACTTTTCCGTCAATCATTGACATAATCAAATCGTGTTTTATGGAGATGGCTACACCCTTTACTTCTACGCGAGTTGGTTCCAACTCCATTATTTGCTTTTCAATTACTTGGCACTCTTCTTTGATTAATGCTTCAGTTTCTTTCTTATAAATAAATTTTATCACTCTGCAGAATCTTGGTGATGATGGACGAGGGTTTTCCCATATGATCTTCTGTTCATCATTTACGAGTCTTATTGGAACCAACGAGATGATAAACATATATTCATCTGTGCTATCTGGATCATCAAATGGTTGCTTGTATAAGCTATGGCCCGCTGATCCGTCACATCCCCAATTGTATATTAAAGTGTAATTCAATAAACTTATGTCTAACCTTTCTCCAATAATATCTTTGCATATTCTCAATGCAGTATGGCTCAAAAGAGCATCCAGTTTCACTTCAGCTGATATATCCGTAACAGTTATATTTTCAACAGAAGGATAGCACTGCTTCTTCACTTTGGCCACATGATCATAGCAAGGATATGCATTGAATCCCCTTTCTTTTGCTTCTTGCTGAATATTTTTATAAGTTTGGACTGTCAAGTTATTTGATATAAAAAAGGCTAAGGCTTCATCCGGAGTATACGGTCTTTTTTCTTTTGGAGTATTAAAAATTTTGCGAGCTTTCTTATACTTGGTGGCACGCTTTGGTGAGGATGTAGACAGCTCCTGTATTATTGTTGCAGCATCTCGCTTCCCACTGGCTCTGACACTTATTTGCGTCGCAAAAGTTAACTCATCGCTGCTGTAATTATGTAACAAATGTTGCACTTTTCTTTTTTTTGATTTTTCGGAACTTTCTTTAAAACTTTTCTGTGGTCTGCTACCACTAGTGCTTGGTTGTGATAAGTCTTCAGGTGCCACAAGCATATTGAAATTCAAATCTTCGTTCAACCAATCTTCGTGTTCTTTTAAAAATAAGTCTAACCTTCTTTGTTTGCGAACCCATTTGACGCGAATTTTTTCACATTCTTTTTTCAAGAATGCTTTTAATTTTTCGTCTTGCTCTTCGTTTTGAACTAAAACACCAAATTGCACCTTTACGAAGTTAATTACTTCATTTAATCGATCTTTGGCCGGAGTAGAATGCCAAAAATCGAATATCGATTTTCGCTGCATTCGGGCATCTATGAAGGAAAATTAAAAATATATTATAATCGCAAAAAATCGCAAGTAATGAGTACTATATCATCAAAGCATAATAAACAGGTAATCTATTAAGACTATTATCACATCTTGACTGCGTTTGACTACCAAGTAAAACTCCAAGTCAAAATTAAGTAGAGGAAAAAAATAAGAAATCTTCTATGTATTTTTACACAAATGCCACACATTCGTCAACGTAAAATATTGGTTATTTTAATATCTTAATATACAGATACGAGGTGCATTCAATAAGTACCTAGCCTCATCGCCAGAGGGCGCTGTAGTTTCAAAAGAGTTTTACCACAGTGTAGCACATTCTTTTTAAATTCTTTTTTCAAATTTTCATTCCAATCCCTTCATTTGTTTTAATTTGACAACTTATGGAAGCGAACGTGTCGATCGGTTTTACAAAAATGGAAAAAGAGCAATATCGTTCGGTGATTCGATTCCTATTTTTGGAAGGGAAAACGCGCATCGAAATCAAAGAGCGCTTGGATGCTGTGTACGGTGACTCTTCACCATCGATGGCCACCGTCAAGAATTGGTTCAACGAGTTTGCACGTGGCCGTACGTCGGTTTTTGATGAACCACGTCCAGGTGCACCGATAACAGCTGCTACGGAGGAAAACATTAAAAAAATCCATGATTTCGTATTGGCAGATCGCCGATTGAAGGTTCGGGAGCTAGCTGAGACTGTAGGCATTTCAGAAGAAACAGTGCATCATATTCTTCACGAGGAACTCGGCATGTGAAAGCTGTCGGCGCGATGGGTGCCGCGTTTACTCACACCAGAAAACAAGCGTCAATGAAACCTGGATCCACTGGTACACACCAGAGACCAAGGAGCAATCAAAACAATGGATCCAGACCGGGGAACGTGCTCCAAAGAAGGCGAAAACTGTAAAATCGGCTGGAAAAGTTATGTCCACCGTTTACTGGGATTCACAAGGTGTGATCTACATCGATTACCTCGAGAAGGGTAAAACAATTACAGGGCTTTACTATGCCGATTTATTGGGCCGATTCGACGCCGAATTAAAGAAAAAACGACCCCATCTGGCGAAGAAAAAAGTGCTGTTTCACCACGACAACGCACCGGTTCACACGTCTGCCGTTGCCATGGCCAAATTGGTCGAATTACGCTACGAATTGTTGCCCCATCCACCGTATTCTCCAGATTTGGCCCCTTGTGACTTCTTTCTGTTTCCTAATCTGAAAAAATCACTCGCCGGGAATAGATATGGATCGAATGAGGAGGTCATCACCGCCACGGAGGCCTATTTTGCAGAGTTTGACAAAAACTATTTTTCGGACGGGTTAAAAAAGTTGGAGCATCGCTGGGCTAAGTGTATCGAACTAAAAGGAGACTTTGTTGAAAAATAATTTGCCACTTCCAAAATTTTCGTTTACTTTTTGTAGGCTAAGTATTTATTGAATGACTCTCGTAATTACCTCTATTTGACGAATCCATGAAAAAAACTACTCGAAGTCGCTCAAAACACAAAAAAAACATGTACACTCTTTAACGTTAAAGGTCACACTGAGCGGGTCGGCCGACTACCTGCAGGGTTTGGGCGCTTTCGCCCTTTGTTATAACCGGTTTCGCGCGGCCTAGGGATGACTTACTGTTATTGTCAGTTAAGTAATATATTCAAGGATGTAAGGAGATCAGTAAATCGTTATTTTAAGTATTATATTTAAATACCTATTGTCCAGCTAGATTGGTCAAATCGTATGTTGTGCGGCGGCTATTTGCTGCGCGAAATTTGCCTTTCCCTCAACCGTCCCGCCTCCTCCTTCGCGAGCATTACTGCTTCGCAGAAGGAGGTGACGGCTGCCCATGCCCTCTCGCTCCGCACCATGGCCTGAACCAGGGCCGGACGCGAGAGGTCTCTGCCGCCGATCGCCTCAACGAGGACACGGCGGTGCTCTGCCCAAGCCGGGCAGACCTCCACCGTATGCTCCACCGTGTCTTCGGGGCGATCCACACAGTGGTGACATCCGGGCGATTCTACCCGCCTTATCCGAGACAGGAACCTCGCGAAGCTGCCATGTCCGGTGAGGACCTGCGTCAGGCGGAAGGTGAGGGCGCCGTGGCGCCTCTCTAGCCATTCTCTAACCGTACTCTCCATGTCGCCATGAGATCCCGCCGGAGCTCCGTCCGCTGTGCCGCGATTTCTCACGGCAGCGAGTTACGCCCCGGCGTTTCGCCTCCTCGTGCCACTCTCATACATGCGCGAGGACTTTTGCCTCCAGATCCCATGGCGGCAATCCAGCAAGGAGGCTCGCTGCCTCACAGGAGACCGTGTGGTATCCCCGGACCAGCCGGATGGCCATGACCCTTTGGGCCGCGCTCAACCGGCGGGCTGGCCGCAGCGCCAAGGAACGCGGCCACACAGGAGCCCCGTAAAGGGCCATAGACCGCACGACCCCCGCGTAGAGCCTCCAGCAGGAGGTCTTTGGACCTCCTAGATTGGGCAGGAGCCGCTTCAAGGCAGCCCCTGCTCGCTCCAGTTTGGGAGCCAAACGTCGGGAATGCTCCACGAAGTACCACCGGCTGTCGAAGACGAGTCCCAGGTACTTCATCGTCGACTTGACGCCGATGTAAACCCCTCCTACCGTTATTTGGGATCCCGACGGTGGCGCGTTCCGAAGGCCATAAAAACACATGGCCTCGGACTTGAAAGCGCGGGTGAGGAATTTAAAGTTTCAGTAGTTTTAAGGGGAATATTAGCAAAAAAGTTTTAAAAGTTCTTAGCTATTTCTACATCATACATGAAGTGGTGGGCCCATGTGCAGTCTCTAAATTAAATTCAGTATAACACCGTTTTTTCCTACCTGTTTCATTATTTATTATTTGGCAGGTAGTTTTTATTTTGTCATCAGAAGATTATATTTTATTGCTAATATAAAGAGCTTTAGCAATTTTGCACACACTTTTAAAAGTTTTAAAATATTTTGCAACATACTCATGAAAGCTTTTATTTTTCATATGTTGCTTTAGGCCATAAAATTCAAAAAGCTTTTCCCTGCTTTTACGAATACTTGGAGTCGCCCAATCACTAAATAAGAACTTTGTGTGAACCTTTAGTCTTTTAGTGGAAAAGTGTCATTAAATTGCGTTTTTAATAGTAAAAAGAACGCGGCGTAGAACTCATTTGGGTCACATATATTATTAAAACTGAACACATAGTTGACTGGCCAAAGAATTATTATTTTTTTCTAAATTCTTACGTGTAGGTAATTGGCCTAAACCTTATTTGAATTTTTTGCAAAGGTCTAAAGGAACAAAATGTTATTGTTTGTCCACTGTGATCAGATGGCAACTTATTTACAAAAAATATTATCTATACAAGTGGCAGAAGAACCAACCCGAGAGTTTGGTTCAATAAAAACATTTGACAAATCAAATGACCTAAACAGGGTTAACAATCTAACAGTATTTGAGTTATTTTCTAATAAATTAATATTAAAATCACCACATATGATTATTGACTTACGTATCCCTTTCGGAATTTCCCACGACCCCGGCAGGCATCGGCCATAGTGGACCCCTACTCTTGTGCTGACGACATCGTATTAACATGGACAAAGGAAAAGGAATGTGTGAGGATATACTGCATGTGGCGTTCAGGAGTCAAACTCTGTAGGATTAATGCATACTTCACGACAAATAATATGAAAGTTTAGTTCGTGACACTTCAAAAGTGCATTTTTATTAGAATCAATCAGTACAAAGTTATCAATCATCAATCGGGTACAATATGCAACACAATAAATATGGATTATATTACACAGACTACACAATTTGTGACTTTATTTCTATTTAAAATAAGGCTCAATGTTATATTATTCTTAATTTACATTATATGTATAAAAGTATATATTGTTCATAATTTCTTTTTCAGCACACCAAACAGGGTGGACCGTATAGATATCATTATTAAATAATATATATTTTAAGTTCAGTTTAGAAAGTGAGTATTTTAGGTGCAAGGTACACTCCTAGTTAATTCACAAAATTACATAGGTACCTACATATTTCTCTACTTTTTTTGTAGGCTACAATGATCCATTCTATAAATAACACTGGGCTCATGTCATGACGAGGCCAAATTTTTAAAGTACCTGTTTCTTTTAAAAAATCTATCAAAATCAAATCAGGCATACTTATTTCTAAATAGATGAGAGTCAAGTTCCACCCTTTTAAAAACGCAACAAACATCCTACTTAAAAAAAACCTTACTTGAAAAATAAAACAATAGTGAGATGAGTATTTTTACAAATTAAATGAAAAAATAAAACAAGACTTAATACTAATTACTGTGATACATGGCATCGTTAAACCCTACATTAAATTTGTACTTTTTGCAAATTTTATTATTGAGTTACATATTCATCAGTTTGTGTATTTGTGAAAAAAGTGACTTAGATTAACACGGTTAACGTGCTTTGTGATTTTATTATTACAATATTGTGTCTACACGAATGATTGGATACTTTTAATTTAACAGATATTTTTTTAGAGATAGCTATAAAAGCTGAACACATTACGACAGTAGCAGCAATTGTTAGCCCGTAAAACTACAATGATTGGAGCATAAAACTAAAATTACGTAAGAGGTATTTTGATACAATATTTTATAGCGGCTAACAACTGTTTGCTTCAACCCATTTGCATTTTGTTACGGCATTTTGACTGCTTTATTAAAAAATGCCGTTCTATTTTTAATTTAACGTACCTAATGTACATTTCATATTTCTAACCCTTGTCTTTTAAACTCATATTTTTTTCAGAAGGCAAGTTTAATTGTTCCCGTGTTTCCATTGATCTGCTTCTCTCCTTCTCAAACTAAGCTTGACGCTCCTATCTGCCCACCCATAATCGTCCCGTTGGGCACAATATTAACTCTTTGTCCAGACAAGTTATCTGAGCCCTCCGCATGGCCTGACAAGCTCGGTGACGGTCCCTGAGAGCTTCCATACACCTTTGTACTATAACCCGAATCATTATGCGACTCCCTGTCCGTCTGACTTTGGGTTTCTGTCAGATGGGTGTTTATCGCCAAAGACTGCAGCCGACTGTGAAGTAAGCTGTGGTCAGGATTCGGTTTCCTAGTCATTCCATGCGGGTTCCCCCTAAAATTCGGGTACATCGGGTCGTAACACATCCGAAAGTCATTCTGATTCGCGATCTCCACCTCAGTGTTCTGATCCAAGTGGTCGCTGTAGCAGTGCGGTATGCGCTCCATCTCTCTCATTATGTGGTCTTGCATCATCGCATCGAAAACTCCAGTCTGATGGTGGTATAAAGGGTTCCTGTTCCGCGGTTGTATTTGGTTCGGCAACCCTGATTGGTTGTAGTCGTATTGTGGACAAGGAAACTGAGGTACTGGTAGACTGCTGTCCATGTATGGCATCTGTCTGTTGGAGATGTCGTGGAAGTAAGCGTCTTTGGGTATCATAGCTCGCAAGTCGTGAGGGTACGGATTCTGCGTCGACATTTGAGCTGGGGATGGAGATTTTGACACAGTCTCAAAATTCGGCATCGGTAGTGTTTGAAGTAGGTTGGTGTTCCTCATAGGTCCTGGCTGCGTAGCACTTCTTATTGGGTTATCTTCCTCGTCACTACTTTCCGAGTTGTTGCCATTTTCTTTCGGTGGGTTCTGAAAGGTTTTTCTTGTTGGAAATGGTATAAGATTATGTAAGCTGAACCGTTTGCTCTTCGGTGGTTTCTCTTTCAAGACGGGAGCTGGTCTTTGGGGTTGTTGTGGCATTTTCAAAATGCCGGGGTTCTGGTGGCTTGTTGACGGTACAGTTTCTATGTTTTCGGTGGGCTGTACTTTTCTAGTCATGGGTTCTGGAGATACGGATCTTTGCTGTTCCACTTGCGCCACTAATTCTTGCACTGATTTTCTCTGCTCTCTTTCTACCTCATTTGTGTTTTGATAGCTGCCTTGTTTTCTTAGTTTCACGTAGCCATCTTGTGATATGTCCAAAGATTTATTTGTTCGAGACATAACTTCAGCCATTTCTTTCTCGAAGGCTACCCGCTTTCTGATGTCATCTGCTGTCCTTTGTAGCACCTGACTTTTCCATAAAGGCACATTCTGGTCTTTCGGGCTTCTAACGTCTTCTTCTAAATCGCTGGGTTGTTTGTGACTACTGCTCGGTGACTTAGCATCAGAATGTCGACTAGGAGAGCGAAACCTTTGATTGTGATAACTTTCTACTTCCATGGACATTGGTGATTGTGATACTGACATTTTGTTCGCTTTAACATGAATTTCTGCTGTGACATTCTGATGATGGCCTTCCTTGTTATTCTTAGAAAAAGGAGGAATTGATAGTCTGCTGGGTCCGGCGTCTAAATGATCGCTGCTCTTGGAGTTTTTCAGTAGATACCTTCGTCTAGGACTGGGCGGCTCTCTACTGTCCAAGATCTCTGTGCTCTTAGACGTGGCTTTGCTTTCGTTCAGGTCTTTGGCTTTAGTTTCGTAGTGTTCAGCGTTTTTGTTGAAGCTCTTTATTATCCTGTGCACTCTGTTCCACTCTTCAGTGTCAGCATCTAGTAATTCTAAGCTTCTAGTACGTTTAAGTGGAGGTATATCTAAGGAGCCTTTAGGACTGAAGTCTAATTTCTTCACTCTTTCTGACGCTCTGAACATGATGCCTCTCGTCAACCAATGCTCCAAGTGTTTGTGCCTCTCCTTACACATCGCTCTTTCAGCTGCCACGAATCTCGTCAGTTCTGATATTTGACCTTGTGTTTTCATTTCCAAATCTGTTACCTTTTGGTCTAGCCTGTCGTGAGCTCTGTCTATGTGCTTTTTCAAGTCCTTCTTATCTTCGTTCAGTTTATCTTCCATATGTTTGAAGAACGGTGCGCAGTAGCAAGTGTACCCGGCACCTATCGGACCCTTTTTAATGTTCCCAGCCAAATCTAAATAGTACTGCTCGCCTTTTCTTAGTGGTTCGGTGGGTAACGAGCTTAGTTTTGGTTTCGGGAAGAACTTTGGGTCGGGGTAGTAATGACAGCCGTAGGGGGACCACTGGATTTGTGGAGTTGTTTCGAAGTGCACGTTCTTCTTCTTTTTATCTTTGCCTTTGTCTTTTTCCTTTTCTTTCTTTTTGCCTGCATCTGGTTCGTCCAGCGTTCTCTCTTTGCTCTTGTCTCTGTGCTTCTTCTTGGCTTGCTTTGATACTGGTGTGTTGAGTATGCTGATGATTTCTTCTAGACCTTTCCTCGTGGCTATATCTCTGGCTGTCTCTCCTTGGTGGTTGCGTATGGACTTGTCGCAGCCAGCTTCTAGGAGTATCCTGGTTAGTTTCCGCCTGCCCATGGCTGCGGCGATGTGTAGGGCTGTGTCTCCGTTCTTGTTTTGTTCAGAGACTCGACACTGGGCAGAGATGAGGATGCGAGTGACGCCGGCGTGCCCGTATCGAGCTGCCGTGTGGAGAGATGTGTCGCCATACTGGAAAATGAGCGACGACAAATTAAAAATGCATTCATTTTTCAATAAACGTGGTTTGTGGTTACTGTTAAAAAGCTTTTGATAAATAATAGGGAATTCGGGATCGGGATACATAAACTAGCTTGCTGGACTATTAAGGGGTTAAACTTATTAACGCTCATTGGACCTCCGAGAATCGCTCATGAGCAACTGTCGTCATCATCATCAGCTTAGCCTTTTCCTAACTATGTTGGGGTCAGCTTCCAATCTAACCGAATGCAGATGAATACCAATATTTTACGTGGAGCGACTGCCAAGCTAACCTCTACAGTCCAGTAACTGGGTACCACGATACCACTTGGTAAGACTGGTTGTCAGACTTTCGGGCTTCTGACGACGCGTAACAACTGCCAAAGATCTACAAATGACAGCCAGCTCATGAGCAACTGTCTTATTAATTAAGGCTTGAAGTTTACGATTCAAAATAATATCCATTTGATTATATTTTAATATGATTTCATGTCATAATTAGGGCTTGCAATATCCGTTCATTTTTACTATCCGGATAATAAGGATATTCATATTTAACTATCCGGATAATTCGGATAATACGGATATTTTTTCTTTTTATTATAAATAAAACTAATAAGCTTTTATAACACGTTTTTATCAGTATCTCAAGCAAAATGACAAAGAAATAATAAACTATACCAATATTTTAAGTAACAATCACATAAAAGATACTAGTTCACTTTCTAAAATCATACAATAAAACACCGATACCGCACAAATAATTTGTATCTTTTCTTCTCGTACTAAAAACAATTCTAATAAAAAATGAGATTTTACATTTATCACAACATCCCAATCAAATCAACCTATTTAAAACATAATAATAAAATAAAAATATCACTTTTCCTGGCAAATCAGCTCCATTATTAAACAACAATAACTTATAAAATAAAACAGAAATGATCAAAATAATCAAATAACCCTAAATAATCTTGGTTTCTTAAACAAACTTCAGTTCTACGACCGGTTGTGTGTACATTACTTGCATCTACAATAAAACCTTCACCATCGGAGTCCTCAATTTCTTGTACATCTATATCTTCTGTACTGTCTTCATTATCAGTATTGTCTTGTATGACAACAGCAGGCTCTTTTTACTATACAGAACATCTAGAACTCCAAGCTGAATCCCGTGGGCATAACATAATTGGTGGTACACTGGTGTTATTTTTCCTAGAGCACATATCACCGAAGCGCCATCTGTCACCAGGCAAATAACATCATCGTTTAGTGACAGACCATACTGTGTCAACTTTGATTTGAGAAGTTTAAGGCAATTATCCGCCGTACCTTTGCCTGACATCAACGAGAGTCCTGAATTTCTAAATGATTTGTTTTTAAACTCTGTATATTTACGTTCATAAATCTTTTATTTTGAACTGATGTCCATTCATCCAGACATACTGCAAAATCGCATTCTCTCGATTTCAATCGATCCAATTCTTTCTTCAGGTCTACCTTTAAATCTTCACAATGATTTAAAACAATATTTTTAATTGTGTGGGGTGATTTTGGCAATTTTAACCCACTTTAAAAAGAAAGTTTACGCAATGTCTGAGATGTACAGAAAGCACTGAATGCAAATCCGTCTAGAGCTGCCAATTTAGAAATCATTACTTCCATACTCTCGTGCTGCTCATAAGACTTAAAATAATCGACTATTTTGGCTTTTTTATTTGGTGTCACATTTTCTTCAGAATAAGACGTGGATGCTTGTGTTGTCATATTAATTGAATTACTTGGCTGGCCAATCGATGTGCCTTCTGGTCTTGAAGTGCTTTGATTTTTAACATTAATTGAATGTTTTGATCGAAGGTGATTATGTAAAGCTGATGTCGATCCTGCGATTTTCAAAACTTGTTTGCAAATATTGCATTGTGCCTGAGCACCATCAACACTGCGTTTAAAATGCTGCCAGACTGAGTTCTTAATTTACGAACATTTTTTGTATTCAAAAAATTGCGTTTTGGGTGCCATTTTTAGCAAATCTGAATATTTTTAATCACAAAAGTCTGAAAACAAAGAAAAGCCCTTTTTATTTTGAAAATTCTAGACTTATTAAACAATATTGATTACACTATACGAGTTAATACGAGTACGTACAATGTACATTACTATCAACAGCCATAGCGAAAGGAAGAATTAAAGTTACTTACATCTGACTGCATTGACTTTTTACACAAAGTTAACACAACACCTCTCTACATGGAATACAACTTGTTTATGAGTGCGCGAAGGGCCGTACCGCCGCTGGTTGACAATAACAATGAGGGGCTCAGCGTGGGTGAAAAGTTTAGAACAAAAACTTTTTTAAGTGAGAAGCGACCGTGCTTCCGATACAATACAATACAATCTTGAAAATGCGTGTAGTATGGATGTGAGTTTAACATAAAGTTAACAAGGTGGCCAATGTTGTTATGATCTCTGTCACTTATTGTGATTTCTGAAGTGAATAAATAATTGCAAGAGTGATTAACTATATTAAAATAATAAATAACGTAATAAACAGTTATGTACTTTACATATGACAGCTTTTTATTTAATAATTTAAAGAAAAATACAACTATCCGTAAAATCCGAAAAATCCGGATGGTGATGGAAGTAAAATCCGGATTTGCGAATCGGCGGATATCCGGATAATACGGATATCCGAATATCCGGATTGCAAGCCCTAGTCATAATGGTATGAATGAGTACCGTACTTAGAATATTTTACGTACATTGTTCTGCAAGTCAGGTTGCGCCCCTGCCAGCAATATCTCCCTGCAAGACTGGTTGTGTCCGTTCTGGCAAGCAAGGTGTAAGGCCGCAAATCCCGCTGCATTGCGCGCGCGCAACTCGGCGCCCGCATGCGCGAGTAACGCCACACAGCGTGAGTAGCCTTTCCAGGCTGCCTCATGAGCCGCGGTGTTGCCATGCTGAAATTTAACGGAATTAATTATTATGTGAAGGATTTGTTGAAAGATTTCGGAGTGAGAGATTTGTTACAGCTTTGCAATGTGCTACTGAAAAAACCCAGTTTCTAAATGGAAAATCAACACAAAAATTTGTTAACAGACTGGTGAACACAATTTAATGTTTTATACTGTGATTGGCTGACTCAAATAACAACAGACAATCAAATCCACCCCACTCCCTCTTATAGAGAGGAGGCCTGTTTACCAGCAGTGGGATATAAAAGAGGCTGACTGCTGGATGGCGCGTCGTTTTGCGACGTAAAACTTAACGGAGTTGATTTTAAACCGAATATGACAGCTGTCAACTAGACAACTCCGGGTACTGAGTGTGCTCATATTGAGGTGTAGTTTCGATGAAAGATGTTGTGAATGTGTGCATATGAGTGTGTATACACCGAGCGTGGTGTAGGTTTAGCATGGCTTCACTGCATTGTTCGCAGCGCATAGGTCTTGGTTGTTTATTTAGTCTGAGACTTAGATATTCTCCCCCGCACGCACAGGAAATAATTATACCTCTTCTGATAAATATGACGTATTCATCATCATCATCATTTCAGCCGAAAGACGTCCACTGGACATAGGCCTCCCCCAAAATGGGGGGGTTGCCATAGTCGCCACGCTTGGCAGGCGGGTTGGCGATCGCAGTATGGTGTTAAAATGCATAGAGAACGCTGCTGCCCATTCTCTAGTAAGTCCCTTAGTCGCCTTTTACGATACCCATGGGAAGAAATAGGATGGTGCTATTCTTTACGTCCGGCACCACACGGACCAGAAGATGACGTATTGCCTTTATGCTAATCAAATAAATTGACCTGTATTTAAATTTGGCACATTAGCCTTTCAGAAACCGGATGTAACTGTTGCAAATAATCAATACAGGTGACGGTTTTCTACAGATAAATCATCAACGTTGAAGTTATCATAAACCGATGTTAGTTGGTTAGATTAGGCTTAGTTTATAATTTATTAAAGCCTCATACAGAAATGAATAAGAAGTACGGTTATGGCCTTACCACATTGTCCTGTTTGTTGGGATCAGCGCCATGTTGCAGCAACAATTGCACCACTTCGACGTGTCCGTCCGCTGCCGCACGCTGCAACGCTGTGCATCCATTCTGTAACAAGGTTTGAAACATTGCAACGTTACGCTAATGTTCAGAATGCTGCATCAAACTATTGAGATAGGAATATGTCAATGCATTAAACATGTAACAATCTTGAAGAAAATTGTCTTTTGTTTTAAGGAAGTATGTTATTTGACATTTATATTAAGGTACCATAAAAGTGTAACTGGAGAATGAATACAAAATAGGCAACTTTCTACAACAGAAATTCACGTTAGATATCATGGGAAGTTACTTCTCGGAGATCCGAGAAAAGAAAAAAATGATGTGTAAATAAATTATGCAAAATATCTAATAGATATTAGGTATTTTGCATAATTTATTTACACATACGAAGTGCCAGTGTTGATTGTAAAACTATGTAAGTTAGAAACGTCAATTTTGAATGTCTGTGGTTTATGTTTTAAACATTCAGCTACATAAACTTTACGATATCTAATATATGTTTATGAATGTGTAGAAAGCGTTTTGAAACTTCTGAACTGTCCTACACAGAAATGATTTCCTTTTAAACGTTTCGTGTATAGTCCTTGTTGTAATAAGTAGTTCGTACAGGTTTTACGAGTCAACATACTTATATTATGCACACTCACGCTAAAAAGACTATCTTTATTTTTACTATCTTCTTATATGTACAAAGTTTTCTGCAGAAAAACCTGCATCAAAAATTAATAATTCATAAGCATTAGAAAGACCAGACTTATAAATTATCACTTTTATATAGCCAGGACCAATTAGACTAGTGTAAGGGCCTGGGTGATTTTAATTAACGCATTACTCGAGTTGCGACATTTTTAATAAGTAGTGAGGTGAACCAACGGCTGGCGGCCATAATGGGAACCCGATCATTTTCTGCTCCAATAAATAGTCAAGGTGCGTAATTTTTATACGCTATGAAACTGGCAACTTTTGCAGGAAGTAGGTAATGCGATACGAATTATTTTTGCCATGAGCGCGGAACAAATACAGGGTCAAATGAAACTAGTTAGTGAAACTTCGCAGACTTGATGGGTACCGATATCTAAACACGACACAACAAAAAATAATTGATGATTTTTTTGAGGTCAATAACCGCTGGTAGTGTTGTTGAGAGCAGTGGTGGCCCAGTGTCGCGGGAAGGTACTAAAGGGTCACCGAGGCCTCTGGCAACACAGGCAACAGGAAGGAATACGGGTGGGTTTTAGTCAGTAAGAGTCTGACATACCCTCCCAGAGCGGGAGAAGTTATTTGATGATTTCCCACTCAAAAAAAAAAAATGTGGTGGCCCAGTGGTAACGGCCGCGACTTACGAGTTGTAGGTCGTAGGTTCGAACCCAGACAGGCGCTTTGCTTTGTGTAAATTATTTCGTAGTAAAACATCGTGAGGAATCCGGCATGTCCTAGAACCAAAAATTCGAAGACATGTGACATCTACCAACCCGCACTGGGCCCGCATGGTGGATTACGGCCCACTCTCACAGAGAGGAGGCCTGTGTCCCAGCAGTGGGAACATTATAGGCTGATTATGAGTGTTGTTACTTGAAGTGTGAGTTGATAAAATTTGTTTTATCTTGTTGCGATATCGACCCATCACGTCTGTGAAGTTTACACAAAAAAAACCCGATTTTTAAACTGATATTTTAAGTGACTACCGGTGGTTGATGACCCCAAAAAAACATCATCAAATTGATTTCTTAATTGTCATGTGATAAGATATCGATACCCATCAAGTCTGCGAAGTTTGGCTAGCTAATCTAATTTGACCCTGTATAATTTTAGATACAGCATTGGAGCTCGGGGTTTTACACCCTGCAGTACGTATACCTAATATCTTAATTAGAATATTTCCTGAAACTCAAAGAAATCGAGAAACCGTTTCCTAGATTTTTAGTATCAGACATAGTTTCCCAACATTGAGACCGACTAACTAAACTACGGCTGCGACATATCAACTTATGAAATCGAGCAATTAACTAACTAATCGCTATATCAGTGGCGCCAACGCATTTAATGGATATTTCTAAGATTTGTCTTGCCTACTAGATGCGGAAGCAAAAAAAAAAAAATTAAATAAAGGTACACTTGACTTGATCTCAGTTAATGGTTCTGCAACCTTCAGTAAATGGGCAACTAAAGGGATATTTATTAGTAGAATCAAACTTTTTGAACTTTATGAGGAAAGAAATTTTATCAATATGTTAAGAACTATTCCAAATTATTTAAACAAGTTTGTAGCGAAGCTAAGAGTCGATATTTATGTTCAAAAATTAAAAATAGTCAAAATAAAATAAAAACGACTTGGGAAATTATAAACAATGAGACTGGAAGGGTTAATGAAGAGTAGTAAAATAATACGTTTGTTTAAATCGGGCAGCACAACAGACCCCACAAACTTTAGACCAATTTCTGTGCTTCCCACCTTTAGTAAAATATTTGAAAAATTGATGCTAGATCAATTGCAAAGACATTTTAATAAACATAAATTATTAAACAGTAAACAATTCGGTTTCACAAAGGGTCGATCGACTTCCAACGCTGGTGTGGAACTTCTTCCACATATTTTTGAGGCTTGGGAGAAGTCACATGATGCCCTAGGTATTTTTTGTGCCTTATCTAAGGCTTTCGATTGTGTTTTTCATGATACATTGGTCAGGAAATTGCATCACTATGGTGTTAGAAACACTGGCTTGGATCTTCTTATTTCTTATTTGGATGATAGGATCCAAAGAGTGGACGTTAACGGTAAGCGATCGCCGGGTTCTATTGTCACTCCATAGTGACAGTAGTAGTGGTAGTAGTGAGTATAGTCGATCGACCCTTTGTGAAACCGAATTGTTTACTGTTTAATAACTTATGTTTATTAAAATGTCTTTGCATAGGGCCAAGAATTGAGCGCTGCGGAACTCCCATGAGTTCCACAGGGCTCAATTCTTGGCCCTTTTTTATTTCTCGTATATATTAATGACCTACCTTGCCTTATAAAGTACAGTCATGAAATAGTGTTATTTGCAGATGACACATCACTTTTATTTAAGCTTAAACGACAACAGACTGTTACTGAAGATGTAAATAATGCTCTCTCTAAAATAGTACATTGGTTTAGTGTTAATAATTTACTTTTAAACGAGAAAAAGACCAAATGTATTAGATTTCTGACACCTAACGTTAAGCAGGTAAAAACCAATGTACTAGTAAATGGGACGGAGTTGGATCTTGTGGACACCACTGTGTTCTTAGGACTTTGGACTCAAAGCTACAGTGGGGCCCACATATAACCAAATTGTCGAAGCGGCTAAGCTCTGCAGCCTACGCGGTGTATAAAATCCGTCATTTGACTGATATTTATAACCTAAGTTGTAGGCATTAACTGAGGGATACATTTAAGGATATAAACATAATGACAGTCGCATCTCAATATGTAGGTATATGAGAACCTGATTTATGTCAAAAATAATATTAATCTATATTCTAAACACAGCGACATGCATAGCATAAATACTAGAAACAAAGACTTACTTATTGTGCCCAAGACAAGGCTCCAAAAAATTTGTAATTCATTTAAGTGCCAAAGTATACGTTTTTACAACAAACTCCCAAGCCATGTTAAAGAACTGAGCCTCAATAAATTTAAATCATTTATTAAACAGAAACACTGTCAAAAAGGTTTCTAAGTTAAAGTTTACTTATTAAGCTACTCCAATGTACTCCAGGCAACAAATAAATTTTATACTAAATCTATTTTTATACTAAGTGGGTTGTTCGGTGGACGTCGAAGTGAACGGACGTGTCATGTGTTGGTCCTCCGTCAAGTTTCCAAAAATATTTTAGCTGTGCGCAGCGTGCGCGCCACATAGTGTAAATTTGTGTTTTTGATCAGTGTTTTTGTTTTTGCTGTGTGTTCGTGTCGTTAAATAAAATTGCTAGCTGTGCAAAGGTAGGGTGGACTAGGCCTGTGAGTGTTGGCCTGATCGAGCCTCCGGCGAGCGACCCAATGCACACTTAGGACGAGCCTGACCCCGTCCAAGCTAATCTGGTGAGATCTTTCCATGTATTTTAGGGATCTGCTGAACAGTTCCGCTTAAACTATGATATGTGTGTGTCAATTTAATACTCTTTCATATTCTCTAATCCATCAAAACTCAACATTTAGCCTGTGCATTATAGGGATGATAATATAACTGTCCCAACTAACTAAGGAATTCCCTGTACTTTATAATTATAACATTGAACCAAATTCCAGGAAATTACTGTACCTAAACGAATTTATTATTTGGCGTCTTAAGCTTTACAAAAAGTCACTAGCTAAGCAAATTACCGATCCTTTTGAGAGGTCGTAAATCAAGTTGTATTATACCCATCTGCGCCGTGCGCGAAAGGCAAAAAAGGGCAGTTGAAATCCAGTAACAACCCAAAAAAACCCTACCCTGTATTTTAAAACTTCATAACAAGATACATCTCTTCACAAAAAATGCACCACAGGTACCATGCAAAAGCTTGTCTACTTGTCTGTAGGACGAGATCTTGCTACATATGTTTCGGTGAGCCGTGATGGGGACAGAACTTACTCAACATTTCAGAATAATATTCGAGACTTCCTTCCTAATAGCAATCTTTCCCAGGAACAAAGGATATCAAAATACATAACCGCTCATCTTAGTGAGACGAGCTGGTAAGGAGAAGATATCCATATCGCTGCGTCCGAATTTTATCTCATAAAGGTGCACGTGTGAATAAGTACCGAGAACACGCTGGTGTATTCACCTGCCGGTGAAGCAGTGCCCGGCAACCTTCACGTCTTCAACAAAGACCAGCACTCTGATGGCTGGGTCGCAATCGAGGTTGAGCAATACATCGATAATACGAAAGCTCCAAAGCAGTAATCAATCAACGTCAAAACACCACAACATATATAGTATAGATACACAATACTTAGAAATCCGCCTTCTGCTGCAATTAAGTACACTTGCCCAGACTTGCGTATTGCAACTTGGAACGTCAGATGGAGCTCGAAACTGGCCAAAATTATAAAATAGACGCTGAACTTCCACAAAGGAAGATTCATGTAGCCTGCCTACAAGAAACAGAGATGAACTTAGGAACATACAATTCTACGCACTACGATTGGTATCCACTGGGAAAGCACACAATTAGCCAATTCTAATTAGAAAAATACCCAAATAGAATGACACCAACTGAAGTTGGTGCGGGAAGTAACAAGTATGTTTTTCTTTATATAATCAACTCTCACATCAACAGTTGTATTTCTAAAGGAACCAGATCTTTCACAGGAGTGACTATTCAAACCATCTATATACCATGAATATTCCAACTACAACGGGGAAATAATAAAAGCATTAGGCAACTACCAAGCTGTCTTTTTAAACAATAGGCCAACCAACAGAGGTCCACATTCCGTACGCTTAAAAGGGTCTTGGACGAAGAACGGCATGCAGAAAATACAATGTTTGTACGGACCTTCGGCCAGATAACAAACAATAAACGTGTCATGGGCACGCGCAGGATCGACCCAGGTACCGGGTGGCCTGGGTATCCTACCAAGTGTTGGCGTTTGGCAGCCAGTAAAGAGTGTTAGGTCCGACACTTTTAGTTACTAGTTATACTGTCCCTAACGGCTTAATTAGTTATGTGTGATATGTACAAATAGTGTACCTAACTTTAACCTATAATAAGTGCGTGACAACTATAATAATATTATGCGCAGTGCAGTTTTATTTTATATACATATAAACTCAATTAATCAAACTGGATCAGGATCGTGCAATCTCACTCGCCCTGGTATTATCATTTACGGACGACCTTATCTTCATTACAGATGACATTGAACGGCTAGAAGAAATCCTATACTATATTAAACCCCTACTTGCTAGTGTCGGCCTCCAAATAAACGAAACAAAAACAAAAATACTAATTAGAGACCCCATAGCTACAAAGAAAACGGCCCATGTGACCATTAATGGAATAAATCTACCTACAGTCGATGAAATTAAATACCTAGGCACACACATAACATATGCATTAAGTAGGAAAAGCACAATTAAAAAACGCTGCGAACAGGCCAATAGAAACGCAAAATCAATATTACCATTCATAACAAACTCAAAGATGGATTGGAAACTAGCCAGACACATGTATCGAATGGTGATCGTGCCCTGTATGATACACGGTTTGTAAGTATCGGGACTTACTAAAGCTAACAGGTCAAGATTGAGAAGGTATGAGAGAGTTATCATGAGAGACTTGATTAACTACGCTAGGAATAAACCAAAGGAAAAGAAAATGCATGAAATCTTGGACGGAAAAACTGTAACCAAACGCATCAAGAACCACAGGATGTGCTATCTTGCACATGTGCACAGGCGCCGCGAACCACACCTGTTACATGCTGCAATGCAGTATAAGGTCAAATCCAAGAAAGTCGGCCGACCTATTTACACCTGGAATGACAACCTAAAGCAGGACATGAAGTACTTCGACATGGAAATGGTCCTCAGATGAAGACATTGGAAACAGCAACGTGCAATACAGCATAGCAGTGACACAGAAAAGAGTCGAGAAAGCAACTGGAACTGAGCCAACCTGGCTGCGACGTTGTTAAAAGGTCCCATAGATAAATTACCCGTCTCATCACTATTCTCAAGGATGCATATCCGGTAGGCTCTAATAATCCTTCCTATCCTAAGGGCACGTCTTCCTGACCATTACCGCGCCCCCCGGTCTACTCTTTGATATGCAATGGTCTCTGTAGTCCCATGAAACATGAGGCTCCAGGGACTAGTGCGAATCCTTGGGTTCATTCGAGCAATCGAGTCTGGTTTAACCACGCTGGGGTCGGTGGTCATTCATTCATTCATTCAAATCTATTTTTATACTAAGTGTGACACTGATGATTTTTATATATATACATACAATGACATTAATATTTTTTTAAGTATTTTTTTTTAATTGTTGTGAATGTGAAGACTATGTGGATTATTGTTTTTATTTTTTCTCTCAGTTAGTTTTAATCTTGGTCTGGCAGTTTGAGTCATTTAAGCGGCCTACCCAAATGTCCTTTCTTTGGTATTGTTCGTCGAATCGTTGAGCTCCTCCTTAAGTTCTGAGTTGAGCTGCACGATTACTGACAAATGCGTGCACTGACTGGCTAGGTTCACTCAATCTTTGTGGTTCTTTTCTCAAAAGACCATTTCAGACACCAATCTAGATGGTCCTCACATGATCTGACCAAGATTACGAGTATGTCTGGACGTTAAAAGAGACTGTGACCTCTGAGTTTGTTTCGGCCTTTCTTCTCAGAGTAGTCAGATAGGAAACGCCGAGCTAATCTAGTTTTCTTCTAAATATGATTGACGTGTAAAAGTGTTTGTACAAACCTACTTACAGAAAATAAAATCATTTCATTTCATTTGCAACTTGTCTTGGGATGAAACATGTCACAGAGTAATAAGTGTATTACTCTGTAATTGTCTATCTAAACATGTTCAAAATAAGGGCTACACTCACAAAAATCCACAATATGGCGAGGGGGGGGTGATGGCTGATCTTTGCGTTATGCTCGTGAACGGGTGCTGCTTGTGGTGACTGGTCGTCTTGCTGACCATTGTTTTATTATTGTTATCAGTAATTAATTATAACTATTTATTTATTTATAACTATTTATTTATTTTACTTCGATGGTGCTAGTTTATAATTTCTCACTTCGAGTTACAGCTATAGCCTTATGTAAGCGGGCACGCCCTTTATGTTGGAGGCTTTAATTTAGATTTTAAGTTCTGTTTAAGTTTATCTGTTGTAATTTTTTTTCTGCTTGAGTACTCGTACCTACAGTTTCATTGTTTTGTTGGTATATTGACGTGTGCTAGCTAACATAAAGACTCTTACAAACAAGCGCGACACGCGACGCGACACAAAGGCACCGCTTGTAGTGCTACACGCGGTGTCTTTGTGTCGCGCGACTAGTCGCGCCAGTATGTAGGAGCCATTATGGCAAGTAATCTAAAATGTTTTGTGTTTCGTAGTGTTAATTATTTTGCATACGGTTAGTATAGAATCAAGTTTATCCTAAACAGACAGCTGTACTGTTGGGGAGTTTGTTGCGCCACTTCTTCTTCCCAACTAAAGCACTAGGAAGTGGTGAAGGGCGGGCGTTTTTGGGGGACTGTCTTAGTAATTTTCTCTGTAATAATAAAATCTCTGTAATTTTGACGTTCGGAAAGTGCTGATTCTCAGCCTAGTTTGAATAAAATAATTTTAATTTGATTTTATTGATTTCACAGCCTCTTTAAACGAGCAACCCCAAAATTAAAAAAAAAATGTTGCCAACGTGACGAGTTCCGCAAGTTTTTTAACGAACACAAGCCTAAAAAAAAATTTTATTTATTTAAGGGATTTTTGTACACTTATGCGACGACGTCAAACCCATCATTTGCAAAAAAATGTTATATGGATTATGATCGACTGCCTCGTTGGTCTAGAGGTCGAGCGCTGGGTTATTGGGTTTGTGTAATAGGAATTTCCTAGTAGCAGCCCGGAGTCTGGATTGGTGCCCAGTTGATGACAATCTTGCCCCTATTACATGGCACTTGAACATAACTGGCGAAATGTGAGTGTACTATAGGTAGGAAAACAGTCGTAAAGTTATGTTATGATTGTATTTTCAAAACTTTTGGGTAACGCATATGCCATTTCCTGGTATAGCAGATGTCCATATAGGTAGCCTGACACTTACCAGCAGGGTGTGCCGTCGGCTTGTTTGCCATCCAATAACATAAGAAAACCTCTCATGTGTTATTAATTTAAAAACTATCACTCATTCATTACCTTGATACAGTGTATGTGGCTCAATAATCCATCCTTGGATATTTTACGTCAGCGTGGTAGGAGGTAGGTATAGTCTCCATCGGAGATGTTTTAAATGCTCTTTTAAATCATTATAAATCTACCTTTTTAATTATTCTTGTTGTAATATACGATTTAAACCTTCTCTTAACCTCCTTAGTTTAATATTTATGCTGTCCATTCATAAGATTTGTGACCAACGTAATTGGATACTAAATCGATATAAATCCAGCGTTCGCCCTGTATACCAAATGACTATATTACAAAATTGTATCTGCAGCTGACAGCCTTCTTTCCTATGAAATAAAGTCTAGAATTGAACAAAAATATGTCAGCACCTGTGGGCTTATATGAGGCTATTATTGCTGTCAGAGCTTTTGTGATATTCTAAGATATTGGCACGATTAAGCTTTTTGTCCTAGAATAGAAAGATTTAATAGATAATGTTCATTTACTTATGAACAGGTATCCAATATTATAGAATATTATATCGTGTCGGCTCGAGTTCTATCAGATAAGTTCCTAGGTACACGTCGTTCGTATCGTCCTCTTCCGTCTGCCAGTCTAAAATCCAGCCGGCAGACACAAAGCCAATAAAGTTCCCACAGCAAGCAGTCCCCTAGCTTTCATACTGTAAGAGGGAGTGGGCAGATCTTCTATGGGCAGTAATCCACCACCAGTGCTGGTTGTACTATTGTAAAATGATTCATCATTTACAATAGTACAACGTCTCATTATCTCAACATACAATCAGACACTTGCCGCCTAGTCTTCCAATAACTGTAGTATTGTTAATGAATTCAGTGAAGCTGGCTCATCTGGCGCATTTCAACGTGCCGCTCACCCGGACCGGTCGTCGCCATGTTTTTTTAAGGACCGCTTATGAATGTTGTCGCTGTTGAACTATGGAAGGACTTCTTGATAAGACGCATCAATTATTATTTTTACAAGTAATATTCCAAGATAAGGGTGGTTTTAACCATCTTAATAAATTGTCATAGTGTTATTAGCATTTTAGGTTACCTAGCGCGTAATGTAACGCGTCACTCAATGTTTTTTAACAAAATTAGGTACTTATGGCTTATGCCATACCATACACTAATTTATGTATGGTTAAAATTACTAATTTGATAAGTATTACCTACTACTCGTATGTGTGTACGTACTACATTAGGTACATAAGATTTAAAATACAAAGTTGGCGCCTGATCATCTTTCTTTGGCAGTAGTAAAGTACACCTGCTTGAAGCACGCACCTAATAGGATAACATTTTTCTGTCGACCTTCCGCGTGCGAATCAGCTAGAAAGGCAAAGAAATCTATGAATAGGCGCACTTAATGAGTGAAACAAGGTATCAGACATGTAACTACCCACTGTTTATATGCCCTTTTTATGATGCTTTACTTATGAGATAGGCAGGACGTGTAGGTCGGCGATTTTAATCAACTCCCGTGCGCATAAAAATGTCAACGTGCTTAGCCATTTTGATTAGTAATTATTTAAACAGGGCAACTTGTGGATATGAATTACGTTGTCAGCGCTAATAACGGGTTGAAATAAATTGCGTACCACGGGGTTTTAACGGGCTATTAATTCATGGAGTTCATTTAATAAAGGCTGAGAACTTTTTTTTTTGATTGAGCTCAGAGTGCTAACTATCTCAGCGATCTTTACATCCGCAAAAGAGAACCAATATGACGAAATGCCTTCGTAACGATGTGTAAAATCTAGATTTAACATCCCAGGTTCACAAATAAGCTTCAAGAGGTACGCTTCACAAGTAGGTGCTTCGATCTTTGAAACGGAAGACTTTAGGTAAGAAAGCTTAATTGCACATATTATTGTTTAAATCAAATATTTTTTCACTGTAAGAATGTTTATTTAATTATAAAGTTTTTTTTTGTTTTGTTGACATTTTATCCTGCACCCTAATTGCGTAACACAGTTTGGATCACAATCAGAGAGTTTTGAAGGATATAGCTAATCCATTGCTTCATAGGTTTGAAAAATTCGTCTGCTCAACAACGTAAATAAAGCAATGGACGTGGGTGAACTGTCAAAATGAAACCGATTGCGATCAATTGTCATTTTATGTGTGTTACGCAATTACTCTGCTGTTTAGTTAAATCTACATTAAAATACTTATACGAGGACTGAGCTGTTATTTTGGTGGGATGCAAAATATTGTTTTTTCTGATACAGGCTCATATAATTGATTGTACGATCGATCGATGATCCTAGCAACAATAATATTAATCCACGCAGAAAGGGCGATGTAAAGTTTCAGTAAGGTACAATACCCATTTGGAATTGAAATACTAAACCCACGCCATGTTCCCCCATATCTGACACTCGATTTAGTGCAGCGCGTACATGTCTCAGTAAACTCGTGATTTTACGATGTTTTCGATTGCTTTAGTTATTGTCCGTGTCCCAAGGTTTAATCTAGTTCTGTGAGATATTTTATTTTAGCATTACACATTAAACACATAAACACAAACTGTATAACAATAATTATGTTTCTTGTAACTAAAGACAGTGAAAACACTCATAAATCTCTTCCGGCAATTTAAAAAAAAAATACTGGTTCGTTGGTTATAGTGGTCGCAAGTGCAACGGCTGAGCTCGGAGTTGGTATGAGTTCGTTCGATTCCAAGGTCGGCCAAAGTGCTATCCATTAGGAATTAGCAGAAGAGTTTGAATTTGTGCCCGGTTAACGGCAAAAGGCTCACAAGGACTTACTAACAAATGTAAAGAGCTAAGAGCTAAGAGGTGGTTGGTGGTGGAGGTGGTCAAATCAAATCTTTTTATTGTGGGCATAGGTTACACATACAGATGTTAGGTAAATTACAGATCCATTATGTCCTGCCTAGTAGGCATACGAGTACAATAACAAATTATGTCAACATGCAGTTTAAAATATTTATTTATTTATTTATTTAAACTTCTCGCACACAATTAAGTACAAAGGCGGACTTTATTTAGTTATCACTTTTATAGCAAATCTTACAAAAAGAATTAGTGACAGATTGTAGCAGGTATTAAAATCAAAAAAATCAAAATCAAAAGTCATTTATTCAAACTAGGCTGAAAATCAGCACTTTTCGAACGTCAAAGTTACATAAGACAGTCCCCCAAAAATGCCCGCCCGTCACCACTTCCTAGTGCTTTAGCTGGGAAGAAGAAGTGGTGGAACAAACTCCCCAGCAGCACGTCTGTCTGTTTAGTTATATAAACTTGATTCTATACAAATCTTATGCAAAGTAATTAACATTACGAAACACAAAACATTGGATTAAATTACACACTTGCCATACGTTAGCTAGCACGCGCCATTAATTATTAAGAAAATCTTGGATCGTGTAGTACGCTTTGTCAATGGTAATGGTAATGTCTGTGGTAATGGTTCCAAAGGCAGTATTCAAAGTCAAGTGCACTAGGCTGTAAACTATTAAGTATAGCAGTAGCTGTGTTGTCTGTAGTCAACGGGGGTCAATGAGTAACAAACATTTAACTGTCGAGACCATATTACTGAAGCTGTAGCTAATTTAAGTGCTTTGCTACGATACAGCTAGACGCTAGAGATCTCGTAGAATACTCAAGACTCTAGCGTATGCTAAGTATAGTTTGCGCGAAAAGAAGGAAAGAAAGGTCTTTGTGACATTAGTATTTGTGGACTAGGCAATTTATTTAGTTATCTACTCATCAGATGTACAGTCAACTGCATATCAGTGGTAATACTTGCACTACAAAAACCTCCCTTAGGTAGTGCAAGTATTTTGTAACTGCAATGACATAAAGGCGCTGTCATTGTTACCACTGGTGTCCGGTTCACTGTATGTGCTTGCTATTGAGAGCTAGCTAACCCAATTAAAACTATTAGTTACCTGATAATTTCGTAATATACAAATAACGTATTTCTATAAAAAAACTAGAATGTGAGACATTACTGAATCAATTAAATTTCCCACCAAAAACTTCACATACATTTGCATACCAACCATGTTTTTCCTGCAACTCATCGACGCGGCCGCATAGTAATGACCAGGCAATCATGACGTGACGGAGATGCGCACAAAGTCATCAAACACCGTTATAACATGGCGACAATCATGCAACACATTTGCTAAGAAATGTAGGTACGGTGGTGGAAAAATAATGTTACTGGATGTTCGATGTAAAACTGTGTAGTAAGCATACAATGAAGGACAAAATACTTCCGCTACCACATAAGAGAACCTGCTCCTCCATCTTCATTTTCGTTAAATATGATACATATTTAACGAAAATGAAGATGAAAAAGAAAGGTCTAATTGTACATTTTGAATATTTTGATATTTGAGAGTTTTGGTTTGATTAGAGAGGTCTTAAATCTTTTGACACTGGTTGTAAATGAGGATACATTGTAATCTTTACACGAAGAATACCTATGCATAACAAAATGTCGTGTATATTCACCTCCTTTCTAGAATAAACGTGTGGTAGCGTGGTAAATCTCACACTTTATTATCTTAATTTATTTTAATACTGACACACCACATGTACTGAATGACTATAGAACATAGAACTAGAATGGGAGACTCCTAACGCTGTGGCGTCGATGTGCTGTGTATTTCAGGGTATTATTCCGAGGTTATTTCCTTTCCTTGAGCTTTTAAGACTTTTGCATTTCGGTTAAGGTAGTTTGTTTTTGCAATTCCGCCTATTTCACTATGGCTCTTTTGAACTGTGACTGCAGTCTACAACTCCACACCGGAGAATAATGGAGGTTGCACAGGCGAATTTATACCTTGGTCGTCTTGATCACAGTGCTCATTATACATTGCAGTTTCCGCGAAGCAATTGTCTCGGAACGTGGTTGTACAGCGCCGAATGGACACGACAGAATGGCTGGGAGTCGTGCGCGGTGGAATGCCCGGACAAGGAACGATTGTTACGCAAACGATTCTCGGCCCGAGGCGTCGTGCCAGCGATACAACTCTAGCTGGTGATGTGAAAATGTCGATAAATAGTCGATGTCTGACTTTCGATTTATAGGTATTGTTGCTTCGGCTGCTATGGTCGTATTTTGCTGCCGGTGTGCCGAACGGTCTATTTGGCTTTGTTTAAGTAAAAGGGAAACTATAACTAAGGTAAGAAAGGTACGCTTCACCCTGCGTTTCAAATTATTGACTGCATGTTCGTAAGCAGATATTGTTTGCAGTTAACTTTTATGACTTGAGTTACTCGAGAGGTCTTTCGTTCTTTATTAATTTATGGTTAAACTACTTTTGTTAGCTATGCAATAATAGGTAACTACTTTAAAATTTCTATTTGACACATAATACTGTTTCAATAATTTTATTGATAGTGTCCATATTAGTAGGCAGGCAAGAAGCTATCGTTTATCCACTATCAGACTTGTCGCGTATGAATTTTTCATAAAACTAATGATTGACTCGTTCTCTATGATAAATCATTAAAAAAATACCACCACATCGCACGACGCACGCTGTCAACACCTCTATCGTATATCATTTTTATCACGTTTAGGAACCTTATTGGCATTACTGCGTATCGCCATTGCCTCGCATCACTAACAAAATGGCCGCTTATGCGCGGTCTTTTTTTCGCGGTAAAACGCCCTGTAAGTGACACAGTCCGCGTTAATTAAGTAGCTTCACAAAAAGTGAGAATGTCCCACTGACAGACGAAGTTTGTTTAATTACGTGTAACAATTTCGAGCTAATTTAAAATGTTTACAAACACAATTAGAAAATAACACGAAATCTTTGAGGAAAGCTGGCATAATTTATGATCTCTTGACGTTTTATCGCAAAGAGATTTGTTATATAATTGGACGATAAAATAGTTTTATCACCCACCACTTACCGTTATTAATTGATCCAGTTTAAACGTTGTTAAATAAATGACGATTTTTTAACTTTAGAAGTTTACTAATCTTCGTTGAACAGGGCGTTTGCTACCTGGTTACGTGTTTAATGACGCTGTAAAGCGTGGTTGCTACTAACAAATGGTATGATAACGGAAGCTTGGACGTAATCCAGCAATAAACAAGCTATTACGAATGACAGCAAGCTGTAAAGGCTTGTCAGGGCCTAACTTGACACTTGATAGTTGAGAGCCGCCATAGATGTCTGCCGCCCACATTAAGTTCTAATAGAGTTTTGGGAACAGGCTTGTGTTTTAGAAATTACGATGGAAGTGTAAATTGAGGTGTAAACTTCCGTTTATTAGTTTTCTACTTGTTGAAACGTACCTTCCCATAATGATCATCAAGCTTGCCTTTTCCCAAAAAATTAAGAGATAGATACGCTTATGTTCCACATACTTTTTTAATATAAAAATAAACTGGAACTCGATTTTGATAAAAATTCGCAGCATAAGTGTTCTCTTCCTTGACCTACTAAAGGTTCCTATACCTTTAGAGCTGCAATCCGATTTCCAAATTCCGTTGCTCGCTACTTTAAATTTTCTCGTGATTACCGATCGGAACATTCTGACACTTCGTACCGTCACACCACCTGTCAGATTTGTGCCTCACATACCGACGGCATGTGACCTCCATTCTACGCCGCAACGGTTCTCTGACAAACGGTGTAGCGTCATAAATCTCTCAAATAACTGAAATTAAAGCTAGTTAGCCCGTAACGACTACACCAAATTATAGCTTCCTACTTTTAACGAGGCTGAGGCTTCAAAAATAGTTGTAAAGTTAATCAATTTTAATGTGAAACAGGATTGTGTCCGGCTAATAATTGTGCTTGTAAAATAAACCAACAATATAATCAATGGAGGATTTGGTACCGATAAGTGAGCGCATCGAGAATGACGGAACGGATTGGGTCGGTAGATTTAAAATTGGATTCGGTTTTTACAAGAATGTTGGTGTTCTATTACTAGATAGAAGGTTTTTCGCATCGCAACATCGCATTTATAACGACGTAGATGATTTTTTTTTTATGCACCAGCCACAATGCGGTGGTAAACAGACGCCTGATACCTAGTCGCTTCTTTTATTCAGGGAAGCACTCGGACTATTTAACACTACCGTCTTCTACCCGCGGCTGCTAGAAGGCTTATCAGCATCGTGTCAAAATAAAACTCAGCCAATCACACCAGTGACTTTATACCAGAGAATTAAGTTAAATTGTTAAGTTTAACGGACAATGGACTTGCTATAGGCGTGGATAGTTACGGGATTTTCGCGAAATGTAACGTAACTAGTGACTTCGAAGGCGTCACTTCATCTGTTTTGAAAACGCGTGATTTTAGTAACTAGTTACTAAAATCTTCTAGTTACTAAAAACTTCCCGTCATACTTTGTTCAGGCTTAGGACTGACTGTTCGGATTTATTTATATTGTCACTCGGGATTTTGGGAACTCTAGGCTCGTTCGCTTTGCAAGCCAGTAGGCACACGGCGGTCACTCTTATTAGGTACGCGCTAAAAAACAACATGCGTTTGCAATGTAACTTTTGTTTCGTTTCTCTCTTTTCATCTGGTTTCAAACGTAACTCACTTACAAAATCACGTAGTAACGAAAATCACTATTGTATCGTTTGACTCGAAGCTAGTTATTTGGCTACACGCCCCGTAGCCTGTTATTGTAAATAGTGACGTGAAGTAACGCCCACACCATCCAACAGATATAATAGACGCAAGGATGCTTCTATCATTGGAGAAGAAATGTAATTATCAAGATTATTTTATTGTTAAACTCTTGATTGTTACAAGTGCTACACGACTACTTACACTTATGTCACCAATACAGTACCTATAGCAAATAATTAATTATTTAGGTACCTATTTCAAGATTTTCCAATGTAACGCTGACAACTTGTGCTACAGCACTTAGGAAAGCATTAAAACGAGTTTCAAATGATTTGCCATAGTAGGCCGTCCAGCTACATTCTACAGGTGGATTAAAAAAGTGGGCATATACAGTTTTAGATTTTTTTTGGGGGACAAGATAAGACTTAGATGCAGATCTAATAAAGAACCAATAACGCCAATGCCAATCAAAGTTATACATATTATATTATACCGATTTCTACAAAATATGAAGATGTTTTCCACAAAATAAACGCGGGCAGAGAGCAGTGGTGGCCCAGTGGTAACGGCTGCGACTTACGAGTTGTAAGTCGTAAGTTCGAACCCGGACAGGCGCTTTACTTTGTGTAAATTATTTCATCACCACTGCTCTTAAAACGGTGAAGGAAAACATCGTGAGGAAACCTGCATGTCCTAGAACCAAAAATTCGAAGACATGTGACATCTACCAACCCGCACTGGGCCCGCGTGGTGGATTACGACCCACTCCCTCACACAGAGAGGAGGCCTGTGTCCCAGCAGTGGGAATATTATAGGCTGATTATGTATGTATGTAAACGCGGGCGTAGTCATAGATGGCGATAAAGATATTTTAACCGACTCTATTATATCGTGTAACAAGTCTCTACAGAGACTGAGAGAAACGATGATGAGATAACTCAGAGAAAGTGTTAATTAGAATACAAAATGGACGGAATTTAGTGGAAGCAGGTAAAAGTTTGTTTGTAGGCAAAATATAGAGAGATCAAAAATACGAAAAAAAAATAAACTGTGAAGTTGGTTTAAGTACATACATTCAAAGAATAAGCTTAAAAAGTCAATAACCAATTAACTACATGAAGTATTTAAAAAATAATGAAAAAAATGCTATAACTTAATACAGCTTTAGATCTCATTTACAATAAATTACACGTTAATAGCTTTATTAAAGAAGAATTTATAACATAATTTTAGCTACTTACCTAAATGTCATAAAATATAACATTATAAATACCGATGGCTCGTTTGGACTCTAGATCCATAATAATTAAATTATAATTTAAATTATTGATACATAAAATGGCGCTTTGCATTTAAATAAATAACGGTATTCTGCTGCGGGGCAAAGCCGCTGACATTCAAAATATATTTGTTCTTCTAAAACGAACTGTTCGAGCAATTTACAGGCTTGGTGCCAGAGTTTCTCTGAGAGTATTTTTTAAAGATTTGTATTCTGATGGTGGCATCACAATTCATCTTCGCCAACATCTTATATAGCTAGCTGTCATTACACCTGAAGCTAGGGATTGATATTATTGACAGTTCACTTCACCTAAATTTTCAGTGAGATTTTTACAAAATATATCTGGAATTTGTATAAAAATAGTCAAACAGTCACATCTGGGAATCGACTCCTTGATAATGTTCAAAAAACCTGTACCTATCTAGTCTTCCATATCTTTCTCTATCCCTTTTTCTTTTTTTTTAATGTGTTTATCAGCCTATAACGTACGTTTGTTCCTTTGTGGCGCTCTAGTGACCAAACGCGTGAGCCGATTCGTACGTCAATCGATTTGTCTTGTGAGTGACTTGTTGGAGTCTTACAGTAATGGTTAAAACGTACTAAAACGTAATTTTGAAAAAAAATTCAATATGGCGACAACCAGACGCCATATTGTGAAAAAGAAAAAAAAATTAAATACGGCGAAATGTCAAATGGGGTATGATTGAATAGGTATTTGAAAATCGTCTAAGTATCTGTAATCATTGCTCATTTTGAATGACCCTTTAGGATCTATAAAGGTTTAAAGTTGATTAGCAACCCTTCTCATTAAAATTTATAAATCTTATAATAAAGCTGTGATAAAGTTCTTATATAAACGGTCTTATTAACGTGAAAAATAAAAAAAATAGTTCATCTTGTTTCCATCTTTATTAACGTTCACTTTTCACGCAGTCGGGTTTTTTGTTTTAAATTTATTTACACTTTTTAATAATTCTTTTCTTTCTTTATCTTTAACTTAACTTACTTTATTTATTAAAAAAAAAGGTTAGATTAGAAATTAATGTCAATTTGCACATGTATGAACAAAACCATTAATTTCATCTAACTTTTGTTTTGTTCTTACGCAGTGCTGTCTGATGTTGTGTGGCCACCTGCCGTTACGGCCAGTATATATAAATCTCCTTTAGCATCACACGTCAATTTAAATGAGTCGCGGAGTCTGCGAGACGTGACCGCGCATCTCAAATACATGTCCAATGACTTATTAGCTTTGACATACAGCCTGAACCTGAGTGGAGTCAGGGTTAGTGACAATATTGGTTGAACTATTTTGCACTTATTACGAAACAAGGTTCTTCTTTAAATCAGGTTTAAACCACCGAGCCAGAACCTACTGAGTAAAGGCTTCTACATACTGGCGCGACTTGTCGCGCGACGCGACGCGACACAAAGACACCGCGTGTAGCGCTACAAGCGGTGCCTTTGTGTCGCGACGCGTCGCGCGACAAGTCGCGCCAGTATGTAGGAGCCTTAATGCTTTTTATACAAAACCAACAACTTAGTCCGCTGCTAAGTTGTCATTTGAGATTTTTGTATTGAAGTTCGAACTTTGTTGAATTAAACTTCAAAATACAAAAACTGTCTCTAAGGTTTACATTAGAATTTAGATTCTCGTGTTGTACTAAGACTATGTCTGTTGTTCTAATCATTTAAGGACTGAGGAGTAATCGTCGCCTTCAGGTAACAACAGCGAAACAGTAATTTTCTTATGGACTTGTGGGTAGCGATGGAGATATCGAGAGGTTCATATTCCAAAGAAGTTTTAAGAACCAGCGAACGGGTTCCCTAATATGGTTTTAGTCTTATAGTACAACTCAGTCCTTCAGCTTTAATTCTAAAATAGGAATTACGTAATGTGCATTGCATAGGTATCGAATTACGAATTCTGTATGAGTTTGAATTCCAAATATTATGGACGACATTCAATGCATAGGTACCTATAACTGCATAATATACATAAGTTGATCAATGTATATATGTTCTTGTCAGTTTGTCATATCTCGGCCACTTTGTTCACAACCAATTTTCTATACCATTTCACCGAACCGTTTAAAAACAAAGTTATTTTGACACCACAGATGCAGAATAGATAAAGCCCCAACAAAATAAAATAGTGTGCGTAACAAGAGGGACCGGTCCACTGAACGGACTAGTTTTTTAATGATCTCAAGCACCCGGTGAGGGAGGCTCGGTTGCTCAAAGATGACAGGAGATAACGATGCTGACTTTGAATACATTAATTGTTTGGAAACTTAAAGACAGCCACCTCTTTGTATCAGAAGTAAGAACACCGCTCTAGTTGAAACTGGTTAGGTAAGTCACTGGCTGGTTTTACAAATTATTTATCTTTGCGCTTCACTTTTTTTCTTTACTTAAATGTGGCAGCGTCGGGTTGTCTACGTTTTACGAAGTTGAATTCACGACTTGGTTTCTACCTGAGGATTCTACTACTGATTAGTTAACTACTAATCTACCAAAGGTTTCTACCGATCAAAATCGATGAAATTGACTGTAACTGATTTCAAGTCTTCCTGTACTATTATTGATCGAAGCTTCCTGCACAGGTATATCTTTCAGAGCTAACCTTAGTTCCTAGAGAGTGAATTTAGAAACTGTGTTCCGAACTCCTAGTTACAGTATTTTTATCTCAAGAAGCGACGCGCGCTTTATTTGTGGTAACCAAGCGTACAAACACGCTGTGATTGTGTGTGTAACCGCAGGAGTTCTCGGTACGCTACTTGTCAAATTAATTCAGTTTTATTAATTGGTCATAAGGTCTATATTTCTGAACCTCAGAAAAATAGCATTATTGTATCGTTGTAATGTGAACCTCCTAAAGTTTCAGAGCATAACATTTCATGAAACATAAATTACACTAGAATTTATAAATTAAACATACTATGATTTGTCAATAAAACAGCGCTTTCAAAGCTGACTTCATCATTATCTCCATAGAAGACTAGAGACTATAAAACAAATTCACAAATTACGGTCAAACAACTTTCTTACAAGCGTCAAATATACAAGCAAGAATCTGAAGCCAGGCAATCTCGTATGACTCGGAACACTGTAACTGCTAAGCATTTAAATACTGTCAAGATCCCTGATTATGTCAAACACTTATTCAAGTCGACCACACTGACCATACAAGGCTGAATTAACTCACGCCATGATCAATCATTTCCGTAGGAGAACACGAAATGATTAGTTTCCGCACGAATCGTGTAATGTCAACAAAATGAAATGGCGGGCAACTACTGGATTTGTATTTTAACGAGCGACTGGGGTGTCACCTGCTTCTTCGAAACACGTTATTTATGAGTTATCAAACTAAATAATGTAATACGTCCTGTTGCGTTTGGTTTGTATAATACTGCCTGTGAATTAAGGCTTGATCAGAACGAATGTTTGCGGCGATGCGATGTAACTGCGATACGGTGGTAATAGAGGTCGCGAATCGCGATGCCATCGCGGTGTAGTAGCTGACCTTTGACTTTGCTTACTTGAGTTAGAACAATTGCAATTCTGTACCTATTATTACACTCGTGCTATACGGGAACTATCAGTCTTGTCTATCAGCTAGGTGCCTATACATATACCGAGGTACGTGCAGACGTTGAAAAAAGTTAATCGGTATCATTTGCGAAAAGTAGCACAGGAACTGCTGATAGACCTTATACTTACTTAATGAAACGTACAATATTCATAAATGTCGCCAGTAACGAGTACCTTTTATATATATATATTTTTTTTTTGGGTGGGAAATTATCAAATAACTCCTCCTACTCTGGGCGGATCGGGAGGGTGTGTCAGACTCTTACTGACTAAAACCCACCCGTGTTCGTTCCGTGTTGCCAGAGGCCAAGGTATCCCTTTTGGATTTTCCCGCGACCCCGGCAGGCATCGGCCCTAGTGGACTCCTACACTTGTGCTGACGTCTCTTTCAGGCGAACGTGGCACACAACGCGTCTCAAAGTGTCCTTATAGGATGGCGAGCTACCGATTGCTCACCGTCCGCAAGCCCGCGCCTATGGTGGCTGGAAATCGGCCTGGGATTCCCGACGCCCAGGGCGTCTCCTGCGGCGGCTAGAGGCGTGAGGGCGTGAATTTTCCTTCGCGTGCTAGTGCTTCGCAAAAGGAGGTGTCGGCTTCCCATGCCCTCTCGCTCCGTACCATGCCCTGGACCAGGGCCGGGGATGCAAGAGATCTCCGCCGTCGATGGCCTCTACGAGGACACGGCGGTGCTCTGCCCAAGCCGGGCAGACCTCCACGTCCTCCGGCCGATTCACACAGTGGTGACACCCGGCCGTTTCCTCCCGCCTTATCCGACACAGGAACCTCCCGAAGCAGCCATGTCCGGTGAGGACTTGCGTCACGCGAAAGGTAAGGACGCCGTGGCGCCTCTCTACCCACTCCTCAAAGAAGGGACTTATCGCCCAGCACTGGGTTGCGACAATCGCACTCTCCATGTCGCCGTGAGATCCCGGCGGTGCTCTGTCCGGTGTGCCGTGATTTCTCGCGGCAGCGGAGTTACGCTCCAGTGTTTTACTTCCTCGCGCCACTCCCATATGTGGGCGACGACTTTTGCCTCCAGATCCCATGCGAAAATCCGGCAAGGAGGCTCACCGCCTCACCGGAGACCGTGCAATCGGCGGGCTGGCCGCCGCGCAACGGAACGCGCCCACACCGGTGCCCCGTAAAGGGCCATGGACTGCACGAACCCCGTGTAGAGCCGTCGGTAGGAGACGTTTGGACTGACTTAAAGCGGCTCCTACCCAATCTAGGGGAGATTGGGTAGGAGCCGCTTCAAGGCAGCTCCAGCCCGCTCCAGTCTGGGAGCCAAACGTCGGAAATTCTCCACGAGTTTTTCAATATTTGTTTATGAAGTAACGAGTAATAGGTACTCGTTACTTCATAAAACTACTTGCATAAAAATAAATAATTAACAATACCAATATTAACACTAATGTTTTAATTTAACATGTGTACGAGAGTAACGACATTACTTTTAATCATCGCATTGTCTGCTATTATTGTAATTAACGGTAAATCTTTAATTGAAATAACAATGTTACACAATATGACTTAATTACCGTGTTCTATTTTTAATGGCCTCTACGCTGTTCTCAACGGTCGTTTTGTAAAACAATAAGAAAAAAATAAATGGTTCATGGTTATGTTAGAAAAACTGGGCCCAGCTAGGTAGGTACTTTGATTGATGATGCTGTGCCGTGGGATCCAATTAGCTCGCTTGTAATATGTATTAATGGACAATTACAATTGTTTATTTTTTTATTTGCTGCAAGAAGTTGTTGAAAGCTGCCATTTTGAACAAAATCGACGTGATTACGGATTTAAACGCAAGAAACATAATTTTTGTTAACAAATTTATCTGTTGTATGGATAATATTTTGGCGCCGGCGGCATAAGTGAACGTAAGTAAAGTGCAAGTCGAAAGCGATTAGGCAAATAACAAAATCCATGTCGCGTGGCAAATCTCTTGGACATAACGGGCTCAGCATTGAGCACCTCAAATATGCTGGTCGTCATCTACCCAGAGTTCTGGCCAGGTTGTATAGTTTTTGCGAGTCACATGGTTATGTGCCTGGGGAGATGATACGGGCTGTGGTAGTGCCCTGCATAGCGAAAAATAAGTCTGGTGATCTTGCTTATAGAAATAACTATAGGCCTATCTCCTTAGCCACTGTTATATCTAGGGTATTTGACAGCATGCTTAAATTAAATAAGCACATAACACCTCATGATAACCAGTTCGGGTTCAGACCTGGACTATCAACGGAAAGCGCTGTGTTGTCTTTTAAGCATGCTGTCACATACTACACCGACCGCAGCAGTCCTATTTACGCCTGTTTCCTGGAGCTGTCCAATGCCTTTGACCTGGTTTCTTATGATATCCTATGGGATAAACTTGAAAGCTCATGTTCCACCTGTAATAATCAACATCTTTAAATTTTGGTATAGAAAGTTGGTCAACAATGTGCGATGGGCAGGGGCTTTGTCTGATCCGTATGGGTTGGAGTGCGGGGTGAGACAGGGGGTTTGAGCTCACCAACGCTCTTTAACCTATATGTCGACGGGTTGATTGGCAGGCTCAGCAGCAAGATCGGTTGTCATGTAGATGGAGTCTGCGTTAATAATATCGGCTACTTAGATGACATAGTGCTGCTGAGTGCGTCAGTCTATGGCCTCAGAAAGCTTGTGGTCATTTGTGAGGAGTATGCCAACTCACATGGCTTAATTTACAATTATAAAAAAGTGAATTCATGGTCTTTGGGGCCGGGAGTAGGTATCCTGCCAGTTACCAGTTTACCTTAATGGTGTGTCATTAGAGAGGGCATACAAGTTTAAATATCTCGGCAACATAATTACCCCTGATCTCAGGGACGAGGACGACGGGCGCTGAGGGCCTTGTTGGTTAGAGCGAACACGCATGTTTGCTCGTTGTTCAGTAAGCGTTAAAATTACTCTTTTCAGAGCGTACTGGACTTCGTTTTACACCTTTTTCGTTTTAGTCTGTGGGCTAGATATACTCAAAAATCGTACAGTGCCCTCTGCGTGCAATACAACAATGCGTTCAGGGTGCTGTTGAGGCTGCCCCGCTACTGCAGCGCATCAGGGATGTTCGCGGAGACACATGTGGATTGTTTCTTTGCCACAAAGGAGTGTGGGGCGGCAACAACAGTATCCTGTCTCTAATTTCGAGCAGACTAGACTGTCCGTACGTGAATCGCTGCTGCGCCATTTCCCATGGGATGGTGCAGCCGTGGTAAATCGTCGGACAGTACTGCCGCTGTGTATATTTTACAGGAATTTGTTTAGGATGTAGATAAAATTATCTTAGTTACTTGAATAAATAAAATAAAAATAAATAAATAAAATAAAAAAAGCACAAATAGTATTGAAACTTTCTGAAAAATCATGCTTAGTTTCTTCTTTTACATTATTCAAACATGTTCACACATTACCTAATTCCTAACAAATCCAGCCCACAACCAATCCGCTTTGCTTGCAAACGCATCTTATGACCGAGTAGTCGATTAGACTCCATGTCTATTAATTAAATTAATTACTTATTAACTACGAGGCGGACCTCTAGTGTGACGAATGGACCGATGGACGCTGAAAACATTATCTATCGTGCAAAATCTGCACAGCTGCCTCTTGTTTTTTATTTCTTTATAAAGTGAGCATACAAATTACAATATCCAACCAGCCTGTAGCGACATGAGTAGATAAATCGGCACCGACGCACGATATATCGATGCATTTTAATTATTTATTAATCGATTTCGAAAGGGACAACTATGTGGACGATGGGAACACACTGGCCATAAATAAAATGCTTTATAGAATCACATAAGATGCTGTTGGATTACAAACTTTATTTTGACGATTTAAGACTTAAATTGGCTTGTTTGATAGGTACATTAATTTCGCGAGGTATTAATTTGTTCGCGGTTGGGTGTCGATTCGTTGTTGAATGATACTACTGCATAGAATGGAATGTAGCTGACATTGTTGGGTGAAATAGCGCGCTAACGTTTATTATCCTCCCGGCATTTATCTTATACACAATTTATTGCCTTTTGTATAAAATATAAACCCTTTTGTCGATTTTATTGTGAAGTTGTTTGTTGTTATTTTTGTTATAGTAACTTTCGTTGTGTTGCCTGTTCGTAAAAATAATATAAAAAGTGAAGCTCTTTATTCCTATTAGCGCGTGGGCCATGCGCATACGATACGACTGAGAAAAAAAACAAGAAACATGCTTTATGTTTTTCAAGACAGCTAATCCATTTATTTATTCTGACAAAGAAGATAAATCTCGGTCAGAAATCTTTTTATTATCGCGTTTCCTGTTATAGCTGAGTAAGACGATCTATCTAAGTCATGTTCCACATTGAAGTAAGTTTAATATATGAACTAAAAAACACGTGTTGTGATGAAAGTTCAATTAAAAAGGCTGTAGAATTCACACTTTTTAAAGTGGCTATAAATTAAATTGGTGATGGTTAGTCATTACTCTGATCAACCGGCGCTAAACAACTAAAGCGAAATCAGTTTCGAATGTGAAGAATCTCTACTCATCTTAGGTAACACCGTTTTCCTATACATACAAGTCTCTCCATAACCAAGATTGTACGAGGAAACTTTGTCGCTGCAGCTGTTTGTCAGCCTTTCCTTATCATGATTGATTGGCAAGGTCCAACGCACGCCGATGTGGTTTACTTATTCGCTTGAAACCTTAACCGGTGAGTAGTGGCTGCTCTGCGCTTCGTCGGTCGCCGACACCGTATGGCTCGCACCGCCTTTTTTAGTTCTCAGTAACAGCCCGGAGTTTAGGAAGTTGGGGGTGTGATATCCCCGTGCCTCGGCAAGCCCGTTAAGACGTTGTTCTAGCGCCTTATCTCTCTCCGGTCGTATCAGATTGCGGTCCTATCGGACTGTGAGAGTGAAGGAAAAGAGTGTGCACCTGTGTCTGCGCACATACTTGTATCCTTGATTATCTCCTGCTAATTTCCGCCAAGATTGGCCACCATGTCCGAATTTCGGTCGGGAGGATATTATTAGTACCTATATCTTTGTCAGTGGTCGTGTAGGTATTTACCTCGTCAGTGACATTAATGTCTCTTGCGTCTGCGGCCAGCAGGCTCGCCAACCGGGCCGCATCGCCGCGCGCAGCCGCCTCCAGCAGCGCCGCGGCCAGACCCATACGGTCTCACACCATCACTGTAACAATACAAAGGTGAAGTTAGTCTACGTTCCTGCCGGGGTCGCGGGAAGGTACTAAAGGGTTACCGAGGCCCCTGGCAACACAGGCAACGGAAGGAATACGGGTGGGTTTTAGTCAGTAAGAGTCTGACACATCCTCCCGCTCCGCCCAGAGCGGGAGAAGTTATTTGATGAATTCCCAACCAAAAAAAAGGGGCCTAGACAGTGGCAGTCGCTTTCAAAGCGTTTCGTACTTCTAAAATAACTTTCAATAGAATTGACATAAACTTTTCGGTTGCTTATGTCAATTTATTTATGTAAATTTTTGACTTTCCATCATCGTTATCACTTTGTTTAGACTCCATTTATTTTTCCATTCGAAAAATATCGGTAAAATAATAACAGCGCCGATTCCCTTGTTCACAAACTAAACTAAACTTAAGTTCAGTGCATCTTTTTCTTTCTATTTCATTAAGAAAAGGACAGAAGATACATTTTAGTTTAGTCCTGTCAAATTAATCAGCGCTTGACGTAAATTGACGTAATTTTAGGAGGCAAGTTTTTAATCACGTCTAAACTTGTATGGAGTAGTGACAGGCGCTGATCAATTTGACAGGACTAAACTAAAATTTATCTTCTGTCCTTTTCTTAATGAAATAGAAAGAAAAAGATGCACTTAACTTAAATTTAGTTTAGTTTGTGAACAAGGGAATCGGCACCATTGTGTAATAGTGTTGAAATTAATGCACTTTAGAGTTATTTTTTTATGTAACTGGTAAATAGATTACATTGCTTTGTATTTATCGTGAAATAACGGATTTTATTATACGTTTATATCGAAATAACGAGAGGGTGATAATCGTTGTTTTTTTGAAACGTCTATTTGATGTAACTGGTGGCCGAAAAGCTTTCTCGTGCAACGCATCAGCATTGCAATTCACTGAGGAAATGCCGCCAGGATCCTCGGTACAATGCCTGTAGGACCTTCTTTAGGTTTTACTTAGTTTTAATTCAATTTAGTTAATGTTAACAATCATTTTGTAATTTGGTTATTTAACTAAAATGAATAGAGTATAGAGTGCTACAAGGGCGCTTGAATGACACTGACAATTTCACAACTATTTTTGATAAATTTTATTGAAAAAACAAGATGGCTGTGTTGCTTCCAATTTTGGCCACGCACCGAATGATCCTTGATCCATTCTATTTCTATACTATTGGTAAATAAATTCTTAACATCAGACTTTATCTTTGAAACTGTCGTCTATCACTAAACTTTTACCTAAAGCTAATCGAACCTACAACAACTACTCTATGGAGAGGTAAAAGTTAAAATAATCTGAGGTTAACGGTCGAAAATTGATATTAATCAAAATTCTCATTTCAATATTTTTGGACAACAGTGCCGCCCAACTTTCACTGCTTCGCTTCGTTATTAGGTAAAAGGTATACCTACGAGACTTATGAAACAAAATGTACCTAGTTTTAATCAATAAGAGGAGCATTTGGTTCTCGTAACAATCTCTTGTTTATATCTGGGAAACAGGGTCCCATATCCTGCCCCGTCGTAAAAGGTGTTAATAGCGTCATACAGCGATGATAATCTCAAGCAATGAACGTAACCTGACTATGTTAACGTCTGAGACTCACATGAGCTAAGTGGCAAGCAAATAAAAAACATAGAAGGAACATGTCATTAAAAACATGGGTTTCTTTACAATCGTGTCAAATAATTTGAGAAGTGCAAACATATTTATGCGTTTTAGGTAGGAACTACAGATTAGTTTTTTCTTATTTTGTTTTCAACTAAATAGGTAACTATCCTAACGTAATATCACATAACATCACGCTTGTTTTCCCCGAAAGGTTTGGCAGAGGTGTACCTATAGTACACCCACACTTCGCTAGTTATCCTAATGCTCGCTTAAGGCGCTGACAAGACCCAATTGACCAAAATAGGCTTCTCTTAAGAAAGAAAATTGCCAACTCTGTATAGTTTGTGGTAGCGGAATAAATATATGTTAATTTTGAACATATTTACCAGAACTTGGTTGTCACCAAAACACGTTTTGAAAAAAAAATCTCGATACAAACTAACGTTAAACTAACCTCTTACCTTGAGTTCTAATCCAAAATATCTGTATTAAATATCAACATAAATTACGTATTTAATTAATAACAAGTACGTCTTATTCTAATGCAGAACTTGGTTGTTTTTTATTTTCGATTACTCAACTCAATTCTGAGTAAATAGATAATTACTTCATATTTTGCAATAAATTACAAGCGTTTTGTCGTCGCGCTTCTCTTTCTTTTCTATGCCAGCTGACAGTGACCGCGGTTGAGGTGTTGTCAGCGTCTTAACGCGTTTAGTCGCGTAGTCAAATATTTTAGTAATCGCAGTTAACCTCAAACTATTTTATATGAACACAATTAAAACCTCTTTTGAAAATCTCTACATTTCTAAAGGACGCCAGTAATCACTGTCTTACCAAAATGATTACACAGGCATCCTCATTTGGTTCAAAGCGCTGTGTTTTCATAAAAGAGTATCATTATGCCGACTCAAGTTAAATAACACTGCAATAAGATATCCCGTTTACAGACGACTTCCATTCAGTAACCACAAAACAAAAAATGTATATTTACTTAGAAAGAACAGACTTTTAACTCTAACAAGATCAAAATAAGGTTTGAAATGTTTTGCAGTTAGATATAAAGTAGTGTTTCTAGAAAAGGCTCCGCATCTAACTAGCAATGTTGCCATAATTCGAGGTCTGCCTATTCGAAGGAGGCCTGCCTATTTTGTGAAACTGCCCGAGTCGGCGTCGTGAGGGTTAGATAGAGGCAGCAATTTTATAACCGTGGAGTTATCTTTTATTGATATTTCTTTCTTGATATTATGAAATGGAGTATCTTTTTAATCTGTGTATTACAGTGTATGTTTTTTCTTTATATTTGCTGCAAATGCGCGCAAAAGTGGATATCTAAAAGATATTGACTGTTTTAAAAGCATTCGTTATTAATTAGCGTTCGTTATTAGCTGCAGTTAAATCTATAATATTATATATTATACACAAATGCGAAACAGTCATTCAACTCATAACTAGATAATATCAATTCGCTTCCTACTGGAAGCAATAATTGATAAAATTACTTTATTATTCCTATTTCTAGAATTATTAAAATTTTACTGATCATAATAACACTCATTACCTAGGTTACCGGTTTGTACCGTCATCTTATTATCAGATAATATGGAGTTATCGTTAATGGCCACATTATCGTGACAAGAATGGAGTCCCATGTTCCTGTGCCTTTAACGGGTTCAATTTTAATAAAATATGAAGCCATTGGGGGCTATCTCAATCGGTTCAATTAACTGAGTTCTGCTTTGCATTATTACATCATTATGCATACAGGCTATTCAATTCAGTTTTGCTAACGACGAGCATCATGCATAGTTAGCCAAGAATTAAAAATAAAAAGGTGTGAAGAATTGTTACTGGATACGTGCCTCTTTAGGCGCCATTGCGGTTTATAATGCATTAAATTGTCTATGGTTGGCGAAGATTTTTTTTTTATTAGAATAGGTTTGATTCCCTAGATTTTTGTCTCTTTTCCAGCAGTGGTCGAATTGTTATAAATTTATCGAAAGAAAAGAATAAGTTTCTTTGTTGATAAATTAAGTTCATAATCACTTATTGTTTTTTTTTGTTGCCTAGAAAAATTGTTTTCTTTTTTGTATATTTAATACAATTAATTAATTACTCAAGGTACTTACTCGGGTTTGATGACAAATTTGCTTCCATTAGGTAGCAAGCAAAGGATTGCTACTTATCACTGTTAACATAATATTATGACGTGTAATATTTATTCATTAGGATTTCATAATTTTAAAACATAATTAATTTACATAATCTGTATTAACCCTTAATATTTATTTCTACAGCATATTTTATGATGATGATTTAAATTCTATGATTTACATAGAAATATATTAATTGGTCAGCAACGGGTTATTGAAGCTTTAATAATTATTTTAATATAGGTAGATACTACACGTTTTTGGCGTAAGTATAATTACCTGTATTTAAGTATGCACCGAAGATAATTCTTTTAAATGAGATATGCATCACTGGACCATGCGTGTTTATTAGTATAACAATCTGAGAGTTCCGTATTTTACTACCCTTTTCTCAAGATTCTTCGTAGATAGGTACACACGGCTACACATCAAGCTATACATTTCTAGAAATGAAATGAAATGAAATTGTTTATTCTGTAAATAGGATATGAGAATCACTTTTACACGTCATATTAAAAAATAAGCTAGATGGAGTCGACATTTCCTATCTGACTACTCCTGAGAAGAAATGGCGAAACAAACTCAAGGGTCAAAGTCTCTTTTAAAGTCCAGACATAATCTTGGTCAGATCATGTGAGGACCATGTAGATCCATGTCTGAAATGGTCTTTTGAGGAAAGAACCACACAAATTTGAGTGGACCTGTCCAGTCAGTGCAAGCATTTGTCAGTAATCGTGTAGCTCAACTCAAAACTTAAGGAGCTCAACGACTCGACGAACAATACCAAGGAAAGGACAATTGGGTTGGCCGCATAAAGTACCCAAAATGCCAGACCATCATTAAAACTAAGAGAAAAAAAAAACAACAACAAATAAATAAAAATGACCCACATTCACAATAATTAAAGTAATATAATACTTTTCAAGGTACATAAATATCCACTTAATTTTGCTTATAATATTCATCAATGTCAATATGTATATATAGTTGTACATAATGATGATTTTGCATAATTTAAATGTCAAGTTTTATGGTTTTAGCACAAGGCTTATCAGAGCGAGCAGCTCAATCCCAAGCTTTTTTGTCTTCTAAATAATCTGAAATTTTATAGTACCCTTTTTTACAAAGTTTATTTTTAATACAGCTTTTAAATCGTTTAATGGGTAAATTTCGAATAGCAATAGGAAGTTTGTGGAGGCGATTGTGAAGTACAGCAAGATTATGTTTATTCCTGGTATTTAAACTGTGGATATCGGACATTTTCTTAAAATTTGATATATATTTGTGTACATACATAAGATTATCAAATATATATTAAGAGGCAGACAGTCAGAATATCTATTTCTTTGAATTTTTCCCGAAGGGAATCTCTTGGACCTAGGTTGTAGATGGCTCGAACAGCCCTTTTTTGTAAAACAAAGACGGTATTAATGTCAGCACAGGTTCCCCAGAGAAGAATCCCATATGACATAAGAGTATGAAAATAACTAAAATACACAATTCTGGCCGTATCTACATTGGTAATCTGTCGAATTTTTTTAACAGCATATGCGGCTGAACTTAGCCTTCCTGACAATTTTTCTATGTGTGGGCGCCATTGTAATTTAGCGTCAATAGTGATTCCAAGAAAAACTTTCGACTCAACAGGGTCCAACTCTATTCCATTAAGTTGAACATTGGTAGTTAGCTGCCTGACATTTGGCGTTGAAAATTTAATGAGTTTAGTCTTTTTTTCGTTCAGGAGAAGATTATTTACATTAAACCAATGGACAACTTTAGAGAGTGCATCGTTAACATGTTCAAGCTAAGCCAGTTTACGCTAACCTCGCATTGTACGCAAATCCTATAAATTGCGAGATCAGCTTATACTGGAAATGTATAGCTTGATGTGTAGCAGTGTGTACATAAGTAAAAAAATGCCGTAAATTAAGAAAACCTAAAATTTCTAGGTTTTATTACATTATTATAGACAGAAGCAATTATAATTATCCTTTTTTGTTATTTAAGGCGTAGGGAGAGCTAGATACCTATAAATTTAATAGTAGGTATCTACCTACATAGGAGGTACTTGTCAGAAGGTTTCAAACCCTGATGCTGTCCAGCCTGAGGCAACGGAGGACCCGTCCCAGACTGAGAGTTTGTCTCAAGACTGTATCCTCAACCAAGATATCTGATATAGTACAAGATCTGTCTCAAATGGTACAGCCTGACATTGGTAGTTGTCCATCTTTCAGTAATCATGATTGTTATCGTTCAGTTATGTTCTCAGATAGTATAGGAAGAAGTTTAGATAAATTAATTAGTAACAACCTGTGTTATTCAACTCAAAATGATTGTATGCCAGGATCAACCTACAAACGAATAATGGCATCAGTAACAGGAAATGTATACGAGTATAATACTAAAACCAACATTACTGTATTTGTAGTTAATAGGTCTAAGGTCAAAAAAAGAAGAAATCACTGACTGTGTAACTGAGTAGTTAAAGTTAAATTGTAGTAAAATAATATTGTGTGCTTTCCCACATTTTGAAAATGTTCAAATAGACAAAACAATTATATTCATATGCTTAATAAGCATATGCATTTTTTAGTTAGTCATTATAGTGATAAGCTTGTATATTTTGACACCAACAGTTTTGTGGAACATTTAAAATGGACTAGGGATACTGTGTATCTGCCTGTTTGTTTTAGACACTTAATAGCGAGGCTATTAGCTTTTTATATAAATTCGGACATAAATAGTAGGTATGTCGAAGTCTTGTGTTATTAACACCATAACGGTTAGTAATAATACTAATAATATGGTGGTTAGTCAGAATAAATGTAGCTCAAATATATATGTTTATAGCAAACATTTATACAAATTGTACGAAGGAGGTGCCATGTTCCTCACTCACTATGAGCTCACTGTCTGGTGAGGACATTGAGGTCTTGGGTTAACTCCGCATAGTCATTTAAACTAGTTTGTAAGACAAAAGAAGGTGTCTTCTTGCTCTAAAATAAGTTATTATCCAAGAGAACATCAGCCGAATGCCTTGAAATTATTTCACCAAAATATTCAAGGTATTTCTTCAAAATGATTAGAAATTTAAATGTTTTTCGGAAAAACCAGGTTTGACATTGTTGGTTTTACTGAACATTGGTTAAATGATTATCAAATGCTAATTAATTATGAGAACTATATTGTAGACAGTTGTTTCAACCGTAAATCTATGCTGCGTTGAGGTTCTCTAATTTTGATTAAAAATTGTTTAAAATATAAGCAACTTCATTAAGTTACTTGATAGTTGGTTTATCAGTTGAACATTGCATCGAATTGTCCTGTGTTGAGCTAGATAAGCATGTTGTAGTGTGCGTTTACAGACACCCTAATTATCAGAATTTTTCTTTATTTGAGTCACTAATGGAAGATGTCCTAGCAAAACTTGCATCTAGTAACAAAGCCGCAGTTATTTGTGTTGATTTTGATACCAATATTCTGGAAAATAATTCAAATAGCAGTAGATTATTAAGCCTTTTTGAATAATTTAATTTATCTAATGTTTTTACAGTACCAACTAGAGTAACTTTAACTTCTGCTACCTGTATCGATAATGTCTTCTGCGACTGTGATTATTTAGATAAAGCCATCGTTAATTATTTGCCGTCTGATCTTTTAAATTTTTAAGTTTAAAATTCCTTTGCAAAAAGTGCAAATACAATTTAGACCAACTCGCAAATTGAATAGATTTAACAGTTCCCTAAATAATAAGTTAAATGTTCTGGACCTTAATATTGACGACGCAAATAAATACATACATACATAAACTCACGCCTTCTTCCCATGGGGCTACGCTAATATTTTTTTAGAACATTTATTTTCAATAGTGCACACTGAATTCAATAAAACTTTTGAAAAGGAAACAAAATATTTGCCCTAATTTTATATTTAGTGACTGGGCAACTAGAGGTATTAGGATAAGTAGAGAAAGACTGCACGAGCTGTATGGCCAGGCCTTGCATTAACACTGAAACTTTTAGTAAGTATGTTGCTACATATTCCAAAATTTTTAGAAATACCTGCAAGATAGCTAAAGCCCTGTATATTGGCATCAAGATCAAATCAGCAGAAAATAAAATTTGGAAAGCTATTTGGAAAGTTATAAATAATGAAACTAGTAGGAAAAAATACGAATCTCTGATTAGTTAATTACACATTGGAGACTGCAAGTGGTGTCATAATTTCTAACTAAGAAGTAGCTCAGGAATTTGTTCATTCCTTTACTAATATACCGTGTTAAACGACGGAAGCTTTAAATTCCTTACCCAATGCTTCAATTGATTTATTAAGAGCGAACGTTCCAAGCTCCCCGGTTGAATTCCAATTTAAACATATCAAACCACTTGGTTTAAAACTAAAGATCGGTGTTCCACAAGGCTCGATATTGGGTCCTTTCCTCTTTTTAGTATATATTAATGATCTACCCCATTTATTAAAAAAACAACCACAAATGGTGTTATTTGCTGACGACACTTCCTTAATCTTTAAGATAAATAGACGTGCATCAAATCTTGACGACGTAAATAACACCGCAGGTCCAAAATTGGTTCACTGCTAATAATTTAGTATTAAATGGGAAAATGAAATGCATAAGATTTGCTTTACCGAATGTAAAAAGTAGTGATTGTGAGATATTATTGAACAGAGAGAAACTTGATTTCGTCGTTAAAACTGTTTTTCTGGGGATGACGCTCGATTCAAGGCTGCAATGGGGTCCTCATTTAACATCTCTTGCAGGACGGCTAAGTTCAGCAGTATATGCTGTGAAAAAAAATCCGTCAATTTACTGATGTAGATACCGCGAGGCTAGTCTATTTCAGTTACTTTCATAGTATAATGTCTTACCGTATTTTACTATAGGGACGGGCTGTAGATATCGAGTCTATTTTTATTCTGCAGAAAAGAGCCATCAGAACAATATATGACCTCCGCAGGCGCGATTCTCTAAGGGAACTGTTTAAAGATATTAATATAATGATAGTACCTTGTTAATTAACTTGGAAAAATCTAAGTCTTTTCAGTAAAAGAGGTGAAAGACACAATTATAGGACTAGAAATAGGGACCAAATAGTTCAACCAGGTTTCAGACTGGCTAAACTAGACTCATCCTTCATGGGGTACTGTTTAAAATGTTACAATAAAATACTTCCCCACATACTCCAACTAAATGAAACAAAATTTAAATCTTGTATTAAAAGCACACTATGCAGCCACCATATTATAAGTTGGGGATTACATCGCTGACAAAAATGCTTGGCTCAACGCTGGTCCTGCTCCACAAGGGCGCATAAACTACTTGATTAGCATTCGAAAATATTTGGTGGAGCTGCTGAAAATTATAAAAACTATCTTTGCATTGCATAAATTCATTCTCTTAATGTTGTACCTATAATTGCATGACACATGTGTGAGCGCTTAATAGCTACTATAAAGCTACCATTTACAGGGTACGGCTTTTGACTTGAATGTGCTCTGGTGGCTGAGAGTATGTCATGCTTACTCAAATGTCTCGCTGATGGTGGCGCGTGTGTTGGATCATTAAGCTCCCTTCAAAATGGTTGAGCTGAATGGTGCTGATCTATGCGTCATGTTCGTGAACGGGCGCCGTCAGGTCAGTAGGGACTGGTCATTTCAGAGCTGCTGTCGATTGGTTTTATCTTTTTTTTACGGACACTTTTAACGTGCCCGACTTTCTACATTGTTCTCACATGTATAATTTCAACATGAATGATGTAACCAATATTTTTGTAAAAATATTTTAATATAAAAGAATGTACGTGGAGTTTTTTGTCCGTCCTTCTCCATAGGTACCTACTACGCTTTGGAATGGGCAACTAGCTTCATCTTTTTGACTGACCGACCCCTTGACAATTCAAAAGTGCCTGTATTTGGTAATAAATGCTTTGAGTTGAGTTGAGTTGAGTTGAGTTTCAGTTGAGTTGTACCTATCGAAAAAGTTACCAAAACAAACAGTTCTTATCAAGTAACAAGGAGGTATGCAATTCTGGTTCATTTAAATAAAACTTGAAAAAAAAACAAAACAAAAGAAAACTAGCTGTTTTCCTCCAAACAATTTTAGAAAAGCCATTCGTTTTAATTTTTTTTTTGTTATTTTTTATTGACTCTGTAAAATAACTGGCCAGCATCTTTTAATTTATTAAGACTTTTTTCCGTAAACCTTTTTACAACTTACTTGCATCCCAACTGCAAGAAAACTTGCAAGTTCAAGCAGACACGTGAACGAGTAAAGTAATCACTTGCAACACGTCACTGGCACACGAGACATCGCGTGCGTTTAGATCGGCACTAAACACTAATACTCGACAATCAACATACTTGTTTTACATAGATAGATGTCGATCGTTACAGATTATATCGACTGTCACATGCTGTGGGCGGGAAGCGGAATGTGCGTGAGCGGGAATTAAAAAGAAAAGTTTATGACGAAAAATATTTCTAACTGTTTGGTTACCATAAGTACAATGGTGGTTTAAAAAAATAGCTTGGCTTCAGCGATAAAAAAGCCATTTAACCGTTCAAACGAGCGGACAAATGGCTTTTTTTGTCGCTTTGTGTGATTATTTGTGTGGTTCTGATGTATTTTCTGGATACTATCATTATATCTATTATATGAGTTTTTAACTATTTCCTTTCTGTGGTGGTTCTCCAAAGTTTATTAAGAGATCACGTGAAAGCGCCCGCAGACAAGCGTGACGCGACAGTGCAACGCGACTCTTGTAGAACAATTTTGTATGTAAACTTCATGGAAATTGCTCTACCAGATTCGCATCACACTGTCGCGTCGCGCCTGTCTTCGGGAGCCTTGAAAGGGATGGGCAGCATCCTCAGTCAGCTAAATTACAAACAAAATGAGATTGCCAATCCCTTTGATAACCATGCTTGTCTATGAAAAAAATATGATTGTATCACGATCATAGCGAACATAGCGGTAACTTTATCAAATCAAATCTGAAAACATTAATTGCTTTTCTAATAAATATTATTATAATTTAATGCTCAATATAAAAGATAACAGAAATACCTAATTATAAGTGTATCATAGACAAAATAACTGCTATAGTCTTTCGTTTAGTAAGAGATAATGTCACCAATAACCGAGCTACCGTTGTATTTTATTGAAAGATCATATCAATTTGAACATTAAGTTGAGTGGTGCAGTTGAGTTATGATTTGATTGTGTGCTAATTTAAAACACTATTGTTCTCCAGCAAAACATACATAATGTAGGTACCTAACTTATCATGGTTATAATCGCTGAGGCAGTCGGTAACAATTAGTGATAAATCTCTGAGTAAAACCTCGATTGGGATACTGAAATGAGCCAGAACTTGTATGATTATGTATTACCAGTTCACTGCCGACTGAAAAGGCTTGTTTGAGAGCAAAGGTCTCTTCGGATACAAAGAAGGAACGACAATTGATCTTCAGGAATATTGAATAAAAAACTGTTTCAATGCAGAAACCTGTTGATGATTTCCTTGACTTCATCATTTTTGCTTGTCCATAACAGAAAAATTTGCGCTCCAACACATAAAAGCGATATAGAGCGTTCAGCTGAGGGACGACAGATATCAAAATCAATCAAAATCAGAAGACATTTATTCAAACTAGGCTGAAAATCAGCACTTTTCGAACGTCAAAGTTACATAAGACAGTCCCCCAAAAATGCCCGCCCGTCACCATATCAATCTGTAAACCTCTCTATAAAACTCAACAGTTTTGATAAAGAAAATATTGAAATGTACCCCAAGTAAGCTCTTTTGGCTTCTTACCTGACGTAAACATGACACAAAAGGAGAGATTCAAATAAATATTATGCGTGATGCATATGAAATACTACCCTTTCTGATCAAATCAGATTATCAGACGTGAAAAACAAATCCGCTAATCGCTCCCGGTCCGTTCACCACTCACCCTTCAATAGTAAACAATAAGCAATTACGACCGCTCCAGTGGTTCTGCCCAGCCCTTCCGCCGCTAAACGTCTTGAGGATGGCCCAATACGTCAAGCACTTTATAGCCAGCCTGTTTGTTTCTAAGTACTTCATGTTCCTACTTGATGCTGCTTAGTATGCTGGTTTAATTTACTTTGTTCCGAATAAATTGTTACCAATTGGTACGGTTATTCCTGGTAACAATTTGACATTGACAGCGTCTTTTTTCCGTAAAGAAGTGCCCTTGCAATAAAGGCACGAAAGGTGCCCTTACTGCAAGGGCACTTTTCGTAGATCTAGTGTTACTGTAACAGCCGATTGACCGTACGCATTGTTCACATAAGAAGTGTTGCGTGAAAGCGTATATACTCGTAAGTTGTTAACTAATATAAGGAATTTTATTGTTTCGTCAAGGTTTGTTTAAGATTAGCATATAAGCATTAATCATCAATAGAGCATTTATACGCAAATTGAGGTTGGTATCGTAGTGATGTCGAAGCAGAACGCGGAAGCGATGGCGCAAGACGGCTGACAGATGTTTTATCTAATTGGGCTTCAAAAGTGTTGAACCAAGGGCGTCTCAGCCATCGGAAGAATTTTACAGCTTAGAATTTACACCAAAGAGTTTATCATAATTAACTTTCACACAAGAAAGAACAACTTACCTTCGCAATGACACGCACCTACCTTCTTTTGCATATTACACCTACGGTCACATACTCGTACATGAATGAATTTTCTGTATTTATCGTAAACATTGGTAGTTAATTGCATCACGACAAGTGACAACACGATGTTGCAACCGTGTCGCTGTCCGCAACTTGATAGTGGGTTGTTATAATATTACAAGTTACTGCTAAGTGCTAGGGTTCAGGACATTTTACATAGACCCCTGATAAATATTTTGTCAGAAAGCAGAACGAATCTGACAAAAAAAATCTCGTTTTCTATGCGTGTGTGGTTATAGTAGCCCGAAGTCAAAAGCAATTGACTTCATGCTACTATACTGCTGACGTTGACAGGGGGACGCTGTCGGTAAACATTAAAATTTGTGCAATTGTTTTGTCTAATGTCACTTAAAGTTTATTCAAAAAACAAGATGGCGGCGCGCGGCGCTCGTTCCGATTTTGGCCACGCGCCAAACTAACCTTGTATAGTATTTTTATCTCACGAACCGACGCGCGCTTTACTTGTGATAACCAAGTGCACAAACACGCTGTGAATGTGTGCGTGAAGACGAGTAGCGTCAGTACATATCAGTCACACATTCACAAACATAAACATTCTTCCGACTTCGCCCGTGTCGCGGACGGTGCTGTGAGCCCAGCCTGTCCTAACTTGCCGTCCTCCCCCCAGCGACGCCCTGACTTGAGGTTCGTACCCCATAGGGGGTGCCCTTAGCGTGCAATCACTTAGTAATATAAGAAATTCGCCTCTGGCGGAAGGCTTTGGGTTAGCAGCTAAAGGCAGTCACACGATTGATCGGTTAAGTAGTCACGACCTCTCAAGGTCAACTACGAGAAGCCCTATAAAAACAAAAAGGTGCTGAGAGCTCCTGCGCTTACACACACATTCACAGCGTGTTTGGACACTCGGTTACCACAAGTAAAGCGCGCGTCGCTTCGTGAGATAAAAATACTGTAGCGGTATACGTACAGCCCTAGCTTAATGTCGTACAGTACATAGCCGCGAGGTGCCGCCATATGAGACAGATATTTACGTGATTAAACTTATTACACTGAACAGTCCCTCGCCCCGGAGTAGTAATATACAGGAATATATTGCGCGATTACATTACTATTGGCATGTAATAATATGCAAGTGCCGTGTGGCCTGTAGTCTGTAGCCAGTGAGTGTCGTGGGTGGCGGTGAAATCGAATAAGGCATAGTTATAAATAAATTATGTTTTCTGCAAATAAATGTAGGTGACTTTGATTATTAGGTAGGAGTTTAACCAACGAAATAATGCAGGGTAAACATGAATAGCAACATTTTAACAGGTGCTAAAAACCTCAGTATAAAGGTCAGCCCAAAATGTTTCCACGAATTCAATAACTTTGGAAGTATTGTTGTGAAAGGGCCACTCCCTGCCCCTTCCTGGCATTGAAGGTGTGTTGATAATTTTTCGTTCTCTCCTAATGTTTACTTCGAAATCTAGTCCGACCTCTGCACGACTACACCACACGACAAGTGGTTGGCGACCCAAAACATCAATTTACTAACACTCCTGCCTACCTCCCTTACACTAGCTAGTGCCGGACGTGACGTGCGTGTCACTTCCGGGTGTCACGCCCACTGCGCACGAGCTGCCGGTCGGTACCTACTCACTGCTCACCTACATATTCGCATCTGTCGCTGATTTTACAACCTTTGTTGTGGGTGGCGCGAGGCATAAGCGGGAACGAGAGCGATTAATCGGAGTATTTTGGAAGCATTTTGGAGGAAAAATATGATTGCGGGTACTGATGAGAATATCGAAGGGCCACGTGTTTTAGCTGAACCAAGAAAAGCCTATGTTTTAGTGGACTCTGTGATAGTCAGGATCGACAAATATGAAAAAACTCAAACATTTTGTAGATATTCGCTAATGTGAAAATTTTCCATTAAATCACCTCAAGTAGTGCCTATGTGGGGCAATATGTAATATGTAGGTAATGTCACTATTAAGATCACAGCATACATATAATGTAGGATAAATGCAATGATAAATCTTATTCATCATACTTAATACTTGCTTAGTAGTAAAGAATCGACTAGTTTTTTAAGACAGTAAACTTAGTTCTCTCTTGATATATTTGTATGATTTTTAGCGATTCGGTACCTCGCATAATTTGAACCACTCGTAACAAAAACAAAAACCTCACGTGTTCCTTGTTATGTTGGTTTTAAAGTAAATATTGCGTCATTTTAACAGCAAATACATAAGCCTGGTTGATAATCTCAATTAGTTTTGAAACTCGTGCGCAGTGTGGCAACATATAACACAAACACCTGGGTGTTACATTTAAATTAAGAATTGGGAATTTTAACATTGATTACGTTACTTTAACTACATTTTGGGTCAGATCTCCACGCACTATTTCTCAATCACTGACATTGACAGCACAAAAATGTTAGAATATTTTTTTTTTTTTTTTTGTAATCTTTTTATTACGGACGCTTTTGACGGTTTACACCTTTCTCACATGTATAATTTCAAAATGAATGATGTAAGCAATATTTTGTAACCGTATGATTTTAAAAGGAAATTCTACGGACACTCCGTAGAGTTTCTTGCCCAATCTGCTCCATAGGAACCTACTACGCTTTGGACTGGGCAACTAGCTTCTTCTTTCTGACTGACCGACCCGTTGACAATTCAAAATGTGTCTGTAGTTGGTTTATTTGAAATAAATGATAAGTGTAGGGAGTTTTGAGTTTTGAATTGGTATCTAGATCTCAATTCAACTCAAAACTCGCTACATTAAGATTGAAATAAATATTTTAACTTTTTCTTTGAAATTGCATGGTGGCCGACACAAATCGTTCTCCATGATATCAATTAAATAGGTGACATCATTCATTACTCATGATTTGAATAACCATTCGCAAACAAAAAACAGCAGGGTTTATTTCATATTTTTTCTGTTTCCAAGATCCAAAAAGTTGCTTAAGTTTGATTTATCAATATTACCTACCTACCGATATATTTTAGAGCAGGGGTGTATCTATAGTACACCCACTTTTTGTTTTTTTTTTGATGGAAAATTATCAAATATCTTCTCCCGCTCTGGGCGGAGCGGGAGGGTGAGGTAACGCTTTCGTACTTTCCCGCGACCCCGGCAGGCATCAGCCCTAGTGGACTCCTACACTTGTGCTGGCATCTCTTTGAGGCGCGCGTGGAATACAACGCGCCGTCGCCCCGGGCCTGGTCCGTATCGGACGGCGAGCTACCCATTGCTCACCGTCCGCAAGCCCGCGCCTACGGGGCGGCTAGGGGCGAGAGGGCGTGAAATTTGCCTTTCCCTCAACCGTCCCGCCTCCTCCTTCGCGAGCATTACCGCTTCGCAAAAAGAGGTGACGGCTGCCCAATAGTACCTACACCCACTAGGGTGTAATATAGATACACCTCTGCCTAACCGTTCGCGTTGGGGGTAAACAGGCGTGACGTTATCTTCTGTTGTGTGCTGTGTTAATACTTAAGTTATGCTCTGCAGCCATAAGATAAGCCATTCTGTTTCACCACACATGGTGAGATAGAATGGCTTAGCTTATGGCTGCGGAGTAATTAAATAACACAATATCAATAAGGGCGGTAACATCTCACACTAAAGGAATACCAGACCTTGCTCTCAGCAGGGAACAATCCAGCATTCTAGTGCGTTAATTGTCACAGATACATTATTCATGGCGCACGCGCAGTATGGCCACTACGGCTTCCGGAAAACCAGAGACTACCTATAGCTCTGGATACGTCTAGCTTTTTAGGATGCCTAAGATAAACTGCACATCCGGTTTAGATTTCCTTTTTCCTTTACTAAGAGAGCTCAATGGTTAACGGTTATAATACAATTTTAATTGCTCTTGCCACCTGGCTATTGAATTATGTAATTACAAGTGATCATGAAATAATAGCCAATTGTGAAGAAAGTACTGTGAAAACTAAAGGACATGTAAGAGCAGGCAGGATATTCTTTTTGAGGACAACTTAATTTTGATGATATAAATAGTTAATAAGAAGGCCTATGACTCGGTGCCACATACATGGCTCATGAGGGTGCTGGAGTTGTATAAAGTAGATGCAACTCTGCGCACCTTCCTGATGTCGAGTATGGGGCAATGGAGGACGGTCCTTCGCTATCCAGGATGTCGAAATATCCAGAGAAATAGCGAGCCGAAGGATTGAGCGAGGCATATTCCGGGGCGGTCAGCACAAGTGTAGGGGTCCACTAGGGCCGATGCCTGCCGGGGTCGCGGGAAGGGGTTACCAAGGCCCCTGGCAACACAGGCAACGAAAGGAATACGGGTGGGTTTTAGTCAGTAAGAGTCTGACACACCCTCCCGCTCCGCCCAAAGCGGGAGAAGTTATTTGATGATTTCCCACCCAAAAAAAAAGGGCGATAGTTTGAGTCCGCTTTGGTTCTGCTTAGCCTTGAATCCTCTAAGCACACTGCTAGAGGATTTATGTCTAGGCTATCGGTTGAGGAGAGGTCAGGTTATATCTCACCTCCTCTACATGGACGACCTAAAACTCTTTGCCTCTAATAATTTGCAACTGATGGAGCTACTGAAAACAATTTCGATTTCCTCTTCATTAATGTAATCCATGTAAATCGAACACCTTGTAAAATGTACAGCAATGAAAATGGTAATCTAATTGTTTTGGATAAGGGAACAACAAGTAGCTTTTGGATGACCACAGATGTCAATTAGTAGGTAGTAACTTGTTATTTGACCCGCGGGGTAATTGCGTAATACACATAAATTGACAATTGATCGCAATTTCTCTAATTTTGTTACTTCTGCCACGATCAATGCGTTATTTACGCTGTTGAGCAGACGAATTTATGAAACAATGAAGCAATTTATAAGAAATATCCTTCAAAACTCTCGGATTATGATTAAAGTGTGTTACACAAATAGGGTGTTGGTTTTGATTAGGATTATAACTGTGGATGGGTCCTTTGATACGTAACCTACCATTAACTACCTACTTCAAATGGTTCCAATGCAACCTTAATGTAATTTTCCGTAAACTCGTACAATCATATCACTATCACTCAACATCAAGAATTTCATCACTCTCCTCTCTCACTCAGAAGTGTCAATTTAAATAGCGCATCATTGTTTTTACCTATCACAGACAATCACAGCGGCTTCCGCGTGGCTGCGCGCGCGCCGGTATTTTAATGAGTTTTTTAACGTCACATTGTATGGGATAGTGTATTGACGCGTTATGCATCAGTTTGATGCGGAGATTGATGATCTACGTGTCATTGTTCTATCGCAGAGGAATGGTGTTGTTAATGTTCATATTGTTATGATTTAGAACTGTATCACTTTGTAAGGTAGAAAATATTTAAATCTCATTTTGATATTAGTGGGCATTTTCTTTCAAACTACTGCTATGGTATGTATGAGTTAAACAGCTGCGTCATCTGTGTTTTGGTGTGAAATAAATGAGTACCTACCGAATAAATTATAGGCATAATTTGACATCTTAGGTTCTCTCCTCGACTAATAAAGGTTCCAGCAGACAGGCGCCACGCGACGCCGCGACGCGGCGATGTGACTTTAGCTAGTGGAATAATTTCTATAAAACTTCACAGAAATTGTTCTAGCGGTGTCGCGTGGCGCCGTTGCACCGCGCCTGTCTGCACGAACCTATACAGTTGCAAGATGGACCATAACAATGTTCGTTTCATCATTATCAAATAAAAACTGAACTTAGTACATAAAACAAAAGAGAAAGCTCTATCGTCAATCCGGAAGCATCATATAGACTTTTTCGCCATTTTCGATAGAGTTAGCATTTCAGTTTAAAGCCATTTGATTGGTTGAAACTAGTTTTTTAAGTAATGCTCGAGTCTTGAGTAAGGTTCTGTAAAACGGCCCCACGTACCCACTACCTCTATAGATAATATTGTGATGTAACTAATGGATTGTTGAACTGTAAAACCATGACGAAGTTAAGAACTTTCAGAGTTAAGTAAAGAGACCAGAAAATAAATAACTTATATGTAGTTATAACACAATACAGCTTCGTTCATTACTCCAGCGGGTGGTTAACATAAACAAAGCAGCGCTTGGTATGCTTGCAGCTTGAACAAAGAGCGACAACTTACGATCACTCAAGCTGTTCAGTTTATGCTTAACTTTGTTGTTCAGACGTGGTTATATTTGACGTTCTGTAAGTATGCTGGGTGGCGGAATGCGACAATGCATATAATTACGTCATGTAATTTTAGTACCTGTAAATGCAAGACTTTCTATCTTATTTTTCAAACGAATAAAATAAACGAAGAGTGATCGTGATTTTGAACCCTAAACAGTGTACTATATCAACACACACATACTTCTGAGTGGAATCAATTCTAAAGAACGTTATTATGGAGAGAAGATGTCATTTGAATAGAGAAGAAATGATCAGAGCCGTGGAAATGGAAGTTGGTTCTCAGCAGCGTGCTGTGGCAATCGCTCTTGGCACTACTCAGAGTTAATCTACGCAAAATTTACCGCATCCCTAGCAGCGTGGCAGAGCGACATGGAGGACGAGCTCGCATCACCTCCATGCATGCATGCGCACCACCACACATGCAAACAATATCGTTACATACAAATTACTGTTCATCGAAATCGTACAATGACCGCGATAATGTTGACTTCATAGCTCTTTTGGGATATTAATAAGCGATCATACCATAATAAATCGCTTGCATGAAGTCAATCTCCATTTCCGAACGCCGCTACGTGTACCACCTATTAAGCCCCACAATCGCAGATCCCGCTTACAATGGGTTCGTGAAGACAGAATTTGGACAGAAGAAGAGTGGCATTTTTAGTGTTTTTCTGACGAATCTCGCTTTGGTATGAGCCCAGATACTAGAAGTACACGGTATTGGAGGAACCCCTGAACGCCAAGAACGTTTAAAATCATGCCAGGATGTCCATGCATACAGTGGTGTAACAATCATGATATGGGATATTTGGATCGGCGGAAGAACCGGACTGATATATATCAGAGGCAATCGCAATGCACAGATTTACGCTGAAACAATTGTATCAGATGTTGTCATAAAGGATTTTCCTAGTGTGAAGGGCAGGGGTCCTACTCAATTGTAATAGCCATACCCATTACTTATTGAAACAAAACTTATGTTACCTAGCCTAAGATTTGGGTAAATACCAACAACAAGGTGCTTGATTTCTACTTATGCACGTCCACACACTGCCAGAGTCGTTGCAAACACACTTGCCGCAGTTAACATCAACGTCCTACCATGGCCTGCTCAATCGCGAGACTTGAATCGTTGAGCACGCATGGGATATGCTTCAAAGAAGAGCTCTGACAAATATGGATGCCGTACACGCACCAGAAAATCTTTTTCGCCTGTTACAACGGATGTGGCGTTAATTCCGCAACATGATTTAGATTAGATGAACTCATATTGAGTACCTATGCCAAATCACTGCGATTATGTGTTATACGCGTTAAGGGCGGAAATAAAAACGACTTATTGTTTATTTTACGCAATAAAAACCTTTAAAAACTTTTGTTTTTTATCTTTGTATCACATAACTAAGGTGAAAAATCCAGCGTAAGCAAAAATCGCGAAGTCTTTACAGAATCTACTTGAACTTCGTCGACTACACATACGATAAAAACGTTTTATTTAGTCAATCTAAATAGGCATTTTTATTAAATTTCAATTGGGCAACGAAATATATTTAAAAAATACCTTGTTCTCTAGACACTTTTGTGTTGACAAGAACCTAGGATAAGCATAATATATGTAGTATGTAATATGTTTTAGTAAATAAGCGTGAAATGCTATGGCAATTAAGACGCCAACCAAAAAAAACAATAAAAAATATTTAACTCGTACACTAAACGTCTAAAACTAATTATCAAATTGACTCAAAAAACACAAAACAGCTACTTCATTAACAATGCTGACAACAAGGTTAAAGCAACTTGGAAAGTAATAAACTCAACTAAATCTAATTACCCAAAAGAATACCCTTCTAAAATACTTACTGATAAAAATAAATATACCACAGAACCAAATGAGATTGCCGAATTGTTTAATAACTAACTTTTTTATTTTATTTTTATTTTTTATTTTTTTAAACTTTGCCCCACTCTAGGAATTTCTTCCAGTATCGTGGGTGCGTTTACAAACATAGAAACTCACAAACACAAACACCCAGACCCGGAACAATTACTTGCAGATCATCCAAATATTTGTTCCGTGCGGGGATCGAACCCGCGTCACGCTGCGCAGCAGTCGATCGGTCAGCCATTACGCCAACCGTGTCGTCAATTCATCGATCAAGTTCAACCAATAAACAATCATAACCACAACACCGGTTATAAATCGGCATTAATCAATTCAAACCCTAATTCCATGTTCTTAGCACCCACTATTCCACATGACATACATATTATTATAGTTCTAAAAATACAAATAGTTCCGGCTATGACGATATTGTTACACATGTTATCAAAAACATAGTTACTCAAATTTCACCAGTTCTTAGTTATGTAGTAAACCTTTGTATAGATAACGGCAAATTCCCTGAAGACTTAAAACTGTCTGTTATAAAACCTCTTCATAAAAAGGATGATCCACAAAATATGAAAAATTATAGACCTATTACGCTCCTCCTAGTGTTTTCCAAGATCATTGAAAAAGTTATTTATAACAGCCTTTATTCATTCTTAGGAAAAAACAATATCCTAGCTAATGAACAGTACGGTTTTAGAAAGCATAAAAAATATTAATATGGCTATCTATGAATTAATAAATGTAATTATTTCAAATATAAATAAAAAAATCCCAGTTACAGCGTTATTCATGGACATGACGACGGCGTTTGATTTTGTAGATCACAGAATCCTTCTCATAAAATTAAGTAAACTTGGAATTAGGGGCAATGTCCTAGAATTAATTGAGTCGTACCTAGACAGCAGAAAACAAATAACTAAAATAGCAAAATGTCATAGAACTAAAACAGAACGAACCTACTTATCGAAACAAAGATTTATATATTATGGCGTACCGCAGGGGAGTGTACTTGGTCCGTGGTTATTCCTATGTTATATAAACGATATTCCCAGAACCACAGAACACCCCATGACTCTATTTGCCGATGACTGTACTACAATATTTATAGGAAAAAATATAGAAGGATATGAAAATGAAATAAATAATAGTTTAGGTTTAATCATTCAATGGCTAACCGATAACAACTTAAAAATTTATTTTGGCAAAACTCACATCAAGTATTTTAACCAGCGAACACACTCTATTAATATAAAAATTAAATGTGAAGATAGATTGCTAAAATAGAACTAAAATAAAACACAAAATTTCTAGGGGTTTGGTTAGATCAGCACATGACATGGAAAACACACATTGATCATATAGTAAAAAAAATGAATCAATATTGCTATGCTTTACACAATTTAAGCAAGATCGCCAATCGTAGCACCGTTCTTACCGCATACCACGCATACGTCTCCACCACACTGCGGTATGGCGTAATATTTTGGGGTAATTCTACGGATAGGGAATTGGCCTTTAAAGCCCAAAAAAAGTGTCTTCGTACAGTATGCATGATCCAAAACAATGACATTTAACAGTTAACATTGCCGTCCCTATACATTTATGAAGTTGCCATATTTATCAAAAATAACTATGAGCAATTTGAAATCCTATCCACTAAACGCAATCCAGGTGCTCTTAAGTCAAAAACCCATCAAACCGCCCTATTCTCAAAAAGCTTCCTAGGAATGGCTCTAAAAATATTTAACAAACTACCTAAATCGGTAAAAGCTTCAAAAGACTTAAACACTTTTAAAAAAACACTCCATAGGTTCTTAATACAGAAAGGATATTACACTATAAATGAATATTTAGAAGTGTCAGTTTATTCAAACTCAGAACTCAAAGCATTTATTTCAAATAAACCAAATATAGGCACTTTTGAATTGTCAATGGGTCGGTCAGTCAGAAAGATGAAGCTAGTTGCCCATTCCAAAGCGTAATAGGTTCCTAAGGAGAAGAACGGGCCAGAACTCCACGGACACTCTTTTAAATAAAAAATTGTTACAAAAATATTGGTTACATTCATGTTGAAATTATACTCGTGAGAATAATGTAGAAAGATGTGCACGTTAAAAATGTCCGTAATAAAAAGATAAAAACAATTGAAAAATTAAAATAAGCCGTGGCAGCTAAGAAATGAACAGTCCCCACTGACGGCGCCCGTTCACGAACATGACCCATGGATCAGCACCATTCAGCTCAACCATTTTGAAGGGAACATAATGATCCAACACACACGCCACAACCAGCGAGACATTTGAGTAAGCATGACATACTCTCAGCCGCCGGGGCACATTCAAGTCAATTAAAAACGTACCTATGGTAGCTTTATAGTAGGCTCACACATGTGCCATGCAATTATACAATACTAAGAGAATGAATTTATACAATGCAAATATAGTTTTTATGATCTTCAGCAGCTTCAGCAGCTTCACCAAATGTTGTCGAATGCTAATCAATTAGTTTATGCGCCCTTGTGGAGCAGGACCAGCGTTGAGCCAAGCATTTTTGTCAGCGATGTAATCCCCCAACTTATAATATGCTTAGTTGCATAGTGTGCGATTAATACAAGATTTAAATTTCGTTTCATTTAGTTGGAGTATGTGGGGAGATATTTTATTGTAACATTTTAAACAGTACCCCATGAAGGATGAGTCTACTTTAGCCAGTCTGAAACCTGGTTGAACTAATTGGTCCCTATTTCTGGTCCTATAATTGTGTCTTTCACCTCTTTATACACTTAGTAGGTAGATAGTCATGATTATGAGCTGTTATTAAGTGCGAAACTTACTTAGTTGCAGAGGGTACTTAATTTAATGTTTCTGTTCAAGCTAGATTTATATCTCGAGTAAGATACTCGTATAACTTAAGTAACTTAACTACTATAGATCATCTCATATAATTAAAGTACCTTGGTTCGTTAAATTTTATCGTGGCATAGCTTTTAATCGGAAAGTAACACTGTGTAGAATTCAGCAAAATATAAGATAACATAACGTCTGTATTACCTGAAAGGGTAGGCAAATATGCATTATAGTACCTGTACCGCCACTTCGTCAGTTTTGTTATAAGCACCATGGTGAAAACATATAAAATTCTTAGTAGCAATAAGTCTGAATTTGAAGGCGTCTAATAGAAATAGGCTTCTCCCTCCATGCAAAAAAGTTAGCTACAAGAGACATGTAATATAACTGGCGAAATGTGGGTGTACTGTGAGTACTGAGAATACACCCATGTTTACACTTATAGGGAAATTTGGTGCTTTTAAGATGGATCACAAGCACGAGAGCTGCACAAATATAACAAGCCTTGAATCTAATAAATTCTTGTAGCAATAAAGTGCGTGATGTTATGTCTACTACCTACAGTCTGACCCAAAACCAGCTCATTGTAATTCTTGGCGTGTTTCTCAGCGCAACGTTCTGCTCTAGTAACAAACAGTAACACATACTCGTACACATATCAAACAGTGTCTAACTAAAAGTATGTACCTACGAGTATATAAGAAACACAACGTATTTACTGTTGTTGCTTTAAAAGTGAAACTTGGTACTGATGGTGAAATTAGTAAGACGGGAATACTTATAGCTTAAGTTATGAGTTAACGATGATATCTGCCGGAGTCGCAGGAAAGTCCGAAAGGGATACCGTGGACCCTGGCAACACACAGGCAACGGAAGCAAAACGGGTGGGTTGTAGTCAGCAAGAGACGCACTTACAGAAGTTATTTGATAATTTCCCACGCAAAAAACAAAAGAGCATTGGTATAGGAGTCTGTTATAAAAAGATACCTATTTACTTTAGTCGTTTCATGGACTTCCTTAGACTGTTCCCTCGTTTAAAAGGGATAAATATCAATGAACCGCCTAGGATTTTCAATTTTCGTCATTTGGCGTTAACGCCAAAATACGAAAATTCAGCAGCACGCTTTTCTTAAGTTTTCATTTAGGTGTCGTCTAGAGTTAGTGAAAACAGGCATTATAGACGTTAGAGAAGTAACTAAGGGGCTGCTCATTATGCGTTTTTATTTTAAGTTTTGTCATTGCGATGAATACTTGTAGAAACGTGTTATGATTGGTTGACCAAAATAACAACAACCATTCTTACAAGAAACATACTATTCACGTCTAAAATTGCCTTCTTCGTCAACAAGCCCGAACACATTCCTCTAAACTGAAGCATTTTCCAATCTTCCACCTGCCTAAGAAAACATTTTGCACCAGAGTCCAATAAACTTCACAATTAAGACTTAAAACGGCAGCTATTTCACTCATTTGTCAAATGGTTCGCATTTCCATCCATTATGTAAACTCGTCACAGAAAGTGTGCGTACAAGAGAACAATGTTCTATCTGCGAGACACAAGGGACCGTTAGAAACAACGTTGTATAGTTACATAGTACTCTTAGTACTTATAGTACTTTAGAGCCAGTTTCTAAGGTTATTGCTGGTTACAGTTTATCTTTAATGCTGGTCTGGTTAGAACACAGTGTCATGACCATGTTCAGTTTTCGCTTTATATTTATGTTTTGCATTACTTTGGGAGTTGTGAGAAAATAAGCGGTTATTGTATACGATTAAGGCCTGGTGCATGAGAGGTCGTTAGTTCGAACCACACCCATTCCATAAGTAAACCTACTCCTCGCTTAGACTTGTTTTTTGGAAGGGTTGAACAATAATATTGGTAATGTGCAACTAATTGCCTTAAAGCATTTTTTTAAAATTAGTAAGTATCATCATCTGCCTAGCCTTTTCCCAACTATGTTGGGGGCGGCTTCCAATCTTACCGGATACAACTGAATACCAGTATTTTACATGGAGCGACTGCCTATCTGACCTCCACAACCCAGTTACTGGGTAACACGATACCCCTTGGTAAAACTGGTTGTCAGATTTTCGAGCTTCTGACGACCCGTAACGACTGTCAAAGATCTACACATGACAGCCGGGACCAACGGCTTAACGTGCTTTCCGAGGCACGGAGGGGTCAAAACACGGGGGGGGGGTGGTATGTAAAGATGGTCTCCCCACCTCTCACCCATCCACGGACCAACCGCGGCAAACCTGATCGATCGACCTTAGTAAGTATAATTTTTTTTAAAATGGTGCTTTCACAAAAACGCAGATAATAGCAAAAAACTAGATAAACTTGAAACTTATAAAAAGTATGTCCTAGATTAAAAAAACCCAAGACATCGCACTGGGCCGGCGTGGTGGATTACGGCCCGCTCCCTCTCACAGAGGCCTGTGTTCCAGTAGTGGAAACATTACAGGCTGAGTATGCTATGCTTTCACAGACGGACGGAATGAAGAATCATTAGGGTCTGTACAATACTATACTCTACAGAAACTCACAAAAAATAAACCATCATTAGGAAAACTTCAAAACATAATCGTGAACAGTAAAAGCGACTTGTAAATCAAATTAGACACACTACGAAGCACTGAGAACCAGAACCGTTCCAACATTCATATATTTGTTTACTAATTAACCAACGAATTGTACGGACAACAAAAGAAATCTATAGATTATATTTATATAGGTAGAATTAACTTGACTAGCTTTTCCCACATGGAGGTACTTTCGTATTTAGGTATAATATATTATTAGTATGGATTGTGCTCCAAAATTTTAACACATCTCTAAGAGGCAGCCAAGAAATAATTTCCTGTGCACAAGTCGAGTCGATTAAACTTTAATATAAAAAGTCTTGGAAAATTATGCCATAGACTTGACTACCTCCGGAGTCGCGTGGAAGTTCGAAAGGGTTACCGAAGCCCCTGGCAACACAGGCAACGGAAGGAATACGGATGGGTTTTAGTCGAGAGTGTGACAAACCCTCCCGCTCCTCCCGAGCGAGAGAAGTTATTTGATAATTTCCCACCCAAAAAAAAAAGACTTGACTACCTACATGCTGCGCACACGCATAACATTTAAAATAAGCTGCTAGCTAACTTATCTCTTTAGTTATCCGTACAATGTTTGAGCAAGCCCCCACTGCGCAACTAAGCGATCTAAACACAACCTCTGTAAACACACTCTAACTGGTTCTAAGTCGTGTCATTATAATGGTCAGAAAGCGAAAGGACGATACAGATGCTAAGTTAAGAATAAGTAGAGGGTTTGTGAATGAAACTTAATTCTGTAAATGACATGACATGACATTACATACTTCATGTGACCATGGAAACATGGTTGTAGAAAATAGGCAAAAAATCTGGAAAACTCGACTAGATTGTAAAATGAAGTTGTTATTTTTCAGGCTTGCCAATCGAGCCTCCTCGTAAGCTATTAAAGCTTACGAGGAGGCTCGATTGGCTATTCAAGGTTGGAAGTTATGTGGTAAAACAGATACAGGCATTGAATATAACGAAATGTGTAATACACGAAGAGTTTTCAAAAGTAATTTAAAATGGTGTCGCAATAATGAAAAACAAATTAAACTAGATTTAATATCTGAAAATCACAAATCTAAGGACTTTGGATTTTTTTGGATAAACACGAACAAGCTGAGCCCTAGGTGCCACCCCGTAAGTGTTGGTGGTAGTCATAACCCCACACAAATCGCAAATATGTTTGTGGATCAATTTAAAGTCAAGCTCTTAGTAAATCCCACAGTTGATCATATGACGCAGACGGTGACTGACGCTGATGTGAGCACGGAGCTGGGAGTGCTTTTCTCTACTAAAGCTGTCGTGAAAGTAATTAAGAGTATGGTTAGAGGTAAATCCCCAGGACATGATCACCTCAGTGTTGAGCACCTTAGGTATGCAGGTATGCACTTGCCGAGAGTATTGTCGATGTTTTTTAGACTGTGCATAAGTCATTCTTATCTGCCTAGTGCGCTTATGAGAACCTATCATAAATTATCTTAGTTGTACCTATCATAAAGAATAAAACTGGTGATGCTGTAGATCCCGCCAATTATAAACCAATATCACTTGCAACGGTCATAGCTAAAGTGCTGGACAGTCTGTTGGATACATACATAGCCCCTAGGATTAGTCTGTACGATGCACAGTTTGGCTTCAGGCCCGGGCTATCGACAGAAAATGCCATTTTGTGTTTAAAGTGGACAGTCCGGTACTACAAGGATAGGAAAATACCGGTTAATGCGTGCTTCTTAGATTTGTCCAAGGCTTTTGACCTCGTGTCTTATGACCTGCTGTGAGGTAAGCTAAGGAATGAGGAACAAGTAGAAACCGAGGTTACATCTCTACTAAAATTCTGGTATGAAAACCAAATAAACATTGTTAGGTGGGCAGGGACTCTGTCCGAAGAATATAAGTTGGAATGTGGGGTGAGGCAGGGGGGAATCACCTCCCCTCGCCTATTCATTTTGTATATTAACCAGCTGATTGTTGAGCTCAGCAATACCGGCATCGGTTGTCATGTTGATGGAGTTGCTATGAACAATATCAGTTATGCGAACGATATGGTCTTGCTGAGCCCATCAGTCAGTGCATTAAGACGTTTGTTGAAGGTCTGTGAGGACTACGCGGTGACTCAGTGGCTTAGGTATAACGTCGCGAAGAGCGAGTTAGTTGTTTTTAATGTTGGCGCCAGAAGAGACCTAAATGTGCCGTGCATCTCACTAGCGGGTAAGCCCTTGAAGCAAGTCTCAAAATTTAAGTAGCTGGGCCTCTGGGTCACCGAGGACCTATGTGATGATTGAGACATAGCCAACAAACAGACAGCGCCCTACGCTCCCTGTAGGGCGCTGTCTGTTTGAAGTAATATGCTGGCCCGCAGGTTTGCACGGTGTACTTGTGAGATTAAAATGACGCTTTTGCCCTGCAGCCCCTGGGTCAAGTATAAGGAGAAGGCATACAGCGCTCTGCGTGTACAATATAATAATGCCTTTAGAATGCTTGTGGGGCTGCCGCAGTTTTGTAGCGCTTCGGGTATGTTTACCGATGCGAGGGTAGATGATTTTTACACCATTATTCGGAAGCAATGTGCTTCTATCCGGCAATGAACATGTTTTAGCTCCCACAGCATGTTGAGGGCATTTAGTGACCGGTGGGACTGCCCGATGCTTGGCCGATGGGTGAGACTGCACACACAGGTCCGCTCTAAGTAGCTATACGGGCATCTTGTTTATTTTATTATGTTATTGTTCATTGTTTGATTATATGTATTACTAATAATAGTTAAATAAGTATATTTCATGTCACTATTCACACTATGGACTTCAAGGTTTGAGAATAAAGAATTATTATTATTATTACACCTACATTAGCAACATGTACCTTAGGATGGGCAATAAATTACGAGGTTGACCTTACACTCAGTAGATTGCAATTTAATATTTCAGATTAAATTAGTACTTTTTAGGGTTCCGTAGTCGACAAAGACCCTTATAGTTTCACTATATTGGTCTGTCTGTCTATCCGCGGCTTAGCTCAGAGACTCTTAGTACTAGAAACCTGTAATTTGGTATGGGTATACACATTAATCAAGACGACAAAGTGGTACAATCAAATCCTAAGCCAAGGTTTTTTAGGGTACCGCTCCGACACGTAAATTGGGGAAATTTCTTTTTTTTCTTTCTTATCACATTGTGTGGGATGTCGTTGGTCGTTCAAATATATTGCCAGAGTGTGAAAATAATTTTTCGATTCAGGCGCAGGTTTACGAAATAGTAAGCTTTAAAACGCTCATTTTTATTTGAGCCAAGTGTCCCCCACTCAAATAAAAATAACCACTGCCAGCTAAATAGTTGTTTTTGGATATGTGAAAAAATCACGGCAATAGCATATACTCGTATAACGAAGTTAAAATGAAAACTATCACAGTTAAGTAGGCTTTACAAGTTACCGAGAAATAGTCAAACAACTTACGTTTGCAGTTAGAATGTATAGAATAACATGTTTTTAACAACAATGTTAAGTTTGTTCTTGGGATAGATTCATCCCAATTACGGAACCCTTCATTTTGCGTGGTCCAATACGCACCTGGCCAGCTTATTATCCCAAGAACAGCACGAAATTCCAGGTAACTCATGTCCCAGATAACATTAGCTTCCAATACCCAAATCACACATTGTTATCTTATTTATTACCATATCTACTAAATATTTGACGCTAATGATACGCTCAAACTACATATCTTGACCTTATAATACTCGTAAGGCCATAAATATGTACTGACTATATTATAGCCAACGATGAATCTTTTATACAGCCTCGGTAAAAAGTTTACGATTTGAAATAGTTATGCTAAATACTTTTTGTTATACAAGCCATGACTGGAATGTGTACGTGTACGAGTATGTGAATTAATAGCGGGTGCGTCAGAGGGCCATATTGATATTATATTTGTTAATATTTTTTTTTTTTGCACAACTCTTTATTTACATAACCAAATTACAAGATGATTATTAACATTAACTAAATTAAATTAAAACTAAGTTAAGCTTAAAAAAGGCCCTCGGGGCATTGTACCGAGGATGCTGGCGGCATTTCCTCGCTGAATTGCAATGCTGATGCGTTGCGCGAGAAATCCGCCAGCTTTTCGGTCACCAGTTACATCAACTAGACGTTTCGCGATTTCCTTAATGACATAATCCGCCGGTCTCTTGCCAGCATCACTGTGCCTGCTCTTCTTGAGCCGACTGGCATTGTCAGAGATGATGGCAAAAGACCTGATGGTGTGTCTTTGGTTCCGTGGAGTTTGCTTGTGTGGGACGCTACCTGTGTAGACACACTGGCACCGTCCCACCTCCAACGGACTCCTTGCATGGACAGAAAATGCCGAAAATCTGAAAGTTATTAAATATGGAGGCCTTGGCAGAGAGTACAACTTTGTACTCTTTGGCGTCGAGACCCTCGGTCCGTGGGGTCCCAGTGCGCATAAGTTATTTGCGGAAATCGCGAAACGTCTAGTTGATGTAACTGGTGACCGAAAAGCTGGCGGCTTTCTCGTTAATAAATTAGTAGTAATATTGGCGTGATGTAGCTGTGCTGTGCTTTGGAATTTATGCAGTTGCATTTAGCACCTGCTCTAATGCACTTAAGTTAATGAGCGATTATGTCATGATTATTTATGTAGAGGCGGTTTATTGACAGGCGTTGAAAGAAGTTAATGATAATAACATTTATGCTAAATTTTAGCAAGGTAACTTCCCAAACTGATTGATCAAGAGAGTCTAACTGGTTACAAGTTCGATTTTCCATTATTTCACGTTTATTGTAAATAAATCAAAGAATTAATAGTTTGACTTTTACCTACAGCCTGTATCTTATACAAACAAATTAAAATCCCATTAAGTTATAAATTAGTTTAATATCTCTATCGGTCACGCAACATTTGGATTATTTCATACAAAATACAATACTAAAACCACGGCTCGTGATATGAGCCCAAACAAATAAAATGTTTCACATGTAGTTTACAACTTAACTGGTTTTACGATACGGTATCAATTACAACGTTTGTGTTTAAATTACATTCAAGTTATAGCTTAACTTTGGTGTTTTAGTGATACAGGCACTTAAAAATATCTACATCTCACTGACATTAATAGCCCTCAACAAATTATTTCTTGATTCAAGCATTTGTTTTGTTTAGATTAAACATCTCCGGGCTATTTCTTCGACTAAAGAGGAATGCGCTTATTGCTTACCACACAAGCAAAGTTCTCTTCAATCCGAGTACCTATAGAAACCGGCACCATTATCAGCAATCGAAAAATAAATCAACACAATACACGACAGCTCTTACATATATGCAGATATTGTTTTGATGCCGTATAATTCCTTCCTGCCTTTTATATACATGCCTCATCATTCATCATTTCAGCCGAAAGACGTCCACTGCTGGACATAGGCCTCCCCTAAGCACCGACACTTCGACTGGTTTTGTGCTTCCCGCATCCAGCGGATTCCTGTGGCATTCACAAGGTCATCGGTCCTCCTTGTAGGAGGCCTTCCAATCCAACGCTGCGTCTTCCGGTACGCGGTCGCCGCTCCAGAACCTTTCGGCCCCATCGGCCATCTCTATACATGCCTATATATTATTATTTAAATACTGTTAGCTTATAAATTATGTAAATATCTTGTTTGAAACTAAATGATTACCTCGTTGGTGTAGTGGTCACAAGCGCTGCTGCTGAGCATGAGGTCCTGGGTTCGATTCCCGGGTTGGCAAAGTGTTATTGAGTTTTTCTATCTGAAATTTTTTTAGCAGCCCGGAGTCTAGATTTATGCCCAGTGGATGGCAATAGGCTCGTCCCCTATTACATGGGACTCAAACATAACTAGCGAAATGTGGGTAGTGGGTGTAGTATAGGTACACCTCTGCCAAACTCTTCGGGAATACAGGCGTGATGTTATGTTATGTTATGAAACTAAATTAATCTTTGTTTCTAGTTCCTCAATTTATAAATGTATTATGATAATAAGGCGCCACTTCTACGGGGGTGAACATCGCAACATAGTCTCGCCGTGCCATTAAATTCAATACAAACTCTATGAATCAATCTCCACACGGCGATATCGTCACGGCGATAATTTGAAGGCTCAGCGTGACTATCGCCGCGGTTCTCTCGTCCATAGTGATGGCGCCTTACAGCTAAAAAGTGAAAGAGATATCCCAATCTAATGACAGAGAGAGAAGACTAAACTTTATATACGTATAAATTCACAGATTTTTAAAACTCAAACTCATCGTACCCTTTCCATTAGATGAGATTGTTCAGCCCGCATGCTGGTGGCGCACATTTGAAGAGTCAGTCGTCTGCCCGCCGGTAGGAGTACGTCCCATTAACGTGAAGTATCACTCCTGCGCTCGATGCACCGACTCGTTAATTACTAGCCGAGTAATAACCAGGGCTGGCAGAGTACAGAGCTTACGTTGTTCATATAAAAATTAAATGTTGATACTTGTGACACTTTTTGAATACTATACTATGCCTACCTAACCTCTCTTGTCATATGGAGTGAGAAGACGATAGAGTCTGCTGATCTCTGAGCCATTTTAACAGCGTTTGGGGTTAGGTTTAAAAAGTTAATCAAATAAATGGTTTATTTTATATACATAAATTGGCAATAGGTAACTCGTATATTTTTCACTGTTTTATGTCGACTGCAGACCATGCTTTTAAGAATGTTAAGTTTTTTAAGAACGCATTAAAATTGCCTTATTTTTCCCTGTAACTTGTGCGAAGTTTTCCAGTGCTCCCATAATAAGTTAACCGTTCTCAGTAATTTCTTAAGGAAGTTTAATTTGAAAATGTTGTAAAAGAATCGAAGTATGAGGCAGCCCTAATCCCCACATAGATGGGATGGGATTGAACCGCTTTTGTGTGTCGGAATGTGGTCCAGATGTTAATGACTCAAATATTTTATAATTATTATAAGCTTAACGTTGGTTATGATCGGTTTTTGTATAGGGACATTAGATTTTATTCTCATGGACGTATTCATTATGATATTTAGGAGATTTATCTCACCAGCTGGCATAAAAAACAACGAATGATTGAGAATCATGGTGTGCTTTAGATGCATAGAATAGGTAGTTACATCCAGCATACAAATACGTAGATAGGATAGATACCTACAGCTAATTGCATGTACATTGTACAGTCAAACTACTTTTTGTAGATACCAAGTGTATATTTCTTGCATAAATGGATATATTATAGTGTTACTTTCGCAATAACCTTAGATCGCACAGCACGTTGCACGGTGGGCGGAAATAAGATTCTTTTTACATGACTTTTATGTGATTCTCTTTTATGTGTGAAGGCATAGAGCAGATAGAAATAAAAGTTAATAAGATGTTCTGGCTTGCATTCTGGTCAGCTCAGTCACAACATTGCATGAACTATCAAACTATTAAATCTATTATGTTACATTATCTTAATCACCTACTTAAACACCCACTTTTGTCTAAACAATTTCACTGAACTATCAACATGTCCGAAGTTTATTTGACCACACACGAGCACACGCACACGCGACACCAGCACACGTAATTCCAAATTACGGCCGGTAACGGTGCATTACCACTGGTAACCTATGGCGAGGCTTCGTAAGCGGTAGGCGCCAACCATGCGCATGCGCCGGCCAGCCGTGGGCGAACGGCATTGTTTCACAGATTTATCGCAACACCATTTTGGAGTTTTAGTGCTATTTAAATGTGGATTTTGTTGACATGAACGACTTTTGTCTAATGGTCGAAAACGAGATTTTGTCGTAAATTTTATTATAATGTTTAGAGTTCCGTAGTAAACAAGAAACCCTTAAAGTTTCGCCATGTCCGTCTGTCTGTCTGTCTCCACTTTTCTAGATTTTATTTAACCACTTTGTCGGCATGATTAATATGTATTAGTCACGCCGACTCCCTCTCACAGAGACTCCCTCTCACAGAGAGGAGGCCTGTGTCCCAGCAGTGGGAACATTATAGGCTGATTATGTGAGTCACGCCGATAAAGTGGTAAAATAAAATCTTGATTTTTTTTATTAAGTAATGTTCACTCTCTGTCGTAATATAAGAAGTAATTAAATATGTGTACCTAATAAGGCAAACATGCTTAATATAATTATATTACTCGGAACTCGGTTTCTAAAAATGTGGTCGCATCGTTTACCTAGTCATCATGAGTTTTGACAGCATTACGTACTACACTGATCCCAAACTTTTTCAAACATCCGTTAGTTCTGATTCCGGAACTGTAATTCATTGATTTGAAACTAGAAGCCATGCTCACCAAGCACTTTAACTTATTCTTTTAAAAGTTTTAAGAAGTCGAGACCACATCTGAACATTTAATACAATGTTTATTGTTTCACAAAACCTTCGACAACCTCAAACGGTCCACCACAAAAGCCTCCACTCACAGTACATTAACTCATTGTTTTTACACACACGTAACTAAACGGATATTACGTTTGACCGCTACAGGTAATGTGTTGACTTTCCATTTGCTATGCTCGCGTATAGTTGCTTCCAGATCGGAAGCTTTTGTAAAGGTTCCTTTGAAGAGACTTGACAGCGAGCATCTATCTGTTCATATAATAAATATATATTATTATATATATTATAAGTTATTATTATTAGTCAATAGAAAAGTAATTGCTACGAGGTGTGGGAACGATTCTGAAGTTGAAGATATAGCTGATTTTGGAATTTTTGTCAGTTTATTTGAATGTATGTGTCGCGGCCAACTAGCTTAATCAGCCATTTAGTTAACATTCTAACTCTGTCGCAGCCATCTGGTGAAATTAGCCAGCTAATTGGACGCCTAGGCCGTTCATTAAACGGCCGGCACCCAATTAAATAGCTGAAGGACAACTAGAATTTTGACCAACCACGCGCGCCGAAGTGGTAGCAGTAACTAAGCCAGGGCATTCCTATCAAATGGGTTAGGTTAGGTTAGAACTGTGACTAAACGGCTAATTAAGCTAGTTGGCTGTGACGTCGGTGTCGGCCTTTAATAAACGGCCTAGGCGTCCAATTAGCTGGCTAATTTAACTAGATGGCTGCGACATATGTTCCGGATTGGCGCAAAAACGACTGCACGGATTTGAATGAAATTTGGCGAACAGATTGTTTATAACCTGGATTAACGCATGGGGTACTTTGATCCCGGTAGTAGGTTTTCGTGGGATACTCGTATTTTCCGACACCCACGAGAGCGAAGCTACGGGCAAAACTAGTTCGACAAACTGTGGGTCGATCACAAACGCGCCGAGTAAACGTAACGTAAATTTGAATGGTTTTAAAATTTAGCATACTCGTTTCGCTCATAATATTTTTTTCGTTCTTATAGTTTATTCATACCTATGTGTTACCTACTTGGGCTTTCCGGAATAAGAATAACCAGAATGCGATAGGATAGTATTTTCGTTCAAAAATCGTTCGAACTTAGTTGTCGGTAACATCGCTCTTAAGTATTATAGGGTCTCTGAGCTAGGCCTTGTAAAGTCCTGCCGGGGTCGCGGGAAGGTACGAAAGGGTTACCGAGGCCCTTGGCAACACAGGCAACGGAAGGAACACGGGTGGGTTTTAGTCAGTAAGAATCTGACACACCCTCCCGCTCCGCCCAGAGCGGGAGAAGTTATTTGATAACTTCCCATCCAAAAAAAAGGCCTTGTAAAGTAGGTAACCTCACACTTTTTTATAGCCGATTTAAATGTGCTTTAAAAAGTAGAATAGGGCAAGGTCTTAGATATTCGTGATTTTAACACGCTTTAAGACTCTGATATTTAAAAGGTAATCTGTAAATTGTAAACGCGCACGTTTTCCTTATCCGGTACCCAAGCACTGAGTGAACATTGCAGATACGCATTAAAATGCTGGATGCGTACTCCAAGCGTGTGGTATTTGTGTGCACACCCTAATATGCATTAAAAAATGAACCTGCTAAAGTATGTTCCAAAATAATCTGATAAAAATGTAAACAAACCCTGTTGAAGTTAAATTCTTATGCAGTCAACTTACTAAAGGGAATTAACCACACATTACAAAGGGAAATAATTACACATTCAGATGAATGTGTAATTATTTCCCTTTGTAATGAAATAAAGAGTTGAAATATAAAGTTGAAACCTTCTAAATACAGATGTATTTAGAAGGTTTCAACTTTATATTTCAACTCTTTTTCCTACAATTATTATTTTAATAACATTATTAAAGAAGAATGAAGACATCGAAGAAAATGGGGATTTAAAATTAACAGCATGCACAGTTACGTTTTCTGATCAATTTGTTTTCATTTTCAGCAGATTCTTTTAGAAGCAGACATTATATTAACAAATCAAACTCAACCAATGAATGAGAAAGAGTATACATTGGTTCATACAAGAAAAAAACACTACCAAAAAAGTTATAATTTATTATAATTTTAATACACATTCAATTACATGGTCACCGGACATGTCGCGTTTACCGGACATGGCGCATTAAAAAGTGCGCCCAACATATCTTTGCAGGCGGCAAAACAGAAAATTAACACAAACTGTACCGAATAAGTCATGTTGATGCATTTTTCCTTGACAAGCAACGCCATCGTGGGCTGCAAACTTAAACTGGTCATGCTGTAATTACGTGCACACATTTTGTTTGCTTTTTACCAAATTTAATTGAAGTATGGAATTATATCGTGTAAGTAGTAGGTATTAGTGGTAGAGTAAATATTGTGGCGTAATATGATATGAATGGTCGGCGAGGTCAGGCGAGGCCTCGTGGAGGTCGGCATGCGTTTTTGTGAGTGATGCTAGCTAACATGGCTGGCTAATGTTACAATAAGTAAGCAATTTGGAAGGAGGTTAGTAAGGTTGAATTTTTATTTAACAGCTTCCATTTCATATTATTAATTTGATATTTTGTATAATCGCATCATAATTCATTACTTAGTAGAGTCAGACAGAATGTTGTTCTAATTTTTGGCCAAATTAGGGTATCATTTTCATCAATAACAAATAAATAATGTTTGCTGATTGACCTTCATTAACAAGCTACTGATATGGAAGCTATGAGGAAGACACCATTGCCTAGGACCTATAGGTAGGTAGCAGGTAGTATTCAATGTGCATAAAATAACAACAACACTATACTTCCGATGTCGGATTATACAAAACTACAATGAAAGCCTATTCCCCTACAATCAAGTAAAGCCTAGGCAGTGTTTCATAAAGCTGATCGCCATTGTCTGATAGCTCGATAGCCCGGGCGGCGGGTCACGGGTTAATTGCCCGCACGGCTATCGCTCTGATCTCGGGCTATGGGAACATGGGGTTATGAGCGATTGTTGGGCACAATGTGTGTGATTTTTATTAATAAATAGTGTTGAAGGGGAATTTAACAAATGTTGTGTTTTTAATCAACACAACAGGACGCGAAGTTGTATGGCCCTCGCCAAATAATATATAAACTAGGTGTACGGGTATGGCTGTTAATATCGTTAAAGACGGCCACAGCAATAGGTTTGATATTGTTTGCCAGCAGCATGTTGCCACTTGCCATAATCCGTTCCCAACATTAATTTAGAATGTTTCCCCCTACAGATCTACACTGCACGGACTCTAACGATATTACATATATGGAATGTAAAAGAATGCCTTATAAAGCTCAAACATCAGAAACACTATAAAAATAAATTACAGCAATGTGGCTAGGTCGATACCACACGAATTAAATGTGCGAAGAAATAATGATAAAAATACAACAAGACACCGTCAGTAATTCTCAATCATGTGCAAATGTTATCTGCGCAACGCCTACATAAAACTTATCTTACACGACTTTCTTTTTAGTGTAGACTGTGAGATCGACTCCAGGATACCGAGGTGTCCATTACAGCAATAAAAACCCACATACCACTAAATTATAAAGCCTATAACTATCAATTGTACTCAAGCTCGCATTACTTACCGACATGCTAAAACATGACATTTAAAAAGAAATTATTTTACTTCCTATTACAAAAGTGTTACTACTCAACGACTGAGTTTTTAAATGAAAGATTTGATTCTAAATTTAAATTAGATGACTACTGACATTTGTGCGAATTGAATAGAATTTTATTATTTATTTGACATTGTATATCTTTTTTATTATTTTTATTATTGTATTTCATTCTTGACATTATGATTACTAATAACTCCTGAGCGTGCATGTAACAGTAATTATTTTTTCCCTTTTTCTTGACATTTGTTTATTTGTTAATGTTTAATTTTGACATTGTTTTCTAATCCTTATCATTTAAATTATTTTCAATATTTGTACGCTGGAAACAGCAGAATATTATGGACATCATATTATAATTTGTAACACCTTGTAAAACAATATTCTGACAAATAAATTATTATTATTATTATTATAACAAAACACGTTGGACAAAAGTGAAAGTTGGACTTCAGAATAAAAGCCGGGACAAACGACTTCAAAATAAAGGGCTTTGTTTTAAAGCTTGAATTAATTGGCGGTGGAATGTAGGCACGGGTTGATCGCAGCGGGCTACGAATTATTGGAGAAAACAAATTAATGATTAATTCAATGGGAGTTTCGTAAGTAATTGGGGCCTTGTGAATGGAGAGAATGTAGAGGAAGTGAAACCATAAACTGGGGAAGGAAGAAGACGTGCGGTTGACAATGAGTGCATATTTAGAGTGGCTGAATGCCAGCCGGCTGTGAGCTACATTCCGCTCCTGCTGTACCTTATGTGAACGAGGACGGAAAAGTTTAGTTGAGAACTTAAATTAATTAGAATAATATTGCAGTGTGTTGTTATCACTAGAAGCTTGTGTAGAACCATCCTAATGTCAGAAACTAGTAAGGAACTTGCTAGACTAGATACAAACTGGAAACAAACGCTGATTTCCATAGTTTCAATCTTCGGCTAGCAGGTCGATGACCGCAGAGCCAACACTCACCCGCCGATAACATAGCTGCAGCTCCAAGTTATTCCCTTATCATTCGATACACTCGATTTCTCATAACATACGAGTACCTATCAGTCTACATGTATTATATATGCAAATATATGGTAGGAGAGCCGTAGAGCAGCTCTCTCCTAACCAAACAGAGAGCGCAGCGAACTTTAACGAACAAACTCTACACAATGGGTCTTTCAAATGATTGAGCTAATATAGCTTTTATTAAACGACTTTGGACCTTAATAAGTTACTTTAAGATTTTGATTCCTTGGGGGTTCGTTTGTATGATCTTAAAACATAAAGGCTCCTACATACTGGCGCGACATGTCGCGCGACGCGTCGCGACTCAAAGGCACCGCTTGTAGCGCTACACGCGGTGTCTTTGTGTCGCGTCACGTCGCGCGACAAGTCGCGCCAGTATGTAGGAGCCTTAAGTTTGAAGTGAAATTAATAGTGGAAACACGGAAAATTACAAAATGGAGTGGTAAATCTATACATATAATAAAATAGTACCAAAGTCAAAACTGTACATTGTATATTAAAAAAAAAAGTAACTGCTACGAGGTGTGGGAACGAGTCTGGTGCCGAAAATATAGTTTTAAGAGTTTTTGTCCGTTGGTCTGTTTGTCTGGAGTTGTTGGTCTGGATATACATCCAGATACGAGATATACATCCTCTCACTGAGAGGAGGCCTGAGTCCCAGCAGTGGGAACATTATAGGCTGATTATGTGTTGTATGTTCCGGAATAACGCAAAAATGGCTGGCTGGATTGGGATGAAATTGGGCACATATATAGTTTCTAACCTGGATTAACACACAGGGTAATTCAGTTTAATTCCAGTACTACGTTCCCGTGGGCCTTTTTTTCGATGTCCACGCGGGCAAAACAACATAAGTATACATTATCATGCGAGGTGTGCTACTCGTATTGGCCACTGATACTGATAGAAGTATTTTTTACACACCCATCCCGGTTCATTGTTTAGCCCATCTATTTACTGTTGGGCCCATTCGTTAACTGGTTCAGGATTCGTGACCGAAACAAGCCATTAAATAAAAATGTAAATCTTTGAAGCCATAATATTCTCGTTAACGCCTCTTAAAAATTCGGTGAGGCTAAAGGTTGAAGCGGTTGACCCTACTAATGTGCTGATTAGCTATCCATCTGCTATGTATTCTGTGAGTGAAAGCGAATGCGCAAGCGCTGGCAGGCTGTGTTTGTAGAAACGTCGGACTAAACAATAGTCGTCTATTGTTGACTGCTATCGGACGGAACTGTAAATTGAGCTACATGTGTGTACCTTCCTTTGGAAGTAATGCTTGTGTTTGTAAAAGGTTTCTTCAATTGAGTTGAATAAAGTCTTACACATGGAAGAGTATTATAATAGGTCTGGCAGTTTGAGTTTGTTTTGCGGCCTAGCCAAATGTCCTTTCTTTGGTATTGTTCGTTGAATCGTTGAGCTCCTTAAGTCCTGAGTTGAGCTGCACAACTACTGACAAATGCGTGCACTGACTGGACAGGTCCACTCAATCTGTGTGGTTCTTTCCTCAAAAGACCATTTCAGACATCCATCTACATGGTCTTCACATGATCTGACCAAGATTATGTCTGGACTTTAAAAGAGACCGTGAACTTTGAGTTTGTTTCGGCCTTTCTTCTCAGAGTAGTCAGACAGGAAACGCCGACCTTATCGAGTTTTAAAAATATAATTGACGTGTAAACGTGTTTGTATAAGCCTACTTATGGAAATAAAATCATTTATCATTTAATAGGGAAACTTGAAATTAATTCTCTTTGTCATCTTTTTTTTTGAAAATCTTGTCTGATCACCGATGATGAAACAGGACTACAAAAGGGTAGGGAAAAAAAAAATAACCACTACAATATCTTCAGTTATTTCTAAAGCTTCATAAATGGCACGAATCTATCACGTTATTTACACAGCATTAATAACACTAGAATTATTCCTGACCCCCTAATCCATCCAAAGGTTGTCTATAAAAGATCGCTTTTAGCGATAGGACCGGCCATTGTGTCACCCTATGCAAAATTTCTAAATTTATATCTGTAATTTTTTAGGGTGTACATAATAAAGAGTATTTTATTCTATTCTATTATAGAACACTAGAATAACACTAGAACAACATTAGAATAACACTAATAACACTAGAATATAAAATAGAACAATACACCATACAAATTACAAATATAAATATAAAAATTTGTATAAATTGACCTTTGCTCATCTACCCAAGTAATACAAGCATGCACATACTTCGTAACGTCCTCACAAGTCTTTGAGAGGACGCAGGTGCACACACCAGCCGGCTTGTGCCCTTTACATCCCCTCTGCACTTATGTAACGAACACATTCCACTCCGGCAGAAAAAGTACCGAAGTACCAGCACGTACGAGCAATGGGCATAGTTTAGTGGCTGTTGCCTGGGAGAGAAAGTGGTATTGTGTTGTTTAACTCGTTGGAACATTGGTTTTTCTTATGGTGCTAATAAATTAAGAACGATTAAGAGCACACCGGACGGACGCTTCAACACCACATGTCGCGGGTTTGGTTTTCACACGAAACTATTATTTGTATGGACTCATCATCTGCCCAGCCTTTTCCCAACTATGGTGGGGTCGGCTTCCAGTCTTACCGGATACAGCTGAATACCAGTATTTTACATGGAGCGACTGCCTATCTGACCTCCACAACCCACTTACTCATGGGTAACACGATATCCCTTGGTAAGACTGGTTGTCAGACTTTCGTGCTTCTGACTAACTATAACGACTGTCAAAGATCGACAAATAACAGCTGGGACCAACGGCTTAACGTGCTTTCCGAGGCACGAAGGGGTCTTGGTATGTAAAGATGGTCACCCATCCACGGACCAACCGCGGCAAGCGTAGCTTAACCTGATCGATTGACCCGTGCGGCTGTTATTACTTAGCCACAAGCCACTCAATTGTTTGCGGCAATTATCTAAATGGACTATTAGGAAGTTATTTGACGTCTGGATGGGAGATGTTTGTTTGGAAAAGCTTCAACGGCACGGAGGATAAAATAACTGGTTTTATCACTACATATTATAAAACAAAGTCCCTGGGGCCTGCGCCACGTCTGTCTGTCTTTCCGAACTCGATAAACTCAAAAACTCCGGAACGGATTTACATACGGTTTTCACTAATGGACGGAGTGATTCATGAGAAAGGTTTAAGTGTACAATTCATTAAGGTTTTGTGTAAATTGGCTGAAATATGGCGATGTAAAATACTCCAAGTAGGAAGAACATTAGTTACATTTCGATCTAACCCACATGCTCGACATATCAGTCTGATACGACACTACGACAGAAAATATGTAGGCGGCATATATGCTCTACTACCGTGCGAATCCGGGGCGGGTTGATAGTAACTTATAGATTGTTTTGTTTTGGGTCTCACAAATAGCAAACAAGTTGGCTAAGTTAACGCTGTAAATGCTGTAAGTAAATGATATAGTAGATACACAAGAATCAATTTGATGACATCACATTGCTACTTTAAAATTTTATGTACATTATGCCATTATACTATTGCTGGTAAACTGAATATTGGCATAACACCAAATGGAGTCCAACACGACACTGAAGAGAGTTTCTGGTTGATATATATCTTAGACTCATTGAACTACTATCTCTGGACTGAGTCAAGGGAATTCCCAGAGGAAGTTCGTGTCCGGAGCTGGACCGGAATCGGACACTTGCGTCATTGAAGCTTTTCTGATTGGAATGTCAATTCAGTCCGGGATTTCATTGTGGGTTTTTAAGATTCATCATGATCATTTTCTTGCCCTTTTCCCAAGTTATTTGGGTCAGTGACAGCTCGGCCCGAGTCTACTAGGCCCGAATAACAATACCTGATATTTCATTTCCGATTACGGTAATTTGTACGGTCAGGCAGAAAATGTTTATTTTAAAATAAATCATTACGAATTTGTTTTCCGTAGATTTTGGTTTTTTAGGGTTCCGGAGTAAACGAGGAACCCTTATAGTTTCGCCATGTCCGACTGTCTGTCTGTCTGTCCCCACTGTAGCTCAGAGAGGCTTCGTACTAGAAAGCTGTAATTTAGCATAGGTATACCGTATATATATTAATTACGCCGACAAAGTGCTAAAATAAAATCTTAAAAAATTTTTTTTTTTGGGTTCCTCCCTTGCACGCAATGTGGGGATAATATTTTTTTCTCGTCTAATCCATGGTGCGGGGTATCGTTGGATAGGCCGCTCAAAAATATTGCGGGTCATTTAACACTATTTTTCGATTCAAGGATCCGTTTACGTAATATTAAGCTTTAAAGTGATAATTTTTGTTAGAGTCAAGTGTCCCCCCCCCCCCTGCCAGCTAAATGGTTATTTATGGAGATGTGAAAAAATTCATTGCAGTAGTAAATATAATGAAATTAAAAGGAAAACTATCACAGTTACGTAGGCTTTACAAGTTAACGAGTAATAGTCGTCCAACTTAAATTTGCAGTTAGAGAATTTACCGTGACGTATATCGATGTATGGGAAAACATGTTTTTCAACTACAATGTTGTTTTTGGGATATATTCATCCCAACTTCCCAACTACGGGACCTTTCATTGTGCGTGGTCCGACAAGCACTTGGCCGGTTTTTTATTTACATACACAGCAGGAAAACATAATTATCTACAACGTCTATTTCGGTATTGGAGGCGACGCAATGTTTTAAATATCAATATGTTTTAAGGGTAAGTGAAAAAGTTCCAACAGTTTCTCGCTCACTAACATTATGCCTGTATCTATTCCGCGACTGGGTAGACAGAGGTGTCTATGTATTGCACCCACTTTTCGCTAGCATTATGTTTTACATACACACATGACATCACGCATTGTTTCCCCGAACGGTTGGGCAGAGGTGTACCTGTAGTACACCCACATTTCGCCAGTTTTGTTTAAGTTCCATGTAATAGGGGGCGAGCCTATTGCCATCAAACGTGCAAAAATCCAGACTCCCGACAGCTACTGAAAAATTTCATATAGAAAAACGCAATAACACTTTGCCCGACCCGGGATCGAACCCAGGACCTCATGCTCAGCAGTAGCGCTTGCGGTCACTAGACCAACGAGGCAGATTATATATTAGTTCCATGTAATTTGGTTGATGATATGTTATTCCACTACATCCATGTGTGACGTGAACCTTACCTAGACAATCAAACAAGCTTTTATCAAGATACCACGCACCTTAGCATACTCAAACCTCTCGCCCCTAGCCGCCGCAGGAGACGCCCTGGGCGTCGGGAATCCCGGGCGGATTTCCGGCCACCCGCGCAGGCGCGGGCTTGCGGACGGTGAGCAATGGGTAGCTCACCGTCCTGTAAGGACCAGGCCCGGGTCGACGGCGCGTTGTATTCCACGCGCGCCTCAAAGAGATGTCGTCAGCACAAATGTAGGGGTCCACTAGGGCCGATGCCTGCCGGGGTCGCGGGAAGGTACTAAAGGGTCACCGAGGCCCCTGGCAACATAGGCAACAGGAAGGAATACGGGTGGGTTTTAGTCAGTAAGAGTCTGACGCACCCTCCCGCTCCGCCCAGAGCGGGAGAAGTTATTTGATGACTTCCCATCCAAAAAAAAGGTACTCTAAAATACTTTCCCACGACAACACCACTGGCCGCAGATTTCCAAACGGATGTCTTTACTATCAAAACAAGGCGTTGTGTAATATTGTCGTTTATGTACATAAATAATACATAAGTATATTGATTGATAATATCGTCGTATGTTTGTGAGATGTTATGTAAATGATAGGAGAAGGCGGTCAACGTGGGCGGTCTCTCGGTACGCAGCCGCGTGATTGGCTAGCCACTGGTAACTTAATGAACTTAAGATTAGGAATGCTTCTGTGGATGTTACGGATGTTAAGTTAAGTTAGAGTATTTGTAATAAGAATAAGAATGTTTGAAAGATATTTGTAGAGAATTGATAGAATGCTCATTAGAATTGGTTATAGTTTTAAAGTTTGTTGTTTAATTATGCTGCTGATTGAATAGATTTGTTTTACATTTGGAAGCAGATTTCATAAGATTACGCACTTATCATTTTAGCGAATTGATCAGTTTTCAGGCAGACGAAACCGCGACTAAAGTTACATTTTCCTTAGATACTTAAATAAGTAGTTGAGCTCATATTAATTTCAAAAAACTTTCAGACAAGATCTTGACGTGGTGTCAATATTATGACCCCTTATTCTACTAATTGAATGTAACACAAAACACTGCCTCTGTCCCAAAATTAAGTACCTTTTCAAGCTATCACAGACAGCTCAAAAACTGTCTCTTTATTTACTCTTTTATTTAAAACGACACAATAATAATGTTAGGCTGTTTATTATCATCTTGTATCATTTCAAGATCAGTTTCATCTGTGCACAATAATTCCTGGCATTAAACGTAGAGACAACGCGAGATAGATGGCATCAGATACATCGCAGCATTTGTTAAAACAAATAAAATTATAAAAACTAAGAGCAATCTCTCCTAGAAACATTACGGGTTAATAAAAGTATTTGAACTTTATGAATATAGTCACAAAGTACAAATTACTATAATTTTGAATTTTAATATCAATTTCGCTGAGCCTGACTTGGAAACAAATTCTACTAGATCAAGTTTACAAGATTTTTAACCTTATTCTGTGAGAGTTATAGCTGAGTTTAGTCTGTGTTGATAATAAGGCTGTATTTTTATCGTTATCGCATTTATTAGCGACATTGACGTTTTCATGGCTTCATGAAACGCCGAAGGTATGCAAATAACCACTTTTAAGTATTCTCGTGTTTAAAATAAGATGTTTAAGAGGTTATTTAAGATTTGATAAAAACATAATGGAAAAAGATAATTTTAGGTGATTTACTACTTAGTTTATGGCTCAATAATTTTTTTAAGAGCTTAAAAACTGTCCAAAACTCGGCTTTTAAAAACATTTGACATTTCAATGTTCGCATATCAATTCAGAGTATGGATTTTATCCAATATGACTTGATCCAATCTGAATCCAAACGGAAAGACAGGGATGTCTTTCCGTTTTTAAGGAAGTTTTGAATCCACAGTGGGGAAAAAACTTCCTCATATCATGTCAAATACATGTACAACATACTTTAAAAATACAAAACATTAAGAACAAAGATACTTAAGATTATCACGATAAATAACTTTGTGTTTCTGTGAAAATATAGCACCTTATCAACGCGAGCGCGTTGATGTCTTTTCTTAGATAACATCTAAGATACAAGTCTTTGCATATTCCAAATGGCGTATTTTCAAGTTCATATTTCATTTTATGCTACGTTTCGTTCGCCTTAACGATTTATTGTCGCTAACGATTTTATCGTAGTTTTGATTAATGATCTGTATTATTAATACAACGCTGATGTGAGAGATTTCGGTTCAACTATTTCGGTTATGTAAGGCGCCTGTTTCCTAATGACTGCTTTTCTGTATGGTGTTTTTTGATAGCGGTTTTTTTTTATCACGCCCAGTTTTTGGAATTGCCATTATTTTTTTCTGGTAGAGAAGAAAATCTGTTACGTTGGAACATATGTTAAAACGATTGTTTTTTTTTAGTTTTGAACCGTTCACCTAATCTAAAATTAAAGAAGTCCATAATACAGAGTAAACAATAAAACAAAAATACTATACCTCGAGGAAATCCAATAATCATCACCGTGAAGCAACACGACAGATGAAACACAATCAAACACAAAATTGCACTGTTAGTACACGAGTACACATCCAGAAACCCACGACACAAAACCGACGACACACACTTTACACTTTAGTATTGTATTACCACTTTGTAGAAGAAAATGTAATAGTTATAAAGAATTATTTAAACCACTCGACGCGACTGTTGCGTCCAGAGGGTTCCGTGGACTGACGCGGCGCGGCGCTGTGGACGCGGCGCGCGCGCACCTCTCGCGCTATCGCTCTCTCTCTTTCTCTCCCGCAAGCTCCCCCATAAGCGGCTGCAACAGACAGACAAGTATGATTAATGTATACAACTTTGATGACGAGCGAAAGCTTTTGGTAAAAAAGTTGATTTGTAATTTTATGAAGGTTTGCGATGGAGACAATCAGGTCTTGTGACTTGTTGCCAGCTCCAGCCGTGTGTCGTATGAGACTCAGAAACACTTGTTTTCTGGTCAAGAAACTATAATTATATGTGCTAATCGATTTTTATTGCAAGTTCAGTTGACATAAATAGCATGATTCTTATTGGATAGTTTTTTTCCCCCTTCAACCTTCAATATAAGTTTGTGTCCGATAGCTTAAAACATTACACAAGTTCTTAAAAGGGAAAACTTTCGGAAAAGCTCTTGCACATAGCCACAGCTTGGTCGTTACAAGAATTCCATTTTCATCTTGATCTATGGAGCTATATTGAAAACGTTAATTCACAGACTTAAAAATAAACCTGAAAACACCCAAGCCAGGAGAACCACACACAAACACCGAAAAAACACAGCACAACCCGTACCTAAACCTAATTACTATCCGTCACCAACAACAACCATCCTAAGATTAATAGACCATTTGAAAGGCCAGTTGTTAGCAAGAACGGTAATAGCTGCCATCACCTACCAGGCTACCATTACATCGACGGCGGTAAAAAGCGACCGCAGACTGTTATGATAATGGCCGCCTCTGTCACTGTTAAATCACTCAATGTTAAAGAGCTGTGACGGTGTGCAGTGTCGCACAGTTTTTTGACTCCTTCTTTGAATAAATTGTTTGGAAATCGATGTGAAGGTTTGCAAATTGCGAATAGTTTCGTTCTACTTAGGACTAATGCATATGAAAGCATATAATAGTTTATAGTAATATTAATACAGTCACTAGCAGGCCAAGTTGGGTATTATCACATAACAGAACATCACCTCGGTTTTTCCCGAACGGTTAGGCAGAGATGTTCCTATAGTACACCCACATTTTGCCAGTTATGTTTAGGTCCCATGTAATAGGGGGCCAGCCTATCACATCAGCCATCAACCGGTTACGAATCCCCAAAAAACCAATTCATATGAAATAAAAATAAACAATAAGATTACTGTTTGTTCTTCTCCTAGCTGCCATTAAGGCGCAGATATATGATTGTAGTGACTTTTAAATCTGTTTTTACGCCTTCAAATAAAGTTAGTAAGCTATGCAAAAAAATGTATGTGAAACTAGGACGCGTACACATCAATTCTATACGTGAATATTTAAGTATGGTAGTAAAATACTTTATGAAATAAATTCAGGAAGTAATGTCTACCCAAAGCATAAAAACCGTATTACTTTCAAACTACTGACGATAATTTCATGATTTTGTTTTTGTATGGAAATACTATTTTATTATCATATTTTCGTTGCTAAAAATAAATATTTCCTATGAAATCGAACGGCAGACCGGGCGTGAGCGCGACGCGCTTGTGTATGGCCAAGGTCAAGGGCGACCGACCCTTAATCAAAGTCTATTTGGTTTTGTAGCTGTGAAGACAATCAAACTGAAGGACTCCTCATTTTCTTGTACTGTAGTCAAGCTCTCTGTTTGCCTTCCACGGTGAACTTTTCTACTGAGCAGCTAGGGACCATTTAAAAAAACCGTTACATATCGTCGTATCGTATATTGGAATGGAAGGAATAAACCATTTTTTTTTGTAAAGGCACTTTTTAATAAGCTGTGTAGACACAACAATAAGTTGATGTGCTCAAGTGCCATATCAAGTCAATATCCAAGAAGGTTGTTCTGATATTTTATTGCCGCGTACTGAATCGAATATCGATTCCGTACATGTTGTGAATCGTGATGTTACTTGTACTCGTACGTTAGCTTTGGCGTATCGCAGTAACTTATCGAATAATCTGTGTTGCTACACACTGCAGGATTCTTCTGCATGCTTAGCATGACGCTTTTTATTTCTCCGAAGACTAGACACGGCTCTTTTTATACAAAGTGACATTTCGTTTCTCCTTTTTTGACATCCCACCGTAGAAATCCTTCTACATAAAAAAGGACCTAGACAAAGATCGTTAGAAACGAAAGACAATATGACAGATTGTAGAATTATTTCTACGGTGAGATGTCAAAAATGGAGAAACGAAATGTCACTTTGTATAGAAAGAGCCGTGTCTATTCTTCGAAGAAATACAAAGCTTCATGCTAAGCCTGCAGAACGTAATCACACCTTTTTTTTTTTCCTATGTCCTAATCCAGGTCATGGTCTACCCATGTGCCAAATTGCATTGAAATCCGTTCAGCCGTTTTAGTGTGAAAGCGTAACAAACAAACTCACTTTCGCATTTATAATATTACTAGCTGCGCCCCGCGGTTTCACCCGCATAAGTCTCGATCCCGTGGAAATATCGGAATGAAATATACTTTACGACCTATTATCATACGTACCATATGTACATAAAAGAATTTATATAATTCGGTCGAGCCGTTTCGGAGAAGTGTGACCACAAACACCGTGACATGAGATTTTTATATATTAGATAGTTAGGAAGTTAGGATTAGGATTGTACGATGATATGAACGAAACGAGGATGAAAGGAGACCAGAAAAGAGACATCTTGTTTCGACCGATAGAGCAACAATCACCACAAATTATATACATCACGCTTGAATTCCCCGAATGGATAGCCAGAGGTGTAAAGAATAGGGCATGGGCAGCCGTCACCTCCTTCTGCGAAGCAGTAATGCTCGCGAAGGAGGAGGCGGGACGGTTGAGGGAAAGGCACGTTTCGCGCCCTCTCGCCCCTAGCCGCCGCAGGAGACGCCCAGGGCGTCGGGAATCCCGGGCGGATTTTCGGCCACCGTAGGCGCGGGCTTGCGGACGGTGAGCAATGGGTAGCTCACCGTCCGGTAAGGACCAGGCCCGGGTCGACGGCGCGTCGTATTCCACGCGCGCCTCAAAGAGATGTCGTCAGCACAAAGTAGGGGTCCACTAGGGCCGATGCCTGCCGGGGTCGCGGGAAGGTACTTATGGGTCACCGAGGCCCCCGCAACACAGGCAACAGGAAGGAATACGGGTGGGTTTTAGTCAGTAAGAGTCTGACACACCCTCCCGCTCCGCCCAGAGCGGGAGAAGTTATTTGATGATTTCCCACCCTCAAAAAAAAAAAAAAAAAGAGGTGTAAAGAATACCTACCTATATTTCGCCAGTTATCATACAAGTCTCTTATAGTCCATTTAAGTACCTCTCAAGGTCAACTACGAGATGCCATACCTAAAAAAAAACATAAAAGTCTCTGTAGTAGCTATGCCGGGCAAAAGACAGGAAAATTTTGTAATTTAAAACATAATATTTACACCGAATGTTACGGTCATTGTAACACCCTATCGCAGGAGCTATCTTCATGTAATTTATGTGAAAATAAACGTATCTCCCAACAAGTAGCACTTTCGTCGACTCTATCGGTGCTCAGTAAAAAGCCGCGCGATAGAGTCGCACGTGCGCGCGCGCTTCGTAAATAATATCAGATAACGACTCTACATAACACTGCAAGCTCTTTAATTCTTACCAAACAATGTTGTGTAGTTTCTAAGAGATGATAAATACATACAAAAGTCTGGTAAGGCTTGGTTTGTAAGCTGAGTATTTGACATGATGACTCTTACTTTATAACCAACTGCGTGACAGCAAAGGTTTTTGGTCCCGATCCTCGGTCGTAGCAGGTAGATTTCGATATTACCCGCTTCAGATCATTTTCCAGGAGTTTTCTGATATCATATTTTCTATTCTACTTTACAGAACAACATATTTGTCGTTCGTGCGGACATCAAACTACATATTATTTAGTAACCCACCCCTTAGTATGAACATCCTAGATCTTTCCACCACCCAGGCTAGATCTTTCCACCACCCAGGCTAGATCTTTCCACCACCCAGGCTAGATCTTTCCACCACCCAGGCTAGATCTTTCCACCACCCAGGCTAGATCTTTCCACCACCCAGGCTAGATCTTTCCACCACCCAGGCTAGATCTTTCCACCACCCAGGCTAGATCTTTCCACCACCCAGGCTAGATCTTTCCACCACCCAGGCTAGATCTTTCCACCACCCAGGCTAGATCTTTCCACCACCCAGGCTAGATCTTTCCACCACCCAGGCTAGATCTTTCCACCACCCAGGCTAGATCTTTCCACCACCCAGGCTAGATCTTTCCACCACCCAGGCTAGATCTTTCCACCACCCAGGCTAGATCTTTCCACCACCCAGGCTAGATCTTTCCACCACCCAGGCTAGATCTTTCCACCACCCAGGCTAGATCTTTCCACCACCCAGGCTAGATCTTTCCACCACCCAGGCTAGATCTTTCCACCACCCAGGCTAGATCTTTCCACCACCCAGGCTAGATCTTTCCACCACCCAGGCTAGTTTTTAGAACGAAACATTGTAACAACTATCATGAACCTCTAGGAACTATTTCTACACAAAAAGCTGAGCTATTTTCGCTCCGCTTTACATTTCATGTAAGGTCTCCGACCACATGCCCAGACCCGTTCACCGACTCTAACCATAAACTCGATGGGAAACGCAGACATTATAACATGATGCGGGCGAAACCGCAGCACAAGCTATGTTGTACCTGTTTCTAAGCTCTATTTCAATCCAATTTTATAAAATGTAAACAAATGCATAACGGGTACACGGGTAATTAACTCGACCGTGGTCCCCGAGCATGGCTTTAGAATGAGTTATCATTGTATGCATATATTAATTTAATTTTTAATATCCGTAAAAATGTTTCTCATCTAAAAAGTGAGGTTATTGAATAAACTTTGAAAGAAAAAAAAAACTTAGCAAATGCGGTTTTTTTTTCAATTTAGTAGTCTCTTTGATCAAAGAAATATTGTTGCAAGAAGTGGTGTAATATCAATTTGAAACCTTCGGAACACAAGATGAATGATTTTCCTTTAGAACTATGGAAGAAAACTAATTTATACAATGCTTCGGAATAGACAGTATTTACATCATAACACGATGCGAGCCAAACCGCAGGCTAAGCTATGTTGTTCCTAGTACGCTTATTAAAAGCTCTCTGTATGCGCAGGAGTCGAGCGGTGCGCTTTCATGTTTTCTAAGGAAATGTTTGAACGTTATTGTTTGAAGTTTTAAACAATAGTTTGTTAGTTTTAATAGTTCTAGGTATTTGAGATTTAGGTGAGAAGGCTTTGATATTTAAATTGCCTTTTCACTTGTAAGGCTTGGTATTAATTGACTGTTGGGTGTCCAAGACAGTTAAATCGTTTCTTTGGGTCTCGTCGAGCTGCATTACCTCGGCACTTTTCTGATTGTGGCCACTGTTGATTCTAACCCAGAACCATGGCAGGCAATAATGATTGTTGAGAATTTTAGGTTTTAGAATTTTTATTAAGAAGGCGTCCATAGTATAAAGACGATGTACAAACGTGATGAGGCAAAAGCTGCGGTTTATGCCCTAGCAGTTTTTATTACTTTAGTATCTCAAAGATACTTAAGGAAGATTTTCTTTTCAAGAAAGAAGAACTAAAAATAAAAGTCAGAGTACTGATCACGTAGTACGAACTAATAGCCAAACCACAATTTTAAAACATTTTAACTTAAAACTTAGTAGAACTCAATCAACTATCTTTCCTGTCTATCCACTAGGCATAGGTAGTCGAGGCATCTGCCGGTTCACGGCTAATGGTCGCGCCCCTCGGGGGTCGCGCCAATCGCGGCCATTCCACGAACACATGACATTTCACATTGCGATCGAGTAAAAGACTCTTACACACAGGCGCGACACGCGACGCGACACAAAGGCACCGCTTGTAGTGCTACACTCGGTGCCTTTCTGTCGCGTCGCGTGTCGCGCCTGTTTGTAGGAGCCTTAACACTGCAAATGCGATACTTTGCAAAGCCTTTTACGGAAATATGTTGTCTGCTACCTTGTTAATGTTCTGTCCTAACTTCTAATAGAGGATCCATACGGGTTTGAGAGGACTGTAGTGTGGTAACGTGGTGGGTGCCTGAGACAGTTCATTTTAAAGAAAAGTTGATCATACGGTCATTTCCAATCACAGCACAGGAGGTTCACAAGTCACGACTAGTCATTAATAACTATTTCTCCTTTCATAGATCATTGTAGTTGTCGGCGGAAATGGCAGTCAATAAAGATTAACAAGAAGTTGTGGTCTCGTAAAACAACAACAAGTTTTTCTCCATCTTATTTAGTAATGATCGTAAAGTTTACCTAAACAAACACTCCGATACTTAATATTTCCATCACGCTTGGATCGATCCACGCTCATAACATATTTTTTATCACGTCGCCTTCACCCACGCTACTTGATCACGTAAACCGACACACGTGACGATGTCGTTGATACACTATATCGATTGAAGGACTTTTATCCTGAAGTTGAATATGTAATCTGATCTTACCTTGTTTCCCGCATATTAAAAACCCCTGTTTTTTAAGAAACAGTCTCTGATCCGAATATCGTCGTTTGCGCTAGAATGCCTCACAAATCACACTGTATAACTATGCTTTATTTGAACCGGAGTCTTTCTATACTGTAATACAGTAATTCGGGGTTGCTAATGTTGCTATATTATTATTCCTGCTAATTTGGTGTAATTAACAGTCAAATATTAATTTGGTACTCTTTTACAGTGCTTAATGTATGGAAAGGGTGGCCTTTTATAACCGGAACGAAACAGGATTTAGGAAGGTTCAGCTTATCTCTTAAAAGCTAAGTAATTTCTTTTCAGAATCATCACAAGTTTAGCAAATCGCTTAATTATCAAATCAATGGTGCCGATTCCCTTGTTCACAAACTAAACTAAATTTAAGTTCAGTGCATCTTTTTCTTTGTATTTCATTAAGAAGAGGACAGAAGATAAATTTTAGTTTAGTCCTGTCAAATTAATCAGCGCCTCCATACAAGTTTAGACGTGATTAAAAACTTGCCTACTAAAATTACGTCAATTTACGTCAAGCGCTGATTAATTTGACAGGACTTAACTAAAATTTATTATCTGTCCGTTTCTTAATGAACTAAAAAGAAAAAGATGCACTGAACTTAAATTTAGTTTAAGTTTGTGAACAAGGGAATCGGCACCAGTGTCAAATTATCAAAATTCTTAAAACCTTTCAAATCAGTTTCCTTAACATTCTCTGAATAACATCGTCTTCCAATAACATATAAAAGATCGCACGCCGGGGATATAGTCGTGGTCCCCCGCTGCGCACTGATCGCGGCTCATAAGCCTACTAATTACCTAATTAATAAAAACGTTTAATTAATTCAGACATAATCCGCGTTAGCTCAATTAGTGGTGCTGCCTGCGGTAGCTTTGAAATAAGGCTGGGTTCAGGTGGAGCGATTTTATAGAATAGAAATATTATGAATGAAATTGTATCTTCTGTGATTTGAGAAGAATTAATCAAGGACAGCTAATGAGACTTGATTTTCTATTGTTTGACACCAAATCGGGTACGCGCCAGGCTTAATGAGTTTCACTAAGAGAATGGCTGGTGAAAAGCTTAACATTAATCAAAATTGATTTTATCAAACTATCACTTATGTCAGCAAGAGTAATAATGATGTCTTAATATTGTCGATTTATGTGTTGTTCCACTTTTGGCTTAATATGCTATTGTTATTCAGTTGTACTCACCTACTCCCACGTATTTTCGCAAGTCCTAATGTTGACTAAGAGAAAGGGTTTATATTGTAATAACTGTAATAAGTAGGTCCGAGATAATGACAGGCTGACGTTTGTAGCAAGAAAGTCAGTGTGAAGAGTTAGGCAACATTCGGTGTTAAGCATTAAGTTCTCATTCATGTTCATGAGCAGTATCATTGCAAATGGAATGTCTCTTCTTCCCGATGCTCCTGTGTTGTTGATTTGAGCCCCGAAAGTTCGTGCATCTGAACAAAGCTTTACATCTGCTGTGATTTCTTAAACAGCATTATTACTAAGCGGATTACATACTGTTTGTAATATAAAAACATTTCAATTGCTTTGCGAAGTATATTCTTTATTTAATCGCAGTGCGTGGCGTAGTTATATTTAAATTAATAATATACTGGTCTATAAGGCAATCCCTCGTGATCACGATTTTTGGCTTTGGGTTTATTTCTCGAAATGTGTTAGTAGGTTTCTAAACTAAGCCTTAGAAAGTAATGCTAGGAAAATATCGTCCTTCCAAATCACAATAACCGCTATACTATAAAATAAGCGGCTAGATATTTAATCACAACCTTAGATGCGATGAAATGCGGCTGCCATCGAATGCAGGTAGCGATGAATACCGTGCCAAGGAATACTTCCTACGCCTACGTGCTTCAGTTAGCAATTTACAACCATAAACAAACAATATCACGCTCAAACAAGCCGCGCCGAGCCGAGATTACAGGCAGATCTGAGATATCTACCGATCTGTTATTACTTAACAATTACAACTTCGAGCAGCACATACATTACACTGTGTTGCATGCAAATTGCAGGGGAACTGATTAAGGGCTAGCTGGACACGCCCTCTACATGTATTGCTCGGCTAACACGGGCCTGATGTGTACAGGATTATTGACGAGGATTATCCACAAGTGGCGAATCACCTTGCTGACTGGTCAATACTTCTACCACGTCGTGTGCTATTATCGTATTGTTTACACTAGGTACGATGCCATGTGAGCGAAGTGGCCTTTAGTGGAAAAGGTTTTCGAAAACTAAAGGAACGATGGAACCTCATGAGTCATGACAATATCCCTATTGACAGTACGTACTACGTTTCTTTCTCTGGGGCCCACATTGTACAATTAGCGACAGCAGTCGATGAACACTTCAGTTTTTATTAATCTTAATTATTGAGCTAGCTTAATTAGCATCGGAACTCTTTTAATAATATTAAAAGAATTTTAACTCTAAGCTATCGTGTTAAATGCTGAAATACAATGTATGTATGAAAGTAGCAGTGTTAATCATCTTTTGTTGCCCCTGACCGTAGTTACCAATAGCTTTGACCCTATTCCTACACACCACGGTGCTGGTGGGCTATCCCTCCATTTAATACTCAAATATTAACCCAACTTATACGCCTGTCATCACAATTCCCGAAGACCTTAATCTTTGCTTACCTATTATCAGTAGCTATGATTGTAATTAATTTGACAGCTACTGTCAACAGTGGCACGGAAAACCCTCGGAATGAAAGGTAACCTGAGAGGTGTCTGAAGTGACGCGCCGACCACCTGGGTGGCCAGATTAGTTACCTGATAACGAAGAAAATGGGTTGTTAATTAACTGTTTTGGTAATTAGGTGTTTATGATTATTGGGTGACCTATCCAAAAGATCCGAAGTTCCGGTTTCTGATATAGTTACTATGCTTAGGAACAGCAATACTACAAGAAAACTTTCAAACTACAAGTTTCTGATATTCCCTCATCCAAAAAAGATAGCTAACAATTTGGCAGCTAGTATCAAAAGGAAAATCGCATTTTTTATTAATTTCTAGTACATATAAGCTGTCGAACAAAACTTCACGACACGATCTTTGCATTGTAACATTTTTTTTAATAAGCAGATTAATACGACCATAGACCTTGACATTTTTGGGAGACAAAACCCTCAGTGTCAAGGCGGTTTAATCATGAACACTTTGTTAAGACAATTTGATGGTTGTCTCTGTAAGTGACGTACTTTCTAAAGGAAAGTGTTTTATGGTTTTCTTTAACATTTCTATTTATGGTGCTGTGTTGTCTATGATTCTAATCTTTATGGTATGTTTTCGTTCATTAATATCTTTTAATTGATCGTTGATTGGCCTTTGATGTTTATAAAGCCGCTTTGGTTAAAGTATGAATCTGTGGGCTAAATAACTAGAAAGATTTACTTGCAAGATCGATGATAAGTTTACGGGAGGAAGTTGCAGTTAAGGTTTGCTAAATACTTGCCCGGACAGGCACAGCCGGGTGGCAAAATCGAATATATGCTCGGGCAAAAGACGCTTGACTTAGCTCGAATTGTGCCGAGCCGACCCGATCCTAATTCAGTAAGGGTAGATGCCTAACGAAGTTTGCCGATCGGCACGAGCCGCATGAAAGCCAAATATTACGTAGTGATTGCTTCGGGTCGGCTTTGTTGTTCATTTATTATTGCCGAATAAAATGTGCCGCACCGAACAAGTGTGTACATATTTTGCTCAATACGTTTCAATAGGTAGAGTTAAGGCCGATCGTATCCGATGGTGACGTATTATTAAACAATGACCTTACAAGTTGCAATTATAACCATAAACTACGAAATTGTATTTTTCGACACATTTAATAATAACGCCTGTGAGATTTTTTGTATATTTTTTAAACTTTGAACTATTATATTATATTTATTGATATGTTTCAGAACATTTAAGTGGTAGGTTATTATATTGATATTTAACCTTCGATCACATATAATAGCACATTTAGCTCAACGTGAAATCTTTTATCGCTCATGTAGTCATGAAATAACTTAAATTTATTACTATTTGACGACCACCATCTTCAGAGATTGTCTATGGAAAAATATATTATTTATGAATGAGAAAGTATCATTATACTAATGTTATATAGTGTTTAGCATAACAATAGGCTTCGATTATGGATAGAAATATTATTTTTTTAGCTACGTGGAAACATTGCAAGCTAATTTGTTTTTGTATGTGCTGAATTAGAATTTCTATCAATGTTAAGCATAAAAATAATGCCTATTTACTTCATTCCCACATGTTGCGATTTCCAAAACCAAAATAATAATAAACCACTTTTTTATTTCAAATCAAAGAGGCAGCCTACTTTGCCTTTGACCTTGTTGTTTCTATTCCATGTATAAACGAATTGCTGTAATAAAGTAGTTGTAGTATAAAAAACTGGTGACCTTACTGATAAGAGTAAATACAGGGGGGTAACCATCACCATAGCATAGCAGTATTATTTCAATATTATTTCAGCGTGAGAAAGAGATGGAGCTATAAGTCCTGTACAACTCCATCACTTTCCCACCGTGAAGTAATATTATAATAATAATACTGCTATAAGAGGTGATGGTTACCCCGCAGGCCTATTTCTCATGCCACTGTAACTGCTAAAGTGATTGACGGTTTTGTGTGTTAGTGATTACATTTTTGCAGGTATCCCTCGGAGGATCTTATCTGCTTCACCGGGCTTCGGTGGGGCCAGAAGGAGGCCCTTCTATTCAACTATTTAATTATGTTGTATAGGTAGCACAGCTAAGGGCGTCCCATAGTGGGACTCGAACCTAGGCTTAGGGCGCTACCGGTTACTGAGCAAGTGGGGACTTGACGAATCTGTGAGTTATTATTAGGGACATCGATTATATTATCTTGCACCGCGCGGGCGGGCGGGTTCAAGGGACGGGGGGAGTAAATTGTTACTCTACTTAGTGGAGGTACTCGCAGTCAAGTACGGGATGTCGGTGTGTAGTGTTTTTTGCGAGCTAACTTTACAGTCTCTTGGAAGAGAGTGATGTCGTCGTCTTTGTCTGTTAATGCATGTTTGGGACGTCGAGTGCGTGATATGTGTGAGGGTGTGTAGTTGGCAGCTGCTGCCACTAGTGGGTTGGTGTGTGTGGTAGCAGAGACGTAGTTGACGGTTTGCTAAACGCACAGTTAAATAGATCGGTAACACTGCACGATAATCAGTTCGGGTTTCGTCCACGGCTGTCCACTGAAAGTGCTATATTGTGTCTTAGGCATACCGTCAGATACTACACGGACCGTAAAACACCCGTGTATGCGTGCTTCCTTGATTTGTCTAAGGCTTTCGACCTTGTAGTATATGACCTGCTATGGAACAAGCTGTGGAGCATATGTAGATTTGCCGCCGCATACAAGAGGTCGGACATAGAATTAAAAATTGAAAAAGTATTTAATTGAAAAAAATGAAATTTACAGTTGCATTACTCTATTATGGAACTACAAAAAATGTTACCACAATTTTTTTATTTGACCAGTACTTTATGAGCAATTCGATGAAAACTGTTATTTTTCTATGGAAATGGTCACAAATATGTCTGTATCTCATGATTCCCTCCTTGTTTCGATTTGCGGTTTTCACTACTGTTATTTACCCATTTTATGCCACATTTTCTTCAAGGACACATGGTGCCCCCAGCGACCTGCTTCCGAGATATTTTGCTTTTAGTAACTATACTTTTTATTGTATAACTGATGAAATGGAGGTACATTAAGTATATTCATTACTGAGAATAAGTCATCCCTAAGTAGTTCCTTAAATAACAGGTGCATTTGCGATTACTTTAATGACTTATGAACGCTTCTGTTGCCATACAACAAAAGCGTTAATGAGTCCTTAAGTAAAGATTACCAGTACTTGCTTAATCTAATTAGTTATTGTAATTACTATGTTAACAGCCCTTAATCTCTGCATTGTGATTGGATAATGTCATCATTAGCTTAGTAATGACTGAGTCGATTTTACAATAACACATCGAAAAGAAATGGAGTTTTATGATCAATAAGAAAATATGTAGGTATAAAAATATTTTTTATTTAAATAATATAACACTGTAAAAATAATTTAAAAATAAAACAACTATGTACCCTAAAACAAACTAAAAAATTAAACAACTACTAAGAACTAAATTATAATAGAAAATTAATTAATTAACACGACCATTTAGTTACTAACAACAATAGAAAAGAAAGAAAAAAAAAAACATTTATTGGCCGATGGGTGGCATAACACAAAACAAAAAAAGAACAGAATAAAAAAAAATACACAAAAACAAGAAATTAACAAAGAAACTGCTTGTTAATAATAATATTAGGTACTATAAGACTTAAACTATATTTTCTTCATCTTCATCAATAACGACATCATGATCATTATTATCGTCATCATCTTCTTCAACGTCACTACATGCAGCAAGTGTATCAGTTGAAACGTCAATGAACTCCAATTCACTCTGATCAACTATGAGTAAATCGTCTAGTTCACTAAATGAAGACTTTTTGGCTTTATTTATCATCTTCGGTCGTAAGCTGGTGAGAAGAGGATCGGAAGATAATAGCAGATTATGAAGAATGTCTTCATTAGTGGCGATGCTACTATGCTTTCGTGTATGATATTCTCTAAATTTACGAAAATCCTTGTTTCTTGCTTCAGATGCTTCTTCAGACAAAAAACCTATAGGTACTACTGATAAGTGGTCCACTATCTGTGATCCATGAATCAGCAATTTGTGTAAACTTGCTGGCATGTTATACCATGGATATAATTCCACGAATAAATTTGCTGTTTCATCACAATATAATTTAAATTTTTGGACTTGAATTTTTTCGCCTGAGGAAATGCATTGCAAAATAACGGCGAGTCTTCTAATTAAATTAACGTCTAATTTAGTAATTTCCGCAGTCGTTTCAGGGTTTGCAAAACCTTCTTGCAGCATTTCCAGTGTTTGTATTGCCACTACCCTGCTTAACAACGTCTAGAAGTAAGCCTGTGCTTCTCCGGAAAGCTTCTTGAATGGCTTCTTTCTTATCTTTAACTTTTTTTTTATTTTCGTCACCTTTTGCTTGCCATGATTTTATGTCCATTCTGTAAGCAATGTGTAATAAATACTCCATAGACCGAATCCAAGCATGCAATGAACTAAATCCATGCTTGTATAAATCTGTATTCACGGGTTTAGCTCTCACTTCTTCCAAGTTATTCATTTCGCTTGGGCGAGCTTTGCACAAATCACACACTGCTGCCGATGTACCAGATATGATTGAATGTACCTTACCATCAATCATGGTTAGCCATAGATTGTGAGTAACAGTAGCATTGCCGCAATCAGTCGGGTTCAGTTCACGAATCTCGGTCTCAAATATTTCCATTTCAGCCTTAACATTCGCTTCCGTTTCTTTCATAAATGTAAATGAAATCGGGCGACAATATGTGGTTGACGATGGCCGATCATTCTGCCACAATATACTTCCACTAGAAGTCACTAACTTAAGCGGTACAAGACTTGCCATAAATACACTGGATAAGTCTTGTTCACTTGTTGTTGTCGTTTGATGGTAAATGCTTTGACTTGAAGCTCCATCAAAACCCCATTTACTGTGATGCACAAGTGGTTCACCAGCATCAAAATTTTATTTGCGGAAGTTTCTGTCACAGTTATGTCTTCTTTTGCCGGGTAGCATTTAAGCTTTTCTTTAACTAACAAGTAGTAGCTTGGGTATTTCGCATGACCTTCTTTTAAACTAAAGTCCTGAAGTGTGATGTAACGCCACTTGGATAACTGCAAGTAAACGTAAAGAGCAAGTGCTTTGTGAGTAGGAACTTCACGAAGCGAAGGATTCTGCTTAGTTTCCAGGACATTTAAAACTGTTGAGACGTGTTCAGGATTTTCCAGCAAATTTTTCATTATTCTGGCCATATCATTTTTTCCGGCAGACTTAAGTATACTTTCAACAGTATGCAAAAGCTCATCCGGACGACTGCAACTAGCAACATTTTCATTAACACGTCTTTTTTTGTGTCTAGTCGATAAATCTTCAAAGCGTTTGCGAGGAGATGTATATGTTGAAGTGGATGCATCTGATTTTGATGGACTGACTACCTCTTCTGCCTCATTTTCATTTGCTTCTTCAGTGTCAACAACATTTTCTTTAAAGCAATCTGGCCAAACGATATCGGAATTTAACCACTCTCCGTTCTTGTTAATGAACCTGTCGACTGTCCTTCTTGATTGCACCCATTTGGTGTAAACCCTATAGCAAAATCGTCGACACCAGTTCTTGAGATCCGTCACATCACTTTCACTTAACTGGACGTTAGTACTCGACTTCAATGTGTTAAATAAATTGTCATAGTCACGAAGATCTTTATGATTACGAAGAGCAACGTAAAGATCTAGATAAGTAGAAAACCCACGGAAAGCCATAATGACAACACTTGATAGAAGTTATAATTACAACTGAATTACATTTGCTAAACACACTCAAATATATAGGGCAGCAAGTAGGCAACTAGCAATGAATTTGATAAGCTAATGATGACATTAGACAATCACAATGCAGAGATTAAGGGCTGTTAACATAGTAATTACAATAACTAATTAGATTAAGCAAGTACTGGTAATCTTTACTTAAGGACTCATTAACGCTTTTGTTGTATGGAAACAGAAGCGTTCATAAGTCATTAAAGTAATCGCAAATGCACCTGTTATTTAAGGAACTACTTAGGGATGACTTATTCTCAGTAATGAATATACTTAGTGTACCTCCATTTCATCAGTTATACAATAAAAAGTATAGTTACTAAAAGCAAAATATCTCGGAAGGGGGTCGCTGGGGGCACCATGTGTCCTTGAAGAAAATGTGGCATAAAATGGGTAAATAACAGTAGTGAAAACCGCAAATCGAAACAAGGAGGGAATCATGAGATACAGACATTTTTGTGACCATTTCCATAGAAAAATAACAGTTTTCATCGAATTGCTCATAAAGTACTGGTCAAATAAAAAAATTGTAGTAACATTTTTTGTAGTTCCATAATAGAGTAATGCAACTGTGTATTTCATTTTTTTCAATTAAATACTTTTTCAATTTTTAATTCTATGTCCGACCTCTTGTATGGGGACGATCCACTGTGCGGCGCGTCGTATTCCACGCGCGCCTCAAAGAGATGTCGTCAGCACTATGACGACGTGCCTCAAATTTTGACGACGTAAATAACGCCCTATTGCAGGTCCAAAATTGGTTCACTGCTAATAATTTAGTATTAAATGGGAAAAAAACTAAGTGCATAAGATTTTCTTTACCAAATGTCAAAAGTAGTATTTGTGAGATATTATTGAATCAAGAGAAATTAGAATTCGTCGATAAAACTGTTTTCCTGGGGATTACGCTCGACTCAAGGCTTCAATGGGGGCCTCATTTAACTTCCCTTGCAGGACGGCTAAGTTCAGCAGCATATGCTGTGAGAAAAATCCGTCAATTTACTGATGTAGATACCGCACGGCTAGTATATTTTAGTTACTTTCATAGTATTATGTCGTACGGTATTTTACTATGGGGACGGGCTGCAGACATCGAGTCTATTTTTATTCTGCAGAAAAGAGCCATCAGAGCCATATATGGCCTACGCAGGTGCGACTCTCTAAGGGAACTGTTTAAAGAAATTAACATCATGACGGTACCTTGTCAATATATCTATGAAAACATCATGTACGTAAGGAAAAATCTACATCTTTCTAGTAAAAGAGGTGAAAGACACAATTATATCACTAGAAATAGGGACCAATTAGTTCAACCAGGTTTCAGACTGGCTAAAGTAGACTCATCTTTCATGGGGTACTGTTTAAAATGTTACAATAAAATACCTCCCCACATACTTCAACTGAATGAAACAAAATTTAAATCTAGTATAAAACGCACACTATGTAGCCAAGCATATTATAAATTGGGGGATTACATTGCTGATAAAAATGCTTGGCTCAACGCTGGTCCTGCTCCACAAGGGCGCAAAAACTAATTGATCAGGTATTGAAAATAGTGTTGGAGCTGCTGAAGATTTTAAAAACTCTCTTTGCATTGTATAAATTCAATCTCTTAGTATTGTATAGCTGCACAGCACATTGTTATGTGAGTACTATGCACTATAAAGCTGCCATTTACTGGATACGTCTTTCATTGACTTGAATGTGCCCTGGTGGCTGGGAGTATGTCGTGCTCACTCTAATGTCTCGCTGATGGTGGCGCGTGTGTTGGATCATTTAGCTCCCTTCAAAATGGTTGAGCTGAATGGTGCTGATCCACGCGTCATGTTCGTGAACGGGCGCCGTCAGTAGAGACTGGTCATCTCTTAGCTGCCACGGCTTATTTTAACTTTAGTTTTTGAATTGCTTTTGTTTTTGTTGTAATCTTTTTATTACGGACGCTTTTACGTTTTGCATCGTTCTCACATGTATAATTTCAAAATGAATGATGTAAACAATATTTTGTAACCATAATACGTTGATTTAAAAGAGTGTCCTTGGAGTTTCTTGCCCTTTCTTCTCCATAGGTACCTACTACGCTTTGGAATGGGCAACTAGCTTCATCTTTCTGACTGACTGACCGAACCCTTGACAATTCAAAAGTGCCTGTAATTGGTTTATTTGAAATAAATGCTTTGAGTTTGAGTTTGAGTTTATGTAGGGGTCCACTAGGGCCGATGCCTGCCGGGGTCGCGGGAAGGTACTAATGGATCACCGAGGCCCCTGGCAACACAGGCAACAGGAAGGAATACAACACACCCTCCCGCTCCGCCCAGAGTGGGAGAAGATATTTGATGATTTCCCATCCAAAAAAAAAAGGGTGACTTAACATCTCCTACCCTGTTTAATTTATACATTAACGGACTGATCGTGGCGCTCAGCAGCCAGCATGTTGGCTGTCACATTGACGGTACTTGTGTCAATAATCTAAGTTATGTATGTTGTAGTTATGTGTGTGTATCTAAGTAGTTCAGTCACATGCAAGTAGACCATAATAATGTTGATGGTATTTTATTATGTTCAAAAATAAAAGTAGTTTCTTGTAAAAAGATGATCAAACGTCAAGTCTTGCGTCATTTTAAGGAAAACTTGTTGCGAATATTAGGGATTTTCGTGAACGGCCCCTTTGCACTCCGGCACGTAAAGAAATAAAAAAAAGACCAGCCAAGTGCGTGTAGGACCACGCACAATGATGGGTTCCGCTATCCTAAAACAAACTTAACATTGTAGTTAAAAAACACGCTGTCCCATATATCGATTTACGTCACGGTCAATTCTCCAACTGCAAATTTAAGTTGGTCGACTATTACTCGTTAACTTGTAAAGCCTATTGGGCACTTGACTCTATCAAAAATGAGCACTTTAAAGCTTAATATTACACAAACAGATCCCTGAATCAAAAAAATGGTACCAAAAATATTTTTCCAGATTTTATTTTACCATTTTGTCGCCGTGATTAATATGTATACATATGCTAAATTATAGCTTTCTAGTATTAAGAGTCCTTGAGCTAAAGCGTGGACATGGCGAAACCTTGTTTACTACGGAACCCTAAAAACAAACATTACAAATACCCATGTCACACTACTCCTTCTCGTTAATACAGGCATGTCAACACAACACTTTTTTATCTTACGTTTTGCATATGAAAGTGTGCTAATCTGCAAGATGCATGGAGTGAGAGGTGTCACAGCTGTGCAGGCGCCGCGCGGAGCTCTTATTGATGGCCGCCGTACTTTAAACACTTACAATTAATTGCGACACGATATTATCTCGGGTTTTGGTTCGTTTTATTTATGAGACGATAAAGCTTAAGTTTTGGGATGTTTCGGATTCTTTCTATGGTATTTTTAGGGTTCCATATTCAACAAGGAACCCTTATAATTTTGCCATGTCCGTCCGTCTGTGGGCTTTAGCTTAGAGAGGGTAGGCATGGGTATGCATATTAATAACGCCGACGAAGTGTAAAAATAATCTCTTGAAAAAAAAATGAGTTTAGGATACCTTTGCTCGTAATGTGGGGATGATATATTTTTTCTCGTCTGTCCCATGGCGTGGGGTATCGTTGGAAAGGCCGTTCAAAAATATTGCGAGTCTGTGAACACCATTTTCGTGCGTTATATTAAGCTTTAATGTTAGATTCTTGAGAATTCTTGTTAGAGTCAAGTGTCCAGCCCCCGCCAGCCAGCTAAACGAAATTCCAAGAAAAGTATCACAGCTAAGCAGGCTTTACAAGTTAACTAGTAATAATTGACCAACTTAGATTTGCAGTTGGAGAATTGACCGTGGCATATATCGGTATAAGGAGGAACATGTTTGTTTTTGGGATAAATTCATCCCAGCTTTGGAACCCTTCTTTGTGCGGGGACGGACACGCAATTGGCAGGTTTTTTTTAGAGCAGCTGATTTACACGGCTGAGGGAAACGTCGTCCACGTTATAGACTGAACGCCCTGAGATGATAGAAGTGTTACAGGTGTTATTTAAGGGTCGGGTAATCGCCGTTGACCTTGACCATACAAATTGTCGTCGCGCTCACGCGCTGCGTGCGGTTTCATAGGGAACATGCATTCTGTCTGATAAGTCTGTTCATTACAAAGAAATCATGAACATATCTTAAGAAGTTTGAAAGTAAAATCGTTTTTTGATGCTTGCTTTTTTATTTTTTATGCATTACTTCCTGAATTTATTTCATAAAGTATTTTACTACAATACTTAAATATACACTTATAGAATTGAAGTGTACACATTTGTTTGCGTAACTTACTGGCATTATATAAAGGCGTACTAACAGATTTAAAAGTCACTAAAGTCATATATCTGCGCCTTAACTTTTTCTGATCTAATAAAAAGGTGGTTACCAAAAGTTATGAGTTTCATATTACATTTATTTCTATCGCTACTTGTACGAATTTTATTAGGTATTCTCTTGATACATGGCCAAGTGATATAAAAAAGCTTGTTACCGCAACGAGTAATAGCAGCGCTTAGGTACCTACAAGTTTTTTTACCAAAGCCAGAATAGAAACATATAACCAATGCTTTAATATTATTGCAATAACTCAGCCACCATTAAAATAAATAATCGTTCTGTCCATATAATCGATGTTCCTCCTCAGTTTAAAGAAATAATAATAAAATTGACGTTTATGCCCAAATAAAACATAAATAATGGTATTTTGGAACTGGATTATGGATTGTGAAATATTTCTACTTGTCTGAGTATTTTAGCAATTAATTTTGAACATTGATTAAATAAATATGCATTCAATTGTCTGTCTGTTGTCGTTGTTTAGCTCTAATGACCCGAGGAACTGAACAATATAAAGAAGGCGAAGACAAAGACAGCCTGGATGTTTTTTTTAAATCTATATATATATATGTTTAAATGAATTGAAAGTCTCACAAAAACTCGAAAACGACAAAACCGATTTGCCTAATTTTGGTTCTGAAATATTTGTAGAAGTCCAAGGAAGGTTTAAAAGGTGAGAAAATATAAAGAAATTGCAATGAACGTTGTAAAAAACTAGTAACTATGAACCTATCAAAAAGTATTAGGGTTGCATGAATTCACGATAGTATTTCTGTCATTATCCACGATAGGATTTGGATGAAATAGGGTAGGTAGGTTATTATAGATACTTAGTGCTACGTGCGAAGCCGGGGCGGGTAAAGCTAGTCGTCCATAAAAAATAAAATGACAAGAGCGCCTTGCTCGACAAGGGGCAGTAGCTTTCAAAGCGTTTCGAATTTCTACAACAACTTTCAACAGAATTGACTTATGCGTTGCGGTAGCTTATGTCAACCTTTTTGAACTTTTTTCAATATTTTTGACTTTTCAATTACCGTTATCGCTGATAGAATTTCACTTTGTCTAGCTGTGGTCTAGGAAGTATGGTGGTATTTATGCAATCTAGTCATAGTATCTACTGTTTGTATGCACGACCTTACTGCAACTTAGTCCTATAAGCTAAATATTAAAGAAGCGATTTTCGAAAAGCACAATTTCATTACCTACTTCTCTTTTAGATTTTTTTATCATCTCTAGCACATACTAAGGTACATTAAAAAGTAGATTCATGTTTCCAGATAAGACAGAAAAGTAGTTTCGTGTCTAGACATTTTGGCCAAGCTGTAAATAGATGACCAAACTGGTTTATAACTAAAAGTTTTATGTTTTATGGATTTCACCAACACGACGTGATAAATCTCTCGTTCGCGTCCATAAATTATGTTTCGGTCACGCTTTCAAATAGTTATTTTTATTAAATGTTTGTACAACTGTCGTAATACACATGTGAACTTTTGTTGGTCTGTCCAACTGTAAAATCAATTACCTGCATTGTTACTAAAAATGGCGCCAAGACTTTCCTAGCTAAATGTTATGGGAAAATGAAAAATAAATTGATTTGTTTGCAAGTATTTGTACAAGTTACATAGTTTCAACAGGGATTACTTATTATTGCCTTTCTCGTTAGTGCTCTATTACTTCACTAATAGGTACCTACATTAAATAAATAAATAAATAAAGACCCAGTAGTAGGTACCTATCACATAAGCACATCAGGGTTCATCTTCATGGCAAACTACTACACAACTACGACCACCCTAATCATAGGCAATTTGCATGAATTGTCTTTGAGATTAACTTAACTCCGATTTGTTGATCGGCGCAGATGATAAATATTTTTTTCCTTTCGCTTGCAAATAAACACGGAATACGTTCGCGTTGGTATTTCTCGTTAAATAAACTGCGATGTACTTTACTGTAGCATGCCATTTCCCATAACATACGAACACAAAGCATGCGCATTTATCACGGAGCAAATAAAACAAAACCTGTGCCGCCATGCAAAACTATAGAGTTGTCAGCCGGACCGTACCGACGCCGAATTTGAATAACAACACACCAACATAACTCCAACACCACCCCATTTGATAAACTGCCTTATTGTTAGACACATATGGTCCTTGATGAAGGCATTATTATCTCTGTGCTCATACAATGGCATGTTCATGGAGTATAACAAGGATTTTTTGGTTTAGTCAGATTTGGACTTTGCGATCTGGCAAATAAAGTTAAAAGTTATGTGTGAGCATAAGCATGTGCATAAAGTTACTCATATCCTATTTATATTATCGTAGGAAAAGGTAGACATGGGTTTTAAGAATTTAGACATTTCAAAATAAGGGTCATATATTACCGGGACGTTGTCTGTCGTGTACAGATAAAGCCCACCCATCTTCGAAAGAAAGCCATTGAAGTTTATTCCGAAGTAAAGTTTACTTCCTCTCACGGGAACGTGGAAATAACAAAATGAGAAAATCATTGAATAACTATGTCATACTTGTCAGTAACTGCCGCCGCGCCGCGCCATCGCAACTTGTCTATGAGTTAGTAACCGTTTACTTAGTTTATGATCGCCACGTCATCTTCAATCATTGCATTTTCCTGACTTACGGACATTCTACAAGTTGGGGAGAATTTCGTCGTTCTTTCTACTTTGTAAAGCTGTAGTAAGAATTCCCTAGTTTTCTTTAAACTTAAACAGAAACCTGAAAACATGATAAAACTGAATCTTTAAACTTAGTAATTGAATAATCCATGTAGGTATATCTTAACCTAATTTATAGAGTTGTAGAATTACCTATTAGTGACATACACACACACACACAGAACGAAGATCCTTTGTTAAAATGAAATGCAAAATAATATAATATGTAGATGGTGTTCCGAATCGAAAATAAGTTTGTTTAATTGTTACGCTTTCACGCTAAAACGGCTGAACGGATTTGGATAAAATTGGCACATGAGTAGACTATGAGCTGGGTTATGACAAAGCGTACTTTTTATCCCGATATTCCTACGGGATCGAGACTTATGCAGGTGAAACCGCGGGGCGCAGCTAGTAAATAATTAAAGCCTCATTGACTCTGCTGGGCAGCGTTTGGGAAGCTACGCAATATCTTCTCGTCCCACATACCATAGTGTCTCAAGACGAAAGTCTTTGACCAGTGCGTGTTGCCAGTGATGACCTATGGCACTGAAACGTGGTCGCTCACGATGGGCCTTATTAGAAGGCTAATAGTCAACCAAAGGGCAATCGAGAGGGCTATGCTTGAAGTTCCCCTCCGTGATCTAATCAGAACTGAAGAGATCCACAGGAGAACTAAGGTTACCGATATAGCCCGAAGAATTGCCAAACTTAAGTGGCAGAGGGCAGGGCACATTGCTCGCAGAACAGATGGACGATGAGGCTGAAAGGTTCTGAAGTAGCGACCGCGTACCGGAAGACGTAGCGTTGGAAGGCCTCCTACAAGGTGGACCGATGACCTTGTGAAGGCCTCAGGAATTCGCTGGATGTGGCAAGCATAGAACCGATCATAGTGGCGGTGCCTGGGGGAGGCCTATGTCCAGCAGTGGACGTCTTCCGGCTAAAATAATGAAACCGCATTGCTTATAATTTTCAAATTAAATATAAATCTTTATTTCGAACAAAGACTCATGGAGGGTTAGTAACTTTGTCCTTGAAACTAAGTATTACTAAGTATTCCTACCTTTAGTAAACTAAATTAGTAAACTATTAGTAGACTACTACTAGTAAACTAAGTTACTATTAGTGAACTAAGTATTTCTTACCTTTAGTAAAATTTTTGAAAAAATAATTAAAATTAAATTTTAGACTAATTACAAAGATTTTTTAATAAACATAAATTATTGCATAATAAACAGTTCGGTTTTACAAGGGGTCGTTCGACTACTGATGTGTGGAACTTTTAAGACATATTTATAATGCATGGGATGATAAACGCGATGCATTGGGCATCTTTTGTGATTTGTCCAAGGCATTCGATTGCGTTCTTCACGAAACGTTAATCAGGAAACTCTGGCACTACGGGATCCGGAACACCGCTCTGGATCTTCTTACTTCATACTTGAGTAATAGGATTCAGAGCGTTGACGTTAATGGGAAAAGATCTCCCGGATCTATAGTAACAATGGGAGTCCCACAGGGCTCAATTCTTGGTCCTTTCTTATTTCTTATTTACATTAATGATTTGCCATACCTCATAGATAGATAGAATAGATAGAATACTCTTTATTATGTACACCATAAAAATTACAGATACATCCTCATAAAGGATAATCATGATATAGTGTTGTTTGCGGATGACACTTCACTTTTGTTTAAACTTAAACGTCAGCAGCTGGTTACTGACGATGTTAATAGTGCGATCTCAAAAGTAGTTCACTGGTTCAATGTTAATAATTTACTTCTTAATGAAAAAAAAACCAAATGCATTAAGTTTACGCTACCGCACGTTAGGCAGGTGAAGACTAATGTGTTGATAAGGGGCGAAGAATTGAACCCTGAAGATAGCACAGTATTCTTGGGCTTAACTTTGGATGCTAAGCTTCAGTGGGGTCCACATATAGATAAATTTTCGAAAAAGCTAAGCTCCGCAGCATACGCTGTTAGAAAAATTCGTAATTTAACTGATATAGAGACAGCCCGTTTAGTGTACTTTAGCTATTTTCATAGTGTAATGTCGTACGGTATTCTGTTGTGGGGAAATGCCGCTGACATTCAGACTATCTTTGTTTTGCAGAAAAGAGCTGTTCGGTCAATTTATAAATTAAGTCCGAGACACTCTCTCAGAGAGAAATTTAAGGAGATTAATGTAATGACTGTGCCCTCTCAGTATATTTTTGAAAATCTTTTATATGCCCATAAAAATATAAAATTGTTTAAAAAATACAGTGATATCCATAATATAAATACTAGGAACAAACACAAATTTGTTGTACCTACAACAAGGCTCAAGAAAATAGGTGGCTCATTCAGATGTCAATGTATACGTTTTTATATTAAACTTCCAAGCCACGTTCAAGATCTAAGCATTAATAAATTCAAATCATTTATTAAAAGTACGTTGTGCCAGAAAGCCTTTTATACCGTTAAAGATTATATTGAGGACAAAAAGGCTTGGGATTAAGCTGCTCCAATTATTGCATACTGAAACTTTTATTTTATTTATATACCATTTTGACATATTTACTTTGTGGAGTTCAATAAACTGTTTGGAACTTAATATTTACTTGTAAAGTATTATATTTTTTTCAATTATTGTGAATGTGAAGCCTATGTGGGTCATTGTTGTTTTTTTTTTCTCATTTAGTATTAATCATGGTCTGGCAGTTTGAGTAATTTATGCGGCCTACCCAAATGTTCTTTCTTTGGTATTGTTCGTCGAATCGTTGAGCTCCTTAAGTTCTGAGTTGAGCTGCACGATTACTGACAAATGCGTGCACTGACTGGACAGGTCCACTCAATCTGTGTGGTTCTTTCCTCAAAAGGATCATTTTAGACACCGATCTACATGGCCTTCACATGATCTGACCAAGATTATGTCTGGACTTTAAAGGAGACTGTGACCTCTGAGTTTGTTTCCGCCTTTCTTCTCAGAGTAGTCAGATAGGAAACGCCGACCTCATCTAGCTTTATTTTAAAAATATGATTGACGTGTAAAAGTGTTTGTACTAACCTACTTATAGAAAATAAATCATTTATCGTTTATCAGTAAACACCACGATACGGTGATACATGTAACTGACAGCAGTGCATTATACACTTACGTGCCAAAAAATTGGCCAATTGGCTCTCAATTTTGAGAGAAAAATTTAATGAATATTTTACAAGTTATATTACAGATAAAGTTTATGTACACATACCCCATACATTGTTATATTCTTGACAAGATCGACTCAATTCTTCACATGTCAAAAGTAAGTACTTTTGCTCGGAAAATCTGCGTGCATTTGTCATTGAATTTACAAAAACTTCATTTTGTTTATTTCTACTCGTTTATTGGACACTTAACTTTAATTTTTAAGCGATTAAAAAAAGGGTTCTTCATTCAACCTGTATGTTTGTAAGTTCGTGATTTTCTCAAAAACCAATAAATCAGTTTTGATAACTAACGGAACGTAACTGGGACTAACGTAATCTATATACTTTCAGGAAGGTTTTAGTACTACAATATATTAGGTTGATGTTATCTTGTTTAAAATCGAAGAGCTCGGATTGGGTATTTTTTTTGCATACAAATATTTGTATGGACAGTCCAGTCTGTCAACTACCATTTTCAGAACCCAGTTAGGGCTGGCCGTCACTCGTGCCACCCTTGATGCTGCGCGTTTGTGCATTAGTGTATAAAATCAGTCTACACGCGCGCCGCCATTAAAATCCCTGACCCATTGCAACGCCATGGAACGATTGAAGGCACCACCAAGGGCTCCATACGATGCTTCGAAGATTTCTCCCACAAGCTTCAGTGAACCTGTGCTTTTCAAATCTTAGTTTCAAACTCACGACCTGTCACTAGCCTGGTTGGACTAATTCCCGCTTTATAAGCAATCTCTGTCATCTTGAATCTCGTCTAAACACCATACATCATATGATCATTACCGGATACTCCAACAGAGTGAATGTAACGGCAGAGGGCGCGCGCATAACGCTGACATCGGATCAGGTTCAATTAGTTCCGAATTTAACGGATATCGCACTCACTGGAGAACATACGTCAACATATTAAGACGGGTAACATCGCTTTCAAAATATAGCCGCTTAAATAAACAGTTCATTTGAAATACTGCTATCATTCATCAAGCCTTGGTCCAACTTTAGTTTTCGTTGCTATATTAGTTTTGAGCTTATTATGCTTACGGAGGAGGATGATAGATGGTGCCGAATCCCTTGTTGACAAACTAAACTAAATTTAAGTTTAATGCATCTTTTTCTTTCTATTTCATTAAGATAACACACGACACAAAATATTTTTTTTAACCTTTTTTATCATTATTTAAAATATATTTTTTTTTAGGCCTGTCTAATTAATCAGCGCTTGACATAAATTGACGTAATTTTAGTAGGTAAGGTTTTAATCACTACAGTTGTCATAAAATTTCAGGATAAAAGCGTCTACCAATCAGCTACGAAATACACCCTAAAAGATATATTATGTTGGATGCAACATAATAACTTAAATATAAATGTTAGCAAGACAAAATTAATTGAATTTAACTGCTATAATAGCAAACCATTAGCTTTGGATATTCTGTATGGTGAAAAGGTACAGCAAGTGGATCAATTAAATTTTTTAGGAATTCATATAGACAAAAACCTGAATTGGAAAAGCCATGTGGAGCATATAGGTCAAAAATTTGATAGGTTTGTGTTTGCTTTAAAAAAGCTGAGACAAAGTGTGACTGTAGAAGCTGCTCTTGCAGCTTACCATGGTTACGTTTCATCTGTTCTAAGCTATGGACTAATCATGTGGGGTAACTCGACCGATACCGACAGTGTTTTCAAGCTCCAAAAACGCTGCATCCGGGTAAAAAACAGATCATGGTTCTTAGATAGTTGTAAGCCACTCTTTCAAAAAATTAAAAATCTTCCACTGCCCTGTATGTATATTATAGATATCTGCACTTTGACAAAGATCCACATGGATTATTTTAAGCATTATACCGAGGTTATACCACGACAGAAAAGGGCTATGTTTCGCAACCTCTTATATCATCCAATTGGACATAACGATATTTATAAGAAAAATGTGTTCACTAAGTGTATATTAATTTATAATACCATATCAAACAAATTTAAATTGTTGCAGGGTAATCTTTTTAAAACACAATTATCAGAGTGGTTACAAAAAAGTGTTTCTACAGTATTAAGGAATTTTTGGAACATAAAAATATTTGTTCAGAGTATTAATTAATGAATCTATTATAAATTAATTAATGACATTTGTATGTAATAATAATGTGAGATAATAATGTAAGAATGATGTAATAATAATTTACTAATAATAATATAATCTGGATAATAATTATAAATGTATGACATTTAAACATAAATAATTTGCACGCATGCTTGCAGGCAGAATACAATGACTTTAAGGCTGTAAGATCTTCCCTTGTAAACTATGTATTTTCTTGCAAATAAACATTTTGAATTTAATTTAATTGAATTTTGAATTGAATCACGTCTAAACTTGTATGGAGTAGTGACAGGCGCTGATTAATTTGACAGGACTAAACTAAAATTTATCTTCTGTTCTCTTCTTAATGAAATACAAAGGAAAATATGCACAGAACTTAAATTTAGTTTAGTTTGTGAACAAGGGAATCGGTACCATCAGATGTCAGATAAGTAGTCGCTCTATCTAAAATACTAGTATTCAGCTGCGTTCCGTTTAACTGGAAGCCAACCCTGACATAGGGAAAGGACGCCCCTGCTAGGTGGTAGCTAGCTTAAATCATACAGGGGAAAGACAATCAATCGTTTTAAAACAGTGTTATTCAATTGGCTTATAGAAAAATCATTCTATTCTGTGAATGAGTAGGTACTCTTTTAAGTTTAGGTAAACTTAAAAGACATTTTACTATTGTAATTAAAATTTGACAAATGATTGATATTATAAGTTGAATAACCATATGTTCCAATTTTATTATCTTCTTTTATTTAATTAATGTTATCAATTATTTTGCATGCCAGTTTGAGCGAATTGTGTTAGAAACTGTTAAAAAACCCAACCATCTGTATATTTTTTTTATTTTTGTAATGTGTAATCTGGTGTACAATAAAGTATACATAAATAAATAATAAATAAATAAATTTCATTTCGTAAACGAAGCAAAAAGAGTATGTAAGGAGCGTAGCAGGTGGCGTTCTATAGTTTCTGCCTACCCCCATGGGAAGAAGGCGTGAGTTTATATATGTATGTATGTAAATTTCATTTCATTTAACAAGTTGGCTGTGGCAGACTGGATGCGGAAGGCGGATGATCGGGTTTTATGGCGCATCTTGGGAAGAGGGAGATGTTCAACAGTGGACTGCGATGGGCTGAGTTGATTGATTTCATTGAAAGGTGGTCGTCGTACAACAAGAGTAAACATAGCTTTTCATGTTTACGACTTAGAAACATCGTCTGATAACAGTCTCTATCATTCTTTTGAAAACATCTGTTTCAGAAAGGTATAAATACCGGCCGGTATTTATATTTCAGAGTGTTGGTCGCGAACAACCTCATGATTACTTCAAGCCTCTCAAACATACGGCACGTTGTGTCCCAGGCGCGCCTCAAAGAGATGCCGTCAGCACAAGTGTAAGGTAGTGGACCTAGGGCCGATGCCTGCCGGGGTCGCGGGAAGGTACTAAAGTGTTACCGGGGCCCCTGGCAACACGGGCAACTGAAGGAATACGGGTGGGTTAGAGTCAGTAAGAGTCTGACACGCCCTCCCGCTCCGCCCAGAGCGGGCGAAGTTATTTGATGATTTCCCAACCCTAGAAAAAAAAGCCTCTCAAACATGAATTATCAATACTTTCAGTAGTGTCGACTTAACAATTAACGTTATCCACAATATTACAGTTTACGACCAACTCATATTCATAAATAGGCAAATACAGCTCACGACTCCAATTCGTGCCTCGTCCCGTATGTTTCCAATCCCCACAGGTTAACTTTCGAATTCGACTCAATAACGGTCGGTGTGCGCGCGCCGTTTTTGTTTGCAATCGAACAAGTGCGTGTTTTGAACATAACTGTCATGGTGTGAGGCGTGAAAATGACAGCACTCGTGGTATGGTCACGTTATTGATTTAGAGTAAAACAAAGAACTGATTAAAATGTATGTAAATATTTCAGTGTAGTTATAGTGTTTTTGGTCATGTCATTGGTTATAAGAATGTCTCATTTTTACACATCTTATGATGTACGGCAATAATAAAACGGGTTTCTTTCTTTGTTTATATACATGTAGATAGATATACCTAGCGCAATGATAGGGCATTCTCCAAGCATTGCTGAGTTACACCCTTTAGAAATGTTTGATGAAAACAGGAGCATACGATTTACAACGAATACGCAAATTCTTCGGTTGATAGTATGAAGGATTCCCTATAAATCTACTCCGTTATGTCGATGTTCTAAAAAAATTCTTAACCCACTTACATAAGCGCAATTTAACTTGAAAGCCCTACAATTATGTTGTTTGTAAGCCCAGTAGTTGCTAGGGTCAGAGCTCATAAACGTTGAAGTAGTTGGAAGGCTATCACTGCCAAACATCGCTATAGAAGCGTGCGGCTACTGCGGCCTGAAGCTGTTTTATAGAAAAACTCATGTATACTTATAGTTATTTCTCTAAAAGTTTATCAGTGTGGCGTATTAGCTGAAAACTCTACAACAGCTAGTATAACATAATGAAATCTTTTAACGACGGTAACAACTATGTTATAAAACCTGCGCCGGCGCAGTTGTAGATGGGTCGATGTCGATAGCAAGCGCAGTCGATATCGGAAAGTCGCTTTCAAATCAAAGTACAGTAGGAATACTCCAAGAAAATGCGAGCTTAAATTTAGCTCCTACCGCATGAACTCCTGGATATTCACACCTCCTCTCTTGCTACACAGAAAAGAGTGGCGTGCAGTGGTTCTCCACAGAGGGTAGGCCACGCATACTGACACAAAAAAAAACTAATTCGCGCAACATCACAGCGTCGCTCTACATATGATAACCGTCAAAGTAGTCACTATTGATTTATAATATTTGAAAAAAAAAACATTGAAAGTAATCCTGTAAAAATAAAAGTTAAATACAAGAACTCACCACATTACTCAAGGTTCAAAACACGATTTTCTGACGATGCAAATAGAAGAAAGATTCGGCCACCTCAAATATTATAACCTAATGGGTGGGTGATAATTACAGAAAACGTCACTTGCAAGATATCCGAAGTCATGAATTATCATATTTTTGGATAAATTCTCGTAATTCGAGCACACATCTGCCTTTAGACACAACTTGAATTTTATCATTAAACGACAAGTGCGACTAACCTAACCTAACCAACACATTATCGGCGCAAAATTTACAACAGAACACCATTCTTAGGTAAATAAACAAATAATAACACAACAAATAATAACACAACAAATAATATTTACACTACTTTACGTTTCAAAACGAATTACTTATAACTTAATAAGATTTAGAAAAGCAAAACATTCAAGTTCGGATATAATTTGCGTGTCACATGAAACAAGATGGCTTTTCGATAAAAAAACACTACCAATTAAAATTGTATCACTGTCATACCGTGTTCTTCTACAAAAGGGACTACCATATTTTGCCGGATAACACAGTCCAGGGTTGCCGAAACTTATTTTCCTAACTCCCCAAAAACCAAGCGAAATTTCCCAAATATGAGAAGAAAAATATAAGCCGCACGGGTCGATCGATCAGGTTAAGCTACGCTTGCCGCGGTTGGTCCGTGGATGGGTGACCATCTTTGCATACCAAGACCCCTCCGTGCCTCGGAAAGCACGTTAAGCCGTTGGTCCCGACTGTCATTTGTAGATCTTTGACAGTCGTTACGGGTCGTCAGAAGCTCGAAAGTCTGACAACCAGTCTTACCAAGGGGTATCGTGTTACTCAGTACCTGGGTTGTGGAGGTCAGATAGGCAGTCGCTCCTTGTAAAATACTGGTATTCAGCTGTATCCGGTAAGACTGGAAGCCGACCTCAACATATTTGGGAAAAAGGGTAGGCAGATGATGATGAGAAGAAAAATATAAAATTATGTTTTTGATTATTTTTATAGGGCTTTTGCTATTCCTTACAATTTATAATTTTTGGAAGGTATTAATTCGACAATACCACCCTGTTTTTTTAATAGTCTCTAGTAGTCACGAAGGAAACTTCCCGCAACTCCCGCGCTCCTGCCGCAGGAGCTACGCCCCTAATTTAAACCATGTCACTATTGTGTGCCGTTCATACACACGAAAATATACACGAGTGTGCGTAAATTTTTGAACGGTATGTAGGTTAGCCGAATGCTTGCCTGATAAATCGCGCATACCTACCGTACCAAGCTCCGTCGAATTGTGAGTTACGTGGTGTCTGCGACAAGTTGCTATAAGTGTTTTAACAGGAGTTTAACTTTTTTTTTATATTTTTTATTATTGTATTATATACTTAAAATAAATGCATTTGGCGTTGTTGGTAGGGTAGGCTAGGCCTAATTGCCTCTATGGACTGCACACCCCTGACAGAAAAAGCTCGCCACATGAGGAACAGTTCGTGTCCCCCTTAAGAGGCCGACAACAGCTAAAGCGCGGTCACTGTCAGACTGCATAAAAAAGAAAGAGAAGCGCAATGACACAACGCTGGTAATTTATTGCAAAATATTAAGCAATTATCTATTTACAAAAAACTATTGATTGGATAAAAAAATTAAAACACTATTATGCTAATATGTTGGTTGTAGAATAATATGTCAAAAAATCAGAATGATTGCATGTATATTAGTATGGTTTTTAATCTTTAAAATATTCTCCTCTTCAGTTTAGGGACGGTACCACATGCCCATTACATGTTACCGTTATTCTGGAGATGCTTCGATCCCTGATACGATAACCGATATCACAGTGCCACACTACCTCTATGTGTAAATTGCGAATGCGAATCTAAACCTTCTCTATTTTCTTAACTGATGCTAAAACGGTAAGAAATATCGACAAACCGCGCACGTCGATCGTGTAACAGATATATGTCGAGCTCTTATCTCGCCAACTGCTTCACTGAAATGTTACTGCATCTTGTATTAGCATAGTAACCATTCGCATTTGGAATGGAAATTAAACAACGGAAGCGAATAAAACTTGTGTTTTAGTAAGGAAGTAGAGGATTAAAGGATAATAAATGCTTGTGTTATCATGGGGCTCTTTAGTCGACAGATCGTGAGTTCCTGGTTTCGATCCTATCGAATTTAATAAATATGTGAGGATTTCTGTGTAGGTATTCGCATGAGATCTAACGCTTATAATCGAAAATTCTTTGTATGCCATTCATGGTAATCAACTCGACACACTCGGGGTATCTAATGTCATGAAGATTCAAAATAAAAAATCCATTCACTCGTCGACGGACAACACACAGCCGAAAACGCAGGGTTTAGTTAGAGCAGTGGTTCTCAAACTTTTTTGGCGACGGAACCCTTTTGGAAAACGAAATATTTGACGGACCCCTAAAATTATCAACAATGGTTTTATGCGTATTCTTTATTAATAATCATATTACTTGACATTAACATTTTTATATTATTTTACTTAATGTTGGAATATTTGGATAGATTTTATTTTACTCAGGTTGCAGAGTAAAATAAAATATAGTACCCCTTTAGTTTTTTTTTTACTATGACTAGTATTTTCAGAGGTTTTGGGCTCCGCGGAGCACACTTTTAGTATGGCTGAGTTAGAGCATGAAAGTTATTGCATAAGAGTTCCATATTTAGCGAAGTTGAGCACTAAGAAAGGGTTCAAACATTCAAACCTCTACAGGAGTTAAACACGGATGAAGGTTTCAATGGAAGATCGTCTAGAAATCCCATATTGCCGAGCCTACAACGCCGCAAAACTACATGACCATAGACCACAACACCTCGCCATTACGGGTTTAATGATTTAACACTTTCGACCTCGTCAGTCGTAATGAAGCCGTGACTGACGCGGAAATGACCAAAACCAACAGAATTAGTTTTATTATAACATTTAAACCTAATGGGCTGTTTAATGTAATGGCCGTGCCTTTATTAAAGTGTTCCGATTAACGGCGCGGCGCGTTTGTGGTGCGGGATTGAGAACTGTGAAATAGCTTCGTTATTTGTTTTGATTTTTTGTTTGGTTAATTGTTAGGATTTAATTAATCAAAGATTGATTGAAGAAACTGGCCAAATGCGTGTCCGACCGCGCACAATGACGGGTTCCGTAGTTGGGATGAATTTACCCCAAAAACAAACTAAGCATTGTAGTTGAAAAACATGTTCTCTCATACATATACGAGTACGTCACGGTCAATTCTCCAACTGGATGTGTAAGTTGGTCAACCATTACTCGTTAACTTGTAAAGCCTAATTAGCTGTGATAGTTTTCCTTTTAATTTCGTTATATGTACCTACTACTGCCATTAATTTTTTTACATATCCAAAAGCAACCATTTAGCTAGCAGGGGGGGGGACACACCTGACTCTAACAAAAATTTGCACTTTGAAGCTTAATATTACGCAAACGGATCCCAGAATCGAAAAATGGTTTTCACAGACCTGCAATATTTAAACGGCCTATCAAACGATACCCCACCATGGGATAGACGAGAAAAAAAATATCATGCCCACTCTACCTTACTCTAAAAACAATTATCGGCGTGATTAATAGGTATGTATACTCATGTCTCTGAGCTATGCCGCGGACAGACAGACAGACGGAAATGGCGAAACTATAAGGTTTCCTTGTTGACTACGGAACCCTAAAAAGAGGAAATTACAAAATATCAATTTGACATATTACCAATACAGAAAAAAAGAAAAGGAAGTTAGGAAGTATAGTAGTAGTATACGGAGAGAAATTGGTCAAATTAGTAATTTATTTATTTATTTAGGTTAGCCAACAATTGTTTACACAACACATTAACAATATTTTACATAATAGATACATTTATAAGTGCAACAATCACTTACAGGCTAACACAACATGCACCATTTTATGGTTTTACATAATAATACAAAGCCAAAAAGGTTATAATATACAATTAAAGTTATTCAATAATTTTGGTGATTCGCGAGTAAAAATAAAAATATCAAAAATTTAATTCAAAATAATATAACAATAAGATTAAAACATTAACATTAATTTAACAAAAAAAAAATAATAAAAGCTAAAATAATAAAAATTTAAATTAAAAATTAATTAAAAACACGTTTCGATAAATTCCTAGCAATTTAAACTTGGAACAGATTCAGCATGCATGTAGGTACATACTCGTAGAACACGGGCAGAAACTTGTAGTTTTCATCCTAAAACTTTCAGAATACTCCTTTTAGATAAAAATTACGGACAGAGTGTAAAGAGTAATTAAGTCACACATTATTAGTAATAACCATTATCCGGTACATGAATCCTCTTCACTTATCAACGTAGACTAGCGTCGACACGCACTTTACGAATGAGTTCAGACCTGAATGGTCCATAATGCTACATTCACACCGCCTGTGCCCGTTCACTTCAACATGCAACTGTTCTGTGCTCCGTTTGTTTGCATTTCAATCAGTTCAGCGGTATTATGTGAAATGTTCGCACGTTAATGTTAGTGGTGCTATATCACTCAGGATTGATATATTTGGGACAATCTGATGCTTTACGTCTTGGAGAGATGAGACATTTGATAATTACCCACCCAACAAAAAAAGGGTTTTTTGTTGAGTGGGAAATTATCAAATAACTTTTCCTGTTCTGGGCGGAGCGGGAGGGTGTGTCAGACTCTTACTGACTAATACCCACCCGTGTTCCTTCCGTTTCCTGGGTTTCCAGGGTCCACGGTATCCCTTTCGGACTTTACCGCAACCCCCGTAATCAGACCGACCCTGACATTATGATACACCTGAGTCGTGTAACTGTGCCCAATCAATTGCCATAATAATTATGACAAACTTGTTAAGTATTCATTGATTTACATCTAAACTCAAGAGATGTGTCTTGAGTTCGCAGCATCAATAATAAAGCGTAGCATTTTTCCTGCGATAAATATCTCAAGTAAATCTAAGTCGTACGTGCATGTAAGCTCGGAGGGACAATTACGTTGCGCTAGCGCATCGCTACCCCGAGGGTAGGCAGACTGGTAACATCTTCAGCACGCGAATTTCTGTACATTTCCACAAATTACGCTTAATGACACGTTTGTCGAGATGTATTTCCATGTTGTAAGTAGAGCTGGAGGTATTAAATACCTAACGGGGATTAAACAGTTCTTTGATTTATTTAAAACCTGTAGCAAACTGTCCTGTAAAGTTGCCAAGCACAATTGAAAAGTGCAATCTGTATAAAACTTTGTGCAAATGTAGATAGAGCACAACTGAGCACAAGTGAAAAAGCATGTCTGGAAAAGGTCTACCACCATACCTGCACAATTCTGCCGGTAAGCACTCCAAGGCTGTGTTCTTTTTTAAAGAGGTTGTTAGGAAAATGAGCGACTATAAGCTTTAAACAAAGTTCTAATCTATGTGTCTACATTCATCGCAAAAGCAAACTTCTTCATGGTGTTACTGCCTGCTCTGTTTGCAGCAGTAACCACTTTCTATCAAGACTCGGCTGGCCACCAGTGGACATTTCCTTATAAATATTCCACTAACGCTTACAAATATTAACGTAATTACTTAATAACTTGTAACCAGATGGCGCCACTGTCGAGTACAGTTGGCTATCGGCAATTAATATGGTAATCGTTAGCCGATTAAGAAAGCGGTGATATAGCATAATTTTATTAATGGTGACCACGCCTCGCCGCCTGTGAACTGTATTTACGATGCTGCTCGCTTACTTACGAATTTACAAATAAATGTATTTATTTATACACGTGCCTGATATGAGAGCCAATGAGGAGTATTCCAATAAGACTTCGATCAGGCCTTTGCGCTCAAACCAAGAACAAAAAAATCAAAATCAAAAGTCATTTATTCAAACTAGGCTGAGGATCAGCACTTTTCGAACGTCAAAATTACATAAGACAGTCCCCCAAAACGCCCAACCTTCGCCACTTCCTAGTGCTTTAGCTGGGAAGAAGAAGTGGCCAACAAACTCCCCAGCAGCAGTGGCGTGCCTAGGGTTTCAAAATAAAGCAAGCCCAATAAAATTTTAACCGATTTCAAAAAAAGAAAGTTCAGTTTTCGACTGAGTATGTAGGTACCTACGTATCTACGTATGTATCATCGCAATTTTCTCATAAACTACTGGTTAGGTACAATAAATTCTCTATCGAGCATTTTATTAAGGCATGCTTTTGGGCTTATATGAAGGTACCGCCACTGCCCAGCAGCACAGCTATCTGTTCAGTTAGAGAAAATAATGGATTCTATACAATAGTATGCAAAACAATTTACACCACGTGAAACACAAAACATTAAATTATTAGCCATATGTCAGCTAGCACACCACTATACCAACAAAAAAAAAAAAGAAAAGAAAAAGACCGAAAACTATTCTCAAGCAGAGATAAAAACGTAAACAGAACTTAAAACCTAAGTAAAAGCCTTCAAGTATAAAGGGCGTGCCCGCTTACATATATCTACAGCTGTAACAGTCACAAATGATGAACTAGGACCATCAAATTAAAATAAATAAACAGTTAATTACTAATAACAAAACAAAACAATAAGTCAGCAAGACGACCAGTTACCACAAGCAGCACCCGTTCACGAGCATAACGCAAAAATCAGCCATTACCCTCGCCATATTTGAGGGAAGGAGGCAACCCGACCCCCGACGCTACCGCAAGCAGTGACATCTAAGGGAGCATGACGAAGGAAAGGAAAGGATTATTTAATGCCAAAGAAGCTGACCCTACTAATTATATTATCTACAACGGATTCTTTATCACAATTACACACAAGTATAGTTTTCTTGGCAGTTTTATGTTTTGAATCAGAAACTTCCATTGCGCTTTATAGAGGGAGGTATACGTTCCGCATTTTTATAGATTTACTACTAGTAATCGTGAAAATATTATTGGAACTCAAATAGTGCTTATATTTCAGGATTTCTAATATATTCTTAAGAAGCCATCGAACGGTATTATGTTAGCCAAATTAAATTATTTAGCACATACATAAGTGCCCTCATATTATGCTGTAACAAAAGTAAATTGGAAAACGTCCAGTATAATCTCATTGGAAAACCACATTTAATTGAATTATTAACTAAAGTTAACTTCCGGTATTTTCTAGAGTTCTCATATTAGTGTCCATGACTGTCCGATATTGTGCCCATTCTTCTGCCCAAAGGGTATTATTATGTAATTGGGCACAAAATGAAGGGTTCGGTTCCCGGGCTATTAACTCTGTAATGGTATTAACACTTATTACTGTGGAATACAGGAACTATTGTTATTAATGTACGTACTTATGGTATTTCTTGTGGAGTGTTCGTTACTGATTTTTTTTTCTAACATAGTAGGCTAGGCACCTATCTTATCCATGGATACTGTAGGAATGTCTTGTCTAGCTTTGGTAAAGTGTTACGTCTAGCAGTAAGATTTGCTACTATTGAAAATAACATGAATACTGAGGTCAGTTCACTACAATAATAAAGTGCTCTTGCTTATTGCAACCACTGAAAGCAGCAATAAGTATAAGAGCACGTTCACATCACTATACGGGAGTTACATTAGGTGCTATGTTGCAACATCGATTTCCATTTTATGTCAGTTAATGGTTATTGGTATTGTAAGACGGGCGGGTGTCCGCAACTCCACGTCAACCCGCGAATATGCGTACGGCAGTTAATGGTTAACAGCGACCCTTATGGTTCTTCTGGGAAACATTGATCAGAAGATGAAGTGTAGCGCTACATACTAATCAAGCGCAGTTTTCGATGAAATTCTTACTTTGGCACTTGCCGGCACGGACGTTGCTTAAAGTAAGTAGAACTATAGATACTTTAGCTTAAAGGTAGGTTATGGGAAGGTTTTAGGTTATGGGTCCCCATAACTTGTTACTTTAAGCTAAAGCGTTTTGTATTTTACTTCTGAAATACAGAACTACAGTAAAATGCTATAAGCCTAGGAGCCAAGCGACAACAGACAAAGGTAAGATGGGAACAACCTGAATACTACAAATAAAAATCTCATCAATGTAAATGTATGTCTACAAACACCATCACGTCCAGTATTTCTCGACGTACTTCCACATAAAGCCCTACCCACCACTGGTCGTAAAGCAACGTGATAATAAGGACATTACGAGGTACGACGCTGGACCAGTTGAGAGTGACATCTGCTCAACTATGACAAGCTAACTAAAGCGAACACAGACCAGGGTTGGCAGACGCTTTGTCTGAAGAAAATAATTGTGGGGAAGGTTGTGTGAATCTGCTGGATGCATGAAGCACAGGTCCGGACGATATAGCGACGCTCGGGGGAGGCCTATATCACGGTAATATTATCTATAAATATTACCGTGCCTATTTCCAGCACTGAACATCTTTTGGGTAATATTCAATAAAAAATAAGAAAAACAAAAGATAGTCGTTATTTTTAATCTAAAGTAGCAGTGTGGTGACCATGTTTACCGAAGAACACATAGCTGCTGAAGTTCCTTGAGCGTTGTCTTTATGCAAAAAATTGATAAACGTAGTGTGGCTCATGTCATGAACTGTTTTTGTACTAAATACTACAAATATGTACACAAAAAACAAAAAAATATCATGTATTCTCTAGGAGCGCTGTGTTTAGAGTGTATCTATATCTCAGATCTATGTATAATTCTTTACAATTTCATTGTCTTATCAGATTATCACCCCAGCACGAGTAGAAGGTCCTGGTACCCCTGGATACCAGGAACTTCTACTCGTCGGTAATGAGGGTCAACAGTATGGGGATCATTCCTTTAAAATTATAGGGTCCACAAAACTTCATCAATCTAAATTGGGATCCCTTAAAATACATTTATAATATTTTCCAAGCTTTATAAATATTCATATTTTTGTTTCAGTTGTCACTTGTCATCACAGCTTAAATACCTTTGAATGAGACAATGGAAGTTGTATTAAATAAAATTACTGCGGTTGAACTATTGTCTTGACCTAATTTTACTAAGAGCAAGTTACATGATTACAATTTATTAGATTTGGTTCTCCTCTAAATTGTGGCAAAATAAAGTTAATGAATCAAAATTATAACCCTGCTTAAAACCCAGGGTAGGACCCTGGGGTTTGCCCCTAGACTCCCCGACTCCTCTTAATGAAATATTAATATCAATGGGTGTGCAAGAGTCGCACTCGCGAGACTTTTGCACCTGCGCCCCGCCCTGTGCAACGTGTGGATAGAAAGCGCCGCCAATTACACTGAAATACTGATGTATAGTGATTTGTCGCATGGACCTGACCACCAGCAGGTGACATAAGAGACTATAAGGTACTGCCCGAAGTGGCCAAGTTAATGGAAGTTAATGGACAGTTGTTGCAAGAATTTCTATGGAGAAAATTGAGTGAATATACGATCTATTTGTGTCCCTTATAACTTTCTGTTATAAGTCTGGCGAAAACGCGATACAGTTAATTACATTATTGCTTCAAAGATTACGTGGATTTTAATTAGGTAAACGTAAGTACGTAAACAAGATATTATCCTTGAGCACGTTTTATCTTCTTTTTCTTTGTCCAAATGGCCGATGTAGAATTAAATCCAAGTTACACATATCTATGACGCAAAAAAGACCGTAACAAAAAAGTTGCAGACTTTGCAAACTTTTTGTGCACCCCAGATTGAATCTAACAAAAACTCTCTCGTCTGCAGAAGCCCTAAATGCGAAAATACGAGCACCCAAGGCACTGAAAAAGTTTTGAAACATAATCGGCGTAGCACATAGCATGACATGACGAGTTGGACACCAGTCGGCTATAGAGAATTAATACATTCTTGCGCCGGCGCAGGCCGCGGCTAACCATCGGGAAACATCCCAGGAACGTTCTTAATAAGCTATTACGTGAGTGAGCCAAGTTACAAGGGATGGCGTATTTTGGGATGAAGAACTTGTCGTCATAGATAAGTCAGCGGAAGAAACTAAACGTGCTTACCTACATTTTGGTGAGTACGTTTAGTTTGTTGTTGTTGTGTTGTTTGTACTACCTACTATTTTACCAGCAACGGATCCTTTTAAGGCTTACAAAACGAAAGACAAAATGACAGATAGTAGAAAGCTCATTTTGTAGAAAAATATCAATTCTTTGTAGGGTAGAAATCGAAGGCCGAGATAGAAGTGGCTACGCTACGCATATAGGTTAACGTTGACATTGAAGTTAGGTATTGGTGCCGATTCTCTTGTCACAAAATTCTCTAAACTAGACTTATTAATTTCTACATTTATAGCTGTAATTTTTATGGTGTACATAATAAAGAGTATTCTATCTATCTATCTATCTATCTATCTATCTATCTTATTTAAAAAAATAAATAGTTTACTCCCTAGATCGGGACGGACAAATTCAAGATGTCCTTGATAGAGCATTCCTACGGCGACGAGCATACCAGAAAATTTCAACTTAAGTACCGAACGAAAAACCGGATTTTATATTCTTGCGATCACATTTTATTTTTATTAGTAAACTAGCTTTATTACGATGAAATATGTAGCAAAATAATCATACTCACTGAATCATTTTTTTAAATGCTGTAGTTTGTCGATTTTAATAAAATATAAGGTTTTTTAAAAAAAATATTGCTGAACTTCTAAATAATTTCCGGTGTACAACTGTAGCAGCATCACGTTGGTCACATAAGAAAAACAAATACAGGTTATTGCATCTTTATTTATTAAAATAATTATATGTATAGTTGTACGCCGTCATTATATACTCCCTGTATTTAATTTAAATAATTATTGATAAACAGTTAAAGATAATGATTTGATTTTACTCAGGTTTTTTTGCACTTCGGATCATTTCGTTCACTTTCATTCACTCTTTATATTAATTTCCGATTAATCTTGGTCACTTGATCTATGGTCTACGATTGTCAAACTCGATTATAGTTGTGTCAAAATTGTTTTTAAGTTTAAAGAATCTTGTTTGCAGAATAGGTTTTAGGATTATCTTAACCAAAAATAAGAAATTTTAGTGATAGTACGAGTATAGTTTAATTCGGTGTACAAGAGAATCGGCACTATTATCCGTGAATCAAAACATCTAATATTTTATAACTTAGACCACAGCCAATACCTGTCTCAGGTACTATGGACAAGAGAACGTAGCCCCCGGCTATAACTTGCATCATGACACTCTACAGCAACTATATATCGATCCATTCTCCATACATTGCTCATTACGTCTCAACTACACACTCGACAGACAATACATAACCAGCATTAGATGTATGAATAATAAGTATTTCCGAATAACATTAAAATAAATACTCGTTTGGTACCAGTTATATTTCAAGGAAGGAAAGTAAAACAATAGGAGGCTATACAACAGGTTTTTCATACAAAATGCTTAAATAAAAGTGCCCCGGTACACGTCCATGTTTAAGTCGAAGTCGAACGTCGCAGAAAGCCGATGTTAAAGAGATACATTGCATTAAGATAAGGCGTTATCGTTTGCGACTTTTTATTTTGGTCGAGTATTGATCTGGGAATAAAAGAGAAAAGTGTATCAATGTAGATTGTATCTGATGGCTCGCCTTTTGTAAAGCCGCTGCTTCACAGCGGTGAACCGAATGCAAATATAAACTTTAACGAACGTGGGTTTTTGATACTGCCACGTATTCGGGATATGTTCAGACTTAAGTAACTGGGTTCGAGAAAGAATTGGCGTGCCATTAAACTTAATAAAACTGTATATCTTTTTCAACAACCTAGACAGAACTTTTTCTCAGCACAGAATTGTTTAAATTAACTTATAAGCTAGGAAATTCATTCGCTGCTGTGGAGCATCGCCTTTATAAGCCCCATAGCCCGAAGCTAGCCTCGCGGCAATGAATTTGATATCTACAATTCTACAGTCACTTCATTTAACATTATTAAACCTACCACTCCTATCTCTCCAATCTACCAAGTGCCAATTGAATCTCCAATTGATCTCTCCAATCTACCAAGTGCCAAGTATTGACCGCTTGAAAATAGTAAGCCTGGCTTCGTTCCGTGTACTGAGTCAGTAATTACTGTACATTATTACTTAATTAAGTTTTAAATAGGGATACACGCCGGTATGCGACGTCCACTCAATACTGATTTCTCAGAAGTCATCGGAAGACATTTTTCTTCGTCACATTTGGAGATACTACGTTCTTGGCACAATTATTATCATTTTATTTTTGGAGAACCGTTGGAGATCTGTGCACAATAGTGCCTGTATTCAGAGTTGTAACTCCCTGTGCTTTCGTTCTTCATTGGGATCGTTGATTAGAAGAGGTTCCCTATGTAAAATCTTACCCTGTAATGTACTTGGTTAAAAATACCATATTTAAAAACCTGAAGAAGCATACAGAAAATAAATCTGCACAAAATATTGCTAAAAAACCGGACAAAAGTAGGTAAGTAAAGTCTGGCTCTGTACATGTATGTGCTTAAAGTATACAATTAAAAATAAAATTTAAAAAACTGACTTCCAAAAAGAACACAAAACACAAAATGAAAAATAACTTTAATTTCGGAAGTCGGTGTCTTTGATCTGTATTTTAGTTTTTGCCACCGACTTCATAAATTAAAGTGTTTTTTCACTTTGTAAAAAGTGTAAAGTATTTTTTCTTTTTTTGGAAATCGGTTGTTTTTTTTTAGTTATTGTTTTTCACTTTTTAGTGTGTTACTTTGTAATCAATGTCAGTTACAATAGCCTTATGTCAACTACTCATCACCATTTACAAAATATTGCTTTTCCCGATGCAGGGACGTTAATTGTTGAGGACTTCTCCTGGTAAGAACCAGGAGAACTGCCACTCATCATATGCATTTTGACGAGCATATTAAAGGACTTAATCGAATCGCTGTTATATTATAATGATTAAGTAGTTCCGGTGGCCATCTGTGGTCTCCATCATTAGTTCCACTTCACCAAATGGTGCTTTCAAATACTTTGCAAATGCACGAGTTACTATAAAAAATACCCAAATCTCTATAGTTGTGACTATACAATTTGAGGACTTCCCTCAATTTCCACGGGATTTCCTCATCAGATTCTGACTTGGTGACCACGGGAGCACATCGGGAGCATACCCTTCCAATTAAAAATTAAAAAAAAATCAATCAAATCAAAAAAAAATTAAAAAATAATTTTCGAAATCGGTCCATAATTGACCGAGAAATCAGCGAAAATACATTAAACAAAAAAAAACAAATATACAGACGAACGTATAACCTCGTCCTTTTTGGAAGTCGGTTAATAAAGTAAATTCTGTCGAAAATTACGATTGTCCAGCGTAGCATCTTTTAATGGACTTTGAACCCAAGAATAAAATACAGCTATATGATTTTACAAATGCCAGGCGAGTCACTTCAGTCCATTGGACATTAATTTATTGATGTATTATTTATTTTATGGCACATACTCATGTATTGCTGCACTATTCGATACCCAGAGCGACATCTTACAATAAATCTTACTGCAGTTACAGCAAACATTATTATTGGGCACGTACACTGAAAAAAATGCAGACTGACTAAGATACATTTTCTCTTAGTTGGCATTAAAATGTTTAGAATTATCATGTATATATTTACTGTAAACAAGATTGTATATTTGCTAGAACAAATTCAGTTTATTTATATCGACAAATTCGCACATGTACAAAATAATCAACGTTCTTTGTTACATCAATCATGCTTAATTTGAATTTATTTCTTCACTTTTATAAAGCAAATAATAATGTAAGTTCATGGTAACAAGCAACTTGTTAGCATTATATCATTTATATCATAGTTTTTAACAATGAGCATGGTTGAATAAATAGCCTGCTTAGTTAAATCAAACAAAACAAGTGGTCGCATCTAATAACGCTTTGTAATGTCAACAAAACGTGATGTTTCCCGCGCTTCTCCCGCACCACACTTGCTCAAATTGCTCATAGACTAGCCGAACTTGTCAAAACGCGTACGTGTTATGTTACCTAATTTTAATTTTGTATTTACATATTTTAAATTCTGGTGAGTGCTTTAAACACTATTGAACACATGGACGAGGTGGCCGAATTATTAAAGACATGGGAGCTGCCCGATCTCATCCCAAAATTTGCAGGTAAGATAAATCATGCACTAACCTTAGTACTTATGTATAATAGTGAATGCTATTTATTTGTAAGTATTGGTAGTTAGGTAATTTGCAACGCACCATTGATTTTGAACGTTGTCTAATATAAATACTTTGCGCACTGCAAAATACGCTGCTGGTGCCGATTATATCTCTAATACTTTCATATTCAATCACTATATTGCGTAGGTACCTATCTTCTAGCGACATTGCGTTCAAAAGTTAATCTGTAACCTAAGAAGAAAACTTTTATACCTTGTACTTGTTTTGAAATTGACTAATTAGGTTCACCAGTTCATGATACATTTACACTGTTAATATAGAGCAGGCGATTAACATCCAAGCCTTATCGGCGTTGACCCCAGACGACGTCAAAGACATTATCCCTCAAACAGGGCCAAGGGTCCTGTTTATGAGGTGCTGGAGAGCTTGGAAGGCTGAATTCAACAATACATCTTTACCGGTAAGAATACATGATTAAATAGGTACAGTTGTAAAGGGACCTATATATTATTTTAAATTGGCATTATAAGTGATAAACTCCATCAAACTATTTTCTATAGCGCAAAGTATTCTTTTAATTTACTCATTTTGTTCACTTTTAAGCATTCATGTTTACAAACTAACATCATAAAACCTCGATGTTATACTTACATTTATTGTAAATAGTACCTACATAACAAAATATGTATTTTACCCTACAGTGACTAATTGACCTTATTTTTGCTTGCAGAATCTAGATTTATCGGATTTTGAATTTGGGCGGGACCCACAAAACATATCTATTGTGGAGGAGAAAGAAAATGTGCCCACTAGTAATGTCGCAAATTTTATAATTCTGGAAGAAAATGTGAAAAGTACAGAAGTCGATCAAAGAACTCAGAGAGGGGTATGTTTATTTTTAGCTTTTATGTTTCAATCACCAAATTGGTAATTTAGCTGCATATTTTAGGAGAAGAACAACTTGAATTAATGGCACAAAAATAAACTAAGTAGAAAGAGTGACATTTAACAATATGTAATGAAAAAGTATTAAAATAAAATAGGAATTTACCTTTTAATTTATACTTACATAGTAAAGAGCAGATAAATTACATTTTGTAAAACTAAACAAACTAAATGTGAACTAAAACTACATAAATATTAAAATATGTACATTGACTATGCATCAAATAGGAATACATACGTATAAGTATTCCTATTTGATGCATAGTCAATGTTTAATCAATCTGTACTACATACTATTATACCTACTATCCTACTTAATTATAAATTCAATACAAGCTCATATCTGTCTGTCTGGTGCACTATCATAGCTAAACTGCTAAACCAGTTATAATAAAATTTGGCATGTAGGTAGACTCATTCCACGTGAATGAAGTTGCAGGTCAACATAAAAATACATGTAAAAATCTAACTAGCATTTATTACCTTATGTACTGCACCTACCATTACTGAACCTAAAAAACTGCAATTGTAAAATAATAATACTTATTGAAGGTACCTCAACTCCCTGGTACATAAATTAACATATCCTCTTGATTTATTTTGAACCTTTTTAATTTTTAAATGTTTATTTCTCTGAATTTACTGGACGGACATAGTTGTATTTCTGAAAGTTTTATTTTTTTCAGTTACTTGAAAATATATTGCTAAAGTCACTCGAGACATCTTCACTGTTAATATATAAAGGTGGAACTCTTGATGGAGATGGTACCAGAAATTTATTGGCTTCCACAGTTGCCAGAGAAATATTAAATGAACACACAAACTCACCGATTGTGGGACCAATATATTTTAAGTGGGCAAATTTGATAAAAGAACTTTTCCCTGGTGAAAGGACCACCACCTATTACATTCCTGCATGTACAACTGCCTCTGGTGCAGTTCTTCAAGCGCGAGGTAAGCTTGTACACCAGGTCTTGAATAAAAGAAGACGTTTACAGCAGTTAGGGGCTCTGACAACTAAAGGAAAGAGAAGCAGAGAGGAAAGCGCTGCATCCTCGTCTTCATCATCGCCTAGACCATTGCCTGTTCTGCTTTGCGAAAGCAACACACTGGATGAAAATTTTGAAGATGATTTACAGTGGCTTCGAAATTCGTCAGAACCTTGGAGCCTGGTGGAAATAAAATGGAAAAACACATTCAAATATCGAATTAAGCGTCTTCACAACAATCATAACGATCAGACTTTGGAATCTTATATGAACGAGTACCCGGCGCTAAGAAAACCGCAAGGTTATACTCTGGTAAGGTTTGGCATATAATTATATTTGAGCTATATTTTGTTAATTTAATGTTAATATTTATATTGCGGTTTTTGTTTTTTAGTTGAACATTGACTTTGAAGCGGCTTATGCAGACCAAACAAATAATTTGTTTGTTTATTTACCCATGGCAAAAATTAAAATCTTGGAATTATTAAGAAAAAGAAAATTAAAAGATAACATTGGCCAGGAGCTAATCTCTCTAGCTGATTGTAAGTATATTTTTCTTTGTTAATTCAGCTTATATACATCCCATTGCTGAGCAGTGGCCTGCACGCAGAGGGCTTGAGCCGCTCTGAATATCTTCTCCGGTATACACCAGTGAAAAACACATGGTGAATTTGAAATTCAATGAACCCATCTATTGGCCACCACAATATACTACTTCACGGTATACCTACCACATATAATATAGGTAGTTATTTATCTATTTTAACGTGCTTCTCACATGAAAATTAAGCTATCTGGAAAATTGATTTTTCTTATATTTCAGCACCTAAAGAAGAAGATAAGAATCTTGCAGCATTATTGGCAATTCCCCACCTATTGAATACGACAACTGTTAAACAGAAGAAAAAACAAAAGAAAGTGGAGCCTAGCTGCAACTGGAAACCATCTAAGGCAGAAACGCAGGATGCTTTCATCCGACATTTAAGATCTGACGCTGAAATCGGTCAGTCTATTGAACTTCGGCTAAAAACATTACAAAATAAAGGGGCAACATCACAGCCTTACATAATTATTGTTGGTGAGTCATTAAAAGAAATCAAAACGTATTTAGTAGTTGTCAACAAATCGGTTATATATCAGAGGGTCAATATTATGCAAGCTGTCGACACTTGTTATAAGGCCATTTGGGCTTTAAATGCGGAGTATGGAATTGACTCAAACGCAATATGGTACTTCATACAGAGAGGCTTATACAAAATGACATCTCAGTTCGATCGAGGTTCAACTTCAGCTGAATCTCTCTTAACAGATTGTAATATGTAGAGTACCTTTGTGATACGAGTGTGTCCATTTACTTGTAATTGGCAGCTTTCAAGATACTAAATAAATAATACTATTTATAAAATAAATAATTATCTACCTACATTATATATTAATAATGTTATATTACTAGTGATTAATAAATAATTTAAAAATAAATACTTTAATAAAAAAGGGTTCTTACTCCAATTTTATGTTTTTGAATATTTTATTATTGTTATATTTTATTAAGTTTCGATATTACTGACTATATTACGACTGATTAATAATAATTAGGTACCCGATTAAAGAGTAGAAAGTGGTTATGCTTATATAAGTCCTATAAAAAGTTAAATTGTAACAGTTTTTGATATCTTCATTTGAGTTTTATTGTATTTGTTATTTATCATGGTGACTTGTTTTGTATGCCGTATGCAACTGTTAAATATAAAGATTCTTAAATCGCACTTTGAGCTAATGCATAGTGCTGAGGAGTTACGAGTATATGTATGCGTAGAAGATGACTGTTATCGCCAATTTCAGTTGTTCAATTCTTTTAGGAGACACATCTTGCAGAAACATTTGTATATAAACATTTCAGACAACGCCTTACAGCCATGTAGAACAAAAGAGCTAGAGTCTGACTATTCAACTGTAAATCCTGTTAGAGATCAGTCGCAACCAAGTGTTTGTAGTGACAGTAGTCACTTGACAACATCTCTACAACCTTCGTCATGTGAAGAGATAGTTGAGAGCGCATTTTCAAATTTTGTTGCAAGTTTGTATGCCAATCAATCTTTGCCGAGAAATGTTGTTCAAACTGTAATAAACGGATATAGTGAATTCATGGCAAAGCCTTTAGCTTTAGCAATTGGGAAGAAACTTGAAATTTTATCTTCAAATAACGTAATCCCACAAAGCAGTCTAAAAACTGTCATAATAATAATAATAATAATAATAATATTTATTTATTTCCAAGTATATGGTACATTGAGATCTTAAATTAAACATAGATTCACATATACTACCATTGCTGGTGTAGAAAAATGAAATAAGCTAAGTGCATGCAATAATATGCTTATAGACATTACGAGTACAATAAGAGTTATAATAAATTATTGAAATTGTTTATTAATTTATATTTTTAGTTTGATACAATATTAATAATTTAGATTAATTGAATTGGATTATTTGTAATGTCAAAATATTAAATCATGCCAAAAAAAAAAACAACATAGTTCCATAACAAAAAAAAAAAAAAAAGTTATGTCAAAAATCAAAGTTCTAGTATCAAAATATTTAATTATAATGTCAAAATACTAATAGCGTAGAATATTAATTACAATGTCAAAAAGAATGATTTAAAAATTCATTAACGGAATAAAAACACATATCTAAAAGCCAAGTAAACATTTTACATTTGAATTTAGTTATTGGTAACATTCTCAAGCCAGGTGGTAATTTATTATAAATTTTGATTGTCATACAACTGGCATTTCTGCTGTATAGTTGCAATCTCTGAGGAGGTACTAGCAATTTCCCGGCATTTTTTTCATTCAATCTTTGGGAGACTTGTTCATTCAATATGAATAAATGAGGGTATTTTTTTACAAATAAACAAACCTCAAAAATATACAGGCACGGGAGTGGAAGAATTTTTAATTCTTTAAATAATGGCCTGCAGTGATCCAAATATTCTGCTCCGCTCATGACTCTGATACATTTTTTTTGTACTTTGAATGCTCTGTCCACATCCACTGAATTACCCCATATCACTAGGCCGTAACGCAATACTGATGAAACATACCCATGATATGCATTTAGGACAGTTTGTTTACTGGACACCAGTCTTAGCTTGCGAAGAGCATACACAAATTTATCAAGCTTGTTGCATACTCTTTCTACATGTTCCTTCCAGTTTAGTTTATTGTCTATTATTATACCTAAAAATAAAGCCGATGGTCCTGGTTGCAAAATTGAATTATCATGTCGAATTGTTGTTGGTGTTACCGACATGTTGCATGTTTGAAATTGAACAATTTTGGTTTTATTAATATTAACATTAAGATTATTGTCTCCGAGCCATTTTATTACATTAACTAATTCAATGTTAGTATTAGTTTCTATGTCAGTTTTGGTGGTACATTTTATAGTCAGAGTCGTGTCGTCAGCAAATTGGATACATTCATATTTTAAACATTTTCTGAGGTCATTTATGTATAATATAAATAGTTGCGGACCCAGTACGCTTCCCTGTGGAACGCCAGATTTATTTATTTTTAATTCTGAGCAATATGTCGTCCTGGTATTTTTTTCTATTTTAGAGATAACAGTTCTTTGATGGCGATCAGACAAATAGCTTTTAAGCCAATCATGCGCCTTGCCTCTTATACCATATCTCTCTAGTTTGTAGAGTAGTCGCCCATGTGAGACAAAATCAAATGCCTTGCTCATATCTAAGAATACCGATAAAGCAGACTTTTTTTTATCCAGAGCTTCGGTAATTAATTTTACTAATGAAAAACAGGCTAGAGTTGTTGAACATAAATGCAGTCGAGCCTCTGTTAACAAATCCTTTGAACAAACTTGATACCGAATATAAGCGATTGGAATATTTTCGAAACAAAAATACATATATTCAACCGGAAACGATAGTAGTAGGTGAAAGATTAGAAAGAGTGAAGCGAACAGGTATCAGTCGCATTTTACCAATAACCTGTGAACAACATTTTATACCACTCCGCAAAGTATTAAAATCATTTTTTTCACTTCAGAATGTTCTTTCTGAAACAATAGATTACATGCGTAGTCTCAACAGAGCAGATGATGTTGCAATAGAAAACTTCATTCAAGGGTCATTTTGGCGCAATAGGATGTATCAACGCCAAGGTAAAATTGTAATTCCTGTATTTGTATTTTTTGATGACTACGAGATTGGAAATCCATTAGGTTCTCGAGCTGGACAGCACAAGTTGGGAGCGGTTTACGCATCTATTCCTTGTTTACCGCCATGTCGTTCTTCAGCCCTTAGCAACATATTTCTTCTTCTTCTCTTTCACTCATCAGATAGGGTAGTATTTGGCAATAATGTTATTTTTAACTGTGTGATTGAGGAGCTCAACTATTTGAGTAAAAATGGCATCGAATTTGATCTTCCAGATTTTACAGGCGTCGTTCACTTTGAACTTGGATTGATCTTGGGAGATAATTTAGGTATACATGCTATATCAGGTTTTGTTGAAAGTTTCTCAGCAAATTTTTCTTGCAGGGTATGTAAAGTTCCAAAACAAGTTATGAAAACGCAATGTTTGGAAAACAAAGAGTTATTACGTACTTTATCTGATTACGAATCAGACCTTCGTCTCGGTAATCCTTCAGAGACAGGTATTAAAGAAAAATGTGTTTGGTTTGGTGTAAAAGATTTCGATTTATTCAATCAGATAGGTGTCGACTGCATGCATGACATTTTAGAAGGTGTTGCTAAGTATGTGATGCAATTTATACTTCTTCAGTACATAAGACGTTCCAAACTTTTTTCATTGACTGAACTCAATAACAGAATTCATAACTTCGAGTATGGTCCTGACAGTAGAAATCAGCCATGTACTTTGGCTATGGATAATTTAGTTCACGGAAATGTGCGTATGACAGCGTCAGAGATGCTAACTTTTTTGCGATATTTTGGTTTATTAGTGGGAGAGTTTGTACCTAGAGAGGATGAAACATGGAAATTGTATAAACAACTAAAAATTGTATTGGATATAGTTTTATCTACAGCTTTTGCCAAAGGAACTGAAGAATTGTTACAGACCGCAGTATCGGAGCTTAACACTACGTATTTATCACTTACCAAAGATTCATTGAAACCAAAGTTCCATAATTTAGTTCATTATCACACTGCTCTAGAAAAATATGGGCCTATCGTTTCCTTGTGGTCAATGCGATTTGAAGCCAAACATCGAATATTTAAAATAGCTTCAAATGCTTCATGTAACAGAAGGAACGTTACATTAACTTTAGCTATAAAACATCAATTACAATTAAACGATTTTTTTTTTAAAGGCATGTTGCCTGATACTGTCAGGACTGGTCCTGTTTCTCGTGTAACTCTTGCTGAATCTTCTAATGAACAATTCATACGATCTAGCTTAGTATTATGTCAAAGTAAGTCACTTGTACAAGTGACTTGGGCCACCGTATCTACTACGCGATATGTCAAAGGTACTGTGTTAGTTTATACTACCAGCCCTGATGATCCACTGCCTGTTTTTATCAAAGTGCAAAATGTTTTCTTTTATAATTCAAATAGTCTGATTCTAATGGGACAATTATTGCAAACATTAGAATTTGATGAACATTTTTTGGCTTATGAAGTTAAAGAACTAGAACCAATGGAAAATGTTGTTAAATTCCATAATTTTTTGTCGCATCCTATACCGTGCAATATAAATATTCTGAGCAATGGTAAAAAATATGTTACACTAAGATGCGCAATATGAATAATGTGTTTTGCATAAATAAAGTTAAAATTCAAATATGGTTGTTTGATTGCTTTAAAGAACCTTTTTGCATGTGCGATATTTTTTATATTCATATTATTGTGTTTATTTATTTATGTTATTGAAGTTTTTTTCTAATTAAAACAGTTATACGGGGCTTGTACGCATTGTCAGTCACGACAATGGGTCAGGGAATTATCCCTTATCACACAAGTGAATAGGCGGCACTCGCAGTCGTGGCTGAATAATGCACCAGCGTTAATACATTCTTTATTGTACTTCTATTTACAAAGGCGTAGGTATACAGATTATTAAAATAGTTACATACGGTAGACTTCGTGTTTGAATCTCTAAAAAGTATTTTATAATGTATCATCATTATAAAATACTTTAAATTGTTACTGTTATTAAAAATGTCTGCGCGCTGAAATTAATTGTCGATTTAGAGCAAGTATCCTACCCTATTATATAGTAAAATATTAAACTGTACGTTAAACAAGTATTAAATATTGGATAATGTATGATGTTTTGTGCGCATATCAAGAAAACATTTTGATTTAAGCTTAATATTTGCCATAAATCTATATTTAATTTCAGCGCCCGCGCGGATATATTTAAGAACTTCTCCACAAAGATATTAGTCATTTTAAAAAAGTAGGTACTCACCAATAATTATTACAATAAAATTACCTTGTTTGTGTGCAAAAGACACTGACTTGGATTGACGAATACAGGTAGTACATATGACAATGGTACATGTTTACGTTGAATACGAAGTTAGTTGCATTAATCAGTTTATCACGGTTATTTTATGCAAGATTTTAGTTGAAACAATAAACAGTAGGTACTCAACCATAATTATTGCAGTAAAGTTACTTTGTTGATGTGCAAAAGACACTGACTTGGCTTGACGAATACAGGTAGTTCATATGACAACGGCTCATGTCTACGACGAATATGAGGTTAGTTGAATTAATTCGTATATCACGGTTACTTGATGCAAGATCTTAATTGAAACAACATAAGAATTTCATTGATCTGATGACGTTTCACAGACGTATCGTGCAAGATCTTTGTTGAATCTACAACTTAAGTGAGTTAATGGTACAATGTCTCATTCTTAAACTGGCCAACATTTTAGCTAAGTTAAATAACTACCCGTGATTAAAACAAATCATTACTTCGTAGACGGAAATATGATAATTTAACAAAGTTCTCATAGCTTCAGAAGTTAAGATCTTGTTAGGCTCGTATGGAGTCATGATGTGTGATCACATTAAACAAGATGTTTATTAAAGCAAACAATTTTTTTTTTCAGTGTAGTGTCTTTTCTATATCAACTGCACGTGCGACGACCCAGGAAGAGCTTACTAAGACCGTCTTAGTTGCATTATACGACGATATGCATAATCAGCTTATAATGTTCCTACTGCTGGGACACAAGCCTCCTCTTTGTGAAAGGGAACGGGCCGTAATCCACCACGCAGGACCAGTGCGGGTTGGTAGATGTCACATGGCTTCGAATTTTTGGTTCTAGGACATGCCGGTTTCCTCACGATGTTTTCCTTCACCGTTTTGAGAGCAGTGTTGTTGAAATAATTTACACAAAGTAAAGCGCCTGTCAGGGTTCGAACCTATGACACATAACGACGCACAAATATTAATGCGTTAGTGAGAAAACATTTCTCACTGAAAGTCGTAGAACTTACTACTATAAGTAATATTCAGCGTCACGTATGCAACTGGTTCAAAAGAAAATCATTTTTAGGATCCCGTAGCGAAATGGCAAAAACGGAATCCTTAAAATTTCGTCCTGTCCGCCCCTATCAGTTCGACAGCCATTTTACTCGGAGACTATTGGCACAACTTACATCGATGTTTGGAAGGCAGGTATATCCTATGAACCGGTAAATAATAGTGTAGAGAAATTACGAAAAAACAAATTAAGGGTGACACTCTTCATACATGTAACTACAATCATTCCATCTTCAATACATTGCACGTAAGCGTGTGGGGTATTGTTGGAACCTATGATTAAAAAGATTATGATGGTTCTGATTTTTGTTTTTTGTTTATATGAATAGATTTTAAGGTTATGCGATATTTTTGTTTTTCATACTTAGTTTCTCTAAGACCGCCATACTAAACTCCGCAAACACGATGTTGTGCATGTTTAGGTAAAGATGCCCCGTTACCTAAATATGATAAATAAAAAAATAAATAAATTTGCTGGCGGCTTTCTCGCGCAACGCATCAGCATTGCAATTCAGCGAGGAAATGCCGCCAGCTTCCACGGCTTTTTTAGGCTTAACTTAGTTTTAATTTAATTTAGTTAATCTCAATAATCATCTTGTAATTTGGAATAAATCAGTTAAATAAATTTTATGATTTCGTGTGATATTTCAAGTGACTACAATAATTGCGGTCCGCAATTATTGTAGTCACTTGAAATATCACACATTTATCGCGTTTGCGGAGTTTAGCTGGCCAATTTAAAATAACCCTGGATAATGAAAAGCGTTGGCTTAAGATAGACTCTCGACTAGACCGATAAAACTGAAATTCATAATGAGCTATCTAACTCATAGATAAAGAAATTAAGAAACTTTATCCAGCACAGGTCGGCCTGTAAAGTAACCAAGTTAATTTTATTGCGCCACATTTTCTTACGACAGTTTAAGTGGTTCCAGACTGTTATTCAATAAGTCACGTATTTTCGCGAAGGCGGGGTGCAGTGACACTCGTTGACGAATTGCACGCGGTCGTCGACCCGCGCCAACCCGCGGCGTCGTCTGCGCACGTCTCGCGCGGCCCATTCAGACCAAACCAGACTATAGTTTATGGGGTATTTTATTTATTTATTAAAACTTTATGCACAAGTAAAAAGAAATGCCGTACAACGGCGGACTTAATACTTGAGGCATTTTCTACCAGTCAACCTTAGGCTGCTGCAGAGAAGAAACATGGCAGGTGCAACGTAAGGGTTATCTATACAATACAAGAATAAATACATAGACATATACTGTAAGTCTTGGGCTCTCATGAAATAATGAAATTCCCTATTCATGTTCTAGTTGTAAAGATAGGTTTCTCGAAAGTCTCAAAATCATGTCGTTTGTTTTAATAAGATTTCTCGACATACCTACTCCGAAGACATTAAGATACCATCGAGATAATTTGATTAACGTGGGGAAAAATAGATTGGTAATCAACCAGATAGCTTTTTAAGCGAGAGTAGGTACTTTCTCCAAGTAAATTAAGAAAGCTATCAACAGCACACATTCATGTTCTTACCGCTTTGCGTGGAGCAGTCAATTAATTAAGGAACAGATAAAGCTCTCTAATTGGAATGTAGCAACTCGTTAGATATAGACTAGACTCAGACCATGCAGTGCTAGGTTAGAATCTGTCTGACACACTTTCTTTGCTTCCTAGATCGCATTGGCAACAAGCTGTTGACGAAGCATTCGTCTACATTCTCTTTTAGGTCTCACTTCTATGATTAGGGGTGAGAAACAATCATTAGGATTTTCTCCCTGGATTGGGATTTGTAAATGCGCTGCGCTGTTGTTTCAGCCCTAATGTAAACCTGCTGTGTTGCTTTGCAAAATGTTTGCCACTCTTGGTTGCAACATAAAAAATATTTTTAGAAAAATTTCGTGATTGATTGTCATAGTTTATTGTTATAAGATTTTATAAGTCAGCATAAATACCTGTCATTAAATTTAAGTGCAGCTTTTACCAAGCTGGTCACGATTAAACCAGTATTTTAGTTATCTAAACGTTTCTGTGCAAAGATAAAGGAGACAATTGTCAATGAATAATTTATCACAGACATTACTCTAAGTAACGGATACCTTAATAGCGGCAGGTCTAGATTAGGTTACTGGTCTAGACGAGTGGTTCACCTACCAGCGTTAGTAAACCGCCTGAAGTTTTTGTCTAGTTATTTATGAGTGGGCGGGTCCTGCGACCATTCTTGGTACCTTGCGTACAGGTAGTACAGGTATTTTTTCCTGTTAGGTTTTCTAAATACGAGGTTCATCTGAGGGTTTAACATCTAATTACAAGAAATAATAAAGAAATCATTAAAAGCTACTTAATAAATGTCTATCATTCATTACCTACCTATGCTGCTACCATGTCTTCTATCGGCAATGATGGGAAGATAGAAATAGAAAATATAATAAATATTTGTGCAACAAGAGAGCAAAGTAGGTTTTTACTGCGAGTGTTGATTTTGAATCCCCAGTAAGCGAAGGAATCTATAATTGAATCACGAGCATAGCGAGTAGATCTATCCTGAGCGCAGCGAGGGATGCAGACACGAAATGCAAAAACTTTGGGAACCGTTTGCTTAATAGTAAATTTTAAAGTGTTAATTTTTGTTAGAGTCATGTGGCCTCCCCCCGCCAGCTAAATGGTTTTTGTGAAAAAAGTCATGGCAGTACCTAGTATATATAACGAAATTAAAAGGAAAACTATCACAACTAATTAGGCTTCACAAGTTAACGAGTAATAGCCGACCAACTTACATTTGCAGTTGGAGAATTGACCGTGATTTATATCGATGTATGGGAGAACATGTTTTTTAACTATAATGTTAAGTTGGTTTTTAAGACAAATTCACCCCAACTATGGAACGCTTCATTTTGCGTGGTCCGACACGCACTTGGCCAATTTTTTTTAATTTCTCGACTCGTTCTGTAACTACAGCCGCGGTATTCTGTCACAATATTAAATATTGTTAATACTATTAATAATTATGTAGATATATGATAAACTTCGTATTTTTTCTTCAACATTTTCTTTATTTGATTAAGTATAAAAAATATAATTCGATTATTTAGAAAAATATAATAAATGTATTTTAAACCTTAACAATGATTTGCAATTTTACGGCTATGTGTGTATCCGAACGTTTTATTGTTTCCTTTTTGGGCCTACTAGGCATGAAATTTGAAAATCGAACTTCGAATCGACTTGTTTCTATCTCTTGGTTTTTTCGTATGGAAGTGAAAGTGACGCTATTCTCGGCATTAAAAAAATAAAAAAGTTTTTTGGTCTCATGCTCGCAGCAAAATCGAATTTTGTTCACGGTCTTTATACATCAAAACCTACTTGTTTGAGGTGCTGAGATAAAAATATTTTATCGTCCAGGTAATATTCAATAAGTAAGTTCTCACTTTAACACCAAATTGAGACGATATGAGTGGCTTAAAATGTGACCTACCGCTAGGTTATTTAGCCCCAAACTAGACAGTTGGTCTGTAGGTACCTTGGGACTCGGGGTACGAATTCCAGAGTGGAGACTAAATGGGTGATTTCAAGTGTGTTATCTTAACTAATGTTATAAATGCGAAAATGAGTTTGTTTGTTTGTGACGCTTTCACACTTAAACGGCTAAACGGATTTGGATAAAATTTGGCACATGGGTAGACCCTGACCTGGAGGGACAGGCTGCTTTTCATCCTGGATCGCAGACGAAGTCGCGGGCAACAGTAAAGATATCATCCATACTGTAAGTTCACGAATCTAAACTTAATTAACCACACTTAATTGTTATTGGAAATCAGACAAAGCAAGCATCCAGCGATCTACATTTATCAAAATGCTTTTCCGATAAGAATTACCGATTTGATTCATAATGGACATGTGGACATACTCGTTCATGGACCATTTCTAATATCAAACATTTACAATTTTGTCATATCCATCCTTCTATTCACCTGTCTGGATGTCTAATCAATTTATAGCCTCGGTTCACAAGTTAACTGTAGTCAGTTGAATTGCAGTTTAATAAACTGCCGTTATTAAGTAATACGAGTCTTGATTGATCACCGATTTATTACTTTACGGTTCACGGTTATGAGGTGGGCTTACAAGTGTTGGAAAATCTATACCTACTAATATAACACAGCAGAAGAGTTTGTTTTTTTTTGTTTGAACGCGCTAATCTCTGATGGAACTAAGTACCAGTCGGATTAGAAAAATATTTTTGAATTCGTTAGCCTAATTCTTGAGGAAGGTTATAGACTACTTTATTTCACACTACAACCCTTGGGAGCCGAGCAAAAAGAAAAAATTATAACGCATGTATAACGCTAAGCGAAAGCGCAATAAGAGCGCGGCCGGGCGATAATTTCACGCAGACGAAGTCGCTAGCAGAAGCCAAAATGAAAAATAAAGAAAGAAGAAGAAGAGAAGGTATTTTATCAAATCAAAACTCATTTATTCAAACTAGGCTGAGAATCAGCCATTTTAGAACATCAGAATTACATCAGACAGTTCTCCAAAACGCCCGCCCTTCACTACTTCTTATAACTAACTTATAACGTGGATAAAGAATGACATCTTAGTCTAACGTTCATGAACTTAGTTATACACGCGGTAGCGTGTCAAGCCAAGTTCAAGTAACAGTACTGGCGAGCAGCACCATGTGTAATATTACACGAACCATTTGGAGCCACTTTTGACCCCCTCATAACTCAAAAACTATTTCATATAAACGTATCAAATTTGGTTCATATATTGAGACTTGCGAGATACATATGTGCTCCAAATTTCATAAACTCATCTCAAACGGTTATTTAGATATTAACGTCCAAAAATCGTCATTTTTATCACTGACTGACCTATAGATCAAGTCTAACCCAGTTCCAGATGACCTAGAAACTTCAAATTTGGCATGCAGACAGGTAATTAGGTGAATACAAAGGAATAAATCAGAAACTGGTAAATTTTTATCATTTTATTATAATTTTTCACTTAAGGTTACACTAGTCGGTCATTTTTCCATACAAACGTAGTGTGGTCATTACTCCTCTGTTTGACGATGTAGGTTCAAAACTAAAAATAATATCAATTTGTCTAGCCCTGTATGGAAGCAGAATTGGAAAAAAAATATTGGTTTGGAAGTTATGAGCGTCGAAACTTCCATATTCCAACGCTAATTTTAACTCATCTTTGAGCGTAAATAAATAACTTATGTAGTATGAAAATGGCAAAATAAAAACCATACAGGGATAGATAATTTATTCAAAAGTTCAAATAATTTTATTTTGAGTAGATATATTAAGTAGTTTTTTCATTATATCAATACGCCCAAAGGTCTGTTCATAAAATTTTACACGGTCGTTTTCGTTATAAATCATCGTGCATTTCACTGGAATATACCTCCCCGCGCGGTGTGCGGAGGGGAGGCGCACGCACACACCCGCGCGCCGGTCGGCTTGTGAGTCGGCTATTGCTTACGTCACGCGTGCTGTGATTGTTACTGACTAGACTACTTGTGTGCTATCTATCGTATCTGTTTACAACATTGACCACTGGCTTGATTTTGGATTCCGATTTTGATACCTTTCACGATTGACTTCACATGTGTATATTCTTTGAATTTGTCGTGTATCATATTGACATTGAAATTTGGATTTTGATTTTGATACATCGTACGCTCGTAGGTACCAAACGCGTGACGAATGCGAGTATTCTTGGTACTTCAACACGCGATTATTGAACTCGCGTAGTGACAAAGGTCATTGATTAATGATTTGTTATTGAATTTAGCAATTTACTAGCTACAATAGCGCACTTTTTTTTTTGTGTAGGAAATTATCACATAACTTCACTCGCTCTGGGCGGAGCGGGAGGGTGTGTCAGATTCATACTGACTAAAACCCACTCGTATTCCTTCCGTTGCTTGTGTGTTGCCAGAGGCCATGGTATCCCTTTCGGACTTTCCCGCGACCCCGGCAGTCAATTGATTGATTTACTTGGCGTTTGTATTTGGACTTATTGCGTCAGTGAAGTGATCCTTCAGTAGTGCAAGTACAAGAAACAATGGGTAAGTGGAATGTTTTCTTGACTCTTATTATTATATATCATTATATTTTCTACAATTCACGGGGGTGCTTGATGTACCTAACTTTTTAACTTAATAGGTACCTAATAAAAACCCACCAAAAACATAAATGTGAAAAACTATTTTTTTTAAACCAACTTCTAAAAACACTAAATAGTACAAAAAAAATTGTCAAGTACCTACAGATTGCAATAAAATAAAAGTTTCAGAAGCCGGCTCCAAGCTATTCTAATGATATGTTATATAATGTGTTGTGTTATTTGAAGTCGGTTTTTATATAGAATAGAAATCTCAAATAAATCGGTAAAAACATCGACGAATCCGTAACCTCCTCCTTTTTTGAAGTCAGCTAAAAAGCAGTTCAAGTTCGGTATAAATGACGTACGGGGTTGTCTACATCGTGCGTCATTTGGGTTTCTGGCTGTTCAAGGGTGCCTTATTAGTTATTAGATATGCAAAATTGCAAATATGCAGGTGTAGTGGTTTTCAGGATTCCGTAGTAAACAAGGAACCCTTATAGTTTCGCCATGTCCGTCTGTCTGTCCCCGCTGTAACTCAGAGACGCTTAGTACTAGAAAGCTGTAATTTGGCATAGGTATACACATTAATCACGCCGACAAATGAGTAAAATAAAATCTTGAAAATATGTTTTTAGGCCACCTCCCTTGCACGTATGGGATGATATTATTTTTCTCGTCTATCCCATGGTGTGGGGCATCGTTGGATAGGCCGATCAAAAATATTACGGGTCTGTGAACACCACTTTTCAATTCAAGGAAAAGGCTAATTTTTGTTAGAGTCAAGTCCCCCCCTTGCCAGCTAAATGGTTGTTAATGGAGATGTGAAAAATTTAATGACAGTAGTACATATATTATAATCAAATTAAAAGGAAAACTATCACAGCTAAGTAGGCTTTACAAGTTAACGAGTAATAATAATAATAATAATAATAATTCTTTATTTTGCAAAAAAGTGGACAATAACACTAGTAACTATAATACGCTAAGAGCTGTGTTACCAGTTGGTGTTTTTATCAAGACTAGCGTAATTTGAACTCTGGTACTCAAAGTAAGATCTAACTTGTGTTATGAGTACCAGTGTTCCAACAAAAGTTATTACACAAAGGTACACAGGTTCCCACGAGAGACAGCAGGGGCATTAGTGCAGTTTCATTGTCACAGAGAAATATAGTAAAAAATATAAAACAGTAAAAATTATACAGAAAATAAAGTAAAGTGGACAATGTAAGTGTGTGAGGGTGAGTGAATGTTTAGGGATATGTAATGTATGTATATGTAATTTATGTATGTGTAGTGTATGTATGTGTAATGTCGTAAGTTTAAAATAATTAGACTTGAATGAGAAATTGAAGTAATAGTCGACCAACTTAAATTTGCAGTTGGAGAATTGATTGTGGGATATATCGATGTATGGGAGAACATGTTTTGCAACTGCAATGCTAAGTTTGTTTTTGGGATAAATTCAAACCAACTTCTCAACTACGGAACCCTTCATTGTGCGTGGTCCGATACGCACTTGGCCGGTTTTTGAATTATGAATGGTCAAAAGAAGCTCGAAATGGTTCGTGTAATTAATTACACACTGCCGGTGTGTCGCCCTTTTCTTTTCCGAATTTAGTTAACATACTTCTGTTTGTCTAGAGCAAGCACTGGTTTGATTTTTTACAGAATAATTTTAGTCTCTGTCACAATTTAATTATGTTTGGTTTTTGTGCAACAGAGCCCAATAAGGATTGATGGATGAGTAAGAAGACCAGCATATGGCCAAATATCGCTCGCAAAAAGAAGTTCAGAGTAAAAGGGAGATTTTCAAATACAAATAAAGGAAATGTTCCTGCTGCACTGACTACTTTCGGATCGTAAATATTCCGGTGGTCAACGTGTTCTACGGTAGTACCTACCGTGACTTTTGTTGATAACTATAACTATACTGCAAGACCGTTATAAAACGCCATTGTAAAGAAACAAATTCTATTATCAATAAAAATATTTTAAAAATAACTGTATGTTTTATTTGATGAACAAGTTTTATAAGAAATAAAGTAGTAACCCTAACGTATTAGCGCTCACATCGAGTCGTGCTGTTGACAAAGCAAAGCTATCTCGACTACCTACATAGGTATGTGTGTAGTTATGTACGTTTCTTTCACAGGGAACGCTTGGTACACACGGCTATACATCAAGCTATACAGTATAAGCTGATCTCGCATTGTATAGGATTTCCGTACATTGCGAAATCAGCGTAAACTGGAAGTGTATAGCTTGATGTGTAGCCGGGCGTACGTACGTATTATCTATCTATAAGTCAAAGTCAAATTATTTATTTCAAATAGGCACATAAAAAATTCTAGTTGCCCTTCCAAAAGGTAGTTTCGTATGGAGAAGAATGGGCAAGAAACTCCACCGTTACGCTTTTAAAATGTTTAACAAAATTTTGTACATTTTAAAATTATACGTGAAGACGATGCACCTAGAATAAAATTACTATACCAAAATACTATAGAAAAATAAAGCAATGACAGATAAATTAATTATGTGATAGGTACATGATGCTCACATATTTACAAACATTGTAAAAGTATACGTTTTGCTAAAAATAATAAATAAAGTAATAGGTCAGTGTGTGAGTTAAAGTAATCACAGAATTTAAATTCAACATTGATTTATTATTTGTATCAAATAATAAATTGTACAATTAAAATAGCAACCAGTTTGACTTTGTCTAGACTCTAGATTGTCCTATGGAGCTGGACCAGCATGTTTCCAAGCATTCTTATCTTGGATATAATCCTCTAATTTGTATTATGTATACTAATAGGTATTATGTATAAAGAGTAAAATTTATTTTTAAGTTTGTATGTATCTCTGGAACTACCAGTCGGATTTGAAGGTTATAGGCTATTCAAAATCACGCTATGACCCTTAGGAGCCGAGCAAAAAGAAAAAAAGTCGGAAAGAAAGATAAGCGAAAACGAAGTAATAGCGCGGGCGGCGGCGGCGGCGCCGGGGGAACAAGAAATTTCACGCGGATGATGTCGCGGGCAGGATCTAGTATTAGAATAAGTTCACTATGCACGTACCTACTAAATTTTCAACTAAGTCGTTTGACCCTACCTAATTGTACCATAAAATATAAGTTGCACACAATGGTGCCGATTCCCTTGTTCACAAACTAAACTAAATTTAAGTTCAGTGCATCTTTTTCTTTCTATTTCATTATGAAGAGGACAGAAGATAAATTTTAGTTTAGTCCTGTCAAATTAATCAGCGCCTGTCACTACTCCATACAAGTTTAGACGTAATTAAAAACTTGCCTACTAAAATTACGTCAATTTACGTCAAGCGCTGATTAATTTGACAGCACTAAACTAAAATTGATCTACTGTCCTTTTCTTAATGAAATAGAAAGAAAAAGATGCACTGAACTTAAATTTTGTTTAGTTTGTGAACAAGGGAATCGGCACCAGTGACTATCATTTAATTTTGTCATACTTAGGTAGGTTTATGTTTGAATTCAAGCATGTCCGTCATCATCACCGCGCCGAAATATTACGTAGGTACAGAATGTTCGCTCATTTGATCTTGAAGAAAGCCGCCTTGTTACACGACTGCCCAAAAAAAGGACCAACAATATCTGATTTTAAAAATAATATACTTTTAATTTTATTGTATGCGATGTAGGCCAATGTAGGCGCGTCATCGCCGTCCGACCTTCAATGAAATCGCGCATGTGTGCGTCATTAGCGTTGGTAGACTGTATCCGTGCGCGCACTAGCTTCTTACTGCTCATCACAGTGTTGGTCCCTTTCGCACATGATGTTTGATGAAATAGCATGCATTTTGACCACGCCCATCAACAAGTTCGAGCCGGCGACAAGTGTGTTCTTAATTGATTCTATTAAGAACACTAGCAATCAAAACTTATGACAGCCGGTCTTTATGTGGATTTATAAGGTCTTCACGTGAATATATAACGATTCCAACTAACAATACGAACCTTAATTTTTTTTAATTCAAATATTTTCGTTTTAGTACTTATAACTAAGAGTAGGTATAGTCGACTTTCGTATTTATTACGTTATTAACTGGTATTTAGTATTAATTATTGTTTCAATATTTAGCTATTGGTACTACACTATTGGTGTGCACCAATAGTGTAAGATCATTACTTATAAATACTTATAAATAATTATTAAATTATACAATAGGCATATCGGTACACGGCGCGGTGCGACGCCGGAGCAGTGGGGTGGGAGCGGTGCGATAAAACCTCGACGCGAACGTGTCCGAGCGAGTGGCAGCCACGTTCATAAGCGCGAGCGCCGTCTTGCTGTCCGGTTTTCTCTCGATATCTGACCTATAAGCTTGCGATTTATGCTACGAAATTCATAGATTTTCTTAAAAAAATACTTATATATTCTATGATAGTTCTAAACCTGTTACTTGTCGGTTCTTATTTTATTATACCGAAAATTCAGCTTGCTGGTAGAAACTAGCCATCGAACATTATAAAAATACTTATATATTTTAGCAATTCACTCGAACATTTCAAAGGTACAAGAAAATAATACAAAAAGACCCCGTAAACATAGGAAAATACAGTAGTTTAACAAAAACCATTTGGTATTAATTTTGTTATAAATAAGTACCTACTCGTACTAATAATTTATTTACAAAAAGTAATATGTGAAATGAGAACTTGTCAGTTCTTATTTTATTATTCCGAAAATTTGGTTTGCTGGTAGAAACTAGCCATCGAACATAATAATTCGTATATGAGAACTAGCCAAGACAGACCTTAGGCTACAATATATTATCTTAAGTTATAAGAAGAAATGATATTTTATGTTGTTGTAAATAAATTTCAGGACTGACCATTGAACTTGGCACCCATTTAGATCTCACTTCTTTTGTCGTTGAAGTCAATAACCAAGGCATATATCATAATATTGAACTTGGCTCTCATTTCACATTTATGTTTTGGATGGGATTCTTTCTAACCTATCTACTCACTATAAAGTTACGTTGTCAGATCTAAGTTGCAAGTTCAAAGTCCAATAGATACTACAGGATTAATGTGTCTTTGTCAATATTACTGCTTGAACTTTTAATTAATCTTTGTGCCCAACTTAAGGTGAAGGAAAACCTGGACTTAATAGTCTGAGTTCGCTAACACACACTAGGCAGGTCACGATGCTGACTTACAATGCTTTTCAATGTATTGGCTCATGGTATACCAACGCTTTTGCTTAGACCTCTCATCCAGCTAAGAAAATACGCACGCATAAATCACACTTTCGTCCCCATTGGAAATCACCAACTTAATGAATGTATGTTCATAATCTATTACCACACACTACAAGCCGTATGTAATATCATCCACTTACCACACTGTCCACACCCGAGTATGTGTTGCAGACAGGTTCACGTAATGTACAAGTCTACGTGTGAATATACTCCATGTTTGCACGGCTTCCCGGATCAAGTGTCTTCGCGGCTTTTAATAAAATCAATAAGGTTCGAACTGAAGAAACATTTTTAAGTGCACGAACGGAAGTAGAAGCCTTAGTTTTTAAGACTTTCTAAGCTGGTTTATTTAATTAAAGTGGGTGTTAGAACGCTTTTATTTTTCAGGGGTTTAGTTATTGCTCTATGGTTCCATTAGCTATCTGTCTGGCTAGCTGTCAAGTTAAGAAAATATGCTCTTTGAGAAATTGGTAAAGAACTAAGTATTAGAGCGCATCTAATATTTTGAGAATCTGGTATTACGCGAATAAAGGAAACCATCATGCCCAACTACATTTAAAATCCTCACACATCACACAATCTTTAATAAAACACCACTCTTTCAAAGCTCCAGCGACACGCAATTTATATCGGCCATCGTTTCAATTAGCAGAACAAGACGCACCGTTCTAGTCGTGAGTTCGAGCCCCGGCTGAGCTCCGCTTAAGGCGGGCCACGCGCGGTAAGCCGGTTTACCGTAAAAAGGTATTTATTTCCCGATACCGATCGACTTACGAACCGATTTATGTTGGAACAGATTTATTGGTCGGTGGACAGACTTGTGGTTGATTACGTAAGGAGTTGCGGTAGTTCATTGAAGTCGGCGACTGATTTTTTTGTTAGATAGAAATGGATATTGGTGCCGATTCCCTTGTTCACAAACTAAACTAAACTTAAGTTCAGTGCATCTTTTTCTTTCTATTTCATTAAAAAAAGGACATAAGATAAATTTTAGTTTAGTCCTGTCAAATTAATCAGCGCCTGTCACTACTCTATACAAGTTTAGACGTGAATAAAAACTTGCCTACTAAAATTACGTCAATTTACGTCAAGCGCTGATTAATTTGACAGGACTAAACTAAAATGTATCTTCTGTCCTTTTCTTAATGAAATAGTAAGACAAAGATGCACTGAACTTAAATTTAGTTTAGTTTGTTAACAAAGGAATCGGCGCCATTGTAATAGTTGATTCAGTTCTTAATTTTCAAATGCCAGTGCTACACTCTGCTTCGCTATGATGGCCACATTTGCACAACTTACCGTTACACGTTTGAGCAGCTAACAGATTTATTCCGACAATTCTGAATAACACCACTGCATCAGTTTTTTTTTTTTTGAGTGCCTTTAAATTCCGTAAAGAGTTTCATGTTTTTTCTTAAATTGATTCATCCCCTTTTTGGGCGTTCTCAACAATAATTCAAACTGCCAGAGTGGAACATTTTATTTGTAAATATAGAAATACTTACATTAGCTATTTATAAATAAATAATAGTGGCTAGGAATCCTGGCTGGCAGTAATTTAAGGGCGGTGCGCACTTGCAACTATTAAGCCAATTACACACGTAACGATTGCGCGACTGTCGGCACTGGGCGCCTACACTTTTATTTTCTACAAACCCTTTATGGGCTACTAGTTATAGGAGACGTTTTATACACTCTGGTGTTATCCTTTTACGAGGAGCATAATTCATTTTTATTTTCAGTTGGTGCTGGACGACCTGCCCAGCTGATCTTAAGGGGCAATCTCCAATATCTACATATACCTAATATGTCGTCTTCACTTATGATGTACCTATGAGCCTGAGATCTTCAGGTTTTATTATATTGTGCCACAGTGCCGGTAGTTTCCATAAAAACACTTTAAATTAGAACGCAACCATGCACCTTGACGGCAAAAAAGGCTGAAATTCAATTCACTTCTGGAGTGGCTGGACTTCAATTGAAAAACTCTACAAAACCACTTTTGAGTCAGAACTTTACACTTAGTTAGAACAATAAAGACAGGTTCCATTGATTTGTTCGTTCTAAACCAATCCCAAAGTCATATTTTCCCACTAACCCAATTTCCATTCCCCCAATACCTACCCCCATTCTCAAAATTTACTATTATCGGTTCATTTGTGTATTTTTAGCCGAACCTCCCGTGGCTAGTAGCCCGTGGTACTCCGACGAGGCTATCGCGATCGAAACATCAGTCACGCGACAAACATCGATTATTTCGTTTCTTTTCATTTTATTTTTATTTGGTAAACAGTAACACTTGCTTTTGGAACGTGATTTAATCGCAATTTAATGTTTTAAATCACGACCCAGGAATGTTTTGGTAATTGTCCTATTTTTGGATTAAGATAATTCCTCTCCTCTCTTCTACCAGTACCTTGCTGTGCTCGACAGGGTCCACAATGACCATGTCTTCGTAAAACCTGCCACCTAAGTTCAGATTGAAATGCAAATAAATAATATTGAAAATCAATACTCACTTTTAAAAAGTAGCACGTGGACAAGAATAGAATATATTTTATCTTTTTTTTTTCTTTTTTTTGATTAAGCCATTGCCTTTATTTTGGTGTCTGAATTAAATTTATGAGAAAACGATAACACACTTCAAACTACTTTAACCTTTCGTTTATGATAGGCGTGACATTTACCTACATGTTGTACCTATGATCTTACAAATACTGGCACAGAACCAACCAAATACAGCAGCTGTAAGTTATTGTCTCATTCTTGTTTTAAGGTTTCAAACTCAACTCGAACTCAAAGCATCTGTCTGTCCTCGGCTTAGCTCAGAGACTCTTAGTACTACTCAAGTAAAACGGTAACCGCATTAAATTAATGTCTTACATAATAGGCTCCGTTAAGTAACACAACTCTAATTTAAAGTGTCCGCGGGCGGTACGACACGGTACTGCACGGTACGACACGGTACTGCACGGTACCGGCGATATTAATAAATTCGCGACGCTCACCACAGGGAGCTAGCAAGCCCTTTGTATAAGAACGCGAAACACCACGATTGCTGATTTTTATGACGAAATAAGTCAAAAGAATTGCATCGTTCCGACTGGTCTGATTTTATCGTATTGTCAACCTTTTAATGTTAAAGGGGTGATAAAAGGAATCAGTATTTTAAGTGGATGGGGACTTGGGGAGGCAGCTCTTCTGCTTCTGTCCTGCGCTTTTCCGACAGAATGGTTTCCAGCAATGATTAGCATACTGACACGATGTCATTACTAAGCAGAGGCGGCGTAAGGCGTGGGAGACGTGGGCCACCGCCCACGGCCTCGCGGTCCGAGGGGCCTCGCGCCTCGAAGGCTTATGCATTAAGTACTTAAAACCCTCGAAGTTCGCGGTTAAGTAAAAATATTCCAAAAGAGCAAATAAAACACTAAAAAAAACACTGTCAAGATGTGTACATAGTCCTGCGAGTGGGTGAGAGCAGTGACTTCCAACCTTACCTACAAATTATATAAAGAATTACAAACAATGATCCCAACTTTACCCAACTTCATTAAAGATGTGAAACAGCTGCTCCAATACATAACAGAAAATAACTTGAAAGAAATTTGCCCAAATATTTACATTGTCGTTCGAATTTTGTTAACAATACCGGTAAGTACAGCCTCCGCTGAAAGGAGCTTTTCTAAATTAAAACAAATAAAAAAATATTTACCTATTAAATTAAATGAGTCAAGAAAGGCTTTCAGCTTTGGCAGTTTTATCTATTGAAGCAGAAAGTTAAGAGGCGTTTATAAATAAGACCGATAGCATCTAAGTGTAAGTTTCTTCTATGTTAATCAAAGAAAATGTTTTTTATTCTATAAAAGCCGTCTTCTCGCGCCACCAGAGGGCCTCGCGAAATGTTCCTGGCCCACATCAAATTTAGATCTTGCTCCGCCACTGTTACTAAGTACTACGATGACTGCCTAAGTAGGAAAATACTGACTGGCAATTAGACAAATCTGGTGCCTCTAACTTGCTTGATTCCTTCATTAAAAAATACATCCTAATTTTACTCCGGAACAAAATTAAGCCAATCTTAAACCTCGAAAAACGTATGGTTAAACTGAACTGAACACCTACCGCTATAATTAATATGGGGTTAATGATTCACTAAAAGTACCGTCTCTCCTTGTTTCAATAAGCACAAGCGTTTTTGTACCAATTACCGCTCTTCAAAAAATTTTCGCCATGCATTGCAAAACATTAACCGTTAATGCCGCGTGTCACAATTCCCAGTCAATTTATCGGTACTAATATTAGCACGAGCGGTACTGCACGGTACCGCAGCCAGTAACAAATTCGCGACGCACGCCGTAGCCTTCCGCCCTTCCTCATCAGCTCGACCAATCACGATGGTTTATAGAAAATTGATCTGATTCGGTTGAATTTGTTGTATTTATGTTCCAGTAATTTTTAGGGTCTAGATTTGTGCTTGTTTGATAGCAAGAGGTTTGCCTCCTATCACCTTAATTAATCATGGTCTTGAAACATAACCGACGGGATGCGCACTGCGTTTAGGTACCTACTGCTGTATATCGCTGACTGCCTACCCCTTCGAGAAATACAGGCGTGTTTTTATGTCATGTAGGTTATTTCAAATTGCCGCAGGCATGCACTTATTTTGCCATGTATGTACGAGAATAACGTAAACTTTACAGTCGCATAAAACCTTCATAACCCGCTTTGTAAGAAAGCTCTCATTGCTCTCTTTGCTCGGAGCAAAGCTAGTTTTCCTTAGGCCACCTGTTTTGTACATAAAAGTCAACTGTACGTTCTTATAATTACTAATACTTAACTGAGCTGCTTCCATTTACCTCATTACAAACTTTCCATTGACACAGAATCGTTGTCGCATTCAGAACAATATTTCAACGTCCTTACTGAGTGGCACACGCAATACGGCGACGCGACGCAGTGCTATGTGAAGATACCAGTAACTATACTACAGTACATAGCAGGCGTAAGCTTTACGCCCGGCTGTCACCACTGTGTGGATCGCCCGGAGGACACGGTGGAGCATACGGTGGAGGTCTGCCCGGCTTGGGCAGAGCACCGCCGTGTCCTCGTGGAGGCGATCGGCGGCAGAGATCTCTCGCGTCCGGCGCTGGTTCAGGCCATGGTACGGAGCGAGAGGGCATGGGCAGCCGTCACCTCCTTCTGCGAAGCAGTAATGCTCGCGGGACGGTTGAGGGAACGGCAAGTTTCGCGCCCTCTCGCCCCTAGCCGCCGCAGGAGACGCCCTGGGCGTCGGGAATCCCGGGCGGATTTCCAGTAGGTTTCCATCGTAGGCGCGGGCATGCGGACGGTGAGCAATGGGTAGCTCACAGTCCGGTAAGGACCAGGCCCGGGTCGACGGCGCGTCGTATTCCACGCGCGCCTCAAAGAGATGTCGTCAGCACAATGTAGGGGTCCGATGTCTGTCGGGGTCGCGGGAAGGTACTAATGGGTCACCGAGGCCCCCGCAACACAAGCAACGGAAGGAATACGGGTGGGTTTTAGTCAGTAAGAGTCTGACACACCCTCCCGCTCCACACAGAGCGGGAGAAGTTATTTGATGATTTCCCATCCAATAAAAAAAAGGCGTAAGCTTTTCTACTAAATACAGGTACAGGGGCGTGGTGCAATGTTATTGATGCTATAAAACCAGAAAGACACCACAGGTGCTTTACCATCCCAAAGACGAAGCTCAAGTGCCTTATCATCATCGTCGGCACCTTGTTCCACCCACTGCTGAGTAAAGGTCTCCTCCGTTTTGTACCATGCTTCCCTGGTCTAGTCTATGTCATTACACTCTTGAAAATCGCGGGCACGGTGACTAGTCGCTGAAACTTGTTGCAGTTATTTGCGTTTAGGTAATTACAAAATCGAATCAAATGGTCTCGCATCGTTGTGTTTGCGATGTGGCCGGCCGCTAGTGCGGCGTCTTGCTAGTGATGCGCTGTGGCTGCGACGTGACTTTGATGTTGTCGGTATCGCCCACACCGTTGATTTTGACATTTTTCTTTCGCTAAATGATTGTGCCACACCGAATCCCGGTAAATCATTCGCATAACATAGGATAGCATAGCTTTACTCTCTCATGTAGGCCGCTGGCCTACTGAGCGGTGAGCTCCAAATGATGGCTTTCTCCGTAATCGATGGATGACACCCGCCATTACAGTCACCATTGTTCCGTAAAATTACTAACAGTACCCACAGAAGGTGGTAATACTGCAGTTTATATTCAAATTGTTCAGAAAATGTTCAGAACTGGATTAAGACGCTGACAAATGACCAAAAAAGCTGGTCTTAAGAAAAAAAATTGCCAAATTTGTATTGTTTGTGGTAGCGGAAAAAATATGTGTTAATTTTGAACATATTTCTCATATATATATTTATATAGATTTTTTCAAAACACGTTTTGAAAAAAAAATCTCGTTACAAACTAACGTTAAACTCCAGTCCAAAATATCTGTATTAAGTATCAACATACGTTACGTATTTAATTAATAACAAGAACGTCTTATTTGAATGCAGAACGTGGTTGTTTTTATTTTCGATTACTCAACACAATTTTGAGTAAATGGATAATTGCTTCATACTTTGTAATAAATTACAAGCGTTGTGTCATCGCGCTTCTCTTTCTTTTCTATGCAATCTGACAGTGACTGCGGTTTAGGTGTTGTCAGCGTCTTAAGAGGCAGGTATAAGTTTTTGTTTCCAGTAGGTACCTATCAGAAGGAAAAGTATGGAGGGTTATGGCCATGAGGTACTCTGTACAATAAATTAGGTAGTAGCTTCAGATATTTTAGATCGCTTTAAGCGATAAGACCGCCCATTGTGTCACCCTTGAAAAATTTCAACATTTGTATCTGTAATTTTTATGGTATACTTAATAAAGAGTATTCTATTCTATTCTATTTTTGAAACTTTAACAAAAAATCAACCACCGATAAGCTTTTACTTTATAATGAAAATGAAAAGTATATGAAGTATTGTTGACATATTTTTTTTTTACAAAAAAGAAACAACCGACTTCCAAAAAAACACTACAAAATGAAAAATAACTTTAATTTCGGAAGTCGGTGTCTTTGGATCTGTATTTTAGTTTTTTGCCACTGAATTCCAAAAATAAAGTTATTTTTCATTTTGTAGTGTTTTTTTGGAAGTCGGTTGTTTTTTTTGTATTTTTATTTTATTTTTCACTTTTTAGTGGGTCAGTTTGTAATTTATCTAAGTTACAATAGCCTTAAGGCCTCACCTTTTACAAAATATTGGTTTTCTTGATGCAGGGACGTCAATTGTTGAGTGAGTGGCAGTTCTCCTGGTTCTTACCAGGAGAACTGCCACTCACATTATGCATTGTGAAGAGCATACCTAAATGGCTTAGCAACCATATTAAAGTACCTAATCAAATCGCAACTCGTTAAATACTTCTTATTAACTAGTTCCGGTGGCCATCTGTGGTCTTCGTCATCAATTCCACTCTACCAAATGGTGCTTGCTTTCCGAGAGCAAATGCACAAGTTACTATAAAAAATACCTAAATCGCTATAGGAGTGCCTTTAAAATTTGAGGATTTCCTTCCATTTCCATGGGATCCCCTCATCAGATTATGACTTGGTGACAATGGGACCACCTCGGAAGCATACCCTTTCAACTAAAAAAATGATTTTTAAAATCGGTCCACAATTGACGGAGAAATCAGCGAACATACATAAAAAAATATATACAAACATGTCGAATTGATAACCTCCTCCTTTTTTAAGTCAGCTAAAAACTGATGAATTGCCCGTCTAATGCTATGGAAAAGTTTGTTGAAGGAAGCAGTTAAAAAAAAAATGTCATACCTGATGATACCTGAGCCCAGCACTCCACTTTATTATTGCACATTAAAATTCAAACCACTTAAAAAGGCCGTCATAAAATAACATAACAGACAACTCATTTTTTTTTAAACAAACACAATCATAATAACGATTATTCTTTCCCAACGTCTAATTTCAAACTCGTTTAAGGAACTATAAACAGGCTATAAAAATATCGCTTGCCTTAAGATCATAATCCGCGATGATTTCTCAATACTGGCCGAGCTCTCAATACCAGGCGGCCGATAATACGCTTAATGGTTAAATACCACTATAAAACTGGAAGTGAAATATCGCGGCTAAAGTAACCGCGGTATTCACTAATGAAGACTTGAGATTACTCGGGGATGTTTGTAAGGGTTCCGTAGTAAACAAGGAACCCTTTATAGTTTCGCCATGATCGTCTGTCTGTCTGTCCCCACTGTAGCTCAAAGACGCTTAGTACTAGAAAGCTGTAATTTGGCATAGGTATACATATTAATTTCGCCAAAATGCTAAAACAAAATATTATTTAAAAAAAATTTGGGTAGCTTCCTTGCACGCAACGTAGGGATGATATTTTTTTCTCGGATTTTTTTTTCTCTTTTGGATAGGCCGTTCATTTTTGTTAGAGTAAAGTGTTCAACCATTTCGCATGAAGTCAACCATTTAGCTGGCAGGGGGGGCGGCTCGCGCACGTATGGGAGTGGCGCGAGGAGGCGAAACGCCGGGGCGTAAGTCCGTTGCCGCGAGAAATCGCGGCACAGCAAACGGAGCTCCGGCGGGATCTCATGGCGTCATGGAAAGTAAGGTTGTCGCAACCCAGTGCTGGGCACGCCACGATTGCGGCGATAAGTCCCCTCTTTGAGGAGTGACTGGAGAGACGCCAAGGCGTCCTCACCTTCCGCCTGACGCAGGTCCTCACCGGACACGGCAGCTTCGGGAGGTTCCTGTGTCTGATAAGGCGGGAGGAAACGTCCGGGTGTCACCACTGTGTGGATCGCCCGGAGGACACGGTGGAGCATACGGTGGAGGTCTGCCCGGCTTGGGCAGAGCACCGCCGTGTCCTCGTGGAGGCGATCGGCGGCAGAGACCTCTCCCGTCCGGCCCTGGTTCAGGCCATGGTACGGAGCGAGAGGGCATGGGCAGCCGCCACCTCCTTCTGCGAAGCAGTAATGCTCGCGAAGGAGGAGGCGGGACGGTTGAGGGAAAGGCACGTTTCGCGCCCTCTCGCCCCTAGCCGCCGCAGGAGACGCCCTGGGCGTCGGGAATCTCGGGCGGATTTCCAGCCACCGTAGGCGCGGGCTTGCGGACAGTGAGCAATGGGTAGCTCACCGTCCGGTAAGGACCAGGCCCGGGTCGACGGCGCGTCGTATTCCACGCGCGCCTCAAAGAGATGTCAGCACAAATGTAGGGGTCCACTAGGGCCGATGCCTGCCGGGGTCGCGGGAAGGTACTTATGGGTCACCCCTGGCAACACAGGCAACAGGAAGGAATACGGGTGGGTTTTAGTCAGTAAGAGTCTGACACACCCTCCCGCTCCGCCCAGAGCGGGAGAAGTTATTTGATGATTTCCCACCCATAAAAAAAAAAAAAGGGGGGGGCGGGGCTGCCAGCTAAATGTGAAAAAAATCATTACCTACATATAATGAAATTAAAAGGAAAACACAGCTAAGTAGGCTTTACAAGTAAACGACGCAGTAGTCGACCAACTTAAATTTATAGTTGGAGAATTGACCGTGGCATACATCGATGTATGGTAGAGCATGTTTTTCAACTACAATGTTAAGTTTGTTTTTGGGATAAATTCATCCCAACTTCCCAACTACGGAACTCTTCATTATGCGTGGTCTGACACGCACTTGGCTGGTTTTTTTTTTAATTAAATATTGTTCGGGGTCGTGGGATTGTTACGGGTTGAAGTATGTTAAAGGCATTCTGCGTCCTTTGTGTAGGTGACTGGGTGGTGAAAAATATTTGTGAGGTTCTCAGACTCCAAATATTTTCAGTAATAAGTATTTTATTCACGTCTCCACGACCCCTTTACTCTTGATATTTTACCTGGTCATCATCATCTGCCCAGCCTTTTCCCAACTACGTTGGGGTCGGCTCCTTGTCTTAACCGGATGCAGCTAAATACCAGTATTTTACATGGAGCGACTGCCTATCTGACCTCCACAACCCAGTTACTGGGTAATACGATACTCCTTGGTGAGACTGGTTGTCAGACTTTCGGGCTTCTAACGACTGTCAAAGATCCACGAATGATAGCATGCAATTGTGCCTGGTTTTTTTAGAAATTACGATGATAACCTTGTTGCATTCTAGCTCAATATGGAATAACTTTTACTAAGCACCTCATGCATTAGCATAGCAAAAAAAGTTACAGGTATACATGAACGGGTAACGTGTCGGGCGGATCAGTAACTCCCACGTGTCGGTATCGGTTCCGCGGTGGCGAAGCGCGGGCTTCCCTCGACCGCCGCATTCTGTAATGCCATACCAGCTTAGTGCTTGCTTATACGCAGGTGTGAACATTGATTATCTGTTATTGCTTAGTAAACATACCTGCGTAGTGGATTGAGTCACTACTCACTATGAAAAAATCAGTTATTAGGTTCCACTAGGTTGAATTAAAGTCTTAGGTCCGTATTACAGAAGGTTCCTCAAGTCTAGTTTGAGCGTCAATCAGTCGATCACTGTTTAAGTATAGAATCAGTACTCGAGCATCGGTCATATTCCAGAACGGTAATCAATCTCTATTCAGCTGAATCGAGACTCAAATCGAACCTCAAGCAGAGATTTGTATCAGCCTGTTTTCGTTTACGATTTATTTTATTTACCAACTTTGTTTTAATCTTCACTGGATTAGAAATATTAAAATATACCTTAAGCGCCCAATTATTTAGGAAATCAGCGTTATTAGTTCGGTCCCGAATAGTACAATCCCTCATTTATTGATGTAAAGTATAGTAATTTTGTAAGCATAATATTATTGTAAAGCTTAAAAGACTTGTATCTATGGCCATAAATAGGTACGCTATTTAAAAAAATGGCAATATGTCAAACAATGCAAATGAAAACATCGTAGATATTTATTTGATTAGTTTTGTTATTTGTTTTGCTTATTATTATTTATTCTTATAACTTTTTAAATGGCAGGACGAAAGAAAAATTTTTGTACTTGTGTAAACCTTTTGAAGTTTTCACAATTATATGGGTCCTGTGTATCTCTTAAATATCTAAGAGGAACGCTAAAGTTCAACCTTCTATTTGCATCATCATTGAATAAATTATTGTAATGATCTACTTCTTCAAATATAAATCCATTTTGATATTAAAACTCGACAACTTACGTTTGAAACAAAAATTGCCATGACAATTCTATGCTCAAGCGCGGTCTCGACCACACTTGGTCGATTACAGATCAAATCACTGCTTGGGTTTGCTTTAAGAACTGAGTAACGTTCTAAAATAAAGCGAAACTCAGCTGAACTATGATCAATGAATCTATGCTTGAGGAACGTTCTAAAATTAAAACTTGCCTTAAAGCTAGTTTTAAACAGAGATCAATGCTTGAGTTTCCTTCTGTAATACGGGCCTTAGTGATCTACCTTTTTACTACCGATTAACACCGGCTTAGCATGACGCTTTCTATTTCTTCAAAGAATAGACACGGCTCTTTGTGACATTTCGTTTCTCCTTTTTTGACATCCCACCTAGACAAAGGACCTAGACAAAGATCGTTAAAAACGAAAGACAAGATGACAGATTGTTCCTGCCGGGGTCGCGGGAAGGTACTTATGGGTCACCGAGGCCCCCGCAACACAGGCAACAAGAAGGAATACGGGTGGGTTTTAGTCAGTAAGAGTCTGACACACCCTCCCGCTCCGCCCAGAGCGGGAGAAGTTATTTGATGATTTCCCACCCTAAAAAAAAAAAAAAAAAAAAAAGATGACAGATTGTGGAAGGATTTCTAAGGTGTGATGTCAAAAATGGAGAATGAAATGTCACTTTGTATAGAAAGAGCCGTGTCTATTCTTCGAAGAAATACAAAGCGTCATGCTAAGCCTGCTGAACTACAGGAAACTAATAAGCCGAATAAGCTTTCGGGGAAATTCTGAAATATTTCACTTGAAGCAACGTCATGCTCTATTTGCTTGAAAACTTGAACACTGCACTTGAAATCTGTAGGCAGGTACCAGGAACGATTGATGTGCATATCAATTGCGCAGCTAAGTTCTACATTTAGAAATATATTAGATCCAATTTAAATAGAAGTTGAGATGATCGTCTCAAAAACAAATGTGTTCCAATTAAAGGCGACGGAGATCATTGGCACGTCTTCATTGCAATCTAACTTATCTCAGGGCTGTCCAGAAGATGCAAATCTGTGTTTAGCAATCCTGAGAATTATTGCTACAAGCTGCGTCTTTCAGCGCTGCAAAGAAATAGCTTTTTCGTGCATCACATACCTATTAGTAGAATAAGTACCGCACACTTCTTAAACTACATAGTTTATATAAGGTTAGAATTTGAAGAACCTCTCCTAAGTTATTCAGTCTTGTAAGAATGGGGTCACAATAGGTCAACGCGGCAAGGGTTGAACCCGTGACCTATTGATCCGTAGTCATAACATAACATGCGCAGGCTACTACGGTAAATATTATTGATCTGTGAGTTGAATACAGTGGCAGGAACAAAATAAACTTGTCAAGAATGTATGAATGACATAGCATACTACATACTACAAACTACATACAACACTTAGGTACTACAGTACGCAAATTTTAAAATATTGGCGATTATTTAAAGAAAAATAGAAAGAAACATATTTATTTGGGACTTAGTATGGTTTACTTTTGTCATTACTATAGACAACAAAAATGTTTGACGAGAGTTCTTGGTGAACCTTTACTTCTTCTTGTTAAAACACTACAAGTCGGCTACCTACTCTATAAGTCGTCGTGATAGATTGCAGTTTTCATTCGCTTTACAAAACCTTAACACCTAAAGTTGTTTACGGACTTGTGCGTGTGAGAACTCCGACCTATTATCGGCATGTGTCCTACTGAAAACAAACCAACAGAAACTTTCCACGCACTGTTTAGCGGTTGTCAAAGTTTCAGATGTGTTTGATGAAAGAAAGACGTTGCCGCGGCGCAGGGTGGGATTTAAGTAACTTCTTAGATGAATTTTCCTATTCTTAAGTCTAACGAAACTCAATGAAAGATGAGGCAACTATACGGCAACTAATTATAGGTATTGCAAATTGTCGCTCTATTAAAATCAAAATCAAAAGTCATTTATCCAAACTAGGCTGAGAATCAGCACTTTTCGAACGTCAAAATTACATAAGACAGTCCCCCAAAAACGCCCGCCCTTCACCACTTCCTAGTGCTTTAGCTGGGAAGAAGAAGTGGCGCAACGGTCAGTGGGTCGTCTTAGGGGCGGGCTACAAACTCCCCAGCAGCACAACTGTCTGTTTAGTTATATAAACTTGATTCTATACAAATTGTATGCAAAGCAAAAAACGCTAAATTAAATTACTTGCCATGTGTTAGCTAGCACACGCCAATATACCAACAAACATTCTTATTTAGGCCGCTTTCTAATATTATCTTTCCACACAGCCCTGCCGCTGAGATACTGCGGTACTAACCAAGAGAGCACAGCATCCGTCTAATTCGCGCCCCGGGCTTACTCGGTACCACTTTGTACGAGTCGGAACATGGCTCTGCGTCACGCACAGGCATTTGTCTTAACCCAACATGCGACCGCTGATGTTATGGATACTTTAGATGCTTATAATGAGTAGTTTATTACCTAAAATAAGCTTAAAACCTAGCCATGTGATAAAATTGCGAACTGCTGTCAACCCGTTGAACTGGCAAGAAACATTCAAGATGGTCATCGACGAACTTTTTGCCAAAAGTTCGTCGATGACCATGAACAGTTTTTTTTTAAATTAAAAAACAAACCAAAAAATTTATAAAAAAATATTCATCCAATTTCAAAAGACGCACCAGAACTGTTTGCTGCGACACTACTCTATTTACTTACCCTAAACTATTTCATCATACTAAAACTAAACATCAAGAAAACCAACAATAATCGATAAAAACGTCTCAGTCCATGAGCTAATCTGAATATATCGACGTAAAGCCCACCTCTATGGATGTCTTAATAATGCTGATATACGACGTCATGACAGCGCATCTGTTGTATTTCCCTCGTTTATCTAGCCATAGAGCTTAGAAATTATTACCATAATACCAATAAGTCTGGCAGTTCAGTTCTAAAGATATTTCTTTACAGGATTTTGAGAGAGAAAAAACCTGTCGATAAATTAGAAATATGCCTAATTTACGGCAATCCTTCGACCTTAGAATATAGAAAGAACTAGAATCCGTGTTCAATTCAACTATTATTGCAAGCCACACGCTGTGTCCAAAATCAAGACAAGCGTCCCGCGCCCGCCTCACTTCCCACCCGCGTAATGTTGCTAGCTCGGACATTATGAACCCGTTTTGGGTAAACGTTGAGAGTATTGGTAAGATAATATAAATAATAAAATCACAATTGGTCTTTTCATAGATACATAATTTCATACACCCACCCCCCCTAGAAATCCTAATAGTCTAACATAGTACCTATTATGAATGTTATGCAATTCTAACAAAATCATATATACATACGGGTTGCATTGACTAACCTTTCTTTTTCAAGTCGGGTTTTTTTTGTGTAAGTTGTTATTAATTTAACACTATAACGAATAAATGCCCTCAGTAGGTAATAAAAAGAAGGGAAAATCAAAATTCTTATACTGGCCAAACTAACAAGATGGATGCATCATTCTCTATGACAATTACAAACTGAACAATTTATTCAGTAATTAAATAAGACGATATTTGAATGCGCTATTTACATGTGAAATGTGATCCCATCCTGTTTATCCCCGTTTTTTTTAGCCCCGCTGCATTTTTACAGGTATGAACGACACAAGACGGCATAATTAAATAAAATTGTACACCGGTTAAACACGTTACGCGATACGACGTTCACAGAGTAACTGATCGGCTGCGCGTCAAACTACTCTATTTAGGAGTAGTTTTTGACGCTTCAGTATTAGGCGTGTTCGCAGCTTCTGGTTCTTTTTATATTCTAAGCCTTCAACGAGCCCGTTCTGCAAAGACTTGCCTTTATCTGTCATATCACTAGTCGTTCTGCGAACAGTAGACCTCGCGAGCACAAACTTTTTTGAAACAAATAATATACCACTAAAGTTATTTAAAACGGGATATTTACCATGTTTTTTATTCGTTAAACGATAACTTGTAACTTGTAATTTTAGCGTTTGGGTCCAAAAATATTTTATTCTACCAACGCACTTCTATGATTTGAAGGCGAATAACCTACTTTGTTTCCTATCAAAAAACATGACAACGTTCAATACGTCAAATTCAAATTTAAAAACCAGAAAAATATGAGTAATTTGTAGGCCAGCTAGAAAAAAATAACTAATATGTTTTAATTGACAGAGGTAACGCGTCCGTCCCAGGAGCTACATAAATACCTACCTAGTAGTTAATGGGCCGATTCCACTGGGAGAAATCTAAAAGTGAGCAATTTACTGCAGTTTGAGCAGCTATTCTGCTCATCACGCCGAAAATCCTCATGAGATCTTCACCAAATTTATTTGATACCTACCAACTTAAAGTTACTACTTTTAAAATAAAAAAAGAACCATCGAAATCGGATCTCTTAAGGCGGAGATATCCACCCTTTTTTTGAGGAAGTAAATCAAAAATCACCAACGAAAAAAAAATCTATAAACCTGCATACCAAGTTTCGTCCAGATCGGTCGTAAAATACCAGTAGAAGACTACCAACAAACTGACAGAGGAACGCAAATTTTGCCAGACTTGAAGTAGAGACGCTTCGCTCACTCGGTCAAAAAGGAAATTGAAGAAAAAATTAAACTATTTACTTATCTCAGTCTTACCGATAGTAAATGCCATGATCGTATAAGTTTTACTTAAAAGGGCTGCTTTCCAAGCGAGTTCTTTTTCAATAGGGCTTGAGATTCGGGAATGAGTGCACTTTAGAAGCACTTCACAATATTGATCGGAAACCGATCAAATCTGGCTGCTAAACAGGATGATTTATTAATTCAAAATAGATTTAGGTTCATAGTTTGCAATCTTGGTCGTGTTAAGCCACAATAGAAGAGTTCTTCGTTCAAACCCGTCCGTAAAAGTGCAAATACTTACCGTAAAAACTAAGTACCCAAAGCAACATTGTCATTCACACGAGGTCATTTCGAAGCCTCGGTTCTCTGCCAGGTAACGATTCAGATGAGATCTGATAGCTGCTCTTCAGGGTACGGATGGAGGAGGTCTAGGGCCTAAGGCACCCAACTGATCAAACTGACATTTCATACCGGAATAAATTGTCCATGAAACAAAAAACCTCAAAAATAGCATCTCTACACACTCTGGTGTAAACGGCTTGTTTGATCAGCCTCCATTCGTATTCTGGAGACCCTCGTCCGAATCGTTGCTGGCGGAGAACTGAGGCTTCGAAATGACCTCGTTGGTATGAAAATGTTGCTTTGGGTACTTAACTTTGACGGTAAGTGTAGTTAAAAACCTAGATAATACCTTAGCTCATGAGACACAATTGATTTTCTATTGTTTGGCTCCGAACCGGTGTCGCGCGGGGCTTAACAGGTTAAAGATCCGCTCTTCCGCCTTTTCCACCATACTTAGTCAACCTTATTTAAAGCTAATCTTTTTAACAGTCTATATTCATGACGAGGCCTGCAGGCGGTGGTCAGGAATGGCCGTTAAATTGGCGGCAGTTACCACGTCCGCGGCTGTTATTGTGGAAATAACTTGCATGCGGTAGTTATTAGTATACAAACTGTTATTTATAAACAGGTTAGATTCACAACTGTTGATGATGAATTTATCGGAGTAGAAAGCAGAACAAATGGGAGAAAGTCTATTGAATGAGAATTGATCCAGTTTTTATAACCTAAAGGCCGCCTAAGGGCCCGTTTTCCACCATGGCCAAGAGATGCCTCTGATGAACAAACAATGTTTTGAGCGGATCGAGGATTGTGCATATAACGCAAACTTACCTATCTACATACCTATGGCGCAGCATATCGAGAATTCGAGACTTCTCGATATGATGCGCTGCCGCTGTGGTGTGACAGACCTTTAAGTGTGGTTGAGCGCGGCCCAAAGGGTCATGGCCATCCGGATGGTCCGAGGATACCGCACGGTCTCCTGTGAGGCAGCGAGCCTCCTTGCCGGATTGCCGCCATGGGATCTGGAGGCAAAAGTCCTCGCGCACGTATGGGAGTGGCGCGAGGAGGCGAAACGCCGGGGCGTAAGTCCGCCGCCGCGAGAAATCGCGGCACAGCGGACGGAGCTCCGGCGGGATCTCATGGCGTCATGGAAAGTACGGTTGTCGCAACCCAGTGCTGGGCACGCCACGATTGCGGCGATAAGTCCCCTCTTTGAGGAGTGGCTGGAGAGGCGCCACGGCGTCCTCAACTTCCGCCTGACGCAGGTCCTCACCGGACACGGCAGCTTCGGGAGGTTCCTGTGTCAGATAAGGCGGGAGGAAACGTCCGGGTGTCACCACTGTGTGGATCGCCCAGAGGACACGGTGGAGCATACGGTGGAGGTCTGCCCGGCTTGGGCAGAGCACCGCCGTGTCCTCGTGGAGGCGATCGGCGGCAGAGACGTCTCGCGTCCGGCCCTGGTTCAGGCCATGGTACGGAGCGAGAGGGCATGGGCAGCCGTCACCTCCTTCTGCGAAGCAGTAATGCTCGCGAAGGAGGAGGCGGGACGGTTGAGGGAAAGGCACGTTTCGCGCCCTCTCGCCCCTAGCCGCCGCAGGAGACGCCCAGGGCGTCGGGAATCCCGGGCGGATTTGCGGGCTTGCGGACGGTGAGCAATGGGTAGCTCACCGTCCGGTAAGGACCAGGCCCGGGTCGACGGCGCGTCGTATTCCACGCGCGCCTCAAAGAGATGTCCACTAGGGCCGATGCCTGCCGGGATCGCGGGAAGGTACTTATGGGTCACCGAGGCCCCCGCAACACAGGCAACAGGAAGGAATACGGGTGGGTTTTAGTCAGTAAGAGTCTGACACACCCTCCCGCTCCGCCCAGAGCGGGAGAAGTTATTTGATGATTTCCCACCCTCAAAAAAAAAAAAAAAGACCTTTAAGTGACTTTAAAGACTTTTTATAATCTGGAGATATATTGCTCTTGGTTTTTAAATGGAAGTTCTAATTAAAAGTATATAAGTATATCTACATATACCTACCGGGTCCGTCCTTGGTTACAATTATGACTAGCCATTAAATTAATTAATTCCAGCGTGGTGTTCTTATTAACACCTGAGATGATACTCGTAGATATAGTTGCCGCTTATCTTGACACCATCGTATATTGAACATTTCATTTCATTGCATTGGTTGGATAAGCCTAAAAAAATAAAGGACAAAGTGGGAATGATATTCGTTTTTAAATCGGATCGGCTTGAAACACCATAAAACAATAAAAAGCTGTTGACACATCACGACCGTAACCTTAAGCTGCCATTTAAGGTGCAATCTCATATTTTGTGCGCAAATAAAGCTATAAACAGACCGTCGTGATCAACTTGCGCCCTACATAGACCTTCGTGACATTACCGATGTAGCTGTATCGATCGTGTGCCCTAGGCTTTATAGGCTTTCCTCGGCTTTTCGAGTTGGGGTTGGATCTTATAACAGTATTATATTACTTTAATTATTGTGAATGTGAGCACTATGTGGGTCATCTTTATTTATTTCGTTGTTTTTTTTTTTTTTTTCTCTTAGTTTTAATTATGGTCTGGCATTTTGAGTTCTTTATGCGGCCAAACCAATTGTCCTTTCCTTGGTATTGTTCGTCGAGTCGTTGAGCTCCTTAAGTTTTGAGTTGAGCTACACGATTACTGACAAATGCTTGCACTGACTGGACAGGTCCACTCAAATTTGTGTGGTTCTTTCCTCAAAAGACCATTTCAGACATAGATCTACATGGTCCTCACATGATCTGACCAAGATTATGTCTGGACTTTAAAAGAGACTTTGACCCTTGAGTTTGTTTCGCCATTTCTTCTCAGGGGTAGTCAGATAGGAAATGTCGACTCCATCTAGCTTATTTTTTAATATGACGTGTAAAAGTGATTCTCATATCCTATTTACAGAATAAACAATTTCATTTCATTTCATTTCATTTCAACAAGTCGTCTGAATTTGAGGAGTATTTCACTGTGGGGGTCAAGGGGGTTTAGTCCAAGCGCCCCCTTGCTCAATTTTAGCTGCCACAGCTGCGTCGAAATATTTAAATGCATAAATAAAATCACTGTATGTAATGCTTGAAAAGGAACTTAAATTTCGCTAAATTCTTAACATGTTTTTAAAGTTGCGTCTGATAAAATGCGTAAAATGAATCGCTACCACGCTCGGGTGTCACCACTGTGTGGATCGCCCGGAGGACACGGTGGAGCATACCAGCGCCATGTCCTCGTGGAGGCGATCGGCGGCAGAGATCTCTCGCGTCTGGCCCTGGTTCAGGACATGGTACGGAGCGAGAGGGCATGGGCAGCCGTCACCTCCTTCTGCGAAGCAGTAATGCTCGCGAAGGAGGAGGCAGGACGGTTGAGGGAAACGCGAATTTCGAATGTACCTGTGCTGTTAGATTCGAAAGGGATGGCAGGTTCTAATGAGCGATCGAAGCGAGCGAACAAAGAACCCGCCATCCTCTTCGCGTTTTTCCATTCTTAAATAGGAACCCCGCTAAGCGGAGTTCCATAGCGCTTTGTTATTATTTTAAAGGTGGGGGGCGACTCTACCCTTCCACAACTCTACCCCCCTGTTAACCGACTTGATTTAAGATTTAACCTTCGAGTTGGGGTTAGTTTAATTCCGGGATTTTATGCAGTTCGTTTTAAAGTTGAGCAATAGCTTTGAAAAGTAGCAGAAACTGGCTCCTATTTCCTTTCCGAACGTATAAAAAATACGCACTATAACCACAGTGCGGGTAGATACTATACATTCTCTGATAGTAGATATACTACCGCGATAAAAGTTAATTATAATTAATTATTATATTAAAAGTAATCTTAATGCTAGTCATAGAAATTATCTCTTATTCCTTAACTCCTTTTACGTATAAAAGTTATGTAAACTTCATTAACTTTAAACTTTCTGAACATTTTCCTGCATAACTAGTTTTAGATGTTAATTTTTCATCAGATTCTTACGCCTTTACGGTGGTTTCGAGGTCTGTTAATTTTTAAGCGTTACAATGCTTTTTCGACCAGCCTACATTATCATCTCAACGGGCATAAAAATATGTACTTATCAAAAACTTACTTCAAGTTTCTGTCCGGCCACTATCACCTTCACTAAATAATTTCACACCATCACACAACACTATTACCACAAACACAAGCACTGTAATTTTTTTTCCAAACCGAAAAACTACGTGACATTTTTCAAAAGGAAATAAAAAATACAACGATTTTTTTTTACATTCGTATGCGTTCGTGCGTCTCCGGCAAACACCGCGGGAATACAACCGCGAGGCTTTGCACCGGCCAAACATGCGGTCCTTTTCCCACATTGAGAAATCGTTGCAATGTAGAAAGGGACAAGTAATGTATTCAGAACTTGATAGGACTGCAAAAAAATGCAGCTTTTCGTGTTTCTCAAGCACTTTTCCCTGAAGTTTTTATTGTTGTTCATTGTGTTTATTAAGATTTTAATGCAGAGATCAATGACTGTATGCGTCCCTGACATTAGGGACGCATTCCTTTGCGTTGCCTTAGTTACAAGATAGTAGAAAGGCATAACAATGACGCAATATATTTGATATGATTATAACAAATTTTCACAAATGTCAAAATGTTGTACCGTTTAAAGTAGGTGCACCATTCATTAAGCGAGCACCTTAGCGCAACCAAGCCTGCATTTATCCAGAGAACACACGCATTTAAGCTGTTAATAAAATACATAGCAATATGTCGCGAGCAGTTATTAACTCATACAGAGTTAAGTAATTAGTTCACATTAAGTTTGATACGTTAAAGCTAACTGATGTCATTAGATAATTCATAGGCTGCAGTTACATTAGGGCCGACTTGTTAAAAAAGCAGGACTCTGCAGGAAACCTTAATCATTCTCCTGTCCTTTGTAGAACTAAAACAAAACTAGAACCTAACCTGTCCAAGTCGGGGTGCCCCAAGTCCCGTGCTCGCTTCGCTTGCTCTTGCTGGGTGCAAAATAGATCATCAATTTATTTGGAGTTGGCGCAACGTGTTTTTCATCTATACTTCCTTATAGAGAAGAAATAGGTAGATACATTTTCGTTTAACGAGGTGATCGATAGATTATTGGTTAGTAATATCTCAAGAGTATCCAATGATGTTTTGTTCATTGTTTATTGACACTAGAAATCACGACATTACAGTTTCTGCGACACTGTAAAGTGCTGCCTAGATGACAGGGATTGGTAAAACGAATTATTCGCCTTGATTTTTGCACTAACAGCTAGAGATATCACTTCTCTAGTGTTATATTTAGTCAAAGTTGCTTCTTTGGTTATGTTCATGATCTGGGCTAAATATTTAACCAACCAATGACAAAACCGACCCAGTGGAAAATGTAGGAGGTGGTCGGAACGACGCGCGACACAAAGTTGTTTCGACGTTGACGTGACAGATCAACTAACAAATTGGTCGTTAGTATAAAGTTGTACACGTCAAACGTGATCTGTAGAAAGTTTGTAGTCTTTGTAGGTATTTCGAATTCAGTTTAGTGCAACTACGTTACATATAGGAGGTTGCTGGGTTAAGACGCTGACAACACCTAAACCGCGGTCTCTGTAAGACTGCATAGAAAAGAAAGAGAAGCGCGATGTCACAACGCTTGTAATTTATTGCAAAATATGAAGCAATTATCTATTTACTCAAAATTGAGTTGAGTAATTGAAAATAAAAAACAACCAAGTTCTGCATTCAAATAAGACGTTCTTGTTATTAATTAAATAGGTAACGTATGTTGATATTTAATACAGATATTTTTGTTTGGAACTCAAGGTAAGAGGTTACTTTAACGTTAGTTTGTATCGAGATTTTTTTTTCAAAACGTGTTTTGGTAACAACCAAGTTCTTAGAAATATGTTCAAAATTAATATATCTTTTTTCCGCTACCACAAACTATACAGATTTGGCAATTTTTTTTCTTAAGAGAAGCCCATTTTGGTCAGTTAGGTCTTGTCAGCGCCTTAAGGTGCAGACAATACTCCGGTAAATAAGATCTTAGACTCGAGTTAAGGTCTCCTCAAAGAAAATTTTTACTGTTGACTTACCATAAAGCCGGTTGCAGACCAAGAGCTAAGATAAGTCAATTTATTTCTTAAGTTTACTATTTATTTTTAATTACTTCATAAGTTAAATTATTTATTTTCATACTTTTTTATTTTTGGATGGGAAATTATCAAATAACTTCTCCCGGAGTTCATAGTTTGCGGTTTTCACACAAGTATTATTACGTCAGCTATGCGAGCTATGCTGAAATAATTAAGCTTAACTCTTCAGTCAAAGCCAAAGATATAAATATGTCTAGATAGACAGTCAAAGCTGTGAACTCGTCGAAAAAATTGCGTCCAACCGTTGGCCGCAAAATGCACGTACACTAGAATAACACAATGATTTTTAGTTTTTTTTAGTATATAGATTGTTTATTTAAGTTATTTTGCAGCGCGACACTCTATCTAGACATATACCTAAATAACCAAAGGTCAAAGCCATTCGAAAGGCAAGTCTTACCTACTATACTAGGTATAGTAGGTAAGACTTGCCTATTTGGAACAGGGATGTTACGAATGTTCGCGTTCGCATTCGCGTATGCGAATGATTCGCATCATTTCAAACACATCAACACTCGCATTCGCATCAAACAATGCGAATGTTTAGCGAATGCGAGTGTAGGTATGCAGGTCGAGACAAGTACTCGTAGGAGTGGGCGGAGCTTAGCGGGTCATCATCGCGTGTTTGTTACTTTGTTTCTAGTTGTCACTTGTCGAGCAATCAATAAGCAGGTGTTGTGATTAAGTGAATTAACACAGTTTCGAGTTGTGGGTTATTTTAAGCTAGGATAAGTTATTATAAATAGTTATTTAGAACTTTATTTTTGTATTATGGCGCCGGGAAGAAAAGTGAAATATGGCGATATTTCACACATAAGTATTGATCGAGATCATGCGAAGTGTAACGTGAAAAAGTATATTCACGCGTTGGGCGTACTACTTCGGGGCTGCGAACTCATTTGAAAGCCGTTCATGCCGACGAGTTCGAATTGTTAATACGTGCTGAAACAGAGGTCCAGGCTTCTAAAATTATCATTCCTCCGGAAACGCCACTGAGAGAGGTAAAAAAGCAATTATCTATTGAAGAATCTATAATGAAAAATAAAATAACTCAACATTCGCACTCGCATTCGCATTCGCACATTCGCCTTTGAAACACTTGCGTTCGTATTTGCATTCGCGAATGTCTAAAATATGACATGGAAATAGGAGAAGTAAATACATTTAGCCTACTTGGCATAAATATTGACACACACATTAACTGGAAGTCACACATAGAACATATAAAGCAAAAATCTCCAAATTCACTTACGCTCTTCTTCAAATTAAACAAAGCACTAACACACAAACAGCTATGGCTGCTTACTACGCATACGCATAGTCATGGCTGCGATATGGCGTCATGTTATGGGGAAATAGTGTTAACATAGATGAACATATTCATAATGCAAAAAAAGGCTATAAGAATTCTAGCCCAAATAGATAATACGGAGAGCTGCAAACCATACTTTATAAAATATCAGATTCTAACTCTGCCGTCAATATAGGTACATACTTGACATTTGCGTATTTGTTTTTAAAAATATCGACAAGTTCACTAAAGTAGAAGATACGCACAACGTAAACACTCGCCATAAAAAGAGGTTATGCGCTCCATCCTCAAGAATTAAAATGTTAAGTGATAGCCCATATTATATGGCAATAAAAATATATAATAAGTTACCCAACAAGTTTAAAACTGAAAAATCAGTAACAATATTCCAAAAAAGGCTAAAACTATACCTAATCCAAAAATGTTTCTACTCAGTAAAAGAATATCTAGGGTCCAGCTTAAAGTAACGAATTTCTCTCATAGACCCCATACAAAAGCGGCGATCTGTCCTTTACAAACAATAAGATTTAGTCTATCCTATTTAACTTCAAAGAATGCAATGTTATAATTTTAATTTGTAGGTACTACCTGAAAATTATGACATTAATATTGCCGATTACTTGCATTATATTCATTATTATTGATATTTAATTTTGACATAACTATAATTTTTCAATCTAATTATACTAATATAAAAGAAAATAATTAAGTAATAATATTGTGTAACGCATGCTAATTTAGGATGATAAGGGCAGGAGAATGATAATTGCAATGCTTGTAAAAGGCTGCTAAGTGATAAGTACTATCTTAACATAACACCAACATTGTACACTTAGTTCGCAATAAACGTTTTTGACTTTTGACTTTTGACATTCGTAATATCCCTGATTTGGAAACCTTATGGAAGCTATAGTAACTATATGTAGCTGTTGTGTTGTGCGAGATGACAATCAGGCAACACATGAAAAATAATAATACCTAATCTACAGACACACCCAGACCTACCTAAGTACTCGATAAGTTACGTTACGTTTGCATGCATTTTAAAACCTAGGAACCTTACAAGTGGTCTGACAGGTTATTTCATATTGAAAAGGATCATAAATAAAATGTGAGCTGGTGTTTGAAGCCATTACGCTGCCTTCAACGTTGAGCGACAGGTTCTTTATTTTAGGACCATGTAACAGCCAATCAGATCACTCATCACTTGAGTAAGATTGCGAATTGCGATAATGCATGCGAGCCCCAAGCCGCAGCGCGTTCATACCATAAAGTAGGTCGGTAACCATAATGAAGATATTCTGATACAAAATTACTGCACCTAAGTGGTGCAGTAGTTTTTAATCTCTATTAACAGTAGGTACAATAGGTGTTTAATCAAGAAACGACATGTGAAAACTGAATTTTGTACAAGAAATTTTTCGCTAAATGACGTACATACCTACCATACAAATATTGCAATTTTTACTTTAATGTTGCATTTACGGTACGGTATTTACGGTTTTTTTTTCTTATTCGAATGATTATAAGTATTAAGTGGGTGCTGGTTAGTTTAGGACTAAGAGCATCTTCAAAAAGTCGCTAATGAATGTTGCTAAACTGTCATTATCCAGGTAGTTACTTAACAACAAGCCAAAAATATCATAATAACTTCGCTACAATCCGCAGTAAAAGATTCCGTCAATTACATCTTTGTTCTTTTTACCGATAAATAAAAGATTTGTAAGATCAGCACGATATTGTGCGTTCGACGTTAACATGTGGCGGCAAAATAAGAGGGCTGCCATCTTGAAAAATGGCCGCCGTCCATCTGATGCACAAAGGAACTAATGAGAAGGGAACCAGGGATGAAGATGAAGGGGGTCCATGAATGAGATATTTACAGTCAGCCTCAAAAAGATGCATACATCGACAAAAAAACATTTAACTGTCTACAATCTTTTTTCCTTTGTATACACGCCATACACGCCATAATTATTACACTTTGGGTACTTTATTGTTGCTTCACATTGACTGATAGAGTATTAGGAATAGAAAACGAATTGTAGACAATCAAATTAATTATTGTTGATGTATACATCTTTTTGAGGCTGACTGTACTGGCTATTCGAAACGGTAAATTAAGGTAATTATGCCTTTGGAAGCTCTTCTTGCGATGCAGTTAGGTATTAAGTATGACAAAAACATGATTCAAAAACTTATACTACTAAAACTACTTATGTAACTTTTCCTCTATAGGGGGGCGCTTCAATATTGAAATCATTGAAGCAGTTTAGGCACTTGGTATCTAGGAAGAAACCGAATTTCAACTATGAATAAAATCATCTGATTATACCTAACGTGGCCTAGTGATGATACATGATTTGATAACAGACGAAGTGGGACAAAACGGTATTTATAATACTTATTAGAACTATGCACTGCCTTGTAGTCACCCCACAAGGTGTGCCGATGAAACCTTTACTATACATTATGCGCAAATGTATTCACACGAGCATGAGAGCACGGATAGGTAGCTACATGATCTGGTCACTTTGAGCCTTTACAGGTCTGACTCAAACACTGTGTTCATAGATTCATGATGATAACGCTGTTCGTTTGAATGAATTTAATTTAATTTTGTAAGAACCTCCACCATGTTAATTATGTAAGCTTACTTACTCGTAGTTTAACGAAATTAAAAAGAGAATTCACCACTTTAACACGTACAATAATTTAATTATTTATTATTAATAAAAAAAACCGGCCAAGTGCGAGTCGGACTCGCGCACGAAAGGTTCCGTACCGTTATCTATAAAAACGGCATAAAAAATCATGTCTGCTGTACTGTATGGGACCCCTTTAAGTATTGATTTTATTCTGGTTTTTTTTTTTGTATCTGTTGTTATAGCGGCAACAGAAATACATCATCTGTAAAAATTTCCACTGTCTAACTATCCCGGTTCATGAGACCGGCCTGGTGACCGACGCACAGACAGACAGAGAGACGGACAGGGGAGTCTTAGTAATTAGGTCCCGTTTTACCCTTTGGGTACGGAACCCTAAAAAAACAGGTCAAGGGCGTGTCGGGCCACGCACAATGAAGGGTTCCGTAGTTGGCACTGTTAGGATGAATTTATCTCTATACGTCAGGGTTCATTCTCCAACTGAAAAATTTAAGTTGGTCGACTATTGTAAAGCCTACTTGGCTGTGATAGTTTTCCTTTCAATTTAATTATGTGTAGTACTGCCATGAATTTGTTCTCATCTCCATAAACAACCATTTAGCTGCTGACGGGGGGGACACTTGACTCTAACAAAAATTAGCACTTTAAAGCTTAATATTACGCAAACAGATCCTTGAATCGAAAATGGTATTCACAGACCCGCAATATTTTTGAACGGCCTATCCAACGATACCCCACGCCATGGGATAGACGAGAACAAAAAATATCATCCCCACATTACGTGCAAAGGAGGTACCATAAAAACTTTTTTATTTATTTTACTACTTTGTCGGTGTGATTAATAGTATACTTACCTATGCCTATGCCAAATTACAGCTTTCTAATACTGAGAGTCTCTGAGGTACAGCGGGGACAGACAGACAAACGGACATGGCGAAACTATAAGGGTTCCTTGTTTACTACGGAACCCTAAAAGGAATCGCAACAAAAAAATATAATAAACTATTGAATAATATTTAAATATTCTCAGAACAGGGTAATTTGGCGTAAATTAAAAGAGATTACGAGAGAACTTAAGGTACAGTCATCAAGTTACCACAAACTGTCAATTTTTTTGAGAAAATTATTTTTATTTAATTTCCCAAATTATTTTAAACCTTTAAGGTTTAAAATCATTTGGAGAAATTTGACAGTTTGTGGCAACTTGATGCGCTGGCGACTGTACATCGGATGAAAATTTTTGTTACGCATTTGGTTTCCGAACCAAGGAATCGATTCAATCGGTTTTAGGCTCGCGACGACACCACAAAAAAATTGACTTTGTTTACGTCTTCGTCTGAAAATTAGCTGTCAATTTTTTTACAAAAAAACTTCAGTCGCAAAAAAATATAAATTTGATCCAGTCGATTTTATAAATTTTATTGTTTATACTTTTCCTTGATTCCTTCCTGATAGTTTCAGCTTAATAAGTTTTGATATCTGCAGAAAACCAAGTTATATTGTTGAGTTTTGCAAAAATGGTGTAAGTTATTCTTCGAATTTGGTATGTACTTACTTTCCATGATTTGCTCACTCAGCAGAGTTTTTAGGCTTTTCTCTTGTGTTATTTTATTTGTCGTAGGTTGAAAAGGACCGCTTCCGGCCTTTTCCGAGTACCGGACTATTCACCAGGCTTGCGTGCTTTGGTCTGATTCTGCCAACCGCACAGTCCTTGGTTGGAGTTCGAGACTGGCAAATCCGTTTTGGTGTGCGACACATGATCGTCGTATCACTTGCGATTCTGTCGAGGCGTGACCGCGTGCTACAACCAGAGGTTACAGTTCGTCAGGATCGACTTGTTATTTATACCATGACACTTGATTATTGTAGTTATTAGTATTTCCAGGGTTAACACTTTAATACCAGTTGATCTTTAACCAGGACTGTTTCTACCGGGATAGCTATGGTTCATCTTCATATGATAGGTACTTAATATTCATTTGAAAGTTTACGTAATTTAGTGGTCGGGAGCCTAAAACCGATAGCAATCGTTTTCTTGGTCCGGAAACCAAATGCGTAACAAAGATTTACCAACCGATGTAGGTACCTACCTCAAATTTTCTCGTAATCTCTTTTCATTTGGGACAAATTACCTGCCCGCAATTGTTTTAAAGGTATTTAACAGCTTATTATATTTTCTGATGCGTTTCTTTATAAATTAATAATAAATTATTAATTACACGTGTTAAAGTGATGTATTTTCATTTTTATTTCGTTACCTACATTAAGTATGTACAAAATTAAGATTCCAGTGTGTTTTAACCAACTTTCCAAAAGGAGGAGGTTCTATGTTCGTCTGTATGTATATATATAATTTTTTTATGTATATTCAGCGATATTTTCGTTAATTTTGGAAATTCTTTTTTAATTGTTAAATGGTGCTTGCGCGGTGGTCCCATATAAATTTTATTAACTTTGCTTGGGTAGTTTTTGAGTTAGCTATGTGGATGATGTTGTAATAACTCCTCTCTCTGTTAATTACACATGCAGGTAGTGGTATTCGAATTTGTGTGGGGTAGGTACCACAACTAAAAAGTGAAAATAAAAACTACTATAAAGAGAAAAATGACTTTAATTTCGGAAGTCGGTGGCAAAACACGAAAATACAAAACCAAAGACACCGATTTCCGAAATTAAAGTTATTTTTCACTTTGTAGTGTTTTTTTTCGGAAATCGTTTGTATTTTTTTTTTGTATCTGTAAAAAGTTTTTTTAAACTTACTTGAAGGCACCTATGTACTTACTATGAAGGGAATAGTGGGATACACAATGCCATTAAAATTGCACCGCTTGCAACTTAATAAACTTCGACATCGCTTTTATTTCCTCAATCCTAACCCACTAACAATTTACACTTGTTTAAACTGGATAGTGGATATAAGTATCCACTATCCAGTTTCCACAACCATATCTTAAATCCTTTCAACCTGACACCGCGACAAGTGACGCTAATCCGACAGGCGGTCAAACAGACCCATTGATCAGGTTTGGTGGGTCTAAATACCATCTAATGCTCGGATTAGTGCAGATATGTCAATAGAGAGTTGAGCAATCCTTACTTGTTTATTAGATCGACTTAGTAGTTATGTTAAGAATAATGCAGTTCGGTTATAACTTATAAGCTGATTGAAGCCCACACAACATGCTTGCGTAAAAATGGAAATACAAGTTCTGATTGGATGTCAAACATTTCGGTATTCGACAAGCATCTATAGTTTAGGGTGCAAACTGGTTTTCCAGAGGAGTGATGCCTAATGAGTCTTGTTTTCGACTCAGACGGTCTCTGGTCTCGACCTTCCCATACCTATTATAATTCAAGCTCTTTCGATTCGACACCCAATAGCGTTAAAACCGAAATACATTTACGATCACAACTGCACCTTAAATTGACAAAAACCGCGTACCGACCCAGCAATAACATTAGTAGCCTACTACTGATGCTACTGCCATATGCTATGTAACAATGCATACATTGTAGGCGGCGCCTGCCGTGGGAACTACTAAATGAGGCATAAAGATCGTTCATGTCATCAGTCGCGAAGTATCTGTATATACAGGGAGTTTTAAAAAACACCGCGCAAATCCGTAGTACTAGTCCACTCTAGTTGGAAAGAATGCAGACACAAAAAAATATGAAACAAAAAAACAACAGTCCCTACAAGACGTCTCTGAGTGGATATCTAAACTAATAGTAATTAATATGCCAATAATATTATGAAGAGGTAATTTTTTTTTGTTTGTAAGTTCGTATGTAGGGGGTAAAAATCATCCGATTCTAAAAATTGTTCACTGGTAGAAAGCTACATTATTCTTTAGTGCTATAAAATATATTTATACCATGCATATTAGCCAAGCTATCATCACAATGTTTGTCTAGCAAGTTAGAAATAATTTCTGAGCAGTAACCTAACAAAAAGTTCTAAGCTTCAATGAATTCACGAGTATTTTAATCATCAGTACACTCATCATCTGCCTGCCTTTTACCAACATGTTGGGGTCGGCTTCCAGTCTTACCGGATACAGCTGAATACCAGTATTTTACATGGAGCGACTGCCTATCTGACCTCCATAACCCAGTTACTGGGTAACACGATACCCCTTGGTAAGACTGGTTGTCAGACTTTCGAGCTTCTGACGACCTGTAACGACTGTCAAAGATCTACAAATGACAGCCGGGACCAACGGCTCAACGTGCTTTCCGAGGCACGTAGGGGTCTTGGTATGTAAAGATGGTCACCCATCCACGGACCAACCGCGGCAAGCGTAGCTTAACCTGATCGATCGACCGGTGCGGCTGTTATTACTTAGCCACAAGCCCTTATCATCATTAGTACACTCATCTCTTATAATCATTAGTACACTCAGCGGCACAAAATGTGGCCCAAACATAAACAACCCGATAACAGCTGAATTTTACTAACGCGTATTGAAGTGGCAGTTTGTTAATTTTAACCAGCACTTACTCTCACACATACTACATACAAACACACACTTTGCACGTCGTGATTGTGGCACATCCATACTTTTGTATTTTAAGGGGATTACATCGCTCAAATCCCAAAAATACCGTATGTTTAACGAAGTTTGTAGAAGAAACCTGTAGTGCGTTTTCGATATAAAAAATATATGTTATACCTAAGGTCATTACAAATGCATTGTATTGTTTAAAATTTTAATAAACTTTCCCAAATTTTGTAAAAAAAATATAGTAAATAGGTCCCTTTTCAACCTAAATTGTAAATGTTCTCTATAATGGCTGAATAGTTCGGCATGAATTTTGTACCAAAAAATACGTAATGACGTATTTAACAATTTGTATTGATTTTTTTTTCGCATTTCATTAAATATTTTTTAATAATAAATAAAAACCCGAAACTTCGCGAGAAAGGCCTGTGATGCACACTCGGGACGCGACACTTCAGTGTCTCTATGACTCTGGTGACGCACAGTGGAACGAATGTATGGGAGCGGTTGGACGTAGACATGTCCGAAAAATAAGAGTAAAATTATGCCAAACTAATGATGCCATCTTATTCGATTACTTAATGCCTTCATAAATTGTGGTGATGAATTTCTTCATAACTCCCATATTTCGGGAGTAATTTGAGAAAATGTGAAATTTTACTATGAAAATGAGTGTATCGAGCTCTCTCCCTCCTGATTCCGGGCTTGTTTCAAGTAGCGGTCTCTAATATCGTAATGCTATTACTAAGAGCTATATTTAATACTAAGACACATAGTGCGCCAAATGTGCACTTTCTGGGATAAAAGGAAATGAAAATTTAAAAAAAAAAACGTTTTTTCCCCATTTGTATTTACTTTAAACCGCAGACAGACTTATTAAGAGGTCTATAAATATATTATATATATACAGAAATATATATTAACAAAAATATTCACAAGAACTGATGAGAGTATGACTTTTAAGTAAGTTGATAATAAATTACCTAGTTTCATTAAAAGTACAATAAATAATTAAGATGTAAGCTCTAATTTACTAAGTTACACATTTTAAAACAATAACATCATTTAATTATCTTCGTCATCATCATCATCATCAATTAATTCAAATTCAGAATCGATGTCCGCTAAATCATTTATGTTAACAAATTCGATATCACTTTTCTCAGAATCCGTAAGCTCATAAAATTCCTTAAAAGAAGATTTTTTTACAAACTTATTTCCTTTTGGACGGATACTTGTAACAAGTGGATCAGAAGACAGTAAAAGATTGTGCATAATATCTTCATTGCATGAGATACTGCTATGCTTTCGAGAATGCCCCTCTCTATATTTTCTAAAATCTTTATTTCTAGCCTCAGATGCCTCTTCGGATAGAAAACCAATGGGCACAATTGACATGTTCTGAACTATGTCTGGCCCATGCATTAAAATTTTATGAAGTGAAGAAGGCATATAATACCATGGGTATAACTCCACGTAAAGCTTAGCAGTATCAAAGCAGAACTCTCGGAATTTAGTTACGTTGATCTTCTCTCCTGATGAAATACACTGCAAGATCACACAGATTTTTCTTAAAAGCATAGCATCTATTCCGGTCAGTTCAGCAGATTTAGTGTAGTTTTCAAAAAATCTCCTTGCCGAGTTGCCATTGTTGGTGGATCCACTGCCTTGTTTCACAACATCGAGAAGTAAGCCCGTTTCTCTTCTTACAGCCTCTTGAACTCTTTTCTTCCTGTCATCAACTTGCCTTTTTGCTATATCACCCCTTACTTGCCATGATTTTATGTCTAATTTGTAGGAAATGTGTAATAAGCATTCCATTGAGCGAATCCAAGCGTGAAGGGTGCTTAAGCTATATTTATACATGTCCTCGTTTGCGTGTTTATCTTTGATTAACTCTAAATTATTCATTTCTTTAGGACAAGCCTTGCATATGTCACACACTGAAGCTGCTGTATTGGATATAATGGAATGAATTTTACCATCAATCATTGTCAACAGCAGTTGGTGTTTGACACTAATTCCATCAGTGATGGTGGATGGAGTTAAGGCTTCAATCTCTGCTTCGATTTCAGCCATCTCTCTCTGCACATTTTCTTTGGTTTCCTTTATAAACTTAAACAATATTGGCCGGCAAAATGAAGTGGAAGATGGTCGCTCGTTTTCCCAAATTGTTACACCTTTTGAGACGAGCCGCAGTGGTACAAGACTAATCATAAAATTACTAGCAAGATCGATTTGCTCATCTTCACTCGTCCTTTGATGATAAATGCTTTGGCTAGATGATCCGTCAAAACCCCATTTGCTGGTCAATACGAGCTGTTGATTGGGATCAACAGGGGTTTCTAACGACCTAATAAGTCTTCTTGAGGTTAAATCCATCAAGGCTTGTAATTTGATTTTTGCAGAGCTCTCTGTAACTGTGAGATCTTCTTTGGCCGGATAGCACTTAATTTTTTCTTTAACCAACATGTAGTAACTCGGGTATTGAAGAGCTCCTTCTTGAGTGTTGAAATCCCGAAGAGTGTTATAGCGCCATTTCGATAAGTTCATCGATACATAAAGAGCCAATGCCTTCAAAGGGGATATTTCCCGTACCTGAATTGATTTACCTTCAATGAAGGCTTTGATTTTTGAGGCCTCTTCTGGATTCTCCGTCAAGTATTTCATAACATAAGCTGTATCGCTTTGTCCTGCCTTTTGAAGCGCCCTTTCGGCCGAAAACATAATTTCAGCGCTGCTACTGCTGCATGAAAGACTATCTTCAGTGCGTCTTCTTTTTTGCCGGTTACTAAGGTCCTCAAAAGATTTACGAGGACTAGGATGTGTACAAGTTGAAGCATCAGATTTAGCAGGAGAAATTATGGGCTCGATGACGTCACTTATATTTTCTGTAGAAGGTTCCATATTTTCATTCTGTAATTCCGGCCATTGAATTGCAGCCTGTAGCCAAATCTCATGTTTCTTCCGAAACTTATCTGTGCTTCTTCCAGACTGTGTCCATTTTGCATAAATGCGGTAGCAAAATCGACGACACCAGTCTTTTAAACTTGTTTCAGCACTTTCACATAACTGAACACAACTGTTATCTTTTAAAACACTGAACAAATAGTTAAAGTCGCGTAAATCTTTATGTGCGCGTGCGCATAAAGCAACGTGAATATCAAGATTTGTATTAAAATTTGGAAAATACATTGCGAGATTAGCTTGGATACAACGAGGTGTAAATCAACACTGATTTTAAAGTTACTAATAGTGACCTATTTATATAAAATCCAGGTATCCCAGGTATCCTTTGTTAAATATTGCAAGGTAATTAGTTATTGTGATAATTAGTAAATGATGCATGCTAAATTAGTGTATTAAGAGCCATTTAGTAATTAAATAATAGCAATGTTCTTATCAGTAATCATTAGTGCATCAGTTTTATATGTAAACCTTAAGTCCCTAATTATATATCCTAATTAGCTTATATCTTCTCTAATTGGCTGCTCAGAAATGTTATTGTAATAAGGTAAACCTTTAGAAAAACGGTTTTAATCAACAAAATAAACAAAAAATAAAAAAATTGTGTTATAAAATAAACATCACTCTTTATCCCAGAAAGTGCACATTTGGCGCACTATGTGTCTTAGTATTAAATATAGCTCTTAGTATTAGCATTATGATATTAGAGACCGCTACTTGAAACAAGCCCGGAATCAGGAGGGAGAGAGCTCGATACACTCATTTTCATAGTAAAATTTCACATTTTCTCAAATTACTCCCGAAATATGGGAGTTATGAAGAAATTCATCACCACAAGTTATGAAGGCATTAAGTAATCGAATAAGATGGCATCATTAGTTTGGCATAATTTTACTCTTTTTTTTCGGACATGTCTACGTCCAACCGCTCCCATACATTCGTTCCACTGTGTGACGGGTGGACTATACGCGCGTTATTTTTTTCAAATAAAATAGTTAAGTTCACTTTTTGAATGATTTCTGAATGAAATCATATTGTAAATAGTACAAATATAAATATTTCGTAAAATAAGAATATAAATTAAGTTTGTAAATATATATAAAGTAGTTTGTAGTTTTGTTTTGTTTTTTGAACCCATCATAGAGTAAGCTTGAATATGCCTAAATATAAAAATAAATGTAAATTGAAGCGTGGACGAGCTCTCCAAAACTATTGGTAAGTACCTACCCTTTTAGTGTATATACATATTATTATTTCTATGGTATTTATTTTTTTATCGTTTAACTATCTCGAGAATTTCGTTTGATGGAGGATGGAGACCTAGGTGACTAATGATGTCACCAACCTGATGGTGAACTCCGAAGGTGGGTATAGGATCTCATTGATGGCACTACGTAGAACCGTCGTGTTTGGACTCATTTGAAAGAGCTCGTGGAGAGCTAGGCAACTGGTGATGTCACCTACGTGATAGTGGACTCCGAAGGTGGTAAAGGACCTCATTGACGGCACTACTTAGAGCCGTCGTGTTTGGACTCATTTGAAAGAACTCATGGAGACCTAGGTGACTAATGATGTCACCTACCTGATGGTGGACTCCGAAGGTGGGTATAGGATCTCATTGATGGCACTACGTAGAACCGTCGTGTTTGGACTCATTTGAAAGAGCTCGTGGAGAGCTAGGCGACTGGTGATGTTACCTACGTGATAGTGGACTCCGAAGGTGGGTAAAGAACCTCATTGTCGGCACTATGTAGAGCCGTCGTGTTTGGACTCATTTAAAAGAGCTTATGGAGACCTAGGTGACTGATGATGTCACCTACCTGATGGTGTACTCCGAAGGTGGGTATAGGATCTCATTAACGGCACTACGTAGAACCGTCGTGTTTGAACTCATTTGAAAGAGCTTATGGAGACCAAGGCGACTGGTGATGTCACCTACGTGATAGTGGACTCCGAAGGTAGGTATAGAATCTTATTGATGGCACTACGTAGAACCATCGTTTTTGGGCTCATTTGAAAGAGCTCATGGAGACTTTGGTGACTGATGATGTCACCTACCTGATGGTGGACTCCGAAAGTGAGAGAGAGAGAATGAGAGAAGATAGCTGAAGTTGTAAGGAGTAACATAGGTTGCTTTTGTCCCGGTAGCACGTTCCCGTGGGATAATTTTCGACACTCACACGGGTGAACCCGCCGGCAGCAGCTAGTCAATTATGAAAAAGAACGTTCATATTTAGGCGTCAGTAAACATTTAGGTATTATCAGTATGTTTGTTAATTTTATCATTTAACAAAAGGCTCCGAATTTGTCTTCATGGTGCCGAAATTTCTAAGAAAGACACCTGAGGTCGTAAACAGCCGCCTTGCTTTTGTTATTGTTAATTGCCTAGAACACGTGTGCCATTGCCCTTAGAAAATGAAATTAGGAGCCTATTGATTCATATATAAAAAAGTATTATTTATTTATTTATTTATTTTATTTATTTAACAGTTTATGTACACACATATAAACAGACAAAAAGAAAGGAACAGAAAAAAAACGTACAAAGGTGATGTGATATTATGTGATATCCAGGTATTTTTCTTTCTTCACTCTACATAACGAAAAAAATGCTCGGGCCCTTGAGTTTCGTTAAAAAGAAGTTACGTTGTATAATATACCGGCTGACTATTTTTACCGTCTTGAATAAAATTGGGTATTATACCTTTGGTGAACGGAGCAGAAAGTCTATGGCTTATTTTTTTTTTAGTTTTCACTAGCATAGAGAGAAATTAATCTATCACTAAATAGTAAACATTTGAAGTATTTTTTCACACTAAAACAATAAAAACAGAAACCTGTGATTTGAACTTGGATATTCATTTATCGATTTATTTATTTTTTACTAATTGCGCAGAATGTAACAATGATTTCGTAGCGCGATTCTATCCTTTGAAGCCTGCCGATAGATACTCGCCACACTTGCCGTCAGCCTCTTAGATATCCTGTCGCAGGTGCACGAGCCGCTCATGCATACTCGCTCGCCCGAGTCCCGCTCTCTCTCTCTCTCTCTAGTACTTACATCATTCATTCATGCGTGATCGCAGCCAACGCCGCCATTTCCTATCTTCTCCTGTTTTGGCTATTATTCGTTTTACGCACGGGCCGTAGCATGAATAGTTTTCATGTTTTTTTTTTAGATACCTTATCGGAACTTTTACAAATTCAATGGTACTAACCAAATATAACCAAAACAATTTCCAGACCGTAAAAATGTCATTCGGTACCTATATATTCTTTTTGACCCTATATCGGCTGTAAAAACATATGACTAAGTATTTTCTTAGCCCTTGAACAAAAAAAAAAAAAAGAAGAAGGACTTGCATCTAAGTTTACAGTAGAGTAGTTTTTTGAAAATTATATGAAAATAAAATTACGAACATTTTATTTGAATTGTTTTTGCCGGAACTTTTGGATACGCGGCATAGTCGAAATATGGAAATTAGAAATCCGCCATATATATTACAAGCAATAAAGAACAAGGAAGACCGGAAAAGGTGCATAACGTACAAAAACTAGAAGACAAAGATATGTGCGCACTTCAAGGAAGCCTACATGCACCTTCATGCACCTTCAACACCGACACCAATCCCAATAAATGACCAACCGACCTGTTCACGCTTTTTGGATTTCAATGACTTTTAACGGTAATTAAGTTTTAGATTTTGTGAACGAAACATTAAAAAAAAATTAAACTTATTTTTTTATTTTACTAGTCATCATCAGACACCCAACTTTATTACCTACACACATAGGAAAATACATGGTCAAATCAAATCGATCTGATGACATTATATATGATTGTGGTTACTACTGACACTGACACGGTCATCATCAGACCTTCAGAATGTATCATGTAGTAGCACCCGTGCTCAATTAGATAAATGTTAAAAGCTAGGTCATCCTAACTATTTCCGTTACTGAGCACCGATAAGCACTTACCTGGTCATCATCAGACCTTCAGAATGTATCATGTAGTAGCACCCGTGCTCAATTAGATAAATATTAAAAGCTAGGTCATCCTAACTATTTCCGTTACTGAGCACCGATAAGTACTTACCTGGTCATCATCAGACCTTCAGAATGTATCATATAGTAGCACCCGTGCTCAATTAGATAAATATTAAAAGCTAGGTCATCCTAACTATTTCCGTTACTGAGAACCGATAAGTGCTTACCTGGTCATCATTAGACCTTCAGATTGTATCATGTAGTAGCACCCGTGCTCAATTAGATAAATGATAAAAGCTAGGTCATCCTAACTATTTCCGTTACTGAGAACCGATAAGTGCTTACCTGGTCATCATTAGACCTTCAGAATGTATCATGTAGTAGCACCCGTGCTTAATTAGACAAATGTTAAAAGCTAGGTCATCCTAACTATTTCCGTTACTGAGCACCGATAAGCACTTACCTGGTCATCATCAGACCTTCAGAATGTATCATATAGTAGCACCCGTGCTCAATTAGATAAATGTTAAAAGCTAGGTCATTCTAACTATTTCCGTTACTGAGCACCGATAAGCACTTACCTGGCCATCATCAGATCTTCAGAAAGTATCATATAGTAGCACCCGTGCTCAATTAGATAAAAGTTAAAAGCTACGTCGTTCTAACTATTTCCGTTACTGAGAACAGATAAGTGCTTACCTGATCATCATCAGACCTTCAGATTGTGTCATGTAGTTAGCACCCGTGCTCAATAAAATAACTGATGCAAACTAGTTCATTAAGCAAAGTGCATCTACAATTACAAAATAAATACAAATTATGATGTAGGTACTCGTACAAGACTCCTATGGGACAAAATGTATTAAATCTCTCAGAGAGCGAATAAAATAGGCAAAAACGATGACAACTCTGCGACACATCTGTGTTCTTGCTTTATCTTAAGTTCGTTTTAGTGAAGTATGGCCGTTTGTCGGTAGGTGGCGCCAAAGTAACTAATACCAGAACGGAGATCAAATCATCAAGGTCATCGAGCAATGTAATACCCTTAATACCTAATTTTATATGGATTCCTTATATACAGGCGTGCCTAAATTGGGAATCCAGTAACTCAATAATTTTCTTATTAGACGTTTGTGGTAATGTTTTTAGTGAGATGATGGAGCGGCCCTAGTGTCCGTAACACAGGTTAGCACGGAACTGGGTTTTGCTCCGCTATCAATTATAACTTTCCTATCTGTCACTCGTGATGTAGTATTTAAGTTAACCTGTACTCAAGTTTTTGTAGAAAAATAAAGATTATTATTCTTATAGAGGCACATACAAAATGTTCGTTTCTTTAACGTTTTTGACACTTAGCTAGAAGACGGGTACGTTAAAGTTAGCTACTAAAATGGGCGTGTATTTAAAGCATATGCCTCTAACTTCAGCTCAAGTCATTCAAGCTGTATTGCTTCGGAATCAAGGGCGAACGCAGCGAAAAATCACTGCGACTTTAAATGTACCACGTACAACTCTCAGGTACGCATTAACCAGGTACGATCACACTGGTCTGTACACGAGGAGACCAGGTGGCGGAATTAGGTGCACTTCAGCACAAGATGACTGATTTATTGCTCTCTCAATTTTAAGATTTCGGTTCCTCACTGCAGACGACAGCGCCTACAAGCGGCCAGAGGGGTCAATGTAAGTGAGCGGATAATTAGAAGTAGAATAGAGGAACGGGACCTGCATGCTCAAAGACTAGCTCGAGGTCCGGACCTCCTCCGGCACCACCATGTACTTAACCCGACTTCTGTTCGGTTGCGGAAAGGCAAATTGGAGTAAAATTCTATGGACTGATGAATGGAGAGTGGCCTTACGAGTCCCAGAGGGCCGCGAACGGGTGTGCAGAAGGCGCGGAGAGCGGTTTCTGCCGATCACTACCAGGCTAAGCGCCGGGTTTCATGGTGGGTCTGTTTGATTTAGGGAGGAATAAGGTCGGACTCTCGCACAGGGTTGGCCGTAATTGATGGTTATCTTACAGCAGTGTGGTAGGTTGAAGAGATCATCCAAGAACATGTTTTACCATACATGGGGTTCATTGGTTGTAATGAATTTCTTTTAATGCAAGATAAAGCCCGCCCGGACAAAGCACATTGCGTGAATTCCCCTTAGAGGCTAGAAATTGGAGTGGCCAGAATAAAGCCCAGACTTGAATCCCGTAGAAAATGTACTGGACATGCTTTAAAAGCGAATCTGGTAAAGTCAAAACCTTCCTCAGACCCTCCATAATTTAAAAACCGCTCTGATCCTATCCGGTACGACATTAACATTAAGAACATCATCCAGAGCATGCAGGCGGTGTTCAGAGCCAGAGGTCGTACTCGTAATACACGTTATTCATTTTAGTGAAATGTTTTTATTTTCTGTTTGTTTTCTAACAAAACCTTGATTTTAACGTTTGTGTCAATTGCCATTTTTGTAATTTAATTAAGTTTTAATCTTCAATCAATCGTTTTAGTTTTCAATGTTTTTTTTTTTTGATTTAGTGATTTAAATTTAGTTAGCAGATCATCGTCTAAGTTTAAAACTAAAAACATGTCCTATCCTTCGTGTTTTATTTTGACAATCAACTACATAATATGCTTGGGCCGCATTCTGTCGCTAGAGTATTATGCTACTAATAGAATTTGGATGAAATTTGGCACACAGATAGTTCATAACCCGGATTAGGTAACACTTAGTTTATCTCACTCTCTTTATCCCGGTAGTACGTTTCTGCCGGATAAATTCCGACCTCCACGCGGGTGAAACCGCGGAAAAAAGCTAGTTAAAAATAAAGGTACTAGGACTACATACGTCGCTTGAAGCTGGTAGGAGACTATAAACTGATGACAACGTATGATAAAATCAAACATTCGTCCAAAAATAAAATCTTTCTAAAAACGTGCTGTATTGAAACTGAATTGAACATTGTGATCCTAATTACATGACGTGATATGCAAATTCGTTTTTGGCCAGTAATTGAAAGCATTGTAAAGTTCGGGCAAGGTCGGCAACTTCCGACAGGTCGGTAGGTAAGGAAATTGACCTCATTTATGTTAAAAAATATTGGGTTGATTGAGGTGTGGTGCAACTTGGTGGTGTACCTAGGTACTACGACCAGAACAGATTGTGATAGTTTCAATGATACCTACATTGCAAACATAGCAAACTGATTTGTCGTGTTGAATTCACACTCTTCATTGTAAGTAGCTTTTTCCAACCTGTGGTACTATTCTGTTGCCAAAAATCTGTCATGGTCTTGCAGTCTTAGTCTTGTTCTTGCATTTTCGCAAGACCAAGACCGACTTATTGTAGCAAGACCAAGACCAAGACAGACCCCGGCAAGATTTGAGCAAGAACAAGACTAAGTTCCGTATTACAGAACGTCACTCAATTCTCAAGCATTACTTAAAACTAGTTTTAACCAATCAAATGGCTTGAATCTAGTTTTAAGTAGTACTTGAGTATTGAGTGACGTTCTATAATACGGGCCTAAGTCTGCGAGACTCTTGCGTCTCGCAGTTAAGGACGCGTTTGCAAAATTAATAGGTATAGAATCCAACTACTACATTGACACGGGTCACACACACAAGTGTACGCATGGTAAGCTGCGGGAATAGTAGTCAAGTGAACTAATTTTGATACTTTGAGTTTTTTTTTCTTATTTCGTTATATTCGTACTTACAAAAAATATTTCGTATTGTTCTTTATAATGTTACTAAATAATTCTTAGATACAAATACTTCAGTGACTCCTAGGCACTGGAAGCCCTCTACTAGTAGAGAGATGTGGGCTTTGGTCTTCAGGCAAGTTTTATTAGTTATGATGAGACCTTACCTCCGGACTTGACGAAGTGACCTGAAGGTGTACTTCGGCGACTGGCACTGGAACTGGTCGACGAGTAGGACTAGGTATGCCGAGTTTGGGCTCGTTTTGATAGTTATGATGAGACCTTGCCTCCGGACTTGATGGTGTGACCTGAAGGTGTACTTCGGTGGCTGCTAGTGAAACTCGTCGACCAGTAAAACTAGGGGTGCCGAGTTTGGGCTTCTTTTGATAGTAATGATGAGACCTTACCTCCGGACTTGATGGACTGACCTGAAGGTGTACTTCGGTGACTGCTACTGGAACTCGTCGACTAGTAGAACTAGGTGTGCCGAGTTTGGACTCGTTTTGATAGTTATGATGAGACCTTACCTCCGGACTTGATGGACTGACCTGAAGGTGTACTTCGGTGACTGCTACTGGAACTCGTCGACTAGTAGGTGTGCCGAGTTTGGACTCGTTTTGATAGTTATGATGAGACCTTACCTCCGGACTTGATGGTGTGACCTGAAAGTGTACATCGGTGACTGCTACTGGAACTCGTCGACTAGTAGAACTAGGTGTGCCGAGTTTGGACTCGTTTTGATAGTTATGATGAGACCTTACCTCCGGACTTGATGGACTGACCTGAAGGTGTACTTCGGTGACTGCTACTGGAACTCGTCGACTAGTAGGTGTGCCGAGTTTGGACTCGTTTTGATAGTTATGATGAGACCTTACCTCCGGACTTGATGGTGTGACTTAAAAGTGTACTTTGGTGACTGCTACTAGAACTCGTCGACGAATAGAACTAAGTGTGCCGAGGTTGGGCTCGTTTTGATATTTATCATGAGACCTTACCTCCGGACTTGGTGTGACCTGAAGGTGTACTTCGGTAACTGCTACTGGAACTCGTCAAGAATAAAATAAAAAAAAAAAAACAAAATCCATTTATTTCAGGTTATCCCATATTACACAATACAAATCACAATATAAAATAAATAGAATGTCATCAAATTATAAATACAATGTCAAATTAAAATAAGCAGGTCAATGTCAAAAGTAAATTAAAAAAAAAAAATAATGGGAAATTAATAATATCATCATCATTTTCCTGCCCTTGTCCCATGTTATTTGGGGTCGGCGCAACACGTTATCTTCTTCCATCCTCCCCTGTCAGCCGTCATGCTATCATTCACTCCCCTCTCTTTCATATCATTTATTTATTTATTTATTTAAACTTCTCGCACACAATTAAGTACAAAGGCGGACTCAATCAATCCTCACACAATCCATCCATCTTTTCTTTGGCCTTCCTCTCCCTCTCCATCCATCAACATTCATATTCATCACTCTTTTAGTCTTATGTGTTTCATCCCTCCTCATCACATGCCCATACCAAGCCAAACGATTTCCTTTCAACTTTTCTGTCACTGGCGCCACTTGCAAGCTGCCCCTTATATATTCATTTCTTACTTTATCCATTTTCGTCACACACCATCCACACATCCACACATCCATCTCAACATTCTCATCTCCGCTGCATGCACTCTTTTTCGTCCGTCTTCTTCACGGCCCAGCACTCCGATCCATACAGTACGACAGGCCTTACTCGTATCACGGACTTGTAAATTTTTCCCATTAACTTGAGGGGCATCCGTGGGTCGCGAGTTGTTCCTGTGACCTGTCGCCATTTCGTCCATCCCGCCCGAGTTGATCCGGTGCGTTACATCTCGGTCTATTTCCCCATCTCCTTGGACAAGCGACCCGAGGTACCGAAAGTCGGAGCAGATCGGTAAAGGCGTTCCGGCAAGATATATGGGCACAGGACTGGAGAGACCGCCAAAATCACAAAACAAGTACTCTGTTTTGGTCCGACTTACTCTCAGGCCAACAGTCTCCAATCTTTCCCACCACAACTTCAATCTGCTCTGGACCTCTAAGCCGCTCTCGGCAACCAGCACAATGTCATCGGCAAACAGCATACAGCAGGGTGCCTCTTCCTGGATATCCGACGTAAGAGCGTCCATTATCAACACGAAGAGGTAAGGGCTGAGTGCCGACCCTTGATGCAAGCCAACAGCCACATTGAAGCTGCCAGTAATGCCCACTGTAGACCGGACTTGGGTAGTACATCGACTGTACATCGCTCGAATCAACTGCACATACTTCCCAGTGTAGTGTGGTGTGAAAGAAAAAATGCGCTGTACGTGGCAATATACATACTCGTATAATTTTCAAAAGCAGTGTAAAAAATACAGTATTTAGAGAAAAAAAATGGAGATCAGCTATGAAATATTAGGTCTATCAACGACCCCAAACGATTGACTATAATCAACCCCCCCAGGTGCGTTGAAGACACCGGTTTGATAAAAAATGAAAGAAAAAAAAAACAAGGGGTGAAATTATCTGTAGAAGCTCCGGTTGGTGACTCGGCAAGATGACACGCCGTGATGGACCACGCAACGAAAAAAATAACGAATGACACTCAACCGTCTTGTCAAAAAAATCAGAATTTTTTATACTAAAATTCGAACGTTTGACTCAAGTGTGCCAGGGTTCTGCAAAAAAAGGTTAAGATATGAAGCGTGAAGAAAGCAGATCAAATACCACAAAAAAATAAATTGTAGAATTAATAATTCTACACCAGGCACACATTTAACCGGGCCCACCATAAAACTTCACGAGGCACTCGTTCGTATGCCTTTTCGAGGTCATCAAATACCATGTGCAAGTTTTTATGCGCACCTCTGTATTTCTCGCACAGCTGGCGGATAGCAAAGATGGCATCCGTTGCTCCCCAACCAGGCATAAAACCGAATTGATTTTGCGAAATTTCACTCTCTTCTCTCAGTCGCCATTCTTCCAAACCTTCATACTATGTGACATTAGCTTTATTCCTCTATAGTTGTTGCACTCCAGCACATCACCTTTGTTTTTAAAGATGGGCACCAGCGAACTGTTACACTACTCGTCAGGTATGGCTTCTTCCAGCAACAACTTATTGATGAATAAAGCTAACCACGTCAATCCACACCCTGCGCACCAAGGACGCGCACCGCTTGCGCATTGTGGTGTGGAAACAGTCGGTGCGCGCTTCAGCAAACATGCCCGAGGCACTGCAGAAGCGGGGCAGCCCCATTACCGCCCTGAACGCGTTATTGTACTGGACGCGGAGGGCACTGTAACTCGCCTGTGTATAGCTAGCCCGCAGGCTACACACGAGAAGTGCAGTATGCTTTAAACAATGTGATCTTGACTTGATCAGAACAGCGTGCAAACCTGCGTGCCAAGATATTCGCTCTTTTTGACAAGGCACTCCGCTCCCGTTCGATGTCAGCATGATCCCTGAGGCCAGCTGTGACCACATGCCCTAAGTATTTAAATTGTTTCACCCAGTTTAGGGGAACACCCTTGAGAAAAACTGGTTACACTCTGTACCGCAAAGTACCACTACTCGTCTCAAAGACTGCATGCACTGGCTTTTGGTTACATTATATTTAAGGCCATGCCCACTCGCGTACTCCTCACAGATTTGCATTAGCTTCCTCAAGCCACAGACCGAAGCGCTCAGCAGCACCATGTCGTCAGCATAACTAAGGTTATTGACGCAAACATCATCATGGCAGCCGACACGGGCACTGCTGAGCGCAACGATCAGTGCATCCATGTACAGGTTGAAAAGGGTTGGGGAGGTGAATCCGCCTTGCCTCACGCCACACTCCAACCTATATGGCTCAGACATAGCTCCCGCCCATCTTACGCTGTTAATCTGATGCGTATAACAAAATTTAAAAATTCTTACAAGTTCATGTGGTAAATTAATGTCCTCCAGTTTTTTCCATAGAAAATCGTACGCGACCAGGTCGAAAGCCCTGGACAGGTCAAGGAAGCACGCATATACGGGTGTTTTACGATCCACGTAGTATCTGACGGTATGCTTAAGACACAGTATCACACTCTCTGTAGACAGTTGGGGTCTAAATCTAAACTGATCATCATGTAGCGCTACGAACTTATTTAACTGTGTATTAAGCAGACCGTCAAAAACTTTAGTAACGATTGTGGCTAGTGAAATAGGCCGGTAGTTACTTTTATCTGCAAGGTCGCCGGATTTATTTTGCACTACAGGCACTACCACAGTCCTCATTAAATCGGATGGCAGGTAAGAGTGGCTCACGCACAGCGAATAGAACATAGTCAGTACCCTAGATATATGAGGCCCCGCGTGCTGCAGGTGCTCGATGCTGAGACCGTCATGGCCAGAAGATTTGCCTTTGGTCATACTAATAGAACTAGGTGTGCCGAGTTTGGGCTCGTTTTGATAGTTATGATGAGACCTTACCTCCAGACTTGATGGTGTGACCTGAAGGTGTACTACTACTAACGTATCGTTAGTTTGAAAGCATACGAGTGCGATGTACGCCAGTTCGAAAATTACCCTGTATTAGAGTAATAGAGGGGATCTGGCGCTCGGCGGTCGCTGCCGCGACAGAAAGAGATAGAACGTTTCAACAGCGAACAATTCGCCGACAGAACCTTTCATATAGGGAAGGATAATGTTAGGTTAGGTTAGGTTAGAACAGTGACCACGCGAAGGCGAGCGAGCGAAGCGAGCGTGTCGCGGCAGCGACCGCCGAGCCCCAGATCCCCTCTATTGCTCTAATTCAGGGTAATTTCGAACTGGCGTACATCGCACTCGTATGCTTTCAAACTAACGATACGTCGGCCTTGCATATTTCGCTCCAGTGAACTTTCGAACTTGCGAACATCGAGATCCTGTACTTTAGAACTAACATACGAGTACGTCGACATTTCAAACTTCGATATTCAGTAGCGGAGTCTTATAGTGTATCAAAAATTTCATTCATGAGATTTTAGATGTTTGTGCTGGTAATTAAAAGTCTAGCTGACGACAAATTTTACACATAACATAAGATCACGCCTTGTTTCCCCGAAGGGTTGGGCAGAGGACGACAAATTTTATTAGTTAGAAGTATCAAGTCGAGATGAAGATGCAAAGTATCATCATCATCATCATCTGCCTAGCCTTTTCCCAACTATGTTGGGGTCAGCCGTCAGTCTTACCGGATACAGCTGAATACCAGTATTTTACATGGAGCGACTGCCTATCTGACCTCCACAACCCAGTAACTTGGTAACACGATACCCCTTGGTAAGACTGGTTGTCAGACTTTCGAGCTTCTGACGACCCGTAACAACTGTCAAAGATCTCCAAATGACAGCCAAGACCAACGGCTTAACATGCTTTCCGAGGCACGGAGGGGTCTTGGTATATAAAGATGGTCACCCATCTACGGACCAAACACGGAAGCGTAGGTAGCTTAACCTGATCGATCGACCCGTGCAGCTGTTATTACTTAGCCACAAGCCTCTCGAAACAGAAGATGAAGATGTTGAGTATGTAAGTGTTAATTATTTTAACCGCTAGCTGTTTGTGAAGAGTTTAGAATAGCCACTAAACACGTACAGAAAATCGTTATAGGTACCTACCTAAAGTTAGTAAAATTACGCTTAGGTACTAAATAGGGTCATTTTTTTTTAATTAATGGTGCCGATTCCCTTATTCACAAACTAAACTAAATTTAAGTTCAGTGCATCTTTTTCTTTCTATTTCATTAAGAAAAGGACAGAAGATACATTTTAGTTTAGTCCTGTCAAATTAATCAGCGCCTGTCACTACTCCATACAAGTTTAGACGTGATTAAAAACTTGCCTACTAAAATTACGTCAATTTACGTCAAGCGCCGATTAATTTGACAGGACTAAACTAAAATTTGTCTTCTGTCCTTTTCTTAATGAAATAGAAAGAAAAAGATGCACTGAACTTAAATTTAGTTTAGTTTGTAAACAAGGGAATCGGCACCATTGTCAAGTTAATTTAATTAATTTAGTGGTTCACTATGCCTATGTCAAAGCTCAACATGTACCTACTCTGTTACGTTGTTCTAAGATCTAAACTAACGTGTTTAATAAATAGCAATAGGCTAATAGGTATTTGCAAGACTTGCGAGACTCTTGCTGCAAGACCAAGACTGAGAGCGCAATACCAAGACCAAGACCAGGACCAGGTGTATTGACGCAAGACCAAGACCAAGACTGGCTAAATCTCGTCTTGGTCTTGCATGTGGTAAACACTATTCTGTAAACATTTCACCGTGAAATCGGAAGTGAAGTGAGCTGCCAATAATGTCAATCCCTAGCTCACTTCACCTAAGTTTTCACGGTGAGATTTTTACAGAATAAACCGGCTGATCTCAACGTTCGGTCACCTCAAAGCAACATGGCTTGCAAATAACTGTGTAAACGGAAAATAAACAAACCGACCCGACCCATAAATAACACGGCAACATATTTAAATACAATTATAATTAGATGGCGTTGTCCGGCCACAGAATCAACTTGTCGCATTGCCGACCGCTCTCATACAAGTGTCCAGCGCTCACCGGACAAGAAAATCACCGCGTCCGAGCTGCGTTCGATAACGTGAGATACATTACACGTCCATTTATCTGCACCAGCTGTTAATTGGAAAAGTTATTACGTGACGGGCGGTTGGTATATTGATTACCTACGGGCTCTAGTTTGCATGAATACGTACGGCTGATCTATCTCTTTTGGACAGATTTTTGTCGACAGGGGTGGCAGAGCAAGTACGTATGGTATTCCTCTATCTGAAGAAACTATCCTCTAAATGGTGCAGGAAATTAACGAAGTTACCCTTTCAACAAGCTGCCTGAAGCACGCTATACCCTTGGCTTGAAGCAAATAGTAGCTTTCAAGCATTCATATAGTAGGTATTGAAATCAGATTGAGCAGAATTAGATACAAAAAACAAAGCCATGCCCATTACCATCGCACAACCTAGACAAGACGATAAGACATCTCATAAACATCTTTACTTTGTGGAGCTTAATATATTGTGTCGAATTTAATATTTACTTGTAAAGTATTATATTGTTTTCAATAATTGTGAATGTGAAGACTATGTAGGTCATTGTTTTTTTTTCTCATTTAGTTTTAATCTTGGTCTGGCTGTTTGAATAATTTAAGCGGCCTACTCAAATGTCCTTTCTTTGGTATTGTTCGTCGAATCGTTGAGCTCCTTAAGTTCTGAATTGAGCTGCACGATTACTGACAAATGCGTGCACTGACTGGATAGGTCCACTCATTCTGTGTGGTTCTTTTCTCAAAAGACCATTTCAGACACCAATCTACATGGTCTTCACATGATCTGACCAAGATTATGTCTGGACTTTAAAAGACACTGCGAACTCTGAGTTTGTTTCGGCCTTTCTTCTCAGAGTAGTCAGATAGGAAACGCCGAGCTCATCTAGTTTTTATTTTTTCTAAATATGATTGACGTGTAAAAGTACAAACCTACTTACAGAAAATAAAACCATTTCATCATTTCATATATTAAAAATCCATCCAGCTGTTACGATGCTCTAGAGTCTAGAGTATATAGAATCTCTCATAAAAAGATACCTACATAGATACATAACATAACCATAACCATGAAAAAACATAACCATCTCTGCTGTCGCGCTGTCGGGTAAAAATTGGTTTTAATACTTGGTACGTACTTTCGAAACATCTTTGATAGCATTTTGTTAAAATATTGGCCATTTCATCTATAGCAGATGACTAAAAGTAAAAGATACCTAATAAATATGATGAGATAATCAAAAATCACCTCAATTAATCAACAAACTTAATACCCAACACGGATCCTAATAAAAGTATTCGCGTAAATCAGTCTAATGCCGGCCATCACTTACGAGATCCTGCAGACTGCGGTGAATCAGCATCAGTGATCAGATAAGAGCCGATATGTAAGAGGCCTGCACACGCTACGCGAATGGTGTCAAATCGCAGCTATAAATATTAAGACACGCAATGGCGACATATGGACCAAACGCACATCTACTTGCCTATCTTCTAGCTAATCCATTTTAGATTAGTCTGCTATTTTAACTGATTTTTAATGTGCATCGGTCTTAGGTGCAGCTGTGGACGGCATAGGGCTAAAATGATGTATACTGATGATGAACGGTCCATTTAACAGAGGTTTATCTTGCTGAGAAATAAATAATCATTAATGTTATTATACATTTATTAACAACTTCTTATTCTGTAATAAAAATGTTCTCTTTCCTTAGGCAACATACGTTTGTACAACTTCTGTCAAGGTGTTCACTAAACTTTTTTTATTGTCACATTCAAATCTAACGCACATATTATGACTTTTTAACACAAGAGAATCGTTAGCAAGTAACGCTTTCGATAACAACCGTATCACTTCATTATCTTTCAACCAAATACCCACTTTATTCACTAAACTTAACATTTGCTTCTTTGATAAACTCTTAATAGTTCTCTTTGACATAAGTCTGCATATCTTTACATAGTCAGCTGCATCTTCAACTTCTAAATCATCTAAATGTTTCAGTAAATCGTAGTGTATCACTAAAATTTCTTGTTCCACATCCTTATTGGTTCTCAACTCAATGAACTCATTTACTTTTCCGTTCTTAGCTGAGATGTTTCTGGAGAATGCAGCAATATTCATACTGTATATCATATTCTGGATGAGTCCAAAAACTCCTTTGATTAACAGCTTATCATGTGTCTGCCGCACCACTGAATGAAGCCAAGACAACAGCCCGTATCCTTCAATTAATATCTCAAAAGCTCTCGGCACAGCTACAATTGAACTCATTACGGCTAAAATTCTCTCCTTGACTTTTCTATCACATAAAACTGAGGAATAGAAATCCATTATCATTTTCAAGCACATCGTTTTAAACACAACATCTATGTCTGTCATGGTTTTAGTCCCGTCCCTAATGATATCGAGTATCCAAAGTCTTCTATCGATTGATTCAACATCACTATCATGGAAGAGGCTGAGGAAGTCAGGAACCAGGGTGCAGTCGACGAAATTCTTGGCTATGAGGAAGTTATTGACTGGTTTGTACAAGGGGTCGAAAGGTGCTGTTGAGACCATGAGAGCTCTGGCGAGGTACAGAGCGTCAATGGCTGGAAGTTTGGGGTTCTTCATGTCTTGGCCATCGAAGTTTTCTGAGCTGGTTATGGCAGATGTGAGACTACGACGCAACGTGTTGATGAAGTCTGTCAGGAATAACTTGTCGTTTTTGTGTCGTCTGTAATGGAAGATTTTTTTTACATTAAATAATATTTTATAAGTTAAGAACCTAGTAGTAGCATTTCAGAAAGAAAATAAATTTATTTGACACAGGCAAATAACACAAAAAAAAAAAATCTAGCAAAAAAAAAGAACAAAATCTTAGTTATTACAGTATTGTGTGCCTGATTTAGTTGAATGAATAAACAAAGTAATACAATGAATAAATGAAGTAACAAAGTACGAAGTCTAACTTTTAATCATAATGACAATCCCGCATTGCGTAACTACATATTTGGTTTACAAAATTAAAATAACTTACGTTTCAGTTTCCAGCAGTAAACAGAACCGATGCAGCACGTGGTAGGCCGCCGCCCTCATGTTAGGGCAGTGCGAGCTGAGCGCCATCACCGGCACCGACAGCAGCCCGCTCCTCAACATCTTGAAGCACGAGGCCACTGACCCCGGGGCTAACAAATGACTCAGAAGCGGAAACACGAATACAGGATCGTATATTCCTTCGTCCTGATCTACATTTGACGTATGCAGCAAATCTCCTCCAATAAACTGAGATATTATTCCTTCATATTTCCCTCTCACTGTCAAATTCCTCACTGACCCCTCACCATCTTTAGTCACGCAAGGCTTTAACACTCCATCTTCAAACATCTCGTTTAGGACAGATCTCACTGAATCTGTCACTTCACTCGCTACACCGATATTTGGAGTTAACTCATAATGATATTCGAATTTCTGTGTAACAGGGAAGTTTCTCACAGTTCTCTCAACAACTTCTTTGTCAAATATGTTCAGAACTTGATTAGGCGTTGGATGGGACCACAAGGACGACGACCTGTTCTTACGAACAGCGTAATAATTTGCAGCTGAATCCCCCCACACGTAAGGTTTGTATTCGTTGACCGGCTGGCCATTCGTCTCGTAGAAATGTAAAATGGCCACAATAAGCCTGTCACATGGGCTTCTTGTGGCATGATACGCGCTCAAGTACACAGGAATATGTTGGGTTTTCAACACAGTTTTATTCTTCAATATTAGCGTGTATAAAAACTCTATCAGCCTAGATTTGATATCCGAGCTGTAAAGACTGAGCATCACATTCAAGAATTCCGAATGAGATGTCACCATGTCAAATAATGTCGTTATATCATCGTGACTGTCAGGATACAATAATTTGACCAATTCCGTGAGTAAAGCAAGAAGTTTAGGACCTATTGTGTACCCCTGATCAGCCGTTTTAACTTTCAAAGAATCCTTTAACGTTGCCTTACAGAAATTCTGCCATATTGCGCTGTCGATCATTTTTTTGAAATCATCTTTTTGTTCAATCTCTAATCCTTCGACGACTTTACAAACTTGAACAACGGCATGCATGCTGGTGACGATTTCATTTAACGCATCAACCTTTGTTTCTTTTAGAGCTATCGTTGTCAAATTCAGCATAGACGAGAAATAGTTTATAAGATGATCTTTTTTAGCAACATTTTCACATATCTTCAAAAATATACTTTGTAATAATTGTATGTGGCTACACTCTACAGCTTCGAATTTGTGAATTTTATTAAATAGTTTCAAGCAATCTTGTACGTCCATGCATTCGACTACCAACTTCTTAATAAACTGCCAACATGTAACGTAGACTTGTCCAGCCTTATGAGGCTTTTCCAGCATTTTTATAATATTAGATTTATATTCACTATACACAATTGCTAAGAACTCTTTATTATCTAGCAAGAATTGATTGTGGTTTATTACAGCATTACCTAAAGGCAACGTTATTTCTCTTTGGGCTAATATCTCAGGCCTGGCGATTTCTTCTTTAAAAATGTTGCAGAATTTTACGTTAAACTTCAACAACACCGCTGCGAGATTAGCGGTAGATTTCCTTATGTTGTTAACGTAAAAGAACTTTTTAAAGTCCTCATCAGATACACGTAATGCTTGATGTGGTTTATTTTCAAAGTACTTCGTCAACGCGGTCTCCAAGTTGGTTAGATTAGGATTGACTTCTTTGTGAGAAAGCAAATTCGTGTACAATGAGATACTCTTCTTCAGAACATTAGGCTGTAGCTCCAAGCTGATTGTTTCTGAATATTTTTCTATTAAATATCTTAGTAACTCTAGCACTAAACTTGGTTCTTTGTCATCTCTCAAACAAGCATCCGTGTCTGCACTAAAAATAAGATTGAACAACTTTCCGTCATCTTCACTAGACAGTCCCACTACTTCTAAAACGTGGATCGTGTATTGACTGTCCACATTCTTCCTCTTATTAATTTTGATGAACGCTTTCACGATTTCGTTATAATTCTTTTGTTGGTAAGATTTCAAGAGTTTATGTTTATTATTTAAATAATTTATAATTTCTTTGTGCTGCGTAAAAACTTGTACGAGAAATTCCGTGGCGTGTAAACCAGACGTATCTTTGCCCAGATGAAGAGGTTTATAGATCTTGAGGAACTGTGGGTTTTTAAATAGCGTTAGCATTATTGTCCGACATACATCTACCAACAGATGCTTTTTACCGATTTCAATAATGCATCGAAAGTATTTCGTTATTTTCTTCTGCTGCTCTTCATTCAACTGTCCCATATTTGTCAACCTTATTGTGCAGAATATCAGATATTTGGCCCATATCAACATTTCCGAACTGTCTACAATCTTTGTACTGTCGATTTTGTATTGAACATTATTAATTGTGAAGTCACCTTCTTCGGTCACCTCTTCTAAAACCGGAAACACGTCCTTCAAAGAAACGTCTTCATTGTCGATTATGGAATTTGATATCGTTTTTAGAACAGTGTCTTGTCCTACAATGGTGTCTGAGATTGACACAGGCTGTACAATCCAACTTCCGACGTAATTCCTAGCATCCAGTTTACAATCTCCTATTAACACTTCAGTTAACTCAGGGGTATAGTTGCTGTGAAGTAAATTAGTAATGTATAGAGACAGGAAATGTTTCAGACTCTTCTTGGTATCCTTGTGTGACTGTAAGTACTGCATGCATCCTACAATGAAAGGCGATGGCATCTTACTTTCTAGGAACACATTATCTTCTGTGTTCTTATTTTCCATTAGGTCATTGAATAGCTTTTTCAAACTATCCTCTGTGTTTTCTGAAGAAATTTCGAAATGTACTAACTGATTTCGAACATATTCTGTCAGGTCAGTAATATTTTCTAATACATATTCTACAATATCGCTAATGAGCGAGGATGGGTTCACTTTAGCATTTCTCAAGGTGTACAATATTAAATGTATCTCATCTTCATCTCCTTCAAATATGGAAGTGTTTTTGAAGAAAATGCGCAAAGTGTCTTTAGCTTCGATCCAGGTATTGTCATCATCGCTCATATACACATCTAACATGATTAGGAAGAGCTCCTTAAACATATGATTCTTCAAAGATATTGCAGAGCCATCTAATGTTAGCCAAAGAGATACAACTTTAAACTTTAAGAGAGCTACATGTGCAGTGTCCAGTGTTTTAGAGAAATCCAGTATCTTTTTCATATCTATACTCCCTTCCAATGTTTCAAAATATGCAGGATGGATGTCATTGTAGAGCAGCAGTAAATCCACAAGAGCTATTAGAGCATCTGTGTCACTAATTTTAGGAAGTCTGTAATCCTTAGTGGTTTCAGCATCAGTTTTACCTGATGTCACATTTTCTATCAATGATACTATGGCAGCAGGAGTTGGCAAATGTTTTGGAATGAAATACTCCAGTTTATTTTGCAAATCAGCAATCTGTGCTATTTCTTTGGTCTCCAAAATCTGTAAATACCTCTTTAGAGACTGCAACATTTTTACTAGAACTTTGACACAGTACAAAGACACTGTTTGGTCTTTTCCTATATTCATGTTGATAAACTTTAGTAATGAGACTGGTAATGTAATAAACCTGACAAAGTTGGCAATTTGTACAGGATTGAGATGAGTCATTCTTGATACCATGTCCTCTGGTTTTAGTTTATTCAGCAGCTTGATCGTAAAATCTGTTGTTCTTTCCCATATTGGAGAATGTTGGGGATCAAAGCTATGTTCCATCACGCTAAATATAGCCCTGTGAAGATCAGGACACTTGTAGATAATATTCAAGATAACTTCTCTCTCATGGTCATTCTCCCAGGGTCTCTTCAATGTGAGCAGTGCTTTGTACAGATTTTGATTTTTGTTTGCATCAACAGTTCCTAAAGAATTGTCTACAAAGTAAAGACCTGTTTTGTGTGATGTGAATAATGTTAGTATTATTTCACTCAGTAAATTCATAACCTCAGGACGCAATTCATTTCTCACTTCTTGGCTCATCTCTGGGGGTCCTTTCCATGAGAACACTTTAAACAAATTATGCAGGACTTGATGACTGAAAGTCTTCAATTTGAGACTCTTTGATATCAATGCATTATCAACAACATTCTTTTTCATAATGTTTAAGAATATCAATACTGCCTCTGGTTCATCATTAATCAATCCTGGTATAACAAGGGCAAGCAAACCTTGCTTCTCCAACAGGGCTTTGATCAAAGGCAGGTGTCCTTCTATCAAGAATGATGTCATAAAGTGAACAAATGAAGTCCTCACATTATCCTTTTCTTTAAAGTTAGGCTTCTCAACAACATGCTGCAAGTGCTTGGGAGTTAAAGGTGCCTGGTTCAGTACTTCAACTCCTAAGTCTGAATTTAATGTAACCATTGATGTTAACAGTTTAAGGACTACTTTCCTGTGGCGAGGACCAGAGCTCTCACTGATCATAATCTCAATAGTTGACATGAATGTGTTGAGGAAGTAGCGGCATGCTTCCTCTGTGATTGTTATCATGTGTGGGAGAGACGACTGCACTTTGACAATGAGCAGGTGGAAGATGTGAAAGACTGGTGTGGCTAGAGTGAGGTTTTTCTTACTCTCCGCAGTGATCTGCCGTAGTATTTCATGGGAGTTGCCACCAGATTTAAGGTACTCCAGCAAGTAGTCTGCAGGGCTGTCAGGGTTTAGGCAGACTTGCAAGAACTGTGTGAGAGCTGTGAACACAAATAATAACAAGTTAATATTTTTTCTTGGTGGTTATTTGCAAGATAATTTCATTAACATCTCAAGATTTTTCTAGCAGCCTAAATTAGCTTTGCGACAGATATGCAAGAAACGTGAGGATGTATCTACTCCCACAAGCAAGAGAACACTAAAGAAATATAGGATACATATAAGATACAGTGAGATCAATGTATCTCAATCATGCATGCAGTTAATATTCAACCCTTCTTTGCTGGCCGAGGGGACCGACAGTAGCCATTAACTGAGTTTAAAATATTGTAAGTTATCCAGTGAACTCCTGTCTGAGTAATGTATCAACTCTACAGATTGATATTGCTCTAACTTCGGGCAAGTGTTTATACTATAAACTCGCAGGAATTTAGAGTTAAAACTTACCCATTGTCTGGCCTTGCTTAGCTGTTAACTCTTTGCGAAAATATTTAACATCAAAACTATCCTTTTTCGATACAAATGCATGTTTATTGTCGGTATCCACCACTTCATTTTGAGGTTGTACTTCGTCCACATTTTCAACGTCTTCAGATTCGCTCTTCTTGGCCTTTTTAGGCGACTTATCTTTCTCACTGTCGAATTTACGTTTGCCCATGTTAACTCATTGATTATTTAATTAATCTTTTATCTTTTTTAAATTAAATGCAAAGCACCGCGCACGTGAAGATGTTTTGGCATGTACTTTTTTTAATATTTTGACATTGGACTTGACAGTTTAGTAATTATGTTATTTACGATCTTGCCTTTTGAGAAAAATACCGGTTTTTGTAACACATTTATTTATACCGCAAAAAAATGAAACTAAATAATAATTTACTATATTTTTAAATAAAAACAGCAAGGAGCGACACCATACTTTCAGTGGTTACACATTCTTCGATTGACTACCCCGCACATGGCTCAGTTCTTACTGTTTAGTTTAAATAAGTATCTAAATATAACCTGTGATAGTCAGGGAGGGCGTACGAAAGATCTCTTAATGCAGTCCTAGGTCTGTACAATACCAATGTACTTTACGCATCTTTGAGTGAGAGCGTCGCAGTCGTGGGAGTAATCTCGTTCGACTGAAACTACTCAGCAAGTATACATAAGTACCTAAATTGGGATGGGGGCAGGAGGATGATGACGATAACAAGATGTTGTAAAACAAAACACGGATGAAATTAAATTATATTTCGTCGCTTAATTTGGATTCAAAATTACCGACACAGAAATATACCTCTTCAAGAGATATTTCCCATCTGGTAGAATCTAAGTTAGGGGAAGGTGACATCAGCGGAGCAGCCAGGATTCTTTTTAGTAGTGATGTGGTGGCACCGTGTTCTCCAGAAACGCTCGCAGCTCTGGAGAGCAAACACCCTGCCCCAGCGGATGGCCTTTCTTTTCCCGACCCCTCCTGATCCGGATAATCATTCTCTCACCATTACAGGTCGAGAGTTGGTCACAGCCATTTGTTTCTTCCGGAGCGGCTCCGCTGGCGGTCTGAGTCCTCAGCACCTTAAGGACCTTATATGTTCAGGCGCTGGGGAAGCTGGTGAGTTGCTCTTGAAGGAACTTACGGCTCTGATTAACCTTATGTTCTCCGGCAAGGTGAACGAGGCTGTCATCGACGTTCTGTACGAGGCCAATCTATGCGCCCTGCGCAAGAGGGATGGCGGCATTCGTCCTATTGCCGTGGGAACTACTTACTGTCGTATGGCAGCCAAGATTTGTTGTGAATTTTATGGTGAGGTGGTTTCGGAAAAATTTCAGCCCCTGCAGCTAGGTTACGGCTACAAAGGGGGCTGTGAGGCTGCCGTACACGCCTTGTCGACCTACCTAAATTCTGGCAAAGGAGAGGTCATCCTGAAGGTTGACATAAAGAATGCCTTCAATTCAGTTCATAGGGACACCTTGCTGGCAGAAACTAAAAAAGAAATACCCCAAATTTATAGTTTCCTTTGGCAATGTTACAGACACATATCTAAATTACTGTATCGGGCGACCTTTTGGAATCTGCTGTTGGCTGTCAACAAGGTGACCCCCTCGGGTCAGTGATTTTTAGTTTAGCCATTCATCCAATTATTCGACAGCTAAATTCTAAATTTAATGTTTGGTATCTTGATAATAGAACCTTTGGAGGCGATGTAGAAACTGTTTTAAGTGACCTACACTTCTTAAAAAAACGAACTTCATTTTATTGGCCTTGATCTCAACCTTTTGAAATGTGAACTATATTTAGCGGACAGTACTGACAGACAGCTGACACCACAGACTACAATTTGCTGACACTTCCTAAATTTAACGCAATAGCTCCAGAAATAAAAAAAATCGAAAAAGGCTCTCTTATTGAAAGTTCGTGGGGATCACCCTGATTAGGATAGATTTATTAGATGGAATCAAACACGGCAGATGCTACATGATGACGGGCCTTTTTATTATTGACAGATGTCACAGATATCGTTTAATGAATATGCCACAGGCTGACTTATATATACATTAGATGATTACAGAGCAAATATTATGTTCCTTTACATTCGGACTTCGGGGAGGGAAAATATTCAAATGCGTTTTTTTCTGCTAATGATCTCAATACGTCTAGCGCCACACACTTTTCTGTGTCAAAAACAGGAACTAATGAATGTTGCCACTTAATTTTTAACATCTTTTCGTCTCCTCGGGTCTCCAATATTTGAGAATTCCTTTCCGGTTTTTATTGAGGAAAAATACAAAATTTCCAAGATGTTTTGGAAAGATTGTTTCAAATTAATATGCATTCGTATTGAAAGTTCGTGGGGATCACCCTGACTAGGATAGATTTATTGGTTGGAATCAAACACGGCAGATGACGGCTACATGGCGGGGCTTTTTATTGTTGACAGATGTCACAGATAGACCATAGATTACACAGTTCATTTTGACACGGAGTACACTTCTGTTATATTTTAATGAATATGCCACAGGCTGACTTATATATACATTAGATGATTACAGAGCAAATATTATGTTCCTTTACATTCGGACTTCGGGGAGGGAAAATATTCAAATGCGTTTTTTTTCTGCTAATGATCTCAATACGTCTAGCGCCACACACTTTTCTGTGTCAAAAACAGGAACTAATGAATGTTGCCACTTAATTTTTAACATCTTTTCGTCTCCTCGGGTCTCCAATATTTGAGAATTCCTTTCCGGTTTTTATTGAGGAAAAATACAAAATTTCCAAGATGTTTTGGAAAGATTGTTTCAAATTAATATGCATTCGTATTGAAAGTTCGTGGGGATCACCCTGACTAGGATAGATTTATTGGTTGGAATCAAACACGGCAGATGACGGCTACATGGCGGGGCTTTTTATTGTTGACAGATGTCACAGATAGACCATAGATTACACAGTTCATTTTGACACGGAGTACACTTCTGTTATATTTTAATGAATATGCCACAGGCTGACTTATATATACATTAGATGATTACAGAGCAAATATTATGTTCCTTTACATTCGGACTTCGGGGAGGGAAAATATTCCAGTGCGATTTTTTCTGCTAATGATCTCAATACGTCTAGCGCCACACACTTTTCTGTGTCAAAAACAGGAACTAATGAATGTTGCCACTTAATTTTTAACATCTTTTCGTCTCTTCGGGTCTCCAATATTTGAGAATTCCTTTCCGGTTTTTATTGAGGAAAAATACAAAATTTCCAAGATGTTTTGGAAAGATTGTTTCAAATTAATATGCATTCGTATTGAAAGTTCGTGGGGATCACCCTGACTAGGATAGATTTATTGGTTGGAATCAAACACGGCAGATGACGGCTACATGGCGGGGCTTTTTATTGTTGACAGATGTCACAGATAGACCATAGATTACACAGTTCATTTTGACACGGAGTACACTTCTGTTATATTTTAATGAATATGCCACAGGCTGACTTATATATACATTAGATGATTACAGAGCAAATATTATGTTCCTTTACATTCGGACTTCGGGGAGGGAAAATATTCCAGTGCGATTTTTTCTGATAATGATTCTATCTCAATACGTCTAGCGCCACACACTTTTCTGTGTCAAAAACAGGAACTAATGAATGTTGCCACTTAATTTTTAACACCCCCCCTCAACATTTATTTTCCTGATAGCAAGACAGTTGTAACCATTACAAAGTACTCTTATTAAAATTTAAAAAAATTAACTTAACAAACTTTTCAAATAAAGTTTTACCCAATGGCTTAGTTAACAAATCTGCTAAATTATCTTCAGTTTTAACATATTTCACAGAGATACATTTTTCTTTTATTTTGTCCATAATGAAGTGATACCTGATATCCAAGTGTTTTAATCTTTTATTATTTTCATTATTATAAACTAGTTTTATTACTGACTGATTGTCTTCATACAGTGTCACTTCATTATTGATAACATCAAAATCACACAACAGGCTTTTCAACCAACATGCTTCTGTAATAGCCATACTTAATGCAATATATTCTGACTCAGTGGAGGATAATGACACACTAAGTTGTTTTTTACAACACCATAATATAATACAATCAAATATTTTAACCCTTTAACGTGCAGAGGAAATGGGCAAAGGTATAAAAATAAAAACACATGGATATCGTTAAATGAGTTTATATTAACAAAATGTGAAAAAAAAAAAATTGAATATCTTAAAAAAAAACATGGTGTCCAAAATATGGACAGCAGCCACCTAGGGTAAATGAAAAGATGCAAAGCAAGGAACAATGCATAGTGGTATATTGCATCGCATACACTGGATTTTGGATTTTTTGTACCTACACAATAGCAAAGCAGCTTGTCAAATATTTTGAAAGAAAATTAACGAAACGCATGGTGTCTAATATATGGACAGAACCCTGAAAAGGGTTAAAGAAATAACCAGTGGTTGATTTCCTATCTTGGGTGTCACTCGCCCAATCTGCATCAACAAAACCTTGCAATTCTGTGCCGGTGCTATTGTACACCAACGAGTAATCTAATGTACCTTTTATATACCGTAAAATACGTTTTAATGCCTTGTATAACATAACGCTAGCACAGTGTTGATATCTACTGAGAAAACTAACTGATACACATAGATCTGGTCTTGTACCGCAAACAGCATACATTAAACTGCCTATAAGTTGTCTACACCTTTTCTCTATTTCTGGACTTTCAGATTTATCCCTTTTTAATATTTCAAACTTAAAGTGTTGGTCTATCGGAGTAGAAACTGGTTTGCAATTTGACATGTTATAACGTTCTAAAACTTTAGTTAAATACGTTTTCTGACTGATTACTGTTGTATCTTTCTTTTGCTCAATATCAATGCCTAAGTAACATTTTGCTAAACCTAAATCTTTCATTTTAAAGTTTTTGCTTAGTTCTATTTTGAAGTCTTCCAAAACCCTATTTTCGTTACAAAACATAATAATATCATCAACAAATAGCAAAACGTATAGTTTACATCCATTTACCTTCTTGAAATATAAACAATGGTCATTTTTAGATTTACTGAAATTCTCTTTGGTCATGAACTCATCAAATTTTTCATTCCAGTATTTTGGGGACTTTTTCAAACCGTATAATGATTTATTTAATTTACAGGTTTCACCACTTGGTAATTTTAAGTATACTGTTTCATCTATTTCACCGTGTAAGAAAGCACCTACAACGTCCATCTGAAACAGGGAGTTGTAGTTTATTTGCAACTGCTATAAAAATTCTAAATGTTGGCAATTTAGCCACTGGAGAATATACTTCTAGATCACAATCTGACTGTTCAAAACCTCTCGCTACTAATCTAGCTTTATATACCTTTTTACCACCTACTTCTTTAATTTTGAAAACCCATTTGCTAGAAATTTCTTTATTTCCTTCTGGAACACTGCTTACTTCTGTCCATGTGTTGTTCTCTTTCAGAGTATCTAGCTCAGTCTTCATAGCATTTTTCCACTCTTCTTTTTCTCTAGAATTAAGTGCTTCTTCTAGAGAGACTGGTTCCGTGTCAATGGATAAAAAATTAGTATCATAATCATTTAGCTTCAATGGTTTCTTTATTTCTCTGCCTCTCCTTGAATGTGTCAATTCTTCTTCTTTTTCTTTTGCCTCTCCTTCTGACTCTTCTGACACTTCTTCTGCGTCTGCTGACTCTTCTTCTGCGTTTTCTAACTGTTCTTCTGCTTCTTTTGGCAGTTCTGACACTTCTGCTTCGTCTTCTGACTGTTCCTCTGCTTCTTCCGACTGTTCTGACAGTTCTTCCTTATATGGGGTTATATTGCTATGGTCCTGAGAGTAATTGCCTATTTTCTGATTACCTTTCAGGAATGTTACCTCTCTTTTTATAAAAACATCATTTTTGTGTGGAAAATAAATTCTAAAACCTTTTGTTGTTTCACTATAACCTACAAAATATCCTATTTCAGCTTTACTATCCCATTTTTTACGATTTTGATCTGGAACATGAACACCTACTTTTGATCCAAATATTTTTAATTTATTTATATCATATGAACCCTTTTTATACCAAAGCTCATATGGAGTTACATTTTTAATTCTACTCTTTCCAGTTCTATTAATAACGTATACAGCTGTGTTAACAGCTTCAGCCCACAAAGACTTATTTAAACCACTTGACAATAATATTGTTCTAGCCGCTTCAGTTATTGTACGCATTTCACGTTCTATGCAACCATTTTGTTCAGGTGTGTACGGAACACTAGTTTGGTGTACTATACCTAAATTATCTAAGAGAGACTTCATCTCTTTATTTAAAAACTCTGAACCGCAGTCTGATCTTATTATTTCCACTTTATATTCTAAATTTTTAGTAACAAAATTCAAAAAACTTTTTATCTTATCAACTGTTTCTAACTTATTTTTCAGAAAATAAACTGTTCTATACTTTGAGTAGTCATCTTTTATTAATAAATAATATCTGGCACCACCTAAGGATGTAGTTTCCATAGTTCCGCATAAATCTACATGTAAACACTGACCGGGCCGTTCTGCCCTGTTCACACTTAATGGAAATGGTTTTTTATGCAACTTCCCAAGAAGACATGGTTCACATGTTACTTCCTCTTGTTTACTAACACAGAAATCTATGTTACATTTATTTAACACACCTTTTACCTGTTCTATGTCCTGATGACACATTTTCTCATGCCACTCAGAAAGATCATCACTTAATTTACCTACACAAGCATTTTCAACTTTATTGAACCTAAATTTCATAATAAACAAGTTATTCTCACGATATGCTAATGCACAAACATTTATATTTCCCTTTTTTGTGAAATAACAGCACTTATTATTTATTGTCATAACATAACCTTTATCTGCTGTTGAGCTTGCTGAAAATAGATTCATTTTAATACTAGGGACATGTAAAACATTACTTAATGTTGTATTTATCCATTCTTTACCTGTATATGCTTCCAAGGAAATGATACCAATTCCTATGGCTTGTATGACTTTACCATCACCGATAATAATTGGCCTAGGACGTTCTAGCTTTTTATATTTTGTAAATAATCTAATATCATGGCACATATGCTCTGATGCTCCACTATCCATTACCCAAGAATTATTACTTTCTAACTGACTGTAAAATGCTGATGACAACACAGACACAGAAAATGCATTACTCTGCCTTTTGTTTACGTTATCTTTCTTAGTATTATTCTTATTGTTTTTAAACCAACAATCTACACTCTTGTGATTATTTTTCTTACAATAATTACAGAAATTATTACCTTTATATATATATGATTTGCAATCCTTCTTCATATGTCCCATTTTACCGCACTGAAAGCACTTTTTTGCAGACTTGGACACCAGCGCTGCAGACTTTTCTCCATTTTTGGAAGTAGCACGCTGTTCCTCAATCAGCAACCTCGCTGCTAGCTCATCCATGGTCCGCTTCTCTGCTGGCACCGATTCCCATGCAGACACAAAATGTTGAAACTGTGATGGTAGCGATGATGTTATCTTGGTGATCGCCATGGTTTGACTCACTTCAGCATTGAGATTTTTCAATTTACTCAGGAGACTCTCGAACCGTCCCAAGAACTGTGATACAGTTTCTTTGTCTTCAAATTTCATTGAAAAGAATTTCTGTTGGAGTATGTGCACCGACAGCTCTCCGCGTTGTTCATATATTGTATGTAGTTTATCCCATATTTCTTTTGCTGTTTTGCAGCTTACTATTTGAGGTATGACCTTCTCAGATATGCGTGTAACCAACATACCTTGCGCTTTTGCATCTTTCAGTATCCATTTCTCGCGCTCTTCATCTTTTACCGGAGGGTCTTTGGATGTGCCCTCTACGACACTCAGGAGATCTGCCGCCTTAAGGATGACCTTAATTTTGAATGACCATGTGGTCCAATTTTCTATACCTTCTAGCTGCTGGCAGCCTGGTCCGTTCACCATATTTCCGACAGAATCCATCATCGTAATATTGCTTCACCACAATAACAGTAGGTTTACAGGTCTCACGCTCGTGACGCGCGCAGCCCCTTTTTCTTGACCTTTTCCGGCCACCGACGGAGTCGCTATCCGTCGTATTAATATTGCTTAACTACAATAACAGTACCTTTACCGTTTTCACGCTCGTGACGCGCGCAGTCCTTTTTTCTTGACCTTTTCCGGCCACCGACGGAGTCGCCATCCGTCGTATTGTAGGTACCTTTGTTCTTGGCCTTGACCGGCCACCGACGGAGCCCTAAACCGTCGTTTTACTACTTCTTGACCTTTTCCGGCCACCGACGGAGTCGCTATCCGTCGTATTGTAGGTACCTTTGTTCTTGGCCTTGACCGGCCACCGACGGAGCCCTAAACCGTCGTTTTACTACTTCTGAGGGATACCTTTCACGCACGCCATTCGCCACTCCTTTTTTCTCGACCTTTACCGGCCGCTTTCTTCACAATTTCGATCCACCACGACCGTTAGGCCGTAAAGCAATGTCTGGGCCCATAACCTATTGAAAGTTCGTGGGGATCACCCTGACTAGGATAGATTTATTGGTTGGAATCAAAATCAAACACGGCAGATGACGGCTACATGGCGGGGCTTTTTATTGTTGACAGATGTCACAGATAGACCATAGATTACACAGTTCATTTTGACACGGAGTACACTTCTGTTATATTTTAATGAATATGCCACAGGCTGACTTATATATACATTAGATGATTACAGAGCAAATATTATGTTCCTTTACATTCGGACTTCGGGGAGGGAAAATATTCCAGTGCGATTTTTTCTGATAATGATCTCAATACGTCTAGCGCCACACACTTTTCTGTGTCAAAAACAGGAACTAATGAATGTTGCCACTTAATTTTTAACAATTCGGCCATCACCTTAATTCGTTACTGCTGTTTCGGCCCTAAATTAACATATTTCCTTTACGCTTCCCATTTATGGAAACACACTCACCTTTTAGACAAAATTGACCAAATTAACCGGCACACGTTAACTTCGATTTTAAATGTGGCCATGGACGAACGAGCTTGGGCACAAGCTACTCTTCCCATTCGTATGGGAGGCCTCGGCGTCCGCAAAATTTCTAGTATTAGTTTACCGGCTTTCATATCCTCGGTCCACGGCACTGAGAAATTAATCAGGAAAATACTAGCCTCCACACTGATTGATTTTGAGGTGCCGATCTTCACCGAGGCTATGGATGCCTGGAGACTCGCTTGCCCGAACACAGACCTACCCGATAATCCATCTTCCCAGAGACGGTGGGATGAGCCGCTCTGCAGAGTAGTACAGAACAATTTACTCAACACGTCTGCTACTACTGTGGAGCGTGCACGCTTGCTGGCTGTAGGTAAATGGGAGTCAAATCTGTGACTTCATGCACTACCGTCGGCGAACTTAGGCACCTTGTTCGACGACACTACTTTCCGCCTCGCTGCTTCCCTAAAACTAGGAGCTTCTTGTTGTTCTCATCGCTGTCACTGTGTCAACAAGTTGTCAACAGTCTCGGACACCACGGCCTGTCTTGCAACCGAAGTGCTGGTCGTTTGGCGCGGCACGCGAACATTAACGACATTATCCGTCGAGCTCTGGTCACCGTCGACGTTCCTATTGAAAGTTCGTGGGGATCACCTGACTAGGATAGATTTATTGGGTGGAATCAAACACGGCAGATGACGGCTACATGGCGGGGCTTTTTATTATTGACAGATGTCACAGATAGACCACAGATTACACAGTTCATTTTGACACGGAGTACACTTCTGTTATATTTTAATGAATATGCCACAGGCCGATTTATATATACATTAGATGATTACAGAGCAAATATTATGTTCCTTTACATTCGGGCTTCGGGGAGGGAAAATATTCCAGTGCGATTTTTTCTGATAATGATTCTATCTCAATACGTCTAGCGCCACACACTTTTCTGTGTCAAAAACAGGAACTAATGAATGTTGCCACTTAATTTTTAACAGTTCCAGCCGTATTAGAACCATGGCCTGGCACGCGACGATGGCAAGAGACCAGACGGCATGTCTTTATTTCCATGGAAGGTAGGTAGGCCTTTAGTGTGGGATGCGACGTGTATCGATACTCTTGCGCCATCCCATCTTCCTGACTCGGCGTGCTGTGCTGGCGCTGCTGCTGCAGCTGCAGAGAATCTCAAACGGCGCAAGTATAATAACCTTGTTGGTCATTGTATTTTTGAGCCATTTGGGGTTGAAACCCTCGGGCCGTGGGGTCCGAGTGCTCACGGCCTTTTTATGGAAATCTCCAAACGGCTGGTTGACACTTCCCGTGACCCAATTGCTGGCTTTTACCTTGGCCAGAAGCTATTGCCATACAACGTGGCAATGCCGCCAGTCTCTTGGGTACGTTACCAGTCGACAGCGATGTGGTTAATTTTTTCGATGCCCTATTTTAGTTTGTGTAGTTTTAGTTATTTTTAATAACTAAATAAATTTTGAAATAAATCAATAAAACAATTGGGTTAAAAAAATAAAGCTTTATTTAAAGTACACAATCTCTGAGATCTGTGTATACAGAGATCTTGTCACTCGCATTTAACCGATAAAGCCCCAATGGCTCCGAACAGGAGCCCTCGCGGCGCGCGATTTGAAAGTAGTTATCGAATAAAAATGTTTTTTTTGAGATTGAGAGATGACGTTATTGAGCCACGGGCCTGAGCGGTTAAAATGCATATTTAACTGGATGTACACACGGCTACACACCAAGGTATACATTTCCAGTATAAGCTGATCTCGCATTGTATAGAATTTCCGTACAATGCGAAGTCAGCGTAAACTGGAAATGTATAGCTTGATGTATAGCTTGATGTGTAGCCGTGTGTACATGGAGAATAATAGAATTTCTAACAGAGGCTGTATATAAAAGTACATTTTGACATTTATTAATACCCATGCGCGCAGACCTTACGAGCTGTCAGATTTTGAGCCGGTAACTTATAACTATAAATATCCACGTAGCTAACATAATAAGGCACTGCTACTGAGGAAAGGGTAGACTTAGAAGCGTCTCCTGGCTTAGATTAAACATTAAAAAAGGTCACGGTAGAGAACTTTTCGGGGCTGGTATTGTCAGCAGTGAAAGTCGAACGAAATATTCAGTTAAACACAATATTATTTACCAGATGTAACATTAAAATATTACAAACTCTTGACTACTACGTAGGAAATGTTGAAAGGCGCGCGCCGAGTAATCCTACAATAGGTAAATGTTGCCACTCTCTTGCTGACCCTACGACCAAATGCACGAGTTGTGTCAAACACGCGCAACATAAGCTTAGCTTCTCTGTTGCCGGATTATTTCCCTAGCGTTATATTTCGCCATTGGAAAAGTTTAGATTACTAAGGTTTAGATGCACCTGATGAGTAGCGAGATTAAAAATCACTACAACTTCTATAGTATAATCACTTGCATGCAAAAAAACAGACCTATTCCGTGTTCTTCGATTTGAAACAAGATAACAGATTTATTAACAAAAACTATATTATACATATACCAAAACCTTCCTGAAAGTATATAGATTAAGTTAGCGAAAGAATTATCAAAGCTGATTCATTGGTTTTTCGCGATCTTACAAATACGGGTCGAATAAAGAGCCTGCTTCTTTTCGAAGTCTGTTAAAAACTCGAGTCAAATAACTCATCAATAAACTGAGGGAAATAAACTAATTTAAGCTTGTCAACTTCACAGACAAAAAAGTCGCTGATTTTCCAAGCAAATGTGAGTGATGAGGACATCTGAAGAAATGAGTCGATCTTTTCAAGAATATTTTTTTTTATCAATGTATAGGGCAGGTGTAAATAACCTTTATCTTACCTACCTTCACAAAATATAAAATAATTACGTATGCTTTATAGTTTTGCATAATGCGGTTATATTAGGGCACGTAAGTGTGGTGTCCCTGCAAAATATGACAAATTAAAATATTAATTAATAAAAAATTGAGATATCGTCTCTCAAATACAGGGGGCGGTGTGAGCCATTTTTTTTTGCACGCAAGTGTATTTAGGTAAACAACTAAAATCTGCAGTATATTGCAGATTGAAGTTGGTAGTATGATCAAGATCTTGGACCAAATTTATATTATTTAAATATTAAATGATGTTCGTAATGAATTATTAAAACACAAGCAGTCACATAATCTATCAAATTATGCATTAAAATTATTATAATGTTCTTACGTACAACTTTGGTTCAATTTATTAATATATAATATATATGTATATAAAAACTTATGTATAGAGGTAGCTCCTTAGGCGCTAAGCACGGAGAGTTTTCTACTAAAATTTGTAATAAACAAATATATCCAAATATATAGGATTTTATCCTAATTGATCATAGTAACATTTTTATAATGATATTTACATAAAAGTTTAAAAGAAGGATTAATAAACAATATAATTTTCTATGTGAAATTGCAATGATTACGTAAAATTCCACATGGGCAATTATTTTATTTAATAATCACTTTCTATAATAGTTTCAACATTTTACTAAAAATAATCTATTAGAAAATTCGTCCGCCTGACACTGACTAAGCTTCAAGATACAATCTAACAATATTAATAAAAAAATTACTAATTTAAAATTATTATTTTTCTTTCGTTCCCATACCAAAATTACTATAAACATCTACAAGCTCTAACGCGCAGTTTTGTTCGGTCCCCGTCGCGGCACATTGAGTTTTACCAAAAGTGGCGTTAGAGCTCATAGGCGGCACCCGGACTTGTGTAATTTTAGTCTCTAGTCTCTACTCTACCTCCTCTGTGCGATTATTTCTTCAAAGTTAGGTTCCAGTTCACGAATTCTGTCTAACAATACATCAGCTAGGTTCAGTTCTCGATCCGTGTCTGTAAAAATATAGTATTGTTATTTTATGAAGAAGTAAAGTGAGCCTACAATGCAAGAAGCCATTAAATCGCTTTATCTGAAAAAAATAAAAATCTCCCGCACAAAGGCATATGTATGTATTTATGTATATATCATTTAGGATATATGTATATATATATTTATGTATCAATTTTAGTATATAGGATTTATTTATTTTTTTACACCAACGACAGCCCCACTTTATGTCCAGGCAAATCATTGTCCATCCCATGGTTGCCTGGAAGAGAACGCAGAAAGCGATAAGGCATTGTATATTTTGTAGTGTTTGATTTATTTTTTGTCATGTATTTTTGTGGTGTACAATAAAGTATATATAAATAATATAAATAAATAATAAAGGATTCTGTACCAAAAAACTTGTTGACACCACCACTACCTATGATTTCAACAGGAATGATGTAACCAATATTTTGTAACTATATTTTAACCCTTTACCAGGCCTCGGACAAATCCTGCAGTATTCATGTTTTTTTGGTAGATTTAGATGAATGATTAAATTTGGTATGAGATTTTATCAATTATATTTAGAAAATTAATCTGAAAACCTGAAAGAAAACATGTGGGAAAACATAATCCCATTGCCTGTCTAGACGACGACTTTTTATCTATATATAAAATAAAAAACGATTGTTATTTTGATAGCATATTTTACTGTTTGTTGTTCAAATGTAAAATGTAATGTAAGCACTTATTCTTTATTAAAAAAAAAACATAAATACACAATAAACTATTAAAAGGGATTGAGTATGAACTTAAAAGTTTTTATTCTTCGTCTGGATTTTATTACAATACAAGAAAAAAGAAAATTTCGTTCAATCTTGCATCAAATGGTTTTGGGACATAATATAAATATGGGTCTTCAACTTCATCATTTTCTTCCTCTGATGAAAACATTTCATTTACTTTGTATATTTTCGAGCTGTAGATCGTTTATTACCAGAATAACAAAAAATACACTAAAGTAGACTGACAAATAATGACGACAAAAGTTTACCACTACCCACATTTCATATTTCGATAAATGAGATGTGTGAGTAAATCCTAAATAAAACCCGTGGCAAAAACCTAGTATAAAATAAAGATTTTAATTTACCGGGCAATGGACATAATAACTCCCGCAATAATTAGGCATTCACAGGCTTAGGTCATATGGTTCCCCACATGTTTTATTTAGTTATATCATGATATTTTAGAAGTTTTTACTTATAATTAATACACAAATCACTAGAAAAACTCAAATTCTACAACATATCAAAAAATTTTACGACTTATCTTTCTCCGATTCGCCATAATGATTAAAAATTCGGTGCACTTGTCACAAAAATGTTCGTTTAGCGGCCGACCACAGATGAAAAGGCTGCAAAAGTGACATTTGCATTCCGTTTCAATTTATTTTTTGTGTTACTATAAATAATATTTCTATGTTGGCGTTTTTGACAGATTGTGGTAGATTCTTTACCAAAACCTGGTAAAAACTCTTAAAAATCTAGGTGGGAAATGCTCAATCCATAGCCTGGTTAAGGGTTAAAAGTGCCCCTAGAATTTCTTGCCAATTCTTCTTCATAGGTACGAGTACCTTTGGTATGAAATGGAATGGGCAACTAGTTTCATCTTTCTGACTGACCAACCCCTTGACAATTCAAAAGTGCCTGTAATTGGTTTCATTGAAATAAATTATTTGAGTTTGAGTCTCAGTTTTGACCTCTACTGGCATGTGATTCACTACTGTACTTTACTAGAAGTAGCAAAAACAACTTACCATCAAAATAGATGAGCTCACATTTGTCCCTGCATTCTGGACTCTTGGCTATAATCTTGTGTAAAGCTTTAAAAAAGTCAGCCACTATTTCCTCTCGATTTATACCAGACAATTCTGAAAATGGAAAATTATTGTGTAACAATACATTATTATGAATATTATGTCAGGATCATAGCAGGTGGCGTTCTGTAGTTTAATCCAGTCGTGGGTGGGCCACAGATTCACTGATCTTGTACGTGACTAAACGTGGCCAAACAAACAATTGCATTTATTTTGCCTTTCTGACAACTTTTGTTTTGCGTTTTTTTTCCAAAAATACAATTTGGTAGAAATAACTAATAATAATAATTGTTTATTGATCAAGATGGTACAGATGGTGCGTAAACAGAACTTAAACTAGTGGCAGCAAGATAGTTTTACAAGGTTATGAACAATATAATATGATAGAACATGTTTATGAAGTACATGGTACATCTGTTGACAATTGCGTTTCCCTGTCTCTTAAACTAGGGTATACCTGTATCTTAAGAAACAGTAGACGGCCATTAGGCTAAGTTCTTTTAGATATTACATATTTAGTAAGTGAGGACACTGTCGATCTATCTATCCACAATTAAACAATTATGAGAATATGATAATGATGAATAAAACTGAATAGTGAACTTATTGATTTTTTTGTGGGTGTGTATGTGTGTGTGTGTGTGTGTGTGTGTGTGTGTGTGTGTGTGTGTGAGTTTATTTGTTTGTGTGTACGTATGTGCGTATGTGCACTAACTTCATGCTTGATATGTGACACTCCTTTTGCTTGACATTCTTACCACTTATCTAACTGCCTCGGTTGGCTTAGAGCGAAACAAGAGTTACAGCACTGGTTTCAACCAGTGGTTTGGCTGGTTTTAATCAGTTTCGACCATTTTAAGTTAAATAAGCTCTCGCCTTTTTTTTGTTCCGGGGTGGCCCCTCCCAAGCGGCACACTGCCAGCGCATGCCGCGCCGTGTCCGCCGGCAGCCCACGCAGTGGTGCCACCGGGCGTCCGGCTCCCTGTTTATGCGCCACGGGTACTTCCCGAAGCAACCATGCCCCGAGAGCACCTGCGTCACCCGAAACGAAAGGGAGCCGTGCCTCCTCCCGAGCCAGAGCTCGAGTACCGGCCGGAAAATAAGCTCTCACCTTCGCTAAGGTCCCTGTTCTTCAACACCCTGTACAGCGTGTGCATGGGCGTGCCTCCGACGGCGGACAGGCACACGGGCGCGCGGCCGGCGCGGTAGATCTTGTACGCGAAGTTCCTGTAGATGCGGTTCTTTACGCCAGCTACGTCTTTCTCTATCTCGCTTAGTGACTGAAACGGAATGATAGTGGTGTTACGACGTGAGTGTTTAAATATACAGGGTTACATTAAATTTAGTAGCGAAACTTCACAAATATGACGGGCAAATCATGACAAAACAAAAAGTTTTATTTCATACATTCATACTTTGATGTAAGTTACTACAGCTGGTCGTTGTCACGGTACGATTGTAGCCTGTACTACTATGACAAATAATAAGTTAGGAGAATTCTACTTACTTATTTTTTTTGTTTTACATTTTTTGATATCAACTAGATTCGCCATGTAATTTACATTGACCATACGTAAATGTAGCAGTTACCCGAACAGGATATGACATAATGGTCTTTGTCCTAATAGTTATAACTAAAATAGGCAATATAACATCCCATCAAAAACATAAATGTGAAATGAGAGACAAGTTCAATATTATGATATATGCCTTGGTTGTTGACTTCAACGACAAAAGAAGTGAGATCTAAATGGGTGCCAAGTTCAATGGTCAGTCCTGAAATTTATTATAACAACATAAAATATCATTTCTTCTTATAACTTAGAATTAATATATTGTAGCCTAAGGTCTGATTTGGCTAGTTCTCATAAACGAATTATTTAAAATTTACTTTTTATGCCGATTTATCCACGGGGTCAAAACTTATGCGGGTGAAACCGCGAGGCGCATCTAGTACATAATAAATGATCAGTACTACTTACAGTACAAGCCTCCAACTTAGCTACATCATCTCTGTCATGGTTATTCATGTCTTCCAACGCGGGAGGGCTGTACAGTGACTTGGTGGCCACAATGAACAGCTTTTTGACAGGAAACACAACTCCTTGCCTGGCCTCATACACACGGATGCTGCTCTGGAACCCGAAGAACTTCGTGCCGTCTGAAGGCAGAATGTGGACCAGGTAACCTTCGAAGTAGCTGCAAGCCATCCCCACTGCGTAGTTTATTGATACTTTCATTTTTTTCTCCTGAAACATGAGGTGGAGACCATTAATGTAAGTGTTTATTAGCAAAGATCTCAGGTACCGGCGTCGCCAGCCGATGAACCAGGGGGGGCAAGTTGATATATAGAGGATGGGAAATGTATGAATTGTACACGTTGTGCACGGTAGAGCGATCAAAATTTTCAACGTTTTTCCCGTTTCCAGAAAGGTGTTTGCCCCTTTTAGGACATCAACAACGGTTAGATTTATATACAATTGCTGCCAAATTTCGATTTAATTTGTTATGTTCGGTAAATCATAAAATTGGACGAATTCAGGTGAGTGGGTGCTTTGGTTGTTTTGCATTTGGGTACTTTTTTATCTCTAGGGGGGGGGGGGGGGCAGCTGGCCCTCCCTGCCTCCCCTTGGCGACGCCCTTGCTTAGGTACCTACGTTTAATAAATGGTACTAAGGTAAGGTACCTATATTGGATATCCAGGTCAAAGTTTAAGTCAAAGAAGTGCTTAAAAATCTTGATGTCAATTAATATTCTGAAGGGATTTCTGTTTTCATATTTGTAAGGTGTTCTTTTGTTCTTATTTATAACTAAAATATTAAGGCATTTTTATTTATTTCTTTCTTGTCCAAACAAGATCTACATCTCTTTTGTAAAAGAGATTTAAGGTAGTGTGATTTGTCGGTGATTAAATCTCTTTTTTTCTACCTTAAATCAATTTAGATCTCTCCATCTACAGTATGAATATAACATAGTCCTTAGTATGAATAATACAAAAAGTATTATTATATATAAGTTTAGTACACTTACAATTACCGGATACTTCGCAATCACGGTCGCCATTAAAATCATAGGGAAGCTTTTATCGATTAAAGTCTGATCGTTGAACAGTAAGAACACGATAGCAGCGGCGAACATCATGGCATGGTGTCTGTTGACTTTGTCCAGGAGGTGATAGTCTATGGCCCGCTTGTTACGTACCACGTCGTACGCTAGCCCACAAGCACCGTACATTGCTCGCACAGTTAATATGTACAGGACATATCGCGCTGAAAATAAATATTTTTTTATTAAAAAATAGTAGTTTCTTGCCTAACTACCCCCATGACTGAGTTTCACTCCGACTCTCAGGAAACTTGATCAATTATCCTGAACAAATGTGATTAAAAGAAACGGCCGATCAGAAAACAACTGATAAACAAATTAAAAACCAGGCGTTTAATTTAATTTAATTTAGCGACAGTATTGTCAGTCCTTTTATTAACAGATGAGCATATTTATGTAATACCTACCAGGCAAAAATTAAACAAGAATTTGGTACGCACAAAAAAAAAAAATTAAAAGTATTGACTACTTACTTATACTGTACATCCAAATGTGCTTATTATTTAAGTCCAAACTCTGGGACCCTGTAACCAACAATAGGATTACTGTGCTAGCAACTATAACCTTCTTACACACCATGTTTACACACTATGGAAGCTAGACTTTAAATAAAATAACGCCTCATGTTCCTTCCTTCCACACAGTAACTGTTTTTGTTTTATCGCAGTGCACTATAGTACAGTCACCATAACAGGTATTTTGAAGTAGATTGTGTCACAAGGGATCAAAATAATGTATTGAGGGCGAGAGCGATTGTTTGAATCCCGAACGTAGCGACGGTTTCTAGAGTAGAATCCTAAGCGTAGCGAGGGATTCAAAGTACGTCGCTCGAGGTTAAATAATTTTGGTACCGTGTGGCACACTCTGCTTTTCATCCCCCTCTATGAGAAAAATAAATAAGAGATGCTTTTAGTAGTGACAAATATTTATATTTACCTAACCAAATTACAAGTTTATATTAATATCAAATTAAAATTGTCTGCATTATTTTGACAAAAGTAATGAAAAAACGGATAAGAAGTTCCGGCGTATTATTTTTTTTTTTTTGTTAATCAATGCCGCGTCGCAGGCGCGTATTCTTATCACCGGCTAGGACTTTAACAAAGCGAATTGCGTTCAAACTTTTTAATTAAATAGTGTTCACTGTTATTAAGTGCACCGGGATGACCCATTTTGCTTGCATTTATCTAAAAACCCTACGCCTCTTTTCGAATAGATGGGATGAAAAAGTATTTTTTGTATGATCTTGTAAATTCTGAAGGAATTCTGTGAAATTGTGTGGAATTCTGTGTGTTTGGTTTAATTTACAGTCCATGAATTTGTCATGGCATTGATTACATTTATTCTAAATTCTGTTTACTTGTGATTAGAATTAATACTTACAATAATAATGTATATCTTTAATTAGCACAATATTAAGTAAACATACAGGTAGAACAGTAAAATGAAAAATAAATGGTTGAATTTTAATTGTTTTGTTGACTGTATTCAAGGTAATATGAGTCATGGGCAGTTGGCTTACAGGTTGTTTATTATTCCAAGTTTTGCAGAAACAATTGAGCTTTCAATTGTAATCTGAAGCTAGTAACTTTGTAAACATTTACAGAGTACAGGCATGGTAATATTGATGTGGGAGTAGGAGTGTGAATATTACCGTGGTACAGGGGCTTTGTGTTGCATTGTTTTAAAACTAAAGCTTTCAGGCTACCATTGTATTAATATGCTACTCGACTTTTTCGACTGTTTTTTTTTTAGTTTTATTGTGAGTCGAGTAGTGGAGCAATATACCTAATGGATCGACAACGTTTGATTTAGCTTAATATGCTTAGATCACTAATTATTGACTGAAACAACTTTATACGAGTATTATTTAACAATATAATATTACTATTCATTTATTATTAATTTATTAATATAATATAAACTTTAAAGATAAGATTTCTTTATTTGTTTGAACATTGTACACGTACAAGAGCATGCAAGATATTACATCGTTTAGAGTCCAATCATGTTCGTACAAATATTTCCATAACATTGGAAAGAATTAACAAAAAGACAAATCGAAATAATACCTGGAACAGGCACTTACAAAGTTTATAATTTAGAAACTTTTTAATTGACGGTTGCCTTAAGGCAAGCGTCAATGAAAAAGTTTTCTTCGCAAAAAGCATATTATAGTGTCTCCGAATTTCTAGCCGAAAAAGTTCTTTAAGCCTCGTCCCCACTAGGAACATTTGTCGAGCGACATGTGGCCCCGGTGACATCGGGCGATGTCGGGCGACATCGCCTCGACATTGTTGAAACTGTTCCTTGTCGCACAGTCGATGAAGAGTAGTGATAAGGAACAGTTTCAACAATGTCGCGGCGATGTCGTCCGACGTCGCCCGACATCGCCCGATTTCATCGGGGACACATGTCGCTCGACAAATGTTCCTAGTGGGGACGAGGCTTTATTGACTGAATAATTTGATCTTTTTTCTGACACTAATATTAAATTTTGACATTTTTTATAAATATATATTTATTTACATAACCAAATTACAAGATGATCATTAAAATTAACTAAATTAAATTAAAACTAAGGTAAGCCTAAAAAGGGCCCTCCGAGCATTGTACCGAGGATGCTGGCGGCATTTCCTCGCTGAACTGCAATGCTGATGCGTTGCGCGAGAAAGCCGCCAGCTTTTCGGTCACCAGTTACATCAACTAGACGTTTCGCGATTTCCGAAAATAACTTATGCGCACTGGGACCCCACGGCCCGAGGGTCTCGACGCCAAATGGCACAAAGTTGTACTCTCTGCCAAGGCCTCCATATTTAATAACTTTCAAATTTTCGGCATTTTCTGCCGCTGCACCCGCTTTAGAAGTAGTCCGTTGGAGGTGGGACGGTGCCAGTGTGTCTACATAGGAAGCGTCCCACACAAGCATCCGTCCCAAACTCCACGGGACCAAAGACACACCATCAGGTCTTTTGCCATCATCTCTGACAATGCCAGTCGGCTCAAGAAGAGCAGGCACATTGATGCTGGCAAGAGACCGGCGCATTATCGCGGAGTCGCATGTCTTGAAAAGCGGCCTGCACTTTATTGACAATATTCGTGGTGACCCAGTCGGCCCGGCTATCGGCTTATATGGAGAAGGATGGGCATGTAGCCAATGACCGGCCTCTCTGGCTCCGACCGCCAAAAGTCTTGCGCGATCCGGACCTGAACTGCGGCTCAGAATCGATTTTTATGTTAAATCACAATAAATATCGTCCCAGCTCTTTTGAGGTTTTAGGTTGTCTGGAAATTCTTTACCCGGGAAAGCAATTTGAAAAGCATTCTTGGCATCCTCCAAGCCCGCAGTCTCATAGTTTGTGGGCAAAGCCCTTAGGACATTACTTATGAGATGTGACGTGCTATGGGTGGACGACAAAAACGCTGGGGAAGCAACACTCGAAATTTTGTGGATTCCTAAACCGCCAAACCGAATAGGGAAGGATGCTTGTAACCAAGATGGTTCATTGAGCTGAATATTAAAAATCATTTCTAAACTAGTTTTGAATAAATCGTCTGTTGGTGAAAGCAAATTTGGATGTTTCCAAAAAGGGCTACAGCGAAGCACATAAGTAAATTTAGGGACAAAAAGGCAAAACTTTAGAATTATAAGAGCATAATGAGGACTGATTTCGAGTAAACAATTTGCGTGACTTTGGAATTTAGAAATAGTGTTAGTAATATACCTAATCAGGAAAAGATTCTTCAAAGATGGGAGAACCCAGGAGGCAAAGTGACTTTCTGTCTACTATTTTGATATTGATATTTTGACATTATAACTAATTTCTAAATTATAAACTAAGTTATAAACTTTGTAAGTGCCTGTTCTAGGTAATTTTTCGATTTTTCTTTTGTTAATTCTTTCCTATGTTATGGAAATATTTGTACGAACATGATTGGACTCTAAACGATGTAATATCTTGCATGCTCTTGTTTTTAGCTCCTTCCAACGTTTAGGCAATATGTTAAATATAGTAGGCGCCATACAGACGATACTTTTGCGCAAGAGTGCCGTTTTTGCCGGATAGACTCGAAGAATTGTCATATCCCGTCTGTTACGCGGTACAACGTCCTGTAGACGTGGAAACAAATTGGGGTTTCGAGGATATACAGACAAGGAAGTGTTAATATATTGTACCTTTTAAAACATGGTTTACATGTATGAATCGTTTTTATCCCAAACATAGATTTAATGCCTCTCCTTTGGACCTTAAACGCCGTGTTAGCGTCGGTAGAATTTCCCCAAAGTATGATGCCCGTATCTTAGATGAGACGCAACTAAGCCATGGTAGGGCGCAATCCATATAAACAATTTAATAAGGACAAAGGATATATTTAAAATACGACCGCCACTTAATTCAATTTAATTTATGTTTTTTATTTTAGAAATAATTCTACTCTCATCATCTGCCTGCCTTTTCCCAACTATGTAGGGGTCGGCTTCCAGTCTTACCGGATACAGCTGAATACCAGTAATTTACATGGAGCGACTGCCTATCTGACCTCCACAACCCAGTTACTGGGTAACACGATACCCCTTGGTAAGACTGGTTGTCAGAGTTTCGAGCTTCTGACGACCCGTAACGACTGTCAAAGACCTACAAATGACAGCCGAGACCAACGCCTTAACGTGCTTTCCAAGGCACGGAGGGGTCTTGGTATGTAAAGATGGTCACCCATCCACGGACCAACCGTGGCAAGCGTAGCTTAACATGATCGATCGACCCGTGCGGCTGTTATTACTTAGCCACAAGCCCTCAGAAATAATTCTAGTCTATATTTTACAAAAATAAATTTAATTTAGACTACATAAAAAACAGATAAAACCCAAAATAAAACTACGATTACTTAATTAAATTTAAATAATATGAAATGTCAAAATAAAATTGTCAAATTATAAAATGTTATGAAATATCAAAATATTAAAATATAAAAATGGTATAAAATGCAAATAAAATATTAATTTTACAAAGAAAATCTAAGGTAAGTACTTATTTTTTATTTTTACCTGCCCCAAGCCCGATATACGGGTGCATGTAAGGCCTGCCAGTGCTGCATGATAGGTCCGTCCAACCTGTTGGCAACAACGGTAAGAAGACTGTCGCCGCTGCCCCGCACTCTATTCGCTATCAAGGTCGCCCTCTTGCGCATGCTGGCATAAAAACAATCAATGTTATGCGGACACTCGCAAACATTCCCGATGCGCTGCAGAAGCGAGGCAGCCGCAACAGCGACCTCAGCGCGTTATTATATTGAACGCGGAGAGCGCTGTAGGATTTCTGCAAATATGACACCCACAGACTACTCGTATAAAAAGATTTACAGTAGGCTCGAAACAAGGTGATCTTCACATCCTTGGAGCTACGAGCAAACCTGCGGCCAAACATATTCGCCCTCACCGACAGCGCTCTCCTTTCTCGCTCAATATCAGCGTCGTCCTTCAGCTCAGACGTCACATTATGGCCCAGATACTTACAAGTACGAGTATGTACCCGCTCCAAGAGCACCCCACATAGCCTTACTGGAGGAACCTCTGCCGGACACTTAGAACCCGCATTGAAAACCATAAGGTTGCTCTTTTTGACGTTGTATTTTGGGCTAAGTGAATGAGCGTACGTCAACGTCCGTCATCTTAAAAAGGTCTCAGAATGGGCGCAATCGCAACGCTGCTCTTGCTTATGTTCCCGTACTGAATTTTGACCCATCTTATTGATGTTTACGTCCCGTGGGCACCATGCCGCTCCGGTGATGTCGTCACTCTTAATTTTGTAAAGAGAGCGCGGCAATCGCCAACATTTGTTGGATGTCACTATCGATCTCATTAGCGATCTCTCCCAGGGCTTGCTTGGGACCCCTCGACAAAGCAATTTTTCACAGAAACTTAATACCTACCCCATTTACATTCAGCTCACTTCCATGACAGTGAGCAGGACAGTAGGCAGGACGACTATGTGAATACGATACTTTTCATGCTGCTGCCACTGTTACTCGCGCTGCCCGGCTCGCCGAATGAGCGGTTTTTGGTGCGGAAGTCAAAGGACGAAAGGACAGGCATCGCGAGCGGAGGTGCGTGTTTACATTCAGCTCTGTCGCTAACTACTTCTCGCGAAGCGCCAGACTAATCGGACGTGCGTGTCGCCTTGCTTTTTACCAAAGAGATTAAATACATAATAATTTAATGTCTTTGCTTTTTACCTTTCAAAATGCCCTTCGAGTGCAGTAACGAAAACACTGCTAAAATTTTAGAACTGGTGGAATCCGAAAAAACAATTAAAACAACAAAAACTACAAATTAAAACAAAATTCACGACGCACGACGGCCGCGGCGGCGGCGACGCGACGCTTGGAAGAGAATTAGTGAAGCTTTCTATTGACGAATTCAAAGCCGCTGATGGTCACGTTCAGGCCTCTTTTGAAAAAACTCAAATATTCTATCCGACCTGCGCGGTATCAGTAGCACAATATCAGCAGCAATGGGTTTCATTGTGACAGTTAGCAACATTCATTGCGTAACTTATGTTGTTGAGCAGGCACTTCCGAACATTAAAGGAAAGGATTAGCAATATACAGTGAAAACTCCACGTAACGTCACTCGATTTAACGACAAACTTTCTAAAGCGTCGAAATCAATCGACTTTGGTTGGTTTAGCTTGTCTACCATACAATGATACTCTCTACATAGCATCACACTCACTCTCAATAACGACAACAATTGAGTAATAAAAAGTACCTTTTAAGTTGCTAAAATTAGTAAAAACCGCAGTTTTGTACGTTTTTTTACAGCTGCGTACGTTTTTTTGTTGCTTTGTTATCCTAACCCGCAATAAACTCTACTGTCGGCATCATATAATAATATACCGAACTTTCTAAGAAATTCATTCTTTTGTTTACAAATTCGGATTGCTTGCACGTGTAGACTGTTTTTGACCATGATATAGAGTTTACACTGTACTTCAAAATCATTCAGATCATCACATTGTGTGTTACGCAATTAGGGTGCTGGAACAGGTGTAGACGATATATTCCATCCAATATAATAAAATAATATATTAGGGGAAAGTAGGGTGGCTTCGCACAGAGGGAGCAGTCGCACAGTCACTGTATCTACCTAATGCAAAACGTTAGCGCGGTTATCTTTGTGTCCGTAACTCCCACTCATACGCATCGACTACCCGCGGGGCGCGGCGGCGGTGCGGCCGGTGGCTTCGTGGCGACGAGTCAAAACGTGTTTTCGCGCCGCGTAAGTATTTTTTAGACTCAATTTTAAACTTTTTTATCTCTCGTAAATTTTGCTCAAATTCTATAGTTATTTGTTTTAGTTGGCGATTGTATGTGTTAGATTACATAAAATTAATAATTTTGGTTTGACGTTTACTGGTTTTTTTACTGTTGAATAAATTTGTTGTTAGTTTGGGTTGGGGCACCTTCGTACACTAGTGTGTGGGGTAGGTACGTACAGTGTACGAATGTACCCCTTGTAGTTTCGATAATCCGTTATCAAAAAAATTTTTATTTCAGAGCCATGCCGCGAGTTTATAAGAAAAAAGGGACAAGATCCCCCCTTGGATTCTCCGTCAGCATCACCACCTCTGCTATCGCAACCATTAGACTAGTTAGATTCCGTTGTTACTTCACCATCGACATCAGCCTGAGGACTGATAACACCGGAAATGATCCGACCCTATCCTAAAGTGGATAAAAATGGCGTCAAAAAGTCCAGGAAAGGAAAACTTCCTGGAAAATCAAGAATTTATACAGATACTCTTGAAAAAATAGGCTAGAAGAAATAGAAAAAGCAAAAGAGAAAAAAAAACAAGAGCGAGATAGAAAAAATAGAGCTAAGGAGATGAAGCGGGCGCTCAATTTGTTGTCAGAGACAAATATAACAGCTTTACCAAAAAGACAGAAGAAAACAATAGAGACTGATAGCGAAGATGAGACTGATATAAGCTTAAGAGAAAGTTCTTGTTCTCCAATCGAAGAAATGTCTGATGGGTCTAATTATGTAAATGTAATTATAGTTGTGACAGAAAACGTAGTGGAAGAAAGCTTCGTCTTGGTGAAGTTTGAGAAGAAAAACTCTGTTTTACATGTCGGACAAGTGGTAACAAAATACAGCCCCATGGAATACAAAGTTTCATTTTTGAGAAAGAAGCCAGGCGTCTGGAAATTTGTTTTTCCCGTTACCGAAGATGAAGGAACCGTTTATTTATCAGATATCGTTTTAATACTCCCGCAACCTAAATCGGCTTCTACGGCAAGAACTGCTAACATCTTCAGTTTCGAAAAAGACCTTTCTGTGTATAATGTGCAATGACAAATATAATTATTGGAGTAAATTATAACATTATTATGTTATTGTATAAGTTATAAAATATTGATTATATTCCTATAAAAGAATAATAAGATTAATAATTATAAAAGACACGTAGATGTATATGCTGATTCAATTAGACTGTTAATTTTGATCTCAATTAGAGGTATTTTTAAGTAATAATGTTGTTATTTAGTATATATTTTAATAAAGGTATATATTTTTGTATAAATCTCTTTTTTTATTACTGCGTACGAAGGCTCCCTACCATGTACGAATGTGCCCTACCCTATATACGAAGCTACCCCACGTATGGGGTGCATTCATACATTTCCCATCTTTTGGAAAAACTGCCATTGCTCAGATGTCTTGCATTGAATCAATATTGATGTTCACCATTATTGTAGCGAGATACCTAGGTAATGTACCAGCGTCGTGATTATTTGAAATTACTATTAGTTTTTTTTTTACAAGGCTCAGAGTAAAAATTGTACGAAACCACCCCATCTTCCCCTATGGTTTGCATTCGATGTCAAGGAGAGGTTATCGGAGACAATTTGAACTTGTTATATTTTTAAATAGTGAATATAATTATGTATTGCAAGAAGACAGCGCGGACGCTGCACAGTATTGTTATTGCCTCGAAAAACGGACATCCCCTTTTTCTTAACTTATCCGATAGAACATGTTATTTTAAAAGTAAGAGTAAAATACCCGTGTGACAATTTTGACCCAATCTGGAGATATAATTTTTTACTTTTTTTTCTATGATTTTCATAAAAACCATAGAAATCGCAATAACTTTAGATCAAATTACTTTTTGTTATATCTTTGATTGCAATTACTTAATGCTTTATATTAAGTAAATTACCAAGCAAACGCACAATTTTTATCGTTAACCGGTGGTGAGTAACATCGAATTTGACATATTTTCGATTTTATTTTTTTATGGGCTTATTTCATGGTATTTGGATTCAATATCGAGAAAACCTGTTCCTTTGGCACTAAGAAATACCAATTTAAAATATTATATCCAAATCTTATGGTATCTAGAATTTACAGGACTCTGAAATTTAGGCGCTAGGGTTAGTTAGCACAGATCGAATTTTTTTAAATGTTTTTTTTTATTGCTAAATATAATAACATCATAATAGGACCCTGTTACCGATACCATCGGGGCTACTATTTTTTTTATATTTTTAAATGTTTATTGTTTTTTTACTTTTAATAAATATTTAAAAATGTAAAATAATATGAGTAAAAATAAATAAAGACATAGTAACATGGTTATCTGAAAGAAGTTTATCATTGATTTTCACATTGTTAATGATAAATCCAACTATTTTCATATTATATTTTAAAAATAACTAGCTGTTGTCAGCGGCTTCGCCCACGTGTTACTCGAAAATTATCCCACGGGAACGTAATACCACGATAAACAGTACCTATCCTATGTGTTATTCCAGACTATAACCTTTCATCAAGATCCGTTCAGCTGTTCCGACATGATTGAGTAATAAACATCCATCCAAACATCCAAACTTTCACATTTATAATATTAGTCAGATTAAAAAGCAAATCAAACTATAATGAATAAACGGAATTATAATGCTAGTAACAGTAGTAACCCTACTAGTCTTTTTTTAATTTTGTGTTTGCACCAAGTGCGACTGCATTTTTGTGTCCAGGCAATTTCTGTCTATTTAAGGTTGCCTGCAAGTGATCGCAGAATGCGATAAGGCCGCCTGTTGTATATTTTTGTGTTTTGTGATTTCCTGTAATACGAGGTGCATTCAATAAGTACCTAGCCTCATTGCCAGAGGGCGCTGTAGTTTCAAAAGAGTTTTACCACAGTGTAGCACATTCTTTTTTAATTCTTTTTTCAAATTTTCATTCCAATCTCTTCATTTGTTTTAATTTGACAACTTATGGAAGCGAACGTGTCGATCTGTTTTACAAAAATGGAAAAAGAGCAATATCGTTCGGTGATTTCAGACTTAATATTATTAATATTATTTTACATGGATTCTTGTGTACGTTGTGAATGTGAGAACGTTGTAGGCCTAATAGACTGGATCTTTTTTTGTTTAGACCGTTTCCTTTTCTCTTTTTTTTTTGTTAAGTACTTTTCGACAGGCCTACACTGTTCCCCATACCTAATTTGTGTAATTTGAAAACATTGTAAAAGCCAATTATTTTTAAAAGAGTAACCGTGGAGTTTCTTGCCGGCTCTTCTCCATAGGAAACGACCAATTGGAACCGTGCACCTAGCTTCTGACGTTTCATAAGTGCCCATGTAGGTTTATGTGAAATAAAAATATTTTGATTTGATTTGATTTGATTCGATTCCTATTTTTGGAAGGGAAAACGAGCATCGAAATCAAAGAGCGCTTGGATGCTGTGTACGGTGACTCTTCTCCATCGATGGCCACCGTCAAGAATTGGTTCAACGAGTTTGCACGTGGCCGTACGTCGGTTTTTGATGAACCACGTCCAGGTGCACCGAAAACAGCTGCTACGGAGGAAAACATTAAAAAAATCCATGATTTCGTATTGGCAGATCGCCGATTGAAGGTTCGGGAGCTAGCTGAGACTGTAGGCATTTCAGAAGGAACAGTGCATCATATTCTTCACGAGGAACTCGGCATGAGAAAGCTGTCGGCGCGATGGGTGCCGCGTTTACTCACACCAGAAAACAAGCGCAACCGTGAGACCACATCGGAGACGTGTTTGGCGCTGTTTAAGCGGAATCCAGCGGAGTTTTTGCGTCGTTTTGTGACCGTCGATGAAACCTGGATCCACTGGTACACACCAGAGACCAAGGAGCAATCAAAACAATGGATCCAGACCGGAGAACGTGCTCCAAAGAAGGCGAAAACTGTAAAATCGGCCGGAAAAGTTATAGCCACCGTTTTCTGGGATTCACAAGGTGTGATCTACATCGATTACCTCGAGAAGGGTAAAACAATTACAGGGCTTTACTATGCCGATTTATTGGGCCGATTCGACGCCGAATTAAAGAAAAAACGACCCCATCTGGCGAAGAAAAAAGTGCTGTTTCACCACGACAACGCACCGGTTCACACGTCTGCCGTTGCCATGGCCAAATTGGTCGAATTACGCTACGAATTGTTGCCCCATCCACCGTATTCTCCAGATTTAACCCCTTGTGACTTCTTTCTGTTTCCTAATCTGAAAAAATCACTCGCCGGGAATAGATATGGATCGAATGAGGAGGTCATCGCCGCCACGGAGGACTATTTTGCAGAGTTTGACAAAAACTATTTTTCGGACGGGTTAAAAAAGTTGGAGCATCTCTGGGCTAAGTGTATCGAACTAAAAGGAGACTTTGTTGAAAAATAAATTGCCACTTTTCCAAAATTTTCGTTTACTTTTTGTAAGCTAAGTAGGTATTTATTGAATGACCCTCGTATGTGTTTGATGTATTGGTGTACAATAAAGAATTTAACAAAATTAATAATAAATAAATGGTTTTATTAATGTACGAGTATGTACATTTTTTTTAGCTGTTTAGATATTTGTATGGATATATTTTGTAAGTTATCATACGACGTGAAATACGTATGATGTACCATAAACGAATTAAATCTCGTTTATCCAATGAAGGGCAATTTCTGGTACGGGGAAGGGGTCCGCCCTCGTGAGGCTTAAGTCAAAACCCTGTAGGTACAGTCAGCGTCAAAAATATCGGGACGAACCGACTGTTCAAAATGATCTCAACAACTAAGAAAATTAAACTTTATCTCGATTTGATAAAATTCATGTCAGAATGACAGTTGTCGTGTACTTTCTTCATTTTGATATAGTTCTTATGCCATTGAGTTAATATTTAATTTTCATAGTTGTTTAGATCATTTTGAACAGTCTGTTCGTCCCGATATTATTGACGCTGACTGTACCTATACATATTGCCTGGAGGAACAGGGGTGAGGCACCATGGAGCCGCAAAAGACCCATGGCGCCACTTTGCCTCAACAGGACTTGACCCGACCTGTTGAGGGATGTCTGTCCGGGCTCCGACCGGCTGACTTATTGCGAGGAGGGCGCCAACCCTCATGTTGGTCCACGAGTGGCAGTTTATGAAGCTGTGGATAACGCCACAGCCGGTGCTCTTCAGCCTCCGGGAGTATCCGCAAATACACAAGGAGAATTCACCAGATTAGAAGCATTTAATTTACTGACGAAACTAGCCAAGGATGAAGGTAGTAAATTCCGCCCTATTTACGGATATTTTACTAAAAGAACTGTTGCTATTTTAAGAGCGCTGAATATGCCGCTTTCATATAAAGATAATAAACAAGTCAAAATTGTGATTTCTAAGTTTACTGCCAAATGTGAAAAACTGTTCAAAAAATTTAAATATTCCATGAAATTTTTCACCAAAAAACACCATAAATGGTTGAAGGAAAACTTTAAAAGCGATTTTCCCAAAAGTATCGAATCCGAAATGGAACAGGGCGATCCAATTACTCTTCATAATGTACCTGGATATTTTTCTGAATGCAGTTCACCACCCGATTCTGACTCCAGTTTTGAAACTTCTCCAGATAACACTACAATCTCCATCTCAGAGGCTAATCGTGCACCCGAATCTATTATGGAACAAAAGCTAACTAACCCGAAGACTATTCCCGAACCTGACCCTGTTTTTGAATCTGTGTTTGTTCCCGAAACTAATCCTATTTCCTAACCTGAAACTATTCCAGAGCCTAACCTTACATCCGAATCTGAGCCTATTCACGAACTTGAGTCTATTTGCGAACGAAAACCTAATCCCGAACTTAACCTTATTTCAATATCTGAGCCTATTACCGAACCTGAGTTTATTACAGAGCCAGAAGATATTATCGAATCTGAACTTATACTTATGTCTGAGCCTGGTCCTAGTTCAAAGTACAATATACTGTGTGAAAGACAAAAGCGTAGATTGCGAAGATCTATTCAAGACTGCCTTGATATAGAGCCACAACCAAAACTAGTCAAAGTTTTTTCAAGCAGGTGGGCATAAATTGCAGACTACTGCATCAAAAAACTTACAATTTGTGATTAACACTTGTCTAGAAAGCCCAACAAAGTCGACCAAGATAGCCACTTAAATACGGAACCATAAGTTTCAGCCATATACCTCTGAAGAAGCTTTGGCAATTTATATTGACAGTAAATTTACAGTTGAAACATACCACTTTCTTCAACAAGGCTTAAAATCCAGGGGGTACCCCGTGTTTCCACCATATAAGCAAGTACATGTAGCAAAAAAATTATGTTACCCAACACCCCCCGTACAAGTATCTGAAAGAGAGGCTTTTGTAACGTTATATGGTCTACCCTCTCACACTTTTTCAAGGCTCGTTCTTTCGTGTGAAGATACTATTTCTTTATACCCAAAAAAATACACAAACATTGAACTGTATTTTCGAAGGATCTTGGGTATTTGATGGGAGTACAGGTCAATCATTTTATAAACAAAGCTTTGCCGAAGATCGAGAAGACGAAAACAGCCTGTTTGCCACCACATTTATTCCTTTACGAATAACTTCAGATCTGCCTAGCCTTTTCCCAACTATGTTGGGGTCGGCTTCCAATCTTACCGGATACAGCTGAATACCAGTATTTTACATAGAGCGACTGCCTATCTGACCTCCACAACCCAGCTACTGGGTAACATGGTACCCCTTGGTAAGATTGGTTGTCAGACTTTCGAGCTTCTGACGACCCGTAACGACTGTACTTACGAATAACTTCAGATACCGGTCATATTTTGTGGATGAACCCTACACCTCAGTCCCGCCCGTTACATATCCAGTACCGTAAAGAGAGCAAAGATTTAATACCTGCCGAAAAAAAATGGGTAGAAGACCAAAGAAATGAAATAGACAACATTTGTGTAAAATCGTCAAAAAACCTAACATTAACAGCAAAAATTCAACTTTACTTGACCATTATAGACGGTAAAGTGCTCAATATAATCACTAACACTTCGTCACAACTAAGATGTCCATTTTGTAAGGCGACTTTCTCTCAATTTAATAAGTTCGACATTGTGCTTTCTCAATCCTCAGATGAATTGCTTATGAAGTACGGAATAAGTACTTTGCACGCGTGGATACGTGTCTTAGAATTCTTGCTTCATCTAGGATCTTGTATCCTAGATGAAGCAAGAATTGTGAGGTAACCTCCAATTTTTTACTGGCATCTTGTATGCCAGTAAAAAATTGGAGGTTACCTCACAATTCCCCGGAGCATTTAATTGTGGAAGAAACTAAAAAAAGTTGCAACAAGAAGTAAGAGAAAAAATGGGACTTCTGACTGATATGGTGCGGTCCAACGCAGGCACCACCAACGATGGTAATACTGCTCGCATAGCATTGTCTAACAAAAACCGTGGAACGTTTGCAGATATGTTAAACATTCCTCAATGGCTACTTGATGATTTATTTACAATATTAGTAGTTTTATCTTGTGGGCTACCAGTTGATACCGAAAAATTTGGGGATTTTTGTATGTCACTGACTGTTAAATTCGTTCAAAATTTTGAATAGTATACGAGTACTGTGACGGTTACCTTGCACAAAATCTTAGTCCATGGTAAAGACATCATGCGAAACTCTGCAATGCCTGTAGGTTTACTCTCAGAACAAGCGGGAGAAGCAAGAAATAAGTTTTGGACGTCTGACAGAGAGCATCATACTCGAAAGTTTAATAGAATTACAACCATGACTGATTTGTTTAACCGGGCACTACTAACATCAGATCTATTGATTTTAAATGTCAGGTTGAAGCAAAGGCAAGCAAAATTAAGACGGGTACCATTACCACCCGCCGTTCTCCAATTGTTAAAACCGTACGAAATACCAAGGGAAGAGATTTCGGTCCAAGATAGCGATAGCTTAAGTGACGAAGAAGACGTAATGCAAAATCTTATAGAAGGCTGGAATGACGACAGTGCTGAATTTTTACCTACGGAAAATGATAATTAAAGGTACTTATGCAAGTGAAGTCTTTTTTTTTGGGACAAACCCACCGCACTATTTCCAAACCATTGCAACTCCTGAAAGCCAGAATCAACAGTGCCGACCGCCAGAAAAGCGCCGAGGCAATGAAGCTCGACGAAGTCCCGGAGAATGAATTTAACTGTCTTGGATCCCGCAACGAAATTAATCAGAAAAGAATAACGGAGGAGGAGGAAAAAAAACATAATTTCCACTTCCCTCCATATTTCATCTCCGAACTTGGCTTGACATGCAATAAAGCATGAACAAAAATATAGTATTTATATAAATAACTTCAATTGTATGTTTAGTTCGATGTAAAAATAATAAAAAGATAAAATAATATTTTTTGTAAAATTTATGAGAGTGGGTGTATACGTGGATAAGTAAATGATAAACTAAAATCCAAGATAAAATTTAAATCTACCTACAAACAAAAAAACAGTTTTTTTCAAATGCGCCAAAACTGTTTTGTGGTCAATTCCCAGTTCTTCAGTTACGTCGTAACTACTGATATGCCGCTTGCTCCACTTTTTAAAAAATGTCATCCATTTTATTCGTAATAGGGCGACCAGAGCGACGTGCATCTTTGACATCAAAATTTCCGGATTGAAAACGCTTAAACCAAATTTGTGCTACTCTCACAGACACTGCACTAGGTCCATAAACATCGCAATTTTTTTTCGCGGCTTGCGTTACATTTTTGCCTTTTTGTAGTAAAATTTTAAAATGTATTGAATTTCTTCATTAGATTCACTCATCTTGACGGTACGAAAAACAAATGAAAATCACACATTTTCCTAATTTGAATTTGGAATTATGTTCTTTAAAATGACGAATTTTGAATGATACCAAAACCGGCCAGATACAAATAGTATACCCAAAGAGATTTTATTACAAGTTCATACATACTATAATGCGAAAAGACTTTTTCCCCAAACTAATATGATTTACCATAAATATTGAATCCAACTAAGCAAAGATACAACCATGAAAAATCAAAATCTAAAAACACAAAAAATTTCTTTAAATCTCTACTAGATATCACCCTTCTGTGTTTTTTTTTTAATATCTTTAACATAGTTTTATTACTCATAATAAAGAAAAGGGTAAAATAATGCGTATTCTTTTTTTAAATTAAATAATTTAGAAAAGTAAAAACAAACAGTATTTTTTTACTCGTGTTTGGTGTAAAATTGGCACACGGGTATTTTACTCTTACTTTTAAAATAACCTGTTCTATCGGGTAAGTTAATAAATAGGGGATGTCCGTTTTTCGGGGCAATAACAATACGATGCGCTGTAATTACTTCGACGTCTGCCATTGTCGAAAGTCGAAAGAGATGTGAGTGGTAGGGCGGTATGAAAACACACACCTCTCGATCCTGCTACGGCACTATTTAGGGAATCATGGCCGGCAGCGCGAGGAGTAGAGCAGGGGAGAATGTAAATGAGGCAATACGCTTGGTAATCAGAGCAGTCTGGAGAGCACATGTGGGGAGAATTGACCATCATACTCAACTCATGCAAGGTTCAAAAGAAATTTTGCCAATGGTGCCGATTCCCTTGTTCACAAACTAAACTAAGTTTAAGTTCAGTGAGTGTTATTTCATTAAGAAAAGGACAGAAGATAAATTTTAGTTTAGTCCAGTCAAATTAATGAGCGCCTCTCACTACTCCATACAAGTTTAGACGTGATTAAAAACTTGACTACTAAAATTACGTCAATTTACGTCACGCGCTGATTTAATTTGACAGGACTAAGCTAAAATTTATCTTCTGTTCTTTCCATAATGAAATAGAAAGAAAAAGATGCACTGAACTTAAAGGAGAAGGGAAGGACTCCATAGTCTCCTGGGCCCAGGTGTTAACTCAATCAAACTAGCCTTATTAGTAAGAGGACATAATAACAAGGCCTCACTGAAAGTTTGGTGAAATTTGGCTATCCAGGAGTCAAGTTATATGAAGTATAGTAAAATTGAGGTTACATTAATAACATTGTAGTTTTTGGTGTTATTTGCGAAATATTTTTGAATGGCTTCGCTTGTGTAATGGTTTTATGCATAGAGTTCAAGAAGAGTCTTAAAGTGTGACGTGTCGAAGATCTGACACGTTTGGCACGCCCTGGACAGTCGCTACAGTCGAAGACAAGTCTCTACATCCAATATCCTGAACTTAGAAGCAGTAGGTATCTTTTAAAAAAGGGAGAAGAGGAATTAAAATAAAACACCAATATATGTATAAAATATTAATTATTCATCTTCAATAATTATGAGAAAGTCACCTAAGTTTTGCGCAGGAGGTACGATATTTTCTTGGTATTTTGCCCAACATATATTATGCACATTACATGGGCACAGCAGCCTACAGTCCTTCTACCTTCAATAAAATTACAATAAAAGCCTAACATTGAATGAATCACGAGCAGACTCATTGCGAAGAAGGTGGTTGCGGCAGCGGACACAGACACTGGAATGGCCAACTTGGGTTGGTGCTTTAATCGGACGTCTTCCAAGAACCACATCTTGGGCCAAGTCCCAACATGCTGGGCATACATAGTACTTACTGGTTACCTGAAATAAGTTAACTATTTAAATCATGTTCATCCATAAACAAGCTTCATTACATACTAATGCATATTCAACCAAATCGCTACGTCCCGGCCAAGACCGAAATGGTCCCAATAACTGTCAATACCTCAAAGCACCTTAGTCTGGGACCGAATCGGTCCCATCGGGACTTGATCGTTACCTACACCTTTTTTATGAGTAAATCGGTCAAACAGCACATTCCATAGATTCGTATGGCGAATTAGCTATTAGGTATTGTTTTAATATAATTATGCTATCCAACAAAGAGACAGCCGACAGACATGACACCGGTGACCGTAAACAGTAGGTACATAACTCTGGTTTTGTTCGCTTGATAAGCTAAAATCTCGACTTGAATATGTACTTACAGGCTGAGATGCACGCCACTGACGAATAACTGATAAATCGCCTCAACGTCCAAGACTCTTCTGCCAATAAGAGTTACTGCGACCAGTCGCAATGGTACAATTCACACAGTGATCCATGTTGTCAATATCCGATCGATAGGCGTAATCAGTCGTCCAAAATAGAGAGTCAGGTAATTCAAAGTAGCAAGATCCGTCCAATAGTCCTTTATAATATGCAAAGCCGAGGTCGTGGAGTTATACATGGAAAATACATGCGCACTCAGAATGAAAGAAAACAAACGCTTGCCGATTATTTCTGCCTGTCATCTGTCAGTCGGTGACTAGTATTGCCAACTGAAGAAAAATAAAAGTAACTCGATTCGCTATGAATCGATTCCACGAAAAGATTGATAAGCACTTGTCACTCGATTTTCATACATATTCTGAGATTTTACCGATTATTGATATCGATTACTAAGAATTCAGGCATCAATTTAATCGATTATTTTGTTTCATAACTTAATTTAACTTTTCTCGCTTCCTAGATAGAAACATGGTACTGTATTTTGTGATTTCCTTTAGAAAAATATAACGGTTTTTTTAATACACATTTCAACTAGTTAACTGCTGGGCCCAGAATTTCCCATCTCCTTTAGTTTAGTTTGGTTTGTGAACAAGGGAATCGGCACCAATGACTTGCCTTTCATTTTCTATTGAAGTTATGTTTGTACAATCTAAAACATAGGTTCCCAACGAGGACGGTACCGCCTCCTAGTGGGTGTTGGAGCTTTTCGTGGCGCGTGGTAGCGGGTTCAAAGGCAAATAGGGGGCGTTAGGGCAGTCAAGGTTGCGGCGTACCTACCTAATTAGAAACTTAATATAATAAAATAATTTGAAAATATATATTTTCATGAAAAACATTTTATCTAGCCGTCTAAGATGTTTATCTTATTATTACAGCGTAAATAAACATAAAAACATTTAAATAAGCATTAAGTATAAACTAACTACATAATTGATTCAGTTTAGGATTGTCAGTAACAAGTCTAGGCTAGTATAAGTCAAGGCAAGTTGGTAAGCAAGTCATAGCTGCTTTTGTTGGGAAACTTCTTCTATTCAAACGAAATCATGGAAGAGGTGAATACAGAAACATTCCGACATTATCCGCACTATCGGTAAAACAGGAAGATTTACTTACTTCCGACACCTGGACACTCTTCATGCTGATTTTACAAAGCTATTTCAGGATATTTTAATTATGAATATACCAAGCTGGGTTTTAGACCCTTTCGCAAATACAGATACAGCAGAATCATCATATTTAGAAGAAGAACTCGTAGAACTCACAACTAATGAAGAATTAAACGTAAAAATCAGAAATGGATACCAAGAGTTCTGGGTCCAAAAATCAATATCAGCTCTCCACCCTGCATTGTGGGAAATAGTTTTTTTTTTCCTTCATCATATTTGGCTGGATGTGGGTTTAGTGCAGGAGCTAATTTACTGTCTAGGAAAAGGAATAGAATGCAGATCACTGAGTGTGGTGATTCGTGACTCATGTTAACTAAATTGAAAACCATTAACAAATTGTTAAAACTCCACCAGCCTCAACAATCTCGTTGATATTTATATTTTCTAATTATATTTTTTTACTAATTTTGATTAATCAACTTGTCTTTGCCTTTCTACAGTGCCCCAGTGTGGGGTGCTCCAGTTTTGTGTACTTGTTAAAAATTAAGTGGCAACATTCATTAGTTCCTGTTTTTGACACAGAAAAGTGTGTGGCGCTAGACGTATTGAGATAGAATCATTATCAGAAAAAATCGCACTGGAATATTTTCCCTCCCCGAAGTCCGAATGTAAAGGAACATAATATTTGCTCTGTAATCATCTAATGTATATATAAATCAGCCTGTGGCATATTCATTAAAATATAACAGAAGTGTACTCCGTGTCAAAATGAACTGTGTAATCTGTGGTCTATCTGTGACATCTGTCAATAATAAAAAGCCCCGCCATGTAGCCGTCATCTGCCGTGTTTGATTCCAACCAATAAATCTATCCTAGTCAGGGTGATCCCCACGAACTTTCAATAGTACTGTCTTGCATTTGTTGGTTAAGTTATAATTTTGTTAATAACACTTTGTATGATCTTGTCAGAATTCAATGTTTTTATTATAACATATTTTTGTATTTTTAAATAATTAATAATCACAACCCTCAGCCACGACCATGAGTAGCACGATTACAGAGAGAGAATTATTTTTTAATTGGTGATTATTAATAGATAATAGATAGACATATAAAATTGGTCAATAAAAGGTTGGGACCTATGATCTAGACTATTTTGACTATGAAGACATTTTATTTAACAATAAAATCTTGAATGCTATTACTGTCTGTAGATAGAATGCATGAATTAAGTAATAATATTTTGTTGAATGTTAATAACTTACCTAATGCAATACCACCAACAAGTATAACTCTCAAAATGTAAGTATGCTTATTTTGATCCATTTTTGGTTTCTGTAAAAGTAAACAGTTTGCATTATAAAAGTATGAAGGTGTAATAATGTTCTGTAAACAAGGTTATCTATACACAATGTGTGAAGTAATAATTAAGTCTACATAGTGAAACTCAGAGGCATCTATTAAAACTCAAAATTCACTCCAACATAAATAGGAATCAATTTGGGAAAGGTTTATTAAGTTCTTCTATGTCAACACTTCAAACATTTGTCTTTGTTCAAAAGATTAATTCAAATAGTTTATAAAATAAAATAGATTCCCAAACCAAATACTAACCTAGTTTCGTTCACCAGATAATAACAACAACACATTAGCACTAGCGGTGGGCGTCGCGACGACAAACCGTTTCCAAAGACCGTTTTATGTGTTCTGCGACTATGAAACCGTTTTTACGTCCTAGGTCCAAACAGTCTTCGTTGCACAAACCAGTCTTCGAATTACTTAAAGCGTATGACTAAGAAAATACAGTCGAGAACGCATTGATTCAACTATCACACTCGTCGCGTCGCACACTGGTCCCAAATGATAAAAAAGGGGACATTAAGAAATTTTTGACAAAAGGTCAACCGATTCAGCTTATTTTTTTTTTTGTAGACAGCTGATGCAATTACAAATCACTTTTGTACATTGAGTTTTTGCCAAAAAAGCCGTATTTTCAGAGAAAAAAAATATTCAAATATTTTTTGTATGAAAGAAATCCTAATTTTGTCTTTATCTTCCAAGATTCAAACGTATTCAAAATAAAACTTAGCGCAGCTTGTAGAGGGGCTAATTTCTCACTACTTTGTCATAGACACTCAACTGCGATTTTGTGCTCCTTTTGAGTTACATGCACTTTAAATATTTTTTGTATGAAAAAATCCTAATTTTGTCTTTATCTTCCAAGATTCAAACGTATTCAAAATAAAACTTAGCGCAGCTTGTAGAGGGGTTAATTGTTCATCACTTTGCCATAGACACTCAATTGCGATTTTGTGCTCCTTTTCAGTTACAGGCACTTTAAATTTTTCGTTGTCGGATGAGCTTTACTAGTTTTTTGTAGACAGCTGATACAATTACAAGTAACTTTTAAAGATGTATTTTTTGTTAAATAAGCCGTATTTTCAGAGTTAAAAAATTAATTCAGGCGGATTAGAAATAATCTTGTTAAAGATAGACTAAGATGTAATAACATTTTCTTCATTAATAAGTAACTCTTATAAATGTCTTTCTATTAAAAAAAGTCTTATTTTAAATATATCAAATAAACAACTTGGATATCTCAAAACGTGTACAGACATGTTCAGGTACAGGTAATTTATTGTGTGACTCATATTCAGATTATAAGCATTTTTTGGTAATGAGTCATTGCTTAATTAGCCGATTACTTACAATTTGGGCTATATTTGGTCATCTAACGCTAGTGAATGCGTCGGAAACGCTGAATGATAAAAAGGTATAAATTGCAATTAAAACTTTTCCTTCGTACTTTAACGGGCTTAGGACCGTCAAAATACAAACCTATATAATAATATAGGTATTGTATTAAGGCGTACTTAAAAAATTTGAACTACCTGTAACCCTAACGCTTAATTTATCTTTACATGCATGTTTTGTTTATTTATTTATTTTATACTTTATCACTTAATATGTATTTGATTTAGGGCAGGGATCTTGGCGTGCTTATCTGTTTTGGTCACTTTCTTCAATAATAAACGGCACTTGCACTATTAACAGTCTTTTAATTATAGTTCCACAACAAAACACACGCTTTTACAATTATTTTCACAGGTTAATTCACAGAACAATGTTCGTGCGATCAAGATTCAATGTCAAGTCATTGTCACAATAAAATATCAGGGTATAATAAAAATAAACAATATTGTTCTACCCTACTTTGTCCTAATAAGTCATATGAAATGTAAAATACAACTTTTTATTTGACTACCCCAACAGTGGGTAGTCTTTGTTTACAAATGTAATACTTTGCTAGGGCTGTCGTCAACATAATATGAATAAATAAATAAATAAAACAAACACAAAAAATAAAACAAAGCGCATTTTTTTTCAGTACCTGTAAACTTAATAACTAAAGTAAACTATTATTTTACAAATTTAAATAAACTAGAACATAAATTAATTTTAAGCGCATTTTTTCTTAGTACCTATAAACTTAATAACTTAAATAAACTAGATTACAAACTTACAAACTTAAATAAACTAACATGAACGTGCGTATGTTACAATGTGAATTATGCTAGCGGATCTTGTGGGGGATTATTCTCAATGTCGACGTATACTTCTTCCTCATCAGCAACTTCTAAATCGAGTTCATTGTGTGAAACGTCATCCTTTAGAAGATTTTCGGCTTCTTCAAACCTCTGCTGCTTTTGAATTTTGGTGAACTTCGGTCTTATGTTCGTAATGTACGGATCGGAGCTGATAAGTAACTGGTGTAAAATATCTTCATTTGTTTGCATTCTGCCTATCTTTCTAGTATGCTTTTCTCTGATTGAACGAAAATCTTTGTTTCTTGCTTCTGAGGCTTCTTCGGACATCATACCAATTGGAATAAAAGAAAAATGCTGGCAAATATCTGCACCATGCACTAAAAGTTTATGTACACTCGAAGGCATGTAATACCACGAGTACTCGCTGACATAAAGTTCTGCTGTTTCTCTGCAATAAATTCTAAATTTTTCAATATCTACATTTCTCCCAGAAGATATTGCCTGCAAAATTACAGCAAATCTCTTAATCAAATTAGCATTAACTCCTGTTATCTCAGCTGACCTTTCGTAATCATTGAAAAACCGTCGAGCTGTATTGCCATCGTTTGTTGTCCCAAAGCCTTGTTTGACGATATCAATCATTAAGCCAGTTACAACAAAAAACTCATGCTGCGTTAACTCTTTTCTTGATTTTCGGAGCAGTTTGTCCTCACCCCGAGCCGCCCATTTTTTGAAATCTAAGTTGTAAGATATGTGCAAAATACATTCCATGCATCGCAACCACATGTGAAGTGAAGATAAACCATATTTGTACATATCATGGTTTTCTGGTTTGTTAAAAACGAGGTTCAAGTTGTTTATATCTTTCGGATTTGTTAAGCAAATGTTGCAATTGGCTGCAGACTGTGTCTGTGAAAGTGCCGTGCATACTTTGCCGTCGATCATCGTCATATGCAATTCATGAAATACTTCAAATTCGCCATCAAATAACTTTGTTGGTAGAAGGTTCTGAATTTCTTCTTGTAATGTTGCTTCTACTTGCTGAATATATTCTTTTGTTTCTTGTTTGAATTCGAACATAATTGGTCTGCAATAGTTTGTTGAAGAAGGGCGCGGATTTTCCCATACTATCACATCGTTGTCACTCATAAGGCGAAGTGGCACAAAACTAACCATAAATACAGAAGATTCTGAAAATATGTCACCAGTTGGTTTTTGTTTGTAACAACTTTGTGAAGAAGCTCCGTCACAGCCCCATTTACTAACTAGCTTCAAAACACCACCATTAATATTTGAACCAGTCACTTTCAAAATCTTCTCGGCAGTTAAATCTAGAACTGCCTGTAACTTAATTTTAGCTGCTGACTCCGATATCACAATATCTTCTTTTGCTGGATAGCATTCTTTCTTCTTCAACAGTAACTTCTGGTAAGATGGAAAAGCCGCTGTGCCATTTGTACTTAAAATGGACCTCAAAGTTAGATATTGCCATTTTGATAAACTCAATGCTGTGGCAAGAGCTAAGGTGTCTTCCTCGGAAATCGATTTATCAGAAGCTTTATATAAAAAGTCACTTACTTCTTGCACCTTTTCTGGCTTATTTGAGAGGCACTTAATAACTTTAGAACAAACAGTGCGCCCGTTTTCATTAAGTTTAGCAATAAGAGCATAGAACAGCTCTTCTTCGGAATGCTCCAAAAGAGACAAAGAACGTCTTTTCTTCTGCTTATTTGTTAAATCTTCAAATGGTCGTTTATTTCTAGTTCTGGGAGTATTTGTGGTAGCTTCTGATGTAGATGCACCCGCTTCCTCTTCGTACGATAAATTATGCTCTTCTACGTCTACTGAAATGTCCTCTATGGTATATTCTGGATCAAACAACATAGGAAAATTCACAGAAGTTAAAGTTGGCCACAAAATTTTAGACTCCAACCACTCCTTGTTTTTAACACCAAATCTTTCGTTTCTACCTGAATTGTCCCATCTTCTAGCTAGGTTTGACGTATAATTTTGGCAAAACTTTTTGATAATACTGAGCTCTTCGTTTGGAATTTCACTTGAAATACGATTTATAATGGTTTGACACAGTAAATCACTATTTTTAAGGCACCCACTATTACTCAAAAAAGAAAAAATGTCTAAATTAGTCACAAATGTAGTCATTTTGATACAAAAATGTTACAGGCAAATAAATAAAAGTTACAATGTGGTGATAGTTGATAAAAAATTGTGTTGTTTTTACGAGCACAAGACGCGTAATGAACAAAAACGGGTTCCGCTTGCCCTTATACTATTGATATATGACTCATTACCCAACTATCCCGTTACTTAATGGGGTAGTTAGATAATGGCTCATTACCTAACTACCTCATTACTTAATGGGGTAGTTAGATAATGAGCCAAATATTCTTGCAATTTGGATGAGTCACGAGAAAATAAAACATACTAAGATGTGCTCCTACATAAATACCGCAAAACTACAAAGGGAATTTTTAATTGCAATTTATATACCTATTCATCATTCAGCGTTTTCGACGCGTTCGACTAGATGACCAAATAGAGCCGAAATCGTCACTTATAGGGTAATTAAGCAATGACTCTATACAAAAAAAAATTTACATACGAGTCACACAATAACTTACCTGTACATAAACATGTCTGAACACGTTTTGAGATTTCCTTGTTTGTTTATTTGATACTGATAATTTCATATATTTGTAAGAGTTACTCTACAAGCTGCGCTAAGTTTTATTTTGAATACGTTTGAATCTTGGAAGATAAAGACAAAATTAGAATTTTTTTATACAAAAAATATTTAAAGTGCCTGTAACTCAAAAGGAGCACAAAATCGCAGAAGAGTGTCTATGACAAAGTAGTGAGCAATTAGCATCTCTACAAGCTGCTTTAAGTTTTATTTTGAATACGTTTGAATCTTGGAAGATAAAGACAAAATTAGGATTTTTTCATACAAAAAATATTTAAAGTGCATGTAACTCAAAAGGAGCACAAAATCGCAGAAGAGTGTCTATGACAAAGTGGTGAGCAATTAGCTCTACTACAAGCTGCGCTAAGTTTTATTTTGAATACGTTTGAATCTTGGAAGATAAAGAGAAAATTAGGATTTTTTCATACAAAAAATATTTAAAGTGCCTGTAACTCAAAAGGAGCACAAAATCGCAGAAGAGTGTCTATGACAAAGTGGTGAGCAATTAGCACCTCTACAAGCTGCGCTAAGTTTTATTTTGAATACGTTTGAATCTTGGAAGATAAAGACAAAATTAGGATTTCTTTCATACAAAAAATATTTGAATATTTTTTTTCTCTGAAAATACGGCTTATTTGGCAAAAACTCAATCTATAAAAGTGATTTGTAATTGCATCAGCTGTCTACAAAAAAAAAATCAGCCGAATCCGTTGACCTTCTGTCAAAAATTTCTTAATGTCCACTTTTTTATCATTCGGGACCAGTGTGCGTCGTCGCGACGATGAAGACGAAGGACGGCGCGTCGTCCATATCGTTCCGCGTTCCTTTACAAAACAGTTCTTACAATGAAAAGTGAACTTTTTATCAATGAAATACAGTCGATATTGATTTAACTATCACTCTCGTCGCGACGACGGAAACGAAGGACGGCGCGTCGTCCTTATCGTTCCGCGTTCGTTCTCAAAACAGTTCTTACAATGAAAAGTGAACTTTTTGTCAATGAAATACAGTCGATATTTTATTACCACTTGTCAGTGCTGTCGTTCGTGATGCGACGGTCAAACCCTTGCAAGCTTATGGCCATTGACTTAAAGTGCAAAATCGCCTTGCATAATGAATTGGGATAATAAGTAAATTTCCTGGAATTCGAGCCGGTGAGCGCGCTGCATAGATAATTGTTTATTTACATTTTTTTTGGTCAGTTGTAATTGTGCATGCGTAAAGAGAGACCTTTAATAATTTGTTATTGTTGTTTGCAAATTGATGTGCTTACGACAGTGATGGGCGTAACTAGTTACTTATGTAATTTAATTAATAATTGAATTACATAATAATTTGATTAAAATGTAATCTAATTACATAATATTCAATTACATTGTAATTAGATTACTTTGGATGTGCTATGAAATTAATTACATAGTATTCAATTATATTGTAATGATAATAACTTTAAATATGAAATGTCGCATGCTTGCATCGCAATTTTTTGTATAATTATGTGTTTCATTTTCGTATTTGTCAAAAATGTATAAATTTTTTGTAAGACGCAGATGTCCTATTACGGCCAGTACTAATATAAATGTGTAATTACGTTTTATCAGATTACTTATAATATGTAATCTGTTATAATGTAATTAGATTAACTTGTAATTAAATTACTTTGTATTTAATTACATTAAGTACTCATTGCAATTAGTTACTTATGTAATCTGTTCCAAAGTATTTTAATTACTAATTACAATGTAACTGTAATTTGTAATTATTAATCTAATTACTTTTTGCCCATCACTGGCTTACGAGTGGCTGTTATATTGTAAATAGTGAAGTGTACATATTATTTTGTAATATATTAGTATAATAATTACTTAAATAATACCCGATCATAATGTCGGCGGCGCGAAAAAATGCTAGTGTTTTATGGTCGCATTTCGATAAAGATAATGACAATAAAAAAGCTAAATGCCATTTATGCCATGAAAAATTAAGTTACAAATCAACAACAGCAAATTTGAGAAACCATTAAAAAAGATACACAAAAAAAATGTTAATCTCAAATTGTATGTAAGTATATAAAATGAAATGAAATTTTAAATACGCCTGGTACAAAGATACAATAGGTCTGTCCCAGCCAGTCCTAAGCCTGGAAAAGTATGAAGGGAAGTTCATTTCATCTTATAGTAACGTCGATCGATAAAACGAATTATTTAGTAAACCATTTATTTTCATACATTTGAAATCGTTAATAGTTGTAACAAACTGCAACTATTTTACTCGACGATAACGCAATTCCGAAGACGAGACGGCTTAAAAAACGAAACTTATGGAATAAAGTTTCGTCTTTTAAGCCGTCTTCAAACCAGTTGCAACGACGACCGTTTTCTGCAACCGTTTTCATCGTCGGAAAAACGGTTACGTTTCGTCCGTCAAAATTTCGACAACGACCCACCACTAATTAGCACTGAATGCAGTTACAGTGAAGCCGTGATTTATTTAACTTGGATTTAACTTTGCAAGCTTACCAACAACTATGAAGTTTTTAACTTGGACTAAATATAACTATGATTAACCATGATTATTAATTACATGTGTAACAAAGTGATGCAATTACTTCCAGAGAGCAACATGCATATAATATTTAATGACATAATCTTTGGAATTTTCAAAAAATCGGCTAGTATGGTAATGTGAAATTGTAAACATAAACCCTGTTAAAATCCAAATTTGACATCTGTCAAACTATAAAACCGGCCAAGTGCGTTTCGGACCACGCCCAATGACGGGTTCCGTAGTTGGGATTACTTGGGATGAATTTATCCCAAAAACAAACTTAACATTGTAGTCGAAAACATGTTCTCCCATATCCGTCACGGTTAATTCTCCAACTGCACATTTAAGTTGGTCACCTATTACTCGTTAACTTATAGAGCCTACTTAGCTGTGATAGTTCTTCTAATTTCATTATAATTATGTAGTACTGCCCTATTTTTTTTCACATCTCAAACAAACAAACATTTAGCTAGCAGAGGGGAACACTTGACTCTAACAAAAATTAGCACTTTAATGCTTAATATTACGCAAGCGAAACCTTAAATCGAAAAGTGGTGTTCACAGACCCGCAATATTTTTAACGGCCTATGCAACGATACCCCACACCATGGGGTAGACGAGAAAAAATATCATCACGACATTACGTGCAAGGGATATCCCTTGCACGTAATGTGGTGATGATATTCTTTTTTTTTTTCAAGATTTTATTTTAGCACTTTGTCGGCGTGATTAATATGCATATCTATGCCAAATTACAGCTTTCTAGTACTAAGCGTCTCTGAGCTATAGCGGGGACAGACAGACTGACAAGGCGAAACTTGTAAGAGTTCCTTGTTACTACGGAACCCTAAAAAAACGGCGAGCCTTAGGCTACATTCCGAATTGCACTGTAATCGATTTGAGTGTGATTACTCGCGTTCCGAATTAGCGTGAGCGCGATAACGGTGTCCCGTGAATCGTCATAGATGACGTCATGACATGCCCCACCTTGCGATAACGCCGACCATGCTCTAAATTAATATCACCGTGAGCGCTGTCAAAAATGAGTAAATGACAGTTGTGCTGTTTTGGTTTGGGTAAGTTTCTACATTCGGCAAGGAAACACGTGCAGCGCCGCGGGCAGTACCGCTGACAAGACGCGCGTGGCAGCGCGACCCTTTCGAGCTTTTCAAGCGATACTGGTGTTTTAGCTATGTAGATAAAAAAAAATAAAAATTATTTCACACTGAAAGTGTTCGCGGCGCGCCGCTGCTTTCCCGGTGTGAATCAGCCCTTAATCTTTGCCGGCAGCATACAAATACGTTAATATAAGCACTTCGTGATCCTCTTCATCACTGGACGAATCTTCATTGTACTCGGTCTTTCTTGTGCAAGGTTTGGGGTTAATTCACACTAAAATATACATTTTTTGTATTATTATGTTTATTAAAAAATGATCTCAGAATAATCATCGTATAAAAACTAGAACGTTTTAACTAGGTAGGTACTTAGATAATAAATATAGGCACATTAAGCATTTCGACGTTACAAAAAATAAAAACTAGGTAAGTAGGTACACAAACTGAAAGTGACGTAAAATAATTACTGTTATACTAGATCATATTAATTATTAATTTGTGTGTACATTTAAAATAGCAACTTGAAAATACAACAAATTTTATAAAAATACAAAACACATTAGGTACTTAACTCAGTAGGTAACTTACAGTTAGATAATGTTTTTGGTATTAATAAAAAATGTCCGGCTTTCTGACTCTCGTTTGGGCTTTGTCCGGCCTTGTCATTTTTCCGGACTTTTCGACTTAGATTAAAAAGTCTTGTTTTACATTTTGATTTAACAAAAAATAAAGAAATCTTTTAAAAGTAAAATATTCCGGCTTTTTAACAGGACTTTTAAAATTTAAATTGGCAACCCTATTCTGAGGCCACATAACATGCAGATTGAAGTATTTAGTTTAGAACAAAGGCACAATATTGTCTCATGTACTTAACTTACACTGTTACGCCTAAATTAACTATTTACAACAATGACATGATTTAGAAAGCATCAGCATATTAATTAATGACTAATATATTATTTTAAGACGAAAGACTAGGCTGTTTGAAATTTTACCTCCTAACACTAATTAGCTCTTCAAAGTTAGGTTCAAGTACACGTATTCTATCCAGTAACACGTCGGCTAAGTTCGATTCCGGATCTTTATCTGTAATAAAAAAATCTTTTATTTTATTTTACCAATGTCAACATCATAGACACCTTGCAGTGTTTAACGACTTTTTAACTGCCGAAAAAACGGAGGAGGTTCTCAGGTCGACGCGTATATAGATATATATTTATGTATGACCACGCATAACTTTTTACAGAGTAGCCCGATTTTGATAAAAAAAAAATTATTGGAAAGGCTATAGTTACCCCGAAGTTGGTCCCATATAAATTTGTTGTCCCATGTAATTTCGTTTATGTCGACCCTTGAGAAACCGGTTTCGACCCCAAGGGGTCGATATTTCTCCTGCTGGGGTCGCGGGAAGGTACTTATGGGTCACCGAGGCCCCCACAAAACAGGCAACAGGAAGGAATACGGGTGGGTTTTAGTCAGTAAGAGTCTGACACACCCTCCCGCTCCGCCCAGATCGGGAGAAGTTATTTGATGATTTTCTACCCAAAAAAAAAAGAATGAAAACAGGGGATGATTGATTGTTCACTCACCGATTGTAATGTATGACCACGCATAACTTTTTACAGAGTAGTCCAATTTTGATAATTATTTTTTATTGGATATACTTACTCGTAGTTCTCTTCTAACTTCGAAGTTAGTCCCATATAAATTTAACTAAAACAATCGTAACTTCTCGGGTGGGAAAATAAGGGTGATTTATTGTTCACTCACAGATTTTAATGTTGAGTTGCGTGTTACTATCAAAAAAATAGGAATCAAAAATTAAGCATGTAGTAATTAGAAGATTGCATAAAAATAAAAAAACTTTTTAACAAAAAAATTAAACCAACGAAAAAACTAACAAGCAAAAAATAAGAAACCTTTTTTCATTAATCTTAATAAGTTCTTAAACTAATTTAAGTATACCTAAGTAATTTTGAATCGGCGCCAAACAAGCAAATTAATTAAATACGTAAAGCGAGATGCGCGGCGGCGGCGGCGGCGGCGGCGCGGCGCGACACGCGCTTTCGCCGGAAAATGCCGAACGTTCACGAAGTTAATGTCAGCGAGACAGCAACTAGAACGGGTACAGATATTCTATTTCACGAAGTCCGTTCGGCTTTGATTGTAGTAGTGACGTATCCCGACAAGCGCGCTTGTGTGTGTAAAAGTAGGTAACGTTAGCAAAAAAAATCTGATATATATTCAAGTCGAGATTTAATAATCTAAATAAAATTTTGGTTTTAAAAGTACGAGTATATACATTTTGTACAATAAATAAATTAGATTAGGTTGCAATAAATACAAAATTATTAAGAATATGTAGGCATTTAATTAAGCATTGGTGTTACAGAATGGAAACGAAACAAGTAGGACTATTCAGTATTTTCAATCACTATCAGATAAATTTTCGATTTCCGATTCCGTTTTGCTGTCGTCAGAATCATCTTGTACATTGATTATAAATTCAAAATCGAGATCAAAATATTTCAAGTAGTCTTTTTCAATTTTTTCAACATGAGCACAAGTTTTTTACCACGTTTCACTGCTAACTTGGCCCAAACTTTCATTGATCAGTCTTTCCGTATTCGTCATGTTTTGCTCGATATTTTTAGATGAGACATAATTTTTAACGATCCCCCAAATATTTTCAATCGCATTTAATTCTGGGTGATAAGGGGGAAGGCGTAAGACATCAAAACCCTTGCTTTTTATAAAATCGTCAATCTTGTAGATTACGTGTTGGGCTTTGCACTTCTTTATTGTATCGTACAATTCTAATTTAAGAAGAGATTCATCAAATGCTATACCCTTATCCCTGAGCCATTGCTGCATATCGGCTTTCTTTGTAGATTGCGTCGGTAGTCGTTCAGCCCGTGTGTTGTGATAAGATGCATTGTCTAAGACAATGACAGAGCGCGGAAGTAAATTGGGTAGCAACTTTTCATTTAGCCATTTTACATAGTTATCATAGCTCATATTTGAATGATAATCACCAGCTGTTGAGTTGGCCTTATAAACCAAGGAAGCGTTTTCAATAAAACCATCCTTGGTTCCCGCGTGCACTAAAATAAAGCGAGTGCTTGTGCTAATTTTTTTTAAAAACGGAGTTCTTTCCTTTTTTTTTTTTGCCCAGGTGTTGTTTCGCACGTGTGTCGAAAGGACGTAGCTCTCATCGGTGTAGACAATGGGCCGACTTTGAGATCGGTACTCTGTTATTTTTTTTTAATATTTTAAACGCCGCATTTGTATATCATGACGCTCCGTTAAGACTTTACGGTTGTTCTCTGTTTTGCGCCACTTGTAACCTAATTTCAACAGTAACTTGCGAACAGTTTCTAAACAACCTTCGAATCCGATTTTTTCATTCAGTGCTGTTCATAACTTAGCTAATGTTGGAATTTCTTTATGGACAATATGGAAATCTTGTACAGTACTGCGAACCACATCGGCTGTAAAATTATCTATATCCACTTTATTATCTCGCTTTCTCCTTTTCTTCATAGGTGAAGTGAATTTTGATGAAGTGGATGGCAATTCCTTCTCTGCTTTTAATATTCTTTGAACTGTTTTTTGGCTCACACCCGTAGCTTCAGCTGTACGGCGTGTAATGTCTCGAAAATGAGACAAATCACAGTTGAGTTCCATTAATGATTTTGTAAATTCATATTCTTCTCGCAGAAAATGATGAACACTAGCTATCATGTTTCGACCCTAAAACAAAATGTAATCAAAATAATTAAGTAATATAAACATTTTATAACACAAAAAAACATTCATTTTATAAATACTTCTATTGCTATATTAAGTATCTTTGTATAACATTTTAATTGAAAACGTATAAATAAATATTACCTCACTATGGACAACTCTTCTTCGTTTTGTTGTCATGCTGACCTTACTCCGTGAAACAATTTGGCGCGAACTATAAACCACTACTGATCCGGACCGTGTCCCGATCGACACTGAGCTAGAGATGGGTAACTCATGAGTGATAGATACAAAAGATATGAATCATTCCGTTTCCATCAATCACTCTTTGTATCCGTTCACATCCGAATGTATCACTGTATCTCTAGTTCTCTACAACTCATTCACTCACAGTGTCTTGATCTATCTGTGTCGCGAACTCGAACTCGCAAGTTGACTCATAAACAAAATTATTATTTTGATTTGACTGTTCGACCAACTTAACTATGCAATTATTGGTGGCGCTGTTCGTCACCAAAACTACAAAAGATAATTAAAAACCGATCTAGGTCCCATTCAAAATGTTAGTTCCAAAAACGTCAATTTCACAGATAAGTTTGTTAAAATGTACCTCGGCTGGGACGGCCGGCCACTCCGAGACCAATTCAAGGAAGATATCGGAAAGTCCAGACATCTCTTTCGCACCTCGCTATTTAGAATGTTCTGTCTCGCTTTCGCAAGACGGAGATAGTGAGTTGGCGAACCGCGCTGAGTGAGTGAGCAAATGTGCTGTGAATCGTGCGCGCGAGCGTGAGCTACTGATACATATGGATATAAAGATACAAAAGAGTGATACATATCCCCATAGATTAATATACTGTTATAGATTGGCAACTTCGGCTTCGCTCGAGGTCGCGAATGTGCTGCCGCGTAGTGGTTGCTTCATGAACTAAAGCTACTGCACTACCTAAGTATAGTATAGGGTAACCAGCTTCTAGATATTATTGTTATATTGCTTTATTTTCAGGGAAACAAATCTTGAAAACAATGCATGACATTTTTCATAGAGGAAAAAAAAAACAATATGTTATGTTATTAGTTTTTATTTCGGGTTTTATGAGTTACATAATAATTATGAGCTGCCACTTTCATATCATCACTATCATCCCAAAACGTGGTTTTTCCAGATATCAACTGGTTCATGTCTTTACACCAATTGTTCACAAAGAACAAAATACATTTTTTTAGCATGTATTTTATTAATACATTTTTATGATGGTTACATGTAATAAAATTGTAGTCGATATTTATTGTTAATACCAGTTCTAAATATGCGTTTATATTTTTGGTTTGGCATTTAGTCTTTAGAACTTCTGTAACAATATTTTCTGATTTAAAAAATAATGAAAACGCTGCACGACTTGGGTAAGAAAGCCAAGTTTTTGTGCTATCATACTCTTTAATCTTAATATATTTATGATAGTCTTGCATTTCTTCAGACTCGAAATCATGTCTGCAGGTTTGACAATCCTTATAAATATTTTTTTTTAAAAGATAGATTAGCCACCCGCTACAGTATGCTACTGCTGCACTTTTTTCTTTGTTTTCGGGATTTGACAATAAATTTTCTACATCTGCGTCCCTTATGCACAAGTGCTCCTCAGCTATTTCAAAGTTAACATTGCTTGTTTCTGGTTGGGGTTGGTTTTCAGTTAACATTATTTTTAATGAATGCAATAATTCAAAAATTGTCTTCTTCACAATTTGTCCCAACCGATTTGTACGATGTTATATTACATATCAGTAAGGATTTGTAAGCGTTAATAAAAGCATGAGCACTTGGCATATTATTGCGGAGACCATGTGCTCTTATTGCCCCAAAGAAATTTTCTAAGGGGTCTTGATTAATATGGCGCAGCAGTATCGATTTCAAACCTGCAGAATGTAAATACTTTGTCAAGGCTAGAAAAGCTTCGATACTTTTTACCCAACTCCTTAAAGACGGCACAGTTGCTCTGTTACCAGTTTTTGTGATGAACGTCATGGATCTCAATATTGGCAAACTTTTATACCACAATCTGTGATGTGGAGATTGCCGAGTTACAGCACATCTATAAATTTTTCCTAAGTCAGGTTTATGGAAATTGCCATTGACAGAATCAAATAATTTGTCGAAGAATAAGATGAGATCGGCTGTGTCCACACTTTCATTCGGGAGCCTCCCTTCATCTGAAAAGAAAAGTTTTTAATTAACTTTCATCGTGATTTTATGCATCGATAATGAAATATTCACTAACGCCATGGCCAGATTAAGGTTTAACGTCGATACTTAACGCGTTAATGAACATTAATCATTAACGCAGAGCCTACACTACTGAAGCTACAATTTTAATATTGTTTCTTTTACCAGTATGTTTCTTTAATAACAAAGCAACCACAAAAATATTTTTTGGAAATTCCACTTCCCAAAGCCTATGTTTAGTATTCGCCGTTAAAACGCCGATAAGGTTAATCAAAGAATTTAAGTGAAATGTACAGATAGTAAAGATGTTCAATGAAAAAACAAACCTGCCATGTATCCCATAGTCAGGCCAACGGTGTTGCTAAACACTTGTGTGCAGTGTTTGACTCTCATTTTAGGAATAAGTTGTGGATAGACATGCTCAGCTGTTAACTTCGTCATAAGCTTAACTCCTCTGTATTTTGGTCCTCGTTTATATAATGCTTCTATGTGTGACCAGGAAGCTAACTTTGTTTTACCATCTTCTTTAAACTGTAAATCTTTTGTAAGCAGGTTATTTCTAACGCCCTTCATGAGATGAGGTGGGTCATAAATTGGGTATATTTTGTTTGAGTCTATCTCAAAAAAGCCTCCTGAATAATTTTTTCCACATCTTAAATAATTACCTTCGGTTGCTTTCATTAAAAGGTTAAGTGCTGCCATATTGGTTGCACCTTGGTCACATACTGTTGCAACCACATTTAGCCCAATGTCATTTAGAGAACTAATAATATTTTTTAATTGCTTGCATAAATCTGCCGTTCTACTGCTTCCTTTGCAAAACGAAAATGAGATAGGTTGTTTGTATTTCTTACAAATACCCCTTATCATAAAAACACACACATGGTCACAGAATATCTTTGATCTCTCTTCGCCATTATCAATAAAACCGTGGATAATGTCATTAGTCTTGTCATAATACAAATTAGGTGCTATGGCCATTTCATCAAAAATCAGACAGCAATACTTGTGACGGGCGGGCATTTTTTCAACTTTTTTTTTTAAATGTTGTAATATTATTTCGTTGATTCCTGGCTGTAGATTTATTTTGCATAGCAATTTCTCCAAGGTTTTTCGCTTGGGAAGTATGCACAATTGACCAAGTATTCGGTATGCTCTAGGGGAAGACTTGTATAAAGATAAACAAAGAACTTTCTCATCGAGGGTAAAACGCCTCCCTGTAGGTTTCTTTGCAAACTGCTTGATCTGCATTGCGAAAAATGTCTGAGCTGCTGGTGTCATTTTTTTTTTGACCATTTCATAAGCAGAAGATTTCATAATTTTTTCTGCCATCATCATTTGCATTCTTAGCTTTTTGTTTGTGTTTCTAGCTTTGCGCAATTTTGCTTTTATTTCAGATATTATATCTTTCAGCTTCTTTTCTGTCGCAGTCAAAGACATGGGTATCTTATAACCTGAAAAAATAAAAACAAAATTATACACTGGGTATTATTTAGAATATACAATATTTATTTTAAACATCACTAATTGTTTACAAGTCTTACATCAATATTCATTAGTTATAGTCCTACTAATATTATAAATGCGAAAGTTTTTAAGAATGGATGGATGGATGTTTGTTACTCTTTCACACAAAAAGTACTGAACGGATTTGGATGAAATTTGGCACACAGATAGTTTATAACCAGGAATAACATATAGGATACTTTTTATCCCGATATACCAACGGGGTCAAAACTTATGCGGGTGAAACCGCGGGGCGCATCTAGTATTTAATAATTGTGTTGTTTTTTATTTACCTGGATTCGAAGATATGTCTGTGTCCATTTGAACTGGTCTGGCAGAGACGGCCTCCATTTGAAGTGAAGAAGATGGCAGTTCAATATTTATTACTGTAATCACATAAGAAAAACAAAATTAAACATTGTATTGTGTGTAGATTACCAACTGCAAAGAATCTATCAGCAAAATTGGTCAACACTATCTCTGGCCGACTGTATAATATTTACCTGGCGTGGAAGACATATCTGTGTCCATTTCAACTGATCTGGTAGAGGAAACTGTCTTTATTTGAACTGAAGTAGTTGGCCGTTCAATATTCATGACTGTAAGAACATAATAAACAAAATTTAAACATCACAACAAGAAATAACAAGTCTTCTATTAATATTATAAAACCCCACGTCACTTAGACAACAAACTAAACAGGGCTTGCTGCACCTTTTGGCAGTGTAAGAAAATGATAGGTAATAAGTGGGGCCTATCCCCCAAAATTGTACACGGCGGTAATCCACCCCATGATCACCTGCGGGGCCACCTGTTCGTACAGCAGGAAGCGACGATGGCGGCAGTACGCCTCAATGCACAATCTCTGGGGCAAGAGAGACACACTACACACCGCGCGGCTTGAGGGACTAAATAAAGAGTTCCCCATTACGAAAGCCATAAATGACCAGGTACCCAAACAATTTATCTTTGATAAAAAATACAAAATCCAACTTCATCCAAACACCTCTTTGTCATAGCAGTCACAGACAGTCCGCTATGCGGGGCCTACATGAAGGATGACGAGACAGCAGCACATGTGCTACAAAACTGCCCGGTGGTCGCCACATACAGGGCACAGTACTTCGGTAACCCAGGTACCTTCAGTGAGATTGTCAGTAACACTGAGGCATTGCTGGCCTTCTTTGAGGAGCTGGAGTGGATCGAATAAATGATTTCCCACCCGTATGCAAATTATGCGCATTGTGGTGGAGTTGCGGACACCAGCCCGTTTTACCTATTACCTATAAAAACCCACACAATAATTTGACTAAAATGGCCTTGATGCTTTCTATTATTATACATTTCCATTAGGTTTTATAAGTTTATGTAATGTATCATTTACCTGGCCTTGAATATAAATCTGTATCCATGTCAATGGGTCTGGTAGAGGAGGTTGTCGCCATTTGAATTGACATAGATTGCATTTCAATATGCCTGCGCTCACCAACATGCACACCTGAAATTTATAGGGTGATTTTTAATAGGGATGAACACCAACTATTTGGGATAAAAGGATTTATTCTTAGGAAGCTGTTATCATCATCATTCAAGTTTAAAGAACTTTTGACTACATTAATGTGCTTAAAAAAATTATGAAGTAAGTTTCTATGTTTCCATTGCTTAGTTTTGTATTTCATAAAACAAGATATAGGTAGATTATTTACCTTTACCTTTTTCCATCAATAAACAGAGCACAATTTTTAAAATTAACAAATTTTACCTGGAATTTCAAGTGTCAGAATTGCCAGTGCAGTTAGTTTCATATTTGGGAATATGTAAACATGTTCAAAATGTTTATGACACACTTTTCTGTTCTTATGTATGAATTCATTATCTTCTCCAATAATATCACCACCAATTTTCATAACCCAAGTGCGAAAACGTTCTATTTGAGCAGGATTGTTTGGATTTGGAAACCGGTGCAACGGCAATCCTAAAACATGATAATTAAAAACTAGTTACATGATGTTCACCAAAAATAAAAAAGAAAAGAATCTTAGTACTCAATCTGTATCTTAGTAGGTATGGTAAAAAATAATGAGTGGTTTGCAGTCATACACATAATTGAATCCTAAAATTTAAAATTACTGACTTTTCTAGATAACATAATTATATTACTTATATCTAGAGATTTATTACTCAATCACACTTCAACAGCTGAATGGGTTTGAATAAAAAATATACTCAAACTGAGACAACTTACCGCCTCCAAGTTTCATGGAACAGCCGGGAACACAACAAGACCTTTGAGCCATCTTTAATAAACTTATTGAGTAACAAAAACGTTCACGATTAGTGTTTTATGGCAATCTTCATGTAAAGCCGGAAGAACAAAGTTCAAACTCAACGTACCAAATGAAAATAAAACCAAGAAAACACGAAAATACAAGAAAATTAAAAGGCTATGCGCATACACATCAACCGAAAAAAATCTCGTAAAAATTCAAGATGTTGACGTTTATTACTTTAATGTCAAATGTCAACGTCACTTTATTGTCATCGTTGTTTCACTGAGATTTGGTTACACTGCCATCTAGTAAAGTCCTTTGATAAAATTACAAATATCATTTTTTTTCTTGAAGCAGCTAATAGATGGCAGTGCTAACAGCGTACCGTGTCGTTTGTTCTAAGATACCACAGCATGCATATCCCAGTGATCGAAAGATACATTTCAATCTTTTCTTTTTAGTGATACAATTTGCCCATGTCTACACTGAGCGCTCTCGAGGTTACGCACACAAAAACAATGTGCATGTGCACGCTTGACAACATTCATAGCCAAACGGACTTCGTGACATAGAACATCTGTACTATATTACTTTACTCTGACGGGTACCGGTACACACATGAGGGCACACGTTCGTTACGAGTGTTCGTGCGAAGAGCGCATTTGTTTATCGCTGGAGATTTCACGTTGCATTGTTAACTTGATTTGGTTATTTCTTTAAATTTAAGGTAATCACTAAATCTTCGTTCATTGATTGTTTGGCGCCGCACAGTGGAACGAATGTATGGGAGCGGTTGGACGTAGACATGTCCGAAAAAAAAGAGTAAAATTATGCCAAACTAATGATGCCATCTTATTCGATTACTTAATGCCTTCATAACTTGTGGTGATGAATTTCTTCATAACTCCCATATTTCGGGAGTAATTTGAGAAAATGTGAAATTTTACTATGAAAATGAGTGTATCGAGCTCTCTCCCTCCTGATTCCGGGCTTGTTTCAAGTAGCGGTCTCTAATATCATAATGCTAATACTAAGAGCTATATTTAATACTAAGACACATAGTGCGCCAAATGTGCACTTTCTGGGATAAAGAGTGATGTTTATTTTATAACACAATTTTTTTATTTTTTGTTTATTTTGTTGATTAAAACCGTTTTTCTAAAGGTTTACCTTATTACAATAACATTTCTGAGCAGCCAATTAGAGAAGATATAAGCTAATTAGGATATATAATTAGGGACTTAAGGTTTACATATAAAACTGATGCACTAATGATTACTGATAAGAACATTGCTATTATTTAATTACTAAATGGCTCTTAATACACTAATTTAGCATGCATCATTTACTAATTATCACAATAACTAATTACCTTGCAATATTTAACAAAGGATACCTGGGATACCTGGATTTTATATAAATAGGTCACTATTAGTAACTTTAAAATCAGTGTTGATTTACACCTCGTTGTATCCAAGCTAATCTCGCAATGTATTTTCCAAATTTTAATACAAATCTTGATATTCACGTTGCTTTATGCGCACGCGCACATAAAGATTTACGCGACTTTAACTATTTGTTCAGTGTTTTAAAAGATAACAGTTGTGTTCAGTTATGTGAAAGTGCTGAAACAAGTTTAAAAGACTGGTGTCGTCGATTTTGCTACCGCATTTATGCAAAATGGACACAGTCTGGAAGAAGCACAGATAAGTTTCGGAAGAAACATGAGATTTGGCTACAGGCTGCAATTCAATGGCCGGAATTACAGAATGAAAATATGGAACCTTCTACAGAAAATATAAGTGACGTCATCGAGCCCATAATTTCTCCTGCTAAATCTGATGCTTCAACTTGTACACATCCTAGTCCTCGTAAATCTTTTGAGGACCTTAGTAACCGGCAAAAAAGAAGACGCACTGAAGATAGTCTTTCATGCAGCAGTAGCAGCGCTGAAATTATGTTTTCGGCCGAAAGGGCGCTTCAAAAGGCAGGACAAAGCGATACAGCTTATGTTATGAAATACTTGACGGAGAATCCAGAAGAGGCCTCAAAAATCAAAGCCTTCATTGAAGGTAAATCAATTCAGGTACGGGAAATATCCCCTTTGAAGGCATTGGCTCTTTATGTATCGATGAACTTATCGAAATGGCGCTATAACACTCTTCGGGATTTCAACACTCAAGAAGGAGCTCTTCAATACCCGAGTTACTACATGTTGGTTAAAGAAAAAATTAAGTGCTATCCGGCCAAAGAAGATCTCACAGTTACAGAGAGCTCTGCAAAAATCAAATTACAAGCCTTGATGGATTTAACCTCAAGAAGACTTATTAGGTCGTTAGAAACCCCTGTTGATCCCAATCAACAGCTCGTATTGACCAGCAAATGGGGTTTTGACGGATCATCTAGCCAAAGCATTTATCATCAAAGGACGAGTGAAGATGAGCAAATCGATCTTGCTAGTAATTTTATGATTAGTCTTGTACCACTGCGGCTCGTCTCAAAAGGTGTAACAATTTGGGAAAACGAGCGACCATCTTCCACTTCATTTTGCCGGCCAATATTGTTTAAGTTTATAAAGGAAACCAAAGAAAATGTGCAGAGAGAGATGGCTGAAATCGAAGCAGAGATTGAAGCCTTAACTCCATCCACCATCACTGATGGAATTAGTGTCAAACACCAACTGCTGTTGACAATGATTGATGGTAAAATTCATTCCATTATATCCAATACAGCAGCTTCAGTGTGTGACATATGCAAGGCTTGTCCTAAAGAAATGAATAATTTAGAGTTAATCAAAGATAAACACGCAAACGAGGACATGTATAAATATAGCTTAAGCACCCTTCACGCTTGGATTCGCTCAATGGAATGCTTATTACACATTTCCTACATATTAGACATAAAATCATGGCAAGTAAGGGGTGATATAGCAAAAAGGCAAGTTGATGACAGGAAGAAAAGAGTTCAAGAGGCTGTAAGAAGAGAAACGGGCTTACTTCTCGATGTTGTGAAACAAGGCAGTGGATCCACCAACAATGGCAACTCGGCAAGGAGATTTTTTGAAAACTACACTAAATCTGCTGAACTGACCGGAATAGATGCTATGCTTTTAAGAAAAATCTGTGTGATCTTGCAGTGTATTTCATCAGGAGAGAAGATCAACGTAACTAAATTCCGAGAGTTCTGCTTTGATACTGCTAAGCTTTACGTGGAGTTATACCCATGGTATTATATGCCTTCTTCACTTCATAAAATTTTAATGCATGGGCCAGACATAGTTCAGAACATGTCAATTGTGCCCATTGGTTTTCTATCCGAAGAGGCATCTGAGGCTAGAAATAAAGATTTTAGAAAATATAGAGAGGGGCATTCTCGAAAGCATAGCAGTATCTCATGCAATGAAGATATTATGCACAATCTTTTACTGTCTTCTGATCCACTTGTTACAAGTATCCGTCCAAAAGGAAATAAGTTTGTAAAAAAATCTTCTTTTAAGGAATTTTATGAGCTTACGGATTCTGAGAAAAGTGATATCGAATTTGTTAACATAAATGATTTAGCGGACATCGATTCTGAATTTGAATTAATTGATGATGATGATGATGACGAAGATAATTAAATGATGTTATTGTTTTAAAATGTGTAACTTAGTAAATTAGAGCTTACATCTTAATTATTTATTGTACTTTTAATGAAACTAGGTAATTTATTATCAACTTACTTAAAAGTCATACTCTCATCAGTTCTTGTGAATATTTTTGTTAATATATATTTCTGTATATATATAATATATTTATAGACCTCTTAATAAGTCTGTCTGCGGTTTAAAGTAAATACAAATGGGGAAAAAACGTTTTTTTTTTTAATTTTCATTTCCTTTTATCCCAGAAAGTGCACATTTGGCGCACTATGTGTCTTAGTATTAAATATAGCTCTTAGTAATAGCATTACGATATTAGAGACCGCTACTTGAAACAAGCCCGGAATCAGGAGGGAGAGAGCTCGATACACTCATTTTCATAGTAAAATTTCACATTTTCTCAAATTACTCCCGAAATATGGGAGTTATGAAGAAATTCATCACCACAATTTATGAAGGCATTAAGTAATCGAATAAGATGGCATCATTAGTTTGGCATAATTTTACTCTTATTTTTCGGACATGTCTACGTCCAACCGCTCCCATACATTCGTTCCACTGTGCGCCGACCCAAAATTACTTAGGTATACTTACATTAGTTTAAGAACTTATTCTGGCTGTTTAAAACGACGTGTAGTATAGAGCAAGGGCGTGTGACCAAAATTGGAACTTACGCCGCCATCTTATTTTTTTGAATACATTTTAAGTGACATTTCAAAAAGAATTGCATAAGATAAGCGCACACGAGCCACCGGCCGCAGCCACCGGTGGCTTTCTCCTCTTGCTGCGGTGTTGAGGACTGCGATAGCGAGTGGCCGTGGCACGTGTGCGACGAATCCATACAGACCGTATGAAAAAGCATGTGAACTGCTTGTCGCTGGGCTGCCGGTGGCTGTGGCCGGTGGCTCGTTCACGCCTAGCTTAAATTTACGAACAGCGCCTCCAGTCAATGTCGTTCGAGCGCTAAATGATCCTTGTAGCAGTGTAATCTTACCATCATAGAAAACCAGTTCGACCCTGTCCCTGCATTCAGAGCTCCTAGAGAGGATGTTATTCAGCGTGGTGCAGAAGTCATGGCATACTTCTTCCACATTCACATCGGCTAGGTCTGTAATAAGAGTGTTTTATTTGTTTGTGAGTATTTTTGTCATCGTAATGGCCAAAACCAGAATAACGAAAAATACAGTTAAACGGCCACATGGATCTATTAAAATACCAATGACAGCTAATTAGGATACAAATTGGTATTTCATCTCACGGGACACATCCTACATAAAATACTACAGAACACAATGATAATAATAAGTCTTGTCTTTAAGAGGCTGACAACAGCTAAAGCGTGGTAACTGTCGGACTGCATAGAAAAGAAAGAGAAGCGCGATTACACAACGCTGGTAATTTATTGCAAAATACATATTTTATGAAGCAATTATCTATTTTAAAAAATCTATTGATTGGATTAAAAAATTAAAACACTATTATGCTAATATGTTGCTTGAAGAATAATCTGACAAAAATTCAGATGTTTGATTGCATGTTGATGTTTAATTGTTATATGGTTTTTAAATCGTTAAAATATTTTTTTAGAGGTATTTTCACGATTTTATTCTATCGTATCATATTAGTTGTATTATGTTTTCAACTATCTGCCTAACATATATCCTGAAGAATATCATATATTTTTCTTATTTTGTATACTGCCGTGGATCATATACTTTTAGGCATTATAAAACTTACAAAATTTGCGTTTAGGTCCTGTAGTTCCCTTAAATGACTCAGATCCTTAACAGTTTAATTTTGTTTTATTCTCAGTTAGTTTTTAACATGGTCTGGCAGTTTGAGTTTTTTTTTGCGGCCTAGTCAAATGTCCTTTCTTTGGTATTGTTCTTTGAATCGTTGAGCACCTTAAGTTCTGATTTGAGCTAGACAAGTCACAAGTCAACAAGACAAGTCTACTCAATCTGTGTGGTTCTTTCACCAAAAGACCATTTCAGACACCAATCGATGTCGATTGTCGATTTGTCTTCACATGATCTGACCAAGATTATGTCTGGACTTTAAAAGAGACTGTGACCTCTGAGTTTGTTTCGGCATTTCTTCTCAGAGTAGTCAGATACGAAACGCCGACCTCATCTAGTTTTAAAAAATATGATTGACGTGTAAAGTGTTTGTACAAACCTACTTACAGAAATAAAATCATTTATTTTTTACCTTTAACTGAATAACTGCCCGTATTTTTTAGCTCTAACCTTTCCCCTGCCTGCTCTCCAATTTTCGTCCCACACTCCCAAATCTCTACTGACCTTCATAAAGCTCCTGATTCTTTATGACCTGGTACAAGGTGTGCAGGGGTGTAGCGCACTCAGCGACAAGCGACACGGGCAGGCCGTACGGTCGGTAGATCCTGTACGCCGAGTTCTTGTAACTGCGGCTCTTCACACCGCCAATGTCCTTCTCCACGTCATCCAGCGACTGGAACAGATCATCATCAGCAGCCTCACACGGAGTAGGCTCCTGGGAATTAAAGTTGTTTTTCCTTCTAAATGAAGTAAATCTTAAAGTGTCATTCTATGGTTGTGAGCTTTTCTCCAGAAATTGCAATGGCTAAGGATTGCTTGTCTTTACCTGTCTACCGAAACAGTCATTTGAAATACACTTGATGTTTGTTTCAGATACTCTTAGAAACCGCTTTTTAGGAAACAAGACGCAATCACATATATGTATAATAAGCTAAATTTGTTAAAGTTGTGAGGGAATCGGTTTCCAAGGTCATCGATTTTCATACCATAGTATGTGCAATTGTGCATGTGATGTAGAGGAATGGGAAATGGTTTGTAACTTTTTGTGAAAAGTTTAAAATATGGCTATGAGAGTGGGGAAAACCAAAGAAACGATGGATGGATTGTCCGAATGACGATATGGGTAGACTTGTAATACCTACAGATGCATGAAAGAAGATGACATGCTGCACCGACACCAAGTGTTTTGGGATGAGGATTAGAGGACGATGTCGACTTAAACCCAAAGTCTATTAGTTTTGTCATGGCGCGACGAACCTGTGAAAAATCACCGATTCTCACCGAGCTGGCTTCCAACTTCGGGAGGTCATCTCTGTCTGTTTTATTAAACAGCTGAAGATCCGGGGGACTGTACAGGGACTTGGTGATGACGATGAACAGCTTCTTGACCGGCACCACCACGCCCTCGCGCGACTCATATGCGTGGATGTTCTGCACGAAGCCCCCGAACTTGCCGCCGTCCGATGGTAATACGTTCATGAGGTAACCCTCGTAAAAGTTGCAAGCCATCCCCACTCCGTAGGTTATGGGAGATTCGGATTTGTCTATCTGAAAAGTCGTGAAATAATGAGCCACGATTTGCCTTATCAGAATTTTTTCAACTGAGATAACAATAGGATTTCCCTAAACTTAAAAATGTTTATAATATCTACAGCCCATTGCAATTGTTTAAACACTTGCTTAGATGAAATGGAATACCTGAAGTATTCAAACACTGAAGGCTTAGCATGACGCTTTCTATTTCTTCGAAGAATAGACAGGGCTCTTTCTATACAAAGTGACATTTCGTTTCTATTTTTTTGACATCGCACCGTAGAAATTCTTCTACATAAAAAAGGACCTAGACAAATATCGTTAAAAATGAAAGACAAAATGAAAGATTGTATAATTCAACTACCAGTGAACCACACGCAAACAATCGAAAAGATTGAAATAAACTTACAGTTTCCGGATATTCCACAATTAAGTAAGCAATAAAAATCAAAGGAAAATCATCAGCGTAGCATCTCTGATTATTGCTTTTTAGAATGGCTATACATGTAATGTTAATTATTTGAAGCCAGATAATATTTTTTAGCCGCTCAGTTGTTAACCTTCTGTTTAACATGTTATAACACATTGTGCATAAAACTGCGGCTCCTTGTATTGATAACATATATACGATGTATCGCACTGAAAATGAAGAAAGTTTATTGAAATCTAAGTTAAGTAGGAGAGTTGACCCCAGTATATACCTCAATACACAAAATATTCATTCTTAATTCTTATTGGAGTTCTGCATATTTTTACTCACCAAAATTAAATGTCCATTGATACTTATCGTCTAAGTACAAATATGATGTTCCTAAAACAATAAATAAAGTTACTGTTAAAGCAGCAATTTTTTAAATCTTAGTATCGTACTACTAACAATAGACTGATTGTAGAAACTTTAGAAGCAAGGATAATATTTTGAGGTAGCATGTTTGCTTACCACGAAGGCACGAACACAATGCCTTGTTTCTCTAAGGTAGACTAAGTTTATCGCTTACTTATACATTATTATTACACACAACCAGTCTTAGTACGGTAAGCAAGAAAGTCGATTAAAATTGTTTCTTTTATACCTTGTCAACATGGACACGAAATAGTTCGATTAAACAATTAATTTACCTTTGTTGGCGACTGTATGTAAATTATTATTGTTATTTGGCTTAACATGTTATTTAATTGTATTAAAAGCCGTTTCAGGATTTTTTTCGATTACCCCCAATTATCAGTTATTCTCTTTTATAAAAACATTCATGATGATTAAATACAACTTAAGGATTCTCGCCACAGTGTTCTTGGTTAGCACGTGTGTTTAGTAATTTTGCTGTTTTTTAATGGTTGTTGATACATTTGTGACATATTATTGTTTAACTGGGTTGTCCTTGTGTTCGTAACCAGGATTTTACTCGTATTGTGATTGTCTTATTTTTTACTCTTTTTATCCAAGATGGATGTAAATAAACCCCCCCGATTCTGACCCCCTGACATCCCGCGTCCATCAACTCAACAAACCTCACGCAAACGTCCCGGTGACGAGGAAATTACACTAATTAATTAATTACATTAATTATTATTCTGACACTCACTCCTCCAAACAAGCAACAAAAAGTCAAATTGGTCGTGTCAAGTACTCAGTAATGGTCAAGGCCCCCTATATTATTCACGTCTCCTGCGTAGAGACCAACCAAATGCAGGGACTTTTTACATAGCGGACATTGTACGTGGTGGTGTTACCTAATGGAGTTGGCAGAAACAGTGTTTGCTTCTCCTCAGGATGCTAACTCTTTTTTGAATAACACTTAGTTATATAAATATAGCTATACTGCTCCAATCCCCACACATTTAACATAACTAGGATGGGTGTTGTTTCCGGCTTCCCTCTGATATTACAGAAGAGACTGTCCTATTTGTATGTGTCCTCAGGATGCGGCAAAGTCCGCTGTATTTACAGAAAAATTCAAAGAGACGGTAATAGCGAGTGGAAACACACTGGAACATGTGTCATAATAACTTTTGACGGTCTTATTCAAACGGATTTACTGCTGCTACACATCCCTACCTGTTGGGCAGTACATATACCCTACAATCCAATGTCGTAAGTGTTGCAGATTCGGACATGTAGCAACCATAATGCAGGTCTGAACCACGCTGCAGTAAATGTGGCCACGATCACCCTGGTGATGGTTGTGTATTGGTATGTAACCCACAGATGCACACAAACATGTGAACTCAAGTACCTATGACGTACCACGGCTAAGTTGGAATAGAGTAATCCACAGTCGATCGCTAACCATAGCTCGCGTCACTGCGCGTCAATTTTATAATCACTTTAATCTTAGTTATTGTTTATAAACCGTGTTTAGTTGTAGTAACTTTATTATTATATTCACTGTGTACTACTAAATGAACATTTAATTTCATAATACTATAGAACCTATACCAGAACCTAACAAGTTCTATAGTTGCAACATATCTGAGGGCGAGATCTTCTGTGTGCTTTGTTCGGGTAATCACTTTGCTAATAGCAAGTAATGTCCCGAGCATGGTAGACAGAAACCTACCGTTTAAAACTGTTTTGGCTGAAAAATCATTAGTTAGAAAATCTAACTAATGATTTTTCAGCCATGATTTTACCATAAGAACAAATCTCTTATGGAACAAATCTAACTTAGAGAGATGTATAATGATGTTAATGATTATAATTCTCTAAATACATATTTGTTAAGGTCGCGAATCATATTTACATTAAGATATAACCTGACACTGGCCTGCAAATTGCAAAATACGTAAGAAAATTAGAATTTCGCGGACTACTACTGCGGATCGTTAAAAAGACTGTTTATGCAAACGTGTGTAAGTGGAGTCTTCCTTGAGTAAGAATAAATAAATAAATAGACAACAATGCATGTGTTGTTTCTACGACAAAACGCGGGTGACAAGTGAGTGCCGTCCACTGAGCTTGGGGTTTTTAAAAACTTGGTGTGTGTGTGTGTGTGTCCCCACCCCCCCCGAAGTGACGTCAGCCGATGCAAACAGCCAATCACTCGCCAGCTACGTTCTAACGTCCGGTCCGGCGCAGATGGCAGCACTGGCCCCACAGTGCGTCGCTTGACTCGTCATACCGGCACTATGTTTGGTCACCGGAAACAGTGGCGCCAACACGTGCTAAATTTATTTATGCACTAATGGCCCTTCTTAGAGGCAGTTAGGTACTAAAGTTATTTATTCTTACTGATTACTACTTTGTAATACTCAATGACTAGATACTAATGTGACTGTCTGGCACGTACTCGCTATTTAATAACAAAATATAAATACATATTTTAAAACCGCCACATGGTTCGAGCCACTACCATATTGAACACGGATAGGTATGATGTTGTCATATATCTACATACTTGTGAAACACATTAGCCATGTTACATCTTTATTTCGATAGAACACCTAGCTTTGAGTTTAATTGAATATGACCAACTAAATGCCAGTACCAGTATCCATCATAAGTGCCCCAGTTTATGCAGCATAAAGTTTCGTTTACTAAATAGCTTGTCAAAGAAACATTCGGAATCACTATACTTTATGGTCATAAAATACTGGTATTCTTATAATACTGAGCTATTTTTTTTGGGCAGTGTATACCCTTTTTAGTAGGTAGTCTTTTTAAGTAGTGTAGAGCATCTGAAAAATGACTAAAGGCTCCTACATACTGGTGCGACTTGTCGAGCGACGCGACGCGACACAAAGACACCGCGTGTAGCGCTACAAGCGGTGCCTTTGTGTCGCGACAAGTCGCGCCAGTATGTAGAAGCCTTTAATCGCTAATAGCAAAAGCTAACAGTATCATATCTGCTAAGGCCCTTATTTAAGTTAGAGCTCATTGTTCAATCGTCGTTTTGAAATATTGACACTTTTCACACAAAATCGGGCAAAATTATTTAAATCTTCTAAATCTGATAGTTGCTAAATCATGTCCTAATCAAATTATTTTTAACAAACCTACAAAATACGACGGGTGTCAGAAAATAATGTCATTTAATTAGCTAAGTCTTTCTTAACTTCATAAGTTTCGATTTCGGTTTCGGTTTCGGCCGAAACTAGAAGAGGAGCCGAAGGTTCAGTTACGGTTTCGGTTTCGGCTGAAAATCGTGTTTCGGTCAGACACTGCTTTTTAGTGTATTTTTTCATAAATCACCAGTTTTCTTCGGGATTGGGGGGATAGTAAGTTCACGTGGCTGGTCTAAATTTGTTTAATAATAAGGTGTAGTCGACGGAACCCCTCCGCGGAGCTCCTACTTCCGTCTGCAGGGTTTAAAGGAACCTAACACAAAGGGGATGGCGGGGTTTCGTTTTCCCGCCCAACAACAACAAAAAGAACAACTGTCAAACGTTAGCGTCACTTGCATTCGATTACGTGTCGTTACCCACGATCTTATAAGAGTACAAATAAAACTTTTTTATTATTTAATTAATTACCTATATTATTTGTTTCTATTTGAGTTCATTGCGGCATTTAAAAAATTATTAAATTTAATAACTTACAACTATATACTACATATATTTATACTAAAACCATTAAAATCCGCTGTCAATTTGTCTAAACGTAATACGGAACAGCCTAGGAGTGAAATTCGTATATTATCTGTGGTAAAATTTCAACTTTATTACGTAATTATGTTGAAATTTTTGAAACTACGAATTTTTGGTTGGAGCGATAAAGAGCGAGGATTTAGAAAAAAAATCGCTTTTTTGTTTCGGTACCGATTTTATTGCAGTATCGGGTTAACCTTTTCTATAGAAACCATTTACCTTCTGAGAGGCATGGTTCTACGACTCACCGTTTCCGTTTGAATATTTATTAACTTCAATAAATATTTCGAAAAAAAAAATGATGCACCATTTCGGAGTTTCTTAAGGAAATCAATGTAGATATATTTTCAAACGGTTGCTTGGATGAAAATCGTTTGTAGAAAGAAGTTGTTGCTCTAGTCCAGGGGTTCCCAAACTTATTTTGTCTACTGCCCACTTTGAGATTAAATTATTTTTTAGCGCCCCATTATTTCAGCTACTTAAAAACCACTATAACTTCAAATTAAATTAATGATTGTGAGCTATATTAGCGGAGATTAAACAGTCATTCTAAACGAGACTTCTAGTATAACCTGCACGAGTTAACTTGAGCCCTGAGCGCAGTAGGTAGTACACAACGGCGCAACGGCAACGGCTCAGGTCTCAAGTTAACTCTTACGGGCTAAACCTACTGTGGAAATGATTATTGAAATGCAACTTTATAGTATTCAGACAGAGTATATTTTATTCAAAATAAAACAAACATAATCGATTCTAATATAAAAACTAATGTGAAGGATGAATCTGATGCTGTTTAATAAGTTTGTTGATATCAGGTTCCAATTTACTCAAGAACAGTCGCAAGTAGCCACGTTCGGTAACATGCAAACGATTTATCTTTTGAGTAAGCAGCGTTACCATAGCACTAAACCTACATTCACACAAATATGACAATGGGAATGCTATCAAGAATCGTTGAACGATTGACCACATCCAGGGTACAATTGCGGGATCGGTTTTTGTAGCCAAAAAACTTGGTAGCCATTTTTGAACTTGATTTTTATTTCCTAGTTCGTTGTCAATTCTATAAGTTCTTCCAGCTGAGGTGATATTGCTGTGTTGACATTTGAAAACGGATCCAACACCCAGTCTGGTATTTCCAATTTCAAAATGTCTTGGTATCGTTCGGTGAAGTCAATGTGGAGGTTTTCCAAATGTTGGCAGTAGGCAAACAAGTCGCGTTACTGCAGGATACTGATAAATTCGGAAAATTGTGAAATCACGTCTGCCCATATTCTTTTTATGTAGAAGCAGTTTGGCTGCGAAAGCAGCTACGTTTTTTGTTTTAATTAAATTTAGTTCATCGCCTTGCAGTTGGAGATTCAGGTCGTTGAACAATTTATACAGGTCAGTCATGTAAGCTATATCATTCTTTGATGTAATGAGCTTGTTGCGCAATTCTGTATCTTTAGTTTCCAAGAACTCTATCACAGGATCAAACAGGTTGTAAAATCTAGTCAGACAATTGCCTCTTGATAGCCAACGAACTTCAGAAACAACAAACGATTGAAATCTTCGTCATTAGTACACCCAGCTGATGAAATAATCTATTATTCAACGAGCTGTTACGGATTTTATTGACTGCTTTGATGACATATTGTAGTGATTGAAATAGTCGTTCACTTAAATTTCTAGCAACCAAATATTGTCTATGAATAACGCAATGTACAGCAAGGACATCTGCAATTTTGTTTTTAAGTACGCTATGAAGCCTTTATGGCACCCTGTCATAGCCGGAACGCCATCCGTAGCAACTGATATAATACTTTTCAAGGGAATCTCTTTCTCATCACAAAACTTTTCCAATGTATTGAACATGGTTTCGCCTTTTGTATCGGTCTCTAAATTTCTAGCAAACAATAGTTCTTCACATATTTTCTCATCCTTAATAAACCTCACCTAAGACAGCAACAATGCTTGATCAGTTGGTAAAGTGGACTCATCGAGCTGAATTGAGAATTGACGAATCCTTAGATGATTGCACAATGATCCTTCAATGTTTTCATGCCATTCATCAATTCATCTTTGCACAGAATTATTACTCAAAGGAATATTTCGGATAATATCTGCGGCCGGTTTATGAAGCACAGTAGTTATTACTTCCTTTATTGCTGGCAAAATTAACTCTTCTCCGATGTTGTGGCGTGCCTTTTTGAGCAATTAACAAAGAGATATTGTACGAAGCTCGAAGTCCGTCGTCATCTTTCTTAGCAGCCGCCGGAAAGAGTTTTGCTACACTTGGCTGAGTATTATGCTTCTTCTCTAGGTCTTGAAAATATGCTACATTCTTCTTGTTGCACAAAGGCGACGATGGGTTTGGGGGATTTTCAATGAATCCTAATTTAATATTCCGCACAGTCTTGACTGTCGTCATTTGTCGTCTCTTCTTTTTTACTTCCGACATTGTTTTGTTTTGAGAAATACGTAAGTAAGTGTTGAACTTAAGTACTGCTTATCTATTACACGCGAAACCGCAAATGAAAATAAAATAAATATTACGTTGTTTATATAGGATTGCATAAGCAGCACGCACCGACAGGAATAAGACAAACATGCATAGACTCGTTTATCTCATTCGACGCTCAATCGTACAGTCGTACTCAACTACTCAACAAATAAGAACAAGAGTATTCTATGAACCAGCCGATTGATAAAGGAATGCACAAATCGGGTTATTTAACAAATACTTGTTAAAACATGATTGCCCACAGTCTATTATCTACGAAATACTATCTACCTATCTAGGAATACTAATAACTATTAAAATGCGAAAGTGTGTCTGTTGCCTTTTTATTTGTTTGTTTGTGTCTACTTTCATTTCAAAACGGAGCGACCTTAATAAATATTAGTTGATGTTCACAAGTTGTAGTCGTGAGCTCAGTCGGTGTCTAAGAGTCCTCCTAGATGAAATTACAAATCGCCCCCCAAGCCTCTACACAACACCCCCATTTTTTTTGGGTCTCTTACCCCTTTAGGCCTACAGCACCCACAAGGGGGCGTTATCGCCCACTTTGGGAAAGGCTGCTCTAGTCGAACACCATCAACCATATGATTATGTAAAAAACTTATTAACTTATAACTATTGAAATAAAGAAAAGAAAAGTAATTCAGTGTTGGTCGATCTTTTGTAGAAAGAAATTGTTGCTCTAGTCGAAAACCATGAGATACTGTAAAAAACCCGCAACATATTGAAAAAAAGAAATGAAAAGTAATTCAGTGTTGGTCTATTTTTTAGCTTGCGCATCCTTGGGGGCAGAGCACTTAGTCAATTTTGTTTTAATAGAAGTCGACCATTTTCTTAAAACTAAAAGAAATAAATTAATTTTATTTGTTTTATTTTGTGGTTTATTTACTATATTTGTTTTAATAAAATAAGTGATAGACATAATTTTAATACTAGAAATAAAGATAAAATAGATCAACCATTTTTCAGATTATCTAAAGTACATCCTACATCTTTTATGGGGTACTGTGTCAAATGTTACAACAAAATACCTTGTGATATATTGCAATTTAATGAAAGAAAATTTAAAACTCATGTTAAAAGTACACTTTGTAAACAAGCATATTACAAATTAGAGGATTATATCCAAGATAAGAATGCTTGGAAACATGCTGGTCCAGTTCCATAGGACTATCTAGAGTCTAGACAAAATCAAACTGGTTGCTATTTTAATTGTACAATTTATTATTTGATACAAATAATAAATCAATGTTTAATTTTAATTCTGTGATTACTTTAACTCACACACTGACTTTATTTATTATTTTTAGGAAAACATATACTTTTACAATGTTTGTAAATATGTGAGCATCATGTACCTATCACATAATTAATTTATCTGTAATTGCTTTATTTTTCATCCTTTTTTTACCTATTTTGGTATAGTAATTTTATTCTAGGTGCATCGTCTTCACATATAATTTTAAAATGTACCTATACAAAATTTTATAAAACATTTTAAAAGAGTAACGGTGGAGTTTCTTGCCCATTCTTCTCCATACGAAACTACCTTTTGGAAGGGGCAACTAGAGTCAATTCTATTTTTTTGTTAATTTTGACATTCAAGTGCCTTTTATGTGCCTATTTGAAATAATTAATTTGACTTTGACTTTAGTTTTAAATATTAATGAATTCCTTCCAGCTATAAAGTAAAATGGAGCCGTTGGTTTGTTACTTGTGAATTCAATTAAAAACATAATTCATTAGCAGTGCCTGATTTAGACTTCTGACAGCCCTAGGCTAAATATGAATATATAATATTAATTAATTATTATTATTATTATTATATTATTATTAATTAATTATTTAATTGTCTTTTGAAACAAAAACTTACCAAAAGTAATACTCACAGCGAGTAAAACATACATAATATAGATGCGGATTTGATCCATGTTTTCTTTTATCTGGAAGAATTTAAGGACGTCTGTAAAATTCGTTTCAATGAGCAAATAATCCCATGAATAGATTTCAATATTTGTTTTTTTTTACATAAAATAGTTTTAAAACTAACCAGTTTTCAATCACAATATGTTTACATAGAGATAACCAGAAAATAAAAAACGTTAAGATAAAGTCATCAGACCAAAATAAGCTCAGCCTTAGGTTGAAACAATAATGTCATGATTAAATGTCAATGTCATATAATAGTAAACAACCACAGACTAAGTAATATTTAAAGTTAAACAACAAAATTACGTTGCCGAAACGTGACTCAGACGGTACCTATTTTATTTAAATAAAAATAAATTATTTAAAAAACAAAAAACCCGACTGCAAAAACACAACTGAAAAGGGAAAAACAAGCATTATAATCTATAGAATTTTGGTATCGCAGGCGAGGACAATCAAAAGTTACACCATATTTCAGGTTATTCGACTGTCCCCGCCTGCAAGACCAAAATTATATAGATTATAATGCTTGTTTTTCCCTTTTCAGTTGTGTTTTTGCAGTCGGGTTTTTTGTTTTTTAAATAATTTATTTTATTTCAAGATTTTTAGTTCTATTAACATATATATTTGAAAAGTACTAATTACTAGCTTTTATTTGATACCAATATTGTTGCAATTAATTTAAAAAAAAACCCTTCCCCTCTTTTTTTTGTATTTGCAGGTGGAATTTATAAATATTATATAGCCTATGTCACTCCCACAATTAAGACGAATCTAAGGACACCTCATATGTTAAAATCCATCAAGCCGTTTAGGCTACAGAGCGTGCCAAAGAAATAGACATACATACATACATACATACATACATACATACATACATATTCTCGAAAAACATTACCCTCCTGAGGCAGTCGGGTAAAAAGTAATTGAAAGAAAGAATGCAAAACATTTTTTCATTTACATTGACAGCAGTTTGTGAGAAGGTAATTTGCTGGGAAAATTTCAATAGAGTTGAGCTGAGTTCATCTGGCAAAGTACGGTTTTTGAAAGAGAGACAGATGAAGACATACTATGCACAGTTTTAAGACGTGAACTAAGCGGCAAGTGAACAGTGATCAGCGCGTGGAATGCGAGTAATACTAACCGCTCAAAAACGGCATCTCATCTTGGCGAAGACATAAAGCTCTTGAGTAAATATGTTCTGTGACATAAAGTCGATTTATTAATTCCCTGGAGTATACTGACATGTGCTAGCTGTCACTTTGTGTAATAGAATGGTCATATTTATTGTGTTCTAGACTTTTACACTTATCATTATACATTTATTTTACACATATAAATCGATTAAACTAAACGATCACCATTATATAAATATGAACATTTATTACACAAAGTGACAGCTAGCACATGTCAGATTACTCCAGTGAATTAATAATTTGACTTTAGCTTTCGTAGGCATGAAGGATTGCTGGGTGGTTACAAAATAGTGGGATGACATAAACCAGTAAAATTATTTTGATTATCACACTATTTTTAAATATTTTAACAATAACCCCATTGTAAAATATTTAAAAATTGTGTAAAAACTGAAAACTCGTCGTAGGTAGCAGCGCTATCGTCGGTCTACAAACTACAATCCACCACTGTTTTGTTTATGTTTACTTTTGTGTCGATTACAAATTAAACTAGATAAATATTTATGGGACTTGGAGCAGGTTAAAAGAGGAGCTAAGGAAAAGACAAGCGTTTACCCCTGGTAACAAGCTAAATGCCCAAAAGTGGAAAACTGAAAAACAATATCTTCAGCGAATTCGGGAGACTTGTAAAAACCTGTTCCAAGGAACCGTCCCCCGACTGCAATGAAAAGATTGGTTTTCAGTTTTCCCCTTTTGGGCATTTAGCTTGTTTTTATTTTTTTAGTTAAATTTTTGTAATTCACTTTTTAACAAGGCATGCAGTTTTTTAATGTATTAATTATTTATTTTTTATTTCATACCTTTTATTTATAAAACGATATTTTTGCAAACGCACAAGTGCCACGAAAGATAACTTTTATTTTTTAGGAAATCGATATCGCGCAAATAATAACGCGAAACTATTTTTATTTTATTTTGGTTTTTTAATTGTGATTAAGATTTCTGAGGTGATTTAGTTCTTTCCTGTTATGTAGCAAGCTCTAGACGATAATAGTATACGTAGTCAAATTTTTATGAAAAAAAAAATATTTTCATGAACCATGGCTCCCCTATTATATATTATATATTATAATATCTATTATAATATATAATATAATATATATTATATATTTGTTTAAAGGTAAACGGCAGATTTCGTACCGCTTACTTTTTTTGTTGTTTTGTTATAGAATTTGTACCACATATTAAGGCGCTGACAAGACCCAATTAACCAAAATAGGCTTCTCTTAAGAAAAAAAATTGCTAAATCTGTATAGTTTGTGGTAGCGGAAAAATAAAAGTTAATTTTGAACATATTTCCGAGAACTTGGTTGTTACCAAAACACGTTTTGAATAAAAAATCTTGATACAAACTAACCTCCTACCTGTAGTTCTAATCCAAAATATCTGCATATATATCAACATACTTTACGTATTTAATTAATAACAAGAACGTCTTATTTGAATGCAGAATTTGGTTGTTTTTTATTTTAGATTACTCAACTCAATTTTGAGTAAATAGATAATTGCTTCATATTTTGCAATAAATTACATGTCATAGCGCTTCTCTTTCTATTCTATGCAATCTGACAGTGACCGCGGTTTAGGTGTTGTCAGCGTCTTAAGGCAACTAATCCATTTATTTTCATGTAAGTGTACTATTTTTAGAAGTTCGGATTAATTAATAATATTTAAAAAAAAAGATTTTAATAACTACACGTAATTTAGTCGTAAAGTAAACGCAGTTATGTTGGTATTTAAGATTTGCTCGCCATGAGGGTATTACCCGACCTGCCCCCTTCTTAGATGAAGTAATATTAAGAATTAATTAATTATAAATAAAATAAATGTACTTAAAAAAAAACTATTAACTGTATTGTTTCATTTACCTACATTCAAAACCCCATCAGGACTTCATCATTATCAAACTGTTGCAGTCAGCTGCTGGACATAGGTATCTCCTAATGCACTACGCTGAGTAGGTACGATCCTCATCTCAATTTATCTATTTGATAGTAAGTCTACAAAAATAGCGACAAGCAATCTAGAACATATGCTTTATTATCGAAACAATGTTTAAGCTAGTTATCTAAAAATACGGCAAAAAAAAAAACATATCTGTTGTGAGCCCCCATATTTATTTTATTCTATTTTTTAGGATTTGTTGTTATAGTGGCAACAGAAATACATTATTTGTGAAAATTTCAACTGTCTAACTATCACTGTTCATGAGATACAGCCTGGTGACAGACGGATAGACAGACAGACGGACAGCGAAGTCTTAGTAATAGAGTCCCATTTTACCCTTTGGGTACGGAACCCTAAAAATATGGTGATCGTTGATCCCAACTGATACTTGACTGTGACAACACTGACAACATAATGCCAATGTCAGGTATTTAGGTCCACAGAACATATACTATCCTGACTCAGGCATTGACATGTAATTAAACTCAGGTCGCCGGTCGGTGTCTGTCTGTCAGACAGTGTCACTGTCACTGAAATGGCCAGTGGCCACAACAGCAACAGTTAACAAAATTATTTTTCGAGTAAGATTCAATTAATAAAATGGTTGTTTGTAAATTTTTCCAGGCTGGATACTGTCGTTATGGAAAGAACTGTAGATTTGAACATGTCTACGGATCCAAGTATACCTATCACGGTGAGTTTTACAACTTTCGTACCTAGTTCACTTTCCAAGTGGCTTGTAGCTAAGTATTAATAAGTAGAAAAGGTATACTTTGTCCATATATTTGCATTCTGCATAATGCTGCTTTTGTGTTGCTATTTAATTGTGTACTCTAGTTATTGTTTACTTTTAATGAGAACCTCTGATTAGATAAAAAAAAACGGACTGATCACAGTATCAGCAGGCACAAGATTTATAAAAAGAAATTGTTTTTAATTACAAGGTTATCACAAATTACTGTTCACATCTCTAACAGATTATCCTAATCAGTAGTCCCTTTAGGCAAAGTGGTTAGTTATCATTTAATTCTGATGATCTACATAATAAGATCTATGTGTTTCAGCAAACCCACAAATACCACCAACACAGCCCGAACCAGTACCAACACAGCCTGCCGGCGTCACGGATGAGCAGCTAGTGAAGCAGGTGCAGTCAGACGTGCAAGCAGCTCTCCGAGGAGGCCAGTGGATCCTCTCATGCTACTCTCCATTTAAAGAAAAACCAATATTTCCAGGAATAACTGATTTATCACCAGAGGAAGCCAGACTGTTTATATATGAGGCGAAAAACACTAATAATATTGAACAAGCTGTAAGTACATTATAAAAAACATTATTATACATTTAATTGGACTATTTTGAACATTAGAAAGTGTCTTAATTAAATAAATGTCTCTTTCAGGTAGTATACATAAATAATCTGTTTAAAGAAACAAGATTAAAATATGAACAACTTCTACAACCAAATGTGAACATAATCAAAGTTTTAAGAAGCCTCTACAAAGGGGAGTTAGTTTCCTCACCATTCTCAAACGAACCACAGACTGGGTTTAGCAATTCCCACAATGCAGCAGCTTCCATATTCCACAGTGCTGTCCAAACTGCTCCAGTATTAAGTCAGAATGTTAATAATGCTCAATCAATATTTAGTCAAGCACAGAATACCATTTTCAATCCTCTAGCTGCAGATCCAACTAAGCAACTGTTTGCTCAAGCCAACGATCCTGCAAAACAATTATTTGCCCAAGCTAATGATTCAAATGCATTTGGTCAAAGTCAATCTCAAAATATATTTGCACAACAGAACCAAACTACTGATGCTAAATCAATCTTTGCTTCAGCAGCTCAGAATAATTATAACCAAACTAACCCATCTGACATATTTGCTACTGCAAACCAAAATATTTTTGCTAGAGAGCCAAGTCAAAGTCAAAATCCTTCCCCATTTGGTCAAGGGAACATTTTGCAGCCTGCTCAGAATCCTTCATCTGTTTTCCGGCAAGTGAATACCAAACCACATACAGAAGATGATCCAAGTGTGTATAGCAAGTTGGAAGAGTTGAGTGACATAGACTTGGGGGCTTTCAAAAGTGATAGTTTTCAATTAGGTTACATTCCTGAACTTCCACCCCCTCATGAGTTGTGTTCTGCCCAATCAAGAACACAGTTGTTTTAATTTCTCAGTAGCAGCCCGGAGTCTGGAATTGTGCCCAGTCGATGGCAATAGTCACGCCCCCTATTACATGGGACATAAAAAAGTAACTGGCGAAATGTGGGTGTACTACAGGTGCACCTCTGCCCTACCCTTCGGGAAAACAAGGCGTGATGTTATGTTAAGTAAAAATTTGTTGTTGTTTATTATTTTTTTAGGTGTATATTAACTTATTATGACTGGACAATTTTTTTATCCACAAATACCATCACAGAGTTTAAATATCACTAGCCAAAACACTGTAAGGCAGGGTGTGACTGACAGTGTCAAGGCCATCATCAGGGATTTTAAATTTGATAACACAAAAAATTAGTCGCTAATTAGTCGAAATTAGTCGCTAATTATCAGAATTAGTTTGTCACTGGTTCAAAACTTATAAGGGTGTATAGGAGGCCGATCTGGAGAGCCTACTCCAGCTTGGCCCAAAAGCTAGGGCACCTACCAAAGATCTGTTTTCTCTCCTAAATTTAGTCGCCAATTAGTCGAAATCAGTCGCGAAATATCAATCTGTCGATCATTGTTTCAAAAGTTATAAGCGTTTCTAGGTGGCCGACCTGGAGAGAAACTCCCCAGCTTGGCCACATTTATATCTCAAAAACTAGGGCATCTAACGAAGATCTCTTTTCTCCCAAATTTAGTCGCTAATTAGTCGTCATTTTTCACCAAGTCACAGATTTAGTCGGTGTGTAATTAAATAGATATTAAAGAATTCAATTTCTCCATACATTGGTACAAGCAAGTACAAAATACTTTAAGTCGTTGTTAGACATTGGCGCCGATTCCCTTGTTCACAAACTAAACTAAATTTAAGTTCAGTGCATCTTTTTCTTTCTATTTCATTAAGAAAAGGACAGAACATAAATTTTAGTTTAGTCCTGTCAAATTAATCAGCGCCTGTCACTACTCTTTACAAGTTTAGACGTGATTAAAAACTTGCCTACTAAAATTACGTCAATTTACGTCAAGCGCTGACTAATTTGACAGGACTAAACTAAAATGTATCTTCTGTCCTTTTCCTAATGAAATAGAAAGAAAAAGATGCACTGAACTTAAATTTACTTTAGTTTGTGAACAAGGGAATTGCCGCCAATATCTATGATGTCATATGGTTGAATGTTTGTTTCGAATAATATAAATATAAAGTTAATCTATAATTTGATGCCACCAAAAGAACAGATCTACAATAAATATACTTAATTAATAATTATTTATCGAACAAATTCTGCATTCCGAATTACGCTGTAATCCATTTGAGCGTAGTTACACTCATTCCGAATTAGCGTGAGCGCGATAACGATGTCCTGTGAATCGTCATAGATGACGTCATGCCATGCGCCATCTTGATAACGCCGACCATGCCCTAAAATATTATCATTATTGACAGGTCTTAGCTATCGTAATCGTGATAACTAAATGGGAACGCAAATTATTGATGTGAGAGCTGTGAGCGATTACAGCATGCAGAATGCAGCCTAAATGTGCACTTAGTCGCTGGCTGAGAGATCGCTACGCTCGGTTTCATTTACGGTAAGAGATATATATGCGCTTGTATACAGACGAGCTACTTAGAGAGAGTTGCCCGTGACGAAAGTTAAAGTCAGCCAGTTTACAGTGGAACTTATGAATAATGAGGAACTTGAGTAATAACGGTTTTCTAATAAATTTGCGTGTGTTTTATATAAATTTTCATTATAGATATACGTATGTGTAAAGACAAGTTTTATTATTCTAAGGTAAATTAGAACCTAACGTTATAATTTGGTAAAACAGTTGCATACGACTGTACATCTTGACACCAAATAGACCAAAAGCAAGTTTAAGCCACCTAGAAATTAAGCCACTAACCTAGAAACATAAAAACATGTATTTAATTGAGAATTTATCTCTGACATTTCTAAGGACTTTAGACCGATAAAACTAGAAGTATATTATACATATTGATCAAAGAGATTAAATATATACTAATTTAATGTCTTTGATATTGATAGAAAAATATTTATACTTACTAATACTAATTTCGACTAGGCACCTAATTAGCGACAATTTTTTTGTGTTATCAACATTAAAATCCTTGATGGTGGCCATGCCAGTGTCAGTCACACACTAAGGCAGTATATAAACTTACAAATATAATTTTCAATTATATTTGGTGTTATGTCATCAGATTTCCTTTAAAATTGTGTGATTGTGTTCCCTATAGAATAAACTTGTATTATTAGAAATATAATTATTTTTATGAGAAGTGTTCACTTACAATGAAATAAAATAAAATTGTACTGACTATTTCAACACAAGCAGTTGAAATAAAACTGTATTTCATGTGAAATTTGTAATAAATTAAAATGCAGAATTAAATAGGTCCTTTTATTATCTTAAAAATTATTATCATAGACGACTTTTCTTACAAATATTTCTGACATGTTTCAACATTTAGGGTTAGGTACACAATGGTGCTGATTCCCTTGTTCAGAAACTAAACTAAACTTAAGTTCAGTGCGTCCTTTTCTTTCTATTTCATTAAGAAAAGGACAGAAGATCAATTTTAGTTTAGTCCTGTCAAATTTATCAGCGCTTGACGTAAATTGACGTAATTTTAGTAGGCAAGTTTTTAATCACGTCTAAACTTGTATGGAGTAGTGACAGGCGCTGATTAATTTGACAGGACCAAACTAAAATTTATCTTCTGTCCTCTTCGTAATGAAATAGAAAGAAAAAGATGCACTGAACTTAAATTTAGTATAGTTTGTGAACAAGGGAATCGGCGCCAATAGCTTGTTTTGGAGAAGTGGCACTGACATGCTGCTGCTAGACCTCAGCATCACTTCTTCATTGACTTAACACATTGCATTCAGTGGACTGAAATGTATAGAATAAACAAGTACTTCTTTTTTATCCGTCTTCGTTCCTAGCGAGACAAAAAACATAGAAGGTATGTTGTCTGTAAATGCAGAAGATTCCATAATCATCTCACCTACATACAAAGGCGGATCCAGGATTTATTTTTGGGAGGGCCACAGGGGCCAGCGAGGTAAGAAATGTCCTCCCATATCTGGTATTGTACAATGCTACTTTTGGCATTCATTCTTTCTTAATGACATATAAGAAAAAATACAATTTGTGCACCTCGCTTCGGATAGGATAGATTTTCTTTTAACCATACTTACAGAAATAAGAGTTACTTTGCCCACATAAGTAATAAAGTTTAAGAATGAAGAGAACCCTGGCTGCAAGAGCGACCGAAGTGAGGTCAATAACTTTAGCACCCCACCTTGGTTTGTTTTTTTTTTCTTTTGCTCATTCATAGTATTAATACTTTTTATGCGTGTAGGAAAGCTTGAAAGCTTAGAAAGGTCGTTGAGGACGCGCGTTATTTTTAGCTTTATATGTTATCCGAAAAATCCTCTCACCGACTCTTAACAGATCTCCGGCCGACTACGAACTGACCGCACCACCTTCATAGTTTTGCACCTTCTTAGTTATGCCAGTGTTGCTAAAGATATCCAGTAGGTACTTCTTCATTGTTGAAGCAATGTCTTGATGGATATGCATTAAGGCCAGTCCATTCAGACGCTCTTTTTTTCACACTGCTGCGAAGATACGTCTTCAGCCGGCGTAAGGTGGAGAAACATCGCTCGGCAGGGCTGGTTGTCACAGCGCGCAAGATCGAAACGAATGTTATTAAAGTGTTACCGTATTAATCTCCTAGTGTTTTATTTAACTTAAATGGGGGGGGGATGTGCCCCCGTGCCCCTCCCCTGGATCCGCCCTTGCTTACATAAAATCGTACTAAAATAAAATTATATTCCAGTATCAGTAACATTTGTAACAAGAGGCAAACAATCCACAGTCACTTCACAGTCTTAACTATCAATTTCGCCGAGGTAGAGTTGTTTATCACTAGAGGCGGAGAGCACGATGGGCTCCGTTCGATGGAAGTCCACGTCGTTGACGGAACCGTTGTGCCCGGGCAGCTTGTACAACACGCGGCGCGATGTCGTGTCCCACACATACAGGAAGCGGTCTGATGATCCTGCTGCCACCTGAGATAAAAACAAGAATCGTAAGATGCCGCGCACTAGTTATAGTGAGCAAGAATAATACCAGCCCGTAACTGTCATTTGTAGATCTTTGACAGTTGTAACGGGTCGTCAGAATCCCGAAAGTCTGACAACCAGTCTTACCAAGGAGTATCGTGTTACCCAGTAAATGGGTTGTGGAGGTCAGATAGGCAGTCGCTCCATGTAAAATACCGGTATTCAGGTGCATCCGGTGAGACTGGAAGCCGACCCCGACATAGCTGGGAAAAGGCTAGGCAGATGATGATAAGTCAGATTAATATGTACCTACACCTATGCCAAATTACAGCTTTCTCATACTAAGCGTCTCTGAACTACACAACTACACGTCTAGGAACAGACAGACAGACAGACGGACATAGCGAATCTATAAAGGTTCCTTGTTTACTGCGGAACCATAAAAAAACTGGCCAAGTGCGTGTCCGTAAACAACCATTTAGCTGACAGGAGGGCATGGAGTGTCCATGGAGATTAAAAGAGTGTCCATGGAGTTTCTTGCCCATTCTTCTCCATAGGTACCTACTACGCTTTGGAATGGGCAACGAGCTTCATATTTCTAACTGACCGACTCCTTGACAATTCAAAAGTGCCTGAAAATGGTTTAATTGAAATAAATGCTTTGAGTTTGAGTTTGTCACTTCAGAGCTTAATATTACGCGTAATATTAAGCTCGAAAGTGATTCATTTAATCTTGTCATTAAATCTTGACTTTACACACAGTCAATCACAGCACGGAATTGCCAGCTCCAGTCACTGTAGTTACGCCCATAATTTAAACCATTTCAATAGTGTGTACCGTTCATACACACGAAAATATACACCAGTGTGCTTAAATTAATGAATGGGATTTAGGCCAGCCGAGTGCCTGCCTTATAAATAGTGTGTGCTCCGTCGAACCGTGAATTACGTCACACGGCGGTTGCGACATGTTGCTATAATTGTTATAACAGGAGCTTAACTTCTTTTTAATATTTTGTATTATTGTATTACATAGTTAAAATAAATGCATTTGGCGTTGTTGGTAGGGTAGGCTAGGCCTAATTGCCTCTATGGATGGCACGCCCCTGGCCGCCAGACATTCTTTTAAGAATTTGTGAGTGGTGGCAGGGCTTATTTGACATTTATATTTTCGCATTCTCGAATATAAATTGTATAAACTAAGAACTGTACAAACTGTACAAATAGGCGTCTTAGAGTTATTCATGTGTTATATTATTAGTCATATATTAAACCATCCAACGCTTTCCACCAGGCTAGATCGAGGTCAATAGCAGGCCCAATTGGCAAAAAAAAACATACCTTAGATCCATCATGTGACCATGAGCACCGCAGCAAATTCTTCTCAAAGTTATGCTGATGGCCAGACATTAACTTGACGCATCGTTCGGACGGTGCGAACGGGCGCACGTCCCATATGCGAAGAGTGTTGTCCATCGAGTTTGAGAGGAGGTACGATCCGTCGTACGATAACGCCATGCCTGGAAAATAGAGTGGTCATTCAAATTGTCGACAGGATCTAAATTGACACGATTTATTATCATGACTATTGTCTTTTAAATCAAATGTAGTGTTAGTAATTTTTTCTTGTGTTAGTTGTAATTTTTTCCCTACAGGGACCCTTTTTAACTGACTTCAAAAAAAGAAGGAGGTTCTCAATTCGACTGATTGTTTTTCATGTTTGTTAATTATTTTTTATTTGAAAGGATACCTATACTTCCAGATTGGTCCCATTTTTATCAAAATCCAGTACTGATGATGGGATGCATGAGGAATTGAGGGAACTCCTCAAATATTATAGGCTACATATAGCGATTTTTGTATTTTCATCAACAAGTCAATCATTTGCATTCAGAAAGTATAATTTGGTAAAGTGGAGCTGATGAAATTGACCATCGGAACTCCTGAATGATAAGTATTTCACGGGTGGCGTTAAGATATCTCGATTAATATAGTTAAGCGACTATGTCAAAGCAAATTTAATTAAATGGTTCCATCAAACTGATCTGATGATGAAGCCCGAAGGTAGGCACCGAACTCCGTAATAAAACAATGTATAGTAATGCTAGCCATGATTGGGCTTATTGGAATTGTCGTGAGATGCACTCTGGCTATTAATGATTTTTAACCGACTTAAAAAAAGGAGGAGGTTCTTAGTTCATCTATATTTATATATTGTATAATTATTATATATGTTCAAGCATAACTTATTCGTTTATGAACCGATTTTCATACTTCTTTCATTTGGCAGAGGAAGCTTGCGCGGTGGTCCCACAAAAAATTGAATAACTGTGCTTGGGTAGTTTTTGAGTTAGCTTCAATAATACGTATTTAATCCACTCGGTGTATGTTGATGGTGTTAAAACTTCCTGTCACTGCTGTTTACATGGCAAATTTTGGTATACGAATTAGTGTGGGGTAGGTACCACAACTACATAATTAGCCTATAATGTCCCCACTGCTGGGACACAGGCCTCCTCTTTGTCAGAGGGAGTGGGCCGTAATCCACCACGCGGGCCCAGTGCGGGTTGGTAGATGTTACATTTCTTCGAGTTTTTGGTTCTAGGATATGCCGGTTTCCTCACGATGTTTTCCTTCACCGTTTTGAGAGCAGTGGAGATGAAATAATTTACACAAAGCAAAGCGCATGTCTGGGTTCGAACCTACGATCTACAACTCGTAAGTCGCGGTTGTTACCACAGGGCCACCACTGCTCTCTACCACAACTAAAAAGTATAAAATAAAACTTATTACAAAAAAAAAATAAACAACCGACTTCCGAAAAATATACTAAAAAGGGAAAAATAACTTTAATTTCGGAAGTCGGTGGCAAAAAAAACGAAAATACAGCACATAAGACACCGAATTCCGAAATTAAAGTTGAAAAATAACTTTAATTTCGGAAGTCGGTGTCTTTTTCCTTGTGTATTGTTTGGAAGTCGGTTGTTTTTTATAAAAAAGTTTTTATTTGGGTTAAAAGCCCCCTCCATCCCATGGATATGGAGGAGGCTTTTACCCAAAAATGGGTAGAGTAAATATTATTAACAACATTTGATTTGTTTAATTTAAGCTTCATGTTTATTCATAACTGCTGCGCCCCGCGGTTTCATCAGCGTAGGTCTTGATCCCGTGGGAATATCGGGATAAAAAGTATCCTATGTCCTAATCCAAGTCATAGTCTACCCATGTCCCAAATTTCATCCAAATCCGTTCAGCTGTTTTAGCGTGAATGCGTAACAAACAAACAAACTCACTTTCGTATTTATAATATTATAGTTAGGATTAGGATAATTTACTGTTTAACTGACTAACATCCATTAAATGTTTGCGTGCGGAAATATTTTATGGATGTTAGTGCAATTAATGCAATTTTATATGTATCTAACATATTGTGTACCCACCATATTTTATGCAAATAAACGATTTTGGTTAGGATGGGTTTTTTTGCGATTTCAGGCTTTTGTACCGGTGAGTCTATTCATCATAAAAAAACCGTACAAGTGCGTGTCGTACAGCACACAAAGAAGGGTTCCGTAGTTGAGATGAATTTATCTCATCAAAATATGTCGCATAAAGGACCGAAGTTTTTAGATTCTCATAAGAAACAGGGTGACCCCTAGAGGGACCTCCCCACCCCCCCGTAAGGAACGAAGTTCCTTCTCACGTATGGTTTAAAACAAAAATCACATTTTCGCAGCCGCCATCTTGGATTTTGGCAAAATTCACACTCAAGAAAGTCGCAAGTATGAACGCTTTTTAGCGTGACGATTCCTGCCAGTTTACTCCAAAGAATTTCGTTCCAAAAATGTTGTGAAAGTTACCCATTTTCTTGCTGACTATACATTTTATTCAAAATCTGTGTACACATAACACAATATAACATCACGCCTTGGTTCCCCGAAGGGTTGGGCAGAGGTGTACCTGTAGTACACCTACATTTCGCCAGTTATGATTAAGTCCCATGTATTAGGGGGCCAGTCTATTTCCATAAACCGGGCACAAATCCAGACTCCGGGCAGCTACTGAGTAATTCCAGATAGAAAAACCCAATAATACTTTGCCCGACCCAGGAATCGAACCCAGGACCTCATGCTCAGCAGTAGCGCTTGCGACCACTAGACCAACGAGGCAGTCAATCTGTGTATGCAAATAAAAATATCTCAAAGTTAAGGACAGTCTCATAACATCAATTTCGTGCAGCTACAACGGTTAAGCTGCAGGCCATCTCGAAAATACAACCTGTATGTCATGATGCTTGTCTACTTAGCCCCATAAAGATACAGCGTGATAATAATCATTTAAAAGGTTAAATATCTGCGATGTTTTAGAACATTTAAATACGAGCCAAACGGTTAGCTGTTTGGCTCGTATTTTTACAATTTGCTGTAAACTATAGAGATACACAAACATAATGCATTAATGCCCCCATAACAAATAGCGTGATAACATATTATTATAGCCTACCAACTGACCAAACCCATAGGAAATATGTATGCAAAATTTGGAACATACAAGACAAACAGACAAAACAAACAAACATACAGACAAAAATTCTAAGAACTATATTTTCGGCATTAGAATCGATCCCAGACCTCGTAGCAGTAATTTTTAAAAAAATATTCAATGTACTATTTTGACTTTGCTACGATGTTATTATACATGTATGTATAGATAATATCATGAGAGAGTATTCAAGCCAGACCAAGGTGCTTAACTTCATAGTCAAAAACTACAGAAATTTCACTTACCCTTTTTTTTTTGTGGACCTATTTCTTTTTTTTTTTAGGGTGGGAAATCATCAAATAACTTCTCCCGCTCTGGGCGGAGCGGGAGGGTGTGTCAGACTCTTACTGACTAAAACCCACCCGTATTCCTTCCGTTGCCTGTGTAGCGGGGGGCCTCGGCGACCCTTTAGTACCTTCCCGTGACTTAACCTTAATTAAGTTTCAATTTACTGGGAATTTAGCAAAAACTTAAAAGTAGCAATTATAAGGTTGACTGTACAATACCATCGGGGCGGTTTAGATTTTCAGTGTCCTTACAAAAGCTTGGGAATCACAATGTATTAGAGTAGCAATATATCTATATCTTATACCTGTTATAGAATCCGTATGCCCCTTAATTTTGTATGATATCTGATTATTCCTGATGTCCCACACTTTAACAACATTGTCAATGCCTCCTGAGATGATCTTCTCTGCGGTATCATTGAACAGGACCGAAGTGACAGGGTACCCACTGTCGAAGGATGCTATGGGGTTGCGCTTCCTTGCATCCCATAGTTTTATTGTGTTGTCATCTGATGCTGATACTAGTAATTCAGGACCTCTTCTTGCCCCTGTAAATTAACAATCCAGTATTAGAATGGTTTTTAAGGTTCTGTACCTCAAAAGGAAAAAAGGTAACCATTATAGGATTCCTTGTGTGTCTGTCTGTCCGTCTGTCACAGCCGATTTGCTCCGAAATTTGGCACACATATGAATTTATGTGACCCAAACACAACGTGTATTGTAACTAAATGAATTTTTAATATGGGGGTCAATTTTAGGGGGCAAACTAGAAAATAAAAAAAAAAACTTTTGCAAACTGTACATAACTGTGTGACATATCAAATGAAAGGGATTGTTATGAGGGTCTAAAACTTTTCTTTTTATGATTTTAAAATAAAAATTATTAAAGTTATGTAAGAAAATATATGAAAATTGACCGTTCCCCCCATTACCTCCAAAACTATTGACACTATAATTAAAAATGAATACAGAAAATAGTTCTTTACTTATAGGTTACAGGAAAACTTATAAGAAATCTAGGGTGTTAAAATAACTTGGTAAATCTCTCAATATTGTGCATAAAAACTTACATTTCAGTTGGATTGTATGCTTTTCAACCACAATGTTAAGTTTGTTCTTGGGATAAATTCATCTCAACTATGGAACCCTTCATTGTGCATGGTCCGACACAAACTTTGCCAGTTTGTTTTTAAGTAAAAATTTCTTTAGGCGTGTTGAGCTTGGTAGGGGGAAAACTTATGGGTTTGCGTCACCGACATGCTCGCGCCGACATGGTGCAGTAGCAGTAAGTGAAGTTAAATTGACAACAAAACAACAAAAGTTTAATTTGTTTAAACTGTGCATTGTTTAAGTTGTGTTTTTGTTAATCATTATTTTATTTACTGAAAACTTCTTTAGGCACGTGGAGAGATGTTTTCACTTCTGCGGGCAGACTATGACCATGACCGCCTATGTTTTTTTTTTATTTTTGCTATTGATCTCAGCCTTATTGTTTATACATATTCATTAAAAGTTTAAAGAGATACCTAAAGATATAATACACTCATTATATTTATCTAGTTATTTATATTATTATTTATGTACACAGTTAAATACAAAGAGGTACAACATAATTATAGTACAAAGGTTTTTAACAAACAGATTATTATGAATAAACATGCACACCTGATACTGAATTAACAAAACTAGCATGTCCTTTAAGTTTCTTGATCCTGGTACCAGTGGGTACATCCCACACAGCCACTGAGTTGTCCGTAGCACATGAGTACAGATGGGCACCATCCGGAGAGAAGCACAGCTCCATCACAGCACCCGTGTGGCCTTTCATCACCATCACATTCTCACATTGACCATAGACATTCCATAAGACTAAAAACAGAAAGAACAATAGATGCAGGGTGGTAATGGATTTCTTAATGATTTGTTTGAGTTAACAAACATTACCAACTTATTTTCAAGTAGGTACCAATATCTGTACAATAAAAGCTAATTTAGATAATATACCATTACAACCGAATATACTTACATATTTGTCGGTCGAAACCTCCCGAAGCCAAGTGTTTGCCTTCAGGGTGGAATTTAGACGTGAAGACCTCACCCTGATGGCCTTCCAATAACATTATAGGTGCATACAGGCTTGAAGTGCGAGGCACCTGGAAAATTGACTTGTATAGTTTTGTTTTCACATTCTTCAGGAAAATATTTATCAGAAAACTGGGAACAACTTACAGATGAAGTAACTACTGCTTTCTCTCGAGTGCCGACAACGGAAATCTCAGTGCGTGTGCGTTTTGATGGGACTACGGACAAATCATCTGCTTTTCGTTTTGTTTCTATTTCAGGCATTTTTGTAGTTTTAATTGAAATACTTAATTTATTTATAACCTACAATGTTATTGTTGTGTCGCTAGTTTACGGTATAGTCAGGTATAGTTTTTTTTTTTTGTTATTTTCCCGTAATGTGCGCTGTAGTCTATGGTTTTGGATAAAGGACTTGAGAAGACGTTTCCGAAAAATAAATTAATAAATTAAAAAACACGCCTGCCTTGTCAAAATTGTACAAACATTCAACTAAAAAATTAAAAACAAGCTAAATATGCCCAAAAGTGGAAAACTGAAAACCAATTTATCTTCAGCGAAGTCGGGTGACCTGTCAAGAACTGTTCCAAGGAACCGTCCCCCGACCCGACTGCAATGAAAAGATTGGTTTTCATTTTTCTACTTTTGTGCATATTTACAATGTTTTTAATTTTTTAGTTCAATGTTTGTAATTCAGTTTTTGACAAGGCAGGCGTGTTTTTTAATTTATTTTTTATTTCATACCTTTTATTGATAAAACGATATTTTTGCAAACGCACAAGTGCCACGAAAGATTACTTATTTTTTTAGGAATACAATATCACGGAAATATAACGTGAAATTATTTTTATTTTGTTTTTTTATTTGTGATTAAGATCTCTGAGGCGATTTAGTTCTTGCCTGTTATATATTATTGTTATGTACTAAGCAAGCTCTAGAAGATAATAGTAAACGTAGTCAATTTTTTTATGAAAAATAAAAAAGTTTTTTTTTTATTTTTAGCAACCTATGTTACCATGGATAACGCAACGCTTCTAACGATACCACATATTTTGATATTGGTTAAGCCGTTTAGAAGTTATAGTGGAATAAAGAAACTCACAAACATACATGAAGCCTGAAAACATAACACTCCTTTTTTGGGCAGTCGTGTAAAAATACAACACATTAAAAGGCTGTAAATAAGTAAAAACCTTTAAAAAAAACCGGACAAGTGCGAGTTGAACTCGCATGGGGTTGGATCTAGTATCGTTTGGTAGGAGTTGGGGGGTAAAAGGGGCTAAAGTTGGTAGAGGTTGAGTCCCCGATTATAACGCTACCACTCTCGGGGCGGGAAGGATCTCGACGTCATGCGACAGCGGCGCGCAAGCGGTTTTAATCAAATATACAAACGAATTTTGGCAGTGACAGGTTGGTGTTGTCAATTTTCTTGTTATAAATTACCCGATACTTAACTAATTCTTTAAGTCCACGAAATATTCGTTTCTATTCTTGCAGGTTAGCGTAACGCTATTAGATAACCTGCTAAGTGAGTGAGCCAACTAACCTGCCAGATTTCAAATTTCTACTAACATTTATTTTATCATCTTATATTTCAGGTGTGAGTCTAGGACTAATTTCAAAAATAGTTAAGGAAGGGCACGCAGCAGAAGAAACTGGTACAAAAAATCGGACACCAGGCAAGGAGAGAAAACGTAAAAGTGGATTTGTGCATGTTGATGATTTTGACATTGGAGTTATACGGAGGAAAGTACATGAATTTTATTCTTCTAAAAAGGAGGTCCCTACTGTTAAAAAGCTTCTAGAGGTCTTAAAGACAGAAATAAATTACACAGGACAGCGAGAGAGTCTGCGAAAGCTGCTTCACAAGGTGGGATTTCGTTTTAAAAAATCTCAATCCAATCGGAAGGTTCATAAGGAGCGTAATGCAATATCAGCTTGGAGAGCTAAGTACTTGCATGCAGTGGACAAAAATAACAAATCTCCCCAGCCCTGGCCCATAATTTATTTAGATGAGACCTATATTCACTCTTCGCATACCTACATCGGGTACATGTTGGCAAGGAGAGGGTGAAGACGGAGTATTGGAGCCTGTATCGAAAGGGCAAAGATATATTATTGTTCATGCGGGAGTAGTGATGGGCGGAGGATAAATTCTCGGAAGATAATTACTCGAGTATTTATCAGAAATGGATAAATACTCGTTTTCAACCATTTTTATCGGATATTTACTCAAAATGATTGATATTTATATTTTTTGCGAATCGGATGGTTATTTTTTTTAATTTAATGACTAGTATTGTTATTTGGGCTTTCCAAAATACTACACTTCTACATTATTACTTTTGATGTCAAAATAAAGCAACGTGGTTCTCACTTCACCCTATCCCGGCCACCTTTTGTCCCGTTTCTTTTGTTTTGCTTATCTTACCCTCCACCCCCGAGCCGCATAGTCTGTGCAGTGCCCAGGTTTGCGTCATAAAGAACGCACGCGCGTGTAAGTTTTACAACACCATAATATCTACGAGCTTGTTTATTATTTTTGAAGTTGCGTTAAAACGTTTTAAGGTAAGTTTACTAATTTTAATTGTGCTAATCCAAATGGTTACTTGGGTAGTGTTATAGTGATTAATAACCTATTTTTATTGTTAATCACCTTTATAAAAATGCTTTTACAAACTCTTACCAATATGTAACTTGCCTTATTCCCGATGAGCTAGAAACTTGTAACTTCGAACATAGCTTAGAACTAGATGCCAATACAATTTACAGTTGTGTCAATCAGTGTAGACTGTTGCATGTTTATTTTTCAGCTTGTTAACTTAATGTTTCGTTGTTTTAGGTATCATGGGAAGACCAAAAAATGAACGTGTTTGGAAACATTTTCGCATTTTTGATTCCAAATCTGTTCAATGCAATTATTGCGACAAAAAATATAAAATCGGAAACGTAAACAGGATGTGTACACATTTAATAAAATGCTTTAAGTGCCCAGAAACTATTCGAGCAGAAATGAAGAAAAATAACTTGAGTGCAAAACAAATGCCGTTGCAAACAAGATCAATAAATGTGCCACCAGTGGACAATCCGTCTTGTGATCTTAATAGCGAAGCACCAAGTAAACATAGTAATAAGTCAAATATGAGCATCGAGAGCCAGAATATGCCTTCCACAAGTTTTTCTTCAGGTGTTGATCAATCTACCCTCGCTGAAAAGTTTGCCAGAGCTATAATTGTATCAGGAGCTCCGCTGTCACTGATGGAACATCCTCTTTGGATAGAATTTTTTGGTTATCTTCAGCCATCGTTTAAGTTGCCTTCCAGAAAAGCCCTATCGACCAAATATTTGAATAAAATATACAAAGAAATAAAGAAAGAAGTGAGGGAAGAACTTGCTACCGTTAACTATATGCACCTTCAGTTGGACGGATGGAGTAATATAAACAACGAAGGTGTTATTAATTTTATTATTTCAAAACCAGAAACATTCTTTGTTGAGAGCTTAAACACTGAACAGAATCGCCACACAAGTGAATATCTCCGGGAAGAAACTTTAAAAGTCATGAGAACATACGGCGAAGAAAAGTTTGTTGTTGTTATTGGTGACAACGCTAGAAACATACAAAAGGCTTTTCAATTAGTAAAAGAAGTACAACCATATGTTGTGCCTCTAAACTGCGCAGCACACACTATTAATTTGCTAGTTCATGATGTACTGAAATGTGAAGGTTTCAACAATTTAATTAAACTCTGCATAGATATAATAAAATCTATAAAAAAATCGCAAGTACTGGGATCAAAGCTACAGCAAATCGTGAAACTAAAGAAATCAGGAAAAAATTAAAGCTGCCGTGCTGCACAAGATGGGGCAGTTACCTTACATCACTAAGGAGTTTGAAAAATACAAAAGCCGCTCTCCTAGCTTTAGCTATAGAAGAAAATACCGTCATGTCAAATGACACAAAAGCAGCTTTGCTTGATGATAATTTTTGGAATTACGTAGATCAATGTATATCTGTACTTGAACCAATAACAGAACCTATCTTTCAACTAGAGTCTAACAAATGCAATGTCCATGCAGTGTTTATGATCTTCAAGGATATGAAATCTAAAATGAGCTTCATTTTACCTAGTATTACGATTCTTGAAAATGAAGCCAAGAATCAAATTCTCTCAGCAGTGGCCAAAAGGATGAAAGACTGCGTAAAGCCTTTACATTTATCCGCTTATCTACTTGATCCAAATACTCAAGGTATGGAGTTAAATCAAGACGAAGAACTGGAAGCAATGGATTTTGTTTACGAAATGGCAGGTTTGTTGAATGTGGAAATAATGCCAGAATTAGCAGCATATAAGGCCAAGGAAGGTTTTTGGCGAAAACCTTTTATTTGGCAGAACATTAACGAAATAAGCCCCTTAACCTGGTGGAAAGGAATATGTTCTTCGACAAAGTTAAATAAAATTGCAGTGCGTATTCTTTCAGCACCGTGTACTTCTGCGGCAACAGAACGGTCTTTTAGTACACACGCAAACATTCACAATAAAAAAAGAAATCGTCTGACCACAGAAAACGCGGCAAAAATTACATTCATCAAATATAATTGGAATATTTTTAACAAAATCCAAGAGAGTGCAGACAGCGACGGTGACGACGAAGACTTTCCATCACCATGTCCAGTACAGACAGATACTGATGAAGAATCAGTGGATTTAAGAGAATCGAGAAGTGAGTTCCAGTTTGTAAATTGCTTTTCTGAGAATGATGAACAAGCGTCTAATAGTGATAGTAGTTAATTTAAGAAAATATCAGTAATTGGCAAAATATTCATAAGTGTAGTGAAGCCATTGTTATTATAATATTGTGTTATTGTTAAAGTGATTAAAGTAACGCACTAATCTATATTTTCATATTATATTGACATCGTTTGACGAAAAAGATTATGATTGTATGGGTATATTGTTATTTTAGTATTATTCTCTACTTATTATGTAATTTTCTTATTTTAATAATAATGATTTATATAACTAATTTTGTGATTAATAACTTTATCTAACAGTGCTTGACGAAAATATTCATGATTGAGTATTACAGGCTCTTTGTTATTATTAAAGTGATTAATAAAGCATGGTACAAATCTATATTTTCAGATTTTCATTTATTTCAATCCTTTTGCTTGTAAAATAACAAAATTTACGTTAAATAACGTAACTAAAACTGAAGGTAGTATTTATCCGCTTTTTGGATAAATACTCAAGTAAAAACGGACATTTATTGAGTATTTATCCATTTTGAGTATTTATCCGGATAAAATCCCAACACTATGCGGGAGGAGATACTGGATTTGTTACAAATGCACTACTTGTTTAATAGCTTTCGGCATATTTAACTTTATAAATTCAGCTTTTCAGTTTTGTCGTGATATTCACGACAAAACAACCAGAGAACCCGAATGTAGTAGACACTGACAATCGAATGACATTTCAACATCACGGCCGTCGTTCCAATTTTCGCCATTTCACAGATAAGTTGGTAGGAGTGTACATCTCGATGACTCATGCTCGTACTGGCAACATTGTTCACATATGTTCTTGACATTGACTTGACAGTGCTTTTTTGGAATTGTCAATTGATTTGTTATATCATTTTGGAAAAGGAAAAGCGAAGGAAAAGTGAACTTAAACAGAATTATGACATAAACTGGAAAATTTTAGTAAATCCACGCAATGCAGAAGCTGGAACTAACGCTAGCTATAATAAAACCACATGCGGTATCGAACCCAGTAGTGCGATCTTTCATCAGAAATATTTTGAAGAATAAGTTCATTATTGTGAAAACGAAAAGGGTTACTTTGGACTCGGATACGGCTTGTAGATTTTATGAGGAACATGTAGGCAAATTCTTCTATAACCGCCTTACTACCTTTATGACAAGGTGAGTATTTTCATTTATAATAAAAAAGAAATAGGCAAAATATTACGTACCTTACTGATTCATTGGTCTGGCTGTGATGCCCGGGGTGAGCAGATTTATTGGGTTTTATACTAGAAATTTCTCAGCCTGGAGACTAGTCCAGTCACTTGTGCACATGGCAATATAATGCATGGGCCACCTCATCTCTTACAACATAGCAAAATGTGGGTGTACACCTCTGTATACCTCTTAGGGAATACATGTGTGAATTACGTTGATAATGTTAGTAAATACCTGCACCTACCTGTTAGTATGCCTTACATAGGTAACCAGCCAGCACCATTATTCTTCCTTAGTTTCTTGACGTCTTTTATTTCAGTGGCTGCATAGACCTGCATGTCCTGGGACACATCCATGCCATTCAACTTTGGAGGCGGTTCCTAGGACCTACCAGCGTGTACAAGGGACAGTTCCAGGACCCATACTGTTTAAGAGGCATGTTTGGAATATCAGACACTAGAAATGTAGCACATGGATCAGGTAAAGTGACAGTTTACAAATTATAACTTTAAAACAAATATTTCTGATTGTGGCAATGCTTGAGGGAAGTCTACATCCAGCAGTGTTTTGGCTGATGATAAATAATTTCCTAAGTGAAGAAATGCAAAATACTTATGCAGGCAATAATTTATAAGTTTGTCTCATAATCAACCTATAATGTTCCCACTGGTGGGACACAGGCCTCTAGGTGAATGGGAGTAGACCTAATCCAAGATTTGTCCAGTGCTGGTTGGTGGATAAGTAAGATAACTTTGTGTGATTGCTATGCAGCCTAGACTACAGCTGCATCTGACTAGGGTAATAATGTAACATAGAGACTTTGCTATTTCAGATTCTCAAGACGCTGCTGAAAGGGAGATTAAGTTCTTTTTTCCAGAATTCTCCTTCTATCACTGGCGTTTAGATGACGAGGAATGGTTCAGAAAGGGCCCAATCGTGTTCAATGACCACTTCTTCCAACATGTTAAGAAACTGGCTTAAGTTGGGCAATGTTGTCTTGATGTATAAATTCAACTATATAATAAAAGTAGATAGCTGTGACTCTGTGATATGATTGTATGGGAACTGAGCATGCAGCATCATTTATGATTCAAAAGCTCAACACAAATGGAGCATTAATTTATAAAATGGTTGCTGAATGTTATCAATATAGTAGGTATTGCTGGCAATAAATAGGTTGCATTAAGAAAAACTGCATAGTCAGAAACAGAATGTGTTATATCTCTTGTTTAAACATGGTAATTTAGGTAGGTTTGGTTCGTTATCCTATTGACCGTCACGTCAAAAAAGTGCCCTCGGCGCCAAACTACGAATTATTCCTTAAAATCTGTTATGTAGTTGTGACTGTGGCGTGCTGGGCACATTTTGGTCTGTCATCTATACATGACTGTGGCAGTCAAAAGGTTAAGTAGCCTCTTCGTTCATTGAAACCTTAGGCACCTGCCCCACCGCCGGCGATTAACAAGAAGCGAATAGAGCTAGCAACTAAAAACGAGTTGGCGAGCAACGAGTGCGCGACGACGAGTAATTACTTACTGGTTTATGTATGAACTAAGTGTTAGTCTCTCAGCGAGTGTTCTGCTAGCCGAGCGTGTACTCTGATAGCTTTTGTCGCTGCGACAAACTAGTGGAGAGAGAATTCTCGCTGGCATGCGGCACTGTGAAACAGTCAATAATATAATTATGTATCTCATAATTACACGAAACCTACAATCTTTTGTTTGTTTGTTGAGCGAGATAATTATCTTTCTCGTCGGCGTTGGGACAGGTGCCTAGTGGCCTATTTCACCACCAGAGTCCCGATTAATTTATCTTATGAAGCAGTCTTGCAAATATGTATCAAACAGATGTGGTAGGTATAGAATAGCTTAGTAATTCTGTTTTTAATTTGTTTGTTTAATAAACTTAATTTGTAATGTTCTGTGATAATATAAACTAGCCATGAATATGATTGATGGAAAAAGAAGTAACTTTATTATTGTTTATTCCCGAGACGTCTTCAGGATCTAGACTAGTGTGAGCAGGACAGTCTGCTACTACCAATGAATTAATTCGGCCGTACGCAGTCGTTGTTGGCCATATAATGGTGTATGTTACTCCAGTAGGAAAGTCGCTCCTAGAGTGATATGATTCTAACGTATAATTAGTGCGTAATCTGCTGTGAATGTGCGCCACATAAAAAAACTGTGCGCTTTGTCATTTTGGAAAAAAAACCGATTCCTGCTGGAGGAACGTTGTTCCAGCAGGAAGATTCTATACGAATGATCGGAGAGAAATATTGTGCAAAGGCAGAGAGCTTGTTTGTGCAAAAATGTGCGCCGAAAATGTAATTTGTACGTCTTCAGGTTTTGAGATATTGCAACTCCTGCTGGAGTAATGTTTTGCAGAATCGTGTATCTTTAAAACCATTGTATGTGCGCCTGTAGAATAAACTTACAAGAGTAGCTCTTTATTTGTGACAACTAGATTTAAGAAAATATTTATAATTTTCAAGTAATCGCGCTTTTTTGAAAACCCGAAAAAATATTGCAGCGCCTAATCGTATAAGCTCGCTGAAAACTGTTTTCGGTCATTCATGACCACCATAAAACGAAAAACCTTGAATAACCATAAGTTTCAACAGTGTACATGCATGCGTTATTGAATAGGTACCTAATATTGCTAACGATGGTGTCTTATCTTTGACGGCAAAATACAAGAAACCGGCTCAACCTAAGATGTGTATATACCGAAAATTATAGTGCGTTTAGCCAAAAGTAAGTAAGGTCATCGATATGTACGAATCCGTCGCTTTTTTGTAGTCATTCGAATTTTGTCGTATATAAGGGTTCCGCAGTTGGGAAGTTGTGATGGTTCCTTACCCGTGGTCCCTCCCGTAGTCCCTGGAAGGCATCACGGGTATTTTTTTTTTACCCGTGGTCCCGTCGAGAAATACAATGCAATTAAAGTGGTAGTCCCTCCTGTAGTTCCTGGAAGGTACCGTCCCTCCGAAAAATACAATGCTGACGAATTAAAATTTTACTAAAGTCAAGTTATAATAGTCCTTTGACTGTATTATAACTTGACTTTGGTACAACTTGGATGCACAAACAATATTGCCGAACGATTTCACTCAAAGAATAACAAAGCTATCAATAAAAATACGATTAACATAATGCGGCTATTAAATAAAGTAAAATACGTATAAAAAGAAATGCATTTTTTTAAATAATGCCTTTGACTGTATTTTAACTGACTTCGTTACAATTTTAATTCGGCTGCATTGTATTTTTCGATTGATCATTAGAACTATCCTGCGATGTCAAAAAAGGTGAAATTAAATGTCACTTTGTGTAGAAAGAGCTGTGTCTATTCAGCCTGCAGCAGGAAATGCAATATCTCGAAAACCTGAAGACGCATATATTATATTTTTGGCGCAATTTTTGCACAAATATAAGCTCTACCCATGCACGATATCTCTCTCCGAACATTCGTTTAGAATTTTCCTGCTGGTTTCCTGCTGGAACAACGTTACTCCACCAGGAAACGTTTTTTCCAAAACGACAAATCGCACAATTTTTTTATGTAGCCTGCACATTACGCACTAATTATATGTTCCACTCATATCTCTCTAGGAGCCACTTTCCAGCTGGACATAAATAATGATGGCAAAATGTCATCTTGTCAAGTCTGGAAATATAGTTCTATTTTATACCTTTTTCAGTTTTCTTGTAGCAATTCAAAGAAATGGACCAATATCACAAATAATTGTTGTAATCAAATCACCAAAAAAAAAAGTCATAGAAACACTGTAAATCATAAAACCGTATCTAATTATATTAGTTATAACAACGAATAACATACAATAGGTAATATAATTAATACTAACATACGATACCGTCGGATTAACTTAACTGAGCGACCTCACGATAATTTCGAGACATTATACAACAGACATAACATACAATTTAGATTTGGCTCTGACGGAATCTGACACTGGGCTGTGCAGTCAGGGCTATGAATATTAGAACAAGCAGGGAATATAAACTATACACCTCTTATTTGATTCTATGTTCTTTCAGAAATGGATTTTTCTAATAATTTTGATTTTTATTTGCGGTTGTGAACATACATCAATTAACAACTAAGTGTAGACATAATTTCTATTGCTATAATTTTTTTCTTAATAAAAAAAAATATTACATACAACACAGAAACTGCTTAATTACTTACCTAGCTGTTTTACATTAAACACAAAGTTTGTTTTTAGGTATTTACAAATCTGACTGCACTATAGTACCCTGTTCTGTTCTGTTGATCACCACAAATTTACAAGAAGTAACTCTGAGCAAGCCCCGGCGACTCACTCTCCTATTTTTACAAACACCTTGGGCCGGGAAAATACTTTGATTCCTTCCTCAAGCTTTGCTAACTGTTTTTCTAGCTCCATTTTTCTGTTACGCATTTTAAGCGTGTCTGTTTTTACTGGCAATTTGTTCAGTTCACTTACTAACTCTGCAAAACCTGAAAATTTCGAATGTCAAAATTACAAAGACAGTCCCCCAAAACGTGAAATGTGATTGAGGTGGGACAGGCTATACAAATATCTCAAAAAAAAAAAGTACCCTAACGGTGAACCAGTGTGAACCGGCGCCCACTTATTTAGATAGGAACTTGTCGGCGCTCGTTGGCGACTTTTTGCGCTGATTGGGCCACCATTGACAACCAGCGCTTGTCAGCGCCAACAAATGCTGGCACATTGTCGCCGGTTACCAGCTTTCTACATGAAACTAACATAGTTTTTAATACCATCTATTCAAATGTATGGGGTATGAATGATGGGGTGTTGTATCCAAAAGAGGTGAGTAGAAATGCAATGCTGTTACTTCTACAAGTTACCAACAAGGCTACTAAGGTTCCATATAAATATGATGTAGTTTTGAAGTAAAGTGTCTTACTATTCCTAAGCATTCGTAGTGTCTCCTTGCGCTCGGTGTCCGGCAGTGTGACGTGTCCGTGCGGACACATGGAGTGGTCATCGTCGGCCCTGACGCCCTCTGCTTCCTTCGGCCCTTGTTCCTTGCGCTCACGTAGGTATTTAGGTACCACGCCCTTCTGGTAACCTGCAAGTAACAAATGGTATGTAAATCAAAATGTAATGGTATCAGATTTTGAAAAAAAAAAAAAAACAATTATAACTAAGAGCAAACAGTTTAGGCAAGATAAAAGAAATGAAATCTTTTATTTCCAGATATAAATCCACATACAACTTTCAACTTACAAAGAGTAAGCAATTATTCATTACCAGCTGCTTATTACCATCATCAATCAAATGTATTCACTAAGTAACTGGGGACTGTCTGGCTCATCATCCCACTGCTGGGTAATGCCCATGGAGATGGGAGGCCCATGACTCATAGGGAGGGGGGGGGGACGACGACGACAGACCCATGACTTCCAACAATATTGGGATAATGTAGACCTTTTGTGGGCTCAGTTTGCAGTCTGATTGTGGCAGTTGAAAAGTTGAATGTTCCTGGTATAGATATGTGTACAAATTATATTAACCTGATGGTAAGTAGGGGTCACGGGTGTCTTTTCTCTCTAAAATGGCATTTAACCGGCTGCGATTTCTGTCAATGTCTATTAGATCATCACCAGCCCGGCGGGGAGCCTGCGACGGAGGGGGACTTCTGTGAAGTCCGGTGTCTCCACTGGCCTTCAAATTAGCTTCAGAATCATCATTCTCTTTCTTAGGATATAACATGGTTAACTTTGTGCTGTCAGCCAGTTTCTGTGAAAGATTAGACTCAATGGTTTGACATGCAATATCTCTGAGACGACCTGATGACTCTGTTGACTTTACTTCCTCATCAGCACAGTCTTCCACTACTTTCTGTCTCAACTCTTTTCTTTTGAGAAACTCTGCCATGTCGCCTTTTTTGATCCTTATGTCGGTCACTTTTTTGCGAGTGCTGGTAGAGCTTGTCTTTGCCACGTTGAGTGCGATCTTCCCACTCTTGTTAGAAGGTGAAGACTTGACTTGGCCGAGGGAGCTCCCGGTCGCGACGGGGTTGGTCAACCGAGGCGGGTGGACATTTTTCGTGTTATATTTTGGTTCTTTAGGAGATTTCTGACTTTGAATGTATTTTAGTTGTTTCATATTTTCTCTGATGAAGTTCTTTTTTTGTTCTTTCTCTAAAAAATAATTTGACATCTTAAAAGCAGTAAAGTCATTTGCACAACACACACTGAAGTAATGAGTCGTGCAAACTTGAAATACACGCGATTAGATGTTATTGTAGGAAAAAAAATACAAGTTATACATGCACTAGTAAACAGTAAGAGCATAGCCTGAAGATACAGCTATCAATTCAAACTTGTACTGTTGGCTGATAGCCATGACAGTTGTGTAAAAGAAGCGGAAGTCACTCAGTTATTTCCGTAATTTCTTAGAAGTAACATTGCCGACGTCACAACAAATAAAACTGATGGCCATGACAACAGCTATTTATTTAGAGTAAAATCAAATGTAACGGAACTACTTACTTGGTTCGGGGAAGATACCCTTCAAAGTATACATTGCTAGTATCAAACGTTAACAAAATCTAAACAAAGAAAATATACACTCATTATTTAGCGTTCGATATAAAGCACACTTTTATCTAATTGATGTAAATGTTCATCTTTCTGTACTATGTATATTTTCAAGATAAAAATAATTCAATAATTTTTTGTAATTTGCGCTCGGTTTTTGTCACTTTTTCAAACAACTGTCATTATTATTGTCTATGGTTGAGTTTTGTTTCTGGCCACTTTTTGTTTTCATTTACAACTTGATATTTAAAAATAACAATAACAACATCCAATAAAGTCAAAACTAAAATAAAATGACTGACACTGGCTTATTGATATTTACCTTGGTGAATAATCCCTTAGCTATCAATAAACCACACATCAGTGATCAGATAAAGTATGATAAATATTTATATGATGAATTGTTTTTAATAAAAGGCTGAACCAAGTAACAAACAAACCCAGCAGTAAGTACTTCAAAGGTTAATGTAATATGATGTAAGATTTTGTTAACGAGAGTGGCGGGTAGTGTGGACTACCACGCTGCCCGCCACTTTCGTAAACACGCCCACTCCGCTTGCTGTTCCGGCTTCCGCTCTCATCACTAGATGATAGCGGAGCAGCAAGCGGAGCAGGTATCGAATTGTGATCAATCACAGAAACTTCGAGTGTCACCTTCCTTTCTCCACCTCCGACTTCTCAGGTTCAGGAATTTAAGTATGTTCTTCTTAGTATTATGAATTTATGACTCAAATGTCCAAAAAGTTTTTTCAAATAAAACAAATTGAATAGACATAGATAGAAAAATAAAACTTTTTAATTTGAATTCTGACAACTTCAATACGGCGACATTGCAATAATCATTTCCTATTATTTCGAAAGCTGTTTACATTTTTGATATTTTTCATTTTGGCGAAAGAATCATTATTTTACTTCTAACGTAACGACTAGAAATTTCAGGCCAATCATGACTAATTTGACACCATCATATAATAAATATAAAATTTCCCGAAGGGGACGCAAGCTCCAAGTATCAGATGACCAAAGGACCCTGGTCGCTTTGCCAAGGGATGTTCCTGAACGGACATGGTAATTTTTATACTTTACTTACCTACTGTTAGTTGAACTGGCAAGACCAGACTCAGAAAATGGTCTAAAACTGCTTGGAACATTAGGTATGCACTTTGTGGTCTCAATCTCATCAGATTGCACATGTAATTAAACTCAACTTATAATCACGACGTGGCTCTTCCAATCTGTTATAGGCATGAGAGATGGCTCACCCTACAGATAGGCAGCGCGCCAATTTATGTCGTCTGTAACTTTGAACGTTAGGTATAGGCTGCTTTTTCTCCAAATAAATTGTCTATTTATAGTCGTACTATGAAACAGGGCGGAAATCCTTCAAAAAGAAGAAAACGACCTGTTTGTGTTTGATATCAGAGAGGAGATCGTGGAGGCTGCCCTACAGATTGGCTACAAAGAATACATGGAGAAGCAAACCGCCGTGTTTACTGTGCACTGCGTGACCGAGGCCTGGTTGAAGCTTATCAATTGGTAATATATAACGGGGTTTAAATAGGTTCTTATTTTCTTTGATCCCTGTACGGAGCACTTGTTCAACCATAGACTATAAATCTGTTGTGAGTGTCTGAGGAAAAGTTACGAAGAGTGTGAGTTTTGGAGTTTGTTGTAGGTACTTAAGATTTTTAAATGACCTCGACCCCTTTCTGGTTCATGCAATTATTTCTCTTTCTAACTGTTTGGGTTCGGTTTAAAATAACCAAACTGTTCCATAGGCACTTCTACCGTCACGATCCTGGCGAGGAAACCAGCGCGTATCCACCCTGTTACATCCCTAAACGCGAGGAGTCTTGGATTCCCGATGAAAGGCCCGACCCTTCCCCTAAAGACACTTGGGGAAAGCACAGTCTGCACGTGGTGGAAGACACGCCAGATGTCGTCTTGCAGAAGTGGCCTAGCTCTTCCTCTTTGGATCTACCAGTCGTTGAAGAAATACCTTCGGAGTATTGGTAAATAGTTTATAATTAATATTAAACTTTTATTAAACTAATAGTTGATAGTTTATTGTAAGGACTATTTATTGCAACGAGGCAAGAAATGGGATGTCTCATGGGCGACTTCAATCAGTGTTTTTATCAGATTTGAAATATAAGCTTAGGGATTTTTATCACACACATTCTACGTCGAACGAATTGGAAACACTAGATTCTAGAAACTGTCGTTCAGTAAATGCCTTTGTGACTGATGTGTTGTTGTCGACCTAGGGATATAATAGTAGATATTATGCACTAGCTTTTACCCGCCGCTTCGCCCGCGTCGATGCAGTAAAATACCCCACGGGAACGTACGATTAAAAAGAATTACCCTATCTGTGTGCCTTTCATCCAAATCCGTTTGGCCGTTTTTGCGCCAATCTGGAACATACCTACATCCAGACAAACAGACAAACGGACAAAAGTTAAAAAAAAATATTTTCGATATCAGACTCGTTCCCACACCTCGTAGCAATTACTTTTTCAAAAACCTGTAATGTTGGTACAAGCTTTGACTTCGTTACTATTTCAATCACCACCGAAACTAGACGCATGACGACATCGCGGCGGGCCGAGACGAAGATGGCGGGATGAGCTCGAATCCTACTGAAGGGATTGGCAAAAGACTAGCAAAAGACAGAATTGTGTGAAAAGAGAGAGATGGCCTTGCCATGCAGCGCGTGCAGCGGGACAATACGCGCTAGTTAGATTATATAAGAACCATTTTACTATATTATATGTACAGATGGTAGTTCTACGTAGGTTTTGTCACATAGCGGTATCCCAACGACGAAAAAGCTTAGGATTTACTTAAAATTTATTAGTTAATAAACAAATGTGTCCCTTTAATGAAGGTTCCCTGGCAAGATCAACGTGCCATCCTTCATGCGGCGGCCTGTTAAGAAAGGCTTCGAGGTAAGTCTAGAACATTGTTTGTACCTATACTAGACGTTCAGTACAAATAGTACAATTTCTCAAAGTGCAGTGAAGTGACTATTTATTTTCACTTCGTCTTCCTCTTCTATAAAATATTTTCGCATCTGTAAAAATGCTACCTACATGCTAGGATATATTTCTATTAGCGTTCTTACCCGCGTCCTAACCAAAAGGATCGTTCGCGCAAATAGGCGATCGTCGCGATCATTTTGTTCGGCGAACCCGCGTGGTCGCGTCGATAGATTTTCCGAACAAATGGGTGACATATGAACGCGAGGATCTCTTATGCGCGCGACGATCGCGTTGGAAAGGACGTGGCGATAGGGTGCACTTAGACCGCGGTCGATCGACGACATTGGTAGGTAGGTCACATAATATTTTGTGTAGACCGGTATTCAACTGCATCCAGTTAGACTAGATGCCGTACCAACATAATTGGGAAAAGGCCGGGCAGATGATGACGGTCGACACAAACTGTGTTTTAACATAACCATTACTTTCAACCTCTCTTTTGTTAACTTTTCTGGATCAAGCCTCCTCCATATGAAGTTTCCCAGTACCTAAGATTGCGGTTTTATACACATCAAAGTGTCTAGTGATCACGGTATTTCTGGCTCTATTGAAATTTGATAAAAATGTCTATTTAGTTAGATAGATTAAATAAAATGTTTTCCTATGTGTACATCGACGAAGTACTCTCTGTTTTTGCATTAAATTAATAAAGACTTCGCGATTTTTGCTTATGCTGAATTTGTCACCTAACATTAAAATGTAAAAAAAATAAAATAAAATAACAGTTTTTATTGCGTAAAATAAACAATTAGTAGTCCGTATTTCCGCCGTTAACGCGTATAACACAATCGCAGCGATTCGGCATACTCAATCAATATGAGTTCATCCAAATCACGTTGCGGAATGGCGGAAAATTTTCTGGTGTGTACGGCATCCATATTTGGCAGAGCTCTTTTTTGAAGCATATCCCATGCGTGCTCAATGGGATACAAGTCTGGCGATTGAGCAGGCTATAGTGGGACGTTGATATTAACTGCGGCAAGTGTGTTTGCAACGACTCTGGCAGTATGTGGACGTGCATTATCATGCATAACCATGGCAGAAATGAAGCACCAAATTGGGTCCGCAAAGGAATGACAAGGAATGACAAAATCGTTTCAGCGTAAATCTGTGCATTGAGATTGCCTCTGATCCAAATCAGAATACCCGCCCATATCATGAATGTTTCATAGACTTCCTGGCATGATTTTAGACATTCTTGGCATCCACCGGTCTTCACCGTGTACGTCTAGTATCTGGCCTCATACCAAAGCGAGATTCGTCAGAAAAACACACAAAACGCCACTCTTGTTCTGTCCAATTTCTGTGTTCACGAGCCCATTGTAAACGGGTCTCTGCGATTGTGGGGCTCAATAGGTGGTACACGCCGTGGTGGCCTTCGGGAACGAAGATTGATTTCATGCAAGTGATTTCTTATGGTTTGATCTCTTATTAACATCCCTGAAGAGCCTCGTTACCAACATCATCGCGGTCATTGTACGATTTCGTCGAGCAGTAATTTGTATGTAACGATCTTGTCTGTGTGTGGTGAAGCGAGCTTGTTCTCCATGTTGCTCTGCTACGCTACCAGTGATGCGGTAACGTGTCCAAAGTCGACTTTTATAACTCTGCTTTTAGTGCCCAGAACGATTGCCACAGCACGTTGCCGAGAACCCACTTCCAACATTCCCACAGCTCTGATAATTTCTTCTCGACCCAAGTGACGTCATTTCTCCATAATAACGTTCTGTTGTATTGATTACACTCAGCAGATTTTTCTTTGATTTGGCGTCAAACCCGTTGCAGGATTGTATAGGAATACGACTTGACAGAAGACCTTCGCCTTTTCAAATGACGAAATTTACTTAAAACTATCCAAAAAATGTAATATTTTTTTTTTTTGTAATTAGCAACAACGTGCTTGATCCCTAGACACTTCTGATGAGTTGTCTCATAATCTCAGCCAGAGATAAGTTAAATAACGTAATCAAAGTCATATATTCAAACTAGGCTGAGAATCAGCACTTTTCGAACGTCAAAATTATTTAACCTCGTAAGGCCCAACCCAAATTTAGGTCGATATATATTTTTATGATTAGATATATAATTTAAATGATTTTAAATAGTGTCTCGGGCCGGAGTGTCAAAATTTTTTTGTCATTAAATTAGGTCGTTGGGCCTTACGAGGTAGACAGTTTCCCAAAACGCCCGCCCTTCACCACTTCCTAGTGGTAGTTAGCTGGGAAGAACTGCCAGAAATATTTACTCCGAGGCCAATAAGACTGGTGCATGGAGCAAAGTGGGAAGCAAACTGAATAGCCATAGCACTATGCGAAGGAACTGCGATGAAATAATCTAGGGAGGTTATTAGAGGCCAAACAAACCTCTAATGTTCAATTTTATGGGGAAGGGTGGGTTGTGGGACTATGTGCAGGACTCGGACAGTGGCAGTCGGGCCACGACGGAGGACCTCAACACCGAGAGCGAAGTGCTGCAGAAGGTCACCGACTACAGCACTGAGGGACTGTCTGGAAAGGTACTACTTCCATTGTTACATTTTTCTTTGATGAAGTGAATGATTTCTGCAGATCGGTATAAAGACGTAGTCTTATGCGATTTTGTACCACTGTAAAGTTGTAAACCTTGTACCGTTTTGTACTATAAACTGTCACCTTGACTTGTCCTGCAATTTTATTGATTACAGCAGGTTTGGATTTTGTGCAGCGCAGCTGTTTGTTGATGCTTAAGGTGTTAGTATTATTTAGATTTCTGTGGTCATGATTTACGTCTTTGCTAATCCTGGGTAATTATTCCTGTCAGGAATCTTCGTCTACGTACGGCGAACTGAAGACCACGACCCCGGTAGACGAAGAGGCCGTACAGGGAGCTCTCCATGGCGCCGGCGACTCCTCGGTCACCGTGCGACCCAAGCGCCGCGAGAAGAGCAAGAGCTTCATCAAGTCATTGTAAGAGATAGAGATATCACCCTATCTATTATTTATTATATTGCATCAGGTGGAATGACTGGTCACTTCACCTAAGTTTCCACGATGAGACTTTTACAGAATAAACCAGCAAGACGTATTCTTAGGTCTACAGGGTCAAATTGTTTTAGTTAGCGAAACTTCGCAGACGTGATGTGTATCGATATCTAAACATGATAAAACAAAAAACCGGGCAAGTGCGAGTTGAGCTGCAGGAGTTGAGCGTCGTGAGGGTTCCGTACAATGAATATGTTCCAACATGTTTTTATCCCAAGAGCAAACTTAATATTGTAGTTGTGTAATCTAAAAGTAAAGAACTATTTTCCGTATTTTTTTTTTCAAAATTTTAGGTTCAGTAGTTTCGGACGTAAATGGTCAATTTTCATCATTTTTTTAAAATAACTTTAAAACCTTTTATTTTAAAATAAAAAAAAATATACATATGACCGTGCAGTACAGTTTGCAAAACTCTTGATTTATATATTCTAATTTACCCCCAAAAGTGACCCTCATACTCAAAATTAATTTATTTACATTACACGCCTTTTTTTTGGTTGGGAAATTAACAAATAACTTCTCCCGTTCTGGGTGGACCGGGAGGGTGTGTCAGACTTTAACTGAATAAAACCCACCCGTGATCCTTCCGTTGCCTGTGTTGCCAGGGGCCTTGGTATCCCTTTCAGATTTTCCCGCGACCCCGGCAGGCATCGGCCCTAGTGGACCCCTACACTTGTGCTGACATCTCTTTGAGGCACGCGTGGAACACAACGCGCCGTCGATCCGGGCCTGGTCCTCATCAGACGGGGAACTACCCATTGCTCACCGTCCGCAAGCCCGCGCCTACGGTGGCCGGAAATCCGCCTGGGATTCCCGACGCCCAGGGCGTCTCCTGCGGTGGCTAGGGGCGTGAGGCACGTGAACTTTGCCTCTCCCTCACCCGTTCCGCCTTCTCCTTCTTGAGCATTACTGCTTCGCAGAAGGACGTGACGGCTTTCCATGCCCTGTTGCTCCGTACCATGGCCTGGCCCAGGGCCAGAGGCGAGAGATCTCCGCCGCCGAGCGCCTCCACGAGGACACAGCGGTGCTTTGCCCAAGCCAGGCAGACCTCCACCGTATGCTCCACCGTGTCCTCCGGGCGATCCACACAATGGTGTCACCATTGTGTGGATCGCCCGGGCGTTTCCTCCCGCCTTATCCGAAACAGGAACCTCCCGAAGCTGCCGTGTCGGGTGTGTACCTGCGTCAGGCAGAAGGTGAGGACGCCGTGGCGCCTCTCTAGCCACTTCTTAAAGAGGGGACTTATCGCAGCAATTGTGGCGTGCCCAGCACTGGGTCCACGTTACACGCCTGTGTCCCAAACACAGGCGTGTAACATTGTGGAATTTACAGGTGCACAAAATTTCAACTTAATCGGTCCAGTATATTCAGAGCAAATCGGCTGTGACGACTGATAGACAGACAGACACATGAGTGATCTTATAATGGTTCTGTTTTTCCTTTTGAGGTGCGGAACCCTAAAAAAATGGTTTGATGATCTTTTTTGAGGTCAACGACCATACGAAGGTAGACTATGAGTTACTTGAAATATCAGTAAATTTTTTTTTTGTTTTATATCGTTCAGATATCGATACCCATCACGTCTGCGGAGTTTAGCTCACTGATTTAATTTGACCCTATGAAGTGAGCCTGTTCCTACTAAAAATGAAAATATGTAGTTTACATCTACGGACTTGGAAGAAGCAAACACAGACTAGCTATGAACGATTTTCTCACTCAAGAAACTTACAAAATATTGTAGGTCCCGTGTAAGTAATTAATAGTTGATCGCTGACTGTTCACACCGCCCGCGCGTACTCATTTGTCGCAGTGACAAGAGTTCCAGATCCAAAAGAGTACTCGCTCAGCGACACTTGCTTGGCGGGCAGAACACTCGCTGAGAGACTCACGCTTGGTACCCTACATACGCATGCCAGTAATCCTTCGTCGCCGTCACGCACTCGCTGCTCGTCGCTAGCCAACTCGTTTTAGTTGCTAGCTCTACTCGCTTCTTGTTAGTCGCCGGCGGTGGGGCAGCCGGTGTATTCTGTAAAATCTCATCGTGAAAACTTAAGTGAAGTGAGCTGACATTCTACATGATACCTAGGGATTGACACTTGACAGCTCACTTCACCTTAATTTACACGGTGAGATTTTTACAGAATCGGTCGGCAGGTGTCCTAAAAGCTGTGCGTTGTCTGCCAGTGACTGAATGAACGAACTTCAGATTTTTATTAATTTAGATTAAGGTACCCATGCAATATAACTATATCGCTTCCTATGTTTGGTTGCAGTAGCAAGTCGAGGGCAACGCTGCCGCCGCTCGACCTGGGGGACTCGCGCTCTCGGATCAGCATCATATCTGACTGCCGCTTGAGAAACCTCAGGTTCGTAATACTTTGAACTAACTTGTTCCCTAACCTTTAAGATAAAATAAAAAGATTCCGACGACGATAAAAAGATTCCGGTGAGATCCTCCTCCTTTTTAACCGACATCGGAGCAGACAATGAAACTCCTCAATAATGGATAATTGTTTGGTGTCTGGCAAGAAATTTCCAAAGACACCGACTTCCGTAACTAAAGTTACTTTGCACTTTGTAAAGTTTTGTTTTTGGAAATGGTTACATTTTATGTAAAAAAGTTTTTTATATTTTCATGTTTTTGAAGTCGGTTCAAAATCGCGCCCCTCCTGTCTCCTCCAAAATGATTTTTGTGTGCGTGTGTCGATTTTACTATGAAGTTGTTTGTTTCGTTTTTTATGATTAACTCGTTCGATTGGTCTAGCTTGCAACTATCTTTGTACCTATGGCTAAGGGACAAACTTGAAACTAATCCTAAAACCCTGAAAACGTGAAAAACATGGGGTGTGACTGTGTCATGGACACGGCCGTGTGTTGTACGTGAATACGTCTCGTAACGGGTAATATTGGTACCATTCGATTGCTATTGAGAAGCCCTTTCCAACCGTATACGATCTCTGTATTTGGATCTGGCTTTTCGACGCGTATAGACCAACATTATATATTTTTTATTTTACACCTTATTATATTCACAGCCACAATTTTACACTAATGTTTTATATATAATCGTTAGATTTTGACGAGAGCCGACGATTGAAACTTGAACGAACGTCGAAGGTTCTCCGAGTCAAAAGTTATACTATATGGAAATCTCGATACGCAGCATAATAACCTCAAAATGGCGGCCCACCCCAATGGGTCACCGAGGCCCCCGCAACACAGGCAACGGAAGGAATACGGGTGGGTTTTAGTCAGTAAGAGTCTGACACACCCTCCCGCTCCACCTAGAGCGGGAGAAGTTATTTGATGATTTCCCACCCAAAAAAAAAAAACTGTATCCCCTGATTTTGTTATCATTCGTTTTTTTTCAATTAGCTCCCTATGGAAGCAGTTTTAAAGGCGTATTCACGTTAAAAATCAGCTATTTTTTCGAATTACCCATGCGAACAAAAAAAAAATATGGTGCAACAGTTTTGTCCGCGATTTTATGGTTTCAGGTTCTCATAGTTGTAAAAGTTGTTAATAATGTCCCCAACTTATGTTATGTATACCTATAATTGTTTTGAATTGTCTCAATCAAATTAATATTGATGCAGATTCAACTTTAACTGTCTGATGGTCACCATAAGCAATTTTAGGTACACACTTAGCAAAAAAGAACGATAACAATAGCGATTGTATCATTAGGTAAGCATGTAATTATTACTTTTGAAATAGTTATAATAGCTTTGAACCAAGAGGCGAGTGAAAATAAAGGGTTGCCATGGGAAAAAGTAGTTGGGTTGCCACGTGCAAAGTAACAATGGGCTCGCTGTCAATAGGCTCACGTTTTATAGTGTGATTTTATTCGAAATGGGGGTAACTTGTATGGGCTGTAAACAAGTGTGAGCTACCGTCCTTTTACGCCATTCTTTCTTTTATGTTGACCTGGGTACTCGGAATAATGCTTTATGTTTTTTGTAAGGGACTTGAATTTGAGTATAAGGACGATGTTTATTTTTTTGTCAAAAATGTTATTTTATGGAGATATTTTTTGATGGCCGGCATGAGATAGCAATATTTTGTAACAAACATTGCATAAGAAACTGCCGCACCTAAATAATATGTAAAAGAGTAAGGTTTATGTAACTTGAATAAAACGCATTCATTGAAGCTTGTAAACTAGATGAATCCAAACCTCTATATTTAACACTAAACTTTAAACACTTGACCTGTATTCGTCCACAAAAGCGAAATGTGTGTTTTCGAGAAGTAAGGCCCGTTGTACACGGCACGGTTTCTTTACGGTATGGCGCACAGTGGAACGAATGTATGGGAGCGGTTGGACGTAGACATGTCCGAAAAATAAGAGTAAAATTATGACAAACTAATGATGCCATCTTATTCGATTACTTAATGCCTTCATAAATTGTGGTGATGAATTTCTTCATAACTCCCATATTTCGGGAGTAATTTGAGAAAATGTGAAATTTTACTATGAAAATGAGTGTATCGAGCTCTCTCCCTCCTGATTCCGGGCTTGTTTCAAGTAGCGGTCTCTAATATCGTAATGCTATTACTAAGAGCTATATTTAATACTAAGACACATAGTGCGCCAAATGTGCACTTTCTGGGATAAAAGGAAATGAAAATTTAAAAAAAAAAACGTTTTTTCCCCATTTGTATTTACTTTAAACCGCAGACAGACTTATTAAGAGGTCTATAAATATATTATATATATACAGAAATATATATTAACAAAAATATTCACAAGAACTGATGAGAGTATGACTTTTAAGTAAGTTGATAATAAATTACCTAGTTTCATTAAAAGTACAATAAATAATTAAGATGTAAGCTCTAATTTACTAAGTTACACATTTTAAAACAATAACATCATTTAATTATCTTCGTCATCATCATCATCATCAATTAATTCAAATTCAGAATCGATGTCCGCTAAATCATTTATGTTAACAAATTCGATATCACTTTTCTCAGAATCCGTAAGCTCATAAAATTCCTTAAAAGAAGATTTTTTTACAAACTTATTTCCTTTTGGACGGATACTTGTAACAAGTGGATCATAAGACAGTAAAAGATTGTGCATAATATCTTCATTGCATGAGATACTGCTATGCTTTCGAGAATGCCCCTCTCTATATTTTCTAAAATCTTTATTTCTAGCCTCAGATGCCTCTTCGGATAGAAAACCAATGGGCACAATTGACATGTTCTGAACTATGTCTGGCCCATGCATTAAAATTTTATGAAGTGAAGAAGGCATATAATACCATGGGTATAACTCCACGTAAAGCTTAGCAGTATCAAAGCAGAACTCTCGGAATTTAGTTACGTTGATCTTCTCTCCTGATGAAATACACTGCAAGATCACACAGATTTTTCTTAAAAGCATAGCATCTATTCCGGTCAGTTCAGCAAATTTAGTGTAGTTTTCAAAAAATCTCCTTGCCGAGTTGCCATTGTTGGTGGATCCACTGCCTTGTTTCACAACATCGAGAAGTAAGCCCGTTTCTCTTCTTACAGCCTCTTGAACTCTTTTCTTCCTGTCATCAACTTGCCTTTTTGCTATATCACCCCTTACTTGCCATGATTTTATGTCTAATTTGTAGGAAATGTGTAATAAGCATTCCATTGAGCGAATCCAAGCGTGAAGGGTGCTTAAGCTATATTTATACATGTCCTCGTTTGCGTGTTTATCTTTGATTAACTCTAAATTATTCATTTCTTTAGGACAAGCCTTGCATATGTCACACACTGAAGCTGCTGTATTGGATATAATGGAATGAATTTTACCATCAATCATTGTCAACAGCAGTTGGTGTTTGACACTAATTCCATCAGTGATGGTGGATGGAGTTAAGGCTTCAATCTCTGCTTCGATTTCAGCCATCTCTCTCTGCACATTTTCTTTGGTTTCCTTTATAAACTTAAACAATATTGGCCGGCAAAATGAAGTGGAAGATGGTCGCTCGTTTTCCCAAATTGTTACACCTTTTGAGACGAGCCGCAGTGGTACAAGACTAATCATAAAATTACTAGCAAGATCGATTTGCTCATCTTCACTCGTCCTTTGATGATAAATGCTTTGGCTAGATGATCCGTCAAAACCCCATTTGCTGGTCAATACGAGCTGTTGATTGGGATCAACAGGGGTTTCTAACGACCTAATAAGTCTACTTGAGGTTAAATCCATCAAGGCTTGTAATTTGATTTTTGCAGAGCTCTCTGTAACTGTGAGATCTTCTTTGGCCGGATAGCACTTAATTTTTTCTTTAACCAACATGTAGTAACTCGGGTATTGAAGAGCTCCTTCTTGAGTGTTGAAATCCCGAAGAGTGTTATAGCGCCATTTCGATAAGTTCATCGATACATAAAGAGCCAATGCCTTCAAAGGGGATATTTCCCGTACCTGAATTGATTTACCTTCAATGAAGGCTTTGATTTTTGAGGCCTCTTCTGGATTCTCCGTCAAGTATTTCATAACATAAGCTGTATCGCTTTGTCCTGCCTTTTGAAGCGCCCTTTCGGCCGAAAACATAATTTCAGCGCTGCTACTGCTGCATGAAAGACTATCTTCAGTGCGTCTTCTTTTTTGCCGGTTACTAAGGTCCTCAAAAGATTTACGAGGACTAGGATGTGTACAAGTTGAAGCATCAGATTTAGCAGGAGAAATTATGGGCTCGATGACGTCACTTATATTTTCTGTAGAAGGTTCCATATTTTCATTCTGTAATTCCGGCCATTGAATTGCAGCCTGTAGCCAAATCTCATGTTTCTTCCGAAACTTATCTGTGCTTCTTCCAGACTGTGTCCATTTTGCATAAATGCGGTAGCAAAATCGACGACACCAGTCTTTTAAACTTGTTTCAGCACTTTCACATAACTGAACACAACTGTTATCTTTTAAAACACTGAACAAATAGTTAAAGTCGCGTAAATCTTTATGTGCGCGTGCGCATAAAGCAACGTGAATATCAAGATTTGTATTAAAATTTGGAAAATACATTGCGAGATTAGCTTGGATACAACGAGGTGTAAATCAACACTGATTTTAAAGTTACTAATAGTGACCTATTTATATAAAATCCAGGTATCCCAGGTATCCTTTGTTAAATATTGCAAGGTAATTAGTTATTGTGATAATTAGTAAATGATGCATGCTAAATTAGTGTATTAAGAGCCATTTAGTAATTAAATAATAGCAATGTTCTTATCAGTAATCATTAGTGCATCAGTTTTATATGTAAACCTTAAGTCCCTAATTATATATCCTAATTAGCTTATATCTTCTCTAATTGGCTGCTCAGAAATGTTATTGTAATAAGGTAAACCTTTAGAAAAACGGTTTTAATCAACAAAATAAACAAAAAATAAAAAAATTGTGTTATAAAATAAACATCACTCTTTATCCCAGAAAGTGCACATTTGGCGCACTATGTGTCTTAGTATTAAATATAGCTCTTAGTATTAGCATTATGATATTAGAGACCGCTACTTGAAACAAGCCCGGAATCAGGAGGGAGAGAGCTCGATACACTCATTTTCATAGTAAAATTTCACATTTTCTCAAATTACTCCCGAAATATGGGAGTTATGAAGAAATTCATCACCACAAGTTATGAAGGCATTAAGTAATCGAATAAGATGGCATCATTAGTTTGGCATAATTTTACTCTTTTTTTTCGGACATGTCTACGTCCAACCGCTCCCATACATTCGTTCCACTGTGTGGCGGGAGCAGCGTGTTAACGCGCCGCGCCGTCGAAACATCGTGTGAGATTGTTTATGCGCGACTGTGACGGCTCGGCGGTGGCGCCGCACAGTGGACTGGAATCGCGACGTAGGTACGTACTTAAGGATTCGTATGTACATTTTTCAAATCTATGTACATTTTTAATACAATATTTTTACCCGACTGCCTCAGATGGAGGGTAATGTTTTTCGAGAGCATGTATGTATGTCTATTTCTTTGGCACGCTCTGTAGCCTAAACGGCTTGATGGATTTTAACATAAGAGGTGTCGTTATATTCGTCTTAATTGTGGGAGTGCCATAGGCTATATATGACATAGCCTATGTCACTCCCAGTATAATAATAATATAATAGCTAGTAATGAGTCAATTTCATATATATACGAGGGTCATTCAATAAATACTTAGCCTACAAAAAGTAAACGAAAATTTTAGAAAAGTGGCAATTTATTTTTCAACAGTCTCCTTTTAGTTCGATACACTTAGCCCAGCGATGCTCCAATTTTTTTAACCCGTCCGAAAAATAGTTTTTGTCAAACTCTGCAAAATAGGCCTCCGTGGCGGCGATGACCTCCTCATTCGATCCATATCTATTCCCGGCGAGTGATTTTTTCAGATTAGGAAACAGAAAGAAGTCACAAGGGGCCAAATCTGGAGAATACGGTGGATGGGGCAACAATTCGTAGCGTAATTCGACCAATTTGGCCATGGCAACGGCAGACGTGTGAACCAGTGCGTTGTCGTGGTGAAACAGCACTTTTTTCTTCGCCAGATGGGGTCGTTTTTTCTTTAATTCGGCGTCGAATCGGCCCAATAAATCGGCACAGTAAAGCCCTGTAATTGTTTTACTCTTCTCGAAGTAATCGATGTAGATCACACCTTGTGAATCCCAGAAAACGGTGGCCATAACTTTTCCGGCCGATTTTACAGTTTTCGCCTTCTTTGGAGCACGTTCCCCGGTCTGGATCCATTGTTTTGATTGCTCCTTGGTCTCTGGTGTGTACCAGTGGATCCAGGTTTCATCGACGGTCACAAAACGACGGAAAAACTCCGCTGGATTCCGCTTAAACAGCGCCAAACACGTCTCCGATGTGGTCTCACGGTTGCGCTTGTTTTCTGGTGTGAGTAAACGCGGCACCCATCGCGCCGACAGCTTTCTCATGCCGAGTTCCTCGTGAAGAATATGATGCACTATTCCTTCTGAAATGCCTACAGTCTCAGCTAGCTCCCGAACCTTCAATCGGCGATCTGCCAATACGAAATCATGGATTTTTTTAATGTTTTCCTCCGTAGCAGCTGTTTTCGGTGCACCTGGACGTGGTTCATCAAAAACCGACGTACGGCCACGTGCAAACTCGTTGAACCAATTCTTGACGGTGGCCATCGATGGAGAAGAGTCACCGTACACAGCATCCAAGCGCTCTTTGATTTCGATGCGCGTTTTCCCTTCCAAAAATAGGAATCGAATCACCGAACGATATTGCTCTTTTTCCATTTTTGTAAAACCGATCGACACGTTCGCTTCCATAAGTTGTCAAATTAAAACAAATGAAGGGATTGGAATGAAAATTTGAAAAAAGAATTAAAAAAGAATGTGCTACACTGTGGTGAAACTCTTTTGAAACTACAGCGCCCTCTGGCGATGAGGCTAGGTACTGATTGAATGCACCTCGTATATAATGAAAATAATGAGTAAAATGTAAAGTCATAGAACAATATTACATATTGAACATATTGTATTTGATATTAATTTCATTTTTGTAATTATCCAATCAGTGTTTTATTCTTAAGCCGCCCTCTACGGTTTCATATCAGCCTACTGTGCGCCGCCGGCGTGCAGTAGTGCCACTGTGTCTGTCAACAAGCTTCCTTAAAGGCTCCTACATACTGGCGCGACTTGTCGCGCGACGCGTCACGTCACAAAGGTACCGCTTGTAGCGCTACACGCGGTGTCTTTGTGTCGCGTCGCGTCGCGCGACAAGTCGCGCCAGTATGTAGGAGCCTTAATGATCCATACAACACTGACGACCGCAGGCACGGTGAATCCTCCCTAGTTTTTCACGGCAAGAAAAACGCGTGTGTACAAAGGGCCTAACACACCGTAGGTATATACAAAGTAGAATCAAGTCGTTGAACCATCGCAAGTCGCGCTCCTTTGTCTTGCACAAAGCGGCTCAATTTGAATGACATGAAACGCTTTGAATTAATCCTCGAGGGGAAAACTAGTTGATAATCAATGCGTTATATTATGAACACGGTTTGTTGATAACGTGGACACTTGTGAACTTTCGATAGGGTTGGCGATTCTGATCTTCGATATTAGTTATTTTTTTATTTGATATTTGTTTTTATTCCTACTGGCGGCCGTTGATCCCGTAATCAGTTGTAGTGACTTGATATTATGAGTTTAGATATTTTTTTTTTTGTGTTTCCTTTTTCGTTATCTTATCACGACAAACACAAATTTCACTGACGTGATAGGTCAAGTCAGTGAAGTTTCGCCAGCTAATGTAATTAGACCCAGTATTGAAGTATCGCCACTCGTGACGGCTAGCTAGCTAGCTTTCTAGTTTGACGCACTCCTTCTTATCTCGTTTCCTGTTTTCCAAGGGGTATCGTGTTAACCAGTAACTGGGTTGTGTAGGTCAGATAGGCAGTCGTTTCATTTAAAATACTGGTATTCATTTTCACCCGGTTAGACTCGAAGCCGACCCTAACATAGTTGGGAAAAGGCTAGGCAGATATATTTTTTAATTTAGAAAACCCGTGTTTTCAAGTCAATGATGTGATTTGAAAGTCTGTCCCAATTCGCTTGTGTAAGTGGCTTCCTATAATCACAAATACGATGTGCTAATTCTTGCCGAAATCACTCACGAATTTGACATTTGAGATACTGACATTTACGTTACCAATCCGAATATTAACTTCATGTCTGTAAAGCCCTCAAAATTAATTATTGTTAAATCTTTTTCGGTCTGTATAAGTATATAAGTTATAGTAAAATATCCAGGTCATCCTCGCTCAAATACGATTACTATTCCTATATGTAAGTCTATGGTTCGTGTGACTACAATTTGCACAAACTTTTGAAAGTTCAGTTCTTCATTTTTATTTAAAGATTTGTCAGAATTTCGCAAAATCCCAGTATGAGCTTCTAGTATATCTATGTTTCTACCTGCAAAATATATAATAACCATGGATATTTTTGGAAGGTTATGATTTGTTGTGCTGGAACTGTCAGCCCTACGAAAGGGCGAGTGTCCCAGGTGCGCTTGGGTCAACGTTCGCTCCTCACCGCGTTTTGTTATAGCTCAGTATAGCTTTACATCTATGTGTTCTGTGCTCGATGCAGTTTATGGCTTATTGTCGTTCACCTTATTTATGTATTAATGTACCGGGCACAGGATTAGCAGCCGATTTATTAGCTGGACCAGGGGTGCACAATGGGGACTTGGCTCTCTTATTAGGTAAGGGCACGGAATAAATAGCGCAGATTTTCTACAACACACCTTATTTGAAGGGAGCCTGCAACGTATATACTTTTGAGTTTTGTATTTTTGATGACTTGCAAGAAGAAGAAAAAAGTTACTGTAAGTAGGTAGGTACCTATACGGCGAAAGCGCTACTTAGATTTGATCAAAACTGAATCTAAATCCCCCCGCCACCAGCCGTTTCACAATTAAGAATGGGCCTTCAACCTGATGACTCTATCAGTTAAAACTTCAAAGATTCCACAATAGACATCTTCGTAGCTACATCCTTCCGTAAACCGTTGAGTTATTATAATTGTGTCATAATTAATAAATGAGAGCTTGATGAACGCTTTGTAATAATAACTGGATTGCCACAGACAATACCTACTTTGATGTCAGCGCTTGAGCCGCTAGCCGGGACTGCCGGGAGGAATGCTTCTCTATTAATTAATTTGTTGTTATTGAACTACCATTTCGGACAAGGATTTGTGGGATACAGAAGAATGTTAGTAACACATATTCTAAGTAAACATTCCGTCCGTTGTGAAGTTCTCAGTAGACTTTGCTTGAAATAGATTTCGGCATTTGATCATTTAAAGCTGTTTGTGAATCTATTCCATTGCAAAAATAAGTCAGGCGCTTTACTTTGTGTAAATTATTTCATCACCACTGCTCTCAAAACAGTGAAGGAAAACATCGTGAGGAAACCTACAGGTTCTAGAATCAAAAATTCGAAGAAATTTTGTGACATCTACCAACCCGCACTGTGCCCGCGTGGTGGATTACGCCCTCTCACCGAGATGAGGCCTGAGTCCCAGTAGTGGGAATATCATAGGCTGATTATGCTGCCCGCGACTTTGGCCCCGACCCCCCGCAGCGTATCGCATCGGCCGCCTGGGCTATTATATTTCGTTTTCACTTAGCGTTATTTCAGTTTTTTCGATTTGGGCGGCTCCTAAGGGTCGTAGCGTGGTGTTAAATAGCTTATACCATCCTCAAGAGCTGGACTATAAAATGCAAAAAGATTTTTTCAAATCCGGCGATGAAATTACTATATCTGTGGGTAAGCGGTATCAATTTCTGAAACCACTTGAGACGATGCATTCGAGATTAAAACCATACCGTTAAGTAAGTAGGTATATCGATGTTGATTGATTGGAAATTACGAGACAGGTACATTCATCAGAAAGATGTAATGAGATTATGTATTGAATCGCTTCCAAATTGATAGAAACTCCAATATACCATTTTCGTGTCTATGATGACGGCAATAGATATTGAAGAGTGAAGACTGAAAGTTAGATACCTACCTGAAAAACCTTTTCACGCGTCCTGTTTAATTTAATTTGTTATACGAAAAGCTCTTGTGGATAACATGGTAATGAAACTGGAACTACAAGCGAGTTGAGAATTAAATCATGTATTCCACAGCAATGTCCTTTGTGTAGCGTGTATATAATCTTGATGGGATGTTTCCCCTTTGCTGCCACCATAGCACTCCCATGCAGCTAATACTTTACCAAATCAGGTTACAAAACATACTCTTGTTTAAAATTCCCGTTTCACATAATCTCGTTACAAAATGTGGAGCATGCAATAAGGCTGATTGCATACATGTCGACACGCGGTCCCGCACGGCGCGGCGCGGCGCGGCGCGGCGCGACTTGCCCGCTTTGTACAACTAAAAGCTTTTGTTCGTTACTGCCATGATAGATGGCCGACGTGAGACTTTTTTTCATTTGCTAACATGTATCACGAAATTATTTCTTTTTGTTGCTTTTTTCGTTGTCGACAATACGAAATGTGCTCCGAGTGAATTTGTGAGGATTTCGCGAGAGTATTGCAGCGTTTTTACCTTGATGTTGTAATTCTTTGGTGAAAAAATTGTATTGTGCTAAGCACGTGTTTCGTGGGCGCTGTCGCTATTGTCGGGATTCATTTTGCAAAACAGTTAATTTCACTTTGTTCAAACTAAATTGGGTACAACCACTTTACAACACTTGTTTTTTTGAGATTTAAGTTAGCGTTGCTATCAAGGAAAGAAAGGTACCTACCTACTCCTTTCTGAAATATTGCGTAACCCTTCTCCCGAATTAATTGATATGAAAAAGGTCTTTAACATCGCTTATTTTTGTATTTTGTATTTTGTATTTGTATTTGTATTTATTTCAGAAATCAGAAATCAGAAATCAGAAATATTTTATTTGTGATACATAGGTAGGTACAGTGGTTGGACATGATTTAGGTTGATGTTCGCTATGATCAGCCTACTATAGGCATACAAAAAGATAATTACAATGTTTACATGCAAATAAAGAGTTTACTTATACTAAACTACAAATTAACAACATAAATGATTGTATTATTTGATTATTATTGGAACAAAAGTCAAAATAATTTGTTAGGTAAATGTCAAAAATAGTTCAGCTCAGTCAAGATTTGTGATACAATATAGTCAAAAATAATTCAGCTCAGTCAAGATTTATGATACAATATAGTCAAAAAAAAAGCAAATTACATTACATTACAAGAAATAAATTTAATGTCCAAATTTATCTGATAAAAAATCCGATACATTATAATAACATTTTTGACACAGCAAACTTCTCAGTTTATGTTTAAATAAGTTAATATGTTGATTTTTTAGCTCTTTTGGCAATTTATTAAATACAACTGTTGCCATGTGAAAGATACTTTTATACATCAAGGCAGTATTGGCTTTTGGAACGCATAGACGACTTTCGTCCCTTTGGGTCCGATTGAAAGCTACAGATGCTAAAGTAAACAAATGAGGATTTTGTTTAACGAAAGCCGCTACCTCAAATATGTATAGTGACGGTAATGAAAGGATACTATGCTTTTTAAAGAAAGGTACACAGCTCTCCGTTGTTTTTAAACCAAACATAGCCCGGATGCATCGTTTCTGTACCTTAAAAACAAGATCTTTGTCGGTGGAATTCCCCCAAAAAATTATGCCATATCTGAGAACAGATGCCACTAGCCCATGATACGCAATTAAAAGGGCGCTGGAGTTTATTTTGCTTGCAAGTGTATGTAAAGCATAGGCAGATTTACTAACTCGCTTGCATAGTTGTTGAATATGCGGTTTCCAGGTCATTTTGTTATCAATAAATAAGCCTAAAAATTTACAATTGTCTACTTCCGCTATTGTTTGCATGTTAAAATTTACATTTAGGTTATTTGGTGGTGGTAAACGCTGTCTAAAGTACATTAATTTCGTTTTGCTTAAGTTGGCTTTCAAGTTATTAATATTAAGCCAGTTCATAACAGAGCTCAATGTTTTATTTATGTCAACTTCAAAAGTATTTATGTCATTACATTTTATAGTTACTGTACTGTCGTCCGCAAAAAGAGCTATAGGCTTATCAGTAGCATTGGGTAAGTCATTGATGTACAATATAAAAAGTGGTGGCCCCAAAACGGTTCCTTGAGGAACACCGTAGTTTAGTTGACGTTCACATGATCTAAAGGTTTCTTCTGTTTTAGTTAGGATATTCACTCTAGTCAATTCAGTGTATTGGTGACGGCCTTTGAGGTATGATTCAAATAATTTTAAAACATTACCTCTTATTCCATATTCATTAAGTTTGCCAACCTAATATCATGTTCAACATAATCAAAAGCCTGTGTCATATCCATAAAGATAGAGCAGACAGGTATTCTTTTGTCTACATTAACCATTACAAAATCCAGAAAGTCATATATGGCCATATTTATAGATTTATTGTGTCTAAAACCTTTTTGTTCTTTTACTAGAATATTGTTATTTTCTAAATAGTTATTAAGTTCTTTGTAAATATATTTTTCAAATATTTTGGAAATAACTGGAACTAAGGCAATAGGTCTATAGTTTTCTAGACATTCTCTATTATCTTTTTTGAAAATTGGTTTTATGATAAAAGTTTTTAATTTGTCAGGGTAGATTCCAGCTTCAATACATAGATTTATCAGATTGGAAAGATGAGCAGAAATATTCATAGCTATATATTTCAAGACTTTAGTTGATATGCCGTCATAACCTACACTATTAGTATTTTTTAAACTCCTGATAATCTGCAATACATCATATGGTAAGCATGGCTTTAAAAACATAGACTTTTGCTTAGACGACATATAAAATTTATACTGCATGTTGAGTGAATCATCCTTAGGTACTATTTTATCGATGAAATAATTATTAAAAGCATTAGATATTTCACAAGGGTCAGTTATAGTTCTGTCATTTATTTTAATGCTAGTTATAGTATCACTTGGTAGATTTTGTTTAGGTTCGTTAATAATTTTCCATGCCGATCTACTTTTGTTATCCGACGTGTTAATTAAATGATTATTTTGTGCGCGTTGGGTTAATTTTATTACTTTTTTATATCTTTTTGAAAATTGTGTCAGGTTAGTTTTATTTACCTGGGTCGGTTTTTTTCTGTATTGCCATAAAAGATTACGTTTTTTGATACTACAGGCCTTGATCCCTCGCGTTATCCAGTTAGCTTTACGATGTGCATTAATGGTGATATATTTAAATGGAAAACAAAGATCATAAAATAACAAAAACAAATCAATGAACGCATTGTAGGCTATATTCGGATCAGACGTTGAGTACATTTCCGAAAAAGACAATTTCTCTATACAAGTTCTAAACTTCTTAAGATTTTCCTCACAATAATCTCTACGTTTAATTTTCCAAGTTTTTATCAGGCACACCTTTTTGACCTGACATCTCAATATCTGAGCTGTGTGATCAGATAATGCAAAGTCAATCACTTCTGCTCTACACTTATTGTGGTAGTTGTGAGCAAAATTATCTATACAAGTTTTGCTGATTTTTCTGGTAGGTTCGGTTATCTTAAGCCTTAAGTTATGATTAAGAAGTAAACATTCAAATTCAGATGTAATATTATTTTGTTTTAAAATATTAATATTAAAATCCCCAGCTATCACAATATTATGCTTATTATAGGTTCTATTTACAAATTTGAGCATCTTGTCTAATCTTTCGAAGAAATTACTCAGGTTACTAGCAACCGGAACCCTATACAAACAGATAATTATTACTTTGTAGTCTATTAGTTCAATAGCAGAGCATTCAAAAGTTGAGCACTCAGTGAATAACACCGACTTTGGAATTGCTTTCCAGTGATGACCTTTCTTCACGTAGATACACGACCCACCTCTGTTAGAATTACTTCTACTAAAGTAGGCAGCTATGCGAAAATTCGGTATTACATATATATCTTCATGGCCTGACATCATAAAATGCTCAGTCAGACAAATAACATCAATGTCAGTATTTCTATCAGATAATTCATGTAAGCAGATTGTTAATGCATCCGACTTGCTCCTCAAACCTGCGATATTTTGGTGCAGTATGGTGATGTATTTATGACCGAAAAAGGTTTTGCGGAGTAGGTTTTGGGGTGTTGTTTTGGCTCGGTGACATATCCTTGTTTAGGTCAACTCCATACTTACAACCAGTTATAGAGGATTCTATAAATACACACATTCCATAAACATCCTTGAACAATAACTGCATTCCGGAACTATTTATCGAGCCAGTGCGTCTGTCGAACATCGTGTCATCATATCTTAAGTTCTCGTTGCTGTCCAGAAAGAATGCATGTTCGTTAGTCAATATATCCAAATACAACAAATTATTAAAAGTTTCTACTCTTGAGTTGTACAAGTAGTTATTTGTAAAGAATTTGTACGTAGGGGTGCAGATAATTATGTTAGTGTTTGTGATTTCTTTCAGGACTTGTCGTATCTGTAATATATTATCTAAATATCTATTTGTGACTTTAAAGTCCTCTTCACCAAGTAGAATAATATTAAACTGAAAGAATATTAAACTGTACGGTTGTAAATAAAACTACTGTAACCGTGGCTTGGCACGTCATATAATCGCATCCTGAAAATGTACTTCAGAATGCTCAAACCGTTTACCGACAACATTTAACTCATTTATTTTAATATAGCAATTACTTGAGAGATAAAGATGTTCCCACCGGAACGTCACAAAGGAATGTTTTGTAACACACTGTGACGATGGGGTCTATTAAATTATCGCTGACAATTCGAGGAGCACCACGATACCCCGAGTCCCACTCCAGTCCACGATTGCAAACGCGTTTTAATCAAAAGGGGAAGACGCGACAATGAAGGCTATTCACTCCCTGCCCTAATTTCCGAATTATCTTGAATATGTCAGAAACTCCATTTTGCTTCATAGACTATTTATTGGCTATAGAGTTGCAAATCGCGTGTCTGTCGCAGCCCTAAGTTTGTTGGGTACACGTGCTCCATTGATGTAATAGAATATACTTGTAAGTTTTGTGGTCGTCTCTATATAGGATTAAGATTGTCGATTTGTAAGAACTATTCTTTACAGGCACGTCATTATTGTATTGATTTCTTTGGGTTTTATTCCATGGTTAGGTATTTACGAAAACAAAAAGCGAACAAACAATGTTTGGACATTATTGGCCTAAGCGTAGTAAAAAAAGACTAAATTAATAGAAAAACGCAACCATTTTATTTTATACCACTCATCGAGCAGCAACAGTAAAAACGGCGTTGTTTTTTTGATAAAAAATCATTGAAGAACAACATTAAGTCTGAAGCGCCATTCAGAGAGAGTTGTGGCCCTTAAAATAGATTTAAAAAAGTATAAAACTTGGGTAATCATTCAAGAGTGCACCTACATAGTGTTATAACTACGAAGAAATAAATTCATTTTATCAGACTGTAGACGAGGTAGTCAAGTCGGCTAATTCAGGAAACATAATTTTAATGGGAGATTTCAATATTTCAATGACAAAATAGGTAAAGTCAAACGGGGCGAAGAAGGATTCTTCGGGAAACATTCGTCTGGCAAGAGAAACGAACGTGGCTAACGGTTGGTAGAATAGGCACTAGAAAATAACAGGACATGGCGGTCACCAAATAATCTATATCACAGGGAGATAGATATATACACATATATATATATATAGCTACATACGAGGGCGGGTCAATAAGTCCGTGACTTTTTGAATTTCTGACCTCTTTACTGAAACAGCAACACTGCTCCTGTCAACAGGCATCTGTCAGTTGACTCCTGTCAAAATTTAAACTTGCTGCGTCAGTTAGTTTGTGTTTGACAGCTATTTTTATCAGACTACTCACTAATTTGAGGAGAAAATGGAAAAAAGTGAATTTCGTGTGCTTATTAAGCATTATTTCTTGCGAAAAAAAACCATTACCGAGACCAAGGCTAAGCTTGATAAATACTATGGGGACTCTGCACCATCGATTTCAATGGTAAAAAAGTGGTTTACTGAATTTCGTTGTGGCCGTACAAGCACTGAAGATGCCGAACGTCCTGTACGCCCAGTTGAGGTCTCTACACCCGAAACAATCGAAAAAATTCACGATATGGTGTTGGCCGACCGAAGATTGAAAGTGCGAGAGATTGTGGAAGCCGTAGGGATCTCGCATGGCTCAGTGGTTTCAATTTTGAATGATCACTTGGGCATGAGAAAGCTTTCCGCAAGATGGGTGCCGCGTTTGCTCACAGTCGACCACAAACGCAATCGTGTAACAACTTCACAGGAAGGTTTGGCGTTGTTTAATCGCAATATGGAGGAGTTTTTGCGCCGTTTTGTAACCGTGGACGAAACATGGATCCATCACAACACACCAGAGACCAAACAACAGTCAAAACAGTGGGTTTCTAAGGGTGAATCGGCGCCGAAGAAGGCCAAGGTGGGTTTGTCAGCCAATAAAGTTATGGCGACGGTTTTTTGGGATGCACGCGGGATAATCCACATTGACTACCTTCAAAAGGGAAGAACAATCAATGGGGAATATTATGCCAATTTATTGGACCGATTCAATGACGATTTGAAAAAAAACCGACCTCATTTGGCCAAGAAAAAAGTTCTTTTCCACCAAGACAATGCAAGGGTGCACACATGTGCAGTTGCCATGGCAAAAATCCATGAATTGGGCTATGAATTGCTCCCTCATCCGCCCTATTCTCCAGATTTGGCTCCGAGCGACTACTTCTTGTTCCCAAACCTGAAGAAATGGCTTGGTGGAAAAAGATTTGACTCCAATGATGAAGTCATCTCGCAAACAAAGGCCTATTTTGAGGACCTCGACAAATCATTTTTTTTGGAAGGGATAAAAAAATTGGAGAAGCGCTGGACAAAGTGTATAGAGCTCAAGGGAGACTACGTTGAAAAATAAAATTAATTTTTTATCAAAAAATCTGTGTTTTATTCCAAAAGTCACGGACTTATTGACCCGCCCTCGTACTAAAGAGCCCAAAAGAAATGCGCAACTTCGACATAATAAAAAAAATCTTAATTTCGAAACAGACCATCGTATATAGATAGATAGATGATAGAAATTATAGACAGTTTATTTTTGAGACCTATATTCAAAAAACCGGAGCAATTAAGAAAGATTTGAAGGGACTAAGAAACAAATCAGAGTGGGCACCTAATATAAAAAAAAAACAAAGCTGTAAAACATGTAACAAAAAGACCGAAAATATAGAAAGTGGCAACAGACGTCTACAGCGCTCTCTATGAATCCAACGAACTGTCACCAACAAGACTACAACCTAAATATCGCATTAAGCATGCCTCAACCACGCATCTTAATGTGCTACAAGATCCAGATATGCTATAGATTCACAAAAAAACAACAAAACACCAAGTGAAGATAATATCACAAATGAGCTTCTGAAATCCCTCTCGGAACCGTTGCAAAGCGTTCTCCAAGCACTATATGACAATATGTATATTGAGAACTGGATCATCTCCGGAGCATTGGTCGGACTCGACTACAGTACTTCTCCACAAAAAGGCTACCGTAGTGATCTTAACAATTATAGACCTATCAGTCTGATGTCAAGTGTAAACAAGGTGTTTTCTAAATTAATTCTGAACAGAATTACAAAGGCTTTGGATGAAAATCAGTCGAGCGAACAGACAGGTTTTCGGAAGAACTTTTCAACAATGGACTACATACTCGTACAAGTGGTAACTCAAGCCATAGGAAAAGCTAAAGAGAGAATCACTTTATATGTGTTTTGTAGACTACAAACAGCGTTTGATTAATTGAATTAAGACTCAATATGGGGAACGCTACAACAATAAGGCGTCGACGCAAAATATATAACTGTGATACAGGAAATATACAAGAAGGGCTGTGTAAAAATTAGGCTAGAACGGGACGGTGTGAAGTTCCCCATAAGAATGGGCCTTCGGCAAGGTGACCCAATATTGCCAAAGATATTTACTAGCTGTTCTAGAGAACATTTTCAGGAAACTTGATTGGACAAGAAAAGGATTGGGAGACAACGGATAATACTTAACCCACCTCCGCTTCGCAGATGCAATAGTAATCTTCGCGGAAAATACGACAGATTCAGCAACCATGTCAAAGGACTTGACAGAAGAAAGTAAAAAGTGGACCTGACGCTCAACATTACAAAAACCAAATTGTAGTCACAAACAATAAAGAAAACGATCCTATAATGTTCGATGGTCAGAATGTAGAATTCGTCAAAGAATATATGTATGTATTTATTTGGGTCAATCATTTTCATTTGATAATGTCACTGAAAACGAAGTGCAGAGAAGAATCGCCATAGCATGGAAATATACTGGGGATTGAAAGAAATAATGAAAAATAAATCAATACATATTAGTTTAAAGAGTTTTTAAAAAGCTTTAAAAAGCTCTTTGAAATAACAATCCTACCGTGTCTGACGTACGGTTGTTAAAGTAGGTCTCTATGAAAATGTCAGGAAGACAAGCTAGCACTATATCAACGGAAAATTGAAAGAAGTATATTGGGAATCCCACTATCAGACATAATCATAAACCAAGAAATTAGAATAGTTGCCAATGTGATCTGATATTGTTGAGAGAATGAGGGCACTAAAATGGAATTGGGCGGGTCATATATGTTGGATGGCTAATTATAGATGGACCAAGAAAATTATAGAATGGATCCCAAGAGAAGGAATAAGGTCTACGGGACGCCAACGGAAAAGATGGGCAGACCTATTCATACAAAGACTAGGGCCGAACTGGATGACCAAACCCAGCCACAGACTACTGGAAAAAATGGGGGAGGCCTACTACGCCAAGGAGGCGAGTACTACTAATTTAATTCATTCGTATTTATTATAGATAAATTATTATAACATGTATATTATTGTAACATACAAATTATCATAACATATAATTAACACAATTAAAATTAAACTTAGCACTATCATACAATTAAAATAGTTTTTAGTAATATAATAGAAAATTTGATTTTTCATTTTTAAAATAGTTTTATGATATATTTTATTTTTAAGTATACGCATGGTACAAAGATTTTGTAAAACAAGTGTAATTGGGTAGTAGAATAAATGGCTTTTTTATTTATTTTATTTAGGTATCTACGTAGAGGGGTTAATCTGGTAAGGACTGAGGACCAAAAGAAAACACGATAATGAGAAGATTTCTAAGTAGATTTAATAGTTAACAGCATTTTGGTAAATTCCTCTATAGTGAAACCTTCCAACAGCTTAAATAGCATTTTTTTCCCATCAAAGCAATCAGTTTATCGTTATACAATTAGGTTAACGGTAACAGGCGCCTGAATCCTGATACTGCCTATCCACATGGAATAAACCCTTAGTCGCCGTGCAGCACCCATGGGAAGGGTGTATATTCTTTGTAGATCGCTCAGCATATGATTACGACGCACATAATAAGTATTTCGTGCAACCCTGCTGCGCCTGATATGGGAAAGCGTAAGCTACGCATACATAGTAATATGTTGTACATGAATTTGTTTTTTCGCTTCCTTGAGTCTTAATTATTTCCAGCCCGAAGGGAATACGTTGTTGCCATGGTATTAAATATGCGTATGAGCACATTATACAGTCTTGTTTACTTTTATCGAAAGGAGCTTTGTTATTAACATTGTTTCAGTCAACATATTTCTGAAAAATAAAGAGTAAGTATAAAATTGTATTTACCCGCCATGTGAGGGCCGAAGTCGTGTTATGTTAAATTACTTAGAGTTTGTTGTGGTACGTCTTTCTTGTAGCTATAAAGAAAAGGTAACATTTAAAGCACCGGGACTGAGGAGAAGTTAGTGTTTCTTATTGCAATTCTTATCTGGTGTCATGAAAAGTAAAAAATAATAACATTGATTCCATAGCAGAGTCTCATATCTCTAAATCTACAGCTACGTCGGTACCCACAGCTACACACAACATTCATATGTCTGACGTCAGTCATATTTCCTTCTCATACATATTAATGTCCATCCATTTTAAAATGTCCAGAAGATTATCTTACGAAGTCAATGCCATAGGTGATCGGCCTCTCACCTCGTGGTCCCAGGTTCGACTCCCGTATAAAATGACGAGAATTATACTACAGAAATATGTATATGTATGTGTATATTGGAATATTTTTTCATGTTAGTAACTTGATTCGTTGAATTTTGAGGCGTATTAGTGGTGGTCACTGTATTCTGAGCGATCGATGGGTCCTCTGACTGTCTGTCCGTTTTGTAGACCGGGCAGGGGACTGTACTCCTGAACTCTGGGACATCGCTGTATTATAATTGTAATGTTGAAATTCTTTGTGTTCTTTGTCAGCTGTGTGGTGCATGATATTGGTTACTCTTTTTTTAAGGTTCTGTAGTCAACGAGGAACCCTTATAATTTCGCCATGTCGGTCTGTCTGTCTTGTCTGTACCCGGCATAGCTCAGAGACTCTTAGTGCTATAAAGCTGTAATTTAGCATGGGTATACTATATTAGAGAGCAGTGGTGGCCTAGTGGTAATGGCCGCGACTTACGAGTTGTAGGTCGTAGGTTCGAACCCGGACAGGCGCTTTAATTTGTGTAAATTATTTTCATCATCAGTGCTCTCAAAACGGTGAAGGAAAACATCGTGAGGAAACCGGCATGTCCTAGAACCAAAAATTCGAAGACATGTGACATCTACCAATCCGGATTACGGCCTACTTCCTCACAGAGAGGAGGCCTTTGTCCCAGCAGTGGGAACATGATGGGCTGATTATGTATACTATACATGTTAATAAAGCCGGCAAGTGATAAAACAAAATATTGAATTTTTTTTATGGTACCACTCTCCCCTACGCGTAATGTGGGATGATATTTTTTTTCTCGTCTTTCTGGTGTGGGGTATTATTGGATTATTATTATTGGATTATTATTAATGGTGTGGGGTATTGTTGGATAGGCCGTCCAAAATATTGCGTCTGCGAAAACCATTTTTCGATTCAGGGATTCGTTTGCGTAATATTAAGCTTTTATAGTGCAAATTTTTGTTAGAGTCGAGTGTCCCCACCTGCCAGTAAAATGTTTGTTTTTGGATGGGTGCGTCTCATAGCATATAAAGTTATTTGATATGTTTTCATTTCAATAACGTTCACAAGATGTAATAAACATGAGATAGGTATACCAACTGTGGATATCATTTCTTTACATATGATATTTATATACTCTAAAACTTATTTCGTGTAACATTATTGGATATAACGTTTATGTAAACGAAAATCATTAGGTCTATCGTTTAAAATATATATTGATACCATCATTATGGTTAACACCCGGATTCAGAGCAATTCAAGACAGATAGGTTAGGTTAGAAGCCTTAGCCTTCTTGGTTATTTTTTTACACCACCCAGCGGGGCTCTGTCGAGCTATCTTGACAGGTGGTGATCAATTGCTGATATATAGTTATCTACTCCGGTTACTATGATAGAAATTACAAAAAAACAAAAACAAAATAACTTTACATTATTTACTATACAAAAAAGTTTGTTTTTTTAAGTTTAAATTAGAAGCCAGAGCTCGTAAAAATTCACACTCTAAATAATGTTTTTGCCACTGCAGTATATTATTAATTCGCTGTTGCTGTGTTGCTCATAATAACTACTTGCGTTTTGGTGGTGATTACTATACAAAAAAGTTTGTTTTTTAAGCTTAAATTAGAAGCCAGAGCTCGTAAAAATTCACACTAAATAATGTTTTTGCCACTGCAGTATATTATTAATTCGCTGTTGCTGTGTTGCTCATAATAACTACTTGCGTTTTGGTGGTGATTACTGTACAAAAAAGTTTGTTATTTTAAGCTTAAATTAGAAGCCAGAGCTCGTAAATGGCTCGTTATGGGATGTCTTGTCAGCTGTCAGCTGGTAGTTGATATATTAATGTGCTCCGTGTTAAATTAGTAAAATAATAGTTTTTTTCGTATATTTTGATAATGTACTGTGCGTAAAAGTGAAACTGAACTTACAAACGAGCGGATACAGTGTAATTGAATATTTGTGTTGAGTAACTGACAAATTAGCTGTGATTTAAGAACTTTAAAAACAGTGACTTTTATTCGCGCAATGAAGCAATATAAGTGAACTTTGAACTGTTATTATCATTTCTGAATCTGGTAAGTAACAAACATTGTGACCCATAAAACTTTTTATAAAACAGTTTTAAATATAAAAATTCAACAAAAAACACTACGAATTCCGTTTTTTATTCAAACGATCTAAATATATTGGAAACAGCACCATCTAGTAGTGAGTAGCAAAATTAAAACAATCACTGTTACAAGACTCATCATAGTGTTGCAAAACATCTATATTATATTTTACAATTAAATATTGTGGACAGTGACATCTATTAGCCAGTAGTAACAATTTCAATACGTACAGTGCTACCAAACCCATTTCAGTGTTGACAGCCAAAAAAAAAAAAAATATTGAAACAGTGGTAGTTTTATTTTATTATTGAAGAAATAAAATATATAATTCTTGTTAACATTGGAAGAAGGATCTACAAATACTGAACTACTGAACTTCTTGGATAATATAACATTCCGTCGTAACCACAACAGAAGATCGGAATCTAACCACGATGACAGCAATAACACGTCTCAAACTTTGAATTGTACTACAAATAGTATGCCAGAAATGTCAGAAGATGAAGATAACAAACAAATAAAAAAATTGCAAGATAAGATTGATGAGTTGACGTCTCAACTAAATAGTGCACATAAGGAAATTGAGATATTGACTTTGGAAAACAGCAGTTTGAAACAAAGTAATGAATAATTATCCAGGAAAAACACTTTCTATAAAAGAATTGCTATTTCTCCAGTCAAACATAAGCCAACAACACCTAAAAAAACTCAGTCAAGACAAACCAAACAAACAGATGTGAATATTGACAATACTTCTATTCACCAAGACAGCAAAACTCAAAGTAGAGATGTCACTGTATAATCTATATAGGTGAAGAAGATTTCAAAAGAACACAAAACTACATAGAACTTGTTGAACTCATTCGTTAAAAAATATTACCCTTGGATCATACTAATTTTATAATATGCCTACCACTTTTTAAATATATGAATAATGTTAATACTCGTACATAATACTGTTCAACAGCCGAGTTGAGACCTTCAATGATCTATTGTATATGGATGTAGAAACATGTAATTATGCTTACGTACTCGTATTAGATTCTAACCATAATTTACCATACACTTATGATACATACAGCCCAAATTACGGGACACTTAATAACAAAGGTTTACGAATTATTATGTTAGATTTAATAAATATATTTGTTGTTCCCAAAATACACAAAAAGGAACAGGTATAGAGTCACAAAATAATTCACAGTTTTTTCTATAAGTACTTAAATATACTTCACCAAAATATAGCGGGACTGATGAACAAATCAGATACACTAACAGTCAAAATACAAGAGCTTCATAACACAGGAAATAATATTGATGTAATTTGTATAACAGAACATTTTATCGAGAAAGGTTATGAACATTTGTTGCATATACCTAATTTTGTACCAGCAGCTTTTTTTTCTAGAAAGACCAAGCGTGGGGGTACGTGCATTCTTGTTAGAGCAGGACTTCAATTTAGAGAAATACCTGACGTAGCAAAACAGTCGGTGTCGGGTGTTTTCGAATCCTGTGCCATAGAACTAATCTATCAAAAGATTATTATTATTTGTATATATCGCATACCTAAACACAATTACAATATATTTTATGAAAAATTAGAAATAATATTAAGAAAATTTTGTTCACTTTTTAATAAAAAAATAAATATGAATATCAATATGGCACTGTTCGACCTCCTTTCTCATATTATGACGTCTGTCGATGAAAGAGCTCCGGTCTGTGCTCTATACACCGACATGACTAAAGCGTTTAACTACGTGAGTTATAAAATTTTGCTAAAAAAACTGTATGGCTATGGAATACGAGGAAATATTTTGAAACTTTTGGAGTCATACCTGGATAACAGAACCCAGTGCACAGAAATTTCACAACTCTGTCCAAAAAGCAATTTATTAACCATTTACACATCTGAACCAAGAGTTATAAAATATGGGGTACCTCAAGGTAGCGTGCTAGGGCCGCTATTTTTTAAATATACATCAATGATCTCCCAAAAGCCATATCTCAAAATATGGTACTGTTTGCCGATGACAGTACAGCTGTTGTAAAGTGTACTAATCCTGTCTGTTACGAGAGTGATATTATTGATTGTCTAAGTAAAATTATTAACTGGCTTACTAGCAATAACCTAGTCATTAATTTACACAAAACAAAAGTAATGTACTTTCATCAAAGGTGTGAAAAACCGCCAGTTCACATTGCATATGATAAGTACAAAATAGAAGATACAAACGAGGCTACATTTTTAGGTACAAAGATTGATAGTAAACTAACATGGAAACCACATATCGAAGAAATTTGTCTTAAATTAAATAAATCTGCACTATTTCAGCTGTCAAAAAAAGTTAATACAAAAACACTTTTAATAGCTTATCACGGATTGGTTGCATCAGTTCTGAGATTTGGTGTTATTTTTTGGGGGCAATCTACTGAAAGAGATACTGTTTTTAAATCGCAAAAACGATGTATTCGATCCTTGTTGCCAGCTATGTACATCTACGAGACTGTATTGTTTGTTAAAATGAATTTACACCTTTTTACAAAAATTTCCGATGTAAAAAAAACTCCAATGCGTTCTCAATATGAACATCAATTGTGTAACATAAAATGCAGAACCACTTTGATGAAAAATAGCTTTTTTGGAATGGCTTCGAAAATTTATAATAAAATACCCGACAGTATAAAAAATATGCCCCTATCAAAATTTAAGAAAGTTCTCACCTCTCTATTAATAGAAAAATGTTATTATACTGTTCAAGATTTTATAAATGATAATTTTTAATAATTTTTTAGTTTACTTTTGGTTTTGTTTTTATTGTTTGTTTTATTTAGTTTTGTAAGTATTTTAGTTTTATAAAATTACATTTTAATTAAAATTTGTATGCCTTTGCGGCAAAACATAGCGCTCAAATATGTTAACCTAAGACCATTAAGTAAATACGTATGTTTAACAAATAAAGATTCTGATTCTGATTCTAAAAATTCACACTCTAAATAATGTTTTTGCCACTGCAGTATATTATTAATTCTCTGTTGCTGTGTTGCTCATAATAACTACTTGCGTTTTGGTGGTGATACGCTGTTTTTTATTATTTCTATACCTGAAAGTATTTTTATAGTCTCATGTTGACGCTCATTCGCCAAACAGTAAAAACCTGGATTCTATTTATCGATAATCTGATGGAATCGGTGGTGCCAGGATTCTGCACTATTTTGGGTTCGTGGTAAATCGCTTGCTTGAAGATTCTAAATGCTCTATATAGAAGGTGGTTTTTTTCACCCAATACATAATCTTCGTCAAAATTTATAATTATATTTACGGCGTCAGGTGAACTTGATTGGATTTTATCATATTTATTAGACTAAATAAGTTTTATATCTTTTGACTGGTCTATCAAAATTTTATATTCAATGTATGTTATTCTTATTAAAAATAGTAATTTTAAAATTATATTAATCGATTATTATATCAACCTAACCTAAATCTTGTAAATATTAGAGATTTTGTAATATGGTTATGTGAAAAATTCATGGCAGTAGTATACGTACTTATACATACATCAACAGAAACTAGGGATATTTTATTTTATCAAATATCTATAATTCTATGAAGAATTTTCTGATATGGTAAATGGAATAATGATAGGTTATTTTAAGGTCTTTAATTAAAAAAATATATTTCGTGACTTTTTTCTTTTAAATAAAAATGCGATTTTTTTTAATCGCCGTAGAAAATTAGTATGCTAAAGAAACTTAATTTCTTCATATAAAACTATTAATTTAAATTAAAACTGAAAGAATCGTATAAAATCTATAAATTAACAATCAGTGTTGCCACCTCTTACATTAATAATACACATCGACATCGATTGTTCATACACAAAAATAAATTGTCAATGCCTTGCTGCGGTATGAGGTCCCATGTTTTTTGCAGGTGTTCGTAAAGTTGTTGTTACGTCGTCAAATTTGGCGGGATATCTCAAAGCTTTTCGTTATAACATGTCCCAGGCATGCTCGATAGGATTTAAGTCCGACGACTGAGTAGGCGAATCTAAAACTTGAATGTCGTGGTCTCGGAGAGTGGCCGACAACAGCCGCGCCGTATGGGAAAGAGCATTATCGTGCATGAGTAGAAATTCCTGGCCCATTTCGACTCTGTGTGGGACAATAACAGGCTCTACTACCTCCTCGTGGTATTTTTATGTAGTCATGTTGCCTTGGATCCAAACGAGCTGGGTTCTTCCGCGAAGACGAATTCCTGCCACACCATGATTATCTCGCCTTGGTATGAGTGGACCTCCTGAGGGTGCCATAGACGGCTAACTCTTCCTGGAGTTCTCTAAACGCGTGTTCTTCGTGAATCCGGATGAAACCCAAACCGGGACTCATCAGTGAACAGCACCAAAGACATTATTATATTAACCTAACCTAAATCTTGTAAATATTAGAGATTTTGTAATATGGTTATGTGAATAATTCATGGCAGTAGTATACGTACTTATACACACATCAACAGAAACTAGGGATATTTTATTTTATCAAATATCTATAAATCTATGAAGAATTTTCTGATATGATAAATGGAATAATGATAGGTAATTTTAAGGTCTTTAATTAAAAAAAAATATTTTGCGACTTTTTTGTTTTAAATAAAAATGCGATTTTTTTAATCGCCGTAGAAAATTAGTATGATAAAGAAACTTAATTTCTTCATATAAAACTATTAATTTAAATTAAAATTGAAAAAATCGTATAAAATCTATAAATTAACAATCAGTGTTGCCACCTCTTACATTAATAATACACATCGACATCGATTGTTCATACACAAAAATAAATTGTCAATGCCTTGCTGCGGTATGAGGTCCCATGTTTTTTGCAGGTGTTCGTAAAGTTGTTGTTCCGTCGTCAAATTTGGCGGGATATCTCAAAGCTTTTCGTTATAACATGTCCCAGGCATGCTCGATAGGATTTAAGTCCGACGACTGAGTAGGCGAATCTAAAACTTGAATGTCGTGGTCTCGGAGAGTGGCCGCCAACAGCCGCGCCGTATGGGAAAGAGCATTATCGTGCATGAGTAGAAATTCCTGGCCCATTTCGACTCTGTGTGGGACAATAACAGGCTCTACTACCTCCTCGTGGTATTTTTATGTAGTCATGTTGCCTTGGATCCAAACGAGCTGGGTTCTTCCGCGAAGACGAATTCCTGCCACACCATGATTATCTCGCCTTGGTATGAGTGGACCTCCTGAGGGTGCCATAGATGGTTAACTCTTTCTGGAGTTCTCTAAACGCGTGTTCTTCGTGAATCCGGATGAAACCCAAACCGGGACTCGTCAGTGAACAGCACCAAAGACCATTGTTCGTCACTGACATGGTAAATGCTCCCGAAAGCCGCCGACCGCATCTTCGTGCATGAAGACCAACTTCATGCAACCTCCTTCGCACGGTTTGGTCACTTACCAGCAGCTGGACCACCAGCTACTAGTAAGCGACTCCTGGAGCCTTTGTACTAGTGGCATCGCTGTGATATTGGGTTGTCTTCTGGCGGTCATTTGGAGAAATCGATCCTGTCTCTGCGTAGTAACACGATATCTACCAGTGTGCCGATCAGCCACATCCCCAGTACTGCGATAACGTGACTATAACCTTGATATCACGTTTTGGCTGGTGTATAGGGAATTGACCGTGACGTATTCTGATATGGAAGTACATAGTGGAAGTATATAGTATATGGCGGACGTATATTGATTGATATGGTCCGGATTGGTCGGATTGGATCATGTTGAGTGGAAAAAGAAAAGAGAGGCCTTTCCCCTGCGTGGGACAACACAGGCCGATTGTTATTACTTTAAAAATGTCTTTGATATTATCTCGGGACCCCGTACCTTTGGAAGGCGTACGAGGGACCGAAGCCAACTCGCAGAGGTCCCTTAAACAACTTTAAATGGAATGAGGCACCAACCGACGATTATCCCTGTATGCACTATGCAAGTGCACCAAAGTACAACCCCCGGTTGGTGCAGGACTATTGCGGCACATGGAAAAAAAATATATTGGGCTATGGGTTTGGGTGACTGTAGTGGATACTTCGAACTATGGAAGGACTATGTCCTGCCTGACCAATGACAATTTAATATTCAGGGATAAAATGGCAGCGGGTGACTTGCACACTTAATAATGGACCGCCCTAAACGGTCGCTAGCACATAGTGACGTAGCGACAAGGGGGCAGCATGTCCTGAGGTGCTTGAGGAGTGGAGAGGTATTGCACCGTTATCAGGACAATCCCGGAAGTACGGTCAAGATCTTACTGGAATACTTCCTTCCTCCGCGCATGTTTGCTCTTGCAAATCTCCATTCAAGCCGGCCAATAAAGGCAAGAGAGGTGGGAGTTCTGTTCCTCGTCATGGTTCACTCCAGCTGGCCAATAAAGGCAAGCCAGAGGTGAGGCACAAGTCTTCTCTCGGGACATAGGGTCCGTGACATCGCTACTGCCGAACAGCTCGCCTCATGCTGCCCTGCGTGTTTACGAGGGTCATTCAATAAATACTTAGCCTACAAAAAGTAAACGAAAATTTTGGAAAAGTGGCAATTTATTTTTCAACAAAGTCTCCTTTTAGTTCGATACACTTAGCCCAGCGATGCTCCAACTTTTTTAACCCGTCCGAAAAATAGTTTTTGTCAAACTCTGCAAAATAGGCCTCCGTGGCGGCGATGACCTCCTCATTCGATCCATATCTATTCCCGGCGAGTGATTTTTTCAGATTAGGAAACAGAAAGAAGTCACAAGGGGCCAAATCTGGAGAATACGGTGGATGGGGCAACAATTCGTAGCGTAATTCGACCAATTTGGCCATGGCAACGGCAGATGTGTGAACCGGTGCGTTGTCGTGGTGAAACAGCACTTTTTTCTTCGCCAGATGGGGTCGTTTTTTCTTTAATTCGGCGTCGAATCGGCCCAATAAATCGGCATAGTAAAGCCCTGTAATTGTTTTACCCTTCTCGAGGTAATCGATGTAGATCACACCTTGTGAATCCCAGAAAACGGCGGCCATAACTTTTCCGGCCGATTTTACAGTTTTCGCCTTCTTTGGAGCACGTTCCCCGGTCTGGATCCATTGTTTTGATTGCTCCTTGGTCTCTGGTGTGTACCAGTGGATCCAGGTTTCATCGACGGTCACAAAACGACGCAAAAACTCCGCTGGATTCCGCTTAAACAGCGCCAAACACGTCTCCGATGTGGTCTCACGGTTGCGCTTGTTTTCTGGTGTGAGTAAACGCGGCACCCATCGCGCCGACAGCTTTCTCATGCCGAGTTCCTCGTGAAGAATATGATGCACTGTTCCTTCTGAAATGCCTACAGTCTCAGCTAGCTCCCGAACCTTCAATCGGCGATCTGCCAATACGAAATCATGGATTTTTTTAATGTTTTCCTCCGTAGCAGCTGTTTTCAGTGCACCTGGACGTGGTTCATCAAAAACCGACGTACGGCCACGTGCAAACTCGTTGAACCAATTCTTGACGGTGGCCATCGAAGGAGAACAGTCACAGCATCCAAGCGCTCTTTGATTTCGATGCGCGTTTTCCCTTCCAAAAATAGGAATCGAATCACCGAACGATATTGCTCTTTTTCCATTTTTGTAAAACCGATCGACACGTTCGCTTCCATAAGTTGTCAAATTAAAACAAATGAAGGGATTGGAATGAAAATTTGAAAAAATAATTAAAAAAGAATGTGCTACACTGTGGTAAAACTCTTTTGAAACTACAGCGCCCTCTGGCGATGAGGCTAGGTACTTATTGAATGCACCTCGTATGTATCTTTCTTAGTCTGGCTCCTGACCCTGCCGAAACAGGTCTAGACCTGTTTCGGCAAAGTTAACTCTACCGGCACAGACTCGAGAGTTCATAGGAGCGCGCAAACCCCCCAAGACGTCAAAATAGAGATACGGCGGTGGCGATGGCGGTTGGGGTATTATTATAATAAATATCCCTATGATGATGTGCTACCTTTTGTATTGCTGATTCCATTTTTGGCAGAAGTCGCTTTCCTCGACAGTGCGTTTTCCTCGCTTTCAGAGTGGTTTCCCCAATATTCAAGTTTCCTCATATAATAAGTACAATTACTCATATAGTAGGAACAACTAACATTAAGTTTCTGTGTGTCTCCGAAAAATAAAATAGGTACTTCTATCACATATATATTTAATCGCAATAAAAAAAAAACAATTCGCCGTTAAAGTAAGATCATGACAAAACACAAGTCACTCACAAACAGTTTGTCGCCGCCCGCGCGTCCCAGTTACAAGTTTCAAGTAATTCTAGTAAACACTTACATAACCCTGCTCCTCAACGTACACCACAAATATAGCTTCTATATCGTTGGGATAAGATCTATTGTCGTGTTCTACATGACAATGTGTGGATGTAGCCTGTGGAAGAAATAGGGAATTAAGATAAATATAGCACGTTTGTAGGTTACAAGGATCTTTAAAGTTGACGATACGATGAACATCGATCAGGGATTTGTGAGATATTGTGAGGTTACTACCAGCAGGCTTAGCATGACGCTTTCTATTTCTACGAAGAATAGACGCAGCTCTTTCTATACAAAGTGACATTTTGTTTCTCCATTTCTGACATTGCACCGTACAAATCCTTCTACAATCTGTCATTTGTCTTTCGTTTCTAACTAAATACCTTTGTCTAGTTCCTTTTTGACCGACTTCAAAAAAAGGAGGAGATTCTCAATTCGACTGTATGTTTTTTTATGTTTATTACCTCAGAACTCCGTCGTTTATAACCGATTTAGAAAATTCTTTTTTTATTTGAAAGGATATACTTCCAGATTGGTCCTATTTTTATCAAAATCCAGTTCTGATGATGGGATGCATGAGGAATTCCTTAAATATTATAGGCTACATATAGCATTTTTTGTATTTTCATCAACAAGTCAATCATTTGTATTCAGAAAGTATATTTTGGTAAAGTGAAACTGATGAAGAAGACCACAGATGACCATCGGAACTCCTGAATGATAAGTATTTCACGGGTGGCGTTAAGATATCTCGATTAATATAGTTAAACGACTTTGTCGAAACAAATTTAAATAAATGGTTCTGATCAAAATGGACTTCCAAAAAATACACTAAAAAGGGAAAATATTTTAATTTCGGAAGTTGGTGGCAAAAAAACAAAAATACAGCACAAATGACACCGACTTCCGAAATTAGTTATTTTTCCCTTTTTAGTGTATTTTTTGGAAGTCAGTTGTTTTTTTTATGTAGACTATTTCAGAAGAAAGTTTTCTATCCCAAACTGTCAAAACCATACTGACAACTGTCAGTTGTCTAGGGTAGTAAAGACAATTTGATTTTGTAATTGCTATGCTAAAGACAGTACCTAGAAAAGTTTCTACTCGACGGCCACAAAGTATGTACCTACGGTTATCTATAAAATCATGATTTTACAGGAGAGCGTTTTGAACGCAAAACTGTCATAATTAATAGAAGAACAAAGCTATCTTTTCCTATTTTACATCATTTACTTAATAGGGCCACCAAGGGACTACCAAGGCCAAAATTACTGTAATATTTTTTTGCATATTTTAGCAATTTAATATTTCACGTGTTTGAACCGAATCGTGAATACTGTAAGTAAATAAACACAAAGTTTATTGGAATTCTGTTAGTATTTTAAGTTAAACTACCTATAATTGTACCAATTAAAATGTATAAAGATAAGAAAAAGAGTTCGCCAAACTATACTCAAGAGAAGAAAGAATATCTTCTTTCCATAATAACATCATCATTCTCCTGCCCTTATCCCAATTTATTTGGGGTCGGCGCAACATGGCGCTTTCTTCCATACTTCTCTATTAGTTGTCATCTCGGTAATCACCCCCTTTCTAGCCATATCATCTTTCACACAGTCCATCCATCGTTTCTTTGGTCTTCCTCTACCCTTATAGCATCGAAATTCATACTCAAAACTTTCCTCACGACATTTTCTTCATTCCTCCGCATCACATGTCCATACCACAACCGATTTCCGCACAATTTTTTAGTCACCGGAGCCACTTTCAGACTTATGTACTCTTATGTACTCATTTCTTATTCTATCCATACGTGTCACACCACACATCGCTCTTAGCATTCTCATCTCAGCTGTATGCAAATTTCATTCATCCCTTTTGTGGCCCAACATTCTGATCCATACAAGACAGCAGGTCTTACCATTGTTTTATATATCTTCCCCTTAAGTTTAAGGGGAATGCGGGAGTCGCAGATTGTTCCTGTGACCTGCTGCTATTTCATCCATCCAGTTTTAACTCTATGCTTAATCATCGGATCTACTTCGCCATCGCTTTGTACGAGTGAACCGAGATACCGGAAGTCAGAACAGACTGGGAGAAGCGCACCATCAAGCGCTATGGCTCCAGAACTGGAGTGACCGCCGAAATCGCAGAACGTACATTCAGTTTTGGTTCTGCTGATTTTCATGCCAACATTCTCCAGCTTCTGTTGCCATTTCTCCAATCTGCTCTGGATCTCAGGTCCATCTTCACCGACAAGAACAATATCATCGGCGAACAGCATGCACCAGGGTGCCTCTTCCTGTATGTCCGACGTCAGGGCGTCCATAATCAACAGGAAGAGGTAAGGACTTAACACCGACTCTTGATGTAAGCCTTATGTAGTAAACTCCAGCACCCTCATGAGCTATGTATGTGGCACCGAGTCATAGGCCTTCTTATAATCTATCCAACATGTCGACAGATCCTTTCGGGAACAACGAACCTGTTGGCTAATGGCCATATCAATGAGGAGTAGCTCCTTAGTACCGCGGAACCCGTTCCTACATCCAATTTTAGAGGCAGACATGATGGAGTTGGTGTCTAATGTTTGTTAATTTTAGCTCTCAAAATAGATGAAGAACTTTATAGACCGGCGGTAAACACGTGATCGGCCTATAATTTTTGGGTTCCGCGGTGCTACCTGATTTATGGAGCAAGTGGGTTATTCCTGTCGTTAGAAATTGGGGTAGCGAACCAGACGCCAAAGCAGTCTGGTACTGAGCCGCCAAGCGAACGTGCGACCTTAGAAACCATTTGAGCCAGAAATTGTGCAGCCCGTCCGGCCCTGGGGACTTCCAGTTAGGTAACGGACGGACTGCACGCGCTACATCTTGGGGCAGATAGTAATAGCCCCCATTTCTGGTATTGGATCGCAGGCTCGCTCGTCTTCTCGAGCCCAATCACCTTTGGTGTGACTGACAGGCACCGACCAGATCATCCGGCAGGCGCGTGTCAGTCACACCTTGGCCCGGTCGCTCCCAACCCCTATAAACCCACCTTTCATCGCTCTGGAAAGTGCGATTTTGAGTGTATCGCTCTACTCGCCGCTTATACCTACGAATACGGTTCGCCCGTGTATATACTTTCTGCTTCAGGAAGTCGATGCGCTCTGTGACACGGGAAATATAGTCAAAGCACATCACTCTAGGGCGAGTATTGCCCTCCCTGAAGCAGATTAGTTTGCCGATGAGCTCTCTGGCCTCACCAATACGACGCTCAATTCTGCACTGCCAAACTGGTACGGTTGGTTTCGGTCGTGCAGGTCTAGAATCATTAGCAAATTTAACGTGAGCTACACGACATGCCGCTACAGCCGCGCAGTACAGAATCGAATGAGTATCAGTGAGGTCTTCGCAGTCATCAAGTTTGACAACTGCGAATCCAGAACTGCCACCAGCGCCCTATTCTTCTTATACATGGGCAAACGAGGTAAGCGTGGTCTAAGTTCGGGCGACATAAACCGATATTCTCGAATCGCATCCTCCAAAGCACTCCTCAATTCTTCATTGCACTGGGTACTTACTTACGTTTGTAGCCCTGTCTTCACTCCTCTCGTCAGCTTGATGTGGGTGTTGAACTGAGGTGAAATCACAACAGTCTGCGACGGGGGGGGGGGGTATGGGACGGACATATGGCTACTCTGCATCAAGTACAGTGTCATCTAACATATGATTTTGCTCGATGACCCGATCCGACAATCGTTGTGCCGAAACGTTGACAGTTGGCTCAAGCACCTGAAAAAGAGAGAGCATCTGAATACGGTACGCGGTCACATTGTTTCCCCCCTCTGTAGCCCCATAGTATAAGCGCATGACGTTCTCATTGATGGATCGTGTCCATCGCATGCGTTGCACACTTCCGGCGGGACCTGGACCCTATCAGAGGCTAGTGGGTCTCGAGATCCTAAGCCGTCTGGCGGCCGGTATCCTCCCCGTCGACGAACAGGTGGTGGCGTCGCGGCCGGTGTCGTCACAGCATTCACAGTGGGATTGGGTACTGGCGGCGGCGAGGCGGAGCTGAGCGAAGAGTCCGGAGGTGGTGGGCGTACTCTACGTGCAGCAGCAGATCTTGTCAACATTCTTCCAATTTTCCATATTTTCTGTCCAGTCTATTGTTGTTTTATGGGAGGTGATTCGGCAGTTTTAGTTTTAGTTTTATTACATTTTGTTGTATATTGGTCTCCTTAATGTTTATGTGGTTTTCCATTCTTGGTTTTGTATACATTTTAAAACTTGTAAAATGCGACTAAATTAATATCAATATAAAAATTTTGAAAACGAGACGTTCTGTTGAATTGGTGTTGCCAGCTATAGTATAATTATTACTAAGAAGTGTTTTTTTTTGGGTGGGAAATCATCAAATAACTTCTCCCTCTCTGGGCGGAGCGGGAGGGTGTGTCAGACTCTTACTGACTAAAACCCACCCGTATTCCTTCCGTTGCCTGTGTTGCCAGAGGCCTCGGTAACCCTTTGGTACCTTCTTGCGACCCCGGCAGGCATCGGCCCTAGTAGTACATTTCGCCAGTTATGTTTAAATTATTATTATTTCCTTTATTTATTTTAAGCCATATAAAATTAGTGAAATTAACATAAAAAATAGTGGTCCGCCGGTATCGGGAGCAGGGTCCAAGTTACCGGTGGTTAGGGCTCCAGACAGGAACCTCCTCACGATGCAAGCCGTATCGAGGAGTACTGCCTTCTGAATCTAGGCTCTTGATCCACCCGCCTAACGAGAGCCTCGAGAGATGTTGGTCGAGGCTTTCGGACATCAGGCCATTGGCCGTTACGACAATCGGCACAATGACAGCCGAGTTCACATTCCACATGTCAACAACCTCGTGTGCTTTAAACTTAAACCAACTGAAAGCTGTATTCCATATTTCAAAAAATTTAAACTCTTAACATTTTTAAGACAGCAAGCAGTATTTGTTAAATCCAACTTCCATTTATTTGAAACATTGAGATCTAAACGACGCAACAGGGAGATATGCGCTAAGCCACATAGCACTGCTCTTTATACAAATAGTTTTTTAGGAATGGCACCTATGATCTATAATAAGATCTCTAGACAAATTAAAGAAATAAACAACATACACGATTTTAAAAAGACTACTGAAAATATTATACGAGAAAACATTATACGATGAACGAATACCTAACTGACACATTATAACTAACTTTTTTTTTAAACTTATAATTTATTATTTATTGATTTCGACATTTTATACTAGAATTTATTATTATTATATTTTATTGGTATGTTTTTATTCTAACGACAATTTGGATTAGAATTATTTAATATATAAATAAACGCTTAAATGCAAATTGACGTAATAACTAAAGATGACCGGAAAATTCTAGACCCTAAGGAAATAAGTGACACATTTAATCAATTCCACATACAATCGACCAATAATTCTAATTTTAAATACAATGTTGACGAGATAAACAAGACTATCGATGGTAATAATGATCTTACAATATTTCTTAAACCTACTGATGCTACGGAGGTATTTAGAATAATACAAAATCTTAAAAATACAAGTGCAGTAGGACTGGATGACACAACAACAAAGGTAATTAAATTAGGCGCTTCATGCATTTGCCAAACATTAAGTTATTTAATAAACTTTTCTTTTGAAGAAGGTGCATTCCCAGAGATTTAAAAAAAATCAATAGTAAAGCCACTTTTAAGAAAAGGTAATACATCTGACATGAAGAGCTATAGGCCAGTGACTCTGATACCAATTATGTCAAAAATCTTGGAGAAAATCATGCTGAGAAGGCTCCAAGAATTTGCGATTGGTCATCGTATACTTAAAGACGAACAATTTGGGTTTAGGAAAAACAGTACCACGTCTTTGGCTTGTTTCAATTTGATGAAGAATGTCACCCAGGCGATAAATGACGGCTTAACAGTAGCGGCAATCCTCTTGGATATGAGCAAGGCGTTCGATTTTGTAGATCACGAACTGCTCTTACACAAATTAGAAACATACGGTATAAGAGGAAAAGCGAACGACTGGTTAAGAAACTACCTAAAAACTGACAACAATGTGTAGAAATCTCCAGAATACATAATGGAAAACAAGTGTCATATAGAAACGACTATCAGGAAAATAATTTCGGAGTGCCGCAGGGTAGTGTATTGGGGCCTTTTTTATTCTTTCTCTATATCAATGACCTCCCAAATATCACTCGCCATACAGTCATTTTATTTGCTGATGACACGACCCTTGTCGTGAAGTGTGATAGAGTCGACATCTACGAGTATGAGTTTAATGAAGCCATCAAAAATATAATACACTGGTTGAACTCCAATAACCTACAAATTAATATGGAGAAAACGAAAATGATGCAATTTCAAACATACAGGAGAAATCCATTAACGCTGACTGTTAAATATAATGACACTACTATAGAACAAGTAGTAAGTGCTGCATTTCTGGGCATACAATTGGATCAAAATTGCGATTGGAAAAAGCATGTCGCATATGTTTGTGACAAACTGGACAGATTTATTTATGCACTAAGAAGATTAAGAGCCACGGTCTCAACTGAAGCGGCTCTTTGTGCATATCACGGATACGTTTCCTCCGTACTCTCATACGGTCTCTTGTTGTGGGGTAATTCGGTGGATGTCAATAAAGCGTTTATGTTACAAAAAAATGTGTGCGTGCAATCTGTGGAGCTAGGTACATGGATAGCTGTAAGCCACTGTTTAAAAAGTACAACATTTTACCGTTAGCATGCATGTATATTAAAGAATTGTGCCTATTAGTACGACAACATCCTGAAAATTTTATTAAGCATAGAGATGTAACCAAAAGGAATGTTGCCTCTAGAGATAAACATAGGCTCTGCTTGCCACAATGCAAGCTCGATATATATAAAAGAAATTCGTTTATAATGGCTATTAAGACATACAATAAACAACCAAACGCCTTTAAAGAACTACCTTTGCTTATGTTTAAAAAAAAGCTGATTCAGTGGCTTCAAGAAAAATGTTTTTACACTGTTAATGAATTTGTATCACATGTCGAAGAAAGAAAGTAATGTCATTATACTTGGTTTATTTAAATTTTATTTGTTTTTTAATTTGACATTTACTTACTATTATTATTTTTATTTTTGACATTTTAACAATATTCATGGACATTATCATTTCAATTAATATATAAAATCTGACACTTTATAAAGATCATATTGGTAACTGATGTAATGATATGACATTTTTAAATTATATAATGTACCTATTGTGAAATTAAATATTTGCACACCACATGTAATGGTAGAATGTAAACGGGCCACATTTATAATAACACCATACTACTTTGTACACCTACATTTTGGCAAATAAAGTTTTATTTATTATTATTATCCTTACATATCTCGGGACCATGGGATCCCGGACCTTTGGAAGGCATGCGAGGGGCCGAAGCCAACTCGCAGAGGCCCCTTGGACAATTGTAATGGCATGAGGCACCGACCGACGATTATCCCTGTTTGCTCTATGAAGGTGCACACATGGACAACCCCCGGTTGATGCAGGACTATTGCAGAACATGGGAAAAAAACATTTTGGGCTATGGGTTTGGGAGGCTATAGTGGATCGGTTTCCTACGACTAGGTATAGAAAGGCTATGGCCCCTACCTGACCAATGCTTTATATAAAATACACCGATAAAATGGCAGGGGGTGACTTGCACACTCACTTTATTATTATTATCTTTTATTTCATTATTTACACAATATAATTATATTTTTAAATATTAGAATATACAAAAATATATAAAAACATTTATTATTATTATTCCCTTTATTCCATTTAAAAACATATTATTTACATTTTTGAATATTTTTATAAAAATATAAAAAAAAAAACATTTAAAAATATAAAAAATAGCAGCCCACCGGTATCGGGAACAGGGTCCAATCTACGGGTGGTCAGGGCTCCTGAGAGAGGAACCTCCTGACGATACGCGCCGTGTCCAGAAGTACCGCTCTCTGGATTAAGCCCTTGATCCAGCTACCTAGCGAGAGCTTCTTCAGGTGTTGGTCGAGGCTCTTGGCTATTATGCCATTGGCCGTCACGACTATCGGCACAATGATTGCTGTATCCACATCCCACATGTCGACAACCTCGTGAGGTCAGGATACTTAATCTGCTTATCTTTTTCAGCTTTTACGAGGTTCTCGTCATGCGGGACTGCTATATCAATAATCATTGTGCGACGTAACGCGTCGCATCGATCTATCACCACTATGTCTGGCTTATTAGCAACAATAGTCCTATCAGTGATGATAGATCGATCCCAATACAACGTAATATTGCCATTTTCGAGAACTGGGTCGGGCGCATACCTATAGTACGGTATTTCCGATTCCACAAGACTGTATTTCAGAGCAAGTTGCTGGTGGATAATCCTGGCTACAAGGTTGTGCCTAAGCAAGTAGTCTCCGTTAGCCAGACGAGAACAGCCAGAAATAATGTGTCGGATTGATTACCCCGGACGGTGGTATGCCCGACAGATGTCAACCGTGCCGTCTTTCACAATATATTTCCGGTAGTTGTTCGTCATTATAACTTCATCCATAATCGCAAAGACAAAACCTTCGGTTTCCCCAAAGAGATCACCGAATCGCAACCAGGATACGGACCAGATACTGCGCCAGAAAGAACACACGACATCATCATCCGGCAGGCGCGTTTCAGTCACACCTTGGTCCGGTCGCTCCGAATCCCTATAAACCCACCTTTCATCGCTCTGGAAAGTGCGATTTTGAGTGTATCGCTCTACTCGCCGCTTATACCTACGAATACGGTTCGCCCATGCATACAATTTCTGTTTCAGGAAGTCGATGCGGTCTGTGAGACGGGATTTATAGTCCTGAGGGCTGATCAGTCCCTGAGAACGCCCGCCTCACAAAGCAGATTATTTTGCCGATGAGCGCTCGGGCCCCACCAATACGGCGATTAATTCTGCACTGCCTACCTGGTACGGTTGGTTTCAGTCGTGTAGCTCTAGAGTCATTAGCAAATTTGACGTGAGCTACAAGACATACCGCTACAGCCACGCAGTACAGAATCGAATGAGTATCAGTGAGGTCTTCACAGTCATCAAAATAGTTTGACAACTGCGAATCTAGACCAGCGCCCTATTTTTCTTATGCATGGGCAAACGAGGTAAGCGTGGCCTTAGTTCGGGCGACATGAACCGATTTCTCGAATCGCATCCTCCAAAGCACTCCTCAATTTCACATAGCACTGGGTACTTACGTTTGTAGTCCTGTCATCACTCCCCTCGTCAGCTTGATTTGTGTTTAACTGAGGTGAAACTACAACAGTCTGCGACGGCGGGGCGATGACATGGCTACTCTGCGTTTCGTTTCGCAGGCGATCAAGTACACTGTCATCTAACATATGATTACCGTGGATAACCCGCACCTGATCCGACAGTAGTTGTGCCGAAACGTTGACAGCTGGCTCACGCACCTGAAAAAGAGACAGCATCCGAACACGGTACGCGGTCAGATTGTTTCCCCCTTCTGTAGCCCCATAGTATGAGCGCATGACGTTCTCATTGATAGATAGTGTCCATCTCATACGCTGCACACTTCCACCGGGAGCTGGGACCCTATCGTAGGCCGGTGGGCCTCGAGATCCTAAGCCGTCCGGCGGCCGGCGTCCTCCCCGTCGACGAACAAGTGGTGGAGGCGGAGAGAAATAGTCGTCGCTCAAGCTCGACGGAAATACCGCGGCCAGTGTAGTCACAGCAGTTACAGCGGGGCTGGGTACCGGCGGTGGCGAGGCGGAGCTGAGCGAAGAGTCCGGAGATGGTGGGTGTGCTCTACGTGCAGCAGCAGATCTTGTCAACATTCCTTATTTTTCTAATTTTTCCATATGTTCTGTCTATTGTTGTTTTATCGGAGGTGACATCTGTCATGTCACCTCGGATTCAGAAATTCTATTACATTGTGGTGTTGTATAATGGTCTCTTTTTTAAATTTTCTGTTGTTTTTTTTTCGTTCTGGGTTTTGTATAAATTGAAAAAGTCTTGTAAAATGCGTCCAAATTAATATCTCCAAAGACGAAAGGGAAGTATCGATGTCACTCATTATGATCAAAATCACTAGTTACTATATCTGATTACAGTTTGAGTAGCTGAAATTGGTGTGTGTCAACTTTCAACTGCGTAACTTGACGTTGATAATGCTTTAAATATTGTCAAACATGTTTTTTTAGTTCAGAAACGCAACTGTTAAACATGCTTTCTGTCAAATTTGAGTAACTTGTGTAAATGATGTTATATTACTCAAACCTTGATTAGAGTTAATAAAAACTTAATACAGAAACTAAAAATGTTTAAGTTATACTTACGAGTAAGTACATATTAGGACGTTCTCAAATTCGAATTCTCAATTCAGAAACCTCGTATTAATATCAGTATTTTGGTGACCGAAAAGCTGGCGGCTTTCTCGCGCAACGCATCAGCATTGCAATTCAGCGAGGAAATGCCGCCAGCATCCTCGGTACAATGCCCCGAGGGCCTTTTTTAAGCCTAACTTAGTTTTAATTTAATTTAGTTAATGTTAATAATCATCTTGTAATTTGGTTATGTAAATAAATGATATTATATCAGTAAAATTGAGAATCAAACAGAAAAAGAATCCTACGACAAAACAAAAAATTCGAGTCGATTTATGTAAAAGAGTGAATTTCGCAAAAAGTGCAGTTGACTCTTTCTACTATGCTGCCGTCATACTGTCTACACGGAACATCATTTTTGTCTACTCCGCCGTCGACAAAACGCTGCTAGTGCAAAGCCTTCTGATAATGGCAGCAGTACTACGAGTAGTACTTCTAGAACTGCTGTCATTATCTGCGTAAATAACTGTTTTCTGATATTTAGATGTTACTAAACACTCCTGTTCAAACTTTTATACAGTTCGTCGATTCATTCTGGTGCCAGCGATGTACGAGTAGTGACTACAGCTGCTTAGCTGTTTATTTAAATAAAGGCTTACCGCCTAAATAAATACACAGCATTAACCCATCACATTATTCGACATCATCTTTATTTATTTATTTTATAATTACACACAGTCAAAGTGCATTAGTATTTTTGTCATAATTATAGATCTCGCATGTACATATGTGTTTGTTCTAAGCAAAGATTGGGATTATCCCAAACAATTGTCATTCATACACACAGACGGTCCATGTATAATTTAATTGTATAATTTAATACCGTTCGGCTGTTGATTAGGGTTTCGTGTTACTATTTTAACAAACCATTAATTAAGTTGAAATGTCTGTCGACTCATGTTCTGAAAAAATATTCAGGGGTGTTTTTGTATTCCATGAAAGAATAAAGTGGGAACCTATTTAGGGGATGTAAAAGCTACTTTATTAACATTACATACCCTGTTATGAAGGGAAAATATTTTGTAAGCAAGTTTGCTACTATATATGTTACAGTTTGTAAAGAAAGTCTTCTACATTATATGAGTGCACTTGGTATAAGCCTACATACTCGTTGTTTCTTGAAAACGTCCTCAACTTATCACATTTCTTATAATTAAAAAACAATATGAAAGGGTTTCGCCGATATTGAGAATGTTTTACAAAAAATACTAAGATTATAGCGCAAATGTCGTATCGCAGTCGTGTCGTTACCTTTAAACAAACTCTGGTTGTCAGCTCTTTTCCTAAGATGTGCTTTTTATCGGATTAACTATCCATTAGCCTACTTGATGTTGTTAACGTAGAACAGGAAGAGGAGAGACAGTAGGCTCACTGCCTAAAGGAGTATCTACACCAAAGTTACTTTTGTGAATCAACGTCTTTTTTTTTGGGTGGGAAATTATAAAATAACTTCTGGCGCAAGTGTTAGTGGGCAACAGAAAGTTATTTAGTAAACTTACTTAAAGTTATAGAAAGTTAACTTAAAGTTACTTAATGTTATCTATCGATGGTTATCATGTTGCAAAATGTTGCTCTACGAAAAGTAACTTCGTTGTGGATGCACCTTTAGTTATAGTCTAAAACCACGGAGCAAATACAAAGCAAATACAAATACTTTGTATTTGCTCCGTGTCTAAAACTACTTAGCATTGAAGGGTTTTAGTGCGTCAAGATTGACAACTTAAAACAAAAGTCGATTGAGCTTTATGTTTCACGAACTTGTGATAACCTAATGACGAAATTGCTGAATTCAAGCTCGCATAGCACGTTATGTTGTCGAAATCGAAGGCTTTATGGAGCATCTGATCGGCAAAATTTCATAGTCTACGTTAATTTTGATCTGGAATATTATGATGGTTTTTATAGGAGGAGGATATCTGGCTAGACAGATTTGATCAGCAGCCTTTACATATAATATATCGGTATTCATACACTAGACAAAGTGGATCCTCTCTATCCATCGGCAGAGTGTCCACAGTGTCTTGTTGTGTCAGACACTCGACACTGATGCGACACACCTATTGTCGTTTGGCAACTAAAGGTTAGTTTTGTGTAAATATGGCTTGTTTTTTATCGGAAAAATACCTGACATCGTATTTGAGTGTGGGTGTTAGGAAAAGTTATCAAAAGAAATTGGATTTTATTCATAAGTTTTTGTAGTGATTCTCCAGTTCTGAGATTTCTTGTTATGTTTCAAATGTAGCTTAGCTGGTTACAGAGTAAATAAAAAACATTCCGTTCGATTCCCGCATGAAATAATGATGTATTTGTATGGGTTGCTTTGAGCCTGGGTTCTTGTGTATGTATATATGGGCGGGCAATCCACGTTACAGATGATGTCTTTCGTGGGGCTACGAATAAAAATAAAAAAGATTGATTATAATTTCCAATTTCAATGTTCATTGTGTCAAAGAATAACGTTGCCATAAAATGATTTAATAAGAATTACACAACGACAACATGTTGGGCTCTACTCGCCCCTCACAACACATATGAAGGGTGTTCCTATGGGTTACCGAAACCCCCGTGACACACTACTCACTGATATTCCTTGAATCAGATATTGATGAGTTATTTTGTGCTAATAATCATCATTCTCAGTAGTAGACGTAGTGGTGAGTATGTCACGCTGGAGACCAGGGTTCCATCCCGCGGCCCCGGCCGGGGAGGTTATTTTTTGTCAGAATTAAAACTATCGAGCAATTGTCCAATTTGACAGTCATAGGTTAGAAGAATACCCGCCCAAGCCAAGGCGTTCTTGTATCCTTCGACAAATTTAGGTAATAATCCTAAGATCTGAATACCATTTCGGCAATAAAAACGTTCAAAGTCTAATCACAATATCATCTCCACTTTTTGACACTGACAAAACGTTATTAGAAATGGAGTGAAATAGGAGGTATTTTTGACAGATTGAGACTGATTACAATTCGAACATTCTTAAAATGCAGGAATTGCTCCTTTGGTCAACTCAACGAGTCTGCACGAGATCATAAGATATTTACCGTAAGATTCGCGAAGCTAGGCAAAGTTTTTTACATGTACGGGATCTCTCACCTCACTTATTGCTCAAATAGTCTTCATTGACAGAATTTGAAACACATGAACAATGTAACAATCACAAAAACTCTAAGACATCCACCTATTTATACATACAAGTTTCATGAATAAGAGATGTGGGTAGTTTGGAGTATTTTCCTTATAGCCGCATAGAAATGCAGATGTGGGGATTATGCATGCGGATTCCTATCAGCGGCATCCACGAATCACCTTCGAATTTAGCGGTCGTTAGCTTGTGTAGACGTAGGTATCCCGCATTGAAATTAAGTCAGGAGAATAGATGGATGGGGTCGGTAGATTGTTGACTCTTACTAGCTCTGCTTTTGTGTGAAGTTTTTGATTAATTGAGAGAAAATAGGAGTAGTCTTTTTTTAGGTATCTATAAAGATGCATCTGTCCAATTTTTTTTTTTTTAATAGTTGTGGTGGCCCAGTGGTAACGGCCGCGACTTACAGGTTGTACGTCGTAGGTTCGAACCCGGACAGGCGCTTTACTTTGTGTTAATTATTTCATCACCACTGCTCTCAAAAACGGTGAAGGAAAACATCGTGAGGAATCCGGCGGCATGTCCTAGAACCAAAAATTCGAAGACATGTGACATCTACCAACCCGCACTGGGCCCGCGTGGTGGATTACGGCCCACTCCCTCTCGCAGAGAGGAGGCCTGTGTCCCAGCAGTGGGAACATTATAGGCTGATTATGTTATGTTATGTCCAATTTTTTAAATCACTAGCTGTTGCCCGCGAATTCGTCTGTGTTTACCGGGATAAAATTTATCCTATATCTTAATCCAAGTCATGGTCATCCCATTTGGCAAATTTAATCCAATTTCATCCAAATCCATTCAACCATTTTAGCATGAAAGCGTAGTTTTTATCCCAATAATTCCACAGGATCAAGACTTATGCAGGAGAAACCGCGGGGCGCAGCTAGTACTAAAATAAATATTACCTCAAAGATACGGACTCTTGACTGTATTTCCGGTTACTTAATTCTCTTAAAAAGAGTGTAACTACGCAAAAACTTCAAAATCATGTTATTTTTAAAATCATCCCCTTTTTATCCCCCCTTTTTTTTTGGTAGCAAATCACCATATAACTTCTCCCTCTGTGGGCGGAGCGGGAGGGTGTGTCAGACTCTTACTGACTAAAACCCACCCGTATTCCTTCCTGTTGCCTGTGTTGCCAGGGGCCTCGGTAACCCTTTAGTACCTTCCCGCGACCCTGGCAGGCATCGGCCCTAGTGGACCCCTACATTTGTGCTGACGACATCTCTTTGAGGCGCGCGTCGAATACAACGCGCCGTCGACCCGGGCTTGGTCCTTACCGGACGGTGAGCTGCCCATTGCTCACCCTTGAAAGTGATGGAGCTATACAGGACTTATAGCTCCATCTCTTTCTCACGCTGAAGTAATATTGAAATAATACTGCTACCCATACCGTGTCGGATCGCATCGCCCACCCGCCTGTTACTTCTTTTTCACTTAGCGTTTTTTCTTACTTTTTTCGTTTTGCTCGGCTCCTAAGAGTCGTAGCGTTATGTTAAATAGCTTAAAACGATCTTCAAGAATTTGGCTATCAAAAATAAAATAATTTTCTAAAATTTTCTAATCCGACTTGTAGTTCCAGAGATTAGCACGTTCAAACAAACGAAACTAACAAACTCTTCAGCTTTTTTATTTATTTATTTCTATCTTACGTCTATCCTTACAGATAAACCTATTGCGATAGTGTACATCTGAACTCATAACCTAACTTATTTACTAACACATTATTTTAATAAAATTTAGTAAGTTATTACAAATAAAATGAAAGTTATATCATTAGAGTAGTAGTATAGTATAGTATAGAGTTCTTGCTAGTTACGCTTAAATTGCCTTGTGTAATGAAAGGTCGCTTGCTATGGGTCAGTAGCGCAAAGCGCAACTACGAAAACCTAGGTTTAAGTGAAATATGTTGGTTTTATCTATACATTGGAGTTGTGTTCTAAATACGTCATTTTGAAAGTAAAACCTGAAAATGTACCGGATTTATTTCCTAGAAAAATATCTATAGTAATCATCTTTAAAGTTCCAATCCATACCCCATGCAAGCATGGATTATTTGATAACTGCATTGTCAAACAATTTATTCAGAATAACACCGAGGCAGTACGTTGGCTAGGCTGTCGCCTGTCGTCGTGTAGCGCTAGACTTCTACCTGTCAACTATTTTACACATAACTACTATGAACATCTATCAGTCGCTTTGCAATTCAAAACAAGCTCAAGGTTTTTTGCCTTGGGGTCATCGACGGCTAAATATTGCACTGCTCCTCGAGCCTCGTGACATTCAAAATAAATTATTTACGGAACAAGATATTGACTTATTTGGGGATCAGATCAGGTCAAATGCGGAGATAGAACGAAGACGTTAGACTAACTCATATTATTGTTATGGTGACTACATTTTGTAGTCAGACTTATGATCTACAGACTTCTCTTTATCCAAATAGTCATCGTGGGATGATGATGAAAAATCCCAATATATTTGGAGAGTATTCTCTTCGTAAATGAATCGCTCATAGCGAAAATTATAATTGTTGAGTGAGATCATATTACTATTATTGAGTTTTGAGGAAATAACTACGGGAATTACGCCTCACATGTATCAGAAACTTCTTAAGGCTCCCGCAGACTGGAGCGATATCGCGAGCGCGACAGGCACATTGCTGCCTGTCGCACCCGCGATATCGCGCTAGTCTGCACGAGCTTTAAGAAGTTTCTGATACATGTGAGGCGTAATTCCCGTAGTCGCAATGTCGGGAAAGAACAATGCCCACTTCCCATACATTTAAAAACCTGATAATGAAAGTTAATGTATAGTTATGAGGTATAGTAGAAAGACTACCTATAAATTTAGACAATAATGTCTCACAGTCATTTTTACGATTTAAACGCTACCAAATCAAAAAAATATTAATGTTACTTTTTACTCTTTTTAGGTTAGGATTTGCAATTACCAAATAGATAATACAGAAATAAATGTGCTAGAACTAATTATTAAAGCTCGAAGTTTAGTCTAAAATAAGAATACTTATCTAGCTATGGTAAAATGTCTTTTTTACTTTGTGAATTCCTTGAAACCAACACATAAGTACCTACTTAACAGTTATTAACTACATTTTTTGTAAAAAACGATAGTTGAGATAGTTTATATACTTAAAGAAACTTAGTTCTTGTATTGTCAAAAGTGATCACTTATTTAAATAAGTGATCACTTTTATGAAATGTGTTGGGTAGCCAACACATTTCATTGGCCGCGGTACATACTTACATACATGGTACCTACCAGATGAACAAAACGGGAAAAACAAATAAAACACTATGTTAAAGTGAAAGGTTTATAAATTATCATCATTTTCATCTTAATCTCTTATAACTACGTCATCCAAAAATTCTGCTGGAGCAGAGATATTTTCTTGATACTTAGCCCATCCAAGGTACCACACTAATGTCATGACGTGAGCGCAACATCCTATGGTCGGTCGACCGACCAAACAATCGCAGTAATGTCAAATGTCAAAAAAAACCGTTTCACTCGTGCGAACACAAATACATACTGCATGCTTAATTTATTTAATTATTTTGTTGTTCATAATCAATCTTTATTATACACAGACGAATAAAAAATACTTACTGATTAAATAAAATGTAAAATAATGTATAAAACTCAGAAATAGAGTTGAAAAAAGTCAAGTAGCAGTGGGTAAAATGGAACGTCATAAAAATGGGTAGTTGAGATGCGTTCAAAACATGGTAAAAGGTTACCCTTGACGTAGATTAAGAAAAATTAAAAAATATATTTTTCCTGCGTTTCTTTTAACATTGTGATAAGCGTAATTAATATACAATTAAATTAGCTGAATTTTAAGATTTATTTCATTTCTACATAGTCAGGTGAAAAATGGTCATTCTTCTTTGTGACCAAAATGAGATAATACCCATTGCACTGGTGACGGATTTCTTATCATGTTATGAAAAATAATGCAGCCCTTTGTTTGATAAGCCAATACTTTTAATAATATGATAATTTTGTTCACAGATTAGAAACCCAATACGAAATAACATCGGAAAAGGTGGACACACCACCTGGCGAAACTACCAAAAGAAAGTGAACTGTATTTGTAAGTGTTTTTACTAAAATAAAATAAGTAGGGTATTTTATTTGAGTAAAAACACGAATTGTGAAAATTTGTTGTACTCAATCAATACTCAATCCCTGTCATTGTATTTAGTTTCGCGTCTAATTTATTTATTTTATGTCATTAATGTTTTATCTAATTTGTAATTATTTTACATTTTTCTTTCATTTATCTTAAAATTAGGTTAGTCATAGATCGGTTCGAAATAAACAAACAAACAAACTTACTTTCGCATTTATTTATTGATAGGTTGGTTTGTATAACTGGCGCTGCAGTTTCTGTTTAGAACTGACTTTTGCTTTTATCAATAGGGAATATGCACGTAATTCAAAACTTATCCATTATTGTGTAGGAGTCATGAAACAAAATCCATTTTTTTAATGCATTTGGTAAATATTTTACAATTCATTATTTTATGTTGCGTTTTATTGGTGGAACGGAACGCAAACTATATAAAAAAAAAAATATTTGCAAAGTGCTGGAATTCTCACTAAGGTAAGTAAGTGCGCTTTCTACTTGAATAAAGCACAAAACATAATTTAATTCATATAATTTGGATCTAAAAACAGATGTAAACAAAGTAGTACCGTGGTAGATGACGTCACATCATGACCGCGACAGAAACGGATGTTTGAACTAGTAGTAGATTTTTTTTGGACTTTCATACTTATATTTTTTTTTTAAACAACAATCATTGCTTTTTATTTTTTGGTTGGGATATCATCAAATAACTTCTCCCGCTCTGGGCGGAGCGGGAGGGTGTGTCAGACTCTTACTGACTAAAACCCGGGTGGGTTTTCCTTCCTGTTGCCTGTGTTGCGGGGGACTCGGTGACCCATAAGTACCTTCCCGCGACCCCGGCAGGCATCGGCCCTAGTGGACCTTTGTGCTTACGACATCTCTTTGAGGCGCGCGTGGAATACAACGCGCCGTCGACCCGGGCCTGGTCCTTACCGGACGGTGAGCTACCCATTGCTCACCGTTCGCAAGCCCGCGCCTACGGTGGCCGGAAATCCGCCCGGGATTCCCGACGCCCAGGGCGTCTCCTGCGGCGGCTAGGGGCAAGAGGCAACAACCATTGCTTGATTTTAACTTTTAATATTTTTAGTTACTAGTTACGCTTAAATTGCCTTGTGTAATGAAAGGTCGCTTGCTATGGGTCAGTAGCGCAAAGCGCAACTACGAAAACCTAGGTTTAAGTGAAATATGTTGGTTTTATCTATACATTGGAGTTGTGTTCTAAATACGTCATTTTGAAAGTAAAACCTGAAAATGTACCGGATTTATTTCCTAGAAAAATATCTATAGTAATCATCTTTAAAGTTCCAATCCATACCCCATGCAAGCATGGATTATTTGATAACTGCATTGTCAAACAATTTATTCAGAATAACACCGAGGCAGTACGTTGGCTAGGCTGTCGCCTGTCGTCGTGTAGCGCTAGACTTCTACCTGTCAACTATTTTACACATAACTACTATGAACATCTATCAGTCGCTTTGCAATTCAAAACAAGCTCAAGGTTTTTTGCCTTGGGGTCATCGACGGCTAAATATTGCACTGCTCCTCGAGCCTCGTGACATTCAAAATAAATTATTTACGGAACAAGATATTGACTTATTTGGGGATCAGATCAGGTCAAATGCGGAGATAGAACGAAGACGTTAGACTAACTCATATTATTGTTATGGTGACTACATTTTGTAGTCAGACTTATGATCTACAGACTTCTCTTTATCCAAATAGTCATCGTGGGATGATGATGAAAAATCCCAATATATTTGGAGAGTATTCTCTTCGTAAATGAATCGCTCATAGCGAAAATTATAATTGTTGAGTGAGATCATATTACTATTATTGAGTTTTGAGGAAATAACTACGGGAATTACGCCTCACATGTATCAGAAACTTCTTAAGGCTCCCGCAGACTGGAGCGATATCGCGAGCGCGACAGGCACATTGCTGCCTGTCGCACCCGCGATATCGCGCTAGTCTGCACGAGCTTTAAGAAGTTTCTGATACATGTGAGGCGTAATTCCCGTAGTCGCAATGTCGGGAAAGAACAATGCCCACTTCCCATACATTTAAAAACCTGATAATGAAAGTTAATGTATAGTTATGAGGTATAGTAGAAAGACTACCTATAAATTTAGACAATAATGTCTCACAGTCATTTTTACGATTTAAACGCTACCAAATCAAAAAAATATTAATGTTACTTTTTACTCTTTTTAGGTTAGGATTTGCAATTACCAAATAGATAATACAGAAATAAATGTGCTAGAACTAATTATTAAAGCTCGAAGTTTAGTCTAAAATAAGAATACTTATCTAGCTATGGTAAAATGTCTTTTTTACTTTGTGAATTCCTTGAAACCAACACATAAGTACCTACTTAACAGCTATTAACTACATTTTTTGTAAAAAACGATAGTTGAGATAGTTTATATACTTAAAGAAACTTAGTTCTTGTATTGTCAAAAGTGATCACTTATTTAAATAAGTGATCACTTTTATGAAATGTGTTGGGTAGCCAACACATTTCATTGGCCGCGGTACATACTTACATACATGGTACCTACCAGATGAACAAAACGGGAAAAACAAATAAAACACTATGTTAAAGTGAAAGGTTTATAAATTATCATCATTTTCATCTTAATCTCCTATAACTACGTCATCCAAAAATTCTGCTGGAGCAGAGATATTTTCTTGATACTTAGCCCATCCAAGGTACCACACTAATGTCATGACGTGAGCGCAACATTCTATGGTCGGTCGACCGACCAAACAATCGCAGTAATGTCAAATGTCAAAAAAAACCGTTTCACTCGTGCGAACACAAATACATACTGCATGCTTAATTTATTTAATTATTTTGTTGTTCATAATCAATCTTTATTATACACAGACGAATAAAAAATACTTACTGATTAAATAAAATGTAAAATAATGTATAAAACTCAGAAATAGAGTTGAAAAAAGTCAAGTAGCAGTGGGTAAAATGGAACGTCATAAAAATGGGTAGTTGAGATGCGTTCAAAACATGGTAAAAGGTTACCCTTGACGTAGATTAAGAAAAAATAAAAAATATATTTTTCCTGCGTTTCTTTTAACATTGTGATAAGCGTAATTAATATACAATTAAATTAGCTGAATTTTAAGATTTATTTCATTTCTACATAGTCAGGTGAAAAATGGTCATTCTTCTTTGTGACCAAAATGAGATAATACCCATTGCACTGGTGACGGATTTCTTATCATGTTATGAAAAATAATGCAGCCCTTTGTTTGATAAGCCAATACTTTTAATAATATGATAATTTTGTTCACAGATTAGAAACCCAATACGAAATAACATCGGAAAAGGTGGACACACCACCTGGCGAAACTACCAAAAGAAAGTGAACTGTATTTGTAAGTGTTTTTACTAAAATAAAATAAATAGGGTATTTTATTTGAGTAAAAACACGAATTGTGAAAATTTGTTGTGCTCAATCAATACTCAATCCCTGTCATTGTATTGTAGTTTCGCGTCTAATTTATTTATTTTATGTCATTAATGTTTTATCTAATTTGTAATTATTTTACATTTTTCTTTCATTTATCTTAAAATTAGGTTAGTCATAGATCGGTTCGAAATAAACAAACAAACAAACTTACTTCCGCATTTATTTATTGATAGGTTGGTTTGTATAACTGGCGCTGCAGTTTCTGTTTAGAACTGACTTTTGCTTTTATCAATAGGGAATATGCACGTAATTCAAAACTTATCCATTATTGTGTAGGAGTCATGAAACAAAATCCATTTTTTTAATGCATTTGGTAAATATTTTACAATTCATTATTTTATGTTGCGTTTTATTGGTGGAACGGGACGCAAACTATATAAAAAAAAAAAATATTTGCAAAGTGCTGGAATTCTCACTAAGGTAAGTAAGTGCGCTTTCTACTTGAATAAAGCACAAAACATAATTTAATTCATATAATTTGGATCTAAAAACAGATGTAAACAAAGTAGTACAGTGGTAGATGACGTCACATCATGACCGCGACAGAAACGGATGTTTGAACTAGTAGTAGATTTTTTTTGGACTTTCATACTTATATTTTTTTTTTAAACAACAATCATTGTTTTTTTTTTTGGTTGGGATATCATCAAATAACTTCTCCCGCTCTGGGCGGAGCGGGAGGGTGTGTCAGACTCTTACTGACTAAAACCCGGGTGGGTTTTCCTTCCTGTTGCCTGTGTTGCGGGGGACTCGGTGACCCATAAGTACCTTCCCGCGACCCCGGCAGGCATCGGCCCTAGTGGACCTTTGTGCTTACGACATCTCTTTGAGGCGCGCGTGGAATACAACGCGCCGTCGACCCGGGCCTGGTCCTTATCGGACGGTGAGCTACCTATTGCTCACCGTCCGCAAGCCCGCGCCTACGGTGGCCGGAAATCCGCCCGGGATTCCCGACGCCCAGGGCGTCTCCTGCGGCGGCTAGGGGCAAGAGGCAACAACCATTGCTTGATTTTAACCTTTAATATTTTTCCTGGGTTTATATTACTGCCATTTATTGATTTACTGAAAAAGAAAATATTACATGCACATTCCATAATAGGTACCCAACTGGCAAAACAAAAATGAGTAATAGTAATTACAACAAAGGAATAAGGTGAGTACCTATACTTGAGTAGTGACCGTCACTGAAATCCAGTCGCCTCTAACGACTGTTGGGCAGAACTTGATTGATCTCTTAATTTCAACATAACTATGATTAAATACCGAAAGCCCTTAATGACAGCAACCCTTTAAACTACAAAGACGTGATTACTTGAAGACTGTCAACAAAGGGGTAGGCAGTGTCCGTTGCCCGTTATTGATCACTGCACCGGCCGGTGGAACGCCGGACAAACCGGCCATCCGTCTTCCTGTCGGACAGACGAACGGACGGACGAGATTTTAGGGTAATTCACGCTCGCTGATTTGAAGGGGCTGTGCAGGGGTGGTTGTTCCAGTTGTGTTAGATGGTGGATCGTTTATATTGCTGTGTAAGGAATTGCGTGCGTTGCGTGTTTAAATACTATCGTGAACGGACGTATCATCCGGGCGCGCGTGCTCTAGTGCGTCGCAAAATACTCTTAAGTATTTTGCAGACGCATCACAACACCGTCATCGCCATGTACGTCGATCTATCGGGGCCAACGCGATGACCCAGTTAGTAAATGCGGAAACCGTCATTAAGCGTTTATTATAATAGTGTAGGTGCCACGCTCGCCTTAAAATTAAATAATGGCTGCAAAACAGTCTATCTAAACAAAACTGATCTGGAAAAGCAGTTGTAGGACTGTTATATAATGGGTTGGGGAAAAAGTTTCTTCGCATTTTTTAAGAAAATTCAAAACATTTTTTATTATAGTTTATTTACATTTAACTAGGTGGTTTATTTACATTTATGTAGGTACCATTTTGTTCGATAACTTTTTGCCATCTTGTAGGTAGGGACATGATCCCATTGCTATAGAAATACCGGGACAAGTGGTTTTGGTAGTCCTCTCATGATGTTAACCTGACACTGCCTAAAGAATTCTGAAGAGACCGAAACAGGTGGAAATCTGAAGGTGCAAGGTCAGGACTATACGGCGGATGCATTAACACCTCAAAGCCATACTCTCTTAATTTTTGCTGAGTGGCTAAAGATGTGTGAGGTCTAGCGTTATCATGATGAAAAACCACACCCCTTCTGTTGATTAATTCCGGCCGCTTTCTCTCAACTTCTTGCTTTAATCTCATCAGTTGTTCGCAGTAGAGTTCAGAATCGATGGTCCTGCCTGGTGGTAACAGCTCATAATGAATAATGCCGCACGTTCTTGTCGTACGTGATCCACTTTTCATCACCAGTTATCAGCTTATTCAAAAATGGTTCGGTACGTCGTAATAAAGAATCACAAATGAGTACACGGTTAATTAGGTTTCTTTCAGTGAGCTCGTGAGGTACCCAAATATCGAACTTTTTTGTGTACCCAGTTTTTTCAAATGCGCCAAAACTGTTTTGTGGTCAATTCCCAGTTCTTCAAATACGTCGTAACTACTGACATGCCGATCTTGCTCCACTTTTTCAAAAATGCCATCAATTTTATCCGTAATAGGGCGACCAGAGCGACGTGCATCTTTGACATCAAAATTTCCGGATTGAAAACGCTTAAACCAAATTTGTGCTACTCTCACAGACACTGCACTAGGTCCATAAACATCGTAAATTTTTTTTGCGGCTTGCGTTGAATTTTTACCTTTTTTGTAGTAAAATTTTAAAATGTATCGGATTTCTTCATTAGATTCACTCATCTTGACGGTACGAAAAACAAATGAAAATCACACATTTTCCTAATTTGAATTTGGAATTATGTTCTTTAAAATTTAAACTTTCAATGATACCAAAACCAGCCAAATACCAAAATCAGACAAATAGTATACCCAAAGAGATTTTATTACAAGTTCATACATACTATAATGCGAAAAGACTTTTTCCCCAACCTAATATATCAACCAGGAGAAAACGGACAGAGCAAACCTGCAACAAATGGTACGTCAACTGAACGGCCACATACAAAGCTTGTAGGAAGCTTAAGTACAAGATCTTCAAGGACAATTAAAATGGTTAAAGGCACAAGATCAAGAAGAAACCCTCAGATAAATAGGCCAGTAAGACCATAACACCCGCTCGACTTTTTGACTGAATCTCAGTCAGTAGAAACATTTACCGCCAAAATGTTAAGGGGTAAAAGTGTGAAAATAAAGCCAAAACTTAAGAGTCCTACAGAGTGATTGCTCGACGCTTAACAGAAAATAACTGTTTATGGCACTCATACGTGGATACGCAGACCAGGCCAATAAGAGTAATGGCGAAAAAATTGAATTCTTCAGTATTAGTACCTAGTGAAATCAGATTAAAGATGAATTAACGTCGCAAAGATATAGAAGAAGGAGAGAAGAAAGAGATAGAAAATGCAATTAACAAGTTAAGCTGGATAATAAAATAACCTCTGGACATGTTTATATTATTGTTCAAGAAGGACGAAGATTTCAGTAAAATATACGGCATTACACATATCCTAGAGTATAAAGTTCAATTTAACACCAGTGTTGACCAAGGAGTCTTTCCAGATCTCATGAAACACAGTAAAGTAGTTCCTAGTAGTTCAAATCCGGTGATAGTAAAGAACCTAACAATTATAGGCCTGTGTAAATTCTGCCAGTTCTCAGTAAGATATTTGAAAAGTTGATGCTCAATCAAATGTTACGTCACTTTAATAAAAATGTCCATCTTTCATGAACAACAGTACCATTTCACCAAAGGGCGGTGTACCACTGATGCCGGTGTCACCCTAATAAAGAACATTTTAACGCCTGGGAAGAAGCACAAGATGCCATTGGAATTTTTTGTGACCTCTCTAAGGCGTTCGATTGCGTAAACCATGAGACACTTCTGCTGAAACTAGAGCACTATAGGATTAGGTTGATTGACTAAGATCATACCTGAAAGGTAGAAAGGTTAAAGTTCAAGTAAACGGCGTAAACTCGTTGGGGTCTGAAATGGCAATGGGCATTCCTCAAGGTTCGATATAAGGCCCATTCCATTTTTTAGTTTCCTTAAATGATTTACCCCAATTACTTCAAAATCAACCGAAGATGGTGTTAATTGCAGATGACACATCATTGATCTTTAAAATAAACCGACGGTCACAAAATCTTGACGACGTGAATAACTGTGGACCAAGATTGGTTAACGGTAAATAATTTGGTACTAAACGAAAAAAAAAAAGCGAATGTGATATCACATTGAATGGAGTAAAACTGGAGTTTATTTGATCAAACAGTTTTCCTAGGAATCACTCTATTTATTTTATTTTCAGTAGTACACACCGAATTCAATAAAACTCTTGAAAAGGAAACAAAAGATATTTGTCCTAATTTTATATTTAGCTATTATGATAAGTAGAGAAAGACTGTTCGAGCTGTATGGCTTTAAGCCGTGAATTAACACAGAAACTTTCAGTAAGTATGTTGCTACATATTACAAAATTGTTAGAAATACCCGTATTCCTTCCGTTGCCTGTGTTGCCAGGGGCCTCGGTAACCCTTTGGTACCTTCCCGCGACCCCGGCAGGCATCGGCCCTAGTGGACCCCTACGCTTGTGTTGACGACATCTCTTTGAGGCGCGCGTGGAATACAACGCGCCGTCGACCCGGGTCCTTACCGGACGGTGCGCTGCCTATTGCTCACCGTCCGCAAGCCCGCGCCTACGGTGGCCGGAAATCCGCCCCTAGCCACGCGGTGGCTAGGGGCGAGAGAGCGCGAAATTTGCCTTTCCGTCAACCGTCCCGCATCCTCCTTGGCGAGCATTACTGCTTCGCAGAAGGAGGTGACGGCTGCCCATGCCCTCTCGCTCCGTACCATGGCTCAGGCCATGGTACGGAGCGAGAGGGCATGGGCCAGACGACAAGGGCCAGACGCGAGAGATCTTTGCCACCGATCGCCTCCACTAGGTCACGGCGGGGCTCTGCCCAAGCCGGGCAGACCTCCACCTTATGCTCCACCGTATCCTCCGGATGATTCACATAGTGGTGACACCCGGGCGTTTCCTCCCGCCTTATCCGTCATAGGAACCTCCCGAAGCTGCCGTGGCGCCTCTCTAGCCACTCCTCAAAGAGGGGGCTTATTTATTTATTTATTTATTAAAACTTTATGCACAAGTATAAAAAAAATAATACCGTACAAAGGCGGACTTAATGCCTGAGGCATTTTCTACCAGTCAACCTTAGGGTGATGCAGAGAAGACACATGGCAGGTGCAACTTAAGGGATAGATAACACGAAAATAACTTTACAATACAAGAATACATACGTAGATACATACATATAAACAGAATAAACTTTGTCAGGAGAAATAACGATCGGTAGTGGGGAAATATCGATCAGTAGAGGAGAAAACGAATCCAGCAAAATATCAGTGCTGGGATGTTTCTGCCAACTTCTTACGTATATGTTCACGTGCCTTCAGTTTAAAAGACAACCGACAGGTCACCGTTCTGATGTTCAGAGGGAGCGCATTCCAAAAAAAGACAGCCTGGACAAAGAAAGAAGAGCGAATGAAACCAGAGCGGTGAGAAGGACATCGAAGAAGTCGATTGTTGGTGGAACGAAGATTTTTTCTATGGGCAGAGCACAAGTATTGAATATGGGAAGTCAGGTAAGAAGGAGAAGTGGGTTTGTTGAGAATAGAGAACAACATAGACAGAGCCCTCACCTCTCTGCGCTGACGAATGGGTAACCATTTTAGAAGCACACGGTGTGCGGATACATGGTCATACTTACGAAGATTGAAAACGAATCGAATGCAATTATTGATAAGTCGGTCTTTATAATAAGTAATAATAGTAATAAGTTTATTCAGGAGATCGGCATTCAGGTCATAGTAACACACATCACCATAGTCGATTATGGGAAAGATTAAGGACTGTACAAGCATTGCCTTTATGTGTGATGGGAGAAGATTTCTCAACCGATAGAGCGACCGCAACGTTCCGGTGACTTTCTTACTAACAGTAGTCACCTGCTTTTGCCAGTCAAGACAAATGTCGACATGCAGACCAAGATCTTTAACATCAGAGCTAAACGGAATGACTGAGTTGTCAAAGATTACAGGTGGCAAAGATAAGCCATTCAGCTTCCTTATGCTGTGGGGGCTCCCTATTAAGATAGCCTGACACTTGGTAGGGTTAACCGCCACTCCAAATCGATCAGACCAGTTTTGACCACACCTAAATCCCGGTTTAGCTCCTCAATCGCATCAGAAATGTTATCAACACTTGCATGGCAGTAAAGCTGCAAATCGTCGGCATAGAGATGATACGCAGCCCGAAGCTCGGTGGTAATGAGATTAATAAAAATGGAGAACAAAAGAGGAGATAATATACCGCCTTGAGGGACGCCAGCTGCAAGATCACACCAACTCGACGAAGAGTCACCAGCATGAACAGACTGCTGACGCCCCCGAAGATAAGAGGAAAACCATTCCAATACCTCTGGAGAGACCATATGATAAGAAAGGATGGATAAAAGGACTTCGTGACTGACGGCATTAAAAGCATTGGAGAAGTCAATTAACACTAAGACTGTAACTTTGATGTCTTCCATTCCCCGCCTTATATCGTCAGTCACTTTAAGGATAGCTGAAACGTTACTATGCCCGGGCCTGAAACCGGACTGAAAGGGACTGATGAGAGAGTTGTGGTGGACAAAGTGGGAGAATTGTTTATGAACACTGGCCTTCAGCACTTTAGACAGTAAGGGCAGGATGGAAATTGGGCGAAAGTGACTAGGAAGAGAGGGGTTGGGTATCTTAGGCAGTGGCCGAACAAGGGCTTTACGCCAAAGGAAGGGGAAAACACCGGTGTACAGGGAGAAGTTTAAGATGTGGGAGATTGCAGGAAGGAGTTGATCAAGAGCCGTAACGATCATATGGCGGCTGATATTATCGCAGCCCACGGCTTTGGATTTAATAGAAAGGATAATCTTTCTGATCTCTCCCGGGTCAACTGGGGTGAAGACAAAGGGATTAATATTAGGGCGCGTCAGACCAGCAAGGTAGTCAAGGGTTTGACATTTGGTTAGACTATCTAGCGTGGGAACAGTGGAGAATTATCGCCGCAATCGTGGCGTGCCCAGCACTGGGTTGCGACAACCGCACTCTCCATGTCGCCATAAGATCCTGCCGGAGCTCCGTCCGCTGTGCCGTGATTTCTCGCGGCAGCGGAGTTACGCCCCGGCGTTTCGCCTCCTCTCGCCACTCCCATACATGTGCAAGGACTTTTGACTCCAGATCCCATGGCGGCAATCCGGCAAGGAGGCTCGCTGCCTCACAGGAGACCGTGCGGTATCTCCGGACCAGCCGGATGGCCATGATCCTTTGGGTCGCGCTCAACCGGCGGATTGGCCGCAGCGCCAGGGAACGCGCCCATACAGGAGCCCCGTTGAGGGCCATGGACCGCACGACCCCCGCGTAAAGCTTCCGGGCAGGAGCCGCTTCAATGCCCCTGCCCGCTCCAGTTTGGGAGCCAAACGTCGGAAAACATGATAGTGATTAAAGCTTTTCGGCAAATTAAAATCAAACTGATCGAATATGTATGGGGAATGTCTACCAAATTTTGTACATCATCGAAACTATAGCACCATACTTAGCTTTAATATTTAATTTGTGTGTGGATCATGTGAGTCTTCCCGGATTTAATGAAATACAGTAAGGTTATACCACTTTTTAAACCAGGGGACAGTAGAGACACTAACAATTATAGACCGGTATCCGAGTTGCCGGTATTCAGAAAAGTGTTCGAAAAAGTAATGCTTAACCAAATGCTTAATCATTTTAACACCAACCAAATCTTACACAATCAGCAATATGGTTTCACCAAAGGACGTTGTACGACTGATGCGGGTGTCACTTTATTAAAACACATATTTACAGAGTGGGAGGAGGCCCATGATGCTATAGGAATCTTCTGTGACCTCTCTAAGGCATTTGACTGCGTAAATCACGAAACCTTGCTCTTGAAACTTGAACATTACGGACTAGGACACTTGCGCTCAGTTTGGTTAAATCTTATTTAAATGATAGACAGCAGCAAGTTCAAATAAATGGTGTCAATTCACTCGGTTTAAAAGTAAAAATCGGTGTTCCACAAGGCTCGATATTGGGGTCCTATCCTCTTTTTAGTATATGTATATAAATGATCTACCCCATTTATTAAAAAAACAACCACAAATGGTGTTATTTGCTGACGACACTTCTTTAATCTGTAAGATATATAGACGTGCATCAAATTTTGACGACGTAAATAACGCCCTACTGCCGGTCCAAAATTGGTTCACTGCTAATAATTTAGCACTAAATGGGAAAACACGAGATGCATAAGATTTGCTTCACCGAATGTAAAAAGTAGTGATTGTGACATATTATTGAACAGGGAGAAACTTGAATTCGTCGATAAAACTGTTTTCCTGGGGATCACGGTCGATTCAAGGCTGCAATGGGGTCCTCATTTAACATCTCTTGCAGGACGGCTAAGTTCAGCAGAATATGCTGTGAGAAAAATCCGTCAATTTACTAATGTAGATACCGCGAGGCTAGTCTATTTCAGTTACTTTTATAGTATCATGTGTAACGGTATTTTATTTATTTATTTAAAATTCTCGCACACAATTACGTACAAAGGTGGACTTAATGCCTTAGGCATTCTCTACCAGTCAACCATAGGTGGTGAAGAGATAAGACGGCAGGTGTTCTGAGAGGAAATAATAAGAATGAAAAATATTATATTAAAAGATAACATAATAGATTATAAATATAATAGGTACAGAAGTACATAAATAGGTTACTATAGGGACGGGCTGCAGATATCGAGTCTATTTTTATTCTGCAGAAAAGAGCCATCACAGCAATATTTGACCTCCGCAGGCGCGATTCTCTAACGGAAATGTTTAAAGATATTAACATCATGACGGTACCTTGTCAATATATCTATGAAAACATCATGTACGTTATGAAAAATCTATGTCTGTTCAGTAAAAGAGGTAAAAGACACAATTATAGTATAGTTCAACCAGGTTTCAGACTGGCTAAAGTAGACTCATCCTTCATGGGATACTGTTTAAAGTGTTAAAATATAATACCTCCCCACATATTACAACTAAATGAAGCAAAATTTAAATCATTTATTAAATGCACACTATGCAGCCAAGCATATTATAAGTTGGGAGATTACATCGCTGATAATAATGCTTGGCTCAACGCTGCACACACCACAAGGGCGCATAAGCTAATTGATTAGCATTCGAAAATATTTGGTAGAGCTGCTGAAGATCATAAAAACTATATTTGCATTGTATAGATTCATTCTGTTAGTAATGTATAATTGCATGGCACATGTGTGAGCACTTGGTATAAAGCTACCATTTACTGGGTACGTCTTTAATTGACTTGACTGTGCTCCGGCGGGTGAGAGTATGCCATGCTTACTCAAATGTCTCGCTGGTGGTGGCGTGTGTGTTGGATCATTAAGCTCCCTTAAAAATGGTTGAGCTGAATGGTGCTGAATTGCGTCATGTTCGTGAACGGTCGCCGTCAGTAGGGACTGGTCATTTCTTAGCTGCCACGGCTTATTTTAATTTGTCAATTGTTTTTATCTTTTTATTACGCACACCTTTAAACGTGCACGTCTTTCTACATTCTTCTCACATGTACTATAATTTCAACATGATTGATGTAACCAATATTTTTGTAACAATATTTTAAAAAGAGTGTCTATGCTGTTTCTTTCCCGTTCTTCTCCATAGGAATCAACTACGCTTTGGAATGGGCAACTAGCTTCATCTTTCTGACTGACCGACCCCTTAACAATTCAAAAGTGCCTGTATTTGGTTTATTTGAAATAAATGCTTTGAGTTTGAGTTGAGTCAAGACGAGAAACTACAATGGGGACCACATATAACATCTCTGTTGGGACGGCTAAGCTCAGCCGCTTATGCTGTTAGAAAGATAAGACAGTTAACAGATGTAGAAACTTCTATCGTCTGTTTTAGCTACTTCCACAGCATTATATCGTATGGCATTTTACTGTGGGGTCGGGCTACTGACATCGAATCTATCTTTATTTTGCAACAGAGAACTGTCAGAGCCATTTATAATCTACGTCACCGTGAATCTCTTAGGGAACAATTTAAAAATATTAATATTATGACGGTACGAGTATGTATGTAAGAAAAAATCTACAACTTTTTAATAAACAAAAATAATTTTAATACTAGAAAAAAAAATGGAAATAAAAAATCAAAACATAATTCACCTAATAGCCCGCCCTGCCGTTAAGCAAATTTTTTGAAACTCCGACAAACAAACAACAAAGTAAAGTGCACAGTTTGCACAGACAATCGCGATAACTGCACATACATCTAAAAGTGCCTCATATGCACAAGCGGTAAAACCAAGCACACAACCATCTAGTCTTGAGTACCTAGAGAGATCTTGTAGTGCACATCCTTGCTCATTTGACAGTGCATATCCTTATTCCTGCTCGGTATAGCTTGCTCATTTGACAAAAGACTAGAGAAATTAGAATAAGCACTATAAAAATCAATAAAAAATAATGGCGTGGAATTCCAATGGACTGCTGCAATACCAACATGAGTTGCAAGTAGTTCTAGATTCAGAAAATATTGATATGTGTTTGATCTCATCTTCGCTAAACAGTCTTTTGTAAAGTTTTAAGGCTATAAGATTTATCACTCGCTGCACCCTAACAACACGGCCCGAGGTGGTAGCGCGGTTATTCTTAGAGAAAATATTTAATATTTTTTTGTCATGACGAACAGTGTAATGGAAATTCAAATCACGAGCCTAAAAATTCCTCAGGGTTTGATCTTATTACGGGAGAAATCCTAAAACATCTCCCGGGAAAAGCCATCGTTAAGCTTACTAGACTCATCAATGCTGCATTCGTACTAAAGCATGTTCTTGAGCCACGGAAAGTTGCTGAAGTGGTTATGATTGCAAAGCCCGGTAAACCACCTCACGAAGCATCATCATACAGGCCCATTTTCTTGTTGACTATACTATGAAAGCTGTGAAAAATTGTTTTCAAAACGCCTAAAACCTATCATAAACAAGAGAAATCTGATCCTTGACCATCAGTTTGGTTTTAGAGAGAAACACTCAACAATAGACCAAGTACAGAACAGAATTTTTACTATCATTGAGAGAACGCTTGAAGATACAAAAGTCTGCTCTACAGTATTCTTAGATGTGGCACAAGCTTTTGATAGAGTTTGGCATAAGGGTTTGATATACAAGCTAAGACTTATGCTGCCCAATGATTTTGCCGATATCTTGCAATCATATATTACAGATAATGTTTTGAGTAAGGCCCTAGGATGCCTTTCCGAATTAAAAATTATTAAATGTGGCGTGCCTCAAGGTAGTGTGCTGGGTCCAGTCCTCTACCTGTTGTACACGTATGATATATCAGAGCTAGAAAATAATACTTTTGCAACCTTTGCGGACGATACTGCCGTTATGGCTACAGGGTCATGCCATACGGAAGCAATCAAAAAGGTACAAATCGCTGTAAATGAAGTCCATGACTGGGGGCACAAAAATGGAGAATGAAATTGAACGAATCGAAGTCACTTGATTTTATTAACAGGAATTGTGATTACCATACGCAAATACAGCCAAATACTTTGGCATAACGCTTGATGCGAAACTGCGCTGGAAAGTGCTCGTTAAAAAGAAAAGACAGGAACTAGACATGCGTTTTAAAAACATGTATTCATTGATTCGACTTTCTTTTTGGGATTCTTGCCGATAAATAACAAAATTTTACTATATAAGCATATTCATATTCGATACGGACATATGGCATCCAACTGTGGGGCTGTACTAAACAGACCAACTTAAAAATTATACAAACATTCCAGAATAAGGTACTCAGGAGTATTGTTAATGCGCCCTGGTATATAAGAAGTTACGACCTCCATCGTGACCTAAAAATAGAACCTGTCACCAACATAATCAAAAAAATTTGCTGAGGCTCATACCGCACTGTAATTGCCCTTTTACACACACACACTACCGCATACGCAACGGGGTGATTCTGTTCTGAGAAAATGGTGTATTCTAAAATACTATCAAACTTAAATAACTGAACACCGACTCCACCGACATGTGAACATCGAGGCAATTCAGCTGTTAGATAACACAAATATAGTGCGAATACTAAAACGAACAAAACCCTATTTAAGTGAGTGTAGTTAAAAAATTGTAGATATCCGAGGGCGACACTAAAAGTTTTTAGAACTGGCCACTTGTAAACGACATAATAAAAAAAACAGTTCAAATTTTGAAAATGGAACTCTTTGCCAATATTATTGTGTATGTATTTTCTTAATTTGTCATTTGTTTACGATTTGGCGGCAAATTGAAAATTGTCTGTGGCACGTCAGCATGAATTTAACGCGAGAAAATTTTCGTACAATGTTTTTTTTGACTTTCGATGTCATTTAAGTCAACAAGAAAGTTATGTTACGAGTAGACTTCGATTGGCCTTTCACGATGAAGCCCCATCCCGTGCCACTGTTTAAAACTGGTTTAATGAGTTTAAACGTGGTCGCACTAATCTCACCGATGATCTGCGTGAGGGACGACCTTCTACGGCGACGACGGTAGATAACATCAGTGTTGTGCGGCGTATGATAGAGACGAGCAAGCTTAGGCATCGGTATGAGTCAAGTGCACACAATCCTCCATGAACATTTAGCGGTCAGGAACCTTTGTGCCCGGTGACGCCGCGGAAGCAGTGGCTGCGTTTCAAAATGCCGTCGAAGAGGACGAGGGACGACTAAGGACGAGTGGGTAAAGTACTTTTCTCAGTGGTTCCATCGGATGCAGCGATGTATTGATGAAATGGACACTATTTTGAAAAGATATAATAAAACTAATAACTTGCTGTTCGTTTGTTCAGTTTTTGATTTTCTAAGAACTTTCAGTGTCACCCTCGTAATAGTGACAATGACACACATATAACACATGCATAAAGTGTTTATATTATTATATTAGACTCTAAGAAAGTGGAACGGACTTGTGTAAAGTACAATAAACACTATTCTAAGTTTTAAAACAATTATCACGTAAAAAAATAAGTTACATTAAAATTACTCATTAGTCTTAAAGGCTAGATTGTTATTAATTATTAAAAACCTAATTCTTTTTAATAAAGAATAAAAAGAAGGCTTTGAGTGCTGCCTCCCAAGGCTGTCGTGTAGTAAGGATTGTGCCATGAGAATGGGCAAAAGCATCACTACGTAAGTATTGCATGCTTGCAGTGGAGGGATGTTGCTCCATGGTGTATTGGATAAATGAATATTTACGACGCAGTCGCTATTTCAACTAAGTATTTTGTTGATAGGCAAATACGAAATAAAAGGGTTGGAAATTCTACGTCGTCTAAACGTCTAGTTGTTATGTATTATCCCTATCTCTTCAGCAATATAAGCTCACGATCACATTTCATATCCATCTGATTCCCCATCCGGGCTATCACTGGAATAGTTATAATAATTTGTTTTTATGTTCCTGCCAGTTTCATCAGAGCGAGCAAATAGGGTCATTTCTGTCGCATGTAGGGTCATTTCTCTGCTGTTGAGATGGTGGTTTGTGCTTAGATAGCATCTTATTTGTTGATGCCGTTTGGACGTCGTGAGGCATGGAACGTTAACGTGGTTTGATTATCATCGGGTATAAAGTGTAATGTTTCCGTTTGTTTGTGGGTAGTTCGTTGTTAGTGTTATCCTGCTTGTGTAGGAAATAACTACCAGCAATAGGCAAGAATTTTTAGTATCACATCAGCTATCCCGTCGGTATTGCTTATTTTGTCTAATTATTACATTTATCCCTATTGGAAAACAAATAGAAATAACTTTAGCTTGATGTTCATACAGTTTGGAAGAACCAGCGCAAAGAAGCAAAATGAGATTACAAAGGTCGTGCCTATACAGGCGAAGTTCTGTAGATGCCTACCCCGGAAAGATAGTGTGAGGACACAGACGACGTGTTTTAGAGTTTGTTTCATGTGCTCGTAGCCAGCGGCCAGGGCCAGGGGCACCAGACTGGAACTAATACAAGTTTACATACACGAGCGCACATGTCACGGACGCACTCACCGGACGTGTCGGAGGTGGCGAACCCGGCCATTTTGTAATAATTCGTCCCTTTACGATATGTTTTACAGTGTCATGGTTTACTTCCTTAGGTACTGTTTAGTGATTATTATATCAGTCTGTGAAGGTACGTTTATTGCTGAACTTGAGTTTCTAATGAAGGATGAGAAGGGAAATTGTCAGTGAAACACATTGGTGATCGCATTTTCTTGTTGTAAGCCGACGCAGAGAAAAGTATTATATTACTTTAATTATTGTGAATGTGAGCACTATGTGGGTCATTTTTATTTATTTATTTTTGTTTTTTTTTTCTCTCAGTTTTAATGATAGTCTGGCATTTTTAATATTTTATGCGGCCTACCTAAATGTCCTTTCCTTAGTATTTTTCGTCGAGTCGTTGAGCTCCTTAAGTTCTGAGTTGAGCTACACGATTACTGACAAATGCTTGCACTGACTGGACAGGTCCACTCAAATTTGTGTGGTTCTTTCCTCAGAAGACCATTTCAGACTTGGATCTACATGGTCCTCACATGATCTGACCAAGATTATGTCTGGACTTTAAAAGAGACTTTGAGAAGAAATGGCGAAACAAACTCAAGGGAGTTTGTTTCGCCATTTCTTCTCAGGGGTAGTCAGATAGGAAATGTCGACTCCATCTAGCTTACTTTTTATTTTTTTTTTAATGTGACGTATAAAAGTGATTCTGATATCCTATTTACAGAATAAACAATTTCATTTCATTTTACAGAAGGATACTTCTTAACGCAAGTGTCTTGATCAGAGTTTGTTATTGTGCGACAGGTGGACGCTGCTGGAAATCCTGTTTCCAAAGTCGCCTTTTACGACATTCTCACTATTTCTCATTCGCGGTCTAATTTCCCTATAAATATTACGAGCCAATTTCAACCAATCAATACTCTTAATTTGAAACAGGCCGTTTACAAAAGTAATTATCATTGGCTCGTTATCAGGCAGCATATCGCTCGCTCAGGGCGCGGGGTGGGCAGCACAGGTATATAAATCGGTAGCACGTTCATAGATAATTGGTTGTGTAGTAATTGCACCGAGTTTTAGGAAAACGCTTGCGGGTACGTGTTTGGCTGGGCTTCCATTGTCTCACGGTATTTTAAGTGGAATATACCTATATAGGTTATCTTACTGGTTAAATAATATTATTAACTTTAAGCGCTTTAAATGTAGACTTAGCAGTTAACTTTGATTCTACATTAATTATATTACCCTCTCTAAAGTCAAATCAATCTACCTAGCCTTTTCCCAACTAAGTTGGGGTCGGCTTCCAGTCTAATTGGATGTAGCTGAATACCAGTATTTTGCATGGAGTGTCTGCAAGCGTAGCTTAACCTCCGACCAATCCGTACTCGTGCAGCTGTTATCATTTAGCCACGATCCCGTAATGAGGTTAAAAAAAATAGGATCCAAGCTGCATGGGTCAGGGGTTCGCAAGGGAGCATGATTCCACAGACGATCTATGCGTTATTTCTACATCATTTGATCGAATTATCCAATCCTCGTTTATGCAAATAATTTTTCAAGAAAACCGTTAAACTTTTCCACCAATTTTCTTCTTCACCAATAACTTCTAAGAGCAAGCTTACCGTGTGTGAATGCGAACGCGTTATCATCGTGATAGGCAACAGTAAGCCGGCCGCGATACCGATCGACTTGCCGATGCCGGTTCAGTTATGGATTATAGACGGGGAGCTCACGACTACCGAGTGCAGACATAGAGCATCACTGAGTAAACTAAACGAAGGAGATCACTCGGGAGGCAGTGATTTAGTGATGTAAGTTGGATTGCTAACATTTGTCTGTTTGACCATCTGTGTATCTTTGCGTACGTATTTTGTTCACATAATCATATTCCTGAAAGATTTATTTGCCTACAATACCAACCCAATAGGTAGTACTACAGTCAGTGGCGGCCGTTAGTGCCTATAACACATTGACTACAAGAACTGTTTGTAAAGCATAGTTTATATTACACACCAGGGTGCTTAGTACCTTTCATAATCATTGTATTTGCAATGAGTAATCTCGTGGTAGTTACTAATCGATGAGTTTTCTAAATTGGAGGTAGATATTTATTTTTTGTTATTATTAATTTATTTATTTTCCAGTGGTAATTTGGTATTGTTTAGGTTATCACAAAAAGATTTTCTCACTAATTGGACGTTGTTTTGTAAGTTCTGCCGCCGGCTCCCAGACTATTTCTCCAGCCTACTCCTGGAACAACTTATGAGTTCCATACATAACGGACACCATAGACTAACGGAGGTTTATAGGAAAAATGGCCGCCATACGACCTGGACAGTCTAGTTCTCTTCTATATAGGTATAATATAGGTAGCGGCGGCCGTTAAAATTATGTCTGAGAAATAAAAAGTTCCAGGTAACTTATTTGTTAGTTATTTATAAGATTGATTTTTAGGCGGCGCTATATTTGTAGTATAAAGACCAGAAAAATGGATGGGCAAGTGTTGATGGCTTCTTCGTCTAAGGTCTTAAGTTTGGAACAGAGAAAATGCAACTTCAAAAATTGCTGAGTAACGTTTACATCTATGGTACAACTCCGTACCATAGATGTAAACGTTAAACAACCGTATCTAAAATATGTGTTCAAAATGATAATCGCACTAATACCGGAACGGTCTTGCAGTAAAGATACCGATACAGTTCGATAATATATATCGTGTCGTATAGCTAGCAGATGTATCTTGGTATCTTTGGTTACAGAAAAATATAAGCCATAAGATATTCAACAACCCATTTAAACAAAACTGCGACACAAAACCCTTGAACTCCCAAATCCCTCAGCTGCTCAAGTTGATGCGCAGTACATCAACTTACCCTCCAAATGATAACCCGGCGCGCTTGTATGACGTCACGTGTCCGCTTGATGGTGAACCGCACGTGACATCATCACACACCTGACTAGGAACCAACTCGACGAGGACTGTAGAGGACCCGTGAGCTGGAATATGGACTGAGATATTTCCGATTTTGTGATCAAGTAGTAGCAGTAAAAATGTTTTTCTTATCTGGGTGAAAGTTGAGCAAAGCTTAATTACGCTTTGTTTGGAATGTTAATTGCAATTTATATGTTTGATTAATGAATTTAGTTAAGTAGAACAAAGAATATTAAAATTATAGAATGTATGGTAAGTAGATTAATAGACGCAATTGTCATATTCAACATAAGCTGGTACTGGCTTACAATTCTTCTGTATAAAATTATTTAGATAAGTAGGTAAAATATGCCATAGGCAGACCTTTTTATAATCCTATTGCCTCATAAACTCAACTTACTCACGTAGTCTGTGGTCCACGTCACAAAATGGTAAAATTTCAACATTTAAGATATCCTCTGAAAGCTCAACCACGTTTTCGTAAGCCCCCACGTGTGGTTACCCCATACATTTGTCATTGTCGGGTGAAAATCGTCGTTCTTCGGAATATTTGTGAAATGTACGCTGCGGAGAATTGAGGCACATTACAGGAGCTGGAAATCTGATAGAACCAAGGTTTCAATATGTCCTCGTATGCATGGAGTACGAATAAGAATCAACATAATTCGAGAAACGTTGTCGATCGAGTCTTGTTGATAGGTCATATCTATGTAGATTTTCGGAATCAGATGCTTCATCTTTTGGATTTTGTGAGATGTGACTTACAAACCCTTTTCCTGTCCAGAGAAAAGTACTTTTTTATTTAACTAAGAAAATGGCGAGTGCGAATGGCGAATGGAGAGTAATGCAATCTTGACTACGGCCTCTAAAGCGGCCATCTGCATTCAGATATCATGCAGTGGTCATAATGCGCATACAAGGCGCGTTAATTATGACATGTCTCCCCCCGCAGTAGCTGCAATCGTTAGTTTTAACGAGCGATGTAGGAAGCACGTGTCTTTAATCATGTATTATTATATTCATATCCACATTATATTATGAACTTAGTTTAAAACAATTGACCACCTCGGGCACAATAATCAAAGTCACTACTAAACCAGTAAATGTTGGCAGGCTTGTGATTAGGGTAGTGTAACTTTTAAAGAGATAGAAGAATGCTGTCCTATTTCAATTTACGAAGGATACTATTTTTGTGCAGCTTTCTCCACTTTCGGTATTCTTATATTATACTATATAGCTTCTGCCCGCGACTTCATTCATGTTGAAGTACTAAGACACTATCATATAGGTAGTTAGATAACAGCTACATACTTATGTACGTAGCTCCTGTGTACGTATGCGTACGTGTGTGCGTATGTTCCTGTGTACTATGTTTGTAGTTTTGGTCTCAGCAGCCAAAATATACAGAGAGAGAGTGACGCGGGAGCAAGCGACGTACAGTCGTCCGTGTAAGAAGCAGCTCATCCTGCAAGGTCGACACCTGCAGCCTTCAGTAGCATCCCATTACTTGCAAAGTTTTAAAGTTTTAGTGGTTTAATGAACGCCTGCGTTTCTGCATATATTCCCTAAATGCACAACACTGATACACAGGCGCCTAACCAGATATTAATTTTTATTATAACCTTATATGAAAGAAGAGGTCTAAACTTCATGTTTTCTGTGTACGTTCTACGAAATATTATATAAAAAACAAATTATTTAATACACAAAAACCCTACTGCAAAAACACATAACTGAAAAGAGGAAAACAAGCATTATAATCTATAGAATGTTGGTATCGCAGGCGGGGGACAAATAAAAGTTATACCATATTTCAGGTCATTGGTTCTTGCGATATCAAAATTCTATCGATTATAATGCTTGTTTTTCTCTTTTCAGTTATGTGTTTTGCAGTCGGGTTTTTTGTTTTTTAAATAATTTGTTTTATTTCAAGATTTTTTGTTGTATTAATATATATAATATATGGAATTGACTTAGTAATAGCTTTTATTTGATATCAATAATGTTGTAATTTATTTTAAAAAACCTTTCCCTGCCATTTTTGTATTTGTAGATGCAATACATAAATATTATATAGCCTAAGTCACTCCCACAATAAAGACGAATTTAACGACACCTCGTATGTTAAAATCCATCAAGCCGTTTAGGCTACAGAGCGTGCCAAAGAAATAAATACTACATACTCTCGAAAAACATTACCCTCCTTCCGCCTTTTGCCCGTGGCTTCGCCCGCGCGGATGTCGGAAAATTTGTTAAAACCTCAGACTCGGAACCTTCTTGGTGTACTTTTTTTAAGTTGCTTTGCGCGCGCCATTTTCTTTTCACGTCATATTGTTAAAACCTTAGGTTAAAAACAAGAAACTTGAAAACAAGTGAAAACCTAAAATGAGTGGTTCTAGCGACGAGGAAGTTTATTTGACGCCAACAGAATTGACTGAAGCTGTTAATAATGCTCAAATGAGCTTTCTCCCTCAACAATCACGCGAAAAGTATTTAAAACAGTACGATATGTTTAACACGTGGCGACTAGCTAAAGGAGCCATAACTTTCTCAGAAAACGTTTTGTTGGCTTATTTTATTGAATTATCCAAGACCAAGAAATCAAGCACTCTATGGAGTACGTATTCAATGCTAAAAGCAACAATAAAGATGAAAAAAGACATACATATCGACACCTATCCTAAATTAGTGGCATTTTTAAAAAGAGCCTCATCTGGTCATCAAACAAAAAAATCGTTTTCTCTGCATTCGTAAATGAAAAGTTTCTTAATGAAGCACCTGATTCCGTATATTTGGCGACAAAAGTAAGTCAGTTGCACATTCCGTATCTACTTAAGTATATTAATGAACTACTGAACATAATCTAATACGTACTTAGTAGACGTTGATAGGCATAATTATGCATGCGTATCAATTTTATTAATTTATCTACTACAATACTTTTTACGTTACAGGTTGTTCTTATTATTGGTATAAACGGAGCATGCCAAACTAATGAACTAACACAACTTAATTTCAAAAACATTGAGAAACATTCAGATGACTTACTATTAATTAATTTACTAATACAAAGACAAAAAGAGACCGCAACCTAGTCATTCGCAAGGAATACGTAAAAATTGTTGAGAAATATCAAGCCTTACGCCCGCCTAACACTCCAATCAATCGATTTTTCTACAATATCGCAAAGGAAAGTGTGTTAGACAGCCTATGGGTGCTAATAAAATTGGCATTCCACGAGGAATAGCAACATTTCTTGAACTTCCAGAACCCCTGTTGTACACAGGTCATTGTTTCCAACGAACTTCAGCCACACTTTTGGCTGATTCAGGAGCTGATCTCCTGTCCCTTAAGCGCCATGACGGCTGGAAGTCCAATGTGGTTGTAGAGGGATACATAGAGGATTCCATCCAAAATAAGTCTAAAATATGTAAAGGCATCGTAGGAGCCATTACACTGAAAGGGCGTCAGTCAGATCCTTGGACTGGCCCTTCTACATCAAAAATGAGCCGTTACGAAACACCTAACCATCGCCCTCTCTCACCAACATTTACGCCAAGGAAATCCGATGAACCGGTACAACTATTAAGTATGACAGATAGTTTAACGAAAAACAGTACACAAGTCACTAAAACCAACATTACAGTACCTAACAAAAATATTACACTCAACTTAAGTAACGCAACGTTACTTTCAATTTTTCTTAATTATACCTAAGTATTAGGTATTAGTTATAATTTAAAGATTATTCTGTAATACTTACCTATCATAATGTAGTAGTTAATAACTAAACTGAAATTTATCTTATAAATTATAAAAAAAGATACGTTTATCTTGTGATTGTAAATGTTTTTTTTTGCATTTAGTCATTTCCTCGCTGAGGTGGGATGAAAAGTTACGTGTTGCACTCGAGTGCAAAGATTTTTCACCTTGTGCTCTTTTGACTCCCTCGCTAACGCTCAGGATTCTGAGCGAATTCTAATCCAGAGCGAATTTTAGAATCCATCGCTAGCTCAGTCATCAAAATTGAACACACGGTTAAAAAGCAACTGCACTCACACATAACTATTATGTATCATATAGTTTTCGCAGCGCACGTCAAATAATGATATTTATAGGCAAATTTTTGATACCTTGGGTTCCATTATTGTAATTTTCGAAGGGATCTCAATTAAAAAAAAAATACCACCCATGTTACTTGCTGATAATGTAGCTTTCTCTAAGTAAAATAATTAAAAAAAATCAGTTATGTCGTTTTTGAGTTTATCCATTACAAACAAACAAAATACATATATTTTTACTATTAGTATAGATATAGATTATATAATATAATTTAGTATATAAATTGTACAATAATATGAAAAACAAAAAGAATCACAAAAGATTAAAAGATGGGAATCGAACTTACAACCGCAGGTTTGCAAAACAAACGTTGGACCACTAAGCTAAGTTGACTAAAATTGCCGTTTTTTACAAATTGACGGCTTAGCTTCATGAAGGTAAAGCGTGATGTTAATAATTTTACAGGTTCTGTAACTATCTGCAATATTCTAGTCTTTTGATTCTTCTTTTTACAATTTGCGGTAAACTATAGAAGATTACGATCATAATGTAATATCGCATATCCCCCATAGCAAATAACGTGATAATTACATTCGGGGGAAAGAGCAGTCGTCGGGCCGGTGCACACTGGGCTCGGCCAATAGTCTCTCCATGAATACGAGAGGGTATTGACTGTGGCTAATTTCTGCGTGGCGGGGAGCTTAATGCTTGATCGTCGGTCGTCCACTCCCCTCTCTGCTCACAGAAGGCAGGTCGAGTGGGCGCAGAGTAGGCGCTCGCTGTGCACTCGCCCTGCCAGCGAGCTATAGCAGCGGAAGAACCGATTCTCCTGACTGCAACCGTCGATATCGTAATACGTAAAGAGATCACAGTTATGTTTTGTGACTTGGAACGGGACGAGGATCTTGGCTTGGTCGCCCGGATCGCGAGGATGTTAACCTCTATAAAAAATCCTCTAATATCAAGTTTTGGTGCGCAGCGAGGGTATGAATGGCTGAGGAGTAGTGTCATCTGCAACTTTTAGTTCGCAGGTGGTTCGGTAGTTTGCAGGTGGCGCATCAGTCGCTGGTTGAGTTACAAATGTACACTTGTGTACATTTGTAACTTTGTGTGTATTTTTTACATCCCCCACACTCGTGGGAATAACCCGCCCCGAATTCCGCAGCTATGGTGATCACACTGCAAGGCGGCCAAGCAAATTGCCAGGGAGGGTCAACGGCTATTGGTGGGTTGGGTTTCGACGCAGGTTAAACTGCTCGAACCCAGACCTCTGAGGTGCTTCCGCTGCTAGGTGGGCAACCACGTGGGAGCTAATTGCACCTCGGAGGTGGACCGCAGCGGTCTTTGCTACTGCTGTGGTCTTCCCGGGCACAAGGCCGGCACGTGCAACGCCACGCTGCAGTGTGCCGTATGTGCGGCGGCTGGCAAGCCGGCCGAGCACCGGATGGGGGGCAAGGCCTGCGCCCCACCCGCCAAAGCCAGGGCCAGAAGCAAGCCCTCCGCCAACACCATCACCGCCGCAGCCACCACCACTGCCGCCAACGCTGCCACCTCCACCACCGTCGTCGTCCCCGCCGTAGCCGCCGCGGCAGGACCCTCACAGGGGGCTGGGAAGGAGGCTCAAGAGGGGGCTGACATGGAGTGCCAATAATGGCCCCATTACGCCTCTTCCAGGTGATCATCAACCACTGCGCCACCGCTCAGGATCTGTTGCTCCAGAGCATGGCACAGTGGTCGATTAACATCGCCGTGGTCTCTGAGCCGTACTTTGTCCCACCCAGGGATGACTGGGTAGAAAACCTGAGCGGCTCAGTGACCCTAATTTCGTCGGCCGCCGTACTCCGTCCTCCGAGGCCGTCAAGAGAGGACGGGGCTGCGTAGCAGCACGGTTCGGGGAGATTGTCGTGGTAGGGGTATACTTCTCCCCGAACCGAACTCTTGCCGAGTTCCACAACTCCCTTGCGGAGTTGAGAGTCGTCGTCGTCGGTTTCGGTTCCCTCCCCGTGTTCGTCCTCGGGGACTTTAATGCCAAAAATTTGGCTTGGGGCTTGGCTTCCCGGTTCACGGACACACGGGGCAGGATGGTGGAGGACTGGGCTCTGGAGACAGGCCTGGTTGTCCTAAACCGGGGTTCTGTCCCCACGTGTGTGCGGATGCTGAGTGAATCTGTGGTAGACATCTCGTTCGCTAGCCCCGCTCTGTTGCAGCGTGTAGTTGACTGGCGCGTCATGGACGGGGTGATGACCTATTCTGTTCACCGGTACATCCGGTTTGACATCTCCGCCCAGACCTCGAACGCGCTGGTCCGTCGTGCCCCGAGTGGTCCGCGATGGGTGCTGAAGCAGCTGGACCGGGAGCTCCCCTTGGAAGCCTCGATCGTGCAGCCCTGGGTGTCACCACCGGACAGGCCTGCTGACATCAACGACGAGGCGGAGTGGTTCTGGAAGGCCATGTCCGAAATATGTGACGTGGCAATGCCCCGGGTCCAGCCTGGTTGTGCCTCGCGTCAGGTGTACTGGTGTTCGCAGGAGCTGACGGCTTTGCGCACTGTGTGCGTGGCTGCGCGACGCCGGTACACCAGGCACCGCAGGCTCAGTATTCGACCTCCGGATACGGAAGTCGTTCAGGCGGAGCTGTACGAGGGGTACAGAGCGGCGGAGACCACCCTCCAAGCGGAGATCCTGCGGGCCAGAGGACTGGCCCGCGAGGAGTCGCTGGGGACTCTCAACAGGGACCCGTGGGGATGCCTTTACAAAGCGGTGCGGGATAAACTCTGCCCATGGGCTCCCCCGCTGACACAGAGTCTCCGGCCCCAGCTTGTGGAGAACGAGGTGAGCGCACTGTTCCCATCGCGAGAGAAACATACCTCCCCGCCCATGGCTCCGCCTACTGCGGTGCCCGATGCAGACCACACCGCTGACGACGACGATGACGATGCTCCGGAGGTGACCGAGGTAGAAATGGGAGTGGCGGTATGCAGGCTTAATGCCAAAAATACCGCCCCAGGACCCGACGGCTTACCCGGGAAGGCCTGGGTCCTGGCCTTGGAAGCTCTCGGGTCTCGACTTAGGGGGCTCCTAAGCGCATGCTTGGAGAGGGGCTAGTTCCCGCTTCATTGGAAGACGGAGAAACTGGTCCTCATAAAGAAGCCGGGGCGCCCTGTGGACTCTCCGTCAGCTTATTGGCCCATCATGCTGCTCGACGATGTGGGCAAGCTCTTTGAAAGAGTTATTGCATACCGTCATCTACCTCAGTCACCAGGGAGTATGAAACCGGCAAGAGATGTCGTGCGGTGTCCCACAGGGATCGGTCCTGGGGCCACATCTGTGGGACATTGGATACGACTGGCGCGCTGACCTCCCTAGCGGCGCCAGCGTAGTGTGCTACGCTGACGACACGTTGGTCCATGCGCAAGGGAGGTCGCACCAGGCGGCGGCCGAAGTAGCGGCACGCGGGGTTGCGACAATCGTCGAAAGGATCCGGCAATTGGGACTCGAGGTGGCCCTGCACAAGTCCAAGGCCATGTGTTTTCATGGTCTTCGGAACGCGCCACCGTCGGGACCTCGGAACGCGCCACCCAAATAAAGGTAGGAGGGGTTTACATCGGCATCGAGTTGACGATTATGTACCTGGGACTCGTCCTCGACAACCGGTGGTACTTCGTAGAGCATTTCCGACGTTTGGCTCCCAAAGTCCAGCGCTGGGAGCCAAACGTCGTCGTTATTTGATGATATCCCACCCAAAAAAAAAATATTGCGTGATGCTGGAACATAGGTACATTCCGACAAACAGATAAACAGACAAATATTCTATGCAAATACTTTTTTTTTTCGAAAATATTCAATGTATGGTTTTGATTCAGCTCCGATTTTGTATCTATTATTATATCCATAGATTTTGACCTCATATTCCACTCTTTTGGCCTACCGGTGATGTAGCTCATACCTTATTCAACTTGGTTTTTATCCCTCTTTCCTAACCCCACCTGACGCTTTAATGCGTGGAGCAATGTTTATTCTAAGCTGTAGACCACACAGTATTAAACAAACAGGTGTAACGCCTTTCATCTCGGAATCAGTGTAAATAAAATATGACATCGCGTACGTTTGATAACAAGAAACGCAGTGCACATCCCAGGGCGGATATGCAACGGAAGATATAAATAACAGACGGCGGGTGAACAGAAATAAATAAAATTACAAATAACAGGATGAAACTATGTTCGGATTGTACAAGGGTGGACGGGAAAGCGTGTCGTGGAGGGCGCGCTTTGAAGAGTGCTTATTAGGAGAGCAGCGTTCGGAGTGCTCTTTGTGAAATGAGTGGAAATTCGCGCGGGATTAATGAGGGAATTTGGCGTTTACAAACACTTTACAAACTTATAGTACCAAAATAAGATGACTACTAAAGTGAACCATGGACGAAATAAAATTCCCTAATCTCATTCCAATTCTCTATATTTGTAGATTCTTTGGAAAGAATCTTGGCTTGTCACGTTGTACATGTTTCATAGATGCTGTAAATAATTATATAAATTCCCGATCAAGTAGAAGTAGTAGTAATAGTTTATTTTTTGTGTGTTTGTCAATGTTTTAGGTATACCCAAAAAATTGACTGGTAGGGAATACCTCCACCTGGCGCCTAGGTACCACTACTGCCATTAAGTTTAAATGAATGCATAATTAAGAACCTACGCCAATTTCTAAAATTTCTTATCCAGTTTCTCAAATCCATTCCCTCTTCAAGATAGATCAATTTGTTCTGAAGCTGACCCACCTTTGATGACGCTATTCCATAATAAATAGTCGTTTATCCTTCGTACGAGGAAGCGACATGAAAGAACATATATTTATTCATCAACGCTGTTTGTGAGGAGATTGTGCTGTTCCCGTGTTTGTTATAACGACGCCTTCTTGGATGTTGAAGGGCCGTGTCGAAATATGTGTTGTTGCTTTGTTTCTGCTATAGGTATCTACTGCTATAGTGTTCTGTGCATGTGCGTAGTGTTTTTCACAGTAGATCTAAAGAAACGTTTTGTATTGGGGAGGTCATAATGCCTTATTGCAAAAGATATTACTTCCTAGCATATGGCAAACAAAATTTTCTACACTAAAAAAAAATAGACATAACTAAAATCGAGTTTGACAATCGCTAAGTTGGGTAGACCATCGACCAAGATTTATCGGAAATTAAAATAAAGAGTGAATGAAAGTGGACGAAATGATCCGAAGGAAAAAAAAACCTGAGTAAAATCAAATAATTATCTTTAATTGTTTATCAACGATTATTTGATAATATTATATAATATTTGATATAAATAAAATACAGGGACCACAATGACGGCGTAAAATTAAATTGTTGTTTATATTTTAATTAATGAATATTCAATAACCTCAGACAGAATAAAAAAAAACTGTCAACAGTAACGTGAAGCCGGTTTCGTAAACATGTGTGCACTTAGTGAGGTGTAGTTTGGTTGAAATGGGTTGTAAATGTGTGCGTGTAAGCGAAATTGCAGAAAGCGGAGGTGCAGTTTTGGCATGCTTCACTGTATCGTTCGCAGCGATATGTCTTGGTTTTTTATTTGGTATGATTCTGTGACCAATTTGATCCTGCTAGGATTGAAACGAGACGACAAAATTAGAACTTCGGCGATATTTTTTCGGTTTTCAATAAGAAAAATCCTTTAATTTTATTAAAATCAACAAACTACAGCATTAAAAAACGTATTCAGATAGCATGACTAACTTTCTTTTTATTTCAGCGTAATAAAGCTAATTAACTAATAAAAATGTGATCTCGAGAAAAGAAAATCCTGTTTTTCGTTCAGTAAGTTGAAAATCTCCGGTATTCTCGTCGGTGTAGTGAAAGCCTTATCAAGGACATCTTGAATTTGTCTGTTTGTCATGTCAATCGGTTGGTGGTCTTCAGCAAACTCCCGATCTAGGGAGTCAATATATTTTTTTCAGTCTATTGGAATGGGTTGGAACGGTCTCGCATTATTTCCAACTGAACTCTTTTTGATAGTTTAAAAAAAAAATCCTATTTCACTGAATCTGGAAATGGACTTATTCAATTCTTTTCCAAATCATAATGTAGTTAGTATATTAGATGTTCAATACAAAAAAATCCCTTTAAGTTCTCACGAATAAATTTCGTATTGTATGTGAACCACACTCTACCCTTAAACCAAGCACAATCAAAATAGGCACTTACAAAACCACTCAATGATAATATCTAAAAATAATACATCAACGAAGATACCTCGTTTATTTGTAAATCGATAAATAAATATCCATCGAGCGACGCTTTGGGAAACATCTCAAGTGTTTCTCGTTAAAATAAAAGGGAAACGTACCGATTGATAAAGGGCAAGATGGAGAAAATGGCGCTCCCTTAGAGCTACCCCGCGCGCCGTCCGTCTCTATGGAGATGAAATTCTATTTGTGGAAGGAGTTTTTTCTTTTTTTTTCTTCCAAGCTTTGTTTAGACCTTTTGATGGAATGGGCGTTTGGTGTTTATTGACCTCTTTATTGAACATTTTCATGCTAATCTCGGGAGGATGGTTTGCTGAATGTTTCTTTGCAGTTTTCTTTGGCACAGTCGATTTAAAAAAAAAAGATGTTTCATAAAGAACTTTAATTGAAGTGTGAAAAACATGGACCATTGTACTTCTTTTAATAACTTGGGAAAAATAGCAAATTTTTATTTTATTTGAAAGCTATTTTTCTTCTCGGCAGTAAGGGAATGTTAGGAGGGTCACTTCAAAGAGAAGTGACCCTCCTTACATTCCTAAAATGTTTAGGTTGATTCTCAAAGGCATTGAAGTTGAAACAAAAGATGGGATGCATTGCTTTTAAGCGGTCAAGTGGCGTTTGAATATTTAATGTGAATTGCTGTAAAAACAAAAAAAAAGGTACCTAATATTTAAATTAAAGAAGTCAGATTTTAGTAAAAACTGTAAAATGGTCGGTGTTTGTACGTACTCATTTTATATTTGAATACGCCAATACGTTTATCTTTCGTGCCTTTTCTAAAAGTTTTACCAAGGAACCCAAAAAATAAAGGGAGATAGGGCTAGGGAAAGTTGGATGTAAGAAAAAAATAAAATAATAGCTAAGACCTAATAATACGCATCACTTTTTTTTTTGGTTGGGAAATCATCAAATAACTTCTCCCGCTCTGGGCGGAGCGGGAGGGTGTGTCAGACTCTTATTGACTAAAACCCACCCGTATTCCTTCCGTTGCCTGTGTTGCCAGGGGCCTCGGTAACCCTTTTGGACTGCCACGCGACTCCGGCAGGCATCGGCCTTAGTGGCCCCTACACTTGTGCTGACGATATCTCAGTGAGGCGCGCGTGGAATATAACGCGCCGTCGCCCCGGCCTGGTCCTAACCTTCCGGTGAGCTACCCATTGCTCACCGTCCGCAAGCCTGCGCCTACGGTGGCCGGAAATCCGCCCGGAATTCCCGACGCCCAGGGCATCTCCTGCAGCGGCTAGGGGTGACAGGGCGCGAAATTTGCCTTTCCCTCAACCATCCCGCGAGCATTACTGCTTCGCAGAAGGAGGTGACGGCTGCCCATGCTCTCTCGCTACGTACCATGGCCTGAACCAGGGCCAGACGTGAGATATCGCTGCTGCCGATCGCCTCTTCGACGACAGGGCGGTGCTCTGCTCAAGCTGGGCAGACCTTCACCGTATGCTCCACCGTGTCCTCCGGGCGATCTACACAGTAGTGACACCCGGGCGTTTCCTCCCGCCGTATCCGACACAGGAACCTCGAGAAGCTGCCGTGTCCGGTGAAGACCTACGTCAGGCGGAAGAATAAGTATCACTGCCGTGTTAAATTAGTGTTCGATTTGGAGAAGTTATTTATTTGGTAGAATAAGTTCGTTTGTTGCCATTCGATATTCGTTCACTTCACTCCCAAGTGAAGTGATACCCAGATTATGTGGATATTACATAACATCGCGCCTATAATCTCCGAAGGGTTAGGCAGAGGTGTACCTATAGTACACTCACATTTCGCCAATGTATAAGTCCCATGTAATCGGGGGCGGGGGTGGATATTCAATATTACCATATGAGAGTCGTCGGATTACTAATACGTGAATCCACAGAATATTACTATTAACTAATACAAATCTTACTATCTATTATCTCTTAACTAATACCAGTATTTTAGTCACACCACTAATTATTTTCAATTTTGTTTGGGGTTCGGTTGTTGGACGTTGTAGTGAACGGTCGTGTTGAAGTGCTCTCCGTCAAATTTTCAAATATATTTTTTTCCTCGCGTCTACTGCAGCGTGTGCGACTGATGTTGCGGATTTGCGTCTCTTGTCGTACTTCGAAATCGATCAGTGTTTATTTTGTTGAGTATTTGTGTCGCCAAATAAAATTCATTAGACCTGTGCAAAGGTATGGTGGACTTAGCCTATGTACGCTCTTGATCTGAGGCAAGCGAACCAAAGCACACGAGGGACTAATTGCCTGCCGAAGGATCCTGAGACCCCGTGGTGGTAATCTGGTGAGATTTTTCCATAGCTTTGAAGTATTTGCTAAAGAGGTCCGCTTAAACTATAATACGTATGTGTATGTGTGTATTATGTGCAGTGCAGTGCTATAGTGGTCCAAAATTGTTTGTTTTTTGTAAGTGTGCATTCTATTTTTAGACGTAGGTAGCTGTAACGCAACTCAACATTCCTTTTAGATATTTTTCAGGTTCGGGGGTTCTAAGTGGATACAATACGTCATTGTATTTAATTAACTTCGACTACCGCAAGACGCGTTAAAGAACTTCGTTCCAATAAACCGGAAACGGATAGTAACGAGACCTCAGACGAAAATATTGGAAACAGCAACGTGTAACACAGACTAGCGGTGACATAGCAAAGCGTCGAAAAAGCAGTTTAACCCCGCCAAAAAATTTATCATCCAAGATTTGATGAAGCTGGACCTGAACCAACTTGGCGGCGACGTCATTAAACTGTCCATAGATAAATATCTCCCGTCTCTCCATTATTCCAATGCCTACTCTAGAATGCATATCCGGTAGGCTCTATAATCCTTCCATATCCTAAGGGCACGTCTTTCCAACCATTACCGCGCCCCCCGGTCTACTCCTTGATATGCAATGGTTTCTGTAGTCCCATGAAACATGAGGCTACAGGGGCTAGTGCAAGTCTTTGGGTTCATTCGAGTAATCGAGCCTAGTCAAACCACGCTGGGGTCGGTGCATTTCATTCATTAATTATTATCAATTTCGTTTGAATATGGAAAATCCCTAGAAGATTCTGCGTCATAACAATATATTGGGGAAATCCATGTTAAACAATATCCATTAATAAGAGTTATGGTTTAAACAACTGGGTCCACATAAGAACAGAGAATATTGATTTCTGTAAAGAGGCAAAAGGAATTAAGTATCAAACATACCTATTAGGTACATGTATGGCATTCTGCAGTTCCTCCCTAGTACCTTCCTCTAATAGCCAAATCCAATTATTACTTAACATAACAGACTATTAGGGGTTAGTACATATATATAGGTACAGGAAATATCTTTAATTCTAGCGACATAAAAAAATCAGAATGTTGCAAGCTTTGGAAGAAAGTTTGTTCATAGCGGAGCGCGAAAGGCTGCGGTCGTACTGAAATACCGACGGAAGCTTTATCAATGCTTCTCTCAGAACCAAGCGTGGGCGACGTTTCAACAAAAGATACAAGTAATACTTTCAAGAGCATTCGAAATCATCAAAAAGTCGGCCCACGCAGCGCAGGCCAACAGTTCCGTTACTACGTCCAGTGTAATTAAACCAAGTCGGCCATTTTGAAGGGCGACTTATTAAGCGGGGAATGTCATTCATGAATAGCAATATGAGAGGCCCAGCCCTCTAGCTCTCTGACCCTCTAGCCCTCCGGGTGATGATATTCCTCCCGTTAAATAAGTTAGCTGCTGAAATTGCTTTTCAACGTAGCTTATAACGCGTTATTTTTGGATTAGGTATGTATCGTGTTAAAGTGTTGTTTGTGCCACATTAAGATAGAATCTAAATCTAGTGGTATTGCTTTACAAATGCCAAGATATAGTAAGTAGGCCACATGAATCATGTAATTAATATTTTGTACTTAACAGTTGTTGGAGTTTCTTGTCATTTCGTCTCCATACGAACATACTACGCTTTGGAATGGGTAAGTTAATAGATAGATAAATATAATATACTAGCTTTTCCCCGCGGCCTCACCCGCGTGGTGGTCGGAAATTATCCCACAGGAACGTACTACGTAAAAAGTATCCTATGTCCTAACTTAGATCATGGTCTACCCATGCGCCAAATTTCATTCAAATCCGTTCAGCTGTTTAGCGTGAAAGTGTAACAAACAAACAAACTCACTTTCGCAATTGTAATATTAGTTAGGATTGTACACCAACATTTATATTCTGATTGACCGAGTCCTTGACAATTTAAAGTGCCTGAAACTGGTTTAATTGAAATAAATGCTTTGAGTTTAGAGGTTTAAACTAATCGTTTACTAGATCTCTGCTCTCCCCTTTGTCTACAAAGATAAAGCAGTGAGTGTAACTCCCTCGGAGCAGATATCTTTAGTTCTACGAGATCACTAACTTATGCAACACAGTGATAAGCCTTATAGTAATTGAAGTCTGGTCTAAATAAATCTATGGATCTTGGTGTTTCACAGAATATTTCCTTACGTAAAAATCATCCCTTTATCAAAACAGCAAAACCCAACAGAAACTCACCAAATTACCAAAGTAACTAAATACTTCGTAAATTGTTATCCAGAAATTGTGCCGAAATGTCTAGCAATTAGGGGCATAATCAAGTAACCTTAAAACTCCTACATTATACCTATTGCGGTGCCCTGGAGCCCGTGAGTAGGAAGCCATTACTAGCCACCTCGGGAGCATTCTGTTACTCGCAGCTCGGGGGATTCAAAATTTAATAAATTGTAAACCATTACGTTATATTCGCCCGCCATTTGTCAAATTACATCATAATTTACATCGCTCCCCTGCATTTTCTTTGGTGAGAATTTTCTTTTGTTCGATTTACATTGTTCGATTGCGTTCTATGTGTAGCTTTCACGTTCTCTTGTGGATGCAGCAATGGATGTTCAGCAGGAAGTTCGGCGATATAGCTGTTATTGGTGAAGGTAATGGAAATGGTAAGCCTGATCGCTTTTAGAGAAAATACTCGGCAGGGAATTGTATGCACATGTGACTCTTACTAAATTATCCTAGGTTGATAACGTTTCGTTTTTCCTAATTATGTTAATATTAGTGTTAAGACCGGCTGGCCCCGTACGCATTAGTTAATATGACAACCGTTTCGCAGCAGCAATATTATAATGTCATATATATTATCATTAAAATGTCTTGAGCATCCTGATTGCGTAACACAGCTTGAATCACAATCTGAATGATGTTGAAGAAATCCATTGATTCATATGTTCGGAAAATTTGTCTGTTCAACTTTATCCAGCTATTCTGCTGTAGCTTTATAATTGTATTAAGTTTGTTAATGCGTCTGTTTTTTCCCCTAAAATTTAATAAAAAAAACATGTTTTGATTGTGAAATTATCTCATAATCATTAAACAACGATCCCTTTATATTTTGTTAAGTAACTACTTATCTTTATCTATGTTCATCATGTTGATATGATAATAAGCTCCATTGATTCAACTGTGATTGAGGCCCAAGTTATTAACCTTTTCAAGTCAGAACATAAAGTATATGTTTTATGACATCGATGAATGACACTTATTCAAAGCTTTTCATTGTAGTTACATACTTACTATACAAACTAATTATTGTAAGTAGTCAATACATAATTGGCATGAGGTGCATTCTATACGATTATTTCTTACAGTTGATTACAACTTACAACAGAACTTGTGCTTTTTTATCTCATTTGGTAATGTTGTTATTGCAATGTAATGCCCTTTGTCACAGAAAATAAACGAGTATTGATAGTTACTGTCAGAATACGAGCGCTGCGACACTTACTGCACTGAGGAACAGGAGGTAAACGAGTATTGATAGTTACTGTCAGAATACGAGCGCTGCGACACTTACTGCACTGAGGACTACAGGAGGTAAACGAGTATTGATAGTTACTGTCAGAATACGAGCGCTGCGACACTTACTGCACTGAGGACTACAGGAGGTAAACGAGTATTGATAGTTACTGTCAGAATACGAGCGCTGCGACACTTACTGCACTGAGGACTACAGGAGGTAAACGAGTATTGATAGTTACTGTCAGAATACGAGCGCTGCGACACTTACTGCACTGAGGACTACAGGAGGTAAACGAGTATTGATAGTTACTGTCAGAATACGAGCGCTGCGACACTTACTGCACTGAGGACTACAGGAGGTAAACGAGTATTGATAGTTACTGTCAGAATACGAGCGCTGCGACACTTACTGCACTGAGGACTACAGGAGGTAAACGAGTATTGATAGTTACTGTCAGAATACGAGCGCTGCGACACTTACTGCACTGAGGACTACAGGAGGTAAACGAGTATTGATAGTTACTGTCAGATTACGAGCGCTGCGACACTTACTGCACTGAGGACTACAGGAGGTAAACGAGTATTGATAGTTACTGTCAGAATACGAGCGCTGCGACACTTACTGCACTGAGGAACAGGAGGTAAACGAGTATTGATAGTTACTGTCAGAATACGAGCGCTGCGACACTTACTGCACTGAGGACTACAGGAGGTAAACGAGTATTGATAGTTACTGTCAGAATACGAGCGCTGCGACACTTACTGCACTGAGGACTACAGGAGGTAAACGCAAGTTTTATAATGCCTATATGATCCACTGCAGAAAAATATATGATATTCTTCAGGATATAATTATGCTAGGTAGACAGTGTGTTGAAAACATAATATACCTAACTAATTTGATACGATAAAAGAAATCACAAAGATACGTCTAAAAAAATCTTTAAGTGATTAAAAACCATACTAATATACATACAATCATTCTGACGTTTTGTCAGATTATTCTACAAGCAATATAGCAAGCAAAATAGTGTTAATTAATTTAATATTATGTTATCCAATCAATAGATTTTTGTAAATTGTTGGTAATTTATTGTCCGACAGTGACCGCGCTTTAGCTGTTGTCGGCCTTTTAAATGTCACAGCATCATAGGATGCCTTTTGGCGTCCTACGGGAGTATCTATTTTTATTTTCATTTTACTTTTGTTTTTATATATATATATTATTATATATATTAAAATATTTAATATATATATATATTAAAATATTTAATATATATATATATTAAATATTTCTATGAGTGTGTTTAGTTAATTTGTATTCTTAGTCCCAATAAATACTTTTTCTTTCTTTATCTTCACTCGTATTCAGTGGGCCATAAGCGAGTGGTACCTTTAGTGTAGGTACTTGGAACAAAGTACATCGAAATATATTATTGTAATGATACCTATAATAATGTAGTCGGCTGCCTCAAGTATCCTCCCGTATGCTCTCACCAGGAGATTCGTGTTATTGGCTAGTTTCTGGTCGGGCTCGTAATTAATAGCGGCTATTATTTAACGTGTAGCCCATATTGTGGCCATTTCTGGCCATTTTCACTCGTAATTTGGCTCAGAATTGAACTCGATTCTTAGTTAAATTAAGCGGTTCCTTCTATAGCTCTGCTGGGTATAATTTATTTGTAGTTTAATAACATACCTAAGATGGGGATTGTGAGTAATTATGGGGTTATGGATTATTGATGGTGTTGTTCAGTTGTTGACTGCCTCGTAGGTTTAGTTAACCAGACTGTTGAGCATACATGGGTTCCAACTTTGGATCCTTGGGTAATGTAAAGTGCTTTTGGATAAAATCCATTAAAAGTGTCTTAGTAGTAGCCTAGAGTTTGGACTCGTGCCAAGCTACGGGCCATGACTCACCTCACACCAATGACAAAATGTGGGATTTAAAAAAAATGAATGCATCTCTCTTCTTCAAGTATTTTACTAGTTCTAACTACATATTTAGCTGTAACTTAGCTTATTTCACATTCCTTAGTAAGAATAACATAACAATATATTTCAGTAACAATATCCCGCTCTTTCACGCGGAATCCTAATTTATATTATAAATGCGAAAGTGAGTTTGTTTGTTTATTTGTGTTTGTCTGTTTTTACGTTTTCACGCTAAAATGGCTGAACGGATTTGGATCAAATTTGGAACATGGGTAGACCGTGATCTGGATTAGGACATAGGATACGTATCACCCCGATATTCTCACGGGATCTAGACTTATGCCGGTGAAACCGCGGGGCGGAGCTAGTAGAATATACAAAATCATTAATTTTTATACGACTCAATATTTTAGCCGCTCGTTTAATATGTTTTTCGACCTTGAACCACCAACAATGGTGTTTGCTATAGTTTTAAAAATAGTTTATTAGATTAACGTAAAACGTACAGTAGATTCACTCTGAACAAACTGTTTTTACATTTACTTGCGGGATGACAAATCCATGCTGTAGTTATTTTGGTTAAACAACCACAGGTACTTATGTTATTATGGGATTGTAGTAGTGATCAGTCTTGATTTGTTGGATTTTATCTTGATTCCCTGCTGGGGAGTTTGTTGCGATACTTCTTCCCCACTAAGCACTAGGAAGTGGTGAAGGGTGGGCGTTTTGGGGGACTGTCTTGTGTAATTTTGAGGTTCAAAAAGTGCTGATTCTTAGCCTAATTTGAATAAATGACTTTTTATTTTGATTTAATACTGATTTATCATGTATCGGTTAATCGTCCCTGCTTGTTTTGTCCCTGTGTCATAATTATAAAGTCACAGGAAAGTCAAAGCGGGCGATTTCATGCTGAGATTTTTATAAATTTCATTTCAGAATATCCTCGAGTTTTTCTTCCATATTGAGGTAAATCATTTTGTGTTCTGTGTTTTATTATGTTGTGGTTCTTCTTTCTTTAACTGGCCTGTGGTGTATTATGCCGCCTTTGTTTTGTGCGTTATTGACTGTATTAAATTTTTATTATTTTTCGGCTAGTGGCTACTGCTTATATATCTGTTTGCAGAGTAAATAGTGGGCTGAGCAGTGTTTATAAAGTTAATTTTATTATCATGAAACTGGTCATGAGTATTCCGGTATGATGGAGTTTTTAGCCTTGAAAGGAAAAAATATGTCTTTCTAGTGAATATTATATCATCTAATGATACAAAAAATGCAATCTTCGATCTGCCCAATTTATTGGGATTCCACACATTTGTTAAACGCGCCTACTATTGAATCCAGTCAGTCATGTACCTATTACATGAAGAATGCAATTACCGCCCCCTGGCGGCGAGCAGTCAACATAAATATATCATCACATGTTCCCCTACTTTCGGGTCTTGGATTAACCTGCCTGAGTGGGTGGATAAGTTCTTGGAATTTTAAATATTATATTTTCCATTTAATTACTTATATTTCAGCATGTTATTTCAGGTTATTCTAAGGAGAGCAAAAACATGTGTTAAATATTACGACAAAAACGACCCTGACCTATTTTTCAGGTAGCAAGGCCGTAACTCTCATGGCCGTTGTGTAAGAACATCCCAACATAAATACGCCCAGGAATTGAAGATCACAACGTAGCTGCGTTACTGGTGGTTCAACTTCCGTTCCAAACTTTATCAATCTAAGCCAGTATTACAATCAGACATTACGCTGGTACTTGTAATGTGTAGGTACATCGTTCAGTGGCGCCCTCTGTGCATTATCGTCATATTCCGACGTAAGTAGTTGTTGTTACAGAGATGATAATATCTTCCCCAAATATATATTAGGTAAGCTTGGGGAAACGTTTATTTTTATTGTTGGAAGGTAATTGCAAAAGGTTGTATGGACCTGTTATTAGAGACATAGTACTTAGCTAACACAAACAGCAGACAAGCGTTTTACAAAGTTCTAAAGGTTCTAAGCAAAGAAAACCTCTATCAACTTGTGAACGACACCTTGAAGAAGACTATACTAAAAGATTTAGTTTTCTTAGCAGCATAATTTACTTGTGTAGATACTGCGAAATCCTCCAGTTCACTACCGAAAACTGTGCCCATGAATAATCTTCCTTAATTGGGTGTCTTATTGAAAGCTGATAAAAATAATAGTGCTGTTTAGTGTAGTGTAGGGTCTACCTAAGGTATAGCAGTTTCTGAACCCAATGCTAAGCAAATTGTACCAAAAAGTACCTATGCTAAAAATACTACTGCCCATTTATATATAGCTCTCCCTCTCCTTATCAACCAAAGAAAAAGCAGTGAGAAACAGATCCACACATAGCATTCTATAATATACACGTTCCATTTCACGTGTTTGGAGCTGCGACTAAAAACGTGATCAATACGGACGCAGGCGCAGCTCAATTTATATTTCGTGCTAAACACTAATGATCGTTTAGTAAGACTGAGACACGGCTACGGTCTAGAAATGTCTTGAACCATATAAAGATGGCGCGTGTGTCTGCGTGCTTGTAAAAAGGTGAAATAATCTTTAGTTGTTGATTAGCTTTAAGAAATATAATTTCTGATTATATTTGTTCTGTCTTTTCAACTATAATCTAATCAACTTTCCGTCCCATTTAATATTTCCAATAAGCCCCAATCAAGTGCCACCAAAGGTTGAGAAAAGTGAATGACAAATACGGAGACTAAATATGTCACCACAACTTGTTACTAAAAAACCTTATTACAAAAAAAAAAAACACTACAAAGTAAAAAATTACATACTTTAATTTTGGAAGTCGGTGTCTTTTGTTTTTTATTTTCGGTTTTTGCCACCGACTTCCGAACTTAAAGTAATTTTTCACTTTGTACTGTTTTTTTTAGAAAACTGTTGTTTATTTTTTTGAAAAAATATTTTTTTTGTCGTTTTCGTTGTGGTACCTACCCCACACCAAATTCGAATACCATTACCTGTTATGTAAATAACAGTGACAGGAACTTATTATAATATATAACATCATCTACATACTAAGTGGGAAAAATACGTATTATTGAAGCTAACTCAAAAACTACTCAAGCAAAGTTAATAAAATTCGGGAGCACCGCGCTAGCTTCCTCTAACAAATAAAAAATAATTTTCAAATTCGGTTCACAATTGACGAAGAAATCGGTAAACATACAAAAAAATACATACAGTATGTTAAAAACCTACGCCATCTCGCTACTCTACGGCCAACTTCCACGAAAATTAATCTTCTCAACAGTACCTCAGTTAATACTCACAAACAAACCCACGGATCAAAGCAAGATAAGGAACAGTTTTCCTAGGAAAAGAGTGTTGTACCTACCGGTCGGTACCAGCTCCTCTTGGTAATCACTTAATTACGAGTCGTATGTAATTTTACGGTTTTCCATAGCGAAATTACTTGCAATCCCTTGCGAGCGGCATGCGGCAGTCCGTGCCATTCTGTAGGTGCTTAGTTTTTACGATCATACTCGTAAACGGATAGATTACATAAGTTGGTCGAACTTGGGTTTATTAACTTTGGTAATCTGTCACATTGTCCATGTTTGGGGACCATAAGGATAGAGATAAGCTAATGAAAAGTTTATTCTAAAATCACTTTTTTTCAGTCTCCAATTTGATCTCTGGTATTGTCTAACTTGTTCGTTCTGAGAATCGAGCGGGCTTTAGAAATTTAAAGCGGACTTTATTACCAAACAAATTCTGCGACTTAATTCCTTGTACAGTTAATACAACCTGTATTTTTCCTTAGTTATCCCAGAAAAACAAGACGAAATTCAATATTCCGACGTAATAGATGTTCTCGGAAAATTCTTCCAAATATGTAGGTCACAATAATATAATTACACGTTTAATGTTTGTTCTTCTAAAGAGAGAGATAATCGTTTATGTTACCTTCCTCTGCATTACATCACTACACTGTGTACAATGACTAGATTTCTCATGTGTTTAACGGATTAATACAATACTTTTCTCAAAACGCCGACAACGTAAACTGTCAAAAAAAGAAAGACCTAATGAAACATTTTCCTGACTAAACTTGGTACCTAATTGAATTCAAGTCCTTTGTTGAAGATAAGGTCCGCCTAGTTACAACTAGGGTACAAACTGAGTGAATATCCGCCTAGAATTGCTTTGCCAAAACTCTCAGAAATTCCTGCCAAAGTACAAAGTAAGTATGTAAGAACGTTCTTAGTAATATAATGGAAGTCGTTTCGTCCCACGCTTAAGAGCCAAATTATGAATTACTCAGATTTGTTTTGTAAGGAAAAGTGAAGCGATTATATTCTCTCGTGGAAAACTTTCCGCTGTTTGTCTTTGTTTGTTGTTTTTGCCAAGGATGAAAGATATACGAAGGTATTTTCTTTAGGAACCAATTTATTTATGACGTAATATTATACCTGTCATTTAAGAAGTTTATATAGGTTCAGCATTCAATCGTAATAAGTGGAAAATACTAGTATGTTCAAGATTCTCATTTGCCAAGTGATGATAGTTGTGTTCTTCCTAAGTCACCGATTTTGGCATTTCATCTGGAAAGGTACTTGCGGTATAACTGTAATAGTGTTTTATTAATTACCAGGGACTACCTACTGTACCGAAGTAGAAGAGTTTTGGTTAGAAAATCTGTAGGTAAAGCCAGTACCTACTCTTTGAGTGACTGGCTCTTTCCAACCCGACAGAGGAAATGTAAAAATACACCAATATTAACACTATTATATAATAATGTAATAGTGATAGTTATAATCCTGTAACCGTTTCCCTCATCCCCAACAAATATTGCCAAGCATGGGCGAATAACATAATAATATCGAGTTGCATAAATACGTTTTTGCTATACCAATTTTATCAGGCGTTCAAACATTTATTCCATTTATTCGGAAAGTTGCTTGCTCGGAAGTTGCTCGATTTGGCGCAGACCGGAACAAACACAATTAGCTGAGCATTTGGGAGGATACATTTTTTTGTGTGCACGGGGAAGGCAGAGCTTCTGGTTGTATTTACGGAAAAAATAAATGTACCTACCTACACACAAATCCATTGCGTTACCGACTCTCATCAGTTTAGTTAAATTTACAATTTATATCAGAATGATTCATGCGATTCACAGTAAGGTACTGGACACAAGACAGATCCAAAATGGGTCATCACCGCATTGATCAAGCCATTGCGTTGATGCCTTTGACCCAATCCTAAGAAGTCAGGCATAGTTCAGTCTCTTTGTCACTAGCCTGAGGGATTTAATTTCGTCAGATCCATTGAAGCTTCAAGGAAAATGGTTTAGGCCTTTATCCCAATAGGACCGGAACGGACAATGGCGATAAAATAAAGGCTAAATGTTGTAAGGCAATGTGTATGTTTTGTAAGTCAAATCATAGCATACACGCTCGCACGTGCTTCAAAATATATTTCAAGCCTAATCCGATTTTTTAAACTAGAACCAGTCAGTACACATTACAAAGTGCAAATTCATGTATTTTTTTTTTATACTATTTACATTTCTAATGTACTCATTGATTTATCTCATTAACTATGGAATGCTATGGCAATCAAAATTGACTCACAAGAATACAACACATAAAAACAGATGGCACGTGTATGTGCTATAGGTATTGTGTTTGTATATAATGTACTAAAGTGTAATTAAAGTATTGCTGATAAATATTATTGACTCGTGTTTTTGTAATCGAGAGATTATTTTACGTCATAACAATGTTTGTCTGGAATTAAAAACATGGTTGACCCTATTTCGCGCAAATTGTCTGCTTAAATATTTAAGATTGCATTTTCTATGAGGTGATGCGATATTTTTCAGATGTTTTGTAGTCAACATTACAGAATGTTGCATGAATCTACTTATTTTGCAGTGTTAGTAGATGTTTGAAATAAAACAAAGAGAGAAAGTAAAATATAGATTTCACTTATATTTTAATAAAAAAGACAATGGCAAGTCTCACACTCAACGAGTTTTAGAGAAGCGAAAAAGAAAAAAGTGTGTTGCCACACTGCATAAACATTTTTAAGGCACATTAATGTTGCACACATGAAAACAAGAAAAAAGAACAAAAATATAAAATTTTATTCTAAATTATTATTATAAATCACTACAATTAATTACATTAATTAATAATATTTCAGAAATGATGACAATGATGAAATGATTTTATTTTCTGTAAGTAGGTTTATACAAACACTTTTACACGTCAATCATATTTAGAAAAAAAAACTAGATGAGCTCGGCGTTTCCTATCTGACTACTCTGAGAAGAAAGGCCGAAACAAACTCAGAGGTCACAGTCTCTTTTAAAGTCCAGACATAATCTTGGTCAGATCATGTAAAGACCATGTAGATTGGTGTCTGAAATGGTCTTTTGAGGAAAAAAACCACACAGATTGAGTGGACCTATCCAGTCAGTGCACGCATTTGTCAGTAATCGTGCAGCTCAACTCAGAACTTAAGGAGCTCAACGATTCGACGAACAATACCAAAGAAAGGATATTTGAGTAGGCCGCTTAAATGACTCAAACTGCCAGACTAAGATGAAAACTAACTGAAAGAAATAATAAAAACAATAATCCACATAGTCTTCACATTCACAATAATTTAAAAAAGAATATAATACTTCAAAAAGTAAATATTAATGTCATATAACAAAATCATCAATGTCACACTTAGTATAAAAATAGATTTAGTATAAAATTAGTTTGTTGCCTGGGGGTACATTGGAGTAGCTTAATTAATCCCAAGCCTTTTTGTCGTCCAAGTAATCTTTAACTTTATAGAAACCTTTTTGACAGAGTTTCTGTTTAATAAATGATTTAAATTTATTGAGGCTCAGTTCTTTGACATGGCTTGGGAGTTTGTTGTAAAAACGTATACTTTGACACTTAAATGAATTACTAATTTTTTGGAGCCTAGTCTTGGGCACAATAAGTAAGTCTTTGTTTCTAGTATTTATGCTATGAATGTCGCTGTGTCTAGAATATAGGTTAATATTCTTTTTGACATAAATCAGGTTCTCATATACATATTGAGATGCGACTGTCATTATGTTTATATCCTTAAATGTATCCCTCAGTGAATGCCTACAACTTAGGTTATAAATTGCTCGAATGGCTCGTTACTGCAGCACAAATATAGCCTGAATGTCGGCTGCATTTCCCCACAACAAAATAACGTACGACATTACACTATGGAAATAACTAAAATATACTAATCGAGCTGTTTCTACATCACTCAAATGACGGATTTTATACACCGCGTAGGCTGCAGAGCTTAGCCGCTTCGACAATTTGGTTATATGTGGGCCCCACTGTAGCTTTGAGTCCAAAGTAATACCTAAGAACACAGTGGTGTCCACAAGATCCAACTCCGCCCCATTTACTAGTACATTGGTTTTTACCTGCTTAACGTTAGGTGTCAGAAATCTAATACATTTGGTATTTTTCTCGTTTAAAAGTAAATTATTAACACTAAACCAATGTACTAGAATATCAAAATATATGTCCACATTGTATTGAACAGTGGAGATTGAACTATGAGTGATGAGTGATGATGATAACACAATGAGTTGCCTTTTTTAATTGCGTGGTCCCCTGGCAACACAGGCAATGGAAGAAATACGGGTCGGTTATAGTCAGTAAGAGTCTGATACGCCCTCCCGCTCCGCCCAGAGCGGGAGAAGTTATTTGATCATTTTAAAGCCAAAAAAAAAAGTATAAAGTGGTTAAAAAATATTGGGTAAAAGAAATTTTTTTTTTGGTATGATTACTAAATTATAATAAAAATTATGTACACTATAAGTCTTACAAATAAATACACAATTTCAACATTTTGAATCGACCCATTTCAATTTTACACCACACGTCAGACTTTTTGTAGAGCCGATTATCGGGCCGATTCAAATTCTATACATTTATACGAGCGACTTTTTGTAGAACTTGTGCCTTTACTGTATGAAATTCTGAGTTTTATTTTCGGTTACCGATTCTCTGACGTCTTAGTGTCTGACGTGGATTGTCTTAGTGTCTGACATGGAAAAGGTGTTACGTTTAACGTTTCTGTGACATCAAATAAATTCAATATACCACGTCTTAATAAGTTTCACTCAATAAATTACGTTCAGGCGTAGGTGGGTGGGTTTGGATACGCGGGGCCCACTTTTGCGCGGGGCCCGTAGCAATAGCTACTCTTGCTACGTGGTTAATCCGGAACTGAAAACAGGCACTTGTCTATCCCAACCAAATACTTCCACTCAACCCAGTGTTTAAAAATAAAACAAAATATTTTTATTTCAGACCTATTTGGCCCATACATATTGTTAGTAAAACAACTTAAAACTATGTTAGTATTTAAAATTACAATATTAATTTAAGTATTTGCCGCCATCTGGGGCCCCGGGCACACGCACTTGTGCTTGAATCCAGTGCCCCAGAAGGGGGCTGTCCAGCTTGTGGCTGAGCACGTTCAGGATAGAGTTGGCGCTCCCACGTGTGCAGAACATCAGTGACGCGATACGGCAGCACAGTGTGCAAGCCGTCTGTGTGCGCCTGCGCAAACATCGCAGACGCACTACAGTAGCGTGGGAGCCCCACCAGCACCCTGAACGCGTTGTTATATTGTATTCGGAGAGCGTTAATGGCCCGCTGCGTGTAGTTGACCCACAGATTGCAGGTGTAGAGATTTTGGCAGAATGCTTTAAAGAGTGTAATCTTGACCTCTAAACTACACCTTGCAAATCTGCGTGCCAACATGTTACAGCGGACCGCCATCGCTCTCCTCTCCATTTCGATGTCCCCATCGTCTTTTAAATCCTCGGTAACCACATGGCCGAGGTATTTAAACTCTCTCACTCTTCGAAGAGCGACAGCGTTAAGCAGCACAGGTGCCACATCCACCAGTTTACGACCCCTGGCTTGAAATATCATGAGCTCGCTTTTCTGTACATTGTACAGGAAGACCATGTACCCTCGCATACTCCTCACACACGCCTATTAGCTTTCTGAGCGCGGCTATTGATGTGCTGAGCAACACCATATCGTCTGCGTAACTAATACTGTTGATAGAGTGACCATCAATCGAGCATCCTACTCCGACATCGCTCAGCCCAACAATCAGACCGTTTACGTACAAATTGAAGAGTGAAGGAGATGTTAACCCCCTTGTCTCACTCCACACTCCAACCTGTACTCGTCAGAAAGTTTGCCAAGCCATTTGACCTGGTTAGTTTGGTGGTCATACCAATATTTAAAAATATTAATTAACTCACCCGGCACACCTGTATTCTTCAGTTTACGCCAGAGAGTATCATACCTAACCAAGTCAAATGCCCTGGAGAGATCAAGAAAGGCTGCATACATAACGTAACGTTAAACCTTCAAAGATCTAGCGAGCCTGTCGTACTTCTGGTACCGGTTGGTGATCACGCAGATCTGGAGTGCACAGCCGCAGGGCGCCGGCTCCTAACTGTACCTGCAGCTTGGAAAGGTCACGGCGAGAGTACGTGTCGACACAATGAGTTGCCTATTTTAATTGTGTGGTCCCTTAGGCCATGGTGTGCGGTTGTGGTTTCATGTTTAGTTCAGGGTAGTAAGAAGAGTCGATGTAATTAGGGGACAGGTCTAGCATCATGCAAGCAGGCACCACCGGTTGCCATTTTAGCCAGCACAACGCTGTTGGTGTTGATCAATAAGGTTTTCGAGATGCATATATTTTTATTTATTTACTTATTGGATCTCTAACAGAGGCTACACAATTATATGCATAGAACAGTGTGCTTCCAATTATAGGAGACCATGCGATTTATTGATACGAGTATAATCTAGGTACAGTAAGTCTGACAAGGTAAAAATATTAAAATAAATCAAAATACATAACACAAAAATCATAAAAAGGAAACAAAGAGAATTACATAATCAATGAATAATAATACAAACTAATAACAACAGACGAATAAAAAGAAAATAATAACCATAACAGACAACAATAACAAATATTACGACTGGGATACAATGATTTTTGTCTTTTTTGAACTTTGATAATTTGCACGTAGTACCCAATTCATTATGCTTTGATACTCCGTATACTGTGTATAGATCTTTGGCAAAACGACTACATTCACGGCTCACGTATATATGTGACTATCGCCTAGACCTTGGAAAGAAAGCTTTCAGGAAGAAAACGCTGTGCTAAAAAGCACATCTTTTTAAGCGTCCGCAGCCACGCAGTCTTCAGTGGATGACCTTTCGTTGAGCTCATCAAGCGCCCTACAGGTTGACCAAAGCTCCCTTCCACCATCATACCATAATCAAGTGAAAATCCCATCGTATTCGAAACCTAATTAAACCACAATATAATATCGAAACGCACAATTTACGTGTCGGTCTGTCTCGGCGGCTTTCTTCATGGCGCTGGCGCCAGTCATTAGAAAGGTAGCACTGATGTATTGCCCAACGTCACTCCCCCGCCCCGGCCCCCCCGGCTTTCGTAGCCACCGGCCCCTTGCGGCGTGCGCCGGCGCAGCGAGAGTTGGTCCATGGAAGACTAGACTAAGAAGGTGCACTTCATGGAAAGCTCGCACTTCCACTTCGTGGAAGTTTAAAAACTCACGTGCTTTGACACTTATGGTATCTCCATGATTCTCCGTTTGGAGAACAGCCTCTAGAGCGGCGAATACTTTTGGTGAAATACTGGATTTAATGGCCCTCTCTAGTCTATTAAAAACAGGCGCTGGCGGCGCATTGGCGGCGTATTGGTGATGCTGCTAAAGACTTACATGTTTATTGAAATGTCAGCTGTCGTTCAGGTTATGTATACCTACTAGTGTTTCTAAATAGAAGGCAATTGACTTTCCAATACTTGTAGATCACATTATCACTCACCATGTGCGTTGGTACGGTCATGGACAAATAGGTACCTTCAAGCTCTTTTAAACAAAAATAATATAACCTTCTACTTTTATTTTGTATCAAGTTGCACTACTGTACCCACTGATTTGTGGCCGAGTTTCGATATAATCACGTTTATTAATTTGATAATGAGCGTGTCCCTTTTCTAGACACATAATACTGTACTTTGGAGCTGTCTTCAAAAGCGACCTTGTTGCGAGCGATAAAACGGCGTAATGGATTTGGATGAAATTTGGAACCTGGGTTAGGGCATAGGATAATTTTATCCCGGTAGTACGTTCCCGTGGGATAATTTTCGACCTAACGCGGGCGAAGCCACGGGCATATCCTAGTAATGCTAATAAATACAGTTTTTTTTTAAAATTATTTTTAGCTACTGTTTTGCACTTATGAAATGATGACATTGAGTTATAATAATATAGTATCAGCTGACGATAAACGACTAAACGCTTGAATTAATTTCCTTGACTGTTTCTTAAAACCAACTTCCAGAGTGAAAAACTGATAATAATAATAAGTTTTTGTTGTTTCTCATAAAATTGTTATACAGCTCAATTTAGGCAGCGCCGGTAAGTTATAAGGATACTCGTGATGGGGCTACCTCGCAACTTCCCTTGGGTTACTAGCGACAATGTTGAGAGATAATAAAAAAAGAAAGAAAATAAATATATAAACCTGGAACTGTACCTCTACAGGGTAATCCTCTTCTCGTACAGAGAGGAAAAGAAAAGTCAGGATGCTAGCTCGCTGTAATGCTTATTTAAGATTAGGATTCCTCAAAACTCTTACTTTAGAATAAAACTTTGAAAATGTAGCACCCACACAAACCCACCCACATGCACAGTTCCCCATACACCCACATATACGCACCCTTTTAGCCCCTTATTTATATCATAAACAACCCATCATAACAAACGGAGGGTAGGCAAACATTTCTCCGAGAAATTAATATAGCGTCGAAATATGACGTAACATGTTATAACGTACGATATTAAGTCATGTTCGTTAAGGAAAAGAAACAAAGAAAGAAGAAATAAAAAAGCCACTCATAAGTACTTCTGTTACCTGCAGTATTAACGTGATTTAGCAACTAAGTAGAGCTTACAGCCTCCTTGTTTTAAGCTTGTTCATTTGAAATGCACACCGTTCCTAATCCCCACATCTAGACGATTGTTCAAACAGCGACACAGTCGTAAATAATTGGGGACTCAATGACAGCGCTTTTACAGGACAGCCACAGCTAAAAATTACCATCCCTCATATAATATATCCCTCATATGAGAAGAAAGTTTAAAGAGGTCCAGAAAAACTAAAAATTAAAAATAAACATGTATTAATAATATATATATATATATATGTGGCGGTAAATATTGATGGAATAAAACTAATGGATGTTATAGATCCATTTTATAATTATTAAATCCACACAGTAATTATTTGCACAACAAAATGATGTGGTAATATAACATTATTACATAAAATAATAAAGCATATCAATATTAATTAATACAATCAAAATAATACGTAGGTACCTGACCATTCAGAATTGTCTTGCCGAGTCCGTAGTCGAACAAAGTCTGCGCGATCGAGCTACTTGCGCGCTCTCTTAAACTATGGGCTGTTTGTCAGTGGGTGGGGGCGAGTAGTCAACAGAACAACTTATTAAACCGGACATTGCTCTAAAACTGGCGTTAATATTTTTAAATTAATAAAAATTCAATGTTGCTCCCACACGGCCATTCTGACGAGCAGCCATTATGGCTCGTGAATATCAATTAAATTACATGGCTCTTACGTTTAATAGTTCATTGGAACACAATATCATAACTTCTATTATGATGAACAATTCAAATACATTAATTGTATAGAACAAAAATCATAATAAGATGGCCTCGGTAAAAGCCTTACATGAAGGCACAGCCTAAAACAAACCTCATAAAAGGCGCGGCATAAAATACATTTTAAACATTGCCTCGGTAAAAATCCTTATAAAAGGCGCGGTAGAAATCACATGTTAAACATTGCCTCGGTAAAAAGCCTTATCTAAGGCGCGGCATAAATGATATGGCCTCGGTAAACAATCCCTCAAGGACTCGGCCGATTTAGCATACTCATGACCAAGCACTCATCCAACACCTGGCCAGTATGTAAAGGATTCGTACAAGGCAATAAGTTACCAATCTCCAGAATCGAACAAGTTTCAGATTTTCATGAGAAACTATAAATCATTTTCAGTACTATGAAATTTTACAGTGTGTCGTTCAATATCACAATAATAAAAAGCAATTACGCGCGTTCGTCTGTGCGACGTTTTGCTACTTCTCAACAAGCATTAAGGTCCAAGCGTTCAATGCCATTTACAACGGCAAAAATGTCTGGAGGCGACCGATTGCAACCCATGAGAAGCTGGAAGGGAGTTTGTCTGGTGGTTTTATGAAACGTACAATTGACTGCAAGTTGGACTGCCCCGACAGAATCCATCCAGCCTCTCCAGGTAGTATTCTTGACTACCGTGAAATAGTCAGTTGGGACTTTCATTAGCTGTTCGACCTGGCTATTTGCACGACTGATGCCAGTTGCGATAAAATGAAATTCGATAGACCAGTTTCGCCAAATTTTCGCAGTACTTTTTTACTACTGAGAATTAGATAACACCACTTATATGCCAATAATTTCAAAAAGAATCTCGCCCAAAATAACGTCATATTGAATTTGGTGATCGGGAACCAATACAAGCTCCTGCTCCATATTGAGACCATGAATACAAATCTAGACTAGTTTTTTTTTTACAGAAGTACAATAAAATTAATTTTGTCCAACTCCGCGTAACTTTGTAGTCTTAAAATATATTTTGGCTCTTGGTGCAACCCAAACACTCACGCATTAATGAGCATTCCGCGAATTTGTTTACGAAACAAAAAGATTCGCAACCATCGATTTTGCCAATCGTGGAACGGTTGTTAACAACTATTAAAGAATTTACCGATTATTCAGATTTCGTTTTTGAATTCAAGCGTTTGAAGCAATTTTCAAACTTATAACCCAACCTTTGACAATAGGTACATACTACGCGAGTTTTAGGGGTTCCAACAGTAGGTACATCCTTAGTTTGTTCATTTTGACTAGGGGTGTTATGAGATTGCTTAGTGGCAGCACTAGTAGTAGAGGTATCTGAATCCTTACGGTTACGACAGTCTCTTTGCAAATGACCCACCGTAAAGCATGTTTGACAACGCCTAAACTTATGATCTTGCAAGTCATATTCGGTCTTTTTAGCAGGAATTTCGTGATCAGAGGAATCATATACTGGAAGTTTACGTTTATAAGAGTTTAGATTTTGTATCAATTGAGGCAACGTTTTGGGCGTAAGTCTCAACAAATCTGATCTAATACGAAAGTCCAACATACCCGATATCACGGCGCCCACTAAATGCAGCTCGGTCACCTTAACGCCAACAGCCTTTTTCACCAGCTCCCATTTGCGAGATGCGTACTCAGCCAAGCTGTTAGCCTTGTCGCTCGTATACTCCATGAAGGCGATAAAGTCATCGTAGTATCGGGTTTCATCGCCCTGATTTTTGGACACGTAATTTGACATCTTACCTGACGCTCAAACAAAATTAAAAACGTGTTAGTATATGGGCACTCGATCCCACTTCTGATGTGGCGGTAAATATTGATGGAATAAAACTAATGGATGTTATAGATCCATTTTATAATTATTAAATCCACACAGTAATTATTTGCACAACAAAATGATGTGGTAATATAACATTATTACATAAAATAATAAAGCATATCAATATTAATTAATACAATCAAAATAATACGTAGGTACCTGACCATTCAGAATTGTCTTGCCGAGTCCGTAGTCGAACAAAGTCTGCGCGATCGAGCTACTTGCGCGCTCTCTTAAACTATGGGCTGTTTGTCAGTGGGTGGGGGCGAGTAGTCAACAGAACAACTTATTAAACCGGACATTGCTCTAAAACTGGCGTTAATATTTTTAAATTAATAAAAATTCAATGTTGCTCCCACATATATATATTAATAAACATATATTCATATATTAATTAAAATTAAAAACTAAAAATTACCATCCCTCATACATATGAGAAGAAAGTTTAAAATGGTCAAATGGTCCAGAAAAACTTACCTTTGAACAGAAAATCTCGCCTGTATTCCCCGAAGGGTTAGGCAGAGATGTAGATACAGTACACTCATCTTCGCCAGTTATATTTAAGGGGCGAGCCTACTGCCATCAACCGGGCACACATCCTGACTCCAGGCTGTTACTGAGATGGAAAAACACAATAATACTATGCGCGACCCAGAAATCGAACTCTGGACCTCATGCTCAGCAGTAGCGCAAGCGACTAGTAGAAAGTACCTATATTATTATAGCATTCGTAGACGCAGGCTCCGTAGGAACAGGCAACTTTCCTTAGCTCAAAACAGTATTAAGGCTCCTACATACTGGCGCGAGTTGTCGCGCGACGCGACGCGACACAAAGACACCGCGTGTAGCGCTACAAGCGGTGCCTTTGTGTCGCGACGCGTCGCGCGACAAGTCGCGCCAGTATGTAGGAGCCTTTAATGTATATGTAGTGTATGTTTTATCTTCTTTTAATATATAAAAATAAATGTTTGTTTGTCCGCATCTTATGCGCTGCTATATCGCTAATCCGATTGCAATAAAACTTTGTCAACTTATTGCTAGCACATGCGCGAAGGTTAAAGGCATAAAAAAAATCCGGGCAAAACCTGGCATATAGAATGTATAGAATATTCATAAAGTTACTAAGTTATAAGCAGACACAACAACATTACCTGCTCGTGTCGAATACGAATGGAAGACATCATATTGTACATTTATATTATTTACATATAAATAGGTACTTACATAAGAGCTACATTGTATTGTTGTTATTTAAGGATTTAGCATCGGATGCTTCTCGAAGGTGTGTTCACCGTCTGTTTATGGGTCGTTCTCAAATTATGCGCAGGTAACAGGTACAAGTCCCTCAACACTGTTTTGTTTTTTTGTTGTCAATAATGTCACAACCTCTAATAAATTTAACATTAAATATAAATTAATAAAATAAAGACTTTGTTTATTTTTTTTTTGTTTTTTAAAGTAACACTGTGGTCATTTCTGGTAACAGAATAGTTTTACTTTCAAATTCTACTTGACCCATGTAGCACTCAGTTAAAATATAGAATGATCAAATATTTTAATTACCTACTGAATTAACCTACTCCAAATAAATTATTAGGTACCATGAACGGTGTATTGTAAATATTTAGAAAATATATTTTAAAACCGGTCATTAAACTGTAATTTATAACTATTTTTCTAAACTTTGTGCCACTGTTGTCTGGAACTATCTGGAACACTAAGTAAATCACTACTCAAAATAGAGATGTCGCTGCTTTCGACTTTCTATTAACTTGGGTGGGGTGTCTGCATTCATCGTGGTCGTTCGCTAGGTCGGGTCGGGGGGAGGCGTACATCGCTTCAAGTACTCTGTGGTGTTGAACGTGCTGCGTGTTTTTATTGCGCATCCACTTTGTTACCTACCTATTCAGGCAAATGTAATGGGGGACGTCACCGACATTACATTTATATATTTACGATTGACCCTTTATAAAGCGCAGGTCCGATCCTGCATGGAGTATTGTAGCCACCTTTGGGATGGCTCGGCTAAATACCAACTTGCCGCGCTTGACTCGGTGGAACGCAGAGCTAAGAGGCTCATTGGCGACGTAAATCTGGTGGATGCCAAGCTTCACAGTTTGGCCCATCGTCGCAAGGTTGCCTGCTTGTCGGTCTTCTATAGATTGTACTTCGGAGAGTGTGCTCAGGAACTCCACGACCTCATTCCACCGGCCCCCTTCTATTATCGGTCATCTAGGCGCACTTCAGGTTACCATCCCTTCCTGGTGGCTATCCCACCAACTCGCACTAAGCGTTTCCAAACTTCTTTTATAATGCGCACAGCAAAGGAATGGAACTCTCTGCCTGCGTCTGTGTTTCCGAACGCATATAACCCTAATCTCTTCAAAGTGAGAGTGAACAGGCTTCTTCTGGGTAAGCTCGCTCCATCGTCGACTTTGTTTCTGTCGCCTCTGGCATAGACTAAAGTAAAGAGCAAACCCATCACAAATAAAAAAAAAAAAAAAAAAAACATGCCGTAGTAGCAGTAAGTGAAGTTAAATAGTAGGCGCGTTGAGCGATAAGTTTTCACTTCCATCGGCAGTCCGTATGACTGCCTATGTTTTTAGGGTTCCGTAAATGATAAATGATGATAAATGATTTTTATTTCTGTAAGTCGGCTTGTACAAACACTTTTACACGTCAAACGTGTTTTTTTAATTAAAGGCTCCTACATACTGGCGCGACTTGTCGCGCGACGCGTCGCGACACAAAGGCACCGCTTGTAGCGCTACACGCGGTGCCTTTGTGTCGCGTCGCGTCGCGCGACATGTCGCGCCAGTATGTAGGAGCCTTAAAGCTAGATGAGGTCGGCGTTTCCTATCTGACTACTCAGTGAAGAAAGGCCGAAACAGACTCTAAAGTCACAGTCTCTTTTAAAGTCCAGACATTTGGTCAGATCATGTGAGGGCCATGTAGATTGGTGTCTGAAATGGTCCTTTTGAGGAAAGAACCACACAGATTGAGTGGACCTGTCCAGTCAGGGCACGCATTTGTCAGAAATCGTGTAGCTGTAGGTAATAATTGATTGACGGATGCCGTAGTGGCGGATCAGTTTTCCGATTAACGTTTCATGGAGAACGCAATCGAATGCCTTGGACAAAACACAAAAGATGCCCAAGGCATCGCGTTTATCTTCCCATGCATTATAAATATGTCCTAAAAGTTCACCACACAGAACAGTAGACGGACGACCCCTTGTAAAACTGAGCTGTTTGTTGTGCAATAATTTATGTTTATTAAATAATCTTTATAATTAGTCTAAACTTATTTTTTCAAAACTTTAACTAAAGGTAGGTGGTACTGAAATAGGTCTATAATTATGATAATAAGAGCTAAAGTACCTAGGTGCTACAATGTCAATAATAGACTTAGCAACTTCTACAGAACTACCCCACAGATCTGCAGTATTTTTTACATTAAAAGTGTGAAAGGCTTTAATTATATCTCTACAGGTAATATGTTCAAAATGGAATTCCGAATCGCAAGCATTAACATTTTCCTTGAGCAAAGACTCAGCAACAGAAGGTGATGAGTTTGGGGATTTAGTAGTTGAAACGGGAATATCTGAAAATAAAATTTCAAAGGCCGCGGCGACATGCGAGTCTGATTTTATTATGTTAGTAGTAGTTTATTATATTAGTTACTTACTATTTTTTTAATTTTTGGATGGGAAATCATCAAATAACTTCTCCTGCTCTGGGCCGAGCGGCAGGGTGTGTCAGACTCTTACTGACTAAAACCCACCCGTATTTCTTCCTGTTGCCTATGTTGCCAGGGGCCTCGGTGACTCTTTAGTACCTTCCCGCGACCCCGGCAGGCATCGGCCCTAGTGGACCCCTACATTTGTGCTGACGACATCTCTTTGAGGCGCGCATGTAATACAACGCGCCGTCGACCCGGGCCTGATCCTTACCGGACGGTGAGCTAACCATTGCTTATCATCCGCAAGCCCGCGCCTACGGTGGCCGGAAATCCGCCCGGGATTCCCGACGCCCAGGGCGTCTCCTGCGGCGGCTAGGGGTGAGAGGGCGCGAAATTTACCTTTCTACAGCTCATAAAGCCGTGTTCTACGTTACTACCACTTTGTCGGCGTCAAATTAATATTAAGTAAGTATACCCATGCCAAATTACAGCTTTCTAGTACTAAGGGTCTCAGAGCTAAGCTGGGGACAGACAGAAAGACAGACTGACAGACGGACATGGTGAAACTATAAGGGTTCCTTGTTGACTACGGAACCCTAAACCATAGGAAGTCATGGGGACTGCTGACAGAAGTGAAAACTTATCGCTAACGCGCCTACCATTTAACTTCACTTACTGCTACTACAGCATGTCGGTGACGTGAACCCATAAATTTTGCTTCTACCAAAAATCGCTCAACGCGGCTAAAAAAGGTTTCACTTAAAAAATATAGCATTTTTTTATTTTTATCAATCATTTTAAGTTACGTTTACTTGCCCAGAATTTGACAAAAACCCGGATATTTTATGATATATATTGTAATTTTTTTATAAACAAGTTCATTAAGACGCTGACAACACCTAAACCGCGGTCACTGTCAGATTGCATAGTAAAGAAAGAGAAGCGCGATGACACAACGCTTGTAATATATTGCAAAAAATGAACCAATTTATCTATTTACTCAAAATTAACATATATTTTTTTCGCTACCACAAACTATACAGATTTGGCAATTTTTTTTCTTAAGAGAAGCCAGTTTTGGTCAATTGGGTCTTGTCAGCGCCTTAAGGAGGATTGAAAATATTTGTAATTTATCTACTGAACAAATATCGTATTTATAGGCTACATTATTGATTTGAACACAAACACATAATTAAACTAATATATATATTAGTTTTTATATATATATATATATAATAACTCTCTATCTAATGCTCTACTGATAATACTTTGTGCTTATACGTACCGGAGCGCTTTCGATTTAATACACCTCATTTCAATAACTTTCGATTTGTTTATAACCCGCCATAATTTTCTTACGGTTAGACCTGGACACAACGTTATAGAGCAAAGACAGTGGCTGGCTCTAGTGCCGCTAAAAAATACGAACAATAATAAAAATAAACAAGTGAGTGTATAAATTGAACCCGTACAAAAATTGTTTGTTTCTTACAAAGTCATAAAAACTTGTGCGGTGTACTTTTCTCCTATTTTTCATGCAGGGTTGACACTGAGAAAAAGCAAGCCTGTTTAATAATTTTGTTTAAGCCCAACAGCAGATGACTAGCTATTGCCTACGTCATCGTGTGCGTTCAATATTTAAAAACCCGTTTTGACTCGAACTCATTCCGAGTGGTTCCGAGTCGAATAATCCTTTCTAATGTTCATCTCTACGCCCTCTAAGGCACAATCCAAACTATCGTTTGTTCGTTAAATAATCACCAAACTGTTTTAAATATTTATAAGTAGAACTAGGTAACCAAAACACAACGTTATTCAAATATGTGTGGCACGTATTTTTTCGCCTGACCAGAATCAACCCCTCTCAAATAACCCTCTTTAGATTCAAAAGCCCGTGCACTCCCTCGGGCTACGGGTCTGCAAACTCAAATTAGAAATTCAATAAGTCCGCTTATTTTGCAGGCGAATAATAATAATAAACATTAGTTGAACTCTTTAGCTGCGCAGATAATAGAATACTTAGAACGAAACCCGCTGCTCGAAATAAGATGTAACGAGCTAAGTTTGTTTGATTTACTTGGAACTTACGGATATATCGAAACCAGAAGAAAAAAATTCTTGAAGCAGAAGCATCTTATTCAAAAGCTACTTCGAGGTGAATGATAAGTTTCCCTGCCATGACGCAGTGGTTCCTTTACTTATGAAATTATTAGTTTGTGGGAAAAGTTAGAAGATTACTGCCCAGGGTGGCGTGGACGCACTTATGAAAGTATCGTCGTGAGTGGAGGATGGAGGCTTAGGTACGTAGAGCAACAAGCAACAAGCAATAAGTAAGCATAATGACGAAAGGGCAAGTGTAGTGATGAATCGAAGGCTAAAACGAAAAACTCAGAGCATTTATTTGAATAAAAACCAATTAGTGGTACTTTTGAATTGTCAAGGCGTCGGTCAGTCACAAAGATGAAGCTTGATGACCATTCCAAAGCATAGCAGGTTTATATGTAGAAGAACGGGTGACAAACTTCGCGGACACTCTTACATATCACAAACATATCTTTTCGATCCCGTGCCAGCCCTGCCAGTTCATTACCTAAGGGCGGTGTAGGCAAAGTCTCCCGTAGGGTAAGTTGGCGTAGTCCCCGGTAAGCTAAGTTGGCGCAGTCGTCGCTCCCCGCACACCTGACTGATAAGTGATAACCGACTGCGCCGCGAAGGGTGCTATTATATGGGGGGCAACCATCACCTCTTATAGCACTATTATTTCAATATTACTTCAGCGTGAGAAAGAGATGGAGCTATAAGTCCTGTACAGCTCCATCACTTTCCCACTGTGAAGTAATTTTATAATAATACTGCTATACGAGGAGATGGTTGGCCCCTGGGCCTCGTTCGTAGTTTCACATTACGGCGTCTGACTTGTTTGTGTGACTTTATTTCATTGTGCGAGTTGAATAGAGAGTAGAGATAGTAAATACTGGTTCCATGGTTCAAACTTATAAGTCAAAAACTGAAAGAAGTCAGAAAATTTCAAGGTTTTTCGAGCACCACGCAGTTAGCATACGTCTTTCAAAGCTGCAAACTTGGTTTTACACTATTGGTATCTGTCCTAAATTCCTAACAACATCCCAAAAAATCAGTACAGTGCAATTTTTTGCGACCTAACGAGATTTTTGTGTCTACGGTGTCTGGCATATTAGGAAATTCAATTTGTTTTCTTTGAAATTGTTTATTGAAATAACTGGTTTACATAAATATTTACAAGAAGTTGTGTACCCAAAGGGATTTCCCACCGGCAAAAATGACAATCTTTCATCCCTTATTTAATCTCTTTAAGGGATGAATTTTCAAAAATTATTCCTCAATGATCACTTTCGCTAAATACCTTTAAGGAACTCTCTACTGTGAATTTCATATTTTTAGACCCAGCGGTTTATGCTGTGCGTTGTTGGTCAGTGAAAGAATGAATTTAAGATTCTTGGAAAGAAAGACATGAAAGAAAAGAAAGGAAACAAAGAAAAAAAGAAAAGAAAGAAAATACGCTACCTTCGTACGTTTTTTTAGGTATATAATAATTTGATTATGATATCATAATAAGTCAAGGTAGTATGTTGTATACGAGAACTTAAAGGCTCCTATACTGAGGCGATATCGCGGGCGCGTCTGTAAGAGCCTATTTTCTACATAGCAAAACCTAACCCATTGTCAATACTGTTGTCATGAAGCCTCTTTCAGATGCTGACATTATTTATTTTTGAAATGCTCGTAATTCAGATGACGTGATCACGAGAAGCGTTTCAATTTTGAAACCCTTCCAAGATCCATTACTCACAGGCAATGTTAAGATTGCATCTAAAAAAGGCAGTTTACATCATAACTATACCCTCATAGCTCCATAATGATTGACTGGCTCACACCGGAGGACATAAAGCTATCAGACTGTTTGCTAACCACACAACGGAACGTAAGTCGATGGGATATTTATTTTCTGACACCATAAAAAATATTTCCATACATGCAGCGACCAACTCGGAGTACACACGTCGATAGAGGTGTTAATATTTATGCCTGTAATATATTCATCTTGAATACTTCCTTTAATAGGAGACGTATAGTCATCGAAGACTTGATGCAGCTCAGCATTGTTTGAGAATTATGGGGATCAGATTTCTAAAGTTCCGAGAAGAAAAAATCGTGTTTATTTTGAAGAGCTTTCCCATAATATGAAGAAGTAGGTTAGGTTTACTTTGGTACGCATGTGAATCAGAAATATGATACGCCATCAAAAACAAAAAAATATCATGAACATTTACCACATCAATCAATTCCCTTCAATTAACAATCCACCCTTTATTTCTACCATGATCAAACATAACATAACAAACAAAAAGCCTATCACCCAATGATAAATGACGTAACAAAATCGATTAATAAAATAAAATCAATCACTTGTGTGTCTGACTGTCCGGCACCGCGCGTCATAACTTTCAGTTGGCACGCCCACCCACACATCTGTGTGTTTACACAAACATACAGACACACACATACATACACGCGTGCTGGGGTGGTCGACTTGGTAAATATAACTAATTAGGAAACGACTGTTTTTGGGGATTCTCTGTACGGTTAGAAACAGTTATGGTGGATTATGAAACCATTAAGGCAAAAGATATTTTTGTCTGTTTTCATCTAAAAATATATCACCCCATCGTTTTTATTTGTGAGGTAACAGCTTCCGCACGTTCCGCTTGATAAAGTCGTTCTGTGAAATCTGATTTCCCTTTGGGGTTGGCGTTAAACGAAAAAGGAACAAATTTTGGATGTAGAAACAATTCGTATATCAACGGAGTGTTTCTGAAGAAATGGGTGGATGCAAAACGTATACTCACAAATTGCCAATAACAAAATTGCAAAACGTGTGAAAATTCCGTCCTTATTTTTCGAGAGGGAAAACCTTGAGAAGTTACCCGAATTTAGCCCAAGTATGTAAGGTTTCTCATTAAACTCATTAAATCCCCGGCGGTTTTTAAATGTCGCAAGTATGTTAATGGGTTACTTATGTGCTCCCTTCCGATAACATGATAAGGAAATGGTTTTTCCTTTTCTAACATAAACACAACATCACGCTTGTATTCGAAGGGTTAGGCAGAGTACCTGTAGTTTAACCACATTTAGCCAGTCACGTTTAGGGGGTGGAGAGCCTATTCTCATCAACCGGGCACAAATCCAGATTTCGGGCTGCTACTGAGAAATATCAGATGGAAAAACTCAATAAAACTTTGTCCTACCCGAATCGAACAGTACCTCATGCTCAGTAGTAGCGCTTGCGAGTACTAGATGAACAGGACAGTTTTTCCTTTTCTAAGTTACACGTGAATCTTCCAGCTTGTACCGCGTGTTACCACAAACTACATGAGCCACTACTATTGTAATTTATTCATTATTGTACTAATAAAGTGCGCATGATGCATTATTGCGATTCAACTAAGAAGTGTGTCATTATTACGATTAGTATAGTATCCACGTTTATATTTATGAGATAACCTGACTTATCTCTAGGGATTATTCTAGACAGAAAGTCTTTTCCTAGTCCCTAGCCGGCTAGGCCGTCCATCCAGCCATCTAGCCATAACATTTTCCGGCACCTTCGCTTGCAGACGATATTAGAAGTGTCATGCACAGGAAGGCTGTAACCGAAACTAAATTTAAGTGTCGGACCTCGCCGTCCAACCGGGAGACCCTTGTGGATGCTAATAATCGCTGCATTAAGGTGTATGCCGTCATATCCACACCTCAGGTGAAAACGGAGATCCAGCTAAAGCCTGGAAATTTCTTAAATCCTTGGGAGTTGGAAAATCACGCCAAGGATCTATTCCTAAAGACTTAGATATTAATCTACTAAATCAACACTTCTCATTTTCGTCCCACTGTAATGGGACAATGAAGGCAGCAACAATAAACTATCTTCCAACTCCGGACCATCCCCAATTTATTTTTAGTAAATTTTCTCATTGATGCTAAGAAGAGCGTAGTTTCAATCACATCTAACGCAGTTGGTAGTGATTGTGTAAGTCGGAAAATGATACTCCTTGTCCTCGACGTAATCCTTCCTATCCTATGCTGTATCCTAAACTACTCTTTATCCTACGGTGTTTTTCCATGGTTGTGGAAAGAGGTAAACATTACTCCTTTTCCTTATACAACCGTTCAATAACCAAAAAAAATATAAGTGTAATTTTGTCTTAGCTAAATCATATTAACTTGAGTCTACAGATGTATTCCACCAGAAATTATGACAAGTCTTTTACAGTTCAAGCAGTAAGTATGGTTATGGAATGCCTTGCCCGTGTCAATAAGGCGTGCTCAATCTTTATCCACTTTTAAAGTTCTGGTAAAAATACACTTCCTCTCTCCTTAAACATTATCATTACACATGGTTCCTTGCTCCTGTTTAATGTTTACTATTGTATATATATTATGTGCATAGATAAGTATATGCTTTAGGTATGTATTTATTGTATATGTAAATGGTACAGCAATGACTATCTGCAGAGTTGTCTATCCTCGGGATTTAATCCATCCAAAGGTTGTCTATAAAATATCGCTTTTACGATAAGACCACCCATTGTGTCTCCCTATGTAGAATATATATCTGCATACACTACAGTACATTTATATCTGTATTTTTTTATGGTGTACATAATAAATAGTATTCTGTCTATCTGTAGGGCTGATTTATAGAAAGATTATGACAGGCATGATGGTATTCAACTTCTAGGTAAGAAGATTAGTAACAGTGAGTGCCTTGTGAAAGTGTTAGTTTAATTCGTGGCACCATATTTCTGCTGCCTGCCTGAAAGATGGGTGCGGGTGGTACAGGCGCCAGTAACCTTTCAACTTTGGCTTGAAACTTGGCAATACGTAGTGTCGGAATTTATAGGCAGTCCAGTTTTTGACTATGAACGACAATCACCCTGATCAAAAGTTACAATTTCTTTAATTTCCGCATGGTAAACTTTTTTTTAATCTTTAACCGTTCCCTTCAGTAATCAAAACCAGAAATATACCATAAATAAGTATTATAGTAGGTGTACATTTTCTTTCCAAGCCAGAGAAAGCGACACTTACGAGCATCATTAATTTTTACAACTTCCGCGGAATCGCACCGCGGTGATACAATGTTGTAGGTTTTCTTCTCAACCGACACTAATTAGGCACCATTCCGTGGTTCCGGCGCCGTACCTCAAACGTTACGGTAAAAAAGTCGGTTGTTTTTAACCGACTTCTGAAAAGGAGGAGGTTCTATGTTTGTCTGTATGTTATATGTTCATCGATTTCTCCGTGATTACTGATAAATTTTTCAACCGTCCAAAATTAATGAAAATAACTATGAACATGCTTAAATAAATAAAAAAAAAAAATAACAAATAAATCAGCCTGTGTTGTCCCTCTGCGGGGTAAAAGCCTCCTTTTTTTTTTTATCCCTGTGAAATGCATTGCGCATCCCCGCTCGTGGGGGACGAGTCGAGGTATGTGGGACTCCTGTCGATGATGACAGTATACCCACTAAAACTCAGCGGTGTTCCCACATCGCCGTGATGGGGGGGCCATGGGACACCGGCTCACCCTTTACATCCACAACCCTGCCAGCGCATGCCCGCCTAGCTGGCTGGCCCCTCATGCCCCCCAGGCTGGGGAGCTACGGGAATGGCAGGGAACACCTGGCCATTCCCGTTCGACACTGGTGGAGGCCTGTGCAATACAGGCAAGGGTGCCCCCGCACCCGTTGCCTGCTGGCCTCCAACTGGGAGGAGTCGGAGATGTCTTTCAAAATGACGTCTTCTTCGACCCCTCCTCCGCCTTCGGAGTGGTGCCGCGTCAGGATCGTCCTCACGCGCGCGCTCCGCTGCCTCCTTCTGGGACATGACGTGTTCGCAGAAGGAGGCGACTGCTGCCCAGGACCGCTCATCCCTCAGCATGGCGTTAACCAAGCCGGGGAGTGAGAGGTCTGGTCCGATCACCGCGATAAGACTGCCGTGAAGCTCGGACCATGACGGGCACACCTCGAGGGTGTGCTGCGCCGCGTCCTCCGCCGCGCCACAGTGGTGGCACGACGGTGTCTCCTCCCGTACGATTCGGTGCAGGTACGATCCAAAACAACCATGTCCGGACAGCACCTGCACCAGACGGAAGGAGCGGAACCCATGCGACCGCTCGAACTAGTCTCGCAGGACTAGCCCAATCGCATCGAGGGTTCGGCGGCCAAAAACTGCTGTGGCGAGGTCCGCCGTCCAATGGACGACGATGGCGTCCCTCGCCTCCCGCCGGACGGCTGCCCGCTCTTCCGGGGCTGGGCGCTCTCCTCTCGCCCTCCGTCCTGCCGTCCATTCATACACTCTGGCGAGCACCCACGCCTCGAGTTCCCAAGGAGGGGTGCCGGCCAGAGCACATGCTGCCGCAAAACCCACCGTGCGATGGGCCCGTGCCATCCGCTGGGCTATGGCCCTTTGGGGTGCCCGCAAGGTGGCGGCGTTCTCTCTCCTGTGGAGCGAGTCCTCCCAGATAGGAGCCCCGTAGAGGGCCATACTCCTCAAGATGCCGGCATCGCGCGCTGGGCCCCCCCAAGTTGGGAAGCAGCCACGAGAGCGCACCAGCGGTCTTCAGCAGGCGCGACGACAGACCGCTAAAATGCGGACCGAAGCGCCACCTACTGTCGAGTACAAGGCCCAGATATTTCATCTGAGCCTTCACCTCAATTATGACGCCCTCCACAAAGATGTGGGCGTCAGGTGGGGGGCGCTGCCGAGGGCCGTGGACGAACACGGCCTCGGTCTTGTGCAGCGCCACCGTTAATCCTAGGCGGCGGATCCTCCCTGCCACCAAAGATCCGCCCGCCGAGGCCAAGTTGGCCGCTTCCCTGAAACTCCTCCCCCGGGCGGTGAGGAGAGTGTCATCCGCATAGCAGACGACACTCGTGCCTCGGAGGAGAGTTCCCCGCAGGAGCCAATCATAGCCGACGTTCTAGAGGAGAGGTCCTAAGACTGACCCCTGCGGAACGCCGGCCTCAACGGCGTACCGCCCGACTTGGCCAGTCCTATTAACCAGGAGGATCGCCCGTCCTTCCTCTTCTTCCTCAGCTGGCGGAGCTATCCTCCGCGGTGGGCCCATAACTGGTGGGGTGAAGTTGTCCCTGCACGGGAACAGGGACTGAACCACCCCATCCAGAAATGAGGGCTCCAGGGTCTCGGCCACCGGGGGACCAAAGGGGCGCAGTTTTTTGCGCGTTGCCTTATATGGTCTCGCGTAAGGATCGTTGTCGAGACCCTCCAGCAACTCTGCTCTGGACGAGTCTCTTGCGGCGGCGATAGCCCGATTGAGGACCAATTTTGCCTCCATAATAAAATACACCTCATAGAGGTGGTCCTCGTCGGCCAGGTCCCGTATACGCTGCCGCCGGCTCCACGTGTAGGCCCTCCTTGCCTCCACCAACGCTACTCGAAGCCCCGCCAGCTCCACCGACCACCAGTACACGGCGCGTTTGGGTAGTGGTCGGCGAGACCGGGGCATGCTGGAGTTGCATACCTCGGTCAGAGACTCCCTCAGGTGCCCCGCCACGGTGTCCACATCCAGGCCAGCGGAAGGCGGCGAAAGCCAGTCCTGGACGAACGCCGCCTCCGCCGCTGCCTCCCTGTACAGGCGGGCGAGAGCCCACCGTGGGAACGGTGATCGCGCCGAGAGGGGTCGCGTCTCTCCGGGGCCACTGTTGGAAATGTCGAACCGCACTTAGCGGTGGTCCGACATAGTCTCCGCCAGGTTCACCCGCCAGTTCAACACGCGCGCGGCCAACGCAGGGGTGGCGAAAGTTACGTCCACTATTGAGCCACCCTGCCGCCGCACGCATGTCTGGACGCTTCCTCTGTTCAAGAGGGAGAGTCCAGAGGAGGCTGCCCACATCTCCACTGCTCGCCCGCGTGCGTTGGTGGCCGGGTTGCCCCAGGTCACTGACTTGGCATTCAGGTCTCCCAGTACGGAAACCTGACGCGGCGCCGCCCTGCCGACCACGGCAGCCAGGACTCCGAGATAGTTCTCGAAGTCCTGAAGAGGGCGGTTTGGGGAGAAATAGACGCCCACAAGGGCTAAGTCTCCCCATGCGGCGGCCACGTATCCCGGTCCCCTGTCTAACAGCGAGAGGGGAGGGGAGTCTGTGGAAGACCGCGCCGCTAGTGCCACCGAGTCGTCCTCGTCACCCAGCCAGCTGCCGGGGATCGAGTAGGGCTCGGCGACCACCGCTACGTTCACCAACCACTGGGCCATGACCTGCACCACCAGGTCCTGGGCCGCTCTGCAGTGGTTGGTGTTCGTCTGGAGGATGCGCTAGTTGATAACCATTACTCCGACATCGAACCGGTCCCCTCAACTATCGCCGCTGGAGCTACAGCGACGACGACGGCGGCGGTGGCGGTAGCAACAGGGCGAACCTGCGCCGGAACTACGCCCTTCCTCACGGGGGGCTTGCAGCTCCTTCCCGTCATCCTGTGGTCCGCGGGGCGGCCACTAGCGGCACACGCCACGCAGTGTGGCTTGGTGGTGGCGGCGCGGCAAGCGGTAATCCTGTGTCCCTCCTGCCCGCACTGGAAGCACGTGTCTCCCCAGTCGAACTTGTAGGGACACGTGGCTCGGGTGTGGCCAAACGCGAAGCACTTGAAGCAGCGAACAGGCTGGTCTTCAAGTGGCCGGACCACAGCCAAGCTGAACCCCACGAGCAGCCGTCCCTTGGTCGCAGCAAGGACGGCCCCAGCCGCAGCGACTGGGCACTCAACGCGAATGATGCCCATGCCACGGCGTCCGAGCCTGATGGCTCCACCCTTCACCGCGCCAGCGTCGCATCTTCCAGCCGCCGCAACGGCCGCCACCACATCCTCTTTGGTGACCGAATCATCAAGATCGACCACCTCCAAGGCTGCGGCCTTAACGGGCCTGACGACCGTGGCCGCATCCGCGATAACCTCTTGCAACTTGGTTGCGAAGAGGTCTGCATTTGTGCCGCGCTCTTCCCCCGAGAACTCGAAAATTCGAGCCCCGGTTAGGGTTCGGCGGCACGTGATATTTCTAATCCCCAGCCGGGAGGGATCAGCATTAGTACGAGCCCGTCTGAGGACGGACTTATACGTCTCGCCCCACCCCACGGCCTCCGGTGTGACGGTCACCACGACGGCCGTGGTTTTGGGAGAAACAAGCTTTCTCCTACCGGCTGGAGTCCTTTTGGCTGCAGGACCAGTCACAGCGGGCTTGGGGGCTGACCCTTTTCCCTTCTTCCCTTTTCCTCTCCTGATCACTTTCGTCCTCGACTGGTTGGACGGGGTGGTGGAGGGAAGAAGGGCATCTTCCTCCTGCGAGTTCTGTAGGGCTGCTGCTAGAGCAGCAGACGGCCCAGACGCTCCCTCCGCGCTTGTGGTAAGGGTGGGGGTATGAGGAGCCGCCTTGGTCCTCTTGCCCTTGCCCTTGGATACCGGGCCTGTTAGAGGAGCAGGTTCGGGTTCCGTCGGCGGAGGACTCTTGTCCGCCGCTAGTGGCGGGCGGAGCCGCCTTTCCGGCAAGAGCCGGTCCTCGATGCCGGCGAAGCAGGCTCTTATGAAGGCCCACTCCTCCACTACAACCCCGCGGATTGTTGCCTCTAGGCTGGCAGGGGAGGAGGAGCAGGCTCCTACCACCGGACCTGGGGCAGATTGGGCAGGCCTGGCCGTGGCCTCAGCCAGCTTCTGGTGTAGCTGGCTAACTTCTGCCTGCAGGCGATCCACCTTGGCTTGCAGCTGCCGCGTCTCATCCGTGGCCGTCCGCTTCACCAGCTCCACCACAATGCCGTGCATACTGGCAGCCTGGCATTTGAGGGCCTTCTGGAAGGTCCCCTTCAAATTGGATGACTTTGAAGCGACCTCCAGGACCTCCTCCTTGTCTTCATGAGCCATGCGCTCTAATTCTGCCAGGGAGTGGTCAGCATATAGTACACTGGATGCACCTTAGCCAGCCCTCGCCCTGGCAACTTGCGCCTGCTGCTCCTTGGCGGCGACCCTCTCCTCCAGGTCTAGTTGGATTTGCGCCCTTTTCGCCAGATTCAGCTGGCGCTCGGCGTCCACCAAGCCCACATCGTGGGTAGGAGGCGCAGTAGAAGTCGAAGCCTTTTTAGACTTCGACTTCTTCTTCGCCTTACCTCCGACTACCGTCGACTCCGAGGAGCCCTCTGACCTCTTCCGCTTGAAGCGGTCACTTTCGGCCGCCGACGTGTCCATATTGGAGTCGTCGGAGTCCGACAACTCGTCTGGCCTACAGAAAAAGCTGGCCGCAGATGGTGCGCGGTCAGCTCCCGACGCCAAAGTGTCGCCGTCGTGGCCCTGAGAAGGGCCGTTGGGTTGGCCCTGAGAAGGGCCGTTGGATTGGCCCTTAGAAGGGCCTTTTGGTTAGTCCTGAGAAGGATCGTTGGGTTGGCCCTGAGAAGGGCCGTTGGGTTGGCTCTGAGAAGGGCCGTTTGAATCGCCCTGGGAGGAGCGATTCGTAATAAAACGACCTGACGCATCACGCGTAGGCTTACTCATCGTATTCGTAAACGACCGCATTAATGTCTACGAATCACAGCGCACTTTAGCCGCTGGTCTGCCACTCCGTTACGGTGGTCAGACACGGCGTTGCCCAGGGGATACTACGAGGAAGTATGCGCTGTGGGGGATCCCTCAACTCGATCCTGCGCCAACATGGACCAACCCCGCCTACAGGCGGCAAGCTAGTCCCGCCATCTACGTGTGGTCATGATCATACATAAATTAAAATGAAACGAACATAGAACCTCCTCCTTTTTTGAAGTCGGTTATAAAATTAAACGCAACTTTTGCAACTAAAAACTGTTTTTTACACTTGGCCGTATCCGGGTGAAAATAAATGCCCGTTATAGTTTCCGTAAATAAAGCATGTTTCTTGTAGTAATAGTGCTATAGGTTGTTCAAGGCTATCACTACGAACTGCGCAAGAGGGTTATCAGCGTCGCCTAGCTACCAGCCGGGCCCCGCCAAACATATCGTTATAGTGTGTGCGTATGTGTTTTCAGTGTGTGGGTGTGTCTGTTTTGAAGAGGTCATCTTAGAGCTTGGGTCACGGTTCATTACCCCTCAATGATACGCCGTTTGAATTTTCACGTTGATTTGAAGTGGAGAGAGACAAAATATCCCCAGTCTGCCTGTGATTGTCAGGATCTTTTATGACCGACATTTGAATGATCAATGTTCGCTAACGGAAATTTCAGGCTAAGATGTGTCATCGAATCGAATAGAGCTTTCTTCATGACTGACGCATAAAAAATCACGAATTCATATATTACAGTAATTGGCCTTAACCATTTCCTTGGTAATGCCCTATTAACTAAATGTTGTAAAAACTTTTTACAAAAAAAACAACCGACATCCAAAAACACATTAGGTACAAAGTGAAAAATAACTTTAATTTCGGATGTCTTTGGAGCTGTAATTTAGTTTTTTTTTCACCGATTTTCAAAATTAAAGTTACTTTACACTTTGTAGTGTTCTTTTTGGAAGTCATTTTGTTTTTTTTTTGTAAAAAGTTTTTTATTTTTTAGTGGGACTGTTTGTAATTTATCTAAGTTACAATAGCATAATGTCAACTGCTCCTTTTACAAAATATTGCTCTTCCCGACGCAGGGACATTAATAGTTGAGGAGATCTACTGGTAAGAACCAGGACAACTTGATGGTGGCTTCACCATCAGTTCCACTTTACCATATGCATTGTGACGAGCACACATTGCTTTTATATGAGTATTTCCCTCGATTGGCATGGGATCACCTCATCAGATTCTTACTTGGTGACAATGGAACCACCTCGAGTACCCTTTCAAACAAAAAAAGAATTTAAAATCGGTCCACAATTGTCGGAGAAATCGTCGAATATACCTAAATTAAAAAAAAAAAACACACACACAGGCGAACAGTATCATCCGTCACTATCCTACTTTTTGGAAAGAATAGAAGAAGATAGCTTTGTTCTTCTACGAGTATTATTACCACAGTTTCGCGTTCAAAACGCTTTCTTACAGGAGAGCGTTTTGAACGCTCTCCTGTAAAATCATGATTTTGTATATACTTTGCGGCCGTCGATATGACATGTAGATAGTATGTAGGGATGTTTGTGCTACTACCCGCATGTGTATATGACAGCTTGAGATCGGTCCTCCCGAAGGATTTGTCCGATTTGAAGCGGTACGGTGTTTGCAGGTCGTGTGTTTATTTAGGTTTTGAGAGACATCCTCTGATGTTGAGAGGTGGATGTGAGGAGTTAACATAAGCGGCTTCTATCGATTTGATCAGTCCTCATGAGTCATGGTGTTCTCTCGTGCGGCCACCATTAATATGAAAATTGATTTGGCATTTAAAAATATGGGCTAGTCAGCAAGTCTGCTAGCACTGTGCGTTCAGTGCCAACTGTGAGGATGTAGGTTTCGTATCGTCATTAGTGGAGTGTTTTTGCAATATAATTATGCCAGTTCACGTCTGTTGCACTGGAAGTAGACCCCTACATAGACGGTAAATGGATATCAAGATGATAAACACCAGTTAATTCTAAAACTAGTATAATTAATAATTCTTCTTCTTCGTGTGTCAATTCTAATGAAACGATTGACCTATTTTGAGCGTGTGTGTAGTCTGCAGCAAATCTCCTCAACATAAATTAAAAATATCTAGAATATTCTTCAAAGGACGCGCATTTACAAGGACATGCGCAAAGGCACGTGGATTAATATTAATTCAAGCCATTATTAAGTATATATGTATTGTATTGGTACTTATCGCTGTGTGTTGTATGTGTCATATAGTACATACTTGTTATTATGAAGTATATAATTGATATTATATCGTCCAAGGCCGCGCGTGTTGCGTTATGTAAGGAACGTCTGTGGTACTGTTTGTCCGTGTTATGTTTACACTATTTATTACAGGGGAAGTAGAAGTGAACTCTGGACTTATAACTACTTACTTATGCTACTTATGTATTATTATGTGGTAATTTAGAGTTTAAAGTCTGAGTGAATCTGACGATGAAAATGACGAGTTAAAGTGTAGAAAGTGAACAAAATCTGGGGCATTCTGATAGAGTGCCATGATCGTTAACTAGTTAATTAACAAAAAGAGTCAAATTCTACTGCTTTGTTATGTTACTACCTGAGACAAAATGGTTAATAAAAAGTCTATAACTATTTTTAGGTACCTTTATAAGGACAGAGCCTACAATAGTCTAGTCTGTCTAGTAGACAACACAACACTTGGCGCTACTGGCTAGAGCGGTGTCCCTGTTACACTAATGATGTGAATCCACTGTTATCATAACAATATGCAACTATGTTTACCTTCTGTTCAACAATAACAATAACAGGAATAATGGCGATGTGCAACCACATTGATAGGTACTCAATACCCAATATATTTATTGCGTCCACATATGAACTTAGGTGGCACGTTTTTAGAAAATATGATCATTGTGGACTTGCCGGGCACAGCAAAAGTAGGAGAGAGGAAGTGGTTTTTTACTAATTATGTCTTGTATTCATTTCTTTATTAATTGTTTTCGTGCGGCTAAAAATATTGTTGGTACGTATCGTTGTAATAAACGTTATTGAAGTTTGGATCAGAAATATTACTTTGATACATGTTATTATTGTTTTGTATATCATATTATGTAAAGATAAAACAAAAAATATTTTGTGTTAATGTAAGAAACGAAATAACTGCGGCTGTTGCCTACATAAAAAAAAAACAACCTAAATAATACATAATAGAACTGACCGCATGTGAGCACGGTTTCAATATATATATAATTATATAATATTTATTTAGTTATATAATAAATTAATAATAGATACTATTTATATCATTATTTAGTTTTCCTTAATTTTATTTACTGCCCTACTTCACCTATAAATAGTATGAAATTAAATCAAAATGTTTTGTCATTTCGTGAAGACAATAAGTCTGGCATCATGAATCACATCGTTTGCCGACAGATAGCGAGGGGAGTGCCTGTAGTGTTTGCTATGTACTATTTATTGTATGTACAACACACGTGTTATGTACAGTCATGACCAGTATGTAAACAATTAGCAAAAACCGTTTGCCTAGTGGAATAACGATTGGAACTTTCAGAAAAGATCTATTTCATACTCAGACCAAATAAAAAACCAAGACATAGCGCTGTCAACAGAGACGTGAGGCCGGTTTCGTAAACATGTGTGAAATTAGTGAGGTGTAGTTTGGTTGAGATGGGTTGTAAATGTGTGCGTGTGAGCGTGTATGCACAGAGCGAGGTGTAGTTTTGGCATGGCTTCACTGTATTGTTCGCAGCGCTGTCTTGGTTTTTAATATGGTCGAAGATTTCATAATATGTATAGTTTGGGTTCCAAATACTATGTTCGTAATAAAATAAAATTTCAATTAATATAATTGGAGGAATACACTTTTAAAAGTTGCTAAGTATATACATATTAGTGCTCGTGACTGTACCTGCCATGTATAGGTACCTGTGTATGTAATGTGATTGTTATGTAAGATGACGTATTGTCAATTGCTTCTGTTGTTGGGTATGATTCATTTAGCTCGCTTTTCTTGAGTCTTGAGTTAATGGTGTATCTTGAATAATTTAGGTAGTGATGGTATATGTAGATAATGTTAATATGGTAATGTAAAGGCGAATTAGGAATATTTTTTAAATATTATTTGAGTTTGGATTTGAAAGAACGTAAGAATGAAAGAAATAAATAAAGGAAGCAAAATTAAATGACCTACATATGTGCATCATCTGTGCGACAAGTCATTGTACCCGTTAAACAATATTCTCGCTAATTTAACATTGCGGCCTACATTTAACGCCTACTATACAAAAAATAAGTTAAAACACATTAATGCAGTTTATGTCCGGAAGCGGTTCGGTAGCGGTCACCACGGCGTCCTGCGCCGGCGCCGGGCCAGGCCACTATGGAGGCAGGAGCGATGATAGTCGTGAAACTTTGCAAGCAATATAGTAAGGAAGACTGATTTGGCACAATGTCAGCTGTTTGTGATTGAGAGCTGGGTAAAGGGCTATATTCCCGCATGTTTAGTTTATTGAGTACAATCTGCGTCCCGCCACTTATCAGGTTCAAACATGCTTCAAACACCACGAAATAACAGTTACAATACAACACAATATACAAACAACGATTTCCACAATTATACAATACAAACATTTTCTTTCATTCTTTTTAGGGTTCCGTACCCAAAAGGTGCCAGCGGGACCCTGTTACTAAGGCTCCGCCATCCGTCTGTTCGTCTGTCTGTCACGGGGCTGTATCTTTTGAACCGTAATAGGTTGACACTACCATGGCCGCTGTAACAACAATTAATAAAAATAAATTAAAAAAATAATACAAGAAACTTGTGTTTAATACTGTACGGTGGTACGGAACCCTTCGTGTGCGAGTTCGACTCTCTTGGGCGGTTCTTTTTTACAAATTTAATTTTTTTATTAAAGCTTACCTACTTTGTTTCTCCCACGCCATTTAATATAAAACATTTTCTCTTTTTACGCACGTGACACTGAGTCCTTTGATAACACATTATCAATCCGGGGGAGAACACAGGTCTTCAAATTATGTAAAAACAAACGACCTTGCTAAGTCTACAAAACGAAATGACGCAGTACCTAGAAAAATAACCTATAGTGAAACAATTAACTGCCCTATTTTACAATTACCATAACTTGTTCCTATTGTTTACCGACCGTATACTTAATACCGACAGCGCCCACATGCAACGCTTATTAAAATAACAAATATATAACATTTCACACGAGAAATAATTTGTTTTTGTTATTGTAATAACATTGTAAATAACTGCCGAAGGATTTATTGCTAACACAGGAGTTGGTGCGCCCTTTGTGGAAATAAACTTTTGGTTTAATGTCGTTGATTGCATCAAGATGGGTGCAGTAATAATAAGCGAATGTCTACGGTCGTAGCTCACGGCTATTGAGATAAATTAAAGTGTTTGTAGCTAAAGGTGTGGAAGTCAGATAAGCAAGTAAGAGATCGAAGAGCGATTTCCGGCCGTTGCACGATTTGTAAACGGATCAATACCAGCCACCCAATATTCCTAGTACACGGTAGTTAGTGACAAGCTTGAAGAAACTTGTTGTATGCTATACTTGTTCAAAGTCAAATTATTTATTTCAAATAGGCACATAAAAGGCACTTTTGAACGTCAAAATTTACAAAAAATTGTTGTATTTCTAATTAAGAACTAACAAATACTTCTTACATGCTAGGAAAATGCTCAAGATTTCGGCGACAGTTTCCCCTACTTTCTTACGCAAACACCCAAGACAAGATAACCCTTGATAAAACCTTGCTCAAGTTTCTACTAGTACTTAAAACTTCCAATTTCCTTGCCTAAAATATTTTAATTAGTATAAAATATTCATCAGTTTCCGGAAACTCTGAAACTTCGGGCGTTTTCTTATCAACACGCTGCGTGCACTTTGTTAATGAGCTCGCTCAACAGAGGGCGCCACTCGTCCGCAAAGTAACCACAACTTACTTGAGCTAAATATTTAATTAATTCATAAGGTACTCTTGCTGAACTGAAACACTTTTCGTATTTCCTTATGGTAAAGTAAATATTCGTGTAAGTATAATTATGTATGGTCCCTACTCCAAGAATTGTTGAAAAACAGATTGTTGTTGTTTTGTTGCTAAAAATATAGCTTCGAAAAACTGCAACAAATTCAGACGACGCTTTCAATAACATAACATTTTTTACTGAAGCTTTTTAAATAAATCGCTTTGTTACATTAAGTTACAATAATATCTACTTCGTTTACTTAGGTCAGCAGATAAACGTGTCTATTAGATGTATCCAGAATTATGAATCAGGATAATTTCCCTTTTACAGTACCTACATCAATTCCTGTTTAGTTATTTCAGTGTTATTGACTGAGTCGATCCCTTTATTTTAATAAAGGGTAATTTATTTCACTACTTTCTCCAGAACCAAAGACGAATCTAACCCTAATTAAAACCTAGTGATGATACCGCTCAAGGCTAACCCGCTAACTGAACCCCTCGGGCGCCAGGAGGGCCCCCTCGCCGTGGTCATCTAATTAATTCAAGTGGTCATCAGGCTCGCCGTTTGATCAACAAACTTCTGAGTGCGTTCTGAAAGGGGGGGGGGGGGGGGTGTACAGAAGTGGGGGTTGCGATCACGGAATAACAATGCGAATGTTTGCATAGGATCAGATAATGGTTTTTGGAGTTAGGGACGTGATTACTTAATCTAAGTTTATAATTATACAGTGGCTATGTGATGGGATGGTATGGTGTTAGAAAAGATTAACAGGTTCAGAATTATCTGATCCTCTGATTAGCGTTTTCCTCAGCATAGTTGAGGAAAACACTAAGCGTGTCGTTTTTAACTTTCTGCCTTTTTTTTTTGGATGGGAAATCATCTAACTCACCCGTATTCCTTCCTGTTGCCTGTGTTGCCAGGGGCCTCGGTGACCCTTTAGTGCCTTCCCGCGACCCCGGCAGGCATCGGCCCTAGTGGACCCCTACATTTGTGCTGACGACATCTCTTTGAGGCGCGCGTGGAATACAACGCGCCGTCAACCCGGGCCTGGTCCTTACCGGACGGTGATCTACCCAAGTCCCCATTGCTCACCGTCCGCAAGCCCGCGCCTACGGTGGCTGGAAATCCGCCCGGGATTCCCGACGCCCAGGGCGTCTCCTGCGGCGGCTAGGGCGCGAAATTTGCCTTTCCCTCTATCGGCCGACTCCTCCTTCGCGAGCATTACTGCTTCGCAAAAGGAGGTGACGGCTGCCCATGCCCTCTTGCTCCGTACCAGGGCCTGAACCAGGGCCGGACGCGAGAGATCTCTGCCGCCGATCGCCTCCACGAGGACACGGTGGTGCTCTGCCCAAGCCGGGCAGACCTCCACCGTATGCTCCACCGTGTCCTCCGGGGTTAAAGGCTTCTACATACTGGCGCGACTTGACGCGCGACGCGACGCGACACAAAGACACCGCGTTTAACGCTACAAGCGGTGCCTTTGTGTCGCGACGCGTCGCGTGACAAGTCGCGCCAGTATGTAGGAGCCTTAACTTTCTGCCCGCGATTTCATCTTGAAAAAAAATAAAAAAAAATGTCGTGTTTTACAAACAACAATGTCTTTGCTCAGATAACAACATAATGTCCATGCCTTGAGAAAATTAGGTCTGTTACGTTTTCTATACTATTTATATTCGGAAATACCTAAATCAATTCTTCAAAAATAGTTTATTCAAACTAGGTTAAGAATCAGCACTTTTCGAACGTCAAATTTACATAAGACAGTCCTCCAAAAACGCCCGCCCTTCACCACTTCGTAGTGCTTTAGCTGGGAAGAAGTGGCGCAACAAACTCCCCAGCAGTACAGTTGTCAGTTCATTTAGAAAAAAATAGTAAGTATGCAAAATAATTTACATTACGCAACACAAAACATTATTATTTGCATTATGTCAGTTAGCACACGCCACTATACCAACTAAAAAAAACTATACTCCAGCAGAAATAAAATCGTAAACAGAACTTAATACCTAAATAAAAGCCTCCAAGCATAAAGGGCGTGCCCACTTACATATAGCTATAGCTGAAACTCGAAGTCACAAATGATAAACTGGCACCATCGTAGTAAATAAATAGTTAATTACTAATAATAATAACTAAACCATGGTCAGCAAGACGACCAGTCACCACACGCAGCACCCGTTCACGAGCATAACGCAAATATTTAAAACCATCACCCCCTCGCCATATTTGAGGGAAGGAGGCAACCTGACCCCCGACACTAGCACGAACTTGCCGCCGGTTACTCAGGCAGGAATGATGTGATCAATTATCGAGATCAGTAGCTAACCACCTATTGCAATACCACAAAAAAACAAAAACGTTGTAGTGAGTAGATCATTTCATGTACTAATAAATTAAAATTGACATAAACAGTCAAATAAAATAAAAATGATATGAACTCATAAGTTCATATATTTTTTTATTTAAATTTTTTGTTACAGTTACAGTGTTTATTTTTCCAGAATTAGCTTACCCACTGAAAGGTTATATGTAACCTGTCAGTAGGTGTAAGCTGATTCTGGAGAAAGAACATACAAATTGTCTTGAGTTAATCACAGCGACCAACTATTGTTATCGTTTAAGAAATAGTTGATAGAATACCGAGTATGCGGGTATGCCTTTGAACAAAGGTTGGATTTTGCTTTAGCTTTAAACGCATTAAATGACAAATCTAACAAAGAAGAAGGTAGCATGATATAAAAAGTTATACCAAGCCCAACAAATGAGTTAAAACTGGTGCGATATCGCGGGCGCGACAGGCATATTGCTGCCTGTCGCGCCCACGATATCGCCTCAGTATGCAGAAGCCTTTATAATTTATGAACCTTATGAAGCCGGTGAAATGGAACACGTAATTTGTCCTTAAGGCGCTGACAAGACCCAATTGACCAAAATAGGCTACTCTTAAGAAAAAAAAATTGCCAAAGCTGTATAGTTTGTGGTAGCGGAAAAAATATAAGTTATTTTTGAAGATATTTCCCAGAACTTAGTTGGTACCAAAACACGTTAAACTAACCTCTTACCTTGAGTTCTTATCAAAAATATCTGCATTAAATATCAACATACGTTACGTATTTAATTAATAACAAGAACGTCTTATTTGAATGCACAACTTGGTTGTTTTTTATTTTCGATTACTCAACCCAATTTTGAGTAAATAGATAATTGCTTTATATTTTGCAATAAATTACAAGCGTTGTGTCATTGCGCTTCTCTTTTTTTTCTATGCAATCTGACAGAGACCGCGGTTTAGGTGTTGTCAGCGTCTTAATTCATGTGTTAATATTGAAAAAAAAAAATAGATACATAGATCAAAACGGACTAATTGCCGATTCCTATAACTTACGAACCGTTATTGGTTGAATTAAGACTTGTATCTTTACCAATTATGAAGCAAAAACCTCATAGCTTTGCGTAGTAGACCCTCACAGAAGTAACTATCACAGGTAAAGTTTGCTTACGAATCTATTTATACCCAGTTTGGCAATAAAAAATGCTACCAATGGTAAGCAAAACGATTCGTTTTAGTTTATAGTAAGTAACCGAGCATAAAGGCTTCTGCAAACTCGGGCGATTTCGCGGGCGCGACAGGCATATTGCTGCCCGCGATTTCTCCCCAGTCTGTAGAAGCATTAAGACAACCAATACTCAAAGACGCGGTTCCAGTTTTGAATAAACCTAGATCGGCGGTTCGCTACCTAACATTCTTATTCCGAACCATAATTACTTGCACCTGTAATTCAAAATATTTCCGCTTTAAGACTCTTACAAACACACACGCATCGCGTTACAAAGGCACCGCTTGTAGTGCTACACGCGGTGCCTTTCTGTCGCGTCGCGTGACGCGCCTGTTTGAAGGAGCCTTTAGTTTATTTTTAGGCAATATAATTGTATAGAATATTTACACTTTTTGTAAACGTTATTAAATAAACATTATAAAAAAATATATATTAAGTATAACAAAAGATCATTTTATTCGTTTATCTCCAAAACTGGTCCCGATCCTCGCTATCCAATGTCAACACAAGTTATCCACAAGCTGGTCACGTGACCAAGATGGCTGCTACCCCAATAAAAAAGGACAGTAATGTATTTTTATCGGCACCGATTAATTTGGCGATGTGTGTATACCTATTTACATGGAAGGTATAATTTATATTTATTGTCGCGTTACAATCGGGCAGCGTGGCCTCGGAGTATTCGCGAATTTTGTTGTTTACCAACCAATTATGAATTGAAATTCCACCTTAAATAGTTCAGGTCTGAATTCAATTTAGACTGAAGTGTTTGCACGCTTGATTGGCCACAGGAAAATAGTCTTTATCCAATTGGATTTAAGAATAAAATTCTAATTTTAAATTTTACGTCCATTTTTACAATGACCGACACGTGTTGACGATTACTAACTATCTTTGTTACTAATTCATTTAATTTTAAACCTTATAGTTTTGAAATAAGAGTTGTTATGATGGTAAATAATATGTTGGTATATGGTGTTATTCAGCGGGGCTCAAGGCCGACTGATATGGGAGCGATCCACATGTTGGTGTTATATCAATGGTTGGTAGTCTGTATGGGTTATTTAATGCGCCATTGCGTGACATGATACCCGATACCGGTATTCAGTGATCCATGACTTGTATTCACCATTGTTTTGGTAAGTAGATAATGGGGGTTGGTTGTTGGTGACATATATTGGGCCAAGCGTTTGGCAAGCGTGGCTTCCTTAATCCTCCTTGGATCTGGTGAAATCACAGCTCACTTTAAGCTCAAGTTTTGATGGTAACACTTTTACAGAATGGACCTGCATGATATTCTAAATACGGGCAGGTGAACACAAGGTAGTGGCTTTATGTTAATAATTAAAGTCACTCATTTAGCAAGTCACGTACTTGATTTTAAAACCGGTTTCGCGAATGTTTTCGAAGACGACCTTGTACAATGTAAGCTAGAAAAATTAAGAAGAAAAAATATCATTAGTAGGTGTACTGTTTTTGTTGTAGAAAACAATGAGTTTAACAAAATGCGAGGTAGGTACAATGCAAGAAAGTAGTGATGAATATCGCTACTGCCCAGACTTGCCGCACGTAGCGTTTAGTTATTGTTTAGGTGCTTCAGAATACTACGAAAACTCGTAAAACGTAACGTTTTTAGATTCAGCCTACTACCAAAAAACGTAGCAATTAGTAGCTCCAGCACCTAGTACGAAAAAATCGTAGCACAAAGTGTTCCGTAACTTCAGTCTACGAGCAAGAATCGGAGCATGTAGCGTTTTGTAGCTTCAGTCGACAACAGAGGGAATGGAAGCCAACCTAGGCAGGAAATAGGCTAGGCAGAAGATTAGTCTACAACAGAGAGAACCGAAGCACGTAGAATATTGTAGACTCTAGCATATAGCAAATTAAATACCTTTATCAAGAGGCATCAGCGTATCCGTGACGTTTTGTAGTTGTACCGCCGAGAATTTCATGGATACGAGTTGTTTTTGCTTCAGAATGTTCTTCGGAATGGAAACATGTCCATATTCAGGTACTGGCGAAATTCGTAGCATTATCTTGTTGCCAGGTCTAGTACGGCATTGTGACAAATTGCTACACACATTCTAAATTAGTGCTGCATTTATCGCTTAGCATTATATTATCACGCCTCATTCCTCGCGGGGTAAGCAGTGATCTAATGAGGTGTTGTCATTGCGGTCATTTGGCAAAAACACGCGTTGTTATTGTTAGATTGTTAAGATCGATGTAACAGGTGATTTAATTTATTATATTTGTAATAATTGAGAGCAGTGGTGGCCCAGTGGTAACGGCCGCGACTTGCGAGTTGTAAGTCGTAGGTTCGAACCCAAGCAGGCGCGCTTTACTTTGTGTAAATTATTTCATCACCATTGCTCTCAAAAACGGTGAAGGAAAACATCGTGAGGAAACCGGCATGTCCTAGAACCAAAAATACAAAGATATGTGACATCTACCAACCCGCACTGGGCCCGCGTGGTAGATTACGGCCCACTCCCTCTCAGAGAGGAGGCCTGTGTCCCAGCAGTGGGAACATTATAGGCTGATTATGTATGTATATGTAATAATAGGGAAAATATTATATATTATTTATTGTAAAGTATTTTTGTCTTCAGGAACTAAACACTCAAGTGTCAAGGTCAAATTAAAAGAGTTCTATCACCAGCAGTGCACAACAAAAAACAAAATGAAGGATTCTTGAATTTTAAAATGAAAAATTACAATTGCAGAGTCGATGTCTGCAAACAACAAATCCACTTAAAATTGTGAATTATTAATAACAGCGTTATGCAGAACTCACGGCTCGGAGTTTCAACATTAATAAATAATAATGCGCGAAATAATTTGACGTAAACAAATGAGCTGCAATGGCGGCGCGATCTGATTTAAACTAATGTTTAATGTATTTGTTGCTGAGTTGCCTTGTTTAAGTACACCTTGCTCTGATAGGCTGAGATAACCGAAAGTGTTTGTTCTAGAATAGTTTCTTTACTGTCTGAAAATAAATATGAACTACTTTCGTTAAATCATCAAATTTTTTTGTTTAAAAAAAACAAGATGATGAAAAATTATGAAGTCTTGCAATGAATAGATGTCTTCTTGTTATAAATTATCTGTGTTGTTATTGAGTTAATTTATCGACAAGAGTTTTTTTGGGCTAAGCACATGTAGTGATAAGTTGTCAAGGCTGGTCGGGTCAGAGTATCCAGCGCTTAGCATGGCCACTGCTATCTCTACTCCATGAAGAATAGATCCTTCCTGCAGGCTTAGGACGAGAACCGTAGAGCGTTTTGTCGATGGAAGAGTAGACAAAAATGACGTTTCCGTGTAGACAGTTGACAGTTTTCTACCGAGAAATGTAGACAAGCGATTTCTATTCTACCGTAGAGTAGAAATAGAAAGCGTCATGCTAAGCAAAATGACATTTTTTATCTTAATTTGATTTGACGGCAATAGGCTCGCCCCTATTACATGGAACTTAAGGCGCTGACAAGACCCAATTGAACAAAAAAGACTTCTCTTAAGAAAAAAAAAATGCCATATCTGTATAGTTTGTGGTCGCGAAAAAAATATATGTTAATTTTGAACATATTTCCCAGAACTTGGTTGTTACTGTATTAAATATCAACATACATTACATATTTAATTAATATCTAGAACGTCTTATTTGAATGCAAAACTTGGTTGTTTTTTATTTTCGATTACTTAACTCAATTTTGAGTAAATAGATAATTACTTCATATTTTGCAATAAATCACAAGCGTTGTGTCATCGCACTTCTCTTTCTTTTCTATGCAATCTGACAGTGACCGCGGTTTAGGTGTTGTCAGCGTCTCAATGATCTTTGACGTACTAAGTAGGTTGGAACAAAACAGTCTACTGGTTTGTGCGAGTTTCTATATTAATTGGCATACAAAAACGAAAAACATAACTGGCGAAATGTGGGTGTACTATAGTTACACCTCTGCAAAACCCTTCGGGGAAACAAGGCGTGATGTTATGTGTGCTTTCTTATTTTTTTAGATTGCGTCGTTAAAATGTTACTTCCATTTGTCATTTTGTCTTTATTTTCTGCCGTTTCTACGGTGGACATAGACCACGCGCGATACGCGTGCCGGGAACAAAATGGATAAACTGATTGTTCAATTCAAAAGAATTTCTCGTTTATTTTCTAAGGTTTGAATTTTCCAATAGAATCATGCGAGCGAGGTACTTATACTAACTTATTTTATTAATTCTTGTATTATTTTTGTAATGTTTACATCAAATAATCAATAAATTATGAAATAAGGTTGGTTGTGCTCGGCTCACGGTATCAGTCTCTCATGCGTACTATTCATATTATCAACCGCAGAGTTATCCTGTTTGTGTCAAACGTGTTGCTTTGGCAATAATAATAATTAATTGTTATGTTTCTTTGATAATAAAACATTTATTTTATTAGCTAAACAAGTTATTGGTCCTTAGCTCGCTTAACCTTTCTTCTGATTGTGTATATCAGGGCAGAAACATTATGTAGATAAATTCATTGCCATTAAGGATTATGTGCGTTAGTTAGGTACCTGTATACTTATATGTATATTCATACTAGCTGCGCCCCGCGTTTTCACGCGCTTAAGTCTCAATCCCGTGGGAATATTGGGATAAAAAGTATCCTATATCCTAATCCAAGTCATGGTCTACCCATATGCCAAATTTCATCCATATCTGTTCAGCCGTTTTCGTGTGAAAGCGTAACAAATAAACAAATAAACTCACTTTTGGCATATACAATAAGTAAGGATAAGAATTGACTAAAGACTTTTAAGAGCAAAAGAAAAGATACGAGTGGTTCGCTCTGCGATGGCTGAACACAACCGGTGTAATAAGCACATGAATATCTCAATTTCTTAATGTTTTATTTTAACAAAAACAACAGCTTGATTTCCTCAACATATTTTGACATCGCGACTATTTTTCTACCATAAATCAATTGAAAGTCTTTAATCCAAAAATAACGAGAATCACTATCTTTGTATTTTGTAGGCAGAGTTGTCGCACTAAACATTTATTAGTCGTAAAAAGAGCATGGGACACCCGTGGTGTGTCTATTTCCGTGATGTGTGTGGTCGGCATTGCTTTCTGTTCATTATGTCCCATCACTAGTGCATAGGGAAAGCAGGGCTGCTATTTAGCTGTTTTATTAATTTGGGCTATTGTTAATTCGGCGATCGTAGAGGTAGCTTGATCATGGTTTTTGTGGTAAGTTTTGTACCACAAAAACCATTACGATACGTTACGTTGGTCTGTCAATAAAACTAGAACATAGACCTTGATTGAGGTTTACCTTTTCTTACTGTGGATACAGAAGAATATTCAAAGCTAAATGGAGAGTTAAATGGTGGAAGTCATAGAAAAAAAAATGAAAATATAAGCGGGCACGTTATAGATAATAACATTTAAAAGGGAAACAAAATAAACTTCGATAAAATAAAAATGTTGAACCAACTGTTTCTAGTAATAGTTCATTCATTTTAACAGCAATTGTGTCGTCACCACCTAAAACTACATTTAACATTAGTAAGGAAATAAAACGTAACTTGTACTCTTAAACGTATCTCTAACATTCCTTTCAGCGCCATTACATGAAACTCAACTAAAAATACATTCTACAACATCTTAAAACAGCGTGTATTCTACAACAACTCAAACGCCAGTACTTATCACACGACAGACACATCAAACTGTCAGTCACAAATACTCTTTTAAATCTTCAAGCATGTCACGGTGGCCATCCGAGCAGCATTTGTTGCCAATAAACATAGATATTTAGTTGACTCCTGCAGTCGTAAAGGGCTTTCGATCGTTAAACTAAAAGTGTCAAACGTTTCCTTGAAGTGTTTATTACACCCTCTGTTCCATCCCCTACGGGAATAGATTTAGGGACGAGTTTAAAATTGAGGGTCGCTTTTGGTTTTTTGGGAAAATTGTTCGTGTTTTTTTCAAACTGGACTAAGTGCGTGATGTTCTACAAACAAGGTTTCAATTAGTTCTTTTGGTTCCTGAAGTCCTTTATCAGCTAAGTAATGTATATCTATCTATAAGTATCTTCAATCAAGTACCTGGGTACATAAAATCTCAGTTAATTGTAACATCTTTCAAGTGGTGTTTCTCATTCACCCCACTGTGACCACTCTGGAAAGAAATATGACTTCATTTCTCTCTGATGACCCTCCGACTTCCACTGAATAACTAAGCAGGGAACTTGTTTAACTCATTTAATTAAATTTCTCTTAATTTACACCACGCTGCGTCTCGCTACAAGTTTTTACTTCAAGTACAGATACATATAGGTAATAAAATAGTACCAAACGAAGAATTTTTGTCCGTTTGTCCGTTTAAATAATGTTCCGGATTGGCGCAAAAACGGCTACACGGATTTGGATGAAATTTGGCACACAGATAGTTTATAACCTGGATTAACTTACTTTCAATCCCGGTATAGTACGTTCCTGTGGGATATATTCCGACGTCTACGCGGGCGAAGCCGCGGTTAAAAGCTACTTTAAAATGCGCCAATGACTGCAGTATTTCCGCTGGAGTTACTTTTATTAACAAGTGAAACTGTTTTATCTCTCTCGGATATTAGTATTAAGATAACTCGCTTCACTAAAGTGGTTCGGTTTGCGTATTATGTTTTTATATCATTTAAATGCGTGTTCAAAGTTTATTTATATAAAAGTTGATAACAGTAACCAGTGTTTTCTGGTTTGCGATGTTATTACTTGTTAACTCGTATTGCACGCAGTTTTGTTTGCCTTTTCAAATTATTTTGATACTCACTTTACTCTGTTGGATCAACGCCCTAAAATATGTCTTGATTTTCCAAATATTTATATAATGTTGTGTCAGTAACCCATCCCTAGGGTTGTGTGGGTGAAGAGCCTCTACATAACTTGTGGTCCACTTAATTACGAGCCTGCATGCCGTACATACATGCAGTACTAGATATATCTGAAAGGACTCAAATGTTTTGAATCAGGTACTTTTGCTCTGACTTAATTTACCTGGCTACATCTACATACCTATAATATTTTAGTTAAAGAAAATTGTGGGTAAAAAAAAGTTTTCGTTTCAGCTGAATTCATGATGTATACCAAACAATCACCACTGAAAGCGAGGTCGTTAGAATTGAAAGGAAATTCATCTCAATTTCACTTACATACACACAAACTGCAACCAATTCTACTGCATAGTAGGTATAAATAATAAAGTAGTGTACCAAACCGGCTCGGCAAGTGGCAGCACGTGGTAGAATTCACAATACTTCACGTGTGCTTCATATAATGATCTATTTATAATATTGCGAATATTCATAAGCATGTGATATGACGGCAAAAAATATGCGCTGACCATCACACCGAGCAGAAGCGTCACGTGCGGGCAATTAAACAAATGCTGATCGTTTATTTGACTAGCATTGTTTCTAAATAATTAATCTTTTTAACGTGATCAGTGTTTTTTTTCGGAGTATTTATAGTTATTTTTTTGCTCCCAGCGATATTGATTTACTTATGTAAACTTATATTAATGGACCTCTTTAAAATGCTGTATTTCTTGGAGACAAAGGCTTAATGACTGAAATGCTAAACACATACGGTTGAAATATGAGATTGCCTGGTTGCCACTATTTTAGTGCACACACAACCTATTTGAAATGTTAAAAAGTTATTACACAGAATAAATTCGTTTGAAAATGTTAATGGGGTTGCAATTCCAACGCTCAGAGAATCGCTTACATACCACAAGAGCAGTAAGAACAATATCAGAATCGTTCTAATTATAATTCCACACGAGACACCTCAACAACTCTTTTACTTCCAACTTCCACATATCCTCACATCACATTAATATTTCGTCGCCAAACAGAATACAAACATGCCAGTAATTAAGCAACTTAAACGAGATAACGAACGCTTCAAAACTTTTAACTCCTTCCGAATATCCGAGAAGAGAGAGAGGGAGTTACCATTTACGTGCCAAGTTACCCGTGTTCGTAACATGTGGTGCCAAATGAGCCGCGCGGTACGCTTCGGTGTGAGCGACGGCTGGTCGCGGGTGGCGATAAAAACTCGGTTTGTTTAGCAAAGCTGTTGACGTAAGTACTTGCAACTGGATTCGGCTGGTTTAGTGATCATGTATGTATGTATTTATGTAGTTTCGTATGTATAGGAAGTTGCTGGGCGCGGCTGAACCGCTTTTTCTGTGATGCCAAGTAGTTTTATGTTTGCAACTGGTGATGACATTTTCCGTTGAAAAAATAATGCGTTTACGGGTATTTCCTTTTTTGGCATAGACTGGACATCCTTATATACATGAAGTGTGAGGTTATTAAGGTCTTCAATCGGCACGATGACACGCCACTACCACCATACTATCATTGTCGATTGAGTTTTTAAGGTTGAGTGCCCTAAGACGACAATGTATTGTTTAAGTTCCATTTTCGCATTAAGGGAATAACGGCTAACTATCAGTACATAGGAAACACCTCTCCCTCGTAACTTGCTCCACACACCGCTCGCAGTATAACTTTCGTCGAATAATAATTCGTAATAAATGCTGAGACATTTCTCTAAACATCCAGCAATCTACTCGGTGCCGACCCCCACTGGTACCTTCTATCCAGCTCCGACTGGTACTTCTAACCCAGTAGGTAATTGAGGCAACTTTGCCTGCCGTATCGAATGTGTTTGGAATCCAAGATGGCGCACAAACTATAAGTGAAGGTAGCAGCTTAATTTGGTCGTTATTACCTTAAGTTTAGTGGGTGATGTGAATTTAAATTACCTTATTGGTTTGGTACAATGTGTTCCTAGCACCGTAAGTAGCAATGTGGAAGATGTTTACCTGACGTTATAGAGGTTGAGGTTGGATTTCAAATCAGACACTACTTATAGTGTCTAGTTTTTTTTTTAAACGTTATAACAAAGTTTAAGAACTTTGTTTTAATGTTTTGTTTGGATAATCTACTTAGTAAAATGTTAGTAAATTCACTGACAGACAGAAGCATGAAATTTTGCTCAAAAGTTCCTTTTATAACGAAGGTGAACACTAAGGAAGGAAATGACAATTCATCCCCTGGAGGGGTTACACAGTGGATGAAAGATTGTTTGTTTGTCGTTTGTATTTTTATGGTTTATATAATAAAGAGTATTTGATTTTTCTACCTATTTATGGAAGTTCTGTCATTTTAGCTGATGGGAAAAAAATAGGTTATCTAATAAATAATAATACTTCATGGTTCCAGAACTAAGTAGTTCTTCTAATCATGAAATCATCATCATCTGCCTGCCTTTTCCCGACTATGTTGGGGTCAGCTTCCAGTCTTACCGGATACAGCTGAATACCAGTATTTTACATGGAGCGACTGCCTATCTGACCTAAACAACCCAGCTACTGGGTAACACGATAACCCTTGGTAAGACTGGTTGTCAGACTTTCGAGCTTCTGACGACCCGTAACGACTGTCAAAGATCTACAAATGACAGCCGGGACGTTCTAATCTTAAAATGTTTACAATACATTGTAGCTGGTATAATTTGCCTCAAGAATATGACGAGGTACATTTACCTATCTCTATTGATAAGAGCCATTACACGGTCCTATAGACCTAGGATTACAGTCATTCAGAGATAGTAAACCTCAGTATGAAAATGAAGGGCCTTTCCCTTTCAGTGAAATCTAAGTAAAAGCTAATTTGCCTGTATCTTTTCACTTTCACAGAATTACGAATAAAAAGTTATTTTTATGAGGAGGGAGTGTGGCTCTAACTTGTAGGTACTAGCATTGCACGTGGCTCCACTTGCGGGAATTATTTTCAGTTTTCCGGGATGAATGGAACTGGAGGCTTTTTTTACCCATATACTCTTTTAACAGGTCAATATTAGATGACTTTAACGGGCCTAATTAAAAGTTTCCAGTATAAAACAGACCTGTGGGAAATTAATTTTAAAGTGGTGTTTTTTTTAAGTTTTTGTTTTCTTTTGAGTATAGCCCGAGGGCCTGAGACACTTACAATATTGACGTTTGAATTGAATTTGACATTATGTCGTAGAATTTACAAGCCGGAGCGAAATATAATATAAGTATTTTACTATTACAGTTATTAGTAATCGACGCAATGTTTCACTAGTTGGAGAGACACAAGGATGTCGCAGAATAGTTATTTATGCAACTGTTGTATAATACCTAGTTATGTACAGTTGCATACAATACTTTATCTACACACATGATATGAATCCTCTATAAAAGGTTCTGAAATCATAGTGTGTTGTACAGTGTTGTAAGAGCTATGTAAATTCATGGAAAGATTCTGGTAGTAATTGGTTAGAAATGTCCTTTGCTGCATTAAAAATATCTGGTGGTGTGTTATCAAAGCTTGTATCACTGTAATAAATTTATGCAATACTAATATCGAACAAAAATGGCGGGATACGACGTGAATTCGAATAACCTATATGTTTTTTTTTTAATTACTGTGCTGTGGTAGTGAGACGCGCGTGCATCACGAGTTCATGACAATGTTCTTTTAAGGTTCCGTAGTAAACAAGGAACCCTTATAGTTTCGCCATGTCTGTCTGTTTGTCTGTTTGTTTGTCTGTCTGTCGCCGCTGTAGCTCAGAGATGCTTAGTACTAGAAAGCTGTAATTTAGCATAGGTATATAATAATCACGCCGACAAAGTGCTAACTAATATCATGAATTTTTTTTAGGGTACCTCCCTTGCACGTAATGTGGGGATGATCTTTTTTTTCCCGTCTACCCCATGGTATCGTTGGATAGGCCCACAAAAATGTTGCGGGTCTTTTTTTTTTTGGTTGGAAATCATCAAATAACTTCTGCCGCTCTGGGCGGAGCGGGAGGGTGTGTCAGACTCTTACTGACTAAAACCTACCCGTATTCCTTCCTGTTGCCTGTGTTGCCAGGGGCCTCGGTGACCCTTTAGTACCTTCCCGCGACCCCGGCAGGCATCGGCCCTAATGGACCCCTACATTTGTGCTGACGACATCTCTTTGAGGCGCGCGTGGAATACAACGCGCCGTCGACCCGGTCCTGGTCCTTACCGGACGGTGAGCTACCCATTGCTCACCGTCCGCAAGCCCGCGCCTTCGGTGGCCGGAAATCCGCCCGGGATTCCCGACGCCCAGGGCGTCTCCAGCGGCGACTAGGGACGAGAGGGCGCGAAATTTGCCTTTCCCTCAACCGTCCCGCCTCCTCCTTCGCGAGCATTACTGCTTTGCAGAAGGAGGTGACGGCTGCCCATGCCCTCCCGCTCCGTACCATGGCCTGAACTAGGGCCGGACGCGAGAGATCACTGCCGCCGATCGCCTCCACGAGGACACGGCGGTGCTCTGCCCAAGCCGGGCAGACCTCCACCGTATGCTCCACCGTGTCCTCCGGGCGATCCACACAGTGGTGACACCCGGGCGTTTCCTCCCGCCATATCCGACACAGGAACCTCCCGAAGCTGCCGTGTCCGGTGAGGACCTGCGTCAGGCGGAAGGTGAGGACGCCGGGGCGCCTATCTAGCCACTCCTCAAAGAGCCACCACTTTTCGATTCAAGGATCCGCTTGCGTAATATTAAGCATTAACGAGTAATAGTCCAACTTAAACTTGCAGTTGGAGAATTGATTGTGGCATATATCGATGTATGGGAGAACATGTTTTTCAACTGTAATGTTAAGTTTGTTTTTGGGATAAATTCATCCCAACTTCCCAACTACGGAACTCTTCACCGAACTCTCATTTGGCCGATTTTTTTTAAAGGAGTTGTATACTAGTACAAAATTATAATTATAACACTCGTTTGGATGATATTATGGTTAATAAGACACTGGTTGTTTTAATGTTGGCAATAAGCTAACTGATTCAGAAACTTTTATAGAGGATTTATAGCATGGGTGTAGATAAAAAGTAATTTATAGTATTTAATTTTCTCTTGAAAACAAGGTCAGCTAAAGGACCCGTACAACTTACAAAGTACTTTTTGACTCCCAAATAGTAGGTAATAAAACAACCAAGTCCAATTTCGAAGTAGTAGAAATTCGAAATTAGTTTTTAAGAAACACAATTACTCGCTTCATTAAAAAACGCAAAACCATTTACAACTTAACCAACAAGTAAGAATAAAAATAATTGTCGGTTTTTGTGACCGCAGTACCTATAACTACCTACCTGAGTATAGGTATCTACCAGCAAACAAAGGATATGATAGTGAGGATACTTCCAAAACGGGTTCCGTGGAACAGCTATGTACAGCCAAGGCCGCTCGGTTCAAAACAAGTCGACTATCAAGTAAAGTAAGTCAAACATGTAGAATCGTGACTAAAATTAAGGAAGCCACAGAATTAAGATAAATTACTACGTGCTATTAATATATAATATTATACATATTATACATTAATGTCACTTTTCGTGTCTGTCTGTGTGGTCACACAGACAGACACTGGCGCCGATTCCCTTGTTCACCAACTAAACTAAATTTAAGTTCCGTCCATCTTTTTCTTTCTATTTCATTAAGAAAAGGACAGAAGATAAATTTTAGTTTAGTCCTGTCAAATTATTCAGCGCTTGACGTAAATTGACGTAATTTTAGTAGGCAAGTTTTTAATCACGTCTAAACTTGTATGGAGTAGTGACAGACGCTGATTAATTTGACAGGACTAAACTAAAATGTATCTTCTGTCCTTTTCTTAATGAAATAGAGAGAAAAAGATGCACTGAACATAAATTTAGTTTAGTTTGTGAACAAGGGAATCGGCACCACTGTTCTTCTAAACTACGCAACGAATTTTGATGCAGCTTCCACCGTCACATAGAGAATTTATTGCGGAAGGTTTATATGTATAAAAGCTCGTGCAGACTGGGCGATATCTCGGGCGCGACAGGCATATTGCTGCCTGTCGTGCCTGCGATATCGCGCTAGTTTGAACGAGCCTTAATGTTTTAATTAACATAGATATATATCACAGAAATCAGGGTGTTTTGACATGTCGCCATTGCACCAGTGTGTATAATTCACTATCTTTTCGAACCGCTTGCGTGGAGCTTTTTTTACAGTGGGGATCCGAACATATATAAAAAGATTATTTATTGATAATGATTTATTATGAACTTACTCAAGACGTTGGCAAAGAAAACGTTTTGTGTAAGTAATTCAGAAGATAATTTACCTGAGATTATATATAATGATTTATTGAACGACGAAACGAAATAAAAGGTTTAAGACTAAAATAAAAATGTGTATCTAATATATGAGGAAATCAGTAGACTTAGCAAGGCGACTGCTGGTGTTGACGTGAGCCCTCTGGTAACTAATAACAAAACAACTCTATTCGTCTATGTGTCTATGGTCTATGTCCAATCAAGCATGTATAAACTTTTTGTCTGTGCAAAAAGACTCATTTGAAACAAAAAGAGTCACCAAAAGTTATATTTACCCAGCTGTATTGCTGACCTTGGCATAAATCCAGTATTCGTGACATAAGGCGATAGCAATAATCATTTTTGCCATAATCTTATTATGTTTACTAACAGCAATTGTATAGACATATATATTTTCTTTGGGTTATATTTAAATGGTGACAGTTAATTAACGTTTAATTGTGGCAGATATCGAGGTACAACCGAAAAAGTTAAGTTAAATAAATTAAGCACATGTGGTTCATATTTTCCTTAGTTCAAATTAAAATATGTTGTTGAAGATTATTTAAAAGTTATTTTAACATCGCTGAGTCATCTAACATTTATCAGAAAAACAAAATGCAAAGATTTATTCTATATTTCCATATTTTGGTTCGTTTAAAGGCTTCTGCAGACTAGCGCGATATCGCGTGCGCGACAGGCAGCAATATGCCTGTTGCGCCCGCGATATCGCCCCAGTCTGCGGGAGTCTTAATGTAGGTAGGTATCACCTAAATGCCCTTATGGTTTCAGTCATGCTTAAGACCATTAGTAAAGAGGAGCTGATTATTAGTACCTTATTCTTATAACACTTCAAAGAAGAATACAAAATCAATGTCTTTTTTTTTGGTGGGCAATCAGAGAAGAAGAGAGAAGAGAGAGAAGTTATTTGATAACTTCTTCCGCTCTGGGCGGAGCGGGAGGGTGTGTCAGACTCTTACTGACTAAAACCTATCCGTATTCCTTCCGTTGTCTGTGTTGCCAGGGGCCTTAGTAACCATTTAGTACCTTCCCGCGACCCCGGCAGGAAAGATCAAGATTACTTTATATTTCCACATATTGGCGCCGATTCCCTTGTTCACAAACTAAACTAAATTTAAGTTCCGTCCATCTTTTTCCTTCTATTTCATTAAGAAAAGGACAGAAGATAAATTTTAGTTTAGTCCTGTCAAATGAATCAGTGCCTGTCACTACTCCATACACGTTTAGACGTGATTAAAAACTTGCCTACTAAAATTACGTCAATTTACGTCAAGTCGGCGCCAGTGTCTTCATTACACTTACAAGGTGTAAACACCTTGTGGTGATTGTGGTATTGATAATTCAACTAGGTAGGTAATACAATCACTAAGTTATAATATTTTTCACCAAAATCATATTTCGCGAGTCGGAAGCCCCCAGAACCCCATATCATATACAACCATGAGCATTTCAGATTTCCCATATGAAGACATTACGTATGTCATAAAATTCTATGCAGTAATTTGTATAATTTCGCCGCGTACGCTCGGGGCAGGCAGGAGGTATGGCGCATTAATTCGCGTTTTATTTCCACGGGATTGTGATATTTATATGGTAATTGATTGTAATCGCTTTATTTTCGTACTAATACGGGGTCCTCATTTGGATAATGTTTGTTTGGTAGCTTTTCGTTATTTGGATATTTATACATATATGCATGTAGATAATTTAAAGGTAAATACAGTTTCGTCGTGTGGAGGTAATATTGGATAAATGTTGTTTTCTCTCTTACCAAGTATATTAAAAAGGAACACCCGTACAGATTACCTTCAGTTGTTTAAAACCACGACTTAAATGATTATAACGAGTTTCAGTAACAGTAAAACGAAAACAAAATGTAGAAGAATTAACCAGCCAAAAGTAATGGCAACTAAAGGACCAAGCTCAGAAAATGTTACGAAAATATTGTAAATTGAGAAAATTATACGTGTACACGTGTTATTAATATAGGTTAAATCAACGTCCCTAGAGAAGATACACGTGTAATAAATTTAGGTTAAATCTACGTAGCTACGTGTTATTATAACCTTGGTTCTTGCAATGTTTCATTAGTATACTAATGTTATATACTCTGGCGCCGTCTATATTTAATACATCGACTCTTACGAGCCAATCCGACGCGTTTTTATTTTACTTTAATTTATGCTCATACGAGTTCTCCTATTATGTTTAAAGTTTTTTGGACATCTGTTTTTAATTAATTGGTAGTTTTATATTTTGGTAGTTATAATAAAACGTTAGATAAAAAATTATGCGTTATAATTGTATGATATTTTGATTGTAGAGAAACCTGTTTTATAAATCAAGTAAGACATAATTGGAGATAAGTTTTTGTAAACAATCTATGAAGCTGATTTAAATAAAAATACTAGATGGAAATTTTTTGGTAGTTTGGTACCTTTTTACATTGCTGGGACACAGGCCTCCTCTCTGTGGGAGAGATTGGGCCGTAATCCACCAAGCAGGCCCAGTGCGGGTTGGTAGATGTCACATGTCTTCGATTTTTTGGTTCTAGGACATGCCGGTTTCCTCTCGATGATTTCCTTCACCGTTTGAGAGCAGTGGTGATGAAATAATTTACACGAAGAAAAGCGCCTGTCCGGGTTCGAACCCACGACCTACAACTCGTAAGTCACGGCCGTTACCGCTGGGCCACCAGTGCTCTCTGCTATAATAACAACCATAAGAAAAATGAATCATTTACTCGTTCTAAAGCAAATTACTCGCAAAGGTCAAAACCATGTTCAAGTCATGTTTAATTAAATATGACAATGTCTGTCAATCACTTATCATTGCTGACATTGATATACCCAGCCCCCAGGGAACGGCTCACAAATAAATGTATATGTATATCCAGCAAGTTAGTAAGATTTAAAAAGAGCGATACTTGGAACTCTACTTACATCCTCTGGGGAAAGTAACTGATACGTTGACGAGCTGAACATGGAAATATAATCCTGGCTCTTGCCTCGAGGGAGGTACGAGTAACCAATACATGGCATTGAGCAACTTGAAACTGTAATGATGTGTCTTGAGCATATTGATTTTCATAGCGGAAACATTTCTGATGAGTTAAAATCGCGCAAATAATATATCCGAAGGTAGACATAGGCCTGTTTATCAACAAGAAATACAGTACCTTTAACTATGTCTTCGTTAAAACAGGTAAAATATTAATTTAAATGGATACAATCATTCGGAGATGCCCATTATGGCACTTCAGCTGAAGACAAACTAACTTCTAGCAATGCTTTTTCGTAAATCATTCAAACAAAAACTCATCAAAAAGATAACATCAGATCATAACTCAAATCCGTTTTAAAAAAACATTTTGGGTGTTCTAGTGAATGCCAGGGTGTAATTAAAAGCATGGTTGTGACCAGACCGCCCGATTTCCCCCGGGCCACGCGAAATTCTAACGTAAATGCATTATTTAATAAATGCTCATAAATCTTGGGGATATTTTAACAGAGGGATCTTTTTATGGGGTTTTCACTCAGTTCAGCAAGTTATTCCCCACAGCTCTTCATGTTTTATGGTGCTGCAGCATTTAGATCGAGTGGTGATACTGCTTTTATGGTGAAAAACTTGGGAGACGTATGGAAATTAATAATTTTATAGCTTCTTAATGTTGAAAACCGCCAAACTTATTACTTAATCGAGGAAGTTATTAATGAAACTTGAAATGAGAGTGAATGAATAAAACTGGACGTCCATCGTAGAATACGAACGTCCTGAGGGAGATCTAAAACTAAATAAAGGAGATATTGTTTTAAACATAAACATAACGGACTGCTGATTGCAGGCAGTGTTATCTAATATCTATTAAGATATTAGGTACTCCATAGTAAATCATCATCATTCCGTAGATTGGTCATATGGAATAGCAATCCTAAGGACATAAAAACAGTGTTATACAACAAAAGAAACACGACTTGCTTACCAAATGATTGAATATAGATTGCATATCATCTGTATGCCAAATGCTAACCCCGAAAATCCTGATAGAAATTCATGGGCTTTCGCAAAATTAGACATATTGTTCCAAATCAAACATCTTTTGTTTGTTTCCAAAATCGTCGCGTGCTTATACAACAGTTAGTGCATGATTATAATTATTTCAATTGTTTGGTAATCAGTCAATTTATAAGTAATCCATTGTTTAGCGTCGACCTTACGGCAGCGTCTGCATATTATATTAATTATTATCTTTTAAGTTATTCCTGCGGGTCGCCATTATTGATCGCGTTCGTATGCGATGCGTGCGCGCATGTCATTGTGTGTGGAATATTGAGTTGAACTGGGAGTAAGGATGCTATTAGCGGATCATAATTATATTTTACTTCTGCAATACTGTATCTGTCCATTTTTGAGAGCGTTTTGTCCAATCCTAAAAATGACATTACCCTATCTGTTTTCGCTATTGATGTCATTTGATCAGGTGCTACCTATAGCTACTACCGTCGCTATGACGTAGCGTAGATATGCAATTTTCCGTTACTTTAAAAAGTGTCCTTCCGTTTATCCATTTGCAGTTATAACTTCTATTCTCCATCTAAATATTCTTTAATCCCAGCTCCCGCACTATCCCATGCTCTACCGCCATTCGCCGGTGCTCTGCGTATGCGCACCGCGCTCATGTAAACAATGGCGGGCATCAGTATGCAGCGCGCATCGCCTTCACCTGATCGGTTTATGCAATAACCTCGCTGTTGCCAACGACGCTTGTCTCTGTTTCAACATAGGATTAGGCTGTGTTTTGCCTAATGGTACCGACATGATTCGCCTTTAGCTCCAAGTCTTCCACGAAAACGAAAAGCTGAAAAGAAGTCTTAAGCGGAAGAAGATGGGTATATGAATACATCCAAAAAGGTTGGCAAAAGAAAAAGTACTGCACACACACAAAGACACTTTTCTGAGAAACTGACGGAAGATTGGCTGGTGTGTTTTTGAGTCAATATAATACAGGCTTTTAAAAAAATCCACCTCTCCAACTAATCTCACCAGGGAAAAAGTCGGTACAACAGAATCCCAGCAGCACAGACACCATTACTTTAGAATATGATATTATATTAAGCGCCACCTTCACATGAGATAGCAAACCTACTTTCGGATAACTTAACACAATTGCATTTGTGGATTTAGTTTAGAATAGTTCAGTTATGATGAGGCTGCCATGGCACTGTCGATAAAAGCCTCTTATAAAATGTAAGAATTTAAGAAAACAGACTCTGAAATGCAGATAAGATAAAACTGTGTTGAGGGAAAAAGAGAGACAAAGAGATTTGAATAAGTTTTATCATAAAAGAGACCTAGGCTGTTTTTGTATTGTTTTGGAAATATTCAAAGCAGAGATTTAGGAGTATTAGCATTTTATGCACTACCAAGTTGCACTTACTTTATTATTTATTCGACCCACGTTATTCTAAGTAAGCGACACGTATTACAAATATATGCAGTCTAAACAAACCTAATATAGAATTAAGCGAGTGAGCTATAGTATAGCACAATCATAAGCACAGCGACTTGAATATAGTCACCCTATCAGCATACAATACGGATAATGTGGAGACATATATAACCAACAGGGTTGGCAGCTTGGTACTGCCATTCACTGTCGTATTTTGTGATTAATACAAAATAACAGAAGGATGGTGATGTAGTAATTGGAGCCGAAATTCCACGAACCGAAAACTCGGGGTGATGTTAACTTAAAAATCATATAGCAAAGGGCAGGACATCCAAGGAGTGGAGTATGATAATGATGATGCATGGTTGCATTACCTGACTGCATGCTTTGATTTACAATTAAGTTATACTCATTCATATACTTCTGGAACTCAAGACGCCATCAGAATATTTCATCCCAAGCAATGGAGATGATAATTATACTCATTTTGGTTTCTCACCAGCCAGTAGCAGCAGCCCTACAAACCCAGCCACACTTTCACGTAGATATTAGTATGCTGATCCTCTGTTGAGCGGCGCGCGCGCAGGTTAATAAGTCCTTTCCGTGCATGGACGCTATAAAATCTGAAAGTGGAGCTGAAAGTTAGAGAGAAAGGTTTTGTTTTATGAGATTTTTACTTCAGTCTGTACCTAGTTGAGATTAGAGCTTTCTATCGTTGTCTCCAGAGAGTCCAGAGAAAGTAACGGTCTATCAGCTATAACGATGCGATGGGACTGATAAAAGCTACCGAAAGCTTATGGCAATCTTGTTGAAAGTCGTTGTCGTTGTTGCCCTCTGGAAAATTGATCCTTTTTCTATATTGTTATTATTTAAAACTTATGGCATCATATTGCTTCCATTTTAACGGAGGAGGCTGCAATATCATTATCAACAATTGTTTGGCCAGTTGGAAATATAAATACGTATAATGTTTTGACTGCTGCTTGGAAATCTCGCAATAACGGTCCTGTACGACTCTCTTATTGACAGGAGCCCGTTCTTGTATTTGTTGTTGGGTGCTCATTTTTGTACGGAAATGAAGGCGATCTTACCGTAGCAGTAAACTGTTTTCAATATTCTATGCAAATTAGGACACATAAAGATTCTTCTTATTATTAATTAATTAACATATTATCATCTTGTAATTTGGTTATGTAAATAAATTTATTAATTAACATAAAAAAATCTGTCTCTGCAAATTAGTATTATTCTTCAATTATAACAATAACAATGATTATCTCATCTCAAAATGACAAGCAAGTTCTAAGAATTCTGTGCACGATTCTTGGAGCGATTTTATCAGGTGACGTCAGGGTTCTCTTTGCCGAGGACCGCCGAGTGCAGTTGAATGTGGACGAACAAAGGCTTGTACAATTAAAACCCAAATTCACAGGACAGAAGGACCACTTCAACAAAATGTTAAAAGAAGCTTACTTACAATGAGGCTGTTGAAACAAAGAACTCTAATCTTTGTTGTCTCTCCTGATTACTCTCTAAGAAAGAGATAAACGTGGTTGTTCTTGTCTCGTGTCAGGTCAATAGCCAGTCAACAAAGTTGGTAGAACTGCATGCCGACCAGCGGTACCTTCATATGCATTGATACTGCGAAGCACTACCAAACTTCTTACTTTTGACTACAATTATTTTTCACCCCCTCTATGCGAAGTACAGCATGTCACAAAAGAGAAGAGGCTCATATTTGAGCAGTGCCAATGATGATGTGAAGTTGTGAACGATCAGTTGAGGAAGGTCTAAGGTATACTTCTGAAGGCCTATTTGGTATTATGTGTGGATCGGTGTGCGCGCCTCTGATCGATCACGCCCACTATACTAGTTTTCTAATTACCATAACGCGTTTAATGTGAGGTTTAGCTCCATTGGTCATAGAGACTTCAGATATATATACACATCTAAATTGTTGCCGAACCAATGGTTAGGAATACGTCAGGGTACATCTTTAGTGTCTGAAGTTGTGGATTGTGGTGTCCAAGAGAGTTCAAGTCAGAGTAGTGTCTTCGACATCTTTTTTTTACAATGCTTTGGCATTATAGGAAGAGATCTATTTCGGCATGGACGATGATGTCTTTGATTAAAAAAAATAAAAACAAATTGTTCGTGTTCCAATTAAATTAATTTTATTAATGGAATTAAAGTTGTAGAAACTATTCACGTAATACATTGTAAACACACACATATTACCAGTTATAATTTGTTTTGTGTATATCGGATCGTGCGCGATCGCAGTAAATAATCGAAAGGTCGTAGTTCGAGTGTTTGCAGTGAAAGTAGCTGTTCCGAACGTACGATTGTGAACGACACTTATTGTTATATTATTATATTAATCAAGTCGCAATTGTACATATTGAATTGATTGTATCATAGTATTGTTGTTAGACATTGGATTTCGAAGATTCGATGTTCGTCCTGTGTGGTCTGTCATCAGGAGACAAGCCATGTATAAAGTTCCCTTGGGCGATAAAAGTAATTAAGAGATTAGATCAGACATAAGATGAATAGTTTTAGATTGTATATGCTTTAAACAAAATATTGTGATAGATTTAAGTGTAGGTATATTTTTTTAAATAGTTTAGATACTCTTCGTCGTGTCGATGATACCATTTATACCTATATTTTAAATAAGCTTCGACCGGAATTCGGCCACTTCGATACCGTTAACTTTGGCTTCATAAAGGTCTTTCATAGTGCAGGTGTTTTGCACAGAGACAATAGGTGACTTTAGTTAGGTGATAGATATTATAGCTTAAAAGTGGTGGCTCTGATGATAAGACGGCCAATATACAGACATCGAAGAACAAGAGACGCTGTGCCGACCCCATCTAAATTGCCACCAAAACAGGAGGGTGATGAAATAGCTTTAAACACAAAACTTGAAATGGCTATAACATATTCAATCATAACATTATGTATTTAGATGAGACTCAGGAAAGTCAAATCATCCAAAAAAGGAATAAATACTTGTTATTCTAATACCACAGCCCAGTCTACGTATTATATAACAAGCACGACAAATGAATCAGCTATGCAGTCCACTATTGGTCTTATATCAAAATCAAAATCAAGTCATTTATTCAAACCAGACTGAGAATAAGCACTTTTCGAACGTCTAAATTACATAAGACGGTCCCCCAAAACACTCGCCCTTCACCACTTACTGGTGCTTTAGCTGGAAAGAAGAAGTGGCACAACAAACTCCCCAGAATATATATATATATACATAGCTTAGTACATGAAGTAGGTATATCAATATAATTATAGATGTAAACGTTGTACAGTCACAAGCACCTGTTTCATGCGGGTGTCATCTGACCATGGCGATCGGTAAAGACGGCTTGTATGTGTAATATTTTAAGAGATAAACTTAGAACTTTAGACCTACTTATCGTTATGATATAGGAAGTTAAAGTATCAATCGTCTCTTTTACAGTAAATTAAGTAAGTAAGTCAGCATTACTTTCACTTGTGTACCTATTGGTTTACAAATACTCTTATTCGCATCTTGAACAATATCACAATGTGTTCTTCACATCCTAGCATAGCATTAAACAATTTCATTCTTGAAGTTTCGTGAAGCTTTTACAAGTGTGTTTAGATATTTTCAAGGACACTGACAAAAGGACCTGTGTTTTATGTTACGAAAGCGATCAAACTAACAGCTTACCGCGTTAATTACGGCCAAGCATAGCTTTTAGGCCCTTTATATTTAGATTTCACTTGATCATCCAAATAAATATGTTCACTCACATAAACAAATATCAAAGCTCAGCTTCTGTCCTTACATCCTAAACGCTCACCACGGGCTATCAATTACCTCCGTCCATATCTCCATTAACGTCTCCATGCGCACACGCATCATACCCGATAATTGAAGCATTACTACTACAAACAAACTGACTAATGCATTTTGGTCGTCTTTCAATAGTTATGACGGATTTGGATACCGGTGTTCGTCTGTGTGTTTTTCACTGGGGTTTGATGTTGGTGGAGTAAAAGCTTGTATTGATGTTATGGTTGCAGTTATGGTAAAAGCTATTTCATGCTGATTTCAGAAACAAGACTAATATTTGTATCTGATTTTGGATATCGTGTGAAATTGACTATGAAGATATTGAGTTGTATTGTTTAACGAGACTCTTGTCTCGTTAAACAATATAACTCCACTCAATCACTATTCACTCACTCATTATTCCTCTATAGCATAGGTGTTAAAAATAAAGTTTTAAAATACTGTTCATGCTAATAATATGGATATTCTTGTTTCAGACAGTTTACGAACACAATTATTTCTGCACGTAATCCCCTCGATGACCAGTGCAAAATAAATAACCATTCATGATCAACGATCATGCATATTTCCATAATAATTAAGCGTGGCATATCGCAGTTTGTTGTTTTTGGCCAAAAGTACGACGCTCCTTGGCATTATCTCAAATTCAACATTTTTGACACCCACGATTTAAGGTAGGTAGCTTATTTTCCGACACTCATTAAATGAAGAACCAGTTCAGAACTACAGACAAAGAAAAATACCAGCGATATTTTAGAAAACTGTTTTATCAAGACCTCCTCAGTTGTTTATATTACACATCCCCAAGTTGAACCGGTCGGAGCCGGTTGTACACTTATACTAAAAATAATAACGTTCCTATTAAATATGCTAACTGTCTTGTTTGTGTCGTGACGTAGGTACCGCCATCTTTATGTATTATCTTCACATTTCTTGCCCACTGTCCTGTGTGAGCGATCGATCCTGCGAGCGATGCTATGCAGGAAATAGGGATCAAGTAAGCAGTGACAAAATAAATGACTGCTGCGAATCTATACGTATAATAAAAATGAAACGATGTTCGTTGGTAAGCGCATAAAGGCTCCTACACACTGGCGCGAATTGTCGCGCGACGCGACGCGACACAATGACACCGCGTGTAGCGCTACAAGCGGTGCCTTTGTGTCGCGACGCGTCGCGCGACAAGTCGCGCCAGTATGTAGGAGCCTTAACTCCAGAACGACAGCTGGACCGATTTGACAATTTTTTGTATTAAAATGCTCGTTCTAATCAGGTTCTTAAGGAAAGAAAAATATGAAATGTTGCCGGGAAAATTTGGGAAAAATGAATGTTCTATGGGAATGTTGTATGAGTTATTGAAAGGATAGGACAACGTCTGGTTAGCTAGTTAATAATAGAATTTGAAGATCTAACAAAGGAGTAAAAAAAATAATGGTGAAATGAAATAAATAAGTATGGTAGAAGATCTTGGTGTAAAAGAGCATGGACCCAATACAATTGAACAGAAAGTTAGTGTGTATGAGGGGTTCGACAGAAAAGTTTTTTCCAATGAATGTAACACACACACGCAAAGACAATAAAATAAAAAAATAAATGTACTGAGTGGTTAAGCTCAAAACAAAGTTATGTTATGAGGAGTTTCTAGATAACCCTGGTGAAGGTAATCGGTTGGACACTATTGAATAGTGTCCGATCAAAAATGGATTTCAGCCGAAAACCAAAACGGAAAAGAGGCTTTGGCTTCATTCTTATTTTCGGCCGAAAACGAAAATGATTTAGACATCAAAAAAATATTAATACTTCCGTTGTACACTGAAATCATGTTTGTTTTTTTTTACACCTAGGGAGAGCAAGAGCAATTATAGAAAGAGTGGACTTCCAAAGAGTGGGCGTTAACGGTAAGCGATCGCCGGGTTCTATTTTCACTATGGGAGTTCCGCAGGGTTCAATTCTTGGCCCTTTTTTATTTCTCGTATATATTAATGACCTACCTTGCCTTATAAAGAACAGTCATGAAATAGTGTTATTTGCAGATGACACATCACTTTTATTTAAGCTTAAACGGCAACAGACAGTTACTGACGATGTAAATAATGCTCTCTCTAAAATAGTACATTGGTTTAGTGTTAATAACTTACTTTTAAACGAGAAAAAGACCAAATGTATTAGATTTCTGACACCTAACGTTAAGCAGGTAAAAACCAATGTACTAGTAAATGGGGCGGAGTTGGATCTTGCGGTGACCACTGTGTTCTTAGGTATTACTTTGGATTCGAAGCTACAGTGGAGCCCACATATAACCAAGTTGTCGAAGCGGCTAAGCTCTGCAGCCTACGCGGTGTATAAAATCCGTCAATTGACTGATGTAGAAACAGCTCGATTAGTATATTTTAGTTATTTCCATAGTATAATGCCGTACGGCATTTTGCTGTGGGGAAATGCAGCCGACATTCAGGCTATATTTATGCTGCAGAAACGAGCCATTCGAGCAATTTATAACCTAAGTTGGAGGCATTCACTGATATATAAACATAATGACAGTCGCATCTCAATATGTATATGAGAACCTGATTTATGTCAAAAAGAATATTAATCTATATTCTAAACACAGCGACATTCATAGCATAAATACGAGAAACAAAGACTTACTTATTGTGCCCAAGACTAGGCTCCAAAAAAATATACGTTTTTACAACAAACTCCCAAGCCATGTCAAAGAACTGAGCCTCAATAAATTTAAATCATTTATTAAACAGAAACTCTGTCAAAAAGGTTTCTATAAAGTTAAAGATTACTTTGACGACAAAAAGGCTTGGGATTAATTAAGCTACTCCAATGTACCCCCAGACAACAAACTAATTTTATACTAAGTGTGACATTGATGATTTTTTTATATATACAATGACTTTAATATTTACTTTTTGACGTATTACATATTTTTTTTAAATTATTGTGAATTTGAAGACTATGTGGATTGTTGTTTTTATTATTTCTCTCAGTTAGTTTTGATCTTGGTCCGGCAGTTTGAGTTATTTAAGCGGCCTACCCAAATATCCTTTTTTTGGTATTGGTGCCGATTTCCTTGTTCACAAACTAAACTAAATTTAAGTTCAGTGCATATTTTTCTTTCTATTTTATTAAGAAAAGGACAGAAGATAAATTTTAGTTTAGTCCTGTCAAATTAATCAGCGCCTGTCACTACTCCATACAAGTTCAGACGTGATGAAAAACTTGCCTACTAAAATTACGTCAAGCGCTGATTAATTTGACAGGACTAAACTAAAATTTATCTTCTGTCCTTTTCTTAATGAAATAGAAAGAAAAAGATGCACTGAACTTAAGTTTAGTTTAGTTTGTGAACAAGGGAATCGGCACCATTGTTCGTCGAATCGTTGAGCTCCTTAAGTTCTGAGTTGAGCTGCACGGTTACTGACAAATGCGTGCACTGACTGGATTGGTCCACTCAATCTGTGTGGTTCTTTCCTCAAAAGATCATTTCAGACACCAATCTACATGGTATTCACATGATCTGACCAAGATTATGTCTGGACTTTAAAAGAGACTGTGACCTCTGAGTTTGTTTCGGCCTTTCTTCTCAGAGTAGTTAGATAGGAAACGCCGAGATCATCTAGTTTTTTTCTTCTAAATATGATTGACGTGTAAAAGTGTTTGTACAAACCTACTTACAGAAATAAAAATCATTTCATCGTTTCATTTCATTGGCTTTAAAAGAAATAAAACACGATAATTCAGACATAATTCAATAATCACATATTTCACAAGCCTTTGTGAATTTGAGTGAAAAAAAAAACCGATAACGGGCGTATTGGACCACGCACAATGAAGGGTTGGGATGAATTTATCTCAAAAATAAACTTAACATTTTAGTTGAAAAACGTGTTCTCCCATAAATCGATATACGTCACGGTCAATTCTCCAACTACAAATGCCAATTACTCGTTTACTTGTAAAGCCTACTTAGCCGTGATAGTTTTACTTTTAATTTCATTATATATACTACTGCCATGATTTTTTTCACATATCAAAAAACAATTAGCTGGCAGGGGGGGGGGGGGGACAATTGACTCAAAAATTTGCTCTATAAAGCTTAATATTACGCAAACGGATGCCTGAATCGACAAATGGTCTTGACACACCCGCAATATTTTTGAGCGGCCTATCCAATGATACCCCACACCATGGAATAGAGGAGAAAAAAATATCATCCCCATTTTACGTATAAGAAAATATTTTTCAAGATTTTATTCTACCAAATTGTCGGCGTGATTAACATGTATACCCATGCCGAATTACAGCTTTCTAGTACTGAGAGTCTTTGAGCTAAGCCGGGGGGACAGACAGACAGACGTAAATGGCGAAACAATAAGGGTTACTTGTTGACAACGGAACCCTAAAAAGTTCAAAACCCATTAATTTAAATAAAAAAAATATAACATAACCTCGTTTCACAACTTCAAAACCAAATCACGTCCGTTTATGCCAGCTGAGTGAAACCACGACCCGACCCAATCCACCCGAAGTTAGCCGAACGTCACATGGTATTGTCGAGCTTTACGAAGTTGGCCGAATGACGCGCGACAATTAACGAACTTCTGATTTTCAGCTTGGCCGAAGCTTCGGCTGGTTTACGTCCAAAAACTAAAATATGGCCGAATCATGAATTTTTGGCCGAAAATGGCCAAAAACGAAAACGAAGCTTCGGTAGGTTACTGTTATTGAATTATTTTAATGGAACTTTCAATTGGGCACCGGTACAATGTCTAGTGTTTTTTATCGCTTCACATCGCATCGCTTAGCAGCGCTCAAATTGGCCGATGCATTATTATCTGCTGCTGTTTGAATGATAATGCATATTTATATTCAACAGTGCTCTTAAATTAGAATTTTAGGTCAACTATTTTACAATAAAATAAACTAGACAAATTCTAATAGATTATCTCCTGGGTCCTAGGGTGGGCGTCTATGTAAAGCACAGCTTTTGAGGATCACACAGATGATACTGTTATTGTAACATTTGCGGGGAAAAAATAAGTTAATAGTATGTCGAATGATAATATAGCTTATTTTCTTGATCGCAAAGTATATAAAAGGGTCTAAAGCTGTACGTTACGTAGCATAATTGTAAATGTTTCCATGTTCACCAATTAAATAACGAAGAATGTTTTAATTAAATTCCCCATTGGGGAAATCGCCGGAAATTGCTGGTTTACGGCGAGGCGATAGCTCATTTGCAAAGATAAACAAAAGATAGTTATGAGGTCGAACTTGGGTGCTAACCAAAGTGTTTTCAAATACGTGAGAAGAATCTCAATTAGTTTGTGAATTGAGATCTTGGAACAGGCTTAGAAAAAATATGTTTTTATCATTTAAATGTTTAGTTAGATGAATTCTGTTGATATTATAAATATTGCTTTGTAAAAAATATGTTAGACGGATTTTGCGTGCTAGTTGAATTTCAGAATGTGATGGGGTTGCATCTTCAACGAGTGCCAACAGTACTTATATGAACGTCTTGCACGCCGTGGGCAGCGTGCCCAACTATCTTTCAGACTTTCTGAAGTTGTCCTTTAAAAATAAAGTCTAAATAAATACATAGCTGATAAAAACTGAAACAGGCGTACAATCAAAATAAAAAAATATTTACTAAGTTTCTGTTTACTGAAACTGGTTCAAATTAAATAAGATAAAAATGTGGTATTTGTGGTAGAATTAAATGTGTACTTATGTTGCTAATTATATCCAAGTTCTGCTGTTATCAGCTACGACTGATAACGTGTAGACGAGGCTTAACGTGTTATACAGTATGTATGTGAGTTTAAAGTGGTAGATATTAACTGGTGTGAACTGCAATTGGAAAAATGTTACTATAAAAAGATTTTTAAATGACAAACTTTTAAATCAATGTTGCTGTTTGTGGGTAATTTATAATTAATTTGTTATCATAGGCGAATGTTCAAGTTATTATTATAATGTGTATTATTGCGTTATTTGTTAGATTATTTTATGTGCAGATTCACTTACTGTTTTTATACACAATTTGACCTATAATGATAATCTATTCCATTTAATTGATACTAACAATTATGTTGGTAATAATTTGTATTTGACTAAAGATAGATATAATATTGTTATGTACTATCTTTCAAACTATCACAAAAGACAGATAGCTGTGTCGCTATCATATTTTTTTTCTATTTCAGCCAAATATTTGGCTAAACAAATTGCTTCTTTTGAGCAATGCAATGACCTTATAAACTTTTCTGGTAATAATTTGGTCACAATTAATGACATTGATTATCATTTAAATTAGAAATTAGGACAATAGAGTCAACCTCTTGCAAAAATGTTATGAAAGTAAATAATAAATCAAATGAAAGTGTAAAAAAATTAAATAAAATCAACCTGGTGCATCAAAACATTCAAGGGTTTTTGAACAAAGATTTAGAAGTAGAATTATTCCTGAATTATAACAATATAGATATTCTTTGTATGACAGAACATTGGCTTAAAAGCCACCAGTTCATGTTCAATTTTAGTAATCACCAGGTTGGTAGTTCGTTCAGCAGAATAAATGCTATACACGGAGGCTCATTAATACTAGTAAATAATCTTCTTAGATTTAAAGACCGCAAGGACATTGTGAGCCTCTCAGTTGAGCGGACCATTGAAATAGCCTGAATAGAATTGGAGCAGTTCATTATATTATGTGTGTACAGACCTCCTTCAGGATTGTATGATTGTTTTGAAAAGGTTATGGATGATGTGTTGCACAAAATCTGTAATTCGAATAAGTCTATCATCACTTGTGGTGATTTTAATGTTAATCTATTAGAAAATTCGGGTTAAAGTACTAAAATTATAAGTTTGTTTCAGTCATACAATCTTGCTCACCAATTTTTAGAGACCACTAGAATAACCCCCACTAGTGCCACATGTCTAGATAACATTTATACAGATGTTACACCAGCCCACAAAAAAAATATTAGTTTAATAGAATCAGATCATTGCGGACAATTTATCACTGTTTTCATATCAAAGCAAAAAAGTTACTAAAAAAGAAATCACTGTGAACCCAAAAACGACTAAGCGTTTGGAAACATTTAAAACTAAAATTCTGAGTAAATTACCACTATTGTCAACTAATGATGCCCCTAATCAACAATATAATGATTTTTTTAATATGTATTGCACACAATTTGAGAATACTTTCTTATAGAAAACGTTCCAGTTTGTGATTCAGAATTTAGTTTCCAATATGTCACCTGTAAAGATGTAATTAAAACCTTTCACACGTTAAATGTTAAGAAGACTGCAGATCTATGGGGTAATTCTGCGGACGTTGCTAAGTCGATTATAAACATTGTCACACCTACTTTTAGCTGTTATTTTTAATAATTGTATTGACTGTGGTGAGTTTCCTGATCTTATGAAAAACAGTAAAATAATACCGTTGTTTAAATCGGGTAGTACATCAGACCCTACTAATTATAGACCTATTTCAGTACTACCTACCTTTAGTAAAATTTTCGAGAAACTTATTTTAGATCAAATTCAAATATTTTTCAATAAACATAAATTAATGCATAACAAACAGTTCGGTTTTGCAAGGGGTCGTTCGACTACTGATGCCGGTGTTGAACTTTTAGGACATGTTTATAATGCATGGGAGGATAAATGCGATGCTTTGGGTATTTTTTGCGATTTGTCCAAGGCATTCGATTGCGTTCTTCATGAAACTTTGGTCAGAAAACTGCACCACTACGGAATCCGAAACTCTTCTCTGGATCTTCTTACTTCATATTTGAGTGATAGGATTCAGAGAGTCGATGTTAACGGGAAAAGATCACCTGGATCTGTAGTAAGAATGGGGGTCCCCCAGGGCTCAATTCTCGGCCCATTTTTGTTTCTTATTTATATAAATGACTTGCCTTGCCTCATAAAGGATAATCATGATATAGTGCTGTTTGCAGACGACACTTCACTTTTATTTAAACTCAAACGTCAGCAGTTGGTTACTGACAATGTAAATAGTGCCCTCGAAAAAGTAGTTAACTGGTTTAATGTTAACAACCTACTTCTTAACGAGAAAAAAACCAAATGTATTAAGTTTACAATACCTAATGTTAGACAAGTAAAAACTAGTGTTCTCATAAAGGGTGAAGAGTTGAACCCCGAAGATACCACTGTGTTCTTAGGCATAACTTTGGATGCCAAGCTTTAATGGGGCCCCCATATAGATAAATTGTCAAAAAGCTTAGCTCTGCAGCATACGCCGTTAGAAAAAATCGTGATTTAACGGATTTAGACACAGCCCGTTTAGTATACTTTAGTTATTTTCATAGCGTAATGTCGTACGGTATTCTGTTATGGGGAAATGCCGCCGATATTCAGACATTTTTTGTTTTACAAAAAAGGGCAATCCGTTCACTTTATAAATTAAGTCCCAGATACTCCCTCAGAGAAAAAATTAAAGAGATTAATATAATGACTGTAGCTTCTCAGTATATTTATGAAAATCTTTTGTACGCACATAAAAATATCAATTTGTTTAAAAAATACAATGATATCCATAATGTAAATACTAGGAACAAACACAAATTTGTTGTTCCTACAACCAGGCTCACAAAAATAGGCAGCTCGTTTAGATGCCAATGTATACGTTTTTATAATAAACTTCCTAGCCACATTCAAGAACTAAGCCTTAATAAATTCAAATGTTTTATAAAACAGAAACTGTGCCTAAAAGCCTTTTATACTGTTAAAGATTATATTGAGGACAAAAAGGCTTGGGATTGAGCTGCTCCAATAAACTTACAGTGAATGTTGTTTTTTTACTCTTTTTATTTTGCTAGCTATTTTTATTTTCTTATTCTATATAACATTCTATATAAACAATGACATGAATATTTACTTTGTGTAGTATTATATTATATTATTTTAATTATTAGGAATGTGAGGACTATGTGGGTCATTGTTTGTTTTTTTTGACAACTGACAAATGCGTGCACTGACTGGACAGGTCCACTCAAATCTGTGTGGTCTTTCCTCAAAAGACCATTTCGGACACCAACCTACATGGTCCTCAAATGATCTGACCAAGATTATGTCCGAATATACACATTGACATTGATGAATTTTATTTATGCAATGAAATGAATATTTACTCTGTGTAGTATTATATTGTTTTAATTATTGTAAATGTTAAGACTATGTGGATCTTTGTTTAATTTTGTTTTATTCTCAGTTAGTTTTTAATATGGTCTGGCAGTTTTAAGTATTTTTTGCGGCCTAGCCAAATGTCCTTTCTTTGGTATTGTTCGTTGAATCGTTGAGCTCCTTTAGTTATGAGTTGAGCTGCACAACGACTGACAAATGCGTGCACTGACTGGACAGGTCCACTCAATCTGTGTGGTTCTTTCATCAAAAGACCATTTCAGACACCAATCGACACGGTCTTCACATGATCTGACCAAGATTATGTCTGGACTTTAAAAGAGACTGTGACCTATGAGTTTGTTTCGGCTTTTCTTCTCAGAGTAGTCAGATAGGAAACGCCGGCCTCATCTAGTTTAAAAAAATATGTTTTGACGTGTAAAAGTGTTTGTAAAAACCTATTTACAGAAATAAAATCATTTATCATTTATAAAATACCAAATAAATTGGAAAAGAGTTATAATGTCTATACATATTATTTTAATAAAATGCAAGCGAACTCAAAATTGAACATGGAATATTAAAAAAAAAGTAATTGCTACGAGGTCTGGATTGATTGCAATGCCTAAAATATAGGTTTTTAGAATTTTTGTCTGTTTGTCTGAATGTATGTTCCCGCATCACGAAAATTCTACCGGACAGATTCTGTTAAAATTTTGCATAGACATCCTAACTTAATATTATACATGCGAATGTGAGTTTGTTTGTTACGTTTCACGCTTCAACAGCAGAACGGATTTGGATGAAATTGCGCATATGGTACACCTTGACCTGGTTAGGGCATAGGTGACATTTATCCCGATATTCCCACGGGATCGAGACTTATGTGGGTGAAACCGCGGGGCGCAGCTAGTTCCCTATAAGTCTGGTCAGTTGGTAGGCATATTTTGATGCTCGCAAATAAATCAAAACCTATAGGGTGCTTCCCGTTGACCTCATCTTCTTCTTCGCTTCGCTCTTGACAGAGCAGTCGTGGTCACGATGAGATTTGTCCAAACGCAGGTGTAGTCGTAGCTCGCCTCACGACCTCCCTCTATCTGATTCTGTTAGGTGACAGTCTGGCGCAATCATTAACAGGGCCTCCAACCGCGGATTTAATTTGGTCGGTCCACCTGATCGATTAACTCCCGCGGGGCTGTTACCCTCTACTCTGCCCTGCACCACTAGACGCTCTATGGAGTCATTATCCAGTCTCGAGGTATGACCAAAGAACCACAGTATTCGAGACTGTACTAGACTGTACTGACTGTTCTGTGTATTTCGACACGCACTTGGACTGCCCGCTACGAAAGTCTCGGACGTACTCAGAAACCGCAAAACACTTTTCCCATACACGTCTAAACGTTCTAAATTATTTGACGTCCTATAAAGACATTTTTTTCTCAGAATATCAGAAATCACAAGCAACGTAGGTATATTAGTATTATTTTTGTTTATATGTCGTGTTAAGGCTCGTAATAGGTAATACGGGCTGGTGTCCGCAACTCTACGTCAATGCGCGTATTTTGCGTACGGGTGGGAAATCAATTATTCAATCCACCCCAGCTCCTCAAGGAAGGCCAGCAACGCCTTGGTGTTACTGACCATCTCACGGAGGGTACCTGGGTTACCGAAGTACTTTGCCCTGTATGTGGCGACCACTGGGCAGTTTAGTAGCACATGTGCTGCTGTCTCGTCGTCCTCCATGCAGGCCCTGCACAGCGGACTGTCTGTGACTCCTATGACAAAGCGGTGTTTGTTAAATGACCCGTGACCTGTTATAGCTGCTGTAACAGTGCGCAGCTGTAGTTTAGTTAGTCGGAGAACCCGTTTCGTGAGGCGACCATCAATTGTAGGAAGTGCTTCCTTGGCCTGCCTGCACTCACCTTGTTCCGACCATAGTTTGAGATGTTTATCTTTGGTGCGTTTCCTTACCAGAGTGCGTAAGTACCCGAAGGGGAGTGGCACGATGGGTTCAGGTCCCACTGGTGCCATGCTCGACCCCCTTCTGGCAAGTTCATCGGCTGCATCGTTGCCTAGCGAACCGCCGTGTCCTTTAATCCATTGAATGGTTATGTTGTTGAGGCTACCCACCTGGTTGAGGCGCTGGTGGCACTCGTATATTAGCCCAGAGTCAACTGTGTGACTGTTTAGCGCTTGCAGGACAGCCATGCTGTCTGAGAGTATGCGTATCGAGTGGTCCTTAACTTCCCTGGCCATGCTGAGGCGGCCAGAGATATACCCAAGCACTCGGCCTGGAACACTGTGTTATGGACCCCCAATGGTGTGGCTATGCGTATGTTGAAGTCCTCCGAGAAGATTCCAGCAGGTGCTGGAATCTTCTCGGAGGACTTCACAGATGGATCCACACATCAACATCAACAGGTAGTGGCACACCTGTGCCACTACCTGTTTTGGATCCATCTGTGAAGATGCGCAGCTCTGCGGGGCGCAACCCCTCGCATCGGCCATCAATCGTGAAGTTGGATTTTGTATTTTTTATCAAAGATGAATAGTTTGGGTACCTGGTCATTTATTGCTTTCGTGATGGGGAACTCTTTATTGAGTCCCTCAAGCAGCGCGGTGTGTAGTGTGTCTCTCTTGCCCAAGAGATTCAGTGAATTTAGGCGTACTGCCGCCATCGTCGCTTCCTGCTGTATGAAAAGGTGGAGCGGCGGCAGTTATAGCATGGCTTCGACTGCTGCAGTCGGAGTTGTCCTCATGCAGCCCGTGGTCGCCATGCAGGCAAGTCTTTGCATTCGTTGTAGTTTATTGGAGGCTGTGACTAGCTTGGTGCGGAGCCACCAGACCACGGCCCCGTAGGTGATCATAGGGCGGATTACCGCCGTGTACAGCCGTAGTATAATTTTGGGGGATAGGCCCCACTTCTTACCTATCATTTTCTTGCACTGCCAAAAGGTGATGCAAGCCCTGTTTAGTTTGTTGTCTAAGTGACTACTCCAGTTTAACTTACTGTCTAGAATAACCCCGAGGTAGTCGTACTTGACTTCGTCGGCTAACTGAAGTTCTGTATCGAACAGTATCAAAAAGGGCATCATGCTCGTTTATGGGTAAACATAACTAGTTCAGTTTTGGTGGGGTTCACCGATAGGTCGAATTCCCTGCACCATCTTTCTACGATACGTAGTGCCTGCTGAGTGAGGTTGCAGATTGTTCCCGTTACTTTCCCCGAAACAAGGATTGCAAGGTCGTCTGCATAACCTATTAGAAAGTCCTTGTATGCGGCCCGCTCTAATCCACGGCTCTTCGATCAAGGCAATGGCCGTGTGTTGCATCTCAGCCTTCAGCCACTTGCGAAGCTGAACCGTTGCGGTCTGACTGTGGTGGAGGTTTTCCTGCAGGACTTTACAGGTTGACGAAAGGGACGCCATCGCTGGTCGAACCCTCTTCTTCCCCCCCTAGTTTAAGCCCGGCAAACAGGGAGTTGTGTCCCCTGCTGGTGTCTGGGGCAGCTGCTTCGGCGCCTCGCAGATGGTCCCAGTAGAAGGGTCCCATCCCTGAGGAACATCGGTGAACCTGCCGTTCCGACCCTGGAACCTCACGTACACCGTCCCCAGTCCAATTGAGAGACGGCGTCCGGCCTCCTCAGGATCGGGATTTGGTCCACAGGGACACCAACCACCACAAACCATGCTGCGGCCTGTTTGTCGGCATGCAGAAGTACCCACCTCTTTATGTCGACCCAGGGGTTTTGGTAGCTGAGAGCGCGCCCAATATTGGTCGGCTCTCCGAAGACTCCCTGCTCGTCTGGAATCACGACGACACATCGTGCTCGCTTCAGGATCTCCGATTGGCTCCTGACAACTAGCGGGATGCTAGTTGGGAGAGACAGGTCGGAGACTGTGTCGTTACCGCACCACAGTTTCAGGACACCTCCGGCGAACAGCGGCTTGGCGTTGAAGGTCTTGGAGTGTCTTGCTTAGGGGAGCAGGCCTCGAGAATGATCTGCTTCTGGATAGCAGCGAGTACCTGGTCCGATACGTCCTTTCTGAGGATTCCCGTGCGGTCGCAGGTGATCGCGACGTCTAGGGTCGAGCTGGCAGCTTGGGCGTAGCTTCGCTGGTCGACCCTTTTGGATTGGTCAAGACGCGGCCGCTTATGCTCCCCCCGAGGTGTCAATGCCTCGTTGAGAGCTCGCTTGGCCGCGGCCTGATCCTTCCAATCGGGTCGCTGTTTGTTTTTATTGCCAGCAGCCGGGAGACTGGTTGGCTGTTGACTTGGCGCTGGTCAGCTTGTGCCGGCCTCTGCCTGTGTCCTCTTACCTGCGGAGAAGTTTAGTTGGCCGCTCGTCGTTTTGACCATACTAGCGGCTGTGGCCTGTTTATTGCGGGAGCCCTTACCTGGCCTCCAGCGGGCGTTGGCATCGCTCCTTCCTCGTCACTCCGTCCCTCTGCTTGCCTTTAACTGCAGCAGTTGATGGTCAGTGCAAGGGCGGCGGGCTTGTTGAGTGCATTTACCCTTGCCCTTGCGTTTCTGCACATGCCAGGCATGCGAAAACGCATCTTCTGTGCAGCTGGTCGTCTCTGTTTGACCGGTGACGGCCGTCTGGTGGGAGGAGGCTAGAGGAGCCTCAGGAGGAGGAGGTTCTCGCCACAGCCAGACCTACGCCTGCGCTGGTACCCGCAGCGTTAGTCGCAAGGCCACCAGGGGCGAGAAAAGTGCTAGCACCTCCCTTGGGAGTCTCATTGGCTTTCGCGTCCACTTCGGTGTTTGGTTTTTTAACTGGCCTATTTTAGTCCATGTTAAAATTGGTTTTGGATTCATCACTCTGGCTCCCACCCTCCATGGAGCCCGCACCTGGGAACGTCACACTATGAAAAAGCGCGAACGTTAGGACTACCAGAGAGATATAGGGGCGCAAGGCTGGTTTATAGTGCGACATCGGGTGCTCGATCGGGTTGGCGTAGGGGGTCGAAAGGCCCACCTTCAAACGAACTGATCAACCCTCACTTACACCGTCAGCATGACCTTTACCTACCGCTTCAGCCATCCGAGGACGACCTCAGCGGACCTCACGCACCTCGCCTGTGGCCCTCTGACGGGACACTATGACCATTTCCCTACCCCTGGCTATTGGGTAGGGCCACCGTTTCGCTTGAAATTCGGATCAAAGAGGGCGTGTTGCCTTACGGGCACATTACAGCCAGAGCCGCTCGGCTCAACCCCCCAGGACTCCTTCATCCCCGCTCACGGCGCTCAACTGCGCAGGTCCTAGCGCAGGTGACTAATTTCTCCTACTCGCCATCAGCTGGTTTTAGTGACAGTCGAGCCCGCAACCACCCAATCACAAAGGTGTCGAATTTCCACTCCGAACCGTGGTTCGGAGTGGAAATTGGACAGGTGGAGGAATGGAAACAAGGATGTGGTAGGATGGGGTAAGGAGGGATTATTCGATTTGGGGCAGGAGGGTGAAAGACGGGAGAGAATGGGGTTGGGGGAATTGGGGAGAGAAAGTGATGACGCGTGGTGGTTTTTGTTACGTCTATTTCTTAAGGAACTAGACCAAGAAACGGGGTGGCAACCTCGGGAAGGTGCATCCGCCAGACTTGCCTTGAGGATCTACACGACTGTAGCGCTCTCCCTCAAGGCCCCGCTACCCTACCACCTCTGAAGGAAGCGGCAGGATAGGCTTGTATCTACACTACCAAGCAAAGTAAAGCATGTCATTGTGCAACCGCAAAAGCATAAATCCAGACCCCCCCCCCCACTGCAGACTAGCGCAATATTGCGCAATACTGGGGCGATATCGCGGGCGCGACAGGCAGCAATATGCCTGTCACGCCCGCGATATCGCCCCAGTCTGTAAGAGCCTTTACAAGGGCTACATTTTCTTACTGTTACTAGTTACTGACAGTATTTAGAACTGGATGGTTAGAAACAAATCCAATAAAAATAATTTAAATTTCGAATTTAGAACTCTTTGGTGTATATTGAATTTGGTTTAGTCCAATGTAGTGTAGCGCAATGATTTCTTTAATACGAGTATATATAATATGTCAATGGTGTAGCGCGTTAAAATGAATTTAAAAAGAGAAAATGTTCGCTCTATGGTTTATTACGACTTGCGTTGTAGTCTTAGTCAACAACAAAGTTATGATAGACTTCGATTAGTTGTTTAATTCCTTTCATGATGAAGCTCCATCACGTGCCACTGTTCAATACTCAATACTTTATTGCATTCCACATTGTATATGCTTAGGTGGTTCTATTTACAGCTGGTTTAAATGAGTTTAAGCGTGGTCGTTATGACTGCGTTCGAAATGGTTGTGGAAGAGATTCCTAAAGAAGAGTGGACCCACTGCTTCTCTCAGTAGTTCTATCGAATGCGACGTTGCTTAGAAAGGATGGAGAATATTTCGAAAAACAGTAAAGGTAAGCAACTTAATGCTTCATTCAGTTTAATATTTTCTAAGAACTTTCAGTGTGTCTCACGTATCTTAAAGGTTTCTGCAAACTCGGGCGATATCGCGGGCGCGACAGGCATATTGCTGCCTGTCGCGCCCGCGATATCGCCCAGTCTGTAGAAGCCTTAATTCTGTTCTCAAAGCAAAAAAAAATATAACGCGTATTCGAAGTTCGAAGTTTATACATTTTGGTACCTAATTTTTGGCCAGTCTACATTGTTGCGGCCAGTTTAGTTAAATATTAGGTGACCAATGAAAAATCCCGTGTGTTTACAATCCATTGTTATATTATTTTAGTGATAGCTGTTCAGGGTATGAGTGTTGCGCCATTAGGTAGTACATTAGGTAGTACACGCAGGAACGCAGGCGATTAATTCACTAAAAACGAAAAACTTCGCAAGCAATGGGAAATCGCTACTAAAGACTGCGGAGTTGACCTCAGTACTAACTGCTTCTCACAGGGACAGCTGTACGTCGCTTGCACCTGCGTCAACAGTCCTGAGTCTGTAGATTTTAGCTGGTGAGACCAAATCTAGTAACGAAGTATACACAGGGGGAGGTTTATATAAATAATATAACTTCACACCTGTATTCCTCGAAGGCAGAGGTGTATATATACTACACCCACATGACCTAAACATAACATTCGCCAGTTATGTTTAGGTCTTATGTAATAGGGGGTGAGCCTGTTGCCATTAACCAGGCACAAATACAAGTTTCGGCCTGTTACTGTTACGAGAAATAGCAGATGGAAAACCCAATAACACTGCATGACCCGGGAATCGAATCCAGGACCTCATGCTCATCAGTGCATGCGACCACTAGACTAACGAGGCAGATTTTTAAAAATAAAATGTGACTGTTATTTTAGTATACTGTGGGGTCCTACAACTTCCACGCGGACGAAGTCGCGGGCAGAAGCTAGTTGTTATAATATTTTAGTATACTGTGGGGTCCTACAACTTCCACGCGGACGAAGTCGCGGGCAGAAGCTAGTTGTTATAATATTTTAGTATACTGTGGGGTCCTACGACTTCCACGCGGACGAAGTCGCGGGCAGAAGCTAGTTGTTATAGTAATAGCTAGTTGTTATAATTAAATTCTATAAATTCTATTGTTTGAAAAATTTTGCACGCCGTAAAGTAAAATGGAGAGCAGTGGTGGCCCAGTGGTAACGGCCGCGATTTACGAGCTGTACGTCGTAAGTTTGAACCCGGACGCCTGTCCGAGTTCGAACTGCTTTACTTTGTGTAAATTATTTCATCACCACTGCTCTCAAAACGGTGAAAGAAAACATCGTGAGGAAACCGGCATGTCCTAGAACCAAAAATTCGAAGACATGACTGTGACATCTACCAACCCGCACTGGGCCCGCGTGGTGGATTACGGCCCCCTCCCTCTCACAGAGAGGAGGCCTGTGTCCCAGCAGTGGGAACATAAAGGCTGATTATGATGATTATGTAAAATAAAATTTATCGGGACTATTTATATATTAAAATAAGTGATTTTTATTGCTATGTTCTCCAATTTGCTCTTTATGGCAGTTAACAAGTTATATATATGTATATATGAAGGCGTTCTAACTCATGCTCTATGCTAGATAGAGACAGAGCTTATAATTATGGTACATTCATATTTATTGTATTCTATAATTCGAATGAATACAGTTCACCCCAATTCCAATTTAACTCAATCTTGCTATTTCTAAATAATTCTCAAACATCAAAACATGTTTTGAATTATAATATCTTAGAACTTTATTTTGAATTAACTAATTCAAAAGGGTGACGATATGTTTATCCTCAGAGGTAAATGGTAATTACTTCCCTATTCTGCTTAGTGATCATAGAAACGATTTCTGAGAACATTACAGAGCATCATCTACTGTGAATTTGAGTTCAAAGCGATCACAGCGCAGGGGTGCTCAACGAGCGGACGGTGTTCTATTGACAGTGGGTGGAATTATCAGTTTAATGGTGTGGTTCTTTCATCAAAAGACCATTTCAGACACCAATCGACATGGTCTTCACATGATCTGACCAAGATTATGTCTGGACTTTAAAAGAGACTGTGACCTCTGAGTTTGTTTCGGCCTTTCTTCTCAGAGTAGTCAGATAGGAAACGCCGGCCTCATCTAGTTTAAAAAATATGTTTTGACGTGTAAAAGTGTTTGTAAAAACCTACTTACAGAAATAAAATCATTTATCATTTATCATTATCATTTATCATTAATAAAAAAACGACGATAGGTATAGCTTAAACGCTACAAGCGATGCCTTTGTGTCGCGACGCGTCGCGCGACAAGTCGCGCCAGTATGTAGGAGCCTTAAATCACGACAGCGGCAGAATTGTCAGTGTGGAAATATTTAAGCGAGTCGCAGAGGCTTGTCATTTGACAACAATGAGACCAATATTTGTAACACGAGGCAGAAGAATAAATCTATGTATGAACTGCTGAAAGAAGCCGTGCTTGGTAACGCATCATTCGTTCTTTAAAGCACAGTCACTATGTTATTGCACTTAGTTTATGGCTCTCAAATGTGAAAGGTTGAACACCTCTGCCGAAGAATGTCATAAACACGCTGTTTGAACGACTTTCCAAAAAACCAAGTTTCAGTTTTTTTATGTGTGTTATGAATTATATAGGTCGCAATCACACCGCACCGTAATCCCGTTTCGTGGGTGTAAACGGTGTCTGTAAAAGTTTTAAGAGTTTTGTGAGTTGATTCTTATGTCGTGGACGGTCAACTGAAAACATTATGAGGAAACTGGTATGTCCTGGAATCGAAAATTTGAAGATGACACCCACTAATCCACACTGGGCCCTTATGGTGAATTACGGCGTACCCGGTCCCAGCAATGCAGCACTGGGAATGCTATATAGGCTGATTATGTTATCGTGGAAGATTTTGAGTATATTATTATTTTTTTTGTTCATTGTGACACCCTATGTAAAATTTCTACATTTAGAGCTGTAATTTTTATGGTGTACATAATAAAGAGTATTATATCTATCTATTTTTCTCTAATTTCCTATTCAGCATGGCAAAACACATTTGTTTTTACTAAAAATCTCGACCTTATGAATTCAAATGCGCTCATTATACCCATTTGAATAATGTGGTGTGCATAGAAATTGGAACTAATTACCTTAGTAGAAAATGTATGCGAAAATGGTATTTCTGATTAATTAATACTTATTATGGTAATTTATGTGAAAAATATAATTATAAAGTTTCTAAAATGAATAAAACAATGCTAAATTAAAACGAATTTGTAATAAAAATACATTTCATTATAAATGTCAATCATACAAGTTGTTTTTGTAATATGTATTCCTAAATTATGATAATCACAGTTAATATTCTTTTGGTTGAAGTGTTTTAAGGTACTTAAAGTTTTTTTTTGGTTGTTTTATGTTTAACGAGCCTTACAATGAATGAAGCTGTAAAAACTGTTTTTAATAAAAAGTTTTTAATACTGAGTTGGTCATGAATGTAATTAAAATATTACATAAATAATCAAGGTAATTTTGTGTTGTACTAGCAGTAAAACTTCTAAAGGTTTTTTTACAAAGAAATCCAATTCCCATACGGTGTGACTGTCGTTCATCTAACAAGACACCAGTATTTCAGAGGCGCTGACATTAATTACTTGATTTATTTATATTTATCTATGTACCGTTTTATCGAGCGTCCCTTTTCTTTGAAACTCACGTTTTTCAACACTCTCCTTTATTGCCCGTGATTTAAATAGGTAACGCTGTAACGTTATTTACTGAAGGCACGACCTAATTGTGGAGGTCAGAAGTAAAACTGTTTCAGTGAACACAGTTTATTGCGCGATAAGTTTTCAATATTCTGAATGGAAAGTAGACCTTCCTTTACAAGTTTTACAGCTGAATAAACTGCAGATATTTTGTATTTAAAGTCTAAATCTTTATTCTGTACAAAATATACTATATACACCACAAAATAATGAAACCTGCTAATGATTATTCTAATGACATAATAGAGTGTCCACAACTGCATTTAGTAATAAGATATTATTTCATTAAGTGCCAAGTTTACATTTACCTATAAATAAACACGTAATGACTTTTAATAACTGTGATGCTTTTACAGAACACAAACAATACTGTGGCTAATAGCAGAAAATTGAGCATTATTTATATAATAATATGATAACTCACAATAAATTAACATTATGTTGTAAATATTAGTCTGCTCATTGGTTTGTTTGTAACATAATTATAACATCACAAATAACATCGCCCCTATTTGCCTTCGGAGAATACTTGGCGAAAAGGGACCCCACCCCCCTTTTCGCCAGTTATGTTTAAGTCCCATGTAAGGGGCGGGCCGATTGCCATCAACACACAAATACAGACTCCGGGATGAGATTAAGGAAGCCTGAAACTTGAAAATGATAATATACGGCGCACCTTGCTGACTGCATAAGGTTTTTAATCTCGTGTTGCTTGTGAAAGCATGTGGGAATAAGTTTACAGTGTAAAGTTTTAAGATTACTTTCTTATACTACATCAATAGGAAGATTACTCTTTATACGAGGTGTAATTGAAAAGCCGAAAACCTCGTACTGATCATTAAGACCTACTTTACGCAACCCAACCCAAAACCCAACCCTGAAATCGCGAGAAAAAAATCAGCTGTTAGTCGAGTTATGCGAGCATAAAAATGTATTTTTATTTATTTATTTATCATGAACAATTTATATTGTGTTTGATACATTACATACATCATCCTAACTAATATTATAACTGCGAAAGTAAGTTTGTTTGTTTTTTTGTTATCTTTTCACGCCTAAACCACTGAACCGATCATCCTGAATTTTTGCATATACGTTGTCAGGTGTACAGAAACGGACATAGGGTACCTGTCATCCCGAAAAAAAAAATGTTCCCGAGGAAAACAACAGTAATTTTCTATGATAATAGATGGCGCCACGTGTCGTGTTGCTGTTAGTCGAATCATGATTGAATTATCTTCTAATATATAAAATTTCCGTGTCGCAGTGTTTGTAACAAAACTCCTCCGAAACGGCTTGACCGATACTTATGAAATTTTGTGTGTATATTCAGTAGGTATAAGAATAGGCCGTAAAGTATATTTCATCTCGATATTCCCACGGGATCGAGACTTACACGGGTGAAACCGCAAAGTGCAGCTAGCTGAAATTTGGAATTAAATTTGGCACAAAAAGTTTCAAATTCAAACTCAAATTCATTTATTTAAGAATTTGGCTTGCATGAATATTTATTTGTATTTTGTACAGGTATATAAAAATTAATGTTTGTGTGTTTATATGTATGCGCTGCCATATCGTTTATCCGATTGCGATAAAACTTTGGTGGGTTGTAGTATGCACCCGGGAAGGTTTTAGGTAAGGTAGATACTTAGTGCTACCCGTGTGAATCCGGGCCGGGTAAAGCTAGAAATAAATAATATTAATAAATTCTAAAAGAGAACAATGCAGCAATAATAAGAAAAAATGTATGGAGCAGCCGATTTTTCTTTTCGTTATTTCATGTTGGTTTCATACTAAAAGTTAGTCATAATGATGTGTACACGTTGTATTAATTCATACTTTTTTTTTTAATATGAAAGGCCAGTTGGCTAACACATTTCTGCCAGACAACGATAAGAATTAGAATAGACGTAAATCTTGTTAATGCCAAAACAAAGGTTCTTAATTTTCATCTTATTTACACAAACGAAGTCGTTATTAAAGCCTAGTTATAGCTAACAATATAACTGCTATAAATTAGCATAATATAAAGGAGGAGGGAGGGTTTGTTCGCGTGCTAACAATTATGACTCGCCATGCAAATCGCTGGCCTTGGCCACTGGAACACGTTTCTCTGTTTGTACCATTAGCATTACACAGTAGTATGGTGTTAGACGTTTATGTTAATTAAATCACTTGTTCAGTTTTACAGGTCAGTGAGTAAATTAAAACGGTTGGGTTATTTATTAAAGTAACGAGAAAATTCAACATTTTGGCTGAATATATATAATTTATTTAACGGCACAGGATAACCTTTGCCAGAAGTGGTCACCGTGTTAGTGGTTCAGCAGCTACAATATCGGGTGTTATTGTAGCTGCTGAACCATTAATACGATGATCATCCAATCCGAATCCCAATCCTGATGATTTGTGCTGGAATATAGCAGTTCGTCGTGGACGTGGTACGACAGCGGCTCCTCTGACATCTTCTCAGTCATCAGAAGACAGCCGCCACATACGGGGCTCTGCAAGAGTGACTGTCACCAGCCAGTGTGTGTTTTCGGTGATTCCAGTAACTTCGTAACAAAATTTGCTGCGCCATCATATTATTAGTTGCCACGTACGGAGTGCACAAACACAGAGGTCATATTTCACTAGTAGTAGTTGTCGGCGCCATTTGCTGCGCCATCATATTATTAGTTGCCACGCACGGAGTGCACAAACACAGAGGTCACATTTCACTAGTAGTAGTTGTCGGCGCCATTTGCTGCGCCATCATATTATTAGTTGCCACGCACGGAGTGCACAAACACAGAGGTCACATTTCACTAGTAGTAGTTGTCGGCGCCATTTGCTGCGCCATCATATTATTAGTTGCCACGCACGGAGTGCACAAACACAGAGGTCACATTTCACTAGTAGTAGTTGTCGGCGCCATTTGCTGCGCCATCATATTATTAGTTGCCACGCACGGAGTGCACAAACATAGAGGTCACATTTCACTAGTAGTAGTTGTCGGCGCCATTTGCTGCGCCATCATAACATTAGTTGCCACGCACGGAGTGCACAAACACAGAGGTCACATTTCACTAGTAGTAGTTGTCGGCGCCATTTGCTGCGCCATCATATTATTAGTTGCCACGCACGGAGTGCACAAACACAGAGGTCACATTTCACTAGTAGTAGTTGTCGGCGCCATTTGCTGCGCCATCATATTATTAGTTGCCACGCACGGAGTGCACAAACACAGAGGTCACATTTCACTAGTAGTAGTTGTCGGCGCCATTTGCTGCGCCATCATATTATTAGTTGCCACGCACGGAGTGCACAAACATAGAGGTCACATTTCACTAGTAGTAGTTGTCGGCGCCATTTGCTGCGCCATCATATTATTAGTTGCCACGCACGGAGTGCACAAACATAGAGGTCACATTTCACTAGTAGTAGTTGTCGGCGCCATTTGCTGCGCCATCATATTATTAGTTGCCACGCACGGAGTGCACAAACACAGAGGTCACATTTCACTAGTAGTAGTTGTCGGCGCCATTTGCTGCGCCATCATATTATTGGTTGCCACGCACGGAGTGCACAAACATAGAGGTCACATTTCACTAGTAGTAGTTGTCGGCGCCATTTGCTGCGCCATCATATTATTAGTTGCCACGCACGGAGTGCACAAACACAGAGGTCACATTTCACTAGTAGTAGTTGTCGGCGCCATTTGCTGCGCCATCATATTATTAGTTGCCACGCACGGAGTGCACAAACACAGAGGTCACATTTCACTAGTAGTAGTTGTCGGCGCCATTTGCTGCGCCATCATATTATTAGTTGCCACGCACGGAGTGCACAAACACAGAGGTCACATTTCACTAGTAGTAGTTGTCGGCGCCATTTGCTGCGCCATCATATTATTAGTTGCCACGCACGGAGTGCACAAACACAGAGGTCACATTTCACTAGTAGTAGTTGTCGGCGCCATTTGCTGCGCCATCATATTATTAGTTGCCACGCACGGAGTGCACAAACAAAGAGGTCACATTTCACTAGTAGTAGTTGTCAGCGCCATTTGCTGCGCCATCATATTATTAGTTGCCACGCACGGAGTGCACAAACACAGAGGTCACATTTCACTAGTAGTAGTTGTCGGCGCCATTTGCTGCGCCATCATATTATTAGTTGCCACGTACGGAGTGCACAAACATAGAGGTCACATTTCACTAGTAGTAGTTGTCGGCGCTATTTGCTGCGCCATCATATTATTAGTTGCCACGCACGGAGTGCACAAACATAGAGGTCACATTTCACTAGTAGTAGTTGTCGGCGCCATTTGCTGCGCCATCATATTATTAGTTGCCACGCACGGAGTGCACAAACACAGAGGTCACATTTCACTAGTAGTAGTTGTCGGCGCCATTTGCTGCGCCATCATATTATTAGTTGCCACGCACGGAGTGCACAAACACAGAGGTCACATTTCACTAGTAGTAGTTGTCGGCGGCATTTGCTGCGCCATCATATTATTAGTTGCCACGCACGGAGTGCACAAACACAGAGGTCACATTTCACTAGTAGTAGTTGTCGGCGCCATTTGCTGCGCCATCATATTATTAGTTGCCACGCACGGAGTGCACAAACATAGAGGTCATATTTCACTAGTAGTAGTTGTCGGCGCCATTTGCTGCGCCATCATATTATTAGTTGCCACGCACGGAGTGCACAAACACAGAGGTCACATTTCACTAGTAGTAGTTGTCGGCGCCATTTGCTGCGCCATCATATTATTAGTTGCCACGTACGGAGTGCACAAACATAGAGGTCACATTTCACTAGTAGTAGTTGTCGGCGCCATTTGCTGCGCCATCATATTATTAGTTGCCACGCACGGAGTGCACAAACATAGAGGTCACATTTCACTAGTAGTAGTTGTCGGCGCCATTTGCTGCGCCATCATATTATTAGTTGCCACGCACGGAGTGCACAAACACAGAGGTCACATTTCACTAGTAGTAGTTGTCGGCGCCATTTGCTGCGCCATCATATTATTAGTTGCCACGCACGGAGTGCACAAACACAGAGGTCACATTTCACTAGTAGTAGTTGTCGGCGCCATTTGCTGCGCCATCATATTATTAGTTGCCACGCACGGAGTCCACAAACACAGAGGTCACATTTCACTAGTAGTAGTTGTCGGCGGCATTTGCTGCGCCATCATATTATTAGTTGCCACGCACGGAGTGCACAAACACAGAGGTCACATTTCACTAGTAGTAGTTGTCGGCGCCATTTGCTGCGCCATCATATTATTAGTTGCCACGCACGGAGTGCACAAACATAGAGGTCACATTTCACTAGTAGTAGTTGTCGGCGCCATTTGCTGCGCCATCATATTATTAGTTGCCACGCACGGAGTGCACAAACACAGAGGTCACATTTCACTAGTAGTAGTTGTCGGCGCCATTTGCTGCGCCATCATATTATTAGTTGCCACGCACGGAGTGCACAAACACAGAGGTCACATTTCACTAGTAGTAGTTGTCGGCGCCATTTGCTGCGCCATCATATTATTAGTTGCCACGCACGGAGTGCACAAACACAGAGGTCACATTTCACTAGTAGTAGTTGTCGGCGCCATTTGCTGCGCCATCATATTATTAGTTGCCACGCACGGAGTGCACAAACACAGAGGTCACATTTCACTAGTAGTAGTTGTCGGCGCCATTTGCTGCGCCATCATATTATTAGTTGCCACGCACGGAGTGCACAAACATATAGGTCACATTTCACTAGTAGTAGTTGTCGGCGCCATTTGCTGCGCCATCATATTATTAGTTGCCACGCACGGAGTGCACAAACATAGAGGTCACATTTCACTAGTAGTAGTTGTCGGCGCCATTTGCTGCGCCATCATATTATTAGTTGCCACGCACGGAGTGCACAAACATAAAGGTCACATTTCACTAGTAGTAGTTGTCGGCGCCATTTGCTGCGCCATCATATTATTAGTTGCCACGCACGGAGTGCACAAACATAGAGGTCACATTTCACTAGTAGTAGTTGTCGGCGCCATTTGCTGCGCCATCATATTATTAGTTGCCACGCACGGAGTGCACAAACATAAAGGTCACATTTCACTAGTAGTAGTTGTCGGCGCCATTTGCTGCGCCATCATATTATTAGTTGCCACGCACGGAGTGCACAAACATAGAGGTCACATTTTACTAGTAGTAGTTGTGGTAGTGTCCCTAAGGGTCTAGACAAAGTAACCTTCTATCAGAGATAACGATGCAAAGTCAAAAATGTGTTGACTTTTTGCAAGTCTTTGTAAAGTTAATACGAAATGCGTTTTTGTCTTTTTTTCTAACGACCTTTTCTAGGTCCTTTTTATGTAGACTATTTCAGAAGAAAGTTTCTATCCGAAACTGTCAAAGTCACACTGACAACTGACAGTTAGACAATTTGCGTTTTTGTACTCGACGGCCACAAGGTATATACGGTTATCTACAAAATCATGATTTTACAGGAGAGCGTTTTGAACGCAAAACTGTGATAATTAATAAAAGAATAACGCTATCTTCTCCTATTTTAAGGTAATGGTGACGGCCAATATTACTATAATATTTTTTTGTTCCAAAATACGGTACTTCGACACGTTGAGAAAAAAATGTTGTAGTTGTCTTTATATGTGACTCAATATCAGTTTAAGTTGAGAATTCTGAGTCTAATTATGTAAAAGAGTGAATTTCGTAAAAAGTGCAGTTGACTCTTTTTACTTTGCTGTCGTCGTACTTTCTACACGGAACGTCATTTTTGTCTATTCTTCCGTAGACAAAACGGTGCTCATGCTAAGCCTGCTGATGAACGATTTTTCTTCTGTTTTGTTACATAAAAAGGTTGTCAATGTATGGATAACTGTTTCGGGTATTGCAGGTGTCAAAGACGACAGTAACAATATTTTTTGTACTCCTTAAAATCGGTCTAATTGTCTTTAGTTACAAGCAGCATGCCACCTGCCTCATCGCAAATGATTTTATCTGGTTTTCATGAAAAGTTTTTCTATGCTTTGTTGATATAAATCTTGTTGATCTGTTGTCGTTGGCACGACGGTGTATTACATTTTGTTAGCATCGTCTCGGTGGCAGCAGAGGTCACTATGGCTGCATTTTTTGGGGCACAGAGGGCAGGATAGGAGGTTAGACATAGTTTGCGCCACATTCACACCCTGCTGCCGTACCGTTGAGATAGACCCACTTCGCGAGGCTTAAGATTCAAGATTCAAGATTATTTACATATTTGTGAAAACATGAGTATACATACAGAGCATGCAAGTTATTTAATTACATTATAGTTTTCAGATCAGTCATGTTTGGCCTTAGTGGCGTACAAATATTAAAATTACAGTAATAAAATTTATTGGATAAAGTATTAGATTACATAAAAACAAAATAGTAAATGTCAATTTTGAAAACAATTAAATTAGGTAAATATGTGGTCGTAGTTACGTAACAGTTATTAAATGTCAATTAAAATTATCATCATAGCAATAATGTTGCTTTATCTAGATTATGTCAAAGATGTATTGATATTATTGGTTACTACACGGTATTAGATGTTGCCATCATTAAGAAATTCTAGAATACTGTAGTATGCTTTCCCTTCTAGCAGTATCTTTAATTTATTTTTTAATTGACGGACATTAAGCTCCTTCCAACTATTTGGGAGTTTTTAACTATTTGGGAAAATTTTAATAATGGTTAGGGGCCATACAGAAAACACTCTGCTGTTTTCGATCTATGTAGACAGAGAATACTGTCATCGCGTCTACTATGGTTGCGATCGAAGTTGTAGTTGCATCTCTCCACTTGGGTTCAGAGACTTCCAAGTGGGTCACGGAAGGTTAAGGCGGGAAGATGACCCGCAGGATCCAAACTTCCGTGGTCCGTGCTTGGTGGTAGGTATTGAGCGAGTCAAATCACAATAAAAAGTTATTTATTCAAACTAGGCTAACAATCTACTTGATTGCCAGCCTAGTTTCGAACGTTAAAATTACATAAGACAATCCCCTAAAACGATTGCCCGCCCGCGCGCCCTTCCTTGTACTTTAGCTGGGAAGAAGGAGTGGCTCAAAAAACTCCTCAGCAGACAGCTGTCTGTTCAGTTAGAAAACTTGATTCTATACACTATTGTATATATGCAAAATAATTTACACTACGCAACACAAAAAATTAAATCAAATTTTGTGTCATAAATGTTTAAACCGGCCAAGTGCGTGTCGGATCACGCACATAAAGGGTTAGTTAGACGTGAATTTATCTAAAAAAAAAACTTAACAAAGTAGTTGAAAAACATGTTTTCCCGTCACAGTAAATTCTCCAACTGAAAATATAAGTTGGTCGACTATTACTCGTTACTTGTAAAGCCTACTTAAAATTAAAAGCAGTGCTTTTAATTTCGTTGTATATACTACTACTACTATGATTTTTTTCACATATCGAAAAACAACAATTTAGCTGACACTGACTACTAAAATAAGCACTTTAGAGCTAATATTAAGCAAACTGATCCCTGAATCGAAAAATGGTTTCCACACATCCGTAATATTTCTAAACGGCCTATCCAACGACACTGATAGGCTGATACGACCGACCGATAGACGAGAAACTTTTCTTTCCTTTTCGAATAAATTTCAAAATTTGTATCTTTATTTTTTTAGGTGTAGATAATAAAGAGTATTCTATTCTATTCTATTCTATTCTTGTAAAAGCATTACTTTGGGAAATCCATAAAAAAATGTTTTTTCAAGATTTTACATGACCACTTTGTCGGCGTGATTAACATATACCCAGTCTCCGAGCTAAGCCGGGGAAAGACAAACAGACAGACAGACGGGCATGGCGAAACTATAAGGGTTCCTTGTTGACTATGGAACCCTAAAAATCATCGAAAACTATAGGTACTCAAGCACAAATAAAAAACTTAAACCGTAAGCAGAACTTAATATCTAAATAAAAGCCTCCAGGCATAAAGGGCGTGCCCGCTTACACATGGTTATACTCGTATAAAGCTGTAATTCGAAGTCACAAATGATAAACTAGGACAATCGAAGTAAAATAAATAAATAGTTAATTTCTAATAACAATAACTGAACCATAGTCAGCAAGTTATCGTGTCGTAAACCAATCCGTAACCATTGAGAGTGCACTGTTTACGTCGTCAAAATCACGTCTACTTCTGTCTACTTTAAAAATAAGGGAGGTATCATCTGCAATCAGTACAACGTCATTAAATAGAATGGTAAGTCATTGATATACACTAAGAATAAGAATGAACCCAGTATTGAGTCTTGAGGCACACCTAAGTGAACTGTTAGCCCGGAAGGTTTCACACCATTAACATCTACTCATTGGAACTTATTATGTAAATAAGGATTTATTATTTTGAGAGGTTCGTTTTGGACACATTCATGACGTAGTTTACGCAAAAGCGTGTCATGGTGCACGCAATTAAAAGCTTTAGAGAGATCACAGAAAACTCCAGTAGCTTTTTGCGAGTTCTCCCATGCGTTAAATATGTGTTTCAGCAGAGCAACACCCGCATCTGTAGTCAAACGACCTTTTGTAAAGCCATATTGTTCAACATGAAGGAGGCTGTTTAGATTAAAATGTTTTAGCAACAACTTGAGTATTAACTTTTCAAATATTATGCTAAATGTAGGTAAGATAGAAATTGGCCTGAAATTTCCAACGTCATTTTTATTATCTGACTCAAATAAATGTGTGACTTTACTACTCTTCATGAGGTACCTAATGAAAAGTTCCTAAGTCAACACATTTATTAAAAGTAACAGCTAGATTGGGGGCTACGATGTCTATTATATTACTTAATAGTTTAATGGAGATGCCCCAGTAATCACCAGTGTGGCGTGTGTTAAAAACATTAACTACATCACGAGGTGTTATATGTTGGAAGCTAAATAAGCGACTTTTTAGGGATTAACTACTAAGCTAAAGGTTTCTTCTGGGACTGGCTTCTTAAATTCGTCCCGTCTAAAGCAATAAGGCAGAGGCATTCAATGAGTTTTTGCCTAAAACTCATTAGCAGCTTTATTAACTAATTTGTTGTCGGCCATAATCTCAAGTTATTTTTCTTGTTTAACCAACTTACCCGTTTCATTGTTAATAATTTTCAAGATGGAAGGATATTATCGTTGTTATAGTTGATGTAAATGGAAACCTGATATAGGCAGCTGCATGAGACTTCATATGACAAGTAGCCTTTCGGTCTGTGTTCAACGGACCGCACGGACTGCAATGGACCGCATTGATTGATTGATTTTAAAGTACTTATAAAAATAACATAAGATACTATAAATAAATATTATATTCTCAATCTAGGTCGCAACAGATCGTCGATAGCGATAACACCGCCCATTGTACAACGATGTATATTTTATGTTATTTCTGTATCGTCTGCTTATCATGTTTATGCAGTATATTGTAATATTAATGAACTGTGTTCTATTCAAATGTCTTATTATCGTTTGAGCAATGAGTTGTTACTCCTTGGAGGTTAGTTAACCTGGTACTGTAATCTTTTCTGACCGATTTGGGGATATATGAGTTTTAAATGAGGTTTTCAGAATATAATAACAAACTTACAAAAGACTTGCAAACGTTATACGAAACGAGTTCGAAAAGTTAGGTACCTATATTACAAATCAAAACGTTTCTTTACAAAAAAGTTCTCCAATTAATGTACCCTATTAATTATTATCATCATTATAAAATTATCGTATTGTTAGCATCATTGTAGTCATTAACATTGTTTTCAAATCTAAATGAACTGCTCGCCAGCACGCAGATAAACCCTGAGAGGTTTTCGTTGTGTGCCTAAAACCAAACTGTAAAAGTGTTTTGGAAATAAATATATAATAAAATAATATAGAATACGTGTGTGTGTGGTAATTTATTTTGATTCGCTCTGTGTGTATGCTTGCTAATTTAATAAGCGATTAGAAGGTATAGAAGGCAGGACGTTCACACTCTTCGAGCAACTTATAGATAGGTACATTTTGGTTGAATAAGGCATCCTTTCTATAGAACATCGAATTAGTAATTTGCATAACTCTAAAGTTGCGTTATTGTCCTTCCATACTGTTGGTAAGTACATGATGGAGTGCTTTCATCCTTATAGTAATTATTTTCGTTTTCTTTCTCTGTTTTGCACACTTTAAATTCATATCAGTTATGGATCCAACATCTGTGATGTAGGCATATAATATAAATAGAATACATAATGTAAAACAAAGTCTAATCTGCTAATACCTATTCTATTCTTGAAGTATATAGGCTCGTGCAGACTAGCGCGAAATTCGCCCCATTCAGCGGGAGCCTTAAATGTCTTTATAGACCTAGACAAAGAATTCAACCTTGGACACAATTTCAACTCTCCACGATCTTTCTTCACATCATCGCATCGTGTGGAAACTAAGCAGTACATACTGTAGTATCTAAAAAATCAATTACACATTCTAATTGAAAAACTAAAGCTGTATGAAACGTGAATGTTTCAACATTGTACATCTAAACAAACCATTACATGTGTGTCTGTGCACAGGGTGAGTTATGTGTGTGTGTTCTAAACAAACTGGCAGAGAATGTGTGTGCGTGCGATGGGACTATTGCGTGTGTGTGTGTGCCAGTGCAGCTCAGCTGTTGTTTGTTGGGTATCGGTAGGCCTCGAGTGCGGGGTCGACGAACTGGACATAGAGTATGAAGTGCAGAGTGGCTGCGGGGGCCGTAGCGGCTTTAGGGCGTGTCCCACAATACTTTAGCAAGTGAAACTTCAGGAAAGTCAGCTAGAACAGATGAAATTGACATTGAAACAAACATTGATAGGTTTATATTCCATAATTTTTAAGAATAGGACTGTCCATAAGACCTAGATAATTAATGATTAAATGAAATTATGTTTATAAAGAAAGCTTTCTTCTTCCCTTCATTTATTTAACATGAAACAAGAGTGATGCTTTGAAATTGATTAGTTTGATTGATACACTAATCCAAAAGCTTGAACGAAGTACGTTACGTGAGAGATTAGCGCACTTATTTTAAGAACTTGTATAAATGGTTTGCGGTGAGACAAAGGATTAAGGCTTTGTCTCACACCAAATCATCTATGACCCCGTAGGCACAAAAATAACAACCTACCTTCACCCTTCTCATAGTCCCCACTCTATGCCCCCCTAGCAACAGCAGCTACACGAGCTAGCGTCGATAGTTGCGCAACTGGCAAGTAGGCTGGAGTCGCTCAAGGCTCAGCCGAACGTAAACAAGGCATTGTGTGCCAGTCCGGGCCGCCACTAGCGCGTTCAAACGGGCCTCCAGTCTTATAGACAACCTTCATCGTTTTGGGATTTTATTAGTAGCTAGTCGCAATTGGGTTAAATACCTGTTTGCTAGTTGGTGTATTTGTGGTTGATTGTATAATTATGGCTGCTATAATGGTTGCAATTTTCTGGAGTAATCAAATTATGGCAATTATTGTTTCGAAATATCATAGTCGCTAAGCTTGCGCTGTGATTTTATTTAATAATTTGTTTCAAAACAAGATCTACGATAGAAACATTATTCAGATACAACATGTTGGGCTTAAGGCTTCCCTTCCTGTTATATATAGGCTTTAGTTAACAAGTTTTCCACTCCCAGATCCTCTTTTGATCAACTTTCGTGGGTTTCAAGACAAACTAATTTCCCGAAACATGCCGAATTGTTTTGTTGCTTGTTTTCTTTTTTCTTGTTTGTTGCTGGCTTGAGATGTACTGATTTAGTGATGGAGTTTGTGAGGTATTCACCTCTAATCAAACTTGCTCAAAGATAAATTAGCTATAAATCGGTGGGTACATAGCCATTTTTGTTCGTAATTATCGACATAAATATTATCTGTTATTGCTCAGTTGCTATCTCTAATCAACTTGATAGATCATTGTACTACTTAGATTAAACTTCAGTTATCTGTAAACAATAGTTAGTAGGTCCCATTTGTTTCTAACCAACTACATATTTGGAGTACAACGCTTCAAGCAGTTAACCCGTATTACTTCGGCAGTGCTGCCAACCTGACGGGAATAATAAGTAGTTTCATACACAATGTTGTTTTGTAGAGTTGGTAGCCTTTTAATGAATTCTACAGGCATGGTCAGTTCGAGTGTGTTGTTTTGTGGATGTCATTACAAAAGATTGAATTCTCGTCAAGTATAAAAAAAATACTATGATTACTTATTGTAAGATACACAATTTTAATATTTCCTCTTTGGAGGCTCGCGCATACTGGGCGATATACACTTATATAAAAAGAAAAGTGTATTTCTTTGTTTTTCGACCCAAAATTATAACCTAGCTTTTAACATGCCATGTTCCTAATTATTCATCTGTTGACCTTAAATACTTGGACTACAAGTTTACAAATAACTCCCAGTGGATGAATCCCTAAAAAATAAATAAAAGCTTAAACAATACAATACCTAGTCAACCATTTTCATTCAAACACGCAAATTCACAATAACAATAATAACTACGTATTTTTATCCATCGAACGCCATCAAAGTAATATCAATACCGGTTAATAGTCCACAATACCGGTTAATAGGCTGCAATAACCGTAAAGATCACCCTTTTATGCCGGTAATAGGCCAGTAACTGCAGTGTACCGCATTACATTACGGCTTCTATCTGTAGACGCTGTTTTATGAACTCGTGTTTGGATATTATTGAAAGTTGATGTATTTGTATAGGTAGAATTGGAGCAGAAGATTATGTGAGTAAGATTCAGAAAATATTAATAGCAAAGAGAATGCTCAAAATACTCTACTGTAGTGGTGATGGTAAGTACTTGAGTAATCGCCGGGAGGACACGGTGGAGCATACGGTGGAGGTCTGCCCGGCTTGGGCAGAGCACCGCCGTGTCCTCGTGGAGATCTCTCGCGTCCGGCCCTGGTTCAGGCCATGGTACGGAGCGAGAGGACATGGGCAGCCGTCACCTCCTTCTGCGAAGCAGTAACCTAGCCGCCGCAGGAGACGCCCTGGGCGTCGGGAATCCCGGGCGGATTTCCGGCCATCGTAGGCGCGGGCTTGCGGACGGTGAGCAATGGGTAGCTCACCGTCCGGTAAGGACCAGGCCCGGGTCGAAGGCGCGTTGTATTCCACGCGCGCCTCAAAGAGATGTCGTCAGCACAAGTGTAGGGGTCCACTAGGGCCGATGCCTGCCGGGTTCGTGGGAAGGTACTAAAGGGTTACCGAGGCCCCTGGCAACACAGACAACGGAAGGAATACGGGTGGGTTTTAGTCAGTAAGAGTCTGACACACCCTCCCGCTCCGCCCAGAGCGGGAGAAGTTATTTGATGATTTACCACACAAAATAAAAAAAAAGTACTTGAGTAATAATCAGTCATTCTTCTTCTTCGTCTTCATTTTTAAATAAGGCACTTAATTCTCGTACCGCACCACACGACCCAAGTGTTCATCTAGTTTTGAAAATATTTTGCAAGTAAAAGTATTAAAACGAATTTACAGAATAAACATCATGTAGATATTTATTCTGTAAATTAGTAACGAAAAGTAGTAGGGAAGTGTAAAATTAGTAGAAACGCTGGATGGACTGTGTGAAGGATGATATGGCTAGAAAGGGGGGACTATCGAGATGACAACTATATATATGGAAGAAAGGGACATGTTGCGCCGACCACAAATAAATTGGGATAAGGGCAGGAGAATGTTGATGTGGGTACCATTTAGGAAGAGAAGAAATAAATAAACAATTTTTCTGGCCAAAAATAGTAGGTTCCGAACCGAATGAGAGGAATTGCTTAACAACAACCTAGGGACACAAAGTCTTTGGTGGTAGACCTTGGTAATTACAGCATAGTCTACGACAAAGGCCCATGAACTATGATAGCCTCGTAGCCATTCTACAGGGTCCAATAGGCTAGCGAGACTCCGCAGACGAGATGAGTATCGATATCTAAACACTATAAAACATAGAAAAAAAGGGGTCTGGGGGTCTGGGGTCAATGACCACTGGCCGAAGTGACTTTACTAAAGTTACTTGAAATAATTAAGAAAAACTGTTTTTTTTTGTTTTTTCGTGTTTAGATATCAATACCCATTACGTCTGTGAAATTTAAACAAAAAAGAACTGATTTTGAAAGTGATATTTCCTTCCTTTTTATCCTTATATTTAAATAAATATTAATTCCACAGTTTTCGCTATTGCACCTACCACTGTTTGTCTCTACATCACCCAAAGGTTGACTGGTAGAAAATACCTACGGCATTAAGTCCGCTTCTGTACATTTGTGTGCTTAAAGTATTAAATAAATAATAAATAGATATTTCAAGTAACTATAGTCGTTGACCCCAAACAAAAACAATTAACCAGTTTCTGTTTTGTTTCATCGTATAAAGATACCCATGACGTCGGCGGAGTTACGCTAGCTAATTAAATTTGACCGTGTATACACATTTGGCTATAAAAGTACCATCAATTAGTGCCTACTCATAATATTTATATTTTTAATCAGGGGGTCATATGCGGCGCGGGCGCAGGGCGCAGATAAGCGTGACCCGCGGTCCGCGACGATGCGCGACTTCTCACCTCTGGTCGCGCGATATCGCGGCTAATAATGTTACTGTACTTTCAATGTTAATTGTGTATTATTTTTATAAAATAATGGTTGTACTTCCGGAGCTATAATTATACATTATGGCATTGTTTTGTATCGGTTAGTAAGCGATTGTTATGAAATGTATTGTTAGGTCGGTACTATTTTTAACAAGTACATATGACTCTATTCTGTAAAATAAGAAAACGTCAAATGAGTGTTCTGCCAGTAGCCAGTACTTATCCACCTCCGGATAAGTTAACATCTTGCTGATAATACAAATACAAATAATTTATTTTCTTTCACAAGTTACGTACGAGTACTACATCTAGTGGTTAAAGTGACCTTTCAGACAAAAATTGCATGCGTTAGGACACTTCGCTCTTCCGAAGCTTAAAGTTACGTGGTGTGCCAACAATTTTAAATATCCTTATTTTAAGCAAACAATTCAAAGTCATTTTACGAAAAGAAAAAGATGTAAATGAGATAAGTGAGTAGGGTGTATGTGTGTGAGTGTGGAGTGTATGTGTTTGGTGAGTGGGTGTTCGTGTGCCGCAAGAGGGCCTCGGTGTCCTCATATAATAAGTATTTCAATCAATTTAGTTATAAGTTTCCAATAATTTCTGTTGCATTTTGTATAAAGGCTCCTACATACTGGCGCGACTTGTCGCGCGACGCGTCGCGACACAAAGGCACCGCTTGTAGCGCTACACGCGGTGTCTTTGTGTCGCGTCCCGTCGCGCGACAAGTCGCGCCAGTATGTAGGAGCCTTTAATCTGGTAGACAGTACAAGTAGCAGTCCGGAGTTTGGATATGTACCCGGTTTATAGCAATAGGCTCGCCCCTTATTACATGGGATTTAAACATAACCTCCCACGAGGTGAACCGATGACCTTGTGCACGCCGCAGGAATCCGCTGGATGCGGGAAGCACAGAACCCAGGTCCATCAGTGGACGTCTTTCGGCTGAAATGATGAAACATAACTGAATATTGTAAATGTATCTGTTACTATAGGTAGAACTCTGCCTGACACTTTGAGGATTATAGGCGCGATGTTATATGTGTGTGTGTGTGTATAGAAGAAGTAGTCTACTACTTATTCTATAACAGATTTAAAAATCACTAAAATCATATCAGATATCTATATCTGATATGATTTTAATGACTTTTAAATCTGTTATTATACCCTCTTAAAATTCAAGTTAGCTATGCAAGATAAATGTATGCTAAACTAGAACGTAAACACAGAAATTGTATATGTGAATATTTAAGTATTGTAATAAAATACTTTATGAAATAAATTCAGGAAGTAATGTCTACTCAAAGCATCAAACACGATATTCATTTCAAACTGCTTATGTATTTTCATGTTATTTTTTGTATGAACAGACTGTTCTATTACCTATCTATAATTTTTATGTTGTTTTTTTTTTCAAATATTCATCTTTTCGTTACTAAAAATAAATATTCCCCATGAAACCGAACGGCCGAGCGCGACGTACACTTGGGTCAACGGTGATTACTGGACTCTTAACCTTAAAAACACTTCAATTTACGAACTTAAACTGATTACCACTACAGTAATTATAAACTAGTCACACCTTATTCCCTCACGTTCACACATAAACAAAAAGAGCGAATACCTCACAGAAGTAGTAAACTAACAAACAGTATGATACGAATGTCGTGAGCATTGTTTTTTTATGTGCTGCCTACTGCCACTGGGCCACAAATCACGGCGGTAACGTTTTCATTTCGTTCGTGTTTCCACGCACCAGCGTCTTAATCGAATACAATGTTCTTTGTAAGCGATGGTTGTTGTTTTTAGTTGATTTTTCGGTAATCGACTAAAATAATAAGTCTACGATAAGTTTTGCTCACACTTAGGGCTAGGATGCATCTGAAGTACCTATCACGAATTCACGGCTAAAAACAATTTTGTTTATTTCTATCAACCTTCTCAGCTCTACAAATAATCCCATTTAGGCGATTTTCAATTGAGGACAGTTTGTTTTGACATCGCTACGACACGGGTTCTCCTATAAATAGGTATATCTTTACGTTATTAAAATTATCAGCGACAAATATAGACCAATCGATTCACTTAAAGGTCATGTCGTTCCCTCTGAAGGCAAAAGTGTCTATTGTTACCTTTATAGAGATATTTTTACTCTGTTATAAAAATATATGTTATTTATGGTCGTTAGGGATGCGTGTGTCGTGCGTCTATGCAGCCGTGGCCTTAAAGTTAATTTATGAGTGCTTCTACGGGTTTTAGTGGCACGTTAGGGCGCGCCCTTATGAGTAGGTGTTACGTACGTTGATGATCTCTCCCTAGGAATAGAGGGGTGATTCATGTTTTCGAAAAGTCTTTTAATTATATATTAACAGTTTATGAATGTGGCATAGTAATATGTCTGTAGTAACATAGTTTGTAAGATATTTTTTGTAACTAACAATTATGGAATTTGTCTGAATAAATAAATAAATTATATTTATTATAATTATAGTATTTTTAGGAGGTTCACTAGTGTGGTTCCTAATGAAAATTGGCCAGTGCAAAACATGGTGATTATTCTTTTTTTTTAAGTTTATCTAAAAGTGGATGTTAACGTAAGTCGATACTGCAAGGTACCGATGACAGGTTGGCTCGTTAAATTATTGAGAATGCTAAATCGCCAACCCGCTGAAAAACCACACTAATATTTATTTAAATTTAAATCGTCAAAAAATCGTTTGATGTACTATATCCCAGATATAAATCGATATTCGTTGACTAAACGCGCACAAGTTCTTACGGCCGATATTCAAAGCGCTGCGCTGCGCTGGTTACTTTTACGATCTCCGAAACGTCAACTGATTGGTAATTTACTGGTAACCACAAACTTTGCTGTTTACAAACTGGTACACAGGTGATATTGACCCTTAAAGCTTGGCAATAAGGTAGGGAATTCGACGTTGGTCTATTTTTGGATAGTTTTTGAAGCAAATTGAGCCCGCCCTAGGGAAATGAGTTTAGATAGAATATAAAAAAAGATAAAGTTGTAAGATAAAGTCGTGAAAGTAAGGGGTGGGCACACGATGGAGCGATAAGCGTGTCGCTCGTGATAACGTGTTACCTACCTGTTCATTATTGTTTGTGTGTTTATGAATATTAAATAGGTTGTATTGTTATTTGAAACAGGCACGAGGGTGTCCGTTGTGTGTAGCTGGTTTATTTAGTTCCGAGGAAATGTCGGAAATAAGACTATTTATAAACTGGTGCTGTTGTTTTAAATCGAAAAATAAATAATAATAATCATTTATTGTTCCAAAAACAGTTTTACAGATATTTTTCCACCCGTTATGGATAAGTAAAACCTGTGCAATACAATGAAGTACACTTTAGTGAAAAAAAACATCTGTATCCTTCAACTATTTAGATAGGGCAATGGATACAGCATCACCTGTCTCCTGCCGGCAACAGGCTGGCCGTTCTAATCAGTCTTCTAAGCATGGTGATTCTGGCAAAACACCTCTGTAATTGGTAGGCTCACATTTCGCTCACCTGCTGTTATGATTTCAGTGTTGTTATGTGTTAAGATAAGTCTAGGAGATATTCAAGTTTATGCTTGTGTCGGTAGGAGTTTTAGAAGAATAATTAATTCTGTGGTAAAAATATGAGCAAATCAACGGTGTTTTTGTGAGGTAGGCACTTATAAGCAGTGATAGGAATAGGTAGTGCCTATTTGCCTAAACTTCGAAGAACAGAGACAAGAAACGGAGACTTCCTTAGGACTGACTTTTTTTCAGAGACATCTGTCCCGAAATTTCGAGACAACACATAAAGACCTTTAAAAAAAATGTTATTTGGAATAAGTAATTCGTCTATATTTACCTAAAGTTTGCGACTAGATATATCATAATAAATAACATACACAGTCGTTACAACCATAAAATTTTCTGAATTTTTTTTTGGAGAACATTTTGTAAATGACTTGTTGATCGTAATACACAATGAATCACAATGTTTGAATAAGAAGCCGTACACGTTTCGAAGTAAATATCTTCTTTCTAGCTCACTCTCGGCTACGTTTAATGAGATTTCTAAAGTTCAAGTGTAAAAAAGGCATTATATGTAGCACATAATAATTATGATTTAAAAGAGTGTCCATGGAGTTTCTTGCACGTTCTTCTCCATAGAGACCTACTCTTTGGAACATGCAATTTAGCTTCACTTTTCTTGGACTGACCGACATTTGACTATTCAAAAGTGCCCGTAAATGGTCTATTTGAAATAAATGCTTTGATTTTGATTTTATCGGTATTTAAAATAAATAAATAATTCATTTATTTGCCAGAATGTAGGTATACAAAGTGGTATGATCTTAATATTAATGAGGTCCCTTTACATTCTACCGTTATACATGATGTGCAAATATTTAGTTACAAATGAAAATACAAATACCTTTTTTTCTTTCATCTTAATGAAATATATTTCTAAACTATATTTAAAAATGTGCATGATATTAAAATAATTGCATAATAATGGTATCACATTATCACATTTTACGGCAGCGCGTTTCGTTATCTATTCTTAGAAATTACAAAAGGTAACCGCCATGGTCGCATACCTGTGCGGCGCGGGGAGGGTCTACATACCCCCTCCCCCCCTACTCCTTACCGCCCCGCGTGCGCGCAGGTTACCTTCACTTCAATCCTGTACTTCGGTTTGTTAAGTGCGCATCTTCCTGTATTGTTTTTGTGAATATTGTTTTTCACCCTCGCTCGTTTTTTGGTTCATTGGATCTTCTTAATACGACTACTTTGGCTTGAATTTATGGATTACGATTTGCTGCAATAACATTGTTCCTGTCTGTCTACATCAAATAATACGGTAAGTCAACATTTATTACTTTTTAATGTTTTGGCTAAAGTTATTTATTTTATTTCTTGTAGGGAAACAAACAGTAAGTTAGATATAAAGAAGAACATTAATGTATATATTATTTTATCTTAAACTAGCAATTTGACAGTCTAGATTGATATGCAATTGTATGAACTTGATATTTTTAGTGGAGTTTTTAAGATAATTATTGTGTATGAAACGTAGTTAAAGAAAAAAAACATACGCATTTAACTTTTGGTTCAAATATAAAAGTGAACTTCAATACTACCAAGCATAGTAATGTTATATCTTTGGTGTCATAAAGAATTGCTAAGGTGGACGAATTCTATCAAAATATATTATTTTTCTGGCCGGTTCTTTTAATATTTGAACCAAAAAGGAATATGTCTTTTGCGCATTGACTAAAAAACGAAAAAAAAAATTCAATAACCGTTTTTCTTTATTAGAGCGTAAAATGAAAGAATAAAATCATTAAATCGATACAATCGATGCACCTAGCTGGAATGCGCGCACCTCTCCCGCTTTCCTTTCCACCTCCCTGTATCTATAAAGGTTCGTTATTCCTTTTGAGGCATGGAAAACTTAAAATTTTATTTTATTTTAGGTACTTGCCATCGTACATCTTTTTGGAGACCAGTAAGATTGGAGATGGCGAAAAAGCCTAAGAAAGCAACAGTACAAAGTTGGATTGGACTTCATCCTGAATTATATTACGACACGGCCAGTAATTTGATTTACTGTTCTAAGTGCGAGAGCAGTATAACAGCTAAACTTAGTAGTGTCAAGAGGCACGTTAAAGGTCCGAAACACAAAGGGACAAGTAAAAAACCAAATGAAGAATTTTATTTGGACCTAGTACAATTTCTCATATTATGTAATATACCTTGGATTCAAGTAAACAACCCCGCTTTCAAAAAATTCTTCCATAAATATATTCGCTGCAATTGTACAAATCGACCAAAGCTTCCTGAGCAATCATTGCTGAGAAAAGTTCATTTAGATAAGATTTTTAAAACTAAAATTGACTCGATTTATGAACAAATTGCAAATCAAAAGCTGTGGGTATCTTTAGACGAGACAACTGATTTTTTAGGCAGATACATGGTACATTTACTTGTAAAACCTTTAAATGCAATCACACAAAAACCATTTTTAGTTGCTTGCAAAGTACTAGAAATTGTTAATGGGAGCACAATTGCCCAATTTGTAATAGACTGTTTTAAAAATATGTGGTGCGATTTGTATGAATCCAAAGTAGGAGACGTTGCTGTATTATGCACTGATAGTGTAGCATATATGCTAAAAGCGGGACGTGTGCTGAAAAATTATTTGCCCAACATGATACACGTCACTTGCTTAGCACATGCACTGAATCTCGTGGCAGAAAAAATACGATACGAATACTCAGATGTAGATGAATTAATTACAAACGTAAAAAAAATATTTTTAAAATGACCTAATAGAGTGCGCTTGTTAAAAAAAACCTTTCCCCACATGCCGCTTCCTCCAGAACCCGTTATTACAAGATGGCAGGGCCGGATTTAGGGCAGGGCAACAGGGGCACTGGCCCCGGGCCTCCACAAAGAAGGGGCCTCCACAATTAGATTTTTCATTGATTTTTATATGAATAAAATACTTCGTTTGTGTCCTTCAAAAAAAAAAGAGTCCACAATCATAACTTCGTAAGGTTCCTTCTTTGAATTGTTTTTTTTTTATCGGTTTCACAAATTTTTCGGGGCCTCCACTTCTTGGTTGCCCCAGGGCCGCCACAACTTTAAATCCGACCCTGCAAGATGGGGTACTTGGTTGGAGGCAGTGTCATATTATGCAAAATATTATGATCAAATTAAAACAATTGTAAATCTTTTAAGAAGTTCCGACGCGCTATCTATTAGGTGTGCCAAAAATGTTCTTCAAAAGGAAAACTTGAAATCGGACTTGGACTACATTGAGGAATATTTTAAAGATATACAAATTGGATTAAAGGAATTACAAAAATCGAATTTAACTCTAACGGAATCCTTTGAAATATTTGATCACGTGAGAACTGTGCTTAGCTGGTGTTCATCTGAGCTTATAAAAAATAAACTCGTAAATGTCATGGACAGAAATCCCGGTTTAGATAAAATTAGAGACATATGTGAAGCGATAACAGCAGGAAAGGATAAGCGATCATACTATATGTACGCGCCTTTAACCTCAGTTGATGTTGAAAGGTCATTTTCAACTTATAAATGGATTCTTAACATAAAAAGAAATCGCCTGACAGTTGAAAATATAGAAAAAATTATGATTGTATATTTTAACTTAGATGACTCATCTGACAAAGAAAATTTCGGTTCTGATACTGAACTTGACGAATCGAATCACGATGATTAAATTAAAATCGTTCTTTATTTTTTATGGTATTTGTAACACAAATAAAGATTTTTGATGCATCAAGTTCTTTATCAAAACCGAACAGTTAGTAGTTCAGTATTAAAACTGATTGTCCTAAATGCTTCAAATATTAATTTGTAAACTTCAAAGGTTAATTTGTACTTTGATTTGAGTAAAAATTGCATCCCTCAACGTCAGTAAAATAAATATGACATACATATTTAAAGATAGATAAACATAAATTTGTTTCTTAAATCTTTCCTTCTGTACATTTTGTTTCATGGTTTCCAATTACGTCATATTTTAAAATAATATAAATATACATATATTTGTTACAACAATATTCTGTGTTTTATTTTTCCTTTAGAGCCCATTAATTATTTAATGAACCTAGAGCGATATCGACCGGCGATTTTTGAGCATTTTTTCTTTCGTTTTTTTTTTGCATAGAAATCTCCAAAAATCGCCAGACAATATCGGTGGTGTGAAAGGACCCTTACGTTTTTTTTTTTAACTAGTTAATGCCCGCGGCTTTTCCCGCGTGTACTATTGTTTTTGTATCCCATGGGAACTATACTTTTTTTTTTAATAGGAAGTAGCATATGTGCTATTCCACACCTTAATCTATATCACTACCAAAATCAGCATTTTCAGTGGCATTGAGTAATGGACATCCATACAAACTATCACATTTATAGACAAACTTTAGATAAATATAGACGAATTACTTATTCCAAATAACACATTTTTTTAAATGTATTTAAGTGTTGTCTCGAAATTTCGAGACAGATGTGCCGGAAATAATTTAGTCCTAAGGAAGTCTCCGTTTCTTGTCTCTGTTCTTCGAAGTTTAAGCTAATAGGCACTACCTATTCCTATCACTGCTTATAAGTATAGCAGATGTCCTCTAAAGTTGATTATAAAACATCAATGTTGGCGCCTTGACTTCTTAGTGGAACAACAAATACGTATCTGCACGTAGTTTCAATTAGTAGGTACTTGTGTATTAATTGGTACCACGTGGTGATAATACCATATATCACATACACACAAGTACTCTGATACTCTAATACTCTGATACTCTGGATCTTAACAGTGTGAGTGTGAGCTGCATTATAATGTGATGTGGTGAGCAAGAGTTGCCTACGTGTGTTAGCTAGGAGAAGAAATAAGAGTAGATGGGTAAAGGTTCGCGCAGACAGGTGCGATATCGCGGGTGTGACAGGCAAGGTGACACGTTCCATGAAGTTTTCATAGAAATTGTACTGCTAGTGTTACGTCGCGCCTGTCTGCCTTTAATCTATACTAATATTATAAAGTAAAATTTGTTTGTTTGTTTGTTTGTATGTAGGGGGTAATCTCTAGAACTACTAAGTCGGATTTGAAAAATTCTTTAGCTATTTAACATCACGCTACGACGCGGCGACGGAGCGAAGTGATAGCGCGGGCGGGCGATGCGATGCGACGCAGTCGGTCGGGGGAACAAACAATTTCACGTGGAAGAAGTCACGGGCAGAAGCCAGTTAATAATCAGGCAGTTAAAAACGTTAAACAAATACATATTTGTTTGCATAAATTTGAGTTTAGAATTTAGAGAACTATTCGAGAAAAAGAAAATTGTGGTGACATCGATACTTCAAAACACTGTTTTGTTAAGAACTCAGACTTGATTTGTCATTACTTCATTTGTACATATTCTTGAATGGTTTAAAAGCTTCGGTGACAATAGTATAAATTCATACAGTTTAACTTTATCTGATTTTAACCAAATTGCTCGTGTACTGAGTGTGTGAGCAATTACAAAGATTAGGCAATCTTTGTGATCGCTCTAGCAGCGAGCGAGCGTGCCTAGTGCATGAAAAGTTATTACACTTTCAACAATAATGACAGTTGTGACATAGTGCGTAGACAGCGCGTGTGTGGCGGGGCCACGCTACTGCTGGAAACAATAATGACAGTTGTGACATAGTGCGTAGACAGCGCGTGTGTGGCGGGGCCACGCTACTGCTGGAAACAATAATGACAGTTGTGACATAGTGCGTAGACAGCGCGTGTGTGGCGGGGCCACGCTACTGCTGGAAACAATAATGACAGTTGTGACATAGTGCGTAGACAGCGCGTGTGTGGCGGGGCCACGCTACTGCTGGAAACAATAATGACAGTTGTGACATAGTGCGTAGACAGCGCGTGTGTGGCGGGGCCACGCTACTGCTGGAAACAATAATGACAGTTGTGACATAGTGCGTAGACAGCGCGTGTGTGGCGGGGCCACGCTACTGCTGGAAACAATAATGACAGTTGTGACATAGTGCGTAGACAGCGCGTGTGTGGCGGGGCCACGCTACTGCTGGAAACAATAATGACAGTTGTGACATAGTGCGTAGACAGCGCGTGTGTGGCGGGGCCACGCTACTGCTGGAAACAATAATGACAGTTGTGACATAGTGCGTAGACAGCGCGTGTGTGGCGGGGCCACGCTACTGCTGGAAACAATAATGACAGTTGTGACATAGTGCGTAGACAGCGCGTGTGTGGCGGGGCCACGCTACTGCTGGAAACAATAATGACAGTTGTGACATAGTGCGTAGACAGCGCGTGTGTGGCGGGGCCACGCTACTGCTGGAAACAATAATGACAGTTGTGACATAGTGCGTAGACAGCGCGTGTGTGGCGGGGCCACGCTACTGCTGGAAACAATAATGACAGTTGTGACATAGTGCGTAGACAGCGCGTGTGTGGCGGGGCCACGCTACTGCTGGAAACAATAATGACAGTTGTGACATAGTGCGTAGACAGCGCGTGTGTGGCGGGGCCACGCTACTGCTGGAAACAATAATGACAGTTGTGACATAGTGCGTAGACAGCGCGTGTGTGGCGGGGCCACGCTACTGCTGGAAACAATAATGACAGTTGTGACATAGTGCGTAGACAGCGCGTGTGTGGCGGGGCCACGCTACTGCTGGAAACAATAATGACAGTTGTGACATAGTGCGTAGACAGCGCGTGTGTGGCGGGGCCACGCTACTGCTGGAAACAATAATGACAGTTGTGACATAGTGCGTAGACAGCGCGTGTGTGGCGGGGCCACGCTACTGCTGGAAACAATAATGACAGTTGTGACATAGTGCGTAGACAGCGCGTGTGTGGCGGGGCCACGCTACTGCTGGAAACAATAATGACAGTTGTGACATAGTGCGTAGACAGCGCGTGTGTGGCGGGGCCACGCTACTGCTGGAAACAATAATGACAGTTGTGACATAGTGCGTAGACAGCGCGTGTGTGGCGGGGCCACGCTACTGCTGGAAACAATAATGACAGTTGTGACATAGTGCGTAGACAGCGCGTGTGTGGCGGGGCCACGCTACTGCTGGAAACAATAATGACAGTTGTGACATAGTGCGTAGACAGCGCGTGTGTGGCGGGGCCACGCTACTGCTGGAAACAATAATGACAGTTGTGACATAGTGCGTAGACAGCGCGTGTATGGCGGGGCCACGCTACTGCTGGAAACAATAATGACAGTTGTGACATAGTGCGTAGACAGCGCGTGTGTGGCGGGGCCACGCTACTGCTGGAAACAATAATGACAGTTGTGACATAGTGCGTAGACAGCGCGTGTGTGGCGGGGCCACGCTACTGCTGGAAACAATAATGACAGTTGTGACATAGTGCGTAGACAGCGCGTGTATGGCGGGGCCACGCTACTGCTGGAAACAATAATGACAGTTGTGACATAGTGCGTAGACAGCGCGTGTGTGGCGGGGCCACGCTACTGCTGGAAACAATAATGACAGTTGTGACATAGTGCGTAGACAGCGCGTGTGTGGCGGGGCCACGCTACTGCTGGAAACAATAATGACAGTTGTGACATAGTGCGTAGACAGCGCGTGTGTGGCGGGGCCACGCTACTGCTGGAAACAATAATGACAGTTGTGACATAGTGCGTAGACAGCGCGTGTGTGGCGGGGCCACGCTACTGCTGGAAACAATAATGACAGTTGTGACATAGTGCGTAGACAGCGCGTGTGTGGCGGGGCCACGCTACTGCTGGAAACAATAATGACAGTTGTGACATAGTGCGTAGACAGCGCGTGTGTGGCGGGGCCACGCTACTGCTGGAAACAATAATGACAGTTGTGACATAGTGCGTAGACAGCGCGTGTGTGGCGGGGCCACGCTACTGCTGGAAACAATAATGACAGTTGTGACATAGTGCGTAGACAGCGCGTGTGTGGCGGGGCCACGCTACTGCTGGAAACAATAATGACAGTTGTGACATAGTGCGTAGACAGCGCGTGTATGGCGGGGCCACGCTACTGCTGGAAACAATAATGACAGTTGTGACATAGTGCGTAGACAGCGCGTGTGTGGCGGGGCCACGCTACTGCTGGAAACAATAATGACAGTTGTGACATAGTGCGTAGACAGCGCGTGTGTGGCGGGGCCACGCTACTGCTGGAAACAATAATGACAGTTGTGACATAGTGCGTAGACAGCGCGTGTATGGCGGGGCCACGCTACTGCTGGAAACAATAATGACAGTTGTGACATAGTGCGTAGACAGCGCGTGTGTGGCGGGGCCACGCTACTGCTGGAAACAATAATGACAGTTGTGACATAGTGCGTAGACAGCACGTGTGTGGCGGGGCCACGCTACTGCTGGAAACAATAATGACAGTTGTGACATAGTGCGTAGACAGCGCGTGTGTGGCGGGGCCACGCTACTGCTGGAAACAATAATGACAGTTGTGACATAGTGCGTAGACAGCGCGTGTGTGGCGGGGCCACGCTACTGCTGGAAACAATAATGACAGTTGTGACATAGTGCGTAGACAGCGCGTGTGTGGCGGGGCCACGCTACTGCTGGAAACAATAATGACAGTTGTGACATAGTGCGTAGACAGCGCGTGTGTGGCGGGGCCACGCTACTGCTGGAAACAATAATGACAGTTGTGACATAGTGCGTAGACAGCGCGTGTGTGGCGGGGCCACGCTACTGCTGGAAACAATAATGACAGTTGTGACATAGTGCGTAGACAGCGCGTGTGTGGCGGGGCCACGCTACTGCTGGAAACAATAATGACAGTTGTGACATAGTGCGTAGACAGCGCGTGTGTGGCGGGGCCACGCTACTGCTGGAAACAATAATGACAGTTGTGACATAGTGCGTAGACAGCGCGTGTGTGGCGGGGCCACGCTACTGCTGGAAACAATAATGACAGTTGTGACATAGTGCGTAGACAGCGCGTGTGTGGCGGGGCCACGCTACTGCTGGAAACAATAATGACAGTTGTGACATAGTGCGTAGACAGCGCGTGTGTGGCGGGGCCACGCTACTGCTGGAAACAATAATGACAGTTGTGACATAGTGCGTAGACAGCGCGTGTGTGGCGGGGCCACGCTACTGCTGGAAACAATAATGACAGTTGTGACATAGTGCGTAGACAGCGCGTGTGTGGCGGGGCCACGCTACTGCTGGAAACAATAATGACAGTTGTGACATAGTGCGTAGACAGCGCGTGTGTGGCGGGGCCACGCTACTGCTGGAAACAATAATGACAGTTGTGACATAGTGCGTAGACAGCGCGTGTGTGGCGGGGCCACGCTACTGCTGGAAACAATAATGACAGTTGTGACATAGTGCGTAGACAGCGCGTGTGTGGCGGGGCCACGCTACTGCTGGAAACAATAATGACAGTTGTGACATAGTGCGTAGACAGCGCGTGTGTGGCGGGGCCACGCTACTGCTGGAAACAATAATGACAGTTGTGACATAGTGCGTAGACAGCGCGTGTGTGGCGGGGCCACGCTACTGCTGGAAACAATAATGACAGTTGTGACATAGTGCGTAGACAGCGCGTGTGTGGCGGGGCCACGCTACTGCTGGAAACAATAATGACAGTTGTGACATAGTGCGTAGACAGCGCGTGTGTGGCGGGGCCACGCTACTGCTGGAAACAATAATGACAGTTGTGACATAGTGCGTAGACAGCGCGTGTGTGGCGGGGCCACGCTACTGCTGGAAACAATAATGACAGTTGTGACATAGTGCGTAGACAGCGCGTGTGTGGCGGGGCCACGCTACTGCTGGAAACAATAATGACAGTTGTGACATAGTGCGTAGACAGCGCGTGTGTGGCGGGGCCACGCTACTGCTGGAAACAATAATGACAGTTGTGACATAGTGCGTAGACAGCGCGTGTGTGGCGGGGCCACGCTACTGCTGGAAACAATAATGACAGTTGTGACATAGTGCGTAGACAGCGCGTGTGTGGCGGGGCCACGCTACTGCTGGAAACAATAATGACAGTTGTGACATAGTGCGTAGACAGCGCGTGTGTGGCGGGGCCACGCTACTGCTGGAAACAATAATGACAGTTGTGACATAGTGCGTAGACAGCGCGTGTGTGGCGGGGCCACGCTACTGCTGGAAACAATAATGACAGTTGTGACATAGTGCGTAGACAGCGCGTGTGTGGCGGGGCCACGCTACTGCTGGAAACAATAATGACAGTTGTGACATAGTGCGTAGACAGCGCGTGTGTGGCGGGGCCACGCTACTGCTGGAAACAATAATGACAGTTGTGACATAGTGCGTAGACAGCGCGTGTGTGGCGGGGCCACGCTACTGCTGGAAACAATAATGACAGTTGTGACATAGTGCGTAGACAGCGCGTGTGTGGCGGGGCCACGCTACTGCTGGAAACAATAATGACAGTTGTGACATAGTGCGTAGACAGCGCGTGTGTGGCGGGGCCACGCTACTGCTGGAAACAATAATGACAGTTGTGACATAGTGCGTAGACAGCGCGTGTGTGGCGGGGCCACGCTACTGCTGGAAACAATAATGACAGTTGTGACATAGTGCGTAGACAGCGCGTGTGTGGCGGGGCCACGCTACTGCTGGAAACCGCCATTTGAGATAATCTTGATACTTATGTATGATACTTTTAATCTCTGACCATGTATTAAAGAAAGTTACGTCAATTCAGTAAGAAATTTAGCAAAGCTTAAAATGCTGTCTAAAAATAAGTAAAGTCAAAGTCAAAACGTTTGTTGCAAACTGAGTGTTAAATATTGGTCATAATGTTGGTACCTACCTATGAAATTATAAATTAAAGTGTTGGTAGGTACTTACCTATCCTACATAATTATTGACGCGATAGGTACGCGGGAGACAGGCACACACCTCATTCTTACAATGTAGTATGTCGTCACTACATCTGTCCGTACCGTCTGTCTGACCGCCATAAACTCAAAAACTCCCGAACGAATTTTCATTCGGTTTTCATCAATAGACGGAGTGACTCATGAGAAAGGTTTATGTGTATAATTCATTAAAGGTTTTGTGTGAATTGGCTGAAATATGGCGATGATTGTTGAAGATGTCGGAAAAAATCATGCCGACTGGGAGCTTTACTGGCGTGGCGCACGCCAGTAAAGCTCCCAGTCGGCATGATTTTTTTTTATTTTTTTGCGTAAACCAATAAAGTTACGAGTACATACAGAGTTAGATCTGTTTTAGCAACGTTAAAAAAATGCAAATAGACATAAATATGTAGGTCTATCTGCATTTTTTATTTCTCTCTGGACCCAATTCTGAAGTCCACGCTGACGAAGTCACGGGTAGTAATAATAATAAATATAGGTATATAGCGGTTGTAGGTACCTACGCCTTAGATACATACATATGTAAAGGTCACATACTTCCATTGAAGATATTTATAACAGTCGGTTCAATGTAGGTAATATTAGATCCTAATGTGAAACATTAATAACACGAGTGGTATTATAAAACAACTTGAAATATCTTTCATGATGTTTTCAATGGGGAAGCGACCGTGAAACAGGGAATAATTATGATCCATTCAAAATAACTTATATAACAAAACACCACGCCTGTTATTCCCGAACGGTTAGGCAGAGGAGTATCCACATTTGACCATAATGTAAATACCAAAACGCGCGTTGTGTGTCATCGAACCTGAATTTTCAGAGGTTGTTCAGAATTTATCTAAAAATGATAAATATTCAAAAAAAGACTCAAGAATAAAAAACAAAATAGAAAAAAAAGATAACATGTATTGCCTCTTTTTTAAAGTGTGTCGTTCAATTCCAAACGATCAAAAGATAGTTGTTATCGAAAACTGTTCAGAACCCGTTATTGGTCACAGACGCTAACCAAAATTATTTCTATCGCCATAAATATAAAATATGAAGAGTCATAAAACTATGGTAATGAATGTGGCGCCTACGATCTCGAACAAGAATCATATTTTGAAATACTGTGAATGAATAAATAATATTTTTATAAAAAATCGTTTGTAAGGTTGAGCTAAATTCTAATAATTATGAAGTAGGTGGATGTTACTAGTTTAAACCAGTTTTGGAAATCGAATGACATATTTATATTTATACATATATTGAAATCGTAGCGAAGTGAAAATCATGACGCTATACCTACATGGAGCTAAGCAGTCAATCATGACATATACAGGGTGGATTTTTGAGATTGGGCAATAAGAGCAGGTACCTTACAATCGTTCTCGAAAACGGTCTTAAGAGACTGTTCTTACCTTTTGAAACATTTTGATCTGAATTCACAGATTTAAAAAAAATACAGTCAGCAAGAAAATGGCTGATGAAATTCCAATCGATCCTGTTTCTTATAAGGACCAAAAAACTGTAATGGACCAACTGAGGTTTTTTTTTTTAGATGGTTAATCCTCAAATAACTTCTCCCGCTCTGGGCGGAGCGGGAGGGTGTGTCAGACTCTTACTGACTCAAACCCACCCGTATTCCTTCCTGCTGCCTGTGTTGTGGGGGCCTCGGTGACCCTTTAGTATCTTCCTGCGACCCCGGCAGGCATCGGCCCTAGTGAACCCCTACATTTGTGCTGACGACATCTCTTTGAGGCGCGCGTGGAATAAAACGCGCCGTCGACCCGGGCCTGGTCCTAGGTCCTAGCCTGGTCGGACGGTGAGCTACCCATTGCTTACCGTCCGCAAGCCCGTGCCTACGGTGGCCGGAAGTCCGCCCGGGATTCCCGACGCCCAGGGCGTCTCCTGCGGCGGCTAGGGGTGAGAGGGCGCGAAATTTGCCTTTCCCTCAACCGTCCCGCCTCCCTCGCGAGCATTACTGCTTCGCAGAAGAAGGTGACGGCTGCCCATGCCCTCTCGCTCCGTACCATGGGCTGAACCAGGGCCGGACGCGAGAGGTCTCTGCCGCCGATCGCCTCCACGAGGACACGGCGGTGCTCTGCCCAAGCCGGGCAGACCTCCACCGTATGCTCCACCGTGTCCTCCGGGCGATCCACCAACTGAGGTTTGAGTACCTACTAGAAAAGTCAGAAATCGCAAAAAAAAATCCTATACATTTCGTAGGAAATGTGACTGAGACGAGAGAGAACAGAATATACGAGTGCATGACAACAGTCGAATTATTTAATTACTTCAGAGGGCTGAATAGGGGTCGTCCCCTATTCAGCCCTCTGAAGTAATTAAATAATTCGACTGTTGTCATGCACTCGTATATTCTGTTCTCTTCTATAACTATCTGCTATATTCGTATATAGCAGATAGTTACAGTTAACTTTTTAAATGATTATCATCCTTCTATACCTTTATGGAGCTAAGCAGTCAATCATGACATGTTATGTAAGAACGGCTATTTAAGTCAACTTTCAACAAAGCATAGCTTGGAAAGCTTTTTAACAAAAACAAAAAACACTACAAACTAAAAAAATATTTTAGTTTCAGAAGTAGGCGGCAAAAAACGAAAATACAAAACCGAAATTAAACTTATTTTTTACTTTGTGGTGTTTTTTTGCAAGCCAGTTGGGATTTTTTTTACGTTTTTACTTGTGCTACCTACCACACCACATAAATTCATAAACCGCTTGCTATGTAAAATCAACAGGTACAATAAGATAAAAAAAAAAAAAACCGGTGCTTGTCGGACCACGCACATTGAAGGGTTCCGTAGTTAGCAAATCTTAACAATGTAGTTGAAAAACATGTTCTTCCATATATTCCAACTGCAAATGTAAGTTTGTACCCACAATATTGAGTGATTTACCATGTTGCTTTAAGACCATAGGCTTTTTGTAGTTTTCCTGCAATTTTAAGGACTCGAAGACCACGTGGATATGACAGCTGTCACCTTTTTTAAAATAGCTAGCTTTGAAAGAGTAAAAAAAATATATCACGCACACATATAATCTGTCAAAAACACCCGCGAAATTTCAAAATATGACCGCGGACGATTTAAATAATATGTTTAAAAAATTGTACGGTGGGCGTTTATGACTATAGACTTTATTTTAAAGCTGGGCCTGACAAGAAAATTTTATTATGTGCAAAATTGTGTATAAGGGGTCTCAGGAGGATAAGTATAGAACTATACATAATCAGCCTATAATGTTCCCACTGCTGGGACACAGGCCTTCTCTCTGCGAGAGGGAGTGGGCCGTAATCCACCACGCGGGACCAGTGCGGGTTGGTAGATGTCACATGTCTTCGAATTTTTTGGTTCTAGGACATGCCGGTTTCCTCACGATGTTTTCCTTCACCGTTTTGGAGAGCAGTGGTGATGAAAATAATTTACACAAAGTAAAGCGCCTGTCCGGGTTCGAAGTCGCGGCCGTTACCACTGGGCCACCACTGCTAGAACTATATTCTGTACTTATTTAAAAAAATAGGTAATTGTTCATCTATTTTCTTAAATAACTTTAAAACTATTTATTTTAACATTATAAAAAAAAAAATTGAAGACCATTTCATTTAATGTGTCAGACGGTACAGTTTGTAGAGCTATTTTAAAAATTGTCTAATTTGTCCCCCAAAAGTGACCCCCATATTCAAAATTCATATATTAACGTTACACGTTCGTGTTTGGGTCACAGAAATTCATATACAGGTTGAAATTGAAAACTTGCGACAAACTGAAATGGGACATTGTATACATCATTATTAACAACTTTTAATAAGGGACCAAAGCTGTAATCCCAAAAAAAAAAATCTGCTTTTCCTACATTTTGATGAGGTATTGCGAACATAAATGTAGGGGACAGCAGTTTTTTTTTTGGGATTGTAGCTTTGGTCCCTTAGTAAAAGTTGTTCATAATGATGAGTACAATCTACCATTTCGATTTGTCGCATGTTTTCAATGTCACCCTGTATATAACCAACTTAATCGGTCCAGTACCTATATTCGGAGCAAATCGGTTGTGACACACGGACAGACAGGCACACGAGTGATCCTATAAGGGTTTCGTTTTTACCTTTTGAGGAACGAAACCCTAAAAATCAAAGTCGATCCACAATCGACAAAAAATCGACGAATATGTTTAAAAAAAAAAATCAGACGAATTGAGAACGAACAAATTCGATTCGCAACAAATGATATTTTTTTGTGCTTCCTTTTTTAAAATTTTGTTATAGGTACTATTAATGATAGTTCGTACCCTGAAAAACATAAAGTTTATGTCTCTTCTGTTATCTATAGTTATAATAAAAGATAATATCATGGTTAGGTGACTGGTTAATGCGAAATCCCGTGTCTTTACAATGTACTGTCGGTTACAGAGACAAAACCCACATCAACGTTTGATGTGGGTTTTGAACTTTCCATCGCTAAGTTCCTTATCAAAAACGCATATTATAATCTATAAGATTAAACACTACGTTGAAGACAATGATGTTTGGCAATAATTCCTTCTGCACATGTGGCTTCCCTGGTAGCTGATAAACGGCATAACTATGTAAATGTCTATTAACTGCTCCCAACTTACGATATTTTCATTATTTTTATTTTTATTCATACGTACTTCCTTGAAATTATAATTTCATTATTTGACATTATATACCATGTTGATTTCAAACTTATATTTATTAGTGGCTTTTGTGGACAGAATATTAATTCAGACTTGATAAAGTTGTAAAAGCCAACGTGTCATTTGGTTTAAATCGTATTTTTTTTTATTTTTATTGTTTTATTAATATTTTACGTAGATTCTTTTTTATTTTGTGAATGTGAGAACGTTGTAGGCTTAATAGACTAGATTTGTAGACCATTTATTTTTGTTAAGTACCTGGTACTTCTTGACAGGCCTGCACTGTCTTCCCATAGGTAGGTACCTATTAACACTGTATCTTGAAAACATTGTAAAAGCCAATTATTTTTAAATGAGTAAACCGTAACACTTCTCCATAGGAAACGACCAATTGGAACCGTGCACCTAGCTTCTGACGTTTCATAACTGCCCATGTAGGTTTATGTAAAATAAAATAAATTGATTGATTTTGATTGAGTGTTACCATTCTATATTATTTTAGTGATAGCCGTTTGTCAGGAATAATCTGTACGAATGCATCAGTCAGTGTATCAGTGTTGTGCCACTTGGTAGTATTTACAATGCAGGGACGCAGGCGTTCAATACTTTACTAAAAACGAAAATCTTCGCAAGCAATGGGAAATTGCTACTGAAGGCTGCGGGTGTCACCCTCAGGACGAGCTGCTTCTCACACTGATAACTGTACGTAGCTTGCTCCCACCAGTCCTTAATCTTTTCATATCTTGACTACTGAGAACAAAACCACAAACGTAGTACAGGGAAGTTTTATAAAAATGTTGCTGTTATTTTAATATACCTAATGTGGTGTCGAGCGAACGAAGTCGCGGGCTGAAGCTAGTTGTTACAATATATGGTGTCCACATGTCAACAGCAACTTAAGAATCCTGATCATTAAACATAATTTATTGTTCTGTTTTTTTGTCTATAATGGAAAACAGAATAACGACATGACGAATCACATGGTTTTTAAACTGAGGGAAAACATCTTTCTATAAGAATGGATTCATTGAAATTGCGGTTTATATTTTTTATGGAGAAAAATCTAGTTTGCGTTTACATCGTTTTTCAGATAGTTTTCCAACATGAAAAGTTTTTACTTACCTAATATACACCGGTCTAAAAACTTTTTATTCTGACGAAGCCTTACTGCAAAATTAGTACCTAATACAAATGGCGCGTATTAAGGCTCCTGCAGACGGGCGCGACGCGACACTAGTAGCACAATTTTATATGAAAACTTAATGGAAAGTATCGCGCTGTGCATCGCGCTGCCTGTCGAACCCGCAATATCACGCCAGTCTGCACGAGCCTTTATAGTACGTACGTAAAATTAATAACATAAATAATAATCGGAAGGGCGTAATAAGAATATGATTTATCGAATAATAACGAATTTTCTTGATTAATGCCGTGCCATGAGTCATAATACGGATATTAATAGTGTCTTGTAAAATATTATGTTGTTTTTCTTGGCGCCGACTTCAAACGTAATTGATGGGAGTTTTCATTCCATTTGCTAATGTACTTAGTTTAATCCCACTTTTCATAATGTTTCAACATCGATTTAGGGAGAAAATATCAGTGGGTTTTGAGATATACCTGACTGATATTTTTGCAATATTTCCGTAAAAGCTCTCAGCAAAAACTGTTGAAGAAACTTTTGTGAAAACTAATACCTACAGGCTTAGCATGACGCTTTCTATTTCTACGAAGAATAGACACGGCTCCTTCTATACAAAGTGACATTTCGTTTCGCCATTTTTGACATCGCACCGTAGAAATCCTTCTACATAAAAAAAGACCTAGACAAAGATCGTTAGAAACGAAAGACAAAATTACAGATTGTAGAAGGATTTCTATGGTGCGATGTCAAAAATTGAGAAACGAAATGTCACTTTGTATAGAAGAAAGAAAGAAAGAACTGTGAAAGAGCAGTGTCTATTCTTCGTAGAAATAGAAAGCGTCATGCTAAGCCTGCTGGTAAACGAATTAAGTGTAAGAATCGTAGCAGGTGGCGTTCTATAGTTTCTGTCGACCCCCATGGGAAGATGGCGTGAGTTTATATGTAACAGTTGGTACATAACCTACTTACACATTGTATATTGCATTTATTCTTGTTTAGGCAGTTTCAGTTATTTTTTATTTTGTAAAGTAGTAGATACCTGTATCTCCTTTTGCTCCTATAGATTAGGAAGAAACTGACCGTTCTAACCTTTCTCTATTTACAGTCAGTGCCTATTCGTTTAGTATTCAAGTATAATATAATTATTATCGAAGAACAATTAGTTATTTAAAAAAAAATAATAACCTGCTCAACAAAACCATTTCTCCGTATATGTCGCCTATCTCACAAATGGCTAGCCAGCACATAATATGCATGCTTACAGTATGTCCGTGTGTCCCACACTAACTCTAACTAACGCCGACATTTTCACACAAAATAGCGTCTTTGCGACTGAAATTTACGATAGCCTACCGTGGGGATTAGACCAGTGTAATAAGACCCATAGTTCATAGGTCTTTGACATGGTTCAAAGGTCAGGTGAAGTTGGTCTGTTGTCGCACTTCCGCGTACAGAATGCGTTTATTTATATGTCCCATCTCTAAATTGGACGAGGATAGGATCGGTTTGATGTTGTGCCAGAAAATGCATTTTTTATTTTCCCATGTGTTGTTGACAATAACAGTCAGCTCAACATTAATCAACTGTGTTAAAATAATAAATGACAGTACGTACCTCTTAACTGTTTATACTGCCATTTATTTTTTACTTGTATGACACGCTTACTACGCAGGCATATTCTAAGTTGGGGGATTACATCGCTGATAAAAATGCTTGGCTCAATGCTGGTCCTGCTCCACAACCACGTAACAATTGATTAACATTTGAAAATACTGTTGGAACTGCTGAACATTGTAGATGATAATAGAGCTACTATTTACTGGTTAATATGTCTTTCATTGACTTGAATGTGCCCTGGCGGCTGGGAGTATGTCGTGCTCACTCAGATGTATCGCTGATGGTGGCGCGTGTGTTGGATCATTTCGCTTCCTTCAAAATGGTTGAGCTGAATGGTGCTGATCCATGCGGTTCGTGAACGGGTGCCGTCAGTTGGGACTGGTCATCTCTTAGCTGCCTCGGCTTATTTTATTTTTATTTTTCTTTGTTTTGCTATATTATGAACATTTTTTAGATCGGCCTCACATTTAGTTATAAATTCAACATTATTTATACTAATCTTTATGTAACAATATAATTTAAAAGAGTGTCCATGGAGTTTCTTACCCGTTCTTCTCCATAGGTACCTACTACGCTTTTCATATTTCTAACTGACCGACTCTTCAACAATTCAAAACTGCCTGTAAATGGTTTAATTGAAATAAATGCTTTCAGTTTGAGTTTATTATTTTAATAGTGTTGATTAATTTTTTGGTTCCGTTGAAATAGTGCTGGATTAAATTGAATGTGTTTTATAAATGGACTATTATTATATAGTAGGTATTATATGTCTTAGTTGTATTATGTGTCTTAGTTGCACGAAATAAGTTTTTTTTTATATAATGTTCATGATATTGGAGAAAATATCTTTAAAATATATCTTTTCTTTTGTTTTATTCTTGAAGAATTTTATATGTGTCTGGTTAAATAAAACAATTTAAAAGGTGAACTTTATGAGGAATCAGTCAGCAGCAACAAGTTTAGGTAGGTCAAACAAGACGACTATAAATATACGAAAATCAATAAACACCTCAAAAACATACTGATTTATGCAAATTTAGGTCAAAATATTGGTACAAATCAGGTAAACATTTGCTGATTAGTTTGGTGTATGTCATTTATCTCAAACATGGAGTGTTGGCGCCAATAATTACTAAATTATTACAAGGTTGGCCGTGTTTGTCGATTTGTACAAACATACTTACGAACTGTATGTTGTGTAGTATGTAAATGTTGGGTGCCTCAGGTAAACTTTAAACACAGAGTATGCACCCCTGAAATCTCGTAGGCAGAATGACAACCTATACCAAAAAATATTACTTAAAATAAAAAATAAAAAAAACAAAATATTAAAATATTACTTAAACAAATCAACCATTGTAATAATTCAATCCGATCACCCGAAGACCTTTATACAACAGCTATACGAGTACATTACTGAATAAGCCCTTTATCAAACCACGTTCCTCATATCTGCGCAATATGTCTGAATATCTTCAGTCAATCGTAATGACTGCAATATTTCCACAATAAGAGGCACAATCTCATGCCGTATCTGTAAATTAATCTTTGTCGGTGAGGCTCGACCTCGACGGTGGACTAAGTTTAAACAGTCATTGTGTAACGTGAGTCGCGAGTGTGCCCGCGCCCTTATGTTTAGTCGCACGTGAGCACGACGCCTTAGAGGTTTTGTATGAACTTTGGTTGGTAACATTGTTTGGAACTTTGACACGTAAGGTATGCTTGGGAAGTTAGCTGTTACGTTGATTATAATATCATAAAGTTGGTAATAACTACTTCTGTAATTCAGAAACTACCTACATTTCGAGCAACTCATGCTTGGAAATTGTTCAAAGTGTACAAGCTGTGAAGTCCGTTTCAGATCAGTAAAAGCAACTTAATATAATATTTACATGGAAAAAAAAATTGGTATGTTCTTTTTGTTTACAAGATGAATGGTGACTCGTGGATAAACGGCCGCAAAACAACCATTAATGAGTTATTTGTATTATTACTCATTTATTCTAATTAACCACATCGGACGATGTCGTACGACTGACTTAGTCAGAGCGCTGTGATTCAGTAATTCATGTTCTAACACATTTTATTAACCACAGAAGAATTGCTTAATTGCTTTCGAAGCTGCGCTCATTTTATACCTACTGTCAGTAGTCCAACCAAGTTTATAAGCTTAGGGATGTTTTCTTTGCTCTCTGTAGATGTAGGTATGTAATGCCCGATTTTCTCAAAAATAAATAGACCACTGTTTGCCCTGGGCTGATATTTTTTATTAAGCAAGGTCATTGTAACAAATTCTTATAATTATGAAGACCAGTACCTGCCCACGAGATGACGACATTATCAAGTCAAACTACTCTTACTTCCGAAACTTACATCTAACTTATAATAAAATCGTAGCGAAGTAAAAACTGACCATTTAAATATTTTTGACTCAACATTGAATATTTTTGAAAAAAGTAATAGCTACGAGGTCTGGGGCTGCACGAAGCACGAAAAAATGACATTCTTGTCACGCAATTTGGCCGTCTAGGGCGACCCATAGATATCCGAGGGGACCCCATTAGGTCTTTGTGACCGAATTCGGTCGTAAAGCGATCGCTATCTATGTCGAGGCTGCAGCCCCAGGGATCGATCCTAATGCCAAAAATATAGATTTTAGAATTTTTGTCTGTTTGTCTGAATGTATGTACCAGCATCACGCAAATTCTGCCGGTTCTGCCGGATAGATTCTGTTCAAATTTTGCATAGATATTCCCTATAAGTCTGGTCAGTATGTAGGCTATATATTATCACGCTATTTGCTATGGGGGATGAGTAATATTGCATATGTTTTTATTCCTCTATGGTTTACAGCAAATTGTAAAAAGATGAGCCAAACGGTTAGAATATTGCAGAAAGTTACAGATTTAACCTTTTAAATTATTCTGTGTACATTGTGGGGATAAGCAGTCAAACAAAATGACATATACAGTGTGGATTTTTGAGATGGGGCTGTCAGGATACTTTAACCGACCGTTGTAGCTAGACGAAATCGGTCTTAGGAGACTCCATAACTTTTTGAGAAATTTTGATCTGAACACACAGATTTTCAAAAAAAAAGCGTGAAAAGGTAAATTTTAACAAAAAAAAAAATTTAATGCACTTCGATCCTATTTCTTATACGGATCAAAAAAACTCTTGTAGACCAACTGAGGTTTTAGGGTCAGAAATCATAAAAAAGGTTTCCCATACATTTCGTGGAAAAAGAGAATCCAACTTACTTTGTAAGGTTTCGTACCTCAAAAGGAAACATAGGAACTGTTATAAGATCACTTTGTTGTCCGTTCGTCCGTCCGCCTGTCTGTCAAGACCCTTTTTCTCAGGAAAGTGTGGAGATAGTACGCGTCAAACTTAATGGCGGCTCTGAAGTACGCTACTCGCTGCGCAGTACTCCCCCTACCCCCCGGTGTTACATGAATTCGTTACTGCGCAGCGACTCGCCTCATGTTCCGAGTCGCCATAAAGGTTGAATCGGGCTGTATCAAGTTGAAAGTATCAAATAGGTACGTTAGGTCTATTCGGTCTCTTGCAGCTCTAAAAGAATCACGCTTCTAAGGCAATGCAATAAAAAAATACGGCCATTTATGCGACATATTTTAATGGGATAAATTCATCCCAATTACGGAACTCTTCATTGTGCGTGGTCCGACACGCACTTGGCCGGTTTTTATCATGAATAGATTGGCCACTACATAAGTCAGAAATTGAAAAAACTTTTCCCATTAAATTCGTTTATTTGCATAAAATGTGGTGGCGCAAAAGATGTTAAATCTAAAATTCAGTGCAAAGACACATTCCGCCATACACTGATGGCGTGCAAATATTTAAAGGATGTTAGTCAGTTAAACAGTAATATATAATTATAGACATATTATTAAAAAAAATGTTATTAAATTAGAGGAATTCTCTGAAAGAAAGGAACAAATTATTCAAGTCAATACAAGACATAACAAAAAATCCATACAAGTCTAAAAGTTCTAAATTATTTGAGAATTTTTTTCCTCAGAATGTCAGAAATCACAAGCAACATCAAAATCCTGTGCTCAAAGCAAATACAATTTTAACACGTTCGAAATTCGAAAATTTAAACATTTTGTTAATTTCCGGCCAGTGTTCATTGTAGCGGCCAGTCCATATCAATGTAAGGTAACTGGTAAACAGTCACCTGTTTGATGATTTTCGCGATAGCCGTTCCTCGGGAATAATCTGTAAGGATGCATCAGTCAGTGTGACTGTTGTGATATTAGGTAGTATATCCAGCACGTATACGCAGGCGTTCATTAATTTACTAGAAACCAAAAGCCTTTGCAAGCAATGGGAAATCGCTACTGAAGACTGTGGAGTCGACCTCAGGACTTACACGGACAACTGTACGTCGCGTCGCTTGCTCTCGAGTCACCAGTCCTGAGTCTCTGAGACAAAACTACAAGCGTAGTATACAGGAACGTTTTATAAAAATATCACAACATCACGCTTGTGGAAATACAAGCGTGGGTTAGCCAGAGGTGTACACCCACATTTCGCCAGTTATGTTTAGGTCCCATGTAATAGGGGGCGAGCCTATTGACATTATGGCGCTGACAAGACCCAATTGAATAAAATAGGCTTCTCTTAAGAAAAAAAATTGCTAAATATGTATAGTAGCGGACAAAATATATGTTAATTTTGAACATATTTACCAGAACTTGGTTGTTACCAAAATACTTTTTGAAAAAAAAATATCGATACAAACTAACGTTAGACTAACCTGTTACCTTGAGTTCTAATCCAAAATATCTGCATTAAATATCATCGATACGTTTTTAATTAATAACAAGAACGTCTTATTTGAATGCAGAACTTGGTTGTTTTTTATTTTCGATTACTCAACACAATTTTGAGTAAATAGATAATTGCTTCGTATTTTGCAATCAATTAAAAGCGTTGTGTCATCGCGCTTCTCTTTCTTTTCTATGCATACTGACAGTGACCGCGGTTTAGGTGTTGTCAGCGTCTTAACTGGGCACAAATTCAGACTTAGATGGGAGATGGTAACCCATTAACACTTTGCCTGACCCGGGAATCGAACCCAGGATTTCATGCTCAACAGTAGCGCTTGTGACCACCAGACCAACAAGGCGTTTTTTTATAAAAACGTGGCTGTTACTTGAGTTTTGTGGTGTCTTACGACTTGCAAGCGAACGAGGTAGCGTGCAGAAGCTAGTATATAAATAAAATTAGAACATACATACCTATATTATCAGAATATTAATCTTTACATAATATATTCAAAGGTTTCCGACATGACGAAATAAAAAAAATCTAACAAATTATGCAATGGTGGCCCGTTATGGTGTTATGGTGCACGGGCCCATGGCCGGCTGTGGTATAATTTGAACATAATTCTATAATGTTTATGACGATTATGACTTTTATGGGATCTTACGCAAAACAGCTAACTTAGATCGACGATAATATTAACGTGCGCCTGAGTTGAAAAATATAATGAGTTGATTATTATGTTAGAGCGAGCGGCAAATATAATGATGTAGGTAACTATGACTACTTCATTCAAAAGGAACGTAAACAAACACGGTGGGTAGAGACTGAGCACCGTACCAAAATACTTATACTAATAGAATTATTACTGATTTTTATCGTCCAGATCTGAAGGTTCAGACCAGACAGGAAACTTTTAAAGTACCTAAACTAAGGAACGATAAGCAAAGTGATCTGTTTTTCGGACAAAATGCTATTAATAAACATTTCAAACCTAAGAATTCTAGTGTGACGCAGTGATCGATGATGATGATATTAAAACAGATCCTTGCAGCTCTGCTTGGATCTTCAGCTACAACGGGCCTGTCTTGCGGCTTACTTCAATAGCTAAATAACTTATATGTACCTCATACATGTACTTGTATGTACATACATGGTCGACTAAACGCGTATTTTGTCGCAATACCCGCATTACACAAGACGTACTTCTGTTATCACTGTGATAGCGTGCCTGATAGCGGTCGGCTTTCTTTTACTTGTTTGAAACTAGCCGAATGGTAGAATATGGTGTAATGTAAATATGACCACTTGACTGCTGGATTAGAATAATTTACCAACATAGAGTAGGTTGCTACAGTACCTAATAGCGACTGAACCTCAAACTACGGCACTGATAGCCTAGCGGTGTGTCATGGGTTTCGAGTTCGAACCCAAGACACACGCCTCTGAGTTATCGGCCTGTGAGTTTTCGGATTCATGTGCGTATTGTATAGTATTGTCGAGGTCAAGGAGGGCGTGGGTCGCCCTCTCGGCCCTAGCCGCCGCAGGTGACGACCTGGGTGTCAGGACCAGGCCCGAGTCGAGCGCGCGTTGTGTTCCACGCGCGCCTCAAAGAGATGTCGTCAGCACAAGTGTAGGGGTCCACTAGGGCCGATGTCTGCCGGGGTCGCAGGTAGGTCCAAAAGGGTTACCGAGGCCCCTGGCAACACAGGCAACAGGAAGGAATACGGGTCAGTTTTAGTCACACACCCTCCCGCTCCGCCCAGAGCGGGAGAATTTACCTATTTGATAATATTCAAACCAAAAAAAAAAGGCAGACACACGAAAAAGAAAGAATGCTCAAAATGAAATGAAAATTTGCAAGAAGTATAGTATATCAGTAGAAAGTACACTTCTATTTACTTACAGCTACATCCTACTATCTGTGTCTCTGAAGTCCATTATTGACTGGCAGGCTGATGGGTTACTTGAGGGCTACCTGAGGGTTACAAGCGGCAATCACTTTTAAAGCGTTTCGTATTTCTACATCGCTTTTCAAGACGATTAACATAAGCTTTTCGGTAACTTATGTCAGTTCCCTACAGTTTTAACTTCTATCATTCTATCAGCTGTGATTTCTGCTCTGAAGGAAAATGCTTATCAGCGTGTATGGAGGCCTGTGGTGTAATCGTGTAACACACTTACAATGGCTACACCTCTAATTTTGACATTTCAACAACATTAATTGCGTTATTTACTTTGGTGAGCAAACGAATTTTCGAAACATATAAAGCAATGGATTTGCACTCAAGGATTTACCAATAAGCCAAGCACACCCATATTACCCTTTAAGCTGGAAAACAGCAATACTATTTGAAAACACTTCCACAACCAAACATAGCTGTCATATCGATATATTGATCAGCGCAAGGTTCTCTATTAGCGCGCGCCGGTTCGAGTGTTCGGACACTCTGCCCTTTGCAACTCGTTATAAAATTGTTGGAATAATACTGAGATTATGTGGTAAGGAACCAGTATGATTTTTAGCAATAATAAGGGCACAGGCAGGACAGGCCAGGGTATTAACACTAGCCTTCCTGCCTGACGCAGAGTATTAACCCTGGAAGCAAAAGGAGTGTTTACGTTTTTATCTCTGCTTGAGAATAGTTTTCGGTCTTTTTCTTTTTTTTTTTTTTGTTGTTGGTATAGTGGTGTGCTAGCTGACATATGGCTAATAATTTAATGTTTTGTGTTTCACGTGGTGTAAATTGTTTTGCATACTATTGTATAGAATCCATTATTTTCTCTAACTAAACAGACAGCTGTGCTGCTGGGGAGTTTGTTGGCCACTTCTTCTTCCCAGCTAAAGCACTAGGAAGTGGCGAAGGTTGGGCGTTTTGGGGGACTGTCTTATGTAATTTTGACGTTCGAAAAGTGCTGATCCTCAGCCTAGTTTGAATAAATGACTTTTGATTTTGATTTTGATTTTGAGTGTGTAAGCATCGTAGCAGGTGGCGTTTTGTAGTTTCTGCCTACCCCCAAGGGAAAAAGGCGTAATTTTTACACGACTGGCCACAAAAAGGAGTGTTATTTTCAGGGTTCATGTACCTATGTATGTGAGTTTCTTTATTCCACCATAACTTCTAAACGGCTTAACCGATATCAATGTATGTGGTATCGTTAGAAGGGTTGCGTTACCCCGGGTAACATATAATAATAATAATAATAATGTTTATTTCCAGTAAAATGATTACAAGGTTACAAGTACAGTAATATGATACAACATAAAGTGCATTAAGTATTATCTCCTGGCACCCAAACTAAGTTTATAGCCTGTGACTTGGGGACCAGTAATTCCTTAAGGGTAGATAGTTGATCAAAAATTACAATAAAACTGTTTTCACCAGTAACATGGTTAGCGTAACAATATAATTATTATTTATGAGTATAGAAAGAAGAAAAAGTAAAAATAATTAATAAAACTGTTTGTAAGTGTTTGAGTGAGAGTGAATTGGTCGTGGTAGGTGTAGTAGGTGTGTTGTGTATGTGTAAGTAATGTGAGGGTGCGGTTTGTGTATGGTGTGAATGTGTCTGGTAGGTGTAGAATAGTGGATGTGTGAGTAAGTGTGAAAGTGGGGGGAGTGTTTGTGTGTGAAAATACTTAAATAAGAGGAGATTTGTCTTAAGCATGTGGGAAGAGAAGTTTTTCGGTCTCGTCATATGATTTCTCAATTAGCCATTCTTTAACTGTGCTTTTGCATAGGTGATAATTTAAACTGTGTATATGGAGAAATTTATTGATTTTATTATATAGAATATAGCTGAGGTAACTAAATTGGTGTTTTGCGAATGTGGTTTTGTGTCTAACTGGTGGAAGGGCAATGTCTGCGCGACGTTTAGTACTTACTGAGAACGGCAGCCGATGTTTCCTTAATACACATTGTAGCACATATAAGCCTCTCACTGTCAGAACCCTGCTTTCCCTAAAAAAGTTCCAAAGTAGGGTATCTATATGGCTTGCAGAACATAACTTTGAGAACTGCTCTCTGAGCTCTCTCTAATTTCAGAAAGTATGTTTTGCAAGCGCCACCCCAACCTGGCAAACAATATAGGAGAAGAGACTGACAGAGGGAATAATAGACCATCATAAGTGTTTCCGAGTCAGCTGAACAACGGAGTTTCTTAAATATGGAAATGAGTTTACGCGTTCGGATTATAAGATTATCAATATGACTGTACCAGCTCAGGTGTTTGTCAATTTGTACACCCAAGTATTTAATACAAGATGTGGTTGCCAGAGTGGGACAGGCACAGCAGGAGTTTGGAGAACAACTATGTACCTTAACAATAGGCGTTACGTTTGGCTGAGTCTTATTACTTAAAGAAAAAGAAACTAGCTTCGTTTTTTCTGCATTCAGGGTTAATAAATTATTGTTAAACCAGTTCATGACAACGTCCAACACCATCTGAGCATATTTTTCTGCTTCACTCCAATCATTCCCATGAACAAGTAGGGCTGTATCATCAGCGTAGGTAAATATGAAGCAGTTAGTTAATGAAAGTGAACCCAGATCATTAATGTAGATGAGAAACAAGGTTGGACCTAGAATGCGGCCTTGTGGGACGCCGTATTCTATTCTAGCTTTGTCGCTTATTACCTCATCTAATTGGACATGTTGGAAACGATTCTCCAGATAACTTGAAAAAATGTCAAGTGCAGGACCACGAATACCCATGCGTTCCAGTTTTGACAGAAGTATGGGCGCAGAGACAGTGTCAAAAGCTTTCGAGATATCTAGAAATAAACCAATACACCGCTGCTTCTTATCCATGAGGTGCGTCACTTTTTCAGAGAGTGCAATAACTGCGTCCTCTGTTGCAATTCCGGCTCTGAAGCCATATTGGTTTCCGGAGAGAAGTTTATGTGCATTAATGTATTTAAGCAAACGGTTGTTCAGTATCTTCTCCAGAATCTTCGAAATGGTTGGTAGAATAGATATAGGTCTATAATTTTTGACATTGCCTCTGTCCCCTCCCTTATGAATAGGGTGGACTAGAGCTGTTTTGAAACTGTCTGGGAAAACACCGGTAGATATCGCAAGATTGCAGATATGTGTAATGTAGGGTACTAAAATACTGCGCGTTAACTTCAATACATGTCCAGAAATACCGTCAATTCCAGCCACAGAACTTGATTTCAAGTTGATTATAATTCGCTCTACTTCCGAATCGTCAGTTTCCAGAACACACATCGAGTTACAAGCTGAAGCTAAACTTGATGGATGAACGGGCATATTCATACACTGATGTATATTTGTAGCTATGTCTTTGCCTACATTAACAAAGTAATTGTTTACTCGGTTTGCTGATGCAAGTTTGTCAGGTTCGATTTGTTGCAGTTCTTTCAATGGCGATGGTGTGGATTTTGAGTGTGTTATGGATTTGATTAGATCCCATGTTGCTTTGGAGTTGTTTTTTCTTTTCATAAATTCAGTTTTCTCGTAGTTGATTTTCAATTTCCGGAGCAAAGAATTACAGAAGTTGCGATAGCGAGAATACGTTACTTTGAGGATAGGGTTGTCAGATTGTGTTTTTAAAGTAAGATGCATTTTATCCCGGTTTCTGATACAGCGAAGTAAGTCGGGAGTGATCCAGGGCTTGATATTACGGTTCATTCGTGAGACTTTGGAGAAGCGAGTGTGTTTGTCAATAATTTGAGCCAATAACGTTGTTAAGGTGTCCGCTGCTTCATTAGCGTCATCAGAAAAAAGGATTGGGGAGAAGTCAGTACTCTCAATATCTTTTTGAATGTTTGAAATATCAACAACTTTGGCAGTGTAGGTAGGCTTGGGCTTCGGAACGTCAAGGTTGACACTCAGGAATACAGGTAAATGGTCAGTAATAGGTGAGTCTATGACAATGGATGTTCCTGGTTGTTTGGTTTTTAAAAGGATATGATCTAAACAGTTATTTAATCGTGTAGGATATAAGTGCGCCGGTAATAAACCATGGGAGGCAGTGAAGGTGAGGTATTCGTACGAGTGTCTATCATTGTTTTTCGGCTTGATGTCGATGTTGATATCACCAACCAAGGCAATGTGTTGAAATTTTGCTAGGGGTTTTAAAATGGAATCCAAGCTGTGTAAAAAATGATCAACGTGGATGAAGGAAGGTGACCTATATATGGCTAAGATGCCAACATTATTGTCAATTTTTCAAACAAAGCAGACAGTTAGCGTCAGCAATATCAGGTTCAGAAATGGTGCAGTGAAGTGAAGACTTTATGTACCCCATCGTTCTGGATTTTTGTATTTTTTGTGAAGTGGACATTGTAGCCATTCATGTTGGGAATTACAGCAGATTTTAGCCAGCACTCGGTCAATATAATGATATCACAATCAATTTTAAGGAGATGTAAGAACGCTATAAAACTATCAAAGTTCTTGTTTAAACTGCGAATGTTAAGTTGTAGTATGGATAAGTTTCTTTGTGTCTTCGGTATTTTAGATATACATTCACCTAACGGTAATTTATAAGATTTTGATACTTGGTAGGCATCTAATTCTAATTCAAGGGCATTAATGTGGTTAGCCATTGAAAGTAAATAATATGTTCCAAAATAGGGTGGTGCACATATTTAGGCATGGGAATATGAGGCAAACTGTAACTGCATCAGGTAAATTTGCCGTGTAGAGGCGTCCATTGTCAACGGAATTGGTGAAGTTAATATTCTCCATTATAAAAATTGTGATGTAGGAGTGGATACAAAAAGTTAGCAATGGCATTGACGGCGAGATTAAGTGTGTGAGGGACGAGAGTGTGAGTGTCCAGAGGTTTATTGATGGAGAGTAAGTGTATTGAGGATTATGTGTATGTGAGAGATGATTGTAGTGGTGGGTAGTTCTTAATACATAAGCAAAACAAACGGTGTTAATAATCTTAAACAAGCGGGGAGTACAACTTATAATAAGGTTGGTAAACATTTAAACAATATAATGAGGGAGCCATGGTTTATGAATAAAAACTGTTTTTTTTTTCATAAGAAATTTACTAATTATAATATCTTTGTCTAGAGCAGGGATCCCCAAACTATTTTGGACAAGTGACCCCTTTTCCAAAATTAACTGTTACCTCAGACCCCCATGGCCAAATTACCTACTTTTAAGATCAACCCCCTTATTCATAATGGTCCGCTAACTTAAAACAGCTGCTACAGAGTGTTATTTTTCATTCTGACTTAGGTCAATAGAAGAAGACAGAGTGAGAATTAGCAATGCTTTAAGTTAGCAGACTATTATGAATAAGGGGGCCTATTTTTAGTTTTTTCCTATTGATAAAAAATATCTAGGTACTAAGGTACCAGTTGGAAAACTTTGCACTTGGTTAAGTGAGTAAAGTTGACTTCATTTTCTCATCAAAATTTAACAAAATAAAAAGACATACAATTCCGTAAATATCAAGTTTAATTTATAATGATTATTACTAATTAGGTACTTAAAGAATCTTAAGTAGGTAGGAAATTATATTTAAAAAAGTATTAATTCGCAAAGAGAAAATAAAACATTCAGTGTGATGGATGAACCTGGTGATTATCTACCAATCTAGCTACATCCGGTTTAATATTGGTGAGTTGCTGCCTTAAATCTCCACGTTCGTTGATTTTCAAGCGGTTTCTTTGTTTCGTCAAAATGTTTGTTACCACACTGAAGCTTTTTTCAACTAGGTATGATGATGGAAAAGCAATAAGGTATTTTTCAGCAATGTTCCACAATGTAGGATACTGTGTTTCAATGTTGCGTTGCAACCAGAACTTCTGATAGCCTTGCTTGAACTTCTGCTTAAGCTCTTCGTCTGTGCTGATGGTAATCAACTCTTCTTGCATTATCACATTGGCTTCTGCTATGGCTGTGGTATTGTACGGATTTATTATACATTGAGGAATTTGTAAAGGAGAATGGCGAGATTGCATGTAATTTGGGACCCATTGATAGGGGTCGCGTATATTATAGAAACTTATGAATAGTTGAAGAACGACATAAATCTAACAAAAAAGCAAATGGAAAGTAGGTTAGAGAAGTTGGGAAAAAAAAGATATGAAAGGTAAAAGATTATAACCTAAAATAACCTAAAAGTACTTTAGGCATGGAGTTATTGGTTATTATTTAGTAGTAGAATGGCTTATTTATACATATTTACATAAACTCACACCTATATCCCGCTAGGCAGAAACTACAGAACGCCACCTACTACGATTCTTACATACCTACTCCTTTTGTTTCGTCCACGTTCATACATCTGGGTCGTAAACGCGCGTTGCAAAGTACTACGCACCTGACTTTTTAAGGACATCGCCAATATTGTCAGTGTCCTTCTAGGATGTCATCTCCTGACCTGAATAAATCTCTAAAATTAACGGTCCAGAATCTGAATAAATCTCTATCAATAGGTAGGTACCTATAGGTTCGTTCTACATCTGTTTAGCCACATAAACCAGGTGTAAATGAAGTACTAAGTTTTACCCTTTGCATAATGTAGTGGAAGAGTTGCATCGCTAGTATCTTCGGAGACAACTACTCGTAGATATACTTAATGCTAGTTTTCTTCTTCATTTAAACTCGTATACCTACACACATCTACGTAGCCATCTAACTGATGATTCATAAAACTGCCAACTTGCGTCTGGAGGGATTAGTGAACTTTTTATTTAATATAATATCAAAACTATGCAATATTGTTAGGCTAGCATTACTGATCCAGAAACTAGATTGTGGTCAGATTAAACCAAGCTAAAAGAAGCATAGCAGGTAACAGATAAAGTAGTTTTATCAGCATCATCCACCTGCCCATCCTTTCATTTAACCTAGAGGTTTTTTTAAATAAAAAAATATTTAATAAAAAAAAAATTAATAAAAAAAAATACTATTTTATTCACTTTATAATTACTTATAAAATATTCAAGACGTACATTCATTGTACATAATTATTTTCCTTTTATTTTCTTATTTGATCCTAGATAATCTTTTATTAAAATAGAATTTATTTATCTAATTAAAAGATTATCTAAGAATGAAGCTGGTGCAGCGACAGAGCTCAGGTGTCTGGCATAGCCCATGTACCACAATATGCTCATAACATGAGAGCAACAGCCCACTGTCCGTGTTCCCACTGGGCAATGACAATAATATCCTAATATGGCATTTCGCCCCTCCAGCCTCCTATCTGCTGCGATGTACGGATAATAAGATTTGCTACCTATGTGCCTAGATTTAATTCGGGCTCGTAGAATAGATGGGTGGTTTGGTTTCTCTTTCAGACATCTCTGGTTGGAGAACTAGCCTGCTCCTAATTCTCAAAATAGATCTGCCACATCCAGCACAGACATTAAGATGGTCAAGTTGTGGTTGGATCTCATGTTCAGGACCATCATTTGGGTTACGATTTATCAACTCCCAACATGAGTGACAAATATAGTCGTCGCCAGTTACCTGAAAATATTATTAGAATTGTTAAAGAAACACAAAATATGTTTATAAGTTTAAGTTTGTCCTGGTTCCAGGTTAAGAATGTGAACGCTCCATCCAATGCTACCAAACCATGTGTGATACAGGCACCCATATTGAGTAGCATAGAGTACAGACTCTAAAATCTCCACACATCAGGTTATTAAGCTAGTAATGTGGTTGATCTTTACTTTTGCTCGCTCCCTTTGTTTTATCTCTGCTATGATTATTTTGTGTTCATGAAATTAAACAAATTACTTTACGAATATACTTACATCACGCGGATATGCTCATCTCTGTACTCTTTCAACTATCTGACCAATTTCGTCAGACAAACGATGTCGCCGTAATCGAGAAATGCGCAATTGACAATTAAAAAAAATAATAAAATAAAATACATTTATTTCGAGCAACATCAACTCATATGTGGAGTACACACAAATACAGACAACACACAAAGGATAATATAACAAAAATAAAATAAAATAATAAAGGGGCAACACGTAACCGGGCCTACTGACGGCAACATGCCTGTCACAACAGTGCCGTATGTATGGGCAATCCATCCGGTCCGTGATCATCGCCAGGACAGCATTGTGGCTGCCCCACACCCGACGCACCATCGACGCGCCCCGCTTGCGCATGGTCGCATAAAAGCAGTCAGTGCGCGCCTCAGCGAACATACCTGAGGCGCTGCAGTAGCGAGGCAGCCCCAATACTGCCCTGAGCGCGTTGTTGAACTGGACGCGGAGGGCCCCGTATTATGCACGCGTGTACCTCGCCCACAGGCTGCACGTGTAAAGGGACGTGCAGTATGCCCTGAAGAGCGTTATCTTTACCTCCCTCGAACAGCGCGCAAACCTACGTGCGAGCATGTTCGCCCGCACCGACAAGGCCCTCCGTTCCCGCTCCATGTCAGCATTGTCCTTGAGATCGGTCGTAACTAAATGCCCTAGGTACTTAAATTGACCCACCCTTTCGAGTGGAACACCGTTTAGAAAAACGGGTGGACAATTTTGCAAACGTTTCGTACCGGCCTCAAAGACCATGCATTGACTTTTGGTCACATTGTACTTCAGCCCATGACCAAGGGCATATTCCTCACATGTCCGCACCAGCTTTCTGAGGCCACAGACCGACGCGCTCAGCACCACCATGTCATCTGCGTAACTGAGATTGTTGACACAGATTCCACCGACATGGCAGCCGACACGCTGGTTACTCAGCGCGACGATCAAGGCATTCATGTACAGGTTAAAGAGGGATGGGGAAGTCAACCCCCCCTGCCTCACCCCGCACTGCAGCTGATACGGCTCCGACATTGCACCCGCCCACTTTACGCTGTTGACCTGATGACTGTACCAGTATTTAAAAACGTTGATAAGTTTACGCGGTAGGTTTATTCCCTCGAGTTTAACCCACAGGATGTCGTATGACACCAGGTCAAAAGCCCTGGACAGGTCGAGGAAGCAGGCGTGCACAGGCGTCTTTCGATCTGTGTAATATCTGATGGCATGCTTAAGACACAGTATCGCACTCTCAGTTGACAGTCGAGGTCGGAACCCAAACTGATTGTCGTGCAGATCCAGGTACTTATCTAGCTGTGTATTAAACAAACCGTCAAAAACTTTTGCAATGATCGTTGCAAGAGAAATCGACCTGTAGTTGGTTTTGTCGGCGACATCTCCCGTTTTATTTTTCACTACCGGGACTACTACGGTTTTCATGAAATCAGGTGGTAGGTATGAATGACTCACGCATAGTGTGTAAAACATTGCCAGTACCCTATTTACATGTGGGCCAGCGTGAACTAGGTGCTCGATGCTGAGGCCATCGTGGCCAGGGGACTTGCCCTTGGATATATATTTTATAGCCTGAGCCACATCTTTGGCAACGAAGCAAGACCCCCCGTCCCCGTCAGGCATCTCAACATCGAGCACCGACTCCGCCGGACCCCGAGGGGATAGTACACGGAAATGGTCCCTGAAAATATCAGCAACATCCTTAGGGTCATTCACACCCTCGACACTCACCGGTAGTCCAGGTCGAACGTTTACTTTGTTGGTGCCCTTCCAGAAACTACGAAAATGCCCCTTCTTATGTTTTTCAGCAAGGGCATCCATTTTGATTTGGTCCTGATGGTTTTGGCACCATTTAAGTCTAGACTTAAATATTTTGCGACTTGAATGTCCCAAGACATTTTGTCATATACACAGCCAGACCTTGGCTTACCACACATCGCCCACTCTAGAAACTTTGACCTAGCCACCCGGTGGGCCCCGCTAACATGCTTATTCCACCCAGCAATGCGTGGGCCATTCCTACCCCTCCCCGCACGAGTGCCCCCCCGAGCCGTCGCTGCCGCCGATGCCGCCCCTCGTAAGGCAATCACAATGTCAGAATAAAGCCTGTCAAGAATATGCCCATGGTCCGAGTTATTACAGTGTTTATGTCCACAGCACGTAAACTCCGCAGGAAAATCAATACATCTTAGCCTATTATGACATTCTTTCGCATATAACGCAATCTGCTCATCAGTTCTGTCCCCCCATAACACATCATTGCTTAGTACGCTTTTATCAGGTAGCTTTGGTGTTAATAAGTTTAAATTACACTCGATAATTAGCGGAAAATGATCAGACCAAAATGTGTTATAGTCTACATAAGCGTTAAGGACAGACTGTTTTGCCGATTGCGTAACAATACAGTGATCCAACCAACTGCACGTTCCATGTGCCTCACTAAGAAAAGTACAGGTATCAGAGTGAGGTCCCAACAACTCAACATCTACACAAGACCATACCTGTTCACTACAGAAATGTATAAGTTCGTTGTAGAATAGTTCACATGGATCGGCATTAAAATCGCCCAACACGAAAACTGATTCTACACCGTATTCATCAATTAAAGCACTCACCGCCCCTAGACATGAATTAACACAACGCATTTTAACAGTTGACAAAGTCCAAATCACTTGCAAATCGTTATCCAGAAGTAAATGCCATAGTCTAGGTTGGTGTGCAGAATAGTCAGATCAAAAGTAAAGCCAAGTCGTCAAGAATCCACAAAATCTTAAAAGTAGTATTTATATCCCACGTTAGCAGTTGAATACAAACAATAGAATGAATCAATTCATTCTATTGTTTGTATTCAACTCAGTCACTGACGTTCCATTTTCAGTTCCATGTTTTCAATACCGTTTATAACACAAAATAATTTATATATTTTTACGGTCTGTTTACATTGTAGGTGCTTTTCATGTTTTATTTTCTATGTTTTAAGTTTATTTATGAAGTTGTAAGTACAAAAAAAGGAAAACCGCCAAGCGAAAACGTACTTATGAGTAAGAAGGTAAATCATTACTGTAGATTGGAATGTATCACGACAAACTTTGCGTTCGGAAGCTGTACCATGACTGATTTTTTAATAAATTAAAATCATTAATAACTTTTAATTCCCATCTCCTATTGACTCAATATTTTTTTATATATAACTCTTATAAACTTGTTATTATAATTAATATAAACTAGCCCGTGAACGGCGCTCTGTTAATTTTTAAATAACGTGGGTCCAATCTCGCCATCCTTCTTTAAAAGATCCTCAAACCTCTCCGTAAAATCCTTGTGTAATGCGTCCAAGTGAGTGACATATAATAAAATGTCATCATCTTGAAGCATTTCTGGTAATTTTGACAAATGCAGAAACTGCGAATATTCTTTTCTGCCAAAATTTTGTTTATAAAGGATTAGTTTACCCACGAACGCCGATATTATTGTTGATTTTGTTTTAATCAAGTTAAGATCGTCACCCTGCAGCTGCAAATTAACTTTGTTGAACATTCCAAAGATATCAGTCAAGTAATAAATATCTGTTTTACAATTGTTCAGATTTTCTTTCAAATTCGGATCTTTTTCTTGTAAAAACTCCAACACAGATTCAAAAATGGCTGAAAATCTTTCTAAGCAAGAGCCTCTTGATAGACAGCGAACTTCAGTGTGCAGAAGTAATCGAGTAAAGACTTCGTCGTTTTCTTCACATAGCAGAGCAAATAACCGTTCAAAGAATTGCTTCGAATCTTGTTGATAGCATTTATTACATATTGTAAAGACTTATGCAATCTAGGACTCAGCTTTTTTGCTACTAAATGCTGCCTGTGAATCACGCAGTGAATGACCAGTACATCAGGCAGTTGTCGCTTTAAGTGAGCTATAAAACCACGATGACGACCAACCATAGACGGTGCACCATCAGTCGCAACAGAAACAATGTTCTTCCATGGAATAGCTTTGTCAGTAAAAAAAAATTCCACGGCCTGAAAAATCGATTCTCCTCTGGTATCAGTATCTAAATATGTAGCAAAAAGCAGTTCTTGGCACATGTTTTCATCTTTGATATATCGAACATATCCTAACAACAGAGTTTCATTGCCGGGTAATGTATCGTCTCTCGTCTTACTGGCAAGAGAATCTGTTGGTCTGTAAGAACTTGCATAAAAAGTTTTCCACATCGCGTCCCATCTCGTCTATACGTCTCTGAACGGTGTTATTGCTCAAAGGTATTCTCTTTAAAATATCATGTGCGGGTTTGTGCAATACATTGTTAAGGACCTCCGCAATGGCTGGTAAGATAAGCTGCTCTCCAATTGTGTGGGGTTTCCCCGACTTCGCTATTAGTAAAGATATATTATAGGACGCTCGTAAACCATCATCATCTTTAATAGATGATGACGCAAACATCGATCTTATGGATGGCCTTTTGTCTAGTTTTTCTTTAAGTGCTTGAAAAAATGACAAGGGCTTACTTTTTTGTCAGCATGTACTCTTGATAAGTGGTCATCCATTTTTGAAGGCTTCATGGTATCGTTACTGAATACTTTTTTACATATGAGACACATCGGCAAGTGTTGATTTAATAGAGATGCAATAAATCCGAACTTCAAGTAGTCCAAACTGTATTGTCTGCATTTTTTTTCGTGTCCGCCATCATAAAACTCTCAGTAATCCTGCAAATAAAAAATAAGAAACTACTTAAATAAAAAACCACAATGTATGCCCCACTGTATGGCAATGCTAGCGCTGTGCCGAATAAAAACTGTTTGGTACTTACCCTGTTAATTTTTCATAAACTGCAGATATTGTATGGTTACGCTATTAACTCGCGTAGGGAGCTCAGCATTTTGTAAATTCTTTTTCAGTCACTTTACTTCACTTATTAACTATATAATAACTTTGTAATCTCTTGAAATAAATGAGTACTTATATGAGTTATTATCGTTCAAGCTCCAACGAATTTCAAAACGCAAATAAACTTTCAACCTAGGTGCAAGCTCGTTAAATAGTAAAATATCAGGAACATGTTTGGACTTGCAAGTTGATCATGAATTCGTTCGTGTTAAATCGCGTAAGCGTCAAATAGAGAGCAAGTCAAAACGCGCCTGAAAGACGTAGGTACGCTCGAACTCATTATCTTGCACAAACTTGTCCACACTGACTTGCCGAGTTTTTCATCTTGTACGAACTTGAGACTTTACATTACTACAACAATGCTATTTCCTACAAAAATATTAATTTTTCTTAGTACACGTAACACAACATAAACAATACAGCACCTACCTACCTATCTTGAAAGTTTTAAATAAGAACTTGTGTTAATTTAATAGGGGTCGATTTTTAGACCTCGTCGACCCCCAAAATCAGTTTTCGTTTATGTCGACCCCTAGGAAACCGATATCGACCCCAAGGGTTCGATATTGACCACTTAGGGAATCCCTGGTCTAGAGGTTGCTACTAAGTATATTGTTATACATAATACTACTGTTATATGTTTTCGTTATGTACTAACATAACAAAGACATTCAATAAATATAACATTAGGTACTATTCAATATCCCATAGATAAACGTATAAAGAAAAAGTATCGTTTTATCACTAAAAGGTATAAAATAAAATAAATAATAATTAAAAAACACGCCTGCCTTGTCAAAAAGTTCATTACAAAAATTGAATTAAAAATTAAAAACAAGCTAAATGATTTTGAACTGAATACCAATTTGTTCATTGCAGTCGGGGGACGGTTCCTTGGAACAGTTCTTAACAGGTTCCCCGACTTCGCTGAAACGATTGGTATTCAGTTCAAAATCATTTAGCTTGTTTTTAATTTTTTAGTTCGATTTGACTGCCTCGTTGGTCTAGTGGTCGCAAGCGCTACTGCTGAGCACGAGGTCCTGGGTTCGTTTCCCGGGTCGGGCAAAGTGTTATTGGGTTTTTCTATCTGGAATTTCTCAATAGCAGCCCGGAGGCTGGATTTGTGCCCGGTTGATGGCAATAGTCTCGCCCCCTATTACATGGGACAAACATAACTGGCGAAATGTGGGTGTACTACAGGTACACCTCTGCCCAACCCTTCGGGGAAACAAGGCGTGATCTTATGCAGTTCAATTTTTGTAACTAACTTTTTGACAACGCAGGCGTGTTTTTTAATTTTTAATTATGTATTTGTATATAACCTGGATTGATAGGGCAACTTTTCGAGAATAGACTGTTTTTCTGTGTTCATCTTCTGTGACATTTCGTAATCATAATATCTAGGCAGGATTGTTCAGATAACGCGATGCGCACTTTTGTGAACAACATTGCCCGTATCTTGAGGCCAGGCAGACGGATTAGTGATTGCAATGTTGTCTGGGCAACATTAGGGAAGGGTAGCTAAGCTGCAGCCTCAGTAGTTGAGTCTATGCTGGCGGAGTCGGTGAACTGGAGGGAAATGGCCTCTTTCCGTGAGACCGTGATGGTCCAGAAGGAGGCTGCCGAGCGAGATTGTGAGAGGGCTGATCCCGCTCGTAGAAGCAGGCATTGGGGAGGAAACCGCCTCAACGCCTAACACGCTGAAACCCCGCTTGTAACCTTTTACAGCAGGCGGGAATTTGGGATCACGGGCGCTCAGAATGGAGACTCTGTCCGCCCACTTAGTGACCTAAGGAAAGACGGCGCACAGTGGTGACGTGCTGCCTTACATATTTGCACAGTTAGGTTTCGGGGAGACCCAATTAAAGTCTCCCCAGAGATATGCCCTAACAGGCATTGCATAGAGGGGGTTTCGGATCGGTCTTTTGAGAGGTAACGATGCCCCCTTCCATACGCAGATGGTGATCACCGGGGTGGTTTTAGTTAGGTTAAAATCCCACACTCCCCGGTCTTATCCCCAAAGGCCGGGCGCCTTTTGAAGGTTTCCCCCCGAAAACAAAAAATAAAAAGGTAAGCTGCAGCCTATCCGCTTAACCCGGTTTAACTATCCGGTTCATTTCAGTCCCAGCTTATTTTTCATACATAATCAGGGTAGAAGCAGTGGCGGCAGGTATTTCGTATATTCTATGCTGCAAGACATACGGTATACCTACTGCCTAGATTTTACATTTACCTTGGTTCTCTCCCTCACACCTCGTCCACGTCTATATCCTAAGCGCGAGTGCGCAACAGCGTTTATGGCGCCATAAATCGCGGCAACGCCTGAAAGCGCTAGCAATAGTAGCAATCAATGTGCGCCGCGCCTTATGTTGTGTACCCGCGCGGGCGAGCAGGCAGTGTGCACACCGCTTATGTGCAGTGATCAATATTGCATATTACGGTTTTAATAGGCGTCTATGTCATTACTGCTCAGCTACTGGTATATGTATGAGTTGTGGGGTCCAATCATATAAATATATTTATATGGACTACAGACAGTTTCCCGGTCTTGGTGTTTGTAAGAATATTTATTGATAATTTATTCTGTAAATTAAAATTAACCTGCGATGTTCTTGTGTGGATTATGAAATCTGAGGGAAAGGCAAAGTAAGGTTATTATTGGTAACAAATTAATAGATGTCTCAATAATTAAATACTATTATCGGCTAGATAGGCAGCCACTATAACAGAAGTCCAGTGAAACCTCAGCAAAAGTATTATGGTTTCAAAGTCATCATATTCTAGGATGGTTCACCTTCAAGCAGAACTGTGTTGGTAAAAGCACCAAAATACAAACAAAAAAGTCATGCCCTTGGTTCTTATATTACTCCCTAACGTACTTACCTACCTCTCAGCAACTCATAATAAATAGAACGTGCTCACAACTTAATTTGTTGTACATCAACAAGTACTGACCTAAAGCCTTGTACACAATGTACACACAACAACACGGTGTTAGGGCCCCAAGGTCCGCGGCCCTTGTCAGTGTGCACTCGACCTTAACAATAGTACACAAAGGGCTTAATGTCTTCCTTTTCCGTGTTAATTTAAGTTATTATTATAATATTGACTCGCACACGTACACAGGAGGTGCTAATTTTCGTGCATGTTTGTAATTATGTCAGTCGGTGTGTTTACGTTTTTTTATGGGTTACGTACTGAAGGTGTTTTAGGCTTGTTCTGGTTTAGGGTAGCTGATGTTATTGTGATCTAGATTCTCCACCGTAGGTATTGTTTGAATAGGTACCCTACGGAAAAGGGATTAGGTAGATCACCCTCCCGCAAGTATTGAGGACCTGCCTTCGTATGTTTTGTTGGTTTAAAGATAATAGTGAATTGACACCGGAAAATAAGTTCAAAACTTTATCTACTAAATTGTTCTAAGTATCGTTCGTAGGAAAGTGTTGTTGTTTACTATTTGTTTTAGTTCTTAGACGAACATTGCTCATGCATACATTTACTTACCTACTTGAAGCTTTATAAATTTTGATTTATCAAGTCTCAATTCTTATATATTATAATATTTCGTAAATAACACCTAATTACGCTCTGTGCACCTTTCTAATTACTAAAACACGCCTACCCAAACGTATCATCGGCAGATTGCCACTCACCGCCTCTGATCTTCAATATTTTTTTAAATTTTCCTCAAAAAGCTCCTGCGAATGATATTAAACGGATAATGAGAAATAATTGGCCTCCACTTACACGGGATTTATGTAATCATATTCTTCCGTGATTGCTTCGAGGAGAGGCGGCCATTTTGTTAATGCCTCTCGAGCCACTCGCTATGCTAATTTAACGCGCCTCTATAATAGCTTTAAAACGTCAACAACTTGAAGTTTTGACGCTGTTATGTATAATGCAGGAGGCGATGCGATGCGATGCTGCAAAAGAAGCTTTCTTAGCTTTTATCAAGCTCCAATGGATGGTGGATATTTTTAATAAAAGCCTGACATTGGTGATGCATGTAAAAAAATACCAGCTAAAGATTCCATTACTTTGTTCTAAGTACGGGCAATCTGTTCACAGTCTTAAGTTTCTATCAAGAAAATAAAAATAAGCAAGCCATTCTAGCACACATACCTATTCTATTACTCATCATTACCCGAATAGGGAGAGTTGGGAAGTTCCATAGATCTGTTTCATACTTTCATTAGATTACTCTCAGCTTTCACTGTGCAGCGACCCTTAAAACCGCGAGTGAACACCTCCCCTTACAGCAGAAAAATATTCCGTATCTTTAATTAGTGCAATATGCTGAACAGCGCGAATTGACCCCATTAGACTTTAAGATTTGCCCATAAGGCGAGACTTTTACGACAATTCGAATTAACTTTAATGAACTTCTTTTAATGGTTTTTTTTACAACTTGTAGGGTACGTGTCGAGTATATTGCTTTCTGTTTTCTTTCATTAATAAAAGAAAGGGACTTAAAAGATGCTTGGGATGTATTTTTATGAGTCGGCAGGGTCATGGTATTGTCGCATTTCGATTGCAGATTTATCCACAACTCAATTTAAGTTTCATCGTATCAAAAACTTTGGATAGAATTTATATCGTAAAATAATAAAAAAGTTAGCAATAAGTTACCACGATACACAGTGGAACGAATGTATGGGAGCGGTTGGACGTAGACATGTCCGAAAAATAAGAGTAAAATTATGACAAACTAATGATGCCATCTTATTCGATTACTTAATGCCTTCATAAATTGTGGTAATGAATTTCTTCATAACTCCCATATTTCGGGAGTAATTTGAGAAAATGTGAAATTTTACTATGAAAATGAGTGTATCGAGCTCTCTCCCTCCTGATTCCGGGCTTGTTTCAAGTAGCGGTCTCTAATATCGTAATGCTATTACTAAGAGCTATATTTAATACTAAGACACATAGTGCGCCAAATGTACACTTTCTGGGATAAAAGGAAATGAAAATTTAAAAAAAAAAACGTTTTTTCCCCATTTGTATTTACTTTAAACCGCAGACAGACTTATTAAGAGGTCTATAAATATATTATATATATACAGAAATATATATTAACAAAAATATTCACAAGAACTGATGAGAGTATGACTTTTAAGTAAGTTGATAATAAATTACCTAGTTTCATTAAAAGTACAATAAATAATTAAGATGTAAGCTCTAATTTACTAAGTTACACATTTTAAAACAATAACATCATTTAATTATCTTCGTCATCATCATCATCATCAATTAATTCAAATTCAGAATCGATGTCCGCTAAATCATTTATGTTAACAAATTCGATATCACTTTTCTCAGAATCCGTAAGCTCATAAAATTCCTTAAAAGAAGATTTTTTTACAAACTTATTTCCTTTTGGACGGATACTTGTAACAAGTGGATCAGAAGACAGTAAAAGATTGTGCATAATATCTTCATTGCATGAGATACTGCTATGCTTTCGAGAATGCCCCTCTCTATATTTTCTAAAATCTTTATTTCTAGCCTCAGATGCCTCTTCGGATAGAAAACCAATGGGCACAATTGACATGTTCTGAACTATGTCTGGCCCATGCATTAAAATTTTATGAAGTGAAGAAGGCATATAATACCATGGGTATAACTCCACGTAAAGCTTAGCAGTATCAAAGCAGAACTCTCGGAATTTAGTTACGTTGATCTTCTCTCCTGATGAAATACACTGCAAGATCACACAGATTTTTCTTAAAAGCATAGCATCTATTCCGGTCAGTTCAGCAGATTTAGTGTAGTTTTCAAAAAATCTCCTTGCCGAGTTGCCATTGTTGGTGGATCCACTGCCTTGTTTCACAACATCGAGAAGTAAGCCCGTTTCTCTTCTTACAGCCTCTTGAACTCTTTTCTTCCTGTCATCAACTTGCCTTTTTGCTATATCACCCCTTACTTGCCATGATTTTATGTCTAATTTGTAGGAAATGTGTAATAAGCATTCCATTGAGCGAATCCAAGCGTGAAGGGTGCTTAAGCTATATTTATACATGTCCTCGTTTGCGTGTTTATCTTTGATTAACTCTAAATTATTCATTTCTTTAGGACAAGCCTTGCATATGTCACACACTGAAGCTGCTGTATTGGATATAATGGAATGAATTTTACCATCAATCATTGTCAACAGCAGTTGGTGTTTGACACTAATTCCATCAGTGATGGTGGATGGAGTTAAGGCTTCAATCTCTGCTTCGATTTCAGCCATCTCTCTCTGCACATTTTCTTTGGTTTCCTTTATAAACTTAAACAATATTGGCCGGCAAAATGAAGTGGAAGATGGTCGCTCGTTTTCCCAAATTGTTACACCTTTTGAGACGAGCCGCAGTGGTACAAGACTAATCATAAAATTACTAGCAAGATCGATTTGCTCATCTTCACTCGTCCTTTGATGATAAATGCTTTGGCTAGATGATCCGTCAAAACCCCATTTGCTGGTCAATACGAGCTGTTGATTGGGATCAACAGGGGTTTCTAACGACCTAATAAGTCTTCTTGAGGTTAAATCCATCAAGGCTTGTAATTTGATTTTTGCAGAGCTCTCTGTAACTGTGAGATCTTCTTTGGCCGGATAGCACTTAATTTTTTCTTTAACCAACATGTAGTAACTCGGGTATTGAAGAGCTCCTTCTTGAGTGTTGAAATCCCGAAGAGTGTTATAGCGCCATTTCGATAAGTTCATCGATACATAAAGAGCCAATGCCTTCAAAGGGGATATTTCCCGTACCTGAATTGATTTACCTTCAATGAAGGCTTTGATTTTTGAGGCCTCTTTTGGATTCTCCGTCAAGTATTTCATAACATAAGCTGTATCGCTTTGTCCTGCCTTTTGAAGCGCCCTTTCGGCCGAAAACATAATTTCAGCGCTGCTACTGCTGCATGAAAGACTATCTTCAGTGCGTCTTCTTTTTTGCCGGTTACTAAGGTCCTCAAAAGATTTACGAGGACTAGGATGTGTACAAGTTGAAGCATCAGATTTAGCAGGAGAAATTATGGGCTCGATGACGTCACTTATATTTTCTGTAGAAGGTTCCATATTTTCATTCTGTAATTCCGGCCATTGAATTGCAGCCTGTAGCCAAATCTCATGTTTCTTCCGAAACTTATCTGTGCTTCTTCCAGACTGTGTCCATTTTGCATAAATGCGGTAGCAAAATCGACGACACCAGTCTTTTAAACTTGTTTCAGCACTTTCACATAACTGAACACAACTGTTATCTTTTAAAACACTGAACAAATAGTTAAAGTCGCGTAAATCTTTATGTGCGCGTGCGCATAAAGCAACGTGAATATCAAGATTTGTATTAAAATTTGGAAAATACATTGCGAGATTAGCTTGGATACAACGAGGTGTAAATCAACACTGATTTTAAAGTTACTAATAGTGACCTATTTATATAAAATCCAGGTATCCCAGGTATCCTTTGTTAAATATTGCAAGGTAATTAGTTATTGTGATAATTAGTAAATGATGCATGCTAAATTAGTGTATTAAGAGCCATTTAGTAATTAAATAATAGCAATGTTCTTATCAGTAATCATTAGTGCATCAGTTTTATATGTAAACCTTAAGTCCCTAATTATATATCCTAATTAGCTTATATCTTCTCTAATTGGCTGCTCAGAAATGTTATTGTAATAAGGTAAACCTTTAGAAAAACGGTTTTAATCAACAAAATAAACAAAAAATAAAAAAATTGTGTTATAAAATAAACATCACTCTTTATCCCAGAAAGTGCACATTTGGCGCACTATGTGTCTTAGTATTAAATATAGCTCTTAGTATTAGCATTATGATATTAGAGACCGCTACTTGAAACAAGCCCGGAATCAGGAGGGAGAGAGCTCGATACACTCATTTTCATAGTAAAATTTCACATTTTCTCAAATTACTCCCGAAATATGGGAGTTATGAAGAAATTCATCACCACAAGTTATGAAGGCATTAAGTAATCGAATAAGATGGCATCATTAGTTTGGCATAATTTTACTCTTTTTTTTCGGACATGTCTACGTCCAACCGCTCCCATACATTCGTTCCACTGTGCGATATAAAGATACTTGCAATGAAAACCAAGAGTTTAACCATGAATTGTCAATATAAACGGCAAAAATTGAAAATATTCATGTGCCTACCAGGACTAGGATTAGAGGTAAATAGGATTACTAGAGCTCAAATACTATGCATATTATCATACTTTTCTTTCTAAAATACACCGCTTACGTCACAACACAAGAATCTGCAACAAGAATGTGTGTCACCAGCCTAATTAGAAGAAGACGTGCGGGCAGACACTAGTCTATTGAAGACATTAACTTCTATTGGTGCCGAGATAAAGATAAAAGTCCTGACCTGAAAACTTGCCTGGTTTTGCTTTAGTTAGATGACAGCTGAAATTAGTCTGAACTAGATTTGAAATGTACGCTGAATGGTAGAGTGGAAGGGGGTAACTTGACCTACGTTTACTTGTTAATAAATCTGTCTTGGTACGTACAGGTGCTTACAAGCTGCGAGTACCTAAAATTAGATACCTAAGTGATTTTGCCTTTGAGTTTGAGGGTTGACAGCAGGTTCTATCCCTTCTTGTTTTTTTATGGAATATTTATATTATTTTCAGAGTGTATTTTTCCCAGTTCCTGTAAGCTCAGGATCCCTTCGCAAAAAACAGGTGTGGCGTGCGTGCGATAAACCTTTTGGAGCTTCTCTAGAGAGTTCAAAGTGTAAATTTTTTTTTAAAGCAAGCTTTGCTTTGACATTTCAATAAACTTTGGATTTGTATTATATTTCCGATATCCCAATGAAATAATAATAATACAAAATAAGAATCAGCATGGCCTTGAACATAATTCCATAGCGTTTCAAACTCATCAATAACTCAGCCATCAATAGAGCAATATAAAACGTGGACTGCGGTAAACCACAAGAAACGACAATAAAACTTAAAATCCTCATTACCGAGTAAGTAATGTTCACTTCACCCCGTTCTACTCGACACGTACTTAGGTACGGTCAGCCACAAATATCTGTGATATAAAAATTCTAGGTCGTTACGTGTACCGTCTGCAGAATCATCGGCACTTATTGTTGCTATAGACCCACGTGTGATATCATCACAGATCAACGAACAGAATTAGAATTATTTAATATTGGTGTAATAATACCTAAATTGAGACGTCCTCTGTGAGATTAGTAGTAATTTGGGCAGTGACTACAAGGAATAGGTACCTAATAATGTAAATATATTTACATAAATGACGGAAAATTTAAAGTGTTTTACAACATAATGTAGGTACGAGTAGTACTGACCTATGTGGTATTCCATGAAGTGTTATTATCTTGACCTGTTGAAGATGCACATCATTTTTACACATTCAAACACAAAACTCACAAACACTGATCACAGCAACAACATTTTAGTATTGCGCCGCTGTACCTACGTGTGTCTTATTGCTGTACTTATTTTTTTACTAGCTTCTGACGGCGACTTCGTTCGCATGGAAGTCGTAAGACACCACGATATGCTAAAATCGGTACTGCACTCGCCAAAGGATCTTTTGTAATTTCATGAATGATGATTGTATGTGCTGACACGGATAAGACTACTACTACTAGCTCACTTATAAATTATAAAAAATGAAAATAACAGCCACATTTTAATAAAACTTTCCTGTACAGTACGTTTGTGGTTTTGGAGTCAACAACCAAAATATGCAGAGACTCAGGACTAGTGATGCTGAGCAAGCGACGTAATGTTTTCCGTATGAGAAGCTGCTCGTCCTGAGGAACCTACGGACTTCAGTTGCAATTTCCCATTACTTTTTAGTTAATTAATGAACGACAGCGTTCCTGCATATACTACTTAATGGCACAACACTGATACGATGAGATGATTCCTGACGACCAGCTATCACTAAAATAATATGACAGTAGATTGTGAATACATTGAATTTCTCACCTAACCAGAGATATTTGTAACCATGGCTGACAGAAGAGGCTTTAACTTTATGTTTTTTTGTGTACGTTCTACGAACTATGATATAATATGTAGTATAACAAAATGTAAACAAAAACAACCACAGTATATGAACTAGTGAGAAGCAAACTCACTTCGATCCAAATCTATTAAAAGCAAACCTGCTTAAGTCCGAAGTTCAAATGCAAAGACAAGTTAGTCCTAGGATATTTCTGTTTTTTTGTGGAACTATTATATTTATTTTAAATTCAAGTAGCTAACTCACAGCAGAAAACTTCAAATATCTCAGTTTACATGTTTTGTGACTGGAGCGTTTTTGCTTTTATACCCCTTTATATAAATGGTGGGAACCAAACTTACAAACACAGGTTTACGCAGAAGTCGTCGAACCGCTAAGCTATTTGCTTTGTTGGTAGTTCGCTTAAATAGCCGTTCTTATATAACATGTCATGATTGACTGCTTAGCTCCAAGGTAAGGTATAGCTAGATGATAATCATTTAAAAGGTTAACTGTAACTACCTGTAACTAGTTCTATATTCGTCCCTTATTCAGCTCTCGGAAGTAATGAAATAATTCGACTGTTGTCATACATCGGTATATTGTGTTCTCTCTCATCTCAGTCTCATTTTTATTCCTACGAAATATATGGGAAAAGCTTTTTGTGATTTCTGACTTTTCTAGTATAACTACTAAACCTACTAGAAAAGCCAGAAATCATAAAAAACTAATTGAGGTTTGAGAACCTCAGTTAGTCAAAGTCTCAGTAGTAAACAGGATCAAGTGGCATAAAAAAGTTTTTTTTTAATGAAAATTGGCTAGATTTTATCAAAATCTGTAAATCACTTTGTTGAAAGTTGTCTAAAATAAGCGTTCTTCGCTCATGCATAGCAAATAGCGTGACAATTTATAGCCTATAGACTGACTAGACTTATTATTTTTAAGAAAAACTTGAAAAAAGTCCATCAGGTAGTATTTGCGTGATTACGGGAACATACATTCAGATAAACAGATAAAAAATCAAAAATCTATATTTCGACCTCGTAGCAATTATTTTGTTTTCCAAAGATATTGAAACCAAAACTAGTTAAGTACCTTCATGACAGACTTACCTAAATTTAAACGTTTCAAACATTCTCCCTACAAAATAATGCTTAGAAATAACTTTTGTAATGTCTGTAGTGGAGGTGCTGTGGCCCGTACGGCACCGGAATGTCGGGTTCGGGCGCCATATTTATTGTGTTTTTAATTAAATTACATGAGTTTAGCTATAATATAGTATAAGTAAACTGCACATAAATAGGTATTAAAACATACACTCTAGCTCTCACTACTAATAAACGTATTTTCTATATTTCTTTAGAGTTTCCTGTTTTTGTTCACACTTAAAAAGGAGCCACAAACAATATACATATAAATTAAATAACTGACTAAGGTAAGGTATTTTGTATGTTCGCAAAACTTAGGAAATTTCAAAATAAAAGTGATTTCCATAATACGTAGTATACCCAAATTTAGAAAAACTAAAACAAGCAAGTAATTTCTTATCAACAGTATCCATCCGCTTTTATAACAAGTTGCCAATGTCGGTTACAAAACTTAGCGATGGAAAGTTCCCACCACCACCACACAACCCGCATCAAACGTGTCCTTATCAAAAAACGGGCCAAGTGCGTGTCGGACCACGCACAATGAAGGGTTCCGTACTTGGGAATTTGGTATGAATTTATCCTAAAAACAAACTTAACATTGTAGTTGAAAAACATGTTCTCCCACAATCAATTCTCCAACTGAAAATTTATGTTGGTCGACTATTACTCGTTAACTTGTAAAGCCTACTTAGCTGTAATAGTTTTCCTTTTAATTTAATTATATGTTCTACTGCCATGCCGTTGTTTTCACATCTCCATAAATCACCATTTATCTGGCTGGGGGGGGGGACACTTAACGCTTAATATTACGCAAGCGGATCCTTAAATCGAAAAGTGGTGTTCACAGACCCGCGTTATTTTTGAACGGCCTATCCAACGGTACTCCACAACATGGGGTAGACGAGAAAAAAAAATATCATCCCCACATTACGTGCATGGAAGGTACCATAAAATTTTAATTTCATTTTTTTTTCAACATTTTATTTTAGCGCATTTTGTGATTAATATGTATACCTATGCCAAATTACAGCTTTCTAGTACTAAGCGTCACTGAGCTACAGCGGGGACAGACAGACAGACAGATAGACGGACATGGCGAAACTATAAGGGTTCCTTGTTTACTACGGAACCCTAAAAAGCATATTATAATATTAAAGACTACGTTGAAGACAAGGAAGTGTGGCAATAATTCATTCTGCACATGTGGCTTCCCTGGTACCTTGATAACGGCATACGAGGTAAATGTATATTAACTGCTCCCAAATTACAATGTTTTTTTTTTACTATATTTCATATTTTTCATACTTCCTTGACATAATCATGTCATTATTTGACATTACATAATCAGCCTTTTACGTTCCCACTACTGAGACACAGGCCTCCTCTCTGTGAGAGGGAGTTATTTGACATCATGTACCTACAATTCTAATTTCTGCTATGAGGTAGTAGTGCCTTTTGTGGAAATGATATTTATTCAGATTTGTTACAGTTGGCCATCATGTCATTTGGTTTAAATAGGTTTTTTGTTGTTGTTTTATTTAGGTTTAATACAGATTAATTTATATTTTGTGAATGTGAGAACGTTGTAGGCTTAATAGACACTAGGATTTGTAGAACATTTTCTATTTTGTTAAGTACCTGGTACTTGTTGACAGGCCTACCTCCCATACCTATTAACACTTTAATTTGAAAACATTGTAAAAGCCAATTATTTAAAAAAAAAATACCGTGGAGTTTCTTGCCGGCCTTTCTTCATAGGAAACGACCATATGGAACCGTGCTTCTGGGGTTTATGTGAAATAAAATATTTTGATTATTACAATTCAAATCATGGATCTGTGAATAGGTAGGTAACACTACAAAAAGTACCACTACAAAATAATATGGAAATATCAAATTCTTTTTAAGACGAATATGCTATTTTTAGCACTGTCATTAAATAATACTACTTACCTTATGTTTCGTCTTAAACAGTTTTTGATGTTTTTAACAATAGTATGTCATTGACATTATTTTTTGCATTACTTTTGACGGTAGGTATTAAATAATATACAAACAATCGGTTTTAGTTGTACAAGATTTTCGGACAGAGACACTTTTGACCTTTTTAGGTCAAAAGATCACATTAAAATAGTGTTTCCTGAATGTTATCTCTTGTTGATTAACAAGATAATTAATAAAACCCAGTAGTCACAACATACGAACATTTTCCGTTTGGACAAACTCGCTAGCCGCAGGAAATGACGAAATAAAACGTTCAACCATAATCACGTGCTTATTTCTCAACAATTAATTAATCTTGTTAACTTCTGAGTAGCTTAACTTAAAGGTACGTAACTTAATGAGCTCTACTCGATAAATTAAAAACTTAACGCACTAAATGTGTCGAGTTTCCAAAACAAGACGAAACTTTTGGAACCATAATTATTTTATCAATATTTAATAAAAATGCAAATGATAGTGACAAGCCGACATTATTTATTGTTCGTGTTATTATAATAATTGTGTGCAACCGTTGACTAACGCGGGCCGCAGTGGAACAACGTTCAGAAGGAAAACTTGTTTTGTAGGCGCTACGGACTTATAGGTACTTATATAAGGATATTTTTTTTTGTGACGACACACCATGCGAAGCTTACCTTTCAAAAATTTGCAGCCTTTGCTGCATAAATATACTTCGACGATGGGGTTACCTGTTTCAAGAAGACAGGCGTAATTCCACTCTAGTCGTTTATACAAGTTTAGGAAATTGGTTATACAAGTTGAGAGCAGTGGTGGCCCAGTGGTAATGGCCGTCACTTACGAGTTGTAGGTCGTAGGTACAAACCCAGATAGGCGTTTTACTTTGTGTAAATTATTTCATCACCATTGCTCTCAAAACGGTGAAGGAAAACATCGTGAGGAAACCGACATGTTCTAGAACTAAAAAATTGAAGACATGTGACATCTACGTGAATTACGGCCCTCTCCCTGTCACTGAAAGGAGGCCTGTGTCCCAGCAGTGGGAACATTATAGGCTGATTATGTGATTATACAACAAGACATTAAGACCTTCTAGCCATTCAATTATAAATGAGTTGGACTTTCCCTCAGAAAATAATCAGAGTTCAAAGAAAACTTGTGAGTTTTATTCCTGTAAACAAAAGTCGCTTAGAACAATTTAAAAATAATTTAATGGAAAATCTACCGGGTTTACCTTATCACACTGACCCGGATCAAGCATATACTTTACTATTTAACCTCATCAATTGTGAATTTAGGAAGGTATTCACCTCAAAAACATTGCCTGTTTATGATCGCGTTAAATTTAGTGACTGGGCAACACCAGGTATTTACAAAAGTAGGTTGAAGTTATATGAATTGTATCATGAAAAAACATATAACCATGATGAAACTTTTAAAGAATTTGTTAAGAATTATTCTAAAACCTGTTCCTCAGCAAAAGCCATACACGTTAAAAATAAAATAAAATCTTCTGGAAATAAAATTAAAACAACTTGGAATATTATTAATTCTGAAACGGGAAGAACGACGGTACGGAATCGTGACTTCCATCTAAAAATCGATGATGTAGATATTAGGGCAGACGTGGAGGTGGCAACAGAGTTTGAAAATTTCTTCACTAATATTCACTTTTTAACAACCAAAACTCTGTCATCGTCGTCCTCCACTTCTGCTTACTCAATACTAAAAGAATGTGTACCAAAATGTGATAAACACTTTACATTCACAGTTGTTAGCCCTAAAGACATATTGGAATCTTTTAAAGAACTTGATGTAAAAAAAACTGCTGATCTTTGGGGATTATCAGTACATACAGTGTCTTCAATAATTGATGTTATTTCACCCTTTTTAGCAATTGTGTTTAAGTCTTGTATTGCATCTGGTATATTTCCTGATCTGATGAAACTTAGCAAAGTGATTCCACTGTTCAAATCTGGCAGCACAACTGATCCCGAATTTTCGGCCTCGTTCGATATTACCTACATTGAGCAAAATCTTTGAAAAAACAATTTTAAAACAAATGTTAGGACATTTCAATTCATATAATTTACTTCATCTGAAACAGTTTGGTTTTACGAAGGGTCGTTCAACTAAAGACGCGGGCGTGGATTTGCTGAAGAGCATTTTCGAGTCTTGGGAGGAGTCGCAGGATGCTCTTGGCATTTTCTGCGACTTGTCTAAGGCCTTCGATTGCGTCCATCATGATACACTCATCAGGAAATTGCACTACTATGATAATCACAAGATTGTATTGTTCGCAGATGACACTTCCCTCATTTTTAAAATCAAACGACTGCTGGTCAACTTTGACAATGTTAACGATGCACTCTCTAAAGTTGTCCATTGGTTTAATGTAAATAATCTTCTCCTGAACGAAAAAAATACTAAACTCAAAAAAACTAAATTTTCAACGCCAAAGGTCAGGCAGCTAACAACCAATGTTTAACTTAATGAAATAGGGTTGGATCCTGTTGAGTCGACAGTTTTTCTTGGAATAACTATTGACGCTAAATTACAATGGCGCCCACACATAGAAAAACTGTCAGGAAGGCTAAGTTCGGCCGCCTATGCTGTTAAAAAAATTCTACAGATAACCGATGTAGATACGGCCAGAATTATTTATTTTAGTTATTTTCATAGTCTTATGTCATATGGGATTCTTCTCTGGGGAACCTATGCGGACATTAATACCGTATTTGTTTTACAAAAATGGGCTGTTCAAGTCATTTACAACCTAGGTCCAAGAGATTCCCTTCGATAAAAATTCAAAGAAATAGATATTCTGACTGTAGCCTCTGAATATATATTTGATAATCGCATGTATGTACACAAAAATATATCAAATTTTAGGAAAATGTCCGATATCCACAGTTTAAATACCAGGAATAAACATAATCTTGCTGTACTTCACACTCGCCTCCACAGAGTAGGCAACTCGTTCATGGGTCAATGTATTTTTTTTTTTAGTGTGGGAAATCATCAAATAACTTCTCCCGCTCTGGTCGGAGCGGTAGGGTGTGTCTCTTACTGACTAAAACCCACCCGTATTCCTTCCGTTGCCTGTGTTGCGGGGGCCTCGGTGACCCATTAGTACCTTCCCGCGACCCCGGCAGGCATCGGCCCTAGTGGACCCCTACATTTGTGCTGACGACATCTCTTTGAGGCGCGCGTGGAATACAACGCGCCGTCGACCCGGGCCTGGTCCTTACCGGACGGTGAGCTACCCATTGCTCACCGTCTGCAAGCCCGCGCCTACGGTGGTCGGAAATCCGCCCGGGATTCCCGACGCCCAGGGCGTCTCCTGCGGCGGCTAGGGGCGAGAGGGCGCGAAGTTTGCCTTTCCCTCAACCGTCCCGCCTCCTCCTTCAGGGGTCAATGTATACGCTTTTATCACAAACTTCCTATTGATATTCGAAATTTACCCATTAAACGATTTAAAAGCTGTATTAAAACCAAACTTTGTAAAAAAGGGTACTATAAAATTTCTGATTATTTAGAAGACAAAAAAGCTTGGGATTGAGCTGCTCGCTCTGATAAGCCTTGTGATAAAACCGTAAAACTTGACATTTTAATTATGCAAAATCATCATTATATACAACTATATATACATATTGACATTGATGAATATTATAAACAAAATTACGTGAATATGTATGTACCTTGAAAAGTATTATATAACTTTAATTATTGTGAATGTGAGCACTATGTGGGTCATTTTTATTTATTTCTTGTTGCGTTTTTTCTCTTAGTTTCGCATAGTTTTAGTCTGGCATTTACAGTAAGTACTTTATGCGGCCAACCTGTCCTTGGTATTGGTCGCCATAAAAATTTAGCAATTCATTCAAGACTGATATTTGTAGCAAAATGCTGATATTATCAGGGTTATTACGAAGTTGCCCTTCTGTTCCATCTCCTCCATGGTAGTAGGACCGGTATGAAACTTCCAACATAATAATATTTTGGGACGGTTGTGTTAGGTGTTGTTGGTGTAATTTTAGACAAACCTGTTTTTTATTAGTTAACGGTAGAGGTGGCGCCCTGGTGCCTGCCGGCCTGGGCTCATCTGGGTTAATGCTGAGGTTCTTACCGGTGCAGCTTGCTGAAAAACAGGAAGTCGTAAATTTTATCGTCGCTATCATTTTGGTGGCAGCTTTCTGAGGAAATGATGGTGTTTTGATTGCTATCATTATTAAAGGCAAGTTTGCAAGAGGTTACTATGAAATAATGTCGAAAAAAATAGATCCTACTTTTTAATAAGAAAGCTGAGGCTCCTTCTATGTTGAGGGGACGCTTCCCAGCAATGATAAAGGAAAATATTATTTGGGGCGAAATTCAATAAAGTATATTGAATTTCACCCCAAATAATATTTTCCTTTATCAGGCTATTTCTATAAAATCGTAGAAAACGGACAAGGAAATAATAATCCAGAATCGATATCACTACAGGGTATAAACTAAACTGCAACGTTAAAAAAGTGGTTTTAAAAGAATGAAGGTAAAAACACCATAAAATTTTATGGCGCCGGACTCCGGGGAGCTTTCTAATGGCTAAACCCCATTAAGATTGTCTCAGCGCCATCGCGATAAATCATTGAAAGGCTCGTTTTGTTCGATATATTGTTCATATTACTGATATGAGGTAGCACAGAGAGAGGCGATGCAGACAGGGAAAGAATAAGGTTTCAACAGGCAACAGCTGAGATCAAATCAAATCAAAAGGCGTGTCTTTTCTGCGTCTGTTATCGAAAGCATTTTATTTAATTGAAAAAGGCTTCATGACGTCACGTCCGCCACGTGACGGTCCGCCGCACAGCAATCGAGCGTTTATTATAAAGCGTTTCACGAGTTGATGAAAGAAATAACACGTTTGTTTATAGTAAGGTGATCCCCGTAAGGTTTTTGCAGGCTACCGTGAGCTGATCAAGGCCTCTTCAAGGATCTCAACTTCAACTAGTTAAATTTATGGGGTAAGGAAAGAAATGGTATAACATCTCATCTCATCATCTTACGAAAATCTTCTGTACCTTTTCTAGCATCAGTGCAAAGGGTCGCGGTATAGGGGTCCCAAACACAGGCCTTGGATTCGAGTTTATTTCGAACCAGAGTAGTGTACAACAGCCTAATAACATTTGGATTGCGAAAGACACGGGCATGTCACGAAACAAATCCCAAGCTCTTGAAAGATTCCTTCGCGAGGGTAGAAACGTGATCTCTAAACGTCAGATAGCGGTCGAATGTCCATCGCGAGTCCTTTATGTTGGTGACACGACTCCAGCACCCAAACTATATGTCTGCTTGTTCCCAACGAGTCCACAACTGTCTATGAGTATTCACCTACAGTTTGTAGAAAAGGGGCCTCACCCATCCCGGCAAGAGCGTCGCTTTCGACAACCCTGATGACGCCGAATGTCGACAGCTTAGAGGCCCAATGTTCTGATCTTTCTCAGCTCTCAACCAGTAGACCAAGCGCACCTTGACAAGGTTGATGCTGAAGTCAAACGTACAGCTTCCCTTCTACCCGTTGAAGACCTGATGATCCTCTGCCTCCCGTCACTCCAGACGAAGTGAACGGCATCATTTAAAGGCTGCACGCCCGCAAAGCCCTTGGTTCGGACGGTATCACCAACAAGGTTTACAAACTCCTCCCCGCTCCTCTCATAATACTTATGACCGCCTTCTTCAATGGCGCCTTGACCAACAACACCTTTCCAAAGGCGTGGAAAGGGGCCACAGTTATGTGTATGCCTAAGGCAAGCAAGCCCAAGTCTGAGCCTACGAGTTACCGCCCCATCGATCTCCTCAATGTCCTCGGCAAAATCTACGAGTGGCTTATTTATAAGCGTCTCAAAGATTATGTCGAGGCAAAGAGCCTCATCCCCAAACGAAAAGTTTCTTTTCCGAACCCAACAAATAGTAAAAGTATTCGGCATGGGCTGACACAACGGCTTATTATATAAGCTTTACTAACTCGGAGTGCCTGACCGTCTCGTGCTCATCTTAGGTGATTTTTTGTCAGATCGCACTTTCCGTTATTGCATCGAGGGTTCACTCTCCTCCGTGCTATCTCCCCTCATCTTCACGCCGTTCACCAACGACATTCCCAAAAGTAAAAACGCACAGTTGACTTTATTCGCCGACGACACTGCCATTTACTATACCAGTTCCTGTCAGAACTCTATCGCTCGCACTCTCCAGATCTCCGCAAACGTCTTAGGCGATTGATTCCAGAAATGGAGAATCAAGGTTAACCCCGATAAGAGTCAGGCGGTTCTCTTCTCGAGACCGCGACGCCTCACTCCCCCCCACCCCAGTTCGATCGCTATGTATGGCAAGCCGATTCCTTGGGAGAAGCGAGCTGTTTACCTAGGTGTGATCCTTGACCATCACCTCCTTACCTTCAGTGAGCACAAAAAGACGGCTCGTTCGCGAAAAGGAAAATTATTATTTGTGCTGAATATGATTTGAGATGTAATTCTCTATGTATTTCTGTTGACATGTGTTTGATTATATTAAGGCGCTGACAAGACCCAATTGACAAAAATGGGCTTCTCTTAAGAAAAAAAATTGCCTTATCTGTATAGTTTGTGGTAGCGGAAAAAATATATGTTATATTTGAACATATTTCCCAGAACTTGGTTGTTACCAAAACACGTTTTAAAAACAAAATCTCGATACAATCTAACGTTTAACTAACCTCTTACTTTGAGTTCTAATCCAAAATATCTGTATTAAATATCAACATACGTTACGTATTTAATTAATAACAAGAACGTCTTATTTGAATGCAGAACTTGGTTGTTTTTTATTTTCGATTACTCAACTCAATTTTGAGTAAATACATAATTACTTCATATTTTGCAATAAATTACAAGCGTTGTGTCATCGCTCTTCTCTTTCTTTTCTATGCAATCTGACAGGGACCGCGGTTTAGGTGTTGTCAGCGTCTTAAATTAATATTATACTAATCTGTTTTCAGGGTTCGTTTTGCAAAAATAGAATTAATTAGGCATAAACTCATCTACATTTTTTGCATTGATCTTTGACTTGATTTAATCCAGATCACCGCATAGATATAGGTCACACTCCGGCGCGCGCGCATGTGGAATTATCACTTACGCTGCTCCACTTGGAACGAGCGAGAGGAACACATTATTTCTATTTTTTATAATTAATGGCTTAGGTTAAAACCAGCTTTTTAACGTTTTTAAACATTGGGAAATTAAAGCCACCGTGAAAAATGAAATGCTATGAATGTTTGTTATTATTATTTTCTTAATATCAAATTGTTTCTTGTTTTATTTAGTTTTACAAGTGTTTTATCATTGGTGAGGCGCCTCATGATGACATGTTTATACGGTTGTTTTTCTTTCAAAAGATGAACCTTTTAGAATTTAGAGTATAAAAGTGACATTAGATTTTATATTCGATTCAGATTATATCCGGTATTCAGATGTAGAATGCAGACTACTGTCAGATATTCGAAGATCTTGGTGGATAAGTGTTAACTCAAAATTGTGGGACTAACGATCAGAAGGACCTCGACTACATTGGATTTAGAGACCAGTAAAACGGAGATATCACGCAGCGTGGGAAGACTTTCCTAGTCTCGTGTCGGAACGAGCTCATCATCATCTGCCTAACCTTGTCTCGTATCGGCACGAGTTCATCATTATCTGCCTAACCTTGTCTCGTGTCGGCACGAGCTCATCATCATCTGCCTAACCTTGTCTCGTGTCGGCACGAGCTCATCATCATCTGCCTAACCTTTTCCCAACTATTTTGGGGTAGGATTCTAGTCTAACCAGATGCAGCTGAATTTCTTTACATAGAGCGACTGCCTATATGACCTCCAAACACCAGTTACTGGGTAACACCATACCTACCTCTTGATAAGACTGGTTGCACGAACTGTGTGAGTGTTAAAAGCCCTGTGATATAAAAAGTTAGCTAGACAAAAATATTATCTAGTATTCGTTGCGCTGGACCTAATTTTAAGTATCTGCAATCGGGTGTCCATTTAGATGTATCACAGGCCTCGTAGTGTTTTCAATTATTTATTAATTATAACTTATTCGGTGTTTAGACACTTCAAACGTTTTCAATGTGTAAATTAATTTGAATTTTATAATGACAAGCTATCTTTATGCATATCATCACCATTTTCTTATTAAACGATGCTAAGAATAGATTTCATTTTGTCAGAGGTACCCGAGAAAAGTGTGGGGTATGACTGTTATAATGATATTAAAATTCCTATCTAGATGTATTATTTTGTCATTAGATGAAATGTCGCCTCACATCATAATGTGTCATGTCACGGTGTGAGATGTGAATTTAGGAAGGTATTCACCTCAAAAACATTGCCTGTTTATGATCGCGTTATATTTAGTGACTGGGCAACACCAGGTATTTACAAAAGTAGGTTGAGGTTATATGAACTGTATCATGAAAAAACATATAACCATGATGAAACTTTTAAAGAATTTGTTAAGAATTATTCTAAAACTTTTAAAAGAGCCTGTTCCTCAGCAAAAGCCATACACATTAAAAATAAAATAAAATCTTCTGGAAATAAAATTAAAACAACTTGGAATATTATTAATTCTGAAACGGGAAGAACGACAGTAGGGAATCGTGACTTCCATCTAAAAATCGATGATGCAGATATTAGGGCAGACGTGGAGGTGGCAACAGAGTTTGAAAACTTCTTCACTAATATTCCCTTTTTAACAACCAAAACTCTGTCATCGTCGTCCTCCACTTCTGCTTACTCAATACTAAAAGAATGTGTACCAGAATGTGATAAACACTTTAAATTCACAGTTGTTAGCCCTAAAGACATTTTGGAATCTTTTAAAGAACTTGATGTAAAAAAAACTACTGATCTTTGGGGATTATCAGTAAATACAATGTCTTCAATAATTGATGTTATTTCACCCTTTTTAGCAATTGTTTTTAACTCTTGTATTGCATCTGGTATATTTCCTGATCTGATGAAACTTAGCAAAGTGATTCCACTGTTCAAATCTGGCAGCACAACTGATCCCGAATTTTCGGCCTATTTCGATATTACCTACATTGAGCAAAATCTTTGAAAAAATAATTTTAAAACAAATGTTAGGACATTTCAGTTCATGTAATTTATTTCATCTGAAACAGTTTGGTTTTACGAAGGGTCGTTCAACTACAGACGCGGGCGTGGAATTGCTGAAGAGCATTTTCGAGGCTTGGGAGGAGTCGCAGGATGCTCTTGGCATTTTCTGCGACTTGTCTAAGGCCTTCGATTGCGTCCATCATGATACTCTCATCAGGAAACTGCACCACTATGGTATGAGGGACAGGGCTCTCGACCTTCTGACTTCCTATCTTAATAATAGAATTCAGAGGGTTGATATAAATGGCAAGAGATCTGCAGGATCTGCGGTCACTATGGGCGTTCCGCAGGGTTCAATTCTAGGTCCATTCTTGTTTCTAATCTATATAAATGACTTACCTTATCACATAAGGGATAATCACAAGATTGTATTGTTCGCAGATGGCACTTCCCTCATTTTTAAAATTAAACGACTGCTGGTCAACTTTGAACATGTTAACGATGCACTCTCTAAAGTTGTCCATTGGTTTAATGTAAATAATATTCTCCTGAACGAAAAAAAGACTAAACTTATTAAATTTTCAACGCCAAATGTCAGGCAGCTAACTACCAATGTTCAACTTAATGGAATAGAGTTGGACCCTGTTGAGTCGACAGTTTTTCTTGGAATAACTATTGACGCTAAATTACAATGGCGCCCACACATAGAAAAATTGTTAGGAAGGCTAAGTTCGGCCGCCTATGCTGTTAAAAAAATTCGACAGATAACCGATGTAGATACGGCCAGAATTGTTTATTTTAGTTATTTTCATAGTCTTATGTCATATGGGATTCTTCTCTGGGGAACCTGTGCGGACATTAATACCGTCTTTGTTTTGCAAAAAAGGACTGTTCGAGCCATTTACAACCTAGGTCCAAGAGATTCCCTTCGAGAAAAATTCAAAGAAATAGATATTCTGACTATAGCCTCTCAATATATATTTGATAATCTTATGTATGTACACAAAAATATATCAAATTTTAAGAAAATGTCCGATATCCACAGTTTAAATACCAGGAATAAACATAATCTTGCTGTACTTCACACTCGCCTCCACAGAGTAGGCAACTCGTTCATGGGTCAATGTATACGCTTTTACAACAAACTTCCTATTGCTTTTCGAAATTTACCCATTAAACGATTTAAAAGCTGTATTAAAACCAAACTTTGTAAAAAAGGGTACTATAAAATTTCAGATTATTTAGAAGACAAAAAAGCTTGGGATTGAGCTGCTCGCTCTGATAAGCTTTGTGCTAAAACCATAAAATTTGAAGTTTAAATTATGCAAAAGCATCATTATATACAACTATATGTACATATTGACATTGATGAATATTATAAGCAAAATTACGTGAATATTTATGTACCTTAAAAAGTATTATACGAGTATTACTTTAATTATTGTGAATGTGAGCACTATGTGGGTCATTTTTATTTATTTCTTGTTGTTTTTTTTTCTCTTAGTTTTAATGATGGTCTGGCATTTTGAGTTCTTTATGCGGCCAACCCAATTGTCCTTTCCTTGGTATTGTTCGTCGAGTCGTTGAGCTCCTTAAGTTTTGAGTTGAGCTACACGATTACTGACAAATGCTTGCACTGACTGGACAGGTCCACTCAAATTTGTGTGGTTCTTTCCTCAAAAGACCATTTCAGACATAGATCTACATGGTCCGCACATGATCTGACCAAGATTATGTCTGGACTTTAAAAGAGACTTTGACCCTTGAGTTTGTTTCGCCATTTCTTCTCAGGGGTAGTCAGATAGGAAATGTCGACTCCATCTAGCTTATTTTTTAATATGACGTGTAAAAGTGATTGTCATATCCTATTTACAGAATAAACAATTTCATTTCATTTCATTTCATTTCACGGACTGCCTCGTTGGTCTACTGACCGCAAGCGTTACTGCTGTTTCTAGGTTTGATTTCCAGGTCGGGAAAAGTATTTTTGGGTTTTTTCATCATGGCTTTGAACGTTGTTTCCAACCCCCCTGAGGTTCCTTCTCAGGCAACTATGGACAGGACAACATTAATCATTTTTCAATCTGTTGGCTCTTGGCCTGTTTGCCAATTTAAAAAGAAAACACTTGACCAAACTGTACGTCATCGGCGAGATGTGGGCGTCCTTAATTGACTTCTAAGATAAATATACGCCTACTCAATTAAAAGACCTCCTTTGGGGATGGATTGAACCAAAATGCCTAAAAATGTAGACAACTATGAAGGGGATGCCTAGAATGCCTACAACTACGAAGTATATGAAGGGAGGTTTGGTTTAGGTTAGTTTTCAGTTGGAATTAGGAGGGCTATGATCTTCAAAGCAATTTACCAACTTGATGCCAGAGATTCTCTGAGAGTTTTTTAGAAGATATTGCTATTCTCACGGTGGCAACACAATTCATCTTCGCCAACATCTTACTCGTATATATTAGACAAAATAAATATACACATAGACACTAAAGTAGCGATATTCACAATATTAACACCAGAAATAAGGACAAATTACGTGCTTCATTTCACCGGCATCATAATATGGTTTATAACTCATTTTTTGGGCTTGCTATAACTTTTTGTAACAAGCTACCCTCTTCTTTGCTAGATTTGCCTTTTAATGTGTTTAAAGGAAAAGTTAAATCCAATCTTTGTTCAAAGGCATAGTATTTAATCAACGACTACGACTAGTTAGTTGGTCACTGTGATAAACTCAAGACAATTTTTATGTTCTTTCTCCAGAATTAGCTTACCTTCTGACAGATTACTCATTACAATGTTTTTTTTTTTATGAGTTGTATTGCAATAAGTGGTTAGTTAGCGACCTTGACAATTGATCATATTATTCCTGCCTGAGAACTAGCAGCAAGTTCGTCACGCTCCCTTAGATGTCACTGCTTGCGGTAGCGTCGGGGGTCGGCTTGCCTCCTTCCCTAAAATATGGCAATAGTGTTGAAAGCTTATCTTTGCGCTATGGTCGTGAATGGTTGCTGCTTGTGGTGACTGGTCATCTTGCTGACCATCGTTTTGTTATTGTTATTAGTAATTAACTCTTTATTTATTTTACTTCGATGATGCTAGTTTATCATTTGTGACATTAGTTTAGCTTTATGTAACTGGGCACCTTCTGGATTCCTTGCTTAAAAGGTGATCTCCAACAATATGTATCAAAATGATTTTTGTAATTGAAATAAACATTTTTATTTTTATTTTTTTTTTATTTTTATTATGCCTGGAGGCTTTTATTTAGGTATTAAATTCTATTTACGTTTTTATTTTTTATTGTTTTTCGATGTTTTTTTTTGTTGCTGTAGTAGCGTGTGCTAGCTGACATATGGCAAGTAATTTAATTTAATGTTTTGTGTTTCGTAGTGTTAATTACTTTGCATACGATTTGTATGAATCGAGTTTATATAACTAAACAGACTACTGCTGGGGAGTTAGTTGCGCCACTTCTTCTTCCCAGCTAAAGCACTAGGAAGTGGTGAAGGGCGGGCGTTTTTGAGGGACTGTCTTATGTAATTTTGACGTTAGAAAAGTGCTGATTCTCAGCCTAGTTTGAATAAATGACTTTGAATTTGATTGGATGATGTTTCAAAAACCTTAAACAAATACGTCGCTACCGCACTTATATTAAATATTCCTAACCGAAAATTCACCACAAAATGTGATAATTTCCTCATGAGAAGCTAGTCACATTATCAGTATGTATCTTGGTTCTCTTGTGCCAAAAATATCATCAGCATTCCGCTGATACGTTTCCTGAACTATTCTTAGACATTCGTTGCTAAATCAACAAATTACGTGTTCCCCACGTAATATTGAAAAAATATCACAATCAACAAGATAATGACGCCAATGAACCACATTCCTAGCTCTCTGCCGGTGACAACCAGGAACTGACCGTGGCTGTATTTACGACATCTCACTTCAGTTAAAAATATCGTGATAATACGAGTATAGTCGGGTTAAATTGTTGTTTTGAACATAAAACATTTAAATTGGTCAGCTGTAATAACAAGTAATAAAAACATTATGGTTGTTTCAGTATTTGTAATAATAAACTTGTCGGTTTGTGTAGCGTCTCGACTCTCGTCCAGTGTTCCGGTGCATGTGGGGTGTTCCGGTTATGATTTGTATTCCAGATGAATTGTTTTCCTGCTCTTACATCTACTAGGACAAGTTTAGGATGATTAAGGAAATAATTATATTTTCCTATTTATTAGAAAACACGATTCCTGTATCTATAGTAAAAGAATATACACTGATACCGATGATAACTGCCACAAAGAATGCAAAAATGCTATAATAATGCATTACTTTTAGCAGACACATCAGTTATTTTTATTTCATAACTAAATTATTCGGAAAAAATCTCTACACAATGTGTGCCTGAAGATGGACGGCGCCGCCGAGGGCGGCCCAGAAAGTGGTGGCGAGACGACCTGGACACATACCGCGAGGGCTAGTTCGAGGTGGCGCGGGGAAAGAGTTTCTGGAAGGACTTGGAGGTGGCCTTTGCCCGGTAGTTGGACAATACAGAAAAAAACAAAAAAAAAATAAAGAAATACGTAAGGATCGTAGCAGGTGGCGCTCTGTTGTTTCTGCCTACCCCTATATGGGAAGAAGGTGTGAGTTTATGTTATGTAATTAAATTACTCCACAGTTTGATTTGCGGTAAATATTATGTACCCTACAAAATAATAAACAGAGCATTCTTAATAACGCCATGAGTTCATATATATTCTACTTTTATCAATTCTATAAAAAAGCTAGGAGTTATTTGTCACGGTTTATGCATAGGAAATGAGTATCTGTCACTAACATATTAGTAGCGATATGTTTTCTACCAGCTCGTATAACGCCAATAATTTTTATGAACGCTGAGTGTAAAGGAATGAGGAAATTCAGGAATTTTCTTTAACCTACTCAAAGAAAATGCTGGTCATAAAGTAGACCGTAATAAACAGAATTCTGGAAATAGATATAAAATATAATAGAAATAAGAAGCAAGTAAACTACGGTAAAACTGTTGTCGAGAATTTAACGATCACTTAATTGAAGTAAAACTCTTAACATTTAATTAACATTTACATATTCATTCATTAATATTTTACAGATGCATTAACACTCTTTTAGATTTTATGAGTAAACTAGCCACTTGAAGTTCTCAAGAACATTATTTAATTATCTTCGTTTTAATGTTTCGTTAGAAGACATTTATGTACTTACGTCCGTCGCACCCTGGACAGTCAGCTGTGGTACCAACTTCGGTATGAGCGGTTTTCTTATCCTCGAGATAATACTAGAGAAGAAGATGTGTTGGTGCATTGAGGAGAGACCTCGAACAACCATAACCACAGTGCTACTTTTGGATAAGCGCTAATCGTAGTAAGTTGTAAGAAAAAGGATGCCTGGTTTCCTTTCAATACCAATTTTGTAACAGCACTCTCCACTACAGAAATTTACAACCATATTCCAAAACTGACAAGAGAAACTACCATTTCATTTCTACAAAAAAAATCTTAAAACATGGCTTCTCCAAAATAATTTTTACACAGTAAAAGAATACTTTGAATTTAAGGGTAATTACAAATTAGATTTATTTAGTACACAAATGTTGTTGTTGTAATTTTATACCTATTTTTTTTTGTATAGTAGATTATAAATATATCTGTATGTCCATAGTGTAAGTGTTTTGTGTTGTTTATTAGAGTAAAAGTAGTATATACATTTTGTAGGTGTATATAGGTTTTACACCCACTGTACGTTAGATATTCGTATGCCGCTTTTAGCGGCGGATGTGTCCTGAGCATAACACTGTTAACCAACTTGTACCTACCATATCCGACGAATAACCTAACGTCTTAGCCTATCAAAGTCTACTGTTTGAAAAAAAGCCCAGCAAAGATACACTGCCACACTGTCCTTTTTCAGTTACTTACAATAAAATAACCTAGTAATATAATTAGCAAAAGACAGTAACTGTTCCAATTTTATAGCCGTTCGTTGAGAGACTCGGTTGAAAGCCAGCTGACGTACAAGTGGACTGCTGACTAATTTATATGTGTGTTTCTGTTCCGGAGCTATATCAGTAGCAGGAAAATTGAAAAACTTTTCATTTATGTGGCTCTGTTCTAGGATAATAAAATCTGTAAATAGCCAGATCCGCTATTGGTGGTGACTGATAAAGTAGTAATCAATAAAGTATTACCAGGCTTCTCTATAAATTTTATCTGGAGTAGTTTTAATGCTACCTGCGGAATTAATTATTACAGTTTCATCTTAAAAAAACATTACACAAGTGCTTGTTTCCCCGAAGGGTTGGGCAGAGGTGTACCTATTACAGTACACCCATATTTCGCCTATTATGTTTAAGTCCCATGTAATAGGGGGCTATTATCACATCTTATGATAAGATCAGTTTATCCTAAGATATTGAGATGTTTCCTGAACACACTCGTATCTTAATATGTCAAAGCTTCATCTATCCTAGCTTTTATCAATGCGAACCGTTTTCATGTTTCATCATCAGTCTTCTCGGAGGTATAATTAGCGTTTTTTGACCATGAGACCTCTCCTAATCTTTGGCAAAGTAAGTAAGTGGTTCAAATAATTTATATCTTTGTTTACATTATCCGTATGTTAAATCTAATGGAGTCTCGTGACATCACCTGTATTTAATAGTTGTAATAAATTACTTTGTTACCCTGAATTTTAATTAGAGCAGGCATTTAAATGTATATATTTCTTTTATCTGTTAAATAGTGACACGTAGAGGAAGTAGTTCGTAGTAGTTCGGTAATGAAGTTTATTTTATAATTGATTGTCATTGTTTTTATGTTCCCGTGACTCCTACCAAAGAATAGACAAACCATATTTTATGCGACTTAGAACCGACGTCAAACGGATTGGCATCAGTGACTACTAACTCTTTCTTTCATTCTCTTTTAGGTCTACTGCCGACTACCGCGTTTAAGTACCTAGCTATTAATTTTATTAGCAGAAAAATCTTTAGAAGTCTAGACACAACATAAACCCTTAGAGATCAGGGTTTATCAGTCAATTTAAACACTTAATAATCTCTCTAAATGGATAATAAATGATAGAAAAGCTTTCTGATAAGCCATTCATTTAACTTTCACAAGTAGGTACGTCGAATGTTCAACCTAGATAAGAGAACAATAAACCCTGATTAAAAGCGCTTTCATAGTAAAACAAATGCCCACGCGCATATTTCCGTTGAATTATAAATAGTAGTGACAACGGCCGGCAGATATGCTAACGATATCACACGACACACTTCGGAGACTCTCGTCTCTCGTGATGTACCGATAAAAAAATTGCCGCATGTTAGGGTTAAAGTGTGTCTTCTATATAATAAATGATTTGTGGTTTCCACACAATTTGTCTGCTCCAGCAAGTATTGATCCTTCGTCAGCCATGATCATTTTAGTGCTGTTTGAGTTTAGAATAGATACTACAATATTTTCAGTGACTTCAGTAGTATTAGTTCGAACCATAGGCTCGTCCCCTATTATATGGGACTTAAACATAACTGGCGAAATGTGGGTGTTACTATACTATAGGTACATCTCTGCCTACCCCTACCCGTCAGGGATACCAGGCGTGGTGTTATGTTGTCTGCAGTCCGAGCACATGCGAGTTTTGCGTCACTAAGTACATTTCATTTGACCTCGAACTGATAATTACCTGCGTGCTTTCAGAAGACTTGTGCTTTTTACAATGTGCACGCATCTTTACTCTCTCAATGTTTATGGTTGTCGTGTCTGTAATGCTCGTAAATGCGGTTGTTTGAAAGAAATCTGTACTAATGACTGTTGTTTCAGCTGTCGCCATTGAATGGACCGCCACAGAGTTTATACGAGCCCGAATCTGTGTCAATCTCGAAATAGAACCAAATGAAAGAAATGACGACCTCGCGAACACAATTTTATAGATCGAATAGAAAGATGGGGCGTTTGATAAAGCACAAGCACACTTCCATACAGATTCTCTGAATTTTCGTAACATGCTGGTGGTTTAATTGAAGCTGCGATGAAGGATGTTGTAATAACCATAAAACTGATCACCGAATAAGCTTAGGCCAGCAACTGACAGGAGAGTCATCCACCGACAGTCACTAGCTGCACTTCCTGATTACAATAAATTCACGTGTGACAGAGACCGGCAGTAGGTGATAAGCTGTGTTAAAGAAGTGGTTACTCTGTCTTTGGAAAACTGGAAAACTATGGGAAGTGCCGACCCGTGACCTTAAACACCTCGAAATGTCACACAATATGCCTGTAATCCCAGAATACAATGAAAACGATGAGCCACAATATCTGTGGGATGAGCTCTTTTGTAAGGTGACCAAAACTGCATTTCCGGTTGAAATGAATTTAAAAAAAAAATGATGTCATTACCGAGCTAATATTAATTTTGGGACGTCAGAAAAAATATTAAGAGTCACTTGCGTACATAGTATCCCACATATTTTATAACGAATGCGACATAATCCTTATTTTATTGCATATTTTAGGAAGTTCTTTGAAAAGACTGGGTGCGTCGAGATTTATAGGGATTCTGGGCCAAGAAAAAGTGAGGTACGGCGCCTGGGAGCTAGGAATATGAGGTTTGCAAACAGTAGTCCAGTGGCTTAGGTAGTAGCATTATCCACCTAAGGTCGGCCCTGAGTTACAAACCAAACTTAATATTCCTAGGTCCCAGGCGCCGCTCGATTCCGACGTTTGGCTCCCAAACTGGAGCGGGCAGGAGCTGGCTTGAAGCGGCTCCTGCCCAATCTAGGAGGTCCAAACGCCTCCTGCCGGAGGCTCTACGTGGGGGTCGTGCAGTCCATGGCCCTTTACGGGGCTCCTATGTGGGCGCGTTCCCTGGCGCTGCGGCCAGCCCGCCGGTTGAGCGCGGCCCAAAGGGTCATGGCCATCCGGCTGGTCCGGGGATACCGCACGGCCAGGAGGCCGTGCCTCACAGGAGTGAGGCAGCGAGCCTCCTTGCCGGATTGCCGCCATGGGATCTGGAGGCAAAACTCCTCGAGCGGGAGAAGTTATTTGAAGATTTCCCACCCAAAAAAAAAAGGCGCCGCTCGTCACGTGGGTGGCGACCTACAATAAGGAAACCCTATTCTTAAACGTGTTCCCGGTTAGTAAATATAAACCTACACAATATTTTATATTAGAATGTAATAAGGTCAGTGATTTTGTGGGGAAATGCGTGGTAAGAAAATGTCTAACTACGCATTTTCCGATTATTTATGATTTAGTTAAATCTCGTTTTTACAAATTATAAATCTCAGTAGGACAAGAATCTCTGGCAAAAATACCTTCTGTTGAAATGGATGATAGTATACTATCACCATTATGGTTGCCAAGCCTCGTGATGGGGATGATTATAGAAAGTTGAAAGTCACTCAAAGGGCTATGGAGAGGGCTATGCTTGGAGTTTCCCCACGTGATCGATTCAGAAATGAAAAGATCCGCAGGTGAAGCAAGGATAGCCCGAAGAATTGTCAAACTTAAGTGGCAGTGGCCAGGGCACAGTGCTCGCAGAACAGATGGCCGAGTGCGCCAAAAGCGACCGCGTGGAGTGGCGACCGCGTACCGGAAGACGTTGCGTTGGAAGGCCTCGGTTGGATGCGTCCTACAAGGTGGACTGATGACCATGTGAAGGCCGCAGGAATCCGCTGGCTGCGGGAAGCACAAAACCGTCGAAGTCGGTCGGAGTGGCGGTGCTAGTCGGTCGAAGTGGGGAGGCCTATGTCCAGAAGTGGACGTGAATTAATGATGAAAAGTTGTGTTTTATTGTGGTAATTTATTAGTAGTTTCATACCCAGTTGTAAGCTTTTACCGGTTAATACTGGTTTTGTGAGAAAGATTTTCGCAAATTTTTCACATCGTTTGCGAATTCTCGGTCATAATTGTTTATGTATCTTTGTCTGAATCTTATGTATAAGTTAGTATATGTTAAGAGAGAAACATGTGGTTGCAAATCAGTTTATTGTCAGAATATAATTTATCTAAGTTATGTTCACTTTAACAATGCGTCGGTTAGGAAAGGTTATGATTGTTTGTACAGTCGTGACTATTCAATTATTTTATTAATGTAGTGTGGCGATAAGAAAGTGCATATTTTATTGAAGGACAACTTTGAACGATTTTGCTGATAAAAGCCAACTACAGATTACAATTTTTAACCATAGCAAATAGCAATATTAGCCATAGCTTAGAAAAACATTTTTTTTAAATAAACCATTCCATTATTTCGAGCATTCTTTTGAAAAATACGTGTAACTTATATTTGATCAGTTTTCATAATCAGAAACATTTTTCAGTACTTCCATCGAGCCAGCTTTACGCCGCGCCGCTCAATAAAAATAAAGGGTTCGTCGACCCGACCCGTGCTGACGTCATCAGAGACACGTGGGCGACCACCATTGTCTCTGCAGATGACATATCACGCTACTCATCGGAGCAATGTTTACATTATTCAGGCATTTTGTACGGTAGTCATAACTACGCGTTATGGCTGATTTATTATATTTTTACTGTGAAAGTAAGTAGGTACCTGTTTTTGTTTTCTGGTCCAGGATTTTACGATAGGTAGCTTAGGCAACTGTTGCATACAGGTATCTTTTTTTACTGGTAATAATAGAAATCTAGTGTGGTTTCAAAAAATACATAAGTGTTATTTTTATGAAACGTCCTTTTAGAAATCCGGTTAATAATGTTTGAAAAAGCGATCTCAAAAACTATATTATTTTATCTTCGCCTTTGTAAAATTTGTGTGATGTGTTTAATAACTTGACTTAGGGCCGTATTACAGAACCTGTCTCAAAACTCAAGCATTACTTAAAACTAGATTCAACCAATCGAATGGCTTCAAACGAGTAATAACTAATAAGTAATGCTTGAGTTTTGAGTGAGGTTCTATAATACGGGCCTTAGACTCACGTTATCTCGCGTTGTCAGGTAAACAGAAAAATACCACAATAGTTTTGATTTGTCTTGTAGTCTGCACTACAGTTTATTGTTTCATGAAACAAGTAATTAATAGTAAATAAAATATGCGCTACAATTCGGGTGATCTAAACAAATATATTTCTCTCACTCACTGTACATAAAATTAATGAATCTTTTACGTTTGTTTTGCATTTATTCACCACTTTGTAGTGGCGTTAACAATCTTTAAATACCGGCGACATAGTTTCTTTCATATTGAACACGCTTTGTAACGAATGTTCAGATAATTTCGTTGATGGCGCGTCAATGGAGCATGTCGGTGAGAATCAGTGGGTTTTGATAGAGGCGAGGTGATAGGAAGATATTAATGGGGGGAAATGGACCACTTAGTTATATATTATAGCCATTTAGCTGTCTTTTGTGCCAAGTGACTCACAGTATTGCCTCTACGCAGTCTGCTTTATCTTTATCTTATGAAACCAGAAAAAATAAAAAGAGTCGTAAGTGTCTTTTTCAAAGTATCTTTAAATATTTTTTAGGATTCCGTACGTCCGAATATTAAAACGGAACCCTTATAGGACTGTCCGTCTGTCACGTGCAGCCAATTTGCTTCGAATCTAATGGACCGATTAAGTTGAAATGTGGTATACATATGAATGTCTTAGACCCAAACACAGACGTGTAACATAATTAGATTAATTTTGAATAAGGGTCACTTTTGGGGGACACAACAGAAAATATAAAAAAAGTTTTATAAACCATGTGACATATTAAATGAGAGAATTTACTGCGAGCGTTTCAGATACAGCATAATCATAATCAGCCAATAATATTCCTACTGCTGGGACACATGCCTCCTCTCGGTGAGAGGGAAATATATATTATTTGTATAATATGAAAATAACCACTTTTAAATTTATTTAAGAAAATAGATGAAAATTTACCATTTCGCCCTTATCTTCGAAAGTACTGAGCATAAATTAAAATAAAATACAGATAATAGTTCTATACTTATAGATTACAGGAATACCTATAAGAAATCTATGATCTTAAAATAACGTGGTATCTATCAATATTGTGCGTACAAACTTACATTAATTAATTAATTTATATATACTTTATTGTACACCACAAAAATACATAACAAAAAATAAATCAACCACTACAAAATATACAATGGGCTCATCCAGGCAACCATGGGATGGACAGTGATTTAATTTGTTGTACAATGTTAAGCTAGTTCTTGGGATGAATTCGTCCCAACGACGGAATCCCTAGGATAGAGTGAGGGGCACTAGACCACGCGGACTCTCACCCATGACATGGACTGACCAAATTATAACCACAGTGGGCTATCCCTTGTATGTAAAAAACACCAACAATCGGAGTTGAGGCGAGCAATGGTGAGGCGAATCACATCAGTCCCTGGACAAGAAACTACACGACCACAACCACTCTGACAAGAGTGCTACGAAGAAGAAGAAGACAGAACCCTTCATTGTGAACCCACCCGACACGCCCTTGGCCGGTTTTTACATACCTGTTTGTGGATAATATTGGTTAATCTAGGTAGATTAGAACAGGTACGCAGGTAGGTGCATACCTATGCACCTACGCCAAATCACGCTATAAGTATCTACACTAATCAATGAAGTTCCCAATCATAGATTCCTCTGGGTATAGAGCTATTCCTTACAGAGGCCTTATAATCAGCGACAAAAGTCCATTAACACTTCAGCTTTTAAAATCTTAATCATTTAGTCAAATATTTAATTAAATCGAAACAGAAGTGAAATTAAATTGAATGTGTTAATTTGTGCATAATATATTTTGACATTTTATTATATTGCTACTTTTGACATTTTTGTAACATGACATTTTTCTTTATTGTAAGTTTAAACCTACCCATTTTATCTCGTATAAATTCGCACACTTCAATAGGTTAAAATACAGTGTACCTACCATATTTTTATAACATCCTATATACATGATTTATGCAAATAAATGATTTGATTTGATTTTGATTTTAAATAGTAGATTGTGTCACAACAGACCAAAATAATGTATTATAAAATAAAATAAAAAAAATAAAATAATGTATATTTATCTCCACAAATTACATTCTTATACTAGTTATATTTAGTTGACAGGTATTTTGAGAACATTCTATAATTTGTGGGAGATCTGGAGTCTAAACTAAGCCTAAGCCTGTATTTTAGAACTCCAGGCACCCATTAAATCACATAGTAGAGGTTGTCAACGTGGTACAATTGCGAGTAATTGATGGTGTGTGTGTGTGTGTGTGTGTGTGTGTGTGTGTGTGTGTGTGTGTGTGTGTGTGTGTGTGTGTGTGTGTGTGTGTGTGCTTGGATGTGTATGCGTGTGTGTGTGTGTATGCCTACATTTTTTGTAATTACAATATTTCATAAACACATAATACAATTAGATAAATACATGTGCATATAAAATTTAAAATCAATTATTATATTATACATAGAAAACCACCAAGCGCCTGCCTCACCATCTCCGAGGAGCTTCCCGTTGGTAGAACAACTCAGACACTGCGAAACAAGCCCCAATAAAATAAAACAAACAATTACAACAAAATACACTTTGTTACTTTACAATCTCAAGGACTTTTTCCGTTTCAGCGTAGCTTCGATTTAGTAGCCATTTGTTTACTTTTTCTCTACATTCAATTTTACGACAAGTAGCTATATTTATAATTTTATTTATTTTATTGAATAATTCGCCTCCTCGGAATGGGAAAAATCTTTGCTCAAAGGAGGTACTGACTTTTTTTTTTTTTTTGGGTGGGAAATCATCAAATAACTTCTCCCGCTCTGGGCGGAGCGGGAGGGTGTGTCAGACTCTTACTGACTAAAACCCACCCGTATTCCTTCTTGTTGCCTGTGTTGCGGGGGCCTCGGTGACCCATAAGTACCTTCCCGCGACCCCGGCAGGCATCGGCCCTAGTGGACCCCTACTATGTGCTGACGACATCTCTTTGAGGCGCGCGTGGAATACAACGCGCCGTCGACCCGGGCCTGGTCCTTACCGGACGGTGAGCTACCCATTGCTCACCGTCCGCAAGCCCGCGCCTACGGTGGCCGGAAATCCGCCCGGGATTCCCGACGCCCTGGGCGTCTCCTGCGGCGGCTAGGGGCGAGAGGGCGCGAAACTTGCCTTTCCCTCAACCGTCCCGCCTAAAGGAGGTACTGACTGCAGTTGACTCACATATTGCGTAGTTTCTTCTGGAGAGGGCTATGCGTTTTGTCCTTTCTTCTGGTAAGTTTGAATGTTGAAGAAGTACAGTTTGCAAAATGTAAAGCTGGCGTACAGTAAGCACTTGAGTTTCCTCATAAAGTTTTGAGGTGGAGTAAAGGCGAGGTTTGAATAAACTCACTTTTAGTATCATCCTTTGGGCTCTTTCAACGGTTATCATTTTATTTTTGCATGCTCCTCCCCATGTTGTGATACAATAACTAATTATTGATTGCACCAAAGCTTCATAAACTATCCTTATCATCTGTTTTTCTGCTACATCACGAAGCTGTTTAAAAATGTATGTGAGCTTACGTATTCTTCTTGATAGAGATTGAATGTGGTTTTCAAAAGTTAAATTAGCATCAATTTCAATACCAAGATATTTAAGACATTTGGTCGGACTAATATTAGGACAATTACAGTTTGTAGATGGAGGAAAGTTACATTTATGAGCAGAGATATTATTTATAATTGCTAAGATTAGCAACTTCCTTTCTATTTTGAATTGAGAATACAATATATTTGGTTTTGTCTTCATTTAAAGTGAGAGAATTCGATGATAGCCAGTGACACACCGTGTTAAAACCGTCTTGCGCGAGATTAAAAAGCTCAGTCCACGAATCAGCGAAAAAGGTTAAGGCATTGCCATCAGCGTATTACGTGATGCGGTGCAATTTTTAATCTTAAGTATACTGAGCTCATTTATGTAGCAGAGAAAAAGAGTGGGACCCAATATACTGCCTTGCGGCACCCCAAACTCAACGGGAAGTTCGTCACTAATGTGATCTCCAATTTTTACAGATTGGGTTCCAATCTGGAAAAACACACTGTTTTTCACACTTGGCACACTCTGTTTTTCATCCACCTCTATGAGAAAAATAAATAAGAAATACTTTTAGTAGTGATGAATATAATTTATATTTACCTAAATAACCAAATTACAAATTTATATTAACAGCAAATTAAAATTGTTTGTAATATTTTGACAAAAAGTAATGAAAAAACGAATAAGAAGTTCCCCCGTATTTTTGTTTTATTTGGTTAACCAATGCCGCGTCGGCAGGCGCGCTTTTTTATTACCGGCCAGGACTTTATCGAAGCGAATTGCGTTCAAACTTTTTAATTAAATAGTGTTCCAAATTCAAAAGTCATTTCGTCACTGTTTTTAAGTGCGCCGTAATGGCCCATTTTGCTCGCACTTCTCGAGGAACCCTTTGCCTCTTTTCGAATAGATGGGATGAAAAGAATATTTATTCTTAGCTAATGAAATGTTGAAATACAAAGTTCTAATAATATTTTGTATCAGTTCAGATGATTTGTAAAAGTAGCAGTGTTTATAGACTTTTGTCGCTGACTATACATGTTTTCCATCACAGTTCTTACCGGGTTACCCATCTTACCCCAGATGTAAAGTATGGCGAAACTGGTGTTATAAATTCCATTGCAGAACAGTATTCAATCAAGTATGAACCTACTATCAAATCTCGATGGATCAAGCACTTGACGGAAAACAGACGTTCTATTATATGTAGGTTTTTTGATCTCTACCTGACCTGTGTAACATTTCTGATGCAATGTAGGTTAGTTACAACAAACTAGCATTTCTAATTTATTTATATTTTCTACAACGACTAGCGGTTGCTACTGCGATCGTTAGGTTCCTAGGTTTGAGTTCTAACCCAGACAAAGTGTAATTAACCTGTTGGGTTTTATCATTAGGATTTTTTTATTGGCGGGCCTGGATTTATGTCCGGTTAATGTCACTTGGCTAGAAGTAGTGATGGCAGGTGGAGCAGAGCCCTAGCGGAATGGTTGCCGTCGAACGGTAGAAGGAGCGTTGGCAGACCAATGGCTAGGTGGGTGGTCGACCTACAGAAGGTCGCAGGGAAGACCTGGATGAGACTCGCACAGACCAGGGGAGCACGGCACAAAAGGGAGCAGAGGGTGGCTGGATGGATGTCAGAAGGATCGCCCATACCACTTTAACATACCTGGTCGAATGTGGCTGTTTTATATACAACTCTGCCCTGCCCTCCCGCGTGTTTTCACAAATATATTAGATGACGTATGTTTCTATTGTGCGTATCTGATGGCTTTCTGCTTGGCTTGGGACACAAAACGATTCCATTCCGTATTATGTGCCGTGACAAAGTATCCTGTTTGCTATCTGAGAAAATAATCTGTTGATAAACACATATGTTTTTTGTTATTCATGTTTTAAATTAAGATGTCGTAAAAAGTTTACAAAAACATTTTTTATTTTAGAAAATTTAACATTGGGTATCTGCGTGGCCTTTCTAAAATAAACACGAATAATAATTTACTAATATTTAAAATAGAATCGGATTAAAATATTATAATAAGCTAAAATTAAATATCATTAAATAGTTGCGGAACAGAAAATTTGTGCTAAATGAAAAGAGCGAGAAAACATCACATTCATCGGAAGGTAAATATTTGTTACGCATTTAGTGTCCGAACTAGGGAATGGATTTCAATCGGTTTTAGGTTTGTGTCCACTAAATTACGTAATCTCAAATGAATATTGGCGCCGATTCCCTTGTTCACAAACTAAAGTAAATTTAAGTTCAGTGCATCTTTATCTTTCTATTTCATTAAGAAAAGGACAGAAGATACATTTTAGTGTAGTCCTGTCAAATTAATCAGCGCTTGACGTAAATTGACGTAATTTTAGTAGGCAAGTTTTAATCACGTGTAAACTTGTATAGAGCAGTGACAGAAGCTGATTAATTTGACAGGACTAAACTAAAATTTATCTTCTGTCCTTTTCTAAATGAAATAGAAAGAAAAAGATGAACTTAAATTTTGTTTAGTTTGTGAACAAGGTAATCGGCGCCATTATCTTATAAAGTTGAAACTAAGGTATCCCGATAGAAACAGTCCTGGGTAAATATCAACTAGTATTAAAATGTTACTCCTGAAAGTACTAATAACTATAATAGTTAAGTGTGGTGGTTTAGATAACAAGTCGATCCTGACGAGCTGCAACCGTAGCCTCGACAGAATCGCAGTGACACGACGATCATGTGTCGCGGCCCAAAACGGACTTGCCGGTCTCAAACTCCAAGGAATAGAGTCCTTTTTTTTTTTTTGGATGCATAATCATCAAATAACTTCTCCCGCTCTGGGTGGAGCGGGAGGGTGTGTCAGACTCTTACTGACTAAAACCCACCCATATTCCTTCCGTTGCCTGTGTTGCGGGGGCCTCAGTGACCCATTAGTACCTTCCCGCGACCCCGGCAGGCATCGGCCCTAGTGGACCCCTACATTGTGCTGACGACATCTCTTTCAGGCGCGCGTGGAATACGACGCGCCATCGACCCGGGCCTGGTCCTTACCGGACGGTGAGCTACCCATTGCTCACCGTCCGCTAGCCCGCGCCTACGGTGGCCGAAAATCCGCCCGGGATTCCCGACGCCCAGGGCGTCTCCTGCGGCGGCTAGGGGCGAGAGGGCGCGAAACTTGCCTTTTCCAAGGAATAGAGTCCTTGTAGTTCGAAACTGGCAAGTCCGTGAAGTCTGGGCGGCTGGTAAATGCCATCCAAAAGCAACCAGGCTTGAATAGTCCGGTACCCGGAAAAGGCCGGAAGCAGCCCTTTTTAACTGGTTTTACACCTGCGACAAATAAAATATAGTATAACATCAGAGAAAAGGCTACAACTTCCGCTGAGAGACCATATAAGGGCAAGTACCTACCAAATTCGAAGAATTACTTACACCATTTGTACAGAACTCAACAATATAACTTGGTTGACTGCAGATAATAACAATAGAACATAATTACTTGCAACTTAATTAGGAATTAATTAATCAGTAAAATTTACTTGGCTCAATTTAAAATTTTGATAAAAATCGACTGGATATGATTCCTAGTTTTCAGCTACTCCAGTTTTCCAATAATAAAATGAGACCCGAAATCTTACGACTTTTTCAAATTGAAAGATTTAAAAAAAGTCAAGATTATATTGATGTTGTTGTGTTGATGTTGTTACAATCATACTCATATGTGCATGTTTGTATATTACCTATGTATATCAAAGTTGTAACTATCACTAAAATTGCTGCACCCATTTAGATGTAACTTTCACTGTTATGATCGTAAATATCATCACGCTATGGTACAATATGTGGTTACATTAGGAATATGTACTAAATAACTATAGGTATTACATTCTTTCGCAAATAAGCTGCGACTTAATGATGTCATTATTTTGTTATTGCCTGTTACGGGTTTTTGTTTTGTATGGCCTGTGTCAGATAGCTTCTGACTTGAGACACTAACTGCACGTGCGGCTGCTCTCTGACAGCAGTCTACCTTGTGTACATAGATAGCGAGATCTAGTTAGGGTTTCTCTAGAAAAGAGTCTTGATTAGATCTCTAGCTGCAAGCTCTGCAAAACTAAGCTCAATTGCAGTACCGAGAATGACGTAAAGTTAAAATTAGACTATCCATCCCTTTGCTAAGGCAACGAAGTGCCGAACAAGAGGTCATGCCCAAGCATCCATGCTTTGATTTAGACAAGATAAAAGTTGCTAAAGAGTGTATTTAAAAATTCAAGTCGTCTTCAGTCAGTCATCAGTCTTCAGGGCTGCTTAAGTTTACTATGAATTTCAAAATTCATTTAGTATTGTATGAACATATTAATACTTAATTTAGTTTTTCGTCATTTCACGCAATTTTATTGATTCAACACAATTTTACAACGTATCACGATATAAAACACATATTATATTGAATATTAAATTAAGATTCGAATTTTTCTTGTAATTTTTTTGGTACTTTGAGCTAATAATATAATTATAATTACTTTATAAAAATATCTAGAAATACACCAATGTCACTCTTAAATCGTACTGAAGTTTATCTGTAAAGTAGTTTGAAGTCTTTCATAAGTTTTTCTGTAAACCTGTGCCCACTTTTGCTCTTGGTGGATATCCTCAAGATATCTTGTGGGTCGATATGGTTTTAACCAAGACAATGGCCGAAAATGTAGTAGTTGACTCGAAGACATCTACAATACCTTTTTAAGACATGACCGTGCTACTTGGGTGAGTTTGTTTTCCTCACGTTGCACTATTGACGACGTGACGTCACTCCTGTTATAAGCATTTTTAGATTGCTGAAGAGGTTAATAGGTAAACTTGTAATTTGCGTCATACTAATCTGATGACTAATTACAAAAAAAAAATATATTCATGTATTCAGCTATTGTGGTATAGTAAGTTTATTCTAGGTACATTGCCTTCATATATAATTATGTAATGAATGTATATAAAATATGGTAAAAAATCATAAAAGAGTACCGTGCGTATGGAGTTTCTTACCCATTTTGCTCCATACGAAACTATTTTTTGGAAGGGACAACTAGAATCCTAGACCAAATAACCCAATTTTAATGAAATAAAGACTAAATGTTAGCTTAATTTACTATAACCATATTGAACTATGATCATATTTCCTATAAAATCATCCCATAATTTTACTCCCTTTGGGGGATGATTTTCAAAAAACGCTGTAAGTCGTAATTCCTTATTTCTAACTAAAAGCATACATTTGAATTTTCACACACTTAACAAATTCTGGGTTTCCCATACAAGCTTTCATTCCTTATATCACCTATAGGATTATTTTTAAGTCAAAAAGCCTATGTCCATCCGCAGGATACCATCTCTCCTTGCCAAATTTTTTTCAAAATCCGTTCTGTGGTTTAGGCGTAAAAAGGTATCATACAGACAGAAAAACTTTCGAATTTATAATATTAGTATGGTAGTATGGACTAGCTGCGCCACGGTTTCACCCGCATAAGTCTCGATCCCGTGGGAATATCGAAATAAAGAGTATTCTCTGTCCTAATCCAGGGCATGGTCTACCCATGTTCCAAATTTCATCCAAATCCGTTCAGCCGTTTTACCGTGAAAGCGTAACAAACAAACAAACAAACAAACAAACAAACAAACAAACTCACTTTCGTATTTATATTCAAGGTGTCGTTTTGCATACTCGTCAAATTTCAGGAGACTGCTATGAAAGACATATATAATCAAATAAAATTACGATACCTGCTCAATAATTCATGCATACTTGTTTTTTAGTTATTTAAGATGGACAGTATTTTAGAATACACCACTTTCACGGAACAGAAGTTTTAACATGCGTATCCCACACATGCCGATTTCCGAAAACTAGAAAAAAAAAAGACTTACTTATTTTATTATTGATTCGTGTATCTGAATCATTAGCATAGTTACCTCCTTGAATTTGACGAGGATGCAAAAGGACACCTTGTATATAATAAAATAATATAATATTACATTTAGGATAGGATCAAGTTAGGATATAAGTTAGGATAAATGATTTCATTTTGACGTTGACTTAAAGAAGCAAATGTATTTTTTTACGGTTGCAGAAGAAATGTTAACCATTTCATCATTGCTACTTGCTACTCCTCATGCTTCTTCGTGGTCCGCCATGATGGCTCCACAGTCAGTGACAGTCCAATAATAAATTCGATTAGTATTTTTTACTGCAAGCAATCTGTGGTCCGTGTGGTGATACACGCAGTTTTTGTGGCAATTTTTGAACGACCGGGCGATAACTACGAATCATGTAGTTTAACTGTCGGAGGAGAGTCACAGTGGAGATAGTACAAGTAGGACAAGACTGTAAGACGCTTGTAATGGAGAAACCAAACGAAACGCCCCCGGGGTTTCGTTTGATTTGGTTTGGTTTTTTGGAGTTGATGTAAATGATGAGCGTTAACGCTGAAGAAGGTGGTACCAATCAACCTACTTAGTTCTAAATTCCAGTAAAATCAAATACAATAGAAAAACATCTAAATAAGAAGTCCATAGCTCATATATACTGACCCCACACTTATAGCTGTTTGAAATGATACCTTAATATACATAACGATGTTCCCAAGCAATAAGTCGGTAATGTGCTATTATGGACTTATTATTGTTATGTCAAATTCGGCACCTATGGGTTTGGATACATCTTAGTTATTTATTTCACATTTTTCGTAGTGATATTTAAGATATCATGAGAAACACCTTTATTGTAAGGAAATTTTAAAACGAAATTGTGACCAGAAAAGTATCTTTACGTATCAATACAAAAGTATTTTGCGAATTTAATTTTGGTAAGTTGCTATTACCGAGTTATTGACGTAAATAACTAATTTCGGGCAGATCTTGTAACCGCTAGCACGTTGTTGTTGTCGAATTATTTTGAGTAAGCTCAAACCGTAATGCGAACTAACAAGTTTTTTAAAGTACCTACATAATTGATTAATACATTTGTGTAAAATTGCAATACGCATCCAATTTGAACACGTCTAGTTCTGTTTTCGATAAAAACAATGTTTTACAATGATACTGTTACAGTGTCAATCTAAAATAATCACAATAACCCCGTAATAACAAATTACGTATCGTTTTCAAGATATGAAACAACGTTGGAAAAGTCCGTATCGTAATGTTACGTATCAACATTTTTAATAAATTTCTTGCAATAATGGCGTAAGTGTATATTAATGAAACAATTTACCTACTCGTTTCATATTTTTGTAATATGTATTTTCTTAATTTGCAAGGTTTTTCACACACTTAGTTTAACATTGACATCGTAATTGAATTACACAAAATAAAATACTTTCTTTTGATATATTGATGTCCTCAATAGTCCGTCTAGTTAAAAAGATATTCAACAAAAACAGAAAAACATTTCTCCTGTAAAATTTGAGTTTTTTGATTACCGACTTATTGCTTGGAGGCGTAGATATAAAGGGTGTGGCGTTAATAGTGGTCCAACGTTAAGGGCTCGATACACCGTATATTCAGCTATCACATACCGCAATTTGATACACTTTTTTCCATAGGTCTCAAAATAAAATATTTGTTTATATTTTTTTTATACAATAATACAATACACGTGATAACAGTGTTATCACATGCAAACTAGTAACATTTTAAATGTCATGTCAAAAATGTGTTTATTTCAAAACTAAATTCGAAACTCCAAAACACATCCACAAAGCACATGTATATAGTTGTAAACAAAATTAAAATATAATGTCATTTATAGAAATTACAGCCAAGTAAGTAAAGAAATAAGTAAATTTTTCTAAACATAAAAATAAAAAATATATTCTGAGACCTATGGAAAAAATGGTTCAAATTGTGGTACGTGATAGCTGAATATACGGTGTATCGATCCCTTAACGTTTGACCACTACTTACGCCACACCCTGTATATATATATTTTTTTTTTTTGGATGGGTAAATAGTCAAATTTTCAAATTTTTGTTTGACCTTCTGTTTCCCCGATGCTATGTTCTCCGCAAGCCATGTTGTTTGGTCCCTCGCTGGTCACGTAACCACCCGCCGAGCGCGTGGCTCTGCGTGGCTCCGAGTGGCCAATAGTGGTTTTGACTGCCGACCGATGCTGCACGATCTGCTGGACATTAGGTTTAATTGAACCACGACAGTTTTCTCATCCATGAAATCATGCCTTGTGGAGATTTGATAGGGATTATTTGGGTCTCTGGAAAGTGATAAAATGATTAAACAATCACATGATTTTCGAGAATAAAGTTCGCTGTGATTTTGCATTGATATAAAATCATTGGTAAAATAAATGTAAAAGGACTGTACGACGATTATCAAGATAAATCACTCACACGACAATATCTCCTCCTGACAAGCATTTTTACTTGATAGCTGGTCTGAAATCAAAAAACCAATGAAGCCACTGTACTTAATTTACATTATGCTATAATCTACTTAGTCTATGTTTTACCTATCAAACGAATGGATGTCAACACATAATTACAATCACAAGTACTGCCCAAATTATGTATGAAGACGCCATGTTCCACACAAACATAATCAGATCAATTAAATTATAATAATAATGCACAGAACGAATATAAATGTATTCATAATTACATAAATGGTTGTTAATTTCAGTGGGCCGGCCATGATTTACGTTTCGCTGGTAATTTAATTGAAAGCTAAAGGTGTGTCCTCATAGGCCCTTGTTGGATGCAAGAGGGAGTTAGTTAATGTGTCGGACAATTAATTGATATGGATGCTTTAATGGGATGATATGAAAACAGAAGTGTTTTTTTATTAGTTATTTGTAATTTTATTCTTTTTTATGTTTCATTAAAACCTCGGGCGTTCGATTCGAAAGGAGCGGATGTTACGAAGGAGATGAGAGCTATTCATCAGTGATTCAACCATTAGGATATTTCACAATCACCCAATTTAATTAGATTAAGCAAGGCAATAGTAACTGTCTACTAACTTTCATGAGATTTGTCCATACTAATCGTAGGCGTAGGGTAAGGGTGGGTCTGTGGATGATGATGATGTATCAAAAGCCTTATTCACTAGCAGTAGAATTATTACACCTTCTTCTAACATACATAATTAAATGCAAATATCATAAACTACAATGTTTATTTTTATAGACGGTTAACGCGCTTCTTATAGGTCCGTTTCCCGCATGCTGGTCCCCACATGTGCCCTCAATGTTGCCACCTAATGGGGTTTGTGTGTCGCCAAGGGTTAGCCAGCTCACACCTGCAAGTACTTAATGGCAGCAGTCGGTTATACAATACGTGTTGATGTTTGTTACAGACATGACATGTAACGTGCTGTTATACAACATGTATTAGTTCCAGGATAGAGCTCTGATTTAGTTGAAGAACTTCAATTCTCAATTCTTTATTGCGTACCTTAATCTATATAGCTGGTTGGAAAATAACTATATTATTAACAATTATAGACCCTGTCGGGCACAGCATAGATCAAGTAGGAGTGAGGAGGAAGTTTTATAATTATAAGTATTTCATAGGTTATATATACTGTTTTATTAACACCGAATTGAATTTAAGAATTATAATGATTGTTTTATAAATTATATACATTTACATTAACATTGTAAAAACCCTTAATTTTTTAAATTATTCATTATTGTTTTTTTTCTTCTTAGTACATTAAAAAGTATTTGATATGACCTTGAGTGTTAAAACCTCGATGAGTTAAACTAAGGGCTTCTGAAAGGTCGGAAGTTTTAGACTTCTGCATACGTGAAAGGGGTAAATAACTCTCGCTTAGCTAGTTGCTTTGATCCGGTCTGGAGATAGCGAGAATAATAAACTTCAAGCATTTGAAAGAATGACTTTGGCAAGTTTATCAGTTTTCCAGCACTTACATTGATTGCATTCGCAGTTATCATCTACATCTTCGTAATGAACATAATATATTATTATTTAATCCCCTATCTACCACAATCTTTCAAGCCATGCTCGACAGGTTCAGAGAAAAAGTATGAGAAAGTCTCAAACTTTACGTGATCAAAAAGTAAACTAACAAAGCTGTTGCAACGAGTTCACACATTAATATCTGTTTCCAGTATTTTATTACATCCTGGATGTGAGCAAATAAACTTCGAGATGACTCAGCCGTTCATCAAATCGAAAGCCTGTTCAATAATCAACAGACATGGTGTTTATTTTCGCGTGTACTCCGCCATTTTCTATTTTGTTATGGTCATAAAAAAAACCAGTTACAGCTAGTTATGTGTAATTTTATAACAAACTAAAAACGAATACGCAACGCTCCACAATTTAACACAAATAATAGAATAAAACGCGCGGTTAGCAACAGTGGCTCTGCGCGGGCGCACCCGATCTAGGTCGGAGCGATGACCCGTGCCGAACGTGCCCGAACGCTCTCGAACATGCACGAACTCTTCCGAACTCAGCCTAACGTAACTTTTAAATCCTTTTTTCACGAATTTATCACATGGTTTTGTGTGACAAATTAATTCTCTCTAATGGGACGTATGTAGGTAAATGGTAGTTTTGATTGGTTGCGACACGATTCACGAAAATAGGCGATTACGTAATGGCCCAGCAGTAATAGTACGTTCGGAACAAACAAATAAATAATTGTTTTCTTTATGAAATGTCAGAGCGGAATCAACGCACGTATCACAAACATCGAGTAGGTACAGTTAGGAACGAAATGTTAAATGGAAATTGAGTTTTAATTAAAAAAACAATTTAATTTAAAAGCGTTTTAGAAAAAGAATGGTTTGTTTTTTTTATCGTAGGCCAGTGATTTGAGATTTGAATATAAGAGGATTGTGAAATCCTATTGTGCTAGTAGAGGATTGTGACAGATTATTTGGATATGTTTATGTTAGCAATACTTTGTTTGACTAAGGTTTTGACACTTTGCACAAGCAAAGTGTAAATTGCAGTGATCGTTCACTTTAGTCAACATAGGGTTTCACTGCGTAAGATGATGCGGAGCTGAGGTAGTCATCTTAGTACATCAGTTTCTGTGTCGTTAAAATGTATAACGTCATGGGCAATTCATATAAAGATCAGTAAAGCGATGAATATCTTATTCAAAACTTTGATTTGCGACGCTGTGCTGCTTTGAGCTACGCTATGTTACGGTGTGTTACGATGTGCTACGCTGTACTTCGGCTATGCTACGCTTTATTACACAAGGCTGTGGAATGTTTAAATTATGTTCATTAACTGTTTTCGGAAGTATTTTAGTACTTAAACACTTTAAAAGACTATAACATACGATTTTGAACAATTAATACACTACGTTACAAAACACGCTGTGTTGCTAACTGTACCGTACGGTCTACAAAAACAGTACGCGGTCGCACGGAGGCGAAAACGTCAGTTACCATTTATTTGACGGACAGACAGACAGGCTGTTTATATAAACCTGTACAAACATGCTGCTTTCTATATACGCTTCGTATTTATTATTTATTGATATAGGTAATTCCAGACGGGTTGTGACGGTTTAGGAAAGGTATTATAATATACAATTAAATAGGTTAGGAACAATACTAAGAAACGCTGCAAAGAAGGAACAAATATTCTGAGAAAACTTGAATAAAACGGTCTGAAATCAACTTGCTGATCAATTCTACGTTTCGAAAATAATGCCTTGATGAAACTCGTTCTCCATTAGGCAAATCTTTAACGGTTTTCTTAAAATTGTAAAGGCCTTTTTTCTGGCATACTTAATTATGTTGTGAAGATGATGATTGTATGTGTATGTACCCAGAAAGTTATCCGATAAGAAAGTTTAGACCGACATGAGTTCCTTCATTATTATAATTTATAATCATTTGTAACGAAAGGCACAACCAGCGTTATAACTTAGAAAGTTATAACTATTGTTTGTCAGAGAAAATTAGCTCCCATTAACACACAAACAAACATTATACTGTGTCACTGCTTCATGTCTAAAGATAACCCTCTAAAGATGCGGTTCAATCCAACGCCAAACGTCCACCAACAAAACTGTAGATAGAATCATAATCTAATTTCCATCAATTTCTCTGCATAGCAACAATCTACGGAAGCCGGTAGCAAGGACCGTCGAACTCCTAGCTTCTAGCACGAGCAGACAACTTTCATGTCTTTGTCGTAGTGCCGGATGGCTGCCGTGCCGGAGCGCCGGATAGCCGGAGCGCCGGGACAACTAGCCCTCGTGCTAGTAGTGGAAGACGCCGGCGCCAGCGTCATCTTGCTTTCTAATATCGACTGGGTGGGTACAGGTAGGGAGAGAAGTGGTTTGGATTGTTTTTGAACGTACAATTATGAAGCACAATAAAAAAAATATTTTCTAAAAAAAGGTATTGAAATTTACCTACTGACAATTTACTGAAAAGGATGCATTTCTAAACAAATACGGAAATTGTAGGGTAAAAAAGTCAAAATTAAGAATCATTAAGAGTCAAAAATAATAAGAAACTTCTTTATAGCAATGCAAAGTCCAGTAGTCTTCTTATTGCACTACGTCATTATGTTTTAATTATTATCATTTCTTTAATTAAGGTAAGTACTGTATGGGGTGTATGCGGGTTTCGATATTGATGATCATATGTACCAAATGTACATAATATGATCATCACTATCGAAATCTTATCACTATAGCAAAAGTCAATAAAATGTTTTATTTTTTATTGGAGTTAAACCACTTCTGCCCCCGGCTGTACCTGCCAGTAGCACAACAAGAGATCACTTCACCTAGCAACAACACCGGTCCCATAAACGTGCGGAACCCGTCCCGCCTCTAGCACGGAACCAGTCACACTGTAGCGCGGGGCACCTCTAGCGGCCCACCTCTACGGACCACTTTGTTGGTATCGTTGCGTGCGCTTTGTTATGGTGGTGGTATCACCAAACTGGTTGCGATAGCAAATTGGCGTTAATATTAGGTATCTGGATAGTAATTGCTTTGGTGTTGTGTACCTAAACAATTACCGATTTCCTCCGATTACTGTGATTTTTAATTGAACTTGTTTTAGAAAATTAAAATTTTGTGAGAAATCATCTTCCCGATATGTTACGTTATCGAAGCCATACCTATGTCTGCCCTTAGCAGCATTGCTATGTTCTGGTGCAGGCTCTTATTATGAGACTTTACTGCCGCTGTAAGTTGGCAACGCACCCAGCCATTCGCTTGGATTTTCAGCTTTTTATAAAAGTTATTGTACCTATATTCTACCTACATATTGTACCTATATAACTCACAAATCTTAAGCTCTCCCAAGTTGAAAATTGGCTGCAGAGTAACATTCTGACTTTATATGTAGATAAGGCGAAATTAGTCTGTTTTGGCATTAGGAATGTAATTGGAGTCACTACTCACTAGGAGCCAGAATATCGTCTCACACGAGTATCAATCGAGAACTAACTGCTCGTGCCCTTCCCTGGAACGTGTGCAGATGATTAAATATATAGGTGTAACAATTGACAGCAGTCTTAACTTCAAGAACATATTCAATTCCGATGTGTTTTAAGTGTTTATTATTTGAGGCGTTTGGCGCCGATAGCCGAAATACAGGCTTTCGCCTTGTTCGGCTACAGATGTTTATTATATTTGTCACAAGAGAATATAGCCTATATAGACATGTGTATCATTGTAAACAATTATTGATATAAACTGATTATTATATTGCATGTTAATCACTTTCGATCAACAGAATTTCCGGTTTTTTAATCATAATCGACACACAGTCTTCGACTATGCTAAATCTCCAAATATCAAAGCCATACACCAACACTAGAGAACAACAACCGTAACAATAACAAGTACGTTCTATTATTATAATATCAGGGCTACAGCCGCGCAATATAATAAATAACAATCGTTAGTCGGAGCAAAGGGCGCGGGGCAATTTATTTCGTGAAGGGCACGCGCAAATGTACCGAGTGCTTGCTAGTAACCTGTTTGGATAGCCAACGTTATAGCTTTCTGCTAATGTAAACAATACAATGTTACGATTCAGTTGGGGCTTCTTCTTTGGTGCAATGGTATAGTGGGGCTGACAAGCCAGGGTGAACGGGAAAGGCAAATTTCGCTCCCTCTCGCCGCTAGTCGCCGCAGGAGACGCCCTGGGCGTCGGGAATCCCGGGCGGATTTCCGGCCACCGTATGCCCGGGCTTGCGGACGGTGAGCAATGGGTAGCTCACCGTCCGGTAAGGACCAGGCCCGGGTCGACGGCGCGTTTTATTCCACGCGCGCCTCAAAGAGATGTAGTCAGCACAAGTGTAGGGGTCCACTAGGGCCGATGCCTGCCGGGGTCGCGGGAAGGTACTAAAGGGTCACCGTGGCCCCTGGCAACACAGGCAACAGGAAGGAATACGGGTGGGTTTTAGTCAGTGAGAGCCTGACACACCCTCCCGCTCCGCCCAGAGCGGGAGAAGTTATTTGATGATTTCCCATCCAAAATAAAAAAGCAAGGGTGAAGGGAGTTTGTATCGCCGCCAGTGGAGGCCACTTTAGAGTACTCGTTGCAACATTACCTCAACCATTGAGGTAACGTAGGAGTTTCAAATAGTAGTAGGTAAAGTTAAATTGCCATTCTGTTATCAAAAACTTAAAATAATCAAGATGGAGGTGTTTAGGGTTCCGTAGTGAACAAGAAGTCAAAGTCAAAGTCAAAGTATTTTATTTGTCGAACATAGGTAAATTATGGTACATGGTATAAAAATTTACATTGTATCACTATGTTTTGCCTTGCAAGGCGTACAAATTAGGCACAAAAAAAAAACTACAAACTAAATAAAACTGTTTCAAACAAGTAACGTCGTAAACAGGACAGAATAACAAGTGCATCGGACATTTTTATTTAATGCTTCTATCATCTAAAAACTCATTGATACGGTAGTAAGCCTTTTCAATCAAGAATTTTTTAAGTGGCGATTTAAATTGGTTTATGTTGGTTATGCTTTTTAAAGTTTTTGGCAGTTTATTAAAAATCTTAGGACCCCTCTTATAGTTTCGCTATGTCCGTCTGTCTCTTTGTATGTCTGAAATTTTTCCTAGAGTCAGGTGTGTCCCCTCCCGCCAGCTAAATGGTTGTGTTTGGATGTGTGAAAAAAATCATGGCGGTAGTATATTTTTTAGAACGATGTGAAGAGGAAAACTATCACAGCTAAGAGTATTTGCAGTCAGGGAATTGACCGTGACGTATATCGATGTACGGGCGAACATGTTTTTCAACTACAATGATAAGTTTGTTTTTGGGATAAATTCATCCCAATTACGGAACCGGGTCGGTCATTTGTTAAAAGTACCTTGCGCTGCACACCATACATCAAAGAACTAACAAAAACCTCCATCCAATATGGAAGGAACTATAACAACTTATACGAAAATACTCGTAAATGAATAAAACACATTCAATTTCACAATCCCAACATATTTTATATCAAACACACGAAGACGCTGGCCATAAAAGTTTAGTTCTCCGACTTTGGGCATCCCACATTACCGGTGTCTCCGAATTATGGCCCATCCGCCTATAATTTTGTCCATTTGACCGATGCGATGTGCATAAAAATGCTATAAAGATACCCATACTCGATTAGAGGCAGTTTTAGCGATAGACATGTGTAACGAGTAGTTATAATATATTGAATAGAGAGCCATGTAGTTTTTGATGGAAATAGATTAGGTCAGGTGGTTTCTCTGCTGTGGGCGTTATCATGATAAGTGCTTCGATTGTGTGAGGATGGGTTGTGAATGTAGGAATCATCACAGTATAGATAAAATTACGAATACCCATTGTATGATAACCGCGTATGAGGTCAGATGCTGCCATATGACCTCTCAGATACGTGTGAATTAGTTATTTATATTCAGCTGTATCCGGAAGCCTACACGGAAAAATAGGATCTCTTCAGCGAAGAATATCAATATTCTCAGAAAAATTGTTTCGATCCAAGTATATATTTTCTTAACGTAAGTCAATGTACTCAGTCCAAGAAAACCTGTTTACTCAAATTGAGAATAATAAATACTTGGTTTTTATTTTTGACTTAAACAAATATTTTTGATTCAAGACTATAATAATCTTAATTGAAGAAAATATATAGTTTTTACTGAAGACTTTGAAAACTTTTCTTAAAATTAAACTTAATAATTCTTCATTTAAGTATACTGTCTTCGAAGAAGAAAATAAAACTAAGACAAAATTTTACTTCATTCAAGAATATAAATTATGTTTTTCCCCATATATGAATCAATATTTGTCTTGACCAAAAGGATATTGTCTTAATTTAAGATATCCTTTTTTTCCGTGTACATAATCAGCCTATACTGTTCCCACTGCCCCAACACAGGCCTCCTCTCTGTGAGAGGGAGTCGGGGCATCCGGAAGCCTATCACATGGTAACTGTAGAGATAAAGCTGAGCTGATGATAACAACATTGTGGTCACACTCGTTGTGACTTGTGTTGACAACACCTTGTGACCTATGTTGTCGTGTTCTCCCACCTTCAATGCAGAAATGCATTAAAGGTGCTATGTATTGTTTTCAAAACAGAATTATACATACAAAATATTGTGCTCATGTGGGTGGGCCACATGATGACCTCTGCGTACCCCTTCGAGGACTGCTGTACTGATGTTATGTAGGTTATGTAAATATAGTGCTCAAAAAACATAAAACACTGTATCGGGGAAGCATGAAAAAACCTACAGCCTCTTATTTTTAAGAGCCGTTTCTCATAGTGGAAGCTGCTGCGGCCATAGCAGCTAACTTTGAATATCATTTCGTTCTGCTATCATTCATACATACAAGCAAGATATTATGTCGCCTAATTTGCCAGTGAATATATTCTCCCCATATGTAATAGGCAGCAAGCCTATTGACATAACATTGGGCACGCTTCCAAACGAATAAATGTGTAAACTGAGAAGTGCTAATATAAAAAGTTGAGTACACCTTTGGCCTCTTCTAGCGATCAACGATTCGTGGCTCGCGATGAGACGATCGATGAAAGATAGATGTAGCGAGCTGGTGGCTCTTCAAGCTAGGTTAGCGCATATCAGTTTAGAAAGTGGTGCAAGCACTGACGAATCATTACAACACTACTAGTTACCACTCGGAAATACTTAGGTATATTTTTCGCGTTGGGGTAGGTTCGCCCGAGATACGGGTCGATGACTGCACACAGCACTCACACTACTAAAATACGTCACTCTTATACACACACTAACTTAACCTTACACTCCCACAATAACCTCGAAAGCATTTCTGCATACAAATAAGGTCTAAACTCGTCTAACTTTCAGTTTCACAACGGCAGAATGTAAATTGTTTTTTGTCATAATCGAATGCAGTTTGTGCATGTGCGCCTAGCGCTCGAAAGATAATAATAGTGTTGTGAAAGATTTGTGATTTTTTTTGTCGAAATTGATATAATACATTTGTAATCGCGTCGGTTGTCTTAGATTGCGCGTAAAAGGTTGGACTTGTATAACCAATGGTGATTGGACTGTTTTGTAATTGGTCGAGGTGTTTAATTACCTGTTGATTGCTCTTCGATCGTTTCGTTTTGGGGCAATAATCTGAGATATGCTCATTTTAAGCTTTAGCGAAATGTCCAAAATAAAAGTAAATGTTTCCCAATCACTAATTTGCAATTTTCCAAACCCGCAATGAATGTTAAAGGCCACTGTTACTTATAATGAGTATGTCTCTATTTCATCATAAGCCCTGTAAGGCTGTAAGTACAACATCGATATAAAACACAGTCGATAACATCGACAGCACGTCACTACAGCCTCGGGCACTGCACCCACTCACACATGCACAGCCCTCGCCTAGCAACCGAAGTGAAGGCAGAAAGATCTACTACAGTGCCCTCTACCACCGCATTAGACCGCACCTTTCTCTTCAAACACCGATATAAACCATTGCTGGTTCTCTAAGAAGCTGCAGAATTATCTTGCATAGGCAAGGTGCAATGTATAGGGAAATCTAGGAGCAGTCGAAGAAATCATTTTCCTGGGTACCAGTTCATAGAATCGCGATCTATTTTCTAGGTTATATAGCTGTTATAAAGTAAAAACATGTTGGCACATGGACTTATATTTTAAATGGCGGATGCATTTGCCATGTAGGACGGGACTAGGTTTTCTAAAACAGTCTAGAAATGCATTCGTAGTGCTGAGCAGGTTAAAAAACGATGTTGAAATAATCTTACGAGGTTTCTCTTGACGCAGAATTTGCATTTTTATATGGAGATATGTGATTTGTTAGTTTTTAGACTGGTTTGATGAGGTTTCATAAAAGTTTAACGTATAGGCATGTCTGATGCTATTACGAATAAGTGGTAGAAAAGTTGTTTGTGCGGTTGAAAAGTTACGAAAACGATCTTGCGGCCTATTGGGAGTGAGCAGCCAAACCCTTGTTTGTATTCTGGTGAGACTTTCACTGCCTTGCATAATTGTCACGCCTTAGATGGCAAAAGGGGACTGAAAGACGTACATTATCTTACAGAGTTAACTCATTGGAAATCCCTTAACTGGTATCGCCATTAGAATATGTTAAAGGTCTTTGTTACACAAGCTGCATCGTTAATCATCATTTAAGCTGTTTTCATGCTAAAATATGACGTGAAGCCTTCAGTCTTTGTTTCTAGAGTGATTGTCGCCAGCTCAGCTGATCTATGTCTAACTAACCACAACTCAGCTGTCCACAGGGGCTGATAAATAACAATTTTTGAACAGAATCGTAGATTTTATGACAATTGATCTAATTGTAAAAAAAAATCAGAAGAAGGCAATGCAGGAGATCGCAGCCTCTGAACGTTGTTGTTTTAAGAAACAATATAACAAAAATTACGAGGAAAACAAACATAAACACCAACAAAACGTTATAACATAGATTATGCCGCTTCAGGTAATCAAAACAGCATTTTCAGGTAAACAGTACAAGGCTTCCTAAAGATAGACATCGCACATTGATAAGAAGACCGTCACTATACAAAAAATGGTGTTTTTCAGTTAGCAGTGCCATCTCTTAGCTTGCGAAGAATACTAATTTTTTGCAAAAACACCTGTTGTTGGAACTCTACATTTTTCGGTGCATGGCGTAGTGACGAACTGTTTTATCGACCTATTTGATACCTTCTGTTAAGACATACCGTCATTTTTTCATTCGTGACTGTGGAGCTAACAAAAACGGTTTTATCTGGTGTGGTCCATAGTGGCATTATCTGTTTAAAGGCGATTTGGATTGAGAATATTTCATAAGTACAAATTAACTTTAATATGAATAACGTTACATTTTGTTTAGAGTCATGTATCAACATAAATTATTTTGTAAAAATTGCTATGTTGAAACGATATACTGACACTTTTTATTTAGTGTCTCTCTTCGTGTTACAGAAATTAAAGTATTTGTTGATTTTAATAGTTGATGATTGATTCAGAATGTCATTATTTTTTTAGTGTCATTCTTCCTATAAGCCAAACAGAGGGTTTGTATTGAATTGGAACGACATACTGAAAGATTTCAATGAACCTACTAAGGTCAAAATATTTTACAAGAAATCTTATTTAGAACAGAACTTTACAGAGATAAGACTAGAAGCTAATAGGGTAGCTACTCGTAGGCAACAGTCAGCAGATAATAGGCATCAAGTTCCTAATGCCAACAATCCAATCTACTGAAACCTCTTTATAAACTTTCTTTGGCTGAAAGAAATAAAAATGACATTAAATCGTTGATTGACCAAAATCTCATTCCTAATTATTATGTTTCTTCTTATTTCGACAGAATCCTTTAAGAATAAGTTTAATTACCTGATTTAGGTAACTTACTTGATTACTTGATCTTAATTATTAAGTACAATGTATAATAATTAAACATGATTTTGATATTCAAACAAACAGCTGTTACTGTTTTGATAGTTATTTTATTTTTAGGACTACTTACTTACTTTATTTTTACGGCTTTTTTATGTAAAAGAGCCTATTATAAACAAAACACGATCCTTAATTTGAGTGATCTTTAAGATGTTTAATATTTTAGTTAATACAATTTTTATGTTATCATTGTTTATCACCTACTTAAGTATTTTGAAGTTTTGTAATTTTATATTAAAGTCTGAAAATAGTAATAAAAATGTGATTTAAAATGTGATACCATCTGTTGCCGTGGCAAACAAGTTAATGTTTTGAGTACTTTGTGGTAAACCTGGCAATAAAATATATTTTCTAAATAAAAACTGATTTTTCTTCGCGGAATTTAAATTTTGCTATTGCTATTGTGTCGGTAGGTTGTCATGAATTAGGAATTGCTGAATGTTTTGATAAATGAAATAACGTCACTAAAAAAGTTTATGGGAAAAATCTGTTATTTAAAAATACTTATTATTTAAAAAAAAAAAATGTACATTCCAGTCGTGCTTAATACCCTCTGCAATAAAAACCATAACATAATATCAATTTTTTTATTGTTTTTGGTGCAAAACTAATCATTACTGTTTGGTAAAACTTAAAACGCTTCTACTGAAAAAACTGCTTTTTTGGATAGTGTCACTCTTCTTATCAATGTGCGACATTATAAATACATGACAATATAATGAATAAACATATTGGCCGGTGTAAATATCAGCTGTAGAAATTGATTAAATTGCACGGATTTAATGTTAATTATTTTAATATTTATCGAGTACATCCGCGGCCGTGAGCGAACAATAAACATAAATGATTTAATAATTTAAATAAATATGAAACAAGTATCTACATAATTATTTAAAAAGGTTTTTGCACTATAGTGTCAATATCCGTAAGGAGATAAGTTTTTAAAATCGTATAAGTACCTATGGTTATATTTATAAAAAAATGTGTTTACGTAAAAAAAAAAACGTAAGAGTAAGTAAAATAATTATAATATGGTATGTGCATCAGCTAAATCTATCTATAATAAGGCGGGTATCGCACCTCAGTAGCTAAACCGCAGTAGTTCCACAAGCGAAACTTCCTGTTCGAACGTACAGATTTGATTAACATTCTATCTCTTTCCCGCATGATTTCGCTGTTCTGCTCAGAAGCCGGTTACACCTCCGCGCTCTGCCCGCCATTTTGTTGCGGTACTGTGTTTGTTTCGCACGTGTCTGTGGCAGTCAATAAGTTTATAAAGCGAAACTTCCATTTTTTGTAAAATTGAACTTTTATTTTACGGAAAAACGAATCCAAGAGGTCCAAAGTAGCTCTATACTGTATTTACTAAGTCGAAAGTGACGACATTTTGCTGCGATTCCTACAATTTAACTGATTCGCTTGATGTTCCGTTACTCGAATTACGACATAATGTAGTAATGTTTCGCAGCGGAATTAGTTAAGCGGCTTTGTATCATTATTTTCGCGTCGGAGGTGTGCTAAGACCCTTATAAAGAAACGCAAAATATCTCTATTATTTTGGATACAAGTTTTTTTACTTTACCTAGCAAGTACCTAGCTGAAACTAACCCGTGTCTCATAGCAAGTCTCATTTAGTTCTATTTCAAATTAATTAAAGCTTGCTTAAGTTTTCTTAACATGAAATGGATACCACCGGGCATCAAAAGTACCGACTTCTAAATAAAATGTTGTCTGACTGTATTAGCTGCGGTCGGTCGGCTCAGATGATTGGTCCAATTCTATCGCCGTCACTGTTTTTTATTCATATCCTTTGGAAGGGGTTAACGATTTAACGGTGTTTCTCCCAATTGATTGCGTTTAGGTTACCTAACGTAACGAAATTGTTTTATGTACCTATGATATATTATGGACATTATCTTAAAATTTCAAATGAAATGCGTTATTTAATTTTTGTTGACATTGACTATTTCATTGTTTTTATGTCCAGGAGTCCAGAGGGTTTTTGAGCAAGCATATGCAGGGCGAAAATTTGAGTAGGTGCGGCATGAGAGGACACCAAAAATATATTTTAAAAGTTTCAGAGCATGGAGCCCCGTGTTCAGGAGTCCACTTTCAGATATCGAAAATGGACAAAAAATAAACAAAAAATAATAATTTTAAGTTAGTAAACGTTTTTATGTAACAAGAATATAAGTAATGTGGTCGTTTGCACTGAAACAGTAGTAATTTGCTTGTTAACTTATGTTTTAACTATAATAAATTATATTTTCATCACATTGGTAAACCAACAACACCATTCATTAAACTTAAAACACAAGAAATTACGCAACACACAACAAAATCCCGTCATGGCGGTGAGCTGTCATTTTGATTGATTAATGACGTGTGACATGTTTATTTCGACCGACGACGAGACGAAAGTGACTGAAGTGACACTGTTGTGACAGCTAACAGTTCTCTTCCTACGATCAATGGTCGATCTATGGTTTACTGTCATTGTTTTTAAGCACAGAGTAGCTAAATCGGTGAAACGCCATGTTGAAAGTCGATTAAAATAATTGATAAACATCAATTCACTACCACAACAGTATACAATGTCTTTTCCCTGTATTTTCTGAATTCTACGGATTTTTCTCTCTTTGTTCAGGTAGTGTACATAGACCTGGCCCATTTTGAAATATCTCCTTTCTGAATTCCGAAAAATCTTTACAAAAGGGTCAGCTTCCAATTAAAATAGGAATCAGAGCTATTCAATTCGTTGAGTTAGAAATAAATGCACAATTACGACCACTCTTGGGTACTTTTCTGAATCAATGAAATTTCGTCATTTCTGGTAATAGATCAATCCGTCAGATATTTATATATTCACTACCAGGACATTTAAGTAATTGTAATAACTTTTAATCGCACTGAATATTGTAGAACAATTGTCAAATTAGGAGTTTTCAAATTCGCTTGATTTAGGGAAAGCCCACAATTTGTTCATCAGATTTGCCTATTTAAGTCATTATGCATTAGGCCGCACACGATCAAACCAAAATCAAAAGCTCTGAAGATCACGTTATTTTTTGTCCATTTTCGAAATCCGAAAGTGGGCTCCTATCTGAAACATTTCAAATATATTTGCGGTGTTCTCTCATCATTCCGCACCTACTCAGCTATCAACTGTTGGACTTTCGTTGGCTCATAAACCCTCTGTATGAGTTCACAAGTTCAATTGCCTTCTGAGTCTCTTTTCTGATCACTATGTGGATGTAAAGTTACAATTGGAAAGCGAAACGACGCTGCTTTTGATAGGTAAAAAGTGAGTATTTTATGATATTTAGATGATTCGAGAATCTGCAGTTTAGTTGCATTAGAATTCAGATTAAGAATGCATACCCGCAGGAAACTAGAATTCAGATTTTTTTGAAGCGGCCACATGCGTGTGAGACCACGCATGGTTCCGTAGGTGGGATGCAGAATTTATCCCAAGAACAAACTTACATTGTATAGTTGAAAAACATGTTCTCCCAACTGCAAATGTAAGTTGTCCACAACTATTACTCGTTAACTTGTAACGCCTACTTAGCTGTGATAGTTTTTTTTTTAACTAAGTTATAATATATACTATTGACATGAATTTTTTCGCATATCGCATAGTACTATGAGTCTCTGAGCTAAGCCGAACACAGACAGACAGATGGACGTGGCGAAACTATAAAGGGTTCCTTAAGGACTACGCAATCCTAACATTCTAATCTGAATAAAATTAACTATTTGCCTAAACTAACACAAGTAAATCCACGAGACGGCTAAGCCACAATGCTGAAGCACAAAGTAAGCAGTCATTTTGCCTAACTACTGGGTCAAGTCAGTCGGTCAGCGACACAACACCGTGTGCTTTACGAAACGGTGCAGTCGGCTGACATAGCAACCGACATCACACTTAGAAACACGTGAGTAACTGAGTAAGCAGAGATGGAGCTTGGTAAGATAACTAGCTGTGCCTATGGATCAGCCCGCGTGTAAGGCCTTATATTTTTCAGGATCAAAATACTCTGCCTGCTTGGTGCGCCCGCGCCGGTCCAAGTCATGTTGTGTGCTATAAATGATAATTTAATAGGGTCCCCTTTTCACATTGACTCTTTACATGGAAACACTCGACATGGTAATATGTTTTATAAGAAGAAGTTGCTGCTTACATAGTAGAGCAGTTATTCAAATTGATTGAAGCTGTCTTTATGTACCTACATAGCAGAATGACGCGCACAGCGCGATGTCATTTGGAACAGGAGCACGAGGTTTAACCGAAACACGCGACACATGTCGAAACCAAAAATGTTACACAGAAATATTCATAATGAAAACTTTGGAAAATTCCCATCTTCCTGTAACTTTACCGTAGTATTTTTCCTTTTTTTCCCACAAAGCTATGCCAACCGCTCTTTGCTCCACTTTCGTACAGACACAGCCTTATTTAATTAAATACTCCTTGGGTCGGCGACACAACATCGTGTGCTTTACGAAACGTCGCTAAGATGGCAACTACAACACGGTTAACTGAGTTAGCAACGGATATAAAACGTAATGTGACTTAGCAAAACTTAACACGATCAGGGACACAAACGCCTATAGGCGTCATAACAATAGAACTTCTATTGTGTCTCGTATAGTGTCCTTTAAAACGTTAATATAGGAAAAATCTTATTTTTTGTCTGACGTTAGATGTTGATTTAATGACCAGCTAAATCAACAGTAGAGGTGGTGCATGGAAGAAATGTTCTGGGAAAGTACTAGTAACACCTTGAACTATTTCTTCCGCTTCACAACATTGATTGTATCGGTGACATTATTCACAACTACATTTATGTTGGAGTAGGTCAGCTTCTAATTTTCTAGATGCTAGTGTTTTACAAAGGGCGTCATTTCCTTTTAAACTCTACAACTCTGTTACTAGGCTACAACTGAGCTGAGCTGAGCTGACCACTCCTAAGTATTGTCGTATGACATGACCGACGGATCCGACAGTTTTTGATAATTTATGTGACCTCCACAAAATGACGTAAAGAATGGATACCAATTCTCATACAAGCATACACAGTTTAACCTTCGCGACCAATTGATTCATGTAGGTTTAATATTAGCCATGAATACCCATTAGAAACAGAATCAATACAACCACAAATCAAAACACACGACCTTGCTGTGTTCCATAGCAAAAGCAAAGTAATCAACTTCTTATCAGTAGCACAGGTTATAAAAATGGACGTTTTGAACATTATTGTGACGCTGAATACCACGCCGCCATGATTGAGTGAAAGTGGCGATGGGTAGCAAAGCAACAGCTATCATACAATGTAAGTACTGTGTGGCTTTTTGTTCGCTTGTCATCACGTTGTTAAACATGCCACAGGGTAGAATGAATTCGTTGGAAAATTCATGTTGATAGGTACGGGCGACGAGCGAAAATGTTTAGCAATTTTCAAACAATTTCTATGTCTACATACCGGTCGAATATCACCTATTGAACTTTCATTTTCATTCAATATTGGCAATATGTAGTCGGAAAAATGACAAGGTTACCATACCTTAACTTAGTTTTCATGTGCTGGTTTCAGATTTTCAGAGTATACTGTTGATCTTCAGTAACTACAGTTATATGTACTAATATTATAAAGAGGTAAGATTTTTTTGTATGTTTGTTTGTACCTAATAAGCTCCGAAACTACTGGACTGATTTTAAGAATTTTTTCACCAATAGAAAGCTAAATTATAAAGAAATAACATGGATCATACTTTATTTTCAAAAAATTAGCGAACCCTACAAAAGATTACAGTAACGTAACCCAAGGTTTCAAAAATTTGCCTATAGTCCCTATTTAGCGTGCGCTGCGAAAACTATTCATGATACATACAAATAATGTACCCACTACATGTTTATAGTACTCATCATCACAAAAAGGTTTGCGGGGTATATGTCTATATTATAGTTATGTCAAATAGCCGATTTTGTTAAAATTAGTCAATCAAAACACAGGTAAAATCGAAAAATGATGCCAGATGATCTCTGGAACTGTCAGTCGGAGTTGAAATATTCTTTTTGGATTTTATAGACCAATTCTTGAGAAAGGTTAAAGGCTATTTAAAATCACGCTACGACCACGACCCTTGGGAGCCTAGCAAAAAGAAAAATGTCAGAAAAAACGCTAAGCAATAACGAAGTTATAGTGCGGGCTGGCGATGGGATGCGACGCGGTGCGGTGGGTCGGTGGCCGAAATTTCATGCGGACAAAGTCGCGGGCTGAAGCTAGTTTATTATAAAAATCTCTGTCCTAAGCCAAAAAAGGAGTTTATCGTTCTCATACGCTTTAAAGTAACTACACACGTTCATGATTCCCCGATTTGTCATGTTCTAGGTAGGTTTATTAAATACCTGACTTGGTTTCCGTACGTCGTATGTGGGTGACAACCACTGAAAATCAGCGTTTTCCCCCATAGAACAGCATCATGCTGAGGGGGCCTTCTTGTCGCAGTCACGACGTAGCTGCCGACGATTCTGTGACGTGCTTGTCAAGATAGTTTGTCATCATAATCCGTAGTTAAATTATCTTTTTTTATATGAATGTGTTTCTGTTATTACGAAACAACGGTTTTTTTATACTACATTTTCATATAGACTGTTGTAAGTTGGGTTATGGGATGTTTATAGATACCTGCAACAGCAACAATCAAGAATATTAATTAATTTTGTCGCTGGACGATCTTGGGCACAAAGTTAAACTGATTTAACTTTATGCCTAGTATTTGCAGACATGACGTGACCCGTGGTGCTCTTACGATTACGGTATGATTGTGTGGAACACAATCATACATGCTGATAAATGTAAGAAAATCATTTTTAGGGTTCCGTACCTCAAAAGGAAAAACCCTTATTCCGATCATTTGTGTGTCTGTCTGTCCATTTGTCACAGCCGATTTGCTCCGAATCTACTAGACCGATTAAGTTGAAAGAACAATGGCGAAATCTTATTTGAAATTTTGATCATCTGAAATTGACACTTATACGAAAGAAATTCAATTAATTATTATCTACGTTTTTTTCAACTAGCCATATTATCTAGTTAAGGTCGAGTAAAAAAATATCTTTAATAAAAAGTTATTTGAGTATTTCTTTATAAACGATTGGGAAATTGTTGGTTGGATTGGTTTAGTGTTGCCATTTTATATTTATTTTCCCACATAATAGGTACAGCTTAATTTTCGTGGTGTTGTTATCATTTTTAGTTTGTTATTATATTTACATGGAATAAATGAATAAATAACACTTTTATTTTTTTGTATACCTAACTTTATTCTATATCCTTCCTTATATATGAATATTGCAGTAAAGTAGAAAATGGAATATCAAATGTTATGGCAAGTCTGAACTAAAAAGACTAGTAGGTATTTGAATACTAGTCTTTTTAGTTCAGACTTGCCATACATTATTGTTTTTTAAGACTTTGAAGTCTTCAAAAATATAGCTTGGTTGTTGACATTGACAACCGTTGACAGTTTACAACTCTTGACCAGAAGCTTGCGCTCTGTCCTGTGTTGTTCAAAAGTTCAACACTGAATATATATTAATCTCCGCCTTCTCTAACAAAAATTTTGCACAAACCTGCTCAGAAAATGACGCTGAGTTAATTATGATATTTTTCATTTAAAGACATAGCAATTTAAATTGAAATATACAATGCATGGGCTGCCATTTCTGTGACCCAAACTCAAACGTGTCACGTAAATAAATGAATTTTGAATAGGGAATTCACTTTTGAGCGGAAAAATAATAAAAAAAAAATGTTTGCGATATGTACCGTGTGACTTCTCAAATGCAAGGACTTGTTACTTATATGAATATCAAATATATATTTTTTTATAATTTTACAATAATCAGTTTTAAAGTTATTGAAGAAAATATGTGAAAATTTTGCCATCCCCCCCCCCCCCCCCCTTATCTCCGAAGTGCTGAAGCCAAAATTTTGAAAAAAATACAGATTAGTTTTATACTTATAGATTACAGGAAAACCTATAAAAAGTCTATGACCCTAAAATGACATGGTAAATCACTCAACATTATACAGTAGCAGTTGGAATGTATGGGGGAACATGTTTTTAACAACATTGTTAAGTTTGTTCTTGGGATACATTCATCCTAACTACGAAACCCTTCATTGTGCGTGGTGCGACACACACTTGGCCGCTTTTATAAATATCGAATTAGTTACGTTCGGCGTCGTAAACAAATTGATAGCTTAAAAAGTTTATACATTTTTATGTCACCTGTAACTAAGCTCAGAGTTCATCGCAAAAAAACGGCTTTGACACCTGAAAATACCATACCTCTTGCGAAAACGCAAATAAATCAAAACGTTTCTCATTCAATTGTCAATAACGTTAGTCATAATCATTCTCCAAATACGTGAACAATTTCTATATAAAGGTCATTACAATAACATCAGCAGTAACCCGATTCGCTGATCAAGTGAAACAAAATGTTTAATCAAGTAAAAGTTCATTTTTCACTGACAATGAGAAAAATTTGCAACGCCACTCGTTGCGCTGGTCATGGCTCGCCGTCACATTTCCTGAGCATAAGCGTTATCGGAATTGTACCTCAATTACATCCTAAAACAATCTGTATTCAATACCACATAAGACGTAGAATTGTATACAGATTTTATGGTAAACAAAACACTAAAATATGTGTCGTCAAAGTCCCGATAACGTATGTTTGATGGAAACAGAAATAGGAAAGTGTTTTCGATCAAGCCGACAACGTTGTACCTAACTCAGTGTAATCTTTACGCTTTGAACATAACATTCTGTAATATTAAACTAAGAGTTATATATGGTGGTACTTAGACGAGGTTATGTAACGTGGGTATAATTATATGGTTATACCTTACGATGGTGATGCTAAATATTGGTAAACTATTCGGGGCTAGTTTTGGGGTGAATATTGTATTAATGTTATTTACAAAGCTTCCGTTCAAAATTGATTAGAATCAAGAGTTATAACACACATAACATCAATCCTGTTTTCCCTGAAGTGCTAGGCAGAGGTGTACCATAGTACACCCACATTTCGCCAGTTATGTTTAAGCCCCATGTAACAGGGGGCGAGCCTATTACCATCAACCCAGCACAAATTCAGACTCATGAAACAACAAGAGATATAGATATCTATGACAATATTCTCTTTCCAACATGAATTTAGTTTGGGCAATCATGATTATCGGGTTCACGGAAATGAAATATTTAGGTAACTGATTACATCATACTGTGAATGGAAACTCATTTTCTCCTAAGGTTGGATGGAGGTCACTCACATAACCTTGAATTTATCGGAGATATTTTTCTTCTATTTCTTAACTACCCAAAAACATGACTGAATCTTCTCTACAACCCTCCAAAGCCAATCAGCTACACCCTCACACTTTATTTTGACCCCGTATGGATACACCTCCTACGGGGTTAAATTAAATTGACTGGCGCAACTTCACAGACTTTAAGGGTTAAAGTATCGAACGTATCGATATTAAATCATTGTAAAAGAAAATGCATAATGTTTGTAACTTATTGTTTTGTTTTATCATGATTTAATTTGACCCTGGTCATGCGAAGTGCATCAAGAGCTATGAGTATTAAGGTAGGCTTGCAGTTAGGTATTATAAAAATAACATAATTACTGCGAGCCGAAAGCTAATCAATTTAGCATGCGTCACATGCGTGTAGATTATGGCAATGTCAAAATGATTTTTTTATTGCCACAACATAGAAATCTTAGTATTCACTCAGCCAAAGGGTCATGGCCATCCGGCTGGTCCGGGGATACCGCACGGTCTCCTGTGAGGCAGCGAGCCTCCTTGCCGGATTGCCGCCATGGGAACTGGAGGCAAAAGTCCTCGCGCACGTACGGGAGTGGCGCGAGGAGGCGAAACGCCGGGGCGCAACTCCGCTGCCGCGACGCGCGAATCGCGGCTGAGCGGACGGAGCTCCGGCGGGATCTCATGGCGACATGGAGAGTACGGTTGTCGCAACCCAGTGCTGGGCACGCCACAATTGCGGCGATAAATCCTGTCTTTGAGGAGTGGCTAGAGAGGCGCCACGGCGTCCTCACCTTCCGCCTGACGCAGGTCCTCACTGGACATGGCAGCTTCGGGAGGTTCCTGTGTTGGGTAAGGCGGTAAGAAACGCCCGGGTGTCACCACTGTGTGGATCGCCCGGAGGACACGGTGGAGCATACGGTGGAGGTCTGCCGGCTTGGGCAGAGCACCGCCGTGTCCTCGTTGAGGCGATCAGTCACAGAGACCTCTCGCGTCCGGCCCTGGTTCAGGCCATGGTACGGAGCGAGAGGGCATGGGCAGCCGTCACCTCCTTCTGCGAAGCAGTCCACTAGAGCCGATGCCTGCCGGGGTCGTGGAAAGGTACTAAAGGGTTACCGGTGGGTTTTAGTCAGTAAGAGTCTGACACACCCTTCCGCTCCGCCCAGAGCGGGAGAGATTATTTGATGATTTCCCACCCAAAAAAAAAAAGTATTCACTCAGCACGAAGACGCCTCGGCGGCTCGGTCGCTGCTGCAGGCGACATTGTCAACAAGTGTCACCGTTTACTCGCACTTCGACACAAATGACGTATATAAACTGACAACTTTGATTGGTGGTCCGCGACAAAATGAAGCGCTCAACGCGCTTTTGGCGACACCAATTTTATTTACTAGTAAAATTACTTAAGTACTTAATTTATTCTTTAGAGACTCAATAAAATTCGTGATGACGGAATCGACGCGGCGCGCGGCGCGATGATTTCGTACTCTGGTATATTATTAAAAGTTGCTGGAATCCACTGGTTATAGTGTAGAATCTGTCGATATGGTGATTTTTGGAAAAGGTCTATGTCCAGCAGTAAACGTCTTCTGGCTAATCAAGATAATGAATCAAATTGAAAACAATTGTGCTGGTAATTAAGTCTTAAAAAGTGGTTTTGCCTCACCCGCCTTGCCACCAAGCCTTGTTACTATGTAAAAAAACAATGAACACAGACAGACACGCAGTACATAAAGAACCGTGTTTCCCATGCTATGTACCGGTGATAAGAAACAAAGAGGGCCATTTATGTGCTCTGCGCGAGTCGGTCGCGTGGCAACAGCGGATTAAGCAATACCACGGAGCAAATACATCCGTGAGCAATACTGTGTTTGAAGGGTCGGTGTATGTGAGAAGCGGGGGCGGGGTCACGCGACTTTGTTGAACTGAGAAAGCATAATTCAAATTTTGAAAAGGAGCATGATGCTTTCCTAAGAAGACTATCAAGAGAAAGTAGATTTTCGAGCTTTCCAAAATGTTATCTGGGTGAATTTATCTCGTCTCAAAGGCACAGCTGCTTTGGTCAATGTTCAATAAACCTGCCTAGCTTTTTTCCCAACTGTGTATGTTGGGGTAGGCTTCCAGTCCAGCTGATTACCAGAGTTTTACATGGAGCGACTACCGATCTGACCTCCACAACCTTGTTACTGAGTAACACGATACTCCTTGGTAAGACTGGTTGTCTGACTTTGAGGCTACTGACTAACCGAAACGACTGTCAAAGATCTACGAATGACAGCCGGGACCAATGGCTTAACGTGCTTTCTGAGGTATTGAGGGGTCTCGGTATGTAATGGATGGTCACCCATCCACGAACCGACCGCGGCAAGCGTAGCTTAACCTTCGATCGACCCGTGTAGTTGTTATTATTTAGCTACGATGTTATTTATGAGTAATTACAGTGCTCTCTTTTATTTATGTTAATCTATGAGTCATGCGCCTGAAATCAGATGGGTCGGGTACCATTTTGGTTAACTGAAGTATTGAAACTTCGAAATTTTCTAATAGAGGTATTTTCTAGTATTTTACTAAACATCTATTTCTAATAATGTTTCTGCAAAGTTATTCTCAGTCGCATCCAGACCACCTATCCCGCGTGTCCGCTACCTCTCGTATCCACCACCACCACCGCTCGCAGCACTACAGCGCTCCATGCACTACATTGGCCCACTGCTCGCTCCGCTCCACGCACAACATTGGCCCACTGCTCGCTCCGCTCCACGCAGGTGCTACTATTTTTACTCTATGTTATTTTGTTATTACTACTACTGCCTACGAACACACTATGAACGGGTTTTTGTGTTACGCGTCTTTTGCTAAAAACAGTTTTTGTTTACATTTGAACGATATGAGTTCGTTATTGTATGGTTGGAAACTAGATTGGTTTTGCTTCCTACTTTAGGTTTGTTTTTTTTTTGGTAGCGTTTGATGTGTTTTGTGCTGTTAAACATTGAGTACACATGTCTTTTTTAAGCTTTAGGGAACTTTGTGATGGGGTCAGGTTTCCTCATCTCTCCCGACTGCGCTGCGCCACGTTATTTTTTAAACTATTATTATGGTTGTTGCCATTCTTAATCATTTCCATCTACCTACTTTTTGGCCTTCACCTGGATATGTCCTAGAAAATATGTCTCATCGCCTCTGTAATTAGTAGGTAAAGTGGCTTTCTCCTAACGAGTATAAACCATTTTGCTATTTTCAGCGACGTCAAGCACAGTCCAACCATTTAAATGAATAAGCCACTAATTACGCACACATTTTTTTCATACCCACATGGGTAAATACTGTGGGTACCCTCAGTAGAGGGATTTTAATGACAGATGTAAAGTGCAGTAGATGTGAGGGAGAGGCAAGTGGTGACAATTAGCCGACAGCCCGAGGCTAGGGCTGCTTATAGCTCCATACATGCGAGGGGGTCGTAAAGACCCATACGTTGGAGGGTCCGTAAAGACCTACTGCATGCTAGAGGGGTCGCTGAGACCTACTCGTACGTGTTGAGAAACTTGTGTTGAAGGACTGATGTAAGTGGCTGGTAGAGTTGTTGAAGTTGTGTCGAAAATAGGACACATTTACTTTAGAGAATTTTGGAATTATGAATTGTACCTAGTGATGAACTTCTTTAATTAAAATGAAAGGAGTTTATTGAGTTTTGTATTTAATACATGGAGAGTAGGAGATATTTTGAAGCTGTGCGTTGTTTTATGTGTATCAACTGTACGTCATCCTCAAGTTACTAACAAGAAATCCACTAACATTTTTCAACCAAGTAAATAAAGTAAAGTAAATAATACTTAATTCTATGTACGATCCAAATCAGAGGCTTCATGAATTATGACTTGATTACCCAAACATAGTCGTCACAACAACATAAACGGATCAATACCACATACATCCCACAACCCATTAGTACCCCTCTACTTACCTTTCACATTCCATTGTTTACCCAAGGCATCAGAACAAACATGCATTACGCGTATCAATAAATACATATAATATCCGTGAAATCATATCAATAACATTGAAAACGTTTACATACCTATCTTTACATTTCGAACGATTGCTGTTATCGGGCTCTATGGTACCTACAAAGTAAACTTTTGAAATAAAACTGAAAGGCGAAAACAAAAATGAATGGTGGAGAGGGAAGTGATGAAAATGAGGAAATATGAATAATTATGTAATCTCACAGGTGTCTGCCACAGATAGGGTTTGATGGTTTTGTAAAAGAAAATAATGTAATAAATATATTCTAAAACAAAAAAGTCTTTCTTTCTACAAGTCACTTTTTCTTTTTTCAAACTAAGTTTTTCCCGCGACTTCGTCCACGTAGAGTATTTTATTTTTCTAGATATGAATTATTCTAACAATATGTTTGTATGATTGGTATGGTTTGTTCATGGCTATCGCTTGACAGTATGTGTGATATTTGACAAAGGTTCAGGTAGATACCGTCCTTTACAGTATTTCTTCATAAACCCCATTACAGCCAGACAAGGAGGCCTTCGTGACAGTGGAGTCCAAGTGAAAGAAGTCCACTTGCCGTAATCGATGTGGTACTGATCTGGTGGGACTAAATATGTTATTGCGTCCTGCAACATCGTCGACGCAGCTGTACGTATCCCTTCTGCATCACTCCACAATGACTGAAGACTTCAAAACAACTAGAATCAAGATCAAATGGATCATGAGAGTAGAGAAGTTGGAGTCGCGCCATAACATAAACTTCAAGTCGTTTGTTGTGCGGGTTCCAACTCAGTGCCGGAAGTACCGAGACCTTCATGAAAGAAGAGTCTGGGCCGAATGGTGTGGCGCGCCGACGGCGACGTCTTCGTGGAAGGTTACGCGACTCCACGCAGCGCAACACGACGCCGACACAGTCATCTCTTCGTGTACAATCTACGGGCCTGCGTCGCCTGAAATAAAAGTATTATTATTATAATAAACAATGTTTTTCACTAATTCGGAAGCGGGCACTAAAATAACCAGGGTAGTTGGAGAGCCCACACGTGAGCATGCCACATAAAACTGGCCGTGGGAGAAACAGTGCTAACGCAAATCAACTCAGAGTTTGTTCCTGTGACTTACAGTCATCGCGAAATAAACCTTGATTGGGAACTGAAATTTTATAAATTCAATCGGATGGTCATTTGGATTCAATGGGATATGCGACACGAAGACTCGCCTCTGGTAGATCCAGTTAATATTTTGGCCTCAATAACATTCCGGCGGAGAGCTGTTACTTGGGGTCTGGATCCACTGCACAATGTTGGAGGCCGTATATTTCTAAGCAACATGACAGGAGCACCTACACGCAACATAAGCCTGTGACACGGAAGACGGCGGATAAAAAAAAAAATATATATTCAAAAATATAAGGTATAACGTTAAATACAGTTTTTCTTCAATCTATCAGTTCACCCATGAATTGTGTCTGAAAAAAAATTCTTCCTTAATGTATAAGGTATCTATGTGCCAAATCTTAAGTCTCTAGGTCCAGAGGATAGGGCTGTGCGTTGATATATCACTCAGTCAGTCAGTTTACCATTTTTGGGTTCCGTAGTAAACAAGGAACCCTTATAGTTTCGCCATGTCCGTCTGTCTGTCTGTTTGTCTGTCCCCGCTGTAGCTCAGAGAAGCTTAGTTCTCAAAAGCTGTTATTTGGCATAGGTATAAATATTAATCACGCCTACAAAGTGATAAAATAAAATCTTTTTTAGCGCACCTCCCTTGCACGTAAAGTGGGGATGATGTTTCTTTTTCTCGTCTACCCCATGGTGTGGGGTATCGTTGGATAGGCCGTTCAAAAATTTCGCGAACACCATTTTTCGATTAAAGGATTCGTTTGCGTAATATTAAGCTTTCAAGTGCAAATTTTTCAAGTCAAGTGCCCCGGGGGGGGGGCCTCCCCCTGCCAGCTAAAGGTTGTTTATGAAGATGTGAAAAAAAAATCATGGCAGTGGTAAGAACATTTAATGAAATTAAAAGGAAAACTGTAACAGCTAAGTAGGCTTTACAAGTTAAGAAAAACTGTAACAGCTAAGTAGGCTTTACAAGTTAAGAAAAACTGTAACAGCTAAGTAGGCTTTACAAGTTAAGAAAAACTGTAACAGCTAAGTAGGCTTTACAAGTTAAGAAAAACTGTAACAGCTAAGTAGGCTTTACAAGTTAAGAAAAACTGTAACAGCTAAGTAGGCTTTACAAGTTAAGAAAAACTGTAACAGCTAAGTAGGCTTTACAAGTTAAGAAAAACTGTAACAGCTAAGTAGGCTTTACAAGTTAAGAAAAACTGTAACAGCTAAGTAGGCTTTACAAGTTAAGAAAAACTGTAACAGCTAAGTAGGCTTTACAAGTTAAGAAAAACTGTAACAGCTAAGTAGGCTTTACAAGTTAAGAAAAACTGTAACAGCTAAGTAGGCTTTACAAGTTAAGAAAAACTGTAACAGCTAAGTAGGCTTTACAAGTTAAGAAAAACTGTAACAGCTAAGTAGGCTTTACAAGTTAAGAAAAACTGTAACAGCTAAGTAGGCTTTACAAGTTAAGAAAAACTGTAACAGCTAAGTAGGCTTTACAAGTTAAGAAAAACTGTAACAGCTAAGTAGGCTTTACAAGTTAAGAAAAACTGTAACAGCTAAGTAGGCTTTACAAGTTAAGAAAAACTGTAACAGCTAAGTAGGCTTTACAAGTTAAGAAAAACTGTAACAGCTAAGTAGGCTTTACAAGTTAAGAAAAACTGTAACAGCTAAGTAGGCTTTACAAGTTAAGAAAAACTGTAACAGCTAAGTAGGCTTTACAAGTTAAGAAAAACTGTAACAGCTAAGTAGGCTTTACAAGTTAAGAAAAACTGTAACAGCTAAGTAGGCTTTACAAGTTAAGAAAAACTGTAACAGCTAAGTAGGCTTTACAAGTTAAGAAAAACTGTAACAGCTAAGTAGGCTTTACAAGTTAAGAAAAACTGTAACAGCTAAGTAGGCTTTACAAGTTAAGAAAAACTGTAACAGCTAAGTAGGCTTTACAAGTTAAGAAAAACTGTAACAGCTAAGTAGGCTTTACAAGTTAAGAAAAACTGTAACAGCTAAGTAGGCTTTACAAGTTAAGAAAAACTGTAACAGCTAAGTAGGCTTTACAAGTTAAGAAAAACTGTAACAGCTAAGTAGGCTTTACAAGTTAAGAAAAACTGTAACAGCTAAGTAGGCTTTACAAGTTAAGGAGTAAAGGAAAACTGTAACAGCTAAGTAGGCTTTACAAGTTAAGAAAAACTGTAACAGCTAAGTAGGCTTTACAAGTTAAGGAGTAAAGGAAAACTGTAACAGCTAAGTAGGCTTTACAAGTTAAGAAAAACTGTAACAGCTAAGTAGGCTTTACAAGTTAAGAAAAACTGTAACAGCTAAGTAGGCTTTACAAGTTAAGGAGTAAAGGAAAACTGTAACAGCTAAGTAGGCTTTACAAGTTAAGAAAAACTGTAACAGCTAAGTAGGCTTTACAAGTTAAGGAGTAAAGGAAAACTGTAACAGCTAAGTAGGCTTTACAAGTTAAGAAAAACTGTAACAGCTAAGTAGGCTTTACAAGTTAAGAAAAACTGTAACAGCTAAGTAGGCTTTACAAGTTAAGAAAAACTGTAACAGCTAAGTAGGCTTTACAAGTTAAGAAAAACTGTAACAGCTAAGTAGGCTTTACAAGTTAAGAAAAACTGTAACAGCTAAGTAGGCTTTACAAGTTAAGGAGTAAAGGAAAACTGTAACAGCTAAGTAGGCTTTACAAGTTAAGAAAAACTGTAACAGCTAAGTAGGCTTTACAAGTTAAGAAAAACTGTAACAGCTAAGTAGGCTTTACAAGTTAAGGAGTAAAGGAAAACTGTAACAGCTAAGTAGGCTTTACAAGTTAAGAAAAACTGTAACAGCTAAGTAGGCTTTACAAGTTAAGAAAAACTGTAACAGCTAAGTAGGCTTTACAAGTTAAGGAGTAAAGGAAAACTGTAACAGCTAAGTAGGCTTTACAAGTTAAGAAAAACTGTAACAGCTAAGTAGGCTTTACAAGTTAAGGAGTAAAGGAAAACTGTAACAGCTAAGTAGGCTTTACAAGTTAAGAAAAACTGTAACAGCTAAGTAGGCTTTACAAGTTAAGGAGTAAAGGAAAACTGTAACAGCTAAGTAGGCTTTACAAGTTAAGAAAAACTGTAACAGCTAAGTAGGCTTTACAAGTTAAGGAGTAAAGGAAAACTGTAACAGCTAAGTAGGCTTTACAAGTTAAGAAAAACTGTAACAGCTAAGTAGGCTTTACAAGTTAAGGAGTAAAGGAAAACTGTAACAGCTAAGTAGGCTTTACAAGTTAAGAAAAACTGTAACAGCTAAGTAGGCTTTACAAGTTAAGGAGTAAAGGAAAACTGTAACAGCTAAGTAGGCTTTACAAGTTAAGGAGTAAAGGAAAACTGTAACAGCTAAGTAGGCTTTACAAGTTAAGAAAAACTGTAACAGCTAAGTAGGCTTTACAAGTTAAGGAGTAAAGGAAAACTGTAACAGCTAAGTAGGCTTTACAAGTTAAGAAAAACTGTAACAGCTAAGTAGGCTTTACAAGTTAAGGAGTAAAGGAAAACTGTAACAGCTAAGTAGGCTTTACAAGTTAAGAAAAACTGTAACAGCTAAGTAGGCTTTACAAGTTAAGAAAAACTGTAACAGCTAAGTAGGCTTTACAAGTTAAGGAGTAAAGGAAAACTGTAACAGCTAAGTAGGCTTTACAAGTTAAGAAAAACTGTAACAGCTAAGTAGGCTTTACAAGTTAAGAAAAACTGTAACAGCTAAGTAGGCTTTACAAGTTAAGGAGTAAAGGAAAACTGTAACAGCTAAGTAGGCTTTACAAGTTAAGAAAAACTGTAACAGCTAAGTAGGCTTTACAAGTTAAGAAAAACTGTAACAGCTAAGTAGGCTTTACAAGTTAAGGAGTAAAGGAAAACTGTAACAGCTAAGTAGGCTTTACAAGTTAAGAAAAACTGTAACAGCTAAGTAGGCTTTACAAGTTAAGGAGTAAAGGAAAACTGTAACAGCTAAGTAGGCTTTACAAGTTAAGAAAAACTGTAACAGCTAAGTAGGCTTTACAAGTTAAGAAAAACTGTAACAGCTAAGTAGGCTTTACAAGTTAAGGAGTAAAGGAAAACTGTAACAGCTAAGTAGGCTTTACAAGTTAAGAAAAACTGTAACAGCTAAGTAGGCTTTACAAGTTAAGGAGTAAAGGAAAACTGTAACAGCTAAGTAGGCTTTACAAGTTAAGAAAAACTGTAACAGCTAAGTAGGCTTTACAAGTTAAGAAAAACTGTAACAGCTAAGTAGGCTTTACAAGTTAAGAAAAACTGTAACAGCTAAGTAGGCTTTACAAGTTAAGAAAAACTGTAACAGCTAAGTAGGCTTTACAAGTTAAGAAAAACTGTAACAGCTAAGTAGGCTTTACAAGTTAAGAAAAACTGTAACAGCTAAGTAGGCTTTACAAGTTAAGGAGTAAAGGAAAACTGTAACAGCTAAGTAGGCTTTACAAGTTAAGAAAAACTGTAACAGCTAAGTAGGCTTTACAAGTTAAGGAGTAAAGGAAAACTGTAACAGCTAAGTAGGCTTTACAAGTTAAGAAAAACTGTAACAGCTAAGTAGGCTTTACAAGTTAAGAAAAACTGTAACAGCTAAGTAGGCTTTACAAGTTAAGAAAAACTGTAACAGCTAAGTAGGCTTTACAAGTTAAGGAGTAAAGGAAAACTGTAACAGCTAAGTAGGCTTTACAAGTTAAGAAAAACTGTAACAGCTAAGTAGGCTTTACAAGTTAAGAAAAACTGTAACAGCTAAGTAGGCTTTACAAGTTAAGGAGTAAAGGAAAACTGTAACAGCTAAGTAGGCTTTACAAGTTAAGAAAAACTGTAACAGCTAAGTAGGCTTTACAAGTTAAGGAGTAAAGGAAAACTGTAACAGCTAAGTAGGCTTTACAAGTTAAGAAAAACTGTAACAGCTAAGTAGGCTTTACAAGTTAAGAAAAACTGTAACAGCTAAGTAGGCTTTACAAGTTAAGAAAAACTGTAACAGCTAAGTAGGCTTTACAAGTTAAGGAGTAAAGGAAAACTGTAACAGCTAAGTAGGCTTTACAAGTTAAGAAAAACTGTAACAGCTAAGTAGGCTTTACAAGTTAAGAAAAACTGTAACAGCTAAGTAGGCTTTACAAGTTAAGAAAAACTGTAACAGCTAAGTAGGCTTTACAAGTTAAGAAAAACTGTAACAGCTAAGTAGGCTTTACAAGTTAAGGAGTAAAGGAAAACTGTAACAGCTAAGTAGGCTTTACAAGTTAAGAAAAACTGTAACAGCTAAGTAGGCTTTACAAGTTAAGAAAAACTGTAACAGCTAAGTAGGCTTTACAAGTTAAGGAGTAAAGGAAAACTGTAACAGCTAAGTAGGCTTTACAAGTTAAGAAAAACTGTAACAGCTAAGTAGGCTTTACAAGTTAAGAAAAACTGTAACAGCTAAGTAGGCTTTACAAGTTAAGGAGTAAAGGAAAACTGTAACAGCTAAGTAGGCTTTACAAGTTAAGAAAAACTGTAACAGCTAAGTAGGCTTTACAAGTTAAGGAGTAAAGGAAAACTGTAACAGCTAAGTAGGCTTTACAAGTTAAGAAAAACTGTAACAGCTAAGTAGGCTTTACAAGTTAAGAAAAACTGTAACAGCTAAGTAGGCTTTACAAGTTAAGAAAAACTGTAACAGCTAAGTAGGCTTTACAAGTTAAGGAGTAAAGGAAAACTGTAACAGCTAAGTAGGCTTTACAAGTTAAGAAAAACTGTAACAGCTAAGTAGGCTTTACAAGTTAAGAAAAACTGTAACAGCTAAGTAGGCTTTACAAGTTAAGAAAAACTGTAACAGCTAAGTAGGCTTTACAAGTTAAGAAAAACTGTAACAGCTAAGTAGGCTTTACAAGTTAAGGAGTAAAGGAAAACTGTAACAGCTAAGTAGGCTTTACAAGTTAAGAAAAACTGTAACAGCTAAGTAGGCTTTACAAGTTAAGAAAAACTGTAACAGCTAAGTAGGCTTTACAAGTTAAGGAGTAAAGGAAAACTGTAACAGCTAAGTAGGCTTTACAAGTTAAGAAAAACTGTAACAGCTAAGTAGGCTTTACAAGTTAAGAAAAACTGTAACAGCTAAGTAGGCTTTACAAGTTAAGGAGTAAAGGAAAACTGTAACAGCTAAGTAGGCTTTACAAGTTAAGAAAAACTGTAACAGCTAAGTAGGCTTTACAAGTTAAGGAGTAAAGGAAAACTGTAACAGCTAAGTAGGCTTTACAAGTTAAGAAAAACTGTAACAGCTAAGTAGGCTTTACAAGTTAAGAAAAACTGTAACAGCTAAGTAGGCTTTACAAGTTAAGAAAAACTGTAACAGCTAAGTAGGCTTTACAAGTTAAGAAAAACTGTAACAGCTAAGTAGGCTTTACAAGTTAAGAAAAACTGTAACAGCTAAGTAGGCTTTACAAGTTAAGAAAAACTGTAACAGCTAAGTAGGCTTTACAAGTTAAGGAGTAAAGGAAAACTGTAACAGCTAAGTAGGCTTTACAAGTTAAGAAAAACTGTAACAGCTAAGTAGGCTTTACAAGTTAAGGAGTAAAGGAAAACTGTAACAGCTAAGTAGGCTTTACAAGTTAAGAAAAACTGTAACAGCTAAGTAGGCTTTACAAGTTAAGAAAAACTGTAACAGCTAAGTAGGCTTTACAAGTTAAGAAAAACTGTAACAGCTAAGTAGGCTTTACAAGTTAAGGAGTAAAGGAAAACTGTAACAGCTAAGTAGGCTTTACAAGTTAAGAAAAACTGTAACAGCTAAGTAGGCTTTACAAGTTAAGAAAAACTGTAACAGCTAAGTAGGCTTTACAAGTTAAGGAGTAAAGGAAAACTGTAACAGCTAAGTAGGCTTTACAAGTTAAGAAAAACTGTAACAGCTAAGTAGGCTTTACAAGTTAAGGAGTAAAGGAAAACTGTAACAGCTAAGTAGGCTTTACAAGTTAAGAAAAACTGTAACAGCTAAGTAGGCTTTACAAGTTAAGAAAAACTGTAACAGCTAAGTAGGCTTTACAAGTTAAGAAAAACTGTAACAGCTAAGTAGGCTTTACAAGTTAAGGAGTAAAGGAAAACTGTAACAGCTAAGTAGGCTTTACAAGTTAAGAAAAACTGTAACAGCTAAGTAGGCTTTACAAGTTAAGAAAAACTGTAACAGCTAAGTAGGCTTTACAAGTTAAGAAAAACTGTAACAGCTAAGTAGGCTTTACAAGTTAAGAAAAACTGTAACAGCTAAGTAGGCTTTACAAGTTAAGGAGTAAAGGAAAACTGTAACAGCTAAGTAGGCTTTACAAGTTAAGAAAAACTGTAACAGCTAAGTAGGCTTTACAAGTTAAGAAAAACTGTAACAGCTAAGTAGGCTTTACAAGTTAAGGAGTAAAGGAAAACTGTAACAGCTAAGTAGGCTTTACAAGTTAAGAAAAACTGTAACAGCTAAGTAGGCTTTACAAGTTAAGAAAAACTGTAACAGCTAAGTAGGCTTTACAAGTTAAGGAGTAAAGGAAAACTGTAACAGCTAAGTAGGCTTTACAAGTTAAGAAAAACTGTAACAGCTAAGTAGGCTTTACAAGTTAAGGAGTAAAGGAAAACTGTAACAGCTAAGTAGGCTTTACAAGTTAAGAAAAACTGTAACAGCTAAGTAGGCTTTACAAGTTAAGAAAAACTGTAACAGCTAAGTAGGCTTTACAAGTTAAGGAGTAAAGGAAAACTGTAACAGCTAAGTAGGCTTTACAAGTTAAGAAAAACTGTAACAGCTAAGTAGGCTTTACAAGTTAAGGAGTAAAGGAAAACTGTAACAGCTAAGTAGGCTTTACAAGTTAAGAAAAACTGTAACAGCTAAGTAGGCTTTACAAGTTAAGAAAAACTGTAACAGCTAAGTAGGCTTTACAAGTTAAGAAAAACTGTAACAGCTAAGTAGGCTTTACAAGTTAAGAAAAACTGTAACAGCTAAGTAGGCTTTACAAGTTAAGAAAAACTGTAACAGCTAAGTAGGCTTTACAAGTTAAGAAAAACTGTAACAGCTAAGTAGGCTTTACAAGTTAAGAAAAACTGTAACAGCTAAGTAGGCTTTACAAGTTAAGGAGTAAAGGAAAACTGTAACAGCTAAGTAGGCTTTACAAGTTAAGAAAAACTGTAACAGCTAAGTAGGCTTTACAAGTTAAGGAGTAAAGGAAAACTGTAACAGCTAAGTAGGCTTTACAAGTTAAGAAAAACTGTAACAGCTAAGTAGGCTTTACAAGTTAAGAAAAACTGTAACAGCTAAGTAGGCTTTACAAGTTAAGAAAAACTGTAACAGCTAAGTAGGCTTTACAAGTTAAGGAGTAAAGGAAAACTGTAACAGCTAAGTAGGCTTTACAAGTTAAGAAAAACTGTAACAGCTAAGTAGGCTTTACAAGTTAAGAAAAACTGTAACAGCTAAGTAGGCTTTACAAGTTAAGGAGTAAAGGAAAACTGTAACAGCTAAGTAGGCTTTACAAGTTAAGAAAAACTGTAACAGCTAAGTAGGCTTTACAAGTTAAGGAGTAAAGGAAAACTGTAACAGCTAAGTAGGCTTTACAAGTTAAGAAAAACTGTAACAGCTAAGTAGGCTTTACAAGTTAAGAAAAACTGTAACAGCTAAGTAGGCTTTACAAGTTAAGAAAAACTGTAACAGCTAAGTAGGCTTTACAAGTTAAGGAGTAAAGGAAAACTGTAACAGCTAAGTAGGCTTTACAAGTTAAGAAAAACTGTAACAGCTAAGTAGGCTTTACAAGTTAAGAAAAACTGTAACAGCTAAGTAGGCTTTACAAGTTAAGGAGTAAAGGAAAACTGTAACAGCTAAGTAGGCTTTACAAGTTAAGGAGTAAAGGAAAACTGTAACAGCTAAGTAGGCTTTACAAGTTAAGAAAAACTGTAACAGCTAAGTAGGCTTTACAAGTTAAGGAGTAAAGGAAAACTGTAACAGCTAAGTAGGCTTTACAAGTTAAGAAAAACTGTAACAGCTAAGTAGGCTTTACAAGTTAAGAAAAACTGTAACAGCTAAGTAGGCTTTACAAGTTAAGAAAAACTGTAACAGCTAAGTAGGCTTTACAAGTTAAGAAAAACTGTAACAGCTAAGTAGGCTTTACAAGTTAAGGAGTAAAGGAAAACTGTAACAGCTAAGTAGGCTTTACAAGTTAAGAAAAACTGTAACAGCTAAGTAGGCTTTACAAGTTAAGAAAAACTGTAACAGCTAAGTAGGCTTTACAAGTTAAGGAGTAAAGGAAAACTGTAACAGCTAAGTAGGCTTTACAAGTTAAGAAAAACTGTAACAGCTAAGTAGGCTTTACAAGTTAAGGAGTAAAGGAAAACTGTAACAGCTAAGTAGGCTTTACAAGTTAAGAAAAACTGTAACAGCTAAGTAGGCTTTACAAGTTAAGGAGTAAAGGAAAACTGTAACAGCTAAGTAGGCTTTACAAGTTAAGAAAAACTGTAACAGCTAAGTAGGCTTTACAAGTTAAGGAGTAAAGGAAAACTGTAACAGCTAAGTAGGCTTTACAAGTTAAGAAAAACTGTAACAGCTAAGTAGGCTTTACAAGTTAAGGAGTAAAGGAAAACTGTAACAGCTAAGTAGGCTTTACAAGTTAAGAAAAACTGTAACAGCTAAGTAGGCTTTACAAGTTAAGGAGTAAAGGAAAACTGTAACAGCTAAGTAGGCTTTACAAGTTAAGAAAAACTGTAACAGCTAAGTAGGCTTTACAAGTTAAGGAGTAAAGGAAAACTGTAACAGCTAAGTAGGCTTTACAAGTTAAGAAAAACTGTAACAGCTAAGTAGGCTTTACAAGTTAAGGAGTAAAGGAAAACTGTAACAGCTAAGTAGGCTTTACAAGTTAAGAAAAACTGTAACAGCTAAGTAGGCTTTACAAGTTAAGAAAAACTGTAACAGCTAAGTAGGCTTTACAAGTTAAGAAAAACTGTAACAGCTAAGTAGGCTTTACAAGTTAAGGAGTAAAGGAAAACTGTAACAGCTAAGTAGGCTTTACAAGTTAAGAAAAACTGTAACAGCTAAGTAGGCTTTACAAGTTAAGAAAAACTGTAACAGCTAAGTAGGCTTTACAAGTTAAGGAGTAAAGGAAAACTGTAACAGCTAAGTAGGCTTTACAAGTTAAGAAAAACTGTAACAGCTAAGTAGGCTTTACAAGTTAAGGAGTAAAGGAAAACTGTAACAGCTAAGTAGGCTTTACAAGTTAAGAAAAACTGTAACAGCTAAGTAGGCTTTACAAGTTAAGGAGTAAAGGAAAACTGTAACAGCTAAGTAGGCTTTACAAGTTAAGAAAAACTGTAACAGCTAAGTAGGCTTTACAAGTTAAGAAAAACTGTAACAGCTAAGTAGGCTTTACAAGTTAAGAAAAACTGTAACAGCTAAGTAGGCTTTACAAGTTAAGGAGTAAAGGAAAACTGTAACAGCTAAGTAGGCTTTACAAGTTAAGAAAAACTGTAACAGCTAAGTAGGCTTTACAAGTTAAGGAGTAAAGGAAAACTGTAACAGCTAAGTAGGCTTTACAAGTTAAGAAAAACTGTAACAGCTAAGTAGGCTTTACAAGTTAAGAAAAACTGTAACAGCTAAGTAGGCTTTACAAGTTAAGAAAAACTGTAACAGCTAAGTAGGCTTTACAAGTTAAGGAGTAAAGGAAAACTGTAACAGCTAAGTAGGCTTTACAAGTTAAGAAAAACTGTAACAGCTAAGTAGGCTTTACAAGTTAAGAAAAACTGTAACAGCTAAGTAGGCTTTACAAGTTAAGGAGTAAAGGAAAACTGTAACAGCTAAGTAGGCTTTACAAGTTAAGAAAAACTGTAACAGCTAAGTAGGCTTTACAAGTTAAGGAGTAAAGGAAAACTGTAACAGCTAAGTAGGCTTTACAAGTTAAGAAAAACTGTAACAGCTAAGTAGGCTTTACAAGTTAAGGAGTAAAGGAAAACTGTAACAGCTAAGTAGGCTTTACAAGTTAAGAAAAACTGTAACAGCTAAGTAGGCTTTACAAGTTAAGGAGTAAAGGAAAACTGTAACAGCTAAGTAGGCTTTACAAGTTAAGAAAAACTGTAACAGCTAAGTAGGCTTTACAAGTTAAGGAGTAAAGGAAAACTGTAACAGCTAAGTAGGCTTTACAAGTTAAGAAAAACTGTAACAGCTAAGTAGGCTTTACAAGTTAAGAAAAACTGTAACAGCTAAGTAGGCTTTACAAGTTAAGAAAAACTGTAACAGCTAAGTAGGCTTTACAAGTTAAGGAGTAAAGGAAAACTGTAACAGCTAAGTAGGCTTTACAAGTTAAGAAAAACTGTAACAGCTAAGTAGGCTTTACAAGTTAAGAAAAACTGTAACAGCTAAGTAGGCTTTACAAGTTAAGGAGTAAAGGAAAACTGTAACAGCTAAGTAGGCTTTACAAGTTAAGAAAAACTGTAACAGCTAAGTAGGCTTTACAAGTTAAGGAGTAAAGGAAAACTGTAACAGCTAAGTAGGCTTTACAAGTTAAGAAAAACTGTAACAGCTAAGTAGGCTTTACAAGTTAAGGAGTAAAGGAAAACTGTAACAGCTAAGTAGGCTTTACAAGTTAAGAAAAACTGTAACAGCTAAGTAGGCTTTACAAGTTAAGGAGTAAAGGAAAACTGTAACAGCTAAGTAGGCTTTACAAGTTAAGAAAAACTGTAACAGCTAAGTAGGCTTTACAAGTTAAGGAGTAAAGGAAAACTGTAACAGCTAAGTAGGCTTTACAAGTTAAGAAAAACTGTAACAGCTAAGTAGGCTTTACAAGTTAAGAAAAACTGTAACAGCTAAGTAGGCTTTACAAGTTAAGAAAAACTGTAACAGCTAAGTAGGCTTTACAAGTTAAGGAGTAAAGGAAAACTGTAACAGCTAAGTAGGCTTTACAAGTTAAGAAAAACTGTAACAGCTAAGTAGGCTTTACAAGTTAAGGAGTAAAGGAAAACTGTAACAGCTAAGTAGGCTTTACAAGTTAAGAAAAACTGTAACAGCTAAGTAGGCTTTACAAGTTAAGAAAAACTGTAACAGCTAAGTAGGCTTTACAAGTTAAGAAAAACTGTAACAGCTAAGTAGGCTTTACAAGTTAAGAAAAACTGTAACAGCTAAGTAGGCTTTACAAGTTAAGAAAAACTGTAACAGCTAAGTAGGCTTTACAAGTTAAGAAAAACTGTAACAGCTAAGTAGGCTTTACAAGTTAAGAAAAACTGTAACAGCTAAGTAGGCTTTACAAGTTAAGAAAAACTGTAACAGCTAAGTAGGCTTTACAAGTTAAGAAAAACTGTAACAGCTAAGTAGGCTTTACAAGTTAAGGAGTAAAAGGAAAACTGTAACAGCTAAGTAGGCTTTACAAGTTAAGGAGTAAAAGGAAAACTGTAACAGCTAAGTAGGCTTTACAAGTTAAGAAAAACTGTAACAGCTAAGTAGGCTTTACAAGTTAAGAAAAACTGTAACAGCTAAGTAGGCTTTACAAGTTAAGAAAAACTGTAACAGCTAAGTAGGCTTTACAAGTTAAGAAAAACTGTAACAGCTAAGTAGGCTTTACAAGTTAAGAAAAACTGTAACAGCTAAGTAGGCTTTACAAGTTAAGAAAAACTGTAACAGCTAAGTAGGCTTTACAAGTTAAGAAAAACTGTAACAGCTAAGTAGGCTTTACAAGTTAAGAAAAACTGTAACAGCTAAGTAGGCTTTACAAGTTAAGAAAAACTGTAACAGCTAAGTAGGCTTTACAAGTTAAGGAGTAAAAGGAAAACTGTAACAGCTAAGTAGGCTTTACAAGTTAAGGAGTAAAAGGAAAACTGTAACAGCTAAGTAGGCTTTACAAGTTAAGGAGTAAAAGGAAAACTGTAACAGCTAAGTAGGCTTTACAAGTTAAGAAAAACTGTAACAGCTAAGTAGGCTTTACAAGTTAAGAAAAACTGTAACAGCTAAGTAGGCTTTACAAGTTAAGGAGTAAAAGGAAAACTGTAACAGCTAAGTAGGCTTTACAAGTTAAGGAGTAAAAGGAAAACTGTAACAGCTAAGTAGGCTTTACAAGTTAAGAAAAACTGTAACAGCTAAGTAGGCTTTACAAGTTAAGAAAAACTGTAACAGCTAAGTAGGCTTTACAAGTTAAGAAAAACTGTAACAGCTAAGTAGGCTTTACAAGTTAAGAAAAACTGTAACAGCTAAGTAGGCTTTACAAGTTAAGGAGTAAAAGGAAAACTGTAACAGCTAAGTAGGCTTTACAAGTTAAGGAGTAAAAGGAAAACTGTAACAGCTAAGTAGGCTTTACAAGTTAAGAAAAACTGTAACAGCTAAGTAGGCTTTACAAGTTAAGAAAAACTGTAACAGCTAAGTAGGCTTTACAAGTTAAGAAAAACTGTAACAGCTAAGTAGGCTTTACAAGTTAAGAAAAACTGTAACAGCTAAGTAGGCTTTACAAGTTAAGAAAAACTGTAACAGCTAAGTAGGCTTTACAAGTTAAGAAAAACTGTAACAGCTAAGTAGGCTTTACAAGTTAAGAAAAACTGTAACAGCTAAGTAGGCTTTACAAGTTAAGAAAAACTGTAACAGCTAAGTAGGCTTTACAAGTTAAGAAAAACTGTAACAGCTAAGTAGGCTTTACAAGTTAAGAAAAACTGTAACAGCTAAGTAGGCTTTACAAGTTAAGGAGTAAAAGGAAAACTGTAACAGCTAAGTAGGCTTTACAAGTTAAGAAAAACTGTAACAGCTAAGTAGGCTTTACAAGTTAAGAAAAACTGTAACAGCTAAGTAGGCTTTACAAGTTAAGAAAAACTGTAACAGCTAAGTAGGCTTTACAAGTTAAGGAGTAAAAGGAAAACTGTAACAGCTAAGTAGGCTTTACAAGTTAAGAAAAACTGTAACAGCTAAGTAGGCTTTACAAGTTAAGAAAAACTGTAACAGCTAAGTAGGCTTTACAAGTTAAGAAAAACTGTAACAGCTAAGTAGGCTTTACAAGTTAAGGAGTAAAAGGAAAACTGTAACAGCTAAGTAGGCTTTACAAGTTAAGGAGTAAAGTCGACAAACTTAAATTTGCAGTTAGAGGATTCACCGTGACGTAAGAACGTATGGGAGAACATATTTTTCAACTACAATGTAATGTTTGTTTTTGTGATAAATTTATCCCAAATTCTCAACTACGGACCGCATATCGCAACCCTTCATTGTGCGGGGTCCGACACGCACTTGACCGGTTTTATATATGTGTATATATATATATAGATTTGATAATTATTGTAACGGCCATTTGTGTACCTAATCAGCTAACTACTACATAGATTAAATAGTTAATTTATAATTTGACGTGTAAAAGTGTTTGTACACACCTACTTTTAATAGGTAATAGTTAATTTCCTAAGATTTCCCTTAGTAAGGGCTCCAGATGTAGTTAATGATGAGCAGGCAGTATGGGACACGCCTTTGCCTCGTCCCAAATCTCTGGCCGCCATAGACTACACTTGAGTCTCTGGTCAGTATAGCGTACTTGCTTTTATTATCCCTGTTCGCAATTGGCTATGGTGGACGTAGTTTAATGTCCTTTATTTGTATATAAGTATACCAAATTAGAAGTAATAAACCAGCATTTTAGTTGGTGAAGGAGATTCGCTAAAGCATTGCATAGTTACTGCTTTATTTATTTAATGCTAAAGCATTGAGAGCAGTGGTGGCCCAGTGGTAACGGCCGCGATTTACGAGTTGTAGATCGTAGGTTCGAACCCAGACAGGCGCTTTACTTTGTGGAAACCGGCATGTCCTAGAACCAAAACATTCAAAGACATGTGACATCTACCTACCTGCACTGGGCCCGCGTGGTGGATTACGGCCCACTCCCCTTCACAGAGAGGAGGCCTGTGTCCCAGCAGTGGAAACATTATAGGCTGATTATGCACAAGCAGTGTGTATAAAGATCTTAATTTTATTCAATCTCTTATTACCGTACTTTATACTCTCATAACAAAACCTGTACCCCTGCTTATACCGTAAGTTTATAGCCGCTATAACGCCTCTCAGAATCGATAAGCCTTTTTATGTGACCACAAACAAATAAACAAAATGATTCCTGTTTTAAATTATTATTTATTCTGATTTATATGATATGCGCTTACGCAACCCACAAGGCGGTTTTTTGACATCATTTTTTGGTTTATGGCCGTCCAAGTATGGTGCTTGGCATAAATTGTATGGTTAGCTAACGAAACACAGTTTTATGATGTTTGTATGGCTATATAAAATCTATCTGTTGATGTGTTTGATGCGCTTGAGTGGTTTATTTGTGTTAGATAAGATAGATAAATGAGTAGAATTTTTTTTATGAAGAAATGAACTGAACACCTTTTAAGTGCCTTTTGTAGGTAATATTTATGTTAAACAGTGGACTATCCTTATTTCATTTAGATACACATGATGTCCATCCTGTGGTTGCCTAGCAGAGATACCTATCTTAAAACGGCTTGTAACGTATTTTTTAAATAATCAGCCTATAATGTTCCCACTGCTGGGACACAGGCCTCCTCTCGGTGAGAGGGAGTGGGCCGTAATCCTCCACGCGGGCCCAGTGCGGGTTGGTAGATGTCACATGTCTTCGAATGTTTTGGTTCTAGGACATGCCAGTTTTCTCACGACGTTTTCCTTCACCGTTTTGAGAGCAGTGGTGATGAAATAATTTATCTAGACAAAGTAAAGCGCCTGTCCGGGCTCGAACCCACGACTTACAACTCGTGTCGCGGCCGTTACCCCTGCGCCACTGCTATCATTTTTTAAATAAACCCTTTGATTGATTTACATTATATATAGATTATTTACATTATATATAGATTACTCTGGTCATCGTCCACCTAGCTTTTTCCCAAATGATGGAGTCAGCTTCCGGTCTAACAGGATGCAGATGAATACTGAATGTTATACTTAGATTACTTACCCTTCAAAATACACTCCAATACCGTATCATTAGAAATTCTCTCAGGACAGTCCCCCGCAAGGGGTGTCACCCTATCTCCTGCAGGTGCCGCGGTGTCCTGCCATGACCCGCGAATTACACACACATCGTATTCAAATGTATTCGTCTACAGAGCGTATGTTGTGGCGAGGTAGGAAGGTCGTCCCAGTCTCTGCTGAGGGAAAAAAAATAGTGTTCTAGTGTTGTAAGAGTTTTTAGGATGTTGTAACGATTTTAGTTTTAGTAATTGCCCGATATCTTCTGTTGTTAAACGTGGCCAACATAATATAACACCAATATTTGTACACTAGTTTGCAATACACCTTATGACTTTGCCGTTGACATCTAACAAACTGTTAGGTATTTAACAATTGTTTTGAAATACTTATTTTCATACGAAAGATTGACCAAGGATGGTGATCACTGTAAGGATGTTCATAACATTAATTTCAGTCTGTTTCCACTAGCTGTCACTTTTTTAGGACACCTAGAAGGATGGTGCACGAGAATTTGGAAAATATCGAGTGATACACTTCTCCAAATTTTTACAGAGGCTGCAATTCGTAAGAAGCTGGCAGTATCATCACAATGGTAATGTTTTCCCATTGGTTGTCTTATCTGTTTTAGTAGATATATATTCGTGTATTTATGTGTATTTATTAGGTTTTGTATTTACGAGCATGTATAATTAGGTATATATATTATATTTAAAGTTTTTAATATGCATATGTATGTATATCGTTATATTTAAATACATATTTATTCCACAGTTTTCACTATTGCACCTACCATGGTTGGTCTCTGCATCACCCAAAGGTTGACTGGTAGAAAATGCCTACGGCATTAAGTCCGCCTCTGTACATTTGTGTGCTTAAAGTATTAAATAAATAAATAAGTAATGTACGTTGGCTGAAAAACTTTCTGAACAAAAATTATAATAGCGTTACACACCATCAATAGCAGTGGCTACTGATCGTGTGTCCGCAACGACCCCGCTGGAGCATCTTTTGCCGGTAGTTGTATGATGGTAACATTACCTGTGCTGCGCGCGCGCACGTGCCGCAGATGTCCGCTCCTGTGCTTGATTCTCTCGCGTCACATTACCACACATTTGCTTATTTTATACCACTACTGTGCACATAGGTGGATGACACTATCCATAGTATTAAAAGTGTAGAGGTTGATCGATGTACTAACAATAACGACAAAGCTTACATATTCGAACTAAGTATGCGAGCATGGCGTCATCGCAGGACCAGCTCACGGGACAATAACGTCAAAAGTTAACTTGGAAATAAGGGTACATGCAAAGATCTCAACATGAAAAAGTGCTAAATGAAACCTCTATTTCTTTTGTGCGGTATCTTACACGCAATAAGCTCGTCATGGCGTACAGTGAGGCTGAAACAATGGAGAACTGAAATAAATTAAATATGTATCTTCTGTGATCTAAAAACTAGGATAATATTGAATTAAAAAAATAAACACTTACGAGGTGCACAGAAGTCACGGGCACAAAATAAATAAAAATAGCTATTGTAATGTAATTTATGTAAGTTTCTGCTAGATAAACATGGCCATTAAAAATTCAATGTGTTTTTCCATAAACAACAAGTCTAGGATGTTTTCACGACTCGTTTTTATCATTTACTTTGTATTTTATTTAACATAGTATTTTAAGCAATGAGATCATCCTGGCACCTCTTGCTGCTAAAACGATGTAAGTAGTACGTACATTACGTACGTACGTAGTAACGTTGAAGTCTTGTTGGAAAATAAATATTTTTCTTTCTTCCTAGATTCGAATCTTGTGGCTAAGTAATAACAGCCGCACGGGTCATTCGATCTGGTTATGTTATGCTTGCCGCAGTTGGTGCGTAGATGGGTGACCATCTTTACATACCAAGACCCCTCCGCACCTCGGAAAGCACGCCGGTAACTCCCCATTGACTCCGAATAGGAGTCACACTCCCGAACCCTTCAGTCCCCACTGACACCGAATAGGAGTCTTGAGCCACGCGGTTTGCAACTCTATTATAATGCAATAAGGTGTTCATCCGTTATAATAGAGTTGCAAACCGCGCGCCCCAAATACTCCGAATAGGTGTCAGTGGGGACTGACGGTTGGAGGAGTGAAACTCCTATTCGGAGTCAATGGGGACTGACCGGCCGTTGCTCCCGGCTGTCATTTGTGGATTTTTGACAGTCGTTACGGGTCGTCAGAAGCCCGAAAGTCTGACAACCGGTCTTACCAAGGGGTATCGCATTACCCAGTAACTGGGTTGTGGAGGTCAGATAGGCAGTCGCTCTGTAAATATTTGTATACAGCTGCATCCGGGTAGACTGGAAGCCGACCCCAACATAGTAGGGAAAAGGCAGGCAGATGATGAGTAAACAACAACTCGTGACCATAGATTTGGTCTACGATGTTCTTTTGTGCATTTATACTTTTTACAACAGCAACATAATTTATTTTGTGTTGCAAGTCAAAAAAGAAAAAAACCGTTATCAAAACTTCATAACATAAAAAACATAAAAATGATATTGTTTTGTTTGCACAGCCAAAAAAAACCGGCCAAGTGCGTGTCGGACCACGCACAATGAAGGGTTCCGTAGTTGAGATAGATTTATCCCAAGAAAAAACTTAACATTGTAGTTCAAAAACATGCATATTTTCCCCCAACTTATATTTTCTTTTCTTTCTTCTATGTTCTCCCATACATTCCAACTACAAAATAATGTAAGTTGTACGCACAATGTTGTGAGATTTACTATGTTATTTTAAGACCATAGACTTCTTATAAGTTTTCCTATAATCTAGAATCTAGATGTAAATGAAAAATATAAATGTTGTCTATACTTTTCAAAATTTAGGTTTAGTAGTTTCGGAGATAAGGGGAGAATAGTAAATTTTCATAAATTTTCTTAAATAACTTTAAGACTATTTGTTTTTAACTTTTGAAAAATATGTTCATGAGACCGTCACAGTAAGCCTTTTCATTTGATGTCACACGGTGTACCGTATAAAAAAGAAATATAAACAAAATATAAATAACAAAATGACAAATATAGTTTTGCTGTAGGAGGAGAGGAGTGCAAAACTATTATTTCATTTTGTTATTTGTCTCCTAAAAGTGACCTCCATATTCAAAGTTTATTTATATGCGTATAACGTCCGTGTTTGGGCACAGAAATTGATACGTCTACCAAATTGCAACTTAATCGGTCCATTCGATTTGGAGCAGCTTGGCTGTGACAGACGCACAGACAGACAGACCCACACAGACACACGAGTGATCCTATAATGTCCCGTTTTTTAATTCGGACATACGGAACCCTAAAAACAACAACAGTGTATCGAGGTGGCTAGGACTCGGAAAAAATAAAGTACTCATTGAATAATTTAGCATTAAATGCACACAATGGTTTGCTAATAATAAGCAGGATAATTAGAAGTGTCTTGCAACACGAGGGGTGTAGGCAAATGCTTGCACAGAGTTGTAAGTTGTTTGTTTTAATCTTCGGATTTTATTTCAGTGGATCTTTCCTGAAATAGAGTTGAGTGTGCTGTAGGGCACTTCTCGAAGTCCTAGAAAGCTGACATTTGGCATGCACGCCAGGGTTTGCACACAAACAACAACAAAAATTCTCCAACCCCCTTAAAGGGAGGTGTAAGTCTGTATTTCTATAAAAATAAATTACAAGGTACGAGTATAGGCCTCCGCGGTAAGAAAACTCACGAATGGTTTAAATCCTATTTAACAAAAAGGGAACACCAGGTCGAAATACATTTTATAATTAAAATACCAAAGAGATACAAAATATTCGGTCCGACGGTAAAACAATTGACGTCTCTATTCTCCAAGGGATTGGATGCCTCCTCTTTCTTATTTACATAAACGACCTTCCAAAACTCAAGAAGGACCATGCGTCTTGTTTTCTGACGATATTACGCTTCTAACTTAATGCCGGAACAATGTTGGCTTGAGCGAGGATCTAACCACTGGGGTGCGTGCAGAAAACCTCCTCGTGTGCCTGACAGCTGCTCGTTCCTTTCGAATACGTTCGGGGGAAAGAGCAGTCGTCGGGCCGGTGCACCCTGGGCGCGGCCAATATCCTCTCCATGTCGGAGAGGGTATTGACTGCGGCGGATTTCTGCGGGAGGGGAGAGCCTATGGCTCTTGGGTCTTTCGAGGCCGATCGACGGTCGTCCACTCCCCCCTCTGCTTACAGAGGGAGGCCGAGTGGGCGCAGTGTAGGGAGGCGGACGAACGGTCCGTGGTAGAGGGGCCAACAGGGTAGGTTAGGTAAGAATAGGTTAGGCTAGGTATTATTAAAAAAAAAAAAAAATGTATATATAATTAGGTTAGGTTTAAGTATGGACCCAATCCTAAGTTCTGAAGCGCGGCGAGAGGATGAATGGCTGGAGGGAGTCCAGTCGTTAGCGTTTCACCTGCAGATACCTGCCGCCCTCTGCAGTATATAGGCTTACCGGGCATTCAGGCTCTGTCCGGTGGACTTCAAATCCTATATCTACTCGTGGGTACTCTATGGATAACAATAATAATAAAAACACAAACGTTAAAAAAAACAGGCGGAGAAGGTGCCGATCATTTTGATCGAGCACATGGGTGCGGTGTCAGATTCTGACACCGCGTCCGGAAGGATGAGTTTGGCGAGCGTGGCGAGCTTAGGCTCAAAGCGCTCGCAAACTGAAGAGGAGGTGGGTGGGCGATTTTGGCAGAAAAGCTCACGGAAGAAGAAGCGCGCGGGACTGTCTGGCTCTTCTAGCGAGGAGAGCCTGCCGGCCGCTAAAGTGCCAACAGGGAGACGCGGGCGAGGTCGTGCGGTGGCGAGTGGAGCTCCTGCTCGCTTGCCGGAGCGCGACGTGCGGGGTCGATTCTCGTCGGTTTCGCGACCCGATACGCCGACTCCAGTGGAGGGCGTCGAAAGCGTGGGGAGTGACCCCAGTCCCGCGATCGTGGACCCCAGCGTGGGCATCTTGCTGGGGTCTAATAAGGCGGAGGCAAATGCCGCTAAGCATGCGCAACGCAAGGCGGTAGCGGCTGACGAAATCAGCGAGCTGGCTCGTCAGGCGCGGGAGCGGCGCTCAGCCTGGATGACTGCCGGGGAGAGGCCATCGGCGGTGGCGCTCGGTCGCCAAGTTTTGGACGGCGTGGATGTCATCCTGAAGGTTGCCACCAAATCGGGCAACCTGAAGGGCACATTCACGCGTGCCCTGAAGGAGGCGGCTGACGACATTAGGGAGGCAGTGCAGGTCCTCCTTAGTCGCACGAGCACGGAGGAGACGGCGAAATTATGGGAAAAGAACAGCCGTCTCCGGTCCGAGCTGGAGGACCTCAAGCGGGAGTTTGCCGCTCAGAGAGCAGCTCCAGCGGCCACCGACTCAACGCTGGTCCCATCGTCGGCTCCATTGCCGGCCCCATCGTCGGCTCGGTGCGGAGGTTGAGAAGATCGTCCGCATCTGCATGATCCAGTGCGGGCAGATGGTGGGGGCTCGGTTAGAGGCCATGGAGCTAAGGCTCCCCCCGGCCGAAATCGTCCGCCCACCGCTCGCTGCGGACAAGCGAAGGAAGGAGGGACCCGCAAAACCGGGGCCAATGACCGCGACGTCGAGCCAGTCCGGGAAAGGGGCCAAAAAGCCCGCGGTGGGGGCCAGAAAGCCTGCGGAGGCTAAGTCCGCGCCCGCTTCCCGGACGGCGACTGCTCCTCCCCTGGTGACCGCACCCGGGCCCACCTCGGAGACCTGGACGACGGTCGTCAAGAGGGGTAAAAAAAAAAAAGAAGGTGGCACCGATAACGAGGAGGACGCAGGAGCCGCCTAGGACGAGAGCCCCATGCTCTGCGGCTGTGGTAATCACACTGCAGCCTGGAGCCGTCGCAAGGGGCGTCTCCTACCAGGCGGTCTTGACGGAGGCAAAGGCCAAAATCCCGTTCCGCGACCTTGGCACACCGTCCGGCTTCAAAGTGAGGCCGGCGATTACAGGGGCGCGGCTGCTCGAGGTGTCGGGTGCCTCTAGTAGCGAGAAGGCGGACATTCTGGCCGCCAAGCTGAGGGAAGTCTTAAACCCGGAAGACGTTCAAGTGTCTAGGCCGATGAAGACCGCTGAGCTGCGCGTCGACGGACTGGACGACTCAGCAACCCCGGCTGAGGTTGTGGCGGCCGTCGCCAGAGCCGGTGGATGTCCACCTGAGGACGTGCGGACGGGCGAAATCCGCGCCGACGCTTCCGGGCTCGGCGTGATTTGGGTGCGGTGCCCGGTGGCGGCGGCGAACAAGATCGCCCGCGGTGGGCGTCTGTTGGTGGACTGGGTTGCAGCGAGGGTCAAGTTGCTGCAACCCAGGGACTTGCGGTGTTACCGGTGCCTGGACATTGGGCATGTCAGGGCACGGTGCACTGCCGAAATAGACCGCAGCGAGCAGTGCTATCGCTGCGGTCAGCCCGGCCACAAAGCGGCCCAGTGCTCCGCGGCGCCAAACTGCAGCCTCTGTACAGCTGCAGGGAGGTCCGCTGAGCACAGAGCGGGCGGAAGGGCCTGTGGCGCGCCCGCCCAAAAGAAGCGAAGGGGTGCCAAGGCTGCCGGGGGCTCTTTACCCCCCCCTCAGCCTGGCTGCCCTACGGCCGACTCCCGGCCTAGGAATGGTCTGGAGGGAATTGATTGCGCATAATGGCGCTCTACCATTTCCTCCAGGGCAATATCAACCACGCTGCCAGGGCTCAGGATCTCTTACTCCAGAGCATGGCAGAGTGGTCGATTGACGTGGCCGTGGTCGCCGAGCCATACTTTGTCCCCCCCAGGGATAACTGGGTGGGAGACCTGGATGGTTTGGTGGCTATCATTGGCGGGGCTCTCGTCAACCCATCCCGAGGGCACGGCTGGGTAGCCGCCTTCGCGGACGGCATTGACACGGTTGGGGCGTATTTCTCGCCCAACAAGAGCCTCGCCGACTTCGAGAACTTCCTTGTCGAGTTGGGTGCCGTCGTAGGCCGACTCCACCCTCACCCGGTGCTGTTGCTCGGGGATCTCAACGCCAAGTCTGCGGCGTGGGGATCTCCGGTGACCGATGCTAAGGGTGAGGCGCTGGAGGAATGGGCAGTCACGACAGGCTTGACCATCCTCAATCGGGGCTCGGTCTACACGTGCGTGCGGCAGCGGGGTGGGTCTGTAGTGGACGTCTCGTTCGCTAGCCCTGCTGTCGCGAGCCGTGTCCACGACTGGCATGTCGCCCTGCAGGTGGAGACTTTGTCGGATCACCGATACATCCGATTCGACGTCTCCGCCCAGACCACCGGCGGCCGTAGTCCATTGGCCCCGCGAAGGGATGGTCCGCGCTGGGCGCGTAAGCGCATCGACAGGGAACTTCTCGAGGAGGCCGCTATCATCCAGGCCTGGATTCGGGAGTCGGCGACGAACGGACCCGTCGACGTCGAAGAGGAGGCGCTGTGGTTCCGCGGGGCGATGACGCAAATCTGCGACGCGTCCATGCCCCGCGTCAGCAACCACCCAGCAAGGCGCCAGGTGTACTGGTGGTCTGCCGAGATCGCACAATTACGTGTCGACTGCGTAGCGGTCAGACGCCAGTACACCCGATACCGGAGGAGACGTCGTCGGGTCCCTGACGAAGAAGCCGCGCTGTATGAGGTGTACCGCGCGGCGAAGCAGGCCCTGTGGCTGGCCATCGGCGAATCGAGAACGCGAGCCAGGGAGGAGATGTTGGAGACTCTCGACGCGGATCCGTGGGGGCGCCCTTATCGTGCGGTTCGAGGGAAACTTCGAGCCGCAGCGCCTCCACTCACGGAGACTCTCCAACCTGAGCTGCTGGAGGAGGTAGTCGCAGCCCTCTTCCCGGCAAGAGCGGAGCGTGCTCCGCCGCCGATGGCTTTGCCCACAGCCGCAGAGCTTGCAGAGGAAGACGAGGACGCCATCAGCGTCCCAGAGGTGACACAAGCAGAGATGAGGGCAGCCGTGGTGCGGCTCCGGGCCAAGAACGTGGCTCCGGGGCCCGACGGGATCCACGGCCAAGCGTTAGCCCTCGCTCTGAAGGAGCTAGAGCCCCAATTGACAGGACTCTACACAGCGTGCCTTGAGCGGGGCCAGTTTCCCACTTTGTGGAAATCTGGTCGTCTGGTCCTGCTCAGGAAGGCGGGGCGCCCTGCGGACTCACCGTCCGCGTACAGGCCCATAGTGCTGCTAGACGAGGTGGGTAAGATGTTTGAGCGTATAATCGCTGCCCGCCTCGTCAGCCACTTGTGCGGAGAGGGGCCTGACCTGACCGAGAGCCAGTTCGGCTTTCGGCACGGGCGCTCCACCATCCACGCTATATCGCGGGTGAGAGTCCTGGCGGAGGAAGCGGTATCCCGGGGCGGGGTGATGTTGGCGGTGTCTTTGGACATCTCCAACGCCTTCAACACCCTGCCCTGGAGCTGTATTAGGGAGGCACTGCGTTATCATCGGGTGCCTTCCTACCTCCGCCGCATAGTTGGGGCTTATTTAGCGGACAGGTGTGTCACCTACACGGGACGTGATGGCGGAAGTCAGCGCCGCATGTCGTGCGGTGTTCCACAGGGCTCGGTCGTGGGCCCGCTCCTGTGGAACATCGGGTACGACTGGGTGCTGCGGGGCGAGCTCCAGCCGGGCGTGGACCTGACGTGTTATGCAGACGACACACTGGTCACGGCCCGGGGGAGCTCGTACAGGGAGGCAGCGTTGCTGGCGACGGCTGCGGTCTCACAGGTGGTGAGCCGCATACGGCGCCTGAGTCTGGAGGTTACCCTCAACAAGTCGGAGGCCATGATCTTTCATGGCCCCCGGCGGGCGCCACCGCCGGGATCACACATCGTGGTCGGGGGTGCTCAAATCGCTGTCGAGTCCACCATGAAGTACCTAGGATTGGTGCTCGACAGCCGGTGGGATTTTGGCCCCCACTTCCGGCGGCTGGCGCCCAAGTTGTTGGGCGCGGCTGGGGCGTTGTCAACGCTGCTTCCCAATCTGGGGGGCCCGAGCGCCGCCTGTAGGCGGCTCTACGTGGGGATCGTGGGATCGATGGCCCTGTATGGGGCCCCGATCTGGGCGGCTGACCTGACGGCCGGCAGCATCGCTGTCCTGCGAAAGCCGCAGAGAGCGATGGCCGTCAGAGTCATCAGGGGATATCGCACGATCTCCTTTGAGGCGGCTTGCGTACTGGCCGGATCCCCGCCCTGGGACCTCGAGGCGAAAGTACTTGCATCACTGTACCAGTGGCGCGAGGAAGCGAGGGCGCGGGGCGAGTGGCTGATGCAGCGACATACGGACTTGCGTCGGTCACAGCTCCGCGCAGCCCTGGTGGCGGAATGGCGGGACAGGCTTTCTCGCCCTACCGCCGGCCTCGCCACCATCGAGGCGGTCCGGCCAGTGCTCGAGCCCTGGCTCGGGAGGAGGCCCGGCTCCCTGTCGTTTCGGGTGACGCAGGTGCTCTCGGGGCATGGTTGCTTCGGGAAGTACCTGTGTCGCATAAACAGGGAGCCGGACGCCCGGTGTCACCACTGCATTGACTGTCGGGAGGACACGGCGCGGCATACGCTGGCAGAGTGTGCCGCTTGGGAGGAGCCACGCCGTGCCCTCATCTCAGGAGTGGGCAGTGACCTGTCGCTGCCGGCCGTGGTCGAGGCGATGGTCGGCAGTGAGGAGTCCTGTGACGCGGTGGTATCCTTCTGCGAAACAGTCGTGTCGCAGAAGGAGGCTGCGGAACGGGAGTGGGAGATCTCTTCCGCTCACCCGGCCCGCAGCAGGAGCCCCGGGCGTCGGCAGAGGGCAGACAACGCCCTCTTCCGGCCCCCCTAAATGGGTCCAGGGACGGCGGACTTGGGGACGTCCGCCGACCCCCATCACACTGGACCCGAGGTGGCGGCGCGTAGTGTTCCACGCGCGCCCCTTTCAGACGTCGCGGGGGGGTTTAAACACCTCACCCCCCCCCAGACTTGAGGTGGCCCGCAGAGGCGGGCCGGCACTAGCCGGGGATCGTGGAAGTCGCATTAGATCCCATGATCCCCGGTGCAAGTGTGGGACGGGAACACCGGGGTGGTTTTTAGTCAGTAAGAGTCTGACAGACCCCTCCGCCTACCCCAGGGCGGAGGACATCTATGAGGATTTTCCACCCCGGTAACAAAAAAAAAAAAAAAGGTTCTAACCACTACACTAGATAAATAAATAATTTGGATGAATCAATTTATCTAAATCTAATATAATGCCCTTCCAGCCCCGTCAAAAATGGCGTCATGGAGAGTACGGTTGTCGCAACCCAGTGCTGGGCACGCCACGATTGCGGCGATAAGTCCCCTCTTTGAGGAGTTGCTAGAGAGGCGCCACGGCGTCCTCACCTTCCGCCTGACGCAGGTCCTCACCGGACACGGCAGCTTCGGGAGGTTCCTGTGTCGGATAAGGCGGGAGGAAACGCGGGTCACCACAGTGTGAATCGCCCGGAGGACACGGTGGAGCATACGGTGGAGGTCTGCCCGGATTGGGCAGAGCACCGCCGTGTCCTCATGGAGGCGATCGGCGGCAGAGATCTCTCGCGTCCGGCCCTGGTTCAGGCCATGGTACGGAGCAAGAGGGCATGGGCAGCCGTCACCTCCTTCTGCGAAGCAGTTATGCTCGCGGAGGAGGAGGCGGGACGGTTGAGGGAAAGGCAAATTTCGGGATTTATAGGAGACACTCTGGGCGTCGGGAACCCCGGGCGGATTTCCGGCCACCGTAGGCGCGGGCTTGCGGACGGTGAGCAATGGGTAGCTCACCGTCCGGTAAGGACTAGGCCCGGCGGCGCGTTGTATTCCACGCGCGCCTCAAAGAGATGTCGTCAGCACAAAGGTAGGGGTCCACTAGGGCCGATGCCTGCCGGGGTCACGGGAAGGTACTTATGGGTCACCGAGGCCCCCGCAACACAGGCAACAGGAAGGAATACGGGTGGGTTCTAGTCAGTAAGAGTCTGACACACCCTCCCGCTCCGCCCAGAGCGGGAGAAGTTATTTGATGATTTCCCACCCAAAAAAAAAAGCCCCGTCAAAAAACCTCACTAGACATAAACCTCGTCTACAACGGTACAACAATAGAAGTCGTTCATAAATTTACTCTATTTGATCTGTCTATAGATACAAATACGTATATTAATTGGTAATCACACATCAATAAGTTCAAATCAACACATTACACAATGTACCTCTAAGTCTTGTTGCAGTTTAAATATTTGGGACACAATGTAACTGAAATTTTAGTGACGAATTAGACATTGAGATCCCAGCGCAGGGCACTATCGGTACGCTGTAATATGTTTGCAATATATTCTGCCAGACGGTCTACACGAGCGGCGTGTGGGCAAACTTTTCTTTTTGTGGGCCTACAATGCCTTGCGCGTCCAGTATAATAATGTGATAAAGGGCTCTGTTTTGGCTTAGACAATATCTAAGTGCATCTTAATGTTTACTGACGCCAGCGTGGATGACTTCTACGCAATTAAGCGTCAAAAAGAAGTTGCGTCGGTGGTGCGACGATTACGGGGGAGTCCGAATAGCGTCCTAAGGATGATTGGCGAGAAAACCGATACTGTTCTACACAGTAGGTTCACCGAACTCCTTGTGTTGCGAGACCGATGAGCCTACTGTGTAGAGGTAGACGGTGTGTCTACTTTCTTCTTTTTACTTTTTAATTACTAACATTAGTTATAAGCAAGTTTCTTGTTACTAACAACCTTGCCTTGCCTTGCCTATGAACTGTTTTGTCTGAAATAAATGAATTTAATTTAATTTTATGTTCTGTCACGTCACTGTTGGTCACTTTTTCACAAAAATATGATAAATAAATATGATTATTTAAATTTACATATTGTACGTGGCTCTAAATGTCCAAATTTGATCGTTTTCTTGTTAATCAAGGCTTAATTGCTGTGCCAAAGTGTAGGCAGCTCCCAATTTCGAACAAATAATAACATATCTTTTTGTTTCAGACGTTGCGGTCCTCCTTGGCAACGTTATGTCGTGTCGTCCTGACGTCCGACGTCAACGCCTCTAAAAGACTTTAAAATACTTATATTTTAGTGATCATTTCTATTTTGTGTTTAGTTGAGTGTTTTTCTTCATTCAAGTGTTATTTTCTGGTAAGTGGATGCATACCGCAACCCAATCCGGTGATGGCACGTTAAATCAAAATTACATTTGTTTACATTGCGATAGATCTTTTCAATCAAAAAGGGGTCTTAATATTCATATTTCAAAAAAACATCGTCTTTGTATTAGCCAGAACGGCCCTGCTCTAAATTTAGACCCAGTTTGTGTAGACCTGTTTCCGACTGTCCAAATTCTACCCCATTCCATTTGTATCTTAGTTACCTAAAAAATAATGTGCCTGTTATCAAACGAGTCCCGCGTGGCGCCAGGACCTCCGTCGCAAACCACCTTTCAGGCCTGATTAAAAAATGTGTGGAGAGCAACCAAATTGTAGACTGGCATAATCTCTTCCTTTTTTCGTATACTACTTTGCACGTCAAAAAAGATGAGGCTATTTCTCTAACCCAAAAAATCAAAAATAACTGTTTGACAAAAACATCTTCACCTTGTGATTCTCCCAAGAGGGGAACATTATCTAGAATTAAATTAATTGAAGGCAAAATTGCCGACGGGGATCTCAAAGGCGCCGCACGTCTTCTTTTTACTAACGACGTGTTGTCGCCTGATACTCCAGATACCCTTTCGGCTTTGCATTCGAAACTACCCCCGGCTCCCGTGATCCCGTATTTTTTCGACTCTCCTACAGCAGACCAGGCCTGCCTCGAAATTGAAGGCAAAGACGTTATTGACGCAATAATTTCTTTTAAAACCGGTTCAGCGGCCGGCCTGGACGGAATCTCACCCCAACATTTAAAAGATTTAACTTCTTATTCTGTGGGTGATGCAGGTGAGCAGCTTATTTGCTCTATTACAAAATTAATAAATTTTATGTTTTCTGGCAAAATCAACACTAATATTGCCTCACTTTTATTTGGTGCTAATTTGATCGCCCTAACTAAAAAAGACGGAGGGGTGAGACCCATTGCTGTGGGGTCAACTTTAAGACGTTTGGCATCCAAAATTGCGGTGAGACATATCAAATCTAAATTACAGTCTGTTTTCGAACCTATACAATTAGGATTTGGCACGGAAGGTGGGTGTGAGGCAGCCGTCCATGCCTTAAGAACCTACCTTTCGTATGATGATTGCGAAATTGTAGTCAAAATTGACGTCAAAAATGCTTTCAATCCAGTAAACAGGGATGCCATGCTGACAGAAGTTAAGAACAAAATTCCGGAACTGTATCAATACCTACTTACCTGCTACGCAGAACCTTCAAAATTAATTTACCGTTCCCATGAACTTTCTTCGGAGGTTGGCTTCAGCAGGGCGATCCCCTCGGGCCAACAATTTTTAGCTTGGCTATAAATCCGATTATTCAAAATTTAAAATCGAAATTTAACGTTTGGTATTTGGATGACGGAACCTTGGGAGGCGATGTGGACACTGTGTTATCTGACTTATCAGATATTAAAACATATTTCGAAAATATTGGTTTAGAATTAAATTTTAGCAAATGTGAACTCTTTATTCAAAAAACTTCTTACGGTTTGGATAATTTAAAATCCAAATTAAATTTTCTGGCACCCAATATCAAAATAGTAGACAGAAAGTCACTTTGCCTCCTGGGTTCTCCCATCTTTGAAGAATCTTTTCCTGATTATATTACTAACTCTATTTCTAAATTCCAAAGTCACGCAAATTGTTTACTCGAAATCAGTCCTCATTATGCTCTTATAATTCTAAAGTTTTGCTTTTTTGACCCTAAATTTACGTGCTTCGCTATCGCCCTTTTTGGAAACATCCAAATTTGCTTTCACCAATAGACGATTTAGTCAAAACTAGTTTAGAAATGATTTTAAATATTCAGCTCAATGGACCATCTTGGTTACAAGCATCCCTCCCTATTCAGTTATGCGGTTTAGGAATCCGCAAAATTTCGAGTGTTGCTTCCCCAGCCTTTTTGTCGTCCACCCATAGCACGTCACGTCTCATAGGTAATGTCCTAAGGGCTTTGCCCACATACTATGAGACTGCGGGCTTGGAGGATGCCAAGAATGCTTTTCAAATTGCTTGCCCGGGTAAAGAATTTCCAGACAACCTAAAATCTCAAAGGAGCTGGGACGATATTTATTGCGATTTAACATACAAATCGATTCTGAGCCGCAGTTCAGGTCCGGATCGCGCAAGACTTTTGGCAGTCGGAGCCAGAGAGGCCGGTCATTGGCTACATGCCCATCCTTCTCCATATACCGGTACCTTCCTGGATCCGACCTCGCTTCGTCTAGCGATTGGTCTGCGGCTTGGGGTCACGGTATGCACCGGTATGCATTATTGAGATAAATTAGGCAAAAAGGAGTCGGAAAATGTTAGTTTTAGTTCATAAAATAAAAAAATAAATTTTAAAATTCAATTCATCGTTTTCAGTTTTTCTAATCTGTTAAAAAACACCATGAAATAGTAGCCGCCATGTTATTACGTCATACGTGTATGTTAACGAAAACGTGTCAATTATCATACAAAGATCAGCGCATTTGTTTTCATAGCCCAGTGATGACGTCACTGGGCTATGAAACACCGCAGAGCAACATGGCGTCCACTGCGTCCAGCGTTTTCGTGAACCTACGCGCGTAATTTGAAAATGTAAAATTTTAAATGCATTTTTATGGCACATAACGATTGAATAAAATTTTTGTGATTTTTTTTTGGCATATTAGCACTATAGAATTTAATTAAGACACTTTTCAAAAATGGATTTTGAATGAATTTTCTTCTTATAAAGGAAGAACCTAGGAAGCCGACTAATGAATGAATAAATTTATTCTTTCTATATTAATATTAATACGAGTATATTAGAAAATAACTCTAATACTGTTACTGTTACTCTAAGATTGTTAACCCTGTTTAGGTCATTTGATTTGTCAATTTTTTTTATTTAACCAACCCGAGTGACAGCTTCTTCTGCCACTTGTATAGATAATGTTTTCTGTAATTGTGATCACTTACACAAACAAATTTTAAATAAGTTGCCATCTGATCACAGTGGAAAAACAATAACATTTTGTTCCTATACACCTTTGTAAGAAATTGAAATAAGGTTTAGGCCAATTACATGTAAAAATTTAGGGAAATTAAATAATTCTTTGGCCAGTAAACTTTGTGTTCAGAGTTTTAATAATATATGTGACACAAATGAGTTCTACGCCGCGTTCTTTTTACTATTAAAAACGCAATTTAATGACACTTTTGCACTAAAGACTTAAAGTATTTAGACAAAGTTCTTATTTAGTGATTGGGCGACTCCAGGTATTCGTAAAAGCAGGGAAAAGCTTTTTGAACGTTATGGCCTAAAGCAACATATTTAAAATAAAAGCTTTTATGAGTATGTTGCAAAATATTCAAAAACTTATAAAAGTGTGTGCAAAAGCTAAAGATTTTTATATTAGCAATAAAATAAAATCTTCTGATGATAAAATATAAACTACCTGGAAAATAATAAACAATGAAACAGGTAGGAAAAAATGGCGTGATACTGAATTTAATTTAGAGACTGCACATGGGCCCATCTTCAAATGTAGAAATAGCTCAAGAATTTGAAAACATTTTGCTAATATTCCCCTTAAAACGACTGAAACTTTAAATTCCTCACCAGCGCTTTCTGCTGTCTTACTTAAAAAAAATGTAAAGGCATGCCCTTTAGAGTTTAGGTTTCAGCATACAAACCCCCAGGCTGTTATATTTTTTTTTAAAGTTCTTATATTAGTCCACAGGTCTCTGAGGAATGACTGTAATAGTCTGTAGATCTATCATCGAAACCATTGCGACCTATTTAGCTTTCATATTTAACACCAGTGTTGACCAAGAAGTCTTTCCAGATCTCATGAAACACAGTAGAGTAGTTCCTTTGTTCAAATCCGGTGATAGTAAAGAACCCAACAATTATAGGCCTGTATCAGTTCTGCCAGTTCCCAGTAAGGTGTTTGGAAAGTTGATGCTCAGTCAAATGTTACGTCACTTTAATAAAAATTCCATCTTTTATGTACAACAGTACGGTTTCACCAAAGGGCGTTGTACGACCGACGCCGGTGTCACCCTAATAAAGAACAACGTCTGGGAAGAAGCACAGGATGCCATTGGAATATTTTGTGACCTCTTCAAGGCCTTCGATTGCGTAAACCATGAGACACTTCTACTGAAACTAGAGCACTATGGACTTACAAATACAGCTCTTGATTTACTAAGATATAAAAAAGAAAGATAGAAAGGTTAAAGTTAAAGGGCGTAAACTCATTGGGGTCTGAAATGGCAATGGGCGTTCCTCAAGGTTCGATATTGGGTCCATTCCTCTCTTTAATTTACAATGATTTACCCCAAATACTTCAGAATCAAACGAAAATGGTGTTTCAGATGACACAATTGATCTTTAAAATAGACCGACGATCACAAAATCTTGACGACGTGAATAATTTTTCAGGTCCAAGGTTGGTTTATGGAAAATAATTTGGTACTAAATGAAAAAAAAAACAAATGAATTAGATTTAATTTACCTAATGTTAGAAGTAGCGAATGTGATCTCATATTGAAAGGAGAAAAACTGGAATTTATTAATCAAACGGTTTTCTTAGGAATCACTCTAGACGAGAAACTACAATGGGGACCACATATAACATCTCTTGCGGGGCGGCTAAGCTCGGCCGCTTATGCTGTTAGAAAGATAAGACAGTTGACAGATGAACCGCACGTTTGGTCTATTTTAGCTACTTCCACAGCATTATGTCGTATGGCATTTTACTGTGGGGTCGGGCTGCTGACATTGAATCCATCTTTATTTTGCAAAAGAGAGCTGTCAGAGCTATTTATAATCTACGTTGCCGTGAATCTCTTTGGGAACAATTTAAGAAGATTAATATTAGGACGGTACCAATTCATTTATTCAAATATTATGTATAAAAATATATTGTAAGAAAAAATCGACATCTTTTTATTAAAAAAGAAAAAAAATATATTAAATTATGTCTATCACTTTATTAGGTGATAGACATAATTTTAATACTAGAAATAAAGATAAAATAGATCAACCATTTTTCAGATTATCTAAAGTACATACATCTTTTATGGGGTACTGTGTTGGGGTAAATGTTACAACAAAATACCTTGTGATATATTGCAATTAAATTAAAGAAAATTCAAAACTCATATTAAAAGAACACTTTGTAAACAAGCATATTACAAATTAGAGGATTATATCCAAGATAAAAATGCTTGGAAACATGGTCCAGCTCCATAGGACAATCTAGAGTCTAGACAAAATCAAACTGGTTGCTATTTTAATTGTACAATTTATTATTTGATACAAATAATAAATCAATGTTGATTTTACATTCTATGATTACTTTAACTCACACACTCACCTATGACTTTATTTTTTCTTTTTAGGAAATCGTATACTTTTACAATTTATCACATAATTAATTTATCTGTCTTTGCTTAATTTTTAATTCTTTTTTTACCTATTTTGGTATAGTAATTTTATTCTAGGTGCATCGTCTTCACATATAATTATATAATGTACCTATACAAAATTATGTAAAACATTTTAAAAGAGTAACGGTGGAGTTTCTTGGCCATTTTACTCCATACGAAACAACCTTTTGGAAGGGGCAACTAGAATCAATTCTATTTTTTTCGTAAATTATGACGTTCAAAAGTGCCTTATATGTGCCTATTTGAAATAATTAATTTGCCTTTGACTTTGACTTAGGCAAGAGACTGCGACCGTTTGCCGAAGCTTGGCTTAATATATTAACAATATTGTTATATAAGTTGTCAATTACGTATCTGTGTTGTATTTTTTGACACAGACTATCAGCACATTCATGAAGTTCATCAGGAAACTTAATTTTTCTAGAGTAATTATATAAATTTCATAATATTTCTAAATTTCTTCTAATTCTCTTACCCCACATACAATATTATGTCGTAGGTAAATATGAACTACTACTTTTTTTTTTTTTTTTGAGGGTGGGAAATCATCAAATAACTTCTCCCGCTCTGGGCGGAGCGGGAGGGTGTGTCAGACTCTTACTGACTAAAACCCACCCGTATTCCTTCCTGTTGCCTGTGTTGCGGGGGCCTCGGTGACCCATAAGTACCTTCCCGCGACCCCGGCAGGCATCGGCCCTAGTGGACCCCTACTTTGTGCTGACGACATCTCTTTGAGGCGCACGTGGAATACGACGCGCCGTCGACCCGGGCCTGGTCCTTACCGGACGGTGAGCTACCCATTGCTCACCGTCCGCAAGCCCGCGCCTACGGTGGCCGGAAATCCGCCCGGGATTCCCGACGCCCTGGGCGTCTCCTGCGGCGGCTAGGGGCGAGAGGGCGCGAAACTTGCCTTTCCCTCAACCGTCCCGCCTCCTCCTTCGCGAGCATTACTGCTTCGCAGAAGGAGGTGACGGCTGCCCATGCCCTCTCGCTCCGTACCATGGCCTGAACCAGGGCTGGACGCGAGAGGTCTCTGCCGCCGATCGCCTCCACGAGGACACGGTGGTGCTCTGCTCAAGCCGGGCAGACCTCCACCGTATGCTCCACCGTGTCCTCCGGGCGATCCACACAGTGGTGACACCCGGACGTTTCCTCCCGCCTTATCCGACACAGGAACCTCCCGAAGCTGCCGTGTCCGGTGAGGACCTGCGTCAGGCGGAAGGTGAGGACGCCGTGGCGCCTCTCCAGCCACTCCTCAAAGAGGGGACTTATCGCCGAAATCGTGGCGTGCCCAGCACTGGGTTGCGACAACCGTACTTTCCATGACGCTATGAGATCCCGCCGGAGCTCCGTCCGCTGTGCCGCGATTTCTCGCGGCAGCGGACTTACGCCCCGGCGTTTCGCCTCCTCGCGCCACTCCCATACGTGCGCGAGGACTTTTGCCTCCAGATCCCATGGCGGCAATCCGGCAAGGAGGCTCGCTGCCTCACAGGAGACCGTGCGGTATCCCCGGACCATCCGGATGGCCATGACCCTTTGGGCCGCGCTCAACCGGCGGGCTGGCCGCAGCGCCAGAGAGCGCGCCCATACAGGAGCCCCGTAGAGGGCCATGGACCGCACGACCCCCGCGTAGAGCCTCCGGCAGGAGGCGTTTGGACCCCCTAGATTGGGCAGGAGCCGCTTCAATGCAGCGCCCGCCCGCTCCAGTTTGGGAGCCAAACGTCGGAAATGCTCCACGAAGTTCCACCGGCTGTCGAGGACGAGTCCCAGGTACTTCATCGTCGACTCGACGCCGATAGAAACCCCTCCTACCGTTATTTGGGCCCCAACGGTGGCGCGTTCCGAGGACCATGAAAACACATGGCCTCGGACTTGTGCAGGGCCACCTCGAGTCCCAATTGCCGGATCCTTTCGACGATTGTCGCAACCCCGCGTGCCGCTAATTCGGCCGCCGCCTGGTGCGACCTCCCCTGCGCCAGGACCAACGTGTCGTCAGCGTAGCACACTACGCTGACGCCGCTAGGGAGGTCGGCGCGCAGCACCCAGTCGTATCCGATGTCCCACAGATGCGGCCCCAGGACCGATCCCTGTGGGACACCGCGCGACATCTCTTGCCGGTTCCACACTCCCTGGTGACCAGGGTAGATGAAGGCCCTGTCCGTCATATAGGCCTCGACCACACGACAGAGGTAGGTCGGCATCCGGTGATACCGGAGTGCCTCCCTGATGCAACTCCAGGGCAGGGTATTGAAGGCATTGGCGATGTCTAGGGACACCGCCAAGACGACCCCACCCTGGGCAACAGCATTCCCCGTCGTCAGGGCTCGCACACGCATGATGGCGTCCACCGTAGAGCGCCCTCTGCGGAAACCAAACTGGCTCTCCGCTAAATCCGGCCCCACCCGCACCAGCTGGCCGACGAGGCGGTCTGCAATGACTCTTTCAAAGAGCTTGCCCACCTCGTCGAGCAGCACGATGGGCCGATAAGCGGACGGAGAGTCCGCAGGGCGCCCTGCCTTCTTTATGAGGACCAGTTTCCCCGTCTTCCAGCGAAGCGGGAACTGGCCCCTCTCCATGCATGCGCTTAGGAGCCCCCTAAGTCGAGGCCCGAGAGCCTCCAAGGCCAGGACCCAGGCCTTCCCAGGTAAGCCGTCGGGTCATGGGGCGGTATTTTTGGCATTAAGCCTGCGTACCGCCGCTCTCATTTCTACCTCAGTCACCTCCGGAGCATCGTCGTCGTCGTCGGCGGTGTGGTCCGCATCGGGCACCGCAGTAGGCGGAGCCATAGGCGGGGAGGTGTGTTCCCTTCGGGAAGGGAACAGAGCACTCACCACGTCCTCCACAAGCTGGGGCCGGAGACTCTGCGTCAGCGGGGGAGCCCATGGGCGGAGTTTATCCCGTACTACTTTGTACGGGCGTCCCCACGGGTCCCTGTCCAGAGTCCCCAGCGACTCCTCGCGGGCCAACCCCCTGGCCCGCAGGATCTCCGCTTGGAGGGCGGTCTTCGCCGCTCTGTACCCCTCGTACAGCTCCGCCTGAATGGCTTCCGTATCCGGAGGTTTGATACGGAGCCTGCGGTGCCTGGTGTACCGGCGTCGCGCAGCCACGCACGCAGTGCGCAGAGCCGTCAGCTCCTGCGACCACCAGTACACCTGGCGCGAGGCACGTCCAGGCTGGACCCGGGGCATTGCCACGTCACATATGTCGGACATGGCCTCCCGGAACCACTCCGCCTCGTCGTTGATGTCGGCAGGCCTGTCCGGTGGTGACACCCAGGCCTGCACGATCGAGGCTTCCAGGAGGAGCTCCCGGTCCAGCTGCTTCAGCGCCCACCGTGGACCACTCGGGGCCCGTCGGACCGGCGCGTCCGAGGTCTGGGCGGAGACGTCGAACCGGATATACCGGTGATCGGAATAGGTCTCCACCCCCGACTAGGACGACCAGGCCTGTCTCCAGAGCCCAGTCCTCCACCATCCTGCCCCGTGTGTCCGTTAACCGGGAACCCCAAGCCAAATTCTTGGCATTGAAGTCCCCGAGGACGAACACGGGGAGGGAACCAAACCCGACGACGACGTCTCTCAACTCCGCAAGGGAGTTGTGGAGCTCGGCAAGAGTTCGGTTCGGAGAGAAGTAGACCCCTACCACGACAATCTCCCCGAACCGTGCTGCTACGCAACCCCGTCATCTCTTGACGGCCTCGAGGGACGGAGTACCGGCGGCGGCCGACGAAATTAGGGTCACTGAGCCGCTCAGGTCCTCCACCCAGTCATCCCTGGGCGGGACAAAGTACGGCTCAGCGACCACGGCGATGTTAATCGACCACTGCGCCATGCTCTGGAGCAACAGATCCTGAGCGGCGGCGCAGTGGTTGATGTTCCCTTGGAGGAGGCGTAATGGGGCCATTAATGGCACTCCATGTCAGCCCCCTCTTGGGCCTCCTTCCCAGCCCCCTGAGAGGGGCCTGCCGCAGCGGCCACGGTAGCGACGGCGACGACGGCGGTGTTGGAGGCGGCAGCGGCGGTGGCAGTGGTGACGGCTGCGGCGGTGACGGCGGTGGCGGAGGGCTTGCCTCTGGCCCTGGCTTTGGTGGGTGGGGCGCAGGCCTTGCCCCCCATCCGGTGCTCGGCCGGCTTGCCAGCCGCCGCACATACGGCACAGTGCGGCGTGGCATTGCACGAGCCGGCCTTGTGCCCGGGCAGACCGCAGCGGTAGCAAAGACCGCTGCGGTCCACCTCCGAGGTGCAATTCGCTTGCACGTGGTTGCCCACCTGGCAGCGGAAGCACCTCAGAGGTCTGGGTTCCAGCAGTTTAACCTGTGCTGACACCCAGCCCACCAATAACCTTTGGCCCTCTTTGGCAATATTTTTGGCCGCCGACACGGGGCAGCTCACCATAGCGGTTTGCAGCCCCGCGGAGTCAGGATGGATGGTGCCCACCCTCACCTGCTTGGCAGAGCACCCCCCAGTCCTAACTACTGTGGCGACCACCTTTTCCTCCGTCACGGAGTCGTCCAGGCCCATGATGCGCATGCTAGCGCACTTGGTGGGCCTGGACACTCGGACCTCGTCTGCATTTAGGGACGCCCTGAGCCTTTCGGCCAGAGCGTCAGCGGCCGGGCCACTGGCCGCACCGGGGACCTCCACCATTCGGGCCCCAGTCGCCGTTACCTTCATTTTTAGGCCAGTGGCAGCGCCGAGCTCCTCGAGGCGCACCACCTCACCCACCTTGTGAACTACTACTTGAGCTTTAATTACTTCTTAATTACAAGTAACGTGTAAAGGGAAATTATCTGATGAATATACATCATTGAGAACCATAATATTTACCACAGACTGCCATGCTCGCTTAGTTACCTCGCAGTGGTCTTGCCGTTCGCTTACACCCATATGGCCTACTCACTTTAAAATAATTTGACTAGATCGGCAGATGTCCAGTCATTTTCTTCACAAAAATTAAGAAGTTCACTACGAAACGGAGCATTAGGATGTGCATTGAAATCCCTAACATAAATACTACTTCTATACAAAGTCTTGTATAACTGCATTCAACTCACCCTAACACTGAGTAAATACCGGCAAGTTCACAGTTTGGTCAGTCGGCATATACACGCACATTACTAATATTTCACGTCCAGCTCCAGTCAATACTTTAATCGCAACAATACACTCAATTATATGCACTTCATCATTATTAGATTAGCAGAAAAAAATAAAGAAGAACAAAAATTGAATACATTCATAAATAAACAATCTATTATCTAAATGCTAATATAATAGCAATGAATCAATCAATCAATCAATATATCATTTATTCTCTCTTCACAATAAGTGGTCTTAAAAATAGTGCAAACTTAATACTGTAAAACTTTTCCCACCTTTGTGAGAGACTGGTGCCTGAGGTAGGTTTTAGAAATAAAATCTGTGTTACAGGTCACCAGGACCCTCACTTCGGTAAGATATTTGTAGAAATGACCAGGAGATAACAATATCAGATAAAACGAAAAAGTACAAAGAACAAAGACATCTACTAAATCAAAAATAGCACAATGAGCAGAGATAAACAGAAATATCCAAGTGTATTGATTAAAATGATATGTGTGCGTATGAGGTGTATGCATGACTGTGCGAATTGAGGATGATTGTTAGTGAGGGAGTAGATGTGTGATTGGCGAGTGTTCAGTTTAGTGTGACTGTGTTGCGAGATATGGCAGCTATGAAGGGAAGTTAGGGCTTTGACCTTATTTGGGTACTATCAATAAGTTTTCGGTTTTTTGGTAATCAAGCGATTTGAGATATTTTTTTAAGGCTTTATTGCAACTAGATTTTGTTTTAGGATATATATTAAGTGATTTATTTATTTTGTTATATAGGTGTTGTCCGAGAAAGCAGAAGAATTTGTGGGAAAGTGATGAATGCAATCTATAGGAAGCACATATTCTATCTCTGCGGCGACTACCAACGGGTAGGTTTGGGTCATACGGTAGCTGGGAGTGTTTTTTAAGAACCGTGCGCAATATGAAAGTTTGTCTTACCGTCAGAACATCCCACTTTTTATAAAGCTCTACTGTTGGGAAATCGTAGGGTAGGCCGGCACTAACCTTAAGAATAGCACGCTGCGCTCGTTCTAGTACCAATAAGTGGGTTTTTGCTGCACCACCCCAAGATGTGATGCAGTATTCAATTTGCGAGTGGCATAAAGCATAGTAAACCATAAGGATAGTCTTACGGTCAGCCACATGCTTGAGATTTTTAAATATGTATATTAGTTTTCTAAGTCTAGTCACTAGGAGATCTATATGTATTTTAAATGTCAAATGTTGATCAATGTTTATACCAAGATATTTGATACTATCAGCTCTTTCGAGGGAAGGGCATTGACAATCTGAGGATGAATTGGCAGAACCACATGTATGTGCTGTAATGTTGAAATAAGGCGGTGGCAAGAGATTACTTCTGTGTGCAAATGCTATGTACTTAGTTTTAGAAACATTAAGCGTCAAGACGTTATTCTGGAGCCAATTACAAACAGTGTTTAAACCCGATTTTGCACGTTAAAGGCATCATCCCAACTATCACCAGTGAAAAATAAGGCGGTGTCATCAGCAAAAGAAATAATTTTACCGTTATGTAGAGAGAGTTGGCAGAGGTCATTGATGTACACAAGAAAGATAGGGGGGGCTATTATGCTTCCCTGAGGAACACCATAAACAATAGGTAGCGTGTCACTCAGACTATTATTTACTTTAACCCGTTGCATTCTGCCAGTAAGGTAGTCCTCCAACAATTTAAACGGAATTCCTCTTACGCCGAGATGATTTAGTTTGCTTAAGAGATGCGGAACAGACACTGTATCAAATGCCTTCGCAAGGTCAAGGAACACTGTAATGCACTTTCTACCTTCATCGAGATTAGTAACAGTAGAGTGTAGCAGTTCGTTGACTGCATCATCAGTACTTCTACCGGCTCGAAAACCGAATTGTGCGGGAGATAGCAGTTGGTTAGTCTCGAGAAAATTTGTAAGACGGGTTATCAAGCGTTCCAAGACCTTGGAAAGCGCTGGTAAAATGGAAATGGGGCGGTAATTATTTACACAGTCTTTTTTCCCGGCTTTATATATCGGTTTGATAAGTGCTGTTTTAAATGACTTGGGAAAGATCCCCGATGAGATAGCTAGGTTACATATATGTGTAACAAGAGGCGTGAGGAGATTTGCGTATCTCTTAATCATTTTACTGCTTATCAGATCAGCTCCTACCGCACAATTTTCTTTTAGATTATTAATTAGAAGGTGAATCTCGTCCTCGTCGGTTGGCAGAAATACGAGCGAATTTGAAGTGTTGGATGCGGTACAGTCGTGATCACGACCAGAAGCAATTGTATTTCGGGAAATCTTTTCAGCAAGATTAGCACCAACATTTGCAAAGAAGCTATTAATGCGATTAATGTCCCCATTAGGATCGACCGAAGATAGAAGAGATGATGAGTAGTCTGGTCTCATGTTCGAGCCACTAATACTCTTAATAACTTTCCATAGCTGTTTTTTATTGCCCTTGGCATTTTCGATCTCCTGTTTTTCGTACGTTCTTTTTGCTTTTTTTAATATACTGTTGCAGAAGTTTCTGTAGCGTCTGTAAATAATTTTAATATTATCATTCTCAGGGTTACGCTTAGACTTTTTATATAGATTATCCCGATTTCTAATACAACGAATTAGACCTTTAGTAATCCATGGTTTAGAGATCAACTGCCTTTTGGTTGTTTTAATTGTAGAAGTGTTGTGTTTAATGGCTGCTGATAATTGCGATACTAGTAGATCGGTAGCTACATTTACATCCTGACATTCTATAACAGGTTGAAAATTAGTGTTTTGCATCATGGTATCAAGTTGAACAAACCCGGAACGGAACCCGAAATTTTATTCAAGTATTTTAAGCGCGATTTTGGTTTACAGCTAACAGCAACACTCTCGTGGTCAGTGATAGAAGTTTCAAAGACGAAACACGTTACGTCCATTTTATTACATTTCAGCATCATATGGTCAAGGGATGTGCGTCCATGTGTAGGCAACGTGTGACCCGGTAGCATACCATGGCTGGCTAACATGTTAAGATAGTCAAAAGCCCGTTTATCAGGACTGTTCGGAACAATATTAATATTGATATCACCACAGAAGATAATGTTTTTAAACGATTTGAGTTCAGCAAGAAGTGCATCGATTGATGAAATGAATATATAAATGGCAAGTCTTAAATTACATGTTTTATAAAATAATTGCAATATATGTATGTATATAACAACTAAGTAGGCAAATAAAAGCCCTCTCTCCTATTTTTGCACTGCACAACAGGATCTACAATGATCATTTTTTTGTAAAAACCTACCACCTAAGTCACATGTGGAAGCAGTAAATATATTGAGTATTTCTTACGGATAAGGTACCTACTACAAAAAGAAATGAAATCCCACCAACCTACTGCCAAGACTTACATAACGCTTTCACTGTTAAAAAGTTATCAGATGTAATGTAGAGCCAACTACAATGCCTAACTCTACAAACCTTACATCTTGGTCAAAATTTATGGCTTGGCCGTTTCGCGGCCGCCGCACAGACACTCTATGGACTTATGGTAAGAAATTAACTCACTGGTCTTTAATGTTGTGTCATGCAATGGTTCAATGAAATGCAAATTTTGGTCAATGATTCTCGTATTTGGGTCGGTTACACCTGCAGGGTTGAGGGTGCTAGGGTTGATTGCGATACTCCGAGCGGCACCTACACTCTGTCAATATTGTCACTTCAAATAGGGCTGACACTGGCTGAAAATTCAAGAAAAAAATACGTGACAGTGCCAACAGCTGGTAAAATAAATTGTTTGCTGGATAACATTTACTTGGTCGTAGGTGTGATTTTAGCCTCGTTATTTGAGGATCTTCATTTCCTTGTTGGAAACTTTGCAGGATCACACAGAACTGAAATTGATAAAAGTGATCGGTGATGGTAAAATAAACCCTTCATTGACCTTTCAGTGACGATAGTTACAATTATTTATACAAATGTCATTAGTCAACGCTTGAGTTATTGTTGAATAATTTAGCAAACCAATTTAGATTTTATATTAAAATTTACGACAGTGCGGTTTTGTATCGAATAGCAAAAACAGTCATATAAATTCAAGAGAGCGTTTTATTTGAACTTTTTAATATAAATAGAAGAATCATGTTTTAAAATAACGTGTGAGCAGTGTTTTGACTACAAATCGATTTTATTTGTAATTATAATGACTATCCTTATTAAATTATTGAGAAAGCTGTTTGTTTGGTCCACTTTCTTGGGACTACTCGACTGATCATATTAATGATCTCGGAGACAGGCGTGACGCGACGGTGCAGAGAGTTAGTATTTTATGTACTTGGGAATGAGGTTTGTAGATGTCAGTGGCTTCTATATTTACTAGGATTCTTATAAGTATTTTTTGCAATATGAAAAGTGTCGGTGCATCAGTGCCGTTTCCCCACAATATCACGCCGTAACTGAGCCACGCATACGCGTAGGCATAAGGTAACAAGTGCAGTTTGAATTAAGGATAGTGGTCTTTTGACTTCACGAAGAGCGTATGAAAATTGGGTAGTTTTGATTTTATCTTTAGTAAAATAAACGATTTCTATTGTTGTACCGTTGTAGGTGAAGTTTATGTCTAGTGGGGTTTTTTAACGGGGCTGAAAGGGCATTATTTTAGATTTAGCGAAATTGATTTCGAGGTTATGGTCATTCATTCAAGTTATTGATTTATTTAGTGTAGTGGTTAGGTTCTCGCTCAAGCCAACATTGTTCCGGAATGAAGTTAGAAGCGAAATATCGTTATAAAACAAGACGCCTCTCGCGCTTTGCGCTCTCTATGGTTTTCGGAAGGTATTTTATGTAAATAAGAAAGAGGAGGCATCCAATCCCCTGTGGAATAGAGGCGTTCATTATTTTACTGTCGGACCGAATATTAAGTATTTCTTTAGGTATTTTAACTATGGAATTGTATTTCGACCATGGTGTTCTTTATTTGTTAAATAGGATTTAAACCAATAGTGAGTCTTACCGCGGCTCCTATCCTACCCTATGCCTTGTAATTTATTTAGTTAGAAATACAGACTTGTACCGCTCTTTAAGGGGGTTGGAGGATGAAAATTAGTTTTTCTTTGGTAATTGTGTGCAAATCCTAGTCTGCATGCCAAATTTCAGCTTTCTAGGACTTCGGGAAGTACCTTAGAGGTTTTAACAAACCCCTCACTACGGGGATGGGAGGGTAAAAGTTACAGATTTCTTATTTTTTTGTTCCTAAATCCTAATTATTTATATCTCATTAGACCATGCTTGCGTTATTAATAAATAATGTATATTTTATTTTAACTAAAATGTACACAGTGCGGTTTTGTATCGAATAGCAAAAACAGTCATAAAAATTCAAGAGAGTATTGTAATTGAACTTTTTAATACGAATAGAAGATTTTTTGTGAAACACTGCTCACATGTTTTAATAAAAAACACTACTACACACACTGTTTTGACTTAGAAATCATAATGTATCGTATTTGTAATTATAATGGCTATCGCTATTAAAATGATTGAGTAAGCTGTTTATTTGGTTCACTTCGTTCGGAGTACTCTACTGATTACATTGAAGCTCCCGCAGACAGGCGCGACGCGATGGTGCGACGCAATGTAGTAGAACAATCTTCATGAAGTTTTCATAGAAATTGTTCTACTAGAGTCGCGTTGCGCTGTCGCATCGCACTGTTGCGTCGCAGTGACGTGTCGCGCAGGCACGACGTACTGTCGCGTCGCACTGTCGCTTCGCGCTGTCACGTCGCGGTGTCGCTACGCGCTGGCATGTTGCGCTGTCGTATCGCGCCTGTCTGGAGCCTTTTTGCTTTTGTTTTCATTTTTTCTTTATTCGTCATAGTCTCGTTCTAAACGACTTTCCTAGTGCGCGCCACTTTTTTTCTTGTCAAAAGGTTGTTGGTGGGAAATCTTTAAATAACTTTTCCTGCTCTGAGCGGAGCGGGAGGGTGTGTCAGACTCTTACTGACTAAAACCCACCCGTATTCCTTCCGTTGCCTGTGTTGCCAGGGGCCTCGGTGATATAGTACCTTCCCGCGACCCCGGCAGGCATCGGCCCTAGTGGACCCCTACATTTGAGCAGACGACTTCTCTTTGAGGCGCACGTGGAATACAACGCGCCGTCGACCCGGGCCTGGTCCTTACCGGACGGTGAGCTACCCATTGCTCGTCCGCAAACCCGCGAATTTTGCCTTTCCCTCATCTGTCCCGCCTCCTCCTTCGCGAGCATTACTGCTTCGCAGAAGGAGGTGACGGCTGCCCATGGTCTCTCGCTCCGTACCATGGCCAGAACCAGGGCCGGACGCGAGAGATCTCTGCCGCCGATCGCCTCCATGGGGACACGGCGGTGCTCTGCCCAAGCCGGGCAGACCTCCACCGTATGCTCCACCGTGTCCTCCGGGCGATCCACACAGTGGTGACACCCGGGCGTTTCCTCCCGCCTTAACCGACACAGGAACTTCCCGAAGCTGCCGTGTCCGGTGAGGACCTGCGTAAGGCGGAAGGTGAGGACACCGTGGCGCCTCTCTAGCCACTCCTCAAAGAGGGGACTTATCGCCGCAATTGTGGCGTGCCCAGCACTGGGCTGCGAAAACCGTACTCTCCATGTCGCCATGAGATCCCGCCGGAGCTCCGTGCGCTGTGCCGTGATTTCGCGCGGCAGCGGAGTTACGCCCCAGCGTTTCGCCTCCTCGCGCCACTCCCATACGTAATGCACACCACTAAGCTTGCTCCGAGGACATTTTCATATTTTTATGTCAGTCTGGTGACATGTTCAAATTCCTAATCATGAAAGTTCTACTATCAAAAAAAAAAACTTTGGAAAGAATTTAAGATATTTCTAGGAAAGCCACGCTTACAATCACAAGAAGATTGATAAAGCAAAATCAATTTTCTACTACACCAATGAAGCAAAACTAAGCAGGTATCGGGAGAGGCGTATCTTTTACATTGATCTCTTGTAACCACTTGTAGCGATGCTGGAGAAGGCCTATGTCCAGCTGACCAGCATCTTACCAGTTGATCTATTCTGTAAAAATCTCATCGTAAAAACTTGTATGAAGTGAGCTATCAATAGTGTCAATCTGCTAAGTGTCTCGGCATGGCCCTGGATGCAAAACTGCGCTGGAAAGACCATGTGAAATAGAAAAGAGCCGAATTACATATTCGGTAGAAATATGTATTGGCTACTTGGTAGACAGTGGTCATTGTCAATACCTAACAAATTGTTGTTATATAAACAAGTATTAAAGTCTGTATGGACCTACGGTATTCAGCTGTGGGGCTGCACCAGCCAACGCAATCGTCAAATTATACAACGTTTTTAAAATAAAGTACTAAGGGACATAGTCAACGCGCCCTGGTACATTAGAAACAGTGACCTTCACCGGGACCTCAAGATGGATGTCGTAAACATAGTTATACAAAAATATGCAGAAGCTCATGAACACAGACTTCATCATCACGTGAGTGTCGAGACGATCCAACTCCTTGACAACACTGATTTAGTGCGAAGACTAAATAAGGTAGAAGTTTAGTTCAGAGTAAGTGGACCGTAGTGCAAGTGCTGACTTTTATAGAGAACACGTGAATCGAGGGTCTCCCCGTATCCAAGAAAGCTGTTATTGGACGATTTCTAAATTTTATACATTTTAAGTTATATTTAAATTACTTATTAGCTATTAGGCTAGATTTTAATGTGAAAATAAAGTATCACCAGCAGTGATAAAGGAAAATAAATGTGTGTCAATCTAGCATCTGATGGACTGACAGCGCACTTCACCGAAGTGTTCACGGTGAGATTTTAACTGTAGCTATAGACCGGTTGATGTAAAGCGTCGACGTGGTTGAACTCACGACATTTCACCAGTCCACGTCTACTGTTAGACTAGGGCCATTTTTGTGTCTTTGCCAGTACTCGCCAACCCTATGTAGATTATTCGTGTGCAATCCGTCAAGAGTCGTGTGGTGTGCCCTCCGCCGCCGTAGTGACGTCACTCATCAATAACGGTTAACGGCCCTTAACCGACTTTGAAGAAGCGCTGTTATTCAGATTTGTGTATCCTACTGCTTGGTTTATTTCGTCGGGAGGCAATGGGGTCGTTTGGAGGCTGGGCCTAGATTTGGTGTGTGTGCCCTTGTTTGTATGAATATGTAGGATTGTGAAGCAAGATTATTACAACATGTAAATACGGGTCCTTGACCGATATTCTCTAGTAAACCAATAAAGTTCATCAAGGCACCAAGAATCACACTCAAAACGACATTCATGGCATCGACAACTCACCTTTTCCTAAGATCAATCTCCAATCCAACTAAGTCTTTAACATGTAAATGCTCCTCGTAATTCACCGAGCTCACGTGTGAAGTTCTTTGCACCCGCCATTGTTTTGCAAATGGCGGCCGGCTAGGCTAGCACAGGGCCAAAGAAACCATCTCAATATTCAGTCGGTAGGTGCCGCCTACATAATGCATAGATTGTATACAATGATGAATCTTGTGGCCACGATTGAGAGACTTTCGAGAAAAAGGTTTTTAATGTTTAATTGTTTGTGTAATTTGTCACGAATGGAGGTTTTTCCCGAGTTTTAGGAAGAAGGGTCTGAATTTTGCTTGTTATTGTAGTGATATTCGTGGAGATCTTGGTAAATAATGAATGAGTGAAGTCTTATGTTGAAGAGCTATAGAGAGACTCTTCCTTTGAATATCATGCTGCGATCAAAAATAAAATTATACGAGTATTAATCTATGTAAGAGGAGGCTCATATTCAGTGGAAGTTTACGTATTGATAGCTTAGCAAATGACTTATTGACGTGTTTATAATGTTAGTTTCTTATTCACTCGGCAGAATATCTGTGCATTTCTTAATGGAAGATCTCACAAATAAGATTTCAAATAAGCATATCTAATCGAATATGTAACACGAAAGTATTTAAGGAGAACTTTAAAGCATTTCATGAATTTTGTTTATAAAATACTCTTTTGAAAATTCTTCGTATGTCGGGTGAATAATATGTTTACGATGTTAGTGGAATCGATCTGAATTTATGGGCTGTCTTGTGATCAGTTTTGTATAATATTATTGTTTTGGTTATTGACTTACAAAGAAGTTTCGATTTTATCCGTCAAATAGATATCAACTGAAACGAAGTAATTGCGGAATTCAACATACTTTCAGTGAGTGAGCAGTGGTGGCCCAGTAGTAACGGGCGCGACTTACGAGTTGTAGGTCGTAGGTTCGAACCCGGACAGGCGTCGGTGTGTAAATTATTTCATCACCACTGTCTCAAAACGGTGGAGGAAAACATCGTGAGGAAACCGGCATGTCCTAGAACCAAAAATTCGAAGATATGTGACATCCACCGACCAGCACTGGGCCCGCGTGGTGGATTACGGCCCACTCCCTCTCACAGAGAGGAGGCCTGTGTCCCAGCAGTGGGAAAATTATAGGCTGATTATGTACATACTTTCAGACTAAAATCACTAAAGACCTTCAATTAAGTAAAGCCCACTCGGGACGAAGAATCTTGATGTACCGAATCTGAAGAATCTTGATGTTTCTGAATGATTGAGTTTGTTTATACTCGTAATAACCAATTATTTGAAGGGCGCATGAGTCGAACGTTACGTTAGTTGTCTTCGGATGGCATTGGCGTAATAAACTCCAAAGGAAACGCGAGCTGTCATAATTCTCACAACGACAAGATGGCTGCCACGCGTTGCATCCACACGCGTTTCGAAATAAATACTGCTAAACACGTGTCGATTATAATTAAGAAGCTATTTACAGACGTTTGTAAATAAATTTTGGTACGAAATAGCTTTCGAGAAGTTTTTTTGAAAGAGAAAGAGGGGAGTTCGAACTGAGTAGTGACTTTAACGTCATTATTTTTAATGCAGGATTCACGTGGAATTACTGGTAGCACTGTACCTAATGTCTGGAAATTTTAGCTTCTTGTATATTTCTAAATAACTAAAGAAGTTAAGTTTAATTGCATGGCTACATGGTAACAAAACTTGTTTTAAATATAGTGAAAATAATTGTTTCTTTTTGCAGAGAATCTGCCTGATGGACTCCTGGTCACCATGTAGCGTATTTATTACGTCTTTTCATACAAACTTTTCTGTTCATAACAAATAATCTGCGCGCGTGTTTGGCATGTTTTCAGCGTTAACCCGTGTATGTACCACTCAGACTGTGCGTGTTTCGACATTGGCCAACAACGTCCATCAGACGCAAGGGTTTCCTAAAGCGTATCCCGCGTAGTAGATGAACTCGTGGCTAATGGCTGCGTGGCCGTCGATACGAGGAGTTAGGAGACGGTTAGTCTGCCAACTACTACAAGTCTATGGGGTATCGGTACGTATTTATTTTTTGGCACGGGTTGTGGAGGTGTATAGATATCGATTAGTCGTAATGTCCTGAAAGCAAACCCAGTGACTCGTAACAAGTTACTAGGGTCAGCTTTCAGTTTTAGACTTGAATGATGATAATCTGGTAATTTAAATTGTCGGGGTTTATACCTACATAATTATGTGTATTGTATCTTTGCCATGTGAGGTGCAATACATAGTAAAATAAAAGAAACGATTCTGGTGATCAATTATTTCTGGCAAACCTTGGGCTTCATTATCAACCTTACTATCTAGATTAATTTTATTTTTATGTGAAGTACTTCTAGTCAAGAAGTAGAAAAACAGGGTTTTTTTTTGGTGGGAAATTATCAAATAATTTCTCCCGCTCTGGGCGGAGCGGGAGGGTGTGTCAGACTCTTACTGACTAAAACCCACCCGTATTCCTTCCGTTGCCTGTGTTGCCAGGTAACCCTATTGAACTTCCACGTGAACCCGGCAGGCATCGGCCCTACACTTGTGCTGCCATCTCTTTGAGGCGCGCGTGGATCACAACGCGCCGTCGACCCAGGCCTGGTCCTTATCGGACGGCGAGCTACCCATTGCTCACCGTCCGCAAACCCGCGAAATTTGCCTTTCCCTCATCTGTCCCGCCTCCTCCTTCGCGAGCATTACTGCTTCGCAGAAGGAGGTGACGGCTGCCCATGGTCTCTCGCTCCGTACCATGGCCAGAACCAGGGCCGGACGCGAGAGATCTCTGCCACCGATCGCCTTCATGGGGACACGGTGGTGCTCTGCCCAAGCCGGGCAGACCTCCACCGTATACTCCACCGTGTCCTCCGGGCGATCCACACAGTGGTGACACCCGGGCGTTTCCTCCCGCCTTAACCGACACAGGAACTTCCCGAAGCTGCCGTGTCCGGTGAGGACCTGCGTAAGGCGGAAGGTGAGGACGCCGTGGCGCCTCTCTAGCCACTCCTCAAAGAGGGGACTTATCGCCGCAATTGAGGCGTGCCCAGCACTGGGCTGCGACAACCGTACTCTCCATGTCGCCATGAGATCCCGCCGGAGCTTCGTGCGCTGTGCCGTGATTTCGCGCGGCAGCGGAGTTACGCCCCAGCGTTTCGCCTCCTCGCGCCACTCCCATACGTAATGCACACCACTAAGCTTGCTCCGAGGACGTTTTCATATTTTCATGTCAGTCTGGTGATATGTTCAAATTCCTAATCATGAAAGTTCTACTATCAAAAAAAAAAACTTTGGAAAGATTTTAAGATATATCTAGGAAAGCCACGCTTACAATCACAAGAAGATTGATAAAGCAAAATCAATTTTCTACTACACCAATGAAGCAAAACTAAGCAGGTATCGGGAGAGTGGTGTATCTTTTACATTGGTCTTTTGTAACCACTTGTAGCGATGCTGGAGAAGGCCTATGTCCAGCTGACCAGCATCTTACCAGTTGATCTATTCTGTAAAAATCTCATCGTAAAAACTTGTATGAAGTGAGCTATCAATAGTGTCAATCTGCTAAGTGTCTCGGCATGGCCCTGGAAATCCACCCGGGATTCCCGACGCCCAGGGCGTCTCCTGCGGCGGATAGGGGCGAGAGGGCGCGAAATTTGTCTTTCTCTCAACCGTCCCGCCTCCTCCTTCGCAAGCATTACTGCTTCGCAGAAGGAAGTGACGGCTGCCCATGCCTTATCGCTCCGTACCATGGCCTGTACCAGGGCCTGACGCGAGAGATCTTTGCCGCCGATCACCTCCACGAGAACACGGTGGTGCTCTGCCCAAGCCGGGCAGACCTCCACCGTGTCCTCCGGGCGATCCACACAGTGGTGACACCCGGGCGTTTCCTCCCACTTTATCCGACACAGGAACCTCCCAAAGCTGCCGTGTAGAAAAACAGGCGCACTAACACAAACACGATACATTTTTGTTCACACATACATACAACAGTAAATTTTCGCGTTGACGACAATTAAAGTCAATGTAAAGTCCTATCTACTTAGTACGAGTATATTGCCATCAATGGACCTTGCTCTATGCACCATGAAATATACATGGTTCTGTAATTACGTGAATCATCTTTTGGCACAAACTAATTGCTGTCAGCGATAGTAAATTAATAGGGCAGTCGACCTAGTGATTAATGGTATGCTAATCTGGTTGACGAGCTATTTATACGTAAATTGCAATATAAACAGGTAGGTATGTAAATTATTTTGCATACAGTACAGAATCAAGTTTTTTAACTGAACAGATAGCTGTGCTGCTGGAGAGTTGGTTACGCCACTTGTTCTTCCCAGCTAAAGCACTAGGAAGTGGTGAAGGGCGGGCGTTTTGGGAGACTGTCTTATGTAACTTTGACGTTCGAAAAGTGTTGATTCTCAGCCTAGTTTGAATAACTTACTTTTGATTTTGATATAAAGTTATCTAATACTAATAATTTACTAATATAGTGAAAAGTGTGTGTTTCTTTCAAAACTGATCTTTGTTTGGTCTCGATGGTTAAAAATATGATTCACCCTGGTTTGTCCTTTGAGTCCTAAACGCCATGTTGTGTTTATTTATCTTTTGTTTTACACACTACATTGAAACTTATTCTGTAACTAATCTATTGGTTTTCCCAAACAAAACATGGCTCAAAATGGTAGAAAATGTCTCATGTCTCTTTCTCTCTACCACGCTACGTAGCACATTATCTTCTATTAGCGGATACAATCTCCTATTCTAAGGATTAGATACAATACCAACCATATTGACAATTTTGCTTACCCTCTAATAACAACATGTCTTCTTCTATCTCCTACCACAAGACACGTACCAGCACAAACAAGTATGACGTCACATCAGACTAGATACAATAAATTATTCGCTTGTTTTTTAGTAGTTCAATGGTCCACTTATAATCCTTCTTATTATATTAATAATATTATTCTCAAGGACTTCTAAATCTGTTTACTTAATTGAAATTATCTTCCGCTATTCTCATTTGATGATTGATATTTCATTATTTTTTATGTTTGCGAATCAAATAAATAAACTGAACAAGCCCTGAAAGTGGAGTTAGGAATTTATGATTTCCCTGAAAATGTCATCAATTTAAGAACATTGGTTATTAAGCTCGGTTTTTCAGCACTAATAAATGTTGTGAGCAATATTCCCCATTATTATTAAATATAGAGGAACACATACCACGCATTTAAGCCTACCGGCGTAAAAGCCACTAAAAGGGTAAAAGCTCCTGCAGACTGGTGCGATATTGCGGACGCGACATGCAGCACGAAATGCAGCACGATACTTTCCATGAAGTTTTCATAGAAACTGTGCTACTAGTGTCGCGTCACACTGTCGCGTCGTGCCTGTCTGCGGGAGCCTTAAGATGTCTAAAATATGTAATCTAAAAAAATAATGATTACGCTGCACGCTGGTTACAAAAGCCCTGTCTTTCTTGCGCTAGTGTAGGTGCTGCCTTCACAATGCTTGGAGTTCATGAGTTAAATTACATGATGAGCAAATCCTCGAAGAACTTTCCGAGTCAATTCTGTAATTCCACAATTAAACCCAAAAACATCGTAATGATCCAACACATGTTAACCACGAATTAATTAGCCATTAAGCGATCGTAAATCTCCGTCACTTTTCGGAGCACATCGGGCGTCCGCCATTTAAAAATAACCCGGGAAAGCTGCGCGTGCGGCGATGGACGCAAAACAGCGTTTTGGACGGTTGCCAAAGATATGGATGGATAAAATGGATTGGAAGTAGCAGTAATCGAGCTGAAATGTTGAGAATTAGTCCTTGTCGGTCGTTTATTTAATAGATCTTGTTCTGACATGTTTTGAAGAGGAGTTGTCTTTGTTGTGTTGATCCTCATCTAAGAATAGGCTCAACACAACAACACAGTTTGTTAAAGGTGACAGGTCGATGGACGGCAGCACTACTGGCGGTGTAATTATAACTTTCTGCGGTCGCCAATCCGTCTGCCAAACATCGTTGTGTAATCACTGTAAATATCCCGTACAATCATCCGCAAAATGTACAAAGCTTTTATGAATTGAATTGTTACGCAATACAAGTACGATTATCTACTTCACCCGGATTCGTCTCTCAATGAGATCCGCGAAAATCCCAAAAACTTTTAGGTGAATAAACAACATGTTTTATTCGTAAACTATTGATGTTATTCTAATTTGTCGGCAATTAATAAATTACTGGTAATTCTCTCAAACAATAAATGTGTTCTTCGATGTAAAAGTGATTCCTCGAACGTGAATTAGTTTGTTTTAAAAACTTAATTTTGTAGAATACCTCTTTTTTGTACTGACCATCTGATCCACCACCTGATTTTCTGCGCGATAAATCATAAATAAGATAGATATCTATATAAACTTCAGTGGGGTCCTCATATATCAAGCCTAGCGGGAAGGCTCAGTTCGGCCGCTTACGCCGTCAGGAAAGTAAGACAATACACTGACGTTGATACAGCTCGGTTAGTATATTTTAGTTATTTTCATAGCGTTATGTCCTACGGTATTCTGCTGTGGGGCAAAGCCGCTGACATTCAAAATATATAAGTTCTTCAAAAACGAGCTGTTCGAGCAATTTACCAGCTAGGTGCCACAGTGTCTCTGAGGGATTTTTTTAAAGATATTGGTATTCTCACGGTGGCATCACAATTCATCTTCGCCAACATCTTATATATTAGGCAAAATATACACTTATACATTAAAAACAGTGATATTCACAATATTAACACCAGAAATAAGGACAAATTACGTGCTCCATTTCACCGGCTTCACAACGTTCATAACTCGTTTGTTGGGCTTGGTATTACTTTTTATAACAAGCAGCTACCCTCTTCATTGCTAGATTTGCCTTTTAATGCGTTTAAAACTAAAGTAAAATCCAAACTTTGTTCAAGGGCATACTATTCTATCAACGACTACTTAAACGATAAGAATTGTTGGTCGCTGTGATTAACTCAAGACAATGTTTATGTTCTTTCTCCAGAATTAGCTGTGACAGGTAATATGAGTTCATATAATTGTTTATTTTATTTGACTGTATAAGTCAATTTATTTTAATTTTTATTTTCGTTTATTATTGACTTACTCTTCTCATTACAATGTTTTTGTTGAGTTGTATTGCAATATGTGGTTAGCTAGCGACCTCGATAACTGATTATATTATTCTTACAACCGGCAGCAAGTTCGTCATGCTCCCTTAGATGTCACTGCTTGCGGTAGCGTCGGGGGTCGGGTTGCCTCCTTCCCTCAAATATGGCGAGGGGGGTAATGGCTGATTTTTGCGTTATGCTCGTGAACGGGTGCTGCTTGTGGTGACTGGTCGTCTTGCTGACCATTGTTTTGTTTTGTTATTAGTAATTAACTGTTTATTTATTTTAATTTGATGATCCTAGTTCATCATTTGTGACTGTTACGGCTGTAGATATATGTAAGCGGGCACGCCCTTTATACTTGAAGGCTTTTATTTAGGTTTTAAGTTCTGTTTACGTTTTTATCTCTGCTTGAGGATAGTTTTCGGTCTTTTTCTTTTCTTTTTTTTTTTTTTTGTTGGTATAGTGGTGTGCTAGCTGACATATGGCTAATAATTTAATGTTTTAAGTTTCACGTGGTGTAAATTGTTTTGCATACTATTGTATAGAATCCATTATTTTCTCTAACTGAACAGACAGCTGTGCTGCTGGGGAGTTTGTTGGTCAATTCTTCTTCCCAGCTAAAGCACTAGGAAGTGGCGAAGGTTGGGCGTTTTGGAGGACTGTCTTATGTAATTTTGACGTTCGAAAAGCCCAGCCTAGTCTCAGCCTAGTTTGAATAAATGACTTTTGATTTTGAATTTGATTTTTTTTTGATTTTATAAACAAGTACTTATTTTCAAATAATAAATATTTCACCAGCATAAAATTCTTTTGGACGCCTCGGAATCCTTAAAATAAAACTTGCCCCGAGTGTCCATTTGTCACCTCAAAAAGTCTCAAATGCCAGTAACAACACAATTCCCCCCTCTCACTCCGGTTGTTGAAGTAAAGGGCTAGAGGGGTGTCCTGAACAACTGCTTATTTCCGTCTCGACCGGCGAGATAAGACATGGTTCGACACTTGTCAGAAGTACTGCAATTAGGAAGCTGCCACGCTTTACATTTTCAGGATATTTTTATTGTTTTTTGTTAAGAAATTACTTAAAATTGTCGTCGTTTTTTTTAAGCATATGTACTTTTGTTCAGCATATTATACGGTACTTCTTACACCAGCGGGGTAAGCATACTGTCTCATAGCAGGTTAACATTGGACTAACAGTGAACTTAGATAATTTACTTCCGGTTCATGTGATTTAACGGTATTAGTACTTTAAGGCTTGGTGGTTTTTCCTCGAATTCAAAAATACGTCAATCCAATCGGTTATCTAATCGAAATGCATCAACCAGATTTTTTCATATGCAAATGAGCCGTTAAGTTATCTAAGTTATCTGTCGTGGGAGATAAATAGCAGTACATCAGGCATTCCATCCCAATCAACTTGGAAACACCTGAAACTGTTGGACAGCCGCCAGCGCAACCGATAAATAAATTCTCAAGAGACACCAGGACATCGTGCCGTTACACTAATCAGCACATCTTAAGTCTTCATAAATATGGAGCCAGTTCCTGGAACTTGCCTTGCTCCTCAGTATACCAACATGCATTTTGCTCTGCCCTGGACTGACTGGTATTAGTAACACCAGTCAGCCCAGGGCAGAGCAAAACAGCTTAGAGCTTAGACGAATAACTTTCTGAGGTCTACAGTCTGGCTGGTGAAAACTTGATTGTTTGAAAGGCACACCAAGGTCAAGGTAACACGCCTCCTGCCGGAGGCTCTACGCGGTGGTCGTACGGTCCATGGCCCTCTACGGGGCTCCTGTATGGGCGCGCTCTCTGGCGCTGCGGCCAGCCCGCCGGTTGAGCGCGGCCCTAAGGGTCATGGCCATCCGGATGGTCCGGGGATACCGCACGGTCTCCTGTGAGGCAGCGAGCCTCCTTGCCGGATTGCCGCCATGGGATCTGGAGGTAAAAGTCCTCGCGCACATGGGAGTGGCAAGAGGAGGCAAAACGCCGGGGTGTAACTCCGCTGCCGCGAGAAATCGCGGCACAGCGGACGGAGCTCCGGCGGGATCTCATGGCGACATGGAGAGTACGGTTGTCGCAACCCAGTGCTGGGCACGCCACGATTGCGGCGATAAGTCCCCTCTTTGAGGAGTGGCTAGAGAGGCGCCACGGCGTCCTCACCTTCCGGAAACGCCCGGGTGTCATCACTGTGTGGATCGCCCGGAGGACACGGTGGAGGTCTGCCAAGCTTGGGCAGAGCACCGCCGTGTCCTCGTGGAGGCGATCGGCGGCAGAGATCTCTCGCGTCCGGCCCTGGTTCAGCCCATGGTACGGAGCGAGAGGGCATGGGCAGCCGTCACCTTCTTCTGCGAAGCAGTAATGCTCGTGAAGGAGGAGGCGGGACGGTTGAGGGAAAGCCATGTTTCGCGCCCTCTCACCCCTAGCCGCCGCAGGAGACGCCCTGGGCGTCGGGAATCCAGGGCGGATTTCCGGCCACCGTAGGCGCGGGCTTGCGGACGGTGAGCAATGGGTAGCTCACCGTCCGGTAAGGACCAGGCCCGGGTCGACGGCCCATTGTATTCCACGCGCGCCTCAAAGAGATGTCGTCAGCACAAAAGTAGGGGTCCACTAGGGCCGATGCCTGCCGGGGTCGCGGGAAGGTACTAATGGGTCACCGAGGCCACTGGCAACACAGGCAACAAGAAGGAATACGGGTGGGTTTTAGTCAGTAAGAGTCTGACACACCCTCCCGCTCCGCCCAGAGCGGGAGAAGTTATTTGATGATTTCCCAACCAAAAAAAAAAAAGGTCAAGGTAACACTAATATAGGTTTTTGGCTTTTCCTAGCTTTTAAGAGCCTTCTAGGTCCTGATGAGATTCTACCACCAGGACAAGCACCATAGTCTTCACTGTAGGCCTTTGTTCATCAGATAATAGGTACATCCTGACTTTCAGACTTAGATCAACATTTCCGAGCACAATACGTGGTGACCGAATGCGCAAGGTGCCGTGAAACTTACTAAGAGAAGGTATGTTATTTAACTGTATGTTGTTGTTAATTGATTACTGGAACGATATCAATTAGTATTTATATCAGTATACACGTCAGCAACAGACAATAAATAAAACACTCAAATACAAATAAAACTCCTGACGACTTCAGTTATTCGCATCCCATCAAAACATGTTTATCTTAAGCAGCCAAAATGATAGCAATGTTTTCTAACTCTTGAAAACTTATGTATACGTCATTGAGTGACGTCACTGGTGTTAATTATCCGCGTTGGCGTGGGTATGCGTACGCGCACACATGAATAATGTTACTGGTGACAATATAGAGATGATCGACTGTATTTTATGAGATATGAGATTTTATGAGATAAGTATTTTATGAGATAATAATAATATTGTCTGTATTTTCCGAAGGGGTCGGCAAGAGTGTTATGTAGTAAGTACGGCTATTTCGACGGTTATGTTTAAAGTAGTACTAACGATTTATGTATTTTGTGTTTTAGCAAGTTTTCTGCTCAAAGAATCTGGAGTGAACATATTTATATTCATATTCATTTATTGCTGAAGATTACAGAATGATTGTTTACGAGTAATTTGAACTGAAGCCACTTTTGTCTAAATGCTTTCATTTCATCGTACAAAAATAATTATTATTTAGTACTTTTTAATTCATTATTAAAAAGTACTAAACAAGACCTACGAAAACAAGAGCTTTAATATTTTCTTAAAAGCTTTATCTTTAAATGTTAGAAGGAAGTCCACGCCTCAAGGTTTTAAGAAAATATTAAACTTTTTGTTTTCGTAATTTTTATTTCGTAACTTTTAGTTAATTAAAAGCTTGTTTTTAAAAATATGTATTTAACCTATATTTTATGTTGTAATTTTTAGCATTAGAATTTGTTTAAATATCTGTTCTAACCTTCACTTGTAAGGTAATTGTCAAGATAAATCTAAATGGCCGAAACACAGCAGGGGCTATCTTGTTTAGTTGAGGAATGTTCATAGACCCTGGATTTCATTGAGGACCAGAGTCCAGAGTTAAGACGAATCACTGCCACTTTAAATATTATGTTTATATAAACATTTAGAACTAAGTATTGTATTTATTTTATTTCTCATTTTGATATTTTTAACTCACTGAATGCTGCACCGGTTGACGTCATCACGTCAACGCCGCGCGCCGGCTGTCGCTGAAAATCAGCGCTGGGGCTCTGTCTCACATAGGGTCGCAGCATTACCTACGCTAAGCGATAGCCGTTTTGCGTGGATGTGAAATAACAACTTGCAACTTGGGGGAAATATCCCCCAAGTTGCAAGTTGTTATTTCCTGTTTGTGTTCTTTTTTTGCGTTAAGTTTACCGCAAATACACGTATTTTCTTTCTTTTTTTTTCTTTTCTCAAACAAACGAGCCCAAATTCGATGGGGTTGCGTCGTTTTATTACAGTGCTCCCATGGCCACCTTCCGGCTCAATCACCAGATCAGCTCTATGTATTCATTATAGCTTTACGCAATGTAAACACCGCACAATTTTGGATGTAATCAACAGTGCCCGGTCAATGGAGTTACTATCGGTAGGTATACTTGTATCTAAATACTCCATCAGCATACAAATAGCGAGCCACATGTATCAACTATGTACTGCACAGGAGTGGGCAACTTTTTAACTGCATTCAAAAATTTTGGTTTTTTTCTTATCTAGGTAGCTGCTTGAATAAAACAAGGTGAAGTCAAAAAGAAATGTTCGATTTTGCTCTTAGGATCCGGAAGCTCTTTAGTACGTGTGTGCAATGACTCCCTTAAGGACCCTTGTTGCACTATCTCGCACAACAAAAAGGTACCTATTAGGTAAAAAGCATATGAAAATGTATGGTTGTCATAAAATAAAATCGGAAATTCCGAGCTGGCAAAAAGGGTTTTTATTTCAAAGCTTATGATGTAATGGACAGTCTCGCATATCATTGTTGGAAAAAAAATCTACCTCTAACAAGTTTATATTTTAGGGTTAAAACCTAGAATCTTGACCCAAAATTCGGTGGTACAGGACGCCAAATGTTGGCAGCCCCATGTAAGCTGCGCGCACGCACACGCCGCGTGGGGAGCCGAGCGGAATTACGCGCGAACAATTTATGTGTTTACCACGTTTGATCTCACCAGGAATCGAACCCGTGTTATTTGTTACACAAGAATTTATATTACAGATAGGAAACTTTTAAGAGTTATTTATTTGTTTTATGTGTTATTTTTGAGTGACTATGGACCTCTCCATATTCACACAAACGATTAACGGTTGTTCACACATCTACATATTTTCTAGCTTCGTACAGATTATACTATTCAACTTAAAGTCAATTCAGATTTAAACTCAGACTAAGTACCAATTCAAGACAAAACATAAGTACATAGGCACCGAAGATACTTCAAAAAACTATTTCGTACTGACATTGCTCAATCATTTGGTATATCATCCATCTCAAAAATCTTCAATGTCTTGGGGTTATGGTAAGACATTTATTCTCATCTCCATCAATGTATTTTCTGTGTAGATTGATTTTCGATTTGTAAAGTAAACCACATTATAGCCAGAGATTCGTATACTGCAGGTAGGTATTGTGCAGAACAGGGAAAGCGGTAGGTACAGTACTGTTTCAGATGAATAATTTCACAATGAACTCTGCTACTACTGAAATAGATTTATTTATTTATTATGAAGAATCCTTTTATGGAATTAAATATTGTTCCAACGCAATTTTACGTCCAATTTAAAATGTACACACTCTCCCTTTTCGGATATTATTTGATCAACTTAAAACACGTTATAAACGGGACCTGTCTGCTATGATCAGCACTGAGATGTAAATTACATCATATTGTTGTTTTTCAAGATGATGAAATTTTCGTAAGAATGAAATAATTCATCAAAATATAAAGTAAATAAAGTTGTTATTAAATAAGACGCAATTTTGACGATGATATCGATTAAATGACGGATTGCAGTAGGTAAATGGTTTCCTATTTCTTAATGAAGTTCAATATTCAATGGTCTGGTAAACTGCTGTGACTGTTTGACCGACATAACAGCACCCAAACAGAACACTTGACATTCGATTCAACAACCAAGTAAATGGCAGGGATTAACATCATATATTTTTTAAATAAGATGATGCGCTTATGGTACATTTATGCGCTTATGGTATATATTATATACAGATATGGTACAGGCATTTTTTTATGGAAATAAAAACAAACAATTTTCCTTTTGTAACTTTAGTATAACTTAGTAATATTGGGTAATCACATGGGAGACGTCGAAGCGATGCGAAAATTGATATTATGAACCTTTTGAGGTTGAATCTTTCAAATACCACGGAGGATTTGCCAACAGGAAATGCTACAAAAATGTGTTTTTAGAATTTAAAAAATGAGATCAGTGTTGTTGTGAAAACTGATATTTATTTAATCCAAAGTCAATCAATCAAGTCAGGCTGTCGCAGTCCACTGCTGGACATAGGCCTCTCCCAGGCTGCACCACAACACCCTGACCTCTACCTTCCGCATCCAGTCTGTCCCAGCCACCTTCTTAAGGTTGTTGGTCCATCTACCTGGAGGGCGTCACACACTACGTTTGCCGATACGCGGTCTCCCCTCCAGGACTCGTCTGCGCCACCAGCTATAGGTCCTTCGACAAACATAGCCAGCATAGCGCCCTGAACGGCTTTTAATTTTTGTCCACATTTCGGCATCGTATGTCATGACGGGCGGGACGCACTGGTTTAAGACCTTAGGCTTCAAACACTGCGGGATAAGTGACGAGAAGACTTGACAAAGTTTTGCTAACGCTGCCTCAACAACTCAACTGGATCCTCCTGTCGGCTTCTTTCTCAAAGTTGTGTCTACCCAGCTGTTTAAAGTCTATTCTTAATTCAGAACACTGCCAGGGGACTTAAAAAGGAAATGTCGTGCGTTTGCAGATTAAAAAAAAAAATATATATTATACACACAAAATAAACCACCCTCACGATACATTCCCTTCAAGTTGGTGTCGAAAACGTAGTAGATGACGTAAGAAACAATAATTCAGGGTACCAGGCTATCTGCAGGACGCAGCGGCTCGGAAACATCGTAACAGGTATCAATGTCGGGGAGCCCGTACACGCGGCGAGAGAAGTGCTCGGCAAGGGAATTGTTTTTGTAGTGTAACTTATTTTTGATGGGTTCTCGATTTCCCATGTGGCATGTTTTTGAAGGATGAGCCCGTCTATCTTCTCATGATAATAACAATAGACATGGCTTATCACACGAGGAAGATGGGGGCGTCTTTAATTTGTGTAGACGTGCTGTTTTTGGGTTCCGTATCCCTAAAAAAAAACCGGCCAAGTGCGTGTCGAACCACGCACAATGAAGGGTTCCGTAGTTGGGAAGTTGGGATGAATTTATCCCAAAAACAAACTTAACATTGTAGTTGAAAAACATTTCCTCCCATACATAGATATGCTACGGTCAATTCTCCAACTGCAAATTTAAGTTGGTCGATTATTACTAGTTAACTTGTAAAGCCCATTTAGCTGTGATAGTTTTCCTTTTAATTTCATTATATGTACTACTGCCATCATTTTTTTCACATCTCCATAATCAACCATTTAGCTGGCACTTGACTCTAACAAAAATTAACACTTTAATGCTTAATATTACAAGTAGTGACAACGCAAACGCGTGAATTTGGGGAATTCGGTGTACGGTCGGTTTTTGTAAGTTACGTGAAGGTCAATGATTTTAATTTTATGTTTTTGTAAAGCTAAGCTTGTATGCTTTAATTTTGTCTAATGATTTTTATTTAATATCTTTAGATTTTAGAAAACAATCAGTAATAAACCAAATTACAAGGGGTATGCGATTTTATTGCTCTCAACTGTATTTTGATACTCGCAAATACATCAAAACCTATAGGGTACTTCCCGTTGACCTAGAATCATGGAATTTGGCAAAAAATAAGGTTTCACAGCAGAACTACGGAACCCTTCAGTGTGCGTGGTGCGACACGCACTTGGCCGGTTTTTTTAAGTCGATATCAATTATTTTCTCACAAAAAAATAAGAGCTCTTTAGTAGCAGATTTGAAAATTGAATTCGTGACCAGTAAGGTAAATGATAATAAGCTAAATATTTATGTAAGTGTACAATAGTAGGTACGTTTCTGCTTATCCCTGGGTTAATTTCTTTTTATGGCTGTTTTATAGCGCTACGTGTAAATAAAACACGCGCAGAAAGAATTCTTCAAATATATTTATACCTGGAAAAAGCTTATCCAAAAATATACCCACACAACTTTTATTGGTGTGTGTACATCCGCGAAGAGCTATCACTGTCGGCGAGTAAGGAACCGGACCCTCCTTATCGTTGGCCTAAATTTACATTCTTACATTTCTTACCTCAGGGCTCCGGGCCCACCAAAACATGAAAAATTGTACATCACAAAATCTTTATATATTTTCCCGGACTTTTACTTTGCCCTTATAATATTTTTAGAAAATTTCTTCGGAAACATTTTCATGAATATTGATGGCCACTTAAGAGGGAAAAGAGGGTATTCCTTTTAATTGGCCCATGTCTCATTAGTAGAGCAAATATTTAAGCTATCAATATGAAGGAACTTTTATTAAAATCCACTTTTCTGAGAATAAAAATAAAAAGATGTTTTTTGGATTTGGGCATTATAACGTTTTCGAAAATCAAGAAATTGGTGGTCCGCACGTTTTCAGCCTTAAGGCCCGTGCAGACTGGCGCGATGTCGCGGGTGCGACATGCAGCACGACTCTTTCCATGAAGTTTCATAGAAATTGTGCTACTACGAGTAGTATCGCGTCGCACCTGTCTGCAAGAGCCTTTACAGGCTGACACAATCATTGAGCCGTATGTTGCTCTATTTCAGGACAATTATAGTTCGATAATATAAAAAAACCGGTTATTGGTTATAACCAGTATCCAAGAAGAAAATAACATTTATAAATACTGCATTAAAGTCAACATTGAGTGTTTTTGTTAATTTATCGCCGCTCTGGATTGTTATTAATTAAATATAGTATGTGTATGTCAACAGCTCGCACGGTTTATATTTTTATAAGTAAAGTGAGGGTTAACTAAACTAGGTTTGTTAGTGTTTGAACCAAGGTTTTATGTGACGTGTGTTGAATATATCTAAGATTGGTAATTAATGGACAGTTTTATTTAAAGACATGTAGGTAATTGATAATATTTAATGTATCGTACTTAGATTATTGCTACGTAAGCAAGCAAACGTTTTCAAGTAGCAATTGAATCTCGAAAGACAGCATGGCTTTTTACACTGATAAGTTTTAGCGTGGATCACCACACTCACCACCTGGTACAATGCGTGTCGGCGACTGCAGAATATTTATTCTAGATTTATACCCGATGTGATGTTGTAACCATGCGTAGATATAAGAAAGAAGGAGATATGCCCGGCAGTCGAAAATGTATCAGAACCCGGTGTCTCCAGTTTGTCCCTACCACTCGCCAACTACTACATGCAGTTCAGTTAAAGCAATAGATACGAAGACGCGCCCACACTCGCAATTCATAAATCAGAACGTACTACACAAACAATTATAAACCTTATTCCATCAAACACAGCGTGCATTTAACATGCAACATACAATTTACTTACACCAAAACATCGGCCGCTATCATTGTGCTGTGCAAAAGCCATTTATTTTACATATACGCTAGTGATTGACTAAATCGGAAAGATATCGATTCTTCTGTTTATTATTGTATTATACATTTTGTGGGGTTCTATACATAAAATAAATAATAAACGATATATAGATCTATAATAACGATATATACATAAACAAAATGAGAAAATCAAAATGAGTAAAAAACATTATTTCACATGGGTCTTCCAATTGGGTTAAAACGGTTGACAAGAATAAACTATAATAGCAATTATTATTCATTAGGCAATCGACATTGTTTTCGATAGCCTACGTTAGTGGAACTGCACAATTGTCGCAAGACACACATACATACTTCGCGATGCATCCGCATAGATAAATTATCATTTTGTGATTTTTACATTGCTTGTCCAGTCCACTTAGCGACATACTTAGGTAGTGGTTAAGGAGCAATGTATTTACTGCACAAAAAGTACATCTGCTTTGATATTTGAAAACAAAAATAACCTAGTAAAGCAAGAAATATTATACGATTTGTTGTTTTTCATGATTTTAAAGACAAATATAGTAAAATACCATAACTTACTTATGGTAAGTGATTCCATGATTTACAAAGTTTTTGTTTTGGCTTCAGTTTTTTCAAGAAACCACTGAACAACACGGGATTCTTATATGTTGTCACGATAACGGTCGAAAGCGCACTAGTTCGCGGAAACGACCATTTGCCTATGACATGAGCACTTTGATCATATCGTGCAGACACAGACACCTTGCCACTTCTCCTGTTTCATAAATTTCTATGACTACATACAACAAACATCTACAAATAAAAGTCGCTAATTTCTAATAAAAGACATACCTAAAGCCATCAATTTATCGCACTATGTAATCACGAAAAATAATATAACTATTAGCGACCGCGGCAAGCTATATTTCACGGGACCTTCAGCGGAAACTGGGTCACTCTGCTGAACGAATCGAACCAGTGTTCGCGGCTAAATCAGTGGTTATAAACAAAAGAACTATTTAATACGGTGCACATAGAGAGGCATTAAAGTGGATAGATGTGACAGTTCTTTGTGGACAAGAATAGTTTAGTTCTAAAAATGTTTCTTTTTTCAGGTGAGAATATTTTTATGGTCCTGGGTCCTGGTAGACAAAAGAAACAGTAAAAAGGATTGAAAATCTCTTGCTTGGTAGATATCGGTCATTAACATTTTGATATTTTATGTGAACAAAACTCAGGGGCAACCACACTTTCGAATTACGTCCTATTTTTACCTGGAAACCTGGAAACCAATCTGAAAACGACAAGCTGTTTAGTAATTATCAATTCAACCCACTTTATTTCCTGATGTGTTCAACACACAACCCACTTTCATCGGCATGCAACAATTAATTCACACTTCTTTTTTTACAATCAAGCAAAAACATCGCTTTAGAGCAACACAGCGTAATTGTCGAGTAATTAATGCAAATGGCCGATCGACAGATAACTTCGGTCTAATAACACAGCATCAGAACAATGATTTACGAACCAAATTGGTTTTAATAGCTGAAGAAGGCGACATGATGGAAAAGTGCGAGCGGTTGCGTCAGGCAAGGTAAGAGAAAATTGAGTATTGTTTGTAGAGAGGTCAGTAGTGTTTGAGGTCTTGAACAGATGCTTCGAGATCATGGAAATATGTTCGGTTAGTCTACGACCTCGTCTCGAAACGAAATAAGTTGCTAATGTAACAAATAGGTACAGCTAAAACCGGTCACTAACTAGCGAGCTGTAATCGAATGTGGGCGTGGTTTACCGCGAACCCTGGGAACACAATTTTTAGGGTCCAGTCCAACGAGGTATTTGCGTAACACACATAAAATGACAATTGATCGCAATGGTTTCATTTTGACACTTCACCCGCGTCCATTGCTTTATTTACGTTGTTGAGCAGACGATTTTTTCAAACCTATGATGCAATGGATTAGCTATATCCTTCAAAACTCATGGTTGAAAGTGTGTTACGGAATTAGGGCGCAGATTAGTGATATATAGGAAATATCGTACATGTGCTACAGCCACATCACATGCACAATCAGCCTAAAACGTTCCCACTGCTAGAACACAGGCCTCCTCTTTCTGTGAGAGAACAGAATGAGCTCACATAATGCCTATTATGTGAGTTATATCTCATAATAGGAAAAAATGAGAAAAGTCTCATGTGCCTGATATTTCTTGGTGGTTGAAAAAGGTATGGTGATAAAACTTGGTCAGAGGGCCTCGTTAATGTGGTGTCACTTACAGAGCGTTTGATATTTCTACAACATTCAACAGGATTGAAATAAGTTTTTCGGTAACTTATGCCTGTCCCATACATTTTTGATCACAGTTATCGCTGATTGAACATCTTTTTTTAAGGCCTTGGATGTAATGTAAGTAACACAAAGAATGCTAGGAGTATTACATTAATACCATAACTGGAAAATAATCTAAAAAATATTTAACAAAACGGTTTATTATAATTAACAGGCAGCTTGTGATACAATGAAAATCACTGTTTTAATGTCCGTGTCTTATTTAAATGAATCCTATTTAATTACTTTCTCATTTAAATGTAAACTAATCTTAATAGAAAACTTATGCAATCTGCATTAAGTTTTATCTGAAACTGATCTTCTAAAGTGCCGGGAAACATAATTTATTTGATAAGGGGTTTCACAGCTCATCGCTTGTTGATTTGTTTTGATGATAAGCTCGTAATAAGCGGTTTGAGCGATATATCTTTTGCTTAGAAGCTTCAGGGATCGTATGATTTTATGTTTACTTTGTAGGATGACCATGTTTTGGCCGGGAAATAAAAATGCTTGGTGTTTATTTTTCTATTTTAGAAAATAATAATTACCTTTTTTTGTTTCTGAAACATTTCTGGTTATGTCTACATTTGGTGTAAATTGGTCGATAGTAGACAGCTGCAGCTCACCTGACGCACAACGCCCTTACACCAAGGTCTTATATCTTCGAGATCCACAAGGCTTTTTATTTTCACCTAGTTCGTAGTACCTACCGTCACGAAATTAATAAAGTTTGGTAAATAATAACCCAATAACCGAAATAACACTATACCATCCCCTCTGCTTCTCATGGCGCCTCCACTATATTATAAACCGCGTCGGAACACGACGCCGCGCGATATCATAAAACGTTACGACATCACCTACTACACAGTTTGGCCGGATTATACCCAGTTAATTATGATGCGAGATGAGCATCTCATGTACTAAATATTGTAGACAGGGCTTTTGTTCTAAAAGGTTTATAAAGTAAGCTCTTTATGCGATGGAGATTAAGTATGTGTTAGACATAATTTCAAGATATAATAATAACAAGGGCTCGAAAAGCCTGTTAATATTTTAAGCCAAGGAATGGAAAATAAAATACAAGCACATGATAGAATACTTCTTATTGCGAGTTCTTCATCATCAGCCCCAAAAGAACCACAGTTGAGCTATCACAATAAATTAAGTGGACGAGATGAGATAAATATAGATAATCTTCTCTTTTCCATACGCATTGGTGAACTTCTCATGCCTGTATGGTCAAATAGTGCGGCAGCCTGTGACAACAGTCACACGATCCTATAATTGCTATTTAGGACACAATGAAACTCACCCATTCTACGAACAATGGAGGCGCGCTATATTTTTCCACGACCGTCACTGCCCAGTAATTTTTAAATTGCAGGCATGTCCACCGCTAGGCGACACAGTTGGCTAGCCACTTTCCTAGCAGCTTTGTGTACAGCAACTAGGCCGGTTAACTTAATTAATACATTCAATTAGTCATTATCATAATCATCTGTCGAGTTTTCACAACTACATATATTTTGGTCGGCTTCTAATCTAACCGGATTCAGTACATGTACGTATCTGACCCCCACAGCCAAGTTATTGGGTTACACGAATAATCAATCATTATCACCACCATTATAACATCTACTAGATTTGAAGGAACCAGGCGACAAAACATTATAATAACAACTACTCTTCGCGAACGCAGATTGGCGATTAACGCATGTCATGCCTGGCCTCCTAGTAAAATGATTATTCAACGTCTTTGAATGCAAATATCACCGTCACTAATTTTCCAAAGAAAAGGCATCAGTGATCAACACTAGTTGTCATAAAATGCTTAATGGCACGTAATATATAGCCTTTGCCACACTCATGCAAAGACCAGACATAGCCTAAAAACCATTATTTTCATAATACCGCACCATTCTGCCCCCCACTAGGAGACACAGTTGGCTGGCCACTTTCCTCACACCTTTGTACTGAGCAACTGGGCCGGGTAATTTAATTTATCTACACCATCAGATTCCGTATGGTAATCATTTCACAAATCACAGGCCTACTCGCCGGATCACTGGGTTTTGGAAACAATTTATGTTATATGTATGAGATCGAATCAATCATCAATCAGAATACTATTCATTGGATCTTATGTACTAACTTAGCTTGGATAAAACACGTTCTATCATTGTACTTCTTTACAAAAATGCTTTGTGATATTAAGTATAAGGTTAGCCATTCTCCAAGATAATAAGCGACTGCTTAAGGTAACCCAAAAGTCAGACGTTGTGGGTCTTTAAATGCATGTCTGTATCGTATGTATGGTTCATCTAAATGAGATGATAAAAAGATCAAAGACACCTTTAATTTTCTATAAAGTTCGAAACAAAAGACTAAAACATTAATTTCTCTTTAAAAGAAAAACAATGTGGCAACCCACTGGCCACGCTTCCCGTCGCCGCCACTGGTGGATAGTTATCAGTGAAACAAATGACCGCGACTGCTGATGCTTGTCCGGATAACACGTCATGGTGATAGTGGAACACCTTTATATTTCTGAGCTTTGAAGAGCTTTGTGGCTAGGTCATAAGCACGAATTCTTGAAAGTACCGAGGCTCCCAAATGGCAGTCCAGTATTTTTATGATGTCAAATATCTATGGAAGGGAATGGTCCTCTCGGTTTTTAGACTCATTTCATCACTAATCATCATCATCATCGTCATTTCAGCCGAAAGACGTCCACTGCTGGACATAGGCCTCCACCAAGCACCGCCACGACGACTGGTTCTGTGCTTCCCGCATCCAGAGGTTTCCTGCGGCCTTCACAAGGTCATCGGTCCACCTTGTGGAAGGCCTTCCAACGCTACGTCTGCCAGTACGCGGTCGCCACTCCAGAACCTTTCGTCCATCTGTTCTGCGAGCAATCTGCCCTGCCCACTGCCACTTAAGTTTGGAAATTCTTCAGACAATGTCGGTTGCCTTGGTTCGCCTGCGGGTCTCTTCATTTCTGATTCAATCACGTAGGCAAACTCCAAGCATAGCCCTCTCCCATTGCCTTTTGGGTGACTTTAAGCCTTCTCCGGTAAAACCGTTGGGGTTTTACACCGAAAAGGTGCTCTTTTCGGTGTAGTTGGGGTTCTACTGCCCATATAAAAATAAAAATAAAAACATTTTAATTCAGAATTTGAAATCCATAGAATGTGAGTACAGTAAAACTTATGAAACTAGTGTTAGGAGTTAACAAAAAAACATTATAATTACTTATTTCCTAATGTGGGTATTGACTTAATCCTGGACGTAAAGGCTCCTATATATTGGGGCGACTAGTCGCGCGACGTGTCGCGACACAAAGGCACCGCTTGTAGCACTACACGCGGTGTCTTTGTGTCGCGTCGCGCCAGTATGTAGGAGCCTTAACGCGTGTCGCAGATGGATTGTAGAATTCGCGGCTTTACATAAACGCTAGCCGTTCTCCGTTATATTAAACAGCTGAACGCCTTTTAGCGATTTTTCATAATTACTGAACTTTAACACGCAGCATTGCATTTATCAATGCAGCAGGTCAACAATTAGAGGTAAAACATCGTGAAATTAAACGTCAGATTGTAGAGTTTTGTTTAAAATTTTGTCGCTCGTGGCTCTGTGTGTCATTACAGCAATAATGGCTTCCGAAATAGCAATAATAACACGACTAATATGAGTTAAAATTATCCTAACCGAGGAAAACAGCGACTCTAAGGACAATTTTAATAAAAAGCTATCACAGTTTTATGAAAGTCAGTCCTAAAAACACTAAATAGCCAAGTAACTGCGACCAACTTGGTAGTAGCGCTCGCTCGGCTCGCGCGTGGTTGGGCTAGATTGATGCCCTAGATTAGTTACTGTGACCGATTCCGGATTAGAAGTCACACCAAACGTTTATTGTTACAGCAGATAAGCCATTATGCATTACGTTTACACGTGGGTAGCAGTTTTGTTAAGCGTAGCGCAATGACAATCTAGCTAAACATCCTTCAGCTGTTTTAAATAATGGAGCTGTTTTGTGAAACGGCTAGCGGTTATGTAAAACAGCGGATTCGACAAACCACCTGCGACATATACATCACAAATGCATATTACATCACTAATTTTTTCAAGTAAATGTCCAGTTATTATGATTTTTTTGTTAGGTCCATTTCTATTTACACTGCATGCCAAATCTACATAATTATCAACTCTTGTACTTAAATATATAATTTTGTTATGCGAGTAAGCGTTGAAACTTCACAGTCCAGCCATTCTTTTAAATATAAATAAACATCCACAATAACAGTTAGAAAGATAACATCGAAATTAGTTTACTTTTTGCTCGATTAACCATACGAGCAATCTAAGTCTTAGGCAACAGGAAGTGGTCGCAGCAACTGCTTTAGAAAGAGCCAAACATATACGTTTGCATGAAGTGTGAAAGAGACGGGTGTACTCTCATTGTTTTTTGGTTACAATAGTTGGAAGGATTTATGAGCATCAACTTTGGCCTATTGTTTTAGGGTTCCGTGAGACATTGTGATAGGATATGCGGTCGGCGAATATTTCGGAAAATATTTCAGTTGAACAGCGCGGCCATTTATTACGGAAAGTTGCTTTTAGTGTTATATGCGGCGGAAATTGTGGTTAGTTTCAACGTGGCTGCATATATACGTTGTGAGGGTAAAGTTGGCCTCTTTTTCTGGGGAAAAGTCGCCTGTAGTTTTCATATATATATTAATTTTGGGCCGTAAATGTCTATTACTAAACATAGAGCTTGAGATGCATCTGTTAAATCACTAGTCAAATGAAAATACAACACATGACATCACGCCTGTTTTCGACGAAGGGTTAAACAGCTAGCGAACCTCATAGGACACCTCCATTTCGCCAGATATGTAAGTCCCATGTAATAGCGGACGAGCCTATTGCCATCAGCCTGGCTCAAATCAAGACTCCAGGTTGCTAGTGAGAAATTCTTGATGGACCTAGACAGATTGTTGAAATGTTAAAACATAGAAAGCAGCTGCTAAATTCGACCCAAGTTGGAGTGTAGGAGGTAACTAATTATGTTAGTAACGCAATCTATCTACAAAAAACAAAGACCAAGAATATCCCTTACCTATATAGTCAATAATTAACTAATTGCGAGTTAGTCATCAATTAGTTACAAGTAAATAACAACGTGTGTTTGCCACGATGCAGTGACGTAAGAACTCTTAGAAATGAAGTTACCATAAAACATTTAAAAATGGTATACTACGCGCTGATTGAGTCCAAACAGAGGTATAGCATACAGTTTTGGGGAAACAGTTACCATTACAACTGGCATAGGGCCCATTCATTCTCCAAAAAAGAGCGATCCGAACCATTGTCCGCATTTCTCAACGAGACACCTGTCGGCCATATTTTAAAGAACTTGGTATTCTCACAGTACCTAGCCTTTATGTAGTAGTATTGTTAAACACTTTTAAAAATAGGTATACGACTACGAAACAGGCGAGAACAGGCTGGTAAGGGAAAAATCAAGTAGAAAAGACTGGAAACAAAATCGTATCGACTTTTGGAATAGTTAAGCATAGTCCGCAGTATCAGGCAGTTCAAATATTTAAGAAATTACCACTGGAGTTACAAAGCATTTAAGGCGTGGCTCAAGGCATTCCTATTGGAAAGATGTCTCTACTCATTAGATGAGTTGTAATAGTCTTCTTGTTCTTCAAACTGACATGTCATAATTTTTTATGGTGTTTTATTGTGTACCGTGTTCATATGACATTTATTTTTTGATTATTCTTTTTCGTTTAAATTGCAATTATTTTATTGACATAATGGTTTAATAATTTATGTTTGCATGGTATTTTACATTTTATTTATATAATTCCTCAATAATTTTCTAATTTTAATTTAATTGCATGTTTTCATAGGTATATATTTGTATATCTAATTCTGTTAATGTTTTATGCTGAATTATATTCGAACGCAATGTAAATTGTTACTGAATAAATAAATTGAATTGAATTGAACGTATCGTGTTAGTAGCACTTATGTCACCATTAGCCATGTTTGACATTATTTAATACTTATTTAATTATAGTTGTTATAAATATATTATGTTTTATGTATTTTTATGTGTCTAGCTAGGTATGAGCTTAGAACAAATTGTAGTTCCATAGAAAACTGTGTGTGTGTGTGTGTAGTATGGCATATTTATTTATGATATTGTATATTTATAGCGTTATCTATGTGTGTATTTATTTAAAGTTGTATGTGGATTTATTATCTGGAAATAAAGATTTATTTTCATTTCATAGAAACATCAATGTCTAATATAGTAAAGCGTTTTACTGTTTATTGTATGTAAAATAATAATAAAAGTAATTCAGGAAAAACGCATTAATTAAGAACTAAACTTTCCGCTAATAAACTAGGAAAAAACACGAACGAACACACGAATGATCATCATTCTCCTACTGTTCTCAATTTATATGTGGTCGGCGCAACATGTCCCCTTCTTCCATACTTCTCTATTAGTTGTCATCTCGGTAGAGCTATATCGAACACACGAATGATCACATATAATTTTAAAGTTACCACCTAAATACACATTGTGGAATGCAAATGAAGTGTTGAGTATTGAAACCAACATTTTATTCAACCAAAACAAAAAAGCGACTGTATATCTAAAAATACATAATATGCGCTACTAAACTCCAATAAAAAAGATAATATATACATAGCAATAAATTACACTGTCGGCCAATCAGACATTAACGCCGCCGGTTAGAAAAGAACCGTGGTTCAAACTGTGGTTAAAATTAACATGAAAAGTGACACATAGGGTAGGGACACGCGATGTTGTGACTTAAAAGCACAATAATTAAGGGTCATGAGGTCACTTTGTACCTTCGTAGCTGATTATCGAGGTTATCTTTGTAGTAAACTTTGATTGATGTGGCAGAGTATCGGGTTTTTGTTTTTGACCTGACTTTTGTGTTATGTTGGCTACCAAGCAGGTGGATGATTTGTGAGGTTGCAACATGTCAAACTCAGGCCAAACTTTTTATACTAAGCCACATCTGTAGGTGTAGGAGTTTAGACGTGGATTAATCAATAGGACTATGTAAGAAAAATTATAAGACGTGCCGTTTTGTAGTTAATGCTTACCCCCAAGGGAAAAAGGCGTGAGTTTATAGGTATGTATATTTTTGCTGGTGTCGGTCTGTGACCTACAGAAGCGCATTGTCCACATTTTTTTTTTTTTGGATGGGACGTCATCAAATAACTTCTCCCGCTCTGGGCGGAGCTGGGTGTGTCAGACTCTTACTGACTAAAACCCACCCGTATTCCTACCGTTGCCTGTGTTGCCAGGGGCCTCGGTAACCCTTTAGTACCTTCCCGCGACCCCGGCAGGCATCGGCCCTAGTGGACCCCTACATTTGTGCTGACGACATCTCTTTGAGGCGCGCGTGGAATACAATGCGCCGTTGACCCGGGCCTGGTCCTTACCGGACGGTGAGCTACCCATTGCTCACCGTCCGCAAGCCCGCGCCTACGGTGGCCGGAAATCCGCCCGGGATTCCCGACGCCCAGGGCGTCTCCTGCGGCGGCTTGTGGCGAGAGGGCGTCAAATTTGCCTTTCCCTCAACCATCCCGCCTCCTCCTTTGCGAGCATTACTTCGCAGAAGGAGGTGATGGCTGCCCATGCCCTCTCGCTCCGTACCATGGCCTGAACCAGGGCCGGACGCGAGAGATCTCTGCCGCCGATCGCCTCCACGAGAACACGGCGGTGCTCTGCCCAAGCCGGCCAGACTTCCACCGTATGCTCCACCGGCATTTTCCACATAAGGATTTTTGTTGATAGTGTCCGACACATAACTACGTCATCTCCTGTAGAAGGGTAGTTCGAGAAACATAAATCTCTGACACCAGTGTACCTATGTTCAAACACTGAAGAAACTGCTTCAGGCATTGGTTGTCTATTGGTTTTCTCCCTGATGGTACACGGTTCCGTGCGCGCGCGCATAGCAACTATGACGCAACTGAGTGCAACGATGCAAATGTTTCGACGACTTGCATGACAACCAACAGTTAGTTGCTACTGTGATTTGGTACGCATTCATTCATAAGCGGTGGCGATTTCAATTTAAGATATTGTCTTCTTTTTAGTATATATTAATGATCTACCCCACTTGTTAAAAACCCAACCACAAATGGTGTTATTTGCTGACAATACTTCCTTATTTTTTTAAATTAATAGACGTGCATCAAATTTTGACGACGTAAATAACGCCCTATTGCAGGTCCAAAATTGGTTCACTGCTAATAATTTAGTATTAAATGGGAAAAAAACTAAGTGCATAAGATTTTCTTTACCAAATGTCAAAAATAGTATTTGTGAGATAGTATTGAATCAAAAGAAATTAGAATTCGTCGATGTAATTGTTTTCCTGGGGATTACGCTCGACTCAAGACTTCAATGGGGGCCTCATTTAACTTCCCTTGCAGGACGGCTAAGTTCAGCAGCATATGCTGTGAGAAAAATCCGTCAATTTACTGATGTAGATACCGCACGGCTTTTTTTTTATTTATTTATTTTTTTTTTTTGGGTCGGAAATCATCAAATAACTTCTCCCGCTCTGGGCGGAGCGGGAGGGTGTGTCAGACTCTTACTGACTAAAACCCACCCGTATTACTTCCTGTTGCCTGTGTTGCCAGGGGCCTCAGTGACCCATAAGTACCTTCCCGCGACCCCGGCAGGCATCGTCCCTAGTGGACCCCTACCTTTGTGCTGACGACATCTCTTTGAGGCGCGCGTGGAATACGTCGCGCCGTCGACCCGGGCCTGGTCCTTACCGGACGGTGAGCTACCCATTGCTCACCGTCCGCAAGCCCGCGCCTACGGTGGCTGGAAATCCGCCCGAGATTCCCGACGCCCAGGGCGTCTCCTGCGGTGGCTAGGGGCGAGAGGGCGCGAAACGTGCGTTTCCCTCAACCGTCCCGCCTCCTCCTTCGCGAGCATTACTGCTTCGCAGAAGGAGGTGACGGCTGCCCATACCCTCTCGCTCCGTACGATGGCCTGAACCAGGGCCTCCACGAGGACACGGCGGTGCTCTGCCCAAGCCGGGCAGACATCCACCGTATGCTCCACCGTGTCCTCCGGGCGATCCACACAGTGGTGACACCCGGACGTTTCCTCCCGCCTTATCCGACACAGGAACCTCCCGAAGCTGCCGTGTCCGGTGAGGACCTGCGTCAGGCGGAAGGTGAGGACGCCGTGGCACCTCTCCAGCCACTCCTCAAAGAGGGCCGCACGGCTAGTATATTTTAGTTACTTTTATAGTATTATGTCGTACGGTATTTTACTATGAGAACGGGCTGCAGACATCGAGTCTATTTTTATTCTGCAGAAAAGAGCCATCACAGCCATATATGGGCTCCGCAGGTGCGACTCTCTAAGGGAACTGTTTAAATAAATAAACATCATGACGGTACCTTGTCAATATATCTATGAAAACATCATGTAGGTAAGGAAAAATCTACATCTTTTTAGTAAAAGAGGTGAAAGACACAATTATATCACTAGAAATAGGGACCAATTAGTTCAACCAGGTTTCAGGCTGGCTAAAGTAGACTCATCTTTCATGGGGTACTGTTTAAAATGTTACAATAAAATACCTCCCCACATCCTTCAACTGAATGAAACAAAATTTAAATCTAGTATAAAACGCACTTATAATATGCCCAATTTATAATATGCTTGGCTGCATACAGCCAAGCATATTATAAATTGGGGGATTTCATTGCTGATAAAAATGCTTGGCTCAACGCTGGTCCTGCTCCACAAGGGCGCAAAAACTAATTGATCAGGTATTGAAAATAGTGTTGGAGCTGCTGAAGATTTTAAAAACTCTCTTTGCGTTGTATAAATACAATCTCTTAGTATTGTATAGCTGCACAGCACATTGTTATGTGAGTACTATGTACTATAAAGCTGCCATTTACTGGATACGTCTTTCATTGACTTGAATGTGCCCTGGTGGCTGGGAGTATGTCGTACTCACTCTAATGTCTCGCTGATGGTGGCCCGTGTGTTGGATCATTTAGCTCCCTTCAAAATGGTTGAGCTGAATGGTGCTGATCCACGCGTCATGTTCGTGAACGGGCGCCGTCAATAGAGACTGGTCATCTCTTAGCTGCCACGGCTTATTTTAATTTTAATTTTAGAATTGCTTTTTTTTTGTTGTAATCTTTATATTACGGACGCTTTATACGTTTTGCATCGTTCTCACATGTATAATTTCAAAACGAATGATGTAAACAATATTTTGTAACCATAATACGTTGATTTAAAAGAGTGCCCGTGGAGTTTCTTGCCCGTTCTTCTCCATAGGTACCTACTACGCTTTGGAATGGGCAACTAGCTTCATCTTTCTGATTGACTGACCGAACCCTTGACAATTCAAAAGTGCCTGTAAGTGGTTTATTTGAAATAAATGCTTTGAGTTTGAGTTTGAGATAACTTCTATTACGTCTTCTCAAAAAAGTTGGACCATTTTTTTAACATAACTGAAGATTTGTGACGTGTGATGTCTATTTGAGTTTTTCTATTTCAAATAATAATATCATGTAGAATACAGTCTATAGCGGTGTTAAACTGACATATTCAGGCATCAGATATTACTATTATGCCTTTTCTAAACATTTGCACAATAGATCCTTTACTTTATCTTGCTGTACTTCACACTCGCCTCCACAGAGTAGGCAACTCGTTCATGGGTCAATGTATACGCTTTTACAACAAACTTCCTATTGATATTCGAAATTTAACCATTAAACGATTTAAAAGCTGTATTAAAACCAAACTTTGTAAAAAAGGGTACTATAAAATTTCTGATTATTTAGACAAAAAAGCTTGGGATTGAGCTGCTCGCTCTGATAAGCCTTGTGTTATAACCGTAAAACTTGACATTTTAATTATGCAAAATTATCATCATATGTATACAACTATATATTGTATATAATTTGTTAATAATCATCATTTAATTTGGTTATGTAAATAAATCTTTACTATATATAGATACATATTGACATTGATGAATATTATAAACAAAATTACGTGAATATTTATGTAGGTTGAAAAGGATTATATTACTTCCATATTCATTTATTTACATAACCAAATTACAAGATGATTATTAACATTAACTAAATTAAATTAAAACTAAGTTAAGCTTAAAAAAGGCCCTCGGGGCATTGTACCGAGGATGCTGGCGGCATTTCCTCGCTGAATTGCAATGCTGATGCGTTGCGCGAGAAAGCTATATTACTATTACTATTACTATTACTATTACACTATTACTTTAATTATTGTGAATGTGAGCACTATGTGGGTCATTTTTATTTATTTCTTTTTGTTTTTTTTTCTCTTAGTAGTCTGGCATTTTAAATACTTTATGCGGCCTACCCAAATGTATTGTCCTTGTTATTGTTCGTCGAGTCGTTGAGCTCCTTAAGTTTTGAGTTGAGCTACACGATTACTGACAAATGCTTGCACTGACTGGACAGGTCCACTCAAATTTGTGTTCTTTCTCAAAAGAAAATTTCAGACATGGATCTACATGGTACTCACATGAACTGACCAAGATTATGTCTGGACTTTAAAAGAGACTTTGACCCTTGAGTTTGTTTCGCAATTTCTTCTCAGGGGTAGTCAGATAGGAAATGTCGACTGTATCTAGCTTATTTTTTTAATTATTTTTTTTAATATGACGTGTAAAACTGATTCTGATATCTTATTTACAGAATAAACAATTTCATTTCATTTAATTTCAATTTCATTTAATTTCTTTAATTAGTATAGTTAATTCCAAATATTTCTTTGCCTTCATACATCGATGCAACACATCATCCGCACGCACTCGCTCTCACAACTGCACAGATCGCTACAACACATCACCCGCTCGCACTCGCTCTCACAACTGTATACATCGCTACAACACATCACCCGCTCGCACTCGCTCTCACAACTGTATACATCGCTACAACACATCACCCGCTCGCACTCGCTCTCACAACTGTATACATCGTTACAACACATCACCCGCTCGCACTCGCTCTCACAACTGTATACATCGCTACAACACATCACCCGCTCGCGCTCGCTCTCACAACTGTATACATCGCTACAACACATCACCCGCTCGCACTCGCTCTCACAACTGTATACATCGCTACAACACATCACCCGCTCGCACTCGCTCTCACAACTGTATACATCGCTACAACACATCACCCGCTCACACTCGCTCTCACAACTGTATACATCGCTACAACACATCACCCGCTCGCGCTCGCTCTCACAACTGTATACATCGCTACAACACATCACCCGCTCGCGCTCGCTCTCACAACTGCACACATCGCTACAACACATCACCCGCTCGCGCTCGCTCTCACAACTGCACACATCGCTACAACACATCACCCGCTCGCGCTCGCTCTCACAACTGCACACATCGCTACAACACATCACCCGCTCGCGCTCGCTCTCACAACTGCACACATCACTACAACACATCACCCGCTCGCGCTCGCTCTCACAACTGCACACATCGCTACAACACATCACCCGCTCGCGCTCGCTCTCACAACTGCACACATCGCTACAACACATCATCCGCTCGCGCTCGCTCTCACAACTGCACACATCGCTACAACACATCACCCGCTCGCGCTCGCTCTCACAACTGCACACATCGCTACAACACATCACCCGCTCGCGCTCGCTCTCACAACTGCACACTTCGCTACAACACATCACCCGCTCGCGCTCGCTCTCACAACTGCACACATCGCTACAACACATCACCCGCTCGCGCTCGCTCTCACAACTGCACACATCGCTACAACACATCACCCGCTCGCATTCGCTCTCACAACTGTATACATCGCTACAACACATCACCCACTCGCGCTCGCTCTCACAACTGTATACATCGCTACAACACATCACCCGCTCGCACTCGCTCTCACAACTGTATACATCGCTACAACACATCACCCGCTCGCACTCGCTCTCACAACTGTATACATCGCTACAACACATCACCCGCTCGCACTCGCTCTCACAACTGCACACATCGCTACAACACATCACCCGCTCGCGCTCGCTCTCACAACTGCACACATCGCTACAACACATCACCCGGTCGCGCTCGCTCTCACAACTGCACACATTGTTACAACACATGACCCGCTCGCGCTCGCTCTCACAACTGCACACATTGTTACAACACATGACCCGCTCGCGCTCGCTCTCACAACTGCACACATTGTTACAACACATCACCCGCTCGCGCTCGCTCTCACAACTGCACACATTGTTACAACACATCACCCGCTCGCGCTCACTCTCTCAACTGCACACGTTGCTACAACACATCACCCGCTCGCGCTCGCTCTCAAATCTGCACACATTGTTACAACACATCACCCGCTCAAGCTCGCTCTCACAACTGCACACATTGTTACAACACATCACCCGCTCGCGCTCGCTCTCTCAACTGCACACGTTGCTACAACACATCACCCGCTCGCGCTCGCTCTCACAACTGCACACATTGTTACAACACATCACCCGCTCGAACTCGCTCTCACAACTGCATACATCGCTACAATACATCACCCGCTCGCTCTCGCTCTCACAACTCAACCCACTTCCAGCTTGATTACAATTTATTACCTGTTTACGTGAACTTAGACAACAATCATTGCAATTTTGCGTCGATTAAACTTGCAAATGTGTTGGGAAACCGTAGTTAACAGCACAAGTGCTTGTTTTTGTGCTGGTTATTAACATGGCGTGGTTTTGTGGGCGCGGCCGATTTCAATCTAGTGACGTACGACGTACGTACGTGATTGGCGGCTGTTATTATTTTCCCTTTTATTGTGGATTGCTGATTGATAGAAGGGCTCTTGTCAACACAGCTGGGTAGACGACCAAAATGGTTTCTTCACGACATCGATGTATTAGTAGAGAAATAAGGGAAGGGATTCTTATATACAACACTAGTCACGTACGATAGTGTTGGCATTATCACCGCGCTTAGCAAATGGATTGTTACTTTATAAAACTAGTAACTTCGTTCTTTAGGCGACTGAGAATTCTGACTGTGTCCCATACATGTGTTTCCATGGTAGAAAGATAAAATCTTTAAGATAACGTTATTTGAAACGACAAAAATAAAAATTGAAAAGGGTCTCGTACTCGAAAACTGGGGCTATGCGGGACGTATAACGGCTCGCGCAGACTGGAGCGATATCGCGGGCGCGACAAGCATATTGCTGCCTGTCGCGCACGCGATATCGCGCTAGTCTGCACGAGCCTTTAAGCTTTTAACTTTATCATTTCCATATAAGGCCACTATCTGAGTACTTAGCAACGAGGCAAAATAAAAACAAAGTAGAACAAATTGTTAATAGCGAGTACATAGCTTGAACTTTAATTACTCATACGCGTACATAAAATAAAACAAGATATGTATAATTTTAACTCTGTAATTATAGCCGTAAAAGTACTAGGCTAGTATAAATTAGAAGGAGTATAACACAGCGGGACGCTCAGCGTAGTTTCCTTTATTATTTGTTTGTCTGCTGCGCCTGTTTACAACCCCTGTAGCGGTACACTGGGGGACAGAAAAAAAGGGAAATAAAAGTCACTGACAACGACTGTGTTCTTTTTTCCTTTGAATCTGATTCCAGGGCTTCTTCTCTGGTATTTATGACAAAAGTCACCGTGAAAAGATTGCGTAGTCAGCAGAATTGATAGCGGGGCTCATAGTCCAAATGTGCAGGACTTTTCTCGAAGACAAACCCGTACCACTTTAGTACATATTTGTTAAGTACATATACAACTAATGATAAGTGTAATTATGCCCTTTATATCCAGGAGCCCAGAACAAAACGGGACGGGTTTTGTTCTGGGCTCCTTCCAAGTTATAAAAAAGGGAAAGCGTAAAACAACCGGTTTCCTTAAATATCACCTGTATCCTGCAGTTTGTCGATGAGGCTTCGACTGCAGATAACGGCGACTTATATTATTATTAGCTTTTTACCTAGGTGTAGGCTCTTATTGAGATTATGTCGATAAAGGAAATATCAACCAATTCTTTCGAATTAAAATTTGAAATGAACAACTTGCAACACATATGGTGTTTTCTTCCTCGCATAAAAACGAAAAGAGTGGTTGCATTTAAAAAAAAAATGTAAATGTCAAGTTTGTGAATAACTCCTTACAACAAAAAGACGTAAAAATACCGAAAGACTATTACCGCTTACATACCGCTCATTCTTAAACAAAAACAGTAAGAATAAGATTCTGCCAAAGATTTATAGCCGATGTCTCACAAATAAATCGCGTTGATGACGTCACCAGCACTCCTTGACACTTTATTATCGTTAATGTGGTACGTGACTCTTGTAACCTGTTCCACTGTATTAAATAAAGCCTTACACTCACCACACAAAAGGTCTTACTTTTACTTCCGACCGGAAACTTTAAGAAAAGTGGTGATATTTGTTCGAATTTATTGTTGCTGTTTAGGAGGAGACGAATGGAGACAACGTTGCAGCTGTACTGAATGAAATTGCATCACTAATTGACACATATAAAATATTCGGATCTAAATCAATGTTTTGCGTCTGTCGAAAAGCATTGAGAAGTGTCGTCAGTAAGACTTAGAAATGGAATAATGATCACATCGGACTGTCCTATATATAAATGCATCATTAATGAGGTAACTAATATTTTGTAACAATATATTTAATTTAAAAGAATGTGCATGAACTTTCTTGCCCGATCTTCTCGATGGGAATTTACTAAAGCTTTAGAACGGGCAACTAGTTTCATCTTTACGGATGACCGACTCCTTTGGCAATTCAGAAGTGCCTGTAAAACTTTAATAAAAATCAAAGCATTTACTTCAATTAAACCATTCATTGATATAGATGCTTTGAGTTTGAAATATAAATAGAAATCATATATATGCTTATACAGATAAGATGAGATGAGAACATTTTCTGCATGCAAAAGTTTCAAACAATATAATTAATTTAATTATAGAATTTAATTAATGTTACTAAAGCTGGTAAGTTTTAGTAAGTCAGTTTGTAGTCACAAAAAGCCATAATATACCAAAACCAATATGAACATACCATTTTGTTCTTCCACAAAAACCTCAACGTGCCCATTATTCTGTCCGCCAGTGTCTCCACGTTACGTCCGGGGCGCACGCGAAGGAAACACGTAGTAATTTTTTTCAGCAACTTCCGGCAGTATTTAATAACTTTCATAATGTTTGTCTGAAGGCTTGTTGTTGTGCATCGCTTTCAGCAAAGTTTCGACTTCAGTAATAGGAAATTTATTGTGTGGGAACGTTTCGAGAAGTAGATCTATACCAGCTTGTTTTTTAGGGAACTAAAAATGGGGGTTGGCGAACTAAAATTTTGTTATTAAATAACGATAATGTACAGTTTTGTGGTACCTCTCTATATCTCAGTTTAGAAGTCGGAAGACCCTTGTTTTCTCTCACTTGCTTTTAACTCCTTAAAATCCGTCGACATAGATATTTGAAAAATAAAAGGATAGCAGTTCAATAACATAGTTTGATGGGCTGTTTGTGTATTATCGATTCTGCCACACCCTACATGAACCTTTTTTCTTCAACACCCTCATTTGGGTGTTAACCTTCCAAAGCTGACGTCACTCAGATATAAGCCGGCATCAAAATGGCTTCCATCCAGAGCGAAGCTGACAGAATACGTCAAAGTATGTTAGTATGAATAAATAATATATTTTCGCCATTTTCACCGCCACGTCAATATCTGAACGTTGTTACTGAAGATTTCAGTTACCTGTCGCAATTGGATTGAGAGATGCCCTTGTGGGAAATTGGAAGGATGAAGTCAGAGAGGCGGAATATGAAGCGGGAGCGATTTTGAGGTACTTAAAGAAAGACTGTATTTTGCCCGCAAAAACTGTAGAAGACATGAAAACGAGATGCTGGCATAACTTAGACATTAATAAGATTACTTTTAATAGGAAAAGTTGGTAATCAAGGGACAAGAGAAAAAGTTTGCACTTTTTTTGCAGTTCAGATTTCATCATAATGTTAATTCGCGTTTAACTTATCTTGTATTATTAATTCATACACCAGCAAAACATACAAAGTAATAAGTCGGCGGTTCAAATATCGCGTGTGTCATTAAGAGCCGGTTATAGACGTGTGACCACTTTTAATAGCAGCGCTGAAAGGGTTAACAAGAATAATAACAGCATATAGCTAAAATAAAATGATGTTGTGAAAATTGTACGATGTATGACTTATATAATGTATTAACGTTTTATCAATTTCTAAGGCCGAGATCTATAAACGTTACTTAGCAGGTTCTTTGGCTAAGCAAGCCCGTCACCTGTCGCACAACTGTCAAACTATAAATGCAAGATGGGGACGGAACATGTCTAAGTGAAATCACGTAATGTCTACCTAAGTAACGTGTAAAGATAGCAGCTGAGAGTTACATAAAGATGTAATTCTATGCTTGCTATTTAGTAAAAATCATTACTACTGTCCTAGGTATGGTATATTGGCAGAACAATATCAATTCTAATGCGTATTACGTTATACATACTATTTTTAGGTATATATGTACGTATTTCGCTCCCGCTCTCGCCTGCACTGTATCACGAATACTTTCGCACAGCCAGTGGCGCGAGTTATCCCATCAAACGCGATTGATTCGCAGTCGACGTCGATTCAACAAGCTGGAATGACTGACTATATATGAAAGCATGCTCAGAGTTACATTGTCAAATCTGGAAAAGGTTCTCACAAAAAAATAAATAGAATTCATTCACAACACATTAAGACGCAGAAACACTATCTCTCTCCTTAAACATACTTATTTTATATTTTTTCGTTCTGTGCCCATGTTTTTGTTCTTAACACTTGTGAATGATTATTATTGAATATATTCTATAGATAGTTTAATATGTTTTATGTATATATGTTTAATATGTTTTTTGTAGTAGTTGTATTGTGGTACACCACAGACTACCTTTTTTTTTTGGATGGGAAATCATTAAGTAACTTCTCCCGCTCTGGGCGGAGCGGAAGGATGTGTCAGACTCTTACTGACTAAAACCCACCCGTATTCCTTCAGTTGCCTGTGTTGCGGGGGCCTCGGTGACCCATAAGTACCTTCCTGCGACACAGACTACCTGCAGTATTGTCTTTGCTTTCCCCCCTAATCCATCCAAAGGTTGTCCTTTAAAAGATCGCTTTTAGCGATAAGACCGCCCATTGTGTCACCCTATGTACAATTTCAACATTTATATCTGTAATTTTTATTGTTACGGACGACGAAGCTTAGAAACTAATGTTAGTTAAGGTTTAGATTTAAGCTTAAACAGCAAAAAACGATTTTAAATTAGGAATGAATTAGGAACCTATGTACATATAAAATAAGGCACGTGGTATTATGCTCTAGTCATAAGTACGGTGCGGGTGCAGTTTGCACGTGGTATTATTGTAAGGTGGTAGGGAACACGACTCCGACAAGTATAAACCTGTCGACAGCGCCCGACACAATCAATCAATCAATCAACTCAGCCTATAACAGTCCACTGCTGGACATAGGCCTCTCCCAGGCTGCGCCACATCACCCTGTCCTCCGCTTTCCGTATCCAGTCTGTCCCAGCCACCTTTTTAAGGTCGTCGGTCCATCTAGCTGGGGGGCGTCCCACACTACGCTTGCCGATAGGCGGTCTCCACTCTAGGACTCGTCTGCTCCACCGGCCATCGGTCCTTCGACAAATATGGCCAGCCCACTGCCACTTCAGCTTGCTTACTCTGCAGGCTATGTCGGTAACTCCGGTTCTCTTCCGGATAACTTCATTTCTGATCTTATCCTTCAAAGAAACTCCAAGCATAGCCCGCTCCATGGCGCGCTGAGCGACCTTGAATTTGTGGACCAGCCCGAATGTCAGTGTCCACGTTTCGGCACCGTATGTCATAACGGGCAGGACGCACTGGTTAAAGACCTTAGTCTTCAAACACTGCGGGATTGGCGACGAGAAGACTTGACGAAGTTTTCCAAACGCTGCCCAACCCAATCGGATCCTCCTGTCGGCTTCTTTCTCAAAGTTGTGTCTACCGAGCTGGATAACTTGCCCTAGGTAGACGTACTCCTTCACAACTTCGAGAAGCGACCCTTCGATATGGATTGGACTCGGCAAGACGTGCGAATTGTACATGACTTTCGTCTTGTCCAAATTCATGCCGAGGCCAACCCGCCGAGAGGCTCCATTTAGGCTGTGCAGCATCTGTTCTAACTGTTCCAGTGTCTCTGCCATTATGACGATGTCATCGGCAAAACGAAGATGTGAGATGTACTCGCCGTTTACGTTGATACCCTGTCCAGTCCAGTCCAGCGTCTTAAAAACGTCCTCCAACGCATTGGTGAAAAGTTTCGGGGATATCACATCCCCTTGTCTCACCCCCCTAAGCAGTTGGATAGGGCCGGCCCGACACAACCACGAGTAAATACGCGCTCTGGTTGGCGAGTCGTGCTCCCCACCGCCGCACCCCACCCGCTACCTACGCCCGCTCACACTGCACGCGGACGGGAATAAAAAGAGGGCGGTTAGCTGCAAAGTCGTTCTACCAAACAGCGTAGAAACCTCATCGCCCCCCGACCGCTCACCATGTTCGGCAAGCCTATCCCTTGGGAGAAGCGAGCCAAATACCTAGGCGTGACCCTTGACCACCATCTCTCGTTCTCAGAGCACATCAAGCAGGTGCGTTCGCGTGCCGCTTTCGCTCTCGGTAGACTTCACTCCGTCCTAAATGCGCGCAGCAAATTGTCCCTTAAGGGCAAATTGCGTATTTACACAGCGTGCATCCGTCCCATCATGACTTATGCCTGTGCAGTCTTCGCACATGCTAAACCCCACCACATCCACAGGATGCAGTCCCTCCAAAACCGTTTCCTCCGAAAGGCAACGGGAGCCCCCTGGTTCGTTCGAAACGAGATCCTCCATCTCGATCTTAGAATCCCCACCATCAAGCAGTTCATGAAGCGCATCACGAAGCGCTTCTTCGACTCCGCCACCACCCACCGCAACCCTCTGGTTGTGCAGGCCGCCAGTTATAGGCCCTCCACCATTAGTTCTATTCGCCGTCCAAGGCATACCCTCTCCGACCCCGATGACCCCATTACCCTCCTCCAGGAAAGCAATAGGGCAACGAGTACAGTGCACAAATCACACCGACCTACGTTCCGACCTCGCCGCCGAGATCCCTCGCGTAAACCCCGACGTAATTGTCCCCCCCGACCCTTGCTCGACGAAGTGCCAGCCCGCGCCGCAGCTGAGCCTGTAGCTTTAAATTTCCCGATTAATAATAATAATATTAACCAGATCCAGCCTGTCCCATCTTGCTGTCCTCCCCCCAGCGACGCCCTAAGCCGAGGTCCGTACCCCACAGGGGGTGCCCTTAGCGTGTAGTCGCTTAGTACTATAAGAAATTCACCCCTGGCTGGAGGCTTTGAGTTCACTTAAGGCAGCCACAGGAAAGTCCGGTTAAGTAGTCACGACCTCTCAAGGTCAACTACGAGATGCCATACATAAAAAAAAAAAAAAAAAACTGCAAAGTCGTCAGTCGTCACTCAGCCAAGCAGCTAACCAGTCCTGGGAAGAAAATAAAACAAGAAACAAGAAGCCTGAAGTTTAATATACAGTCCACCTTGACAGCTGGTCCTACGAGCCGGAACGCAGATTCAAGATTTAAATATGAAGACTAGAAGCGTTGCGGCCAAGGAAGAATCGGAGTCGGGCTACGATAGTCGACGTCCGAATGAGCGGACATTCGTAGATCCGCCTAGGTCGCCGTCGACCACCGCGTACAGTACCTCCGCGGCCGGGACCGGTCCCGCCCCCCCCCCGCGCTCGCACCCTCCGCCACCGCCACGCCAAGGAGGGTTGCGTCCGATAGCGCGTCCGCCGCGCCTGCTCCACGCCTCGTACGGCGAGTAGAGCTACCGCGACCGCGTACGACTATGGGGAACCTCTCTCCGCGCCCTCCGGGTCGTTTTACCCGACAACGACCTCCGTACTACGAACCCAGGAATCAGCAAGAACGATTACAGCTGCGCACGGTGCTTCCGTGAGGGATACAGCAAGTACGATACGTTCCAGAAGATCGTATAGTAGTGACGTGGCAAGAGTGAAAAAGGCAGAATACGAAGCACAGAAGAGGATCGCTGCTATACGGAACGAGCAACTAGAAATTGAAAAGGCGCTCGTCAACAAGCTATTCGAATATGAAGTGTCGACTATTGAAGCAGAGGCAGAGGCCCGTGAAGAGGGCTCCGTGCACGGGAGTGATGGCAGGGTGGACGAGTGGCTTCAAAGTATTGACCGAAGCCACCCCCAAGCCACACATCTACCCCAGGAAGAGCCGCCTCCGCACCCCGCTTCAATGCACGCAGCTCATGAAACAGCAGCCTGCGTCGAACCCGCCACTTGTGCTGATGCCATCACGCCTGCCAGAAACGACCGAAGAAGACAACGATCGGCCTCGCGGTCACCAACTAGAGGGGAACGCCGAGTTGCAAGAGGAATCGAACAGTTGGCCGACACGTGGACAAGATGATACGCGTACGTCCGCCACCAAGACAAGTGACTGAGCTGCCTACATTTACGGGAGCGGCCACTGAATGGTTGCCATTTAAGGCGGCGTACACTGATTCATCGAATGTATACAAGTTCACCGCGAACGAGAATTTGGCAAGACAACGAAACTGCATCAAGGGTGAAGCAAGAGAAGCAGTATCAGCGCTCCTGTATACCGCGTCAGACCCACAAGTGATCATGAAGACACTAGAGCAGTACTATGGCAGGCCGGAGATACTCATGGATCGAGCAATGGAAGATTTAAAGAAGCTACCTCGACTCTCGAGCACGGCCAGTGAAACGAATTCGTTCGCAGTGAAATTACAAAACATAGTGTGTGTATTATCTAACCTGATGTTAGTTCGCGAAGTCGTGGAGAAATTGAGCCCGCACATAAAAGCGAGATGGTGCGATTACACTTCTGAGGCAGTGGAATCGTCGCGTGAACTAGAAGTAACACTATTGTCCAGGTTCCTGATGCGGGAGGCTGATCGAGCTATGAGATACGCCTTCACAAATACGACAACCGCACCTGCCCCAAAGAAGGAAACAAGAAGTGTACCGCAAATCAATGCGAAAAGGAAAGCGAGCCGAGAAGTAGTCTACACGACATCGGAAAAGGAGGAAGAAAGAAAGCAAGAGTGTTTGTGTTGTGGTGGTGACCACGAAGTACCTAAATGTGCAAAGTTCCTGAAGATGAGTGTCGATGAAAGATGGGAGTGGGCACGTACTGGAAAAGTATGTTTCAAGTGTGTGACGAGGCGCCATCGACGCGAGCATTGCCGAGCAAAACGATGTGGTAAAGAGACATGCCACATCACGCGTTGCTGCACAAAGAACGAGAGACGTCACAGAAGGAAACACCAGAAAAAGCAACCGACGCCGAGAATCAACACTCAAAAGAGTCAGTAATGACTGTCTCCGCGCCAAGCAATGCGTCGCAACGTATATTATTAAAGATGTGTCCCGTGATATTAAAAGAGCCCGGCGGACAAGTGTCGACATTCGCATTAATGGACGAAGGCTCAACAACATCGCTCGTCGACGAAGAATTGACACGCCGTATACGAGTAAATGGGCCAGTCTCCACTCTACGTATACAAGGCGTGACCTCGCAACAACACGAAGAATGTAGCCAAGAGGTCAAGCTACAGATTTGTGGCCAGAACGGCGAATTTCAGGAGCTGCGCGCACGAACAATGAAGGACTTGCGACTTCATGGTCAAACGGTGGATAGATCAACACTAACGAACTATCCGCACCTCCAAGACATCCAAAAAGACGCGTTCTTTGAGGAAGCCACACCGAAGGTACTAATAGGTGCTGATAATTGGCACTTGATTGTCACACGTGAACTACGCACGGGCAAGAAGAATGAACCCGTGGCTTCGTACACTCAGTTGGGATGGGTGATCCACGGGACTGCACCGCGCGCAACGCTGAAGAAACAAAAGGGACAAGTTGTGCTACACCTATACGATGTGTCTACAGCAAGACAGACGGATGATGTACGTCGTGTAGAAAAACTAGTGAAATCGCACTTCAACATTGACGACCTAGGAGTTTCTTTGGCAAAGAAGGTCAAACCGGAAGATCAGAAAGCGATTGACATGGTTCAAGGCACCATGAGAAAAGTCGGTGGTCACTTCGAAGTCGGGTTACCATGGCGTGATGAAGACGCTTCGATGCCCAACAACTACAACTGTGCCTTTAGAAGATTGAAGACAATAGAAAAGAAGATGGATTCATCGTCACACTTTACCACACAGTACAGCGCTCTGGTCAAAAACCTACTCGACAAAGGATACTCCCACGAGTGCAATGGAACGGAAGACCAAAGTAAGAGAGTGTGGTACCTGCCGCATTTTCCGGTTATGAACCCAAATAAGCCGGGGAAGATGCGTCTAGTGTTTGGCGCCGCACACCGATACAGTGGAGTGTGCCTGAACGACTACCTACTAGAAGGACCTGATCTCTTGAAGTCACTACCAGGGATCCTGTTCAGATTTAGAGAGCGTCTGGTAGCCGTCACAGCAGATATTCAAGAAATGTTTCTCCAAGTGAAAATAAGGGAGCAAGACCAAGCTGCGCAGATGTTTCTCTGGCGAGACAAGGAACGTACTAAGCCACCGAAGAAATACAAAATGACTTCAATGACCTTCGGAGCTTCATGTTCGCCCTTCATAGCGCACTCAGTACGAGACGCCAACGCGAGACTACACATACAAGAATACCCCAACGCTGTGCAAGCTATAAGGTCAAGCCATTACATGGACGACTATGTGGACAGCTTCGTGACTGATGATGAGGCGATCAAGACAGCGCGTGAAGTCATGAGGATCCACCAGAAAGCGCACTTTAACTTGAGGGGTTGGTGCTCGAATAGACATAACGTGGTGAAAAGCATAACACTGGAGAAGCAGGCGCACGACACAGAAGTAAGACTCGGACAAAGGGAAGAGAATACGGACAAAACACTAGGTCTACTGTGGCAAACAGGCTCAGACGAGCTAGGCTTTAACACCGGACTAAGCCGTTTGTCACCCGAGGTGAAAACTAGAGACAGAGCCCCGACAAAACGAGAGTCCCTTGGAGCGGTAATGGCAGTCTATGATCCCCTGGGACTCATCAGACACTTCACAGTCACCGGCAAGATTTTACTCCAGAACCTGTGGAGGCACGGCATAGGGTGGGACGAGGCAATCCCCGAAGAAGACACGCAGCACTTCGAAGACTGGATGCGAAGTTTGAACGAAGTGACGAAGCTACACATACCAAGGTGCTACGGCAAGGGCCCGGACGACCTTATGGAGCTCCATGTCTTCTGCGATGCGAGCGAGCAAGCATCCTACTGGAGGATCCAGTCTTCGGACGGAAGGGTAGACGTAAGGCTGGTGGCAGCAAAGTCACGAGTAGCCCCCCTGAAGCCAGTTACCGTTCCGCGACTAGAGCTACAGGCAGCAGTGATTGGCGCACGACTGGCGGAGGTGATATTGAAGGAGCACCGAGACAAGCCCAGCAACGTGACTTATTGGACGGACTCACAAACCGTTCTACGTTGGATCCAATAGGACGCCGCGAAGTACACAGCATTCGTAGCGCATCGCCTGGGCGAGATTGCGGAGCTAACTAACCCCAGCCAGTGGAGATGGGTACCCACCGAGCATAACGTGGCAGACGACGCTACGCGCCCTAATTACGCTATGCGCATGAAACCAGAAGACAGATGGTTCACCGGCCCCATGTTCCTGTACAACGACGAAGAGTCCTGGCCGAAGGAGAAGATCAAAGAAGACATAATCAAAGATGAAGCAACATACGTAATAGTAGAAGAAAAAAGAGAACGCCCTTCTCACCTGCCCGACATAAGTAGATTCTCTTCATATGAAAAATTGTTACGAGCAACAGCAGTGCCCTTCCTTTTCAAGGAAAAGTGCAAGGACAAGACCAGCCAGATGACCGTCGACCTGATAGAGAAGGCCGAGAAATTATGGCTAAAACAAGCAAAGCTCGAAGACTACGCTGAAGAGATACAGTTGCTCAAAAAAGGAAAGCCGGTGACCAAGTCCAGCAGTCTATACAAACTGGACCCTTATCTAGAAGACAAAGTCCTTAAGGTTAGAGGAAGGATCGGGCACGCGGCAGTCATGGAAACAAAGGAAAGCCGGTGACCAAGTCCAGCAGTCTATACAAACAGGACCCTTATCTAGAAGACCAAGTCCTTAAGGTTATAGGAAGGATCGGGCACGCGGCAGTCATGGAAACAAAGAAGACACCGGTAATTCTACACGGCAAGCATCTATTTACGCGACTGCTAGTAGAAGACGCACATCGCAGAGCTGGTCACGCCAATAATGAACGTGTGATCAATGATTTAAGACAGCGATACTAGGTGGTCAACCTACGACCTACGGTGCGAGCTATTGCACGGCGATGCCAGATCTGCCGCATAAGGAAGGCTACGCCAGTGAAACCAACTACGGGGAACTTACCCATGGAACGGCTAATGGAGACTCAGCGGCCCTTCGCCCACTGCGGGATTTAAGACAGCGATACTAGGTGGTCAACCTACGACCTACGGTGCGAGCTATTGCACGGCGATGCCAGATCTGCCGCATAAGGAAGGCTACGCCAGTGAAACCAACTACGGGGAACTTACCCATGGAACGGCTAATGGAGACTCAGCGGCCTTTCGCCCACTGCGGGACCGATTACTTTGGACCAATGACGGTGGTCATAGGGAGAAGACATGAAAAACGCTGGGGAGCCCTATTTACCTGCCTAGTCACGAGGGCAGTGCACCTGGAATTGGTCTCAAGTCTGTCTACTGACTCGGCACTGATGGCGACACGAAGAATGGCGGCGTGACGAGGTTGGCCCAGAATTATGTATTCAGACAACGGTACCAACTTTAGAGGAGCGGACAACAAACTACGCGTGGCTTACAAGGAATGGGCAAAAGGCTTCATCCCCTTCGGACTTGAGCACCGAATGAAGTGGAAGTTCATACCACCAGGAGCGCCGCATATGGGGGGAGCGTGGGAGCGACTAGTGCGCTCCGTCAAGAAAGCACTGGGGGCGACATTACATCAGAGAGCGCTGAAAGAAGAAATGTTGCTGACGCTGCTCACAGAGGCCGAGCACTCTATAAACTCTCGGCCTCTGACCCATGTCTCTGTTGATCCCAAGGATCCGGAGGCCCTGACACCGAATCATTTCCTCATCGGAACCTCCTCGGGCCTTCCCCGTACTGGGCCTTGTGAGGAGATCAGCCGCAAGCAATGGAGAGCTACCCAAGCGCTCGCCGACCATTTCTGGCGGCGCTGGGTGGACGAATACCTGCCTACGCTGGTGCCCCGAGGGGCGTCCGATGACCAACGGCGGCCCCTTCAAGTTGGCAGCCTGGTCGTCGTCGTCGACTCCACGCTACCGAGAGGAACGTGGCCCCGAGGCGTCGTGGAAGCAGTCTACACTGGTCCAGACGACAAGGTGCGATCAGCTGACGTCAGAACTACAGCGGGCATCCTGCGGCGTCCAGTTACCAAGCTCGCCATCCTCTGCGTGGAAGATTAGGCTACGGTAGCCCTGCGCCGGGGGGAGGATGTTACGGACGAAGAAGCTTAGAAACTAATGTTAGTTAAGGTTTAGATTTAAGCTTAAACAGCAAAAAACGATTTTAAATTAGGAATTAATTAGGAACCTATGTACATATAAAATAAGGCACGTGGTATTATACTCTAGTCATAAGTACGGTGCGGGTGCAGTTTGCACGTGGTATTATTGTAAGGTGGTAGGGAACACGACTCCGACAAGTATAAACCTGTCGACAGCGCCCGACACAACCACGAGTAACGCTCTGATTGGCGAGTCGTGCACCCCACCGCCGCACCCCACCCGCTACCTACGCCCGCTCACACTGCGCGTGGACGGGAATAAAAAGAGGGCGGTTAGCTGCAAAGTCGTCAGTCGTCACTCAGACAAGCAGCTAACTAGTCCTGGGAAGAAAATAAAACAAGAAACAAGAAGCCTGAAGTTTAATTCAAGATACCTATACAGTCCACCTTGACAATTATGGTGTACATAATAAAGAGTATTCGATTCTATTCTATTATCTTCTACACATTCTCTTTGATCTAGCCATCGCTAAAATAAAAAAATCACATTAAAGTGAAAGGTAGGATAGTAATGTCTGGGCTAGGCTTTAAAACAAAATTATTATCAACAGGAAAATGTCCCGAAAGTAGAAAGTAAGTATCTATCTATTAGTTCGAAGCAAACTCTGCAATTTCCTTGAGATATTGTTGATTATTCCAATAATTTCCGATTATCATCCGATTTGCTAAAAAAACCTTTTTCCCGTCTTCATTTTTCTTTCTTATCCACATTTCTCTTGTTCCTACAAGCCAGTAACGAAGTTTGCGTACGTCGAGTGGGTATGAGGAAACTTTCACGCTATCAAGTCAGAGGCACGGCAGAGCAGTGCACAGTAACTCAATTATCTGGTAACGTCAGCCTCCCACAAACTATCAACGACAGATCTGCAGAGTGAAGTTTAGTTTATAGGTATCATAGTGACATTTTATCAGCGAAAACGACAATGAAAATGTAAACATTTATGACTGAGATAAGCTACTAAAAAGCTTTTATGTCAATCCTGTTGAAGTCGTGGAAGTACGAAACGATTTGAAGGCGATGGCCACTTGTGTAGGCCTTCTGGACTAAATTAGATCTGTTGACTTCACAGATTGTTACTGGGGTTTTTTTTGTAAGAGTATCAGGTGCCCTTATAGTCACTGGTATGAAAAACTTACGAGAAAACAGTTGCATTTATCAAAACTCCTTTCTTTCCTTCCTCCCCTTCCTTTTTTCCTGTCTTTTTTTCTTTTCAAATATTTTAACTCGTTCTCTATAAAATTTTATTTAAAAAATCCGCGAAAAACCTCTGCAAATGACCAGAAAGCCGCCCCAAATACAGTCATCACCCACCACTAAATGCAGTGTAATCTAGCAGAATAATCAGGACTACTGTTTGTTATCACCGCCGTTAGCCGGAGACGGTTAATTTAAACCGACTGGCTGTTAGTTAACTAATGAAGCGCAGGATGCCACTAGATACCGTTATCTCAGATACGGTGGCTGTGGCAAGGGATGGGCAAGGACTAAAGAGGATTTTCTTATGAATATTTAGAACTTGGATTAGTTAAACATACTAACACTTTGCAGTTTTGTATTTGTGGTCGCAGTAAGTTATTAGCAGAAAATAAATGAGGATTCTGCTGTACATCATCCTTTCGTAAATATATGCTAAGAAAGTTTCATATGGTGTCATGATAGGTGGTTTTATCACAAAAAGCGATCATTTACACCAACTACGTACCTACTTGAATCCTTTATCAGACACCTGCTTGTGGGAAAGGTTCAAGCCACACATAAACATTGATCTGTCATGAAATTTAGCACTTACTATAATATAAAAATTATGTTTTTGCATTGCATTTTCGTTCAGCAATAAATGCTTGTGCATATCAAAAGTAAGGAAGGAATATTCCATATTTCCTCCCGCCCCATTAGGTTCCTAGCTGGGGTACATTAAACCCGAACAATCGCATAATCTCGCGACCACCCGACCGGCCATGAAAATTTATATCTATATAAAAATATATACTGATGATGACAATCCTTTCAGCATTCCTTCTTAATAGTTGCAATGGGTGGAACTGGTGGCGTTTGTATGGGATTAATAAGTGGCGATGATGTGGACGATTAAGTTCTTAAATGGAAGGCTATGAAGATCAACTAATTCAAAAGAAGTGTGTTGCCAGGGGCCTCGGTAACCCTTTAGTACCTTCCCGCGACCCCGGCAGTTCTGGTGACCCTGAGCGCTAAACGCTGACACTCCGATGCAACTCTCCTTTGCTTTATGTAGTCAGTTTTTGCTATCAAGTAAATCCTAAAATCACGTGCTTTAACATTTCAAAGTTCAGTTCAACTAACAACCTACAATAAGGACCTTTACTAGCAATTTCAAGTGTCAAAACCAACCACTAAATCTCACGTAATCAACTTACATTGCGACTGACATTTGAACCGACCATTAAAGAAATGTCACACCGAATTGAAAAAACTTTCCTTGGTTTAATAATAAACATTGAAATTAAACCATTGAGCACTTTAACTGCTAGCTACCTCCATATGTAGGGCGTGGCCCGACATTTGTAAACGTTGAACTTTTGATGTTGCGAAAACAAGCACCGTAGTGCTGCGCCGTCCCTGGATAATTCGGAAATTGCGGGATTCCGTTATCGCGGAATTTAATGGTGGTCTTAGTAATAAGTGACTCAATTTAATTTCAGTCTTGGGTAAGCAACTTCGTTATTTCCGCCCCTCTGATAATGTTGTGGTGGGGGGGAGAAGTGCCTTAATCCTCTCATTTAACTGTTAAGTAAGCGTAAGTAAGTGGCTTTTTAATTTAAGTTTCGGGTGTTTGTGTTGGTCTCTAATCATGGTAGGTAATTTAAAAAGATCCTGATTTTGAATCCAGTTTCAAGTCGTTCATTTTTGTTTTTCAAAACTACCCTCTAAAGGGGGATTGGGGGAGTGTCAAAGTTTTTATAGAAGAATTCTAGCGCGCGGTCCGATTAACTCGACACTCGGTATTTTTACCTAAGACCTAAAACATAAAATACTGTATATCAGGGTTTTTTTAAATCCACTCCTAACGGGGTGAAAAGGGGTAGTCTATTTTACAGGGGAGGATTTTACTGGGTGGCTTGATTAACTCGATTTTTTTATAAATAACCTATAAGTGAAGTAACGCGAACGCCACAAAGACTTTTTCGAAAATCATTTCCTATGGGGGTTAAAAAGGGGATACAGTTCATAAGAAAAATCCTATTCCTTTGATCTAAAACTTGAAACTCGGCCTCTTTAAATAAATAATAAAGAACGTAATCATTAATGTTCTATCTTTTATAGACAGGGGTTGAAGAGGTAGTAAATAATAAAGATTGTAGTTATTCGTTTTTTTTTTTTAACTGACCTTTAAAAGGGCTTAGGGGTGTCAAAGTTTGTATGGAAATATTTTAACAATCTACTGAATTAACTCGAAACTCAGTACTAATACTTAAAACAATACAAGATGTATTTCAGGGTTTTTCAAAGGGGTAATACAGATTACTTTACTGCGAGAATGGGTATAAATAATGTTTAGGTCAAATAATGGAAATTTCAAAAACTATCTTTTAAAGAGGATGAAGGGGTTTTAAAAAAATGAACGGTAAGTACTTAATCTACGCGGACGGAGTCACGGGCGAAGTGGTAGTCAGATTATAAAATCCCGGAATCCTCATCTCGTTTGCATTTGCCACATCACTGGTAACCTATGCTCTTCGCGGAAATTATTTGGGAGGGTAGTAATAAATCAGTTGTATGGCTCCCGAATGTTTCCACTACATCGGCTCGGAGCTCAGCGGCGCGGCGACTCACAGCAGTGTGCACACACCCTTATAATGTTATTACTGCAGATACAAAGGATAATGGCGACCGCGACTAATTGGAATTATGGTTGTAGAGGTCCGTCCTGTTGATGAGTTCAGCTGCGGGTCTGTGAAGTTTGAGGTTTGATTCCTGAGTAGGTTGTGTCATGAAATTAAATTAGTTAGGCACATACTGAAAAAAACATCCTGCCTTTGGTTTTCGATTCTCTGTTGAACACATTAATATAAACATAGCATCACGGTTTTTCCTGAAGGATTAGGCAGAAGAGTAACTGTAATACACATACATAATCAGCCTATAATGTTCCCACTGCTGGGACACAGGCCTCCTCTCTGTGAGAGGGAGTGGGCCGTAATCCACCACGCGGGCCCAGTGCGGGTTGGTAGATGTCACATGTCTTCGAATTTTTGGTTCCAGGACATGCCGGTTTCCTCACGATGTTTTTCTTCACCGTTTTTGAGAGCAGTGGTGATGAAATAATTTACACAAAGTAAAGCGCCTGTCCGGGTTCGAACCTACGACCTACAACTCGTAATTCGCGGCCGTTAACACTGGGCCGCCACTGCTCTCATTGCGCATATTTATTATGAGGTGTCTAGTGGGGTGATTCTGGCATTATTCATCAAAATCGATCCAGTAAGTATATTTAAAAGGTACTGGACGTGGGAAATACGTATTAGGTACTAAATAGAATTTATTTATAGTAAGCAACCATAAAAAGAAAATTCACGCTACATAAAGCACACGTTCCTTCCTCAGCAGCCCGTTACCATGGCAACGGAAGGAAGCTCCTATGATTGATAATGCTTATAAGCTTTTAACCGATAGCCCGATATAGCCCATAGTGACTCCTTTGTCGGCTATCAGGCAAACTCATTGTTATGGCACGGAGATAAGCGGTTTGTGATACGGTGGAGATAAGGATGACAAGGGAAGTGAATGGGAGGTGTACTTTCTTTATAGTGTTTGGTGCTAAAGAAATTTGTTTGACTAGATGCGTCCCACAGTTTCACCCGCATAAGTTTTGACCCCGTGGGTATATCGGGATAAAAAGTACCCTATGTGTTATTCCTGTTTATAAACTATCTGTGTGCCTAATTTCATTCAAATCCGTTCAGTACTTTTTGCGTGAAAGAGTAACAAACATCCATCCATCCATCCATCCTTACAAACTTTCGCATTTATAATATTAGTAGGATATATTTTGTGCAGGGCAAAGCTTTGAACAACACGATAAAAAGCAATTAAGACAGAAGAAAACGTGTGTACTACATTGAGATGCATTGCATCTGAAGAGCCTCCCACGAATGTCTACTGCTAATTGCTTGTCATATGGAAGCGTTATTTTCGTATTGCAGAACGCTCCCACTGTCGTAAAATAATTCCTTTTAACACGGCTTAAAAAACCGTCTAAGTGCGTCACCTCGCACAATGAAGGGTTCCGTAGTTGGGATGAATTTACCCCAAGAACAAACTTAACATTGTAGTCGAAAAACATGTTCTTCCATACATAGGCAAAAACTTATAAGAAGTTTTCCTGTAATCTATAAGTATAGACTATATTCCGTATGTTTTTCAAAATTTTAGGCTCAATAGTTTCGGAGATAAGGGGTTGGGGAATGCTATATTTTCATAAATAACTATAAAACTATTTATTTTAAAATTATAAAAAAAAAACTTGAGACCCTTCACAGCAAGCCCTTTCATTTGATGTCACATGTTACAGTTTGCAAAACTTTTTTTTTATTTTCTTATTTGTCTCCCCATATTCAGAATTAATGTATTTACGTAATACGTTCGTAGTTGGGTCACAGGAGTTGATATGTGTATCAACTTAATCAACTAAATCGGTGTATTAGATTCGGGGCAAATTAACTGTGACAGACAGACAGATAGACAGACACACGAGTGATCCTATAAGGGTTCCTTTTTTTATTCAGATATACGGAACCCTGTAAGGGTTTCTTTGTTTCATTCAGACAAATGGAACCCTAAAGAGGATGAGGAAATCCTCCGCCTTTTTTCATGTATTTATACCGATTTCTCCGGGATTACTACGCCGATTTACGTGGTTCTTTGTATAGTTAGTGGTATACGAGTTTATGTGGGGTAGGTACAACCACTAAAAAGTGAAAAATAAATATCTTTTTCCAAAAAAACAACCGACTTCTAAAAAACACACTACAAAGTGAAAAATAACTTTAATTTCGGAATTCGATGGCTAAAAACGAAAATACGAAACCAAAGACACCAACTACCGAAATTAAAATATTTTGTAGTGTTTATTTTTAGTGCCTAGTTTCAGAACATATTTACGATACATCTAGAACATAACTCTTATTAGTATTCCGACGACTCCTGTCCTCCCATTTCCCATATCATTGACTACTAAAACAACAATAGGCAACACACGTTATTTGCTAAACATATTACATTATGGCTCATTAGTTCTCGCGTATTGCCTACTGAGTGATGTTTAGGTCTCATTTCCGACCTAGATCGAGTGCTAACTGCTATGTTTGGACCTTGGTCTTATAATTTATTGTGGCTTGCAATACGACGTGCGTTGAACTGAGGCTTGAGTGTCTATACTTACTGCTTGTACATAGGTAGGTATCATTATTAGATATTTAAATGGTTTGGTCATGTTGAGAGGATGAATGAAAGGCGACTAATAAAAGGATTTACAAGGCAGATGTGAGTGGAAATGCCGGGAACGCCCCAGAAAAACATATATATAGTGACCTCATTAATGATGTTCTTGGTTCAGATCCAGCCTCATCAGTCCCACCTTGCTGTCCTCCCCCAGTGACGCCCTAAGCCGAGGTTCGTACCCCACAGGGGGTGCCCATAGCATGCAGTCGCTTAGTAATGTAAGAATTTCGCCCCTGGCTTTTGAGTCCGCTTAAGGCAGCCACAGGATAGTCCGGTTGAGTAGTCACGACCTCTCAAGCTCAACTTCGAGATGCCCTTCACAAAAAAAAAATATGTTCTTCAAAAAGATCAGGTGCGTTGTACTCGCAACCGGCGTGTGTGTATGACCAGTAGGCTTATCACGAGCACTGTTTTGTCTACGGAAGAATAGACAAAAATGACGTTCCGTGTAGGAAGTACGACGGCAGCGAAATCGAAAGAGGCAACTGCACTTTTTACGAAATTCACTCTTTTACATAATTCGACTCAGAATTCTTTGTTTTGTCATACGATTTTTTTTCTGTTTGATTCTCAATTTTTACTGATATTCAGTTACGTATACATACGTACTAAAGACAACTACATTTTTTTTCTCAAAGTGTCAAACACCGTATTTTGGAACAAAAAATTATAATAGTAATATTGGCCTTCACCATTTCCTTGGCCCTATTAACAAAATGATGTGAAATAGGAGAAGATAGCCTAGTTCTTCTATTAATTACCATAGTTTTGCGTTCAAAACACTCTCCTGTGAAATCATGATTTTGTAGATAACCGTAAATACCTTGTGGCCGTCGAGTAGAAAAGTGCAAATTGTCTTCACTACCTTAGACAACTGTCAGTTGTCAGTGTGATTTTGACAGTTGGGTATAGAAACTTTCTTCTGAAATAGTCTACATAAAAAAGGACAAGGATCGTTAGAAACGAAAGACAAAATGAAAGATTACAGAAGGATTTCTACAGTGCGATGTCAAAAATGGAGAAACGAAATGTCACTTTCTATAGAAAGAGCTATGTCTATTCTTCGAAGAAATAGAAAACGTCATGCTAAGCCTACAGATGTATGAACGTAAACGAAGCAAAAGGAGTATGTAAGGAGTAGCAGGTGGCGTTCTATAGTTTCTGCCTACCCCCATGGGAAGAAGGCGTGAGTTTATGTATGTATGTATACTTAAATGTTAGTTATACTTAGTCAGCTAACTAGAGTAATTATGTAGTTAGGAGGTTCGAGGGCTCACTCCGAAGACTTTTACTGCCAAACATGGCTTTCAGACACAAACTTTGACAGCGAACACAACAGAATGAATTACCTACAGGCAGAATGTTCTAAGTAACCGTGGTACCACCAAACCCAAGGCAGGCCTTGAAAACCTCAAAACGCTCTAACGCGATGATTAGGTACTTGAATACCTTATCAGAGAATCGTGGAAAATATAGAGAACCTACCTGTCGTGGGCAATATAGGACAAGCAAAAACTATAGCCTTAAGCCATCATCAGCCTTGGTCAAAAGAGTAAAGTTATTATGGACATACGAGTAACATCAAACTAAAATATATTTGTATCGCAGCTTTGCTTATCCAAGTAGGAGGAAAAGTAGCTCATCGTGTCACAGTATTTCAAATACCGATAAATGATAAATGATTTTATTTCTGTAAGTAGGTTTTTACAAACACTTTTACACGTCAAAACATATTTTTTAAACTAGATGAGGCCGGCGTTTCCTATCTGACTACTCTGAGAAGAAAGGCCGAAACAAACTCAGAGGTACCTTAGATAACAATCGATTGAAGAGCTAAACACTACTAAGGCCTAATAAAATATCACATTAAAATATAACATTGGTGAAGAGCTAAGCACTGCTCAGGACTAATAAAATATCACATTAAAAATAACATTGGTGAAGAGCTAAGCACTACTAAGGCCTAATAAAATATCACATAAAAAAATAGCATTGGTGAAGAGCTAAGCACTGCTCAGGACTAATAAAATATCACATTAAAAATAACATTGGTGAAGAGCTAAGCACTACTAAGGACTAAAAAAATATCACATTAAAAAATAACATTGGTGAAGAGTTAATTAAGCACTACTAAGGCCTAATAAAATATCACATGAAAAAATAACATTGGTGAAGAGCTAAGCACTACTAAGGACTAATAAAATATCACATTAAAAATAGCATTGGTGAAGAGATAAGCACTACTAAGGACTAATAAAATATCACATTAAAAATAACATTGGTGAAGAGCTAAGCACTACTAAGGCCTAATAAAATATCACATAAAAAAATAGCATTGGTGAAGAGCTAAGCACTACTAAGGACTAATAAAATATCACATTAAAACATAACATTGGTGAAGAGCTAAGCACTACTAAGGACTAAAAAAATATCACATTAAAAAATAACATTGGTGAAGAGCTAAGCACTACTAAGGCCTAATAAAATATCACATGAAAAAATAACATTGGTGAAGAGCTAAGCACTACTAAGGACTAATAAAATATCACATTAAAAATAACATTGTTGAAGAGCTAAGCACTACTAAGGACTAATAAAATATCACATTAAAAATAACATTGGTGAAGAGCTAAGCACTACTAAGGCCTAATAAAATATCACATAAAAAAATAGCATTGGTGAAGAGCTAAGCACTACTAAGGCCTAATAAAATATCACATTAAAAAATAACATTGGTGAAGATCTAAGCCCTACTAAGGACTAATAAAATAAAAATATCACATTAAAAAATAACATTGTTGAAGAGCTAAGCACTACTAAGGCCTAATAAAATATCACATTAAGAAATAACATTGGTGAAGAGCTAAGCACTACCAATGCCTAATAAAATGACACATTAAAAAATAACATTGCCGGGTCGCTCCGTAAATTCGAATTTACTGATTCAAGTAGACTACATATCCCGTGGCTTGGATATGGGTAGGCAAGTTGACGGTCTATATTTCTATTTCTAGAAAGCATTCGACAGAGTTGATAACGATGTGCTTTTGACAAAGCTGGGGGCCATCGGTTTCTCGTCCGGTCTTCTTAATTTCTTTTCCGACTATCTGCGCGATCGCAAGCAGTTTGTAAGACATGGCTGCTTCGAGTCAAAGCCTTACAATACACGCTAAGGTGTAAGTCAGGGATCCGTGTTAGGGCCGCTTCTGTTCCTGATCATGATCCATGACCTGATTACTAATGTTAAGTTTGCCAAATGCCTGTTATGTGCCGACGACCTTAAGTTAGTCGCACAAATCCGAACAGACGCGGATTGCAAACTCCTACAAAGGGATATTGATGCCATCTATGAGTGGAGCATTGCGAACAAGTTATGTTTTAACACAGGCAAGTGCTGCGTCATGACTTACGGTAGAGGGTTGCGACCAATCCATTATGACTACAGTTTAGGTGGTGAGTTAATCGATCGTGTCATCAACATAAAAGACTTGGGAGTGGCTTTCGACCGCTGTCTGACTTTTAGAGATCACGTTTTTACCCTTGCGAAGGAATCTTTCAGGCGGCTGGGATTTGTTTTGCGAAATACTCGTGACTTTCACAATCCAAATGTTGTTAGGCTTTTGTACACCGCTCTGGTTCGTAGCAAACTCGAGTCCAGTGCCTGTGTTTGGCACCCTTATGTCACGAGCCAAACTTTGATGCTGGAAAAGGTACAGAAAACTTTCTTAAGGTGCTTATTCCAAAGGTTATACCATTTCTTTCCCTTCATGTACCCTACCAACTATCTTTTAGGGACGTTGGGCTTTAACTCGTTGGAGGTGAGAAGAGGCCTTGATCAGCTCACGGTAGCCTGTAAGACCTTACGGGGACGTATCGACTGCCCAGGGCTCCATTGCCTTTTCTGCCGATTATTTGTGCCCGACAAATACATCGGGCACCGTCAGAGCCGCCGGCACAATCTGTTTGCGAAAATGCCATCCTAAACTGTAGCCAGAGCCGAATCCCCAGTCTGTCGTACTCTAAAGATGCTAAATGCCCTTCTGACTGCCAACCCTGAATGTGATGTGTTTGCGGATGAATGGAGTAAAATTATGCGTATGTCTTTTTTTCTTTTTTTTTTTTGAGGGTGGGAAATCATCAAATAACTTCTCCCGCTCTGGGAGCGGGAGGGTGTGTCAGACTCTTACTGACTAAAACCCACCCGTATTCCTTCCTGTTGCCTGTGTTGCGGGGGCCTCGGTGACCCATAAGTACCTTCCCGCGACCCCGGCAGGCATCGGCCCTAGTGGACCCCTACTATATGTGCTGACGAGATCTCTTTGAGGCGCGCGTGGAATACAACGCGCCGTCGACCCGGGCCTGGTCCTTACCGGACGGTGAGCTACCCATTGCTCACCGTCCGCAAGCCCGCGCCTACGGTGGCCGGAAATCCGCCCGGGATTCCCAACGCCCTGGGCGTCTCCTGCGGCGGCTAGGGTCGAGAGGGCGCGAAACTTGCCTTTCCCTCAACCGTCCCGCCTCCTCCTTCGCGAGCATTACTGCTTCGCAGAAGGAGGTGACGGCTGCCCATGCTCTCTCGCTCCGTACCATGGCCTGAACCAGGGCCGGACGCGAGAGGTCTCTGCCGCCGATCGTCTCCACGAGGACACGGTGGTGCTCTCTCCAAGCCGGGCAGACCTCCACCGTATGCTCCACCGTGTCCTCCGGGCGATCCACACAGTGGTGACACCCGGACGTTTCCTCCCGCCTTATCCGACACAGGAACCTCCCGAAGCTGCCGTGTCCGGTGAGGACCTGCGTCAGGCGGAAGGTGAGGACGCCGTGGCGCCTCTCCAGCCACTCCTCAAAGAGGGGACTTATCGCCGCAATCGTGGCATGCCCAGCACTGGGTTGCGACAACCGTACTTTCCATGACGCCATGAGATCCCGCCGGAGCTCCGTCCGCTGTGCCGCGATTTCTCGCGGCAGCGGAATAACGCCCCGGCGTTTCGCCTCCTCGCGCCACTCCCATACGTGCGCGAGGACTTTTGCCTCCAGATCCCATGGCGGCAATCCGGCAAGGAGGCTCGCTGCCTCGCAGGAGTGGCGCGTTCCGAGGACCATGAAAACACATGACCTCGGACTTGTGCAGGGCCACCTCGAGTCCCAATTGCCGGATCCTTTCGACGATTGTCGCAACCCCGCGTGCCGCTAATTCGGCCGCCGCCTGGTGCGACCTCCCCTGCGCCAGGACCAACGTTTCGTCAGCGTAGCACACTACGCTGACGCCGCTAGGGAGGTCGGCGCGCAGCACCCAGTCGTATCCGATGTCCCACAGATGCGGCCCCAGGACCGATCCCTGTGGGACACCGCACGACATCTCTTGCCGGTTCCACACTCCCTGGTGACCGGGGTAGATGACGGCCCTGTCCGTCAATTAGGCCTCGACCACACGACAGAGATAGGTCGGCATCCGGTGATACCGGAGTGCCTCCCTGATGCAACTCCAGGGCAGGGTATTGAAGGCATTGGCGATGTCTAGAGACACCGCCAAGACGACCCCACCCTGGGCAACAGCATTCCCCGTCGTCAGGGCTCGCACACGCATGATGGCGTCCACCGTAGAGCGCCCTCTGCGGAAACCAAACTGGCTCTCCGCCAAATCCGGCCCCACCCGCACCAGCTGGCCGACGAGGCGGTCTGCAATGACTCTTTCAAAGAGCTTGCCCACCTCGTCGAGCAGCACGATGGGCATGCGTATATGTCTGGTGTTCTGTGAGAGAAAGTATGCAAGGGAGTCCACTGTTCCATAATAGTTTTAAATTAAATTATTTACAACACAATTATTATTAATATATTAATAATTGTTTCTATGTTAATTAATGTAATTGGTGCTGTACCGTTTTAATTAACTATAAATAAATAAATCACACTAAATTATAACATTGGTAAATAATTATAGTTTCACGTACTGATACTCCGCTCATCTATTAACACCAAAAGGGCGTCACCGTCCGTATAGTGTAACTGAGACAACAGCACACCAGTAGAGAACCGTTTCTTTACTCGTGTGACATAACCGATGGCCCGCTGATGGCATGCTAAACCACTTCATCATGAGATCACCTTGAAATCGACACCGGTGGCACCACCATGTCACATAAGAGAGTACGAGCAGAAGGACCAAAGCACACTGGTCTTTGTTATATTTCGCGACGCACTAAACTAGCCTGCACGAGTGTTGATTCTTAAAAGTAAAGTATGGGAAATTAATTGTCAAGCAAATTGACTACTTCATTTTGCCATGATGAAGACATTTCATACAACTGTCAAGGAATGACACTAATTGCAATACGGACCATTTAAATTGGTATTCAATTTGTTTAATAATTAATTTCCCTGACTTTACTTATGCGTACGGTCCTGTCCAGAACACTCAACCCCGCTACCAACTTGCTGACTGACTCATATATTTACTGTGCTATGTATTTACTATGTGCTATGTATTTCAGAAGTATTTGTCACTAATTCGTGTCGAGGCGAAAGAAGACTTAGGTAAACTCTTTGTGTGTTAGCTTGTAAGTAGAGTTGAACTTCTGTATAATTTTTGTGGCAGGTGTTTTGTGTGTTAATATCATTGCATAATCCGATCACATGCATAATAACATTGCTGGTATTTTATGTGATGTTCGTTTTTAGGGTTCCGTACCCAAAGGGGACCCTATTACTAAGACTCCGCTGTCCGTCTGTCACCAGGCTGTATCTCATGAACCAAGATAGTTAAACAGATGAAATTTTCACAGATGATGTATTTCTGTTGCCGCTATAGCAAAAAATACTAAACAACAGAATAAAATAAATATTGAAGTGGGAAATACAACAGACATGATTTTTTTTCCGTTTTTATAGTGAATGGTACGGAACCCTTCGTGCGCGAGTCCGACTCGCACTTGGCCGGTTTTTTTTTATTTTGCTTTTATTGTTATATTATATTTATCCTTTATAGCGGACTTTTAAGTGGACCGGTAACCAAAATGCCTTTTGTTTGACGATACATTACAATGTATTTACTTTCATTTAAAATAATCAATAAATTACACATTTTATTTTATGTAGGTATTTGAATCGACGACGTGCAAGCTTTCAGTGAACATAAAATCCTGTACTCTCAAAAATACCAAACGTATTTTAAAAAAGATATTTTGAGTACAAAAAATAATTAATTTAATAAATGTTTATGGCATATAAGTTTACGTTTAAATCCGATAAGTAAACACAATAATAATATATTTACAATTTAAAGTTGAAAAATTAAATTGACCTCCACTGTTCTGAGGTCACGCGATATATAAAGCGGCCTATACACGATACTTTTATTTGCCAGAGAAAGATCCCAGCCTTTTAATGAGTGAGAGTTCTCTCTCGCATTTATTCAAGCCGTGCAAGTGCATCTTTTTCTTTCTATTTCATTAAGAAAAGGACAGAAGATAAATTTTAGTTTAGTCCTGTCAAATTAATCAGCGCTTGACGTAAATTGACATAATTTTAGTAGGCAAGTTTTTAATGACATCTAAACTTGTATGGAGTAGTGACAGGCGCTGATTAATTCGACAGGACTAAACTTAAATTTATCTTCTGTCCTTTTCTTAATGAAATAGAAAGAAAAAGATGCACTGAACTTAAATTTAGTTTAATTTGTGAACAAAGGAATCGGCACCAATAAGCAATTACAGCATTACTACATTTTTTTTCAACAATTTCTGGGACTGACATAATATATATATTTTGTTCACTAATTATTGAACAAAATATATATATTATGTATTATAAATGAGCTCAATTTCAATTAATCGCGTGGTGAATACGTGCCTTTATATTAACATTTAACGTAGGTGTATCTTTAATGACATTACCTTGGCTCGCGATCATTTGTTAGCGCTTACAAGAATATTATTATTGTTTCCCTTTGAACTGAAGAAGGTTTAATGATATCCTTGTGTATCCACCGATTGTATATGATTTTGTGTTTAAATAAATAAATATAGGATGATCGTGACAAAAGAACTTACTTAATCTCAATAAACGTCATTGCTAACTTGTCTCAATGTATTCAGATGCCAACAGAATATGGAGAACCCAATTTCCCCTAATGCCCCAGTAAATATTTCGTCGTAATACGTTTCGACATGTAAGTGCCATAGGGCAGTTATAAATCAGCTGATCCGATTCCTTTCAACCCCTTCCTGGAGAACATTTCAATACATTTTCACTAAACTAGCATTAGAGTGAAATCGGATCAAAAGGACATCTTCAAACTCCAAGCGCTGTAAATCGGTACATCTTTATTATTTCACAAGGTAGTGCGCACAGGACGCTATCCATCGATGCGTGAACGTATAAATTGTGAAGGCAAGCACGCTTGTCAGCGAGTAATGCATTGCAGGCAACGGAGGGAGCAGCCTTTTATTACGTTACGTTGGGGTACCTCGCATGAGTTATGATCCGACGGTATTTGCATTAATGAAGGGACCGCATGATTGGTTAGAAAGCGACAAACTTATGAAAGATGAAGTGAAAGAAAGAGATGGGAAATGGATAATGCATTTCGGTCTAACAAGAATTGGATCTTTATGCAAATGGCGGATATAGAGACAATATCCTCGACATAGTGATATTTCAATTTAGTTAAGGGTTCCGCCGGAACTTGACATGACAAGTATGTCTTTGTTTTAGCTTTAAGCGTCCAAGATTTCTTTAAGAGAGAGAGTGTAGGGGTCGGCTAGGGCCGATGCCTGCCGGGGTTGCGGGAAAGTTCGAAAGGGATACCGTGGCTTCTGGCAAAGTGTTGCTGTTGCTGCCAGAGGCCCGAACGGAAGCAACGGCGACGGAAGCAACACGGGTGGGTTTTAGTCAGTAAGAGTCACACCCTCCCACTCCGCCCAGAGCGGGCGAAGTTATTTGATCATTTCCCACCCAAAAAAAGGGGATGCTATGCAACTTGTACATTAGATGAAAATTTCGTGTAGATACTAATGATATTTAAGACACTAATATTTAAACCAACGGCGATGATCTTGAGGATATTTGCCTCTCTACTCTACATTTTGTCTGCGGTCTTTTATGGTTGTTCTTTTTTTCTTATTCCTTTGCATTATTATTAGTCATTGATTGTTAGGTACTTTGATTTATTTTAATATTTTTACCTTGTCAAACTTACTATGCCTAGATTATAATTATGTAAATGATGTGATCTCCTATAATTGGAACCGCACACTTGTACTTGGCCCTATTCTATGTAAACTTGCATGTAGTTATGTAGCCTCTGTTGGAGATCCAATAAATAAATAAATAAATAAATACATACAATGCCTAAGGCATTAAGTCCGCCTTTGTACTTAAAGGCTCCTACATACTGGCGCGACTTGTCGCGTGACGCGTCGCGACACAAAGGCACCGTTTGTAGCGCTACACGCGGTGTCTTTGTGTCGCGTAGCGTCGCGCGATAAGTCGCGCCAGTATGTAGGAGACTTAATTGTGTGCGAGAAGTTTAAATAAATAAATACATGCAAATGCGTCATCATCACTCATCAGCAATAACTATTAATTGAATGACCACAGTGATTAAATACTTACCACATACACACCCTCCCACATTCACGCACACTGTCATATTATACACAGAGAGAGGACACACGCACACTATCATATTATACACAGAGAGAGGACACACGCACACTATCATATTATACACAGAGAGAGGACACACGCACACTATCATATTATACACAGAGAGAAGACACACGCACACTATCATATTATACACAGAGAGAGGACACACGCACACTATCATATACACAGAGAGAGGACACACGCACACTATCATATTATACACAGAGAGAGGACACACGCACACTATCATATTATACACAGAGAGGACACACGCACACTATCATATTATACACAGAGAGAGGACACACGCACACTATCATATTATACACAGAGAGAGGACACACGCACACTATCATATACACAGAGAGAGGACACACGCACACTATCATATTATACACAGAGAGAGGACACACGCACACTATCATATTATACACAGAGAGAGGACACACGCACTCTATCATATTATACACAGAGAGAGGACACACGCACACTATCCCGATTTTCCTTTACTTTTGGTTTTAATTTTGTTTATAACTTTAATTACGATTTTTTATTTTTGGAAAATTCTGCCTTTAAAATTCTGCTTTTGTATCGAAATAATATACAAAATGTAAATGTGTCTCTACTTGATGGCTATCTTTTTAAGTGTTTATTATTTTAGGGGTTTGGTGCCAATAGCCGAAATACAGTCTTTCGCCTAGTTCGGCTACAGATGTCTAATGCATTTGTAACAAGAAAACATGGCCTATAAGACATCTGTGTCATTGTAAACAATTATTGAAAATTAAAATAAATAAACAACTAAAGCTAGTTAATAAAAATCTAATGAACCAGATAAAAAGAAAAATTAAAATCAGCTGCATTCTTGTAAGACTGCCGTATACATGCCTACCGCTAATTCACAAGATTAATACAGACGATGACTCTACAAAAATACGACATTGTTTTTAAGATTACAAGAGGAAACAAACATCGCTGACCCGCTCAAACTTTCGCTTGCCGAGCTACAATATAATCCGCTTACTTTTCTTACAAAACTGAACTACATACATAAGCTACTTTTAAGGACAAAGATTGCTACCACTTTGTCCATATTTCGCGAAATAGGAGCCCAACAAACAAGTCGTCGATTGTGTAAGCAATTGTTTTGTTTATTGTTATACAATAGTAAATATACACTGGTGCCGTCTCTCTCCCTCTTATGGCGGTAATCGAGGCTCACTGTGGTATATTTAGACTTGTTTGTAATTATGAAAATAAGCTCGTTTTCCTTGGTAACAGTTATAGTGCGTGGAGTAAACAGGTTTGACCTAGTAGCTAACAATATTGATTTGATTAGCTTCGAGTTTGTAGCTATTCGATTTAGTATGAAAGTTTTTGTTAGAAGATTTTTTCAATTATTATAATTGTCACTATATAAGAGGAAGAAGGATATATAAGAGGTATAAAAGTGTATCTTTACGTTAATTTGCTAAGTAGAGCTTCGTCAAGATAGCCTTTCGTAAAAATGGCAGACGATTTACAGCTCTAAGTTACTTTCTCGTATTTTAAGTTATCTCATTTTCTTTAAAATTTAAGTAAACACAAATCAAGTTCTATTTACACAAGTGCTTTAATGAACTAATCTTTAAGTTAACCAAAATCAAAAAATCAATCCGAAACTCCACCATAATTATGTTTAACCGGAACAAGCAAATAGATTCGATTTCCCCAACCTCCTCCACTTACGTTTCCAATTAATTATTAAGTAATCCCCGAAGTGGTGTACAAACAGCGTTCCGCTTGTCCCCTTTCTGCCCGGGTTCCTCAAAAACGCAGTAACCTTGTGATATTTTATAAGTATTGGTCGGGGTCGTCCGCAAGAGACAATCTCGCTAAGTGCCCCTTGTTGGAGCTACGAATGGTTTCGATCTACGGACGACGACGGATAGTAATGCGTAACGGACGGTTCTGCGAAGGTACCGGGATGTTTGCTGAAGATATAAGTAAGTTTGGATGTTCGGCGGAATTACATTTTCGGATCAAAGGAGTAGCGAAGCGTTTTGGGGTGTATGTCTACTGATCACGAGTGAGTGTCAGAGAGTGTCAACGGGAGTGTCGCGAGTATCAGCGAGGGTGTCACGAAAGTCAGATGAGAGTGTTGGTCAGTCAGTGTCAGCATAACTGTCATGTGTGTCAAGTGTCTCGTCATGCCTAGAGTTTCATGAGTGTCAGACGAATCTTCACAACTAATCTGATAATAATAAACTAAGTAATAATCTTTTAAATAAGTGTTTATACAAACATGACCATACACAAGGAAATCGGCCCAGGCTGCAATAGGTACCTACAGTCAACTGCGCGTGGATGGTAACAATTTGACATTAACGACACTTTTATTTTGTAGCAGGAAGGTCGCTCTTCGTAATGGTTCGTGTGGTTGATACTGTTGACAGTCACGGAAGAGACGGCGTAGCAACAAACTTAGTCTGCGGCAGTATGTGATAGAGCACTTACTTCCTGAAATACCATATACATATAAACTAGTTTTATATAAATAGAACTGGTTGATTTCTGAATTTAATTTTATCCTGTATGATATGGTATGAAGAGATTTTTGTACAAGTTTGCTTTTTTGTTTGTATTTGTGTGGAAATCTTGGAAACAGCTGGACTTGTTCAATGAAAATTAATGCAAAGGATTTTTTTTTTACAAAGCTATCTAAGGCTAAGTAACATCTAGTAGTAGTTACTGCAAAAGTATTTTTTCCATATATTTCAAAGACCCATATAAATACCTATTTGATATAACAATATGAAACAATTGTTAAGCAACTAAAATAATTAGAAAAATTTCACGTTATACTTTATAATAAAACATTTCAGTAAACTGGACAATTACAGTACACAGGCGTAACAAGAGAATTTAATTAAAAAAAAAAACAAAAAAAGTAGGTCAGTATGAAATTACCTCATATTGTTTTCGTAAATGAATTCAACAAGATAAGCGTTAAAAACAGCTAAAAACTGTACAATTAACTAAACTGATTAAATCATGACTTCCGGTGCACGGTTGGTGGATAACACCATCAATTGAACAGACCAATTTAATAAGGTTAGTTACTAACGCCCGACAAAAGTCAGTAGACTTTTTATTTTTGAACACCCATTTAGTTCCGTAATTTTGTTTGTAAGGTTTCCACAGACTTAGGTACTTTGCTGTGTTGCTGAAATATGAAAATAAATAATGAAAAATTAATTGATAAGTTAAATCGCGCGTTAAGTCTTAGATATACCTTAGGTAACCTTAAAAAAATAAGCAAATTCAGCTACCTAGCCGATTTCTTGCATCTCGATGTTTTTTTTCTTGAAAGGAGCACGCTGGCAAACTTTTCAAATCAGTAGCCATTTATTATATTTTGCAAATGAATCGTATCGTCTGTGGGGGCCTAATGGTTGAACTAAATTATAAACAATATTAATATTAGCAACGTGATAAAGCCGGGAACTATAATGTTATTATAATAGTGTGTAGTTAATTAATTTATTTTGTTAGATCGTGTGTGTGCGTGTGTTTCCTGCGAGCAGTAAGTACCTACCTAACTAGCGACCTAGTGCGACAGTAAACAACGTTTATGTTACTATTTATGTCGGCTTGTTTGTTCTTAATTGTGTAATTAAAGGAGATAATGCGATGGTTTGTTGTTTTGTTATTAATTTTATCTAAACAGCCCTTCACCACGAGATGTCCACCCTGTAAAAGCAGCATCAGTTGTTAACTAGCTTTTGGCCGCGGCTTCGCCCACGTGGAGGTCGGAAATTATCCCAAGGGATCGTAGTACCGGGTTAAAAAGTATCTCTGTGTTAATACAAGTTATAAACGTCAGTTCAGTCGGTTTTGCGTGATTGCGTAAAAACCACCAAATATATATACCAGTCAAAACAAAATAAGGGCCCTTAGCTATTTAAGGTGTACCATGAAAATTATTAAATTATTAATTGTTTAGTTTTAGTAAACATAAAATAATGTTATTGTTTACCGTTTAGGCTAGTAACTGTTTAAATAAATTATCAATAAACATGTTTGTTTGACTTCAAATAAAAAATGACAATTTAAGATAAAAAACACAAACAACTAAAAGTCACTAAAAATTAAAAAAATCTTCTCATTGTAATTCTTTTTTTGTTTTTCAATAACGCGTAAGCTAATAGTTAAAAGTAGCTATGCACTCTTGAAGCCTGGAATGCTTGCTCTCGATCAAATGCCTCACGGTTTCAGCTGGAATCTCTTCCCAGGCAATTTTGAAAGCGTCAATCAGTTGCTGCTGGTGGCAGACCTCTTGCTCACTCTCTCTAACCCTTTGTGTCAATTGATCCCACATGTGCTCGATTGGATTCCAGTCTGGACTGTTTGCTGGCCATGGTAAAACTTAAATATGAGAGTCTTCCAGCACAGACTGGGTCGCTTGAGCTGTGTGTGCCCGTGCATTGTCCTGTATCAAGACGAACCCAGGACCCATTGCTGTGCAAATAAAATCACATGACGCCTGATGACTTCCTCAATGTAACGCTGAGCAGTTACGGAACCCTCATTTAAAGTAGCGAGCTCAGTTTTGCCGTGTAAGCCCAAACCCACCCCAAATTATTACGTTGGGACCATCGAAACGGTCAACTTCAAGTATGCTGGCTTCCGAAAATCATTCGCCGCGTCGTCTCCACACCCTACTGCGTCGATCGTCATTAAAAATGTTTACTTTGCACTCGTCTGTGAAAAGCACTATGCCCCACTGATGGATGCCCCAGTCCAAGTATTGAAGGGAGAAATTTAAACGATTGGCACGTTGAGCGAACAACTCGTCGTTTTGAAGTTTGCTGGTCTTCGTGCAATCGATTCCGGATAGTTGGGTCACTGACACGAGTACCCGTTGCTGTGCGTTCTCGGGGGCACTTAGCCGGATGTAACCGATTCTCGTGAACTATATCCGAACCGTTGTTATTTCTGCAATACAATATTATTATTTGTATTTATCAATATATGTGGCGGTGTCGCGGTAATTACAGTACAAAATAATGAAGAATACAGTGCTGCAGATATTGTAATAACTGTGTAAAATATCGTTAGTGTCACAAAAAGGTCACTTTATCACTTCCTGTAGGCAGCGGTGGCGTACCTAGGTAATCTTATCAACATTTTGGTAATGCTGAATATAGGCTTCTTGACACACAAGTTTTTTAGGCTACAGGTTGCGAGTTTAGAACTGGGAAAAGTACCAAGATGTTTGCCGATGCTTGACGAAAAACTCATAGTGCCTGTAAGTTAACCGTGTCGGGGTTAAAGTAACATCCGTTACTTTTACCCCGACACGAACTATTACTAAAGTCGAATTATTAATTCATTGGAACATCCTGACATGTGCTAGCTGTCACTTTGTGTAATAAAATGGTCATATTTATTGTAATGGTGATCGTTTAGTTTAATCGATTTACATATGTGTAGAACACAATAAATACTACCATTTCATTACACTAAGTGACAGCTATCACATGCATGTCAGATTACTCCCGTGAATGAATAATTCGACTAAGTACTTGCCTGTAGACATTCGTAAAGTGATATGATGACTCTTTTCACAAACAGCAATTCCAATCCAATTTGCAGCATTTTTTTGTTTCAAAGTACAATCGCCAGCACATTACCGAGGCCCCTGGCAACACAGGCAATAGAAAGGAATACGAAACGGGTGGGTTTTAGTCAGCGGCTTATATAATTTTTTTATTGTTTTTTTTCTTGTTAATCTTTTTATTACGGACGCTTTTACGTTTTGCATTGTTCTCACATGTATAATTTCAAAATGAATGATGTAAACAATATTTTGTAACCATAATACGTTGATATAAAAGAGTGTCCGTGGAGTTTCTTGCCCGTTTTTCTCCATAGGTACCTACTACGCTTTGGAATAGGCAACTAGCTTCATATTTCTTAGTGACCGACCGACCCCTTGACAATTCAAAAGTGCCTGTAAATTGGTTTATTTGAAATAAATGCTTTGAGTTTGAGTTAAGAGTCTGACACACCCTCCCGGCCCGCCCAGAACAGGAGAAGTTATTTGATGATTTCCCATCCAAAAAAAAAGCACATCAAGTTACCACAAACTGTCAAATTTCTCCAAATGATTTTAAACCTTAAAATGTTGTTGAAAATCAAATGAGAAAAATTACACAGTTTGAGGAAAGTTGATGTGCCGACTGTACGTAACCACCATTAACCACATCGACACACAAAAGAGTACTATTTAGTCTGTGCTCAAGTGCAATGAATGTATATCACCGAATAACCGACAGCATGCGATTACGCTGGCAGATGTCACCGTGCCTAACGACTGACATTCACTTGTCACTTACACAACACTATTTTGTATGCAGTTTGGCAAACACTCAGTTTTTTATTGAATTATTTCACGAACATCATAAATTATATTATGCAAGGTTTTAGGAATTAATAGAAGGAACTTATGATTTCTTTTTTTCTATTTGTAATTATATATCTTTCCAGGTGATTGAGGATAATGAAGTCAACTTGGAGCAATCATTATGCCTATACAAAAGCGGGATGTTTTAAGAATAATTTAAAAGTTAAAATATGACTGGAGGGTGGAGACGTACGTAATAATTCCATAAGTTTCGGTTACGTGTGGTTAATAAGGATAAATTTGACAAAGAAAGGTTAGAGATAAAGACGTGGATTGACATTAGTAGAAATAATGAAATATTGAGTCGTTTGTTTGAGAAATACTCCTACTTACTGCAAAATTGCATTGTGATGTACACCGAAGATAAGAGAGACCTTAAACAATGAGTTTATCACTCGGATTAATATAAGAGATTAATATAAGCAATAGGGCTTCCCTAACATTCAATGACATAAATATATAGTGCGTTTATTAGGTTCTACCTGAAGAAGTGATCATACGATAAGATTCTTGATTGAAAACTCACTCTAAAGATTCATATTTAGTGACGTAAAACGGGTTTTCCATTGTCATAGTTTTATCGCATATGTAAGAGCACTAAAACCTTTCTCCGAGTACATAAATATTCCGTGCAATGCCGAGTGGCGACGCTAGTGTTACGAACGCAAGTTATTGACTTGCCACAACAGGCGTGCTCACGCGCACGTACGCGATAATTACCCTCAAGCCCCTCCCACTTGCTAGGTGACACGTTCCGGGTTCGAGTCTGGATGCTGAGATGAGATGAGCAAGTAGTAAAGAATATAAAAAGCAAGTAGGAAATTAAAAAAGTACGACATTATATTATAAGGAACTGTTCCATTCGCCAAACGATTCCAGCATTAAGTTTTGAAGGTTGGAATGCGTATTTCCAATTCAGGAGTAATTATCGTAAAAGAAATGCCTGCTCTCATTGGAGCTGAACTTCAGGACTGAATAACTTATAATCAGATTTAATCATTCACACTGCTTCGATTCGTGTTATGTTGACTGTGTTCCTTTATTGTACACACGCGATCACAATTGCTTGTTGTTGACTACCGGAGGCATCATCGTCACGATAACATTCGAAAGGTGTCAACGGGTGGACATAGGCCTTTCCGAGGAATCCCACGACGATCGCTCCGGCGCTGGACGCATCCAAAGGATCCTGAAAAGAAAAATGAAATATAGGATGCTGTTCCATCCTCATGATAACCCGTGGGTTATCATGAGGATGGAACAGCATCCTATACTTCGTGGTATATTACGTGGTTACCGTGGTAAGAATTGTGTTTTCTGATGATAACCACGTGAAGGAAAGCAGTTAAACCACTGCTTCTAATTACTATGCAATGTGCTCATCGTAGGCGTTACACACAACACTAAAGTAATAAATGGCCTACCCATAAAATATGCCAGTATTACACACCACACATTACAATAGGGAAGTGCCTATAACACGAGATGTAACACAATTTGGCTTTCGGCCAAACGCATTCGTCCTCGGCCTCATGCATTTTAAAGTTATATTGAACTACATATAATTACCTAATCCCTAAGGCGATCGACATCCTCGGGGTGTATAGTAAAGATGGGCGTGCCTCAAGGTGCACTTCTTGGCCCTTTCCTATTTCTAGTTTATATTAATGATTCCTTACATGGCTACCAAATCGGATATAATTCTATTCGCTAATTCGAATTATGTTTAAAATGTTTAACACATACTTCTAAAATGTATGATAGAGACATAAAAGCGAGATAAAAGCGGCCGTCAGTCCTGGCAAGGTTTCAATTTTTAACTCAGTTTTTAGCGCAGTCTTAGCTCAGTTTTAATTTAGTTTTTTATTAAGTCTGTTTAAGCTCAATTTTAAGTCGGATGAAGTTCGGTCTTAATATTATGTTAGTATTATCTGAATCTACTAAATACAGTGAAGAGATATGTTATTTTTTTTTTAATCTCCACAACTATTGTGTTTGTGTGTGTGAATTCTGTGACCCATTCCTTCCACTGCATCCGCCCGTTTCGCCTACGTCTGCGGGAGGCCTTTGATGTTGGGGGCACCCTGCTGCGTGGCGTGCTGCGTGGCCGCAGCCGGCCACTCCTGAGCAGAGAGGTCTCTGACGCTGGGGCACTTTTCCCACATGCCGTAGGAGGCCAGTACACTGCTCCTGCTCAGCGTGAGGCGCTGCAAAGTGCCTCCGCTGTCCAATAGGCGTAACGTAAGACAACGCCGCCTTCTTCTCTGACCACTCCCGGACAGAGAAGTCTCTGACATCAGGACATCAGGGCATTACCCTCGCGTGGTGACAGACACCAACGCGGCTCTCCTGTTAGCGTGAAGCGTTATAAAGCGCTATTTACGAAACCTCCTATTTACGAATACTCCTAAAAACTTTTCCTCTTCAGGACAGGGATGTTGACAACACAAAAGTCCTCCTGAACCTGTTCGGCGTAAGACACTGCAGCCCCGTCATCGTCCTGCTCCACTACTGCCAGCTGCTCCATTTTCCTGACTCCGAGCGTCCCCAGCATGATGCTGCCTGTTTCTACAAAAAATAGACCAGCACTTTCTATACAAAGTGACATTTCGTTTCTCCATTTTTGACATCCCACCATAGAAATCCTTCTACAATCTGTCATTTTGTCTTTCGTTTCTAATCTAACGATCTTTGTCTAGGTTCTTTTTTATGTAGACTATTTCAGAATAATGTTTTCTATCCCGAACTGTCAAAATCACACTGACAACTGACGGTTGTCTAAGGAAGTGAAGAGAATTTGATTTTGTAATCGCCATGCTAATGACAGTAGAAAACTTTCTACTTCACGGCCACAAGGTATATACGGTGTTCTACAAAATTATGATTTGATCATGACAGGAGAGCGTTTTGAATGCAAAACTGTGATAATTAATAAAATAACAAAGATATCTCCTCCTGGTTACATCGTTAAGGGCATTACCAGAGAAAATGGTTAAGGCCAATATTACTGTAATATTTTTTTTTCCAAAATACGGTACTTCGACACTTTGCGAAAAATTAAAATACGTCCTGTGACAAAACAAAGAATTCTGAGTCGAATTATGTAAAAGAGTGAATTTCGAAAAAAGTGCAGTTGACTTTTTCTAGTTTGCTGCCGTTGTACTGTCTACACGGAAAGTCATTTTTGTCTATTCTTCCGTCGACGTTTATTTATTTATTTAACAGTTTATGTAGGTACACACATATAAACAGACAAGAAGAAAGGAATAGAAAAATACGTGCAAAGGGACGTTATGTCGGTGCTCGTGCTAAGTCTGCTGAAGCATATCTATTTCTATCGCATCTATATTATTTTCAAAACATGTGACTTACAACTAGGTCTCCGGATAATTGTAACGTTTTTTTATGATGTCGTTTTGGGCATCAAATGAAAGGGTAAGTTACAAAGTACATTTCAAAAATGTATATATTGTTAGCTGTTGCTCGCGGGTTTGTTTGCCCACATCCGAGAATTGGGAATAATTTCTAAAATCACGTCTCAGATGTGAGCCAAACATATTTTCTCTCCCAACCTACCCAAAATACATATTTTATACTTTATCACGAAATTGTAGCCCCAAAATAATTTAAATAAAAGCAAGTTCAAAAAAAAACTCGACTAATGAAAAATTTCGATCACAAAGTATGAAAATGGAAAATATTCTCATCTGAAATTGTTGTGTAAAAACTATTCAATTTTAATCATCTATTTTATAAACAACTTACGAGTACTTGTATTATATTTGTTAACGGGTAAGTTGTTTATTTAATACTAATAGGCTTCATATTGCATACTTTTTTTAAATTCATACTGATATCATACATTTTGAGCGTGATTTCTCAGTAGTCGGGATTTAGTTTTTGAACTTACTTTTTTTGTTTCTTTGTTCAGTGAAGCCGTAGAACAGTTTTTAAGGGAGTATTTTAGGACGGCTTGTGTTTTATTGTTCGGAGAATAGCCGTAAAACGATACTGTGTTTGTTTAGGCTAATTATTACGTGGTTTAAGTGGTAAGAGGATCTGAGTAGGTATTTATACTTTTTATCTGTTTTCGTGAGTTTTCTAACCAGTCTTAAGTGGTGCCGTAACAGGATTAAAATGTTTGTAATTCAACAATTTATAAATATACTGGTATCTTACACTTTTTAAAGGCCGAGAAACCAGAATAAAACCAGAATTTTCCGACTACTCTTCTATTCAGATTCATTCTGTTGCCTTTCCATCTCATCTCTTCTAATATTTATCTTACTTTTTGCACGTTTTCCCACACAAATCACACATGCATCGTGCGTGCATAATTAAACACGTGTCTCATACACACGATCTTCCGATCTCCTACTTCACTAAAACGCCTGAAACTGAACCTATGACGTCAACCTGACATTTTTAGTGTATCTAAGTACATTGGCACTTCGCAGGCACAATTTATGTCCTAAGACTTGTTTTTATAATTCCTAGAAATTGAGCAAAAACAAACAAATGACGCAATTGTTTTTATTAAACGATTTGGATGCGAAAGTGAATTGTTTACGTGAAATGTCATGTCTAACATTGTTTTACATCTTGTGTGGGAGGACTGTATCGTTCGGAGTGCATTTCTTGAAAATAGACTAAGTATTTTTTGAATATTTGTTTGCTTCTTATGTTTCACTTCCTAATAATTGTCATAACGAATCTTGGCGACTGCCAACTAATCAGATGGATTCGAGATCAGCTGTTACCAAAATGCGTATAACTTTTTTGTATTGTGACACCGGGTCGCACTATCGCATTTTCAAGCGATGTAGTTGCGTGTGGAGTCGCAAATTGTAATTTGTAAGAGTATTAGAGTACCCATAAACGAAAGTAAATTGAACACAATGTTATGACTATGTTAGAATTATAGATCTGAATGTCGAAGTAAAGTGATTATTTAAGTATTGTTCTCATTTAAGTTAAATGTAAAGTAGAAATGAAATGAAATTGTTTATTCTGTAAATAGGATATCGGAATCACTTTTACACGTCATATTAAAAAAAAAAATTATAAATAAGCTAGATGGAGTCGACATTTCCTATCTGATTACCCCTGAGAAGAAATGGCGAAACAAACTCAAGGGTCAAAGTCTCTTTTAAAGTCCAGATATAATGGGTCCGGACCCGTGCTTCACCAAGGTTCTCCACCTCGATGAAGCATGGGGGGACCTATAAGGTCCAGTGCTCCAATTAATGTGAGATCATGTGAGAAACATGTAGATCCATGTCTGAAATGGTATTTTGAGGAAAGAACCACACAAATTTGAGTGGACCTGTCCAGTCAGTGCAAGCATTTGTCAGTTATCGTGTAGCTCAACTCAGGACTTAAGGAGCTCAACGACTCGACGAAGAATACCAAAGAAAGGACAATTGGGTTGGCCGCATAAAGAACTCAAAATGCCAGACCATCATTAAAACTAAGAGAAAAAAAAACAACAAGAAATAAATAAAAATGACCCACATAGTGCTCACATTCACAATAATTAAAGTAATATAATACTTTTAAGACTTACTAGACTTACTTTTTTTTTTATTCATGTGATTTTGTCTATAATATTCAGCAATGTCAGTATGTATATAAAATTGTATATAATGATGATTTTGTATAATAAGTAAGATGTCAAGTTTTACGGCTTTATCGCAAGGCTTTAGCAGAGCGAGCAGCTCAATCCCAAAGAAGTTTGTTGTAAAACCGTATTAATTGATCCATGAACGAGTTACCTACTCTGTGGAAGTGATTGAAATGTGCAGCAAGATTGTGTTTATTCCTGTTATTTAAACTATCAATATTCTGGCACTTAAAATATGAACATTGACATTTTCTTAAAATTACACAAAATAGAATCACGGAAGAATGGCAGTTTTGGTGTTGCTTAATTTTAGAAGCGCTTGTTAGATTGTTCATATTTATAGGAAAACAACTGGTGTTTATTGATGTTGTAAAACAATAACAGATTAAGAACTTAGTAAATAGCAACTTGACAACGTCAGCTGTCATAAGACAGGTAACGTTGACGTAAGGTTACGTTTCATTTCAACATTATTTATTAATTCTATTCTTAGTGCAAATTAATGTTTTGAGAAATAAGAGTTTTAATTTAATACAAATGTAATCATCACTTCCTGAATTCATATTTAACAAACAGATAATTTATGTTAACAGTCAAGTCTTTTAAAGTCACAATAAAGATATTGCGACTTAAAAGACTGGATTCCGAACGAAAGTCATGATTTGCGGTTTTACCTACTCAAAACGAATGTTTATTAATTTTGACATTACAAATTGATAACATACTATTGAATAGTATGATAGATTATTATTATTTAGATTTAACATTGCAATTTCTAAGTACCAAGTTGTTTCTTAAGATTCTCAGACCTTTCGAGTGAAGTTGATATTCTATCAACTTTACAATAAGGTATCAAGGAAACACTTAATAAATTCCTAAATTATCTTTTTAAGTTTTAAAACAGTTCCACTTTATAAGATTTGTTTATTATCACTTATATAAGAAATTATCCAGCCAAAACTGTATGACGCTCTGTGATTGGTGGATAATAATATCTTAATATATGTTACTTATACATTATAAATGAACACTAGCTATATTGCTAAACTGTCTCATTAAGTTTTAAAGTAATCTCACCACATAAGTTTTGTTCATTAATAGCTATGTTAATAGATATTCATCCAAAACTTTATGACGCTCTGTGATTGGTCGAAAACGGCGGGAAAGGTTTGAAATTGGTAAAAACTATAAAAGGGCTTGTAACCTAGTTTGGGGGGAATCCTTTATGCTAGCTGTCGAACGATAAAGGCCTTCGGGTGTCTGTCGTAATATTAAGCTGCTAAGGAGATCCACCGCTACTAGGAGATAGTATACTGTAAAGTGGAAACTCTGGCCGGTAAGCCCAAAAAGTTGGTACGCGGTAACGCGGAAGCTCTGGCCAAATATCATCCAGGGACTCTTGATACAACTATTGTGACAAATGTACTACCTATAATGTTCATGTAAGTTAATTAATCATATTCTTGAATGTTGCTGTTAGCTATGTTTTCCTATATGTGTTATATGCCTATTCCTATGTGCCTTATGTGTTAAATCGAATTAAGAATATTCGTGTTCTGTTTCATTCCGTTGATAAATATCCATGGCTTTGAGAAATAGTCCAAGAGAATAATGTGATAAAATAATGTATACTCATTTTAAAATGTGTTGATAAAATACTATAAAACAAGCTGCCATGGAGTTTCTTCTCCTTCTTCTTCATGATGACCTAGTTTTGGAACGAACAAGTAGTTTTCTCTTTAACGTATTTAACGGACAAGCCTAATTTAAATAAATGCCTACTCTTGTCTTTCTGTGCTTTTCTTCATGAAATCCTTTCCCTACACACTATATTCGTAGATATTTCATACACAGTAAATAACTAGTAACCATTCTGACACTCAGCTTGCTTATTATGTGGGTATCATTACCTATACATACAGTCCTCTTACTCATAATCTGACACGCTCATGAATGAAAGTATGTACATTATATAAAACAATAAAAAACGCGAATGCATACGAAGTAAAGCTTTACTTCGTATGCATTCGCGTTTTTTTTATTAGGATGCACGAAGAAAAAAAAGGAACAGATATTTTATTAAATCTGAATATCAAAACGAAATTATTTGCAATATCTGAACGCAGAACTCGGGATGATAGCAATGGAGTTACCATATTCACCAGCATATGGCATTTCTATATCTATAATATATGGTAGTTAATGGATATGCAGGATTTTGGTGGGAGTGGTTTCATCGTATAAACTATTAGCAGGTTTTTGCTATCTCGTTTTTTTAGAGACAGCCGAACCGCGTGCACAGTGAAGGAGTAGGAGTAAAAGTCGGTAGAGTGGGGAGGGGAATTAAGGAGATTTCTAAGATGCGACCTGCAAGGTGCATCAGAAGGACGGGCGTAGGAAAAACGTTGTCGTAGTTCGTAGTGCTCTTGGGAGCATCACCTATATACGAATTTACGAACTTAAATGACCCTAAGGTCAATGACCTTGACCTCAAGGTCACTAACCATGAAAACTGACCCGTTATTGCTCCTGAGGATCGCGAATCTTGACTTTTGGAATTTTGACCTTGACCTCAAGGTTCCTGAGGTCAACGTCAATGCTGTTAATAAGGTGTCCCATGGTGTTCCCCACCTTACTACTCCCACATCCCCCCAGGTCCCGAAGACTTGATTAGGCGATGGTTTTTGGTGAGACTTTTTTTCATAGATTTTCAGTTTATAGTTTTGTATCCACTGACCCGAATGTCTCCCATAAAAGTCTTCAGGTTTCAAAAGGATAGCACATAGTCTCAACGAAATACCTATCGAGTTTCCGTTTTTTTTTAGAGAGGTCTTTTCCACAGTTTTCGTCTTTTAATATCTTTGGCAATTACAAACCCCGTATTTTTGCAGTCAACCGCTTCGCAACGGCGCATATTACTTAATTATGCGTAAAAGAAGTAGCTTGTTTACAAAAAATGTGTGGATAGTGACAGCTAGCTGCCGAATTCTTAGAGGTTGGATAGCAGCAACATCTGAAGTGAGCAAGTGGCAGTTTTTATCCTCATTCCCTTTAACCGGATATGAGAATGCAGCTGTCTTGTCATCTAGTGATATCCTTAACGTGTATGTACAACATACAGCTTAAAAACAGTCGACAGGTGTCGTGGGACATCCGGTTGGAACGAAGTTCCTTTCGCTTTTGCACACTTGGCGAATAAACCGAAAAAAAAATGTAACATTTTGACCGTCACGATACTTTTTTTGTTCTATGTCTCATTCGCCAAGTGTGCAAAGTATAACGTGCGATAAGGAACTGTGGGGAAATACTTTTCCAATGAAAATGATGTGCCAGGAGAGGACAGTTACCACAAGACAATAAATTTGCTGTAAATAGCGTATTAATTTAACCAACCAACATTTATTTGTAAACATCAATAGGTGGCAAGCATACTGTCTTACCTCAATGACAATCGGTTTGTCTAGCACTAAAACAATAACGCAAGTTATTCAGGTTAAAGCCAACATAAACACTCGAGTGGGAGGATCAATGCATCGTGTATCATATCTCACCATCTTTACGGTGAATTATGATCATATTGATCAAACAATATTATCTGATGGATCACAGTATTGTTCATAAATTGTGCAGATTTAACCAATCCGCTTTGTTTATTGATAAATAAATTAAAGGTTTTGGTGGCTGTTTAGGCTCAATGAAACGTGTTATGGTGGAAAACTGTGTAATTAATGTTATTGCAGTGTTTGAGGATCTATTGAACGTTGGCCCAAAAATATTTTATTTAATTAATGCCTTCTGGTAGTTCTCATATCGTTATTTGACGCCAGACGTCAGGCGAAAATAAATAATAATTTTATGTCTTTAAATTACCTTAGTGTTAGGATAGTAATTACCTTGTGTGTAGGATATTATTATTGTTTTTATTCAGTCTGTAAGTAGATTATTTCTAATGTATCTTTGATAAATAAATGCCACCTGGTTTTACTTCGAAAACAGAAATCTACGAGTATGTCTGTTCAAATATGCTGTGTATTTCGTCCTGAAGCTACTGATGAAATGCCAGAATATAGAAGGAATAATAATAAAAGTGGCATCTTTTTTAATGAGGTATAATATTTTACCTTTATAATAATGTCTTCCGATGTACAGGTAATCATCATATTATTATTCCTGAAGATAGCAAAATGTTAAATAAATCATAAGCAAATAGATACCTATTTCTGGTTTGAAGGCAACAATACTGGAAACTCGTGACTCACCATAGCATATTACAAAAATCACTTACTATAATAAAATATTACATTTTTGTTCTAGAATAACATAGAAATATGGCAATGCAGGTCATAAAATGGAGGCGTGACGTACATCAAACTGCTGTAAACACCAACGCTGACCTACCACAATAACTGCACCATAAAATACAAAACTATGAAACAATGTGCAACTACGAAGGCGGAAGTTTCATATACATAATGCTACTATGTAGCTGATGTGTTATTATATAAATACTAAGAAGTTACGTGATACTTCAGGGGCTAAAATCACTAAACTATATTTTTAAACTGGTGAGTTCCAGTCCCTGAAATCTACAGGAGACGGAGTCTGTTGTGTAACTAGACTCTCTCCTTTGCACAAGAACAATGCAGAATGTGCTATTGTAATGCTCTAGGTCCCGGCTGTCATGTAGATCTTTGACGATCGTCACGGGTAGTCAGAAGCCCGAAAGTTTGACAACTATTCTTACCAAGGATTGGCTATCTGACCTCCATAATACAGTTTATCATCTGGCTGCTTAGTTGCAAACAATTGTATAATCAACCCATTAATGGGTTGTGGAGGTCAGATAGGCAGTCCGTGGTAAGACTGGTTGTCAGCCTGCAGACTACCCGTGCAGTCGCTACAAGTCAAATACTGATATTTGGCTTTCAACCGGTAACACTAACAGCCGACCTCAACGTAGTTGGAAAAATGCTTGGCAGATGAGGATGATGACTAGTGACAACAGACATTAGTCCTTTTTAATCCTCTCAAAAGTACTCCAAGTATAAAGATTTCCACACCTTGAAGACTGACTTTGAGTGTGTTTTTGATTACAGCAGGGAGGAGACATGTTTGGCTCCGCCGAAGTAAACAGCACTTAAACCAAAGGCTGACCTACCGCAACCTATTTCTATGTGCTTGCTCATTAATTGTTTCAAAACAATATTCTACTGCGGCGGAGGAAGGTGTGAGTAAATGCTCGTAAACTACAATGTACGTAAGTTACGATAACTATTATTGTTTGTGTACATACCTACCCAAGTGTTTACTGATACGACTGTTGCAGTTGCTAAGGGAAATCGTTTAAAAGATCTACTTTAGATTTAGGCCGTAGGTAGGTATGTATACGTTAAGAGAAACAGGACATCACTGCCACTCAACAATCAAAATTATTTTTCAACAACTCCCAATTTTCTTACTGGAAACCCAAATTAAACTTTGTCTAACTGAATAATGTCATCTGAAACCTAACAATAGTTAACAAACACCTAAACAAATTGGGTGATTAAAAATAATCTCTTTCAGGCACTTGCTAATTAGACTGAGCCAAACTGCAATGGCTTAGGTATGAACAATCAAGTATTGGTGTCAATTGAATAGATAAATTCCAATTATCTCCATCAATATAATGGTATCAACCCTGAAAAGGTGCTAATCATGGTCCTAGGGAAAATTTTGTCAGACCGGGAAGCATGAAGATCTGCGTAGGTACTCCAGCGCTCCGGCCAAGGGTAGTTGAAGAACACCATGTCGTGTTAGTCAGTAAGAGTCTCACAGACCCCTACACGTGCCCTTGGCGGAGGAAATCCATGAGGATTTCCATTAGCAAAGAAAAAGTGACACTCCTTCAGTACCAAGTCAAGCCTGACCTACGACAATCTCTTAGTACGTGTTTTCTCGTAAAACATCGGTTATTATAATCTATTGTGCAACATCCAATGTGGAAACTGTTAACTAGGATATAACATACTATGTTGAAGCCGCAGTATCCGCTACCAGTGGATGTTTATACATATAGCTAAGGCCATGATAGCATGGTGTATTTGAAACTAAATAAAAAACAAAACAGTTTCAAGTTACAATGTTATTCAGATATTCTTGTTACATTCATTAAAATAATTGTTGTAGAAGCATACTAGATGTCATGAAAATCTCCTGAAACAACGCTTCAGGGAACAAAACTGAAAACAACCATGAATATGGAAAACTATTTGTGGTGGATTGATGTTACTACAGAACTGCTTAGTTCTTCCCCAATTTTGTCTTATCTATCTGATCTGATCTCAATTGTTTGAAATCGCTAACAAGCAGTGTTGTTCTGCTTTAAACATTGTCCTGCTGTGAGTGCTATGACTAAACCATATACCATGACTGGAGAAACCATGATAACCTGGAGAATGTAAACAGGGCAAAGTACGACATTGTGGTAACGATCTTACCTTGTATGTTGATCGGAAGTCAGGTGACATCACCAGGATCTGCTTCCTCAAAAACATTCAACAAAGAGAAAGGCTGACCTACCAAGCTAGTTCAACGCGTAACTCACAACATAAAACAATGCAAGTATGCACAAGAGTTACTAGTACATAATTTACTTACAATGTAGACAACTATTATGCAAAGGTGGCTAAATAATAATAATAATTGGTTTAAATAGACTTGGTAGTTCGACGCAAAACAAAATTTTCCGACCTACCAACATCTCTGCTTCCAGTCCTTTCCGTTCTGCCCCAATATTATCTACATGATTCCTGTCACCAGACTCTAACATCTATCATGTTGGCTTCAGATCTACTCTGATGTGGCCATATATTTGGTACATTGGGTGAAGGCCTTCTGATTTCTGATGTTTTAAACTTATTTTATTAGAATCAGAGATTATTCTAACACTAAAACATTAATTACTCAACAAAGTCTAGGGATGGCAACTATATTAACTTATTTAAGAAAACTCTTTAGAAAAAGTACTGGCCACAAAAATATGTAAATGTTGGTCTAACCTGCATTAAATAATATTATTCTAAATTTAAAAAATGAAAACCTAAAAGCAAAAGTATTTTGGAATAAGGAGGTTTTACTTAGTGAACTTCACTTAGTTGCAGCGTGCGACGGCGGCGTTTTGAGATGTAATAACTTTAGAGATTCATCTGTCGTATTTTTTTCTTGCGATTTGTTTGCTGCTTTCTTGGAACTTTTGTAACTCTGAGGCGTTATGTCACGTCGTCATTTAACGCGGGAACAAATTTTGAGGGCTTTGGGTATGCTGGAAGCACGGCGCCGTCACCGTGAAACTGCTGACGCTGTCAACACGCAGCCAAGCGTATTTTGTCAATTATGGGCGCGTTACAGGGCTTCAGGAGATGTTGAACGACACCGAGGAAGATACAGAGTCACTACTGAAAGACGAGACCGCTTTCTGCAAAATACTGCGAGGAGGCAGCTTCAAATTACTATTCGCCAGCTGGTAGGACGATTCCAGTCTCAGAACCAAGAGGTCATCAGTGACCAAACCGCCAGGAGAAAATTGCATGAATTCAATCTTCACGTTTGCAGACCGCTTAGAGTTCCAGCTCTTCGACTTGGAAATCGAGGGCGTCGATTATTGTGAGCAGCACATTTGCGCTGGACCGGCTCTCGGTGGGCTTGTGTTCTTTTTCTGATGAGTCGCGCTTTGGATTTCATCCCGATTCAAGAAGAGTACTTTTTTTTGGTTGATACCATTTCAGATTTTCGTTATATTTTTTTTTTCATTGTTAACCCTTTTAATTAACTAATTAAAATGTGTATTAAAAATTACGCTTATATTGATATAAAATAATATTTTACCTATCTTTCGAGGTGGTAAGCAGTATTCCATGACTGATGTCACTGTTACGTGACTATATACAGAGTGGGTATCATCATGTTTTTATACGCTGTGATCAATACCCTTCTTACGTATGATTTGTTTTGAAAACATGCGTATACGGCGGTGCAGTCGGTGCACTGATGATATTAATAGATGTCGTTTACCTTACTCTTATAATATTGTTTCTTAATTGTGGAACTAGCTATTTTCCGACTTAGTTTCTATAAAATCTGTATGTTTCAAATCGTTGTGCAGGCGTAGAGTTTAAAAGAAGCGGTTCTTGGTGTAGGTACCTTAGCTTTCATCAAATAATTAAACAATTACATAATTTTCTATCTTCAATAGCGTGTATTTGAGTCATTAAGTCACGGAATGGCTTTACCTACTTTTGGATTACGTTATTTTTTGTCAGAATTTAAGATGGTAGAAATCCAATTTCAGGAAATAAGAATAAAGAAGAAGAGAGAAAACTTTCTTTTAGGATCAGTTTAAATTTGAAGATTTCATTATCAGGTGGACATAGCAGTCACTCCGTGAAAAATACTGCAATTCAGCCAATCATTTGTATTTTGGAAAAGACCAAATCGATTACATAACGGCAGCTATATGTATTTTACTTTAATGGTTTACCTAATATGATACAAAAATAGTGGCCAACAAAAGCCATGACACGTCATGACGAGATGAGACTGACATACCACTCGTCAAATCTCCGAATAGATGATGACATGGTCTCCTGTAATTGGAAGCGCACACTTGTATTTGTCCCTGTTCTATGCATATCTGCATGTTGTAATTGTGTAGCTTCTGTTGGAGATTCAATAAATAAATAAATAATAGAATCAGTGCATAAAAGGTCTATAACAATATATGTTGAAATCCATTAATAGCCTGTTACCGGCACACATCATGCATGAACATATAGTTTTCAATGCGAGCCCAGTTGCATAGATATTGCAATACCTCCGTGCATTGACCGATCTCAAGGATCTAACACACCATGCGAAATTACACCCTATGACTTATTACTTATGGTAGCTTTTCAATTGGAAGGCAGTTAGTTAGTTTATAAATTAGACATGGCGAATGAAAAAATGTGGAAACAATTGTGAATAATTTCCCTTTGTAACTAATTGTATGGTGTTTTTCTTAATTGAAATTTATTTTATATTTTTATTGATAATTATTATTGGTTTTGCTTGTTTGTTTAGTACCTACAATAGCAATGTGGATGTTTCTAGAAATACTTCGAGTGCCTATTGAGGGTTGAGAAGTTATAAAAATACCTACCTTTGTTATCTTTTCGTTCAACTTGATGAGAAAATGACAGGGTTTTTGGGTTCCGTACCTCTGAAAAAAAGGAACCCTTATAGGATTAGTCGTGTGTCTGTCTGTCTGTCCGTCTGTCTGTCACAGCCGAATCTATCATATACATAATCATTTATTTGCAATAGGTGTTGGTACAGTGTTGGTCTTAAAGTAAGTAATTACGTTCTTAATACATAGTCAGACATTTAACATGCAAAACATTACTATATATTTTATGTAATATTTATGTCCAATGGCGTGCTTTGAATGTTAATTTCTATTATTCATAAATTGTACAATACATTCAATATTAATTATCGTCATACTAATTTAAAACAGATTAATTATCATTATTTATAAATTCATTTATAGAATAAAATATTTTTGCTGCAGCCATAATTTTACGTAACTTTCTAAAAATAAATTATTAGTTAACTCATTAAAATTCTTTGGTATTTTGTTATAAATGAGTCCACACATATAATAACAGTTATTTTTATACAGAGAAGTCCTTGGTGCCCTAGGCAGAACTATTCTATCTAGATCTCTTACTTTTCGAGGGCAACGGTCTTGAGCCTTTTAAACAGGTCCGAGTGCTGTCGGACAAATTTAGTAAATTCTAAAATATACATACTGGGTAGGTAATGTAAGGAGTTTTAATTTAAAAAACTATGGTTTACAAGATTCCCATGGTGGAATGCCACAAATGACTCGACTGCATTTTTTGTACCCTAAAGGGTTTATCTGCGTCTGTTGAGTTACCCTATAGTATGAGGCTGTATTGTAGACTCAATGCAACGCAGCCGTGATACGCAGTCAACATCGTACTATGCGACGAGGTCTTTCACAGTGTGTAGAGAACATAAACGTACTTTGTTTAATTTGTTAGAGACCTACTTTTTATACTTGTGGTTTCCAGGAGAAGTAGCCGTCCTGGCAACTCCCAGAGAAGTAGTTTCCTCTGTCTAACAGAGGTTGTCTATTATAATGAATGTTAAGTTTATACCATAGGTCCTAAAGTACAATTTCTGTTTTATTTATATTTAAATGCAAATCATTCATCTGAACAAAGATATTGTTGGTTTAATTGTATTGTTAATGTCAATTCTGGAATTATTTATGTCAGTATTAATTGGTGATCTCATAATAACTAAAATGTCATCCGCAAATAATGTGCATGGATTGGGTGTGTTCAGGAAGATCTTTAATACAATGTGTTTACGGTGTGCCAAAAATTAAGGGTGTAGTACAGTACAGACCATCTAACTGAACAGCTTTCTCCCGGCGACCAACATCATAATAGCGTGTTTTGTATGGGATGACTGTTTTTTTTTTCACGATTACGATCTTCCTCGGGAGAAAGTTGCTCAGTTTAATGGTCTGTACCAAACCCTCAATTTTCAGCACACCGTATACAGACACATGTGTATCATCATACTCCTGCCCTTATCTCAATTTATTTGTGGTCGGTGCAACATGTCCATACTTCTCTATTAGTTGTCATCTCGGTAGTTACCCCTTTCTATCCATATCATCTTTCACACAGTCCATCCAGCGTTTCTTTGGTCTTCCCCTACTTTTATAGCCATGGACATTCATACTCAAAACTTTCCTCACGACATTTTCCTAATTCCTCCGCATCACATGCCCATATCATGACAACCGATTTCCGCACAACTTTTCAGTCACCGGTGCCACTTTTAGACGTCCTCTTATTTACTCATTTCTTATTCTATCAATTCGTGTCACACCACACATCCCTCTTAGCATTCTCATCTCAGCTGCCTGTCATTCATCCCTTTTGTGGCCCAACATTCTAATCCATAAAAGACAGCGGGCTTAAGGGGAATGCGGGAGTTGCAGATTATTCCCGTGACCTGCTGCCATATCATCCATCCAGTGTTAACTCTATGCTTAACCGTCCGATCTACTTCATCATCGCTTTGCACGAGTGAATCAAGTTGTTGTTTTTTGAAAGAGACCTAATTCCTGCCAGTTCTTTATTCTCAGTCATACTTAGAATCTCAACACATTGCTTTCAACCTAGTAGGTAGGCCAAGCCAACTGAGGGCTGGACCTCGAATACCATATCGTTCCAATTTCGATAGTAACAATCTGTGAGACACAAAGTCAAAAGCTTTCGACATTTCGAAGAAGATAACAGATACCCAGTTTCCTATGTCTACTTCATCAATAATACTTTTTACAAGATTGAAGCACGCAAGGGTGATAGATTTTGGTTTTTGAAACCCGTATTGTTCTTTCTTAAGAATCTGATATTTTCCAATAAATTCTAAGAGACGGTATTTTGCAAAAACTTTAGATATGATTGGAAATGGTATGAGACTAATACGTATAAAATTTTAAATTTAGACAGCCACAACTTTTAACAATTCTGGGAAACAGCCTTCAGAGAATGACAAATGTAATAAGTGTGTCAACTTAAGAGTTATTTCTACTGAGCCAGCCGTCAGAATTGAAGTTGAAATCTCATCATACCCGACCGCTCCTGTGTTGTTTAGGGAAAGGATAAATTGTTGTATGTCATTATAACCGTATGGCCGAAGGAACAGACTCTCGCAAGTGTTAGTTTTGCATTTCTCTCTTATTATCGTTCTGTTGGTTTGTTAAATCTATCCAGTAGTTATTAAACGAGTTCCGGGTTCGAGGCCGAATAGGCTGAAATTTAGTACACATATGAATTTCTGTGACCATAACACGGACGTGTAACGTAAATAAATGAATTTGGAATATGAGGGTCACTTTTGGGGGCAAAAAAAAATTAAAAAAAGGTTTTGTAAACTGTACCGTATGACATATCAAAGAAAATGGCTTGTTGTGAGGGTCCCTTTTTTATAATTTTAATTTCTGGCACAACTTACTTTTAATAAATTATTTGAATTTATTAAGGCTTAGATCTTGAACGTAGCTAGGAAGTTTATTATAAAAACGTATACATTGACATCTAAATGAGCCACCTATTTTTTTGAGCCTTGTGGTAGGTACAACAAATTTATGTTTGTTCCTAGTATTTGTATTATGGATATCACTGTATTTTTTAAACAATTTTATATTTTTATGGGCACACTCATTACATTAATCTCCTTAAATTTCTCTCTGAGAGAGTGTCTCGGACCTAATTTGTAAACTGATCGAACAGCTCTTTTCTGCAAAACAAAGATATTCTGAATGTCAGCGGCATTTCCCCACAACAGAATACCGTACGACATTACACTACAAAAATAGCTAAAGTACACTAAACGGGCTGTCTCTATATCAGTTAAATTACGATTTTTTCTAACAGCGTATGCTGCGGAGCTTAGTTTTTAAAGCTTAGCATCCACAGTTAAGCCCAAGAATACTGTTACTGTGCTATCTTCAGGATTCAATTCTTCGCCCTTTATCAACACATTCGTTTTCATTTGCCTAACGTGAGTTAGCGTAAACTTAATGAATTTGGTTTTTTTTCCATTAAGAAGTAAATTATTAACATTGAACCAGTGAACTACTTTTGAGATCGCGCTATTTACATCGTCAGTAACTAGCTGCTGACGTTTAAGTTTAAACAAAAGTGAAGTGTCATCCACAAACAACACTATATCATGATTATCCTTTATGAGGTAAGGCAAATTATTAATATAAATAAGAAATAAGAAAGGAACAAGAATTGAGCCCTGTGGGACTCCCATTGTTACTATAGATCCGGGAGATCTTTTCCCGTCAACGTCAACACTCTGAATCCTATAACTCAAGTATGAAGTAAGAAGATCCAGAGCGGTGTTCTGGATCCCGAAGTGGCAGAGTTTTCTAATTAACGATTCATGGAGAACGCAATCGAATGCCTTGGACAAATCACAAAAGACTCCCAAAAAATCGCTTTTATCTTCCCAGATGGTCGACAGATCTTTGTGCTTGAATCCATCTTGAGGAAGCATCTATCAGTTCCCCCTCCTGATACTGCCAGACGTAAACAGCAACTAGTTTACATACTCCTTCATATCACACAGCATTTGCGAGAAGACAGTATTATGTAACAAGCAGTATACTTTGTAAAAAGATTAACAAAAAACTTAATATATTACATTTAAGCAAACATGATGTTAAGATCTCAGTGAAAAGATGGTTATTACAATTAGCAGCAGCACCTAAATATCGGTATTTAGGTGCTGCTGCTGGATTATTGTTGTATAATGTATATGACATTAGTATACTTACCTAGTATTAAGTACTTTTAATATGTAATCCTTGTTGCTATGCTGGTGAGAAATAAACTATTTTATTTTATTATTATTTCATGGTTCTTTACTTATAGATTACAGGAAAACCTATAAGAAGTATATGGTCTTAAATAGATATGGTAAATCTCTCGAGAACATTTTTTTCGACTGCAATGTTAAGTTTATTCTTCTTTAAGTTTATTCGATAGAAAACATGGTATATAACATATTCATTGTACGGAACCCTGACCACGCGAGTTCAACTCGCATCGGTGCCCGGTTGTTTTTTTAGTTAGTTCCTAAATAATATTACCGGATATTAAACAGGTAGCTCCTTCCTCTGTAAACATATTATTTTTACTATAATAATATGTGTACAGAGGAAGGAGAACGTTTCATGGGCGTACCCACGGTGGGGCGAGGTGGGGCATGTGCCCCACCCTGGTCCTTGACTCGAAGCTGAAAATTTTGGTCTATCAAGTAAAAAAAAGTAATGATTAATTTGATAAAATTCAAAATTACCCCGTGAAACGAGGCAGTATCAATGAATCGAGCGCGCATGCGTAGGACGTAAAGTACGTTTTTTAATCTCAGGTGTGATTTGACCTCCTTTACCGCTCCAGAATCCCGCCATTTTAAAACACTTGCTATAGACTCTGTGCAATTAAGGGTCGGGTAATCGTCGTTGACCTTGGCCATACAAATGTGCGTCGCACTCACGCCGCGCCGAACTTTGGTTTCTTAGGGAATATTTATTTTTAGCAACGACCTTATGAATTTTTGAAAAAATCACAGATAGAATAATAGACAGTATACTAGTCTGTTCATACGTAAAAAACATCATGAAAATATCTTAAGTAGATTGAAAGAAATATCGTTTTTTTTTTGCTTTGAGTAGACATTACTTCCTGAATTTATTTCATAAAGTTGTGCATTTACTGTCTGTTGTTTCCACCAACATTAATTAATAGGCAAGTTTCGTTTATGGTGAGGCTTTTTACTCGCTTTTAAGATATCCACGAATTTGTGAAAACTCACGCGTCATCTCTGTGCCACAAATCATCGGCTACAGCTGCGAAATGGTTTGTTGAAAATATGCCGGTCAATGTCCAGCTGATATCTGCCCACCAAAAAGAAATAGAAGCCAACAAGAAAGTCGTAGCATCAATAGTTTCAACTGTGATGTTCTGTGGTACTCTCGACCTAGCACTGAATGGCAAAAAACAACATGAAGGTGTTTTTGAAGACCATAAAATTACTTAAAATTAATCTGGTGACCAAATAATGAAAGAACATAGAAAACTGTGCAAAAAATGTCACTAGAGGCGATATAACAGCTGACGTAAAGAACGCTCGTGCATATTATGGTATCCTGGCAGACGAGAGCTGTGATATATCAGGAAAAGAGCAACTTTCCACTGGTGTTAGATTTTTCGATAAAGAAAGGATGGTGGAAGGTGGTTCGTGAAGAGTTTGATAGCAGAAGTAGAGTCAATTGCCGACGATCCTGAGATAGATTTTAGAATGCCACGGATTACAAATCGATAGACACATCGTGCAAATCCTCTGGAACAGACTCCTAGCGAGTTTTGGAAGAGATTATTGATGATTCCCTTATACCCAGATTCTTGAATTATGTCTCTAGAGCAGTGTTTTTCTGAGAGCAATTTACCTACGTATTCACTACTTACATTGCATCCACACATAATTATGCTTCCAAGACCTTATGAAGACCCTTTTGAAAAAAAAATAACATTCCTCCTACAATCCTTCCTTACTACAATTTAAATGATTTTCTTGGTGAGGCTGATCTGTGGTATAACATGTGGGAGCAAAAAATAAGGAACAGAGCGAACTGAAATCAAATGGTTTTAGTCGCGCTAGTTAAAGAAACACAACTGTTATATCCCGCTATGAATCAGGCGCTTTCTATTTCACTTGCCCAGCCCTGCACAACATGCACTATCGTAAGGTCATTCAGTACTTTACGCAGAGTAAAAACTTGGTTTCGATCAACAATGGTAGAAAACCGGCCTGTCGGCCTCTGCATGATGAGTGTGCTGCATAGGTTCTGGAAGCACAAAATAAATTTGAAAACAAACTTTTAGCTGGATTTATCCAGAACCTTCCGCAGGTTAAAATACGGTCATGAAATGAAATGTATTTTAAAATTTCTACAACTTGCTTATCGAGTTTATTTACTTCTGCCCCACCCCTAAAAAATGCTGAGTACGCCCATGGAACGCTTATTTGTAATATTTTAACTAATAAGCATTATTTTACTGTTTGCTCATAAAATATTTTATACGAATGCTGCATATTTTGTGGACCAAATTCTAAGTAAAGGTTCGTACAGACTAGCGCGATATTACGGGCGCGACAGTCAAAAATATGCCTATCGCACCCGCGATGTCGCCCCAGTCTGTAAGAGCCTTTAATAGTAACACGTAACTAACCTTTTAGAATCTAAGGCTAGTTACGTGTAAATTATGTTGTTTTTTGTTGCTGTTTTGTAGGTACTATTGCTTATTTCAATGTCTGTGTTCCATTTCAGACCTTCACAATTTAAGACCTGTATTAAAGAAAAACTTGCCTCCTCAATATGAAGAGTCAAAGAACACTATCTTTCCACTTTGCCATGTTGCATATTATGTATTTATTATTTTATACTATTAATTATATATAAGTATTTTAGTGATATTTATTTTAGAAGTATTTATGTATGTAAGTATAATATATTTAAATTAGTGAATAGTTTTTTTGTTTTCATGTATTTTGTTTTCTCTCCTACTCATACACACGGTGTCTACAGTGTCATATCGCAGGTATGCTGGAAGATATTTCTTTAGAAATAAGCATTACCTTTGTACGTATTTTTCTGTTCCCTTCTTCTTGTCTTTATAGATGTGTGTACATAAACTGTTAAATAAATAAATAAATAAGGACTATTCTAGACTAAAACATCGTCACGAAAGCCTTACAAGATATTCCCATAGTCACCATGTTTAACAAATTGATTAGTGATAAGTTATCATCATCACTATGTTTCTGTCAGCAAAACAGACTAAAGACCACAGCTATCAAATTCAAAACAATCAACACTCGATTTTCCTCATAATATTAAAATGCGTAAGTAGGTGAGTTATGGAGTTAATAGAAGTGTTAATTAGCATAAACAATACAAACGTTGGAATAAACACGATGTTTACTGGCCGGTGTACGACCCCTAACTAGGTGACGGTCGCGAGCTGTTTGTTATGGTACGTTCTCTTTGTGATGTCTGATTGGTCGCTTGTTCAGGGGTTTAGGCTCTTGTCACTGAAGAATGATAAATGATAAATTATTTTATTTCTGTAAGTAGGTTTGTACAAACACTTTTACACGTCAATCATATTTCTTTAAACTAGATGAGGTCGGCGTTTCCTATCTGACTACTTTGATAAGAAAGGCCGAAACAGACTCAGAGGTCACAGTCTTTTAAAGTCCAGACATAATCTCGGTCAGATCATGTGAAGAACATGTAGGTCTGAAAGTGTTTTTTGATGAAAGAACCACACAGATTGAGTGAACCTGTCCAGTCAGTGCACGCATTTGTCAGTAGTTGTGCAGCTCAACTCAGAACTTAAGGAGCTTAACGATTCAACGAACAATACGAAAGAAAGTACATTCGGCTAGGCCGCAAAAATACTCAAACTGCCAGACCATGTTAACCCACATAGTCTTCACATTTACAATAATTAAAATAATATAATACTTCACAGAGTAAATATTCATGTTATTGCATAAATAAAATTTATTAAAGTCAATGTGTATATTCGGACATACCTAATCTTTGTAAGATCATCTGAGGACCATGTAGGTTTGTGTCCGAAATGGTATTTTGAGGAAAGGACCACACAGATTTGAGTAGACCTATCTAGTTTGTTTGTTACGCTTTCACGCTGAAACAGCTGAACAAATTCGGATGAAATTTGGCACATGAGTAAACCGTGACCTGGAATAGGACACTTATGCGGCTGAAATCAGTGAAGATATACATTGCATGTATATCTTCATTATTATACAAGGCACGTTCCTATATTAAATAACCAATCGTTTTGGTTACGAATGGTGAGGCTTGTAGTCAAATTGTTTCATTCAAAATCAAATAGGTACTTACTACTTACAAAATGGTAAGTACTTGTTGAAAGGGATTTCTACATTACAAAGCTATAAACTGGTAAAGAGGTTGCTTGAATAGACATTTCGAGTATCCTTAATAAAACTAATTTATTTATGTAATGTTGTAGCCCGTGACATGGTTCTCGCCAGCTAATTCAAGTTGACTGTGTCATCCAGCATTACAAAGGTAGTCTACCTTATCTTCTAAGTCTTGCTATCCAAAAGTCGTGATTTCGAAGCTCATTCGCTTATTTGAAAAGTAAGTCGGGACAGGTATGTAAGAAGAAACCATGCAAATATCAGTTTTACCGACGACAACATCTTGCACACATATCCTTTGGATTAACAACAAAACAATTATAGTTATGTTAATTACCGATGATTACGAAAAAGTACGTTTAACTATAATTAATTAAACGTACTTTTTCGTAAATGAATAGGTGACTACTGAAAATGTATCTACCCATAGATTTGCCATAGACACGCCTAGGTGTCTACCTAATGTGGCTGATTACGATCGTTCTGAAGAAAGTTTAAAAGTTTCACGGGTCTGTAATTTTTCTGACAGATGGCCGATGCTCACTGGAAGAAATAAGGTATACTAATTTTTACATTTTCAGCTGTTGAACTGGAAGTAGGCACCTCACCTGTCCTTGTCCAAGGCATTCGATTGCGTTCTTCATGAAACTTTGATCAGAAAACTGCACCACTACGGAATCCGAAACTCCTCTCTGGATCTTCTTACTTCATATTTGAGTGATAGGATTCAGAGAGTTGATGTTAACGGAAAAAGATCACCCGGATCTGTAGTAAGAATGGGGGTCCCCCAGGGCTCAATTCTCGGCCCATTTTTGTTTCTTATTTATATAAATGACTTGCCTTGCCTCATAAAGGATAATCATGATATAGTGCTGTTTGCAGACGACACTTCACTTTTATTTAAACTCAAACGTCAGCAGTTGGTTACTGACAATGTAAATAGTGCCCTTGAAAAAGTAGTTAACTGGTTTAATGTTAATAACCTACTTCTTAACGAGAAAAAAACCAAATGTATTAAGTTTACAGTACCTAATGTTAGACAAGTAAAAACTAGTGTTCTCATAAAGGGTGAAGAGTTGAACCCCGAAGATACCACTGTGTTCTTAGGCATAACTTTGGATGCCAAGCTTCAATGGGGCCCCCATATAGATAAATTGTCAAAAAGGCTTAGCTCTGCAGCATACGCCGTTAGAAAAATTCGTGATTTAACGGATTTAGACACAGCCCGTTTAGTATACTTTAGTTATTTTCATAGCGTAATGTCGTACGGTATTCTGTTATGGGGAAATGCCGCCGATATTCAGACAATTTTTGTTTTACAAAAAAGGGCAATCCGTTAAATTTATAAATTAAGTCCCAGATACTCCCTCAGAGAAAAATTTAAAGAGATTAATATAATGACCGTAGCTTCTCAGTATATTTATGAAAATCTTTTGTACGCACATAAAAATATTAATTTGTTTAAAAAATACAGTGATATCCATAATGTAAATACTAGGAACAAACACAAATTTGTTGTTCCTACAACCAGGCTCAAAAAATAGGCAGCTCGTTTAGATGCCAATGTATACGTTTTTATAATAAACTTCCTAGCCACATTCAAGAACTAAGCCTTAATAAATTCAAATGTTTTATAAAACAGAAACTGTGCCTAAAAGCCTTTTATACTGTTAAAGATTATATTGAGGACAAAAAGGCTTGGGATTGAGCTGCTCCAATAAACTTACAGTGAATGTTGTTTTTTTTACTCTTTTTATTTTGCTAGCTATTTATATTTTCTTATTCTATATAACATTCTATATAAACAATGACATGAATATTTACTTTGTATAGTATTATATTATATTATTTTAATTATTAGGAATGTGAGGACTATGTGGGTCATTGTTTGTTTTTTTTTTTTGTCTCTTAGTTTTAATGATGGTCTGGCAGTTTGAGTACTTTATGCGGCCTACCCAAATGTCTTTTCTTTGGTATTGTTCGTTAAATCATTGAGCTCCTTAAGTTTTGAGATGAGCTGCATGATAACTGACAAATGCGTGCACTGACTGGACAGGTCCACTCAATCTGTGTGGTTCTTTCATCAAAAAACACTTTCAGACCTACATGTTCTTCACATGATCTGACCGAGATTATGTCTGGACTTTAAAAGAGACTGTGACCTCTGAGTTTGTTTCGGCCTTTCTTCTCAGAGTAGTCAGATAGGAAACGCCGGCCTCATCTAGTTTAAAAAATATGTTTTGACGTGTAAAAGTGTTTGTAAAAACCTACTTACAGAAATAAAATCATTTATCATTTATCATTATCATTTATCACCAATTTCTTAAAATATTGAATCAATTAACGCTGTTGCGAGCTCAACTTACCACAACCGGAAAGGTGGCGTTAGTAAATTAAATCTATATTTAAGAACGTCTAATAATAACCAGCCATTTGTGATGGCAGATATTTTCGTGTAGACATGTACGGGTATAATTTAGTGTTTAGTGTGAGGAAATAATTATGTACGATCTTGTATATTTAGTGGCTGATAATTTGTAATGGCAGTGATGTAAGATTTTTCGTGATGCTGCAATGTACGAACATTGCAGCATCACCAATATTATCTCTACCCACCCTTTCATTTGAAGCTAAATAGGTATATCTTCACACTAAAACATTTGTTTAGCGTAAAGATATACCTATTTAGCCTCCCCGATAGTAAGGTCTACGACCTGCCCCAAAGCTACGCTTGTACACGTCAGATAACGCTATGATTTATGTTGTGTGCGCCTGCGCAGGTCCGATAGCGGTAGGCTAGGAGCTAGGGCGACCGCGGATTTTGTGAAAAAAGGTTTAGATGTTTATCTAATAGTATGTGGGAATAAAATAAACCTTCTCAAGTATAAAAACAAAAAAAGACAAGAGATTGACAAGAAGCAGTAAAAAATACAGATTAATTCATGTGTTTTTGAGTAAGTACAGAAAATATTATTATGTTTGTGAGTACATACAGACATAAAGACGATAAGAAAAAAGAAAGAAAATAAGGACAGAAAGTATTTAATTAAAATAAACAAAGAATAACAATGTCAATCATTGCGATGTAAAATTGAAAATACATTATAACTATACCTACTACGAAATATCGAAAGTTACAGTTATAAGTAATAATAACATAAGTTCTAGATACATCTGAAAATATTGAGTAATTTTCCTACAACACTAAATTATGTTTGAGGTCAAAGCTGCCTGACATATGAACGACATAGTGAATACATTAGAAGTATAAAATATAACACACATATACACAGTTTTATTGTGCCATAGTCATTATATTACTTTTAAACTACTAATAATAATAAATGGTAATTTTGTTACCTTCGTGCTTGCAAGGTATCCTTGTGGTCTACATACAGGTCGTACGTCATTGCAATAATATAATTTTTCTTGAGCTTGTTAGCTTTCAAGGAAACTTGTGGATATGAAACCTACTACAAAAATAATCGTCATGCAGGTAGGTACAGTTAGTACTAAAAACAGATGGCCTGGTGGTGTGACCGTCGGACTGCCAAATCATAGGGCTCGAGTTCGAACCCAAGGCACGCACCTCTGACGTTTCGGATTCATGTGGGTATTGTATGATTATCACTTGCTTAAAAAACGAAACATCGTGAGGAAACCGGCGGCATGCCTGAAAGATATTTGTCGACGGCATGTGAAGCCAAGTCAGAAGCCCATTTTGTGCAGGCTTCTTTAGGAGCCAGCACATCCTAGGTTCGGCTAGGATTCGAATATCAAGATCAGACAAGGTCCTAGGTTCTAACCGAAAGAAATAAGCCAGCATAATTTAAAAAGTTTTATACTGTATCACTCTATTACAGATTTACTATGTTGCCTTAAAATAATAATATGTTTTATTCATATACAGTAGACTATAACACTAAGCACGCGGTTTTGTTAAAATTACATAATATTACCAACATGCACCCGGGCTCCTGGCCTACAATGCTATTTCCATAACGCTGCAACTTTGCACGTTAATAATAATTGCCGCATAATGAGCGTTGCGCCAAAACTAATAGTAAACAGAAGGCTAATAACAACAATGCACGAAAACACAAATGAAAAATTGCGCTATGAAGCAATCTTTGCCATTTAGTCGGTCTCGGCCAGTTTTATTAGTGTTGTATAGTCCAGCATCCCAATGACGTACTCGTAACACACTTTAGAATAAAAATCCTAATCCATTGCTTCATATGTAACAACGTAAATAACGCCATTAATGTTTTTAAATTGTCAAAATGAATGGTTGTAAGTGTGTTACGCAATTACCTGTCTGAGTGGTTTCAGCTAATTTATTAAGAATCCAACATACCTCTCCGTCTTCCCAGGAGAAGAGTATTTCCAAGGAATACCAAAAAGTGGATCTACCATTTTTAACTGTTTGCGCACTGAACTATACCCATTTGGACCGGTTTGGGCTTTGTCTCTGTTCAAGTTTCAAGTGAGACTTCTGATCAGATGTTGGTTGCACAGTGCTCCTCACAGGGTTTTATCCGAAATAATAGAAATAATAATATCTTCATATCTTGATACTGACAGCTAAGGTCGTTAGTATCTTTATTAAATTATGCTCGTTAGAAAGTTTCCAAAATAATTCTAGCGAGGTAATTCTATGCAATTATTGTTGGCGACTTCGTGGAGCAAGCGCCATCTGTTATTGGCGACCGGAACTACAAGCGCCGCCTAGCTAGCCGTGACGACAACATCGGACCACCGGTCTGCGTGGTGGGGAGGAGACCGGCTCGCTCGGCGCGCCCGCTGCCCTAGCCTCTTTTGCCTTGGACCGTACGACGGAACACTCATTTTTTAGCTCCATTATTTGGAGCAGATTATTATTATTTATTTGTTTCAACCTAACAGTTTGATTTATTTTCTCAATAATAGTTGAAGTGTATAATATTTAAAATATCTACATCTGTAAATTAATAAATTGATAATTGTGAACTAATATCTTCTTATTGTTAGCATCAGAAGTGGTATCCACGCGTCATGGGCAAACGCAGGCAAAATCGCAAGCGAGCACAACCGTCGTCAAGTAGCAGTAGCACGACGAGCTCCAGAACGCCGTCACCTCTGCCCAGAAAGAAGTCAAAGGTATCACGTCATAGAGATACTAAAGCTGTGAGTACCTTAAACAATATAATACCGGAGTTTGACCCCTTAAATGATGATATAAATGCATGGCTTAATATTATACAATCCTATGCGACAACGTTTGATTGGACCGACGAAACGATACGTTATCAAGCTCTTAATAAGTTGAAAGGCTCTGGCAAAGTATGGTATGACTCGTTGTTGCGTACTGATAGTCAATGGCCTACATGGAAATGGAGTGATTGGAATCGGCGTCTAGCTAATAGTTTTCAAATACGTCGTAATATGTTTGAGTTATTAAAAGAAATTATTAATAAAAAACCGGTAGAAAACCAATCACTATACGAATTTTATTTTGATATTAAATGTAAAGTTGACCGATTGTCTTTAAACTTTACTGAGCAAGATATTATATCTATAATTGTCGGGAGCATAGGCGATAGCAATATAGGAGCATCTATTGAGGCAAGTAATTTTAAATCTTGCCATGATTTAGCTAGTTATCTTCATGGTCGTACCTACAAAGGCAAACACTCCAAACAAACTAGTTCGGGTAGTACACGTGAAAACCAACATAAAACAGTGGATCAAACGAATAATTTTAGCCAGCCGTCCACGAACGTTACCTCTTCAAATAATAACGCCAATTCAAGTACTGCGCATGAAACTAATCAAATTGGTTCAACACATATTCGGAAATCTATTAAATGTTACACGTGCGGTGGAAATCATAAAAGGAATCAGTGTGATCTCATTAAATGTAATTTTTGCAAAAAAAAGGGCCATGTTGAGGCTGTGTGCCGTAGTAAACAAAGTACAGGATTAATTAAACCGGAAACTGAGGAAACCAAATTGATCCTTACCTCTGATCCGCGAAATAAATTCGTAAAGACGGTTTACATTGATCAGTTTGCCCACGAGGCATTTATTGATACGGGAAGCAGTTGTTCCCTGATTTCCGAATCGGTGGTGGAAAAATATTCACTTCAAACTAGTGTACTACCCTCTCCAGTTTTGTTACAAGGATTTTCTAGGCATAACTCTAAACCGGTCACTCGAAAAGTCACTTTAGATTTAAAAATTGACTGTGTGTCTTTAACTGATGTGAACTTTTACGTTATTGATGACTTAGTAGGTTGTGATATACTTATTGGCCGTAACATAACAGAGCGAAATGATTTGATATATTCACGTGTAGGTAATTCATTCAAATTTGACTATGCGCAATCACTTAGTGAATTTTGTGACGCTATATATGAGACTAAGATCGATACTGATACTCACTTAAATGAATTGATTTATTTATTTAGACAATATAAACAGTGTGTCGCGTCAGACATAAAAGAGTTAGGGAAAGTGAATAACCACCAGATGGTTATTACACTGACAGACCCACGACCGGTGCAGTGCAGACCCTTTCGAGCCTCTCATACAGATAGAAAGATTATACGAGATATGGTGCAGGAATTAGTAAATAATAAAATAATTCGAGAAAGTAACTCCCCTTACGCGAGTCCCGCTCTGCTGGTGAACAAAAAGAATGGCGAGAAAAGGCTCTGCATTGATTACCGCGCATTGAATAAAATAACAGTAAGGGACAAGTACCCTATGCCCCGAATCGAGGACCTTATAGATAGACTACAGGGTTATAAATATTTTACAAGCCTTGATCTAAAAAGTGGGTACTACCAAATTATTATGAGCTCACAGTCCATAGAGAAAACGGCATTCATTACCGAAGATGGCCATTATGAATTTCTGCGGCTCCCATTTGGTTTGGCTAATGCACCATCTTGTTTTCAACAGATGATGAATAAAGTGTTAGGTAATTTAAGGTTTGAGAACGTCATTGTATATTTAGATGACGTTTATCTAATTACACAAACTATTGAGGAAAATTTAAAGCTCTTGGAAAACATTTTACAAATATTTAAAAATAATGGTTTAACTTTAAATTTAAAAAAATGTAATTTCCTTAAAACCGAAATAGAGTTTCTCGGATACAAAATAAAACAAAATTGTGTAATGCCAAATGAAACCAAAGTGGAAGCCGTAAAGAAATTTCCCGTACCGAAAACTGTGCATCAGTTGCGACAGTTTTTGGGGCTAATTAATTATTTTCGCAAATTTATTAAAAACTGCGCTATAATTTCTGCTCCTCTTACTAAATTATTAAAAAAAGATGCTTCTTGGTCTTGGGATTCCGTGCATGATCAAGCGTTTCAAATATTAAAAGCTAAACTAACATCAGATAGTGTACTATCTATTTTTGATCCAAATAAAGAAACTGTTTTGTATACGGACGCTAGTCGTGATGGCGTAGCGGGTATTCTTGTGCAAGTTGCTGATGAGGGTGAAAAACCTGTGTATTACTATAGCCGTCAGACAACTGAGGACGAAAAGAAATACCATTCATTTGAGTTGGAACTCCTAGCAATCGTAAGTTCACTCCAAAAATTTCGTCTGTATTTAATTGGTTCACCTTTCACCGTTATCACAGATTGTAACGCAGTCAGGTATGCATTGACTAAACAGAATATTATTCCCCGGATCGCTCGATGGGTTCTTTCGACTCAAGAGTTCATGTACGAAATAAAGCATAGGGAAGGTACACGTATGCAACATGTGGACGCCTTGAGTCGAAACCCCGTTCCCTCAGGTGAGAGGTCGGAAAGGGAAACAATATTATCAATAACCGAAGGAGACTGGTTACTTTCTGTGCAAATGCAAGACCCTGATATTGTGAAAATTAAAAATGTTTTAGAATCTGGTGAAATAGATGAAAATAAAATTATTTTTGACACGTATGAACTGTTAGGTGGAAAAGTGTATAGAAGAACGGCCCGAGGGCGACGCTGGGTCGTACCAAAGGGTTGTATATGGCAAATAATTAGATACAACCATGATGACGTGGGCCATTTTTCAGTCGATAAAACAGTTGAGAGAATAGGGCACACATATTGGTTTTCTCGTATGCGTCACATAATAAAAAAATACATTAAAAACTGTTTGAATTGTATTTATTATAAGAATAAGGGTGGTGCTAAGGAAGGAGAGTTATACCCGTTGCCGAAATACGCGCAGCCTTTTCACACTTTGCACGTAGACCACTTAGGTCCGTTCGTTGAAACACGAAACGGAAATATATACTTACTAGTTTTAGTAGATGCATTCACTAAGTTTGTGTTTATCTGCGCAGTAAAGTCTACAAAAACATCCGATCTTATAAACGAATTGGATAATATAACTAAAACTTTCGGTAATCCAAAACGAATTATTTCCGATTCAGGGTCATGTTTTACTTCCAACATGTACAACGAATATTGTAAGAGCAAAAATATCCGCGCACATATTGTAGCAACGGGTATGCCTCGCTCAAATGGTCAGGTAGAGAGATTTAATAAAACAATACTAGAATCATTAAAAACTATTGGGGCAGAAACTACCGAAGATAGGTGGGATCAATATGTTAAAATAGTACAGCAAGGCTTAAACAGTACAATCCATAGAACTATTAATGCTGTTCCTAGTGAGGTTTTATTAGGATATCGTTTGCGAGTCGATAATGACAATGTAGATCCAGAGCTTGATGATGAATCGCTAGTGGACGTAACGGAGTTGCGAGCAAAGGTAGATAAAAATATTAAAGCCAGTGCAATATCACAAAAACAAAGGTTTGATAAAACTCGGTCAAGAACTAAAATTTACGAAGAAGGTGATTTGGTATTGATCAGAATACAGAGTCAGAGCAACGATGGTCGAAGCAGAAAACTCCTGCCCATCTTCAAAGGACCGTTTCGAGTAAAAAAAGTTCTGGGTAATGACAGGTATGAGGTAACAGACCTAAGGGGTTCTGAAAGGAGCAGTAAACTGTATAATGGCGTGGCAGCTGCTGAAAATATGAAGTATTGGATACAAATCGATGACTGGAAACTTGAGTAGGCTATTAAAAATAAGGTCCGTGTTGGCAACTCATAGTTTTAAAGGTATGTATTGCACTTTCCTGACTGCGGTAAATAATAAATGAATATACTGCCTTATAATTGTATTGTAAATAAAATGAAGTGGCTACACAATCTCACATAAATGGTATTGCTTATGTTTTACTCGCGAGACTAGATAAAACACTTGTACCATAATCCTCGCAAGAATGGAAACACCAGCAAATGTGAATAAAGCTTGGAAAACAACTTGGCACATTTAAGTGTAGCGAATAGCTCTTTAAATGCAAGTGATTCCAAGCGGTAAACTCTAGGAAAACCAGGACTCTTAAGTGTGGCATAGTCCCTTTAAGTACGGTTGACCTAGCAGTAATAGCATTTGCTGATGGTTCAGAAATGTATTATGGCTTGTGGTTCATATTTGCAGATTTAGAAAACTAGTTCTGATGTTGGTTTTGTTTCAGTGTTTTACCTAGACTCGTGGTGCGCCTGGGACATGCGCCTTGCAGAATGGCCGTGTTGGCGACTTCGTGGAGCAAGCGCCATCTGTTATTGGCGACCGGAACTACAAGCGCTGCCTAGCTAGCCGTGACGACAACATCGGACCACCGGTCTGCGTGGTGGGGAGGAGACCGGCTCGCTCGGCGCGCCCGCTGCCCTAGCCTCTTTTGCCTTGGACCGTACGACGGAACACTCATTTTTTAGCTCCATTATTTGGAGCAGATTATTATTATTTATTTGTTTAAACCTAACAGTTTGATTTATTTTCTCAATAATAGTTGAAGTGTATAATATTTAAAATATCTACATCTGTAAATTAATAAATTGATAATTGTGAACTAATATCTTCTTATTGTTAGCATTATTGTTCTGCAATTCAGATGTTTTATTCAGTCAACATAAAGGATGTTCATTACATTCAGTAAAGTCATGGACGATATTTGTTTGATTGTTATTAATCACTTGTAGAACATTATGTGTTACGAGTTTAATTTATTAGTGGAGGCCTGGAAGACGATACCGTCAGTACATGTGCCTACCAACTAAATCCTAGGCAGAATTTGTTTGCTTTTTACCAATTTTTTTATTATTTTTCTTTTTACCCTTTTTTATTGGTATTGTTCAAATGTGTTTAAATAGTGCAACTGGCTTCGGCCGTTCTGTTCATAAGTAAATAGGACAAGCTTGTATATTTTTGTGCAAAACCACTTTTGTTGTTCTTTTCATGCGCCTAAAAGGTTTTTGTCTTAGAGGCAGCATTGTATGTTGGCTAATGATCTTCGATCGGCATAAAACTTCCACTAAGGTTAGTTTAGGTGGTTCCGTGTAATTCTTATCAAAACCACCCAATTTCTAAATAACGAACTTACTACGAGCAACTATTGGCAATTTCCCATCAGACTCATTACTTTATCTGTCATTGACTAGCCAATGTTTAGCAGTTACAGAGATAGCAGCCATGATATTTAACGAGCTGCCGTTGACACCATGACCTGCCTCACTGCCAAGCTTCCAACATAACAAGCGGCATAAAATCCAAGCGGAAGAGAATCTCATAAAACGCACAATTTATTCTCTACCAGTTAATATTTGGCCGTAAATTAAGCCCTGGCCTCAATTTAAACGGAGGAACACGATAATGGCAGTGTCAAATAAATAATAATACTACACAATTGATTTTAATTTGACATTTAATGTAGCGGGTGTTTACACTGATGGTATTATGGTTATCAGGATTTAAGAGGGGTAAAATAGATGCAGCCGTCTTTAATCTTTGTTTATTCAGTCTTCAGTCAGCGTACACATGTTCTGGTGATTTGTATTGTAGTTGCAATCCTACTTGCAGTAATTCATTATCAAGTCTATCCATACTAGGCGAACATTAGTTTGTAAGCTGGACACGTTTTTGGCTAACCTTTCGGACGATTATTTTCCAATCTGTTTATCCGGCCTGTTAGTCTACCCAAAACTATCTAGAACTGTAAGTTCTTCGCTTATAAACTGCATCATAAAACCGACTAATATATTCGTCTGTTCCTCTGAAGTCCATTAGCTGACAATATTTACCATGTCTTTATAGGTAGAAGTTAGGCAGACCTCTTAACCTTCCCCGACCTTCATCCTTGAATAATTGGTATCCGAGAAACTGACAAAACCTACATTCAGACTAGAGAAACTTACACCTTAATTAAATTGACTCAGCCGGCACAACAGTCCTCACATGATCACATCACCTCTTCTGGCACACATTCAGCTTAGCCACCATTTGACTTTACTCAAGTGTTCAACAGACCCAGAGGTCGCTGTGAACAAACATTGGTGAATTGAAATTGATTACAGCGCCAACATTGCTCAGGTGGCCAACGTTTGTACATATGACAGATGTTTTTCTCAGTCTTCGGGGGTTAGTCATACCTTTTTGTATGGTAGGGACGAATGTGGAACCGTGGTGACGATAAGCAGAGAAATGGAATCATTTACGGTTTATCTTTCAGGATGAAAGCCGTCAAAAGGTACCCGAATTTTTAATACAGATGATAGATTTTTGCTCGCTGCCACCAGTGCGCAAATGTGCAAGAGTGTCCATTTCTCACCCGAACTTCGTCCCCATAGAGATCTACGTTCTGGAATGGGCTACTAGCTTCAACTTTTGGACTAACTGACCGACTCCGACAGTACAAATGTGCCTGTAAATGGTTTTATTGAAACATGCTGTGGCTTTGACTCAAGCACCTTAGTTTTTTTAATAAGGTACTCGTACTTTGACGGAAAATGATAGAAACAAAATGAAAATGGAAATCTATTCAGTTTATACAGATGTGAAAACTCAATTTTCCGAAGACAGCAATGACATAATAACCCAAAAATGTTACTTTCCTCGAATGGCAATAATATTTTCCATACAATATGTATTTGCTACGTAAAGTACACAATGTACTCAGATAGGTACATAACATTAATTACACGTAAGTACACAAAGAAGACAAGTATTCCGTATTGTTGGCAGCTCTTTTGTTTCCACAGCCTTGGTGACTCAGAGGAAATGCAGCCCATGCACTGCACTGTATTGTTTTACTTGAAATGCATAATATATTGCTACGGGTGAATCAGAATGTTATTATATTTTACTTTTGCTTAGTACGCTATATTCGTGGGTGACTAACCTGACTGACCTGACTGACAATTAACTTGATGATCCAACTTAATCTTGCAGCTATTGGGTAGTTATGTAGGAGTCACAAAGGTCAGTGGTCAGTTTCTCTAGCTTAGTTTTTGAATATTATCGACGTCATGGAAAGATCTCGTAAGGAAAAAAATCCTTTTTCATTGATGTTTATTTATTTGATATCTTAAGTTTTCTTTAGAAGATTGGCAAATATGGCGCCAACAACTCGCCTGATCGAAAGTGGTGGCCACCACTTTTATCCTCCTGAAATACAAAGACGTCTGCCGAAGTGTTGACAGTCTACGGTTTCTTAATGTTAAAGTGATAAAATATTTTTTGCACAGATATGTTCGTACCACTCTCACGTTCTGTCTCACACACACATCATCATCATTATTTCAGCCGATAGACGTCCACTGTTGCACATAGGCCTCCCCCAAGCACCGCCACTTCGACCGGTTTTGTGCTTCCCGCATCCAGCGGATTCCTGCAGCCTTCACAAAGTCATCGGTCCACTTTGTAGGAGGCCTTCCAACGCTACGTCTTCCAGTACGCAGTCGCCACTCCAGAACCTTTCGGCCCCATCCGCCATCTGTTCTGCGAGCAATGTGCCCTGCCCACTGCCACTTAAGTTTGGCAATTCTTCGTGCTACGTCGGTAACGTTGGTTCGCCTGCGGATCTCTTCATTTCTGATTAGATCATTCATTTCTGATTAGATCGTCCATTGCCCTTTGGGTGACTTTTAGCCTCTTAATAAGGCCCATTGTGAGCCACCACGTTTCAGTGCCATAGGTCATCACTGGCAACACGCACTGGTCAAAGATTTTCGTTTTGATACACTGCGGTATGTGTGACGAAGATATTGCAGAACACACACATAATCTCGCTTAAACACCCTTAAACTCTACATCACATAATCACGCACTTACCCTCACACTCATTCACAACACACGATCACACACACTCATACTCATTCACAACACATGATCTCACACACTCATACTCATTCACAACACATGATCACACACACTCACACTTATTCACGTAACAGCGTTTGTTCTAATTCTATTATTATTAGTTTCTATTTATTTTCGATTTGTTTGTTATGTTTTCATTAATTGTGGTTCTTAGATTTTTTTTTTGTAATTCGAAGCAAACCTATTCTACTTTTATTACGAACCTGTTTTAAAAATAAATTTTTAAACGGTAAATCTTCCATATTGGTGCCCAAGGTACAGGCTTGCTTTGGGGCCTAATTTAAAAACTTTGTATTATTTTTAGCAAACATCATTTTTAAGATTATAAAGATATATCATGTCTCTGATGAAATTCCAAAGCACCTGTAACAGGTGCCCTTCAAACCGACGAAGTTACGCTGCTAGGCGGCACCTAATAATTTGGTATTCTTTGTAGTAGTACTTTTTCAAGTACCCTTTTATAAGTAGTTACTTCTGCAACTTGTATTGTTTCTAGCTAAGAGGCGTAAACGCAGCTCGTAGGATATTCATAGCAACACAATTGAAATCTATTTCTTACGCACTGTTAATCGCTTTGACCTATTTTGCTGTATCGGGCGTCAATCGCGTGTTTGTATAACCGTATGGCAATAGACTATGGTTGGCCATTCGTTTCTATTAAACATAATAAAATATTACTTGTTTTTAGAATTATTTAGTCACATGATTAGAGGGGTTCGTGGCTATATGATAACAGCCGCACGGGTCGATCGAAGGTTAGGCTACGCTTGCCGCAGTCGGTTCATGGATGGGTGATCATCCATTACATATTATCAAGACTCCGTGCCTCGGAAATTACGTTAAGGCGTTGGTCCCGGCTGTCATTCGTAGATCTTTGACAGTCGTTACGGGTAGTCAGAAGCCCAAGAGTCTGACCACCAGTTTACCAAGAGGGAGGATTTTGGAGGTCAGTTAGGCAGTGGCTCCATATAAAATATATTTAGCTGCATTCGGTAGAAAATCAAAATCAAAATATTTTTATTTCATATAAACCGACATGGGCACTTATGAAACATCAGAAGCTAGGTGCACGGTTCCAATTGGTCGTTTCCTATGGAGAAGAACTGGCAAGAAACTCCACGGTTACTCTTTTAAAAATAATTGGCTTTTACAATGTTCTCAAATTACGGTGTTAATAGGTATGGGAGGACAGTGTAGGCCTGTCGAGAAGTACTTAACAAAAAAAAAAAGAAAAGAAAAAGGTCTACAAAAGATCTAGTCTATTAAGCCTACAACGTTCTCACATTCACAACGTACACAAGAAATCCATGTAAAATAATATTAAAATAATAAAAATAACAACCTATTTAAACCAAATGACATGTTTGCCATTACAACAAGTCTGAAATCAAAATTGTAGGTATATAATGTCAAATAATGAAAATATAATGTCAAAAAAGTATGTCTAAAAACAATAATAATAAACATGGTAATTTGGGAGCAATTAATACATTTACATAGTTATGCCGTTTCTGATGTACCAGGCAAGCCACATGTGCAGAAGGAATTATCGCCAAACTTCCTTGTCTTCAACGTAGTCTTTAATCTTATAATATGCGTTTTTGATAAAGATACGTTTGATGTGGGTTTTGTATTTTCCATCGCTAAGTTCTGTAACTGACGTTGGCAACTTTTTATAAAAGCGGATACTGTTGATAACAAATGATTTGTTTGTTTTTGTTAATCTTGTTTTGAAAAGACATACGTTTTTGCGAACATAAAAAATACTTTCTAAGATATAAAGAGAAGACAGAGTTAGTACATTAATTTCTTTGAATTTGATTCTAAGGGATTCACGAGGACCCATTCGGACAGCGCAGATCTCTTTTGTAAAATAAAAATTGAATCTACATCAGCTGCCGATTCCTACAGCAGAACGCCATAAGACATAATACTGTGGAAATAAGCAAAGTATAATAACCTAGCTGTGGATATATCAGTCAACTATCTAATTTTTCTTACTGAATATGCAGCTGAACTTAATCTACCTGAAAGAGCTATAATGTGGGCTCCTCATTGCAATTTTGAATCTAGAGTAATTCCTAGAAATATAGTTTCCATAATAGCATCTAGTCTCTTGCCATCAAGTTTTAAATTTAAAGCCACTTGGGGTACATTTGGTAGTGAGAACTTAAGACATTTTGTTTTGTTCGCATTAAGTAATAGATATTAGCTGCGAACCATTTCGAAAGAACATCCAGACTATCGTTGACGTTTAAGACATCTGGATTTTTTCTATCTATTTTAAAAATAAGAGAAGTGTCGTCAGCGAATAGAATTATATCCGATAAGTTTGCCATCATGAAGATCATTAATATAAACTATAAATAGGAAAGGGCAAAGAATTGAACCTTGGGGCACGCCCATCTTTACTAGAGACCCCGAGGACGTCGCCCCGTTAACGTTTACTTTTTGCTGCCTGTTTTATAGATAGGACTGAACAAGATCAGCAGTTTGTCCACGAATTCCGTAGTGGTGTAATTTACAGGTCAGTGTATTGTGGTCAACGCAGTCAAACGCTTTTGAGAGGTCACAGAAAATGCCAATAGCATCCTGGGATTTCTCCCAGGATTCCAAAATGTGACTGATGAGTTTTACTCCTGCGTCAGTCGTCGACCTACCTTTTGTGAAACCAAACTGGCGACTATGTAAAATCCCATTAGAATTGAGATGTGACAGCATCTGGTCTAGCATGATTTTTTCATATATTTTACTCAATGCTGGTAGCACAGATATAGTTCTATAATTAGAGGATCACTCTTACTACCTGATTTGAAAATTGGCACTACTTTACTATGTTTCATTAAATCAGGAAACGTACCGCTGTCTAAACATTGATTAAATATGCCTGTTAGGACAGGGCCATTGTGCCAATGATATATCCAAGAACCTTAACAGAAATCCCCCATAAGTCTTCAGTTTTCTTTATGTTAAGACTTTTGAATGCCTTCTTAATTGTGACAATAGAAATGGGCTTGAATTCAAAACTTGGAATGTCCTTAGAGAAGTGTTTTTAGAAAAGAGATTCAGCTAATATAGGTGATGAGGGGAGTGATTTCGTAACCTCTATTGGGATGTTGGTAAAGAAATTTTCTAGTGTCTCAGCAACTTTTAACTTATCTGTTAAGGTTTCATTATTAATTTTTAAAGACAATTCATTCTGATCTCGCTGTTTTATATTTCCAGTTTCTTTGTTAATTACCTGCCACACAGCTTTCATTTTATTGTTACAAATACTAATTTTGTTACTTATTAATTTAGATTTAGCTTGAGCGCAGACTCTTTTGAATATCTTAGAATAATTTCTGACATAATTATAAAGGGCTTGATCAGAAGTCAATGATTTGTCGTAGTACAAATTATATAAAATATCTCTGATTTTTCTAATGCCAGCAGTGGCCCATTCATTAAATTTTGGTTTAGTATTGATTGCAGCTTTTTTCACAGGTCATGCTTTATTGAATTCTTTGCAAACTGTAGAAAATAATGTACCGTAGTTTATATTGGGGTCTTGTGAATCAAAACTAGCTGTTGAAATATTGCTAAGAACATTATTATTAAACATTTTCAAATTATTTTTAGTGAGAGGTCTTAATTGAATGGTTTTATCTATGTGTAACTTTTATCTAGGTCAAATGATACAAGTTGACCAGTATGGTCAGACACGACGCCACTAATTAAGGAAGAGTCTTTTATTTTACAATTAGTATATACATAGGTTAGACTGGAATCCGACCCCAACATAGTTGCGAAAAGGCTAAGTAGATTGATTATGATTTATACTTAACTATTTTCCATCGAACGTAGCTAAAGTTAATATGCTGATAGTATAGGAGTGGGCTTTCTCCTTGCCTGGTCACTATGTAAAACAAACTAATTCGTTACCAGTCGCTCGCAGTCCAAGCATTAGGCTATTTCTACTTATTCATATTGCCTTAGGATTGATTGATTTCCTTTAAAACATTATAAACTTCAAAAACCGGCTAAGTGCGTGTAGGACCACGCACAATGAAGGGTTCCGTAGTTGGGATTACTTGGGACGAATTTATTCCAAAAACAAACTTAACATTGTAGTTGAAAAACCTGTTCTCCCATACATCGATATATGCCACGGTCAATTCTCCAACCGCAAATTTAAGTTGGTCGACTATAACTCGTTAACTTGTGTAGCCTACTTATTCGTGATAGTTTTCATTTTAATTTCATTATGTTCACCTGCCATGAATTTTTTCACATATCCAAAAACAACCGTTTAGCTGGCAGGGAACACTCAACTCTAACAAAAATTAGCATTTTAATGCTTAATTTTACGCAAATGGATCCTTGAATCGAAAAGTGGTGTTCACAGACCCGCAGTATTTTGAACGGCCTATCCAACGATACCCCACAACATGGGGTAGAAGAGAAAAATAAATTCAAATCAAGTTTTTTTTAGCACTTTATCGGCGTGATTAATATGTATACATATGCCAAATTACAGCTTTCTAGTAATAAGCGTCTCTGAGCTACAGTGAGGTCAGGCAGACAGACAGATGGACATGGCGAAACTATAAGGGTTCCTTGTTTACTACGGAACCCTAAAAAGGAAAGTGATAGCTTTTTCCGAAAAAAAAAGATAAATTTACTTGATTAGTAGATCGGAAACTTTCTTGGAAGCAACTTAACATAATTAAAGGAGTGTAATTTTGTAAAACCCGGTGACTTAGTAGATGAGTGGAACTGCGAGTTTAATTCATTAATTAATCAAAGAAACGAGTTTAAAAGCAGAACTTGAGATGGGCCGTTTTCTGAATAAATTCTAATTAAAACACTTTGTAAATTTTAGGTCAATAAATTTTAAGTTTTTCAGATCATTGCAGAAAAAAATAAATGGTACCTAGCTTCTCTCAAATTAAATTAGTAAAAAGTTAGGACACAACCAGTCTGGGATGTCATGTTTATAAAATAAATAAAAATGTATTTTACCAGCAATCAAAAATTAGGTACATGCAGATTCTTGTTAATACGAATGGAAGCTGTACATTACAGTATTTTACACCTACATAAATGATAGTTGTCGCAATTTCCCTGTATGCAAATTCTAACAGTATTCTTAAACAACAACATTCGTTTAGCAGCTAATGTCCATTATAAAGAACAGACTCTATTACGTAACAGTACCTTAGGCCTAAGTCGACACGTAATTCAGCACATGTGCCTAAAACCGGTTCAATCCAGTTCTATCAACCTACTTTATTATCTTCCTTTTTGCAAATCGCTCGCGCTATCAACTACAACCTGCAAGCAAATATACACCTTATTTTTTGTTACAAAAAGTTGACTTTGAAATGTGTTGTTTGGTAGCATTAGGTTGTTTCGGGTTTAAAGATTAATCTATTCAAATAATATTTTAGTTTTAGTGATAATATAAATTCAGTATGGAGGTCGAGTCAGTTCGCTGTTATCTCGTATGTAGTCTGTTTATTGCTTTATTAATATAATTTAATGTTTACAGTGAGTTTGAGAGCTCATCCCGCACCAACCTCGCCATGTTTGCCATATTTTTTTTATCAGATATTCATTATGATCAACACGAAAGTCTGACAATAAGTTTACCAAGGGGTATCGTGTTACCCAGTAACTGGGTTTTGGAGGTAAGATAAGCAGTCGTTCAATATAAAATACTGGTATACAGCTGCCTCCGGTTAGACGTGAAGCCGACCCCAACTTGATTGGGAAAAGGTTAGACAGATGATGATTGTCTGCGATGTACCACGCGGGTACGGTTGGCTTGGGTTGGTAACACGTCGGCTGAGGGAGGAATGGTAATCCTTCTAAGATTAAATGGAAGAAAGCGCAAGAGATCGTAAGCTCCTCCTACTTAATTTGACAAACATCCATCCATCTAACCAGATCTATCTCAAAGTATGTCCACCCATTCGATGTTAAGTCATCGAGGTTTACGGATGGTGGTTCACTGATTAAACAAAAGAGGAACTCCATTACCAACTCTGCCCTAGATGTACTATTTTCTTCTAGGGTAGTATTAATTTCATATAATTATACCAGTGCCTGGTAGTAGCACTATTCTGAAGTTAAGAGAACAAGCTGAACGTGTGTCCGCAGTGGTAGCCCGCAACATTTTAACTTTCTTACGTTTTTTTTGCAATTTGCAGGTCTGTGTCAGGTTGTATCTTGATCAAAATATGATTCGCGACCATAACAAATAAGTTTTTACAGAATTGCAATCAGTAGAATCATTAATGCAAATTTGCAAATTGCAAAATACGTTAGAAAATTTGAACTCCGCGGGCTACCGCTATGGATCCAGCTTAATATTATTGATTTAGTCTGTAAGGCCCATATCAAATTGCAAGTCAGAAAATTTCGATTAAATATTATGATGAAACATAATTTTGCATCGAGAGTTTGTGCTAAGAATATTGGTGAGAAGATAGTTATTTCTGAAAAATACTTAGATAGAAAGAAATAAAATAAATAAAACATGACGCAAAGAAAAAACACAAACACAAAAACGAACAAGTTGCAGTAAAATATAATTCTCTATTATTATATATAATCCGTACTGAACAAATGTACAAATGGTCAAAATGATATTCATTGGAATAAAATTGGCTGAAATAATTTTATTGAAAGCAGAATTACGTTCAAATACCGTACATTGTACAAATATGGAAGTATGACGTCACAAACGACTTTGAAAACGAACAAACACACACACCTGTAACCTAAATTGGGTAATATTGCGTTATCTTCACACTCGTATAAGATGGCCCAGAGACCTTGCTTGTCTCTTGGCAACAAGCCTGTGGATCGACTCTTATTCATTTATCCTACAAATCAAGAACAAAGGATAAAGGATTTACTGAAATTTAGACTTGGATATTGTTAATGGCCCATTGCTATCTTTCCGAAGAGACCTATTCCTGTTCATGTGCCACCTTAAACATCAGTTATAGTTTATAAAAGAAAAAGAATTAAAAAACAGCCTTATCAAAAAATTAATTACAAAAATTAAACAAAAAAATTAAAAACAGCTACATGATTTAGAACTGTGTACCAATCTTTTCAGCGAAGTCGGGGAACCTGTAAAGAACTGTTCCCCCGACTGCAATGAACAGATTGGTACTCAGTTTAAATGATATAGCTTGTTTTTAATTTTTAGTTCAATTTTTGTGATTAACTTTTTGACAAGGCAGGCGTGTTTTAATTTTTTTTTAATTATTTATTTTTATTTTATACCTTTTAGTGATAAAACGATATGTTTTTTATAAGTTTTTCTATGGGATATTGAATAGCACCTACCTACTGTTATATTTATTTAATTTCTTTTGTTATGTTGCTAGTCAACGAATGCATATTGAATACTACTGTTATATATTTGTTATGTACTAAGCAAGCTGTAGACGATGATGAAACTTTTATTTTTCATACAATAATTACCACTTATACTACTAGTAATTATTGTATGAAAAAATAAAGTTTTTTTTCATGAACCATCGCTCCTCCATTATATTGTTTAAATTTTCTCCAACCTATGTTACCCGGGGTAACGCCACGCTTCTTATCGATACCACATACATTGATATCGGTTAAGCCGTTTATAAGTTATGGTGGAATAAAGAAACTTACAAACATACATAAACCCTGAAAACATAACACTACTTTTTTTAAGCAGTCGTGTAAAAAATAGTTTTCTTGGAAAAAAACGGTCTAGATTATTATTTTCGAGTATGAGATATCTATTTATTTTTGAGTATTAGATTATTCTCATACTACTATTGCCATCGTTAGCTAAGTTTTAAGCATGCTATTAGGACAGATTTGATTTACGAGGAATGAAGTGCAATATATTCCAAGACCTATATCTGATTCCTTTAAAAGTCAAAGGCTAAAATAAAGCAGACTGAGCAACATTACGAAAAAGAAAAGTAGTCGGTTAAAAAAATCTCTAACATTTTTCAAAAGTTTTCAAAATCTCATAAAAACATAACCGAGGTGCCATAGATTGCCCACCCCTAGCCACCACACCAAACTGCTAGATATCTCAATGATAGCATTGAGATATCTAGCAGTTTGTTGTATTTAGTCAATTCTTTACAAATTCAACAATGCTTATTATTTATACAAATTAGACGGATGCGACCAGAAAGTGATGACGTATTTTAGCCTCTGATAATCTTTAAGTTTTTCCTGACGTTACCTACATACATAGATAGAGACAAATTTTATTTTTCTGGTATAATTGTGGTAAGAAGGCACCTATGGGTCACCTTATTAAAAGTACCCACTTGTAACAGCGCAAAACTGCATTGTTTAACTGAACTTAGCCAAGTTAAAGGTGAGACCTTTAACTTGGCTAAGTTCGGTTCCTGTATTTTCATGATTATTATTGTACAGATGCCTTGCAGTAAGCTGGGGTAGACTGAGTTGATTGTTTGATTGAAGGCTGCGTCGTGTGGCTAAGTGTGGTGGGCGTGTCATAGTTGAGAGACCTGTCTAGCTGTAGGCTTAGTTAGTTAAAATGCCAGTTAAAATGAACAATTAATTATGTGTCACCTTCATTATAGTCTGTTATTGTGGTTGAATCTACCCTTTGCTTAAAACCTCACCAAACATACTGTTTGAGTACCTAGTTAACTGACTGTTCTAGAAAGCCCCAAAACGCTCGCGCGGTCTTTTATATTTATGACTTGTAAAATGGTCAAAAATCAAGTTGCATCCCTTCGATTGAAAAATGCAGGTCAAAAGACACGTTATTGACTGAGGTTGACCATTCACACACCACCGTAACTATTATAAGTTGTTCTTGTTGAGTTTTCTCAAATGTAAACATAACACCTCATCTCGTGACAATCTCTATCCAACTTAGGACCAACACAAACTTTATCAAACATCTCTGAACTCCAACATGAACCCGAGCAAACAAGATGAAACAAAGATGCATATACACACGGCATAAGTCACGGATGACCACAACAAATGAATGAACACAGACGGCTGTAAGTAATTGTGGCCGTCGCCGCGTCGCGCGACGACTCGACCGGCCAGTTCTGGAGAAAGTTGCCGCTAAACAAACGGACGGCCCAAAAGGAGACAAACTTGACGGAGATAGATACAGGAATAGGGCGACAACGTGGTGGAAGGATAATAGACAAAATAATTTGATTTATTCGTAGTAAATTCACATTAGTCTAATACTGGGTAAACAGACGCTCCACTACGCTACGTGACACACTACGCTACGTGTGGATACAATGCGAGGTCAGCGTAAACTGGAAATGTATAGCTTGATGTGCAGCCGTTTGTACGTAATACACATCTGAAGGACACAGGAAAAGTATACTGTAAAAGTTTTTCGTTACCGTTTTTTTCTTTCTTTGTTAATCTGAATTGTCAAAATCTTAATCAACTTATTCACTTGTTTATTTATATAGGTACTGTTTCCGTTTATAAGACTGTGCTTAGACTTTGGCAAAACAATTTCAAAATTGTTTTTGTCTATGCTCGACAAAACACAATATTGTTCCCGAGGCTGTTAGAGCAATGTGCATTGTGCACCGGTGTTGTCTTAGAGCAATGACTTGAGAATGTTTTGTCTAGGTCTGACTGCATGGTTACAGTATTCACTATCAGTTGTAAGTCACGTCAGATAAAGCGATGTCTCCATTCCGCTTCCAAGCAAATACCGACTTGTGGACATGCACGCACACACATAACACTCCGTTTCTAAGCAAACACTGACTTATGCACACACAAACATACGAGCGCAGTGTGTATGTAACTAGTTACGTAACGCGGGTCGAAGTGACCAAATGTATGAGTTGAGTGTTGTCAAGAAAAATGGAGGAAGTGAAAATAATGAGGAAATATGGTGTGCTAAAATATGGAGTACCTAACTAACTGAAAATGACGGAGAAACGAGCTAGGCCGAGTTTAAACATGAGGAGAATATATAGCGGGCTTTCTTAAGAAAATGTTTGTTAAAATATTTTAATGTAGTTATAGACAGGCACGGTAAGATAGCCAAAACTTATAAAGACGCGTTTTGTTTCGCACTCTCTCTTCCGTTATTCTAAGCAAGTCATACCCAAAAGCGGTGCCGTAAAAGTACCAGCATTTCTGACCAGTGCAGCAGTGTGTTCTTGTGTTGTAGTAAGCAGCTTCTTAGACACATCACTACATATTATTAAACCGAGTCCCTGCCGCGCCTGTCTGTCTGTCTGAACTCCATAAACTCAAAAACTACCGAACGGATTTTCATTCGGTTTTCACCAATTGAGTGGTTCTTGAGGAAAGTTTACGTGTAGGTATAATTAATTAAGGTTTTGTGTAAATTGTCTGAAATATGACGATGATTGTTGAAGATGTCGGAAACAATCATACCGACTGGGAGCTTCACTGGCGTTTGCCGCGTATACCAATAGAGTTGTATGAAAATAATGTACTACGGAATTATTCCTCTTAAAAAGATCTATTAAACTTCAAAACGCATTTTTCATCTCTCCGGACACAATTCTGAAGTCCACGCAGACGAAGTCGCGGTCAGAAGCTAGCCCGCGGATTCACCCGCCTGGAGGTCGGACATTATTCCACGGGAACGTTCCCGGGATAAAAAGTATCCTATGTGCTAGCCCAGATCATGGTCTACCCATGTGCCAAATTTCATCCAAACCCGTTCAGTCGTTTTAGCGTGAAAGCGTAACAAACTGATTTTCGCATTTATAACATCAGTTAGGATTATATTACAGTTAGGATGCAAATTTTGCATGAGAACCTGGGGATCTGTAATTCAGGACTTCCTCCCTCAGCCTCCTTTCAGTAATTTAAACACGAAAGGAATCACTTTATATATTGTTATTGTAAATATCGACTCGTGAAACATAAAAAAATTCCGAATAGCGGCTAGATCAAATGTTAGTAATAATTAGTACCAGTTATAGCGAGTTATAAAAAGTGTATTAGTTATTCCACCTAAATTACTAGTTTTGATATTAACGATAAGTTACTCGTGCGACTGAAATTATACCGACCTTGTGCTGTCTCTTACACCTAACAACACTTTGAAATCAGCTTTTATTGTTATCAATAAGCACTGAAAACCAAAGCCTTCGTCCTAATACGCTGATAACAACAGAAAACATTGGCAAGTACCTATCTACGAATCAAATCAAATTAGATCATTTATTTGCTTGAATAGGTGAGGCGATGCACATAACAAAACTTCTTTAAACCATATCCTACATAAACAGGTGCGCAAATATCTTTTATAATAAAAATATTTCTTACGTTATTCATTCATTTAACTACCTATTACAAATATTAATATGAGATTATTTATGAAATTTATTACTTACTAGCTGCGCCCCACGGTTTCACCCGCATAAGCGTAGATCCTGTTGAAATACCGAGATAAAAGTATCCTACTCGTATGTCCTAATTCAGGTCATGTTTTAGCCATGTGCCAAATTTCATTCAAATCCATTCAGCCGTTATAGCGTGAAAACGTAACTAACAAACTAACTCATTTCCGTATTTATAATAATAATTAGGATATATTTTTATTATCATTACACTTAAAAAATAAATTACATTTATCATTTAAATAAATCATTCACTTTATAATAGGCTTTATTGACCTTTTAAATTGATTGATTTTTTAAATTAATGGTTCAATGATATAAAATTTTCTGCTTCCTTTAGGTAATTTATCATACATATATATTCTAGGGCCCATACAAAACGCACTCTTGTCAAACATGGCTGTTCTATGGCGTATTGCACGAAGTGTACTGGCAAACCTGATATGACGAGGTGGGCAAGCTCTTTGAAAGAGTCATTGCAAACCGACCCTCACCAGCTGGCCGACAAGGCGTCGGCCAGCTGGTGAGTCATCTACCCGGTCACCAAGGAGTGCGGAACCGGCAAGAGATGTCGTGCGGTGTCCCACAGGGATCGGTCCTGGGGCCGCATCTGTGGGACATCGGATACGACTGGGTGCTGCGTTTGGCTCCCAAACTAGAGCGGGCAGGGGCTGCCTTGAAGCGGTTGCTGCCCAATTTAGGGGGTCCAAACGCCTCCTGCCAGAGGCTCTACGCGGGGGTCGTGCGTTCCATGGCCCTTTACGGGGCTCTTGTGTGGGCACTTTTCCTGGCGCTGAAACCAGGCCGCCGGTTGAGCGCGGCCCAAAGGGTCATGGCCATCCGGCTGGTCCGGGGATACCGCACGGTCCCTGAGAGGCAGCAAGCCTCCTTGCCGGATTGCCGCCATGGGATCTGGAAGCAAAAGTCTTCGCGCACGTATGGGAGTGGCGCTAGGAGGCGAAACGCCGGGGTGCTCACCGTCCGGTAAGGACCAGGCCCGGGTCGACGGCGCGTTGTATTCCACGCGCGCTTCAAAGAGATGTCGTCAGCACAAGTGTACGGGTCCACTAGGGCCGATGCCTGCCGGGGTCGCGGGAAGGTACTGAAAGTGCTACCGAGGTCCCAGGCAACACAGGCAACGGAAGGAATACGGGTGGGTTTTAGACAGTAAGAGTCTGACACACCCTCCCGCTCCGCCCAGAGCGGGAGAAGTTATTTGAATGATTACTCACCCAAAAAAAAAAGCCTGATACTTTTTAACGTTTCATATTTGGAGATCGACGAGGGTTTTTTATATTCTACTAAATAATTATAGTATTAATTTTGGCCAAATTTGCTCTAAAAAAGACATCTCCGGCTAAGCAAAGAGTTGAACCATTTTCTTCATTAGTAGTCTTTCCCAGATACCTTAAAGGATGCAGACCGGCGTACGCGACACTAGTAGCACAGTTTCTATGAAAACTTAATTGAAAGTGTCGCGCTGCCGGTGGCGCGCGCGATTTCGCGCCTGTCTGCACGAGCCTTAATTCCTTTATCAAGATATTAAAGGAAGAACTTCAAATCAAACAAGTCACCCAAGCACATGACACATAGAAATGTGTAAACACACACAGCACTGGTAACAAGTGACGCAACGCGTACGTGCCACGTACGCGGTGTGTCTCTGACAGACATTATGCTTTGCCTATTATATCTGCATTTGTATAGGTTTTGTTATTGCTATGCTGTAAGAAACACTTATGAGAAAGACATTAAAATTACCTCCATGAGTGGCGATTCATATTTCCGGTCAGCTCCGGTACCGTCTGTTTGACTGCCAAGAGAAGAAGACACGTAAGTAATGAAGTGAAGTTTGCACAGTATTCTTGTCCCAGAACCTATCAAAATATTTATGATGCTCAGCATCTATAAAATATTGGAAGTCAAATTCCTAACTGCTTCTAGGAAGAGTCATGATAATTTATATTATTTTTTTTTTATTTACAGTGTTATGATTTATCTTTATAGTTTTATGTCTGTCCTCTTCCAACCCAGTTTCAAGCTAACTTCGATATCACAGTTGGAACATAAACTTCACAAGGAGTGTCTATGGCTCCTTGTGTAGTTTAAGTTTTGATTGTCTATGACGACTCTTTTGATATTCCATATACCCTTATCAAATGTACTTTCTTCCTGTCTCTGAAGCAATAAGCGACAAATATCGTTACAGTTACAGCTACCTGTAACGACTGCCATATCCATAGTTATTTATTTATTCACACAAACATTCAGTTGTCTTGATCATGCGTCAGGAGCGTGACAGACTTCGCCACTGATAACTGTTATCACGACTAAGTTATATTTTTTGCGCATCTATTATCACGACAACTGGCGATACTGTACGTTGTCACGCCGTAACAAACATCATTAAAAAATAGGGTAGAAATATCTCTTCCGGGATCGAACTTGTGACATTCCGACAACTATAAAAATTCTCGAACTATCAAACGAAAGGGTATCATTGCTTCTAATTTAGCCTTGTTTCCCAGAAAAAAATACTGAAACGAACCATCAAGTGTTCTACATATTTGCGCATACGTAAGCAGCAGCTATGCGGGTCGCGAACCTACGACCCTATTGTATGCTAAGTGCCTCTGAGTCACTGGTACCGATACGCTGATAACAATATAGTACAGACTGTACGTCGCCGCTGATAACGACTCTATTATTTTTAATAGAGTAAATAGTGAAGGTTACATTGACCTATCCATGTTTATTGTATACTAACATTTGTATGTGATTTTATATGGAATAGTTTTCTCGTATTCCTTGGAAAATTTAATTATTTTCTAAGTAGAGATTATTTGCCTCATTTTAATAATAATAGCTGATAGCAATTTATGTTAATGAAAATAATAAATAGAGGAAACGAAGCGATCCTCACATCACATAGTGTAAGGATCGTAGCAGGTGACGCGCTGTAGGAGAAGAAGGAATGAGCCGTAAATAGAGGAACTCTGGACCTGGACACTACATGGTCACCACAGGAAGTGTTTGAAACATTACAACCTCGTCATTCATAAATGAAAAATAATAAAAATAGCTATTAATAAAATTCAAGATAGCGGAAGTTAAAAATTAAAAACTGTTACAAAACAAAGTGTGTTGTCACATGATGACTAACGTATGTACCACCTGATATTCTATATACATAATTATATAATGAAAAAACATAATTTATTCATACCTACTATGACACATAATAGCCAAGCGATTTTCGGTTGCCAACAAAACTTCCATATAATAAATGTTTCCATGGTGTCATTAATTGTAATTATTATGTTATGTAACGTGACGCTTGTATTTTCCAAAGAGGTAGGTAGTATGTAGATGTGTTTTCCACAAATATCTAGCACGATTTCTTACAAGTTATTCGTCGTTATTTGAACGCTATCAGTGGCTGCTAGTCCTACACCAGTTTGTGAAGACCCACACTTCGCAGTTTATGAAACAATTGTAATAGGGAGTGGAGTTAGCAGATTGTCGTTAATCTTCAAATTCAGGTACTCAAGCTCACCAAAGGAAAATCCAACAACACTGCCCAACCCGGGTGTCGAACCCAGTACCCCCTCGCTTAGCAGTCTTACTTACGAGCACTAGAGCATCTAGGCAGTTGGCCTCAAAAAGATGTACCTACATCAACAAGAATTTATTTTATTGTCTATAATGTTTGTTCCATAATATTGTATGAATGCGTAGCCACTAAACATATTAGGTACACATTGGGTACCTAATTGCATAGCTATACATTGATACAGTATTAAGGCTCCTGCAGACAGGAGCGACGCGACAGCGCGACGTTCCTTGAAATTGTTCTACTAGAGTCGCGTCGCGCTGTCGCGTCGCACCTGTCTGCGGGAGCCTTTATGTAACACATATTGTAAACAATCAAATGAATTCTTGCCACATCTTTTTGAAGGTGGCTGTACCTAGTGGATATTATTATCATGACAAGTTAATCTTAAGGCTCGTGCAGACTAGCGCGACATCGCGGGCGCGACAGGCAGCAACATGCCTGTCGCGCCCGCGATATCGCCCCAGTCTGCACGAGCCTTTATCCAGATAAAATAACTGCAATTTGTTAGCCACGTGTAACGATTATCGAATTTCCGCGTCAATATTATTGTTTTTCAACTTTTTGGTTTCATGGAAAATAATATATACTTAAGCACATGTTTACTTGTAGTTCTCGTTATAACTGATTAAATAATTATCTCAATAAGATGGTAGCGCCTACCTCACACATAACATAACATCACGCTTGCATTCCCGGAAGGGTTAGGCAGAGGCGTACCTGTAGTATACCCACATTTCGCCAGTTATGTTTAAGTACCATATAATAGGGGGAGCCTATTGCCATCAACCGAGCTCAAATCCAGACTCCAGGCCTTCTAATAACAACCTACTGGGATCATCTACCCGCCAAACGTCGTGAAATTAATAGTTTTGTCTATGTTAGTAAGTAAAGCTGTTCATAGAGGAGGAACCTATTTATCATTCGACATTTATGTATCTGTCTAGTAATGTTTGTGGGTATTTGAGTCACGGAGTACGTGACTACTTTACTTACACTCCGGCCGATCACGTAAACGACTGACTATCAATCAAAGTTGTTTTTCACAACACTCTGACTTATTACCTAGACGTATAGGAATTCTCGACACTAAGTCTTGAATGTTAAAACTTTGGAACAACAAAAAATATAATGATATGCAGAAGTTTAATTTCGTTTCAGCCACGTATAGAAGAATTCTCCTAGCAAAGATGGGAACTAAAACAAAAAAGAATCGCTGCCTCCAGGCAGCTTAATACACCATGTTAAGTCACCGATTTCCGAAAGCGTGATCAGTAAATGTGTAGGTAGTCAAATATATTATTAAGCTTGCAGATTTGATTGGTTGCTCAAAATTATGTACAACAATAAATCATACAGAAGTTCATACGAGATTTCGCAACAGATTACTTTGCTGGCTTTAAGGAAAACTAACATGCACGGGCTAGCTTAGTCTCAACTTAAACTATTAGAAAATTATACTACTGATATTGAGTGTATCTGTGACTGCATTGTTTCGAGAATTTTCTACAAGCGCGACGAATTTTCTTATCGCCAGATAACCGTGAAACTTTTGTTTTCCTCTGCATTGTGTCATAAGTGAGAAAATTTTAATACTGACCCTGAGCCTTGACAAATACTTTACATACCAATCAAACTAAATTCAACTGTATGGTTATTGTGATAAAGTTGTCAACAATGGTAATATCAAAGTGGTATTTCGGTGTTATCCAATAATTGTGCATCAAAAAAACATGTTTACGATATACTGGGTGTGCTTACGTAACACGATATCTTTTTAATTCATCCTTGAGATATGTTATCAGGAGTGAGTCTGTTTGCGTCTGCTCCCATATTTGGGCACCTAATTCTGTTATTTTATTGTTTAATTGTATTTGTGAAGCCTCTTTCGGTGGATAATGGCGCCGATTCCCTTGTTCACAAACTAACTAAATTTAAGTTCAGTGCATCTTTTTCTTTCTATTTCAATAAGAAAAGGACAGAAAATACATTTTAGTTTCGTCCTGTCAGATTAATCAGCGCCTGTCACTACTCTATACAAGTTTAGACGCGATTAAAAACTTGCCTACTAAAATTACGTCAATTTACGTCAACCGCTGATTAATTTGACAGGACTAAACTAAAATGTATCTTCTGTCCTTTTCTTATTGAAATAGAAAGAAAAAGATGCACTGAACTTAAATTTAGTTTAGTTTGTGAACAAGGGAATCGGCACCAATGTAGGATTATTGCTGTTTTCTGCTCGAAAATGTCTTATAGATAAATCTGTAGTGTGAAATTGTGACTCTAGATAAGGCTATTTTTAATCTACACAAATAAACTTCCTAATTTAGTAATCTAGTTACAGAAACAACTTGGTGGGGAGACATGCAAATCTAAATGATATTGATATGATTACGATACCTGCAGGCTTAGCATGACACTCTCTATTTCTTCGAAGTATAGACACGGCTCTTTCTATACAAAGTGACATTTTGTTTCTCAGTTTTTGACATCTCACCGCAGAAATCCCTCTACAATCTGTCATCTTGTCTTTCGTTTCTAACTATCTTTGTCTAAGTCCTTTTTAATGTAGAAAGATTTCTACGGCGGGATGTCAAAAAAGGAGAAACGAAATGTCACTTTGTATGGAAAGAGCCGTGTCTATTCTTCGAAGAAATAGAGAGTGTCATGCTAAGCCTGCTGATATCTCTTCTTTATCAGTAGTAGACTCGAACTAAATGGGTACTGTTCCTACTATGACAAAGAGATCAGCAATAGGAAGCGTTAAACCGGGGCTAAATTCTTAAGATTTGCTAGACATTGTACTAAGTAACATAAGCTAGTAGGTACTTACAATCAAACATGGGAGCTATTTAAATACAGAGAAGGTGAAACCCCTTAAAAATTATGAAACAAATTGGTTTCAAAATCTTATGAATAAAATGTTATAGGTATTATTTAACTGTGCGGAATCCTCCTATTATCTGTTTGGCTCGTAATATCCGTTAATATTAGCGAACGGTCAGCGGCTCGATAAGGTATCAGCTAAAATGTGAACGTGCTCCGATGTGTGTCAGAGGTCACACTTCCTCGAACGTGGCGGCTGCAATACACCTGCCTACCTTTTAAGGTTTTCATTGATACAGGTGGGGCGCGACTTTAAGTTATTGGTGACTATGAGTAGGTAACTATGAGGAAGGGATCTTGGTACTGTTTGAGTTTCCAAACATCACACATAACATCACGCTTGTAATCCCCAAAGGGTTATGCAGGGGTGTACCTATAGTACACCCACATTTCACCAGTAATGTTTAAGTTCCATATAACAGGTGGCGACCCTATTGTCATCAACCGGGCACAAATCCAGATTCCGGGCAATTACACTTTTACCGACCTGGGAATCGAACCCAGGGTATCATAATCAGCAGTAGTGCTTGCGACCACTATACCAACGCGGAGGCAGTCAGTATCTAAACATCTTCTAGGTTCCCTAAAGACGCGCTTTCATGCATCCTTCTGATCGCTTGTGGCGATAACACCATGGTCTTGGAGATTTCATTATTTTTTACCCAACTGTGGCGAAGCTCTAAGAAGTGTACTTAATGTTTTTTTTCAGTGTCTAGTTTAAGGTGCAGGAAAACGTAGTAGTCTGAAATCTTTGAGAAGATTTTAATTCACTGGAGTTATCTGACTGTATGTGCTAGCTGTCACTTTGTGCAATAAAATGGTCATATTTATTGTATTTACTGTTTTCTAGACTTTTTCACTTATATACATCGATTAACGATCGTCATTACAATAAATATGATCATTTTATTACAAAGTGACAGCTAGCACGTGTCAGATAACTCCAGTGAACTAATCATTCGACTTTAGCGAGACTATTGGATACCTACATAGAGGCACTTATTATAATTATTCTCTTGGACACAACCGACGACAGATAACAATGTATCCAGGCCATTGATGTACGAATTATTTGTCCAGGCCCAACTATTCTTAGCAGGGGCACGTGTCTCATGTCCACCGTTATCACCAGACTGGCAAAACGAGGGTAATGATTGACGCGAGTACCTAAAAGCACACACATATAATGATTGTCTTATCACTGTGTCTACCTCCATTAAGAATATAAGATCATCTTTAGCTATGTGTGTCAGCTTATCGACTATTGACACGTTGGCTGCCATGCGAGTATACTCGTAGTAACTTTTTTTTATGCCCATTGCCACCATACAAAATGGTAGGTACGAGTATACTCGTAGTTGTAAAAATGTAACCCCGCCCTCCTTTCACTGCCACTTGTCTAGAATTCGTTAGAAATCGCATACAATCAACTACGAGAATACTCGTAGTTGGCAGTGGGGCCCAGATCTTGCACTACGAGTATACACGTAGGTTGGCAGTCAACGTGTTAACAACTATTTCTTAATCGTAGTAAATGGGGCTCCATTACTGAGGACATACCCTGGGCAGTCGGACCTGCTACCATTCTTGCTGAATGGCTTAACTCGTACCGACCCTAACCAAGAAAATCAGAAAGTGGTCACTTAGGTATGTAACCTTTACTGGTCCACTCTCGACTCCTGGTCATAGGCCTGGAAGGTATTAATGGGTCACCGAGGCCCACGCAACACAGGCAACGGAAGGAATACGGGTGGGTTTTAGTCAGTAAGAGTCTGACACACCCTCCCACTCCGCCCAGAGCGGGAGAAGTTATTTGATGATTTCCAAACCAAAAAAAAATAAAAATAGGCCTCTTCTAAGGCAGAAGACGGCTATTTAGTATCTTATGAACTAGTTAAAAATAAATACGATTTCTCCAAGTAGGTATGGCGTTAGAATATATAACAATAGAAAATATTGTGTTACGATAATTCTTTTAATTAAACTATCCTAAAATGAGCTAGCAATAACGAATACTTATTTTTCAAACACGTTTGTCTTCTGCCTCCTCTTATTATCTACGAATAAGTGAACAGATAAAGTAAACACATTATTTATTCGATTGGGCAACACCTAGCAACAGTGCACAGCAACAGCCTAAAGTTTAACATAAAACATGTTTTGCAACCGATTTATAACTGTCAAAAAAAACAACACAAACACAATAATAATTCAGCTGTCTGCGATTATAACATCACATCCAAATGTCAATAACAAAATATATGGATTTTCCACTTATAAAATATTAAGCTCGTATTTTATTTATTTACTTAAGAATCAACACTGACATTTTTTTTACTATTTTGTACCTACTCACTTTGTCAATAGGGGCTTAAGTACACATGGATAGTCACACATGGATAGTCACAAGGACGATAGTTATGTACTCAATAAACACATGTCTTTAATGTCAATATTTTGTGTAGATCTAAAACCTACACGTGTAAGATGGACAGATTGCTATCGAAAGGGCTGGCCCATATTTGTCCAGACGGTAATGGGTTAGATAAGTTTGCCAATCTTACGTTGTTGCTATGTCATGAAGTAATGTGTAATATGTGTTAAAAAAAAGATAGAACAGTTTGGCTGTCAATGTCAGTGTTAAAGGTCTGTTTCAGGCCGATCAGATCGATAGGGAATATTTCTGAAATATACATGATTTGGAGGCATGTATCCCCCCCTTTTCTCAAATAATTACCTACACAGCAATAACTCTTTAATTAACTCGATCTATAACAGTATAAGCATACAAACTCACAAGTTATTAATGACTTGTAGCTTTCAAGACTTTTTCTATTCAGTATTTTTTAAATAATTAACGGCCTTTAAATTTTTATTTAAATTGGTTAAATTAAACGAGGTTGCAATTCATTGTTTGGTGCTACAAGACCCACTTGCACAATGTAATCAAGCCAGTTCTTGTATTCAAAATAACGGATTTGATTAGTATTATTATTTCATCACATATATTTATTTTTCAGACAACTAAATCGTATGCAAATTTCAACAAGTACTGACACAGTATGTGAAACCATGTTTGGCGTTATCCCAAACCGCTCGTTATTACGGGTTATATTACTTAGTCTTATGACAAGTTGCCAAGTCTTCAATTGATCAGATCAATTTTACGATTTTCCAACTTAGCTAGCAATGTTTCTTTATTAGATTTTTCTAGCATACATGATCATATTTGAATATAATTAACCGAAAAATAATATAATACTAGTGCCTTGAGCCACTACACATCTATGTTCACAGTGTCAATGACCCTAGATTGGCGCGACAGCACAAATAATTCAACACTCACTAAACTTCTGACTTCCATTACGCTAAATCGTGAAAATATTCTAGAAAAAATCTAGATCTAGAACATTCCGCCTAGTCTATAAATCATAGGCAATAAATATAGACTCAATCGCTGAGCCAAAACGGTTTTAGACGTTAATTTTACTAATAAAGAGGTAGGCAAGGCTAAGGTAGCATTAGAGATTAAAAGTGTTTGTTCCTAATAACGTGAAGAATGTGGATGGGATTCAAATTGCATTTCTTTTCCTCAAACATTTTTTTTTTCTGTTCAAAAGTTCACACTTTCTCTGCCGTGACGAGTATTAAGAAAATGAGGAAACTGGCTGTTTATTTGCACAATGCCCACACAGCAGGCCATGACTAGGCTTAACTTATTTTGAGATTTGATCACTTCAGCATAAGATTAAAGTTCACTGCAGGACATAGGTCTCTCCATAGGGACCATAAGGGACTTTCAATCTGCTAAGTTTTCCGATTGGTAGTCTTGACTTCAAACTCATTTGATCTCCAAGGACCACCGGCCGCTACGTAGACATAGCTAGCTTATTGCCACTTCAAGTTGCAATAAATAACCAGATGCTTTGCTGTGCTCGACAGGGTCCGTAATGATCATGTCATTGCTGTGCCCGACAGAGTCCACAATGATCATGTCTGTGCTGTGCCCGAAAGGGTCCACAATGATCATGTCTGTGCTGTGCCCGAAAGGGTCCACAATGATCATGTCTGTGCTGTGCCCAACAGGATCCACGATGTTCATGTCTGTGCTGTGCCCAACAGAGTCCACAATGGTCATGTCTGTGCTGTGCCCGACAAGGTCCACAATGATCATGTCTGTGCTAAGTCTGACAAGGTCCACAATGATTATGTCTGTACTGTGTCTGACAATGTCCACAATGATCATGTCTGTGGTGTGCCCAACAGAGTCCACTATGGTCATGTTTGTACTGTGGCCGACAGAGTCCACAATGATCATGTCAGTGCTGTGCCCGACAGGGTCCACAATGATCGTGTCCTTTTAAACCTACCACCACGTTCACATTGTGGAATGCAATAAATATACGAGTACCTATTGAGTATGAAGGATTTATTCTGTAGTATTGTCTGCGGTTTAACTTGTTAATTTCAAATTAGGCCTAGTTTCATAATTTTATTTTTGCAGATTATGTAGATTTACGATCGGATTAAACACTTATCATCTAAGATCATAATACCAATAACCTGAAATTGGTGAACATGCTCATTACTACGCGTAAAACCGAGATCGTGTCAACTCGTGCGCATTATTTTGCGTCTTTTACGCATCCGATTTATTTTAGATCACAAATCGTGTAGAGCTGCGTACTAAATGAAAAACGAATTCATAGGATTAGTATAATAACTACGAAAATAGTCCGAAAATATAGTTAACGTCTTTAAAAAAATACATTGCTCTAAATATCTCCAATTTACGCCTGTACTGTTCGACGTACTTTAGTGGATTATGTATATTCTTTTTAAATAATAACTGCCCCATGTTTTATAGATGGCGAGTATTCCTAACTTCGGCAAAATAAACATAAACATTTTTCTTCAGAGGATTAAAAAAATAAAACTTTATGCTTATTCTGGGAATCGAATCTATGACGTCCATCAGTGTCATGTCAAACCTCACCTTTCTATTATCAATTGAAAATAAGAAACCCAACAGAGAACGATTTTCTTCGCACGTCAAGTAACCTTTCCTGTACATTTTCCTGATGGCTCAAGGTGGTGTTCCTTTATGTAAGGTTACATTGTTCGCAAATCTATAATATGTATCTCTTGAATATTTTATTATAAGCAACTTGTTTTTATTTTTAGTTTTTATCAAATAAGTAAGTATCTACTTTTAGTAGTAGTTTCAAGGTGAAGTTAGGTTTTGTCTATATATACCTAAATATGTATGTTGCACGTATCATTATTGAGTTTTTTAGTAAACTTTGTCGGCAGCAGTTTTAGAATTATGTCTTTGATTATTTCATACAAGGCAGCAGTGGCAATAGGTTAGTATAACACAATACGTTACATTGTTCCTGCTGAAACATGGCAGTTCCTTGAATTTATAAAAAATTCAGATCTGTATAACTTTTCGCTTAGGAAAATTTTTCACTCTGCTCCACGACTTCTAAAATACTAATCAATGTTTCATGAAAATCAACTCAATAAATTATGCTTTGCATATTGATTCTATCCATAATGGAGGCTAGTGGAAGAACATCTCTACAATTATCTCTTTAAAAAGAAGATGCACTTACAAATGCTTCAACACATAAGTCCCTATAACAATTAAATGTTAATCAACGCTTTCAATAAACCGACCATCTTACACAGACATGATATTTATTCATGTCACCATCTATGCAAGCAAGCTAACAAGAAAACTGCATGAAAATAGCTTCAGCAATTATCGAGAACAAACGGTGCACACGTTCCAGCAGTCAATGACTTACAATGTTATTGTGAATGTGCACAAATCCTTTATTGTGTATTGTTTTTAGATTTAAATAAGTAATTCAATTATTATAAGTAGCTATGTCTATAGATGTGGTTTGTAAAAGTGATTAAAACAAACGTTGTTTGAATAAGTAACGCGCTATAAAAATAATCACATTAGACATTCAGGCAGTGGTTTACAATAATTTATATTTCTATATTGCTTTCACGTATTATTATTAAAACTGTATTTTCCTCCCTCTGCACTGAGTTACTGGCCATAATAATTATTTGTCATATTTTTTTGTCGGAAAATCGTTCACAAGGAAATCAAGAAAAAACCTTATATTCAGAAACAAAAACCCTAAACAAAGCTGAAACTCAATAGATGTATTAATAAGCTATTATGTCAAAGGATTTACATAACGAATCGTGCGCATCTCGCCACGTGTAGTACATTATATACCTGTACTAGTGTGTGTGGACGCTCATGTACGTCTGCGCAACGCTCACTAAATTTCATTGAGCGTAATCATGTCAAGGTCTTATGTGAATGAACTCGGCTTTTTAGTGTGTGTGTTAGTGTATGTACATTTAATTATATAATAGTTTGTTTTAGAAATTATGATTATTGTCTGTGTGATCAATTTTTGTAGTGACACTAAGATTTTGTATTTTCGTGGTGTTGTTCCGAGAAAATCAAGCTTTGATGAAAACCCTGATTTTTTCAGGAAAGAAAATTCTGGTTGCAGATACCTTTTCGTTTTACATTTTAAAATACTTTTAACTGTCTGCAGGTGGAACTCAGGAAACAAAGTGCTGGTGCCAACGATGCGAACACTTCTCAGATTTATGGCTTGACCTTATTCATAGTTTTATTTCAAGCTGTTAGTAACTCTGAGAATGAACTGAAATATACTAGAGTTTACCTCTGTAGAGTCTGTACACTCGGGTACAGGCGTATTATTACATGCCAATAAAAGTATAACTAATAAATCTTATAGTAGTGTCGTTTCGTGAGTTGCAATGAATGTTGTCATAGTATTTACAAATGTAATGTTTTTGAATCAGCTTTTATATAACCTAGGTATGTAAAAAAAGCTCTACTATTCAATGAGATAGTTTCGAAAAAAATATTGCGTCGTATGTTCTTTTTTTTCAGTGACCTATCTACACTAAGTACGTAAGTACCTACAATAACCAATCACAAAATAATTAAAGATTTTACTAGATTATTTCAGTTAGGTAAAAGATTAGATTAGATTTTTCATTAAATTGATTTATTTACCTAATTTCGTGATTATTGTTACTTTAGGTTTTTAATGGTTTTATACATTTACTTTACAGTAAGCAAATTATATTATGAAAATCATAGCTATAACAGTAGAACGATATTACTAGTCGATCCTAAACCACTTTCTGCGACTGTACTGGCGTGCAAATAAAATGGGCACTCATTTCTGACTTGGAAATGTCACGCGAGTTCTTTTTTGCATTGAATCCAATATTCATATACTTAATAATAGAATAACTTACTTTATATCTTATCAACCCGTGTGTGTGGTCAGCTGACTAAAAACACGTGATATCTTACTTTGCATTATACAAACCACTTTAATTTGACATAAAAAACGGTGACTTGTGGTGACTAACGTAGATGTACCGCTTGGTCGCTCAGATTTATTTATTAATAAAAATATTTGGTTGGTAGGTACCCAACAGAATTGGTTCCAGTTAATGATCATTATTTTTAGCACTGAATGCACTCAATCTCAATGTCAAGCATTCTTTCTATTTTTGGACTTTTGAATGCTTTAGTGAAATAAGGACTTTGTCTCTAAATTAAAACTATAGGGAGTTCGTAAGTTTGTTTACCTACAAAACGATTATTCGTTTAACTGTACAAGTAAAGAGGATTTGATGAACCTAGTAGTGAACTAAGACAAAGTATACGTGTAAACCGCTTAGTAGATAATCACAGAAGTTTTACTTATCACGAGAGCTAAAACAAACTCATGCACGAAGAGATTGCACGAAATGAAAATGTTCTAGCCAATGATAGACATTTACGTCTGCCCCAATTAACATGGCTCGAGGACAGGCAGACGAAGAAGAGTCGAAACTATTCTATTTGAGTACTGTCATTGAGAAGCCACAGGCTGCCCTCAACGAACACCTTCATCCATGAACTTATCACGGATGGCGTTACTCCCAGCCCAGCTTTGACAAACGGGATGGTATGAGAACTGACTGTTCCCATACTCTCTGCAATTTGTCCCTTGGTTCCCAGAGGTACTTGCTTAATAAAAGTATCCCTTCTGCATCCTCCAACTCCACACTGTGCCCGCTGCGTTCCCCTGCCAAGATCTATTTGTGCATGCGTTTGCGCACCCCCGCCGCCCCCCACCCCTCCCCTGTGCCCAGCATGCGATCACCTCATCGATTAAATGGTTTCGCATCGAAATTATTTAATCGCTTTAATATTTTTATCAATAATTTAATCGCAGGCGTGCTTGTGAGCCTGCCGGGGTCGCGGGAAGGTACTCATGGGTCACCGAGGCCCCCACAACACAGGCAACAGGAAGGAATAAAAAAAAAAGGCGTGCTTGTGAAAGAGATGGCCGTTTGATGTTGGACATACGCTTCAGATGTTTTTGTGTAATTCAAAGTAGGTTCAATGTGGTAATAATTGAAGGCATACTAGGTAAAAAGGTATATCGATAGAATACTCTTTATTATGTACACCATACAAATTACAGATATAGATGTAGAAATTTTACATCGTGTGACGTAAGGTTTGACAGAGATCTTCATAAAGCAAAAACTGCCTGGACTTTTCATCTCAACTGAATATGGTTGAATAGAATTGTAACTATGTACGCGTTGCAACTGCGGATACGCAATATTATAATGTCTGATTGATAATTGTTTCAGATTTACTGACTGTTGCAGGAATTCTGATGAGTATAGCTATAAACAGGTATTTACACATACAATTTCACAATAAAAAATAAACTGAGTCGTCCTAGATTACCCTGTAAACATCCAGGTACGAACCCAAACGAACACAAAACAGCAAATTGTGAAGGATTTATGACTATAAAAATGTTTAATGATGGTAATTAAAGCTAAAGCGTATTATTATCACTACGAGCACCATCAGACCTTCAGAGTGAGCACTTAGTGCTTTAATAACACCATGTAAGGCATGAGTCACACATAAAGTGGTGTAAAGCTAAGTCCAGTATCAGAATTTAAAAAAAATCCATCTTGGTGTACTTACACTGACTTACTGTTGCAATATACTAAAATTAAGTTAAAATAAAATAAGTACTGGCTGAAACAAAATCCATGAATGTATAGCTGGAGAGGTTAATTTTATCTTATAAATTCTTACAGGAACCTGTTAAACATGACCTATGAACTTTTGACTATTAATGTTATTAGAAATTACTAGTCATTTAGTTATTGCAATTAATTTTAGTATCCAAGTTTAGTTTGTTGACAGTGCTCTCAGTATCTGACACAATATGAAATACAACTATTCTACTTGAATAGTTGTATTTCGTGTGTCACGAAAGTCACGCAAAGAATCAAAATACCACACAAAACCATAGTCTCTCCTGCTACTCGCTTCGCTTTCAATACAACTCATCCCTTACCCATGAGTTTAAAGCTAGTCGGCCAGTGTAATGTAGATGAATTGCCTCAATTGAGCAGATAAGCGTAGATTGGCTAATTGTGAGCGTTATTTTTAGTGTCCGCCAGTGCACGACTAGTTTGGTACACGTGCTTTCTATAGTCAGGACGTGTGGGGCCCGTCCTGCCGCCACGGGGCTGGCCGTCAGGACGTGTGGGGCCCGTCCTGCCGCCACGGGGCTGGCCGTCAGGACGTGTGGGGCCCGTCCTGCCGCCACGGGGCTGGCCGTCAGGACGTGTGGGGCCCGTCCTGCCGCCACGGGGCTGGCCGTCTGGACGTGTGGGGCCCGTCCTGCCGCCACGGGTCTGGCAGCCTTCCACATGTTTTACTGCTGTATGGTTGTTACTTTTACCCGATCATGTAGTTTATTAATGGCGTGGAGCAAGAAAGTGTTTTGGCACATTTTCGGGTGTAAGATTATTTTAGTTCTAGTTTTCACATGTGCGGGAAATTTGTTAGGTAATTAGTTATTCAGAAGTAAGTAGTCAACCGCACTAACTATCAAGAATATATATTTTACCTTAAACAAATAATTACGATGAAGATGCAAACAGCCTCTGGATGCTTTCAGAGTCTAGATGCATCTTCGGCATAGTCAACTGTAGATGGTTTTCGAAATTACTAGGTAATTATAGAAAATAACGAAAAAATGTAAGTTCATAGATAGGTAACTCAGGAACTAATGAAAACCAGAATATAATTCTTATATACATAAAAACATAACGAACAAAGCACAGGGGCACTCTATCTTATGTAAATACCTTGGTAATTATAAGCCGCGCCTACATAACGTGACTTCGCACATTTTCTCAAATTAAAACAGCAGTATACCGTGGTGCACTTTCAGAACATTATAATGAGCAGCTCCGAGTCCCGCGGGCGTCGTCTGTGGTGAGAGGTGCTAGGTAAATGGAGAGAAGGTGGAATGGCTTGTAAATAAAATGACATGTTTCTAACTTTTTAATGGAGAAAATAATCTATTACATAATAATAATTTTAGCGTAAAGAAGAAGGCACAGCATAAATAAAATTGAAAAAATATAAAAACGATCAATCAAGAATAACCTTTCCAGCAGATTCGAAAGAGAAAACCTATGCTGTTCTGTATGTCTGTTCTATTTGTGGTAGGCTTTGATGTTCACTGAACACTGTGATGAACATGCGTCCTAACGCAGGTTTAGGAGGTACCATCGCTTCACAAACAAAACAAAATCATTCAACTCTTTATTTCGCGCTTCGCTTCCTGTTATTCTAACATCAACACTTTAATTTCCATATCAATTAGCCGGAGGGCCAGGCGAGGCGTTCACAACATCCCACTCATAGTATAGAGTTACCAGCACTAATACACGGGTAATCCTACACGGTACATAGACCCACTAATTCAATTTGATGGTCATACACACACGCACACAAACACACGCGCACACACGTAAACACACAAACTCCTAAAAATAACGCCGAACATGAAGGGCCATTTACGATACGTACAAGTTTAGTTATGCAGTCCAAAAACACGAAAACATGCCTTATGTTGTTGACTATAAAGTTGGATTTGACTCTGTTGGGCTGTGCGGGTAAGTTGGTGTATATGAACGATTTTATTACGCTCAGTTAATTTATTTGTTTGTTCGTTCATGTCGTGACAAAGACCGGCCTATATAGTTAACAGAGTCTATATGTCTTTAATATTGGAGTTACTGCAATGGCTAATTTAATTTAGTTTTTGTAAGTGATTCAGACGGAAAGTCGTCGTTGAAAGGAAAATGCTGAAAAATAGATGAAATAATACAGGTACGACGTGAGTAAATATATAAGTTGTTTGAAGTAAAAGAAAATTCTGAAAAAGAGTTTTAAGTACCTAATTATTAATACTCTAAGAAAAATAATAGAGCAATAATGGTAACGGTAACTGTCTTCGCTGAGCCTGTCTGAGCTACTCGTATATACGTAGTCATACATACACTTGTCATCTATGGACATGGGAACATTTCCATCCTACACTTGTCCGGAAAAGTGAGTCCGCAAAATTAAGTCGCTTTTTACGACACCCACTCGTAACAAAGATATATCCATTGTATCATGGACAATTGTTTCTTTGTTTTAAGATAATCATAATACCTTATCTCCTTAAATCCCTGTCAGAATTTATACCATATTCTATTATTCTCTAGTTTCCTATTACCCAGTTGCTACCCTCGTGGAAAATCCCGGTGGCCTACACGAAAGTTTCCACAGCCTCCCAGCACCGACCTGATACAAATCTTATTAGTTTTTAATGTGTATCTCATCTGTCTCTAATTGTCCTGTCCCTAATGAGTCCGTGATATTGGCATCCATTACGAAAATGTTAATGAGTTTATGTTAATAACATGTTGTTTTTCCTTTTGTTAGTGAGTGTATTTTCATTTTTTTTTCAGGAATATTTTCATGTTAAAGCTCCCGCAGATTGGCGCGATATCGCGGGCGTGACAGGCATATTGCAGACTTTCGCGCCCGCGATATCACGCTAGTCTGCAATAGCCTTTATGGTTCCATGAGTAGGTATGAGAAATTATAGAAACTATGTCTAGTTTTCGAGTAATTGTATTATTTATGTATTCATTTATTATTTCAGCTCTTCAACAATGAGTACTCTGTTACTTTACAATTTGTACATTTCAAACTTAAGTCTAGGCGCCTCATTGCCTATAGAAAAGCATAGCAAGCACTACTTACAGTATGCGCAGATAATAACACAATTAATTTATTTATACAAATAATACATAGTTTTAACAAAAACATATTAAAAACAAAATAAATTACATAGATAAAATTTAATAAGTAATTAGTAACGGATACTTGAAAACCGTATTTTATTAAAAAAGATATTTTAAATCTGCCTTTTTTGTTTATTTTTGAAGTGGCTAATATCGTAAATACATTTTTTTAAAACTATCAGATGTTTCAGTCCCCAATCGACGGGAAAGCAATATATGATGTACTCGTATGCTAAGATCAAACGGGCACCGATGCGTCAAAGTATTATCTCTTTAGCCAGTTATCCCTAATATGTATACATAAGTATACAGGGCGTCCCACGGATAATATGCCACATGGAGGGAAAGTACCTTGAATATTGTAGATGGAACATTTTACTGAAAGAAGACATTATTTTAATTTAAAAAACAATTTAAACTGCATTCATATATATTTAAATAATTACATGGTTGAACCAGAAATCGAACCCGTTAAACGAGAAAAATAATTACCCTGTAGCTTTATCATACCGATCGAAAGGCTTCATCATAAGGATTTTTTTTTGCTAAATAACATTGTGTCACAAATAAAAGGAAGACCATGAGTTTTAACATTTTTAATACAAAATTAATCAATTTATCAAATAGGTCGTAGGTTCGAACCCAGGCAGGCGCTTTACTTTGTGTAAATTATTTCATCACCACTGCTCTCAAAACGGTGAAGGAAACATCGTGAGGAAACCGGCATGTCCTAGAACCAAAAATTCGAAGACTTGTGACATCTACCAACCCGCACTGGGCCCGCGTGGTGGATTACGGCCCACTCCCTCTCACAGAGAGGAGGCCTGTGTCCCAGCAGTGGGAACATTATAGGCTGATTATGTATGCATGTATGTACTCTTTTGATTATTTCACTCCCTGTCGATTTTTTGATCTTGTTGTGGTGGATATTTAGAATAGTACGTCTTTTTTTTTTTTTTTGAAGGTGGGAAATCATCAGATAACTTCTCCCGCTCTGGGCGGAGCGGGAGGGTGTGTCAGACACTTACTGACTAAAACCCACCCGTATTCCTTCCTGTTGCCTGTGTTGCGGGGGCCTCGGTGACCCATAAGTACCTTGTCGCGACCCCGGCAGGCATCGGCCCTAGTGGACCCCTACTTTTGTGCTGACGACATCTCTTTGAGGTGCGCGTGGAATACGACGCGCCGTCGACCCGGGCCTGGTCCTTACCGGACGGTGAGCTACCCATTGCTCACCGTCCGCAAGCCCGCGCCTACGGTGGCTGGAAATCCGCCCGAGATTCCCGACGCCCAGGGCGTCTCCTGCGGCGGCTAGGGGCGAGAGGGCGCGAAACGTGCCTTTTCCTCAACCGTCCTGCCTCCTCCTTCGCGAGCATTACTGCTTCGCAGAAGGAGGTGACGGCTGCCCATGCCCTCTCGCTCCGTACCATGGCCTGAACCAGGGCCGGACGTGAGAGGTCTCTGCCGCCGATCGCCTCCACGAGGACACGGCGGTGCTCTGCCCAAGCCGGGCAGACCTCCACCGTATGCTCCACCGTGTCCTCCGGGCGATCCACACAGTGGTGACACCCGGACGTTTCCTCCCGCCTTATCCGACACATGAACCTCCCGAAGCTGCCGTGTCCGGTGAGGACCTGCGTCAGGCGGAAGGTGAGGACGCCGTGGCGCCTCTCCAGCCACTCCTCAAAGAGGAGACTTATCGCCGCAATCGTGGCGTGCCCAGCACTGGGTTGCGACAACCGTACTTTCCATGACGCCATGAGATTCCGCCGGAGCTCCGTCCGCTGTGCCGCGATTTCTCGCGGCAGTGGACTTACGCCCCGGCGTTTCGCCTCCTCGCGCCACTCCCATACGTGCGCGAGGACTTTTGCCTCGAGATCCCATGGCGGCAATCCGGCAAGGAGGCTCACTGCCTCACAGGAGACCGTGCGGTATCCTCGGACCATCCGGATGGCCATGACCCTTTGGGCCGCGCTCAAATGGCGGGCTGGCCGCAGCCCCAGAGAGCGCGCCCATACAGGAGCCCCGTAGAAGGCCATGGACCGCACGACCCCCGCGTAGAGCCTCCGGCAGGAGGCGTTTGGACCCCCTAGATTGGGCAGGAGCCGCTTCAATGCAGCGCCCGCTCGCTCCAGTTTGGGAGGCAAACGTCGGAAATGCTCCACGAAGTTCCACCGGCTGTCGAGGACGAGTCCCAGGTACTTCATCGTCGACTCGACGCCGATAGAAACCCCTCCTACCGTTATTTGGGACCTCAACGGTGGCTCGTTCCGAGGACCATGAAAACACATGGCCTCGGACTTGTGCAAGGCCACCTCGAGTCCCAATTGCCGGATCCTTTCGACGATTGTCGCAACCCCGCGTGCCGCTAATTCGGCCGCCGCCTGGTGCGACCTCCCCTGCGCCAGGACCAACGTATCGTCAGCGTAGCACACTACGCTAACGCCGCTAGGGAGGTCGGCGCGCAGCACCCAGTCGTATCCGATGTCCCACAGATGCGGCCCCAGGACCGATCCCTGTGGGACACCGCACGACATCTCTTGCCAGTTCCACACTCCCTGGTGACCGGGGTAGATGACGGTCCTGTCCGTCAAATAGGCCTCGACCACACGACAGAGGGAATAGTACGTCTAAGTTCTGCTTGTAGCTCGACACTTTCATACTGGTTCTTGTAAACAATTTTTTTTACATAACCCCATAAAAAAGAATCTAACGGGGTTAGATCTGACGATCTCGGCGGCCATCTTATTTGTCCATTTGTCCCGAACCAGGGATGAGAGTGCTCATTGAGATAGTCCCTTGTTCTGTGACTGTTATGAGCCGGAGCCCCATCTTGCTGAAAAATAAGGTTTTGTCATTCTGCAACCGGAAGATTATTTATCTCATTTCTCAAAATCTCAAGTATTTCTAAATACCTTTCCGTATTCAAATGCCCTTCGTAAAAATGTACTAAGAGGACCCGGTTTTTTACAATCCTACACCAACAGTTGAACGAAAAACGCACTTGATTATTAGTCTCGCGGATACGTAAGGGATTCTCCCTGGACCAAACGCGATTATTGTGTCGGTTATACATACCATTATTGCTGAAGCTTGTCTCGTCTGACCAGATAATATTATTTAGAATATACTGATCCTCTAGGATGAGCCTCTCGATTGCATGGCAGAAAATAAGTCGTCTTTCAGCATCACCGGGCAGTAATTTTTGTACTAATCGCCCTTCAATGTAACTTTTGAATTTGTATTTTTTTAGTACACGGTGTATTTTGCTTTTCGAAATTCCGATCACTTCTTCACCTTCGCTCACTCAACTTTTAGGATTTGCCTCAAAGTATATCAAAATGTCGAGTTCATCGTCAGTGTTTATCATTTGGTGCCGCGGTTGTGGTAAGCGATGATCAAAAAATCCCAAATTTTGCAGATTATCCACCAACCGTTTCATAATAAATTGCGATGGTGTATTTCTATCAGGATATCTTTCGCGGTGCCATTGTAAGGCTTTTTTTTTTGGATGTGAAATCATCAAATAACTTCTCCCGCTCTGGGCGGAGCGGGAGGGTGACCCTTTAGCACCTTCCCGCGACCCCGGCAGGGCCATCGTAAGGCTAATGTTATGTTTTTGTGGTAAAAAAGTATGCTTCCATTGAATCAAAATCATTTTTTTATTTACAATGCAAAAATCCTACAATGAAAATCACAGAAACAAAAGAATAAAAGTTTGAAAATGGAACACATTTTTGAATTATTTCTTTATAATCAAATTATTTTGTCCATCGCAATGCGGCTGGCATTGCGATGGACAAAATAATTTACACGTCTTTCGGCTCAGGGTACGGCTCGCCTATCTGACGGACAGGGCCGTCATCTACCCCGGTCACCAGGGCGCAGGCGGTACCTTCATATAAGCCCAAAAGCCGTACTAAAATGCTCGATAGAGAATTTATTGTACCTAACCAGTAGTTTATGAGAAAATTGCGATGATACATACGTAGATACTTAGGTACCTACATACTCAGTTGAAAACTGAACTTTCTTTTTTTGAAATCGGTTAAAATTTTATTGGGCTTGCGTTATTTTGAAACCCTAGGCACGCCACTGCCAGGGAGTGTGGAACGGGCAAGAGATGTCGTGTGGTGTCCCACAGGGATCGGTCCTGGGGCCGCATCTGTGGGACATCGGATACAAATGGGTGCTGCGCGGCGACCTCCCTAGCGGCGTCAGCGTGGTGTGCTACGCTGACGACACGTTGGTCCTGGCGCAGGGGAGGTCGCACCAGGCGGCACGCGGGGTTGCGACAATCGTCGAAAGGATCCGGCAATTGGGACTCGAGGTGGCCCTGCACAAGTCTGAGGCCATGTGTTTTCATGGTCCTCGGAAGGCGCCACCGTTGGGGTCCCAAATAACGGTACGAAGGGTTTTCATCGGCGTCTAGTCGACGATGAAGTACCTGGGACTCGTCCTCGACAGCCGGTGGAACTTCGTGAAGCATTTCCGACGTTTGGCTCCCAAGTTGGAGCGGGCAAGCGCTGCATTGAAGCGGTTCCTGCCCAATCTAGGGGGTCCAAACGCCTCCTGCCGGAGGCTCTTTGCAGTGGTCGTGCAGTCTATGGCCCTCTACGGGGCTCCTGTATGGGCGCGCTCTCTGGCGCTGCGGCCAGCCCGCCGGTTGAGCGCGGCCCAAAGGCTCATGGCCATCCGGATGGTCCGAGGATACCGCACGGTCTCCTGTGAGGCAGTGAGCCTCCTTGCCGGATTGCCGCCATGGGATCTCGAGGCAAAAGTCCTCGCGCACGTATGGGAGTGGCGCGAGGAGGCGAAACGTCGGGGCGTAAGCCCGCTGCCGCGAGAAATCGCGGCACAGCGGACGGAGCTCCGGCGGGATCTCATGGCGTCATGGAGAGTACGGTTGTCGCAACCCAGTGCTGGGCACGCCACGATTGCGGCGATAAGTCCCCTCTTTGAGGAGTGGCTAGAGAGGCGCCACGGCGTCCTCACCTTCCGCCTGACGCAGGTCCTCACCGGACACGGCAGCTTCGGGAGGTTCCTGTGTCGGATAAGGCGGTAGGAAACGCCCGGGTGTCACCACTGTGTGGATCGCCCGGAGGACACGGTGGAGCATACGGTGGAGGTCTGCCCGGCTTGGGCAGAGCACCGCCGTGTCCTCGTGGAGGCGATAGGCGGCAGAGATCTCTCGCGTCCGGCCCTGGTTCAGGCAATGGTACGGAGCGAGAGGGCATGGGCAGCCGTCACCTCATTCTGCGAAGCAGTAATGCTCGCGAAGGAGGAGGCGGGACGGTTGAGGGAAAGGCAAGTTTCGCGCCCCTTTCGCCCCTAGCCGCCGCAGAAGACGCCCTGGGCGTCGGGAATCCCGGGCGGATTTCCGGCCACCGTAGGCGTGGGCTTGCGGACGGTGAGCAATGGGTAGCTCACCGTCCAGTAAGGACCAGGCCCGGGTCGACGGCGCGTCGTATTCCACGCGCGCCTCAAAGAGATGTCGTCAGCACAATGTAGGGGTCCGCTAGGGCCGATGCCTGCCGGGGTCGCGGGGAGGTACTAATGGGTCACCGAGGCCTCCGCAACATAGGCAACAGAAGGAATACGGGTGGGTTTGAGTCAGTAAGAGTCTGACACACCCTCCCGCTCCACCCAGAGCGGGAGAAGTTATTTGATGATTTCCCATCCACAAAAAAAAAAATAAAAAGGGTACGGCTCGACGTTTTTAAGACGCTGGACTGGACTGGACAGGGTATCAATGTAAACGGCGAGTACATCACCTTCCTTTTACCGATGACATCGTCATAATGGAGACTTTGGAACAGTTACATCAGATGCTGCACAGCCTAAATGGAGCCTCTCAGCGGCATGAATCTGGACAAGACGAAAGTCATGTACAATTCGCACGACTTGACGAGTCCAATCCACATCGAAGGGTCGAAGTTGGGAAGGAGTACGTCTACCTAGGACAAATTATCCAGCTCGGTAGACACAACTTTGAGAAAGAAGCCGACAGGAGGATCCTATTGGGTTTGGCGGCGTTTGGAAAACTTCGTCAAGTCTTCTCGTCGCCAATCCCGCAGTGTTTGAAGACTAAGGTCTTCAACCAGTGCGTCCTGCCCGTTATGACATACGGTGCCAAATCGTGGACACTGACAGTAGGGCTGGTCCACAAATTCAAGGTCGCTCAGCGCGCCATGGAGCGGGCTATGCTCGGAGTTTCTTTAAAGGATAAGACCAGAAATGAAGTTATCCTGAAGAGAACCGGAGTTAACAACATAGCTTGTAGAGTCAGCAAGCTAAAGTGGCAGTGGGCTGGCCATGTTTGTCGAAGGACCCATGGAGTGGAGCTATCGGTCTATCTATCTATCTATAGGAGATATCGATCCTTTATCTTATTATCAATTTATTGATTAATTTATAGACTTATATTATTTAATTTATAGATCAAAGGAAAAATTAAATTTACATCTAAACTGTTGCTCCCTTTTCACCCCGAAAGGAGTTGATTTTTGAAAAATCTTCAATCATGTATTTCGTCACTTAATGTTTAGATTACTTTTGACTTAATCCAGACACGCAGTGAAATATAAAAGATGTCGCGGATGTCGCGACATCTTTTATATTTCACTGCGTCGCGGTAGTGGTGTCGCGGACTTTTTTGTAGAATTATTTAAGGTGGACTAGGTTGCCATACTTTTTCTTCGTTTTTATTCAACTGCAAATAATTCTGTTTTAAGAGGTTTTTCTTTCCGACTAGACAAAAATTGTGATAGCTCGGCTAATATTATATTATTAATTTATATAATTTATAGCCTATAGCACTCAGGGATAATGTCAAATGACTGAAGATTGAGATAAGATTAGGAAAGCTGCTAGCGAAATTTACAAGAAACCATTTTCATTGTATTATAGTTTATGTATTCATTTTATTTTTTAAAGTTACGCATTGATACAGATATATATATTTTTTTTGTATTTATATACATACTTTATTCAACTTGAATTACAAATATTTCTGTGGAAAATTTTCACTTACCTGATTTATTACTTCACACAGGGGACGTCATTACGTCATTCGACAAGTAGGTAATTGCTGAAAATCAGCGCTGTTGACGATAGGCTTGTCCGAAGTCACAGCATTTCGCTGAGCAACGACCTTTTCTTGCACAGATGCGACGCATTGTTTAATTGTTCTAGTTTTAATTGTTTATTTGTTATAAAAGTAGTTATTTCCCCACTGCAATGGGCATTCTGTTTTTGTTTTGATTGTTGTATGTTATGTTGTCATTGGTTGTCATCTGCCATTGGCGCAACAGAGTAAATATTACGTAATCGACAGGATTGTCAAAATTATATGGGTTGATTACGAGGCTTTTAGCTACTTTGTATATTATGTGTCTATTTTACGTAAATTTTTATAATGTGCGTTTTGTTTGTGCAGAATAAACAATTTTTCTTTCTTTCTTCTTTCTTTCTTTCAGAAACGGATATTAGCGAGACCTCAGATGAAGACATTGGAAATAGGAACGTGCAACACAGCATAGCAGTGACACAGAAAAGAGTCGAGAAAGCAACTGGATCTGACCTAACCTGGCGGCGACGTTGTTAAAAGTTGCATCCTCCCGTAGATAAATTACCCGTCTCCCCACTATTCCATTGCCCACCGGATATGCATCCTAGAGTAAGCTCTAGGATGCATATCCGGTAGGCTCTAATAATAATGGACTCAGGAATAATGTAGCTTTGTACCAATTAAAACATTTTTAGAATTGGATAATTCGTTCCGGAGATCCCGGAACTAATGACCTAATTCTAACATAACACAAACAGCTTACAAACAAAATTTACCTCTTTATAATATTAGTATAGATAAAACAAAGTTATTTAAATTGGGCGTTTAATTTAGATTTATATATTCCTTGACATCATATCATTTAAATGATTACTGTAACAGATACCTATTACAGATTCAAAATTAAGCGTAACAAAATAATTGTGGTTGACGGCGACGCAGGAGTCAATGACCTTTTCCTGTGCTATTACTACGATAGAAAAAACGGCTGAACGGATTTGGATGAAATTTCGCACACTGATAAAAATAACCTTAACACATAGGATGAATTAATCCCGATAGTAGGTACGTTTTCGTGGGATAATTTCCAACCTCCACACAAGCAAAAGCTGGTTTACAATAAAATGCCTAAACCCGTTACATAAATGCCCCATAACTTTATTTAAACTACGAGTACATCTAAAAAATTACCAGCAGGAGAGAAGCGTTTTGTCGACGGAAGAGTAGACAAAAATGACGTTTCCGTGTAGACAGTTGACAGTTTTCTACCGAGAAATGTAGACAAACGATTTCTATTCTACCGTAGAGTAGAAATAGAAAGCGTCATGCTGCGCCTGCTGGTAGCTGAATGTTATAATAGCATATCTGAATTTTTAAATGATCGTACTTAGTTCCTATCAATATAATATTTCTTTTCTTACTTTAAAGTTTAATACATTATAGTTTCGCCATGTACGTCTGTCTGTCTGTCCCCGCTGTAGCTCAGAGACGCTTAGTACTAGAAAGCTGTAATTTGGCATAGGCATACATATTAATCACGCGATAAAGTGCTAAAATAAAATCATGGAAACAGTTTTTTTTTTGGGGTACTTCCCTTGCACGTAATGTGGGGATGATATTTTTTTTTCTCGTTTACCCCATGGTGTGAGGTATCGTTGGATAGGCCGTTAAAAATATTGTGGGTCTGTAAACACCACATTTCGATTCAATATCGGATACGCTTGCGTAATATTGCGTAATAATATTTTTTTGTTAGAGTCAAGTGTTTGCCCCCCTGCCAGCTAAATGGTTGTCTATGGAGATGTGAACAAATTCATGGGAATAGTACATATAATGAAATTAAAAGGAAAACTATTACAGCTAAGTGGGCTTTACAAGATAACGAGTAATAGTCGACCAACTTAAATTTGCAGTTAGAGAATTGATTGTGGCATATATCTATGTATGGGAGAACATGTTTTTCAACTACAATGTTAAGTTTGTGTTTGGGATAAATTCATACCAACTTCCCAACTACGGAACCCTTCATTGTGCGTGGTCCGACACGCACTTGGCCAGTTTTTTTAAAGATTATGTTTTTGACCGACTTCGCGACAGTAGGTTAAATTATTTGTTTTTTGTTATGTATCAAATATTAAATGGTTATCTAGACCAAAAATGAAAATAAAAACGCCATAAATGCCAAAAAATGTATATCCTGTTTCCGAATGTTATTTTCAGACCAAGCAAATCCATTGTATATGTACTGTTTTACAAAAAAGAAATATCTCGTCTTATCTTAGATTTTATTTTTATAATTTTTGATAATTTTTACATAAGATTAGGGAATCAAGTCACTTGTAAGCTAAGAGTAGCCAACGCGTACGATTGGAGAAGGCCATGTCCAGCAGTAGACTGCTATAGGCCGACGATAATGACGATGGAATGTGAGCAAGTTAATGTGAGCAAGTTTGTTACGGACGCCGAACTAAAATAAAAAAAACCCTCTGATTGGTGGATCGATGGAGCTGCAATCATGTTTTAAGCAGGTTTGAACTTGTAAAAACCTGTCGAGAGGCCGCTCCCTCGATCCACGCATTACTATGGGCCAAATTGGCGGGGGCGCGTGCAACAACGAGTCAGATCACCTGCAATGTCGCTACGGTCGCACCGATCAACCACAAGTATCACAACGCGACTGCGACTAGCGGAACTAAACGCAGCAGAGAAACTGGCAGCCCTACAAAGAAAGCTAGACATGGAAGCAGACCACCAAGAGAGTTAGCTGTAGAGGTGTCTGCCATCAACTACGAAGAGAGCGTCAACGACGAGCCAATAAATGAAGAATCTCATACCAAGGTTGACTACGAACAAATCCACTCGACTCACGGGGGGAGGAGGCAGCCAAGGCCATCAGGGAGGAGCCAAGACAACCAAGGTTCGAGGTACCTAGGGTACGATCGCCAACTCCCGCCAGAACGAGGAACAGCATCGAGCCACCACCACACTTAAGAAGATGGCCAGACCCCGTCCGCGATATACAGACCTGCCTACATTCACTGGAGCTGCTAGCGAGTGGTTGCACTTAAAAGCAGCCATTTGAGACTCAACATAGATGTACCAGCTTCCAGCAGCAGATGACATCCACAGATTGAGGAGCTGCCTAAAGGGAGAAGCCGGGGATGCTGTGGCCGCACCACTACATACGGCCACAGAGCTGGACATCATAATGAAGACCTTAGAACAATGCTTCGGGCATCCCAAGATTATTATTGATGGGCGCTTGAGGACTTGAAGAAACTCCCAAGACCTGGGGCATCAGCAATAGCTTCGCTGTGAAACTACAGAACATCATCTGTGTGTTGAAGAACATCGACCGAAGGGGTTGCCTCTTCAATCCTCTACTGAAGAGGGAAGTTTTGGACAAACTCAGTCTCCATCTCCGCTCGCGCTGGTGCGACTATGCCTACGACAACGAAGGGACGGCCGACCCAGAAATCGTCGTGATCTCCCGATTCTCAATGAGGCAGGCGGACAGGGCTAGAGCGCTGTCCGTCTTATCCGTCACGCCACAACCAGCTGTGGGGCAATGAACGTCTTATTAAAGATGTGTCCCATCATCCTGTCTGGACCACGGGGGAAGATGCAGACCTACGCACTCTTAGACGAGGGAGCTACGATAACCCTAGTAGACAAGGAGTTACCTTCCAACATCGGGGCAGAGGGGAGCATCACAACCGTTTCACCTAAACGGCGTCAACGTGGCGGAGCAAGAGTCGAAGAGCCAGTTCGTCATTATTGATGTCAGAGGGATACATGAAAATGAGAAGTACAAGTTCAGAAACGAGCACGCCCCGGGCTCTTAGTGGGAACTGACTACTGGGAGTGCATCGGCTCCAGGGAGCTCAGGACCAGCGCTCCGAACGAGCCGGCCGCATCGAGGACAAAGCTGGGATGGGTGGTGCAGGGAACCGCACCACGCAGCGCCCTTCTGCAGGAAGGCATGGTGCTGCACGTATACGAGCCCGACCGAGAACCGAACGTGAGCAACCAACAGCTCCACCACTTGGTCGAGGCTCATTTCAAAATAGAGGCCCTCTGCATAGAGAGAAAGCCGCGAGGACGAGAGGCAGATCAGCGAGCCAGGAAGATCGTCGAGGTGACCACCAAGAAGACCGACACAGGGTACGAGACGGGGCTACTGTGGCAACGCTACGCGGGGCACGTCGACAGGGAGTGTGTAACGAAAGACCTACGGCAGAGCTATTGGGTCATTCACCTACGACCCACCGTGCGCACGATTGAAAAGAACTGCGCCTTCTGCAAGAGACTGAGGGGAACGCCCAAGACGCCGGCTACGGGAGACCTGCCGCAGATCCACTGCGGCAGGTCTCCCGTAGCCGTGGGTTAATGGTCTCGCCATTAACTTACGTCAGCGTGGACCCCAGCGACCCCGAGGCCCTGACCCCCAACCACTTCCTGTTGGGGTCATCGAACGGCCTGCCAGCGGTGGGCCCAGCGACGAGGCTGACCGATGAGCAAGGCGAGCTAGCCAGGCTCTCGCCGACCTTATACGAAAATTTTGAAGCCGCTCAAGTTTATCAAGTTGGTCTTGGGTAAGGTCAAGATAGTTGGCATAGTCAAGGATGGGTAGAAGAAGCGATTGTGCAAGCGCAATCTTGGTGGCAGTCGGTAGACAATTACGCAATCTCTTCAAAGCTGCAGCGGATGCATATAGCTTGCGGCTTACTTCCTGTAGCTGGGCAGTCCAAGAGAAGTTCTTATCAATCAATATTCCCAAGTTTTTAACTTTCTCACTGAAGGGAACGACTGATTTGTTAAAAGAAACTTGGGGAAGAGTCGTCCAGTCAATCCTTGAGATCATCCTGGTTGTGGTGGTGGACCACCACAACCTTCGTTTTTATGGGGTTAACCATAAGTCCATATCTCTTGCTCCAGTCGCATATACGGGCCAGGTCACGATTAATCGTAAAGATAGCCTCGGACAGATTTCCCAAAGGAGCTCGTGAGTAAATTTGTAAATCATCTGCATAAAGATGGTAGAAAGAAATTAGTTCGTCAGAGATTGAGTTAATAAAAATTGCGAAACGTAAAGGAGATAGAACGCCACCCTGAGGTACACCGGCAGAAGTATTACTCTAGGAAGACAAAGTCAATTACCGATGGAGATATGTTAAGGGAGCATAGGATGCCAAGCAAAATATCAAAATCAACAGTATTAAAAGCATTACTGAAATCAAGCAAAGCTAAGACCGTTAGATTACCGCTTTCCATGGCAGACCTTATATCATCCGTAATGTTCAGAAGTGCTGTAGTGGTGCGATGACCAGGACGGAAGCCAGACTGGAAGGGGTTGAGGATATTATTAAACCGATATTGGACGGTATTCAGAAAAGGATGTGGGATTCGACTTTTTAGGTAAAGGAATTATTTGAGCATCTTTCCATGAGCATGGAAAGACACCACTAGATGCAGAAAAATTGAGGATGTGACAAATGATGGGAAGAATAACGTCCAGCACAGGGACTAACATATTACGGCTGATACAGTCACTTCCTACTGCATTGAAAGCAATCGATAGTATGCTCTTCTTAACATCACATGCGGAGAACTGACCAAAAACAAATGGAGAATAACTGGGATTGGGGAGTGAAGAAAGATAGATCAGTGTATTCAATTTTTAAGCAGGTTTCAACTTGTAGAAATCTGTCTAGAGGCTGCTCCCTCGATCCACGCTTTGTCGCTAAATTGGTGAGCAGGGTACCGTCGGCCCGCACGCTTAAACGCTAAAAGGTATAAATACGGGGCCCCCGACATGTGTCAACAGTCCCCGACCCTTGCTTGACGAAGCGCCAGCCCACGCCGCAGCTGAGCCTGTAGTTTTAAATTCCCCGTATAATAATAATATACGAGTAGTTCAGATCGAGCCTGTCCCACCTTGCTGTCCTCCCCCCAGCGACGCCCTAAGCCGAGGTCCGTACCCCACAGGGGGTGCCCTTAGCGTGCAGTCGCTTAGTAATGTAAGTAATACGCCCCTGGCTGGAGGCTTTGAGTCTGCTTAAGGCGGCCACAGGATAGTCCGGTTTAGTAGTCACGACCTCTCAAGGTCAACTACGAGATGCCATTCACAAAAACAAAAAAAAATGTGCCGACAGTTCGACACAGTCAACTAGAATCTTTCTGTATGTAACAACGTACCTCTCAGTGAAAATAAACAACGTGTTTTAGCAAGTCTTTTAATATAGTCGACTAAGTATATCTCCAGTAAATTTCTGGTCCAATACAAAGTTAATGTGAGCAAGTTAATTAAATAAAATGTATTTATTTACTCAGAAAAAAATATGATCTACTTGTTAGTTAGTTAGTTTGGTACAAAAAAAACCATGTTAGTGTTACAATAACTAAATACTAAGTTTACAGAAATACAATATTTACATACATTCACCGGATGTAACGGATCCTTCCTGCCTAACCCACACCAACATGAAGTGATTCATTATCGGCGAGTTAAATTTGTCCACTAACATCTTCAGAATACTACTAGGGCTTGACCGCGTTCTCTTTAATAGCGACGTCGTTTTTCACCTCACCATTCCGTGGACGTCGTGAACATGCGCCCGAGCGAACATGCCAGAGGCACTACAAAAGCGTAGCAGCACCAAAAGGATTCTGAAGCTGTTATTTTACTCGTACCAATACAAAAAAAAAGATAAGAAAACAGTGGACTGTTTTCTCTGTGTAGCTGGCCCACAGGCTGCTTGTGTAGATGGTCTGGCAGTAGGGCTAAACAACGTTATTTTAACCTCCTTACTACAACAAGCAAGCCTGCGAACCAGCATATTGCTTCTCACAGATTGATATCTTCATGACTTTTAAGTTCCTCCGTTACGTAATGCCCTAGGTATTTTGTTTGTTTCACTCCTTGTAAGGACTAGCCATTGAGGCTAATAACACTATTTTACAAATAAAAAAACTTTTACCCAATGATAATTTATATCGGATTTGTTTTCTGACTACCCTCTTATTACGAAAATATTGAATAAACATTTTTATCACATCAAGTTTTAGTATATACTCACAAGAAGTTTAGAAGCAAAATTATTCGTGGGATCTAGTTTGACATTCGTTATTGTTATGTTAAAGTAATTTGTTGAACAATTCATTATTCATCATTATTTTAACTAAATCCAAACAACTTTTGCTATGTTTGTGGAAAAATTGTACTAACAAAAGTGAAGAGACCAATATCAGAAGCAGTAATTTCTAAGGCAACAATAAAACGGAGGATTATGAAGCTATTGTTTCCAATTTATTGAATAACTACAAAAAAATGGGAGTCAACATGTCGTTGAAAATTCACTTTTTACACTCACACTTGGATTTTTTTCCTGAAAACCTGGGAAGCGTCAGTAATAAACATGGTGAACGTTTTCATCAAGAATTAAAGTCATATGAAGAGAAATACCAAGGTTATTGGGCTACAAATGTGTTAACCGATTACTGCTGGTCCATTCAGCAGGACATTAAGAAAAACTGATACAAATCAGTATAAAAAAAGATATATCGATACCTAAATTTGTAAAAATTGGGAAATAAAAAGTAATCACATTATAAAAACTTGACGTCCTATTTTTTTTTTTTTTACTTCACTGTGCATCATAGGGTTGATAATTTATTATACTATTAATACTTATTAGTTTAATTTATGGGTAGAAAATGTTGTAAAGTAGGTAGTGTAATTGGCTCGTATGGCTGCTTCCTACCTTAAAGATCATGAAAAGGCTCTTCTTACAATTATAAACTAGACCGTGGCCAGCAGCGTACCTTTCACAAAATTCCAAAAGCTCCCTTATGGAGCCGGCTGTTAGACTCAGCAGAACCATATCCTCCGCATAGCTGAGGTTATTGATGCAAACGTTGTCAATCCAACAACAAATCCATTTACTGCTGAGTCCAGTTGAAAAGAAACTTGGGTGAGGTCAGTTCCCCTGCCTCACCCCACAATCCAACCCATATGCAGGAGAGAGTGAATTATTCAACTTTACATAGTTATTGATACCATCACCATACCAGTAATGGAAAACACGTATAATGTCAGCTGGTACGCATGCCACCCGAGCTTTATACCTGCTTGTTAATGTGAGCAAGTTAATGAGATAATCTGTAGATTAAAGGCAATAGTTAGAATGATACAAGTGCAGCTTTTGGCGTTATCCCGATGTCTCTCTCACTCTGAGATATATTATCTTTTAACTCAAATGAGTTACCGTTCCTAATCTCACACGTGTAGGTATTGAGGCAACAAAATATTTACATTACACAACACACCACACATGATACAGTGCATGCTTAATATCCATAATATTGATAACATCGGTATAGAATAACAACACCACTTGTTAAAAGAAACCATTGAAAAACAACCAAATCACAAAACCGGTTGCATTTTCTAAACATTTTCTTTACTAAGAATATAAGTCTCAGTAGAATTTACGTTAATTTAATACAGAATTAGAAATAAAACCCCATTCGGAGAGATTTTGTGCCGAAAATAAACGAATAAACATCGTAAAATTTAATGTTAACATACGTTCTTACCGTTTCATTACACCACACCCGCTATAACCTTTATTCATTTAACCCTTTCTATATCAAGCGTCCATTGAAAAGTCTGACCTACCAGCTTCGAAGCTCCTTATATAAAATCCGCAATGAATATGGATGAATTCGGGAGTATCGCTACAGAAGCAAAGGATCTCGCACTAGGTACTGGGGTATGGAGTAAATCCAGACTGCTGTCAGTTGGCTGTGGTAAACAACACAATTAAGGCCGAAGTTTCAATTGACGATGACGCGCTTTCCATCTACATGCACAATCAAACACAGTGCCTCACTAACTTCACAGTAAACGAACACTGTGCCGGTTTCGTCCAGAAATCTGCTCCGTGTGTAACAGCAGGGAGCATTTGGACTTATTTTAAATCTCGTTGCTATGTGAGCATGTTCAATTTGCTTTTCCTATTTAGAAAAACAAGTGGGCTCGTTAAGTTCTTTGTGGTTTATGGAAAAAGATCACCATGTCGGTGAATTGAGGGCAACCATGTAGTTACTAAATTGATATGGCAACCATCTTGTGTGAAACACATGTATCCTTATCTGCTTTGTCATTATCTTGATTAGGTATTTCTGTACGTTTGTAAGTAGGTACATAGTTTTTTATATACTTGGTTAAGATTTTGTCCACTCAACTTATTTTTATCAGCTGCCTGACCTTTCTGATCCGATTAAATAATTTTGTTGGTAAAAAAGGTTATTATTATCATGGCATTTTGACTTATGTATGAATAACGTATCTTCAAAAATGTTCGTTGTTAATGAAGTAGTTCTGGTCTTTTCTTTTTGAGTTGTATAGGCTTGTTACTATGCAACTTCTTTCTGTTATTCTTCTCTCCCCATGTCTTAAATATCTTCAATGTTAATATTGTTGTTCATAAAAGTCCCTAAAATTACTGTTTCATGGTGCATGATGAGTAATTTTAGGAATCCTGATTTTTAAGATTGGGTATCTGATGAACTCTGATTATATTGAAATAACAATCCTAAAACACTTGACTTCAGCTGAAGAGTATGCTAATGAAGATCGTTAATCTTAAAAGTATGACTTAGTAATTTAGAATTCAAAACTTGAATTTGAAGAGATTATTTTATAATCTTGTTATTTCAACGAACCGTAATTATTTTGTTTTTTTTTTATCAACAACTCGTAGTGTTAGCGGATGATAGATCCGGCTTGTTCTCAGTGTTCTCGAATGTTGTTTTTATATGAACTGAGAGATTTTAATTAAATAATACATCATTGAGTACCGTTACTTACATATTGGAGTCATTTCCGTGAGCTGTTGTTCAATCAAATGAGTATAATAAAATAATAATATGTGTTTATTCTTAGAGCTGCTCCACGCAAGCATTGAAGTTAATTCCAGTTCTGACACTGATGATGGTGTTAAAAGTTAAAAATTAGAGGAAGGCCTGTAACCTATTATGATCTTGAGATTAACATATATAAAAAAATACTTAGCGTTTCATGCTGAAATAGAAATGGAAAAAGATTATTTGCATAGAATCATAAATATGTTAGTTGTTACAAATGTTGTGAAATCATGTCGGGAAGCAAACGAGGCCAGACTAGCTGTCTTTTTCATAAGACTTCTGTCCAGAGTAACGGTCATTAAAGCCTTAAAATCCTTGAATATATCGCAAACGCGTACGACCTAACCTGTATTCAATGCTGAACAAAGATCTCCTGATCCAGCAGGATGTAAGCTAATAATAAACACTATTAATGTATGTAAATCAGTTCAAAACACGTGCTTGTTTAAGGACAACCATTGTGAATGCTACAGTACTGTCAGACTGATGTCCATTGTCCATCTAACAAAATAATTATTTTATACCTAAGTACAGTGATTAACAATTCACTAAAGAATTGTTGCTGTGTTACTGCCAAAGGATTCCTCTGCTTCACCTAAGAGTGTCGTTAAAGAATAGATGATCTAAATATATTTTTATGTCTCTTAAAACAGTAGATTGGAATCATTTAGGTGATCCAGCAGCAAAAAGTTAGTATAGTGATTGTGAACAATTTCTTTAACAACCATTGCAGTATTTCAGGAAGAAAATTTGCTTAATCAAGTGTCAGTCACTATTAGCTAGATTGTCAACATAGCATAAATATAAAACGGCTATTTTATTACCTTTAATTTTATTTATTTTATGAAAATTACCACCAAGATCCTGGGTTTTTCATAACCGCTTTTGCAGAGAAAATGACAGATTTCCACAAACAGTCATTAAAGGTACTTTTGTGTTATATTACTATCATTAGCCAATTGATTTATTTATTGTCTGGTCTGCCGGAAAAATAAAACGTAATTAATTGATTTTAATGTTTTCCTCAATTATTCAGTTTAGATTTTATGATACCTGTTAAAGTTTCAATAAATGATATATATTATTTAAGTTACAGATTACCAAATCCTCTGGTAACTAGTTGAAAGCCTACAGTATATCCTCCTCAACGTTAATAGATTAAGGCTCTAATAGGGGACAAAAATAAAGAAGAACCTACTGAACGTTTCAGTTTCAGTCATTTCTCAATTAATTGGTAACTACTTACTCTACACAAGAAATGATAACTTACATAAGTATAGATAATCAGATATTCCTGGAAGACACAAGTTTCAATACATAATTCTGAATGTGAGCAACTTGTAACTAAAGTAATCGAGTTAATTAGAAAAGTTGAAACGATCCAACTTTTGTGTAATAACTTATTTTCATGGTTCACTTATATAATCAATAATAATTATTGGAGCGAGAGTGCGATGGTTTACTAATTTATCTATTAGTTCCGGAATTACTTTTTACCTGAGTTAATATAATTTTCACTCTGGCAGCCTATTTCCCGTTTATGTGTTTCCCAAGCCATAAGTGACAGAATTAGATGTTCTCTAACTAAATTAATATTGTTCGTCTTGTAAGTAGCTGTTCTCTAGCTAGATTAATATGGTTCGACATGTAATTAGCTGTTGTCTAGCTAAATTAATATTGTTCGACTTGTAATTAGCTGTTCTCTTGCTAAATTAATATTGTTCGACTTATATTTAGCTGTTATCTAGCTAAATTAGTATTGTTCGATGTGTAATTAGCTGTTCTCTTGCTAAATTAATATTGTTCGACTTGTAATTAACTGTTGTCTAGCTAAATTAATATTGTTCGTCTTGTAATTAGCTGTTCTCTAGCTAAATTAATATTGTTCGTCTTATAATTAGCTATTCTCTAGCTAAATTAATTTTGTTCGACTTGTAATTAGCTGTTCTCTAGCTAAATTAATATTGTTCGTCTTGTAATAAGCTGTTGTCTATCTAAATTAATATAGTTCGTCTTGTAACTTTATTTTCCTTTATGCTCTTAATCTTAAGTTTAAGAAGTATTTCGCCATAATTTATTAATTCTAGAGCCTCTAGTTTTATTATTATTATGTGTTATCACCTATTTCTGAAAATGCTGGTTAACCTGTAACTGGCGGCTGTGTAAGTCCGGGGCTACTGTGACCTAATACTTAAGATTGTAATAAATAACTACAGAAAATGCTCGTGTACCTTTATAAATAAATAAATAAAAACAAGCTTAGAATAGAAACCATGCTCACTCTCAGAGATCTTATGAATTGATAACAAGATAATAACAATTTCGATTGAATCTCCCTTTTCCAAAGCTAAATATATAATCGGAGGAGATAAATGATTTTGGATGTACTTTCAGTGTAAATAAAGAAAAAAGAACTTGACAGATTCTTTTCGAATGTGTCGAGCAAATGATCATAAATTGGGCAAGTTCATATTGTGCCTAATCATAATTGCCTCGTGATTCTTAAAAACAAGACCACCCAGATAAAACTGAAAATGTAACGATTATAGCAATAATCAGCGACCGTTGAGAATATCTGAATGAACATTATCGTACCTACCCACTTACTGGGGGCTAGCGGGTTACACTCCAAATTGTTGTTGTATCAGCTGCCATATTGACCTCTAGCGTCATCACTAAGTTTAATACATGTAGGTACCCAGTCCGGTATGGTGACTAGAAAAATAAAAATTCTAATTTCATCATTCATAGGACCACGGGAAGGCAGTTTCCTTCCGTCTGCTAATTACAAACTACTATGACCACGTGCCAAGCGTGATCATAGTAGATTGTCATATACAAAAATATACACAAAGATGTGATGCAACAAGAAACAAGCGATTCAACCTGAAATTATGACGATTACGAAAACATCAATAAAGTATGTATTTATGGCTAATGTCTGAACAGACTGCCGGAAAATGATTTCTGATGTTTGTCGTTAGCTTTTCGAAAATAAAATCTACTGTAAGCTGCGTCCAACATACGGTGCTCAAAGACGTTACACAAAAATTATTTCAGGAAAACCTCTGTCCATTATGACCAGCAACCGTCCTATCAGCACTCAGCAACCGTCAACCTAATCTACGACAATTTCACCCCTTGACAGCAGATGGCTCACTCCCTCACCCTGCCAGGCATGGTCAAATACCAGCTTATCTCCTAACGAATAGTACAGTACCCTTGGTATCACTGAAGTGGTATTTGCATATTGTGATGTATCAATAATGGTATTTAATTTCATATAATGTATACATTCAGATGGTTCAACAAGAAGATCCTCATAAAATATCTAAAAAAAAATGTAAGTAAATATTAGATACTTTAATATACTTTAATGTACTAAACATATACTCTTATATTACAAAAAGCGGTTTAACTAAAAACCCAGGTTTAAACGTCTATAAACTACGGTTTAAACAAAAACGATATCACAAATCGTGGTTTTTCGAAAAACCATAGACCATATCATGGTCTAACGCTAAACCTCGGCGGCCCCTAGTTTAAACGATCAAACCATGGTCTAAATGGGGTCTGTCAAAGTGTCTCTTAGGATAAAGCATCTTCTTCATTGTGTTGTGTTGTTTTTAACCCGAAAATGGATATTAACATGGGCGATTTAATTGATATTGAGGATATTGAAGCCGCTGAGTTGTTGGGAACACCACGCCGACACAACATAAATCGTGTTCGAATCACCGTTCATTTTTCAATTATCCGATGAAGATTTCGGGCAAAATACTGGCCAGTTAATCTCTTCAATACGCTCGCTAATCTCATTTTCCCGTACCAACAAGGCGCCAGTGCCCTACATAATGATCTCATTGTTTAGGGGACCTCAGAGCGCACCTAAACACCTAACTTGAACGCAGAAAACCTAGACATTCAAGGAACCACAATCTGTAATTCATTTTATGTTTCCATTTCCAGTAAAGTTTCATAAACAAATCAGTCCTCATTTAGCGATCAGCAACTTATTTATTTATTGAACATTGTACACAACTTAAAACTGTGAGGAAAAGGGTCGAGTGTGTACCTTCGTGCCACGTGTAGTGTGCCCGTGGCTCATTGTTACTACACATTATAGATTACGACTACAATGATTGTTGTTTTATAAGTCCCAAACGAAAGGTAGAAACGAAGGTTTATCTAAAAAATGTGCTAAGTAGTATGTTTAAGGATAACTCCAAGATCGATAGTCCGACGAAATTGGAATTCCTTTCGTTTTCCGTACTTTATGTACTTAAGTAGACAGAGATAATCTTCATGCTCATTACAGGTTTATTGGAAAACAAAGGAACATAAATTGAAATAAAAAAACAAGTAATTATACTTACCCGAACAGTAACAGTGTGGACTTCTTCTTCAACACATTTTTACTGTTTTGTTGTTTTTACTGGCAATGCCAATTACAATAGTGGACGGAAAAAAAAAACTTTACGGTTCACCGTTCATCACCACACACTGGCAGACGGATTAATAATCGCTGTAGGTACTGCAGACGTTTAACTTTAATTTAATCCCCGATAAAACATGCAACAACAATATTAATTTATTAGTGAATGAATCACCGAATCTCTTCTATTTCGGTCTAAACACCGCTAATATAAGTTTAATATAAATGGAAGCAACAAAGTTGGAAAAATCCGGAATAACTATAATAATATTTTGATTATGATGGTATCGACATAAATAGCTTGGCCTCAGCAACACTTGAATCAATATAAGCTAAGTTGAGTAAATAACTAAACTACAGAACATCTTTAGTGAACACTGCAAAACTAAAATGTACCTAAAATATTTCGCACAAAGCTGATATTACATTGGAGCGTTCAAGTTATTTTCTACACATATTTTTCAATACCAAATATTAGACGATCATTTTATTTTGTATCTGTAAAAATAACGGAACACCATGTTTCAGTTAAAAGGATCATTTCAGGGGCGAGTTAGTTTTGCAAAGCGATAAGAGATGGCGTTAGCTGTCACGTTCGCGTATCGAAACAAGCCTTGCCTAGCAACAACACATAATCAATGCTTTCCAATTCTTAATAAATTTATTTTAGTTTATTGCTTGTAATTTTCTTTTAATATACTAAATGGGTTTGATGAAATTCCCAATAACACTAACTATAGGTGCCAAACTACCCAGTTATGCTATTAATTTATTCTGTTTTGCATTTAATTAACAATCTAGATTTTACAATTTAAAGTCAATCGATGATACCTACCAAGTTAACTGTAAATAATTAGCTTGCTAGTGATGTGCCACACTCGGGGCGGCAGACTGTCGATAGTTGTAACGAAGCGGTCGGTGCGTCCGCTGCGTGACGAATCTCTATAGTTGCTACAATCATGTTGTTGTTGGTTTGCGGTTAGAAAGTGAAATAACCCTTGTTTGGGTATAAAATTAAATATTGCACAACTTGCGATATTTCGTTGTTACTTTAATGTCATTGTGCCTTATTATTTATTCAAGAATGTTTCTCAAAATGTGAGAAAAACAAAATGTTATATGTACCTAAAGAAATAAGAACTTCATTTATAACTAAAGATGTATTTTCATTCACTGTCCTCTTTATGTTGATAGATTAATCTAAATAAATCAATTCACAAGTCATAAAATAAACATGAAATACTACAAGATATAATTCTTTAGTCACACATTCAGAATTAAGCAACCTTTGCTTATTTCATATCGGATTAAAAGCCATCATTTATTTTTGCTAAAACGCTCCAGTTATTTCTGAACCTATATGATAATAGCCTTAACTTCCCTCGCAATAGTGTTAACAATCGCTTGCACGTCTTTTCCAAAACGTGCTGTCAACTAGTCCAATTTCTTTAGAATCGATACAAAGACCTCTGCATGTTAATTTGTTTACTTCAAACGGAACGAACTTATTTTTATGTTCTGATATACTCGTAGGTACATAAAAACTCTACACGTTCTCTAAAATTGACAAATAAGGGAAGGGAATATAACAACCAAATGAAAATTGATTATAGCTCCTTAATTTTGAAGACCAATAGATAGAAAGATATTATTTTAATAGTCATCTTGTGTGTAGAAGACGATGTTGTTTATAAAACATTGATCAGAAGGCGAGATAGGAATATGATGGAGTCTACGATAGAGCACGATCATAAAAAGCGATGCCAATTTACTGCAGACGTGAGCTCAGCATTCGACGATAAGACGCGCTCGTATATTTTATCCATATAGCGTTCTTGCATTACTGGAGCACATCAAAGCTATTTGGCACCATCCCCCGACACGGGCTGGCAATGCAATTTATCTCATATCGCAATCTGCACATATTCAGAGTTAGCATTTAGAATCTGTTTCATTCGTGCAACATGCCTATAACATGTAGAAAACCGTACAAACTCGTCTATACTTACTAATTCTCAAAACACTGGAGAATGGGGTTGCACCAATCTGTAGCAAGACCCCGGCCTGAACCCGTCCCGACCGGTTCCAACCGGTCTTAGTAAAATATTACTCCGACTCTAGTTTGTTTTTACCTAGCTCAAATTTATGATAATGTATGGAAACGATGTTCTTCGTTCTTTTTGTTTTTAAGTGTCTTCTGTATGGAATATTGAATCTCCTTTAGTATTATTGTGTTGTTTGTGTGAGCAGTAGATAAAGTAATATAAGTGTGTTCATGTTCATCGTGTTTATCTTTCTTCGCTTCTTGTGTGGGGGAAGGGATAGGTATTAAAACATAACTTTCCATTTTGAAACTATGTATTTTTTTTCTTCATATCTCTACATTTTTTTTACGGTCTATCAAATAAATATCAATTATAAACAATTGATACATTTATCATTATTGTTAGTTTTTGTATATGTCGACATTTCAAGTTTTAGAAGTAAAATGTTTTTGTAGCTTTTTAAAATCTTTTTATTTATCGATGAAAGTGAACTCTAGTACTATGATATTGTGCGTTTAAAACACTGGACCCTACAAACATTTAGATTTCGTTTAAAAACGGTTAGTCTATTGATTTACATTTAATGTAGTAATTACACTGGATGAAGAAAATGCAATCTGCAATATTAACATCTCGTCAGTTATATGTACTGTTAGTACAAATGTATCTCTTACCACCCACTGGTCTGTAGTAACGCAGCTTCGCGCGGCGATAGAAAATAATCTTACAAAAAATTTCATTTTATATTAACTTAAATAACTTAATACTTTTAATAACTATCAATAATATAACCTGAGATCTTTTGCCTGCAGCAAAGGGCGCGCGGGGCGGGGCGCGCGCGCGGCCTGCCTCCCTATTCTCCACTCTATGATACACATCTCTAATATTTATAAATCTGCATTCATGTTTTCACATTCATAAAAAGTAATATTTTTCTCGCATTTAAATTTTATACATTACAAAAGTAGTATCACAAACAAATGTACAAACTAGTACAATTACGAAAAACGTACACATATCGAACCTCTACAGAGATCGCCTCTAATAAATACAGTTACGATACATGAAAATACGAACTCTACGCAACTTCAGAATAGAATCGAACTCGAAACAAAAAATAATACCTAAGACTATATCGTTCAGGGTATCAGTATCACACGCGCGGCGGCGGCTGAGATCAGAGGGTGCGCACGAACGCCGCCACGCCACTCACGCGACCAACGACCACGACTCAATCATTAAAATATCCAAAATACGAACAATGATCATACAATGATTAACATAAGTACGAGCGGCGCGGGGCGAGCGCAGCGGTGGGCAGACAAGACAACCGACGTCCGGGGGAGGGGGCGAGATCGACGCTCGCCGCCGCGCGCCGGCACACGCGTCCGCCGCCGCCGGCACGCTCGAGCAGCGACCGAATATCGACACTTTATCGATAACAAAGTGCATTTCGCATCACTATCGACCGTGCCCGCGGCCGACGAGCGACGCAACTAAAACCTGCGCTCTTCCGCGCGCTTAGACTACAACTATACGTTACATATCACGCTGTGCTTTTTCTCTTATTAAAAATATATAATAATTAATATAATATATAATAATATGATATTTGTTAAAATAACGATACGTAGATACCGAGGAGGGCTGTCAGTCGGCTCGCTCGCACCACGCGCTTAGCATAGGCTGGTTACTCCGCCTGGCTCCTGAACAATTTCTTCTTTTCTATCGTGAACTGGGGGCTGATGATGATGGTGCCGCCTCGCGTTAAGTTTCTGTAACAAAAGAGAGGTTCCGTTAGTACTGTTTTCAATGTAGCCTCTGTTGCTAGGCTGACGTTAAAAGTTCGTCAGTGAATCGGTTTATCGATGTGATCTAACAGAGCTCAACTTACTTTAAGAATTGCGGCAACAGGCTGGTCCAGTTCGTCGCATCGTGTTCCAGATGTAGATGTATCTCGTGCGTGGTTAGCGTGTTGGGGTCTATTTTGAAAGCTGCTAATCTTCTCCCCGTGACGTCGACTATGACGGCCGCTCCCCGCGACCCGCAGGGCTCGCCCTCGGCTAGTGCCAGGGTCTGTCGGGCTGCTCTGGCCAGCAGTTCCGCTGGTACCAGCACCTCAGCGGTGGCTAGTTCGCTGGCTCCTTTCGCCGCTCGTAGTTCTCTCTCGAGCCTCTGAGCCAGCGCCGCTTCCGTCGGCACCGGCACCGGTGCTTCCCGCCATGTTGGTCCATTCCAAGCTATAACAAGAAGAAACTAAGTTTAGATTTCAACCCAAGTTTAAGTTATGATAAACACATAAAATCCCTTAGTCTTTTCTATACTGTCACTTCTGTCAATCTTACTGGAATTATTAAAATTTTTACTTGATCTAAATTAATCACTAAACTGTATTAGAATAAAGTTAATGCAAATGTGTATCGAGCCAGTGCGCACCCTGGGCGAGGGAGCGCGGCGCAGCGGAACAGCTGACATGTCAGCTGATACTGACATTTGGGCCCCGGCCCGGTCCGCACTACTCTCTGACTGATCAAACTTAGTTGAAGCACTGAGCTGGGCTAATGTTACAATAAATGGTGCAGAAAACCCAAGAGGTATGATCACCCGCCAGTGATGGGCGGCTCAGCGCATTGCGCGCGCCGCATAGCAACAGTGGCCGGTTAGAAAGCCACTTCCTTGCCTCCCTCGCCACTCCACATAGAAAGTCAACTCACCTTTTTCGCTATTGAATCCGACAAACTGATTCGTAACCGGCAGGATCTCCATGTTTTCCAAATTGTTACTTATATTGTACACTTTTTAAACGACGAAAAAGTTAAAGCGTTCCGCTGCGGAACTTAATATTACTAGAAAAATATCACAAGTCTCTTTTGTACTGCGAATGCGCACTGAACAACCGGCTTCACACCCGGCGACTAGTTATCGTGAAGAGATCGATGAGAAATTGATAAAACGTCCGAAGCTCACGACCGCATCAGATCTGATCTCGTAACCATAGGGCTTCGTAACTCGCCCGCGGCTTTCTATTCGACCCACCCAACCCTGTCGCTCTCTGTGACGGACTGGCGATACCGGGGACAATCGCATGTTATATAGAGGGCCGCGGCGGGGGTGCGGGGGGACACTCCGCGGGCCGCAGAGGGGGCCCCGCGCTCCAGTTGCACCGGGCCTCGGTAGACGGAGGTTGTCTCTACGCCGTTCCGTGCCGGCACCGGGTACAAGCCGGCCGGCTTCTTTGTTCGGGTCCCACCGCTGGGACAACTCGTTCTATCTCATAACAAAGTGTTCCTTCGTTCAATTCTTGTGTGTTAGTTACTTCACGTTCTCGTATGTTCTGTATTGGTTTCTTTGTTCGTTGTTGAGGCTGTTCAGAACTTGCTGTACATCTTTGTAGATTATGTAAATCGTAGCTATCTGCTGAGTAATATGCCAGACTACTGGTTCGTTTCTATATCATTAAGATAAAGACTTTAGACAGATTCGCAATTTTCATTGTTCTTGTATGTATTGTGAATGTTTGTGTATTGGTAAAAAAAGGTACTTATTGTCATTAGGTAAGTAGTATAAAATAGTGGTGTTAATTATAGAGGTGTTCGCTGGATTTATGAAAATCCGTTTTTTTTATTCTAGCAAGATTTTTTTCTGACTTGTCCTCAAGGTCTAATGTCAGAATTGGTAAAACCTCCTTATAGATCATTTCCTTAGAGACAGCAATATCAATATGAATGAAAAAACAGCGATAACTTATAAATTGGTTCCATTAGCCCGCGATAAGATAATTAGTTGCAGTTGATAGCTACTGCACCAACATTCATAATAAAACATTGATTGAAAATGCAAAACCAATTACAGAGTTCATATCAGAACAATATGTTTTCAAAATGAAAATCAAGATTTTAGAGATTAAAATTTTATGATGACCATCGTCAGAAATGCTGCCCCTCAAACTTTTGTAAACACTCCAAGTATAAAAAAATACTTAATCCTAAAGGGCTCGGCAACTTTACAAAGTCATATTTGGACCGACAGTCAACATACAATTTAGAGCCACTCCTCTTTTTGTACGAACAATATATTTTAAAGATAAATCGGGAATAAAAAAAAAACAAGTAGGTAACGTTAAATAACTCGTGTATATAAAAAGAAACCATAAAACACGAATAAAACTAAGTCATCGAATTCAGAATTACAAATGTATAAACAACTTATTCCAATATCAAAACAGATAAAACTGAGCAATCAAAGTTTTAATAAAAATAAAAACTTGAATTATGAGTTTGCTAGAGTAGTCAATAAAATTATTCTGTTTGTCAAACTCCAATAGAACCCACGAGAAGCCTTTCAAAATGAAGAACAAAACTAACCAATCTATGTAAAATGCAGTAAAAGAATTGTCTCGAATTTTAACGCATCACTTAAATCTAATGTGTGTAAAAAATGCCTACGTGACGATTAACGATCTGACCGGTGAAAGACAATAGCACAATGATTTACTACTAATAATGAAATGCAACAAAAAGGATGAGAACTCCTCACAAATAGAAATTGATTCAAAACTCTTATGAGAGGAAATACAATAAAATTGTTTGCCAAGCTCAAACATAGGCCAACACAAAGAAGGGCAGTAAAAACCTAGGTTGAAGTTAAAAAAGACGATGATGATTTTGAAAACAATTATGCAACTTGAAATTGAGTTGCATCAGCCGGCTAGAATTTTCTCTCAGTAAGAACCACTTTAGATGCGGGATTACTTGGGCGTACAAAAAAAAAGATCCCCACCCGTTGGAATCACCGTCCCAAATTGTTAACAATGTTTAAAAGGCGTCCCAGCCTTTTATAATGTTTTTTTTTTATCTACCTTCAAATTCATATAAACTTCAACCGTGCATAAAAAGCCAAATTTGTGTGTGTGTTTACATGAAAAACTATTATATAATGTAAATAAAGATAGTCTTCATTATCGCGTGTCATATCACGCGGCTAATGTTTTGCATAAATGAAGAAACAGTTTTTTTCTAACAATCGTCGTTTTAAACGTCTTTTTGCGATGGAAAAAGGCAGTGAAAGTGGTTTTTGTACAAGAAACTAACTTTGAAATATACTTGAGTGCAGAAAACAGAACGATTTCAGATATAATAACTGGAAAGCCACAAAAACAATTGAGCAAAAAGAAATGAAGCAAAAATCGGTTCGGTTGCCAAGCGATGCCGGCCGGCGTCTCGGCCTTGGTCGGCCATGAGTCACGTTTGACAAGCGAGTCGAATCGCTCAAGCCACTAGCCCATGTTCGTGACTACAGCTCTATGCTTCTAATGTTAATGCCAATTCATAACTAATCAAAGTTCACGGGTCGATTTTGCTGTTTATGTTTGTGCTACGAACTCGTTTGACTACCTATTTTCGTGGCTATCTTTAGGTGTTTTGTAACGATATCATCAAACACGTTGTGTGCACTTATTTGCGGTCTGCTTACATATTTATGTTGGACAGAACATTTCAGCAAAACATCAGCGATTCAGAGTTACACAATTTTCTTTTCTAATGTTTCTGAATGAGGAAAATTCACTGAGGAGGAAATAAAATCATCGTAATCATGACTCCTTCCGCACAGTTTATCTTTGCACACACATTAGAGTAAATAAACGATATATTAAGAGCTCGCTTCATTATAATACTGGTGTAGGAATCTTTGTTTCATTAATGACAATGATGTAATTGTTTAAACAAACGCTGTGACTGTGATTATGAACATTGTATACATTGTGTGCCGATAGTTTCGTGAATAAACTAATATTAATACTAAATGTCTTGGTGATAAGCTCGTCTGTCTTGAGTAGCTCAATAGCTAGGACGTTATCACTATCAGTTAAATTGATGTTTACTCTAGATAAATCTTAAACGTTGTTCAAACAAGATACTAAGACTGTTGAAATAATACCTTTAAAGCTCCCACAGACAGGCGCGACGCAACAGCGTGGCGCGACACTAGTAGCACAATTTCTATGAAAACTTCATGGAGAGTGTCGCGCTACCGGTCGCGGCCGCGATATCGCGCCAGTCTGCACGAGCCTTTATTGAAGTTGTTTTTCCTTTGTGAATATGGTGGGGTATGGTCATTTTATGTTTAAGAATTAACTTTATTCTGATCTCAACATATATAGACGTCAATCTTAGTGTTAATCATTACTTTATTTTATTTCAATGTCAGTGCCAGAAAGTTTTACGACTATTTAAATTTATTTTGTGTTCCTATAACTTATCCTCACAATTCTCTAAGATCCTTTCCCACCTAATCCGAACTGTAACAATAAGTTCAATCACAAGAAAAAAAAGTGTGTTAAACATCAGAAAAAAAGAGATGAAGAGAAAATTCGACGATACGGGAAGATTAAATAAAACCCAACGGAAATTAAAAGAGGGACCAACCTGTCGCGAAAGATTCCCGTTCGCCACACAATACATCCCTTATTCCCTTCTTATTCTTACGATCCTTTCACAAAGGGACAATAGACCTCAACAACGCACTGCACGGTAACACGTCCCAACCTGTTCCCACCACACCCGTCTATTCTGTTTCGCTTTTATATAACATTTATCCATAAGAATAAAAATAAGATTTACAGAAATGAAAATTCTATGCACAATTCGAAACAAAACAGATTTAGAATTAAATTAGAATACTGAATACAGAATATTAAAATACAAGTTAATTGTAAATTATTCTTTGTCTTCTTCACAACATTACAATCATTTGCCCCAACGTTGGTATAACATGACTAAAGCAAGAAGCTCAATTTGTCAAAAAACATGCATTGCATCACCAACGTTTTAATTTGGTCCGGTTTTGTGATTTATACTACCAATATTTGCTGTAATCAGTATTCAACGCTCGTGCATACTTCATGCCAAGTTTAGGCAACGATTCATTAGCAATTTTAATATGTTTCTGTTTATGTCTCCTGCAGCCACGTGTATACTTGTTGTACCTTAATAGTATTTGTTTTTGTACTCTTTTGTGTATGTTGGCCTTGTATGCTTTTAAATTTATATAAACCCCAATATTGGTGCCGATTCCCTTGTTCACAAACTAAACTAAATTTAAGTTCAGTGCATCTTTTTCTTTCTATTTCATTAAGAAAAGGACAGAAGATAAATTTCAAATTAATCAGGGTCTGTCACTACTCCATACAAGTTTAGACGTGGTTAAAAACTTGCCTACTAAATTTACGTCAATTTACGTCAAGTCCTGATTAATTTGACAGGACTAAACTAAAATTTATCTTCTGTCCTTTTCTTAATGAAATAGAAAGAAAAAGATACACTGAACTTAAATTTAGTTTAGTTTGTGAACAAGGGAATCGGCACCATTGTCTCATTAAGATAAGCCTCGTAAGCTGACATAAATTATTATTTTTTATTTACATTTTAAATTGATTATACAAGAAGATTGCATTATTAAATTATTTTAAGTAACTTTTATTTTAATCGTGTAACTGTGTTTTTTTTTTTGCATTGAAAAAAATATTAAAGAATTTTTGTTAAAATAAACGTTGTTTTTGTTGTTGTAAACGATACACAATTGTTAACAGTAAACGTTGTTCAGATGTTTGTATTTTTATTTCTCCAATTATCAACCTTGTTCAGTTAGAAAAAAAAACAATCACTACCTACTATTGGAATTGTACTTTTTTTTTTGGTAAAAAATTAGAGCATTTTTAATGCTATGTTGAGAAGAAGTGTATTTTTGGCATTATCTCAAGCTCTTAATTTTATTTGAATTTTAAGATGCTCGCTGAAATAGGAGAGAACACTATAAATCGTCTGTCTGTACGTTACACAATTTCCAACTTAATTTGAAGCCTTATTTATGAGAAAGCAATTTAAATGTCTGCTAAGAATAACAACACCAAAAAATCTATTCAGCAATTCAGTTCAAAATTGGACATACCAAAGGAGGATTTAATAAAATAAATTTGATGCAAACACTAAGCAAGAAATAATTTCAGCAAAGACATTGTGTGAGCAAATTGTCAAAAATACAAAGGACCAGAAATTCAGATCACACGTTCCTCCACACGAGAATCCAAATAAAACAAGTATTAAATGCAAACCTTAGATTATTACAAAAATAGGTTACCAGTGTTATCACAGTTTCTTATCTTAGGTCATTATGGCACTCCGTGACACAGTATTTGGAAATTTAGATACAAATGAATGATATTGTGAATTTAGATAAGTTTGTGAGTAAATCAGACCAGTGGCTTACTGACGTTTACTCGTAATTTTGAGGTCACACGAGCCGAATGTTTTAAATCAAAGTGACTTCTAGTGTTATTCAACTACATATTAAAATATTAAGAGTAAGTATTGCTGGAAACACCAAGATTCAACGAGAACTACGGACAGGAGATAATGCAGAACATTTTGAAGGTAATCTTTAAGTTGGAAACGAGAACTAAGTTGATATGATTGAAGAGTAAGTATTATATTGTGGAAATCAAGGATCTTAGAGTAGGCACCTTTAATAGAAAACATGCTATCGACATAGCATTACTACAATAAACGTAGGATAGTAAACAAAGAAGCATTTGTAACAAAAAACTTAAGACAGCCCAAAACTATGAAGAACGACGAAGTGTAAGATACAATAGTTAAACATCTCCTAATTATATGCCTTAAACAGTATTAGCTACACAGTATTCGCTATCTTAAACAGTATTAAATATACCTAAGCTAGATAGTAAAAATATAAAAGTTATAATCATTGTTATATAAGCAGTTCTATTCTTAGAACAGCGAACCCATAATCCTATTAACATAAGGAAGGACGGATATAGTAAATTATTTTGTTTAACATGAATTCAGGAGTACTACATCAAGGTAGTCAGCTTTAATATAATTATTATGTATCAATAACTAAATTATCTCAAATTTGTTCAGTTAATAATAAAGATTTGAGTAAACTCAAATACGGTCCGTGGTATTTGCTCCACGAACGAGGAAGAAATGCCTACATTGAAATAATATCATGTGGAACCATTACTTTGTTAGTCAAATATTTTTTGGGAGGTCTACATTGGTGTGGACCGCCCAAAAAATATTTTTTAATTTTAAAGGTTGGCCTTTACTTACTACACAAGGTTTTCGGCTTCCTGAGAAAAATCTTTCTAATGAATGTTCTCGAACATTTCATAAACGTTTGTGTAAGTGAAAATTTCACGGAAACGAAGCCAGTAGTTTTTTACAGATTAGCTCAAAATGTACCGATAGATGTCTCTGTCTGGCATACGTCGAAATGTTTCAACCTAGTGAACTGTAAAGCGCATATGACTAGGTTATGTGTTTCGCAGAGGTTCATGCTTTGCATCGATTGCCACTAGCCAGACTGCTTAATATAATAACGTATTAAAATGTTGTACTAAGATAATTATGTTATAGTAACTTAGAATTAATAACACAATGGTCTAAAGAAAAGAAAACTGCATCAATATTTTTCATTAAAATCTATTACTTGAAAACAATAACCAATACCAATACAACATACTGGCAGTAGCTAGGTAGTGTTAACAAATAAAACATTATTATTCTACAAAGTTTAATTTTTGCGCAGAAAAGCAATCAGAAAGCAATTCTACTGAGCTTTAGCAACTAGAAAGTTGCCAATGAATTGTGAACCGACACGGAAGGGGTGAAAACGATTATACTGGCAATAAGCCGACCCCTTTCACCCCCTGAATGAGTCGTAAAAGTGCTTATTGATTCGTTTTATTTAGAAAATGTTAGAAACAAGTTTTTCTTTTCTTTTTTCAAGGGTGAATTGTTTGGTGATTCTGGAATTGACTTAGTTTATTTGACGAACTTATTCAAATTTCGTTTTATGGTTCTTTAATATGTTTTCATTTTATTCAAGCAAAATAATTCTACTTTTAAAATCTTCTATAATAATAATGATAGGTAAATGAATTTATTTCTGTGTGTAGGTTTGTACAAACACTTTTACTCGGCAATCATATTTTAAAAACTAGATGATCGGTATTCGGATTTACCTTTCGGCTTTTGAACAAAGTGAGGCGAAGTCTAAGCAAAAATCAATATCTATTTTCGTCACAACGACTACGCCGCTTTGAATAAGCGAAACTCGTCAGCAAAAACCTATTTCAACAAAAAGGTCTCGCATTTATTTTAACAAAATAAGCTCTGCTAACCCAATTCCGATTCCATTTAAATGTAAACGAAACAAAGTTTATTTTTAAACCATGCCACGACGGCTACCTATACCAACATCCCCTGGTTTCAACCCTGTGCAAACACCCCACGCACTGAGTAAGCCGAAATTACTAACATTTTAGGTAATTTCGTATGATTTACGGCCAAAATTATATCCTTCGCGGCCATTACCGTATTGGAGTAAAGCGATTTATAATTATAGCTATACCTGGAATGGGTTCGATTCGGTGTCGTGTTAGGTACGTAGGTACGTGGCAGGCAGTGATTGCGTTATGATTTTATGAATATACATTTGACCGCTGAACAAAAAAAGTTAGGGCAAAACGTTGGTTTATGACTTTGGTGAAATTATTCAATTTGGTCTAATTTTATGTTTTGGTAATAGTATCGCATATTGTCTTTTCGATACGACGTATGTAGGTAATAATAACATTCTAAATTTTTGTTCATACCTTACTTAGGACATTTTATTTAACTTTGTTGCATTACGAAATCAAACAAAAAACAAACGGACCTATAAAAACGTTAATGAGTCACAGCAAAACAAATTCGATTATAAAAACCGGATAAGTGCGTGTCGCACCACGCACAATGAAGGGTTCCGTAGTTCGGATGAATTTATCTAAAAAACAAACTTAACATTGTAGTTGAAAAACATGTTCTCCCATACAACGATATACGTCATTGTCAATAGTCCAACTGCAAATGTAAGTTAGTCGACTATTACTCGTTAACTTGTAAAACCTACTTAGTTGTGATAGTTTTCCTTTTAATTTCGTTATATATACTACAGCCATTATTTTACATTATTTTATTTTTTACATTATTAATATTCAAAAACAATCATTTAGCTGGCAGGGAGGCCCGACATTCGACCGGATTCCTGAATCGAAAAATAGTTTTCATAGACCCGCAACATTTTTAAAAGGCCTATCTAACGATACCCCCACTCAAAATAATATCATCCCCATTTTACGTGTTAGGCCAGTGCTGGGCACGCCACGATTGCGGCGATAAGTCCCCTTTTTGAGGAGTGGCTAGAGAGGCGCCACGGCGTCCTCACCTTCCGCCTGACGCAGGTCCTCACCGGACACGGCAGCTTCGGGAGGTTCCTGTGTCGGATAAGGCGGGAGCAAACGTCCGGGTGTCACCACTGTGTGGATCGCCCGGAGGACACGGTGGAGGTCTGCCCGGCTTAGGCAGAGCACCGCCGTGTCCTAGTGGAGGAGATCGGCGGCAGAGACCTCTCGCGTCCGGCCTTGGTTCAGGCCATGGTACGGAGCGAGAGGACATGGGCAGCCGTCACCTCCTTCTGCGAAGCAGTAATGCTCGCGAAGGAGGAGGCGGGACGGTTCAGGGAAAGGCACGTTTCGCGCCCTCTCGTCCCTAGCCGCCGCAGGAGACGCCCTGGGCGTCGGGAATCCCGGGCGGATTTCCGGCCACCGTAGGCGCGGTCCGGTAAGGACCCTGGCCCGGGTCCGCGTCGTATTCCACGCGCGCCTCAAAGAGATGTCGTCAGCACAAAAGTAGGGGTCCACTAGGGCCGATGCCTGCCGGAGTCGCGGGAAGGTACTTATGGGTCACCGAGGCCCCTGGCAACACAGGCAACAGGAAGGAATACGGGTGGGTTTTAGTCAGTAAGAGTCTGACACACCCTCCCGCTCCACTCAGAGCGGGAGAAGTTATTTGATGATTTCCCACCCAAAAAAAAAAAGGGAGGTACCCTAAAATTTACGACTGTCGGCGTGGTTAATATGTATACCTAGGCCAAATTACAGCTTTCTAGTACTAAAAGTCTCTGAGCTAATCCGGGGACAGGCAGACAGACAGGCAGACAGACAGGCAGACGGACATGGCGACACTAAAAGGGTTCCTTGTTGACTATGGACCCCTAAAAATCTTAGACGCAACAAAAACAATATTATACTACTAACACAAATAACAATTGAAATATTGTTCCCCAAAAAAATAATACCTGCAGCGCAAATATACATACCTACCATCAAAACGGTACGTATCTCAGTTAAAATCGTTTGCGATTATCACAAAGCGATTCCAGTCACGCACGAGTGGCGGACAAAAAAACTGGCAAACTTTTAATTGTCCATGGAACGGTAGCTGTTGCTAGGCGACCCCTACCACCGGTTGTTACCAATAACACTCCGTAAGCCGTCGTCGTAACGAATGACGAATAGTAGGGGAAAATCGTCAATTCGGCCAATTGTTAATTCAGATATATGATGTAATAACGATACGCGAAATGTTTAGTTGTTTGATTTTCGGCTAATTGTTGTGATCACACCTTGAGGTTTGATGGATGAGGAGACATTCAAGCTGTGACACCTTTTGGAGTCAGATGTTGGGCTCACATCATTGTTAGAAGGCAATAAGTTGTAAGGCGAATAGCACCGTAAAAACATAAAGTTACCGGATATTGAAACATAGAAAGTGGATTTGAATATCGGAGTCTACAAGAGACAAAATAAAATTAAGGTAATTAAAAACGAGTATTAATCGAATGATGGTTGGAGACCATGAACTTCAGGCCTTGGATTTCAAATCAGGTAAAGAAATGATCAGTCGGTCGCTATCTCTTGGGACTAACTTAAAACCCTCATGGGTAAATGTGTGCGTACCCGAGCTGCCCCAGCGGGGTCAAAGCCGTGACACTTCTGTGTATGATTGTGTGGGGGACACACACAATCATACACAAAACTAGTAACTTTAAAGAACGCAACACATTGTCTACGAACTATTAAGGAAACCATTTCCCTCAGCATTTCAATGTCAATAGCACCACGTCATCAATCGGAAGCGTGGTGGAACTAACGCCAAGTGTTGCCATGCCGATTATAAACTTAATGGAAATGGTACCATTAAGTGCCCCTTCTGTCATAAAACTGTCTGCATGATGTTTTATGACAAAAGAGGTACTATTGTTCTATTGTTCAGGCCAATCTCGGAAACTCCTGAACCGATTCACATACAGTTTAAATCGTTCTGAATTGTGTTATTAATTTATTATGCTAAGTCAGGAGTTGTCTGGAGAAACTCAGGTTTGTCTGTTTATGTAAATATGGTTAAGGTTTGAAAGGCAATGGCGCCGATTCCCTTGTTCACAAACTAATCTAAATTTAAGTTCAGTGCATCTTTTTCTTTCTATTACATTAAGAAAAGGACAGAAGATAAATTTTAGTTTAGTCCTGTCAAATTAATCAGCGCTTGACGTAAATTGACGTAATTTTAGTAGGCAAGTTTTTAATCACGTCTAAACTGGTATGGAGTAGTGACAGGCACTGATTAATTTGACAGGACTAAACTAAAATTTATCTTCTGTCCTTTTCTTATTGAAATAGAAAGAAAAAGATGCACTGAACTTAAATTTAGTTTAGTTTGTGAACAAGGGAATCGGCACCAGTGACTATCTATCATAATGAATAGTACCTATTAGTCCTTAGAGTGACTTAACCGTTGTAAATACTTGCTTATAGTACTTTCACCATTTACTAAACCAACCCAGCAACTCGCCACCGTAAAATTCATTACAATTATATAAATATTCAACACGATCTTGCATGAAACGTTGCGTGAAAAAATAACAGACATCTGTCCCCTGTCTCCCCTCAATCAACAGCGAGGGTAGGAACACTGGCACAAAATATCAAATCGGGTAAGCGGTAATTTGGTTTAGTATTACGTTTGGACTTTCAATTTTCGACTTCGGAATTGCTTTTTACTGTAATTTTTTGTGGAACCGGATATTATTTGGAAGATGATTTTTTAATGTAAATTTTTCCGCTAGAATAAGCGAGGGTAAGGTTCATAAAATTGTTAAAATATGTGTTTGTTTACGATTGTGTCCCTTTAGGGACATTGGGACACAAGTTTACCCACAAACTCGTCCCACAGGCTTTGTATAAGCCATATAGCAAGATCAAAGTACTCGCTTGTAGCGTTAATCCAGTAATTTTCCTAACTCAACGAAGCATTAAGCATCATTAACTGTGCACGGTTCGTAACGAGTTGTTATACCGTTGCCAAGGATAGTTGGCAAGGTCACGAGCTCGGGTGAAAACCCCGGGGTGGCACTACTGTGGCGCTGTGGCAGCTGACTCAACTTAATAATAAAATGCTTTATTAATAATAAGGTGTCGGTGTTGCCACCCGATTGATTTGGGAAAGGGAGATTGATTCGAGTGTTGGAGTGGGTAATAATAATGACGCCCGAATCTGTTGCTGGGCTAGACTCGAAGTAGGGTTCCGTTTGGAACGGGCATTGAAGGTAGGTGTGTGGGTGATTTGAATAGAGGTGGTGGTTGAATGGACTTGAATAGGTCTGACGAAATGGAATATTCCGGATTTTGTCATAAAGTTGACTAAGGTCTACATTAATAATAGTTTTGAAGGCTAGATCCGTATTCGGAGTTCTGAGCCTAAATTATATAGAAACAAAGTCAACGTAAGATTATTTCCAAATAAATCCAAAAGTTCGCCAATTAATTTCAAAATGTAAAATGCTTCTCAAATAATAATTTACATTTATTTTTAGACAGTTGCCATCAGCCGTAGCTAATTGTTTCGTTGTTCAATCAATCATATTGAGCAATTGATTGGAAGACTAGAGTTGATTGACTGCGAACAAAAAAAGTGTGTTGCTAACTAACGAGTTTGTTTCAATAAATACGAGTAGGTTTATTACTTGTACTGAATGTACTCCACACAGTACATAGACTACTCTTATTTATCTTACTTTGGAATATTCAGTCTAAGACTGACTGAAACTAGTTTAGTCTTGAAAAGTAGAACGGAATAATTTGTTATGTGTTGCCATGCTTGCTGTAGTTACAGAAACAAATCATATTAGTCACTCATAATTTTGTCGTTTTTTGCACAATGACTCATTATTATAATACTTAGTTACATTGTAGTTTTACAGTCTACTTGCTCGTGTTTTAGTAATTACTTAGGTACATAGATAACATAGCTTTTCCTCTTATTTAGCTATGGATGTTATCAAGATATAGTTATCTACAGAGAAATGATATTTTCATCCTCACATTTTTTTAATCTAAAGTCAAACTTTAAATTTAAAACTTTAAAATATGGATGAAGTTATTTAATGCATATTTAAGTCTAAAGTTTACTTCAACTAGTTGCTGAAGATGATGCATTAAATATTCACAAACACACGTTACTTAACTTTCGTTTAACTTAAGTTTAACTTTCAGCCTGTAGAGTAACGAGCATTACTTCAAGTTATAAATAAGTTAGTGTACATAGCGGTATGGTAACTTTACCGAAATTTGTTATAGCACGCAACAGTTTTACTTGAACTATAGCTAGATGTACAGTTTAGATAACGAGGGTTCTAACTTGTCTGGCTAAGTTAAACGAATGTAAAACCGAATTGCACCTATTTTTATTTTTTAACACATGTTTCTGTTTCTGATTTTAGTTAACGTATTTTTATTGTGACTTTTTGTGTTTAATCTTTAGGTAGACTACCTAAATTAGACATTCTAGGCATATCCTTCACTTAACCTTATATAGAATTGGTTACCAGAATGATCATTCCAATAAAACATAGAGAAACAATTGCTATCAGACGTGAACCCAGGATTCAAGGTAACGCCGCAAGTTTCCAGGCTTCCAATAGCGGAAATATGGGTCAAGGTGTTTGCTCGTACAGTAACTGGGACCAAGGACATAATGCTACTTACTTACTGCAAGAACAGTATTAATCTGGGGAGAAGGTAAGTATTGAGGTAGTGATAGCTCTTTCAGTTGGACGGAGATGCCTATGTCCAGCTGTGGGCTGCTGTAGGCTGATTCTGATGATGCCATACCATAATTTAATTGTTGTTCTAGTGGTCGCAAGCACTACTGCTGAGCATGAGGTATGTACTGGGTTCGATTCCCAGTTCGGGCAAAGTGTTATTGGGTTTTTCCATCTGGAATTTCTCAGTAGCAGCTCGGAGTCTGGATTTGTGCCCGGTTGGTGACAATAGAGTCGCCCCATATTACATGGGACTTGGCATAAGGGGCGAATGTGGGTGTTCTATAGGTACAACTTTACATAACCCTTCGGGTACTATATGACTAAACCAAGAAGCATTTAGTGAGAATTCTACGAGTATATGTAAACTTGGGATGCTTTGCGTACATTGTCCTCATGCGACACTTTCAGCATGTCCTCCCGTTCCCTGAAGGTAGTGTACGAACAGTTTCCCACATTCAAACTTGTATAATTAACGGCACCGGCAGAGGCGTTGGTTGCCGCACTAAAACTTTGAACAAACATCGCCTACTACTGATTTAAGTACAAGAAAAGAGCGGAAAGCGGAATACGATGTTTTTAATTTTTTGTTTAAATTTTTCCATTATCATGTTGACGATGCATAAGAGTGACTCATTGCTTATGCCATCAGGGAAAATAGTTTAGATCCCATCTGCTAGCAGAGTGAGCATTATCGATTTATCGAGGCACCTAAAAGCCTCATCGAAAGCCTGAAAGTTAACATAACCACCTTTCTAAATAACACGTTAACAGAGTTGCAAAGTTAAGCTGTTAATACAGGCTAAAAAATATTAGGGGTCGCGGGAAGGTACTAAAGGGTCACCGAGGCCCGTGGCAACACAGGCAGCAGGAAGGAATACGGTTGGGTTTTAGTCAGTAAGAGTCTGACACACCCTCCCGCTCCGCCCAGAGCGGGAGAAGTTATTTGATGATTTCCCACCCAAAAAATAAAAAAAGATTGCATAATTTATATTACTATGCAGAACTCGCCCAACAATGGCATCATGGTCTGAGTAGCAGTGCAAGATTCACAGACCGCGTTTTGACTTTACTTTGCTAAGTATATAAGCGTTGCATACGAATAGAGTGAACCCTATTTGTAATGTTCAAAATAGAATGAAACGCTTGCTCACATTCGCTTAAACGAATATGAACAATATATGCAATACTTACGCAATAAGGTTCATAATATGCGTATGGAACGCTTACTTAGTAAAGCCTGGCCTTCAGTTTGTTGCAAGATATCCGAAGTTTGTAATGGCAATGCCTATGTCGCTTCATCAGATAACTTGGACAGTACACAAACTGCTACTGTTTGAGTTTGCGCCGTAATTTTTACAGCTAAGTTATTAAGTTAGATTCACGTCTCACTTAAATGGCCCTCCGTACGTGTAAGCGATGAATGATCATTGTTCTTGTTTTGTTTACTATATCCTATAATTTATCTTAACGTTTATTTTTTGTCTAAAACAAATTGTGTTACACAAGTTGTAGATGACATTGATGACAATATTTGGTTGAAACTGTTGGAACTACAACTTTTATTTATACAGGAGTAAAAATTAAAATATCTGGCTCCTGAATCAAAATAATGTTCTTGCAGAATCTTAAAACTATATTAATTACAGATTATATATACTTTATTTTTCTAACAGCGCTCTTTCACATGATACCGAGTAACATACTAAAAAAATCACTTGCTTTTGCTTTCTCATAGACAAATCTGCTTCTCTTAATTCATTTCTGCAAGAGGTCTCCTTTATCTGCATCACGTCCGTACCCCGATGCATATTTTGTTTCTTTTATATTTTCTCAGCTTAGATCGAAAATATGCCTTTGTTTCATATTTTCATCACTAGGCTGAGAACGACTAATACAAGCCTGTCTATTTGTAGTCTCCTCTCAAAAAATTGTGGTTTTTATCTTAAATCTCGTGTATGTAAATTGTAAGGCTCAGACCAGTCTCCTCTCTCCCTGCGTGCTTCCTTGTCTTGTCCGTGACCTATAGTGCTCAGAACCCAGGAAATATCACAAATGTGAAGTCATTGTTACACCAAAGTGGCGTAATTGCTGCATCGATATAAATGCAGTCGTGTCTTTATTATAACTATAGGTAATCGTTGCCAATCATTGATAAAAGTATAAAAAAGAAAACCGAGTAGTTATATAAATTGTATTCTAAAGATATTTGTCTAACATTAGGCTCATTATTTATTGGTCACAAAATATTATATCCACTAGCAAAAGAGGGTGTGATGAAAATGAGATAATAATCGTTTGTTCTACATTAATATTGTTTGTAAAAAGTCTAGAATTTTCAAAGCATGCATGCAGTTTTATTATAGAACCATGATCTGGTGGCTAGTAGCAACCACCCTGCGAAGATCGAGCTGGATGTGAGTGGCCGAGATTTGAGCTGAATGGCATGCAATCAGAGAGGCCTATGTCCAGCGTCACTGCTGTAGGCTGACTGACGATTATGCAGTTTTATTAGCATTTTTTTCCAGAATAATTTGTATGAGTATTTGAAACTGGAAAAATACTGTTAGATACCAGTTTTACACACAGCAATCACCCTATAATTACACCTACGTAAAATAATATATACCTACTAGTTACACGTATGATGATCATAAGCGAGATAATCTAGCTTCCTTCCTCAGTCACGTAGCAACAGATCTAGATGCTAGTCGCTAAGTGGAGATAACTCGCTTACCTACACTAGGTAAGCGAGTTATCTCCAGTTTTGTACTTTTTAGATAGGTATATTTCCCACAATTTTCTGACTATGAAATGATGTACTCTGCTTAGATGTTGCTGCCAACTTGTCAAAATTACTTTGGACCTGAAATCTTTGTGTTAAAAATATATTTAAAGAGAAAACTTTTTTATAGATTGTGATTTCTAGATCCGCCGTTTTTAGCTAGTAGATCTACCGAAGAATTGACTAAGTAGGTAACTATTTATTCGGCAGTATTCAGTCAAAATGTTGACTAGTACAGACAAAACAACGTCAGTTCCAAGACCATGGTCCTCCAAGCCTCATGACACAATGTCATTGTTACTAAAGAGGATTATGGAAGATTTTACCTCTATCAATAAAGTACCTAAGTTTGTAAACTACGGAAATAATAATGTGAATGATGATATTATTATAAGTATAATAAATGGAGTGCTCTTCATTACGTACTACTAACAACGAAATCTAGACAAAGGATGACGCAAGTCTAGCGTGCTGCTGTTGCTAAGTGGCGACATCGCGTTGCGCACACGCTGCGTGCGCGGGCGCAGCCGTGACGACTACACTCGAAGGGTTGCAGATAGTACAGTGAGCATAGATACTAGATACTGCGTTACTACGGTGGAAGATTCAGAGAACACTCACAGTCATTCATTAAAAAAGATCGTTGATCTTACAAAATTAACAAACAAAAATCTCTCTCTCTTTTGAGTCTAGTTTTATCGAATAAAAATAGACTCAAAAGTCAAATCGCAGCCACGCGGTGAGGAAGCGTGGTGGTTATTGCTTGCCTCATCCTTGTACAAGAAAAGATTTTCTTTGTCATGTGTACAGTTAAAGATTACCAGCCAGCACAGTACCTGCTATTTATTGTAAAGATTTCCCATGACTTATAATTATGCTCGGTGGCAGTCATAATAAGTATTTTCTTTGTGACAATAGAAATTAGCAGGAAGTTTTTGCCAAGCGTGGCGATGATTGTATCCTAATCCTAACTAAAATTATAAATGCAAACGTGGGTTTATTTGTTTGTTACGCTTTCACGCTAAAACGCCTGACTGGATTTGGATTAATTTTGGCACATGGGTAGACCATGATCTGGAGAAGGACATAGGCTACTTTTAATTCTGGATCGCAGACGAAGTGGCGGGTAGCCGCAAGTATTTTATAAATAAACCTAAACCATAAAGAAAATGTAGTCCATTAGGCAGGCTCTTCAGATATTATCATCCAGCTAATAACAAATAGTCACAGGTAATAGTGCAGATCAGTATAAAGCAATAGTCGTGAGTGCGAATGGTTCCCGATTAACTTAATGTGAACTAACTTCATTTAAGTTTAGTATTTAGTGCAGTCATTAGTGAGATACTTAGTCACCGACGACACTATCGGGTATCGATACTATTAGTAGTGCTTTGCTGATCCAAAACTACGATCGAGAGATAGACAGGTATAGGTTTTTTATCCTAAAGGCTCGTGCAGACTAGCGCGATATCGCCCCAGTCTGCACGAGCCTTAAAACTAATTTTATACATAAAATCATGCCTGTATTCCTTGAAGGGTTAAGCAGACCTACCTATAGTAGATACACCCACATCTCGCCAGATATGTTTAGGTCCCATGTAACAGGGGCTGAGCCTATTGCCATCAACCGGGCACACATCCATACTCCGAGCTGCTACTGAGAAATACCATAATTATGGAAAAGCCAATAACACGTTGCCCGGGCACTCAATCGAAGCCATGCAGGACCTCATGCTCAGTGACAGGGCTTGCGACCCCTACACCAGCCTATATCTATATCCTATCTACCTATATCTGAGACAATATCTGGGTTTAATTAGTGTCTGTTCCTCATTGATAATATCCCATAGTGGGGTTAACGTCCCCTTAACGCAAAATATTAATAATAATATGAACTTAAACCGCTAGACACTAGATTGTAATAGTGCCAAAATATTACGATTCATACGAAGACTGGACTTTCCTGTAAAAGGAAAAATAAATAGGAAATTAAATCCTTATTGGAGGATGACACAGCTCAAAATATAATAAATAAAAATAAAACAAACATAAAGAAAATAAAACGTCATCAAGTCGCCCGTGAGGCGATGAGACTGCAGTCACGAACTCAAAAAAGTTATTCGTAATCACTCCTCAAGCACGTTCTAGAAGGCGTGCGGAGTTCTCCTTCTGAACACGTGTGCTGTGACGTCGGCGTTGACTCACTGCCGCGACTGTTGCCATGCGCGGACGCACCTCCCCGAACAATTGTGAAACTCTTGTAACAGTACGATGACGTATGGCCGGTTTTTTTATTGAAATAGCTGCTGAAGTATGAGTCTATGAGTAATTAAAAAGCCGTGAATTTTTTTGCTACGTTTCTCTATTTTTTATGACTTGAAGTAGTTGGATAAGTACCTGTATGAAAGATTAATGAGTTTTCTTTATTTACCACATTCCAAGGTTAAGCCTGACACGTGTAGGGACAAAACATAAGTAGGTCGATTAAATACATTTTGTACGACAAACTAAAAAAAAATATTGCTTGCGTTTTTGTTACTCGTACTAACAATGCATCGGCCGTTCGTGCCTCTGAAAGGTTTATTAAAAAAAAAACAATAAACCTACAACCACTTCCGGTTTCCAGAATCAAGTGGTAGTTAATATTTATTTTAAAAGTAAAGTTAGAGGCCTTGTGGCCAGGCCCAGCTACAACTGACCTTATCCGAGGTAATAGGCATAGATATCAGGTCATACCTGTGCATTAAATGTTCCTGGTATTGAGTATGGTGCCTTGATAGCCTCTCTTGGTCATTCCCGAACTCAAAATCAAATCAAAATTGTCAAATCCAGCATATTTCCCGTCTGTCAAAAACTAAAGTTCACTCTAATCGGAAAGTCCCGCCAATTATTTAAAATGTTGCTGTATTTCGTCATCCATTACAAATCGTTTGACTTTCAAAAGAACGTATAGCGAACTACCTAGTCGGAGTGGCTGAGCCTGAGATCTACAAACGTAACTTAGCACGTACCTTGGCTAAGATATGTTCCCGTCTCTTTCTTCCAGTTATAGATTGACAATTGTGCGAAAGTGACAGAAATAATGCTTAGCCAAAGTACGTGCTAAGTAACGTTTATATATCTCGGCCTGAGAATCTACCAGTCTGTGGTCACGTAGTCAAGAAACTGAGTAGGTATTTAAAGAAACTGTAGGAGGTATTTAATGAAACAAGTAATTATGTAGGTAATAACACTAATAATGTCTTCATTTACAATGACTACCAGTTTCTGATCAGCCATTTAATTTTAATTGATTGTTTTAATGTATTTATTTTTATTTTTTATTGTAATGATAGCTGATCGTGTGACTGGAATATTCCACCTGGAGTGTACTGAAAATGGGTAAGAGCAACTCTCTGCGCTCAGTGATCTCCAAATTGTTGGATAAACGTGGTGTTTATAGCAATATCCCCAAAATCGCTGGTCTGGCATGGTCGTTTTTTAGAGATTATAAATATTTGAGATTTTTGACAGACTGCAACATAAAAGGGGTTCATGATACGGAGCAACGGATGGTGTTCGAACTCACCACCTCTCGCTTGCCAGCCCGCAATCTAGCCGTTAGGCTATTGGTGCTTATCGTAAGTAATGTTCAACAGTGGAAGTTCAGAGTCCGATGATGATGACCATCGACTGTCTCATGATGTAGTGCTAGTAAGCGCGCCAGCTACGCGTGGAGTCCTCTTGGGTTCGATTCCCGGGTCGGGAAAAGTATTAATGTTTTTTTTTCTGTAGCAACACTGAATGAGTTCCCAGCTAATGACAATACCAACACCTTCGAGGACAACAGGCGTGAAGTATGTATCTCTCTATGTACAAATGCAAAGCATTTATTTCAATTAACCCATTTACAGGTACTTACTTTGGAATCGTTAAGGAGTCGGACAGTCAGAAAGATGAATGATGCCCATTCCAAAGCTTAGTAGGTTCCTATGGAGAAGAACGGGGAAGAAACTCCAACGACATCTATTATCAAGACCTTGGGGAGGTAAGCCAAACAGTAGTGTGTTCACCCACAATGACTAGCAATGAAGAGTTATGAGACAGGAGACATGCTTATTAAACAAGTGGCTGGCTCGGCGCCAGGGCTCAAACTAACAGGTTTTTTAACGGAAATACCCAATTATAATACCTAAATAGTTCTTGAATAATTAAAAATTGTTAAAATGGAAAGAGGAGGCAAATTTGTGGGAAACGTCTAGTAATATTTGTTTTTAGAAATTCTCCGCTAACTCCACCGGAGATAGAGACGCGATGTAATGTTATCTTATATTCTAGAAACAAATACCTACTATTTATGTGACCAGTAACGGACGATAATATATAGGAACCGACGAATTGTTTATTAGTGACGTGTTTGTGATAGCGATATTTTATTGCAAAAGACATAACTATCATGATACTTAATTTTGTTTTTAACCTTTATTGTATATATGCGTTGATAACACTATTCACGTTCACGTTCACCTGATCATATTCAATGGATGAATCATCCTATCCAATACCTACTGACCTGGGATTCGAACGTTGGGCTGTACCTACATGAATACTAATAATATAAACTAGTTGATAAGACGTGTTCTTTACCGGTTTTGACATGATTCACTTTAGTTACACAATAACGGATTTTCTTTTCAATACTACTTAATACCTACCAGGTAGTGATTGCAATTAATGATAACAGTTTCGTCATGTGTGCAATACTGTATGTGACATTCTGTGCCTGGGCTGGACGGAAGTGGATGTCACTGTGATGAAAAATATTCACTTCAGGGTGAGTAGGCAGCCCGGGTCGACGGCGCGTTGTATTCCACGCGCACCTCAAAGAGATGTCGTCAGCACAAAAGTAGGGGTTCACTAGGGCCGATGCCTGCCGGGGTCGCGGGAAGGTACTTATGGGTCACCGAGGCCCCTGGCAACACAGGCAACAAGAAGGAATACGGGTGGGTTTTAGTCAGTAAGAGTCTGACACACTCTCTCGCTCCGCCCAGAGCGGGAGAAGTTATTTGATGATTTCCCATCAAAAAAAAAAAAAAAGGTTGAGTAGGCAGTGTAGCGGTTATTACCTTATATGGTAAGGAGGATGGAGGAATTAGAATACCTACATAAGCGGTTCTTTTTCAGGGATTTTAAGAGGTTTTATTTTTACTTTGAAGTCGTCCAATTAACGTCTGTCTATTCTTGCATTTCATAACACTCTTGAATAAAATACTTAGCTTTAGCTTTTAATAAATCGAGTGTGTTAGTGTATTAAAATGCGAAACCTTTCAGAGGACGCACGATCTAAAACTTCTTTGGGATAAGTATTTGAAATTGATAGTGAAATTACGTGAATACATGAGCAATGACGCAGAATTCACAATTAACATTGTCTCATATAGAATTCAACCACTTTTCAACACTATCATCAAGTCACACTGTACAAAAATTCCAGTAAGATTAATCAATTTCCGTGTGTCGTAACATTGAACGTCCGATAACGACGGGTTAAAGATAACCGCGGGGTTAGTCACGTACTCGCGTCGTACGTTGCGGAGACAGGCCGCGACTTGTTCCTGGCAGGACGCCTGTGTTTCACCATAGCAACTAACTAACACGTCATATTTAATAGGTATTGTCGATCAAGGGTTTAGTCACATAAACAGTTTTCAGAAGCAGTGGAATATTTTCAATACGTTTTTCATGCCTAAGTGCAACCACAGGCTGGCTACGTTCTGCAAATAATCGTGTTTCCAGAAACTGATAAGAAAGTAAACATATTCTTATGAATTCCGAAAGCTATTGAAGTAATATATCAGTTTCATGTCTTTGAGATAGTATTTTCTTCCATTTTAAACACCAGCATTCCACCAGAAACTGCAATAACCAATCTAAGTGCAAAACTTTCCTTCCAAACCTCACTTTTTAAGCCTCGTGCAGACTGACGCGACCTGCCGCGCGCCCCGACACCGGTAGAACTATTTCTATGAATACTTGTTAAAAAATTGTTAAGCTCTGCCTGTTTGGACGCCCGCCTTGGACCTGGAACATGAGGTTGATAATAGAGGAATCCTTAACTTGGCCAGAGGGGCACGTAAAGGTTTTGCATGAATTTCGGCATGTGACTAACAGGGTACCGGCATTTTTAAGATTTCATGCCTCAAAAGGAAAAAACGAAACCCTTAGAGGATCACTCGTGTGTCTGTTTGGCCGTCTGTCCGTCAGTCACAGCCTATTTGCTGCGAATCTACTGAACCGATTAAATTGAAATTTGGTACACAGATGAATTTCTGTGACCCAAACACGGATGTGTAACGTAAATAAATAAATTTTGAATATGAGGGTAACTTTTGGGGGGCAAATTAGAAAATTAAAACAAAGAGTTTTGCAAACTATACCGTGTGACATATCAAATAAACGGACTTGTTGTGAGGGTCTCAAATATATATTTTTTAAATAAACCCCATTGACCAAAATTTTAGACTTAGAAGTTTCGAAGATAAGGGTCCCCTTGTCTTCGTAACTACTAAGTCTAAAATTTTGAAGAAAATACAGAAAATAATTATTTACTTATAGACTGCAGTAAAACCTATAAAAAATGTATGGTGTCAAAAAAACATAGTAAATCTCTCAATACTATGCGTACAAACTTACATTTGCAGTTGGAATGTATGAGAGAGCATGTTTTCTGACTATAATGTTAAGTTTGTAATTGGGATAAATTAATTATCTTGGGATAAAAAACGTGGTAAATAACATTGTACGGAACCCTCACCACGCGAGTTCAACTCGCACTTTTTAACTTACGTTTTGAGTTATGTCCAGTTAATGTTAAAATTTTCCTCTCGAAAGCCACGTAGCAACATCATCGTGAACCGAATAATGGACACAATCGTGATGCCGACTCAATCGGTATTGTTGCAAAACATCGGCTTCTGGGAAGCGTGTGTTTAGTAAATTATGCGACGACGAGACGAGCACGGCGCGGTTCTGAGGAAGACCCTGCGCTGTTGCTAAGGTCAAACGTGGTTCATCGGAAGTTCTGGAAAGATTGTGAATGGTGAAGAACTTTCTGTCTGCGATGCTCTCTGCTCATGACAATGCTGAAAGGCTGAGTAAAGAAGTCTTTGCTTTACATTACTTGAGATTTTTGTGGTTGAGTTTACTGCTGTATTGATGATAAGTCCAAAATTTTGGCAAATCATTGCAGAAGCCGGAATGATAATTATATTTTGGAATTATATTATGTGTGAAGATGGTGTAATATGTGCACGTTAGCATTTATAACAAAAAAATAACGATTTCCTGACATTGTACATGCACCAAGCCAACGCTCAGCTAACGATCGGCGCAGTTACGTAGCCGTAATCACGTCCCAGACACAAATTTTCATGTCTAACAATATGCAAATGTGAAGTTTCAGCATTAATTTCATTAAGCACAATTAAATATTTCTAACATGAAATACTTACCTGTAATAATTAAGACACGTATAAAATATAAATTAAAAGAACAGACAAAGGAAAACCTGCATAATGTTAAAGACTAACAAGAGACTGACAAGGTTCTGCGCAAGGAAAACATTTGATATAAACGGCGATACTGAAGTCAGCAAGGTTCTGTAACATGGATCTACTAAAATAACTCTGCTTTATCCTTTATAATTACACATACTGTTAGATACAGATTTAGAACAAAAGAACTTTGAGTGGTAACTTTTAAGAAAAAGGAATTTGAAAACTTAAGTTTTTTACTTAATTATGTACAGTCGGCAGCATATGATGTTACCACCAACTGTAACAATAAATGATTTTAAACCTTAAATGATAAATGATTGATTTTCTGTAAGTAGGTTTGTACAAACACTTTTACACGTCAATCATATTTTTTAAATAAAGCTAGATGAGGTCGGCGTTTCCTATCTGACTACTCTGAGAAGAAAGGCCGAAACAAACTCAGAGGTCACAGTCTCCTTTAAAGTCCAGACATAATCTTGGTCAGATCATGTGAAGGCCATGTAGATTAGGGTCTGAAATTGTCCTTTTGAGGAAAGAACCACACAGATTGAGTGGACCTGTCCAGTCAGTGCACGCATTTGTCAGTAATCGTGCAGCTCAACTCAGAACTTAAGGAGCTCAACTATTCGACGAACAATACCAAAGAAAGAACATTTGGGTAGGCCGCATAAATTACTCAAACTGCCAAACCATCATTAAAACTAAATGAGAAAAAAAAAAACAACAATGACCCACATAGGCTTCACATTCACAATAATTGAAAACAATACAATACTTTACAAGTAAATATTAAATTTCAAACAATATATTGAACTCCACAAAGTATTATGTCAAAAGTGTATATAAATAAAATAAAAGTTTCAGTATGCAACAATTGGAGCAGCTCAATCCCAAGCCTTTTTGTCCTCAATATAATCTTTAACGGTATAAAAGGCTTTCTGGCACAACTTACTTTTAATAAATGATTTGAATTTATTAAGGCTTAGGTCTTGAACGTGGCTTGGAAGTTTATTATAAAAACGTATACATTGACATCTGAATGAGCCACCTATTTTCTTGAGCCTTGTTGTAGGTACAACAAATTTGTGTTTGTTCCTAGTATTTATATTATCACTGTATTTTTTAAAACAATTTTATATTTTTATGGGCATATAAAAGATTTTCAAAAATATACTGAGAGGGCACAGTCATTACATTAATCTCCTTAAATTTCTCTCTGAGAGAGTGTCTCGGAAAATGTTGATGGTTAAGTTCTAAATCGAATGAGAAGATTTGAAAGTTTGTGGTAACTGGATGTCGTGGCGACTGTACTTTGGCACTGTGTGTCTATACAGACGAACCAGATTGTCAGTATTTTACCCTAAACCTAGTCTCAAAAGCAGAAGGTATGTTTTTTATGTAAAGATCATCGCGCTCACCCGACCACTTACTGACGGGCTATCACGACGTAGGCCTACTTGCACCACAGATCACTAAAATGCATTTACCGCTAAACGAATTTAACACATCTTTGTATTTCTGTCAGTCGTTTGAAGATGTCAGTCGTCAGAGACAGAATTAAACTCAAACCCGAACTCAAAGCATTTATTAGAAATAAACCAAATACAGGCACTTTTAAATTGTCAAGAGGTCAATCAGTCAGAAACATGAAGCTTGTTGCCCATTCCTAAGCGAAGTAGGTTCATACGGAGTAGAACGGGCAAACAACTCCATGGCCACTCTTTTAAATTAAAATATTGTTACAAAAATATTGGTTACATCATTCATGTTGAAATTATTAATGTGAGAACAATATAGAAAGACGTGCACGTTAAAAGTGTCCGTAATAAAAATATAAAAACAACTGAAAAATTTAAATAAGCTGTGGCAGCCAAGAAATTACCAGTCCCTACTGACGGCGCCTGTTCACGAACATGACACATGGATCAGCGCCATTCAGCACAACCATTTTGAAGGGAACTTAATGATCCAACACACGCGCCACCATCAGCGAGACATTTGAGTAAGCATGACATACTCTCAATTAAAGACGTACTCAGTAAATGGTAGCTTTATAGTAGGTACCAAGTGCTCACACATGTGCCATGCAATTATACAATACTAAGAGATTGAATTTATACAATGCAACGATAATTTTTATGATCTTAAGCAGCTCCAACAAATATTTTCGAAAGATAATCAATTAGATGATGATTGATGACGAGATGAATGATGTTTTAAATACGTTTAGTGTTTAGGTAATGCATTTAGTAGTCTGTGGTGTAAGTGGGCCTTAGTCTGCCATTGCAACAAGTTCAGTTTTCAACGCATGTGCCTATGCTGACGTATTTTTCTCCAATAGTGCTCCTAGACATAAAGTTGAACGTTTATTTCTTTTGTGCGATTGTCAATTGTTATCGTAAGAAAAGCCTCATGGATGAACGTGGTCGCTGTCAGTTTGACGTCAGCTCAGCCTGACATAAGAAGTCTGTAACTCTAGATCGGCACGTAACAAGATTATTCTCATACCTACGTAAGTTAAACGCTAGATATTGTGCACATGGGAGTAACAATGACTTAAAATTCATTGCCCGAAGACGATTTTTACAAGCGATTTGTATTGCATAATACATAATTATGTCTAGTATCAAAAGTTAAAAGTGCAACGGATGGGTGATCGGTACGTTCTACAATTATTTTTGGATTATTGTATTGTGTCTTGGAGAAACATTAAACATGTCACAACACTTTATAAATCACAAATGACACTTTAGCATTTTTTGGTTTCCTGGTACTGCCTCGTTGGTCTAGTGTTCGCAAGCGGTACTGCTGAGCATGAGTTCCTGGGTACGATTCCCAGGTCGGGCAAAGTGTTATTGGGTTTTCCATCTGGAATTTCTAGTAGCAGCCAGTAGTCTGGATATGTGTCCGGTTGATGGCAATAGGCTCGCCCCTTATTACATGAGACTTAAACATAATTGGCGAAATGTGGGTGTACTATAGTGCCTACATACACAGGTCCTAGGAAAGTTCGAATCAATATTGTAACGGCTGGAAAATTGGAAATAGAATTTACAACTCCTTACATTTGTCAGTCATACAGTTAGTATATATATATTTAGTTGTGTCAATAGTAAATAACATACATTGTAATAAGGGTATTAAGAATAACACGCTTGAAGATAATACCCACTTGACATTTTCCCCTCCTTAGCTACAACCGCGTAACGCTGTTACTTTCCATTTTACCCTGGCCGGCTGTGTCTAGACAAGTCGCTAATATGATGTATAAAAACTAGTTGGATTGGACTTTCTATGCTAGATCGTGCTAGGTCATGCATGTCAGCATTAACGGCTGAAGTATAGTCTAAGTACCTAAGTGCTAGTTGCTATGTTGCCTGTATGTACCTAATCGTTCATCTACGAATGTTTCATTTCCAAACCTGTAGTGAAATCTGAAGATTGATGTTAAATAGGACACTCCGAGGAAATTGAAGCCACAAAACGAAATAAAAATAAAGTTCTCTATTTCGTAAGTTATAAAATAAAGGTCTTAAAAGTAGTGCTACTTTTAAGACCTCAATTCAACCTTCAATCATAGCCCCAAGCACAAACAGTTCAAATTAAAGATTTCTCCTGAGACCATTCCTACAAATAGTTTCTTCAATAAATTCTCACCATCTACCACCTACTATAATTTCCTCGTTCTTGAAGCCACTTCAACAGTAAACTATTTCAACTCACCAAGCAATTTGTGAAGCCTTAAACTGGGGTCCTCGTTAGAACCCCTGGAATTCCTTCAGGTGGGCCGCCATCTTGTGTGCCAAGGTATTGCATCATCATGGCTCGGCGATGAGTAGGCGTTATTGAAGGGACCCTACTACCTACACTTTGGGGGTCGGCACACCGACGGGCGAAACGCTGCGGTGTTCTAGCGTTTAAAAATGTCTGCAAATTAGGCTGACAATCAGCACTTTTTTGATGTCAAAAATTACAAATGATAACTCCAAAAGCTAGAAGTCATGGGGCCCTTGCCCAGCAGTGAGATGATGGGGCTAACAGTAGTAGAGTAGTACCTCCAACAGCTTGGGACAAGTTTGCCAGATACTATGGCGTTAGATGAAAATATGTATTAATTATATACCTACCTACGCAGGAAACTCGAATGTTGTTTTACATAATTACTTTTGCATTGATTTAGGCAGGAAAGTGTACGTATCCTTTTGTGACTAAGCTTGACGTAGCGTTGCTACCTAGGATAGCACCACGTACAAATACGTATTTCGTAATTTATTTAGTAAAGTTATTGTTATTTATATCGTATTTTCCTCTTAAGGCGCTGACAAGACCCAATTGACCAAAATAGGCTTCACTTAAGAAAAAAAATTGCCAAATCTATATAGTTTGTGGTAGCGAAAAAAATATATGTTAGTTTTGAACATATTTCCCAGAACTTGGTTGTTACCAAAACACGTTTTGAAAACAAAATCTTGATACAAACTAACGTTAAACTAACCTCTTACTTTGAGTTCTAATCCAAAATATCTGTATCAAACATTAACATACGTTACGTATTTAATTAATAACAAGAACGTCTTATTTGAATGCAGAACTTGGTTGTTTTTTATTTTCGATTACTCAACTCAATTTTGAGTAAATAGATAATTACTTCATATTTTGCAATAAATTATAAGCGTTGTGTCATCGCGCTTCTCTTTCTTTTCTATGGAATTTGACAGTGACCGCGGTTTAGGTGTTGTCAGCGTCTTAACAACCTCCTTCCTAGTAACCACTAGGAAATAGGAATAGCTATGTTGTTTAGGAGATGTCTACGCGTGGATTTCAGCATTGGTTGGACGTTGGTTGGTATGATCTTTGGTAGCAGTAAACGTAGCTCACTAGCTCTCTGTAATATTGTAGGTATTACAACGAGGTAATATGCGACATCAGCTATTATTATTTTTTATAATTTCATCACACTTAATTTACAAGATTAGTTTCCGTGTCATCTACACCGGCGATAAGACCCACCCCCGCTATTGTACCCATAGAATTAGCAATATTTAAGAGTTGTGTAACAGTATGGCAACATTGGACGCTGATTGAGAACTAGACGAAGAAGAAGAAATAATAATAGGTAAACGTTTTACAAGGAGTTTAATAAACTTTTTTCTTCCAATACAGTTTTGTATTGGAAGAGATACTATCTACATACAGATTTCAATACTGGGTTTGTTCTTTAATGAATGAAGTCTTAGAAGGTTCTGTACCACTCATAAAGCTACTTGTATACAGCTACAACCAGAGTTTTTTTTTTATAAAAGTTGTAATTTGTTAAAACTCGCTCGATTGAACAAGTTCGTCTAACAATCACACAAATGATTCGAGAATTTACGAGTCTGCGCAGGTGGCACCATCTCGTTTTTATTGCACCGTTCTGGAGCAAGCTGTATATCATATATTACTGATATACAGGACGTTACGAACGATTGCTTAAGTGAAGTTTGTGTTTTTGTATTTATTTTGTGGACGCAACGCTTGGAGGAATATGCTTATTTATATAGTCAGTCAGGCGCAGAAATTGAGAGGATTGTGGGATACGTTATAACAACAATGTTAGTTATTGACTTGACCACAGTCATACAGTATGGAATAAAGCTAAAACACTAGGAAGTTGCGAAGGGTGGGCGTTTTTTTAAAATTACATAAGACAGTCCTCCACTGTCTTATGTAATTTTGACGTTCGAAAAGTGTTGATGACCTGAATTGCGTATTTCTTTGTTGCTAAGTTAGTTCAATACAATCAATCTTAATGATTACTGATTGGAGAATAACAACATTTGTCGCAATTAATTTGAAGGAGAGTACCTTATTGTTGATAACAACAATTACAATTTGTTCTAGAAAACTACGCCATTAATTTAGCATAAATAAGCGAATAAATTCTCTTATAAATGTTTGTACAATTGAACTGCATTTTGTAACAAATCTATCGCATAGTTAACAGTAGTAGGTTAACAGCAGTTAAATGGATTGTCAAAGCAAGTTAATGGACACTGTCAACACGGCCGATTGTCCATCGACTATGATGGATTGGTCATAGTTCACCCGAGGGTGTTTCCCCTCACTATTGCTGATGTTATCGGTAATGTCATCGGAGGTTGTCAACACAGAGTAATTATTACGCAAGGTAAATTGTCTTTGGTCCCTGGTCCTGACATCAAGCAATGGACAATATTGTCAAACTTTTATGGCTTGAATACGAGGCTTTTGGCTACTTTGTTTGTGTGTATTTTATGTTATTTTTTTATGTAATGTGCGTTTTGTTCATGCAGAAGACTAATTTTCTTTCTAGGTTTGAAATAAATTTATTCTCCAAAGAATACAATATATAAATTCATTTACATGAGAATATCGCCGGGTTAAAGGCCAAACCGACTATCTGCGATTTTTTTCAATTTTTCACTTTATATATAATATAATATAATATAATATACCATTTGAATCGGTATGTGATTCTTTATGTAATGGTAAAACCAACTAAACCGCAGAACGTACCGTTCCCGAGTTACCCAATGAGAAAACTGATTATGTAGTTATTAGACTGAAATAAGAAATAATTCGAGACATCTTTAGAGAATTAAATACCAATAATTCGTAATAATTTGTCCGCAATATTTCGAAATATAAATGCAAAAAAATATCAAAATTTTGGAAGCGAGGGCGTGGGGAGAATGGCTGATGCAGGACAGGAACATAGGAGTTGCGTCGGTCGCAGCTTCGCGCAGCCCTGGTAGCGGATTGGCGGGACAGGCTTTCACGCCCTACCGTCATTGAGGCGGTTCGGCCGGTACACTTCTTGTGAAAAACTTTGTGCATTTCTGCTTCAGTTATTACAGAAGCAGTAGAAAGTCGAGATGCGATGGAAATTTATTCTAGAGATTGTGATCTGCGAGGACAACATGAGCCCCAAAATAAAACGTCAGCAGAAACAGCTGAAAAAATTCGGCGTCATATCAAATCTTTCCCTTCCGTGGAAAGGCAGAGCAAAAGCAAAGATCTTAAGAGGCTATCCAAAAGTATGATGGTTACCTATTAAAGCAAAAAACAGTAATGGATAACGTGTCAGGCGTTATATAAAGAACCATTATGCATTTCAAAAGTCAAAAAAGCCGATCTATTGAACTTTGTCATTCCCAAAGAATATTATGGATGGTTCCAAAGTTTGAGAGCTGATGGCCAGAAAGTGGATCGTATACCTGATGTTACGGTTTCTGAAGAATCAGAAGACCCGGAGAACCCAGATGACTAGTGATCATTTTATTTAGAATTATTTTTTAAAGGTCAATAGTTGTTTGTTTAGATTACGAAACTTTTATGTTTCTACAAAGTAAAAAAACAATATAAAAATAAATACAAACAACAATATAAAATAAATGCTTCATACCTGTCAGTTATATTTTCTGAGTGTTTTCTTGTACTGGCTGAGATGCTATAGTACTTATATAACAACAGCTGTACACAATTTGAATGGTTTAAGCAAAACTACAAATAACTTCAGTAACTTGTAATGTTAGTACTCGTACAAATTTGCATTATACATTCAAATACTAAGGAAATAGGAAGGCAAAACCAACAATTATTTCGTTATTTTTTTTATTGTTTCACAACGAATGTTTCGAATATTTACAAGCAAATTATCAAAACAATACTTTAACTCACGTAAATGCGAAGTCTGTTAGAAACAGGACAATTACTTTTTCATATATGCCTTTATAGGCAAAATTAACTAAAAGGGGACGCCCCCTTTTAGTTAATTTTATATTATTATTTTTTTGTACAAATGAAGTTAATTTATAATGGACTTTTTTGAACTAAATAATTGTTCTTGTCTTTAACCCGGCTATATATAAAGTAAACCATAAGTCAATATTTTTAGGCGTTTTATTATTTATATGTATATTTATTTTGCAATGTTTTCGAACTGACATTTCGTAATTAATTACCATCACTTTTTCTTCTAAGTGTAAACAGAATTTGTTGATGTCGTTAATATTTTGAAAGATTAATGTTAAATTACTAATCATTTCGTTTTTCAGATGCACTTGAAAATGTTTGACGACGAAAAGATGACCAGTGGCGGAGACGAGTTTTTAAATAGAGACGCGAAAACTTGAAGTGAGCGTGAAGTGACCTGTCCATAGTGTCCATCCCTAGCATCAGCTGGAATGACAGAACGCTTCACCTCGGTTTTCACAGTGAGATCGTTACAGACTAGACCGGCTGTAGTTACATTGCAACTGAGGATCTCTTCACTATACATATAGGTCATAGGTACTACCTAAGTCCAGCATTGATGATAACGGAGAGCTTTTGTGTAAGAACTTAAATTACTACCAATCAAAAGTGATAGGCTAAATATTGACATTATAATACCCTGCAGTTGCAATGTCATTTCTATCATTTGCACCTGCGACTCATACATACATAACAAACACAGTGTACCTGAACTACCCGCTAGCATACCTCCGCAGCAGTACATTAAGACTGCATATATGTTTAATTAACATCAACTTTACGAGAGCGCCAGTTAACGGTGGATGTCGTAAAACGTACCAGAAATGAGGTATGGCCTCATCAAGGAGATACCAGAAGGTTCACTAGAACTAAAAGTCTACAAATGGAATTTATCCGGATCATTCTTGCGTCCCAACTGCGAAACACACTTACTATCACACATTCACAATCCAAAGGATTTTGAAGGAAATTCATAATTCATTGCTTCGTATGCTTTAAAAGTTCATCTGGTCGACAGCGAAAGTAACGAAATATTATGCAATAATAGCATTGGGATTTTGTGCTTATGTTATGTCAGCAAATAAGATAATTTTGACAAAGGCGATGGAAAATGGTCAATATAGGTCCAAGGCTGAACAATGGGCAGAAAAGGATTACGTTAGGCCAATAAAAAGCATGATCAAAGAATGCTAGCTAAAATAATACCTCCACGCCACATCTCGCCCAACACAGCTTACCATATAAGAGGTTTACAGCTACTGAGCCAATCCAATCCAATTTCAATGGACCTTCTGTATAGTACTTCTGCTATTCCGGGGTACGGAAGTAATCCCCATCTTAAGATAAGTAACCCCAAATTTCGAGGATAAGACTTATTGCGCGATGCACAGTACCGCAATGAGTTACCGCCCGTTATGGCTCGTCTTCCTGGAGCCACGCACAGTGGAACGAATGTATGGGAGCGGTTGGACGTAGACATGTCCGAAAAAAAAGAGTAAAATTATGCCAAACTAATGATGCCATCTTATTCGATTACTTAATGCCTTCATAACTTGTGGTGATGAATTTCTTCATAACTCCCATATTTCGGGAGTAATTTGAGAAAATGTGAAATTTTACTATGAAAATGAGTGTATCGAGCTCTCTCCCTCCTGATTCCGGGCTTGTTTCAAGTAGCGGTCTCTAATATCATAATGCTAATACTAAGAGCTATATTTAATACTAAGACACATAGTGCGCCAAATGTGCACTTTCTGGGATAAAGAGTGATGTTTATTTTATAACACAATTTTTTTATTTTTTGTTTATTTTGTTGATTAAAACCGTTTTTCTAAAGGTTTACCTTATTACAATAACATTTCTGAGCAGCCAATTAGAGAAGATATAAGCTAATTAGGATATATAATTAGGGACTTAAGGTTTACATATAAAACTGATGCACTAATGATTACTGATAAGAACATTGCTATTATTTAATTACTAAATGGCTCTTAATACACTAATTTAGCATGCATCATTTACTAATTATCACAATAACTAATTACCTTGCAATATTTAACAAAGGATACCTGGGATACCTGGATTTTATATAAATAGGTCACTATTAGTAACTTTAAAATCAGTGTTGATTTACACCTCGTTGTATCCAAGCTAATCTCGCAATGTATTTTCCAAATTTTAATACAAATCTTGATATTCACGTTGCTTTATGCGCACGCGCACATAAAGATTTACGCGACTTTAACTATTTGTTCAGTGTTTTAAAAGATAACAGTTGTGTTCAGTTATGTGAAAGTGCTGAAACAAGTTTAAAAGACTGGTGTCGTCGATTTTGCTACCGCATTTATGCAAAATGGACACAGTCTGGAAGAAGCACAGATAAGTTTCGGAAGAAACATGAGATTTGGCTACAGGCTGCAATTCAATGGCCGGAATTACAGAATGAAAATATGGAACCTTCTACAGAAAATATAAGTGACGTCATCGAGCCCATAATTTCTCCTGCTTAATCTGATGCTTCAACTTGTACACATCCTAGTCCTCGTAAATCTTTTGAGGACCTTAGTAACCGGCAAAAAAGAAGACGCACTGAAGATAGTCTTTCATGCAGCAGTAGCAGCGCTGAAATTATGTTTTCGGCCGAAAGGGCGCTTCAAAAGGCAGGACAAAGCGATACAGCTTATGTTATGAAATACTTGACGGAGAATCCAGAAGAGGCCTCAAAAATCAAAGCCTTCATTGAAGGTAAATCAATTCAGGTACGGGAAATATCCCCTTTGAAGGCATTGGCTCTTTATGTATCGATGAACTTATCGAAATGGCGCTATAACACTCTTCGGGATTTCAACACTCAAGAAGGAGCTCTTCAATACCCGAGTTACTACATGTTGGTTAAAGAAAAAATTAAGTGCTATCCGGCCAAAGAAGATCTCACAGTTACAGAGAGCTCTGCAAAAATCAAATTACAAGCCTTGATGGATTTAACCTCAAGAAGACTTATTAGGTCGTTAGAAACCCCTGTTGATCCCAATCAACAGCTCGTATTGACCAGCAAATGGGGTTTTGACGGATCATCTAGCCAAAGCATTTATCATCAAAGGACGAGTGAAGATGAGCAAATCGATCTTGCTAGTAATTTTATGATTAGTCTTGTACCACTGCGGCTCGTCTCAAAAGGTGTAACAATTTGGGAAAACGAGCGACCATCTTCCACTTCATTTTGCCGGCCAATATTGTTTAAGTTTATAAAGGAAACCAAAGAAAATGTGCAGAGAGAGATGGCTGAAATCGAAGCAGAGATTGAAGCCTTAACTCCATCCACCATCACTGATGGAATTAGTGTCAAACACCAACTGCTGTTGACAATGATTGATGGTAAAATTCATTCCATTATATCCAATACAGCAGCTTCAGTGTGTGACATATGCAAGGCTTGTCCTAAAGAAATGAATAATTTAGAGTTAATCAAAGATAAACACGCAAACGAGGACATGTATAAATATAGCTTAAGCACCCTTCACGCTTGGATTCGCTCAATGGAATACTTATTACACATTTCCTACAAATTAGACATAAAATCATGGCAAGTAAGGGGTGATATAGCAAAAAGGCAAGTTGATGACAGGAAGAAAAGAGTTCAAGAGGCTGTAAGAAGAGAAACGGGCTTACTTCTCGATGTTGTGAAACAAGGCAGTGGATCCACCAACAATGGCAACTCGGCAAGGAGATTTTTTGAAAACTACACTAAATCTGCTGAACTGACCGGAATAGATGCTATGCTTTTAAGAAAAATCTGTGTGATCTTGCAGTGTATTTCATCAGGAGAGAAGATCAACGTAACTAAATTCCGAGAGTTCTGCTTTGATACTGCTAAGCTTTACGTGGAGTTATACCCATGGTATTATATGCCTTCTTCACTTCATAAAATTTTAATGCATGGGCCAGACATAGTTCAGAACATGTCAATTGTGCCCATTGGTTTTCTATCCGAAGAGGCATCTGAGGCTAGAAATAAAGATTTTAGAAAATATAGAGAGGGGCATTCTCGAAAGCATAGCAGTATCTCATGCAATGAAGATATTATGCACAATCTTTTACTGTCTTCTGATCCACTTGTTACAAGTATCCGTCCAAAAGGAAATAAGTTTGTAAAAAAATCTTCTTTTAAGGAATTTTATGAGCTTACGGATTCTGAGAAAAGTGATATCGAATTTGTTAACATAAATGATTTAGCGGACATCGATTCTGAATTTGAATTAATTGATGATGATGATGATGACGAAGATAATTAAATGATGTTATTGTTTTAAAATGTGTAACTTAGTAAATTAGAGCTTACATCTTAATTATTTATTGTACTTTTAATGAAACTAGGTAATTTATTATCAACTTACTTAAAAGTCATACTCTCATCAGTTCTTGTGAATATTTTTGTTAATATATATTTCTGTATATATATAATATATTTATAGACCTCTTAATAAGTCTGTCTGCGGTTTAAAGTAAATACAAATGGGGAAAAAACGTTTTTTTTTTTAAATTTTCATTTCCTTTTATCCCAGAAAGTGCACATTTGGCGCACTATGTGTCTTAGTATTAAATATAGCTCTTAGTAATAGCATTACGATATTAGAGACCGCTACTTGAAACAAGCCCGGAATCAGGAGGGAGAGAGCTCGATACACTCATTTTCATAGTAAAATTTCACATTTTCTCAAATTACTCCCGAAATATGGGAGTTATGAAGGAATTCATCACCACAATTTATGAAGGCATTAAGTAATCGAATAAGATGGCATCATTAGTTTGGCATAATTTTACTCTTATTTTTCGGACATGTCTACGTCCAACCGCTCCCATACATTCGTTCCACTGTGCCACGTCATAAATGTTCCTGTTCATCATCTGAGGGTTATGATCTCTTAATGTGGGGTAGGCAGGATGAGGATTATACCTGACGACTCGTGAAGATTACGTGGAATTATAATAATGTTGGGAATAGCGTAAATTAATTTTGTAATGAATTTTTGAGCAGTTGAGAGTTTTCATTTTGAATTAATCCATGAATGTAGGTATTGTTAGCTCTTTGTACTGAAGAATTGCTGAAATATAATAATATAGTACAAAGAGTAAAAAGTAAAAAGTTTATTACAAAGAGGTAGATCTCTTTGTACTAAACTTGTTCGGCTTTATAATTCCTTCCGAACAAGTTGTTTCATTCACTTTCCCTATTATATCTTCCGAAGCCGTCAAAAATACAGCTAATTGGTAAACAAGTATATTGCAAGCGAGTCCAGACGAATTGCAAAGCACTTTGTTAACAAAATAACGCTATTCCATGCTGAATAATGTACTGTTGGCAAAAATATACGTACTAGAGTATATTATATGTACATCAGTCACGCCTCTGTGCCTAGTTACAGTCTTGCCACATAGACTGTACGGCACCGACTTGTCTGCCGCTCGAGGCTACGTGCACAGAAGTAAAACGTGCTAAGTGCGATACAATGATTTCAAGGAAATGTAGCGAGGAAATATGATTCGTTATAGGTTTTATTTATGGACTAATGTCAGAGGTTTTATGGATGTGTTACATCTTTCTCCTTGCTGTCTGTGTGAGAGATTTCATGAAAAGGGACGGAATTGTGTGGACAGCTAGAGCGTGGAATAAGTAAGTACTTTTTTATAATAGCATGGAATTAGTAAGTACTTTATAATAGCATGGAATTAGTGTACTCATGGAATTAGTACGTACTATATAGATTGTAAATAGAGAGGGCCGAATTTGATTAGTGGGCGACCAGTGGGTGGTTAATGAATAATTATTCGAATAAATATTTCAGTATCTAGCTTTTTAAAATGTTGAGGTTAATTTCTGTCGCTGCTCAGTTGCTTATCACCAAGGTTAGGTGTCATATGTTACACGTCATACCTGTGTACTGACTACTGACACGACTACTGTAAGCAATGACTATGTAGTTTAATTCTCTTTGACTGCTCGTTTAGGGTTTCGTAGTAACCAAGGAACCCTCATAGTTTCGCCATGTCCATCTGTCTGTCTATCAGAGAGACGCTTAGTACTAGAAAGCTGTAATTTGGCATAGGTATACAAGGTGTTGTTTTGGATCTGCAAAACATTTTAGGAGGTAATTATGTTAGTGATTCTCGACCCGAATCTACAATAAAATGGGCAGGTATTTTTTCATTTTATTCTTATTTACGGAAATCGGTAAGTGTGAACTCCCCATTTAAAACGAGAAAAAAAGAAAAAAAAAAGACAAAATTTAAAAATCTAAAATAAAAAGTATTATTGATTATTGCCTTGGTATCATATTGTTATACCTCCTGAAATGTTTTGCAGGTTTAAAACTGCATCTTGTATACATTAATGACGCCGTCAAAATGCTAAAATAAAATCTTGAAAAATCTATTTGTACGTGCAAGGGAGGTATTAAAGTGTGGATGATTATCTATCTGTCCCATGGTGTAGAGTAACGTTGGACAGGCTGTTCAAAAATATTGCGGCTCTGTGAAAACCATTTTTCGATTCGGCTTTAAATTGCTATTTTTTGTTACAGTCAAGTGGACACAGTCAGTGTAACAAAAAATGGTAATTGCCGCTGACAGCTAAATGGTTGTTTTTCGATATCTGAAAAAAATCATGGTAGTAGTATATATAACTAAATTAAAAGGAAAACTATCACAGCAAGGCATTACAAGTTAACGAGTAATAGTCGACCAACTTAAATTTGCAGTTGGAGAATTGACCGTGACGCATATCGATGTATGGGAAAACATGTTTTTCAACTACATTGTTAAGTTTGTTTTTAGGATAAATTCATCCCAACTACTGAACCCTTCTTTGCGCGTGGTCACACACATGGTCGGTTTTTATCAGACAGGGCAAGTTTGGCAAGTAGGTATGTATTTGGGCATTTTTACAAAAATGCATAGGTGTATGTTTAGTCCTGTCCCTCGAAAAGATTGTCGTTTTTCTTTTCTATTATTACCCGTATTAACAAAAAACGATTACTTTTAGCTTTAGTAGACACCTAGTTATTATTCCGTTAGTAACTTAATTTCCCAAGTACTCGATTATTTAAATTAAATATTAATTAAGTGTAATACCATTTTGACTTGTCCCTGGACGACGCAGCTATATTGATCACAAAATATTTACGTTTTATCCTAAGAATTGACTACAGGAATACTACTTTATTTATTCAAGAGATTGTGGTAGACTATTTTAAAACATAATTCAAATATTATATTTTTAATTTATTAAATTATGGGAATTCAATTAGAACCTAAATTGTGAGCAACCTGACACGTCAAGTTTGTTACCGTATTTTTTCCATGAATTACTTAAATTTTGGTATATTTTATTTATCTAATAGCAAAACCAGAAGCTTAAAGACATCCAAAATTTTGTATCGTCAGTTTTTCCCATAACACTGTGTAAAGTGCACGTGCGCAGTAGCACTCATCGCTTGGTGGAAAACTTTCTGTCAAGATAAGTTACCAAAATATTGTATAATTTAGTACACAACATGATTGTGGTAGTTTTTGAAAGCTTTAACATCTAGCTGAATAAATAAATAGTTAAAGACGATTTACTGCAATTTTACCTATTTACGTTTAATATTAATAAATAAAAGGTAAGGTAACGTTACGTCAGTTTTAAGTACAATCTCACATACAAAATTACGTTGAAATTACATCTTACTCCTTTTAGACCTATAACTTTTTGTGAAAATGCCCATTTCCCAAATAAAACCCAATATTTTGAGCAAAACCAAAAGTTTTCACTTTGGGCGTTACGAGTAGTTGGCACAAACCTCACGTATGAACACATGTTAGTATACCTATCCGAAAACTGCTGACTCATACCTGTAGGCAATTTCATTCGAGAATCGAACCCATAAACTTATTTTTGAGCAACTGATCCATATATGATAATTACCATAATCATAGTAATTTGCATTTTCTGTTAAAAAAAAACCGGATATTACTTACCTGAACGAAATTAAATAAAGTAATTAAAAATCCGGTCAAGTGCGTGTTGGACCACACGATGAAGGGCTCGATGGGATCTACATATATTTGGGATAAATTTATCCTAAGAACAAACTTAACATCGTAGTTGAAAAACATTGTTCTCCCATACATTCCAACTGCAAATGTAAGTTGGTCGACTATTATTCATTAACTTGTAAAGCCTCCTTAGTTGTGATAGTTGTCCTTTTAACTTCGTATAGTAATGTCATGATTTTTTTCACATCCCCATAAACAACCATTTAGCTGGCAGGCTCGAACAAAAATTACCACTTTATAGCTTAATATTACGCAAAAACTATTTTTCGATACAGGGATCCGCCCTGTATCGAAAAATAGTTTCAACAGACCAGCAATATTTTTGAACGGCCTAGCAAACGATACCCCACACCATGATAGACGAAAAAATAAATAATATCCCCAATTTACGTGCATGGGTAACCTACAATTTTTTTTTTCAAGAATTTCTTTTATCACTTTGTCGGCGTGATTAATATGTATATCCATGACAAGTTACAACTTTCTAGACGAACATGGCGAAACTATGTATAAGGGTTCCTCACCGATTACGGAACCCTAAAATTCTTGATGAATATTAATATATATAATATTAATATACATAATTATTATACTATGTATGCATCTTTCATTCCTCCCCGAAGTGTTCCAAGGCCTCAACGGCGCGCGGCGTGACGTCGGTGACCGCAGCGTTCGATAATATAACTTTATCACGTGTTGATTATATTGCAGTTGACTCATTATCGCACTTTCGCCAACGACGGCATGACTCACTGTCAGAATGGCTTGACCGTAAGACTGTTGCTGAGCTTGTGACAGAGACCACGTGGGGCTTTGGTATTCGTGGTCCTGATACCCTGGCCTGCTAGTAATTAATTGTCTCAATGTAGTAAAAACAAAAAAAATCTCTTTATTAAGGCTTCTACATACTGGCGCGACTTGTCGCGCGACGCGCCGCGCGACATGTCGCGCCAGTATGTAGGAGCCTTTAAACGGTTTAGTAATTTCTAAACCGTTTATTATTATTTTTTTGTTTTTAGTACAAGGAGACAATTACCAGCAGCCTACTTAATTAATATTAGACACAGACTCAGTTACTGGGCTTAGGGTATAGGGTGCTGGGGTCGCGGGAAGGTACTTATGAGTCCCCGCAACACAGGCAAGGAATACGGGTGGGTTTTAGTCAGTAAGAGTCTGACACACCCTCCCGCTCCGCCCAGAGCGGGAGAAGTTATTTGAAGATTTCCCACCCAAAAAAAAAAAAAGGGTATAGGGTATTATTTTTGCTGTGGTATATGTACTTATAATAATATAGGGTATCTGACCGGATAAAATAAGTTTTGAAATCAGGTAAGGTTTGGACAAAGAATAATGATTATTTTAGTAGTGACAATTTTCTGACTTTATAAACCTTGTTAATAAATGGTAATAAGGCTTCACCCTACTCGCGGAAATATCTAGGAACAGGCGTCAACTGTGCCTGAGCTGTAGTGAAATGCAACCGTGATTGTATATTATTACATGAGGGAAACACATGATATATTTAGCCTTAACAATATAATACCTAACGGGAAAAAAGCGTGTCGAGTCGTGTCAATGTCATCAGTTTGTCACAATATGGCGAAAATTTCAAGGAAATAATAAATTATTACACTGAAGTTGTAACTGTCCAAGTTAGAACAACTGGGCGGACTGACCCGTCAGTCATTAATTATGTTTCTGTGAATAATTTAAAGCACATTACCTAATCACCATTTTAAGCTACACATCCAAAGAAAGACAAACCTTTTATCACAATCGCTCAGCTTAGCACAGTTTTGTGATTAGTTTGCTAATGTTTTGTGCTGGCATTTTCTTTCTTCCATCCTTTCTTAGACTGATTATCTGTTCCGTAGGTCAATAGGTATTGCAAATGTTCGATCCTGATGAGACCTATAACCAAGACACTATTCGAAATTTATTACATTTACTTTAAAGCTAAATTAACCAGAGGATATTTCAGGGCCAAGTTTAAACTATCACGTTGTGCCTGTTGCCCCATATATTATTATTTATCTACGTCATTAAATTACTAGTAGATAAAGAAATCCTCTAAGTCTTACGTATGTACCATCAGCTACATTTTTATTTGGAAAACCTTTAAGTGCCTGTGCACACCACGTTTTTTAAACGCGCCGCTGACGCGCGTTTTAGAAACGCGCGTCGACGGCGCGCTTTTATCCTACAGAAGGTATACTGCGTCTGACTCGCGTGCGTATCGCGTCTGTATCGCTACAAACGCGCGTCCACGGCGCGTTTAAAAAACGTGGTGTGCACAGGCCCTTAGATAGATCCGCAGTGGTAGTCCGTGAAATTAAAATTTTCTTACGTTTTTTTCAATATGCGGATAAATGTCAGGTTGTTTCTTGATCAAAATATGATTCGCGGCCATAACAAAATGTATTAACATAATTATAAACATTCCATAGGAACAAATCTGTTACGGAAAAGTTCTTAAGGAACAAATCTAACTTCGAGAGATGTATAATGATTTTAATGATAATAATTATGTAAATACATATTTGTTATGGTCGCGAATCATATTTTGATCAAGAAACGACCTGACACTTACCTACGTACAAATTGCAAAAATATAAGAAAAATTTTAACCTTAAAGGAAAATTGAGTCATTTAAATACCTGACCGTCATACTTACCAACTCTTGCATTTTCTTGCATCATCAGTATGGGGTGATGTGACGTCACTGATAAAACGCATGACACATTCTTGGTGCCTTGCCGTCTGCGCGGTCGGGTAAAAAGAGAAGGCATAGTAGGTACACATGGTTTACTCAATAGGTATTGACTTATTTCTTTTCTACCTAATACGATAAGATAGAGCGTATCTGAGAGCTCGTTTCTGGGATTAGATGTTCAATGACAGGTTTCTTGAAAAACATGACGTCATGTTTTTTTCATGAATTGCTATCTCGTGGGAGCTTAATATGATGTTGTAGAGTTCCTGTAGGACTAGCTACAGGAACTACCTACATCCTCAAATCAGTATATAATATAACATCACACCTGTAATTACCCGAAAGGCTAGGCAGAGATGTATCGTAGCATGTACACCCAAATTTCGACATTTATGTTTAAGTCCCATGTAACAGGGGGCGAGCCAATAGGCTCGCCTATAAGGTAGTATACATTTTAATGAATAAGGTATCTGGGTTATAGGACCTCCCATTTACAAAAGACATGTCCGTGGTTTTTAAGAAAACTTAAAACAAAAATTTTACTCAACTTTAAGTTAACTTATATAACTCAACATATAATAACTTAATGCTAAGCCGGAAGTACACATGCCTGTAACTTGCACAAAAGCATGCAAGTACCTTGCATGTTATTGTGCCATAACAACTTCTGATTGGTGAATGTCACAATGGCATGCAAGCTGCTTTAATTTACTTTGTATAACGTCCTCTAGAGCTATTTAAATGTAGGTATAATACAATGGGAATCAGAACATTTTCGTTATAAAAGGCCACCATCGCACTGACATAAGTTAAATATTCCTTCAAGTGTGTCAGGATACCAACACAAAGCACTCGTACATAATAATATGTATAGTATATGCTCTAATATAAACTAGCCCACAGCGCTATCAGCTGTTATCAGACAAAGAACATCGTACGACACTGTATGCCGGAGATAACGGCTGAGCTCACGAGGAACCGAGGCTTTAGTCCTGCAGGCCTCACGCATACATCACGACTGAATCACGAAGGTAGACAGAGGTATAACAAGGAGGCTTACATTTTGCCAGTTGTGTAATAGTCTCAAGGAGGCGAGCTTAGCTATTTACTGGATACAAATCTATTTTTTTTATTTATTACTGGATAAAAATACAATTAAATAATATTATAAGTAATAGAAAAACAATAGTATACCATATACCTAAGTACCTAAAAACTAGTCTCGGCCCGAGGATCGAACTCAATAGGAACCAATCTTCAACTGAATCGCTCTGGCGACCGATACACCAACGTAGTTGTCTTCTCGTACACCGTCACCGTTGTAAAGAGATGAATATTTTTAGGTTAGGTACTCACGTGGCACATTGAAGCTGAAGTGACATGTGCAGCCTTCGAAACGGTGGCCGTATTGGAGTAGAAAATGGTCTTGAGTGAACGTCGTGTAGGGTACCCTCATCAGGCTAGGGGCGGCGACGGTTTTGGCAAGATGGCTGGTAACAAATATATTGATGAAAGTCGCCCAGCTCAGTGGCGTGCAGTTGCAGATGCTGATATTGATGATAAACCTATTGACTGATTTTTCTCACCTGCATTGTCGGGATAGTTGTGGCGACGAAGAACAACCAGTCAGCAACGTTGGTAGTGAGGGTTACTGCTGCGGCTGTAAATGTGAATTTTATGTGAATGTATACGAGTATGTTCAGAGATATAAAAAGCCAGATGTTATTATATTTTGACCTACATTCGTTCACGTATTTGAATAGATAATATTTATGCAGCATGTATGCATGTATGTTGCCTAGATAATAAACACAAAAGTGTTACTTTGATATGTGTAGTATTCACAGAATAGCGATAGAATTGGCACAGGTCATGTTTATCTGTCTGGAACCGCCAGACGAGCGTTATCATCATTTAGGGAACTATCTGTCACTTATGTGGAGCTCATCGCTAAAGACGTATCCACGATACAAATCAATTAAATTAGTCTTTTTCCAGTCGGTTAGACTGGGAAAGTCTAACCAGAAGCGGCTGAATACCACTATTTTAAATGGACTGCCTATCTAACCTCTACAACCCAGTTACTGGGTAACACGATAACCCTTGGTAAGACTAGTTGTCAGACTTTTGCGCTTCTGACAAGTGTAGCGACAGTCAAAGATCTACGAATGACAGCTGGGATCAACAGCCGTGCTGTCCGAGGCATGGAGGGGTCTCGATATTTAATGGACCCATCTACGAAACGACCGCGCCAAGCGTAGCTTAACCTTAAATTGAACCGTGCGGCTGTTATCAGACGTCCACTACTGGACATAGGCGAGAGATTGAGAGAGCTCAAGCGTCAGTTATACAACCAACGTAAAATCTGAACATATATGAAAAAAATATATGCTATTTTATTAGGCTGTTTTTATGTATTTCATGAATTGGTGAGAAGAAGCAGAACATAGTGAAAAGTTAGATTAGGACAACACAGACGTAATGAAATAAAAAAAAGTATTGAATGGAACTTAAGCACCAAAATATATTTATTATTTATCATTTATAGGTCCTAGATAAAGGTCATTGACAAGCATCAATAGTGCCCTTATCTTTATGTCTACAGACCTAGTTTTCAGCCAAACAATATCAAACCGGATTAATCTGAATATTTCTGACGCGATTACATATTTACAAACATTGTGAGTTGCGCTTACGACCCTTCATCAAAACAGCATCATTAAACCTCTACAGATGAACCAGTTTTTTTGATATGATACATGTCCTAGTCTCCTAGATCCCAGGCCCTGCCCCAGGTCAATTCTTTGATAAGTTAACAGTTAAACGAGGAACTCTGGTTAACGCTCAGAAACGCACCGTTGTATCGCTATGTCCTCTCCAACGTCCGTGAACATTACCTTCTTCTGGTTTAAGTTATGCAGTCTTCTAAGTAACATAACGCCTGAAGGGTTGGACCATCTACGGTACAGGATACCACAGATAGACCTAACAGGACTAAGCAACTGGTGCCCGTTGAGATTACGTGCCTGTAGCACGTAAGACATTTCTTTATCTCAAAGGCCAGAAACATTGGTTATCAATAGTTTAGGTGTCTAAAGGAGGTTGAAAACAGTTTAATCATCAAGTAGGTGTTGCCAGATAGGTCTCTATAGGTCGACAAACAGGCCATAACATCAAAGTTAAAATTCCCACAAACATGACAATAGTATCATGTTCGTGGGGATTTTTCTTTGACTTCGTGTTGTAATAGGTATCTATGTGTTTTACTCTGAAACTTATTTCGGAGTAAAACACATAAGTTATCATAATGGTCCATAAAAAATATATTTAGAGTAGTCTCAAACTTCGCTGGAGATAATTTCATTGTGATAAGAACCGGTATCGCCTGGTGGTTTAGGTATCGGTCAAAAACCAGATACCAAGTTTTATCAAAACCTCCTCGAAAACGGACTCGTGTCCGTTTTATTATTTAATGTTTTATATAATTAATAACGCTGTCTATTAAAGTATAACGGCTTTATTGCAGAGAGGATAGGCAGATGTCGAACTGTCTTGTTAGATAAATAGTCATAAATGCAGCTGGAATGTCTTGGGTTCGGTTCTTGGGTCGAGCAACAAGCAAGCCATTTTTTTGTCAGTTTTTAGTTGAGCCCCGTCTGGAATATTGCCCGGTAATTGGAAATAGCTGTTCTCTTTCACTAAAGATTATAGATACCTGTGCTAAGGCAAAATTAAATAATAATAAAAAACAGTCAAACCAAACTTCAACATCGTTTGATAAGTATTTTTGTTCGGAACCTGGCGTGTTATCAGTTTTTACACATACCTAAGTAATCAAGGCTAGGTACTCACCTACTCAAATAAGTAATTAAGGTGTATTTAATGAGTTTATAAGTAACAGGCTCTTCGCATTACTTTTAATTAGTTTCATAAAGGATATACAAGTATTACACTTAAATCTTGGGTTGTGTTGCAAATAATGCATTTATTGAAATGGACCCCTACACAAACAGCAATATCTTACATCGTGTGTCTAAAAATAACTCGAGTTTTTCTGTGTAGGAAATATTTTAAAGAAGGTACCTACGATAAAAATGTTACTAATTTAATTTAATTTCACAAAAAATTCAAATACCTACATGCGTAAATCTTGTACCTGCCCTGAATATAATTCCACTTACGAAAATGAATAACTCTTCTACTTTATAGAACATTTAACGTTGATTTATCGATATGTAGGTAGTTAATCAAAATAAATAATGCACTCGACGCAAATCAGTTTTTATAGGGCACAATATGAGCCAGTATCTGAAAAAACTCAATACTTTAATCAACTCATTAGTACCTACCTACCACAACAATTAACAATTACACTTAATTATCGCTCGAACTTCTTAGAAGCCTTACTTAACTACATAAGTATTAAGTTTTTACTCGAAACGTGCATTATTACAAGTAAATTGTGCAACCAAAAAACATTCTCATGGTGGTTAGGAGAACCCCGGGCGGAAGGCCGCCATAGAATTCCCGGAATTATGGACGCCGTTACGGGTTCCCTTACTTTACACCAAATACTCTCAACAGCTGATCGAAACATAAAAAATTGACGTCAGCTGTTCAACGCACGCGAATATCTGAGGTAAACGGATTTGGTTACGGTCGTGTACTTACTTGATTGTCTACCTACTACATAGTTATGCATAGTTCTGTAGATTACGAATATTTAGAAACATAGAAAGTACTTCTACGTGTTATTTAAAATATTGGAATAGTGGTAAGGTACCTCCTACGTTTAAGATTCTGTCCACGCCACGAGAACAAAGCGCAATGATAACCGAACAACCAAACGCGGTGTAACCGCACCTTAATAAAAAAAACAGCGCACCCCACGTCCGAGTGACGTCACGGCGGCACCACGGCGGCGTCAGTTAGGCGTGATCACGCCGAGCGAGCAGACGGGTCCACGCGCGCGCGCACCTCCCCCCCCCCCGCTCCGCTGCACCGCGCCGCCGCCACGCGCACACGCTAACACCATGCGTGAGAAAATAAGTTCGCACGATCTAACGCAGAACTCCATACTGCGCATCAACGACAGGAAAACCTTGCAACTGATAACGGAGTACAAGAAGGAGCCGTGCTTATGGAACTCCTCACTGGATGACTACCCAAACAAAACCAAACGAGCGCGAGCCGCAGAAAAAATTGCCAGGATACTTAACATTAAGAACTTTGAAGGAAAACATGTCTTGATTAAATTCAAGAATTTACGTAACTCTTACTCTCAAGAGTTGAAGAAGATCAAGGCTAGTTTGGACAAGGTGGGGCCCAACTCGCCCGAACTGTATCGACCTAAAGTACAATGGTTCCCTCTGATGGACTCGTTCATCCGACCACATCTGCAGACGTCACGGCTGCTCGCTAACGAAGTAAGTGTCTTATTACTCACGCATGAAGTTAGATTTGTTTACTTAAAACTTAATATAGATTTTTTGTTTCCAGCCAAAGCTGAGTGAAGTAGTCACCAATGTGAAGATGGAATGTTACGAGATTGACGAGCAGGATGACTGGGAGATTCAGCCTCAAATTGGCTCAGAACCAGTAGCGAACTACTCGCAGTCGGAAGGTCATAGCGAGAACGAAGAGGTATCGAACGATTCTCGAGCGAAGCGACGGAGACGATCGAACTCGAGCGGTCCGAGTGACAACTTTAGTCAGAATCAGATCTTCCTTACAAATGACGTCACACCCGTGGTTAGTGCAGCTCCCATAGCTACTAGGACTGAAGATACTTACGACAATTTTGGCAAGTATATTGCCTCGTTGTTGAGGAGCTTGCCTACTCAGAAGGCTTTGAGGCTGCAGCCCAAGATCGTGGACATGATTGTAAACGTCAGCGTCGGCGAAGAAGCAAATCACATCGTGGAGGAAATTAATAAGCTAAGTGACAGTCAGACAGAATAACAGGCATCCGCCATTTTGATTTTAAGAGTTCAAAACAATGTTGTTATTCTTGTTCGTTTTTAACGGATTGAAACATATTGGATTGTGGTCTTGCCACATTTATGTCTTTAAAATAATGTGTTTTCTTTTAAATTGTTAACAAGTATGTTAAAATTACGATAACTTCTTGTAATTGGACCAATTTCAGTATATTTTAGAGATATTATAGTATATTAACATGAAAAAAATATTAGGCTACTGTTAAAAATTACTAAATAACTTAGCGACGCTAGAAAAACTTGGTAGTTTAGAACTGAAGTTAGTTAATTAGTGAATAAGATTAAAATGTTAATTGTTAGTAATTTCTTGTACTTGACATTCCTATTAAAAGTATTTTTTGTAATTAGTGTTTTCTTTGTGTTTGCTAGGAATAAAGTTAAATATTTTTGTGAGTTTGAAGGTTTCATGCCTGAAACGAATGTTAGGTATTTGATATTGATACCCACCTGAGCTAAGGGGGCGTCTATTAATTACGTAAGGCGTGTAAGGAGGGGGGGGGGGGGGGTCGAATCTCACTTGGGGGGGGGGGGGTTCTTAGCAAATATCACGTAATTTCTTGTTTTACTCAAGGAACTACGAGAAAACTGGGCAATTATTATAAAAAAATATGTATTATAAAAATAATTAAGCGATTTATGTTTATTTAAATAAATCCAACGCAATCAAGCACAGTTCAATTTCCTATCAAGAGAAAAGTAATTTCTCTTTTTTATCCATGTTTTTATGTGCTTATTTTGATTTAGTATTGAGGCTTGTAAATGGCTTGTTGTGAATTACCTCACTATTACATTTTGTATTGTTAGCTGTAAGCCACCCAAACACAATGAAATAAAATAAATAAATATATAAACATGTACCTTGTTGTGAAACATTGTCATTTTCTTGAGGCCCAGCATATTAAAAAGTTTAAAGCGAAGGGGCATGTATCACAATAAGCCTTCATTTAGGCTTGGAAGTATTCCTTCAGTTTCGATTTCAATGACAAATAAATAGCTAACATATTTATTATTTTTACATCCCTGCCGAGAGGGGTACCAAAATATCCAAACACACACACAATGGTCAATAGTAACAACAATTAATAATAAGGGATACTTTAAAAGTGAACAAGGTCAGGTAACAACCCTTATTTTTTACCTGCTGCGTCGTTTCATCGTAATATGGTTGCTATCTTGCATCTCCCTCTCACACATGTGACAACTGTCACGTAGGCCATTTTGGCAAGTTTTCCTTAGATTATAATTAGACTAGACTTTCACCTAGATAGTTTGTCTAGAATTATAGATGACTAACGGCGTTATAAACCCCTTCATTATTGAAGGGGTTTATAACGTCGGTGCGCATTGGTGTCACTTATTTTGGTTGTAATTGGTGTTGATGTCCATCGCTGGTTTTGTTCACAAGATACCCTTTGCACTAGTCAGTAAATCTTAAACGTTGTGGATCTTGTGGAAATTGTAACTCGACTAATTATAACAAACAACACTCACATAACATTACGCCTGCTTCCTCAAAGGGTTGGCAGTGATGCACCTACAGTAAACTTACATTTCTGCAGTTATGTTAAAGAATATGTAATACTACTTATAAAATAGATAACTTAGGTAGATAGGTATCTATTTTGAGATTGCTTGATGAATTTCATAGATTGCAGTGAACGAAATGGCGAATAAACGTCACAAAACTTGTTTGATTAGTGAATGCACTTAAATTTTCCATCTTGTGTGTTTTATGTTTGGTTGTATGATTGCTACAGAAAAGGTTAACTTATTTATGAAGAAGCTACAAAATAATTAAAAGTGAAACAGCTCCTCTTTGATAAATTTTATTGTTTTAAGGTCGTTCCACAATATTAATGCTTTATTTATGTTTTCCTTTGAAATTGTATGCACACTGTTCTTGAAGTTTTTTGAAATCTAAGATGAATTCGTAACTAAGTTCTTTGACTATGGAAGGCATTCCGGATTTCCGAGCGCTCTTAATCAAGGTAGCTAATTGAACAGGTATGTATACAGGAACATTTTTCTTTTCGATCAAGCTATGCACACTATCGGCATTTTGAGTGTGGCCTTTTATTAGGTACTTATGGGTAATACTTTCGAATTATCAAAATGAGCGACCGCGTAAGAGTACAAGCTTGCAATGCCTTTGTTTTTATTCTGGCTAGTGCAGTTGTCAGAATACAAGATTACATGTAACTTATTATATGCGTTGTTCCTGCTTATGATACTTACGTAATTGAAAATACATGAACCCATTTCATTGGCACCTCTTTAGCCCTGAGTTTCATCCCAAAAATAACAATCAACATCCCCATATGACTTTTTATCGTCTTCTCCGTTTTTTAATTCTGTTATTATGAAATCGAGACAGTTGATTTTGGAAGAATAGTAAAAATAATCAGGACTAGGACATAACATGACGGACTGTAGATCATAAATTGCGTAAATGTGTGTCTCGTCAATGTTTTGACGGTCTATCCGTTTTTCTTTGCGACACGGTTCTTTTCTTCGAGGTGTTTATCATAGTTTGATTAAAATAGTGTTTTGTTATTTTATATATTAAAATCAGTCCAGAGGTCCCTAATAGTTTTGCTGTCAGTTATGTATTCCCTACTAATAGTTGCTCTTAAATAATGAGATTCGATCCTCAACATCGATTCTACATATGTGATTCCGGATTATTCTATATGTTTAGGGTCTATTCTATTTTTGTTTTCGTGCTTTCCTCTACCCCCAGGCTCTAAGATACCTTGGTTGTTAGTTTTATTTTTAACTGTTCTAAGCTTTCTGTCCGATATGTCCAAAGTTTTTACAAAAAACAATTTGCAAACCCGGGTCCTATTGCCATTTACCGTGAAATAAAACGAGTTGTTTGGCAGGCGAGGTTTTTGAGCATTTGAGTACCTGTATCTAGGTTGCACTTCCATCATGCACGCCCTAATATAAGCACGTTTTAATTCCAAATTTGACATAGGTACCCCAATAGTATTCAAATAGATCAGAACTCTCATTCTCATTAACATTATAAAAACATATAAGTCTACACTTGTACAAGTTATTTTCACATGCCCTAGGCATGTGAAAATAACTTGGAATGACTTTTTTAGATTTGGACAAAGACCTATAACACTCTCCGGAGTTTCTTAATTTTTTAGTTTGGTTTAGTTTCCAGTTACCAGGGTTACTTTTCCGCTTTCTACTTTTTGAGGGTTCCGGTTAACCCAAAGAATCTGAAGATAAAGAGCTAGAACTGGAAATACGCCTACTTCTTTAATTGCTGGAGGTGGACATGGTATGTTGGATCTGAATCACTTAGATCCACATCACTTTCATTCGGGTTGATTGGTGATTGAGCGTATGAACTTTGGTTACCTGTTTGAGGTCTTAATTGTTAGTTCTAGGGCCAGGGATAACTGTATTTTCATGTTCATTTTTATTGTAATTCATTCGTAACAGATCTACTTGAAGATGATGAAGTACTGCTTCTACTTAAGGATGAAGATGAACTGCTCCTACTCGAACTTCTTGAATGCAGTCGGACGGTATATATGGTACCCGAGGTCTTCCCAGTAGCTTCTGATTTATCATCTATTTCTTGATGAACTTTTTCAATGTCCTGAAAGAATGGACAAGTTTAATAAAATCAAACTATAAATAAGGTTTCAAACATCACCCACATGACTAGATAATTACTTACATTCAAAGGTTTGGGTTTATTGTTTGAATTTAGGATTATGTGATGTTCCTAACCCCGACGTGGTGGTGTATTTTGGATGTAAACCTTGACGATTTCACACGCCTCATTAGTATTCTGCAAACAAGATCTTAATTTACAACCTTTCGGTACATACGTAATAAGGAATATGAAAAACGATTACATATAAACTGTTTAGCAACTAAATACAACAAGATGTAAGTAAAATCATAAAAGTATACTTAATTACCTCATTTTTCTCTTTGTCTTTGACCATTTGAAGAATAAAAGCACTTCTTTTCTTTTTTAACGTTTGTGATAACCGACTTATTAGGATTCATAAAACTTTGAAAAAAATATTGAAATATACTATTAATTAATATGTCAGTTGTAAAACATATCGGAAAAATATTAAACAGACTTTCTTTCCAATAGCACAAATAAAAAAGAATTTATTTAAAATTAAGGAGTCCGGTTTGACGACGTGAACCGTTAGACGTCTCTGAGTGCTATGAGTTAAAATCATGTCTCAATAAATAAGTGACCGAATTTGATTTATGTCACCTAAGTTGCTAATATTAGAAACAAGAAAGTGACCTTAACCTAAATTGGTCACTTTATAATTATAAATTGTAGCAAAACTTACCCCCACTAATTGGCTCAAAACAGACGCAAAGTGTAATCGGTCACTACGGTACTAAACTTGACAGGTCTTGCAACAAGCGCCCCCGCTGCAAAACTGATTGCGTCACTTTCATTCGGGCGCGGGGAGAGTGAAAAGCTCAAAAACAAAGAGACCGAAAGTACCTCTATCCCTATCAGACCATAAACGGGCTGTTTTTTTTAATATAAGTCAGATAGAGTGTACTTTTTGAGTCATTTTGTATTAACTCAGTTTAGTAAAATTTTGAAATAGGTCACTTTCGTTCTCAGCGTGCGATATGTTCGTCTGTACGTATTTTATTTAATGTAAGTTCATCGATATTTTCTTCAATTATGGACCGATTTTAAAAATTATTTTTTTCCATTTGTAGAGGAAGCTTGTGCGGTGGTCCCATAAACATGTTATTCACGTTACTTGGGTAGTTTTTGAGTTAGATTCGATAATTAGGTATTTAATCCACTTTGTGTATCTTAGTGATGGTATAATACATATTTCCTATCACTGTTGTTTAGGTACACTACTACCATAACTAAAAAGTGAAAAATAAAAAATACCTATTTTTACAAAACAAAAAAAAACAACAACTGTCTTCCAAACCAAAACTTATTATATTTCACTTTGAGTTGTGCGTTGACGGTTATTTTTTTAAATTTATACTGGACGACTTTCCTTGCTCGAGGAGTTAAGAAAGCAACTTTTGCATGGCTGTTGAGCTTGGGTGGGTTATTTTAACTCTTTTTCCTTAAATCGCGCTGTCTATAAATAACCTATCTAGTAGGAAAAAATATGTAGTTTATGGTTAAGACAAACGCTAGGTTTGGCTTTGTAATCATAATATTAAGAAATCATTGTTAATACTGGACAGCTGATTAGTTTTTCTTATTGGTCTAACTAAAAGGATTTGTTAAAATTGTCACTTTCAGTGTTTTCACACCGATAACTAAAGTGTACATAGATTTTAAAGTTCAAACGGGTATCTATTTTTGTTTTGTTAGTTTAATAACTTCATACACCTAAAATATCTATTTACTTGTTGCATTGGACTCAGACAGAATTTTACGACAGAGAAATATATTTCTCACCAAAAATATCACGTTACGATATCCTACCAAAGTCTGCAAAAATTCAAGGAAGCGTGCAAAATTAGAAAAAATCCGTCCCTACTGCCTCCTGCCGGGTCTGTTTTTTACCCGGATTCGTTATAATGACCGGCTGTCGCCGACATCATCCCCAAGCCTCGGTTTTTCAATTATAAGGAGCGCACAAATATTTCAGCTCTGCGACTTTTTTGCCTACATTTAGGGGACATTCTACAATTATGTATATTTTTGGAACAATTTCGGCAGCATGGCGGATGGCGGAACTAAATTGACTGGTAGAGTTGTTAAGTCTATTGAAAGTCTTTCTTTGAACGAAAGAATGAAGTACCTATGTCGCGATAACGCGATATAGGGATATATTATATTTTCATTATTTGACATTATACAGGGTGATTGGAAGATGGGTGCAAAGCTTTAAGGCGAACATAGTACAGACAATTTAGAACCATTTAAGCCATGGTTGTCTTAGACGAAGTCTTACCAAATATTTTTAACCAAATTTTTAAGTTTTTTTTCGGAAATTCTCAAAATTTAATGTAAACTGCATAATTATGGCCAAATTGAATGATAAATGAATTCATTTTTTATTTATTTAATTAAAGTAATGTGTAAGCAAGCAAGCAAAACATGTTTTAGGCTTCCGTGTCATTAGACATTTTTTTTACAGACATTTAAAGCTCAGAAAAAAAAAGGTCTGTATACTTTTACCTGTGTGGTGTGTCCACACCAAAAAGAGTGGTCATGAAGATGTCCTAGCGGGTTTGTGTGCCAACGTGTCCGAACCTGTCCATACTGGTCCTGCGGCATAACTGTTTATTGACAAACAATAATGAATTTAAAGGTTTCAAATGTGGTGTACTAATACACACATCAAATATGAAAATTTTACAGAATTACGGTAAGTAGTGCTGGTGTACATACAGGGTCATTGGTGTAGAACAATGATACCCTATATCGACCCCCAGGGGTCGACGAAGACCTACAAGGGGTCTATATGAGTGAAAAAATAATTGGGGGTCAGTGAGATGTAAACCTCGGATCCACGATAGTGGGTCTCAATTAAGCAGGTCGTGCCTTTAATTTCGGCTTTCCATTAATTGAATAACCCACATAGACAGATGATTTGTTGCTTAGTTTTTACCTGAAAACATAACAAACAGACCGAGTTTTGAATATGGTAATACTGTAATGGATAATCAACCCATTAACATTGAAGAAACGGACGTCATATTACAAGAGGTACGGATCGGAATAAGCACTAGTTTAGAAACTGGTCAGCTATTCTGGCTTCAAAAAGATATACCTATTACTTATTCCGTATTATGGAATATTGCAAGAATTTTTTTTATTGCTTTTCCGTCGTTATTCCTGGTGAAACGGGGTTCCAGCTGGGTTGCCAATCTTCAAACAAAAAAAAAAGAAACAAACTGGATATCACTAACTGGGAAGATTTAAAATTAAACCTTACTAATTTGATGCCAAATGTTGAAAATTTGCTAACAATTTATTAGCATCAGGCCTTCTCACTAAAAAGCATTTATTTTTTTCTTAATTAATTTGAATTTAATTACTAGGTAATTGTATAAAATTTAATGTGATGTTTTATTTTTTCGCTCTAGACCTGACACAGAAAGAAATCATGCAAAAACACATTTGAAATTGATGAATTTGCAAAAATACTTAGAGCTAAGCAAAAAACACACGTAAAATTTTATACATTTAGTTTTGGGGGGTCTACCCAAAACCGAAAAACATGGCAGTGGTCTATGAGACAAAAAAGTTTGGGGACCTCTGGCCTAGACAGATCCTGTATATCATAATATTTGCTTTTATTATAACAAAAGAACTACAAATATAAAACACATAAACAGTAAGAACTACAACTAGGGCTGAAAGACAAATCCACACAACAAAAACAATTTTACACATGTTTTTAGTTCAACACATACCTACAGAATTGAAAAACACAAAAAAATCTGTCAAACCCAAAACAGATGATCAGATTATTCTAAACAATGCTAAAGTTGTATTGTACAAAGACGACTACGTTTCTTTTGTTCATGTCAAGCCAGTCATCTCCCGAAATACTTCGTACCTACTTGCGATAATTATATCTTCAGTAGAGCAGTACCGTGGCATGGCGGTCCTCACGTACACAAACTGATAACTCGGTTACTATAATTATTCTTTGCATGCAATTCCTTGAAGTGGGTCAGAACAGAAGCTTGTGGTTAAAGGAACGAAATATGATGGAAAGTTAGTCTAGTCTAGTCTATTTTAGTTACTTTCATAGTATCATGTCTTACGGTATTTTACTTTGGGGACGGGCTGCAGACATCGAGTCAATTTTTATTCTGCAGAAAAGAGCTATCAAAGCCATTTATAATCTCCGCAGGCGCGATTCTCTAAGGGACCGGTTTAAGGACATTAACATCATGACGGTACCTTGTCAATATATCTACGAAAACATCATGTACGTAAGAAAAAATTTACATCATTTTAGTAAAAGAGGTGAAAGACATAATTATAGTACTAGAAATAGGGACCTATTATCTCAGCCAGGTTTCAGAATGTTACAATAAAATTCCACCCCACATACTTCAACTGAATGAAATGAAATTCAAATCTTGTATCAAACGCACACTATGCAGGCAGGCATATTATAAGTTGGGTGATTACATCGCTGATAATAATGCTTGGCTCAATGCTGGTCCCGCTCCACAACCACAACCAATTGAATAATTAACATTTGAAAATACTGTTGGAGCAGCTGAACATTGTAAGACTATCTTTGCATTGTATAAATTCAACCTACGTTGTATTGTATAATTGCATTGCACAGGTGTGAGTACTATGTATAATAGAGCTACCATTTGCCGGTTATGTAATTGACTTGAATGGGTCCTGGCGGCTGAGAGTATGTCATGCTCACTCAGATGTCTCGCTGATGGTGGCGCGTGTGTTGGATCATTTAGCTCCCTTCAAAATGGTTGAGCTGAGTGGTGCTAATCCATGCGTCATGCTCGTGAACGGGCGCCGTTAGTTGGGACTGGTCACCTCTTAGCGTCCTCGGCTTATTTGTAATTTTTTTATTTAGAAATTGTTTTTGTTTCTCTTTTTACTATGGGCGCGTTTTTTTTATTTTACATCGTCCTCACATTTAGTTAAAATTTCAACATTATTTTTGTACTAATCTTTATGTATCAATTTAATTTAAAAGAGTGTCCATGGAGTTTCTTGCCCGTTCTTCTCCATAGGTACCTACTACGCTTTGGAATGGGCAAATAGCTTCATATTTCTAACTGACCGACTCCTTGACAATTCAAAAGTGCCTATAAATGGTTTAATTGAAATAAATGCTTTGAGTTTGAGTTTGAGTTACTAGTGCAGCCAAGTTTTGAGAATTCGTTAGTGGATGTACCTAGTGGTAGGATTGATAATGAGATCAGATTTATAATGTTGAACAAGTATCTACTATCTCTATAAAAGGACCAATGTGGCCAGTCCACATATGGTTTTGAGTTCATATACATATATGGCAGACCAATCATGATATTTTGTATAAGGTTAGCTTTATATCCTAGCTCTCTCTCTCGTATTATCAAGGTATTACTTAATTGATTAAATGCATTACGAGGCATGCCTTTTAAGTTTTGTCGTTTCCATATTTCCCGGCAATTTTGAATTTGGAACTGTTCTATATTCGAATGTGTTTAAATTTTGAATCTCAAAACAGTTGAAAGTATTAGGATTAATGCTATTGTTTAGTCACAGCGTCGATTGGAATCTGTCAGGTTATGTACGAAAATGAATCTTTCTAAGGAAAATGTTCGTGCAATAATTTTCTACAACTTTAGAAGAGGCCTGACACGGCAGTGTTTTGAAGAGCTAACATCTGTGTTCAGTGATGAAGCCCCATGTCTGCGGACTGTCGAACGCTTGTATTTAGAATTCTAGCGTGGACATAATAGTGTTAGTGACAAATCTCGCGAAGTACGCCCAAAATCCGCCTTCACTGAAGATAACATCATTATTGTGAGACAACGAATTCTCGAAGATCGTCATTTGACGTATCGAGAGATAGAGGCTCTATTAGGCATCTCAGGGGCAACCATTCAGAAGATCTTGCATGAAGCGCTTGGTGTGAGAAAGCTAGTTTGCCGTTGGATACCGCATCTGCTTTCCGACGATCACAAGGCGGCCCGCGTCAGATGGTGTAAGAAAACTCTGCAAAGGTTCAACCGAGGACAGTCAAATCACGTTTACGACATCATCAGTGGTGACGTATCTTGGATCTATGGCTACGATCCTGATTCCAAACAACAATCTACAATCTGGGTCTTTCAAGACGAGCCAAAGCCGACTAAAGTTGTTCGTTCTCGAATCACTTCAAAGAAGATGGTGGCCACGTTCGTTAGAAAAACCAGCCATGTTGCGACTATTGCACCTGAGGATCGTAGAAAGGTTAACGGAAAGTGGTATACCACAGTTTGTTTACCACAAGTCATCGCCGAACTTCGAAAATCTAACTCAAAGCGACGCATCATCCTGCACCACGACAACGCAAGCTCACACAGCGCTCGTCAAACGATTGAGTATTTGAAGCAGGAAAAAGTAGAAATTCTTGACCATCCTCCTTACAGTCCTGACCTAAGCCCTAACGATTTCTTTACATTTCCTAAAATTAAGAAAAGTCTTCGTGGTCAACGGTTCCAGTCCGGTGAAGAAGCAGTCGACGCTTTCAAGTCAGCCATTTTGAACAAATGACGACACAGTTGGCGTAATGGCTGAGCGATCGACTGCTGCGCAGCGTGTCGCGGGTTCGATCCCCGCACGGAACAAATATTTGTATGATCTGTGAAAGTTTGGCATGAGTTATGACAATATGCGAGATATTGTCATAACTCATGCCAAACTTTCTCACGATTATCTTTACTATTTCAAACGAGATAAAGCTGAAAATTCTGTGTAAAAAAAAGGCGTTTTGTATAATGTATTGTGGTGTGTACCTACGTGACGTGTGGCTCGCTCGACCTCCGCACAAAAATATCAACGGAAAACATGTGTTGTTTACTTCAATTTTAGATCTCTTTAACCTTTCTCTTGTAATGCATTACACTGATGTTACGATGTGACTATTAACTCGTAGCGTCACCGTCCTCTAGAACTTTCGGGAATGATCTAAAAGTTTTGCTGTAAGTAACATTTTACTTTTAGTTTACAGAGATAACGTAAGATGACAATTTTATCAATTTATTTACGTAAGTCATATAACAGAATATTTGCTTTTATACATACGTATACCCGTGGTCTCGAACAATCTGTAGCATTATTTGTCCACAATAACAAAATGTGTAAAAATAAAACAAAACCACGTGGAGTACTGCTATAAACATAAAACAATTCAACACAAAATTAAATTAACTCCACGCGGAAGGACCAATTACATTTTCTTTCAGACAATTCAATTTACAATTTCCATACTTGGGAGAGGATTCATAAGTAATGTATTATTATTTTCATAATATATATTGGCCTTTGTAGCCTTAATGTCTACAATCAATATATAAAAAAGTACTTGAACTGACAGACAGTGCTTGATCAGTGATGTTTGCGGCAATCCCACTCGACACAAGTGCCATCAAGGATCAAGAGTATCAGGTCACTCACAACGTAGACATACTTGAATGGAACTATCAAGATTGCCATAATTATCTATTGTTAATTGCACACTTTAGCATTTACTGGCGGTATGGGAGAGATATGAAGCTATTTCTGTAAGTGGTCTGGTGCCTTGTTGGAATACTTTTATTATTGGAAAAGTCTAGCCTTTCTATGAAGTAACATAATAATCATTGCGTCACCCATAGACCACTTGTCTTCACAACTTTAAGTAGTGATGATGAAACGATAGGTACCTACTGCTACTCATAATCATAGCAAGTAACAGCTAATATTTAAACTACGTAGGTAATATATGTATGTAAAATAATTTAGCCAAACTACCATACAGTTACACAAATTGTAGTTTTTGTATCCGTAGCGTTGCTACGGCTTCGAATACTGCCGACGCTGCTGGAATTAAATCCGCTTGCAATTATGCTTGCCTGGTACCTCGGAAAACGATTCCGGTCTTATGATCAAGTGATTTAAGAGCAAAACATTATGTATGTTTATCTAAACTTGGTGTTAGCGATCCCCACATTTAATAAATAATTATAATTGAAAGTAGAAATAGGTTGTTGATTTGACAGATAGCCGGAGTTGAGCAGTGCCGGCAGCCATTATCAATTAGAACGTTAGGCCTTACGCTTGGATCGCGGGAAAGTCCGAAGGGATACCGTGACCTCTGGCAACAGAAGGAATACGGGTGGGTTTTAGTCAGTAAGACACAGACATGCCGTTCCGGGGAAGTTATTATTTGACAATTTTCCACCCAAAAAAAAAAGGCCTAAGGCTTATAAATATTTATTGTAAGAAAAAGTTGTAGCCTATTGATTAAAGAAAGCGATTCAGAAAATTGAAGACTGTATACAATTTGACCTGACTCCGCTTACTGGGTAGTACCTAACTGTGCTCCTAGATTAGACGACAAAAGAAAAACTTGTATAATTCTACTGATATATTTCCTAACTCAATACATACGTGCTCCCCATATCGGAATAATATTGTCGAAATAGATAGGTACTTCTCATAAACATATTACAACAGTCTATTCGAGTAGATGCGTTTAATATAAACGATTAAATATATGCACAAATGAGCAACGAAACAGGTCTTCTCTGTCTACCTGTTGAAAATTGATATGTTATGAAAGAGGATTTATGAGTGCCAATTTTCTGAACAACCCACAATTACAAAACGTGTCATTGTATCCCAGTCGTAACTCTTATCATCAGCTGTTAGCGACGATACCTAATACTTAAGTTACAAATTTTTAGATTGATACTGTATTAAAATAGGCTAGAAATAATTGTAGTAATGACATGGAATTGTTGCGCATTCCTAACTCTAGGAGGCGCCACTTGTACCATGATAATGCATAAGCTTAAGTACTGAGAAACTTTACCGTAACGAGAACCGTTACAGAATTTCGCTATTTTTAAGGTTTAAATTAAGGTTTTTTGATACAGTTTTTTGTATATAGTTAAAATAGGTCCATTCCTATATTATAAAATTAAGAAAAACATTGTAAGGGACGTTTTACCATAGAAAATTGCCAAAGTAAGTTTCCCATACAAAAGTCACATTAGTGCCGTGTGCAAACTTAAAGCGCTCTGATTGGCTGACAGAAAAAGGGTTAGTGCCGTGTGCAAAATTGAAGTGTTATGATTGGTTAGGTCTTTCTATAAAAAGGGGACAAGTTTCTATGGTCAGGCATTCCGAATCCAGCAGTATTAGAAGAAATAACAGAAGAAAAATAAAGAAGTGTTTTTATTTACTCCATCGTGTTCACTCTGAAGAAAGTACTGTGTTTACTGCGCCCTCAACCTCCTCAGGAATATCCCGCCAGCGAGCCCGCTCCATACTCAACTCTAACAGTGGTCCTTCGTTAGCCGGATCGGGTTCCAGAAACTGAGAAGATGCCTACTACGAGAGCAGCGTCGGCACAGTCAAAGGCTACGAGTGAAAGTACCACGGATTGGAGTCAGAATACGCCGAGTGAATCCACGAGTACTGCGACTTCAAATACGTCGATTTCAAATCGATCGACACTTACAAAGAGGTCGCCACCAAGCAGCGCACAAGTACGTCAACCACCTACACACCATTCCAAGGACGCTGCCGGAGAGGAATCAACACCGGGGGAAACAACTCGTACCGCTCCCCCACCCTGCACCATTGAAGAGGAAATTGAAGTGTCAAATCCCGCACGCCATGAAGAAAGTCATTCAACGCTGCAGAATTTAGAAAGAAGTATCGCTGTGAAAACGCGCCCGAACGATGGAAGTGCACCAACGTCAAGGGAAGAGAGTCTACAGCGGCTTTACCCTAAGAAGTCGACCCGCGATATAGACACACATTCTGTTCGCTCGTCGCATAGGAAGAAAGCAGAAGCGCAAGCAAGAATGACCCTAGCACTAAGGGAACTGGAATTGGCGGAAGCGCGGTCAAAGGTGGCTCAAGCTGAACTAGAAATTTTAGCTGCAGAGTCAGAAGAAGAAGATGGTGCCGGAGAAGAGCTATATGAACGAACTCAAGAAGTCGAGAAGTGGTTTATCGAAACCGGGGCCCGGCCTAATAAGGATCAAAGGCCGATCGAGACAAAAGAAAATAAGAGTGACATCCAGGAGTTAGCTTCAGTCATACTCAAGTTATCCGAAAAGTCACGTGACATCGCTTCACCGAAATACCTTGAACTCCCTCACTTCAACGGGACCTGCGAAGAATGGTTAGCTTTCAAAAGATCATATGAAGACATGGCCGATTCCTTCAGTAACACACAAAACCTAGCGCGCCTTAGAAGAGCAATCCAAGGAAAAGCGAGAGAAGCCGTCCAAAGCCTCCTATTTACTGCTGAAGACCCACGCGAAGTAATCAAGGGACTAGAGGCAAGATACGGAAGACCTGGAGCGCTGGCTTTGGCAGAACTAGAGAAGCTGAAAAACCTGTCAAAAGTTGGCGAGAACCCAAGTGACATATGCGTATTCGCAAGCAAAGTGAAGAACGCCGTCGAGACAATCAAAGCCTTGAAGAAACCACAATACCTCAGCTCTCCTGAAACATTAAGAACCATAGTAGACAAGATGCCAACATCCATGAAGTTCCGTTGGTTTGCCTACCACAGAAGCAGAAGGGATGAAGAGATTCAAGAACTATTACTCGTCGAAGCATTCCTGGAAACAGAAGCCGACATGTGCGGAGATTTTGCTCCACCCGAAGTGCCTCCGGAGCAAAAGAAGGGAATAAGGAAACCCGTACATACGGTACAAGAAGCGCCGCAAGAAAAATATAAGAAGACATGTCCGATTTGTGAAGAGGAACATTTTGTAATAGAATGCAAGAAGTTCAAAGAAGCTAACCTAGATGAAAAATGGGACATGATCAAGAAAGCAAGGATATGTTTCAAGTGCCTCCGATTCAAACACTCAAGAATCAACTGCAAAGCTCCAGTATGCAAGCAGTGTAGAAGATGGCATCATACTATCCTACACTCTGACAAACCACCAGTGCCGGTAGAAAAGAAAACGATCGTAGCAAGAACAATCGACGACCTGAAGCTGTCTGAACAAAGCATAAATAAAGACACCGTGAAGAATTGTCAACATCTAAAGGCAATTGAAGGTCAACTTCTCTACGTCACAGAGAGACCCAAGCTACTGATAGGCCAAGATAACTGGGGACTTATAGTAACAAGAAGACTGAAGAAAGGCAAGCCATCTGATCCTGTAGCCTCCCTCACCAACCTAGGGTGGGTGTTACATGGATGTGAAACAGGAGCAAATGCCTTAGTGAACTTCGCTCACTATGGTAGATCTTTCACCGAAGAAGAAAGCATAGAAGAAATCGTCCGAGAACATTTTCAGTTAGAGTCTCTTGGAATTCAAAATCTTTTACCTACAAATGACAGCGATAGAAGAGCATTAGAAATCCTTGAGAAAACTACGAAGAAACTGCCAAGCGGTCAGTTTGAAACAGGACTCTTGTGGAAAAAGGAAGACGAGAGCCTACCCAACAACTACAGTCAAGCAATCCGACGACTAATCAACATTGAAAAGAAGTTGGATCAAGATGAAGAAGTTAAAGAGAACTATGAGAAGCAGATCCAGAGTTTAATTGAAAAAGGATATGCAGAGAAGGCTCCGGAAACTTTCAAGAAGGGAAGAATATTTTACTTACCCCACTTTGCTGTCGTGCACCCAATCAAGAAGAAGCCAAGGATAGTATTCGACGCAGCTGCCAAGTATGAAGGGAAGAGCCTCAACGACGCCTTGCTATCAGGTCCAGACTTATTACAGTCCCTATTTGGCGTACTACTACGCTTCAGAGAGGGGCCAGTGGCCATCATGGCTGACATCCAAGATATGTTCCTTCGGATCAAAATCAGAGAAGATGACCGAGACAGTCTCAGATTCCTGTGGCGTGGAAACCAAAGAACAGGCAAGCCTGAACAGTACAGGATGTCGTCAATCATCTTTGGAGCAGCATCATCACCAGCAACAGCGATATATGTGATGAACAAGAACGCAGAAGATTTCAAGGAGACTCACCCCCAAGCAGTGAAAGCGATAAAAAGAAACCATTACATGGATGATTACCTACAGAGTTTTGCGTCTACAGCTGAAGCAAAGAAGATATCAAAGGAAGTAAAAGAAATTCATGACGAAAGCGAAAGAAAGATGAATCCTATCATTTTGGATGGGAAACAGAAGATTGCGCGTCTCATTATACAACATTACCATAAGAAATTCCTTCACGGAAATACTGCTACAGTAATGAATGAGATTCGGCAAAAATATTGGATCCTGGGTTTAAGAGCAGCTTTAAAGGCAGTTGCACACAGCTGTCAATGGTGCAAGACTAAGAAGAGCCTGCCAGAGATACCCCCGATAGGAGATCTACCGAGCGAGAGACTGCAGCATCATCAATACCCGTTCTCTTGCTCAGCTGTGGACTATTTCGGACCGATGCAAGTCACCATCGGGAGAAGAGTCGAGAAACGCTGGGGGGCATTATTCACTTGTCTCACGACCAGAGCTGTACATTTAGAGTTAGCACCCTCTCTCAGTACCAGCTCGATGATTATGGCCCTTCGTCGAATGGCAGCCAGAAGAGGAACACCGAAAATCATATTCAGCGATAACGGAACCAACTTTGTCGGAGCCAAGAAAGAATTGGAAGAGGCCGCGCAAGAGAAGGGCATCACGTGGAAGTTTATTCCCCCAGGAACTCCAAATATGGGAGGCGCTTGGGAGAGACTTGTGCGAACAGTCAAGACGGCGTTGTCAGTGGTTCTCAACGAAAGAAGCCCACCAGAAGAAGTACTTCATACACTAATGACCGAGGTTGAACACATAGTTAACTCGAGGCCCCTCACCCCAGTTAGTATGGACCCAGAAGACGAAGAAAGTCTGACACCAAACCACTTTCTATTGGGGCGGTCGTGTGGAGCAATGGCACCAGGAGAATTCGACGACAGAGTGTTGATTGGGAGGGCAAACTGGAGAACTACCCAAAGACTTGCAGACCACTTCTGGAGAAGATGGATCAAAGAATACCTACCTCTCCTAATGCCAAGGAAACTTGAAGGTAGAGATACCAACGACCCAAGAGAAGGGGACATCGTGCTAATAGTAGACGCTACGCTACCGCGAAATTCATGGCCTCGCGGAGAAGTCATTAAGACGTACCCTGGACCAGATGGAAGAACCAGAGTACTGGACGTGCGGACATCAGGAGGAATACTTCGCCGACCAACTCGACGGACCATTGTGCTGGTTCCTGCGGCATCGTCGCCTCCAAAGGATGGCGTGCTGCGCACCGTGGGGGAGAATGTTAGCGACGATACCTAATACTTAAGTTACAAATTTTTAGATTGATACTGTATTAAAATAGGCTAGAAATAATTGTAGTAATGACATGGAATTGTTGCGCATTCCTAACTCTAGGAGGCGCCACTTGTACCATGATAATGCATAAGCTTAAGTACTGAGAAACTTTACCGTAACGAGAACCGTTACAGAATTTCGCTATTTTTAAGGTTTAAATTAAGGTTTTTTGATACAGTTTTTTGTATATAGTTAAAATAGGTCCATTCCTATATTATAAAATTAAGAAAAACATTGTAAGGGACGTTTTACCATAGAAAATTGCCAAAGTAAGTTTCCCATACAAAAGTCACATTAGTGCCGTGTGCAAACTTAAAGCGCTCTGATTGGCTGACAGAAAAAGGGTTAGTGCCGTGTGCAAAATTGAAGTGTTATGATTGGTTAGGTCTTTCTATAAAAAGGGGACAAGTTTCTATGGTCAGGCATTCCGAATCCAGCAGTATTAGAAGAAATAACAGAAGAAAAATAAAGAAGTGTTTTTATTTACTCCATCGTGTTCACTCTGAAGAAAGTACTGTGTTTACTGCGCCCTCAACCTCCTCAGGAATATCCCGCCAGCGAGCCCGCTCCATACTCAACTCTAACATCAGCAGTTTGTCACCCTTCTGCCATCTTATCAGAGCTTAGCCATAACCTAAGACTATAATTATCCTGATATAAACGAATAACAAAAACAAAGGCGTTGACGTCTGGCTTCGATAACTCGAGGTCGTACTATATCTGATGCCACGGCTCATGGGAAAACCACCATTATTCGTGAAGCAACAAGGTTGATTGTTGTAACAGAAGATGGAAGATACTTCAATGTATGATATGTGTAGCAGCGAAACTTACGTAAGATATACATTTATATACAGGCGACAATATGTCTGCTGGTTCTGAAGACATGTGGGATGGTACGGTCCTCTTAAAAAATAGTCAGATGTGTAGCTATGCATATTGTATATGACTTTACGAAATAACTAGTGGTTACTTGTGTAGGACGAAGTAATTACCAACAGTACCTAACGATGGTAACTTGAGGAAACTTTGCTTAATATTGAACGGAAAATTTTTATTTGATGTCAGACCGTTTTTTACAGGGTGTCTTAAATTACAGGCAATTATTATAATACCGCTTCATTGACTTAATGATTGCATTCGGTTGCTAACTTGTTAGCCTGTAGGTTTGTTCCTACAATCATACATCGTAGTTCTCGAAAGGGAGAAGAAATGGAAGAAATAGAAATTCTAAATCGCATTTTAGAATTTTTGAGCTCAAACGCCTTCATTCCAAATCTCTTATTAACAATTTTAATTTATTGTGGGATAAGCGTGCAGAATGGATAACCAAAGATGGTACCCTCCACTTCTGGTTGCCCGTTCTGGGTGAATATTCACGCGTATCATTTGAGCATTTTAAAATTATGAAAATACCTAATACTATAATACCTAACGAACATTCGACACGGTTACTGTGAAGGTTATCTGAAATTATGGGTCATTTCATTTTATGATTCACGTTTTCATTATCTTGAGGAGAAAATATTACAACAGTATTTCCCCGCAGAGTTTTGACATCATAATTAAACTGTTGTTAGTTCATTTTCCTCGATTTTCCGCATTCCTTTCTGCTGTAATTCAAGCATGCATCAACCTCAGAGGTTCATGAGTCAAAGTCAAACTTAGAGCAATAATAATATTGTACTTTTCTGCTAAAAAATCTGAGACGCCGTAGAAAATAACGGTACGTTCATCTCATGTCTTATAATGGCCCAGAGATATCCATGAGTGCACCCTGTCCCTGGTCCCCAGCAGCCGTCGACCAGAGTGTACACCCCATGTGCTGTCGACTGAGGCCGTGGCTGTACAATGGTACACCTTTCTGACCCTTCGAGGGTCACATTCGTGGCAATTAACGAGTTCCAAAGGAAACGGGTTCGGCATTTTCTCTTTACTAACCATTTTCTCCCTAAATTGTATAGCATTCGATAATCATTCCTTTTAATTTCTTGTTAAGATTTACTAACATAGTTAAGTACTTACACTATTGTGAAAAAACCATTTTCCAAATTCCCCCAAAATACAAGGACAGAAAATTTAGAAACAATAGACTTTTTCAACTTCCTCGTTCCATTGTTTGGGGTTTTCCCTCCATATGAACGGGGTCGATTGGCTAGACCAACTATTTACTGATGCAATTTCATCGTATTCTGAGCTCGACGGCTGACGCAATGTAGACACGAATTCTTACCCGAGTTTGTAGAGGAAGAGGCAGTTATCACTCCACGTGGACGTATGATTACACATGGACCCACCCACTTGTGCTGATGGGTGGGTTTTGATTAATTGAAAACCACTGTGTTTTTACTAAAAACTAGGTACCTACTTAGGTACTTTGTTCGGCAGGTCTGCCCGATCAAAACTTTTGGAATTATGTGCCGCAGAAAATTATTTTGTTAGCCTGTGTACGCAAAGAACCAATTTTAAGAATACTTCTCTGTTGTTACTAATTCTGGCCTTTGTGTCTGCGTGGAGATTTTTAATGAATCCGTCAAACTTCTTTGTTTAGCAGAGGCAGGTCCGAATGGCAGGAAATCCTACTCGAGTGAGGTGTTTTGATAAAAGATAGGTCCATAACTACAATGTAACAAGTGCCGCGGTGTTGGCTGAGCGGCGAGTCCATCGCCCACAGCTGGTACGCATGCGCGGGGTGGTAAGCTACTGCCACACCCACTTGCCAACAATACGTATTATATTTATTGCCTCCATGCAACCATTCTTACTTTCGGGTAATTTATACTTCAATAACGAAATACGTGAACTCGTCCACATTGTGTTTTTCATAAATATTCGCTTGAATCATCAACAGAATTAAAAAGGGGTCAAACTGAACAGCTCAGGTCAAAACGTATTGTTAATCACTAATGTATTCGTAAACGGCGGTATTGTCAGTATTCAATGAACACTGATATATTGACGAAACGAAAATATTTTTGATGTATGATAATAATATGTGGCACGTGTACCTCCAAACAATTTACTTTTGAAAATATAGCGAATAACAAAGTCTCATACATATTCAAGTCGCTCGCTAATACATAACACATTCGTCATTCACGATCAATTGTGGACGCTGGCAACATCCAATTATACCCATTCAACATATAAACTATAATAATAAGACACGTTGAAGCAATTGAATTTAAAAATGATTCAACTAGTTTGCTATGAGCAAAAATTTCTTGTAACTGAAGTCAATTAAATGCAAATGCATCGCTAGATTGCACGCGAAAAAAAACATATATACAGACACATCAGTGACGTAGGTGGCGTGATGCTCCTCACCAGGAAACCTACTCTCATGATAACAACATCGATCATCACAGCATACAGTACACTGCATCCTAAGACAGGTAAAGACACCTGCAATCCAAAAGTAGCGATGAATGCATTGCAGCAAGAAATTACATCAAAGAAACTACTAGACTTAAAACAGACAGCGCTTACCAATTTAAAACTTTATAAAAGCAAATGAAGGTATATTTGGGTTACATTGAACATTTACTTCCAGAGTGCATCAACAAGAGAGCGTGAAAACGGCAATAGAAATAAAACAGCAACAATAATTGCAATCGTGATGGATGTAGGTGATATCGTAATGCGAGACCTGAGCCGGTCGTGTGAGCAGGCACGTAGACAGCCTGCTCTAAATAATTGATTGATGGATGTAAAAAATAATGGAAACACGTAAGGCGAGCACAGTGCAGTTGTTTTAATGCGGTTGACGATACATGTGTTAATGTAGCCTTTTTATTGATTCCATATTTTTCCAGATAACTATAGATCGGGAAACTGTACAGCGGTTTTCCTGCTAATTAGAAATGTTTCAGTTAATTTAGATAATGGTGCCGATTCCCTTGTTCACAAACTAAACTAAATTTAAGTTCAGTGCATCTTTTTCTTTCTATTTCATTAAGAAAAGGACATAAGATAAATTATAGTTTAGTCCTGTCAAATTAATCAGCGTCTGTCACTACTCCATACAAGTTTAGACGTGATTAACAACTTGCCTACTAAAATTACGTCATTTTACGTCAAGCGCTGATTAATTTGACAGGACTAAACTAAAATGTATCTTCTGTCCTTTTCTTAATGAAATAGAAAGAAAAAGATGCACTGAACTTAAATTTAGTTTAGCTTGTGAACAAGGGAATCGGCACCAGTGGCTGTTTAATGAGATTCGCGCAGGAAACTGTGATAAAATGACTAATGGAAATATATCAAACCACCGAAGGATGTTATTTAACTAAACTAAACTTCTTTATTGTTTACTTTGAATGGAAAATCCTAGCTAATATTATAAATGCGAAAGTAGGTTTGTTTGTTTGTTGCGCTTTCACGCTAAAACGGCTGAATGGATTAAGATGAAATTTGGAGCATGGGTAGACCATGACCTGGGTTAGGACATAGGATACTTTTATCCCGGTAGTACGTTCCCGTGGGATAATTTCCGACCTCCACGCGGGCGACGCCGCGGGTAAAGCTAGTTAATTATAAAAACAGCTTTTTGTAGTATTCTGTTAACTCGCTTACATCCAGTCACTTTGCTATGACCCCGAAGTTAATAATGCAAACATTGAAATATGAAGTTATAGACCAAAACAACATCACCTTCACTGGACTACGAACAATCCGTGCATTTTGCGTCGGGGTCACCCACACCACACAACTTCAAACGATGCAAGTAAATGCTAAACACTTATAGATATTTTATCTCATAACTATCTGTAAATCATGGTTTTGTATGTTTAAAATAAAAGAACTGGTAAAAAGCTACAATTATTTATTTAAAAATCAATCAAAAGAAAAGTAGTTTCTTTCTTAACGCGTCACCCTGGATGTGAAAATGCATCAAGGGACACATTTTATACATAAGGACATAAGGGTTCCGTTGTAAACAAGGAACCCTTATAATAATAGTTTCGCCATGTCCGTCTGTCTGTATGTCTGTCCCCGCTGTAGCTCAGAGACGCTTAGTACTTGAAAGCTGTAATTTGGCATAGGTACACATATTAATCACGCCGACAAAGTGCTAAAATAGAATCTTGCGTTTGCGTAATATTAAGTTATTTATGGAGATGTGAAAAAAATCATGGCAGTAGTACATAATAATGAAAATAAAAGAAAAACTATCACAGCTAAGTAGGCTTTACAAGTTAACGAATAAATAGTCGACCAACTTAAATTTTCAGTTAGCGAATTGACCGTGATGTATATCAATGTATGGGAGAACATGTTTTTCAACTACTATCATAAGTTTGTTTTTGGGTTAAATTCATACCAAGTAATCCCAACTACGGAACCCTTCAATGTGCGTGGTTCGACACGCACTTGGCCGGTTTTAAATAATCATACAATTGTTCGCATTCAGGCAGTCAGTTTATATTAAAATTATCAGTTTATAGTCAGTCTCACTAAAAAAATACTCATTACAATACAGGCTATCACTTATCATCTCCATCACCTATCACTAGAGGGTTCTCGTCAGCCCCTGACAGCACCACCGTGTACTGGTTGCTGCTGTATTTCTTCATTTCTTGCTCAAACAGTATATTATTGATGGCCTGTTTGATCATACTCCGTGTTCTCTCATCATGTTTCCTCAATGAAACAGCTATGTAGTCTCCAAAGCTGTCACATTCATCTTTCTTCCTCGATAAATCTGACTTTCTTAATAACTTCAATGTTTCCAGTAGTCTGCTATCAAGAGAGTCATTTTCTTTCACTACTAATTTTCGTTTTAACGGTGGTCTGGTAAGCTTATATCTCTTTACCGGTGTCCGTTGTTTGGGGCGTTCCGGCCTTCTCTTCGGCTCGGGGCTGTTATTTCGCCCTACGATGCAGTATGTTTCTATGACAGGCTCCTGTTTGATCATGATCTCACTTTCTTCTGTGTGCTCGTTGTCGTCATCTTCATTTTCGGATGATTCATCTGATCTTCCGCTTGTTGTTTGAGGATGTGTGTACGATTCGTCGTTTGCCGTTCCCTGCGGAGATAAAGACGTGTTTAATTTTTGTATAATAATATTTATTCTCTTGCATGGGTATTTATTAGTTTGGCAAGAGGTTTGTGCCTTTTAGAGCTTTGATATAAATGTATCTATATCTATTCCGACCTGCATGATTGCTACAACCCCGACCATAGCAGTCGTTAGCGACAGGACGTAATGTTATTAGTTGATATCGGTGACTCGACTCAATGTGACCGTCCAAATCGCAAACAATGAAGTCACTCCCTAATTTGAATACAGGAAGAGCCCCCAACCTTGACATCGACCAGGAAACATGCTCGTTACAAACAAATATCGATGTATTATTAATTAATTTACTCAAGCTCATGTTTGATTGACCTATATTTTGCGATGAGGTCACTATCGGCAAATCGAATTATTTCAACAATTGTTTAGCCGCATATCGCTACGCTGCGGTAATTAATGCAGAAAAACAAGATAAATAATGGTAAATTATTATATATTTTGCTACAAGCTACTAAATAATAAAATAAGTGTGTATAGCCCTTGTTGTTTCAATATTGATAAAGTAAGCTGAAAATTAGAATTGGCGTTTTCTGATTAATTTTAACTACCTATAGTTTAGAAAATAATGATGTAATAGTATGTAATTGAGGTGTGTTAAATTACAGCTGTTTAAACATACCTGGCCCAACACAGCAACGTCATAAGGCTCTTACACATAAACACGATACGACGTCGCGTCGACACGCGCGCCACTATCAGCAGGCTTAGCATGACACTCACTATTTCTTCGATGAATAGACACGGCTCTTTCTATACAAAGTGATATTTCTTTTCTCCATTTTTGACATTTCACCGTAGAAATCCTTCTACAATCTGTCATTTTGTCTTTCGTTTCTAACGATGTTTGTCTAGGTCCTTTTTTATGTAGAAGGGTTTCTACGGTGGGATGTCAAAAAAGGAGAAACGAAATGTCACTTTGTATAGACAGAGCCGTGTATATTCTTCGAAGAAATAGAAAGCGTCATGCTAAGCCTGCAGCGAGACATCAGAGCCAGCATGACATAATCTCAGCCTGAAGAGAGAAGTCTCGCTGATAGTGGCGCGTGTGTTGGATCACGGACGTCGTGTCGTGTTATGTGTAAGAGCCCAAAGAGTTAAACCATCTAGTGAGTTGATACAACTATTAAGGATAAAAGTGAAACATCTAAGTAATAAAATGAATATATCCATGCTTCAGCAATGAAGTTTTCAGCGCTCATTTATATTTTATTTTCATAACTCTCAGCTTTCAGCAATCAGTACTGATACGGATAATATATCACGTTTTGACGTAAATCTGAATAAATATTTAAGATTTGTAACGGCAAATTCCATTTTCGCCACTGATAATATTGGGATCATGATATTTAGATAGTGTTTACTTCCCTTTGATAAAACGTGATGGTTCATACGTTCATAGTCTAAAATATTGCTATTTAACTAAATGACAGTATTACTCGTATGTATGACTGTATGAGTATTATATTACTGTTATGTTCTGTGTAATATTCCTAAGTGTTGTTTGTTTGTATGGCGTGACATTTATCAAGATTGTCTACTTTGACAGAGAAAGGCATTACAGTTAGAGGTTATTAATAAACTTTTTGGTACCATTGGCGATTTACACTGAAATTTCGAGAAAGTTTGTGCTTTGTGCTAAATTATGAAGAAACATTGATCTGATATCTGCATCGTTTTATCCGTTTTTCAATCCTAATAATTAAGAAAACGAAATAGCTTTGATATTCAATTACTTATTTATTTAAGATCGTCAATTATAATAAAACTTAAAGCTGCTATAGTTAGTATTATAATGTTTAGTTGAAATACTTCGATACCGCCAATTGTGATGCCCTTGTGTTTTGCAATAAATAAGTAAACTATTTCCGTATTTAATTTTGTTACGTGATAAGCAGGGTCTTGGTGATTAATTGTCGTAAGTGTGGCATTGCCAGGCTTGGCTGTTGGCTATAATTGTCGACAGCTGCAGGATCGATCGATCAGGTTAAGCTACGCTTGCCGCGATTGGTCCGTGGATGGTGACCATGTTTACATACCAAGACCCCTCCGTGCCTAGGAAAGTACTTTAAGCTGTTGGTCCCGGATCTCATTCGTGAATCTTTGACAGTTATTACGGGCCGTGGGTTGTGGAGGTCTGATAGGCAGTCGCTCCATGTAAAATACCGGTATTCAGCTGCATCTGAATAGACTGGAAGCTGACCCCAACATGTTGGAAAAAGACTAGGCCGATGATGACTGGTTTAAAAATGTGTGTAATTGTACTCTGATGTGCGCCCTACTGTAGACACGTGGACAAATAAGAAATCTAAAAAAAAATCGTTATATAATTGAGTGATGCAATTTTTTTGTTAGTGTATTTTCTATCTATGTTTAAATAAGACAGTGATATAATTATCAGTGTCTAGTTATAATGTATTATTATTAAATGATGAAATTACGCACAAAGTTACAGCGGGGCTCGTAGTGACAATAACGATTAATTACACTTTGTTGACAACTGAAACTATTTCCGGGTTATGTGTGATATAAAATAATCTTTTAATTTAGGCTTTTTCTATTCCTTTCTGTTAGGGCCTTCTTATTCTTTGAATTTAATGGATGTCTGAATAATCACCACCCTTCTGTTGTTACTACAAAACATCCAACAGATTCCATGCTACATTAATTTATTACAACTAGACGTTAAATTCTTACAAGAATCAATTTATGACAATGTAAAAAACAATCCGCAAAGTAAATAGGTATAAATAAGCCAGTAAATAGTTGGCAACGGTCAGACTCAATGGAGGTGAAGACCACACTGACCGATTTTTAAGATAAATGGCCGAAAGCCTGTCCTGACCACTTCTTTATAATGATTTACCTTATGGCCTAAGTATATTCAGATAAGTATTTGGCCTTGAAGTTGACAGCAATTTAAATTACAATGTTCGTATCACTAAATTAATGTCAGTATAAAAAGTGTACTATATTTTTGTAAGTAGTACTGTATTTTTGTAAGTTTCTGGTTTAGAATTGGCCATTTGTGAGTATAGTATACCCAACAGACTAACTTCGTGTAATTGACCGAAACATGTAGTTGTCATGGATAGAGAAGCACCCTGTAGGTATTCCTGCTAATAACTCCTCTTACTTTGTTAAATATAATTGCGCTAGGGGTTCGCATAAATAGGGCAAGGGTGGGGACCGAATCATAATCTCTGGCGGTTGTAATCGTTGTTCGCGCTTGAACCGCTGGGCTACGCTCGCTATAAATTCGAAACATAACTACAGATCATACAACCAACAAAAACTTAAGTACCTATTTTTTTTCCGATGTAACACAATTATGTTAAACTAGATACAGTCAAACGCACGTCCATAGTAACAACTTGTTTATTGACAGCGTCTTTATTATGTAGCAGTAAGGGCGGTTTTCTTTATTTAATTTTTTTTATTGTGTATGGTAGAGAGCAGTGGTGGCCCAGTGGTAACGGCCCCGACTTACGAGTCTTGGGTTCGAAACCATGCTGCTGTTTTGTGTAAATAGTTTCATCACCAGTGCTCTCAACACGGTGAAGGAAAACATCGTGAGGAAACCAGCATGGCCTAGAACCAAAAATTCGAACACATGTGACATTTACCAACCCGCACTGGGCCCGCGTGGTAGATTACAGCCCACTCCCTCACACAGAGAGGAGGCCTGTGTCCCAGCAGTGGGAACATTATAGGCTGATTATGCTTAGGGGCGATTTTCGTTGTTCAAAATAATGTTACTGCTGCCTACGCGCGACGGCGTCAGCGGCCGAACTTTTTCTTAGAAATAACTTCCAATGTTTATAGATTAGTACCTAGGGACTTATTTCTAAGTAAGGTTCGGTTCCCTTCAATTACGCTAATATGATTTTAAAAATACATGAATTAGCAATAACCTCAACAGTGGCGTCCGCCGAAGAGTTCGAATCCAAGTGATTCGGCAAGAATCGCAAATAAGGATACAGGAACCAAGTCGAGCGGCCTCCGTTACGAATCTTGCCCTTCTCGCGCCGATGCGAAGCGAATATCGAATTCAACTTTTTACGTAAGTCTGTAATATCGCATTCGAATATCCTGGCCATTTCCGACCACGCTTCATATTTGGCTGTCTGCACCCGGTACAGTCCATTCGTGCTGTCCCACAGTTCAGGCCTCTGCCTATACTCCTCCACCAAGCGTATCGACAAGTCCCCCGACCAATCCACGTCGGCCATCTTGCTTCTCAGTCGCGCACAATGTCAAGGTCGATAACGCACGACGCCGAGCGATCACACCGAACAAGCGCGGCAACTTATTGAAACGATTGTAATCTATTTTTAAATTTAAACGAGCGGCGAACACGAATTCGGCACACGTTCGCTCGTGCGCGTTGCGAGCGGGACTGCGGATGCACGGGGGAGCTCGGCCCGATTCGGTGTTGCTCGGGAGCGCTCGGATGTGCTCGGGTGTGTACGCCCGCTCGCTTCGCTGCGTGCAGGATCGAGCGGCTCGCTCTGTGTGGAGGGCTACCGTCAACGATACATAACTATGTAAATAACGCTCGGTACGTAACTATACTAACTATACGCCCACGTAGCACCATGACCGTTTTAACCTGTTCTATTTACTTTAGAAGTAAGGAGTGTTACGTTAGCCATATTGGTGTAGGTGCTAGTGTAGAGGTCCTAAATTTGATGGCCGGGCTCACGAACAAAGGCTCGCCATAAAATATGGTTATTTGTTTCAATGGGAGGGTGGTAGCTAGCCAGGCAGAAACGATCCGTACTGTACGATGTTGACGCAGTTTGGGGTGCCTTTTTGTAGTTAAGAGAACAAATAAAAAATATTTTACTAACGACTTTCATCGATTTAAGTATACCATTATAATATTACGGTCGCCAGCCTCATTTTTGGGGTTCCGTAATAAACACAAAGAACCCTTATTGTCCGTCTGTCTGGCTGTCCCCGCTGTAGCTCAGAGACACTTAATACTAGAAAGTTGTAATTTAGCATACCTAGGTATATTAATCACACCCACAAAGTGGTAAAATAAAATCTTGAAAAAAAAAATGTTTTTAGGGTACGTAAGGTGGGGTGATCACTTTAGGGTACGTAAGGTGGGGTGATCACTTTAGGGTACGTAAGGTGGGGTGATCACTTTAGGGTACGTAAGGTGGGGTGATCACTTTAGGGTACGTAAGGTGGGGTGATCACTTTAGGGTACGTAAGGTGGGGTGATCACTTTTTTCTCGTCTATTCCATGTTGTGGCGTATCTTTGGACAGGCCAATAGGCATTCAAAAATATTGTGGGTTTGTGAACAACATTTTTCGATTCAAGGATCCGTTTGCGTAATATTAAGCTGTGTCCCCCACCTGCTGGCTAAATTTGTTTATGGAGATGTGAAAAAAAATGATGGCAGTAGTAAATATAATGAAATTAAAAGGAAAACTATCACAGATAAGTAGGCTACACAAGTTAACGAGTAATACACGATACGACCAACATAAATTTGCAATTGGAGTTTTGAGCGTGACGTATATCGATGTATGGGAAAACATCTTTTTTAACTACAATGTTAAGTTTATTTTTTTTTATAAATTCATGCCAACTACGGAACCCTTCATTGTGCGTGGTCCGACACGCCTTTGGCCGGTTTTTTTTAATCAAACCAGAAAGCCTTAATAATTAAGTTATTGAAGGCAGTTTATAGTCATTATTGACTAATTGCCGAAATTACCTTCTCATTAAAAAAAATCATTATTAACATTATTTTCATTAAAAAAAATCTATGGTGTTATTACGCCATAGATTTTTGAAATGAAAATAATGAAAATGGTTATTGGAACCTACATACATAACTCTCTCTTACATAACTAACTGTATAGGTTCACTCACTAATTGCAAGAGCAGAAATTGAACCCGTGATCCGTGGCGCTGAAGCCGTTTACTCAGTCACTGCGCCAATGGGGCTACCATTATGCCCTACTAGTGCGCTTGGGCGAGTAAACCCTACTTTTCTAATTCTACCCTCTGCTTGGTTTTACGAGCGGCGTCCGCAGCGGTAGGACGGAGCAGCTCTCTGTCGCCGACCCCTCGTAACATTTACTACAATAGTTGATCTCCGTTTTACAATTTAAAACAAAACTCCCAAATAAACCCTCAGTACTTTTGTAACAAAGACACGTCTATAAAACTTGGTCCTTTTAGGAAGACCTATTACCGTGCGATCAATCTTTAAGTTGGGAGTTCTGATTATGTAGGTTGTCGGTGGCTGGTGTAAGTTGAGCTCTGGCGGTGCTCACTAGTAGTTGAGGGCACAGGAGGCCTGCTTGTTGGGAGGGTCAAGAGGGCTGGTCGTGTAGTTCCATTGAGCGGAGAGGTGGCTGAGTGGGGGAGGGAGAGTTCTCCTCTCATAGCGTTTATTCTGTTGTCGGAGGGCAGGTCGTGATTAAATTAATGAAATTCTATTTTCTCCGAGGACACTGTTAATTTTATAGTTATTTATGTTTGCGCATAAATCCTGTTTACTTTGTGTGTAATTAAATGCAAGTACTGCTCGATCATCGTTTTATCTAACCAGATAAAACGATGATCGAGCAGTACTTGCATTTAATTGCATTTAGGATAACCATCCTCTGGGGTTGTTATTCGATTAGATACTGGTTACTAATTCAATTATTAGTCGTTCATTCACTACTGATACTTACGAACCGTTTTGTGTCGTGCGAAGAGGTGCATGATCAATATCTAGCTTGTACCTATGTAGGAATATATATTTTCGAGAAATCTTTCGTTTTTTAGGGTTTAGTCTCGCCATGTCCGTCTGTCTGTCTGTCTGTCCACGCTGTAGCCTCAGAGGCGCTTAGTACTAGAAAGCTGTGATTTGGCATAGGTAATAAAGTGGTAAAAGAAAATCTTGAAAAAAATTGTTCAAAAATATTGCGGATCTTTGTAAACCATTTTTCGATTCAAGGATTCCTTTCCGTAATATTAAGCTTTTCTTCCGTAATATTAATTAAAAGGAAAACTATCACAGCTAAGTAGGCTTTAAAGTTAACGAGTAATAGTCGACCAACTTATATTTGCAGTTGGAGAATTGACCGTGACGTATATCGATGTATATGAGAACATGTTTTTCAACTACAATGTCAAGTTTGTTTTTGGGATAAAATCATCCCAAGTAATCCCAAATACAGAACCCTTAATTGTGCGTGGTCCGACACACACTTGGCAGGTATTTTTTATACTAGATTGAAAAGTACGCCGCCGCCGTGGTTACGGCATTAAATCCGCCTCTGTATATTTGTGGGCTTAAAGTATTAAATAAATAATAGTCAAACAATTACTGGGCCGTTTTCTTATACCAAATGAAGTGACTAAATATAAATGATATTAGACTTTCTTTGACGTATCCTATAATTCTAAACAAAGAACTCCGTGGAAAAACGTGGAACTACAAAAAAAAAAACACAAGCCATAAAAATCTAATCAAACAAAACACAAATCACAAGTCACGCAGAAAAATATTTATAACACAACCTTAATCTATATTATACAGGCAGTTGAAAAATCTATTTCTTTTCATTTTACGTCGCTGCACCGACAAGCGACGCGCGACGCGTAGGGGCCGCCGGGGAGCTCCGGGAGTGAAACAGCGCCGCTGCGGATTTCCGAACCATTGTCCAAAACTGTCGTAACTTAAAAACAATATGGGAGAGAAACGAAAGATTATGCCAAATACGTAGTGCTGGGATAGAATGTCGATATTTTCTGGTGAAGTATCGATTGCTCTTTGTTGATTTATTTCTACAGCATGAACGAATAGTTTTATAAGTCTATCAGTACTGTCTGTTATCAAACTTGGACAGACTGCGAATCCAAATTCTGTTGCCTATATACAGGTACACAATTAATTAGTCCCTTGTCGCTCTGCTGGCCACTGGGGAATAAAGGGAAAGCCTATATACAGTAACATATGAACATACATGTCGTGGCAATCTGTCACTGGAGTGGACATTGTCCACAGGTGTGACATGGCGCAGGTGCACCGAAACGAGGGGTTTCTAATATTTACATAATTTGTTATACAACAACCAACTAATTTAGTTAATAGGCCCGCAGCACGAAACGTGGCATTGTTCCTCTGTTTCATGGGAATGTGGTTGTAAATTATTTTGTGATTGTTGGACATTCCTGTGGTTGTAGGGTCTCTCAGATGAGAGATGTGTGGTTTTTAGCCTTTAGTTACTATTCGACCAAAATCTTATGACATTTTAGTACATATTCGCAGAATTGTACAGGCTCTCCAATTCAAAAACCAGCGCGGTAACATCACAGGCCAGTTCTAAGAAGGGACTACACGTAACTATCCTAACAAACCTACATATTTGTACATACATGAGGCCTATATTGATTTTGGTCTTATCTTCTACAGATTATGTCCTAAGCTTTTTACAAGGGATTTCTCAAGAGATACGCAAGTTTAATGTCTGCTTCGGGGCATTAGAGGCTGACATGGTTCCACGGTTAACGCCTCCTACACAAACAAGATTTTAGTGCGTGGATTAGATGTTGACTTCTGTTTCGTTACATTCTTATACGTATAATATTCCTGTATATAACCATGTATAGGAATAACGAAGACCCTATGGTCTTCGTTATCAGTGTTGAAATAGTTTGTTAGGTTCCCAAATTTGAATGCTACTTAGATCACTAGGCCATAAAGTTTAAGCTGACCCCAACCTATGCACTTGCATTTATTTTGAAGAAGGCAGTCTTTAGCACGATTCGTTGGGAAATGGAATTAGCAGTGTTAAATTGAGTATGAAAGAACACTTTCTTAAAAGGTCTTAATTTATCATAACTTTTTCCTATTTTTTCAACAATATCGATAACACCCGGTCTGCGTATCGACAGCTGAACGACCCAGGATGCACGACTTATCATGAAGCCAGAGATTATTCGATGGGGCTCGATCCCTGCCTATCTCCGCTCCCAGCCAACAATGAGACGCATTTGTGACGTAAAATTTACGAGCCTCTTTTACGAGTGCAGAATAGGTGGGACCATTTTACGACCCACCCTGTATAATAAGGGAGCGCTGTAGTATACGCAAAATTTGGAGATAAACTAACGACTTTTGTTGTTGTTTTTAAGTTGTGATGCAACAAATGCATTAGAAATTACCATAATAACATTGTGTATTTGTGTAGTAATAAAATGCTAGTTTTATTGGTACATGTCAGTATAGCACACCCATGGATGTTGCAATGTAGTGAGCGTCGCTTGCATACATAGTAACAAATTCACTGCTTTGTCCTAATTTCTTTCCGATGTCACTTGGCATCGCTTTGTTTGAAGTATTTGTCGGCTCATTAGTTATCGAGTCAAATTGATGCTGTCATAATATATTATGTCAGCATAATATATATATAATTAAACTTGTGGTAACTTATAAGTTACCATAAGTTTAACATAACCAATATCCAGTTGTCACAAAACTACTCTCAAAGACTGATTTCGAAAGAAAGAAATCACTTATTTTCTTTTAAACATCATCATCTAAACGAAACAACAGAATTCCTTTGTTCCATTTCTCTACGCTTCTATTCTAGCATATACTATAAAAAACTAAATTATAGTAAGCGTAGTATAGAAGGCATTCGATAAGACCAAGTATTACATTGCCAGCGCCGATGGGGGCTCGGCAGTAAGGTTATTACGTCAATTGTTGGCTGACGGGAGCCGCTCGTTTGGGAGCATTTGTTTATTACAGCAATGTTATATATGGCAATGGCGTGAGTGATGAATTTGTATGGTTGCAGGATGAATCTTGTGGATAGCGCTACTGAAGAATATTATGAGTACGGTGAATGTAACTAGTAAAGTTTCATTGCATACCAGAGGGTGGTCGGTGGCGGTCGTCCCCAACGACCAACCCACCAATGATGCAATGTCTTTGTTAATTTCAACTTTGATTTATATTAAGTTACTGTTCTGTTAGTCTGCAACATAATATTGAGATTTGATTTGAGGGAGTTTAGTATCTAATTATCATTCAATAATGGTCTTGCTTTTGATTTATGTACAACAGTTCAACGAACATGATGTAGGACCTTAACAACAACTTTAGTAGCAATTTTCAACTGAACTCTAAGCTGGTCATAAAATATTAAATAACAAGCAGCTGATCCTCCATCCCCATCCTTCGCCATCAACGTCACTTATCAATCACAAATCCAGTTATTTACGACAACCATAAAACTGTACAAACAGCTCCTAATGTACATTAGCATTGTAGTAACAATACACTGCACGGGATCGAACACAATACCTCTCGGTAATAATATTTAATTATATGGTGTGGCAACACAAAGAGTTGGCGACTGGCAACCCTGTTGTGTTCCGCTTCGAATACTTTGTGTGTACATGGCTTTAGAGTTCTGTGGCCAGGAGATATGGGTTGTACACATATACCTACCTGCACATGTACTATGTATATGTTGCGTCGTGGAGCTACCGGTAATATTTAACAAATTTAATGGACCGTCTCTCGAAAATAAATAATAGCGAACTGTGTGATACGAAAGTGACAGACAATTACTTTACGCAACTATACACGATGATGATGATGGACAGACACTGAGTGTGTACCTAGTAAGATTTATCTTGAATTCAAAGCTTCTTCTTCTGCTTATTTGGGAAGACTTTTCAAAGAAACTAATATATATGTATAATTAATTTGTTATACATAGAATGAGGTTAATGCAAACGTGACAACTAATATGAATGGCTGCTAATCAACAGATAAGCAATCAATTGAACTGATTAGATTGTTGATCTACTGCTATACGCAATCTCTTTGATGTGTCGTAGCTAATTGTTCTCTTTATTTTATTTTAATAAAAATAAAATGCATACGGAACCATTTTACAATAGTGCTCACACACTTATATTAACAGTAGGTACATGGCACAGTACTTGTATGTTCGTGTATTTCGGTCGGTATTTGCATGCAGTTCCGTCGATGTACCCGCTATGTACCGTGTACTGTGTAGTGTATGTACCGTATATCTTATTGTTGTGTTTTCCTCACATAACTCACGGTTAAGTGGTGTGGAGAGATAAGAGTTTGTATTACGCCGCCGCGCCGGTTTATGAAGTGCTAATTAGATTTTTGTAAGAATTTACATTGTTAGGGATATGAACATGAACAACATAGGTACTGACGTCTCTCTTATCATCAATGAAAGGGTTTTTATTGTACTTAGATCAAAATATAGATAAAGATACTATTAATAGATAGAGGCACTATTAGAAGATACTATTAGAGATACTATTAGAAGATATTATTAATAGGTTCTTTCGCGAAAAAGAGGCACGGAAAGTAAGAAAAGAAATATTTTTTTTCTTGATGAAGGAACACTTTTGATGTTCGCTACATAACAGCAAGGTACAATCATGTGCCATGTACAGTTGATCACACTTCGACTTGAGCTGATCTAGCGTATGTAGTACGGAGTTTCAATACAATAATAGGCCAGCACATACTGGTTCTGTCGTTAATGTATCCGCGGTGTGCGCCGCATTGCCTGCAGTTGAAATTAGTGGAAATCAGCTACAATTCAGTTCAGAAAAGGCTAGGTAAAATAAGTACTAATTTCTTTCTTAACAACTAAATACAAGACGCCGAAGTAGGTACAATAAACGGCGGCTCAGCAGTGGTGGTCAGCAGACGACGCTTACAGACGTAATCCACTTAGCACCGCGTGTAAGGCGCGGATCAGACTGCACCCCGCGGCTTCCTTGCTTCATGAGTTTTGCGCATTTTAATGCGCCTTTATTATGCAAGTGTCGGGTTAAGTAAGCTCATTTAGAAGGTTAGTTTAATAAGTCTTCGTTGAAGTTGTTTGAAATGAAGATCTTGTTTACTAAATATAGATAGTTCTTCCTAGAAGTAAAAAACATTGGCAGGTAATTATGATATGGACAGTCGTTTGCCCAAAATAGGACGTGCTCTTACAGAGCACCGAAATTAAAAGAATCAAGAGAACAATATTACATCCCACCCCCTCTGAAGAGAACAAGAAGTGCAATACAAAAATACACATTTTACTTGTTATTTTGAATCGATATAGAGATCGCTGTTTTTAAAGGCCCAAGCTTTGATCAAAACTACAGTTAAAAAGTCCAAGCTAACCTTGAAATTTGTAACAAAAACCAACAGAAAGAGAGGTCATCTTTTTTACAGCCTCACTCTTCGCTCTCCAAGCTGTACCAGTTGGTAACAACAGTTTTTTCTCCAAACTAGATTGAATAACAATTTTTTGTCGGCCATTACTGTTGCTAAGTGAAGATGGCGGCGCGGTGTGTGAGGGAAAGGCGGGGCGCGCGCGCATCTTTGCAAAATATTGACTCATTCCTTTAGCGCACAAGAGTGCGCTAAAGGAATGAGTCAATATTTTGCTTTTTTTATTATTAAAAGAAGGAAACTCAGGAAAATATGACTGAAAGTAAGTACCTAATTCAACATCCTTTGTGGTCGAGCAATTGCAGTGGTCGTAAGATCATTTCAAATGATCCTATTGCCTTGCCTTTATTTTATTTTTTCCTATAGGCTCCTTCAAAAAGGCGCGACACGCGACGCGACACAAAGGCACCGCGTGTAGCACTACAAGCGGTGCCTTTGTGTCGCGTCGCGTGTCGCGCTTGTTTGTAAGAGTCTTTAAGCTCATAATGACAGAACCGCAAAACTCACATTTTCGAAACCACTGTCTACATTAATCAGAACTTGAATTCTACGGGAGCCTAATTTCGAAACCCGGGTTGTTACAGATATACCACAAACCTTTCAACCAATGAGAGTTATTTTCACGTCAGTCAAATCATACATACGAGTATAATGCAATTTTGAACGTCAAAATTTACAGAAAAATAGAAGTGATTCTAGATGCCCCTTCCAAAAGAGAGTTTCGTATGGAGAAGAATGGGCAAGAAACTCCACCGACTTCTTCTATTATATTTTTTTGATTAGTACCACATTATTTTGTAGAATAACCTTGAGCCACACAAACCTATAAGACTATTATAAACTTTTTGCACCACAACCGGACCTTGTTATATGTATTTCTTCTTTCAAACGTGACCTTAAACTAGGCCTAAAAATATGGCGAATTGAATTATTATTCTAAATGAATATGAATTAATTGCTACACTCATAGATAATTGAGGTGCGGAGTGTAGGCAGCCGGTCAAGCGTGAACTATTTTTGCAAAAGTGGTGCGTGAGTGAGGGTGAGGCGGAGGCCTAAAGGGCCTAGTCTCTGGGTAGGTACTTACTAACTAACGATAAAAAACCGCAAGTCGTCTTTAACAATCGGTTTGTATACGGCTAAGTGTGGTGGACATAGTCATAAAATGTTCCCTATATTTATGTATAACTTTTGAAACAATAAGGCTGGCTGGTATCAACAACTTAGGTTCGTTTTTATTAAAGCTAGGCTACACCTAATTGTAATAACTACGCAAATAAAAGCGCACTCCTGGATTTTGAACGCTCGGCTTAGCGCCGTGAGTAGAAAATCCAACGGTGCAATATTATTTAGGCATATGGTAGGTGTCGCCTAGTGTAACTGAAAACGGACATAAGCGTCCCAGTGCGTACTATCGTATGATACTACCATAAGGCCACACAAATATCTTTCTCTAAATAGGAATCGATCACAAGACCCTGTACACGAAAAGCCGACTTTTCTACTACTAAATCATTAGCGTGTTTACTCTAATGGCCATATTGTGTAAACTACATATTACAGCTTTATTTCGGTATCGTAACTGCAATTCTTGGAAAAAATCTAGTTTACTTCAAAATTAGCTTACCACCATAGTGAACAACTTTCTCCATGGGACTAGCATCGTAATCGAGAAAAATATTAACTGTCCCATACAAAACTTCAATACCTACTCGACCCTAATGTATGGTACGGCTGATTATTTTAGCCTTAAATTTGGCCACACCTTTCTGATACACGCTGTATATTACAGGTAATTTATAAGACAGTGCGTGAATCTGCTAAATAATACATTTCCCTGACAGTACTTACGACACGACGGAATCACTGTAAAGCATATTAAATTACAAATATTTGTTAAGTTGTTGACTATAGTTGTAAGTACATCTCTGCCTAACCCTTCGGAGATTACAAGCGTCATCTTATGTTATTTAAGTTGTTTGTTATGTGCGGGTATCGAACTCGCGACCTGAACAGCAGAAACTAATGACTCATCCACTGCTCAAACCGAGCTGTCTCATATTTTTTTTGCATAGAAACAAAATAATAATTCTTAGAATCAGACGAGTTTTGCTACTATAATAATAATTAGCGTTACCTCTGTAATTATTATATTTATATCACTCATAAATGACACAACCTTTTCAGGGCTATTGTAAAAGCAGCTGTCGATAGCTGCTGCCCGCGGCTTCGCCCGCGTGGCTTTTTCTAAAAATAGCCTACGTTACTCCTTATAAAATCAGCTATCAGCCAGTGAAAGTCCCTTCAAAATCAGTCCAGTCGTTTCGGAGATTAGCCGGATCAAACAGACAGACAGACCGACAATTAAAATAATGTTTTTTTGTTATAAGTATCATATATACTTTTATATGCATCTAATAAAAGTTGTTATTTTGGCATTACAAACAGACACATCAATTTTATTTTTTTATATAGATTATATATTAATAAAAATAAATAAAATTTCTAAAATATATAATATATGTTACTCCTTATTACATCAGCTATCTGCCAGTGAAAGTCCCGTCAAAATCGGTCCAGCCGTTTCAGAAATTAGCCGGAACAAACAGACAGACAAAAATTGCAAAACAAAAATGTTGGTGTATGTACCGTGTATACATCAATATGCATTTAGTAAAAAGCGGTTATTTTAATATCACAAACAGACACTCCAATTTTATTTATCTGTATCTGAATAGACACAGCTTTTCTATACAAAGTGACATTTCGTTTCTCCATTTTTGAAATCGCAACGTAGAAATCCTTCTACAATCTGTCATTTTGTCTTTCGTTTCAAACGATCTTTGTCTAGGTCTTTTTTTATGTAAACTATTTTAACAGAAAGTTCTATAGCTAAAGTCTATACCAAACTGTCAAAATCACACTGACAACTGACAGTTGTCTAAGGCAGTGAAGACAATTTGCATTTTTCTACTCGACGGCCACAATATACGGTTACCAACAAAATGATAATTTTACAGGAGAGCGTCTTGAACGTAAAACTGTAATAATAGAAGAACAAAGCTATCTTCTCCTATTTATCATTATTTAGGTATTATTATTTAGGTATCATTATTAAGGTATTACCAAGGAAATGGTTAAGGCCTATATTACTGTAATATTTTTTGTTCCAAAATACGGAACTTCGACACCGAGAAAAAATGTTGTAAAGTCTGTTTTTTAATCTCGGAGACTAATTTGACAGGTGCAAAAGTAAACCAAAAACCAAACAACAATAATTTGAAATATCAAAATAGTCTCTGAGACTTTGAGACTTTGTCCCTATGACAAAACAAAGAATTCTGAGTCGAAATATGTAAAAGTGTGAATTTCGTAAAAAGTGCAGTTGACTCTTTCTACTTTGCTGTCGTCGTACTGTCTACACGGAACGTCACTTTTGTCTACTCTTCCGTCGACAAAACGGTGCTCGTACTAAGTCTGCAGGAACATTTTTAAGACTTTTGTAAGGAAATAACAAGTCAAAATCAAAAGTCATTTATTCAAATTAGGCTGAGAATATTATACATAAGACAGTCTCCCAAAACTTGTTCCCAAAGCTCCTTGTCCCAAAGCTTATTCTATACAATAGTATGCAAAATAATTTACACTTCGCGCATCACAAAACAGTAATTTTTTAGCCGTCTGTCAGCTAGCACACCACTATACCAACAAACAAAAAAAACAATAACACCGAAAACTATACTCAAGCAGAAATAAAAACGTAAACAGAACTAAATACCTAAATAAAAGCCTCCAGGCATAAAGGGCGTGCCCGCTTTCATATAGCTATAGCCGTAACTCAGTCACAAATGATAAACTAGGACCATCTAAAATAAATAAACAGTTAATTACTAATAACAAAGCAAAACCATGGACAGCAAGACGACCAGTCACCACAAGCAGCACCCGTTCACGAGCATAACGCAAAAATCAGCCATTATCCCCCTCGCCATATTTGAGGGAAGGAGACAACCCGACCCCCGACGCTACCGCAAGCAGTGACATCTGACGAACTTGCTGCCGGTTGCTCCAGTAAGAATGATATAATCAATTATCGAGGTCGCTACTCACTAGCTAACCACATATTGCAATACAACTCACAACTTACAACTCAACATTGCAATACAGTAAACAGATTGATTGATTCATAATTTTATGGTTACCTATTGTCGTGTCGCTTATCAATAATTAGACTTAATTAATGAATGCAGGTCGTATGTTAATTGAAGAAGATTGAAGTCTTGTGGTGCAAGTGAACCGAGTCTATGGCAGTCCACTGCTGAACATATGTCTAAGTTGCGCCCATGGAATTAGTATGTACTATACATATGTATGTACTATACTATGTATAGCCATAATGCCAGCTGTCCGAAAAAAGAAGGAAATCGCCATTTTTTGTTCTTGAAAAGACACTAGTTAAAATAAAACCTACTAATCTATCAGCCTCTCTATTGTCCCAGAGCAACCAGTGTGTCGTTGACTCAAGGCATCGTAAACACAGAAAGTATAGATTACAGAATTCAAACCATGAATTCCAGGTTCCCTTATGATTTTTTCCTTAGTCATGAATGGTATCCAAGAGTAGAAAACTTTGAACATATCGACGTAGACTGACATTGGAGAAGTCACATTAGTCCTTAGCAGGCTTTGAACATGCAACCCGGTACTTAGGATTAGGAAGCGGGTCCAGGTAAAAAATGTGATACCGTCATTTATTTCTTTGTCCAATATTAACTCACGTAAGTGTCGGCTTTGTTCTAAGAGCAAATTATGGTACGTTTCCATGTTAGCCGACTTCAAATAACTGAGTCATGTTACGTGCAATTATATCTGTTGCATGCAATAATTTCCGTTATTCTAGGAATGCAACTGTGATGTCAGATGTGCAACGGCACCCTTGAAAAAACACTCAAGGCCATTTTTAATTTGAAAGGAAAAAATGCAGTTCTTGCATTTAGGTTTTTAAAACTTTTAAATAAACGCATTAATGTTTGCGATTACTGAGTTTTAAGCATTCAAATTTTATGAATCAAAATGGAACCGGGAACCTAAATCCCCTCAACTTTACCTAATAAACAACAACGTTATCTTTACTTGTTCAGAGCAGCGCAGAGGGACAATCTGCGGGCCAGCATGTTACCCCCGACCGCTAAAGCCCAGCGCTCCCTCTCAATATCGCCTTTAAGACCATCGGCAATTAAATGTTTCTTTACATTGTTTTTGTATTTTTTTACGTCAGTAGTAACTGTTGTATTTATTTGTTCTATGTATTTAACAGTTTCTGTACACATACAAAAAGACAAGAAGAAAGGAACTGAAAAGTACATATAAAGTTATAATATTATTTTAGTAGGTAATAAGTCGCCGTGCCAGTTGCATACAGAATCGTTTATTTAGATAATCAAATTTCAAGATGGTTATTAACATTAACTAAATTAAATTAAAACTAAGTTAAACCCAAAAAAGTCCCTCGAAGCATTGTACCGAGGATGCTGGCGGCATTTCCTCGCTGAATTGTAATGCTGATGAGTACGTAGAGATTGTTACTAATTAAGCAAATTAACTGACTTTCGGTTTTGAGAGAAGATTAATCAGAATTATTGGTTTTACCACAGTACAATATTGTGTAGTATGAGCTTTGTAGGATTTCCGTTGGGCGTCTGTTTTTGCCAAAAGCGATAAAAGGGACGAGTGATGTGTCGAGGCAGGACATCTGCTGATACACCTTGCCGCCACCGTTATAGTAGTGTCTTTATAGTTGTGAAAGGTTTTTTTAATTCTACGAATGTCTGTTCTTGGGTTCAACATGTTTATACAATATGTCTGCCTGACAAACGTAATTAAGAATCTTGGCATCGACCAAAGTCTCCGACATTACCGAGTATTGTTTAATATAATATTACCTATACGGACCATTTCTTGGAATAAATCTAATTTTAATATTTTTTTAAAGCAGGAAAGGTCGGCTTTCCAGATTCACACCTCAAAGCAAAGCAAAGACTTATATAAAATAAACAACGCCTATGGACATCGCAAATACTAGAGAAATCACAGAAGCGTTGCCATCCGAAGGACAAAGTTAAAATATCTCATGTACCTGTAATAAGGTACATCACCCTTAAAACCTTGACAACATAATACGTAGGTGAGGTGGCAGCTCGCCATCCGGTAAGGACCAAATCCGGGTCGACGAAGTCAGCACAAGTGTAGGGGTCCACTTGGGCCGATGCCTGCCGGGGTCGCGGGAAGGTACGGAAGGGTTACCGAGGCCCCTGGCAACACTGGCAACGGAAGGAACACGGGTGGGTTTTATTCAGTAAGAATCTGACACACTTTCTCGCTCCGCCCAGAGCTGGAGAAGTCATTTGATAATTTCCCACCCAAAAAAAAAAAAGGTGCGGAGGTACTAGTTAGGTAGCAGTTCCCGGACGAGCTGCACAATGAGCTCTTCTACTACTTACTGCTTGTTCAGACAATAAACATTTCCTGCCGACCTCTCTGCTATCCTCACCACGCTGCCTATCCTTAGCCGACACGTGTCTAACCATTCTCGTTAGTTTGCAACATCATAGTAAGGTACCAGTGTAACCACGTCATAGAATGACTTGGAAATAGCCCAGTTTTACCCTGTTACTCACAAACCAGCCCAGATGGTCAACGTAACAAGTTTTCCTGTAACGTCTTGATATCGTTGCTACTTATCTACGTCATTATTAACGTAGGTGTGTCTACCGTGTGATAGCCTCCTTTGGCCGAATTTTCGAATTAATATTTTAATATGCGTCATCTTAAAGCTGTTAACGTATTTGGTAGATGAACAGGTTATTAAAAAGTATCAAAAACATAACAAAATTAAGATCCTTGAGCTTGAGAGTGACGATAGATATACGTCGGTTAGTTAGTGACATTTCGACTTTGGAGAGGTAGGGAAAGAAATCATGAACGAATTGATTTAAAGATGATATGTAAAAGGGGGTGACTACACTGAGTTGACGGCTAAAAGAGATTAATGTTAAAAGAAGAAATGCTGCGCCGTTCCTAAACTTCGGCAGAAGGGTGATAAACATTGTTGTCAGAAAAAAATACATTAAAATATGACAGATACTAAAAGTCACAATCTTACAATTTATGTATTACAACAATCTGATCCTAAGGGTGATGATGAGCTATTTTATGAAAGCTCGTTCCAAGAACCGTCGTCGTCAAAACACAAGTCTAAATTCGGAAGTATTGCTTGACCAAAACTTCGAAATTAAGTTTTCTGTCTGTGTAATTGAGTTTAGATCAGATATGACATTTAGAATATCTCAACTCATTTATTGGATGACCACATGACGGATGGACACATTTTTAGGGTTCCGTAGTAAACAAGGAACCCTTATAGTTTCGCCATGTCCGTCTGTCTGTCTGTCTGTCCCCGCTGTAGCTCAGAGACGTATTGCATTGCTATTGCTATTAGCATTAATAGGTATTAATAGGTATATTAATCACGCCGACAAAGTCGATAGGCCTATCGTTGGATAGGCCGTTCAAAATTATTGCGGGTCTGTGAAGACCACTTTTCGATTCAAGGATCCGCTTGCGTAATATTAAGCATTAAAGTGCTAATTTTTGTTAGAGAAGTCATGGCAGAAAAATCATGGCAGTAGTACATAAAATGAAATTAAAAGGAACTCTATCACAGATAAGTAGGCTTTACAAGTTAACGAGTAATAGTCGATCAACTTAAATTTGCAGTTGGAGAATAAACCGTGGCATATTTCGATGTATGGGAGAACATGTTTTTCAACTACAATGATAAGTTTGTTTTTGGGATAAATTGATCTCAACTTTGCAACTACGGAACGGTTTTTTTAACACAAATTTGATGGCCTTCAGAAACGGCTTTATTCCTGTTAGTGTGTATCAATACAAATACATTATAAACACACATTAATATAATGTAAATAGTTGAATGCAATAGTAATACATGATAATGAAACATTCGTGACCTCTGGCAGCTCGCGCCAGACGTAGATAAGCAGGCACGCTTCAGAAAGTATACTGCAATTATTCTTAGGACATTAACATAATGAGACGGCAAAGTCCACTGTAGAATATTAGACAACTATATAATTAGACCGATACATTGAAAGCTTATGATAAAAATACCATGGCTGTATATATATGTATATACAGCCATGTATGTGTATTGTGGTCACGGTATTATTTATTTATATGTAGGTACTTTATTGTACACCAGCAAAATACATAACAAAAAATAAATTAAATACTACAAAACATTCAAAGGGTGGCCTTATGTTATTGTTTTCATATTTGAGCATGTTGTCTTGCATATCTCATAGCCCGATTTTAAAGACACTGGGGTAACTTTTACCTTATAATTTGGTGACCAATTAATGTTTTGAAGAAAAAAGAGAATTACAACACATCCTGAAATCCCAAAAAAATAAAAAATACCAAAAATACTTGTGGAATTCCCCAAGCCCTGTCCTGATTAAGAAATATAAGTAGCTATACTTTCACGAAAACACGTGTAAATAAACTGTTAACAGAATAAAACGAATGGCGACATATTGAACGATATGATATGAAATGTGATCGAATGGGTCGTTCCGGGCTAAGTGGCGCAGGCGCACACCCTCTTCGCCTCACCGACCGGTCTGATTGCATCAGCTGCGTCACACATCCGCATCAGAGAGTTTATCCACGTGCTAATATGTCATCATGATATTATAAAATAAGTTCTTGGAGATTCGCACATGGCATTCGACTTAGAAGGCTGATACTATGACGTTATATTCCTATCAAATTGGTGTAGCAAGAGCGTTACTGGTGAGCCAGAAATGTGTCAAACAGTATTTTCAAAAGGAACCTCCTGAAAATGCGATTTACATACATAAAAAGTATCTAGGGATCAAGCACGTTTTTGCTAGTTAGTAAAAATCAAGTTTTTTAATTATATTTTTGTTATTCCTATTATTTTTTACATTTTAGTAATTTTCGTCATTTGAAAAAGGAAGTTTTTGAATTTCGGTGAAAAGATGTAAATCTTCTGTCAAGTCGTATTCCTATATAATCCTGCAACAGGTTTGAAGCTAAATAAGTAAAATTTCGGCCATACTTCTGAGTGGAATCAATGCAAAATAAGCTTATTATTGAGAGAAGACGTCATTTGAGTCGAGAGGAAATTATCAGTGCCGTGGATGTTATGAATTTGGTGAATGTTGGAAGCTGGTTCTCGGGAACGTGCCGTGGCAACCGCTCTGGGCTCTACGTTACTGCATCACTGACGGCGTGGCAGAGTGACATGGAGGGCGAGCTCGCATCACACACGCAGAAAAGGCACAAATAAATTACTGCTCGACGAAATCATACAATGACCGCGGTGATGTTAGTTACGAGGCATCATAGTTCTTCAAGGATGTTAATAAGCGATCAAACTATAAGAAATCGCTTGCAAGAAGTCAGTCTCAGGCCGCTAAGTGTACCACATATTAAGCCCCGCAATCGCAGAGCCCGTTTACAATGGGCTCGTGAACACAGAAATTGGGCAGAAGAAGAGTGGCGTTTTGTATGTTTTTCTGACGAATCTTGCTTTAGTATAAGGCCAGGCGTATGAGGCTAGACGTACACGGTATCGAAGTACCCATGGATACCAGGAACGTTTAAAAACATGCCAGGAGGTACATGCATACAGTGGTCGAACAATAGGTATTTGGATCGGCAGAAGAACCAAACTGATTTAGATCAGAGGCAATCTTAATGCACAAATTTACGCTGAAACGATTGTATCAGATGTTGTCATTCCTTTTTGAACCCAATTTAATGATTCATTTCTTCTTATGCACCATAATGCACGTCCAGACACTGACCAGAGTCGTTGCAAACACACTTGCCGCAACTAACATCAACGTCCCACCATGGCCTGCTCAATCGCCAGACTTGAATGTCATTAAGCACGCATGAGATGTGCTTCAAAGAAGACCAAATATGAATGCCGTACACACACCAAAACATCTTTTTCGGCCGTTACAATGGACGAACTCATCATATTTGGATGAACTCATATTGAGTATGCCGAATCGCTGTGATTGTGTTATAGGCGTTAACGGCGGAAATACAGACCATTCACTGTTTATTTTAAGCAATAGAAACCTTTCCACACTTTTATTTTTATCGTTTTATCACATTTTAATGTCAGGATTAACTAAGGTGAAAAATAAGCATAAGAAAAAATTGCGTAGTCTTTATTAATGCAAAAGCAGAGAGTAATAATGTTGCACAAACCAAATGTTTTCGTATGTGTACGTAGACCATTTTATTTAATCAATCTAAAATTTAATTTTTTTCAGTAGGGCTACAAAATATATTTAAAAAATACCTTGATCCGTAGACACTTGTGATGTTTGTACTTCCGAGACTTGATAAGGAAAGTAACATTTTCATCAAGGCATGAAGTATTCTCGTAAACCGATGACTCCACAGAAGCAAGTTCCTGATAAGAAGTATGCTTCAATAGGTCATCACGGCTTAGCAGATTAGTAAGAATCTCGATCACTCTGTAACCCGTTTAATTGCATCAGCTACTAACACACCTACTTGCATGGTGAATAATGATCGGAAATACACGTGCTATGTGTCGTTGTGATATTTTTAGCGTGGGTTCAAAGGACATTTTTGGATAAGATAGCAACCGCTCCTTGTACCCACTGATAAACAGGTGTATGCACCTACTGATAATCTGGTGTAGATAAGGCAGTCTCAGCTGTCATTTGTAGACCATTGAAAGTCATTACGTATAGTCAGAAGCCAGAAAGTCTGACAACCAATCTTAACAAGTGGTATCGCTATCGTGTACCCAGTACCTTACTTGGTTGTTTAGGTCAGGTCAGGTCAGTCCCTCCAAAAGCACTGACTGGTATTCAGCTACATCCGGTTAGATTGGACATTGACCCCAGCGTAGTGAGGAAACAGCTAGGCAGATGATGATGAATGAACTGTATGGCATAGCTCCGGGTTCCACCCAAATCAGGGTCATTTAAACAGTGAACCGGTGTGTCACTAGGTCATCTTGAACCGACCGGTTAGTTGCATCAGAGCCTACGTAACATCCAGCCGTATTAATGTATGATAGAGGATAAACGGTCTGCCACGTGCAGGATGCACATTCACGCTATTTTTAGCTCACAGGGGGCCGAAACGTGAGTCTCAGTTTAAAACCAACTATGCACTTCCACTGTAACCAGATTTCTCCGTTAAATTAAATTGCCATGGTCTGGTGATTAAACTTGAAACTGAGCTCTGCCAAACGACCACGATTTAGTGATTGCTTTTACCTTTTTCACACAAATGGAGACCTTGGACAAGGAAATGTGTAAAGAGTTCCTTTACCAGGAACCGTACCGACCCTGGGCATGCTTAGTGATTTATATTAAGTACTCAATGGCGCCGATTCCCTTGTTCACAAACTAAACTAAATTTAAGTTCAGTGCATCTTTCTCTTTCTATTTCATTAAGATAAGGACAGAAGATAAATTTTAGTTTAGTCCTGTCAAATTAATCAGCGTTTGACGTAAATTGACGTAATTTTAGTAGGCAAGTTTTTAATCACGTCTAAACTTGTATGGAGTAGTGACAGACGCTGATTAATTTGACAGGACTAAACTAAAATGTATCTTCTGTCCTTTTCTTAATGAAATAGAAAGAAAAAGATGCACTGAACTTAAATTTAGTTTAGTTTGTGAACAAGGGAATCGGCACCAATATCTCATTAATAAACTGAAGTTTTTTTTTTCAAACTTAAGTGATAATGTGTGGCTGTTTAAATCCTAAGGCGCCAACTCGTCCTGAGCAAACGTGGTGATCAATACTTGTGCCTCTCTACGCGAGAAGAGGCCTCAGCCCTGAAGTGGCACAATAATAAGCTGGTATTACGAGTATTATGTTTAAAAAAAAAAAACCTTAGTACACATAATTATAATTGTGTATTAACTCCGTGTGTGGAAGTTTAGCAGCTGTTTTTACATTTTGGACGGATAATTCAAAATCAGCAGATTTTTGTCCTCTGTATACCCGCCTAGCATGTTAAATTACATGCACATCGCTAACACCGCATATCCGCTATTTATTTGCTGTTGTCGATATTGTTTGGGCGCCGATGAGCGCGGTTTACAAAACAAACGTTCCTGCGTCCGCTGGGGAACATTCTCACGGAATACGTGCTTCGTGACGTCACTAACGATATGCTCTGTGTTGTTACTATGCTGAGCTGAATGAAGGAATGGATAATGGAAACATTTAGTGATTTTCACAGAATGGTGATTTCGGTATGTAAGCCTACTCGTATACCTGATTGAAAATGGTGAAGGGTGTAAATGTCAGAATCTGAATTTATTTATTTATTTGTAAGAATTTAGTTCTACTACACTACTGCAAGGGAATGAGAATGACTATCGTCATCATTCTCTTGCGTAGTGTTACGTGGTATTCCATCAGTCTGCCTGCGTATCCCAATATCCAATGTTGGGGTCGGCTGCCCGTCTAACCCTGCAGCTGTATACCAGTATTTTACATGAAGCGATTGCTTATTTGAATTCCACAACCCAATAACATGATACCCCTTGGTAAGACTTCAGGGCTTCCGACTACCGACGACTGTCAAATATCCACGAATGACAGCCGGGACCAACGACTTAACGTGCTTTCGAAGGCAGTGAGAGCTCTTGATATGTAATGGGTTGTCAGCCATCCACATACTAACCACAGCAACAGCAAGCGTAGCTTAACCTTCGATCGCCCCTGAGCGGCTGTTATTATTTAGCTTCGAGCCCCTCCGATGAGCCGATGGTATTATGTTAATAATATTTTGAATTATATTGTAAAGAACAAAAGGGATTTCGTAAAAATCACGCGATTAATATGGCCCTATTTGATGTATTAGCTAATAATTATCATGTCATCTGTAGGTAACTATTTTAGCACAGTGGAGGGACAGGCGCACAGTGGAACGAATGTATGGGAGCGGTTGGACGTAGACATGTCCGAAAAAAAAGAGTAAAATTATGCCAAACTAATGATGCCATCTTATTCGATTACTTAATGCCTTCATAACTTGTGGTGATGAATTTCTTCATAACTCCCATATTTCGGGAGTAATTTGAGAAAATGTGAAATTTTACTATGAAAATGAGTGTATCGAGCTCTCTCCCTCCTGATTCCGGGCTTGTTTCAAGTAGCGGTCTCTAATATCATAATGCTAATACTAAGAGCTATATTTAATACTAAGACACATAGTGCGCCAAATGTGCACTTTCTGGGATAAAGAGTGATGTTTATTTTATAACACAATTTTTTTATTTTTTGTTTATTTTGTTGATTAAAACCGTTTTTCTAAAGGTTTACCTTATTACAATAACATTTCTGAGCAGCCAATTAGAGAAGATATAAGCTAATTAGGATATATAATTAGGGACTTAAGGTTTACATATAAAACTGATGCACTAATGATTACTGATAAGAACATTGCTATTATTTAATTACTAAATGGCTCTTAATACACTAATTTAGCATGCATCATTTACTAATTATCACAATAACTAATTACCTTGCAATATTTAACAAAGGATACCTGGGATACCTGGATTTTATATAAATAGGTCACTATTAGTAACTTTAAAATCAGTGTTGATTTACACCTCGTTGTATCCAAGCTAATCTCGCAATGTATTTTCCAAATTTTAATACAAATCTTGATATTCACGTTGCTTTATGCGCACGCGCACATAAAGATTTACGCGACTTTAACTATTTGTTCAGTGTTTTAAAAGATAACAGTTGTGTTCAGTTATGTGAAAGTGCTGAAACAAGTTTAAAAGACTGGTGTCGTCGATTTTGCTACCGCATTTATGCAAAATGGACACAGTCTGGAAGAAGCACAGATAAGTTTCGGAAGAAACATGAGATTTGGCTACAAGCTGCAATTCAATGGCCGGAATTACAGAATGAAAATATGGAACCTTCTACAGAAAATATAAGTGACGTCATCGAGCCCATAATTTCTCCTGCTAAATCTGATGCTTCAACTTGTACACATCCTAGTCCTCGTAAATCTTTTGAGGACCTTAGTAACCGGCAAAAAAGAAGACGCACTGAAGATAGTCTTTCATGCAGCAGTAGCAGCGCTGAAATTATGTTTTCGGCCGAAAGGGCGCTTCAAAAGGCAGGACAAAGCGATACAGCTTATGTTATGAAATACTTGACGGAGAATCCAGAAGAGGCCTCAAAAATCAAAGCCTTCATTGAAGGTAAATCAATTCAGGTACGGGAAATATCCCCTTTGAAGGCATTGGCTCTTTATGTATCGATGAACTTATCGAAATGGCGCTATAACACTCTTCGGGATTTCAACACTCAAGAAGGAGCTCTTCAATACCCGAGTTACTACATGTTGGTTAAAGAAAAAATTAAGTGCTATCCGGCCAAAGAAGATCTCACAGTTACAGAGAGCTCTGCAAAAATCAAATTACAAGCCTTGATGGATTTAACCTCAAGAAGACTTATTAGGTCGTTAGAAACCCCTGTTGATCCCAATCAACAGCTCGTATTGACCAGCAAATGGGGTTTTGACGGATCATCTAGCCAAAGCATTTATCATCAAAGGACGAGTGAAGATGAGCAAATCGATCTTGCTAGTAATTTTATGATTAGTCTTGTACCACTGCGGCTCGTCTCAAAAGGTGTAACAATTTGGGAAAACGAGCGACCATCTTCCACTTCATTTTGCCGGCCAATATTGTTTAAGTTTATAAAGGAAACCAAAGAAAATGTGCAGAGAGAGATGGCTGAAATCGAAGCAGAGATTGAAGCCTTAACTCCATCCACCATCACTGATGGAATTAGTGTCAAACACCAACTGCTGTTGACAATGATTGATGGTAAAATTCATTCCATTATATCCAATACAGCAGCTTCAGTGTGTGACATATGCAAGGCTTGTCCTAAAGAAATGAATAATTTAGAGTTAATCAAAGATAAACACGCAAACGAGGACATGTATAAATATAGCTTAAGCACCCTTCACGCTTGGATTCGCTCAATGGAATGCTTATTACACATTTCCTACAAATTAGACATAAAATCATGGCAAGTAAGGGGTGATATAGCAAAAAGGCAAGTTGATGACAGGAAGAAAAGAGTTCAAGAGGCTGTAAGAAGAGAAACGGGCTTACTTCTCGATGTTGTGAAACAAGGCAGTGGATCCACCAACAATGGCAACTCGGCAAGGAGATTTTTTGAAAACTACACTAAATCTGCTGAACTGACCGGAATAGATGCTATGCTTTTAAGAAAAATCTGTGTGATCTTGCAGTGTATTTCATCAGGAGAGAAGATCAACGTAACTAAATTCCGAGAGTTCTGCTTTGATACTGCTAAGCTTTACGTGGAGTTATACCCATGGTATTATATGCCTTCTTCACTTCATAAAATTTTAATGCATGGGCCAGACATAGTTCAGAACATGTCAATTGTGCCCATTGGTTTTCTATCCGAAGAGGCATCTGAGGCTAGAAATAAAGATTTTAGAAAATATAGAGAGGGGCATTCTCGAAAGCATAGCAGTATCTCATGCAATGAAGATATTATGCACAATCTTTTACTGTCTTCTGATCCACTTGTTACAAGTATCCGTCCAAAAGGAAATAAGTTTGTAAAAAAATCTTCTTTTAAGGAATTTTATGAGCTTACGGATTCTGAGAAAAGTGATATCGAATTTGTTAACATAAATGATTTAGCGGACATCGATTCTGAATTTGAATTAATTGATGATGATGATGATGACGAAGATAATTAAATGATGTTATTGTTTTAAAATGTGTAACTTAGTAAATTAGAGCTTACATCTTAATTATTTATTGTACTTTTAATGAAACTAGGTAATTTATTATCAACTTACTTAAAAGTCATACTCTCATCAGTTCTTGTGAATATTTTTGTTAATATATATTTCTGTATATATATAATATATTTATAGACCTCTTAATAAGTCTGTCTGCGGTTTAAAGTAAATACAAATGGGGAAAAAACGTTTTTTTTTTTTAATTTTCATTTCCTTTTATCCCAGAAAGTGCACATTTGGCGCACTATGTGTCTTAGTATTAAATATAGCTCTTAGTAATAGCATTACGATATTAGAGACCGCTACTTGAAACAAGCCCGGAATCAGGAGGGAGAGAGCTCGATACACTCATTTTCATAGTAAAATTTCACATTTTCTCAAATTACTCCCGAAATATGGGAGTTATGAAGAAATTCATCACCACAATTTATGAAGGCATTAAGTAATCGAATAAGATGGCATCATTAGTTTGTCATAATTTTACTCTTATTTTTCGGACATGTCTACGTCCAACCGCTCCCATACATTCGTTCCACTGTGAGGCGTATAAAATAGCCGTGTATCCTTGCGGGTCGAGGACGACAGAAAAATTATTATCTGGAATGCATAATAATTCAATTTGCCTTTTTTTATGAGCAAACTTTCAAAGAGGAATTGGTGACGGTCAGGTGGCGTTTGTAGCCTAACTCCAGCAAATAATGCAAAAGCGGTACCTGTGCTTCTCCTGGCGAAAGTCTTGAAGAATCCTTCTGGGCAGGTGGCCACCTTGCTTGCCCGTACACTGGTCACTTGAAAGTCTATATTTTGGATTTAATCGGACGCGGGTTATTATTTTTAATTTTGAAAACGTAGCTCAGTATATCCCCAAGGATTACGGGATAACGTAATAAAGTTTTGCGGTTTTGCGGGCGCGATGAACTGAGATTGAAAAAACGTGGTTTGCGGTGAGACGAAATGCTTCCGTTCGGCGCCGGTGCACTATGACGTCTGACAGCCATCATTAGCTGTCACTAGCCGCAGGATTCTCTAAATCCCGCGACACACACAATATCCGCGGCTGCAATATAAGCCTAAGACAGACTACAGACACCTTATAAACCGTCCACAGTCAAAAAAATGTAAGGGGCAATAACTTGCCACACCACACAGATTAACAATTAACATTATTATCAGATTTGGTAATCATTACAAATTCAAAATCAACATTCGAAATACTTGTAGCTCCGAGGTCCGAGTTTCCACCTAGGTAATTATTAGGCATGAGCCACTTTTTCAAAATAGGTAGGTACCTACCATAATAATGCAGCTACAAATAAAAATTCGTGGAAATGGAAACAATACATACTCTTACGTAAACCTAGTTTTGTAAGATTAGTAAAATTGCCTGAAAATATTATCCAACTGAGATTACGTGTTATTGAACTCTCTTGATCTTGATTCAGACAATAACGTCATTTTAACACCTTACCAATGCATGACACTCTTATTGCAATGACATAAGGTTGACAATTGTTAGAGTTAATTGGGTAGATATCTTTCATTTTACAGAGCGATTTTCGACTTTGTTGTTTACGAGATAATGTTGAAATTGGATGGCATTTAAGGTCATATTATGTTTATCAATACCTAATGCAGACAGTGATGGATAATTTTTGATGTTTTTAATAAAAATACATGATTTCAGTAGAACAAGGATTAAATTATGGTTTTATGATAATGAGTTTATGTTTAAAAAATATTTTCTGAAGTCGTAATCTTAGTTAAACAAATATTTAGGTACATCTATTAACTATATAATTTCTTTCCCGAAATTGTAGACAGCGATTAATCCACAGTAGGTATTTGTAATAAGTAGGCACTAGCCTACTATTTAATAATAAAATACTGTTTTGAAAAACTATATCAATTATCTAGGTAGTACCTAATTAATAAACTTTTCTATTAGATATTAAATCTATACTGGACGTTTTTAGGCTGCTATACCTATAATAAAAGTATTGACTGAAGAAAATTACTGCACAAATCCTGAAAACAATTTTACCTTACCACACGAAAATCGATAAAATCCATAGTTTCAATACTAAAAGATTCAGTAATGATTTCGCCCTGGGAACCAATCCCAGACCTTTCGTTGGGCGACTTATGACTACGTACCTGACCATAAAAGGAATCTTATACAAATAACTTACCTTTAGATTTGTATCTAAATTGTCAACTAATAAACAATATCTGCTATATATTGTTTCTTCATTTGCAATTCAGATTGGTATGTTGTTATTGTAATATTTAAATATTTTATTTTATTATTCATCCGGAATATGTGATACCTATGAAAACGATATGCTTGTTGTTCATAATATTATTATAATAATCGTCATCCGCCTCGTCCTTTCCTAACACGTTTAACGTAGACCAGTATATCCAAATGCGGAATGATTTCTATAACGTTGGCATTTTAAGATTGGATTTTTTAGACAATATTATAATATCAGCCTGTAATATTTAATATCTCGCTACAGAGTAAAACCCTCTTCTCAAACAGAGAAGAGGCGACCAAGGTCCATCTTATACTGTGTCATCTTGCGGGATTATAGATAGCCATTGAGTGAATTTATCTGTCGAATTGCCCCAATTACCTGTAAAATACGACATCAGCCCACACAAACTCTAGCAAACTGACCAAAAGGCGTGGGTTTTTGTAGTCATAGGTAAGTATATGATGCAACAACCCGACATCAGTCAACACCCAGCAGCTGACGCAACACGGTTGTGCCGCCCATCACACAGCACTTGTGGAAAATTTGCACGACGAGCTGCGAGGAAAACAATACGGAAGTTAAATAATATTTATCACCATACGTGATAAATATTATTTAACGTGGATTTTATTTTATTTTATTTCTATGAATTATCTATTAGGAATTTGTATTTTTTGTCTCGTTGTGTTCCGTTGGTTGGAATGTTAGGAAATCTTTTGATTTTTAAACTCACGTCTTTCTTCTGTTTACCTTCGATAAAAGGTGGAAATCAAACTAGCGCGTAGCGGTGCACTTATTGGTAGGTCAGTGTTTCCGCAATATGAAAATCTGCAATAAAATATATAAAAATAATCCATTGATTTTCAGGCGAAACAGGCCTATAAATAACTTAACCTAAACATATATATATTTTTTTATAAACGTTGTTGTGTTAGTAAATAAGGCATACCGGAGGCAGTGCAGATGCGTTTCCATCCCAGGGACGCAAGCGCGGGCTTGCGGACGGTGAGCAACGACATGCCCGCGACGGCGCGTTGTGTTCCACGCGCGCCTCAAAGAGATGTCGTCAGCACAAGTGTAGGGGTTCAATAGGGCCGATGCCTGCCGGGGTCGTGGGAAAGTCCGAAAGGGATACCGAGACCCCTGGCAACACAGGCAACGAAATGAACACGGGTGGGTTTTAGTCAGTAAGAGCCTGACACACCGCCCCCGCTCCGCCCAGAGCGGGAGAAGTTATTTGATAATTTCCCACCCAAAAAAAAAAGGGACAGCTGAAATATCTGATGTACTTGAAGATAAAAAATGGGTAGTGTTAAGTCGAATGATTAATTCACTGGAGTAATCTGACACGAGCTAGCTGTCACTTTGTGCAATAAAATGGTCATATTCAAGGCTCCTACATACAGGCGCGACTTGTCGTGCGACGCGTCGCGACACAAAGGCACCGCTTGTAGCACTACACGCGGTTACTTTGTGTCGCGTCGCGTCGCGCGACATGTCGCGCCAGTATGTAGGAGCCTTTATTGTAATGTTGATCGTTTAGTTTAATTGATTTATTTATGTGTAAAATAAATGTAGGTATGGTAAATGTAATGTATAAGTATTAAAGTCATATTTATTGTAATGTTGATCGTTTAGTTTAATTGATTTTTATAAGTGTAAAATAAATGTATATGTAAATGTAATGCATAAGTATTAGAATCTAGAATACGATAAATTAAATAAATATAACCATTTATTACACAAAGTGACAGCTAGCAGATGTCTGATTACTCCAGTGAATTAAAACATCGACTTTAGGTACGGTTTGCCACACGTCAGTGGCAATAGGTAATGTCGGTGACTTCAGTTCTCCGGCAAAGAACTGGCGTTACCGTAAAGCTTGCAGAGGAAGCAAACTGAAGTGGCAGTGGGCTGGTCATGTTTGTCGAAGGACCGATGGTCGTTGGAGCAGACGAGCTGGAGTGGAGACCGCGTATCGGCAAGCGTAGTGTGGGACGCCCCCAGCTCGATGGACTGACAACCTTAAAAATGTGGCTGGGACTGACTGGATGGGTAAGGTGGAGGACAGGGTGTTGTGGCGCAGCCTGGTGGAGGCCTCTGGCAGTGGACTGCGACAGGCTGAGTTGAGTTGAGTGGTAATTGAACTAGTGTAATTAAACAGGCCTCTTATTCTATTGAAACTCCGTACTCCGCTAGGCCAGCTCAAGGTGAAAGTGTCACCACCGCCGTGCGTACTGCTGTACCTGCCTACGTCAGATCATGAACAAGCTTGTCAATCAAGATCAAAAGCAAAGAATTGCCTTAAAAACTTACATGACACGATTACAATGAAACAGTAGGTAGAGATTACAAAGTAGGTTGTGACGGTGGTGTAATTAAGAGTGATCAGTGTAATGGTCTGCTAACTGCGGCAGATTTCTGTTTGCGGTGTTAATTGACCACTGCCTGTTATGTAACGTGGCTGAACTGAAGCCATTTTGATTAACGTGTCGTTAATAGATCGTTTCAATGTAAATAGGTACAATACATTTTTTTTAGTTCTTTGTTAGAGGTTTAAGCAAGCTGGCCGTTAATTGGTGGTGGCAGTTGACATACCTGCAAACTAGATAAATACAGCAAGCAAAAGCAACGCCGGTTAACTGAAGAAATATGTACTATCTTAGAGGAACTCTTGCAGAAAATGAAAGAATATCCCTTAAAGTGGATATATGCAAAGGAAGGACCTATTTCAAGCTGTGTACTACGATTATCAAAGACAAATACAAAGACAAAGATTTATTTGCAGATAAATATGGTTACAAAAGTTCTTACAAATGTAGTACAAGTAGTTTAATACCTACGAGTATATTTAATCATAACATAATGACGAGCAAATTTTGGTACAGTTATATCATTTTAATTTAAACTGAAGGAATTATTTTATAGTATAGAAGGAATTCTCAATTAACCAACTGCATAAAGCCCTTCTGAAGCGGACCGTTGGAAGTTCTTTAATTTGGCTAGGAAATTTGTTATAAATCTGAATACACATAGGATAGCAACTTCGCCCATATCGTTTCGTTTTCATTATAGGAATAATTAATCTATTATGATATCTAGTATTTAACTTACACATTTATCATCTAGTTTTTCAAACATCTCAGGGTGAGATTTGTTTTTATGTTTTTTTTTTAATGCCAATTTATGTAAGTGTGTATCATTCTATGTCTACTACTGTTGAGGTATTTGATAAGCATTTTGTTTTCCCTGAAACTTGTGTTTTCTATCCAGTAGCGCTTCACTTGCCTAACAAACTAATATCCATTATTTATCCATTTAACACAAGATCGACACAACAAAATAAGTAAGTACACAATTTCTCCAATGAAAACTAAAATTTCACGTAATATTACTAGTCATTAGCTAGGCGTGTCGGCTCTGTCGGCACGCGAGCGACCGGTCTGAACCGCCCCGAACCGGCTAGAACTGGTTCCATTCAGTTCGTCCCGCAATCAGTCGTGATAAGTGGACTGAGTTCGTTTCACTGCCGCCTGTCCACTGATAACTTTGCTTACATTATGGAGATGGGAGTAGGTTCGGTACTTGCATATGAATATGCTGATAATAATGTTGTTGACTTCGCAGGATACTGACCAATTCTTAGTTCCGTATTACAGAACGTCACTCAATTCTCAAGCATTACTTAAAACTAGTTTTAACCAATCAAATGGCTTGAATGTAGTTTTAAGTAGTGCTTGAGTATTGAGTGACGTTCTATAATACGGGCCTTAAAATAGGCCTTGATTGCGTTCACTGTAAAGCATTTTAACGCTTTAGATCACATTTCCAGATGAAACTGTTTAATGAAAGAACATGATCCACTCTCTTTTATAATTATCATAAGGATTCAGGAGTAATCTCATTTATGAGCTGGCCTAAAGTTCCAAACATCAGCAGAAACTGGGCTCTGGGGCTCTGCTGAATAGCTTAAAATATTGTAGAGTTTGTTATTTTCCTTTTAAGTAGGTAGTACTCGATATTCATTCATGGTCTCCTAAACCATCCTATTCTTTATAGTTTCCTACTTGCGTATCATATTCGTCGTTCAATGTTTACGTCTTGATCCAACTCATGTACCTACCTAACTCGTAGGTTATCTAGAACTAGGACAAGCAGGTATTGATTTAAGAGCTAAATAATAAGTTGCAAGACTAGTTTAGTCTAGAGCCTAGATCTAGAACGATCGAAGGTCTTGCGTAAAGTCTGCTGTTGAATTCTTTCGTATTGATGTTAGAGAGAAAAGTCACGTTTGCTTGTAAATGTTTTTGTAAATATTCTTGATGAAGATATCGCACCAATCACGACAAAAATAACTTCTAGATACATATGTGTCATTTATTGTGAAAGTGAATTATCTGCTTGCAACTGAAGTTTAAAATATCGATCTTTTTGTGAATTAGGTATATATTGCACGAAAAAAAATATAAGCATTAATTTTAATGTTTTCTGTTTTTTGTTGTTTAAATCAAAGATATAATAATTTGAAGTAAATTAGAAAATCAAAATAAAACTAATTTAATTAATGAACTTAAACTTTTTTCTGGAGTTACATCATTGTTATAGTGACATATTGGTGCCGATTCCCTTGTTCACAAACTAAACTTAAGGCGCTGACAAGACCCAATTGACCAAAATAGGCTTCTCTTAAGAAAAAAAATTGCCAAATCTGTATAGTTTGTGATAGCGGAAAAAATATATGTTAATTTTGAACATATTTCCCAGAACTTGGTTGTTACCAAAACACGTTTTGAAAAAAAAGTCTCGATACAAACTAACGTTAAACTAACCTCTTACCTTGAGTTCTAATCCAAAATATCTGCATTAAACATCAACATACGTTACGTATTTAATTAATAACAGGAACGTCTTATTTAAATGCAGAACTTGGTTGTTTTTTATTTTCGATTACTAAACTCAATTTTGAGTAAATAGATAATTGCTTCATATTTTGCAATAAAGTACAAGCTTTGTATCATCGCGCTTCTCTTTCTTTTCTATGCAATCTGACAGTGACCGCGTTTTAGGTGTTGTCAGCGTCTTAATTTAAGTTCCGTGCATCTTTTTCTTTCTATTTCATTAAGAAGAGGACAGAAGATACATTTTAGTTTAGTCCTGTCACCACCAAAGGACAGACCTTTTCTTAATGAAATAGAAAGAAAAAGATGCACTGAACTTAAAATTAGTTTAGTTTGTGAACAAGGGAATCATAGTCAAAGTCAAATTATTTATTTCAAATAGGCACATAAAAGGCACTTTTGAACGTCTAAATTAACAAAAAAAAAATAGAATTGATTCTAGTTGCCCCTTCCAAAAGGTAGATTCGTATGGAGAAGAATGGGCAAGAAACTCCACCGTTACTCTTTTAAAATGTTATACAAAATTTTGTATATGTACATTTTAAAATTATATGTGAAGACGATGCACCTAGAATAAAATTACTATACCAAAATAGGTAAAAAAAGAATGAAAAATAAAGCAATGACAGATAAATGAATTATGTGATAGGTTCATGATGCTCACAATCGGCACCATTGTGATTTAATCATTATGTAATTTCATCATCAGATGAACGCTCATCGGCATTACGTGTGCTTGAACGTGTTGGAATATCTATGGGAAAGTGGGAAGATTTCGAAATGTACGGTAGAAGAAGATCAAGCATATCTTTCTTCTTTGTGTTAGTAACTGGTCTTCTTGATGGATAAAATGGGTCTTGTCGAATATAGTACAAGTGGGCCGGTCGTCCTTGCTTGTTTTTATATAAATCTACTGTATAAAAGGGTGTCAGGATTTAATGTTTCTTTAAATTGAAATTGTAGGATTAGGTATTCCCAGATTATATAAATATAGATTTCTTTTATAGTACCTATGCTACTGAGGTAGTTAATTTTGGGTAGACTAAAGCTGTCTGCAGATCAAAAGTTAGTAAGTATGTAGGTATGCTTTATCAACCTTATTAGAATAATTCTGAAGGTTTTCTCTTGCTGAATCTGCTTTTCGTTGATGAAGTTCTCTTTAGTTCTTAAAATCCTTCTTGACGTTTTCATCATCAGCTCCTTGTATTTGAGTCATCGCAAGTCTTGCATGTGTCTTGCTGTGTGAATCTTGGTGTTGAATATTTTAATATAATACCTACTTTAATTTCTTAGGTTCAGTCATTTCAATCTCACATTTTTCTTTAAAAGGGTCGTACATCTTACTCAACAGAAAATATTTAAATCCCGGGCTTCCTATCGCACGGGATTCAAATATTTTCTGTTAGGATTACTCTTTCGTATATAGTATGCTTTGATATTCAGGAAAACTTTGAATGTGGGCAACAATATCAAAACCATCAAGTTTTAGGGAACTAGTTGTGCCACGTTTATCCTTACATTGAGATGCAAAAAGTTTCTTTAGAAAGGCACTGATATAACCTTCCATCACTTAATTCAAATGTCCTCAGAAATATTTCTTACACACATTGTCTTGATACTAGACTTTATAAAATAATTAAAACACGATTTATTCTGCACGAGGCCGATCTTTTGGGCGATTTTCGAAAATTAATATAAAAATTTTAGGACACCCACAATCAAAATTTTCGATTTTTTTGCCATCTTTCCTTACTCCCGTTTTAGTGAAATATTATTTTCACCGTTACGAAATAACTTTCTTTATTAATTGCCCAATTTTCTTTGTTGAGTGAACGTTCTCTAGATCTACATGGTCCAGGTTCAGGTTAAAGATTTTGTTGATTATTATCTTCGTTAAAACATCCATCAAAATAAGCTATTAAAGCACTTATTAAAATATTTTTAGCAATATTATCACACAACGTATCAAACATTGGTCACAATCAAAGTGAATCAACTCCTATCTTACTTCACATTAAAGTGACTTGTGATTTACTTCACGTTTATAATGACTATTTAGACGTTTTAGTTCCCTGTATGAAGAAGTAACGCCATCTATGGGACTTTAATGCAACTATTGGAGTTACTTTACTTCCACTTTTGTAATGAAAGATATGACTAAATGTGATACCATTAAGCAAACAAATATATATTTAAAAAATATGGAGTTACACCAGTTTTACAATGAACGAAACATATGTAGATACTTTATACCTATTTGTTGATGAATTCAAGCAAGAACTTGCGATTTCTTACTAATTAATTGATAGAAAGAAAAGCTTTAAGGTTCTAGACCGTTTTTGGTAAAATTAGATGAAGCTTTACTTTACCTGAGAAATCCCGAACAAAGCCGAAACTGTCACTAGTTTCTCTGAAGCATCAAGAATGGTGGATGGACATTATCATGCTTTTACTCACAATTACCAGCTATTACGATAAACGATTGTAATACCTTGTCTTCGCGAATGACTGAGTGAAAAAACTAGCAAGTTATTAATTACTTATCAGGTAATATCATAATGGCTCTTTAATCTGTCAGTAGGTAGGAAAAGAACAACTTCTTTGTTAATATAGCTAACGCTTTCTTATGTACCTAAGTACCTACATATAAGGGAAAGTTAGCCATGTAGTTGTTAAATAAGTTAAACGGCTTAATATAATAAAAAAGAACCCCATTATTACAAAATTTGGGTTAGAAATGAAGTCCTAAAATATACCAGCAAATAAACGCACAATACAAAACTTTGTCGATACCAATACAAAAAGTGGTATTTTCCCCAACGAAGCAAGCAGACCCTTCATCAAAAAACTTAGGGTATCCCGTAGTAACACATTTGACGCAAAAAATCCATACCTACTTGCTTGTATCTATGACTGTATAGCAGTACGGCCTAGTAACAACATGAGGCTAAACAAAGAGCCATTGAATGAATAGAATTGGCCAATGCTGTGAGAATGTGTGGCCGTTGACCTGACCGTACTGAACCGACACGGCTTTCAATAGATGTTGTTACTGAACACAATTACACAGACTTTATTTAAGTACATTACATCATCAGTAATTATCTTGGGCTCATCATGACTCCAATTACAGTAATCACAGTTCCGATCAATGCAAAGCAAAATTTTTAAATCGATTGTTTTAGGTTTTGAAAACAAGTAGTACCTAGGAACACTTATTTCTTAGGAGGCGAAGAAGTTAAATATAAAACATACATATAACGTTCAAGATAACTGGTAGAGGAAACAATAAAACCTACTTTAGTAGCAGCACATAAATGTGCGCCGGTATTGACTTCCTAATCACCAGGCCATGTGAGATGGTAGGAAGAGCAACTCACTCGCGGACGGAAGAGTTGCATGCACACACACAAACACACTCGGCACGCACACACAAAACACACCCAACTTACACACAGATTAACTGCCAACTGACTGTTAAGTAGAAGCTAGTCATGATTTATTTTTAGCTGACACTTTCGAATAGAAAATTGAAGCTATTTGTTGTAGAGGTGGAACCCAATATTCTCTCACCTAAACACAGTCCTCTACCCCATAAAGACATATCAGTTTCTAATCCATGCCAGAAAGTTGTCTCCAATTTGCATCCCTTTCACTTCAGTTTAGATTGTCAGAGCATCGGATATTGCCACGATCAATATGCCAGAAGAACGAAGATACGAAAGTATGTTCCATGCAGCCTAGCATGCGAAGACAGTTCACAACCTTTTTTTAATGCATGACACCAAGATAAAAAGATCAACTTAAAAAAAAAAATGGTCCACTATAAAATAAATCATACTACGTGATTGAACGCTTGTCCAGAAAAACTATAAAATAAGTCAAATTGAGCACTTGTCCTTATCGCGTGCGTAAGCGCACCGCAGCCACAATGTCTGTGTCGGCCGTTCGCATGGAAGATAACATACAAAAGGATTGTTTGAATTTGTCAATAGAAATCTAGGCATACTACGAGTATGCAAGGTAATAACGTTTTCACATCTCCGACGTAATAGGTTCCAGGGGTTAATGTAAATAATACGGCACCGTGCGATCGCATAAGTCTGGACTGGAGACGAAGCTGAAAATTGTAGGATCCCAATATTGGATTTTCAAAGAACAGAATAGATGGAGCAGAGAGGCTACTCAACAGTGGATTAGAGTTAATGTCATCAATTGAAATGTTTTCTTCTACTAAGTTTAGTTTGTATCGTGCGACGGTTGTTAAAATGGATCCTCTGTATTATCACTTTGAGGTGTTAGCCAATGATCCAGCGAGCGTCGCCATTGTCCTTGCGCGCGCGCTGCGGTTAACCGACAATATAGAGTATTATGATTATGAGGTATTGTGTTATAACTACCTTCCTGACGATAATACCGTAATCTGTTGATGATGAATCGCCTGTTTGTGTCGCTAATTATTGGGGCTTTGTAGTTACTGAGCTGATTATGAAAAATGAGTTATTGCCACATGCGGTTGTAACACCATTGGCAAATGTAACTATTGCAACAATTGCACAATTGTAACATTTTGAATTGGACAGTTGTAGGCAGTTGAACCCTTGTAGCTGATTATGATTGATTAACACGAGGATTACCTACTTCGTAAGCAAGAAGCAAGCTTTCACTTTACTTTGGAGTATCTAGTGATACACGTCAATATAATATAACACTGAGGATGTTGATAATCCTCTAAACTGAATAAAAAGTAAAATAGAAGTTATCTAGGACAAAGCCGTACGACACTTGGCTTCACTTACAAAGACGTACGACACTTGTCTTCACTTACAAAGGCGTACGACACTTGGCTTCACTTACAAGACGTACGACACTTGTCTTCATTTACAAAGACGTACGACACTTTCTTGTCTTCACTTACAAAGAAATACGACGCTTGTCTTTACTTACAAATACGTATGACATTTGTTATCAACAGTATCCGCTTTTATAACAAGTTGCCAAAGTTGGTTACAGAAATTGGGAGCGATGGAATGTTAAAAACCCACATCAAACGTGTCCTTATCAAAACGCATATTATAAGAGAATAGACTACGATGAAGACAAGGAAGTTTGACAATAATTTCTTCTGCACATCATGTGGCTTTCCTGGTACCTCATAAACGGCATAACTATGTTAATGTCTATTAACTACTCCCAAATAACGATGATTATTTAAATTTTTTTTTTTTTGTATAAAAAAATGTTAAAAATAATCATCGTATTATATATTCGTATTATACTTCCTTGACATAATATTTAAAAAAATAAAAAATGTTTATTGCATCATCTTAAATAACTTATTCTAGTTACAATGGGATAATTCTTTTTAGCATATACATAGTTTGCTTGTGTTAGGATGCTCCGCCCTTCCCCAAGTTATGTAATTATTATTAAGTTTTTGAGCTTGTTCAAGATATGTAAGCTTATACAAATAAAGAATGAAATGGAAAAACAGTATTTTTATGAAGGGAAAATAATGCACTTTTTTTTCCGTGGGAAAATATCCAGTAACTTCTCCGGTCACCGGGTGTGTCAGACTCTTACTGACTAAAGCCCACCCGTGTTCCTTCCGTTGCCTGCGTTGCCAGGGGCCTCGGTATCCGTTTTGGACTGCCACGCGACCCCGGCAGGCATTGGCCCTAGTGGACCTACATTTGTGCTGACATCTCTTTGTGGCGCGTGTGGAACACAACGCGCCGTCGACCCGGGCCTGGTCCTTATCGGACGGCGACTACCCATTGTTCACCGTCCGCGCCTACGGTGGCCGGAAATCCGTCCGGGATTTCTGACGCCCAGAGTGTCTCCTGCGGCGGCTAGGGGCGAGAGGGCGCGAAATTTGCCTTTCCTTCAACCGTCCCGCCTCCTCCTTCGCGAGTATTACTGCTTCGCAGAAGGAGGTGACGGCTACCCATGCCCTGAACCAGGGCCGGACGCGAGAGATCTGTGCCGCCGATCGCCTCCACGAGGACACGGCGGTGCTCTGCTCAAGCCGGGCAGACCTCCACCGTATGCTCCACTGTCCTCCGGCTAATGCACACAGTGGTGACACCCGGGCGTTTCCTCCCGCCTTGTCCGACACAGGAACTTCCTGAAGCTGCCGAGTCCGGTGAGAACCGTCGTCAGGCGTCAGGCGGATGGTGAGCACGCCGTGGCGCCACAACTGTGGCTTGCCCAGCACTGGGTTGCGATAATCGCACTCTCCATGTCGCCATGAGATCCCGCCGGAGCTCTGTCCGCTGCGCTGCGATTTCTCGCGGCAGCGGAGTTACGCCCCGGCGTTTCGCCTCCTCGCACCACTCCCATACTTGCGCGAGGACTTTTGCCTCCTGGCAAGGAGGCACAGGAGCCCCGTAAAGGGCCATGGACCGCACGACCCCCGCGTAGAGCCTCCGGCAGGAGGCGTTTGGACAATAAATGCGCTGGGTTGTGTTTGTTATGTGTGTAGGAGATGGTGTGGAGGTGAATGTGGATGACATGTGGGTGTGAGTAAGTGAGGGAGTGAGGATTGTACCTACACAAAATTCATGGTGGAGATTAATTATCTACTGTAGTTTGAGGTAGGATGCGTTTAAGTTTTGCTAGCTAACCCTACAACTAGTTTTGGGATCGGAAAATAATGTAGGGCATTATCTTCCATTAGCAGCAGAAATGATCCTAGCGTAATATACAGGGTGACATTGAAAACATGCGACAAATGGAAATGGGAGGTTGTACTCATCATTATGAACATCTTTTACTAAGGGACCAAAGCTACAATCCCAAAAAAAAAAACTGCTGTCCCCTACATTTATGTTCGCAATACCTCATCAAAATGTAGGAAAAGCAGATTTTTTTTTTGGGATTACAGCTTTGGTCCCTTAATAAAAGTTGTTAATAATGATGTATACAATGTCCCATTTCAGTTTGTCGCAAGTTTTCAATTTCAACCTGTATTGTGTATATGATAGTCTCAACGATTGCACCATGTTTTCCACTTCGTCATAGGTCTTTGACTTAACCCATTTAGACAAAGCGTTTTTGCATTCGCGGTAGGTTAGTGGCCATATGTCAAGTTCTTTATTAAGAAGATTGTATAAATGGTATGATTGCATTTGATTATTTGACATTATATATACCTATAATTTTGATTTCAAACTATTTATTAGTTGCTTTTGTGGACAGGATATTAATTCGGACTTGTAAGAGATTTAATGGCAAATATGTCATTTGTTTTAAATATGTAGGTTTTATATTTTTTTAATTTTTAATATTTTACATAGATTCTTTTATATTGTGTGAATGTGTGAACGCTGTAGGCTTAATAGACTAGATTTTTCTTTTTTTTAAAGTACTTCTTGACAGGTCTACACTATCCTCCCATATCTATAATATTAACACTGTAATTTGAAAACATTGTAAAGCTAATTATTTTTAAAAGAATAACCGTGGAGTTTCTTCTCCATAGGAAATTGGAACCGTGCACCTAGCTTCTGACATTTAATAAGTGTGTAGGTTTATGTGAAATAAAATATTTTGATTTTGATTTTTGATTTTATTATTTATTTATTTATTTAATACTTTAAGCACACAAATGTACAGAGGCGGACTTAATGCCGTAGGCATTTTCTACCAGTCAACCTTTGGGTGATGCAGAGACAAACAGTGGTAGGTGCAATAGCGAAAACTGTGGAATAAATATTTATTTAAATATAAGGATATACATACATATAACTATTAAAAACTTTAAATATATATACCTAATTATACATAAATATAAGACCTAATAAATACACATAAATACACGAATATACTAAAACAGATGAGACAAACAATGGGAAACATTACCATTGTGATGATACTGCCAGCTTCTTACACTTACCGCTGTTGATCTTCTTCTTAGATTTTGACACTTATCTTCAATTACAAACCAAAGATTACACTCGATCTCAGGCTGAGTTGATTTATGATGAAGCCGGTCTAAATAACTGAGAGGTTATGACCCCGCAGCTTATGGTATGGAATTTCATTTCAATTGATCTTTATTGCAATCCATAATGTACACATACAGGTGGTAAATAATAATAAATATAAATAATTATGGACCCTGTCAGGCACAGCAACATAATTGCAAATTAAAGCCAAAAGCTTTGTACCTACACAATCACTTAATATCCCTTACCGATTTAACAAAATTGCAAGATAATGGTGCCAAAATACTAAGGCCCATTTTAATAAATTGCTATAATACCTATAGTTTGACATGTATGTGATGCTGATTTTATAGTCCTAATACTTGCTGAGAGATCGATCTTAGCATCACATGACCACATACTTTAAGGTTCATAGTTTGATATGCCCAAGGTTTTTTTTACATTGTTCTTGAAATTGTTATAAATATAATAGAATAGATACATATATTGTCTAGTACTAATCCAAATACATGAAATCAGGTTTAACATTGCTATATTGAAGTCGAAGAACAGTCAAGAACAGTCGAAACGACAGGAGCATCCAAAGGAATGCTCCAAATTGTTTAAGGTTTGCTCTCTGGCAAATTCATCTACATGAAGATGCCTAGTCCTTTGTCAGCAATCGGTATCTAAGTAAGTAGCATATTCATTTAGAACTCCACTTAAACTTCGGAGCCCTGTTTTTCAAAACAGACAATTTTGCAACATTAATGAGACTTCAAAGTATTGAAGCTGTTTCTAACAATTGTTCAGTGCGTATCTGCGCAAAACTTCCAAACTTTGAAGTTCGCCAACACAAACAACTTAACGGAGACTTCCGCTGACATTTTGTTTACTCAGAACAGGACGAAGCTGTTTCTTTACGACATTTTCCCATTTCTTTTAGTATCGGTGTAGCAGAGGCGGCTTACGCACAATCCTCGTTGCCAATTGAACAGACTCCCCACACCACTTTATGTAGATTAGATATTTGTTTACCGGACTTATTTATTTACTTTTTATTATATTAATGAACGTGATAAACAAACCACCGAGTGTCAGGTTTCATTGCGTTATTTTTACGACGTTTCTGATAAAAATATCGGCACTAAAATGTTTGAAATCCGGAATGTTTGTGTCACATTGGCGACGGAATAATCGTCCCCTCCACAGAGATCCGTCGTTATGGCTGACTTTAAGCGATTCCCAAGACAATACCAAAGTATCCCTTTGACAAAGATTAAGAAATTTCACAAGTTGCGATGTTAATAGTGCATGGCATTCGATCAGAATTAAACAGCTGGTCAAAATTGAGCGAATTCCATTGTTATTCGTCTTTTGTGCAACGTGTCTCTTTGTGCGGCAACCGTAACGTAGGTATCATTCGGCTGACATTTTGCAGACACATGCATGATTGTAATGTGAATTGATACCATCGACATGATCAATCATATTTATCAAATTATCAAATTCACAAACAGTATAAACATTACTCGTCCGTATTGACTTAAGTTGGTCAGAGCAATGTGTTCAAAACTCACGAACTGCTGTAGAGTTAAAGGACAAAAAAAGATTGTCATCCATTAAGGCTCCTACATACTGGCGCGACTTGTCGCGGGACGCGTCGCGACACAAAGGCACTGCTTGTAGCGCTACACGCGGTGTCTTTGTGTGGCGTCGCGTCGCGCGACAAGTCGCGCCTGTATGTAGGAGCCTTTAATGTTAATCCTATCTTGATTCAAATCTTATCTTTGATTCCACAATTAAATAACAAACAACACATGAATGTATTCAATTGCAACATTTTGATAAAAGCATTTCGACGTTCCAAAATCAATAAATCTTTTATTCAATAGTATTATCATCTTACATGGCAACAAATGATTTGGATTTTTCCTCAACATCAAAAATACAATCAAAGAAAATGGGGCAAGAACCCGAAATGTTGATTGGTCTTATTCAAGGATACCGTCGCCAATAAAACGGAAAGTATGAAGCCTAAAGCAATCAATCGGAAGCCATGAAGGTTCTTTCACACGATCCAATCGCTGAAGGAAAGAGTCGTGGAGAGAAATTAAGATCACATCGAAGAAATGAATAGAGTGCGTCATGATTTAGATGAACAGGCTCGTAAACATGTTTACATTGTGATTCGTGTTGCTGCAGCACATAGCCTGCGCATGGCAGATCAATTCGACGTCGGCCTCGCGGCCATAAAGGAAGTTGTTCACTAAAGTTTCTTTTGTTCTGTGCGTACATTTTAGGGGAATTGTCTGATAAATGTTCGCTGGATTGGATTGTTTTCGTAATAAGGTTTACTTACTACCCACTGTTTTGCTATGGCAACATCAAGTTTAGTTTAACCTTATTACTTTCTTGAACAGTTTAATGTTTATTATGCTTTTCAGTTTGTGATAAAGTTATTTTTCCGCTGTTTGCCATTTTTGTTTCGATGTAAACTCCATATAAGTAGTTTATTTTTACACAAGTATGATCAATTTTATGAATTGGAAATTGAACTAAAGAATTAAAAGACATTCTTACTTCCTCTGTTACTATACGATGTATACCACTTCCTTTGCTTCTCAGATTATCACAAAACTTTCAATTTGATTCAATTGGTGGCAACCTACCAATTTGGGCACTTCACAACCTAAAATTTAAATTTTATTTGCGGAAGTCATAATGTATCCTCCACAACAATGATCTACGGTACAGTAATAAGCTACTAAAAGCTCTTTTTTATATCAACACAAAGGAACTATGTACTTGGAGACTGTGAAAATACTAAAGCCAACTTAAGTGTATCTTCTAAAAAACTACTTGCCATTCAAAAAACATTCTTAAGACTAACAAATTAGGCTGAATATGATTGATATAATTTTTTTCCAGGAGTAGTGACCATGGTTTCAGGTGAATACGTAGTAATTTAGTTTTGACGGATAATTTAATAATCCAGTTCATAATCTTTGTAGAAAAAAAAAACATTGAAAGGGCAACATCTGTCAGTCAAAATAATATAATGAAGATTGATAACAAAAAAGTTTTTAAGTCGTACTTTTTAATGTCTACGAAGAAATATGAGCTGATGATGTCACACACTTGATGTTTTGACGGAATCAAAGTGGCAGTTCGTATAATTATCTTTTTTAGGGTTCCGTAGTAAACAAACCTTATAGTTTCGCCAAGTCCGTCCGTCGCAACCCAGTGCTGGGCACGCCACAATTGCGGGGATAAGTTCCCTCTTTGAGGAGTGGCTAGAGAGGCGCCACGGCGTCCTCACCTTCCGCCTGACGCAGGTCCTTACCGGTCACGGCAGCTTCGGGAGGTTCCTGTGTCGGATTAGGCGGGAGGAAACGCCCGGGTGTCACCACTGTGTGGATCGCCCGGAGGACACGGTGGAGCATACGGTGGAGGTCTGCCCGGCTTGGACAGAACACCGCCGTGTCCTCGTGGAGGCGATCGGCGGCAGAGATCTCTCGCGTCCGGCCCTGGTTCAGCCCATGGTACGGAGCGAGAGGGCTTGGGCAGCCGTCACCTCCTTCTGCGAAGCAGTAATGCTCGCGAAGGAGGAGGCGGGATAGTTGAGGGAAAGGCAAATTTCGCGCCCTCTCGCCCCTAGCCGCCGCAGGAGACGCCCAGGGCGTCTACGAAGAAATATGAGCTGATGATGTCACACATTTGATGTTTTGACGGAATCAAAGTGGCAGTTCGTATAATTATCTTTTTTAGGGTTCCGTAGTAAACAAACCTTATAGTTTCGCCAAGTCCGTCCGTCGCAACCCAGTGCTGGGCACGCCACAATTGCGGGAAATTGCGTCGGGAATCCCGAGCGGATTTCCGGCGCGCGGGCCGTAGGCGCGGGCTTGCGGACGGTGAGCAATGGGTAGTTCACCGTCCGGTAAGGACCAGGCCCGGGTCGACGGCGCGTTGTATTCCACGCGCGCCTCAAAGAGATGTCGTCAGCACAAGTGTAGGGGTCCACTAAGGCCGATGCCTGCCGGGGTCGCGGGAAGGTACTAAAGGGTTACCGAGGCCCCTAGTTACACAGGCAACGGAAGGAATACAGGTGGGGTTTAGTCAGTAAGAATCTAACACGCCATCCCGCTACGCCCAAAGCGGGAGAAGATATTTGATGATTCCCACCCAAAAAAAAAAGAGCCCGTCCGTCTGTCTGTCCCCGCTGTACCTCAGAGACGCTTAGTACTAGAAAGCTGTAATTTGGCATAAGTATACATATTAGACACGCCGACAAAGTGCTAAATAACACCTTGAAAAAAAAAAAAATTTTTTAGGATACCTCCCTTGCACTTAAAAAGCAGTTATTTAAATTAACTCAATTACAGGCAGTAATTGAGTTAATTGAAATAACGGCTTTGAATTTGAGTTTTTGAGTTTATTATGTAATGTGCAGTATACCTAATAATATAAATAAGTAAACATAGTTTTTAATGTCCAATATTATTAATCAGCTTTTATTAACATATTTACATGTACGAGTATTGCGGTTTTCCGATCCCAAAACCTCGTCCTAATAAGTATATGTTCATTAGTAATTTTATCGTTGACCTTATTAACAAGGTACCTAAATAACAAAAATAAAGTTATTATTTTATTTTAATTAACAATTACGCTCTTAATATTTAGTCCGTTCTTAAACTGTCTTAGCTTTCTTAAATTAAAGAGTAACTTAGAAAAGTAACTTAGATAACACAATTCATTAGAGCAAGTGAATTAAAATGTGAAAAATGTATTACAAGACTATTTGTTTTCCACCCATATCATCCCACTGCTGGGGAAAGGTTTAACAAGACTATAGTGACCAAAAAATTCTGACTATTGAGGATATTCCTAAAGAAGTTAAAACAAAAAGATTAAAGATTAAATAATGATTTTGATATGTTACACATTAAAGAAGTTAAAAGCAAACAAAGATAACAATGACCTGTCAGATCAAGTTTTATTAAAGAAGTTTAGTAGAGAACACACATAGCCTATAGCTTCTAATTCCCATAAAAGGTACCACGAGCCCCCTAAATCAGGACACAATATATAACTAGTGGCTAAATGAAATGAAATGAAATGAAATGAAATGAAATGAAATGAAATGAAATTGTTTATTCTGTAAATAGGATATGAGAATCACTTTTACACGTCATATTAAAAAATAAGCTAGATGGAGTCGACATTTCCTATCTGACTACCCCTGAGAAGAAATGGCGAAACAAACTCAAGGGTCAAAGTCTCTTTTAAAGTCCAGACATAATCTTGGTCAGATCATGTGAGGACCATGTAGATCTATGTCTGAAATGGTCTTTTGAGGAAAGAACCACACAAATTTGAGTGGACCTGCCCAGTCAGTGCAAGCATTTGTCAGTAATCGTGTAGCTCAACTCAAAACTTAAGGAGCTCAACGACTCGACGAACAGTACCAAGGAAAGGACAATTGGGTTGGCCGCATAAAGAACTCAAAATGCCAGACCATCATTAAAACTAAGAGGAAATTAAAAAAAAAAAACAAGAAATAAATAAAAATGACCCACATAGTGCTCACATTCACAATAATTAAAGTAATATAATACTTTTCAAGGTACATAAATATTCACTTAATTTTGCTTATAATATTTATCAATGTTAATATGTACATTTATACTCATAGTTGTATAAAATGATGATTTTGCATAATTTAAATATCAAATTTTATGGTTTTAGCACAAAGCTTATCAGAGCGAGCAGCTCAATCCCAAGCTTTTTTGTCTTCTAAATAATCTGAAATTTTATAGTACCCTTTTTGACAAAGTTTGGTTTTAATACAGCTTTTAAATCGTTTAATGGGTACATTTCGAATAGCAATAGGAAGTTTGTTGTAAAAGCGTATACATTGACCCATGAACGAGTTGCCTACTCTGTGGAGGCGAGTGTGAAGTACAGCAAGATTATGTTTATTCCTGGTATTTAAACTGTGGATATCGGACATTTTCTTAAAATTTGATATATTTTTGTGTACATACATAAGATTATCAAATATATACTGAGAGGCTACAGTCAGAATATCTATTTCTTTGAATTTTTCTCGAAGGGAATCTCTTGGACCTAGGTTGTAAATGGCTCGAACAGCCCTTTTTTGTAAAACAAAGATGGTATTAATGTCCGCACAGGTTCCCCAGAGAAGAATCCCATATGACATAAGACTATGAAAATAACTAAAATAAACAATTCTGGCCGTATCTACATCGGTTATCTGTCGAATTTTTTTAACAGCATAGGCGGCCGAACTTAGCCTTCCTAACAATTTTTCTATGTGTGGGCGCCATTGTAATTTAGCGTCAATAGTTATTCCAAGAAAAACTGTCGACTCAACAGGGTCCAACTCTATTCCATTAAGTTGAACATTGGTAGTTAGCTGCCTGACATTTGGCGTTGAAAATTTAATAAGTTTAGTCTTTTTTTCGTTCAGGAGAAGATTATTTACATTAAACCAATGGACAACTTTAGAGAGTGCATCGTTAACATGTTCAAAGTTGACCAGCAGTCGTTTGATTTTAAAAATGAGGGAAGTGTCATCTGCGAACAATACAATCTTGTGATTATCCCTTATGTGATAAGGTAAGTCATTTATATAGATTAGAAACAAGAATGGACCTAGAATTGAACCCTGCGGAACGCCCATAGTGACCGCAGATCCTGCAGATCTCTTGCCATTTATATCAACCCTCTGAATTCTATTATTAAGATAGGAAGTCAGAAGGTCGAGAGCCCTGTCCCTCATACCATAGTGGTGCAGTTTCCTGATGAGAGTATCATGATGGACGCAATCGAAGGCCTTAGACAAGTCGCAGAAAATGCCAAGAGCATCCTGCGACTCCTCCCAAGCCTCGAAAATGCTCTTCAGCAATTCCACGCCCGCGTCTGTAGTTGAACGACCCTTCGTAAAACCAAACTGTTTCAGATGAAATAAATTACATGAATTGAAATGTCCTAACATTTGTTTTAAAATTATTTTTTCAAAGATTTTGCTCAATGTAGGTAATATCGAAATAGGCCGAAAATTCGTGGGATCAGTTGTGCTGCCAGATTTGAACAGTGGAATCACTTTGCTAAGTTTCATCAGATCAGGAAATATACCAGATGCAATACAAGAGTTAAAAACAATTGCTAAAAAGGGTGAAATAACATCAATTATTGAAGACATTGTATGTACTGATAATCCCCAAAGATCAGTAGTTGTTTTTACATCAAGTTCTTTAAAAGATTCCAAAATGTCTTTAGGGCTAACAACTGTGAATTTAAAGTGTTTATCACATTCTGGTACACATTCTTTTAGTATTGAGTAAGCAGAAGTGGAGGACGACGATGACAGAGTTTTGGTTGTTAAAAAGGGAATATTAGTGAAGAAGTTTTCAAACTCTGTTGCCACCTCCACGTCTGCCCTAATATCTGCATCATCGATTTTTAGATGGAAGTCACGATTCCGTACTGTCGTTCTTCCCGTTTCAGAATTAATAATATTCCAAGTTGTTTTAATTTTATTTCCAGAAGATTTTATTTTATTTTTAATGTGTATGGCTTTTGCTGAGGAACAGGCTCTTTTAAAAGTTTTAGAATAATTTTTAACAAATTCTTTAAAAGTTTCATCATGGTTATATGTTTTTTCATGATACAGTTCATATAACCTCAACCTACTTTTGTAAATACCTGGTGTTGCCCAGTCAGTAAATATAACGCGATCATGAACAGGCAATGTTTTTGAGGTGAATACCTTCCTAAATTCACAATTGATGAGGTTAAATAGTAAAGTATATGCTTGGTCCGGGTCAGTGTGATAAGGCAAACCCGGTAGTTTTTCCATTAAATTATTTTTAAATTGTTCTAAGCGACTTTTGTTAACAGGAACAAAACTCATAAGTTTTCTTTGAACTCTGATTATTTTCTGAGGGAAAGTGACCAACTGGCCACAGTGATCAGAGTCCAACTCATTTACAATTGAATGGCTAGAAGGTCTTAAATTTGTAAAAACATTGTCAATACAGGTAGCGCTAGTGGCAGTTATTCTAGTTGGCTCAAAGAATGTATTGTACAAATTATAGGATTTTAATAAAGTTATAAATTTATTTACTGCAGCAGATTTTTCCAATATATTAATGTTGAAATCTCCACAGACAACAAGTGTTTTATTACTGTTACAAGTCTTTAATAATACTTCTTCCATATATTTCTCGAAAATATCATATGAAGCACATGGGGGCCTGTACACGCTCATTACAATGAACTGCTCAAGCTCAATGCAAGCTATTTCAATAACTCGCTCAACAGAGAGGCTCACAATATCCTTACGTTCTTTAAATTTCATATTGTTACGAACAATTATTAGAGAGCCACCACGTATCATATTAACTCTGCTGAACGAGCTGGCAACCTGGTGGTTGTTAAAGCTGAACATGAACTGGTGGACTTTTAACCAATGTTCAGTTACACATAGGACATCAATATAATTACAGTTCATGAACAGCTCCAGTTCCAATTCCTTACCTATCACACCCTGTATATTTTGATGAACGATTTTTAGAGTATTATTATTATATTTATTTAGGTTACTGCAATTTGATTGGTGTGATATTAAAGAACTTTGTGTAACATTAAGATGATTTAAACCTTTATTTAAATTATCTTCATTTGTTAAGCAAGAGGTTTCCTCTATTGTCCTAATTTCTAATTTAAATGATAATCAATGTCATTAGTTGATGCCAAATGATTGGCAGAATTATTTAAACACGGCTCTAATATATGGCTCTGGCCATATATTAGAGCCGTGGTCTGACGGAACAATACTGAAAGAAGGCCATTCATTCTTTTGTGGCCAACTTCTGCTGTTCAAAGTATTCAATCTTTTTTGTTAGGGAAACTGACGTCACAAAACTTTCTGTGGTGTGGTGTAGAGAAAAAAAAATATTTGTCATGGAAAATATCTTTCTTTGGCGGTTATGACTATATTTTTAAGCTGATGGAAACGTTTATTATGACAGCCGTAAACGGTGAATAAGAGAGAATGAAACATGTGTCATAAACATTTATCATGTGTGTGTGCAAAACTTAATATTTATTTTTTATCTTTCAAAATAATGTTAGCCTGAATTACTTCATCTCCTAAATAAGCATAATTATTCTTATACTTATCTTTAGAGAGCTTGATTTAAATAAACATGATGATATTATTGTTACGTAACCACAATAACATTACATGCTATTTATTCAGATTTTTTTCACCATGACAGAGGTAAAAAACTAACAATACATTTTGATGGCCCGTCCAGTAAAAAAATACGTATGTTTTAAGAATAAAATAGGATTGATGCTGAATACTCGTATTATGCCATATCCGTGGTCGTATACACATCCCGCAACCCGCGCTGGGCTCGCGCCTCTCATAGAGGCCTGTGTCCCAGCATTGGGAACGTTATAGGCTGATTATGCTATGTACTATGTGTTCAATGTAACTTTGTGAAACCTGACTCAGTAACTTGATGTCGAAAATCTTGACAGTATAGACCTTTTCGCGATGTGCACTGAAGCAGGCCTTTTTTTTTGGGTGGGAAACTATCAAATAACTTCTCCCGCTTTGGGCGGAGTGTCAGACTCTTACTGATTAAAACTAAAACCCACCCTTATTCCTTCCATTGCCTGTGTGTTGCCAGAGGCCACGGTATCCCTTTCAGACTTTCCCGTGCCGCCGGCAGGCATCGGCCCTAGCGGACCCCTACACTTGTGCTGACATCTCATTGAGGCGCGCATCGATCCGGGCCTGGACCTTATCGGACGGCGAGCTACCCATTGCTGACCGTCCGCAAGCCCGCGCTTACGGTGGCCAGGAATCAGTTTGGGATTCCCAGCGCCCAGGGCATCTCCTGCAGCGGCTAAGGGTGTCAGGGTGCCAAATTTTCCTTTCCCTCACCCGTTCCGCCTCCTCCTTCGCGAGCATTACTGCTTCGCAAAAGGAGGTGACGGCTGCCCATGCCCTCTCGCTCTGTACCATAGCCTGAACCAGGGCTGGACCCAAGAGATCTCTGCCGCCGATCGCCTCCACGAGGACACTGCGGTGCTCTGCCTAAGCCAGGCCGACCGTATGCTCCTCCGTGTCCTTCAGGCGATCCATACAATAGTATCACCCGGGCGTGTCCTCCCGCCTTATCCGGAACAGGAACCTCCAGAAGCAGCCGTATCCAGTGAGGCCTGCGTCAGACGGAAGGTGAGGACGCCGTAGCGCCTCTCTGGCCTCTCCTGAAAGAGGGGACTTATCGCCGCAATTGGGGCATGCCCAGCACTAGGTTGCACAATCGCACTTTCCATGTCGCCATGAGATCCTGCTGGAGCTCCGTCCGCTGGGCCGTGATTTCTCGCGGCAGTGGAGATACGCCCCGGCGTTCCGCCTACTGAAGCTGGCCTGCCCCAGGGTACTGGATGCGTGCTAGAACAAGAAAGAAAACCTATTTTCAAGCAGGGTGTCAAATACTTGCGTCCATGTCTTGTGTCTTGCACCGCTCGCTCGCACGGTGTGTAGCTCGCGATAATTCGTGTATTTTATTGCACAATCCTGAGCCTGGGCGTGCCCTATTATTACTAATATCGCGGTGGACATACGACGCGGTGCCACAGGAAGGACTCATGTAAACATAACGATGGAATGCTAATACTGGCATATGGCTTTATTTAAGTTTGGGGGAGGCGCCTTGTGAGTTGTGGCATACTGCGAAAGTTCACTCTTCTTATTTATTAATTGCTCTTGAGTTGGATTATTAGCATTGATCTGCTATTCTAATTTTACTCCACGAATGGCGGTACTCAAGAGAGCAATGGGTTGGTGATGCTAATTATTATTTGTCTTTGCTTCCAGATCTGCGTAAGCAAGTATAATCAAAGTAAATTATTTATTCCTTCTTCTCATTTTGCTTTCCCTATTTCTAGCTTAGCTGCACAAATGCTTCAAATGCTTACCATATGCAAAAAAGCACTCCGTAGGTTTTTTTTCTGAACTGTATAAACGCGCTCCAAAATAAACTACCTTAAGTATTATCCTAGTCCTTCTCTAAATCACGGTGACCCTAATCTAGTATAATCACGTGGCATACGATTACGACGTAGTTTTCACGTTATATAAAGTATAGAAATATAGAAAGTATTATGGCATTAATTGTGACCTAATGCCAGGAAAAGTGGCATTATTATCACGTAGAATGGTTTTAATAATGCCAGGATAACAGACCAACTTGAATGAGAATTCGGTGCTGTGATCTAACTAATTTTATACTTATGTAGGATGTAATACAGTGATCCGTAGTCCTCACAACAATGTTCTGTATTATGTGTTTGTGTGTTTTTGTTACTCTAAGAATCTGTTGCAATTTTTTTTTTCCGTTAAAATAGTTTAAATCCGTTATTGGCTGTAATAGCAACAATAGTACAATAACTGTGTTATGGTATTTTTAGAGCTGATGATTTTATGATGAATAAATAAATAAATAAATCTATATTATGTCATCATCATCTGCCTGCCTTTTCCCAACTATGTTGGGGTCGGCTTTCAGTCTTACCGGATACAGCTGAATACCAGTATTTTACATGGAGCGACTGCCTATCTGACCTCCACAACCCAGTTACTGGGTAACACGATACCCCTTGGTAAGACTGGTTGTCAGACTTTAGAGCTTCTGACGACCCGTAACGACTGTCAAAGATCTACAAATGACAGCCGGGACCAACGGCTTAACGTGCTTTCCGAGGCACGGAGGGGTCTTGGTATATAAAGATGGTCACCCATCTACGGACCAACCGCGGCATGTGTAGCTTAACCTGATCGATCGACCCGTGCGGCTGTTATTACTTAGCCATTGGTTTACGGAACACAATGAGCCAAAGTAACACTGTAGAAATATTATGTATCTTTGTTTTAGAACAATTAGCTTCTGTCATACAATATTATCTTCCTTTAAACAGCTACTGATTAATAATATAATAATAATAATAACTCTTTATTTCAGATTACAGGATCCATAATATGTTAGTATTGCCTTAACCTATTGTTAGTGAAAAATAAATTAAAACAGAAGTGACATCACAAATAAAAAACAATTAATTTTGCACATGTACGTCTGTACGCACATGTCTCCCAGCCCAGTGCCTAATAAACGGCCCATCAATTTTGTCCGCCAGTGTACCTAAAATATTGTTCGGACTACCTCGGAATCGCCGCAGCATAGATGCACTTCGCTTGCGCATGATGGCATAAAAGTCATCCAGTCTCGCTTCAGCAAACATGCTTGATGCGCTACAAAACCGAGGTAGTCCCAACAACATCCTGAGTCCGTTATTATATTGGACACGCAGGGCGCTGTAGGCCTGCTGCGTATACCTAACCCGCAGGCTGCACGAGTAAAGGCTCCTACATACTGGCGCGACTTGTCGCGCGACGCGACGCGACACAAAGACACCGCGTGTAGCGCTACAAGCGGTGCCTTTGTGTCGCGACGCGCCGCGCGACAAGTCGCGCCAGTATGTAGGAGCCTTAAAACGTCTGGCAATAAGCTCTGAATAGTAATATATCTCTTAATAATTAATATTAGAGTGTACAAAGTACAAACTGCTGAAATGCAGATATTTTGCTATATTCATAAGAGTAATGTTCTTTTGACGATCTCTTTGGTGAAGTGGTCGCAAGTGCTATTTCTGAGCATGAGGTCCTGGTTCCCATTCCCGGGTCGTGCAGTGTTATTGGGTTTTTCTATCAGAAATTTCTCAGTAGCAGCCTGCGGGGTAAGTGGGTAACACACTATCAGTAGCAATGCGTTACATTTTGACAGTTCAAAAACTTTAATTGCGTTTTTTTTACTTTGTTGAGCAGACAAATTCGAACTTATGAAGCAATGGAATCGCAATGTACTTCAAAATCATTCAGATTGTGGTTGACAGCGTGTTTCGCAGTGAGGGAGCCGGAGTCCGAGTTTGTTCCTGATGAAGGCAATAGGCTCGCTCCCTATTACATGGGACTTAAACATAACTGGTGAAATGTGGGTGTACTGTGGATACACCTCTGCCTAACCTTTCAGTGAATACAAGCGTGTTATATTAAAAATTTGAGAAAAACACTTTAGGTAGGTACGTACAATTTTTTCCATGAATATAGGCAAACACCTAATAACTTTATTGGCTCGGAAGTGGATGTGTCTCAAGTCTCGAGGGTGTTGCCAGCCGGAAGCTTTTAGTTCCCACCGTTACGTTACGGGGATGCTGTGGGAAGTGGAAAGTCCCCGCGGCACGAGACAACTCTCGATTTAATATAATTTAGAGTTATTTATTTGTTTTGATCATTTTGGGAGCTAACAGTGGCTAATGTTTGTTATATTATGATTATTTCAGTGTTTTGCAGACATGCTGCATAGAGTCTGACGGAATAATTGGAATAAGGTCATGAGGAGTATTATGACGAAGACAGTGATGTGTATTTTGGTAATAGAAAAACATTGACCTCTTTACAACATAAATATAACAGTGCATACAGATGGCATTATTTTACTGATTATTAGAAACTATTAGTTTGGTACTGTGTTATTTAATTTTTTTTTACCTTTCTATTTATTTATCTAAATTGCCATGGATAAATACCACATCATCAAGACACGACCACGTATAGCCTCTACACTTTCAAACAAAGCCAAATTGCCTGCACAGAACCCATTAAACACGAAAAACAATAGCTTTATTACCTATTCTATAATTAAACAAAAAGCAATTTTAAATAAATTTACCATATCTGCGTGAACCATCGGAAGGCGTCATGTTTAACTAGACACCCCCGCTAGCCCGCTACAGGCCGCGGACGTGGTTTATCCATGGGTATTGTAAAATATAACGACATGTCAGCTGCCGCCCGCCACTCTGGGCCCAATTACTACAATTTATGGACATTAAATTATAACCATGGGGTATAGTAATGGGCACACATTAGCTGAATATCCGCGGATATCCGAAGATTTGCTTGATACCAACGGCTAATCGTCAATGTTAAAGCGTTGTCGTCTAGAAAACGGGCTCTGAAAGAAATTACACTTCTCTCACAGAAATGTAGTTACTACTTTCTATATGTGGTCATAATCTCAATATTTATCCCAAAAACGCCAAACACATGAATTTTTATCACGTCATTCTTGATCCTCCAATCGCTCTCTCATTACGTAGGATCGTGACTACGCTTCTTGCGTTCGTTTATGAGTAGGCATTATGTGTAGCCATATATTTTTATAGATACCTAGTTATCACCCTAGCCCTTAAGATCCTTTCGAATATATTAAAACACGCCCCACGCATGTCCCCGAGAATGTGCTGATCTCGGATATAAAAAAATAGCGTAACAGCTGCTTATAATCTCACACAGGTCGGAACCATAAATTGCAGGGGCCGACTGTTGTGAACTGTAGTGATACCTACTTAGGTACAGTTTTGCATATGGCAACTCTAGCAATATCACTACTTTAATCTTCATTAAATTCTTGAAACTTTTCTTCTTATTCAGCAGCGTAATGACTCGTGCAGACTAACGCGATATCGCAGGCGCGACAGGCAGCAATATGCATGTCGCGTTCGCGATATCGCCCCAGTCTATACGAGCCTTAAATCGTTAAGGAATAAATGCAAATTTGATTCAGTTTAAGACTCCCGAAGACTGGAGCGATATCGCGGGCGCGAAAGGCATATCGCGCTAGTCTGCACCTGCAGCGTTGAGTTCTTAAACAAAAAATCAAGCATTCCTTTCAAAGTCAAAGTCAAATCACTTTTGAACGCCAAAATTTACAGAAAAATGGAAGTGATTTCTTTTTTACTGCCATAGTATGGTACAATGACTATCCGCCTAACAATAACCTAATCATTTTTTAACGCGATCTTCTGGATATCAACACTAAGGCACATCACTAGTGGAAAGATAAAACCCGTGCCCTGTCCAGTGTAATGGCACCGTTGCCATGGGATATAGCAAAATTAAAAAAGTATAGGTAGTTATGGGGCAATTAATTTGTACGGGGCTAATGTTATGATTTGGGGCCAATGATAGCAGTTGGACCCGTGATTGGCAACATGGCGGACCTCCCGGACATGTTTAATTCCATTTTATTATCAATTTAAACAAGAGTTAGAGGATACAGTGAGTCACATGACACAATAGGTAATAATAAACTCGTTTGCTCGTTTTTATTGCAAAATAAATTGCTGTTAAATGAAATGTACTTTGTTATTGTCTTTTAAACACGAACTGTGAAAAACAGGTGATTACATAAGGTGTTAAAAAGAACAAGTTAGGAGCTAACTACTCTTTCTACAATGTGTATTTGGTCGTTATTATTCGTATTATTTATTTAAAAGGCACGTCAACAACATAAACACAAACAAGGGCATGTAGCACTTCAGTGCACTAGGAACAACAACCAACGCACTGGTGCGTTGGTTGTTGTTCCTATGTATCTTCAGGCCTAAAAAAAATAATTTAGTTAAAAAAAAAACAATTTTATCCGTAGAAAATTAAAAACAACTATCTAACAGTTTTCACAACATTAGCACAAACACATGTCGTCGTACAGTCGCGTCGAGCTAACTGTAACATTCACTTATTGATTGACTTTTCATCATTTGAGACCAACTCTTTGTGCTGTTGTCAAAGTATCCATTATCTGCTAATTCACCGCATCTACGGGTTAGTGCAAAACAATAGCGGCGATGTATGGGGCATTAGGGGATATTGTCGTAAGTGAAGCGACAGAGTGTCGCCTGATCACTTAGGGATGCCAACGAATAGGGAGATGCAGAAGGGAGGTGCGGAGGGGCCTTTTTACAAAATGGCACGCATTGGCGCCATCATGTTAGTTCGTAGGTCACGTCCTTCACAAAGGGTCTCCCAATATACCAATTTTATAGTCGCTATCACATCGTTCATTGATTTCAGCGCACAGGAGCCACCTGCAGTACCTAGGTTACTCCTATATGAGTACGCAGCAGTGTGAAGAAAATGAGTGTCTACTTACTTTTGGAAATGTTAATAACACGAAAAAAAAATGAAATAATAATAATTATGCGCATAGCAAGTGCAGTGGTTGAAGACTTCGGTCTTATCATAAAAACGGTAGTATTTTTAATCCAATTTTTTTGAGCTAAGTAGTAAAACGTAGTGGTCAGTACCTATTTCCCGAATAAAAATAAACCAAATTAACTAAATACTTGTGCTTTCACCTCGACGTTCAACAAAAAGTGCCTAAACGTCTAACAAAATCGTGCTGTGTTGAGTGGTTATACTGAACATTCTTGCACAGTGGCACTAGTACATTCTTGCACAGTGACACTACAACTTAGTGGCAGCTGATGTTTTCGTTATGTTTTCGGTTGTTGACTCCGCGGCGTGTTATCGTGGCGATAAACATGTTGTTTGTTTTTCATACTATGATAGCGACGGAAAATAAAATTGTTTTGTTTCCTGAAGTCATTTGTGCTTGTCTTTCCTACTAGCTACTTATAGAAATGTGTTTTTGAAATTTTGTTTGGTGTGAAGTGGTTCCTTGTTTGTGTTTCCACATCGAGGTGGTGGCGGAGACGTACATGGTTAGGCTCATGGTTTGCTGTGGACATGTAGTTGTTTATTATGGTGATGATGAAGTACAGACAAACATCACACTGCACAAACACCTACCTAAGTTAACAGCCGACAAACTAAGTAGTTGCTAAAACGTGTTAATTTAAGAAAAGAAAGAATGAACAAGTGGCCAAACTAATTAAATGTTCATTCGTTTTTAGATGGTCATCTGTTTTTCAGAAGATCGTATCAAATGTTTCAGAATCGTAAACAAACTAAGTAGATACCTACAAAAAGACTTTACTTATTAGCAAATTATTGTAAATTTATCCCAAAGACAAACTTAACATTGTCGTTGAAAAACATGTTCTCCCATATATTCCAACTGCAAGTTGATCGACTATTACTCGTTAATTTGTAACGCCTACATACTCGTAGCTGTGATAGTTTTCCTTTTAAGTTCGTTAAACTACTGCCAAAAACAACCATTTAGCTGGCAAGGAGGGAAGACGCTTGACTCTAACAAAAATTAGCACTTTAAAGCTTAATAATGTTACCCAAACGGATCCTTTAATCGAAAACTGGTATTCTAAGACTTGCAATATTTTTGAACGGCCTATCCAACGTTACCCGACACCTTGTAATAGACGAGAAAAAAATATCATCCCCACATTACGTGCAAGGATTCGGCGTGATTAATATGTATACCTATGCCAAGTTACAGTTTTCTAGTACTGTCTCTCGAGCTACAGCGGGGACCGATAGACAGACAGATAGACGGACGGACATGGCGAAACTATAAGGGTGCCTTGTTTACTACGTAACCCTAAAGACAAGATGAGCTCGGCGTTTCTGACTTCTCTGAGAAGAAAGGCCGAAACAAACTCAGAGGTCACAGTCTCTTTTAAAGTCCAGACATGTTTTTGGTCAGATCATAAGAAGACCATGTAGATTGGTGTCTGAATAGGTTTTTTGATGAAAGAACCACACAGATTCTGTGGACTTGTACGGTCGATGCACGCATTTGGCAGTAGTCGTGCTGCTCAACTCAGAACTTACAAACGATTCAACGAACAATACCAAAGAAAGACAATTTGGGTAGGCCACGTAAATTACTCAAACTCAAATATAAGACTTTACAAAGTAAATATCCATGTCATTGTATACTATGTAAAATGGTATATAGAAAAAGAAAATATAAATAGTTAGCAAAAAAAAAAACATTTATTATAAATTTATTGGAGTAGCTCAATCCCAACCAAGCCTCTTTGTCTTCATAATAGTCTTTACCAGTATAAAAGGCTTTGTTTTTTCTTTTTCGAAGGCACTATTTACATTATGTGTGACCAACTACTGACGTTCGAAGTTGAATAAAAGTGAAGTATCGTCTGCCAACAGCACTATATCATGTTTATCATTTATGAGGCAAGTCATTTATATAAATAAGAAACAAAAATGGGCCAAGAGTTGAGCCCTGGGGGACCTCCATTCTTTCTACAGATCCGGGTGATTTTTTCCGTTAACATCAACTTTCTGAATCTTGTCAATTAAATATAAAGTAAGAAGATCCAGAGATGCGTTTCAGATTCCATAGTGGTGCAGTTTCCTGATTAATGTTTCATGAATAACGCAATCGAATGCCTTGGATAAAGCGCAAAAGATGTCCAAAGCATCGCATTTATCCTCCCATGCATTATAAACTTGTCCTAAATGTTCAACACCGGGGGGCTGCGGAACGACCCCTTATAAAGCAGCAATGTTTTTTATAAAACAAAAATCAAAAGTCTTTTATTCAAACTAGGCTGAGAATCAGCACTTTTCGAACGTCAAAGTTACATAAGACAGTCCCCCAAAAACGCCCGCCCTTCACCACTTCCTAGTGCTTTAGCTGGGAAGAAGAAGTGGCGCAACAAACTCCCTAGCAGCACACCTGTCTGTTTAGTTATATAAACTTGATTCTATACAAATCGTATGCAAAGTAACACGCATTACCTAACACGAAACATTAAATTTAATTACTTGCCATATGGTAGCTAGCACACGCCAATATACCAATAAAACAATGAAAACTGAAACAATGAAAGCAGATAAAAATTACAACATATAAACGTAAACAGAACTTAATACCTAAATAAAAGCCTCCAGGCGTAAAGGGCGTGCCCGCTTACATAAGGCTATTGTTGTTACTCGAAGGGAGAAATGATAAACTAGCATCATCAGCTAACCACTTATTGCAATACAACTCATAAAAAAACACATTGTAATGAGTAGATTATGTCACTAATAAATTTAAATTTAATTTAATTAAAATACATTGACTTATACAGTAAAATAAAAAATAAACAATTATATGAACTCATATAACCTAGTAGGTAAGCTAATTCTGGAGAAAGAACATAAACATTGTCTTGAGTTAGCGACCAACTATTCTTATTGTTTAAGTAGTCATTGATACAATAGTATGCATTTGAACAAAGGGTGTAAAGGGTTTTACTTTAGTTTTAAACGCATTACAAGGCAAATCTAGCAAAGAAGAGGTTAGCATGTTATAAAAAGTTATACCAAGCCCAACAAATGAGTTAGATCCTTATGAAGCCGGTGAAACGGAGCTCGTAATTTGTGCTTATTTCTGGTGATAATATTGTGGATATCACTGTTTTTAGTGTATAAGTGTATATTTTGCCTGATATATAAGATGTTGGCGAAGACGAATTGTGATGCCACCGTGAGAATACCAATATCTTTAAAAAATCTCTCAGAGCAACTCTGGCACCAAGCTGGTAAATTGCTCGAACAGCTTGCTTTTGGGGCTTTGCCCTACAGCAGAAGACCGTAGGACATAACGCTATGAATTAACTAAAATAAACTAATCGAGCTGTATCAACGTCAGTGTATTGTCTTACTTTTCAGACGGCGTAGACGGCCGAACTGAGCCTGCCCGCTAGGCTTGATATATGTGGGCCCCACTGAAGTTTGGCATCTACTGTTATACTAAGAAAAACTGCCGAGTCTACAGTTTCAAGCACCCCATTATCTAAGACGATGTTGGGACCTAGATTCCTAACATTCGGTAAGGCAAACTTTATACATTTAGTTTTCTTGGCATTGAGAACTAGGTTATTTGTCGAAACCAATCCGTAACTGAGAGAGTGCACTGTTTACTTCGTCAAAATCTTGTCTATTCCTGTTTACTTTAAAAAGAAGATAAGTGTCATCTGCAAACAATACAACGTCACAGATACCCTTTAAATAGAATGGTAAGTCATTAATATACACTATGAATAAGAATGGACCCAGTATTGAGCCTTGAGGTACACCTAACTGAACTGGTAACCCGGAAGATTTCACACCATTTACATCTACACATTGGAACCTATTATGTAAATAAGAATTTATTACTTTGAGAGCTTCATTTTGAACACCGTAATGACGTAGTTTGCGCAAAAGTGTGTCATGGTGCACGCAGTTCAAGGCTTTGGAGAGATCACAGAAAACTCCAATAGCATTTTGCGAGTTCTCCCATGTGTCAAATATGTGTTTCAGCAGTGCAACACCCGCATCTGTAGTCGAACGACCTTTTGTAAAGTCACATTGTTCGTTATGAAGGATGCTGTTTAAATTAAAATGTCTTAGCAATCGCTTGAGTATTAACTTTTCAAATATTTTACTAAATGCAGGTTAGATAAAAATAGGTCTGAAACGGCCAACGTCATTTTTATTACCTGGTTTAAATAAAGGTATGACTTTTCTATTCTTAATTAGGTCAGAAAAAGAGCCTTAATCAACACATTTATTAAAAGTAACAGCTAGATAGGGGGTTACGATTTCTTATTATTTAGAAAGAAGATTAGATTAGAAAAAAATCAAATACTACATGTATTTGATTTTTTTCTAATCAATCATCATCATTTAAAAAAAGATAAGTACGTGTCTATAGAAATAGAATATAATAGAATAGGAGAATATTAGTATCACAAATAAGTTATTAAAGAAAAAAAAATGTTTTAATCAGAAACGGGAAGGTACATAAGGTCACCGGATTAAATCTATTGTTACCAATAACACAGAGAATTCTACTATAAATATGTGAATTAAAACATTCAAAACGATGAAAAATTCTAACAGTATATAGATAAATAAAGGTAGTAAATCGTACAGTAAACCATAGTAAACTGATAAATCTACATGAAATTACGTAGTTAATTGAATTCAGTATCCAATTAACTACGTAATTTCACGTACATTGGTATAGGAACTGATACAGAATGTCCAGTAATTCATGTTAACGCGGTTTGTCCCCCGTTCCGCCAAGTGGCCCCACTGCCCCAACTTCCCCCACCCGCTCCAAATTAGTGCACTTTGCGTCCCAATTGTTGGGGGATAGTCTTTTGAAAATTCATATTGCCCGTCGGCTCGTGGGAAGGTAATGATTTTGGACAAAAGAAGAGGATCACATGGCAACATAATTTGGCAATTTAATTTATTTTGATATAAACTTTAGACAGGTATAATAAAATATACGGTCGAGTACGCAATTTGCGAGGGAATATCAACTGACTTGTGAGTAAGGGGTCCTGTGACATAAAATAAATTTTTGCTTCGATTGAATAACTTAACTTCAGTTTTCCTCCTCAGCAGAGGATGATACAATTTATCGATGCTGAAACAGACGTTTCTTGATCGAAGTACATATACGGTTGTAGATTTAATGAATAATGATCGGATAACTGAACAGACCGGCCAGACCATGAATGAGAGAAATTATGGCATTTTCAGATCACCAATCTATCTTTTATAAGGAAAAGCCTTCAGAAGTTTCACGGAGCAGTACTTAAGTCTAGTAAGTAATGGTTTACTCAGAATTTGCTCATGCGTGCAATAGAAAGATTATATCTTAGGAAACTTACGATTCTGAGAAATTCAATTTGTGTTCTCATTTCGTTCATTCATTTAACCCATTGACCGCTTGCGGTAAGTCTAATGATTGTAGATATTATTGGGTAACATAATTCAACAAAACGACTGTTTCTAATTGTGAACTCATGAAAGAATTTAGAGAAATATAAAAAGTTAGTTTTTTCATTATTGTGTTGCCAAATAACATGTAAATGTGCCCATAGTAATGTTTTTTTCCATTTCCGGAGTCCTTACAATAAAATTTTACACTTTCTTTAGCAACAACAAATACTAAATAAAACAACAAATAACACACCCGGAAATCAAAACCGGGATAATCAATAGAATCCCACGTCTACATATATCTCAAAATACAGCATCTAACCGTACAAAGCGGCTATCTCCAACATTAACGTCGGGGGCAAGTACGGGTATTGGGTATTGACCGAGCGAATTTATCGCCCCCGGTAACAAAAGCCGCCGCTGACCTCTCCGGTCGAAGGGACCGCTAAATTTTACGTAACAGAAAAAGGCATCGCGATATTTTAGGGTTAATTATGTTGGTGATGGGGTTATGAAAATGTATGGCTTTTTAAGCTTGTTTTTTTTTAAAATAAGTTTGGGATTTAAAAAATATATAATAAATAGGTTTTTTCGCTGTATAATCAAACCATTTATTTCAAATTGACACTTCTCGTATATATAATTGCATTTTTGAAGTTAATTTTGTTACGGAAAAATAGAAGTAATTCTAGTTGCCCCTTCCAAAAGTTAGTTTCGTATGGAGAAGAATGGAGAACAAGAAACTTCATCGTTACTCCTTTAAAATGTTATATCATTATTTAGTATATTTTGTGTTTTGTTTTTGTATTATATAATTATATATGAAAACGAAGCACCTACAATAAAATTTCTAAATCACAACAGGTAAAAATAATTAAAAATTAAGCAATGACAGATAAATTAATTATGTGACTATGTACATGGTGCTCAAACAAACATTGTAAAAGTAGACGATTTTCATAAAATTTTAACAAATAATAAGTCAGTGTGTGAGGTAAAGTAGTCAAAAGATGTAAAATAAATGTCATAAAAATAATAAATTATATACCTAAGTAAATTAAGAGGCCGACAACACCCAAAGCGCGGTCACTGTCGGACTGCATAGAAAAGAAAGAGAAGCGCGATGATGACGCAACGCTGGTAATTTATAGCAAAATATGAAGCAATTATCGATTTACCAAAAAGCCATAGATTGCATAAAAAAATAAAACACTATTATGCTAATATGTTGCTTGTAGAATAATCTGACAAAAAATCAGAATGATTGCATGTATATTAGTATAGTTTTTAATCGTTAAAAGAATTTTTTAGAGGTATCTTCGTGATTTTTTTCTATCGTATCAAATTAGTTATATTATGTTTCCTACACACTATCTACCTAGCATATATCCTTAAGAATATCATATATTTTTCTGATTTTGTTTACTGCAGTGGATCATATACTTTATGGCATTATAAAACTTATAAAAGTTGCGTTTAGGTCCTGTAGTCCCCTTAACAACCAATTTGATTTTGTATAGACTTTTTTGTATTGTCCTATGGAGCAGGACGAGATGTTTCTAAGCATTTTTATCTTAAATGTAATCCTCTAATTTGTAATATGCTTGTTTACACAGTGTACTTTTAATATGAGTTTTACATTTTGTTTCATTTAATTGCAATATATAACAAGGTATTTTGTTTTAACATTTAACACAGGGCCCTATAAAAGATGTATGTAGTTTATTTAATCTGAAAGATACTGGATCTATTTTATTTTTTTTATAGTATTAAAATTATGTCTATCTCTTATTTAACTAAAAAGATGTAGATTTTTCTGACATACATGATATTTTCATAAATTTATTGGCAAGGTACCGTCATAATATTGATATCTATATATATCTTTTTAAATAGTTCCCTAAGAAATTCGCGGCGACGCGACGTATCTCGTATAATCTTTAGCGGGTTTCCGAGTGTGAAAGATGATGAAGTTTATTTTTAAGTCGGTTATTGTAACCCATTGAAAAATAGTCACCTACTTAGAGAAAAAATCGTTTGCGGTGACCGCCGCGTACTCGTGTACGTAGGTACACGAGTACGCGGCGGTCACCGTACCGTCACCGGTTGTATGACTAGGAACCTCAAACAGTTTCTGTCAATATCTGCTGAACTGGTAAATGTTTGTGTTTCTATTGTAGCAAAATGGATTGGTGATCAGTGTGATCACTGGTCACAGACAGGTCAGTACTTAACGAATATGGATATTATTAGCGAACATAATACTAACTACAGCTGCCCTACCAACACTTAACTTATTCGCCTTTGCCTACTTGGTTTGTTTTTTTTTTTTCAACACTGAAGCTAACAGCTGATTTAAATTTGGTCCCGTAATTTTTATTCTAACAATTACATTATTAGTATAATTAAGCCTTAATATCAATTCATCACTAAATAGAACGTGTAACTAAAGTGTATTACTCATAAAAACAACGTTTTATGTGGTATTAAAGTTTAATAACTTGCATTGTCATCTCGTAAACAGGTACAAAAGTATTACAATTGATTATCAAATAACGTTTTCTTACAATAATCCCATTTGATATTGGTTTAAACATTTGAACAACTTGTACAAGTCATAGTTAAATTCATTTAAAAAAAAACGTAAACATAACCTTAATCAAAGGTCACAACACAACTTCTTCTTAAGCTATTTTTCAACTTTATCGCTGTTAATCGTTCATCCTATATTCTAGCTATAATTTTTCTCTTACGATCTTTGTTTCCTCTCCTCTTCTAATCATGATTATGACCCGTAAAGCCTATGCTCGCCAGGAAGAGGTAAAACTCAGCCAGGCTTTGAGCGAACTCAAGACTTCTGGGGAGTTGTGTGACCGATTGAAAGGGGAAGCTGATGACAATGAAAGGGAAGTAATGGACTTGTTAAAAAGGAACCAAAACATGAAGTCAGAAATGCCTCAGTTACATATTCAACACACTGAAGCCATGGATGCCCAGGGCAGGCTCCAGTTCATTGTAGACGGGTTCGACTAGTGCAGTTCTGAGTATGAGCTTGCTCTTAACCGCATACAGACATTAGAAAAACAGCTTCATGAGGCAAACAATAAAGTTTCACTATTAGAATGCACTCAACATAATATCACTGCCTCGTTGAACCAAAGTCTGTTTGATGAGCTGGTGGTCATTGCCCCAAGTATGGTTTCTGCTGCAATTGACAATCAACCCACAGTCACTATAGATCTGACATGTGAAGATAACATTAAGCCTACTAACTCAACAAGGCTGGTAAAATGTAGCAGAAATAAATTGAAAAAATATGTAAGGATAAACAAATTTATTAGAAAAACCCAAAAATTGGTTCACAGGCAAACAGTTTTCATAAAGAATGTTAAATTAAATAGGGAACGCCTATAATTACTAGACAAAATAGATTATTATTCTGAGAAATGTAAAAACACCACTTTAAAATATGAAAATGACACACAAAACTTAAATTTTGTAATTGAAAATCTTAATCATAAATTAATATCAATGACAAACAAATACAATATCTCTGAAATGCAAATGAGGGAATACATGCTGGCGATGAATGAGCTAATAGTGAGTGCTAGTTCATGTACCTGTGAGCGATCACAATCATTGACCAACAAGGGCTTGTCCAATAGTCAGCCCTCACCGGCTTGTTTGACGCATGTGATACTTCATAGCAACAAGGTTATGGTTCCTCTGATGGTTCCCCAAATAAAAATAAACCTAAAACTAAAGTTAGTATAAAATCTCACAACTGTGTACAAACTCAAATAAATAATGATATTGTGATATTTAGTGATGAAATTTGGAAAGACATGGGCCGGTTATTATCAAATATTTGCAAGGGAAAGTCTTTAAGGGAAAGTCGTTCTTCTTTTCTTTCGAAGTTTAGTTATGTTGAGATAGTGACAAAGATTATTAGTTTTTTCCACCGGGATACAACTTTGGTATTATTGATCAGTGACAGAGGAAATGTGAATCAGAGCAGTCTGCTTCATTACTATAACAAACTTTGTGAGCTAGACAGACAGATTGTTATGTTTACATTTCCTTAAAGTAACAGTTTGCCAAAGAAAGAAAATAATTTTAGGCAAAAAGTAAATATAATGTTAAATAATATGACATTAAACAATAACAATTGTCATGTCATTGACACTAACAAGTATCTTAGTAAATATTTATATGTGACAAAATACAAATTGTATTTACCAATATGTTTAAAAAGACAAATAGCCTTATTGCTATACCTTTTGTACATTGATTTATCAGCCAAGAAATTGGCTAGTAAAACTGTTGCTTCTATTGAGCAATTATCTGACATTTTCATTGATTCGGCCAATAATTTGGCATGACAAGCTGACATTAATTTAAATTAGAAATTTAAACAATAGAGAAAACCTCTTGCATAATTAATGGAGATAATTTAAATTTAAATATTAGTATAAAATATCAGAATAAGTTCTAACACAGTAAACCTGGTGCACCAAAATATTCAAGGTATGTTGAGAAAAGACCTTGAAATGGAATTATTCATGAACTGTAACTTGAAATTGAATTGATATTTTGTGTATTACAGAACATTGGTTAAAAAGCCATCAGTTCGTGTTTAATTTCAGTAATCACCAGGTTGGTAGTTCTTTCAGCGAGAAAATGCAATACATGGTGGTTCATTGATACTGTTAACTAAACAACTTAAATTCAAAGAACGTAAGGATATCGTGAGCCTCTCTGTTGAGCGGACTATCGAAATAGCTTGTGTGGAATTGGAGCGGCTTGTTGTATTGAGCGTGTACCGGCCTCCGTCATCGATTTATGATAGCTTTGAGAGTATCATGGATGATGTGTTACAAAAACTTGGTAAATTAGGAAAAAATATAATTGTATCTGGTGATTTTAATGTCAATTTATTAGAGGACTCTTCAATGTGCCTAAAAATTTAAAGATTTATTTCAGTCATATAACCTTGATCATTTATTTTTAGAGCCTACTGAATAACCGCCACCTCAGCTACATGTTTAGATAATATATTTACTAACATATTACCAATTACTAAACAAATTATAAGCCAACTGGATTATAAGCCAACTGGATTCTGACCACTATGGTCGGATGATTACATTTAGTAAGCAAGATAGAAAAGTGGCTAAGAGAGATATCATTGTAGTGCCAAAAACTGCCAGTCGCTTGGAAAGCTTTAAAAACAAACTTAATAGTCAGTTAGCCTACTTGCCTTATAGTGATGATCTTAATGAACTGTACAATTCCTTTTTTTCCATGTATTGTAAAGAATTTAACTCAACATTTATACCCAAGCAGATCTCAGTTAATGGTTCTGCAACCTTCAGTGAATGGGCAACTAGAGGGATATTTAATAGTAGACTCAAACTTTTTGAACTTTATGAAGAAAGATATTATATTAAAAGTAAAGAATTTTATCAATATGTTAAGAACTATTCCAAATTGTTTAAACAAGTTTGTAGCGAAGCTAAGAGTCGATATTTAAGTTCAAAAATTAAATATAGCCAAAATAAAATAAAAACGACTTGGGAAATTATAAACAATGTGACTGGAAGAGATAGAAAGCGTAATTGTGAATACAGCCTTAATATTAACAATACAGTTATTAAAACGGATTTAGAAGTTGCCACAGTTTTTGAAAATTTCTTTGCAGATATTCCAGTCTCAACCACTAAATCTTTAAATTCATCACCCACTGTTGCCGAGTCCATATTGAAAGAAAATGTTGATATTTGTAATCATGAATTTAATTTCGACTATGTTAGTGCTCGGGATATTATTAAAACTTTCAATACACTCAATGTTAAAAAAACGGCTGATCTATGGGGAATGTCTGTAGAGGTTGCAAAATGCATAATTAACACTTTAGCGCCTGAATTGGCAATTATTTTTAATAAATGTGTTGACTGTGGTGTAATTCCTGACTTAATGAAGAGTAGTAAAATAATACCTCTGTTTAAATCGGGTAGCACATCAGACCCCACAAACTTTAGACCTATTTTTGTGCTTCCCACCTTTAGTAAAATATTTGAAAAATTGATGCCAGATCAATTGCAAAGACATTTCAATAAACATAAATTATTAAACAGTAAACAATCCCGTTTCACAAAGGGTCGTTCGACTACCGACGCTGGTGTGGAACTTCTTGCACATATTTTTGAAGCTTGGGAGAGGTCACATGATGCCCTTGGTATTTTTTGTGACTTATCTAAGTTTTCGATTGTGTTTCTCATGATACATTGGTCAGGAAATTGCATCACTATGGTGTTAGAAACACTGCCTTGGATCTTCTTATTTCTTATTTGGATAATAGGATCCAAAGAGTGGACGTTAACGGTAAGCGATCGCCGGGTTCTATTGTCACTATGGTAGTTCCGCAGGGCTCAATTCCTGGCCCTTTTTTAGTTCTCGTATATATTAATGACCTACCTTGCCTTATAAAGAACAGTCATGAAATAGTGTTATTTGCAGATGACACATCACTTTTATTTAAGCTTAAACGACAACAGACAGTTACTGACGGTGTAAATAATGCTCTCTCTAAAATAGTACATTGGTTTAGTGTTAATAACTTACTTTTAAACGAGAAAAAGACCAAATGTATAATATTTCTGACACCTAACGTTAAGCAGGTAAAAACCAATGTACTAGTAAATGGGGCGGAGTTGGATCTTGCGGAGACCACTGTGTTCTTAGGTATTACTTTGGATTCGAAGCTACAGTGGGGCCCACATATAACCAAATTGTCGAAGCGGCTAAGCTCTGCAGCCTACGCGGTGTATAAAATCCGTCAATTGACTGATGTAGAAACAGCTTGATTAGTATATTTTAGTTATTTCCATAGTGTAATGTCGTACAGCATTTTACTGTGGGGAAATGCAGCCGACATTCAGGCTATATTTGTGCTGCAGAAACGAGCCATCCGAGAAATGAAATGAAATGAAATGAAATGAAATGAAATTGTTTATTCTGTAAATAGGATATGAGAATCACTTTTACACGTCATATTAAAAAATAAGCTAGATGGAGTCGACATTTCCTATCTGACTACCCCTGAGAAGAAATGGCGAAACAAACTCAAGGGTCAAAGTCTCTTTTAAAGTCCAGACATAATCTTGGTCAGATCATGTGAGGACCATGTAGATCTATGTCTGAAATGGTCTTTTGAGGAAAGAACCACACAAATTTGAGTGGACCTGTCCAGTCAGTGCAAGCATTTGTCAGTAATCGTGTAGCTCAACTCAAAACTTAAGGAGCTCAACGACTCGACGAACAATACCAAGGAAAGGACAATTGGTTTGGCCGCATAAAGAACTCAAAATGCCAGACCATAATTAAAAATAAGAGAAAAAAAAAAAAAAAAAAAAAAAAACAACGAAATAAATAAAGATGACCCACATAGTGCTCACATTCACAATAATTAAAGTAATATAATACTTTTCAAGGTACATACATAAATATTCACTTAATTTTGCTTATAATATTCATCAATGTCAATATGTACATATAGTTGTACATAATGATGATTTTGCATAATTTAAATATCAAATTTAATGGTTTTAGCACAAAGCTTATCAGAGCGAGCAGCTCAATCCCAAGCTTTTTTGTCTTCTAAATAATCTGAAATTTTATAGTACCCCTTTTTACAAAGTTTGGTTTTAATACAGCTTTTAAATCGTTTAATGGGTAAATTTCGAATAGCAATAGGAAGTTTGTTGTAAAAGCGTATACATTGACCCATGAACGAGTTGCCTACTCTGTGGAGGCGAGTGTGTAGTACAGCAAGATTATGTTTATTCCTGGTATTTAAACTGTGGATATCGGACATTTTCTTAAAATTTGATATATTTTTGTGTACATACATAAGATTATCAAATATATATTGAGAGGCTACAGTCAGAATATCTATTTCTTTGAATTTTTCTCGAGCAATTTATAACCTAAGTTGTAGGCATTCACTGACATTTAAGGATATAAACATAATGACAGTCGCATCTCAATATGTATATGAGAACCTGATTTATGTCAAAAAGAATATTAATCTATATTCTAAACACAGCGACATTCATAGCATAAATACTAGAAACAAAGACTTACTTATTGTGGCCAAGACTAGGCTCCAAAAAATTAGTAATTCATTTATGTGCCAAAGTATACGTTTTTACAACAAACTCCCAAGCCATGTTAAAGAACTGAGCCTCAACAAATTTAAATCAATTATTGAACAGAAACTCTGTCAAAAAGGTTTCTATAAAGTTAAAGATTACTTTGACGACAAAAAGGCTTGGAATTAATTAAGCTACTCCAATGAAACTTAAAAGTAATTTTATACTAAATCTATTTTTATACTAATTGTGACATTGATGATTTTTTTATATATACAATGACATTAATATTTACTTTTTGAAGTATTATATTTTTTTTTTTTTTAATTATTGTGAATGCGAAGACTATGTGGATTATTGTTTTTATTATTTCTCTCAGTTAGTTTTCATCTTGGTCTGGCAGTTTGAGTCATTTAAGCGGCCTACCCAAATATCCTTTCTTCGGTATTGTTCGTCAAATCGTTGAGCTCCTTAAGTTCTGAGTTGAGCTGCACGGTTACTGACAAATGCGTGCACTGACTGGATTGGTCCACTCAATCTGTGTGGAAGAACCACAAAAGACCATTTCAGACACCAATCTACATGGTCTTTACATGATCTGACCAAGATTATGTCTGGACTTTAAAACAGAATGTGACCTCTGAGTTTGTTTCCGCCTTTCTTCTCAGAGTAGTCAGATAGGAAACGCCGACCTCATCTAGTTTTATTTTTTCCCCTAAATATGATTGACGTGTAAAAGTGTTTGTACAAACCTACTTACAGAAATAAAAGTCATTTCATTTCATTTCTGTAAATCCACCCTTAGTTAGAGAGAGGGTAGACTATCTCGCCAATACGACAAAGCACGAATGACTAGTATTGTGTAACAACATGCTTGTGAAGAGTATCGGTGTGCACCCTGTCGTTGTGGCGACACAAACAGCCGAAAGGTTGCCGATTCATCACTTGCGCTAAAACGTAGTGCTACACTGACATTTTACGAAGGCCGAAAGCCAAAAGACAATGTTATACTCTCTATTCTTTGTTGGAACCAGCTTAGAAATCTGTTGAAGTTTTTACTTTACTGGCATAGGTGTGTACATAATACCTTATAGAGTGGACACTCAGCTTCGGTACATAATTGTTAGCTCGTTAGTACATTATAAGTGGGCATGCTTATAATCTTATTAGTTATAGCTGTACAAGATTTTTTTGGCGCGTAGCCAAAATCGGAACGGGTTACTTAACGCCATCTTGTTTTTACAAAACATTTTCACAAATGTTTGCCAACCGCGCCCCTGTGCACTCACTTGAGGGCCAACAGATCCACGTAGCAGGGTGTTATGAAAAGGTAAGTTACTTTAAATACAAAAGTTACTCTGGAATGAGGTTGCTGAGCCATCATTAGTCATTACTTCCAAGAAACGCGTTGAGTTTTATGTATTTAGTGAACATTTACTTATTAGTAGATAGTTTTGGCATCTTATTTATGTAGTATTTAACTAAAGTCAAAATATTAATTCCCTGGAGTAATTTGACATGTGCTAGCTGGCATTTTGTATAATAAAATGAACATATTTATTGTATTCTAGACTTTTACACTTATTATTATACATTTATTTTACACTTATTTAAAATGATCGTCATTACAATAAATATGACTATTTTATTACACAAAGTGACAGCTGCACATGTCAGATTACTCCAATTAATAATTCAACTTTATACCTAGGGACACACGACTACCTACATATCAAGCTATTCATTTCCAATATAAGCTGACCTGCCATTCTACGGAAATCCCATAAAACGCGAGATTAGCTTATACTGGAAATTTATAGCTTAGTAGCCATTGGTGTGTAGTAGTAGTTAGTTCTAGTTCTGTGTCGAAAATGGGTTCTACACAGAACTGCAACAGGCTGATTAAAAACGATAAAAAAAACCGCGGTTCCGTACAATGAATAGATATGTTATCTATCATGTTTCTTATCCCAAGAACAAACTTAACATTCTAGTTGAAATACATGTTAACCCATACATTCCAACTGCAAATGTAAGTTGGTACGCACAATATTGAGAGATTTACCATGTTATGTTAACACTGATGTCGTTTAGATTTTCCTGTAATCTATAAGCAAATAACCAATTCCTGTATTATTTCAAACTTTAGGCTTAGTAGTTTCGGAGATAAGGACCAATTTTCATCTACTTTCTTGTATAACTTTAAAACTAAATATTATAAAATTATCAAAACCATTTTATTTGAGACCACATCACAAGCCCTTTCATTTGATATGACACGATACAGTTTGCAAAACTTTTATTGTTAATTTTCTAATTTGCCCCTAAAAATTACACTCATATTCAAAATTTGTTTATTTACGTTATACGTCCGTGTTCGGGTCACAGAAATGTATACCTATGTTCAACTTAATCGGTAGGTACAGTAGATTCTGATTTTGTCTGCGACAGATACACAGACAGACACAAGAGTGATCCTATAAGGGATCCGTTTTATTCATTCGGACGAACGGAATCCCAAAAATCTTGAAACATTGCCTTTTACAGCATCAGCATTAGGTCCTTTTAAAACAAAGCAAGTTTTCTAGACTCCACTTAGACCCCCAACTGCTGCTGGCTATGTCTACTTACATTTTTTTTCTTGAAAAAGTTTGTCCTCTGCGCCTATTATATGATAAATGATTTTATTTTTGTAAGTAGGTTTATACAAACACTTTTCATATTAAAACCTAGATGAGGCGTTTCCTATCTGACTACTCTGAGAAGAAAGGCCGAAACAAACTCAGAGGTCACGGTCTCTTTTAAAGTCCAGACATAATCTTGGTCAGATCATGTGAAGACCATGCAGATAGGTGTCTGATATGGTCTTTTGAGGAAAGAACCACACAGATTGAGTGGACCTGCCTAGTCAGTGCACGCATTTGTAAGTAATCGTGCAGCTCAACTCAACATAAGGAGCTCGACGATTTGACAAACAATACTAAAGAAAGGACATTTGGGTACTTACTCGTACATACAAAAACGATGAACGTTGCTGTGGCCTAGACAGGCCGTGACAGACAGACTATAAACTTTGGATGGCTATGTATGAGTAATACGTAATGACCTACATAAACATACACAAATATGTTTATTACATAATCGTCTATTTTTATTTCAGTTACCGCTATCAGACATCGCTGTGATATCGAATCGATAATGTTCAATGTATATTAATTGGGTGAAACTTTCCACGCATATATACAAATCTATTTTATCAATCTGCTTTTAGATAATTTTGTCTATAGGTACATATATACTGTTTATTTATTAATATCTTTACAAGGATAACTTCACGCTTCTGTGGAGTAAGTGGAGTGGGTCTGAAGTCGTAAAAGATTACACTTTTGTGTTACTACAGTACGACAAAAGTGTAATCTTTTTGGGCTAAAGCCTCTTCTCATACAGAGTAGGAATAAACGTAATTCTTCAGACTTTTCAAATGAAGAATTTGTTATACCGAAATGCTACGGTTAATTATCCAAACCACCCGTTCTCGTGCTTCAGATACCAGCCTAAATTCAACATATTTAAACTCCACTGAACATTGTCTACATCATTATGATCCATTGTTACAGCATATTTTAAACTAGACATAAAATCTATCTGCAATGTTAAGTAAAAGTTAGAAACTCTGCAGAGTCCTTAGTTTTTAAGCGACTAGCAGACTATCGGACTAGCAGCTAGTTGCCACGTCGCCGCGTCGCCGCGTCGCTCGGCTACATCAGTACCTCCCCACAGTCAGCTGTGTATCGATCCGCGTCCCATTTCGCCGCAGAGGAGAAACGAAGGTAACACGAGACCAAAATATATACACTAGAAATAAAAGGCTCGCTTTTACACGTAACCAATTTGTGACAAAGAAAAATTCACTTGTTAGTGAAAAATATATTCCTTTGTATCTTTTCAAAGACGATTATTTGTTGACAGGATGAGCAAGTCTTCTAAATAACTCACATAGGTATGCGACCAGCAATGGTTTGATTAAGTGAAGTGATTGTTAAGTGAGGTACGTAAAATCCCCGGTAGTTTAATATAATGGCGTACCTCATAACAAGTTCAAGCTAAAATTCTCAGAGCATAGGCACGCCCTTCGGGATTCAGGACAGTTTACAAAGAGATACAATTCTCGGAGATGTCTTTTAGAACTAAAATAACGGTACTCTACTCTAAATCTGACGGGTAAGCCTGAACTCATTATAAATAAGCCTTCCTAAGTCCCCTCGTTACTTAGAGACACATTAGCGGATCAAGGGAGGTCATTACGTAATCACTGTACTTCGTAAAGAACAATGTTTGTAGCTGCGTCTGTGGGCGTGGGAACTGCCGAGCATACATATTGCAGGTTTACGTTAAAAATGTAAGTGGTCTCTCTCTATTCTCTTTGGGATGTATTTCACACAACTTTCGTTTCAGTTAAAATCTTTACTCAACATACACAATTATCTTGCAAAATTTCCTCTTTTTACCCGACTAGAAGGACTCTCAAAAAACATTAACCGTTTTTTGAGAGTATGTTTGTAAATGTACCTATGTACGTCTATTTCTTTGGTACGCTCTGTAGCTTAAACGGCTTGATGGAGTTTAACATAAGAGGTGTCGTTAGAATTGTCTTAGTTGTGGAACTGACATAGGCTATATAATATTTATATATTGCATCTGAAAATACAGAAAAACGGGAGGGTACGGTCTTTTAAAAATAAATTTTAACAATATTGGTATCAAATAAAAGCTAGTAACGAGTCAATTCCATATACATATATAATTATATATATTAATAAAACTAAAAGCTTGAAATAAAACAAAAAAATATTTAAAAAACAAAAAACCTGACTGCTACTCGTAAAACACGTAACTGAAAAGAGAAAAGCAAGCATTCTAACCTATAGAATTTTGGTATCACAAGCGAGGCTGAGTGAAACCAATGATCTGAAATATGGTGTAACTTTTGTTTGTCCCCGCCTGCGATACCAAAATTCTATAGGCTATAAATATAATGCTTTTTTTTCTCTTTTTGTTATGTGTTTTTGCAGCATACATAAGCAGCCTATAACGTTCCCACTGCTGGGAGACAGGCCTCCTCTCTGCGAGAGGGAGTGGGCCGTAATCTACCACGCGGGCCAGTGCGGGTTGGTAGATGTTCACATGTCTTCGAATTTTTGATTCTAGGACATGCCGGTTTCCTCACGATGTTTTCCTTCACCGTATTGAGAGCTGTGGTGATGAAATAATTTACACAAAGTAAAGCGCCTGTCTGGGTTCGAACCTACGACCTACAACTCGTAAGTCGCGGCCGTTACCTCTGCGCCACCACTGCTCTCTGTTTTTTAAATAATTTATTTTATTTAAAACACATTTTTTATATACCTCGTCTCGTTTGAAAACATTTGCAGTGAAACAGGGTTCCACTTTCAGAAGTTAATCAGAAGATACAAATCCGGCTTCGAGGACCAAGAGGCCACTGTTGATGTTGAGCTGTTTTAAGCTGTTTTTATGCAAATGTTATTGGTTCAAAGTTTTCGCTAAGTTGTCGCTAACGACATAAACAAGTACAGTTAGGAGGTATTTTATCGAGAGGATCAGAGCGATGGAAATAGGGAGCAAAGGAAATGGGGCGAGGCCGAGAAAGTTATGTTTTCTTAGAAGTTCAGTGACGCAAGAGGGAATGATGAAAGAAATATGTTGACAGATAAAACCTTTTTAACTAATCCACACAAAAAATAACATTTGGTAACCGAAAAGAAAATACGTAAGTAATTCATTTTAAAACTGCTAATAATGAAGCTTTTTAGGGTTCCGTAGTCAACAAAGAACCCTAACAGTTTTGCCATGTCCGTCCGTCCGTCTGTCTGTCTGTCCCCGCTGTAGCTCAGAGACGGTTAGTAGTAGAAAGCTGTAATTTGGCATAGGTATACATATTAACCACGCCGATAAAGTGATAAAATTAAATTTTGAGAAGAAAATATATTGTGTATCTCCCAGATCTAAAAACAATTTATCGATTCAGGGATCCGTTTGCAGAATATTAAGCTTCAAAGTTCAAATTTTTGATAGAGTCAAGTGTGTGTGTGTCCCGGCAGCTGCCCGGGGGGAGACACTTGTGAAAAAATTCATGGCAGTAGTACATACAACGAAATTAAAAGGAAAACTATCAGCTAAGTAGGCTTTACAAGTTAACGAGTAATAGTTCCGTTTGCAGTTGGAGAATTGATCGTGACGTAAATGGATGTATGGGAATACATGTTTTTCAACTACAATGTTTAGTTTGTTTTTGGGGTAAATTCACCCCAACCTCGGAACCCTTCGTTGTGCGTGGTCCGACACGCACTTGGCCGGGTTTCATCGTCGGTATTGGTTTGTTATTAACAATCGCATCGATTCACACACATATCAGCACAAAACCTACCAAGTGGAACAAACTCTAAAAAATATAAATCAACATGTGTTTGTTAGGTATAGATAAGTCCCTGTTTACCTACTGGCCTATGAATCAGCCTGTCTACAGACCATGACCTGGTCCATAAGGTCCCACAATACCTACTTTAACTAAACACAAGCACAGAACAGACAGTCAATAAATGTATCGTTTTTCGACATTGCTACCAGAAAGTTTAAATATTTTGTTTTTAATCTTTGTTAGACAACTAACATGAACAGGACTCGAACCCACGATCACTGGTGTACTGCCTGGTCGTCTAACTACATAACCACAGTTTTCTTGTCACTGATGGAGCGGCGTGCAAGACGAAGCAATGGGGATCGTAAGATCGTGAGTTCGAATCACACCCGTTACCGCAACTCGGATAGCACTATTAAGACAACTTTTCAGATACTTTTTACCGTTTACCAATTTCTGTAATATCTACTGTTCGGTATCAACAGGAATCATCTACTTACCTTAATGAGTAGTTGCGTTCTTAATGTCCAGCTCCCCAACAAGCCCCCATATTAGATAACGTCACGAGCTCGTTATGTAACACAAGTACCGACAATGTGTGTTTGTTGTCAGTTTTTAATCAGCGCTGCGCCGGCGGCGGCTGTCATCTCATTTGCCCCCGTCGCTCACAGATTCACAGCGGTGTACTCCGCTTGGCACTCGAAAACATCTGCCGTATATTTTTTTATAGCCTGCATTGCGTACCTTTGCGGGCAAAGGCCTCGCCTTTTTGCTGCTGAGCATGAGGTCCTGGGTTTGATATTCAGGTCGGGTAATTGTTGGTGGGGTTTCCATCAGGAATTTCTCAATAGCAGCTCGGAGTCGGGATTTGTGCCCGGTTTGTTTTTGTTTTATTTCTGTAAGTAGGTTTATAAAAACACTTTTACACGTCAATAATTGATAGCAATAGGCTCGCCACTATTACATGAGACTTAACAACATAATTGGCGAAATATAGGTGTTAATGTAGGTATTCCTCTGCCTAACCCTTCGGGGATTAAGGCTCCTACATACTGGCGCGACTTGTCGCGCGACGCGACGCGACACAAAGACACCGCGTGTAGCGCTACAAGCGGTGCCTTTGTGTCGCGACGCGTCGCGCGACAAGTCGCGCCAGTATGTAGGAGCCTTTACAGGCGTGCGTAATGTTATGTTATCTTTAATTTAACATTAAATTTACAAAATGAGTCAATAAAGTGAAGAAAGTTTTTTTATTACCTACTTATTTTCATCGTTGTGAATATAAAGCAAAGTATAACAACAACACTGTCGCTTTCTTTTGATAAAGGAATACTATTTTAAATTGAAAATAAAAAGGTCACATCGCAATGACAGTCGCAAGTAGAACAAACTAAGCGTTTGCATAGCAACCCGATCCCCTGCCTCGCCCTTGTGAGCTAGCCCTACTTTAAAGGACTATAAACTGTTGGAAAAGCTACCTTAATCAATATGCTGTAGGACTTATATTTCTTTGATGTATGAAGGAGTTATTAGTGCAGAAGAATTTCGACTTTATGTATAGGCTATAGTAAGGTTGGGTTTTGATTGTCATTGCTTTTCAATGCATCGAATTCAATGTCAATTACATGAATACAAATTCCAGTCTAAAATAGAATTTAAGCCTTACTGGGTAAGGTTTTATTTACCCTAGCAATATTTTCAAATGCATAAGAGCACTGTTGTGCAGGTACACTTTCAGAGGTCCAAAACGACGAGAAAAAAAGTGAAGATTTATGTTTAACCAACTTGGCAAAAATGGGTTAAGTGTTTACTCGTTTCTATTTCTGGGCAGATACCTAACACGTGTAGGTAATATGAGACGATTTGGTCCTTTTTGTAGCTACTGGCATTCCGTCGACGCCGTAGAATGGGTAGACGCCTCGCTGGTTGGGTAGATGCCTGAGTCCGTCGTCAACTGGTTTTTACTTTATAGTCAGATTTCTATGCATTAGGATTAAATAATGTAATTTACTGACTGGAGCCCCCATTCAGTAAATTACATTATTTGAATGAAATTGTAGGAGGTACCTACCTACATAATGAATAACTAACTTCACTCGAACCAACTTGTTATAGGTACCTGTTATAATAGCAGATTTGTAAACGTCCTACGACAAAAATATGTAAACGGGACGTACAATAAAGTATCCTTATGCAGTTTATTAGAAACACACTGCGATTAGTTATAAGTTTGCCGAGCGTGGCGAGTGTTGTAAGCAAACACCGTACAGCACATTAATAACTGTATTTTTATGAAACTCGAAACGACTCACTGCTAATGCCGAAGTCAATCGCTAACCACTGCGTCACAGGCACACACTGCTGCCGATTCCCTTGTTCACAATCTAAACTAAATTAAAGTTCAGTGCATCTTTTCTTTCTATTTCATTAAGAAAAGTACAGAAGATAAATTTTAGTTTAGTCCTGTCAAATTAATCACCGCTTGACGTAAATTAACGCAATTTTAGTAGGCAAGTTTAATCACGTCTAAACTTGTATGGAGTAGTGACAGGCGCTGATTAATTTGCTAGGACTAAACTAAAATTTATCTTCTGTCCTCTTCTTAATGAAATAGAAAGAAAAAGATGCACTGAACTTAAATTTAGTTTAGTTTGTGAACAAGGGAATCGGCACCACTGTATCCTATGTTCTACTAACTAAATATTAGAATGGAGCAGGTTAGTTACAAAGGCAAATTTTGACAGAAACAATTGAGTATCAATACTCAATTGTTTCTGTCAAAATTTGCCTGCGGGGTAAATGATAAATAAATGAATGAGTACGTAACACACATACAATTTTAATCGATCGCAATGTCTTACATTTTGACAGTTCCGTTACACGTGTGACGCGAGCAGGCGCTGAAGGCGATTCCCGTAATTAAAAATCGTCAAAATCCAGTCACAATCTCACCTCAGCGAAATTCACTGTCAAAACTGTAGGTGTTCATAAATAAGAGGTATTTTTGACAGATTGAGACTGAGATTAGAAGGCGAACGTTATTAAAACGCGAATTGTCGCTCTGATGTAAGTGACAATTTATTTTTAACAATATTTTAGTTTTTGTAATAATATTTTAATTGAAAAGAGTGTCCGTGGAGTTTCTTGCCCGCTCTGCTCCATAGGAACCTACTACGCTTTGGAATGGGCAATTAGCTTCATCTTTCTGACTGACCGACCCCTTGACAGTTAATTATGTTAAGAAGAGCAAACTTATTATGTTTAAAGCGAGTGCCATAAACTATTCTGATATTCCCGGTGTCTCGCTCTGTGGCACTCCTTTAGCATGGGTGACTAAGTTTAAGTACTTGGGTCATTGGGTCACTGATGATCTTAAGGACAATATTGACACAAAGAGGGAGCGCAGGTCGTTGGCTGTTCGATGTAACATGCTGGTTCGAAGATCTGCACGTTGTACAAATCAAGTTAAAGTCACTCTTTTCAAAGCTTTCTGTCAGTCTTTCTACACGTGCAGTCTTTGGACCCGTTTTACGCAGAGGACATACAGCGACCTGCGTGTCCAATATAATATTAATAACGCATTTAGGATACTGTTGGGGCTGTCGTGGTGTTGTAGGGCGTCCACAATGTTTTCGGAGGCGCGCACAGACGATTTTTACGCCATAATAAGAAAAAGGACCGCCTCCATAGCCGGCCGGCTGCGCGCCACCACCAATGGTCTCCTGAGTGTGTTCTCAGATAGGTGGGACTCCCCTATGCTGCGCCACTGGGTACGAATCCACACCAGTTGATATTTAATGTATTATCTCCGTATTACTAACACTAGTTATTAAGTTATTTTGTTGATACTAACACTATGAACTCATTGTCTGAAATGAAGAATTTGAATTTGAATTCAAAAGTTACTGTAAGTATTTGGTTTATTTGAAATAAATGCTTTGAGTTTGAGTTTTCAGTTTGTGAACAGAGCAGCAACTGCCTGTCACCTCGACCTGTGGCTGGTGCTCCGCTGTGTCCGGCGACTGTCACCTCGACCTGTGGCTGGTGCTCCGCTGTGTCCGGCGACTGTCACCTCGACCTGTGGCTGGTGCTCCGCTGTGCCCGGCGACTGTCACCTCGACCTGTGGCTGGTGCTCCGCTGTGTCCGGCGACTGTCACCTCGACCTGTGGGTGGTGCTCCGCTGTGTCCGGCGATTGTCACCTCGACCTGTGGGTGGTGCTCCGCTGTGTCCGGCGACTGTCACCTCGACCTGTGGGTGGTGCTCCGCTGTGTCCGGCGACTGTCACCTCGACCTGTGGCTGGTGCTCCGCTGTGTCCGGCGACTGTCACCTCGACCTGTGGCTGGTGCTCCGCTGTGTCCGGCGACTGTCACCTCGACCTGTGGGTGATGCTCCGCTGTGTCCGGCGACTGCCACCTCGACCTGTGGGTGGTGCTCCGCTGTGTCCGGCGACTGTCACCTCGACCTGTGGATGGTGCTCCGCTGTGTCCGGCGACTGTCACCTCGACCTGTGGGTGGTGCTCCGCTGTGTCCGGCGACTGTCACCTCGACCTGTGGGTGGTGCTCCGCTGTGTCCGGCGACTGTCACCTCGACCTGTGGGTGGTGCTCCGCTGTGTCCGGCGACTGTCACCTCGACCTGTGGCTGGTGCTCCGCTGTGTCCGGCGACTGTCACCTCGACCTGTGGGTGGTGCTCCGCTGTGTCCGGCGACTGTCACCTCGACCTGTGGCTGGTGCTCCGCTGTGTCCGGCGACTGTCACCTCGACCTGTGGCTGGTGCTCCGCTGTGTCCGGCGACTGTCACCTCGACCTGTGGCTGGTGCTCCGCTGTGTCCGGCGACTGTCACCTCGACCTGTGGGTGATGCTCCGCTGTGTCCGGCGACTGTCACCTCGACCTGTGGCTGGTGCTCCGCTGTGTCCGGCGACTGTCACCTCGACCTGTGGGTGGTGCTCCGCTGTGTCCGGCGACTGTCACCTCGACCTGTGGGTGGTGCTCCGCTGTGTCCGGCGACTGTCACCTCGACCTGTGGCTGGTGCTCCGCTGTGTCCGGCGACTGTCACCTCGACCTGTGGGTGGTGCTCCGCTGTGTCCGGCGACTGTCACCTCGACCTGTGGCTGGTGCTCCGCTGTGTCCGGCGACTGTCGCCGCACTACCGGCCGCGTAGCAACACCCTAACATTAGCCTTGTTAGCGTAGTTAGTTAGATCAGCAGGGTTATTGCATTTTAATTCAAGACCACTCATACTTTGTATGTAGGTAGGTACCGTATTTATTTTATTTTTAACCGACTTCAAAAAGAGGAGGTCCTTTGTTCTTCTGTATGTTTATTTTTAGGGTTTCGTACCTCAAAAGGTAAAAACGGAACCCTTATAGGATCACTCGTGTGTCTGTCCGTCTGTCACAGCCAATTAGCTCCGAATCTACTGGACCGATTAAGTTGAAATTTGTTACACATATGAATTTCTGTGACCCCAACACGGATGTGCAACGTAAATAAATGAATTTTGAATATGAGGGCCACTTTTGGGGGGCAATTTATAAAATTTAAAAAAGTATTGCGAACTGTACCGTGTGACATAATATCTAATGACGCTTTCATGTGATAAGAAGTCTATGGTCTTAAAATAACATGGTAAATGTCTCAAAATTGTGCGTACAAACTTACATTTGCAGTTGAAATTTTTGTTCTTGGGATAAATTATCTTGGGGAAAAAATCATGGTAGATAACATATTCATTGTACGGAAACCTCACCACGCGAGTTCAACTCGCACTTATCCGGTTTTTATTGTATGTTCATTGATTTCTCCGTGATTACTGGGCCGATGTACGTGATTCTTTTTTTCATTGGTAGAGGGTTTCCTCTAAATAAAGTTGTACTAACTATTACCTTTATTTTGGTAGCTTTTGAGTAAGCTTCAATAATAGGTAGTACCTACGTAGCTTTAGATGATAGAATTTGTGTGTGGTAGGTAGGTACAACAACTAAAAAGAGAAAAATAAAAAAAAATATTAAAAAACCAATGGGAAGTCCATTGTTTATTTTAATACATATTTTTTATTTTCCTCTTTTTAGTTGTTGTTTTTTCTTTTTCACTTTATATCTTTTGATATGTGTCCTCTACCTTCAACTATACGAGGTATTTTTTTCCGTGCTACTAATATGATTAAATGCGAAAGTTTGTAAGGATGGGTGGATGGTTGGATGTTTGTTACTCTTTCACGCAAAAAGTACTGAACGGATTTGGTTGAAATTTGGCACACAGATAGTTTATAACCAGGAATAACACATAGGATACTTTTTATCCCGATATACCTACGGGGTCAAAACTTATGCGGGTGAAACCGCGGGGCGCATCTAGTAGATGATACTGATAGTATGTTATGCCATGCAATGATCCTCTCAGTTTGCGTCAAACTTGTTTGTTGATATTCTGTTTTGTGCAATAAGGTAATTAATTGACATAGTTTGATAACAGCAGGTCGCTTTTACAGACACTTTGAATTCCTTCTGTTACTAAGTAGGTACTTATCATTGATAATATGACTGAGCATTATATCTGTAGCGGTCTCATTGTCCACCACAGTCACGACACTATATTGTTACGCATGTAGCATAATGAAATGATATATCGAATTGTTTCTATGTGCCTGTCTATGTAAACTTGCCCTCGACAACTGCCGTCGCACTCGCTCGCTAGTCATTTATAAGTACCTACCTACTTAGTCCATCTAAACTGAAATTGCACGCCCTCTCGAGTTTATACTGAACGTAATTAAACGATCGTTCCGTTTCTATAAATCGTTTGAAAATGATAGGGACAGAATTATGTTTTATATAAGTTTAGCGTTACATGCATTTAGTTATTTGTGGTGCAAGCGGGCCTTACTGTGTCTGAAGGACAAAATGAATGATGGCAACTCATTATGTGTGCACTGCGCCTGGCAATCTTTCAAGTAGTTTCTAGTGTGCATAGGTATGTATATGTGTGTGCAGGAAGGGAGCACCGCCCGACGCGCCGCGCCGTGTACGGTGTACCCCACACCTCAGTCTGCCGCGGCCGCCGCAACACGCTGACGTGTCGCTGTCCTCGCCCCGCGCTCGCACCACACGCGCCTCCTGCGCCACGCGACCTTCAACGTAAGCATCGCTCCGTCGCTCGGCGCGCTCGCGTTATCACCTCACTATTGTATCGAAATTGTATTCGTATTATGTACCTCGAGAATGGACGCTATGGATAATACGGAGATCAAAACAGAAAAATCAGACTCGTTTCAGATTGAACCAGAGGACTTCAACATCGATAGTGATGCGATTAAACTTGAATTTTCTGAATTTGGCGATTCGGTACCATTCAGAATTATTAAGGTCGAGCACGAGGATGGTAAACCGGATTATCAGATGGAAGTACCGGTGCAATCGGAATGGATTGGTGATGCGGAGCAACACCAAGCAGGCCCTTCGAATGTGGAACAGCTCGCCACGGATCCTCATAACTCTTTAAGTCCTCCACCAAATAAACGCATGACAACAGAGACAAAATTATCTACCACGCGTCCCGTTAAAAGACCAAAACGTCGTCTGCGATTGGAAAATAATGAGAGCATGGAAATTATGAGTAGCGATGACGACGCGTTTTCAGCAGAGAGTGACGTGGAGTACGGTAACGACAGTGAGAGTGACTCCGAATGCGAATACATCAGTGATGATGACCCGCTGTGCACTGGACCGCAAGATGATCGGAAACTCGATGGTGCTGACGTTGGGAATGATAATACGTGGCGGAGTGAAAATCGACCAGTATGGACTGACAAATCATCAATGAAAAAACTAATATTTACTAAGAAAAGAGAATTACTAATACCACCGCCTAAAGTTCCTTACGATACCTTCCGTTGGCTCCTTAATGACCAAATATTAGATACGATAGCAAATGAAACAAATAAGTACGGCAATAATATCTTGAACAAACAAAATTTAGGTCCTACGTCTAGGTTTAGGGCTTGGAAAGACGTGACGCGAGAGGAACTGATCACGTTCCTGGCACTGCTTATCCACACAGGCACCATTCGGACGAACCGACTTTGTGACTACTGGAAAGGAGATTATCTTTTTAATTTTAATTGTTTTTCTAGATTTATGAAGCGAAATCGCTTCATGTTGATATTAAATTGCCTTAATTTCGGATCTTTGGATCCTAATACTCGTGAGAAAGACAATATTGCCAAAATAAGACCTATAATCAAACATTTTAATGAAATAATGAAGGAAATCTACTATCCAGGAAAGGAGCTCCTTATCGCTAAGTCCATGGTGTTCTGGCACGGTAGCCTGGTGCGCCAGGAGTACACTGACCACCGGCGACACAGGAATGCTATCAACTTGTTCAAGCTTGCGGAACCCAACGGCACAGTGGTCAAATTTCAGGTCTATGCTGGACACAGTACCGATAACATCTACAGAGTCACGACAGGAAAAATTGTTGAAGACCTTTTAGAGGACAAACTGGGCAGTGGGCATTCCGTATACATGGATAGATACTACAGTTCGTACAAACTGGCACTCACGCTACTGGAGAATCAGACGTACTGCACTGGAACTTTAAACAAAAAGACCAGACATAATCCGTTTAGGGAGACACAAGAACTGAACTCCAACAAATCGTTCTTCTCAAACGGTGTGCATATAGGAAAATGGCGAGGTCATAAATCTACTCTTTACATAACAACGGAATTTAAAGACCAGCTTCATCAAGTAATAGAAAAGAATGGTACGGTACACCACAGACCTAAGGCTCTTGCAAACTTCTCGAAGTTCATGACAGGCACCGAGCTGCAGGATCAGCTGATGTCTTACATGCCATGCAGCAGGAAGCTCATGCGCTGGTACAAGAAGGTGTTCATATTCGCACTGCAGATATACATGAGCAATGCCTTTCATTTGTTCAACAACTATTCTGGTATTAAGAAAAAGATGGGTTATTACGAGTACAGGTTGGCTGTGTTGAAAGCTATGCTGCCTCCCCCGGAGCCGACGCCGCCGATGTATGAGTCGCCGGTGCCGCTGGCGCTGAACCATGCGCTGACAAAGATCACGAGGACCAGGCTGCGGGAGAAGAAAGAGAAGGATGGCACTGTGAGGATAGTGAACGAAGTGCTGAGGAAGGAGTGCAAGCCATGCCGGCGCAGGAAGAGGCGCACGGCCACGCTCTACGAGTGCGCCGCGTGCGAGGGCTCGCCCGCCTACTGCACCACGTGCTTCTGTGAGGTGCACGTGAGCACTAACACTCCTTATACTATGGATTTTGATATATAAAAAACATAACCCTGCCTTTGCTGTCGCGCAGTTGGTTGATAATGAGAACATCCGTCTAGATAAATATTTAACACAAAAACGGACAATTGTGATTTTGTTGTGTTGTTGAATAATAAGTTTATTCGTCGTAGTAAGTAGCGTCTATTGACAATGTGAGACTTTGTTTGATACGTATGCAAAGACTTTAAATACTTAATAATTAAGATTACCAGTTAACGAATAATAAATAACTATTGATTACCACGATACTGTTGTTTTATTTATGACAATTTTACTAAACGATGTTTATTAACTTGGGTTCAATTCCCGAGAAACTAGTCGGGTGGTGCAAGTCGTAGTCTAGTCCTAAGCTATTTATTTTAATCTTCTTTTATTTTGTTTTAATAATAAACCTGCAGGTATAACACAATAATAATAACATACTTATATACACTTCTGAAACATTGAAATACAGGCACTAGGATAAATACTTTATATTTAAAACATTCAAAAACAATTTCCTTCTAGATTAAATTTATATTGTCTGGTGTTACTCGTATGTATGAGTAAGGCATGCAATTATCCGCTCCATTTTACTATCCGGATATTTCGGATACTTCTAGGACACTGAAATGAAATGATTTTATTTTCTGTAAGTAGGTTTATACAAACACTTTTACACGTCAATCATACTTAGAAAAAGAACTAGATGAGCTCGGCGTTTCCTATCTGACTACTCTGAGAAGAAAGGCCGAAACAAACTCAGAGGTCACAGTCTCTTTTAAAGTCCAGACATAATCTTGGTCAGATCATGTGAAGACCATGTAGATTGGTGCCTGAAATGATCTTTTGAGGAAAAAACCACACAGATTGAGTGGACCTATCCAGTCAGTGCACGCATTTGTCAGTAATCGTGCAGCTCAACTCAGAACTTAAGGAGTTCAACGATTCGACGAACAATACCAAAGAAAGGACATTTGAGTAGGCCGCATAAATGACTCAAACTGCCAGACTAAGATGAAAACTAACTGAGAGAAATAATAAAAACAATAATCCACATAGTCTTCACATTCACAATAATTTAAAACAAGAATATAATACTTCAAAAAGTAAATATTAATGTCATAGTGTATAAGTATAACAAAATCATCAATGTCACACTTAGTATAAAAATAGATTTAGTATAAAATTAGTTTGTTGCCTGGGGGTACATTGGAGTAGCTTAATTAATCCCAAGCCTTTTTGTCGTCCAAGTAATCTTTAACTTTATAGAAACCTTTTTGACAGAGTTTCTGTTTAATAAATGATTAAAATTTATTGAGGCTCAGTTCTTTGACATGGCTTGGGAGTTTGTTGTAAAAACGTATACTTTGGCACTTAAATGAATTACTAATTTTTTGGAGCGTAGTCTTGGGCACAATAAGTAAGACTTTGTTTCTAGTATATAGGTTAATATTCTTTTTGACATAAATCAGGTTCTCATATACATATTGAGATGCGACTGTCATTATGTTTATATCCTTAAATGTATCCCTCAGTGAATGCCTACAACTTAGGTTATAAATTGCTCGAATGGCTCGTTTCTGCAGCACAAATATAGCCTGAATGTCGGCTGCATTTCCCCACAGAAAAATGCCGTACGACATTACACTATGGAAATAACTAAAATATACTAATCGAGCTGTTTCTACATCAGTCAAATGACGGATTTTATACACCGCGTAGGCTGCAGAGCTTAGCCGCTTCGACAATTTGGTTATATGTGGGCCCCACTGTAGCTTTGAGTCCAAAGTAATACCTAAGAACACAGTGGTGTCCACAAGATCCAACTCCGCCCCATTTACTAGTACATTGGTTTTTATCTGCTTAACGTTAGGTGTCAGAAATCTAATACATTTGGTCTTTTTCTCGTTTAAAAGTAAATTATTAACACTAAACCAATGTACTATTTTAGAGAGAGCATTATTTACATCGTCAGTAACTGTCTGTTGTCGTTTAAGCTTAAATAAAAGTGATGTGTCATCTGCAAATAACACTATTTCATGACTGTTCTTTATAAGGCAAGGTAGGTCATTAATATATACGAGAAATAAAAAGGGGCCAAGAATTGAGCCCTGCGGAACTCCCATAGTGACAATAGAACCCGGCGATCGCTTACCGTTATTGTCCACTCTTTGGATCCTATTATCCAAATAAGAAATAAGAAGATCCAAGGCAGTGTTTCTAACACCATAGTGATGCAATTTCCTGACCAATGTATCATGAGAAACACAATCGAAAGCCTTAGATAAGTCACAAAAAATACCTAGGGCATCATGTGACTTCTCCCAAGCCTCAAAAATATGTGCAAGAAGTTCCACACCAGCGTCGGTAGTCGATCGACCCTTTGTGAAACCGAATTGTTTACTGTTTAATAATTTATGTTTATTAAAATGTCTTTGCAATTGATCTAGCATCAATTTTTCAAATATTTTACTAAAGGTGGGAATCTAAAGATATCAGAAATAGTTCTAAAGTTTGTGGGGTCTGATGTGCTGCCCGATTTAAACAAAGGTATTATTTTACTACTCTTCATTAAGTCAGGAATTACACCACAGTCAATACATTTATTAAAAATAATTGCCAATTCAGGCGCTACAGTGTTAATTATGCATTTTGCAACCTCCACAGAATTTCCCCATAGATCAGCTGTTTTTTTAACATTGAGTGTATTTAAAGTTTTGATAATATCCCGAGCACTAACATAGTCAAAATTAAATTCAAAATTACAAATATCAACATTTTCTTTCAATATGGACTCAGCAACAGTGGGTGATGAATTTAAAGATTTAGTGGTTGAGACTGGGATATCTGCAAAGAAATTTTCAAAAACTGTGGCAACCTCTAAATCCGTGTTAATAACTGTATTGTTAATATTAAGGCTGTATTCACAATTACGCTTCCTATCCCTTCCAGTCTCATTGTTTATAATTTCCCAAGTCGTTTTTATTTTATTTTGACTACTTTTAATTTTTAAACTTAAATATCGACTCTTAGCTTCGCTACAAACTTGTTTAAATAATTTGGAATAGTTCTTAACATATTGATAAAATTCTTTACTTTTATTATAATTTCTTTCCTCATAAAGTTCAAAAAGTTTGATTCTACTATTAAATATCCCTTTAGTTGCCCATTCACTAAAGGTTGCAGAACCATTAACTGAGATCTGCTTGGGTATAAATGTTGAGTTAATCACTATCTGGGTAATATGGATATTTTGGATACTACTGAAAAAAGGGAAATCTTACTTAATAAAAAACACTATACACAACGTAAAACGTTAGATTATTACTGATATTGATGTAAAAAAATAAGAAATCTTACGTATTATTCGTTTTATCCGGATAGTAATCCTAATGACCAGCCAGTAACCCTGAAGAAATCTGTAATCTGTTCTCAAGCTTTTTTAATTCGGTATACGAGCCATCCATTTCAATTGACGGTATTTCATCGCAGTGCGGAGATTATTCTGAAACCTGTTCTCTCCTTAGTAACATTCAGTTTACTGTCGATGAAATATTAAGTGCGCTAAGAGTATTAGATCCGTCTAAAGGCCCGTGACCAGATGGGCTACCAGTTGTGTTCATTAAACAGACCGCCGTTAATCTGTGTGTGCCATTACAAATTATTTTTAATTTATCTATTTCACAAGGAGCCTTTCCCCAAGCATGGAAACTTGCAAACATAACTCCTGTTCACAAGTCGGGACCTAAACAGGATATCGAGAATTATCGTCCCATATCGATATTATCGGTTTTGTCGAAGCTTTTTGAGAGACTTGTTCATGATAAAGTTTACCCTCTACTACATAATAACATAATTCCACAACAACATGGATTCGTCAAGAAAAGATCAACTGCTACTAACCTTATAACTTTTGTTGACTATTTATTTAACAGTATGGACTCTCGTATTCAAGTTGATACTATATACACGGACTTTCAAAAAGCATTTGACAAAGTGGACCATCAATTGCTGTTGAGTTAAATTGCCTTTAATGGCATACGTGGCGACCTATTGAGATGGTTTTCTTCTTACGTTCTTAACAGATCTCAGAAAGTTGTGATAAACGGTTATAATTCTGCGACCCTGAATGTTACTTCCGGTGTTCCTCAGGGCTCTATACTGGGTCCTCTTTTGTTTATTATGTTTATTAATGATATAGTTACGTGTTTTCAAAATTCAAAAGTATTACTATATGCAGATGATCTAAAAATTTTTAAGCCGATTAATAATTTGCGTGACTGTTTACTTTTGCAGGAAGATTTAAATAGATTCTTTGCATATTGTGTAAAGAATAAGCTTAAATTGAGCATATCCAAATGCCATTGCATTAGTTTTACTAAAAATAAAAACGTATTTAAATATGCTTATTCGTTGAACAACTAGATCTGACAAGAGAAACAGTGGTCCGTGATCTTGGTGTATTGTTGGATGATAAACTCCATCTTCATGCTCATGTTGCTAAAATTGTGAACACTGCTTTTCGTATGTACGGTTTTGTGATGAGATCGGCTCGGGAATTTAAATGCCCTGGTACTTATTTATACCTTTATAAAACTTTGGTTAGGTCTCAGTTGGAATATGCGGTCCCGGTGTGGAATCCCTTCTATGAAAAATATTCTAACATGATAGAAAGAGTACAACGCAAATTTTTAAACGCCATGCATTTCCGTTGTTTTCGTACGTATGCATCTTGTCGATCAAACGCAGGATCGCGAGCACCCCTACGGCGTATCACTACTCAGTTCAATAGGATTTTCCAGGATATTGAGTTCTTTGCTGTTTCCACTGGAAAATTTAGAAGTATTGCGCTTAAAATCATAGCAGAATTAAGTACACTACAATTCTAAAATCATAATTTCTATTTTAAATACTATATTATATATCTTTTTTCTATTATTATTATTTATTCCTGTATATGTTTCAATTTAGTTTTACTTTTTATATTTAATTTTAACCATTGTGGGTAATTTATATCGCACGCCGCTCGTGTTTGTTTAACTTTTTTTTTATATTATGTGGAAAATGTTGTTGGTTATACATTTATACTCATAACTTAGTTTTAAGTTCTATACCATAACATTGTAATGTGTAACCGTTTATTTTTCCAAATAAAATAAAATAAAAATAAAATAAAAATAATGACATCCGGATATTATGTACGATGGATATTCGGCTAATTCGCAAATCCGGATAACATGCTCTAGTTACGAGCATAGTATTTCGAAACCATACTAATTTGAAATAGGTCTTTTCTCAAAGTTGCAATCGTTATTTCATGAGAAAATACCTCTTGAATTTTGCGTAAGTATACCTTACGTGTTCCGTGTGGTGCCAGACGTAAAGAATAGCACCATCCCATTTCTTCCCGTGGGTGTCGTAAAAGGCGACTAAGGGACTAGACTACTAGAGAATGGGCAGCAGCGTTCTCTATGCATTTTAACACCTTACTGCGATCGCCAACCCGCCTGCCAAGCGTGGCGATTATGGCAAACCCTCCCTATTGGGGGAGGTCTATGTCCAGCAGTGGACGTCTTTCGGCTGGAATGATGATGATACCTTACGTATTTATGCTCGTGACTGTAGAATAGAATAGAACAGAATAGTTTTTATAATGTACCTACACCAGAAATATTACAGATATAAATGTTGAAATAACAATACAGTTCAAACTAAATTAGCTAGCGAAACTCCGCAAACGTGATGAATATCGATATCAAAACATGATAAATCAAGAAAAAAAAACCTTTTGGTGAATTTTATGGGTTCAACGACCTCATGTCGTTTTTTTTAATAATGTATATTTAATTATCGGTACAAACCACGTCTGTGAGGTTTTACACAATAAAAAGTCGTTTTTTTTAAATACTGATTAGTTGATTAACACTATTCGAAAAACGAATAGCAAACGTTAGTGATTATTGCATGCCCTGATTACAATAGTCTTGTAGAAGTAGTTAGAACTGACCTACGAAACGCGCCCTTACTGCTATACGACATACAGGCGCCGTCAACGTCAACTGTTGGGGCTACCGAACATGACGCGACAACGTGACTGTAGGTACTACATAACACCGGCCATAATCATTATTAGCAAAGGGTAAAGTTTATTCGCATGACTGGTTTCTTCACAGTAACGCTTTGGGTCCTCAGTTCCTAATCGCTTTGATTTTCCAAAAGACCACCTCCGGTAGACCCCGGGGTTTCATAGACCCTGTAGGCTCCGTCGACCCGGGGTCTTTCGTCCCGAAATGTAACGCTATTAATCTTACCACAGAAACAATAACTGATCAACCAATAGCTAAGCTGGAATTGTTTGGAAACCACTTTGATTCGCTCGGGTATCAAACTTGTGACCTCATTATTGTTATTGTTTGTCTCTGGAAGACTTTAATGTAGGTAGTAGTGTCATCAATTTAGAAACAAAGTATCGTTAGTTTAACAGGGAAGCATAACCCAAAAGTTATTATTTGACCGATTGACTGAAGATGACAGTAACACATTCAGTAGGTAGGTACATTTCATACTAGTTGAGTAGGTTAGCACAGCGACTACTTCAGTCAGCCCGCTGTCCCCCACATCGGCGCACTCCGCCGACGAACCCACCTCACACACATTCTATTACAAACCGCCCCGGCGGCGGCGGCGGGGCCCCACACACACTAACAGCTGTGAACATCTTTATCGCCGTCTTACATCTTCAATCGTTCGCTATAAATATCTCGGACAAATTCAATAAAACCTACGCGTGTCAATGTGCCCCTTGCATTATGTAACACATCAAGAGGCAAGGTTTCATACCAGAAGGACAAGCAATATTGATTACATTATGTTCTTTGTTTATGGGACACTTTACGACAAACCATGTAAAATCACCATAATTTAAAACCAGCTTACTTTAAGAGTGTTTTTGATCACAATAAAGTACTCTCCATGATGAAAGTTCTGCATCGCAACAAAGGAATATCAAAAACCGACGTGTGACGCAATTTAATCCATTCCTCAAAAAACCTGACTCGGGGCCCGTCACGAACAAAGAACTACTTTTCCATGTTTAAAGCGAGACACCAATATCTACGAATACATCCCTCTCATTTCCCTAAAAAAAGGGGCAAAATTATGACGTAATCATAGCCCGAGCACCCCTGCAAAGCAGGAGATGCAATTACTTGCGTGAACTTTATGGCTAAAGATTTAAAGGTCATAATTGATTGTCGCTGCATCTCGGAGGTGGATGATGAAATCATAGGGTGGATGATTGTAGTTTGGGAATCCGCCAAATGTCCAGTAATAATACGTTTTCATCAATGGTGATGATTGCCAGCGACTTGCTCCTACGTCGGGCCTTGCTGTAGCAGGCATATTGCTGGTGCGTCATTTGACATTAATATGTAGGTACTTAATCTGCTTCTGACATATCTTCATTTACTTATCTTAATTAATTTAATTAATTTTTATTTTTGTGATTTTACATTAATTGATTTGATCTGACATTTATCTGTTATCTACCTACTTATATTTTTACGTCATTTAGTTAACTTTATTACTTAACTTAATTTATTAATCACTCAACTATTTATCACTTAATTCAATGCACAAAGAGTGACACTTATAAAATTGACAAAATTGTGTATTGTTTTTGTATTCAATATGGGTCAAGGACCTGAAATAAATGATTTTTTTAATGGTGTGGTTAGTTACATTATTTATTCGATACGGTCCAAACGGGAATAAATAAGTTATGAAAATGAGTTTAATAAGCAAGTATGTATAAGTATTCAAAATACTTTTACACAATGTCGAAAGATCAGACAAAACATTTCAATGCAAAAAATACCACTGTTGCGGTTGTCCTAATTTTAGTCGATTGTGGCCAAAATTCGACATGTGTGTTGCCAAAATGAAAAGCGACGTTCATTTGCAGCAATAAATGTATTTTTGTTGAGCTCTTCAAAAAGCAGGAAGCTTACAATTTATCACTGAGGCTTACTTTTTGTGTCAAAAGGTGGTAAGTGGCCACGGGAAGTGGTTTCATATTAACATACTGCGAAAGTTAGTACAGTTCTGGGCCGCACGTATTATATAATGGTTTTTATGTGAGTCCTGTATTTATAACCCGAAGGGCGAGCAGATGAAGATAATATAAGTTCTGCTGTCAATAGGAGACAAGCCTTCTTAAAATCTTAAACACTTTGGTCTAAACTGCAATCTATAATTACCTATCGTTCAACAAATGTTCTGGCATCGGTAATTCGGTATTGTACAGCAGACCTCACATATAGTGAAGTAGGGAAGCTGACCAACCAAAGAGTTGTGAGAAGCGGCACTGTTATAAAATATAATACCAATAACGTAAATTAATAATTATCGTCGTTTCCTTTCATGCATCCACGTAATACCTAATGCTATTAAGTATTACGAATGTATCTACTCAAAACAGTTTCTCTGAAACTGAATCCAAGCAAAGCCGTCGCACATAGAATACTCATAATTCTAATGAAATCTAAACGTAGTTGCCAACATGTCGTGACGTAATAATATAGTGTGTCCGAGACAACGACACAAAGACAACAGTGGAACCCTTTACCGCATAGAATGTGAGATTTATTTTATTTACCATCGCTCTCTGGCCGGCCCCGTCGGAACGTGGGTTGAATATACACCATAAACTTTTATGGGGACCAGTCAGATAACAGGGCCGTGCTCGCATGCTTGTGGTTCCAAAGAGTTATACGGGAACGTAGCGGACCCTGTTTGTATCTATACTTATGTGCCTTAAATTATTCTGCTGACTTGTTTATGATACAAGTTGGATTTTTAAACGTCATGTCATGTCAGGGCTGTACATTACTGTGTAGGAGCTGAGATATATTCATTCGAGGACTTCTCTTATTTTCCTTGTTGCTTTGTTCTTGCCCTATGTTCAATTGAAGTATAGCTAATAGTTTAACCCGAAATTAAAGATTTTATAAAAACCCATTAGTTAAGAACTTTTTTTTAAGCTTTTTTCTTTCAATCATGCGCTCATAACCATCTTCACGCACAGACGACGGCGCGGGCACAAACTAACTTAAGAAAAAAATAGTGGGCGTAATACGTTGGAGTGGTTAGGTATGGCTATGTTAATGTTGTTTCTGATCTCGTGTTCATCAAGCGTATGGTCAGTATGGTCTGTATGGTCCGTATGGTCCGTATGGTCCGTATGGTCAGTATGGTCCGTATGGTCCGCATGGTCTGTATGGTCCGTATGGTCAGTATGGTCCGTATGGTCAGTATGGTCCGCATGGTCAGTATGGTCCGTATGGTCAGTATGGTTCGCATGGTCTGTACGGTCCGTATGATCCGTATGGTCAGTATGGTCCGTATAGTCCGTGTGGTCCGTATGGTCAGTATGGTTCGCATGGTCTGTACGGTCCGTATGGTCCGTATGGTCAGTATGGTCCGTATGGTCCGTATAGTCCGTGTGGTCCGTATGGTCCGTGTGGTCCGTATGGTCCGTGTGGTCCGTATGGTCCGTTTGGTCCGTATGGTCCGTATGGTCCGTGTGGTCCTTATAGGCTGTCAGTTCCATGTTTTATGGTGTTTTCTATTCAATTTCGCTACCTATTGTTTGAATGGCGAGTGAAAGTCGTTCCAGTTGATTTTGAGAACAATGCACCGTGATTTAGGACTTTTATTTGTACTTAAAGCTTTATCTAACGCAGGAATAGTTTGCTGAAAAATTGTTCAGTTTGTCTTCCTCTGTTTGTTTGAAAGCGTTATGGCCTAAGAGTTCACACACACCGACAGTACACCTATTGACATTGAAACCTCTATCATCGAATACTACACTACAATACATTAGAGCACATAGAAGCCTGTTGATTGCCAAAGTCACACATTTAAAAAACACGAACTTAAATTCTGCAACAAAATCTTTACCAAGCTAAGACACTAAAACAGTAGGTTTGAAATCCTCGATGCTGTGAATAAAGATTCGTCTCCGTAATACATATTATTTCCTTTGTTTCTGTGGGCGCTCCGCCGCTCGCCGTGCGGGCAGGCGGCAGCTACCGGGCATCCGCGCAGCGTCCTATAGACGCAACCGGTTCCAGACTGGTACAGGTACTCCTATAGATTATATCGTTCGTAAAACGTTTTGAGAGACGACTGGTATACTCACTTGTACCGTTCGAGATTCAATCTTTAGAAAATTTGAGCTCTTTGAACGAAACATTTTAGGAAACTAAAAAATATCATCAATACGTGGTAGTTTTAGGGACAAAGTATGTTAAAACGAAGATGTTCTCGTCACGAAAAGAAGAAAAGAGAGAATGAGCATATCTAACCGATTGTTGATATTTGCACATTTTTCATATTCGTCGGTAAACGTGCTGACGCCTGCTAAAACACTCTAAAACATCAACAGTGTGTCGTCATAGTCCCTTTTGTACAAAATCAACCACAGCATAACAGCTATAGCTACATACATACTAGCTACATCAAATGGCGTGGTCCGTCGTCCCGCGGGCTGCCGCCGCACAGTGGAACGAATGTATGGGAGCGGTTGGACGTAGACATGTCCGAAAAAAAAGAGTAAAATTATGCCAAACTAATGATGCCATCTTATTCGATTACTTAATGCCTTCATAACTTGTGGTGATGAATTTCTTCATAACTCCCATATTTCGGGAGTAATTTGAGAAAATGTGAAATTTTACTATGAAAATGAGTGTATCGAGCTCTCTCCCTCCTGATTCCGGGCTTGTTTCAAGTAGCGGTCTCTAATATCATAATGCTAATACTAAGAGCTATATTTAATACTAAGACACATAGTGCGCCAAATGTGCACTTTCTGGGATAAAGAGTGATGTTTATTTTATAACACAATTTTTTTATTTTTTGTTTATTTTGTTGATTAAAACCGTTTTTCTAAAGGTTTACCTTATTACAATAACATTTCTGAGCAGCCAATTAGAGAAGATATAAGCTAATTAGGATATATAATTAGGGACTTAAGGTTTACATATAAAACTGATGCACTAATGATTACTGATAAGAACATTGCTATTATTTAATTACTAAATGGCTCTTAATACACTAATTTAGCATGCATCATTTACTAATTATCACAATAACTAATTACCTTGCAATATTTAACAAAGGATACCTGGGATACCTGGATTTTATATAAATAGGTCACTATTAGTAACTTTAAAATCAGTGTTGATTTACACCTCGTTGTATCCAAGCTAATCTCGCAATGTATTTTCCAAATTTTAATACAAATCTTGATATTCACGTTGCTTTATGCGCACGCGCACATAAAGATTTACGCGACTTTAACTATTTGTTCAGTGTTTTAAAAGATAACAGTTGTGTTCAGTTATGTGAAAGTGCTGAAACAAGTTTAAAAGACTGGTGTCGTCGATTTTGCTACCGCATTTATGCAAAATGGACACAGTCTGGAAGAAGCACAGATAAGTTTCGGAAGAAACATGAGATTTGGCTACAGGCTGCAATTCAATGGCCGGAATTACAGAATGAAAATATGGAACCTTCTACAGAAAATATAAGTGACGTCATCGAGCCCATAATTTCTCCTGCTAAATCTGATGCTTCAACTTGTACACATCCTAGTCCTCGTAAATCTTTTGAGGACCTTAGTAACCGGCAAAAAAGAAGACGCACTGAAGATAGTCTTTCATGCAGCAGTAGCAGCGCTGAAATTATGTTTTCGGCCGAAAGGGCGCTTCAAAAGGCAGGACAAAGCGATACAGCTTATGTTATGAAATACTTGACGGAGAATCCAGAAGAGGCCTCAAAAATCAAAGCCTTCATTGAAGGTAAATCAATTCAGGTACGGGAAATATCCCCTTTGAAGGCATTGGCTCTTTATGTATCGATGAACTTATCGAAATGGCGCTATAACACTCTTCGGGATTTCAACACTCAAGAAGGAGCTCTTCAATACCCGAGTTACTACATGTTGGTTAAAGAAAAAATTAAGTGCTATCCGGCCAAAGAAGATCTCACAGTTACAGAGAGCTCTGCAAAAATCAAATTACAAGCCTTGATGGATTTAACCTCAAGAAGACTTATTAGGTCGTTAGAAACCCCTGTTGATCCCAATCAACAGCTCGTATTGACCAGCAAATGGGGTTTTGACGGATCATCTAGCCAAAGCATTTATCATCAAAGGACGAGTGAAGATGAGCAAATCGATCTTGCTAGTAATTTTATGATTAGTCTTGTACCACTGCGGCTCGTCTCAAAAGGTGTAACAATTTGGGAAAACGAGCGACCATCTTCCACTTCATTTTGCCGGCCAATATTGTTTAAGTTTATAAAGGAAACCAAAGAAAATGTGCAGAGAGAGATGGCTGAAATCGAAGCAGAGATTGAAGCCTTAACTCCATCCACCATCACTGATGGAATTAGTGTCAAACACCAACTGCTGTTGACAATGATTGATGGTAAAATTCATTCCATTATATCCAATACAGCAGCTTCAGTGTGTGACATATGCAAGGCTTGTCCTAAAGAAATGAATAATTTAGAGTTAATCAAAGATAAACACGCAAACGAGGACATGTATAAATATAGCTTAAGCACCCTTCACGCTTGGATTCGCTCAATGGAATGCTTATTACACATTTCCTACAAATTAGACATAAAATCATGGCAAGTAAGGGGTGATATAGCAAAAAGGCAAGTTGATGACAGGAAGAAAAGAGTTCAAGAGGCTGTAAGAAGAGAAACGGGCTTACTTCTCGATGTTGTGAAACAAGGCAGTGGATCCACCAACAATGGCAACTCGGCAAGGAGATTTTTTGAAAACTACACTAAATCTGCTGAACTGACCGGAATAGATGCTATGCTTTTAAGAAAAATCTGTGTGATCTTGCAGTGTATTTCATCAGGAGAGAAGATCAACGTAACTAAATTCCGAGAGTTCTGCTTTGATACTGCTAAGCTTTACGTGGAGTTATACCCATGGTATTATATGCCTTCTTCACTTCATAAAATTTTAATGCATGGGCCAGACATAGTTCAGAACATGTCAATTGTGCCCATTGGTTTTCTATCCGAAGAGGCATCTGAGGCTAGAAATAAAGATTTTAGAAAATATAGAGAGGGGCATTCTCGAAAGCATAGCAGTATCTCATGCAATGAAGATATTATGCACAATCTTTTACTGTCTTCTGATCCACTTGTTACAAGTATCCGTCCAAAAGGAAATAAGTTTGTAAAAAAATCTTCTTTTAAGGAATTTTATGAGCTTACGGATTCTGAGAAAAGTGATATCGAATTTGTTAACATAAATGATTTAGCGGACATCGATTCTGAATTTGAATTAATTGATGATGATGATGATGACGAAGATAATTAAATGATGTTATTGTTTTAAAATGTGTAACTTAGTAAATTAGAGCTTACATCTTAATTATTTATTGTACTTTTAATGAAACTAGGTAATTTATTATCAACTTACTTAAAAGTCATACTCTCATCAGTTCTTGTGAATATTTTTGTTAATATATATTTCTGTATATATATAATATATTTATAGACCTCTTAATAAGTCTGTCTGCGGTTTAAAGTAAATACAAATGGGGAAAAAACGTTTTTTTTTTTAAATTTTCATTTCCTTTTATCCCAGAAAGTGCACATTTGGCGCACTATGTGTCTTAGTATTAAATATAGCTCTTAGTAATAGCATTACGATATTAGAGACCGCTACTTGAAACAAGCCCGGAATCAGGAGGGAGAGAGCTCGATACACTCATTTTCATAGTAAAATTTCACATTTTCTCAAATTACTCCCGAAATATGGGAGTTATGAAGAAATTCATCACCACAATTTATGAAGGCATTAAGTAATCGAATAAGATGGCATCATTAGTTTGGCATAATTTTACTCTTATTTTTCGGACATGTCTACGTCCAACCGCTCCCATACATTCGTTCCACTGTGCGCCGGCGCGGGCGCAAGTGCGTGCACCATGGCCTGAACCGGTTCCAAGGGAAGTTGCCTCACTACTGTTTACTACAGGCTTTCTGTGTAAGTATGGCTATTAGTATAGTTATTAATATTATTTATGTGGGAATAACGGAAGTGGTTGTCTAATGTTATGTACTTACTTCCGTTTATACTAACTTGAGAATAAGCCTCACCTCTCTGTTTAAACTTTTAGTGAACACAGACAGTGTTGCTAATCTTGACAACCCTTCTTCTACTACTAGGTACTTCAAAATTCTATGCTCACTTGATAATTTGGTTAAAATCTATCTCCGACTTCCGTATGCTCGCTAAGTAACTAACCTGCCTAAAAAGAGCCTCCCACAAAAACGGATAACATCACTGCATTGTTAGAAGAATCATTGTTTCTACTTCGCCCTTTGACATTACAAACTGACATGAAAGTTAATAAGTCACAAAGTCAGTCTGCATCAAAAACATCTAAAACGTGACGTCAGACCCTCCATACGAGTGAATCTCTACTGAAAATCTGTCCCTTCATCGACTTTGCATACAAATGCACCTTCTCCCATCCCTTCGCTACCTTGGAAGCCCATCTGATCATCTCATCAGGAGGACTCAATCATCCTCTAGATCGTAAAAAAGATAGATACCTCCGCCACCCTTCCGTCTTCGTACCTTTTTTGTATGTAAAAAGTTTAAATAAATAAAATACCTTTTCAAAATCAAATCAAAAATATTTATTTGCTAGAATATAGTACGTGAGGTGTTCCAGGAAATTTGTTTCAGCATATTAAGACTCTTACAAACAAGCGCGACACGCGACGCGACACAGAGGCACCGCTTGTAGCGCTACACGCGGTGTTTTTTTGTCGCGTCGCGTGTCGCGCCTGTTTGAAGGAGCCTTCATGCCTTAAAATGGCGTGCAAATGTATTCACAAGCGATGTCAATTATTCTAACCTACAACTTACAGATTCTATTGATGTGTCTTCTAAATAGTCCATAATGGTATCAAATTTTTTAAATAGGTAGTAATAAGTACTTAGTTTGAAAAGTATTTCTTTAAACATAAGGCGGTAAGTTTTGAGCAGTATTCGGTAAATGATTGTAAATAATAATCGACATGCAGTAGGTACCTATACATTTTCCTTAAATAATTTCAGTTTTATTGGTGGTAGCCGAAGTCTATATTTATGTCGTGTTCGGTTTTTAAATCCAGTTGATTGACATAATGCCAAACATTCGAAGCCTGCCTCCTAGACTAGGTATAACTTTTGAATGGAAAATATTCGTAGTTCGAAAATATGAAGGTTTATTGCGAAGAAAAGTTTAGAATTTACAAGTACCAATTAGATATTTTTCTGGAGTTAGAATACTCTAGAGGTTTGGTGCCTATAATATCTACTTACATAATGTTATGTAGGTGCCCCTCTGCCAACCTCTTCAAGAGTTGTTTGAGGTGTGGTGTATGACAAGTTTACCTTTACTAACGTCATACCTAATCATTAGATACCTACCTACTCTGCTATTACGAACATATCTAGGTAGCACCGCAGCAGGCTACACATCCCTGTCGTTCATTTATAACTTGCAAGTTCAAACAAAGGCTTTCTCATTTCTTATTCACAGAGGTACCTACTTAATATACAACGAAACCGAAACGATACAAACCACATACAACATGAACTCTTTTCTATTTCTAGTTTCGAACAAATAAAGTAATACCTACACCCACGTCACACACAAACATAATCAGCCTATAATGTTCCCACTGCTGGGACACAGGCCTCCTCTCTGCGAGAGGGACACCCACATCAACGTTTTGTAACTCTACAGTCAGTCCTGAAGTTATCAAACTGTATGTAAATAATACCTATACCTAAAGTGCATATACTTAGTAAATAAATCATTGAATCTAGTAGTCCTTTACTAGCTTCAGAAGTAAACAGTACTTTCACAGGGTATCGGCCAATCAATCGTACTCGCTCGGCTATCTCCGCCAGCGCTCGGTAAACTCCGCCACAGCTGACGCGAACTGTTGCTATGTGCATTTTCACGGGAGCGAAGCGGACATGTTTGGTAAAAAGCAGCTTTTGGTTGATGTTTGTTTTGATAGGAAAATCCGGTATGGTTGGGTAAATAAAATCGAATAGAGAAATTGCTTTAGTTATCTCTTGATTTTAAGTGACACAATATTTTTTCAACATTTCTCGAAATTATAGACACACACACACTTCCTAGCACTCTAGCTAAAGCTCACGTGAATATAACTATTCAATTCATAAAGAAAAGCAAAGAGAACTAAAGAAAACTGATTTTCCAAACAAAGAAAAGCAGATTACACGCGAAAATGTCCTAAAAACTCCTTAGTGGCGGCACGCTAAACGAGCCTACGTGACCGAAGCAGTGTACCGACGCACACACGCGCATCTCCCGGCTCATCGACACGGACACACACAGGCAGGCATGCGGTTAAGTCTTCGCACGGCCACGAAACAGCGCAACCGACTTCGACCTTCACAAAGAAATATACACATCCGTCGTCCTTACGACCTACGAAACAAGGTCTAATTTAAAAAGTAATGTTTAAAGGATGTTATGTCAATTCAGTTTTCGTGTAGGTAATAGCCCCGTTGCGCTAGCGAGTGCATTTATGGCAGCGTTCGCGAGTTGCCAACCTTTTTACTTTATTTCTTCTATTATTTATGTTATATGAGTTTAATAATACTTTGTTGAATGAAATGATACAAATGCGATTGTTATGTTGTCCAACTGATATCTTTGTGCCCAATTTGATTATGTTTGATAAATAAATTAGCATATTATCTGACGTCGGCCTCGTTTTTATCGAAGCTTTATTAGCGAACGCAAAAAAAGAAAATTTCAAGGTATTATGATAAAATATTATCATACTGATATCATATGAGCAGTGGTGGCCCAGTGGTAACGGCCGCGACTTACGAGTTGTAGGTCGTAGGTTCGAACCCAGACAGGCGCTTTACTTTGTGTAAATTATTTCATCACCACTGCTCTCAAAACGGTGAAGGAAAACATTTTGAGGAAACCGGCATGTCCTAGAACCAAAAATTCGAAGATATGTGACATCTACCAACCCGCACTGGGCCCGCGTGGTGGATTACGGCCCGCTCCCTCTCACAGAGAGGAGGCCTGTGTCCCAGCAGTGGGAACATTATAGGCTGATTATGTATTATCATACTAGCTCAGAGTAATAATAAACCAATTTATTTTATGAATAGCCAACTACCGAATACCTACGGAGAAAGCTATCTCGTAATTTTTGATAACTTTCCTCATTTATCTGTATTTGAAGAAAAGTATAAATTCGCCGGGAGCAGTGTTGAAAGGTGAAAGTCCTAGACCCGGTTGGCCTAAAAAAAGGTTGACGATCCCTCGCTGCTCGTCCCGCAACGCGCTTGGCAACAAGCGAATGAAAGCACTGGACCACATACAAGGAACTTTCAACCTTATTTGGTGAACGGTAAAGTAAAATTTTCTTCGGTGTAAAGAAGTTATTGATCGCAGCTTACGCGAAAAACTTTAGTACTTATCGCCATACAAACGATACATGTGCTATTTCATTAATTGGCTTAAGTGACACAATTAATCGATAGCCGTCCTTACCGCGTTTATATAAGGTTGATATTTGTGTACATTTTTGTCGTGTTTGTGAAGATTATTAATCATACAGGATTTATAGATGGACAAAGAGTTAGTTAAGACAGTTGTTACGTGTGCGGCCATTACAGCTTAGTAAGGAGCATGTGTTTTAGTATTTTTTGTTTCATCTCAAACGGAGCAAGAAAACTTGAGAAAGATGGTCGGTATGAAATGAATAACTGACTTATTTTTGGTCGAAAACGATCTTTGTGAGTGTTTTTGTTCGACTGTGTGAAAGAGTGATGTTATAAATGATGTAAGTAAAGTACTAGTGTGTGTACGTACTGACGTGTCGATGTACCTATAGCTATGCTTAGATAGATAGGTACTTAATACTTTCATTGAGTAAGCCCCACAAACCAGTTTCTGCCTCCACCATCAGTCGATTGATGAAAAGTCCCTAAGTGGGAACTATATTTTCAAACAGACTAAAAACTTGTAAGGCTTTTCTTGACAGTTAATTTTTATCATTAAAAGGCAAAATAGGCACAGCTTGGCAGACGGTTTGATTATCACAGACTAACTTACCTACGGAAACATTACTGCAAGCATAGTTACCTGCAGGTTATTTCAGTTGAATTACATTGAGTTCAGTAGGTACGGGTTTATTATCAATTCGTGCTTGAGTGAGACAGACTATAATTCTTCATTTTCCTGAAAAATATTGTAATATAGTAAGTTGACCACAGACCAGCACCGACGATCGTGCACAGCAGCTGTAACAACGAAGATCTAGAGTAACTCTTTCCATCTATATACGACTATCGATAACTTTCCAATCTCCACTACAGATCGTTTAGCTAATTAACTGACAATACTACCGATGCCCAATCAAATCAACTTTCAAAAACTCCATTAAATCAGAAAATCAATCATCTAAGTGTTTCAAAAGCAAAAAAACATACCTCCTTTGTGAGTAATAATACTCCCCCAACAGGTTAGCGGGAAAAAAGTGATGAAGGACCGGGGGTTCGATTCCCGGGCGTGGCTTCATTGTTTGAGTGTGTAGTTGGTTATGCTTGGCAGTTTGGTTGGCAGCCTTGTCGAAAGTATTGGCATGGGTTTAGTATTAGTAGAGAGCGGTTGTAATGTTTCTTTGTCATCTCAAGAACGAAAACAAGGGCTCGAATGGACCAAAACTACGATTTTTGCAAAGAAATTTTAAACTCGTTAAATAATATTTTCAAATGGGCAAGTTGGCGATTCCAGCAGTGCTAACACATCCTACAAATAGCTTTCAGGTTAAGTGTACAGTCGCTGTAGTGGACCGTCACTGTGGTGTCTCTCGTTGTTCTGAATAGCGTATCGTTTTCTAACTCGTCAACAGACAATTACAATGTTCAACTTACATGTAATATGTGTAATAAGTAACAATCTATCGTGTCCATGCCGACTAAAGGTTCCCAGCTAAATCGAGGTCTATCGGGGTCGCGGGAAAGTTCGAAAGGGATACCGTGGCCTCTGGCAACACAGACAATGGAAGGAACACGGGTGGGTTTTAGTCAGTAAGAGTCTGACACACCCTCCCGCTCCACCCAGAGCTCCCAATTTATTTGATAAACTCTCAATCAAAAAACAAAGAGGCTAAATCGAGTTTAAAATAGGGCTAGAAAAAATAGGCTAGGGCCCATAAATGTTAAAATAGGGCTAATCTACTAAATAAATAAAAAAATAGCGCTGACGACGTTGATGGTTGCAACTAACTCAATATAACTTTATATTTTTGGATCTAATTTGTTTTAAGAGATCCTATGGGACTTCGTAGCTTTTGTTTAAAAACTTTGTTTCGTTCTCAGCACAGAGCAGAACATAACAGATGGTTTTTTGTACACGTCTCTGGTTTTGATAGACGATCATTCTGAGCTAGATTTCGGGCTAGGGGCTAAATCATTATATTCGGGACTGAGCAAGAAGACAAAGGGCTAGATTTAGCCACGAAGGGGCTGAATTGGCATCGCTGAGTACACACACAATTTGTCAGTTCCGTTTAAGTCCCATGTAATACGACAAAAATGACCATACTGTAATTTATAAAACTAGGTACATAGATAGTTTGCCTGCAGAGCATCGCTCGCTAATGTTACCAACCGAAGCATTCGATGACGTCACTCTCCACGGAACTTTAGATTACAACTTGTATTGCTTATTAACGATACCTACCTAGTACCCAGTGAAACGTGACGTCAGCGTTGTCGGCCATGTTGATTGGGTATATTCACGCTCTGCAAGGGGCGAGTAGGACTCGCGGTTGCCAATTATTATTGCCAGATGTCGAGTGTAAAGTGTAAAAGATAAAGCTCTATTAGGTAAGAGTTTTCACTGTAAAAACTTTTGTCTCTTGTCTATTTTTATCACCATCCTCTATGTTTACAGGTAAAGTCAGGGAAATTGATTGATTATGATAATTAATATTCAAATCACAACCGTCATTGTTTGACAGTTGTTTGAAATTGCTTTGATACGACAAATTGACGGAAGGTGTCAAAATTCTTAACAATCAATTTCCCTGGCTGTATATTGTGCATATTTGTGCATACAACTCTAAATTAGTTTATTTGCGATGTCTAGTATAACTGTACTCAGTTCATTTAAGTCAATTTCTAAGGACATTTCTTTCTCCACAACTTGAATCCGGAATGTAATGGAATCGTGAAGCATGTCTAATATTACGAAACACTTACCTATAACATGACCATGGTCTCGGTAGATACTCGACTGTCACTCGCTGACCTTGACTGAATTCACGGTCAGTGTCAGTCAGTGAGTGACCTCATCGCTATAAGTAGGTACTTAAGCAACAATATCGAGTTACTATCGGTACTTACTTACAGACTTACAGTATTTTTTCTTATATACCTTTTAACGAGAAAATTAGTAAATGAAAATGCCTGGATATTGTTTGCAATAATGAGACATACGGGGCAGATTTCGAGAAAAATTGTTTTTGCTTAGCGAGAACTATATGGGTGAAAATTTTATGGGCCGCTCTGTGGTTTCAGACCATAACCACGACGGAACAGACTACTTACCAAAATTTTAATAATTGCAGGTCATTTTGTTACATAGAGAATTACAGGGATCATCAAACGCGACTGAAATATTCATGGTTTCGATAATTTATTTTCTTTTAGCGATTAACATTAGTTTACTTTTGAAAGGAGTAGGTACGGTTACTCCAACGAGTGTCCGTCGATGACGTAAGTCCGTGAAGTTATCAACAATATTATCTTGTCGAAAGGAACACAAACAGTAAGCACACTACCCACGCCCGACCCATAGGGTTGTGTTGTCAGCTGGCCACCTTCCCGTGGGCGCGAGAGGGTCAGCTGAGGGGCTACCTAATGGTATTGTACAAGACAAGTTGTTAAGCAGTCCATGGAAACAAAAGTACCTACTTATAAACAGTCAGGTGTAGGTGAATAAGTACCCATCGATAAGGGAACACGATTGATTGTCACGGTACAGAGGGAATCTATGTCTATAGATACAAATAAAATTGAAGTGTCTGTTTGTAATGTCAGAATAACAGCTTTAAACTTCTTTGTCGTTATGTCATGTTTTTTTATCAGATCACTAAAAAATGTCTGTAGCCGTTTCGGAGATTAGCCGGAGCAATCATTCCGAAAAGGCTGAACCGATTTTGACAGGACTTTCACAGGCAGCAGGGTAGCTGATATTTATTATACGAAGTAAACTAAGCTACTTTTAGCTTAGACAAAGCCACGCGGGTGAAGCAGCTAGTACTAATACAAGGTGTCGTTTTGGATCCTCGTCAAATTCAAGGAGATAACTATGCTAATGATTCTCGACACGAATCAATAATAAAATAAGATTTTTTTTTCTAATTTTCGGAAATCGGCGTTGTGTGGGACACGCATGTTAAAACGCGGCCCGTGTGATACCGCACTGTAACTGCCCTTTTATACACACACTACCGCATACGCAACGGGGTTATTCTTGTTTGTGAAAGTGGTGTATTCTACAATAATGTCAAACTTAAATAACTAAAAAAAACAAGTATGTATTAATTATTGAGCAGGTATCGTAATTTTATTTGATTATATAATAATATGTCGTTCATAGCAGCCTCCTGACGAGGATGCAAAACGACACCTTGTATAATAAAGCTGAAGAGTTTGTTTTTTTCGCGCTGGTCTCTGGAAATAGCTCTCGGAAAAAAATCTCTTGAAAAAAATATTTTTGCATTTGATAGCCAACATCACGCTACGACCCTTAGGAGATGAGCGAGGCGGGTGAAACCTCGGGGCACAGCTAATATTAATATTGTTCTTCGGAGTTTAGGTCCTGTAACCGGTAAGGTCATCAAGGTGAGGATTTGAGGCTATATTGTGGCAAAAAATGAAATGGTAATGTGTTACTAACTCATGATGAAGATCGATTGAATGCTGATTGTGATTTATGGTATTGTGATTTAACAATCATTCATTTTTTTCTGGGACTATAAAATCTTAATATTACTTTTATAGAAAACGCTTAATACTTTTTAATACTTAGGATTTCTTAACAAAAATCTTATTCACATCAATCAATCTACCGAGCCTGTTCCAACTATGTCGTGGTCAGCTTCCAGCCTAACCAGTTGCTGCTGAATACCACTAACTATTTTACATGGTGCGACTGCTGAACATCTTATTCACATGAATAATAGGTAGTATTTCCGTCGCCGTTTAGAAAATAGTGCTTAAAGCACTGAAACTGCTCCTGTCTGATTATTAATCATTTCCTAATGAAACACTGGGAACACGTACCACGCACCGACCCGACAACACCCACTACTGAGTGGGCAGCGGGTACTCCTGCCCACCAGTAAATTGAATTTCTTTTCTTTTCCGCTCCTTAATCTGGAAATCAAGTTTCCCTTGAATCTGTGTCCTCTTTGTGTTACTTGCTTTGTCCCTCCTTATTTATTGGAGCAAATAATCTCGTTAATTAATGTGCCTACCGCCACATCGCCTGCTTTTGTTAGCGGAGCCGTGCCAGACGTGTTTTTGTCATTTTTTCCTGAAGTCAACGAGATTATGTGTTGATCACAGTAATCAATTACGGTCATAGTTTTATTTATTGGATTAAGGTGGAGTTACTGCTGTCGATAATTCTGTGATTTGTGTTCTTTTTGATGAAACAAAAAATAATCTACTAATTTATTTGTAAAAAAGCATTTGGAAATACAACTTAAGTACCTGTCTTTTCTTCTTTGTCTGTTGTTCTTAAAACAATTTGATACTGTTTTCTTTCAACCTGTGCTGTCCCACTGCTGGGCATGGTCTCCCCATAGCTTTACACTCTTCCTTATGTGTTGCCTTCTCCCATATACGTCTGATACTTAGGTGGGTATTTCTTTCTCATTTCCTATGAGTACATTAGTATGAATGTAAATGTAGGTACATCATTTTGTAACGCGGTACTTTCCTACGTGGCGCAGGTCGCCCACGTCATCACTTCTTCAATAATTTCTAAGTACACTAGAGGCGGTTCAAAGTACAGAAGAGTATCACCTACCCACAAGTTTACATACACACATAATCAGATTACCTCATACAAAAACTGAGCTATCATAATGCCCACGCCCATACATAATTTCATACTAATATTTTTTCATACACTTTTTTATCGTAAAACTTTTAAGCTAGCTACAATTTTTTACTGGATTTTCCGCTTGCAACTTTTTGTCGTTTTTTTTTTACTGACAACTTCTTTGTCGTTATGTCATGCTTTTTTTTCACTAATAAATTGTCGTTGGGAGAAGGTTTTATGTCCACCACAGCTTCCCGAGTCAATTGAATAGACTCAATGCGTTGGATAGCCGCGGGAGGGGTTTAGGGGCCCGTGACTTCAAAACCGGATTAAGTTTTTTATGTTTTGTCTGTTGAGTGTATTACGTATGTAAATTGTACGAGCCTGTTAGAAATAACTGATCAGAAGCTTCGACTATTCCACAGGAATCATGGTTTTTAAAAATGTCGTAGGCTGTGACTACGCGTAAATACGTAAATTATTGCAGGTCCAACATAAAGGCTCACACAGACGGGCGCGACGCGACAGCGCGACGGGACACTAGAAGCACAATTTTTTATGAAAACTTCATGGAAAGTGACGCACTGCCTGTCGCGCCCGCGATGTCTGATGAACTTTATATTTGACTTGAAGATTTAGCTACAGCGTCGTCATAATCTTATTTCAATATTAACTTTTCATTTAGTGTGAGTGTGACAGTACTTGGTACGAGGCAAACATCCGTAGTAGGTATGAGCCCACGCTATCAAGAGGCTTCTTATCTCCTTCAGTAACACTCAACCAGAATCATAGTTACCTACAAAAAAGAAAAAAGTTAACTAGCAAGTGACCCTTCCATCTTTAGAGAAACAAAAAATAAACTCAAATACGGGTCCCTAAACTAAATTCAAGTTTGGACTTAAGCTTTTTAGGGTTCCGTAGTACCTACACAAGGTACCCTTATAGTTTCGCCATGTCCGTCTGTCTGTAGTACAGTACCTCCCTTGTACGTAGAGTGGGGATGTTATTTTAATTTCTCGTCTATCCCATGGTGTGGGGTATCGTTGAATAGGCCGTTCAAAAATATGTATGCGGGTACCATTTTTCGATTCAGGGATCCGTTTGGGTAACATTAAGCTTTAAAATGCTAATTTTTGTGAGAGTCGAGGTGCCCCCCCCCCCAGCCAGCAAAATGGCTGTGTTTGGATAAGTGAAACAAATTATGGCAGCAGTATATAAATACTACTGCCATAATTTTTTTTAACGAAATTAAAAGGAAAACTATCACAGCTAAGTAGGTCTTTTAAGTTAAGATGTTGGAATATTGACCGTAATGTATATCGATGTATGGGTGAACATGTTTACTAACTATAATATTAATTTTGTTTTTGGAATAAATTCATCCCAACTACGGAATCCTTCATAGTGCGTGGTGCGACACGCACTTGGCCAGTTTTTATTTGATTGGTTCGCGCGGGGTGTGGGGTTCAATTCCCAGCTCGTTTATTACGGATTACGACTGGCTCGCCATTGAGTTATGTATTATCGTTTTTATTCAAACAATTCGCACCCTAATTGATTGGCCATGAAGTTTGATGGGAGATTTCATTTTAGATTTTTTTCTTTTGTTTGGTTTAGAGTGTTTTATTTTACGAGTAATGGTTAGGTCGGTACAAGCAAGAACGATTTCAGTTTGAAAACTCGAGTTAAAACGGTCAGGAGGCTTACTCTCGACACTCGATCTCAATCGTAATTGGAAATTGGGATCGAAATCTTGTCATTTGGCACTCTTGAATGACACACTAGCGCACGATTGGAATCGTATTAGGTGGATTTTTTTGGTACTAAATGAAATCGACTTTACTCGAACGAATGCACTTTTTCGGTACTCTTGACGAAATTTTGACGTTGACATATCGAGTTTGGAGTCGTGTTTTTGTCAAAGTTGGACGATTACAAGAAGGCTACTTTTTCGGGATCGAGTTTGATATTGTGGGTGATTTGTGAAGTTTTTATTGTGAATAATGGCACGTTTAGAACTTATTTGTGATATTTTGGACAATGCTCATAAGTTAGATATGAGACAAAGGCGGAATTTGAGACGAATGGCGCGTTATGCAGACAACGCATTTGCCATGACTGACGAGGAATTTAGAAGAAATTACCGAGTAAATAAGGAGCTTTTCGAAGTGATTTTTAGGGATTTGGAACCTTTGATGCCCCAGCTTACTCGCCGTAGCGACATACCAAGAAAATACAAGGTTTGTGTAAACTAGCAATTCCATTTTCACATCGTAGGTATTTTTTGTATTATAAGTTAACTATAATATTATTTTTTAGGTACTTGTGGCTCTTTCGTTCTACGCCACAGGCAGCTATCAAAGATTAGTAGGTGGGACACAAGGTACAATGATGTCTCAACAGTCAGTTTCGAGAGCAATAGGACAAGTTACAAATGCTCTCAATTCTAACGATATTTTAAACAAATGGCTTAAGTTTCCACCGACTCGCCAACAACGAGACTTAATTAAACAAAGGTTATTAACAACTTAGTTATTTTTACCATAATATTAAATAATATGTAGTATCATTCAACTTTAGATTTAGACATTATGTTGTTTTAATGTGTAATATGTTTTTTTTTTTAATTATTTGTGAAGAATAATAAGCTAATAATAAATTAATTCCAGATTTTATGAAAAATTTAAAATTCCTGCCGTCACAGGATGTATTGATGGTACTCATGTGGCTATTGTAAGACCATCAGAAAATGAAGAGCGGTTTTACAACAGAAAAGGTTACCACTCGAGAAATGTTTTGATTGTGAGTTCGTTTGGCTATATTTTATCTAGTTATTAATTATTAGAGTAACTGTATGTAACTTTCTATAAGAAGTATTTCTTTCACAGATTTGTGATGCAGATCTTAATATACTTAGTGTAGATTCTTCATTTGGTGGAGCCTCACATGATACTTTTGTTTGGAACCAACATCCAGTTAAGAATCACTTACAAAATTTAATAAATGCAGGAGAAAGAGTTTTTTTACTTGGTAAGCATTCAGTTGTTCAAATTGGAAAATAATTTACGTTAGGTCTACAATATATTTTGTACTTGTATGTATTAACTACTAAGACATTTTAATATAATAACAGGTGATTCCGGTTATCCTCAAAGGGAATATATGATGACCCCAATAGTGGATGCACCGCCAGGCTCAGCTGAAGAGTACTACACAAATCTGCATTGTGTGGCTCGCAATACTGTGGAGCGCACAATTGGGGTTTTAAAAAATAGATGGAGATGTCTTCTTGGCCATAGAGTTCTTCATTATCATCCAGACACAGCTGCAAAAATTATAAATGCATGTTGTGTTTTACATAACATTTGTAACCGAGCACGATTGGGTTTGGATGATATTGAGGATGCCGTACCACCGATGGGAGAAATGCAATTGGTACAGACTGGGTTAGAAGTGGATCGAGGTTCTGCCTCCGTGGAGCTGCGCCGGGGTCGCGAGGCTCGTGCACAGCTTGTACAAGACTTGTGGACAGCTCGGCATCTCCATTAATATTTTTTTTTTCTTATGTAAGAACAATTTTTGGACTAAAACTATGCTATGTAATTAAAAACCTAATTCAATGAAACTTATTTAGTAAATTAATTTTTTTTTCACTGCTCATTCTATTTATAAAGATGGGTAAATATTTATGTGATCAAGACTTGTACATACTCTCTTTTATTATAATTGTAAGACTATTGTTCTATTGTGTCGTTTGATTTCTATTGTGTATTAAATAATGTAATGTGTTGTGCTGAGGGTTAGTAAAAATCAAAGTAATCATGAGCTTACCTAATAAGTTTATTATAAATTATAATAGTTTATGCTACAATTAATAAAGAGCTTAAGTTTAAAAGGTAATGTCTAATTATTATTAACAAGTATTTGAATAAATATAATTATAGCCTTTTTATTAAGTTATTTTCATTTATATTCACAGCATTTCCACCACACACAAGCAATTTAAATTTGGTTTACATCTTAAGTTAGGTCTAAACATCGTTTTTATACAAGTACTGTATAAGACATGTCACACATCATTGGATTCCTTACAAAATTATCTAATCTCAGGCTAGTCTATTGACCTAAAACAATACAATATTTAAAATAACACAACTACGTTTTTCAGGGCGTGACGCGCCCTCGAATGATCGTTGCAAAAACCATATTTACAAATAATAACAAACTAAAGCTTTACATAATAATATATACACTCAATTAAGTAGGCTTTTCAGAAGGACATCAATCATCAATGACTAAGTCTAGGGCACCTGGAAATACAAAAAAAATAAAAATTACAGCTATGAAGCCCACTTGAGTTATATAAGGGTTGTACTTACGATTTTTCGTAGAACCACTATTTTATCACAAGTTTTTGCTTAATTTAGCAATATTATCACTATGAATTTAAATTAATGAAAAGAAAAAACACTATTAAACTGTTTAGTGACGCATCGCCGTGAACAACTTCAATATTTTTAACTCTAAACTAGTACCTACTTACAATAGCTATTAATATAAATTCAGCAATATTATTTAGTGCATTTGCCACAGTTTGAGAGCCTTCTCTTATGGCTGCTGTAAGTTGGTCCATGTGTTGTATAGCTTGAGATAAGGCCCTCGCTGTGACAGTTTCTGCTTCAACCCTCTTCCTCTCTATTTCTGCAAATCTCTCCCGGTCTTGATCTAACATAGTCCTTGATCGGACACGCTGTCCTGGGGGCAGGCTGGTCCTTCCAGGACTATGTTCCCTGGTTGTTGCTGAAACTGACAAATAAAATAAATAACATTTAGGTAAGTAATTATATCATCATGAAAATTGCCATACATAGTTTGAAAGATTATTACCTCTCACAGTCTCTACATTTTGGTCCGGAGAAGCATGAGACTCCAATTCGTTTCCATCCATATTAAAATCCTCAGTGGGAATGATCATTTCCACTTGGACTTCATTCTGGCTTTGGCTCTGCAATTATAGAATACGTACTTCATTATGAAGATGTTAACTTTTATCAAGTTCACAATTATGTCTTAAAATTTATCTACAAGTAAACTGACTTACTGTGGAGGGAAACGGGCTGGCAGCAACATGGCTGTCTCCTGCAGCAAATTGTAGGCCCCCATCACTGCTAACAGGCGTTGGTCCATGGGTGTTAAAACAGGTAAATTATCCGCAGACCCACCACCTGTACGCCTCAACGACTGTGCATGCTCGCTACATGTCTTCTTCAGCGTATGCTTTTTATCAGCCCAATACTGAAAAGCAAATAAATGTACTAATTATTGTAACTACTGTACTATTTTTTTAATTAATTAAGTGAAAAAAAAAATGATGTTTAGTGTGTAGACAGTACCTTAGCCCAGCCTTTACCATCTTTCTGTGCACCGCCTAGTGCATTTAAGGATACTGCTATGTCGTCCCACTTTCTCTTTGTCTCCTGCTTAGCATGAGCAGTGCGCAATAACCCCTTGGCAATTCCTGGGTTCTGTACAAGGAAATCTACCAGAGTCTCCAGCTGCTGGTGTGTTGGCCTAGTCATCCTGTAAGAACAATACATGTTTGTATGGAGCAAAAGTGTTTAATATTAAAATTTAAAGGAATTACAATATAAATAATAGAATAAATTGTGGCTTTACCTTAATATTTTCGTCTTCCTCGGTTGAATACTTGTCGTAAAGTAAAACTAACTTGAACTTGTGCATAGAAACATACTTTAATACATTCCAAACTAAATACTTGAAAACATTTAGATAACATCGCTTTGAAACTTTTGTTTATCGCAACAGTAATAATTCACACTTTTTATTCAAATAAGAACTTAAAAGATTCTAAGTGGCTGACAAACGCGCGAGAAGTTTTTTTTTTTAATGTAACTTTGGCAATGACGTACACAATGAGCCTATGCTGCCTAAAAATGTAGTATTATAATACATATAAATGCAAGCTAAGAACACTTAAATGATTATTTATGTTAAAATAAATATCAGAACAGAATTATTAATAGATTTAACGAGTTATTCAATATTTATAAATTTGGTAATTAACGTTTTGATGTGTATGGCAGACATGCGCAAAATGTGTCAGTGAAAAGAAATGAATGAAGTATATCTTTTGACTCAATGAAGTAGTCCACTCATTTAGTTCAGCATTTATCAGAACGAATCAATGAGACAACGACCTCGCGTAATGAAGCACTTCACTTAGTTCACTTTTATACGTATCTCGATTTTCCTTCATACTTTATATAGGATTAGGCACAGAGTACTATAATAATACGGAAGGAATTAGGACTGTCAACCACGAAATATGAAACAGACTTAAAAAAAAAACTAAAAAAATATTAATTTAAAATTAACAGTTTCAGAAGTAAGCAAAACTACCTATGTAATTATATTATTATTAAGTAGTATATTTTCTGTTTTTTTTTACTGATAGTTAGATTCCTTTTTGTCTAGGTTGGCGTAAAAAATAGTCATGTGTGTGTAAGCTAGACAAGCGACACACACATAGTATAGGCGCCGTCGTCGCGTCGTCGCTCGTCAGCCCGACTTTAGCCGACCGGCCGGCGAAGTGACACGAATACGTACGAGTCATGCATGCGAGCGAAATGAAATAAATGAACGCTGAGTTGGTGCGAGCCAAAAGAAGGACTGAACTAAATGAAGGAGAGACACATTTGAATGACTACTGAAGGAAAGATAAGTTTATTTTGTGAAATGAAGTACTTCATTTCCTTCAATCGTTCGCGAACTACCCATGTCTAGTGTATGGCCACCCCAGGTGAATCAGTTTATTCGAACTTGCAGTCGGTTCCAATCTCAATCTCGATTTCGTTCAAGAGTGCCAATTTTCTGAAGATTGGGATTGAAACTGGATCGGATTGGGATAGGATCGAGATTGGGATTGATTTCAAGAGTAAGCCTACTGCTTTGCCTAGAGCTACAGCAAATAGTGACGATCACAGATTGCCACAGAAGAGTTACATATGGGCATGATTAGTATGGGGAGGAGTTTATCGAAGTGACTGAAACAGAACGTATGGCCAGACTAGGTAAATCATTTTACACGATTTTAGATGATTGAGATGTATGGAACAACAAGATATGCTGCACCGACTTAAACAAGAGGACTATAAATAATGCCGCCCATGGGCACGTGACCACCCCAAGCCCGTACCTACTGTTCTGAATATTCATGAAAAATTATCGAAAATGAACTTTATGGAGGTCTATCATTTTATGAGTAGCGTTTGTGACCTTGCTTTACATTTTTGGCCATATTATCTTCGATGTTATTAGCTCGATTTGGATTCTGTTTATTATATCTAATGACATCGGAGATATAAATCAAGGTCACAAGCGCTACTCGCGGCATTGTATATTAGTACAACTGGAGGATGATAAAGAAGTAAGCAGGTAAGTAAGTAGGTACATGTCCACGAGACCCTTCTCTGCTCACCCTGAAACCTATCTGCCGTCAGCAGGTTTAGATCAACGCGTCGGCCTTCGTATTTAGTGAGCGGGTCACGGCTGCGACCTCACTCGATCGGTATAAGCAGAGCGATGTACTTGACAGATACAGATTTTCCTTAAATCTATTGTATTGTTCAACACGGGATAATGTTAGAACATTCACAACAGACAGTATTGAGAAGTTATTGGAGAGGCCAACGATTAGTCCAGGTGGTATGCTGGTGAAGTCGAATGCGTCCAGCCAGGAAGTAACAAGTTAGGATGGCGCATCCAACGCAACCTTCAGGTACCTCTCCGGGTAAGCACGGCCACCCACCGCGTGGCCGCCCGAGACTGACGTGAGATAAAATAATGGTAAGTACTTTATTTTGTTTCCACCATTATCTTGGGTAATAATGTAAGTGCTTAATATAAATTTTAATGATAGCCTTCTATAAATAATTAGACAATAAATAAAAAACTATTTATCAATTATTACCAAAGAAAGAACCAGTTCCAACACAAGCAGTGTGACAACTTCACGATTAATTTCCAAATGAGCTCATAAATGCATTCAAATATAATTGGAGATCATAAACTAATTGGAATCTGTTGCAGGTCAACTGAAGTTAAGTTAAATTTATGTGCTCGTATCAGAGGCTTGCACTTAATGCTATATTTTAAAACTAATTCCTTTAAATGAACCGGTTCACAGGTCACAGCCCATTAGGAATTAGTTTTAAAATAATTATAGAACTTAATACTTACTGTTACTTGTGGCTTTGACCTTATAGTATTAGAGTAATAGTCAGGGAGCTAACCTGTAGCTACAGTTTCCCCATATGCAACTGGATGGTGGTGGATGGTGCAACTTAAAAGATGCCTATTTATTAACCATAGCATAACAGGTTGAGTTATTTCCGCGACGGTATATTTATTGACACAGTTTCTTGAAATTCCTCCTGTTATAACTGTCCCTGCTTCTTTTCACAGTCATAAACAAACTGCAGGTTTGTGGTCGCCCTGTAAAACCTAGAAAATACAACAATATGTTTAGCAATGACTGATTCGAGAGGCGTGGAAAAAGTTCTTCCTAAATTCCGAGGAATTATTCCCTCTATGTCGATTCTTGTTACATCGACTTTTGTGTTTTTTCGGTTTCATTCATTATATCATGTATATCCAAGAGATACCTGCAACTCCTCGTCTTCCCCACACGTAACCAGCTAAGTGTGCGCACATAGTGCATGGTCTGCAACACCAAACAGCGCACAATTAACAATCGCTTGCGTCCACTTCCACTAGCAGCATGTACTAACGGAAACGTAACATTTTTAGTTTCAATCAGTGGAAGTCGTAAGTCGTGGGTGTTCTCCTCGTAAACAGTTGAGTGCGCACAGCTAGCTACATGTGGTGTTTTGAAGGAACGGCAGAAAATCTACTGCACACAATTCTCGAAATCACGATGATTGATATACTAGGTCAAATTAAATCAGCTAGCGAAACTCGGAGACGTGATGGTTATTGGTATCATAATACGATAATACAAATAAAACTAAATTTAAAAACTCATATTTCAAGTAACTAAACTATGTGTGGTCGTTGACCCGCAAAGAAAAAAAATGTATCAAATATATTTTATTGTTATTAATCAGCATGTTTTCATCGATACCTATCACCTGTGGAGCTTCGCTAGCTAATTCAATTCGACCTTGTATACCACTACCTCACCTGGTAGCCAGTACTGACGGAATGATGCTGTCTGACGATAGTGCACGCTTGCCTAGAAGCAACCTATTTACTGATGACGTTAAGACTCCTTATTACTTTACTACCTTTTTTTTATTTTATAATTCGTATTTAATAATTACTTAATTGTATTGTAGTTTAATGATCAATTTTTTTTTAAATTTATATATCTGGGTAATGCTAATCTAGTGGCACTTTTTGCCTTATCTTAATTTTGCTTACATGCGGATAATGTAGAGGGCTGCAATATTGTTAATACTACTTATGAGCCTATATTATTGTTATATGTAAACATTTCATATTGTAGCTGTTTATTGTCCCATAATAAATAAAATAAAATAAAATTACTGTATCAGCCCACACTGGGCTACTGTTGAGGTGTCCATTAAGTCCACTTGTCACGGCTGTTTGCTGTTGTGGTCCAATCTCTCACGAAGCAGCCTAGTTTATCTCAATTTCTTCGCCTAGGCTTTCCACGTCGTCGTTTTTTCTCCTGTCTCAACTATTACGTAGTTAACATTCTACAGAGATCACCTGGTATTGGACATAATCACCAAGCCTTGATATCGATTGATGATTACAGATTTCTGACAGTAACTAAGAGGATGCTGCTTTATATATCTTTAGTTTCCATGACTCGTACAGATGAGCAAGGGTTCATCCATAAGTAAGTTGCCTTAGTGGGAGACCCTACAGAGACGGACGATCATGCACGTGAAATCAGAATGTAATAATGTAATAAAGTCTGAACATACGATCAATGAACGTGCCACATGCATAAGAGTGTGACTTCTGTGTGTTTCTATTTAGTGGTCGCAAACTCTCAAGCATTTGTCGGACAATGTTTTACTTCAGGGGGAGTTCGCTTACGAAATCGCTTACGAAGGTTTATTTTCGTGTGTTAAGATAAGGATCATATCAAGCAGAATATGTGATTTCAGTAGAATGCAATGGACGGGATGAGATGGGCATCTGTAACTCTGTAGCATTTAAAGCAGGGTATGTATTCCGGATAAACTGTGTAAATGGTTATCAACGATGACATATAATGACGTGACCAGCACTTGGGGAAGTAGAGCTGCTAAATGAACTTGTTATTTTTACCAAGTCTTCGATATTTTAAAGCAAGGCTTTCTTGGTAAATATTATGTTTCTTGGGGTTGAATGTAGACACTCAGGTCTACGAAAACTTTTAATAAATGACTTAAGGCAAGTAAGTAACTAAGTACCATTCATATCTCTAATATTTTTTTCTGCCCACGACGGAGGGATAGAGAGTAGCACAAAAACATACATTTTTACAATAAGCACTCGTTGTTATCTCATGTCATTACCGTCCGTCGCCGTCCGGACTCCGGCCGTCCGGTGCCCGCAGATAAACCGGACCGGCTCGGACACCGGACACGTATCTTGAGTTATAGCTGTTGGCTAAACAATGAGTCTAATGAATTTTAATTGTACGGTACTAAACACTATTTATATGGCCTTTGAAGATAGCTAGAAGGTATCTCGTAGCACATAATCGGTTGGTGTGCTAATGACTTTCTTGTGCTTATTATATTGTCCGAAATGTTACCCGTAAATCTGAAATTATTTCATACAAGCTTAGCACTTTAGCAGTAGACCGGGGTGACACAGGGGCGAACACAAGAATAGTTATTGGGTATTTGATTTGCATAAGTTACGACTACATACCTACCTTATACAGTCCTAATTTGTTCAATGTAAATATCGCAATTTTGCACATAGCACAGTGGCACAGCGCACCCTCCGTCCTCCCTCGCGGTCCCCTCCCGTCATCCTCCGCTGACGACCGGGGGATAACACCCAGCTGATGCACACTGCTACTGTCACCCACAAATCGAATTGTAGCCATAATTTACTGAAATTGTAGCTCTCAGTTCCTCGCCATTCCGAATAACGTCGTAAAATATAAATTACTTTTTTATCTTCCGAAACTTCTTGATTTTATCACGAGTTTTTTCGAAAATTATAGCATTTAGAGTGTTTCCTCCGATAGTAATAATCAGTGTAAAACTATAAACGACGAGTTATTGGGCTCGCAGGGGTGCTCTAATCCCAACAGGGTGCACAACATTTTATTGTATCGTTATTATGAGTGTAAATTGTCATAATGGTCTAATAACCTTTTACACGTTTTTAGTATGAATGTATTGCACGAAAAGAACTATATTTTTATAACTGAATCGCAAAAGTGACGTAAAACTACTGTTTTATAAGCGATTCCGATTCCCATGCTCATAGTTTTTGTGGAGAATACAATACATCAACTGTTAAAAACAAAGCTTTATGAAATAGCTCATAAATAAAAAAAAAGGTAATCACGAACCCATCTATGCGATATTGCAAAAATAGTTTTCTTTTGAAACAGATTTAATGCTATTTATTCCCAGATTGTATCTGTCACATATTTCATCAGTCAGTCAGTCCGGAGCCCGGCCAATATATAACATTTGGAACTCGCAACTCACTGTGACACTTGACAGCTGCTATTTTTTAACCCCGCACTTTAACTGGCAACTTTATGGGAGTCTACATAAAAATTGTTCGTTTACAACCTTCTGCGGCGCACGCGCGGGAGGGGCGGATAACGAAGGGCGTCGCTTTATCGTCCTCGATATTAAGACTGTGTTAGTGTCATAAAACATAGGATGCATCTACTGCCTATATACTCACTAGTGTTTTGTATGTTAACGCTTCGACGTAAAAAGGCTTCCTTTTTATGGTCGCTCTCTTTATTGTTTTATCAGCATACATTTGGAACGCCGGAGACATGCAGGGTTCATCTTCATGTAAGATTTTTTCGGCGCTTATTCCCTGCGAGAATGCGTAATTGAACCCTTTTATATAAATATTATTCGGGATTATTTGAATTTTCCGCCATTTCCATTTTTTTTTGGCTTTGTATGCCATTTGGAGAGATTACGTTCGTATTTTACTTACCACGTCGATAAGTATTTCAAAGTTCATAAAAAATGAGTATCAAAACAAAACCCTGTCAAAAACTTCGCTAAATTCTGAATTCATTAGTTGTGTTCCACTCGTAAATTCGTTCTCTCTTACAATAAACAATAACATATTAGTGTACATTGAAATCATATCGCCGAATTGCTTATGTCGTCGAAAACAAATTACTTACGTAATTCATTATTTAAAAATCCACTCAAACCCCCGAATTCGGAAATTGCGTGGCGAACAGCTGATTCGGACTTCTTTGTTTCGGCTACACCCTTGAGCTGGGTCTATATTTCATGAAAATATACTTTAGCGTTCAGCAACATGGTTCAATTTGGCTTGGATGCGTGTAATGATAGGGTGGCAGGAAGTCAGCTGACTGCATCGTTCAGATGTTATTAGAAACGAATATTCGTTAAGGCGGAACGCGCCGACAGACAAAAGTTTTGAATAGCTCAATAATTTAATGGCCGAAATTCGAATACCTTTTAGTAAGTTCGGTCTTGTTCGAACAATAATTTGAATTAATAATTTTGTCTGCGAAGCGAGCGGCGGCACACTGTGGAGCAGAACGATGTACTTGTAATAAATTGTTAATTTGAAGTCGAAGCTAATTATGATTGTGTTTCTAAAAAAGTTACATGATGTTTCTAAAAATGTTCTTTTGTGTTATAAATGTTATCATTTCATACCTACATCAGGGATAATTTGTGTTTGCAAATCACAGAGGGGGGGAGGAAATGTCATGGGTGATAGAAAAAACGTCGTATCTGAGATAACAAGCTTCTTGATTCTTGAGTACACACACAATATTACCCGTATATAGGAACAATATAGAAGACTGAACATAGTGAATCAATAAAATCAACAATATTATTAAAATGTATACATCAAAACTGGTAGGTAGATACTTAGTGGTAAACATGTATGTAGGTGTTCCTTATATTATTGGCATCATAATTATTGAGCTTGAGCTGAAAACATACATTTGTTTCCTGGTTCCAATGCCCTGGGTCCTGCTAATCGCTGTCATTACTCACCGTGCGTAATATCGTCACCGCCACAGCCGGGCGCCAGGCGCCAGTCGCCACACGTTCGTTCTCGATCATCGCTCGCCATTCGTTACGTTTCGGTTCACGCTATTTTGTTGCTGTCCTCTGTGAAACTTGCAAATAATTTTGATAACTTTTTGTAATCAATAAAAGTCAGTAAATCTGGATTACCGATAGATCCGTTTGTCCCGATTCCCATTTTATTTGTTCAGTGAATTTCATGTATCTTCCTCAGATTGTAAAATATAAGAATATTCGCTACAAAATAACAAGATAATACACAAACACTCATTGATCCCAGCCCTTTAGAACTTCGTTAAAACCACAAATTACTGGAGCTTATATTAACTGCCTGTGTTAATCCAAAAATAGGTTTGGCGTTTTATAAATAGGATATTAGACCTACTCCTAAATCTGTGTGTATGAGACCCTTTTGATTTTATGTGGAATATTTAGTGGAACATGGGTAGCTCGTGACATTAATTGACATTTGGAGTGGCTCGGAATCCCTCAAGGGGGTTGAATATGTGCGCGTTCAGACATAAATATTAAGGGCGCAATTTGTAATGCCGGGGAATCGGCCGCAATCGGGAGGATTCGGGCAGAATCTTGTGGATTCGGGAATGGTAAGCGTTAAGTTTTGGGGGAAAATTGGGTTGAGAAGATTGATGATCGGTTGATTTTATCGATGATTTTAAGGGTTTTTTATGGGTATTCTAAAAAGGGAGTCCTTACTTACTACTGTCGTTTAGTTATAAATATTTTTTACATTTAGAGTAGCTTTACACTATCGCTCGTACTAATGTACTGCTTCTAGCAAGAGGTCGGTAGTGGCTAGTCTAACAATAGGTGGTTCAACTTATTACCTACCTATCTATCGTTTGTTTCTATGTAAATTATTATTTAAATTGTTAAAATCTGTGTCCATATCTAGTACGTCCTATTTTCAACTAACTAAAATCTCCCATTAAAGAACAATGCCACGAAACACAACTTAGCAACAACCTCTTCTAAAGAAGGCGAATTATTGAACTTCACCTTCACTACGAAAAATATTTCAACAAAAAATGCCACCCTCAGCGCACACAGTTTTATAGCATTTGTTCACGGACAGCCTTATACACAGCTACGGTAGGATTGAACCGAGCTCCTCCGCACACAGCCTCCACATCCTTCGTGAATAGACGATTATTCCGGACGTCTTCATTCATACGACTACATTAGGTACCTGGATATACATAAAAGCTCAAAGTAGGGATCAAAGTGAGGACTGAGGAGCAGCTTTTTTCTGTGTGTTAGTGTGAAGAGCAACGGTTATGTATAGCGATACCCTGGGCGCCTCTGTACACACACGCAGCACTTATCATTTCACTCAGATCTTTGCGAATTGTCATTCTTCTTTTCACTGGCAAGAACTGTCAGTAAATTTCTTGCTGTGGTTAAACTATACATATGTAGGTAAGCTAGTCAGCAAGATGGTCGTGGACTGTCCAGGGTGCGCTGGACAAATATTTAAGTAACTCTCACTAATTGTGGACTATTGCCCGTTTTTACTAGGCGACACCAAAATAGAAGTGCGCTGTTACATTTTCAACGCTCGACTAAGCGGTGAAAGTTGAAAATCCAACAGTGATTAAACAATCATTTAGGTGTCGCCCAATGTTAGTGAAAATGGTCATAATAAAGTTTGGAAGTACTAGGATAGCCTCTTATATTGTTAAGGCTTCTGCAGACTGGGGTGACATCGCGGGCGCGACAGGCATATTGCTGCATGTAGCGCCCGCGATATCGCCCCAGTCTGCAGAAGCCTTTAAAACACCATACTCGTAGCCATTCTTGTAAAATTCACTACAGTTAATTCCCCGGTAACCGCGACGTATTCCAAACATAATGGGTTGTAGCTGAAGAGTGCTCGAGCCATCGCGTGCAGATGTACTCAGGGGACAACGTGGTGGGGAAGTGTGCGCCGTGAGAGGGATCCGTTGATGTGTACGTCATCGGAAAGGAATGATATGGAATGGGAATCCGGGGAATGGGGATGATAACGTATTAGGCATGTCCATTGTGTCGGGCGTGATATCTAAAAGACGATGCGACGAAGAAAAACGGTGCTTTAAACTAGAAAGTAAAATCATTTAGCATTGGATATTCGATACTGGGGAGTTTGTTGGCCACTTCTTCTTCCCAGCTAAAGTACTAGGAAGTGGCGAAGGGTGGGCGTTTTGGGGGACTGTCTTATGTAATTTTGACGTTCGAAAAGTGCTGATCCTCAGCCTAGTTTGAATAAATGACTTTTGATTTTGATTTTGATGTCTCGGTACTGTACTTATATTTAGATTATTATATCCTTCCTAACTCGTGGCAAAAGTTTCAATAGGTGATTTCAAACATTATTCAGCAGATAGTTCCACATGTCATCATCATTCTCCTGCCCTTATCCCAATTTATTTGTGATCGGCGCAACATCATCTTGGTGGTCACCCCCTTTCTAGCCATATCATCTTTCACACAGTCCATCCATCGTATCTTTGGTCTTCCCGTACTCTTATAGCCATCGACATTCATACTCAAGACTTTCCTCACCACATTTTCCTCATTCCTCCGCATCACGTGCCCGTACCATGACAACTGATTTCCGCACAACTTTTCAGTCACTGGTGTCACTTTCAAACTTCCTCTTATGTACTCATTTCTTATTCTATCAACTGCATGCAATTGCCTTTCATTCATCCCTCTTGTAGCCCAACAATCTGATCCATACAAGACAGCAGGTCTTATCAATGTTTCATATATCTTCCCCTTAAGTTTAAGGGGAATGCGGGAGTCACAGATTGTTCCAGTAACCTGCTGCCATTTCATCCATCCAGTGTTTACTCTATGCTTAACCGTCCGATTTACTTCGCCATCGCTTTGCACGAGTGAACCGAGCTACCGAAAGTCAGAACAGACTGGGAGAAGCACGCCATCAAGCGCTATGGTTCCAGAACTGGAGAGACCGCCAAAATCACAGAACATATCGTCGTATTAATGGGAAAACCGACTAAGTACCGATTTTTGCAAAAAATAGTTAATAATGCAGATTTTCTTAAAAAAACGAGAACAATCTAATGGTAAAACCCACTTCGCAACATAATGCATAGATAGAAAGATAGTGAATGGGAATAACCACTAAAATAGGACTTTTCACAAAAATTGAGACAGAAAAGCAATTATTACAACATATTCTCGTTTTATATTTTATATTTTCGAATAAAAAGTATTATCCTAATATACCTCTTTTTCATGCTGAAAGTTTCTTTGGTGGGTACCAAAGAAACTTTCAGCATGAAAGTAGTTAATATAAGTTAGTTGATCTACACGCAAAATATACTATCAGGAGTTAATTGTTTTTGACTTTAGGGAAAATTTTTAAGCAGAACTCAATTGCAGAATTAATTCATACTTAACCGAAATAGTACTTTTTACTCGACGTTATTTTAATAAATTCTAAAATATATTAGAATGGCAGTTAATATTAACTTGTATTACGAGTTTTTACCGTTAGAATCGACTATCTTTACGTTCGAAATAATCTACAGGGATAACCGACTACCTCGAATTACTGTGTTTTTGCACTGATTCATTCTACGCGTACGTTTACTTAGTCGTAATACAACTGCGCTTGCAAGCACGTTGCTCTGTGTTATTTATTTGTTTTATAAAGTGAAACACCATAAAATAGTAACTTTTGAAAGTTAATCATGAGTTCTATGGAGGGAAAAGTACTTTCTGAACCGCCGTACAAAAGTAAGTACAATCAATTTAAGTACACAACAAATTATTAGTTGATAGTCATTTTGAAGTTATAAAACGGGAAAAAGGTTAAAAAAGGGTTTTGATTCGATGTGTTATTCAGAACATTATTATGTAGTGATCTTTTCATCTCAACGTAATCATTTATGGTTGGTTTTTTTTTTTGGATAATTGATAATTATCGTGTTAGATAATAGGGTCTTACACCCATTTTTGTTTTTTTATTTAAATTCTATAGTGCTAATATGCCAAAAAAAAAATCACAAAATTTTTATTCAATCCATAAGTGCCATAAAATGCATTTAAATTTTACATTTTCAAATTTCGCGCGTAGTTTGACGAAAACGCTGGACGCAGTGGATGCCATGTTGCTCTGTGGTCATGACGTCACTTGGCTATGTAAACAAATGCGCTGATCTATTATTTAACTATCAGTTGACAGTTGACACGTTTTAGTTTACACAGCCGTATGACGTAATAACATGGCGGCTACTATTTCATGGTGTTTTTTAACAGATTAGAAAAACTGAAAACGTTGAATTGAATTTTGAAATTTATTTTGTTATTTTATGAACTAAAAGTAACATTTTCCGACTCCTTTGCCTAAACTATCTCAATATTATATTTATAGATTTTTTCTCGTATATAGTAAAATAGCCTATTGTAACTGCCTGGCTGACGTGTCCCGTTCAGTGCTGAGTTCTGTTATGTTAAGTACTGATATCCGTTAGCTCGAAAGTGTTATAATGATTAAAGTTTTGACATTACCCCAATTCATCCCGTGGGTGTCGTACGAGGCGACAAAGGGAATAAAACACATTTATCAGAGAACGGTTAGCAGCGTCCTCTGCGCAACAACCATATCCTACTGCGATCGCCTACCCAGCTGCCTAACGTGGTGATTATGGGCATTCCTCTCATTGTTGGAAAATGCCTATATCCAGCAGTGGACTGTTACAGGCTGTAGTAGTATGATGATGGACGTAAATATGTCGACAGTTTTTATTTTCTTCAATTATTTTTTTTCATTTAAGATTATTCAACTGAAATTCAAGAAACTAATGATGCCGAGGATGATGATTTAATATCTCAAGCATATGATAATTTTTTGACCCAATCTGGAATAAACAGCAGTGTTAGACAGAATGAAGGAGTTAAAAAGGGTATAATTGTATACTTATCCTGATTTGAAACTCTACTTATCTTGACTTTAAAGATAGGTTAATTTTGTGGGTTTATAAAGTTGATGATTAACAAAATAAATAATTTGCAGGCACAGTTTCTTCGGAACCAAATTTTGACGATCGGATGACGGATGAATTGTAAAAAAATATGGAAATTATTCATGCAGAAGTTTCAACGACATTAAGTTTGAGGAACGACGGCAACATAGACTATTGTAACGATTTAATTACTTTAGAGGATTTAATAGGTCCTATCGCTTGTTTCACACAAAATTCTAGGAACGTAACCGTAGCTTCAGAAGAAATTTTGAACCCTGTTGCTTCAGTGCAACTAATGCATCCTGTAGGATACAATGAATCTGGAGACGGTCAACTATCAATACAAGCTGAGGATAACCATGATAATGATCTTAGTGATGCATCAATGATATCAAATACAATTCTTATGGACATCTTCAATCGCGCTGCTACAATTGTAAAAAATCGAGAAGAAAATCAGTTATGTTATATAAAAACAATATTAACAGAGATGTTTGACCATGTGTGGAAAATTTTAAAACCACGCAGTCGTTGGCGTGTTCCAGATCCTGGTACATGGAAAGTTAATATAGCCAAAAAAGACGAGCAGATGGTTTACCTTACGTCATTAAAAAAAAGTGTAGAGATCCAAAACTACCTAAACCTGTTGATTGTACGAAATGCAAGTTTAAATGTACTTTCTAAATAACTGCAGGGCTATTGCGTATCTCTGTTGACAGTTCATAATGATGATCACTTGGCAAAGTGTTTAACGATTAACTGTCAAACAGTTAGTTTCGTATTGGCTAACTTCAGTGACTAACTAGGATGACGTCATAGGCACCCAGTACCGCTGATAGCCACCGTAACACATTTTGACAGATGTTTTTGTATCGATATTGCTAAGATTGCGATTGTGTAAGCTTAGTGGACATCAAATTGATGATCATTTAGTTTGTGGTGGCTTTCGTGAAAGACACTACTCAAAGGTAGTGTTTTATAAATTATAGTGATTAACACCGAAGCCGATAGTAAGTTAAGCGTGTAAATATTACTTCTTATGTTGTTTTATTGTGATCCTTGGTCGTGGCAGAAGTATGGCACGTCTAACATTGCTGGGATTATATATATTTTAATATGCCTAAGTATTTTTTAATACATAATTTTTTTTATTCATTGATTATTTTATGTGAATATACTTAACTTGTAAAGTCTACTTAGCCGTGATAGTTTTCTGTTTAATTTCATCATATGTACTACTACTGCCACGATTTTTTTCACATCTCCATAAACAACCATTTAGCCGTCAGGGGGGAGGGGGGGGGGATTGACTCTAACAAAAATTTGCACTTTACAGCTTAATATTACGCAAACGAATCCCTGAATAAAAAGTGGTATTCACAGACCCGCAATAGTTTTGAACGGCCTATTCAACGATTCCCCACACCATGGGATAGATGAGAAAAAAAAATACATCCCTATTTGATGCAAGAGGCCTAACCCTAAAAACATTTTTTTTAGATATTATTGTACCACTTTTACGGCTTGATCAATATTTAATACCTGTGCCAAATTACAGATTTTTAGTACTAAGCATTTCTGAGCTACAGCGGGGACAAACTGACACAGGACGGACATGGCGAAACTATAAAGGTTCCTTGTTTACTACGGAACCCTAAAAATATAATCAAAATAAGAAGTAATAATAATATTTAGAGTAGGTATACGCGAGTAATTATGTAACTACAACATATTCCCGAAATATGTACATAGTTATGTAGGTACATACATCATACTAGAGTCCTAACGATGTACATAGCTATATGTACATATACAGCATCCAAAATGATCTTCTAATACTTTAACAGCTTGTACATTATATACCGTGGTTTTGATTACCTATTTCGTGGTTTTATTTACCTACCTTTCCTTTGAGGATTTATTTTCACTAAGTTACACTTTATTAGCACAAGTAAAAACACACTATTTAATTTCGCTAGACTGTCGAGTTAAAACTGAAAAAGATTGAATTTACCGCCAGTTTCATGTTTCAAGTTTAAATAAACCGCTTAATACAAAATGTTCCCTAAAATAAAGTATTCTAGCGCTCAAAAGGTGCTACTCAACTTAGCCGCATAATAGTCGATAAAAAATAGAGGCGTCAAGTGTTGGGACGATGAGCACCGTTCCCGGTCTGTTGGTCACCGTAACGTGATGTCCACTTACTGTGATACGTAATACCAATGTTATGAAATTCTCAGTTATCATCAAAGTTCGGTGTACAACTGAAGCTAGTTAGTCACTGGCAATGAAAAAGATAGCCAATAGCCCTGCTGAAGATGATCGCATCATGCTTTGTCGAGAATACTGGCAGTTGGATTTTACATCAAAGAAAAACTTTTTGTTAAAATTTATTGAAGTACAACCAATAAAGAGTATTAAAGTCAACAGAAAGCGCATAACTTTCAGGTCGAACACAAAAAAATATTTCTTTATAATTAAAGAAGAAAGAAAGCAAATCTGTCAAAAAAAAAACTCTCTGCATTTCGGTTTCCGTTATTACAGAAGCCGTAAATAATCGGAATCATTTGGGACTTTACACACTTAAAGAAGATCCGCGTGGACGTCAGGCACCTCCTAACAAAATACCAAATGAAATAAAGCAGGAAGTGCGAAATCATATTAATTCATTTCCCAAAATGGAAAGTCATTACGTTCGGAAAACTATTCGACGTGAGTACTTGGACTCTAACCTGTCCTTGGCAAAAATGTACAAGCTTTACGTTGATGATTGTAAGAGAAGACAAACTGATCCAGTTTCAGAGCCCATTTATCGCAGTGTTTGGTACAGAATTTAATTTGGGTTTTTTTTTTCCAAAAAAAGACCAGTGTCTTATTTGTACAAAATATGAACGCACGAAAGCTGAAGGTAAGCCTAGCTTACAGAAAGAATATGAAGACCAAATTGCCAGAAAAGAAGCTTGCAATAAGGAAAAAAGAAAAGACAAGGAAAGAGCAAACGAGGAGAATAAATTCATTTCAGCTACATTTGATCTACAGTCCATTTTACAAATACCTAGTGGCGAAGTGGGTCTTTTATATTATTCCCGAAAACTAACAGTTTATAATTTATGTGGCTAAAAAATATATTACTGTTAACCCTAAAACTGCAAGTCGCTTGGAAGCTTTTAAAGTTAAACTCATTAATAAATTACCAGTTTTGTCTATTCCTGCTGATCCTAATCATCTATATGATGATTTCTTTAATATATACTGTAAACAATTTCATTCCATTTTTATTCCCAAGACTATCTCGATTAATAATAACGCATCTTTCAGTGATTGGGCTACCATTGGTATTCATAAAAGTAGAACACGGCTTTATGAGCTGTACAATGAAAGGGCATACATAAACACTGCTGAATTTAATTTATATGTTAGAAACTATTCAAAATTATTTAAAAAAGTTTGTTGTATGGCCAAGTCGCGTCATTTGAGTTCGAAGATTAAAAATAGTAGTAATGTAATCAAAACGACTTGGAATATTATTAATAGTGAAACGGGAAGGTCTAGTAACCGAAATACTGACTATAGCCTGTCAATTAATGACAACATAATAAAATTAGACTCGCAAGTCGCCGCGGCCTTTGAAAATTTCTTTTCAGATATTCCCGTTTCAACTACTAAATCCCTAAACTCATCACCTTCTGTTGCTGAGTCTTTGCTCAAGGAAAATGTTAATGTTTGCAATTCGGAATTTCATTTTGAACATATTACCTGTAGAGATATAATTAAAACCTTTCACACTTTAAATGTAAAAAAGACTGCAGATCTGTGGGGTAATTCTGTAGAAGTTGCTAAGTCAATTATTGACATTGTAGCTCCTACTTTATCTCTTATCTTTAATAATTGCATTGACTGTGGGGAGTTTCTTGACCTTATGAAAAATAGTAAAATAATACCTTTGTTTTCAATTAGGTAGTACATCAGACCCCACCAATTATAGACCTATTTCAGTACTACCTACTTTTAGTAAAATTTTTGAAAAAATAATTTTTGTCCAATTACAAAGATTTTTTAATAAACATAAATTATTGCACAATAAACAGTTCGGTTTTACAAGGGGTCGTTCGACTACTGATGCCGGTGTGGAACTTTTAGGACATATTTATAATGCATGGGAAGATAAACGCGATGCATTGGGCATCTTTTGTGATTTGTCCAAGGCATTCGATTGCGTTCTTCACGAAACATTAATCAGGAAACTCCGCCACTACGGGATCCAGAACACCGCTCTGGATCTTCTTACTTCATACTTGAGTAATAGGATTCAGAGCGTTGACGTTAATAGGAAAAGATCTCCCGGATCTATAGTAACAATGGGAGTCCCACAGGGCTCAATTCTTGGTCCTTTCTTGTTTCTTATTTACATTAATGATTTGCCATACCTCATAAAGGATAATCATGATATAGTGTTGTTTGCGGATGACACTTCACTTTTGTTTGAACTTAAACGTCAGCAGCTGGTTACTGACGATGTTAATAGTGCGATCTCAAAAGTAGTTCACTGGTTTAATGTTAATAATTTACTTCTTAATGAAAAAAAAACCAAATGCATTAAGTTTACGCTACCTCACGTTAGGCAGGTGAAAACTAATGTGTTGATAAAGGGCGAAGAATTGAACCCTGAAGATAGCACATTATTCTTGGGCTTAACTTTGGATGCTAAGCTTCAGTGGGGTCCACATATAGATAAATTGTCGAAAAAGCTAAGCTCCGCAGCATACGCTGTTAGAAAAATTCGTAATTTAACTGATATAGAGACAGCCCGTTTAGTGTACTTTAGCTATTTTCATAGTGTAATGTCGTACGGTATTCTGTTGTGGGGAAATGCCGCTGACATTCAGACTATCTTTGTTTTGCAGAAAAGAGCTGTTCGGTCAATTTATAGATTAAGTCCGAGACACTCTCTCAGAGAGAAATTTAAGGAGATTAATGTAATGACTGTGCCCTCCCAGTATATTTTTGAAAATCTTTTATATGCCCATACAAATATAAAATTGTTTAAAAAATACAGTGATATCCATAATATAAATACTAGGAACAAACACAAATTTGTTGTACCTACAACAAGGCTCAAGAAAATAGGTGGCTCATTCAGATGTCAATGTATACGTTTTTATAATAAACTTCCAAGCCACGTTCAAGACCTAAGCCTTAATAAATTCAAATCATTTATTAAAAGTAAGTTGTGCCAGAAAGCCTTTTATACTATTAAAGATTATATTGAGGACAAAAAGGCTTGGGATTAAGCTGCTCCAATTATTGCATACTGAAACTTTTATTTTATTTATATACCATTTAACATATTTACTTTGTGGAGTTCAATATACTGTTTGGAACTTAATATTTACTTGTAAAGTATTATATTGTTTTAAATTATTGTGAATGTGAAGCCTATGTGTGTCATTATTGTTTTTTTTTTTTTGTTTCATTTAGTATTAATCATGGTCTGGCAGTTTGAGTAATTTATGCGGCCTACCCAAATGTTCTTTCTTTGGTATTGTTCGTCGAATCGTTGAGCTCCTTAAGTTCTGAGTTGAGCTGCACGATTACTGACAAATGCGTGCACTGACTGGATAGGTCCACTCAATCTGTGTGGTTCTTTCCTCAAAAGGACCATTTCAGACACCAATCTACATGGCCTTCACATGATCTGACCAAGATTATGTCTGGACTTTAAAAGAGACTGTGACCTCTGAGTTTGTTTCGGCCTTTCTTCTTAGAGTAGTCAGATAGGAAACGCCGACCTCCGCCGAGCTTTATTTTAAAAATATGATTGACGTGTAAAAGTGTTTGTACAAACCTACTTACAGAAAATAAATCATTTATCATTTATCTACGAAAATGCTTTGCCGAATGAAGCTTATTGTTTTCCTTGGACTGAGCTAAACGGTAAGAAGGGTAGTTCGGAAATTGGTTCGATTTTGTTTATGTACTTGTCTGAGTACGTAACTCCCTATGTTGAAGAGGTGGCTTTTTTTTCGGACACCTGCGGAGGGCAAAACCAAAATCAGTATGTCGCTGCATTACTATTTTGGGCTGTCCAGAAGATTGATCACATCAAAGTCATCGAGCGCAAGTTCCTAGAGAGTGGGCACTCATATATGGAAGTGGACTCAATGCACAGCAGCATTGAGTCCGCCAAGAAACATACATCAGTATATTCTATGACAGAGTGGGTTAACATTTTTCGTCGGGCAAGATCTTCAAAGAAAACGAAGAACAAGATCCAGAAGCCATACAATGTGCGAGAATTGAAATTTAGCGAGTTCAAAGACTTAAAAGAATTAGCAGCGAGTGTGATGGGAAAGAAAATATCAAAGAATGCAGAAGGAAACCGTGTACTTTGGCTAAAAATAAAAAAGATGAAATATGTGAAAGGTGAAATGAAATTTTATTCTAACTATGACATGTCAGAAAACTTTTTCTTTATAGACCTCGCACTTACACATTCCAATCAAGCCAGCTTTGATTTAGATCCACCAGTACATCACTACTTGACCCGAAAAAGGAAGATGCGTGCTGACGATGCATTTATTCGAAACGTTAGAACAATCGAACCTCAACTTCCTGCCGAGTTGATACAACTATACCGCAAGCGTCTACCGATAACTTAAGCCAAAAAAGCGGATTTGCTAAAACTATGTTCCAAAGGAGTAATCCCAGAGGAGTACCATGACTGGTATGAGAAAATGGAGACCGAAGATACCGTCGATCGATTACCAGATGCTACTGTGTCTGATGAAGATACCTCGGGTGAAGAGTAAGGATAAAATGTTCAAGGAGAAGGATAATTATCATAAATTTCACGCATCTAAGAACGTTGATTAAGTTTGTTTTGTTCTCTTTATTTTTTTTAAGTTTTAAGTCTGATTATGTTGTTAATTATACGTTTTCGCGAATGCTGCTGTGCAATTTACTGAACACAACTTTTTTAAATAAAAAAAATATTAAAAGTTTATACCTACTAACTTTTTGGTTTTATTTCTGAGTAGTTAACTAAATTAATGAAGCACACACAACACACTCACATACACATACACACACACATACCATGCAGTGACAAACAACAATTGAAAACAGAGACAGATAGTCATACATTAATTAGTAAAGAGTCAAGAAAATAGTAAAATCGGCGTTTTTGTTCAGTAATTAGTTATATTAGTTAAACTATAACTTAATATATTTTTACTAATAGACGGCTAAAACCAACAAAAATTTATATTATTTACATTTAATTAGATTTGTGCCAGTTTTACAGATGTAACTCAATATTAACTATTAAATAATTATTCGAAGCCAATCTAAACAATAGATAAGACTTTGAGAGGACCCTTATTAAATTAAATATTCATGTTTTAAGGTTATACAGGTAAAACCAACTAATTGAGGGGGGGTTATACTATATTTTTCCGTTTTCTGACATTATTATAGACTTGCAGAACACAACATTTGGTGATCTGATATGATAAATAATTATTCTAAATATAATTTGGACACAAATGACATTATAATTTATTTCATCGGAGATTTTCTTTATCTAACTTTCAAAATGCAATACCTCGTTTTGATATTTTGGGCATTTAGTCGGCTTTCCCATTAATACGACGATATATTCAGTTTTGGTTCTGCTGATTTTCAAGCCCACGTTCTCCAGCTTCTGTTGTATAGTTCCACATGTCATTACGAATTATTAAGCTTTCAACGTTAGCATAAAATCTCAACTGAAAAAGCTACAAAGGTAAAAAGCTGTACGTAAACAGAAAGCTGCACACAAAGATACGTACGTTTCTCATAAACCTTATCTGCCGCAACATTTAAAAACATATTCACAATTACGCCGTGATTTAGTAACACCCTTCCCTTGAAGCGGGGAGCGTCACGATGTGGTGTAGGCAATAACCCCCCGCGCGCCCTCATCGCCCCTCCGCAACATATTCTATGAGCATCACGCGACTTGATGCCTCAGCTGACAGCCTTACAGATACCGACTTACTCTCAGAGGAAAACACTTCCTTATTCAACCACCAACATCGTTCTGCGAATAACTGCCCCCAAAATTTTCCCTAACACTTAAACAACAAGGTTCAAAATCGTGTAGCTTAAAATTTCTGACGAGTGAAAATATGTAGAGATCCTTGCACAGGCAATATCACGCTCAATGTCGCTTTATCGTTATAATGGAGATTGAGTGTAAGCGAGACACCGACATACGTTAGAGGGAGACGCTGAATCTTGATGAAATTCATGAAGTCAGCCAAGATACAAAAATATTTTGTTCATGTCAGTGAATTTGTCGGCCCCGCCATAAGGAGTTGGAGTTATTTTAGAATTTTATCTTGTACGTTGTTTATCTTGCGCCAAAGTTACTGGGTCAAAAAATTGGCTCAGTTCTTGTTATACACGGGGATGTTATATTATATGTTATTAACTTTGTAAACCTTACATTACTGTTCCACGAAGCCGCGCCCTTCTTCCGTTTCTCTTTGTTTAGCCTGTACGCACAGTTTCTGACACACATACATCGGCGGCTATACATTGTCGAGCAACAGCAATACTACTTAGACTAGTGATGCGATGAACATTAGTCTTAGACGTAAGCCTAATGGCTGAAGTCTAGGGATTATAATATCTGACTGCGCAACATAAGACTTTATTGCTCCGTCTTGTTAAGCTGTGGAAAAATTACGAACTTATGACGAAAAGGCTGTTAGCAGAAAGAAGGTACATATAATTAAGAGGCAAACAATGAAACAATAACCTACAAACCACCCCTGAAAATAGACTGAAAAAGACTGTACAATGTCAAGCAAGTATTGATCACTGTGTTGTAATGCTTTGCTTTCAGACTATTGCCTTCAGGTTGTAATTTGCTGCATTTTAAACTACTTTACGCGAAGGCACATAAATAAGCTTTTTGATTCCAATGTAACTGAAACCTATTCGGCAGTCGTCAGCGGAACGGCAACACAAATAGCGTGGTTCCCCGCGGTCAGTGAAGCGAGGATAACACATCCCTTTGTACACGACTACATACAGCACATACACTCACAGGATGTCGTGACGTGCCACGGGAAACAAAGACTGCTGCGAAAGTAATTCTAAAATAATGTAATACGTAACGTTACTCCTGTGAATCTTGGCGGGGCGAGCAGGGAAGATATACAGGGGTTATACTATTAGAAAGAAGTGAGAGCTGCATTCAGGCATATTGTAGTGACATCTATATCAGACCTAGCAATAACATTTAAACTATTTAATCTCCGTTCTTGACTACGACAATGGTACCGATTCCCTTGTTCACAAACTTAACTAAATTTAAGTTCTGTGCATCTTTTTCTTTGTATTTCATTAAGAGGACAGTAGATAAATTTTAGTTTGGTCCTGTCAAATTAATCAGGGGGGTAACCATCACCTCTTATAGCAGTATTATTATAATATTACTTCCAGTGGGAAAGTGATGCAGCTATACAGGACTTATAGCTCCATATCTTTCTCACGCTGAAGTAATATTGAAGTAATACTGCTTTAAGAGGTGATGGTAACCCCCCTGCGCCTGTCACTACTCCATACAAGTTTAGACGTGATTAAAAACTTGCCTAAGTACTAAAATTACGTGAATTTACGTCAAGTGTTGATTAATTTGACAACGCTAAACTAAAATTTATCTTCTGTCCTTTTCATAATGAAGTACCAAGAAAAAGATGAACTGAACTTAAATTTAGTTTAGTTTGTGAACAAGGGAATCGGCATCAATGCCTGCCTGATTTCATTTAAACTCACAACGACGATTAATTACGACGATTTTTGCCAATGGAAGCTTTAAGTTACTTAACTTTTCAAAAACTCAGGTCTTGCGATCCGGCTGTATCGATCTAAACAGTTGCTTGTGATCTTCATACAAAGCCTCATTACTTCCCACGATTTAGTAAAAGGCGACTAAACTGTTGCAAATGAGTAAGTTCCAGCATTGGCCAAGGGTGGAAAGCGCCTAATGACGCGTGCTTCCCTGATAACCTTCCGGTAGAACACCGGATCCGAACTGTACGGGTTTTTGCACACAGGATACATATTTGCATCCAACAATATCTTGATGATTTTGGTATTTATTGTTTCTTATGAACGTAATACCTATTGCCGTGCTGTTCCACAAACGATGGCACACTTAATTGGTCAAGGACAGCTAATGCGACACAATTGATTTTCTATTGTTTGACTCCGAATCGGTGTCGCGCGGGGATTAACAGGTTAAAATATCACGTCCGGCGTGTCCCGTCAGCTGCTCGTTACAGGAACTAATGGACGCTGGGGATGGCGCCAAACACGTAGCATAGATTACCATCGACAGGCTAAGGAGTAGAATACCTACTTCAATTTCTTAGGTGATTGGTGATCAATAAGTTTCCATTGGCGGAACGACCCTGATGTTGCAGATGCTGGTGTCTCTTGGTGTCTTAATACCCAAGAGTAATATGGTGTTCTATTCTTTGCTGGAAACAAACTGTCTAAGTCAATGAGGACTGGCTCTGATCACTAAAGGCTTAGACCCAGAACTTCTGACAGCGATTTCACACATTGAATCCTGTCTCACAATAAACATGGAGATACCATCAGAATACCATCACATTCTATAGTTTTCATTCCATAACCCTTTAAGTGACAACCGTGTACAATCGAAACTCACACCATAAGGGGTCATAAAGACCCATAAAGTCCAAAAATTTTAAAGAGCCCGTATAGCAGTGAAGGAAAAAGAATAAAACATTATAAAGCATGGATCCTTTTGTCAGTGAGTAGTTAAGATCGGGTTATGTTTGGGTCGAATCGACCTCGGAATGGGTAATACGTTACGGTTCGTTTTTATAGAGTTATCTATAACGATATAAAAATTATGATTGTGGCCCAAAGTTGGTAAGGAGATAACTTTATTTTGTTTTGTTTTGTTGATATATATTTAAGTTATTCCCTGTTCTTTTTCATTACTTACCTACTTTTTCATATTCCAAGGAAATTTCTTAGCTGTAGTAATAATATAAAGATACAAATGAAAACAAAACACAAAATCGTGGCGATTTACGTTCGCACAGTGTGCTGTAGGTACTATAATGCGTTTACGCACTGCGCATATACGTGAACAAAAGTGTATTTTTAGTGTGCGTAAATTAATCCTAATTGCCTGCACCGAGTCAGCTGGGAATGTGTAGTGTGTTGGGTGGAATGGGGCCACTAGGATCAAATAGTTCTTTTTTATATGGACGAACAAGGATTTGAGAAAACTGGATGTTCCTTAACAAAAATATTATAATAGGTACTTTAACCTATCCATGTTTTAATACTACAACAGCCTCATCTATCATGATTTCATGAATTATGTTTGATAAGTGTAGTAAACATACATTGATCATTTAAAATGTACCTCAGATAAAAAAATAAATTTAGATAGAAATCGTGACATTCAATGCTTATTGACAACGTTTTGGTGTTGATTACAGCACACAGCACTGCAGTATTTTGGAATACATAGGTAAGTGAAAATCTGCCGATACTTAACATACGGTCGATAACGAAAAAAGGTGACGTAAAATGATAATGACCGACGGAGTGGACATATTATCGCACTTGTTTACGAAAAAATCAATTTTCCATACTCATCAATTGGAGAAAAACAAACTACCTATGACAATGAGTCGTTCTAAGGATGGTCATACCTTCACGTCTATCTGTTAATTACTGAGTATACAATACCATCTATTTAACTAACAGCTTTTGCCCGCAGCTTCGCCTGCGTTGGTGTCGGAAAATATCCCACGGGAACCTACTACCAGGATTAAAAGTACCCTATGTGTTAATCTTGGTTGTAAACTATCTGTGTGCCAAATTTCCTCCAAATCCGATCTACCATTTTTGCGCTAATCCGGAACATACATCCAGAGAAACAGACAAACGAATAAAAATTCTAAGAACATTTTTGGCATCATAATCGTTCCCACATCTCGGAGCAATTACTTTTTTTCAGTGTTTTTTTTTATTATAAAATATTTTTTTTTTGTTGGTTGCTCACAATGGGCCTTAGTATAAGGCTAAAATTCATTCAAAGGGCTATGTTTGGAGTTTCCCTACCTGATCGAATCAGAAATGAAGAGATCCGCAGGTGAACCAAGTTTACCGACATAGCCCGAAGAATTACCAAACTTAAGTGGCAGTGGGCAGGGCACATTGCTCGCAGAATAGATGGCCGATGGGGCCAAAAGGTTCTGGAGTGGCGACCTCGTACCGGAAGACGTAGCGTTGGAAGGCCTCCTACAAGGTGGACCGATGAACTTGTGAAGGCCGCAGGAATCCTGCGTGCGGGAAGCACAAAACCGGGCGAAGTATGCTTGGGGGGCCTATGTCCAGCAGTGGATATCTTTCGGCTGAAATGATGATGATGAATATATTTTATTAATTATTAATATATATCTATATATAGAACGTATACTTATATACTTTTTTATACCTAAGTACCTTATATTGATTCCTTGGGTATCGATTCCCTAACGTAAGAAATGGCAAATGTTATCAAAACCAAGTTTTAAACAGATTGACTGATGCACCTTATGACAGCAATGTGAAAAAAAAATGAAAACGAATGCTATTAGAACAATCGTAGTCGCATCCAAGTCTTGTAATCCACGACGGGTCGTTCGCTCACCCTACTCGGTAGTGCCACAGAGACCTCGTTCTCCAACAACCGGTTTTATATTGTTTTCGTCAATTTGTTTATACCTAACTACAGTCTTTATTTTGACTTGAATGTAAACAAGTCTCGCCAAGAGCCATTTCTTTTTTTGCGCTATGGGCCAACTCTTGACCTCAATCTCGCCTGATGGAAAGCGATAGAATGAGCGTGCCCAGAAGATGCCTGCCTGTTCACTCTTGCTTTGCAGGCAGACGGTTATATGTGAAAGGTGGAAGGGAACACAGACGCTGTAAGAGATTTCCACGCTTTGGCCTTTCGCATAATAACTGTGGATGAGAAGCGCTGAGTACGGCTAGTCGGTATATCGACCAAGTGCGGATGGTATCCTGCAGCACGTCTAGTAATCCGGTAGTGAAAGGGAGATGGTGGGACCAGTGCGTGGAGCTCCTGGGCACGCTCGCCGAAGTGCAGTCTGCAGAAGACCGACAGGCAAGCAACATTACGCCGATGAGCCCTATCAAGCCTAGCCCCCAGCGCCACGTCGCCTTTTTGCTCTGCGTTCCACCGAACCTAGTGCAGCAAGCTGGTATTTTGCTGAGCCGTCCCTTAGGTGGCTGCAATACTCCATGCAGGAATGGACCTGAGCTTTGTACACAATCAGAAGCTGTCCAGATGTTGAAGTACCACCTCACCTTATGTAGGATACCCAGGCTGTAGTCTGTGCTTTTGACTCGGTAGTGTCCACTGTCCGTTAGTGGATTCGAATTAATAAATTATAAAAGTAAACACAAAGTAATTTAAGAACATATCTGTAAAATAAACACCGGCCAAGTGCGAGTCGCACTCGCGCTCGAAGGGTTTTGAACCACCGTCCACCGTACATTATTTAATCCATACTAATATTATAAATTCGAAAGCAACTCTGTCTGTATGTCTATCTGTCTGTCTGTAGTCTGTTTGTCTGTCTGTTATCTTTTCACGCCTAAAACACTGAACGGATTTCGATAAAATTTGGCTAGGAAGATGGCATCTTGGGAAAGGACATAGGCTACTTTTTGCCTCAAAAATTATCCTAAAGGGGGTGATATGGGAATGAAAGTTTGTATGGGAAACTTAGCATTTCTTAAGTTAGGGGTATGCAAAATATAAATTTATGTTTTTAGTAAGCAAAAAAAAAAAAAGTGTTTCAGCGTTTTGGTAAAATTATTCCCAGATGGGGTAAAGTAAGGAGGATTTTCAAATGCACATAATTATTTAAATTTTTGTGTACCTCTTTTTAAAAGATTTAAGGTATTGATAATATAGTCAGATTGACGGATCTTGAGGTCATATATAAAAAATTCGATCCACCCGCTAAGTTATTACAATTTTAAGTTATAAAATAACTTACCTCATGAGTAGGTCAATGGCGGCGTTGGTTTTTTTTTAATGATTGAATATTAAAGTTAATTATTATTATTTTTAAGTTAGACATTTGGACTTAAACATTTGTTTAATTAAAAAAAAGATTATTTGCATTTATTTATCTGTCTGTTGTGTTACCTTTTCGAGCTTTAACTAATGGATGGATTTGGATGCTAGGTATACGCACAGGCCATGACCTGGGTACATGGGATACTTTATCCCGGTAGCACGTCCCCGTGCGATAATTTCCGACGACCACGCGGGCGAAGCCGCGAGCAGAAGCTAGTACTACATTATTTCTTTTAGTAAACAATGCCGAACAAAACACGTATCTTGTATGGGGACCCCTTTTAATGTTTTACTTTATTTTATTTTTATTATTTTTTGTTATAGCGGCCATAGTACCTACTACACATTTTGTCTAAGTGTAATGGACCGACGGACAGTGAAGCCTTATTAATAGGGGCTCGTTGGCACCCTGTGGGTACAGAACCCTAAAAATAATTAAGAAAAAGATTGTAATGTTTTGAGAGAATTTTGCTTTAAAAGCACAACGTTTTTATCGTATCAAAAAACGAGCGAGATTTACAGTAGTCGCATATGATGTGTAACATCTGACATCTCACATTGGTAATAAGCAACTGTGCAGCGACAGAAATTAACCTCAAAATTTAAAAAGCTGAATACTCAAATATTTATTCGAATAATTATTCATTACTCGGTCGCTCGCTGGTCGCAATTCCCCCCTCTACTTACAATCTATAAATTAATTACTTATTCCATGGTCACGCTGCTTCCGGTTACACACTTCCGTCCCTTTTCACGTAATTACTCCCAGAGACAGCGAGAGAAACATGTTACACATCGAACACGATGGGCAAGCTAATGTAACATGGGTGGCATCGTCACATTCTTGATGTAATAAAAATGTTGTATTGCATCGTACTGTCAACTGAACCGGCGCCACTCCACCGCGGACAAAGAACCACGTTGCACTCGGAATTACGAGTACATAATAAATGAACAATAAGCCGACTGGTCCACTCTAGGGTGCTGTGTACAATCTCCATATTCAAATATGGGAACTGGGAATTAAACTTTTAATAACACTTTAGGACATTACAAATGACCAAATATTTAACAATATAACTACTCTTAGGGATCGAACTTAGGACATCACAATACAATCGGGATCCAAGAAGACACCATTACAATATTATACCCAGGTAATTCATACTTACTTTTCTATACTTAATATTTTATATAGGTTAAATTGTGAGTTTGTATGTATGGGGTAATCTTCGGAACTACAGATCCGATTCCGATTATTTTTCACTAATGAGAAGGTACATTATCCCCGAGTGTAATCCTAAATAATATTATAAATGCGAAAGTGAGTTTGTTTCTAAGGCTGAACGGATTTGGATAAAATTTGGTACATGGGTAGACTATGACCGGGGTTACGACATAGGATATATTATCTCAATAGTATGTTCCGGTGGGGTAATATCTGACCTCCACGCGGGCAAATTCGCGGGCAAAAGCTAGTGGGTTATATAAAAAAGAATGTAAAAGAAAGTGTGCTGTACACGCGGGCATCGCTGCGGGCGGAGCGCTAGTGAGGCGACAGTTGTAGGGTACCGACACAAGCCCGCGCCTGCCCTGCCGCCCCCTCGCACTCAGCTAATTGTTCTGCCGTCATAAAAAACTCATTACAGCACAATGATTTCAGTTGACAACTCGTCACACCCATTCTGATCGCTTTGTTTTTATTTCGACAATAGTATGTAGGTACAGTGCACGCCTTCGATAGAATACCATCTGTCTGTTTGTTTTTTTTTTCTTCAGTTGTTTAGTAGTTAATAAAGATCTTGCGGCGCAATTGGGGCTGTGACGTAGCTCGAACATTCAGGCTCAAAGAGGCAGTGTTTCCATTTTTTAGGGATTTCTCCCTTTTTTAGGGTAAAATGACCAATAAGATGCATGACTTAGGGCTATTTTATTTTGACAGGGATTTAGGGAATTTGGGGGTAAAATTGAACTTGAGTTGGTAACCCTATTGTTTATAATAGGCACCACCTAATATATGTATTACTTTACTCTATGGCGCCTCCTATGAATGTAATCCGCCGAAAATCCGGAAATGCTAGCAAACAATTGCCCAATTTTGGAACCCAACAGTGTCATGTTGAATGCAGCGAAAAAGTGTAAAAATAATGCTTCGGCTTCCAATTTTGTAAATTTATGAATGTTTTGTAGGTATTTTATGTTATTAAATATGTGGAATGATGTGTTATTATAATCATGCTCCCTGAACCAAGGAAATTTGAAGATTTTTTAGGGTAGTTTAATCAATTATTTATTAATAATATAATTTTTTTTATTAAGGATAATTAACAGAGATGGGCCGAAATTCGGTTCACATTCGGTTTAACTGAATTTCGGCAGCTTGAACCGAACTTCGGCATTCGGCCGAAATTAGGTTCAGATGCCGAACATTCGGCACAAGAAAAATAATACCTACTTGCACTATTTTGACTGAATACAATAGTACCTATTACTGTAAAATAAAAAGAATAGATCAGAATATACAGAGCTTCCAAGAGACGATAAATACAAGGTGTCGTTTTGCATCCTCGTCAAATTCAAGGAGGTAACTACCTATGCTACTGATTCTCGACACGATTCAATAATAAAATAAATAGGTCTTTTATTTTCTGATTTTCGGAAATCGGCTTGTGTGGGACACGCATGTTAAAACGCGGCCCGTGTGATACCGCACTGTAACTGCCCTTTTACACACACACTACCGCATACACAACGGGGTGATTCTGTTGTGTGAATGTGGTGTATTCTAAAATACTGTCAAACTTAAATAACTAAAAAAACAATCCTATCCTAATTTTATTTGCTTAATGTCTGTCATAGCAGCCTCCTGAAATTTAACGAGGATGCAAAACAAGCAATTTATCATTTATCATTATCACACCTTGTATATTTGAGCCAAATAACTCATGTTAGGTTTTAGCCCACCAGCCATATGGACATAGGTCTTTGAGTAGCAAAACTTCATTGAGATATCTGACTAGCTCTTGAACCGAAGTTCGGCCAAACTTCGCTCGAACTTATTATTTTAACCGAATATTCGACCGAAGTTCGGATTCGGTTCAAACCACATTCGGCCCATCTCTAATAATTAATTAAGAAACTGGGGAAAAACCAAAAAACATAAGTGGACACTGCAACGAGGTCACACACACACAGCATATACATATGCGCGCCCGCGCTACGAGGACATGCGCTACGCTAGGCATGGCGCGGGCGGGCTGATACCAGTCGAGGGTGCGGCGAGTGTACAAATATTTCCCAGGCCCCCACTCATAGTACTAGAAAGAACAGTGGGCTTTTAGTCGGTAGGAGTCCGTCATAAACCTCCGCTATTCCTAGACGGAGGGTATCCAAGAGGATGTCCCCACGGAAAATAATAAAGTTAATAGTTAGTTTAATAAAGTTCTTAACTACTACTTACAATATTCCCACTGCTATAATGTTCCCACTGCTGGGACACAGGCCTCCTCTCTGTGAGAGGGATTGGGCCGTAATCCACCACGCGGGCCCAGAGCGGGTTGGTAACTACTAACTACTTATAATGACTTAATTAAAATAAAGGACTTCTGCGATTTAATGTTCGTGTGTCACATAACAGATGGGTTCCATCCAGTTGAAGACCAACAAATAACTCAGTTTTGAGACTTCTCTAATACTAAAAGTTACTTACTAATTTAGAATATAAATATGATACCCTAGTCGGTCACATTGTGAGTCGGTGTCGGCTCTAAGACGCATCCCAGGCTTTTTTAAATACACTATCATTGACTTCATTAACATGTGACAGCTGACTCTCTACGGGTAGTTCAATAGTATCCTGAATGTCAATGGGGAATTCTTTCTCATCCACATCTTGTTCTATTGATTCACTTTCACTGTCTTCAATCGTTTGGATGATAGTCTCTTCCATATCAGGACGGGAATAAGAACTCTGACCATGGACTCTTGCCAAATATAATGTATTTTGAAACTCAGACTGCAACTGTAAAGCTGTATGCAGTGGCAGTCTTCTCAGCTGAGCCGCAACATTCATACCGAAGAAATGAAACTCATCTTCACATAGACTTGGAGTGTTTACAACAGTCGATGTATGATCTAATCGATTAGGAGTACCAGATTTCTCTGAATCAGTTTCATCTTCCTGAGCTGTCATCAATTTATTGGTGAGCAGTCTAACTTGTTTCCTTGCAGAGGGCTCTTGATCGTTAGTTAGCGGTTGTACCTCCAGAGTGTGTTGTGCTGATGCGGTCACATCCGTATTACTTGATGAAAGTAGCTTGCGTTTAAAACTATTGAATTTTCTTGATGTTTGTGGAATCTGAAACAAATGACTGGATGAAAATTCAGCATGGATTTAATGAAATATGGAACTTCCCTTAATTCGTTAAATTTTAATTGGAGCACTACATATCGTGATAATGAATTCATGATTAGAGATCATTTACTATATCCACTGCTTGTTGCTTACACTTTTCAAATGTTTGCAAGTATAGAGTTTTTTGTGGAGGAGCATGCAATTTTATTGTAAACGATCTTTACCAATCTATAAAACAGGGATGCGAAAAATCTGACTTTCATACAAGGGAGAATTATATGAACTGGCGCAGCATTACACACGTGATGGGTATCAAATCAATATCTAATGCAGATAGATTTTTTTTTTTTAAATCAAGATTTTAGATTGTTACTTTTATATTTTTGCCAAAGTTATAATTATTAATAATAATAATAATTGATAATTAATATAATAATAATAATAGTTACAATAATAGTTATAATAATTGTTTAGAAATGTTGAAATGTAGAACCTTGTCAAAAAGTGAGGATATTAGTTAAGGTTTGTATGTTGAATAATTGACATGTTTTCCATATATTTTTTTTTATATTTAAGTACTTAAAAACTACAAACACATAACCAATACCGTCAGCGCCATATTATTTCTATACATAACTGATAAAGTGATAACAGATATACAATCGTTGAAGAGGGATGTTTGTTCTAAAATATCCCAGAATAAAACCAGACTGTCGTCTAGTCTGCGATTGGTCGTTGCCTGCAGCACGTCTCCAGTTCGCTCCCCTCCGCTCCGCTCCGCTCCGCTCCGCTCCGCTCCACTCCGTTCGTCTTCGCCTCAGTGGAAACGCATACGAATTGCGGTAAAGAACGTGACTGTGGCGATAGCAGCGAGCGGAACCATACCATGGCGGCGGCAACGCGATGACTGCATTGTAGGTACTTAGGTAGGTACAAACACCTAAACAAATAAAAGTGCATACAACTACGTTATAGATACTCACTGTTTTAGTGGACTCTTTTTGTATAGTTTCACCCAAAAATGAATCCAACGCGTCAAACCAGGACAAGGTCGGCTTGTACAGCGCTGAGCCCGACTGCAGAGAATATCTGATCTTGTTCAACTCCTGGTGGTAGGTCGTCCTAATGTTTTTAATCTTCGTCTTAAGCAGCTGCACTGTCAAGTGGTCATCATTGAATTGTTCTAATAACGACGCGTATGCATTTGCTCGAGCTGCTTTACTTTTATAAAAAAACGATGTTGGGTTCCACAAACACTCATGGTCCTTATAACATGCGATGAAAAATAACGTCTTTTCGTCGCCCCACCGAGCCATTTTGAAAAACGAACGACAGTCGCTGCCAGCTACTGGCACACACGCACACTGCTTCGTGTCTCGCGGCCGACTGGCATGCTAGTGTGTGCCCACCCCTGGCCCCGATCCCGCTTCCGCCCGCGCGCACATCGATCTACTGGCATATAGGTATTTCATCCACCTGGCATGCTTTATAAATAACGTTTTCTTCTGTGGATGTAAAACGCATGCGTATTGTGGCCTTTGTAGGTAAATTTACACTAGGACACTTTAGTGTGAGTGCACAACAAATTCTGGGCTATTTTCGGATAAACACAAGTGTGTATCGCCAAAAAAATGTTACTTACTAAATGAGACTTCCTGCAAGCCTTAGATAATTGCTTCTGTATGGATTCCTGCCTACCCTGTTTGACAGAAGAACGTGACTTGTTCGTGAAACAAAATCATCCTTGATAACGTACAAATACAATGTTGGGCACAAGTCCTATAACGTGGTATGGGACTACTTATCCGGTATAAGCACAGATTACCACACATACAAGCCAGTTAAGGCGCAGATATATGATTTTAGTGACTTTTAAATTTTTTATTTCGGCTTCATACAATGCAAGTAAGTTATGCAAAAAAATATGTTAAACTAGAACATGAATTCTATATGTGAATATTTAAGTATGGTAGTAAAATACTTAATGAAATAAATTCAGGTCAACTAATGTCTACCCAAAGTTTGAAAAACGATATTATTTTCAAACTACTTAAGATATTTCATGACTTTTTTTGTATGAACAGACTATTTTATTATCTGCGATTATACCTATATATCAGTGAAATTTTTCAAATATTTATATTTTCGTTACTAAAAATAAATATTCCCTATGAAATTGAACGGCAGCGGCGCACGGTGGGCTGAAAATCGGCTTTAATAGACTTAGGGATTTCAAATTGCAAGTGCCGGATTTTTTGCCGGATATCGCTTCTGTTAGTTATGTTATGTTATTAGTTATTTAAAAAATGATACCCGAGTTAATTGTGCACAAAAACGAAGTAATTATAATTTTTTTACGATAAATTTGTATGAAGCTAGTATAAAAAAGGTAATTATCTCGTAAACAGCAAGGGAAGGATACCGTAATATTCTTACAGATGGTTATAGTACTAATTATTTATGATTTTTTGACATATGTCATATAACGGTTATCGCTGCTATTTTTTTTTTAAATCGTCAAATTATTTTTAGTGACTTAATTAAGAACATTGTTAATTATGAAGAATATTATTGACCCAAATATTAAGAATAAATAAAACAAGAAAAATATTTTAAAACAGCAAAAATAGAAAAAAATAAGTCAAATATTAAACATTTTCCTTATCTCTGTCGTTGTCGGACTCCGATTCTGAGTCAGAATCCAGATTGGATATATCTAGTTAGATAACGTCCCACAATTGCATACTATACGCTGACGATACGACCCTCAGTATTATAAATGAAAATGACATTGTTGAGTACCAAAATGAAATTAACATGACATTAAATAAAATTATTACATGGCTTGAACACAATAATCTTCAAATTAATATTAATAAAACTAAAATGATACAATTCCAGACATATAATAGTACGCGTCCACGGCTTAAAATACAATATGGAAATGAGACAATAGAAGAGGTCGATTACTTAAAATCTTTAGGGATAATAATTGATAAAAACTGTAACTGGAAATCGCACATTGATGATCTCTGTAAGAAAATAGATAGATTTGTATTCGTTTTATATAGACTAACACGTGTGGCTAGTGTTAATGCCGCACTATGTGCATACCATGGCTATGTCTCATCGATTTTGCGCTATGGCATTATAATATGGGGTAATTCGGTTGAATTTAAAAGAGTGTTTCGAGCTCAGAAGAAATGCGTTCGCTCAATTTGTGGAGCGCACCCACTGGACAGCTGTGTTCTACTATTTAAAAAACTTAAAATACTGCCACTTCCAACACTATACATTTTTGAAATTTGTATCTTTGTACACCAAAACAGACATGAGTTTGTTTTGTATAATGATGTTGTATCCAGACCCAGCCGCAAAGTACATATGCTTAATGTTCCTAGGTGTAGAATTATTTTTTTTTCTAACAATGTATACTGCATGTCCATTACTACTTATAACAAATTACCTGATGGCTTCAAAACTCTTAGCCTCAGAATATTTAAATGTAAATTATTTAACATTCGTATAAGCAAATGTTATTATTCGACTGAAGATTTTATGAATGAAAAATGTACCTAAATATTGGACATTATTGCCTATAAATCATATATTATATCCTTGACCTTATTGAATTTTGACCTATATATTAACCTCTTTTACAACTATTGTTCAATTTATTTAAATTATCTGTAATTAGAATAATAATTTAACTTTAATGTAATGATGACCCGCAATTAAACTATATTTGTACGACGGAAACGGCAGAATATTCTTATCGTAATACACACATAACAACTTTGTACAATATTCTGACAAATAAATGCATTCTATTCTGTTCTATTCTATTCTAAAAACTCGAACTCACTTTCCTGAAACTGAATTAAGTCGAGAGTTTCAGCAAAAAAGCTCTGCATTCTCTTGGCATCTAACTTGGGCCATTGTGCACTTAAGAAAGGATCCGAAGAAACAACAAGCATATTTAAGATATCTTGATTAGAATCTGCCCTGCTTCTTTTCCCCGAATGATGTTCCCGGAACCTCCTAAAATCTTTGTTTCGAGACTCAGAGGCTTCTTCTGAGAGAGTCCCAATCGGCACAATATCATTTTTCTCGATTATGTCAGCCCCGTGTATTAATAATGTATGTACGGTTGACGACATGTAGTACCAGTCGTACAATTCCACGTACTTTTCTGTATTTTTGCAGGCAATACCTTTAAATTTTATCACGTCGATCTTCTCGCCAGATGTTATCGCTTTCAAAATCACAGCAAATCTTTTAATAAGATCTTCGTCCACAATCCGTCCGAGCCTTGTTTCACAATATTAATCAACAGATTGAGCTGCTGTGCTATTCTGTAAAAAATCTTCTTCTTCTCAGATCTTCTCTTTTTCTGTTTACTTCCCAAATCTTCGAATGGTTTTCGGGACCTTTTTGTCATTGTTCCAACGGACGATTATGGCAACGACGACGGTTCTTGAGAGTCTAATTGTGCTCTTGGTATCTCACCAACAGTTGGTTCTTGATTAACTAAAGTTTGCACACAACTTGGCCAATCAATATTTGCTTGCAGCCAATTTCCGTTCAGTCTTCTGAAGTGATCAAGGAATCGGTTGGATTTCTGCCACCTCTGTAAAGCAGCTCGCGAGAATTTCCGACAAAATTCTTTGAGAGTTACTCGATCTTCGGCAGAAAGGCAATCGCCTATGCGAGATATAACTGCACCAAACAATACTTCATGATTTATTGAAATACTCTCACTTTTTAGAAGAACAAACAAGTCTAAATTGGTGATTAAACTTTCCATTTTAAGATTTTATAGTCGCAGAGCAAAAATTTAGTGTTAGCAGTTACACAGTTGTGAACAATCTTAATTATAAAGCAAAATTGTAGCCCTTTTATTGCAAAACGTCGATGATTAGTTAACTACCCTCATTAGAGTTTTAAAAGATGTGCTAATGAAAATTTATAATCGTCAAAAACATTTCTTAGAACTCATAACACAACTAATCAACAAATTAGCTTACTTATCAGAAATCATTAATAATCATTTAATCACCAATTCAGACTTATTAGAAGACTAAATCATTGTAATTACTTAATCACTCATTTTCAGACTCACTAGAAGAATAAACAATTTGTTATTTGTTATTTTGGTTGTATGTAAAGTTTTAAAACACAAAACCCAACATACGGATAAAATTACCCAATTTCGCTTAAGAAAGAATAAAAATAAAACTCAAAATGCTTGATTACATTGTTTTTAATAAGGTGTATTCCCTCCCCTAGCCTTGATTACAGCTCTTAATCGGTTTTTCATGGACCGTATTAATTTCACCATGAAATCTTGTGGTATGGCGTTCCACTCCTCTTCAATGGCAAGTTGAAGCTCTTGGAGGCGGGTAGGAGCAGGGCTTCTTGTTCGAACTCTTCTTTTTAGCTCATCCCAGACATGCTCAATCGGATTGAGATCAGGACTACGAGCTGGCCACTCCATCGCGGTGATTCCAACGTCTTCCATGTAGTCGCAAACTGTTCTAGCGACATGCGGTCTGGCGTTGTCGTGCATTAAGAGAAAATCTTCTCCCATAAGCCACGCAAGCGGCCTCACATGTTCTTCGAGCACTTCTTCGACGTATCGTGCAGCCGTCAAACTTCTCGATCTCGGGCCGGTATTCGCCGTAGTGATGAATACAATGTCAGTTTTAGTGTCCAACATTATGCCACCCCAAAACATACACGATCCACCTCCAAAAGCCACACGTTCGCTTATGCAGCATTGTGAAAATCGCTCTGATGACCTTCTATAGACCCTAGAGCGTCCATCATGACCATGTAAAGTCATTCTGCACTCATCAGAGAACATAACAGCCCGCCATTGGTCATACGTCCAATTTAAATGTTCCCTAGAAAATTGTAGCCGGGCTTGTCGGTGAGCTGTGGTCAATTTGGGACCATTTGCTGGGCGATGTGAAGTCATTCCTGCTTCACCTAGTCTTCTTCGAACTGTCCACTGACTTATACTGACATTGCGAACTTCTCGAAGCTGTTGTCCCAGTTGAACCGCGTTCAGTTGCCGATTTCTCAAAGACCTTTCACAAGAAAGCGGTCATCACGCTCTGATGTTGTGCGTCGCCGGCCAGATCCTGGTCGCCGAATGTAGCCACCGGTCTCTTGGAACCTCTGGTATACACGACGAACAGAGTAGCGGCTCAAATTTAGCCGTCGAGCAACTTCACTTTGGTTATGGCCTGCTTCTAGCAAGGCAATAACTTGAGCGGCTTGTGCGGGCGTGGTAAACATATTTTTCCAGTAAATCCGTATGCTTCCAGTAGAGATGTTATCACGTTGACCTTCGGTATGCAACTGATTAAAAATTCCAATAAACCGACCTTTTTATATCTGCTGCTAAGGGTGCAAGTAGTGACAACGCAAACGCGTGAATTTGGGGAATTCGGTGTACGGTCGGTTTTTGTAAGTTACGTAAAGGTCAATGATTTTAATTTTATGTTTTTGTAAAGCTAAGCTTGTATGCTTTAATTTTGTCTAATGATTTTTACTCAATATCTTTAGATTTTAGAAAACAATCAGTAATAAACCAAATTACAAGGGGTGTGCGATTTCATTGCTCTCAAGTGTATGTAGAAATAAATAAAAATAATTTGAAGATAAAAAAAAATAGCAGCGATAACCGTTGTATGGCATATGTCAAAAAATCATAAATAATTAGTACTATAACCACCTGTAAGGATATTACGGTTTCTCTTGCTGTTTACGAGATAATTAACTTTTTCATACTAGCTTCATAATATTTTTTCTTAAAAAAATTATAATTCCTTCGTTTTTATGCAGAATTAACACGGGTGTCATTTTTGAATATAGTAATAACTAATAGAAGTTATAGCTGGCAAAAAATCCGGCACTTGCAAATTGAAATCCCTAAGTCGATGAAAGCCGATTTTCAGCCCAACGTGCGGCGCGGCGTAAGCACGACGTGCATTTGTATGGCCAAAGTCAATGGCGATTACCCGACCCTTAACGTAAACTGGACGTATGCATCACAACTATTATGGGCAAGAGTCCCCTTTTCCAAAATGAACCCCACTCCCTCAGACCCCCATGTGGCCATGGGGGTCTGAGGTGGTTTTTTCATCTTGTCGGAACTTGTGCACGCTTATTGACTTGTTGAGTTTTTTTTTTTTTACAACAATGTTAGTTTCTACTAAAATATTAGTAATTCTTATAACAAGTTGGTACACGTAACACACCTTATACTTGAGTTAATTCGGAGGACACGGTGGAGCATACGGTGGAGGTCTGCCCGGCTTGGGCAGATCACCGCAGTGTCCTCGTGGAGGCGATCGGCGGCAGAGACCTCTCGCGTCCGGCCCTGGTTCAGGCCATGGTACGGAGCGAGAGAGCATGGGCAGCGGTCTCCTCCATCTGCGAAGCAGTAATGCTCGCGAAGGAGGAAGCGGGACGGTTGAGGGAAAGGCAAGTTTCGCGCCCTCTCGCCCCTAGCCGCCGCTGGAGACGCCCAGGGCGTCGGGAATCTTGGGACTCAAGGTGGCCTTGCACAAGTCCGAGGCCATGTGTTTTCATGGTCCTCGGAACGTGCCACCGTTGGGGTCCCAAATAATGGTAGGAGGGGTTTCCATCGGTGTCGAGTCGACGATGAAGTACCTGGGACTCGTCCTCGACAGCCATGGGTAGATCACCGTCCGGTAAGGACCAGGCCCGGGTCGACGGCGCGTTGTATTCCACGCGCGCCTCAAAGAGGTGTTGTCAGCATATAGGTAGGGGTCCACTAGGGCCGATGCCTACCAGGGTCGCGGGAAGGTACTTATGGGTCACCGAGGCCCCCGCAACACAGGCAACAGGAAGGAATACGGGTGGGTTTTAGTCAGTAAGAGTCTGACACACCCTCCCGCTCCGCTCAGAGCGGGAGAAGTTATTTGATGATTTCCCAGCATCGAAAAAAAAAAATACTTGTGTTAATTGATAATTAATAGGGGGCGATTTTTAGACCTTATCAACCCCCAAAATCAGTTTTCGTTCATGTCGACCCCTGGGAAACCGATTTCAACCCCAAGGGGTCGGTATCGATCACTTTGGGAATCTCTGCTGTAGAGGAATTTGAAGTCAGCTGTGCTGATACTGATATGTCAATATAAACATGTAGGTGTGAGAGTCGAGCCTGCACCACTCTGAACAAGCGCTCGAGCGGGCCGCGGACCCAACTGTTTGATCCACAGAACAACACTACCTACCTACTGCTCCGTTAATACAATAGGTAGTATCGCTTTTAGCCATAAGACCGCCCATTCTGTCACCTTATGTAAAATTTCTACATTTATAGCTGTAATTTTTATGGTGTACATAATAATGAGTATTCTATCTATCTATCTATCTAATCTCAAGATAGTGTCACCAATGTTGCACAGTACCTTCAACAGAACGTGCCATATCTTCAAGACTATAACGGTAACAGCGTAGACAGACCTCTGGCTTTCAAAAACCACGCTTGAATATCCAACCGGTTGGAAACTGATTTGAGACAAACACAATATGACATGATAGATTTTCATATAGGTATTTTTTCACTTGCTTGTAAAGTGACTGTTATGGCAACGGGTTTATGTTCATAATTCAGCTTATTAAACACTCGTGTTTTTTACGTTAGTAATTAATTGATAATCTATTCCTTACATAACCGTAGGGAACTAAACAAGCAACTTTGAGGTGGACAGAAACGTCTTTTGAAACTGAGTCCAATGAATTCCGTCGTCAGTCAGTTTCATCATTTGATCAAGTTTGATCAGTTTCAGCTCAGTATACGAAGGTTGCACTTCATTGGGAATCGAACCTAACACATTGCGCGTATAGATCATTTGGAAAGTGTGATAATACATTAAGATTATTCTCGATGATTAGCACAAGTAGTAGAGTAGAAGTGAAGCCTTCTATACTACCACTTTGATATTTTTAAATGACTAACGAACGCAAGCGTCTTATCAGCGGACAGTCAATGGTATACATAATGTTATTAATGCTATACATAAAGGCACAACTCGTCAGCGTCTGGAAAATTATAGAACTTTCTTCTTTAAGTACCTATCGATAAAATTCCTACAAGCTCACAATTGTGCGAATTCACTTTATAGGTATTTACGCTGCATATTCTGAACAATCGTATCTAAAGTGAACTTCAAATAAGAAATCTTCGCGAAAACGTCAAAAATACTTCCTTTCGCAATATAGCCCTAAAAATAATGACGTCGTCACTGACTTAATAATCTTCATAAGTAATAAAACGGAATGAGAAAACATACTCAATTTTCATGAAGAATTCCCGCTCAGCAGCGAGCTGCCTATCAAATAACTAAATGTTATAGGCTCAAACAGTTACTGCGGCACCTATCATCAATCATACTCAAACTTGGAGACCAGTTGACCAGGGTATGTAGCCACCTGCCAATCAACCTATCCCGCACATTCTGTACAAGTTTCCGCCATTTCCAGAGGGTGGTGGAGGTCAGGTATGGCTGGTTCCGTCGACTCAGCGCGGTTAGCAATTTCGCGCAAGAATTGCCGTCGGTTTGAACTCAATGTTTGAAGTAACTCCTTTGAAGAGCATTGAGATGTTATATCTGTGAAATGTTTAGAGTTCACTTCGATGGGTACTGCACATCAATTCTGCGATGATGAGTAAGATTATGCCCTGTTAATTATTGTCTGCAAGTCTAAGATTTTGTTACACCCGGTTTAATAATAAATGATAAATGATTTTATTTCTGTAAGTAGGTTTTTACAAACACTTTTACACGTCAAACATATTTTTTTAAACTAGATGAGGTCGGCGTTTCCTATCTGACTACTCTGAGAAGAAAGGCCGAAACAAACTCAGAGGTCACAGTCTCTTTTAAAGTCCAGACATAATCTTGGTCAGATCATTTGAGGATCATGTAGGTTGGTGTCCGAAATGGACTTTTGATGAAAGAACCACACAGATTGGAGTGGACCTGTCCAGTCAGTGCACGCATTTCTCAGTTATCATGCAGCTCAACTCAAAACTTAAGGAGCTCAATGATTTGTCGAATAATACCAAAGAAAAGACATTTGGGTAGGCCGCATAAAGTACTCAAACTGCCAGACCATCATTAAAACTAAGAGACAAAAAAAAAAAACAAACAATGGCCCACATAGACCTCACATTCCTAATAATTAAAATAATATAATATAATACTATACAAAGTAAATATTCATGTCATTGGTTGTATAGAATGTTATATAGAATAAGAAAATATAAATAGCTAGCAAAATAAAAAGAGTAAAAAAACAACATTCACTGTAAGTTTATTGGAGCAGCTCAATCCCAAGCCTCTTTGTCCTCAATATAATCTTTAACAGTATAAAAGGCTTTTAGGCACAGTTTCTGTTTTATAAAACATTTGAATTTATTAAGGCTTAGTTCTTGAATGTGGCTAGGAAGTTTATTATAAAAACGTATACATTGGCATCTAAACGAGCTGCCTATTTTTTTGAGCCTGGTTGTAGGAACAACAAATTTGTGTTTGTTCCTAGTATTTACATTATGGACACTGTATTTTTTAAACAAATTAATATTTTTATGTGCGTATAAAAGATTTTCGTAAATATACTGAGAAGACTTAAAACTTTACATTGTAAATTTCCAACGCTGAACACGTTATGCGTAAAATGTTTATTTGATTCACAGCGAAGGAAGACATTGGTGCCGATTCTCTTGTCATAAATGTCTCTAAACTGGACTAAAAATCACCAAAATTTTGTTTATTCCTGTCAAATGACTATTTCCCATTACGAAATTGACTAAAATGACACAATTTGAACTACATTTTAGTTTGACAGCATTAAGATGGCACTGAATTATTAATTTAGTGAAAATGACAATATGCTATTCTGAATATTACGTTTTTCACCTAAAATTTTGAATATAAAACTAAATCAGATTACTTTTAATCGCGATTAAAAAGGTGTGGAATAAAATTGGTTGCATGTAAAATTCTCACCAACCAACATCTTGACTTCTAGTGCAAAAACGGGTGGGCACGCCACGATTGCGGCGATAAGTCCCCTCTTTGAGGAGTGGCTAGAGAAGCGCCACGGCGTCCTCACCTTCCGCCTGACGCAGGTCCTCACCGGACATGGCAGCTTCGTGAGGTTTCTGTGTCGGATAAGGCGGGAGGAAACGCCCAGATGGCACCACTATGTGGATCGCCCGGAGGACACGGTGGAGCATACGGTGGAGGTCTGCCCGGCTTGGGCAGAGCACCGCCGTGTCCTCGTGGAGGCGATCGGTGGCAGAGATCTCTAGCGTCCGGCCCTGGTTCAGGCCATGGTACGGAGCGAGAGGGCATGGGCAGCCGTCACCTCCTTCTGCGAAGCAGTAATGCTCGCGAAGGAGGAGGCGGGCCGGTTGAGGGAAAGGCAAGTTTCGCGCCCTCTCGCCCCTAGCCGCCGCAGGAGACGCCCTGGGCGTCGGGAATCCCGGGCGGATTTCCGGCCACCGTAGGCGCGGGCTTGCGGACGGTGAGCTACCCATTGCTCACCTCATTACGGACGGTGAGCAATGGGTAGCTCACCGTACGGTAAGGACCAGGCCCGGGTCGACGGCGCGTCGTACCGCGCGCGCCTCAAAGAGATGTCGTCAGCACAATGTAGGGGTCCACTAGGGCCGATGCCTGCCGGGGTCGCGGGAAGTTAGTAATGGGTCACCGAGGCCCCCGCAACACAGGCAACGGAAGGAATACGGGTGGGTTTTAGTCAGTAAGAGTCTGACACATCCTCCCGCTCCACCCAGAGCGGGAGAAGTTATTTGATGATTTCCCATCCAAAAAAAAAAAGTGCAAAAACGGTACTGATCCTTTTTTTTTTCCTTATTTTGCTTATATCTCGAAAACGGTGTGTCCTATTACAAAAATAATAAAATTGTATCCCCCTTTGCAACGCGTAAACCCCAAAACCCAACATGTAATCATGTTTCATATTTTCCATACAAAAATAAAAAAAATAATAATCCATATAAAACACGTTGAGGCTGCCTCCTCCTCCTCGTCCTCCTCGCGCCTCCGGCTCTAAAAAACATTCTCGGGGTAGGGCAAACAAGTTCCACGCGGAGTCGCGATTGTCAAACTCGATTTTAGTTGTGTAAAATAGTTTTTAAATTTAGAGAAAATTATTTGCAGAATAACTATAAAATTCTCATAGCCAAAAGTAAGAAATTCTAGTGATAGTTTAGTTCGGTGTAAAAGAGAATCGTCACCATTGTCAGGAGCCTTACTTGCCTGGCCTGGTCTGTAAATAATTACGAACGGTGCCAGTAATCTTCATCCATAGAAACACCAGTTTTAATAAAAATTTAGGTAAGTTTCCATCGTATAAGTACCTAAAGAAAATGTATTAATCCTAATCTTACTACAACAATTTTACTCCAAGAGGAGAATATAAATGATTACTTGTCCAAAATAAAACATTGCCAGTTCATGCCATTACTCCTCTCATTATTATTTCGATTTCAACAAAACAAACGCCAAGTCCACAATTATTTTATCACTAATTATCACGGATGGATATCAAACATATCCATTAATTAATAATTAGTGAACTAATTAGCTGTCGTTTGCTGCAAGGGCAGTGCGGACGTACACTTTCTCCGCCCGTGTGCCCTGCGCAACCGGCGGCGGCGATAACAGATAAGAGATAAGAGACGTAGCAACAGTTCAGTGTTTACATTGGCGGATGATCACCTCGGCGTGGCGCGACATGCGATCACATGCAGGGCTTGGACAGAAGATTCAGAAACTTACAATGATGATGAAAGGCCGAATCAGTGTGTTCAATGAACTTCTTATTGTGCCCGCCCTTGTCCCAAGTTACTTGTGGCCCGCGTAAAAGTATTCCTCTTCCATTTTAACAGAATTAAGTACCTACTATATATTCTTGATCTGACCTGGTCTACATCTACACACAAATAACCTTTTCCCGAATAACTTCAACCAGATACCACACTGTTCCAATACATTGTACAATTGTTTTATGCCTTGTATTTTTTTAATGAAAATATTATTATTATTATTTATTATTATTGTACTTACCTGTTACGTTTATAGCTCAGTGCTACACTTCTTGTCGTCTTTTCTCTTTGACAGTTGTAGTTTCCAACGACCACTTGTTTTAATTTAAACTTCTGTTAATTCATTGTAATGTCACCTCACGTGCACGTGAATCATATTATAACTAAATACAATGTTATCTTCGAAAACAACTTGATCCATCATCTTTATCACGAACTATTTTTACAAGAGAAAATCGATTATACCATAAAAATAATAAAGTTTAAATTATTTTGACACAAAAATACATATTGAAAAACCGGTTCATTGCAGTTTTCAGCCCTAAAGTTAAATTAGTGAATGCATTACGCTGACATAAAATATAATAAAATAATCGGCCATGTGCGAAAAAAAAACATTGTAGTTGAAAAACATGTTCTCCCTACATTACAACTGCAAATGTAAGTTGGTCGATTATTACTCGTTAACTTGTAAAGCCTACTTAGTTGTGATAGTTTTCCTTTGAACTTTGTTATGTACAGGGTCAAGTTAGATTAGCTAGCTCAACTCCGCAGACGTGGCGGGTGTCGCTATCTAAACCGGTCAAGTGCGAGTCAGATACGCGCACGAAGGGTTCCGTGCCATTATCAATAAAAACGGCAAACAATTGATATCTGTTGTATGGGAGCCACCTTAAATATTTATTTTAGTATTATTTTTATTATTATTGTTGTTATAGCGGCAACAGAAATACATCATCTGTGAAAATTTCAATAGTCTAACTATCACAGTCCATGAGACAGGTGCCTGGTGACAGACGGACAGACAGACAGACAGACGGACAGCGGAGTCTTAGTAATAGGATCCCGTTTTACCCTTTGGGTACGGAATCCTAAAAAATAAATTAATTAGGTGATGGTTTTTGTCTTGGGGTCATCCACCGCCGGTAGTGTAGTCACCTTACAAATCTCAAGACGATAAAACAGATTTTGCCAACTCACACTTCAAGTAACAACACTACCAGCGGTCATTGTCCCAAAAAAATATAAATCTTTTTTATTAACCACTTCAAAAAAAGGAGCTTATTTTTTGTCTTTCGATATCGATACCCGTCACGTCTGCGGAGTTGAGCTAGCTAATCTAATGTGACCCTGTCTGCTACTGCCGTGCATATTTTCTCGTATCAAAAAACAACCATTTAGCGGACAGGTGAGTGCCAAAATACTGGACCCACTTTGGACGACGTAACGGGAATCATTAACAACATGCGAAACGGGAAGCTCCAGGAACAGACCAAGTTGTAATCGAGCTATTCACAGCGATGCCCCAAATACTACAGATAGCCGTCACCAAACATATGATCAAAACTTGGGCAAATAACATAGTACCTGACACGTGGCTAGAGACAATGCAGGTACCAATTCCGAAAAACAGTAACCCTAAAGCTACGTATGAATATCGCCGCATATCGGTCTGTAATACGGGTTACAGAATTTACGCATCCTACATACTAAAAAAAAAATAGACAAAACAATTAAAGAATTAGGCAATTACCAGGCTGCCGTTTTAAACAATAGGTCAACAGATGACCACATCTTTACGCTTAAAAGGGTCTTGGATGAAGAATGGCGTGGAGGAAAAAGAATTTAAGTACTCGCTCTCTATATAGAAAAAGCTTTTGAAGTAATCAAACTGGATCAGGATCGTGCAATCTCACTGCCCCTGCTTTTATCATTTGCGGACGACTTTATCTTCATTACAGATGATATAGAACTGCTAGAAGGAATCCTATACCATATTAAACCGCTACTTGCTAGTGTCGGCCTCAAAATAAATGAAACAAGAACAAAAATAACAATAAGAGACCCCATAGCTACAAAGAAAACGGCTCATGTGACCATTAATGGAATAAATATACCTACAATCGATGAAATTAAATACCTACGCACACACACAACATCTGCAGTAAGCAGGAAAAGCACAATTAAAAAACGCTGCGAACAGGCCACTACAAACGCAAAATCACTATTACGAGTACCGTTCATAACAAACTCAAAGATGTATTGGAAACTAGCCAGACTCATGTATCGAATGGTGATTGTGCCCTGTATGATACACGGTTTGAAAGTATCGGCACTCACTAAAGCTATCAGGACAAGATTGAGAAGGTATGAGAGAGTTGTCATTAGAGACTTGATTAACCACGCTAGGAATAAACCAAAGGAAATGAAAATGCATGAAATCTTGGTCGTAAAAACTGTAACCAAACGCATCAAGAATCACAGGATGTGCTATCTTGCACATGTACACAGGCGCCGCGAACCACATCTGTTACATGCAGCAATGCAGTATAAGGCCAAATCCAAGAAAGTCGGCCGACCTATTTACACCTGGAATGACAACCTAAAGCAGGACATGAAGTACTTCGACATGGTTAATCAACTTTTGGATGGACACGGCCGAAGATCGAGATAAGATCAGGAAGGCTGCTAGCGTGATTTACAAGAAATCAGAAACGGATATTAGCGAGACCTCAGATGAAGACATTGGAAACAGAAACGTGCAACACAGCATAACAGTGACACAGAAAAGAGTCGAGAAAGCAACTGGACCTGAACCAACCTGGCAGCGACGTTGTTAAAAGATGCCCTCCCATAGATAAATTACCCGTCTCTCCACTATTCCATTGCTTGCTCAAGGATGCATATCCGGTAGGCTCTAATAATCGTTCCTATCCTAAGGGCACGTCTTCCTGACCATTACCGCGCCCCCCGGTCTACTCTTTGATATGCAATGGTCTCTGTAGTCCCATGAAACATGAGGCTCTAGGGACTAGTGCGAATCCTTGGGTTCATTCGAGCAATCGAGTCTGGTTTAACCACGCTGGGGTCGGTGCATTTCATTCATTCATTCATTCATTAATTTAAAGGATAGCGTCATTTAAAGTGCAAATTTTCTAGAAACGGATACCGGAATCCAAGAATGGTTTTCACACACTCTCAATATGTTGGTCGACTTTTCCAATGACACCCCACACAGCGGAATAGACGAGAAAAAAAGTAATTCATTCCCACTTTACATGAAGGCGTTACCGTAAAAATATATTTATTTTAAGATTTTGTTTCATCACTTTGTCGGCGTAATCAATAAGTATATCAATGCCAATTACAGCTTTCTAGTACTAAGAGTCTCTGAGCTAAGCCGGGGACAGGCAGACAGACACATAGCGAAACTTTAAGGGTTCCTAGTCGACTACGGAATCCTAAATATACAAAAATAATAAAATTGACATAAATTGTGTTATTTTGGTCCGATTCGATTTCAACATGTTTGTGGTTGAACACAACACGGAGATTGTAAAATGGTCAATATTGTGCCTTTCCAAAAGACTGGTTTTATACGAAAACCGACCATCTGTCGCCATATTTGGTGAACTCGATTGGACTCGATTTATTGAATGGCATTTGTAATGTGATATGAAATCCAATTAAATGGATCACCGCTCGACTTGCAAATACGCTATGGCTTTACAAATCTAACCCAACTACATAAAACGTGACTTTATTAAATTAACGAGTCAAGGGGAAACGGATAATGGCTTCTGCAATTAATTATCATTACAAAGAGTTAAATTTTTACACTTCATTAATCTAAGAGAGTGGTGGAAAGCAAAGATGGAAGGACGACAGAGTAAATGCATTAAGAGGGCAGGCAGGGCAGCAGGCCAAGTTGTCGCGCCGTCAGTTCGGAGGTGGCCTGTGACGAGGACGTCCGTCCACGGCAGCCCCTCGTTAACTAACTCCTAGTGACGCTAATCAGCAAGGGTTGCAAGATTTAATAAAGAAACTTCTCATCACTCAAGTTTGCCCTCTTAATGTGTTTTTGCTACTTTCCTCCCGAAGTGACGGTGGTGTTAAATTATATTAGCGTTTTGAAAGCTCTTCATTCTTCTGATTAAAAAGTTGGTTAATCCTTTACTCGGACAGGAGTTCGGACAGTTTGGAACTTTTGATTGAGATACCTATGGGCTAGAAACCAACCGTCAAGCATTTTCACTTGTGACTTTTGTGATGAGAACTGGAACTTATTAAGGGCTCATCATCAGACACGGGTATAATTATCTTGTCGGCTAGGCCTTTTCCTTAAGGTTAGCTCCAATTCTGACCATGCACGAGTTTCTCACGGTAATACTGCCATGTGACCTTAACGTCATAGGAAGAAACCGAAGAAATCTAAACAAATCTACTACATTACTGTAGGTACATATTGTGGACAGATTTCAGAATCTAAATCAGGGATTCCCAAAGTGGTCGATATCGGTTTCCTAGGGGTCGACATAAACGAAAACTGATTTTGGGGGTCGACGAGGTCTAAAAATCGACCCATATTAAATTAACACTAGTTCTTATTTAAAACTTTCAAGATAGGTGGGTAGGTACTGTATTGTTTATGTTGTGTTACGTGTACTAAGAATGATTAACATTTTTGTAGGAAATAGCATTGTTGTAGTAATGTAAAGTCTCAAGTTCGTACAAGATGAAAAACTCGGCAAGTCAGTGTGAACAAGTTTGTGTAAGATAATGAGTTCGAGCGTACGTCTTTCAGGTGCGTTTTGACTTGCTCTCTCTTGCACTTAGGTTGAAAGTTCATTTGCGTTTTGAAATTCGTTGGAGTTTGAACGTTAATAACTCATATAAGTACTCATTTATTTCAAGAGATTACACAGTTATTACATATCTAATAAGTGAAGTAAAGTAACTGAAAAAGAATTTACAAAATGCTGAGCTCCCTACGCGAGTTAATAGCGTAACCATACAATATCTGTAGTTTATGAAAAATTAACAGGGTAAGTACCAAACAGTTTTTATTCGGCACAGCGCATCAGCATTGCCATACAGTGGGGCATACATTGTGGTTTTTTATCTAAGTAGTTTCTTATTTTTTTATTTGCTGGATTACTGAGAGTTTTATGATGGCGGACATTAAAAAAAATGCAGACAATACAGTTTGGACTACTTGAAGTTCGGATTTATTGCATCTCTATTAAATCAATACTTGCCGATGTGTCTCATATGTGAAAAAGTATTCAGTAACGATGCCATGAAGCCTTCAAAAATGGATGACCATTTATCAAGAGTACATGCTGACAAAAAAAGTAAGCTTGTCATTTTTTCAAGCACTTAAAGAAAAACTAGACAAAAGGCCATCCATAAGATCGATGTTTGCGTCATCATCTATTAAAGACGATGATGGTTTACGAGCTTCCTATAATATATCTTTACTAATAGCGAAGTCGGGGAAACCCCACACAATTGGAGAGCAGCTTATCTTACCAGCCATTGCCAATACCACAGCCATAGAAGAAGCCAATGTGATAATGCAAGAAGAGTTGATTACCATCAGCACAGATAAAGAAAGAGCTTAAGCAGAAGTTCAAGCAAGGCTATCAGAAGTTCTGGTTGCAACGCAACATTGAAACACAGTATCCTTCATTGTGGAACATCTGAAAAATACCTTATCGCTTTTCCATCATCATACCTAGTTGAAAAAAAGCTTCAGTGTGGTAACAAACATTTTGACGAAACAAAGAAACCGCTTGAAAATCAACGAACGTGGAGATTTAAGGCACTCACCAATATTGAACCGGTTGTAGCTAGATTGGTAGATAGTCACCAGGTTCATCCATCACACTGAATGTATTATTTTCTCTTTGCGAATTAATATTTTTTAAAATATAATTTCCTACCTACTTAAGATTCTTTAAGTACCTAATTTGTAATAATCATTATAAATTAAACTTGATATTTACTGAATTGTATGTCTTTTTATTTTGTTAAATTTTGATGAGAAATTGAAGTCAACTTTACTCACTTAACCAAGTGCAAAGTTTTCCAATTGGTACCTTAGTACCTAGGTATTTTTTATCAATAGGAAAAAGCTTAAGATAGGCTCCATTATTCATAATAGTCTGCTAACTTAAAGCTTTGCTAATTTTCACTCTGTCTTCTTCTATTGACCTAAGTCAGAATGAAAAATAACACTCTGTAGCAGCTGTTTTAAATTAGCGGACCATTATGAATAAGGGGGTTGATCTTAAAAGTAGTTAATTTGGCCATGGGGGTCTGAGGTAACAGTTCATTTTGGAAAAGGGGTCACTTGTCCAAAATAGTTTGGGGATCCCTAACCTAAATAAGAAAAATGCTCGTATAAGTCAAAAACGCTTGGATTTACATTGTTCACCCAAGGTTAGAAAAAATAATATTGTGAATATTTCAGCACCTAAATTCCACTTCTCTCTGAAAATACCTGGAATATTTAATTTGTTAACTATTTCGACGATTTATAGGAAAAAGTATCCGTGGTAGTAGAATACCGAACATGACTGAACTGAATAATCTTTTATAAACAACTCGTTGGAGTTTAAGGAATGCGCAAGCCTACAAAACATATGTGTATTTTTATGGTTTACATAATATTCTTTTATGGTTTATATAGTATTATATTCTATTCTATTCTATTCTTCATGGTTAAGTATTTAGAATGTTTGGACAGGGAATAATTACATGTAACTTTTCTAAAAGTAGGTATCTGATGAGAATGTTAACGAATCCTGTTCAGGTTAAATTCTCAAGTTTTTGGGGGGTTTTGTGACACATTCATCTGTATTTAGAAGGATTCAACTTTATATCGCACTACTTTTTCCAAAAATTATAATCGAAAAAACATCTACGAAAATTAAGGTTATAAGACCAACTGTAAATCTTTAAGGTGATTTTAAATTAGAATTTCGGTTTAGAGTATTAAAATAATGAAATCCAAGCACTCGATTCGTAGGTGGCAATACAAATTGGCATCCACAGGTATTTACGTATTCAGATCCATTTGTTTACATTTTCATCAGATACTTTTGGAACAGACCATAGATCCCTACCGTGCCTTTGGTACTCTATATATGCCTAAATTATAAGAGAAGTAGAAAGAAAGAGAGTAAGAAAACGACTCCTTAGAAGAATATAATTATCGTAACTCAATTATCATTATAATAACGACTACTACGAGTAACTATGCGTTAACTAAACATACGACGATACAACACTGAAGTGGAGCACTCATCGGCACATAATGCACACGTGTGCCCGGTAGACCTCCCTTAACAACTGCTTAAAGATACCAGTCAATCCAATTGCGACCTTAATGTCCAAAGACAAGAATCAAAATTATACAATCATAAGTTCTATTTTTAGATCCAAGAGACAAGTGGATGCTCTTATTATCAAAGTGCAGGCATTAATTAAAATGAAATTAGATCTGCCGTTGATCGGTGCCAATGGATTTTAAACCTTAACGGGGTTGTTTATGGATGGGATTTAATTAATTTATGGCAGTTAGTAAAAAATAAAATATTAAACGGGTTCAGTACATTATGACGGAGTTTGGACGATATTATTTGACATGTGTTCAGTTGCTCAATACTTCATCAGCTGTAACGATTACTTTATGAGCTAATGAATCACTCTCTAAAGCGTGGATAATAAGTCAGGAGAAACAGTTTCATTACTATGGGTACCTTATACTTCTGGTAGAATCTTTTGGCGCTCGAATCTCGTTGTCTGGGGCGCGGCGTCCTCACCTTCGGCCTGACGCAGGTTCTCACCAGACACGACAGCCTCGGGAGGTTCCTGTGTCGGATAAGGCGGGAGGAAACACCCGGGTATCACGACTCTGTGGATCGCCCGGAGGACACGGAGGAGCATTCGGTGGACGTCTGCCCGGCTTGGGCAGAGCACCGCCGTGTCCTCGTAGAGGCGATCGGCGGCGGAGATCTCTCGCGTCCGGCCCTGGTCCAGGCGATGGAACGGAGCGAGAGGCATTGGAAGTCGTCACCTCTTTCTCTCGGGTGGGTTTTAGTCAGCAAGAGTCTGACACACCCTTCCGCTCCACCAAGAGCGGGAGAAGTTATTTGATAATTTCCCACCCATAAAAAAGGGGACGCGGTTCGTAAACACTGCGTGCAATCGTTTTGTGAATGTATTGAAATAAAACAAGATGGTGACGTTAGACCTGATGGTGGCCGCGCGCCGACAGATCAGTGCAGCAGCAGCATAATGTCAGAATTTTTTAGTAACTAATTTGTCTATGGCGAAAACCAGCTTTATTTCCTTAGTTAGTTTCCTTTGAAAATTTAAATCTGTAATCCTTTGTCCGTCTCAAGTTAAGGGGAGAAGAGTTGCACGTTCAAGGCAGACTAAACAGAACCTCAAGAATATCGAACTCGTAAGAGTAGTCTCCGCACTAGACTGTAGATTTAATTCCCCCGTAGTTAGTTTACATGCATGTAAATGGCCTTAAGCCGCGTGATCCGACGTTAGAAGCTCGCCGCTGACACATGTAGTTGCAAATTGAACGCTAAGCTCCTAACACCTCTGCTGTCACCCTGGGAGCCTCACAGATCCTTGAAGGCCAAAGACAACGATCATAGAACTTAGGTAGATGGCATGGTATAATTGTAGTAGGTGACTTGGTAAAAGATTTGCCAAAGCTATTTATGGGCTACCCTATCCTCAAAGAAAACAACCTTAATAATCTCATTAATAATACGTTTGGCAAACAAGAATTTTAAAATGAAAAGCGTTTCATGCGTATCAGCAGAATTCATAATATCTTCCAAACGGTAACACTGCATTTGCCTGTACCCACTGATTGCTGAGAGAAATAGCTGTGTATTAGCGGTTATTGTTCTGGCCATCCGCGCGATCCCTCCACAAGGAGCACCATTACTAATTACGTGTATACCAATTTGGACCATGTTTAGGCGACAGATGCCACCGTCCTGAGCTTCAGGATCCGAGGCAGGGCACAAAATAAGCACAGTACAATCTAGTCGGATTATATTCGCCGTGATCATATATCAAGGGTTTAGCTCAAGTTTTCGGCAGACATTGTTTAGGACAGCTATTTGCTTTCATGGACTCTTGAATGATCTCTCATGGGATGATTCAGTCTTAGTGATTGCGGTGATTATGACTGAATTTCTCAATATGTTTTATAAATGACTGATGAAAAGATGGCCAGGCACTTCTATTCGAAGCCAATATCTTGAAAAAATAATCCTTTATTCAATGTGTACCTATCAAACACAACGAGTTTATAAAATGTCTTCAAACTGGATGATAATAATTAAAAGAGAACTCCGTTCTCCACAATTCCCCTTCAAAATTAACTTTTTGTCAGTTCGCAGTTTATGTAATATTAAACCATCAATAAACAAGTCTCTAACAAATAGCTTACAAATAGCAAATTGTTTGTGAAACTCTTCAAAATTCGTATCATTATGACAAAGCTTTTGAACAAAATAACTAACGTAATTAAGAGAGCTGGAGAGATGACGTCATTGCGTAGCTGTTGGAGTAACAGCTATCACGATGTCACTACACAGACAGGCAGCAGAAGATGAATAAGATGATGATAAATGAAGATGGATAAATTACAGTGCTTAGTTTCTGGCGAAAATGCCATTTGTTACCAAAATAGAGAAATTTATTTATTTTGCTACATGGCTGAAAACCACTGCATGCTACTGTTCTTGTGATGTGTACTGATGTGTGTTATTATGCTCTCACTACAGTACACTCTTAACTCAGAAGGCATATTATTCTGTTAATGTGGCTGTCGGTTTGCACCAAGGGTCGCCACTCAGCCCTTAGCTCTTCGTGGTTATAATGGGTTACGTCGGGAATCCAGGAAGAGGCTCCCTGGTGTATGCTGTTTGCCGATGACATTGTGTTGGTTACCGAGAGCGACTTAGAGGTCCGTATGGTAGACGTATGGTGGGAAAGACTGGAGACCGTTGGCCTGAGTTAAGTCGGACCAAAACAGAGTAATTGTTTATTGATTTTGGCGGTCCTGTGCCCTTATTTCTCTTCGGAACGCCCTTACAGATCTACTTCGACTTTCGGTACCTCGGGTCGCTTGTCTAAGGGGATAGTGAAGTAGCCCGGACGTAACGTACTGGATCAACTCAGGATGGATGAAATGGTGACAGGTTACAGGACGACTTGTGACCCACGGATGCCCCCCAAGTTATAGGACAAAATTTACAAGTCCGTGAGAAGGCCTGACGTACTGTATAAGGTCGGAATGCTGGGCCGCGATAAAAGTAGATGAAAAAAGATTGCATGCAGCGGAGATGAGAATGTTGAGATGGATGGGTGGAGTGACAAAAATAAATAAAGTAAAAAATGAGTATAAAAGAAAGTTTACAGGTAGCGCCAGTGACATAAAAGTTGAAAGGAAATCGTTTGGCTTGGTATGGGCATGTGATGAGGAGGGAGGAAGCGCATGTGACTAAAAGAGTGATGAATATAAATGTTGATGGTTGGAGAGGGAGAGGAAGGCCAAAGAAAATATGGATGGCTTGTGTGAGGAATGATATGAAAGAGAAGGGTGTGAATGATAGCGTGACGGCTGACAGGGGAGAATGGAAGAAGATAACGTTTTGCGCAGACGCCAAGCAACGTGGGACAAGGGCAGGAAGATGATGAGTGAATACCTAGTCGATAATGCAAATAACGTGGATAAAAATGTGCATTAAGAATTAGTTAGTTAAATGCTGTTCATCGCATGCATTCTCTGTTGTATATGTTTAGGTTAATACATAACGTGTCTGAAATGTTGTTTTTCTAATAATAATGTTGAAAATATGTTCTAAAATAAAACTGTCCGGAAACCTCTTTGTTTTAGAATAAATAACAACCTAACAAAATTAGTCGTTAATAGTTTTTGTCATTTCATTTTATTCTGGTACGTAAGTGTACTTAATTAATATTTGTACACTGATAGTGATTTCTGTACTTAGTTATTTTATTTAAAACACCTTTTAACCCGACAAATATCCTATGAAGGAGGAAACTGCACTCCAAGAGACAAAAAATATAATCATCAAATCTATCAAAGGAGAAATCAAAGGAGCTGGCAATGGGAAATAATCATGTAATTAGTGACAATACCTACTCATAGGAATCATGTAATTAGTGACGATACCTGCTAAACATTGAGTTTTCCCAGAACAGGGGGCCGACCACAATCTTTTATGAAACAATCTTATTTCAAGAGAGTTTTATTTCAAGCTTATAATAACATTACCTTACCATGACATTCATCGCTCAATATTGTTTTATTCCTGCTGAGTGCTGGGAAAGAACAAACAATTTGTTAGATTTGTCTATTGCCTGCTATAATAGAAAAGAAACAACGCTATATGAACTGTATAGCACTGTCCCTTTCACACGTTGGTCCGAATCGCTACTACGATTTATTATCTTAAGCATTTTTTTTTTACATAAAGAATATTACTTTGCGTTAGAATATAATTTTTATGAGTAATTTCCATGAAATTGTCGCAAATATTAAAACATTTTGCTTTGAAAAATGAGAAAAACAATTGAAGAAATACAATATTAAGCTACGGCAAGTGTGACATGATATGAATCGGAACAAAATATGTTCTTATCAGAACGAAATTTGAAACTCGATGACGACGCGGACGTAGCGATAGTTTTGTTTTTAAGTGGTTGAACTTATTTTATATTATTTGCATAAGGTCTAACTGGCTACGAAGCCGACATAGAATCAAGGTTAGGTTAAATACTTAGTGAATAAGTTTTAAAACAAAGAAATATTTTTCTGTAATGTTTTGACGAAGATAGTTCGAAACAATATGTGGTCAGACTCAGTGATTAGTGTTTTGTTATTAATTTTTCCGCCGAATAGTTAATCGGGTTTCCTGGCGGTAGCTGTAGACACTCTGGGAAGTTTTAATTTTAAACAGAAGTATCGGTACTGCTCACAATCGTTCCCTACAACCCAAGGAGTACTCACGAAGAAAGTGCAAAGAGATTGCAGAAATCTTGAACTCGCAAGGTGATAGCGCTAATAAAGATGGGGCAGGCTGGACTAAAGTAACTAGGTAGGTACATATAACTTTTTATGTAGGCAATTTAGATTGTGTTTAGTAGGTATATCAATATTAAATTAAACAATATTTTTCTGCGTTATAATATTTCGCATACATTCAACATCTAGAATTAAACAAAAAATTAAGGACTCTGTATCTCGTGTACTACGAAATCTCTCGATACTTACACAATTAATTAGTCACTTACACTTTATAATGTGACACAAAATTGTTTTTTTTTTTTTAATATAAATTTGCAAAACAATAATGTTTCCGTCGAGTCCGAGGAACTTTTTTAAGGTTGCTAAATTTGACGTAAATACAATATTGCTAGCTGTCAAAAGTCACGCCGTGGTACGAATTGAATGAACTTTTAGAGGTGACGTCACCAAACCGCTAAGAAAATAACATTGTTTCAATAATATAGTAAGCTTATTTTAAGGACGTCATGTTACGAAAAATCAAAGGAAGATTATAATAATACTGTTATAAGAGCTGGTGGTAGGCCCTCTGTTCCTTTATCAGTCCGCTGATTGAGGTCGTGATTCTTTCCAGTAATAATTAATAGATTTAGGTTTGTTTGTTTCCTGAACAGACTATATCCCATCTGCTGGAATGTCTCACGTGTTTGTTCACCTGCACCCTTGACGATATGAACAACGTCTCTGACGCCACAATAAACGTGGCCCAAACAGTATGAGCAACGTAAGTAGATGTACTGTCGAAACGAAATGAAGTTTTATGTCATATGTAGGGTCAGGCGGGGTAAATATAAGACACCCAACATTTCGGATAAAAATAAGACATGATAATAATTCCGTTAGAAAAAGACCTAAAAAGAACCTTATTGTATTAAAAAATATGCTTTACGTGTACTCTGTCAAGACACAATTTTTTAAAATTGTGACTCATTGGGTTAAACCCTTTATAAGACATTGTATTAAGTACAAAAAAATTTGGCGCGAAAACTTTACATCGGGCACTACGAACTTTCCGTCTGCATCCTCTCATTCAAGCGTGTGCGGCCCCCACCCCCGCCCCCGGGATCCCTTGCGAGCCGTACTTGCGCGGGAGGGCGTCAATTTCAGTATATGTGCAGTCGTTTAGCAGGGAACTCGCGTTGTTTGGAGGGTAAAAAATGAGACGCGCATTTGGGAAAATATAAGACAGTGTGTAGTGTAATATTAAGACAGTTGATATTAATTGTGCATCAAGATGCCTCGGAAATATGTGCCAAAACACAAAAGTTATAGCGACTCAAAGCTGCAAGAAGCGATAGATAAAGTACGAAAGGGTGATTTATCATACAGAGAAGCTGAAACGAAGTATAAAATTGATAAATCGTTGTTATGGAGGAAAATTCACAATTTAAACACAAATAAGCAAGGAAGGAAGACAGTTTTAAGCATAGAAGCTGAAGCAGATCTAGCAGATAAAATTAAAATAATGGCTAAATGGGGATGGGCGCTTACCAGGACCGAAATAAAGTCAATTGTGCATACTTACGTTGTTCAAAACAACATTAAAAACACCTTCAAAAACAACTATCCCGGTAAAGACTGGATACAATCATTTTTTGGAAGACACAAATTGGTAGCAAAAAAGATGGAACAACTCGAGAAATCTCGTCGTCAAGCTACCAGCGACCCGTTTATCATTTATCATTTCTATGATATTTTAGAAAAAACAGTGGATTCTTTGGGTTTAGTTAATAAACCTCATCAAATATGGAACCTCGATGAAACGAGTTTTTCTGCGGATCCTACACGTATTAAAGGAGTTACAGGAAAAGGTCAAAAGGCTCACAGAATTATACAGGTAGGTACTTATAGTTTAACAATTGACTTTATTTATTTCTTAACGTAAGTTATAGTTTATTTAATTTCTTTATAGGGGTCCGGAAAAGAAAATACGACTGTAATGGGGTGCATTTCAGCAGGGGGTACATTGCTGCCGCCCTTGATCATATTTAAAGGACAGAATCTGTGGAGCTCATGGAAAGGCACTAACGACATACCTGGAACGACTTATGCCTGTTCAGAAAATGGATGGATGATGACCAGCATTTTTAATGAGTGGTTTGCCAATTTTTGCAAGACTGTGAAAGAGAGACCATTGCTTGTAATATTCGACGGACATATTACACACCTGGACCCTGTGACGATTGAACTAGCACTTCAGGAAAATGTTTCTTTGCTGAAACTACCTGCTCATACCACAGATGTATTACAACCGATGGATCGCAGTTGTTTTGGACCGATCAAATATAAATGGAATGAGCATCTTATAGAATGGCAAAGACTAAATCAAAGATCTCTCACCAAATCAGAGTTCTGCAATATTTTGGGCGAGGTGTGGCGTGTAGGCCTTTCCGAAAATGTAATACAAAATTCTTTCAAAGTTACAGGAATTTACCCTGTAAACAAAGATGTTTACCCAAAAGATCGCCTAGACCCTGTCAAATTAGCCAGGTTCCACCAAATGCAGTTATTCGGTGAAACGATTCCTGATCCGTTGAACATATTTGAGGATTCACCATCTGAAAACATAGAACGTGTTTCACCCTCTGAAAACATAGCAGGTCTTTCACTCTCTGAAAACTTAGAACGTGTTTCATCCTGTGAAAACATACATCGTGTTTCACCCTCAATTCTGGAAACGGGGTTACCGATAACAACACTCCAAGTTCTGGAAAATGTACCACCAGTTATACTCGACCCCGTTGATCCATACAAAAATCCCGAACCATCTTGCTCATTTGAAACATTACTGCTCAGTAAAATCAAACATACAAAGGCGTTAACTGGGAAAAGACGAAAGATTGATGGCAAAGGAAAACTATTGACAAGCGAAGATTATCTGAAAAGTATAGAAAATTTAGACAAACAAAAAGAAAAAAAGAAGACAAAGAAAAAAAGCGATCCCAAGAAGAAGATGAAACAAACTCAAAAGACGCTGAAACATCAGGAATCTGACACTGACACTGATATAGAAGACGAAGTTATACCCTATCAGGACGAAAGTGACTTAGAAAATATCAGTTTGTCAGAGATATTAGCATTAGACCATCACGACGAACCATACGATGAGCCGATGGAAATCGTATCGAATGTAAATCTCTCGAACGAAACCAATGGAGTAACAGGCCAGCAAAACGATGCCCCTGATGTTTCTGGTCAACTTGAACTTAATATTTTAGCATTAGACCATCACGACAAATCATGCAATGAGCCGATGGAAATCGTATCGGATGTAAATCTTTCGAACGAAACTAATGGAGTAACAGGCCAGCAAAACGATGCCCCTGATGTTTTTGGTCAACCTGAACTTAATGTAAGCGCATCGAGTGAAACCCATGAAGACACTCTTGTCAAAAATACAGACAATGCTGAATATGCAGTTGGCAATTTTGTTCTTGTGTGCCATGCAATGAAGAAAGGTAAAAAGCATTATGTCGCTCAAATTGAAGCATTTGAGGATAAAAATCTGACAGTCGTTTATTTAAAAAGATCAAAGAAAATTTTCTTTGTTTATCCGGACGTTCATATAAGTTACTCTATTCAGACGGAAGAAGTCTTAATGAAATTGCCATCTCCAAGTGAAAATCGTAGAGGTGGCCTAATTTTCGACATTGACTACGAAAAATATCATATTGACTACTAACTGTTGTCAAAGCTATGAGTAAATGTCTCAAATTTACACCTTTTAAGTTAAAACTTAAGTAAAAAAAAAAATATGCATAATTCTGTGTCAGGTTTTGTATTTTTTCGTCTTTTATACTGTCACACGTAGGCAGATAAGTTTAATTATAGCATTAAATTGCTGATTGCTGTTGTGATTACTAAATAATTTAAACCAAAAAACAAATTATATGTAAGCGGAGTAAAGTATGTTGATTTTTTTTAAGTTTAAAATGTTCTAAATTTTTTTTGTTGAATTTAATAAAAGTTTTCGTATTATATTTAACCCCGTTGTCTTCTTATTGCCCCTGTATCTGAAAAACACGCAAGGTATAGAAGTTTAAAGCTGTTTCATTTTTTGACTTCTGTGTCTTATATTTCCCCCATTATTGAGGAAAAAAATGAAACGCATGATTTGTACACAAAACTATATATCTAGGCCAATTATCTTCAATTTAATGTTATCATGTAAAAAATACCAATGGATAGTATATTCAAATCGGTTCTAAGACTCTCTAAATAATCTTTAACAGCGACAAAAATGAAAAGATTTGTCTTTCGTCTCATATTTACCCCGCCTGACCCTACCTGTGTATGTTTATTTTTGATAACAGTGATAATATTTGTCAAATTGTTATTAAAACCTTTCACATTGTGTTCAAATTAAACATTGAGCAAATGATGTAAAATAATTTAGCTACCTGTATGTATATATGTAGACTTAAAAATATAACAGCTGAACCAAGGCGATCAAGCCTAAAAAGATTGCGTTTATAGCTTATGTTACTTAAATATATTATTCGAATATCTCATTTTAAGATCACGATACCTTTTCTAAATAAAGGCTCGTACAGACTGGCGCGATATCGCGGCTCGATGGCAGCGCGAGGCGCAGCGCGAAACTTTCCATGAAGTTTTCATAAAAATTGTGCTACTAGCGACGCGTCGCGCCTGTCTGTCTTAAAGAAGCCTATCATTGGCATAATAAAACTAGAAGTTGATAGGTATTTCACTTTAAGAGTTTTCCAATAGTTATGAAAATTGAAATTGGCGAAATAGATTGGTTCCGATCAAGCATTAATTTTCTAGTGAAGGGCTTCCGAACAAATCACGCGGGTTCACTGAACCTTACGTGAACACACCTTTCAGTTAGTTTGAGTGAAGTTAGCTACTTTTGTGATATATTGCTGTTAACTTAGGTACAAATATAAACACCAAACAGTTCATTTGTAAATCCCAAGTTATGATTGAGACAGGTTTGTTATTGCCACATAAATGTAAGGATGAACATTTCTAAGAAGTCGATGACAAACTGGCCATTCTACATCCCCAGTTGCCCACAAACTATATGTTACGTATATGTATGTACCGAATTACATACGTATATAGTCGCAAAAAGCGTTGCATCCCCCGCTAATGTACCAAACTAGCCCAAACTGTAAGTAATGTACCGCGGGAGCCGAAACTGTAAATAACACAAACCAGTAGCAGGTGGCAGGCGACTAGCGACCAAATGGAAATGTTCTTCTAGCTTGGACTTTATTTGTATATTTGTCGAGAACAAAGCCGACAATTTAAGGTCCAATTTCCTTTGAGAACGTTACTAATAGTAATGTGCGAGCGCTCAATTTGTGATGTCAGTGCACGGGAACATCAGATTTATGACTGTACTTTTTGTGGTTGGACACTTTTTATACAAACTTTATTGTATTTCATTTCGATGATCGTTATGTGATGGTATCTAGTCTTTAAAAATATGAATGTAAAGGATCCCCTCGTCTGTGCCCACCCTTCCCTTCAGGAATACGGCTTACTCGTGTTTTATAATCTAGTGTCATTGTTTATCATATGTACATCTATCATTTATACCTGTCCCTAATACCATGGGGCTGATGTCATAACAAGTGTGTGTTATGATCACGTCTGTGTGTGTGTGTTACCATCACGCCATAGCGATCAATCTTAGTGTTTTTTTTCAGATGATTCAGTGATTTCAGAACTATGTCGTGCATAATCATAGTATGTTTTATAATTTGTGTTTTTAGTATACCAAATATTATGTTTACTTTGTGTTGTTCTCATAGAACCTCGTTCACAGAAGGTTATAATTATTATGTAGGAATACATGCCATAGAGTATTCAAATCGTAATGATACTTTCAAGAAAACCACCATTCAGCACGATATAAAAATACGATGATACGCTTGTGTGACAACTAATTTAAAAAAAAATACGTCTCGTGTGTTGTGAAGTCTAATGTCGCCACAGTTGCAGGAAGGGTGCGTTGGTGAATGTAACTTTACCCATTTTACTCAGAAATGATAACATCGCTTTTTCCTAAAAGTTGTCAAATTCAATCATAATGATAACGTAGAGGAAATCTCTCGACGGGCGAGTTCATCGTATTCTGTGAAAATGAATAACTTATGATGTTCACTGACACTACACAGAACACCCGGCGTTATGTTAAATAAGTTATAAGATGTTCCAAGCTGTGACCTGATTCCCAGTTTATCGTTATCAGGAGCTCTTGAGATCTAGTCATAACATTACAGACATACGCTTATAAGGTCACGTAGGCAATGACTGACTGAATGCTTCGTGACATTCGTTTATTACAGAAATTATGTTGATTTTAGCGCAGAATTTCAGACTTGTAACTGAGAGTGCTCAGACATGTAACTGAGAGTGCTCAGACTTGTAACTGAGAGTGCTCAGGGGTAGTTTGAAAAAATATGTCAGTTCAAACCCCTCCTTTACGTTCTGAAATAGTAGTTGAACACTATGAGCTAGAACTATTTACGTATCTCGAGCTGCATTATTGTTCTCCGCTTTGGAAGGTGTGAGTTCAGTTCGGGCGAGCACAATCATGAGACTTGTAAACTTTATCTGTAAGATTAACAATCTCGCTAGTGCCATACTGCCCTACTAAGCGCAAAAGCGGTATCTCAAAAAAAACCGAAAAGTTGATTTAAATGCCATCGGATAGCTTTAAAAAATACGCATCTAATGAACTAAGCCTTTTAGCGGTATCTTGTTTAGAACATACAAAAAAAACCTTAAGAAAGATTTCCCTATCTCAGTTTTACCATAAATCACTAAGGGTATTAGAGGTATATCAATATTACGTAGGCAAACGGCCGTATATTTGAATACCGCCAAATCTCTTAAAAAAGAACAGCAACTTTTCTAGGCCGATAAGCGGCAAATATGAATAACGCGTGAAGTACTGACTTACGGAATAAAAAAAGAAAAAAAAAAGAAAAAAGCTATGTATCCAGAATATATCAGAGGATCAGCGAAAAATTATAAATAAAAGCTTCTGGGATTTAAGTGACAAAGAGAGGAAGGCTTATATGCTGTATCACACTTCAGCAAATTCTGTGAAACATAGGACAGTAATAAGACCTGAATCAGAGGACTACAGAAAAAAAATAAGCTACATTTATTCACTTAAAGACGACATCGGTACAACGTACGCAGTATGTAAAACTTTCTTTTTGACAACTTTGGGCTACAAACCACCTAATGAAAAACCTTTACAGACTGCTTTGGCCAATTCCAAGGACACGGTTGCACCGCCAGTAGACAAGAGACTGGGAGCTACTCCTCACAATAAAATTGACTCAAATCCTATTAAGGAACACATAATGAGCTTCGAACCTAGCATTTCTCATTACAGGCGTGAACACGCCCCCAATCGTTTATACTTACCCAGTGATTTGATAATCAATGTGATGCACAAAGACTATTTAGAAAAAAATCCCTCTCACAACGTATCTTATGACAAATACCGAGAAGTGATCGCGGAATTAAATATTTCTTTTGTAAAACTTGGTCACGAGGAGTGTGAGGACTGTGAAGAATTCCGCCTGCACGATAACACACATACTAAAGAAAATCTTCAAGAAGACTGTTTAGGTTGCACAAAGTGGGCAAGTCATAATGAACGGGCAAACATGTCAAGAGAGCAATATAAATTGGACAGTGAGCTTAATGAAACTGATACTGTTGTATATTCTGCCGACTTACAAAAAGTTATCATGCTGCCCAGGATAGATATGTTCAAAACTACTATTTTTACCCATAGGATAGTGGTTTACAACGAAAGTTTCGTGCCGACTGGTCAAGGCCGAAAAGGTTTGAGTGTTTTTCCTGTACTATGGTATGAAGGGTTGCTTGGACGCTCCAAAGCCGAAATGGCTATCGAAAATGGCTGCCGAAACGGCATGGTAGTAGCCATTTTCATCGAGATAAAAAGAAGATCATACTGTGGGTTGACAATTGTTCATCCCAGAACAAAAATTGGACTTTTTTTCTTTCTTAATTTACGTTGTGAATTCAAATGACATCAACGCCGACAAGATTGTGATAAAATATTTCGAACCAGGCCACACCTTTATGTCGGCCGACAGTTTCCACCATAGGGTGGAGTTGTCGATGAAACGCATGAAAAACAAAATTTATGATTTTTCTGATTTTTCTCAGGCAGTTAGTACTGCTGGAAAAAACGTAAAACCTAAAGAGATGACTCTACAAGATTTTTATGACTGGGAAGATTACACGACACAGTATAAACTGTCTCGAATTACACCGCGTCCATACATTAATGAAATGGTCGAAGTAGAAGTCAATAGAGGCAGTTTTGATTTGACATACATAACTGGACTCAATAAAGACCCTATCACTGCGAGCATAATCGGAAATAAAATTATGAAAACTAAAGTTTTGCCACAACCGAAGAAGAAAATTGCAGCGGAAGGCATTTCTAAAAGCAAAAAAGAAAATATTTTGAAATCTTTTCAAAATATTATACCTCAAAATAGAATGTCCTTTTGGTGAGAACTGCTTACTTTTGACTAGATTTTATTCATAGAATCCGTTTTTTCTTCAAATATTTTTTGATGCCGTTATAAATTTGATTAATAAAAGACTTTAAAAATTTATTTTGATTGTTTTTTTCCTTTAAAAAAATACATATTTTATTCGATAGAAAATTCATATTTTTTTGTATACATACATGTAGGAGAAGAGGTAACGAAAAAGCGGTAACTCAAATTTTAATTTTATAATTACTAAGCCGTGTAGCAGTATCTCATGAAAAAGGTATATCCACATACATTTTTGATATTTTAACTATTGTGGTAACAAATAGATCCAATATAATATATAAATTCTATTTAATAAGCAAAAAAGTCAATATATAAAGTAAAAAAAAACGATATTTACATATCTCCAATTATCTCGAAACTCGCTTTCATTGAGATACCGCTTTTGCGCTTAGTAGGGCAGCATAGCTGTCTAAAAGTATCTGGTTATGTAAATTGTCTGTGAAACCACTATCCACAATGGTCACAACCGAGTGTTTAAAGAGCATATGCAATTAAACTACAGATAGGTACCTGCCAATATCGAAGATCCTCGCAAATCGAAATAGTACCCGCAAGTCCTCTATCAAAATACTAATAGCTCCTTAAATTCAGTACGTCATAAAACCAGCCACTTAGGGCACGTCCTAACAAGCATCAGGGTTCCCTCTCGGGGAGGTCATCGTAAAAACCTAACGAAGTGGTTTGTTCTCTAGGGGCCGTTACCATGGAAACCACGTAATTTGGGGTGAGCAGACTAGTAGCTTGATGACTCCCTCGAGAGCCGACTGTTAAGGGAAGTGTTGCAGTCAGACGTACAAGATGATGCTGATGTCGGAGTTTGTGGAGCTGTTGGGTTTACCTACCAGATATTTAAAGCCTTCCACCTTGATTCTGCCATGATCTGATTGACCAGGATTGGACTCAATATTCCACGGTTTCCCCGACATAAATCCGTAATATGTCCATCACTGACTCCGTGGGAAATGTCATAACAAACCCAACCATGTTTTATTGCAAAATCACATTAAATGATATAATTTACAACAATATAAGTCATAAAACTAACAATCGACTAGTATAATAAAATGGTTCACGTACTTAGCACAAAAAACGCAATAAAACCGACTTCACAAAGGAAAGGTGACGATTTCAGAAAGTGTAACATTGCCTTACTTTTATAACCATATTTAAAAACAACCTGCAACCTTGTCATCTATAAAATAAGGTTGAAATACGCATAACAAAAATAATTAACTGCAAAGACGTTTATACCTTACCAAAAACCTTTTTGATCCATAAAACCGTATATGATTACATATATTTTACAGCTGTTTAATAAAATTCACCATTGTGAGGCACGTCGGGTGTACGGTTCGGTATGAATCGTAAAACGCGTAATTACTTAACATCTGTTACTACGGCAGGCGCTAACACATTATTTCTTACCATAGAAGATCCACTAGTATACCTCTCATACATTCTCACGCCTTCTTCCCATGGGGGTAGGTAGAAACTCAGACCAAATAAAAAACTAAGACAGCGCTGTGAAAAATACAGTGAAGCCATGCCAAAACTACACCTCGCTCTGTGCACACACGCTCACACGCACACATTTACAACCCATCTCAACCAAACAACACCCCACTAATTTCACATATGTTTACGAAACCGGCCTCACGTCACTGTTGACAGCGCTATGTCTTCGTTTTTTAATTGGTATGAGGGTAGAACCTACAGAACGCCACCTGCTACGATCCTTACATATAATATACTATTTTTCCTTCGTTTACGATATACGATTCTATCCATGTATGTATGAGCGTATCAAACTCTCATACATACATGGATAGAATAGAATAGAATACTCTATATTATGTATACCATGAAATTACAGATATAAATGTAGAAATTTTACATAGAGTGACACAATGGGCGGTTTTATCGCTAAAAGCGATCTTTGAAAGACAACCTTAATAGCTTGTTTAAAACAATCATTCTCCAATAAAGCGTAATTTTTATAATATTGAAAGGCAAACATGCGGCATGGTGGGCCATCGGAAGTTGATCCTTTATTTGTGTTTAAGTCACTTCCAGAAGGGGAAGAGCGATCTATTCTTTGCTGGAACTGAGGACCGAATGACACATCTTATTGTCTTCCGCTTCTCTTGGCGTTGTTGTTACAAGTGAACCTGATGGTGGGATGGCTCGGCTAAATACCAACTTGCCGCGCTTGACTCGGTGGAACGCAGAGCTAAGAGGCTCATTGGCGACGTAAATCTGGTGGATGCCAAGCTTCACAGTTTGGCCCATCGTCGCAAGGTTGCCTGCTTGTCGGTCTTCTATAGATTGTACTTCGGAGAGTGTGCTCAGGAACTCCACGACCTCATTCCACCGGCCCCCTTCTATTATCGGTCATCTAGGCGCACTTCAGGTTACCATCCCTTCCTGGTGGCTATCCCACCAACTCGCACTAAGCGTTTCCAAACTTCTTTTATAATGCGCACAGCAAAGGAATGGAACTCTCTGCCTGCGTCTGTGTTTCCGAACGCATATAACCCTAATCTCTTCAAAGTGAGAGTGAACAGGCTTCTTCTGGGTAAGCTCGCTCCATCGTCGACTTTGTTTCTGTCGCCTCTGGCATAGACTAAAGTCAAGAGCAAACCCATCACAAATAAAAAAAAAAAAAAAAACCTTCTCTGTCTGCTGACGACGCGACGCCGCCGTGGGACTGCGGCGCATCGCAAACAACTTTGTTTATTTTACAGTCAGCAATGAAATCACGAATCAAAGAGTCGCGAAGAGTTTTCTTGTTTAGAACATTATGTAAACAAAGGACCTAATGAAATATATCCAATATCGAGATGAACAAGCAGCCAGGCGCGCTTTGCAAGACAATGATAAGACAAATGGAACGAGGGGTGGAAACTGGAATGTATTAAAAACTTTGGTTCTTTTAAAATTTACTTAATTAATATTCCCATTAATGCCCATTTTTCGGGAAAAAAGAAACTTCAAACGATCTAAATAATAACTAAATTATCATTTTACAAAATTCAACCAAAATGATCACCATGAAAATGTGTCTAACGAGCCGTAATTGCGCGCCATTATCATTAATTAAGCTCCGTCTAAATAAGAATATACCGCAATTAACGACCTCCCAAATTAATAGCGCGAAAAAATATAAAATTAATCCACGTTTCGTGTATTGTAGCTCTGGCCTCCGACCTCCACCCTCTGCAGGGCTTAATTATAGTATAAAAATGCAAATGCCTTCAGAGTCTGCCTACCCCGGGGCCATGGCGATGCAATTTAAAAAAGTCGGTATCAAAAAATAAGAATATTCTCTTCCCTTGATTTTAATAAAATCGCGATTCTCAATTTTGTAGCGGAATACAGATTTCCGATTTGGAGATACTTCGCGAGGAAAATTGAAAATGTTCTGTTTGTTGGGATTGTAGCTGCCTAGTACGTTCCTAGTGTTGAGCGATTGTGTGGATGACGACACACAATCACACGACAACCTACCTTACTAATCGTTAACTTAAATTGTGTGGATGACGACACACAATCACACGACAACCTACCTTACTAATCGTTAACTTAAATTGTGTGGATGACGACACACAATCACACGACAACCTACCTTACTAATCGTTAACTTAAATTGTGTGGATGATAAATGATAAATGATAAATGATTTTATTTCTGTAAGTAGGTTTTTACAAACACTTTTACACGTCAAAACGTATTTTTTTAAACTAGATGAGGCCGGCGTTTCCTATCTGACTACTCTGAGAAGAAAGGCCGAAACAAACTCAGAGGTCACAGTCTCTTTTAAAGTCCAGACATAATCTTGGTCAGATCATGTGAAGACCATGTCGATTGGTGTCTGAAATGGTCTTTTGATGAAAGAACCACACAGATTGAGTGGACCTGTCCAGTCAGTGCACGCATTTGTCAGTCGTTGTGCAGCTCAACTCATAACTAAAGGAGCAAAGAAAGGACATTTGGCTAGGCCGCAAAAAATACTCAAAACTGCCAGACCATATTAAAAACTAACTGAGAATAAAACAAAATTAAACAATGATCCACATAGTCTTCACATTTACAATAATTAAAACAATATAATACTACACAGAGTAAATATTCATGTCATTGCATAAATAAAATTCATCAATGTCAATGTGTATATTCGGACATAATCTTGGTCAGATCATTTGAGGACCATGTAGGTTTGTGTCCGAAATGGTCTTTTGAGGAAAGACCACACAGATTTGAGTGGACCTGTCCAGTCAGTGCACGCATTTGTCAGTTGTCATGCAGCTCAACTCAAAACTTAAGGAGCTCAATGATTTGACGAACAATACCAAAGAAAAGACATTTGGGTAGGCCGCATAAAGTACTCAAACTGCCAGACCATCATTAAAAGTAAGAGACAAAAAAAAACAAACAATGACCCACATAGTCCTCACATTCCTAATAATTAAAATAATATAATATAATACTATACAAAGTAAATATTCATGTCATTGTTTATATAGAATGTTATATAGAATAAGAAAATATAAATAGCTAGCAAAATAAAAAGAGTAAAAAAAACAACATTCACTGTAAGTTTATTGGAGCAGCTCAATCCCAAGCCTTTTTGTCCTCAATATAATCTTTAACAGTATAAAAGGCTTTTAGGCACAGTTTCTGTTTTATAAACATTTGAATTTATTAAGGCTTAGTTCTTGAATGTGGCTAGGAAGTTTATTATAAAAACGTATACATTGGCATCTAAACGAGCTGCCTATTTTTTTGAGCCTGGTTGTAGGAACAACAAATTTGTGTTTGTTCCTAGTATTTACATTATGGATATCACTGTACTTTTTAAACAAATTGATATTTTTATGTGCGTACAAAAGATTTTCATAAATATACTGAGAAGCTACAGTCATTATATTAATCTCTTTAAATTTTTCTCTGAGGGAGTATCTGGGACTTAATTTATAAATTGAACGGATTGCCCTTTTTTGATGACGACACACAATCACACGACAACCTACCTACTAATCAATAACTTAAATTGACCAGCACCCTATGAATTTCATATGTTCAAAAAATGTGTCTGGTTAACAACGACAATAAGGCAATGAACGTGAGGGACCTGTCAAAATGAAAGCCATTGCGATCAATTGGCATTTTATGTGTGTTACGCCATTACTGAAATGTTCTGCCATGCCTTGGTAAGAAGTGTAAAAACTTGACAGAAGCACAACAGACAGCATCAGCTGTCACCGATTAATTACTTTAATCTCCACATCTTAACTAACATTTAAGATTGATTTAGATCTGATGATAAGTACGTCACCCGCGATCACTCGACTCGTTTGTGGTCCGTGGAGTCGTAATAGGTGTTATCACCATCACGCTAATATAGTCGTGAGAATGATTTTGACTTTGGCGGACGCGTCAGTGAGTCTCCAAAATATTTCAATAAACATGTTTTGCACAAAACTTTGGTTTAAGGAGGTAAGATACTTGTTACATATTCGCATAGTACCTTAATGGCTGATTGATGTTTTTAAATCCTTCGGCTACAGCCTTCGTAATTTACCTACTATGGTGTTATCAATCTTAATTGATAACATTGATTAATCACACACACAACACACATATAACACTGATTATTTTTCTTGATTTTTCTGGTTGTTTCTTTTTACCCGACTGCCTCGGGAGGGTAATGTTTTTCGAGAGTGTGTATGTATGTATGTATGTATGTATGTATGTATGTATGTATGTATGTATGTATGTATGTATGTATGTATGTATGTATGTATGTATGTATGTATGTATGTATGTATGTATATTTCTTTGGCACGCTCTGTAGCCTAAACGGCTTGATGGATTTTAACATATGAGGTGTCTTTAGATTCGTCTTAATTGTGGGAGTGACATAGGCTGTATAATATTTATAAATTGCATCTGCAAATACAAAAAAAAAGGAGGGGAAGTTTTTTTTAAATGAATTGCAACAATATTGGTATGAAATAAAAGCTAGAACTTAATGAGTAATTTTCAAATATATATATTAATAAAACTAAAAAGCTTGAAATAAAATAAATTATTTAAAAAAAAAAAAAACCCGACTGCAAAAACACACTTTTCAGTTAAAAATTACTCATTAACAGTGATAGGAATAGGTAGTGCCTATTTGCCTAAACTTCGAAGAACAGAGACAAGAAACGGAGACTTCCTTAGGACTAACTTTTTTTCCGAGACATCTGTCCCGAAATTTCGAGACAACACATAAATACATTTAAAAAAAATGTTATTTGGAATAAGTAATTCGTCTATATTTACCTAAAGTTTGCGACTAGATATATCATAATAAAAAACATACACAACCATAAAATTTTCTGAATTTTTTTTTGGAGAACATTTTGTAAATGACTTGTTGATCGTAATACACAATGAATCACAATGTTTGAATAAGAAGCAGTACACGTTTCGAAGTAAATATTTTCTTTCTAGCTCACTCTCGGCTACGTTTAATGAAATTTCTAAAGTTCAAGTGTAAAAAAGGCATTATATGTAACACATAATATGATTTAAAAGAGTGTCCATGGAGTTTCTTGCACGTTCTTCTCCATAGAGACCTACTCTTTGGAACGTGCAATTTAGCTTCACTTTTCTTGGACTGACCGACATTTGACTATTCAAAAGTGCCCGTAAATGGTCTATTTGAAATAAATGCTTTGATTTTGATTTTATCGGTATTTAAAATAAATAAATAATTCATTTATTTGCCAGAATGTAGGTGTACAAAGTGGAATGATCTTAATATTAATGAGGTCCCTTTACATTCTACCGTTATACATAATGTGCAAATATTTAGTTACAAATGAAAATACAAATACCTTTTTTTCTTTCATCTTAATGAAATATATTTCTGAAGTATATTTAAAAATGTGCATGATATTAAAATAATTGCATAATAATGGTATCACATTATCACATTTTACGGCAGCGCGTTTCGTTATCTATTCTTAGAAATTACAAAAGGTAACCGCCATGGTCGCATACCTGTGCGGCGCGGGGAGGGTCTACATACCCTACTCCTACTCCTTACCGCCCCGCGTGCGCGCAGGTTACCTTCACTTCAATCCTGTACTTCGGTTTGTTAAGTGCGCATCTTCCTGTATTGTTTTTGTGAATATTGTTTTTCACCCTCGCTCGTTTTTTGGTTCATTGGATCTTCTTAATACGACTACTTTGGCTTGAATTTATGGATTACGATTTGCTGCAATAACATTGTTCCTGTCTGTCTACATCAAATAATACGGTAAGTCAACATTTATTACTTTTTAATGTTTTGGCTAAAGTTATTTATTTTATTTCTTGTAGGGAAACAAACAGTAAGTTAGATATAAAGAAGAACATTAATGTTTATATTATTTTATCTTAAACTAGCAATTTGACAGTCTAGATTGATATGCAATTGTATGAACTTGATATTTTTTAGTGGAGTTTTTAAGATAATTATTGTGTATGAAACGTAGTTAAAGAAAAAAAACATACGCATTTAACTTTTGGTTCAAATATAAAAGTGAACTTCAATACTACCAAGCATAGTAATGTTATATCTTTGGTGTCATAAAGAATTGCTAAGGTGGACGAATTCTATCAAAATATATTATTTTTCTGGCCGGTTCTTTTAATATTTGAACCAAAAAGGAATATGTCTTTTGCGCATTGACTAAAATGCGAAAAAAAAATTTCAATAACAATGATGTTACGCGTGTTCATATTATCTAACCGTTTTTCTTTATTAGAGCGTAAAATGAAAGAATAAAATCTTTAAATCGATGCACCTAGCTGGAATGCGCGCACCTCTCCCGCTTTCCTTTCCACCTCCCTGTATCTATAAAGGTTCGTTATTCCTTTTGAGGCATGGAAAACTTAAAATTTTATTTTATTTTAGGTACTTGCCATCGTTCATCTTTTTGGAGACCAGTAAGATTGGAGATGGTGAACAAGCCTAAGAAAGCAACAGTACAAAGTTGGATTGGACTTCATCCTGAATTATATTACGACCCGGCCAGTAATTTGATTTACTGTTCTAAGTGCGAGAGCAGTATAACAGCTAAACTTAGTAGTGTCAAGAGGCACGTTAAAGGTCCGAAACACAAAGGGACAAGTAAAAAACCAAATGAAGAATTTTATTTGGACCTTTGGAGTACAATTTCTCATATTATGTAATATACCTTGGATTCAAGTAAACAACCCCGCTTTCAAAAAATTCTTCCATAAATATATTTGCTGCAATTGTACAAATCGACAAAAGCTTCCTGAGCAATCATTGCTGAGAAAAGTTTATTTAGATAAGATTTTTAAAACTAAAATTGACTCGATTTATGAACAAATTGCAAACCAAAAGCTGTGGGTATCTTTAGACGAGACAACTGATTTTTTTAGGTAGATACATGGTACATTTACTTGTAAAACCTTTAAATGCGATCACACAAAAACCATTTTTAGTTGCTTGCAAAGTACTAGAAATTGTTAATGGGAGCACAATTGCCCAATTTGTAATAGACTGCTTTGAAAATATGTGGTGCGATTTGTATGAATCCAAAGTAGGAGACGTTGCTGTATTATGCACTGATAGTGTAGCATATATGCTAAAAGCGGGACGTGTGCTGAAAAATTATTTGCCCAACATGATACACGTCACTTGCTTAGCACATGCACTGAATCTCGTGGCAGAAAAAATACGATACGAATACTCAGATGTAGATGAATTAATTTCAAACGTAAAAAAAATATTTTTAAAATCACCTAATAGAGTGCGCTTGTTAAAAAACACCTTTCCCCACATGCCGCTTCCTCCAGAACCCGTTATTACAAGATGGGGTACTTGGTTGGAGGCAGTGTCATATTATGCAAAATATTATGATCAAATTAAAACAATTGTAAATCTTTTAAGAAGTTCCGACGCGCTATCTATTAGGTGTGCCAAAATTTTTCTTCAAAAGGAAAACTTGAAATCGGACTACATTGAGGAATATTTTAAAGATATACAAATTGGATTAAAGAAATTACAAAAATCGAATTTAACTCTAACGGAATCTTTTGAAATATTTGATCACGTGAGAACTGTGCTTAGCTGGTGTTCATCTCAGCTTATAAAAAATAAACTCGTAAATGTCATGGACAGAAATCCCGGTTTAGATAAAATTAGAGACATATGTGAAGCGATAACAGCAGGAAAGGATGAGCGATCATACTATATGTACGCGCCTTTAACCTCAGTTGATGTTGAAAGGTCATTTTCAACGTATAAATGGATTCTTAACATAAAAAGAAATCGCCTGACAGTTGAAAATATAGAAAAAACTATGATTGTGTATTTTAACTTAGATGACTCATCTGACAAAGAAAATTTCGGTTCTGATACTGAACTTGACGAATCGAATCACGATGATTAAATTAAAATCGTTCTTTATTTTTTATGGTATTTGTAACACAAATAAAGATTTTCAAATTGTTAGCAATTTTTGATGCATCAAGTTCTTTATCAAAACCGAACAGTTAGTAGTTCAGTATTAAAACTCATTGTCCTAAATGCTTCAAATATTAATGTGTAAACTTCAAAGGTTAATTTGTACTTTGATTTGAGTAAAAATTGCATCCCTCAACGTCAGTAAAATAAATATGACATAGATATTTAAAGATAGATAAACATAAATTTGTTTCTTAAATCTTTCCTTCTGTACATTTTGTTTCATGGTTTCCAATTACGTCATATTTTAAAATAATATAAATATACATATATTTGTTACAACAATATTCTATGTGTTTTATTTTTCCTTTAGAGCCCATTAATTATTTAATGAACCTAGAGCGATATCGACCGGCGATTTTTGAGCATTTTTTCTTTCGTTTTTTTTTTGCATAGAAATCTCCAAAAATCGCCAGACAATATCGGTGGTGTGAAAGGACCCTTACGTTTTTTTTTTAACTAGTTAATGCCCGCGGCTTTTCCCGCGTGTACTATTGTTTTTGTATCCCATGGGAACTATACTTTTTTTTTAATAGGAAGTAGCATATGTGCTATTCCACACCTTAATCTATATCACTACCAAAATCAGCATTTTCAGTGGCATTGAGTAATGGACATCCATACAAACTATCACATTTATAGACAAACTTTAGATAAATATAGACGAATTACTTATTCCAAATAACACATTTTTTTAAATGTATTTAAGTGTTGTCTCGAAATTTCGAGACAGATGTGCCGGAAATAATTTAGTCCTAAGGAAGTCTCCGTTTCTTGTCTCTGTTCTTCGAAGTTTAGGCTAATAGGCACTACCTATTCCTATCACTGCTCATTAAGTACTAGCTTTTATTTCATACCAATATTGTTGCAATTAATTAAAAAAAAACTTCCCCTCCATTTATTTTTTCTTCATTACGTATAGATAGAAGGCACCAACAATTAAATAAGACTGAGCTGTCCACTGTTGTCTATCAACGATCGACGTACTCGTATGTCACTGTTTTCTGTTTTTTTTGATGTAGTTTTACATCTTTCAAAAGAGATGAGCCTATATCCAGCGACCAGCAGTATTGGAATAAACTCCCTGGTAGTTTTAGAAGTACAGAACAAGAATAAGGGATTGAGACCTATTACATATTATCACGCCTGTTCTCACCGAAAGTTAGGCATTAGGATAGGAGACAATAGATTGTCCGAATAAAGCTGCACTTCGTTCGGAACCAATCTCTGCATTTTCTGCAGGCGTAGTACCTATCGCCAGGTAGTAAGCACAGGCCAACATCGAAATTTTCGAAAATAATTCCGTTCGACGTGTCATACACGACAGCAGTCGTCGCGTCCGGCCCTGGTTCAGGCCATGGTACGGAGCGAGAGGGCATGGGCAGCCGTAACCTCTTTCTGCGAAGCAGTAATGCGGGACGGTTGAGGGAAAGGCAAATTTCGCGCCCTCTCGCCCCTAGCCGCCGCAGGAGACGACCTGGGCGTCGGGAATCCCGGGCGGATTTCCGGCCACCGTAGGCGCGGGCTTGCGGACGGTGAGCAATGGGTAGCTCACCGTCCCGTAAGGACCAGGCCCGGGTCGACGGCGCGTTGTGTTCCACGCGCGCCTCATAGAGATGTCGAGTAAGAGTCTGAGACACCCTCCCGCGCCGCCCAGAGCGGGAGAAGCTATTTGATACGTCCCACCCAAAAAAAAAAAAGCCGTGACGAAAAATTGTTGCTCTGGGTAGTCAAAGCAGTCAGAAAACTGATTCAAGCTACCACGCTTAGCCAGAAAAAATAAAATCATGGCAAGTGGCAAGACGATAATTACATAAAAATAAACTAACGCACAACTAACCAAATACTATCTGTTACACACTAGACTTTACTTTTGAAGCTACTTTACACCTAACAAAAGTCAGTCATGCACACAAGTTGGTCGACGGGACCTAACCATTTGGCCAGCGACAACGACAGCGCGATCTAGCGGTACACAGTAGGTCCATCTAGTGATCTTATTGTAAATAGTTTTGTGCTCTGGTGCTCCATCAATACCTAACTAGTAGTTAAAGGGCTGATCCACTTGGAGAAATCTAAAAGTGAGCAACTTACTGCATTTTGAGGAACTATTCTGCTCATGATGCCGAAGGTTCTCATCAGATCTCCACCAAATTTATATGGAACCAACTGCATCCCATAAGACGGAGATATCCAGTAGCCCCCTTTAAGCCTCTTTCTGGAGGAAGCACTTTTCCAATTAAAAATCCACGACAGCAAAAAAAATCTATGAAGTCGTAAAACCTATAAACCAAGTTTCGTCCAGATCGGTTGTTAATACGACCTTTAGAGAAATAGCAACAAACTGACAGAAGAAAGCAAATTTTGCCAGACTTGATGCAGAGACGCTTCGCTCGCTCGTCAATAAGAGTTACTTTGTTGACTTACGCAGGGAAGTCTGAGAAAAAGAGAATGTTGGTTAGAAGAGCGAGCAAAGCGAGCCCGAGAATGTTAGCACCCTACGTTTATATTTAGCACTAGCTGACCTGACAGACGCTGTGCTTTCCAAATTTCAATGACTCATACAAAAAAGGACATTATTTCTTTTCAATACCGTGATCCCTAGCCGCAGGCTAGTCGCCAGACGAAGCGAGGTCGGATCCAGGAAGGTATCGGTATATGGAGAAGGATGGGCAAGTAGCCAATGACCGGCCTCACTGGCTCCGACCGTCAAAAGTCTTGCGCGATCCATTATTTTATTATCCATTACGATGTAGAGATAGATAAAGTCATCGCAGCTACGGAACCCTTCATCGTGCGTGGTCTGACATGCACTTGTTTGGTTTTTGGAGTTCCGTAATCAACAAGGAACCCGTGGCCTTCAAAACATAGTACCACATTTTTAAAATTGCATTTTCTCCTAAACTATAGAAGTCAGAATTTTGACATAAAACAAGTTTTATAGCAAATTTCATCAACTTTCTTTGAAGTTTATTATACATTAGTAACGTATTTAACTCAAAAAAATATACAAACCCAAAAATAGCTATTTATAACTTATTGGCAAAAAACTTAAACAATATTTATAAGTATGTTATACGCTTTATTTACATTTGAATAACTGGTCTTTCCTCCTCAGGCTCCAATTACAGCTTAGAGCCAGTTTGGCATACTGAAGACGAGGTTTCGGAGGCGATGTTGGGGAATATACTCTCATTCTTCCATCATCCTGTTTTTAAGGCCCTGAGGGTGATACGAGGTGGTCTGCGGCTTCTGACCAGCCTCCCGAGCTCATTTCAGGCGTGCTCGATCGGGTGGAGATCAGAACTTCTTGGTAGCCAAGCCATCACATTGATACCAACCTCCTGAATGTATTCTTGTACGACCCTGCAATAGGGCTGAAATATGGCCCTGCATACTTACATTACGGATCTCTTGAGCATATCTTTCCCCAGTCAGGGTGCCATTTTCTTTGCCACTAGCTCTGTGTGACCTTCTATAGATATGCCAGCCCAAACGTGTACAGAGCCTCCAGCGTATCGGACTCTTTCTGTGAAGCAGGTTTGAGTGTATCACTCACCAGGTCGCCTGTACACTCTTCGCCTTCCATCGGAAGTGAATAGTGAGATTTGAGACTCATCAGTGGAAAAATCTTGCCCATTCTCCTTCACTCCACTGTATGTGTTCGTACGGGCGTAGAGTAGTCTTACTGCTCCATGCCCTCACTCGTAATGTAATCGTCTAAAATCTCTTGGGGTCTGAAGATGCTGTTGCTGGACTTATACGGGGCGAGCCTTTTGCCATCAACCGGGCACAAATTCGTATTCATTCTGGTCTGCTACTGAGAAATTCCGGAAGGCAAAACCCAATAACACTGCGCGACACTGGGAACCGAACCTCGACCTCATTGCACACAAAAAAAATATCTTGAAGTCTCCTTTTACGTCCCAGAACCAAAAAGTGATGGAACTCTCTGTTCGACAGGCATAGGCAGGGCTCGGTCATATCTGTAACTCAGTAACTCAGTAACCACTAGTCCGTCACCACAAGGCCACATCGTGCCTCGTATCCTATCAGTTTACATTGCTCGTGTGTTTGTGTTGGTGCTCTGTTTACTATTGTGACGATGCGCATGCGCAGCGCTCGGCGCGCCACGCTGTCTCTGCGTGGAGGCGCCACTGGTGCCGCCCGTGTTTCACTCGCGGAGTTATAAATATGCTGAAATAAAGTGGAGTTTTTGCAGACTATTCGAACGATAGAAACTGGATTGAGTTAGTTATGACACAAATGTGATGACACAAATGCGGCAGCGGCCGGCGAATGCTTTTTCCAAGTTGGTCGCAGGTACTTGGCTATTTATTATAATTAGTAGCGCAAGGTTCGTTCGTCGCATGCAAATTTGATTCCAGTTCACAATTTGTGAGTTTGCCATGGATAGATTATAAACTATCGGAAAATAATGCGTTAAATTGCAAATGGTTTGTTGCAGTTCACAACTTTTCGATCGTTCATAATCTCGCTAGATAGATTATAACGATGTTCTTAATCATGCGGTGACATATACAATAACAAACAAACATACAACATAGTCACCGTTTCGCCCTACGCTTGGTAGACGTAGCTATTGGTGATCCCAGAGTACAGATCTAATACAGGTAATTGATTTATGATTTATTTATATAGGCTGTGTGAAAGATGATGTACCTAGAAAGGGAGTGCCGAGATGAAGACTAATAGCTGGCAGTATCATCACAACGATAATGTTTTCCCATTGTTTGTCTTATCTGTTTTAGTATATTCGTGTATTTATGTGTATTTATTAGGTCTTATATTTACGTTTAATTAGGTATATCTATTATATTTAATGTTTTTAAAACGTATATGTATGTATATCCTTATATTTAAATAAATATTTAGTCCATCATTTACGTTATTGCACCTACCACTGTTTGTCTCTGCATCGTCCAAAGGTTGACTGGTAGAAAATGCCTACGGCATTAAGTCCGCCTGTGTACATTTCTGTGCTTAAAGTATTAAATACATAAATAAATAAATAATAAAGAAGTATGTAAGAAAATACATGTTACGATCCAAAATATGCCTGTCGCGGGCGCGACAGGCATATTTCTGCATGTCGCGACCGCGATATCGTCCCAATTTGTAAGAGCCTTTAACCCGTTTTTTTTTCATAATTATAGTTCTCGCATGTATCTAAATTATAGGAAAGCACGGCTCTTATAATCACCGTACTTGTTGTACATTATACAAAAGCAAATACGTGTATATATCATTTTAAAATGGCATGTAAAATTGTGTTTATAAATATATAATAACTATAATTTTTTTTTTATTACTACGCTATAGGTTCTCCCTTTTTGTAGACAGGAAGATGACGCTTTATTATACATATCATTCACTAATGATCTAATGAAATTCAATAAACTTTTACCGAACATACAACTTGTAGTATTTGCGGATGACACAAATGCTCTAATTGCAGCTAACGACACCCAAGACCTTGACTATTATTTTCTTGGTTTAATGCGAATATGCTATAATAAAAACGACTAAAACCAACATTATGTTATTTAAAAGTTCTGCATGTAACAAGGATATGGACATTGAACTAGACAAAATTAAAATTGAGCTTGTCAGGGAAGTCAAGTTTTTAGGAATTCATATTGATGAATTATTAAAGTGGAAGAAAGAATTAGCAGCATTGGATCATCTATATAATCTGCTATTGCTATGCCTGAAGAACTCTTATAGGGTCATCCCTATAAGAGTTCGTAAGGCGAGCAAAAACATTTAAAAATGGTACACTATGCGCTGATTGAGACCAAACTGAAGTACCTATAGCACATAGTTTTGGGAAAACGGCTGCTATTACAACTGGGATTGGGCATTCATTCTCCAAACAGAGCGATCCGAACCATTGTCCACATTTCTCAACGAGACACCTGTCGACCATGTTTTAAAGAACTTGGTATCCTCACAGTAGGCACCTAGCCTTTACGTAGTAGTACTGTTTAATATTTAAAAAATATATATAATCTGCAAAACAGACGAGGATAGGCTGGTTAGAGAAAAAACGCGTAGAAAATACTTTGGAAACAAAATCATACCGGCTTTTGGAATGGTTAAACATAGACAACAGTATCAGGCAGTTAAAATATGTATTTAATAAATAACCGCTTAAGTTTATAAGCATACTGTACACAGGCTCATTCAAGGCAAGGCTCAAGGCATTCTTGTTGGAAAGATGTCTCTACTCATTAGATGATTTGTAATAGTCTTATTGCTTTTAAAACTGATATGTCATTATTTGTTTATGGTGTTATATTATGTTCAATTGCGTTGACTTTCAAATCTTTATTTACATAACCAAATTACAAGATGAATATTTACATTAACTAAATTAAATTAAAAATTAGTTGACTTTTAATTTTTGATTTCAGACTTCGTTTAAATTGCTGTTAATTTACTAACATATGGTTTTATAATTTATGTTTGCATGGTATTCCACATTGTTTTTAAAAATCTAAATAACATATTTTATTTTAAATTGCATGTATTCTTATATATTTGTACACCTAATACTGATCTATTAACTGTTTACTTTCATAAATTTAAAAGACGAATATACAATATTGATGCTACTAACTATTTACACTAGGTAGACACTAAATTAAATTACTAACTTTATATACAAATAACAAAAAACAAAAGGACACTTAAGCGTCAAAGTATTCGTCCGCATCGCTGTCATCCGGCAACGTGCCCAGAAGATTGGCAGCATTGCCACGTTGAATGGCAATGCTAATTCTTTGGCCAAAGAACGAGCCAGCCCTCTGGTCACGTGAAGTGTCGATCAATCGGCGAGAAATTTCTTTAAAAAGGAGACGCGCACTCGGGCCCCATGACCCGAGCGTTTCGACCCCAAATGGCTCAAAACTGTAGTTTCCTATAAGGTTGCAGTATTTGCACCGCTTGAGGGCCTCAGCAGCCGCGGCAGCGGCGCCAGCACAGCCAGCCGTGCTTGGAACATGAGATGCCGCAAGGATGTCGACACAGGTTGAGTCCTACACCCAGAGGCCTACCCACCTTCCAAGGCAACAACGTCATACCATCTGGTCTCTTCCCATCATCACGTACCAATCCATTTGGTTCTAATACCGCTGGTACGCCGGCGGTGACAAGGGCTCGACGAATAATATCGTTGATGCTGCCGTGCCGTGCTATGCGACCTGCGCTCCTGCAGCAAGACAGGCCATGATGTCCAAGACTGTCGACGGCTTCACCGCAGTGACACCGATGCGGAGCAACACAAGGTGCGCCCAAGCGGAGACACGTAGCGAGCCGAAACGATGAGTCATCCATCATAGTGCCTATGGTAGATGACGGGAGCGTTTGAAGCCACAAGCCTGACTCCCACTCTCCCACAGCCAGCAGACGAGCACGCTCAGCAGTATTAAGTGATGTATTTATCAGGGTATTCCGTATAACACTGCAGAGCGGCACGTCCCACCGTCTCTGGGAGGTTGGGTTGTCTGGCAAATCCATATTGGGACAAGCCATTTTCCAAGCGTTCAACGCGTCGGTAAACCACGGTACCTCAAAATCAACCAGTGAGAAAGATAAAATGTTCCTGGTTAATTTATCAGTACCCCACGGTAAGTTTACCGGTCTTCATCTCCTCGGTCCACACCGAGGAGATGAAGACCGGTAAACTTACCGAAAACTTACTTGAAATTTTGCGGACGCCGAGACCACTCAGGTGAATGAGTAGTGTGGCTTGCTGCCACGCTCGGTCGTCCAGAGCCACATTAAGGATCGAAGTTAGTGTGTTTCTAATAATTTGGTCTACTTTTCTAAAAGTTGTGGATGCTTCCATAGATGCGAGGAGCGAAGGCTAAATGTAAATTTTGGTCCAAAGCAACAGTATCGAATAAGTGTGAAAGCCGAATGAATGTTAATTTTGAAAAGTCTTTCCGAGACATCAATTAAGTTTTGTATTTTCTCCTCAATGAACGTTGGACAGGATTCGTCAAAAATTGGGGGAGGTGAAGAGAATTTATTTCCGTAATTTTGATATTTGGTGTTAATGTGTTAAATTTTGTTGTGTTAGTCTGTCTGTCAGTGGTTTGGGGAATATAAATTTCACATTTTGAAAGGTTAAGGTCTAGGCCAATGGAACTAAATTTTTCTTTTAAAAGTTAAATCTTTAAAGACTGTGTCTACATCACCTCCTAGGGTTCCGTCATCCAAATACCATACGTTGAATTCAGAATTTAGCTGTCGAATAATTGGATTTATTTCCAAACTAAAAATGACTGGCCCAAGAGGGTCACCCTGTTGACATTCAAAGGCTGATCTCAAAAGGCGGTCTTTATAAAGTAATTTAGAGGGGTGCCTGTAATATTCATAGAGAAAACTGTAAATTTTGGGTATTTGTTTTTGAACTTCTGTCAACAAGGTGTCAATGTTAACGGAGTTAAAAGCATTCTTAATGTCAACCTTAAGGATGACCTCACCTTTACAGGTAAGTGAGGTAAGTGGATAAAGCGTGTACCGCAGCCTCACAGCCCCCTTGAGATCTGAAGCCCAGCTGTAGGGGCTGGAATTTGCTGGCCAATGTTTCGCTGTAAAAAGCACAAAAAATTTTGGCTGCGATACGGCGGTAAGTGGAACCTACGGCAATGGGACGAATTCCGCTATCCTTCTTGCGTAGGGCACATAGATTTGCCCCATACAAGATATCAATGACGGCTTCGTTCACATTGCCGGAGATCATGAGATTAATGAGGGCCGTCAGCTCCTTCACAAGAGACTCACCAGCCTCCCTGGCGCCTGAACACATTAGGTCCTTCAAATGTTGAGGTGGCAAGCCGTCGAGGCCACCGGCGGAGCCACTTCGAAAGGAGCTCAAGTAAGTTGGTATCCGGATCGGGTGAGTCAGGGAAGGAGAGGTCATCTGCCGGGTTGGGGTGTTTGCTCTCCAGAGCTGTGAGTGTCTCTGGAGAGTACGGCGCAACCACATCGCTGCTAAAGATGATCCTAGCTGCACCTCTGATATCACCCTCGGCTAGTTTAGACTCCACATGGTGCAATAAACCTCTTTGAAAAATAAAAATAAAACAAAAAAAAAAAACTAAAACTCTTTTAAACCTAATACTTATGTTTCGTGCTGTATTATATTCAATCGCAGTGTGAGTTGTACTGAATAAATAAATTGAATTTGAATTTATGCTTTTCAGGAGCTTTTTACGAAACCCACAGGTTACGGATAGGCCACTCAAATGCGTTACCAGCCAGCACACAAGGAGAGATCAATGAAATCAATTTATCGTAGCTTCTATCAGACACCGTCACCCATCACTATTGATCATTTATGTACCCTTAGTACCTGCCGATACCGAGTGTAGTAGTATCTTAGTATCTGACAGTTATCTGACACATAACAGAGAATACACTACGATTACTTGTTCGGTAACTAATTGTAGAAATAAATACTTGAAACACCCGGAAGGAGTATCTGTCTGTAGAGCATCTAGAAAATATGTACGAGAAACGAACCTGTTACGTGGTCAGTAGTCAATCGTTGAACAATTGCGCAAATCTAATGAAATACTGAGCATCTTTACACAAAAATAAAAGATTATCCAAACCTAAAATAATCTTTTCTCGAACTTTCTGGAAACATTTAATTTGAGTCGCGAAACAAAGGAGCGTCGCTAAAAATACAGCAGTTATTCAGTAATGTGCGAATAATGGCAATGAACTGACATCAGTCGCCGAGCACCGAGCTCTGAACAGAGAGCTAGCAGGGCCGCGGCATGACATCATCGCCTAATACAACCGACATTTATTTTTTGTTAGAGCGTAATGGAAAAGTATGCATTCGTTCAATACAGGTGGCGAAAGAGATTGGTCCATTTTTTTAAACGCTTTTTCATTCGTAAATTTCAATGAGTGACGTCATTGTGGCCTGCATGACTTGTAATAATCCTGGAAGTACATAATCAGCACGATGAAGGCTCCTACATACTGGCGCGACGTGTCGCGCGACGCGACGCGACACAAAGACACCGCGTGTAGCGCTACAAGCGGTGCCTTTGTGTCGCGACGCGTCGCACGACAATTCGCGCCAGTATGTAGGAGCCTTAACGCGTTGCGCCGACCCCAAATAACATGGGACAAGGGCACGAAAATGATGACATAATCAGCACGATTCAGAACTGTTCGATAACGAAGTGAATCCGCTGTGCCTATATGACTTGTTTTTCCTGCGATATGACGTTAATTTCGATTTAACATCGTGTTTAAATGAATAAAACGTCTATCGTTATTATAGGATTCAGAACATTTGTGATGCTATCAAGGTACGACAGATCTCAGCCATCGAGGTGCTCACCATCTGCCTAACCTAACCTTTTCCAAACTATGTTGGGCTCGGTCCAGTCTAACCGGATGAAAACAAAAAAAAAACCTGTAAAAAATGCAACAAATCATCTCTTCCACTCTCTTTTCTTATTATCCAACTAATAAGCTGAACTATAATTATGAACTGGCATACATTACAGAGAAACATAAATAATGCATAGATACGTGATCCGGACTGGTGTCGCCAGTCTAAGAACGGGAGGGTTCAACAGTGGACCATTAAACAGGTCCCAGCGGAGCCACACCCACGCATCGAGAGGGGCAGGTACGGGGCCCCAATTATATGCCTCGTTTGTTGAGTGCTAGTGCAGCTTACTAGCACATGTACATTTTGGTAAGAAAATTAAGTGTTGCTTTACTTTGTGTCAAAGCAATTGTGTGGTCAAGACAAAAAAAATATTGTTGGCCAGGCAGACGTTAATCGTTAAAAACATTATATTTAAAAATACAGTGATAAGACTCCGATACTAAGAAAAAAGAACATTAGTTTTCACCTTTTTAAATATACTACCTACTGGATATCCGCTTAACAAAATAGGGACATTGTTTTAGTACCCAGAAACTTACTTAAACACAAACGAACGAAAACACCCAACTGTTAAAACTTAACGCCCGTGAAACTTACACAACATTTCCTTTTACACTAACTAATCCATCAAAGAAGAGCGGGAAAGTCATAAAAGAGGCAAGTCGCTGGCGCGAGTGACTCGCTAGTACCACCGCCCATTTCCTTGGCCACTTAGAGAGTTGAGAGGCAAGTAATACATTTACATCGAATGAACATCAGATGTTTTAGTTTACGGTTATAGCCGCTTGAGGCGAGTCGCCCGTAAACCGAATGCTCCTCGACAGCGTGCAGTGACGAGATGTATCTTATTGGTACTTCGTTTCCTATAAACAAACTTACCTTAAAACTATCTACTTTCAGTGATTTTGCAGAATCACACTTGATGCTTGCGCATCGGGAGTCCAAAACAAAATATAAGAAGTAGGTACATACTACATGCCCTTTAGTGGTCCAGCAAGTGAGCTATGTACCGCTTTCTAATTCAGTACGATGGGTCACTGAACAGGGAACATGAAAATAAAGGCTCGTGCAGACTGGCGCGACGACGCGGGCCAATATACAACTTTTGTTTTGTTAGGTTGTGGTATAGGTTCAATAGTGTGATGAAATTAAATGTTAATTTAGTAGTACACAATAAATTTATTAATAAAGTTACGACAATCCAACCTTCTCTATTCGCCCTTGGTGGTTACCGCAGCTCTTTTAACCAAGGTCGTAGGATGATCGAACGAAATTTGGTCATAAACCACCAAGGTCATCTCTGTCGGGACGGAAGTATATTATTAGTATCCTTCAATCAATCTGCCTATAAGCCTTTCCCCAACTATGTTGGGGTCAGCTTCCCGTCTAACCGGAGGCAGCTGAATACCATTTTACATGGAGCGACTGCCTACCTGACCTCCACAACCCAGTAACTCGGTAACACGATACCCCTTGGTAAGCCTGGTTGTCAGTCTTTCGGGCTTCTGACGACCCGTAACGACTGTCAAAGACCTGCGAATGACAGCCGGGACCAATGGCTTAACGTGATTTCCGAGGCACGGAGGAGTCTCGGTATGTAAAGATGGTCACCCATCCACGGACCAATCCCGGCAAGCGTAGCTTAACCTGATGGAACGACCCGAGTCCTTTAGTATAAGGATAATTATAAGATAATTGTATTAGGAAGGCCTAATACAATAATAATTCAAAGGAAATCTATATACATCCTGTGTACTTAACTGTAGGTACGTATAATAATAACAACTTTTCAAGTTTCAATTGTGAAAACTGGCTCTGACAGCTGTCATGAGTAAGACAACGATATATGACCCTTGTATGCTAGACAGAGAAATCAATACTTCAATGGCATCCGTTGCAAAAAGTTTCAGACTGATAAGTTTTTAAAGCAAATTATAAGTTAACGTAAGACTGTAAGGTTTAGTTTCAATTGACTAGAATATGGATATACGACGCTTAAAATTTCTATTTAGCGTCAAGGAACTTGAAAAACCGGTCGTGTTTGGAGGCTTGCCTGTCGCTCCAGGGTCATCAAAAAGTAATATTAATAATTATAAAAAAATGTGATAAGTAGTACTTTTTATTGACAGTAACTGAGTCTATCACTTCTTCAACAAACTGTAGACTTATTCGTAATTTGAAGATTCTAGTCATTATTCAATTTAATGTAAAGGGGCGTGTTTAGACGACGGTTTTTGATACCTACCCGTAATGTTGACCATCAACATGTTTTAAATTTCCAGAATAGGCTTGTCTTAAGAAAAAAAATCCAAATCTGTATAGTTTGTGGTAGCGGAAAAAATATATGTTAATTTTGAACATTTTTCTCAGAACTTCGCTTTTTGGATTATTGTACTTTATTACAACATAACTAACGTATTTGTGTAAATTATTTTTCAATTTTACATCTAACATTGGGGGAACTATATATTGTCGGGTTATTCCCAGAGGTCCACGAGTTTATTATTCTTCTTTTCTCAACGGGTCCATGAGAAATTATAATAATGTTTTAAATATTTCTAAATGAATCAACATCGGTACTGCTTGCCATAACAAAAAAAAAAAAATAATAGAATAGAATTATTGTTTTTATTTCTAAGTTGGCAACACTGTTCTTCCCTTACAAAACCTTAACTCTGTACAAAACTGTACTGTTACGTTATAAATATGTCAAAATGTTAAATATGACCGAGAAAATGATGATTATTACATATTAAATTCATTTCTAGTAGCGACTTTGGCAACCCTGCTGAGTTGTTTTGCTACCGACTTACGCTTCTTTTTACGGCAGCCTCCATTGAGTATGTATTGACCGACATGAGCATGTGTGTCTGTGTCACGTGTATGTGTGTGTTCACTACATAAGTAATGAAGTTTAGCTCCTTAGTCACTGACGTCACGAGTGACGACGTCATCATTTAGTGACAACATCAGCTTTTCGTAGTCCTGGATCCTGCCTTAGAAATGTCTGGTACAAGTGGTACACCTATTTCTCGTAGAAGGTAATAATTCCAGGATCATAGAGAAAGGTTCATACATAGATAATTCTGTGCTTACTTACACATAGTGCTGCGTAGCTCGCAGTGTTCCATAACACACCCATTTCATATATTAACTATATGAAATGGTATGGCTGTTATTTAGAAGACGTTATATTTATAAATAATAACACGCACTTTGTGAACTTGTGAAAAGATCTTCGGTCTTTACGAAATAGAAAGTATACTCTCACCAACGCAGTTCCAGATTAATGTATGTAGGGACATCCCCAGGATGATACTCCAACTGTCACAAAAGTTCCTTTTTTAAAACCCTTTCAATAAATCTAAAAATGCTATATTATGTTACTCCATTAAGTATTAGGCTTCTCAATCTGTTTAGGTCTTATAATTTAATTAACTTGTTTTTTGAACCTACTAGGATCACGGCGTCCTCGTCGACTTGTATTGATAATAATTTTAGTGATTGTGATGCCAAAAATAAATTAGTGTTAAGTAAAGGCTTCTACATACTGGCGCGACTTGTCGCGCGACGCGTCGCAACACAAAGGCACCGCTTGTAGCGCTACACGCGGTGTCTTTGTGTCGCGTCGCGTCGCGCGACAAGTCGCGCCAGTATGTAGGAGCCTTAACTTAACGTCTGACCACTGTGGTTTATTAGCTAGCTTCCCTATGCCATTATATAAAAAGCCGCATAAAATAGAATGCAGGCCTTATACAGCTAGTCGGTGCGACAAGTTTAAAAATAATATAGCTCATAGAATTACACCATCTATAGTAGAACACGTGAATCCTGATGATATCTATGGAGCCCTTTTTGATGTTGTGCACAAAGAGTACCAATCTACTTTCAAGACCAAAACCATTAACATTAATGGCACCTCCGCTGGCTTTAACCAATGGGCTACTCCAGGTATTTATAAAAGTAGAGCACGACTATAAGAGTTATACGGTTTGAAAAAAATCAGGTTTGACACTCCTTTCTTAGAGTATGTCAAAAATTATTCAAAACTATTTAAAAAGATTTGTGTTTTTGCTAAATCAAAATTTTTAAGCGATACAATTAAAAATTCCAATAATAAAGTAAAAACCACTTGGAAAATTATTAACAATGAAACGGGTAAGTCGGTTAAACAAGAAAAACAACTTGAGATTATGGTCGACAACAAATTAGTTAATAAAGCAGCTGACGTAGCTGAAGCATTCAATGAGTTTTTTGCCAACATACCTATAACTACGACTCGCTCCTTGAATTCGTCCCCGTCTAAAGCTGAAAACCTTTTGCATAGTAGTGTGCCTAAATGTAGTCGCTTATTTAGCTTCGAACATGTAAAACCTCGTGATGTAGTTAATATTTTTAACACACTTAAGTCTAAAACCACTGGTGATATCTGGGGTAACTCCATTAAACTATTAAGCAATATAATAGAAATCGTAGCCCCCTATCTAGCTGTTACTTTTAATAAATGTGTTGATTAAGGCTCTTTTTCTGACCTCATTAAGAATATAAAAGTCATACCTTTATTTAAACCAGGTAATAAAAATGACGTTGGCCATTTCAGACCTATTTTTATCTAACCTGCATTTAGTAAAATATTTGAAAGTTAATACTCAAGCAATTGCTAAGACATTTTAATTTAAACAGCATCCTTCATAACGAACAATGTGACTACAAAAGGTCGTTCGACTACAGATGCGGGTGTTGCACTGCTGAAACACATATTTGACGCATGGGAGAACTCGCAAAATGCTATTGGAGTTTTCTGTGATCTCTCCAAAGCCTTTGATTGCGTGGACCATGACACGCTTTTGCGTAAACTGTGTCATTATGGTGTCCAAAATGAAGCTCTCAAAGTAATAAATTCTTATTTACATAATAGGTTCCAATGTGTAGATATGAATGGTGTAAAATCTTCCGGGTTACCAGTTCAGTTAGGTGTACCTCAAGGCTCAATACTGGGTCCATTCTTATTCTTAGTGTATATTAATGACTTACCATTTTATTTAAAGGGTATCTGTGACGTTGTATTGTTTGCAGATGACACCTCACTTCTTTTTAAAGTAAACAGGAATAGATAAGATTTTGATGACGGAAACAGTGCACTCTCAATGGTTACGGATTGGTTTACGACGAATAACCTAGTTCTCAATGCCAAGAAAACGAAATGTATAAAGTTTGCCTTGTCAAATGTTAGGAATCTAGGTCCCAACATCGTCTTAGATAATGGGGTGCTTGAAACTGTAGACTCGGCAGTTTTTCTTGGTATAACAGTAGATGCCAAACTTCAGTGGGGCCCTCATATATCAAGCCTAGCGGGCAGGCTCAGTTCGGCCGCCTACGCCGTCAGAAAAGTAAGACAATACACTGACGTTGATTCAACTCGATTAGTTTATTTTAGTTATTTTCATAGCGTTATGTCCTACGGTATTCTGCTGTGGGGCAAAGCCGCTGACATTCAAAATATATTCGTTTTTCAAAAACGAGCTGTTCGTGCTATTTGCCAGCTTGGTGCCAGAGTTTCTCTGAGAGATTTTTTTAAAGATGTTGGTATTCTCACGGTGGCATCACAATTCATCTTCGCCAACATCTTATATATTAGGCAAAATATACACTTATACACTAAAAATAGTGATATTCACAATATTAACACCAGAAATAAGGACAAATTACGAGCTCCATTTCACCGGCTTCATAAGGTACATAACTCATTTGTTGGGCTTGGTATAACTTTTTATAACATGCTGCCCTCTTCTTTGCTAGATTTAAAACTAAAGTAAAATCCACCCTTTGTTCAAAGGCATACTATTGTATCAATGACTACTTAAAAGATAAGAATAGTTGGTCGCTGTGATTAACTCAAGACAATGTTTATGTTCTTTCTCCAGAATTAGCTTACCTACTGTCAGGTTATATGAGTACATATAATTGATTATTTTTTTTATTTGACTGTATAAGTCAATGTAATTTAATTTAGTTAAATTTTAATTTATTAGTGACATAATCTACTCATTACAATGTGTGTTTTATGAGTTGTATTGCAATAAGTGGTTAGCTAGCGTCCTCGACTATTGATTATACTATTCTTGCCTGAGCAACCGGCAGCAAGCTCGTCATGCTCCCTTAGATGTCACTGCCTGTGGTAGCGTCGGGGGTCGGGTTGCCTCCTTCCGTGACTGGTCGTCTTGCTGATCATGGTTTTAATTGTTATTAGTAATTGTTTACTTATTTTACTTCGATGGGGCTAGTTTATCATTTCTCACTTCGAGCTACAGCAATTGCCTTATGTAAGCGAGCACGCCCTTTATGCCTGGAGGCTTTTATTTAGGTATTAAGTTCTATTTACGTTTTTATGTTGTATTTTTATCTGCTTGAGTACAGCTTGTTCATTGTTTTGTTGGTATACTGGCGCGTGCTACCTAACGTATGGCAAGTGTGTCACAAAAGTAGGGGTCCACTAGGGCCGATGCCTGCCGGGGTCGCGGGAAGGTACTTATGGGTCACCGAGGCCCCCGCAACACAGGCAACAGGAAGGAATACGGGTGGGTTTTAGTCAGTAAGAGTCTGACACACCCTCCCGCTCCGCCCAGAGCGGGAGAAGTTATTTGATGATTTCCCACCCTCAAAAAAAAAAACAAATGGCAAGTGTGTAATTTAATCCAATGTTTTGTGTTTCGTAATGTTAATTACTTTGGATACGATTTGTATAGAATCAAGTTTATATAACTAAACAGACAGACGTGCTGCTGGGGAGTTGGTTCCACCACTTCTTTTTCCCAGCTAAAGCACTAGGAAGTGGTGACGGGTGGGCATTTTTGGGGGACTGTCTTATGTAACTTTGACGTTCGAAAAGTGCTGATTTTCAGCCTAGTTTGAATAAATGACTTTTGATTTTGATTTTGCTCCGTCAGGCGGCTAGGTAGGGCCCAAGTCGCGCAGTGTTATGAGGTACCTCCTAGGTAGGTGTACGACGCCCAGGTCATGCAGTGTTATGGGGTACCTCCTAGGTAGGTGTACGACGCCCAGGTCGTGCAGTGTTATGGGGTACCTCCTAGGTAGTGTACGACGCCCAGGTCGTGCAGTGTTATGGGGTACCTCCTAGGTAGGTGTACGACGCCCAGGTCGTGCAGTGTTATGGGGTACCTCCTAGGTAGTGTACGACGCCCAGGTCGTGCAGTGTTATGGGGTACCTCCTAGGTAGGTGTACGACGCCCAGGTCGTGCAGTGTTATAGGGTACCGCCTAGGTAGGTGTACGACGCCCAGGTCGTGCAGTGTTATAGGGTACCGCCTAGGTAGGTGTACGACGCCCAGGTCACGCAGTGTTATGGGGTACCTCCTAGGTAGGTGTACGACGCCCAGGTCGTGCAGTGTTATAGGTTAATCCATTAGGAATTTCTTAGTAGCAACACGGAGTCTGGATTGGTCGGTTACCACCTACCCTAACAAAACTATACATTCTAACAGTGGTAAGCGTTCATAAGCTGGAGGGCAAAGTGAATACGACCACGGCTATCCTCTGAACATCACTATGAATCCTATGTATTAAATACATTCAAATATATGATGTGTATGTTGTTAGAATATTGAATAGTTTGTACTCAACGATTTCAGATGAGAATGTTTTTAGAGCGTGATTTATCAGTAGGTAGTCGAGTTTTAGTTTTAGAACTTATCTTGTTTCTTTGTTATTTTTCTCGATTAATAAAAAAAATACGTTTTTCAAATGACAGTTGATCACGCTCTCGCCTCTGATATCCACGTTCATAACACTCGTCAAAGAAACAGTTCCGACGACGCACGCACCGTGCCGCTGTTCTGCATCATTATTTTCGCATTGCTTAAGGCCCTTAGGGCGTGTTTTTAAGTAACTACTGCAGAACAGAAACATGCAAAAATCGACATTGGCTGAAATCCAAATCGCGTCTCGTCTCGTCTGTGATTGGACAATTCCTGTATTGGAACGCACCCTAAGACCTATCAAGTGACGTCCAAAAAACGATCTTAATCGTTTTCAGGACTGCCAGGCCTGGAGGTCTTCAGGACCTTCAGGCATGGCACCTAGCAAAAGCTTTGTTGAAACAGATTATTTTAAAACTCATTAACTTTTTCTGTTCAGAAAAAAAGCCACGAACAAGGTATACATATTTATAATAATAGACCACCCATTTTGTTCTAAAATTCTAGATAAATATGAATCAGGTAGAATGTAGCCAGTTGCCACATGACCGTGCGGCTCGCGATCCAATCGATCCGGGGATTCCCCCTTTCAAGCGCTCGCCTCTTGAATGCTTATCTGTCTAAATGCGTTCCATAATTCCACTCCGTCACTCCGTGCAGCGTGCAGTCACAAACCAGATTGTGGACAGAGTGCACGTGTGCAATTTGAGTTAAATACGGTGTATTTTTTTAAACATTTTGTAGGATCGTAATTTTTTGTGTTCATACAATCTGTCTCAGCGTTGTAAGTAATTTTATTATTATTTTAAATTATTTTTAATTGTGGCAGTGGTGGCCCAGTGGTAACGGCCGCGACTTATGAGTTGTAGGTCGTAGGTTCGAACCCAGACAGGCGCTTTACTTTGTGTAAATTATTTAATCACCATTGCTCTCAAAACGGTGAAGGAAAACATCGTGAGGAAACCGGCATATCCTAGAACCAAAAATTCGAAGACATGTGACATCTACCAACCCGCACTGGGCCCGCGTGGTGGATTACGGCCCACTCCCTCTCACCGAGAGGAGGCCTGTGTCCCAGCAGTGGGAACATTATAGGCTGATTATGATTTTTAATTGTAAGGAATTGGATTTTTTTTCTATAGTTTATAACCGTCCTATCCGTATCTACAGTTTATACCGATAAAACTAAATAATAATAATAATAATCTTTATTATAAAACACACAAGATTCATGATACACAAAAGCAGATGTACAAAATAACATGGTATATCTACATAAATCTACACAGTTCATGTGACCCTGTCTCCTAAACTAGGTAGTCCTGTATCTTAGGAGACAGTAACAAATTCATGAGATACCTGACATATAATAACAAAATAAATAAAAAAGACACAATAGACTTGCCAATAAAATATAATAATAACACGTGATCTGTCACGTCACTGTCTGTCACTTTTTCACAGCTCATATTTATTTAAATTTACATATTTTACGTGGCCCTAGATGTCCAAATTTGATCGTTTTCTTGTTAATCAAGGCTTAACTGCTGTGCCAAAGTGTAGGCAGCTCCCAATTTTGAACAAATAATAAAATATCTTTTTGTTTCAGACGTTGCGGTCCTCCTTGGCAACGTTATGGCGTGTCGTCCTGACGTCCGACGTCAACGCTTCTGAAAGACTTTAAAATAGTTATATTTTAGTGATAATTTCTATTTTGTGTTTAGTTGAGTGTTTTTCTCTATTCAAGTGTTGTTTTCTGGTAAGTGGATGCATACCGCAACCCAATCCGGTGATGGCACGTTAAATCAAAATTACATTTGTTTACATTGCGATAGATCTTTTCAATCAAAAAGGGGTCTTAACATTCATATTTCAAAAAAACATCGTCTTTGTATTAGCCAGAACGGCCCTGCTCTAAATTTAGACCCAGTTTCTTTACCGGCACCTGTTTCCGACAGTCCAAATTCTACCCCATTCCATTTGTACCTTAGTTACCTAAAAAATAATGTGCCTGTTATCAAACGAGTCCCGCGCGGCGCCAGGATCTCCGTCGCAAACCACCTTTCAGGCTTGATTAAAAAATGTGTGGAGAGCAACCAAATTGTAGACTGGCATAATCTCTTCCTTTTTTCGTATACCACTTTGCATGTCAAAAAAGATGAGGCTACTATTTCTCTAACCCAAAAAATCAAAAATAACTGTTTAACAAAAACAACTTCACCTTTTGATTCTCCCAAGAGGGGAACATTATCTAGAATTAAATTAATTGAAGGCAAAATTGCCGACGGGGATCTCAAAGGCGCCGCACGTCTTCTTTTTACTAACGACGTGTTGTCGCCTGATACTCCTGATACCCTTTCGGCTTTGCATTCGAAACATCCCCCGGCTCCCGTGATCCCGTATTTTTTCGACTCTCCTACAGCAGACCAGGCCTGCCTCGAAATCGAAGGCAAAGACGTTATTCACGCAATAATTTCTTTTAAAACCGGTTCAGCGGCCGGCCTGGACGGAATCTCACCCCAACATTTAAAAGATTTAACTTCTTATTCTGTGGGTGATGCAGGTGTGCAGCTTATTTGCTCTATTACAAAATTAATAAATTTTATGTTTTCAGGCAAAATCAACGCTGATATTGCCTCACTTTTATTTGGTGCTAATTTGATCGCCCTAACTAAAAAGGACGGAGGGGTGAGACCCATTGCTGTGGGGTCAACTTTAAGACGTTTGGCATCCAAAATTGCGGTGAGACATATCAAATCTAAATTACAGTCTGTTTTCGAACCTATACAATTAGGATTTGGCACGAAAGGTGGGTGTGAGGCAGCCGTCCATGCCTTAAGAACCTACCTTTCGTATGATGATTGCGAAATTGTAGTCAAAATTGACGTCAAAAATGCTTTCAATTCAGTAAACAGGGATGCCATGCTGACAGAAGTTAAGAACAAAATTCCGGAACTCTATCAATACCTGCTTACCTGCTACGCAGAACCTTCAAAATTAATTTACCGTTCCCATGAACTTTCTTCGGAGGTCGGCTGTCAGCAGGGCGATCCCCTCGGGCCAGCAATTTTTAGCTTGGCTATAAATCCGATTATTCAAAATTTAAAATCAAAATTTAACGTTTGGTATTTGGATGACGGAACCCTGGGAGGCGATGTGGACACTGTGCTATCTGACTTATCAGATATTAAAACAAATTTCGAAAATATTGGTTTAGAATTAAATTTTAGCAAATGTGAACTCTTCATTCAAAAAACTTCTTACGGTTTGGATAATTTAAAATCCAAATTAAATTTTCTGGCACCGAATATCAAAATAGTAGACAGAAAATCACTTTGCCTCCTGGGTTCTCCCATCTTTGAAGAATCTTTTCCTGATTATATTACTAACACTATTTCTAAATTCCAAAGTCACGCAAATTGTTTACTCGAAATCAGTCCTCATTATGCGCTTATAATTCTAAAGTTTTGCCTTTTTGTCCCTAAATTTACTTATGTGCTTCGCTGTAGCCCTTTTTGGAAACATCCAAATTTGCTTTCACCAATAGACGATTTAGTCAAAACTAGTTTAGAAACGATTTTAAATATTCAGCTCAATGAACCATCTTGGTTACAAGCATCCCTCCCTATTCGGTTTGGCGGTTTAGGAATCCGCAAAATTTCGAGTGTTGCTTCCCCAGCCTTTTTGTCGTCCACCCATAGCACGTCACGTCTCATAGGTAATGTCCTAAGGGCTTTGCCCACAAACTATGAGACTGCGGGCTTGGACGATGCCAAGAATGCTTTTCAAATTGCTTGCCCGGGTAAAGAATTTCCAGACAACCTAAAATCTCAGAGGAGCTGGGACGATATTTATTGCGATTTAACATACAAATCGATTCTGAGCCGCAGTTCAGGTCCGGATCGCGCAAGACTTTTGGCGGTCGGAACCAGAGAGGCCGGTCTTTGGCTACATGCCCATCCTTCTCCATATACCGGTACCTTCCTGGATCCGACCTCGCTTCGTCTGGCGACTGGTCTGCGGCTTGGGGTCACGGTATGCACTCCACACACATGCCCTTGTGGCACGGACGTGGACCGACTGGGTCACCACGGACTTTGTTGTCAAAAAAGTGCAGGCCGCTTTTCAAGACATGCAACACTTAATGACATAATCCGCCGGTCTCTTGCCAGCATCAATGTGCCTGCTCTTCTTGAGCCGACTGGCATTGTCAGAGATGATGGCAAAAGACCTGATGGTGTGTCTTTGGTCCCGTGGAGTTTGGGACGGATGCTTGTGTGGGACGCTACCTGTGTAGACACACTGGCACCGTCCCACCTCCAACGGACTACTTCTAAAGCGGGTGCAGCGGCAGAAAATGCCGAAAATCTGAAAGTTATTAAATATGTAGGCCTTGGCAGAGAGTACAACTTTGTGCCCTTTGGCGTCGAGACCCTCGGTCCGTGGGGTCCCAGTGCGCATAAGTTATTTGCGGAAATCGCGAAACGTCTAGTTGATGTAACTGGTGACCGAAAAGCTGGCGGCTTTCTCGCGCAACGCATCAGCATTGCAATTCAGCGAGGAAATGCCGCCAGCATCCTCGGTACAATGCCCCGAGGGCCTTTTTTAAGCTTAACTTAGTTTTAATTTAATTTAGTTAATGTTAATAATCATCTTGTAATTTGGTTATGTAAATAAAGATTGTTAAAAAAAAAAAAAAAAAAAAATAATAACATCATTGAAGAAGTAAATGAAATAAAATTTCTAGGAATAAATATTGATGATTATTGCAACTGGAAATCTCATGTAGATCTTGTTTGTAAAAAATCCACAAATTAGTTTACGCACTACGCTACGCTACGCTACGTTTGCTGTTTCTTTATTAGTTTATTAGTTTATTAGTATTTATTAGAATTTTATACGTAAAATAAACAAAATAACTAATAAAGAAACAGCATTAATGGTATACCACACTCATGTATGCTCAGTATTGAGTTATGGGATAATCATATGGGGAAACTCCACGGACGCCCAGAAAGCTTTTATAGCCCAGAAAAAATGCATAAGGTCAATGTATAGTCTCAAGTGGACTGATTCGTGCCGACAAATATTCAGTGACAAACGTCTACTTACACTTCCATCCCTATACGTTTCTGAAATGTGTAAATTTGTTAGAAACCACCTATCGCTCTGAGCAGGATGATAAGGCCCAATTTAAAAGGAAAATAGCACAAAAACCTCTGGTAGTGCCTCGAAGCAGATTAAAGTTATGTAACAGAAACTGCTACACCAAGGCGGTGAAAATTTATAACAAATTACCGGAAAAAGTAAGAAAAATAAATAACTTTGAATTTAACAGATCTTTAAACAATTGGCTTTGTGACAGATGTTTTTATTCAATAGATGATTATTTAAATTTTAAACAGACGTGATGTACTTTATACATTTACGAAAACTTATTTAAATCATAATTATTAAAATTATTTATAAAATCTAATCAATAAATTGATGAAGTGTCTTGACCGTGATATATAATCTAATAAACTAACTTAATATATTTTATAATTAAATGTGCTTAATTAATATTCTATTAAATTTTATTATGATTGTGATGTGTATGACTAATGACACTGATGTAATTTCATGCATGTACTAGAAATATTTGCACGACTGATAAGTCGAATATAGTGAATCTAAAATTATTTTACCATGTTATTATGAAGTATCTATATTCTGGCAAATAAATAAATTTCATTTCATTTCAAATTTCATTTTATAACAAAATTACCAATGGGTTAGTGTGGTTTATTAATCGCGTTTTACTATTGTTACATAAAATAGAGGCGCGACGGTAACGGACTGGGTTAGGTTAACAAGTGGTAGTGTAGGTACTGTCGGACTAAGATAAGCACACTAAATCACTGTTTTGTATGTTATTCTTAATATAAATCATCAAATAATAGGTCAATCAGGAAATCAGGAAAACGAGAATTTGAATTGTCAATAGACAATTCAAATCCTCGTTTTCCTGATTTTTTTTCTCAATTAATTCCTCGTTTTGATTCGTTGAGAAAATTCCTAGGCCCTAAATAAGACGTCTTTTTGGAATCGCATGAAGAAAAAAACTCAAGAATCAAGTCGTAGAACTGGTCTAAAGAGATAATGATTAGCAAACTAGCAAGATCTGTCTCTTTCTCTGTCTCCCCGACACAAGAGATGGCACTTGATAGTTCGCTTCGGAACTTACATACTTAGTACTTGCAAAATGAATCCTATAGAAGACGAACCCGCGACGCGCATCCCGTACGATTGACTGGCGACAGTCAGACGGCTTACAACAACACGTGTTGAAGTGACGTCATCAACAAAATTGCAGAGTAGGATTCATGAGCTTAATGTTTCACCCAGTCCCCAAAAGGTCAGACAGAGGCGTGTATAGGTCCCATGATATAAATTTTCATAAATTAAGTCCCTATTTCCATCAACCGGGCACAAATCCAGGCCCCGGGGTGCAAAATTCCTGACCAACTTAGGAATTGAACCCAGGACCTCACAGCTTGCGACCACTAGACCAACGAGGTAGTCAAGAGTGATGAAGTGAACAGAAATAAATTGGGATAAGGGCAGGAGGATGCTGGTGGATGGAACGGAAGTAGCAACAAATATCGAACATTATTCTCAAAGTGACATCTACCAACCCGCACTGGGCCCGCGTGGTGGATTATGGCCCACTCCCTCTCACAGAGAGGAGGCCTGTGTCCCAGCAGTGGGAACATTATAGGCTGATTATGTATTCTCAAGGTTCTGAAAGTCGTTTCAAACTATTATCATCGTTTAAATAAATTTAGCTAACCGGCCCAGCAACAAGGTCATTAAAATATATTATTAACTTTATATGTGCTTAGATCTCTAATTATTGATTAAAACAACTTTGTACGAATACTTTAACAATATTCACTAAACAATTGAATAAAAACAAAGGTTATATTTAAAACACGACACGACTACCTCTTACAAAGGTCTCAGAAAAAGCCCCCTCATGTGGTCTTAATAAAACAATCGTCGCAACGCTGCTCTTGCTTATGTTCCCATGCTGAATTTTGATCCATCTTATCGGTGTTTACGTCCGGCTCAGGAAACAGCAGAGCACGCACCTCGCGTCGCCGCCGTGGGCCGCCATGCCGCTTCGGTGATGTCACTCTTAACTTTTTAAAGAGAGCGCGGCAATCGCCAACACGGCCGTCCTACCAGGTGCCTGTCCCATCAGGTACCTCACGAGTTCAGATAAAGTGCTGAAACACAAATTATTAATAATTTATCAGTTTGCCGGTTGCACATGCATTGTGTATACAATTCTCTGGATCATGACTGTCATTGTTCATTACACATTATTTCATCAGAGTATTTCCGAGGATAGGCTTCAATAATAGTAAATCATGTGCGCTTATAGCGACATTGTATATAAATCGGATTTGACCACTTGCACTCAAAGGGCCTATAGCCTCACTTAAGTGTACCAAATATCATGTGCGCTTAAAGCGACATTGTATATAAATCGGATTTGACCACTTGCACTCAAAGGGCCTATAGCCTCACTTAAGCGTACCAAATTGGTCTTATCGCCACTTGCGCTCAAAGGGCATAGCCACACTTAAGCGTATTAAATTCGTCTTATTTCGCCTTGCACTCAAAGGGTCTCTAGTCATACTTAAACGTACCAGGTTCGTTACAGAACCACTTGCACTCAAAGAGCTTTTTGCCACACTTAAGCGTACCAAGTTCGTCCTAGAACCACTTGCACTCAAAGGGCCTTTAGCCACACTTAAGCGTACCAAGTTCGTCCCAGAACCACTTGCACTCAAAGGGCCTTTCCACACTTGAGCGTTCCAAGTTCGTTCTGCATTTGAACCTACCACTCTGCCTTTAATGTGTAATTCACAACATGGAACATCTATAAAGCGTATTAAATTCTTCTAATTTCGACTTGCACTCAAAGGGCCTTTAGCCACACTTAAGCGTACCAAGTTCGTTCCAGAACCACTTGCACTCAAAGGGTCTTTCCACACTTGAGCGTTCCAAGTTCGTTCTCTATTTGAACCTACCACTCTGCCTTTAATGTGTAATTTACAACATGGAACATCTATAAAGCGTATTAAGTTCTTCTAATTTCGACTTGAACTTAAAGGGCTTTTAGCCACACTTAAGCGTACCAAGTTTGTCCCAGAACCACTTGCACTCAAAGGGCCTTTCCACACTTGAGTGTTCCAAGTTCGTTCTCTATTTGAACCTACCACTCGGCCTTTAATGTGTAATTTACAACATGGAACATCTATAATTACTTAAAGCATTTTATCTTGACTCGTACATACGCCTACGGTAAATTTTAAATTACCTTAATCGCCAACACGGGCAGTAATGGTATAAGTTAGAACGTATGTTTAATTCATCTCCCAATCATCAATATGTATCCATGGTTTCATGGTCTCAGCAGCGGTTACGCCTGTATACTTCTTAGTGCTCCTTTCACTGCCTTTTACATCCGTCACCTCATATCTATCATTCCCCAATACCTTCTTCACTTGAAAGGGGCCTTTGTAAACAGGTAACAACTTCCGACTTTGACCGTCATTTGTCTGGCTTTGTATTTTGACGAGTACCAAATCTCCTTCGACGTAAACTCGTGCTTTTGTACGGTTTCTATCAAATCGCTGTTTTTGTGATTCCGCGTTGGACTTAATATTTGTCTCTGCCCTTTTACGCAATTCAGTTACATCCAGCCTATGCCCAATCACCGGAGCTAAACTATCACTATCAGTGCGTAATCTATATCCGAGAAAAACTTCACTAGGAATAGTTTTTGTTGTCTTGTGAACTGTACTATTCATACCTTGTTGTAAGGCTTTTACGTACTGGTCCCACCTATCGTCTGTATCGTTAGCGCCTATTGCTTTTAATGCTTCTAAAATAGTTTTATTAAAACGCTCAACCTGGCCATTAGAACGAGGCATACCGGTTGCAATCGTATGTAAACGTATGTTTTTATTCGAACAATACTGTGTAAAATTATTCGAAGTGAAGCATGTCGCGGCGTCTGTAATTATTCTTTGAGGATTTCCGAATGTCTTAGAAATAGTTTCTAATTCTTTAATTACACAAGAAGATTTGGTTGTGCGAACCGCCAAAATGAACACAAATTTTGTAAAAGCATCTACGATTACCAATAAATATTTATTTTTGGCTTTAGTCGTAAAAAAAGGTCCTAAATGATCCATATGAAGCGTGTGAAAAGGCTGTGCATACTTTGGCAACGGGTATAGCTCTCCTTCCTTTGGACCGCCCTTATTCTTAAAATATATGCAATTTATGCAGTTTTTAATATATTTCTTTATGATATGTCGCATTCTAGGAAACCAATACTGATAGCTTACTCGTTCTACTGTTTTGTCAACAGAGAAATGCCCGAGGTCGTCATGGTTACATTTAATTATTTGCCAAATGCATTTCTTTGGGACCACCCACCGACGACCTTGGGTTGTTCTTCTGTAAACTTTGCCACCGAGGACAACATATTTGTTAAAAACATCTTTATTTTCTTCGGCCTGTCCTGATTCTATAATTGCTCGAATACGTTGTAACTCGGCATCTTGTACTTGTACTGAAAGCAACCAATCTGCTTCCGTTATTGACATTATAATCTCGGTTTCTGATTTTTCTCCGGACTGCATTGGGTTACGACTCAAGGCGTCTACGTGTTGCATTCGCGTGCCTTGTCGGTGGACGATATCAAACGAGAATTCTTGTGTGGACAAAACCCAACGCGCAATCCGGGGAATAATCTCTTTTTTTGTTAATGCGTATCTTACGGCGTTGCAATCGGTCACTATTTTAAAAGATGATCCGATTAGGTATAATCGGAACTTTTGAAGCGAACTAACAATCGCTAATAACTCCAGTTCAAATGAGTGGTACTTTTTCTCATCTTCCGTAGTTTGTCTACTATAATAATGGACAGGTTTTTCACCTTCGTCAGTGATTTGCATAAGAATACCAGCAACACCATCTCTACTAGCATCCGTATATAATACGTTATCTTTATTCGGGTCAAAAATGGATAGAACACTTTCAGACGTTAATTTGTTCTTTAACGATTGAAATGCCTCTTCATGAACCTTACCCCATTCCCAGACAGAGCCCTTCTTCAATAACTTTGAGAGTGGAGCAGTAATCATAGCGCAGCTCTTAATAAATTTCCTAAAGTAGCTTACAAGGCCAAGAAACTGTCGAAGTTGGTGTACTGTTTTGGGACAGGGGTAATTTCGAATAGCCTCCAGTTTGGGCTGATTTGGCATCACACAATCCTGCTTGATTTTGTATCCTAGAAATTCAATTTCATTTTTGAAAAAATGACATTTTTTCAGATTCAACGTGAGCCCGTTTTCTCTAAAGATTTGGAGAACTCGTTCTAATAATTTTAAATTTTGCTCTACCGTTTCTGTCACTAAATATACGTCATCCAAATATAAAATGACATTCTCGAATCTTAAATTTCCCAACGCGTTGTTCATCATTTGTTGGAAACAAGCTGGTGCGTTAGCCAGCCCAAACGGAAGTCTTAAAAATTCGTAATGCCCATCTTCAGTAATAAAGGCGGTCTTTTCTATAGATTGCGAATGCATTAATATTTGATAATATCCACTTTTTAAATCTAGACTGGTAAAACATTTATAGCCCCTAAGCCTATCTACAAGATCCTCAATGCGCGGCATTGGATATTTGTCTTTAATTGTTATCTTATTTAGTGCTCTATAATCAATGCAGAGTCTTTTTTCTCCATTTTTTTTATTGACAAGTAACGCAGGGCTCGCGTATGGTGATTTGCTTTCACGTATGATATTGTTCTTCAGAAGCTCATCTACCATTTCGCGAATTTTCTTTCTGTCTGCGTGAGAAGACCTAAAGGGTCTGCATTGAATTGGTTGAGAACCAGTTACGTTAATTATCATTTCGTGGCCGTTTACCTTTCCTAGTTCTTTGATATTTGACGCCACACAGTCATCATATTTTTGAAAAAGTCTTATTAATTCATTCTGATGGGACTCGCTATCGAACTCAAAATTACTAATTGTGTTACAAAACTCAGTAAATGAATTCGCATAGTCAAGTTTGAATTTGTCACCCACTCGCGAGTATATCAGGTCAGACCGCTCCGTCACGTTTCTTCCTATCAATATTTCACAATCTGCCAGGTTGTCAATTACATAGAAATCAACCTGAGTCAGACACACCGAATCGATTTTCAGATCAGCTGTTATCTTGTGAGTTACAAATTTTGAATTTTCTTTTGAGAAACCTTGCAACAAAACTGGTGCGGTCAACACAATGTTTTCCATTGAATATCTTTTGACGAACGATTCAGAAATCAATGAACAACTGCTTCCCGTATCAATGAACGCTTCTTTATGCAGATTATTAATACATATTATTTTCACAAATTTATTTCGCGGGTCAGGGGTTGAAACACATTTTGTTTCTTGTTGGTCTGGTTTAACCGCGTTCTTTTTATGGTAACATGTCGATTCTAAATGACCTCGCCTGCCACAATAACCACATTTATTTGCATCACACTGACTTCGTTTATGGTTACCGCCGCACAGATAACACTTGATCTGCCCCCGACCCCGTGCCTGGCCCACGTCTTGATTATTGTTAGCAGAAGCAGCTTGACCCACTACGTTCGCTGAGGGCACAGTCACTGATCTCGTGGTCGCAGACATCTGATTCTGACTGATCAGTTTCGCCTGGCCATCGCGTGTATTTGCGATCTGTTTCGCGCTTTTTGATGTGTACGTTCGACCATGTAGGAAACTAGCTAAACTGTCGCATGTCACGAAATTATTCGCTTCAATTGATGCGCCTATACCACTGTCTCCTATATTACCGACAATAATAGAAATAATATCTTGTTCCGAAAATTCCAAAGATAAACGATCTATTTTACATTTCTGTTCAAAATAAAACTCGTACAGAGACTGATTTTCTAACGGCTTTTTATGTATGATATCTTTTAAAAGATCGTACATATTCCGCCGAATTTGAAAACTGGAAGCCAACTTACGCGTCCAGCTCTTCCATTTCCACGTAGGCCAATGACTATCCGATCGTAACAGTGAGTCATACCACACTTTTGCGGAACCCTTTAATTTGTTGAGAGCTTGATAACGGGTCATTTCGTCAGTCCATGTAAAAGTTTGAGCGTAGGACTTGATAATACTAAGCCAAGCGTTCACATCGTCTCTCAGCGGATCGAACTCGGGTATAATGTTATTCAAAGTGTTATTTGTACTCACAGTTGAGGTATCAGCCTTATGTGATACCTGTTTCCTGTGTTTCGGCGGAGGTGACGGAGTCCTGGCACTACGACTGCTGCTAGAACTTGAGCTTGAACGTGTGCGTTTTTTTTGTTTTAGGCGTTTATCACACTTACTTTGTTTACCCATAACCGTGTGTGGGTATCGCGTTCCACTTCTGATATTAACTTTATATGTGCTTAGATCTCTAATTATTGATTAAAACAACTTTGTACGAATACTTTAACAATATAATCACTAAACAATTGAATAAAAACAAAGGTTATATTTAAAACACGACACGACTACCTCTTACAAAGGTCTCAGAAAAAGCCCCCTCATGTGGTCTTAATAAAACAATCGTCGCAACGCTGCTCTTGCTTATGTTCCCATGCTGAATTTTGATCCATCTTATCGGTGTTTACGTCCGGCTCAGGAAACAGCAGAGCACGCACCTCGCGTCGCCGCCGTGGGCCGCCATGCCGCTTCGGTGATGTCACTCTTAACTTTTTAAAGCGGCAATCGCCAACAATATAATAAAAATACAATTTCAAAAAGTATTATTATCGGCTGGACCGGACCGCGGTATCCGTCTAAAATAAATAATATACATGTTATAATATGTATTTAAATTAAAACTTTTATCTGCTCTCATCACCAGTCACTTTGTCCGGTGCACGGTGTTCGTACGTACATGGTATTGAAATATGTTTCTGATGCGATAATTTAGTAAGCAGGCTCGTGTGGTAGCACTTTGATCGCGACCTACATGTGGGAGTGCACTGACATACGGCGGAGCCTAGATGATGCATTTTTATTTAGATTCTTACGCGTTGAGCATTCATTGCCATTCCTTGCATTTTCTTGTCATTATTTACATACTTGCATTTTGCATTGACAGACTTTAATGTTTGGTAAACACACCGAACATATTTTGTTTGGTCCTTCGAAACCTTTGCAAGTACCGTACTTCGGTCAGTAATACGTCGCGTGTGAGCTGTGTCATACCGTGCCACGTGTGATGCCGCACAGGAGCATTCGGGAAGGTAGCAGCGATCCAGGTTTCAGGATCCTTGAAAGACTGACGATAACATAGTAAAGTAAAAAAATGGGTTCCACACTCATTGCAATGCGTTATTTTTTTGTGCAGCTTGTATCAGAAAAGTGTGGTAATATTGAAGGGTGCGGTACAGACCATCATACCGAACAACTTCCTCCATGAGACCAACATCCTAATCGCAAAAATGATCAACTGTCACATACAAAACTTCAATACCTACCGGCTCAAATGTATGGCACGGCTGACGGAAACGTATGCAGTTAGATCTGTGTACCACAGTCTTCACTATGAGCACACGTTTCTGATACATGCTGGATAGGTAAATGATCAGTCACAACAATTGGCCGGATTTGCAGCGGCCCGTCCGTCTTTAGTATATTCGCCAATATAATGACGTGCGCAATTAAAAGTAATATACACCCAACGAGAGCGGAGCTAGTAGCTGAGCACGAAGTTGACACAGTATTGGAACGAGGCCTGGAGATGTATGTACCCATTATACCAACAACACAGACTGACTGACTGACTGAGAAAATCAGACTTCTGAACTCTAGAAAAGCGCTGAGACTCGACCTGATCACGCTTTCCATAATTAAAAATCTTCCCAGAAAATGCATTTATTTCCTAGCAAGTTTGATCAACAATTCAATTCATTTATTTTTGTTAAATTACAATCGTCAGTACTTATAATAATCATCCATACGTCTTTCTTTCGGAGGACACGGTGGAGCATACGGTGGAGGTCTGCCCGGCCTGGGCAGAGCACCGCCGTGTCCTCGTGGAGGCGATCGGCGGCAGAGACCTCTCGCGTCCGGCCCTGGTTCAGGCCATGGTACGGAGCGAGAGGGCATGGGCAGCCGTCACCTCCTTCTGCGATGCAGTAATGCTCGCGAAGGAGGAGGCGGGAAGGTTGAGGGAAAGGCAAGTTTTGTGCCCTCTAGTAGGGGTCCACTAGGGCCGATGCCTGCCGGGGTCGCGGGAAGGTACTTATGGATCACCGACCCCCCCTCAACACAGGCAACAGGAAGGAATACGGGTGGGTTTTAGTCAGTAAGAGTCTGACACACCCTCCCGCTCCGCCCAGAGCGGGAGAAGTTATTTGATGATTTCCGACCCTCAAAAAAAAAAAATACGTCTTTCTTTATAATAATATAATTAGTATATAAGAAATAGACACAACTATGGAAACATTGGATCAGGACCGCACTACTCGTACATGTAGTTTAGTCCGGAGCATTTCCATGAAGGAGCAATCCATATCCATCCCTACAATAAACTGCAGGAAGCTGTTGCAGAGGGCTGCCCCGTATGCGGCGCATCAGAGACGCTATTCTTTTGCGATGTATCGCTTCAAGCCATTCACTTGAGCGTCTGCTAACATACCTGATGCGCTACAAAAGCGTGGCAACCCCATCAACAGCTTAAACGTGATATTGTATCGGACACGCAGGGCGCTGTAAGTCTTCTGCGTATGGTTCACCCATAGGCTACACGTATAAAAAGACTGACAGTATGCCTTACATAATTTGCCTATAATATTCCTACTGCTGGGACACAGGCCTCCTCTGAATGAGAGGGAGTGGGCCGTAATCCACCACGCAGGCCCAATGCGGGTTAAAAGATGTCACATGATTTCGAATTTTTGGTTCTAGGACATGCCGGTTTCCTCACGATGTTTTCCTTCACCGTTTTGAGAGCAGTGGTGATGAAATAAATTACACAAATTAAAGCGCCTGTCTGGATTCGAACCTACGATCTACAACTCGTAAGTCGCGGCCGTTACCACTGGGCCACCACTGCTGTCTCTACGTAGTACGCCTTGAATGAAGTTATTTTTACCTGTGCAGTACAGCGTGCAAACCTAAGGGCCAGCATATTAGCTCTGACTGACAATGCCCTGCGTTTCCTTTCAACATCCACAATGTCTGTGAGGGCCTCGGTGACCCAGTGGCCCAGGTCTTTAAACTGTGCCTCTTTTTTGAGACCACTGCCGTCCAATGTGACCTGAGGTACGGTGTCATAGCTCTTCGTACCGGACTTGAACACCATCACCATGTCTTGTTCTTGGTCGTGTTATACCTGAGCCCATGGCCCTCCGCATAGCACTCGCATATCTTTATGGTCCCGGGCCCTTGCAAGCGTCAAGTTTCTTTAAATCCTTAAACACATCTCTTTCAGTAAAAGTCATTCTACATAAAGCGGATTGAAAATAATTATGCGAGTTAGTACTAGGAGCATTCGGGCTAACGGATGGTATGAAAGTTGAAGAAAAGTGTGTAGCAAATTGTTTGCTTATTTCTTCACCAGATGTTGCAATATTCTGTCCCAAATGCATAGTGGAAGGAATATCGCTAGACTTAGACTTTTTGGCTTTCACAAAGAACCAGAAGAGTTTTGGGTTTTGTGCGATATTCTTTTCCGTTTTCATTACGTATGTTATGACAAGAATAATGATCAAGGAATGCTATAAGTAGCATTCCTTGATCATTATTCTTGCGCGGTCGCCTAGGATTTTATATTCATAATTATCTCTAAGAATTTTATATTTTTTATAGCGACATCTAACTTTTTCCTTCTCGTTCAGTAATCTAATAAGAGACCTATTAAACCAAAATGGGAATTAGCCATTTTGCACTTTGGAGAGAGGAACACATTCATTTATAATAGAACGAATATGTTCGTACATTACTTGCACCATAGCATCGACCTCAGGCAATTCAGAAAATATTTGTATCCAATCTATAACTTTTAGTTTCATATTAATCAACTCATATTTAGCAGTTTTGAAATTCGGTTTTGAGATTCTTTTGTTTATTAACGGAGCTGGTGAAATATTGCTAACAGTGATCATAATGGGTGGGTGATACTCATAGAAATCTACTTTGGACATTGGATCATTGCATTCGCTAACCCTTCCTCCGAAAAAGTTACTAAAAATTAGGTCTAAGGTTTTGTTGTAACAATTTTTAACAGTATTTAGTTGAAACATATTATTTTCAGACATAAAATCTATTAGAGAGTAGCCTAACCTGTTGGCGTAGTTAGCTGGGGTTGTACCAAGAGTATTGTCTATGTCCCAACTGATAAAGCTGAGTTTGAAGTCTCCTGCTAATATCGTATCTTCCCCAGTAGATTCCATCAATGAACACACTCTGTCTAATAATGAATCCAGTAAGACATGTTGAACTGGTGGTGGCAGGTAAACGGCGCAGATATTTATATTACGGTGCCTTTTTCCCTTGGTGATTTTAAGTCTTACCCATAGACCTTCTATGTCCGATTCCCATTTTGGCATACGTATGGAATCAATAAGCTTAGACACCGTGATCAGAACCTCCACCCTTCTTGGTTCCCATAGTAGTTGAAGCCCTATCCCTACGATAGACGTGATATCTGGAGTCGAAAATTTCGCCGTCATTTATACCGTCGTCCAGCCACTTTTCTGTTCCAATTATAACGTCATAGTTGCCTGGTTGTGCAGCCAGCTTAATGGGATTAAGTTTGGTTTTCAAGCCTCTGAAATTCTGGTAATAAATGGTGAATTTTTAAGTACTGGTGCACGGTACCATTGCATAAGTATCAGTTTAATAATCTCAAAGCAAAGCAATGGCTTCCAAGCTTATCATGTGTTTTGCTTGCTCACCGCCATCGCGTACCCACACGTATAAATATCCCTTTTCACGAGCTGCTTTCCTAGTAGCCGCGTGAATTCTCTTATTCAACGGGGACAGGTGTTCGGATACTAAAATTGGCTTGGTAGCGCCTCCATAGCCCAGATGTTGAGTACTCAATTTTTCTTTCGGATGGGCCTTGTTAAAGTGTAAGACAGATGTAAGGACTGTATCTCTCGACAATGTACTCCGTAACTTGACGACAACCGCTCTTGGGTTCTTGCTTTCTGGATCCATTTTTCTCACGCGTACTGCAGCTAAGATGTCATCCTCCTTAATCGTGCTAGACAATACATTCCCCAATTGCACAATTGTCTTAACCAGGTTTTCGGCCTTGTTTTCCGGTATACCGTTGATCTCTAAATTTTGTTGGTGTAAATTTTGTTCTATTAGGTTAACTTGCAGCGATAATTCAGAAACCATAGTCTTGAGGAGCTCACTATCTTTGTGTAGACTTTTGTTGTCGCTTTTGCATGCGTCGAGCTCGAATTTCATACGGTCATAATCAGCGCTCATGAAATTGACGGAGTGCTCCAAACCACGAAACATTTCTTTAATCTCCCGTAGTTCATTAGAAATGCAAGTTTTAATGCATGCTGAGACCTCGGAAGATAATACTGAACGTATTTCTTGACGAATAGTATCAAGTAGTTCATTCGTCGTGGACTCATCGTTTGAGTGGGGGTCTGAATTAGGGGAACATTCAGTGCGCGGGCGCTTATATCTTACGCTTATGTAAGATGTAGTCGGTGAGCTTCCAAGGACCGCTGGTATATTTGGCTCTGATTGGACATGTGGTAAATTATCGGCTTCGCCATCTTTTGGAGGAGTGCGAAGCATTGTAACTTTAAATTAAGTTCCAAAAAAAAACAAAAAATGTGTAGGCGACAAAGATAAGACGTCACAAATAGTCCTCTTCCAATATTGGGTCTCGCTCAGTCAGAAAGATATGAAAAAACAAAAAGTATTCTGCGATGTTGGGGTTTGAACCCACAACAACTGATGTGAAAGGTGCTCGTATTGTACATACGCCACGATCACCGCACGATTATCGATGAAATTAATAATTGCTTGTTTAAATGTACATTCACTAAGTTGAAGGTCACATTAAAGTTTAGCGTAGACCGGCCAGTACGGGTATTACGATAATTAGTAGTCACAACAGACCACTGTTGATCTAGTTTTTGCACTGTTTAACGTAATCACTGGTAATGTTGGTTTATCACAACACGTTCCGTGTACTTCACAAATTATTTTGATATTATTTGGTACTAAATTATCACTTTTTGATCACTTTTTGGATTTTATATTGCAGAGCTCAAGAGCGTGCGCATGACTCGGCTGATTCACGATGACAATGATTTAGTGATTTTTACTTTGAAAATGAAGGACTTTCCATACGTAACTTCATTCCCCTTTTTACCCCTTCGGGGGTGAAATGATTAAAAACGCTGAGACACAGAAATTAAATTTGAAGACCCTAACTTCGAACTGACGGACTTTCATACAAACTGTAGCCTTTTTATCCCCAAAGTGGTTAATATTTGATAAATCTTTTTTTATGTTTCCATTATTTGACTTACAGGTTATTTATACCAATTTTCGAGTTAATCAAGCCATGCAGTGACATCCTCCGCTGTAAAACTAACTACCTCTTTTCACCCCTTTAGAAGGTTGTTCCCGAAAATCCTTGATATACGTTATTCTTTATTTTCGGTTTTAAGTATAAATAGTAGTTTTAATCGTACATCGCGTGAAAAATATTTCATACAAACTTTGTTTTCATACAATCAAAATCCCGCCTTTTCACCCTTTTAAAGGTCGAATTTCCAAAAACCCCTTCTTAGTGCTCTCTTACAATATTATAAAAAGAAGCCGAGTACAAAATGTCACGTTCCTAGTCGCAGTAGTGTCGGCTGTACGTTGATGTGTCAGTCAGTCAGTTTCTCCTTTTATGTATAAATACAATAGAAGATTTATTTATTTACGATACAAGACCGTGTTTGGGTCACAGAAATTCATATATGTATCAAATTCCAATTAAATCGATCCAGTAGATTCTGAGCAAATTGGCTGTGAGTGCTGTGACAGACAGACAAGCAGACAGACACACGAATGATCCTGTAACGGTTCCGATTTTTTCTTTTGAGGTAAAAAAAAGGAATATAAATGTCCTAATCATCAAGAATGCACTAGATATACACGGATACTGCCTCAAAAAGGCCCAATTTGTGCGATCAAAAATAGAAGAAGCACTATATTTTTCAACCAAATTGCTAATATAGATAGCACTCAGACTTTGTTCTGGACATATCCCCTATAAGTTTATTAGTTGTTGTTTTTAGTTTAAGTACTGAAAAAGTTCCTTCCCTCAAGTGCACAAAATGTGGGAAAGTGAAATACGTTCTTCGCATCATGGTGGAGTGAACCTGGATCGAAGATATCAGAGCTGAGTTATTAATACACTTTGGTGTTGATGTTACAGAGGTGGGAAGATGCAATAATATTCCAGCATTCCCCGCGTCAGAAACAGCGAGGCTATTGTATAAAGTTGTGCGGGTTGGTATTTGCGGAAGATAGACTCATATTTACAAACTCATTATACAGGGCACAAACCCAGACTGCAGTCCGCTACTGAGAAATTCCTGATGAAAAAACCCAATAACACTTTGCCCGACCTGGGAATCGAACCCAGGATCTCATGCTCAGCTATAGTTTACGAAAACTAGACCAACGATATTATAAGAAAGCCGACGTAACGACTTAGTCTTGTTGAGCAAGCTCCTTAAATAAAGATTTAACTATTGCTTAGATTTTAAGTTTTATTTTAACCGACGAAAAAGAATAAACATTTTTGTATTTTTTTGAAAATTTGGTACTTTATTTCCAAGTTACAAGCAAATTTGTATTTACATTTGCTCAGACGACAGACAGTCCTCAACATTAATATTAAAAACATATTATATATGTATATAAACACATTTATTTATACAGGTTGGTAATCATAAACTTAAACTCTTAAAAAAAATATTTTCCCATAAAATTTCCAAGAAATGTAAAAAAATATTATAACTCAAAAACTATCAAGAATCGCAGAACATACACAGTAGTAGTAGGTAGTTTCGGATACCCCTGAGCATGAGGAACCGATTTTTTTATCCTAAGATGTCACTATATGGACCACCTGTATAATATACATATATTATACAGAATGATCCAAATAGTAGATCGATTCCTCTTTCATAATAACATTATTATTCCGGTATTTCTAACGTAATTCAACGTGATGTTCGAGTAACAACTAGCAATGAGGCGAGTGACCGTGTTACCGTCCCTTCGTAAAGTTTCATAAGACTACTCGGTACTTATTACACAATTTTTAAATACCTATTATTCTGTTTTATTTATAGAATCATGAGTACAATAAAGGAAGTCATCGGCCAAACCAAACGGAAGCATCAACTTTGGAAGTATGTAAATCTGCCAACCAACTTCCCGACATTGGAAAATTTGTACGAGGTAAACAGTTAATTGTGTTAACATTAAAATCTTATTTCAGTTCAGCATTTTTATATGAAATATTAATGTCAGCTTTATACTCGTACATAGATCTATATGGTGTGCGTTGTAATTATATTTTCAGATAATTTTGGTGGATCACAATGATAAACCTATTGTATTCCGGTTACTGGAACCCGAGGCTCCATTAGGTATGAATTTATAACATACATAATATCACGCCTTGTTTCCCCGAAGGGTTGGGCAGAGGTGTACTTAACAGTACACACACATTTCGCACGTTACGTTTAAGTCTCATGTAATTGGAGACAAGCCTATTGCCACTAAGCGGGCATAAATCCCGACTCCGGGCTGATACTGAGAAATTTCTGATAGATAAACCCAATAACGCTTTACCCGACTGGGAATCGAACCCAGGACTTCATGTTCAGCAGTTGCGCTTGCGACCACTAGACCGAGGAGGTATGAATTATATTTACATAAAGCATCTAAGTTACCTTTCTATTTCTAATAATGTATTTATTTCCAGATCCATTGGACGACCCGGTATTCGAAAGCTTGTCAATAGATTTGAACGACATCAAAGAGATTTTTATGATATTGACTGATGACCAACGAAATATTGTAATGCATATATATTATATGTACAAAAATAAAATAAAGATAAGTAAATCGGATGAATCTGGTGAAATACGTGAACATAACCCAAGGATTATTCTTCAAGGACCAGCGGGCACGGGGAAAAGTACTGTTATTAATTTCATAGAGAAATTGATAACATGGGAAGAAAATAAAACGTCAGATTCTCCACAAAATTTGAAAGTATTGAAATGTGCATTCACAGGTAAAGCAGCTTCAAATATCGATGGCCTAACATTACATCATACTTTTTCTATTCCTCTTTACAAATCAGCTACTAATCTCTCTACGAAACGTCTGGCCGCGAAAAAATCATTATTGAAAAGCTGTATATTCTTTATCTGTGATGAAATTTCTATGGTTGGTGAAAAAACAATGCGCACAGTAAACAAACGTTTGCAACAAATATTTAACAACTACGAGTTATATGGAGATAGATTTGTTTTACTGGTCGGCGATTTATATCAAATTGATCCAGTAAATCAAAAACCCGTATATCCGAATTCAATATATTGGACATGTTGCGAATTTTATGAACTGACAAAGATTATAAGACAAGAAGATGAAAACTTCATTAATGCGTTAAACAATTTTAGAGATTCTCAAATGACGGAAGAAGACGTTGAATTGCTGATGTCACGACAAGTTGTTGCACAGGATGTTCCGAGTTCCGCTATTCACTTGTTTTACCAAAATAAGTTTGTCGAACAGCGTAATGCAGAGAAAATAGACGAATCAAACGAAGAAGAAAAAGTCGTAAACACCATAGATTGTGATGAATGGCAGCCGGCCAACCTACGAGTGAAGAAAGGCATACGGTACATGATCACATATAATGTTGATGTAGGAGATGGATTGGCGAATGGTACAACAGGAGTCGTCAAAGAGTTTGATTGTAATGGAGATGATGTACTTGTTATTTGGATGGAATTTCATTCCAGTACTATTGGAAGAAAAGCCAAATTGGAATATTTGGCAAAACATGATAGACCTGGATTTGAGAATTGGGTTCCAATTCAACGCTCCAAGGTTGTAGTTAAATTAAAAAGTGACCCAAAAGTTAATCGAACTTTCGGTAACATGTTTCCTTTAAAAGCAGCCGAAGCAATAACAGTTCACAAGAGTCAAGGGCAAACATACCACGGTGGTGTTTGTGTCAATATCACTGACGATTCACATGACAGGCTACGCACAGATAAGAGCTTGCAGTATGTGGCATTAACTCGAGTAAAACGGCTTGAAGATCTATATATTGTCGGAAACCTAGAATTTTCCACCAGAAACACTAAGAAATTTATTTACAAAGAAAACGAATTGAACCGTTTGCGAAATGAAATGAAACTGAAACTAGCATATGAAACCTTTGAAGATAAACAAGCTGATGTGATTGTTTATTTAAATTCAGGGTCAACCTTTGACAAGCATTATCAATTTATTAGCACTGACAAGTGGTACAGCAATGCATCTATATTAATCGTCTCTGAAACAAACACTATTGCATCAGATAACATCGAGATGCCGCACTTTGAGATAGCATCTCGATCGGATGAAGAAACTGCTTTGAGATCAGGACGAGGAATAATCTGCTACAAAAAACCGAATAAAACTGTAACAGTGGTTAGTTCCATAGCAGACGGTGAAAATAAGATATACTTGACTTTGTTACTGTATGACAAGTTTTTGTATATTATAACAGGCGTCAAAGGCGACTTAAGTGACGAGTATTTTAAAGAGGCAATCAACTTATTTATTTACAAGTATATACAAGATAAAAGGTGCATAGTTTTGATTGGCGATATTGATCCGAACAGCACTTTTTTGACCGATTTCTTCAATAAAAATAACTTCAACAAGCAACTATCCTCACCTATCACCGATGATAATACTTTAAGCGATATGGTGTTTACTCGTAATATTATTATTGAGCAAGGCCGAATTGGGTTTTATGAATACATTCCGTCGTCTCACAAACCCATGTTTGTCACGTTACCCCCTAGCTCCGGATCGAGACATTCTGGAGGTGGGGATAACAACCAACCTGGTAGCTCGGCACATCGTACTCTACAGGATAGTATGGAACTAGACTGAACCTTTGTACCCCTACTCGCTACGTCGACTGACTTGAAGTGATATTATTGCGAAAATAATATTAAACAGATAGATTTAAATAAAAACTTTCTGCATACAACTTACCTACGGTTAATTTAAGTTACTTGAAATAATTATTAAGAAGATGATTCACATGCATGTAAAACTAGTTCTCATTATGTTTTTTTATTAATTTTTATTCGGTTATAATTCTATAACCAACAACATAATTTCTTAATCGGGCACAATACCACTTTCTGACTTGCTACTTAGAAGTACATACCTACCTAGAAAAAATCTAATAACACTTTGCCCGACCCGGGGTTCGAACCCAAGACCCCATGTTCAACAGCACTCGCAAGTGTGTCTAGCCTCCTGTGAGGCAGCGAGCCTCCTTGCTGGATTGCCGCCATGGTATCTGGAGGCAAAAGTCTTCGCGCACGTATGGGAGTGGCGCGAGGAGGCGAAACGCCGGGGCGTAACTCCGCTGCGCAGTGCCTTTGTGTTGATTTTGAATAAAGAAATTTTAATCGATTTGTGACTTTGACTTTAATAAAGTATGCTCTAAGATACGTTAAAGTGTGACCACTCGCCCTAAAAAAAATCCAATATTCACGTCAGCCTCACTTCGTTGTGGAAGTTCATGGTCACCCGACTGTGATACAGTTTCATACTACATCATTTTAGTGAAGATCTCCTGAAATATGAATGTTACCGTTATTTTCGCCACATTTATCCAAAACTAGGTTACGTTACCTGTCGATTAGTACATGAACTAAGCTTGAACCTATTTTTAATAACGAAATAAACACCATTGTATTTTAGGCATATTGCCGTCCGAGCGGCCAACTCAAATCGACTCTAACAAATTATTGAACCTTTTGTCTAGTATTTTTCCTGTTTATTCGCTGCAACAAATTAGCAACTAATTGTCTATCCACATAAGCCTCTATATTTATGGCGAGATACCTACCTACCCATAACCTGGAAACTAAATATAGCATAACTTTTTGTTTATTCACGTTTTGACGTTTTTTTTTTACAACGAATTAAGACTTTTCTTTTGATGCAACAGTCGCATACCTGCATTATTTAGTTTCTGTGTAATCACAGGCGATGACTACGGCAAATGGCGGTTCTAGCGGCCAACTATTTTTGATCATAGTGTCTTAGTATTTTTTGCAACAAATTCAGGAAAACAGGTGTGTATAGTAACAAATTACCACTAATTCCTGGCAAAGTTACATCAAATTTTATGAGTTGGCCGCGCGGTTGAAATGGACATGCCACAATTGCCACCAAGCCACGGCGTCCTCACCTTCCGTCTGACGCAGGTCCTTACCGGACACGGCAGCTCCGGGAGGTTCCTGTGTCGGATAAGGAGGGAGGAAACGCCCGGGTGTCACCACTGTGTGGATCGCTCGGAGGACACGGTAGATCATACGGTGGAGGTTTGCCCGGCTTAGGCGGAGCACCGCCGTATCCTCGTGGAGGCGATCGGTGGCAGAGATCTCTTGCATCCGGCCCTGGTTCAGGCCATGGTACGGAGCGAGAGGGCATGGGCAGCCGTCACCTCCTTCTGCGAAGCAGTAATGCTCGCGAAAGAGGAGGTGGGACGGTTGAGCCGCCGCAGTAGACGCCTTGGGCGTCGGGAATCCCGGGCAGATTTCCGGCCACCGTAGGTGCGGGCTTGCGGATGGTAAGCAATGGGTAGCTCATCGTCTGGTAAGGACCAGGCCCCGGTCGACGGCGCGTTGTATTCTACGCGCGCCTCAAAGAGATGTCGTCAGTACAAGTGTAGGGGTCCACTAGGGCTGATGCCTGCCGACGTTGCGGGAAGGTACTAAAGGGTTACTGAGGCCCCTGGCTACACAGGCAACGGAAGGAATACGGGTAGGTTTTAGTCAGTAAGAGTCTGACACACCCTCCCGCTCCACCCAGAGCGGGAGAAGTCATGTGATGATTTCCCACCCAAAAAAAAAAAAAGTGTGTCTAGCCAGTGACGCTTTACAGATTACGAGACAATCATTACTCGTGCTTATTGCATGCTGCGCCTTAAGAGGACTACAAGACCTAAGTGTCCTTGAAAAACGCACGCACACATTTACACAATTGACGTGAATGCCATCTAACGACGACGCCCAATAACTAACGGCATAGCGAGGTTACGCTCGAGTATTCTAATAGATGGCGCAGCAATGACGCGCAAGTTCTTACTTACGCGTATAGCGCGATAGTATAGATCTAACAAAAAATAGATAGGACAATGAAATTATTTTTATTTGTTTTATGTGTTACTTGAAAAATTAAGGATGTGTTCCTAACTAATATTATAAATGCGAAAGTGAGTTTTGTTTCTTATGCTTTCACGCTGAAACAGCTAAGCGGACTTAGAACAAATTTGGGACATGGGCAGACCATGATCTGGAGAAGGACATAGGCTACTTTTCATCCTGGATCGCGGGCAACAGCTATTTTTAAATAAAACTGATTCAATTAAACTAAAAACATTTTTATTACAAAAAAAAATACCAAGTGGCGCCCTTTATACATCTCTAGGTTTACACTGTGCTTAGTGTAAACCTTAGAGATGTAAGGGTTTTTCAGATTTACATCATAATACATTTTAGTTTTAAGCTCTTTTTCAGGTTAACATTATGTGACATTTAATTTTAAGCTCTTTTCAGGTTAACATTATGTGATATTTAGTTTTAAGCTCTTTTTCAGGTTAACATTATGTGACATTTAGTTTTACGCTCTTTTTCAGGTTAACGTTATGTAAAATTTAATTTCAAGCTTTGTGTTAGGTTTCAATCTAATGGTCCGTGATTTGAGATCTCATATAACTTTTCCAAAATATGGGAAACGTTAATAATCCTATGTCCAATTTGGATGTTCTTTTCAGGAGTACCTATAGTTTTCCATCTGAAAAAGAAATGAATACAAATATAATTTCTTGATAGATAAGATACATCTTTATTCGTAAAGACATTGAAATATTAAACCTACAAGAATTCTAAGTAATCAATCTAAGTAAAATGTGTTTTCGGAAAAATCTTCTTCAATAATAATTTAAGTTTTCTATAATAATCTTAATTTAACCCATCTATTTCTCTGTTTTCACGTTGGACATGATAATGCCTTAAAAGCCACCTAAAATTCTATTATTATTTTTAAAACCAATTGAAACAAATCTAAACGCGTTTGTGGCAAGGTGATGTTATAAATATTACCTGTCTACTAAAGGCTTCTTCTAGTACATGCTTAGATGAATATGTACTTTTATCAATAACTTCACAATCGTGATCTTTCTGTGGCACCTCTGTTTAAAATCTATAAAAATATTGAAGATTTTAAATTACGTAGAAATGTCAATTCTAAATATTGTAGTTCTATGATGTATTGTAGTCCACAAGATGGGTAATTAAATTCCTTTTTTCTTGTATTTGACTTTGAAAAATTGTTAAGGTGCAAGTAAAAGATTAGGTAGGTACCTAAAATTCATAAGTAGGTACATAATTATAGTGCCTATGTATTATAAACAAAATCAATAAAATTACATTCTTACGTGTGACAAATAACATCGCAATTTTCAGATGAACCAGTTATTTCGTCATGCCTATTATCAAATAAGCCGAGGTCTTTTTCTGAAAAACAAAAACATTTGGTATTTTTAGTTTCTATTTATTGTTATTATAGCTTATATAAGGTGGAGGTACTTACGTATTGGAATAACTTCCGTGTTGATATTTTCGACCGTTTTTCTCCTGTAAAAAATAATTCGATTTTATAGATTTTTTTTTAATTTATATACTTAATTATATAAATGTATTTAATAAATATATGTACATCGTAGTAGTTTAAATAAAAAAAAATACAAAATTCCTGAGATTCGAACTCAGGCATTCTAGACTGTATATCCACACTTCTTTTAAATACGCTACTGTATCATTTGAAAGAGGCACCGAAAATACAGACCATATGAACTGATTGCACTTATTTAGACGTTTCCAAAATTCATAGTTTTATGGTTATAAAAATAAATATTTAGTAATAATATAATCCTCTATCTTACCTTTTAATTTCGTTCATAAGTTCGGCATTTGATTTATATGAACGTTTTTTAATTTTTAGTCCTCGCAACGGGTTTCACTTTCTTTCCCATGACATTACATTTCTTTTTTTTTTTTTTTCTTTTTTTGTTGATTTTTCTTATACAAATGATACGATTTTATAACAAACTACTTTATTACGCTATTTTAACTTAAAGTCTTTTGTATCTACACGAAATAAAAATATTTACGCAAAGAAAATATGAAACAATGAATTCACAAACAAAACTTTACAAAAACATTAAATAATCGGGGCGGAAATAATGCGGCGAAAAGAACGACACGTCTGTATAGCATCAGGCCTCGGCCGGCACTGACCAGGCGGGGTCGTCTCATTGGGTAAACTTAGGAATGCCTACGGGGGCTAGACCTATGTTGCCATGTTCTCCTCTATTATGTGAGACCTAAAAACTTCGGTCTTCAATAATGACGTTTTCAAGGATGGCAACATAACATAAACTAAAAAGGTTCATAAATGTTAAAAAGCTACCATTTGGTAGTTTTATCAACATTTTTGTTAACAACTTGTTGTCAACTTGTTGGCAAGTTAGCCGATTTATTATTTCGGTTAATGTAATCAATGTTAATATTATTAAAATTGGATAAATAAAAATATAATGTATGTATAATATAACAGATATACGCTCGTATAGCCTAAGTTTGTACTTATAAATAGACAAAAGAGTTATCCAATCAAGCCAATACAGAAATAAATAATTAATTTAATTTACTGCAACGCATCGGGCAGAGCGCGGAGGCTACTTATTTTCTAAAATTAATTTAATAAAACTTAGTGGGTAAGATTTTGTTAAATACACCTGGCAGCCCCAGTTCACAAGAAAAATGTCTGCCGGCGTGAGCGCATGATAATCTAGGAACGTAATTATTTACTTTAGATGTTATTTCTTGTGAATTCTCTTTTTGCAACGTTAAGTGTTATCCTCACCATTAACGATGTTGAGTAGTCTTTGACTTTTACAAATCAACCACTAACTTATGATTTTGTTGTTCAAAGTTTTCTACAAGCAAGAATACATTTTCTCCTATTACTTTAGATGTTATTTCTTGTGAATTCTCTTTTTGCAACGTTAAGTGTTATCCTCACCATTAACGACGTTGAGTAGTCTTTGACTTTTAAAAATCAACCACTAACTTATGATTTTGTTGTTCAAAGTTTTCTACAAGCAAGAATACATTTTCTCGTATTTACCTTTTTATGTTAATTTCATCAATAAGGCCACTTGACCACCAAAGCGGAGCTGGAAAATTGTAACCTGTGCAATTGCACAATAATTTAACATCGGTTACAGTTTCCCAGTTCTGCTTTCGTGGACAGGCTTATATTATAAGTATCTCAAAGAAATGCGATTTTGAATATCCCGCTTACGCGAGTTTTCGGGGGCATCCACCAGGAGGCGCCAAAAACTGTACCATTTTATTTGTTCGTAGTTGTCATTCTTCTCCCTAGAGTAAATATGTTCCTTGGCACTGACGGTCGGTACACATGCGTACGTATTATGCTCGGAAATAAGAATATACGATTTACAATAAATCTATTGATTAGATCAAAAAATTAAAACACTATTATGCTAATATATTGCTTGTGGAATAATCTGACAAAAAATCAGAATGATTGCATGTATATTGGTATGATTTTTACGCGATTAAAGAATTTTTTAGAGGTAACTTCGTGATGTTTTTCTATCAAATCAAATGAGTTACTTATATTATGTTTTCAACACACTATCTACCTAGGATATATCCTGAAGAATATCATATTTTTATTTATTTATTCTGATTTTGTTTACTGCAGTGGATCATATACTTTTAGGCATTATAAAACTTGCGTTTAGCTCCTGTAGGCCTCTCTCCGGACCCGGTAGCAAACCGGTTAGCCCAACGTTTAACTTCTCTTGTTAACTTCTTATACTTCCTTCTTATTATTACACTCGCACACGGGCGCATAATTAATAGCCACAGCTTATCGTTTATCTTGTTAAAAAGGTAGGCTCGGCATCCACTGTAGCATAGTGCAACAATTATAGAATTTTGGTTCGAATCGTACATGTATTGATTGTTCTTGTGCTACTATATAGCTCTCATATTCCAAAATCTGTTGCTTCATTACATTATGTTCACATAGCTATACTTATCACTGAAGTCTTGATTTTTTTTTTTTCGATTTCTTGATCGATCCCATAGTATAAGTTGTTCATGATGATGAATAAAAACTGTTGGTTATTATACATTTATATTGGTAACACTGATCTATGACTGTAGTCTATGGTAAAATACGGAAAATTGCGTACGTACTGTGTAAAATGATGAAATATATTTTTTACTAAAAATAAAAAATATGGACATCTACACACAATTTAAACAGTTGTTTAAATTGAATATATTATAAAAAATACGACCCCTTTTCTGGTTTTCAGTTATTTCAAATACATATATATGTTGTAATGGCGACGCGACGCACAAACTGTTACCATGAATTAAGTAAGTAGGTACATCTATAATAATTAATAATACATCATTCTAGACTCCAGCGGAGACATTAGCCGGTTTTTTTTTAAATCAGCTGTTTCATACGAAAGTAAAAAAATACACGATCATAATGTATAAAACGGTGTTGATTTAAAACCGATGAAAATTTTCTAAAAGTCTAGAATCAAACATAGCAAGCAGTGTTTGATTCTAGACTTTTAGAAACTTTTACTGAAACCATGGTAAAAGTTTGCGTCCCTTCGACCTGCATAATAATTATAAGCTACTAAGGTAGTAGGAATTCCGAATAGTAAAAAATACCACGTAATAAGTCCAGTGAGCGTGAACCCTTAATCTTTGTGTTGCAACTTTTATTGTGTTTTTGTTACCTCCATAAATTTATTTGAATTCGAAAACTTGTTTTTGAAGATTCTTATTGCTTTGAATATAACTTTGACACAATAATGTAATCCTGAAGCCATACATATTATTAAGTATTGAGTAAGTATCAAGTATCCTACACGAATGGCGATATAATGCTTACGATGTGGACTGATCCGTGCCAACATTAGAGTAGGTCCGGAGTTCCGGACACGTCGTCAGTGGTGACAAAACCAATATATTATGCTGGTCCATAGTAATATGATATATACCATGTGCTGGCCTTTTATTCTATTGATCCTCTACAGTACGCTTGGCCAGCTCAAGGTCAAAATGTAAGCTTCGACGCGACGTCTGGCTGCTGTTACACATAATACTTATATAACATAACATAGTAGTATAGTATGTAAAAATATCACATCTAATATTATTATCAAAAGTCCAGATCGCACTCAGCAGTTTCAAACCCAACTGTCACATGTGCATCTCGCGAGCACTGAACCCGTGACCTAAAAAAACACTTCTGCGTTTCCTCCGTCTTACTCTCTTCCCTTTGTCTAGCGTAACGCATAAATGTGCCCTATCTCTCTCTATTCAAGAGTCAGGGAACAATAAACTTATACCTACGAAGTTACAAATTAAATGAATTATTACTAATACCTACGACTTCAAGTGTTCAGCAAGCGTTAATAAGTTCCCTAAACAGATTGTAAATAAAGAAATAGTATTATTTTGTGATGAAATTGGAAAGGATCTAGGCCACTTGTTGACAGATAAATATCCAGGACACTCAACAATGAGCATGCCTGGTTGTTCTTTATTTGACATAATGAAAAAAGTTATAAAATGCAACTTTAACCAGGATACTATACTGTTAATATTTGTTGGTAATAGGGGTAATGTGAACAAAGCAGAATTACTCCAATATTATAGATCATTGTGCAACCTTAGTCTAAGAAAAATTGTGATGTTCACATTCGGGAATACGGCCAAAGTTTGCCACAGGAAGAAAACAACTTTAGGTCTGAAATTAATATGACTTTGCATAATTTGACTTACAATAATAATTTATTCCAATTAATTGACATTAACAATTATTTTGGTAAACATTTATATTAGACAAAAGATAGATTTATTATGGATGGGTACTATCTTTCAAAGTACTGTAAAAGACAGATAGCTGTGTCGCTATCTTACTACTTTTCTATTACAGCCAAGAATTTGGCTAAACAAATTGCTTCTATTGAGCAATGCATTCATGACATTGACATAGGTATCAAACATTTTTTTTTATAATTTAAATAAAATTGACATTGATAATAATTTAAATAAGAAATTAAGACAATAGAGGCAATCTCTAGCAATAACAATGTACATCAAAATATTCAAGGATTTATAAACAAAGATTTAGAGGTAGAATTATGGCCCCTCTCAGGGGGCTGGGAAGGAGGCCCAAGAGGGGGCTGACATGGAGTGCCATTAATGGCCCCATTACGCCTCCTCCAGGCGAACATCAACCACTGCGCCGCCGCTCAGGATCTGTTGCTCCAGAGCATGGCGCAGTGGTCGATTAACATCGCCGTGGTCGCTGAGCCGCCCAGGGATGACTGGGTGGAGGACCTGAGCGGCTCAGTGACCCTAATTTCATCGGCCGCCGCCGGTAGCCCGTCCCGCGAGGCCGTCAAGAGAGGACGGGGCTGCGTAGCAGCACGGTTCCGGGAGATTGTCGTGGTAGGGGTCTACCTCTCTCCAAACCGAACTCTTGCCGAGTTCCACAACTCCCTTGCGGAGTTGAGAGACGTCGTCGTCGGGTTTGGTTCCCTCCCCGTGTTCGTCCTCGGGGACTTCAATGCCAAGAATTTGGCTTGGGGTTCCCGGTTAACGGACACACGGGGCAGGATGGTGGAGGACTGGGCTCTGGAGACAGGCCTGGTCGTCCTAAACCGGGGTTCTGTCCCCACGTGTGTGCGGATGCGGGGTGAATCAGTGGTGGACATCTCGTTCACCAGCCCCGCTCTGTCGCCGCGTGTAGTTGAGTGGCGTGTCATGGAGGGGGTGGAGACCTATTCCGATCACCGGTATATCCGGTTCGACGTCTCCGCCCAGACCTCGGACGCGCCGGTCCGACGGGCCCCGAGTGGTCCGCGATGGGCGCTGAAGCAGCTGGACCGGGAGCTCCTCCTGGAAGCCTCGATCGTGCAGGCCTGGGTGTCACCACCGGACAGGCCTGCCGACATCAACGACGAGGCGGAGTGGTTCCGGGAGGCCATGTCCGACATATGTGACGTGGCAATGCCCCGGGTCCAGCCTGGACGTGCCTCGCGCCAGGTGTACTGGTGGTCGCAGGAGCTGACGGCTCTGCGCACTGCGTGCGTGGCTGCGCCACGCCGGTACATCAGGCACCGCAGGCTCCATATCAAACCTCCGGATATGGAAGCCATTCAGGCGGAGCTGTACAGGGGTACAGAGCGGCGAAGACCGCCCTCCAAGCGGAGATTCTGCGGGCCAGGGGGTTGACCCGCGAGGAGTCGCTGGGGACTCTGGACAGGGACCCGTGGGGACGCCCGTACAAAGTGGGGCGGGATAAACTCCGCCCATGGGCTCCCCCGCTGACGCAGAGTCTCCGGCCCCAGCTTGTGGAGGATGTGGTGAGTGCTCTGTTCCCTTCCCAAGGGGAACACACCTCCCTGCCTATGGCTCCGCCTACTGCGGTGCCCGATGCGGACCACACCGCCGACGACGACGACGATGCTCCGGAGGTGACCGAGGTAGAAATGAGAGCGGCGGTACGCAGGCTTAATGCCAAAAATACCGCCCCAGGACCCGACGGCTTACCTGGGAAGGCCTGGGTCCTGGCCTTGGAGGCTCTCAGGCCTCGACTTAGGGGGCTCCTAAGCGCATGCATGGAGAAGGGCCAGTTCCCGCTTCGCTGGAAGACGGGGAAACTGGTCCGTCCGCTTATCGGCCCATCGTGCCGCTCGACGAGGTGGGCAAGCTCTTTGAAAGAGTCATTGCAGACCGCCTCGTCGGCCAGCTGGTGCAGGTGGGGCCGGATTTGGCGGAGAGCCAGTTTGGTTTCCGCAGAGGGCGCTCTACGGTGGACGCCATCATGCGTGTGCGAGCCCTGACGTCGGGGAATGCTGTTGCCCAGGGTGGGGTCGTCTTGGCGGTGTCTCTAGACATCGCCAATGCCTTCAATACCCTGCCCTGGAGTTGCATCAGGGAGGCACTCCGGTATCACCGGATGCCGACCTACCTCTGTCGTGTGGTCGAGGCCTATTTGACGGACAGCACCGTCATCTACCCCGGTCACCAGGGAGTGTGGAACCGGCAAGAGATGTCGTGCGGTGTCCCACAGGGATCGGTCCTGGGGCCGCATCTGTGGGACATCGGATACGACTGGGTGCTGCGCGCCGACCTCCCTAGCGGCGTCAGCGTAGTGTGCTACGCTGACGCCGCTAGGGAGCGCGTGGGCGCTGCATTGAAGCGGCTCCTGCCCAATCTAGGGGGTCCAAACGCCTCCTGCCGGAGGCTCTACGCGGGGGTCGTGCGGTCCATGGCCCTTTATGGGGCTCCTGTATGGGCGCGCTCTCTGGCACTGCGGCCAGCCCGCCGGTTGAGCGCGGCCCAAATCCGCCGGTCAAGCCGGTCATGGCCATCCGGATGGTCCGGGGATACCGCACGGTCTCCTGTGAGGCAGCGAGCCTCCTTGCCGGATTGCCGCCATGGGATCTGGAGGCAAAAGTCCTCGCGCACGTATGGGAGTGGCGCGAGGAGGCGAAACGCCAGGGCGTTAGTCCGCTGCCGCGAGAAATCGCGGCACAGCGGACGGAGCTCCGGCGGGATCTCATGGCGTCATGGAAAGTACGGTTGTCGCAACCCAGTGCTGGGCACGCCACGTTTGCGGCGATAAGTCCCCTCTTTGAGGAGTGGCTGGAGAGCCGCCACGGCGTCCTCACCTTCCGCCTGACGTAGGTCCTCACCGGACACGGCAGCTTCGGGAGGTTCCTGTGTCGGATAAGGCGGGAGGAAACGTCCGGGTGTCACCACTGTGTGGATCGCCCGGAGGACACGGTGGAGCATAGAGCATACGGTGGAGGTCTGCCCGGCTTGGGCAGAGCACCGCCGTGTCCTCGTGGAGGCGATCGGCGGCAGAGACCTCTCGCGTCCGGCTCTGGTTCAGGCCATGGTACGGAGCGAGAGGGCATGGGCAGCTGTCACCTCCTTGTGCGAAGCAGTAATGCTCGCGAAGGAGGAGGCGGGACGGTTGAGGGAAAGGCAAGTTTCGCGCCCTCTCGCCCCTAGCCGCCGCAGGAGACGCCCAAGGCGTCGGGAATCCCGGGCAGATTTCCGGCCACCGTAGGCGCGGGCTTGCGGACGGTGAGCAATGGGTAGCTCACCGTCCGGTAAGGACCAGGCCCGGGTCGACGGCGCGTTGTATTCCACGCGCGCCTCAAAGAGATGTCGTCAGCACATATAGTAGGGGTCCACTAGGGCCGATGCCTGCCGGGGTCGCGGGAAGGTACTTATGGGTCACCGAGGCCCCCGCAACACAGGCAACAGGAAGGAATACGGGTGGGTTTTAGTCACCAGTTCTTGTTCAATTTTAATAATCACCAGGTTGGTAGTTCGTTCAGCAGAGTAATTAATGCTATAATACACCAGGGGTTCCCAAACTTATTTTGTCTACTGCCCACTTTGAGAATAAATTATTCTATAGCGTCCCCATTTTTTCACCTACTTAAAAACCACTATAACTTCAAATTAAATTAATTATTGTGAGCTATATTAGCGAAGATTAAACATTCATACTAAACTAGACTTTTACTATAACCCGCAAGAGTTAACTTGAGACCTGAGGCCTTAGTGTGAGTTTTTTTGACTCACGTTCGAACGCGTTCGATTGCGAGCACGTTAGAATTTAGTATGGGAATTTAGTCATAGTGCCACCTGGTGGTCACTCGTAGAACCTAATTTCCCATACTAAATTCTAACGCGCTCGCAATCGAACGCGTTCGAACGTGAGTCAAAAAAACTCACACTAAGGCCTCAAAAGGATCCGATATTATATCAGTTCCTACGGATGGTGCTCCGGCTATGGCAGGGTGCTTGATTAGTTAGTAAAGTGGACTCATCGAGCTGAATTGAGAAGGCGCCACGGCGTCCTCACCTTCTACCTGACGCAGGTTCTCACGGGACACGGCAGCTTCGGGAGGTTCCTGTGTCGGCTAAGGTGGGAGGAAATGCCCGGGTGTCACCACTGTGTGGATCGCTCGGAGGACACGGTGGAGCATACGGTGGAAGTCTGCCCGGCTTGGGCAGAGCACCGTAGTGTCCTTCTTGAGGCGATCGGCAGCAGAGATCTCTTGCGTCCGGCCCTGGTTCAGGCCATGGTACGGAGCGAGAGGGCATGGGCAGCTGTCACCTCCTTCTGCGAAGCTGTAATGCTCGTGAAGGAAGAGACCGGACGGTTAAAGCAAAGGCAAATTTCGCGCCCTCTCGCCCCTAGCCGCCGCAGGTGACGCCCTGGGCGTGGGGAATCCCGGGCGGATTTCCGGCCACCGTAGGCGCGGGCTTGCGGACAGTGAGCAATGGGTAGCTCACCGTCCGGTAAGGACCGGGTCAACGGCGCATTGTGTTGCACGCGCGCTTCAAAGAGATGTCGTCAGCATAAGTGTAGGGGTCCACTAGGGCCGATGCCTGCCGGGGTCGCGGAAAGGTTCGAAAGGGTTACTGAGGCCCCTGGCAACACAGGCAAGGAACACGGTTGGGTTTTAATCAGTAAGAGTCTGACACACCCTCCAGCTCCGCCCAGAGCGGAAGTAGTTATTTGATAATTTCCCACCAAAAAAAAAGCCTCTACACAACGCCCCCTTTTTTTCTGAGTCTCTTACCATCCCACTTTAGGCCTGCAGCGCCCACAAGGGGGCGTTATCGCCCACTTTGGTAAAAGCTGATCTATATGGTGATTTCTTTAATATATAGGTACTGTAAACAATTTCATTCTATTTTTATTCCTATCTCTGTTAATAATAACGCCTCTTTCATTGATTGGGCTACCATTGGTATTCATAAAAGTAGAACACGGCTTTATGAGCTTTACAATGATAGGACATACATAAACACTGCTAATGTTAATTTATATGTTAGAAATTATTCAAAATTATTTAAAAAAGTTTGTTGTATGGCTAAGTCGCGTTATTTGGGTTCGAAGATGAAAAATAGTAGTAATGTAATCAAAACGACTTGGAATATTATTAATAGTGAAACGGGAAGGTCTAGTAACCGAAATACTGACTATAGCCTGTCAATTAACGACAAACATAATAAATCAGACTCGCAAGTCGCCGCGGCCTTTGGAAATTTCTTTTCAGATATTCCCGTTTCAACTACTAAATCCCTAAACTCATCACCTTCTGTTGCTGAGACTTTGCTTAAGGAAAATGTTAATGTTTGCGATTCGGAATTTCATTTTCAACATATTAGGTACCTGTAGAGATATAATTAAAAACTTTCACACATTAAATGTAAAAAATACTGCAGATCTGTGGGGTAATTCTGTAGAAGTTGCTAAGTCTATTATTGACATTGTAGCACCTACTTTATCCCTTATCTTTAATAATTGCATTGACTGTGGGGAGTTTTCTGACCTTATAAAAATAGTAAAATAATACCTTTGTTTTTAATTAGGTAGTACATCAGACCCCACCAATTATAGACATATTTCAGTACTACCTACCTTTAGTCAAATTTTTGAAAATATCATTTTAGAACAATTACAAAGATTTTTTTAATAAACGTAAACTATTGCATAATAAACAGTTCGGTTTTAAAAGGGGTCATTCGACTACTGATGGTACCGGTATACCGGTGGTGGGGTACCGGTGGTATACCGGTGTTGAACTTTTAGGACATATTTATAATGCATGGGAAGATAAACGCGATGCCTTGGGCGTCTTTTGTGATTTATCCAAGGCATTCGATTGCCTTCTCCATGAAACGTTAATCAGGAAACTCCGCCACTACGGGATCCGGAACAGCGCTCTGGATCTTCTTACTTCATATCTGAGTAATAGGATTCAGAGCGTTGACGTTAATGGGAAAAGATCTCCCAGATCTATAGTAACAATGGGAGTCCCACAGGGTTAAATTCTTGCTCCTTTCTTGTTTCTTATTTATATTAATGATTTTGGATAATCATGATATAGTGTTACTTGCGGATGACACTTCACTTTTTTAAACTTAAACGTCAGCAGATGGTTACTGACGATGTAAATAGTGCGATCTCAAAAGTAGTTGTCTGGTTCAATGTTAATAATTTACTTCTTAATGGCAAAAAAAAACAAAACAAATGCATTAAATTTACACTACCTCACGTTAGGTAGGTGAAAACTAATGTGTTGATAAATGGCGAATAATTGAATCCTGAAGATAGCACAGTATTCTTGTGCTTAACTTTGGATGCTAAGCTACAATGGGGACCACAAATCTAGATACATTTTCAAAAAATTTAAGCTTCGCAACATACGCTGTTAGAAAAATTCGTAATTGATATAGAGACAACCCGTTTAGTGTACTTTAGCAATTTTCTTAGTATAATGTCGTACGGTATTCTGTTGCGGGGCAATGCCGCTGACATTCAGACTATCTTTGTTTTGCAGAAAACAGCTGTTCGATCAATTTATAAATTAAGTCCGAGATGTTCTTCACATGATTTGACCAAGATTATGTCTAGACTTTAAAAGAGACTGTGACCTCTGAGTTTGTTTCGGCCTTTCTTCTCAGAGTAGTCATAGTAGGATAGGAAACGCCGACCTCATCTAGCTTTATTTTAAAAATATGATTGACGTGTAAAAGTGTTTGTACAAACCTACTTACAGAAATAAAAATCATTTACCATTTAAGTATTTTACCTATTAATGAATGGCACATTTGTTAGGTTTTATTATTTAATATTAGTTATTATTTTGTTATTATTATTCAAACTTATGTTTTTGCTACGCGAATGTACACCGGCCGATAAGATATCCTAAAAAAACCGGACAAATGAGAGTTGAACTCGCGTGGTGAGGGTTTCGTAAGATGAATATGTTATCTTCCATGATTTTTATTCCAAGATGATTTATCCCAAGAACAAACTGAAGATTCTAATTTGTAGTTGAAGAACATGTTCCCCGTACATACCAACAGCAAATGTAGGTTTGTACGCACAACATTATGAGATTTACCAAGTTATTTTAATACCATATATAGGGTGGAATCTTGTAATGCCACCTGGAGGGAAAGTACTCTTAATACTGCAGATAGAAAGTTTTACTCAAAGGAAACATTCCTTTATTTTTGAATAGAAAGCAAACTGCATTCAAAGATTTTCGAAAATTCTCTTCTCCCACACCCGGGAATCGAACCGACTAAAATCTGAAAAAATATACCCTGTACTTTTATTGCATCGATCATTAGGGTCAATTATAAGGATGAAATCTCTCTAACAAACATAAATTAAATGAAAGGAAAACCAGGAAATCTTAAATTAATTTAATTATTTACAAAAAATGGTAAACTAACTAATTAGTTGCTCGAAATGGGCCCCATTCTCTTGGATACACAAATTTATTCTTTTAACGAATTCATTTCTAGTAACCTTTAATAAAGTGTTGTGGTGAATATTATAAATCGTATTCTGAACTTCAACTCTCAACTCGTTGTCATTCGCATAAGATTTCGTGTAAATTTGATTTTTTACATATCCCCACAAAAAAAAATCTAATGGGGTGAGATCTGGCGATCTCGCAGGCCATCTGATTGTGCCGTTTGTACCAATCCAGGTATTAAAATGGTTATTAATGTAGGCAGTAGTGATTCTGCTGTTATGTGCTGGAGCACCATCTTGCTGTAGAATTATTTGGTTTCGCTCTTCCTCGGGGAAACCATTTAACTCGTTTCTTAAGAGATCCAGTATTTCAATATACTTGACAGTGTTTAAATGACCTTCGTACACGTGGACTAACAGTACATTATTTCTCATAATTCAGCACCAAACGTTGAAAGAAAATCTTACTTGATTGTTAGTTTCATGAACACGAACAGGATTCACTCGAGACCAATAATGGTTGTTGCGGCGATTGTACATGCCATTATTGCTGAAGTTGGTTTCGTCAGACCATACAATGTTACTCAAAAAATTAGGGTTTCGGTCAATTTCTCCAAGCATGTTTTCACAAAATTGTAATCGTCTGTCACGATGCCCAATATGCAATATTTGCACCAACCGACCTTGACGATAGCATTTATACTTATACTTTTTCAGCACTTTAAGTACGCGAGTGTGGCTTGTTCCTAATTCATCGGCAGCATCTCTACTTGAAGCCTTTGGAAATGATTCAAAGTATGTTAAAACATCTAGTTCAAAATCGAAATAGTTTTGCTGAATAGTATGCCGTCTCTTCTTGAAACCACCCGTATTCTTTAAATTTTCTACCATTCTTTTCAATACGAACCGAGTTGGTGCCTGTCGGTCTTGATATCTCTCTCCATACCACCGCAGAGCTAGATTCACGTTTTTGTTATTTAAAAAATAAGCTTCCATTAAATCAAACTATTCTTGATAAGCCATTTTCACCGTGAGACAAAATGTGAAATGAGTTGTAAAAACAATCAAATGTGAATAACAACTATGACAATCTAATTTTCAAATTTTAATCTAACATTTCATATTTAAATTACCTCATACACGCAGCTACGAGTATGTCGCAAAGGAGTCTGCATTACAAAAGATGGATGTTAGTTAAAGAGCTTTAACTTGACTCATTGAATTTGTAACTTCAGATTTCCTGGTTTTCCTTTCATTTAATTTATCATGTTTGTTAGAGAGATTTCATCCTTATAATTGACCCTAACGATCGATGCAATAAAAGTACAGGGTATAATTTTTTCAGATTTTAGCCGGTTCGATTCCCGGGTGTGGGAGAAGAGAATTTTCGAAAATCTTTGAATGCAGTTTGCTTTCTATTCAAAAATAAAGGAATGTTTCCTTTGAGTCAAATTTTCTATCTGCAGTATTAAGAGTACCTTCTTTCCCTCCAGGTGGCATTACAAAATTCCAGCCTGTATATAAAGGTATTCCTGTAATCTATAAACAAAGAACTATTTTCTGTACCTACCTTTTCAAAATTTTAAGCTCAGCAGGAGATAACGTGTGTGTAAATTTTCATGAATTTTCTTAAATAACTTTAAAAAACTTGTTTTAAAATTATGGAAAAAAAATAACCGAGATCCTCACAACAAGCCCTTTTCTTCAATATGACCCACGATATAGTTTGCAAAACTTTTTTCTTGTGTTCTAATTGGCTTCCATAGGTGACCCCCATATTCAAAATTCATTCATCTACGTTACACGTCCGTGTTTGGGTCACAGCAATTCAATATATGTACCAAACTTCAACATAATCGGTCCAGTAGATTCGGAGCAAATTGGCCATGACGGACGAACAGACAGACAGACACACGAATGATCCTTTAAAGGTTCCGTTTTATCATTCGGACGTACGGAACCCTAAAAAGAAAAAATATATAAATGAAAATAACGTCTTATTGTATTTGTGTCAAATCAATTTCCAACCTGCTGGATATTCAAGCGTGGTTTTCGATGTGATATACCGGCCGACACTCCGACAGCGTGTCATTGGTAAAATAGATGTTTTTTTTTAAGTTGACAAAAAGACAACAGTAGCCCACGTTACAACGTCAAACAGTTTTACACTCTTTTACTTTCACGACAAGATCTAAATTCTATTGAACTAATTTCTACATCCAATTTTAAATTTTATTCAAATTAAACTTAAGTGCCAGAGCATAAAGTTGAATTTCATTTATGGAGTTATGAATATGTTTAAGCCCGCAAGAGTGTTACCTGCAAAATATTTTCTTAAATAGTTTTGGCGTATTCCGGCAAGTGTGCAACCTGCCACTTGTGTAGGTATTGTATGTACAGAAATAACAGCGGGTGATTACTTTTTTTAGCTCAAAGGTTACGAGGGTTTAGACGCGAAGGGGCACAAAGTTGTACTCTCTGCCAAGGCCTCTATATCTAATACGTGTAATTTACTTATATGTATCGTGCCTGTACTGTACGTGCACTGTACTGTGATACATTTACAAGTGTAGAGTGATATGTCGAATTATTACTTCACTGGAGTTATCTGACATGTGCTAGCTGTCACTTTGTGTAATAAAATCGTCATATTTATTGTAATGACGATCGTTTGGGTTACCTAAGTAATCGATATTCGATTGATATCCGTGTAAAATTCTAGAATACAATAAATACAATAATTAGGACCATTTTATTACACAACGTGACAGCTAGCACGATGTCAGATTACTCCAGTAAATCAATAATAAATTCGTCTTTAGAAGTACCCCTCTTATAAAATTATGGTATGTTCCGAGTTTCCGATGGTCGAGAGCACACTGGTCTCTAAATATATTAGTCTATGGGTATCTAATCTACGGCTAGAACACCTTTCAATCATAAAGACTTACCTACCAAGTAATACAACACTTTTCTAAATTGCAAAATAATTACACCTATCAATAATAGCCGCCGACGTTTTCAAGGACACAACGCAATCATCACTATCTTCTTCTCTATCATTCATGTACTTGAAAGCGAGACGGCACGCTTGGTTGCCATGCGTTTGCCGTCTTTGTCTTTCGTGGTAATAATGTATGTGTGTCTCTGTCACAGGCGCGGCGTTGCTAGACAGACCGTCGCCGCTACGAGTATAGTGGCGAGTTCTGACTATTGGCAGCGATTCTTTTCTTGGTAAGTTCTTGGAATTTTACCATTTTTTGCCTGTTGTCAATTTTTGATGATGAGTTCTGCGGTTAGGTTTTTTCAAGAGTCAAGTGTACGTGAAACGTCACACTTCTGGTTAGATATGTAATATTAATTATGAAACATTAAATGATTCACTGCCTCTTTGATCTGGAGGCCGCGTTCGGGTTCAATTACTACACGGAACAAATATTTGCATGACCTAAGTACGTAAAGACTAAGTAAGTACATAATGTTAGCGCATTTTTGAGATGTATGTGTCTGTAAACACGTATCGGCCATTCAGGAATCTGTAATCCTAGAGCGTTGACAGTGTTGACACGTTCATACTAAAGAAAATATATTTCAAACCAAAAAAGTATAGCTACATAGGTAGGTATCTAACTACAAATATCACCTACAATCTACAATTTGAACAGCCATTAAAAGTCAAAAACACTAGTAAGTAGTAAGTTTTAATTAATACAGATTGAACGCGGCGTACGAATGACATAATGTTAGGCGCAAACAATCGACCGGCGCGCGGCGTGCAATCCGATGCGCTGATAATTCACAAGAATAGCTGCGCGTCAGCGCATGGGCCGACCACGAACACGGCTGCGGAATGGATACCTTGTTGTTTGAAACTGGAAGATTTAAAACCACAATACCAAACGATATTGTGGCACCGTTAGCCACAACCACGTCTAGGAACCAGCCGGTCTATTCTACTAACATTTCACCGTGAAAACTTAGGTGTAGTGAGCAGTCAATCTCTAGCAGTGGAATGACAGGTGAGATCTTAACGGGATAGACCGGCAGTACTACTCAGCACAGCAGGTATTCACTTCACTCAACTCCGTCTACTGCGGGACTCTGCCACTGCGCCGCGCCTCTGCACCGTCGCACAGTGGGCCCATACTGAAAATTAGTGGACTTAGGCAACAAAGTTACCATATCGATGCGATTTTTTTTATATGACGTGTTATAATATTCCTGACAACTTTTATTCTTATAAAATTTCTTCTAAACATGATAGTTTGTCTTGAAAAAAATTTATTATATTTTTTTGTATGGAGCGAATCACGTTTAATTTTTTTTCTTCAATTGTACTAATATGTTGGGTGTGTGGCGTGAGTATATGATAGCTAGGGTCATTCTCTATCCACGAAAAAAAATCAGCGCCGGCCATCTGCGGCAGCGCGAGTAATCATTCGGTAAAAAAATAATAATTTGGAAGAATTTTTTTGTCATTTAAAATAAATTCAAAGCATATTTTTTGTCTCATTTGGCTGTTTTCACCTTCTTTTTAGTTAAATAAATAGTTTTAATAGCGCATACGTACTTAGAACTAGTAATTCTGGTAGAGATTTAGTTATTATTGCATGTTATCGGTACAAATGAGTCATCGATCACAATGCAGGTGCTCTGCATTGTGATTGATGACTCATTTGTTTGTGCGCGCATAACTAATGAGTCATCGAAAAATGCTCGTCTCTGATTGGCTGTGTTATTTTTTAACTGCACGTTATCTATTGTTGAATAAATATATCGTAATGTTTCAGGTTATACTAATTTTGTTAATGATAGGTGAAATAATTTAAATTTTTACGGGCAAGTCGTTGATAATTATCTACATAATCAACTGTGTGTATATTATTATAGTATAAGTTATCGTACGTATGATCAATATGAAACTGTGAAGTAATTGTAGCCCTGAAAAGGGCTGTTTGTCATATTCCTAACCCTGATGGGCTTTTGTGGGAATAATTTATAGCCGGATCACATTATTTCTTGTTCCAGAAGTGCTAGTGGGTCCGGCAAATTTTCGGACTCTGCTATGAAGCATTCTTCTTCCTCCATAATTTCACTGTCACAGGGAGGCTCAGTAGTCTGTAACAACTGAGTTGCTTCAGGCAACAACTCATTATGAACCTGTTTCATTATTTTAGGCCTTATGTAAGATATGTGGGGATCAGAGCTTATTAGAAGTCCATGGAGGATGTCTTCGTTTGTTGCTATTCTCCCCGTTTTCCGAGTGTGCCTCTCCCTGACGTTTCTGAAGTCCTTATTACGGACTTCCGAAGCTTCTTCAGATAAGGTACCTAAAACGAATAAGTACATACATTTTAATTTCAAAACGCAATCGAGTCAAATAATACATCAAACTATATTTATTTTTTACTTACCGATTGGCAAAACACCAAAGTGGTTACAGATGTCTGCACCGTGCATTAGAAGTTTATGTACACTAACTGGCATGTAGTACCACGAATAGTGTTGCACGTACACATCAGCTGTTTCTCTACAGTATCTTCTAAATTTTTCACAGTCAATGTTTTTGCCTGATGATATGGCTTGTAGAATAACGGAAAATCTGAAAATTTACAGATTTTCGTCAATTCCCGTTATTCTGGAAGATCTTTTGTAATCTTGGAAAAAGCGCCTCGCTGTATTCCCGTCGTTTGTAGTTCCAAAACCCTAAAATGGGAAAACAATACTGTAATATACAATACATAGAGATATAATTCACAAACAACATAAAGAGAGCGAAAATTAAATACATACCTGTTTGACTATATCAATCAGCATTCCAGTTTGCTCACGAAACTCTTGCTGTGTGGTATTTTTTTTAGCTTGTTTTAAAGCCTTATGTTCGCCGCGAGCAGTCCATCGTTAAAAATCCAGATTATAAGATATATGGAGAAGACATTCCATACATCGAATCTTCATATGCAGTGAAGAAATTCCTTGTTTGTAAATTTCTTCACGAAGTGGTTTAGAAGTCAAAGCGTCTAAATTATTCATCTCACTCGGTTTTGCCAAGCAAATGGGACACGTTGCATATGATGGTACTCCAGCAATAATATTGGCCACTTTTCCATCAATCATGGTCATATGCAATTCATGTGATACAATAATATTTCCACACTGTGTAGATATTCGTTCATCAATTTGTTTTTTCATCTCAGACTCTTCAGACTTTATAAAGTCAGCTGTCTCCGAAGTGAAAGTGAACTTCACTGGTCGACAGTACAGAGTTGAGCAAGGTGTGGGGTTCTCCCAAACTAGATTTTCATTCCCAGATGATGGCCTAGTAGACACTAGCCGAAGAGGGACCATGCTTATCATGACTACTGATGAATCATCGAACTCTGTAGCTATGTTTGACGTTTTCTGTTTATAGTTACTCTGCGACGAAGAACCATCAAGTCCCCATTTCCAGGTCAACTTGAGTTCATCATTTTGAGACCTATCAACAGTATTTATATCAAGTAATATCCTCTCCACAGTGTGGTCCAATAGCGCTTGCAATTTAATGTGAGCTCCGTTTTCGGTAATGTCCATACTCTCTTGTGGTGGGTAACATCTTTTCTTGGCATTTACAAGCTTTGGATAAGATGGAAAGGCAGCACAGTTTTCTTCTTTCAGAAATTGTCGAAGAGCTAAGTACTTCCATTTCGAGAGCGCAACTGATGTATAAAGAGCTAAACACTTATCTTCAGAGACAGTACTTAAGCTCTGCTTTTTGAATAGTCTCTCTTCTACTTCGGATAGCGCATCTGGATTACTGGAAAGGTATTCGACCACTTTTGCCAGATTCGTTTTGCCGTTGTGTTTCAATTTTGTTATGTACCAGTGCTGCAACTCTTCCTCGGAATTTTCTTCTACTATGGAAGTAGAACGTCTTTTCTTTTGCTTATTACTTAAGTCTTCGAACGGTTTTCTCTTTTCTGTAGATGTTCCGGCTTCCGCAGTACATACTGCAAGAGTAGGAACATGGCAATCTATATCCACAAGCTCAGATAAGGCTGCGTCCGAAAAGCCCATCACACTTCTCAGATCAACACTATCACAAACAGGCCAGTTGATGTTTTTTTCCAACCACTTGCGATTAATTACACGATTCATAAAAGTTTTTTGATTTCTACTTGACTCTATCCACTTTTTATTTAAATTTACACAAAAAAGTCGACAGAACTCCTTGATTCGGTTCTTGTCTTCTTCAGAAACTTCGGTAGTCAAGACAGAAATGATACTTTCATACAGAAACATATGATTTTTCAGATCACCGCCACTTCTTAATTTCACAAAAAGATCTAGGTTGGTACAAAATCTAGCCATAGTTCTAATGTAAATATAAAAATACAAGTATTTCACTGTGTTCACAAACAAGCGACAAGAGCGAAACTAGATGGACTTAATGAATGTCTTTATATTTATAGTTAGTGTTAATTACTCAAGTAGTGGACATAACAGTGAGTGAAAATTATTCAGCCAATCAGAGACGAGCATTTTTCGATGACTCATTAGTTATGCGCTTAGCCGAGTGCACAAACAAATGAGTCATCAATCACAATGCAGGTGCTACCGATAACATGCAATAATAACTAAATCTCTACCAGAATTACTAGTTATAAGTACGTATGCGCTATTAAAACTATTTATTTAACTAAAAAGAAGGTGAAAACAGCCAAATGAGACAAAAAATATGCTTTGAATTTATTTTAAATGACAAAAAAATTCTTCCAAATCATTTTTTTTTTTACCGAATGATTACTCGCGCTGCCGCAGATCGTCGGCGCTGATTTTTTTTTCATGGATAGAAAATGACCCTAGCTATCATATACTCACGCCACACACTCAACATATTAGTACAATTGAAGAAAAAAAATGAAACGTGATTCGCTCCATACAAAAAAATCTAATTCATTTTTTTCAAGACAAACTATCAACTTTAGAAGAAATTTTATAAGAATAAAAGTTGTCAGGAATAATATAACACGTCATATAAAAAAAAATCGCATCGATATAGGAACTTTGTTGCCTAAGTCCACTAATTTTCAGTATGGGCCCACTGTGCGTCGCCGCCCTCCTGACTTCTGCTATAGCACTCTCACTACACTGCAAGCCTAATTTAAGGACAAACGCAAATTATGTACGGTATAAAAATGGTTTAAAAAAACACCTCATAGGTTCATAATACAGAAAGCATAATATTACACTATAAATTAATATTTAGAAGAGAAATAAAAACGTATTAACTTCCGCATGCTCATCTTTGATGATAGATCGCCTGGAGTCTTGCCAGCAGAACTTTAAGTACAGTTCACCACCACCATCATCATCATTTCAGCCGAAAGACGTCCTCTGCTGGACATGGGAGTCCCACAAGCGTCGCTCCCTTGTCCAGTCAGGTGCTTATCACATGCAGCGGATTCCCGCGACCTTCGCCGGGTCATTCACTTGGGTGAGTGAGCACCACATAGGTACCTAATTTTTTAATTATTGTCAGCCACTTGGCGACTATCCGCTGCTAAGGGCCCTGATAATGATTTAAAATCATGCCAGGAAGTCCATGCATACACGGAAGAACAATCATCAATGAATATAAATCATAATTTTACCTTATACCTGAATAATTTTTGTTATTTATTATATTATTATCTTATGGCCGGGTATTTGGATCGGTGGAAGAACCGAAACTGATTTGGATCAGAGGCAATCTCAGTGCACAGATTTACGCTGAAACGATTGTATCAGATGTTGTTATTCCTTTGCGGACTCAGTTTGGTGCATGATAATGCACGTCCACACACTGCCAGAGTCGTTGCAAATACACTTGCTGCAGCTAATATCAACGTCCTACCATGGCCTACTTAATCGCCAGACTTGTGTCCTATAAAGCGCGCATCGGATATGCTTCAAAAAAGAGCTTTGCCGAATGTGGATTCCGTACACACACCAGAAAATCTTTTTCGCCAGTTAAAACGGAACCGGGCGGCCATTCCGCAACGTGATTTGGATGAACTCATATCGTTGCGATTGTGTTATATGCGTTAACGGCGGAGTTGTTTATTTTACGCAATAAAAATAAAATATTTTTATCTTTTTATCTCATTGTAATATCAGGATTAACTAAGGTGAAAATTCCAGCGTAAACAAAAATCGCGAAAAGTGGAAAATAGTGCTTTAATTTTTCTAACAAGTACCTATTTGGAACCTTTGATTGTGTGCGGAAAGGAAAATCTTTATTGTATAACTCCAACAGATCTAAATAGCTTATTTTTCGGAAGCAATGTTTTCTTCACCGCTACAGATTTCTTCGAAGAATAGACACGGCTCTTTCTATACAAAGTGACATTTCGTTTCTCCATTTTTGACATCTCACCGTAGAAATCCTTCTACAATCTGTCATTTTGTCTTTAGTTTCTAACGATCTTTGTCTATGTCCTTTTTTATGTAGAAGGATTTCTACGGTGGGATGTCAAAAAAGGAGAAATGAAATGTCACTTTGTATAGAAAGAGCCCTGTCTTTTCTTCGAAGAAATAGAAAGCGTCATGCTAAGCCTGCTGGAATCCATAACTACTTGACGCAACGTGTCGCGTGTATGAAGGGTAGCAACTTAGACCGACTGAACTGACGAACAGCTCGGTGCGTTGTCCATACGAGCGGATCTGCTTGGTACCGCACCAAGTTCGATCATCTATTTGTACTTTGCGAGTACCCCAGTGAAGGAACACAATTCATCGTGAGCACGACCGCTCTGCCAGCAGTGAAGAAGTAGAAGATTAAGTGACTAGGTTGAACTCAGTTTTCTAATATACTGGTGTGACGACAAGAATTATCCCTAAACTTGCAACTTGTTCACCTGCGCTAGTGATGTCTCACGCGGCAAGGTAAAGAGCGTGACACATGTTGTCAGTGAGGTCGAGGGACCTTGCCGCTATCGCGCCGCATTCGTCCCGCACGACGAATCGCCGCACTCATGCCGCGCCGCGCGACTGAAACTCTCGTGTTCACGATATTGTACTAGTTAGAGATTGACCAATCTCTTTGCTGGACAGTCTTTGCAAAATTGTAGATCTACAGGCTTACGACTGAAATTGATTGATACAAATACAACGCAAGCAATCAACCTCCCAAGGTAGCAAGATAATGTCCAGAACACGTCGTAGCTTTCCGTATTTACCACAGCATGTTCTGGTTAATCTTGAGGCTTGATACGAATTTCGAAACTGACTGTACTATTCATTGGAGACTAGCACTTTGCCCGCGACTTCGTCGTGTGGATTGCGTACTTTCCTCTAAAAAATTCAACACACCCTCCACCCCCTTTGAAAGATAGTTTTTGTAATTAATATTTACGATCTTTAACGTTTATTTTGATAATAAATTATCTAAAGATCGTAAATATAATTTTGTTAGTTTAGGTATATGTAGATCAAAGGAATAAAATTTTTCAAATAAACCTCAATATAAATATGTTATGTATGCTATGTTTTCTTTGCAAACAAACATTTTGAATTTGAATTTATAATAATCCTAAATAGCCCTCTGTTCACAACGATGGAGATGCTTACATAATTTGACTCAAAGATTATTTATACCATTTTTTGAGTTAATCAAGCCACGAAGTAAAACCCGCCTTTTAAAAATTTAGACACCTACTTGATTCGTCACGAGCCGGTTTTCAAAAACCCAAACTTATTATTGTTTCTTTTCTGTCAAGAGTGTGAATACCGAGTTACGAGTTAATCGGGCTGAGCGTTAAAATTCGTCCATACACATTTTAACACACCTTAACCGGGGGTAGTTTTTGAAGGGTAGTTTTGTGAGACTAATAATTGCTTGCTTTTTAATTATTCAAGCTTATTAACCAAATAAATAAGATTTTTCTTAAAAACTGTATCCTTTTTTCATCCCCACTGGGGTGGAATTTTGAAGAACCGTTTGGCGTGTTTCCACATCGTGACTCAAAGATTATTTATACTAATTTTCGAGTTGACTACCACTTTTTCCTCGTTAGGGTTAGATTTTAGAAAAACCTTGAAACATGTTATTCCTTTTTTTGGTCTTAAGTACAAATACTGAGTTTTGAGTTAATCGGACCGTGCGTTAAACTTTTAAAATTAATTTAAAAATTCTTCCATTCAAATTTTGACACCCCCCAATTCCCCAAGTTCAGAAAACAAGAAAATACAAAACTTCATAATTTACTTAGCTAAGTAGTCGTGCCAAGTGTCAGGTTCATTAACTCAACGAATAAGATTTTTCATACAAAGAAAATTTTCTTCCTCCTTCATTCCTTTTCACCGCTTTAAAGGTCGAGTTTCCAGAAACCCATTCTTAATGCTCCCCTACAGTATAAAAGGAACCCGTGTACAAAATTTCACGTTTCTGGTCCCAATAGTTTCGGCTCGGCGTCGATGAATCAAGTATAAAATTAGTTTGTTGCTTGGAGTAGCTCAATTAATCCTAAGCCTTTTTGTCGTCCAAGTAATTTTTAACTTTATACAAACCTTTTTGTAATAAGTGATTTAAATTTATTGAGGCTTAGGTATTTAACATGGCTTGGGAGTTTGATGTTAAAAACGTATACTTTGGCACTTAAACGAATTACAAATTTTTTGGAGCCTAGTCTTGGGCACAATAAGAAAGTCTTTGTTTCTAGTATAAATACTAGAAACAAAGACTTTGAATTTCGCTGAATGAATGTCGTGTTTAGAATATACATAAATATTCTTTTTTACATAAATCAAGTTCTCATAAACATTGAGATGCGACTTTCATTATGTGTATACCCTTAAATGTATCCCTCGGTGAATGCCTACAACTTAGGTTACAAATTGCTCGAATGGCTCGTTTCTGTTGCACAAATATAGCCTGAAGGTCAGCTGCATTTCCCCACAGCAAAATGCCGTACGACATTACACTATGGAAATATAAATATAATTATATTTATTATGTAAGGATAAGGATCACATAACATAACGCCTGAATTCGAAAATATACTAATGGAGCTGTTACTACATCATTAAAATGACGGATTTTATAGACCGCGTAGCCTTCAGAGCTTAGCCGCTTCGACGATGTGGTTATATGTGGGCCCCACTGTAGCGTCGAGTCCAAAGTAATTGCTAAGAACACAGTGGTGTTCACAAGACACAACTCCGCCCCACTTACTAGTACATTGGTTTTTACCTGCTCAACGTTAGGTGTCATAAATCTAATCTAAAAGTGTTTGTAAAAATCTAAAAGTGTTTGTAAAAACCTACTTACAGAAATAAAATCATTTATCATTTAATACGTTTAGTTTTTTCTCGTTTAAAAGTAAATTATTAACAGTAAACCAATGCACTATTTTAGAGAGAGCATTCTTTACATCGTCAGTGAGGTTCTGTTGTCATTTAAGCTTAAATAAAAGTGATGTGTCATCTGTAAACAACACTATTTCATGACTGTTCCTTTTAAGTGAAAAAGAAAAACTAATTTTTCCACGTTTTTTTGCAATTTGCAGGTCAGTGTCCATTGATCAATTTATGACTTGCGACCATAACAAATTTGTATTTACAGAATTATAATCATTAGATTCATTAATAATAATAACGTTTATTGGTTCAAATAAATTTTTGTTAACAAAATGAACACTGGTGCCGATTCCCTTGTTCACAAACTTTACTAAATTTAAGTTCAGTGCATCTTTTTCTTTCTATTTCATTAAGAAAAGGACAGAAGATAAATTTTAGTTTAGTCCTGTCAAATTAATCAGCGCTTGACGTAAATTGACGTAATTTTAGTAGGCAAGTTTTTAATCACGTCTAAACTTATATGGAGTAGTGACAGGCGCTTATTAATTTGACAGGACTAAACTAAAATTTGTCTTCCATCCTCTTCTTAATGAAATAGAAAGAAAAAGATGCACTGAACTTAAATTTACTTTAGTTTGTGAACAAGGGAATCGGCGCCATTGTCACTTAAACTAGGTAGGTACCCGTACTATAAGTAACAGTAACGATTCGTGGTTGATCTTTTTACTCGAAAAATAGTTTTGTGCAAATTTCGGTTATTATTGTAATAAGTAAGTATTTCTACATAATTAACTTTACAATTAGGTAGTAAAAAATAAAAGAAATTAAAAATTAAAAATTTGAATGTTAGTATGAGAGGTGTGTGTGCTTGCGTATTATGGTGTGTGTATATGTATTTACGTGTATTAGAATGTTTGTATGAGGCGTGTGTGTGCTTGTGTATTAGGGTGTGTGTATATGTATGTGACATGTAGATACTCGTATAGAATTTGCTTGGTAGTTGTAGGTTACCCAGGAACACTTAAGAGGTTTTCAGTTTCCTGGTAATTTAATACAACTAACAAGTTTGTAGCTACTTTTTTAAATTTAAAATGCCGTATTTCCTTTAGCGGCACATTTTTACTCATTTTATTGTAAATATAGGGAGCTAGTATATAAGGGAATCTTTTTGCAAAGACTGTTTTGTGTGGAATGGTTTTGAATACAAGGTCTTTTCTTCTTCTATTATCTTTGTGAGAGCTGTTAGTCGGTAAATGGGTGTGTGCATAAATAAGATTGCGCAAAATAAACAATTGGCGTACAGTGAGGACATTAATTTCCTTGTAAAGTCTTGCCGTAGGGTATAGCCTTGGTTTGGACATAAGGACCTTGATTGCCGCTCTTTGAGCTCTTTCTAGTTTAATAATAGATGTCTTGTGAGATCCTCCCCAGACAGAAATGCAGTATCCCACCACTGATTGACAAAGTGAGTAATAAATAATTTTTAGAATTTTTAAATCGTCTAAATGGCGTACCTTTTTAAAAATGGGCATTAGTTTTCGAATCCTATTTGTCAGAAGTTCAATATGGTGATGCCAGTTAAGGTTTTCATCAACCCAGACACCTAGATATTTAAGCCTGTCAACTCGATCGAGCTGAGTACAGTGGCACAGAGTGCTGTTGTTACTATGGCAGGTGTGGGCTCTTATTTTTATTTTATCTGGTGCCGGCGCTCCAGATTTTGTAATAGAGAAGGTGAGATAATTAGTTTTATTAAGGTTTATAGTCAGCGTATTTTTATTAAGCCAGTGTATAATCTGCTTAATGCCACTTTCTGTGATCTCAGCTACTTCATCCCAAGTTTTCCCGTGAAAAACTACTGCCGTGTCATCTGCAAAGGTTATAATTTTAGCATTGTGGAGATGTAAGTTGCACAGTTGGTTTATGTACGAGTACATCAAAAACATTGGGGGGCCATGTACACTTCCCTGTGGGACTCCATATGTTATTTGAGCTTCTTCACTAACATACGAGCCAATTTTTACACGTTGAGTTCTTCCATTTAAGTAGCTAGTGAACATATCCAAGGCTACACCCCGTATTCCCATGTTTTCCATCCTAGCAAGTAGTTTAATACATCTCTCTTAGTTAGATTTGTTCCATAAGAACAAATCTCTTATGGAAAAGTACTCGTACTATTAGTGCAACTGTTATTTATTACAGATTGCAGTATGGTTTTCGATGTCCAATGATTATGGCAAACAATTCGACTATTGGCCATCGGGCCACATCCCTGTGGCTTACAATGCCGAGTAATCGCTAATCGATTATTCGCCACTCTTCGCGGCTTCCTAATGCTAATGCTAACTAATATTATAAATGCGAAATTTGGCACACGGGTAGTCCATGACCTGGATTAGAATACTTTTATATCCCGATTTTCCCACGGGATCGAGACTTACGCGGGTGAAACCGCGGGGTGCAGCTAGTCTCTAATAATGATTAGTACAATAAGCCCTACAGAGGTTTTCAGTTATGTGTGTGAATCGTTAAGAAACTTCGCTTCTGTTGAGCGTTTTTAAGTCATGCAGCCATGCAGGTGACCGCGCAGGCGCCGGTGCCCAAGGGCCTCCGACTCCCGACTGTCTCGGAGACCGCAGCACCGTAGTCTCGGTACCGGTGCGCTCCACTGTGCTTACCTTGCATGCCAATTTCCTAGTGAGACGAGTAAGTTGCCTAGTGACAACACATATTAATTCGTGTTTTTGGAGAATTTAGTTCAAAGAATATTATTTTCGCTTTGTAACGAAATGTTGATTACTTTCTCAGAAACATCGTTCAGAACCAGAAATAAACAAGTGTGTCGCATTCGAGCCGTGGGCGGAGGAACTTCGCCTTAAGGCTCCTGCATACTGAGGCGACATCGCGGGCACGACAGGCATATTGCTGTCGCGCCCGCGATATCGCCTCAGTCTGTAAGAGCCTTTATACTTTCAGTGGTGAGCAACCCCGAGATCATGGAAATAAGGACACACGGTATGTATGAGATCACAACAGTAGGTACCTTCCTACATATTGATGCGTGACCTCTGCGGTTTCAACCTATCAATTTATTTTTTCTAGTTCATTTATCTGACCATGTTTTTTTATTCTTAATTTTAAAATCTGAAGCTATTTGATACCATAAACTTTTATAAAAAAAAACTTCTGTCGCAGTAAAATGGGAATTTAATGCAGTCGATTTTATTTTTTATTTTATTTTAAAAGCCAAGTGAATTTGATTGATTATAGGCCTTGATCTCAGCGGAAGTTTTAACCTTTTCTCTTGTGTCTTGTATTACCCTACTTTATTTGTCGCAGGTGTAGAACCAGTTGAAAAGGGCCGCTTCCGGCCTTTTCCCGGTACCGGACTATTCCCAGGCTTGCGTACTTCAGGTTTGCTTTCACCAGCCGCATATATTAGTTGGATTTCGAGATCGGATAGTCCTTTTTGGTGAACGACTCATGATAGTCGTACCACCTTTGATTCTGTCGAGGCGGGCTATGCTTTGAGATTGCAGTTCGTCAGGTTCGACTTGTTATTTAAATCATCACACTTGACAATAGTCAAGTGTGTCGCCCCTGAAAATATTAATTACTATAATAATAGTAATTAATATTTTCAGGGGCGACATTTTATTACCAGTTGATTTTTAACCGGGACTGTTTTTATCGGGATAACTTAGGATCATCTACATAAGATAGTGTTCATTTGAAAGTTTACGTAATTTAGTGGTCGCGAACCTAAAACGATAGCAATCGAATCCTTGGTTCGGACTTGTTGTAATGGCAAACATGTCATTTGGTTTAAAAATAGGTTTATATTTATATTATTTTATCAATATTTAACTTGTGTACGTTGTGAATGTGAGAACGTTGTAGGCTTAATAGACTAGATATTTTGTTGACCATTTTCCTTTTTTTTCTTTGTTAAGTAGCTGGTACTTCTCGACAGGCCTACACTGTCCTCCCATACCTATTAACACTGTAATTTGAAAACATTGTACAAGCCAATTATTTTTAAAAGAGTAACCGTGGAGTTTCTTGCCGGCACTTCTCCTTAGGAAACAACCAATTGGAACCGTGCACCTAGCTTTTGACGTTTCATAAGTGCCCATGTAGGTTTATGTGAAATAAAAATATTTTGATTTTTGATTTTGAAACCAACTGCGTAACAAAGATTTACCGACCGATGTATTCTTAAGTTTTCTCGTAATCTCTTTAAATTTCGGCCAAATTACCCGTTCCGCAACTGTTTTAATGATATAATATTTTTAGTTTTTGTATTTTTTGATGCGATATTTTTTTAAATAATAATAAATTATTATAAATAAACATTTATTTCAAAATCACTTCCATATTTGTTAGTAACAATGTAAACTTATACCTAAACGAATAAACAATGTAAACTTGTTAAAGTGGTGAACTTTCATTTTAAATTTGCTATATGGACATAAGGTTGTGTAGAAGTTCTCAGTATGGAAAATCTTTCTCTTACCTCCAGGGGTGTCCTATACTTGGGGTTCCCGGTTAACGGACACACGCGGCAGGATGGTGGAGGACTGGGCTCTGGAGACAGGCCTGGTCGTCCTAAACCGGGGTTCTGTCCCCACGTGTGTGCGGATGCGGGGTGAATCAGTGGTGGACATCTCGTTCGCCAGCCCCGCTCTGTCGCCGCGTGTAGTTGACTGGCGCGTCATGGAGGGGGTGGAGACCTATTCCGATCACCGGTATATCCGGTTCGACGTCTCCGCCCAAACCTCAGACGCGCTGGTCCGACGGGCCCCGAGTGGTCCGCGGTGGGCGCTGAAGCAGCTGGACCAGGAGCTCCTCCTGGAAGCCTCGATAGTGCAGGCCTGGGTGTCACCACTGAACAGGCCTGCCGACATCAACGACGAGGCGGAGTGGTTCCGGGAGGCCATGTCCGATATATGTGACGTGGCAATCCAGTCCAGCCTGGACCCGGGGGGGTCCAGGCTGGACGTGCCTCGCGCCAGGTGTACTGGTGGTCGCAGGAGCTGACGGCTCTGCGCACTGCGTGCGTGGCTGCGCGACGCCGGTACACCAGGCACCGCAGGCTCCGTATCAAACCTCCGGATACGGAAGCCATTAAGGCGGAGCTGTACGAGGGGTACAGAGCGGCGAAGACCGCCCTCCAAGCGGAGATCCTGCGGGCCAGGGGGTTGGCCCGCGAGGAGTCGCTGGGGACTCTGGACAGGGACCCGTGGGGACGCCCGTACAAAGTGGTGCGGAATAAACTCCGCCCGGGCTCCCCCGCTGATGCAGAGTCTCCGGCCCTAGCTTGTGGAGGACGTGGTGAGCGCTCTGTTCCCTTCCCGAGGGGAACACACCTCCCCGCCTATGGCTCCGCCTACTGCGGTGCCCGATGCGGACCACACCGCCAACGACGACGACGACGACGATTCTCCGGAGGTGACCGAGGTAGAAATGAGAGCGGCGGTACGCAGGCTTAATGCCAAAAATACCGCCCCAGGACCCGACGGCTTACCTGGGAAGGCCTGGGTCCTGGCCTTGGAGGCTCTCGGACCTCGATTTAGGGGGCTCCTAAGCGCATGTTTGGAGAGGGGCCAGTTCCCGCTTCGTTGGAAGACGGGAAAACTGGTCCTCATAAAGAAGGCAGGGCGCCCTGCGGACTCTCCGTCCGCTTATCGGCCCATCGTGCTGCTCGACGAGGTGGGCAAGCTCTTTGAAAGAGTCATTGCAGACCGCCTCGTCGGCCAGCTGGTGCGGGTGGGGCCGGATTTGGCGGAGAGCCAGTTTGGTTTCCGCAGAGGGCGCTCTACAGTGGACGCCATCATGCGTGTGCGAGCCCTGACGACGGGGAATGCTGTTGCCCAGGGTGGGGTCGTCTTGGCGGTGTCCCTAGACATCGCCAATGCCTTCAATACCCTGCCCTGGAGTTGCATCAGGGAGGCACTCCGGTATCACCGGATGCCGACCTACCTCTGTCGTGTGGTCGAGGCCTATTTGACGGACAGGGCCGTCATCTACCCCGGTCACCAGGGAGTGTGGAACCGGCAAGAGATGTCGTGCGGTGTCCCACAGGGATCAAGGAAGGAAGGGATCAGGGATAGCAAAAAAAAAGGGGTGTCCTATAAGCAAATGGGCTACAGCGTCTTTTTGTCAACTGCACACTAACTAGAACTGTGATAATTTCCCTAAAAATCATTGTAAGCGCTTGAATGATTGGGTTTTTAAATTACGTTAATGCAGAAAAGTGGTGCTAAACTCTAAACCTTATTCGTGGTCCTGACTTAACTGAAACAGGCAATCTAAAAATCTGATGTGCATTTCAAAAGAACAGGTGGCAAAATTCAGTACACAATGAAAGAAAGTAATCAAGAAGTTAGCTTGTAGCTTTCCAGAAGCGAACGTAGCGTAGATTTCGCTGGATCACCTCGGGTTACCAAAATCCCTGTGAATAATAGCTGCTGAAACTACGTCCTCCGATCGGTCAGCGTAGCAGCAGATCAGTAAATTCATACCGAAGTCACTTGGTAGGGCCCTATTGAACCTACCAAGTGACTTCGGTATGAATTTACTGAAATAATATAAAAAACCAGAAAAAAGCCTGGCTTGATGGGACTTCTTTCTAGAAAAAAAAATCGAATAAGTCACCAAGCCACGTTTCTGAAGATATAAAGTGATTGGGATAATAAGAAAAAACTGCATACTAGTCCCTTGAGATAAAATGGTCTTAATTCGACAGTACAGACTCCTGACTGCACATCACATCTAAATTACACCTTGTAATCGTCACCACAAAATTTCAGAAGGTAAGAGCACTGGTTCAAACAGTAACAATTTTGGTGTTATCTTGACAACAATAAGTAATAAATATAACCATCTATCTCGGAGCTCGACAAAGGAATGCGTTTGAAAACAAATGTTTTGACAGGCAAAAATATTTTTTTAAATAAAAATTCGAACATTCAAAAGAAGAAGAAAAAGAAGTTGTGAAAGGTCCAAACTAGCGATTAAGGTTGAACATGAGATGGTTATAAAAAGGATCAATAGCAAAAAATATATATTGTATAATTAATAATTCTACAGTACCCTCTTTCTTATATTAACCTAGCTAAATCTAATTAACCAATAAAACTTGAGAGTAAATTAACCTAACTTAACCTAATTATACCCAGGGATCTCCAAAAATATTCAAGAACTAAGAAAGAATTATGAAGGAATCACTTCAGACAAAAACAAACAATAAGAGGCGGATACTGGTTAAAAAATAATCAGAAGGAGAAGAAGGGTTAGAAACACCTTTAATAAACTTATAATTCCATTTCATTGATAAAATATTATCAACATTCTTCCATCACTAAACAAAACAACAAGTAATGCTAACTGTATACAATATCAAGAGGCTGTTAAGAGATGACTTACCTAACTAGTTGATAGCCGATAGATGTTACCAAATAAAAAGTTAAGTAACTCGCGATCGTAAAATATATTTTCAAATTAACTTTTTGTTTATGTGAATTATTTAGAAATTTTAAAAGCAAGGGAAATAGATATGAAAATAGAATTCAATTTTGTATCATAAACTGAAAAAAAGGTTTTGCTAAACTATAACGAAATAACTATTGTTTGGAGTAAATGATCAACAAACAAAAATGTACAACGTTATTATTAAAGGGAAGAATTATATGTGAAACTATTAAAATCATTAAATCTACTTACGCTACCGGCGATATAAATATTAGAAATTAGTATCTTCGTCAAAACAAATCCCAACCTTTTTGAAAAAATGACAATGGTACGAAATGTTCCAATTCGTAGTCAGTACAAAAAATCTCTACGTTATTATAAATGTAAAACTGCATTAGTAAACAAAAGTGTCCTGGGTATGGCTCCACGCATTTACAATAAAATTCCAGACGCCATAAAAGAATTAAATTTAACACAATTTAAGAAAAAAATGAAATTGTTCTTAATTGATAAACGTTATTATACGATTGACGAATACCTGAATGACGATTTAATTTAGAGTTACAACTAATAGCATTGACATTGGTGCCGATTCCCTTGCTCACAAACTAAATTAGATGCACTGAACTTAAATTTAGTTTAGTTTGTGAACAAGGGAATCGGCACCATTAAATCCTTTTGACATTTTAATTATTTTGATATAGATTTTTGACATTTTAATAATTCCTCATTTAGGTCTGACATAATTGAATATTAAATAATATGTAATTGTTCATTTTACTTTCTAATTTAATATCATAATTATGTATGATTTTCAAATACTTTTAGTTTTAATTTTAATTTGTAATCATCGGCTATATTTTCACACCATATTTGTACGCCTCCTGGCATAACATAGCGCTCTGTTTAGCAATCATAAGATCTGTATTTCCTTACCTATGTTAACAAATAAAATAAATAAATAAAAACTATTAAAATTTGATTGTTATCATTAAGACAATTAATTTAGTAATTAAAAGGAATCGTTTGAGGATATCTTTAATATGATATCGTCCTGAATGGACAGAGTCACAATCTTGGAGAACATAGATGGTTCTCGAAATAACGCTAGTAACGTGACATTTGATAAAGCGGGGAGCGAGCTTACCAGAAAAGTAATCAATTCCTGAAGACCTGGAGAAGTTTCGTCTCCATACAGTGTCTCCAACGTTAAGAGTAATAACAGACCGATTTTTATTATATGTTTGAGAGTTACTGAGAAAAGCTAAAGAAAGCAACCTTAGCGTATACTTCGGTGAGGGAGGAGAGGTTGTCGGCGTGACGAGTTCGACTCGTAGCTAAATTTGCACCTTGAGTATAACTATTAGTTCGCCTGGAATTAATGATGATTTCCCGACCGAAAATTAGAAAATTTGGTGTATAACCAGTAGCTAAAATGATACATGAGTTAAGATAAAGCTTAACTTTAGGTAACATTTTAGACCAATTTCTTTGGTTCTCGCCGACTAAAATACTTAAACAAGTAAGAATACTTTGATTATAGCGTTCAACTGTATTAGCTTAAGGGGTATAATACAGGGTACATATCGGTGAATTGATGTGAAAGGATCTAAGGAAGTTTAAAAACTGATTACTGCGGAAAACAGTAGCGTTGTCACAGAGAATAAGCACGCGACATACCAAAATTAAAAAAAATATTTCTGATTCCAACGCTTTAATTACCGAACTGGCATCAACCTTCTTAAGGGGTACCAGCCAGACGTATTTTGAAAAAACGTCTACCATGGATAGAATATACATATTTATAACCATAGTAAGCAATTGGTAACGGACCGATTATATCGATTGAAATCATCTGAAGTGGTAATGAAACTTGCTTTGGAAAAAAAATTTGGCCTCGTGGTTGAGTGTTTGTATTTTACTTTGATGGTCCTAGTTCATCATTTGTGACTGTTACAGCTATAGCTATATGTAAGCGGGCACGCCTTTTATGCTTGGAGGCTTTTATTTGGGCATTAAGTTCTGTTTACGTTTTTATCTCTGCTTGAGAATTAATAGTTTTCTTTTTTTTTGTTGGTATAGTGGTGTGCTAGCTGACATATGGCTAATAATTTAATGTTTTATGTTGCACGTAATGTAAATTGTTTTGCATACTGTTGTATAGAATCCATTTTTTTCCCTCTAACTGAACAGACAGTTGTGCTGCTGGGGAGTTTGTTGACCACTTCTTCTTCCCAGCTAAAGCACTAGGAAGTGGTGAAGGGTGGGCGTTTTGGGGGACTGTCTTATGTAATTTTGACGTTCGAAAAGTGCTGATTCTCAGCCTACTTTGAATAAATGACTTTTGATTTTGATTTGATTTGTTTGCGATTTTATAGGTTTTACAAACATCACATTGTCTCAAGGTTTCGGTTACATCACGAAACATATAAGGCCAATAAAATATCTCTTTTATTTTGAGATAAGTTTTAGTGACACCAGGGTGTATTGAAGTAAAATTATTATGAATTTCCCAAATTGCGAGTGAAATCTTTTCAGCGGGTAAAACAATTCGCCACGGTTCTGGGGATAATGGACTAGTGATAGGCATGCGCCTTAAAAGAACATCGTTCTGGATGGTGTATGCAGGAAACATTTGGGGTGAATTTTGGGCACCTAAATAAACTTTCTTATACCATCTATCATTAGTATGGTCGGGACCCTGATCGAAAGTAACTGGACTTACGTAAATTCTTGATAAAACATCTGGAACGACATGTTGCGTCCCCTTGCGATGAATGATATCAAAGGTATATTGAGAAATGATAGTAGCCCAGTAAGCACTAACACCATTCTGTCTTCCAGTCGAGGTGATTGTGGTTATAAATAGTCATGGTGGCCATAGAAGGACGTTTAATACGTTTAATTTTAATACTAGAATATATGTAGGATGTATAATAAATACATATGTGATCTTGACTATCGTTTTAGGGCAACCTGTAAATATACAGTTATGGTGTTTAATAGGATAATTTTTTAATGGGTATAAACTTTTTTTATAGAAGGTAACGGCATGCAGCTGAGATAGGAAGGGGGAGAGGAGGGTGGTCGTTGTATGGGCTTGTGATGCGGAGGAATGAGGAGTTCGTTACATGAAAAAAAATTAAGTGTGATTATGAATGGCTATAAAAAAACACTGCGCCGACCCCAAATAAATTAGAATGGTTATCAAATTAATACAATTTTTACCTGTAATCGAAGTAGTCTTCGAAATAAGACTACGCTAGCCGACCAGATATGACCGACCGGCCGATGGTGATACTTCAGCTCATTCTTTGGACACAGTAAGGAGCTCACTCAGTTCTTCCCTGCTGGTTGATGAAATTCAGTTGTTTTTACTATTATTGTTTATGTTTTCCTGTCGTCCAATAAAATTTTCTCCGATATATTTGTTTAGAACTTTCGAGACTGGACACTTGATGATCACAAAATGTGTAGCTCTAATAAATAGGAACAACAATAATTTAGTTTCACCTACTAGAGGTGAACCTAAATTATTATTGTTCCGATTTATTATAGAACATTACGGCAAGGTATTTAAAGTTTTTCGATTACTGCATTTTGTAGGTACCTACTCCCGTACTATTAAATGATAAATGATTTTATTTCTGTAAGTAGGTTTTTACAAACACTTTTACACGTCAAACATATTTTTTTAAACTAGATGAGGTCGGTGTTTCCTACCTAACTACTCTGAGAAGAAAGGCCAAAACAAACTCAGAGGTCACAGTCTCTTTTAAAGTCCAGACTTAATCTTGATCAAATCATGTGAAGAACATGTCGATTGGTGTCTGAAATGGTCTTTTGATGAAAGAACCACACAGATTGCGTGGACCTGTCCAGTCAGTGCACGCATTTGTCAGTAGTTGTGCAGCTCAACTTGGAACTAAAAGAGCTCAACGATTCAACCAACAATACCAAAGAAAGGAAATTTGGCTAGGCCGCAAAAAATACTAAAACTGCCAGACCATGTTAAAAACTAACTGAGAATAAAATAAAATTAAACAATGACCCACATAGTCTTCACATTTACAATAATTACAATAATATAATACTAGACAGAGTAAGTATTCATATCATTGCATAAATAAAATTCATCAATGTCAATGTGTATATCCGGACATAATCTTGGTCAGATCATTTGAGGACCATGTAGGTTGGTGTCCGAAATGGTCTTTTGAGGAAAGAACCACACAGATTTGGGTGGACCTGTCCAGCCAAATCTGTATAAAAAGCACATTAGGGTATTTCCAATTGTAATCTCTCGGTACTCTATTACGTAACTATTCAATGAGCATTCATGATAGTTTCAGTTAGTAGCAGCCCGCATGCACGGTTTGCCCGGGCCACCTCATTCGCCTGGCCTCTATTAGCTGTAGGATCATATCTCACCCGGTTCTATGTAACCTGAAGGATTGATACCGGACCAGGGCTAATAAACCTGCAGCAGCAAGTTATTACAGGGCAGAGGTCCGCGTCGTACCCGACCCATGGTTGTCGATGAGTCTGTAGATTGCATCAGATATAATGCTCGATGGTGATGTAGCTTGGAAGACTGCGGATGTGCAGCAAAATAAAAGTCTTGCTACTCAAATGACTAAGCTGAAGGAAAAAAGACCAGGATTAAAACAATTAAAATGGCATGAAAAACAATACACTTTTATTAATAGAATGAAGGTAACATAAACAAATTCTTCCAAATGTTTATATGTAAGTAGGAAATGTCGATACAAATTTACAGATCGTTTACGACAAAATACTTTCTACACTCTTCCGTATTTTTTTCATATTCGTTATTGTTGTAGTTTAATATCAAATTAAATCTGTATCTCATGTACAAACATTTTACGTAATCTAAAGGGAAGCACTCGCAGGGCATCGAAAACGTAACATTTTCTGAAAACAGATGTTCCATAAGTCCCGTTAGTACGTTTCGCTGGAATTCTGTTTCAAAATATAATTTCAGTGTCATTTCCATCGATTCAATGAATTCTACAAATTCTGTGGGGACCATGACCACAAAAGTGTTATCGTTCTGATTTTTCTGTTTAATAGTTAGTATAACAGTGATGCTGTTGGCATTCTCGAACGCGTAGCTCTTGGTGGCCTCGCAGTTGCTGTGTCGCTGGTAGGCCTCGTACAGCAGGTACGCCGCCAAGTGCTGCAGCGGATGGTCTTTGAACAGTTCCACAGCATTTAAATCTATATCCGCAGTAGACTCAAAACAAGCATTTATACCTTTTGACTGCACTCGTTCATATACCATTACAATTGCACTGAATTCTATTGCGTCCTTCAGAAAGAACTCTAGACAATCTGTTGCTTTGTTTTTATTGCTTTGAAAAGTGTTGAATATCGGTTTCTTGCTAATGATTGATAATTGTATTTGCCTGCAGGTGGGTAGCCGGCCATGCACTTTATGAACTGTGTCAAAGAACGAGTCTAGACAGTCTCGGCTCAACAATGCCGGAAACTTGTTAGCATATATTATATCTAAATCCCTGTGCAATGACACGATGACTTTAAGGGTTGTCCTTAATCTACTTATGATCTTGGCGTTATTAGTGGTGTTAGAACCTCTGTGCACGTCAACCAAACGCAAGTCTCCTAATATTGTTGATATTTCTTCTATGAACTCAAGCTGCGCTTTCTCGCCGGTGAACGGAGCGGTCGCCCCATCATTACGAATGTATGACGTAAAGTTGAGTATGTTAAACAACTTGTTCATGAGAAGGATCCACTCGACGGTGCCATCAACTGGCTCGTCTATGACCTTCAGCTCTGCGTACATGGACACAGCAGCAGCTGTCTGCTTACTGAACACTTCTGCCGCTAATTGAACTTTATCTTTTTCGGATTGCAGATGCGTATGTATGATGTGATAAATAGTCAGTTGAGGTGCAAGTCTTAAAGGTTTCTGACATTCATGGTCGTAGCATGCAGTTATGTGTTCCCACTTAGCGATCTTTCCGTTAAAGTAAAAATTATTAGTAGTTAACAATTCACGCACGTTCTTCATTAAATGCGCTGGATCATACATGTAATAAATTTTATAAACGCTTATATGGAAGAAGGGGGCCTTAGAATTGATTTTTTTTGCTTTTGATAAACCAATAAAATCCGTCTCGACATCAGATATCAGCACGCGAACTGTGAGTCCTATAATAAACATTTTAGTTATGATCTTTAAAATGTACGCTCTCACATCTTTATAGTCCTGGTGCTGCGCCAAAAATGAATAAGAAATCGCTTGCTTCCAGTCGTGGTATATACCGCGCACCATAACTACGAGAGCTTTCTGAGCTGGCTCTAGCCTCTGAGTGCCATCAACATCATGAAAACCGATCAATTGGTCTTTTTTAACATCGTAATGGAGATATTCCTTTGCGCTCAGAGTTCCGATGCACACGGCACATTCTTTCTGTTGGGCAGTCATGGTGTCAACTTTGATATTTAAAGCTATCATTAAATTCTCACAAACATTGGTCGATGATGGAATGTAGTATCGATACAGTGTAGAAATCGTGGGTAGACATAAAAGTGATTGCATAGCTCTGTACGTGTTCGGACTTGAACAATACAGCTTTAAGGCAAAAAACTTGAACTCATCTGTAAATTTCCCGCTGTCCCATCTCGTGCTAAATCGTTTATACAGTGCTATAATTTCTGCGATATGTCTATTATTATTTCCAGGTTGTTGTTGTTTACTATTTACAAAGGTTTCGATTCGTTGTATAGCGTTCTTCGTGGAAATACGCGTACGCGACTTTTGTTTTGGTTTAGCTTTGACCGGCGTCCTCCCACCACGGCCGTCTGCGCCGGCGTCGCGGCCGCAAGCGGGCGCGCCGCTGCCTCCCGCGCCGGCGTCGCGGCTGCCTACGTGTACAGCGCGGCCGCCTGAGAGCGCGGCACGGCGGCCTACGCCGGCGTCGTCACCAACGTCAGGCGTGCACGTGAGCGCCTCGGCGACAGGAAGGAACAGCGTGGGCACCGCGTGCATCAACAGGCGCGTGCGTTCCGCGTTGCTTCTGTTCACATAGCGGGCCTCGAAGTGTCTCTCACAAACTAGTACTTTCTTTGATTTGTTCTTGTATGTATGCCGTATTTTCTCTTGCCACGTTGCAGCCCTTGAACAAAGGACGTAAGTACATTAATATGCAGGACAATTTTTGAGATACATGTCTGAGGAGCCATGGTCTCTTTTTGGGGAAAAATCTTGCACCCTGAAAACACAAGTGGCTTAGTTCAAAATTCATGTTTTTTGGGAAATAAATGTGTTTGAGGAGGGGTTCGAAGCTAAGTAATAACAGGCCACAGTAACAACCGCATGGGTCGACCGAAGGTTACTACGCTTGCCGAGGTCGGTCCATCGATGGTTGAGCATCAATTACATGTAGAGTTCCCTCTCGGAGGGATAGTCTTTGTGATTAAGGTCCAACTGATTCATTTGACCATTGATGAATCATAAATCGTGCCGTGTGGTGCTGTACGTGTGCCGTGTGGTGCCTGACGTAAAGAATAACGTGGCGATTATGGACCCAAAATGAGGAGCACCAATAACAAACAGCCCCTAATGCGGCAGCCACTGTGACGCAAAGGATGCTAAGAATCCTCGGAGGAAAAGAACCAGCTACCGCAATCACCGAAAACTAGACCCAGGCAATATACAAATACAACACGCGTACACTCCGGACCGACTTCGGTTTTAGTGATTTAATGAACGCTTGCGTCCTGCTGGTCTCGAATTGTATAGCTATAGGATTTCTGTACAATGAGAGGTCAGCTTATACCTACCGAAAATGTATAGCCTGATTATGTAGCCGCGTGTACCTATTAAATTTATATTGGAATTGAGAGCCTCCTTCTTTTTGGTCTTGGTTAAACTAAAACAGAGACACTGCTGTCAGCTTTAATAAATGCACTAAAAAGTAGGTATAGTTAATTTCGTCTACCATGAAAAAGCGTGTGGCGCTTACTGGCAAAACTTTTACATAGACACACTCATAATTACCGTACGGAACAACAGACAGCGTGTTTGTTTTACAACTATATTATTGATTTTTGAAAGGTATTAGGTACTAGGTACCCGTAAATTATGAAGTTAGTTTGACAGCTTAAAGAAAAGTTACAAATCGAATTCCTAATTTTATTGCAATTATCTGCATGCGAATGTAGAACCTAAAAAACAAAAAACTTCATTCAACTCGATGGATCAAAATAGAACTCGAATGCAATAACACCTAGCTAGTACCGGCTGTCAAACATAGATGGCGTTGTCCGTCTCAAATCATAATAATTACCTCTCACTATTGCTTGGAATCCTAAAATATCCCAAATCAGGATTACGAACAGAATTGTTGTGGCAGTTCATCACGCTGCAGTAACTAGCCTTCTTCAGTTTCTCGGTGGAAACCTGTATGGCCAAGGCAGCGGGCGTGCCGAGCTGCTGCGACCACACCGAGCTATCGTCCTCGCGTTCCATGTTGCTGGAAGTGGCTCACGCGCACGCGCTTCGTGTTACTTATCGTTAACAAGATGCGGCCGAGCGGTTGTTGATAATCTTCAAAAGTTCGTAGTCTTCAAACAACTTATTTGCAAACATAATTAAATTGATTAACGTTTTTGATGTAGTAAGAAATATGACGTAACGTACGTCCGCGACCCGACAGCGGCGCGGCAGCGGCCAAACTGTGGAGGTCTGTAGCTGGCTTATAGCCGCTGTGTGTGTGCGCACCCGGACACTGTACTCGCTCCTGGCTCTGTGTGAGTGCGGCCGTGTCGTCGCGCGCGTTCCGTTTAAGATGACTACATACAAGAGCTAAGTGCCCTTGAAAAACGCACGCACACATTTACACAATCAACGTGAACGCCATCAAACGACGACGCCCATAGAACTAACGGCATAGCGGGGTTACGCCCGAGTATTCTAATAGATGGCGCGGCAACGACGCGCAATTAAAGTATACAATGGTGCCGATTCCCTTGTTCACAAACTAAACTAAATTTAAGTTCTGTGCATCTTTTTCTTTCTATTTCATTAAGAAAAGGACAGAAGATAAATTCTAGTTTAGTCCTGTCAAATTAATCAGCGCTTGACGTAAATTGACGTAATTTTAGTAGGCAAGTTTTTAATCACGTCCAAACTTGTATGGAGTAGTGACAGGCGCTGATTAATTTGACAGGACTAAACCAAAATGTATCTTCTGTCCACTTCTTAATGAAATAGAAAGAAAAAGATGCACGAACTTAAATTAAGTTTAGTTTGTGAACAAGGGAATCGGCACCATTATCTAACAAAAAATAGATAGAATAATTAAATTATTTTTATTTTTTTTTGTGTGTTACTTGAAAAATTAAGGATGTGCGTGATCCTAACTTGTAATATTATAAATGCGAAAGTGAGTTTGTTAGTTTTGTTTGTTACGCTTTCACGCTGAAACGGCTTAACGGGCTTAGATGAAATGGTTTACACTAAGCACTGAGGGTTTTACAGAGTTCTACCACATTATAGTTTTAAGCTCTTTTTCAGGTTAACATTATGTGACATTTAGTTTTAAGCTCTTTTTCAGACTAACATTAGGTATGTGAAATTTATTTACAAGCTGCTTGTTACCTTTACATTATAGCTCATTTAGATTTAAGATTTTTTCCAAGTTTACATTATAGCACATTTTGTTTATGCTTTCTTTTTAAGGTGTACGTTTACGCGTTTATATTACGTAGAATTGTCAATTCTAAGTATTGTAGTTCTATGGTTCACAAGATAGGTAATTGCATTTCGTTTATTTGTTGTATTTGACTTTTAAAAATTGTTAAGCTGCAAGTAAAAGATTAGGAAGGTACCTAACATTCATAAGTATCTACATAACTATAGTTCCCATGTACTATAAACAAAAATCGAATTAAACTCTTACTTGTGACAAATAACATCACAATTTTCAGATGAATCTGTTATTTCGTCATGCCCATTATCAATAAGCCGAAGTCTGTTTTTGAAAAAACAAAAACATTAGGTTTTTTAGCTTTTATTTATTATTGTTATTATAGCTTACAATAAAAGATGTAGGTACTTACGCATTGGAAATAACTTCCGTGTCGATATTTTCGACCTGTTTTCTCCTGTAAAAAAGAATTCGATTTTAATCCTTTTTTTTACTATATAAAAGTATATTATAAATATATATAGGTACCTCGTAGTAGTTTAAATAAAACAGAAAATACGACTCGTTTTCCTGGGATTTAAACCCGGATATTCTCGACTGTGAATCGACACACCTGTTAAGTAGGTACCTAACATTCATAAGTACATAACTATAGTTCCTATGTACTATTAACAAAAATCGAATTAAACTCTTACTTGTGACAAATAACATCACAATTTTCAGATGAATTTGTTATTTCGTCATGCCCATTATCAATAAGCCGAGGTCTGTTTTTGAAAAAAAAACAAAAACATTAGGTTTTTTAGTTTTTATTTATTGTTATTATAGCTTACAATAAAAGATGTAGGTACTTACGCATTGGAAATAACTTCCGTGTCGATATTTTCGACCTGTTTTCTCCTGTAAAAAAGAATTCGATTTTAATCCTTTTTTTACTATATAAAAGTTTATAATAAATATATAGAGGTACCTCGTAGTAGTTTAAATAAAACAGAAAATGCGACTCGTTTTCCTGGGATTTGAACCCGGATATTCTCGACTGTGAATCGACACATCTGTTAAGTAGGTACCTAACATTCATAAGTACATAACTATAGTTCCTATGTACTATTAACAAAAATCGAATTAAACTCTTACTTGTGACAAATAACATCACAATTTTCAGATGAATCTGTTATATCGTCATGTTCATTATCAATAAGCCGAGGTCTGTTTTTGAAAAAACAAAAGCATTAGGTTTTTTAGCTTTTATTTATTGTTATTATAGCTTACAATAAAAGATGTAGGTACTTACGCATTGGAAATAACTTCCTTGTCGATATTTTCGACCTTTTTTCTCCTGTAAAAAAGAATTCGATTTTAATCCCTTTTTTACTATATAAAAGTATATAATAAATATTATATAGGTACCTCGTAGTAGTTTAAATAAAACAGAAAATATGACTCGTTGTCCTGGGATTTGAACCCAGACATTTTCGACTGTGAATTGACACGTCTGATAAATACGCCACGGTATCAGTTGAAAAATAGATCGAAAATACTGATCTTATGAACTGATTACACTTACTCATTTCCAAAATTCAGTTTTATTGTTATAAAAATAAATATTTAGTAATAATAAAATGCTCTTTCTTACCTTTTAATTTCGTTCATATGTTCGGCATTTGCTTTATAAGAACGTTTTTTAGTCCTCGCAACGGGTTTCACTTTCTTTCCCATATTTACAATTTTATAACAAAGTATTACGCTATTTTAACTTAAAGAATTTTATATTTACACGAAATTACAATATTTACGAAAAGAAAATATGAAACAATGAATTTACAAAAACATTAAATAATTTTGGCGGAAATAATGCGGCGAAAAGAACGACACGTCTATATAGTATCAGGCCTCGGCCGGCACTGTCGGTAACTCGGTACACAGGCGTTTACGCACACATGCGTACGTATTATGTTCGTAAATAAGAATAGACGATTTACAAAACATCTATTGATTGGATAAAAAAATTAAAACACTATTATCCTAATATGTTGCTTGTAGAATAATCTGACAAAAAATCAGAATGATTGCATGTATATTAGTATGATTTTTACGCGTTATAAGAAATTTTTAGAGGTAACTTCGTGATTTTTTTCTATCGTATCAAATTAGTTGTATTATGTTTTCAACACAATGGCGCCGATTCCCTTGTTCACAAACTAAACTAAATTTAAGTTCAGTGCATCTTTTTCTTTCTATTTCATTAAGAAAAGGACAGAAGATAAATTTTAGTTTAGTCCTGTCAAATTAATCAGCGCCCGTCACTACTCCATACAAGTTTAGACGTGATTAAAAACTTGCCTACTAAAATTACGTCAATTTACGTCAAGCGCTGATTAATTTGACAGGACTAAACTAATATTTATCTTCTGTCCTTTTCTTAATGAAATAGAAAGAAAAAGATGCACTGAACTTAAATTTAGGTTAGTTTGTGAACAAGGGAATCGGCGCCACTATCTACCTAGGATATATCCTGAAGAATATCATATATTCTGATTTTGTTTACTGCAGTGGATCATATACTTTTAGGCCTTATAAAACTAGCGTTTAGCTCCTGTAGGCCTCTTAATAATTACTGTTATCCGGCCGACTGAGTTCCTTATCATTATACAATTATACCTACCTACACAGGTACACCGTGCGATTTGTTTTGTTATAGAATAGTTAAAGGTAAAAATTATGCCATCCCCAAAAACTTGTAAACATTGAGTCTTCGATTAAAATACCTAGGTAAGTACCTACTTACCTACGTATTAATCGATAAGTCTAAAGTAAACATAAATGAGTACGTATAATCAAGTTAACGACTAAGAGCATACCTATTGAACTATATTTCCTATTAATCTAACAAAATGCAAATGTTTATGTTTCTGATATTAACAAAGAATAAAACATATCGGTAAAATGCTGCAACTTTGCCGTAGTTTTATAGTAACATTGATATAATTATTTCGAAAAAATACAATAAATGTTCACCCTTGTCAGGTTGGGGATAAAGCTTATATTAATGGTCATTGGCAGTGTACTACTAGAACTATGATTATTCTGTTTCGTTTTCGAATTATAACACTCTTAGGCAAAGTTGGGCCACAAAACTGTAACATTGCCTGCTTCAATTTTGACCGTCTAAACGACTTAAGTACATCATTCTTGCACTGGAAGTTAACCCTTATTAGTAGGACTTAGGGATAAGAATTGCAAAACAGCCACTTTTTGCTTATACCACTAGAAACAATGCTAGGCAATGTTGTGTTCGGTTATCACTCATTGCGTTTGACAACTCACTGTCATGTGGTTTCAAAGAAAAGAAACATGGCGGTGGGTTTTTCGTACTGCCAGGTAATGATTTAAATAACTACCAACAATTTGAAGTTGCTACAACCAATATTTAAAAAGATATTGGTAAATTCATATAATAGGCAAAGTTGGGTATGCCAGGCAATGTTGCAGCGTTTGGGTACTTGAAGGTAAAAGGTTATTCATTTTATTTAGTACTAGCTTTAGTCCGCGCCTTCGCCCGCGTCGAAGTCGGAAAATATCCCACGCGAACTTACTACCGGGATTCAAAGTAGTAAATCCAAAGTGTTAATACACAAAGAAATAATATGTGTAGGTAACTGACTTAGCGTAGGGATGTTCGCTCACACCGTGGCACATTTCTTACTTTTAGTATTTTTATTATTGACGTAACTTCTAAACGAAAGGTCCGATTCGAATTATTTAAAGGAATTTACGTGTACATAAACAACCTTAACTTACCTATTACCTAACTAACCTTAACTTAACTATTTAGTTGGATAAGGATTTAAGGGTTAGTTATTATCATCTTTCGATTCTTCCTGTGGTTTTGATTGACTAATTTGAACAAATAACGGGTAGTGTGACTTGACTATAATAGTTGGACATATAGCTTCGCGAAATTTGTTGTGGGTAATGAGGAGTACTTTAATAAACATGTACTACATTATCTTATGTATCATCAATAGTTTTTTAATTTTTATAAAGTACCCCATGTTACCCGCTGATAATGCAGCTTTCTATGTGATACATTTTTTTTAAATCGATTATGTATTTTTGTAGTTTATCCATTACAATGACTTTTAGAGGCAAATTTTTGATACATTTGGTTGTATTATTGTAATTCTCGTAGGGATCTCTATTTTTTAAAATAAATTATAGCCTGGATGTTACTCGCTGATAATGTAGCTTTCTATAGCTGAAATATTTTTTTAATCTGTTAAGTAGGTACTTTTTGCGTTTATCCATTACCTACAAACAAACAAACAAAAAATCAAATCTTTTCTCTTTATATTATTAGTATAAGTATATATTTAGGTAAGGCATAAATAAAGCTAACTAATACAAAAAGCTGTTACGCGCTCGATGTCAGATTTCTTATCGTCGCGAAACTCATGTCTACACAGAGCTATTATTCGACCGATTGGCTAGTTCATCTAACAGCCACGATGACAGCTCAGTAGGAGCGGTGTTCACGGCAGTTTGCGCCTGCCTGGTACCCGTTAGGCCTGTAGAAAAAATATCGATGTAACGATATATCGATATTTTTTAGCGTTATCTATTATTTCGATACATCGATATCGATATAAAATATCAAGTACCTAACGAAACTTATCAAATACGATATATTTCTTAAAGCAACACCGTTGTAGTTTTAAATATCGATACGATATAATATCGACACTTTTGGCACTTCTTGCATCCCTACCCGCTGTCGCGTTTCATTCACATTCAGCGTCGCGCTCACTCTACGTTATGTTATAGCCACGGCGCACACCGAGCGCGATGAGCGATGCGGCTGTTTAACTTTAGCAGAGCGGCAACGTCGCATATCGCTTTCTCTCTCGCAGTATAGCTTTGGCGTCGCTTGGGGTGGCCGCGTTTATCGCTCGGTGAAAAAATATTTTTAGATCATGAATTCGAGAAACTATAGGGAGCGTTTAATAGACGAAGTGAAGAAGTATCCAGTGTTGTACGACACGCAGCACGAGAACCACCGAGACATCGACGTGCGGGACCGCTGCTGGCTCGAGATATCCGAGCGCCTCGGCGCGAACAGTACGTACGCCCTTGACACTTGTGACGTAGCCCGCCGCGCCGCGGAACTAACCCGTCGGAGAGCGAATGTGTTTGTAACGTTATCACTCTCACGATGAACTGTCTGCGTTTAATGTTTCGATGGACGTGGAGGTTTGAACAAATGTCTTAGTACCTATACCTATCAAAACTAAGTTCCTAGGTAACGATCATTACGCATAGGTACCTACTTGCTTATATATTTTATAACAATGTATGACTTCACTCTTCTAAGTGTCAGTAGGTACTAACAACATACTTTTCTCTGTATAATTTTGTGTTTACTTGCGTTCCTCAACAGGGCACTGACTCATTTTTTTAACTTATGAGTACATTTTAATATTTTTTAGGGTTCCGTATCGAAAAAACGTAACCCTAGGATCACTTTGTAGTCCATCTTTCAAGACCCTTTTCTCAGGAACCGGTAGAGGTATCTATCAAGTTAAAATAAATATCAAATGCTAAGGTCTGCGGCCCCCGGACGCAGCGCCGCGCCTGCCCGAGAATTCCTGGCGCCCGGCGAAAGTCTGGAACGGCACCCTTTTAAGATAATTAATTCGTGATAAAAGAAAACAATAATGTAAACACAACAGTGTGTCATTTTTACCCGACTGCCCCAGAAGGAGGGTAATGTTTTTCGAGAGTATGTATGTATATGTGATGGATTTTAACATAAGAGCTGTTGTTAGATTCGTCTTCATTGTGGGAAGTGACAGGCTATATAATATTTATACATATATTGCCTGTAAATACAAAAACCGGCCAAGCGCGTGTCGGACCACGCACAATGAAGCGTTCCGTTTCCGTTGGGAAGTTGGTATGAATTTATCCCAAAAACAAACTTAACATTGTAGTTGGAAAACATGTTCTCCCATACATCGATATATGCCACGGCCACGGTCAATTCTCCAACTGCAAATTTAAGTTGGTCGACTATAACTCGTTAACTTGTAAGGCCTACTTAGCCGTGATGGTTTTCCTTTTAATTTTACGATCGACGATCTTCTTTAAATCACTTGTTTCAGCTACATCTTGCTCTATAGATAAAGTTGATAATTCCACAAGTCTTTCTTGGGCCATCGTTGAGCGCAGGTACGTTTTCATTTGTATAAATTTAGAAAAACTGCGCTCACCACTGGCCTCAGACACGGGAAGAGTAAGAAACACCCATATTGCAATGACTAAATTAGGCACGCTATCTACTAGGCCATTTTCACGTAGTTTAATACTTCTTGCAATAGCTTATATAATTCGGCTCTTATCTCCGTTGCACCAACATCCTTAGAGCCTGCATGACTATGAGATTCTTCCAACTATATAGGTACCTACAGTGTTCCATGAAAGCTTTGTAAGTTTTATTTTGTGTCTCATGAACGTTATACAGACATCCAAAAACCTTTCATCGATTGCATTAATTGCGGTATCCAGAAAAAAAAATATTTTGAACTTCCCTTTCTCATCATGTTTAGGCTCGTCTTCCGCTTCATAACTAAACTGCCTTTTCTTTTCCTTAAGCGGACTGGTTTCCATTCTGATGCGAATGATGCGGGAATGTTCTTATGAAATTTTCTTGTTTCTCCCACCATTTTTTCGTAACCCAAATCACTTCTACAACTTTCGAGAAAGGTTTTTAGGGTTCTGTACCTCAAGAGGAAAAAAATGAACCCATATAGTATCACTCATGTGTCTGTCTGTCTGTCACAGCCGATTCGTTCCAAATCTACTGGACCGATGAAGTAAGAATTTGGTACACGTATGAATTTCTGACACACAGAAATTCCCTCTCACAGAGAGGAGGCCTGTGTCCCAGCAGTGGGAACATTATAGGCTGATTATGTATGTATGTATGTATGAATTTCTGCGACCCAAACACGGACGTGTAATGTAAATAAATGAATTTGGACTATGGGGTTCACTTTTGAAGACTAAATTAGATACTTAAATTAAAAAAAGTTTTGCAAACTGTACCGTGTGGCATACCAAATGTCCGCTCAAGCCGGGCAGACCTCCACCGTATGCTCCACCGTGTCCTCCAGGCGACCCACACAGTGGTGACACCCGGGCGATTCCTCCCGCCTTATCCGACTTAACCTCCTGAAGCTGCCGTGTCCGGTGAGGACCTGCGTCAGGCGGAAGGTGAGGACGCCGATTGTAAACTTAATACATTTGTTTTTTTTTCTCGTTAAGAAGTAGGTTATTTAACATTAAACCAGTTAACTACGTTTTCGGGGGCACTATCAGTAACAATATCAGTGGTTACTTGGTTAACTGACGTTGGAGTTTAAATAAAAGTAAAGTTTCGTCTGCAAACAGCACGATATCATGATTCATCCTTTATAAGGTAATGTAAGTCATTTATATAAATAAGAAATAAACATGGGCCAAGAATTGAGCCCTAGGGAACCCCCATTCGCGATTAGAAAGACATAATTTGAGGAAATTGTGGATGGTTGTTTTTATATGAATAGATGGGGATAGATAACCTCGATTATGCCTAGACCAGGAGCTGTCTGGCACAAACCCATTCAGTTATCTAAACGCTGTCTTGTTTCTCAGGCGAGGTGCTGAAGCGCGAATGGAAGATCCTGCGCGACTCCATGCGTCAGGCACTGAAGCGCAGTAAGACTGGTGCCACCACTAAGGCAGGCCTGCCTTGCAAAAAGTGGCGCTTCCAGAGCCGGATGGCCTTCGTGCTGCCATACATGACTATTAGGCGGTGAGTGGTACAAGTGAATGCTTGCGATATTTAATCACCCGACATCTCTTTACATATCTTCTGTACGAGTAACTGTTGGGGCTCAGTGCTAGACTATGGCCTCCTAACACTTACTTCTTTATTTTTAGAAGTCAACGGTCAGGAAAAAGTGGTCTGAAGATAGACGATACAGAGATAGCGTCGGATCAGGAGCGCGAGCCCGAGGTGTGGGACCCGGGCCACCAACCCAGCACCGACCATGACTCTCTGGATCTGTTCTTCGCAAGTGTCTGCCAAAGCACCAAGCGGTTGCCAAGAAAATTCCAGTCTTCCGTTAAGAGACAAGTGCTGGACGCACTCCTCAAAGTTGAAGATGAGTGGGAAACTGAACAGACGGCATCCAAAACGGAAGTCAACAAGGACTTCGACTGAGAAGATAATGAGCTCATGACCTTAGTATTGCTGCACATTCCTATTTTAATAGTTTTTAAATAATTATGATAAATAACGATATGATTGTGAATGGTAGACGAGATGTATGAAACAAAATACCGTAATGTGTTTTTAAATGGACAATTTGCGTGCTGTTCAACGCTGCAAGGAGGTGACACTATATAATTAAAAAAGAAATGTAAAAGGTGTGATTGGATATATACCTATAAGTTTTTTATAATGATTGTGAGTTGTGGCAAACAACTGCATACTTGATATAGCTATACAGGGTGGATTTTTAGACAGGGAATTGCGGACCACCGAGTCGCCTGGTGACAGATTGCGCGATCGGACGTGTCATTGACCCGGCGAGAGGTTAATAACCTTAGTGTTGTTATAATGTCTTCGGACGTTGTAAGTGCAATAATTGCATTATTGTGATTAGCCAAGTACCTTTTTTTTATTCAAAATAAGCTAGAAGGGATTGACAATGTGAGCCTGGTGTGGTAGTTTCAAAGACGAAGAGAGCTAAATCGCTATGGTTTCAAGCTATTCCAAGTGAAAAGCGTATGATACAACGAAATAATAAAGGAAAGACCGCACGAGATGTAGAAGATATCATAGATCTTTTCAAGTCTTCGGATTCAGAAATATTACCAATATTCGTAGTCCGTGAGATAGAAAAATTACCACCAATTTACCTTCGATCACATAGACGTGACGAGGTTTTAAAGGATTTGCTGATACTTTGTCGTGCATTAGACACTGTCAAGAACAATAATTATACGATAAAAGAAGAGATTGGGAGTTTGAAGGTAGAATTGTGTACTAATTGTATAATAATAATAATAATAATGAAATCTAATATCGAATACAATAGGTATAATATTGTTCTATGACTTTTCCTTTTTACCTACTATTTTTAATGCTATGCATATTTAAAGATTTTTTTGTATGAAGAAAAACCTAATTTCATGAAAATCTCGCAATTCTCAAGTTTTATCAAATTACTAACCAATTTTTTTATGCAATTTTATGGTACCTACTGCGATATTTTGCGATATTGGAGATATAGAGTGTTTCTTGTAAGTTGGCCAACAGGTGGAAATCGTAATACATAAGAGGCATCAGGGGGGTAACCATCACCTCTTATAGCAGTATTATTATAATATTACTTCACAGTGGGAAAGTGATGGAGCTATACAGGACTTATAGCTCCATCTTTTTCTCACGCTGAAGTAGTATTGAAATAATACTGCTATATGAGGTGATGGTTACCCCCCAGAAAACTTTAGTTTTTTTGTTGATCTCAACAATTTTAGTACATTTTATTTTTTGGTCAAGCTTGAGTTGTTCATAAGAGTGAGTGAAATCCACCAATATTTTTTTTATTGCTATTCGGCTCTGTTGGAGAGCAGTGAGTGGTGGCCCAGTGGTAACGGCCGCGACTTACTTGGTCGTAGGTTCGAACCCCGACAGCCGCTTTACTTTGTGTAAATTATTTCATTACAGATGAAGGAAAACATCGTGAGGAAACCGGCATGTCCTAGAACCAAAAATTCGAAGATATGTGATATCTATCAACCCGCACTGGGCCCGCGTGGTAGATTAAGGCCCACTACCTCTTACAGAGAGGTGGCCTATGTCCCAGTAGTGGGTATATTATAGGCTGATTATTCGATTCTGTTTCGTGCAAGGATCATTTCATTGTATCAGAAGAAAAAAATCGGGATGGTTTAACTTGGTTAAATTTTGCAAAATATTTTTTCATATAATTTGTATAATCACTTTCATTCATTTTTGTGGGCAACTCAACACTTGACCAAAAAAATAAGTATGCCAAAAAGAGCTAAAGTTTCCTAACAAAGTTTTCCGATATCTCTTACGGCTTCCGATTTGATTTCTAAATAAGGGATAGTCCGTATATAATGGTGGGTAATAACGAACTGAGGTCATCATTTGACGTTTCCTTCCGAGAGGGTAGGGAAATTGTCCAACTACCTGCAAAATTTAATGCCTTCTGATTGGCGCACGTCACTAATGACTCACTAATGACTGCACATCTACTGATAAGAAAACCGGTTTGGACACAAACAAATGAAGTCACGGAAGTAGTGTAAAATATTATTGTACATACATACTTACAACAAAGTTTTATTTGACTATATGTATTTTGCACTACGATTCTAATACTAAGTATAGAAAAAATATACAATATTTATTTATTTATTTATTGACACACCAACGACTTATTCACTAAATCATTACATTAAATATATTCTAATTCAATAGCATTGCGGTGAATTCGTCACTTATAGGTGTGCACAGCACTCGTATAATCAATAATAAAAACTAAAATGGAAATATATGACAATAACAAAATTAAAATTTACAAAGTTTATATTGAAAGAGGTATAACTTTGAAAATAATGGGTTAATGAAAAAAGTGTTGTATTACTATGTAGATTTCAAAAATGTACAAACGAATCCTTAAGTCCACACTTTTTGATTTCGTTCCAAATTTTGGAACATAATAATATTGGAAATAATGCTAAAACGTACGCGAATGTAATTAAGGCCCGTAGGTTACAGAACCTCACTCAAATTCAAGTATTACTTAAACCTAATTTAAAGCCATTTGATTGGTTGAAACTAGTTTTAAGTAATGCTGGAGTCTTGAGTAAGGTTCTGTAATACGGCCCTTAGTCTATTAGTAATGAGAGCAGTGGTGGCTCAGTGGTGACGGCCGCGACTTACGAGTTGTAGGTCGTAGGTTCGACCCACGACGGGCGCCTTACTTTGTGTAAATAACTTTATCACCACTGCTCTCAAAGCGATGAAGGAAAACATCGTGAGGAAACCGGCATGTCCTAGAAACAAAAATTCGAAGACATGTGATATCTACCAAACCCGCACTGGGCCCGCGTTTTAGATTAAGGCCCACTCCTTCTTATAGAGAGGAGGCCTGTGTCCCAGTAGTGGGGAAATTATAGGCTGATTTTTCGATTCTGTTTCGTGCAAGGATCATTTCATTGTATCAGAAGAAAACTATCGGGATGGTGTAACACTGCTCTCAAAACGGTGAAGGAAAACATTGTAAGGAAACCGACATGTCCTAGAACTAAAAATTCCAAGCCCCGCACTGGGACCGCATGGTTGATTACGGCCCACTACCACTTACCGAGAGGAAGCCTGTGTCCCAGCAGTGGGAACACACAACACAACCAAAAACCTCTAAATATGTAGTAAACAATATTAGGTATATGTATTGGCCCTTTAAATTTAACGTAAGTTGTAGGTTTGTGTTTAGGTGTGTATGTGTGTATGTTGATCCAAGCGTCGCCGCGTCGTCGCGGGGCACGGTGGATCGAAAATCGGCTGTAGAAGACATAGGATCTCGATTTCTTAAATGTTATTTTTTTTTGCTGGAAATGACTTCTGCTGATCATTACTGTTCTATAAAATGTCATATGAAGTAAATGTGTGCACAAATGGAAGAGTTATAATTTTTATAAGAAAAAAATGTATGGAGCTAGTATGAAAAATCGAATTATCTCCTAAACGGCATGTTTAACCGTAATATCCTTGGAGGTGGTCATAGTGCTAATTATTTATAATTTTTTGGTTGCGGATTTGACGAAAAATTTCAAAATCGTCAAAATATTTTCATTTGTTTTTTCATATGAAACGATTCCTTTTAGTGTTTATGTTGAAGAACACGGACTTTTAACTACACGTAACATAAAATAGCATCACTCCTATATTTCCGAAGGAGTTGACAGAGGTTTATAGTACACCCACACGTAGACAACTATGTTTGAGCTAGATATTTATCAACAAATCACCAAATTACCAATTGTTTACTCTTCTAATGAGTCCGAAAAGAAGTGATTAAGTAACTACACTGATTAGGTCTTCTAATGAGTCTTTATAGGTGATTTAATGATTTTCAATATCTCACGACAATGCCAACTATGGATTACTTTCAACTTTTCCTGATAAGTAAGCTAATTTGTTAATTAGCAGTGCTATGAGTTATATGAATAGTTAGTGACAATTATAAATTTTCATTAGCTAATGAGAAGATAACTAATGAGGGTAGTTAACTAATTATTGGCGTTTTGCAATAAAAGGGCTAAAGTTTTGTTTTATAATTTAGTTTGTTCACAACTGTGTAACTGCTAACACTAAATCTGCGACTATAAAATCTTAGAATGGAAAGTTTAATCACGAATTTAGACTTGTTTGTTCTTCTACGAAGTGAGAGTACTTCATTTGATCATGAAGTATTGTCAGTGCAGTTGTATCCCGCATAGGCGATTGCCTGTCTGACGAAGATCGTGTTGTTCTCAAAGAATTTTGTCGGAGATTTACGCGAGCCGCTTTACAAAGGTGGCAGAAATCCAACCGATTCCTTGATAATTTCAGGAGAAAGTACTAGAATTGGTTGGGAGCAAATATTGATTGGCCGAGTTTTGTGCAAACTTTAGTTAATCAAGAACCAAGTGTTGATGAGATACCAAGAGCGCCCTCAGTCTCTCCAGAACCGTCGACATCAACGTCCATTGGAACAATGACGAAAAGATCCCGTAAACCATTCGAAGATCTGGGAAGTAAACAAAAAAAGAGAAGATCTGATGAACACACAGGCGAAGATTCCAGTGAATTGGCATATGCAGCTGCAGCACGTTTAAAAGAAGAAGGGCATGGAGATATCGCCTCTGTCATCGAATACATGATGAAAAATCCTGAAGCAGCCGCTAATTAAATGAAACGCTTAAGAAACCAGCGAAAACAATCATATTTACGTCAGAAAAGGCGCTTGGATTGCTTCTTTCGCTAAAACTCTCAAAGTGGCAATATATTACGTTGCGAGAGGCTGCCATTCGGGAAGGTGCTAAGGATATTTATCCATCTTACTATAAAGTGCAACAAACTAAGCTTGATTGCTACCCTCCGAAGCAATCAGTGACAGTTACTGATTCATCGGCTAGGATTACACTTCAAGCTTTACTTGATATCACAGTTACAAGAATCCTTCAAAGCCTTTCTAAGGAAGAGCATAACAAGCAGTTGAAGCTGATATCCAAGTGGGGATTTGATGGTGCTTCTAACCAAAGCCGATACAAGCAGAAAATGGAGGGTGAGGAAGATGACTCGAGCATTTTCATGACCTCCTTGGTGCCACTTAAACTGACAGATGGAGACAACATCTTATGGACGAACCCAAAACCATGCTCAGTTTTGTATTGTCGTCCATTTCAGTTTACTTTTGTAAAGGAGAGTGAAGCAGTTGTCCTTGAGCTGTAAAAACAAATGGATGAATAAATTGAGGCCCTTATCCCCACAGAGTGCAATAATAATAATAGGGTGACTCATGAACTAATGATGACGATGATCGACGCTAAAGTTTGCACTTACCTTTCTGAAGCTAGATCAAATGCATCGTGCTACCTGTGCTTAGCAAAGCCTACAGAAATGAACCGCTTAGATGCTGTAACATCAAAAATTGTGTGTTCTGACCTGTATGAATTTGGCTTGTCATCCCTACACGCCCGTATAAATTGTATGGAATGTCTGTTACACATTGCATACAGGCTCGACTTCAAACGGTGGGCAGCGAGAAGTGATGAGCACAAAGAAATACTACAGACAAGGAAGAAAATAATTCAAAATAAATTCAAAGATGAGCTCAATCTGTTGATTGATATAGTAAAACAAGGCTCGGCAACCACCAATGACGGGAATACTGCAAGAAAATTCTTTGAGTTTCCTAATAAAACCGCAGCTATAACCGGTTTGGATGAAGACCTCATCAAAAGATTTGCTGTAATTTTACAAGCAATTACATCTGGAGAGCAGGTCGATATAATAAAATTTAGAGATTATGCCCGCAAAACAGCAGAAAAGTACGTATTATTATACGACTGGTACTACATGTCGTCAACCGTTCATAAATTATTAATCCATGGGGCTGACATAATTGAGTGCCGATTAGGACTCTCTCGGAAGAAGCCTCAGAGTCTCGAAACAAAGATTTTAGGAGGTTTCGAGAACATCATTCGCGGAAAAGAAGCAGGCAGGATTCCAATCAAGACATTTTAAATATGCTTGTTGTTTCTTCGGATCCTTTGCTAAGTGCACAAAGGCCTAAGTTAGATGCCAAGAAAAAGCAGAGCTTTTTTGCTGAAACTCTCGACTTAATTCAATTTCAGGAAACTGAGTTCGAGTTTTTGGATATATCCAATCTGGATGCTGACTCAGAATTGAAGTCTGACAACGAGAGTGATAAGGAAAATTTTTTAATTATATATGTACTTATTTGTAAATTTGTATTTGAGTCTGTTTGGGTTTTTTTTTGTAATATTTAATGATATTTTGTCTTTTTTTTATTTATTTTGTTTTATTTTACAAATGCTTAGTATTCATTCCTTAAATTAAATTATGTTGTATATAATATAACTTTATATGTTACTTAAATAAGAGTTAGATAATCTTTTTTTATTTAAATTAATAAAAATGTGTCAAAAAACAGCAATTTTTTTATTTATTTTTTCTTGTTTTGTATGTTCTTAATATTTGGGTTAATAACATATCGAACTTTTTAACTTGGACACTAAAAGGGATCGTTTTACATGTAAAAATAAATAAAAATATTTTGACGATTTTTTTAAAAAAACGGCATTAAATTTTTCGTCAAATCGGCAACCAAAAAATCATAAATAATTAGCACTATGACCACCTCCAAGGATATTACGGTTAAACATGCCGTTTAGGAGTAACTCGATTTTTCATACTAGCTTCATATAAATTTTTCGTAAAAAAAATATATTTTCTTCGTTTTTGGGCAGAATTATCAGCAGAAGTCATTTCCAGCAAAAAAAATAACATTTAAGAAATCGAGATCCTATGTCTTCTACAGCCGATTTTCGATCCACCGTGCGGCGGGACGGCTAATGAAAACAGGAAGTTAACAGCAGCTATCCTTTCTACAATAGCATACATTCATTAATGCTAGGTACGAGTATATGCCTCTTCTGTTTGGCGTTTTCATTAGCCGTCCCCCGACGCGACGACGCTTGGATCAAAATATATCCTACAATTTATATTAAACTTAAAGAGCCAATACATATTATTTTTTACGTTATAAAGGTTTCTGGTTGTACCGGGGTTTCATTTTTTAATTTAACTTTTGTTTCCTGTTTTTTAAACTTTATACATACATATATTACTAATAGATAACCGAAAATGCGGCTGAATTTATCGATTGCTGAACTTCGACATTTAATAAAAATGTTAACATTTAGAGTACCTGTAGGGTACTCTAAATTTTAACATTTTTATTAAATGTCTATTTTTATGAAATGTTCATTTTTATTAAATTTATGTGTTTAATAAAAATGTTAACATTTAGAGTACCTGTAGGGTTACAGGGACTCTAAATGTTAACATTTTTATTAAATGTGATTATTATGACCTTAGCAACTTCGCTTGTATTATTAGCACGTGCTCGTCAAAACGCATTGTATGAGCCCAAACACAAGGTAGATGCCGTACACCGTTGAGGAGTTCTTCTGGCGGGTTGGACATCCTGCAGGATCCTGATGGTGATGCCTGTACGCACCTGTCCTGATGGTGATGGTCAAGCTTATCATAATTTTGTAATATCATTGACAACCTGTCACAATGACAGGATTTCAAATTTCGAATCGATTAGACCTGTGGAAGTTGTTTATATCTCTTTATCACCTCGAAACGAGGTTTCTGATTTTCTTAAAACATGGTTAAGAACACTCTCAATTAAGACACCTTTAAAAAAATCAGAATCGGTCCATTCATTCAGGAGCTATGATGCCACAGACAGACACACAGATACACCCCTCTTTTTCATCAGGAGTTAAAAAATCGCTTTATAAAAAACATGGGCATAGGATTGTCTAGTAGGTACTGGAAGTTTTGAGGCAGCAGAAATGTTGATACCATTCTATATTTTACTATTGTATATTTATAAGGTGGGCAGAGGTGTCTCGATGGTTGACATCGTTAAATATATATTTGAGAAAACTAGCGTTTTGGTTGAGTATACCAAGATTTAGGACGAAAGAGCTTAAACTGTAACTTAAAAAATATATATGCCTGTAAGTAAATTATCATTTAAATAATGGTAATTTGCTTACAGGAATATCAAATGAAAACATGTGGCCCTGGGGAGTAGCATTCAGGCGATATGGACATTTTTGTAAAAAAGATAAAGACTCCGTCCAGACATTGGTAAAAGAGTGACAATAATGCGTTTTGATTGCAAAGGTATCAAGAGATTGTGTGAGTGCATACAATCTTTATGTGAATCAGCAGATACTGTAGCTATAGGAAATCTGGCTGTTACAGTCTAGCATACCAATCCTTGCGGAGATATTTTTATTAGAAAAATGTCTGTATAATATATCGGAATTAATTAATTATAATATTATTATTTTTTTCTGTTCTGTTTTTAATCTTTTGACATTATATAATTTAGAATCATTTGCCGACATTTAATATATCTTTTGACATTATACTTAAAACTGTTTGACATTAAATTTGAAACTGTTTGACACTTTATTTGAACTTTGCTTTAACTATTAATTCATAGATTTAATTTGTATTTTTTTTTTGTATTTGTATGTAGATTGCATATAGCCTGTATTCAACACAAATATGAATTGTTTATGAATAAATAAAATGAATGAACGAATGATACATCGTGACTTCATGTACACGGGGTAAGCCCTATTGTGGGGTAGCTTTGCTGTGGCGTGAAAATGCTTTCACCACAGTGTCTATTGTGCCGTGTAAAAGTGATCGTATTATAGCTTATAAAAGCCACTATTGCGAATCGAGAGGTGTTGTTTTTAGTGGGTAAATGACCGACTCCTTAGAGAATATTACAGAATTACCAAGAGATTTATTTATTTGTCAGAAATACGTTAGTCACTCGTTTGACAAATCGGGACGCCAGCGCCACCAAGTGGCGCTCGACAGAGTCTACAACATAACGCTCGACCTGAGTTAAGAGCAGTTTTTCCGGAGGCTGTCAAGGAGTGAACACGTTTAGAACTGTCGCGCGTTCCGTATAGTTGTGTCGTGTACCTACAGCGTGTGAATAGCTAGTGTGATTATTTGATCGTAAATTATAATTAGATTTAAACTGCAGACGGTATTTCTATTGTGCAATAACCAACACTTCTCATTGTACTCGTACGCCCACAGTAGTTAAAATATGGCTGATGATAACGAGCGAGACCTACCTTCTCCGTCATATTTATAGAAGATTTACCGAGTGTTTGAGCGAGATTGTAGCTAAGATTGAAGCATGTGATATTGAGTATGTTCACGTTAGATGACTTAAATGCTCACCCCGGTGAATTATTTGGTAAGGATTTGCAAAAGCTACATCAACCTATAGCCTACACGCCGATGTAGCTACGCTTGGTCAAAGCAGTGACAGCTACACATTTATAAGCGATGCTCATGTCGCGGTTCAAGGCGCTGCGCTGGCTGGACCGTTACGTAATTATTGAAGCTACGTGGCAGTCGGTTAGTAATGTCACAATTTGTGCAAGGCGCTGCGCTGGCTGGATCGTTACGTAATTATTGAAGCTGCTTGGCAGTCGGTTCGTGAGGTCACAATTTGTGCAAGGCACTGCGCTGGCTGGACCGTTACTTAGTTACTGAAGCTGCGTGGCAGTCGATTAGTTATGTCACGATTTGTGCGAGGCGCTGCGCTGGCTGGACCGTTACTTAGTTACTGAAGCTGCGTAGCAGTCGGTTAGTGATGTTACGATTTGTGCAAGGTGCTGCGCTGGCTGGACCGTTACTTAATTACTGAAGCTGCGCGGCAGTCGGTTAGTGATGTCACGATTTGTCATGATGTGTAATGATCTGTGTAATCTTCCTCTACAAAATGGCAAAATCGTGACGTTTGCGGATGACACAGCACTGATCTTCCATGGTGACACTTGGAATGATGTTTACGGCTTTGCTCAAACTGGATAAAACACAGTGATACAATGGCTCAATGACAACGGCCTTACACTTAACGTTGACAAAACCAAATATATACCGTTTTTCATCAAACATTCTACAACTGCAATTCACAAAAACTACTCCTTAAAAGCTCACTACTGCCCCTCCAACCATCTCTGTTCCTGTAGACATTTAGAAATAGCTTCTAGTATAAAGTATCTTGGAGTCATGATTGATAGTAATCTAAGCTTCAAACATCACCTTGACTTACTATCCTCTAGAACCAGGAAACTGATTTACTTCTTTAAAAGTCTGAGGCACATAGCTGACAAAGAAGTCATTAAAATGGTATATATGGCATTATGCCAATCCATCTTGAGCTACTGTGTGTATGGGGTGGCTCCTGTAGGACACACATACTAAAACTGGAAAGAGCCCAAAGAGCGGTCTTAAAAGTAAGTTTGTCACTACCTTTTTTCTTTCCTACTAAGGATCTCTACTTGCTCTCTGATGTGTTGTCAGTACGCCAACTGTTTATATTGTGCACAGTTCTAAAACAACACTCACTAATAGGGTATGATCCTTTGTTGAACAATAACAAGAGAGTCAAACACAGGGTTTGCCAAACGCTTACCAAGCGAAACACTGCTTACTCTCGCAAATTTTTTAAATTTTTATGTGGATATCTTTACAATAAAATAAATAAGAAGCTTGCAATTTACCCACTTACACGAGTCAAATGTAAAAGGACTTTAACCACTTGGTTAAAGTACCTCAGTTACGATGAAACAGAAAATTTGCTTAAAGTCCCATCCTAGACTTACTACGTATTACTTGACAACACCCACACACTCATTCACATCCACATACACTCATAGACCCACACCCACACATACACCCACATATACCCACCTCACACACACACTCATACACCCACACCCACACATACACCCACATATACCCACCCCACACACACACATATACACCCACAAAACACACACACCCTCATATACACATTCACACACCCGATTCTCACACCCTCATTTACTTAATCCTCACAACAGTCAAACTTCACCCAGTTTTACGTATTTAAAATATCACTTACCTGGAATGATGTACACCTAGAACCTGTTACCCACTTCCGGAGTCTGGAGAGGCTGGTAATCTGTCATACAGGTCTCCTAGTACAGAAACCAGTCTCCCACATAGATTATAATTCGCTTATGTACTCTTTGAATTATGTATATTATACCTTGAATATTTCTATGTGAGAGAGAAAATAAAGTTTTTTGTATTGTATTTGTATTGTACTGGTCCGACCACTTTCCTTAAAATAAAGTGTAACATAAAGGTAACTAGAGTGAAGTTTGTTTTGTTAGCCTCCAATAATTTTAAAATACACTCAGGGGAGCGAAATGTAATACAAATTAATACCTCTCGTACAAACACTTTTCCTCCGAACTCGGTGAATAATATGATAACATGTGTACTGGTGTCAAACATTCTGGGCCTCAAGTCTGCTATTACAATAGTGTCAGAATGGTCTGTTCCGATCCTCATTAATGACGCCATTATATTAGTAGATTACCAAACTTGTCAAAATCAACAATTATAAAATCAATGATACATTATTCTGACACTATTGTAATAGCAGACTTGAGGCCCTAGTGTCAAGGTTAGTTATCGACAAGATATAACAAAAACTGTCAGAACACTACAGGAAGCCGCCGTGCAAAGTTATGAGTTGTACTTGGGAGGGGCAAGCATGTAATAGGGTGGAATAAGTACATCAAAAGCGCCCACTCTGAAGCCCGAGTACAGTTTCAGATATGGAAATCTCGTAGAAATCCTTCAGATGGCCATTTGTTATGCAATGAAAGAATCCTTTCAAGAAATAATATTAATCTCTTAAATAATACCGAACAAAAACATAAATCCATGCCCAAAAAAGTTCTCTATGGACTGCCACAAGGTAGTGTGTTGGGCCCACCGCTATTTTTGATTTACATTAATGATCTACCTAAAGTTTCACAGCATCCCATGATCCTTTTTGCTGATGACAGCACAGCCATCTTTACAGGTCAAAATACTGATACTTTTGAAAATGACATAAATTCCACTCTTCGCAATATAATTAACTGGCTGACGGATAATAACTTAATTATCAATTAAGAAAAAACTAAATTAGTAAATTTTGGGCGTATTAATAAACATAACAAAATCAATATTAATTATAATGGGACGAACATTGAACAAGTCACCTGCGTTAAATTTCTGCGGTTTTGGATAAATAACGATTTGACTTGGCAAACACACATTGACACAATATGCAATAAACTTAATCAGTACTCATATGCTTTATATAAATTATCTAAAATTGTTGATCAATCAGTTCTTTTGACCGCATATCATGCTTATGTTTCGTCGACACTGAGATATGCAGTCATATATTGGGCAAATGCCACTAATAGGGATTTAGTGTTTAAAGCGCTAAAAACGATGTGTACGTGCGATTGCTGGTATCCGTGTTCCTGATTCATGTGAACCATATTTCAAAGAATTTAAAATATTAACATTTCCTGCAATTTACATTTATAAAGTAGCTGTATTTATAAAAACCAATGAAAATCTATTTGATAAGCTCAAATCGAAAAGATATATGTTTAAAATTTCTAATGTAGCACATAAAACGGCTCTATTTAACAAAAGCTTCTTTGGCATTGCATCAAAAATATAAAACAAAATACCTATTGACATTCTGAGCACTAAGAAACTTCCAGTATTTAAGAATAAATTACGAAACTTTTTAATTGATAAAGCTTATTACACAATCCAAGATTTCTTGATTTATTGATTTTTATTTTTGTTGACCATATAATAATTTCATTGTTTTTTCATATTTTGACATTTATAATAACTAAATTTGACATGTAAAATAATTTTAAATTTAATGCTAATACATAATGATTGTATGCCTATTAGGCAGGACATATTGTAACACTAATTTATTGTTAAGACCTATAACAAACATATGCCCAATAAAAAAAAAAACACGCACAATAAAGATATTTTGAATTTGAAACAATTCAAATATTGTCAAAATCATAAATCGCAAATACGTATGGATTTGATAGTCAAGAGCCCCAAACAAGATAATATTTTAAGAGTTTTTGGAAACAAACTGGTAGGATGAATCCTAGGACGGACCCGTGAGTGTTGGTGGCGAAACGGATGCGGGACGCCGAGTCGCTGGGTCACGATGGGCGTGGTGACGAGCATCTGTTACATGCAGGACTTCACATTTACCGGGTTCTAGCAATGTTGTATGCGTTTTTTATCCCTCATACCTAACTACTATAGGACTATGGGACCAAACAGTATTTTCCATCTCAAAAATGGTTTTGTCGAAAGTCGTAAATCCATAGATTGTTTTATGGTTTTATACTCTCAAAAGATGGAACTTACGAATAAATTACAAAATATAAAAAAATATAAAGTTTTACGTTTATAAAATGAACCTCAAACATTGGGCATACATATTTTCATGCCAATTAAATTACCGTTAAGGGAGTTCAACACATAATTATTCGGAAGTTTTCCAAGGAAACATATTAGTGTTATACATCATTAGATAGCTTAGAATATACACTTTGCAACCACGTTCAGTTTTTGTAAAAAAAATATTTTTATTTAATTTTTTAATATTTTTTTAGTGATGTAAAGAAAATTTAGTTTTTGTTAATTTCAATTGGAGTTTTCGTTGTTGCCGAAAGCAGCCGGTGTCAAGTTAATTACTCTATTAGAGACCGTATCTACTCAGTAATATGAGGATTTAAAAAAAACTTGCGCGTTTTTTGCGCCAGAGGTGATTTTGAAGCAATAATGTCAATCGGGGAAAAATCCTCGAAAATTACGGTTCTTCTTTTTTATTATGAAATATTATATTTAGTTATTATCCTTTGATGTCTATATTGATTTTTTCTATTTCTATGATAAAAACATACATTTGCAAATTAAAAAACTGCTATTATATTTGAAAGAATCTTCCCATGGCAATTTTGTTTGGGGTGGTCACCTTAACCACAAGTATGATAAACTATATTGCTGCGGAAGTTCTATTTATCTGTTGTGGTAAATAATTACAATCAGTACTGATTACAATATTTCGATGAGAACTGTTATAATCAATTGTCCCATGGTTTTTGCACAAGGCACTAAAATATTAGTCCTTTAAATACCCGTGTATGTTCAGCATACGATTCATCAAAGTGTTCAGATACTTCTTTTCAATAACAATTAACGCATAAAAAACATTATTATCTAACAATGAGTGAATTCGTTTGTGTTCGACGCGATCTTTGTGATCAAATAATAAAAGGGAAAAGTACTTCAGACCTCAAAAAATATTTATTGGAAAATTTTCAACTATCGGAAACTGACGTTAATACTGTAATAGAGAGTATTCAAAAAAATCTAACATCGAGTTGCAACCAGAAATAGACCAAAGCTCAAAGAAAGCCGGACCGGTTCGAGAGCCTATACTCAAATTGGTTAAATGGTGAGTTTCAAGTATCATTGAATTCTTGCAGTACCTCAACCACTGTAAATTCTGGTTTGAATACTTCTGGTGAACGTGGAAGACCAACAAAACAATATGACGAGTGCTCGGAAAACACAAAGAAACGAAAAAATATGGAGCTGGTCCAGGAGTATGGAATGGGACATGTCCGTAACGCTTATGTGCAAGGTTTAAGATCCATGGGGGAAAATGACGAAGCGTCGATTGTGACTATTATCAGAAATAAGGAAAAAGAAGAGAAAAAAGTTATTCTACAAAACATACTCAATCCAGATAACGCACTTTCCTTTACAAAAGAGGAAGCATTGAGTATATGCATTGAAACTGATTTAACCAAAGCACAATATGCGTACCTAAGAAAAAGGCTCGTTGATAAGAATTTAAGTTCTGTATTGCCTTCGTATCAAACACTAAGTGAAGCAAAAAAGGCTTGCTATCCGCCTGCATCCAGCATTACGGTGACAAATATAAGCGCAAAAATCAACGTGCAAGATCTCTTAGACCATACAGTCTGCCGTATTATAAGGATAAAGTCAGGATCGACTTACAATCGTCTCAAGCTTTTCACTAAATGGGGATGTGATGGATCCTCCGGGCAAAGTGAGTATAAACAAACTCTACCGGAAGAAAACGAACAAATATCGGACGCTAATTTGTTTATAGTGTCCCTTGTACCACTGCGACTAGTAGACGAAGAAACTTCTACGGTCATATGGAAAAACCCTACTTGCTCATCTGTTAGATATTGCAGACCAATTTCATTAGAATTTGCAAAAGAAACTCCCGAAAAAACTACAGCGGTTGTCAGTGAAATTGAAGCCAAAATTAATCAATTGATTCCAACTCTTGTGTCAATAGAAGACAAAGTCATCGAAGTTAAACATCAACTGTTTATGACAATGATTGATGGGAAAGTTGCTCAAGTGTTGACAAACACATCATCCAGTGCTACCTGCACTGTTTGTGGAGCAACTCCCAGACAAATGAATGATCTTTTAAAAGTTACAACGAGAGTTGAAAATGAAAATGCGTTTAAATACGGATTGTCGACGCTACACGCATGGATAAGATTTATGGAAATGATCCTCCATATTTCTTACAATTTAGGTTTTGAGAAGTGGTCTGCAACAACTCCAGAAAACAAGCAACTTAAAGAAGACAAGAAAAAATTTGTCCAAAAACGTTTCCGAGAAGTGCTTGGCTTGCATATTGATAAACCACGTCAAGGTTCCGGTAATAGCAATGACGGTAATACGGCAAGGAGATTTTTCCAAAATTACCAATGTTCTGCAGAGATAACCGGAATTGATGAAGAATTAATCAAGAGACTATATGTAATTCTTCAAACTATGTCATCGGGATTTCCTATAAACGCAGAAAAAATTGGTCAGTATACATTGGTAACCGCGCAATTATATGTAAGCAAATATAACTGGTACTACATGCCATCTTCGGTCCATAAAGTACTTATACATGGTGCTAAAATAATAGAGCATTATGCAGTTTTGCCTATAGGACAATTATCCGAAGATGCCCAGGAAGCTCGAAATAAAGATTATAAGAAATATAGGTTACATCACGCTAGGAAGTGTTCCAGATCAGCAACAAACGAAGACGTTCTGCATATTTTGTTATATACATCTGATCCTTATATATCTAGCTTAAATAAACCAAGTTTTCTAATATCCAAAGAATTATTTGACGAAGCTAAAGAATTGTTGGAAATAGAAAGTGATGAGTAGGATAAGTTTAAGTAATAATTTTTTTTTGTCATGTAACTGTTTGTTTAATAATAATAATTTAGTTTTAAACTTATTTTAAGCATAAGTGTAACTTTTATTGCTATTTTAATATAACTGTATGATTTTTTGTATGAAATTTCGTATAACTTTATCTTTGTCATTTTTTTTCGGAAAAAATATTTTTTTTAGAATGATGATGTTTGATTTCTTTTATTGCCTAGATATTCACAAATACGTGAAAAAAAAATCAAGGAGATAAATCACAAAACAACAGAGTTATCGATTTTTGAGATGGAAAATACCGGTTGGTCCCATAGTGCGCCGGCTTGATGAGTATTTAAAGTTGAGTGATGCTCAGTTTGGTTTTAGGAAAGCGCTATAAACTGAGACCGCTATCCTGGCGCTTAAGCAGACGGTCAAATGTTACAAATATAGGGAGACGCCAGTATATGCTGCTTTTCTCGAAAACTTCAAGGCTTTTGACTTGGTTTGTTACGACGAGCTTTGGTCCAAGCCTAAGCTTCTAGAGGTACCCGAGGAGCTTATTAATGTGCTGAAGTTTTAGTATAGCTCGCAGACTAACAGTGTTTGACGGGCGGGTGCTCACTGTGATACTTACGTTCTGTTACACAGGGTGGACTAAAGTCCCCGGCCCTGTTCAATGATTACATGTACCAGTTGATTGGTGAGCTCAGCGAGACCAACGTTGGTTGCTTGATTGATGGCACTATGTTAAATACACTCAGCTATGTAGACGACATGGTCCTGCTGAAGACATCAACCAGCGCACTCAGGAAGTTGTTGGCTGTTTGCGAGTCCTATGCTGCGTCACATGGACTCACATAATTATAATGTCAAGAAAAGTGAGCTATTCATTTTTAATCTAAGTCTAGCTCTTTGGATAATGTTCCTCCAGTGACTTTAAGTTAAGCGGAAATCCACTGCAGAGACACACGGTTTAAATACCTAGTGTATGTAGTCACGGAGGACTTCTCTGACGATATTGATATAGAGAGGAAGTGGAGGGCACTGGCGGCCCGCAGGTTTGCGCGTTGTAGTAAGGATGTTAAAGTCTCGCTTTTCAAGGCATACTGCCAAACCTTCTGCTTGTGGGTGAAATATACGCAGAGAGCCTACAACGTCGTGCGCGTACAGTATAATATTGGATGTAGGACGCCATCAACGTCCTAAAACCATTATTATACTTGTACGGTCAGCAACCGCACATTGTACTTTGGCCTAGTTAACATACTGTACATTTTGTTAATTTATAAAATGTAGTATCGTCACGTACGCAATTACGTCAGTCTTCGGTTTAATATTGAGCTCGCGCAACATCCAACATTTTTAACATTTTTACATTAATTTAGTGCAATTTCGTATTAAATACCTTTTTGAACATTAACATTTATTTTATTAACATTCAACATTAAGTGTAAAGGCTCATGCTCTTACAATATTGTATGCGCGCGCGGCTTCCGCGCTTCTGCAGCGCTTCGCAGATGTTTGCGGAAGTTCAAATTGACGATGTTCATATCATTATAAGGAAGTGAACAGTGTCAATAATAGGTAGGTTGCGCGGAAGCTCCAACAATATCCTAAAAACATTAATTAGACAAAGCGGATAGTCCCTACAAGACACCGGGTACGAAGGCAGGTGTCAACGTTTGTTGGGCCACCTCAATTTTAGATGTTTTAGTTTGTAAAAGTTTACTAACATAGTTTTTAAGTCATTGTTTCTAATAGGTAGTACCTATATGGATTGTAATCAGAAATAAAGAATTCAGTATTATTACTCAAAACGTTATGGACAGTCTCCTAGGAACGTTTTGGACAGTCTCCTAGGAACGTTATGGACAGTCTCCTAGGAACGTTTTGGACAGTCTCCTAGGAACGTTATGGACAGTCTCCTAGGAACGTTATGGACAGTCTCCTAGGAACGTTATGGACAGTCTCCTAGGAACGTTATGGACAGTCTCCTAGGAACGTTATGGACAGTCTCCTAGGAACGTTTTGGACAGTCTCCTAGGAACGTTATGGACAGTCTCCTAGGAACGTTATGGACAGTCTCCTAGGAACGTTATGGACAGTCTCCTAGGAACGTTTTGGACAGTCTCCTAGGAACGTTTTCCTGTAACTACAACTGTGAAGGTCGGCTCTTACTGCCCCATCTCAAAAGTCCACCCTGTTTATGCCATAAAAAGACTTGTAATATATCTTAAGACGCTGACAACACGTAAACCTCGGTCCCTGTCAGATTGCATAGAAAAGAAAGAGAAGAGCGATGACACAACGCTTGTAATTTATTGCAAAATATGAAGTAATTATCTATTTACTCAAAATTGAGTTGAGTAATCTAAAATAAAAAACAACCAAGTTCTGCATTCAAATAAGACGTTCTTGTTATTAATTAAATACGTAACGTATGTTGATATTTGATACAGATCTTTTGGATTAGAACTCAAAGTAAGAGGTTAGTTTAACGTTAGTTTGTATCGAGATTTTGTTTTTAAAACGTGTTTTGGTAACAACCAAGTTCTGGGAAATATGTTCAAATATAACATATATTTTTTCCGCTACCACAAACTATACAGATTTGGCAATTTTTTTTCTTAATAGAAGCCCATTTTTGTCAATTGGGTCTTGTCAGCGCCTTAATGATATTATTATCGCAGAAATAATATTCCAGGCTTTTTGTTCTAACTTATGAGAGTCGCGGGTCCCGATCAATCTGCCTAGCCTTTTTGTTCTAACTTAAGAGATTCGCGGGTCCCGATCAATCTGCCTAGCCTTTTTGTTCTAACTTAAGAGAGTCGCGGGTCCCGATCAATCTGCCTAGCCTTTTTTGTTCTAACTTAGAGAGTCGCGGGTCCCGATCAATCTGCCTAGCCTTTTTGTTCTAACTTAAGTGAGTCGCGGGTCCCGATCAATCTGCCTAGCCTTTTTGTTCTAACTTAAGAGAGTCGCGGGTCCCGATCAATCTGCCTAGCCTTTTTGTTCTAACTTAAGAGAGTCGCGGGTCCCGATCAATCTGCCTAGCCTTTTTTGTTCTAACTTAGAGAGTCGCGGGTCCCGATCAATCTGCCTAGCCTTTTTGTTCTAACTTAAGTGAGTCGCGGGTCCCGATCAATCTGCCTAGCCTTTTTGTTCTAACTTAAGAGAGTCGCGGGTCCCGATCAATCTGCCTAGCCTTTTTGTTCTAACTTAAGAGAGTCGCGGGTCCCGATCAATCTGCCTAGCCTTTTTATTCTAACTTAAGAGAGTCGCGGGTCCCGATCAATCTGCCTAGCCTTTTTGTTCTAACTTAAGAGAGTCGCGGGTCCCGATCAATCTGCCTAGCCTTTTTGTTCTAACTTAAGAGAGTCGCGGGTCCCGATCAATCTGCCTAGCCTTTTTGTTCTAACTTAAGAGAGTCGCGGGTCCCGATCAATCTGCCTAGCCTTTTTGTTCTAACTTAAGAGAGTCGCGGGTCCCGATCAATCTGCCTAGCCTTTTTGTTCTAACTTAAGAGAGTCGCGGGTCCCGATCAATCTGCCTAGCCTTTTTGTTCTAACTTAAGTGAGTCGCGGGTCCCGATCAATCTGCCTTTTTCCAACTTTGTCGAGGTTGGCTTCCGTTCTAACCGGATGCAGCTGAAAACCAGTATTTGTTCAGTTAAACATGGAGCAGCTGCCTATCAGCTAAAAAGAGGTTTGCTGTTTTCCTTTGTCGAGGTTGGCTGCTCCACAACACAATAAATGGGTAAACCTAAAACCTCTTGGTAAGACTGGTTGTCAGACTTTCGGGCTTCTGAGGACCCCTAACGACTTTCAAAGATCCTGACTTGAAGTGATTTCCGAGGCACGAAGAGGTCTCGGTATGTAAAGATAAATGTATGTAAAGATCACCAACCGGGGTAAGCGTGGCGAACCTGATGGATCGATCCGTGCGGCTGTTATCACTTAGCCACGAGCTCCTTAGCAAGAGTCGCGGGTTCCAGTAAGTCCAATATTCCAATTAATTTTTGCAACAATTAAATACAATTCGTAATGAAGGTCTTTAATAATCATTAAGAATGACTGACATACCTCGTAGTCTTACAGTGATTTACCCTTGAGCATCTCTTTATAGTTTAGTGGTACCGTAGTAATCCCAAGCGCTTGCATTTCTTGTAATTTCTTTTGTTGTTTTTTCATCTTCTGAAGCTCCATACGCTGCTTCACCGGCATGACGGTCTCCATGTTCTTCATGTAGTCGGTGTGCAGAAACACCAGGTGCTCGACGCTGTACGTGACGTCGATGTTGAGGCGCAGCATGTTCTCGTAGTACCAGATGACCCGCTTGACGCGCCGCCGATAGTGTTGGGACTTCGTCATGGAGTACAGCACGGTCCGCATGTCATGCACCCACTCGTCCAGCCGGTTGTAGATGAACGCCATACGGAACCGAGGGTCACGCTCGTACTTCTTCACAAGGGGATCTAGTTCCATGACTTTACGTTGCGTAGAGTAGATACATTGTTTCATCATTTCCAGTATCTTCAGGTTGTAGCTTAACCAAGTGGGGTCGCGGTATCTTTGACGGCGGCCGTCCACAACACCAAGTCGCCCGTCGTAGCTTGGGACCGGAGCCCTGCCGGTTCCGGGGGCTGGGGCCCCGCCAGGGCCGAGGGCATAGGCGGGGGTCCTGCCAGTTCCAGGGGCCGGGGCCCGGCCGTATTCGGAGCCCGGGGCCCCGATGGGTTCGGGGGCAAAGGCCAGCAACGACGCGTTCACTTCGTGGAGCCAGTCACTTGCGTTGATAAGCTCGGCGTAGTCCATGCTTACGTTGACCCTGTATTTGTGCCCAATTAGCTATATTGTTCCAACGTTGCATGAGAGATACAATAACAAAATAACAAAATCAAATTTGAAAAATTTATATTTCGTTAAAAGTAGTAATGTATAGAAGAAGCTTTATATTATTATTTAAAACTGCTCTTAATTTCAATCAAAAGGTATGTACATACCTACGAATAAGACACGCAACACACATAAGAAGAAAATCGTTCTTTAATTTCACTTATACATTAACAGCCTTAATAATAAACATATTTTAAACACTTGTTTAACAACTGTATACTTATACATTGTGTAAGCTATGGATAAGAGTTACACACTCCCTTTACTAATAATGAGTGTGAAAGCGTTGTATAGTTATAAATTCGTTATAACAAAAGCCACTGGCAACATTGTTCGGAAACGTTTTGAGACTAGATTACCAAATCGTAGAGACATTTAGAAAACCTTGTAAACAGCATAAAAAGTGTTTATTTTTAATAAATAATACAAATTGTAAGTAACCCAAAATTTTGTTTCTTAATGTATTTAAAACTAATTGAATGTTTTTTACGGTAAAATGAAAGAAAGACATACTTTATAAGTTCGTCATTGAGTTTAAGAACGCATCTTTCAAATGTCAAACTAACTAGTGTCCCAACGAAATTTGTATCTTTAAATAATTTGGTTTGTAAATAATGGCGAATAATAACATAGTTGAAGGCAAAAAGCAAAAGTATTGACAATCATTACTTTTTGAATAGCTGATGATAATACAAGGATATTTTCCTAGTAATGTGTACATCAAACGTAGTATTTTTTTTTTTGTAGATAATATTTTTATAACGAATCACAAAAATTAAATGATTGTTTCTTTCTTCTTTTTTAAATCTTTGCCAAAATTTTAGGCATTTTTCAACTTTTAATTACATATTTTAACAAAGATCTGCTGCTAATATAAAAACTTAAATTTCGGTACAGTCTGATTTAATCTCGGATTTTTCACAAAAAACTAAAAATCGAACTAACCCAAAAACTCTGAACTTCGGTAGGACATTTAGTGGTTTAATTTGTTGCATTTTAACCCTATACTATGACGTTCTGAGAGCCACTCGTCAGTATAAATTCGTAACGGACTGTTTTCTAAGTCCATGAATGTCTGCTGCGTCATCTTGAACTTCTCGCACAAACTTGAAGTTCTACAGCCAGCCCACCACTATGAACTAACAGTTCGATGTCACTTCTAACTAACTCAACTATTTCACGTACTTAGGTACATATATTTTACTGAATCTATATTTCTTTCGAAAGTATGTGTCTTGTAAAGTAAAAGGATCGAAACGATTTTAGTAACATTTCTTTTGTGGTTCTTCACGGTTCATTTCATCAAAAACATCGAAATAATAATAATAATCCATCATTGAGTATTGCCAGATGTCCGGTTACTACGTTTACGCGCTCACTAAACAAGGGTTGAGGACTGAATAACAGTTGTGTAACTTCTCATACAATAAAAACTCCCGCTATAAAAGATGTGTAAAACTGAACTGTTAAATACCTTTTATTGGTAGAGTAAGCGTTACAACTCCGGTATACGTCGTGTGTAAATCTGTATTAGTAAGGCTGATAGAGTATTACACATTGACATAAGAACGATAACCTAATCAATATCTAATAATATACTAGAACCCTCCGAAAGTACATAATATAAATATTGATACGTTAGTGAAAACATACATAAGTGCGTGTTCGCACCAACAGGCCGAATACAAGCTACTTACAGTTGGGGGAGCTTGACGTTTGAGTGCAAATAGTCGGGCTTGGGCTGGAAGGGGCCGGGGGCCCGCCGCCAGGGCCCCATTGGCTCGGGCGCGTGTCCGCCGGCCTCCGGCTCCGACAGATTCAGCGGTGCCTGCAGCACAGCCATGCGCTCCGCCAGCAACGCCGACAGCCTCTGGTCCTCGCCCACAAAGTCATAGTCTCTTAATGATATAAGATGCTCATTCGATTTCTTGTTCTCAGAATCCTCAGTCACACCTGGAATTAATTTATATTCCAGTTATAAAACCGTAACTGGTAGAGAGACCTGGTGCAGCTGCATGCGTGGACACAGTGACGCGGTGGTAGCTGGAGGTAGCGTGTGACAGTAGCAGCAGGTGACATGCCTCTCCCTCTCTCCCGCAACAAAGAGTTATTCGAAAAACTTGTGTATAGTTTTTCTTGCGCCAATCCTGCATTTTTGGTCACAGATGCAACTCGTATTAATATTTAATTATGATCAAAAATACTTACTGTAGGCTGGCGAAAAGAATCCAATCAACACTGTAAATGTAATTGAAAGTTTATTAACTGTAGTATCTACCAACTAAAATCCAGTCACTAGGTATAATATCAAATTCCTAACTACTGGCACCAACACCGAAACATCTACTGGCACCAACACCGAAACAACTACTGGCACCAACACCGAAACAACTACTGGCACCAACACCGAAACAACTACTGGCACCAACACCGAAACAACTACTGGCACCAACACCGAAACAACTACTGGCACCAACACCGAAACAACTACTGGCACCAACACCGAAACAACTACTGGCACCAACACCGAAACAACTACTGGCACCAACACCGAAACAACTACTGGCACCAACACCGAAACAACTACTGGCACCAACACCGAAACAACTACTGGCACCAACACCGAAACAACTACTGGCACCAACACCGAAACAACTACTGGCACCAACACCGAAACAACTACTGGCACCAACACCGAAACAACTACTGGCACCAACACCGAAACAACTACTGGCACCAACACCGAAACAACTACTGGCACCAACACCGAAACAACTACTGGCACCAACACCGAAACAACTACTGGCACCAACACCGAAACAACTACTGGCACCAACACCGAAACAACTACTGGCACCAACACCGAAACAACTACTGGCACCAACACCGAAACAACTACTGGCACCAACACCGAAACAACTGCTGGTCTACATATTTTGCGTTAACTAGTTACGGCGCCTAAGATCAAATTCACCTTGACGATAAAATCCGGGTTCCGTAGTTGCGAATCTTGGAAAGAATTATCCCAAACACAAACTTCACATCGTAGTTGAAAATCATGTTCTCCTATACATCAATATACGTCACGGTCACTTCTCCAACTGCAAATTTCAGTTAGTCGACTATTACTTGTTTACTTGTAAAGCCTACTTAGCTGTGATAGTTTTCCTTTTAATTTCATTATATGTACGAGTACTACTGTAATGAATTCTTTCACACACTAATGTAACAAATGTTAGCACTTTATTATTATTATTTTCTTTTATTTCATTATAAACACATTATATTTATAAATATTAGATATTAAATATTTATAAATATTATTAGCAATCATTGTGATTGCTGAATCCACATCCCACATGGCGACAACCTCGCGAGCCAAGTCAAGATACCTGATCTGTTTATCTTTCTCGGTTTTCACGAGATTCCCGTCATGAGGGACTGTTATGTCAACAATCATTGTGCGCCGCTCTGTTCGGTCCACCACCACTATATCAGGCTTATTAGCAACAATAGTCCTGTCAGTGTTGATGGATCGATCCCAGTACAATGTGATAATTCCGTTGTCGAGAACTGGGTCGGGCACATACCTGTAGTACGGCACTTCAGATTCAACATGGCTGTATTTCAGAGCAAGTTGCTGATGGATAATCTTGGCTACAAGATTGTGTCTATGCAAATACTCTTCGTTAGCTAGACGAGAACATCCGGAGATAATGTGTCATATTGATTCTCCCGGACGTTGGCATGCCCGACACACGTCCACCGTGCCGCCCTTCACAATAAATCTCCGGTAATTCTTCGTCATGGCCTTAATTGCACAGACAAAACCTTCGGTTTCCTCAAAGAGTTCACCAAAACGTAGCCAGGCTACGGACGCTTGGAAATCTACATCGGGTTCACGAAGGGCCCGAAAAAAGCATCCGTGAGCTCCTTACTCTGCCATAACTCCCTGCGATCGTTAGTCTCAAGCACTACAAGCTTGCGTCAGTTCTCTTTAGCCAAGGAGAGTGGGGTGAGGCCTTTGTCCACCGCGACCACATCTCGATGCATCCCCACGTCGGCTTCTAGGAAATATTCCCTGAGACTGCATACCTCGCGATTGTGGTGAGTCTTAGCGTTTAAAAAGCCTCGACCTCCACACTTTCGCGGGATATACAGCATTACCGATGACCGTAGGTGATGTATTTGATATGCAGTCAGCAGCGTACGGACCCTCCTATCCAGAGCGTCGAGTTCGGTCTGAGTCCATTTGAGTATGCCGAAAGAGTACATCAAAACGGGCATGACCCAACCGTTGAAGGCATGCACCTTGTTTTCGCCTGATAGAAGACTACTTAATACTTTCTTCAGGCGGCCAAAAAAGCGCTCCTTCAACGATTGCTTCATGTCACTAACATTGATGCCCAACGCTTCCGACATACCCAAATACTTATAGGTTTCGGATGCAGAGAGGGCTCTAAGGTTTATGGAATCCGAGAGTTGGGTTCCCACGGATTCCACAATCTCCCCTCGCTTTACACGCATGACCGCATATTTATCCACTCCAAATTCCATCCTGATGGCGCTACTGAAAGTTTCAGTTATTTTCAGTAGCTCCATCAGTTGCAAACTATTAGAGGCAAAGAGTTTTAGGTCATCCATGTAGAGGTGAGATATAACCTGACCACCTCTCCTCAACCAATAGCCTAGACCTGAATCCTCCAGCTTAGAGGATTCAAGGCTAAGCAGAACCAAAGCGGACTCAAACTATCGCCCTGAAATATGCCTCGCTCGATCCTTATCGGTTCGCTATTTCTCTGGATATTTCGACATCCTGGATAGCGAAGGACCGTCCTTCATTGCCCCATACACGACATCAGGAAGGTGCGCAGAGTTGCATCTACTTTATATAACTCCAGCACCCTCATGAGCCAAGTATGTGGCACTGATTCATAGGCCTTCTTATAATCTATTCAACATGCCTTTCGGGAACAGATCCTTTCGGGAACGACGAACCTGTTGGCTAATGGCCATATAAATGAGGAACAGCTCCTTAGTACCACAAGACCCGATCCTACATCCATTTTGAGAGGCAGACATGATGGAGTTGGTGTCTATATGTTTGTTAATTTTAGCTCTCAAAATAGATGTAAGAACTTTATAGACCGTCGCGTCGGTAAACACGTGATCGTCCTATAATTTTTGGGTTCCGCGGTGCTACCTGATTTATGGAGCAGGTGGGTAACTCCTGTCGTTAGAAATTGGGGTAGCGAACCAGAATCCAAAGCAGTCTGGTACTAAGCCGCCAAGCGAGCGTGGGACTTTAGAAACCATATGAGCCAGAAATTGTGCAGCCCGTCCGGTCCTGGGGAATTCCAGTTTGGTAACGGACGGATTGCACGCGCTACATCTTGGGGGCAGATAGTAATAGCCCCCTTTTCTGGTATTGGATCGCAGGCTCGCTTGACTTCCCGAGCCCAATCACCTTCGGTGTGACTGACAGGCACCAACCAGATACTGCGCCAGAAAGAACACATGGCATCATCATCCAGCAGGCGCGTGTCAGTCACACCTTGGTCCGGTCGCTCCCAACTCCTATAAACCCACCCTTAATCGCTCTGGAAGGTGCGATTCTGAGTGTATCGCTCTACTCGCCGCTTTTACCTACGAATACGGTTCGCCCATGCATACACTTTCTGCTTCAGGAAGTCGATGTGCTCTGTGACACGGGAAATATAGTCCTGAGGGCTGATATCAGTCCCTGAGAACGCCCGTCTCACAAAGCGCATCACTCTAGGGCGAGTATTGCCCTCCCTGAAGCAGATTAGTTTGCCGATGAGCACTCTGGCCTCACCAATACGACGCTCAATTCTGCACTGCCAAACTGGTACGGTTGGTTTCGGTCGTGTAGCTCTAGAATCATTAGCAAATTTAACGTGAGCTATACGACATGGCGCTACAGCCGCGCAGTACAGAATCAACAACTGCGAATCCAGAACTGCCACCAGCGCCCTATTTTTCATGGGCAAACGGGATAAGCGTGGCCTAAGTTCAGGCGACATGAACCGATATTCTCGAATCGCAACCTCCAAAGCAATCCTTAATTCCTCATTGCACTGGGTGCTTACGTTTGTAGCCGTGTCATCACTCCCCTCGTCAGCTTGATTTGGGTTGAACTGAGGTAAAATTACAACAGTCTGCAACGGCGATGACATGGCTACTCTGCATTTCACTTCGCAGGCAATCAAGTACAGTGTCATCTAACATATGATTACGCTGGATGACCCGCACCTGATCCGACAATCGTTGTGCCGAAACGTTGACAGCTGACTCAAGCACCTGAAAAAGAGAGATCATCCGAACACGGTACGCGGTCAGATTGTTTCCCCCTTCTGTAGCCCCATAGTATGAGCGCATGACGTTCTCATTGATGGATCGTGTCCATCGCATGCGCTGCACACTTCCGCCGGGAGCTGGGACCCTATCAAAGGCCAGTGGGCCTCGAGATCCGCAGCGGCCGGCTTCCTTCCCGTCGACGAACAGGTGGTGGCGTCGTGGGCGGAGAGAAATACTCGTCGCTCAAGCTCGACGCAACTACCGCGGCCGGTGTCTTTACAGTACTTACAGTGGGGCTGGGTACCGGCGGCGGCGAGGCGGAGTTGAGTGAAGAGTCCGGAGGTGGGGGGCGTGCTCTACGTGCAGCAGCAGATCTTGTCAACATTCTTCCAATTTTCCATACTTTCTGTACAGTCTATTGTTGTTTTATCGGAGGTGACACCTGTCATGTCACCTCCGATTCGGCAGTTTTTGAACTTAATTTTATAACATTTTTGTGTTGTATATTGGTCCTTTTTTATTTTATTTTTTGTGGTTTTTCGTTCTTGCTTTTGTATAAATTGAAAAACTATTTTAAAATTCGTCAAAACTAATAGCTATATTAAATTTTGGAAAACGAGACGTGTTGACACAGTGTTGCAGTTACAGTTATTATTATTATTAAAACTTAATATTACGCAAAAGCATCCTTGAACCGGAAAATGGTGTTGACCTTCAATATATTTGAACGGCCTATCCAACGATACCCCTCACTATGGGACGGACGAAAAAAGAAATATCATCCCCATATTACGTGCAAGGGAGGTACCCTAAAACCATTTTTTCTTCAAGATTTTATTTTAGCACTTTGTTGGCATGATTAATTATATCTATGCCAAATTACAGCTTTCTATTACCTACTAAGCGTCTCTGAGCTACAGCGGGAACAGACAGACACATGGACATGGCGAAACTATAAGGGTTCCTTATATTCCTTATTGTTTACTACGGAACCCTAATAATGGTATGGAATAGTATAAGTCAAAAACGATGCGGCATGTAAAAAAATAAAATATATTTTAATTATAAAACATATTGTATTTGCACATTAGTGCATATGAAGCGTTTTCATGCGATACCCCATTCAAAGTACATACTCGAGCGTTAACCTCTGCGGTTTAAATATCCTTTTTCCAGCTCAGTTTACTTTTCCTAGCTGGCCTCCAATTATTTTATTTAGAATTTTTCAGAATTTTTAGTGAGTGTTTAACTACTATTGTTAACGGACGTACCGATCGCGCGCGCGTGCGAAAGTGTTTTGCAGACGCATAACAACACTGTCGCACAGTGGATCGTCCCCATAGAAGAGGTTGGACGTACTCGTATGTATTTTGTAACATCGAAATCGACATTTTTTTTTTCTTTGTTTATTTAGGGACATTTATAATCGCAATGCGTATGTCAGTCCCATCGTACCCTAAATACACATTGGTCATGTGTGGGCCATGAACCTGAACGCATCAGCGCCATTTGGTTGAGCCAGGATTTTATGGAATGGTTAATTTTTTTGAAGAATGGTTAATATGTCATTGACTTGAATGTGCCCTGGCGGCTAAAAGTATGTCATGCTCACTCAGATGTCTCGCTGATGGTGATGCGTGTGTTGGATCATTAAGCCCCCTTCAACCTCCCTTCAACAATTAACTAATAATTATTATTTTGCATGCAATTGATACATATCCTGTATAGCTAAACCTTTGGACTTTAGATTAATACCTGCCTGTAAAAACTTTATACAATGTTTAAGGCAAATGAAGACTTATCTTATCTTATCGTATCAAAATGGTTGAGCTGAATGGTGCTGATCCATGCGTCATGTTCGTGAACGGGCGCCGTCAGTTGGGATTGGTTACCTCTTAGCTGCCTCGGCTTATTTGCAATTATTTTATTTTGTTTTTGTTTTATTTTTTTTGTTGTTTTTGCTATGGACGCGTTTGTTTTTTTACATCGTCCTCACATTTAGTTATAAATTCAATATTATTTATACTAATCTTTATGTAACAATATAATTTAAAAGAGTGTCCATGGAGTTTCTTGCCCGTTCTTCTCCATAGGTACCTACTACGCATTGGAATGGGCAACTAGCTTAATATTTCTAACTGACCGACTCCTTGACAATTCAAGTGCCTGTAAACGGTTTAATTGAAATAAATGCTTTGAGTTTGAGTTTGATAAACAGGTCAATGAGGCCATAACACCTGCTTAGCCTACTAAAAGCGACGTTGAGTACTGCATGGATGAGGATGGACTGGCCACAGAGACTGGGTGGATTAGGGCGAAAAACTGGTAGAAAAGGAAGTTGAACACCCCACCACCACTACAACAAGCTATAACTAGCGCTCAGCAGCGGCAACCCAAACAACAAAGAGAAGGCAACCAAAGATTATTTACATTAAACCAATGGACAACTTTAGAGAGTGCATCGTTAACATGTTCAAAGTTGACCAGCAGTCGTTTGATTTTAAAAATGAGGGAAGTGTCATCTGCGAACAATACAATCTTGTGATTATCCCTTATGTGATAAGGTAAGTCATTTATATAGATTAGAAACAAGAATGGACCTAGAATTGAACCCTGCGGAACGCCCATAGTGACCGCAGATCCTGCAGATCTCTTGCCATTTATATCAACCCTCTGAATTCTATTATTAAGATAGGAAGTCAGAAGGTCGAGAGCCCTGTCCCTCATACCATAGTGGTGCAGTTTCCCGATGAGAGTATCATGATGGACGCAATCGAAGGCCTTAGACAAGTCGCAGAAAATGCCAAGAGCATCCTGCGACTCCTCCCAAGCCTCGAAAATGCTCTTCAGGAATTTCACGCCCGCATCTGTAGTTGAACGACCCTTCGTAAAACCAAACTGTTTCAGATTAAATAAATTACATGAATTGAAATGTCCTAACATTTGTTTTAAAATTATTTTTTCAAAGATTTTGCTCAATGTAGGTAATATCGAAATAGGCCGAAAATTCGTGGGATCAGTTGTGCTGCCAGATTTGAACAGTGGAATCACTTTGCTAAGTTTCATCAGATCAGGAAATATACCAGATGCAATACAAGAGTAAAAAACAATTGCTAAAAAGGGTGAAATAACATCAATTATTGAAGACATTGTATGTACTGATAATCCCCAAAGATCAGTAGTTTTTTTTACATCAAGTTCTTTAAAAGATTCCAAAATGTCTTTAGGGCTAATAACTGTGAATTTAAAGTGTTTATCACATTCTGGTACACATTCTTTTAGAATTGAGTAAGCAAAAGTGGAGGACGACGATGACACAGTTTTGGTTGTTAAAAAGGGAATATTAGTGAAGAAGTTTTCAAACTCTAATGCCACCTCCACTATAAATAAATTAAGTAACTTAATTGAGGGCACTTTTTATATGTATGATTACTGCCACTAGCTATATCCAGGCAGTGATATTCAACAAATGCTACAGGGCATTGATAATAAAATAAAAAGCTTTAATAAAAATGACTATTGTGTTATTATGGTGGGAGAGATGGACTTCATAAGGACTGGAAACTATCACGACATTATATTTCTTATTAGAGAAACCATCAGAAAAATCAATAACACCAATGTGATTATTTGCCTTCCAACCTATCGATGTGGCAATTATACAACTATATATAATACTAGAATAGAAACTTCTAATATCTCCTGTATCTAGACAACTTAACTCACGAATATGCCTATTTACTAGACTCAAATGCAAAATTAACTTATGACTATCAAATGTTTTCTGCACAACAAGGACACATAAATGGAACAGGAATGAAGAATATTTTCACTAATCTCCAGAGGACTATAACTGAAATCGATATTGAAAATAATATGACAACATCCAATTCAACCTCAGAAATTAAGCATTAAGACATGTTTTTTCTATAATTATCTGATTATTATGCATCAAAACATCGCGGAACTCATCAACAAGGTGTATCAAATAACACTACCCCTGCAAAAACTAGCCGAACAAAGAAACAAACATAATTTGCGTCACGGAACAACACTTTATGGAGCGAGAACACGAGGAGCTTCTTGCAATACCTAATTATAAATTAGCCGCTTACTATACAAGAAGTACGAAAAGAGGGGGAGCCTGTATTTTCATGAAATTTGTTCTCCAATACAAAGAACTTACGAATGTCAGTAAAATGTCAATTGCAGGTGTTGTCGAAGTTTGTGAAATTGAACTAATACCACATAGCACAATCATTATTTGCATATATAGAGTACCAAAGTTAAACAATTTAGAGGTTTTCTACTCAAAATTAAACAATATATTATCAAAATACTGTTACGACTCGAACAAGAATGTAATTCTATGTGGTGATTTCAACATTCATATTTTAAAACAAGATAAATTATCTCTTGAATTTACTAGTTTCCTATTGAAGTACAATCTATGTTTACAAATTAATTAACCAACTAGATTGTAAAGCAATACGTGTATTGATAATTTTGCACATAATATTTCACGAAAATGTACTCATAGTGTCCTTGATCTACATATGTCGGATCACACCGCACAAACTTTAAAGCTTCCAGTAAAAAAGACATGTTTAATCAAAAGTTGGAATATAAAAGTGCGTGACTATAGTAATGAAAACTTGATGAAACTCAAAGACCGTTTGAAATCAATTTATTTTTCTGATGTCTACCTCACTAAAGACACTTTTTTTTTTTTTGAGGGTGGGAAATCATCAAATAACTTCTCCCGCTCTGGGCGTAGCGGGAGGGTGTGTCAGACTCTTACTGACTGAAACCCACCCGTATTCCTTCCTGTTGCCTGTGTTGCACTAAAGACCCTAACGTAGCATACGAGAACTTTTTAGAACTATTCCAATTGTTTTATAATTTATGTTTTCCGATTACGTACGAAAAAAAAAATAATAAAGAATCCAAATTGGTTAACACCTGATATTAGACTGTGTAGCCAAATAAATAGAAAGTTGTTGTGGCACCATAGATTAAACCCATCTAAGATAAATGTGACGAAACTTAAAAATGTTTCAAACAGACTTAAGAAACTTATAAAATTGACACAATTAGGAATTACATCGGAAATGACGTGGAAAATAATATGTGAAAATAGAAGCAACTGTCCACTCTTTTATATAAAATAAATAAATTATAACGGAGTTACATTCACTACACCCAAAGACAGCAAATACCTTTAACGACTACTTCATAAGCCAAGCAGAAAAGCTTTCTACTGCTTCGACACAACTGACCACTGACAATAAAATAAATTTCTCTGCACAGACAATATTTTTAACCCCTATCATACCATATCATATCAGATGAAGTAAATAGAATTATAAAAGACTTAAAAAATAGAAATAGTATAGTATACGACAATATTTCAACAAAGGTTCTAAAGTATGTTTCAGAAATAATATCAGATTCCCTCAGCTACATAATTAATTTAAGTATTGAGTCTGGAACCTACCCTGTTAAGCTTAAACCCACTGTCATAAAACCTTTATTTAAAAAAAAAAACGATGAGAAAGACAATAAAAGTTACAGGCCAATAGCTCTTATTCCGGTAATTTCCAAGATATTCGAAAAATGGATCTATAGGTCCATAGACGGATACCTCAACAAACATAATATACTTGTGAAAGAACAAAAAAGGTTTAGGAAAGATCATTCAACTAATATGGCAATATATGACTTTCTTAATGGTATCATAGCTTACATGAATAAGAGAGTCCCAATATCAGCAATATACATGGATATGACCAAGGCATTTGGCTTGGTCAACCATGATACTCGTATACTGCTGAGCAAGTTAAATGCGTGTGGGATAAGGGGAAATGTTTTATCACTCATAAATTCTTACTTAAAAAATAGAACACAACGTACAGAAATAAGTCCAATTTGTAAATAAAATAAAACTGTTATAAAATATATATCTAAAGCACGAAACATAACTTATGGAGTGCTCCAAGGCAGTGTGCTAGGGCCTTTATTATTTCTTATATATATATATATATATATATATATATATATATATATAAATGACTTCCCCCAGAATATACCCTATTTCATGACATTGTTTGCCAACGTACAACGTACTATCATTGTTAAACTTGACAAAAATAATAAAGACATTGAAGCTGACATAATCAATGCATTACAATAAGCTGTTGACTGGATAGTGTTGAACGGCATTGTGATGTACCACAAACAGCAGGGTCCGGCTTCATCAAGGTGGAGAAAAAGAAGAGGAAGTCTACTTATCGGAACCAGTATGGGACAGCGCCGGTAGGTTCTAACATGCTGCTACGTCCTGCAGTACCGACGACGCAGCTGTACGTGTCCCGTTTGCACCACTCTACGAAGACTGAGATGTCCTCAACATCATAGAGTATGTACGGGTGAAGACCAACTGGACTTAGAGGGTGCAGAAGTAAGAGGCGTGCCATAACACCAATTTCAAATCGTTCGTGGTGCGTGTTCCGACTCATTAGGTGACCTTCCTCCAGGAAAAGTTTTGGCCGAAAGTTGTGCTATATCGGTGTTTCCGCGGTCGGCTACGAGACACCTCGCAGCGTAAAACAATGCCGTCCTTTTGTGTGCCGTAGTTTGTAAGTTTGTTGTAGAAAACATGTATTCGTTTATAGTTATTTGTTTTTATATTGTGTTTTTATGGGCCTTAGTTGCCTAAAATATAGGATATTATTATTATTAGTATAACATTTTGGTATACAATGTGAAATTAAAATCTATCATACCTCTATCCTATCGTTTATTGAATTCTGCAATACGGTTACGAACGGTGTAAGATTCTTTCATCTACTGGTACGTATTCCATGGCACGGTTCTTCACCCTTCTTTCAACGTAAGCTTTTATCTTTATTCTGGTCTAAAATCTTTCTTATTTGTTGTAAGTGTAAAAACAGTTGAAGAAGCCTCTTTTGGCCTTTACTATTGGGTTAATGGAATACTCATCAGACACTTTTTACCTTGGCTTGTTCCGCTGTTTTGCCTGTGGTGAAACTACCCGGTCCTCAGAGCTTCTGGATAAGAAGCTCTGAGGACCGGGTAGTTTACTGAATGTCGTGTCACCTACCACCCACGGTGCAGTCGTGGCTCAGGATATTATCCACTAGGACCGGCTTATTTGATACCATCACACTCGCGTATTGTAGTTATCAGTACTCGTACCTAGACTTTGAATACCAGCATACATGTTGTTTTTTTTTTAAATAAAGTAGGACTATTTATACCGGGGGTTCTGTTTACGCGTAGGTTTATTTTTATTAGACGTGTTTTTTCGTAATTAGTGGACGCGGACCTAGTGACCGACTGCAATCGTTTCACGGGCTCCGAAACCAAATACGTAACTAAAATGTATCAACTGATATTCCGTAAGTTTTCTTGTAAACCTTTTTTTATTTAAAGACAAATTACCTATTCCGCGAGTAACCCAATCATATTTTTATTGCAGTTTTATTTTTTTATGATACGATTCAAATTCAAATTCAAAGTTTAATGTTCAACACAGTACATAAATATACACTTCCAGATGTCAAGTGAATGCGCAGTCCACTGTGTTGTACCAATTCAGGCATGAAAAATTTATCATTAAAATTACACAATTTCATAAATTACAAAACAATAAATTTATAGTCAACACACAGATAAGAATACAAATAAAAATAATTTTCATAAAATAAATCGGACTCAATTCACAATAATTATATGTATTATGTATTATTATTACATACACAAATTTCTATCAGTATTAGTTTATAGTGTAGTACGTCTTACTTATAAGTAGATTATTGAGTTGCTTCTTAAATACATTGATATCTTTAATATTTAACAAAGCATTAGGTAATTTATTATAAATACGTGGTGCCATTCCTAGGAGATTTTTATGGAATACCGCTTTTTTTCTGTTGCCTACTGCTTATTTTATTTCTATGTCGCAAGCTGTGTAATTTTTCAAATACAGTCAAAACCGTTTATAACGACTTCGAAGGGACCATCGGAATATGTTTGTTATAGCCGATAGTCGTTATAACCAAGAACTATGTTAAGTCAACAGAAATGCTGGGACCTCAGAATGGCGTCGTAATAACCAGTACGTCGTTTTAAGCGATGTCGTTATAAACGGATTTGACTGTAAGTGGAAGTTTGTCTTAACAAATACACAGGAGCGTGCCGTCCATAGAGGCAATTAGGCCTGGCCTACCCTACCAACAATGCCAATAGCATATATTTTAACTATGTAATACAATAATACAAAACATAAAAAAAGTTTAACTCCTGTTATAACACTTATACGAGTAGCAACTTGTCGCGCCCGCGTGACGTAATTCACAGTTCGACAGAGCTCGGTACGCACTATAGGCAGGCACACGGCCAGCCTAAAACCCATTGATATATACGCACACTGGTGTATATTTTCGTGTGTATGAACGGCTCACATGATTTAAATTATGGGCGTAACTACTGCGACTGGAGCTGGCCACCGCGTGTTGTGATTAGCTGTGTGCAAGATTTAATGAATGAAAAGTATTAAAGACCAGGGTTCCCAATTTTTGGACAATTCCCCGAATTGCGGGGAATTTGAGAAACATACTACACACAGACACAATAGTTTCCTTAATGACTACTAGAGACAATTAAAAAAACAGGGTGTTATTGTCGAATTTATACCTTCCAAAAAATTGATAAATTGTAAGGAATATAGCAAGAGCCCTATAAAAATAATTAAAAACTTATTTTTCTATTTTTTATAATTTTTATTTTTCTCCTCATAAATGGGAAATTTCACTTTGATTTTTGGGAAGTTAGGAAAATAAGTATCGGAAACCCTAGACTGTATTATTTTAGAGAAGCCATATTGTTTCATGCAGGGTATATGTGTTCTGTGGTTTCATGTGACAAGCAATTTATATCCGATCTTTAATGTTTTGCTTTTTTATATCTTATTAAGTTATAAGTAATTCGTTTTGAAACGAAATATGTGTTGGGAAACTCTTCAATGAATAAGTCCTTTTTAGGTGACGAAATATATTTGACTTCATAAATTTCACATAAAAATTATAAAATAGATTTCTTATTAGTTAGGTTTAATATATTAATCTCCGTTCCCACCGAAGTTAGGTAAAGAAAAGGCGATGACAATACTCGGTAACGTGGGAAGCGCGGTGTCATAATACGATCGGTTAGTTTGTCGGAACGATATGCTGAGCTTGCAAGTTGGTCTCGTAACACCTCCCCTGCCAGATGAGCAACTATTTGGTGACCTAGACGCCAAAAGATGCGGCTCTTTTTTCATCTTCTGTCAACTCGGTATTAGCTGTTTGAGTTGTCATATTTACTTTCGCGGCTCGACGGCGGCGACGAATGATATACCATATGCTTAGTGAGCTTGCACCGAGTAGTATCAGTGAATAAAATGGAATTGTGGTGTGGTACATTCCAATCGTGTCTAATGATTCAACTTGTGTTTCTTCTTGCATGGTAATTTCATTCTGAATTTCGCGAAGACTGCCTAGATCTGTAGTCTGCAAATGGAAACTGCTTGTCTTCGCTGATATCTCATAGTGCGGTAGAGCCATAAGTTATAATAGTTGCCCGACTAATTTGTTATCCACATTGATTATACTGATCTCTGGGGCTTTTATCTTGCAACCTTGAGGAACGGTGACCAAAAAGCTTCCTCGTACCATTTGATATCGTTCTATTCCACAGGACAGTTTTACTTTTGTACTGTTGGGGAAAGCAATTATGTAATGGTAGCTGTCTAGCTCAATCAGAGCTGCCTTGATTAGAGAGATAGGCGTGGTTTTGCACGTTACATCTACGACTATCTCCTGAGATTGTATGAGTTTTTGAACACGGTCTGTTTTTGACATAATCTGGTGGACGATCCTCTGCTCGCATAGGTGCCAGATGTTGACCTTCGGGCATTCAGCCTCTATATACACAAATTCCTTAGAATTGGATGCTATACAGGGTGCAGGTGGTACTATAATTACGCTGTTGTTATTCGGAACGGGGCACAATTCATATAACTGATACTCAGTAGAAAATGTAATAGGAAACTTTATGACTACTACAACTATAAATACGTTTTAATTGACTTATCATATTTTTAAGATCTTTGACAGAAAGTATGGAATGATGAACTGATTTATCTCGACTAAAGGCTACTATATTTTCTATTCTATTAATTTCACTCAGTAGTTCTTGTACATTTTCGACCAAAATCGCGAAAAGTTGCACAAGATGAGAGTAATGAATTATTCGCTCATTATCATTATTAGTCATATTCATGACATAAGAAAGAGCTTTTTCCAATTTTCTCTGATTAATTGAAATATTGCAGATTATTTGGTTTTGCTGAATTGACATTTCTTTTATATAAAGTAATATGCTTGTTAAAATATTGTGACAAAGTTTTATCGTTTTTATTTAGGATACGTAATGCATTTTCAAATTTCAGAGCGTCATCGTTGTCCAAATTTCCAGAAATACTTTTAATTATTGTGCCTATTGGATTGATCAGGCCTCTCTTAACTCTGGTTGGCCCAAATGTATCTAATTGCACCGAAACTCTTTCTAATTTTGTGTATAAATGTTTAATCTGATAGTTGAAGAGAGCGCTGTCCCTATGTGATAAGTTATGTGTAACAACAGCGAGTTGAGATTTCATAGTGTTTACATGTGACTCAATTTCTTCAAGGTCAATGTCTTGCAAGAATGTGTGGAAGTGAGATATAATTTTGGTAGCATCTAGAATAAACGGTAGTATTGGTCCATTGTCTAGGCTGTCAAAACGTATGTCTTGAGCACCAACTTGGAAAACCAGCAACAATAATAGGTACCTGTAACAATGATATTGAAGTATGTCATTTTTTCGGTGGTCTTCTTAACCGCGATTTTGCGACCGGACCACGACTTTTTGCGGTGTATACGGGTGGCCCAAAAGTCGTGGATCAAACGCAACTAGGGGTCAGATGGGGTCATCAGCTGCAAAAAGTTGTTCTACGGGAGGTCCTTAAGGTCAATCCCTGCAGAGTTATAATATATTTTGTGTTTTTATGAGAAAATTGACTTTTTTTAACTAATTCTTATTAAAATTCGAAAAAATCTACATACTGTATCTTTTTTATAATTTTCGCTACATTGGTACTGATGAGTCCTTGCGTTAGACATTCTATTTATGGTTGTTTATTGGGTTTGTTGAATATAATATTAAGTTTTACGATTTCTTTTTTCTCAAATCATAACTTTTTTATTTACTTCGGACCCCACTGTGAAAAAAAATACTCTACCGAACAGTGACTCTGTATTACAAGTTTTGGCACATTTAATAGGGATTCTGAAAAGGTATTACACATGGCCATGAGTGGCTCTAATATCTTTCAAGGACGATTATTCGTAGCAAGGCCAAAGTTAACCCAACCATAAAACTCGGTTAGGCTTATTTAAAAATAAACTGGAACTAATACAAAGACTCGCTGCCTCTCATTTACACTAACCATTTAATCCTTTGTCAATAAAAGGCCGGTTCGCCCGTCAGTTCAGGTAGCGATATCTTTTCTAGGAAACAAAAGGCCGGGCCGGCTGGGGCGGGGGCCGGGGGATGCGCGTGAGCATGTTTCTTTAGAATGTTTAGTGTTTTTTAGTGACTCGCTTCCTGCCTGTGAGTACGCACGTCTTCTTTTTCTCGGTTTTGCGACAACTTGTGATCAGTTTCTTTCCTTTGAGCCTACGCTTTGTTTTTCGGACTTGTGATAGATTGCCTACCTGTGACCAGTGCTGTGTGAATCGGACTAGATTCGGAATCGGACGGATTGGCTACAAAAGTGGACAGATGGCTGCTGCGAGGAGAGAATACACCCAACGAGAGTATGCAGAAATGCATTATCTGTATGGCTTTTGCGACGGTAATGTCCGGGCTGCTGCCAGGGAATATCTTCAACGCTACCCTAACCGTGATCGTTTTCCGGACTACAGGGTCTCTATGCGCGTCTATGATACCGTTTTCGTTTGGTGCATATGCACTAGTCATGTGGTGTTCTATTTTATGCAAACGGATAAATTCTGACACTACTTGATTACTAAATTCGGTACCTTGATCCGTAGTTAAGTTTAAAGGAAAACCATAATGGGTACTGTAAGTTAAAGGAAAGGGGCTTTTAATATATTGGGTGCAGTACAATCGGGTAAAAGGTACGCCTGAGCGTATTTAGAAAATGAGTCTATGATAGTTAAGTATTTGTCATGGTCAATAGTCAGAACGTCTGCATGTGCTAATTTGAACGGTTGAGTTGGTGGAGGTACAACTCTAAACTGTGGACGTATTGGATTTCGGTCATAATTCGCACATCTGCAAATATTGCATTCGTTAATAAATTTAGTAATATCTATTTTATTTTTCGGCCAAAAGTAACGTTGTGACAGCGAAAGGTGAGTTTCGTTGATTCCGCGATGATTGGTATTGCCTTCGTGGTTTTTTTTTATTATTTCAAGTTGGTTCGACTGATCATTAACGTTAAGTACTTAAAACTAAATTAACTAACTTAGTAAACTAAATTCAAGGATGCATTTTCGAAAGTGTGCTGTAAAATCGGTATGATACTCAACATTTTATCGATAGGATTTACAAGAATCGCTGTCCGGAGTTTTGGATCGACGTGAGACTTTATAGCGTTAGGAAGACTTTCTCCAATGCTATGTTTGTTAATGTCTACAGTAATTTTCTGAAAGGATTGAAAAGGTTGAGTTATTATTGGTTTACTTTTAGGGTTACCATTTATTATGTTAATGACTAACTGCCTCTTAAATTTATTTAAAGGTTCGTCCGATATTGGAATCTCCAGAACAGGGTTTTCTAAGCTTGTGTGTATAGTTTCAATATGAGGGCAAGCTGTAACTTCTTGATGCTGTGGGTCATTCGATCCTCCATCAATAACTGAATGGGCCGTGAGGGTTGATGACGAATGTATCGGGCTAGCACTGAGAGTGGATGATGAATATATTGGGTTGTTGCCTTCGGCAGTCAATGTAGATGATGTATCAGAGTGTGCCGTTTCAGAATGATTAACGAACAAAGACATCGTTTCATTTTGGTTGATTTGAACACGTGACAGAGCATCCGCATTCGTATTGATTTTACGTTTTTTATGAACAATAGTATAATCATATTCTGCTAACCTTAGTCTCCATCTCGTGAGACGTGAACCTGGTTCTTTAAGATTCATAAGCCAAATTAAGGGTTTGTCGTTATTATTTTTAATTCTCTATCGAATAGATAAGGCCTGAAGTATTTTGTAGCCCAGACTATCGCGAGTAGCTCTTTCTCGATTGATGAGTAATTAATTTCGCTATCGTTTAAAGTTCTAGATGCGTAGGCTATGGGTTTGTCAGAACCAATAGGTCCCTGAGAAAGTATTGCCCCTAAGGCCACATTTGATGCATCTGTGGTTAAAATAAATTCTTTGCTAAAATCTGGATATGTTAGAATAGGGTCATTTGTAAGAAGAGTCTTACAGTGTTGAAAGCAGGTCAAGTACTCCAGAGTCAAATTAATTTTAGCGCCTTTTTTTAAGACACGACGTAAAGGGTTTAGTGACACGTGCGAAATTCGGTATAAAACGTCTGTAATAACCAAGTAAACCTAAGAATGCCTTTATCTGCTTAGGGGTTTTTGGAATTGGATAGTTTACAATAGCCGATATTTTATCCGGGTTAGTTTTTACACCGTCTGTAGTAATTATATGACCAAGATAGGGAGTTTCGTGTTTGAGAAGTGACTTGTCCATCTGAATTTTTAAATTTGAATTTCCGAGACGGTTAAATATGGCGCGTAAATTAACTATATGTAAGAATATATAGTTAATTTCGACGACAAAGACGGCAAAGACGTCGAAAATACCAAAATATCATCCATGTAAGTGGTACAATTTGGCAATTTGGCCGCGAAGAAAATTGTCCATCACGCGTTGAAATGTAGCTGGAGAATTTTTTAATCCCATGGGCATTCCAATGTATTCAAAATGCCCTTGCTCTACACTAAATGCCGTTTTTGGAATATCGGACGGATTTAGGTAACTTTGCAGAAACCCAGATTTTAAATCTAATGTAGAAAAGTATAAACATCTGCCTAACTTGTCTAAAATATCATTAATGTTCGGGATCGGATATTTATCATTAATTGTTTTTGCATTGAGTTGACGGAAGTCAATGACTAAGCGCCACTTGACCTTACCAGACGCTTCACATCACTTTTTTTTGGTACTATCCATATTGGAGCGTTCCAAGGCGATGAAGATGGTTGAATAATCGACGGTCGAATGGAAAACAGAACAAAGCCAAACTTTATCAAAGCTGGTGTCCGATATTAACAACCTCAAACTGAAGTTCTCTGAAATTCATAATACTAACACTGAGATAGAAAAATCAATGGAGGACATTAATGCAAGATACGAGGATATGGAAAAAAAAGTCGTACAACTTGAAAAAGGTCAATCTGAGAGCTGTGAAATTATTGGCAATCTTCAGAAACAGGTTCAAGAACTGCAGCAAACATCACGTTCGTCGAAGATTGAAATTAGAAATATGCCCTCCAAGGAATCGGAAAACGTGGCTGACTTAATATCTGTTGTTGAGAAAATTGGTGTGGCTACAGGATCCACTGTACAAAAGTCCGATATCCGCGATATATACCGGTTGCCTGGAAAGCCCGGAAACACCAAATCCATAGTTGCTGAATTTGCTTCAGTCGTAGTCAGAAACAATTATCTGTCTGCGGCTCGCGCCTTTAACAGGGGTAAAAAAGTTGAAGAAAAACTTAGCACGGATAATGTTGGGACGATTGGAGATCGGAAACCGATATACATTGACGAACACTTGTCTGCATCGGCAAGAAAACTATATTTCCAAGCGCGTGAGTTTGCAAAAAAACACGAATACAGTTTTTGTTGGATAGCAAACGGCAAAATACTAATTCGAAGAAACGCGGATACTAAAGAAACCCATGTGATTAACTCTGAAAAATGTATTCTAGATCTAACAGCAAAACAATGACTGTACGTAGTTAAGTTTCAAAAGTTCCTTTATCTTTATTTCTATTTTAGTTCTTACAAACTATTATTTCACCATTTTTTATCACCTAATGTCTGTATTACGTATATACCTCATATTTAAACATGTTTTAGCGGCAACCAATACGTCTTACTTTGTGAGCTTATAATCTATAAAAATGCTTAACAACATGCAAGCTATATCAAGCGATCTGGATGAGCTGAGTGTGGCAACTGTTTATGAGTGTCTACCGGACCAGTGTTCAAACAATATAAAGGATCCTTCTAACCACTTAAAAATAATACACATAAACATTCGCAGCATAAATAAGAATTTTGATCAGTTCATATCAATTTTAACTACGGTAAAGTTTCAATTTGACGTAATAATTCTTACCGAATGCTGGTTAAAGGGCACCGGCCACGCTCCAATGCTGGATGGCTACAATTCATACGCTACATTTAACAACCCAATTCAAAACGACGGAGTCATCATTTACATTAAGTCCGATATTCCGTGTGATGTTTTTGAGCCAATTCTTCTAGATGCGAATTGTTTAGTATGCAGCATAGGTGAAACTTCCATCGTCGCTATTTACCGATCACCATCGTACAATGATCTCAGTCGTTTTTATGATAGCTTGGAAGGTCTTGTAAATACTATATCGCATAAAAATATCACTATAATTGGCGATTTAAACATTGACATAAAAAAAAATAATACAGACAAAAATTCCGGTGAGTTTCTTAACCTGACAGCATCCCTTTTTTTTTTTTTTTTTTAGGCTGGGAAATCATCAAATAACTTCTCCCGCTCTGGGCGGAGCGGGAGGGTGTGTCAGACTCTTACTGACTAAAACCCACCCATATTCCTTCCTGTTGCCTGTGTTGCGGGGGCCTCGGTGACCCATAAGTACCTTCCCGCGACCCCGGCAGGTGACAGCATCCCTTGGATTTCTACCTGGACATCTCCTTCCCACCAGGAAAGGAAACTGCCTGGATCATGTATTGTTGAAAATATCTGTGCCAGCGACAACGATGGTATTAAATACTCATGTCACTGATCATCTACCTATAGTCTTATGCCTTGGTCAAAGAGCTAGCACTAAAAACAACAAACCAAAAATCAGGCTTAAACTTGATTACGCTAAAATGAACTCGATAATTGCAGTTTTAAAAAGATCACAGATGAAACCGATGTTAACAAGGCTACCGACTGCCTTATCTCCATAATGCAAACTGTTATAAACAACAATACAGAGACTTTAAAAAAAACCGGAAAGTGTACTATTTTAAAGCCGTGGATTACCCCCGGTCTACTACGGTGCATCCGAAATCGCGATAGCATGCATCGGAAATTAAACAAAAGTCCGGAAAATGATACACTTGCAGTGACATACAAAACATACCGCAACTTTTGCAACACATTACTCCGGAAACTCAAGCGGGCGTACGAAACCAACGAATTTAGTAAAGCAAAAAACAATCCCAAGGCCACTTGGAGCTTGATTAATGCAATAGCTGGTAGAAAGAGCCACTCTCAGTTGAGCTTCTTAAAATGGCTGTAAATGACAAGAAAGCTGCAAACTGTGTCAACCAGTATTTTGTAAATATTGGTAAAAACCTTGCTTTAAAAATACCTAATAATGCAACGAATAAACCCAATAATAAGCATTTCCAGACAAAACAATCGCTATGTAATTCGATGGGTATTATTCCGGTTAGCGAAGAACGAATCGAAACCGTAATTATGTCACTAAGGGACGATTGTGCCACTGGCTGGGATGATATACCATCAAAAGTTATTAAGCTTTCGCGATCCGCTTTAGTTCCACCCATCACAAATATATGTAATCTAGCAATTTCCACCGGTGTATTCCCAAGAGCTTTTAAAAGAGCAAAGATTACACCAGTTTTTAAGAGTGGGAAGAGAGACTGTGTGGCGAACTACAGGCCGATATCTGTACTGAGCGCACTGTCAAAGATTCTAGAACGTATCCTAAATAGTTACTTGACTAATTACTTGGCAAAAAATAATATCATCTCAAGCAACCAATACGGATATAGAAGTGGTATATCAACCGAAGATGCGGTTGCAGAATTTAGTAACAAGACAATAAAATTACTAGACAAAAAGCAGAAATGTTTTGGAATCTTCCTAGATTTATCAAAAGCGTTCGACACGGTCTCAATTCCCATTCTTATTGCCAAGATGGAAAGCATCGGCGTACGTGGCTTAACTTGAAACATTTTTAAAGATTACTTGTCAGGTCGGACGCAGTCTGTTTGTATCGGCGGGGTGGTAAGTGATGAAGAACCCATAAAATACGGGGTTCCTCAGGGGAGTATCTTGGGACCAACTATGTTCCTAATCTATGTTAATGATCTATGCAACCTACATATTCCGAATTGTGACATATTAACTTATGCAGATGACACGGCACTACTATCACACGGAGAAGACTGGATTTCTGCCAAAAAACATTCCGAAAATGCTCTGCGGCTCGTAATGCAATGGCTCTCCAGCAACTTGTTAACCCTTAACATAGAAAAAACTAAATTTATGCGTTTTTATCTTCCAAACTCCCCTGAGCCACCCGAAGCCACCAATGCACTCAAAGCTCACATCTGTGCGATGCCAGCAGACTGTGTCTGCTTGTCATTGTCACGAGTGAGAGATATCAAATATCTTGGGGTCATATTAGACGAACGGCTCGACTGGCGTCCACAAATTGAAGCTCTCACCTGTCGCATCAGAAAACTAATGTACATCTTTAAGAATCTGAGACACAGTGCTGATGCTTCAACGATTTACATGGTCTACACTGCCCTATGTCAGTCAGTGTTAATTTATTGCATACCCATATGGGGTGGAACTTATAAAACTCTCTTTCTTGTGCTGGAGAGAGAGCAAAGGGCAATTTTAAAGGTGATACATTTTAAACCAAGGTTTTACTCAACTTCCAAACTATATGCGGAATGTAATGTCATGACTGTTAGGCAATTATATATTTTAAATACAGTGCTCCGGAGGCATTCCCTACTACCGCTAGATGACAAAATCAATAAAAAACGCTCCGGTGCAGTTGTTTGCCCTGGTGTACCTTGCAGAACAGCTTTTGCTAGTAGGCAATTTGATGCAGTGAGCTCGAGATTGTATAATGCAGTCAACAAAACCATCAACATTTACAGCTTCACTAAACGAGAGGTTAAACATAAATTAAGTAGTTAGTTGCAATGTTTAGATTATGCTCAAACTGAGATGCTGCTAACTATAAAAAAGTGAAACATAAAAATCAATTTGATGAGAAGGTATATTTCTCAATTTTTATTTTTATTCTTATTTTTTTTTTTTTTTAAATTATAAATAGAATTTTTAATTTTGTTATTTTCTTTTTTAAATTGTAATTTTAAGATAGTGTAAATGTTATAATTTGTTTCTCAATTTGTTATTAATATTAAGTATTGGAAGTCAATTTCTAGGCTACAAGGTTGTGTCTATGTAAGTCCATCATGAGAACCACCAACTTCCAAAATACAAGCTTGACTTAGTTTGGGAGTTGGTAGATCACCTATTATGAACTGTAGTACAACCATTAAACATATTTTCAAAAATTGTATTTCAAAGATTAAGTTTTTCTTGTACTGTGACAGTGAAATAAATTATTATTATTATTATTATTATAATACCTTGGTGTAACATGGATTCTATTTGATTTTGTACTTCTTTCCTATGTACGTAAGGGTATCTGTAACTTTTACTGTATACCGGGCTATCGTCTACGGTTCTGATATGATGTTTGATTTTCGAGATAAAATATGTCAGCATATTCTTTGCAAAGATTAATTAAATTGGCTGTCTCTTCTGCATTTAAATGTTCTATGCGCAAGTGCGATAAGATTTGCCGAGTTCGCATATCGGTATTCACGGTCATGTCTCTGGCCTTGTTTGTTCGTTGAAAATATGTGCAAAGATAGGTTTTGTTATAGAAATTACAATATCATTATCCGTCGGATTTGAAATTTGTACATTAGTATGATTATTTTCGGCGGATAATAAGCATTCGCTGATGTAGCAATCAGAAATTGATTGTTCTTCGATGTAAATGTCTCCTTGCGCAATATTAGTAGGCACCTTAATAAACTGAGTAGTTTGTGCGGGTATGGTAATTTGATAAGAGTTTAAGCATTCAGGATTATAATAAAATTATAGGAATTTTAGTGAATTTAGTTTCTAACGTATGCGTAGCATGGTCGATTTTTGCGTTCCATTTTTTTAATTGTTCGCAACCTATCAACCCATCGAAGAAATTATGAAATCTGTAAAGGCATAATTTTATCGGATTATAATCTTTAAATTTATCGGAACAGGGCACAGTTAACGAGTAATAATTTTGAGTAGTCACGTGGGTATTTGTAACTAAAAAAGATTCATAGTCGAGAGGGATGTGCGGGTAAAATTTTCCGTAAGCTTCCGGGCTTATAAAGGACTCATTCGCACCTGTATCGATAAAAAGCTTTATTGGTGGATCATTTATTTGAATATAAGGTAAACGGCGTTTACTATGCAAATTTAATTCTATCCGGGGACATTTTTCTCCAATGTTGGGCAAAAATTTGCACTCTGAAGGTTCTGGCCATTTTCATAAATCAGATTGTCAACTTCAAGGTCGGTCAAAAAATTGTTAGGGTAATTTGTATCTGTATTAGTAACATCGGTATTCTGAATATTGGAATCTTAGTAGCAATCAGTCGTTAAAAGATTCGTTGAAGTTCGCTTCTTTAATCTATGAAACATTATTCGGCGCCAAACTGCATCTGGCATTGTAGTTCGTGGGTGGCAGAGTACGCGCGACAGGGTAACTAATACCACTCATAGGTTTTGGATAATTATTCTGGGAGGTTTGGAGTTGTGGGATTCGAAATCCAGTTGACATGTTGGTAGGGGGTGCTCTGAACATTTGTTGAGTCTTGGTAGGTCTTGGGTAGGGTTGTCTGAACTGCTCTAGTTGTGCAGGTTGTGCGAGATATTGTGGTGGATATTGAAATCTCAAAGGCTGGATTTGAGGACTAGGGTATGTTTGAAATGTTGAATTTTGATTTGCTGGCCTAACCGAATGAAAATTAGGGTGTGACCGAGAAGTAGAAGGATTAACCTGCTCAAATTTTGGGGTTTTTCTTTTCTGTAAATATAGTATATTCAATTCATCTTGAGGGTATTCAAGAGCGCTTTCAAGGGTTGAAGGTCTCATACATCTTATCCTAGAACCTAGTGGTTCTTCTAGACCTTTCAAGAAACTCTGTAAAGCTAGTTTTTTATAAAGAGTTCGTTTGGATTCTATGGTAGTTTTTATAGATTCGTGTAATTCAACGTACGTCATAATTGTGCATAATAAGTGTTGAACTTTTTCGTAAAAACTTGTATCGTATCGTCGTTCCCTGAACTAAGAGAGAAAGATCAGTATACAACGACGATTCATCTCTGTGATCTGAGAATGTATTAATGAAGGTTGATCTTATACCATTCCAGTCACTTGGAATTCCGTTAGTTGCCAAAGTACGGGCAGCATTACCAGTAATCTTGTTTAATATCCCATTTATCAAAGATAAGTTCGAAAGCTGACGTCCTGGTTCTGGATTGACAAAAGTGAGCACTAACTGATCGCACAAGTTCAAAAATCTAGTTAAAACATTAGGATTCCTATCAAATTCTGGAACTAACCTAAGTGATTTATAAATCTTATCTAATAAATCTATCTGATTCATGTCTAATGTAGACTACTACTACTCGATTCCGTCATAGTTTCTAAATTTTCTGTTGTATCTTCTCAATTACGAAATGCGTCACTTCGCGCGATGCGGAGTTGATTGTGCTTACTAAGACTAAGGTCTCTATTACTACGTGGGTGAAAAATTTTGCAAATTTATAGTACCCTGCGTTAGAAATATAGCAACCAATAATAGGACTTATGTACTTACATGAGTAGCGTTGCTTGCGAGCGTTGTTTCATCGATATTTGAATGTCCCAAACTCCGTAGCAACAACTTTCTCGACAGGCCTCCAATAGGTTCTTCGTCCAGACGGTTAATGCGGCGTTTTCCTGATTTTTAGGTATTTAACATCACCACACCTTAAGTCTGTAACGAGCTCCGACTGCGCCAAATATGTGTGGGGGACATGTGTCGGGAAACTCTTCAATGAATAAGTCCTTTTTAGGTGATGAAATATATTTGACTTCATAAGTTTCACATAAAAATTATAAAATAGATTTCTTATTAGTTAGGTTTAATATATCAATGTCCGTTCCCACCGAAGTTAGGTAAAAAAAAGGCGATGAGAATACTCGGTAACGTGGGAAGCACGGTGTCATAATACGATCGGTTAGTTTGTCGGAACGATATGCTGAGCTTGCAAGTTGGTCTCGTAACAAACGTACAGTAGTGTAAATATTATTTGTTGTGTTTATTATTTGTTTATTTACCTAATAATGGTGTTCTCTTAGCCGATAATGTGTTTGTTATAATTTAAAAGCAGTAAGTTTTCGCAATTATCGTTTAATGATAAGATTCAAGTTGTGTCTAAAGGTAGATGTGTGCCCGAATTACGAGAATTAATCCAAAAATATGTTAATTCATGACTTCGGATATCTTGCAAGCGACGTATTCTGTAATTATCACCCACCCACTTGGTTATGATATTTGAGGTGGCCGAATCTTTCTTCTGTTTGCATCGTCAGAAAATCGTGTTTTGACTCTTGAATAATGTGGTGATAAATGATAAATGATTTTATTTCTGTAAGTAGGCTTTTACAAACACTTTTACAGGTCAAACATATTTTTTTAAACTAGATGAGGTCGGCGTTTCCTATCTGACTAGATACGTACGGCAACTTTGGAAACAGGATTTCCAGCAGCGTCCACATGTCGCACAATAACAAACTCTGATCAAGAAACTTGCGTTAAGAAGTATCCTTCTGTAAAATGAAATGAAATGAAATGAAATTGTTTATTCTGTAAATAGGATATCAGAATCACTTTTATACGTCACATTAAAAACAATAATTAAAAAGTAAGCTAGATGGAGTCGACATTTCCTATCTGACTACCCCTGAGAAGAAAGGCCGAAACAAACTCAGAGGTCACAGTCTCTTTTAAAGTCCAGACACATTCTTGGTCAGATCATGTGAAGACCATGTCGATTGGTGTCTGAAATGGTATTTTGATGAAAGAACCACACAGATTGAGTGGACCTGTCCAGTCAGTGCACGAATTTGTCAGTAGTTGTGCAGCTCAATTCAAAACTAAAGGAGCTCAACGATTAAACGAACAATACCAAAGAAAGGGCATTTGGCTAGGCCACAAAAAATACTCAAACTGCCAGACCATGTTAAAAACTAACTGAGAATTAAACAAAATTAAACAATGACCCACATAGTCTTCACATTTACAATAATTAAAATAATATAATACTACAAAGAGTAAATATTCATGTCATTGCGTAAATAAAATTCATCAATGTGAATGTGTATATCCAGACATAAACTTGGTCAGATCATTTGAGGACCATGTAGGTTGGTGTCCGAAATGGTCTTTTGAGGAAAGAACCACACAAATTTGAGTGGACCTGTCCAGTCAGTGCACGAATTTGTCAGTAGTTGTGCAGCTCAATACAAAACTTAAGAAGCTCAACGATTAAACGAACAATACCTAAGAAAGGGAGAAAGGGCATTTGGCTAGGCCGCAAAAAATACTCAAACTGCCAGACCATCATTAAAACTAACTAAGAGACAAAAAAAAACAAACAATGACCCACATAGTCCTCACATTCCTAATGATTAAAATAATATAATACTTTACAAAGTAAATATTAATGTCATTGTTTATATAAAATGTTGTATAGAATAAGAAAATATAAATAGCTAGCAAAATAAAAGAGTAAAAAAAACAACATTCACTGTAAATTTATTGGAGCAGCTCAATCGCAAGCCTTTTTGTCCTCAATATAATCTTTAACAGTATAAAAGGCTTTCAGGCACAGTTTCTGTTTTATAAAACATTTGAATTTATTAAGGCTTAGTTCTTGAATGTGGCTAAGAAGTTTATTATAAAAACGTATACATTGGCATCTAAAAGAGCTGCCTATTTTTTTGAGCCTGGTTTTAGGAACAACAAATTTGTGTTTGTTCCTAGTATTTACATTATGGATATCACTGATTTTTTAAACAAATTAATATGTTTATGTGCGTACAAAAGATTTTCATAAATATACTGAGAAGCTACAGTCATTATATGAATCTCTTTAAAATTGTCTCTGAGGGAGTATCTGCGACTTAATTTATAAATTGAACGGATTGCCCCTTTTTTGTAAAACAAAAATTGTCTGAATATCGGCGGCATTTCCCCATAATATATGCCCATTCATAGCTTAATGTCGTGCGGTATCCTCACCGCACGACATTAAGCTATGAAAATAACTAAAGTATACTAAACGGGCTGTGTCTAAATCAGTTAAATCACGAATTTTTCTAACGGCGTATGCTGCAGAGCTAAGCTTTTTTGACAATTTATCTATATGGAGGCCCCATTGAAGCATGGCATCCAAAGTTATGCCTAAGAACACAGTGGTATCTTCGGGGTTCAACTCTTCACCCTTTATGAGATCACTAGTTTTTACTTGTCTAACATGAGGTATTGTAAAACTTTTTTTCTCGTTAAGAAGTAGTTTATTAACATTAAACCAGTTAACTACTTTTTCGAGGGCACTATTTACATTATCAGTAACCAACTGCTGACGTTTGAGTTTAAATAAAGGTGAAGTGTCGTCTGCAAACAGCACTATATCATGATTATCCTTTATGACGCAAGGCAAGTCATTTATATAAATAAGAAACAAAAATGGGCCAAGAATTGAGCCCTGGCCCCTCATTCTTACTACAGATCCGGGTGAACTTTTTCCGTTAACATCAACTCTGTGAATCCTATCACCCAAATATGAAGTAAGAAGATCCAGAGAGGCGTTTCGGATTCCGTAGTGGTGCAGTTTTCTGGTCAAAGTTTCATGAAGAACGCAATCTATGCCTTGGACAAATCACAAAAAATACCCAAAGCATCGTAATTATCCTCCCATGCATTATAAACATGTCCTAAAAGTTCAACACAATATTTGAATTAGATCTAAAATAAGTTTCTCGAAAATTTTACTAAAGGTAGGTAGTACTGATATAGGTCCATAATTAGTAGGGTCTGATGTACTACCCGATTTACACAACGCTATTATTTTACTGTTTTTCATAAGATCAGGAAACTCACCACAGTCAATACAATTATTAAAAATAACAGCTAAAGTAGGTGCTACAATGTTTATAATCAACTTAGCAACGTCCACAGAATTACCCCATAGATCTGCGGTCTTTTTAAAATTTAACTTGTGAAAGGTTTTAATTACATTTTTACAGGTGACATATTGGAAACTAAATTCTGAATCACAAACTGGAACGTTTTCTATAAGTAAAGACTCTGCGGCAGTGGGTGATGAATTAAGAGATTTTGTAGTCGATACGGGAATCTCTATAGAGACATTTTCAAATGCCATGGCGACTTCAGAATCTGATTTAATTATATTGTCATCAATACGAGTAACAAAGCTACTTAGTAGTCACTACTTCGGTTAGTTCTTGTATTTATAACTTTTGTTTTTACAGGATTATTTACAATGTTTTTTTTTCAAATATTACAAATCAATAACGACTTCTTTGAGGGTCACATATTTAGAGCGACGCTGTGATGTTGCGCGATTTTTTTTTTGTCAATAAACCTCCTTGGAGAACCATTTCACGCCACTGCAAAAAACAGCCACCTCACATATGTATAGGCAGCGTACTGTTAATATACGGAAATTCGCAAAGACCGGTTTGCAGCTTTCTGTGCTTTTTATACGACAACTTTTTTGCGGTCTAAATACTGTCTCCATGTTCGAGGAGTTGCCCCAACATAATTATGATCCCGTATCGTAATGTAGACGTAACATATGCATGATACGCCGTAACCAAAACTTTTTGATTTACCTGCTTAGCGAGATTATATAAAGCATATTATTATGTATGTTGCCTCAGGCGTTTACATACACTGTCAGTATGAGTTTTCCACGACGTCTCTATCCAGTTCAAGCCCAAAAAATTTCGTCGTTGTTGTTTCTGAAATTATCTTGTCTCCATATTTTATGTCATTTTTTATGATTTTTCCTTTGCTCAAAAGTCAATATTTTAGTTTCGTCAATGTACATTTTTAAATTATTCGCGCCCATCCGTTCTATTAGTACTTGGAGACGATGCTCTTTATATAATTCTAAATTAATATACGTGTGAAAATGGTGAAGCAGAATTTTAATTTCACTACAATATGTAGACCCCCAATTTAAAAATTGCAACCCCCCGTTTCGGTTACTGTTGCAATTAAACTAAAAATATTTGTTCAATTCTTTTCTCGTAGTATCTAGATGGACAAGCATTATTTTTAACCTTTCGAAACTGCAAGTCGATAGCATTAGTAGTTCCCGAAATAAACAGTTCAGACTGTGACAGGCGAAGTCGCACCATTAGGGTTCCTTTTTTACCAATACGGTACGGAACCCTATACAGGGAAGATTTTTCCAAAACAAAGCTAAGACTACCACAGCATTCTTCGTTACAAAATTAATATGAACATGTATTTTAAAACTAATAGATGCTTAATTAAATAAAAACTAATCAGAAAATCGCAATTACGGTTACATATTGCGTTCAGTAGCGAGTTTAGTTTGGAAATATAATTGGCATGTTTAGTTCATGTTAATGCATACAGGCAGCTCAATCAATAGCGGGCACCTCGCCGGGCATGCGCTCAGTCACGCTGCCAGCCATGCACTTTGGTAGCTTCGCGAATTCGTGACCTTACAGTACTATTCTATAAAAATCTCACCTTGAAAACTTAGGTGCAGTCAGCAATCCCAAGATTCCGTAGTGTCAGGTGGGGGTACATGTTCACGGGGAGATTTTTACAAAATAGATCAGCCGGCTTCGTCGCAAGCGTCGCAGTGAGGGACTTGCTACTCAAACGTATGTACCTATCACAATATTGAATTGTTATATTTACAACTGAATTCAAATGAATCGCCATACTTACACAATGGTGCGATCAGGAAAAACATTGCGCTATGCCCTGAATAGAAAATTAAACATTGGGATTATTATTACAACAGGATTATTATCAGTTAAATAGTATTTCAAGCATACAAATGTACAGAGGCGGACTCAATGCCGCAGGTGGATTCAAGCCAATGAATGGATCGTGAACGATAACAGGCCCACCTCGCTGACAAGAGCCTCTTTTAAAACATCAACCCCAGCAAATTTATCCTAACTTCTATGTATAACTTCTATATATAACTTCTATATATAATAAAATCGTAGCGAAGTCAAAAGTGTGGATTGAATATTCTTGAAAAAGTAATTGCTACGAGGTCTGGGATCTTTTCTAATGCCGAAAACATAGTTTTTAGAATTATTGTCTGTTTGTCTCAATGTACGAGTTCCAGCATCACGCAAATTCTACCGGATAGATTCTGTTCAAATTTTGTATATATATTTCCTATGGGTTTGGTCAGTTGGTAGGCTATATATAATCACGTTATTAGCTATGGGGGAAGAGCAATATTGCATTATGTTTGTGTACCTCTATAGTTTGCAGCAAATTGTAAAAAGACGAGCCAAACGATTAGAAAATTGCAGGTAGTTACAGACGATTTGCCAACGATATAGTTGTCATGGCTGAGACTATTGAGGACAGTACAATGCTCGATGACCTCAGTAGAGCTTCCGAAAGAGTGGGTCTTAAAATGAACATTGACAAGACAAAGGTCATGTCAAATGCCCATGTTACACCCACTCTCATGAAGATCGGAACCGCTACGCTCGAAGTTGTGAACGAGTATGTTTACCTGGGACAAACTGTCCAGTTAGGTAGGTTTAACTTCGAGAAAGAGGTCAATCGTCGAATCCGACTCGGCTGGGCAGTGTTCGGGAAGCTACGCAATATCTTCTCGTCCCACATACTGCAGTGTCTCAAGACGAAAGTCTTTGACCAGTGCGTGTTGCCAGTGATGACCTATGGCACTGAAACGTGATGGGCCTTATTTTAGCCTTTTATTTAAAAGGCTAAAAGTCACTCAAAGGGCAATGGAGAGGGCTATGCTTGGAGTTTTTCTACGTGATCGAATCAAAAATGAAGAGATCCGCAGGCGAACCAAGGTAACCGACATAGCCCGAATTGCCAAACTTAAGTGGCAGTGGGCAGTGTACATTGCTCGCAGAACAGATGGCCGATGGGGCCGAAAGGTTCTGGAGTGACGACCGCGTACCGGAAGACGTAGCGTTGGAAGGCCTCCTACAAGGTAGACCAATGACCTTGTGAAGGACGCTGGAATCCGCTGGATGCGGGAAGCACAAAACCGGTCGAAGTGGCGGTGCTTGGGGGAGGCCTATGTCCAGCAGTGGACGTCTATCGGCTGAAATGATGATGATGAGGTAGTTACAGATATTTAACCTTTTAAAGGATTATTATCACGCTGTATCTTTATGGGGCTAAGCAGACAATCATCATGATATACTGGTTGGATTTTTGAGATGGCCCGCAGCTTAACCGTTGTGGCTACACAAAATCGGTCTTAGGAGACCGTCCTTAACTTTTTCAGACACTTATATTTGCATACACAGATTTGAAAAAAAAAGTACAGTCTGCAAGAATTTTTTTTGAACGAATTTCTTTAATGCGGCTTGCGGTAGCAGTAAACTGGCAGAAATCATCATGCCAAAAAGCGTTCACACCTGCGACTTTCTTCTCGAGGGTGTGAATTTGGTCAAAACGAAAATCCAAGGCGGCGATTTTGTTTTTGTTTTAAATCATGAGCGAGAAGGAACTTCGTTCTTGATCCCGATCCTGTTTCTTATGAGGATCAATAAACTTCGGTCCTTTATGCGACATATTTTGATGGGATAAATTCATCTTAACTACGGAACCTTTCTTTGTGCCTGGTCCGATACGCACTTGGCCGGTTTTATGTGATGAATAGACTCGCCGCTACAAAAGTCAGAAATCGCAAAATAAACCTAAAAAAAATGAAGTTACCTCTTTTCTGTTCAGTAAGTACAAAAAGTGGGTATATATTTTGTGTAAAAAATATATTTGAAACGATATAATGTGATAAGTGCAGATTTTATTTTTTTGTTTTTATCTTGTGATTTTATTTTGATATTTTATGATTGACAATTATAATAAATATGGTAGTTTTGTACAAATTATTTGCATTAAAACAAATCTTGAAATAACCAAAAATCATGAACATAATTATAATGAATCTCAACGGTGTTACTGATTGGGTGGTAGTTCCAATATGTCACAGTGTTACTGCATGAGAATATGTTGTCCGTAACGAGTCACACTCTTCACATGATGTGTGATCCGTTGGGAATAAACACAAAAAGTTGTCCTATCGAGTAACAGTGTTACTGGTTGGGATTTTTATTCACAATTTTTCCCAACGAGTCCAACACTGTGACACATTACAGTCTGACTCGTTGGGAACAATCGCAAAAAATGGTAGGTGAGGTTTCAACTCAAAGGGCATTATCTCCGGAAAAATACAAATAGTGTTAAATAGGAACCTGGTTTGTGGACTGCACTCGGTAAGCACCCGTTGTTCACACCGCGCACTGTGATCAACCGGCGCGGCGAGAGGCCGATATAAGCACCGCTATATTTGCGTTTAATTAACTGTTTTATTGGGTTATAAAAACGGTTACACAAAGAAATGTATGTTCACGTGACAAAACTATGTAGACACGGTCACAATGACACGTAGACCGTGTCATTGTGACCGTGTCTACATAGTTTTCTACATAGTCTGATCACGACCCAAAGCGGTCCAGCACAGGTGGGACCTAGGAAGTCAGGGTTGTCTCCAAGAGCTGTGATTAGCCGCAAGAACAACGGCTTTAGCTCATTGTCAAGCAGTTCGACCATCTTCGACATTAATGTACATGGTCCTCACATAGCCTGACCGTGATTATGGTTGGACTTTAAAAGAGACTCTCTCTCTCTCTTTTACTCTCAGAGTAGTTGAAGAGGAAACACCAAACTCATCCAGTTTTAAATCATCATTTATATCTGAACAGTGTCTTTTGAACTACATAAATAAATACCATTTATCATTGACTGCTCAAAAAATCTGCTGATTATTTATATGTTATAGGTTGTCGCTATTAGTGATAAGCAGAGATCGGATATTCGGGTGCATATTTACCTAAAGTTAAATGTTAGCTGTGAAAGTATGGAAGCGGCTTCTTAAAATATTTTTATTTGTAAAAAAAAAAAATCAAATCAAATCAAAAATGTTTATTTGCTAGAAAATACATACAAATTCAAGGAAAGATCTTATGTCCTAAAAGTCTTTGTATTCTGCCTGCAAGCAAGCGTGCAAATTATTTACTTACGTCTATTTATGTAATTATTATCATGCAATTAATAATATTACAATTATTCTAAACTCAATTATTCATTTTCATTCAATAGTACATACCTAACATTAATTTTTAAATTCCATAAATTCCTTAATGCTATAGAAACAACTATCTTGTAGCCAAACGGTCAATTTTTTTTTTAATAGATTACCCTGCAACAATTTTAAATCATTTGGAATGTTATTATAAATCAGTACACACATATTTAAACACATTTTTTTTTATAAATATCTTTATGACTTGGTGGTTGATACAATAAGTTGTGAAACTTAGCTCTTTTTTGTCTTGGTAGAACCTCACTACGTTGCTTAAAGTAATGCGAGTGATTCTTGGTAAAAACGCAGATATCTCTTATATACATACAGGGTAGTGGAAGAATGTTACATTTTTTAAAGAGAGGTTTACAACTATCTAAGAACCATGCTTTGTTTATAACCCGGATGCACCGTTTTTGAAGCTTGAAAACTCTGTCAGAATCGGTCGAGTTGCCCCACATTATAAGTCCATAGCTTAGGACAGATGTCACATAACCGTGATAAGCCGAAAGAGCAGCTTCTACATTATACATTTTGCCTTAACTTTTTCAACGCAAACACAAACCTATCAAGTTTCTGACAAATATGTTCCACATGGCATTTCCAATTTAGATGTTTATCTACAATAAGTCCTAAAAATTTTAATTCATCCACTTGATGTACTTTTTCATCTTTATTTATGTCCAAAGGTAATTGTTTGGTATTATAGGAGTTAAATTGTATTGATTTCGTCTTACTAATGTTTATATTCAAATTATTACTCTCCATCCAACTTATTACATCTGATAGGGTCTTTTCGGTGACTGATTTGTAATCTTTTTGTCGTGACATTTTATAATAACTGTAGTATCATCTGCAAAAAGGATACATTTCTGCAAAATGGCCTCCGGAAGATCATTTATATATAGCAAAAAAAGTAAAGGACCGAGAATGCTACCCTGAGGCACACCACACTTATTTATTATTGCTATTGAAGTAAAAATTCCTTTGGTATAAATTTTGTAATTTTTCTTTACAACTTTGGATATCTCGGTACACTGTTTCCTGTTTCTTAGATATAAGCTAGCTAACCATTCATGAGCTATTCCTCTTATGCCGTAGAGGTCCAATTTGTTTAAGAGCTTCGAATGATTCACAAATTCAAAGGCCTTGCTCATATCTAAGAAGAGACACACCGGTGGATTGCCATTGTTTATGCTTTCTGTTACAAGTTTAATTAAGTTAAAGATTGCAAGAGCAGTTAAACTACCCTTACGGAAACCAAATTGCTCTTTGCATAATATTTTATGTGTATAGAGAAAATTATTTAACCTGATAAGCATTGCCTTTTCAAAAATTTTAGACATAATAGGTACTATGGTGATAGAACGATAGTTATTAAGGTCTGACTTATTTCCCGTTTTAAAAAGTGGTTTCACGATAGACATTTTTAACTGCTCAGGAAATAGACCTTCCGAGAAAGATAAATTTATTATATGCGCTATTTGATGACATATCCAAGTAGCACACGCTTTCAGAACTTGCGTGGCAATGCCGTCATATCCACTAGTCTTGCTATTATTTAGGGAAATAATGATTTTATATACTTCTATCGCGTCTACAGGGTTCAAGAAAATAGTATTAAAATTTGTATTATTTTGATTTAGCTTAACATTGTTAAAATTAATTGGCTGATTAGATGTCAAATTAATAAAATAGTTATTAAATAAATTACAGATGTCCAATGGATTGTTATATGTCACATTATTTAAATTTAATTCGTCAATGTCGATTTTAAATAGGTCATTAGTACTTATAGTTGAGGAAATAGCATTCCAAGTAGCTTTAAATTTATTTTTGTGCTTTTGTATTCGCCTTTTCATCACAATTTTATGTGCTTTCTGTGCACATCGTTTAAACACACGAGAATAAAGTTTATAGTTTTTCTCATTGTGTTTTTTATTAGTTTTACTACATATGAATTTTTTATATAGCCGACGTTTCGTTTGACTAGACTTTTTAATGCCTTTCGTTATCCAGTTTTGTGTGACTGGTTTATTATTAACTTTAACCTTAATTACCGGAAAGCACAGATCGTAAAATAAAGTAAATGTTCCATAAAATGAATTAAAAGCTTCTGATACAGTGTCACAGTTAAGTGTTTCCAAAAATGAAAGAGACGACATACATTCGCACAATTTAACGAGATTATCCGAACAATAGTCATGCTTCAATTCAGACCAATAAGATATTGTTTTGTGTTTTTTCGCTTTTATAGTAATCGTTTGTGCTGTTTCGTGATCTGACAGGCCGAGGTGATGAATTTCTGCCTGAACATTCTTAACGTTACTGGCGATTTGATCAATGCAAGAGTTCGCCCGTATTGGTGATTTTATGTGAGCCTCAAAATTATAGTTATAAAGTATGCTTAAAAGTTCCTTCGCTGCAAAGCTATGTTTTAAAATGTCGATATTCCAATCAACACGGGATGCCAGGAACACCGGGAATGCATAGCTAGTCGGGTGTATAATAAGGAAGCGACTTCTAAAATATGTATATGTAGGGTGTAAGAGGAGGGGTGGTGTGTGTTAGTTAAAACAAAAAAAAAAACACCCGAACGCATGGGAAGCACAGCGACGAATGCAATTATTGTAATTAAATAAACTAAGAGAACTAATTGTCGGGGTAGCTACTTGCGCATAAGCAGGTACCTATAATTTGCCGTCCCACGCACAAACTCGCAAAATGCCTATCGTCGTTTTCTATTAATATAATGGTGCTAACATATACTGTTTTTTTCGCTATGTGGAGAGGACAGGAATTTAACTGAATTCCACTAAGCACAATAATTTTTAACTATTTGTTTCAATTGGTACCTACATCAATTATTCTAAATATATGTAGTCCGTTATCTTATATTAACATTGTTTGCTATGGCAGTTTGGTATTTACCTACCTACTTTACAATATTACGTAGGTAGATATTATGCATCCGCTTATATAGTCAGGAAAAACACGAAATTTGGCAATTTCATAATCGCGGGTTTTTTTTTACTATAGTGCATTCCATATAAGCCAACATTTGAAAGTAAGTTATATGTAGATTATAATACTAATCTGATTCAATAGTCAGAAACCTTGTTGATCCCGGAACCGCGGGATTTTTTCGATACAAAAGCGCATTCCACATTCGCTAACATCTCAACTTTAGGTGAATATGCATCCGAATATCCGATCTCTAGTGATAAGACCGCCATTATATCCTCAAATGACTGTACCTACATAATTATCATCATCTGCCTAGCCTTTTCCCAACAATGTTGGGGTCAGCTTCCAGTCTTACCGGATACAGCTGAATACCAGTATTTTACATGGAGCGACTGCCTATCTGACCTCTTTGCCTTTTACCCGCGTGTGAGCGAGACCGCTACACCAATCAGCGCCAACCCCCGGAATGTCGTTGAAATTTAAGATGGATTCGGTTTTCGTGCGTCGTCGCGCGCGCACCCTATTGCGCCCAAAATTAATTTAACCAAGTGAAAATTCGTGGAAATCGCCTGGCCTTCTGCCAGCTAAATGGTTGTTAAAATGCAAATTTTTGTTAGAGTCAAGCGTGGGGGCACGCTTGACTCTAACAAAAATTAGCATTTTAACGCAAGTAGATCGTTGAATCGAAAAGTGGTGTTCACAGACCTGCAATATTTTAGAACGGCCTATCCAACGATGATACCCCAGACCATGGGGCAGACCATGGGGTAGAAAATGCAAATTTTTGTTAGAGCCAAGCGTGTCCCCACGCTTGACTCTAACAAAAATTAGCATTTTAACGCAAGTGGATCGTTGAATCGAAAAGTGGTGTTCACAGACCTGCAATATTTTTGAACGGCATATCCAATGATGATACCCCACACCATGGGGCAGACCATGGGGTAGAAAATGCAAATTTTTGTTAGAGTCAAGCGTGGGGGCACGCTTGACTCTAACAAAAATTTGCATTTTAACGCAAGTGGATCCTTGAATCGAAAAGTGGTGTTCACAGACCTGCAATATTTTTTACCCCACACCATGGGGTAGAAGAGAAAAAAAATATCATCCCCACATTACGTGCAAGGGAGGTACGCTAAATCATTTTTTTTCAAGATTTTATCTTTGAACTCTGTCGGCGTGATTAATATGTATACATATGCCAAATTACAGCTTTCTAGTACTAAGCGTCTCTGAGCTACAGTGAGGTCAGACAGACGGATATGGCGAAACTATAAGGGTTTCTTGTTTACTACGGAACCCAAGACAACAAAAAAGCGAGACAATGAAAAAGCAAGACAACGTTCATAATATGAACAGATATACGCGTTTTTGTAACATCTTTTATACATTGCTAGATTTTGCCCACTTCCCATTCGCAAATTATCCGACGGGAATGTAGTACTGGAATAAAAAATATTCTTTGTCTGAACCCAGTAGGCTTACTCTTGACACTCGATCTCAATCGGAATTAGAAATTGGGATCGAGATCTTGTCATTTGGCACTCTTGTAGCTTGAGATAGCTCAAGCTACAGCCTATGACTATATTTTCAATCCTTTAAGGAATTCAGATTCGGAAACCTGAATGCTCTGCTTACATACAAAATATTTAACAAGGCGCACATTATTCTTATTTTTTCCGAACGGAATAATGTGCGCCTTGTTAAATATTTTGTATGTAAGCAGAGCATTCAGGTTTCCGAACCTGAATTCTTGATCTGGAAACCTAATTCGGAAACTGAACGTTTGCGGCCGGCCTAAATCTCTTAATAAGACGACCCACTGAGAAGTACACAAAGATAAATACATATAGTTTTTTTTATTTACATAACCAAATTACGAGATGATTATTAACATTAACTAAATTAAATTAAAACTAAGTTAAGCCTAAAATAGGCCCTCGGGGCATTGTACCGAGGATGCTGGCGGCATTTCCTCGCTGAATTGCAATGCTCATGCGTTGCGCGAGAAATCCGCCAGCTTTTCGGTCACCAGTTACATCAACTAGACGTTTCATATTAATACATATTACATGTGAATTTAAAAATCATTCCCTATTCAAGCCCCTTGGGGAGAATTTTACGAAAACGTTAAAACACTTAATTCTTTATTTCTTACCAAAAGCTTAATTTTTGAATTTTTATATCCCTAACTCAAGAAATGATGGGTATCCCATGCAAACTTTCATGCCCTAAATAATTCCCTACAGAATTATTATTAAAACAAAAACAATGACCTTCCTCAAGATGTCATCTGTCTCCGCTAAATTTTATCGAAATCCGCTCTTAGGCGTTAAAAGGTAATATACAGACAGGCAAAGTTACTTTCGAGTTTATAATATTACGACTAGTATGGATGGAACGCAATAAATTTTGAAGAAAACAAGTTTTCTTGCTAAAATTTGTTCCACACAACTGTACTATTTCACAACCAAACGACGACTGGATCTGCACGACGTTTTACCATTTAATTAACCTTTAATTAATTTACCTTTGACATAATATACCTTTGAGATAGTAATAACGATAATATCACAATCGTTATTTCTAAGTGTTACCAATTTTAATTCAATTCAGTTTCTATAATAAAAATAAATTTAAACGTTTGTTAAAATATTAAGAATGTGTACTTTGACATTGTTGCCATAGTAGATATTATCATTCGGTATTTTTTTTCATTTTCAGGACACTCGGCCATCCGAGGCAATAAATCAAATAACAAAAATAAGTAACCATACAAAAAACAATATTATTTAATCAAGATACTTTATCAATAAACATTCATGACAGGCAATTCATAGTTAATGAACTTATTAAAATATAAATCCTACCGACATCCCGCATCCCGGCCACGATTGCCAATCCCATCAGAGGGCAACCCGACACGACCGGGTAGAGATCAGACGCAAGACCACTAAAGTTATAAAAGAAGCGGCTCAATACGTAGCTCCACATCTCAGTCACATCATTAACATGAGTGTATCTAATAGAATTTTGCCCGAATGACTAAAAGCTTCCCTAATTATACCATTGCGCAAAAAAAAGGGTAGGCAATTTATGGCAAACTACAGACCTATTGCCTTGATACCTGACTTCTCAAAAATATTCGAGAAAGTTAGATAACTTTCTAGAATATTTTCTCTTTATAGATATAAATCCTATATACGTCCTTGAGAAGTCTAATATATTAGTCAAGGAACAAAAGGGATTTCGTAAACAGAATTCAATTAATATGGCCTTAATGACTAACCTTTGTGTCTTGCTCTAGATTTTATCTTTTACATAACAACAGCAAATATTGCACTGGTTCTTTGGTAAGTCTGAATCGACGATGGAATTCTGTTGAATCCCATACGTTAAAGTGTTCGACCCTCGTTCTTACAATTTTTTTTACTAATAACAATAATAATTTATTTATTTCTGAGTATATGGTATATACAAGATCTTAATATTAAACAGTTTCACATATACTACCGTTGCCGATGTAGAAATATTAAAAGTTGAGGTTAAAGACTTTATTATACAATGTCAAGATCAGCACAATTTATTTATTTGTAATAGAGATAGCAAACAATTATCAGACAAGAATAGTTATAACATAAAGTCAAATGATACATGTCAATACTTTACACACACTAAGTATAATGTCAAAATGTATAATTTAAAAAGTCAATTACTGAGTAGAAGCAGTTGTCTAAAAGTCAAGCAAATATTGTTTTCCTAAATTTATTAGAGGGCAACACTGTGTGTGATGCGTGGGGGTAACTTACTAAATATTTTGATTGCCATGCAACTGGAATTCCTGCTATACAAATGTAGCCTCTGACTAGGTGCAAGTAGTTTATTTGGGCTTCTGCTTTCTACTCTTTTTGAAATGCGTTCATACAGTGGGAACATGTGCGAATACCTTTTTATAAACATACAAATTTCAAAAATGTACAGGCAAGGAAGTGGAAGAATTTTCAGTGCTTTAAATAATGGCTTACAACGCTCTAAATATTCGGCTCCATACACCGCTCTGACACATTTATTTTTTGTGCAATGAATGCTCTGTTTATATCCACGGAATTTCCCCATATCACGAGACCGTAACGCAGGACTGATGCAACATAGCCATGATAAGCGTTGAGTGATGTTTCTTTACCAGCTGTTCGTCTCAGTTTTCGAAGAACAAACACAAATTTGTCGAGTCGAGTGCAGACTTTTTTAACATGCAGTTTCCAATTTAATTTTTTGTCTGTAGCTATTCCCAAGAATACAGTTGAAGGTGCGTGTTCCAAAATTGAATTATTGTAGTATATTGGAGGATGTTTTACCAAAGAACCCTATGTTTGAAAATGTACTAACTTTTTTTTCTCAACGTTTACACGTAAATTGTTTGATTCCAGCCATTTCATTGGTTTCAGTATTTCATTATTAGTGTCGGTTTCTAATTCATGCCTATTTGAAGATTTGATTGTGAGAGTAGTATCACCAGCAAACAGTGTACAATTATGTTTTAGGCTCTTGCAAAGGTCATTTATGTAAATGATGAATAATAGAGGCCCTAAAACGCTTCCTTGAGGAACACCACAACTATTTATTTTTAACTCTGAACTGTAGTATTTTTTGTGTTATTGTCAATTTTTGATACTACGTACAGTCTTTCTTTTCTTTCACTTGGATTGATATATTCATTTATTATGGCTTCTTTTTCAATTGCCATGTCGTCAATACTATCGAAAACATACATTTTATACACTTACACTTGTAAAGCACGATAAACAAAGAATGTTCTATTCTACCGAGACAAAAACTATAACCTTAAACTTAGTAACGTCAACGTCGTTTATCTATGGAATAAGCGGTTATCTGGCCGTCAAAGAGTCAAATAGATTTATTCCTCAGATAAGTGAATTATTCGACGAATAAAACATATTTGACGATTGAACAACAGATTTTTTTGCTATCTATCGAATAAACCCTATCTGTCTCTTTATCTGAAGATTGAAAAATCGACCCTTAGTATTTAACCTTTTGAAGTATTGCCTGATAATCTTTTGACATTCTTTTACTCGATTATGTTTATTTGGGTTATCCGGTTGCCTACTTTTTAAGAATTTAGCCTTTTAGAGGTTGGTAAGGGCTAGCCGATAATCCCTGGAGTGAATAGGCAGATCAGGGTGTCCTTGGCAGTCGGTTTTAATACTCCAGTTATGGTACTCCGTGGTATTTCAATGTTTTCATCTGTTGAATTGATTCCTATATTTCCTAGTTTTTTGGTTATGCAATCTTGGTATTTTGTTTGGTGTATTTGCTATTGAGAGCAGCATAATAACAGTGTTTATGGTTGAGATCCTTGGCCTCAGTTGTTGTCTCTTTTCTGGCAAGCGGTTCCTTTGTTCCTTGTGTTTGGTGCTTTCATTTTTGTTTAAAATTCGATTTGTTCTTAGCTGACCCCAGATTATTTTATGGTCGGAGGTGCCCCTATTAGCCGATTCACCTTTAATGGGGTGGAAGAGTTTTCCTGTTGCACGTGGCGTAATAATGTGATCCAATTGGGATTTCTGAGTGCACTTTGACCATGTTATCTTGCATAATGATCTTGCTTTTGTCATGTGTTGGCTATATCCATTAACAGTTTCCCGTTATAGTTATTTTATCTTTTTGGCCGGTTTCGAGGCCACTCGGATGTTCCAAGTTGCAATACGCAAGTCTGGGTAAGTGTACATAATTTCGGCAGAAGGCGGATTTGTAAGTATTGTGTATCCAGTCTCATCCGCGACTTCATCTGACGTCGGTGCGCGTAATGTTAGCTAAAAGGGGCTGTTTTTTTTTGGAACCGGGGTTTTATCATTCCAGCTTTGGAGCTTGCGTATTACTATTAGGATTATCATAGTGCTGGTCTTTGTAGAAGACCTGCATATTGCCGGGAACTCTCCTCATCTCTCCTTCTCTCATTCTCCTCATGCTATCACTGTGGCGCAGTTGAACAGCCTCGGACACCACGGCCTGTCTTGCAGCCGAAGTGCGAGTCGCGAGTCTGCATGGGACTATTAATGACATCATTAGACGAGCTCTTGTCACCGTCAGCATACCAGCTGTATTAAAACCCAATGGCTTGACACGCGACGGACGGTATGTTTTTATTCCCATGGAAGGTGGGTAAGCCTTTAGTGTAATTGGCTCCATGTGCTATGCTGGCACTGCTACTGCGGCTGCGGAAAACATCAAGCAGCGAAAGTATAACTGTAACTGTATTATCGGTAACTGTATTTTCCAGTTTGGGGTAGAAATTGAAACCCTTGGTTTTCAATTTGAAATTGAAACGTCGTGGGGTCCGAGTGGTCTTGGTTTGTTCAACGAAATCTCCAAACGACTGGTTGACACTTCCCGTGACCTAAGGGCAGACCAGCCCTCTTTGAGGAGTCACCTTCCGCCTGACGCAGGTCCTCACCGAACACGGCAGCTTCGGGAGGTGCCTGTGTCGGAAAAGGCGGGAGGAAACGCCCGGGTGTCACCACTGTGTAGATCGCCCGGAGGACACGGTGGAGCATACGGTGGAGGTCTGCCCGGCTTGGGCAGAGCACCGCCGTGTCCTCGTGGAGGCGATCGGCGGCAGAGATCTCTCGCGTCTGGCCCTGGTTCAGGCCATGGTACGGAGCGAGAGGGCATGGGCAGCCGTCACCTCCTTCTGCGAAGCAGTAATGCTCGCAAAGGAGGAGGCGGGATGGTTGAGGGAAAGGCAAATTTCGCGCCCTCTCGCCCCTAGCCGCCGCAGGAGACGCCCTGGGTGTCGGGAATCCCTTGCGGATTTCCGGCCACCGTAGGCGCGGGCTTGCGGACGGTGAGCAATGGGTAGCTCACCGTCCGGTAAGGACTAGGCCCGGGTCGACAGCGCGGTGTATTCCACGCGCGCCTCAAAGAGATGTCGTCAGTACAAATGTAGGGATCCACTACGACCAATGCCTGCCGGGGTCGCGGGAAGGTACTAATGGGTCACCGAGGCCCCTGGCAACTCAGGCAACAGGAAGGAATACGGGTGGGTTTTAGTCAGTAAGAGTCTGACACAACCTCCCGCTCCGCCCAGAGCGGGAGAAGTTATTTGATGATTTCCCATCCACAAAAAAAAAGGGCAGACCAGAAGCTAAGCATTGCCATACAACGTGGCAATGCTGCCGGTCTCTTGGGTCCATTACCAGTCGACAACGATGCGGAGGAATTTTTCAACGCTATATTTTAGTTTGTTAATGGTATAGTTTGGTTAGGATATTTTATTTTTATTTTAATATTTTGTTAGTTAATTTAAATATAAGATGTCTATCCAGTGTATATATTTTTACCCTCTTTTATAAATATCTAAGCCATAGGATTATAAATACATGCATAAATACATAATATACATTTCTTGGAAAATATGGTGCTTGTGGCTAAGTAATAATACCCGCACGGGTAGATCGATCAGGTTACGCTACGCTTGCCGTGGTTGATCCGTGGATGGGTGACCATCTTTACATAATTATCAAGACCCCTCCGTGCCTCGGAAATCACGTTAAGCCGTTGGCCCCGGCTGTTATTTGTAGATCTTAACAGTCGTTACGGGTCGTCAGAAGCTCGAAAGTCTGACAACCAGTCTTACCAAGGGGTATCGTGTTACTAGTAACTGATTGAGCAGGTCAGGCAGGCAGTCGCTCCATGTGAAGTTAGACTGGAAGCCGTGGGGTCGGATTCCAGTCTAACCGGATGCAGCTGAATACCAGTACCTTACATGGAGCGACTGCCTATCTGACCTCCTCATAGTTGGGAAAAAGGCTAGGCAGATGATGATCGGCACAATAGGATTTAATATTAAGTAACTACTGAAGTCTGCACTTTCTCTGTTCTGATGATTATTGAAGTGAAACTATATTTCCTAATGTAACTTCTAAGCGTCAATGATTCTGGGTGAATAGGATAGCTATTCTTGACGAGTCTGTCCAATAAACGTCTACGACTGTAGGATGTGTCCACATCGACGCACAGCGATCCTCCGTCGCTCCTTGACGAAGATAAGGCTCCTGATATGACAACGTCCCTAAATAACCATTCAATGTTCGTATCACACTATCACTTCACTACATCACTACACATTATAAAAAAAAGTCCTCCCACCGGGGCCGGCGCGGCGCCGCGTCTGGCTGTACGTCTGAACGCGATAAACTGAAAATCTTCCGAACGGATTCTCATACAGTTTTCACCAATGACCGGAATGATTCACGAGGAAGGTTTATGTGTATAATTCTTTAGGGTTATGTGTAAATTGACCCAAATATGACAATGGATGTTGAAGATGTAGGACAAAATCACGCCGACTGTGAGCTTTACTGGCGTACGCCGAGTAAACCTATGGAGTTATATGAAAACAATGCATTACGGAAATAATACAATGTTTACCACATAAGATTAACACATAGAGTACTTTTAATCCCGGTAGTAATATCCCTCGGGAATGCCGTGGGATATTTTCCGACATCCACGCAGGTGAAGCCGCGGGAAAAAGCTAGTTAGCAAAAAAACCGGCCAAGTGCGTGTTGGACCACGCACAATGAAGGACTGCGTAGTTGGGAATGTTGGGAGGAATTTATCCCGAAAACAAACTTAACGATGTAGTTGAAAAACATGTTCTCCCATACAACTATTACGTCATGGTCAATTCTCCAACTACAAAAAGTTGGTCAGCCAGTTGCGGTTGTCACATGTCTTCAATTTTTTTTTTTTTTATTCTAGGACATGTCGGTTTCCTCACGATGTTTTCCTTCATCGTTTTGAGAGCAATAGTGATGAATTAATTTACACAAAGTAAAGCGCGCCTGTCCGGGTTCGAACCTCCGACCTACAACTCGTAAGTCGCGGCCGTTACCACTGGGCCATCACTGCTCTCATACCCATTCCAAATAACAGCTTTCTATTACTAAGCGTCTCTGAGCTACAGCAGGGATAGAGCGACAGACAGACAGACGGACATGGCGAAACTATAAGGGTTCCTTGTTTACGATGGAACCCTAAAAAATCTCTTCCCCGTCCGCATTCACAGTCGGAGTTCGGAAATATTCGGAATGGAAGGGCGAGGGGTCGGTGGGGGCTGTAACGCCCCGCCTCCCCCGCCCCTGCCCCCACCGGCCCCGCAGGTGGCATCGATCGCCCCTGCCTGGCAACAACTAGCTAGTAGTGGACCCCTTCGCGTTTCATTTCATATTTCACAGAACACACTGACGATACCGCGCCGCGCCTGTCATCTTATAGGCTTACTTCAAATATATTTACAACATGTCAATAACATATGACAATGTCAATAACATACCATACATTCCTAATAGTTTCAATGGTAAAGCTGCCAAGGACAAGCGACGGATCTCGGTCTACACATCTCTCCAGCTCACGTCATACGCACCTCTACTTACATCTCGCTGTCAAGATGCACTGCTACGTAATGTTCTGTAAACAGATTTAGTATCAGCTTGGCTGTTGCATCAAAGTATTGGATCTAGTGGAGAACAAAGGAAGCTTCCCTCGTCGCGGCAGCTCAGCAGTTCGCCGAGGAGCGCCATCGCTCAACACCACGCTGTTATCAACTGAACCCATAAATATTTAACAGTTTAGATACTTACAGTAAATGTGTACTGTAAACCATTACACACGAACCAAATCGCAGATACTGTCGAAAATGAGAATATTTATATAAAAAATAAAATCGGAAATCAAAAGAAACAACATAATAAGCGAATAAAACAATAACAGCAACAAAAAACCATTAAGTAAACATGATTTTTACCATCTATTCGCATTTCCCTTAAACTTAAGGGGAAGATATATAAAACACCTGCTGTCTTGTATGGATCAGAATGTTGGGCCACAAAAGGGAAGAATGAAAGGCAATTGCATGCAGCTGAGATGAGAATGCTAAGAGGGATGCGTGGTGTGACATGAATGGACAGAATTTGAAATGAATACATAAGAGGACGTCTGAAAGTGACACCGGTGACTGAAAACTTTTGCAGAAATCTGTTGTCATGGTATGAGAATGTGATGCAGAGAAATGAGGAAAATGCCGTGAGGAAAGTCTTGAGTTTGAATGGGCTATAAGAGTAGGGAAAGACCAAAGAAACGATGGATGGACTGTGTGAAAGATGATATGGCTAGAAAGGGGTGACTACCGAGATGACAACTAATAGAGAAGTATGGAAGAAAGGGACATGTTGCGCCGACCACAAATAAATTGGGATAAGGGCAGGAGAATGATGACTTTCTTCACGCACCTATAGCCTCGACTTCTATCCAAGATGTTTTTAGTGATACAAATCCAGATACAGATACAGACTCCAGTGCTTAAAAAAAATGGGCTCTATTACAATATTTTCTTTTCCATTGTCTGTGACAATAAATTGCACCTCACATAGAAGTACATATTTTCATTCAATAATACCACACAGAGAAAAGGCGACTAACAAAAGATATTTACAAGGCAGATGTGAGTGGAAACGCCGGGAGGGGACGCCCCAGGAACACATATAGTGACCTCATTGGTGATGTTCTTCAGAAAGGTCACATGCGTAGTACTCGCAACTGGCGTGCGTGTATGATCGCAGATGTATGTACGTAAACGAAGCAAAATGAGTATGTAAGGAGTGTAGCAGGTGGCGTTCTATAGTTTCTGCCTACCCCCATGGGAAGAAGGCGTGAATTTATGTTTATGTTCAGGGTAATCTGAAGATTTTGGAAAAGTTAATGTGAATTTTACATCTAATTTCAAAGTTATATCATCGTGTGCATGTCATACTATACTCCTGTTGTGAGTCGTGAGATCCTCATAATCACTATCACTGTCCCCTCCCCCCACACCCCCACCCCGCGGGTGCATGGGGCCCGGTGGCGCGAGGGGGTTCAACTGTACGTAGGTACAAGTGGGGTGGTTATAAATAGATGTCCTCCGTCAGTGCCAAGGTCGGTGCGGATCGATAAGAGCGGGCGGGGACCAATGCGGGGGCCGGGGCACTGGGGTCCGTCGCACTCTACTGCAACAGATAGATTATAGAGACAGCCCGTTTAGTGTACTTTAGCTATTTTCATAGTGTAATGTCGTACGGTATTCTGTTGTGGGGAAATGCCGCGGACATTCAGACTATTTTTGTTTTGCAGAAAAGAGCTGTTCGATCAATTTATAAATTAAGTCCGAAACACTCTCTCAGAGAGAAATTTAAGGAGGTTAATGTAATGACTGTCCACTCTCAGAATATTTTTGAAAATCTTTTATATGCCCATAAAATATAAAATTGTTTAAAAAATACAGTGATATTCATAATATAAATACTAGGAACAAACACAAAGGAGAAGGGAAAGACTCCATAGCTTTCTGGGCCCAGGTGCTAACTCAAACAAACTAGCCTTATTAGTAAGAGGATATAATAACAAGGCCTCACTGAAAATTTGGTGAAATTTGGCTATCCAGGAACCAAGTTATATGATGTATAGTAAAAGTGAGGTTACATTAATAACATTGTAGTTTTTTGGTGTTATTTACGAAATATTTTTGAACGGCTTCGCTTGTGTAATGGTTTTATGCATAGAATTCAAGAAGAGAGTCTCCAAGTGTGACGTGTCGAAGAACTGATACGTTTGGCACGCCCTGGACAGTCGCTACAGTCGAAGACAAGTCTCTACATCCAATATCCTGAACTTAGAAGCAGTAGGTACCTTTTAAAAAAGGGAGAAGAGGAAGTAAAATAAAACACCAATATATGTATAAAATATTCATTGTTCATCTTCAATAATTATGAGAATGTCATCTCTAAGTTTTGTGCAGGAGGTACAATATGTTCTTGTTATCTTACCCAAAATATTAGGCACATTACATGGGCACAGCAGCCTGCAGTCCTTCTACCTACAATACAATTACAATAACAGCCTAACATTGAATGAATCACGAGCAGGCTCATTGCGAAGAAGGTGGTTGCGGCAGCGAACACAGACACTGGAATGGCCAACTTGGGTTGGTGCTTTAATCGGACGTCTCCGAAGAACCACATCTTGGGCCAAGTTCCAACATGCTGGGCATACATAGTTCTCACTGTTTACCTGAAATAAGATAACTATTTAAATCATGTTCAACCAACCATAAACAAGCTTCATTACATGTACCTAATCCTAATGCATGTTCAACCAATTCGCTACGTCCCGGCCAAGACAGAAATGGTCCCAACAACTGCCTGACGAATAACTGATAAAATCACCTCAACGTCCAGAAGGCTAATTCACGTAATTTCATGACGCGCCGATCAAGTTGCAGTGCATGCAGTTAAGTTTAAGTTTGAGTGATAAACGGTATTCTTGTAATATTTGAACTGCGCGTAAGCTGCGCGTGAACTGCGCGTCAACTGCACGACACCCAAACTCTACCAAAGTTACGTACGTGTGGCCACATGAGAGAAAAAATATTACGTACCAAATAATCGAATACAATCGATTACATTTCAATGAATAAAACGTTATTATAATATTAAAATATTACCCCAGTACTGATTTTAGTGCTTTTTCTTACCATATAAACAAACAAAGCTGTTTTGATTCACAATCAAAAATATATTTTGCTAAAATTTGGCTGAATGATGGTGATCATTGCCGCAAAAAAACTAAAACTTACAAAATAAGTTGGGAGTAGTCGGGAGCGCGAAAGTTGAAATTTGAGAATCAGTGCAATTACATAACTTGTACCTTCTTAAACGATTTAAACTTTGATGGCAAGCATGTATTCTATGTATTATAATAAAATTATATTTAAGGATGTAGGTACAGTGAAGTTTACGAAGAAGTAGCAGTTTAAATTCCTTTCATTTAAGTTTCATCCTGATTCTTCAGTAGGTATGACTTCACGGAAACGCGTTTCAGTGCGGCAAATACAACTGCTGGTAGAATATTTGGAGGGCCACAGGGACCTTGCCCGTGGCAGACTGAAATCTAGATAGGGGAGTGCCCTCACATCACGTGTTGGGTCAGAGTGCGCCAACATATTAAATGCCGAGGCAGATGGGGATCAAAGAACTTCCAAACAGTGGAGCAAGGTCTGTTAGATTCTATCGATATTGTACCTATGTGCATCGGTACATTATACTTAGCTAAATAACTAGATTTGTAATATTTTTAGTGGTATACCGACTATAAGTGCCGCTTGCTCAACCGAATCAAGCAGATTCGGCATAATCAACGGGGTACAGGTGTACCCACTTCTTTATCCCTTTAGAAGAAAGAATCGCTGCTCTGCTTGGTGGGGAGGAGTGGCACGCCCCAAAGGTGCAAATAAATCCCTTGTCGGTAAGTTATGGAATCCTTTTTTATCTTTATTGTATTTATTATGCTCGGTCATAGTGACAGTGGTATTTTATTTTTGCTTTGCTAGCCTGCATCCTAAGCAGTTTCTCCGTTGCCTGCACATGCCATTTCTCCATTGCCTGCACTTCCCACATTTTCCTCATTACCTAATATGTAAGTTTAAATTTTAGTCAAGTACTTACCTATCATTCTAGCTGTGCATTAACTATTAGAAATAGGCAGTTCTGTGAGATGTCGAGCCAACACGATAGGAGAAGCTATGCGTAACATTCATTTTAATTTTGATAACGTATTTAGTTACTAACCAACTAGTCATGTTATTTTTTTTAGATATGAAGATATTATTATTGAAGTTGATGTTACACCCGCAACAACACAAAACATCACACGTTATACTGAAAGGTAATTATATTTACTTGTCATATTTAGGAAATAAATAAAAGTCTTAAAAACATAACATAATATATTTTTATTTTGTTACAGTGAGCAAGAGACTACTGCAGCCAGACAGCGTCGAATATGTAAGAATTCGAATTTGAATACTAATAGAAACTAAACTGCAGGCATTTTCTTTTTAGGCAAGCCGGCGGAGGCGGCTAGCTTCTTCAGATGATGAATAAAATAAGCCGATTCTACATTACCTATGTGAGAACAATGTAAAAAAAGATGTGTATGTTAAAAAATAATTACAATATTATCATCATTTTAAATACAAAATAAATAATTTAATTGAATTCCGACTCCTTATTCCCTATGTAGCCACAGGCGATTAATAAGAGCCTGTTGGACCGCCCGACTTTCCAACAAGTCTCTGTATGGCCGCCTATTGCCTTGAGCAAGAAAACTCAGGCTCTCCGCTCGCACATCCTCTTCAAATGCTCTACGCCGTACACGCATTCTCTCTTCTTGCTCCGCTCTTGATGTGTCAGTTGGGGCACTGGTAATCGTGCCTTGTTAGCTATATTGTGCAATACAGCACAGGCATTCACGATTTGGCCTGCAAAAACAGGATCATAGTCAATAGTGAAGCATGCGTGCAGCTAACAAACACCTGAAACAATACATAATACAATAATCAAAAGTTGGGCCTCAGTATATTCACTTGGTTTGAATTCTCAGGTAAAGTAAATAAGAGTATAATTATAAAGAGGAAACTTAGAGAATACTAGTTGTACTCAAGTACATACCTAAATCGAGCTTTCACGACACCAATGCATCTCTCTACTGTGTTGCAGGCTGAGACCTGGAGCTCATAATAATGGTCTTCAGGGGAACCTGGTCTTGCATTCAACACTGGGGTCATCAATGTCTTTCTCAATGCATAACCGCTGTCACCTGGAATAATAATATTAAATAACTATTCATAATATATAATATAAACAATTTTATTTTCAATATGTATTAATACGGAAGGACATTCACCAAGCAAACATACTTCCTCTTCATCATATTTTTGGTTAAGATAGGGCTGTAATGGGTGATCGTGCCATACAGATGAATCATGGGTTGCCCCAGGCTTACTGGGGTCAATACATAATATATTAAGATCTGCATCACATATCTAAAACAATATTTTTTTAAATGTACAGCCCATTACTAAGTATTTTTTTGTTTTTTAAATATAGTAGATTATGATTGATTACATACAATCATCACATTGAGAGAATGATATCCTTTTCTATTGAAGTATCATTCTTCATGTTGGCTGGGTCTTATAATGGCAACATCGGTGCCATCAATACAGCCAATTACCCTGGCATCTTGAACTTTGTATAAAAACTGAAAAACATACAGATATTTTGCTCATAGATTAAAATAATTATACAAACAATAACTCTTAAGTAAGATGATATATAAATTTTGCCATCTTATAATTTAGTCACTTCTCTTGTCATGGGAAACTTAACATAATTGCTAAATAAGTTTCTCACGTTGAGGGCTTTCATGACTTGCCAGATCGCTCTCGACACAATAGGTTGTGATACTCCATGGCACCTGCTTTGACCCACCAGAGTCTGATAAGACCCGCTCACCAAGAAACCTAGTGTTATGAGAACCTGAAAGTCACCCAATTATTTATAGAATATCTACTGTCAAATCTAATGTATTTTGCATGAATACTACTGTGCCCCATGGTTTCACCTGGGCTTGGCTCCTAAGAGTCATAGCATGTTAAATAGCCTTTAACCTTACTAAAGAATTGGGCTATCACAATATTATAACCCAATTCTTGAAGAATTTTGAATTCACTGGTAGTTCCAAAGATTAGCGAGTTCTAACAAACTATTCAGCTTCGTTAAATTATTATAGATATACAGATTTGACTAACCTTTGCCTGTACACTAAACCATCTTTCCTTCGGAATGTATGTTGCTATTGTGTTTATTATTTGCCGAGTCAAGGTTTTGCTCAGACGATAGGTTTTCTGGGTCCGAAATACGAAATGGATCCACAGAAAACCTGTCTTTTTAAAGCTTGTCGACGTTCTCGGTCGTCTATTTCGGCAGCGATGGATAAAATCCTCAAACCCAGTTGGAAACTCATGTTCACTAAAAAGGTTAAAAAATCATTTAGAATTTAATTGAAAACGACTTGTAGTTAATATGTCTTACTATATAAACATACAATATTTAATTTTAAACACTTATATTCACAGAAAATACAATTTGATGCCAAAAAAAGTAAATATTGAGGAACTTATGTTGTGCGTAACCGAAACTGCACGATGATCAAATTGAAACTTCAAAGCTGTCATTTTGAGACGTCAAACGAATAGTAGAATACCGATCAAGTTGCGTTCAGAATCACACACTAATGACCCGCAGTAGTAGAATGCCGTTATTGCGCTCGCGTGACGCGCACTTGACGCGAGCGTAGCTGACAGCGGTAGAGAATACCAAAAGCATTGTTTTGATCGAAACTTAACTGCAACTGCACTGCAACTAAACTTCTTTAATTATGTGAATTAGCCCTCAGGACTGTTCTGCTAATAGAGTTACTGCGACCAGTCGCAATGGTACAATTCACACAGCGATCCATGTCGTCAATATCCGATCGATAGGCGTAATCAGTTGTCCAAAATGGAGAGCCAGGTAATTCAAAGTAGCAAGATCCGTCGAATAGTCCTTTATAATATGTAAAGCAGAGGTCGTGGAGTTATACAATTAAACATGGAAAATACGTGCGCCCACAGAACGAAAGAAAACAAACGCTTGCCGGTTATTTCTGCCTGTCATCTGTCAGTCAAAAGTACTCTGTGCTGTCAGTCAATGACCAGTGTTGCCAACTTAAGAAAATTTAAAGGAACTCGATTCCCTATGAATCGATTTCACGAAATGATTGATAAGCACTTGTCACTCGATTTTCATACATATTATGAGATTTTACCGATTATTGATATCGATTACTAAGAATTCAGGCATTTATTTAATCGATTATTTAGTTTCATAACTTAATTTAACTTTTCTCGCTTCCTAGATAGAACCATGGTACTGTATTTTGTGATTTCCTTTAGAAAAATATAATATAAATTTTTTTTTAAACATTTCAACTAGTTAACTGCTGGGCCCAGGATTTCCCATCTCCTTTGTTGTACCTACAACAAGGCTCAAGAAAATAGGTGGCTCGTTCAGATGTCAATGTATGTATAAGTTTTTATAATAAACTTCCAAGCCACGTTCAAGATCTCAGCCTTAATAAATTCAAATCATTTATTAAAAGTAAGTTGTGCCAGAAAGCCTTTTATACCGTTAAAGATTATATTGAGGACAAAACGGCTTGGGATTGAGCTGCTCCAATTTATTGCATACTGAAACTTTTATTTAATTTATATACACTTTGACATATTCAAAACACAATGACATATTTACTTTGTGGAGCTTAATATATTGTGTGGAATGGTAGTTTTAATCTTGGTCTGGCAGTTTGAGTCATTTAAGCGGCCTACCCAAATGTCCTTTCTTTGGTATTGTTCGTCGAAACTGAGTTGAGCTGCACGATTACTGACAAATGCGTGCACTGACTGGACAAGTCCACTCAATCTGTGTGGTTCTTTCCTTAAAAGACCATTTCAGACACCAATCTACACGGTCTTCACATGATCTGACCAAGATTATGTCTGGACTTTAAAAGAGACTGTGACCTCTGAGTTTGTTTCGGCCTTTCTTCTCAGAGTAGTCAGATAGGAAACGCCGAGCTCATCTAGTTTTTTTTTCTAAATATGATTGACGTGTAAAAGTGTTTGTACAAACCTACTTACAGAAAATAAAATCATTTCATCATTTCATTTCATCTCATTTCAGATAGGTTTATAGAATTAGGTATAGGTTTGTTAGAATTAGGTAACTACAGTATACATTGTTATAGATCTCAAAATTAATCAATACTTTGAAGACAGAATAGATAATGGAACTATTCGAGTTCGCTATAAAGAAAATGCTAATAATTGGGAACATGAAACTAAAGAAATTGCACCTAATTAAAAGTGTCCTGAGAAAAATAGCCCTGTAATGCAGCAGAGTTATTATTATATAATAGCTCTGCTGCATTACAGGGCTATTTTTTCTATCATATTTGTAGCAGAAATAAATTGTTGAATTGAAACGTTTTAGGCAACGGTTTGATAATTGGACGATAATTGAGAGTGAAATTCAAGGACGCGTCACGTTTAGGGACATTTCGTTACATGAGAGAGAAGATAGATTATAATTATAACTCTTTCTGCCTCTCACACGAAATCTATCATAATCTTTATTTTTGAAGCTGAGTCTATCACGTCTGGTGCTGCACGCGCAGTTTTTAAGCCACAAACTTCTCATTGAACTAAGCACCGCAAGTCTACATGAAGTATTCCTCCGCATCGCTGTCATCCGGAAACGTGCCCAGAAGACTGGCAGCATTGCCGCGTTGAATGGCAATGCTAATTATTTGGCCAAAGTTTGAGCCAGCCCTCTGGTCACGTGAAGTGTCGATCAGTCGGCGAGAAATTCTCTTAAAAAGGAGACGCGCACTCGGGCCCCATGACCCGAGCGTTTCGACCCCAAACAGCTCAAAACTGTAGTTACCCATAAGGTTAATATTTGCGCCGCTTGAGAGTCTCAGCAGCTGCAGCAGCGGCGCCAGTACAGCCAGCCGTGCTTGGAACATGAGATGGCGCAAGGATGTCGACACAGGTTGCGTCCCACACCAGAGGCCTACCCACCTTCCAAGGCAACAACATCATACCATCTGGTCTCTTCCTATCGTCACGTACCAATCCATTTGGTTGTAATACCGCTGGTACGCCGGCGGTGACATGGGCTCGACGAATAATATCGTTGAGCTGCCGGGCCGTGCAATGCGACCTGCGCTCCTGAAGTAGGACAGGCCATGGCCATGGTGTCCAAGACTGTCGACGACTTCACCGCAGTGACACCGATGTAGAGCAACACAGGGTGCGCCCAAGCGGAGTCTAAAATAAAAAAAATACAATTAGATTCGCAAAAAATAAAAAAAATATTTTGGGTGTGCAGTAAGGTTGGGTGATGGCTACGACCTAAATGGATGATTGCAATCAACCCCTTTAGATGCGTAGAAGACGCACATTAGCCGCCAAATAAAAAATAAACATTTAATGACTATCTGGGAAAATCATGTCGCAAAGTCGCAGACCACACGATGATGGCTCAGCAGCGGAGAGGAGATGGAGACTGCTGCGTGGCGGCGTGTAATGTGACGATGATCCGCTGCGTGGCGGCGTGTGAAGTGACGATGGGCCGCTGCGTGATGGTGAGAGACGTGATGGTGTTCGGTCTAGGCGTGTAGACGGTTAAAGTCCAAAGCCGAACCCTAGATAAAAGAAAAAACCCATTGATAAAAGGTTATGGTTAAAAAAAAAAAAATTAAAAAACCCCCGACACTAACAAAATGTAATATTTTGAGCCAAGCGTCGTCTAGTTAGGGGACGGCTAAAGAAAACGTCAAACAGAAACTCAAACTCAAACTCAAAGCATTTATTTCAAATAAACCAATTACAGGCACTTTTGAATTGTCAAGGGTTCGGTCAGTCAGTCAGAAAGATGAAGCTAGTTGCCCATTCCAAAGCGTAGTAGGTACCTGTGGAGAAGAACGGGCAAGAAACTCCAAGGACACTGTTTTAAATCAACGTATTATGGTTACAAAATATTGTTTACATCATTCATTTTCAAATTATACATGTGAGAACAATGCAAAACGTAAAAGCGTCCGTAATAAAAAGATTACAACAAAAACAAAAGCAATTCAAAAATTAAAGTTAAAATAAGCCGTGGCAGCTAAGAGATGACCAGTCTCTACTGACGGCGCCCGTTCACGAACATGACGCGTGGATCAGCACCATTCAGCTCAACCACTTTGAAGGGAGCTAAATGATCCAACACACGCGTCACCATCAGCGAGACATTAGAATGAGCACGACATACTCCCAGCCACCAGGGCACACTCAAGTCAATGAAAGACGTATCCAGTAAATGGCAGCTTTACATAGTACTCACATAACAATGTGCTGTGCAGCTATACAATACTAAGAGATTGAATTTATACAATGAAAAGAGAGTTTTTAAAATCTTCAGCAGCTCCAACACTATTTTCAATACCTGATCAATTAGTTTTTACGACCTTGTGGAGAAGGACCAGCGTTGAGCCAAGCATTTTTATCAGCAATGTAATCCCCCAATTTATAATATGCTTGGCTGCATAGTGTGCGTTTTATACTAGATTTAAATTTTGTTTCATTCAGTTGAAGTATGTGGGGAGGTATTTTATTGTAACATTTTAAACAGTACCCCATGAAACATGAGTCTACTTTAGCCAGCCTGAAATCTGGTTGAACTAATTGGTCCCTATTTCTAGTGATACAATTGTGTCTTTCACCTCTTTTACTAAAAAGATGTAGATTTTTCCTTACGTACATGATGTTTTCATAGATATATTGACAAGGTACCGTCATCATCATCTGCCTAGCCTTTTCCCAACTATGTTGGGGTCGGCTTCCAGTCTTAACGGATACAGCTGAATACCAGTATGGAGCGATTGCCTATCTAACCTCCACAACCCAGTTACTGGGTAACACGATACTCCTTGGTAAGACTGGTTGTCAGACTTTCAAGCTTCTGACGACCCGTAACGGCTGTCAAAGATCTACAAATGACAGCCGGGACCAACGGCTTAACGTGCTTTCCGAGGCATGGAGGGGTCTTGGTATGTAAAGATGGTCACCCATCCACGGACCAACCGCAGAAAGCGTAGCTTAACATGATCGATCGACCCGTGCGGCTGTTATTACTTAGCCTCTATTGACAAGGTACCGTCATGATGTTAATTTCTTTAAACAGTTTCCTCAGAGAGTCGCACCTGCGGAGGCCATATATGGACAGATGAGGCTTATACCTAGCAATAATGAATGTATGCTATTGTAGAAAGAATAGGTGCTATTAATTTCCTATTTTCATTAGCCGTCCCCCTACTCGACGACGCTTGGCTCAAAATATTACCTTTTATATTAAACTGAAAGAGCCCAATACGTATTATATTTTTACTTTTTAGGGGTTTTTTAAATTTTAAATTTAATGTTTATTACCTACTTTTTAAACTTTATATAATATGTATATTACTTGTAGGTCAGACACGCTGCCATCGATACGTATCTCGCCGAAATCTGCGCCCCTGTAGGTATTTGTCCCAAAGTAGTACTTACTAGTTTACCCTCATTTATCTGTCCTTCTCCATCATCAGACCCTGATCACCATCTAGCTATAACCTATTTATTGAGACCAGTACAATGAGCCCTAACACTCTACCTGCGCTGTAAGTTGGTGAACGAGTTAAATATTAACTAGAAAAGAGCTGATAATCTTCAAACGACTGAATTGATTTTCTTGAACGATAGCTTAGAACACTCTCGATTAAGTCACCTTTCAAACAAAAACAAACAAAATCAAAATCGGTCCATGCATTCGGGAGCTACGATGCTACAGACAGACAGAGACACACACACAGACAGACAGACAGACACGACAAACTTATAACACCACGTCGTTTTTGCGTCGGGGATTAAAAAATGGTTGAGCTGTATGGCGCTAGGAGGCGAAACGCCCCGGCGTTTCGCCTCCTAGCGCCACTCCCATACTCTCACTCTCACTCCCCTCCCACAGCGGACGGAGCTCCGGCGAGATTTCATGGCGACATGGAGAGTACGGTTGTCGCAACCCAGTGCTGGGCACGCCACAATTGCGGCGATAAGTCCCCTCTTTAAGGAGTGGCTAGAGAGGCGCTACGGCGTCCTCACTTTCCGCCTAACGCAGGTCCTCACCAGACACGGCAGCTTCGGGAGGTTCCTGTGTAGGATACGGCGGGAGGAAACGCCCGGGTGTCACCACTGTGTGGACCGCCCGGATGACACGGTGGAGCATACGGTGGAGGTCTGCCCGTCTTGGGCAGAGCACCGCCGTGTCCTCGTGGAGGCGATCGGCGGCAGAGATCTCTCGCGTCCGGCCCTGGTTCAGGCCATGGTACGGAGCGAGAGGGCATGGGCAGCCGTCACTTCCTTCTGCGAAGCAGTAATGCTCGCGAAGGAGGAGGCGGGACAGTTGAGGGCAAGGCAGATTTCACGCCCTCTTGCCCCTAGCAGCCGCAGAAGACGCCCAGGACGTCGGGAATCCCGGGCGGATTTCCGGCCACCGTAGGCGTGGGCTTGCGGACGGTGAGCAATGGGTAGCTCACCGTCCGGTAAAAACCAGGCCCGGGTCGAAAGCGCGTTGTATTCCACGCGCGCCTCAAAGAGATGTCGTCAGCACAAGCGTAAGGGTCCACTAGGGCCGATGCCTGCCGGGGTCACGGCAAGGTACTGAAGGGTTACCGAGGCCCCTGGCAACACAGGCAACGGAAGGAATACGGCTGGGTTTTAGTCAGTAAGAATCTGACACACCCTCCCGCTCCACCCAGAGTGGGAAAAGTTATTTGATGATTTCCCACCCAAAAAACTTTTTTTATATTTTAATCTTATATTTAGAATTGTTTTTAATTAATTATTTTTTTACATTGTTCTCACTTAAAGATTTAAGACCCAGGATTTTGTAATATCTTGATTTTAAATAGTGTCTTCCATCATTATAATGCTTGTTTTTCTCTTTTCAGTTAGGTATGTGTTTTTGCAGTCGGGTTTTTTGTTTTTTAAATAATTCGTTTTATTTCAAGCTTTTTAGTTTGATTAATATATATAGAATTGACTCATTACTAGCTTTTATTTCATATCAATATTGTTGTAATTTATTTTAAAAAATCGTTTCGCTCACTCTTTTTTTGTATTTGCAGATGCAATATATAAAAATTATATAGCCTATGTCACTTCCACAATGAATACGAATCTAACGACACCTCATATGTTAAAATCCATCAAGCCGTTTAGGCTACAGAGCGTGCCAAAGAAATATACATACATACATACATACATACTCTCGAAAAACACTACCCTCCTTCTGGGGCAGTCGGGTAAAAAGATCGCGATCATAAGTTTTCGGAAATGATCTTTTAAACGGGACGGAGAGTGTTGAACTTTGTAGGCGAAGATACGAAATCCACGCGGATGAAGTCGCGGGTGAAGTGCTAGTTTTTATATTTCAGAGCTGGTACCATCATAAAAGTTGTAAATTTTCATGAGTACGTGATATGAACACGCCTTGTCAGTACGAATATTTCTGTATTTATATTCTTGCATACATACAAACTTGGTATATAGCAATATTTAACGAACTGTTTAATTATGTACTCAATATAATATCAGTATAGACTTCTTGAAGACAACCTTTAGATTTCGAGGCTCGAAGAGAACTAACTTAACAACTACGTGGCACACCGATTATACTATGTTTCCATTCGGTTGTATAAAAAAACCAGTTCTTTTACGGTAACTGTCACATTAGATAACCTGATACAAAAATCATTTGAAGCAAATCACATACTTTCGATTTTATATAAAGTATTTAAAATCACTGCAAATCTTATTAATATTTGGAAATCATGACAGTACTACACTCCCGTAATGAGTAGTGCGGCGTGACCTCTGCAGTTTCAACCTATCAATATTTTTTTCTAGTTATTATAACTGGCCATCAATGTTTCAAGGTCGTCAATTTTTGTAAAAAAATCTTCAGTCGCACAAAAATGGGAAAAAAAGCAAAAATACATTTTGGACTTATTAACCCTTTTCAGGGTTCTGTCCATATATTAGACACCATGCGTTTCGTTAATTTTCTTTCAAAATATTTGACAAGCTGCTTTGCTATTGTGTAGGTACAAAAAATCCAAAATCCAGTGTATGCGATGCAATATACCACTATGCATTGTTCCTTGCTTTGCATCTTTTCATTTACCCTAGGTGGCTGCTGTCCATATTTTGGACACCATGTTTTTTTTTAAGATATTCAATTTTTTTTTTTCACATTTTGTTAATATAAACTCATTTAACGATATCCATGTGTTTTTATTTTTATACCTTTGCCCATTTCCTCTGCACGTTAAAGGGTTAAATTAAGCCAAGTGCGTTTTACCTTGTCTTGATTCCTAATCAAGTTTCAGGTTATTATGTTCTGTTATCTGCAGTCAACCAAGTTGACTTTTGTACAAATGGTGTAAGATATTTTTCGAATTTGGAGTAGAATCAGCTGAAAAGGGCCGCTTCCGGCTTTTTCCGGGTACCGGACTATTCACCAGGCTTGGGTGATTCTGGTTTGCTTTTGAACTTGGCGGAGTTCGGACTGTCTTGGCTCGGTGAGTGCAATTATTGACAGTTGTAACTTGGAATGTTGTTATGTCTCAGGTGATTTTAATTCGCACCCAACGGAACTATTTTATACGAAACTCTCAAGTTTTTGTGTTGAACAACAGTGGACTTGCATTGACACTGAGTTGTTAGGTTTTAGTTCGGATACCCACACTTTTATTAGTGATGCTCATGGATCGCAAAGGTGGCTTGATCATTGTTAGGTCACGAAGGCGGCTGTGCCTACTGTTTTGCAGTCTCTTGTAAAATATGACGTGCAGTGGTCTGACCACTTTCCTTTGGTGATTGATTATGTGTGACCTTAGTTTTGTTCAGATCCAAGAACCAAATGTAAGCATTGAAGTGAATAGGGTGACCTGGGGAGATAGAAGTCAAAGACCCTCGCCACTTTAATGTAATTGATGCAATGTATGATGAAATTGTTAGTGCAATCTGCGAGTCGGCTGCTGAGACGGTGACGTTTGGGGGAAGTCCTAGAAAGCGAGGAACAGTCGTGGGCAACAAGTGAGCGGCGCGCATAGGGAGGCCAGACATAAATTTTTATGCTGGCTAGACCACGGCATGCCTAAGTTGGGACGTATTTTTGATGAAATGCGTGAAGCTAGAAGGATATTTCAGTCTCGATTGAAGTGGTGTCAAGATCATGAGACTCAGATTAAAATGGATATTATAGCTTCACAGCATTCAAAGAACGATTTTAGATCTTATTGGAAGGGTACAAATAGATTGAAGGGCAAGCCTGGCTTCCCTGTGTGCGTCGATGGCGTGAGTGATGCTAGTCAAATAGCCAACCTTTTTGTAGACCATTTTAGTGTGCAGTCACCATTAGGCCCGTCGAGGTCGACGCTCAATGTTGAGCCAGGGAAAAACCTGGGAGTTGAAATAACTGCTATAATGATCTTTAACAGAATTAACACAATGCGTCGGGGAAAGTCTCCGGGTCATGATGGTCTCAGCATTGAGCATCTTCGATTTGCTTTGCTTTGAGCATCCGCATTTGCCAAGAGTGTTGGCTATGCTTTTTACTTTTGTCTGGGTCATGCTTATATGCCGAGTGATATGATCAAAACAACAGTGGTGCCTATTGTCAAAAATAAGACTGGTGACATGGGCGGAACAATTACAGGCTAATATCTCTTGCCACAATCATGTCAAAGGTGTTTGACAGTGTGCTTAGCGCTCAACTTAGCAGTCATATTCGTATTCACGATAACCAACTTGGTTTCCGTTCTGGAGTAACTGACAGCGCTATATTGAGTGTTAAGCACACTGTGAAATACTATACGGATCGCTGCACGCTAGTTTACGCCTGTTTCCTTGATCTAACCAAGGCTTTTGACTTGGTTTCTTACGACATTTTATGGAGGAAGATGGAAGAGGTAAATTTGCCGCCAGAGGTGACAAATACTCTAAAATACTGGTATGGAAGCCAGGTCAATAGTGTGAGGTGGGCTGGTGCCCTGTCTAGACCGTATGGGTTGGAGTGCGGGGTGAGGCAGGGGGGGTTATGCTCGTCTACGCTATTCAACCTATACGTGAATGACCTGATTGGCGCGCTTAGCAGCATGCGTGTCGGGTGTCATATTGATGGCGTGTGTGTTAATAACGTAAGCTACGCCGACGACATGGTGCTGCTGAGCGCGACAATTTGCGGGCTTAGGACGCTCGTGGCCACTTGCGAGCAGTATGCCAGACATGTAGTCTGGCATATAATGTTAAGAAGAGTGTGGCCATGGTCTTTGGGGCCAGAGGTGAGTACCCATAATACTTACCTTCAGTGAAGTTGAGCGGTAGGCCCCTTATGAAGGTAGACCAATTTAAATATCTGGGTCACTTATTGACCGCTGGCCTCAAAGATGATGAGGATATTGACAGGGAGCGGAGGGCGCTGTGTGTAAGAGCTAACATGATTGCCCGCAGATTCAGACGTGCCTCTAAAGAGGTTAAGCGCACTATATTTAGTGCTTACTGCACGTCTTTTTACTCATGCAGTCTGTGGGCTCATTATACTCAGAAATCATACAGCGCCCTTCGCGTTCAATACAATAACGCATTCAGGGTGCTGATGGGGTTGCCCCGATACTGCAGCGCGTTAGGGATGTTTGCTGAAGCTCGCATTGACTGCTTCTACACTGTGATGCGGAAGCGATGCGCATCCCTAGTTAGTAGGGTGCGGGGCAGCACCAACAGCATCCTGTCTATGGTAGCAAGCAGGCTAGATTGTGCGTTTGTGAACCACTGCTGCAGGGTAGGGCTGGGCCTGGCACCTTGCAGCAGTGATGTCACATTTTGTTTGTGTTAATGTTTTACTAACATAGTTTGTAAGTTTTTGTTACTAACACGTTGAGTCTTGTTACTTGATTAAATGAATTATTATTATTATTATTATATTTTACCAGCCGAATAGAATCCTTGAAGTTCGAGACCGGCAAGTAATTTTTGGTGCGCGACACATGACCATCGTATCACTTGCGGTTCTGTCGAGGCGGGCTACGCTTTGAGATTGCAGTTCGTCAGGATCGACTTGTTATTAAAAGCATCGCACTTGAGTAACATAGTTATTAGTATTTTCAGGGTTAACATTTTAATTCCAGTTGATCTTTAACCAGGACTGTTTCTATAGGGATAACTTAGTTTCAACTTTATAAGATAATATTCATTTGAAAGTTTACGAACAAAGTTTACGTAATGAACGTGACATTAGTTATATCATCAATCCAATAATTAAATTTCAATAAAATCAAAAAGCAATAAATAAAACTAAAAATAAAACACAATAATGCATTGGAAATAATACAAATTTGATATTAATATGCAACGCACTCAACAAAATACCGTATTCATAATGACTTCAAGCCTTATTCAAGTAAACCTGTCAATACTAAGTGAGAGCTTGCAACCAGCCTTACCGATATAACTCCTAGTTATTTGACTGTCGGATTCGCGAGCCAAAGGTCAGGGAAGCGATCGCAGACTAACAATATAAACTGAAATCGCACTATTATCGCGCGTGTCACAGGCTTTCCTTATGGCTCCGATATAGATATTTATTTGGAGCACTTCAGAAGCAAAAGGGCCTAAAGGATCTTACGAAAAAGAAGGCTGCAACCTGCACGCGCAGCGCCGCGGCGCCCTAGGTCCGCGCGTCTGCGCAAGTGCGTCACAGCCGTCGCGCTGACACCAAGTTGTCAGACAGTTTTATAGTTGTTTTTTTTGTGTGAATGTGAATGTGAAACTTGTAAATAATTATTTAAGTATTTGTGCATAGTTATTATTTATTTTAGGTAAGTCGTTTTACATCTATATTCAATGCCGGCTGTAGCGACGCCGGATATAGTGCCAGTCAACCTGCCACATCGCTTGATGTCCAGGTGAGATGTCCCCATTGCTCCCAGCCACGCTTCTTTAAAGGCGAACAGGGGCTACGAATACATAGTGTATTCGTAGCCCCCGTTCGCCTTTAAAGGTTCACAAACCTCATAGTGTAACTTTGTGCCCCCCAGCCACATCCCAACATCAACAAGTCCTGATCAAAGTTTGTGGAAAACGTTAACAAAATTCAAAAATTCTACCCCTGTATTAAAGAGAGTTCCCCGGGGCGCGAGACGGTCTGTTGCACTGAATCTGGCACAATGTCTCCGTCTTGCGACCCAGGAGAATTCACAAAGTGCCTGGGAGCAATTACTTACCTTCCCTTATAGGATTCTGCATGTCCAAAAAAATTTGGCAACCAAAAAAACATTGACCAACCATATTAAAGATAACTGTAACAATTCGACCCTTATTTTAGATCCAAAATTACCTGCTTCCAATAACCTTTCACGAAAAGGCTTATGCTCACATGTAGAATCCAAATTAAGTGAAGGTGACATCAGAGGAGCGGCCAGGCTCCTGTTCAGTAGTGATGTGGTGGCGCCCTACTCTCCAGAAACTCTTTCTGCCCTGGAGAGTAAACATCCAGCGCCTGCGGATGGCCTCACCTTCCCCGACCCCCCTCTCTCTCCCGATCCGGATTCAAATCCTCTTAATGTTACTGCCCCCAGCTGATTGTAGCCGTGAGCTCCTTCCGAAGTGGTTCCGCCGGCGGCCTCGACGGCCTGACTCCTCAGCATTTAAAAGATTTATTGAGTTCCGGCGCCGGGGAAGCTGGTGAGTCGCTTTTGAAGGAGCTTGCAGCTCTAATTAACCTGATGCTCAACGGCGGTGTGAATGATGCCGTCGTTGATGTCTTGTATGGGGCCAACTTATGTGCCCTGCGCAAGAGGGACGGCGGCATTCGTCCCATTGCCGTTGGGTGCACCTACAGGCGTACGGCAGCCAAAATATGCTGCAAATTGTACAGCGACACTCTAACTAACAAATTCCAGCTCCTACAGCTGGGCTTTGGATCCAAAGGGGGCTGCGAGGCTGCCGTACATGCCCTTTCCAGTTTTTTGAATGCCAATAAAGGTGAGGTCATCCTCTAGGTTGACGTCAAGAACGCCTTCAACTCTGTTAACAGGGACACATTGTTGGCTGAAGTAAAAAAGGAGTTACCACAAATTTATAGCTTTATGTGGTAGTGCTACAGGCACCCATCAAAATTATTATATAAAGACAACGTTTTGAAATCTGCAGTCGGATGCCAACAGGGTGATCCTCTCGGGCCAGTCATTTTCAGTTTGGCTATCCATCCCATAATACAACAACTAAATTCAAAATTTAATGTGTGGTATTTAGATGATGGAACACTAGGATGTGACGTAGACACCGTTCTAAAAGATCTTCAATTACTAAAGCAGCAGTTCCAATCCATTGGCCTTGACCTCAACTACTCCAAATGCGAAATTTACCTTTGTGACAATACCGACAGACAATCGACCATACAAAAATTCAATTCAATAGCCCCAGGTATCAAAGTTTTGGAAAAAAGTTCACTACACCTCCTAGGTTCTCCAATTTTAGAAGACAGTTTTTCGCCATTCGTCGAGGAAAAAATTAAACATTTTAACGATATTTCGGATAGACTTTCTAAAATTAATTTACACTCGGCATTCACTCTTATCAGATATTGCTGTTTCGGTCCAAATTTTATGTATTTTCTCCGCTCTTCCACTTTATGGAAGCAGCCACACCTTTTAGACAAAATTGATCATATTATTCGAAGTACTCTTACATCCATTTTAAATGTGGCATTGTACGACCGCGCGTGGCTGCAAGCCACACTACCCATTCGTTTTGGTGGGCTCGGCGTCCGCAAAATTTCTAGTGTAAGCCTACCGGCGTTCCTGTCCTCGGTCCACAGCACCGAAAAGTTAACCACAAAAATCTTAGCTCCTTCTCAGGTTGACTCTGAAGTGCCGTGTTTGACCGATGCGGTGAACGCCTGGAAAATGGCTTGCCCGGATACGGTTCAGCCCGAGAACCCATCTTCCCAGAGACAGTCGAATGAGCCGCTCTGCAGGTTGGTACGGAATAAACTCATTAATACGTCCACCAATACTGCTGAGCGTGCCCGCCTGCTGGCTGTGGGTGAATGGGAGTCGGGCCTTTGGCTTCAGGCGCTACCGTCACCCAACATAGGCACCATGCTGGGTGACACCACATTCCGGCTCGCTACATGTTTGCGTCTGGGCGCTCCTTGCGGGGCTCCACATCGCTGTCAATGCGGTGAAGGAGTCGACTGCCTCGGACATCATGGCCTATCCTGCAGTAAGAGTGCTGGTCGAATGGCACGGCACGCCAGCATTAACAACATCATCCGTCGGGCTCTTGTCACCACCGGGGTGCCAGCTGTTTTAGAACCCAATGGCTTGGCACGTGATGATGGGAAGAGGCCAGATGGATTTACCATAATGCCGTGGAAGTTGGGTAGGCCTTTGGTGTGGGATGCAACCTGTGTCGACACTCTCGCGCCTTCCCATCTTCCTAGCACGGCGGGCTGTGCTGGGGCGGCTGCTGCAGGAGCAGAAAACCTCAAACGGCACAAATATAACAACCTTATTGGGAGCTATATGTTTGAGCCGTTTGGGGTTGAAACACTAGGGCCTTGGGGTCCGAGTGCCCATCGAGTATTTCGGGATATCGCCAAAAGGTTGGTAGAGTCTTCACGTGACCAGAGGGCTGGCCTTTTTCTAGCCCAAAGAATCAGCATTGCCATCCAACGTGGCAATGCTGCCAGCCTTTTGGGCACTTTTCCCATTGACAGCGATGCGGACGAATTTTTTGGTGCCCAATGAGCTCTTCCGCCTTTTTGTTTGTGTATAGTTTTAGTTAAGATAGCATATCATTTTGTTATTTTTATTAATTAATTATATAATTATGAATAAAAAAAAAAGTTTACGTAATTATATAGGACACGAACCTAAAACCGATTTCAAACAATTCCTTGGTCCGGAAACCGAATGTGTAACAAAGAATTAACGTCCGAAGTACACAATACAATACACACAATACGCACAATAGAAGTTTTCTCGCAATCTCTTCTCATTCAGGCCAAATTACCTGTTCCGCTACTATTTTAATGATATTTAATTTTAGTTTATTATATTTCATTGAAGCAATTCTTTGAAATATTAATAAATTATTATACGTATTAAAGTGGTGAATTTTCATTTTTATTTCGCTGCGGTAGGTACATACCTCTGCGCCCCCGGACGTAAATATAAAACTTCTATTGCGTCTCGTTCAATATCCCGCATAGTGTTAAAGTGCTCCTCGTAACCTAGACAAACTGCATTGATAACAGTCGTTATGCTGTTTCTCACCGAGGCCGTGGCAAACGAATCAAAATATACCTAGTATACATACTTGTACATTACTGCGAGTTGTTTCGCGTCTAATTTTAATATGCCTAGCATGCCCACAGATGGCGCAAGTGTTGGCCACTGCGCCCACGCCGGTTTATTGCAAGATATTAATATCTTTTTGGGGCTGACGTTGAGAGGAAAATTGAGGAAACTGCTCGCTTTGTCTCTCTGTTCACATTTACAATATTACCTACTTATGCACTGTAAACTGGTTTAATTTCGGAGTGGCTCAAGTTAGATACCGTATGCATGATTTAGCAATTTTCAAAGATGACATGACTTACTGCCTCCCTTGCAAAACATTGAGCATAAATTACAATGTAGCTACACGTCTGTTTCCCGAGAATAGTTTTAAAAGGTGTATTAATATTAAAAATAATTAGTAGGACACATTTCACCTTTAGTTTAAGCCCGACATAAGGCGAGGCTGTTACCGCCAACCGGGTACATCCACACTCTATCGTGCTGCCACAACAGATAGTGCTACTGAGAATTTTCTAATAGAACAACCCAACAACACTTTCCCCGAACTGGGGGTCGAACCCCAAGTTTAGCCGTCGCGCTTGTAGTTGCGACCACCAGACTAACGAGGCAGTCGCGGTACCTATATGTTATATACACACATAAATGTATATCTGTTTCTTCCTGAACAGATCCTTACATCTACATTAATTAGATATAAGTAATTGATCGAATACCGACAGCCCCCGATGTGAAGTTTAAATATATGTAGGTATCTGTTGTCTGTGAGCTCGTGATGACGGATGGCATCTTCTCCGGCAGGCTGCCTCCCTCGTCGTAGTGAGCAGTTAGATTAATGGCGTCCGCCTAACTTACAGATAAATTTATGAGTTCATTGTTACCGAAGAATGGGAAACTGCGAAAGACGGGAAAAGGTATAAATATCGCACATAATATTTTAGTGGAATATTTTACAGGGCCCGTTGCATAGTTATAAGGAAGGACAGCAAGCGCAGGGCGAGTCAGTGACAGTTGATCGCAAGTCGCTTGATGCTTTGCATGATTCTGCTGGTGTGCGCGGTCCCTTAAAGCAGACATCCCACCAGCTCGACCTGCACTGTTCGTACGCACGCTGACGTAATTAAATGTTGTATTCCTCACAGCCGCTATGTGCTACCGAGTGCTGAGTGTCGTCGCTAGTCTCGGACGGCCGTGGCCCTGAACCTGTCATTTGTCACATTCGCCGCCATTTCGCCGAACTGCTATAAATAACGACCGTCCTTACGTATGAAGGAATGCGCGTACGTTGCGCGTGGCCTTGCGTTGTGGCTTGGGCCCTATTAGTAGTGGCAGCTGACGGACTGTAGTTGGTCATTATCAACGTTCGGACAACAGTACGGAAAGTTTTGGGTAAGTTTGGCTCGGTACCAGTCACAGAGTAGAGACATTACTGTAGAAAGTTTGTTCTATGCTACTGACCTAGGTACATCTAATTTCATCGTGGTTTTTCTAGTGGTTTATTTTTTTTACCCGGCCCACAGGTATGCTGTCCATGGCGGTTTTCATAAGATCATAGCAATGATGGATGGAAACCACTCATCGTCTGTGGTTGTTGTAGGTCTGTCCATAGAAATTAAGGTATATAGACCCAGAGTGGACCTTCTGCACTTATCCGCCGTGTGGTTCTACTGCAACATGTTATGATAATTTCTTAGTGCAAAAGAAATGTTGCACATTATTATAACATTTTGCAGTCGTTCTACTTATCAGTTATTTATACATTGTATTCGCTTTTAGAATAGAATAGAATATAATAGAATAGAATATCATTTATTTGCATAAAACATGATATGCAGGATGGTAAGGTAAATGCAATTGTAGAACATACATGTTTTGCTTCATAAATATAAGCGTGCAAATTTTACATACATAACAATTCAATACAACTACTATCATCATCGGATTTTATTCTCTAGGAATTTCCTGACACTGTAAAAGCTATTAGCAAACAGCCATTTGTGTAATTTTATAATCTTGTATTTAATGCTTTTAATTCATCTGGTATCTTATTATATACTCGGACACACATGGACATGCAGTTTTTGTTACATTTTGCAAGCCTGGGCAGAACATCTAACGCGAGCCTTTTTTTTTTTGAGGGTGGGAAATCATCAAATAACTTCTCCCGCTCTGGGCGAAGCGGGAGGGTGTGTCAGACTCTTACTGACTAAAACCCACCCGTATTCCTTCCTGTTGCCTGTGTTGCGGGGGCCTCGGTGACCCATGAGTACCTTCCCGCGACCCCGGCAGGCATCGGCCCTAGTGGACCCCTACCTATGCGCTGACGACATCTCTTTGAGGCGCGCGTGGAATACAACGCGCCATCGACCCGGGCCTGGTCCTTACCGGACGGTGGGCTACCCATTGCTCACCGTCCGCAAGCCCGCGCCTACGGTGGCCGGAAATCCGCCCGGGATTCCCGACGCCCTGGGCGTCTCCTGCGGCGGCTAGGGACGAGAGGGCGCGAAACTTGCCTTTCCCTCAACCGTCCCGCCTCCTCCTTCGCGAGCATTACTGCTTCGTAGAAGGAGGTGACGGCTGCCCATGCCTTCTCGCTCCGTACTATGGCCTGAACCAGGGCCGGACGCGAGAGGTCTCTGCCGCCGATCGCCTCCACGAGGACACGGCGGTGCTCTGCCCAAGCCGGGCAGACCTCCACCGTATGCTCCACCGTGTCCTCCGGGCGATCCACACAGTGGTGACACCCGGACGTTTCCTCCCGCCTTATCCGACACAGGAACCTCCCGAAACTGCCGTGTCCGGTGAGGACCTGCGTCAGGCGGAAAGTGAGGACGCCGTAGCGCCTCTCTAGCCACTCCTCAAAGAGGGGACTTATCGCCGCAATCGTGGCGTGCCCAGCACTGGGTTGCGACAACCGTACTTTCCATGACGCCATGAGATCCCGCCGGAGCTCCGTCCGCTGTGCCGCGATTTCACGCGGCAGCGGACTTACGCCCCGACGTTTCGCCTCCTCGCGCCACTCCCATACGTGCACGAGGACTTTTGCCTCAAGATCCCATGGCGGACAGGCCATGGACCACACGACACCCACGTAGAGCCTCCGGCAGGAGGCGTTTGGACCCCCTAGATTGGGCAGGAGCCGCTTCAATGCAGCGCCCGCCCGCTCCAGTTTGGGAGCCAAACGTCTGACGAGTCCCAGGTACTCGACGCCGATGGAAATCCCTCCTACCGTTATTTGGGACCCCAATGGTGGCGCGTTCCGAGGACCATGAAAACACATGGCCTCGGACTTGTGCAAGGCCACCTCGAGTCCCAATTGCCGGATTCTTGCGACGATTGTCGCAACCCCGCGTGCCGCTACTTCGGCCGCCGCCTGGTGCGACCTCCCCTGTGCCAGGACGAACGTGTCGTCAGCGAAGCACACCACGCTGATGCCGCTAGGGAGGTCGGCGCGCAGCACCCAGTCGTATCAGATGTCCCACAGATGCGGCCCCAGGACTGATCCCTGTGGGACACCGCACGACATCTCTTGCCGGTTCCACACTCCCTGGTGACCGGGGTAGATGACGGCCCTGTCCGTCAAATAGGCCTCGACCACACGACAGAGGTAGGTCGGCATCCGGTGGTACCGGAGTGCCTCCCTGATGCAACTCCAGGGCAGGGTATTGAAGGCATTGGCGATGTCTAGAGACACCGCCAAGACGACCCCACCCTGGGCAACAGCATTCCCCGTCGTCAGGGCTCGCACGCGCATGATGGCGTCCACCGTAGAGCGCCCTCTGCGGAAACCTAACTGGCTCTCCGCCAAATCCGGCCCCACCCGCAAAAGCTGGCCGACGAGGCGGTCTGCAATGACTCTTTCAAAGAGCTTGCCTACCTCGTCGAGCAGCACGATGGGCCGATAAGTGGACGGAGAGTTTGCAGGGCGCCCTGCCTTCTTTATGAGAACCAGTTTCCCCGTCTTCCAACGAAGCGGGAACTGGCCCCTCTCCAAGCATGCGCTTACGAGCCCCCTAAGTCGAGGCCCGAGAGCCTCCAAGGCCAGGACCCAGGCCTTCTCAGGTAAGCCGTCGGGTCCTGGGGCGGTATTTTTGGCATTAAGCCTGCGTACCGCCGCTCTCATTTCTCCCTCGGTCACCTCCGGAGCATCGTCGTCGTCGGCGGTGTGGTCCGCATCGGGCACCGCAGTAGGCGGAGCCATAGGCGGGGAGGAGTGTTCCCCTCGCGAAGGGAACAGAGTGCTGACCACGTCCTCCACAAGCTGGGGCCGGAGACTGTGCGTCAGCGGGTAAGCCCATGGGCGGAGTTTATCCCGCACCACCTTGTACGGGCGTCCCCACGGGTCCCTGTCCAGAGTCCCCAGCGACTCCTCGCGGGCCAAACCCTTGGTCCACAGGATCTCCGCTTGGAGAGCGGTCTTCGCTGCTCTGTACCCCTCGTACAGCTCCGCCTGAATGGCTTCCGTATCCAGAGGTTTGATACGGAGCCTACGGTGCCTGGTATACCGGCGTCGCGCAGCCACGCACGCAGTGCGCAGAGCCGTCAGCTCCTGCGACCACCAGTACACCTGGCGGGAGGCACGTCCAGGCTGGACCCGGGGCATTGCCAGGTCACATATGTCGGACATGGCCTCCCGGAACCACTCCGCCTCGTCGTTGATATCTGCAGGCCTGTCCGGTGGTGACACCCAGGCCTGCACGATCGAGGCTTCCAGGAGGAGCTCCCGGTCGAGCTGCTTCAGCGCCCACCGCGGACCACCGAGGTCTGGGCGGAGACGTCGAACCGGATATACCGGTGATCGGAATAGGTCTCCACCCCCTCCATGACGCGCCAGTCAACTACACGCGGCGACAGAGCGGGGCTGGCGAACGAGATGTCCACCACTGATTCACCCCGCATCCGCACACACGTGGGGACAGAACCCCGGTTTAGGACGACCAGGCCTGTCTCCAGAGCCCAGTCCTCCACCATCCTGCCCCGTGTGTCCGTTAACCGGGAACCCCAAGCCAAATTCTTGGCATTGAAGTCCCTGAGGACGACCACGGGGAGGGAACCAAACCCGACGACGACGTCTCTCAACTCCGCAAAGGAGTTGTGGAACTCGGCAAGAGTTCGGTTCGGAGAGAAGTAGACCCCTACCACGTCAATCTCCCCGAACCGTGCTGCTACACAGCCCCGTCCTCTCTTGACGGCCTCGAGGGACGGGTTACCGGCGGCGGCTGACGAAATTAGGGTCACTGAGCCGCTCAGGTCCTCCACCCAGTCATCCCTGGGCGGGACAAAGTACGGCTCAGCGACCACGGGCGATGTTAATCGACCACTGCGCCATGCTCTGGAGCAACAGATCCTGAGCGGTGGCGCAGTGGTTGATGTTCGCCTGGAGGATGCGTAATGGGGCCATTATTGGCACTCCATGTCAGCCCCCTCTTGAGCCTCCTTCCCAGCCCCCTGAGAGGGGCCTGCCGCAGCGGCCACGGTGGCGACGGTGACGACGGCGGTAGTGGAGGCGGCAGCGGCGGTGGCAGTGGTGGCGGCTGCGGTGGTGACGGCGGTGGCGGAGGGCTTGCCTCTGGCCCTGGCTTTGGCGGGTGGGACGCAGGCCTTGCCCCCCATCCGGTGCTCGGCCGGCTTGCTAGCCGCCGCACATACGGCACAGTGCGGCGTGGCATTGCACGAGCATCTAATGCGAGCCTGTAGGGGTCGCGACGGTTTCGAGAACTAACATCGCTTGCTTTAGTGAACAGCTCCATGTGCCTCCGCACAAACATACAAATTTTTAATGTATAGAGAGACGGCAACGGTAACAAATCAAGCTTTTTAAATATCGGCCTACAAGATACGTCGGGTTTTTAGCCCATATATTGCTCTAATGCATTTTTTTTTTTGCGACAAATGCTCTATTTTGATTAGTGCTATTACCCCCACACAATTAAGTCATAACGTAGCACTGATTCAACATATGCATGATATGTTGTTATTGATGTTTTGATGTTTGTTATGTTTCTGATCTGTTTCAGTGCATATACAAACTTATTAACTCGTTTGGAAACTGTATCGACGTGTGCTTTCCAGTTGATGTCTTGATCCAAAGTTACGTCTAGAAATTTTTGTTTGTGTTACTTCGTGAATTTTATGTATATTCATTTTAATATTGTATTTTGCATTTGATTTATTAAATTGCATGTAAACGGAAATTTATAAATAAGTTATTTTTATATAGCCATTCAATCAGTCTTTCCATCACGTTATTAATTTCAGTCTCATGGTCATTAAAAGATTTGTATATTTGAAGTGTTTGCGAATGGTACGCGATTTAATTAACAAGCGTGTAAAAGTAGGAAGAGTTGTATTAGGTATTGCACAAAAGAGGATTTTAGTCCTTTGTATAATTATATAGAATCTGAATTGCATTTTAATATGAGGGTCCGGCTTTGGGCTAGGCGAACTTCGAGGTTTCGCTTCGATGATCCGTTTGTTATGGAGCATAGGTTTTGTTACTGTTTTTTGCAAAAGGTATTTGCTGATATCAAAGAACCGGTTGTGAATGTTATCCTGAGACCGCTTAATGGTTGTTATGGAAACTGGATTATGGAAGTGTGTATGTGGTGGAATGATTATTTGCGTACTGTGGGTTTAAGTTTATACGTTGAAGAGGTTATAAGAAGGTCGGAAGTATGCATATCCTGTTAAATGTGAGAGTGATATGATATTGTCATTTAAAGGTCCTATTAGATTTGTAGATTTGTGATATTGAGTTGGATGAAGGTATGGATGTTGCTTTAAAGAACCGTTTATTGTTTGTTAGTGCCGATCAGGCGTATTGGGAGACGATACGGGCATGTGGTACACACGCTCGTATCGCTTCCCAATACGCCGAAGATGGAGGAACATTCGCCGTCGTGGTCTCAGGAAACAATTAGTTTATCGTCGGAAGAAGAGACGTCCCAATCGTCGTTATCGACGTAAAGCTGTATTGCGTTCACCTCCTCTTGGGCGTACTATGAGTGTACCTGGTCTTATTATGAAGTATGTTTATAGTGGTGCTGCGATTCAACAAGAATCTTGGAAGTTTGGTCTTAGTAATAGTGATTTGGGTTACGCTAATATATTATAATTAAATATATATTATGATATGGGTAAGATTGAGGTTGTGAATAAGCATAATTATGAGTGATTTGCGTGTTGATCCTTTTTTGCGCAAGATTCTTTTGATATTTGTACTTATATTGTGGCTAACCATGGTTCATTTGGGACGCCTAATTTGACCGGTTCTTATAAAAATGTAAAGAGAACGTCTTTAAAGCGTGGTGCTAGTATTCGTTGGACTTATTATCCTAGATGTAAAAAGTGTATTGAGACTGCTCTTTTGAATACTAAATCCTAGAATAGAAGAGTTAGTTGTGGCTATGGGTACTCCTGACGTCGTTAATAATGCTCATGCTGGTAAGGCTTATATTGGATTTGATGCTTTGGGATTACCTAGTGCTACCGATCAGAATTATTATTATGAGTATTCTATAAGTTATAATCTAAGTTATAAGGTTCATTTTACTTTTATTTGATTTTTGATTTGGTTTCACTGATTCCTTCCTACAGTTTTAAAACCGTCTGCATTGTCCTAGTGGTTGAAATAAAACTTTCGATCTAACACTGCTTCAAACTTATTTTTTTCCTTTAAAACTTGTTTTAATTTTAATAAGATAATTCGTAATAGGTAATTGTACAAATGTTATGTGTTTTACTTCTTAGCGTGTCGATAGCAAATATCATTCAAGAGCTTAAATTTTGTTATGTTTCCTCGGCATCCAAACTCAGCACCGCTAATACCATTCGCTGACGCAGACCACAAAGTGGAACGTAAACATATTATGTACCCAAATCGTTTATCTAAGGAGAAGACACTTGCTGTTCCATAAGTAACAAACTACTTTGTAAGTGCACAGGAAGGTACGTAGTACGAGGGCGACACTGAAAGTTTTTAGAACTGGCCACTTCTAAACGATATAATGTAATAAAAATAACAGTTAAAATTTTGAAAATGGAACTCTTTGCCAATATTATTGTGTATGTATTTTATTCATTTGTCATTTGTTTACGATTTAGCGGCAAATTGAAAATTGTCTGTGTCACGTCAGCATGAATTTAACGCGAGAAAATTTTCGTACAATGATTTTTATGACTTTCGATGTAATTTAAGTCAACAAGAACGTTATGATAGACTTCGATTGGCCTTTCACGATGAAGCCCCATATTGTGCCACTGTTTACAACTGGTTTAATGAGTTTAAACGTGGTCGCACTAATCTCACCGATGATCTGCGTGAGGGATGGCCTTCTACGGCGACGACTGAAGATAACATCAGTGTTGTGCGGCGTATGATAGAGACTGCCAAAAGAGTGACTTATCATTAGATTCGGACAAGCTTAGGTATCGGTATGAGTCAAGTGCACAAAATCCTCCATGAACATTTAGCGGTCAGTAAGCTTTCCGTCTGGTGGATACCTCATAATTTGACAGAGGCCCAAAAACTTCGTCGTGGTGATTGGAGTCGTGAAATGGTTCAAATATTTAACATTTTGATGATTAAAAATCATCAAAATGTTAAATATTTAGCCCCGACCCCGTGATTTTTATTTTTATCCTTGCGATTTTTATTTATTTCCGAAAATAAAAGAAAAACTTCGAGGAAAACGTTTTATGGACGCCGAGGAAGCAGTAGCTGCGTTTCAAAATGCCGTCGAAGAGACCTCTAAGGACGAGTGGGTAAAGTGCTTTTCTCAGTGGTTCCATTGGATGCAGCGATGTATTGAAAATGGATACTATTTTGAAAAGATATAATAAAACTAATAACTTGCTAGTTTGTTCAGTTTTTGAATTTCTAAGAACTTTCAGTGTAACCCTCGTACCAACCAACAATGAGCTACCCCCAAAACTGATATCGCATGTCAAATCTACGGGGTAAAAAAAAAAGTTCTACAAAAAAAATACCTCTCATTGTGTCCGCAGCTGTCTGTAACAAACCTCACGTTTGCGAGTACGACTTTTTGTATGTATGTTATTGTTAATGCAGATTTACAATAAATAATAAATATATATTTAGAATTCTATGTATAATAGATAATGCAAAATGCTAACAGACTACGTGGCGCCGCCGGCAGGCGGTCGCTCCGGTGCCGGTACACTTGTCAAACATGCGCACTAATTACTTTCCTGTGTGAACTACCCGGCAAACTACTCATTACCTACCAACGCCTCTATTCTTCAACGTTCAGCTCTCGACAGTGGCTTCACCGGTAATGCATGACCGAATTTAGTCGGCGTCCGCCAAGGGACGTATATCTACCTGCTAATTATGCAGACTTTAAGCTCCCTTCCTCCTCACCAAGAGTAGTGGTAGCCCAGTGATAACGACCGCGACTTACGAGTTGTAGGTCGTAGGTTCGAACCTAGACAGGCGCTTTACTTTGTGTAAATCATTTCATCACCACTGCTCTCAAAACGGCGAAGGAAAACATCGTAAGGAAACCGGTATGTCCTAGAACCAAAAATTCGAAGAAATGTGACATCTACCAACCCGCACTGGGCCCGCGTGGTGGATTACGGCCCACTCCCTCTCACCGAGAGGAGGCCTGGGTTCCAGCAGTGGGAACAGTATAATCTGATTATGTTACCTCCTCACCATACCGATCTGATAGTGAATGTAAATGTAACGAAGCTTACCTTTTCTGAATTAGAAAGAACTATATTTTGAATATCGAAGGCGACTACATCGCCTTACCACCTAAAGTTGGCGGGTGTCGGACAAATAGTGTATTTGTCACTTTACCAATGAGCCCTTTGTTGATGAGATCAGATATTGGACGGCTTTTTCCTGGCAGAAACTATAGAACGCCACTTGCTACGCTCCTTACATATTCCTTTTGCTTCGTTTACGCTCATACATCTGGTCTTACACGCACACCGGTTGCGATACTATGCACCTGACCTTTTTGAAGAACATCATCAATGAGGTTACTATATGTCTTTTTGGGGCGTCCCCTACCGGCGTTTCCACTCCTTGTAAATTACCTACTTGCCCTTACCTTTTGTTAGTCGCCTTTCATTCATCCTCTCAACATGATCAAACCATCTAAGCATACTCTTTTCAATTTTTGTCACTACATCTTCCTTTAAACCGCATCGTTGTCTTATCACATATTTTTTTAGCCTATCATTTATAGTCAGACCAAACATGCTTCGCAAGGAAGGCATTTCCACAGCATTTACTCTACTTTCATGCTTCCTTTGCCACACAAAACATTCACTTTCATACATAAGCATAAGCATAAGCATACCATTATGAACAGCCAGTCGAGCCTCTTTGGGCAACGACTAGTCGGTCACCATTGCTTGTATAGCACCATTCACTTTATTTTCCGCATTTACTCTCCTTTCCACATCTTCATCAATCTTTCATTATCATCCCTTGTAAACAGAGTTCCCAAATATACAAATCTCTTACGTACTTGCTCTACACTCTTATCATTTATTTTCATATCACACACCAATATAACCTCTTCTCTTTCAAACACCATGACCTCCATTCAATATGATCTCACATTCGCTACTTCTAACATTAAGTAATTTAAATCTAATGCATTTTTTTTTTTACCAAAATATTTACCATAAACCAATCTTGGACCCGAAGAATAGAATTATGAACGACGATAAGATTTTGTGACCGTCGGTTTATTTTAAGATCAATGATGTGTCATCCGCAAATAACACCATCTTCGGTTGATTTTGAAGTAATTGGGTTAAATCATTCATGTAAACTAAAAAGACTAATGGACCCAATATCGAACCTTGAGAAACGCCCACTGCTAAAAACTATATAACCGATGTTGTTTTTGTAATAAGTTTTTTTTATAACGATGGACACATAAATTACTGTACCTATTAATTCTAAAGTGGGGGTGTAACTTTATTGGCTTACGGGAGTAAAAAGAGGTCTAAATCAAAATGATGTGCAAAATTTTCGTTAAGGGAGATTATCTTCATAGTTTTCGAGAGCACCGGTGCCGAAAATCAGGAAAACAACATCCAAACTGGCGGCCATAACCAAAGGTGGGTCTCAGTAAATGGGTTGCTTTTCACACGTGCAACTGTATGTAGGAGCTCTTTCGAGGAGCAAGCAACCTCTCTAACATCGTTTACAGAAAAGCATTTTCTTAATCATAACAATTGTTTAAGATATTTATTTATTTGGGATCTTCAACAAACGATACACAGATACAATAGAAATCACAATAATATTATATTGAAATTGTTTCATAGCTTTTTTGCCTGCCTTCTTCACTATGATAACGCTTCAGCACACTCCGCTAGACAGGCAGTCGATTTATTGAGTACGACGTCGGCAGGTGCACAGATAATGAGCCTCGACCGCCTCGCCCTGATTTTTATTTATTCTCAAAAATCAAAGTGACACTTCGTCGCATTGATTGATATTATAAACCCTAAAGACACAGCGACTGCATTCGAAAGGGCTGTGGTAGAGAACCCCAGGTAGCGCTTCCCACCAGGCAAGATCGGAAGATTCTTCCTTTTTAATGGAGACGTGGTACCTACACCTTCTCTAAAACAATAATGTGTCGGTATTGTTGCCCGACATGCACGCGAACGTAGTCACGGACACAGCTAGTCTATACAAATAAATAAAATTGTAGTGTCTTTTTGTAATTAAACAGCTTTTTACTAAATGCTTATGAGTATATACAGTTATTATAACATTTTTTTTTACTATTTTAGACTGTCTGGCTGTTTGTTCCGGCTAATCTCTGAAACGGCTGGACCTATTTTGACGGGACATTCACTGGCAGATAACTGATGTTATAAGTAGACTTAGACTTTTTTTATTTAAAAAGAAAGCCACGCGGACGAAGCCCCTTGGCAGCAGCTAGTGAGTAATATGTCTGCCATTCGCAAGATAATAATTCTATCGAATTCTAACTTTGGTTTGAACCACTGATATCAAAAAAATTTGCCGTCTCATTACAAAATGAGTTCTAATTTTAGTTAGTACGAGCCTGTTTTTCTATAAAGAACTAACTTTGTTCCGAGTTAGTTCTGGTTCACTTATTAGACTGAAGCTAGAAGATAAGCTGGGACTGACGCTAAAGGTAAGTAGGTAGAACTCGTTTTGTAATGAGATGGTTCACGGTGGTTCATGGCAAATGGAGAAATAAAAATTTGTTGCGTGCAATACTGGGGAAATTGGATTAAACGATCTTGATACTGTTTAATTTTTATTTATGTCTTTAGTATTAATGAACTTGAAGTATTTATATAAGGTATGTCTAAGAAGAATGTTGTTATACGTCGGGTTCTTAACATAGGAAAATATGTCATGAAAAATAAATCAATCGTACATTACTTTATGTACTAATTTATTATATATCATTTAAATCATACTAAAACTTAACACCTCATTCAGAACTAGAAAACGATTCTAAGAACTCCACTTGCATTTTTTGTTCTTCATCAGATGATGAAGATAAAGTTTTATTTATTATAATTTATAATAAATAAAAGTTTATCTTCACATTGACAATTCACATTTCCATATGAAAATCACAATTTCTTATTTTTTTATGCCATCTGATTACGGTAGACCGATATTTAAAGTAGTTTTCGTCAAACTAGTTAAGGTAGTCTAGTACATTGTTATGAGCAGATGTTCTGCGTGTGTCTGAGACGTGCCGCGTGGCGCGGGTCACGGGCACGCCGGCGGTGTCACGGTCGCGCTATTCGCGGAGCGGCGCACTGCTTGCGCAAGCGCAGGTTTACTCACCGCCGCTCATTCCCTGCTGCCTGATATTATGCTAACACTTCGTTATTCATCGCGAACACAAAGTAAGTAGATTTTTTATGTGAATGAATAAAAGTTAACGTACTATCTTTGGCCCATTTCTGTATGGAGTCAGCGACGGGCAAAATAAGTAAATAGCTCGTGCACAGGTAAATTCTGTACATAACACACGATATCATTGCTCGTACACAGATACATTGTGCACATAAGACACGATATCATAGTTCGTACACGGGTACATTGTGTACATAACACACGATATCAAAGCTCGTACACAGGTACCATTGTGTACATAGCACACGATATCATAGCTCGTACACAAGTACATTACGTACATAACACTCGATATCATAGCTCGTACACAGGCACATTGTGTACATAACACACGATATCATACTGTTCAATGAATTGATCACAGACGGTTCAAAGATTCCTCTATTGCATTGTACAATAGTCCACGATACATGAAAGTACAAAATTAACATAGTTACTAATAAACTTCCTGACGCAATTGAACATTATTTAAAACCAATAACTGCATTGTCGTCAATAAGTCTCGCTCCAACAAACACCTAAGACTACCCACATGCAAACTGAACCGTGTTGATGTACTCCAGCGAGTGACGCAGGACGTCCGTAGCCACCTACCTAGCTACGAGCTACGCTCGTAGCGGCGATGCTCGCATGGTAATTGGAATCGTGCCTTTTGCGTCAACCGACCGCGCCGGACAGTCTGCCCAAGACACGACTACTCTCAATATGCGATATCAACCATAACCCACAAGTAATAAGGTTGACTTCCCAACAATAATTGTGAAAATGCTGGCGTGCGTCCGAACCATTAATAAAACATGACGCAAGCAGTAATTTAAGGATGCCACGTCTTACAAAATATTTTAGCATAATATTGTGAAGCGTGTAGTTGAAGCAATTCGTTTGTAATTTGCTGTTCACTTTAGCAGACTGTTGATTTTGACTCGCGACGCTCAATTTTTTTAATTGATAAATGATTTTAGCTACGTGGACGATATGGTGCTGCTGGGACCATCGGTGGGTGCTATTCGTAAGTGGTTGGTGATATGTGAGACGTGTGCGGTGGAACATGAACTGACGTATAATGTAGAAAAAAGCAAAGTTCTGCTTTTCAAAGGTAAATGTAGCATGTCCGTGCCAGTTTGTGTTCCTCCAATTAAATTGTATGGTGAGGCACTGTAGAGTGACCAGTTTTAGGTTTTTAGGGCACATTTGACGGAGGATTTGTCCGATGACGCAGATTTGGAGCGGGAGCGCAGGGCATTGGCGGTGCGAGGGACTAACAGGGAACTAGACTTTAACAATTCAGCAACTGGGCTAGTAATCAAAACTAAAATTGATACAGCAGTTCTATGCATTTACCGCTCACCGTCTACTGGAAATATTGACAGCTTTTTATGTGCGCTAAATAATATACTTATTACACTACGCGAATTTAAATCTGTTATTTTTACAGGCGACATTAACATTGACATTGGATCACCTTTGGATACTCGCTCCCAAAACTACCTAAATTGTCTCGCGTTTCATGGTTTTCTCCCTGCTCACACTCTACCGACAAGAGGTAACAACTGTCTCGACCACATTTTTGTGTGAACAAACTGTCCCGCAACCACTCTAGTCTTTGAGTCTACCATCACAGACCACTCCTCTTTAGCATGCATCAAAACTAAAAAAGCGCGTACAAAAGTCTACCGTTCTATTACCAAAATAAATTATGAAACCTTAGACGAATCATTCGAACAACTGAATTTCACCCCTATTATGTCAATTCAAGACCCAAACGCTGCCACAGATTATCTAGTAAACCAAATGTCAAAAGCTATTTTGAAGAACACAACTACCTCGAAACAGCCAGCGAGCAAAAGGATACTAAAACCTTGGATAACCCCAGGTTTGTTGAGATGCATTCGCAACAGAGATAAACTTAATAAAAAGCTTAAATTGGCACCAAGCAATGAAATCCTCCTTACAACTTATACACTTTACAGAAACTTCTGTACAAAACTCCTAAAAAAAGCCAAGAGGCAATACGACAGCGAACAACTACAAAAAGCAGGACAAAACACAAAGGCGCTCTGGACCACTATAAAAAACATAACCTATTCTACCAAATCAAGATACTCATCTACTCAAATACTACTTCATTCACATTCTCAAATTGATTCCTTTAACAAAGTTAATGAATTTTTCGTTAACATCGGTAAGGAGCTCGCGGATAAGATAAGCAGAAATTCTATACAACCTTTACAAACAGCCTCGTCACATACTAGCCTCTCTTCTTTTGTCCTCGAAGCAACTGATAATGATGAGATTCTGAATACAATACATTCTCTAAGATCTAGTGCAGCGACTGGCTGGGACGGCATTTCATCTCTCATCTTGAAAAGATACTCAGGTACTCTGGCACCAATTTTATGCCATATTTTTAATCTCTCATTTCAGACCTCCGTCTTTCCCACCTTATTCAAAAGGGCTGTTATTCACCCCATTTTCAAGGGTGGGGATGGGAATTTAGTGAACAATTATCGACCAATTGCAGTGCTAAGTGCTCTTTCCAAAGTAATGGAACGTCTCATTAATAAGAGACTGAGGGACTATTTAGAGCACTTTAATCTTATTTCATCACAGCAATTTGGATTTCGCACAAAAAAGTCCACCTCTGATGCTGTTCACAAATTAACCACTTTTATTGTTTCAAACCTTAATAACAACAAAAAAGTACTCACAGTGTTCCTAGACCTCGCGAAAGCGTTTGATACAGTTCCCATTAAAATCCTTCTACAAAAACTCGAAAACATAGGTGTCAGAGGCCCACAACTCTAATTTTTCCAAAGTTACCTCACCGGTCAGACGCAAGTGGTTTTTTTTTTTTTTTTTTTTTTCTTTATTAAATTAAAAAGGGAGCATTATTAGTCCAACACTATTTCTTATCTTTATCAATGACCTTTGCAACCTCACTATCCCAAATTCTCAAATTCTAATATTGTTACATACACAGATGATACTGCAATAACCTTCTTTGCAGACTCTTGGTCAGAACTACAAAGTAAAGCACAAAGTGGTCTCACATATACCCTTGACTGGCTTCTGTCTCACACCCTCACACTCAACACCAACAAAACTAAATACATCACCTTTTCTATTAGCTTAACATACCAGCCAAAAAATCGTATAAAACTCACAGCTCACACTTGTCTCTCTCATACTACACAAAACTGTAACTGCTCTCAAATTGACTCTGTAAATAATATTAGATACTTGGGTATAATTTTAGACAATACTCTAAACTTTAAAGCTCATGTGGAAGCATTGACGAGCAGAGTGCGTAAGTTGATATATATTTTTAAAACACTTAGACATGTAGCTAACCAATTTATTATCCGCAATGTCTACTACGCACTTTGTCAGTCGCTTATATCTTACTGCATTTCTTGTTGGGGTGGGACTTCTAAAACCACAATACTTCCATTGGAAATTGCACACAGAGCGATACTAAAGATTGCAACCTTTCGACCAATTTTATTTTGCACCACCCAGTTATATAAAGAGTGCAAAGTTCTTAACGTACGACAGCTGTTTATTTTGCATTCAATCTTGTTACAACACCACACAACTCCCTATGTTAAACTTATAAAGCGTCGCAAAGATTTAATTTGTTCCCTTCCAAAGACCCGTTATTCATTTACAAAAAGATTTTTCTTTTATCTTGGCCCGTTTATGTACAACAAAATTAATTCAAATATTTCAATATATTGTTTATCCGATCATGAGTGTAAATCAGCAGTTCGCTCCTTCCTACTAAATAAAACGTATCATGAAACAGAATCATTTCTTCTTACACTGTCATAAAATAGGTACATATTATATATAGCTAAAGACACACCACTATATACACGCACCACACACATAAATACAGACATTCATTACACACACACACACTCAAATCTGTCACATAAACTTTCACCACACAACACTTCATCCACATTTCATAATCGATGTATGTAGTTAATACTTTTCTGTTTTGTAATTAATAAAATATGACACTAGTTTATTGTCCACCCCAGAGGGATACGGCACTGTTTCTCTTTATTACAGGCTATTATGTAGCCTATCTAAGAGGACAGTACTTCAACCATTTAGTGTAGTGTTCTAGTGATTATTTGTTTATGTATAACTGTTTAATGTATTCTACTACAGCACCATTTATGCAATAAAGTTTTATTATTATTATTATTATGTCGTTTATTGAATTTTTTATCTTATAAAATACATTTTTAAATATTTCTTAGAAAAAATATTAAAAAACATTTAAAAATATATAAAATAGTGGTCCGCCGGTATCGGGAGCAGGGTCCAAGCTACCGGTGGTTAGGGCTCCAGAGACAGGAACCTCCTCACGATGCGAGCCGTATCGAGGAGTACTGCCTTCTGAATCAGGCCCTTAATCCAGCCGTCTAACGCAAGCCTCGAGAGATAATGGTTGAGGCTTCTGGCCATCAGGCCATTGGCCGTAACGACAATCGGCACAATGACAGCCGAGTTCACATTCCACATGTCAACAACCTCGTGTGCTAAGTCGAGATATTTTATTTGTTTCTCTTTCTCAGCTTTCACGAGGTTATCGTCATGTGGAATGGTAACATCGACTATCATTGCGCGGCGCGCTAATCGATCTATCACCACTATATCAGGCTTATTGGCGACAATAGTCCTGTCAGTAATGATAGACCGATCCCAGTACAACGTGACATGGTCATTTTCGAGAACTGGGTCGGGCACATACTTGTAATACGGTACCTCAGAGTTCACAAGTTTATATTTCAAAGCAAGTTGCTGGTGAATAATCCTAGCTACTTGGTTATGTCTGTGCAAGTACTCGCCGTTAGCCAGACGAGAACAACCAGAGATAATATGTCTGATAGACTCACCCGGACGGTGGCATGCCCGACACACGTCAACCGTCCCGTCCTTCATAATATGTCTCCGGTAGTTATTCGTCAAGATAACTTCGTCCATAATTGCACAGACAAAACCTTCAGTTTCCCCGAAAAGGTCCCCAAAACGTAGCCAGGACACGGACGCTAAGAAATCTACATCGGGCTCAGGAAGAGCCCGATAGAAGTGCCCGTGTAGCTCCTTGCTTTGCCATATCGACTCGACTTCCTGAAGCAGAAAGTTTGTGCATGGGCGAGCCGTATTCGGCGGTATAAGCGGCGGGTTGATCGATACACGCAAAATCGCATGTTCCAGAGCGATGAGAGGTGGGTATATAGAGCTTGGGAGCGACCTAAACAAAACGTGACAGACGTGTGCCGCCCGGATGATGCCACCACAACTGCGTTCTGGCGAAGCATCTGGTCGGTACCTGTCTGCCATGTTGAGGCTGACTGGATGCGGGATGTCGAGCGAGTGTGTGAAACTATACCAGAAATGGAAGTAGTCATTATCACGCCATCAGATATAGCTAGAGCGGTCCGTCCGTTACCGAATTGGAAATCACCGGGACCGGACGGACTGCACAACTTTTGGCTGAAATGGCTAACTAGTTCACACACTTGCCTGGCATCTCAGTTCCAGTCATCCTTAGAGTCTGGGTCACTACCGCAGTTTATGACGACAGGCATTACCCACCTGCTCCATAAGTCAGGTAGTCCCGCGGAACCCAAGAATTATAGACCGATCACGTGTTTGTCGACGGTCTATAAACTTCTTACATCCATTTTGAGAGCGAAAATTAACACACACATTGACAGTAATTCCATTATGTCTGCCTCTCAAAATGGATGTAGGAACGGGTCTCGTGGCACTAAGGAGCTACTTCTCATCGACATGGCCATTAGCCAACAGGTCCGTCGATCCCGCAAGGATCTGTCGACTTGCTGGATAGATTATAAGAAGGCCTACGACTCGGTGCCACATACATGGCTCATGAGGGTGCTGGAGTTGTACAAAATAGATACGACTCTACGCACCTTCCTTGAATCGTGTATGGGGCAATGGAGGACAGTCCTTCGCTATCCGGGGTGTCGACAGATCCAGGGGAATGATGAGCCTGTATGGATTAAACGGGGAATATTTCAGGGCGACAGTTTAAGTCCACTTTGGTTCTGCTTAGCCCTGAATCCTCTAAGCATGCAGCTGGAGGATTCAGGTCTAGGCTATCGGTTGAGGAGAGGTGGTCAGATCATATCTCACCTCCTCTACATGGATGACTTGAAAATCTTTGCCCCCAACAAATTGCAACTGATGAAGCTACTGAAGGTAACTGAAACTTTCAGTAGCGCCATCAGAATGGAGTTTGGTGTGGACAAATGTGCAGTCATGCATGTGAAGCGAGGGGAGATAATGGAATCCGAGGGAATTCAACTTTCGGATTCCATACACCTTAGATCCCTCTCCTCACCCGAAAGCTATAAGTATTTGGGAATGTCGGAAGCGTTAGGCATCAACGTTACTGACATGAAGCAATCATTGAAGGAGCGCTTTTTTGGCCGCCTGAAGAAGGTATAATACCTTCTTCAGGCGGCCAAAAAAGCGCGCGTCGTATCTATTTTGTACAACTCCAGCACCCTCATGAGCCATGTATGTGGCACCGAGTCGTAGGCCTTCTTATAATCTATCCAGCAAGTCGACAGATCCTTGCGGGATCGACGGACCTGTTGGCTAATGGCCATGTCGATGAGAAGTAGCTCCTTAGTGCCACGAGACCCGTTCCTACATCCATTTTGAGAGGCAGACATAATGGAATTACTGTCAATGTGTGTGTTAATTTTCGCTCTCAAAATGGATGTAAGAAGTTTATAGACCGTCGACAAACACGTGATCGGTCTATAATTCTTGGGTTCCGCGGGACTACTTGACTTATGGAGCAGGTGGGTAATGCCTGTCGTCATAAACTGCGGTAGTGACCCAGACTCTAAGGATGACTGGAACTGAGATGCCAGGCAAGTGTGTGAACTAGTTAGCCATTTCAGCCAAAAGTTGTGCAGTCCGTCCGGTCCCGGTGATTTCCAATTCGGTAACGGACGGACCGCTCTAGCTATATCTGATGGCGTGATAATGACTACTTCCATTTCTGGTATAGTTTCACACACTCGCTCGACATCCCGCATCCAGTCAGCCTCAACATGGCAGACAGGTACCGACCAGATGCTTCGCCAGAACGCAGTTGTGGTGGCATCATCCGGGCGGCACACGTCTGTCACGTTTTGTTTAGGTCGCTCCCAAGCTCTATATACCCACCTCTCATCGCTCTGGAATATGCGATTTTGCGTGTATCGATTAACCCGCCGCTTATACCGCCGAATACGGCTCGCCCATGCACAAACTTTCTGCTTCAGGAAGTCGATGCGCTCTGTGATATGAGACATGTATTCTCGAGGGCTGATTCCAGTCCCCGAGAATGCCCGTCTTACAAAGCGCATCACACGTGGTCGTGTATTGCCCTCCCTGAAGCAGTATAGTTTGCCGATGAGTACCCTGGCCTTATCAATACGACGCTCAATCCTGCACTGCCAGGCTGGTACGGCTGGTTTTGGTCGAGTAGCTCCGTCAGAGTTTGGAAACTTGACATTCGCTAAACGACATGCCGCAACAGCCGCGCAATACAGGATCGAGTGTGTATCAACGAGATCCTCGCTGCTCTCGAAAAAAACCTTAAGCTGCGAGTCCAAGGCACACATCAGTGCCCTATTTTTCTTGTGCATGGGTAGGCGTGGTAGTCGGGGTCTAAGTTCGGTTGGAGTGGACCTATACTCGCGAAACGCATCCTCCAGTGCGCTCCTCAATCGGACGTTGCACTGGCTGCTTACTGTGGCAGCCCTATCATCCTCTTCTTCAACACCGTGATTGGACCGCGGCGGGATTACATCAATAATTGGGGTATGTACCGCGGTTTGTGCCGGAGTCGAGATGATATAGTTGCTCAGTACCTCTGAACGCAGCCTATCAAGTGTGGCATCGTCCAACCTACGATTGCGTTGGATGACCCGCACCTGATCCGACAATCGTTGGGCCGAGACGTTGACGGTTGGTTCTAGTTCCTGAAACAGAGACAGCATCCTAACACGGTACGCAGTGAGGTTAGTTCCCCCCTCTGTAGACCCATAATATGCGCGCATGACGTTCTCGTTCATGGACTGAGTCCATCTCATACGCTGCACACAACCACCGGCAGCGGGGACCCGGCTCGGGGCCGGATGGCCCCTAAGTCCCAAGCTCTTCGGTGGCCGGTCTCTCCCCTGCCGACGTACAGGTGTTGGCGACGTCGGCGGGGAAAAATACTCGTCGCTCGAGCTCGACGCAACTACCGCGGCCGGTGTAATCACTGCGCTCACAGTGGGGCTGGATACCGGCGGCGGCGAGGCGGAGCTGAGCGAAGAGTCCGGAGGTGGTGGGCGTGCTCGTTTCGAAGCTGCTCTAGTCAACATTCTTTCAATTTCTTATCCGTATTCATGCTATTTTATCGCGAGGTGACATCTGTCATGTCACCATCCATTCTGTAGTTTTTGATTAAAGTGTATATGTTATGGTTCATTTTGCTATTTTTTAATTTATGTCGTGATTATTTTGGTTCAAGGCTTGTTGTAGGGATTAAATGAAATAAAATAAAAAAAACAGCTTCTAAAATTACTGATGTTTAAATAATATGAACCGAATTTCTTGACGTGTTGACGTTGGTGTTGCCAGCTTATTATTATTATTAATATGATTTCCCGTAGATTCGCTCGCTGCTCCGTTCCAGTAAAATCACTTTGTTTAAGGCATACTGTCAATCGTTTTACGCGAGCAGTCTATGGGTAAATCATGCTCGTCGGGCTGCCAGTGTCCTGCGCGTTTAATATAACAACATCTTTAGGATGCTGATACGGCTGTCTCCCTATTGCAGTGCGTCACTAATGTTTGCAGAAGCTCAAACGGATGGCTGTCCAGCTATAATCCGAAAAAAGGTTGCTTCTTTATTAAGATGAGTGAGAGACAGTAGCAATAGCATCCTCGGATGATTGCTTCTCGCACAGACTGTCCGTTTCCACATAGATGGATGTGTTTATCTGGACAATATTGACATGTTATTATTTTATATGTATTGTTATTGCTAATAATTGAATTCTTTTATTTTATTAATTTTTATATTTATGCACTGACTTTTTATTATTATTACGCTTTATGGATTTTATCTGAAATAAACGTTTTTATTATTATTATTTATTTTTGTAAGTAAGTTTGTACAACATTTAAAAACTAGATGAGGTCGGCGTTTCCTATCTAAGTACTCTCGAACTCAGGTCAGTCTCTTTTAAAGTCCAGACATAATCTTGATGAAGGTCGTGTAGATTGGTGTCGGAAATGGTCTTTTGAGGAAAGAACCACACGTATTGAGTGAATTTGTCCAGTCAGTGCACGCCTTTGTCAGTAATCATGCAGCTCAACTCAAAACCAAAGGACCTCAACAATGCGACGAACAATACCAAAGAAAGGACATTTGGGTAGGCCGCATAAATTACTCAAACTGCCAGACCATGATTAAAACTAACTGTGAAAGAAAACAAAAACAATGACCCCCAATATAATCTGTACATTCACAATAATTTAAAAAAATATACCTATAACACTATACTCCACAAAGTAAATATTCATGTCACTGTGTTTAAAATAATCATAAAATGTCAAAGTGTACATATATAAACAAAAAGTTAGCAAAAGAAAAATTACAACATCCAGTATGTCAACAATTAGAGCAGCTCAATCCCAAGCCTTTTTGTCCTCAATATAATCTTTATCGGAATAAAAGGCTTTCTGGCACAAGCTACGTTTAATTAATGATTTAAATGTATTAAGGTTTAGATCTTGAACGTGGCTTGGAAGTTTATTATAAAAGCGTAGATATACATTGACATCAGCAGGCTTAGCATGACACTCTCTATTTCTTCGAAGAATAGACACGGCTCTTTCTATACAAAGTGACATTTCGTTTCTCCATTTTTGACATCTCACCGTAGAAATCCTTCTACAATCTGTCATTTTGTCTTTCGTTTCTACCCATCTTTGTCTAGGTCCTTTTATATGTAGACTATTTCAGAAGAAACTTTCTATACCAAACTGTCAAAATCACACTGACAACTGACAGTTGTCTAAGGTAGTGAAGACAATTTGCGTTTTTCTACTCGACGGCCACAAAGTATATACGGTTATCTACAAAATCATGATTTTACAGGAGAGTGTTTTGAACGCAAAACTGTGATGATTAATAGAAGAACAAGGCTATCTTCTCCTATTTTACATCATTTAGTTAATAGGACATTACCAAGGAAATGGTGAAGGCCAATATTACTATATGTTTTTGTTCCAAAATACGCTACTCGACACTTTGAGAAAAATTGTTGTAGTTTTTTTTTATATAAGTACCTACGTGACTTAAAATATCAGTAAAAATTGAGAATCAAACAGAAAAAAAATCGACAACGAATTCTGAGTCGAATTATGTAAAATAATGAATTTCGTAAAAAGTGCAGTTGACTCTGCCTACTTTGGTGTCGTCGTACTTTCTACACGGAACGTCATTTTTGTCTATTCTTCCGTAGAAAAAACGGTGCTCGTGCTAAGCCTGCTGAACGAGCCACCTATTTTCTTGAGCCTCGTTGTAGGTACAACAAATTTGAGTTTGTCCCTTGTATTTATATTATGCATATCACTGTATTTTTTAAATAATTTTATATTTTTATGGGTAAGGTATATAAAATACTTTCAAAAATATACTGAGAAGGCACAGTCATTACATTGAAGTCTTTAAATTTCTCTCTGAGCGAGTGTCTCGGACTTAATTTATAAATTGATCGAACAGCTCTTTTGTGTAAAACTCAATAGATAGTCTGAATGTCGGCGGCATTTCCCCACAATAAAATACCGTATGACATTGCACTATGAAAATAGCAAAACTACACTAAACGGGCTGTCCTAAATTAGTTAAATTACGAATTTTTCTAACAGCGTATGCTGCGGAACTTAGTTTTTTTGACAATTTATTTATATGTGGGCCCAACTGAAGCTTAGCATTCAAATTTAAGCCCAAGAATAAGGTGCTATCTTCAAGATTTAATTCTTCGCCCTTTATTTTCACATTACTTTTCACCTGCCTAACGTGAAGTAGCGTAAATTGAATGCATTTGGTTTATTTTTTCATTAAGGAGTAAATCATATTGCCTACGATCGTACTGTAACGAATGGCGGCATATTCCGCATCGGGTGAGTTAAGGCTCCCACAAACAGGCGCCATGTGACCGCGCGACGCGACACTCGTAGCACATATTCCGCATCGGGCGAGTTAGGGCTCCCACAGATGGGCGCCATGCGACCGCGCGACGTGACATTAGTAGCACATATTCCGCATCGGGCGAGTTAAGGCTCCCACAGACAGGCGCCATGCGACCGCGCGACGCGACACTAGTAGCACATATTCCGCATCGGGCGAGTTAAGGCCCCCACAGACAGGCGCCACGCGTCCGCGCGACGTGAAGATGAAAACTTTGAATCGAATCTTGTTTCAAATATATTGCATTAGCTGCTTCAATATTCGCAACCACAAATCATTTTATCTAAAACCTAACAACATTGACGTAGTTGCTACAGTATTGGAGGTTTTTTATTTATACCATTACGATATTGTAGCATTTTTTTTTAATAATAATAATAATCAATTTTTATTTCTCTCTCCACAAAGGTTGGCTTAGAATTAACATCTTAGGACTAGACAATAAACGTAGACAAAAGCTCCTTTGCGAGAGACTTGGAGTCCGTACAAGGGAAACCCTGTGTTACGGATCTCCAGGCTCCCAGTGTTTAGGTCATCTTATAGTACATTGCACAAGTTTAAAGTACAAACACAAGCATTTTGTAATTACTATGAAAGAGAAGCAAAGGAAGGAAAACAGTTAAAAATACATATTAAAACAAATAAAAAGAAAAAAACTATAAAAATTATAATTGAAGGGTTGGTTTATATGTAATGAGGCGCACATTTGTAAGTGGAGTGTGGCGTTGTGTATGTGGTGCGAGATGGATGAGTGTACGGTGTACTGTGCGGTGTGTGTTTGTGTGGATTCTTGTAGGTAAATGTTATTTTGCGAGGAAATATGTGTATGTTGTGTGTTGAGTTGTGAGTATTTGTGCGTGCAACTGGATCCATAGGCGAGTTAAACGATTAAGTTGTGATGAGAAATAGTTGCTCGGTGGCATCGTAATCCAGCGATTTCAGCCAATTAAAAATCTTTTTTACAGGATTGTTTAGAAAGGGGATAAATCGACAAGGTTTCGTTTAATCTATTGTACAGGTAACTGCCGAGAAACATGAAGTGACGCCGTGAATTTTTTTTATGGAATCGCATTGTCGGACATACTGCGAATTTACGTCGTCTATGTTCTAAAGTCGTGGATCGCGTAAGATCGTAATGAAGTTGGGAATATTTACGGAGGGTTGCATTTAGTATGAATAATTGTCGTACCGTTAGGACACCAGTACGTTCATACAAGTCTTTAGTTGGATGTAAGTATGGCAAGAAGTGACCCACTTTCAAGACTGCCCCCTGGGCACGCTCTAGCTTCAGTATGGATGTTTTATTAGCTCCATTCCATATGGTTATGCAATAGGTAATCAATGATTGACACAGTGCGAGATTTTTATAATGTTTGGATTTGAGACATGGCGAAGGTTTTTAAATACAAAAATTAACTTACGAGTTCTTGAAGCAAGAAGATTGATGTGTGGATGAAAGCTAAGCATGCTGTCTATTATAACTCCCAGGTACCTCATTGTATCCGTCTTATGCATACTTAACATCTACCCTATGCAGCTGTACGAGTGTAAGAAGACATTGACTGAATGGCTCTTCACACTTAATTATGATGCCGTGGAAAACATTTTGGCGTCACTCATAATGACGAAACGTCATGCATACTGACACACACACACACATACACACACTCGAACACACACACACACACACACACACACACATACACACACTCGAACACACACACACACACACACACACACACACACACACACACACACTCCAACACACCCCTATTCATACACACACACTCCAACACATCACACTCATTCACACATACACACGCCCACTCACACACGCACCCACTCTTACACACACACATACACACAAAATATACATTCATACACCCCTAAACACACGTATAAACACACATTTATACAAAACACACTCTAGTTTTCACACACTGCCATAAACACGATTTTCATTTTTCTTTTTATTAATTTGTTTTTTTATTAGATTTATAAAAAAAAATGTGTACCTAATATATAATAATATAGCACAACAAAACAATTGTTAATTAATCGAGGAAGAGCGAGGTTTAAGGCTCCTACATACTGGCGCGACTTGTCGCGCGACGCGTCGCGACACAAAGGCACCGCTTGTAGCGCTACACGCGGTGTCTTTGTGTCGCGTCGCGTCGCGCGACATGTCGCGCCAGTATGTAGGAGCCTTTATCCCATCACACGTATCTTCGAATTACTTGCTGGGAAGCCCGCATGCGGCAACTTAATTGTTTAGATTTAAGATAATAAACACATTTTTTTTATGCAGCGGGGGACATGAGCAAGCAGCAGAATGTGTGGAAAAATAGTTAGAGGTGTGAGCCGTTATATTATGGCAGGGAAGGTTAGAGGTTTTGATAGAAAACGAGATATGTTTAGTTTTATCCACATTGCGTGTTAATTTGTTGGAAGCTAACCATGCCTGGACCAAATCAAAGCCCTGCTGAGCGCAGCTGTAAGCCTCTTGCCATGTGTCGCCCTGAAACTAAAGCACCGTGTCATCCGCGAACGAAATAATCCTCCCATTGGGCATGTTCAGGTAGCAAAGGAATCGCCCCATCTACCCTGACCCTCTGGAATCGGTTTCGAAAGTAGTCGGTGAACAGTTCGAGCTGAGTATTCCTTACCCCCACCCGCTCTAGCTTTTTTAACAGTATCGGGATGGAAACCGTGTCAAAAGCTTTAGCCACATCCATTAAAATTACGACAACCTTTTTGTTATTATCGAGATTACCTGAGATGAAATCTGTCAAATTGTGTATGGCGTCGCTGGTTGAAAGGCCCGACCGGAAACCAAATTGGCAGGGTGAAAGAAGATGGTGTTTTCTAGGTAATTGACTAAACGCTTGTTCATGATTCTCTCTAATAATTTTAATAAGGTAGGTAATATGGAGATTGGTCTATAGTTATTGACACAGGCCTCGTCACCGCTCTTGTAAATAGGAAGGACTTCGGCCAGCTTCCAATCGTTAGGGAATTTTCCGGAGCTTAGGGCAAGATTACAAATGAATGTAATCGGTGGAACTAAAATGCTTCTATATCTCTTTATGAAGGTGGTTGAAATCTTGTCCCGACCGATAGCACAATCATTCTTCAGGTTAAGGATGAGACTTTCAATTTCTGTAGCATCCGTAGGGAGTAATCCAAGAGAGTGCGGACGCAACTTAAGTGATGGTTGTGCAGCAGAAAAACCATCAATGGGACAACATTTGTCTGCTAAATGTTTACCTACGTTCACGAAAAAAGTATTAATCGTGTTGATGGAAGAGAGTGGATCTTGTCTATCAATTAGTTGCAGGGCTCATTTTTTAATTTTGTTGTGTGAGTTATATTTTGAATGGCATTCCATAATTTTTTGCTGTTTATCCGAGCCGCAGTTTCTTAGTATTAATTTTTTAGTTTCTTTTTAGTATAAATTTAATACATAATTATATTGTATGCACAACTTGAGTTGTTCTGTTGCTAGGCACCACTTCCTTGGTGATACTTCTCAAGGACAGACTCATTTCTTAAAAAAAAAAACGGGATAAGTGCGAGTTGACCTCGCGTGGTGAGGGTTCCGTACAATGAATATGTTATGTACCATGTTTTTTATCTCAAGATAATGTATCCCAAGTACAAACTTAACATTCTACTTAGTTGTATTTTTTCAAAATTTGAGGCTCAATAGTTTTGGAGATAGGGGGGCAATGGTCTATTTTCATCTATTTTATTATAACACTAATACTAATATTTTAAAAATAAAAAATATCAAATATTTGAGACCCTCACAACAAGCCCTTTCATTTTATGTCACACGGTCTGTACCGTGTGACATAAAATAACTGCAAAACAATTTCTAGTTTGCCTCAAAAGCTTCAAAAAATCATTTATTTACGTTACATGTCCGTGTTTGGGTCACAGAATTTATTTTCTTATTATGTGTGCCAAACTTGCCGGTCCAGTAGATTCGGAGCAAATTGTATGTGATAGACGGTCAGACAGACACGCGAGTGATCCTATAAGGGTTCCCTTTTGAGGTACGGAACCCTAAAACTCCTACCATTCAAGCCATCAGTTAGGATTGTTCGACAAAAGATTAGCATCTTATCTCAACATCTATTCACGTTGAAGCCAAGTATTGTACATATAATTAATATATTAGCACGGTTTATTAGTATTTGACAGAAATGACTGACAAATGATCATTTTAGAAATAACATTATAAAATTAATCATTTGACAAACATCTCATTTCGCAAAAATATTACTTTTTAAGTAATCATTTGACAAAATACAGATTTCGCAAATGTTTACTTTGTGAATATTGCAAATGTTAAAATATCATACCAAAAGTATTCATTAAACCAATTACTTCGTTGGTCAAATCTGCGATTTTACAAAATGACTGTAGATAAAATGTTACTTAAACACTTTGATCATCTTTTTGAAAACATTAGATTACATGGTTGCAATTTTCATCTAGGACAGATCATTTACGTATAGGCAAGTACTAATTTCATACAAATACTGATACCATTTCATTGATAGTCAATTTAAAAAATACACGCTGCCCTAACGTAGTAAAATAGGTAGAATTCGGTTCTGGCATTCATTGTGGTCGCAGTTCTAACCTAAACCTAAACGTAGACATTTCTGTTGAATTGAGCTACCCAAATAATAGACTAATGACTGATGATTGCGTAAGGCGCTGACAAGACCCAATTGACCAAAATAAGAAAAAAAATTACCAAATCTGTATAGTTTGTGGTAGCGGAAAAAATATATGTTGATTTTGAACATTTTTGCCAAAACTTGGTTGTTACCAAAACACGTTTTGAAAAAACATCTCGATACAAACTAACGTTAAACTAACCTCTTACCTTGAGTTCTAATCCAAAATATCTGCATTAAATATCAACTTATATTACGTTACGTATTTAATTAATAACAAGAACGTCTTATTTGAATGCAGAACTTGGTTGTTTTTTTTTTATTTTCGATTACTTAACTCAATTTTGAGTAAATAGAGAATTGCTTCATATTTTGCAATAAATTACAAGCGTTGTGTCATCGCGCGTCTCTTTCTTTTCTATGCAATCTGAGAGTGACCGCGGTTTAGGTGTTGTCAGCGTCTTAAGGTAAATTAAGTAAGTAATTATCAAGCAATGCATTTTGTCAAACGTTAGTTATGTTTTGCGTTGTTTACCCAATTAACAAGATCATAAAAATATTAGTTTGTCAAATGATGTTTTGATATGATTAAATGTTCTCGTTGATTACGAGGCTTTTAGCTACTTTGTATATTATGTGTCTATTGTACGTAAATTTTTATAATGTGCGTTTTGTTTGTGCAGAATAAACAATGTTTCTTTCTTTCTTCTGTCTTTGAATTATTTTTCAAATAAGCTTTTTACAGAAAGATGTCAAATGATAGTACACCGTATGAGCACACAATACATCGTGGTTTTTATTCATTCGCTCACTGCACGACGTCGTGAACTGATCTCATCATCTGCCTGCCTTTTCCTCCCAACTATGTTGGGGTCAGCTTCCAGTCTTACCGGATACAGCTGAATACCAGTATTTTACATGGAGCGACTGCCTATCTGACCTTCATAACCCAGTTACTGGGTAACACGATACCCCTTAGTAAAACTGGTTGTCAGACTTTCGAGCTTCTGACGACCCGTAACGACTGTCAAAGATCTACAAATGACAGCCGGGACCAACGGCTTAACGTGCTTTCCAAGGCACGGAGGGGTCTTGGTATGTAAACATGGTCACCCATCCACAGACCAACCGCGGCAAGCGTAGCTTAACCTGATCGATCGACTCGTGCAGCTGTTATTACTTAGCCACAAGCCCCTCACGTCGTGAACTGAGCTATCATTATAATATCTGATGGTGAGGAGGAGGGTCAGTCGCAGTCACATTGGTCAGTGGACAAGTTTAGTTTTGTACTTAAGATTCTTCTTGTATGATATACCTAAAAATGTTTTTATAATAGTGTGCTAAAAAAAAGAATATCAAGTATTTAATGGTTTTAATTAAACTCAACGTAACTTAGATGAATGGGTTGAACTAACGTGTAAATAAAACTCCCGTAGATATTTTCATTGTTAGCACTTGGCAAACTTGCCATGTTGAATTGTAAGATTCCATTATGATTGCCTAAATTATGTTATTTCGCTCAACAGTGTTGGTGAGTAAGTTGAAGCGGTTTTTTCTCGACTTCGAAGGACCAATATGCGGGGTTGTATTTATTTGTTTTATTGCGGGTTGGAAGATTGGACGACACACAGAATTGAGCAAATGGGGAATATGAGATTATGAGTAAGAAAGAGGGATAGATGGACTTACTTGAGAACCTTCTGGACGAAGCACGTTGACTCAAGGGGCAGCCTTAGCAGACGTCCCACGTGTTTGACTGGTTTCTTCCTTTCACTGATCACTTGAGTTTTTTAATGTTACACTTGTGTCGGCCAACACTTATACATTGCGAGAGTTTAGAGTTTTGATATAGTAGCGGATTATTTGCGGTGCGGCGCTGTTTATGAGCGGTGGCAGTAGTACACACACACTCTGATTATTTTGTGGTGCGGCGCGGAACGTGAGCGGTTGCAGTAGAACAACACACTGATGCGAGAATGTTTTTTCAAACCACAGGATATATATGCGGTGATTGGCTTTCGCCGCGGTGGAAGTGCCTCTGATTCGGCGTGCGACAAGCGTGCCTCTCGTTCTGTTGTATGGGAATTGGGAGGGAAGGAAATATAGCTCAAAACTGCGGTCGGAAATATTATAATTTAACTTATTTCTAAAACTTGCGCGAGCAAGTGTTGCTGGTGACATCCTTAGTGTGTGTTTTGTAATGTCCGCGTTAGCTCGCTTGCCAATAACGATCATATAAATAGATAGCTAATAAATAATTAGAAATGGTCTCACTCACTAATGAAGCAACAGATATCGGTTCATTACAATAGCTAATAAGTAGTCGCTATACGTCGACAGGTAGGCAGAGCGTGTGAGGTGTCATATTCATATTTTTTTAATAAAGCTCAGGTCAGCTAAAATATGAGGTCGGCGTTTCCTATCTGACTACTCTGAGAAGAAAGGCCGAAGCAAACTCAGAGGTCACAGTCTCTTTTAAAGTCCAGACATAATCTTGGTCAGATCATGTGAAGGCCATGTAGATTGGTGTCTGAAATGGTACTTTTGACGAAATAACCATACATATTGAGTGGACCTGTCCAGTCAGTGCACGCATTTGTCAGTAATCGTGCAGCTCAACTCAGAATTTAAGGAGCTCAACGATGCGACGAACAATACCAAAGAAAGGACATTTGGGTAGGCCGAATAAAGTACTCAAACTGTCAGACTATGACTATGACTATGACCCACATAGTCCTCACATTCACAATCATTTAAATAATAATATATTAAACTCCACAAAGTAAATATGTCATTGTGCTTAGAATAAACATGAAATGTCAAAGTGTATATAAATAAAATAAACGTTTCAGAATGCAAAAATTGGAGCAGCTCAATCGCAAGACTTTTCGTCCTCAATAAAATCTTTAACGGTATAAAAGGCCTTCTGGCACAACTTACTTTTAATAAATGATTTGAATTTATTAAGACTTACATCTTGAACGTGGCTTGGAAGTTTATTATAAAAACGTACAAATTGACATCTGATATATATGACGTCGTATAATGTTGTCAGTGCATTTATGTTGCATAAACGTCTTCAGGACTAACTTATTCGACGTCCTATAATGGTGTCAGTGCATATTATTGATTAAACATTTTCAGGACTAACTTATAGTACGTCGTATAATGGTGTCAGCCATGAGGTTTATTGGTCAATGTATTGGTCTTAAAAACGTTTCGGATAAACAAAAGGTTTTCTAAGATAACCGTTGTCGGGTTCAAAATATTTTACGGTTACAAGTAGGCTTTTAAATCATTTAACGGTCAAACGCTATGAAAGAAAGAAAGAAAGACAATTTATTTGTCAAACATGCGTTTAAATAAACTGAGTAATCGGACATGCAAGGAGTTAAATACTATGTTGTGAGCGTCCATGCTTTGCTAATAACGGCGTACAAATTTTGTTGGTTTTGTTTTGTTGTTTGTCGCACACTTTATATATTAAACTATTCCTATTTTGTTATGTCAAAAGTGATTTAATTAATAAAACCGGCCAAGTCCGAGTCGGATTCGCACACGAAAGGTTCCGTACTGTATTAAGATCGAGCAAAAAACACCAATTGGCTATCAGAATCAAAAGCTAGATTATATCCGATCAAACTTGGAGGCGGAACCCGAATCGATGGATAACTATGTAGAAGTCTAGAACGAAATCTAACACCTAGAAGACGCAAAGTGGTTTCAAAGATACCAACACGCATTACACAGATTATACAGATCGGTTTGTATATATGTGTGTCTCGAGGGCACAGTCCACTCTCCGGTCTGCGAACCCTTCAGACCCAGCCACGGTCTAATCAGCACACAAACGTGAACTCTCAAACACTCTTGGAACGTTAGTATGCCTACAGAAATAGGTAGTTCCCGAATCTATCAAATATATTGGATTGCTACTGTACCGAAATAGAAATGAAAATTCACTACTTTAACACGTACCTATAGAATTTAATGATATTAGAAAAAGAATCGAACAAAAAGTATGAAAAAAACTTTATGATCAAAATAGTTGCGGCACCGATAATTTTGGCTAAATGAAGATGTTTTTTATCCCAAGTACAAACTTAACATTGTACTTAGTTGTATTTTTTTCAAAATTTGAGGCTCGGTAGTTTCGGAGATAGGGGCAATAAACTAACGAACTGCAACTGCAAGACGTAGCGCGCCTTGACTGAACCGCAGGTGACGTCATGTGACGCACCAATACGGACTCGTCGGTCTTTGAAATCCAAGGATTCTATGCGGCTGGTAAAGAAGAACTAAGAGCACGCAGATTCTATGCGACTGGTAAAAACGAACCAAGAGCGCACTTGCCTAGTAGGTAGCCCGGTACCCGGAAATAATCCCAAAGCGGCCCTTTTCGACTGGTTCTACACCTAAGATAAATAAAATAGGGTATTTACACCACAGAAAATGCTATAAACTCTGTTGAGTGAGCAAATACGCGAAAGTACATACCAAATTCGAAGAATAACATACACTATTTGCACCGCCATATGCAGAATTCATAAACAATAAAATATGTACACAATAACTTTTACTTGGTACAATTTTTCATCATAAAGTCCTAAATTTATATAATCGACTACATTGAAATCTTGATTCTCAGCAACTGACTTTTTCTATAAATAAACTGACAATCTTGTTCAAGTCATAATCAAATTTGATAATCAGAAAAACTAAGAATAGAAAATTTATGGGCAACTAGAAAAAGTAAACTAATCAAAACCCGTTTAAGCCACAGGGGTAACGGTGCAATATATACCTAACATTCAACTCAGTCGCGCACAACCTGAAAGAACGAAGTTTACAGGCAACTGACATCTATCGGATGAAGATCAAACAGACATCACACCTTTTTCTGCAACACCAAACCCCATTTGACGAACGAGGCAACCTTGACAGTACAATGTGGTAATAATGAATGAATAGTAGTTGACCCACCGTGTTCTTGCCAAGAATCTCTTTTGGCACATAATTCATACCTGGCTAACTGTTCCTGTGGATTTATGGAAAGTTTCCTGTGTTATTCATGTCTGCTCGCCCCGCGATGAGCGCGTGGCGTGATGTGTTGACGTCACTCATTGTTCCCGCAGTGCACTCGCTAACGTCCGCGTCACTGTCAGACGTGTCAGACTGACAACAGCCGGGAGATCGCGTTGCCCAAATGTGGGTGTTCTGAGTGAGCTGATTGAGACGGATCGCTGCTGTGCACCTGCCTATCGGTACACTCCCGGCTGATGCAAATGTCACACACTCATCATCACTCTATGTGACAAAGTAATTAGTTACGTCATTTCCAGCGAGTTTACTGTTTAGGCAGTCTGCTAAAAGCTTTTACACAAAGAAGACTTGTTACACAATGACACTGGTATTTCTCAAAAACATCCGGTTATTTAATGTTTTCTTCATAGAATTGATCGATCTGAGGTTTTTAAAAATAAAGAGCACATTATGTCAGAAATAAACTCGGATGCCTACTCAATCTGTTTGCAGATAAATATTCGTTCTAAAAATATCGTTGTTTTCCATTTAGTCGGCGATTAATAACGAAATACTTGGCAGATGGAATGATTACTGATCCCCGAACAACAAACAACATTCCGCTGAGATCTGATGAGAGTGCTCACTGCCGCACTATGCCGCTGCCGCTCGACGACGCCCGCAAACATCGAGCGATCTTAATTGGGCGGATTCATTCATCCGACAACTTTCTGATTTAGCCTCCGCACAAAACTCAATCGTATATTTACTCTGATAGAGTTTAATTCACTGCTAACAACTTAACTCCGTACAGTGAATATTGGATGTTTAGCCAACTGTTCGTAACGAAGGTTATCTTACCACGAACACTTCTCCGTATTTTGCAACTACGACAACACGTCAATCAACAACTCACAATTCGAAGAATCCTCACCTGATAGCTTCCACCGTAACACCTTCTTATTTCGTCAAAACTTTGTAATCGGCTCATTTGTAATAAGAAACAAAGAAAGCGCCCTTTGTACAGATAAGCAGGTAAGCTAGGATTAGGCGCTGATTGACGAGAATCGCCGTACCGCGAGCGATGCGTGGAAAACCCGGCCAGTCGAACTGTGCGGCCAGTGGGCCAAGTCAGGCCAGGCCGCCAAATGTACAACTTGAGCAAACAAAGTGATGCTTAACAACTAAGGTACTTTTGAATGGAAGTCTGAATTTTTAATACGCGTGGTTAAAACAAAACATATGTATAAACAGAGAATCCTGGAATGTTAATGATAAGCGTTTTCATTTTAAACCAAATCGTATTGATATTTCGTGCCCTATTTTAACCCCGTTTATTAACTAAGAAGTAGTTATTTGCGCGTATTCATGTAACAAGGTTAAAATAGGGCTAGGTTGGTGCAAGTGTGGGACGGGAACACCGGGGTGGTTTTTAGTCAGTAAGAGTCTGACAGACCCCTCCGCCTACCCCAGGGCGGAGGACATCCATGAGGATTTTCCACCCCGGCAACAAAAAAAAAAAAAAAAAAAGGGCTAGGTTGAAGCTAGGTTAATGCTAAACCTTTTGACATACAAAATTTCTCTGCTGGAGCTGCCCTGTCGTGCGGTGCTATGATCCCCTTGAGGTCCTCGCGAATGCCTCTTTTATGGGCTTTGAAAGGTCCGAGACCCGGGCTTAGGGCTTTTGATGGCCCACAACACCGCCATTCTTGTTATTTTCTCCTATATTTGTTTTATTTACACCAATACCGGGATGCAGTGGTATTTGAGTCCGCTTGCGAATCTTTCGGACCACGTTTTGTTTCCATATGGAATACTTATAAAAAGTGTAGCAGAATGTGTGTGTTCACAAATACTAGCTTATCATAATCTTGGCGTTTCTGTTGGTTTTATTATTGAGAAAGATTAGGAGTATTTCCGTTGGGAAAAGGAAACGGGCACGTGATTGAAGTTATTTTATATTTATCATGCTGAGTGCTGATCTAAAACTAAAAGATTTGTTGTATTCCACGGCTTCCATCCTTCAGTTTGACAGTCACATTAATAAACTCAGTACAGACGTCAGTCACTTCGTATTCTGAAGAACACTTGGCACCGGTTCATTTTCCTTACTATGTCTAAAGCGACCGATGAGAATCAACCTATCGAACAATTCGCTACAGGAAAGAATATAATTTTTACATATACATTAACAGGACCTAAGTTCGCGACCGCAGTTATTTTTCGTGGTGCCATAACTATGTAGCGCAAACATGTTATGTTTCGACTGTTTTAGATTTATCACATAGCGTGTGTAGCTCTCCTGTGTCTTCATATTTACCGTTATACTGCTCAGAGGCAAGGCTGGGACCATTTGTTATTGTCAAAGCTGCGTGACTGATAGCCGGACACCTCGCCAGATATACCATGTGTCATATTATGCGATATAATATGTATACAATACAGGAAACTAGCCCTTATAAATAAAAAAAAACGTTTTACAAAAACAAAATCAATCGATTTCCAAAATAACACTACAAAGTATAAAATAACTTTAATTTCGGAAGTCGGTGTCTTTGGATTTGTATTGTAGTTGTTTTGCCACCGACTTCCGAAATTAAAGTTATTTTTCACTTTGTAGTGATTTATGGAAGTCGGTTGTTTGTTTTTGTAAAAACTTTTTTATTTTTCACTTTTTAGTGGGTCAGTTTGTAATTTATCTAAGTTACAATAGCCTAATGTCAACTGCTCTTCACCTTTTTCAAGATATTGCTTTTCTTGATGCAGGGACGTTAATTGTTGAGGAGTTCTCCTGGTAAGAACCAGGAGAACTCTCACTCACCATATGCATTGTAAAGAGCATAAATGACTTAGCAACCATATTAAAGTAGCTAATCGAATCGCAACACGTTAATTAAAATCTTCTTATTAAGTAGTCCCTGTGGCCATCTGTTGTCTTCATCATCAATTCCACTCCACCAGTGCTGTCCGGTGCTTTCCGAGAGCAAATGCACGTTACTATAAAAATACAGGTATTGCTATAGATGTGCCTTTAAACTTTGAGGATTCCCATGGGATCCCTGTAACTTTACGATTGGCCGGAGGGCCAATCACTTTCACATCAAGACACTTTAAAAAATATTAGAGTACTACTAAATATTAAAAAGGGTAGACTACATATTAAAAAGCTTAGAGAGTTCCAGGCTTCCAGTTCGAGTGTACGGGACGCTTGGACGGCAGGATACAGGGTCGGCTAGCAGCAGTTAGACAGGATCGGCAGGCAGCAGTGGGACAGGGCTGGCAGACGAGGCGGAGCATGAAGATGAGGCTGTTATTTCACACGCGTGATCTCGCAGCCGCAGTCAGTCGGCAACTCTGTCCCAAGGAGTAAAACGTCCCTTGAGTGTAATTCGTGCGAGTTGTTTCGAACTTTTGTGTTTGTGTTTAACGCCACGTTGATAGATAGAGCCCTAGTAATGGAAGGCTCTCCGACCTGGAGTGGACTAGTAAGAGACTAGTCAGATTCAGATTACGCCACCCGCGTTATCTGAATCTCGCCGATACGACTGACAGCGGAGGCGCCCTACAGCACCTCACGCTCCACGGAACGAGTGTCTGGACCTCCCATGACACACAGGAGTGGTTGGCTATGGCGTCCCAAGCCGCGCGACTATAACGCCTTCGGCCTTAGAGATCTCCCAAAGGCGTAAGTGAGAAGGCCGGAGGTTATGGAGAGTGAATCACAAATCACACACTACGAGTTTATTTAAATGATTATATTTCCACACTTTACAATAATTAGCTAGGTATTAGTATATGTATATAATGGTTTTAGACTGAAGTAGACTGCATAAGACTGAGAAAAGCTGACCTTGACTGAACTGAGACCCACTAGACTGAACGAGACTAAACAGAACTGAACCCTTGTCAGGTCCGATGACCGCTTTTATAGATTCTGGCAAAAGTTCCAGAAGTTTCTGTTGAGCATTATTCAAATTATTAGTTTGATTGCCTGCCAGGGTCAATAAAACGGTTTACATAAGTACATAGCACAGCTATCTGTTCAGTTAGAAAAACTTGATTCTGTACAATAGTATGCAAAATATTTCACATTACGCATAACAAAACATTAAATTAAATCATTTGCCATGTCAGCTAGCACACCCCAACTAACAAATTAATGTTTTAAAAAACATTAATTTGTTGTTCGACTATTAAAATAGTCGAGTTAATGTTTTACATTTTCTTTTAGTCTTTTAAGATTGGTCGTATAAGCGTAAATATAAAAGTGTATAAAACGAGAATTAGGCCAAAATTACACGACAATATTATCGTTTAGTAGATATGTAGAAGTCAGCCAATGACCGTTGAATGTTATATACAAGTTAAATAAAAGTACAAAGACTAACTTTACTTTTATTTTAATTTATTTATTAGGGAAAACAAACAGTAACCCATTACATTTTGTAGGAAGAAATACAAAAAAGATATGGCCAAATGTGTAACCAACAACATTTTCCACGGAATACACAAACATTTACGGTACAATACTCGTTGTGATGAGACCGTTATGTGACCGTTTATGTCATACGAGTATAGCAGTTATAATGACGTTATCAAACGACTGAACGACTGAACGACTAGTCTCAAAAAACGACTCAATGACAACCGTTTTGATTCGCATGTTTATATTGTGCTTGTATGAAAGAATAACAGAAAGAAGTAAATCAAGTAAATTTCTATGATTATTGTTATCACAAAAATCTATTCTGTGCCTAAATTATTTAAATTAGTGTGATATATAGTATAAGTTGTGTTAATATTTCAGGGAACTTTAGTTTTGCGTACAAAACGCGCTGTACGTGGCATGTAAACATATCATTTCTAAAAAAAAACATACACAATTTGATTAAACAAAGAATATCAGATACAGGCGTAGTTATAAGGTTGGGTGATGATAAACGACCTAATTTGGATGATTGTAACCAACCCCTTAGGTGCGTTCAAGACGGCCATATACAAGGAGTCGTTTTGCATCCTCGTAAAATTACAGGAGGCTTCTATGAAAGACGTATATAATCAAATAAAATTACTATTCCTGCTCAATAATTAATACACACTTGTTTTTTTTTTTGTTATTTAAGTTTGACAGTATTTTAGAATACATCACTTTCACAGAACAGAAACTTGCTCAATATATGCACTGACACTATTATAGAACGTCGTATAAGCTAGTCCTGAAAACGTTTACCCAACAAATGCACTGACACCATTATACGACGTCATATAAGTTAGTCCGGAAAACGTTTACTCAACTAATATAATAAAACATTACTGTCACTCAAACTCAAAACACAAACTCAAGGAATTTATTTCAAATAAACTAATTACAGGCACTTTTGAATTGTCAAGGGGTCGGTCAGTTAGAAATATGAAACTAGTTGCCCATTCCAAAGCGTAGTAGGTACCTATGAAGAAGAACGGGCAAGAAACTCCACGGACACTCTTTTAAATCAACATATTATGGTTACAAAATATTGTTAACATCATTCATTTTGAAATTATACATGCGAGAACGATGCAAAACGTAAAAGCGTCCGTTATAAAAATATAAACAAAAAACAAACAATTTTTAAATTAAACTAAAATAAGTCATGGCAGTTAAGAGATGACCAGTATCTACTGACGGTTCCCGTTCACGAACATGACGCATGGTTTAGCACCATTCAGCTCAACCATTTTGAAAGGAGCTAAATGATAATACGAGTACTCGCCACCATTAGCGAGACATTAGAGTGAGCACGACATACTTCCAACCGACAGAGCACATACAAGGCAATGAAAAACATACCCAACTTCACGTGACTGAAGTTAGCTGAATACCACTTTGTAACCGTTATATAACTTGAAGTCTTATAAGACTGGAATTATACGACGTTTTTGATAGTCGGGACGCCACTATACCAACTAAAAAAAACAATACTCAAGCAGAAATAAATCGTAAACAGAACTTAATACCTAAATAAAAGTCTCCAGGCATTAAGGGCGTGCCCGCTTACATATAGTTATAGCTGTAACTCGAAGTCACAAATGATAAACTGGTACCATTGAAATAAAATAAATACACACAGTTAATTACTGATAATAATAACCGGATGCGCGGGGCAACACTCAATCGATAGTTTGGAATTGGTTTTACGACAAAAAGTATGGACGAATGCACAACCACTGTTAGGAAAGAAATTAGGTCGCAAATCAGTAGTTGGTGAAAGGAAGGTGGCACGATACCTTATTTGATGCGATGATGATGCACTTTCAAGACGATACAAGCGATTTCCACGAATTTTTACTTGGTTAAATGAATTTTGGGCGCAATAGGATGCGCGCGCGACGACGCACGAAAACCGAATCCATCTTGAATTTCGACGACATTCCGCGGGTTGGCGCTGATTGGTGTAGCGGTCTCGCTCACACGCGGGTGAAAGGCAATGTGCAGGAATGGGATAGGGGGAGAGGAGTGCAGTAAAACCAACCTAATCCCATTAATTAGTTATACCAACATCAAAAAAACTAAGGAAATGACAATACATAATTTCAGTCGATCAGCGCGCAAGCATCTTCCCGGGTTTGAAGGGACACCTTCAAAATTTATCAATGAAATACAAAGTTGAATTAAAGCTAACTAAGCTATATGAAATCGAACTAAACTAGTTTACTAATACCCTAACCTAACCTAAATGAAGAATACGCGAACTACTGATTAGATAACGGGCATAGCCGCACGACTGGACGCAAGTACAATCCAGTAGCTGTTTTAACGCGAGCTATACGTGTTATTCCCTTGGAATCAGGGAAAACTTCCTCCACGAGACCTAACGGCCAATGGAGTGGAAGTGAATTCTCAGTTAAAAGAATCACGACTGTACCGGTAACGATTGGATCCACTGGCGTATTCCATTTACAACGCGACTGTAGAGCATGGAGGTAACCTGTTCTCCAACGCCTCCAAAAAGACTGAACTAATTTATCCAACAAATTGTATCGTGAAAGGGTATTTAAATTTTTATCTATTTCTCCAGCGGGTAAATACGAGTACTTTAAAGGCGTGAGATTCAAAAAGTGCGCTGGAATTAAAGCAAGAGGTTCCGAGGGATCATTGGACAACGTTCTACATAGAGGTCGAGTATTCATTACGGATTCAATTTGAGCAAGCACTGTGCTTAACTCTTCGAACGATAAAACTGTTTCACCTATCACGCGATATAAGTGAGTTTTCAAGCTTTTGATATTAGCCTCCCAATTCCCACCAAAATGGCTAGCAGTCGGGACATTGAGAGCCCAATCTATGCGATTTTCAGCTAACATATGACCAAATTCAGTACTATGATGCTTCGAACATAAAAACGAGTGCAGTTCTGCAAGTTTGCATTTAGCACCGATATAGTTGGTTCCATTGTCCGAGTAAATCTTGCCAACGGAACCGCGTCTCGATAGAAACCGCTTGAAAGCACTCATAAAGCTGGCTGTGCTGAGGTCACCAGCCAATTCTATGTGTACAGCACGCGTAGTCAAACAAACAAATAGGCATACGTATGCTTTAGTTGAACGAACACCTCGGCCCCGAGTCATTGTAACCTTAAACGGGCCAGCGTGATCAGTGCCCGTGTGTACGAATGGTTAAGCTGATTGAACGACACGGCAAGAACGATGATCTGCCATCTCAGGAAAGGTTGGCTTGGGGCGAAGCCGAAAGCACGGAATACACTAATGGATCCTATTCCTAATAAGGTTACGTGCAGAAAGTATCCAATATTTCTGACGTAAGAGCGACAACAGCAGGTCGGGACCAGCATGACAGTTCGACTTGTGATGGTAATCAGTCAACAAATTCAGAACTGGATCCTTACTAGGAAGAAGGATTGGATATTTCGAATCATAATCTAAATCAGAGTTCCTCAGACGGCCTCCGACTCTGATAAGTCCGTCTTTAAGAAACGGTTTAAGGTGTTTAAATGGACACTATAAATATCACCTTCCTCAAGCGTACTCATTTGGGAAATGAAAACGTTGAAGTTCAAGAAGTACTAATAGTTCAGCGAAGTCATAATCGGACAATGACATACGATAGCAACGAGGTAACAATTTTAGGAATATGCATACGTAAATTACACAGCGCAATAATTTCGTCCAAGACGAAAAATAATGTCTTAACAATATTATAGGAGATTTTTCACTTGGTGGTGAAGTAAGCAACGAATGTTTCCTTTCCTCTGGCGCATCCGATACTGCAGAAGGGTTAAAGGGAACAATAGGCCACTGTGAGAAGTCTTAGTGAGCCCACGCGGGCCCCGTGAACCAAAGCGGATGGTCGATAATTTGGGAAGGTGTCAGCCCACGTGACAGGCGGTCGGCTGGATTCTCAGTACCAGACACATGAAACAAATTTTTAGGCGATAAATCATTTTGTATTTTCGAAACTCTGTTGGCCACAAAGATGTTCCACCGATGCGGCGACGCATGTGCCCAACAAAGCGCAACTGTTGAGTCCGAAAATGCAAATATATTTCGAAAACTCATGCAAGCTTGACAAGCAACGAGAATATTTTTTTATAAGTTGAGCGAGGACGAGAATAGCACAAAGTTCGAGTCGAGCGAGTGAAATAACCTTTCGAGGAGAAACCTTCGATTTAGCTATAATTAAGTTGTGTTACCACCACTGTTCTGCACGTGGAAATAAACATCACCACCATATGCCTTTTCGCTAGCATCTGCGAAACCCAAGATACTAACGACACTATCAGTGACGACGTCAACGTGACGTGGGATCTCTATATCAGCAAGCAAGGGGAGTTCTTCCCTAAAGCGGGTCCACAATTTAACAATGTCTTCTGGTGGGGTTTCATCCCAATCACACTCGCACAACCAAAGCTGCTTAATTAGAAGCTTAGCATATAATACGATGGGTGCAACAAATCCCATTACGTCCCATATTTTGGCGACACATGATAATATGATGCGTTTCGTACAAATATGAGAAGGTGTACCAATTTTCATACCAAAAAAATCAGTTGTGGGTGACCAACACAAGCCAAGTACTTTGTGTTCATCAGACTCATCGAATTCTTTGACAGCTGGCAAGCGCTGCGAAGGCGGAATCGAATCTAGAACCGATTGAGAATTACTCGTCCATTTGACAAGTTCGAACTGACCAGCCTGCATAAGACCAATCATTTCAGATGCGGTGGACATGGCTTCATCTTCATTCTGAATCGAATAGACAAAATCGTCCATGTTGTTACGTTGTAAATTTGAGTACCTACCAAGGGTTGGTATTACACAGCTGCATTACTAATAAGTAAAGTAGCATTTACCTGAAAACATTAGTAGTACCTTGTGAGGTTTCTGAGTAATTTATTTCATTGTAGTTTGTGCAAGTAACTTTGGTCTACACTTGATGGAAGGACTCATTCCTTCAACTATATTTCGTCACTGGACTCTTTAGTAAACACTTTCTAACATTAAATCAATTTTCTAAAACCCTGATAACAGGTTTTCACAATTAATTAGAACAATAAATATAATGTTTACATTCCAACTGTCATCCAGTCGAACGTCAGATTCTGTCGTTTAGAAACGACATCTGATGGTCGCCGGTTCACAGTTGTAGTTTAATCGATAATTGAACTTATTGATTGCCAACCATCGAATTAAATCGTATGGAACAATCCTTAATAATTTTCAGCTTTCAGTAAAACTTAATAATAAAATAAATAACCGAAAGCGGAAATGAAATAGTTTTTACAATATAGACTTTTCTTCTAGAAACTTCGGTGTCAAATAAATCCATTTTTAATCTGTGATTTATCTTTGACATAATGTAGCCAGGTTGTACGTTGTTAATTACCCCAATTAATATTTCGGAATAATTACCCCGATCAAGACAAGTTTTAGAATTGGGATTTATAAATAAATTGTTTGTTGGTCTAGATCATGAAGATTCTTATTGTTTCAGAGTTTAAACGTCACGTTGGAATATTGTTAGTGATTTTCAAGAATTTATTATCTTGGTGTAGTATTTATCTTATAATCATTTTACCCGAAATATGGGAGATTTTAGAAATAGTCTGTCTATTTCCGGTTTGTAATCCGTGACAGGATTATTAAAGAGTGGTGGCGTCTATTTGCCCTTGAACACGCTTGAGTGATACTGGAAAACTAATTCCATGTTTTAAAAGGTAAGGATTTGGTGGTAATAGTGCCTAGAAGTGGTCTGTGAGCCCTTCCCTGGTTGTTAATAGGATATTCTAGTGATCCATGGATATTTATTACAGGATTCCAAATTGCGCATACGCAGACTATTTTCCAGCCAGTCGAGGATCTTACAGTCAAGTGCTTTTTCCCTAAGCCAACCGTGAGTACTTCACCTGCTGACTATTTGCCTTAGATATTTCATAGGATATTCCTCAGTGTTAACAATGGATTAGATTCTTGTTCAGGGATACGCAACAAGTCCTTGTTGCGAAGTTGATGGATGCCACATGGGTAATCCTCATTACTATTGTCCCACCGCTCAGGATCAGGCAAACAGAAGTCGTAACTCCTTATGTTGTATTTGAAACAAGGCCAAGTTAACCGGCTAATGTGTTAGCCTTTTAGATTTCCAAGCGCAGTCACCTCCCGGAAGGTTAATTTGCTTCCCTTATATTATTAGGTCCCCGTATTGTCAATTCCAGGAGAGGCACCTCGAGAGATTCGTCTCGCCGCCAGGATCTAGAGGAGAGTCTGGGACCTGGACGCGAGACCCGTTCCTCGAGGCCACTCGAAGCCTCTTGTGGAGACGACTGTGCGGCTGGCAGACCCCGTCTAGCGAAAGCGCAGGCGGGACGGTTTTTTTTTTTATACCTTATTACTTTGTATTATAATACGGTTTCAGTAGGAACCTATTGTTTACCGCAGTCCGGTTTTCAATAGTGGAAACCGGTCTGACAACTAAATTGAAATTGAGGATCTTGGGTTCGACACTCTACGTTCATCCAGACGAATATTGGACACCTTCGTCGGCTCCAGGATCCGGGACTCTTCAAAGTCCCTGGCGCCCATTTAATAAATATTAACATTCATAATAACTGGAAGGTTAAACAATAATATTCAAATTAATAATATTAAATTAGAACTTTTAAAAGGAACAGTACTGGGTTTATCTCCAACTCCCCACGACCGTAGCTTTATCCACTGAATTCTAAGCTGGCTGGCAAAAGTAGGCTTTCACAGTAGTCACCTACCTTATTTTTAAGATGGTAGCCCCGTATCGGCTACCGTGTGTTATGTTGTGAAGAATTAATTTCATAATTATACTGTATTGAAGATAGTTTCTTGTTTGTTTTCAATTCAATACCCAACCACCTGGCCTCTGGGCTTATGTTAGTTTACCGCTAGGGGGAACAAAAATAAAAATATAACAGTGGCGACCAACGTGTGTATTAGTTGGAGATAGAGGTTACGTCTTTGCTGTACCTTACAAACCAGAGTACTGTTTCTAGAGCCTTCCAGTTATTCTAATTTTAAGAAAAAAAAAAAACCGTCGCGCGGAATCCTTTGTTCACGTGTTCATGTTTATGTTTGTACTGTTTTATACACTATAATTTACTTTTTACACTTCTTGCTGCTTTATACACTTTACAATTTTATTTTACCTGTGTCCCTTAACATAACACCAGGACTATTGTCCTTGGATACAAAAACCTATTATTATAAAAATAAAATAAACTTAAACTATAAGACTGCTATTTATGTAACTGCGTTAACTATAGATAATATTTGCATATTGCTCGATATTGTAAATTGTGACAGCCAGTTTATGCTTCAGTTAAGTTTAAATTATCATTAATTTTACAAAATGGAACGACCCATTAAATTCAATTTACTTCACAAAGATGAACTCATATATGAAGTACTGGTCCGAGACGCGAAACCCGCTTCAACCGTAGGGGAACTACGTGTTCAAATTAGGGATCTCAGTAAGTTGATAAGTACCGACGATATCGTGGAGACAAATATAGATCCGGAAACCGAATTACAAGCAATTAGGGCCAAACTGTCAGAAATTGGTGAAATACTAGACAGGTACCCGTCCAATTTCAAAAAATTTAACCGCGCTAAGGCTTTAGGTTTCCACCTGTATCATCGTTTCAGTAGGATTACTCCCACAACTGAACTTAGTACCGATTATGCAGCCGTGGACAAACAGCTAAGCGGTTATTTGTCTAAAATTGATTCGGTTAACGTGAGTTTCCATCAATCATTTACCATCGCCGAGGAGACAACGAACGTACAGTCAAATTTGCAGACGAAGGACGTCATCATTTCCTACAACAAAGAGACGTTTAAATCCCTAGGACATAAATTTGACGGTACGGGTTGCGTGAAAGCGTTTATTGAGCGTCTTGAGGAGCTTTGCGAGGCCAGAGGTATTTGCGAAGCCTCCTTACATCAATCTGCTCTAGATCTTTTCTCGGACGGAGCTGTATTGTGGTACCGAGGAATTAAAGCGTCGGTTATTGATTGGGCGGAACTGAAGCAGCAGTTACTCACAGCTTTCGCTCCGCCTGATTACGATATGCGTCTCATTTCTGAAATAACAAATAGAACGCAAGGGTCGACTGAGCTGTCTTGTATATTTATAGCAGTCATGGAGAATCTTTACAATAGGCTATCTTATAGGGTTCCAGAACGCGATCGTTTGGCACGGATCAAGTTCAACATGAGACCGGAATACACGTTGGGATTGTCAATAATGGTTATCAACACGCTGGACGAGTTAAAAGAGAAGTGTAGACAACTGGAGCTAGGCTTTCATAGCAGGGCTCAATTCCATGAGCCGCCCAAACCAACGTCTTCTTTTGTTGCAGCAGACTTGGCATACAAAGCCCCGAAAGGTTCACAAAGGATTGAAGCCGTGCAAAATGATTCTGATTCGTTGTTCTGTGTTCGTTGTAGAGTTAAGGGGCACTCGTTATCACAATGCAAATCCAAAGCAATTGTGTGTTACCGTTGCGGCAAGAAGGGCGTACGTGCACCATCGTGCCCTACGTGCAGTAAAAAGCAGAAGGAGGATGCTCAGTCCTGTCCAACCTGCACTTCAAAAAACTAAATTTACGGAGCTACAGCCAAAATTTTGATAAGTCCGATTGGGACAATTATTTAAAATTTTTAAAAATATTTTTTCATTCACTAAGGGTAGAAACAGTACGCTATAAGACCACGGGCGATAGTCGTCCACATTTAACAGTTTCTATAAATGATGTGCAATATTACGGTTTACTCGACTCGGGTTCTAGCATTTCAGTGTTGGGTTCCGATGTTGGCCAACAATTCATAAGGGCTGGCGCGACTCTACACGCCGATAGACAGTTGGGCAGCATCATAACTGCCAATGATTCGCGGGCATCCGTGGAGGGTTATTTATTCTTACCAGTGACTCTCATGAGAGTGACTAAGGTTATTAAATTCTATATTATTCCAGACATTACCACGCCGTTGATTTTTGGCGTTGATTTTTGGAAATCCTTTAATTTGGCACCTAAAAGTTTTAATAAATTACCATTTAAATATATACAAAACAATAGAGGTCATACATGTGTCTCGGAGGTTAGGCACCTACAGCCGTTTGACGAATTAACAGCGGAACAAAAGAATGAAGCGGAGTTATTAATTAAAGATTTCAAAAAGGTTTCCTTTGAGGCTAAAGGATTGGGTCGTACCCATCTGCTGCGTCATAAAATAGACACAGGAGATGTTCCTCCTATTAAACAGCGTTATTATCCTTTATCACCTGAACGCCTCAAGGAACTAAACCGACAGCTGGATGAGATGTTGGAGATGGGAGTGGTGGAACCTAGCAATAGTGCGTGGAATAACCCGGTTCTACTGGCTCCTAAACCAAATGGGGAATGGCGATTTTGCCTGGACAGCCGAAAGCTGAATGCGGTCAGCAAGCAGGATGCGTATCCACTACCCTACGTCTCTCACATCTTAGACCAGTTGCGGGACGCGCGATACCTTTCATCGATTGATTTGAAATCTGCTTTTTGGCAAATCGAATTGGACTCCGTTTCATCCAAAGAAAAAACCGCGTTCACGGTTCCCGGTCGAGGTTTGTTCCAGTTTAAAGTTATGTGCTTTGGGTTGACGGGAGCCCCCGCCACCCAACAGCGATTAATGGACAGACTTTTCGGCCCGGAGTTTGATAATAAGGTGTTCGTATATTTAGATGACATCATTATTTGCTCATCAACCTTCGAGGAGCACATTTCGCTTCTTCAACGAGTTTTAGACAAACTAAAGCAGGCTAATTTGGCAATTAATTTACCTAAGTCCTGTTTCTTTCGACGAGAACTAAAATATCTTGTTTACAAAGTGGATGAGCATGGCTTACACACTGATCCGTCGAAAGTTCAGTCAATTGTCGACTTTCCAACACCTACAACTCGTAAGGAAGTGAAAATGTTTCTTGGAACGGCCTCATACTATCGACGTTTTATTAAAAACTTTAGCTCGATAGCAGCCCCTTTAAACGCACTAACAAGTACAAGCAAAAAAGTGCCGCCTTTTGAGTGGACGGCTGAAACAGAAACCGCGTTCTCAACCTTGAAAGAGGCATTGGTGTCTGCTCCAGTATTGGCTTGTCCAGATTTCTCACAACCTTTTGAGATTCATTGTGACGCATCCAGTTTTGGGATAGCGGGCACTCTGACTCAGGTTATGAATGGGGAGGAGCACCCAATAGCCTACTGCAGTCGTTCGCTTAATCCGGCGGAACGCAATTATTCAGCAACGGAGCGTGAGGCTCTCGCTGTAGTCTTCGCCGTGGAACACTATCGTCCCTATGTAGAAGGCGGTCCTGCATTTAAAGTGATAACCGACCACTCGAGTTTAAAATGGTTCTTTAATTTAAACAATCCCTCTGGTCGATTAGCTCGTTGGGGTTGTCGGTTATCACCTTATAACTTTACTATTGAACACCGCAAGGGCAGGGACAATGTGATTCCAGATGCCTTATCTCGTGGCGTTCCGGTGCTGGAAATTAAAGTGCCTGACATGGACACTTGGTTTAAGGGGTTGTGGGATAAATGTGTCAGTACCCCCAGATCGTGTCCTAACTTTATTATTAAGGAGGATAAACTATACCGTTTTTCAAAAAATAAATTCGGGGTGGCTAGTGACTATGATTGGAAGCAGGTAGTACCGGAGGGCAATCGTCAAGAATTATTGAAGAGTCACCATAGTGGCGAATTATCACCACATTTAGGAGTGTATAAAACCTATAACTGCACTGCACTGACTTGCACTCCGATACTACTGGCCTAACATGTATAAGGATGTGATTAGCTACGTTGGTAAATGCGATACGTGCGCCGCATATAAACACTCACAATTACCTCCTCCCGGTCTCTTAGGTGATGCGAAAGAGTGTTCCAAACCATTTGAAACCTTAAGCATTGACTTAGTAGGTCCGTTGCCACGGTCTAGAGCGGGATTCACATATCTCTTAGTTGTCGTGTGTTGCTTTACGAAGTACTGTTTACTGTTTCCTTTACGTAGAGCTGTTGGTAAGGCTATAGCACAAAAACTAGAAGACGGCGTTTTCCTCGTACACGGTATACCCCGTACGGTGATAGCAGACAACGGGACGCAATTCACGGGTAATGAGTTTCGTACACTATTGGAGAGGTACAAAATACCTAAAATCCACTTCACACCTCGTTATTGCCCAAGCGTGAACACCGTGGAACGCTATAACCGTACCATAATGACCGCGGTATCAATTCTCGTGGAGGATGATCATCGATCCTGGGATGTGAACATCTCAAGGATCCAATTCGCTATGAACACCTCCACAAATGTAGTCACTCGTTTTACACCGTTCTTCCTAGTACATGGCAGAGAGGCAGTTAGTTGTGGTGATGTCTTCGGCAATGATACCGTTAGACAGCCCACTCTAGCCTGCGCTTCCCGCAGTTCATATGCAAATCAGCTAGGGGCATTGGATAGTATCTTCGATAAAGTAAAGGACGCGCTCATCAAATCTCATGAACGTAGTGCTCGTTATTATAATAGTAGTAGAAGGCACGCGGAGTTTGAGGTAGGCGACACTGTGTGGAAGAAAACATATCCCCAGAGTGACGCCTCCAAATTCTTTATGGCCAAATTAGCACCTAAATACGAGAGATGTATAATTAGAAAAAAACTTTCACCCTTAGTGTATGAATTGGAAGGCTGTAGTTCCGGTAAAAACCTTGGCACATGGCATATCAAGGATTTCAAATCACCATGTAGCAAGGATTAATTTTTTTTGTATATTTTCTTCGAATTTAAAATATAATTTAAATTCGTTGGTCGCAGTGACCATTGAGGGCTGTATATGCCTTGAGGTTGCTGGTTTTTAATTTAGCATTGGTAGCTGTATATGCACGGTGCTAGAAAACCGTAGGTTCACATTTGTGAGCTATATGGAGTAGAGAAGGAGATTGTTTAAAAGTTGTTTGTAGTCTGTGGTTGTTGCAGGTTTGACACCCCTGTAGAGTGTATAAAACCTCCGGACTGCTGGTAAGGCAGCAAAATGATAGTCCTGAGATTGGAGGCCATAATGGCGGGCGTGTAGGCTGCATTGATGGAAAACGTTTAAGTTGGTATTTTTTTTCAGGGGCGAATAACCGTCTCATTCATTTTAGGGAAGACGGTTAGCCAATTTTCATTATTTTGTAGCATCTAGTTTCTTTTGATGTATTATTTGTGTACCAACTCAGCATTATTATAGGCTGTCAACTCATTGTGAAAGGTGGTGTACGATGGAGTAGGGTGGTCTCTCCTATATAAATATAGTAGGTCAGACTTATATTTTTACTCTTTTTGGAGCTTGTCTTTTACATGTTTGTAAATGGATTAGACTCGCTCCAGGAGAAATAGTATATATATTATTACACAGGTCACATGGATAACTATAAATAAGCCATATAACACGGGCGGAATTGTAGACTCGTTAACCAAAGCCATCTACAATGACGCCTAATAGAGCGGTCTGTTACTCTATAATTGAAGTGTAACTAGAATTCTGTATTGTTTATGTATATACCTTATCTACCTATATAGTATCATTTAAGTTTACATCAGCTATGATAAATAGAAATCGTACACCGGCTTCCACGTACTTTTTTTTTCTTTTCTGTTTCTGTTCCTGTTTTCAAAATCAAAATCAAAATCAAAATATTTTTATTTCACATAAACCTACATGGGCACTTATGAAACGTCAGAAGCTAGGTGCACGGTTCCAATTGGTCGTTTCCTATGGAGAAGAGCCGGCAAGAAACTCCACGGTTACTCTTTTAAAAATAATTGGCTTTTACAATGTTTTCAAATTACACAAATTAGGTATGGGAGAACAGTGTAGGCCTGTCGAAAAGTACTTAACAAAAAAAAAAAAAAGAGAAAAGGAAACGGTCTAAAGAAAAAAAGATCTAGTCTATTAAGACTACAACGTTCTCACATTCACAACGTACACAAGAATCCATGTAAAATAATATTAATAATATTAAGTCTGAAATATAAATTGTAGGTATATAATGTCAAAAATGTATGTCTAAAAAATAATAATAATAAACATCGTAATTTCGGAGCAGTTAATAGATATTTCCATAGTTATGCCGTTTCTGGTGTACCAGGGAAGCCACATGTGCAGAAGGAATTATTGCCAAACTTCCTTGTCTTCAACGTAGTCTTTAATCTTGTAATATGCGTTTTTGATAAGGACACGTTTGATGTGGGTTTTGAACTTTCCATCGCTAAGTTCTGTAACTGACTTTGGCAACTTGTTATAAAAGCGGATACTGTTGATAACAAATGATTTGCTTGTTTTTGTTAATCTAAATTTGGGTATCACAATTTCATGTTTACTACGTGTATTTATATTATGGAAATCACTTCTTGTTTTGAAAAGACATAAGTTCTTGCGAACATACAAAATACTTTCTAAGATATAAAGAGAAGGCAGAGTAAGTACATTAATTTCTTTGAATTTGTTTCTAAGGGACTCACGAGGACCCATTCTATATACTGCGCGGATTGCCCTCTTTTGTAAGATAAAAATTGAATCTACATCAGCTGCCGATCCCCACAGCAGAACGCCATAAGACATAATACTGTGGAAATAAGCAAAGTATACTAACCTAGCTGTGGCTATATCAGTCAACTGTCTAATTTTTCTTACTGCATATGCAGCTGAACTTAATCTACCTGAAAGAGCTCTAATGTGGGCTCCCCATTGTAATTTTGAATCTAGAGTAATTCCTAGAAATATAGTTTCTGTAATAGCATCTAGTCTCTTGCCATCAAGTTTTAAATTTAGAGCCACTTGGGGTACATTTGGTAGTGAGAACTTTATAAATTTTGTTTTGTTCGCATTAAGTAAGAGATTATTAGCTGCGAACCATTTCGAAAGAATATCCAGACTATCATTGACGTGTAAGACATCCGGATTTTTTCTATCTATTTAAAAATAAGAGAAGTATCGTCAGCGAATAGAATTATATCCGATAAGTTTGCCATCATGTAAGGAAGATCATTAATATAAACTAGAAATAGGAAAGGGCCAAGAATTGAACCTTGGGGCACGCCCATCTTTACTAGAGACCCCGAGGACGTCGCCCCGTTAACGTTTACTTTTTGCTGCCTGTTTGATAGATAGGACAGAAAAAGATCAGCAGCTTGTCCACGAATTCCGTAGTGGTGTAATTTACAGGTCAGTGTATTGTGGTCAACGCAGTCAAACGCTTTTGAGAGGTCACAGAAAATGCCAATGGCATCCTGGGATTTCTCCCAGGATTCCAAAATGTGACTGATGAGTTTTACTCCTGCGTCAGTCGTCGACCTACCTTTCGTGAAACCAAACTGGCGACTATGTAAAATCCCATTAGAATTGAAATGTGACAGCATCTGGTCTAGCATGATTTTTTCATATATTTTACTCAATGCTGGTAGCACAGATATAGGTCTATAATTAGAGGGATCACTCTTACTACCCGATTTGAAAATTGGTACTACTTTACTATGTTTCATTAAATCAGGAAACGTACCGCTGTCTAAACATTGATTAAATATGCCTGTTAGGACAGGGGCTATTGTGTCAATGATATCTCCAAGAACCTTAACGGAAATCCCCCATAAGTCTTCAGTTTTCTTTATGTTAAGACTTTTAAATGCCCTCTTAATAGTGACAATAGAAATGGGCTTGAATTCAAAACTTGGAATGTCCTTAGAGAAGTGTTGTTTGAGAAGAGATTCAGCTAAAATAGGTGATGAGGGAAGAGATTTCGTAACCTCTATTGGGATTTCGGTAAAGAAATTTTCTAGTGTCTCAGCAACTTTTAACTTATCTGTAATGGTTTCATTATTAATTTTTAAAGACAATTCATTTTGATCTCGCTGTTTTGTGTTTCCAGTTTCTTTGTTGATTACCTGCCACACAGCTTTTATTTTATTGTTAGACATACTAATTTTGTTACTTATTAATTTAGATTTAGCTTGAGCGCAGACTCTTTTGAATATCTTAGAATAATTTCTGACATAATTATGAAGGGCTTGATCAGAAGTCAATGATTTCTCGTAGTACAAATTATATAAAATATCTCTGCTTTTTCTAATGCCAGCAGTGGCCCATTCATTAAATTTTGGTTTAGTATTGATTGCGACTTTTTTCACAGGACAGGCTTTATTGAATTCTTGGCAAACTGAAGAAAATAATGTACGATAGTTTATATTGGGGTCTTGTGAATCAAAACTAGCTGTTGAAAGATTACTAAGAACATTATTAATAAACATTTTCAATTTATTTTTAGTGAGGTGTCTTTCAGGCATGAACATTGTAGATTGTTGTAGACGTGTTTGGCTCTTGGAGTCTGCTTTGACGCTGGAGGGCCAGCGTCGAGATTTGCCCTTGGGGTCAAATCTCTGGTGGTTGGGGAGGTACTGTTACGTTGTAAATTTGAGTACCTACCAAGGGTTGGTATTACACAGCTGCATTACTAATAAGTAAAGTAGCATTTACCTGAAAACATTAGTAGTACCTTGTGAGGTTTCTGAGTAATTTATTTCATTGTAGTTTGTGCAAGTAACTTTGGTCTACACTTGATGGAAGGACTCATTCCTTCAACTATATTTCGTCACTGGACTCTTTAGTAAACACTTTCTAACATTAAATCAATTTTCTAAAACCCTGATAACAGGTTTTCACAATTAATTAGAACAATAAATATAATGTTTACATTCCAACTGTCATCCAGTCGAACGTCAGATTCTGTCGTTTAGAAACGACATCTGATGGTCGCCGGTTCACAGTTGTAGTTTAATCGATAATTGAACTTATTGATTGCCAACCATCGAATTAAATCGTATGGAACAATCCTTAATAATTTTCAGCTTTCAGTAAAACTTAATAATAAAATAAATAACCGAAAGCGGAAATGAAATAGTTTTTACAATATAGACTTTTCTTCTAGAAACTTCGGTGTCAAATAAATCCATTTTTAATCTGTGATTTATCTTTGACATAATGTAGCCAGGTTGTACGTTGTTAATTACCCCAATTAATATTTCGGAATAATTACCCCGATCAAGACAAGTTTTAGAATTGGGATTTATAAATAAATTGTTTGTTGGTCTAGATCATGAAGATTCTTATTGTTTCAGAGTTTAAACGTCACGTTGGAATATTGTTAGTGATTTTCAAGAATTTATTATCTTGGTGTAGTATTTATCTTATAATCATTTTACCCGAAATATGGGAGATTTTAGAAATAGTCTGTCTATTTCCGGTTTGTAATCCGTGACAGGATTATTAAAGAGTGGTGGCGTCTATTTGCCCTTGAACACGCTTGAGTGATACTGGAAAACTAATTCCATGTTTTAAAAGGTAAGGATTTGGTGGTAATAGTGCCTAGAAGTGGTCTGTGAGCCCTTCCCTGGTTGTTAATAGGATATTCTAGTGATCCATGGATATTTATTACAGGATTCCAAATTGCGCATACGCAGACTATTTTCCAGCCAGTCGAGGATCTTACAGTCAAGTGCTTTTTCCCTAAGCCAACCGTGAGTACTTCACCTGCTGACTATTTGCCTTAGATATTTCATAGGATATTCCTCAGTGTTAACAATGGATTAGATTCTTGTTCAGGGATACGCAACAAGTCCTTGTTGCGAAGTTGATGGATGCCACATGGGTAATCCTCATTACTATTGTCCCACCGCTCAGGATCAGGCAAACAGAAGTCGTAACTCCTTATGTTGTATTTGAAACAAGGCCAAGTTAACCGGCTAATGTGTTAGCCTTTTAGATTTCCAAGCTCAGTCACCTCCCGGAAGGTTAATTTGCTTCCCTTATATTATTAGGTCCCCGTATTGTCAATTCCAGGAGAGGCACCTCGAGAGATTCGTCTCGCCGCCAGGATCTAGAGGAGAGTCTGGGACCTGGACGCGAGACCCGTTCCTCGAGGCCACTCGAAGCCTCTTGTGGAGACGACTGTGCGGCTGGCAGACCCCGTCTAGCGAAAGCGCAGGCGGGACGGTTTTTTTTTTTATACCTTATTACTTTGTATTATAATACGGTTTCAGTAGGAACCTATTGTTTACCGCAGTCCGGTTTTCAATAGTGGAAACCGGTCTGACAACTAAATTGAAATTGAGGATCTTGGGTTCGACACTCTACGTTCATCCAGACGAATATTGGACACCTTCGTCGGCTCCAGGATCCGGGACTCTTCAAAGTCCCTGGCGCCCATTTAATAAATATTAACATTCATAATAACTGGAAGGTTAAACAATAATATTCAAATTAATAATATTAAATTAGAACTTTTAAAAGGAACAGTACTGGGTTTATCTCCAACTCCCCACGACCGTAGCTTTATCCACTGAATTCTAAGCTGGCTGGCAAAAGTAGGCTTTCACAGTAGTCACCTACCTTATTTTTAAGATGGTAGCCCCGTATCGGCTACCGTGTGTTATGTTGTGAAGAATTAATTTCATAATTATACTGTATTGAAGATAGTTTCTTGTTTGTTTTCAATTCAATACCCAACCACCTGGCCTCTGGGCTTATGTTAGTTTACCGCTAGGGGGAACAAAAATAATAATATAACAATGTAAAGACTACTATTAACGATATCTCTAGCCTTAGGGTAAGTGTCAGCCTGCCGGGGTCGCGGGAAGGTACTTATGGGTCACCGAGGCCCCAAAAGGGTAAGTGTCACCTTCATCAGCTGCCAGTTGTTTAATAGTGCGTAGCGCATGAAATGGACTGGACTTAAGTCCAAACACTACTTTATTATACTCGAAAACCTGTAAAGGTTGTAGCGGGGAAAAACGATACAAAATGCGTTGAAAACGTCTATCACATTCTCGAACGCCAATATCACCGGAAAGTGCGACTAAAAACAAACGAAAATTAACTATAATATTAAACAATATTCCTTGAAGATTTTGACCACTATACAAAAGGTTATTAAGTGAAACACCACTAGTAGTCTTACAACTACCATCGAGAACAACGCGGAATTTTGTAGTGATCTTGTCCTCTCGGATGACTCCGTGATGTGGTATGAAATATGACTGTGAAGTTTCTAAACCTACAGGTATGCGTGAAATATAACCCTTTTCTAAATACTCGCGAATTACACTATCATATGCCACCCCTAATTTTGGTGACGCTTTCATTTTCCGTTCCAAGCAATAAAAGCGCCGTTCGGTTGCTTGTCGGGAATTACCAAGCGAGTGTTCATCCCCCTTAAAGGGCAGAGCTACAACATAGCGACCATCGCTATCACGAGAAATCGTATGAGAACAAAATTCTTCACATATTTTATTATCTGGGCTGAGTACCGGAGGAACGATCACTTCCTCCAATTCCCAGAATTTTCGAATAGCTGAGTCCAACGGATCAGCTGTACAACAATAAGACACTGTCTCGTTTCTATCAACGCAGATCGGAGCGTCACCTACAATGACATAGCCAAGAACAGTTTCTAAAGCGAGAGGCGAAAGATGCGGGGACTGTCCTTGGACCTTATGCGACAAAAGCAAATGCGGGAAAAGAGAAGCACCGATCAGTAATTAAATCGGGCCAGGGGAAGAGTAAGTATCGTCAGCCAACGGCAAATTAATAAAATTCGACAGATGTGAAGCATTAACCGCGACAGTCGGTAAATGTTCGGTTATTTTATCAACTACTAATGACTCGATACTATAATTAATATTACAATCAAAACGAGAATAAAATTTTAGCTTTATGGAACCCTGAGTATATTTGTTAGAACCACCTATTCCCTTTACCACTGAACAAGCTGGTCTAGTATTTACATTTAAACCTAAACGTCGACAACAATCGCTAGTAATAAAGTTACTTTGAGAAGCGCTATCTAACCACGATTGTCTCTAATAATAACAAGCGTAGTTGCGATTAGTACGGTGGTAGCCGTGCTATCTGATAACGCGCAAAGGGATACGTCATCAGTGTGAGCGGAGCGCGTGGGCGCGGTAGTCGCGTCACTAAGTATCGCAGAAGGCGGGGCCGCGGCCACCAGCGCGCGCGGTGTATGCGAGCTATTCACAACGGGTTCACTACTAAAACATAACAAAGTATGGTGCTTAGAATTACACCTTCTACATGAAGCATTAGACCTACATTCAGAAACACGATGACCACTACTTAAACAATTAATGCACAAATGATTTGCTTTCACAAACTTAAAACGATCATTTGGTTTATAATTTTTGAACACTGAACATTTGTAAATCTGATCATGTTGACTATTGCACAAAGAACACGAAGTTGACTCCGAGCTAGATGTGGCATTCACATAAGCACACGTAGTTGACGACTTATGCAATTTAGAAGTTGTATCCATTTTTCGAGGATTAATTTTTGTAGCTTCATACTTTACTGACGAAGTACGCTGTAATATTATAATGTGATCGCGCACAAACGAGACTAGATTCTCGAAAGATGGCAGTTCACAGCCACGTCTGTTGGACTCAAACGAGCGTGTGGTATCAGAGTCTAATTTCTTAAACGCAATATACAGGAAAACAAAATCCGAGAGGTCATCGACCTTTAAATGTTTCAAAGCGGCGACTGATGAAGCGAATTTATCTAAGAAAGTTTCTAGATTGTTAGGGTTTGCAGACGAGATAGGTTTAAAATCAAATATTTGGTCTAAATATGAAGTGGCCAAAAGTCGTTTGTCTTCATATTTAGCTATAAGCAAATCAAATATCAACGAATAATTTTCCGAACTAGAAGTAATCCCGGCGAATATAGAACGCACCTTACCAGTTAATTTACCAATTAAATAATACAATTTCTCAGAATCCGTGAGTGATACGTTATTGTGAACGGCATTCTGAAAACTAGCGGAAAACAAAGGCCAATTTTTTATATCACCGTTAAACTCGGGAATCTCAATAGGAGGCAATCTAGGATACCTATGTTGGTTTGATGACTTACAGTCATCGCCAGTATTCGAGTTCGATTTTAACTTATTGGCAGTTCGTTTCACGCAACCTAATAGGTCTTCAAAAGACGAGAGCGCCTGGTAATTAACGGCGTAATCAGGATCCAATTTTAATTCAATAGTTGCTATTTTATCCAGCACACTTTCAAAATCCTCACATAATGAATCTATGGTTTCAATTTCACATAGAAACGTTTCTACGTTAAATAATTTTGTATCGATATCCCGAGTTCGATTACAAATACTTTGCATACGGGAAAATATCCTATCTCTCTTAGCATATAACATTTTCAAAGTTACAGATGAATCTGTAGGTGCCATTTTGGAGGAATTATACTAACCAGGTACCTAGAATTATTAAACTAACTTGTTAACGAAATACCTATTTGGTTGGTATGCGATGGAAAACAGAATACCTCAAATGTAGGTGTAGGCATTCAACAAGTACCCACTTGTACTTATTATTTTGGTAGGCTACGTCTGTTTCCTTTACGAAAGAATCTATAATATTCTATGAATGTACCTAACTTCCTAGTATCTAATTATATGCGGGTCGATCGAAATAATGTAATCATTAAATACTATTCAGGTTTGGTTACGAATGAACGATAACGAATGTAATTATACTCACTTATTAACTTGACGCGGGTTGAACTAAAATAAATATTACAAGTAAATAAGATAAGTAGTTGCGGATTTAGCGATCGAGTACGATATTTTACAATTATTATCTACGATTTAGATAATAACTATGAAGCGGTTTTAACGACAATAAGTTCGTACCTACCGACCGACATGGCGCTTACTACACGCACGCACGCGGCCAGGTACTAACGAACGAACTAATTGGAATTTTACAAACTATTAATTGCACTGATTCGACTTCAATTACAATATACGATCTGGCTCGAAGGATCATAAATGGATGCGCGGGCAACACTTAATCGATAGTTTGGAATTGGTTTTACGACAAAAAGTATGGACGAATGCACAACCACTGTTAGGAAAGAAATTAGGTCGCAAATCAGTAGTTGGCGAAAAGAAGGTGGCACGATACCTTATTTGATGCGATGATGATGCACTTACTTTCACGACGATACAAGCGATTTCCACGAATTTTCACTTGGTTAAATGAATTTTGGGCGCAATAGGGTGCGCGCGCGACGACGCACGAAAACCGAATCCATCTTGAATTTCGACGACATTCCGCGGGTTGGCGCTGATTGGTGTAGCGGTCTCGCTCACACGCGGGTGAAAGGCAATGTGCAGGAATGGGATAGGGGGAGAGGAGTGCAGTAAAACCAACCTAATCCCATTAATTAGTTATACCAACATCAAAAAACTAAGGAAATGACAATACATAATTTCAGTCGATCAGCGCGCAAGCAATAACAAAATCATGGTCAACAAGACGACCAGTCACCACAAGCAGACATCAGCCATTGGCCCTCTTCATATTTTAGGGAATGAGGCAACCCAACCCCTGACGCTACCGCAAGCAGTGACGTCTAAGGGAGCATGACGAATTTGCTGCCGGTCTTTCAGGCAGGAATAATATGATGAATTGTCGATGTTGCTAGCTAACCACATATTACAATACAACTCATAAAAAAACATTGTAATGAGTAGATTGTGTCAATAATAAACGAGAATAAATTGACATAAAAAGTCAAATAAAATAAACAAACATGAACTCATAAAACCTGCTTGGTAGGTAAGCTAATTCTGGAGAAAGAACATAAAAATTGTCTTAAGTTTGTAGTGGTTAGAACGATTAGTTTCTTAATTATATCTCTTAAAAGCTAATTGTAAACACTACACACAACACATTACATAACCTAACATAATTCCTCGTTCGACATGTCAGCTGTCATATTTACGTTTTGTTCGTTATAGACAACAAACGAGGAATTATTGTCTATACCATGGTTAGCACATAATATATTATTCACAACAATTACTTATTTACTATATTTATAACACACAAAATATCTATGGACATATTACAATATATATTACAATTATTATTACATACAGTTATTTACACTCCACAACTTTATGTATGTAAACCGAATGCACGTCCAGATTGGGGAACGAAGCACACATTCGGGCACGGTCGGAAATCTTCGGAACCGATCGTGGCCGGACCGTGATGTGCAATATTTTGAACTCGCTGGGAGAGGTCAACGACACCAGTGTTCGACCTTGCCTCAAGGCGAATGCGCGCTCGGTATAGCGACACACATAGCTTCTAGAATCCTCGAGAACCGTAGCCTCTCCCAGTCAGCTCCAAGCATTTTTATATCTTCTGTTTTACTTGTACAAATTGTCCATCGTCCTTATTGTTGTGCTGTACCTGTAATTGTTTAAAGAAGTGCCGTGGTAGGCAGAAATACAAGCAGTTTTACTGAATACAGTTTATTCTTTAATCTACCCCGTAACACTTCATTGGTGACCCCGGTAAGAGCACAGAAGCCTGACGATACATCATCTCAACTGGAGCAGCAAAAGCGACGACTGGAGGAGCGTCGGCAGAGAAACAGGACGTCTGCAGAGTGAGCGTCAGATTGCCGCCATTCTGGCCAGAGGAGCCAGCACTTTGGTTCGCCCAGGTTGAAGGTCAGTTCACGATCGCCGGTATTACCGCCGACAGCACTAAATTCTATACCGTCGTGGGCCAGCTTGATCACCGATATATGGTCGAGGCGAGGGACATTATCGAAAACCCGCCAGCCCAAGACAAGTACGTAAAGCTGAAGGCCGAGCTAATACGTAGACTCTCCGACTCACGCGAAAAGAGGGTGCAACAAATTCTCACCCACGAGGAGCTAGGCGACCTCTCAATTTTTACGGCACCTTCAAACCCTGGCTGGACCAAATGTGCCAGAGGCGTTTTTGTCCACGTTGTGGGCGAGTAGGCTGCCAACCAACATCCAGACGGTTATCGCGTCACAGCCTAATCTTGCCCTCCAGTCTGTCGCAGATTTAGCCGACCACGTGCACGAGATCGCGCCTGCGCCCGCCCCGGCGCTCACATCACCTCCCGCCGTGGCAAGCACGAGCGCCTGCAGCGAGATCAGCGAGCTGAAACAGTGCATAGCTGAATTGACAAAGCAGGTAGCGGCGCTTCAAACACGTGGTCAGGTACATCACCACTCGCGATCCTTTGACAGGTTCAGGCGTGGTGGCAGACAACGGATCCCAAGCCGGCGCGGCCGCTCGCGCTCCAGAGGCCCGTGGAACGACGACCACTGCTGGTACCACAACAGTTTTGGGGAAAAGGCCACGCGGTGCACAACGCCGTGTACGTTCGCGGGAAATGCCACCGGCAGCCGGAAGTAGCGGCAAATGGCTGCCCCAACAAACCACGCCGCCTATTTGTCACAGATCGGTCCTCCAAAACCACGTTTCTAGTGGACACAGGGTCCGATCTTTATGTGTACCCACGTACAGCACTACAACAGCGGCGCAGCAAGACGACGTACCAGCTTTACGCGGCCAACGGAACCGCCATCAACACATACGGTTGGGTCGAGCTCCATTTAAACTTAGGGCTCCGCCGTGTGTACTCATGGAAGTTCGTGGTCGCTGACGTCACAAAACCCATCATAGGCGCCGATTTCCTGGCGCATTATAACATATTGGTCGATTTAAATCATTACCGCCTCATCGACGGGCTAACCCAGCTGTCCTCCACGGCGTCTCTAGTAACCGGTTCGGCAGCTGACATTGCCGCAGTGAAGTCGGTTGGTGGCAACACGGAGTACCATGAGCTTTTTTGGCAGTACCCGGAGATCACACGGCCTGCGGGAAAACAAAGGCAGGTTAGTCACGGTACTGTGCACCACATCCGCACCACACCAGGGCCGCCCATTTTCAGTCGCCCTCGCCGACTCGCACCAGATAAGCTCAAGGTCGCTCAGAAGGAGTTCGAGGCGATGCTAGCAAGCGGCACGGCACGACCGTCTGAGAGCTCATGGTCCTCCCCGCTTCACCTCGCTCCCAAGAAGGACAACAGCTGGCGGCCATGTGGGGACTACAGAGCACTGAACGCCCGCACTGTCCCGGACAGATACCCCATCCCGCACATACAGGACTTCTCACATCAGCTGGCTGGCGGCAGAATATACAGTAAAATTGACCTAATTAAAGCGTACAACCAAATACCTGTCCAGTCAGCTGATATCCACAAGACAGCAATCACCACACCGTTCGGGCTGTATGAGTTCCCATATATGACGTTTGGTCTCAGGAACGCAGCGCAGACATTCCAGCGTTTCATGGATGAGGTGCTCCGTGGACTGCCGTTCTGCTACTGTTATTTAGATGACATTCTCCTGTTCTCAGAGACGGCAGCCCAGCACACCGAGCATCTGCACCAGCTCCTGAAGCGGTTATCTGACTACGGCATCCTAGTTAACTCTGCAAAGTGTGAGTTTGGCCAGACTTCCATCACCTTTCTAGGACATGAGTTGTCCGCAGAAGGTGTTCGTCCCCTGCCGGAGAAGGTGCAGGCGATCCAGGACTACCCAGCTCCCAAGACCGTCAAGGAGATGCGTCGCTTTCTGGGTATGTTTAATTTTTATCGCCGCTTTGTACCAGAAGCCGCTCGCTTGCAGTCGCCGCTAAACATTGTCCTCTCAGGGCCTAAAATTAAAGGAAATCAGCCAATTAGCTTGTCGGAAGAAATGCTACATGCTTTTAATGCTTGCAAACATGGTTTGTCCCAGGCTTCCTTGCTAGCACACCCAGACCCCAATGCTGAGCTTGCCATATTTACAGACGCATCAGACACCTCAATAGGCGCAGTACTACAGCAGAAGGCAGGCGATTCATGGCGACCGCTAGCATTTCTCCAGGCGATTGTCCGCGTCGCAGAAGAAGTACAGCCCGTATGACAGGGAGCTCTTAGCCATCTACGACGCAGTCCGATACTTCCGGCACATGGTTGAAGGTAGACACTTCACCATATACACGGATCACAAACCCCTGTCATACGCGTACGCGCACAGTAGGGAGAATTGCTCACCGAGGCAATTTCGTTACCTGGACTACATAGCCCAGTTCACCACGGACATCCAGTTCGTTGCAGGCAGGGACAATGTTATGGCGGACGCACTGTCACGAGTAGAGGCAATAATACTTCCATCGCTCGATTATATGGCTCTTGCACATTCCCAGGAAAGCGATCCTGAGCTTCAAGGCCTCCTGGCAAGCAACAGCACATCGCTCAAGATGGAAAGAGTGCGCTTCCCCGACTCAGGGGCGGAGCTGCACTGTGATGTCTCCACCAGTAACACCCGCCCTTATGTTACAGAACCCTTCAGAAGGCAGGTGTTCCAGAAGCTTCATCAGCTGAGCCACCCTGGCAGGCAGGCCACGGTCAAATTGATTTCCACACGCTTCGTTTGGCCTGGCCTGAAGAAGGACTGCAGGGCCTGGACCAGAGAGTATAGAGTGCCAGAGAAACAAGATCAAGCGGCACATATCCTCTCCCACCTCTCCCTTCCCTGTTCCTTCCCAACGTTTTTCCCATGTCCACATGGACATAGTAGGGCCACTAACTATCTCAAATAATTTCAGGTATTGCCTCACCGTCATCGACCGCTTTACTCGCTGGCCTGAGGCATATCCCATCGCCGACATCATGGCTGAGACATGCGCCCGCACCTTCATCGCTGGCTGGGTGTCTCGCTTCGGCTGCCCACATCGCATCACTACTGACAGGGGCAAGCAGTTTGAGAGCAAGCTGTTCAGCTCCATCGCAGTGCTCCTCGGTAGCCAGCATCGGCCAACCACGGCGTACCACCCAGCCTGCAATGGCATGGTCGAACGCCTACACCGCCAGATGAAGGCGGCCATCCGATGCCATACGGACACCAACTGGTCCGAGGCTCTTCCTCTGGTGCTGCTGGGCATCCGCAGCGCCTGGAAGGAGGACATAAAGGGGTCAGCAGCCGAATTAGTTTACGGGGAGCCCCTCAGACTCCCAGGGGGCCCTTCACTCACCGGCACCGTAGACTACACCGACTTCACGGCGCGACTCCGACTTCTGATGGCGAAGCTGTCACCAGAACCGGCGAGACGACACGGTGAGAAGCCATTCTATGTGCCCAGCAGTCTAGCTATGGCAACCCACGTCTTCCTTCGTCATGACGCCGTGCGCCGACCACTCGACCCACCTTACACCGGGCCATTCAAGGTGCTAAAAAGGGGCGACAAAACTTTTAAAATTGAGGTTAAGGGGAGAGAGACAACAGTCACTGTAGATAGGTTGAAGCCCGCTTACCTCAACAACGACATCAACAGCACTCCCAGCTCGACGACAACATCAACGGGGGCAAACACGCCTCCGCCGCCAAAAAACATCGTCGAGAGAAAAACCCGCACCGGTCGCACTGTACGATTTCCGGATTACTATCGCCCGTAATTAGTAACCACGGTCTCAGGGGTGAGTAGTGTAGTAGTTAGAACGATTAGTTTCATAATTATATCTCTTAAAAGCTAATTGTAAACACTACACACAACACAACACATTACATAACCTAACATAATTCCTCGTTCGACATGTCAGCTGTCATATTTACGTTTTGCTCGTCATAGACAACAAACGAGGAATTATTGTCTATACCATGGTTAGCACATAATATATTATTCACAACAATTACTTAAGTATTTACTATATTTATAACACACAAAATATCTATGGACATATTACAATATATATTACAATTATTATTACATACAGTTATTTACACTCCACAACTTTATGTATGTAAACCGAATGCACGTCCAGATTGGGGAACGAAGCACACATTCGGGCACGGTCGGAAATCTTCGGAACCGATCGTGGCCGGACCGTGATGTGCAATATTTTGAACTCGCTGGGAGAGGTCAACGACACCAGTGTTCGACCTTGCCTCAAGGCGAATGCGCGCTCGGTATAGTGACACACATAGCTTCTAGAATCCTCGAGAACCGTAGCCTCTCCCAGTCAGCTCCAAGCATTTTTATATCTTCTGTTTTACTTGTACAAATTGTCCATCGTCCTTATTGTTGTGCTGTACCTGTAATTGTTTAAAGAAGTGCCGTGGTAGGCAAAAATACAAGCAGTTTTACTGAATACAGTTTATTCTTTAATCTACCCCGTAACACTTCATTGGTGACTCCGGTAAGAGCACAGAAGCCTGACGATACATCATCTCAACTGGAGCAGCAGAAGCGACGACTGGAGGAGCGTCGGCAGAGAAACAGGACGTCTGCAGAGTGAGCGTCAGATTGCCGCCATTCTGGCCAGAGGAGCCAGCACTTTGGTTCACAGCGACTACTTAAACGATAAGCGTTTAAGTAGTCGTTGATAGAATAGTATGCCTTTGAACAAAAGTTGTACTTTAATTTATTTTTAAACGCATAAAAAGGATAATCTAGCAAAGAAGAGAATAGCGTTTGTAAATCTGGCTTATCGACTGCTTCCGTATGGATTGAGGACCCATATCTCATATTTAAAACGCGGGTACTACAAATATTTAGTAGTAACTTAGCTCTTTTTTTGTAGGCCTGATCCTGGAATTTGGTAGGATTTAGTAGTATTTATGCGTAATCTGTACAAAAAAAAGGGATTTGTACAGCTGAATTCGAGATAGCTACAATGTTTCATAAACATCCATAAACATCACGGCGCTGTTTCTCGGAAAGTCCAATTAAAACATGTTTTTAGTATAATTTAGTAGTAAATGCGTTCTGTTATACAGATTACGCACAAACACTACTAAATTCTACCAAATCTTCAAAAACATCCGGCGGTTAGATTTCGAGCTTTGAGGTGGCTCCTCAATTCAAACGTCTGAATTGAGTAGCTTAAACGTACCTTAAACGTTCTGTAACTTTTTAACGGTTTTACTCCAAATTCCAGGATTGGGCCTACAAAACCGGCAAAGGTCCTGGTTCAGGCCATGGTACGGAGCGAGAGGGCATGGGCAGCCGTTACCTCCTTTTCCGAAGCAATAATACTCGCGAAGGAGGAGGCGGGACGGTTGAAGGAAAGGAAAATTTCGCGCCCTTTCGCCCCTAGCCACTGCAGGAGACGCCCTGGGCGTCGGGAATCCCGGGCGGATTTTCGGCCACCGTAGGCGCTGGCTTGCGGATGCTGATAAATGGGTAGCTCACCGTCCGGTAAGGCCCAGACCCGGGTTGACGGCGTGTTGTGTTCCACGCGCGCCTTAAAGAGATGTCGTCAGCACAAGCGTAGGAGTCCACTAGGGCCGATGCCTGCCGGGGTCGTGGGAAAGTCCGGAAGGGATACCGAGGCCCCTGGCAACACAGGAAACGGAAGGAATACGGGTGGGTTTTGGTCAGTAAGAGTCTGACACACCCTCCAGCTCCGCCCAGAGCGGAAGAAGTTACTTGATAATTTCCCAACCAAAAAAAAAAAAAACGTTCTGTAACTCTTTAAGGGTTTTACTACAAATTCCAGGATCGGGCCTACAAAATCGGCTAATTTACTACTAAATATTGGTAGCACCCGTGTTTAAATAGCTCCTCAATCCGTATGGACACATAAAACTCACGTAAACAGGAACCGTAATATCTTGTTAATAGTTTGAGGCGTGAACGTCCTTCTTACTCTTAAAGATAAAGCCTCAAGCTTTTAAGAAAACATTAAAGTTCTTGTTTACGTAAGTTTTATTTTGTGCTTTTTAGTTCATTACAAGCTTAATCTTAAAAAATAAAATTACCTATATGTTTGCAAGTGTCTTTGTACTGACCGAAATGAAAGGCGTAAAAACTTAACTTAAAAACTTTCATGTCAAGAAGTGAATTTCCCTATTATCGTACTTTATCTGTTCGAATTATATTTGTGTGGCCATCACTCTGTTTAAATAAAGATGAAGACATGCTCTAGCGTACAAAACCACTCAATTACATCAAGTTCTAAAATATAATTGGAGCTAGTTCAAACAGTTTCTCTTCACAAAAAATATCCAATAAGTAATTTGCGTTCAGCCACTTGTCAAACGTTTAAAATACATTTTCCTGAAATTCTAATTAGCGTACCTTTCGGTAATTATTCTCAGCTGTCAACGTGTCTTTTAAACATGTAACAGTTTATATATGGACGCAGTAGGTATTGTTTGGAATTAGCTCAACTTGCGTCAACGTCCGCGCCGCACAGCACATGACGGGTAAGAACAAGAACGCCCATTCTACACCTACTGTTACACAAACATGGTCTGGTAGCTCTATAGGCAATAGAGTGCCAGTAAAACCTTAATGCAAGAGGCAAGTCGTGGCGATTGTTCCACCTCATAGGTTTACATCATGTTTTCTACATTATAACCGTTATAATAATATAGCATACAACGTATAACATTACTCCATTTTTGTGACAATCGGTATGATCGGTGACCTTTTTTTGTTGTTTACTGAGCCTTCTGCCCGTATCTGTGACGTGATGTGTGAACAAAATGGTAGCGGGAGCGGACACACGGTGATACGCGGCGCGTGCGTACCTTGAACTTGTCCTCGAATGATGTACTGGCTCCGATCGACCATTGGAATGATGGGGCGACGTCCACTAGTCACATCGTGTTACAAGGAAAAGTAAAAGATTTAAGATCATCGCGCACGCAGACATATTATTTTTGACGTGATTACGTCATATACATCGATGAACGCCGGCTGTACGCACGAAAAAGCATGACATTGACTCATTGTCACGTTCCGCCTGAGCCGAGCATGCAAGCGAGAGCGCGGAACTAGCGATAGAGAGGCACGATCGGCCTAAGCGTTCGGCTTGTGACACATCTCTCTCTCTCGTTGTCACGCAAAATTATCGTCCATAAACCAACTTTACAGACAACCAATTTTGTATTTATTTATTTATACTACAAGCACACAAATTTACCTACAGAGGTAGACTTAATAATATAGGCATAAAACCTTTGGTTATTGCACATAGGGTTACCACTAATTTCAAAATTTTAAATTCCTTACGAAAGAAAGAAAAATATTTTATTTGGGGCACGCACAAGAAATACAAAAAGTAAAAAAGGAGCATATAAAACTAACAAAATGTACATATTTGTTCGATTAAAAACAAAAAACAACAAAGAAAATAAATAAAAACGAATTGTGCGACGCCAAGGCTCCTATCTCAGCATAATGCTGCGATATTTAAAAAAAATAAATAACGCGGCGCTGGTATTCTGACAGGGCCCAGAATACGAAAAACCGGACATTGGCAAAAAAGTCCAAACATTTTACATTTTAATCTTTATTTTGTCCGTATTCATTAAACTAAAATATTTTATACAAAAGTTCCGTTACATCGAAAAGTCTGGACGGCACCGGCGCGCGGCGGGCCTAAAAGCCGGACATGTCCGGACGAATCCGGACGTCCGGTAACCCTAGTTGCAACTCTAGTTGAAAATACAGCACAATACATAATTAGGCCGGCCCCGGATCGGCATCACCTCTCCTCATCGCGGTCGGATCCTAGTCAACTAGGCGTCAACCCAACGTAGGAACTTAACCTATCGGTGTCCCCTACACCTCATGTACTCCACAGCTACTTGATGCAGCATCACTGAAGATTACCTACACCTGTATCGTGTCGCTTTAAGTTATGAGCATTAATTTGTCGTCACGAATTAACTCAGTTTATCAGGATTAATCATATTGCTTCCTGAGCCCTGCTGCCGACTGGTTGCGTCACACCAGCAGATGCCGGTTCCGGATCGGTGCAGTGCTGGACGGCTTCTGCTTGGGTGTGGTCGGGACAGGGGGCCTACTCCCTAAGTCCGTCAACGAAGATACGGCCCCGTCTGAAAGTAGTTCGAAACTTCGGAGTCAACACTACACCCGATTAATTAACTGTTTTGGACGGGCAAAAACAAATAGCGGGACAACATCGGGAGTAGGGAACAATAACTGTCAAATCGTGGTGTCAATCGTGGTGTAAGACCAAGTAAGAATCGCCCGTAAGTTCGCCCTAAACTAGGAATTTCGTGCTTAGGGAGTAGACCTCCTGCTCGGCACCACTCTGCTCGGGCGCCAAATAGCGGAAATAAATGACATTGATTCATTGTCAGGAAAAACAAATAGCGTGATATACGAAGTTTAGTGAAACCGCTCAACGAACACGACCGACGCAGGGAGGCGAGCGCTTTGCCTTCAGTTAATTGAGAAAGAAGATAAATCACGACTTTTTGAACCTGTTTTATTTTTGAGGTATGGAATCGACGAAAACCTTCCGTTGCACGTCTCCCGTACAAATATGTACCCGTGTCCCGCACAAACTATGAAACATAAAACACAACGTACCTCGTACAGTCATATTCGAAAGAGAATGTTTACAGGCTGATAAAACTGAAACTGAAGGCACATAGGTATTCAGATTATTTCATACAAATATAAATAAGGTCCAGAAATGTGAAACTTTGTCACATTGGCACGACCGGCCGCACGGAGGCCGCTACAGTGCGCTTCAGCGAGTTAGTTCACGGGTACAAACCTGTAACTTCATATTTGTACGTATAATGGTTGTTTTCCGAACATAAATAAAATTAGTATACGGTTTGCTTATACAGTCTGTGTGTACCTGTCTGAAGTACTTATCTAGTCTGTATGTACCTGCCTGCGGTGCTTACCTGTTAACCGTTTTTGAAGTTTACGACCTAAATATTAATGCAGGTATGTTTTCCTAAAATATAGCAGTGTGTCGGTAATTATGAGTAGGAGGAACTGGGTACCTGTATTATGAGTAGGAGGAACTGGGTACCTGTATTATGAGTAGGAGGAACTGGGTACCTGTATTCCAGAAATGGGTTGTCTTTTCACATATGGAAGGCTCCATGGCTGATATTACAGCTGTAAGGGCTACCCGTTCAACTTCGGGAACATAATAGGAGCACTTCGCCAGCTAATCGCTCGATGCGAGTACACTTATCATAATTTAATTAGTAATAATCGTCTGACGTGTCGGGCCAAATGAGCTGGATGCCGCTTGATGTCATTATTTGACATTCACTTGCCACAGCCACTGGAGTAACTTCTAGGTAGGTAGGCCTCTCTTACACATTCTTAACTTAGCGCCTGGAAGCAGAGACCCAAGTTTTCTTTAGCTTCAACTTGAAAATTGGTATGTTAAACTTTGATGCTACATGGGGTATCTATGAATATTCATACATTCTTTTCAAATAATATTATTTTAGCAACAATACTAAAAGAATTCTACCCAAACGTATCGCCGATTGAATTTGACAATACCTTACCTACATTGTTTTAAAAGCCGGCACATATCGTATGTTACGTTATCAGCGGCCGATAGCATGCTCGTAAAACGCCAGGCCGGTGGCGCCAGTATCGCGCCATGATCGCGCCACTATCGCAGCGCAATCGCTGCGTTTCGGCACTAAATTGAATGATCGCTGACTACCCCCTATATAAAAGCGTCGGTAATGGCCGCACTGCGGGTGAGTGGTGGGTCGCGCGAGTTAAGGAACCCCAATCTACCAACATTAGCTTTGTCAGCTAATAAGTATTTACTAGATGTATTCCAAATATTCCATTGCTAGATCAGCATTCATAATTATCTAGGACATGCGTCATATCTGATCACGTTATGCATGTACTACGTTAGCAATAAAGTTAGTATATAAGATCAATATTTGATTAGATTAATTAATTACTGTTTAGCTGTAACTCTGTCCGAATAAAGTTATTTTTTTAAATACTTCCGTTGTCGCTTACTTAATTGGCGCAGCCGGTAGGATCTCTGTAGTCAGTTTGCCGTGTATACAATTCTACGTGGAGCAGCCGACGTCCGTGTCTACGGTTTAGCAGAGATCGCCGAACAAAGAAATTTATTAAGAAGCCAGTTCGAGTTACGGAAGAGGACCAGCCACAGCAGTAGTCCAGGGAGCATGAAGCTAGCTGCGGAATTGTGAGTAAATCTTTTCACCTTCCTCTCAGCTCTTCCACTTATATCCCAACCTTGTAATAAGTCTATGTGTGTATTTTTAGGGATTGGACAACGCCGTAATAATATTTGCATAGATTTTAATTGTATTAACATTTTAGAATAGTGATATTTTAATAGCACTCCTCTTTGTCTTTGTTACTTTCATAACTTTTCACAATGGAAAACGTAACCCGTGTCCCACAGGAACTGGTTAGCATCATACCAATATTCAGTGGCGACGCTAGAACGTTACCTTTATATATAAAAAAATGTGAATACATTTTGTCTAAGTTCCAAGGAACCATCGCCCAAAATGAATATTTATTTCATGTGGTAACAAGTAGATTATCAGGCGAAGCAGCTAGTTTAGTAGGCGAAAGAGACTCTATAGATACGTGGGAGGAGCTGAAGAAGTTGTTAAACCAACACTTCGGTGACCCACGCACAGAGGATTGTTTAGCAATGGAGTTAGAAACTTGTAGAATAAATAAGGGCGAAAGTTATTTAGATTTTTGCAATAGAATACAGCAGATGAGAAGTGTTTTATTCGCTAAAATATCAGAAACTATCATTGATGACTCTCTGCGTCAGGCAAAGCAAATAATTTATAGTAACAGAGCAATGAATGTTTTCTTGTTTAATTTACCACCATTCCTAGTTAGATTAGTTCGTTTGCGCGGCGTTACAACGTTAGAGGATGCGTTAAAAATAGTCTTAGAAGAACAAAACTTCCAGGCAGTCTATGATTATAAAACAAACGATAGGCGTAATTTTAGTAGAACTAACAGACCCAATTTGCCTAATTATCAAAATGCATCAGGATCTAATAATCAAAAGAAAGATTCATATAGTACACATGTACCGAATAATGCTATAAACAGCACATCTACACCGAACAATTCGCATCAGTCCAGGCAGTATAGGCAGCATAATAATATTCAAAGGAATCAAGATAGTTTTAATCGTATAAACAACAATAATTCGTCACCGCAGTCAAGTAGGTCATCTTTTCCGGTTGCACAACAGAACCAACAGTTCGCGGCACATGCACCGGGCACGTCGAATTTTGCAGAGCAAGCATCTACGTCGGGTGCAAATACTGACGTCACCATGCGTACTGCGAGTTCGCGACGTGTTAATTACATAAACAATTTTAGTAATAATGAACAGAGTTCAAGTAATTCGTACAACGAGTGTCAGGAATTTTCTCCTGAAGATCCCGGGGCGGAAAATTTTTGTATAATGAATGGCCTCTACCCTAGAGAACGAATAAAAATAAATTGTAATAAACGCTTAAATTTACCATATATAGTTATACCAGAATTAAAAGCAGTTTTTATGATAGATACGGGAAGTGTTAGGTCGTTCATAAGCCCTTATATAGCGAATAAATATTTTAAAAATTATTTACAGTATGAACCCTTCGAAGTTGTTAGCACTCACGCATCGAGCGTTCATAGTGAAACCGCAATTATTCCATTACCGGTTACCTTTAGAAATAAAGAGTTCCATAAGTTTTATGTCTACAACGTTGACGATAGGTATGATGGATTAATAGGTAGTAATTTGCTGAAGCAATTACAGGCAAAGATTAATATGGAAAGTCAGATATTACATTTAAAAAATACTGAGATTCCCATCGTATATTCACCGCCTTTGAGAGAGGTATATAATCTAACAGCTCGTAGTGAACTTAGAGTAAGACTCCCGGTTAACTTATTGAACGGGGAAGCCGTGTTAGATTTTAAACAGTTTACGGAAGGGATTCGAATGCCCGCCGCATTAGTTACGTGTGTTAAAGGATATGCAACGACTGTTATTCAGAATTACAGTCATCAAAATAGAAATTTAGTAGTTACAGGACCTTTTCAAGTAGAACCATACATACAGAACCCATCTATTAGTGTTAATTTCATGAACGACAGTATAGAAGTGGACAGATTGCTAAATAATAATTTAGAAAAATTACAGTTAGATCATATGAACTCAGAAGAACGTATTGTTATTGAGGGACTTTGTAGAGAATACAAAGACATATTTTATTGTGAAAATATTCCATTAACCTTCACAAATCAGGTTAAACATAGAATAAGAACAAAAAATGAAGACCCAATAAACATTAAGGCACATAGGTTACCCCCTATTCAAACAAAAGAAATCAAGAGTCAAGTTGAGAAAATGTTAAGGGATAACATTATCCAGGAATCGCATTCCCCCTGGAGTGCTCCCGTACATTTGGTGCCAAAAAAGTTAGACGCGTCAGGCCAACAAAAATGGAGGATGGTAGTTGACTATAGACGGCTCAATGAAATTACAATTGATGACAAATACCCCTTGCCCAACATTAACGATTTATTTGACATGCTAGGTAAAAGTACCTACTTTACAACCCTTGATTTAGCTAGCGGGTACCATCAATTAGAGGTTCAGGAGCAGGATAGAGCTAAAACCGCATTTAGCACACCTTCAGGTCATTATGAATTTAACAGAATGCCGTTTGGGTTAAAGACAGCACCTGCAACCTTTCAGCGAGCGATGGATAACGTCCTTCGAGGCCTTCAAGGCTTACATTGCCTAGTATACCTAGATGACGTCATAATTTTTTCAAAAAGTTTGCCTGAACATGTAGAAAAACTTAGAGCACTTTTTGATCGCTTCCGTAAAACAAATTTGAAAGTTCAATTAGATAAGTCACATTTTCTTAGAAAGGAAGTACTTTATTTAGGGCATACTATTACGAGTGAGGGTTTGAAGTCAAATAATGATAAAATAGATGCCGTTCTTAGGTATCCCATACCAGAAACGGTTACACAGATTAAAAGCTTTTTAGGACTTATCGGATACTACAGGAAATTCATCAAAGATTTTGCCAAAATAACTAGACCATTAACAGCTTGCTTAAAGAAAGGTCGCAAAATTGTTATTAATGAAGAATATAAAGAATGCTTTGAGACATGTAAAAAGCTTTTAACAAATGCACCTTTGTTACAGTTTCCTGACTTTAGTAAAACTTTTATTTTAACCACTGATGCATCCAATTTTGCAATCGGGGCTGTATTGTCACAGGGAACAATAGGCTCAGATAAGCCTGTAGCATATGCTAGTAGAACTTTGAGTGACACAGAAGTAAGATATAGCACTATCGAGAAAGAACTATTAGCCATAATATGGGCAGTTAAGCACTTTCGACCGTATTTGTATGGTAATAAGTTTACCATATTTACAGACCATAGACCATTAGCATGGCTGTATTCATTGAAAGAGCCCAATAGTAAACTCACGCGATGGCGGTTAAGGTTAGAAGAGTACGATTTCGAAATAAAATATAAGAAGGGCCCTCAAAACACGAATGCAGACGCTTTATCTAGGATTAAGATTAATACAATTGACGACGATTTAGATTCAATATTTGTAAATGTAGGAGATAGGGAAGAACGAATACAAAAAATAATAAAAAACGAATTGCAAGACCTCGAAGCTCCAATAAAAGCGATAGAACTTTCGGATTCTGATGATGAGGTCACTGCCAATTCAGTTTCAAATAGAGAACACGAAGGCATTCCTATTTCAAACGAAGCTATCGATACTAAACCAAAACAGATTCTAGTTCATTCATGGTTTAAAAATAACTTAGTCGTAAAAGATATTTCTAATAATAAACAAAAAATTCTTGAAGTTCACTTACCGACAAATAACGATAAATTAGTTAAGGACTTTTTAAAAGAGTATATAGATCCAAAATATAAGTATTATATATACTTCGAACACCCATCTTTTAGAAAAACTTTTTCAAACACGGTAATTAAGTTATTTAAAAAGGATTCAGTTAAGTTAACAGAATGTACAGAAAGAGCTATAAACTTGACAGAATCTGAAGAAGATCAAAAAGAAGTTATTTTGAAATACCACGACGGGAAAACGTGTCATAGAGGTATTAAAGAAACTTTAACCAAACTTAAAAGACATTATTGGTGGGTAAACATGAAAGAGACAGTTACGGCAATCATAAACGCTTGCGAAACATGTAAACGCATGAAATATGATATAAAGCCGATCAAACCTCACATTCAGTTAACACAAACGCAGGATAGCCCTTTTCAGGAAGCTTTTATGGATTTATTATTTATAGAGGGAAAATATTATTTAACTATAGTAGATGCATTTAGTAAGATAGCACAAGCCATAGAGGTACCAAATAGGAGTACACCAGAGGTAGTTAGGGCATTGATTAAGTACTTTAGCATGTATCGTCTGCCTAGGAAAATTAGTTGTGATTCCGGTACAGAATTCAACAATGCTTTGATTAAAGAAATGTTAAACTTGTACAAAATTGAACTTCATATTGGGACTCCAAACAATCCCAGTTCAATGGCAATAGTGGAAAGGTTTCATTCCACCATTATTGAGATTTACCGTATAGCGAAATACGATAAAAGCGATTTAGATGCAGCATCTGTTATGACTTATGCCATCATGGCCTATAACAACACCATTCATTCAGCAACAGATTTTACACCATTTGAACTAGTATTTGGTCACACTTATTCAGATAATGTATTTAACGTGGATAGAGAAAAGAATTTAACTCAGAAACTATTGTTAGATCATAGAAAACGCCTTAAAATACTTTATGAATTCATAACGGAAAAATTAGAATCTGACAAAATTAAAGTGATTAATAAAAAATATGGTGAAACGATACCTGTACTTGAGCCAAACGATAGTATTTATATGAAAGATACTAGGATTAGAAAAGCTAAAGAAAAACCGCGATACGAAAAAGCTAAAGTAATTGGTGAAGTTGAAAGAAATATAGTGCCAGTAGAAGTAAAGAAAAGGAAAACTAGAGTAGCGTTAAAAAATGTAAAACGTCCTCCACAGATTGTGCCTGGTACTTCTGGTACTCGTGGTGCCAACATTCACGCTGGACCTCGAGAACCTTGGTCAGAATCCGGGGATAGCAGCGATAAAGCGGGGAGTAGCAGTGAAGAGGAATAGTTATTGGACAATATATAAAACTGTAGATCTAGAATCATTAGGCTTACAAATAGATAATAATATTCGGGATTTTAGTAATTTAAAAATAAAAATTAAGGAAAGTAGAGTTAGTAACGAAACCTTAGGAATAGAAAGTCAAATAGAATATCTAATTGAACTAACTAAGGGTAGATTTTTTCAAATCTTACCTTTTCATTATAGGAATAAACGAGCTTTATTCAATCCATTAGGCTCGCTTGTAAAAGCTATTTCTGGAAATTTAGATGAAGATGATGCAATTAAATACGATAGAGAAATTCAAATGATACAGAACAAAGAGCATGTAGTCGAACATAAAGTGTCATCAATGCAAAAAGCTTTTGATAAATGATTCTGAAATAATAAATTCAAATATTAAAAATTTGGGCTTACATACCAATGAAATGGAAAAATTTGTTGAACATGAGTTCAGGTTTAACAAACTTTTCCACATATTGAATACTATGTATCAAATTTTAAGTAACTTTCGAACTTGTTACGAAAACATACAAGAGATTGAGACGGCAATAGCCTTTAGCAAATTAAATACATTGCACCAATCCATTATAAATAGTACAGAATTACATAATACGTTAGAAGTCATTGCTAAACATGCTAGAACAATATATCCAGTAAGCAAACGAAATTTAATAAAATTAGAACGTAATATCATACTTAAATCATACATAAATAACAATAAGTTAGTTTTTGTGTTAGAAGTTCCCCTAATAGATAACGAAACATATAATTATTACAAGGTTATACCCATTCCTATATTCCATGCTCCAAATACCTTTACCATTATACCAAAATACCCTTACCTGATGGTGAACAGATTGAAATACATGCCCGTGGTAAGCCCATGTGCTGAGATTGAAAATGGAAAATTTCTATGCGCTGAAACTAACTTAGCCCAGTATCCAACTGAGACCTGCATTGAACAAATAATGTTGATGAAGAACAACTACAAAAACTGCATACAGAACCACATTGAAATAGAGAAAACTAAAATACAAAAAGTAACCGACAACCAATGGTTGGTTTACTCAGAGGAAAATCTCATCATTACCGAGAATTGCAATACAGAAATTCTGAAATACACTGTTCTGGGGACCTACATCGTGACGCCAGGCCAACAACGCGAGACACAAATAGGCGAAGTCATCGTTGCCGCTACCACAAACACTACAGTTTCTAGTCTCCAGCTGCCATTGATCCAGATGCCAGAGCTACAACAGGACATCCAGAGAAGGTCAAAGAAAGTGGATCTAAGAAATGTAGACTTCAGTGATGTGAAAGAAGTGTTACAAAGTGCAAAATTTAGTGAAATAGACGATACGACCCAAACAGTGACAATAGAAATTAGTATATGGACCATTTTCGAGTATATGATTATTATAATTGCAGTAGTTATCTTTATAATGTATAAATTTCAGTTTATAAACTTCTGTCGAAATTCTCCGAAACCGTCTGCGACATCTTCGGGATAATTTCTCTCTTAGGGAGGGAGGAGTTAAGGAACCCCAATCTACCAACATTAGCTTTGTCAGCTAATAAGTTTTTACTAGATGTATTCCAAATATTCCATTGCTAGATCAGCATTCAAAATTATCTACGACATGCGTCATATCTGATCACGTTATGCATGTACTACGTTAGCAATAAAGTTAGTATATAAGATCAATATTTGATTAGATTAATTAATTACTGTTTAGCTGTAACTCTGTCCGAATAAAGTTATTTTTTTAAATACTTCCGTTGTCGCTTACTAAAATCTACTGAAAAAGACTATAATTGTATTAAAAACTACACAATAATAACTCCTACTAATCTATTAACGTAATACAGTCGATAAAACATACCATTCATGTCCAGAGATTAGATTTGGAATAAAAAAGCGACCAATATTATGATTATTTACTTGTTTAGGTTAGGATAGTATCACAACTAAAAGTCAGTGGCGGCTGAAATATCATATCATTTTAATTACATAATAAACCTCTGTATTTGTACAGATATTTATCCAGAAGCACTTAATATATCTATAATAAAACCTTTATAAAGAGTTGATGGAATATTATAGACCAATATCACTCATACCTGTCATTTCAAAGGTATTTGAAAAATACATGTACAAAGAACTATATAACTCATTGACATATTTATATGTCTGACATGTATATATATAACTACATCGAAAAAAATAAAATACTGTGTGAAGAACAAAAAGGATTTATGCAGCACAGAACCATTAATATGGCAATTTATGACTTTTTATATAGTATTGTCAAAAATATGGATAAACGCTCTCCAATATGTGCCTTATTTTGTGATATGACTCAGGCGTTTGAATATGTCCATTACAATACATTATTAAATAAATTAGAAGCCTACGGCATTAGAGGTAACGTACAGGAACTGATAAAATCATATCTAGAAAATAGAACACAAATAACTGAAGTTGGTCGCATTAACGTAGTTAATAAACACAAAGAAATATCACAGTCACGAGAACTTAAAATTGCGTTCGGTGTACCACATGGAAGTGTTATGGGCCCTTTTATATATATACTATATGTTAATGACATGCCCTTTTACATTGAACAACCTTTGACTATATTTGCTGATGATAGCACCATAACGATCCCTTGTGAAAACCCAATTACGTATGGAAATGACATAAATAATTATTTTGACTCTATAGTTAAATAATAATAATAACTTTATTTCAGACTTCAGTCCATAGTTTTGTTAGTATTTTAGTGTTAGTAACAATAGTGCTTAAATAAATAGGTTAGTATTGTTAGTTTACATTTTATTTATTTTCAGGTTTAATACTGTTCCCACCCAGTGTCTCTGAAAGGGGCAGTCTGGTCTGGCAGCAATCATTTTCAAAATGCTGTTGTCACTACCATGCAGGCGCTGTAGTTAGGAGGCTGCTTTCTTTCGCATGATGGCGTGAAAACCATCTGTCCGAGCCTCCGCGAACATTCCCGACGCACTACAGCGCCATGGCAGTCCCAACAGCATCCTGATGGCATTATTAAATTGAACACGCAGGACATTGTAGGCTCGCCGCGTGTATGACACCCACAGGCCACTCGTGTAAAACGATTGACAGAATGCCTTAAAAAGGGTTACTTTGACGTTAGTAGTACAACGAGCGAACCTGCGGGCGAGCATATTGCTCCTTACAGACAACGCCCTGCGCTCCCTTTCTATATCTCCGTCGTCCCTTAAGTCGCTTGTGATAATGTGGCCGAGGTACCTAAAACTATTGACAATATTTAGTGCTACGCCGTTGAGACATATGGGTGGAACACTGCGCGGCTGCTGCTTTGGCGCTTTAAATACAAGGAGCTCACTCTTCTTCGAGTTGTATATCAAGCCATGTTCCGCCGCATAGGCCTCGCAGGTCGCTAGTAACTTCTTCAGCCCACCTATCGATGGACTGAGCAGCACCATATCGTCTGCATAGCTTATATTATTTACACATATTCCATCAACATGGCAGCCGACATGTGTACTGCTCAGTCGCTCGATAAGCTGATCGATATACAGATTAAATAGCAGAGGTGAGCTCAGCCCCCCCTGCCTAACTCCACATTCCAGCCTGTACTCGTCCGACAGAGTACCGACCCATCTCACACGGTTCTTCTGATTAGAGTACCAATATCTGAGGAGTGAGCTGTACCCTGCCGATACACCCGCGCTCCTCAACTTGTCCCACAGTATATCATATGCAACTAGATCAAAAGCTTTTGACAAGTCAAGGTATCACGCGTATACCGGCGTCCTCCTCGCTGTGTAGTACATGACAGTTCGCTTCAGACTCAGAATAGCGCTCTCTGTTGAGACTCCTGCTTTGAACCCGAACTGGGCATCGTGCAACTGCACCTGTGCAGTGAGGCGACTGTTTAGCAGACTGTCAAGCACCTTAGCTGTTGTGGTTGCGAGTGAAATGGGCCGATAGTTATTTATGTCAGACGTGTCACCCGTCTTGTTTTTGACTATAGGGACAACTATTGTCCGCATTAGCGGCTCCGGCAAGTACGAGTGTCCGATGCACAGACTGAAAAACATGGACAGTACCCGCGGCAAATGAACCCCCGCATATTTAAAATGCTCGATACTGAGCCCATCGTGACCGGGAGATTTTCCACGCTGCATTCCTTTAATAATTTTAGCCACACTCTTGGCAGGTATCTTTACGTTCTGCCCCGTCACAATGGGCTCATCATCTCTCCCCTCACCAGACGTGGGACCTAAGGGCGACCGCACAGTAAAGTGCTCTCTAAAAGCCTCGGCAATGGTCTTGTGATTAGCAGAACTGCCAACACTCATCGGGAAACTAGGCCTAACGTTCATTTTGTTGGTATGTTTCCAAAAGCTTTTAAAATCCTTAGAGGAGTGGTCGGATGCAAGGAGGTCCATTTTAAATTGCTCTTGCCTAACCTGACACCATTTTAACTTAGCTTTAAACTGTCTCCTTGCCCCCGACATCTCATCAAAGATTTGACCCTTAGCTGGCCGCCCAGCTAAATTCCACAGTTGAAATCTAAGCCGCGCCTCCCGATGTGGGCCCGCTACGTGCTTATTCCATCCAATGACACAACCTCCCTTCCTATGACTCTTTTTTCTGTATGTTTGAATGGCTGCTCGAGACAGCGTACCAGTAATCTGCTCATACAACTTATCAAGAACCGAGTGATGTTCTTTGTTAGTACAAAAACCATCACAACATTCACTCAACTCCTGTGGAAAATCAATTAATCGTAGCTTTGAATGACAAATGTCATGGTATCGATTGATTTGCTGTATCTGTCTCTCGCCCCATACCATACAATTAACAGATTTTTCCGCTATCATATCATTAACTTTAGGCTTAAGCTTATTTAGATTACATTCCACTACTAGTGGATAGTGGTCCGACCAATACACGTCGTAGCGCACAGTCACACCAACGACTGAATCCCGTGCTGACTGCGTGACGATGCAGTGGTCCAACCATCTAGTACACCCGTGAGCATCACTATAAAATGTATAGGTGGTTTTTGGGCACATATTTAAATCTATACAAAGCCAATCAAGATCTACACAAAAATCTAACATTTCATTATAGAACAACTCATTTGGGTGGGCATTGAAGTCGCCCAATATATAAAAGGCCTCAACTCCATTGTTCTCCTCCACTTCAATTACCGAACGAATCTAGATAAAAATAATTTGATTATCAATTATAAAACCAAGGTAATGCATTTTAGACAACGAACACCCGGTGTGCTTAACCTCCATATACATTATAAAGATGACGATATTGACGAAGTAGGTGATACCAAATTTTAGGACTACAAATAGATTACAGCGTAAATTGGAAAGCGCATATGCGCTTTCCAATTGTAGTCCTAAAAATGTATTGTTTATTGTGTGTGTATTGTTTATTTGTAGTCCTAAAAATTTGGTATCACTTACTTCGTCATCTTTAGCGCATATGCGCTTTCCAATTTATAGATGAACTTATTTTTTTACACAGTAAATCTATATATTTAAATTTACTGTGTAAAAAATTAAGTTCATCTTCCTATGTTTTATACAGATTATCATCCATAGTTGACACATGCACACTCCTTATGGCATATCACAGTATAGTGGAGTCTCACTTGCGCTACGGTGTAATTTTTTGGGCGAACTCAACTGACAAAGACACAGCATTTAAAGCTCAAAAAAGATGTCTACGAGCAACGTTTAAACTTAAAACTACCGACAGTTGCGAGTCATATTTTAAGCAGTACAATATACTGACACTTCCTTGTATTTATATTTTAAAAGTAGCTATGTTCGTAAAGCACAATCCAAGTCGTTTAGAACGTGTCGCGGGAAGGTACTTATGGGTCACCGAGGACCCCGCAACACAGGCAACAGGAAGGAATACGGGTGGGTTTTAGTCAGTAAGAGTCTGACACACCCTCCCGCTCCACCCAGAGCGGGAGAAGTTATTTGATGATTTCCCACCCACAAAAAAAAAAAAAAGTCGTTTAGAACGTATGGCTGATGTAGCTCCAAGAAATAGGTTGAGCTATAACGGTTCTCTTTGGGACGGTTCTGCGGCAAAACCATCCCAAAGAGAATCATTATAGCTCAAAAATAGTTTTTTAATGAATGGCTGATCTTCTGCCATTCATTGAAAAACTCAATATTTGAGACTGAGTATTCGTATTCTGAGAAAAAGACAAAATACAAAGTTGTTCTCAAGTGCGCAGGCTCCCGGAGGACACGGTGGAGCATACGGTGGAGGTCTGCCCGGCTTGGGCAGAGCACCGCCGTGTCCTCGTGGAGGCGATCGGCGGCAGAGATCTCTCGCGTCCGGCCCTGGTTCAGGCCATGGTATGGAGCGAGAGGGCATGGGCAGCCGTCACCTCCTTCTGCGAAGCAGTAATGCTCGCGAAGGAGGAGGCGGGATGGTTGAGGTAAAGGCATGTTTCGCGCCCTCTCGCCCCTAGCTGCCGCAGGAGACGCCCTGGGCGTCGGGAATCCCGGGCGGATTTCCGGCCACCGTAGACACGGGCTTGCGGACGGTGAGCAATGGGTAGCTCACCGTCCGGTAAGGACCAGGCCCACGGTCGACGGCGCGTTGTATTCCAGGCGCCCCTCAAAGAGATGTCGTCAGCACAAAGGTAGGGGTCCACTAGGGCCGATGCCTGCCGGGGTCGCGGGAAGGTACCTACTTATGGGCACCGAGGCCCCCGCAAGACAGGCAACAGGAAGGAATACGAGACCCCACTGTGAAAATAAAATACTCTACAGAAAAGTGACCCTCTATTACAAGTTTTGGCGCATTTAATAGGGATTCTGAAAAGGTATTACACATGGCCATGAGTGGCTCTAATATCTTTCTAGGACGATTATTCGTAGCAATGCCAAAGTTAACGCAACAATAAAACTCGGTTAGGCTTATTTAAAAAATAAATACAATTATATGACAAAGACTCTCTGCCTCTCTTTTACACTAACCATTTAATCCTTTGTCAATAAAAGGCCGGTTCGCCCGTCAGTTCAGGTAGCGATATCTTTTCTAGGAAACAAAAGGCCGGGCCGGCCGGGGCGGGGGCTGGGGGATGCGCGTGAGCATGTTTCTTTACAATGTTTAGTGTTCTTTAGTGACTCGCTTCCTGCCTGTGAGTACGCACGTGTTCTTTTTCTCGGTTTTACGACGACTTGTGATCAGTTTCTTTCCTTTGACCTACCCTTTGTTTTCGGACTTGTGATAGATTGCCTACCTGTGACCAATGCTGTGTGAATCGGACTAGATTCGGAATCGGACGGATTGGCCACAAAAGTGGACAGATGGATGCTGTGAGGAGAGAATACACCCAATGGGAGTATGCAGAAATGCATAACCTGTATGGCTTTTGCGACGGTAATGCCCGGGCTGCTGCCAAGGAATATCGTCGAATTACAAAACATATGGAAACTATTGCAACATCACACGGACACACCTACACCAATACACACACCCCCACATAACACCCCCTCCCCTCTCGTACACCACACCACACCACATCCTATCCCACTCACACAGCCACACACACACGCTTACCTGTACCCACATCCTCACACATTCAGATTTATAATTAAATCAGGTCATTATGGGTTTATTAACACACATAAATAAATAAATAAAGGTTTCTTTTGTACACGAAGTTACAGTACTGACTTAGGAGTCAGCGTTCTACTGTACCTACTGACCTAGGGGTCACAGGGGTCCCCTAATTTAGGAGGCAGGGTTTTTCACTATTTGTGCAGCCTTTCCCCAAAATCCAATATACCTACCTATGTGAAATGTTTTGGTATTGTATACAAAGGTATTTTGTATTAATAAACTTATTTTTATTATTTATTTTTTTATTTTCATTTTATTATTAATATTTTACATAAATTCCTTTATATTTTGTGAATGTGAGAACGTTGAAGGCACGTTAACATACTGTAGATTTATAGACCATTTACTTTTTGTTATGTACCTGGTATGTACTTTTGACAGGCCTACACTGTCTTCCCATACCTGTTAACACTGTAATTTGAAAACGTAACCGTGGAGTTTCTTTTGCTGGCCCTTTCTCCATAGGAAATTACCAATTAGAACCGTGCACTTAGCTTCTGACGTTTCATAAATGCCATGTAGGTTTATGTAATTTGAAATATTATCATTTTGATTAAGTTTCCAAAGAAAATAAATAAATATGTATGTATGTAAATACGTACGACAAAAAACAACTTAAGAATAGTTCTATTTTTTATTAGGAAGTAGCAAAAGGCATCATACCAGTCGCAGCGCTTATTCGCTACATAATGTATTTCTAGGGAATCAGCGATAGGTTTCCATGATGGAGCATTGGAGCCAGTTTCATGGACGGCTCACTAACCTACAGCGGCTACTTACCTGTAATATGGGTTGCGCAAGCGCCAATATGTCATTTCCATGAAGGCGCGGCTGTGCCAAGCGCGGCTGGCAGAGCTGTTGGCGACGCGCCACGTACGACACGCCTGGTCGCGACACTGGCTGGAGACAAGCAGAAGCACAAGTGAATCAGTGCATTGGCAAACATACAAAATCAAAATCAATCAAAATCAAAAGTCATTTATTCAAACTAGGCTGAAAATCAGCACTTTTCGAACGTCAAAGTTACATAAGACAGTCCCCCAAAAATGCCCGCCCTTCACCACTTCCTAGTGCTTTAGTGTGTGCAAACCCTGTTTAGCGCGGCTCGTCAATTATAAGGATCGGCCTGCTACCCACACCAGCCCACACAACATTTGCAACTGTCCCAAACTACTGCAGTTACGGATATAAAAATAAAACACGTACCTACATAGTTACCGGTCGCAGTGCAGCATGTCGATTCTGTGAAAATCTCACCGTGAAAACTCGCGTGGAGTGAGCTGTCAGTGTCATCCCACTGATGCTAGGGAGTGACCAAGCATTACATTTATAATCATAATCGAGATTTTAATAATATGTTTATGCTAATTCTATTGATCATTTTATATTATTTCAAAACTAGTATTTAAGTGTTGAAACGTTACTATATAGGGTTTTTATTTTAAAAAATAGCAAAACAGAAATTCAGTTAGAAACTCAATTAGGTTTTTTTAATTCCAAAAGGTTTGGTTTTTTTCGCAGCCGCCATCTTGCTTTTTAGATTTGACCTCACTATCGGCTTTAACACCCCCGAAAACCATGAAAACGACACCCGTGATGAAAAAACTGAGCATTTTTGCAGCCGCCATCTTGCTTTTTAGATTTGACCTCAGTATCGGCTGTAACACCCTCGAAAACCATGAAAACGACACCCATGGTGAAAAATGTTTGTAGCCGCCATTTTGGATTTTGATATAAAGGTGGTAAAACCAAATTTTTGTTTGTCGCGCATTTAAAAATAAAAAACAGCAAATAAAAAAATAAAAACTCAACTTGATATTATTAACAGCGCCCCACGCGCAAGCGCGGCGTGATCTTATCACTTCACTCGATTCTCGTTGCCATAGCAACATCACTTCACTTGGGCTGGATGAAGTGAACCTAGCCGCCCGCCGGCCGGTGCGTCCGCTGCGCGAGTGTCAGTTGAACTGTTGAATTTTGTTATAGTATTGATGACGGTGATTTTATGAATATTAGTTCATAATTGGCAACGCGTAGGTCGGTATAAATTGACCTACCTAAAATAAAATATTAGAAAGGTACTTATTAAATAATCCGCATTTTTTTTATTCAAATGGCTCATGTACACAGACACACACATCGTTTAGTTAGGTTTCCACATAGTTTGCGAGGGGATAAATTCTATGGTCCGTCAGCCAGGCACACTTTTAGCACTCAATCACTTGACATCTCACACTTTTAGCATCACTCGGTTATCTCTTCTTATTGAATAGATTTGGGTTCATAACAACGCTGAATAACGTCGCACAGTCTTTAATCGACTCAATCCACTATCGCTTCTTCAAAACACATCGCGGTTGGGTCACGGGATTGCGTTTATTTAATCAGTTACAAAACATCGCGATTGGGTCATGGTATTGCGTTTATTTAATCAGTTAACTGTTTATTATCAATAAAATAAGCATAAAAATATTATTAAAATCTCCATTATGATTGTTAATGTAAACCTTGGTCCATCCCTAGTATCAGGTAGGATGACAGTTCACTCCACGTTCACTTCACTTAACCTTCTCACCGTGAAAACGCTACTTGTATGATAAGTTGTCATCGCAAGTCGGCACAGGTTCGCCATGGGATCTGGGGGCAAAAGTCCTCGCGCACGTATTCCTGAGTGGCGCGAGGAAGCAAAACGCCGGGGCCTAACTCTGCTGCCGCGAGAAATCGCGGCACAGTGGACAGAGCTCCGGCGGAAGCTCATGGCGACATTGAGAGTGCGATTGTCACAACCCAGTGGTGGGCACGCCACAACCGCGGCGATAAGTCCCCTCTTTGACAGCTAGAGGCGTCACGGCGTCCTTAACTTCCGCCTGACGCAGGTCCTCACGGGACACGGCAGCGTCGGGAGGTTCCTGTGTCGGATAAGGCGGGAGGAAACGCCCGGGTGTCACCACTGTGTGGGTCGCCCGGAGAACACGGTGGAGCATACGGTGGAGGTCTACCCGGCTAGGGTAGAGCACCGCAGTGTCCTCGTGGAGGCGATCGGTGGTAGAGATATCTCGCGTCCGGCCCTGGTTCAGGCCATGGTACGAAGCGAGAGGGCATGGGCAGCCGTCACCTCCTTCTGCGAAGCTGTAATGCTCGTGAAGGAGGGGGCGGGGCGGTTGAGGCAAAGGCAAATTTAGCGCAAATTAGCCGCCGCAGGAGACGTCCTGGGCGTCAGAAATCCCAGGTGGATTTCCGAGCACCGTAGGCGCGGGCTTGCGGACGGTGAGCAATGGGTAGCTCACCGTCCGGTAAGGACCAGGCCCGGGTCGACGGCGCGTTGTGTTCCACACGCGCCTCAAAGAGATGACGTCAGCACAAGTGGAGGGGTCCACTAGGCCGATGCCTGCTGGGGTCGCTGGAAGGTACAAAAGGGTTACCGAGGCAACACAGGCAACGGAAGGGACACGGGTGGGTTTTAGTCAGTAAGAGTCTGGACACACCCTCGCTCCGCCCAGAGCGCGAGAAGTTACTTGATAATTTCCCACCCAAAAAAAAAAGTCCGCACGGGTTATCTTGTAAAAAACAGCCTAATCTTTTTCTTAGACTATATTGGGTTATCACGCAAGTTTTTAGAAGATACACGTAAATGAAATCGAACTTGAAATTTAAGGGACACCCAGGTATACTGCATAAAATTACAGCTTTCTAGTACTAAGAGTCTCTGAGCTAAGCCGCGGACAGACAGTCAGATGGACATTTCGAAACTATAAGGGTTCCTTGTTGGCTGCGAAACCACGAAATAGACTACATCACCGAGGGCTTTTACAGACACTTCAGTCATACAAAAACTGAACATAAACACAGACCATCATCGCTTAGTTAGAAGCTCCCTCAGAATAAAATCTCCTAAACTGTCCAGAAAACATTAAACATTGTATCGAACATATCAACCGAACAAAATTAGAAGGAAATTGCTCAGTCTCTGTGAAGTTGCTGACTTCACAGAAACAACAAATAAGACATACATATCAAGGCAATTTACCAAAACTCGAAAAACAGCTATCGTATCACAAAACAAACAACCCCAAAAAACACAAATATCACCTAGGCGAGAAAACGTTGCAACTTATAGAGGAAAGAAAACACATACTATCAAGAAAACTTAAAAAGTGCAATCTCAAAAAAAAAACAACAAAAATCATAGTAAAGAATAAAAGAAAGCATTAGAAGAGACCGCAAAATTAAAAAAAATCATATAACCAATACCGGAGGTGTACGAAAAGCTTGAAATAACTAAGGGAAATAAACAAGGAATGGATACCTAAGTTTGACAGAGGAAAGAATACTCAGATCACATCTTACTAAAACCATAAATCGAAACATGCAGGTTATTAACCTCTACTATCAGAATTAGATTCTGGACCAGAAATATTACCAAGCGAGGTTGGTAACAGAAGCCAAAAGTTACAATAAGCACCAGGTCCAGACAAAATCTCCAATGAATTACTGAAAGGAACAGTGGAAGAATGTCCCTATACTACGAGTACCGTTCAAGAAAATGATAATTAATAGATGGATACCAACACAATGGGAAACATCACATATAAATAATCCTATTATACCAGAAAGATTTAAAGGAGGGTAATGCAAATTACAAGCCTATAAGTCTGGTATCCAAAATATACAAATTATTATACGAAAGAATAAATCAAAACTTAGAAGAAAACAAACCATGGAACAAGCTGGCCTTCAGGAAAAAGTTCTCAACAATAGACCACATTCACACGGTGACACAAATTATGCAGAAATACAACAAAACAGTATAATATGGCTTTCATTGACTACAACAAGGCATACAACAGCATAAGCCACGAAGCCATATGGGAGAGTCCGTCAACCCAAGGCTTTCCTGGAACTTACATAAATAATATTAAAACCGTGAGGCAGGGTGACCCAATGACCCCTGAGTTATTTTCTGCAGTTCTAAAAAACATATTCCGCAAACTGGATTCACATCTGGGTCTCAATAGAGATGTTTTTTTTTTATCATACTACTATTTTCTTGCCTGAGCAACCGGCAGCAAGTTCGTTATGCTCCCTTACATGTCACTGCTTGCGGTAGGGTCGGGGGTCAGCTTGCCTCCTTTCCTCAAATAGGCGAGGGGGTGATGGCTGATTTTTGCGTTATGCTCGTGAACGGGTGCTGCTTGTGGTGACTGGTCATCTTGATGTAATACATCGCTACATGTGAACTACGCATCAAAATTAACTGTTTATTTATTTTACTTCGATGGTGCCAGTTTATCATTTGTGACTTCAAGTTACAGCTATAGCTTTATGTAAGCGGACACGCCCTTTATGCTTGGAGGCTTTTATTTAGGTATTAAGTTCTGTTTACGTTTTTATGTTGTCTTTTTTATCTGCTTGAGTACAGTTTTCGTTGTTTTGTTGGTATATTGGCGTATGCTAGCTAACAAAAATGGCCAGTAATTTAGTTTAATGTTTTGTGTTTCGTCGTGATAATTACTTTGCATACGATTTGTATAGAATCCAGTTTTTCTAACTGAACAGACAGCTGTGCTGCTGGAGAGTTTGTTATGCCACTTCTTCTTCCCAGCTAAAGCGCTAGGAAGTGGTGAAGGGCGGGTGATTTTAGGGGTCTATGTCTATGATGTAGGTCTTATGTTATTTTGTCGTTCGAAAAGTGCTGATTCTCAGCCTAGTTTGAATAAATGCCATTTGATTTTGATGGAATAAAAAAAATATCGTTCACAAATCACCTTAGATTTGCGAAGGACATATATTTATTCGAGGAAAATCCAAATGGCTTGGAAGTTATGGTACAAGCTTTGTGTGAGGAAAGTGGCAAAGTTGGATTAACAATGAATACAACAAAAACAAAACCACTAACTAATTCAAAAAGAATAACAATAGAAGTGGGTGTCCACACCACACACACACAGAGTATATACACGAATACACATATCTGGGTCAGCTCATACCTTCTAAAGATCAAAGAAATAATAAGAAAAATAGCCAGCGGATGGAGAAAATACTGCTCATTGAAAGAGGTTATGAAATCCAGAGATAGGCATTGCCTTTTTAATTGATATCTTGTACGGAATCGATCCAGTTAGAATCGATAGTTCACCCTAGAAAATCGACTTGTATCGTACCGTGTATAACATAATAATATTGATGTGAACCATGCGCTCTTACAAAATATTACAGAAATAAACTACAATACTGCCAAAGATCTATGGAACGAAGTATAACAGGAACAAGTACAATGGATCGAATAAGAAATTATCATCTAAGAGTTAAAACAAAAGTAGCAGATATCTTGACTAGAATTGACCAGTAAAAATAGAGGTGGACTAGACACATCAGACAAAACAGGAAAAATGGACGGTAAACGGAAAAGAAGCAAGCAACAAAGGAGATGAGGACGAGATTAAACTTACAGCAGGCCCTTACTGGAGGAGGATGACTCGTGAAAGAATTCAATGGAAACAGCTAGAGGCGGCCTTTGCCAAGAGTGTAAAACAATTCAGACAACAGAGTAAAAACAATTCAGAATTAAGAGGCTTATAAATATTCTTTATATCCTTACATACATCATCATCATCATCCGCCTAGCCTTTTCCCAACTATGTTGGGGTCAGCTGCATCCAGCTGAATACCAGTATTTTACATGGAGCAACTGCCTTACATACGATACAAATAAATAAATTTAAAGTATCTGTTTGTAATGTCAAAGCTTTTACTAAATGAAATGCAATGCAATGTGCTTTTTACTCAATGCATATGGAAGTATATATACGGTACTTGCAACAAAAACTATTTTTAATATTTTTGTTTGTCTGTCTGTCTGTTTGTTCCGGCTAATCTCTGAAACGGCTGGGTATAATTTTGACGGGACTTTCATTGGGTGATAACTGATGTTATAAACAGTAACGTAGACTTCTTTGATTTTAGAAAAAAATCAGGCGGGCGTAGCTGCGGGAGGGGCTAGTACCTAAATAAATAAAAGTTGTAATGTGAGCGACGGTCTCACGACAGGCTTCGTAATGTGAGTAATAATGACTTGTTCGTACCCGTTCTACTAGTAGAGAGTTTTGAGCGAGTGGCTCTTCTGTGCTGCGAGGGTGTGTGGTGGTGTATAACGGGAGGTGACGCCGCCGCGGGCATCCCGCGCGCACTCGCTACGCACTATTACACAACACAGAGGTGACCGACTGTCTTCTGCCTCCGGCGGCCGGCACGCTGCCAGCGTCCACTTTCTCTAACTGTGCCATCAGCCATCACTAACCACCACTAGCTAACACATAGTGGCCAACGATAAGTGACTCACTGATGACAGATCTCTTTTCATCATTGATTTGTGTCGTTTCTATTGTGCTTGAAGGTTACATCCGTTAGCACGTCGATTTCAGGGATTTATATTTTAATGACCCAGTATGATAGTATGTATAATTTCTCTACAACAAAACTCGGAGCCAGTGACACCTGAATGAAATAAGACGGTAAAGGGTTCTTTTTCAGTATATTTTTCACTATATAAATAGTAATAATAAAAGTGCTGACTGATGACCAGTGATCGGAAAAAAGGTGAGCTAAAATACCTAAAGTTCGAAAAAGAACAAAGACAAAGTGGAGAACCGGCCGGCCTTGCAAAGTATTTTTTTCGGAACTAATGTCCGGGTTTCGGGACATTAATTAAGTACAACTAAAATTAATAAAGTAAAACAACTATCAAATTAATTTCCTGTTTCTGTTAAAAAAAAACAGTAAATGCACGATTTTTATTGTTTTAAAAAAATAAAGGTAATCCTGAAACTTATTAAATGTAGAGAGGCCTCTACATTTAATAAGTTTCAGGATTACCTTGGCAGGGAGTACAACGTTGTGCCGTTTGGCGTCGAGATCCTCGGTCCGTGGGGTCCCAGTGCGCATAAGTTATTTGCGGAATTCGCGAAACGTCTAATTGATGAAACTGGTGACCGAAAAGCTGGCGGCTTTCTCGCGCAACGCATGAGCATTGCAATTCGGCGAGGAAATGCCGCCAGCATCCTCGGTACAATGCCTCGAGGGCCTTTTTTGGGTTTAACTTAGTTTTAATTTAATTTGGTTAATGTTAATAATCATCTTGTAATTTGGTTATGTAAATAAACAAGTATAGGTAATCTCCTTATCTTCGTTTGAACGATGTAAGTATGCGCAGAAGTTAATTAATTTACATACTAGCTGTAATAATTATAATGTTAGTTATAAAAGGTAAAAAAAAAACAATTTTGTAGGTTTTCTTACCATTTATTCATTTTGTACAATTATTGGAACTAAACGTAAACAGAAATCAACCTCAATAATTAAGAAAGTCACCAATCTTAAGACTCAGACAAAATATTATTTCCGTTGATGTTGGAAAAAAAATTTGAAGCGGACCCAGTTCTTTACCTGAATTTATTAATAACAATAAAAAATGTATCTACTGTTTTTTTGAGAATGTTCTCCTTGTTTTTGAAGTCGGTTAAAAAGGAAAATGTATCCAATTAGATTACTGTATTAATAACATTAAAATTAAATGTACGAGTATGTGCGATGTGCCGAAACTCGGAACAAATTTTTAGTCGTAAGGAAGTTAAAACAGCTCTGTTAAAAAAGAGTGTTTTTGGCATGGCACCTCAGATTTATAATAAGATACCTGACTGTATAAAAGCACAGCCAATAAGAATTTTCAAAAAGAAGCTCTTTGCTCTACTTGTGGACAAGTGTTTTTATTCCATCAATGATTTCCTGAATGATCCGTCAATAATAAATAATAGAGTACTATAAAATTTAACTTGTGTAGCGATAGCTTAATTTATATCTTCTATACCTAGTTTAGCTTAAGTAAATTAAGTTTAAAATTTTCATGCCTAATAGGCAGAATGTACAAGGCCCTGTAAATAATATTCTAACACCAAATTGTAAATACCTGCATTCAAAGCAAATAAATTTATTTCATTTAATTTTATTTCATTTCATTTTCATTTCCACTTTTTTTTCCCTGTCTTTGAACTTTAGGTATATTAGCTCTGCCTATTCCGATTACTGCTGGTGACACTCTATTTTAACTTGATGCTGGATGCAAATTCCAGATATAAAACCCGGACCTACTATCGTTTACCTATATTATGAATATATGACCTCTGCAAGCCGTGTATCTGACGAGTATGTACCATTTAAAGGTGACCGCGTGTATTTAGGAGTTATTTTCACGTTCATAAAAGCACGATGTTTGTGCCAAGCGTTCAATTTGGATATAAAGCAAAACATGCACCAGCAGCGAGTAGATCACTCGTGTTGAACTAAGGTGACCCCTGACTTTCGGCTAACAACCGTAATGGACGAAAAAAGTGTTCGTTCGTACATAACAGCCGCGAACTGGATGAAGCTTTCAATTGTATAACCGGTGGGGCGGGCAATAAAGATACTCAACAGCGTCTCTTTGGAATTGGATATCTTTACTTGCTCTTTGGTGGAATTCCAGAGGGTGACACTTAACATAGCATACTCTTAATTATACACACCATAAATTTTACAGATATAAATATAGAAATTTTACATAAAGACTTTTGGACTTTAAAAGAGACTGTGACCTCTGAGTTTGTTTCGGCCTTTCTTCTCAGAGTAATCAGATAGGAAACGCCGAGCTCATCTATTTTTTTTTCTAAATATGATTGGCGTGTAAAAGTGTTTGTAAAAACCTACTTACAGAAAATAAAATCATTTCATTTCATTTCATAAGGTGACACAATGGGCGGTCTTATCGCTAAAAGCAATCTTTTAAAGAAAACTTTTGGATGGATTATGGATGGGGTGAAAGGAGAGACAATACTGCAGGTAGTCTGTGGTGTACCATTTACATATATGAATGTATACAATAAATACATACATAGAACATATTATTATTATATCCTCATTCGCATCGAGAATTAGCTGTGGGCAGACGCGCTGTTGATTTGTTTATTTACTCGGTTTTGATCGCTTTTGTTTGGATTTTCTAATTTATCGGACCCTCTCGTACTATCATGTGTGAAGTGCCATAAACTTCCTGCGCCATCTTAGAACTTGTAGTGCGGTATCCCTGTCACTCAGGCTTGCCTGACAGCGCTGAGCAAATTTTCGAACAAACGCACAAAGTCGTGCAGATCGTGGGGCCCGAACCGGCGACACATCGTGCAGTGACGGGTAACGGCGGCTCCCCAAGCCACTGAGCCAACTGCGAGTGAGGACAACGCGGCGAATTACGGTACTATTTAATACTTCTACATTCAGAGGCTATACATACAGGTGATATCTCTATACGCTATGTCAGTGTTGCGTTCACCGGAGAATAAAGGCCAGTCGAATCCAGACCTACACTTAAGTGTCGAACCTGGTCCCAATGTTACCCAGAGAAAGCGGAAGCAACCGGATTGTGAACTTACTCAGGCAATAAACTCGTTATCTGTAGAGTTGAAAAAGGCTATTTCGGGTCTTCGAACCGACATGAATAACCAATTTTTAAACGTAAATACATGTATTAACAACCTTCGTGATGATTTAAATACATTATCAGCTACTTCAGATTCAGAGTGAGGTTAAGGAACTGCGTGACGAATATTCCCGTATGGAAATAGATATATCAGACTTGAAAATGCAACATACCGAAATGTCGCAGGATGTGACCGACTTAAAGGCTTCGGTTAACTTTAATTCAGATAGTTATACAGACTGCGTAAAACGCCTGAAGGAATTGGAATTGCAAAGTAGCAGTTCCACGGTCACTACTATTAGATTACTGGAAGGAAAAATCGGTACATTGAAGCAACAGGCTGGACAGTGTAATATAGAAATTGCGAATATGCCTTAAAAACGTGGTGAGAACCTGATGTCTATATTAGAGTCAATTGGTTCGGAAGTCAATATGTCAATAGCCACAAGTGACATCATATCGATCCACCGTGTCCCACATGCACATGCACAAAATAATCGACCTAAGAACATTATAGTTAAATTTACTACCCGGATAATGCGGGATAATCTTCTTAGAGCGTACCGGCTATCAAAGGGATATACTACTGACCGCATCGGCCTCTCAGGGACTTTATTTCATATGACAAAGATTTATTTCGCAAATGTCTCGAAGCAGCCAAACTCAAGAAATTCAAGTTCGTGTGGGTTAGAAATGCGACTGTCCTGGTCAAAGAATCTGAAGACTCATCTACTTTCGCCATTCGCACGGAAGATGAAATATCCAGTAAGATTAAGCCAAATTTTCACCCATCAGATCCAAATATTGTTAACTAATGTTTCTTCGAGCTTGTCGCTATTTGTTGGTAGTGTTACGTTTTTGGTTATAAGTGGGTATACTGCGTTTTACGTTGGGTATTTTATGTTTTGGGTATACTTTTTTTTTTTTTTAGGGTGGGAAATCATCAAATAACTCCCGCTCTGGGCGGAGCGGGAGGGTGTGTCAGATTCTTACTGACTAAAACCCACCCGTATTCCTTCCTGTTGCCTGTGTTGCGGGGGCCTCGGTGACCCATAAGTACCTTCCCGCGACCCCGGCAGGCATCGGCCCTAGTGGACCCCTACTTTTGTGCTGACGACATCTCTTTGAGGCGCGCGTGGAATACGACGCGCCGTCGACCCGGGCCTGGTCCTTACCGGACGGTGAGCTACCCATTGCTCACCGTCCGCAAGCCCACGCCTACGGTGGCCGGAAATCCGCCCGGGATTCCCGACGCCCTGGGCGTCTCCTGCGGCGGCTAAGGGCGAGAGGGCGCGAAACTTGCCTTTCCCTCAACCGTCCCGCCTCCTCCTTTGCGAGCATTACTGCTTCGCAGAAGGAGGTGACGGCTGCCCATGCCCTCTCGCTCCGTACCATGGCCTGAACCAGGGCCGGACGCGAGAGGTCTCTGCCGCCGATCGCCTCCACGAGGACACGGCGGTGCTCTGCCCAAGCCGGGCAGACCTCCACCGTATGCTCCACCGTGTCCTCCAGGCGATCCACACAGTGGTGACACCCGGACGTTTCCTCCCGCCTTATCCGACACAGGAACCTCCCGAAGCTGCCGTGTCCGGTGAGGACCTGCGTCACGCGGAAGGTGAGGACGCCGTGGCGCCTCTCCAGCCACTCCTCAAAGAGGGGACTTATCGCCGCAATCGTGGCGTGCCCAGCACTGAGTTGCAACAACCGTACTTTCCATGACGCCATGAGATCCCGCCGGAGCTCCGTCCGCTGTGCCGCGATTTCTCGCGGCAGCGGGCTTACGCCCCGGCGTTTCGCCTCCTCGCGCCACTCCCATACGTGCGCGAGGACTTTTGCCTCCAGATCCCATGGCGGCAATCCGGCAAGGAGGCTCGCTGCCTCACAGGAAACCGTGCGGTATCCTCGGACCATCCGGATGGCCATGACCCTTTGGGCCGCACTCAACCGGCGGGCTGGCCGTAGCGCCAGAGAGCGCGCCCATACAGGTGCCCCGTAGAGGGCCATGGACCGCACGACCCCCGCGTAGAGCCTCCGGCAGGAGGCGTTTGGACCCCCTAGATTGGGCAGGAGCCGCTTCAATGCAGCGCCCGCCCGCTCCAGTTTGGGAGCCAAACGTCGGAAATGCTCCACGAAGTTCCACCGGCTGTCGAGGACGAGTCCCAGGTACTTCATTGTCGACTCGACGCCGATAGAAACCCCTCCTACCGTTATTTGGGACCCCAACAGTGGCGCGTTCCGAGGACCATGAAAACACATGGCCTCGGACTTGTGCAGGGCCACCTTGAGTCCCAATTGCCGGATCCTTTCGACGATTGTCGCAACCCCGCGTGCCGCTAATTCGGCCGCCACCTGGTGCGACCTCCCCTGCGCCAGGACCAACGTGTCGTCAGCGTAGCACACTACGCTGACGCCACTAGGGAGGTCGGCGCGCAGCACCCAGTCGTATCCGATGTCCCACAGATGCGGCTCCAGGACCGATCCCTGTGAGACACCGCACGACATCTCTTGCCGGTTCCACACTCCCTGGTGACCGGGGTAGATGACGGCCCTGTCCGTCAAATAGGCCTCGACCACACGACAGAGGTAGGTCGGCATCCGGTGATACCGGAGTGCCTCCCTGATGCAACTCCAGGGCAGGGTATTGAAGGCATTGGCGATGTCTAGGGACACCGCCAAGACGACCTCACCCTGGGCAACAGCATTCCCCGTCGTCAGGGCTCGCACACGCATGATGGCGTCCACCGTAGAGCGCCCTCTGCGGAAACCAAACTGGCTCTCCGCCAAATCCGGCCCCACCTGCACCAGCTGGCCGACGAGGTGGTTTGCAATGACTCTTTCAAAGAGCTTGCCCACCTCGTCGAGCAGCACGATGGGCCGATAAGCGGACGGAGAGTCCGCAGGGCGCCCTGCCTTCTTTATGGGGACCAGTTTCTCCGTCTTCCAGCGAAGCGGGAACTGGCCCCTCTCCATGCATGCGCTTAGGAGCCCCCTAAGTCGAGGCCCGAGAGCCTCCAAGGCCAGGACCCAGGCCTTCCCAGGTAAGCCGTCGGGTCCTGGGGCGGTATTTTTGGCATTAAGCCTGCGTACCGCCGCTCTCATTTCTACCTCGGTCACCTCCGGAGCATCGACGTCGTCGTCGTCGTTGGCGGTGTGGTCCGCATCGGGCACCGCAGTAGGCGGAGCCATAGGCGGGGAAGTGTGTTCCCCTCGGGAAGGGAACAGAGCGCTCACCACGTCCTCCACAAGCTGGGGCCGGAGACTCTGCGTCAGCGGGGGAGCCCATGGGCGGAGTTTATCCCGCACCACTTTGTACGGGCGTCCCCACGGGTCCCTGTCCAGAGTCCCCAGCGACTCCTCGCGGGCCAACCCCCTGGCCCGCAGGATCTCCGCTTGGAGGGCGGTCTTCACCGCTCTGTACCCCTCGTACAGCTCCGCCTGAATGGCTTCCGTATCCGGAGGTTTGATACGGAGCCGGCGTCGCGCAGCCACGCACGCAGTGCGCAGAACCGTCAGCTCCTGCGACCACCAGTACGCCTGGCGCGAGGCAAGTCCATGCTGGACCCGGGCATTGCCACGTCACATATGTCGGACATGGCCTCCCGGAACCACTCCGCCTCGTCGTTGATGTCGGCAGGCCTGTCCGGTGGTGACACCCAGGCCTGCACGATCGAGGCTTCCAGGAGGAGCTCCCGGTCCAGCTGCTTCAGCGCCCACCGCGGACCACTCGGGGACCGGCGCGTCCGAGGTCTGGGCGGAGACGTCGAACCGGATATACCGGTGATCGGAATAGGTCTCCACCCCCTCCATGACACGCCAGTCAACTACACGCGGCGACAGAGCGGGGCTGGCGAACGAGATGTCCACCACTGATTCACCCCGCATCCGCACACACGTGGGGACAGAACCCCGGTTTAGGACGACCAGGCCTGTCTCCAGAGCCCAGTCCTCTACCATCCTGCCCCGTGTGTCCGTTAACCGGGAACCCCAAGCCAAATTCTTGGCATTGAAGTCCCCGAGGACGAACACGGGAGGGAACCAAACCCAACGACGACGTCTCTCAACTCCGCAAGGGAGTTGTGGAGCTCGGCAAGAGTTCGGTTCGAAGAGAGGTAGACCCCCACCACGACAATCTCCCCGAACCGAGCTGCTACGCAGCCCCGTCCTCTCTTGACGGCCTCGAGGGACGGGGTACCGGCGGCGGCCGACGAAATTAGGGTCACTGAGCCGCTCAGGTCCTCCACCCAGTCATCCCTGGGCGGGACAAAGTACGGCTCAGCGACCACGGCGATGTTAATCGACCACTGCGCCATGCTCTGGAGCAACAGATCCTGAGCGGCGGCGCAGTGGTTGATGTTCGCCTGGAGGAGGCATAATGGGGCTATTAATGGCACTCCATATCAGCCCCCTCTTGGGCCTCCTTCCCAGCCCCCTGAGAGGGGCCTGCCGCAGCGGCCACGGTGGCGACGGTGACGACGGCGGTATTGGAGGCGGCAGCGGCGGTGGCAGTGGTGGCGGCTGCGGCGGTGACGGCGGTGGCGGAGGGCTTGCCTCTGGCCCAGGCTATGGCGGGTGGGACGCAGGCCTTGCCCCCCATCCGGTGCTCGGCTGGCTTGCCAGCCGCCGCACATATGGCACAGTGCGGCGTGGCATTACACGAGCCAGCCTTGTGCCCGGGCAGACCACAGCGGTAGCAAAGACCGCTGCGGTCCACCTCCGAGGTGCAATTCGCCTGCACGTGGTTGCCCACCTGGCAGCGGAAGCACCTCAGAGGTCTGGGTTCCAGCAGTTTCACCTGCGTGGAAACCCAGCCCACCAATAGTCTTTGGCCCTCCCCGGTAACTTTTCTGGCCGCCGATACGGGGCAGCTCACCATAACGGTTAGCAGCCCCGTGGAGTCAGGACGGATGATGCCTACCTTCACCTGCTCGGCAGAGCACCCCCCGGTCCTAACCACTGCGGCGACCACCTTCTCGTCAGTCGCGGAGTCATCCAGGCCCGTGATGCGCATGCTAGCGCATTTGGTGGGCCTGGACACTCGGACCTCGTCCGCATTTAGTGACGCCCTAAGCCTTTCGGCCAGGGCGTCAGCGGCTGGGCCACTGGCCCTACCGGGGACCTCCACCATTCGGGCCCCAGTCGCCGTCACCTTCATTTTGAGGCCTTTTGCTGTACCGAGCTCGTCCAGGCGCACCGCCTCACCCACCTTCGCCATAACCGTCCTATAGGACACGCCCTTCTTCTCCGCATCCGGCTGTAGTGTGATCACTACAGCGGCGCTTCGCTCCTTGCGCCGCTGCCGCCTCTCCCTCTTTTTGGCCGCCCTTTTCGCCTTAGCCGCCTTCCTCTTCTCTCCGGCCACTTGCCATTCGGCATCAGCCGGAAGAGATTTAGGAGGCGGGGGCGGCCGTCTCGCTACCGGAGCCCTCGCTGCCAGGGCTGGAGCTCTCGCCACTGGGGCTGGAGCTCCCACCGCTGGGGCTGGAGCCTTCACCACCTGCGCTTTCGCCGCGCCCTTTGGCTGCCCTGACGAGCCCCGTTTGGCCGTGGCACCTGCGGCGGCTGCAAACGAGGCCGGTTTCCGCTGGCCAGAGGGCGGCTGGCTTGCCGCTAACGGGGGGCGCAGGACGATGGCCTCCAGGGCGGAGAACCGACTCTGCAGGGTAGCCATTTCCTGCCTCACCAGGGACAGAATCCGGTCCTCTACAGGCACGGGCCGTCCCTGTCCCTGCTGCTGCCCCCTTGAGATCTCAGACATACCGTCTGACGGAGGCGTGACGTGACGAACCTCCGCTGCCGCCACAATAGAGGCCGTGGCCGCGGCTATGGCCTGATCCTTAGAGGACCTGAGCCTCTTAACCGATACCGCATTGATCGCAGCGGCCACTACCTCCGCAAACCCGGCTGCACGTTCCGACCCAGAACCGCCGGCGGCTTCCGCCCCGCCTCCAGAAACCTCAGAGAGGGGCCCCTTCTTGGCGGGCCTCTCGGGTCGCCGGGCCAACTGGGTCGGGCCAGCCAGCCCGGCCCGGTTTGCCCGCTTCCTTGGTAGTGGGACCTCTGTCCACCCCTTTACTACCTCGGACTCCACCCCGCCGGCTGGAGTGGATCTTCCTCCTCCGCCCGACTCCATCGTCGGAGGTAGACCCCGAGTTGGGCCGCTTGGAGGTTCGCCTGAACTCTCGGCTCCTCTCCAACACCCCTTTTCTTTGCGAGCTCCCCGAGCTCTCTCCGCCTGATGCAAGGTCGGACTCCGACCCCGCATCGCTCTCCTCCCCTTGACTTCCCCTTTTTTTGTTTTTGTTTGAATTTTCCATACCTGTTTCCACGAGTATGGGGGATCTAAAAAGTACACCTAGGTTCACCCCCTGTCCCTAGGCAAGTGTACATTTATAACCCAACCAGGGGGTCCACTGGTACCCTGGCTGGGGGTGCGCTAACGACTGATGCGCCACCTACAACTAGGAAGTTGCAGATGACACTACTCCTCAGCCATTCATATCCTCGCCGCGCACCAAAACTTGATATTAGAGGAATTTTTATAGAGGTTATCTTCCTCGCGATCCGGGCGATCAAGCCAAGATCCTCGTCCCGTTCCAAGCCACAAAACATGACTGTGGTCTCTTTACTGATTACGATTTCGACGGTTGCAGGCAGAAGAATCATTCTCCCGCTGCTTGCTCGCTGGCAGGGTAAGTGCACAGCAAGCACCGCCACTCTTCGCCCACTCGACCTGCCCTCTGTAAGCAGAGAGGGGAGTGGGCGACCGACGATGGAGCATGAAGCTCCCCGCCACGCAGAAATTCGCCACGGTCAATACCCTCTCCCAAACATGGAGAGACTATTGGCCGTGCCCAGGATGCACCGGCCCGACGACTGCTCTTTCCCCCGAACGTATTCACAGGGAACCAGCAGCAATCAAGCACACGAGGAGGTTTTCTGCACGCACCCCATCTAACTACGCTGAGATTAATTCCGAAATTGAAGCCGTTCACTGGCTTAGCCTTCTAGAAGAATTACCTCCGGAGGAAGCAGTTTCAATTTTCTACGAAAAAATCTATGATATCATTAAGCTACACACTCCCACGCACAAACCCAAAAGCTGTAATTTTCCGAATTTGTTTACTAAATCACTATTGCATACAAACAGAAAGAAATCTCAAGCATGGACGAAGTGGAAAAAATACGGAAATATTACCGACTATGAAGTATTTTCCATTTATAGAGCGAAATTCAAAAAAGACGTCAACATTTGATATAAAAAATATATAAATACGGCGGAAGATAGCGTGGCTGTCAATATCAAAGCATTTGGTCGTATATCTCCAGTCGTAAATCCAGTAACAGTATCCCCTCCTCAGTCTATTACCAACAACAGTCTTCCAACGATCCCACTACTACTTGTAATTTAATCTCTACATTTTTCCATTCGGTATATGAACCCTCTACGTTTGATCATAATTCATGGGAACCACCACCCCCTATTCCTGATAATGATATTAACCTTTGCAATTTACAATTTTCCATGGACAAGATACAAAGTGAACTTAAGTTTTTAGATGCATCTAAGGGACCGGGCCCTGACGGTATTCCCTCTATCTTCTTAAAAAACACCTGCGACACACTGTGCTTTCCTCTATTCTTACTATTTAATAAATGTATTACTAATGGCGTATTCCCAGAGATTTGGAAACGAGCTAACATTGGAACTACCACTGGACTGGAACACAGTCCACAAAAGTGGCTCTAAAAATGATGTGTCTACATACCGCCCAATCTCTTTGCTGTCAGCGCTCTCTAAACTTTTTGAAAAACTCGTTCATAGCGAGATCTACCCCGTCCTGCACCACGTGATAATAAAAGAACAACATGGGTTTGTAAAAGACAGGTCCTGCGTGAGTAACCTCCTCATTTTTACATCGCAGTTATTTGAAAGCCTCGATAATAGACAGCAAATTGATGCGGTATATACTGATTTCCAAAAAGCTTTCGACAAAGTGGATCACAAGTTACTACTGGACAAAATTGCATTTAACGGCATCAGAGGAAATCTGCTTCGCTGGTATGTTTACGTCACTGATAGGACTCAAAAAGTGGTGATAAACGGCTATGAGTCTAGCCCCATTCAAGTCACATCTGGAGTTCCGCAAGGATCCATTCAAGGTCCATTATTATTCATTTTATTTATTAACGACGTTAAAAATTGTTTTCAATGATCGAAATTTCTCGATCGAAAGATATATAAAAATATCACCAATCAATCTGACTGTATAGATTTTCAGAAAGACCTTGATCGTTTCTTAGAATACTGCTCTTTTAACAAACTTCAGCTTAGTTACTCTAAATGTCATAGTATTACGTTTACCAAAAAGAAATTAGTTATCAAATTTAGTTATTGTTTTGGCAATACGATCTTAAACAATTTTTTTTTTTTTTTTTTTTTTTTTTTTTATCCTTTATTAAAAAGAACCAGGTTCTTAATAATTAATTACAATCTAGCCTATAAGACTAATAAGTAATTTAAATCTAACTTAATTTTTTAACGTGATAATTATTTTAAAACTTAGAATAGTGTTGTTTGTACTTTACACAAGTTCGTTCCACTTTCTTAGAGTCTGATATAATAATATAAACACTTTGTTCATGTGTTATATGTGTGTCATTGTCACTAATATGTCTACACTGTTTACACTACACTAACTCAAAAGGTTTTGTTCGTTTTAGTCTTCGCACTATATTTGTTTGGTCTAACAGCTGGATTGCCTCGATGTTCACATGTTGGTGGAGTCGGTGTTCATGGGCCTCAGCAAATTTTTGGATTATGTTGGTGACGGATTCCATTTTTAGGTCACGATGGAGGTCGTCATTTCTTATATACCAGGGAGCATTAACAATACTCCTGAGTACCTTATTCTGGAATGTTTGTATAATTTTGATGTTGGTCGGTTTAGTACAGCCCCACAGTTGGATTCCATAGGTCCATATTGGCATAAGAATATGCTTATATAATAACATTTTGTTATGTATCGATAGGCAGGAACCCCGTCCAATCAACCAATACATGTTTTTAAAACGCATGTCTAGTTCCTGTCTTTTGTTTTTAACGTGCGCTTTCCAGCGCAGTTTTGCGTCAAGCGTTATGCCAAGGTATTTAGCTGTATTTGCGTATGGCACTTGCTGGCCATTTATGAAGATTGGGTGGTAATGACAATTCCTGTTGGTGAAATCAATGTGAAGTGACTTCGATTCATTCAATTTGATTCTCCATTTTTGTGCCCAGTCGTGAACTTTATTTACAGCGATTTGTACCTTTGTTATTGCTTCCATATGGCATGACCCTGTAGCCATAATGGCAGTGTCGTCCGCAAAGGTTGCAATAGTATTATTTTCCAGCTCTGGTATATCATACGTGTACAACAGGTAGAGGACTGGGCCCAGCACACTACCTTGGGGCACGCCAGCTTTAATAATTTTTAACGTGGAGAAGGCATCCTCGTGCCTTACTCGAAACATTCTATCTGTAATGTATGATTGCATGATATCGGCAAAATCATTGGGCAGTATAAGTCTTAGCTTGTATATCAAACCCTTATGCCAAACTCTATCAAAAGCTTGTGCCACATCTAAGAATACTGTGGAGCAGACTTCTTTATCTTCAAGCGTTCTTTCAATGATGTTGGTAATTCTATGTACTTGGTCTACTGTTGAGTGTTTCTCTCTGAAACCAAACTGATGGTCAGGGATCAGGTTTCTCTCGGTTATGATAGGTTTTAAGCGTTTTAAAAACAATTTTTCAAACAGCTTTGATAATATAGGCAGCAGGGAAATGGGCCTGTATGATGATGCTTCGTGAGGTGGTTTACCGGGCTTTGCAATCATAATCACTTCAGCAACTTTCCATGGCTCTGGAACATGCTTTAGCATGAATGCAGCATTGATGAGTCTAGTAAGCTTAACGATGGCTTTACGCGGCAGATGTTTTAGGATTTCTCCCGTGATACGGTCATACCCTGGGGATTTTTTTAGGCTAGTGATTTGAATTTCCTTTGCAACTTCTTTCGGGGTCACAAGCTTAATTCTTTGATCTTGCAGAATGTTGTCAAACTGTAGGTTGTCTACAGATCCGTCATTTGGCTGAAAGGTTTCTTCTAAGTAATGTGCAAATTTTAGAGCTTTTTGCTCATTGCTTATGGCCCACTTTCCGTTAACATCTCTGATAGGGGGCATTGGTGTAATTGGCCTTTTAAGTGACTTTGTCGCTTTCCAAAGAGAGTATTGCGTTGTATAATCGCTGGTTAACTGACGTAGGTTAGTATTCAAAACCTCATCTTGAAAGGTTTGTATTTTTCTTTTCAGTCTTTTCGTAAGGTTATTCAAAAGAGTTTTATCTTGCGGGAATCTAGTTTGCTGCCATCTTTTTCTTTGAGTCCTTTTTTCAAATAATAAGTCTATTATTTCCTTTGGGTAGGTATTTCCTTTGAATTTTTTTAATACCTGTGGTGTGTTGTTCCATGCACATTGTTGGATATTGTTGCTAAACTTGTTTACTTCAGAATCAAGCTGATCTTTGTTTTTTAACGTAGTTTTTAGGTCAATAATATTTTGTAGGTCTAAGCTAAAACGTTCCCAATCCGTAAACTTGTTTACTAATGTCAGGTGGTTTTCTCTTAGTAATATTTTGTGACTTAATTGTAATAATATCGGAGAGTGATCGGAGTTCATGTAGTACCCCTCTTCCACACTCAGATAATTGGTCGATATATTTTTGACTATGAAAAAGTCGATAAGATCTGGTAGTTTCTGGTGGTCAGTCGGCCAGTAAGTAGGTTTTCCAGTACTTATGACCTCACAGCGCATGTCTTTCACTGCACTTAGAAGCTGTCTTCCCTTTGTTGAAGTTAATCTTGATCCCCAATGAGTGTTCTTAGCGTTAAAGTCACCGCCTAATATAAATCTCTGTCCAAGGAGTCTGAAGAAGTGTACATATTGTTCTTTGTTTATCGTGTGTCTTGGGGGACAATATACGGCCGCTACTGTAACATTAAAATTATTTGTTTTAACTGATATCGCCACAGCTTGCGTGTCTGGCTCCTCATATTTACACTGTTCGTAATGACAGATATTTTCTCTTATGATAACCGCGCTACCTCCTCGGGCCGTGTTGTTGGGGTGCAGCGAGTGATAAACCTTATAGCCTCTAAACTTTACGAAAGACTGTTTAGTAAAGTGCGTTTCAGAGATCAAACACACATCAATATTTTCTGTATCTAGGACCACTTGCAACTCATGTTGGTGTTGCAGCAGTCCGTTGGAATTCCACGCCATTATTTTTAGTGTGTTATTCATGATTGATTTTTGTAGTGCTTGATTCTAATTTTTCTAGTCTCTTGTCAAATGAAGAGATGCACTTCAGGATCTGGTTAAGCTTGTCCTCAAGAGTTGATGGTTGTGTGCTTGGTTTTACCACTTGTGCATATGAGACACTTTTAGATGTTGTAATTTTCGCGGTTGTCTGTGCAGACGGTGCTCTTTGTTTTGTTGTCTGTTTGTCGGTGTTACTAACGATTTGCTTAATGGCAAGGTTATTGGGTAAATTATGTTTAGAATTTTTGTTCTTCATCATTTGCATCTCCTTGGCGACTAAACACCCTCTGTAATTAGCTGGGTGAGGTAAGCCACAGTGGACACACTTAGGTTTATCTTGTGCAGGTTTGTTGCAATCAGCTGTGAGGTGTTTACCTGTACATTTAACACACCTTGGCTCTTTTGAGCAATACTTTTGGGTATGACCATAAGCCTGGCATCTCTTACACTGCGGTATTATTTTTGACGTTTTAAGCGGGTTTATTTCAACTTTACACCCCAGGATATGTTTAATGCCGTAAATTTTACTAACATCTTCGTCATTCTTGAACGATAATATAAACATATTCAGCGGCTCTTTTGTTCTCCAGCTTAACTTGTTAATTGCAGTTTCTATCTGGAATCCCTGTGACGTTAAATCATCTTTAATCCGCTCCGGTAGACAGGAAGAATGCAATTTTTTCGCCACTACTCTTATTGGCCTGGTCTGCTTATCCTCGTATGAGTGCCATAAACAGTTATTTTCTGTTAAGCGTCGAGCAATCACTCTGTAGGACTCTTCGGTTTTGGCATTTATTTTGACACTATTACCGCTTAACATTTTGCCGGTAAATGTTTCTACTGACTGGGATTCAGTCAAAAAGTCGTAGAATGTTTGATAATTCTTAACACCGTCCACTACGATTGGAGGCGGTGCTATGACTTTTTTAATGGTTGCCTTCTCTTTGTTGTTGATTTGCCGCTGCTGAGCGCTAGTTGTAGCTTGTTGTAGTGGTGGTGGAGGAGTGAGGGAGGTGTTTAACTTCCTTTTCTTCCTGTTTTTCGCCCTAATCCACCCAGTCTCTTTGGCCAGTTCATCCTCATCCGTGCAGTACTCAACGTCACTTTTAGTAGGCTGAGCAGGAGTTATGGTCTCACTGACCTGTTTATCTGAGGGTTCTTCTTGTTCCTTTGCCTTTAGGAATTTTAATTGACCTTGAAGATCTTGTACCTGTTCCTGCAAGGTTTGTATGTGGCCGTTCAGTTGACGCACCATTTGTTGCAGGTTTTCTCTGTCCGTTTTCTCCTGGATGTAACAGTCATACAACTGTTTCTCCAGATCAGTTTTTATTTTAATAGACTGTTTTGCAGCCATTATTTAGTTTTAAGGCGAGCACGATACCTAAACAATTATAATAAATACTTCATGACGATTTCCGCACTTGTAACTGGGTCATCGCGGTGGCCCCGATAGATCGACGTACACTGCGACGACGGTGTTGTGATGCGTCTGCAAAATACTCTTAACTAGAGCACGCGCGCGCGATCGGTACGTCCGTTCACAATAGTAGTTAAACGCTCACTGTTAAACAATGTTACTCGTCTCCGTGATATTGGTGTTCAGTTAGACTCCAAGCTCCATCTCGATGCGCATGTGAATAATATAGTCAGTAAAGCTTATCAAATGTTTGGCTTCGTTATGCGCGCAGCTAGAGAATTCCACCGCCCTTCCACTTTTTTGCATTTATACAAGTCCTTAATCCGACCACAATTAGAGTACGCAGTCCCTATTTGGAATCCTTTTTACAAAAAATATATAAATATATTGGAGTTAGTCCAACGTAAATACCTTCGCTCTGTGCACTATAGATGCTTTCGCAAAAAGGTTTCCTACTAATCATTGCTCGAAAAATATAATATCCTGACCCTACAATCTAGACGCACACTCCTAGAAATGATGACCCTGTTTAGTATATGCCGCAACATGTTTGACTGTTCTGATCTTGTGAAAAGTTTGTGCTACCTGGTCCCTCGCACAGTAAAGAGTAGAGAAGTACGTTCACGATGTTTGTTTGCCACTAATCTCTGTCGTACCAACTCAGGCGCACGCTCACCGCTGCACCGATTAGTCGACACTTATAATAAGAAGTTTAGATTGATTGATATTATATTTCTGAATAAAAATAGGTTCAAAAATCAAATTATATCCACTTTAAGAAACAGCCATAATTTTTGATGTTACTTAATTCTGATTCCTACACCTCATGTATTGAAGCTTTAAGTTTGTCCTTTTTTTTTCCCCTTTAAATTTGTCCCTAGTATTAAGATGCAGATTTTTTTAGATTTTTTTCACTTTATTTTATGTTCTCCGAGATACATTTTAATAACAAACCGAGTAATCATTTAACCTTCGTATTGAGTACCTTTTAGCTTGCCCTTATTGTTATTATTAACAGTACCTATGCTAAGTATTTTATATGATAATCTGTGGATAACGTCGTGAGTAGTGTATTTGTTAATTCTATTATTTTAGTACTTCAATCATGTGTAATATTTAATATACTGCTGTTTGTTGTCCCTAATAAAATAAAATAAAAATAAAATTATTATATATCAGTGATGGGCGTAACTAGTTACTTATAATTAATAATTGAATTACATAATAATATGATTAAAATGTAGTCTAATTACATAATATTCCATTACATTGTAATTAGATTACTTTGGATGTGCTATGAAATTAATTACAATGTATTTAATTACAAAATAATTTGATTACAAAGTAACCTAATTACATAATATTCAATTATGTTATAATAATAATAACTTTAAATATGAAATGTCGCATGCTTGCATCGCAATTTTTTGTATAAGTATGTGTTTCATTTTCGTATTTGTCAAAAATTCATTAATTTTTTGTAAGACGCAGATGTCCTATTACGGCCATTACTAATGTAAATGTGTAATTACGTTTTATCAGATTACTTATAATATGTAATTTGTTATAATGTAATTAGATTAACTTGTAATTAAATTACTTATAATTAATAATTGAATTACATAATAATATGATTAAAATGTAGTCTAATTACATAATATTCCATTACATTGTAATTAGATTACTTTGGATGTGCTATGAAATTAATTACAATGTATTTAATTACAAAATAATTTGATTACAAAGTAACCTAATTACATAATATTCAATTATGTTATAATAATAATAACTTTAAATATGAAATATCGCATGCTTGCATCGCAATTTTTTGTATAAGTATGTGTTTCATTTTCGTATTTGTCAAAAATTCATTAATTTTTTGTAAGACGCAGATGTCCTATTACGGCCATTACTAATGTAAATGTGTAATTACGTTTTATCAGATTACTTATAATATGTAATTTGTTGTAATGTAATTAGATTAACTTGTAATTAAATTACTTTGTATTTAATTACAGTAAGTACTCATTGCAATTAGATACTTAAGTAATCTGTTCCAAAGTATTTTAATTACTAATTACAATGTAACTGTAATTTGTAATTATTAATCTAATTACTTTTTGCCCATCACTGTTATATATATATATAATAATTCAATAATCATGAAACAAATGTTAAGAACAAAAACAAGTGCAAAGAAAAAAGAAAATAAAAAATATATTTAAGGACGAAGAGACAGTGTTTTTTACCATAATTTAAAAAAAGGACAGAGATTGACCACATCTTATCAATACGGGCATATGGCCTCTGTATGACCTGTCTGTACTCAGAGTGTATTTGAAATTAAATTAAATTGGGATCACATTGTTGTATTGGGCTCCCATCTGTAAAACAAATGTAAGTGGTGATGATAAATAAATAAATAAATAATGGTGCACAATACAGACTATTGAACGATGTTTGAGCGGAAAGCGATTGTTGCTAGTTGCTTCCTGTTTGTCTTTTGACTCAGGTTTTAGTTACATTACACTATTCCAAGCCCATTGCTGGATGTCAAAATCCATCAGTAGGTACCCGTCACCACAACCGGCTACTTTCCAGCATCGTCTAACTAAGCATGGTTATAATAATGTGTTTAGTGAGGCGTCGGTATAGATCCGATTACTAGCTCAGTTCGAGTGACTGTCGTTGCGGTGTACAAAGTAGGTCCTGTCGACGAGTGCCTGCAGTCTGTTGTAATGGTCTTCTGAACGCGTTTCGTCACGACTGTATCTAATTGTCTTCTGAACGCGTTTCATCACGACTTTATCTATATGTATAATAATATAATAGTTTATTTCCAAAAAAAAAAAACTTAGTAATACTTTACAATGGCAATGTGGCAACAATTTCAATTACTGTAAAGAAATCAGCGTCTGTAGCCGAACTAGGCATAGCCTGTATTTCGGCTATCAGCACCATTTCCCTCGAGTATTATAATACAAGAATAGGTGCCAAGCAATAGAGGCATATACTCGTATAATTAAATCAGTACTACAGAAATACAGAATAATAGTTGATAAGTAATCTAGATAAGTAATTCGCAAATAGGTAAGTACATAATCTTAATCTAATTAATTAAATGGATTGAGGGTATGTGTGTTCGTTTGTGTGTGCTCGTGGTGCATGTGCATGCACGCGTGAGTGTTTGTGTGTGTATGTATATGAGAATGTGTGGGTGTATGTGTGGTATATACACATATATATATGAGGGTGCATGTGTGAGAATGATTATGCGGTGAGTGTGTGAGTGTGAGTACGCATGAGTGTTTGTGAGTAGGTGAGCTATGTAGCGAGTGTGTCTTTGCTTCCTGTGCTTTTAGCCGTATTCTTAGAGTGGTAAGTATATTAGTTGTTCCGTCTCCTCGTAGCTTAATTTCTGCAAATATTGGCCTACTTTTAGTTTGCATTGTTTTCTAGTCAGTGTGTTTATATTTATTGATTGGTTAAGCTTATTATAAAGGTAAGGGCCTAGAAAACTTACAAATCTTTTACCAAATGTTGTTTTAAATGAGGTTAAATTGTCACATACATGATGTTTACGACGTCTCTGTAATATCATTGGGTTGTAGGGCTGTTTTTTATGTTGTTGCAGGATAATTTTAAGTATAAATAACTGTCTTACTGTCAAAACCTCGCATAACTGGAACAGTTTGATAGTAGGAAAGTGCATCGGTTTAAAAGTGCTAGCCTTCATTATAGCTCTCTCGGCGAATCAACTGCCTTTAGCGTGGTTTTGCAGATACCTCCTCAGGATGAAAGGTAGTAGGTAAGAAGCGACTGACACAGGGCTTGATATATTCGCTTCAGCAGTGCAGGGTCCGCGACATGACGTAGGTTTTTAAATACATAAATTAATTTTCGTACTCTATTACAAAGAATTTTGACATGTTCTTTAAAGTTGAGGTTATTGTCCAAAGTAACACCAAGGTACCTTAGAGTATTAACGCGTTCCAGAGGTGAACATGCGTAACTATCCGCAGAATTGCATTTATGTGAAACAATTCGTAGGTCGCCGCGAATACTCACCGCCTGTCTAATGCTGAAACAAATATATTTAGTTTTATCTACGTTTAGAGTAAGTATGTTTTTCTGCAGCAACTCCTTAGTCATATCAAAGCCATTTTTTGCGATAGTGAAGACCTCCTCCCAACTATCACCCGCAAACACCAACGCGGTGTCATCCGCAAAAGAGATAATTTCACCTTTGGTAAGTTTAAGACGAGTAAGCTCATTTATGTACACGAGGAAGAGGGTGGGCCCCAGTATACTTCCCTGGGGTACGCCGTGAGTAACTGGAAGGTATGTACTTTTGTGTTTATCCACTCGGACACACTGAGTTTGCCGAAAGAGGTAGTTTTTTAAAAGTTCAAGCTGGGTGCCCCTGATACCCAGTGTCTCCAATTTTTTGAGTAAGAGAGAGACAGAAATCGTATCAAATGCCTTTGCCAGGTCAAGAAAAATAGACAGACATTTTTTCCCTTTGTCCAAATTAGAACTAATACATTCAGTGAGTTTATTCACTGCCTGTTCTGTAGATTTTCCGTGCCTAAACCCGTATTGGTTTACTGAAAGCAAATTATTTTTTTCGAGATGTTTTACTAGATGGATGTTAATATTTTTTCTAGAATTTAGGAAATTGCGGGTAGTATAGATATCGGTTTATACGACTTCTGTCTCCGTTCTTATAGGTTGGGCACACTTCTGATCGTTTTAGGGAATAGGGAAACACTCCAGTTTTCAAACAATCGTTGAAAATTTTTTCCAGGGGCTGTACGAGAATATTTTTATGTTGTTTTAGGAATTTACTGCTGATATTATCACATCCTGGTGCACTATCTGTTTTTAGACCCATGATAAGATGTCCGATCTCGTATTTGTTTGTCTGAAATAAGACGAAAGAATTGGGGACCTTCAGTACTTTGTCTTGGGTATTAGTTAGTAGTGGTAGATTCCGGAAATTATTTTTTTGTTGACTAATTTTATCCGCCACTGAGTTACCCACATTTATAAAATAACTGTTTGCTTCGTGAAGCGATTGGTCTGGAGAAGATGATAGAGTTAGAAGATCTTTAAGGTGTTGATTTGTTTCTGTTGTGTGTGTGATGTTTTTGATGACTTTCCATATTTTTTTATTGTCGTTCTGTGCTGCCAGAATTTGGTTTTTTTCGTATGCTCTTTTTAACCTTCGTAATAGAGAATTACAGAAATTTCTGTATCGTTTGTAGGTAATTTTCAAGACTTCGTTATCCGTTGTTTGCCTTTTTGTGTAGTTTATCTCTGTGTCGCATGCAACGTAGTAGTCCTGGAGTTATCCACGGCTTAATGATTTTTTGGCGTCTAGAAAGTGTTACGATTTTTGTATTCTTTTCTATTACTTTTTGTAAGCATTGTATTAGGTAATTTAGACTAGTGTTAGGGTTTTCTATTTGATAAATGGGATCAAAATTAATATGTAAAATATCTTGTGCTAATGTTTTATCGTTAATGATGGCCTTTGTTAAGGTTGCATGTTGCCGTGTTTTTTTTAAATTTAAGCAAAATAAAACGGGATGGTGATCTGTTAATGTTGCATTAGGGACTATGGTGTTGGAGGAGGCTTTCGTTTTTATAAGGACATGGTCTATGCATGTTTGGCGGGCGCTGCGTGTAACTAAAGTGTGCGCTGGCAGTAGGCCGTGCGAAGCAGCTAAGGTTAGATAGCGTTCCCCTTCAGGTTTAATTTTATTAGCGTTTATTGCTAGATTCATGTCGCTTAAAACAACGATGTGCACGAAAGAAGACACTGATTGTAACATACTATCCAACGACAAGAGGAACGGCTCCAATTAAGTGTAGGAGGGCGATCTGTAAAGGGCCATTATGGCAACTTGTTTTCCAATGGTGGCTAGTTGGCAACTAATTTCATGGAATTCAGGTTCTATTATAGTTATGTTCATGTTTTCTTTGTAGTAGATAACTACTCCGTCATTTTGTATGGGATTTGTGTTTGTTGCTACATGAGAGTAACCAGATAGGTGAGGGATTACCGTTGCACTTTTGCCAACACTCTGTTAAAATTAGTATATCGCATTGAAGTTTAAGTCTTTGTAGTAAAACCTCTAAGCCGAGCAGATTTCGGTTTATGCTTCGTATATTTTGTGTCAATATAATTAGGTTATCTATAGTAGAAGTAATAATATTTTGACAATCCTCTAGGTCCGCGGATTGTAAGTGAGATACGAATAACTGGTCAATATTTTCAGATAAATTAGTTACGTGATCGAATGATTAATAAGAGAGCAGGTATAAATATATATCTAATTGTCTTCTGAACGCGTTTCATCACGACTGTATCTAATTGTCTTCTGAGCGCGTTTCATCACGACTGTATCTAATTGTCTTCTGAATGCGTTTCATCACGACTGTATCTAATTGTCTTCTGAACGCGTTTCATCACGACTGTATCTAATTGTCTTCTGAGCGCGTTTCATCACGACTGTATCTAATTGTCTTCTGAACGCGTTTCATCATGACTGTATCTAATTGTCTTCTGAACGCGTTTCATCACGACTGTATCTAATTGTCTTCTGAACGCGTTTCATCACGACTGTATCTAATTGTCTTCTGAACGCGTTTCATCACGACTGTATCTAATTGTCTTCTGAACGCGTTTCATCACGACCGTATCTAATTGTCTTCTGAGCGCGTTTCATCACGACTGTATCTAATTGTCTTCTGAACGCGTTTCATCACGACTGTATCTAATTGTCTTCTGAACGCGTTTCATCACGACTGTATCTAATTGTCTTCTGAACGCGTTTCATCACGACCGTATCTAATTGTCTTCTGAGCGCGTTTCATCACGACTGTATCTAATTGTCTTCTGAACGCGTTTCATCACGACTGTATCTAATTGTCTTCTGAACGCGTTTCATCACGACTGTATCTAATTTCTAAAAATATCTGGCTGGCTCGTTGGTCTAGTGGTCGCAAGAGCTACTGCTGGTCCTGGGTGCGATTCCGGGGTCGGGCAAATTGTTATTGGGTTTTTCTATCTGGAATTTCTAAGTAGCAGCCCAGAGTCTAGATTTGTGCCCGGTTGATGGCAATAGGCTCGCCCCCTATTACATGGGACTTTAAACATAACTGGCGAAATGTGGGGTACTACAGGTACACCTCTGCCCAACCCTTCGGGTAAACAAGGCGTGATGTTATGTAATGTATAAAATATTCTATTTATTTTTAACCGACTTCAAAAAAGAAGGAGATTCTCAATTCGACTGTATATATGTATGTTTGTTACGCAATTACTCCGCCAATTACGAATTGATTTGGTGATGATTCTTTTTTTGTTTGGTAGGTCATACTTCAGAGGTAGTCTCATATTAATTTTATCGAAATTGATTCAGCGCTTTTCGAAAAAATCAATAAAATCAAAAAATATATACAGATGACGTTTTGGTTTGTAGTTCCCATCAGCGAAAGTTTTGATGAGGAGTTTCAATCTCTTTTTTAACTATCATCACAGAATGAATTAGGTATACACTAATGTGATACTATTATCACCACCCACATTCGTGTTTTAATACCAAGGGGTATATTATACAATAGTTGCATAAATAACTAGTAAGAACCCGTCATCATAATTATACATTAATACCTATTCTTAAAGAAGACTACCTAGTTTGGTCACCTACATAATAATAATATGTTCACCGATTCCTTCGTCAATGCACGAGTTATTTAAAAAAAATACCCAAATCGATTTGGGTATTTTTTTTTAAATAACTCGTGTATTCGCTATCGGAAATTAGCAAAAGGTGATGAGCAGTTGACATTAGGCTATTGTAACTTAGACAAATTACAAACTGACCCACTAAAAACAGAAAAATTAAAACATTTTATAAAAAAAACTGCAAAGTGAAAAATTACTTTAATTTCGAAAGTCGGTGTCTTTGACAATAAAAAAACAACCTGCTTCCCAAAAAACAGCAGGTTGTTTTCTACTGTAAAAAGTATTTTTACCTCCCCATTTTTACTGACGGTAGCCTGACTGCTGACTGACAACAGGTCATCTCTGCCACCTGATAAATGACCGTTAATACAAAAATTCGAATGTGCAATCTTTATGTCAACGAGATGAAATGCCCCTCCACCCCCTCCCCCCCTCCGCCGGCGGCTCTTACATCCCCTGGCGGCAATAATGAGCGTCCATGATGGATATGTCGGAGGAAATTGAGCGGGCATTGGAAATAGCCGCGTTCAAGGCCCGAAGCCAATATAATTCATTTCTGTTCCGCTCAACGCTGATAATACATTTTTATTCATGGGGGGGGGGGGCATAAGCGGAAGTGGGGCAAGATTCTAATCGCTTTCGCACTTCGCAATGTGCAATCATTTCGTTTTAATAAGTGTCGAGACAGATTTATCCATGATTTATCCCATATGACGCGGTTTCACGCTTTGTTCCCACTAGCACCACCGAACTGTACCATCGGTGGTAGTAGCGGGAAATTTTGTATAGTATCTCATTTACTTAGTGGTACTAGTGAAACTGTTTATTCCCAACCTTTGTTCCCACTAGCACCACCGAACTGAATCACCGCACAAAGGAGTATTTACATGTAAATTCCGGTCAAAAGTCGAATTTACGAAGTTAAATAAATACCTATTAAAGCCACAGATTATTGCCGCCTACTAATCGGCCCATCGAAAAAGGGACACATGTTTAAGTCAGGCAGTCAACCCTTCCTGCACAAGCAGTCTGAACCCAGTCGTTGTCTAAGCCGCATGTCTTTGTTCTCGGCGTTTGTTTTTTTCACTGCATTAGAGCTTGAGTTGTACGAGTACGTTTGTTGAGATAAATTGTGGAAAAAACGTTGTGAATATGAAAGTACAAGGTACGTAGATTATTTTAACATAACAATTAAATAATTTATGTTTAATTTATGTGTTTAAAAAAAATCAGAAAGATGAACCGAAAGTTTGCAATAAATTGTATAAAATATTTTATTTAATCGTGTTTTTGTTTAGTTGTTGCGATTAATACGTTGCACATAGGAGTATTGCTATCCAGTGAAAATTATTTAATGGCTTCTTTAATAATAAAACATGGTAATATTATTTAACATAATCTTTAATTATAATAACAAAATAAATTATTTAAAAAACAAAAAACCCGACTGCAAAAACACATAACTGAAAAGGGAAAAACAAGCATTATAATCTATATAATTTTGGTATCGCAGGCGGGGACAATCAAAAGTTACATCATTTATTTCAGGTTATTCGACTGTCCCCGCCTGCAAGACCAAAATTATATAGATTATAATGCTTGTTTTTCCCTTTTCAGTTATGTGTTTTTGCAGTCGGGTATTTTGTTTTTTAAATAATTTATTTTATTTCAAGCTTTTTAGTTTCATTTATAATAATATATATTTGAAAATTACTCATTACTAGCTTTTATTTGATACCAATATTGTTGCAATTAATTTAAAAGAAAAACATCCCCTCCTTTTTTTGTATTTGCAGATGCAATTTTTAAATATTATATAGCCTATGTCACTCCCACAATTAAGACGAACCTAACGACACCACATATGTTAAAATCCATCAAGCCGTTTAGGCTACAGAGCGTGCCAAAGAAATAGACATACATAATCATCGTCTTCATCTATATATCTGAAGCTGATGTTGTCTTCTGTTGACGTTGATGGTAAAGATGGCGGCGTAATTGTGACCATCAGGTCAAGCACCTCTTTCCTATACTTTATCTCTTCAATTGCGCACGGAAAAAAAGGATCTCTTCAGCGAAGAATATCAATATTCTCAGAAAAATTGTTTCAATCCAAGTAAATATTTTCTTAACGTACGAGTAAGTAAATGTACTCAGTCCAAAAAAAAAAGTTTACTCAAATTAAGAATAATAAATATTTGGTTCATATTCTTGACTTAATTCTTGACTTTGCAAATATTTTTGATTCAAGACTTAATTGAATAATAATAATAATCTTAATTGAAAAAAATATATAGTTTTCACTAGTTTTAGAAATAATATTCTTAAAATTAAACTTAATAATTCTTCATTTAAGTATAATGTCTTCGAAGAACACAATAAAACTAAGACAAAATTTTACTTCATTCAAGAATATATTGTTTTCGCCATATATGAATCAATATTTGTCTTGGCCAAAAGGATATTGTCTTAATTTAAGACATCCTTTTTTTCGTGCGGTTTTGGCTGAATTGAGCTTAAACAAAGATCGGAACTTAATAATAATCTATTAATAATGTCCCTGTTGCAGTCTTATCTAGAAAGTTTTCTAGAAAAGTCAAGCCTGCATTGCCTAAAGTTTTTATTTCGGGCCTCAGCCGCCTCCTCCGACAATTGACCAAGAGGAACAATAGCTGCCACTATTTCTTTTAGCATTACTGAGGCATCAGTGTTTCCAATATTGCGTTGACTGACTCCAGCTGCAAATATTAGTTCTTCAGCAGGTACTTGCTCCCGTATCTCACTAGGTTTTCGTCGCTGACAAGACCCAATTGACCAAAACAGGCTTCTCTTAAGAAAGAAAATTGCCAAATCCGTATAGTTTGTGGTAGCGGAAAAAATATATGTTAATTTTGAACATATTTCCCAGAACTTGGTTGTCACCAAAACACGTTTTGAAAAAAAAATCTCGATACAAACTAACGTTAAACTAACCTCTTACCTTGAGTTCTAATCCAAAATATCTGTATTAAATATCAACATAAATTACGTATTTAATTAATAACAAGTACGTCTTATTCTAATGCAGAACTTGGTTGTTTTTTATTTTCGATTACTCAACTCAATTCTGAGTAAATAGATAATTACTTCATATTTTGCAATAAATTACAAGCGTTCTGTCGTCGCGCTTCTCTTTCTTTTCTATGCAATCTGACAGTGACCGCGGTTTAGGTGTTGTCAGCGTCTTAAGTTCTCAAACGATTTTGGCCAGCCCAGTTTCTATGTATGTAAGCTTTGCACTAAATGTCTGCAACAGTATAGACGGTAAGCTTTGCACTAAATGTCTGCAACAGTATAGACGATTTGAGTCATTTGTCGTTATTGCGCAAGAAGCAATCTTCTTTGCGACTTGCTGCTGCCCATTTTTATTTTATTTCAGTCTTAAAAAATCTCAGAGTACGATCCAAAATAGTCTTTTCATCATCAGATCATTGGGTTATTTCAACTAATTTTATTCCCAAAAATTCTAACTTTTCTTCAATCTTATTTCCTTTACAGTCACGCATGATGTCGTACAAAGCTCTTCTGATAAAACTAAAAGTTGATTCTACATTGTCTGAAAATATAAATACAACAACATAAAGTCAAATATCCCCATATTTTACACTATCATTTTTAAATAATTGAAAATAATAATGGCGCGCGGAGGCGCAGCATATTTTTATTATATTTATTTAAACACATTCTAGACAACGCGCAACGGTGCAAACTTTAACAAGTGTGTACGGCCACCGAGATTTTAAACATCCTCTCTCTCGGCCCTTGCCGCAGCCTACTGTTTGGAACGAGCAACCCCAAAGATACCCTACTTCCCCACTTCCTCGATTTGGAATTGTGTAATAAATTTGTTTCCAATCCAGTAGAATTTTATAGAGATGTAATACCAATCGGCCAGAGTCTGTTTCGTAGAAGCGTTTTGCTTCATTATATAGGAATTATTTGTTTCTCAATTATTGTGCTATAATTTAATTTTGTCTTCATCATCTACTAATGCTTTTCAATGAAAATGTCCAATTATGGTCGGAAAATGAATAACCAATTTTTAAAACACCAAAATCTACTCTCAAAGCTTTCTACCAAAATCTACCATAATTGAAACATGTAACGAAAAGTTTTTCTTTTCTAGTTTTAGTTATCTGTGGCCCATGAAAAAATCGTAGAAAAGCAGTGTTGTCATATTGGGATTTCCACTAAACCTGGGGATTTGCACACCCCTACTGCCAGACAACATTTTGCTTTTAGTGGCGGGTGGTTTTGTCTAGTGGTTACTCTAATTCAATTTGTAGTAAACGATACAATCAACTACTAAAACTCGAGAAAATATTCTAATAACACGATATGGCATGTTATTGTTTGTCTAAAACCTGTGTCGGTAATTTTACTATTTATTTATTTCAAATGAAACCACTGCGGATTCAAAGTGTGCGTGTGGATTGAGTGCTCTTTTTTAAAAGTTAATTATATTTTTACGAAATCAAGGGAAGAATTTAGGAAGAAGGAAGGAGGGAAGAAATTGTGAAATCTATGGTGAGAAATTCGTGGTCAATTAACTAGAACACTCAATCTGCTAACCTGAGAAAATACTGTAACGCATGTCTCAAAATATTCTAGAGATATGTATAACATTTTTAGGTATTGATTTGTGAAAACTTTTCACAAATATTCAATTGATTTTAACGGTTTATTTGGATTTTATAAAGATTTATTTAGAGCACTCAATCCTCCTATGGTGCAGACGGAGTGTTCCAAAACTCTCCAACTTTGGCTGAATAATTTTTTAATATTCTTACTCTATTTTACGAGTATAATTCAGAATCAATTTGTGAAACAAAAACCTTGACGTAAAACTTAATAGATAAAGAGTAAATAAGAAAAATACTTTCTTTTTAACGTTCCGTTTGATTGTTTCATGTTGTAGTGTTTATTTATTTAACCAGAACTTCTATACAAACGGCGGCCACATCAGAAATTGTGAAAATGTTGTCACTAAAGTTTAACACGTTTTATTTTTTTGTGAACGCTTAATTTTAACAATAATCAACTTTATTATATTTCTAAGCGACAAAATTGTGTAGGGTAGACATCATTTTTTCGGACCCATTTTTCGTCTAACCTCATTACGCGCTAACTATTTACTTTTTATTCATAGTTTGATTCCTGTCAGACGCAACAGTATTTTATGCTAGTGCATTTGAGCGTTGCATATATTGATTTTTATAAAGTATTGTGTGATCAAATTATCGTTAGTGATTCCGCTTACTGATATAAAGGTATAACACATAATAAGTAACGTAAGTAGGTACCTATCTTTAAAGCGATACAGAAGTCAACTTTTATCTAATAGTGTAAAGATAATTTATTCCATACAAGGTGTGCTCGCGGCTTCGTTTACGTAAGAGTTAAGAGAAGAATGTAATGATTAAGTATTTATCTATATTATTAATATGTGTAGCGAAAACTTTGCACCCCTTTTTACGAAAATAGCGCGGACGGAGAAGTAGTGCAGAAAGCTAATATTTAGAATATCTAGATGGAGGGCTGAAAATCGCACTAGATGATTTATGTCAGGACAAAGTTAACAAAAAAGCTCCTGCTAACACACACTCAACAAAACGTAAAAACCGTAAAGATTTGCTTAATAGAAGGCGAAAGTGAACTCAAATTCCAAAATGTGATACCGATCAACGATTTCCTTTAGATTCTATATTTTCTGATGAACCATCTTTTAGTTGTTTTGACGTGTACAAGTGTTTGTAAAAACCTACTTACAGAAATAAAATCATTTATCATTTATCATTTAGTAAGAATTGGAGAGGAAAAGTGCAAATGACCATACCGAACTCAAAGTAGATATAATATTCTTGAAAAACGGTAACCTGTGTAATTACGTCTCTACCGATGGTAAAAATTTAATAAAACTAACAAACACGTGTGCTTTAGACTCTGTGATATAGGTATTAGCTTTGGGATATTGTACGAACAATAACGTTAAGTGCTATATAGACTTATTCAAAGATATTCCAATTACAGATTACATCAAATATTTATCTGATAAAGACACGAACCGGGGTGTTTTAAAATTCCGGGCACGCATAGCACTTCAGCATTTCAGAAAAGAAAATGTCGACGGTGAATATGTCAATGTTGATTGTACATGTGATGTCTCATTTATATTTGAAGACGTTATTAATTAATAGCGTTATTGTCATAAAAAAAAATGCTTGAACGAATCATGTAAGTCATGTAAGATAGTAAGGAAGACTGCATTCCAGCCCATAGTTATAGATATGTTTTCCATTTTCGGTATTTCTATCTTAGAAGAAGCAATCTGTTTTACTAATGAAACGCTAGAGTGTAAATGGTGTAAAAATCAGACTATCGTTACTAATGAACTTTCTAATTTTATATCCTTAGATTTAAATGGGGTCGAAAAGGTTATCTTAAAAGATATACCTAAAACTATTTTAATAAAAAATAGACAATACAAATTGGTGGGGGGTATTGAATTCATTACTGGAATGGGTCCTGATAATCTCGGCCACTACAAAGCACATGGTTTTATCAACAATAAAATGGTCTAGTATGATGATTTAGCGGAAACAATGTACGAGTACAATAGTAAATATGGTCCTATTATTTTACACTTTTTATCCTACAGTCTTTTAGATTTAGAAAAGAAAGATGTGACTCCCACCGACATCTAATCAATAACTAATATACGAGTAGCATTAGCAATTACACTTTTTCTAGTTTGTCTTGTAATAAGCTGTTTATAAGTATATTTTATTTTGTATGCATGGTCACCCTACACAATTTCGTCGCTTAGAAATATAATAAAGTTGATTATTGTTATAATTAACCGTTCGGCCGCCGTTTGTATAGAAGTTCTGGTTAAATAAATAAACACTGCAACATGGAACACTTTAAAACGGAACGTTGAAAAGAAAGTATTTTTCTTATTTACTCTTTATCTATTAAGTTTTACGTCAAGGTTTTTGTTTCACAAATTGATTCTGAATTATACTCGTAAAATAGAGTAAGAATATTAAGAATTTATTCAGCCAATGTTGGAGAGTTTTGGAACACTCCGTCTGCACCATAGGAGGGTTGAGTGCTCTAAATAAACAGTTAAAATCCATTGAATATTTGTGAATAGTTTTCACAAATTCAATTATTCCACCTAAAAATGTTATAAAGAAAAAAAGAAAGAAAAATTGTTTATTCTGCACAAACAAAACGCACATTATAAAAATTTACGTAAAATAGACACATAATATACAAAGTAGCTAAAAGCCTCGTAATCAACCCATATAATTTTGACAATCCTGTCGATTACGTAATATTTACTCTGTTGCGCCACTGGCAGATGACAACCAATGACAACATAACATACAACAATCAAAACAAAAACAGAATGCCCATTGCAGTGGGGAAATAACTACTTTTATAACAAATAAACAATTAAAACTAGAACAATTAAACAATGCGTCGCATCTGTGCAAGAAAAGGTCGTTGCTCAGCGAAATGCTGTGACTTCGGACAAGCCTATCGTCAACAGCGCTGATTTTCAGCAATTACCTACTTGTCGAATGACGTAATGACGTTATACATATCTCTAGAATATTTTGAGACACGAGTTACAGTATTTTCTCAGGTTAGCAGATTGAGTGTTCACAATTATTTCCTAAATTCTTCCTTGATTTCGTAAAAATACAATTAACTTTTAAAAAGGAGTACTCAATCCACACGCACACGGATTCAAATGCTCATTTGGAAAGACTGTTCAGCATGACGAATATAGGGAAGTCAAACAGAGGCTGTGCCCGTGTGGAGATCGAAAAACAACGTCATTTCGAAAAATATATCCCTCGGGTACATACTCCCATACACACTTCATAAATAAAAATATCTGGAGAATGAAAATACGGCCCTAAATAAAGAAGAAATTAAACAACTAACAACAATGTCTAGGCCGAAGGCTTTTGTCCAGCCATGGGCTGAGGAAGGCTTAGTTGCTATGTCTAGTTTGCCACATAATGTTTAAGTACTTGAGCAGTTTTCTTTTTCAGCTTTAGGAGAGTTCCCGGTGCTTTTCACCTATGAAGACATAAAGGCAGCATGAATGATGTCGCCCCAATGCTGTCGCTGTTCACTTCGGCCACTGCTGCTTTTTACTTCTGTCATCACTGCTCATGAACAAAAGTAGAAACTGAATATTGTTCATAAAAGATAATCATTTTATTTTAGAAAACTGTTGATTATAAGTCCTGCAAGACGGCGATATAAGCATATGTACCTATTGTGCTAGTTGATAACATTAAACTTTAATAAAAAGTGTTTTAATTATGAACTATAAAGGTACAAATAAAAATAACAAGAATTAGTACGAGGTTTTTTTTTTGAATAAAGACAAGTGATTATTATAGTGATATTATTTAGAAAATAGTGGTGTTTAACTAAATTAACTGTCATTCATTATCATTAGGTAAATAGAAATAAATAAATTATAGTTAACAAAAAAAAAACTACTGACAATAGCATTTATTCACATTTAACATGAAATATTTGGACATAAAGCAAAAAGAAATTGGAACAAATATATTGTCTGGATTGGTGGAATTTGGTACATAATATCTTCCTGTGGAAGTCATCATGAATAATAAGGTAGGTAAGGTAATAGGTGTACCTGTAGTACACCCACATTTCGCCAGTTATGTTTTAAGTCCCATGTAATAGGGGGCGAGCCTGTTGCCATCAACCGGCCACAGATCCCGACTCCGGGCTGCTACTGAGAAATTCCAGAAAGAAAAACCCAATAACACTTTGCTCGACCCGGGAATCGAACCCAGGACCTCATGCTCAGCAGTAGCGCTTGCGACCACTGGACCGACGAGGCAGTACCTACCACAATACTACTCATCATCTGCCTGCCTTCTCCCAACTATGCTGGGGTCAGCTTCCAGTAACCGGATGCAGCTGAATACCAGTATTTTACATGGAGCGACTGCCTATCTGACCTCCACAACCCAGTTACTGGGCAACACGATAGCCCTTATACATAGCTACTACCAGCCACCCTGCTCATGCTGCCGTCACTCCATCAGTCTGACAGCGAACCTTACGTTTGCCGATTCTCGGTCTCCAGTCGAGAACACGTCTACCCAACCCGAACGGTTCTACGGCTAATACAGCCGGCCCATGGCCACTTCAACTCGCTTATTCTGTGGGCTATGCATGTCGACTACTTTGTTTGTCGATTGAGTCACTTAATTTCAGATTTTATCCCTCAGAGAGAGTCCAATCAACAAGGAGAGTAAAGATATTGCTGAAATTAAAATAATAATAATTCAATCAGTTTCAATAATAATCAGTTCAACAAAGAAATACGATTAAACGATGGCTCCCAAATTGTTGAAAGGCTCGTGAACAGCCGCGAGTGTTCCTGATCGGCTGACGTCATCACTGACGTCACGGGACTCGCATCACCTCCCATGCCTGCGAATGTCACCATACAACAGTAATAGGCAAGATCAGAAGGTTCACTACTTGATCTCGCCCATAGAATGTTTATTTTAAAAATCAACTTTATTGGATTTTCTTGCAATTTGTTAAAACATAAATGCTACAATAAATACGCAAATCTTTTTTTCTTTTTTACCGCTATTAGACATTTCCTTCAGATACTAATTCAAGTTTATTGGAGATCCATTTTTCACTGGTGACTCAGATTTTTAAAAACAACCTTTGTTCTATTGTAAAGAATATAATGTTTACAATTTTTTTTTTCTTTTATGAATTTTCTTTAGATTTTACCTTTTAAGTTTCATGTGTGCATTTTTATATTGTCTAGTAGGTATTTAAGATTTGGATAACGTTGTGAAATGAAATGAAATGAAATGAAATGATGAAATGATGAAATGAAATGATTTTATTTTCTGTAAGTAGGTTTATACAAACACTTTTACACGTCAATCATACTTAGAAAAAAAACTAGATGAGCTCGGCGTTTCCTATCTGACTACTCTGAGAAGAAAGGCCGAAACAAACTCAGAGGTCACAGTCTCTTTTAAAGTCCAGACATAATCTTGGTCAGATCATGTGAAGACCATGTAGATTGGTGTCTGAAATGGTCTTTTGAGGAAAAAACCACACAGATTGAGTGGACCTATCCAGTCAGTGCACGCATTTGTCAGTAATCGTGCAGCTCAACTCAGAACTTAAGGAGCTCAACGATTCGACGAACAATACCAAAGAAAGGACATTTGAGTAGGCCGCATAAATGACTCAAACTGCCAGACTAATATGGAAACTAAATGAGAGAAATAATAAAAACAATAATCCACATAGTCTTCACATTCACAATAATTTAAAAAAAGAATATAATACTTCAAAAAGTAAATATTAATGTCATAGTGTATAAGTATAACAAAATCATCAATGTCACACTTAGTATAAAAATAGACTTAGTATAAAATTAGTTTGTTGCCTGGGGGTACATTGGAGTAGCTTAATTAATCCCAAGCCTTTTTGTCGTCCAAGTAATCTTTAACTTTATAGAAACCTTTTTGACAGAGTTTCTGTTTAAATTTATTGAGGCTCAGTTCTTTGACATGGCTTGGGAGTTTGTTGTAAAAACGTATACTTTGGCACTTAAATGAATTACTAATTTTTTGGAGCCTAGTCTTGGGCACAATAAGCAAGTCTTTGTTTCTAGTATTTATGCTATGAATGTCGCTGTGTCTAGAATATAGGTTAATATTCTTTTTGACATAAATCAGGTTCCCATATACATATTGAGATGCGACTGTCATTATGTTTATATCCTTAAATGTATCCCTCAGTGAATGCCTACAACTTATGTTATAAATTGCTCGAATGGCTCGTTTCTGCAGCACAAATATAGCCTGAATGTCGGCTGCATTTCCCCACAGCAAAATGCCGTACGACATTACACTATGGAAATAACTAAAATATACTAATCGAGCTGTTTCTACATCAGTCAAATGACGGATTTTATACACCGCGTAGGCTGCAGAGCTTAGCCGCTTCGACAATTTGGTTATATGTGGGCCTCACTGTAGCTTTGAGTCCAAAGTAATACCTAAGAACACAGTGGTGTCCACAAGATCCAACTCCGCCCCATTTACTAGTACATTGGTTTTTACCTGCTTAACGTTAGGTGTCCGAAATCTAATACATTTGGTCTTTTTCTCGTTTAAAAGTAAATTATTAACACTAAACCAATGTACTATTTTAGAGAGAGCATTATTTACATCGTCGGTAACTGTCTGTTGTCGTTTAAGCTTAAATAAAAGTGATGTGTCATCTGCAAATAACACTATTTCATGACTGTTCTTTATAAGGCAAGGTAGGTCATTAATATATACGAGAAATAAAAAAGGGTCAAGAATTGAGCCCTGCGGAACTCCCATAGTGACAATAGAACCCGGCGATCGCTTACCGTTAACGTCCACTCTTTGGATCCTATTATCCAAATAAGAAATAAGAAGATCCAAGGCAGTGTTTCTAACACCATAGTGATGCAATTTCCTGACCAATGTATCATGAGAAACACAATCGAAAGCCTTAGATAAGTCACAAAAAATACCTAGGGCATCATGTGACTTCTCCCAAGCCTCAAAAATATGTGCAAGAAGTTCCACACCAGCGTCGGTAGTCGATCGACCGTTTGTGAAACCGAATTGTTTACTGTTTAATAATTTATGTTTATTAAAATGTCTTTGCAATTGATCTAGCATCAATTTTTCAAATATTTTACTAAAGGTAAAGGTGTGAGCACATAATATGTAATCTCTTTTTTTCTTACTACCTGTTTATTAAGATATTTTTGTAACCGTTACTTTCCCGAATAAAATAAACAAATTAATGAAATAATAGTACCGACCTCGACAGCACTCACGGAAGTGAATGTTCTGTAACGAGGCTTACCTACAGAACATTCATGTCTTTGTGCAACCCGTGCATGATGTGAGGGGTGTTCTGTCACTGACGGCTCTGTGTAAGAGTCGGGTAGCACCAACGAGCGACCATCGCCAGCCTGGCACTGACATTGGCGGTGTTGGTGATATCGGCCAGTGTCGGCGGAGAGCTACAGATACTGCACTTTAAAAAACCGGCCAAGTGCGTGCCGGACCACGCACAATAAAGGGTTCCGTAGTTGGGATGAAGTTATCGTTAGAACAAGCAGTTAATTGTAGTCGAAAAACATGTTCCAACTGCAAATGCAAGTTTGCAGTTTTGCACGCACAATATTGAGGCATTTACCATGTCATTTTAAGACCATACATCACTTTCAAAGTTTTTTTTCAAAATTTTTTGGCTCAGTAATTTTGGAGAAAAGGGTTGGGGAATTGTAAAATTTCATACATTTCCTTAACTACTAACTTTTTAATTTATTTTAAAACTTTTTATTTTAAATCTATAAAAAAAATATTTTAGGCCCTCAAAATAAGCCCTCTCATTTGATGTCACACGGTACAGTTTGCAAAACTTTTTTATTTTTATTTTCTAAATAGCCTCTCCAAAAATGATAATTGATCCCTCATACTCAAAATTCCAAAATTCATTTATTTACGTTTCATGTCCGTGTTTGGGTCACAGAAATTCATGTGTGCACCATTCAACTTAACGTTAGTATAAGTAGTAGTAGTTTAGTAGATTCGGAGCAAATCGGCTGTGGCAGACGGACAGATAGAGTGACAAGAGTGACCCTTTATGGGTTCCGTTTTTCCTTTTGAGGTACAATACCCTAAAAAATATTGGATGATGATTTTTTTGGGGTCTTGGGATTACTTTTATTACACGTTTGTAAGTGTAGCAACATCAACAAGCTACATACCTAACCGACTGTACTGTACTCTAAATGACAATGAAGCGAGTATTGTGCGGCGCAGACGCGTGGACGAGATGCTGATGACTGTGGTGAATGGAAAGTAGCGCACAATCACACAATAGGTGAGATTATGTGATTGTATGATGGTTGGATGACCTCCGCCCGCGCGTGCGCCAGTCGCAGGCGCGGGCGCAGGTCACAGGTGAGCGGCGCACGCGTCCTCTGCACGCAGTGACGCCGACAGCGACGCGCCGGCCGGCGCAGTCCGGGAAATGTGTTGTTTGCACAATTGCCGTGTTATAGCTATTTCATATGAATTGTTTTGATTTGAATGACTAGACAATTTATTAAAAGTCAATTTGTTAAACAATCTCTTTCCCTGACCGTAAGGCTACACTACGGTACACTGAGGTTTTCTGTCTCTTGTTCGATGTTTCAATTGAAAATACAATTATTACCTATAATACGGTTCTTTATACGCCATAATGGTGCCGATTCTCTTGTCAATTCTCTACAATAAACTAAAAATCACCAAAATTTGGTTTATTTCTGTCAAACGACGTTTCCCATTCTGAAATTGACTAAAGTGACACAAATTATCTGTATAATAGTATGACAGCACTAATGTCATTTTAGTTATGCAATGTTCGTAGACAGATAATAAGGTAGACAAGTCCTCCGCGTGTGCAGTATGAGATAGCGATAGTTCGACATGCGTACATTATAACAGCTATGTGCAATTAATATTGCCATACTTAGACTTTTACCCCTATCGTGTGGGTAATCTGGTTGTACAATCTTGCGTTTAGATACTGTAAACGATCATTTAGTTCCTGATGTATCGATAGATGGCGTTGTACAATTATCACTATCCGCTGAATCGCGGTGTTAAGAGTCTCCGCAGAAATATGACCTCTTCGTTTATAGTAAAATAAATTGTCTTCGTCAAAGTAAACATTGGTTTTTTTTTTACATGGTCATTCGAACCGGATTATTTCGGATGCCGTGACTGATGCACCGTGAGTTTTGGACAGTACGACAGTGGCGCCCCCTATCGGCGAAATTTGGACTTATTAAGTGCAATTTAGTGAAAAGTGTTTGTAACAGTGCAAATCATTTGGACAAACTGTGAGTACTTTAAAACATTTAAAGTTAGTGATTCAATCAAGTTATTAAAGTGGAAAAGAACTTGAATAATTAGCTTGCATGAAGAGACTTGTAAAATTTCCATGCAAAAGTGTGATTAGACGGGGAATCCATGCCCAATTTTGGCAAAGTGTCTACAAACACTTAGAATTCACCAAGATTTTGAACTTATAAAATTTTTAAGAAGTTTTATTAACAATTCTGCAATTTGGGACTTGTAATTTAAATTAGTTCTGGAATATAAACAGATTATAAAAATGGATTCATTACTAAGATTGCAAGTAGATATTAATAAAAAGATGGAGAGAGGTTACATTAACTTCAAAAAGTCTCCTAAAGAAAGGGTTACCGTTAGCTACGTGGAAACAAGGTTGGAAAGTTTAGAGAAACAGTGGTCGATGTTTGAAGAGACTCATCGTAAAATAATATCCGAGGTTAAAAGAGAAGAATATGAAAAGTCAGAGTACAATTTAGGTGATATGTATAGTCAGTCGGAAGAGGTATACATGGATTACAAAGTCGAGTTAAAAGAACGTTTGAATAAGAAAACCACTTCTGATTGTGCGGAAGATAGCAACCAGATAACTCAGAATGGCGTGAAATTGCCTAGAATAGCGATACCTACATTTTCGGGTCACTATTCTCAGTGGACAACGTTTCGTGATCTTTTTCAAACATTAATACATAAAAACAAATCATTGGATAATGTACAAAAACTGCATTACTTAAAAACTTATCTCACCGGCGAAGCTGAACTACTGTTGCGACACCTACCTATTACCAGTGATAACTATTTACCTAGTTGGAACCTTTTAGAACATAGATTTAATAATAAGAAGTTTATAACGGATTGTATTTTAAAAAGATTCTTTAATCAAAAATGTATATCTACTGAATCATCAAATTCTTTGAAAGAACTTTTTGATACAACTAACGAATGTCTTAATGCTTTAAAAAACGAAGGTATTAATATTGAGAATTGGGATCTTATGGTTATTTACATATTGGGTTCTAAATTGGATAATGAGTCTCGCAAACAATGGGAAGCTAAAATTTGTAGTTCAATTAAGGAATTGCCTACATTAAAAGATTTTTTAGATTTTATTGAGCACAGGTTTAGGTCGCTTGAATTTTTATGTACCAAAACACCAAAGAGCACTACCACAAAGTCACATCATGTTGTAAAAAATGCAAATGAGAATAAACCATCTTTATGTACCTTTTGTTCAAATAATAATCATAAGATAGGAAATTGTAAAGATTTTGCTAAGGAAGAATTGTCAGCACGTCGTAATTTTGTCCAAAATTCGGGTTTGTGTTTCAATTGCTTAGGTGCAAATCACATGGTAACTTCGTGTCGTTTGCCCACAAGATGTAGAATTTGCAAAAAGAAACACCATTCGTTGCTGCATTCAAATAATAATAGCCAATCAACTGATACCGGAGAACCAATCAAGCAATCAGTTGATAGTACCAATGTTGTTGAAACTGCAACAACATCTAAGGACGAGACCGAGGTAAGCAACATTACTAGTTGTTTTTCTAACACAAATTGTCAGGTTGTATTAGCAACAGCCTTGGTAAATGCAGAAACTAACTCAGGATCTAATATAACACTGAGGTCTCTAGTAGACCAGGGATCACAGGCATCCTTTATAACGGAGTCTGCAGTCCAATTACTTGGGCTTAACAGAATTAAATGCAACAGTGTTATATCAGGAGTGGGGGGTGAAGAGAACGCTTCACTCAATTGTAAACATGTAGTTTATGTTAAACTACAATCTCTCCAGGATCCTAACTTTACTGTAAAAGTCAAAACATACGTACTTCGGAAATTAACTTCATTTCTACCTGAAAGAAAAATTGTCGTTCAGCTGTGGCCCAACTTACCAGTTATGAAGTTAGCAGATCCGAAGTTTAACATGCCAAATAAAATTGATTTATTGCTTGGTGCAGAAGTCTATTGTCAAATTATAACTGAAGGATTGATAAGAGGTCCACCAGGAACACCGATAGCACAAAACACCAGGCTGGGTTGGGTTTTATCTGGCAAAGTGGGTGATGATAGTGAAACCAATACTTTGAGCTGCAATAGTACTATCATCACTATGCATACTAACATTTGCAATGAAGATTTTAATCTTAAACAATTTTGGGAGCTCGAATCTGATAACTTCAATCTGAGCAAAATTCAATTCACTCCAGAAGAAAAACGTTGCGAAGATATATTTGTGGAAACTACAAAACGCGATAGCTCTGGTAGGTACATTGTAAAGTTACCTTTTGAGGACACAGATCCGAGCTGTAAATATGGTAATTCACGCGATATTGCTATAAAGAGATTATTATCCTTAGAAAAACGTTTCTTAAAATCACCGGATTTAAAAGCGAAATACTCGGATGTTTTTTTAGAATATTTAAAACTCGGTCATATGCAAATAATACCTCCAAAAGAAATTCATAATCCAGAAGCAGTTTACTTACCTTATCATGAAGTAGTTAGAGACGATAAAACAACCACCAAATTCCGGATCGTATTTAATGCTTCTAGTCGCGATAACAATGGTGTTTCACTGAACAGTAATCTTATGGTAGGTCCAACTTTGCAAGATGATCTTAGGCACATTCTTATGAGGTGGAGGCTTCACCCTATTTGCTTGGTAGCTGACATCGTAAAGATGTATCGACAGGTGAAGGTGACTGACCAAGACACAGATTATCAACGTTTAGTGTGGAGATCTGACTCTGCAATGGATATACAACATCTACGTTTAGTACGAGTAACGTTTGGAACTGCTTCAGCTCCATACCTAGCGGTAAGAGCGCTTCACCAAGTCGCTTATGATGAAGGACACCAATTCCTACTAGCATCTGAAAGAGTATTACACGACTTCTATATGGATGATCTCATTACTGGGTGTAAAAGTGTATCAGAAGGAAAACAAATATTCTCAGAAATGACTAAACTACTAAGCAAAGGAGGTTTCGAACTGCAAAAATGGGCAAGCAATGATGATCAATTAAATAAGGAAATAAGCGAAGAAAGCAGAAGCAAACTAGAACTGAAAGAAAGTGAAACAATGAAAATATTGGGACTTACCTGGAATCGACGAACCGATAACTTCGAGTACTCTGTTCAGCTACCACTAATCTCGGAACCTGTAACAAAAAGGAAAGTAATATCTGATATTGCAAAGTTGTTTGACCCAATGGGTTGGATATCACCAGCAATCATAAAAGCTAAAATTATGATTCAAAAGCTTTGGCTTGCGGGAATAGATTGGGATGATAAACTACCACCTATACTATTAAATGAATGGATTACTTACCGTGCAGGACTTGTTGAACTTACCAAATGTCGACTCCCACGGTGGATTAATATCAAGGAAAACAGCACCATGGAACTTCATGGGTTCAGCGACGCATCTAGTGAGGCTTATGCTGCTGTGATCTATATACGTGTTGTTGATGATTCAGGAAACGTCTACGTTCATCTGGTAACTTCCAAAACCAAAGTAGCTCCAATTAAGCAAGTATCCATTCCAAGGCTTGAGTTGTGTGGAGCTGTCTTAGTAGCTAAATTGTTACAGGAAGTCTCAGTGGTGTTGAACGTACCAAAAGGTAACCTACGTGCTTGGACCGACTCAACCGTGGTACTGGCTTGGTTAAGCAGCCACCCAACTCGTTGGAAAACGTTTATAGCCAATCGGGTGTCAGAGATTCTAAACATATTAGACAGGAACCAATGGTCACATGTATCATCTCCTGATAACCCGGCAGATTGTGCGTCGCGGGGAATTAACCCGTCAGAGTTACCGATGTTTGAACTGTGGAAAACAGGACCAGTATGGTTGAAACATAGAACTGAAACTTATGATAAAAAACAAATACCAGATACTAATTTAGAAGAAAAGACAAAAAGGGTTTGTCATGTAACGCAGAATGAACAATTGCAGTTGTGGAACAAGTTTTCGTCTCTTCGTAAATTGGTTCGTGTTGTAGCATATTGCAAAAGATTTATCAAAAAGTTGAAAAAAGTACATAATCATAACTTACCTGTATGGTTAACTAGCGTAGAATTGAATGAAGCTCTTCATATATGTGTGAAACAGTGTCAAACAGTGAGTTTTCAGCAAGAGATAAAAGATATTAAAGAAGCAAAGATATTACAAAAGAAAAGCAAACTTACATCACTAAATCCATTCCTAGATGAATCGGGCATCTTGAGAGTTGGCGGTCGTCTGGAGAAAGCTGAAATAAGAACTGAAATAAAACACCCAATAATATTACCGTCAAAATCTCACCTCACTGATTTAGTCCTAGCTGAAACTCACCATAATACATTGCACGGCGGACCACAGCTCATGATTAATTATCTGCGAACTAACTACTGGGTCATTGATGCTAAGAACCAAACAAAAATGTTTGTCCGTAAATGCGTTGTTTGTGCTCGCCATGCTGCACAGACTCGGGTCCAACTGATGGGACAACTACCTTCAGCTCGAGTTACACCAATTAGAGCATTTTATCGAAGTGGTGTAGACTACGCAGGTCCTATACAGATTCGCACTTCCAAAGGTAGAGGCCACCGGGCCTATAAAGGTTACATATGCCTTTTTGTATGTATGGCTACAAGAGCCGTACACTTGGAAGCAGTGAGTGATCTATCATCACAAGGGTTTATTGCTGCTTTTAAACGATTTGTTGCCAGACGTGGCCATTGCGCTGACTTATTCAGCGATAATGGAACAAATTTTGTTGGTGCCGCTCGTGAACTCCGAAGCTTGTTCGCCCAAGAAAAGTCGACCTTGATGATAGAAATCGCCGAATGTTTAGCAAACAACGGCACTACATGGCACTTTATTCCACCACATGCCCCACATTTCGGCGGGCTATGGGAGGCTGGAATAAAGTCCACCAAACATCATCTACGACGCGTAATAGGTAGTGCGACTCTTACTTTTGAAGAGATTTCGACGCTGTTGTACCAAGTAGAAGCTTGTCTTAATTCTAGACCACTATCACAAATAAGCACAAATTCGCAAGACCCAACACCCCTCACTCCAGGGCACTTTTTAATAGGTGAATCTTTAATTCTCGTACCGGAGCATAATTATGAAACATCGTCTATTTCATCATTGAAACGTTGGCAATTAACACAAAAAATGCTGCAACATTTTTGGCGTAGATGGTCAAGTGAGTATTTGGGTCAATTTTTACATCGTTATAAGTGGGCAAATAAAACTCCTGAACCCGAGATCGGAGATTTAGTTTTAGTAAAGGAGGATGGTCTCCCTCCAGCCAAATGGCTTTTAGGTAAAATCACTGCGAAACACCCTGGTTTGGACAACATTACGAGGGTAGTCACTTTAAAATGTAAAGGTATAACATTTAAACGACCAGTAACTAAACTGTGTGTGTTACCTGTCACTCAGTGAATTGATATACATATTTGTTACCATTATTAATAATTTTGTTAATGGTTTGAAATGTTAACTGTTGTGATCTGTTTGTATTTTTTTTTTGTTTATGTGTGTTTGTTCTTAGCCACCATGTCGTGCTGACTTAAAGCTTTGTTTTTATTTTTTAAACTATATAATACAGTACATTTTATTCGAATGTGGTTGGTTCATGGTGGGCTGGAACAATGAACATTCTGTCCATAGTGGGCGGAATGTACAATCTTGCGTTTAGATACTGTAAACGATCATTTAGTTCCTGATGTATCGATAGATGGCGTTGTACAATTATCACTATCCGCTGAATCGCGGTGTTAAGAGTCTCCGCAGAAATATGACCTCTTCGTTTATAGTAAAATAAATTGTCGAGGATTAGCTCGTGGCCAGGAGCAATATCCACAGTGTGTTTTTATTGTTTTAACCCGCGCGGACCGCCAAAGTTTTAAGTTTTCCTCTGTGTGGGCACAGGATACCGGAAAAGTACCTGTGCGGACACAGGGGGAGCCTGCCGTGCCGCCCGGTGGAGCCCCACCGTAGCGGTCGCGGAGGCCACGCCCCGTACTATGCCGAAACCCGGCAAGCGCGGCTCTCTGGGCCGCGATGCCGGGTCGCCGGAGGACCGTCCGGCGCTGGACCGGGCGACGTCGCTCCCTAACATTGGTGACGCGTCGTCCGGGTCGTCCGGTGCACCGCCGGCCAGGCCTCCGTCCACGAAAACTACTAGGAAGCCAGAAGAAAGAAGAGGAGGGGGAGCGGGTACCGCGGTAGCTGCCGGCCCACCGACGACACCGGCGCCTGCGCGCGTTGCGCCGGCGCCTTCGTCGAGCCGGCAGCACGCGGTGTCCATCCGCCCCGCAGCGTTCCGTCCGGTACCAATCCAGGTACCGGAACAAATCGGAAACCCACCGGGCCGCGCGCCGATGGCGCGTGCCCCGGCGACGCCGGCGTATGTACCCGCGCCCGCGCGCTCAGCTGCGCCCACTGCGCGCGCTGAGGCGCCGCGGGCGCGGCACGTCGCCGCACCACCGGCGCGCCCGACCGCGCCTTCCGCGCGCCCCCGCGCGCCCCCCACCCGCACCACCGCGCCTCCGCCGCGGTTTGCGTCGCCACCCGCGCCCTCCGGGGCTGCGGAGGCCCAGACGCAATATAAGAAGACCCAAGCTGTGCCAGCTCCAAGCCGCGCCAGCGCCGGCCCCAGCCGCTTGCTGGCGGGACCGGTGATGGCTGAGCAGGAGCGGCCAGCTAGTGCCGGCCCATCCTCTCGGCCGGCTCAAATGATGTCAGGGGTGCCCGCCTCGCCGGCGCCCCCCCGCACCTCCGCGTACGACTCACCCGCGATGCTGTCGGCATGCTCCTCCCGTGTGGGGTCGAGCGTGTCGCTGGCGTCTGCGGGCTCGGCCGCCTCCGGTCGCGGCGACGTGTCCTCGGACACGACCCCGCGATCCGGCCAGCGGCCCTACGTGGGAGGAAACGACGACGTCGCGCCCATGTCGCCGGCGTCACCAATACCGCCGCTGGGCTTCGATTATGAGTTTACTCTCGAGGCCAGACCCCAGCGGCGGAGAAGAAGCTCCGGCGACGCCGTGTCGGAGGAGCCGAAGAGGTACTGCCTCGACCCGCCGCGACCACAGCGCGAAAGCGCGTCGCGGGGTCGGGGTGCGCCGACATCGCCCACCTTCTCCGACGCGGTGCGCCAGTCACCGCCGAAGACACCCACAGGGGTAAGTACCGCACCCCCTGTTCCCCTTATGGCATCTACTGCCCTCCCCGTTGCCGCCGCCCCCGGCGCCCCCACGGCGCCGACAGCGAGCGACAAAAAAAAGGGGAAAAAGCTAAGATACCCACCGCTGGTAGTGGAAAAGCTGCCCAACTGGGCCGCCCATTTCCGGGCCATCAGCGCCAAGCTGGGCCGGCCTCCTAACGCCCGTCCCTACGGGCGTGGAGTCCGCTTCACGCCCGACACCGAGGACGAGTACAGGTTGGTCCAGCGCTACCTGACTGGCCTGGAGAAGGACAGCGGCGTCTCGTGGTTCGCCTATTCGCTGCCAGCGGAAAGAAGCTTAAAGATCGCCATAAGGGGACTACCGGCTGATACGGAACCCCAGGAGATCGAGGAGGAACTCCGGGCGCTGGGATACCAGCCGGAGTATGTGCGCCACATTAAGGGCGCACAGGGAAGACCCGGCTGCGTGTTTCACGCCATCTTAAAGAAGACCCCAGACGTCCGGGCTATCTTTGACACCACAGTGTTTATGTTTATGCGTGGTGTCAAGATAGAGGCATGGAGGGGGAAAAAAGGGCCCGCCCAGTGCCACCGGTGCCAGCGTTTTAGACACAGCTCGCACCAGTGTCACCGCCCGCTCGCCTGCGTGAGATGCGGAGGCGAACACGCGGCGCGCGACTGCCCGCGCCCACGCGAGGAGCCGGCCACCTGCATAAACTGTGGTGGCCCGCACCCCGCGTGTAATATAAAGTGCCCCGTCTTTCAAGCCGAACTTAAAAATAGGCGGGCGGGGACCGTCGCCATTACGGCCACGCGCCGGCCATACACGGCCGTAGAACAGCCACAGAACGTGGAACCAGAGGCCCAGGGCACGACGCTAATGGCGGCGGCCAATGGGCCCTCACAGAGAACAATTCCCCTTGCCACCTCCTCGGGGCGGAGGAAGCACAGACGCGGGGGGAAGGGTAAGGGTAGGAAACCCAAAACCCCCGCGACGACCCAGGAAGAGGGTCCCGAGGCCGACCCTGCCACAGAGCAGGCGCGGGCTGTGACTCAAAGTGGACAAGAGGTGTCCGCAGGCGCCGGCATAGCGCAGCGGCTACCTCTTCAAAATAAAAAGTTCGCCCGTCATCCGCGGGGCGACGCCACCGCTGCGACTGGCGCCACTGTACCTCAGCGGCAAGTCGCAGAACAAAAATCTAAGCGGCCAATCAAAACGCCGCTGACGTACAGTGGCGCCTCTAGCGCCGGAACGTCTGCAACTACAAAAAAGGATTTCACAGCCTGCGCGATCAAGCTTTTGATGGACCTGATAAAGGCCATCAGGCAGGGTCAAGACGTGGAAACTATCATCCTTGACGGCCTGGCCGCGTTACTAACATTGTACCATGGCTAGGTCGTTAAGGGTGATACATTGGAATGCCCGCGGCCTCAAGGGAAAGGTCGCCCCCCTCCGCCATCTCCTGAGGGAACAAGACATAGACGTGGCGCTCATAAGCGAGACGCTCCTGGGACCCGAAGATAGGGTTAGGTTCCCAGGTTACCTCGTTTATAGGAAGGACGAAAGGTCGGCCCACAACATCCGCTATCGTGGTCTGGCGGTCATTGTGAGGCGAAGAGTCGTCCATCAAGAGCTCCCCTCGTCGACACTCAGCACTTTTTACGCGCTGGGTGTACAGCTGCATATAGCCGGCGAGGATATAAACGTGTATGCCGCTTATAAGCCGCCCGTGGCTCATATTGACCTACGGGAGCTGAGGGCGCTTATAGGCGACGGACAGCAGGCGACCATCCTCGCCGGTGACTTCAATAGTAAGCACCCAGCGTGGAACAGTCTAGCTACGAACACCGAGGGGAGACGGCTCTTCGCGGACGCGGAAGCCTTCGGCTATACGGTGTCCGGTCCGGAGATGCCGACACACTACCCGGACGTGTCCCATCACATTCCCGATGTGCTGGACATCGTAGTCCACCGAGGGCTACACTGCCAGATCACACAAGAAGTGATAGACGACGAGTTACAGTCGGACCACCAACCGGTACTCGTCGTCCTATCGGGTGTGCCGACCCGATTGAAGCCCATAGCGCCACGTCGTGTCACGGATTGGACAAGGTTTGAGGAAGAGCTGGAGACCACCACGCCCACTCGGCCTATTGTTACCTCCGCAGACGTGGACCAGATGGCCTGTGACGTCACTGCTTGCATACAAAGCGCCTTGCAAGCGGCGACTACGACGCAGCCGCAGGGGAGAGTGTTATTGCCGCCCCTACCGGCGCATCTACATGCGATGATCGCCGCGAAGAGGCGCCTTCGCAAGCAGTGGCAGCAACTAAGATGCCCTACTATAAAGAGGGAATTAAATCGTCTCGCGGAGAGGGTGAAGGCCGAGTTGCAGGCGCTCACCTCCGCGGGCTGGGAGGACCGTATCGACGCCGCTAGAGATAGCTGGCCGTCGATACACAAACTTTGTAGGCAACTTTCAAATACCCCAGCTCCGGTGCGACCTTTACTAAACAGCGACGGGGCGCTTAAGTATATAGCGGAGGACCGGGCGGAGGTCTTCGCCGAACACCTGGAGCGTCAGTTCCGCCCTAACCCGACCGACGACACCGAACATGTCGCAGCAGTCGAGAGACACCTCGGGGACTATTTCGGCACGCCGATAGCTCCCGATGAGGATCCTATCTTTTTCTCGCCGGGCGCAGTCAGACGCGCCATCCTGAGAACGAAACCGAGGAAGGCCCCCGGTGCTGACGGTATCACCAACGCAGTGCTGCGCCACTTGCCGTTCCGAATGGTAGCGGCACTGGCGCGCCTGTATACGGCGATACTGCGCACGGGGGCCTTTCCGGCCTCGTGGAAGGAAGGGCGCGTCATCATGCTGCCCAAGGCGGGAAAAAACATCCTGAAGCCGGAGAGCTATCGGCCCATTACACTGCTGCCGACTGTCTCCAAGGTGTTTGAAGCACTCCTGCTGCGACATCTCCAACCACATGTCGCCCCGCGCCCTGAGCAGTTTGGGTTCAGGGCGGAGCATAGCACGACGCTCCAGCTGTCGAGGGTACTGCACCACCTCGCAGCCGCGCTCAACAAGAAGGAATACTCGGTGGCAGTATTCCTCGACATGGAGAAGGCCTTCGACCGTGTGTGGCACGACGGCCTCATATACAAGATGGCCACTTCAGACGCGCCCCGTCGCGTTATTAAGGTGGTCTCCAGTTTTCTCTCCAATAGGACCTTTAGGGTGGTGGTCGACGGCGCGCTGTCTAGCGCGCGCCCGGTGTTGGCGGGCGTGCCGCAGGGCAGCTGTGTGTCGCCGACGTGTTACTCATGTTACACCGACGACATCCCCACCACTTCCGACGCGATGCTCGCGCTGTATGCCGACGACGCCGCGTACATAACTACATCGCTTAATGCGAAGTACGCGGCGGTCAAGATGCAGCGCGCGCTAGAGCTCCTACCCGAGTGGCTGTCGAAGTGGCGGCTGTCGGTGAACGTGGGTAAGACGCAGGCGATGGTCACAGGATCAGCGCGCCTCCCGCCACCCTTGAATCTACAAGGAGCCGACATCGATTGGTCGCCCCGGGTCAAATACCTGGGGGTCACCATCGACCGTCGGCTCACTATGGGGCCACATGTCCGCAAGGTCGCCGCGCAGGGCCGGGTCGCCCGCAACCTGCTCAAACCTGTGCTCTCGTCCCGCATCCCGGCGCGCGTCAAGCTGGGCGTGTACAAACTGTACGTGCGCCCAATCTTGACGTACGCCGCTCCCGCTTGGTTCGCCCTCACGAGCGAGTCGAGCCGGAAGTTGCTCCGCGCGCAACAGAGTATTGCGCTGCGGACCATAGTTGACGCTCCTCGCTTCGTGAGGAATGATGTCATCCAGCGGGACCTCGGGATCGAGAGCCTGGATGAGTTTGTGCGGCGCCTCGCGAAGGGGATGTACGCGCGTGCCGACGTGTCTGCTTGGCCCCATGTCAAGCAGATAGCGCCCTGGCATACGCGACCCCCTGACGCGAGACCCCTGCCCCGCGACCTGGTAGCGGACGAGTGACCCCATACACCGGACTGGACGCCTCGAGTAAGTCGCACCCAGGTTACACGCGGCTTACTCGATTCAACTGAACTCTACATATGACATACATCTATTGCGTGGCGCGTGCTAAGTTAATATAGGCGCGTCACGTAATTAAACCAGACACCCACTACTAGACAAGCAGTCAACTCACACATGCGGGCGCGGTGCGGGCTGCGACGCATGTAGACACTGAACGGTGTTACACACAACACAATGCCGTTCACACATACACATCCGTCCCTTAGTCCGGACCGTAATCGGCTAGATCTGAGAGCGGGGCGGGCGGGGACTATACACCTAGTCTGTAGGAACGTCGAGTCGGCTCCACTGTCGCTGGTCGTCTTCGTTGGGCCTCCCCCGGGTAACCGGGGGTCTCACCTGGCGGGGACTGACCGCCGTGGAGTCGTGAAGAAAGCGGCGCTAATGTACTAGCGTCGTGGCGTACCTACAGATTTACTCATAGCAATCAGTTACACGGACGCGTTAAAACGCGGCCGAAGATTTTAAATCGCCGCATAGGCGCACAAAATGAGGGGTCCGTATTAACGGGCCACCGTACACCCTCCGCGGCCAGGGAGCGACGCTCCGGTTCCGCTGCCGCGCCCCCTTGCGGGGGCGCAGCGACATCCCCGATGAATAAATTGTCTTCGTCAAAGTAAACATTGGTTTTTTTTTACACTGGTATTTATTCGAGAATTTATTTTATTAATTCATTGTCATCAGTTATAAATTCGCCACTCCCTCAAAGGTTAACCTTTCAGGGAGTGGCGTATTTATAACTATGACCAACTCTGAAATAGCAAATAAAAACATCAGTTTCATGCATTTTTTAATGAAACTGCAGATATTTATTTAGATATTTCAGGTTCACATAGCAAAACGTTATAACCAAGAGTGCTTTCAACGCCTGAAAGATAATTAGATAATAGTAGTGTGGCAAATAAAAACAAGACGCGCGTGAACGAATGCGTCCGGGGTGAAGCTGAAGCGCGGAAACAAATGAGTTCTAATTGTTATTTAATTAAATATTACAATTTAATAAGACATATTTATTTTCACTTTAATATGTCAATAGTATAGTTAGATAAATCATAATTAATACACATATTAACGCGCTTTATCTCAGGCCCCGAATGCATTCAGTTCGCGCGCGTAGACTTTTATAGATGCAATAAAAAAACTTTGGATTAAGTATAGTTTAATATTAAAACTTTGAATGACAAAGTTATTGAATGAAAAAACGACCGAGTCTAATTACTTGTTATGCAAGTTAATTGGATACAATTGACCTTTAAATAAAACTAATTTATTATAAAAAATTCTGATCTTATCACTTTTTTCTGAAACCTTTTTAGTTGCATAATAAATTCGAACTGTAAGATATTTTAAACTTATAGCCTTAATTAAGAGCGAATAGTGACAGTCAAGTAAAGTTTGGCTATCAGTCGTGAGCAGATTCGGGAGTGACGACTTGGTTGCCAGTTATTTCGGCCCGTACACTCAGTCCACTTATTTCTTAAAAATGGTTCATTCAGAAAAGTAAAAAAAAAAATATTATATAAGTTTAGTGGTAAAAAAACCAATTGCTGGTAACCCCGTCAAGTTATTATCCGACTATTGACAAATGAACTATTATATTACTAAGTGTAGTAACATAGATAACAAACTAACATAAAATGCCTCACACTTTGGTCGGTTAGTGCAATAAACAAGTTTGGATTTTATCGTCTTTTTAGATGTAATTACCGATAAATGTTGCTTATTATTGACAGAAAATAGTCAGGAATACAATAATCCTTTGATTTACTTGCTGTAATAGATAAAAAATGCTGCTTACCGATGAAAGGTTATGTTTGGTTGATTTCGTTCGCTACGGCTATTACAGCCATATACCGGCTGATTTTTTTTATCGTCTCGAAAAACATAGGGTATAGTAGGTGAACGGAGTTGAAGCCTATAGCATAGTCAATTTTTTTTTTTCTTTAACCTAAAGAAATTGATTTATCAATAAATACTACCCATTTGAAGTAAACTTTTCATACTAAAACAATCATCATCATCATTCCAGCCAAAAGACGTCCACTGCTGGACATAGGCCTCCCCCAATATTGGGGGGTTTGCCATAATCGCCACGCTTGGCAGGTGGGTTGGCGATTGCAGTATGGTGTTAAAATGCATAGAGAACGCTGCTGCCCATTCTCTAGTAAGTCCCTTAGTCGCCTTTTACGACACCCATGGGAAGAAATGGGATGGTGCTATTCTTTACGTCCGACACCACACGGAACAATAAAAACTAAAACAATAAAAACAGAAAAAAAAATGAATAAATCGATGAAAAAATATCGAAATTCAAATCAAACGCACCCTGTATGATTTGAATTTCGATATTTTTTCATCGATTTATTCTTTTGGTTTTTTCCACCACCATCACTACACACTAAATATTACCTTTTGGAATATCAATTAAATCACAAATTACACGAAATATGTGTTTCACAGGTATTATTAATGAAACTATTTTGACACCACAACTTGTCTGCCATCAATGACTAGTGATGGCAAACAACAAAAAACCGATACGCAAATAGAGATAGAAAACTTATGCTATGTCCTGCTCACACATACACATTTTCACATATGCGTCATCTCACTTTCCTAATTATTATTATTCTATGAGCATCTCTACCCTTATTATCTGTTTACGGCAATTTTGCTATTCTGAATTTGACGTTTTTCACCAAATATTTGATTGTCAAACTAAATCAGACCATTTTTACCCGCAATTAAAAAGGTGTGGAATAAAATTAGCTGTCATGAACTAAAATTTATAAAGCACATTTCTCTTATATTTCTTGAAAGTTTGGATGCTGGTGAGTTTGGAAAATAATAAATCAGTAAGGAAACTTATGTGATTGCAGCTGTTGTCAATTCGGCAGAAAGTTATATGAATACAATACGAAATTCATTCGTGAAAACTTAGAGGGATTTTGCAATGACTACATTATAATTAGGAAAAGAAGTGTATAGATCCATTTCTAAATTCTGTGAAATAATAATAATAATACAAAAAAAAAAACAACCGTCTTCCAAAAAAACACTACAAAGTGAAAAATAACTCTAATTTCAGGTCTTTGGATATGTATTTTAGTTTTTTGCCACCGACTTCCGAAATTAAAATGTTTTTATGGAAGTCGGTTGTTTTTATTTTTGTAAAAAGTTTTTTTATTTTTCACTTTTTAGTGGATCAGTTTGTAATTCATCTTAGTTACAATAGCCTAATGTCAACTGCTCATTACCTTTTACAAAATATTGTTTTTCTTGATGCAGGGACGTTAATTGTTGAGGAGTTCTCCTGGTAAGAAACATGAGAACTGCCACTCACCATATTCATTATGAAGAGCATAAATGGCTTAGCAACCATATTAAAGTACCTAATCGAATCGCAACTCATTAAATACATCTTATTAAGTAGTTCCGGTGGCCATCTGCGGTCTTCATCATCAATTCCACTCCATCAAATGGTGCTTTCCGAGCAAATGTACAAGTTACTTTAAAAAATACCTAGATCACTATAGATGTGCCTTTAAAATTTGAGGATTTCCCTCGATTTCTATGGGATCCCCTCATTAGATTATGATTTGGTGACAATGGGACCACTTCGGGAGCATAAACTTTAAACAAAAAAAAAAAAATGTTAGAATCTGTCTACAATTGAAGGAGAAATCGGTGAACATACATAACAAAAAAAAAAAAACTTGTCGAATTGATAACCTACTCCTTTTTGAAGTCGGTTAAAAATACACTGAAAGCCCGGCGCAAAAGATAGCTTTTGCGCCGGGCTTTCTGTGTATTTTTGTAGGAAGTAATATAAAATAGACACAAGTACTACATATATTTCTAAAAGAGGATATTCGTGTTAACAAGCTTATAGGACATGAAAATACAAAGCTATTATCGGCTACTGTTTTAACATTTATTTGGTCAGTTTACAATAGTAAGTTGATATAAATTCAGAGATAAATACCTTTTCCTGTTTACTCCGACAATTCTTTTTGTGTCTCCGTTTTCTTACAATCTGTAACTATGTATTAGGATATTCAGTCATTTTTATGACATGTTCTAATGTCATGCTTGGTATGCGTCCTATGACACATCCTAGTAGTTATGAAGCAACAAGCTGACTTTGTCCGATGAAATCTTGTTGAATTTTGTGTTTTAGTCTGCATATTCGTTTTTTATTTCCTCTTTGACTGTTGGTATTTTCAGATCATGGTGTAGAGCTTAATTTGGTTCAAACCATGGAGCGTTTGTGATTGTTATTAGAAGCTTGTTCTGAAATCGCTGTATGATGTATAAGTTACCTCTGCCCAACCCTTCGAGGAAACAAGGCGTGATGTTATGTGTTATGTATATGTTACAGAGTGTGATGCTGTTCCCCACAGCGAATTGTCATAAGTCCCTACAGGCTTGATTATTGCTTCGTATAACAGGGTTTTATTTTCCAAGTGTAATTGTGACTTTCTACCAAATATCCAGTAAAACTTTCTTTGTGTCAGTCCAACTTACTTCCGTTTTGTGAAAATGTGTTTTTTTCAAGTAACACGTCTGTCGAGGTATAAACCAAGGTAGTTGACATGGTCAGCTCATTGCTACCATCGCAAATATATTGAAATAAACTTAATAAATTAATAAAATCAAATTCAAACTTTCCAATGAAATTTTTGTCGAGTATTTTGATTATAATCTGTGCCAAATACCAGGCCCGCGCCCCGCGACTCGCGCGCTACCTTGCCACATTGTCGCAGTGAATCCCCCACCAGACCCACGCTCCGCGACTCGCACGCTGCCTTGCCACATTGTCGCAGTGAACCCCCACCAGGCACGCGCCCCGCGACTTGAGCGCTACCTTGCCACATTGTCGCAGTGAACTCCCACCAGGCACGCGCTCCGCGACTCACGAGCTACCTTGCCACATTGTCGCAGTGAACCCCCACCAGGCACGCGCCCCGCGACTCGCGCGCTACCTTGCCACATTTTCGCAGTGAACCCCCACCAGGCACGCGCTCCGCGACTCGCGCGCTACCTTGCCACATTGTTGCAGTGAACCCCCACCAGGCACGCGCTCCGCGACTCGCGCGCTACCTTGCCACATTGTCGCAGTGAACCCCCCACCAGGCCCGTGCCCCCGCGACTCGCGCGCTACCTTGCCACATTGCCGCAGTGAACCCCACCATGCCCGCGCCCCGCGACTCGCGCGCTACCTTGCCACATTGCCGCAGTGAACCCCCACCAGGCACGCGCCCCACGACTCGCGCGCTACCTTGCCACATTGCCGCAGTGAACCCCCACCAGGCACGCGCCCCATGACTCGCGCGCTACCTTGCCACATTGCCGCAGTGAACCCCCACCAGGCACGCGCTCCGCGACTCGCGCGCTACCTTGCCACATTGTTGCAGTGAACCCCCACCAGGCACGCGCTCCGCGACTCGCGCGCTACCTTGCCACATTGTCGCAGTGAACCCCCCACCAGGCCCGTGCCCCCGCGACTCGCGCGCTACCTTGCCACATTGCCGCAGTGAACCCCACCATGCCCGCGCCCCGCGACTCGCGCGCTACCTTGCCACATTGCCGCAGTGAACCCCCACCAGGCACGCGCCCCGCGACTCGCGCGCTACTTTGCTACATTGTCGCAGTGAGCTGATTTAGAAGACAGTAGTGTGTCGCGATGCAAATTGCCAACTATCACGAATGCACGCATATACAGTATACAGTGTAGGTAGCTCAGACAAACTGGCGAGCCAATATGAGCTCATCTCCTAATGAAGCATACCTTCCGACTGAGGACGATTCGTATTATACAACGACAGCATCACGCTGAACTGAGAAAATTGTTTCATAAAAGTATACAGTTTTCCAAATACCTTAATACCTACCAATATGACAAACACACTTAATTTGAAGAGCTAATTGTAACAACATTAACTAGCCTATTTCTGAATGATTATTCGACGTTTCGTCTAGATGCGGGGTCTGCGGGGTCTGCGAGCTGCAAATTGTCGAATATTTTGGTTTCCGTCGGTTTTATCCAGTGCATTACCTCCTCACCACATGTCACTTGGACTCAACAAACATCAACTCATCATCCTCTTACTCCAACGCCAATGTAGTCTGAACTCTAATACCTCGATACCAGGATGATCCCCACTTGTAGTAACTGCTATGACAGCACAATGGAAATTGTTCGCACAAATTCACCTCCAAAAAGCTCCTCCTCACCTTCAGCCGGAATAAAAAAACTTTCTACCTACCTACATGAATTATAATTTCTAGTTTTCAGTAACAGAGCTCAATTTTCTTCGTAATTCTTGGCTTATCGTCTTGGTCGTGCTTGCTTTATAATTGATTTTTATTTTTATGGATTAGACTTATGTCTAATCCACAAAAATAAAAATCAACCTTAAGGTTGAATGTTGATATTGCGTTGCGCAGAATAAGTGGTGAGGCTTTTTTTTTGCTTTCGCCATAGGTAAAGTTGAGACACGTCTATCTCGTGTTACATTGAAAAACAAAGCTTGTTTTGATCTAATGAAGCGCGATGCGCAGTGAGTTTCTCCGTGTTGCTACGTGGCCTGGTTAGCAGTGGGACTGTAGGTACTGCGTACTGCGCACGTCTGTGTGCGTGAGGTCAATGCACCCTGCACCGTGCTTGTATAACTTGCTCGCTCCACTCAATCACACACACTACACTCTGTTCAGTTTCAGTGCTAGAACACTGCACTAACTTAGAAGTCAATACTAGATCTTCCAATAAGGATAACAATATGATATTCGTAGTCCGGAGGTCGACGACCCTCTTGAAATTAACGTGAGTTTACAAAGCACTCCCACTCGGCACTCACGCGATGAGAACAGTATTCATGAATTTAATTACTGTTAGTTAAGCGGGTAGTTCCCTTGACTTTTCTCCCTACTACTCTATAAATAGCGCACCTTCGCTTCTTACTCGCTGCCGTCCCTTTCGCATCAGTTGCTATGCACATGAGCTGTTCTTCGTTTGTTACTTTTCTCCTATTAGTAGCGCCATCTAGTTTGAGAAAGAGTAAACAGTGCATATTAGGAAAGTTGGAAATCCGTGTTTTTCTTGAAGCTAAATTCAGAGTTAGTTTCCGAATTATGGAAGTAGCTTGGTACCTAGTTACTAACATACTATGTATCAACAATATTGTTACATATTCTACCAACAATTTTGTTGACCTAATGAGGCTACTCAGGCTACACAATGAATTGAAGTAAACTTCGTGAATTCATCAGCAGTAGTTTGGAAAGACAATATTATGTAGGTACTTGTATAATATACATTAATTTATGCATGAGGGTGATAAGTCCGAAAGGGATACCGAGGCCCCTGGCAACACAGGCAACGGAAGGAACACGGGTGGGTTGTCAGTAAGAGTCTGACACATCCTCCACCCTACCCAGAGCGGGAGAAGTAATTTGATAATTTCCCAGCCAAAAAAAATAGGAGACAAACTGACAAAGAAATAGTGACAGTGTCGTACGGTATGTTATATTATTGTAGGTTTGCTTAAGTTAATAGCCCTAATGCGACATCTATGACATACTTAATTACCTGGGTACATAACTTACATGTCATGCAGAACACCCCACCATGATCATATGACGACACAGGTACGAACAGAACGGAGAGAAACATTCAATTATTATCAGCCTCATCACTTCATCAGTTGATGGCCCTCGGGAACGATAAGGAGCCTGTTCCAAAAAATCTGAGAATCATGGCGTTGGCGGCTACGTACCCACATAGGCAACGTACGTTACTTTTGTATTACTGCCGAAACACGTTATTTACTACCTTAAACAAATAATGAGCCGGTTCACTTAGCGAGGGCAGGGAGGGAGAGGTAGGGAGAACAAGGGGGAGGATCCATCAGATTAGTGAACAAATCATCCTCCAACCGAATGTAAGAGTAAGTAACCGAAACGCTACAAATAGGAATGTCGTAGAGATGCCTCTACAACTCGGCCAGTTATTCTTATGCAACTATCATAGCATTTTGAAACATCTTTTAGGGAACTTCGTACAGTCTTGAAAATGGAATAAAACATTTGGCAAAACAACAAACAAACAACATAATGTGTAAATAGTTAGTAGCATCAATATTGTATATTTGTCTTTAAGTTAAAATAGCGGAATAAAACTAGTTTATAGTGATATATAATATTTCATTATTTTCCTAATATAGGTATATAGCACAATCTGAAAGCAAGTTTTCAGAAGGGAAATGAAAAAAAAAATGTATTTGTGTATCAACCTAGTGTCAGTACATGTTTTTGACAGTATTTTCTTAGCCGCTTATTGTACATACTTAGTATACCTACCTAGTCAGATCAAATTATTTAATTATTGTAATACTTATTCCATAGAACATTGGATTTGAAACAAAACCCCGGAAATGTGGCAAACAATTTTATTATAAGACATGTGCGGTGACTGAGTGCAGGCGGAGTCACCAATAACTAACAACATACGTATAACTATAACTCAAAACAAATTGTTTATTAGTTTGTAAACCGGGTTTGCAACTACGGTGGTTGGATGTTCACTTCACCGTAAAATTACTTTTTACCGAAATAAACTCAATACTTTCTTAAGATGATATCGATGTTTTACGAATATTTACCGACAAAGTCCCATCTCTTAACGCACTACATTAAACGAAAAATGGTAAGTAGGTTGGTGAGGCGCACGCAAGAAGTCAATTACTATAACATCGCGCCACAGGAGGGGGTGCGGGTGCTGCGTACCCCTAGGAGCGGGGAGAGGAACACGTCGGTAGGTATGTGAAATGAAATTAAATGAAATTGTTTATTCTGTAAATAGGATATGAGAATCACTTTTACACGTCATATTAAAAAAAAATAAGCTAGATGGAGTCGACATTTCCTATCTGACTACCCCTGAGAAGAAATGGCGAAACAAACTCAAGGGTCAAAGTCTCTTTTAAAGTCCAGACATAATCTTGGTCATATCATGTGAGGACCATGTAGATCCATGTCTGAAATGGTCTTTTGAGGAAAGAACCACACAAATTTGAGTGGACCTGTCCAGTCAGTGCAAGCATTTGTCAGTAATCGTGTAGCTCAACTCAAAACTTAAGGAGCTCAACGACTCGACGAACAATACCAAGGAAAGGACATTTGGGTTGGCCGCATAAAGTACTCAAAATGCCAGACCATCATTAAAACTAAGAGAAAAAAACAACAAGAAATAAATAAAAATGACCCCCATAGTGCTTACATTCACAATGATTAAAGTAATATAATACTTTTCAAGGTACATAAATATTCACGTAATTTAGTTTATAATATTCATCAATGTCAATATTTATATACGAGTATAGTTGTATATAATGATGATTTTGCATAATTAAAATGTCAAGTTTTACGGTTTTATCACAAGGCTTATCAGAGCGAGCAGCTCAATTCCAAGCTTTTTTGTCTTCTAAATAATCAGAAATTGTATAGTACCCTTTTTTACAAAGTTTGGTTTAATACAGCTTTTAAATCGTTTGATGGGTAAATTTCGAATATCAATAGGAAGTTTGTTGTTAAAGCGTATACATTGACCCATGAACGAGTTGCCTACTCTGTAGAGGCGAGTGTGAAATACAGCAAGATTATGTTTATTCCTGGTATTTAAACTGTGGATATCGGACATTTTCTTAAAATTTGATATATTTTTGTGTACATACATAAGATTATCAAATATATAAGTAGGGTATTATTGGGCATTCTACCCCACCTACCGTTCCATCGGCTCACTCCGTTCACCCGTCACTCTCGGTGGAGTAGCATGCCCAATAATACATTTTTCAGTGTGTGGATTAGGCGCTACTCCACTATTTTACTAGTTTGGTTACGAATGAAAACGGAAGTGGTCTAGAATGCCCGTTAACATATTATATTTTTCAGTGTGTGGATTAGGCGCTACTCCACTTTTTTTACTCGTTTGGTTACGAATGAAAACGGAAGTGGTCTAGAATGCCCATTAACATATCATATTTTTCAGTGTGTGGATTAGGCGCTACTCCACTTTTTTACTCGTTTGGTTACGAATGAAACGGGAAGTAATCTAGAATGCCCAATAACATATGAAATCCTACATAGTGCAGTTCAGTGTGTGGTTTAGGCGCTACTCCACTTTTGAATCTCGTTTGGTTGCGAATGAAACGGAAAAGTGATCTAGAATGCTCAATAACAAAATATAATTTTCAGTGTGTAGTTTAGGCGCTACTCCACTTTTGAATCTCGTTTGGTTGCGAATGAAACGGAAAAGTGATCTAGAATGCTCAATAACAAAATATATTTTTCAGTGTGTGGTTTAGGCGCTACTCCACTTTTTTTATTCTTTTGGCTACGAATGAAACGGGAAGTGGTCTAGAATGCCTAATAACATAAATGCATCTACAAAGTTTGTGGAGTAAACTACTGACTCGACGTCTATTCCACTATTTTGGTTCTAAAACTCAATATTACCTTGTTACCTTATTTTACCTTGATACCTTGTTACAGAATTATCTTGTTACCTTATTTTACCTTGTACCTTGTTACCGTGTTACCATGTTACCTTATTTTACCTTGATACCTTGTTACAGATTTACCTTTTTACCATATTTTACCTTGTACCTTGTTACCGTGTTACCATGTTACCTTATTTTACCTTGATACCTTGTTACAGATTTACCTTTTTACCATATTTTACCTTGTACCTTGTTACCGTGTTACCATGTTACCTTATTTACCTTGATACCCTGTTACAGTAATACCTTTTTACCTTATTTTACCTTGTAACTTGTTACCGTGTTACCTTGTTACCTCAAGTTACCAAGTTGAAGGATCAGTCAGCCTAGATACCACGTTACCGTTTCTAGCTGCTTCCAGGGTGCGCCACGAGGAGGCTCCTTTCATGCACCCCGCTAACATAAAATTTAGGACAGATTGCCTCATGTCTCTCCACAAAATTTGAGGTAGCGCTTATACACACATCACTCCGTTTTCTGTGACCCTGCTTGGCTCGAGAACATCTGAACATTAGGATATCGTATACATTAAACAAAAATTTGGGACAGATTGTCTCATGTCTCTCCACGAAAGTAAGAAATAGCGCACTCAGACGCATTCTATTTTTAGTGACCAGATTGGCTCGAGGACATCCAAATTTAAATTTAATTAATTCAAACAGATGACACTACCTTACACGTTAACGTACAAGTAATGTATTGAGTAGTTCTCTCACGCTCTGCAGTCCGAGCATGCTGCTGGTTTCGCATGCATGCTTATACACTTGCCGTCCATCCGTATAATCATCGTAGCCGCTGCACCGTACTCATTCGTGTACGGCGTGACGATAAGCGTCTGGAAACGTATCAGGCAGCCAGCATGTATGTGTAAATGGTTATTTACAATGTCAAAGACAGCAAAATTCCATCATGCATTAATTTGCTATTTCGATCTTTATTGTATAGTAAGACGATCGCCGTACATGTTGTAGTCCGTAATTAAAATTTGAGTTTAAGGGATCTCTCTATAAATCTTCATCGAATGGTGGTTGTACCTTAAATAAGAACGATGCCAATTCCGTTAATTTATTATAAATGAGTGATTATTTCCTTAACATTACTCATTTCTTGTTATAAGCTGGTTTTAGTCTAAAGTTCGTTTTTTAATCCCAGACACTAATTTGACATTTCAAATGATTGTTGTTCGTTTTTTAAATTTGGTGTTTGACATTTGCATGTGTCAGTTCAGTCTCCGAGATTAAAAAACAGACGTGGAAAATTCTTCAAAGGCGATCCATTAATGTTATTGCTGTATTTAGAAACCGACTTCCTTTGCATGAAATGTTTTATAAGTTTGTTAGTTTTAGTAGTTTGATGATTTTACACCAGCTTTGAACTGCAACATAAAATTAACTAAGTTTTTAACGTGAATTTGTTCACGTGGATTGTTTTGCACATAACGAAATAATTTTGTAAGGATTTTACATCTTTAGGTACTATTGGCAAAACTTAAGCATGCTCACTTTAGAAAATATTTCTGCGGCAAGCGCAGCTAGTGACAAACCACACCCCTTCCTGGTTTCGTCCAATTAGAGACAATATGAATTTGTGTGAGTATAGGGCGTGTAACAAAAAATATAAATATGTGTGGTATGTTGGTTACTCACTGCACGAGCCGGTATTATTCGCGCGAGCCGAGGGCGAGCGAGCGCGATAAGGGAGTCGAGTGTGTGCGCGTTTCATACGACGGTTTTCAACTTGAGAGGAAAAAAAGAGACTGGTATTGTTATTAGTTTCGTACGCCGCTAGGTATTTCTCTCTAGATTTTGCAGGCAACAGGCTGTCACTAGCGTTTCGTGCCTAGATTAGTATTTCCGGGGGGTTAAATCTACGCGTTGCTCTTCGCTCTTCTTTCCTAATTGAAGTCAACATTTTTGATAATAATTAACCACACAATGAAAACGTTAACAAGTATTTCTGGAAAATACCGCGCTTGTTTTGTTTATCCCGCGCGCCGCAGGTGTAAATAAAGGCGCTGGAAAAACCGCTAAACAGCCTATATAAAAAATATAATAAACAAAATAATGTTTTGAATAAGCAAATTAAGGTTAATATGTAGTGAAAAATATATAATTTTATGAAATGATGATAATTTTGATGATTGATTTATCTGATGTAACCAATTTTTTTTTCTCAAAAATATTCATTGTTTTTGGACAAAAACTGCGTATATTGAAAAAAGAAATGTAAAGTAAAAATACTTCTGTATAATAAGCTGAATTTCTGAGTCACTTTACAAGCAAGTGTGTTGAAGAAATATTTCGTAATTTTTTGCGACCGTATTTTATGGCCGTTCTATAAAGCCGATCTATTGTTTAACCAGATGTTCTGACGTTCCCACTGAATAACAATGGTGCTTAGATAATGAACTTATTTTTATTGCAGTTGCAAAAGTTGCGACAGCAATAATAAAAAAATCTGATAACATTGTATAAACTGCGCCAAGTAATGGTTCAAATACTACTGTAAGTAATTTTGCTATTTTAATCAAAACAGCAATAAAAGAAAGAGATAGCAAATGACAATTTCTAACAAAACTACGTAACTTGCTTCGTTTTAGGGTTCCGTAGTCAACAAGGAACTCTTATAGTTTCGCCATGACCGTCTGTCTGTCTGTCTGTCTGTCCCCGGCTTAGCTCACAGACTCTTACTAGAAAGCTGTAATTTGGCAAAGTGGTAAACAAAAATGCTAAATAAAGTTTTTTTAGGGTACGCGTATAGCAATACCAATAATACATTTTCTAAACCAAACGGAAGATATTAGTACGAAATTACTTCTTGTCAACAATAACAATTCATAAAGCGCTCTCGCTGGCCGTGCCCATTAAAAAAATGTCTTACAAACAAGTGAGCATAGCACGCGCCTAGTGTGACTGTCACACACACTATACATAATTACATTAATACAAACACGGCTAAAATACGCTTCATGCATCCCATTGGCCAAAACGCTTGCATCGGGCGATCGAGTCGTGAGCCGTGCTATACGATTATCGCCTTAGAGGTGAGCATGCGGAAGATTGGCCGATAGTACAACCTGATTTCTGACCCTCAAAAATGGGATTTTCTTAATTTCACGAGGGTGATGTCATTCAAAATGTTATACCAAGACGTATTAAAGAAACACACATACCTACTTTAAATAAAATATGTATTGTAGTAATTCTAAGCAACAGACAGGTGTCAGCGCGGCTTCATCTTTGTCGGCGAGGGTAAAACGCTAGTTTCATATTTCATTTCTGTCGATACAAATGCCATTTTGCAGTAAGGTATGCAGTCAATACGATTTTAAAATGACGTAACTGACGTAAATGATGTCAATTAGATATACAACTGTAAGGCATGAAGTTAAGTTTTAATTTTGTAATGAAGTAATTATTTGCTGAAATTGTAATTTTTATAAATAAAACCAATTAATTCTGACCAAAAAATCACATTCGCTCCAGTGTGTCTTCCAGTGACGAAGTTCTTCCCTGCGGTACATTATTCAGTACATACAACTATTTTCGTGAAATGTAAGTAAGTACTCTAAGTTTACTGAATTTGCAGTAGAATGAAATTGCTACCCAGCTACGGACCTGGTTTCTGCCTGCCGGCTGGTGTAACTATTATCATCTTGGAGCGAGTGATATTCCGTTAAATTTCTCCTATAATTAAAGGCTCCTACATACTGGCGCGACTTGTCGCGCGACGCGTCGCGACACAAAGGCACGGCTTGTAGCGCTACACGCAGTGTCTTTGTGTCGCGTCGTGCCGCGCGACAAGTCGCGCCAGTATGTAGGAGCCTTAATATTAATGAGGTTACTTTATTGCATCAGTCTTTTCACAAAAATATTCCTAAAAGTTTTGTAACCTTCTTTTAAGCCATAGTTGCATAAATAGAAAATTAATGTTTCGTGTTCCATTTCAGGTCTGACTCCGAATCAGAATACCCGCAGTCGCAGCGCTCAGCTGATGTAGTCGAGGTTGCAAAGGTGCAGCCGAAAAAAAAGACGACGAAGCGTAAAGCTTCTAAAGGCACAGACACGTGTTCCCAATATAAATCAAGGTAATTTAAATTTACTGCATCTTACTACTATTTTCATTAAATTTAAGTAAGTACTCTAAGTTTACTGAATTTTATGTAAATTGTAATTGCTACCCAGCTACGGACCCGGTATCTGCTTGCCGGCTGGTGTAATTATTAATGAGTTCACTTTATTGCATCAGTCTTTCACGAAAAGGTTCCTAAAATGTTTGTAGCCTGCTTTTAAGTCATAGCTGCATAATTATAAAATTAATGTTTCGTGTTCTATTTCAGGTCTGACTCCGAATCGAAGGTTGCAAAGGTGCAGCCGAAGAAAAAGACGACGAAGCGTAAAACTTCTGAAAGCACCACCACGCCTTCAGAATATAAATCAGGGGAAGTTTACAGTTATTTCATGAGGTATTTTTTTTTATGTTTACAGTAAAAGATGCAGCTCGAACCTCTTTGGTTTGGAGGAATGCGATAGCGTTCCACCGCCAACCTCAAGCGGACACTTCGCTTCGTCCCTCGTAAGCCGTGTCGCTAACGGGAAAGTGCGGCGAACAGCGGACTTGACGGGGGACTTTTATATAGAGGTTAATGTTTATAATAAGAGCGAAGTTGCCTCCACTCCTTTACAGGATCGGTGGAAAAAGGCATCAGTTGCACTTAAAGTGCAACTTAACAGAGACACTCCGCAGTGGGACGGGTTACAAATATTTATGAGACGGACTCATGAGTTGTTCGATAATTCTGAGCCCGTCTTTTATAGGTAGATAGATAGAAATAAATAATAGTAATTTCTTTTTCAATATTGGGGTACCAGGATCATTTATTATAAGTCTTAAATTATTTTAACGTATGGGTTAATTGATGTAAATTAAACTAAAATGTCTTTCTGTACGGTTTGTAATACATCTGTTGAGCGCAGTCACTGGACAGGCCACCTACGTAGTACTAATCATAAAAACAAAAATATTTCACATTTTTGTGAAGGTGTTGAAATAATACATTCTGCATTTCGTAATCGTATAGCTTCCTATAGAATTGTCGATCCGTCTGAGAATTGTTCAATAGAATCATTTTTAAATAATATTCGAGACAAAATTAAAACGTTAATTGATATGTCTCAGAACACACTTGTTTAAAAGTTATTTTTGAATATTTCACTTTGTTTTTAAAGGTTAAAAATGATTCTCAGGAGATGAAATCATTTACCAAAAAATGTTACTCTGCATCAGAATTACGAATTTGATTCATTAATGTCTCAAGTTAAAAACACTATAGCAAAAAAGGTTGAAGAATTTCAGGACCGTGACAGTGGATGGACGTTCTTGAGCAGTTCTCCTTTGGAAATAAATGTTCACAAATATCAGCCTTTGCGCGGTTCAGGCTTTATCGAATTGCCGGCTGCAATAAAATCGAAAAAAGTATGTGTTAACATCCGCAATAATGATGAGTATTGTTTTTTATGGTCAGTTATTGCTGCTTTATATCCAGCTAAAAGTCATCCTGAAAGAGTATTGTCTTACCCTAATTTTCGAAACGTGCAAAATGTAAAGGACATATAATTTCCAATAAATTTCTCAGATATTGCGCGGTTCGAAGTCAATAACCCTGAAATTTGTATTTATATTTATGGTTTAAAAAAGAATACCATCATAGGACCGCTTTACAAATCAAAAACATCGAACAGAAAGGTGATTTATTTACTTTATTTAGAAAGTGATGATTTGTCACATTACTGTCTCATTAAAGATTTGGCTCGCCTTGTTAAGAATCAAATAACAAAGCACCACAGTAAAATGTTATTTTGTGACGTTTGTTTATTGTTTTTTAATACATGCGATAATCTTAATTCGCATAGTTGTGGTGGTATTGCAACTGAACTACCTCCAAAGGGTTCTTTCATAAAGTTTGAAATTTATAATAGAAAGCAAATTGTTATATACGCAGATTTTGAAACAATGCTAGAACGGTACGAATCTTCTGAACCTGATCCAACTAAGGCGAGCACTGTAACGCGACAGCGACATGTGCCTGTAGCTTTTGCTTATCATATTACGTGTACGCACCAGGCGGCGGCCGAATTAGCGGCATGCGGGGTTGCGACAATCGTCGAAAGGATCCGGCAATTGGGACTCGAGGTGGCCCTGCACAAGTCCGAGGCCATGTGTTTTCGTGGTCCTCGGAACGCGCCACCGTTGGGGTCCCAAATAACGGTAGGAGGGGTTTCTATCGTCGAGTCGACGATGGGACTCGTCCTCGACAGCCGGTGGAACTTCGTGGAGCATTTCCGACGTTTGGCTCCCAAACTGGAGCGGGCGGGCGCTGCATTGAAGCGGCTCCTGCCCAATCTAGGGGGTCCAAACGCCTCCTGCCGGAGGCTCTACGCGGGGGTCGTGCGGTCCATGGCCCTCTACGGGGCTCCAGTATAGGCGCGCTCTCTGGCGCTGCGGCCAGCCCGCCGGTTGAGCGCGGCCCAAAGGGTCATGGCCATCCGGATGGTCCGGGGATACCGCACGGTCTCCTGTGAGGCAGCGAGCCTCCTTGCTGGATTGCCGCCATGGGATCTGGAGGCAAAAGTCCTCGAGCACGTATGGGAGTGGCGCGAGGAGGCGAAACGCCGGGGCGTAAGTCCGCTGCCGCGAGAAATCGCGGCACAGCGGACGGAGCTCCGGCGGGATCACATGGCGTCATGGAAAGTACGGTTGTCGCAACCCAGTGCTGGGCACGCCATGATTGCGGCGATAAGTCCCCTCTTTGAGGAGTGGCTGGAGAGGCGCCACGGCGTCCTCACCTTCCGCCTGACGCAGGTCCTCACCGGACACGGCAGCTTCGGGAGGTTCCTGTGTCGGATAAGGCGGGAGGAAACGTCCGGGTGTCACCACTGTGTGGATCGCCCGGAGGACACGGTGGAGCATACGGTGGAGGTCTGCCCGGCTTGGGCAGAGCACCGCCGTGTCCTCGTGGAGGCGATCGGCGGCAGAGACCTCTCGCGTCCGGCCCTGGTTCAGGCCATGGTACGGAGCGAGAGGGCATGGGCAGCCGTCACCTCCTTCTGCGAAGCAGTAATGTTCGCGAAGGAGGAGGCGGGACGGTTGATTAACTTTTTGTAATTTATCCTGTACATAGTCTTAATATTAAAATGAAGTTAAATGATGTTAATATATATATATATAATGTAGATAATATAGTTTCTTTGTTTAATCTAGTTGGGATAATATTCATACATCACAAGTTTGTAAGTTAAGTATGCAGCTATGTATAGAAAACATTCAATAAACTATGTGGGGAGAGTTTTTATTATTATTATTGGGTAGGTAGTCATAATTAGTTTGTAATCATTGTAAATAATGTAAAAAACTAAATAAAAATACATATATTATTTTATAATTTAAATTATGTTTTATTTTTTAATACTTATTTATACTAGAACTCTAAATTAGCTCTAGTGTGATGATATTATTATAGGTTATTTGCTTTCAGTATTTTTTATTACAATAATTCGTTTAAATTCATGGTATATTACATTTTGTAATAAAAAAAATATATAATTTTGTAGCAGCCAATTTAAAGTTTGTTATGTAGGTTACCCAGACCATATTAAATAAAACAATCTTAACTAGATTGACATGTTGTATTATCTGTTCAATACAATAATAATTAAAATAAATTAAATACAGACATATTATTATCTAAATACCATTTTTTAATACACACAGCATGATCCAATGCACAATTCATTTTATGATTCACACAATTAAAATCAGTTTTATTTTTACAGAACTTTCTTTTTAATGTTGAAAAATTAGGACACCCCTTCTCACCTATGTCAATCACTTCACAGTTTGCACATAACTCTTTAATCCACTTAATTTTTTCCGAACCCTCAGTAATAATTTTTTTATTTTCTAAATACGGTACGATGACGTGTTGAAACTCTCTGTAGTCTATAAAGCCCTCACTCCAGAAAATTCCACGATTTCTTTCCAACCATCGCACTTGCTTCTTTTCTTCTTGAGTTAGATAATAAAACGAATGCGGTGGTTTAACGAAGAACGTCTGTGTGTGCTCATTATTTACGATAACCACTTCTTTAACAATAAAATTATTATCAAAATATTTAAATCCTTGAAATTCTACAATGATAATATCCGCGTTCATGATATCTTCTTCACTGTGTTGCTTAATGGTTTGTATTCAACAATGCAATCGTTAAGAATGAGGCAGTATGCTGAAGTTTGATCTGGTATTTCTGAATCACTCTCAATTTCTACCCTCACATCCACAACAGGTCCAGTCTTTAGATTATCAGCTTGTCTAGAGCAATCAACAACAAACAGCGGTGCTAAATCTCTAAACTGTTTTCGCTTAGTATGGGCTCTGAGCGACGTCCGTAACACGACTGCTGAAATCTGGTGTATTGCTCGTATAATAAAGCAATTCTGTTATTAGCAAAGTTCACATTGAGGCTTTCATACGGGAAATATGTCGAATTAAGGTCAAAAATCAAAAATCAAAAAAAAAAAATCAAAAATGTTTATTGCAATTACATACAATTAAAACACACAATGAGTTGGAGATCACCTTTTAAGCAAGACGATGCTTGTGGTAGGTGAACTCCGCTCTTCCACTGTCATAAATAACAGGTATGCAATTGATAAACTGAGCCAAGAATAACAAAAATAAAAATAATCTACTTTAAATAAAACAAAATAACAAAGCAAAAAGGAAATACAAAAGGAAGGAGCGCACTTGTGTGATGTGATGTGATGTGATGTGATGTGATGTGATGTGTGTGTCTTATGTGATGATGTGTGTTGCGTGTGGTTTTGTTTTGTGCGTGTGTGAGTGTGTGCGAGAGTAATGGCGTGAGTGAGTTTTGTAAATGAACTGCTAAGTGTAGGTTGAGTATTAATTGCAATAACTTTAGTTGTGTTTATTAGTTTTAGATATCCGTTTAGGTTTAGGTTCAGGTTTGGGTTTATGTTTAAGTTTAAGTTAGCCCTGCGACAATGTCTTGGGATCGGAAGAAGCCAGGCACAGCTTCCTCCACTAACAATTCCACTACCACGGTCTTTTTAATTATTGGACAGGTTATGGAAGCGAAGATACTAAGGCCTCAATCTCGTCGTAGGTTTTTTCCGTAAGCCATTTAGTTATAGCTAGTTTACAGTCACGAAGTTTCAAAGGATAGATGCGTAACTCTTTATTCAGAAGATTGTATAAGCGGGAAGATTGCTTTTCATACTGCCTCTCAGCAAAAGCAGATCTGACAGGGACAGTTGGAGCGACTAAGTAGCTTCTCCTGCTACTGATACACGTCTTTGTGGGATCATACGGTAGGGATTTGTGCTTTCTCAGGATAAGATGGAGTAGGTAAAGTTTTCTAACAGATAGGAGGTCAGAGGTTAGGTACAGGCTTTGGGTTGGGAATCTGTAGGGTTTAAAGACCTTGAGGAGAGAACGCTGCGCCCTCTCAAGTTCCAAAAATTTCATTTTTGTTGTCCCACCCCAGCATGGCAAACAGTACGTAAGAACCGATTGGGCTAGTGATACGTAGACTTTCTGCAGAAGATTCTTTGAGGCAACATGTCTCAATGTTTTAAAAGTCCAAATTAATTTCCTAACCCTTTTCATGATCAGTTCAGTATGCATGTGCCAGGACAGACGCTGGTCAATCATGATGCCCAGGTATCTAGTATATTGTAACCTATCAATCTGTGTACAAGAGCAGTCCTGAATTGGGGGGTTGGTACAGCAGTGGATCTTAATTTGGAAGTCATGTGGAGGTTGGGTGTGTGCGTACTTGGTGAAGCAAATGTAGTTGGACTTGGAGGCATTTAGCGTGAGGAGGTTACGATTGAGCCAATTTGCAATCTTTGAAAGGCCTGTTTCGGCTGACCTTCTAACTTTTGACCAATTCTTATCAGCAAAGACTATGGTGGTATCATCCGCATATGAGAAAATGCGACCCCCGTCAATACTCATATTGCACAGTTAATTAATATAAATAAGGAACAATGTCGGGCCGAGTACACTCCCCTGTCCGACGCCGTACGAAATGGTTTCTACTGAGCTAGTAAAGTCCCCTATTTTCACTGTTTGTTTGCGGTTATTGAGGTAGGATTTGAATAGCTCGAGAGGGGGCCCCCTTATGCCGATGCTTTCGAGCCTGTACAGGAGTATGGGGACAGACACAGTGTCGAAGGCCTTTTTGAGGTCAAGAAAAACCGCCAGACATTTGCTTCCTTTATCCACATTGTCAGCTATGGTAGATGTCAGTGACAGTACTGCATCCTCAGTAGATCTACCCTGTCGAAAACCGAACTGAGACGGAGATAGAATGTTGTGCTTAGAGAGGTATTTAATTAAGCGTAAGTTTATGAGTCTTTCTAGGATTTTCGAGATAGATGGCAGTACTGAAATTGGCCTATAGTTTGACGGGTCTGACCTGTCACCACACTTATACACAGGCGTTATTACGGCTATTTTCAAGGCATCCGGGAAAAGTCCCTGCTCAAAGCATAGATTTGTCAAGTGGCTTAAGATTGGGACTATTTGTTCGTGTGCAGCTTTTAGAAATTTAACTGGGATACTGTCCCAGCCAGGGGCGCTGTCTAGTTTTAAGCCCATTAGTGTAGCATGAACTTCGCCAGGGTCTGTGTCAATTAGTGCAAACGAAGAGATCGGTGTATAGTCAGCTAGGGATGGGTTTGGGTCGCTATTATTGAGTGTGGCAGCCGGAAGTGGTGTGATGTTATCCGCAAGAACCTTTCCTATGTTAGAGAAAAAGCTATTCACCTGGTTAATAGAGGTCTGTGGGCTATAGAATAGTTCTAGGAGATCCAAGTTATTTGTTTTTTTGGGGTTTCGCTGTGTAATGTTGTTAATAATATCCCATGTTTTTCTAGGATTTTTGTGTGATTTAGCAAGTTGGTCTCTATCATGTTTACGCTTTTGTTTTTTGATGATGCAGTTACAGTAATTTCGGTATCTTTTGTAGGTAATTTTTAGTATCTCGTTGTACGGGTCGAGTCTCATTCTCCGTTGCATGTTATTTCGGTTGTGAATACAGCGCAATAAGCCAAGTGTCATCCACGGTTTTAGGGTTCTATTTTTAACCGATCATCCTAGTGATAGTACTAAGCGTGATACAGTTTTGAAGAATTCCGATTAGATTATTAACAAAAATGTTAGGGTTAGTTAGATTTAGAAGGTCTGCCAAGTTACTATCTTTTAAGAGGGTGAGTCCCTTCTGTAAGTTAAAATCTGATTTTATTTTAGTAGGTTTTATTATGTGTGTATGGCTCGTGATTTTTAGGAAAGTAGTGATCTGTGATAGTTGTGTGTATAATTGCAATAACCGCGGTGTTACTAGCAGGTTTGAGCTTTATGATGAAGTGGTCTAGACAATTTTTATCTCTCGTGTGTAGTGAGTGACCAGGGAGAAGCCCATGCATAGCCAGCATGATGAGATAATTAAGTCGATTCGCGCGTTCATGTGATTGCTCGCCCTGGTTTATAATCAGATTAATATTAATGTCACCAGTGACGATTACATTTTTAATAGATGCAAGGGTAGTGAGATGATTATTTAAGGATAGAATAAATTCGTCAGCGTTAGTGGTTGAGGGGGAGCGGTAAATCGCAATGACTGTAATGTCCGGTGAGATACGGACCTCCAAGCATGACGCGTGAGTTAACTTTATTTCTCTTATTTTAAAATTATGTGTGTTTTTAATATAGGCGACTACTCCATCAGCTTTGTTAAGATGGTAGGTAGATTGGTGTGAACTATAGTTGGTTATTTGTGGTATCTGTTTATTTGGATTTAGTCTACATTCAGTTAAGATTATCAGGTCGATATCAGTCTTAAGATTTGTTATGTTTAGTTGAAGATCATCAAAGTTAGAGTAAATTGACCTAATATTTTGCGAAACAATGGTAAAACCGGAGGAGTTAGGCTTAATATGGTTACTAAAGTGGTTGAGTTCGCAGTCGAACACTTGGGCTATTTCATGATTGTCCATGTCATTTAAAGTCTGTAAGGTGCTATCCATAAATATAGGTTTTATAAGTGCAGAAGAACGTAGCTAAACAGACATTTAGTGTTTGAGTGAAAGTGTGTGTGTTTGTTGGAGGAGTGATAATTTGAATTAGTGTTGAGTTGAGTAGTAATTGTGTGTGGGTGCATGATAGATACATATTTAACTTAATAATACGCTCCATATTTATCCTAAAACTAATTATTTTTAAGCAACTAGAATCCCAATAGAATCGAGACAAACAGGGGTAACACCAGCGACAAGTATGCAGGATACGACGAATAAACATCAATAGCAGTACATAGTATAGGTTAGTATTTAACTTAAGCCTAATATTAGTCTTTATGGTACAGGATCGAAACCAATAGGGGTAACAAAATAGTAAAACATGGTAAGTGCGACAAATGATAATCAGTAACAAAGCATCCAGTCATTTAAGTTGCAAAAGATTATGGACCTGCGACTCACTTGTTATGATGATAGTAGGATAGTTGTCATCCTTTTTTACATGGACTTTGCCATAGGCTGTCCAGCAGTATTTGTATTCATTGGATTTTGCCAGGTCACGCGCGAGAAAGTGAAGTCGAGCTCCTTTTGCAGTTAGCTGCTCCGAGACATATATTGGAGTGGTTTCTTCAGTCTTAAATCCGAGATGCCTGGCACATAATTTCTCATTATGTTTCCTGTTATAGTCTCTGGCGTTCTTTAAGAAATCGGACTTCAGGATAGTTGATGTCATCTCAACTATAATAGTGCTATTTCTAGTCTTAGTACGCTTGTTGTGAACTCGGAAAATGTCACTTATGTCTGTCCTCGCGATATTACAACCTATTTCATTAGACAGTGAAATGGCCATTTTTATTAGTTCTTCTTTAGATTCTTTCGCCAGCTTTGGTACATTTTTAATCTCAAAGTTTGCCTTGCGGCTGCCCCTTTGTAGATCCTCTAATTTGTCTTCTAAAATAGTGATATAATTTCTATCTTTCGTTGTTTGAACTTCGAGCTGTACTATTTTGTTTTTAAGCTCTTCATTTTGTGCTGACAGAGAGGCCATGGCAGTTTCTATATTGTTATTAGTAGCTTTGAAGGTACACTCGAACATCACGAACATAACAGTGATCAAACTGCGACATGTCAGAACTTGCATTATTTTTTCTACTTGTTTGTAGTCCAATTATGTTATGAGATGAAGTTTTGATAGACCAGGTATGTTTTGTAGTTTTAGGCAAAGCTGGATATTCGTACAGATCCCAATTTCTGTATATCATTTGAAGTGGGCGATATTTTTCTAATACTTTTAACAAACCAATTTTTTCCTTGTCAGATACTTTAACATGCGGTACGCGCCATACGATTTTGTTGATCTGAACATCATCCACTACTTCGCCAGTATTAAGTTTTACAGCGTTCAAATTAGTGTTACTTCGTAACAATATCAGTTCATGTCTACTATTTATAACAACTTTTTTAAAATCTTCTGCAAAACCGTGGAGGTTACGGAGTGGTATAAAAGCAGAAAATCTCCATCGATATTTTTTATGCCATCAATATTCCAGCCCCAGGCATTAGACATTTTTGATTCACTTTCGTTCATTGAAATGAGTGATTTCATGGATGTTGTTACATCTGCATTTTTTATTTTATCAATCTCCACTCCATTTAGCTCATACCTAATGTCTTGGCACAAGTAGAGTAGAGCATTGTTCGTGAAATTGACACTAGTAGCTTTGTCCTCCGCATCTTTTTTGCTAATGATAACAGTTCCTTCCAAATATAGGGTGCTAGCTGATGGTAATACGTACAAGTCCTATTGTACAAGTCCTGTTGGTTGATAGGTATGCGGATTTCATCGTTCCTGTTGAAACTCGTTAAATAGGGCTTATAGGAATGGAATCCGATTCCTTCTATAGTATTGTCGTAAGTCGGAGCGGATAAAACGTCTAAGATATTCATTTTAGCAATCCTATCGCTCTAAGGAATGCTTTATTGTCTTTCGTTAATTTTATTTTCTTCTTAGAGAGAGGTCTTATTTGAGAGGTAGCTCGAGCAGAACTGATATTCTTTACTTGTTGAGACACATTTTTATTGTAGTCAATCATTTTTTTCTTCAAAGATGCAAATATATCTGCACTTCTTCACCACGTAAATTGATTAGTTGTTTGTTTATATCTAACAGCCTGATATGTATGCAGTTTATGTTGTTTTGATTGATTGGAAAGTATATTGCGTTCTTCGGGATTTCTATGATTCTGTATCCAGGTGGCACATTGAGTGCAAATTCGTGGATAATATGACTTGGTTCACCGTTTACATAAGAACCGCTTACAATATCACATTCAATCCTGACTACGGTCGTAGGTAGAATGTTGACTGGAGACTGTGACACATGCCATTTATTTGCTTTCAAGATTTGTTTGTTAAATCCTAATAGTCTTCTAAAAGAGTCTTCTTTGATAAAATTAATGTCTTTTGTACAAAATATTGTAGTTTTTAAAGTATTATTATTGCACCGTAGTTTGATCACTGCATCTTTTATTTCAGATTTTAAATAATCGCTGATATCTTGCAATTCATAAGTGCCTTCCGGTATTTCAATAACTTCAATAAAGCCATAATAGAACTTATTATTACTTTTATCAATGTTTGGAATAGAATTAAATGTTGAAAAGTGTAATAAAGCACACTCATACTCTCCATCTAGTTGCAACGTATTAGGATAGTATGTTGTTAACACTGAAAAGTCCCCAGTTATCGACAAAGTGAGTAACATCTTGCAAAGGATTGAAATGAATGAAACGCCTATATTTTATAATACGTTTTTATTCCAAAACGTCCAAAAATAATTTAAACATAAATTACCACAATTGACTGCGTAAAATTTTTGATATCTTGTGTAGTTATAAAACACATTACAATTTTTAAAATATTGCATCAATTCCATTGGAGGTTTTAAATTTCCATAGCTATCAAAGTATTCACAGTGATTGTATAATTTAGCATAAGCTACCCAGTGCGTTCCTTCGTTCTTAGAATCGTCTAAGTTAACGATTCGATGTGTTTCGGCTTCCGAGGTAGTCAATCCTTCATGTAGACCCCACGAAAATATGGGATGTCTCTTGGATACTTTCGGTCTACATTAGTTAGAGGGCGATTGGGTAGCATATTTTTCAGTTTTTTGAAGATGATATAAACAATCCTTTACCACTTTTATACGGCTTAATGTATAAACCTTTGCCCAACACTAAAGCTTCCATAGCTTTATTATGTCGTTCTGTTTCTTGCAAATTTTGTTTGCTTGCTTTGTAATCATTGACGGTTTTTGCAATGCCAGCTGCACCACCAGCTAAAGTTCCTAAAGCCGATAAACCAGCGAAAATTGGAATTAAAGGTAGAACTCCTCCAGTCTTTGGTATAGGTATTACTCGGGGTACTCGAATTCGATGATGAATGTTTGGAAATAACTTTTTTGCGGTTAAGTATGCTGCTTTTATTCAAGTCTTATTATCTTTGCGTTTGTGTTTCTTAATTTTTGAGTTTATTTTTGATACCAAGCTTTTAAATGTTTTAATGCTGGATCCAGACTTTAGTTTCGCTTTCATAACTTTGTTTACGAGCCAAGAGCTTAGTTTTTCACCTTTCTCTGCATCTTTTGATTTAAGTCTTAGTTTAGCCATGTTAAGTAGTTGTAAATCAGCTTTGTGAGGACCTGATAAGTCTGTATGGTTTGTATACGCAATGTCGTGTTGCATACAAGCTTCGTCTAGCTTATTTACACCTCGGTCACCTCGTGATAAGCGTTTGTGAAGTTTGGTTCCTGGTCCGCAATAATTGTATCCTGGCAAATGAACTTCGAATGGTAGATTATTAATTAAGCTGTTAACTAGTCCACCCCCTTGCATTAGTCAAATTATAATGATAGAATTTAAAATGAAAAATGGTTATATAATATTTTAGTTCATTATTGCAGATTTTTTAATCCAACTGTTTTCTGCACTGTTTAGACCTAACCATTTGACAAACAATTTATTTCCTTTCTTTTTCAAAACCTTTTCTATCAAATAAACATCAGGATAATTCGATTTTTGCAGTTCTTGTTCGTAAAAAGCTCCTAATATGTTTTGCTTTCGTTGATCTTCTATCTGATATGTCACTGGTAAGGTTTTATTTACCTTTTTTATAATAAATAATTCAGTTGACCAATTAGGAGTGTAACCTTTCTCAAAATTATGTTTGTATTTACTTATACGAACACAATAACCAACTTTAAATTTAGGCTTCCACTGAACTAAATCATGTTTGTTTATTTTTTTAATATTCTTTGATTACTTGTTCATTACATTTTTTCACATCAACCGGTTTAAATTGAATAGTACGATGTTTTGTGTTGTTATATCTCTTTAATGTATCTTCCAATGGTATACCTAACCACTTATAGTTTCCATTGAGACTAAAATATTTATATAATTTATTTTTTTGAGTTCTAATCAGTCTCTCTACAATTGATGCTTTTTTAGTAGAAAACGATGAGTAATGGTTAATGTTGTGCTTTTTTATAAGCGTTTGAAAAGTGATGTTATAAAATTCTGTCCCAATATTAGTTTGTAAGTTAACAGGATTATAACGACTACTAAGCAGTATATGTTCGAATGCACGAGTAACATCAAATTTATTTTTCGATTTTAACGGTTCAGCCCAGGCATACTTTGAGAAGCAGTCAATCACCACTAAGATGGCATTGTAACCTTTGTTATACTTTTTCAGGTTTTGTATATCCATCAAGTCTGCCTGCCATAAGTCGTGGATTCCTTTCAGAATAACAGAACGTCGAAAGAAATTTCTTCGTGCCGCTTTGTGTATTTCATTTACAATTTGTTATTTTACCATTACGGTGTTTTTTGAAGTAATTTATCTACCTCTGTTTTAGTATAAAACTTGTCTTGCAAATAAGATGAAACCTCAGGTATCCCTGCTTTTAAAGTAGCTTGAACTGTACCCTTTGCATCTTTTATGATTTGAGAACGCAATGTTAATCAGCAGTGCTATTCTGTAACCTTCTCATCGTGAAAACCTAAGTGAAGTGAACGTGGAGTGAACTGTCAGTGTCATCCCACCTGATACTAGGGATGGACCAAGGATTACATTTACAATCATAATAATATTTTTATGCTTATTCTATTGATCATAATCAGTTAACTGATTAAATAAACGCAATCCCATGACCCAATCGCGATGTGTTTTAACTGATTAAATAAACGCAATCCCGTGACCCAACCGCGATGTGTTTTGAAGAAGTGATAGTGGATTGAGTCGACTAAAGACTGTGCGACGTTATTCAGCGTTGTTATTAACCCAAATCTATTCAATAAGAAGAGATACCCGAGTGTATCAAGTGATCTAGTGCTAAAAGTATGCCTGGCTGACGGACCATAGAATTTATCCCCTCAGAAACTATGTGGAAACCTAACTAAACGATGTGTGTCTGTGTACATGAGCCATTCGAATAAAAAAACGTGCGGATTATTTAATAAGTACCTTTCTAATATTTTATTTTAGGTAGGTAAATTTATACCGAACAACGCGTTGCCAATAATAAAATAATATTCATAAAATCACCGTCATCAATACTATAACAAAATTCAACTGTTCAACTAACACTCGCGCAGCGCGCGCACCGGCCGGCGGGCAGCTAGGCTCACTTCATCCAGCCCAAGTGAAGTGATGTTGCCATGGCAACGAGAATCGAGTGAAGTGATAAGATCACGACACTTGGGCGTCGCACTTACCGACTCACTTCACCTAGCCGATTCACTTCGGCGCGGGTGGTTACTATGGTTACGAGAATCGGGTGAAGTGATAAGATCACGCCGCGCTTACGCGTGAGGCGCTGTTATTAACATCAAGTTGAGTTTTTTTTTTTTTTATTTCCCTTTTTTATTTTTAAATGCGCTACAAACAAAAATTTTGTTTTACCACCTTTATATCAAAATCCAAAATGGCGGCTACAAACATTTTTCATCATGTGTATCGTTTTCATGGTTTTCGGGGGTGTTAAAGCCGATAGTGAGGTCAAAATTAAAAAGCAAGATGGCGGCTGCGAAAATGTTCAGATTTTTCATAGTGGGTGTCGAGTTCATGGTTTTCGGGGGTGTTAAAGCCGATAGTGAGGTCAAATCTAAAAAGCAAGATGGCGGCTGCAAAAAATTTCAGATTTTTCATCATGGGTATCATTTTCATGGTTTTCGGGGGTGTTAAATCCGATAGTGAGGACAAAATCAAAAAGCAAGATGGCGGCTGCGAAAATGTTCAGATTTTTCATCATGGGTGTCGTGTTCATGGTTTTCGGGGGTGTTAAAGCCGATAGTGAGGTCAACATTAAAAAGCAAGATGGCGGCTGCGAAAATGTTCAGATTTTTCATCATGGGTGTCGTGTTCATGGTTTTCGGGGGTGTTAAAGGCAATAGTGAGGTCAAAATTAAAAAGCAAAACGGCGGCTGCAAAAAAATTCAGATTTTTCATCATGGGTATCGTTTTCATGGTTTTCGGGGGTGTTAAAGCCGATAGTGTGGTCAAATCCAAAAAGCAAGATGGCGGCTGCTAAAATTACCAAACCTTTTGGAATAAAAAAAACCTAATTGAGTTTCTGACTGAATTTCTGTTTTGCTATTTTATTTTTAAAAAACCCTAGATAATAACGTTTCAACACTTAAATACTAGTTTTGAAATAACATAAAATGATCAATAGAATTAGTATAAAAATATAATTAAAATATCGATTATGATTATAAATGTAATGTTTGGTTACTCCCTAGCATCAGTGAGATGACACTGATAGCTCACTCCACGCGAGCTTTCACGGTGAGATTTTTACAGAATCGACATGCAGATTATTAAATTCTTTAAATATTCTACTACTGGAGATCTAAGTCCTCTCAGTCTTGATGTTTTAATATCAAAATCTCCGTTTTCTGATTTTAACAATGCATTCTCATTAAACTCAAATAAGTCTGATAAACGCATTCTTTTGTGAATGTAGTGTCCGAATTTCTCTACGTTCATGTTTAAGGTGTAGTGTATCGAGAGGCTGATAGTGAAATAATCGCATTTTTAAATATTTATTTATTTATAACTTTACTTTCACGCAATTCTCCAATGATAGATATAATTTCATTATCTAGTCCTGTGTTTCCAGCATCTCTAGACGCAATTAATAATTTCAACCTTTCCACTAATTCATTAGGATTATCTCAGTACACTAAATCTACGTTTTTTCTCCACTTTTTTACTAACGGTAGACCCTTTCCCTGAACTGCATTCTTCAGTTTAAAAAGAGGTTTAATAACTTGCAAATATTTTTGTCCTTTATTACTTTTTATTGGCTTACTTGGTTCATAGTCTTGACGATGTGCATTTGTATCAAGTAGCATCGACTTATAATTTTGCATATCGCTATCTGTAACCAAGCTTAAGTCTACATCTTTCTTAAGCAACAACTGTTTTAAACCAGGTGTATTTCGGTATTTACGTCCAGCCACGGTGATGTATTGATCATTGATTGTTATGCAAGCAGAACCTAACATTAGTTTTCCGCGGTCTGCTCTAACCCCAAATGGAATATCTACCAACGCATCTGAAGATACTGACCAGGATGACGTATCACAATTTTGATTCCTTTCAACTACTGATTCATAAGAAGAGTCACTGTATCGGATTCATATTCGCATTCATTGTCATTATCATTACTTCCTGCGCCACCAGTTCCTTCTTTCTGCAAAGTTTCGCTAATAAACGGAACATCAGCAAAATCATCACTAGTACGCAGGATAGGAGTTTGCTTACTAGCATTAGCAATTAGGTTGAGAGGTTCTGTTACAGGTTTGAAAACAAATACCAGTGCATTGTTAATCTCAGCATCCCTCATTTTTCGTACTTTTATCTTTACAGCTTCTGCCGCATCAACAATTTGACGTTTCAATGATTTTTCCGTATTGGTAAAATAGGTCGTAATTGATTTAGCGTCGTAAGACAAATAATAATATCAGACAGATAATAGCCTTATATATGTATTCGTTTTCTTAGTCAAAGACTACAAACGTGTCGAATTTACTTCTATAACATCCTTTGTTTTTGGAACAATCTTTATTAATTACAACATAATTGAATAGTATACTCCATATTTTTGAACACATTTCACGAAATTCAATCCACGGCATGTCGGTGTTGACGTGTTCTTCATAAACATGTCTCATATTCCTTTCATCTTGTTTAAAAATTACTATTAGGTTTGCGTTGTCTCTTCTTAACTGCTTAGGGATTTTACTATACGCCTGATTTAGATAAAAACAATCGATGCACTTGTGTCTACCCATAGCAAAATAATCACGCATACTACTTTGATTTTCACAAGCAACATCATCAAATACCATTACATAATTCGGTTTTGCAGTCTTCACACTCAGGACTTGCTCATCTCATGATATTTCTGAAATGAAATGCCTGGTACTCGTTGCAAGACTTTTTCTAATAAAATAAATTATTTAAAAAACAAAAAACCCGACTGCAAAAACACATAACTGAAAAGGGAAAAACAAGCATTGTAATCTACATATATAATTTTGTTATGGCAGGCGGGGTCAATCAAAAGTTACACCATATTTCAGGTTATTCTACTGTCCCCGCCTGCAAGACCAAAATTATATATGTAGATTACAATGCTTGTTTTTCCCTTTTCAGTTATGTGTTTTTGCAGTCGGGTTTTTTGTTTTTTAAATAATTTATTTTATTTCAAGCTTTTTAGTTTTATTAATATATATATTTGAAAATTACTCATTAAGTACTAGCTTTTATTTGTTACCAATATTGTTGCAATTAATTTAAAAAAAACTTCCCCTCCTTTTTTTGTATTTGCAGATGCAATTTATAAATATTATATAGCCTATGTCACTCCTACAATTAAGACGAATATAAGGACACCTCGTACGTTAAAATCCATCCAGCCGATTAGGCTACAGAGCGTGCCAAAGAAATAGACATACATACATACATACATACATACATACATACATACATACATACATACATACATACATTCATACATATATACATATACATACATACATACATACATACATACTCTCGAAAAACATTACCCTCCTGAGGCAGTCGGGTAAAAAAACGTACTTGGGTTGTTGCAAGGTTTTCGAATAAACATAAACATTTTGAAATCTTAAACAATTCTCGTGTATAAGAAGACCAATTAATAAATTAGTTTTTCCACAATTTGAGGGCCCGCAAATGATGCATCGTACTGATTTAGGTAATAATTCTCCATGACGAATACCAGTCTCCCGAGAATGAACACAAAGTGTGTTTACTTGTAACGTATGTGGTTGTTTTACAAATTTCATGACGACTGCTGGAAACGGTTATATTAATAATGAGTTAATAAATTAATGTATTACATTGACATTTATAACTCATTGTCGCTAACTCTAAAAAATGTATAAGCCTCACCATGGATGTTCTTCAATATAAGATAGTGAGTGTTTTCTAAATTGGATTTCACCGAATTTTGCATCTGTCGGTGGAACAAATCTTCTGATTGGTATGTATAGCTGTCCTGGTGTTTTGATAAACCGTTAGCTCTATTTTTCTGACCAGTTTGCAAATCTGGAAAAAATATAATCTCGCCGCTAGAATTCTTGATAATAAGTTTACAAATGTCTTTTAAATCAGATTTCACTGAGTCGTGCATTGTTTAGTTATATGTGTGTCGTGATACAAAACTCAACCTTCTCACTACAATAGTAATAATCGAATGTAGCGTTAAATTACTGCAAACAATTATTTATAAGTTATTCACCTTCCCTGCTAAAGGAGTTAGTTACATAACGGTAAACGGTAGGTTTGCAGGGATCGACCCAATTGCAACCAATAGGTTAAAAAAAAAGTGGAGTAGCGCCTAATCCACACACTGAAAAATATATTATGTTATTGGGCATTCTAGACCACTTCCGTTTTCATTCGTAACCAAACTAGTAAAAAATAGTGGAGTAGCGCCGAATACGAACACACTGAAAATTGTATTATTGGGCATGCTACTCCACCGAGAGTGACGAGGTGAACGGAGTGAGCCGATGGAACGGTAGGTGGGGTAGAATGTATTATGATGGACGCAATCGAAGGCCAAACAAGTCACAGAAAATGTCAAGAGCATGTGGTTATGGTTATACGTGATGGAGCAGACACCCGCGGGATATAGATGGTGTTGCAGTCGACGGACCACGAATCACAGTACCTGCCTGACATTACCTACTCCCACTTCACACGCCACATTGTATGACAGACCTCCGAGTGTATTCGGTAACTCTCACCGTGAAACTTCTGTAAAATGAGCTGTCAACAGTGTCGATAAGAATTGTTGGTCGCTGTGATTAACTCAAGACAATGTTTAAGTTCTTTGTCCAGTATTAGCTTACCTACTGACAGGTTATAATAAGAGTTCATATAATTGTTTATTTTATTTGACAGTAGAAGTCAATTTATGTTTAATTTTTATTTTCGTTTATTATTGACATTGAGTTAGTTGTATTGCAATATGTGGTTGGCTAGCGACCTCGATAATTGATTATATTATTTTTACTGGAGCAACCGGCAGCAAGTTCGTCATACTCCCTTAGATGTCACTGCTTGCGGTAGCGTCAGGGGTCGGCTTGCCTCCTTCCCTCAAATATGGCGAGGTAATGATTGATTTTTGCGTTATGCTCGTGAACGGGTGCAGCTTGTGGTGACTGGTCGTCTTGCTGACCATGGTTTTGTTTTGTTATTAGTAATTAACTGTTTATTTATTTTACTTCGATGGTCCTAGTTTACCATTTGTGACTGAGTTACGGCTATAGCTATATGTAAGCGGGCACGCCCTTTATGCCTGGAGGCTTTTATTTAGGTATTAAGTTCTGTCTACGTTTTTACTTCTGCTATACTCAAGTATAGTTTTCGGTGTTTTTCTTTTTTTTTTTTTTTTTGTTTGTTGGTATAGTGGTGTACTAGCTGACATATGGCTAATAATTTAATGTTTTGTGTTGGGCGTTGTGTAAATTATTTTGCATACTATTGTATAGAATCTTTTTTTTTTTAACTGAACATACAGTTGTGCTGCTGGGGAGTTTGTTGCGCCGCTTCTTCTTCTCAGCTAAAGTATACTAGGAAGTAGTGAAGGGCGGGCGTTTTGGGGGACTGTCTTATTTAATTTTGACGTTCGAAAAGTCCTGATTCTCAGCCTAATTTGAATAAATGACTTTTGATTTTGTCAATCCCTTGCATCAGGTGGAATGACAGCTCACTTCAGACCGGCTGTTGCAGGTGTATGTTCTCCGATCTCAAATAACTTCACAGATGGTAAAGTTATTTGAGATCAGTACTCGGAAATGGTCAAGCTGATAAATGTTTACTTCCAGATTTCGCAAGTGACGAGTTTAACTTCAGTTGAACACAAAAGAGGACGAGCCTATATCGCCAGTCATCGGGCAGTCTTGGGTTCCTGTTTCAGGCTACGCTCATGGTATCACGGTTGTCTTTCAGCCTACCATAACCTGGAATCTAAAATAGTTGTAAAAGCAAATTATAGACAAAAACATGTTTTTCATTCATAGCTAAGAGTAAGCTGTGGTCTTGGCCCAAAAAATCAGCTTAAACATTATCATCAACAGTATATGGTTGTCATTATAATATACAGCGGTCACTTGAGCTCTGATCAGCATTATCCTGTACCATAACGTCCATAATCAGCTTTACGCGCATTCCCCACATAATATATTGTTTCGTTTAAAGTCTGACATATACACTGTACCTATACATGGTGTCCGGTAAATAATGGATAACCTTAAAATGGGTCATGGCCATTAGTTGTACACTAATGGCCATTCAGAAAAAAAAAGAAATAGTACCAAAGATATGATTTTTTTTCGGTGTTTTTTGTTACATTATTTTACATTTTTGTACTCCGCCATAACAAATTAAAGAATTCTATCAGTTTTTTATTGTTATAGTAATTTGTGTTAACTGAGCTGATACATAAGCAATAAATAGTATGACTACTATTACAGGTTTTTTTTTAACAATTTAAATGTTTCTTCTGGGGATAAAATTGTGAAAAATTGCACGTACATGGGTTTTAAAATATTGTTATTGCAATAAGTTAGCCAGTAGGCTCGCGTATTTGCGACCTACATTTGGCAGTGCATTGACACTGACATATTGCATTATTCTATGCATTTTATGTACATTACATTTAGTATTCAATTAGACGTGGTTTGAGTCGGACAACTTGCATTTTTATTTAGATTCATCCCGCTGAGCATTCACTGACATTTTCTGCATTTAAGTTTAAATTTGACATTCTGCATTACATTGACATTTTAGATTTGCATTGGCATTACTTATGTTAGGGATACACCCTACATAATATAGTTCTTTGGTCCTTCGTAACTATTGCAAGTACCATACAGTCCGATACATCGGTCGATACGTAGTCGCGCGGGATCTGTGTCGTATCGTGTCATACCGTGCCACGTGTGTTGCCGTGCAGGAGCATTCGGGGAGGTAGCAGCCGTCCAGGTTCCAGAGCGTCACATTGCATTGCAGTTGCATACAGGGAGAGTTTCTGAATTTCAAGTAAGATCGTGCATTATTTATCTTACAGCTTTACAATGGAGGGTTTAATCGTGCGTCAAGCTGAGATCCTCGAGGAAGTGAAGATAATCCATACTAATTTTAAGAAAGATTCAGCGAACAGGAAGACCGCCGATTACATTCGTAACAGGCATGAGAGGTTGAATAGGCTATGGGCGGAATTTGAAGAGAAGAACCGGGAGCTGAGTGCAGTAGAAGAGAAAGATCATCAATATTTCACCGGTATCATTTATGAGGTCATTAAAAGCTGGTACCATGAAACGCGTCAGGAGATTGCAGCGTTCGAGATGAAGACTCTTGTACGTCTTTACTGCAGATTGTGAGAAGATGTATCGCATGATCCTTGTCCATGAAGAAGATCAACACTTGCAAAAGATCATGTGGAGGGAATCCAACCAAGGTTCCTTAAAGGAGTTCCAGTTATGCACAGTGACTTATGGCACCACGGCAGCACCATTTCTAGCTCTTCGAACGCTGAAACAGCTTGCAGACGATGATGCACAGAAATATCCGTTAGCAGCGGATGTCATCGCTAACGAAATGTACGTTGATGACTTCCTAAGTGGGAGCAACTCCATCGAACGAGCACAAGAAAATCAAAAACAACTCATCGACATGCTGAGTGGAGCTGGCCTTACACTACGGAAGTGGTCAAGCAACGACCAGACCTTGATTGAAAGCTTATCTTCTTCAGATCTTAACCAAACGACAATGCATTTTACAAACGATGGAATGACAAAAGCCCTGGGAGTCCAGTGGAATCCTACGACTGACACAGTTTACAAACAAAATACAAGTTGACAATAATAACCAATTGACAAAACGAAAGCTGCTATCAGAAATCTCGAAAATGTTCGACCCACTGGGCTGTGTCAGCCAGCCCAGTGGGTCGAACATTTTCGAGATGACAGTAAAAGCAAAACTGCTATTCCAAAGCGTCTGACTAGCGGGATGCGAGTGGGATGAAACCTTACCTGACAGCGTGCAAGAAGAATGGAAGCAGTTTACTAGCGACTTACACAACATAACTGAATATCAAATACCAAGGTGGCTCGGAGATATTACGAAACCATTCCAAGTACATGGGTTCTGCGAAGGCCTACGCATGCGCTATATACCTGCTGACAACAAATGACAAAACCAAGCTTGTGAGTAGACTTATCGCTGCAAAATCGAGGCTATCGCCAATCAACAAAATATTGACACTACCTCGACTCGAATTATGTGTGGCGCTACTACTTTCACGGCTCATGGAAAAGGTCCTGACAGCCTTTAAATGGGACAATGTGCACAAAAATACATACGCCTGGACGGACTTTATGATTGTATTAGACTGGCTGCATGGTGACGTCTCAAAATGGAAGTCGATCGTCAGCAACAGAGTACAGCAAATGCAAGACGTAATTTCAAAACAGCACTCAAGTCCGAGGAAAATGCTGCAGATTGTGCATCACGCGGAATCAGTTGTTCCCAATTATTGCAACATCCTTTGTGGTGGCAAGGTCCCTTCTGGATGAAAAATTACAGCGAAGATACTTTTGATAAAATTGCAGTTACACCGACAACATGCGAATCAAAACAAAAACAAATGCAAACGCATGTTGTGAAATGTGAACCGTCTTCAATAGTAAATGAGTTATTGGACAGACACAGCGATGCAACTTGCAAGGCGACTCATTCACACATATATGAAACATACAAGTGATATTTTAATCAATGAACCATATGCGATGATCATGCCCATGATCTCTCCACTCAACAATATAATCAACACCTCGATTAAGTTAAGAACAAAATTCCGGAACTGTATCAATACCTGCTTACCTGCTACGCAGAACCTTCAAAATTAATTTATCGTTCCCATGAACTTTCTTCGGAGGTCGGCTGTCAGCAGGGCGATCCCCTCGGGCCAGCAATTTTTAGCTTGGCTATAAATCCGATTATTCAAAATTTAAAATCGAAATTTAAGATTTGGTATTTGGATGACGGAACCCTAGGAGGCGATGTGGACACTGTTATCTGACTTATCAGATATTAAAACAAATTTCTTTTTTTTTTTAATATTGGTTTAGAATTAAATTTTAGCAAATGTGAACTCTTTATTCAAAAAACTTCGATAATTTAAAACCAAATTAAATTTTCTGGCACCCAATATAAAAATAGTAGACAGAAAGTCACTTTGCCTCCTGGGTTCTCCCATCTTTGAAGAATCTTTTCCTGATTATTTTACTAACAGTATTTCTTTCACTATACTTTTAATTTTCTGCTAAACACAAGTCTGGTGTAGTGTAAATCCACAAATAATTGTTTTTCGGTCCTCCACGAAATGAAATACAAACAATAATAAACATCGAAAAAACACTTCAAAAGTGCTGTATCATAGTGACTATCCTACGAGTGCACGGAATCCTAGCGGCTGTGACAAGTGACATAACGGCTATAGTCCTGCGTACGCTCAATATTCGCTGCGCTGTCAGTGCTACCAACCTTCCAACGACGAAGCAGGCGCCGCGTTCCAGCGACGAATATAGTGCGACCGGGTGCATTGCTGGTGAACGCGACTAGTGGCGCCACCCCAACCATTTAATTATCTGGATGAACTATGATGATGAACTGAAGCTGTATCTCTTCGAGTATTTCCTCGAGTGACTGCATCCAGGCAAACAATGTCATTGAAGACTGGTTCGAAGAATACCAACAGTGGCCGGAAGATGGCAGCACTTGTAGTATGCTACAAATGCAAAAAACATGTAGATATAAAATCCACTGCATTATGTTTGGTCTGTAACAATAGATATGAACCAGATTGTATTGGATATCCTGAACAAACATACAGGATGCTGGATCAAGAATTAAAAAAAAGGTGGAAATGTGTAACTTGTATTAAAAACAAAGATACAATTATCTGCAATCCATCGAACATAACACTGAGAAATAAAAAAAGACAGCTAAAACACCACCACCGGAACAGACTAATGTAGCAAAAAAACACCAGCAAAAATGTCAAAAAGTTTGGATGGAACATCATCGGAGCTGCTTTCAGACTTAGTATCTATGTCAGAAATGAAAGATACTATATGCAATATCAATACAATACAATTATCCGTTAAACACGATTTCACGCAGTTCGAGCTTGATAAAACGTTACTGGAAAACAACGATCTTCAAAAACAGGTAAATAAGTTAACTGCAGAGATTAACATGTTAAAAACCATATGTATCTCTTCATAGTGTCTTCATTATCAGACACTATTTCTCGTAGCAGTATTAAAAAGAAGAGGCACTCCTTACCATACTGCACACCATCCACCCCTTCTTCACCTATCTATTCTTCAAATGTTAATCGTCTTTACGAAGATAAATCAATATCCCTGGGAAAAATGATTGAAGATCTACAGCAGCAGTTGAATAGCGCTAACCTTGCAATTTCAGCTCTAACAAAAAAACAGGAGACCCTGTCGCAGTCGCAATTACAAAATATAAGCGTGGCGTCGAAGCTGACAATGACTCCTACAGTCAATACCTGCACCTATTCTATTCCAAAACGAAAACCCAAACGCAGACCCGAAAGGAGAATATTTATATTCGGTACCCAACAATGTGTCGGCTTGGCTTCAGCCTTATTGCAGTCAAAAACTAACACCAAGTACCAAAAATACGGAATCTTTGCGGAAACGAAGCCAAATGCGAAATGTCATGACATAATTCAGAACTGCATAATAACAATAAAATGCATCCTAATGATAAACTAGTGATATGTGTGGGGGAAAATGATTATAATTTACGGCAAGTTCTGTCATCATTGGAAATTTTATTGGACTCTTTTACCAACAATAGGATAATTGTACTAAATGTTAGTAATAGTCACTTCTTAAATGTCTCAAAATTGAATTTTGGCATAGAAAATTTATGTAAAAAGTTTAAAAAATGTCATTATCTTTATAGTGGATATTTTAAATTATCAGAGGTTTGTAAGTCTATACGACGGGTATATATGACGGGCGGGCATTTTTGGGGGACTGTCTTATGTAACTTTGACGTTCGAAAAGTGCTGATTTTCAGCCTAGTTTGAATAAATGACTTTTGATTTTGATTTCTTGATTTATAAATTATGTAATAGATTGTAACGACTATGACGAAAACTACTTGTGCCCAAGGAATATTAGGAAATTTGTAATGCGTAATCAACCAAGCAGCAATATAGCCATTAGTAAGAATAGGCTTAAAAAGGGAACGATTCCCTTCTATTTTAATATACAAAATTGTGATAAAAATAAACAAACTGTAAACCCAGCTGTATCTATCGGGAATGTAAGCAAAGGCACAATACCTTTTTACTTCCCTGAATTAAAAAAAAAAGGTGATTCCTTTTTTTCGAGCCTAAAGCCCATATGTTCAATATTCTGCATCAAATATCGCTAGTATTCTACCAAAGCGGGAACTATTAGAATTAAACAATTCAGGAGTTACGAGTGGCACAAAAAGAGCCTGACGTAATTTGCCTGTCGGAAACTTTTATAAAGAAAGGCTATGAGAGCTATATCAAAATATGTAACTATCAATTAGCTTCAATTTTTTGTAGAGACAAGCAAAGAGGAGGAACCTGTATCTTAGTAAAAAATGGTATTCCTTTCAAAGATTTACCATATATAAAAAATTATGCTACTCAAAACACATTTGAAGCTTTTGGCATAGAGCTTGAGTGTTATAAATTGCTAGTTATCTGCGTCTACAGAACTCCAAACTCAGATCCTACACAGTTCTTATGTAAATTAAATAATCTTTTGAAGTACCTAACTAATAAACACAAATCCAAATTGCGTATAGTAATAACCGGTGACTTGAATATAAATACATTGCAAAAAGGTAATGTTACCAATCAACTACAAGACATAGCCTACAACTATAACTTGAAAATTCACATTGATGTGCCTACGCGCAAGTCATCATGCATGGACCATATTCTAAGCAATATTCCAATTGCTACCACTTCAGTTATGCCTCACTATCTCTCTGACCATGACAGCCCAAATGTTGAGTTTTCCTATAAATAAAAAGATAGAAAAATGCTCATCTTACTACTTAAACAAAAGAGATTATAGTTTGGACAATATTCGTAAGTTCAAGGAATGTTTAAATTATTTATCTTGGTCACACATATACATCGAAAATGATGCAAATATATTTAGTGAGTTTCATGAAATGCTATGCTTATTCTACAATCTTTGCTTCCCAAAAGTAAGAGTAAAAATAAATAACAATAATAAAAATAAACAAAATTGGATAAGTAAAGGCTTAAAGTGGAGTTGGAGTGTGCGTGAATAACATCAGCTACGCAGATGATATGGTGCTGCTGAGCCCGTCGATTGGTGCCTTACAAAAGCTCCTCAACATATGTGAGTCCTACGCGGTGGCTCATGGGCTCAAATACAACGCGAAAAAGAGTGAAGTAATGATTTTCAGGCCGGACAACAGGCGATACTCATTCGTTCCGAATTTCACTCTAAGTGGTACAGTTCGTGAGGTGGCAAGTCGTGAGGTTTAAGTATTTGGGCCACTGGGTCACCGAGGACCTTAAGGATAGTGTGGATATCGAAAGGGAGCGCAGAGCGCTGTCTGTCCGATGCAACATGTTGGCCCGCAGGTTTTCACGGTGTACGGGGACTGTCAAAGTTGCGCTTTTTAAAGCGTACTGTCAGTCCTTTTACACCTGCAGCCTGTGGGTTGACTATACACAGCGGGCATATGGCGATCTGCGCGTCCAATACAATAACGCGTTCCGGGTGCTGGTGGGGCTGCCGCGCTACTGCAGCGCCTCCGCGATGTTCGCGGCGGCTGACACGGACAGTTTTGCGGCCATCATGCGCAAGCGGTGCGCATCTATCATGCGCCGCACGCGCGACAGCCCCAACACCATCCTGCGCGCGCTAGCGGACCGGTGGGATTCTCCGATGCTGGCTCGCTGGATACGGTTGCACGCAGTCATTTAGTGATTTGGCACCATCATCGGGAAGTCCACCCGGACCGATCCCGTGTTTGTTTTTGTTATATTATTACTAACATTAGTTTTGTAAGCTCGCAATTTTACTAACAAATATGGATGCAATCTTATGATGAATCTGAAATAAATGATTATTATTATTATTATTATTATTAAAGATATCTTGTCAAAAAAAACGTGCACTAAGATATAAATACTATAAGAATAAAAATGCAAATAACAAAATTAATTATATGACATATTCCAATATTCTAAAAAAATGTATAATAAATTCAAAAAAATATGCAAACATTAAATATATCAACAAGAACGAAAACAAATGTAGGGCCACGTGGGCAGTAATTAAAAATGAAATGCACGATACAAATTGCATAGGAAACATGGAGAAAAACACAGTTAACAACACAACATTAACAAATCCTATTGATATTGCCACTGCCTTTAATGATAATTATATTAACTTACCACATACGAGAACTCAGAAAAGCATAAAACCTCATATTAGTGCATCTGTTAACTCGATGTTTTTAAAACCTATGGAGGAAGGTGAGGTTAGACGAGAGATAATGGCTAGTTCAAATTCTGTGGGCTATGATGAAATCAACACCAAAATTATCAAAGAGTGTACCAATCAATTAAATGCTGTTCTGACACATTTAATTAATATATCATTTGCATCGGGAGCTTTTCCTGATGCCCTGAAATAATCAATAGTCAAGCCTTTATATAAAAAAGGAGAAAAATCTGACATTAATAACTATCGTCCTATAACGTTAATACCTATATTGTCCAAAATATATGAAAAGTGTCTGTATAGAAGACTAATTGACTACTGCAATAAATTTCATATAATTAGCAAGGAACAATATGGCTTTCAGAAAAACAAGTCCACTACATTGGCAGTATTCTCTCTTGTGAAGGCTATAGTTACTAACATCAATAAAAAAAAATCTGACCACTGGGCTATTTTTTTATGTCTCAAAAGCTTTCGATTAAGTTTCCCACAATCTGTTGCTCGAAAAACTTGAATTAGTCGGTATCAGGGGTCCTACACTTCAGTGGATAAAATCATATCTTAGTAACAGACAACAACGAGTCATTATTGATAAAATTGATGAAAATCATGTTAAGGTGCCTTTTTCATCAAAATACAAGCATAATACATGTGGTGTACCACAGGGAAGTGTACTGGGGCCTATCCTGTTCTTGCTGTACATAAATGATATTATTAATATAACTAACCACCGATGTATATGTATTGTTTGCTGTTGACATTACTATTATTATAGCGACAGAAAAATATAATAATTTTATAAATAATCATGAGACCGACATTAATAATACTATAAATAAATAAATTAATTAATACAATGGCTTGACATAAATAATTTCAAAATAAATCTTAATAAATCCGTATATATTAATTTCAACAAATGTAATAATCCTAAATATAATATTAGACTAAACGTATCAAAAATTAAAGAAGTAGCACAAACGAAGTTTCTAGGCGTAATTATTGATGAGAATTTGAACTGGAAAGAGCATGTAGATAATGCTTCAAAGAGAATAAATACATTTGTATATGCTCTTAAGCAAATTAAAAATATAACAAATCTAAAAACAGCTCTTGTGACCTATCATGCATATGTAGAATCGGTACTACGCTACGGGCTTATAATATGGGGAAATAGCACAGATATAAACCGAGCATTTGTTGCTCAAAAAAAGTGCATTAGGGCAATTCACGGGATGCACCCGGAGGACTCATGTCAACCTATATTTAAAAAACTACGTTTGTTACCTCTGCCGTCCCTCTATATATTTGAAATATGCATGTTCGTTAATAAAAATAAAGCTTTGTTTATATCAGCTAATGATATTAATCCACGGAGCCAGCATGATCCACAGAGACTCGTTCTGCATGATCTTCCCAAATTTGCTAAATTGCCGGGTAAAGAATTTCCAGACAACCCAAAATCTCAAAGGAGCTGGGACGATATTTATAGCGATTTAACATAAAAATCGATTCTGAGCCGCAGTTCATGTCCGGATCTGACCTCGCTTCGTCTAACGACTGGTCTGCGGCTTGGGGTCACGGTATACACTCCACACACATACCCTTGTGGCACGGACGTGGACCGAGTGGGTCACCACGGACTTTGTTGTCAAAAAAATGCAGGCCGCTTTTCAAGACATGTGACACTTAATGACATAATCCACCGGTCTCTTGCCAGCATCAATGTGCCTGTTCTTCTTGAGCTGACTGGCATTGTCAGAGATGATGACAAAAGACCTGATGGTGTGTCTTTGGTCCCGTGGAGTTTGGGATGGATGTTTGTGTGGGACGCTACCTGTGTAGACACACTGGTACCGTCCCACCTCCAACGGACTACTTCTGAAGCGGGTGCAGCGGCAGAAAATGCCGAAAATCTGAAAGTTATTAAATATGGAGGCCTTGGCAGAGAGTACAACTTTGTGCCCTTTGGCGTCGAGACCCTCGGTCCGTGGGGTCCCAGTGCGCATAAGTTATTTGCGGAAATCGCGAAACGTCTAGTTGATGTAACTGGTGACCGAAATGCGGCGGCTTTCTCGCGCAACGCATCAGCATTAAAATTCAGCGAGGAAATGCTGCCAGCATCATTTGTACAATGCCCCGAGGGCCTTTTTTAGGCTTAACTTAGTTTTAATTGAATTTAGTTAATTTTAATAATCATCTTGTAATTTGGTTATGTAAATATATAAATTGCTATACCTCGATTCGTAACTCATCGTTGCATATTGAAACGCACGAAAAGACGTTCAAGAAGATTGACACACAACTACGCTCTATAGAAGAACAGTCTAAGCTGGACACCTTATCCTCTCACGACGTTCACCACTACATTGCAATCTATGTGGTTGTTGCGATCAGCATTGCACTGTTTGTAACATCGGTGTACTTTTGGCAAAAGATGGCAACCCAAAGACAGGGGGAGAGTCTGCAAGACGCCAGAAGCAGAAGCAGACGAGAAGAAGATCACGAAATAGAGGCCAGGAATAGCAAGATCGACAAACGGGACTCAAAAGTGAACAAAGCGTCGTGTGTTAACCCTGCCTCGAGTGAAGTGAAATTTGACACCGAAAAACATAGCGATGTGTGCTGATTTATTATTATGGTGACATTCTATTTATAAGCTTTAGTTTTTTTTTTTATTGAATACTACATTATATATCCTTTATTTACATTAATTTATATTTAAATTCTTCCCCCCCCCCCCCCCCCCCGATCCGGATAATCACTCCCTCACCATTACAGGTCGACAGTTGATCACAGCCGTTTCTTCCTTCCGGAGCGGCTCCGCTGGCGGCCTCGACGGTCTGAGTCCCCAGCACCTTAAGGATCTTATATCTTCAGGCGCCGGGGAAGCTGGTGAGTTGCTCTTGAAGGAACTTACGGCTCTGATTAATCTTATGCTCTCCGGCAGGGTGAATGAAGCCATCATCGACGTTCTTTACGGGGCCAATCTATGCGCCTTGCGCAAGAGAGATGGCGGCATTCGCCCTATCGCCGTGGGAACTACCTATCGTCGTTTGGCAGCCAAAATCTGTTGTAAATTTTATGGTGAGGTGGTTTCGGAAAAATTTCAGCCCCTTGCAGCTAGGTTATGGCTCCAAAGGTGGCTGTGAGGCTGCCGTACACGCCTTGTCGACCTACCTAAATTCTGGAAAAGGAGAGGTCATCCTGAAGGTTGACATAAAGAATGCCTTCAATTCTGTTAATAGGGACACCCTGCTGGCAGAAATTAGAAACGAAATACCCCAAATTTGTAGCTTCCTTTGGCAATGTTACAGACACTCATTTAAATTACTGTACCGGGACAAACTTTTGGAATCTGCTATTGGCTGTCAACAAGGTGACCCTCTCGGGCAAGTGATTTTTAGTTTAGCCATACACCCCATTATTCGGCAACTAAATTCAAAATTGAATGTTTGGTATCTTGATGATGGAACTTTGGGAGGCGATGTAGAATCTGTTTTAAATGACCTACATATCCTAAAAAATGAACTTCATTACATAGGCCTTGATCTCAACCTTTCGAAATGTGAACTATACTTAGCGGACAGTACTGACAGACAACTGACACTTCCCAAATTTAACGCAATAGCCCCAGAAATCAAAATTATAGAAAAAAGCTCTCTTCGTCTTCTGGGGTCTCCAATCTTTGAGAATTCCTTTCCCGTTTTTATTGAGGAAAAAATACAAAATTTCAACGACGTTTCGGAAAGATTGTTCCAAATTAATATGCATTCGGCCATCACATTAATTCGCTACTGCTGTTTCGGCCCTAAAATAACATATTTCCTTCGCGCTTCCCATTTATGGAAGCACACTCACCTTTTAGACAAAATTGACCAAATTAACCGCCACACATTAACTTCAGTTTTAAATGTGGCCATGGACGACCGAGCTTGGGCACAAGCTACTCTTCCCAATCGTATGGGAGGCCTAGGCGTCCGCAAAATTTCTAGTATTAGTTTACCGGCTTTCATATCCTCGGTCCACAGTACTGAGAAATTAATCAGGAAAATCCTAGCTTCTATACTGATTAATTTTGATGTACCGTATTTCACCGTGGCTATGCCTGGAGACTCGCTTGCCCGAACTCAGACCTACCTGACAATCCATCTTCCCAGAGACGGTGGGACGAGCCGCTCTGCAGATTAGTACAGAACGATTTACTTAACACCTCTACTACTACTGCGGAGCGTGCGCGCCTGCTGGCTCTGTGGCTTCATGCACTACCGTCGTCGAACATTGGTACTCTGTTCGACGACACTACTTTCCACCTCGCTGCTTCCCTAAGACTAGGAGCTCAATGTTGTTCTCCTCATCGCTGTCACTGTGGCGAAGTTGTCAACAGTCTCGGACACCACGGCCTGTCTTGCAGCCGAAGTGCGGGTCGCTTAGCGTGGCACGCGAACATTAATGACATCATCCGACGAGCTCTTGTCACCGTCGGCGTTCCAGCTGTATTAGAAACCAATGGCCTGGCACGCGACGATGGCAAGAGACCAGACGGCATGTCATTATTTCCATGGAAGGTGGGTAGGCCTTTAGTGTGGGATGCAACGTGTGTCGATACTCTTGCGCCATCCCATCTTCCTGGCATGGCGTGCTATGCTAGCGCTGCTGCTGCGGCTGCAGAGAACCTCAAGCGGCGTAAGTATAATAACCTAGTTGGTAATTATATTTTCGAGCCGTTTGGGGTTGAAACCCTCGGGCCGTGGGATCCGAGTGCTCATGGCCTTTTTAAGGAAATCTCCAGACGGCTGGTTGACACTTCCCGTGACCCAAGGGCTGGGTTTTACCTTGGCCAGAGGCTAAGCATTGCCATAAAACGTGGCAATGCCGCCAGTCTCTTGTGTATATTACCAGTCGACAGCGATGTGGATGAATTTTTCGACGCCCTATTTTAGTTTGTTTGTGTAGTGTATAGTTTTAGTTATTTGTATTAATTAATTGGATATATTTGTTTTTTTTTAAGTACCTGTATTTAAGCTTTAGTTAGATTTCTGCATATTAGTCGTAGATCAATCATATTTACATTAGAGTCCTAAATTTTTACATTTTTTACATTGTGTTTTAAACTCTCATGTTATTATTTTTTACATATTTTGAAACTGTTTTATATAGTTATTCTTTTCTTTATTGTGGCAATATGTACGGTGCACGTACATGGGTTTTAAAATATTGTTATTGCAATAAGTTAGCCAGTAGGCTCGCGTATTTGCGACCTACATTTGGCAGTGCATTGACACTGACATATTGCATTATTCTATGCATTTTATGTATATTACATGTATATTACATTTAGTGTTCATTTAGACGTGGTTTGAGTCGGACAACTTGCATTTTTATTTAGATTCATCCCATTCACTGACATTTTCTGCATTTAAATTAATTTCGACATTCTGCATTACATTGAGATTTTACATTTGCATTGGCATTACTTATGTTAGGGATGCACCCTACAGCATCCGTAGCATAAAAAAGTATCCAAACACAAGTGACCAATTATTTGAAAATATTATGTATATTCATTATGTGGTATCATGTGGTATTATTCATTATTGCACCTAATGTATTGTGAATTATTGCTTTTTGTGTAGAAACCTTAAAATATAAATATAAATAATGATATTTATTTACATTACATGTACCTGACCATTGAGGTTTAATAAAAACATTAATAGACGTTAGTAATGAACGGTAATAATTGAATAAAGTCTCTTTAAAGCCAGAAATATTTTAACAAATACAAATTGGGTTGGGTGAAGTGAGTCGGTAAGCTCGACGTGCGAGTGTCGTGTCGTGTATCTGCAGATCTATTCTGTAAAAATCTCACCGTGAAAACTTCGGTGAAGTGAGCTGTTAATAGTATCAATCCCTAGCATCAGTAGTGCTATTCTGTAAAAATCTCACCGTGATATCTTAGGTGAAGTGAGCTTGAAGTGAGATGTCAATCTCTAGCGATCCGTAGCATCAAATCAAATCAAACCAAAATATTTTTATTTCACATAAACCTACATGGGCACTTATAAAACGTCAGAAGCTAGGTGCACGGTTCCAATTGGTCGTTTCCTATGGAGAAGAGCCGGCAAGAAACTCCACGGTTACTCTTTTAAAATAATTGGCTTTTTCAAATTACAGTGTTAATAGATATGGGAGGACAGTGTATGCCTGTCGAGAAGTACTTAACAAAAAAAAAAAGAAAAGAAAAGAAAAAGGTCTACAAAAGATCTAGTATATTAAGCCTACAACGTTCTCACATTCACAACGTACACAAGAATCCATGTAAAATAATATTAAAATAATAAAAATAAAAACCTATTTATACCAAATGACATGTTTACCATTACAACAAGTCTGAAATCAAAATTGTAGGTATATAATGTCGAATAATGAAAATATAATGTCAAAAAAGTATGTCTTAAAAATAATAATAATAATAAACATCATAATTTGGGAGCAGTTAATAGACATTTACATAGTTATGCCGTTTCTGATGTACCAGGGAAGCCACATACATAACATACATACATAATCAGCCTATAATGATCCCACTGCTGAGACACAGACCTCCTCTCTGTGAGAGAGAGTGGGCCGTAATCCACCACGCGGGTGCAGTGCGGGTTGGTAGATGTCACATGTCTTCGAATTTTTGGTTCTAGGACATTCCGGTTTCCTCACGATGTTTTCCTTCAGCGTTTTGAGAGGTTTTGGGAAGCCACATGTGCAGAAGGAATTATTGCCAAAGATAAGAACACGTTTGATGTTGGTTTTGAACTTTCCATCGCTAAGTTCTGTAACTGACTTTGGCAACTTGTTATAAAAGCGGATTCTGTTGATAACAAAAGATTTGCTTGTTTTTGTTAATCTAAATTTGGGTATCACAATTTCATGTTTACTACGTGTATTTATATTATGGAAATCACTTCTTGTTTTGAAAAGACATAAGTTTTTGCGAACATACAAAATACTTTCTAAGATATAAAGAGAAGGCAGAGTTAGTACATTAATTTCGTTGAATTTGTTTCTAAGGGACTCAGAATGGGTCATCGCCCATTCTATAGACTGCGCGGATTGCCCTCTTTTGTAAGATAAAAATTGAATCTACATCAGCTGCCGATCCCCACAGCAAAACGCCATAAGACATAATACTGTGGAAATAAACAAAGTATACTAACCTAGCTGTGGCTATACCTATCAACTGTCTAATTTTTCTTACTGCATATGCAGCTGAACTGAATCTACTTGAAAGAGCTCTAATGGGGCTCCCCATTGCAATTTTCAATTTAGAGTAATTCCTAGAAATATAGTTTCCGTAGTAGCATCTAGTCTCTTGCCATCAAGTTTTAAATTTAGAGCCACTTGGGGTACATTTGGTAGTGAGAACTCAAGACATTTTGTTTTGTTTGCATTAAGTAAGAGATTATTAGCTGCGAACCATTTCGAAAGAACATCCAGACTATCGTTGACGTGTAAGACATCCGGATCTTTTCTATCTATTTTAAAAATAAGAGAATTGTCTTCAGCGTATAGAATTATATCCGATAAGTTTGCATCATGTGAGGAAGATCATTAATATAAACTACAAATAGGAAAGGACCAAGAATTGAACCTTGGGGCACGCCCATCTTTACTAAAGACCCCGAGGACGTCGCCCCGTTAACGTTTACTATTTGCTGCCTGTTTGATAGATAGAACAAAATAAGATCAACAGCTTGTCCACGAATTCCGTAGTGGTGTAATTTACAGGTCAGTGTATTGTGGTCAAAGCAGTCAAACGCTTTTGAGAGGTCACAGAAAATGCCAATGGCATCCTGGGATTTCTCCCAGGATTACAAAATGTGACTGATGAGTTTTACTCCTGCGTCAGTCGTGGACTGACCGATAAAATCCCATTAGAATTAAAATGTGACAGCATCTGGTCTAGCATGATTTTTTCGTATATTTTACTCAATGCTGGTAGTATCAGGTGGAATGCCAGCTCACTTAAATCTCACTTCACCTAAAATTTCACAGTGAGATTCTTACCGAATAAACCGGCTGGTGGAATGACAGCTCACTTCACCTAAGTTTTCACAGTGAGATTCTTACAGAATAAACCGGCTGGTGGAATGACAGCTCACTTCACCTAAGTTTTCACAGTGAGATTCTTACAGAATAAACTGGCTGGTGGAATGACAGCTCACTTCACCTAAGTTTCCACAGTGAGATTCTTACAGAATATACCGGCTTAACACTTTACTTGATTCTCGTTGGCATAGCAACAACACTTCACTTAGCCTAGCCGCCCGCCACCCGCCGCTCGGTCGGTACGCGCGCGACACGAGTGTCTGTTGTAACTGTTGAATTTTGAATGAATATAATGTTAAGTATTGATGACGATGATTTTATGAAAATTCTTTTATTGTTGACTACCTAAAATAAAATATTAGATAGGTTTTTATTAAATAATCCGCACGACTTTTTATTAAAATTGCTTGTGTACACACACATGGTTTAGATAGGTTCCCACATACATAGTTTGTGTAGGGATAATATCTATGGTCCGTCAGCCAGGCACACTTTTAGCACTCGATCACTTGACACACTCAGTTATCTCTTCTTATTTAAAAGATTTGGGTTAATAACAACGCTGAATAACGTCGCACAGTCTTTAACACTATCGCTTCTTCAAAACTCAATTATTTTATTTAATCAGTTATCAAATGGTTCATAATAACAAACTACATATATACTCGTACAAGCTTTGAAATAATTTATAAAATAATCAATAGAATTAGCATATAAATATTTTTTAAATCTCGGTTATGATTGTAAATGTAATCCTTGTAATCTCTAGTATCAGTTGGAATGACACTGACAGTTCACTCCACCCTCACTTCATCTAAGTGTGACTGTTCCTAAATTACCCTAGGCTGATAAAATTTTCGTTTTTCCTAATTCTGTTAATATGACTGTTTAGGTCGGTTCCTCGTTTTGAGGAAAAGTCTCACCCCGCCGCCGTGCGACTCTGTAGAGCTCGTCTCCAGACTGGTCACTCTCCCACCGACAGAGATTAAATGAATTCCAAACATGAAGAAGTCCAACGCCTTGTCCCATTAATAGAACAAGGAAAGGATTGAAATAAATAGTAAATAAGATTTAGGAATTCATAGTTATGAAATTGGATGTGGTTTTAGAAAGACAATAAATAATAGAGGGATGTAAGTATATTATTATATAGATTTGTGAGTAACTCTTACGCTAGCGTAAGAGGTATTTGGTCAGGCATTACTCACACGATACTTTACATCTGTACTTGGAGTACTCAGAGCAACACTTTTTTTTCAGGCTTTTCAGCGGCATTACATCGGCATCATGCTCTTTTGGAGACATGGTCCCTAGCAGTTCTTTCGAACTGATAAACGAGACGAAGCGGCTTTCCCTGCAGCAACCGTGTGGACCGTCCTTGTCTAACAACGGGGCGTCTAGTTCCAGCGGCATTTCGTCGGCATCATGCTCTTAAGGAGACATGGTCCCTATCAGTCCTTGGACTGGATATGAGATAGATGTGGTTTCCCGAACCCCTGGAAGTTCACCCTTTGCACAACAAGCATATCTGCAAAACACGTGTTCATATCAGTCTAACCGAATTATTGGTTTGTGATAAAGAATACAACATTCAAGAATTACTAGATAATAAGAGTTGAGAATCGAAACTCAAGAATTATTAATTAATAGAGCTGTGGATCAACTCTCTTAAAGATATATAGACAGCGTCAAAGCGCCCACCCATCATCACTTCCTAGTGTTTGAGCTGGGGAGAAGAAGTGACGCAACAAACTCCCCAGCAACACGTCTCTGTCTGTTTAGTTACTTTAATAATTATACTATCAGACGATAATTAATATTATAATGAAAGACTCTCCCAGTCGTTGCAACAAACTCACACACACACTATATTAAGTACTAAATTAGTCTAATCGGGGCTTTAACCCAACTATAACTCACACTCGCTATCTAGCGACAGCCCACTCGGACATGGCCCTTGGTATTCACCAAGCCTCCTAACTTAACTCGCCTAGACTCCAACGTCTGTATCTTTTCGTAGTCTTAAATCGTCTTGTTGCATTCGTCTTGGATAGTTAGGACAACGAGGCCCTCTCCTGTGGAATATCGGGTACGACTGGGTGCTGCAGGGTGAGCTCCAGCCGGGCGTGGACTTGACGTGATGCGGACGACACGCTGGTCACGGTTCGGGGAAGCTCGTACAGAAGGGCAGCGTTGCTGGCGACGGCTGCGGTCTCACAAGTGGTGAGCCGCATACGGCGCCTAGGCCTGGAGGTAGCCCTCAACAAGTTGGAGGCCATAGTATTTTATGGCCCACGACGGGCGCCTCCGCCCGGATCACACATCGTGTTTGGGGGGGTTCAAATCGCTGTCGAGTCTACCATGAAGTACCTGGGGTTGGTGCTCAACAGCCGGTGGGACTTCGGCCCCCCCTTACGGCGGCTTGCGCCCAAGTTGCTGGGTGCGGCCGTGGCGCTATCAACGCTGTTTCGCAATCTGGGGGCCCGAGCGCCGCTTGTAGGCGGCTCTACGTGGGGATTGTGCGATCGATGGCCCTGTATGGGGCCCCAATCTGGGCGGCTGACCTGACGGCCGGCAGCATCGCTGTCTTGCGGAAGCCGCAGAGAGCGATGGTCGTCAGATTCATTAGGGGATATCGCACGACTTCAACGAAGCGGCTTGTATACTGGCCGGATCCCCGCCCTGGGACCTCGAGGCGAAAGTACTTGCGTCTCTGTATAAGTGGCGCGAGGAAGCGAGGGCGTGAGTCGAGCGGCTGATTCAGCGATATATGGAGTTGCGTCGGTCGCAGCTTCGCGCAGCCCTGGTGGCGGAATGGCGGGACCGCCAGCCTCGTCACTATAGAGGCGGTCCGCCTCGAGCGCTGGCTCGGGAGGAGGCACGGCTCCCTGTCGTTTCGGGTGACGCAGGTGCTCCCGAGGCATGGTTGCTTCGGGAAGTACCTGTGTCGCATAAACAGGGAGCCGGACGCCCAGTGTCACCACTGCGTTGACAGCCGGTAGGACACGGCGCGGCATACGCTGGCAGAGTTTCCCGCTGAGGAGGAGCCGCGCCGTGCCCTCATCTCAGTAGGCAGTGGCAGTAGGATGTAGGTAGTAGGCAGTGGGCAGTGGCCTGTCGCTGCCAGCCGTGGTCGACTTAAGACGACGCTCCACGTCCTCCACAAACTAGGGCCGGAGACTCTGCGTCAGCGGGGGAGCCCATGGGCTTTATCCCGTACCACTTTTTACGGGCGTCCCCACGGGTCCCTGTTCAGAGGCCCAGTGACTCCTCGCGGGCCAATCCCCGCGCCCGTAGGATCTCCGCTTGGAGCTATTATAACGGATGAGCACCTTATTGCATTATAATAGAGTTGCAAACCGCGTGGCCCAAGACACCTATTCGGTGTCAGGGGGGACTGAAGGGTTCGGGAGTGCGGCTCCTATTCGGAAGTCAATGGGGAGTTACCGGTTAAGAACCATTGGAGGCTTCTTTAACGAGTTGCGAACCGCTCGAAGAGATTAAGAGATAGAGAGAAATCCAAGTTTAAGGATTTAGGGGAATCCCAAGTTAAGGATAACCTAAGTTTAAAGAGAAACCCGTTAAGAGTTTAAAGGAAACTGAGCTTGATAAAAACTTTAAGTGAAGTTAAGGAACACAATATTTAACGAGTTGTGTACCGCTCGAGTTTAAGAGTTTACCCTTTAAGGGAAGAGCACGCAAGCCAAGAGTTAAGAAAACTCAAGTCATGAGCTGAGAGAGCTTAAGAGTTAAAAAACTCAAGAGTTAAAAGAAGGGAGTGTTAAGAGAAGAACTCACTCAAGAGTTAAGAGTTAAGAGAACACAAGGGCTTATTTAACGAGTTGTGTATCGCTCGAAGGAGTTTAAGAGAACACAAGGGCTAATTTAACGAGTTTAAGAGAACACAAGGGCTTATTTAACGAGTTGTGTACCTCTCGAAATAGAATGGTTGAAAACAAATAGGTTCAGGAAACCTAGACAGGTTCAATACAAAAAAATTGTGGGATACAAAATTTGCCTAATAGATTAAGTGTTGAAGATCTTAAAACTAACTTAAAATAACAAAATTCCAAATTAAGTTTTAAAATCTTTAATATGCCATTTCCCTCTAGAACCATTAGGGTCCTGTAAAATAAATACGAGGTGTGACTATTTCTCAACAATAGTAAATAAACTTAGAGCTAAAATAAGTACCTGTGTTACTTTGTACGTAGTTTCAAACAGTTCAACACCAGTTGTCAACCTACGTTAAATTCCTTAAAAGTGTGTCTTAAATCGTAATTTGCAGAATTCCGTGTATGAGTAATATGAAAAGCAGTCTGTACTTTATCAAAGAAGGAAGACAATAATCCCATATTAGTGGCGTAAATATCTCTGGGAAGAAACGTTATTTCATCCAGATTAGTACATTGGGTGTATAGTGAACCACATGGTAGCTGGTTTCCAACCAAAAACAAGAAAAGATGGGGAGAAACCTGTATTGACTGAACTGTTCATGGCGTATCTTCTCCCACTATTTGTGCTAGTGCAGTTATTATTGTTCTGTTATATCTTTCTGTGGAGTTAACTTGAGGGCAATATTTAGGTAAATAAGCTATAAACGGGACTTTATATTTATCTAGAAATGTTTGGAATTCATTTCATTGAAATTGGGATCCATTATCCATGATAATACATTGGGGAACACCATGTAACAAGAATACTGAGTTCTCCACATATTAAACTTAATATCTTCACTCCATACCGTCTTTGCTAGTAATTTTCAAAATTCTAAAAATATACTACCTCTAGTATATAGTATTTGGATAACCTTTCGATTAATTAAACTTAATATCTACCCTTTTTACCTTCTGTGTTAATATATTTCAAATTTCTGAAAAATACTACCGCTAGTATAAAACTTTTGGACAACCTATTGATTAACTGGACTTAGTACTTTTCCTCTTTGCCCTCTGAGCTGGAGATCTTCCCCAATACCAACAAAAAATACTACCACTAGTATATAACCTTTCTATTTAACTTAATCATTTTTTTAAGCTTGTTGACCTTCCTGTTGTCGAAATCCCGCGCGACACCGATTCGGAGTCAAACAATAGAAAAATAATTATTTCTCATTAGCAGTCCTTGACCAATTAAGAAGATTGGTAATTTCTACTTGAGCCTTCAACCTTTTAAACCTTAACTTTTATTACCTCTTTCTAACTTTTCTTCTTAAAGTAAACCTATCTACCTTTGTTTATCTTTTGTTAGGAGTACCTTTCTCTTAAGGGGACCCTAGATGATCAATTACTTTTAAATTAAAACTCTAACTTGAATAGTACCCTCAAACTATGTCTATAACTAAGGACTCTTCAATCACCTATAACCTAGTTAAAGAATTGAAAACATTCTCATACAATGGCAATACCTGCCCTAGGACATTCCTACAAAAATTGAAGAAATTAGACTATCTCGAAATATTTCAGAAGAAAAACTCTGTAAACATTATTTCGAGATCTTCTCCGAAGATGCGCTCCACTGGTTCGGATTCCAATATAATCGAAACCATAATTTAACATGGAAAATCATTCATGACTTATTAATCAAAGACTTCGGAGCTTATGACTATGACTACAGACTACTTGATGCTATAAGAAATAGAAATCAATCTATAAAAGCGGTCATCAGTCGTATCACAGGACCGCTTTTATGGATTCTGGCAAAAGTACTAGAAGTTTCTGGTAAGCATTATTCAAATTATTTGTTTGCCTGCCAAGACCAATAAACACGGTTAAGATGAGTACATAGCCTAACTAAATGTAATCTGAAAATAGCCTTATCGTGGCAGCTAAAATGCATAGAGAAAGAAAAAGCAGCATGTGCAGGATATAGGATGTAGAGACTTGTCTTCGAATGTAGCGACTGTCCAGGGCATGCCAAACGTGATTGGGCAATAGATGTGAGCTGTTTCACACTAGTAGGAGAGTCGTACTAGTGTCCTCCGTCCAGGAGTGGACAGGTGAGAAATCGGATTTGTCTTGAATCAGCCGATATGGTAGACAGCGAGGGCACCTTACAGCACCTCACGTTATACATGAGGAGTGTCTAGACCTCCCACGGTACACAGTAGTGATTTGGTTGTATCTCCCCACTCGATGCGACTATAGCGCCTCCGGCACTGGAGACCTCCCAAAGGTGTAGGTGAGAGGGCCGGAAGGCAATGAAGAGCGAAACTGAAATCACATTTTGGGTTTTTTTTTTTTAATGATTATATTTGAGCATATTATACATAAACACGTTGAAGTAAAGACTTAACAAGCTTAGAATCAAAAATGACTAAGGATCTAGACTTACTCAAATTGACTGGATTGACTGAAACTGACTGAACTGGTTTCAAAATCTAGATCGACTGAAAACTCTTACGAATCACAATAGATTGAACAGACTGAACCTTTGTCAGGTCCGATGACCACTTTTATAGATTCTGGCAAAAGTTCTAGAAGTTTCTGTAAAGCATTATTCAAATTATTTGTTTGAATGCCTGCCAGGATCAATAAAAACGGTTTACATTGAGTACATAGCCTAACTAAATGTAATCTGAAACTAGCCTTGTCATGGCAGCTAAAATGCATAGCGAAAGAAAACCTGACAAATGACAATTTTATGATGAAAGATATCAATGGATATAAATATTCTAAGATGTTTACAACAAGAGAAAACGAATAATATAAAATACAGTTGTGAGTGTTAGAAACAGTTCATTGTGATTAAAGTTTGCTTTTCAACTGTAGTATTCAAACATATGTAAGAAAGTGAGAGACATAACAATATGATTCCATGTTTAAAGCAAGGAAACAGTATAAAGATTATAACAACAATTGCTGGACATAACAGCCATTTAAAAGGTAAATTTATAAATGTAAAGATGCGGCTTTGTGTAGTAAAATATCACATTTAACCGACAACCCCGGAAAATTTTCAACTCCATTAAAAATATTGAAGGTTAAAAATAAGTCCTTGATCTAACACAACGTCTTTCATTTTTTCATCAAACACTCTCATTCAATCACATGTAGGGGTTATGGTTCACATTCAATGACGCATACTCCATAAGCAAATATTTAGTTATAGTTACTAAGGCTTATTTTTTTAATTAGGTGTCGTAACCCGCACCTTTTTTTTTGGGTTGGAAATCATCAAATAACTTCTCCCGCTCTGAGCGGAGCGGGAGGGTGTGTCAGACTCTTACTGACTATAACCCACCCGTATTCCTTCCGTTGCCTGTGTTGCCAGAGGTCTCGGTAACCCTTTGGTACCTTCCCGAGACCCCGGCAGGCATCGGGCCTAGTGGACCCCTACGACAAGCTGACGCAAACTCTTTGAGGCGCGCGTGGAATACAACGCACCGTCGACCAGGGCCTGGTCCTTACCGGGCGGTGAACTTCCCATTGCTCACCAACCGCAAGCCCGGGCCTTCGGTGGCCGGAAATCCGCCCGGGATTGCCGACGCCCAGGGCGTCTCCTGCGGCGGCTAGGGACGAGAGGGCGCGAATTTTGCCTTTCCCCCAACCATCCCGCCTCCTCCTTCGCGAGCATTACTGCTTCGCAGAAAGAGGTGACGGCTGCCCATGCCCTTTCGCTCCGTACCATGGCCTGAACCAGGGCCGGACGTGAGAGATTTCTGCTGCCGATCGCCTCCACGAGGACACGTCTGTGCTCTGCCCAAGCCAGGCAGACCTCCACCGTATGCTCCACCGTGTCCTCTGGGCGATCCACACAGTGGTGACACCCGGGCGTTTCCTCCCGCCTTATCCGCCTCCCGAAGCTGCCGTGTCCGGTGAGGATCTGCGTCAGGCAGAAGGTAAACTAGAGTATTATGGAGTACCAAGTTTATATGTTCTAGTTGTACTCAGTCACTTTGCAAAATACATACACGAGCACGAATCACAAGAAGAACGTGAACTTAGAGAGAACACTAGAAGAAACATAAAAATAAAGTTGCACCTAAACTTAATATTACCAAACATTGCTCTAAATACCAAGCAGTAGAATTATTTAATAGGTTGCCTACTGACTTAAGATCATTGATTTACAAAGGTACTATAGAGTACCTTTGTTGTGTGTGTGTTTTTGTTTGAATAGTCAAAGCTAAACTTAAAGCATTCCTCTTAAATAAATGTTTATACTCTGTATCTGAATTGGTGACGAATGATAGTAGATAGTTTTAATATTTATTATGACATTAAATATATGCAATACTATTAGATTTTATACATTATAGAGAATAGTTTTTTTTATCTTTTGACATAATAATATTTACAATCATTTATATAATAACTATTTCAAATTTATTGACATATTATCGACTAGCTGTGCCCGCGACTTCGGCCGCGTGGAATAGTGACTTTTCGGGCAGCATATTTTGAATTACATATACCGTCGTTTGGGTAGCTAAACTTAAATTATCGTATACAGAGAAGCATTACTGTAAAGCTTACTTTACAGTGATGCTTCTCTGTATACGATATTTGACGTAAGGCCATCGGGGATGAAAGCATACAGGCTCCTAGGATTGCTAACCCGTGACAGAGCCACATACAACTGACCGTGCGAGAAACAGCTGATACTTAGATCTACACCCACAACTTTCAGCGTCTGACCTTGGGCTTTATTAATTGTCATCGCAAAACATAGGCTGACTGGAACCTGGACTCGTTTAAAACTAAATGGAAAATTGTTTGGAATGAGAGGAATCCGAGGAATGAAAACACTATCACCTTTTCCACACCCTGTTAAAATCTCTGCTTCTATCAGATTTCGTTGTAAATTGGTCACTTTTAACCTGGTGCCATTGCAAAGTTTTGGGGGGCTTAAATTTCTAAGAAGCATTATGGGTACGCCTACTTTTAATTTTATTTTATTTGCTGGTAGTCCAGGAGCATTGAAGGATTCTAAAAATTCTACTGGGTAGCTTGTAGATTCTCCTTCTTCCATGACTCTGTTAATGGAGATATACTCAACATAAACCCTCGGAACATAGCTCAAAATTTCAGCTTTTATTGTTGCTGCTTGGTCGTTTCGTGGCGTAAAAATAGTTCTTTCGCAAAGCCAGGAATTTTCGCAAGTTGGTATTTGCGTTGCGTTTCCATACACAGATTATATGAGGTCTCGCATTGATGAAACTATATAGCATAGGTTTTCATTAAGAACAACTTTTCCTTGTTCCTGCGGATACACCGTTACCAATCTCAAGTAGCAAATCTGAAAATTCTTGAGAATTTTCGTTGCCTCCAATTTGCGCACGCATATTATGTCAAATGCAAAGGGATAATGTAATGCCACAGTCGAGAACTCTTTAGGCAGGCTCTAACTTCATCAGCCCTTGTTCCACGTGGTATTACAGTCTGACGAAAATCGCCACAAAAAAGCATAGTAATGGTGTTGATCATTTTGTTTAACATCACGCAACGTTCTGTCTACTGCTTCTACTGCTTTTCGATTGGCCATTGTGGACTCATCCCATATAATAAGGCTACAATCACGAAGAACCTTAGCTTTATCGCTGTTTCTTGAAATATTACAAACAGGGCTTTCTGTGTCTAAATCGATCGGAATTTTGAACATTGTATGAGCAGTTTTCCCACCTGGCAACAATGTGGCTGCTATGCCCGATGAAGCGACAGCAAGCGCGATTTTACCTTGGCTTCATACCTTCGCCAAAATAACTTTCGAAGAAATGTTTTACCCGTTCCACCGGGTGCATCTACAAATAGCATTTCTCCCAAAGTACTATCAACGCTGCGGGTGTGCACCCGATCAAATAATATCAAACGCTGTTCATCAGTTAGCCTCGAGACATCAGTTTGTAAAATTTCGGCCAGGTCAATTGGATCATAGTTGGTTTCCATTGCGTAATCTCTATTAATACGTTCACCGTCAAATGATGCCTCCGGCATGCCATATTGAGAAATAGGATTACCCCCAATAGATGTAACTATATCTTGAATAGCCAACAAACAACGATTCAATTGACTTTCACGTAATTTCTCCTCAATTGGGTTGTTATCAATAAGTTGTACGTGCCTAAAAAAATCCTCAGCCAATTTATTCTGATACTGATACCACAACTGTGCAGCGTCAGAAAGTGCACAAAACACCAGCATGACTGCAAACAAATGTCGCAACCGATGAGGACTTTCGCTACTTGCTTCTGACAAAGCATCATCCCAATGTTGATCCCCATCCAGCAAGTGACGTGCCCGGCAAGCGGCTTGGTATGTAGGGTGTACGATATTGTCAACCTTTCGGAGATCGGCAAAAGAAGTAGGCCCTCGGACAAAGTGCAGCAGTAGGCGCAGGTAAAAGCATTCGGAGTTATTTGGATGAACCGTATAAACCCTACCAATGACATGATCTTTAAAAATACCTGGTTCACCTACTACAGCTGTTCCACGTCTTCTGCGGTTAAAATACCCTGTTGTTTATTATAGGTATAATACGATGGAACTTCGTTGTATAAGAGTGTCTTAGCAAATGCGTCTGTTTCGCAAAGATTAAAGAAAGCGAGCAGAGTGGTTCGTCTTGGGTTGTCCAAACGCTCATTTACATTACCAAGGTTGCAGTATATTCTTTGTCCACCTTCAAGATGAACGTCAAGGTGGATGACGGGTGGATATCTCTCGTGGATCGAAAAACTTAAAATACGCCAAACTGCCTCAGAGAACCCTTCAGTTGCTTGGTCAGAGCCCTTATTCACATATTTACAAATATATTTGATGGATTCAACACTGTTACATGCCTCGACATTGATGTGAGCTTGAAAGGTTCGTGATAGTACCGGTGAATAAGTACCACCCATCTATTATCAACATCTGTTTCCTGGCCATGTAATCTTATTTTAGCTGTGAAACCACCTTGTTGTGGTGACTTTCGACGGTATAATGAATACCCATTTTCTCCTGATATCGTTTGTTCTGAAAGGGCCCGAGGGTATCTTTTAGAGCAACGACCTTCTTGCATACAGGGAGAATTTCTGTTTAACATGCCGCATGGTCCGTGAATCATATGAGTCTTAATAATATCGAATAACACGGAATCTTGGGTCTTATCGGGAAATTCAGCACTTATAACAGTATCGATAGAATCAGGTCTAAGTTTTTCTTCTAACCACAGTAGAATGTGGGCATGTGGCAAGCTCCGTTTCTGCCACTCAACGCTGTATATAAAACACACTGATGGTCCGAAAACCTTTTCTTTTGTAATTAGGTTAATCATCAGCTTGAGTTTAAGGTGAAACACTCGGGCTGTTATGTCGTGCCGATCATGTGGCGCCTGGCCGGCAAAAAGCCCTTCTGAAATTTCATTCCACTTTTGGGTTAGTGGTAAAAGTGATAAAAAGGTCAGGTCGACCGTACTTACGAACATAGCAAAAGGCGTCTTGAGTACGCTCGTGCATGCAACGTGGAGCTCCTATAAAGCTTGACGGTAAAATAACTAATCGTCCCATGTTATCCACGTTATTATCTTGCTGCATTGCGTCTCGCAGATGCACATAATCCTCAGAACATAATCGTGTCTGGTTAGTGCGTATACAAATTAACCTCTCTGTCTCTATTTTTGCGTACATATCGACGATGAATTGGCTGAATAATCCTCGAAATCGTTGCAAATAATTAAAACAATTCCGTCTAATTTGCATCTGGTAAGAATAAAACTTGACAGCTGATATTTTTTTATTGTAATTTGTTATTCTAGTACTTATATGTTATATGTTACTTATATGGGACTTATATGTTCGAGCCGTTTGGGGTTGAAACACTAGGGCCATGGGGTCCGAGTGCCCACTTAGTTTTTAGAGACATCGCCAAGCCGTTGGTCGGCTCCTCACGTGACCAGAGGGCTGGTCTATTTTTTGGCCAAAGTATCAGCATTGCCATACAACGTGGTAATGCTGCCAGCCTTTTGGGTACTATTCCTGTTGACAGCGATGCTGACGAATTTTTTGACGCCCTTTGATATTTTGCCTTCCCTTTTATATAATTGTACATATAATTATTATTATTTCTAGTACTTGGATTAACTTGATAGAGTCCGAAATTGTACCAATCCTCACCATGGAAGTATATCAATGGATATTGCAGAGCGTCATAAGCTCGATGTGTTTCGTAAATGCGTTGTAAGCGAACATCATGAGTACGTAATACTATATCACGTCTGTCACATTCCTGATCGACTAAGATTACTGCAACTTCGTCTGCAACAGGAGCATTGTACCTTCCACGATGTTCTTCCACAGGACGTCTATCAGCCTTAATTATAACTGTATAATTGTTATTTTGGCCTCGTGGGATGGAATCTATTGCAGCTTTGAAACTTCTGACATACGGATTTACTTGATGTAATATATTTTGAAGTTGACATCAATCGTCGATGTTCAATCGAGGAAAGTTATCATGTCGGATATGAGCTTGTTCATTGTAATTTGATACAAAATAAATTTGAAGAAATTTAGGCTCATTTTGCGGAAGCAGAGATCCAATAAGGTGATAAACCTGGCCCTACACCTTAAAAGTCGGCATGAAAGGGCCCTCTGTGATTTGTTTGGCCCCAAAAGATGTCATTTGGAATGCACTATAATACAAACGGCTATTGTCTAAAAAATGTTTTGCCTGAGGATATTTCCCATTTAGTAAAGCTTTTATAATGTCTGGAGGCTCACGGAAATTTTCAATGAGCACTTTGCCACCTGAACAGCATATGCCATTTGGTTCTTTTTGCCATTTTAAGGCATCACAAAATTGACAACATACCACCATACCTCCTATATGGCGAATTCAGAGTAATCAATTTTTCAAAAAATTTTTCAAAATTCAATCTCCGCTCCACTTTCTGGATCTTCTATCGATCTTGACACCATTCTATTGATTGTATGCGCAACTCGATCGGCATTCAGCCGTGACTGGCGTTCGTCTGCAGTTTCTTCTTGCCGAATTTCCCTTACTCGTTCTCTCTCAGCTAATAAATAATTTTCCTCGCTCTGACGGGTTTGCTCATAGTTTTCTCTAGCTGTTTGTAACCTTTGTCGATATTCATCATCATTTTCAAGAAGTCTATTATTGTTGTGTCGCTCTCGATCAGCTGTTAATCGAGATTCACGATCGAAACTACTTTCCAGCTCTCTAGACCGCAAAGTTCGTGCTCTTTGAAAGCTCAAACAAATTTCCCTATCAATGAAAGTCTCAGACTCACACGATAGTGTATGAGCTTCACGATCAGCAGTGAGACGTATTTCTCGTTCTTCCTGTGTTTCCTGAGACCGAGCATTTGCTGTCCAAACCCTCTGAGAACTCATACGAATTTCCCTATCAGTAAAAGTCTCAGACTCACGCGATAGTGCATGAGCTTCACGATCTACAGTGAGACGTATTTCTCGTTCTTCCTGTGTTTCCTGAGACCGAGCATTTGCTGTCCGAACCCTCTGAGAACTCAAACGAATTTCCCTATCAGTGAAAGTCTCAGACTCACGCGATAGTGCATGAGCTTCACGATCGGCAGTGAGACGTATTTCTCGTTCTTCCTGTGTTTCCTGAGACCGAGCATTTGCTGTCCGAACCCTCTGAGAACTCAGACGAATTTCCGTATCAGTGAAAGTCTCAGACTCATGCGATAGTGCATGAGCTTCACGATCGGCAGTGAGACGTATTTCCCGTTCGTCCTGTGTCTCCTGGGATCGAGCATTTGTTGTCCGTACTGTCTGGGAGCTCAGGCGGGTTTCCCTGTCAGTAAAAGTTTCAGACTCACGCAATAGCGCGTGAGCTTCGCGATCGACAGATAAACGTGCCTTTCGTTGTTACCCGTTTTCCCTATTTCGAGTTGTCATCGTTCGAGAACGATTTGAACTCAGTCGAGATTCACGCTGAGTCGAAGTTTCTGCAGCACGAAACCTAGCCTGATGTTCCCGAGTTGCAGAGAGCCTTGCTTCAAAACCTTCCTCAGATTCCTGTGATCGAACTAATCTCATCCTTTTAGCATTTCTGCTACATTGGGAGAGGTTGGATCTTCTTCGAGGCATTCTTATAATAAAATAGTACTTACTACTTAACACACAGTTATTTAGTAAACACGTACTATCGTAAACAATTACATTATAAATACTTACACATTATTATAATCTAACATTATCACAGTTTAAGTAATAAGTGTTAAGACGTGTAAACCAAACGTACTAACTTTATAAAACAAAAGAATTGCTAGAAAAAATAATTGCTAATGAACTTATACTTAATAAAGAAAACCAAGAAAAGAAATACCTAACCTATACCAAATACTTACAATATTTATATATATACAAACCCTAAATACAAATTAAGATGAGTATACCGCAAATCAAGGAAAGAAATGCCTAACCTATAACAAATGCTTACAATATTTATTTACAAACCCTAAATAAAAATTAAGATAAGTAAACACCCAAAAATCAAGGAAAGAACCGCCTAACCTATACCAAATACTTACAATATTTATTTACAAAATTTTAAAGAAAATTAAGAATTAACCTGATCTAACCTAACCTACAAACCCTAAAATATAAATAAATGAAATATGCAAACGGTCAGTATTCAAGTGAATCGCAATAATCGAATGCAACTATTCACCTATACTCTCCAGAATAAGTGCGTTCGCTACGAATGACTGAATCCTTATGGCAGCGGCGCGTTTTTTTTTTTTTAGTTATGACATCTAGTAGTTGACCTTGAGAGGTCGTGACTACTTAACCGGACTTTCCTGTGGCTGCCTTAAGCGAACTCAAAGCCTCCAGGCAGGGGCGAATTTCTTGTATTACTAAGCGACTGCACGCTAAGGGCACCCCCTGTGGGGTACGGACCTCGGCTTAGGGCGTCGCTGGGGGGAGGACAGCAAGGTGGGACAGGCTGGGTCTGATCAGAATTATTATTATTCGGGGAATTTAAAACTACAGGCTCAGCTGCGGCGTGGGCTGGCGCTTCGTCGAGCAAGGGTCGGGGGGGACAATTACGTCGGGGTTTACGCGAGGGACCTCGGCGGCGAGGTCGGAACGTAGGTCAGTGTGTTTTTTGCACTCTACTCGTGGCCATACTGTTTTCCTGGAGGAGGGTAATGGGGTCATCGGGGTCGGTGAGAGTATGCCTTGGACGGCGAATAGAGTCGCCGGGCGGCCGCCAGTTATTGGCCCTCCACCATTAGTGGAGGGCCAATAACTGGCGGCCTGCACAATCAGAGGGTTGCGGTGGGTGGCGGCGGAGTCGAAGAATCGCTTCGTGATGCGCTTCATGAACTGCTTGATGGTGGGGATTTTAAGATCGAAATGGAGGATCTCGTTCGAAACGGTTTTGGAGGCACTGCATCCTGTGGATGTGGTGGGGCCTAGCATGTGCGAAGACTGCACAGGCATATGTCATAATGGGTCGGATGCACGCTGTGTAAATACGCAATTTGCTCTTAAGGGACAATTTGCTGCGCGCATTTAGGACGGAGTGTAGTCTACCGAGAGCGAAAGCGGCACGCGAACGCACCTGTTTAATGTGCTCTGAGAACGAGAGATGGTGGTCAAGGGTCACGCCTAGGTATTTGGCTCGCTTCTCCCAAGGGATAGGCTTGCCGAACACGGTGAGCGGTCGGGGGGGGATGAGGTTTCTACGCGGTTTGGTGAAAAGAACCGCCTGACTTTTGTCGGGATTAACTTCGATTCTCCACTTTCTAAACCAAGCGCCAAGCTTGTTGACTTCGGTCCGGAGAGTGCGAGATATCTGATCGTGGACTAACCTGGTGTAGTAGATGGCCGTGTCGTCTGCGGACAGAGCCAACTGCGCCTTTCTACTTTTCGGGATGTCGCTGGTGAAGAGAGTGAAAATGAGAGGGGCTAGTACAGAGCCCTGAGGGACGCCTGCACGGATAGGATGAGGGGAGGATAGCGCTCCTTCGATGCGATAGCGGAAGGTGCGGTTTGACAAGAAGTCTCGTAAGATGAGCATGAGACGATCTGGCACACCGAGTTTGTAGAGCTTATATAATAAGCCGTTGTGCCAGAACCTTGTCGAACGCTTTCGCTATGTCGAAGAACACAGCACCGGTCGTAAGACCACGTTGAAAGTCGTAGCTTATGTGTTCTACGATGCGGTGGACCTGTTGGACGCAAGAGTGTCGGGATCTAAAACCGAACTGCTGGTCGGGGATGAGGCCCTTTGTTTCCGCAAAATCTCTGAGGCGCTTTAAAATAAGCCTCTCATAGACTTTTCCGAAGACATTGAGCAGACTGATGGGCCGGTAGCTAGTGGGCTCCGTTTTCGGCTTACCGGGCTTCGGTATGCCGATGACGGTGGCCTTTTCCACTCACGTGGAAAGACGTTATTGCTCAGGGCTCCATTGAAGATGGTGGCCATAAGCATTATGAGGTGAGCGGGGAACAGTTGGAGCACCCTATTGGTGATTCCGTCTGAGCCGGGGGCTTTGCGAGGTTTTAGACCCTTGATGATATCGTGCACTTCGTCTGGAGTGACGGGAGGCAGAGGATAATCAGGGTCTTCAACGGGTGGGAGGGAGGCTCTATGTTCGACTTCCGCGTCGACCTGGGACAGGTGAGCTTGGTCTACTGGTTGAGAGCTAGATGAGCATTGAGCCTCAAGACTATCGGCTTGGCATTCCGCCTTGTCGACGTTGGTCTTGTCGGGGCGCACCAAGGGGGGTATAGAGAAGACTTCTTCGGATTTGAGTTTCCTCTGAAGGTCCCAGAAAGCTAAGTGGGTGGGCTCTAACTCGCTCAGCATCTTGTCCCAGCCAGCGTCACGCAGCTCCGATAGGCGTGTCTTTACAGATCTCTGTAAATAGCGCATATGAACTTTGTTCGCGTGGCAGGGAAAGTTACTGTACGCACGGACAGCCGCGTTCTTCTCATTCAACAGTTCGCGCACATCGTCCGGAAGCTTCCAGCGATGGTCGTCCATCGCCGGAACCTCCCTTGAACAGTCGTTCAGGACTGATTGTACGTGTACCATGAATGAGTCGATCGCGGCTGTCGTGTCAGCGATAGAGTTGAAGTGGTCGGGAATGGAGTCTAGTCGGGGACCTAACGTGGCGGATTTCAGGCAGTCGCTTACTTTCCTCCAGTCTGTAACTAACTTGGTGAGAGGGGGTCTGTCAGGGTCGTGGAGACCTAGGCGTGGGGCCAGCTTTACGACAACTGGACGGTGGTCAGAGGAGAGTTCGTCGTGCGCTTCTATAGAGTCCAGCCGAAAGTTGATACTCTTCAGAAGCGCTATGTCTAGTACGTCAGGGGTATGGTTAGGGTCGTGGGGAAAGTAAGTGGGAGTCATCGGGGCGATGATGTCGAAGTTGAGGATGGGACATAGGTCAAACAGTTGTTTTCCTCTGGTGGACATCCTGGTGCTGTTCCAGGCATGATGTTTGGCGTTGAGATCGCCCGCTATGATAACGGAGTCACTCAGGCCAAGTAAAACGGAAAGGTCGTCAGAGAGGGGGGGTAGGGCTAACTCTGATGTGGAAACGGGGGAATATAGGCCGAAACTAAGGTGATAGATTGGTGACCAGTCATGCCTAACTTACAAATGGACACTTCTAAACGTGAGAGAGGGGGCGGGTGCAAATTAGGGTGCCGCCCTTGTGACATCTAGTCCTGTCATTTCGACGGCTGGGCTTTAAAAAGGTTTCCTGTAAGAGGAGAATATCAATTTGGTGATCGCGGAGGAACGCAGCGATTTCATCCCGTTGTTTTAGAATGCCATTGGCATTGAAGAAGCCTAACTTTAGGGATCGGGGTTTAGTACGTGCTTGGACTCGTATATCCATTACTGAGGGGGTTTCGCGAAGTTTTCTAGGGCTTGCGTAATCTCGGGATACGCGTGGAAAATCCTCTGGATCTGAGCAAGATCGCAGGAGCTACGGGCGGCAACGAGTTCGTTGGCCATTTTACGCGCACGGGGCGTGAAAAACATTGAGAAGGGCTTAGAGATCACGCTGAACGGATCTACTGGGACAGACGGACCGACCACTGGAGTGGTTGAAGCGGTGACGGGCCGTGGCGCAGCGGTTGCGACAGCGGCCATGGGAGCGGGCGCGGGTCTCGCGGGTTGTACGGTTACGGGTGCGGGGACGCGGATGCGGGGATCCATCAGCGGTCTGACGGGAGGCGGAGTGGGTCTCGGCTGAACCATAGCAGGGAAGAGGGGGCCGAGGCCTGCTGGTGGTTCAGGTAGTTCCACGGGCTAAGCCTTTGCGGGCTTAGCCTCTGGGGGAGTTGCGAGAGGGTCTGTGATGGGGGGAAGAACCCATATGACGGGCACTTTCTCTGCTGGCGGGCGTCTGCAAGCTTCACCAGCTTCGAGGAAGCAGATTTGGGGGCCATACGACAGCCACGGTAGTTGGCTGGGTGTCCAGCCTCACCGCACAGCACGCAGCTGGGCGGCTCGGTGCATAATGACCTATCTTTGGGGCGGGGGCAGTCGGACGTGCCATGTTCACCCAGGCACTTGACGCACCTGGGTTTCGCATGGCAGTTCTTCTGCGCATGCCCATAGAGCTGGCAACGGTGACATTGCCCGACGACGCCGCTCTTTCTGGGCTTCTCTATTACGAGGCCCGTGAGACGGCAGATATTTGAAATTTTAAAAATAGGGTGATGCCCTTCTGTTGGGGCGCATACGACGAGAACCATGTCGTATGCTGAACCCCCCCTTGCGCGGTGCATGCGGTACACTTCGTCCACCGGGACGCCTTGGGGCTCAAAGTCGGCCTTGATGTCCGCTGTGGGGATTTCCTTCGGGATCCTGCGGATCACTACGCGGGTCTGGAGTTCCTCGGGGAGCGAGTAGGTGTGGTATGACACACCTCTTGCCCGGAGGACCCTGGTTAATTCCCTATAGTCGCGGGATGTAGGGACAGATATTTTAATACCCTGCTGGGTAGTTGTGGCTTTCGAGAAGCCGATTTTTAGGTCGACGCACCATTTCGATACGTCTTCTTGACTTATCCTGTAAGATTACAGGAGGGGATGGGGGATCTTTTTTAGGGCCGGAGTGGCCTGAGTATCCGTAGCGGATGAAGCGGTCGGGGTCGGGATAGTGACGGAGGGCGCCACGGGTGCTGAGGGAGTGGGGGCAGAGAGAACCTCCGTGGCGGCGATTTTGGTCGCCTGCGAGGAGGTCGCCTTCCTCTGCTTCCTCTTCTTCCCCTTTCCGGTGACAGCCACGAAGCCGTCGTCCTCGGAAGAGGGAGTAGAGTGAATGGAGGAAGACGAGCTCACAGATTCGACGTCAGAGTACGCGAATGGGGTCGGGCATCTCTTGTCATGCGACAAGGGTTCCTCAGTGTCCATAGACACCGAGGGACTAGAAGGAACGGTCACGGTCGCGGACGCGGGGGCCAGGGCGTCGCTGAAGTCAGCGATGGAGTCGGCAGAAGGCGGCTGATTGAGAGCCGTAAACTTAGCGCCATACTTGGCGAGGAAATCTGGGTCCTTGAAAAGGACCTCTTTGAAGAACGACAATATAAAGGCGTCCTCCATGACGGGGGAGAGGGGGATTATTGGGACGAAATTTTGGAATCTAATTCCTCCCACGATAGACCTAACGGCCCTAAACCTAACTCCCCGGGTGGATAGGCCCGGGGTTGAGTCGCCCTCCCTGTCGGATGCAGACAGGGAGGTGAGTACCTAATTGTGAGCCCTAAGCTTGTAACCCTTTGCCAATCTTAATGTGCAAAGGCGCCCTGAACCAGTCTAGCGCGAAGGGTGTAGATACACCCTAAAGACACTAGGTGAATAGCTGGAAAGGAATACAGTGCACCAGAGCCGAAAAGGAGATCCCCCAAGGCCGGTTAACTCTGGGACCCTTCCAATTGACTGCCTAGCCCTGAAGGGGTTCGGCGGGTCTATTGGGACAACACCCTACTCGGTTTCGTTGGCACCGTAAGGTATCCACCGAGGACCACGAAACAGTGGTTTTAGCCCAGAGGGGGGCCTATAAAGCTTCTTTGACAACTATTCTCTTAGAGAAACACTTGCCTTGAAAAAGGCACTTTTTTGTGATCAATACGGCCAATTAATAAAATTAATCGACCGTGGATCGGTAGTAGTCGGCGACTACTAGAAGTTACGGCAGCGTAACAATATCCGGATTCGACGGGAGCAGTGAGCGAGTGCAGCGAGCGGGAGCGGCAGCTCGTCCGTTCACGGCGGGTGGCGAGCACGGAATGACGTAGCCGTAGCGGCGCGGCTCTCAGCGCGCTTTATATAGACACGGACGCGCCGGCGCGAGGCGTGTACGTACTCTGATAGTTTAACAAATGTTCGCCGTGATTTTGACATAACTTTTTTATTTATAAACCGATTGACATGAAATAAACACTAAATGTTAAGTGAAGCTTACTGCAATATATTAGTGAAAACCGCATCTAAATCGAATAAGCCGTTTCTGATATTAGCGTGCACAAACACACAGACAGACAAACAGACAAACCGACAAACAGATAAACAGACAAAAAAAATTTAATTACAATCTCGGGTTGGCATCGATATAATAACAACCTCTGCTACTTTTTTTTTTATATATTTCCATTGTACAGACACCACTTTTCTACAATTTTATTATATGTATAGGTTTACAATCTATGGACACAATTGCTTAATATTTACTACATGTTATTGATTTACTGTTTCAAATTCATAATCTATTACTTTTAGCTATTGATCTACTGAATCAACACTTCTCATCTTCGTCCCACTGTAACGGGACCATGAAGGCAGCTACAATAAACTATCTTTCAAATCTTCCAACTCCGGACCATCTCACATTTATTTTTAGTCAATTTTCTGATTGTGATGTTAAGAAGAGCGTAGTTTCAATCACATCTAACGCAGTTGGTAGTGATTGTGTAAGTCGGAAAATGATACTCCCTGTCCTCGACGAAATCCTTCCTATCCTATGTTATATCCTAAACTACTCTATATCCTACGGTGTTTTTCCATCGATGTGGAAAGAGGCATAAATCACTCCTTTACCCAAAAAATCTAATCCTACTTCCTTTTCCGAATACCGTCCTATCTCCACCCTGCCTTTCCTCTCCAAAGTCCTAGAACGACTTGTCCACAATCAGCTTAGTGATTTTCTTTGTAAGAATAGTCTGCTGAATCCTTTCCAATCCGGTTTTCGTCCTGGTCATAGCACCACTACAGCCTTAGTTAGCGTCACTGATGACATACGGTTAGGCATGGAAGGAGGAAATCTGACGGTTCTTTGCTTGCTGGATTTTAGTAACGCATTTAATACTGTCGATTTCGATATCCTGCTTGGCATGCTTCGCTCGCTTAATATATCTCCAACGGTGATTGACTGGTTTTGTAGTTACCTGTATGGCCGCCGGCAACGTATATGCATAGAAGAGTCTTGCTCTTCTTGGTGTTATACTTCTGCCGGTGTACCCCAGGGTGGCGTTTTATCTCCTTTACTCTTCGCAATATTTATAAACTCAATTTCTAAAAAACTTCTTTCTTCCTACCACCTTTATGCAGATGATTTACAAATATATAAACAAGCTACCCCTGCAGATTTGGTTGATGCAATTAATATTGTAAACAAGGATTTCCCCAAGTTCAATTTAACAGAACTGCTATTCCAGTAAGCGAAAAGGTTAAGAACCTTGGAGTTTGGCTCGACAAACATCTTTCTTGGGGTCCCCAGCTACAGGACGTAAGTCGCAATATTTTTGCATCTGGTAAGTCCCTGAGACGATTGCGGAACTTTCTTCCAACTGCCACTAAAACTGCGCTTGCACAATCCCTTTTACTTCCCATCCTTGACTACGATGATGTCAGTTATCTCGATCTCACTGAGGCACAACTAGATAAACTTGAGCGACTTCAAAACTTTTGCATAAAATTTATATTTGGCTTGCGCAAGTATGATCATATTTCTGAATATCGTACAAAACTCAAGTGGCTTCCCATACGTCTTCGCCGGAATGCTCATATCTTATTTCAGCTATACAGTATTCTGTTCAATCCTACAACCCCCTCTTATCTTAAAGAACGTTTCAAGTTCCTTCATGACACACATAATAGATACCTGAGGTCATCGGAAAACTTAAGACTAGAGATGCCGATGCCATTCCACCAGCTTTTATGACAAATCTTTTACAGTTCAAGCAGTACGGTTATGGAATGCCTTACCCGTGTCGATAAGGCGTGCACAAACTTTGTCCACTTTTAAAATTCAGGTAAAAAAACACTTTCTCTCTCCCTAAACATCATCATTACTTATAGTTATATTGTTCTTGATCTTGTTTCATGTTTATGGCATATATATATTTATATGTATGTATGTATGTATGTATATATGTATGCATGATATATGTTATGTATAGTATATGCTTTATGTATTATATGTATTTATTGTATATGTAACTGGTACACCACTGACTACCTGCAGTATTGTTTCTCCTCCCCCATTAATCCATCCAAAGGTTGTCTGTAAAAGATCGCTTTTAGCGATAAGACCGCCCATTGTGTCACCCCTTGTAAAATTTCAACATTTGTATCTGTAATTTTTATGGTGTACATAATAAAGAGTATTCTATTCTATTCTATTCTATTATATTCTATTCTAGCTATATCTATTATGTTAATTAATGTACAAAACATTTCAAACACAATGCGAATTGTTATATGAATAAATAAATAAAATAATAAATAAGAGTTAAGAGACCACAAGGGCTTATTTTACGAGTTGTATATGTTAAAAATTAAGTGGCAACATTCATTAGTTCCTGTTTTTGACACAGAAAAGTGTGTGGTGCTAGACGTATTGAGATAGAATCGTTATCAGAAAAAATTGCACTTGAATATTTTCCCTCCCCGAAGTCCGAATGTAAAGGAACATAATATTTGCTCTGTAATCATCTAATGTATTGTATAAGTCAGCCTGTGGCATATTCATTAAAATGTAACAGTAGTGTACTCCGTGTCAAAATGAACTGTGTAATCTGTGGTCTATCTGTGACATCTGTCAACAATAAAAAGGTCCGTCGTCATGTAGCGTCTGCCGTGTTTGATTCCATCCAATAAATCTATCCTAATCAGGGTGATCCCCACGAACTTTCAATAGTATACCACTTGAAGGAAAATGGCTGAATAGCCGAAGGTTCAAACAAAAAAAAATTGTAGAATACAAAAGTTAGGTAGTTATGAAACGAGAGTTAGTGTTTATATTGCAATATTAAAAATATAAGTAACAATAAGAAAGTAGAATAAGAAACCGTACATAAAAAAAAAAACAAATAAACCTAATTAATTAATAAAAATTACTAAAACTATACACAAACTAAAATAGGGCGTCGAAAAATTCATTTACATCGCTGTCGACTGGTAACGTACCCAAGAGACTTGCGGCATTGCCACGTTATATGGCAATGCCTCTGGCCAAGGTAAAAGCCAGCCTTTGGGTCACGGGAATTGTCAACCAGCTGTTTGGAGATTTCCTTAAAAAGGCCGTGAGCACTCGGACCCCACGGCCCGAGGGTTTCAACCCCAAACGGCTCAAAAATATAATGACCAACATGGTTATTATACTTGCGCCGTTTGAGATTCTCTGCAGCCGCAGCAGCAGCGCCAGCACAGCACGCCGAGCCAGAAAGATGGGATGGCGCAAGAGTATCGCCACACGTTGCATCCCACACTAAAGGCCTACCCACCTTTCATGGAAATAAAGACATGCCATCCGGTCTCTTGCCATCGTCGCGTGCCAGGCCATTGGGTTCTAATACGGCTGGAACGCCGACGGTAACAAGAGCTCGACGGATAATGTCGTTAATGTTCGCGTGTCACGCCAAACGACCCGCACATCGGCTGCAAGACAGGCCGTGGTGTCCGAGACTGTTGACAACTTCGCCAAAGTGACAGCGATGAGAACAACAAGAAGCTCCTAGTCTTAGAGAAGCAGCGAGGCGGAAAGTAGTGTCGTCGAAAAAGGTGCCTAAGTTCGACGACGGTAGTGAATGAAGCCACAGACCCGACTCCTATGTTCTATGTTAGAGGGTTTGGTTTCCGCACTTAGTCCTTCTGGTGGACCATTGTGCGTGGGCCATGACGGCCGTTTTCTGGAGATTATTCCAACCAGCCCACCTCCCTCCAGAAGTTGATAACTGTCTCCTGGTCTGTTTAGAATTTCTGTGTAGGATCTGGGTGCCCCGAGGGTGGGTGACGCCTGTGCATTCGAAGAGCACATGCGCAACAGTTTCCTCTGCCTCCATGCAAGCTCTGCACAGAGGGCTGTCCGTTATGCCTATTGTCTGGAAGTGTTTGTTTAGCGAGCAGTGGCCCGTGATGGTCCCCGTCACCAGGCGCAGGCCTCCTGTCCAGGCGTAACAAGCGCCTGGTTAACTTACTACCCAAAAATAGCATAGCCTCCTTGGACTGTCTGCACCCCTGTGCCGAGGACCACCAGCTCTCCGCTTGTGTGTGGGTGAGCTCCTGTAGCCACCTGCATAGTTGATTGAAGGGGATGGGCACGATCGGCTCCGGTCCGCAGACTGACGTGCCGGATGCTCTCCTGGCTAGTTCGTCAGCTGCGTCGTTGCCCAGCGATCCGCTGTGTCCTTTTATCCAATGCAGTGTCACTGTGTTGCGGTTGAATACCGTTATGCGTTCTAGCGCATTGTGACATTCTAGTGTTAGTCTCGAAGTACTGTGTTTCTTCCCTAGGGATTGGAGAACTGAGGCGCTGTCGGAGAGTATACGTATATGAGTGTCCGTGACTCTCCTGGCTTCTATGGCATACCCCGCTTGTATAATGCCCACACGCTCCGCCTGGTAGACGGTGTTGAACATTCCCAGCGGGCAGGATATGTTTATGTAAAGGTCGTGTGAGAAAACGCCAGCTCCGGTTCTGGAGTTGGTCTTTGATCCATCGGTGTATACTCTTACCTCATACGGGCCTAAATAGTCACACCGTTCCTCTGTGAGTATTATGTTGTAGTGCTTTTGGAAACAGTGTAGTTTTGGGGCTCTGTCGCAGGGTGATGCCATCATCGGTCTTCGTTTGATCGCATCCTCCCTTATGCGTATGTACTTGACTCTAGAGTCTGTTATGTTAAGCCTAACGGCGGCCAGGGCCGCCTCCTCTCGCACGATAAGGTGCAGAGGCGGCTATCCAAGCATCGCCTGTAGGGCGCCGGTGGGCGTAGTTCTCATACAGCCTGTGATTGCTACACAAGCAAACCGTTGCAGTTTTTCGAGACCTTTTTGGGCTGTACTCAGATCTGTCCTGGGCCACCAGTGACTAGTGAGCCGTATGTGATAATTGGCCAGATGACCGTGGTGAATAGCCAGTAGGTAATCTTGGGGTTAATTCCCCAGTTCCTGCCGAGCAGTCTTTTACACTGCCACAGAGATAAGCTGGCTTTTGTAATGATGTAGTTTGTATGTTTTGCCCAGTTCAACTGTTTGTCCAAGAAGATGCCCAGGTACTTAGTTTCAGTTGACAGACTTAGGGTGATCCCAAAGAATCGTGGTAGCTGTAAAATTGGCAGTTTCCTCTTCTTCGTGAATAGAACTAATTCGGTTTTTGTAGGGTTTACTGATAGTTGGTACTTATTGCACCAATCCTCTACTATCTGACGAGTATTCTGACGAGTCAGAATACTTTGGAGCTGGACAATGTCCCCTTTATAACGTGGGACGAAGAATAAGGCTCGGACACGGGTCGGTACGTCGGACTGTCTCATCACTGTCAGGTTAAGATCAGTGTCTGGAAGTCGGATTCGGGGCACGTTGTGGGTCAACCAGGTCAGAGCATGGTCGTCCTCACACCACAGCTGCACGGTGCCTTCCGCTACCCGTGGGTATCTGCGGAAGGCAGGGAGCTGTGCTGTGGAGTCCGTGTCCAGCATAAGGCTCTCTAGTTCGGTCTTTATATGTGCGGCCTCTTCCTTAGTCAGGTCTCTGGATGGGGGAGGGAGGCAGATTGCTACGGCCAGCCGCGCCGGGATGCCCTTTGTGGCTCGCGCGTAGGTCCTCTGCACTCCCTGAGCGGAGTGGACCCTCACAAGTTTGGCATCCCCCTGAAGCGTGCTCGGTGAGGCCGAGTCATTCGGGCGCTCCCTCTTCACCGGCCCTGTACCGCTTGGTCCAGGCTGCGGGTCGGAGGCGCCCGGCTCAGTGCTTCTTGCCGGTAGTGGTTGGTGTGAGGATCCAGCCCGCCTACCCCTTTTCCGTTGAGGCCGCGGTCGATCGTGGGTCAAGTCGGTGTTCCGGGGTCGACTGGTGGTCCCAGCAGGCTCTGTCGCGTGCGAAGGTTTTTCGCGCTGGGTTTCCCCTTCGCGTACTGGCCTCCGCCCGCATGGTTCCGCGTCCAGCCGCTTTTCGCACTGGATTTCCCCTTCGCGTACTTGCGACTGGTCACGTGATTCCGCGACCGGCCGTTTTTCGCGCTGGGTTGCCCCTTCGCGTACTCGTGGTTGGCCGCGTACTGCCTCTTCGGCGTCCGATCGCGCTTAGCGCTGGCTAAAGCCTTCGCGGGTGCCGTGCTTTCGGTCGCCTACTTTCTTTCCCCGAGCCATGATTTTTCCGCGCTTGTGAAGCATGCGTACTCCGTCGGCCGAGAAAGTGCTAGAGCTGCCAGGTCCGTCACCCTTCCCCGTCACTCTCTGTCTGTGCTGTTCTTGGTCCTTGTCCGGGTTGGTGATGCTATTATGCACGAGCCTCTGTTGCCAGAGGCTTGTGGTCGGCATACACGTCGTAGTGGGTGTTGGCGCGTGAGATGCATTCAGAGTTGTGTCTGTTGGCGCGCTTGTCGCAGCCGTGGTAGGGTGAGATGGCGCGTGACTCGCAGCCTGTGTTATGGGCGCTGAGTCAGCAGCCGGCCGCGCTGAAGAGCGCGTCACCAAAAAGCAGTTGGATGCCCCTCCCAGATTACGATGGGAGCTGACCGCCGAAGCAGTGTGGGATTCCCCGGCTCGGCCGGGACCCATCTGGGTAGTAGTTTGTTCTTCCTGCTGCATGGTTGTGGTTGTGGGGGTGGTCTTTTAAGGAATCAAGGTTACCCCTCCTCGGGGACCGACGGGATGTAGGGATAGGAGGGAAGGCATGGTTAGGTAAAGTGGTGTGGGTTCTTGGGGTCACCCTGCGCCTGGGATTTGGCCTTCAGGAACTTCTCATGTCCGGTATCTCTTTCGAGATGCTCCGGATGCGGGATCGACAATAACAGTCGGTCCCGCAGCCGGAGTTGGGGTATCCGCAACCTGCCCACCTGCTCGGTTGCAAGAGAAGAAGTGCCTGGCTGTCTGGGTCTCTGCACCACAGATGTACATGTGCATTTGTGTTGGATGTTCCAGCTTGCCCCGAGTCCCATTTACCCACAGCCAGCAAGCGCGCACGCTCCACAGTAGTAGCAGACGTGTTGAGTAAATTGTTCTGTACTACTCTGCAGAGCGGCTCATCCCACCGTCTCTGGGAAGATGGATTATCGGGTAGGTCTGTGTTCGGGCAAGCGAGTATCCAGGCATCCATAGACTCGGTGAAGAACGGCACCTCAAAATCAATCAGTGTGGAGGCTAGTATTTTCCTGATTAATTTCTCAGTGCTGTGGACCGAGGATATGAAAACCAGTAAACTAATACTAGAAATTTTGAGGACGCCGAGGCCTCCCATACGAATGGGAAGAGTATCTTTTGTCCAAGCTCGGTCGTCTATGGCCACATTTAAAATCGAAGTTAACGTGTGCCGGATAATTTGGTCAATTTTGTCTAAAACGTGAGTGTGCTTCCATAAATGGGAAGTGCGAAGGAAATATGTTAATTTAGGGCGGAAACAGCAGTAACGAATTAACGTGATGGCTAATAAAAACCGGAAAGGAATTCTCAAAGATTCTCTAATCTTTCAGAATTCCTTTCCAGTTTTTATTTCCTCTTCGTCTCGAAGAGAGCCTTTTTCGATATTTTTTTATTTCTGGAGCTATTGCGTTAAATTTGGAAGGTGTCAGCTGTCTGTCTGTACTGTCCGCTAAATATAGTTCACATTTTGAAAGGTTGAGATCAAGGCCAATAAAATGAGGTTCCATCATCAAGATACCAAACATTAAATTTGGAATTTAGCTGTCGAATAATTGGATGAATGGCTAAACTAAAAAATCACTGGCCCGAGGGGGTCACCTTGTTGACAGTCAACAGCAGATTCCAAAAGGTTGTCCCGATACAGTATCAACGCACAACACACCGATTGTACCGATACACCGGTACAATCCACCGGTTGTATCGATACAGTTATCGGGTCCAAGCGTCCCGAGCTACGAGACTCGAACTGGAAGCCTGGAACTCTAACACATACTAACCTTTTAAAATCTCTGATAATAACTCCAATTTTATAATGTGACTTACGGCTGGCCCTCCAGCCAATCGTAACATTACAGTTTGGCGCCCCTTTATAGAACCTACACCCCTCCTAAACCCTCTCTCAACTAAGCAAATTCTCATAAGCCCCTCACTCTCATTTTCTCTCTTACTCTTTGTCTTGACACCTTACATTATATCTATAGCGTGGGCTCGACCTTTTTCAAAATTATAAAAAAGTGCTACCTAGTATATAATATTTGGATAACCTTTCGATTAATTAAACTTAATATTTTCCCTCCTTACCCTCTGTGCTAGTAATTTTCAAATTTCTGTAAAATATCTCTAGTATAAAACTTTTGGACAACCTATTGATTAACTGGACTTAGTTCATTTCCTCTTTGCCCTCTCCCTCTGTGCTAGAAATTTTTAAAATTTCTGAACAATACTACCTCTAGTATAAAATTTGAGTACCTTTCTCTTAAAGGAACCCTAGACGATCATTTATCCTTGAGTTTTTTACTTTGAAACCTTCTTAAAGTAAACCTTTTTACGACCTTTGTTAACCTTTTTCTTTGGAGTCTTTTTCTCCCAAGGGGGCCTCTAGACGATCAATTGACTTTACCTTCAAACTTTATTTAACTTGAATAGTACAGACTACCTAAACAGACTGACTCTTTATATCTTATTATTGTTTTAGTAAACAAATTCTGATTCTTAGATATTATTTATCTACTTTCACCATTACAGGTTGAGAGTTGGTCACAGCCATTTGTTCCTTCCGGAGCGGCTTCGCTGGAGGCCTCGATGGCCTGAGTCCTCAGCACCTTAAGGACCTTATATGTTCAGGCGCCGGTGAAGCTGGTGAGTTGCTCTTGAAGGAAGTTACGGCTCTGATTAACCTTATGCTCTCCGGCAAGGTGAACGAGGCCGTCATCGACGTTCTGTACGGGGCCAATCAGCCATCCGACAGCTAAATTCCGAAAAAGGCTCTCTTCGAGACGAAGAGGAAATAAAAACCGGAAAGGAATTCTCAAAGATTTTTATTTCTGGAGCTATTGCGATAAATTTGGAAAGTGTCAGCTGTCTGTCTGTACTGTCCGCTAAATATAGTTCACATTTCGAAAGGTTGAGATCAAGGCCAGTAAAATGTGGTTCCATCATCAAGATACCAAACATTAAATTTGGAATTTAGCTGTCGAATAATTGGATGAATGGCTAAACTAAAAAATCACTGGCCCGAGGGGTCACCTTGTTGACAGTCAATAGCAGATTCCAAAAGGTTGTCCCGATATAGTATCAACACACAACACACCGATTGTACCGATACACCGGTACAATTCACCGGTTGTATCGATACAGTTATCGGGACAACCTTTTGGAATCTGCTGTTGACTGTCAACAAGGTGACCCCCTCGGGCCAGTGATTTTTACAATGGGGAATGTTACAGACACCCATCTAAATTACTTAATTTAGATGGGTGTCTGTAACATTACCAAAGGAAACTATAAATTTGGGGTATTTCTTTTTGAGTTTCTGCCAGCAAGGTGTCCCTATGAACTGAATTGAAGGCATTCTTTATGTCAACCTTCAGGATGACCTCTCCTTTGCCAGAATTTAGGTAGGTCAACAAAGCGTGTACGGCAGCCTCACAGCCCACTTTGGAGCCGTAACCTAGCTGCAGGGGCTGAAATTTTTCAGAAACCACCTCACCATAAAATTTACAACAAATCTTGGCTGCCATACGACGATAAGTAGTTCCCACGGCAATGGGACGAATGCCGCCATCCCTCTTGCACAGGGCGCATAGATTGGCCCCGTACAGAACGTCGATGACGGCTTCGTTCACCTTGCCGGAGAGCATAAGGTTAATCAGAGCCGTAACTTCCTTCAAGAGCAACTCACCAGCTTCACCGGCGCCTGAACATATAAGGTCCTTAAGCTGCTGAGGACTCAGGCCATCGAGGCTGCCAGCGAAGCCGCTCCGGAAGGAACAAATGGCTGTGACCAACTCTCAACCTGTAATGGTGAAAGTAGATAAATAATATCTAAGAATCAAAATTTGTTTACTAAAACAATAATAATATATAAAGAGTCAGTCTGTTTAGGTAGTCTGTACTATTCAAGTTAAATAAAGTTTGAAGGTAAAGTCAATTGATCGTCTAGAGGCCCCCTTGGGAGAAAAAGATTCCAAAGAAAAAGGTTAACAAAGGTAGTAAAAAGGTTTACTTTAAGAAGGTTTCACAGTAAAAAACTCAAGGATAAATGATCGTCTAGGGTTCCTTTAAGAGAAAGGTACTCAAATTTTATACTAGAGGTAGTATTGTACAGAAATTTGAAAAATTTCTAGCACAGAGGGAAAGGACAAAGAGGAAATGTACTAAGTCCAGTTAATCAATAGGTTGTCCAAAAGTTTTATACTAGAGATATTTTACAGAAATTTGAAAATTACTAGCACAGAGGGTAAAGAGGGAAAATATTAAGTTTAATTAATCGAAAGGTTATCCAAATATTATATACTAGAGGTAGCACTTTTTTATAATTTTGAAAAAGGCCGAGCCCACGCTATAGATATAATGTAAGGTGTCATGACAAAGAGTAAGAGAGAAAATGAGAGTGAGAGTTATGAGAATTTCCTTAGTTGAGAGAGGATTTAGGAGGGTTGTACGTTCTATAAAGGGGCGCCAAACTGTAACGTTACGATTGGCCCGAGGACCAGTCGTAAGTCACATTATAAAATTGGAGTTATTATCAGAGATTTTAAAAGGTTAGTATGTGTTGGAGGTCCAGGCTTCCAGTTCGAGTCTCGTAGCTCGGGACGCTTGGACGACTGGCAGTAGTGGAACTGGATCGGCAGGCAGTAGTAGAACAGGGCTGGCAGATGAGGCGTCACACGAAGACGAGTCTGATACTCCTCACAATATCGAGGACATGCAGCGGCAGATAACAACTCTGTCTCAGAAGTAAAATGTCCTTATGTAAGCCAGAGGTATTATTATAAGTTATTTTGGTTGTGTAATGGGTGTGAGCTGTTACACTCTAGTAGGAGAGTTGCACTAGTGTCCTCCGAGTGTCGTAGCTCGGGACGCTTGGACGACAGTATACTGGATCGGCAGGCAGTCGTAGAACAGGGCTGGCAAATGAGGCGGCACACGAAGACGAGGCTGGCTTACATATGGACATTTTATTTCTGGGACAAAGATATTGTGAGAAGTACCAGCCTCGTCTTCGTGTGACGCCTCATCTGCCGGCCTTGTTATACTACTACTGCCTGCCAATCCACTTGCCCTTGGAAGAAAAAGACTCCAAAGTAAAAGGTCTGAAAAGGTTTAAGGATCTAGACTGACTCAAATCTACTGAATGGTCTAAGGACTCTAGACTGACTGAATACTGAGCCAGTCATAAGTCACGTTATAAATTAGAATTATTATCCGAGATTTTAAAAAGGTTAGTATGTGTTAGAGTTCCAGGCATCCGGTTTGAGAGTCATGGCTCGGGACGCTTGGACGGCAGGCAGTAGTGGAACTGGATCGGCAGGCAGTAGTAGAACAGGGCTGGCAGATGAGGCGGAGCACGAAGACGAGGCTGGTACTTCTCAAAATATCGAGGATATGCAGCGGCAGACAGCAACTCTGTCTCAGAAGTAAAATGTCCTTATGTAAGTCAGAGGTATTATTATAAGTTGTTTTGGTTGTGTAAAGGTGTGTAATGGGTGTGAGCTGTTTCACACTTGTAGGAGTTTATAACAAGAATTGTTGGACATAACACCCTTTTAAAAGGTAAATTTGTAAATATACTTTATAGATGTGGCTTTGTGTAGCAAAATGCCACAATATATAGATGTTCAATACACGCGCCCTTTGAAGTTGTCGCCGTCGTCGCTATTATATTTCTTTGCTATCGTTGTGGGAAACTAAGAACTCAGAACATCTCTGCACCACGCGATCATTTTCCAGCTAGATTACTAGTTTTACCCAACATTTCAAGACGTGTAGGTAGCATCGAGTAGAAATAACGATGAATTCAAAAAATTAAAATAATCAATTACACTTTTTTAATTACAATATTATTATATGTTACAAACACAAGTCACTTATCACTTATATTTATTAACAAAATAAGAGTAGTTAATGAAATGATAACAAGGACGAGCTTGGGCAGTACTCGAAGGGAACGCTCCACTGCTGGTGCAGTTGCTGAGAGTCACTCAGTCACGCAAGTTTTATAAAACTAGACTTGTGTACTTAACACAAGTCTAGTTTTATAGAAATTGTTTCCAATTTATTCGTGTTCTTCAGACATATTCATCTCTAGATCTGCCTTTATCTTTTGATGATACAACATTTCTTCGGCATCGGTTACGATTTTGAAAGCTTCGCGCTTGACATGAATTCTAACGCCTTCGGGAAAGTCCTTGACGGATTCCCCAAGCTCAACAAAGAAGTCTACGATGTCATCATGTTCGAGCTGCGATGGCTGCTCTTCCGGAGCTGGTGCCGCTTCTACTGCCTGTTCAGTGCGAGGGGGACCGTGAACATCATCACTAGATGAACTGTCACTATCGTCAATATATTCTTCAGATAAGCTATTATCGTCTTTCCTACTTATATCGTCCTTCTCCAATTCCGGTACTTCTTTATCAGAATCGAGCACAGTTGTCGCAATTTTGTCGTACAACTCTATTTTAGCTTCAAAGGTCGGGTTGAGGAATGACATCAGTTTCTCATGTGCTGGTCTCTCTGCCTGATATACCGTCTCGTTGGTGTCTCTCTTGGCCCGCTTCACAGACCGAAAGTAGTTCTCTCGGATTCGTGTCCATCTTTTTTTGCAGTCCTCAGCTGCATAAATAAAAGTCAGTTTAAGATTACATTATATGGTCTTTGTTTATAAATTAAAACAACATATCTCTTGGTAAACAGTTTGTAAATATTCAGGGTGAAAAGCTAATTACATTACTAATGTAGGAATCTTAATTAGGATGTAGGAGAGTATACTGAAAGTTACGACGCACAGTGGATCGAAAATCGGCTTTAGAAGACATAGGATCTCGATTTCTTAAATGTTATTTTTTTTGCTGGAAATGACTTCTGCTGATCATTACTGTTCTATAAAATTTCATATGAAGTAATTGTGTGCACAAATGGAAGAGTTATATTTTTTATAAGAAAAAAATGTATGGAGCTGACATGAAAAATGAGGATATCTCTGGAATCGCAAGGTTGGCCGTTATATCCTTGCACACTGTTATAGTACTATTTATTTGTGAATTTTTGACATACTTAATATCGTGGCATCACATGCGATTTTTTTTTTAAATCCTCAAATTTAAAAAAAAAAGTGTATGATACATTTTAATGCTTAAATATGGCTATACCAAGTGTAATTTACAATATTTTTTATGCTTAGACCAAAACATTCTAAGAAATCACAAAGTCGTATTACCTACTTATTTGAAATGACATGGTAATTATGAATTACATAATATGTAATCTTGTCTAATGCCTCAAGTCCACATTAGCTAATGATTAATAAAACTTTATATCTATATACCTGTCAAAAGGATACGTACGAAGAAATGGTTTTTGACGCAATGAGCGTCAAAAACCATTTCTTCTGGTGTGTATGAGTTCGGATTATCATCACTTCATGCCCGCATTAATGTGATGGAATGTCTTCTACACATAGCGTATCGTCTCGACTTCAAAAAGTGGTCTGCAAGAGGAGAAGGTCTCAAGAGTTATTGCATTCACGAAAAAAACTCATTCAAGATCGATTCAAAGATGATCTCAACCTTTTGATTGACATCGTTAAGTAAGGATCAGGCACAACTAACGACGGGAAGACAGCAAGGCGGTTTTTTGAATTTCCTGATAAAACTGCAGCGATCACTGGATTAGATGAAGACCTAATACGCAGATTTGCTGTGATTCTGCAAGCTATCACATCTGGAGAGATTGTAGACGTGCCGAAATTTAAAGAATACGCTAGAACAACCGCTGAAAAATACATGGAACTGTACGATTGGTACTACATGTCATCAACCGTCCACAAATTGTTGATTCACGAAGGGGACATAATTGCAGAAAATGCTATTATAACAATTGGAAGTCTTTCGGAAGAAGCTTCAGAGGCCCGAAACAAAGACTTTAGGAGGTTCAGAGAACACCATTCGAGGAAAAAGAGTAGACAAGCATCAAACGAGGATATCCTCAATATGCTTATCGTCTCTTCTGATCTTCTAATTTCTTCCACAAGACCAAAATTAAATGCCCACAAGAGGCAGACATACTTTAAGGAAACAGTAGAACTACTGAAACTTCAGGATCAGGAAGCTCCGACAGAGTTCTTAGAAGTTATATCTATTGTAGAGCCTGATTCTGAAGTGGATTCTGATGGTGACGAAGTATAAAATAAGTCAACTTTTATTGTTTATGTTAGGTTAGGTTAAGTTAATATTATTTTTTAATAATTTGCTTTTATTTTTAATCATACAATAGTTTACCATTTATTGTTATTGACTAATGATCACGTTTATCTAATTACCCTCATTATGGTACGTATTCTTTTAACAGGTATATAGGTATTAAGTTTTATTAATCATTAGCTAATGTGGACTTGAGGCATTAGACAAGATTACGTATTACGTAATTCATAATTACCATGTCATTTCAAATAAGTAGGTAATACGACTTTGTGATTTCTTAGAATGTTTTGGTCTAAGCATAAAAAATATTGTAAATTACACTTGGTATAGCCATATTTAAGCATTAAAATGTATCATATACTTTTTATTTTTTAATTTTGAACTTTGTAAAAAAAAAAAAATCGCAAGTGATGCCGCAATATTAAGTATGTCAAAAATTTACAAATAAATAATACTATAACAGTGTGCAAGGATATAACGGCCAACCTTGCGATTCCAGAGATATCCTCATTTTTCATGTCAGCTCCATACATTTTTTTCTTATAAAAATTATAACTCTTCCATTTGTGCACACAATTACTTCATATGACATTTTATAGAACAGTAATGATCAGCAGAAGTCATTTCCAGCAAAAAAAATAACATTTAAGAAATCGAGATCCTATGTCTTCTACAGCCGATTTACGATCCACCGTGCGACGGTTAGGATAACCAGGCAGTCAGGATGGTTCCTGCGTACTGGTATATATTACAGACCATCGTAGACGTTCGTTCTCACACAGATAAGCGCTCAAATTGCTTCCCTTCCTAAATCCTAATTTCTCCTCATCTTCCTGCGCTTGTCCCATGTTTCTTTGGTTGGAGCAACACGTTTTTTTTCTTCCATTCTCCCCTGTCAGCCGTCACTCTATCCATCCATGTTCAATTTTAATTAGGATTCCTACATTCACTATAGTGTATTAAGCTTATATTTTATCATTAATATCAGTATTTTAATATACTATAGGGATGACTGTATGGCTTTAGTAACTTTACTGTAGATAGTCGTAGTAGAGGTAGAGATATTTAACAACAATAGGCAGTGGAGGTTAGAAAATATGCCACCAGGTAACACGTTCCGTTACCTATAATAATAGCAGACATAATATTATAATATATATAATATTAGCAGGACGGTAGACTCACGTGTCATCGTTAATGTTATTGGACAATAACATGACTGCGCGACTGCAAGGACAGGATTATGTTTATCATGCGTATCTATGTACCCTTGTACCTATGTGGGATTCTTTATACCATCGAAGCATCTTAACGGCTGAATGGATTTATTACATTAGGTACTCCTCTAAGTCGTGCGATCTTTATAAAATCAAAATAGCGGATTGTGATCAGATGTCAATAAGAAACGAATTGTAAAAAAAAATGTTCGATGACCATGTGGGGTATCAAAATAAAGGGCTTAAGAAGACGATTCCAAAAATAGTATCAAATCTGAAGTTAAACAAAAGCAACTGCCAAGAACTGCATCTGACTGCTGATTTTTGCAATTCTTTTTTTGATAATACCAGTCGACGTATCTTAATACTTTTAAACCGACTTCCAAAAAGGTGGAGATTAGATGTTCGTCTGCATGCTTTTTTTATGGGTTCACCGGTGTCTCAGTTAATTGTGGACCGATTTTCATTTATTTTTTTGCTTGAAAGGTTAGGCTCTCGAAGTGGTCCCAAGTCAGGATCTGAGGATCCATCTGATCCCATGGAAATCGAGGGAAATCTTCAAATTGTATAGGCACACCTATAACAATCTGGGTATTTTTTAGTGATACGAATACAACTATTTGTATCCGCCGAATACCATCAAGTTACCGAATATTCGTATTCGCGCAATACTTTCATTACATTCCTAATTAGTGACTTCCTAGAAAGAAATCTCTTATAGATATTGCGTTGCGACCAAGTTGACAGACATAAAGATTCATTTATAAAATCATTAAAATAAAAGGTCATTGTCTCCTACGCTGCGCCCGCCGCCGTCAACTATAATTATTTTGTTACGCGTAATTTTGAATGTGTGATATCTTTTAAAGTATTGATTTAAATGATATGATAAGAAGGCATATTTTAATCTAAATGAAATGCCCAATTTAAACATCAAATTTTATTGGATACGGATTAATATAATACCGGTTAAAATAGCTTCGGAAATAACAATTAAATGTTTATCAAATTCTGAAAAATAAAAATGGTTCCTGTGGATCATCCTTAGAAGATATACATATATAAATTGTCGCGGACATTATTACTGAACTTTTTAAGATGGAGAATCCTGTAGAATATATAAAAATATAATTTTATGTAGGTATCTCGTACAGTTTACGTGCGCACGCCAGTAAAACTCCCAGTTTTTTTTTTTTTTGGGTGGGAAATCATCAAATAACTTCTCCCGCTCTAGACGGAGCGGGAGGGTGTGTCAGTCTCTTACTGACTAAAACCTACCCGTATTCCTTCCGTTGCCTGTGTTACCACCCCTGGTAACACAGGCAACGGAAGGAATACGGGTGGGTGACCCTTTAGTAACTTCCCACGAAAAGCTCCCAGTTGGCATGATTTTTTCCTACATCTTAATAACTTACATCTTTATCTTATAACTTTTAATATTTTATTTTAATATTTTAATGTATAACAGTTTATTTTCCCGAATAAATAAAAATAAATAATCTTCAACAATAATCGTCATATTTCAACCAATTTACACAAAACCTTAAGGAATTATTCACTTAAACCTTCCTCACGAATCACTCCGTCCATTGCTGAAAAACGTTTGAAAATCCGGTTAGTAGTGGTTGAGTTTATCGCGTTCAGTCAGACAGACAGACGCGGCGCAGCGGGGGGGGCTTTATTTTATAATAATGAACCGATAAAACTTTCTTATCTTTTGTTACAAATAATATTTCTCAATAAAACCTTCCACAGTGAGGTTATCTTCAACAGCAGGAAATATACAGACAGAAAAAGGAATCGTTATCGTTTGTCGCCAATAAACTTGCAACTTGTTTTTTAAATAATATTTTAGCTATAGCTAATTTTAATTAAATATAATATATATACATAGATAATTAATAAATATATAATATTTATATTGAGAGCAGTGGTGGCCCTGTGGTCCCCGGCCTCGACTTACGAGTTGGAGGTCGTGGTTTCGAACCCAGGCAAGCGCTTTACTTTGTGTAAATAATTTTTCACCACTGCTCTGAAAACGGTGAAGGAAAACATCGTGAGGAAACCGCTATGTCCTAGAACCAAAAATTCAAAGACATGTGACATCTACCAACCCGCACTGGGCCCGCGTGGTGGATTACGGCCCATTCCCTCTCACAGAGAGGAGGCCTGTGTCCCAGCAGTGGGAACTTTATAGGCTGATTATGTTGAGAGCACATAAATGAAACTTGGCAGGATATTGTAGACCCTTACAAGATACAAATAAGTTAGGCTCAGAGTACATTATAGGCTGATTATGTATTTATGTTGGAGGAGCTCGTAGCTACGTAATAGTTATTCTTATTACCATCAGGTTAAGCTACGCTTGCCGGGGTTGGTCCTTAGATGGGTGAACATCTTCATTCGTGGATCAGAGTTTACGGGTCGTCAGAAGCCCGTAAGTCTGACAACCAGTCTTAACAGGGGGTATCGTATTACCCAGTTACCGGGTTGTGGAGGTCAGATAGGCATTCGCTACATGTAAAATACCGGTATTCAGCTTCATCCGGTTAGACTGGACGCCGACCCCAACATAGTTGAGAACAGGCTGCACAGATTTTAAATAGCCAGTAGGCTATTGTAACTTATATAAATTACTAACTGACCCACTAAAAAGTGATAAATAAAAAACTTAAAAAAAAAAACAACCGACTTCCAAAAAAATACCTACTACAAAATGAATTTAATTTCGGAAGTCGGCGTTTTCGGATCTTTTTTTAGTTTTTGCCACCGAATTAGAAAATTAAAGTCATTTTTCACTTTGTAGTGTTTTTTGGAAGTCGGTTGTATTTTATGTAATAAGTTTTTTTTAATGTTAGTTATATTTTAATAATTGACTCACCTGGTTGATTCACGATGGTGCCGATCTCATCCCAGACGTCTCGCCTCCTGTGCCGATCAGTGTAGAGCGGGTGGTCGCACATGTACAGCTCCTCGTAACCGCGCACGATACTAACAAAGTGCGCGTCCACCAGCGCGGGCACTGAAACAACACTCTTGTAAGTACAATTTTTCAGTAGAATAGTCATTGTAAAATCAACTTAATTTTCAGTAACATAAAGGTTATATTCGTTTTAAAAGTGGAAATAACATCAATTGAAAACATGGATTTACAATAGACTTTAGAAAGGACAGAGGGGCAACTGCGTAACACACATAAAATTAAGATTGATCGCAATTGGTTTCATTTTGACAATTCACCTACGTCCATTATTTATGTTGTTGGGCAGATATTTTTTTTAAACCTTTGAAGCAATGGATTAGCAATCGGCTTCAACAGTCTCGGATTGTAACTCAAACTGTGTTACGCAATTAGGGTGCAGGTTTGCGCCTCTGCCTGTAACAGCTCACTAATACACACCGTCAAGTCCCGCTCGAGACGCGTCGCCAGGGGTCGCGCGCCTCTTCAGCGCCCCCCCCTCGCCGCCACATGGCGCGGCTTCCTCAGCTTCGCTAGATGACATTCCTACTCGAAAATAAAAACACACAAAAGAAAGAAAAAACAACTGTCAATTATATTTTAAGTAAGTACCTACATATATTATATGGCTACAATGATCTTTTGCGCATGAGAGACATTGCCTGGTTGTTGGTGAACATAGTTTGTGTAATTGTATTGAAGCAACGAGATGGCGGCGTTCGTTCTGATTGTGATCACGCGCCAGAAGATCCTTGTACCTTTGTGTGTTTAGGTATATTATTAACAAAATAATAGTCAACCTCAAAGCTCAAGCAAAAGCTACTAAGTAATAATAAAAGGTGATATGTTTGTACTATTTACCTTCTTTCAAAACTTGGCAGCTTATAAACACGTATGTCCGTCACGGTGGCTGCGGGCTCACTAGCCATAGCGTAGCGACAGACAGCGAGCGGTGGGCCGGCGAAGCGGGCGGCGCGGTAAGATAGTGCGCACTATGGAGCGCACCGCGGCCATCTTGTCGACGGTAAGCGGTGCAAGTAGTGATGGATCGAGAGAATATTCTCTCATAGAGAATGTTCGTTCTCTCTGATCAAGTTTATTCTGCTCTATTGCGCAATATTATTTTCGACGGAGAACCTACTTAGTAATTTATTATGATGTAATTGATTAGAATTTTGTTGAGTACTTCTTGACAGGCCTAGACTGTCCTACCATACTTATTAACACTGTAATTTGAAAACATTGTAAAGGCCAATAATTGTTTTTAAAAGAGTAACCGTGAAGTTTCTTGCCGGCTCTTCTCCATAGGAAACGACCAATTGGAACCGTGCACCTAGCTTCCGACGTTTCATAAGTGCCCGTGTGGGTTTATGTGAAATAAAACATTTTGATTTTGATTTTGATGGGCAAGAGGCAATTAATGTAACTGCCAATTAACGATAAAAAAATGTGTTAAATTACAAAATCAAAGTCTGTTCAAAAGAAATCGTGCTTATTATTTTGTATTTAATTATTTACATTGCCAATGTATTTTTGTTTGTATATTTTATTAAAGCTGGTTATTTGTAAATCTTAAAGTTTGATAATTCGTAAATAACCCAAAACTAGGAGAACATTCTTTCTTATTATAAGAGATTCACTATCACTAGGTGCACTAGGTTACTGAGCCCGAGCTGCGACTGCTGCGAGCTACATGCGCGAGTTACATCAGTCTGTACTAATTATTTGTGTTTTTCTTTTTTTTTGTTTGTATTTTACATATAGTGGTGTGCTAGCTGACATTTATGGCTAATTAATAATTTACTGTTTTGTGTTGCGCGTAGTGTAAATTATTTTGCATACTATTGCATAGAATATTTTTTTTTCTCTAATTGAACAGACAGTTGTGCTGCTGGGGAGTTTGTTGCGCCATTTCTTCTTACCAGCTAAAGGACTAGGAAGTGGTGAAGGGCGGGCATTTTGGGGGACTGGCTTATGTAATTTTGACGTTAGAAAAGTGCTGATTCTCAGCCTAATATGAATAAATGACTTTTGATTTTGATTCTATTACAAATAAGTAAATTTTTGAGATTATATGTAGGGCGTAATCTTCAGAACCACTGATCCAATTCCGAAAATTATTTTACTAATGAAAGCTACAGTTCCTATTTCTAAATGCCAGGATTATATTCTGCGATAAAACAAAAAAAAAAAATCCGCGGGCGAAGTCGCGAGCAGAAGCTAGTACCTAATTCATATGCGGTGCACACTGCCTGGACTCTGGACCCGCGCTCTACTCTACACGGTAAGTAGGTACTACATTACACGGTGCATGCCTGCCATAGACACAAGAAAGAAGGCGCATACAATAACCGGGCTCACCGTGCGCGTGTGCCCGCACCGAGCTCAAGTACGCCCGCGTGCACACACATATTATTATATGCGATCTTTTGTTCCCACCTGTGTACCCTGCCAGGCGCAACAACTTATTGTGTTAATATTATTATGTTATAATAAACTGGCTTTTTCCCGCGACTTAGCCCGCGTGGATGTCAGAAATTATCCCACAGGAACGTACTGCCGAGATCAAAAGTCTCGAAATCCTATGTCCTAACCCAGATCATGAAATTTCATCCAAATCCGTCCAGCCGTTTCAGCCTGAAAGCGTAACGAAGAAACAAATTCACTTTCGCATTTATAATATTAGTTAGGATTTTCATAGGTAATTACCTACCTGTTCTATTAATTGAATCCCAGAAGGTGGAAGTTGCTTGCGAAGTGGCGGAGGCGCCGCCCCTACCCCGGATGGCCGAGGGAGAGCCGAAGCCGGGACGGTTCACTTGTATGCGACTTCCAAACAGCTGTCTTGAAGCTTTACAAAGTAAGTTATTAGATGCCATCTCAATTGAATTACAATTTAAAGATAAATCATGTTCAACGTTTAAAATTATTATTTTATATTAAGTACTTATCACATTTTTTTTTAGTTAAGCTATAATTATACTCTATCACTGAACAAATTGAAATATTCTGTCGGTGAACGTGCTCACAACATCCCGGAGGCTCGAAGGTGGAGTCCCCAATGACTTATCAGCTGTCGTACAGTTACGACAGGAGCTTTAATAAGGTGCAACTGGGCTAAGCTTAGGCGATAGGTATAGCTTTATACGAGCACAATCACTCACCTTTCCCTGCAGACCTTTAGCAAGCGTTCAATGTTGAAGGTTTGGCTGACTACTTACATAATATATGTAGGTACTATATGTAGAGAGTTCCATTGACAGGGCTTTGGAACTTATTTGGGGTAAGTACCTATAACTTTTTTTTGTTCTTCTAATAAGTTGTACCTTAGACAGCCTAAGTATCATAGTATAACGTTTACCAAAAGGAAAAATATGGTTAATTTTGATTATCGACTTGCATTATTAACAACTAGCTTCTGCCCGTGACTTCGTTCGCATGGAAGTCGTAAGACACCACACAATACAATACAACTCTAAAATAACAGCAACATCTTTATAAAACTTTCCTGTATACTACGTCAGTGGTGTTGGTCTCGGCAGCCACAACGTACAGAGAGTCAGCCCTGGTGACGCGTGCAAGCGACAGCTGTCCGTGTGACACGCGGCTGATCGTCACGAGATCGACGCCCGCAACCTTCGGTAGCAATTTCCTATTGCTTGCGAAGTTCTGTTTTCAGTAAATTAATAATATCCCTGCATCATCATCATTCTTTTGCCTTTATCCCAATTTATTTGGTGTCAGCGCAACATGTCTTTTCCTTTCGTATATACTTCTTCAGTCGTTCCTGCGTATACTACCTAATGTCGATACACTGACTGATGCATTCTCACAGATTATTCCTGATGAACGGCTTTCACTAAAATAATAAAAGACTGGACAAGTGCGAGTTGAATTCGCGTGGTGAGGGTTCCGTACAATGTTATCTACCAAGTTTTTTATCCCGAGATAATTTATCCCAAGAACAAGCTTAACATTGTGGTAGAACAAACGTAACTTAGCAGTGTAGTTCATGCGTAACAATAATAATAACGAAAATTTCATTCTAAATAGTTAGCTATTTAAAATGCAAAGTGTGGTGTTTTTTTTTTTTTTATTTTTACTCTATCAATTTGTTTTATATTAGTATAGAACAAATTGATAGCATTAACATTAATAAGTCAAAATGCGAGTTTAACTCGCGTGGTGGCGGTTCTGGACAGTGAATATGTTATCTACCATGGTTTTATCCCAAGAACAAACTTAACATTGTAGTTGAAAAACAAGATCTCTCATATATTCCAACTGCAAATGTAAGTTTGTACGCACAGTATTGAGAGACTTATCATGTTATTTTAGCACCGTAGACTTCTTATAGGTTTTCCTGTAATCTTTAAGTAAAGAACTATATTCTGTATTTTTTTTCAAAATTTTAGGCTCAGTAGTTTCGGAGATATTTTAAAATTATAAAAAAGAATTGAGACCCTCAAACAAGCCCTTTCATTTGATATGTCACGCGGTACAGTTAGTAAAACCTTATTTTTTATTTTCTAATTTGTTTCCCCCAAAAGTGGCCCTCATATTCAAAATTAATTTATTTACGTTACGCATCCGTATTTGGGTCACAGAAATTCATATGTGTTCCAAATTTCAACTTAATCGGTCCAGTAGGTTCGGAGCATATTGGCTGTGACAGACGGGCAGACAGACAGACGAGTGATCCTATAAGGGTTCCGTTTTTTTCCCTTTAAGGTACGGAACCCTAATACACAAACAGTAGATTTTTTTTTTTTTTTTTTTTTTTTTTTTTTTTTTTTTTTTTTTTTTTTTTTTTTTTTTTTTTTTAAAAAAAAACGTTGCCCCACACTAGGAATTTCTTCCTGTATCGTGGGTGCGTTTACAAACATAGAAACTCACAAACACAAACACCCAGACCCGGAACAATTACTTGCAGATCATACAAATATTTGTTCCGTGCGGGGATCGAACCCGCGACACGCTGCGCAGCAGTCGATCGCTCAGCCATTACGCCAACACGGGATTTCTCATTATCAGTCACCTAAACATAGACATTTATTTTTATTATAACCTTAGATAGAAGCAGTGGTGGCCCAGTGGTAACGACCGCGACTTACAAGTCGTAGAACATAGGTTCGAACCCTGACAGGCGCTTACATTGTGTAAATTATTTCATCACCACTGCTTTCAAAACGGTGAAGGAAAACATCGTGAGGAAACCGGCATGGCCTAGAACCAAAAATTCGAACACACGTGACATCTACCAACCCGCACTGGGCCCGCGTGCTGGATAACGGCCCACTCCCTCTCATAGCGAGGAGCCCGGGTCCCAGTAGTTGGAACATTATAGGCTGATTACTTGATAACCATAGATGACAGAAGAGGCCCAAAACTTCATGTTTTTCTGACTACGTTCTACGATACCACACAGTAGGTACGAGTAGTATAGCAACGAGGAAAAAATATGAGAATCGAACTTACTACCACAGGTTTGTTTTTTGCGATTTCTGTATTTTCTAGTACTCAAATGTCAGTTCTTCCCATGGAAAGTTTATGGATCCTTATAAAAAACAGCAGCGATTGGAATCAATTTTTTTTTTTTGTAAAATTTCCACATTTTCTATTGCTGACTATATTTTTTTTTATAATCTGTGAATTAAGATAAAAGTTTCTTAAAAAGTCAGACACAAGACACAAGACAGTCTCCTTAGACCGTTTTCCTGTAGATACAGTCGCCAGCACATCAGTTTATATGAAACTGTCAAATTTCTCCAAATGATTTTAAACCTTAAACTGTTGACGGTTAAGTTCAAAATCGAATGAGAAAATTTGACAGTTTGTGGTAACTCGATGTGCTGGCGACTGTACAACAGTCTGTTAAGGTACCTACCCTGACTGCCCCGTCTTAAAAAACCACCCTGTACATCATGACTGACTGCTTGGCTCCATAAAGGTATAACGTGATGATAATCTTTTAAAGGTTAAATCTGTAACTACCTGCAATATTCTAAACTTTTGGCTCGTCTTTTTTACAATTTGCGGTAAACTATAGAAGAATACGAACATTGTGCCGGACGGGCTTGATCGCTGGAAAGTTCAGGGAGGGTGTATGCCTATCCAGGTTTATCCCGGTGTGAGGGTCTCTACCAGTCCAAGCGGCGCTGACGTTCTGCACTGTCCGGGTATCTTCGTGAATCGGCTGGCGGCTGTGTCCAGAAGTCTTGATGTGTTTTGACGTAGAAATAATAACAGCGTAATGATAAATCTTCATAAGTGTTCAGGAAGCATCTTGCGAGACTTTTACTAGTTGTAAAGGTAAAAGTTCCTTGCCGATGACTACGAATTCATCGAATTTGCATGCGCGTGTCAGATAAGTGGATGAATACCATATGTATAGGTACCTAATAATATCCACTTAATTAGCAAACTGTATTAAGTGTCAGAATGGTTATTAGTTACTTACTGCGTATGAAAGTACCTATAAATATGGTGTGCAGGGTAAGGATTTCATGAAGAAAAAGCACAAAGACAAAACTAGGCATTAATTTCAATTAGGCTTGTCAGTTAAAAACGTTACAGAGAAAACTAGTTGTCCGTCCCAAAACTAGGTCATCATGGAGATGAAAGACAAACTCCATCGAAGCTTGTTTTAGAATATTTTATCAACATGTCGATAAGGCGGGAGGAAACGCCCGGGTGTCACCACTGTGTGGATCGCCCGGAGGACACGGTGGAGCATACGGTGGAGGTCTGCCCGGAGATCTCGCGTCCAGCCCTGCTTCAGGCCATGGTACGGAGCGAGAGGGCGTGGGCAGCCGTCACCTCCTCCACCCTCTTGCCCCCCGGTGGACACGGTGGTGCATGCGGTGGAGGTCTGCCCGGCTTGGGCAGAGCACCGCCGTGTCCTCGTGAAGGCGATCGGCAGCAGAGATCTCTCGCGTCCGGCCCTGGTACGGAGCGAGGGCATGGGCAGCCGTCACCTCCTTCTGCGAAGTAGTAATGCTCGCAAAAGAGGAGGCGGGACGGTTGAGGTTCAGCGCCCTTAGCACAATCCAGTGTCTCTAGTATGGTCAGTAGTTTATCCTGCCCTATAACAGGTGATGTTATGTTCAGGCTATACATATCCAAGTTCTTTAAAAAATCAGAATTATTAACGTTAGATTTTACATTGTCATTTTCACTGATGAAAAATATGAGGCAAACATCTTGCAAATGTTTGACCCTAATGAGTCAAACATTTGCATTTCTTGTAGTGCCATCGGTCATTGCTATTAGATATGAGCTCAGTCCCCCTCGTTTTGTCTTAACATAAGACCAGAAAAAACTTGGGGTTTTTGATTATCTTATCCCCCAAATCCAACACATACTGGTGATAACACACGTTAGTTTTAATTCTTTCTCAGTAACAAGAAGAGAGAACGGCTCATAAGCTCATATGTCAGTGAATATCTCAGAATAATCCGACTAAATAGGAAGGTTGGCGTGTTAATGTTAACACGTTCAAAATCAAATCAAATAAAAATATTTTCATTTCACATACCTAAATGGGCACTTATGAAACGTCAGAAGCTAGGTGCACGGTTCCAATTGGTCATTTCCTATGGAGAAGAGCTGGCAAGAAACTCCACGGTTACTCTTTTAACAATAATTGGCTTTTACAATGTTTTCAAATTACAGTGTTAATAGGTATGGGAGGTCAGTGTACCTGACCTCCTGACCTTTTTTTTTGTTAACTACCTGGTACATCTCGACAGGCCTACGCCTGTCGAGATGTACCACGTAGTTAACAAAAAAAAGGTCTACAATATATATCTATTTATTTATGAATTTATTCATCAACAAATTTACATTTGTGTCAAACAGTCGTTTTAACAATAGAGATGTAATACAAAAATTAAATAAACATCTTAAAAAAAAAAGAACAAGGACTACTTTCCACATAGGTCCCAACATTATGAGTCTCTTATAATATAATAGTTTAACTTAATATTAAATCAAAATAAATATAAATTTAATTCAAAGAAATGTAATAGAATTAATTAACTATGATGCAATGTCATGATAGAATGTTGGATATATTACTTATAGTCATTAAATATAATGACATATTAGTTCGAACTACTATTATCTTTGAGAAACTCTTCTATGCTGTAATAACATTTCTTCAATAACAATGACTTCAATTTTCTCTTGAATACATTTGGATTCATAGCGTTCTTAAATTGTGCAGGCAATTTATTGTACATATTTACTGATTGCACTCTTGAGGCATGTTTAACGACATTAAGCTTATGCTGTATTTAATTAGGACGATCCTTTCTTCGCGTTTTTATTCTGATATGTCTCTGTTCTTCTGTCTCAAACTCATGGATATTTTTAATAAAATGACTAAGCAGGACCAGAATATAGAAGCATGGTACTGTGAGAATGTGCAGTTTCTTAAAATTATCTCTAAGAGACTTTTTTGTTCATTGCGAAGCATAGTTCTCAAGGCTCTTTTCTGCATAACGAAAGCAGCATTAATATTGTATTGGTAGCTGTTGCCCCAGAACTTTATGCTATATCTAAATCTAGACTCTATGAGTGCAAAATATACCATTCTGAGGTGAGCAATGGTCAATTCATCTCTAAGACTCCTGAGAGCATAACAAGCACTACTCATAGTGTTAGTGACCACTTCCAATTCCTTCTTCCAATTTAAAACTGCATCTATTTGTACCCCCAAAAATTTTACATTGTCTACAATATCTACTTTATTCCCTAATAAATGTACTTTGACAGTATCGTTGTTCTTCACGGTTGATTTAAATAATAAACATTGCGTCTTTTTTAGATTTAGTTTTAGAACATTCATAGTGAACCACTTCTCAAGAGCACATAGGATAAAATTAATCTTCTTTTCTAAAGTTTCTATATTGTCGCTAGCTATAATAGCGCTTGTGTCATCGGCAAAAACTACAAGTTTAGTATCATCTGAAATACTTTTCATATAAGCTATCACATTATTTATAAATACTAGAACCCTAGAACATAGAACTAGAACTAATCCTAACTTAACCTACCCACTAACTAATCCTAGCCTAGAACTGATCCTTGTGGTACGCCTTTATTTATTATGACTGTGTCTGATTTGTGTAATTTTTCATGCCCATCCTCTTAAACTGTTTTAATTTCTACATGCTGCGTTCTATAATGTAAATAGGATCTGAATAAATTCAACACATTTCCCCTAATACCATAGAAATCCAACTTATTCAGAAGAATACAATGTTCCACTGTATCGAACGCAGAACTGAAGTCGAGGAAAAGTCCTGCTACTGTTAGTTTAGCATTCAACTTACCCACTACATCATTAATTAACATGTCAATAGCATCTATTGTACCTACATTATTTTGATAACCAAATTGTTGGTCGCTTATAATTTTATGTTTATTCAAATGACTAACAAGCCTCACTTTTATATTTTTTTCAAATATTTTAGGACATACTGGCAACATAGAGATAGGCCTATAATTCCCTGGATCTGTTTTAGAGCCCTTCTTTTGTATAGGTATTACTTTAGCTAATTTAAATTGCTTAGGAAAGACACCTTTATTTACATATTCGTTTATTGAATCGACCAAAGGGCTAGTCAATAAATCAATGTTTTCTCTTATAATGGTGATAGGAATTTCATCATGGCCAAAAGACTTTTTACTATCCATAATCTTAACTAGTTTGAAAACTTCGACAGGTGTAACAGGCTCAAAGACCATATCCTCCTCTACTCTTAACCCATGATTTGTAGATACTCTTTTGCTGTATTAATGTCACTCATGATTAAATTCGATGTATTATAGAACTTTTCCAATAGAATATTAGCAACTTCTGAGGGATTATGAACTATTTTATTATTATCCATAAGTAACAAATTGTCATTTACATATTTTTTTAGGATTATTATATTATATTATTATTTATAGTTATCCAAATAACTTTACTAGAAGTCTGAGCTAGATTTATTTCCTTTCTTACTACTAGTCGTTTCACACGTCGTACTACATTTCTATATACCCTAAAATAATTACTACGATATTTTACTATTGAATCGTCACAATTATCTTTGTCAACAAAACTTAGGAAACGTTTCATTTTACTAGCGACTCTCATTCCCGTAGTTAACCATTTAGATTTGTTGCTGTTTTTTGTATTTATTTTTATTTTCCTTTTATTAAATGTGTTAGAATGTAGTTCACTGAGTTTTTCAATAAATGTACTTGCGCACCAGTTTTCTTGTAACAACTTTTGCCTAAAACAAGACTTGTTCACTTCATTTTATAATCTTCTTTCAATGTAAATATAACTTTGCTCTTTCCTAAAAGCCACTTTTTCCAGTGATAATGCACAAAAAAGGCGCACATGCCCATCAGATAGACCATTGTGGTCTATTTCTACATTTTTAATAATTGTCTCGTCAATATTAGTCAATATATTATCTATACACGAACTTGAATTATTGCGTCGAAATGTATCTGAGTTAATTAAATGTCGAAAGTTGTAACATGTCAGGAGTGATAGAAAAGAATGTGGTTTTGAGTCATCTTTTGATAAATTTATATTAAAATCTCCACAAATTATACACCGTTTATTGATGAAATGTTGTAACAGCTGTTTAAGTCTCTGCATAAAACTATCTATATTACCATTCTCAGGAATTCTGTAGCAACAAATAATACAAGTATTTGTCTCCAAATCCACCACACACACACACACCACAAACCACCAAAACAGTTAATCTTATAAAGTTGTTTACAAATTTGTAGGTCTTCAACTTTCTTAATGTCAAGATCAAATCAAATCAAATCATATCAAAAATGTTTATTTGCTAGAAAATACATACAAATTCAAGGATCAAAGTACCTCCACGTTTTTTATTTAATCTAGTATTATAGGGACTTCAATTATAATTAATTAATCTAAACTGGGCTGGCCTGGGCTTAATGATTGATTTAGAAAGTACCTATTCACAAAACTGATGAAATCTATTTCTTTCTTCAATTCGCACAAATATATTTCAAGGTCACCCTTCTTGTTGCTTATGCCACATAGATTTTGATGGTAGATAGTCAATGTTTTATATATATTGATTGCACAGTCTCCCGAGATAATACAATTTGTTTATTATATGAATGACTACTCACGAAAAAAAATTTAGAAGAATAAGAATTATCTTGTTCAGAAACATCTATTAAGTCTGTTCGTTCAATAGTGATGGCATTAAGTAGATCAATACATATATTATCTAAAATAGTCTTATAAATATTTGTCGGAGTTGGTTGTCAATCACAATAAATTGTGAGTAATCGCAGAATTTGTTATATTTTGTTTTGTTATTTTTTAATTAATGTGTTTCTTTTCTATCAATTATTGTCTCATAAATCGTAACATTATTTATGGAGTACTCAGTATTCACACTTATGGATTTTGGCAACTTATTTCGACATTTGTTCATAACAACTGATGACAGTTACTTTGATTTTAAAATGTTTTAGTTTGTTAAATCGCTATTGTTTATTTACGTTATTTATCTTAGTATTATTTGATTACTTTATAATGTAAGTCTTATTAGATTTAGCATAATATTTGAGGGTTTTGTATCAAGTAAACACGTGACCTACTTTGGTGCGTCAACGGACAGAGTTGTCATGGAGGGATTGTAAGGTGGGGGCATCGTCTTATAAAAGAGCGAGCACTCGGTATTGGAGTCTTCCCAGGGCGTCCCCGTGGACGAAGTGCACCGCATGCACCGCGCCAGGGGGGGATCAGCATACGACATGATCCTTGTCGTATGCCCCCCGTCTGAAGGGCATCACCCTATATTTAAAGTCTCAGTTATCTGCCAACTCACGGGACTCGTAATCGAGAAGCCCAGGAAGAGCGGCGTCGTCGGGCAATGCCATCGTTGCCAACTCTACGGGCATGCGCAGAAGAACTGACATGCGACTCCCAGGTGCGTCAAGTGCCTGGGTGAGCATGGCACGTCTGACTGCCCCCGCCGCAAAGACAGGTCATTGTGCACCGAGCCGCCCAGCTGCGTGCTGTGCGGTGAGGCTGGGCACCCAGCAAACTACCGAGGCTGTCGTATGGCCCCCAAGATGTCTTCCTCAAAGCTGGTGAAGCGCGCAGACGCCCGCCAGCAGAGAGAGTGCCCATCATATGGGTTCTTCCCCCCCCATCTCAGACCCTCTCACAACTCCCCCAGAGGCTAAGCCCGCAAAGGCCTAGCCCTTGGAACTACCTGAACCACCAGCAGGCCTTCCCTGCTATGGTTCAGCCGAGACCCACTCCGCCTCCCATCAGACCGCTGATGGACCCCCGCATTCGCGTCTCCGCGCCCCTACCAGTTCAACCCGCAACCCCCGCGCCCGCCCCCATGGCCGCTGCCGCAACCGCTGCGCCACTCAACCACTCCGGTGGTCCGTCCGTCCATCCCAGTAGATCCGTTCAGCGTGATCTCTGGGACCTTCGCGTTATTCTTCACGCCCCGCGCGCGTAAAATGGCCAACGAGCTCGTTGCCGCCCGTAACTCCTGCGATCTCGGCCAGATCCAGCGTATATTCCACGCGTATCCCGAAATTACGCAAGCCCTTGAAAACTTCGCGAAACCCCCCCAGTAATGGATTTACAACCCAAAGCACGTACCAAACCCCGATCCCTAAAGTTAGGTTTCTTTAATGCCAATGCACTGTGGTCCCGTTAGTAGGTCATAGGCTTCCAATGGCAATGACTGAGCTAAGCCATTATATCTGGTTCAGTTACCCACTAGTTGTCATACTACCTGAGGGTATAAAAGGTTTTGCAATCTATTGTTCGCAACATTCCTTTTTTGGCATCGGAAGTAAACACATGTAATTAGTCATCAACCGTGTTATCTTTGGGGTGGGGTTTGGGATCTACCTTCTAGTGGTCCACCCCGGGCAACGGCACCACAGGCTTGCCTGTGGTACGGCTGAACGATCCCACTTAGCGGTGGTAGGCTCCGCAAGGAGCCGCCTGGCTCGCTACCACTCTCCCACCGGAGTCCGGCGCCAAGCAGCTTGCTGTGTTCCGTCGGTGTGTGGGAGTGCCAGTGCCTTTGGGGGAGTAGGAGATTTGTCAGTTGCGCTGTCCAGAACCGGTCTTGGTCTCTGGGCTTAACTTGCCGGGTAACTCATTGTGGAGGGTAGCGGGATCCGAAGCACGGTGCCAGCCGTTGGCCTACCGCAGTCAGTAGGGGGCCCAAGTAGCACGCCAGCCACGTGCCAAAGGCTGCCCCGCCAAATCGCGAAAAATCCCGGTATGCTCCACCGTGCCAGCTGGCGACTGGACGGGAGGACCCGGTGGCCATATCCGGGGGAGTTTGGGCGTCCCCGCAGTCTCCAAATGAGTTCCCCATAGGTTTAGTTGATTCTAGTGTTCCACTTGGATCTCTGAGCAGCGCCTCGACAAGTCGACTTCTCTCCCCAACAACTCCACTCAAAATGTCAAAAGCAAAAAAGAAAGATAAGGTTAAACAACGGCTGCACTTCCTCCCACTAAAAGTGCACCTCACTAACATCAGGGGGTTGCACTCCAATCTCGATCCGGTCCATCACCACCTTGAGACCGAGAAGCCGCACCTGTTTTTCCTAACGGAGACGAAGATAACAACCCCGTCGGACGTGGCGTACCTCAACTACCCGGGTTACTCTCTTGAACACAAGTTCAAGAAGCAAGCTGGGGTCTGTGTGTACGTCCGCGATGAGATTTGTTGTCGTCGTCTCCGTTGCTTTGAGAACTCGGGTTTTTCTGTCATATGGCTACTTGTGGACTCTGGCGTGGAGAAATTTCTCTACATCGGCGTTTACCGATCGCACAGCGGTGACCAGGAGACAACAGCGCTCTTTAATTTCCTCGTGGAGACGACTGACGTCGCCCAGCAACGGTACCCAACAGCGAAGCTCGTTTTTCTGGGGGACTTCAACGCCCATCATAAAGAATGGTTGTTCCCGTACCAGAAAACTGACCATGCTGGGTTAGAGGCGCGCAAGTTTGCTATTACGTTAGATCTAACCCAGATGGTGAATGTGGCAACGCGGGTACCGGATGTTGACGGCCATACACCCAATTGTTTGGACCTTCTGCTGGCATCTGATCCCGACAATAATTCAGTGTCGGTCTCAGCCCCGCTGGGAACGTCCGACCACTGTCTGGTGAAAACCGTATCGACCAGCTCTCCACCAGATGAGAGTCCTAGAGGCACGAGACGAGTGTGGCGATACGAGTCAGCGGACTGGGATGAGATGCGGCACTTTTTTGCTTCTTATCCATGGCGGCATGTGTGCTTCTCTTCGGGTGACCCCTCGTGCTGTGCAGACGAGGTTGCGGACGTTATTCGGCAGGGAATGGAGTATTTTATTCCATTCTCCGACATCCCACTCGGCCATAAATCCCGGCGTTGGTATAATGCAGAGTACGCCCACGCTGAGGCCCGAAAAGAGTCTGCCTACCAAGCCTGGGTCAAGGCCCGCGACCGCAAAGTTAGAGCTCGTAGGGTTCGCGCGAAGAAGAGAGCCTTTAACACTGCCGCCAAGTCCTGCAAGCGGGTTTTACGTGAGGCACGTTTTGGCCATGTCAGACGTATTGGGGCCAAGCTGGCATCGCACCCTCCGGGTAGTAAACAGTTTTGGTCCCTGTCTAAGGCGGCTGAAGCGAATTTCTGTCGTCCCACTTTACCTCCAATGCTGAAACCTGATGGGTCGCTGGCCCACTCCGCAAGAGAGAAAGCAAATTTATTTGCATCTCTCTTTGCAAGCAATTCACGTCTGCACGCTGGCTCCAAGCAACCACCTACAGTACCTCATTGTGACTCCACGATGCCGGAGATCGCAGTTCACATTAGAGAGGTCCGAAGAGTATTGTGCAGTCTAGACGTGAATAAGACCAGCGGGCCTGACGGCATTCCGGCGAGAGTGTTGAGGCAGTGTGCGCCTGAACTGTCTCCTGTGTTGACACGTTTGTTCCGCCTCTCTCTTAAAAAAGGCACGGTACCAAAATCCTGGAAGCTTGCTAATGTACAACCAGTGCCCAAAAAGGGCGACCGTGCTGACCCTGCCCATTACCGTCCGATCGCCATTACCTCCATTCTGTGCAAAGTTATGGAAAGGGTACTGAACAGTAAGTTGCTGACCTACCTCGAAGACAATGATCTCCTCAGTGACCGTCAATATGGCTTTCGCCGGGGACGGTCAACTGGTGATCTTCTTCTGTATGTCACGCACTGCTGGGGCGAATCCATCGAGAAACATGGCGAAGCACTTGCTGTATCGCTTGATATCTCGAAGGCTTTCAACAGGGTCTGGCACGCTGGTCTGCTCAGCAAGCTTCCTGCTTATGGCATCCCAGCTGATTTTTGTAGCTGGATATCAGACTTCCTTAGTGAACGGTCGATCAGAGTAGTCGTTGACGGCTGCTCCTCTGACCTTATGGCTATTGATGCCGGAGTTCCTCAGGGGTCTGTTCTCTCTGCAACTCTTTTCCTGCTGCACATCAATGACCTACTACAGACTGGTATCGTTGGGTACGCGGACGACAGTACTGTTTCAGAGAGATACTTGTCCAGCGCAAAAACCAACGGGGCCGCAGTTCGTTCCTTGAGAGAGGCCTTGGTAGAGCGGACAGAGTTGACGTTAAGCCTTGTCTCCCAGTGGGGTGATGATAATCTGGTCACTTTTAACGCCACCAAAACACAAGCGTGTCTTTTTACCGCAAAAAGGAGTCGTTTCGACCTGACTCCTACTTTTCGGGGTACATCGGTTCCTGTAACTGATCGGCTCGAGCTCCTAGGCACGGAGTTGACATCTAACCTCAACTTCGGCGCCACCATCGAGTACAAAGCCCAAACTGCGGCCAAGAAACTGGGCATCCTAAATAATGTGAAGCGATACTTTACGCCTGGACAGCTTTTGACCCTTTATAAAGCGCAGGTCCGATCCTGCATGGAGTATTTTATTTTATTTTATTTTATTTTATTTTATTTTATTTTATTGGAATAACAAACAGCAGTATATTAAACCGTAGGCATACAATATAAAACTTAAATAAAAGTAACAAATACACTACCCAAGACGTTATCCACAGATTACCATACAGAATAGCTAGCTGTAAGCAGAACAACTTAAAAAGCACTTATTAACTAATTATTTACTAGGGCTATGATCTCTTAAAATGGTTGTAATTTCACCTTTAAATATTGCTTTGCTGTGAAACATAATATCTGTAGAGCCAAACTGTTTATTATAAGTATCAACCAAGCGATGTAATGGCGAGCGAGCGCCTGAGTTAGTTCGACAAAATGAAGTAGCAAATAGGCGTCTCGAACGAACCTCTCGACCAATTACAGTAGTATTGTAGCCACCTTTGGGATGGCTCGGCTAAATACCAACTTGCCGCGCTTGACTCGGTGGAACGCAGAGCTAAGAGGCTCATTGGCGACGTAAATCTGGTGGATGCCAAGCTTCACAGTTTGGCCCATCGTCGCAAGGTTGCCTGCTTGTCGGTCTTCTATAGATTGTACTTCGGAGAGTGTGCTCAGGAACTCCACGACCTCATTCCACCGGCCCCCTTCTATTATCGGTCATCTAGGCGCACTTCAGGTTACCATCCCTTCCTGGTCCCTTCCACCAACTCGCACTAAGCGTTTCCAAACTTCTTTTATAATGCGCACAGCAAAGGAATGGAACTCTCTGCCTGCGTCTGTGTTTCCGAACGCATATAACCCTAATCTCTTCAAAGTGAGAGTGAACAGGCTTCTTCTGGGTAAGCTCGCTCCATCGTCGACTTTGTTTCTGTCGCCTAAGACATAGACTAAGGTCAAGAGCAAACCCATCACAAATAAAAAAAAAAAAAAAAAAAAATCACCAAGCGCTAATTACCCTAAGACGCGAAGCGTGTTTTCAAGATCGAACTTGTTTGTGACCTGTTATTTTGCAATGGACATTCAAGTTACAGGTATGTATTATTAATTTACTTTACTATTTTGCATTTTTAATACACCATTTTTTTTTTAAATAGAGTGCTACGCCGCAGCATTTCTTGCGTATTTATTTCTGTATTTTTTTTATATTGAAGCTTTTACTTATATTTGTATCTACCTGTGCCATTTAATTAGGTATAAAAATGTCGCTTAAAATCTCTACTACTAAAATTTAAAAAAAGTACTTGCGGCATTCTGCATCTGTAAGGTGCAGCCAGGGTCTACGCCGAGCGGCTGGGCGCGTAGCACTTGCTACGAAATATGTATTGTTTTTGATCCGCATTTAACTGTTTGTTGTTTTGTTTTAGGTACTAGTGTTGAGTGTTCTTTTAAAAGAATGCTTGTACTAGATGTAGGATGCTTGTAGGCTGTCTATGAAGGATAGCAATTCCGAACTGCAACGGTGGCGTCGAGTTTTTCAAGCCCTGATACAGTTACTGCCTGACCTTGAGAATTTGGTTGCTGATGACTTAGAAAAAAGAGTTGCTAATCTTTGTACTAGATTTGTAGCTATTTGGAAGCAAGTCTCTCGCAATCAATCTCACATGGTATCTAAGTACGGAGACTGGCTGAACGAAATTGAAGTTTGCGTTCTGTCAAATTGTGCAGCAGCAGGGAGCCACGACACTCAACGGCCAGCAGTGGAGGCTTCGACGAGCACTCAACAGCATCAGCACAGGAAGGACTTCGAAGAGTGTAGCAAGAGATCAAAATGCCGCAGGCTTGCAGAGTTAAGTAAAGTAGACAGTTCCGCGATCAATTATTTGTTGGATGATTCATCTCGATCTGACGCCGCTTACGCTTCTTTAAATTTCAACACTGATGAAGTCTTGTCTCTCATAACTGAGACTAAACTGACTAAACATCAGTATCTTATGATGAAAGAGTTCATTAATGCAAAATCACCGAATGCATTACCATCTTATCCAAAAGTGTTGGAAGCTAAGAAGCGGTGTTATCCATCGCAAGAGTTTATCACGGAATCATCGGCTGAAGTAGAATTACAATCATTGTTAGACCATACTGCATGCCGGACACTAGAATCCCAAAAACACGTTTTAAATAATATTGACCTTAATAAAGAATTTGTTTTAATTGGAAAATGGGGATTCGATGGGAGTACAGGGCACAGCGAATATAAACAGTGTTTTGGTGATTCTGGTATCGAGGATGATGGCAGTATGTTTCTTACTTCATATTGTCCTCTCCAATTAGTTTGTAAGTCAAATACTTCCGACCCAGACCAAATAGTTTGGAAAAACCCGCGCCCTTCCTCCACCAGGTATTGTAGGCCTATTCGATTCCAATTTGCCAAAGAATCGAAAGACCTTTCCGTGCAAGAAGAAGCTTATTTCAAGACTAAAATTGACAGTTTACAGCCATCATCTATCACTCACAATGGATGTGAAATAAAGGTGCGGCATTCTTTACAATTAACCATGGTTGATGGTAAAGTGTGCAGTGCTCTGAGTGATACATCTTGTAGTAGGTGCTATATTTGTGGTTTAACTCCAAAAGACATGAATGATATAGATAAATCATGTAGCAAAACTGTAGACAGTAGTAAATATCAATTTGGACTATCTCCTCTTCACTCGCATATCCAATTCTTTGAATATTTTATTCACGTTACCTATAGATTAGATTTCAAAAAATGGCAGGCACGTTCTTCAGACGATAAAGCTCTTCTTGCACAGAAAAAACAACATGTCCAGCAACAGTTTAGGCAACGACTTGGTCTAATAGTCGAAAAACCGCGAAGTGGAGGAAGTGGCACATCCAACGATGGAAACACTGCCAGAGGCTTTTAAAGAGTATGCTCTAGACACAGCACGTAAGCTTGTTGCTACCTATCCATGGTACAACCTGCCCTCATCTGTACATAAGGTCCTCATTCATGGTTCGGAAGTAATTGACCACGCATTATTGTCAATAGGTGAGCTTTCGGAAGATGCCGCCGAATCTTGCAACAAGTTAGTTAAACAGTTTAGGCGTGACAACACGAGGAAAATATCCCGGGTTGTCACAAACACTGACTTGATACATAGACTTCTTCTTAATTCGGATCCTTATATTTCTGGTTTGAGAAGGTTACCACGGAAGAAGAAGTCTATTCTATCTAAAGAGGTGTTGAATTTGTTGTCGGTATAGAATAAAATGTATATAGTTATATAATAAACACTAGATTTACATTATTTTAGATACAGCTCCTATTATGTAACTATTAACATGTAAATAACATATTTTTTGTCCATTTCTGTATTTGTAGTTAGGTAATAATTAGGTATTTACTTTATTTTTATTATAAAAATGTATACAGGGTGGAATTTTGTAATGCCACCTGGAGGGAAAGTACTCTTAATACTGCAGATAGAAAATTTTACTCAAAGGAAACATTCCTTTATTTTTGAATAGAAAGCAAACTGCATTCAAAGATTTTCGAAAATTCTCTTCTCCCACACCCGGGAATCGAACCGGCTAAAATCTGAAAAAATTATACCCTGTACTTTTATTGCATCGATCGTTAGGGTCATTATCATCAATTATAAGGATAAAATCTCTCAACTAACATGATAAATTAAATGAAAGGAAAACCAGGAAATCTGAAGTTACTAATTCAATGAGTCAAGTTAAAGCTCTTTAACTAACATCCATCTTTTGTAATGCAGACTCCTTTGCGACATACTCGTAGCTGCGTGTATGAGGTAATTTAAATATGGAATGTTAGATTAAAATTTGAAAATTAGATTGTCATAGTTGTTATTCACATTTGATTGTTTTTACAACTCATTTCACATTTTGTCTCACGGTGAAAATGGCTTATCAAGAACAGTTTGATTTAATGGAAGCTTATTTTTTAAATAACAAAAACGTGAATCTAGGTCTGCGGTGTTATGGAGAGAGATATCAAGACCGACAGGCACCAACTCGGTTCGTATTGAAAAGAATGGTAGAAAATTTAAAGAATACGGGTGGTTTCAAGAAGAAACGGTAAACTATTCAGCAAAACTATTTCGATTTTGAACTAGATGTTTTAACATACTTTGAATCATTTCCAAAGGCTTCAAGTAGAGATGCTGCCGATGAATTAGGAACAACCCACACTCGCGTACTTAAAGTGCTGAAAAATTATAAGTATAAATGCTATCGTGAAGGTCGGTTGGTGCAAAAATTGCATATTGGGGATCGTGACAGACGATTACAATTTTGTGAAAACATGCTTGGAGAAATTGACCGAAACCCTAATTTTTTGAGTAACATTGTATGGTCTGACGAAACCAACTTCAGCAATAATGGCATGTACAATCGCCGCAATAACCATTATTGGTCTCGAGTGAATCCTGTTCGTGTTCATGAAACTAACAATCAAGTAAGATTTTCTTTCAACGTTTGGTGCGGAATTATGAGAAATAATGTAGTGGTAGTCCACGTGTACGAAGGTCATTTAAACACTGTCAAGTATATTGAAATACTGGATCTCTTAAGAAACGAGTTAAATGGTTTCCCCGAGGAAGAGCGAAACCAAATAATTCTACAGCAAGATGCTGCTCCAGCACATAACAGCAGAATCACTACTGCCTACATTAATAACCATTTTAATACCTGGATTGGTACAAACGGCACAATCAGATGGCCTGCGAGATCGCCAGATCTCACCCCATTAGATTTTTTTTTTGTGGGGATATGTAAAAAATCAAATTTACATGAAATCTTATGCGAATGACAACGAGTTGAGAGTTAAAGTTCAGAATACGATTTATAATATTCACCACAACACTTTATTAAAGTTTACTAAAACTTTCTATCTGCTGTATTAAGAGTACTTTCCCTCCAGGTGGCATTACAAAATTCCACCCTGTATATTTAAGTTTATTAGTTATTAAGTTCCAATTCCTTTATTGTATTTTAGTAAGTATTTATTCAAGTACAATAAATGCATTATTTATTCTAATAAAATAAGTTTTTTAACATTAATTCGGTTTTTTCATTTTATTATAACATGAAGTATTACAAAAAAGCATAATGATAATATTTAGTATTGATAACGACAGTCATTACCTTCGCGAAACCCTATGACCGCCTCTCTTAGGGCGCGGAACCACTGTGCAATGGCATGATTAATCAACGCGATGAAATCGCTGCGTTCCTCCGCGACCACCAAATTGATATTCTCCTCTTACAGGAAACCTTCCTAAAGCCCAGTCGTCGAAACCCGTCAATTGCCAACTATCGTATAGTTCGCAATGACAGGACTAGATGCCACAAGGGCGGCACCCTAATCTATTATAGAACGTCCCTCCACTGCATCCCAATGGACCCGCTCCCTCTCTCACGTTTAGAAGTGTCCATATGTAAGTTAGGCATGACTGGCCATCAACCGATCACCATAGTATCGGCCTATGTTCCTCCCGTTTGCACTTCGGAGTTAGCCCTGCCCCCCCTCTCTGACGACCTTTCCATTTTACTTGGCCTGAGTGACTCCGTTATCATAGCGGGCGATCTCAACGCCAAACATCATACCTGGAACAGCACCAGGACCTCCACCAGAGGCAAACACCTGTTTGACCTATGACTCCCACTCACTTTCCCCACGACCCTAGCCATACCCCGACGTACTTGACATAGCGCTTCTGAAGAGTATCAACCTACGGTTGGATTCTATAGAGGCGCTTGACGAACTCTCCTCTGACCACCGTCCAGTTCACCGACAAGGTCTGGCACAACGGCTTATTATATAAGCTCTACAAACTCGGTGTGCCCGATCGTCTCGTGCTCATCTTACGAGACTTCTTGTCAAACCGCACCTTCCGCTATCGCATCGAAGGAGCGCTATCCTCTTCTCACCCTATCCGTGCAGGCGTCCCTCAGGGCTCTGTACTATCCCCTCTCATTTTTACCCTCTTCACCAGCGACATCCCGAAAAGTAGAAAGGCGCAGTTGGCTCTGTTCGCAGACGACACGGCCATCTACTACACCGGGTTAGTCCACGACCACATATCTCGCACTCTCCAGACCGAAGTCAACAAGCTTGGCTCTTGGTTTAGAAAGTGGAGAATCGAGGTCAATCCCGACAAAAGTCAGGCTGTTCTTTTCACCAAACAGCGTAGAAATCTCATCCCCACACGACCGCTCACCATGTTCGGCAAGCCTATCCCTTGGGAGAAGCGAGCCAAATACCTAGGCGTGACCCTTGACCATCATCTCTCGTTCTCAGAGCACATTAAGCAGGTGCGTTCGCGTGCCGCTTTCGCTCTCGGTAGACTACACTCCGTCCTAAATGCGCGCAGCAAATTGTCCCTTAAGGGCAAATTGCGTATTTACACAGCGTGCATCCGTCCCATCATGACGTATGCCTGTGCAGTCTTCGCACATGCTAGGCCCCACCACATCCACAGGATGCAGTCCCTCCAAAACCGTTTCCTCCGAAAGGCAACGGGAGCCCCCTGGTTCGTCCGAAACGAGATCCTGCATCTCGATCTCAAAATCCCCACCATCAAGCAGTTCATGAAGCGCATCACGAAGCGCTTCTTTGACTCCGCCACCTCCCACCGCAACCCTCTGGTTGTGCAGGCCGCCAGTTATAGGCCCTCCACCATTAGCTCTATTCGCCGTCCAAGGCATACCCTCACCGACCCCGATGACCCCATTACCTTCCTCCAGGAAAGCAGTAGGGCAACGAGTACAGTGCACAAATCACACCGACCTACGTTCCGACCTCGCCGCCGAGGTCCCTCGCGTAAACCCCGACGTAATTGTCCCCCCCGACCCTTGCTCGACGAAGTGCCAGCCCGCGCCGCAGCTGAGCCTGTAGCTTAAAATTCCCCGATTAATAATAATATTAACCAGATCCAGCCTGTCCCATCTTGCTGTCTTCCCTCCAGCGACGCCCTAAGCCGAGGTCCGTACCCCACAGGGGGTGCCCTTAGCGTGCAGTCGCTTAGTACTATAAGAAATTCGCCCCTGGCTGGAGGCTTTGAGTTCGCTTAAGGCAGCCACAGGAAAGTCCGGTTAAGTAGTCACGACCTCTCAAGGTCAACTACGAGATGCCATACATAAAAAAAAAAGGTATTGGAGTCAGTCGGTATCACCAACACAGCGCTGCGCCACTTGCCGCAGCGTATGGTTGCGGCGCTGGCGCTGGCGCGCCTGTACACGGCGATACTGCGCACGGGGGCCTTTCCCGCTTCTTGGAAGGAAGGGCGCGTCATAATGCTGCCCAAGGCGGGGAAGAACATCCTGAAGCCGGAGAGTTATCGGCCGATCACTCTGCTGCCGACAGTCTCCAAGGTGTTCAAAGCAATCCTGCTGCAACATCTCCAGCCCCACATAGCGCCGCGTGCAAAGCAGTTTGGGTTCCGGGCGGAGCATAGCACGACGCTCCAGCTGTCGAGGGTACTGCACCACCTCACAGCCGCGTTGTACAAGGAGTACTCGGTGGCAGTATTCCTCGACATGGAGAAGGCCTTCGACCGTGTATGGCACGAGGGCCTAATCTACAAACTGACCACGTCCGATGCGCCCCGTCGCGTTGTACAAGTGGTCTCTACTTTTCTTTCCAATAGGACATTTAGGGTGGTGGTCGATGGGGCGCTATCTAGCGCCCGCCCGGTGCTGGCCGGCGTGCCGCAGGGTAGCTGCATATCGCCGGCGTGCTACTCACGTTACACCGACGACATCCCCACCACGATAGACTCGACGCTCGCGCTGTACGCTGACGACGCCGCGTACATTACCACCTCGCTGAACGCAAAGTACGCGGCCGTCAAGATGCAGCGCGCCCTTGACCTACTCCCCGAGTGGCTGTCAAAGTGGCGGCTGTCGGTTAACGTGGGTAAGACGCAGGCGCTGGTCACTGGATCCGCGCCCCTCCCACCACCCTTGAAGCTGCAAGGAGCCGACGCCGAATAGTCGCCCCGGGTAAAGTACCTGGGTGTCACTATCGACCGTCGGCTCTCGATGGGGACACACGTCCGCAAGGTCGCCGCACAAGGTAGGGTAGCCCGCAACCTACTCAGGCCGGTGCTCTCATCCTGCATACCGGCGCGCGTCAAGTTGGGCGTGTACAAGTTGTACGTACGCCCCATTCTGACGTACGCCGCCCCGGCATGGTTGGCCCTCACGAGTGAGACGAACCGTAAGCTGCTCCGCGCGCAACAGAGTCTGGCGCTGCGGACCATAGTGGCCACCCCTCACTTCGTGAGGAACGACATCATCCAGAGGGACCTCGGGATCGAGAGCATGGATGAGTATGTGCGGCGTCTCGCGAAAGGAATGTTCGCGCGTGCCGACGCATCTGCTTGGCCTCATATCAAGCAGATAGCGCCATGACATTCGCGCCCCCCTGACGCGAGACCCCTGCCCCGCGACCTTGTAGCGGACGACTGACCCCATCGCACCGGACTGGACGCCACGAGTAAGCTGCATCCAGGTTACACGCGGCTTACTCGTTTCAATAGTACTGTACAGATAACGTACATCTATTGCGTGGCGTGTGCTAAGTTAATATAGGCGCGTCACGCAATTAACACGGACATCCATCACTCAACAGGCATCTAACTCACACACATACGCGTAGCGCGGGCTAAGCGATATGTGCAGACACTGGGCGGTGTTACGCAATAACAATGCCGCACACACACACGACAGTTCCTTAGCCCGGACCGTAATCGGCTCGATCTGAAAGCGGGACGGGCGGGAACTATACACCTATACTGTAGGAGCGTCGAGTCGGCACCTACGTCGCTGGTCGCCTTCACTGGGCCTCCCCCGGGTAACCGGGGGTCTCACCTAGCGGGGGTTGACCGCCGTGGTGTCGTGAAGAAAGCGGCGCTAACAGTATTAGCGTCGTGATGCGCCTACAGTAACACAATAGCAATCACTCACATGGGCGCGTTATTCTCAACGCGCTCAGTCATCTAGGCGTCATCTTATAGATGACAAAAAAAATGAGGGGCCCGTATTTACGGGTCAACGTATTGGCTCCGCGGCCGAGGGGCGACGCCCTGTATCCGCCAGCCGTGCCCCCTTACGGGGACGTAGCGACATTTAGCGATTTGGAGTCAGTCGACCTTCGGATTCGACTCAATACAGAGCGCCTGCTCCCGACAAAACTCTCGGTTTACTTGGTACAGCGCTGCTGTATATTTACACAGCTGTATTGGCTTGCTTAGTAAGCAATACACTTTGTGTTTGGGTGGCTTAAGGCTGCTATACGAACTTTAGCCTTTAAGGGTTTATTCGTGTAACTATATTGTTACTATTCCTTTTAAACTTCTTTTATTTTTGTTATTTACTATCATTCCTATTGTGTTATTTTTATCTGTGTAATTACTACTGTAATATTAACCCTGTAATTGTTTATACAGTCTTGTTTATCCCAATATAATGGGGACTCCAAATCCTGACGATATACCGCTCGGCACTCCTGATCCTATGGTCTACGGTCCATATATTACCATGGTCCATATACTACTATGGTCCTCACATGATCTGACCAAGATTATGTCTGGACTTTAAAAGAGACTTTGACCCTTGAGTTTGTTTCGCCATTTCTTTTCAGGGGTAGTCAGATAGGAAATGTCGACTCCATCTAGCTTATTTTTTAATATGACGTGTAAAAGTGATTCTCATATCCTATTTACAGAATAAACAATTTCATTTCATTTCAATTTCATTCATTTCATTTCTACATATTTTTAATTCCATTTATATTCATTTTCCCTGTTTTATTTGAAAACATGTCAAACGTGAGAGTTTGGTTTGTATCAAAAAAATAAGCATAATTATTGTTTTGCAATTCCAGACTTAATGGGTTATTAAATATTTCAATTTTATAATTATGAATAAGAGCCCCGCAAATGTATGTGGGAGTACATAATATTACATTTGTGTGGGTTATAATTATGTGCTAAGGATTCCCTTATTGTTTTCACCAACCCAATGTAATTATTTGTGCCCCTAATATCTTCTACCAACATGATAACACAGTAGTCATTCATGTTATACTCCAATAATTTGACGTCAATATCCTGCTACTACAATTTGGCAAAATATGGCGACAGCAATTAAATTGGTGGGCAAATGTGTATTCTACAGCTTGCAAAGTGCCATACGAGTTACCGTTGGTCAGGATGCACAATTTGGGTATTTCTATAGAAGTGATATTGTCATATTGAGATGAAGGATCAATGTTATTTTTTGCTTTTTCCAAGGCATTTATTTGCTTATTAAGACATATTATCTCGCTTTTCGCTTATAATAGTTGCTGGGCCAAATCTGCCATTTGTTTTTCTAGGCTATTATTGAATGTTCTCACATTCACAAGGTACACAAGAATCTAGGTATGGAAAATATTAATAAAAATAAAAATCTCTGCCGAATGACGTTTCCGTTAACAGTGTTAGTGGACTACTTATGTTACTTAGGGGTTGCTGAATTTTTATTCCTTACAAATTATGTTACTGTCGTCAATTTAATTTGTAATTTTGTTTACGTTTTGTGGTCCGCAGCGTTTTGGACTTAAATTTAAAGTGAAATAAGTTTACTAAACTATAATATACAATATGTACAATGAAGACACAATTTAGTATAGTGTATAAAGAAATTACTTTTCTTGTTTTAGTTCTAATGAAACTATGTTGACTTCAATAGGGATGATACCTGGTTAAAACAAAAGAAATCCTATTTAGTCCGTCATTCTGATAAGTAATACAAAAATATTAGACCCGTATTTTTCGCTTTATCATATTAATAGAAAATGACTTAGATACAACGCTTTAAAGTTCGCTACGCCACAATTCAGTGTAAAATCCAGGAAGGCGTGACGTCATGTCACATTTTAACTCAACGTATCGCTGTAATCTTTATTTTACGTAAAAAAAAGAAAAGACACGTGTCAATAAATATTTTAATAATGTTGCTACCTGACGGGCAAACAAATTGTTATCATCCCTATTCCGTAACATTATTCAATAATAAATACAAATCTTCAAACGCTTCTTTAGAGAGTCTATAAAGTTGGCCACTAACATACATAATCAGCCTATAATGTTCCCACTGCTGGGACACAGGCCTCCTCTCTGAGAGGGAGTGGGCCGTAATCCACCATGCGGGCCCAGTGCGGGTTGGTAGATGTCACATGTCTTCCAATTTTTAGTTCTAGGAAATGCCGGTTTCCTCACAATGTTTTCCTTCACCGTTTTGAGAGCAGTGGTGATGAAATAATTTACACAAAGTAAAGCGTCTGTCTGGGTTCGAACCAACGACTTACAACTCGTAAGTTGCGGCCACCACTGGGCCACCACTGCTCACTGGGTCATCACAGCTCACTGACATAACTGCCACTAACATATTTCATGCTAAATAAGCTCTTCCAGACATTGTTTTGACTTTTATAGACTAAAAAACGTATATAATTTAAATTTATGTATCACACCTCAAAATACGAGGGCGGCACTGAAAATTTCGGGAATCAAGGAAGTGACACAATATTACTATTTAAAAATGTATTTATTGCTTTTCGAAGTATTCTCCACGAAATTTGACACATTTTTCCATACGATGGAAACAATCATTGAAGCAACCATTCCATTCGGAAGTTGGGGTCTCCAAAATGGCCGTTTTTTAGGCGTCCACAGCTTCTTCAGGTGATGAAAATCTCTGTCCACGCAATTTATTCTTTATTTTAGGGAAAGTATAGAAATCATTAGGGCTTAGGTCGGGGCTGTACGGCGGATGGTCTAATAATTCTATGTTTTTTTGCTCTAAAAACTCTTTTGTTCTGTGCGCGGTGTGAGAACTCGCATTGTCGTGATGGAGGATGATGCGGCGGTTGCAGTTCTCTTTACGGAGTTCAGAAACGACCTGTGGCAAACAAATGCTAGCTGCATTAACCGTTCTTTGTCCCTCAAGAGGAATAGTCGTAACATGGCCGGTTTTGGAGACAAACGTGGCCACCATTTTTTTTGCAACACTCCGTGAACGAACAATTTTTGTTGGCTTTAACTCATTTTCGAACACCCAAACTCGTGACTGGTTTTTTGTTTCGGGTTCGTACGCGTATGTCCAGGATTCGTCACCTGATACGATGTTGTATACAGTATTTGAGGATCCTGCGTGGAATCTTTCGGGAGTTCTGACGCACCAAGTAACGCGAGCTGCTTTTTGCTCTTCACAGAGCGAATGCGGTATCCATCGGGAAAACTACCTTTTTACACCTAATTGTTCATGCAAGATTATTTGTATTTGACTCCAATGTCTAAAGTCTAAAGTTGCCTGAATTTCGCGGTATGTCACATGTCGATCTTCCTCAATCAGTTTACACACAGCATCAACGTTTTCTTGGGTGACTGCAGTTTTTGGACGACCGTGACGGGGATCATCACTGAGCTTGACACGTCCACGTTGAAATTCAACAAACCAGCCATAAATTATGGTTTTGGATGGGACTTCATCACCAAATGCAGAAATCATCCGGTCAACACTGTTTTTGTGTGAAACCACTTCGAGTCATAATAAATCATCGCTCTTGAATTTTCTCGAGTCAATTCCATTTTCTCAACGACTAAACAAGTTTGACAAAACCTTGTGACAAGACCGAGAATCTTTTTTTAAATAAATGGTATTCGATTTTTAAAACCAAGGAGTTTTCAATTAAAAAGATTTAATTTCAGATTCAATTAAAATTATTTAATATGACAGGAACAGTGGAAATATTCCATTCCCGATACTTTTAGTGCAGCCCTCGTACTAGTGAGCTACGTAACTACTATCGCAAGCATATTTTTCGATAGTTTCTGTCAAATTAGTGACTCATGGTGCCGTTTTGTATGGTGACAGTTGAAAAACGTTAGTGACTATCGAATTCGTTAGGTTTCTTACCTATCGAATCTATAGTACGCTAGGGGCGCTGAACAATATTGCATACATTATTATTTACGGAGACGCTAGCGAGTTTTTAGCTGTATAAACTCATGGTAAAGCTACTGCTGGTTGCGAAGATTCAAGGACGTTTCATTTCACTTTGCTAATCGCCAGGTGACTCGCTAGGATCTAGGCGCTAAGCAAGCGACCTGTCAGTCCGGACGTAGCCAACAGACAAACAGACAAAAATTCTAAACACTAAATTTCTGCATTATAATCGTTCCCAGTCCTCGTATCGATTACTTTATTTCAAAAATATAAATAAGTTAACAGTGTTGACTTTGCTATGATTTGATTATATGTAGGTAGGTATAGTTAGTTTACATGTAGTTAGAATAGCACATTCATTTTCAACATTTGTAATCCATTGTTAGACGAGAACAACTGCCGATAAATTGTTATAGAGTTTGACAGACTGTAAGCACCTTATTATTTCGTTAATACAGATTTTGAATAAATATATAGAGCAAAGAATAAAAACATTAAATATACATCAGTTAGACAAACATACAGGATACATTCCCTAACCCAGCTTAAACGCGGGAATAGAATGGAAGGTGCACACGCTGATTACTTCAGACTCGCACTGATTCGTGCGCTGTCCTCGCTCCATATCTCGTCAGCTACAAATGGGTCAATCCAATCAGTTCCCTGCGACACACACATATATACATACATACATACATACATACACATGTACACATCACCCATCGGTCACACCTGAACTTGCAAATACCCTCTGTCGTGACATTTAAAGTTGCTATTGAAAAGACTTATATTTGATTTATCGGGTCGTGATCGCTTAGCGAGCAATAAAAAAAGTTAGTAAAATCTGTATTATATGCGAAAATAAATATAATAAAATACGTACAATTGCAGAAAATACGTTTGAAAATTGTGAATTATGTCTTTACCTAACACTATACTCAGGAATAAATCATACATATGTTTCGCGGCTTGGAACCAAAGCTTTAAGAAATTCATTATGGATGATTTCTGTATTATTTTAATTGTGTACGTTATTCCAGCAGGAAAGTGGCTCCTAGTACTAGAGTAGAACGTATAATTAGTGTCATCTGCTGTAAGTGCGCGCCACATAAAATTCAAATGAGCGCTTTGTCATTTTGGAAAAAAACGGAAAATACTATTCCTGCTGGAGTAACGTTGTTCCAGCAGGATAATTCTAAACGAATGATCGGAGAGAGAAATATTGAGCATGGCCAGACAGAGATGTATATTTGTGCGCCGAAAATATAATTAGTGCGTCTTCAGGTTTTCGAGATAATGCGTTTCCTGCTGGAGTAACGTGTTGCAGAATCATTTATCTCTAAAACCATTTTATGTGCGCTCTTAATTTGTGCGTATTTGTGATAGAATTAGATTTAAGAAAATATAATTTTCAAGTAATAGCGCTTTTTTTTAAACCCGAAAAAATATCGCAGCGCCTAAATGAGAAAACGTATAAGCTCGCTGAAAACTTTATTCGGTCCTTCTTGACGCTTATAATATCCATAAAAAGTTTCAAAAGTGTAAATGCATGCGTTATTGAATAATATTGCTATAAGTCAAAACGACGGTGTCAGAACTTTGACGGCAAAATACAAGAAACCGGCTCAACCCAAGATGTGTACCTAGGTGTAAACCAAAAATTAGTGCGTTTAGTCATAAATAAATAGTCAAAATATTTAGCTTGCAATGTATCGCATTAAGTAGTAAACAAAAACAGAACATGTAAACAACGACTGGTTATCCGACCAAATTCGAATGACTTTCAAAGTTTTTGAAAAATACATATACTTATACTCAAATTTATAACTATTTAGATAAAATCAACATTCTTATAGAAGACCAGAAAGGTTTCCGCGAGAATAAATCAATAAACATGGCTATTTTTGATTTTATAAATAACGTCATGGGTAATGTGGAAAAAAGGACGCCGTATGTTCCATTTACTGTGATATGATCCAAGGCTTTCGATGGAAACTGGAAGCTTATGTCATTAGAGGCAATATACTGAATCTTATCTGAAAAAGCGTAAACAATATACATAAACTAAAGTAAACATTCATACCAAAAAAAGTAGAAACAAATACATCAAAAAAACGTACAGTTAAATATGGAGTCCCGCAAGGGAGCGCTTTTTTTCCTTAATTATTCGTAATCTATATAAATGACTAATAACTAATTATCACTTTTTGCCGATGACAACATAGTCATTATGAATTCTAAATATAAAGATAGGTATGAATATGAAAATAATAATACAAGCAATTCAATAATTAACTGGTTAGGTAAATAACTATAACTTAAAAATCATTCTTGAAATATAAAAATTATGTTTTTCAGTCAACGTTTAGAAGCCCCAAATATGTTCAACACAAATTAACTGTTATAAAAAGGTAGATACAGCAAAATTTTGGGTGTAACCATTGAGAAACGTCGGAACTGGAAAGCACAAAGAAGAATTAAATAAAAAAGTACGTTGTTCTGCCTATGCCCTCTAAAACCTAAAACATATTATAAGTACCAATGCGCTTATAATTTCCTACCATGGTGTAGTCGGCTCCATACTGAGGTTCGGAGTTATATTTTGAAACTCTATTAATAAAGAAACTATCAGACGGTTCTATTCGTAATCGACGGGATACATTATGCGTACCAAGAGCAACCACGGCATTGATGGAAAGTATTTTTTGTTTAGCACCAATCATTTATATATAATAAAATTCCAAAACCTATTAGACAAATGCCTACTGCTCTGTTTATAATACATTATAAAAAATATCTCATAGCCAGATGCTAGTATACCATATCGGATTTTTTAAATGATCGCTTATAATGAATAATACTATAATTACGACACCATTTGACTCAAATCTGTAAAAACAATAGTATTAGGATTGAGTTATTAATTTCATAGTTTGTTTTGTAGACTGTATTTTTTTATGGTTTATTCTAAACCAAAAATATGTTGTTTTGTACGCCATAAGTGGCAAAACATGCAGATCTTCCTGTTATTTTAAAACCTTGCAAATATTATCTGATGCATACTCATGTTTTACAATAAATATATTCTATTCTATTCCTTTCTAAAAAAATATTGAAAGTTCATCTTATGTTTCAGATCATGAAGTTGATAATGCGATGTTTCTCCTGTATTGAGCTTCAAGTATGTACGGTAAGCGAGTAGAGTTGGTATTTCCTCGGATTAAGTGAGTTTAGTCCTCCCGAGGGACATAAAGGTCCGCCCGATAACAGATTCTTTTAACAGACCAACGACGTCACGTTTCCAGTTCTCCTAACCATGTTGCTGGACTAGCGAGGCTGTGGGGCTGACAGACTGAGGGGCTAGCCACCATTGACTTATTCAATTCAGACTGAGTTTACATAGAACTTTAAATAGAACTTAGTTCCATAGTTTATTTCTCTGAGGTTCACAAAGCAAGTTTATTCGAAATGAAAAAAACAAAATACAGTGTAAACTCCACGTAACGTCACTCGATTTAACGACAAACTCTCTAAAGCGTCGAAATCAATCGACTTTGGCTGGTTTAGCTTGTCTACCATACAATGATACACTCTACATAGCATCACACTTACTCTCAATAACGACAACAATTGAGTAATAAAAAGTACCTTTTAAGTTGCTAAAATTAGTAAAAACTGCGCAGCTGCGTACGTTTTTTTGTTGCTTTGTTACCTAGCCCGCAATAAACTCTACTGTCGGCATCATATATACCGAACTTTCTAAGAAATTCATTCTTTTGTTTACAAATTCGGATTGCTTGCACGTGTACACTGTTTTTGATCATGACTAATGAGAAGGATCATGGATCATCTATACCTTATCTATGTATCATTATTCTCAGTTGCTTACAAACTTTCAAGCTGTAAACATAGCTAGTAAAAGAAAATCACTGTGTATTGACGAACAAGTTTTACTGATACGCGCAATAGAAATAGAAATTACTGGTCCAGCAAAAGACGTCAGACAAAAATAACAGACTATACGCAATAGCATAAGATTCTTTTTTAAGTACATAACTAATAACACTACTCTGAAATAAACTTTTTATTTTTCTAATTCTGATTTTTCTTCTCTCCATTTAACGACAACTCTCTATAACGCCATAAAATGCACAGTCCCTTCAGTGTCGTTATATAGAGTTTACACTGTATTATATATTTTTTTAGAATTACTGCTTGTTTCCTTTTTTTAATTAATTAATCAATGTATGGAATTATATTTTATAGTAGTAAGTTATGTTACGGTATTTCGTAACTACTCGTATTATTGATAATAATTTCTTTACCACTTAAACATTTTCTTCCATAAAAGTTAGCATTTTGTGGCGTTCCTCCTAAACGAACCATCAGAAACGACTTCCATAGCGAATCGAGCGGTTGTGTATAGAGAGATGAGACAAGTAATAAGACCTATTCAAAAATCTTTACATTAACAATTTTTTAGTGCGTTTTGCTTAGTAATAGGTGCTTGCACTTTAGCTAAAATCTTTTCGTAGGAATCTGAACAATATACTAGGTAAGTATGTATCGTTTTGACCGTATGGAGGAACAGATTGGAACGTTGGATGCAAACGCCAAGTTCGTTCTTATCCAAGTAGTAAGAAGTCACCTGCAAAAAAATAACAAAGTGAGTCCGTTAAAATGGAACAGACAGGGCAGTTAACCTGTCTGTTCCATTTTAAAGAACACACTTTGATACTTTTTTGCAGGTGACTAGGTATAAGCTATTCGGATTTTAAATAAAACTGATTATTAACTTTAATTGTACGTTTATGTATTTTTGCTTAAATTAATTAAAATTAATAATCATTGTATCTAATTTACCTAATAAATTTTGTAAACATTCGTCGCAGAATGGATTTGCGTTCAAATAATTGTTGTTTGCGTCAAATAACAACAATCGGACTAGATCTAGTTTGAGCGATGACTGCAGAAGTCTGCGCTATTTTTTTTTTTTACTGGAGTAGTTCATCACTCCTCCGACACGACCGGCACGACCGGGAGCACCCGCCTGCTGTAACTTGCAGCAGTGTGGCACACGGACGCTGCGCCCGGCTCGCCGCTGCTCACAGCCCGCTGACTTGTCCATCACGTGATCACACGTCGCTCATACGTTACTAGGAACCAAGTACTCTCAAGTGTCACACTCACAGAACAAGCCACCTGTGCACTACTTTTGTGTCGTCAAATGATCTCTAGTGCGGCAGTATGTCATTAACTCATTACTCATTAGAGAGCACGATATCAACGCCGCCGTTGGAGTCGTCCCTGTGGATGATGAGTGGCTTGCATTCTCTCTCGTCGTCCGTGTCAGCCGAGTTGCTGAGGTTGAGGGCATCTTGCTGTTCCTGAGGTTCTTCCTCGTCCAACAACCGATGCAGGAAAGCGAGGCACTCACGGCGGAACAGCCGCTGCTTCTTAGCAGGCAACTCCTGGTAATCGTTGTAGATGCCGCGGAAGAAGTGGAAGTAGGCGGAGTTCTCGTCGGGCTCGAAGGAGTGTGGGCTGGGGGAGTCCGAGGGGCGCGGCTGCGGCTCCACCGTGAGCTGCAGCGGCGTGGCTCGGGGGGGGCTGCTAAGCGCGAACCAGGGGTTGGAGATGAAGGGCTTCAGGTCATGATCGGCGAGCGGCTCGGGTGCCGGCCCCGCGGCCTCTGCCGGCTTCATGTCGAGGAACAGTGGCGCGTACGAGTAGCGCGATGGCCTCCTGCGGAAACACACGACACATGGTCACTAGACAACAAGAGGAGGACACGATGCAACTCGCACATGGGATCTAAATATCCTGGCAAGTTATATCATGATGTACCCTGGCATGAATGGAGGTAAAAAGTATCGAGGACGATTGAGGTAGAACTAAAGGTAAATCTAAACCAAGAACTTTGATTTGAGGGTTGATGGCTGGTGAGTTAGACTTAGCAGTCAGTGCTTAGATGAGAAATATGTGTTGTCGCCATAAGAATGAGTGGACGTACGTGTCGGTGGCCATGTGATCGCGCAGGAAGTCGAGCTCGTCGGCCAGGTACCACTTGGACACCATGCGGCCGCGGCCCGTGCGCACGCCGTACATCTCGTTACGCAGGTGGCGCGAGTACGAGTTGCGGATGTGCGACCACTTGCGCCGGACGTCCGCCACTGAAACAGACACGTACGAATTTCATTTGATTTGTTTTTATTTTATGTTTGGTAATTTACATATTATATGTATTTAAATAAAATATACTTACAATCTAACAGTAAAATATTTACATTATGTACAAAGTACTCGAAGACAAAAAAAAATAAAAAAGGGGAAGATTGGGCTTTTAAAGGCCTTAAAATTAAAACAACAGAAGATATCTGGAGAATGTGTGTAAAAGTCCCTAGATCTATCATCGAAACCATTGTGCCCTATTTAGCCTTTTATATTTAACACCAGTGCAGACCAAGGAGTCTTTCTGGATCTTATGAAACACAGTAAAGGCTGCTTCAAACAGGCGCGACCCTGGACGCGACACAAAGGCACCGCTTGTAGTGCTACACGCGGTGCCTTTGTGTCGCGTAGCGTGTCGCGCCTGTTTGAAGGAGCCTTAAAGTCATTCCATTGTTCAAATCCGGTGATAGTAAAGAACCCAATTCTGCCAGTTCTCAGTATAGTGTTTGAAAAGTTGATGCTCAACTAAATGTTACGTCACTTTAAGGCGAGGTATTCCCAATTTTACATCACTCTGATTCAATAATAAACAAAGAAATAGTGATTGTTTAAAGCCAAAAAAAATGTATATTGTAGTTGACTATAATATGTACTTTGACTATTCAAACATGACATCAAAAACTTCACTAGATCAAAAAAAAATCGGAAGAGGAGGCTAATTCAATTGTTTTTCTTATTATTCTTGAAGTATACGATGCATTCTTTCCAAAAAAAAATATATCAGAATAGTTAATAACATATAGAAGAATAATGTGTGGTTACGTTTTGCAAAATAGTTTAATTCTTTTATTAATAAAATATTATATAATATAGCGGCTTGCGTACGTCGCTTCAGTCGCCCGCCACGCCTTGCCGAGGTACGACCTATGTCCGATTTCCTAGCGCACGGCTGTCCCGCTAATTTATTGAACTATTCTGTCATTTAACATAGTGTAAGAAGTCAGTTTGTCTTTTTTTTGTTTGTTTGGTTTTGTTAGTGAACAATATGGGGAATAAAAATAAAAACTAGAAGTTTATCTAACATTTTAATTACGTACTTTACCTTTATCCCCGAAACTTGTTCGGTATGTCTGTAAGAAATCGCAATAAGAGAGCGCCGCTTATTTCTGTTTATCGTACCTACATATTATTATAAATTATAACAATAGAAGTGCGCCGCGCGCCCCGCCGCACAGTGGATCGTCCCCATACAAGAGGGGTTACATAGAATTAAAAATTGAAAAAGTATTTAATTGAAAAAAATTAAATATACAGTTGCATTACTCTATTATGGAACTACAAAAAATGTTACTACAATTTTTTTATTTGACCAGTACTTTATGAGCAATTCGATGAAAACTGTTATTTTTCTATGGAAATGGTCACAAAAATGTCTGTATCTCATGATTCCCTCCTTGTTTCGATTTGCGGTTTTCACTACTGTTATTTACCCATTTTATGCCACATTTTCTTCAAGGACACATGGTGCCCCCAGCGACCCCCTTCCGAGATATATTGCTTTTAGTAACTATACTTTTTATTGTATAACTGATGAAATGGAGGTACATTAAGTATATTCATTACTGAGAATAAGTCATCCCTAAGTAGTTCCTTAAATAACAGGTGCATTTGCGATTACTTTAATGACTTATGAACGCTTCTGTTGCCATACAACAAAAGCGTTAATGAGTCCTTAAGTAAAGATTACCAGTACTTGCTTAATCTAATTAGTTATTGTAATTACTATGTTAACAGCCCTTAATCTCTGCATTGTGATTGGATAATGTCATCATTAGCTTAGTAATGACTGAGTCGAATTTACAATAACACATCGAAAAGAAATAGAGTTTTATGATCAATAAGAAAATATGTAGGTATAAAAATAATTTTTATTTAAATAATATAACACTGTAAAAATAATTTAAAAATAAAACAACTATGTACCCTAAAACAAACTAAAAAATTAAACAACTACTAAGAACTAAATTATAATAGGAAATTAATTAATTAACACGACCATTTAGTTACTAACAACAATAGAAAAGAAAGAAAAAAAAAACATTTATTGGCCGATGGGTGGCATAACACAAAACAAAAAAAGAACAGAGTAAAAAAAAATACACAAAAACAAGAAATTAACAAAGAAACTGCTTGTTAATAATAATATTAGGTACTTAAACTATATTTTCTTCATCTTCATCAATAACGACATCATGATCATTATTATCGTCATCATCTTCTTCAACGTCACTACATGCAGCAAGTGTATCAGTTGAAACGTCAATGAACTCCAATTCACTCTGATCAACTATGAGTAAATCGTCTAGTTCACTAAATGAAGACTTTTTGGCTTTATTTGTCATCTTCGGTCGTAAGCTGGTGAGAAGAGGATCGGAAGATAATAGCAGATTATGAAGAATGTCTTCATTAGTGGCGATGCTACTATGCTTTCGTGTATGATATTCTCTAAATTTACGAAAATCCTTGTTTCTTGCTTCAGATGCTTCTTCAGACAAAAACCTATAGGTACTACTGATAAGTGGTCCACTATCTGTGATCCATGAATCAGCAATTTGTGTAAACTTGCTGGCATGTTATACCATGGATATAATTTCACGAATAAATTTGCTGTTTCATCACAATATAATTTAAATTTTTGGACTTGAATTTTTTCGCCTGAGGAAATGCATTGCAAAATTACGGCGAGTCTTCTAATAAATTAACGTCTAATTTAGTAATTTCCGCAGTCGTTTCAGGGTTTGCAAAAAACCTTCTTGCAGCATTTCCAGTGTTTGTATTGCCACTACCCTGCTTAACAACGTCTAGATGTAAGCCTGTGCTTCTTCGGAAAGCTTCTTGAATGGCTTCTTTCTTATCTTTAACTTTTTTTTTTTATTTTCGTCACCTTTTGCTTGCCATGATTTTATGTCCATTCTGTAAGCAATGTGTAATAAACACTCCATAGACCGAATCCAAGCATGCAATGAACTAAATCCATGCTTGTATAAATCTGTATTCACGGGTTTAGCTCTCACTTCTTCCAAGTTATTCATTTCGCTTGGGCGAGCTTTGCACAAATCACACACTGCTGCCGATGTACCAGATATGATTGAATGTACCTTACCATCAATCATGGTTAGCCATAATTGTGAGTAACAGTAGCATTGCCGCAATCAGTCGGGTTCAGTTCACGAATCTCGGTCTCAAATATTTCCATTTCAGCCTTAACATTCGCTTCCGTTTCTTTCATAAATGTAAATGAAATCGGGCGACAATATGTGGTTGACGATGGCCGATCATTCTGCCACACTATACTTCCACTAGAAGTCACTAACTTAAGCGGTACAAGACTTGCCATAAATACACTGGATAAGTCTTGTTCACTTGTTGTTGTCGTTTGATGGTAAATGCTTTGACTTGAAGCTCCATCAAAACCCCATTTACTGTGAAGCACAAGTGGTTCACCAGCATCAAAATTTGATTCAAGTGAAACGATCAGCCTCCTAACTGTGAGATCAAGGAGGGCTTGGATCCGTATCTTTGCGGAAGTTTCAGTCACAGTTATGTCTTCTTTTGCCGGGTAGCATTTAAGCTTTTCTTTAACTAACAAGTAGTAGCTTGGGTATTTCGCATGACCTTGTTTTAAACTAACGTCCCGAAGTGTGATGTAACGCCACTTGGATAACTGCAAGTAAACGTAAAGAGCAAGTGCTTTGTGAGTAGGAACTTCACGAAGCGAAGGATTCTGCTTAGTTTCCAGGACATTTAAAACTGTTGAGACGTGTTCAGGATTTTCCAGCAAATTTTTCATTATTCTGGCCATATCATTTTTTCCGGCAGACTTAAGTATACTTTCAACAGTATGCAAAAGCTCATCCGGACGACTGCAACTAGCAACATTTTCATTAACACGTCTTCTTTTGTGTCTAGTCGATAAATCTTCAAAGCGTTTGCGAGGAGATGTATATGTTGAAGTTGATGCATCTGATTTTGATGGACTGACTACCTCTTCTGCCTCATTTTCATTTGCTTCTTCAGTGTCAACAACATTTTTTTAAAGCAATCTGGCCAAACGATATCGGAATTTAACCACTCTCCGTTCTTGTTAATGAACCTGTCGACTGTCCTTCTTGATTGCACCCATTTGGTGTAAACCCTATAGCAAAATCGTCGACACCAGTTCTTGAGATCCGTCACATCACTTTCACTTAACTGGACGTTAGTACTCGACTTCAATGTGTTAAATAAATTGTCATAGTCACGAAGATCTTTATGATTACGAAGAGCAACGTAAAGATCTAGATAAGTAGAAAACCCACGGAAAGCCATAATGACAACACTTGATAGAAGTTATAATTACAACTGAATTACATTTGCTAAACACACTCAAATATATAGGGCAGCAAGTAGGCAACTAGCAATGAATTTGATAAGCTAATGATGTCATTAGACAATCACAATGCAGAGATTAAGGGCTGTTAACATAGTAATTACAATAACTAATTAGATTAAGCAAGTACTGGTAATCTTTACTTAAGGACTCATTAACGCTTTTGTTGTATGGCAACAGAAGCGTTCATATCGAATGCAAATCGAAACAAGGAGGGAATCATAAGATACAGACATTTTTGTGACCATTTCCATAGAAAAATAACAGTTTTCATCGAATTGCTCATAAAGTACTGGTCAAATAAAAAAATTGTAGTAACATTTTTTGTAGTTCCATAATAGAGTAATGCAACTGTATATTTCATTTTTTTCAATTAAATACTTTTTCAATTTTTAATTCTATGTCCGACCTCTTGTATGGGGACGATCCACTGTGCGCCGTCGCGCTGCCGCACCTGTGTGCTTTGTTATTCAAAGTTTTATTACTCTCTGTTCTTTCCTACGGATATATGTACAATACCTACCTTTTTCTAGTAGGTATATTCATAGTATTATCTAATAGACATAAGTAATCAATTTTGACCTACGATTTTTATATAAGTTTTTACACATTTCAGTTTACCTATAATACATAGTAGAGTCATAACAGTAGAATAACTCGATAATAAAAATATGTTTGTCATGCATATTTTTTTATTATTTTAAAATGTTATACGTAATTCCATGTTGTTTTTTTTTCCTAACTCAACCATAAACATCATACTAACAAAAATAACATTTATCGTCATTGCTTTTGCCATTTGCTAAGAGGAATATTTTTTTTGCAAGAGTTTGTCTAAGTAGTTAAGAACGATCAAAAACTAAAATGTTGAATAATTTAATCAAATATGACTTAGAGCATTTTGCATTTTCAATATATATTTAAAATAATTTATTACATAGAAATGTCTTAGGTTTTCGCGATTAACGAATCAACTCTCGTATTTTGTTATTTTTTAAACAAATTAATAAAATATGTTGACCTTCTGCCTACACGACACGCTTCTCTATACTGTGTCATTTCGCTCGGCTTTGAGTTCATATAAGTTCACGCGACCGACGTTTCGGCACGGCTCGCTCCGCGTGTATGTTGGTAGCGTTAAATGCCTACTTCGCTTGGTCTACCCGGCCTTAATAAAAATTCCATCGTTCATGACCAAATTTACGGTTTCACGATAGGGCGTTGTACCACTGACGCCAGTGTCACCCTAATAAAGAACATTTTTATTGCCTGGAAGAAAGCACAAGATGCCATTGGAATCTTTTGCGACCTCTCTAAAGCGTTCGATTGCGTCAACCATGAGACACTTCTGCTGAAACTAGAGTACTATAGGATTAGAAATACAGCTCTTGATTTACTTGAAAGATAGAAAGGTTCAAGTTCAAGTAAACGGCATAAACTCATTGGGTCTTTTTTTTGGGGGGGGAAATTATCAAATAACTTCTCCCGCTCTGGGCGGAGCGGGAGGGTGTGTCAGACTCTTACTGACTAAAACCCACCCGTATTCCTTCCGTTGCTTGTGTAGCCAGGGGCCTCAGTAACCCTTTTGAAGTTCCACGCGACCCCGGCAGGCATCGGCCCTAGTGGACCCCTTCACTTGTGCTGACATCTCTAAGAGGCGCGCGTGGAGCACAACGCGCCCTCGACCCGGGCCTGGTCCTTATCGGCGAGCTACATTTTGCTCACCGTCCGCAAGCCCGCGCCTACCGTAGCCGGAAATCCGTCCGGGATTCCCGACGCCCAGGACGTCTCCTACGGTAGTTAGGGGCAAGAGGGCGCGAAATTTGCGTTTCCCTCAACCGTCCCGCCTCCTCCTTCACGAGCATTACTGCTTCGCAGAATGAGGTGACGGCTGCCCACCCCTCTCGCTCCGTACCATGGCCTGAAGCAGGGCCGGACGCGAGAGATCTCCGGGCAGACCTCCACCGTATGCTCCACCGTGTCCTCCGGGCGATCCACACAGTTGTGACACACGGGCGTTTCCTTCCGCCTTATCCGACACAGGAACCTCCCGAAGCTACCGTGTCCGGTGAGGACTTGCGACAGGTAGAAGGTGAGGACACCGTGGCGCCTCTCTAGCCACTCCTCAAAGAGGGGACTTATCGCCGCAATCGTGACGTGCCCAGCACTGGGTTGCGACAATCGCACTCTCCATGTCACCATGAGATCCCGCCGCAACCCTATCCACCGTGCCGTGATTTCTCGCGGCAGCAGAGTTACGCCCCGGCGTTTCGCCTCCTCACGCCACTCCCATACGTGCGCGAGGACTTTTGCCTCCAGATCCCATGGCGAAACTCATGGCGTCTGAAATGACAATGGGTGTTCCTCAAGGTTCAATATTGGGTCCCTATTTTTAGTTTACATTAATGATTCACACCAAACACTTCAAAATCAACCAAAGTTGGTGTTCTTCGCAGATTTATTTATTTTGTTTTATTGGTTCACCAACAATTGTTCACACGGGTTCAATACTAAAGGTAACGTGCGAAAGTGTGTATACAACAGTGCGTTTATCATTATGCTTACATCATTGATCTATAATAAACCGAATAAAAACTTGACAACGTGAATAATTTGATACTAGATTTAAATTACCTTATGTTAGAAGTAGCGAATGTGACATCATATTGAAAGGAGAAAAACTAGAATTTATTAATGAAACGGTTTTCCTAGGAATCGCACTTGACGAGAAATTACAATGGGGACCTCATATAACATCTCTTGCGGGGCGGCTTAGGCTGTTGGACAGATAAGACCGCGTTTGGGCTGTGTTAGCTACAGAATTATTATGTATGGCATTTTACTGTGGGGTGGGGCTGCTGCCATTGAAACCATCTTTATTTTGCAAAAGAGAGCTTTTTTTGTTTTTTTTGGATGGGAATCATCAAATAACTTCTCCCGCTCTGGGTGGAGCGGGAGGGTGTCAGACTCTTACTGACTAAAACCCACCCGTATTCCTTCCGTTGCCTGTGTTGCGGGGGCCTCGGTGACCCATAAGTACCTTCCCGCGACCCCTCAGGCATCGGCCCTAGTGGACCCCTACATTTGTGCTGACGACATCTCTTTGAGGCGCGCGTGGAATACAACGCGCCGTCGACCCGGGCCTGGTCCTTACCGGAAGGTGAGCTACCCATTGCTCATCGTCCGCAAGCCCGCACCTACGGTGGCCGGAAATCCGCCCGGGATACCCGACGCCCAGGGCGTCTCTTGCGGCGGCTAGGGGCGAGAGGGCGCGAAACATGCCTTTCCATCAACCGTCCCGCCTCCTCCTTAGCGAGCATTACTACTTCGCAGAAGGAGGTGACAACTGCTCATGCCCTCTCGCTCCGTACCATGGCCTAAACCAGGGCTGGACACGAGAGATCTCTGCCGCCGATCGCCTCCACGAGGACACGGCGGTGCTCTGCCCAAGCCGGGCAGACCTCCACCGTATGCTCCACCGTGTCCTCCGGGCGATCCACACAGTGGTGACACCCGGGCGTTTCCTTGCGCCTTATCCGACACAGGAACCTCCCGAAGCTGCCGTGTCCGGTGAGGACCTGCGTCAGGCGGAAGGTGAGGACCCCGTGGCGCCTCTCTAGCCACTCCTCAAAGAGGGGACTTATCGCCGCAATTGTGGCGTGCCCAGCACTGGGTTGCGACAACCGTACTTTCCATGTCGCCATGAGATCCCGCCGGAGCTCCGTCCGCTGTGCCGCGATTTCTCGCGGCAGCGGATTTACGCCCCGGCGTTTCGCCTCCTCGCGCCACTCCCATACGTGCGCGAGGACTTTTGCCTCCAGATCCCATGGCGGCAATCCGGCAAGGAGGCTCGTTGCCTCACAGGTGACCGTGCGGTATCCCCAGACCATCCGGATGGCCATGACCCTTTGGGCCGCACTCAACCGGCGGGCTGGCCGCAGCGCCAGAGAGCGCGCACAGGGGCTCTGTAGAGGGCCATGGACCGCACGACCCCCGCGTAGGGCCTCCGGCAGGAGGCGTTTGGACCCCCTAGATTGGGCAGGAGCCGCTACAATGCAGCGCCTGCCCGCTCCACTTTGGGAGCCAAACGTCGGAAATGCTCCACGAAGTTCCACCGGCTGTCGAGGACAAGTCCCAGGTACTTCATCGTCGACTCGACGCCGATGGAAACCCCTCCTACCGTTATTTGGGATCCCAACGGTGGCGCGTTCCGAGGACCATGAAAACACATGCCCTCGGACTTGTGCAAGGCCACCTCGAGTCCCAATTGCCGGATCCTTTCGACGATTGTCGCAACCCCGCGTGCCGCTACTTCGGCCGCCGCCTGGTGCGACCTCCCCTACGCCAGGACCAACGTGGCAAAAGAGAGCTGCCTGAGCCATCTATAATCTACGTCGACGCGAATCTTTTAGGTGGGCGTAGTCGTTTCCGATGACGAGGATGACGTAGTTCCAGCTGAAACAGTTTTTGTTGAATAGCTCCTCAATGGTTGGATGCAGAAATTTTTACATACCCAATTACACGACGTCATACTCTAAATATCTGCTAAACCGAAATTAAGAAATTCGACATTTTTCCGCTGCGACTACGCACACCTCTTATGACGGTACCTTGCCAATTAATTTATGAAATGAATATGTATGTAAGAAAAAATGTACATCTTTTAACAAAATAATTGATAGACATCATTTTAATACTAGAAATAAAGATAAAATAGATAAACCATTTTTCAGATTATCTACATAAAATACATTATTTTTAATATTTTTGACCTATTGTGCTGTAGTAATTGTATTGTACCTACGTGCATCGTCTTCACATCTAACTATATAATGAATGTATACAAAATATTGTAAAACATTTTAAACGAGTTACGGTGGAGTTTCTTTCCCATTCTTCTCCATACGAAACTACCTCAGGGCATCTAGACTCACATTTTTCTGATTTTTTTTACGTTTCAAAGTGCCTATTATGTGCATATTTGAAATAAATGATTTTACATAATAAATACGTAACATTTTCACTGTTAGGCATTACACCCCAACATTTGGTCCTGATGAGAGAGCAGTGGTGGCCCAGTGGTAACGGCCACGCAGGCAGGCAACCCAGGCAGGCGCTTTAGTTTGTGTAAATTATTTCATCATCACTGCTCTCAAAACGGTGAAGGAAAACATCGTGAGGAAACCGGCATGTCCTAGAACCAAAAATTCGAAGACATGTGACATCTACCAACCCGCACTGAGCCCGCGTGGTAGATTACTATTACGGAAAAGTGACGTCACGGACGGTTTACGGTACACATCAGCTGTTCGTGTCTACACTATTTATAAAATAAAACACCATTCTATTCCGCGTAAAATTCGTGTTTACGTTAGCACAGTATTGTTACTTATGTGTGTGATTGTTTGCAAGACAGATGTACAACGGTTTCGGTAGTGTAAATACATAAAAACAAATTACGTTTTTACAACTTTCTAGACTTTGAAGTTTTTAAAGTGGTACGGTACCCCCAAAAAGTATCACTTTCTAATACTTTTTGACAAGTGTCGAAAACATTACCACAGACCAGCACACAAGAATAATTGATTTTATTATCAATTATTCTTGTGTAGCAGGCGCCATCTAGCGCCGCCAAAGGAGGCGTAAGTGTGCGCCACCTAGCTGCCCCTAGCCGTACCATTATGGTAAAGTGTGCAGCCTGTGGAAGGTTTGTCTGCAAAAGGGGGCGCGACATGTACGAGTAGTAACTTTTCTTGCCACAATCGGTATCACCTTGCATGCTTGTTGTTGCCCGATCCAACACAGTTAACTAGTGACTGGCTGTGCCCCGAGTGCAAAAAAAGGTTGCTCAGGGATGATAATAGCGCCACACCCGTTAAGGACCTGGGTAGTGGGTCCCCTGTTATCACAACGGCAGCGTCGGCAGCTCCAGTTACGGCAGCAGCAGTTGCTCCTGTTGCGGCAGCGGCATCAGCTCCAGTTGCAGTACCACTCCGGGGCGCTATGAACAGGTCGCCTGTCGCGATCACTCAGGGTCAGGGCACTCTGGCCAAGCCCCCCGTCGTGGTGGCTAAAGTATTGTCTCGGGCGGGGTGCGAACAGAGTACTGATGGAGAACCTCGCCGGACATGCAACTGTCTCTTACGGAGGAAATTAGGCTCTTCCGTTCTGAGCTGCGAGAGGTTCGGGATGAAATGCGGGAGTTTCGTCGTGCACTCGTCGATGGGAGTCTGCACCGAGCGAGTTGACAGCCTGGAGGCCAGGATCGAGGCTCTTGAATGTAGGCAAAGTGCTGTAGTGCTAGACGGGAAAGTGGGTCGGGTCGAGCAGTTGGCACTTCAATTGCAGCTCGAGCTCAACGACCGCGAGCAGGACTTACTGGCCTCCGATCTAGAGATCGCAAACATCCCGGAGATTCCCGGTGAGAATGTCACACCGTCGGGGTGGTGGCGACAAAACTTGGGGTGACTCTCGACGAACGGGACATTGTGTTCGCGCAACGGGTGGGCCTGCGAGCTGATCGAGAGGTGCAGACGAGCTCTGCGGGAGGCGTGAGTCCTGTCGGCGGAGCGAGTCCAGTGGGAGCAGCGGCGGCGACAGCGCGCGGGCGGCGCATCGTGGTACGGCGCGCACTGCACGACGCCCTGCTGCAGAGCGCGCGCGTGCGACGCGGAGCCACCACCGCAGACCTGGGACTCCCCGACGTGGAGGGGACGTCGCTTCTATCTGAACGAGAGGCTCACCAAACCGAACAAGCACTTGTTTTACCGGGTGCGTGAAGCTGGCAGCCGTCCCGGATGGAGGTATACGTGGACGAAGTTTGGCCGCATCCTGGCTAAGCAGGGTGACGGCAAACCTTCCCACTGCATCCGCTCAGAGAAGGACTTGCGCGTGTTTTTGCTGGTGAGGTGTCTACTGACAAGGAAACCTAATATCACGGTTCCTAGCATGCATCTAAATTTTGTCGAATTAATTCTAAAAAAAAATATTTTTATATCTGTTTTTTTTTTGTAATTAAGTGTTTAAGTCGTTCTTGTGCAAGGCCGGTTTTTTTCTTGTCTCAGTATATTTTGGATTCTTCTGCTGGTGGCCCAGCTGCTCGATTAATGACTATCTATATGCATTTCTTATGTATGACACTTCGGCTCTTTATTTTCATTTCTACTATATTTATTAAGATATATTTATTTTTAAGGATTTTATACATTATTATTAATAGACTTTGGCTGATTATGTGTATATCTCTAATGTTCACGATATTTTACTTTATACATTACGAATTACATTTAGTGCTATGTCTTTCAGAATATTTACACCTCCTATTATTACGCTAAATTCTACCCTACGAGTACTTCTTATACTATCTGCAATCAACATATTATTACTATTTACATACCATAGACTATACAAAAATGATTAAGACAAGAAATCTAAAAGTTGGATTATTTAATGCGGGATCACTCGGTTCGCGCCATGATGTGTTCCTTGTAGCTATGGAGAACCTCTCGGTAGACATCATGGCGATAAATGAGACCTGGCTCAGGCAGGGGGAGGAGGGTCGCGCGCCGACAGTGCCGGGCTGCCGGCTGCGGCTCGTGCCCGGCCCGGCTGCGTGGCGGCCGCGGGGCGGCGTGGGCTATTATGTATTAACTGTGAAAGAACAAAAGGACTTTGAGCGCTTACAGGAAGACATAGACAGGGTTGTTGAATGGGGAAAGAAGAATAAGTTGGTGTTTAATACGTCAAAGTGTTCGGTAATAACTTTTAGTAGGATGAAAATGCCAAAGAAATATAACTATAGAGTGGACAACACGTTATTGAAAAGAACGGAAATGGTGCGTGATTTAGGAGTACGCCTCGACTCGGACCTGACATTTCGTAATCACATCGTAAATGTTTGTAAAAAAGCCTATAGGAGCCTAGGGTTCGTCCTAAGAAGAGCAGAGGGTTTTACAAGCATCGCTGCGCTTACTTCTTTGTAAAATGCATTGGTAAGAAGTCAGCTCGAATGGAACTGGAGCGTATACAAAATAAATTTACTAGGTTTCTGTACCTAAGGTGGTATGGTGTATATCCATTTTACCCATTGTTGATGTATCCAACTTTGTTTGTTATAGGCATGGTGGGATACAATAAATTGGAAACAAGGAGGGACGTAGCTCTTGCTACCTATATTTTTAAATTATTGCGTGGCAAGACTTTAAACCCAGGTATATTGAAAGAAATAAACCTGTGCGTGCCCGACAATTATGTATTGCGAAGGCGACGGCCACGTCTATTAGCGGTGCCCAGTAGTAGGACTCAATCTACTGAGTAAAGCCCCTATAACGCGTACTTTGCGTGTACTTAATGACGTAGCAGACAGCATAGATCTTTTTACTTGTTCTCTGAGTGAGTTCACGAAAACCACAATGTACATACTATGTTATGGTAAATAATAAAACGGTAACTATGACCACACTATTGAATTAGGTAATCCCTGTAGTGATGATGAGTGAATAAATAAATAAATGTATTTGGCCCTTCGAGCAATTTAGTGTTGTGTGATTTATATCTTTTACGGTCGCGAATCGATTGGACTGGTCTCATCATCACAAGCGAATCGCCCCAGTAACTAATTAAGAAGGCGCATATCGTAGAAGATAAAGGTTACACAATACCAAGAACCTGGAGTGTGGATCAACAGCCAACTTCTCAAAACATAGTTCGTCAATTCGTCGGAAAGTTTGGCAACAAGACGGCATCAGCAAATACTTACGAGAATCAGCGCGAACTTTACGAAAACATCAAGAAAGTCGCTATCAACATAAGAAGGGTGGCTGGGACAGAAAGAAATTGGACTACTTCAAACGGCGTATACAAATGCTGGAGAAGAGTTGGAGAGACGATCATGGTTGGACAACCATGATCGTCTGTCTACAGAAGTAAGTGCGGGTCATCCTTACTTTACAAGTGATTTATATAATAGCATTAAAGTGTTATAAAGAAGTTAAGGAGTTATTTCTTCAACAAAATCAGCAACTGTCGACGCACAAACGATCCATAGAGGGACCGGCGGTCGCGGGAAAATACGAAAGGGTTACCGAGGCCCCTGGCGACACAGGCAACGGAAGGAACATGGGTAAGTTTTAGTCAGCAAGGGCCTGACACACCCTCCCGGTCCGCCCAAAGCGGGAGAAGTTGATTTGATAATTTCCCATACAAAAAAAAAGAGGGACCGGGCGGCGGTGCAACCAACACCGTTCGAAAATACCTCCGAACAAGCAGGTACACCGAGCACGAAATTACATGAACTACAAGACAGCGAGGTGGAAGATTAAACCAGTAACACTATTGAGAGCAACAACAGAGATCAATCGCCTCCTCGGCAACAACAAATCCCAAACAAGAGGGTCACGGGGTCCAACAGTAAACTGGACGACCTCTTACGCAAACAATCGGTGAACTTCAAGGCCTTCAACAACATGAGAGCGGCCAACATTCAAGTGGAATTTATCACAAAAAAATAGGAATTACACGATGCGTTGCAAACTATACAAGCGCGCAACGTCAGCTATTGACAGTCTCCATTGGGAACTCAACGGGGACAAGATTGTAGTATATGAAGAGCGCTATAAAATATTCGAGAACCAATATATCGATCTCAAGAAGGCATTAAACAACAAAATGTGGTCCGGAGCTTATCGAGAAAAAACAACACCAAAATTGGTGATACCAGCCAGTATTACACGAAAAGTTTAATCAGTGGATACCGTTCAAAGGTCTTTTTACGTAAGCCAACCATAACAATACATCATTGTCAAATGCGCAGAAGATGCATTTTTTGATAAGCAAGGGCCAGGGAGAAGCTGAAAGTTTGATACAACACATACAAATAAGCTCCGAAAACTATCTAATGTTTTGGGACATTCTCAACAATCGCTACAATAAAAAAACTTATATTTGCATCGCATATTAATGGGGCTTGTGGCTAAATAATAACAGCCGCTACGCTTGCCGCGATTGGTCCGTGGATGGGTGACCATCTTTACATACCAAGACCCCTCCGTGCCTTGGAAAGCACGTTAAGCCGTTGGTCCCGGCTGTCATTTGTAGATCTTTGACAGTCGTTACGGGTCTTCAGAAGCTGGAAAGTCTGACAACCAGTCGTATCGTGTTACCCAGTAACTGGGTTGTGGAGGTCAGATAGGCAGTCGCTCCATGTAAAATACTGGTATTCAGCTGTATCCGATAAGACTGGAAGCCGACCCCAACATAGTTGGGACAAGGCAGGCAGATGATGATCAATATGCTCTTAATTCCTCAATAAGTTTTTGCATGAAGAAGGGATCCTACAAGAATGGTGCAATAGTTCGCTAGTGGCCATCTTCAAGAAAAAAAGTGATGTCACATAGTATAAAGCTTTGGGAGAAAGTAATAGAGAAAAGACTGCGAGAGGAGAGTGAGATTACCCCGAACCAGTTTGGGTTTATGCCAAGTCAAGGAACAGTGGACGCCACTTTCGCACTCCGCCAATTGTGCGAGAAGTACAGACGTGCACACAAGAACTTGCACATGGTGTTCATTGATCTGGAGAAAGCGTATGATAGGGTACCTACCATGGGATGTATTGTGGTGGGCCTTGAAAGAGAAAGGTTTGCCCGGGAAGTATGTGGAGTTAACTCGAGCTATGTACAGCCAATCTTGTACCTACGTCCGGTCGGCTGCTGGCAATACCGACGGGTTCAGTGTGACTGTAGGCGTAAGTCTTTCTTTGAAAGTTCCAAAAACCTCCTACCTCCTCTTACCTTGGTGTAAACCAAGATACTGCCTGTATTAAAGGATTTCTTAAACTACCTAGAGGTGAAGTTTACTTCAATGGAATTGTCGCAGCGTAAACAAGACAACTTTCAGAACACAAGTTCTGCAACAAATCAGAATCAAGAAGCATCCCATAACAAGAAACACAGCTGTCATTAAAATAAGACTCAAGCGGCAAGTAACAACAAGGTTACGAAATCGTACCATGCGTCAACGTTTACTAGTCCACCCTGCAACGACGAGCATGGCCTCTAATTTTGTACAAAGTTTTTATATTTTTGCCTGCATTAATTGCCTGTACAACCATGATGGTAAAAGATGTACGTCTGACAACCGATGTCGCAAGTGCACAGCTATGCACAATACGTTATTGCACGAGGCGGCATCAAAAACCATGAACAAAACCAAACAATTTCATCATCTCGTGTCTCTCAAAATAGTGAAGGAGATTCCCAGATTCTATTAGCGACCGCCATAGTAAAGATAGAGGGAGCTGATGGAACTCAGTATGACACGCGATCTTTTGTGGATCAAGGGTCGCAGATCTCACTGATATTAGAACGCGCAACTCAACTTCTTGGGATCAAACGCCAGAAATGTAAGGGAGTTGTCTTTCGAGTTGGTGAAACGCAGAGCTATTGCAAGGGAATGATAAAAAAATCGTTCAGAAAATGAGTATACCTACATAATTAAAAACTTAATCAAAAATCTACCGAACAAAGCTTTTACAAAACCATCATGGCCTCAAAGACAAAATATCAACTTGGCTGATCCGTAATTCAACAGCAGCCGACCAGTAGATCTGCTATTTGGAGCAGACATTTACTCCCTGATCATGCTAGGAGGAATGATCAAAGGCGATCACATCACATGACCCATCGCACAACAAACATAGGTACTTAGGCTGGCTATTATGCCGAAAAATTAGTCCAAAACTGCCGACAGAAAGAATAAACCCTGCCCCGCCATTCTACCATACAGGAGTGGACTACACGGGATTCGTCGATGTTAAGATGAATAAAGGAAGAGGGGCTAAAACTACCAAGGGTTACATAGCCATATTTGTGTGCATGGTAACAAAGGCAGGGCTTATTGAGTTGGTCTCTGATCTTACAAGCTTGGCAGCCCTTAACAGAATGGCAGCAAAAAGAGGCGCCATATGTACAGCGATAATGGCACGAACATTGTCGACGCTAATCAACTACTCATGAACAATACGGCAATAGAGAAAGCCTACTGGAGAGTAACCATCACCTCTTCTAGCAGTATTATTTCAATATTACTTCAGTGTGAGAAAGAGATGGAGCTATAAGTCCTGTATAGCTCCATCAGTTTCCCACTGTGAAGTAATATTATAATAATACTGCTATAAGAGGTGATGGTGGGGTAACCATCACCTCTTATACCAGGAACGAACAATTACAGAAAGAAATCGCTGCTATGTTCATACAATGGCATTTCAACGTACCTGCATGGCCCTCGGCGGGCGGATTGCGGGAATGAGCCGTAAGAAGCTTGAACCATTTAAAACGAGTGGTGGGTGAGCAAAATCCTAACAAAACTAGAAGCATATCTAAGCTCCAGACCTCTGTGTGTTCGCGGGAAGGTACTTATGGGTCACCGAGGCCCCCGCAACACAGGCAACAAAAAGGAATACGGCTGGGTTTTAGTCAGTAAGAGTCTGACACACCCTCCCGCTCCGCCCAGAGCGGGAGAAGTTATTTGATAATTTCCCACCCAAAAAAAAAAAGACCTGTGTGTGTGCTGAGTGAAAATATGGAAGACTAAACTGTCTGACGCCAGCACATTTCTGACATAGGTCAGGGTTGACCGTCATTGAAACAAGAGAAGATGCCCAAACAACATGGGAGCTGACTAGAAAAATATACTTACACAGAAATCGGGAAGAAGTGGAAAAACGAGTATTTGTGCCAACCGTTAGCAACAACGAAGTGGCAGAAGCCTCAGAATAACGTGAAGATTGGTAACTTAGTTGTTGTACATGATGACCAGCGGCCTGCAGGAAAATTGTTGATGGGCAGAGTAACATATCTTCACCCGGGGAGCGACGAATATGTTCGTTTCGTGACCCTAAAAAAAAGAAACGGCTCCATAAAGTGACCCATAACAAATCTACCTTTTTTACCAATAGACAACGAAGAAAACTCTATTCTACAAAACACCGAAAATGAACACATAAAGCAAGCTACAAACGAGACCACAACAAACATAACAAACTTTATTGAATTGCAACAAGGCCTATATTTCAATGCTCAATACTCAATTCTTTATTGCATTCATGTATTACCTAGATGGTATAAAAAAGTATAAGATCAATTTATTCGCAACGAATGGGAGATAATTGTCTACTACGACGTCAAACCCTACTCGCATGGCACAGCAGTGTTCACCAAATTCAACGATCATCTCGAAATCATATGTTCAAAACTAAAACAGAAGACTCAATGCTTCGATCAATAATAGCAATGAACGAAGACTCCAATCGGACGTTATTTCGTTACCATCACATCACGCGTTCGCTGAACTTAAAGGCTCCTACATACTGGCGCGACTTGTCGCGCGACGCGACGCGACACAAAGACACCGCGTGTAGCGCTACACGCGGTGCCTTTGTGTCGCGATGCGTCGCGCGACAAGTCGCGCCAGTATGTAGGAGCCTTTACACTACAGCAAGGTCGGGTCAATATGAGAAACACACGCGGCCTTATTAACGGTGTCGGGTCAATCGCACGTTGCGTTCGGAGTATTGGATGACCAATTCGGCAAACAATATCAACGGGATATCAGTTCTATAACTGATCAAAGAAAATGAAAAACATCTGCCTATATTGTCTAAGAATTAGACTACAGATATTATAGAAGCCTTCCTCCTATAATATAGAAGCCGAGTGTAACGTACTAAGAAGATCGGAAGAAACAATCGCAAATAAATACAAATTATTCAATCAACATCTGCTAAGCCTAGAGAAACTAACGAGCAACCTTCAGCAAGAAATTGAGTTTCACGAACTATCAATCGAGTTTGTGATGTTTGCTATATCTTAAAACAGTTTTATGGAGCATCTAAGTAAAATATTATGTTGGATATCGTAAACAACATTTACGAGACGAATTGAAGACGAATTGAACGTCATATCCGGTCAGCTAAAAGATGTGGTACTCCCCATCACAAACATTCAAGGTGATTTCTTCCGCCTATACCACCTTCTACAAGTGAAGGCAAATGTCAGAGAGATATCTAATCATTGAGATACGGGTGCAACATAAATAGCCACGCGTACATTTGATGTGACGCTTGCAAAATACGCGTCATATGCGGAAATCAAGTTTCTACTGAATTAGTTAGCAAAGCAAGGGGTAATAACACTCGGTAGCGACTGCACTATGAATAGTGAGACGTTCACTGTACATTCCCAAAGGATACTCTTGGATACAATGCATGCCAAGAACTCACGCTGGAAATCCTACCAACCAATCGGATCATCAACCTATCTGTACCGGTTTTGAAACTCGAACCCGAGAATGAGACGGTAATGGAGCACAGCTCATTATTGCGAGATCTGGGAAAACATATAGAACAGATGAAAGCCACGGCCGCAAAAGAGCTCATATCTGATCGGGCAACATACCACGTCCACGAATATGTGGTCATATATACGTATTGGCAACAGTAGTAGCGACAGCTGGCGTAATATATGCTTACTTCAGACTTCGTAAACATTGCACGAGTCAAGAGAAACCTGAAGCCCCACCTGTTCCCAATCCAGCGCCCCGAAGGAGGTCGACTGCAAGCATCGGGGACAACGCTGCTGTATATGACGTCACAGACGACAGCAGCGTAGTGCACTTATCGAGTGCACGTCCACTCAACAAAGCAACGTCAGCTATTGCGCGTTGTGATTTAATTGTATAAGGCTCGGATTAAATTATTTTCTTTTACTTTATCTCCTTTTAACATTTCATTATTTAACATAATATTTTCATTTGTATTGTTTACAGTTACCTGTGAGTCGGTAATCTGTACGAGCTACGCTGTACATTGACCTTTGTGGTAGTTTCTACGTCACACTTATTTATGCACATTAATATTGTTTAGCTGTGCATTTCTCTAACACAGCATTTAAGTGTAATAATTGTGTAATGATATTCAGTAGCAATAAATCTATCGGGGATCGTTCGTCAACTCATTTACGTAACATAACATAGCATACCTATCAAGTTTACATAACAAGTACATCATTTTCACTGTTGGGCATTACTCCCCAACAGTGTCCGAAGTGGTCGACTGCTTCATCGCACTGACATGGCACCCAGCATAGTGCCTATGTCGGGTGACAGTAGCGCCTGAAGACAGAGGCCCGACTCCCGTTCTCCTACAGCCTGCAGGCGGGCACGCTGAGCAGTATTGGTGGACGTATTAATGAGGTTGTTCCGTAACAATCTGCAGAGCGGCTCATCCCACTGTCTCTGGGAATACGGGTTTTCAGGCTGAACCGTATCCGGACAAGCCACTATCTAGGCGTTCATCACATCGGTCAAACACGGCACTTCTGAGTCAACCTAAGATTCTTGTGGTTAATTTTTAGGTCCTGTGGACCGAGGACAGGAACGCGTAAGCTTACACTAGATATTTTATAAGAGCCCACCGAACGGAATGGGTAGTGTGACTTGCGGCCACGGGCGCTCGTCCAATGCCACATTTAAAATGGATGCAGGAGTACTTCGAATAATTAGATCAATTTTGTCTAAGGTGTGGCTTCCATAGCGAGGAAGAGCGGAGAAATACAGAAAGTAGTTGTATACTTATAGATTACAGGAAAACGTATAAGAAGTCTATAGTCTCAAAATATCATGGTAAAGCTCTCAATACTGTGCGGACAAACTTACATTTGCAGTTGGAATGTATGGGAGAGCATGTTTTTGAACTAAAATGTTAAGTTTGTTCTTAAGATAAATTCATCCCAAGTAATCCCAACTACGGAACTCTTCATTGTGCATGGTCCGATTCGCACTTGGCCGGTTTTTTTTTATTTGCACACACTCAGTGTTGTGTTGCTGAGTGTTGTGCACACTCAGTGAAAATTTCCAAAGATACACCCCTGTGACAGACGGACTGACGGACAACGGAGCCTTAGTAGTAGGTTCTCGCCTGCCCGTTGGCACCCTTCGGGTACGGAACCCTAAAAACATTTCCCATACATTGCGTAGTGAAGTGATCAATAATGGTTAGGTGTAACATGTAGCTACAGCGGTCAAGGGACCTGGTACACGTGTTATTTCCACCAGTGTTATAGTATAGTGTGTAGTGTTCGTACCGGACCAGCCCATTTGGTCGGCGACCTGCTGCCACAGCTTCTTGACCTGCGAGTAGTAGCTGGCGACGGGCATGTTATTGCGCGCGAACAGCAGCGGCCGCGCGCGCACCAGGCGGATCATGCGCCGGTCGTCGGCCTGGCTGCAGTCCACCAGCCGCCCCACCTCGCCCGCCGCGCCCCCGTCGCCCTCCTCGCCCCCCTCGGGCCCCGGCCCCGCGGCCGCCTCGCCGCGCCCGCTCGCACTCGCGCCCCCCGCCACTGAGCCTTTCTTACGTTTGCCGGTTGACATTACTATCAGAAGGCTACTATCTATTTACATCACAAAACATTGGACACACTAGATACTCCAAAAATAGAACCTACTATAGTTTAAACTTCGAATGTTTTTATAAATATCGTGATCGAGTACACGTCACACCCCAACGAGGGCACCGAGCAAACACGTCGACGTGCATAGCGGCAGACAGACACGCGCAGAGAGAAGCAAGCCCGCAAACATGGCGGTCTCGCCCGCTCCCGCGGCGGCGGCGCTCGTGCGAGCGGTGCAGACTTGGAAACACGTGAAAAAGCAAGAGCGCAGACGCTCCGCGGCCGCCACCGCCCGCCGGACACTTTTATAAATTCCACATCGTTGGTTTGGTTATCGATTCACCTCGGCCGGAGCTCGGACGACGCGCGCTCCTACTTTTCGATTTAGTTTTATTTTCGGTACCTAGTTAGAGTTTGATTAATAGTAGGTAACTAATTTCGTCAACGTATAACAGTTGATGTCATTAGGGGTACCTAAACTTTGCTCTTTGACAATCAAAATTGACTGTCAAAGAGCAAAGTATTACTTCATGTATTACTTCATGGGTGGGGCGAGTAAAACTTTGATAATGCGCATTGAATGAGCTCAAAGAGCTATTCTCCAGGTGGCTACTTGCCGCCCTTTCCTTTTCCCACTAACCACCCGTATAAATCTCGTGAAGAACTAACAGTTCGACAGTTATACATAAATATTATAATGGCATGCCTTTACAAATAACTGTCGAACTATAACAATACGCAGCACTTCCATACAGCATTGAATGAAATAAAAGGAGACGGAAAGACATACTTTGCCCTCAAAAAAGTACAAAACATGCTTTCACAGCCAAATTTTATATGTAAGTACATACCTCGGACCTCTACTCTATAATGAAAAAGGAAACATCTAGGTACTCCTTAAATCATAGGAACTGCAAGGAAACTCTTCAAACTATGTCCTATGAAGATACCGAGAAGTTATTACTAGTGCTAAAGTAAAATATTGTTTGTACTTATATTGTTATTTTAATTAGTTAGTTAATCTTAACTAACTTCAAAAATTATACTCGTAGTAGGTAGGTACATATTATGTAAAAAGATGTATAAAATTATAGTAGGTAGCTACTATAATTTTATACATCTTTTTACATAATATGTACCTACCTACCAATAAGATTATATGATATGTGATTAATTGATTATTTAATCAATTAATAAAAAAAATCTTTTTATTCAGACAAAGTTCATTTGGTTAGTACAACACACAACTCAGAAACTAGTGTTAGAAGGTACCTACTTATGTCTACCCGAAGAACAAAAACAAAACACCAATGTTACCTCCAATCGCCTGAAACATAGGAGTAGTCAGGCACAAATCATGGGTGAACTTGACGTAGATTTAAAAAAAAATGTATTTAACGTTATACTTTATATTTTTTAATATATTTTTTATTATTATTTTATTACTTAATTACCTACTTGCCTCTACACCATTGTACAAATGATAAAAATAAAGGAATATTTTACTAAAAGTACTTTTTCCTATTGCTAACCCATCACCTCACCAAAGTCAGAAGACGGACAGATTGACAATTGAATCAATTGATGATCACACGAGTAGGTAATACTTTATCCAGGCCATGTAGGTAATTAGGTACTAGTATTACGAGTAGTAAGTAAGTAAGTAGGTACCTACTTAGTACCAGGCTGACGTTTGACGTTTCTACGACATTTTATTGTTATTAAAACGATTTGCCATTAATTTGTGTTTGCTAATGGTGCCGATTCCCTTGTTCACAAACTAAACAAAATTTAAGTTCAGTGCGTCTTTTTCTTTCTATTTCATTAAGAAAAGGACAGAAGATACATTTTAGTTTAGTCCTGTCAAATTAATCAGCGCTTGACGTAAATTGACGTAATTTTAGTTTTTAATCACGTCTAAACTTGTATGGAGTAGTGACAGGCGCTGATTAATTTGACAGGACTAAACGAAAATTTGTCTTCTGTCCTTTTCTTAATAAAATAGAAAGAAAAAGATGCACTGAACTTAAATTTAGTTTAGATTGTGAACAAGGGAATCGGCACCATTACCTATTTTAATTTCCTAATTGTTAAGTAGGTAATTAAAATCATAAATCTTATAAATTTGTAATTAAATATCATTTGCATAGCCATCCAGTCATGTGACGGCAGAACATGGAGGACATACCTACGTATAAAAAAACATTTTCACTTCAGTAGCTCAAACATGTAGGTTTTGCTGCCTGAAATCAGTGAGCAAAATGCGATTTTGCTCACTGATTGAGACAAGTAACTTTTTAATTTTTTTTTTTCAGAAAGCCGCGAATATCTTATTCAGCCTTGGGTTAATCATGTTATACAATTCGAAACATTCACACTCGTATCTCTTTCCCGCCATTAGAAAGAGAGAGAGACAAAGACCAGCCCTTTCGAAGTTCCGATTTTGAATTCGACCTCAAAGACAAACACGTTCGGAATTTTGTACTAACTAAAGAAATTATAAAATAAAAATAAAATAAAATCAAAAATAAAATCTTTTTATTTCAGGCATATTTGGCCCATACATATTGTTAGTAAAACAACTTAAAACTATGTTAGTATTTAAAATTACAATAATAATTTAAGTATTTGCCGTCCTCTGGGGCCCCGGGCACACGCACTTGTGCTTGAACCCAGTGCCCCAGAAGGCGGCTGTCCAGCTTGTGGATGAGCACGTTCAGGATAGAGTTGGCGCTCCCACGCGTGCGGAACATCAGCGACGCGATACGGCGCCGCAGCACAGTGTGAAAGCCGTCTGTGTGCGCCTGCGCAAACATCGCAGACGCACTACAGTAGCGTGGGAGCCCCACCAGCACCCTGAACGCGTTGTTAAATTGTATTCGGAGAGCGTTAATGGCCCGCTGCGTGTAGTTGACCCACAGATTGCAGGTGTAGAGAGTTTGGCAGAATGCTTTAAAGAGTGTAATCTTGACCTCTAAACTACACCTTGCAAATCTGCGTGCCAACATGTTACAGCGGACCGCCATCACTCTCCTCTCCCTTTCGATATCCCCATCGTCTTTTAAATCCTCGGTAACCACATGGCCGAGTTATTTAAACTCTCTCACTCTTCGAAGAGCGACAGCGTTAAGCAGCACAGGTGCCACATCCCCCAGCTTACGACCCCTGGCTTGAAATATCATGAGCTTTTCTGTACATTGTACAGGAGACCATGTACCCTCGCATACTCCTCACACACGCCTATCAGCTTTCTGAGCGCGGCTATTGATGGGCTGAGCAATACCAGATCGTCTGCCAGGGGCGTGCCGCCCATAGAGGCAATTAGGCCTAGCCTACCCTACCAACAACGCCAAATGCATTTATTTTAACTATGTAATACAATAATACAAAATATTAAAAAAAAAGTTAAACTCCTGTTAAAACTCTTATAGCAACTTGTCGCAGACGCCACGTGACTCACAGTTCGACGAAGCTTGGTACGGTAGGTATGCGCGATTTATCAGGCAAGCATTCGGCTGGCCTACATCATCATCTGCCTAGCCTTTTCCCAATTAACAACCCAGTTACTGGGTAACACAATACCCCTTGGTAAGACTGGTTGTCAGACTTTCAAGCTTCTGACGACCCGTAACGACTGTCAAAGATCTACAGATGACGGCCGGGACCAACGGCTTAACGTGCTTTCCGAGGCACGGAGGGGTCTTGATATGTAAAGATGGTCACCCATCCACGGACCAACCGCGGCAAGCGTAGCTTAACCTGACCGATCGACCCGTGCGGCTGTTATTACTTAGCGACAAGCCCCACATACATACCGTTCATAAATTTACGCTCACTCGTGTATATTTTCGTGTGTATGAACGGCACACAATAGTGACATGGTTTAAATTAGGGGCGTATCTCCTGCGGCAGGAGCTCGCCACCCATTGGCTGTGTGTAAAGTCAAGATTTAATGAATGAAAAATATTGAAGTATTGTTCCCAATTTTTGGACAATTCCCCGAATTGCGGGGAAGTTTCCTTCATGACTACTAGAGACAATTAAAAAAACAGGGTGGTATTGTTGAATTTATACCTTTTAATTTTAATTATAAATTGTAAGGAATAGCAAAAGCCCTATAAACATAATTAAAAACTTCATAATTTTTTTATTTTTCTTCTCATATTTGGGAAATTTCGCTTGGTTTTTGGGGAGTTAGGAAAATAAGTTTTGGCAACTCTGGACTGTATTATCCGGCAAAATTTGGTAGTCCCTTTTGTGGAAGAACACGGTGTGACAATGATACAATTTTAATTGGTAGTGTTTGTTTCATGTGACAGTGACACGTAATTTATATGTGATCTTGAATGTTTTGCTATTTTTTTAGATCTTAATAAGTTATAAGTAATTGGTTTTGAAACGTAAAGTAGTGTAAATATTATTTGTTGTGTTATTATTTCTTTATTTACCTAAGAATGGTGATCTGTTGTGAAGTTTGCGCCGATTATGTGTTGGTTAGGTTACTCGTAGGTTAGTCGCAATTGTCGTTTAATGATAAGATTCAAGTTGTGTCTAAAGGTAGATGTGTGCCCGAATTACGAGAATTAATCCAAAAACATGATAATTCATGACTTCGGATATCATGCAAGTGACGTGTTCTGTAATTATCACCCACCCACTTGGTTATGATATTTGAGGAGGCCGAATCTTTCTTCTGTTTGCATCGTTAGAAAAACTTGTTATGAACCATGTGGCGAGTTCTTGCATTTAACTTTTGTTTTTACAGGATTATTTTCAATGTTTTTTTTTTTCAAATATTATAATCAATAATGACTACTTTGAGGGTCATCATATGTAGAGCGACGCTGTGATGTTGCGCGAATTAGTTTTTTTTTTGGTGTCAGTATGCGTGGCCTACCCTCTGTGGAGAACCACTGCACGCCACTGTCGTCTGCGTAGCTAATACTGTTGATACAGTGACCATCAATCGAGCATCCTACTCCGACGTCGCTCAGCCCAAAAATCAGCCCGTTTACGTACAAGTTGAAGAGTGAAGGAAATGTTACGAGGGCGGCACTGAAAATTTCGGGAATCAAGGAAGTGACACAACATTACTATTTAAAAATGTATTTATTGCTTTTCGAAGTATTCTCCGCGAAATTTGACACATTTTTCCATACGATAGAACCAATCATTGAAGCAACTATTCCATTCGGTTGTTGGGGTCTCCAAAATGGCCGTTTTGTAGGCGTCCACAGCTTCTTCAGGTGATGAAAATCTCTGTCCACGCAATTTATTCTTTATTTTAGGGAAAGTATAGAAATCATTAGGGCTTAGGTCGGGGCTGTACGGCGGATGGTCTAATAATTCTATGTTTTCTTGCTCTAAAAACTCTTTTGTTCTGTGCGCGGTGTGAGAACTCGCATTGTCGTGATGGAGGATGATGCGGCGGTTGCAGTTCTCTTTACGGAGCTCAGAAACGACCTATGGCAAACAAATGCTAGCATACCATTCTGCATTAACCGTTCTTTGTCCCTCAAGAGGAATAGTCGTAGCATGGCCGGTTTTGGAGACAAACGTGGCCACCATTTTTTTTGCAACACTCCGTGAACGAACAATTTTTTTTGGCTTTAACTCATTTTCGAACACCCAAACTCGTGACTGGTTTTTTGTTTCGAGTTCGTACGCGTATATCCAGGATTCGTCACCTGATACGATGTTGTATACAGCATTTGAGGATCCTACGTGGAATCTTTCGAGAGTTCTGACGCACCAGCTAACGCGAGCCGCTTTTTGCTCTTCACAGAGCGAATGCGGTATCCATCGGAAAAACAACTTTTTTACACCTAATTGTTCATGCAAGATTATTTGTATTTAACTCATGCCAATGTCTAAAGTTGCCTGAATTTCGCGATATGTTAGAGTCCGTCAAGCGATTCTAGTCCCATGAAAAAGGCGGCAAATTCAAAAATCTTTCAGGTGTCAACACTGATATAGCACGCTGAAAACTTGTTGATACTTGAATTTTGATAAAAAAATTACTTGGGATAAATTAAAAAAAAAGCATTTCAATGTACGTATTTATTCATCAGAACTAAAATCAGAATCAAGAAATTCAATGCCTTCAAATGAGAAATCACTGTCAGTAGAATCATTACGCACAGAAATGATGAAGGGTTCCAACTCGGTTTCGGATATCCTGTCTCTTACTTTATACTTATTTTCGACACTAATAGTGTGATCTGTGCATTTTTTCCAATCATTGGCTGTGACACTATTAAAGCATTCTTTTATAAGGTTCTCCATTTCTTTACCTGGAATCCCTAAGTTTTTGCTGGCTATTTTTCTTTTAGCCAAACTCCATATGAGTTCAATTGCGTTCAGGTCACAATGATATGGCGGAAGTTTCAAAACCTCATGGCCATGTTGTTTCAAAAATTCTTCAGCTTCATACATTGGAGTTGTTTTATGTTCATTCACAAGGCACATAAGCTCAGCCTTTGTAAAGAATTCTTCATAATGAATTCCATTTTCAGTTAGCCATTTCTGAATGTCAGCCTTTAAATCATTCATAGATGGTGGCTTATTTATTTGTGTTACATGGTAGCTAGCGTTGTCCATAACAATGACACTGGGCTGACTTAAATTGGGTATTAATTTTTCACGTAACCATTTCATAAAATTATTTCTGTTCATATCATCATGATAATCTGCCATTTTTGATTTAGTACTGAATACCAATAATGCATTGGGAACAAAACCTTTTTCGGATCCAGCATGAACAACAATATGTCTTTTGCCTGACGATATTTTGTCAATTACACCGCTTGTTGATGGCCCTTGCCATGATTTTTTAACTTTATAATTTTGGTGGACATAGGTCTCATCAAGATAAACTATTAATTTTCCTTGTTTCCGCTTTTCATCAATAGCTCTGAGATACCTATGTCGCCATGCAGCTAGTTCATACTTTTCAATAAGAAGAGATCTCTCATTTTTATTTTTTTTGAATTCAAATCCATTTTTGAGTAATAATTGTCTCAATGTTTCATGACATCCAGTAAATCCAATTGACTCTCTTAAATCTGCAAGCAAACTTCGTAGAGTTGGAACTTGCTTTTTCACACAGTAAAATTCATTAATTTTATTGCGTATGGCTGATAAGTCAAAATTATCCAGATTGGCTACAGTTGGCTGTCGTGGACGTTTTTTCCCCGGTGTGTTCCACTCGCCTTGGTTAATAGCACCTTCTTTTTTAATTCTTCGCAGTGTTTTCACACTTAAATCTGAAAGTTCAATATGTCAGTTCAGTATCAAACGCACAAATTTTATGATAATATTTGTAGAAAATGCAAACAATGTAAACAAATAAATCTGTACTAACCTGTCATAGCAGCAATTTTTGTCAAATAGTCTGTTTCAGATTTCATTTTTTTATTCTCATCTATGGCTATGACTTTCTTAACTAAATTATCAATTGTGCTTTTTATTAATTCATCATCCAAGGTGGCTGAAAAAAGATGACAACAATCTCTTATAATACTTTTCACTTATAGGTGCCCCATTGAGATTCAATGTCATGTATACGACGTCTGAATCTAAACCAAAACCGAAATCGTGATCACATCATAGTAAAATAAACAAAATTAGACAATTGTGCTAAAAGTATCAACATTTTGTAGCCAACCTACCTGTTGTTGAAACAATTTCATCCAAAAGTCGTCGTTTTTCTGTTAACACGTCATCAGATTCAATCTTTACATGATTATATTTATTAATCATTGTAAACAGCAGGCTCCTGACACTACTTTTAATAGGTTTTGGCATTATAACATTAAAAAATTCAACAAAAACCGGAATGCTCGAGGTTAGAACAGAAATTGTGACAATCTGTTTGACAGATAATAGTATTGCCATTATAAGAAATCAGTAAAATGGTTGTGGACTCGACTCGCTTGACAGACTCTACATGTCGATCTTCCTCAATCAGCTTACGCACAGCATCAACGTTTTCTTGGGTGACTGCAGTTTTTGGACGACCTTGACGGGGATCATCACTGAGCTTGACACGTCCACGTTGAAATTCAGCAAACCAGCGATAAATTGTGGTTTTGGATGGGGCTTCATCACCAAATGCGGAAATCATCCGGTCAACACACTGTTTTTGTGTTAAACCACTTCGAAAGTCATAATAAATCATCGCTCTTGAATATTCTCGAGTAAATTCCATTTTCTCAACGACTAAGAGAACCTTTTTTTAAATAAATAAATGGTATTCGATTTTTAAAACCAAGGAGTTTTCAATTAAAAAGATTTTAATATGACAGGAACAGTGGAAATATTCCATTCCCGATACTTTTAGTGCAGCCCTCGTAACCCCCCCGTCTCACTCCACACTCTAAATATGTATTTTAATGTAATTTATTGAATTTTTAACTTATTGTTGTATTTAAACGAAAATAAGCATTTACTGGAAATAAAACTGATATTTAACCTGTAAATATTTATTTCTAGTTTCAATAATGTTACGTAATATATTTTAAATAATAAAATATCGTGGGTGCTATTTCCGAACACGCATTAACTTAAATAAAAGAGCGGGAATAAAATTTCGTGGCTGGCGTAAAGAGTTGAATGAGTTATAAAATATTAAAATAATCGTAAAATATGAGTGAAACTAGTGACGAGAACAGTATTTTAACACCGAAAGAGTTAAAACAACAAGTTATTAATGCACAATTAAGTTTCCTACCTGAGAAGTCTCGCGAGAAATATCTGAAAGCATACCATGTCTTCAATGAATGGAGACTTACAAAGGGCGCAAGCAGTTTTTCGGAGACGGTGTTGCTATCTTATTTGTTAGATTTATCATACACGAGGCGATCATCTAGAATGTGGAGTATTTACTCAATGTTGAAAGCTACTTTAAAAACAAAACATAACGTGCATATTTAAACATACGCAAAACTCGTATCTTTTCTAAAAATAATGTCAGTCGGGCGGGCATAAGGCTAAAAAGTCCAAAAGTTTTACGGCCCCTAACATAGAAAACTTTCTTAATGAAGCTCCGGACTTCAATTTTCTTGCCGCTAAAGTAAACGGTACCTATGAATCTATGCTGTTAGTTATTAAAATTTGTGTAGACTGTTATGTATAAAGGTACTTACTGCCTACTACAAATTTTTGGAGGCGCAATGAATCCTAGTCTGGCTTAACAATACTGTTAAAATATTTATTACGATATGTAAAAGGTGCTGTAAATGTTAAATTATGCATATTAATTATGTAATATTTGCAGTTAATAATATCGAAAAGCATTCAGATAAATTACTGTTAGTAAAATTGAAAAATCCAAAGACGAAAAATACCAAAATTTACGTCCAGCCAATATAAATACCGACCGATTTTTCAGACAATACCATAAAATAATAAATGCTCAAGACAGCCTATGGGAGTAAATAAAGTGGGTGCTATACCGCGAGAAATTGCCACTTTCTTAAAACTGCAAGAGCCTCAGCTATACACGGTTCACTGCTTTCGGAGAACTTCGGCAACGCTCTTGGCTGATTCCGGAGCCGATCTCACCACTTTAAAACGACACGGCGGGTGGAAGTCCAATACGGTTGCAGAAGGCTTTAGTGAAGATTCAATAGAAAATAAGTCGAAAATCTGTAAGCGTATAGTGGAAACAATAAGTCTGAATTCGACCTCGGATCTTTGGTCTCACCCAAGCCCATCCACTTCCAACGACGCACAGTGTACTTAAGGCTCCTACATACTGGCGCGACTTGTCGCGCGACGCGACGTGACACAAAGACACCGCGTGTAGCGCTACAAGCGGTGCCTTTGTGTCGCGACGCGTCGCGCGACAAGTCGCGCCAGTATGTAGGAGCCTTTATACAGAAAGCCGATCAGAGTCACCAACGTTCATCTTTGTTCCTTCTCAATCCGCCACCGAAACGGAAACCTTAACCCCAGATAATCAAACTCAACTCAATGCAACTATAACGTTGCCAAATAAATCTGTTACTTTTAATTTGCAGTAATTTCACTTTTAACTTTAAAATGTTCCATTTTATTGAATTGGTACCTCTACCTACAATGTTAATGATTTTGATTCACAATAATTTATCTACTAAAGTGTTCTCGCTGCTGAAGTTGTGTTACACGAGAGCAAAGTTTTATGCATCTCGAGCCTTTGAATCCGTCGCCACACTCAGGATTCAAAATCAGCACTCGCAGCAAAAAACGACTTTGCTCTCTTGTTGCACAAATAAGTATTGTGTAGCAACAACCCTAACAAAATGTTTGCAAAGTACCTACTTTTAATTTGATTTGAAAGATAGTATGATCTAGGTAGATAAGTGATATGAATCGCCACTTAGCAGTGATGATAGCGCGTCCGTTTACTGTAATACAGGTACAGTAGGCCGCACGTCAATGCTAACAAAACCAGTATGAGCTAGCCTCGCATTTTATTGAAACTCCGTACATACTCGTAGTACGCTAGGCCAGCTCAAGGGCAAGGTATTAACAGACGTGCGATCGACTGTACAGACTGCCGTAGGTAGGTCTAGTACCTGGACCACTAGGTACAAGTTCACTGCCTACTAAGGGTCGAGGTCCGCATGACGTCACGGACACTAGACACGCCCAGTGGAACGAATGTATGGGAGCGGTTGGACGTAGACATGTCCGAAAAATAAGAGTAAAATTATGACAAACTAATGATGCCATCTTATTCGATTACTTAATGCCTTCATAAATTGTGGTGATGAATTTCTTCATAACTCCCATATTTCGGGAGTAATTTGAGAAAATGTGAAATTTTACTATGAAAATGAGTGTATCGAGCTCTCTCCCTCCTGATTCCGGGCTTGTTTCAAGTAGCGGTCTCTAATATCGTAATGCTATTACTAAGAGCTATATTTAATACTAAGACACATAGTGCGCCAAATGTGCACTTTCTGGGATAAAAGGAAATGAAAATTTAAAAAAAAAAACGTTTTTTCCCCATTTGTATTTACTTTAAACCGCAGACAGACTTATTAAGAGGTCTATAAATATATTATATATATACAGAAATATATATTAACAAAAATATTCACAAGAACTGATGAGAGTATGACTTTTAAGTAAGTTGATAATAAATTACCTAGTTTCATTAAAAGTACAATAAATAATTAAGATGTAAGCTCTAATTTACTAAGTTACACATTTTAAAACAATAACATCATTTAATTATCTTCGTCATCATCATCATCATCAATTAATTCAAATTCAGAATCGATGTCCGCTAAATCATTTATGTTAACAAATTCGATATCACTTTTCTCAGAATCCGTAAGCTCATAAAATTCCTTAAAAGAAGATTTTTTTACAAACTTATTTCCTTTTGGACGGATACTTGTAACAAGTGGATCAGAAGACAGTAAAAGATTGTGCATAATATCTTCATTGCATGAGATACTGCTATGCTTTCGAGAATGCCCCTCTCTATATTTTCTAAAATCTTTATTTCTAGCCTCAGATGCCTCTTCGGATAGAAAACCAATGGGCACAATTGACATGTTCTGAACTATGTCTGGCCCATGCATTAAAATTTTATGAAGTGAAGAAGGCATATAATACCATGGGTATAACTCCACGTAAAGCTTAGCAGTATCAAAGCAGAACTCTCGGAATTTAGTTACGTTGATCTTCTCTCCTGATGAAATACACTGCAAGATCACACAGATTTTTCTTAAAAGCATAGCATCTATTACGGTCAGTTCAGCAGATTTAGTGTAGTTTTCAAAAAATCTCCTTGCCGAGTTGCCATTGTTGGTGGATCCACTGCCTTGTTTCACAACATCGAGAAGTAAGCCCGTTTCTCTTCTTACAGCCTCTTGAACTCTTTTCTTCCTGTCATCAACTTGCCTTTTTGCTATATCACCCCTTACTTGCCATGATTTTATGTCTAATTTGTAGGAAATGTGTAATAAGCATTCCATTGAGCGAATCCAAGCGTGAAGGGTGCTTAAGCTATATTTATACATGTCCTCGTTTGCGTGTTTATCTTTGATTAACTCTAAATTATTCATTTCTTTAGGACAAGCCTTGCATATGTCACACACTGAAGCTGCTGTATTGGATATAATGGAATGAATTTTACCATCAATCATTGTCAACAGCAGTTGGTGTTTGACACTAATTCCATCAGTGATGGTGGATGGAGTTAAGGCTTCAATCTCTGCTTCGATTTCAGCCATCTCTCTCTGCACATTTTCTTTGGTTTCCTTTATAAACTTAAACAATATTGGCCGGCAAAATGAAGTGGAAGATGGTCGCTCGTTTTCCCAAATTGTTACACCTTTTGAGACGAGCCGCAGTGGTACAAGACTAATCATAAAATTACTAGCAAGATCGATTTGCTCATCTTCACTCGTCCTTTGATGATAAATGCTTTGGCTAGATGATCCGTCAAAACCCCATTTGCTGGTCAATACGAGCTGTTGATTGGGATCAACAGGGGTGTCTAACGACCTAATAAGTCTTCTTGAGGTTAAATCCATCAAGGCTTGTAATTTGATTTTTGCAGAGCTCTCTGTAACTGTGAGATCTTCTTTGGCCGGATAGCACTTAATTTTTTCTTTAACCAACATGTAGTAACTCGGGTATTGAAGAGCTCCTTCTTGAGTGTTGAAATCCCGAAGAGTGTTATAGCGCCATTTCGATAAGTTCATCGATACATAAAGAGCCAATGCCTTCAAAGGGGATATTTCCCGTACCTGAATTGATTTACCTTCAATGAAGGCTTTGATTTTTGAGGCCTCTTCTGGATTCTCCGTCAAGTATTTCATAACATAAGCTGTATCGCTTTGTCCTGCCTTTTGAAGCGCCCTTTCGGCCGAAAACATAATTTCAGCGCTGCTACTGCTGCATGAAAGACTATCTTCAGTGCGTCTTCTTTTTTGCCGGTTACTAAGGTCCTCAAAAGATTTACGAGGACTAGGATGTGTACAAGTTGAAGCATCAGATTTAGCAGGAGAAATTATGGGCTCGATGACGTCACTTATATTTTCTGTAGAAGGTTCCATATTTTCATTCTGTAATTCCGGCCATTGAATTGCAGCCTGTAGCCAAATCTCATGTTTCTTCCGAAACTTATCTGTGCTTCTTCCAGACTGTGTCCATTTTGCATAAATGCGGTAGCAAAATCGACGACACCAGTCTTTTAAACTTGTTTCAGCACTTTCACATAACTGAACACAACTGTTATCTTTTAAAACACTGAACAAATAGTTAAAGTCGCGTAAATCTTTATGTGCGCGTGCGCATAAAGCAACGTGAATATCAAGATTTGTATTAAAATTTGGAAAATACATTGCGAGATTAGCTTGGATACAACGAGGTGTAAATCAACACTGATTTTAAAGTTACTAATAGTGACCTATTTATATAAAATCCAGGTATCCCAGGTATCCTTTGTTAAATATTGCAAGGTAATTAGTTATTGTGATAATTAGTAAATGATGCATGCTAAATTAGTGTATTAAGAGCCATTTAGTAATTAAATAATAGCAATGTTCTTATCAGTAATCATTAGTGCATCAGTTTTATATGTAAACCTTAAGTCCCTAATTATATATCCTAATTAGCTTATATCTTCTCTAATTGGCTGCTCAGAAATGTTATTGTAATAAGGTAAACCTTTAGAAAAACGGTTTTAATCAACAAAATAAACAAAAAATAAAAAAATTGTGTTATAAAATAAACATCACTCTTTATCCCAGAAAGTGCACATTTGGCGCACTATGTGTCTTAGTATTAAATATAGCTCTTAGTATTAGCATTATGATATTAGAGACCGCTACTTGAAACAAGCCCGGAATCAGGAGGGAGAGAGCTCGATACACTCATTTTCATAGTAAAATTTCACATTTTCTCAAATTACTCCCGAAATATGGGAGTTATGAAGAAATTCATCACCACAAGTTATGAAGGCATTAAGTAATCGAATAAGATGGCATCATTAGTTTGGCATAATTTTACTCTTTTTTTTCGGACATGTCTACGTCCAACCGCTCCCATACATTCGTTCCACTGTGGCCCGGGCCGAAAAATGCCAAATAACAGAATAGTTCCGACTGGTTTCGTGTGGCCATTTGTTTCCTGCCCTGTCCGCACCCGCAGCCCGACGACAACGCGCGACCACCCGGCGCGCGGAGCTCGCCCGAGCTGAGATAACGAGCTTAGCCCGCCTCGCGCCGCCATTGTATCTCCATGGCGCTGTCTGGGCGACCAAGGGAACGTTAAGACAATTTTTTGGTAGGTATAATTGTTCGTTTAGTCAGTTTTGAATTTTAAACAACTAGGTACACACGGCTACACATCAAACTATACAATTCCAGTTTACGCTGACCTCGCATTCTACGGAAATCCTATACAATGCGAGATGAGCTTATACTGGAAATGTATAGCTTGATGTGTAGCCGTGTGTACCTACCTAATTTTTTTTTTTTCTTATTTAAGTACCTACTGAAGGCTTCAGGCCCGCGCAGACTGGGGCGCTATCGCGGGCGCGACAGGCATATTGCTGCCTGTCGCGCCCGCGATATCGCGCTAGTCTTCACAAGCCTTTACAATAAAAAGTAAGAAGGACCGAATACAGGTTTTAACGAGCTTATAATACGTTTTTTATATTTAGGCGCAGCGATATTTTTTCGGGTTTAAAAAAGCGCTATTAGATAAGTACTTTAAAATTATAAATATTTTCTATAATCTAATTCTATCACAAATACGCACAAATAAAGGCTCCTACATACTGGCGCGACTTGTCGCGACACGAAGGCATCGCTTGTAGCGCTACACGCGGTGTCTTTGTGTCGCGTCGCGTCGCGCGACAAGTCGCGCCAGTATGTAGGAGCCTTGAAGAGCTCGAGTAGCTCTTTATTTGTGCGTATTGGTGTGTATGTTTATTCTACAGGCGCACATACAATGGTTTTAGAGAGAGGTACACAGTTCTGCAAAACTAGTCGAGCAGGAAACGCAATAGGTACCTATCTCGAAAACCTGAAGACGCACAAATTTTAATTATATTTTCGGCACACATTTTTGCACAAATATAAGCTCTGCCCATGCACAATATTTCTCTCTCCGATCATTAGGTAGTTTAGAATTTTTCTGCTGGAACAACGTTACTCCAGCAGGAATAATTTTTCCGTTTTTTTCTAAAACGACAAAGCGCACAAATTTTGTATGCGGGGCACATTTACAGCAGATTACGCACTAATCATACGTTCCACTCATATCACTCTAGGAGCCACTTGCCTGCTGGAGTAACGTACACCTTATGATTTAGAATTTTAGATGACAAGTAATGAAATACTCACCGGTTTGTTTTTTGACAATGATGTTCCGTTAAGTACCTATACCTACCTACTTATTGTATAACCTACATCGAGTTGTCATTCTCTGCCCAACAAAAACAAAATAGATCGTTCAACAAACCAAAGGTGTAGGTACTCGCTCGCCCGACACCGCCGCGCGCCGCCCCACTGCGACGACCCCGCACTCTGGCTCGACTAACCCCTCGTTACAGAACACAACCCTCTCATCATTATTTTACGACGCAGCTTTTTAAATGTTTACTCTACTAGTTATAGGAAGTATAATAACAATTGCAGTAGAAATTATTGTTTATTTAATACGACCAAGCTTAGTTTACAAAATCTTACATATCTATTAAATGCATACAAATCTGAAACATACAGCGGCGACGTGAACTTATAGAATTGCTAATATTTTTTAGTCTTCATAACAGCTTTAATAACTAATAATAATACCTCGAAATAACCACACGGCGACATGTAAAATTATTATACAACAACGTCTAAGAACATTCTGATGACGTTGCATAATACACATACCCATTTAAGGAGTTTCAAATAGGTTAATTTAGTTAATAAAAATAATACAGTCAAAAATCTAGGACAAGAGATCGTCTTCCCAGTTGCTCCAAAACCATAACGAAATAACCGGCTCACTTTGTCATTTTCTAAATGTGTGACTTCAGGTAGTACCTTTTTTTACATTTAAAATCTTAAAAGTGAGAACGCGCACTGCATTGAACGTCAGTAATACATGAAACAGTCGGTAAGTTCTGCACGTCCTCCATCCGCATCGTATGCTGACTGCTACCAACACTCACTAAAAGTAATAATGTTTTGATATGGACGCCGCGCCTGGTATCACTGTGCCGGAGCCGGGGCGCGTGCTCACTCGCTGTCGTCGTGCTCGTCGTCCTCGGCATCGTCGTCGTCCTCCGACAGCTCCTTCTTTACCTTGCTCCGGCTCACCTTCACGGGCTTGGCCTTGGCCACGCCTCTCTTCAGCGCCTTCTTGGGAGGAGGCGCGCCGCCGTTGGCGTTGAAGCACTCCAGGTCGCGCGCGTACTGTTCCTTGGCCACGGCCGCCTTCTCCTCCCACGTGGTCTTGTCGTCCATGGATCGCCAGAGCTCGCCCGCCTTCTTGGCCACCTCGGTCACCTTCAGGCCGGGGTGGTCCGCCTTAATCTTCCCGCGCTCGCTGTTCAGCCACAACAGGTATGCTGACATCGGTCTTTTCGGTTTTTCCATCATTTCCTGGAGACAAAGAAATTGAAATTATTTCTGAAATTAGGTATATATACAATACCGTAGGAAGTTCCTATGACTAAGTACAAACACGACCGCAGTATTTACTCATATAAAGTACATAATCGCTGCCATCCAGTTTTTGGACGATTTGATATAAAGGGATAGTTTTAGATGTTTTTTTTAAAATGACATCCACAGTTGACTTTTTATTGCCTGTGGAGGCTGCAACCTTTCTCACTGATTTCCTTGGATTTCTAATGATTTCTTGTCGCACCTCTGCCACACGTTCTGGCGTTGCTGCTTACTTGGATGGTCCTGGAGGCGTAGGCGGCCTATTAACCGTTGTTCCTTCTTGTCGGAATCTTTGTACCCACGACCAGATAAGCTGTGCACTCGGACCATCGTTTAATCGCCGAATATCAAAGTGTGAACAGAAAGCACGACGCGCTCGAATCAACGATTCACCACACTTCAAATATTGGATGCGCGGCGCGCTCCTGACCAATGACTCATGGTTACTAACAAAACAACACCCATCCCGCGCCCCTAGCCCCGCTAACAAACGAATAACGATAAATTAGAATACCTACCTAAAACTTGAGAAAATCCCGCTGGACACCTTTACTTACAATAGTATAATCTTACACTATATACATAATTCCCGTTTTTTAAACACAAGTAAACCGGAGCACGCCGCGAGAATGTAAACAATTATCGAATGCGTCGGGCGGCGCGTTGGGGAAGCAGCGGCGCTAGTGACGCGGCGCGAGACGCGCTATGATAAGTGTCGAATATTCAGTACCATCATTAGATAGTTGAGTCCTTACAAATAAACAATCCTTAAAACAAAAACACAATAGTATATACTAAAGATACTTACGATAAGAATATGTGGTTTCTCGGCAACAAAAACAAAAGTAACAACGTGTATCGGTTAGCGTAGCGCGTCGCACGGGCCCTGCTCGTCCGAGTCTCGCAGAGGCACTGGCACTGGCCGTGCCTGGCGGCGCGCCGCGCGGGGCCGGGGCCGGGGAGCCCAGCGACTCCAGCGAGTGCGCGGCGTGCTCCGCGCCGCACGCAGCGCGCCGCACCGCACCGCACCGATGTCGCGCGCCGCACGCACCCCACGCGGACGCCACACGCGCTCTCGCTCGTAAACAAGTTTTAACGCTTTCTATTGATTCGAATTTGATTTTTATACGTTAATACGTTAACAACAATAAAGGGGCCAGCTTCTTGGTGAGAGTCTAGGCAGCTGGGAGCTACTGAACCTATTACCTAAGTAGGAGTCTATTAAATCTATGAAAGAACTACACTATAAATAACACGATAAATAATAAAATAACGGTTTAAAGGTCCGTATTAAGAATCATAAATTAAGTAGGTAGGTATTTAATTTATTAAATATCCTAATTATGCATGGTATGAGAAGTTTGATAATTAATTAGAATACGTTTATGATAATATTAAGTTTGATATCATCCGGTACCTACCTACCTACCTACCTAGTTTTTAAAATATGTATCAATAAAGTTAATATAGCGATTCGCACTTCCTTGAGGAAAGAATTTCGAGAGGGCGGAGGGCGGGGTGCGGGTGGAGGGGCCGTCACTAAAACTGACGTCAAGCGGGATCGCAGAACTCCTGTCCTACCTGACAGAACAACGAATTCAGCTTTTTGTCGTCAATTGGCAAGAGCGCGCGAGCGGCGCGACGCGCGGCGGGCGGGCGCGCGGGCGGCGGGCTGCGGCGACCCTGTGCACCGGCCCGGCGCCCAGCGCATCCACGCCAGCGCACGCACCCGCGCCCACACCCTACGCCCGCCTAGTTAAGTAAGAACATAACTTTTGCGCGGTCGCACTTGCCACTGCATGGATAAAGTATGGGCCACAAGTATGGGCCACTAGTATGGGCATTATGTGTAACATAAGCCAGTAAGTAATAAAAAGACGTACTTAGGTGGGGAGCCACGCCCCGCTTTCGCTCTCGATAATGACGACCTGCCGTCCTACTTCCCCATGTCATCTAATAGTATGATATTGTGCCGGTTTTGTGATCGGATGTTGGGAGGTAAACTATCTACCTCTTTTTACTTAAAATATAATTCCTATAAATAAGCTGGCTTCGTATTCTATCTCAGCTCAAGGGTAACCACGACGACGACGACGACGATGCTCCGGAGGTGACCGAGATAGAAATGAGAGCGGCGGTACGCAGGCTTAATGCCAAAAATACCGCCCCGGGACCCGACGGCTTACCTGGGAAGGCCTGGGTCCTGGCCTTGGAGGCTCTCGGACCTCGACTTAGGGGGCTCCTAAGCGCATGTTTGGAGAGGGGCCAGTTCCCGCTTCGTTGGAAGACGGGAAAACTGGTCCTCATAAAGAAGGCAGGGCGCCCTGCGGACTCTCCGTCCACTTATCGGTCCATCGTGCTGCTCGACGAGGTGGGCAAGCTCTTTGAAAGAGTCATTGCAGACCGCCTCGTCGGCCAGCTGGTGCGGGTGGGGCCGGATTTGGCGGAGAGCCAGTTTGGTTTCCGCAGAGGGCGCTCTACGGTGGACGCCATCATGCGTGTGCGAGCCCTGACGACGGGGAATGCTGTTGCCCAGGGTGGGGTCGTCTTGGCGGTGTCCCTAGACATCGCCAATGCCTTCAACACCCTGCCCTGGAGTTGCATCAGGGAGGCACTCCGGTATCACCGGATGCCGACCTACCTCTGTCGTGTGGTCGAGGCCTATTTGACGGACAGGGCCGTCATCTACCCCGGTCACCAGGGAGTGTGGAACCGGCAAGAGATGTCGTGCGGTGTCCCACAGGGATCGGTCCTGGGGCCGCATCTGTGGGACATCGGATACGACTGGGTGCTGCGCGCCGACCTCCCTAGCGGCGTCAGCGTAGTGTGCTACGCTGACGACACGTTGGTCCTGGCGCAGGGGAGGTCGCACCAGGCGGCGGCCGAATTAGCGGCACACGGGGTTGCGACAATCGTAGAAAGGATCCGGCAATTGGGACTCGAGGTGGCCCTGCACAAGTCCGAAGCCATGTGTTTTCATGGTCCTCGGAATGCGCCACCGTTGGGGTCCCAAATAACGGTAGGAGGGGTTTCTATCGGCGTCGAGTCGACGATGAAGTACCTGGGACTCGTCCTCGACAGCCGGTGGAACTTCGTCGGAAATGCTCCACATTTCCGACGTTTGGCTCCCAAACTGGAGCGGGCGGGCGCTGCATTGAAGCGGCTCCTGCCCAATCTAGGGGGTCCAAACGCCTCCTGCCGGAGGCTCTACGCGGGGGTCGTGCGGTCCATGGCCCTCTACGGGGCTCCTGTATGGGCGCGCTCTCTGGCGCTGCGGCCAGCCCGCTGGTTGAGCGCGGCCCAAAGGGTCATGGCCATCCGGATGGTCCGAGGATACCGCACGGTCTCCTGTGAGGCAGCGAGCCTCCTTGCCGGATTGCCGTCATGGGATCTGGAGGCAAAAGTCCTCGCGCACGTATGGGAGTGGCGCGAGGAGGCGAAACGCCGGGGCGTAAGTCCGCTGCCGCGAGAAATCGCGGCACAGCGGTCGGAGCTCCGGCGGGATCTCATGGCGTCATGGAAAGTACGGTTGTCGCAACCCAGTGCTGGGCACGCCACGATTGCGGCGATAAGTCCCCTCTTTGAGGAGTGGCTGGAGAGGCGCCACGGCGTCCTCACCTTCCGCGTGACGCAGGTCCTCACCGGACATGGCAGCTTCGGGAGGTTCCTGTGTCGGATAAGGCGGGAGGAAACGTCCGGGTGTCACCACTGTGTGGATCGCCCGGAGGACACGGTGGAGCATACGGTGGAGGTCTGCCCGGCTTGGGCAGAGCACCGCCGTGTCCTCGTGGAGGCGATCGGCGGCAGAGACCTCTCGCGTCCAGCCCTGGTTCAGGCCATGGTACTGAGCGAGAGGGCATGGGCAGCCGTCACCTCCTTCTGCGAAGCAGTAATGCTCGCGAAGGAGGAGGCGGGACGGTTGAGGGAAAGGCAAGTTTCGCGCCCTCTCGCCCCTAGCCGCCGCAGGAGACGCCCAGGGCGTCGGGAATCCCGGGCGGATTTCCGGCCACCGTAGGCGCGGGCTTGCGGACGGTGAGCAATGGGTAGCTCACCGTCCGGTAAGGACCAGGCCCGGGTCGATGGCGCGTTGTATTCCACGCGCGCCTCAAAGAGATGTCGTCAGCACATAGTAGGGGTCCACTAGGGCCGATGCCTGCCGGGGTCGCGGGAAGGTACTTATGGGTCACCGAGGCCCCCGCAGCACAGGCAACAAGAAGGAATACGGGTGGGTTTTAGTCAGTAAGAGTCTGACACACCCTCCCGCTCCGCCCAGAGCGGGAAAAGTTATTTGACTGGCGTGCGGTCGTTTGTTTTAAGGAAATGCCTATGAAAAAGCGAACGAGCCTTACGGCCTTAAGTAGTCGCGATATAATACACCTTACAATACACCTTGGTAATAAGCAACTGAGCAGCGACAGAAATTAACCTCAGGTTCTAAAAAGCTAAATACCGAAATATTTTTTCGAACAAATATTCATTACTAGTGGTCGCCCACTGATCGAAATTCGACCGCCTCTACTTACAATCTATATAGTACTTACTAATTCCATGAGTACAATAATTTCATGATATTATAAAGTAGGTACTTACTTATTCCATGCTCAAGCTGTCACTTTCTGTCTACACACTTCCGTCCCTTTTCACGAAATCACTCCCACACACAGAAAGCGAGAGGAATGATGTTTCACATAAAAAAAACCGGCCAAGTGCGAATCGGACTCGCGCACGAAGGGTACCATTGTCTTTAAAAACGGCAAACAAAAATATGTCTGTTGTATGGGAGTCCCTTAAATATTTATTTTATTCTGTTTTTTAGTATTTGTTGATATAGCGGCAACAGAAATACATCATCTGTGGAAATTTCAACTGTATATCTATCACGGTTCATGAGATACAGCATACAGCCTGGTGACAGACGGACAGACAGTCATAGACGGACAGCGGAGTCTTAGTAATAGGGTCCCGTTTTACCTTTTGGGTATGGAACCGTAAAAATATTAAAATGTGTACGGTTTCCGCGAATTCCGTTCCTAATTGTTTATGGGGGCACAAACCCAAAAAACACATGAAACAAAATTATGTTTCCCTTGGCAGAAAACAGCTGTTGTACGTTCTGGGAATGCGGAACGCACAGTGACACAGGATGCACCTCAAGCATCCCACACGAACACAAACGCTTCTGATACCGTGGGTGCTTCATACTCGTCAACAAGTAATACGACATCATTGACTTGCAAATAAATAAGTAACTCTTACATCTAAGGGCCGATTTTTCAATCCTCGGATAAAAGTACCATTAGCTACCTAAAGAATAAAGTTATTAGACTCTTTATTCGTGTTTACCAATTTTTCAATTAAGAGGACTACAAGACCTAAGTGTCCTTGAAAAACGCACGCACACATTTACACAATCGACGTGAACGCCATCTAACGACGACGCCCATATAAGTAACGGCATAGCGAGGTTACGCCCGAGTATTCTAATAGATGGCGCAGCAACGACGCGCAAGTTCTTACAGTTTGCGCGTATAGCGCGATAGTATAGATCTAACAAAAAATAAATAGGACAATGAAATTATTTTTGTTTGTTTTATGTGTTACTTGAACAAATAAGGATGTGTTCCTAACTAATATTATAAATGCGAAAGTGAGTTTTGTTTCTTATGCTTTAAAAAATTTGGGACATTGGCAGACCATGATCTGGAGAAGGACATAGGCTACTTTTCATCCTGGATCGCGGGCAACAGCTATTTTTAAATAAAACTGATTCAATTAAACTAAAAACATTTTTATTACAAAAAAAAATACCAAGTGGCGCCCTTTATACATCTTTATGGTTTACACTAAGCACTAAGGTTTTTTCAGATTTACATCATAATACATTTTAGTTTTAAGCTCTTTTTCAGGTTAACATTATGTGACATTTAGTTTTACGCTCTTTTTCAGGTTAACGTTAAGTGAAATTTAATTTCAAGCTTTTTGTTAGGTTTCTATCTAATTGTCCATGATTTGAGATCTCTTATAACTTTTCCAAAACATGGGAAACGTTAATAATCCTATGTCCAATTTGGATGTTCTTTTCAGGAGTACCTATAGTTTTCCATCTGAAAAAGAAATGAATACAAATATAATTTCTTGATAGATAAGATACATTTTTAATCGTATAAAACATTAATTTGAAATATTAAACCTACAAGAATTCTAAGTAATCAATCTAAGTAAAATGTGTTTGCGGAAAATTATGAATAACTATTACGAATATCTCATCTGTTAAAATGCTAACGTTTCAGGGAGGTGAAACCAATATCCTATCCTACTAATATATAAATGCGAAAGTTTGTAAGGATGGATGGATGGATGGATGGATGGATGTTTGTTACTCTTTCACGCCAAAAGTAGTGAACGGATTTGGATGATAGTTTATAACCAGGAATAACACATAGGATACTTTTATCCCGATATACCCACGGGGTCAAAACTTATGCGGGTGTAACCGCGGGGCGCATCTAGTACTGAATAAACGAATGTTAGAACGGGACGTACTATTTCTTTGATTGCTGTATTTGCTGTCAATGTCAAACATAAAAACCGGCCAAGTGCGTGTCGGACGACGCACAATGAAGGGTTCCGTGGTTGGGAAGTTGAGATAAATTTATCCCAAAAACAAACTTAACATTGTTGAAAAACATGTTCTCCCATACATCGATATTTATGCCACGGTCAATTCTCCAACTGCAAATTTAAGTTGGTCGACTATTACTTGTTTAACTTGTACAGCCCACTTAGCTGTGATAGTTTTCTATATGTACTACTTACTGGCACATCTCTATGAACAAGGGCAAAAAGATTTTTTTTCGATATTTTATTATAGCACTTTATTGGCGTGATTAATATGTATACTTATTCATAATTACAGCTTTCTAGTATTACGCATCTCTGAGCCTGAGCTACAGCGGGGACAGACGAACCATAAAGGCTCCTACATACTGGCGCGACTTGTCGCGCGACGCGTCGCGACACAAAGGCACCGCTTGTAGCGCTACAAGCGGTGCCTTTGTGTCGCGTCGCGTCGCGCGACAAGTCGCGCCAGTATATTTGGCTCGTGGTGTTTTTATTTGTGATTTTTAATTTTATTGAAATAATGGAAACCAAAAAGGGAGCGTTTAGTAAACTTTAATATTGCCGAGATTCAATTACCTACTTGCACTCGTAAAACATGAAATCTAACCTCAAACTAAACGTTAATTTAGTTTAATCTGTAAAAGAATATAAAATCACTTCTTATTTTAGCCGAACGGCATCCACTGCTGGCCAGAGCTTAGGCCTAGTGTCGCCACATCGACCGGCCCTCCGGTGCTATGCTTGTGGCATCCAGCGGATACCTACTATGATAATGTTATCATAGTAGGTATCCGCTGTTACAGTAAAGTTGGTACATAGCAATTAGGTAGTAAGTTGTTATTATAATATCAACTTTACTCACTGTAACAGTTGGTTCGTTGTAAACCTATGCTTGACGCTCACACACAAATAAATACGGCCGTGAGTCCGTTATCACCTGGCGCCATGTTGTTTCTTCAGATTCATCCTAACTCCGCGGCCGTGCCGTGCGTAAAACTGTTTGTATTTCCGCCATAATGTTTTATTAAATCCAACAATTCATGTTAGTGTAATTTGCCCCACCAAATTCAATAGTAATTAGTTGAACACAGTGGACGACGACATTGTGACCATTCCCCTTGGTCCCACGGCCCACGGATGGGACAGATGGGCGGGTGGGGGCAAAGTGGAATCATCAGATGCGCTGCGGCCCGATGCGGCTGTAATGTGAGCTTAAGACGCTGACAACACCTAAACCGCGGTCACTGTCAGATTGCATAGAAAAGAAAGAGAAGCGCGATGACACAACGCTTGTAATTTATTGCAAAATATGAATTATCTATTTACTCAAAACTGAGTTTGAGTAATCGAAAATAAAAAAACAACCAAGTTCTGCATTCAAATAAGACGTTCTTGTTATTAATTACATACGTAACGTATGTTGATATTTGATACAGATATTTTGGATTAGAACTCAAAGTAAGAGGTTAGTTTAACGTTATCGAGATTTTGTTTTCAAAACGTGTTTTGGTAACAATCAAGTTCTGGGAAATATGTTCAAAATTAATATATATTTTTTCCGTTACCACAAACTATACAGATTTGGCAATTTTTTTTCTTAAGCGAAGCCTATTTTGGTCAATTGGGTCTTGTCAGCGCCTTAACATGAGTTCTGACAGTGCTGTTTGTTTTGATCAGCGTTTCTGGATCTGGATGAATGACAACTTCACAAATACACTTCCTTTCCCTGTCTTTTATGTGTGCGTACTTGCAGTCGCAGCGGAAACATGTCGAGTTTCTCCATTTCAGTTTAGCAGATATTTAGTGTATGACGTTGTGTAATTGTGTATAGTAAGTAGGTACGCTTCCAACCATTGGGGAGCTATTCAACTTATGTTTCCGCTGGAACTAAGTCATATTTTTTTTGGTTGGTATACAAACAACTTCTCCCGCTCTGGGCGGAGCGGGAGGGTGTGTCAGACTCTTACTGACTAAAGCCCACCCCGTGTTCTTTGCGTTGCCTGTGTTGCCAGGGGCCCAAGCGGCACTTTTTTTTTTCTATAGACGTACCTACAAGAAAAAATAAATCAATAATTAGTTTGTAACGAGAGGTAGGTAGGTATGTCTAAATGAAATGTGTGTCATAAAACTGCAAAGATAAACAAGTTTCCGCTGCGCTGACGTCAGAGTTGTAATTTTTTACCCACGTTGCTTTGAATTTGTGTGTAATGTTTGTGAAAACAGAATTTGAAAAAAAAACATACCGATCAGAAGAACATATACGTAAAAGTAAAATAAGGTTATTAGGTCCAAGTACTTAAAATAGGAACTCTGAGCCTAACTTATAACGTTCATTTGTATCTTGTAAGGGACTACAATATCCTGTTTTCTTTATGTGCTCTCAACATAATCAGCCTATAACGTTCCCACTGCTGGGACACAGGCCTCCTCTCTGAGAGGGAGTGGGCCGTAATCCACCACGCGGGCCCAGTGCGGGTTGGTAGATGTCACATGTCTTCGAATTTTTGTTTCTGTGACATGCCGGCTTCCTCACGATGTTTTCCTTCACCGTTTTGAGAGCAGTGGTGATGAAATAATGTACCTACTCAAAGTAAAGCGCCTGTCCGGGTTCGAAACTACGACCTACAACTCATAAGTCGCGGCCGTTACCACTGGGCCACCACTGCTCGCATGTGCTCTCAGTGTCAGCAATGGCATATTTTATTACGACTGGACCACTAACGACAACCGATTGTAGGACTTTCTAATGGAAAAGCAAAATAAAACATAGTCCGATATTTAGAGTAATGTAATGAATGACCCAACTATTCACATGTGAAATTTCAGCTCATTACTAGTCATTAGGTACACTAAATAATTAAAGAGATAATAAAAAAAATATATAGGTAGATATATTGATTAGATGTTTGGGTCACCAAGGTACAGGCTGTGCCTAGTTTGATGTTTGGGTCACCAAGGTACAGGCTGTGCCTAGTTTGGGACCCGCTGTTTAATCCGTCTAAGTCTTCTGTTAGTAATAATTTCATACGAACTTTAAAAACTTTGTGAGGTAAATTAATTAATTTGAATTTTGAATTTAGATAAACCGACCAAATTTGAAAGAAGCGGCCGTGCAGAGCTAACGTTCTAAAATGTCCAGTATAGTATCGTTATTGTGTGTAACAGTTTCGTGCAGGTGTACTCTTAAAAGTATTTACTAGTTAATGAATGACCAACTAAGTATAATTAAAAAAACAACATTATAAACATTTACCTCTCGTAAAACACTAATTCTTAAATTCTTATTTTCTTGTAGGTACGTCCATTGGAAAAAAAAGTGCCGCTAGCATGACGTAGTTCCAGCGGAAACAGTTTTTGTTGAATAGCTCCCAAATGGTTGGATGCACTTGTACGTACCATACCATAGACAACTGCACGACGTCATACACTAAATACCGCTGCAAGTAGGTACGCACACGTCTTCTATCGAAGTAGGTATCGACGGACATAAAAACAAAACAATATTCTTCCAAAAATGTTTAATTCTATCTTAGAGATCATTTCGTACTTATAGGTAAATACATACTTACATAATATACAAATACAAATGTACGCGTCATCATTATTATTATAATTTCAGTCATTTTCCTAAACTTACCTACATCGAGCTACTACACACGTCACTGCGTCAGTGTTGCCAACCGTACGACTTATATCGTATTTATACGACCTTTTTGGAGCTGATTCGATGACGCAAAATATACGATCTTTCCAACTCTTTCAATCCTTATCCTAACTAATATTATATTATAAATGGGAAAATGAGTTTGTTTGTTACGCTTTCAGGCTAAAACGGCTGAACGAATTTGGATGAAATTTGGCACATGGGTAGACCATGACCTGGATTAGGACCTAGAATACATTTTGCCCCGATATTCCCACGAGAACAAGACTTATGCCGGTGAAACCGCGGGGCGCAGCTAGTCTTCGATGTTATTATTATTACACTAGCTGCGCACCGCATACGTCTCGATTTTTGTGTTTATCCTGAAGAAGTTAGGTACGTACTGTTTGACATTTTGTTTTTTCTTCAGAATCAATAAATGTTGTACCCTAAATGTTAAATATTTATTTGAAGTATATTATAATACTAGCTGCGCCCCACGGTTTCTCCGCGTAAGTCTCGACCCCGTGGGAGTATCGGGATAAAAGGTAATCCTAATCCAGGTAATGGTCAACCTATGTGCCACATTTCATCCATATCCGTTCAACCATGAAAGCGTAACAAACAAACAAACACATTCACTTTCACATTTATAATATTAGTGAGGATACGGATTACCTACGTATTTATATCATTTACTATTGTTTTAATGAAATTCGAATGCGTACTATTTTTTTTTTCTAGATTTCGTAGAATAATACAATTTTTGCTAGTGTTTGGTACTATTCCCTAAAAGATAAAGTTGGCAACACTGCACTGCGGTATGTTCTCAAGTACAGACTCGTGTATGAGGTACCGGGAGGCACTCTGACGCGCGTGCGTGTGCTGCAAGTGTGCGTAAGTCGTAACTTGTTGCTTAGCTATTGACTCATCATTCTCCTGCCCTTATCCCAATTTATTTGTTGTCGGCGCAATATGTCGCTTTCTTTCATAATTCTCTATTAGTTGTCATCTCGGTAGTCACCCCCTTTCTAGCCATATCATCTTTCACACAGTCCATCCATTGTTTCTTTGGTCTTCCCCTACTCTTATAGCCATCGACATTCATACTCAAGACTTTCCTCACCACATTTTCCTCATTCCTCTGCATCACATGCCCATACCATGACAACCGATTTCCGCACAACTTTTCAGTCACCGGTGTCACTTTCAGACGTCCTCTTATTTACTCATTTCTTATTCTATCCATTCATGTCACACCACACATCCCTTTTAGCATTCTCATCTCAGCTGCATGCAATTGCCTTTCATTCATCCCTTTTGTGGCCCAACATTCTGATCCATACAAGACAGCAGGTCTTACCATTGTTTTATGTATCTTCCCCTTAAATATAAGGGGAATGAAAAAAATCAAACAGGCAGCAAAAAGTAAACGTTATCGGGGCGACGTCCTCGGGGTCTCTAGTAAAGATAGGCGTGCCCCAAGGTTCAATTCTTGGCCCTTTCCTATTTCTAGTTTATATTAATGATCTTCCTTACATGATGGCGAACTTATCGGATATAATTCTATTAGCTGACGACACTTCTCTTATTTTTAAAATAGATAGAAAAGATCCGGATGTCTTACACGTCAACGATAGTCTGGATGTTCTTTCGAAATGGTTCGCAGCTAATAATCCCTTACTTAATGCGAACAAAACAAAATGTCTTAAGTTCTCACTACCAAATGTATCCCAAGTGGCTCTAAATTTAAAACTTGATGGCAAGAGACTAGATGCTATTACGGAAACTATATTTCTAGGAATTACTCTAGATTCAAAATTGCAATGGGGAGCCCACATTAGAGCTCTTTCAGGTAGATTCAGTTCAGCTGCATATGCAGTAAGAAAAATTAGACAGTTGACTGATATAGCACAGTATTGTCTTATGGCGTTCTGCTGTGGGGATCGCAAGCTGATATAGATTCAATTTTTATTTTACAAAAGACGGCAATCCGCGCAGTCTATAGAATGGGCGAGGACCCATTCTGATTCCCTTAGAAACAAATTCAACGAAATTAATGTACTAACTCTGCCTTCTCTTTATATCTTAGAAAGTATTTTGTATGTTCGCAAAAACTTATGTCTTTTCAAAACACGAAGTGATTTCCATAATATAAATACACGTAGTAAACATGAAATTGTGATACCCAAATTTAGATAACAAAAACAAGCAAATCATTTGTTATCAACAGTATCCGCTTTTATAACAAGTTGCCAAAGTCAGTTACAGAACTTAGCGATGGAAAGTTCAAAACTCAAATCAAACGTGTCCTTATCAAAAACACATATTATAAGATTAAATACTACGTTGAAGACAAGGAAGTTTGGCAATCATTCCTTCTGCAAATGTGGCTTCCCTGGTACATCAGAAACGGCATAACTATGTAAATGTCTATTAACTGCTCCCAAATTACGATGTTTATTATTATTTTTTTTAGACATACTTTTTTGACATTATATTTTCATTATTTGACATTATATACAATGGAAAACATGTCATTTGGTTTAAATAGGTTTTTATTTTTATTATTATTTTACATGGATTCTTGTGTACGTTGTGAATGTGAGTACGTTGTAGGCTTAATATACTAGATCTTTTGTAGACCTTTACTTTTCTTTTTTTTGTTAAGATCTTCTCGACAGGCCTACACTGTCCTCCCATACCTATTAACACTACAATTTGAGAAAAGCCAATTATTTTTAAAAGAGTAACCGTGGAGTTTCTTGCCGGCTGTTCTCCATAGGAAACGACCAATTGGAACCGTGCACCTAGCTTGTGACGTTTCATAAGTGCCCATGTAGGTTTATGTGAAATAAAAAGATTTTGATTTTTTTGATTTTGAATGCGGGTGTCGCAGATTGTTCCCGTGACCTGCTGCCATTTCATCCATCCAGTGTTAACTCTATGCTTAACCGTCCGATCTACTTCGCCATCGCTTTTCACGAGTGAACCGAGATAGATAGATAGAATACTCTTTATTATGTACACCATAAAAATTACAGATACAAATGTTGAAATTTTACAAGGGGTGACACAATGGGCGGTCTTATCGCTAAAAGCGATCTTTTACAGACAACCTTTGGATGGATTAAAGGGGGAGGAGAGACAATACTGCAGGTAGTCAGTGGTGTACCAGTTACATATACAATAAATACTTATAATACATAAAGCATATACTATACATAACATATATCATACATACATACATACATACATACATATATATATATATATGCCATAAACATGAAACAAGATCAAGAACTATATAACTATAAGTAATGATGATGTTTAGGGAGAGAGAAAGTGTTTTTTTACCTGATACCGAAAGTCAGAACAGACTGGAAGAAGCGCGCCATCAAGCGCTAAGGAACCAGAAACCCTAAGCAAATTGACTATCGCGCGTAAATTCAAATCACAACTATACTGGCATTCTTGGTCAGATCACCCAGACGTATGAAAAGGCTAGGTCTGTACCTAACGCTTCAGATCGTAGTGTCAAGGATTCGTTATGATACCCTGCGCAAATATCAAGTTCCCTGACTGTACATAGGTACATGTATACATCTTGTAGGCAGTGAATGCGGAGCCAGAGCACTTCGTAAACATAACATAATTATCAGTACAATCGCTAACATACACATGGATAGATACTAAACCTATATTCGACTCGGATTCCCATAACACACACCTACAATTTATTTTACATCCTTGGCTCAAAAACTAACCTCGGCCATTCATTCATTACGCCGCTGCTGTGCCAAGACTTTGTAGGCGATATAACATGTTAGCTAAACCTACGAATTTAGACATCTGCGAGTCTGTCTAAATATAAGAAATGTATACTTAATAGACTTAAGTATCTGTTCTATTTTCTTCTTTTTTATGTTATTTAAATATGTTTCCAATTTTACCTATTATTAATATTTTAACTTTGTTAGCTTAGTTGTTAACGTTATTGTGCAGGTTGTGGTCTCCTATAAGTGCAGGAGCACACCTACTTAATATTGATGTTGCCCTTTATTGATGTGATGTATTGTGTAGGTACTTATTTTATTGGACATCCTAAATCAACAGGTACATAAATATCCTCGCACATGGAGCATCTCGGACGCGGGCAGTTGCCCCCGGAGGTCACGACACCTCAAGCTTGACGGGTAACACATATTAAGGCTCCACTGCACTTTATAACTCGCGCGTGCGAAACTTCAATGTTTGAGCAAGTATACAACATGTCTTCATGTAGGTAAAGGTGAACGGCAGATTTCGTACAGCTTACTTTTTTTGTTGTTTTGTTATAGAATTTGTACCACATATTAAGGCAACTAAGCCATTTATTTTCATGTAAGTGTACTATTTTTAGAAGTTCGGATTAATTAATATTTAAAAAAGATTTTAATAACTACACGTAATTTAGTCGTAAACTAAACGCAGTTATGTTGGTATTTAAGCTATGCTCGCCATGAGGGTATTACCCGACTTGCCCCCTTCTTAGATGTAATTAAGTAATTTACGAATTAATTAATTATAAATAAAATAAAAGTACTTAAAAAAACTATTAACTGTATTGTTTTATTTACCTACACTCAAAACCCCATCAGGACTTCATCATTATCAAACTGTTGCAGTCAGCTGCTGGACATAGGTATCTCCTAAAGCACTCCGCTGAGTAGGTACGATCCTCATCTCAATTTACCTACTAAGTAAAACACTACAAAAATAGCGACAAGCAATCTAGAACATATACTTTATTACCGAAACAATGTTTATGTGCCTTTATGTAACAATCTACATTGGTACACTAGTACATAACCTTAAAAAATAAAACTGGTTATAACTTTTACGTCCGGAGTTCTTAAAATAGAAAGAATTTAAAAAAGGTTTGTCTATCGTATTAACTACCAGTTAAAACAAAAAATATCCCAAAACACGAAATTTTATTAGCTGTACGAAAGTCCCATACAAGCCTGCCGTTCGCCTTTCATAATGCGCAAGCCTAGTTCTTGAGAAAAATAATCGTAAAATTAACATTTTATCAAAAGTGTACGAATTTCACTCCTAGGTTGTTTCGCTTTGCGTTCAGACAAAGTGACGGCGGGTTTTAATGGTTTTTAGTATAAATATTTAAGTTTTAAACTTAATTAATTTTTAAATAGCTGCTACCGCAATGAAATGAAAAAAGAAAAGAAAAGTTTTTTTTTAAAGTATCAAAATATAAAGTTTTATTTTTATTAAAAGATCGGGGGACGAAATGTAATCGAATGTAAGTGACCGTGACGCCAACGTTTGACAGTGGTCACTCATCGTATCTACAAAAGGCAATGTTACTACGCTCGGGACCCGGGCTACCCCAACTCAGGTTAGGTTCGGATGGGATGGTGAGGTCTAGTGAGCGAGCGAACAAACACCCCGCCATCCCCTTTGCGGTAATCCAATCGGAAATAGGAGCCCTGCTAAGCGGGGCTCCGTCGACGACATCTCATTATTGCTTGGAAACAAACTTAGACCCGCCACGTGATCTTCCCCACATTTAATGCTCCTACTATCCCACAAATCCCGAAAGGATTTTTTTATCGGCCCTTAAGGTTTTGCGCACTTTGAGGTTTTCAAAAATATACTAAAAAGGGTATACAATCAAAAAAAAAAAAAAATTGCTACTATAAAAAGCGACGGGTGATAAAGTGCAGTGGTTTCCTTATTAATAATACGTATGTACCTATTAGCAAACTACAGTAACTGGACACTGCTACTGCTGCACACTGTTCAGAATCACTAGCTGTTGTTTGATATTTAATGCTTACAATTTAGGTACAGTTCCGTACAAACTTTCCATTGATCACTATAAAACAGAATGTTTCAAACCGTAATTTTAAAACTTTTGATTGTTCACTGAAACCAAACAAATATCGTACCGCACACACGCGCACATTTAACAGCTCATCGCGTCATCGTCCTGCAATCCTCCTGTCCTTATCCCAATTTATTTGGAGTAGATGTAGCATTGTCATCTTCTTCCATACAATTCTATAATCCGTTATCACAGTATTGTAATAATATTCAAGCCCTTTTGACGATCCAACAATAACAAAGAGGTAAGGAACAACCGACCAAAAGCCAAACTAAACGCGTCAGGCATCGGCGTCGCCAGCAATTGACCGAGTTGAAAGTTTTGGCAAAAATTATAACGGTGTCGTATTTAACGTTACGAGGAACTGTGGTGTTGGATTGGAGTCGACTGATGACGGAGACGCGGCCGGTAAGGCGCGGTTCTACTGCAACAGCTCGGCGCTTATGTTTTAGGCATTACGTCTGTGGGTGCTGTTAACTAAAGCGATCAACTGCAACGGCATTGTCCAGCTGAGGACATTTATCAATCGCTCCATTTAAAAGCTACCATGAGGATGACGCATGTGAGTTGAGTTCAGGCACTGTGCGCGGCGGCCGCGGCGGCGTACTGTGCGTACTGCGCGTACCGCGTGTAGAGCTGCGCGAGGCGGCGCCGGCGCGCGCGCCGGGCTCAGGACGGCTTGCGCTCGTCGTCGCTGGGCTCGCTGGACGACGACGAGCCCGCCTCCGCCGCCCACAGGCTGGCGTAGCTGGCCTGCTCCGCCAGCAGCGCCTCCTCCGCCTCGATCACCGCGTTGAACAAGCTCTTCTTTATCTGCACACAAAATGACTCTTCTGAATAGAATAGAATTTTCTTTGTTATGTACGTACACCATATCAATTACAGATATAAATGTAGAAATATAATTATGCTTAGCATAACAAAAGGGAATGAGTGTTAACCGGACAACCCGCACTAAAACTTTCTTCTTTAAGAAACCACTTAGTAAGTATACCTACACAATTTATGTTACAAACCCGGTAATCGAACCCGGGAGTCAGGACGTAAAGCGTAATAGTTGTTTGTTAGAATTACATACTTTGATCTGCGTCGGGAAGGGGAACCGCTTGGTGGACTGGCACATGCTGTTGAAGAAGATGTCGAGCGGGTCGGGGTGCGCGGGCGCGGCGGGCGCGGCGGGCGCGGGTGCGGGGCTGGGTGCGGCGCAGGCGCGCTTGGCGGACTGTGCCTTGCACAGGTAGTCCAGCTTGCGGTCGATGACGGTCAGCTGCGAGCAATTCTTGCGTTTGGGCGCTGACTCCGCGTCCGACTCCGAGTCGGTCGACGAGTGCTCGGCGTGGCCGTTCTCAGCGGCCTGCTGCGGCGCGGGGTAGCTGGGCGAGCCCGCCGGCTTCTTGCGGTTGCTCATGTATGGCTGCAGGAACTGCATTAGCCCCATGTACTTCCACGGGTAGTTCTTCTTGGCGGGATTGGCGGGATCCTTCGCCAGCATCTCGCTCTGTCTCTTAAGCGCGTCGCGGTAGCTGTCGCGCAGTTTCTTCCACTTCAGCTTCACCTCTTTCACTGAAAGGGTTTTAAAAGTCATTAGTTTATTAGATTTGTCAATTACTTATGCTGCTTGTGATAATACCTGATTAATCGGAGAAGCTGATAAACTAGCTAGATATGTACCTAGTAGCGTAGCACTATAATGTTTACTGCGCTGAATGTGAAAACAGACAAAACAACACTAAAAGCATGCAGAGAGGAATGTATACCGCATGCACCACGTGCACATGAGTAGGTGCCTGCGGCTGACGTCACAGACAGGAGCCTGAGTCCCAGCACTTCTGCTGCAGACTGATTGAGGCATGACTAGGCAGATTATATTTGCTACGATGTTACGACTGTTGGCCCTGAATTCCTTATACTCTTTTTTCTGTTAATAAATTTCTGCGTCGAATAGTAATTTAATGTGTGGTGCAGCGCGGTAATTAATACGCAGTCCTATTTTTCTGCCAATCGTTAGCGGCGCCAAGTGCGAGGAAGTTGTGCAGAGCAGTATCTGTAGCGCATATGAACATTTCACTGCCAGCACTGACACAGGTACGGAACTACGGAGCACAGACCTATGTATGTCAGGGCTTGCAGTGGATGTTTCAGAGCTATGGGCTGTGTGAAACATGACATGACTTCTGAGAAGACGACTGTTAGAGAAGCATGGAGACATGTTGCGACCCCAAATTTATTGGAATAAGGACCAGATAATGAAATGAAGGTTCTTGCTTCTTTTTACATTTCTATGGTTAGATAGTAGATTTCAATGCAAAATGATTTCTCTATTGTTTCATTGTTTGCCTATTCTACTTAGTACTATGCAATGGGTATTCTTAGAAGGTACTCTAAAGAATGTACTTATAAAGAAGTTCATACCTATAAAATAATCGGTTCACTACTCTGTCGGCGAAGGTACTATCGATTTAGTACAAGTACCTACGAAATACAAGAGCAGACTGTCAGTGTACCTAATGCTGACTGTCTGGTCTGCAACAGCTGAACAATGGAACCCACAGGGGCTTGGCAACTGTTGTTATGTAACAATGAAGTACCTAATTAACATTATCCACTCGAGTCTAAATTGTTCGAGTGAGACTCACACGAACGTTCTATAGAGAATGACCAGTAAGTTCTATAACTTACTGGTCTTTCTCTATAGAATGTTATTAATATTTGGACATCATGACAAAAGTAGGTAGGTAGCTATCTATCTACCTACTTTTGTCATGATTTCTAAGATTGTAATGATTTTAAATAGGTACTAAATATAAAATTGAAAGTATATGATTTCCTTCAAATGATTTTTGCATCGGGGTAGTCATGAAGTTTAAAAGTATCTGATTTGACTGTTGCCTTTAAAGGTACTTACTTACTGGTTTTTTAAAGAGAACCGAATGGAAAACATATTAAATAAAATTATGTTAGAAAGAGATTATATATTAGTAATAATAATAATTAATGTTGTGGTATTAATATCTAGTAGGTATGCAATGTAATGTTGACTTCTAAATATTTAACCTAGGTATAAGTTAAATGTAATAATACTTGCAGCGCCCCAACAGGGTCATGTCCTACTCATACGTTTTAACCGAGCCTGCAACTGAGTGTACATTACGATATAAACTTATAACTGTTACGGGATAGGTAACAAACTCGGCGCCCGGCGTCGCCGCCGCTCGGCAGTCGGCCCTCGTCGCGTTAGGTAATGTTTCCTTGTTGTGTGTGCCTCTATATCACAACAACAGCGTGCGCGCGGCGCGCGGCGGGCGTGCGGGGCGCGAGGGGCTGGCGGGGTAGGGGCTCACCTGACGACAGGTCCGTCTCCTTCATGACCTCGGCCCAGGCGGCGTCCTTCAGCTCCTGGTCGCGGTACTCGATGGCCGTGGTGTTCCACAGGCACGGGTATTTGCGCACGGTATCGATGAAGTGCTCCATAGCGCGGGCTCGACGCGGTCGGTGCGGCGGCGGCGGCGGGCTCGCGCGCTATACTGAGCCGAGCGGCGCAGCGCGGCCGGCGGGGGGCAGCTCGCGGCCGCCCGGCGCCGCGCCCGGCCGCGCCGCCAGACGCCGCCAGTGCCCGCCGCGCCCGCCAGCGGCGCCACCAGAGGCCCGCGAGCCCGCCGCGCCGCGAACCGACCCGCTGCGTCACGCTTCTCACACGCGGACGATCACACACAACAAGCCAGCACCGTCATGAATATGTTAGTTAGGTTAGGTTATTGCACGTCAAAGTTGAAAGCTCTATGAATGCCTTATGTAATTATAATGACGCAAATTCATCTTGAGCCTTCACAAGATCTAAAGGACTTAGATAAGTCTATAAATAATCACAAAAAACAAAAATGTTGAAGCGCTTGGTACCAAAAGGTAAAAACGGAACCCTTATAATATTGTCAGGTCCGTTTGTCCGTATAAATGCGTCTGCTCGTCTGCACGTCTGTCCGTCAGTCCGTCCGTCCAGATGTTACACAGCCAATTTACCCGTAGACTATTTGAACTAGGCACTTATACGAGTATCGATGAAAGTTGTAAAGGTGTATTCTGTGCACCGCAAAACAATGATAAAGAAAAATTAAAAGTAAAAACATAAGTACAAGCTTTTATTTAAAAAAAAACTATAAACTAAAAGAAAATAAGTGACATCTTTATTAAACATAATAAAATCGTAGCAAAGTCAAACTGTACATTGAATATTTATAAAAAAAGAAATTGCTATGAGGTCTGGCAACGATTCTAATGCTTTCGATGAAATAAAGTAGAGAACTTGGATATAGAAGTGAAAACGTTGTTTGCACAGAGAAAAATCTTTTATTAATAACAAAATGACACAAGTCATTATCAAAAAAACTCATGTTCAATTAACAATTTGAAATCTTGTCAACTAAAAAGTTTCACACTTCTCCTCAAACAACATCCATCATCAGATATCCTCACATCACACCACACCAGACACACCCAAACTCAAATCGTGCACACATTTATTAAATGTCACACGACCTATGGTTTTGTCAGCACATCTGCTGGGCTATCTTCCGTACACATAGTCCAGACGTACAACGTTCTTAGCAATGCAATCTCTGTCACAGTGCGTCTTTCTATGTGCTACAGGATTGTACGCAAGTTTCATAGCACTCTGATTATTATCTACGAAAATACAAATAGACCCAAGATATTCACCTCTTAGGGCGCTTTCAATTTAGACTGCTGCCGCACGGTTGTTGCAGAATTATTACGACCGTGAGCCGTACTGCTGCCGGACGACAGCAGTACGACTTGAATCGTCTTATTTGAAGAGATACGCAGCTGCAGTCCGATCGAATTTTAGTGATTTCCGTATATTAACGTTGAAGAAACACGATGCGTTCACCGTACTAGCGAATATCCTACATTATATTGTAGTCTGTGCTAGCGAACAACGACTGAGGCAGGTGGTATATAATATACATTGTTGCCGTTCCGCCAACGGACGTGCGCCGCACTGCTCTCGAACGACCTTGCGTCGAGACATTTTGTATGAAAAACCATAACCACCCGTGCGCAATACGATACCCGGACTGCAACAGTCCGGCACCAACCGTCTAAATTGAAAGCGCCCTTATAATGCATTCAGCTGCCGCAAGTGAACTGCCTCCTTGGTTGTTTCCGAAAGTGCAATATACTCGACTTCCGTTGACGACACTGCCACACAAGCTTGTTTCCAGTTAATCAACGAGTTTCGGCATCTAAAAATAAACTCAGAATAAGATTTCCTATCTTTGACGTTCCCTCCTCAGTCATCATCTACGAATCCCGTGATGTCTTGCACCAGCAACTTGAAAACAATCAAACATAGATCCTTTGTACCCTTAAGGTACCTAAGGTATTATAAGATGTGTTTAGCAGCTTTCCAATGACGTTCCTCACAACATGCGTTATACTGTGCCAAAAAACGAGCCGCAATATCCGGGGGTGTGTTACAGGCTAAATAGTTCATCCACCGTATGAGCGCTTGATAACTACGAGAGTCTACAGGATAGCTTACCTCCTTTCCCTTCCGCAAAGGCTTTATGGAAATCCATTTCCGTCGGAGTTTTCACTGGTTTGCAGTCGGACATACCATATTCATCCAAGATCTTCGCAACAAATCTCTCTTGATTCAAATAAATTCCGGTATCCGTCTTAAACAAAACTTGTCGCATACCCAAAACTTGTCTCGCTTCCCCTAAATCTTTTATCTTGAAATGTTTACAAAGATTGTCTAATAAAACTTCCTTCCGCTGTTTGTCTTTGTAAAATAATAAGAAATAGTCAACATAAAAAAGCGATAAATTATTATTTTTGTAAAGACAGCTATGAAAGTCATAGCGTTTGAAGTTGAAAGACAACACTTCATTTACTTTATCATTCCAAGACCGTGAAGCTTGTTTGAGGCCGTATATCGCTTTTCTAGTAAGCTAACTTTTTTCTTTGAGTTTTCGTCCATGCAACCCTCCAGTTGTCGCATATAAACACTTTCATGCAAATCACCATTCAGGAAGGCGGTGTTCCCATCGAAGTGGCTGATGAATAAATCCTTTTCAACAGCCAACGATAGCAACAATCTAATGGTCTGTCTTGTCACGACCGGTGAATAAGTTTGGAAGTAGTCAACCCCGAACCCTTTACTACAAGTCGAGCTTTATAGGTCTTGTTACCATCTGCATCAAGCTTGTACTTGAAGATCCACTTGTTTACCACGACTTTAACTCCAGGTGGCTTGTTGACGAGCTTCCAGACCTTGTTCTCGTACATCGAATCCATCTCTTTCTTCATCGCTTCTTTCCAGTTATCCTTAACGTCCCGACTTAAGGCTTCCTTAACTGTCAAAGGCTCCTGCTCTTCTGTAAAGCATGCAAGTCCATAAAGATTTCCCTTTTTTGGATTCTACTACGTAGAAGATAACGACATTCACCTTCATTTGGCTCTCCTCTATTAATACTCTCTTCAGCTTCAACGTTTTCCACCACGACATTTCCGCGTCTTCATATACATTAGTCTCATCCGTGAAACTCGGCCCTTGAGAAGCTTCTGTACTACTAGGTGATGAAACTGACTGGCCTTCTACTTTTGCAAGTTCCCAGATTACTTTAGCACCTTTGTCACCGCTACTTACGAGCTGACTAGGGTCCTTTGAAACTGCTGCTGTAGAGACCTCTAAGAAAACTACATCCCTTGCTCTAACTATGACGCGAGGATACTGGGATTTATGAAACGAAATCCTGGTTTCTTCACAGTAATCAACAACAATATGTTCCACCACTTTAGGGCTCCATTTCTTCCGAGTTTCTTTGGGCACATGCACAAACGCCTTCGTTCCAAAAACTCTGAAATGATCGAACGTCAGTCGTTCGATCACTTTTTTGTCCAAAATTCCTCAGGAATCGTACCATTAATGCCACTGTGAGACAGTCTGTTCTTCGTATAAACATTGCTCGCTCCACTACGCCATTCTGCTCTGTAGTGTTGGTATAGAGGCATGAGGAACAGGGTGTAAAGTTCACACATTCTCTATAGAAAAGGGAGGATCCTCCGACCAGGCGGGTGTCTGGTGGGCAACTACCAGACTGTTGATGTCGGGATGTTGTATACAAGGTGTTGCTTTGGACCTTGGTGTGGCAAGTTATTGCCCCTTACATTTTTTGATTGTGGACGGTTTATAAGGTGTCTGTAGTCTGTCTTAGGCTTATATTGCAGCCGCGGATATTGTGTGTCGCGGGATTTAGAGAATCCTGCGGCTAGTGACAGCTAATGATGGCTGTCAGACGTCATAGTGCACCGGCGCCGAACGGAAGCGTTTCGTCTCACCGCAAACCACGTTTTTTCAATCTCAGTTCATCGCGCCCGCAAAACCGCAAAACTTTATTACGTTATCCCGTAATCCTTGGGGATATACTGTGCTACGTTTTCAAAATTAAAAATAATAACCCGCGTCCGATTAAATCCAAAATATAGACTTTCAAGTGACCAGTGTACGGGCAAGCAAGGTGGCCACCTGCCCAGAAGGATTCTTCAAGACTTTCGCCAGGAGAAGCACAGGTACCGCTTTTGCATTATTTGCTGGAGTTAGGCTACAAACGCCACCTGACCGTCACCAATTCCTCTTTGAAAGTTTGCTCAAAAAAAAAGGCAAATTGAATTATTATGCATTCCAGATAATAATTTTTCTGTCGTCCTCGACCCGCAAGGATACACGGCTATTTTATACGCCTGTCCCTCCATACTTATGGTCCATTCGGGCCTGGATAGGTATCAGTTAAACAAGTACAAGTCATTGCAAGTACTTACGATAATTTACAGCAATTAATATTAGATAGTGCCTTATAATGGCAACTCAAAAACAAGAAACTAAATTAGCTCAGCTTATTGCTAAAAAAGAAGTAATTTTTGAGCGAGTTAATCGCTTGTATAATTCTTCCAAAAGTATATCTAATTATGATTCACGCTCGAACGAGTTATTCCTAGCGCAGTCTGAATCTATTGGTGAATCTTACAGCAAGTTTGAAACAATAATTGACCAGATCAATGAGTTGCAGTTTGAAATTGATGAAACCCCACCCGACTATGGGAGTCTAAGTTCTATTGAAGACTTATATTCAACTATTAAATACAAACGTAATCTCATTCTTTCAAGTGGCAAAACATTAACATCAGATCAGAAGGGAGGTAGAAGCATAAAGTTACCACCAATCGAGTTACCATCGTTCCACGGTAGAACTGAAAATTGGCCCATGTTTTATGAAATGTTCCGTACTAATGTTCATTTAAATACTGATCTGACGGATTCGCAGCGTGTGCAGTATTTAATAAGTAAATTAACTCATGGTGCCTTAAAACTAACTGCAGGCATTGTTCCCACAGGAGATACATACAGTGTTATGTGGAACAGTCTTGTCAAAAGGTATCAAGATAAACGTAGTTTAGGTATTCATTATCTCAATAATATACTGGACATTAAAGGATGCGCCGGCAATGCTGCTAGTCTGAATGCATTTGTAGAACGATATTCAGCGTCTGTCGCTGCATTGAAGCAGTTAGACATTTCAGACTTATTAGATTTTGTGATATTACACTGTGGTTTAAGAAAGGTTGACTCACAAACTGTTCAACAATTTGAAAGCCGTGTGAGTGGCAAGGAATTGCCTTCCTATACGGAGTTTATAATATTTATGCAAGACTATGTTAAGGTACTCCAGCGCTCACACGTTAATAATTCACAGACGGAATCGCGTGCTAAGTCTAGTTTAGCTAACAATCGAAGTAATACTCAAAGTACCGCTAAAGCGTTTGTATCTTGTAGCGAACCAGCTTCGAATAACCGCTGCCCGCTGTGTGACGGCGATAACGTCGATCATCGACTGTTTGATTGTCCACAATTTAAAAATATGAATTCTCCGCAAGCTCGTTTCGAATTTATTAAAAAGAAACATGGCTGTGTAAATTGCTTAAGTCTATCCCACTCTTTGGTTAAATGTAAATCACGGAGTGTTTGTAAAACTTGTAAGAAAACACATCATTCATTGTTACATTTCTCCGAAGTAAAAAGTGATTCAACGCCGAGCGAGCCTGCCGCTACGTCTGTCTCGCTTAGTGCCACCGCTAAAATATGTTTACCGACAGAGACAACTATTTTGTTAGCTACCGCGCAGATATACGTATATGATAGCAGCGGCCGAGATAAGCTTGTTGTCAGGTGTTTAATAGACAATGGATCGCAAAATAATTTAATTACTGTGGACTGTTGTAAACGTTTGAACTTACCCATAATTAAATTACGCAATTCGTCTTTACAAGGTGTTGGTATGACCTCACGACCTGTACACGGCTTTATTTATCTCAATATAGAATCTCGGATTAATCCTCACAATAAGTATTATATACACGCATTAGTTGTTGATTGCATTACAGATAGACTTCCCGCTAGTTTTATCAGATTAAATGACGATATGTCATATTTAAATAATTTACCGCTTGCTGACTCAACCTGGAATGTACCTGGTGGAATCGATGTTGTGCTTGGAGCACAGCTGTTCCCTTTTATTTATTTAGGTGATAGGGTTGACTCAGGCACCCGCGCACCCCCAGCTATACTGACTAGTTTCGGATATGTACTGATGGGTGATATTGATTGTCATAGTAGTGACGTAACACACATGACATCTTCGTTTACCGCGCTTGCTAGCATTGACGTCGAGTCAAGTTTGCAGAAGTTTTTTGAGCTAGAGGAAATTCCATCTCAGCGTTTTATTAGTCCGGACGAATTAGAGTGTGAAAATAATTTTAATTCTTTAGTTTTATTTAAAGACGGTAGATATTTTGTCGATTTACCTTTCGCGCGCAATCCCTCCGAATTAGGCAATTCACGCGGTGTCGCTCATCGGCGGCTACTTGCGCTCGAGCGTAAATTCACGTGCGTGCCAACCCTACGCGAGGATTACAATAAAACTATCACCGATTATATAACTCAGGGGTATTTATCGGAGGTACCCGACTCTGAATTAACAGAAGAGGGTTACTACATACCGCATCACGCCGTTATTAGACCGGACAAAGACAGCATTCGAGTGGTTTTGGACGCTAGTGCCAAAACACACTCGGGGTTGTCACTCAATGACATTCTGCATGTCGGACCTAATTTACAGGCCGACTTGTTTTTATTATTACTCGATTTTCGTACCCTCTCTGTCGCAATGACAGCGGATATAAAACAAATGTTCCTACGGATCGGTGTAAATGAGCACCACCGCAAATATTTACGAATTTTATATCGATTCAACAAAAATGAACCTATACGTACTTTTCACTTTAACCGCGTTCCCTTTGGATTAAAGCCTAGTCCTTATTTAGCGATGCGCACAATACGCAATTTAGCGTGTGAGCATGGCGACCGCTATCCTGAGGCTTCTAAATTAGTAGAAACTCAGTTTTTTATGGACGATTATGTCTATTCTGTTCCTGATGAACAGATTGCTATACAATTATCCCGCGATTTAATTGAGTTATTTAAGTTAGGATCCTTTGACCTGGTCAAATGGGCTACTAACTCACCCGCTTTGTTGGAGATTCTCCCAGAGTCTCACCGCTTACCAGTTAATTTTTCTGACATGGATAATGATAAACATAATTTCAAAATCCTTGGATTAACCTGGGAACCCGCTGATGATTATTTTTCTTTGACAACAGTCGCTGTAGATGATAAATGCACTAAGCGTGCGATTCTATCGCTAGTTGCCCGCTTGTTCGACGTACTTGGCCTCGTAGCACCCGTCGTGTTGTACGCGAAAATCCTAATTAAGGAACTTTGGTTAGCTAAAATAGGTTGGGATGAGGTTCTTCCGGACTCCATCACCAATCGGTTTTCCGTTTTTTTGCGCGATTTCCCCTCACTCTCTTCTCTAAAGGTTCCTCGCCACATTGGCGTCTTTAGAGAAGCTGTAGTGAATATCGTAGCCTTTTGCGACGCCAGCTTTAGTGGTTATGGTTGTTGTATTTATTTACACATAACTGATTCTAAAGGCAATATCAGCGTTCGGCTTTTATGTGCAAAGTCCAAAGTTTCCCCCGCTAAAATAACAACGCTAGCTCGATTAGAACTTGTCGCCGCTTTACTTCTGTCTAAGCTTGTTCGCGTGGTCAAAGATAAACTTTCCGCTCGTGTACCAGGCATTGCAGGTGTCTACGCTTTCTCGGACTCCACCATAGCTCTTTCGTGGATCCACTCATCTCCCCATAGATGGTCTATTTTTGTCAGTAATCGCATTGCTAAAATACAGGAAAACCTACCTGCCGCTAGTTTTAATCACGTGTCCGGAAAGGAGAATCCTAGCGATTGTCTCTCCCGCGGCATGCTGCCATCTGATTTAATTGAACACTCGTTATGGTGGAACGGTCCTACTTGGCTCCATCGACCCATTAGCGAGTGGCCTTTAAAATTCTCTCCTACTGAATGTGAAACATTGCCAGAGTTTAAATCAAAGGTTTTTCTTGTAGAAACATCAAATACTGAACCGCGTATTTTAGATACAATAGCTGACCGTGTTTGTTCATGGAATAAATTGTTACGTGTATTTATGTACATTCTTAAATTTACGAACAGACTACTTAGTCATAGCTCTGTTAAAAATATACAAACCGCCGAAAATTTCATTATTCGAATAGTTCAAAATACGCATTTTTCTAACGATTTAAATTTAATTAAAGCAGGCGAACTTCCATCTAAGAAGTTGCGCTGTTTGTCTGTCTTTATTGATAGCTACGGAATCTTACGTATTGGGGGCAGATTGTCTAAATCTGACTTACCATATGAAGCCAAGCATCCCGCGCTTTTACCTAAACGTGACCGCGTAGTTGATCTAATTATTGATCACTATCACAATACGTACTGCCACACGGGCCCCGGATTATTGATGTCTATTATAAGGCAGCGGTTTTGGATATTAGATGGACGAACAGTCATACGTTCCCGCTGTCGGAAATGCAACACTTGTTTCCGTCTAAATCCTACGCATCTAACACCCAAAATGGCTGAACTTCCTGGATACCGTGTCCGTGATACTAAAGCCTTTGTGCACACTGGAGTAGATTTCGCCGGGCCGCTTGCTTACACACCTATTCGCCGTAGAGGTCAACGTTCGCAAAAACTTTATATATGTTTGTTCATATGTATGGTAACTAAAGCCATACATATCGAACTCGTATCGGACCTCACATCCGAGGCTTTCTTATCCGCATTTAAAAGATTTATTTCTCGCCGCGGTACAGTGTCTGTCATGTACTCAGACAATGGTACCAATTTTGTTGGCGCTAAGGCGCAACTTGATGATATTTATTCTTTCTTATTGAACTCGTCTGTTCAAACAGATATTAAAAATGAGCTTCTAAAATCTCGCATTGAGTGGACAAGAATACCGCCGTGAGCTCCGCACTTTGGAGGTATTTGGGAGTCGAACATTAAGAGTGTTAAAACTCACTTGTATAGAGTCATAGGAAAGCAGCTTCTCACTTACGAGGAACTCTCTACCGTACTGGTACAAATCGAGTGCCTTTTAAATTCTCGACCGCTTAGTGTTCTCTCATCAGACCCGCATCCGGACGTGCTCACGCCTGCGCATTTTCTAATGTCCAGTCCACTTAAGCATTTGCCTTCTTCTGAATTGACAGAAGAAAACATAAATTTAAAAAACATAAGTTAACAAACCGCAAAAGGCTTTTGGATCAGCTTGTGTTATCCTACTGGAACAAATGGCGAGTTGAGTACTTGCACACGTTGCAAGTTCGCCAGAAATGGTGCGCTCCCGATCGCCCTATAGAGATCGGTACTGTCGTTCTCTTGGGTCAAGATAACGTACCACCATTGACTTGGCCATTGGGCATCATAGTGGAAGTTTTTCAGGGATCGGATGGTGTAATTCGAGTAGCTTCAGTAAAAACCGCGTCAGGTACATATAAACGTCCTGTCACCAAGTTATATCCTTTGCCAACCCAATAGAACTATATTATTTCGTAGTTTAATTTAGTTTATAATTTACAATAGTATATTTTCTCAATGGTACGCCATTACATAGTTATAATTTAGCTTGGTAATTCAACTTTGTCTTAATTTAATCAAACTGCAATTTCATTCTTTGGAATCTGATAATTAATTTCGAACGCCGTTTCCTAGTAATGGTGTTTTGAACTGCTGCTTGGGATTCTCTTGATGCTTTCAGACTGCCAGATATATAAACATCATCTCATCCTCCCAACCGCACCAGCTTTTCAGCGTATAGATTATCATCTTTGAAAGCTCGGGACCTTTCAAGGCGGGGAGTATGGTGTGGCAAGTTATTGCCCCTTACATTTTTTTTGATTGTGGACGGTTTATAAGGTGTCTGTAGTCTGTCTTAGGCTTATATTGCAGCCGCGGATATTGTGTGTCGCGGGATTTAGAGAATCCTGCGGCTAGTGACAGCTAATGATGGCTGTCAGACGTCATAGTGCACCGGCGCCGAACGGAAGCATTTCGTCTCACCGCAAACCACGTTTTTTCAATCTCAGTTCATCGCGCCCGCAAAACCGCAAAACTTTATTACGTTATCCCGTAATCCTTGGGGATATACTGTGCTACGTTTTCAAAATTAAAAATAATAACCCGCGTCCGATTAAATCCAAAATATAGACTTTCAAGTGACCAGTGTACGGGCAAGCAAGGTGGCCACCTGCCCAGAAGGATTCTTCAAGACTTTCGCCAGGAGAAGCACAGGTACCGCTTTTGCATTATTTGCTGGAGTTAGGCTACAAACGCCACCTGACCGTCACCAATTCCTCTTTGAAAGTTTGCTCAAAAAAAAAGGCAAATTGAATTATTATGCATTCCAGATAATATTTTTTCTGTCGTCCTCGACCCGCAAGGATACACGGCTATTTTATACGCCTGTCCCTCCAGACCTGCAAAACATTTTAGGAGGTAATTATGTTAGTGATTCTCGACCCGAATCAACAATAAAATGGGCAGGTATTTTTTTTCATTTTATTCTTATTTACGGAAATCGGTAAGTGTGAACTCCCCTTTTTAAAACGCGGCCAGTCTGTACGTGTCCTTAAACTGCGCTTTCACACACACACAGACAAACGCAACCGACATTTCTTTCATAGATCCAAAGCACCAACCACCGCACGCTCCCACTACCACTAGCCACGCCCCCACGGCCATCACAAGCACATATATCGGGTCAATTTATTAGTGTGATTGATGGCGCCGGCGCGTGAATATGCTTGCAAATTCCGCCCGTCAAGTGCGCCTTCGATTAACGGTCGCGATAGGTACCTACTACCTAGTTGTAAAAATGAAATACCAGTACTCCAATGTAGTTGGCGGAGATGGTACGCTTGTATGCCATCAGCGGAGACAGTGTATCTCGTGCCATCGAAATGTTCGCGGAGTTATTCCCCAATCGGCATCGTCCCTTAGACAGGGTAATGTTGGCTGCTTCGCAGAGACTCGATCATCGGCAGTTCGACGTTCCCCAGCATGCTTAAGGTCGCGGCAACGAAGGCCTGCCTGTCGCCTTGCAGGAAGATATTCTGGAATTCTTCCGGCGAAAGCCACGGGCAAGCAAACGGGAGGCTGGTCGACGGTTTGGAGTGCACCACTTCACAGTGTAGCGGCTGCTGCACAAAGAAATGCAGCATCCTTTTCATTACCGCAAGGTACAGGATCTCCACCAATTTGATAATGCCGCGCGAGTTACATTTTGTCGCTGGTTGCCGGAACACCAAGACACCAACATCCTGTAGACGAACGAGTGTTTATTTACTCGAGTTGGCGTCTACAATGTTCATTCATCAACAAACAAAAAGTGATCATATGTGCTTTCGACACAATAAAAACGAATGTGTTTGTGTGGTGCAACGTCGTGCTAGACTGTGCCTGGAGTGTGACAGTGGAAACTTTGAACAATACCTCCAGGTAACATAAGTAGGTAATATATTTATTTGTACATAGACAATAATTTGTAAATACGATGTTAGCTAAATCAACTTGATAAGTGTAAATAAGTTGATTTAAAATTTTTAACTACGCCAAAAATATCAGACAAAATAAATCACTTAAAATTCATAACACATGGGTACCTACCTACTTAACTGGCACAAATTATCTTGAGGTATTTTTGTCGGTCCTCACCCCGGCCCCGTTAAAAAGCAGAAAAGAAAATCTTAAATCAACAATTTAATCTACAAATAAAAACGAAAACCGTCCTTGGGGCGAATTTAATAGAGAACTTGAATTTACATAGAGAGCCCGCCGTGGCACTGCACCCAGTACCTACATAACCTTATTATTATTAGCCGCGCACGCGCTCGCGATTAGTTTCACAGTTGTGCAACAGGAACTGCTTACGTGCTATGTAAGGTTTATTTATCGCCGCCTATTATTTTATTCATCAGCTGATAGGTAACTAACGACGCCAACGTGAACTTTTTTTTGGCGCAGTAGTATCTACTTCCTACTATTATTATTTATCGTAATAGCCCAGTGGTTAAGGCGTTCTCCTCTCATGCATGAGGTTGCGGGTTCGCAACTGAGCAAGTACCACTGTGTTATTTTTAATTCATAATGATGTAAGTACTTTCTAAAACTTAGGACATCATTGAAATCATGTGTTTCGGAAAGCACTTGAAGTCTTTGGTTCCGATAGATTTGTAGCTCTCGGACAGTCGTTAGGTACCACACGGGTCGGTACGGGTCAACGAACTTACAGCCCTGCCGTAGGGTCGATGGTACGGGTAATCAAAAGCCAGAAAGTCTGACAGTTAGTCTAACAAATGGGTATCGTGTTATCAAGTAACTGGTTTGTTGAGGTCTGATACGCAGTCGCCCTACGTGATTCACTGGCACTCTCATGTGATGAGCTGCATACAGTTAGACTGAAAGCCGACCCTAACATAGTTGGGAACAGGCTCTGCAGATGATGAAAATTTTCGCATTGTTATGATGCTTAAAAATGAGTTATTATTTAGCAAATTTTAAAAACAATAATGTAGAAACAACATTGTTATTTTCAAATTCGAACTACATCTCAAGGTTAAATTATTTGCTATAAGTTGCTGTAGCTACAACAATTTGTACAGATCGCGGCACGTTGGTTGAACCTTGCGCAGTAACAGATTTTCGAGTCTCAATCGAGTTGCGGTATGCGTGCAACGCGGGGCTGCGCGTAACCATAGCAACGACCGCCATTTTAGTTCAACTTACGTGCCGCGTTTTTTTCGTAGAAATGTGGGCGGAGCCTCGTACAGCCTGTCGTCACTGGTCATCGCATTCACGCACACAGTGACATGACGCGCGATAAATCGCAGTGGGTGATTCTGTTTTTTTTTTGAAGAGGGTTATTAAGAGAGTTATTCTGAAAAACAATAAAATTTAAAAATCTAAAATAAAAAGTATTATTGATTATTGACTTGGTATCGTATTGTTATATGATTATTTACGAGTTTCATAACAACCTCCTGAAAGGTTTTGCAGGTTCAAAACTGCATCTTGTATATGCTAGTTGCGCTGTAAACTCTGCTTGTGTGATGCCGGATTTTGCGTGACGTTAGTGTATTGCGTAGTTCGCATGTGGCGATGTAGATGCCGCCACATAGGGAACAGTCAACTATCAACTCAAAGGATTACCTGCTTTCACTGAGGCCAACACAGTCCCATCTATAACCACCTGACAGCCTTCAAGCTTGTAGATCCCTGAGACTTAACTTGCGGTAGCCAGAAGCTTTCCCTTGAAAAGGCCTGGAACCAAATGGTGAATTAACTTGCAACCATCTCTGCCAAAAGTCACCTTCCATCCTTTCTCTACTAATTTAGACACTGGTAACAGATTCTACGTTAAACATTATTTGGGAGGAGATTAAGAAACTTCTGGTTAGTATTATTTTTGGAGAAAATATCCTGGGATATTTAAGTTACCTCAGTAATGCAACACAAAAAGTAATAAAGGTAACAAATTCCAGTAGAATTCACAGAGTCTACGTCCAAAATTGATATCTTTTCGGATCTGCTAATACTCGTCTAAGAAAATGTACATATTGCAATAATTAGCGAAACGTGGTTCGATTGTGAGGTTAACGTAAATATTAGTGGATTTAATATACGAGGGCGACACTGAAAGTTTTAAGAACTGGCCACTTGTAAACGATATAATAAAAAAACAGTTCAAATTTGAAAATGGAACTCTTTGCCAGTATTGTTGTATATGTATTTTATTCATTTGTCATTTTTTTACGATTTGGCGGCAAATTGAAAATTGTCTGTGTCACGTCAGCATGAATTTAACGCGAGAAAATTTTCGTACAATGATTTTTTATGACTTTCGATGTCATTTAAGTCAACAAGAAAGTCATGATAGACTACGATTGACCTTTCACGATGAAGCCCCATCTCGTGCCACTGTTTAAAACTGGTTTAATGAGTTTAAACGTGGTCGCACTAATCTCACCGATGATCTGCGTGAGGGACGGCCTTCTACAGCGACGACTGAAGATAACATCAGTGTTGTGCGGCGTATGATAGAGACTGACAAAAGAGTGACTTATCAGCAGATTTGGACAAGCATAGGCATCGGTATGAGTCAAGTGCACAAAATCCTCCATGACATTAAGCGGTCAGGAAGCTTTGTGCCCGGTGGATACCTCATAATTTGACAGAGGCCCAAAAACTCCGTCGTGTTGATTGGTGTCGTGAAATGGTTCAAAGATTTAACGGAGGTGACTCAAATACGGTGTTCGACATACTTACGGGTGACGAAAGCTGGATTTATTTTTATGATCCTGAAACTAAGAGACAGTCTGCTGTCTGGGTGTTTCCTTCCGAGGAGTTGCCAACTAAAGTGAAGAGAGGTCGAAGTGTGGGAAAAAAGATGGCCTCGTTCTTCGAAAGGACAGGTCTTTACGCAACAATTGTTTTAGCGGATCGAAAAACAGTTACTGCAGAGTGGTATACTAACAATTGTTTGCCACTTGTCTTGGAAAAAGTTCGGGAAAAACGACCTCGCAGTAGGATCCTCCTTCACCACCACAACGTCTCATCGCACACCGCCAAGCAAGCAATTGACTACCGTAAAACGGGGTGAATAGCAATGATTTTCAACTTTGTCCTAAGAATTTGTTATCTATTACTTTTTTTTTTAACCACAGGTTATTTTAATATCATGTCCGGTACCACAAAGAAACAGCTGAAACAATATTTGTATAACTATAAGCAAATGTTTTTCAGATTTTGAATAAAATATGTATCATTTCTATTCACCCGACGACTGGGGTCAATAGAAATGCATAAAGGGGTGAATGGAAAAACTGTTAGGGCTGCCAAAAATTACTTAACCAACATGCAAAAATGAAAGGTCGTGTATTTAAAAATTGTTTTGGTATGTAAATGGTAAATGAAATTCAAAATTTGTAATTTAAACTATTTATGTGTTTTTGTTAACATAAATAATTAGGTATGTTTGTATTTTAAACGACTTTATTTTTACGGAATGTTATCTCTTTTCAATAAATTAAACAATGTATACTTCTTATTCGTATTTTATTTGAATTAAATAAAATAACAAATTTAAAAACATTTTTCTGGATTAAAAGTCGCTTATACATAAAGATACAATGACGATATAACACCGATTTGTGTATACCATATTTTTTTGCAACTTCTTCTAATTTAACATTTCGGGAAGATGCATACTCTTCCACAGCTTTTTTTATGATCTCCATATTATATTTTTTATACCTTTTTTTGTAGGATCGGGTTTATATACACGCGGCATGTTGAATACGGCGGTATGTATCTGTAAATGAAAATAATCACGTTAAAAATATTATTTATTTATCAATCACTAAATCTACAGCTCCATACATTATTAGTAGTATTAAGTTCTATTAACAGTTTTTGACAACCCTATTTATTTATCTCTATTGACCCCTCATTAGTTGCTATTCAAACATTAGTCGTTTCTATTATTCCCTACTAGGTTTCCATTAAACCCATACTTTTTTTTTTTTTTTTTTTTTAGGGTGGGAAATCATCAAATAACTTCTCCCGCTCTGGGCGGAGCGGGAGGGTGTGTCAGACTCTTACTGACTAAAACCCACCCGTATTCCTTCCTGTTGCCTGTGTTGCGGGGGCCTCGGTGACCCATAAGTACCTTCCCGCGACCCCGGCAGGCATCGGCCCTGGTGGACCCCTACTTTTTGCTACCATACTAGAGTTCTATTCACCCTTCAATAGATTCTATTGACCCCTTTTATACAATAAATTTACATATACTGTGATTTTAACAATTTTTTGAAGTTTAATAACGGATTCTCACTTACCTTCACTGTATTTTTATAATTTATCGTACACCTAATGAGATAAACACATTAAACAGCACAAATCACAACTTTTTCAAACCTAAAATCAAGAGTTTCGGCAGTTGAATGAAACACGTTCACAGATGGTCGACTTTGAATTTAATTTGAAGGATAAATGTCAATTTTGACAATTAAAAATTGTTGCCAACGCAAAGAAAAAATGTTGCAGTATTCAAATTTAAAATTCTACTAAAATTCTTCAACGAAAACTACTGAAATATTAACATTAAAAACTTTCCTGATTTTTTTTCTATTCACCCCGCAATTTCTATACACCCCGTTTTACGGTACTTGGCGACGTCAGACGTGGAATTATTGGGTCACCCGCCCTATAGCCCCGACCTCGCACCTTGCGATTTTTATTGATTTCCGAAAATAAAAGAAAAACTTCGAGGAAAACGTTTTATGGACGCCGAGGAAGCAGTGGCTGCGTTTCAAAATGCCCTCAAAGAGACCCGTAAGGACGAGTGGGTAAAGTGCTTTTCTCAGTGGTTCCATCGGATGCAGTGATGTATTGATGTAAACAGATGATGTGGACACTATTTTGAAAGGATATAATAAAACTAATAACTTGCTAGTTTGTTCAGTTTTTAATTTTCTAAGAACTTTTAGTGTCAGCCTAGTATATAGGAATGATAGATACGATTGTTATGCCTTGTTAGTGATTGTTGCGCCGTATGAAGTGGATGAAAGGTTTTAAACAACAAAGATGATGCCCTCCTACTGACAAACAAGTTAATCTTCTACGTTCTCTGACTCTAGACTATGTTCCTAATTTGATTTCAAGCTTTAAGTCTTAAAATGAAATTTTAGAATCCAAATTTACATGTTAAGAACTTGAAAATTGTTTTAATAAAAAGAATTTGGCCCCGGTGCAGGATGCTATATCTTATTCAATGTTATATAATATACCGGACTCAGAAAAAAATCTTCTACTGAAGATATACAATTATATAAATTTTAATTCGGTATTTTCCCTCACCAATGGCGAAATAATCAAATTATTCTTATACCCAACATTGGAAACAATGTTAATAGTCTCATAAAATTAAGGCATATTTTACTGATATCGTGTGCATGTAAAATCTTTCATCTTATGATTTGTAAGCGCTTAGAATGGTTTGCAGAAAAAAACAAACTCCTGTCTCCATACACGTTAGGATTTCGAAAGGTACAATCACTGTTGGGTGCACTATAATAATAATTTATTAATTGAGAGTAACCATGTGACTGACAGTGTTAGTGACAATAAAATAACAACTATGTATGTTAGTAATACAATTACACAAACACACACTACAAAATACAAAATAATCATTGCTTCAGCATTCCAGTTGAGATACTGGAGCAATGACTCACAATACAGCAGTCCAGCCTGTCAGCAATAATTTCCAGGATGCTGTTGGAACTGGCTCGCACCCCATCTTTTACGCTTTAATGCATAAAAGCAATCAACACGCAATTCCGCAAACATCCCTGATGCGCTACAGAAGCGAGGCAGCCCCATCAACACCCTGAAAGCATTATTGTATTGCACGCGAAGGACACTGTACGATCTCTGCATAATGTACCCACAGGCTACAGGTGTAAAATGAGGAACAGAACGCTCTAAAAAGTGTTTTTTTAACCTCCGTAGACGCACGCTTAAACTTTCGGGCAATCATATTCGCTCTGACCGACAGCGCCCTCCACTCTCTCTCAATATCGTCATCGTCCCTAAGGCTAGCGGTCAAAACATGCCCTAGGTACTTGAATGAGAGCACTTTCGATAACGGTACACCATTCATCATTAAATGATAAATGATTTTATTTCGGTAAGTAGGTTTTTACAAACACTTTTACACGTCAAACATATTTTTTTAAACTAGATGAGGTCGGCGTTGCCTATCTGACTACTCTGAGAAGATAGGCCGAAACAAACTCAGAGGTCACAGTCTCTTTTAAAGTCCAGACATAATCTTGGTCAGATCATATGAAGACCATGTCGATTGGTGTCTGAAATGGTCTTTTGATGAAAAAACCACACAGACTGAGTGGACCTGTCCAGTCAGTGCACGCATTTGTCAGTAGTTGTGCAGCTCAACTCATAACTAAAGGAGCTCAACTATTCAACGAACAATACCAAAGAAAGGACATTTGGCTAGGCCGCAAAAAATACTCAAAACTGCCAGACCATGTTAAAAACTAACTGAGAATAAAACAAAATTAAACATTGACCCACATAGTCTTGACATTTATAATAATTAAAACAATATAATACTACACAGAGTAAATATTCATGTCACTGCATAAATAAAATTCATCAATGTCAATGTGTATATCCGGATATAATCTTGGTCAGATCATTTGAGGACCATGTAGGTTGGTGTCCGAAATGGTCTTTTGAGGAAAGAACCACACAGATTTGAGTGGACCTGTCCAGTCAGTGCACGCATTTGTCAGTTATCATGCAGCTCAACTCAAAACTTAAGGAGCTCAATGATTTGTCGAACAATACCAAAAAAAAGACATTTGGGTAGGCCGCATAAAGTACTCAAGCTACCAGACCATCATTAAAAGTATCTAAAAGACAAAAAACAAAAAAAAACAAACAATGACCCACATAGTCGAGTACTTTTCATTTTTTTTTGTACGCAATGAAAATGTTATAACTAATTTGTTGTAATGAAATTGTAACTTGTAACAAAAATGTAATTATTAAGCTTTATACACACAGTGTTAAATATTTTTGTTTCCTCTTTTAATTATTTATTTATTATCATTACACAGGACGTGATGTGTTCAGTAGTTCAATTCAAATTACTTTAACAATAAAAAGGAAATGAAATATTGTAGCAGGTTTGTACGAACAAACACAAGTTAAAACGAAGCGTTGTTTATTGAGACCCAAAGTAATCAAACTATAGTCTAGTACAGTACAGGGAGCGGGACCCCGTGCGTGTGCTAGCGTAGAACTGGTTCTCAGAGCTGTCCAACCAGGAAGGTTGAAGCAGACCGAGAGCGCAGTGAACACTGGCCGCGCATATTTTTTTTTTTTTTTGTGTATGGCATCTCATAGTTGACCTTGAGAGGTCGTGACTACTTAACCGCACTTTCCTGTGGCTGCCTTAAGCGAACTCAAAGCCTCCAGCCAGGGGCGAATTTCTTATAGTACTAAGCGACTGCACGCTAAGGGCACCCCCTGTGGGGTACGGACCTCGGCTTAGGGCGTCGCTGGGGGGAGGACAGCAAGATGGGACAGGCTGGATCTGGTTAATATTATTATTATTAATCGGGGAATTTAAAGCTACAGGCTCAGCTGCGGCGCGGGCTGGCACTTCGTCTACGCAATTTGCTCTTAAGGGACAATTTCCTGCGCGCATTTAGGACGGAGTGTAGTCTACCGAGAGCGAAAGCGGCACGCTCTGAGAACGAGAGATGGTGGTCAAGGGTCACGCCTAGGTATTTGGCTCGCTTCTCCCAAGGGATAGGCTTGCCGAACATGGTGAGCGGTCGGGGGGGGATGAGGTTTCTACGCTGTTTGGTGAAAAGAACAGCCTGACTTTTGTTGGGATTGACCTCGATTCTCCACTTTCTAAACCAAGCGCCAAGCTTGTTGACTTCGGTCTGGAGAGTGCGAGATATGTGGTCGTGGACTAACCCGGTGTAGTAGATGGCCGTGTCGTCTGCGAACAGAGCCAACTGCGCCTTTCTACTTTTCGGGATGTCGCTGGTGAAGAGGGTAAAAATGAGAAGGGATAGTACAGTGCCCTGAGGGACGCCTGCACGGATAGGGTGAGGGGAGGATAGCGCTCCTTCGATGCGATAGCGGAAGGTGCGGTTTGACAAGAAGTCTCGTAAGATGAGCACGAGACGATCGGGCACACCGAGTTTGTAGAGCTTATATAATAAGCCGTTGTGCAGGACCTTGTCGAACGCTTTCGCTATGTCGAAGAATACAGCACCTGTCGTAAGACCACGTTGAAAGCCGTAGCTTATGTGTTCAACGATGCGGTGGACCTGTTGGACGCAAGAATGTTGGGATCTAAAACCGAACTGCTGGTCGGGGATAAGGCCCTTTGTTTCCGCAAAATCTCTGAGGCGCTTTAAAATAAGCCTCTCATATATTTTGCAGAAGACATTGAGCAGACTGATGGGCCGGTAGCTGGTGGGCTCCGTTTTCGGCTTACCGGGCTTCGGTATGCCGATGACGGTGGCCTTCTTCCACTCTTGTGGAAAGATGTTATTGCTCAGGGCTCCATTGAAGATGGTGGCCATGAGCATTATGAGGTGAGCGGGGAACAGTTGGAGCACCCTATTGGTGATTCCGTCTGAGCGGTTTTGCGAGGATTTAGACCCTTGATGATATCATGCACTTCGTCTGGAGTGACGGGAGGCAGAGGATAACCAGGGTCTTCAACGGGCGGGAGGGATTCTCTACGTTCGACTTCCGCGTCGTCCTGGGACAGGTGAGCTTGGTCTACTGGTTGAGAGCTAGGTGAGCATTGAGCCTCAAGACTATCGGCTAGGCATTCCGCCTTGTCGACGTCATCGAAAGCGATGGTCTTGTCGGGGCGCACCAGGAGGGCATTGAGACGACTTCTTCGGATTTGAGTTTCCTCTGAAGGTCCCAGAAAGCACGGTGGGTGGGCTCTAACTCACTCAGCATCTTGTCCCAGCCGGCGTCACGCAGCTCCGATAGGCGTGTCTTTACAGATCTCTGTAAATAGCGCATATGGACTTTGTTCGCGTGGTTGGGAAAGTTACTGTACACACGGACAGCCGCGTTCTTCTCATTCAACAGTTCGCGCACATCGTCCGGGAGCTTCCAGCGATGGTCGTCCATCGCCGGAACCTCCTTTGAACAGTCGTTCAGGACTGATTGTACGTGTACTGTGAATGAGTCGATCGCGGCTATCGTGTCAGCGATAGAGTCGAAGTGGTCGGGAATGGAGTCTACTCGGGGACCTAACGTGGTGGATTTCAGGCAGTCGCTTACTTTCCTCCAGTCTGTAACTAACTTGGTGAGAGGGGGTCTATCAGAGTCGTGGAGACCTAGGCGTGGGGCCAGCTTTACAACAACTGGACGGTGGTCAGAGGAGAGTTCGTCAAGCGCCTCTATATAATCCAACCGTAGGTTGATACTCTTCAGAAGCGCTATGTCAAGTACGTCGGGGGTATGGCTAGGGTCGTGGGAAAAGTGAGTGGGAGTCATCGGGGCGATGATGTCGAAGTTGAGGATGGGACATAGGTCAAGCAGGTGTTTGCCTCTGGTGGAGATCCTGGTGCTGTTCCAGGCATGATGTTTGGCGTTGAGATTTCCCGCTATGATAACGGAGTCACTCAGGCCAAGTAAAATGGAAAGGTCGTCAGAGAGGGGGGGAAGGGCTAACTCCGATGTGCAAACGGGGGGAACATAGGCCGATACTATGGTGATCGGTTGATGGCCAGTCATGCCTAACTTACATATGGACACTTCTAAACGTGAGAGAGGGGGCGGGTCCATTGGGATGCAGTGCAGGGACGTTCTATAATAGATTAAGGTGCCGCCCTTGTGGCATCTAGTCCTATCATTGCGAACTATACGATAGTTGGCAATTGACGGGTTTCGACGGCTGGGCTTTAGGAAGGTTTCCTGTAAGAGGAGAATATCAATTTGGTGGTCGCGGAGGAATGCAGCGATTTCATGGCATTGATTAATCATGCCATTGGCATTAAAGAAACCTAACTTTAGGGATCGGGGTTTGGTACGTGCTTTGGGTTGTATATCCATTACTGGGGGGGTTTCGCGAAGTTTTCAAGGGCTTGAGTAATTTCGGGATACGCGCGGAAGATACGCTGGATCTGGGCGAGATCGCAGGAGTTTCGGGCGGCAACGAGCTCGTTGGCCATTTTACGCGCGCAGGGCGTGAAGAATAACGCGAAGGTCCCAGAGATCACGCTGAACGGATCTACTGGCATGGACGGACCGACCACTGGAGTGGTTGAAGTGGCGACGGGCCGTGGCGCAGCGGTTGCGGCAGCGGCCCTGGGAGCGGGCGCGGGTCTCGCGGGTTGTACGGGTACGGGCGCGGAGACGCGGATGCGGGGGTCCATCAGCAGTCTGATGGGAGGCGGAGTGGGTCTCGGCTGAACCATAGCAGGGAAGGCCTGCTGGTGGTTCAGGTAGTTCCAAGGGCTAGGCTTTTGCGGGCTTAGTCTCTGGGGGAGGTGTGAGAGGGTCTGTGATGGGGGGGGGGAAGAACCCATATGATGGGCACTCTCTCTGCTGGCGGGCGTCTGCACGCTTCACCAGCTTTGAGGAAGAGGTCTTGGGTGCCATACGACAGCCTCGGTAGTTGGCTGGGTGCCAAGCCTCACCGCACAGCACGTAGCTGGGCGGCTCGGTGCATAATAACCTGTCTTTGGGGCGGGGGCAGTCAGACGTGCCATGCCCACCCAGGCACTTGACGCACCTGGGAGTCGCATGTCAGTTCTTCTGTGCATGCCCGTAGAGTTGGCAACGATGGCATTGCCCGACGACGCCGCTCTTCCTGGGCTTCTCGATTACGAGGCCCGTGAGACGGCAGATATTGGAGACTTTAAATATAGGGTGATGCCCTTCAGACGGTGGGCATACGACAAGGACCATGTCGTATGCTGATCCCCCCCTGGCGCGGTGCATGCGGTGCACTTCGTCCACGGGGACGCCCTGGGACTCAAGGTCGGCCTTGATGTCGGCCGTGGGGATTTCCTTCGGGATCCTACGGATCACCACGCGGATCTGGCGTTCCTCGGGGAGCGAGTAGGTGTGGTATGACACACCTCTCGCCCGGAGAACTCTGGTTAATTCCCGACGTCGGGACAGATATTTTGATACCCTGCTGGGTAGTCGTGGCTTTCGAAAAGCCGATTTTCAGGTCGACGCACCATTTGAATACGTCTAACCATTTGGATTTATCCTGCAAGATTACAGGAGGGGGAGGGGGGATCTATTTAGGGGCCGGAGTGGCCGGAGTGTCCTTAGCGGACGAAGCGGTCGGGGTGGGGATAGTAGCGGAGGGCGCCACAGATAGTGAGGGAGTGGGGGCGGTGAGAACCTCCGTGGCGGCTATTTTGGTCGCCTGCGAGGACGTCGCCTTCCTCTGCTTCCTCTTTTTCCCCTTTCCGCGTCATAGCGGCCGGTGCGCGGGCGCCTTTCACTTTTGAGCAGTCGTCGTCGGGCTTCGCCCGGCAGTCGATAACCTGTTACGACGCGGAACGCATGTTTCTAGCTTGCGCACTCGCCTATCCTAATATCGCTGTATTTTATGTTCTCCTTCTTTCTTAGTGCTTTAAACAATTTTCTTCTTGTGTCTCTAATCCTTCCTGTGCTTTCAATCTGTGAACTATACTCTGCTTGGTGCAATAAACACTTTTAATTTGTGCATCAAAGGACTGCCTTTTATTCCTCTCTCGCACACGGTAAGCCACTATTACAGTGACTACAAGAACAATAATCTAGACGCACTAAACCGGTGACGGCCACGAAGCCGTCGTCCTCGGAAGAGGGAGCAGAGTAGGCAGAGGAAGAGTTGACTGACTCGACGTCGGAGTAAGAAAACGGGGTCGGGCACCTCTTGTCTTGCGACAAGGGCTCCTCAGTGTCCATAGACACTGAGGGGCTAGGAGGGGAGGTCAAGGTCGCGGCCGCGGGGGCCAGGGCATCGCTGAAGTCAGCGATGTAGTCGGTGGATAGCGGCTGGCTAAGAGCCGCAAACCTAGCGCCATATCTGGCAAGGAAATCTGGGTCCTTAAGGAGGACCTCTTTGAAGAACGCCGCTATAAGGGCGTCCTCCATGACGGGGGAGAGGGGGATTACGGGGGCGAAATTTTGGAATCTAATTCCTCCTAATAAAGACCTAACGGCCCTAAACCTAACTCCCCGGGTGGATAGGCTCGGGGATGAGTCGCCCTCCCTGTCGGGTGCAGACAGGGAGGTGTGTACCTAATTGTGAGCCCTAAGCTTGTAACCCTTTGACAGTCTTAATGTGCAAAGGGGCCCTGAACCAGTCTAGCGCGAAGGGTGTAGACACACCCTAAAGACACTAGGTGAGTAGCTGTAAAGGAATTCAGTGCACCAGAGCCGACTAGGAGATACCCCAAGGCCGGTTATCTCTGGGACCCTTCCAATTAACTGCCTCTAGCCCTGAAGGGGTTCGGCGGGTGTATTGGGACAACAACACCCCACTCAGTTTCGTTGGCACCGTGCGGTATCCACCGAGGACCATGAAATAGTGGTTTTAGCCCAGAGGGGGCCTATGAAGCTACTCTGACAATTACTCTTTTTGAGAAACACCTGCCTTGAAAAAGGCAGTTTTTGAGATCAATACGGCCGATTAATAAAATTAATCGACCGTGGATCGGAAGTAGTCGGCGACTACTGGGAGTTACGGCAGCGTAACGAAATCCGGAATTCGACGGGCACAGTGAGCGAGTGCAGCGAGCGGGAGCGGCAGCACGTCCGTTCACGGCGGGTGGCAAGCACGGAATTAGGACGAACGCATTTGGGACGGAGTGTAGTCTACCTAGAGCGAAAGCGGCATGCGAACGCACCTGCTTGATGTGCTCTGAGAACGAGAGATGGTGGTCAAGGGTCACGCCTAGGTATTTGGCTCGCTTCTCCCAAGGGATAGGCTTGCCGAACATGGTGAGCGGTCGGGGGGGGGGGGGGGATGAGGTTTCTACGCTGTTTGATGAAAAGAACAGCCTGACTTTTGTCGGGATTGACTTCAATTCTCCACTTTCTAAACCAAGCGCAAAGCTTGTTGACTTCGGTCTGGAGAGTGCGAGATATATGGTCGTGGACTAACCCGGTGTAGTAGATGGCCGTGTCGTCTGCGAACAGAGCCAACTGCGCCTTTCTACTTTTCGGGATGTCGCTGGTGAAGAGAGTGAAAATGAGACAGAGCCCTGAGGGACGCCTGCACGGATAGGGTGAGGGGAGGATAGCGCTCCTTCGATGCGATAGCGGAAGGTGCGGTTTGACAAGAAGTCTCGTAAGATGAGCACGAGACGATCGGGCACACCGAGTTTGTAGAGCTTATATAATAAGCCGTTGTGCCAAACCTTTTCTAACGCTTTCGCTATGTCGAAGAATACAGCACCGGTCGTAAGACCACGTTGAAAGCCGTAGCTTATGTTTTCAACGATGCGGTGGACCTGTTGGACGCAAGAATGTTGGGATCTAAACCCGAACTGCTGGTCGGGGATGAGGCCCTTTGTTTCCGCAAAATCTCTGAGGCGCTTTAAGATAAGCCTCTCATAGATTTTGCCGAAGACATTGAGCAGACTGATGGGCCGGTAGCTGGTGGGCTCTGTTTTCGGCTTACCGGGCTTCGGTATGCCGATGACGGTGGCCTTCTTCCACTCTTGTGGGAAGATGTTATTGCTCAGGGCTCCATTGAAGATGGTGGCCATGAGCATTATGAGGTGAGTGGGGAACAGTTGGAGCACCCTATTGGTGATTCCGTCTGAGCCGGGGGCTTTGCGAGGTTTTAGACCCTTGATGATATCATGCACTTCTTCTGGAGTGACGGGAGGCAGAGTATAGTCAGGGTCTTCAACGGGCGGGAGGGAGGCTCTACGTTCGACTTCCGCGTCGACCTGGGACAGGTGAGCTTGGTCTACTGGTTGAGAGCTAGGTGAGCATTGAGCCTCAAGACTATCGGCTAGGCATTCCGCCTTGTCGACGTCATCGAAAGCGATGGTCTTGTCGGGGGGCACCAGGGGGGGCATTGAGACGACTTCTTCGGATTTGAGTTTCCTCTGAAGGTCCCAGAACGCTCGGTGAGTGGGCTCTAACTCACTCAGCATCTTGTCCCAGCCGGCGTCACGCAGCTCCGATAGGCGTGTCTTTACAGGCCGCGCAAACTTTTTTTTTTTTTTTTTTTATGTATGGCATCTCGTAGTTGACCTTGAGAGGTCGTGACTACTTAACCGGACTTTTCTGTGGCTGCCTTAAGCGAACTCAAAGCCTCCAGCCAGGGGCGAATTTCTTATAGTACTAAGCGTACGGACCTCGGCTTAGGGCGTCGCTGGGGGGAGGACAGCAAGGTGGGACAGGCTGGATCTGGTTAATATTATTATTATTAATCGGGGAATTTAAAGCTACAGGCTCAGCTGCGGCGCGGGCTGGCACTTCGTCGAGCAAGGGACGGGGGGAACAATTACGTCGGGGTTTACGCGAGGGACCTCGGCGGCGAGGTCGGAACGTAGGTCGGAACGTAGGTCGGTGTGTTTTGTGCACTGTACTCGTTGCCCTATTGCTTTCCTGGAGGAGGGTAATGGGGTCATCGGGGTCGGTGAGAGTATGCCTTGGACGGCGAATAGAGCTAATGGTGGAGGGCCTATAACTGGCGGCCTGCACAACCAGAGGGTTGCGGTGGGTGGCGGCGGAGTCGAAGAAGCGCTTCGTGATGCGCTTCATGAACTGCTTGATGGTGGGGATTTTAAGATCGAGATGGAGGATCTCGTTTCGGACGAACCAGGGGGCTCCCGTTGCCTTTCGGAGGAAACGGTTTTGGAGGGACTGCATCCTGTGGATGTGGTGGGGCCTAGCATGTGCGAAGACTGCACAGGCATACGTCATGATGGGACGGATGCACGCTGTGTAAATACGCAATTTGCCCTTAAGGGACAATTTGCTGCGCGCATTTAGGACGGAGTGTAGTCTATGTATGGCATCTCGTAGTTGACCTTGAGAGGTCGTGACTACTTAACCGGACTTTTCTGTGGCTGCCTTAAGCGAACTCAAAGCCTCCAGCCAGGGGCGAATTTCTTATAGTACTAAGCGTACGGACCTCGGCTTCGGGCGTCGCTGGGGGGAGGACAGCAAGATGGGACAGGCTGGATCTGGTTAAAGCCGCGCACATTGGGATGTCGCTGCGTCCCCGTAAGGGGGCGCGGCTAGCGGATCCGGGGCATCGCCCCCCAGCCGCGGAAGCTATACGTTGGCCCGTAAATACGGGCCCCTCATGGTGTTGGTCACTATGACTCCTAGATGATTGGGCGCGTTTAATAATAACGCGCCCATGTGAGTGATTGCTATTGTGATTACTGTAGGCGCATCACGACGCTAATACTGTTAGCGCCGCTTTCTTCACGACACCACGGTGGTCAACCCCCGCCAGGTGAGACCCCCGGTTACCCGGGGGAGGCCCAGTGAAGGCGACCAGCGACGTAGGTGCCGACTCGACGGTCCTACAGTATAGGTGTATATTTCCCGCCCGCCCCGCTTTCAGATCGAGCCGATTACGGTCCGGGCTAAGGAACTGTCGTGTGTGTGTGAGCGGCATTGTATTGCGTAACACCGCCCAGTGTCTACACATACCGCACAGCCCGCGCTATGCGTATGTGTGTGAGTTAAATGCCTGTTGAGTAGTGAATGTCTGTGCTAATTACGTGACGTGCCTATATTAACTTAGCACACGCCACGCAATAGATGTATTTTATCTGTAGAGTGCTATTGAATCGAGTAAGCCGCGTGTAACCTGGATGCAGCTTACTCGAGGCGTCCAGTCCGGTGCGATGGGGTCAGTCGTCCGCTACCAGGTCGCGGGGTAGGGGTCTCGCGTCGGGGGGGCGCGCGTGCAATGGCGCTATCTGCTTGACGTGAGGCCAAGCAGATGCGTCGGCACGCGCGAACATTCCCTTCGCGAGGCGCCTCACAAACTCGTCCAGGCTCTCAATCCCGAGGTCCCTTTGGATTATATCGTTCCTCACGAAACGAGGGGCGTCCACTATGGTCCGCAGCGCCAGGTTTTGTTGCGCGCGGAGCAGCTTTCGGTTCGTCTCGCTCGTGAGGGCGAACCATGCAGGGGCGGCGTACGTCAAAATGGGGCGTACGTACAGCTTGTACACGCCCATTTTGACGCGCACCGGGATTCGGGACGAGAGCACCGGTCTAAGGAGGTTGCGGGCGACCCTACCTCGTGCGGCGACCTCGCGGACGTGCGTCCCCATCGTGAGCCGACGGTCGATAGTGATACTTGACCCGGGGCGACCATACGACGTCGGCTCCTTGTAGTTTCAAGGGTGGTGGGAGGGGCGCGGAACCGGTGACCAGCGCCTGCGTCTTACCCACGTTAACCGAGAGCCGCCACTTCGACAGCCACTCAGGGAGCATGTCGAGGGCACGCTGCATCTTGACCGCCGCGTACTTTGCATTTAGCGAGGTGGTAATGTACGCGGCGTCGTCAGCATACAGCGCGAGCGTCGCATCTGGAGTGGTGGGGATGTCGTCGGTGTAACGTGTGTAACACGCCGGCGATACGCAGCTGCCCTGCGGCACACCGGCCAGCACCGGTCGGGCGCTAGATAGCGCTCCGTCGACCACCACCCTGAAAGTCCTGTGGGATAGAAAAGTAGTGACCACCCTTACGATGCGACGGGGCGCATCTGACGTGGCCAGCTTGTATATCAGGCCGTCATGCCACACACGGTCACACAGGTTGGTGGTCCGACTGTAACTCGTCGTCTATAACTTGCTGCGTGGTCTGGCAATGTAGCCCTCGGTGGACTACGATGTCCAGTACGTCCGGCATGTGCATTACGGCACCTGGATAGTGGGTCGGCGTCTCTGGTCCGGACACCGTATAGCCGAAGGCTTCCGCGTCCGCGAAGAGTCGTCTCCCCTCGGTATTCGTAAGATAGGAATTCCACGCTGGGTGTTTACAATTTAAATCACCGGCGAGGAGGGTGGCGTGCGATGTCTGGGTTTACAAGGCCCGCAGCTCTGTATGGTCCAAGCGGGCCGCGGGCGGCTTGTAACACGCGTAGATGTTGATGTCCTCGCCGGCTACATGTAGCTGGACACCCAGCGCGTAGAAGCTTCTGAGTGACGGCAAGGGGATTTCCTGATGGACGACCCTTCGCTTCACTAGTACCGCCAGACCACGGTACCTCGAGTGTTGTGCCGACCGTTCATCCTTTCTATAAGCGAGGTATCCCGGGAACCTAATCCTATCTTCGGGTCCCAGTAGCGTCTCGCTTATGAGCGCCACGTCGATGTTTTGTTCCCTCAGGAGGTGGCGGAGGGGGGCGACCTTATCCCGGAGGCCGCGGGCATTCCAGTGTAATATCCTCAATGACTCAGCCATGGTACAGCGTCAATAAGGTGGCTAAGCCATCGAGGATAACTGTCTCCACATCCTGACCCTGCCTGATGGCCTTAATTAAGTCCATCAACAGTTTAATAGCGCAGGCTGTGAATTCCTTCTTGGTGGTAGTAGTGGCGTGTGCGCCGGTAGCGCCGCCACTCGTTTCTTTGGGGAACCTTTTTTTTAGTTCTCCAGTTTGCCGCTGCGTCGTGCCGGCGCTACTGTCGGTAGCGCTAGCGGCGCTCGGCTTCTTGTGTGACTTATTACGTGGTTCCCCAACTTCCCGCGGCGCTATGCCGGCGCCAGCGGTCTGTTGTGTTTCCACAGCCTGCGCCTCATTTGAGGCAGGGTCGGCCCTCGGGATTTTTTCCTGGGTCGAAGCGGGTTGAGGCTTCTTTCCTCTTCCTTTACCCCCGCGTCTGTTTTTCCTCCGCCCTGAGGAGGTGGCTTGGCTTCTACTTGTAGGCTCGTTGGCCGCCGCCATTAGCGTCGTGCCTTGAGCCTCAGTTGGCCGCTCTTGCGCTTTCTCTGTGGCCGCTTGTGGCCGGCGTCTGGCCGTAATGGCGGCGGACCCCGCTCGCCTGTTCTTTAATTCCTCCTGAAATACGGGGCACTTAATGTTGCACGCGGGGTGCGGGCCACCACAGTTGACACATGTGGCCGGCTCCTCCCGCGGGCGTGGGCAGTCTCTGGCCGCGTGCTCGCCTCCGCATCTCACACAAACGAGCGGGCGGTGACACTGGTGCGAGCTGTGTCTAAACCGGTGGCCGGTGGCACTGGGCGGGCCCACGTTTGCCACGCCAAGCCTCTATCTTGACACCACGCATGTACTATCGGCCAATCTTCCGCATGCTCACCTCTAAGGCGATAATCGTATAGCACGGCTCACGACTCGATCGCCCGATGCAAGCGTTTTGGCCAATGGGATGCATGAAGCGTATTTTAGCCGTGTTTGTATTAATGTAATTATGTATAGTGTGTGTGACAGTCACACTAGGCGCGTGCTATGCTCACTTGTTTGTAAGACATTTTTTTAATGGGCACGGCCAGCGAGAGCGCTTTATGAATTGTTATTGTTGACAAGAAGTAATTTCGTACTAATATCTTCCGTTTGGTTTAGAAAATGTATTATTGGTATTGCTATACGCGTACCCTAAAAAATCTTTATTTAGCATTTTTGTTTACCACTTTGCCAAATTACAGCTTTCTAGTAAGAGTCTGTGAGCTAAGCCGGGGACAGACAGACAGACAGACGGTCATGGCGAAACTATAAGAGTTCCTTGTTGACTACGGAACCCTAAAACGAAGCAAGTTACGTAGTTTTGTTAGAAATTGTCATTTGCTATCTCTTTCTTTAATTGCTGTTTTGATTAAAATAGCAAAATTACTTACAGTAGTATTTGAACCATTACTTGGCGCAGTTTATACAATGTTATCAGATTTTTTTATTATTGCTGTCGCAACTTTTGCAACTGCAATAAAAATAAGTTCATTATCTAAGCACCATTGTTATTCAGTGAGAACGTCAGAACATCTGGTTAAACAATAGATCGGCTTTATAGAACGGCCATAAAATACGGTCGCAAAAAATTACGAAATATTTCTTCAACACACTTGCTTGTAAAGTGACTCAGAAATTCAGCTTATTATATAGAAATATTTTTACTTTACATTTCTTTTTTCAATATACGCAGTTTTTGTCCAAAAACAATGAATATTTTTGAGAAAAAAAAATTCGTTACATCAGATAAATCAATCATCAAAATTATCATCATTTCATAAAATTATATATTTTTCACTATATATTAACCTTAATTTGCTTATTCAAAACATTATTTTGTTTATTATATTTTTTATATAGGCTGTTTAGCGGTTTTTCCAGCGCCTTTATTTACACCTGCGGCGCGCGGGATAAACAAAACAAGCGCGGTATTTTCCAGAAATACTTGTTAACGTTTTCATTGTGTGGTTAATTATTATCAAAAATGTTGACTTCAATTAGGAAAGAAGAGCGAAGAGCAACGCGTAGATTTAACCCCCCGGAAATACTAATCTAGGCACGAAACGCTAGTGACAGCCTGTTGCCTGCAAAATCTAGAGAGAAATACCTAGCGGCGTACGAAACTAATAACAATACCAGTCTCTTTTTTTTCTCTCAAGTTGAAAACCGTCGTATGAAACGCGCACACACTCGACTCCCTTATCGCGCTCGCTCGCCCTCGGCTCGCGCGAATAATACCGGCTCGAGTGCAGTGAGTAACCAACATACCACACATATTTATATTTTTTGTTACACGCCCTATACTCACACAAATTCATATTGTCTCTAATTGGACGAAACCAGGACACGCCGCTGTCCTTTTCCAGGCCAGTCAGATAGCGCTGTACCAGCCTGTACTCGTCCTCTGTGTCGGGGGTGAATCTCACTCCACTCCCGTAGGGACGAGCGTTTGGGGGCCGGCCCAGCTTCGCGCTGATGGCCCGGAAATGCGTGGCCCAGTTCGGCAGCTTTTCGACTACCAACGGGGGGTACCGCAGTTTCTTTTCCTTCTTTCCCTGCTTTTGTTTGGGCTGCGTTGTCGTCGCGGCGCCTGAAACGGTAGCAGGGAGGGTGGTTGCATCCAAGGGGGCAGGGGGGGGGGGGGCACGTGGTACTTACCCCTGCGGCTGATATTGCCGGTGTTGGTGGCGTCGGTGTTCGGCGTACCGCATCGGAGAAGGTAGGCGACGCTTGCGCACCCTGACCCCGCGGCGCGCTATCGCGCTGTGGTCGCGGCGGGTCGAGGCAGTAGCGCTTCGCCTCCTCCGACGCGGCTTCACCGGAGCTCCTCCTTCGTCGCTGGGGTCTGGCCACGAGTTGGAATTCGTAGTCGAACCCCAGCGACGGTGTTGGTGACGTCAGCCCTCTGGTCGCGACGTCGGCGGCGCCCGCAGCTCCTCCCACGGTGGGCCGCTGTCCGGATCGCGGGGTCGTGTCCGGGGACACGTCCTCGCGACCAGATGCGGCCGAGTCCATGGAAGCTAGCGACATGCTCGATCCCACACGTGACGAGCATGTCGACAGCACTGCGGGCGAGTCGCAGGCCGCGCTGCGTGGGGGCGCCGGTGAATATGGCACCCTTGTGGTCGGTGGTGCTGGCCTAGAATATGGGCCGGCACTCGCTGGCTGCTCGCGCTCGATCGCCGCCGGTCCCGCCAGCATGCGGCGGGAGCCGGCTGCGGCAGCGCGCTGAGCTGGCACAGCTTGGGTAGGCGGCGTCTGCTGCGTTGCGCCGGATGGCGCGGGCGGCGACGCGAATCGCGGCGGTGGTACCGCGGTACGGGCGGGTGGTGCGCGCGAGCGTGCGGATGGCAAAGGGGCGCGCGCGGGAGGCGCGGGATGCGCGTGCAGCATGGGTGCGGTGGGTGCAGCGCGAGTTACCGCGGGCGCCCGCGCGGGTGGCGCGGTGGCGCGCGCTTGCGGCGCGCGGCTTGAGTGGTGCGCGGCAGGCCCCGGGGCCTGTATGGATACCGGGCGGAACGCGGCGGGGCGGATAGGCACCTCGTGCTGTCGGCTCGACGACGGCGTTGGCGCAACGCGCGCAGGCGCCGATGACGTCGGTGGGCCGGTAGCTACCGAGGCACTGGTTCCCCCCCCTCTTCTTCCTTCTCCCCCTCTGGCTGTTGTTGTCCTTGGTCCGGCTGGCGGCGCACCGGACGACGCGTCGCCGATGTTCGGCAGCAACGTCGCCCGGTCCAGCGCCGGACGGTCCTCCGGGGAACCGGCATCGCTGCCCAGCGAGCCGCGCTTGCCGGGTTTCGGCATCGTAGGGGCGTGGCCTCCGCGACCGCTGGTGTAGAACACCGGGCGGCATGGTGGGCTCCCCCTGTGTCCGCACAGGTACTATAGAGCGGCCTGTACACACACAGGGAAAACTAATTAAATGCTGTCCGCGCGGATTAAAAAAAAAGATACTCTTTGGAATGTCCTCTGGTGTAGCCACGAGCCAATCCAGCCGCGCACACGCCGGTGGTCGTGTTTTATAGGCGCCGGCCGGCAGAGCTCGGTGGCGCATGGTGGAGCGGCCGCTTGCAGGGAGGCCACGCCCAGTATGACGTGTAGGTGGTGCCACGGCCCGAGCGCTCTGGTGTTGTTGTGTTTTTTTTTTGTTACAATATATTATTTTTTTATTAGAATTAACAAAATTAGGTATACTTTGGTATACTTTGGCAGACATAGAAAGTACCTGTATCTTACAAAAAAGTGGATGAATGAAATGAAGGTTAATCCTTAAAAATACATTTGATCTTCATCATACATTGTCACGAATTTGTAGTATTTAAATAACTTTAACAATTGAAAGATAAGGCACTACGTCTTTGTCTCTGCGCTTTGGTACAGTAAATGTGGGAGTTTTGTCTGTGTAATTAGTTCTGTAAAAAATTATGGAGTACATTCTTGACTCAATATCAATATGTTCTACTACACCAATAAAATACTTCCAATTTTTTTAAAGAAAATATCGAACCAAGAATGTATCGTTAATTTTGATGTCAATATTTTCGATTTGATTGTCATCTTTCACTTCGTAATTCTTTTCACTTTTATTCTCATCCTGATCTGTCATAACATCATTATCATTATCATTATTATCATTTAAATTATTTTCAATATTTGTACGCTAGAAACAGCAGAATATTATGGACATCATATTATAATTTGTAACACCTTGTAAAACAATATTCTGACAAATAAATTATTATTATTATTTTCTTTTATTTCATTATTTACACAATATAATTATATTTTTAAATATTAGAATATACAAAAATATATAAAAACATTTAAAAATATAAAAATGGTGGCGCACCGGTATCGGGAACAGGGTCCAAGCTACCGGCGGTCAGGGCCCCAGAGAGAGGAACCTCCTAACAATGCGGGCCGTGTCCAGAAGTACCGTTTTCTGAATCAAGCCCTTAATCCAGCCGTCCAACGTGAGCCTCCTTAGGTGTTGGTCGAGGCTCTTGGCAATTAAGCCATTGGCTGATACGACTATCGGCACAATGATTGCTGAATCCACATCCCACATGTCGACAACCTCGCGAGCCAAGTCAAGATTCATGATCTGTGTATCTTTCTCGGCTTTCACGAGATTCCCGTCATGAGGGACTGTTATGTCAACAATCATTGCGCGCCGCTCTGTTCGATCCACCACCACTATGTCAGGCTTATTGGCAACAATAGTCCTGTCAGTGATGATGGATCGATCCCAGTACAAAGTGATATTTCCATTGTCGAGAACTGGGTCGGGCACATACCTGTAGTACGGCACTTCAGATTCTACAAGGCTGTATTTAAGAGGAAGTTGCTGATGGATAATCCTGGCTACAAGGTTGTGTCTATGCAAATACTCTTCGTTAGCTAGACGGGAACACCCGGAGATAATGTGTCGGATTGATTCTCCCGGACGGTGACATGCCCGACACATGTCAACCGTGCCGTCCTTCACAATAAATCTCCGGTAATTCTTCGTCATGATAACTTCGTCCATAATTGCACAAACAAAACCTTCGGTTTCCCCAAAGAGGTCACCGAAACGAAGCCAGGCTACGGACGCTTGGAAATCTACATCGGGTTCATGTAGGGCCCGGAAAAAGCGTCCGTGAAGTTCCTTACTCTGCCATACCTCCCTGCGATCGTTAGTGTCAAGCACTACAAGCTTGCGCCAGTTCTCTTTAGCCAAGGAAAGTGGGGTGAGGCCCTTGTCCACCGCGACCACATCTCGATGCATCCCCACGTCGGCTTCTAGGAAATATTCCCTGAGACTGCATACCTCGCGATTGTGGAGAATCTTAGCGTTTAAAAAGCCTCGACCTCCACACTTTCGCGGGATATACAGTCTCATTACCGATGACCGTGGGTGATGCATTCGATATGCAGTCAACAGCGTACGGACCCTCCTATCCAAGGCGTCGAGTTCGGTTTGAGTCCATTTGAGTATGCCAAAAGAGTACATCAAAACGGGCATGACCCAACCGTTGAAGGCGCGCACCTTGTTTCCGCCTGATAGTCTTTTAAGACTATTAAATACTTTCTTTAGGCGGTCAAAAAAGCGCTGCTTCAACGATTGCTTCATGTCAGTAACATTGATGCCCAACGCTTCCGACATACCCAAATACTTGTAGGTTTCGGATGCGGAGAGGGCTCTAAGGTTTATGGAATCCGAGAGTTGGGTTCCCACGGATTCCACAATCTCCCCTCGCTTTACATGCATGACCGCACATTTATCCACTCCAAATTCCATCCTGATGGCACTACTGAAAGTTTCAGTTATTTTCAGTAGCTCCATCAGTTGCAAATTATTGGAGGCAAAGAGTTTTAGGTCATCCATGTAGAGGAGGTGAGATATTACCTGACCACCTCTCCTCAACCGATAGCCTAGATCTGAATCCTCCAGCAGCGTGCTTAGAGGATTCAAGGCTAAGCAGAACCAAAGCGGACTCAAACTATCGCCCTGAAATATGCCCCGCTCGATCCTTATCGGTTCGCTATTCCTCTGGATATTTCGACATCCTGGATAGCAAAGGACCGTCCTCCATTGCCCCATACACGACATCAAGAAGGTGCGCAGAGTTGCATCTACTTTATACAACTCCAGCACCCTCATGAGCCATGTATGTGGCACCGAGTCATAGGCCTTCTTATAATCTATCCAACATGTCGACAGATCCTTTCGGGAACGACGAACCTGTTGGCTAATGGTCATATCAATGAGGAGTAACTCCTTAGTACCGTGGGACCCGTTCCTACATCCATTTTGAGAGGCAGACATGATGGAATTGGTGTCTATATGTTTGTTAATTTTAGCTCTCAAAATGTATGTAAGAACTTTATATACCGTCGGTAAACACGTGATCGGTCTAAAATTTTGGGGTTCCGCGGTGCTACCTGATTTATGGAGCAGGTGGGTAACGTCTATAGTTAGGAATTGGGGCAGCGAACCAGATTCCAAAGCAGACTGGTACTGAGCCGCCAAGCGAGCGTGCGACCCTAAAAACCATTTCAGCCAGAAATTGTGCAGCCCGTCCGGCCCTGGGGACTTCCAGTTAGGTAACGGACGGACTGCACGAGCTACATCTTGGGGGCAGATGGTAATAGCCCCCATTTCTGGTAATGGATCGCAGGCTCGCTCGACCTTTCGAGCCCAATCACCTTCGGTGTGACTGACAGGCACTGACCAGATACTGCGCCAACACGAACACATGACATCGTCATCTGGCAGGCGCGTGTCAGTCACACCTTGGTCTCGCTGCTCCCAACCCCTATAAACCCACCTTTCATCGCTCTGGAAGGTGCGATTCTGAGTGTATCGGTCAACTCGCCGCTTATACCTACGAATACGGTTCGCCCATGCATACACTTTCTGCTTCAGGAAGTCGATGCGCTCTGTGACACGGGACATATAGTCCTGAGGGCTGATATCAGTCCCTGAGAACGCCCGCCTCACAAAGCGCATCACTCTAGGGCGAGTATTGCCCTCCCTGAAGCAGATTAGTTTGCCGATGAGCGCTCTGGCCCCACCAATACGGCGTTCAATTCTGCACTGCCAAATTGGTACGGTTGGTTTCGGTCGTGTAGCTCTAGAAGCATTAGGAAATATTACGTGAGCTACACGACATACCGCTACAGCTGCGCAGTACAGAATCGAATGAGTATCAGTGAGGTCTTCGCAATCATCAAAATAGTTTGACAACTGCGAATCCAGAACTGCCACTAGCGCCCTATTTTTCTTATGCATGGGCAAACGAGGTAAGCGTGGCCTTACTTCGGGCGACATGAACCGATATTCTCGAATCGCATCATCCAAAGCACTCCTCAATTCCACATTGCACTGGGTACTTACGTTTGTAGCCCTGTCATCACTCCCCTCGTCAGCTTGTTGTGTGTCTAACTGAGGTAAAACTACAACAGTCTGCGACGGGGGGGCGACGACATGGCTACTCTGTATTCGCAGGCGCTCAAGTACAGTGTCATCCAACATATGATTACGCTGGATAACCCGCACCTGATCCGACAGTCGTTGTGCCGAAACGTTGACAGCTGGCTCAAGTACCTGAAAAAGAGAGAGCATCCGAACACGGTACGCGGTCAGATTGTTTTCCCCCTCTGTAGCCCCATAGTATGAGCGCATGACGTTCTCATTCATAGATCGTGTCCATCTCATGCGCTGCACACTTCCGCCGGGAGCTGGGACCCTATCAGAGGCCGGTGGGCCTCGAGGTCCTAAACCGTCCGGCGGCCGGCGTCCTCCCCGTCGACGAACAGGTGGTGGCGTCGTGGCCGGAGAGAAATACTCGTCGCTCGAGCTCGACGCAACTACCGCGGCCGGTGTCGTCACAGCACTCACAGTGGTGCTGGGTACCGGCGGCGGCGAGGCGGAGCTGAGCGAAGAGTCCGGAGGTGGTAGGCGTGCTCTACGTGCAGCAGCAGCTCTTATTATTATTAACAAAGTTCTCATCAGTATCTTTCATGTAGTCAATCTCACTTGGTTCCTAATTTAAATATGTTGTTTTCGGTTTTCTCTCATTGTTACAGATTTCTTTGGTTTGTAATTCTTTTTCTTTATTATGTTCAATATAGTTTGTTATTGTTAACTCTACTTCAGTCTCAGGTTTTAATTCAGTCTTATTTCGTTTTTTATCAGTCGTATTCTTATTTATAATAATACTTTCATAGTTTTCTTTTTCTACATATACATTCTAAATCTTTGATTATGTTTTTTGCTTTCAAGTGTCTTTATTAATTCCAACTTAATATTGTTTTCGATGTTAACATTTTCGTCGACTTTCATTTGATTCTCTTCGTATTCACGTATATTTCTGGTATCTGTGTTGTTATAAACTTGTGCCTCAGTGGTAATTTGAGTTCTTTCCAAATCTTGATCCAAACTGGAATTATCACTGTCTAAGTCCAGTGATAGTTCAGAATCATCATAAACACTGAAATTACTTTCTGTAGACGTAGAATCGCTAAATGTTAATAGATTCGTTGATGCACGTTTGGAAGTCTTGTTTTTTAGGTCACTGTTTTTTTTTAACTTTCTGAGCTGATTTCTTAGATATTTTATTAATTTTATGGCTGGTAAAAATATTAAAATTGGTATCGATAGGCTTCAATGCGGAAGGTAACATTTTTGAACCCAGGAAGATGCGATTTTCAGGCGTCAACTTTACTGAAGACAGTATAGTAACCTTTTCATAGCTGTCTGTCAGATTGTTAGTGATGTCTGTATATTGTATCCCTTGATCATTATTAATATTGTCTGTCGATTCATCTATTGCGTTTGTTTGATGCATTGCACTTTCCGATGGTAACAGTTCATGATATCCAGTATCGCCTTCTGCAACTGCAACTTCCCTTTTCTTCACATATGCAACTCAATGTCCTATAACAAATCTTTTGTTTGTCTTGAAGAGTGTAAATTATTTGGTGTAACTTCATTGTCCCCTTAACTGGTATCACATTTTGAGGAATCATTTGGCACATATCTTGAACATCTTTTGCTGTTATCATGTACAGTTTAACATTAATATTTTTTTGCAAATAGGTGAATGCATCTTCAGCACTGGTAATATCCTGTCCGTGGGCTACGTAGTAAACAAGTTTTCTTTTAATGGCTCCCCCGACACCGTCAGCAGCACCTTCCCCATGTGAGGCTTCAAAGTAATTCCACGTGCCTACTTCAAACCCGTAGTCGGAAAGTCTTTTTGTAAATAAATAAAAATTGTTTTTTTGGCGATACTGCGTTGTCGGCCCGTCACTAAATATATGATTTTTTTAACAAAAGGTGTACTGGCAATGATATCTCTAAGAATCACCAATTAATGACCATGCTCATTAATTGGTGAAATAGAGCAGATAGCCTTCGGCCTTTTATTTTTTTGGTATAATACAGATGTATGTAAAGTTATTTAGTTTGTTTGAAAATGCACAGCTTGGATTTCTTCAGAAAGTTTACAAGTATAATTTTCGGAAAAGTCACATACTCTAGCAACTGAATCATCGTCCAGATTTTCAATATATTTTCTGTAAGCCTTGTACTGGTAAATCTTATTAAAGTAGTGAATTTTAAATGTTATCAAATCTTTTATAAATTTTTTAGTCAGTTCAGTGACAGTCCCAGTAACTATTTCTTTTAAGTATCTTCTTACTGTTTTCACCTCTGCTTTCCCCTTGGTAATTTTGGTGTATTGGTGATTTTTTAACCTCCACTCCAACCATTGCACTGGAGTCTCTTTGTTAGTGCTTGAATTCACATCAACGTGATCACTAAACAAATTGATGCAATTACTACATTTAGAATACATGCAGTCATAACATTCTGCACATGGAATATGTTTCATAAAATCATCCATATTTGAAGTTTGAATCACTCCTAGCTTTTTTAGAACTATTGCTTTAAAAGAAATGTTCGAGTGTTTGATACACCCACATGTGTTTCTATCTTGTAGTCTAGGTGGTACCACATAAAATGGTCGATGACGTGTAAAACTTACATAGGATGCTCTGCCTCCCTCAGACCTGTATTTTGCATGAAGCTTTTGCATGACATCCATTAGATATCGGTTTTGCAATTTCTGTTTATTTCTTGTTTTAAATTCTTGCTTACCCGCACTTGCTCGGCTCACATCATCTCTGTTAAAAAAAGTCTGTATATCTTTTACGTGTTGCTTTATTCCTACATTTCTACTTTTAAAAATCCTTGATCTTCCTTTAAGTCCAAGAGTGCTTGACATTTTTGTTTTCATTTTATATTTTCTTGCGGTCTCATTTAGTGCAATACTTTTCCAAACAGTTTTCTTTCCATGGGTATCAGCATTATTATATGACTCTTTTAAAGAATCTGTCAGAATGTTCAGTAAAAAAATCTTCTTTTTAACTTTCTCTTTTTCCTCTTGACTTATTGACGGCAGTTCTTCTAGAAATTGATTAGTCTTTGTGACTGGAGTAGTATCAGTGACCTCTGCTTGATTAATTACCGAATCTTCAAATGGGTGTTCATTCTCAAGTATTTGCTCGGGCTGGGGGTTGTTGATTCTTAAATTATGTAGTCTCCGATTTGCTGCTGTTAATTTGTTGGTAAGATTTTTTATTTGAGCTTTGTAACGATACAATTGTCTCGTCATGTTTCTATTTTTTTTCTTCAGTGTTTCGTTTTCTAATTTAATTGCTGTTATAAAATTTATTTTGGCTTTTTTCTGAGTACTATCACTATTTGGAGGGACAGGCGTATAAAATAGCCGTGTATCCTTGCGGGTCGAGGATTCCAAAGTCTATAGTTTGGATTTAATCGGACGCGGGTTATTATTTTTAATTTTGAAAACGTAGCACAGTATATCCCCAAGGATTACGGGATAACGTAATAAAGTTTTGCGGTTTTGCGGGCGCGATGAACTGAGATTGAAAAAACGTGGTTTGCGGTGAGACGAAATGCTTCCGTTCGGCGCCGGTGCACTATGACGTCTGACAGCCATCATTAGCTGTCACTAGCCGCAGGATTCTCTAAATCCCGCGACACACAATATCCGCGGCTGCAATATAAGCCTAAGACAGACTACAGACACCTTATAAACCGTCCACAATCAAAAAATGTAAGGGGCAATAACTTGCCACACCACTATTTCTTTGATCTAAATTAACCTGGGGACCAGGTTTATTTTTCTTTAGGCTTCTTCTATTGTTTGCTTCTTTCCATTTTTGACGCTGTACATTCTATTTTTCTTCTGTCATTTCTGCTATCTTTTTGCATTTTTCTTTGTAACAAAATGTAAAGAAAAATGTAAAAAAGATAGCAGAAATGTGTCTAGATGTTTAATCCTAAATTCTTTGTGTTTTTCCGGTTTTTCAACTTTCAATCGCTCCCTGTATCGCTTCTGCCTTTCAGCATTTGACATCGGCATATCTGAAAAACAAAAAAAAAAATAGCTTCTGATAATCATCTCATTACAAATCACTTTTCAGATACAGAGCAGATAAAAACTCTATTACAAATACAGGCTGCCAATTAAGTTACCTGCGTCTGTCAAGAGGGTTATTCTACCCGTCATACTGGATAACATAACTGTTTTGTGAAAAATATAACTTTTCATACATGCCTAAATGTGTTCAGTCTACTTTTGTGGAAGATGCATTAATTTATACAAATTCGATTATATGTTTCCTATGATAAGTTATTCAGTACGACAAGTAGATTCATCCCTATAACGGGTGCAGGTGACTAAACCAGCAGCCTGTTTAAGTATCCATAATTTGGTATAAATTAGTAAAAACGGCTGTTAATTCATATTTATTTATTTTCTCATTATGTAACTGAATATTTACTCATCTCTATTTACGACGAATAACAAACGCATTTTATATGTTTTATTGATCAGATAACAATTCGCCTCTTTTTTTTTGTAAAGTTGGTTAAAATATTCATGTACATGCAGCTTTATGCTCAACATTTTCGTTACGTAACATTTTAGTTACTAAATGCAACTAAAATGTAAGAAAACCTTTTCGTTACATAACGAAATGTCACTAAAATGTAAGCCCAAAATAACCTCAAAAGTAAATTGACTCCAAAAAACAATGTTTAACGTTCAGCAGGAGAACTAAGTAACTAGATAACATTCTACTAATTAACATATCAAAACCACAGACGTGACAAAAAAAAAAAAAAAAAAGACGTGTATCTAAATTACTTACCAAAATTGCGCGTTGTAAATATATGATAACGAAAATGTTTCTTCGGAGCTCCGTTCACGACTTTCACAACAAAATGGTTGATCGTTGCGTTTGACAGTTTCCTAACAGCCGATCAGGTTCAGGCTAGTGTTGCCAATATTAAAATTTATGACTGCGTTCAGAAATACCAAGAAACCAGTGTAAAAATTGTTAACGAAACTGCTTGTAACGAACATGTAAAATATTGAGACACTGTATGTAATCAAACTATTTTTCTGAATTGTATTATTAGGAAAAACCCAAATAAACAGAGATTTAAATACTAGAGGATACCTTTAACACATTAAAAACAAATCTCGTATAATAAATCGAAGTTTAAAGCCATTTATACGAATCCAAATATTTTAAAGCTGATAGTGACACTACGTTTTTTGTATAGAAAAAATATTTTGAGTGGTATTATTTTAATATTTTTGTAAACAGTACTTAAAATAATTAGTCATGAGACTATTTACGAATGAATATAATATATTTCTGTCAAATACAACGCGGCGATTAAAAAGTCCAAGATATATTTACTGACTTTTTTCGAGTCCAAATTAACGACATCATTTTAATTCACAAATGTACACTTTTTCTGAAAAATACTCAGTCCTCACATTCCTAATAATTAAAATAATTTAATATAATACTATACAAAGTAAATATTCATGTCATTGTTTATATAGAATATTATATAGAATAAGAAAATATAAATAGCTAGCAAAATAAAAAGAGTAAAAAAACAACATTCACTGTAAGTTTATTGGAGCAGCTCAATCCCAAGCCTTTTTGTCCTCAATATAAGCTTTAACAGTATAAAAGGCTTTCAGGCACAGTTTCTGTTTTATAAAACATTTGAATTTATTAAGGCTTAGTTCTTGAATGTGGCTAGGAAGTTTATTATAAAAACGTATACATTGGCATCTAAACGAGCTGCCTATTTTTTTGAGCCTGGTTGTAGGAACAACAAATTTGTGTTTGTTCCTAGTATTTACATTATGGATATCACTGTATTTTTTTTTAAACAAAATAATATTTTTATGTGCGTACAAAAGATTTTCATAAATATACTGAGAAGCTAGTCATTATATTAATCTCTTTAAATTTGTCTCTGAGGGAGTATCTGGGACTTAATTTATAAATTGAACGGATTGCACTTTTTTGTAAAACAAAAATTGTCTGAATATCGGCGGCATTACCCCATAACAGAATACCGTACGACATTACGCTATGAAAATAACTAAAGTATACTAAACGGGCTGTGTCTAAATACGTTAAATCACGAATTTTTCTCACGGCGTATGCTGCAGAGCTAAGCTTTTTTGACAATTTATCTATATGGGGGCCCCATTGAAGCTTGGCATCCAAAGTTATGCCTAAGAACTCAGTGGTATCTTCGGGGTTCAACTCTTCACCCTTTATGAGAACACTAGTTTTTACTTGTCTAACATGAGTTATTGTAAACTTAATACAATTGGTTTTTTTCTCGTTAAGAAGTAGGTTATAAACGTTAAACCAGTAAACTACTTTTTTTAAGGGCACTATTTACATTGTCAGTAACCAACTGCTGACGTTTGAGTTTAAATAAAAGTGAAGTGTCGTCTGCAAACAGCACTATATCATGATTATCCTTTATGTGGCAAGGCAAGTCATTTATATAAATAAGAAACAAAAATGGGCCGAGAATTGAGTCCTGGGAGACCCCCATTCTTTCTACAGATCCGGGTGATATTTTTCCGTTAACATCATCTCTCTGAATCCTATCACTCAAATATGAAGTAAGAAGATCCAGAGAGGCGTTTCGGATTCCGTCTGGATTCTAAGAGAAGAGTCTTTATGAGAGATACGCTCCTTAAACACCATTTTAAAAATAATGTGGAGTTATAAATTTAGATAACTCTAAAAATCCTGGTTCTCATTGGGTAGCCTATGCAAAATACAACGATTATATTGAGTATTTTGATAGTAATCTTAAGACTCCAAAGGAATTCATAAAATATTTGGGATCCAAAATTCACTATAATAATTATGATAATATTCAGCGTGATCACCCTTTTAATTGTGGACATCTTTGTTTAAACTTTTTTAAAGAATTTTTGGTGTAGCGAAAGAATAAAATAAGCAGGATCTTCCGAAAGAGGCCAGTATAGAAGCATGTCTACTACGGTTACCATCTCTGGATATAAATCGGAATTGATTTCATACTTTCAACCACCACTGCATTTGTCAGATCAATACGAGTGCGGTTTGATATACTTTTCAGTATTAAAATCAGGACCAAATATTCCCATCATTAACAGAGGTCTGTCTGTAATCAGAATCGAATGTGATCTTGTTCACGGTTCGTATTGCAACGGATTATCAACTCATTTTATTCATGAATTTGTGTCTAACACTACTCCAGGTCATCAGTGTATGGAAATACCACAAAATGTTATTTACTTTTCAGTAAACAAAAATACAATTCCATCGATAAAATCAGATAAAATTGTGATGTTTTTCAGAACATATTGTGACAGAATTAAACCAACCAAATCAAATACGAGTATAACTAATCACTACCACATATAAATTGGTTCTTCATCTTAAAAAAATAGTAACCATTTTGTTGAAAATTATATATTTTTATAAAGTAATAACGATTTTCTGTTCCCATTTTTCAAATAATTAACAATACCGGGTTGAGTTTAGGTATATTTTTTATTTTATTATCAACATATTTTAAGGTTTCTAAAAATACTAGAAGTAGGCAGACATATTCAATTCCAATAACTAGTAAATAAAAATATCAAAATGTCATACATAGTTGCAGAAAAAGTTAAAAACTGAACTTATTTTGTCACATATTTTGCTATTACGGATGAATCTTAAGGCGACATTAGGTGACGGCGACCTTGTGCGAATGAGAGGAGCCATGCGTCACCCCCCGCGACCCCGCAACTGCACAGTTGCGGGGTCGGGCGGAGTTGGGTGACGCATGGCACGTAATGGCACGTAATTTCGGTTGTCTGTAAAAGATCGCTTTTAGCGATAAGACCGCCCATTGTGTCACCCCTTGTAAAATTTCAACATTTGTATCTGTAATTTTTATGGTGTACATAATAAAGAGTATTCTATTCTATTCTATTCTATTCTATTCTATTCAATTTCGTAGGGTAACCATACGTTACGATACTATACGTTACGTTTCAGATGGTCAGGACTATCCTGTCTGATTATAGAGGGTAGGTAGGTGGGGTAGGTAGGTGGGGTAGGTAGGTGGGGTAGGTAGGTAGGGTAGGTAGGTAGGGTGGGTAGGTAGGTAGGGTAGGTAGGGTAGGTAGGTAGGGTAGGTAGGTAGGGTAGGTAGGTATGGTAGGTAGGTAGAGTATAGGTAGGTAGGGTAGGTAGGTAGGGTAGGTAGGTAGGGTAGGTAGGTAGAGTAGGTAGGTAGGGTAGGTAGGTAGGGTAGGTAGGTAGGTAGGGTAGGTAGGTAGGGTAGGTAGGTAGGTAGGGTGTAGGTAGGTAGGGTAGGTAGGTAGGGTTGGTAGGTAGGGTGTAGGTAGGTAGGGTAGGTAGGTAGTATCAAAATCAAGTCATTTATTCAAATTAGGCTGAGAATCAGAACTTTTCGAACGTAAACATTACATAAGACAGTCTGTCAAACGCTTTAGCTGGCAAGAAGAAGTGGCGCAACAAAATCCCCAGCAGCACAGCTGTCTGTTCAAAAAAAAATGTATACAATAGTATGCAAAAATAATTTAGCAGTCACCGAAGTACACCTTCAGTTCATTCCATCAAGTCCGGAGGTAATGTCTCATCATTACTATCAAAACGAGCCCAAACTCGGCACACCTAGATCTACTGGTCGACCAGTTCCAGTAGCAGTCACCGAAGTACACCATCAGGTCAGTCCATCAAGTCCGGAGGTAAGGGCTCATCATTACTATCAAAACGAGCCCAAACTTGGCACCCCTAGTTCTACTGTTCGACGAGTTCCCGTAGCAGACACCGAAGTATACCTTCAGGTCACTCCATCAAGTCCGAAGGTAATGTCTCATCATAACTATCGAAAAGAGCTCTAACTCGGCACACCTAGTTCTATTTGTCGAGGAGTTCCAGTAGTAGTCACCGAAGTACACCTTCAGGTCACACGATGAAGTCCGGAGGTAAGGTCTCATCACAGCTATCAAAATGAGCCCAAACTTGGCACTCCTAGTTCTACTGGTCCACGAGTTCCAGTAGCAGACACCGAAGTACAATTTCAGGTCACTCCATCAAGTCCGTTGGTAAGGTCTCATCATAACTATCAAAACGAGCCCAAAATCGGCACTCCTAGTTCTACTGGTCCACGAGTTCCAGTAGCAGATACCGAAGTACATCTTCAGGTCAGTCCATCAAGTCCGTTTGTAAGGTCTCATCATAACTATCAAAACGAGCCTAAACTCGGCACACCTAGTTCTACTGGTCGACGAGTTCCAGTAGCAGTAACTGAAGTACACCTCCAGGTTACTCCATCAAGACCGAAGGTAAGGTCTCATCATTACTATCAAAATGAGCCCAAACTCCGCACCCCTAGTTCTACTGGTCCACGAGTTCCAGTAGCAGACACCGAAGTTCACCTCCAGGTCACTCCATCAAGTCCGTTGGTAAGGTCTCATCATAACTATCAAAACGAGCCTAAACTCGGCACCCCTAGTTCTACTGGTCGACGACTTCCAGTAGGAGTCACCAAAGTACACCTTCGGGTCATACCATCAAGTCCGGAGGTAAGATCTCATCATAACTATCAAAACGAGCCCAAACTCGGCACCCCTAGTTCTACTGGTCCACGAGTTCCAGTAGCAGTCACTGAAGTACACCTTCAGGTCACTCCATCAAGTCCGAAGGTAATGTCTCATCATAACTATCGAAACGAGCCCAAACTCGGCACACCTAGTTCTATTCATCGAGGAGTTCCAGAAGCAGTCACCGAAGTACACCTTCAGGTCACACCATCAAGTCCGGAGGTAAGGTCTCATCACAACTATCAAAACGAGCCCAAACTCGGCACACCTAGTCCTACTCGTCGACCAGTTCCAGTACCAGTCACCGAAGTACATCTTCAGGTCACTCCATCAAGTCCGTTGGTAAGGTCTCATCATAACTATCAAAACGAGCCAAAACTCGGCACACCTAGTTCTACTGGTCGACGAGTTCCAGTAGCAGTCACCGAAGGACACCTTCAGATCACACCATCAAGTCCGGAGGTAAGGTCTCATCATAACTAATAAAACTTGCTTAAAGTCCACAGCCCTCATCTCTCTACTAGTAGAGGGCTTCCAGTGCCTAGGAGTCACTGAAGTATTTGTATCTAAGAATTATTTAGTAAAATTATAAAGAGCAATACGAAATATTTTTTGTAAGTACCTACGAATTATAACGAAATAAGAAAAAAATACTCAGAGGATCCAAATTAGTTCACTTTACTACTACGAGTATTCCCGTAGCTACCCGTGCGTACCTTGTGTGTGTGACCCGTGTCAATGTAGTAGTTTACCTATACAAACGCGTCCTTAAAAACGAATAAAATCGTGTTATGGTGGCTCAGAGCGCCGAGCGTTAGCGTCTACCCGTGACAGTGGTCAGCGATGCACTGCCGCTGCCGCCTAGGGATGGCGATCTGAGATCGATTAATCGAAGAATCGATTTCTTGAACCAAAAATAATCGATTTTTTTATCGATATCCAGTACGGAATCGATCTAGTGAATCGATATTAATTTCACCCTAGAAAATCGAGATTTGATTTTTCTGTTTTGATAAGAACCTGAATCGTAAATTATTTAGAATTAGATAAACGTAATGTTCACTTAATTTCCAAAAACTCGATAGATGGCTGTGCACTTAGTTTCCTCGGTCGTTCGTAAATAGGTAAAAGAAATAAATAAAAAAATTAGTTTGTATTACAAACGTATTTTTTAATATTAACATAGAAAATACAACCTTGAAAAGCAAATCGAAATAAGATCGATATCTAGAAAATCGATTTTTTAAACCTCGATTTCTTGTGTATCGATTTATCAGATTTCGATTCGAATCGATTTAAGAATCGATATTTTTTGGAAAAAATCGCCATCCCTACTGCCGCCCGTCGCCCGCAAGAGCCCGCTTCAACGCGCACCAAGTTTATTCGAAAAACAACCCACCTTGATTAATCAAACGCAAAACAAATAGAATACGTATACTAACATTTGAGTAGTTAAATTGTCTTTAAGATGGTGAAAGTTTCATGAAAATACGCCCGTTATTTTTTGCGTAATAGTCGTGTTTTTGTCCGCGTTAGACATTACTTTACAAATTAATTGCACTATATTATAAACATATTATTTCAAATATTTATATATCAAATTACGAAGACAATAGTCTAGTATAAAATATATTTTTTTTAAAGTAATAAGACTAGTAATTTAGACGAAGTACAATTTAAAATCATTAGAAGTCGTCTAACTGCGCCTTAATGGTACTGATTTAAAGAGGCAGTTGTAAATAGCGGTTTTGGTAAGTTAAAAATTATAAATGGCACGTTTAATAACTAGTTCAGCAGTTAAAACTAAGCAGTAAAGTAAACAAAAATGAGTAATAAAAATAATGAAATGGATCAGTGATGATACGTATAATTGAGCAGGAAAATAATTAAATGGGCGGTAAAAATTATTGAACGAGCGGTTACGTGTGGGCAGTAATAAATCGGAATTTGTCGGTAAGAAATCTCATTCTAAGCAATTCTATAAACAATGAGGTGGTAAAGTAGTTTTCGCGATATAGCGGTGTGACGGACGGACAGACGGACGAAGTCGCACCATAACCTAAGGGTTCCTTTTTACCTTTTTGGTACGGAACCCTAAAAACAGTACTTAAATAGTAATGAAAAATTAAATTACTTTTGCTTTGACTGAAGGAATTAAATAAAACAATTAATTGTATAATAATAATAGGAACTTTGATTCGTAATTCGAAACATACTTAAGGCTGGGTGTTCCCGTTTTTGCCTGTTTTAGAATTTTGTTTTGATAGGCAAATCATTACATTTAAATTCTGAAATAAATATATATTTTAGATACATTCTTTCTCCTTACCATGTACCCGTTCAATACACGACATAATACAATTTTCTGGATAGAAAATAATACGGAAATAAGTGCGATTTGTAGTTCTTTTACAAGCTAAATTTCATTTTAAACAAGTACTAATACTCCTTTTTTTTTATAAATGATATCAATTTATAGGTATTTCATTTTGGAATCGATTCTACCCGGTCGTTTTTTTTCATTAAATTTATAAAAAATGTAATCGATTATTCAAGTGATTTTTGATCCGCGCGTCGCTTGCCAGTGTCCCGCGGGACGTTACCGAGGGAAGACCTGTGCCAAATTTTTACGCGCGCGCTTCTGTTCTGCTGCGTAAATAATATTAATAGGAAATAAACTAAATTTTAAATAATTATTGTTTTATAGAACATATATAGACCACAGTGTTAAGCTTTTGTTTGTGTGTTTATTTCTCATTGTGTAAATATTTGTATATAACTTTTAAGACAATATTTTTGTGATTGTTTTGTGAAAATGGCAAATAAAAATAATAAAAATAAGACTAAATCAAGGTTGAAGGCAAAAAAAATCGCGAAAGAAATATGGTAAGTTATATTTTTTATAGATTTATCTCTATTGACCACAGTCACAGGATTACCTTATTATTTCCCTGCCAGTAGTGAAACACCTTACTTTGTACTTACGCTTAGGTACTTATGCCTTCACACGCAAATTTTGTATTTCGAGCTCGCGAGATCCCCGCCGCCGCTGCGTCTTTTCTCTACGCAAGTACATTCGTTACAGATTGTAAAACTGTGCCACCACCTAAATATAATATCAGTAGGTTCAAAGTTTTTTTACCTTTATACTTACCTTTATTGTTTTAAGTAGTTGATTATGTCCTGCTCTGATATTTTTATTGTTTTAAGTATTTAATTATGTCCTGCTTTGATTTTGTTTTTTTAATACCATAACTTAATTTTATTGTTTCAGTTCAAAAATGAATCGAAATAAAAAAGGCTTATTTGCTCGGAAAAAAAGCACTGAAGAACAGTAAGTATTTTTTTTTCGTGGTAATCGGAATCCTCAGCACAGAATAAATAGTAATACTATTTACTATACTAGTCAAAATGTATGGAGCCGGCCACGCACAACCGAGGCAACTTGAGCAATTTTGTGCATGGTGGCCGGCTCTCGACTATCCGATGTGTCTCGCACTTAGTGCTGCAATACTATCTTAGGTTTAGTCAATTTTGCAAAATTTCAATAAAGTGGAGTTTTTTTTTCTTCAGAAAACCGTGTGAAGATACATCTGATAAGACTCACGTATCTTATATTACATTAGAGCCCGTTGATTTGCAACCGTCTGCTACTGAGTAAGTTTTTTTGTTGTGTTTCAGGGTCATACAAATCTAAAATTTGTTTTGTCAATACGGTTTTTTTTAAACATTAATGTTAAATAAATTATTATTATTACAGGACATCGACATCGCCAAATGATGATACTTTACAAGATGTTCTATTACCAATGTCTTTGTTATCTGCGCCCGAACCAGTTGTTGATTCTGAAACTACTCAGTAAGTTATCAGAACTAACATAACACTTACACATGTGAGCAGCACGCAAGTCACGGCTTATTAGCCTGTATAAACTCTATCTATTATTACTAGTACATTTAAATTTGTGATTTTTTTATTCTAATTTAGAATAAGGACCGAATTCTAAAAGTGCATAACACTTTTATTAAAATTGTTTTTCAACATCAGTTTTTAGGCTCCATCTCTATCTCCATATCTTATTTTATGTTGTTACAGAGAAAATGATGGAAGTGAAGACGCGTTTATTATTGAAATGGATAACAAGGAAATCCATTTCCAACCTATATCAGGACGGCGAATAATTGATATTAATTACTTTCTACAAGAACTTCAAGAAAAAGCACGCCACAATAATTTATTTGATTGTAAATCAAGCAACTTCTGCTTAGTTAGTGAAAGAAGACATGGACTTATATCGATCTTTAAATTTAAGTGCAATATGTGTAAAGAAGTTTGTTTGATTCCATCCGAAAACACCAAAGACACTGAGCATGTAAATGCTAATATAGCTGCTACCACTGGAGTTGTAGCCTCTGGTATAGGATTTTCTCAGATCGAAGAATTATTTTCGGCTATAAATATCCCCATATTTTCTTCAAAATATTTTAATCAACTACAAAACAAAGTTTATGAGAAATGGGAAGAAACTGCAAGTGTGACAATGGAAGCTGCTGCCAATAAAGAAAAAGAGATTGCTTTAGCAGAAGGCCGGACCAAAAACGGCTATCCTGTCATAGATGTCTATGTTGATGGGGCATGGTGTGCTAGGTCATATGGTTCGAACTATAAAGCTTCATCAGGAACAGCAGCCATAATTGGCAGAAATACGGGTGAGGTTCTATACTTCGGTGTCAAAAATAAATATTGCCTCGTATGTGCTCGAGCCGAAAATAAAAAAACTGCAGCACAAGACCACTTGTGTTTCAAAAATTTCCAAGGATCGTCTAGTGCAATGGAAGCCGACATAATCGTTGAAGGTTTCAAAACATCGATTGCGACGTATGGCCTTATATATGGCAGAATGGTAGGAGATGGCGATGCTTCGACCTACGCAAAAATTCTCAACGCAAAACCGTACGAAAGCCAAAATTTGACAGTTGAGAAACTTGAGTGCCGCAATCACATATTGCGCAATTTTTGTAAGAAGTTAAGAGCGGTGATCACAGAAACTAAGTACATGTTAGCGCACCGAAAAACTCTAAGTAATCAAAAAATTATGACAATGCGAAAGGCAATAGTGAAATCTATTAAACATCACAAGGCCTCACAGTGTCCTAAAAATGTAGCAATATCCGTTTTGCACAACGATATTATTAACTCTTTATCTCACGCCTATGGTAATCATCAGATGTGTCAAAATTACTTTTGTGACAAAGAAAAAAACAGTGGTAGCGAACTGCAAAAAATAGAAAATTCAACTTTTATCTTTAGAATAAATGCAATTGTGTCTAACGTGGCTTCAAAAGCACGTGGTTTGATTGAAGACGTAAACACAAATACGGTAGAGTGCTTCAACAGTGTAATAGCAAAATTTACTGGCGGTAAAAGAATAAATTTTGCTCTAAAAGGGAGCTATCAAGGAAGATGCGCGGCAGCCGTTGTTTCGTTTAACACAAAATCTGCAATATCAACGATCCAAAAAGCTTTAACAAGTAACGCTCCCGGAGGCAAAGTTGAAGAAATTGAGAAAAGACGTGCGAAAAAACGACAACTGAATATGGAACACCCAGTAAAGAAACGTAGAGTTCTAAAAGATGCAAATAAAGAGCAACACGACTACGGTCCAGCCTGTTCATCGCCAGATATGTCGCAAAAAGAATATGAGACATCAAAAGAAGAATTTCTCAAAAATCTAGAAACCCTTACATCTGATAGACACAAGGTAGAAAGATCTACAATATTACAAAGAGACAGCAGCGAGTGGCTCGAAATAAGAAAAAACTTAATAACTGCTTCCAACTTTGGCCCAATATGTAAAAGAAAAGTCACATTAGATACAGCTCCCCTTGTTAAAAATATATTATACAAAAAGAATTTGGCCCACATTACATCCATCGCACATGGAGTTGAGCATGAGCAGCAAGCTTTGCAGCAATTGCAGCAACAGGAAAATATTATCATTGCACCCTGCGGTTTATTTATAGATAAAGATTACCCTTTTGTAGGGGCAACGCCTGACGGCTTAATTGGAGGAGATGCAATTGTCGAAGTCAAGTGTCCAATTACAGCACACAAAAAAGGATTTACTCATTCCGTACAAGAAAATAAAATACAAATTTTAAAATATAATAAAAACACTAAAACTACTACGATAAATAAAAACTCAAACTGGTACTACCAGATACAAGGCCAGCTACATGTGTCAGAACGACAAAAGTGTCTTTTGGCTATATGGGCAGGTGAGAATGAAAATATATATACAAAATTCATAGAAAAAGATAATATATTTTGGGAAACAAAAATGAAACCCAAATTAATAAAATTTTATATGAAATGCTTGCTGCCCGAAATTATAGACAGCAGAAATGCACGTGGTATGCCCATTAGAAACTTATCCATCCAAGATGATAACGAAAATGTTCACCCTGATGATTCACAACTGGGACAAAGCACACGCCAATTAAATTTAAAGGATTTTTAAAAAATGTGTGGTAATTATATTATTGAATTTAGTTTTTTATAAAGTAAGTAATCAAATTAGGACGTTGAAACAGCTGACAGTAGTCAACTGTTTTGAATTTAGAAAAAAATACCTATGATTTGTGACAAATACATTTTTTTTTTCGCAATTTGTATTATTTTTAACTATCCCTATTTTATTCGAGACAACTTTGACATAGTTTTAACTAAGTAGTGCTACATCGCATACTTCATACAAAACTCAAAGTGGAACTAACTTTATTATAACATAATACGAGTAATATCACTCACTTACAGTACCTATATAATTAATTTCTAATTTTTATCAACTTTATTAATTTGTCTATACCGTTGGAATACTGTTCTGGATAGATTGTGGCGTGCCAACACGGGGTTTACGTAAGTGCGGATTCACGCGCGCGGCCGACTCGATCTAAATGGCATTCGCACGTAAATACCTATTGCGCTTGGAACCCCCGGGGCTCCGGCCTATAAAACAATAATGGATCAACTTTCGTATATTATTATTTTTTTTAAACAAATTAATAAAATAAGTTGACCTACTGCCTGCACGACACGCTTATCTCTACTGCGACACTTCGCTCGGGTTCATATAAGTTCACGCCGGCGACGCGAGCGCACGGCTCGCTTCGCGTGAAGGATAGTTGCTTTAAATGCCTACTTCGCTTGGTCTACCCGGCCTTAAGTAATTAAAATGACATAGAATTTGCTTAGTAGCAGCTAAAATAAACTTATTGTATAATACGCCAGTTTGAAAGTTCACTGGAGCGAAGTAAGCAAGGCCGACGTATCGTTAGTTAGAAAGCATACGAGTGCGATGTACGCCAGTTCGTAATTACCCTGAATTGGAGTAATAGAGGGAATCTGGCGTTAATGGTTACTGTTCTAACCTAACCTAACCTTCCGCCCCCCGCGCTAATAAGCTCCGCCCAACTGACGAACATTTACCGCTCTTTTCAATGAATTTGAGTTCGGGTGTCACCGCTCGCTATGATCTGCCGAACTATTTATCGAACCGCTAATTCATCATTTTTACCGCTCATTCAGTTATTCGACTGCTCAATTATTTTTAGAATTGTCATTGTATGATAAAATAACCGACTAATTGATTTTTTATTACTGTCCATGTTTTACTGTCGCAATAATTAATTACAGCTGATCATAATAACATCTCGAATATTTAAATAACAGCACAAAAATATTGTTCCCAATCTTAATCAGTTGCATTAAGGGTTATTTTATTTTTGTTCCTGTCTTGCTATATTGCGCAAACGTTTCGAATACAACCTCAGTCCGCGCTTGGCCGTCCTCGTGAGTGGACACTGTGTCGCCTGTTAGCCGCGCCTCGTGTTGAAAAAGATCGCTGTCATAAACAAAGTATTCGATAAACCAAATTAGATACTTGATACGATGTTTTTACAATCATAGGTTTATAAAAAAAATATTCTTTTTCGCTAAAAGTAAAGAGGATTTATAAATGCCTATTCGTCTCCGACTTGATGGAGTGACCTGACTGACCTGGTGTACTTCTACTTTTAAAATTCAGGTAAAAAAACACTTTCTCTCTCCTTAAACATCATCATTACTTATCTTGATTATTTATTATTATATTATTATTATTATTATTATTATTACAGTTCTTGATCTTATTTCATGTTTATAGCATATATGTATATATATACAGGGTGACATTGAAAACATGCGACAAATCGAAATGGGAGATTGTACTCATCATTATGAACAACTTTTACTAAGGGACCAAAGCTACAATCCCAAAAAAAAAAACTGCTGTCCCCTACATTTATGTTCGCAATACCTCATCAAAATGTAGGAAAAGCAGATTTTTTTTTTGGGATTACAGCTTTGGTCCCTTAGTAAAAGTTGTTAATAATGATGTATACAATGTCCCATTTCAGTTTGTCGCAAGTTTTCAATTTCAACCTGTATGTATAATATATGTTATGTATAGTATATGCTTTATGTATACAGGGTGGAATTTTGTAATGCCACCTGGAGGGAAAGTACTCTTAATACTGCAGATAGAAAATTTTACTCAAAGGAAACATTCCTTTATTTTTGAATAGAAAGCAAACTGCATTCAAAGATTTTCGAAAATTCTCTTCTCCCACACCCGGGAATCGAACCGGCTAAAATCTGAAAAAATTATACCCTGTACTTTTATTGCATCGATCGTTAGAATCAATTATAAGGATGAAATCTCACTAACAAACATGATAAATTAAATGAAAGGAAAACCAGGAAATCTGAAGTTACAAATTCAATGAGTCAAGTTAAAGCTCTTTAACTAACATCCATCTTTTGTAATGCAGACTCCTTTGCGACATACTCGTAGCTGCGTGTATGAGGTAATTTAAATATGGAATGTTATATTAAAATTTGAAAATTAGATTGTCATAGTTGTTATTCACATTTGATTGTTTTTACAACTCATTTCACATTTTGTCTCACGGTGAAAATGGCTTATCAAGAACAGTTTGATTTAATGGAAGCTTATTTTTTAAATAACAAAAACGTGAATCTAGCTCTGCGGTGGTATGGAGAGAGATATCAAGACCGACAGGCACCAACTCGGTTCGTATTGAAAAGAATGGTAGAAAATTTAAAGAATACGGGTGGTTTCAAGAAGAGACGGCAAACTATTCAGCAAAACTATTTCGATTTTGAACTAGATGTTTTAACATACTTTGAATCATTTCCAAAGGCTTCAAGTGGAGATGCTGCCGATGAATTAGGAACAACCCACACTCGCGTACTTAAAGTGCTGAAAAAGTATAAGTATAAATGCTATCGTGAAGGTCGGTTGGTGCAAAAATTGCATATTCGGGATCGTGACAGACGATTACAATTTTGTGAAAACATGCTTGGAGAAATTGACCGAAGCCCTAATTTTTTGAGTAACATTGTATGGTCTGACGAAACCAACTTCAGCAATAATGGCATGTACAATCGCCGCAATAACCATTATTGGTCTCGATTGAATCCTGTTCGTGTTCATGAAACTAACAATCAAGTAAGATTTTCTTTTAACGTTTGGTGCGGAATTATGAGAAATAATGTAGTGTTAGTCCACGTGTACGAAGGTCATTTAAACACTGTCAAGTATATTGAAATACTGGATCTCTTAAGAAACGGGTTAAATGGTTTCCGCGAGGAAGAGCGAAACCAAATAATTCTACAGCAAGATGGTGCTCCAGCACATAACAGCAGAATCACTACTGCCTACATTAATAACCATTTTAATACCTGGCTTGGTACAAACGGCACAATCAGATGGCCTGCTAGATCGCCAGATCTCACCCCATTAGATTTTTTTTTGCGGGGATATATAAAAAATCAAATTTACATGAAATCTTATGCGAATGACAACGAGTTGAGAGTTGAAGTTCAGAATACGATTTATAATATTCACCACAACACTTTATTAAAGGTTACTAGAAATGAATTCGTTAAAATAATAAATTTGTGTATCCAAGAGAATGGAGCCCATTTCGAGCAACTAATTAGTTAGTTTACCATTTTTTGTAAATAATTAAATTAATTTAAGATTTCCTGGTTTTCCTTTCATTTAATTTATGTTTGTTAGAGAGATTTCATCCTTATAATTGACCCTAACGATCGATGCAATAAAAGTACAGGGTATATTTTTTCAGATTTTAGCCGGTTCGATTCCCGGGTGTGGGAGAAGAGAATATTCGAAAATCTTTGAATGCAGTTTGCTTTCTATTCAAAAATAAAGGAATGTTTCCTTTGAGTAAAACTTTCTATCTGCAGTATTAAGAGTACTTTCCCTCCAGGTGGCATTACAAAATTCCACCCTGTATATGTATTTATTGGTGTATGTAACTAGTACACTACTGACTACCTGCAGTATTGTCTCTCCTCCCCCCCTTTAATCCATCCAAAGGTTGTCTGTAAAAGATCGCTTTTAGCGATGACACCGCCCATTGTGTCACCCCTTGTAAAATTTCAACATCTGTATCTGTAATTTTTATGGTGTACATAATAAAAGAGTATTCTATTCTATTCTATTCTACTTCGGTGACTGCTACTGGAACTCGTCGACCAGTAGATCTATGTAGGTGTGCCGAGTTTGGGCTCGTTTTGATAGTTATGATGAGACCTTACCTCCGGACTTGATGGAATGACCTGAAGGTGTACTTCGGTGACTGCTACTGGAACTCGTCGAACAGTAGAACTAGGGGTGCCAAGTTTGGGCTCGTTTTGATAGTAATGATGAGCCCTTACCTCTGGACTTGATGGACTGACCTGATGGTGTACTTCGGTGACTGCAACTGGAACTGGTCGACCAGTAGATCTAGGTATGCCGAGTTTGGGCTCGTTTTGATAGTAATGATGAGACATTACCTCCGGACTTGATGGAATGACCTGAAGGTGTACTTCGGTGACTGTTACTGGAACTCGTCAACCAGTAGAACTAGGGGTGCCGAGTTTGGGCTCGTTTTGATAGTTATGATGAGACATTACCTCCGGACTTGATGGAATGACCTGAAGGTGTACTTCGGTGACTGTTACTGGAACTCGTCAACCAGTAGAACTAGGTGTGCCGAGTTTGGGCTCGTTTTGATAGTTATGATGAGACCTTACCTCCGAACTTGATAATGTGACCTGAAGGTGTACTTCAGTGACTGCTACTGGAACTCTTCGACGAATAGAACTAGGTGTGCCGAGTTTGGGCTTGTTTCGACAGTTATGATGAGACTAATGTCTAGGCCAATCTCGGCACACCTAGTTCCATTCGTCGACGAGTTCCAGTAACAGTAAATGAAGTTGTTGTTGTAAATAAATACATAAATAAATAAATAAATAAATAAATAAATACATACATAAATAAATAAATAAATAAATAAATAAAAAAAATAAAAAAAAAAAATAAGTACACCTTCAGATCACTCCATGAAGTCCGAAGGTAATGTCTGGTAATGGGGTTTCGGTGACCCATAAGTACCTACCTTCCCGCGAAGTATTTGTATCTAAGAATTATTTAGTAAAATTATAAAGAGCAATACGAAATGTTTTTTGAAAGTACGAATATAACGAAATAAGAAAAAAAACTCAAAGTATCAAAATTAGTTCACTTGACTACTATTCCCGCAGCTTACCGTGCGTACACTTGTGTGTGCGACCCGTGTCAATGTAGTAGTTGGATTCTATACCTATTAATTTTGCAAACGCGTCCTTAAGATTGTAGATCAATGTAATCACTTTATTAACTTTGGAGAGGAACAAGTTCAGTTACGTCTTCATTTAAGAAAAATAAAATGATAGTATATTATAAAAACACCCAAGCGAAGAAAAAACGTTTTAGTTCTTCTGCGATTGCTCAGGTGCAAAGACGTAAGAAAAAGTTAAGAAGTTAACTAAAGCCAACAAAGATTTTCTTAAAGCCCTTGGGTTTAAAGTACGAATATACCTACTACAGATTACTGAATTACCGCACTTCGACACTTCGATCGAAAGTTATGAAGTCTATTCATACAATCTCTACAATAGCAGCTTTAGAGAGACATATACGTGCTACCATCAGCCAGTTCAATTTACGTCGAAGGCCAAGTGAAGCTCTTCGGTAAAGATGATAATCCAATCAAGAAATCTGTTACGTTCACTAATAACCCTGTTATGTCTTTGTTTCAAGACATCAGATACGAAATGAATGGTATTGAAATAGACCGCATAAAAAATTCTGGAATAACGTCAACAATAAAATCATACATTTCATTAAATGAAGCAGAAAATAAAGTTGCTGGCCTATGGGGTTGGAGTTTAGAGGGATTTCAAAGTGATGGGCATTTTAGTGCTGTGATACCAGTAAATAAGGTTTTAGGGTTTGTAGAGGATTACAATAAAATAGTGATAAATTGCAAACATGAACTTATATTGAACAGAAGTAACACTAACTTTAATAGCGTTATCCTTACTGATGATATTGCTCATTTTCAAATAGAAATACAAAGAGTTCAGTGGAGGGTGCCACACATAAAAGTATCAGACCGAGAACGACTGACACTTTTAAAACATTTAGAACTTCGATCAATAAGATTTAAAAAGAGATAAACCTATTCAGATGGCGTTTAGAAATTGGGATTTATATGAGTATCCGTTACTACCTAAAACTTTGTGGTTGTGGTTTTAGGTAGTAACGGACGTTTCAGACTTGATTCGCTATGTACTCATGTAAACCGTTTTCATTCATCCTGGCAGGCATTCAAATTAATCATTTGAATTATGCTTCACAGAAACTTCTAGAACTTTTGCCAGGATCTATAAAAGCGGTGATCGAACCTGACAAGGGTTCACCGAACATGTCGCAGCGGTCGAGAGACACCTCGGGGCCTATTTCGACACGCCGATAGCTCCCGATGAGGACCCCATCTTTTTCTCGCCGGGCGCAGTCAGACGCGCCATTCTGAGAACGAAACCGAAGAAGGCCCCCGGTGCTGACGGTATCTCCAACGCAGTGCTGCGCCACTTGCCGTTCCGAATAGTAGCGGCACTGGCGCGCCTGTATACGGCGATACTGCGCACGGGGGCCTTTCCGGCCTCGTGGAAGGAAGGGCGCGTCATCATGCTGCCCAAGGCGGGGAAAAACATCCTGAAGCCGAAGAGCTATCGGCCCATTACGCTGTTGCCGACTATCTCCAAGGTGTTTGAAGCACTCCTGCTGCGACATCTCCAGCCCCATGTCGCCCCACGCCCAGAGCAGTTTGGGTTCAGGGCGGAGCACAGCACGACGCTCCAGCTGTCGAGGGTACTGCACCACCTCGCAGCCGCGCTTAACAAGAAGGAATACTCGGTGGCAGTATTCCTCGACATGGAGAAGGCCTTCGACCGTGTGTGGCACGACGGCCTCATATATAAGATGACCACATCGGACGCGCCCCGTCGCATTATAAAGGTGGTCTCCAGTTTTCTTTCCAAAAGGACCTTTAGGGTGGTGGTCGACGGCGCACTGTCTAGCGCGCGCCCAGTGCTGGCGGGCGTGCCGCAGGGCAGCTGTGCGTCGCCGACGTGTTACTCATGTTACACCGACGACATCCCCACCACTTCCGACGCGATGCTCGCGCTGTATGCCGACGACGCCGTGTACATTACTACATCGCTTAACGCGAAGTACGCGGCGGTCGGGATGCACCGCGCGCTCGTGCTCCTTCCCGAGTGGCTGTCGAAGTGGCGGCTGTCGGTGAACGTGGGTAAGACGCAGGCGATGGTCACGGGATCAGCGCGCCTCCCGCCACCCTTGAATCTACATGGAGTCGACATCGATTGGTCGCCCCGGGTCAAATATCTGGGTGTCACCATCGACCGTCGGCTCACTATGGGGCCACATGTCCGCAAGGTCACCGCGCAGGGTCGCAGGGGTCGCCCGCAACCTGCTCAAACCTGTGCTCTCGTCCCGCATCCCGGCGCGCGTCAAGCTAGGCGTGTACAAAATGTACGTGCGCCCAATCTTGACGTACGCCGCCCCCGCTTGGTTCGCCCTCACGAGCGAGTCAAGCCGGAAGTTGCTCCGCGCGCAACAGAGCATTGCGCTGCGGACCATAGTTGACGCTCCTCGCTTCGTGAGGAATGATGTCATCCAGCGGGACCTCGGAATCGAGAGCCTGGATGAGTTTGTGCGGCGCCTCGCGAAGGCGATGTACGCGCGTGTCGACGTGTCTGCTTGGCCCCATGTCAAGCAGATAGCGCCCTGGCATACGCGACCCCCTGACGCGAGACCCCTGCCCCGCGACTTGGTAGCGGACAAGTGACCCCATACACCGGACTGGACGCCTCGAGTAAGCGCACCCAGGTTACACGCGGCTTACTCGATTCAATAGAACTCTACAGATGACATACATCTATTGCGTGGCGTGTGCTAAGTTAATATAGGCGCGTCACTTAATTAAACCAGACACCCACTACTAAACAAGCATTCAACTCACACGTGCGGGCGCGGCGCGGGCTGCGGCGCGGGCTGCGGCGCGGGCTGCGGTGCATGTAGACACTGAACGGCGTTACACACAACACAATGCCGTTCACACATACACGACAGTCCCTTAGTCCGGACCGTAATCGGCTAGATCTGAGAGCGGGGCGGGCGGGGACTATACACCTATTCTGTAGGAACGTCGAGTCGGCTCCACTGTCGCTGGTCGTCTTCGTTGGGCCTTCCCCGGTTAACCGGGGGTCTCACCTGGCGGGGACTGACCGCCGTGGAGTCGTGAAGAAAGCGGCGCTAATGTACTAGCGTCGTGGCGAGCCTACAGATTTACTCATAGCAATCAGTTACACGGACGCGTTAAAACGCGTCCGACGTTTTTAAATCGCCGCTACTAGGCGCACAAAATGAGTGGTCCGTATTTACGGGCCACCGTATACCCTCCGCGGTCAGGGAGCGACGCTCCGGTTCCGCTGCCGCGCCCCCTTACGGAGGCGCAGCGACATCCCCGATGACAAGGGTTCAGTTCGACTCAGTCTAATCTCAGTTCAGTCAGTTCCGGTTGAATCCGATTCAGTTCTATAGCTCACTTTGTTTACTTCTTGTACTAATAGTTGTAACGTGTAAAAAATATAATCTCTAAAGAATCTCATAGTGTGTGTGATTTGCCCTCTCACTTCCGCCTTTGGGAGATTTCTAAGGCCAAAGGCGTTATAGTCGCGTGGCTTAGGACGCCATAGCCGACCACTCCTGTGTGTCTTAGGAGGTCTAGACACTCGTCTCGTGGAGCGTGAGGTGCTGTAAAGTGCTTCCGCAGTCAGCCGTATCGGCGAGATTCGGACTACGCCACCGTCTTACTAGTCCACTCCAGGACGGAGAGCTCTACCATTATTAGGGCATTCTATCAACGTGGCGTTGGACACTAACACCAATTACACATCATACCACCAACCACGCCAACAATACCACTAATTTAGGTACTATAAAACAAAGCCTCTTGTTAACAAGGGACGTTTTACTCCTTGGGACAGAGTTGCCGACTGACTGCGAAGGCGAGATCCTCATCTTCGTGCTCCGCCTCGTCTGTCAGCCCTGTCCCACTGCTGCCTGCCGATCCAGTCCAACTACCTGCCGACCCTGTCCACTGCTGCCTGCCGATCCAGTCCAACTACCTGACGACCCTGACCAGCTGCTGCCAGCCGATCCTACATCCTGCCGTCCAAGCGTCCCGTGCACTCGGACCGGAAGCCTAGAATACTTTTAATATTTAATCTAATCTTTTTAATATTTAGTAGTAAGTACTAATACTCTAGTTTTCTTTTTAACGTGACTTACGACTGGCCCTCCGGCCAATCGTAACGTTACAATGTGTAATTTTTGTTTACAAACTAATCGAAAAAATAATAAAGCTAAAGACAGTTCAGTATTTGATCATTGTGAAGTAACAAACATTACTTTTTGAACTCACAATATTATCTATATGAACCTTTAGGTTTAAAGTTTTCTGAGAAAAAATACAGTATATTGTACGAAATGTTTGTGAAATTTCGTCAGTCGTATTACAACTGTCCAGTAGACCCGTTGCTTGACCTAAAGGAGTTCAAAGAAAAAGCCCCTTTCTTCATCTTAGACTGCTCTAGACAAAACGATAGCCTAAAAACAGGTCCAGTGGACGTGAGGTTGGAAATTGAATGATCTACTGCAATACCAGATAAGACGACTGCATATTGTTTGATTATAAACGATCGACTTGTGGAATACAAACCTTTCAGCAACATTGTGCGCAGGCTATCATGATTGCTATTGTGGATATTCAAGGCTTTAAAACAGAAACAAATGAATTTATAATAAAATAAATCGCTATATTGTATAATAAAACATTACAAGTGTTTTTAATTAAGCCACCATTTCCATTTGAACAATTAACAAAACAAGAAAAAAAAACAAGTTAGTTGGATTGAACGTAACCCAAAGATACACTGGTGCGAAGGTTTAAATTGGTACCGTATTCTAATTATCTATTATTAGGATAAATGTATCTATGTCAAAGGTTCAGAAAAAGTGCTGTGGTTAAAGGATATTTTAGAAAATAGTAATTGTAATATATTAAATTTAGAAGATAAAGGTTGTTCTAGTTTTATAAGTTAAATATTCTCAAGATTTATATAACTGTATTTATCATGACTCTTTATGTGCTTTAAAAAATGTATTGTATTTAAATAAGTGGTGCTTTGATAATAAAATTATAAAATAAATACCTATGTTCTTGTTTTATTTCTATAGTTAGGTAAAACACATCTTAGCTATCCCCTCCTCCCACCTCTGGCCGGTCTTTATAAGTTGTTGACAAAAGCTGGACGATATCATTATAACTTTATAATTGAATTAGAAAGTAAATAGAACATGTCTCAAAATGAATACAAACCTCGATATGACATCCCAACTAACATTTTGGTTATAAGAATAAGTGCTACATGAGCTGCTTAAGAGAATTTTAAGAACCCAAGGTTCTGTAAAGGCACTAACAATTGGGTGATAAAGCGTTCTGTATCTCTCTTATAACCCTGGTTTGGGCCTGTTCATGTTAGAGCTTGAAGCGATTTAATGGTTATAGTGATAAATTAGTGATTATTAAGAGTTAGAACAGTGCTTTTGTAGCAGTGATTACCACTTCAAGTGTTTTATAAGCTATACACAGGGTATAACTGCTAGCTAAAGTAGTAAACAAGTTATGGAAACCACTTTAATGACTTTTTTGGTTACACATGGTTACTTCTTGTAACCAATATATAACTTAAGAATATACCCGACTTATTTAGTAGCAATAAATATCACAGAAAGCGCTAAATATTAAAACTATTTTCGCACAGTTTTGCGTTCTTGTTAAAGTCAATAGAGATAATATTTTCTAGCACGCATTCATGTCTTGGTGTTTTAATAAAATAATTAAGGTAAGTGAAGTGTTTACGATTACTGGGTGTTATACGAATTAAATCACATGCGGCGGTAAGTTTACGGTAACAATATATACTAGTTTTCATCTCATTTTGGAAACGCCTTAAAAATAAACTACTTTTGATGATAAAATGATGTAAAAAATACTGCTTGAATTTTTTTTTCTTTATTTATCTTATTTATCGATTCCTAGTAACTCCTTAAGACATTTTAATTGAAAATTATCAACAATGTAAGTAAATAATTGGACTAGTAACATTTCAATAAGTTTTTTCTTTCACAATTTTTTATAGGGTATCTTTATTAAATGGCGTCTTAGTTCTAATTACTTAAGGATCCTGATAACTCTGTTATTCCTCCCGTAGTGATTAAATACTGAAACAAAGCACTTGCATGGCACTAGAAGTTCTAAAACATGTTTATAAAAGTGAAAAAACATAGAGTTTATAGGTTTAACTTATTTAATAGTTCTACGTGGAGCTGTAAGCTGACATTTTTTAGGGTTCTGTTATCGTTTGAAGAAACCCCTTTATATATCACACGCTTGACTGAAAGACAATAAAATCCAAGAGTTATGTATAATTTTGTAATAATAATACTAGCTGTCAACATATTTTCTAAATACAAAAAAGCTGAAAATCAAATTGCACATACAAAGAATGATATAAGAAAGTAGTTTCTTTTTAATATTGAAATAATAGTACGTATTGTTACCTATTTATATGAAAAAAGTTCTTATACTTTGCACTAATACCTACTTATTTACCTTTTATTTATTAAGTTAATTCATTTTACGATTTTTTTAATTATTAACAAAACTTCCCCTGTTATTTCAGTTAATAATAATGAGAAAATTAAAATAGATTCAAAAGAAAATGAAGAAGACAATGCAGCAATCAAAGAAATAGAAAGAGAACAAAATAATGATAAGAAAATGACAATAGATATAATGGAAGTGATTAGCTCAGAAAAAAATAAAGAAAATACATTAAAAGAACCAAAAAACAAAGATAAAAGTAATGCGCCAAGTACATCACCTAACAGTAACTTTCAGATCGAGAAAAACATCCCGAAAAAGAAAATCGTAACAATATCCAAAAAGAAGAGAGACCATCTCCTAAAAATAAAAAAGAATCGGCCAATTTCATATAACAATGTTAGTGGCTAAAGTGTTAGCCATAATATGAATATTAGAAAAGGCTCTTAATTTTTTTGATTGTAAGTTTTTAGTTTTGTGTCATGCTGAGTAAGAGTTGCCCTTTAATAATATTAAACAAATACAGGTGAATTTAAAATTATGAGCAATGTTTAAAGGGATGACTCAGACCATGAGCCTGAACAACCGAGGACTAACTACATATATCGCTAAAAAAAAAACCATGTGTTCCATAAATTTTGGCTGAGTAGGTAAGTATTGCACATTTCTATGGAACAGCTGGTTTACGAGTATGTTTTAGGACGATTTAGTTGGTCCCATAATTAAAGTTGTACAGGTTCATGGTCTGACCAACCCCTTAAAATTTTGCTTATGATTTCAAGTTCACCCTGTAGATAGGTGCTCTCTCCTCTTCTATATTTGTATTATTTTATCTTTTGTTTGTATGATACTCATGGACAAACCGTCTAATTATTAATCTATCTCAATGGTGTTCAAAATGGACTTCATCATTTTAATATGTGTGCATTACCCACTGCGTATATTTCCAGTCAGCTTTGGTTGAAGTTCAAATTAAGAGAAATAATACCGTAATGTGTGATAATCATGAAGCCTACACTACGAACACAATCATCAGGCACGATCAACATCAACATCATCTACATTACGTAAATTTGTCATTTTAAAGCGACATCTCTCCCTTTTTCATTCATTAACTATTTGAGGTGGTACATTTCTTAATGTACGCTGAATTATCAGTGGGGATCATGTTTATCGTGTCGTAAATAATTTTTGAAGACATTACCTAGCCTTTCTAAAGATTTTTTTTTGTTACTACGATTAAGTATTATGTTTTTATTTTTATTGTTTATTTTTATAGTCGGAATTTGTTCAATTACCAAAGTTTTGTTCGACCAAATTTCGAGCAGTGTTTGATTGAAAACATTTTGCTATGTATGGTTACTTTTATGATGGTTCCTTTATGGCTATACATAAAAATTGAATGCAAGTAACAATAATTGAATGATTGAACACATGTTGATTTTGTTCATGACTGTCTTGCGCTATATTGTACAGAGCCATTCGCCCTGGTGGGAAAGTGTTGGAAATCATCCACCGACTGATTAAATAACTCTTTAACTACTTTGACTACTTATATTACTAGTAGATATGTCAAATTACTAATGAAACATATCTTAAATAAAACACGATTCCTTGAAATAACAATCTTTTATTTTCAAACTGTGTGTAAAAGAGGTAAGAAGTACAGAAAACTACTTTTTTTAATACAAATTAATTTACTTTTTACATCTTTAGGATATAATTTCATTCGATGCCGATGGTAATATGCTACTTTCACAGACTTTATAAATATTGAAGAACGATGACCTGATTGGTTTCTCAAATACTATCATTTTTTTCTGTTATTTGTTTGCCGTGAATATTTATTTGCCTTTCTTCAACTGTGATATATTTAATTGCAATGATATCACCGGCCAGTGAAATATATATATTTTTTTTTAATTTGCTCGATAATACAAAGTGCTCGAAGTGAAGTACTGTATCATTCTTTTGCTTGGTTAAAAAAGGTTTATGAAACGTTTTTTTTTGGCAAAGATGTAAAGTTTTTGTTTTGTTCAGATAATCTTTGGCTACCTGGGAAAGTGGTTTGTTTCCTTGCCTCAGAATATTTTTTATCACATATAATTTATTCTCGAATGGATAAGCGTTAAATGTTGGCAATGGGCCGAACCTTTCCACTTCATCGACTACGTGTAACAAATTGTGGACATTACTAGTGACATAATATGCGCCATACAATTGTTTATAATTATCCACAAAATAATCAAACATTTCCCTCTCAGGTCGCAGTAATTGATTGTAATTTTGAGAGGAGCATATTGTAACACCGCAAAATATAGTTAAAAAATGACTATAAGCTTTCGGCTCAAGGACATCTGGCAATATAATTATACTTAAGTAATGTAAGAAACTTCCAAATTCACTTGCTTTCCAGTGAGCAAATCTAGACCTCTTACTGATCTGTGAATTTAAGAGGGAAATTTGCATTGATTTAAAAATACATTTACATGTACGATATTTTGTGCACACCACTTAGTCTTAAGTCTCCCAAAATTTCCGTCCCTCCAAATGAATCAAGGGTAAATTGTTCTTTCATGTCGATAGGTAGTTTTAATAAGGGTGAATCTGTTTTATGATGGTTTCCATACATCTTTCTTCTAAAGTTTTCGTCGGTTCTTGCAGAAGAACTTTTTGTTGAAAATACAACAGTATGCGTTGTGTGTGAGTAGTCCCCTACAGTTGTGCATTTTAAACACCCATTTTTCCCGTTAAAATTGCAAACACCTGAAAATGTAGTAAAATATTGTTATGAATTACTATTTCATAATCGACACACAAGATTAAGAGAAGAGTGGAAGAAAGTGTAAATGTGAGGGTGTGTGTATAAACTAACCTTTGACATATGCACGTGCCGGGGAATCGCAAATAAAACATCTAATTTTGACGTTCACATTGGAACCCTTAACACGAACCTTGCTCCAAAACGATGCTCATTTTGTTCACAAAATCTTCTAGGAATGAAGTTAGGTTTTTTGGTTTAACTTTCCCATAATAAATGCCAATAATGAATGGATCGATAGTGTCACCTTGATAAATGTTACCCAATATAGGCCAGAATTCATATTTAGAGCTTTTAAATATAGGTAAGCCATCAAAATTTATATTCAAGAGAATGTTTTTGGCAGTGGTACACAATTTCCAAGTATAGGCATAATAATCCCATGATGCCAATATTCACCACCTTCGATGGTTTTAAAACAAATTGCTGTTGGCGTTTGTAAAATCGTTCGAGGATCGGACTGTAAAATATCCGTGAATCTCTTATTTAAAATTAAAAGCAAATCTTTTAAAGCGGCTTGGCTTAATTTTTTGTAGATTATTTGTTCATAAATCATTTTTAAAATTTATATTTTTCATATATTCACTTTCTTGTTCGTCGTCCGAGTTGTTAGAACTACTGAGAGGTAACAGATCGTCACAGATTAGAGGATATTCAACATCGGAGATAATTTGCTGTTGTACGGGTTGTATTTTAGTTGATCGCTTTTGATATGAATCGTTATCGAGTTCACTGGATTTTGTACATCAATTTTGATTTAGGAAACACTGTTTTTCCACTATATGCAATGCTTCTCTAGTCACAGTATCATATTTTTTTCCCTCAACTGATTTAGGCTCGTCGCATTGGATTTGCGATAATCTAATGATATTTTCATATTCTCTCAAAGCCTTTCTTTTGAATCCACCTGTTTGTTTTTTTACTAGCCATGGTTTCATTTTGAAACAATTAAATATTTCCAAATAAGCGCCGCATTGCAAACGTAACTAACTATAGTTTTTGAGGTTAGGTTAGTTTAAGTGAATTAAATCCTATTTTACTCAACTTAAAGTGATAATGAAGAGTTATAAAATTTGCACATAATGTTTGCTGCTATATACAAGTTTTTATAAAAAATACAATATTACTTATAGTTGACAGATAAACTGCATTATGTAGCCTGCAATGATTTAAAGGTGGATTCTAACTCTTGCAGAATCTAGCTCTATAGGACTTATAATCAACACTTCTTAGATCCTTATAGCTTTCTTACTAACTCTTAAGGCTCAACAAAACTTGTTAGGTGGTACAAAGTATTTGTCTAACTGTTTTTAAGAATACCAGTTGATAGTAAGTGTTAGTACACACCTGAGCATCACTCACAGCGTTTAATACTTCTTGAAGCTATTAGAGTAAGCCTTAAGGTGTTACAAGACCTTTTACTACCTCAGCAGTCGAATATCAGCCGTTAGTAAGTGTTAGTAGACACCTTACAATTGCTTTTATAGGTTTGTGCATCTTAAAGCTATAAGAATAAGTTATACAATGGTTTCGATAAACTCCATGCTACAGTCTTGATTTATATTTGTTTTATTTATTACTGTTATTCCTCTGGAAGGTTTAATTATTTATAACTAACCCTACTGTAGAGTCGAATGTTGATATCGGAGTTCTTATACAGGGTGGAATTTTGTAATGCCACCTGGAGGGAAAGTACTCTTAATACTGCAGATAGAAAATTTTACTCAAAGAAAACATTCCTTTATTTTTGAATAGAAAGCAAACTGCATTCAAAGATTTTCGAAAATTCTCTTCTCCCACACTCGGGAATCGAACCGGCTAAAATCTGAAAAAAATATACCCTGTACTTTTATTGCATCGATCGTTAGGGTCAATTATAAGGATGAAATCTCTCTAACAAACATGATAAATTAAATGAAAGGAAAACCAGGAAATCTGAAGTTACAAATTCAATGAGTCAAGTTAAAGCTCTTTAACTAACATCCATCTTTTGTAATGCAGACTCCTTTGCGACATACTCGTAGCTGCGTGTATGAGGTAATTTAAATATGGAATGTTAGATTAAAATTTGAAAATTAGATTGTCATAGTTGTTATTCACATTTGATTGTTATTACAACTCATTTCACATTTTGTCTCACGGTGAAAATGACTTATCAAGAACAGTTTGATTTAATGGAAGCTTATTTTTTAAATAACAAAAACGTGAATCTAGCTCTGCGGTGGTATGGAGAGAGATATCAAGACCGACAGGCACCAACTCGGTTCGTATTGAAAAGAATGGTAGAAAATTTAAAGAATACGGGTGGTTTCAAGAAGAGACGGCAAACTATTCAGCAAAACTATTTCGATTTTGAACTAGATGTTTTAACATACTTTGAAACATTTCCAAAGGCTTCAAGTAGAGATGCTGCCGATGAATTAGGAACAACCCACACTCGCGTACTTAAAGTGCTGAAAAAGTATAAGTATAAATGCTATCGTGAAGGTCGGTTGGTGCAAAAATTGCATATTGGGGATCGTGACAGACGATTACAATTTTGTGAAAACATGCTTGGAGAAATTGACCGAAACCCTAATTTTTTGAGTAACATTGTATGGTCTGACGAAACCAACTTCAGCAATAATGGCGTGTACAATCGCCGCAATAACCATTATTGGTCTCGAGTGAATCCTGTTCGTGTTCATGAAACTAACAATCAAGTAAGATTTTCTTTCAACGTTTGGTGCGGAATTATGAGAAATAATGTAGTGTTAGTCCACGTGTACGAAGGTCATTTAAACACTGTCAAGTATATTGAAGTACTGGATCTCTTAAGAAACGGGTTAAATGGTTTCCGCGAGGAAGAGCGAAACCAAATAATTCTACAGCAAGATGGTGCTCCAGCACATAACAGCAGAATCACTACTGCCTACATTAATAACCATTTTAATACCTGGCTTGGTACAAACGGCACAATCAGATGGCCTGCTAGATCGCCAGATCTCACCCCATTAGATTTTTTTTTGTGGGGATATGTAAAAAATCAAATTTACATGAAATCTTATGCGAATGACAACGAGTTGAGAGTTGAAGTTCAGAATACGATTTATGATATTCACTACAACACTTTATTAAAGGTTACTAGAAATGAATTCGTTAAAATAATAAATTTGTGTATCCAAGAGAATGGAGCCCATTTCGAGCAACTAATTAGTTAGTTTACCATTTTTTGTAAATAATTAAATTAATTTAAGATTTCCTGGTTTTCCTTTCATTTAATTTATGTTTGTTAGAGAGATTTCATCCTTATAATTGACCCTAACGATCGATGCAATAAAAGTACAGGGTATATTTTTTTTCAGATTTTAGCCGGTTCGATTCCCGGGTGTGGGAGAAGAAATTTTCGAAAATCTCTGAATGCAGTTTGCTTTCTATTCAAAAATAAAGGAATGTTTCCTTTGAGTAAAACTTTCTATCTGCAGTATTAAGAGTACTTTCCCTCCAGGCGGCATTTCAAAATTCCACCCTGTATACCATATATAATACTAAGAGCTCTAGAAAAAGGCTGCCGTAAGCTCTAAAATGTTTGTTGGGATGTATAACACGTTTAAAATGCGTGAATTTTCATTTAATTATTACTGGAGGACGTTAAATAAAAAGAAAAGATTAGTGATGGAAATAGCTGACGCGGGATTCTTTTATTATGGTAATAGTATAAATTATATTGCAGCATTTTTCTCATGTGGAGGTGTTATCGAAGATTGGGAGATTTATGATGATCCTTAGATGCAACATGCTATAAGTTATCCTGAGTGTTTTTATTTGAACGCTGTGAAAGGAAAGGAATATATAATTAAATAGGCATATCTCCATCACAGCATCAAACTCTTAGCATCGTAGTGTGATGGTTCGATCTTAATCGACGCTTGCTTCATGAAGAGAGAGAATAAATTAATATTATTCATGTTATGCTTTATTCTTCGAAATTTGATTTGGAACGCATTTGTAAACTTATTTTCAAGAATGCTGGTGGCGGGATTCTATTTACTCAAGACATGACTGACCAGAAAATAATGAACGCCAGTTCATCAAAACTTCAGGAGAATACAAACAAGACGGCGCAAAACTCAGTAAAATCCACCTTTGAAAATACTCAATATCTCACACTCAAGAGTGGTCACAATGAGCTCCTTACTTTTGTTCGAGTTGGCAACGTACATCCTGATCCTGAAAAATCGGCTGTAAGGTCATCAAATCCTACGCCTGACATTAAATTGGTAACAAGAAGTATAGTGCGTGATATAGTGTTTCCTGATTCAGAAGACATTCTGTGCTACCAGATGCTGCCAGAAGATGAAATTCCTTCTTTAGTGAATTATATAAATGATAAATAACTGTTTTTAATAAAATGAAACGAATCGAGCGATGCTTATACGCCTTTATGATTGAATACGATATGCACTGATGACCTACACTAGTAGGTATAATTGGGGGGTTTCTGCATGACGCAGCTTGAGCGCATGAATGAAAATAATATTAGAATTGGGGAACCTGCATCTACTTGATCCAGGCTGCCCAATTCTACTCTACTTACCACTTTTGTAACTTCTGCATTTTAATATAACCTTAAACATAACTTGTGGTTCTTTCTGTGTACTCCACACTAAACCAACTTCAACTAAGTGATAGTGTACGGTGCTTAAAACCATCGGCTCCTACAGTCTGTTTGTAATATTAAAATAACCGCTTTTTACTAAATGCATAATTATGGATGTATACTCGTACACGGTGCATATACCAAAATAACATTACTTACAAATTTTGTCTGTCTGTCTGTCTGTCTGTCTGTATGTTTGTTCCGGCTACTCCCTGAAACGGCTGGACCGATTTTGACGGGACTGGCATATAGCTGATGTAATAAGGATAAGGAGTAACGTAGGCTATTTTTAGAAAAAGCCACGCGGGCGAAGCCGCGGGCAACAGCTAGTCATAAAAAAAATGGGACTTTGTAAATGAAACTACGAATTTTCTACATTTCCAAAATTTTTGGAAAATGACACTTTTCCATTTAATCGACGATTTTACAACTGTTTTTGCTTTTGTTTCCATTCTCTCTTATAAAAAGGTATTAAACCGCGTTTCTGATATTCAATATTCATTATTGAAGCTGTTATAATTTCGCTTACACCTGAAGAATGCACCAGAATTCTCACAATGCTGGAAAACGGCCGGAGTCAGCGTGTTACAGCAAGGACAGTTGGTGTGCCGCTGTCAACTGTACAACGAGTTCTCCGACGTTACGAGGAAACTAACCTACGCAAATCAGGAACAGGCAGGGCCAGATGTACCACAGCACGAGAAGATCGATACTTGGTCAACACATGCTTCGAAACCGTTTTCTCACAGGAACTGCACTTACATATCAGTTCCGAGGCCTCGGAGGAAGTATCCCAAGAGACTGGAGACTGTAAGACGACGAATAGTTGAAGCAAACTTAAAACCATTAAGACCTTCAAACGGCCCTAAATTGGAGCGTAGATATCGTATTTAGAAAAAAAACATATGCCCGGAACTTGGAGTTTTGAAGATTGGTCATGAGTTATCATCTCATATGAATAAAGATTTATGCTCTATAAGAACGACGGAAGGACAAGAGTGTACAGAAGACCAGACCAGGGGAGCGACCCAAGTAACACAAATTTACTGCATAAAAGCTCTGGAGCCAATCCGATTATTCCCTAAGGTGCTAAGACCCAAGTTTCAGAGCGTGCTCTGCAGGCCTAATGCAGCAACTCTAGCGCCATTTTGGGCACATTTTTTTGCAGCTCTCAGTTGCATTTCAACTGCTCAACAGTGGCACAAAAGTTCCTCAAGAGCTGCAACGAATGATTAACGCTGCACTAATGCTACTATGCCGCTACTTTTGTGAACGCTAGTGAACGAATTAATGTACTTTATGAGATTCAGTTCAGTATTTTAGGTGTTCGTAAAATTAAATGGTGAATCGTTTTTCTTGTCATCAACAATCAGCGCGCCGCCATCATTAAAATATTATTTGTTAAAGTTTAAATTTCTCATTACTGTTTCGTATTATATGTCAGCATCTAAAAACGCTTTCAAGTTTACTGTGCATTTATTGGGTGTACATCGAGTATTTTTGAAGAGCTTATACAATAACTTCAAAATGTGAAAAGTTATGTAATAAATCTAACACATTTTTTTAAATATTTTTTTTTTACATATTATGTATTTAAAGTGCTAACTGCAGGTATGCCATTTGTATATGTGAAAAAAAAAAAACGTTAATTTCGGTGAAATTACCCGATGGATTTCAGCGAATTTAACATTTTTTTTTCTAAATCTCTAAATCTTCCAAATAAAAAGAACAATTTTCTTTAAAAACATGGCGTCGTTATTTGAACTCTTCTAAAGCTCCAAGTTATTTTTATTTCTTTAGTATAGTTCAAATCATCAACAGGGCTACAATTTTGCCCTTTTTGTAGGCATAAGTACCAATGTGATGTGCTTTGCAGGTTTACTCTATGCTGTTATGCGGTTTAGTTTCGTTTAGTTTGGTGATTCGTAACGTGTTACTAAATTAAATCCATTATTCAAGTAAATATCTGAAAATCCTACTTACTGCTAATATGGATAGATAGATGTTAGTTACTAAAACACTCAAAAACTAATAAACAGATTTTGATATTCGATATGTAGGTACTTTTGGTACTGGAAAAACACAAATGTCACTTTTATTCCGGGAAAACATCCACGCGGGTGAATCCGTGTGAAGCAGCTTGTCTAATATACCTACATTAATAATAGCTTGATTGTTTTATGCTTCTTAAATTTGTGCAAATGAGGGAAAACGGTCAGGACAGAAGATTATTTTCCAAGACCTGATAGTTCGGTAATAAAACGTAAGAACTAGTGTTTTATTATAAAATATTGTATATAAATTAGCTAAAAGAAAAATTACTAAATAAAATTTACCAATAGGATTAAATTTAAAAATTATGTCACCTTAATTTTTGTTTAATATTTTCATAGGTTATCTGAACTTTCCTGCGAGAACCACCACTTATTTTAATTAATTTCAATCGCTTAGCATCAATTTATTTTCTTTTATTTTAAATATTATATTAATGCTATAAAATATGGTTCCACAGAGACGGCGACCGAAAACCGATTCGTTTCAGTCTTTTCAACGGTGCAGGTTTACTCTAATAAACTACTGAAAGGAGCATTGTTCCCATTTCTAACGTTCAAAGTAATATTTTGTGACTTTCTGGGACTTGAGTATTTATAAGAGTTATTATTACCAGAACTTTAAGAGAATCAATCAATCAATCAATCGACTCAGCCTATAACAGTCCACTGCTGGACATGGGCCTCTCCTAGGCTGCGCCACAATACCCTGTCCTCCGCCTTCCGCATCCAGTCTGTCCCAGCAACCTTTTTAAGGCCGATACGCGGTATTCACTCCTGGACTCGTCTGCTCCACCGGCCATCGGTCCTTCGACAAATATGGCTAGCCCACTGCCACTTCAGTTTGCTTACTCTGCAGGCTATGTCGGTAACTCTGGTTCTCTTCCAGATAACTTAATTTCTGATCTTATCCTTCAAAGAAACTCCGAGCATAGCACACTCCATGGCGCGTTGAGCGACCTTGAATTTATGAACCAACCGGACTGTCAGTGTCCAGGTTTCGGCACCGTATGTCACAGCGGGCAGGCGCACTGGTTGAAGACCTTAGTCTTCAAACACTGCGGAACTGGCGACCAGAAGACTTGACGAAGTTTACCAAACGCTGCCCAACCCAATTGGATCCTCCTGTCGGCTTCTTTATCAAAGTTGTATCTACCGAGCTGGATAACGAAATTAAGAGAATAACAAAGGATTATTATTTTTAAGAGAATAACAAAGGTTATTTCAACTCTTGTACAGCTGCTTTAAGTAGGCTACAATAAACTCTTTTATCCAGTTAAGCGGCGTTTAACAGTTACAAGAGAATCCCGTAAGCAGCTTTCAGTGACTAAATACCCTTGGTAATTATCTTTTACAGATTGTAGTGTGGTGTGAAAGAAAAATGCGCTGTACGTGGCAATATACACATACTTTTCAAAAGCAGTGTAAAAAATACAGTATTTAGGGAAAAAAAGTGGAGATTAACCATGAAATATTAGGTCTATCAACGACCCAAAACGATTGACTATAATTAACCCCCCCCAGGTGCGTTGAAGACGCCAGTTTGATAAAAAATGAAAGGAAAAAAAAGGGATGAAATTATCTGTAGAAGCTCCGGTTGATGACTCGGCAAGACGCGTAGATGGCACGCCGTGATGGACCACGCAACAATGCTCAGGGGCGAAACCACACGTTGAGGTACTTTCGATGCAAAGCTACGCGTTGCCGATGATCTTTTTGGAGTTGGCCTGATCGGAAGATGAAGGACTGCCCAATGTTCAACTCTATGGGGTTTCCCTAAATAAAATGATGTGGTTAAAAAAAAGGATTACCAAGCCGGGACTTTCAAAATAAAATATACATACCACTGCGACGTGGAACCTCTCAGCACTGCCGAGCAGGACGAATGTTCTAAAAATAAAATCATGATTGGTAGATAGCCAAAATTACATTATCCGAGGTTAACAAATATGCAATACGTACCGAAAAAAATCAATGATGATAGCAGAATCAGTTGCATAGTTTTTATATAGCACTTCTATTGCTATATAAAAACTATGCAACTGATTTAGAGGTTTTCTTAAACAAAATTGAAAATTACTTGAATAAAAAGTACGCTGATCTCCAATCAGAAAAAATATATCGAATGACACTCAACCATCTTATCAAAAAAATCAGAATTTTTTATACTAAAATTCGAACGTTTGACTCAAGAGTGCCAGTAGGGTTCTGCAAAAAAAGGTTAAGATATGAAGCGTGAAGAAAGCAGATCAAATACCACAAAAAAATAAATTGTAGAATTAATAATTCTACAAGATGTAAGTAATAAATGGAATCTATTATAAAGGCAAAGGTAGTATTTGGTTCCACTACTGCCATTCTTAGTTACTTTAGTAGCAACAGACGTTATCGGAAGCAAATATGCAACTTTAAACTGTTTCTTGAACTCTTAAGCTGCTATTATACAACTTTAAGCTATAAAATAAGCTGCAATTTCCACCAGTGTGTTGGTTGGGGATTCAAGCAAGCATGCATCGAAGACAGAGTGGCTGATGGTTTCCGTACTTGTATGGGCCGGAATTTCTGCAGAGAGTCGCACAGGGCAGGCAGTTATAGAAAACGGCACTATAAGTAGCGAACGATACGTGGAAGAAGTCCTTAAAGATTACGTTGGTGCATTTATGGTCAATTTGGGAGAGGATGCTATCTTTATGCATGACAATGCCCGGCCTCATACTGGTGAAATTATGAAAGACTACCTTCAAGAGGTGAACATTAACTGTATGGAGTAGCCAGCACGTAGCCCAGACCTCAACCCAATCGAGCATGCTTGGGATGATAAATAATAATAATAATAATTTATTTATTTTCTCCAAAAAAGCATTTTGCATTAACATTATTTAGATCTAAGAAAAAAATGGCTTAAGCTAGTGTTACAAAGTGAAAAACCCTGATTTCTAAACTAGGTTTAAGTAGAGCAAAACTTTTAGAAATGAGCTCGGACGATGTGTGAGACATCGAAATTCTTCCCTTATCACGCTTTAAGAGCTCAAAGTTGTGCTCCTAGAGGAATGGCATCCTATTAGCTATTCTTTCCTATGTTATGGTCTCTTCCGAAGCGCTGGAATGGTTCTCCTCTTACCTTCAGGAACGACAGCAGTCCGTTCATGTTGGGGATACTTCATCATGCTGGCGTGATTTGGAAGCTGGCGTTCCTCAAGGCGGTATTCTTTCTCCTCTTCTGTTTTCTATTTTTATCAATCTTATAACTTCCGAGCTTCAGTGTTCGTATCATCTGTATGCAGATGACTTGCAGTTGTACTTTCAAGGGAGGGTTGATGAAATACCTGACATTATCGACAAGTTAAATAGGGACTTGACAGCCATTAAAACCTGGTCTGATAGATTTGGTGTTGCAGTAAACCCTAATAAGTGTCAGGCGATCATCATTGGGAGTCATCGTAGTATTGGTAGTGTGGATGGTTCAACCTTGCCACCTGTTCTCTTCAATGGAACGATTGTTCCGTTTAGTACTGACGTGAAAGACCTAGGCTTGCACATCGACTGTACCCTGAACTGGCGTACTCAAGTCGCTAGGGTGAGCCAAAAGGTTACTGGAACTCTGCGGGCTTTATATCGACTGAAAAATTTATTACCATCAAGTACCAAGACAATGCTTGTGCAGTCCTTAATTTTCCCTATCATCGATTATGGTGATGTGTGCTACTATGACCTGAATGCAGACCTCCTCGACAAGCTAGACCGTCTTCTTAATAACTGCATTCGATTCGTTTTCAATCTGCGTAAATATGATCATGTCTCTGCGCAACGATCGCTTCTAAAGTGGTTGCCCATACGCCAGCGCAGAGAGCAAAGGGCGATGACCACCTTGTTTTCATTTCTTGACTCTCCCTCTTCCCCTAGTTATCTCGCCCCCCACTTTCAGTACATTTGCGCGAACCATAGTAAAAATCTACGTTCATCACATAATCGTCTTCTTCAATGTCCCACTCACCGCACTGAATTTATTCACTCTTCCTTCTTCGTTCAGTCTATCTCCCTGTGGAATGCGCTCCCCCAGGAAATCAGGATGGCAACCAACCGATTATCCTTTAAAGTTAAAGTTCGCGAGCACATTCGTAAGAAGCTGGCAGTATCATCACAACGATAATGTTTTCCCATTGTTTGTCTTACTGTTTAGTATATTCGTGTATTTATTTAGTCTTATATTTATGTATAATTAGGTATATCTATTATATATATATATAATGTTTTAATAGGTATATGTATGTATATACTTATATTTTAATAAATATTTATTTCACAGTTTTCGTTATTGCACCTACCGCTGTCTGTCTCTGCATCACCCAAAGGTTGACTGGTAGAAAATGCCTATGGCATTAAGTCCGCCTCTGTACATTTGTGTGCGTAAGGTATTAAATAAATAAATAAATAAATGGCAGAATATTCCCCAACATCGTATGAGAAACTTGGTGTACAGCATGCCAAACCGCATAACCGCAGTGATGACAGCAAGTTGGGGTAATACTGCTTGCGACGATACGTCATCACATAGTGTTTTACAGTGTTTTTGATAATAACTTAAATTCAGTTTTATAACAGTACTGGTACAGTAAGCATAAAAACGATGGTGAAATAGGTTTAGTACATAAAACCTTAAGTGCGACCCTTGGAGGCTCTACGCGGGGGTCGTGCGGTCCATGGCCCTCTACGGGGCTCCTGTATGGGCGCGCTCTCTGGCGCTGCGGCCAGCCCGCCGGTTGAGCGCGGCCCAAAGGGTCATGGCCATCCGGATGGTCCGGGGATACCGCACGGTCTCCTGTGAGGCAGCGAGCCTCCTTGCCGGATTGCCGCCATGGGATCTGGAGGCAAAAGCCCTCGCGCACGTATGGGAGTGGCGCGAGGAGGCGAAACGCCGGGGCGTAAGTCCGCTGCCGCGAGAAATCGCGGCACAGCGGACGGAGCTCCGGCGGGATCTCATGGCGTCATGGAAAGTACGGTTGTCGCAACCCAGTGCTGGGCACGCCACAATTGCGGCGATAAGTCCCCTCTTTGAGGAGTGGCTGGAGAGGCGCCACGGCGTCCTCACCTTCCGCCTGACGCAGGTCCTCACCGGACACGGCAATTTCGGGAGGTTCCTGTGTCGGATAAGGCGGGAGGAAACGTCCGGGTGTCACCACTGTGTGGATCGCCCGGAGGACACGGTGGAGCATACGGTGGAGATCTGCCCGGCTTGGGCAGAGCACCGCCGTGTCCTCGTGGAGGCGATCGGCGGCAGAGACCTCTCGCGTCCGGCCCTGGTTCAGGCCATGGTACGGAGCGAGAGGGCATGGGCAGCCGTCACCTCCTTCTGCGAAGCAGTAATGCTCGCGAAGGAGGAGGCGGGACGGTTGAGGGAAAGGCACGTTTCGCGCCCTCTCGCCCCTAGCCGCCGCAGGAGACGCCCAGGGCGTCGGGAATCCCGGGCGGATTTCCAGCCACCGTAGGCGCGGGCTTGCGGACGGTGAGCAATGGGTAGCTCACCGTCCGGTAAGGACCAGGCCCGGGTCGACGGCGCGTCGTATTCCACGCGCGCCTCAAAGAGATGTCGTCAGCACAAAGTAGGGGTCCACTAGGGCCGATGCCTGCCGGGGTCGCGGGAAGGTACTTATGGGTCACCGAGGCCCCCGCAACACAGGCAACAGGAAGGAATACGGGTGGGTTTTAGTCAGTAAGAGTCTGACACACCCTCCCGCTCCGCCCAGAGCGGGAGAAGTTATTTGATGATTTCCCACCCTCAAAAAAAAAAAAAAAAAAAAAAAAAAAAAAAAAAAAAAAAAAAAAAAAAAAAAAAAAAAAAAAAAAAGTGCGACCCTTACAAACCTCAGTTAAATGGACTATATAGCCGTAATTTATAGGATTGTTGGTACATCCAGCTAGCGTAGACCAAGCCCTAGCCCTGGACGTAACTTTTACGTATCTTGTCCCTTGGAAAAGCCCATTTAACTGAGTTTGTATGTCGTGCTACTTTAGATTATTAGATATTGTTATTTTGGTTTTACCAATCATGATTTCAGGGCGCGTCACGCCCTGAAAAATATAGGTGTGATATTTTAAAAATATAGATGTGCGTCCAGCTAGCGTAGTCCGAGACCTAGCCCTGGACCTAACTTTTACGTATCTAGTCCCTTGCAATAGCCCATTTAACTGAGTTTGTATGTTGCGCTACTTTAGATTGTTAAAAGTTGTTATTTTGGTTTTACCAATCATGCGCGTCACGCCCTGAAAAATATGGGTGTGATATTTTAAATATCAGATTGTTTTAGGTCTATATACCAGCCTGAGGTATATAACTAGTTTGAAAATAAGTCAGTACTTTTCCAGAAAATCAACGAATAAAACAGTTTAGTTAAAATTTATAATATTTTAACTAAAACTGTTATAACTAATATAGATACCTCAAGGAACTATAATATTTTAATTAAAACTGTTATAACTAATATAGATACCTCAGGGAACTCAATGTTATGTAACATGCCTTATAGTAAGGAGTTTATAAGCATAAATGTTATGTAAAATAGATGAAACAATTGGAAAAATAAAACTTTAAAACGGGAAGCAATAAACGGCTCTCGTTAAAGTAAAGTTAGGTAGTACCTAAGCAAACGTGTAAATAGAACAAATTCGTAGTCATCGGCAAGGTACTTATTATATTTTCAAAACATCAAGTTAGTTCAAGTAGTATTCCTGAAGAGTCCCGAAAATTGCTTCCTGAAGATTCGTGGAGACTTGTGTTATGCAGGTAAAATACTCCTTTATCAGATGTCAAAAACGACCTTTAATAGAAAGTCAAAAACCCTTCCCCCGTCAAAAACAATGGTACCTACTTAGAAGCCCGTAGCCGTCTTGAAGATATCTGGAACCAATAGGTGTAGGACGTTTCGTGGTCCTCGGTGGATACCTTACGGTGCCAAGTGGGGTGTTGTCCCAATTCATCCGCCGAACCCCTTTAGGGCTAGGCAGTCAATTGGACGGGTTCCAGAGTTAACCAGCCTTGGGGGATCTCCTAGTCGGCTCTGGTGTACTACTTTCCTTCCAAAGCTACTCACCTAGTGACTCTAGGGTGTGTCTACACCCTTCGCGCTAGACTGGTTCAGGGCCCCTTTGCACATTAAGACTGGCAAAGGGTTACAAGCTTAGGGCTCACAATTAGGTACACACCTCCCTGTCTGCACCCGACAGGGAGGGCGACTCATTCCCGCGCCTATCCACCTGGGGAGTTAGGTATAGGGCCGTTAGGCTATCAGTAGGAGGAATTATATTCCAAAATTTCGCCCTCATAAACCCCCCTTCCCCCGTCATGGAGGACGCCCTTATAGTGCCGTTCTTCAAAGAGGTCCTCTTCAAGGAAACCGATTTTATCGCCAAATATGGCTCCAAGTTTGCGGCTCTACAGCAGCCCTCTTCTACCGACTCCATCGCTGACTTCAGCGATACTCTAGCCCCCGCGACCGTTCCAAGTCCCTCAGTGTCCATGGACACTGACGAAGCCTTGTCTCAGGACAAACGCTGCCCGACCCCATTTTCTTACAGTGACATCGATTCTGAGCACTCGTCTTCTTCTGCTCACGCCAGCCCCTCTTCCGAGGACGACGGCTTCGTGCCCGTCGCCGGAAGGGGGAAAAAGAGGAAGCAAAGGAAGGCGACCTCCTCGCAGGCGACCAAGATCGCTGCCACAGAGGTAGTATCTACCCCTCTCCCCCTGCCGCCGCGGCGCCCTCTGTCTCTAACCCCACCCCGACTTCATCCCCTTCATCCTCTTCCAAGGATAAGCAGGCCACTCCGGCAACTAAAAAGGGGGCGGGTCCATTGGGATGCAGTGCAGGGACGTTGTATAATAAATTTTTAAAAAAACGGGTTTCAATGCCCCCGTTGAAACCCGTCAATTGCCAACTATTGCATAGTTCGCAATGATAGGACTAGATGTCACAAGGGCGGCACCTTAATTTATTATACAACGTCCCTGCACTGCATCCCAATGGACCCGCCCCCGCTCTCTCGTTTAGAAGTGTGAATTATTTTTAGAAAAAAACAATGTTTGACATTGTCTGTATAACAGCATTAGTTAAAAGGTTATGAAATGTTAATTAACTATGAGAATTATAGTGTGGCCAGTTGTTTTAACCGAAAATCATGCTGCGTCGTGGTTCACTAATCCTAATTAAAAGTTGTATCAAATCAAAAACTCGTAAAGAAATAGGTGAACTTTCGGTTGAACATAGCATTGAACTGTCTTGTGTTGAGCTAGATAAGCATGTTATAGTGTGCGTTTACATACCCCCTGATTATCAAAACTACATTTGAGTCAGTTATGGAAGATGTTTTGGCTAAACTAGCAAATGGAAATAAATCAGTAATTGTCTGTGGTGACTTTAACATTAATATTTTAGAAAATAATTCAAACACCAGTAGATTATTAAATTTGTTTAAAACATTTAATTTGTCAAATGTGTTTGTGGAACCAACCCGAATAACCACGACTTCTGCTACGTGTATTGATAACGTTTTTTGTTGCTGCGACTATTTAGATAAAGCCATCGTTAATTATCTCCCGTCTGACCACAGTGGTCAAACCGTAACTTTTGAGTCCAACCTAACAATAGAAAAAGTGCAGATACAATTCAGACCAATAACAGCTGTTAATTTAAATAAATTTAATAGCACTTTAATTTGTAAGTCAAGCGATCAGGATCTTACAATGAACAATGTAAATATCTTGTATAAAGATTTTTTTTTCGGTAGTCCAGACCGAGTTCATAATTATTTTAAGAAGAACACTAAAGCCATCAGCCCTAGGTTTTTATTTAGTGACTGGGCAACTAAAGGACTCAGAAAAAGTAGGGAAAGACTTTTCGAGCTGTATGCCCTTACATAAACACTGAAACTTTTAATAGGTATGTTGCTACTTACTCTAAAATTTTTAAGAACACTTGTAAGGCAGCTAAAGCCTTGTTCATTAGCAACAAGGTTAAATCAGCAAACAATAAAATAAAGACAGTTTGAAATATTATCAATAATGAAACGAATAGGAACAAAAAGCATGATTCTGATTACACACTGGAGACGTCACGTGGTCTCATTTGCGATAGCAAAGAAGTTGATCAAGAATTTGTATTTTTTTTACCAGTGTCCCGCTTAAAACTACTGAAACCTTAAATTCCTCGCCTTCGCTCGCTTTTGGTTTGGTAAGGGAAAACGTTTCAGCTTACACGATTGAATTTAACTTTAAGCATATTAATCCCATAATAGTAATAAAAGCTTTTAAGCAAATCAAGATCAAATTGTCTGAAGATCTTTGGGGAATGTCCATTAAAGTCTGTACCTCTATAATTGAGACTATAGCGCCTTACTTAGCCTTAATATTTTATTTTTTTGTGGATCAAGGAGACTTCCCGGATTTAATGAAATACAGTAACGTACCACCCACTTTTCAATTTTTTTTACTTTTCAAATCCGGGGACAGTAAAGATACAAATAATTATAGACCCGTATCCGTGTTGCTGGTTTTCAGGTGTTTGAAAAGGTAATGCTTAATCAAATGCTCAATCATTTTAACTCGAATAAAATCCTTCACGATCAACAGTATGGTTTCACTAAAGGACGGTGTACGACCGACGCCGGTGTAACCTTACTAAGACACATTTTTAACGCGTGGGAAGAAGCGCAAGACGCCATAGGAATCTTTTGTGACATCTCCAAGGCATTTGATTGCGTCGACCACGAAACCTTACTCTTGAAACTTGAGCATTACGGACTTGGAAAACATGCGCTCAGCTTAGTAAAATCTTATTTAAATGATAGACAACAGCAAGTTAATGGTATTCACTCGGTTTAAAAGTAAAACTGGGTGTTCCATAAGGCTCAATATTGGGTCCTTTCCTCTTTTTAGTGTATATTAACGATCTACTCCATTTATTAAATAATAAACCACAAATGGTGTTATTTGCTGATGATACTTCTTTAATTTTTAAGGTAGATAGACGTGCTACTAATGTTGACGACGTAAATAACGCCCTATTGCAGGTTCAGAATTGGTTCACTGCCAATAATTTAGTATAAAATGGGAAAAAAACTTAGTGCATTCGATTTTCTTTACCAAATGTCAAAAGTGGTGATTATGAGATAGTATTGAATCAAGAGAAAGTAGAATTCGTCGATAAAACTGTTTTCCTGGGGATCACGCTCGACTCAAGGTTACAATGGGGTCCTCATTTAACATCTCTTGCAGGACGGCTAAGTTCAGCGGCATATGTTGTCAGAAAAATCCGTCAATTTACTGATGTAGATACCGCGAGGCTAGTCTATTTTAGTTACTTTCATAGTATCATGTCTTACGGTATTTTACTTTGGGGACAGTCGAGTCAATTTTTATTCTGCAGAAAAGAGCTATCAGAGCCATTTATAATATCCGCAGGCCCGATTCTCTAAGAGAACGGTTTAAGGACATTAACATCATGACGGTACTTTGTCAATATATCTACGAAAACATCATGTACGTAAGAAAAAATGTACATCTTTTTAGTAAAAGAGGTGAAAGACATAATTATGGTACTAGAAATAGGGACCTATTATCTCAGCCGGGTTTCAGACTGGCTAAAGTAGACTCATCTTTCAAGGGGTACTGTTTAAAATGTTACAATAAAATTCCACCCCACATACTTCAACTGAATGAGATGAAATTCAAATCTTGTATCAAACGCACACTACGCATTATAAGTTGGGTGATTACATCGCTGATAAAAATGAAAAAAAAAACTCCACAGACTTGATGGGTATCGATATCCAAACATGATAAAATAAAAATAAATTAATTAGATTATGTTGTTTTTGAGATCATTAACCACCGGTAGTGTAGTCACTTAAAATATCAGTTTTTTTTAACTTCACACACGTGATGGATATCTCACCACGATAAAACAGATTTTATAAACTCACACTTCAAGTAATGACACTACTAGCGGTCATTGACTCCAAAAAAACATCATAATATATTTATTTTATCGTGTTTAGATATCGAGACCCATCACGTCTGCGGAGTTTCGCTAGATAATTTAATTTGTCCCGGTGTATATTCGACCTTATTTTAGTGTTATAACACTAGGCGAGACCTTTCCACGTTGTAGAAAAAATATTGCGATGCTTGACAAATGAATTTTAATATTTATTTACATAAACTAAAATCAAAGTCAAATAATTTATTTCAAATAGGCTATTTATTTCATAACCCTTCCTTTTGTCTTTGCCGTAGTCGGGTAAAAAAGCCGCATGTTAATATGTGACAACCCTGACAGTGAAACTTACTTTGCTTTCTGGAAACGATTGCTGCCAGAGCAATATTTCGTTACAACGTACTCACTTGTCGCTAATATTCATGTAATCCAACACATCCACAAGATATTGTTAAGACATTTTACCTTTTATGATTAAAATTATGTCTGAACTTTATTATTTCACACACAGTTTCCCGCAGTTGGATGTATTTACGATAAATTACCACTTTAAAATACGTAAACAAACAACGTCAACAAAGACGCGTCCGAATCTTTTGATTTTAGCACATTTCATTTGAAGTATTATCGAATAAAATATTGAAATATCATAGAACAGGTTTTCTAGATTAATTTGGTACCTTAACTTTAGTAAAAGCCAATAAAATAGAATACTTTCGGCACTTTTTCTTGGAGCACAGAATGCCGGTGAGCACAAAAATTCACAAAATGGCTACTTCAACTTCACTTCACATTGTAAACAAAAATTGATTTTTTGATGTTGCCAACTTGCGTCGAGATGTTAGATAATGTATTAGCCTATGATTTAAAAACGTTTTGGAAGGACTTTACGTGCAATAAAATAGAGTTTAAAGTCATTTAACAGAAATTAAATTTTGGCAACGATTGTCGCCAAGAGCAAAGTTCGAGGTTTTAGTATTGGAAACGATCGTTGTCAGAAGCAAGCTAGCAGTTATTTGGTTCACCAACAATTGTTTACACTAACATTTTGTAAAAATAACAATTAAAAACTTTGAACAGTGTAACAATTACTTAAAGGTAAACACCACATGAACTAAAATTATGCTAATTTGTAAGCCACATTTACAGTCTACAAGCCAACTTAAAACTAAAGGAAAAATATGTACTCTAAATAAAGACTTAGTTTTGAATTAGATTGCTAAAATTATGTAAGTAACAAAATAATGGATGCTTTACATCACCTCTGATAAACAACTCAAGATTTTAGATTTCTGCATAGTCAGAGAATCAAAGTGGAAATCGATTAGATCGCTGCAACTGTTCAAAACCCTACAGAACCTAGGGCATGGAGAGTTAGATCCCAACACCGTTCTTCTCTGTGGAGGACGAAGTGGAGTTATGGGTTTACGTGGAATTCTTGAAGGAGCATGAAAGTTTATAAGTGCGAGCAGCGGCGGTGAGTCAATATTTCCTTTCAAAATTTTACAGGCAAACATTGCGTCGTTTAAACGCCTTCGCTCTTCTAAGATGTGTATGTTGAAGATTTTTAATCTGTCTTTGTAAGAAGGCGATTTTTTTGTTATACCAACAGAAAAAGCTCAATGCCAAGCAAAGCATTTTTGGACGCGCTCTAGATGCAAACTGTGAGTAGCATAGTGCGGCCGCCACACCACACTACAGTATTCTAATATGCTACGTACCAAACTATAATAAAGTAAAATTTTTGTTTTACTTTGTCGAAAACCTTTACTCTGTCTTATGACAAACCCCAACATTTTTGACGCCTTTTTAACAACACGATCTAAGTGTGGCACAAAGGTTAATTTTTGGTCAAACAAAACTCCAAGGTCACGTATAGTGTCTACTTCATTAACCCTGTCCTCATTAATGTATATTACATTACTGTCTCTATATGATTATTTTTTCTTGTATACTTCACATGGTAACACTTCATTGAGTTCAAATGCATTTCATTGTTTTTGCACCATCGGATGAGACTATTAAGGTCCAACTGTAAAAGCGAGGAGTCTCTATCAGACTTAATTATTCTAAGAAACTTTAGGTCATCCGCATACATAAAAATCTTGGAGTGCCGCAAACAGCGGGGAATGTCATTAATAAAGTAGATAAACAATATAGGCCCTAGATGCGAACCTTGCGGGACTCCAGAGGAGATTTTATATACATTAGATTGGTAACCGTTTACCACAACAAAGAAAGATCTATCTGCCAAATACGGACTTGCACATTTAAGCAAGCTGCCAGTGATACCATACGCATGTAACTTATGAGATAGGATTTTATGGGAAACTTTATCAAAGGCTTTGCTAAAATCAGTGTAAATGACGTCTGCCTTGTGACCAGAATCAACAGCCCCAATTAACTTCTCTGTGAATGCAACTAGATTAGTGCTCGTTGATCGTGAGCCAACAAATCCATGCTGATGATCGCTTATGAATAGCTTGAGAAGGTTCTGCATGTCGATTCTGTAAAAATCTCACCGTGAAAACTCGCGTGGAGTGAGCTGTCAGTGTCATCCCACTGATGCTAGGGAGTGACCAAGCATTACATTTATAATCATAATCTAGATTTTAATAATATTTTTATGCTAATTCTATTGATAATTTTATATAATTTCAAAATTTGTATTTAAGCGCTGAAACCTTACTATTTAGGGTTTTTTTAAATAAAATAGCAAAACAGAAATTCAGTCCGAAACTCAATTTGGTTTTTATATTCCAAAAGGGTTGGGAATTTTCGCAGCCGCCATCTTGCTTTTTAGATTTGACCTTACTATCGGATTTAACACCAACGAAAACCATGAAAACGATACCCATGATGAAAAATCTGAACATTTTCGCAGCCGTCATCTTGGTTTTTAGAATTGACCTCACTATCGGCTTTAACACCCCCGAAAACCATCAAAACGACACCCATGATGAAAAATCTGAACATTTTCGCAGCCGCCATCTTGCTTTTTAGATTTGACCTCAGTATCGGCTGTAACACCCCCGAAAACCATGAAAACGATGAAAAGCTCCTCACGCGCAAGCGCGGCGTGATCTTATCACTTCACCCGATTCTCGTAACCCTGGTAACCACTCGCGCCGGCTAGGTGAAGTGAGTCTGTAAGCGCGTCGCGCGAGTGTCGTGATCTTATCACTTCACTCGTTTCTGGTTGCCAAAGCAACATCACTTCACCTGGGCTGGGTGAAGTGAGCCTAGCCGCCCGCCGGCCGGTGCGCGCGCTGCGCGAGTGTCAGTTGAAGTGTTGAATTTTGTTACAGTATTGATGACGGTGATTTTATGAATATTATTTTATTATCGGCAACGCGTAGGTCGGTATAAATTTACCTACTTAAAATAAAATATTAGAAAGGTACTTATTAAATACCCCGCACGTTTTTTATTCAAATAGCTTATGTATACAGAAACACACACATCGCGTAGTTAGGTTTCCACATATGTAGTTTGTGAGGGGATAAATTCTGTGGTCCGTCAGCAAGGCACACTTTTAGCACTCGATGACTTGACACACTTGGTTATCTCTTCTTATTGAAAATATTTGGGTTAATAACAACGCTGAATAACGTCGCACAGGCTTTAGTCGACTCAATCCACTATCGCTTCTTCAAAACACATCGCAGTTGGGTCATGGGATTGCGTTTATTTAATCAGTTAAAACACATCGCGATTGGGTCATGGAATTGCGTTTATTTAATCAGTTAACTGATTATGATCAATAGAATTAGCATAAAAATATTATTAAAATCTCGATTATGATTGTAAATGTAATCCTTGGTCCATCCCTAGTATCCGGTGGAATGACACTGACAATTCACTCCACGTACACTTCACTTACGTTTTCACGGTGAGAAGGTTACAGAATAGCACTGCTGAAAATGCGGGCAGAGTAGTGATTCACACACTTTGGCAAACGTTGAGAGAATCGAGATGGGCCTATAGTTAGACATGTTGTCATTGCTATCCGATTTATGTACAGGCACCACCTTTGCCATTTTCCATTTCGTAGGGAATACACCAGAATTCAAAGATTTGCTATAAATGACCATGAGTGGATGCACCAACTCCTCCGCACAAGCCGAAATAAATATTGGCGGTATGCCATTCGGGCCAGGACCTTTGTTAATATCCAAACTTTTTAATTTATATTTAGACTTGTTAATTAAGCATAGACTGGTATTCCCAAGAGACTGTGAAAATAATTCAGTATTAAACTCATTCGAGTAATGAGTAATTCTTGGTCGAGGCTATAAACAGACGAGAAGCTGGTAGCAAACATCTCACATATTGTCGCACCATCAGACGTGAACACTGATCCGTCATTCATGGTCATGGGGTAAGCACTAGACCCCCTCTTTTATTTTTTACATGCGTCCAAAATAACTTAGGGTTGGTTTTAAGCTTGTTTTCTAGATTTTTTATATAATTGTTGTAACATTGAGTGACCAAGGTATCGCAGCGCTTGCTAAGCAGTTTTACTTCAATTAAGTCCATTGGGTTTCCATATTTATGATATCTCTTTCTGATGTTGTTCTTTGAGTTTAACATTCTGATTAAATTACGGTTAAACCACGGTGGAAATTTATGTTTCCTTGGTGCCCGTGAGGGAATAAATTCATGTATACCATGATTAAGTGTCTCGTAAAAAGCATCCAACATCTCATTCATATCATTATGCCCCTTAAATAATTCATCCCAATCAATTTGTTTTAAAAACATCCGAATTGGTGTATAATTTGTGGTACGAAAATTGGGTCTTTTTATGACATTATTGTATGGTAGTATTGCTTCCTTACTCCAGGAAACAACAATATCAAGAGGTGGATGATGTTTGTCGACATTACTAATTGGATTTATACTCTCACTGACGCTACACAATGAATGTGTTGTTAGAACCAGATCCAATATGCGACCTGCATCGTTTGTAACACAATTCAGTTGGTTAAGCCTGTTCACATTTGTGAAATCAATTAAAATTTCTGCCAAATTCCAATCAATGTTACTTAAGTTAAAGTCCCCCACAATAAAAACTCCCGAATCAGTACATTGTTCAAAAACAGAATTACAGTGATCTAAATAGTGCTCCAGAGAAGAACGGCGTATAGGAGGAGGTAGGTATACTGCGCAGAGAACCACTCGACGAGCAGTACATGATATTGACAAATCAATACTCACCCAAAGGTCTTCACAACCACTTTCCCAGCACTTAATACGTTTAGATTTAATTTTGTTTCTTAACGGCTATTAAAACACCACCCCCCTCTTTGGCGCACTGAAAATGAGAACTTTCTCTATCCCTCCTATATACCACATATCTATCGTCGAATAGCTCGCTGCTTAATACCGAGTTATTTAACCAGGTTTCAGACAAAACTATTATGTCGTAATCATTACCAGAAATGTTACGATATACAGTATGTTTTTTTGTTCTTAACCCTCTGCTGTTCTGATAGTATATTTGCAAACTATTATAATAATAATAATAATAATAATATCGTTTATTTATAAAAATGGTGCAGATTTACAATAACTTATCTTAAAGATAATAAAGAACACATTTGCTCATTTGCCTGAACTAGGTAGGACCTGTGTTTCAGGCTAGAAAGGAGCTTAGAAATTTAAAATATATAATTAACAACTGAGAAAACTAATTAAAAACTAATATTAGCTTAAAAGACTAACATGTTTTATTTACAGACAACGAGTAAATCCTCTGTCTCACTGTATGATATGCTAAGTAAAAATTGCAGAATAACCTTTTTACAGTCGTAGTTATTTAATTTATAGATATTTAATTTCCTATTTAATTTATTGTATAGAAATGGGCCTAAAAATGTATAAAATCTGTTTACAAAGACATATTTAGAGGATGCATTTGACTCACATACAATATCATTCCGTCTCTTATTAGTACTTTCAATGTTATAGGAGAGCATGGTGTGCTGTTTTAATACCAAGTGCGTTATAAAAAGCTGTCGAACAGTCAGCACGTTACAGGATTTATATAGCAGTTCTGTAGGATAGAGAAAGGGAAGGAAGTTTGCTACTTTTAAAATTGCTCTCTGTGCTCTTTCAAGAGGCAGTAAGTAAGTTTTAGGTGCTCCACCCCATGAAGTAATACAGTACTGTATTACAGATTGACCTAGGGCCAAGTAAACTTGTGACACTAGTTTATTATCTGCAATTGCTCGTAATCTTTTAAAAACAAAAATTAACCTGCGCACTCTTGTAACCAAACTGTCTATATGTGGTCTAAAAGAGAGCAACTCGTCTATTTGAACCCCGAGATATTTTATGTTACATGTTTTAAGGATAAAAGGACACTTACATATGCTGACTGGGCGGAGTCCGCAATGATGGGCATACAGATGAGAGTTAGTAATATTTAAATGCGGTTTGCGTTAAATTTATATAATTAGTTTATATGTGCACGCAAAAGTATAATACTATACTAGTATTAATATAATACTATTATTAGTTTTAATCAACACATTACTTTAAGTTGTTTAAAATGTCCAAACTTTTAATGAAAATATGGTCATCACCATCCATCTTCCTGACAAATATCCTCCCGTTCCTCACCCAGACATATTTATAACCCTTTTCTTTTGCCTTGATTCTTGTTGCAGCATGAAGAGCTTTGTAAGCAGAGGATAGATGCTCAGCAATAAAGACAGGGGACCTATTGCCTGCTATGCCAAAATCTGAGGTGTTGAGTTTGTCGTGGGTTTTATCTTTGTTGTAATTAATTACACTGGCCAGCAGCTGATCGCGGATTCTTGGCGAGGCAAGTTGGACCACGATAGACCGAGGGCGACAATTACTGTTAAGCTTCGCAATTCGTGTGCAGTGTGAAATATCGCTATCCATAATCTCACAACCGACCACTGAACCCAACTGCTTGACGACGGTATACAGGTTTTCCTGTTTATTTTCTGGTAGACACTGCAGCTCCAGGTTGTTGGCTCGTGCTTGTTGCTCCAGATAATTAAGTCGTTGACTAAGATCGGTTACTGTGTTTTGCAATTTAATATTTTCATCTTTAAGTTCTCTCGTTGTACTTTTAAAAACTGCGTGTTCCGACTGAAACTTATCAAATTCTTTCGTGTGGAAATTCAAAGACACTCTAAGTTCCTCAAAATCTTTGCGAATAGGGGCCAACTCCCTATTAATGATGTTTACAATGGTACCATTTATCCGCTGAAGCATAACAGCGAATTCTGTTTTTATAACTTCTTGTACGATAGAACGCACGTCCTCGCCAGTGACCGCTGGTAAAGTTTCAGGAGGAGAATTTAAAGCAGGTCTCTTATTTCCTCTAGTAGTTGAGATGTTACGCACCGGAGTACAGTCTATCTTAGAAGACGTTGAGGGCAGGCTCGTACATACCGAACATTTCCAATCGCTATTAGCGTCCGATTCAGTCGGTATTTCCGATATAGATAAACAAATAAAGTGATACGACTTAGTGCAACGAATGCAATTGACAAAGCGATAGTTTTCTTTAGATCTGTCATTAGTGCAGCACCCCCATATACCAGTTGTTGTCATGTTTACTAACGCAAATTGCTCGATTCTTTGGTAACAAGAAAATAAAGTAAACGCTGTCTTCAACTTTTAATAGTAATTTGTAGTGATGTTAGCTATGGTATGGTTCGCAGTCCAAAGTCCAAAACGTCGACGCCGCTATCAGTGACTCAGTACGTAAGCGAACTCGCGAGAAGAACGTCGTAAGTGGTCCGTATAGCGCGTCAGTAACGCATTCTGAGTAAACATTGAGCGTTAACACTTATTGACGGTATCAGTTTTATGATTTATGATTAATATCTCGAATCAATCCTTATTTACACTTCACAGTCACTCACTCATTATACAGTTTGATAGTTAGAACTTATAACTGATCTACTTTCACAAAAACCTGGTCAAACACTGCGTTTAAACATAAACAATAATTAAAATTTGCAGAGCACAACCACTAATATGTTTACCGTGCGGTAGCTTACGTTAGACATAGCGAAAGCGTTCGACAAGGTCTGGCACAAAGGCTTATTATATAAGCTCTACTAGATAGGGGGCAAGGATTCGTTGCAGTGGAATAGGGGCTCTGGCCGTAGTAGGCTGCTACGTGTCTCCCAACATTTCCCTCGCCGAATTCAAGGAATATCTGGATGGGAAATGAACTGCATTCGGTGTAAATGTTCACCCCGTCCGCTGCTCGTCTTGGGTAATCTCAATGCTCACTCCAGAGCTTGGGGGAGCACTCAGGACAGACCAAGGATACACGCAGTACAAGACAGGGCGGTGTCGCTTGACCTCCGTCTTCTGAATCAGGGGTCCGTTTCTACATGCGTTCGGTGGCAGGGAGATTCAATTGTGGATCTATCATGGGCAATGCCTTCGTTTGGTTGTTCACATGGTGTCGGAGTAGAAAGTAGCAGAGGAGATAGTGACACTTTCGGACCATCGCCACATCGTTTTTAAGGTTATACTCCGCCCTTTAGACGGCCTGAGTAGAACTAATTCTAGCCCACCGCCGCGGCGATGGGGTCAAGTGGCTCAATCGAAGTATGCTCGTCACAGCTGCTAACTTTGCGGCATGGCCGGATGATAGTGGTTCCCAGGGGACCTCGCCAGATCCGGAGGAAGAAGCGGTGTGGTTCCGAGATAGGATGGCGTTGATTTGGGACGCTTTTATGCCTCGTATCCGGTGCGCCCAGCATTCTGGTGCGGTTTACTGGTGGTCGGAAGATATCGCACAGTTGCGCGTTTTCTGTCTTAGATTACGACGCCAGTATCAGCGCACCAGACGCAGACGATAGCCGAGAGCTACAGAGGAAGAAATAGCCAGAAGCTATAGTGTACCGGGAGGCGACAATGGATCTCCAACATGCCATGGCAGGTGCCAGATCAAGATCCTGGCGGGAGCTTCTCGAGGGGCTGGACAGGGATCCATGGGGAAGACCTTATAAGTTGGTTATGGCCAAATTACGGCCATGGATACCCCTATCACAGAAACCATGGACCCAGGTTTACTGGGGAGAGTCGTAAACACGCTCTTTCTAGTGGTTAGGGACTGTCCTGCGCCACTCTTGTCATTTTCAGACTGGTCTGCCGTGAGACGTTTGGAGGCTCGTAACACCGCGCCAGGCCCGGATAGTATACCTTGTCAGGCTTGGATTCTAGCTTTGGCCGCTCTGAGGGACCGCCTAAGGCGGTTGATCAACAGCTGCCTCGATACGGGCGTGTTCCCATCCGGCTGGAAGGAGGCCGGATTGGTCTTGTTGAGAAAAGAAGGCCGGGACTCAGAGTCTCCCTCTGCATACCATTCCATTTTCCTGCTCGACGAGGTTTACAAACTATTCGAAAGAATAGTTGCCGAAAGGCTCGTCGGGCACGTGTTGGTCCTGACCTCGCTAATTGCCAGTATATGGCTTCTGGCAGCAGCTTTTACTTGTACTGTCGTTGCGATCCTACGTGTCCGCTCGCTGTCAGAACAGGTAGTGTCTTGGGGTGGGGTGGTACTGGTGGTAGATATCGTCAACGCCTTTAACTCTCTGCCCTGGGATGCGATTAGGGCAGCACTTATACATCACAGAGTGCCTCCTTACCTACAGTGCATCGTCGGAGCCTACCTTCGCGACCGGCAGGTTAGTTACGTGGGCCAAGATGGCAGCGTTCATGGCAGGGAGGTTACGTGTGGGGTTCCACAGGGGTCAGTTTTAGGTCCTTTCTTGTGGAATCTTGCTTACAATGTGGTTCTGCATGTCAACCTCCCCGTTAGCGTTAATGTCATTTGCTATGCGGATGACACCCTGGTTTTGGCCGGTGGGGACCCCTTCGAAGACACCATCCAGCTTGCCGAGCTCGGAGTGGCAAAAGTCGTGGCGTCGATCCACAGACTGGGTTTAGAGATAGCGCCTCATAAAACTGAAGCGCTTTGGTTCAATAAACTGCCGAGGAGCAGAGAGCCACCCAGCTCAGTCAGAGAGATCAGAGTAGAAAATGCGCAAGTCCAGGTAGGTCGATACATTAAGTATCTCGGCTTAACCCTAGACGGTTGGTGGGGTTTCGAAAAGGACTTCGAGCGCCTGATTCCTCTTGTCGGGAAGTGCTGCCTTGCATATTTGCACAGTTAGGTTTCGGGGAGATCCCTTTTCAGCCTCCTCAGAGATGTGCCCTAACAGGCATTGCATAGAGGGAGGGGGGTTTTGGATCGGTCTTTTGATAGGTAACGATGTCCCCTTCCATATGCAGACGGTGACCACCGGGGTGGTTTTAGTGAGGTAAAAATCTCACACTCCCTGGTCTTATCCCCAAAGGTCGGGCGCCTTTTACTCTAAGTCTGTGCATTGAAGATTCCTTATAAGTAGGATTAAGTCTAACTAACAACCTTTACTTACTTTAACAGTCAACCAGATTAAACCACTTCAAGTTTCGTCATCACATATTTTATCAGAATTTTAATGTTAGGGTTGGTTTTAAAATAAAAACGTATGTTTCCATTATGACATTGGAGCTTATTGCGATCTTTCAAGCCATGACTTATGCAAATCAACAAAAATTAAATAAGACTGTTATCTTTGCAGATAGCAAAAGCGCTTTGCAAGACGTGGCTCGATGCGCCTCTGGTATCAGAGGTGTATCGATAGCTTACGATATAATAAATATCATCCATAAATTTAATAAAAATGGCATTGAGTTTAGATTGCAATGGGTGCCAGCTCATATTGGGTTGAAGGGTAACGAGGTGGCTGATCAATTATCTAAATTAGCAGCAGTAGAAGGAAATGAGACCGAATTTTTGCCGGACTACTCAGATTTGACTCCTAAATTCAAAATTAAATGTTATGAGGTTTGGAATAATTATTATAATGAACAATCTGAAGCAAAAGGTATTTGGTATAAAACCATTCAGGATAAACCTCCTCGTTACCTTTGGTTTGATGATGACAAATTAAGTAGAAAATTTGTTAAGCTAGCTTTAAGACTTCGATCTGGACACTATCTATCGGCAAAGTTTGCGTTCCTGATGAAAAAAGTCGACTCGCCAAACTGTAGTGCTTGTAACAAAATTGAACAGATTCGATATAGGTTTAGTTCAGACGATTTTTTCATGCCCTAAATCGGATCTAGCAAAACAATTCTGTAGTTTAGCATTAGTGAACCTCGAATTTTCTTAGATTTTGTTTTTATTTTTATAGTCGTTATGATATTGTTTTAAGATGGGGTTGACGTATCCTTGTGTATAAAAACCCCAAAAATTATAAAGATTAAAAAAAAAAAAACATGGTCGCACTAATCTCACCGATGATCTACGTGAGGGATGGCCTTCTACGGCGACGACTGAAGAAAACATCAGTGTTGTGCGGCGTATGATAGAGACTGACAAAAGAGTGACTTATCAGCAGATTCGGACAAGCTTAGGCATCGGTATGAGTCAAGTGCACAAAATCCTCCATGAACATTTAGCGGTCAGGAAGCTTTGTGCCCGGTGAATACACCGGGCACAAAGCTTCCTGACCCGACACGACGGAGTTTTTGGGCCTCTGTCAAATTATGAGGTATCCCTCATAATTTGACAGAGGCCCAAAAACTCCGTCGTGTTGATTGGTGTCGTGAAATGGTTCAAAGATTTAACGGAAGTGACTCAAATGCTATGTTCGACATACTTACGGGTGACGAAAGCTGGATTTATTGTTATGATCCTGAAACTAAGAGACAGTCTGTTGTCTGGGTGTTTCCTTCCGAGGAGTTGCCAACTAAAGTGAAGAGAGGTCGAAGCGTGGGATAAATGATGGCGGCCTCGTTCTTCGGAAGGACCGGTCTTTACGCAACTATTGTTTTAGAGGATCGAAAAACAGTTACTGCAGAGTGGTACACTAACAAAATTGTTTGCCACTAGTCTTGGAAAAAGTTCGGGAGAAACGACTTCTCAGTAGGATCCTCCTTCACCACGACAACGCCTCGTCGCACATCGCCAAGCAAACAATCGACTACTTGGCGACGTCAGACGTGGAATTACTGGGTCACCCGCCAAACTTCGAACCTCATTTAGTTCCGAAAATAAAAGAAAAACTTCGAGGAAAATGTTTTATGGACGCCGAGGAAGCAGTGGCTGCGTTTCAAAATGCAGTCGAAAAGACCCCTAAGGACGAGTGGGTAAAGTGCTTTTCTCAGTGGTTCCATCGGATGCAGCGATGTATTCATGTAAATGAACACTATTTTGAAAAGATATAATAAAACTAATAACTTGCTAGTTTCTTCAGTTTTTGATTTTCTAAGAACTTTCAGTGTCACTCTCGTAAAGCTCAAGACAATTTTAAAATGGTAGAAAAAAAAATTTCTCTTTTTTTTGTTATAAGATGAGATTGGTTATTTTATTGTTTATGTATTTTTTTATGGAAAGTAACACATACATTTTATTACTTTCATTTAAGGAACGTTTGATTATCTATTAACCTGTTAAGCCCCGCGCGACACCGATTCGGAGTCAATCAATTGTGTCTCATTAGCTGTCCTTGACCAATTAAACACAATTTATAATTAAGTTAGCATTCTTAGTTTCCGAGACTTTCAGGAATGTTTGTGTGACCCTAATTCATTGCTCTCGAGTGTGTATATTTTTACATCAAGTTATAATTTCAGTTTTAAAACCTTATTATATTAGTAGCTGCACCCTGCGGTTTCACCCGCATAACTATCGATCCCGTGGGAGTATCGGGATTAGAAGTATATCTAATCCAGACCATGGGCTACCCAAGTTCTAAATTTCATCCAAATACTAGTATTATTAATATTAGTATTATCTATTCGTTAGTATAATTAAAAAGCTTTTTTACAAAAAATACAACCGGGAGGGGACGCCACAGAAAGACATATAGTGACCTCATTAAGATAAGATAAGATAAGATAAGATATATTTATTTGCTCAAACATGTGTTTACATACAATAATATAAAAATGCATGTAAGATGATATTATATAATAATAATTGTTCTGACATGTTTGCCACATACTATGGCGTGCAAATGTTTTGAATTACAAAATTGTGTTCACCTTAAATAATTATCTTCAGTAACATTCATTTTAATTTAATTTAGCACAATTATTAATAAATGTCAAAATTTTACATACCAATATAAAAATAATAATAAAATATAACGTCATAGTTTAATACAAGTCTGTGAATTAAAAAAAGTAATAAATAAAATTATAATGTCAAAATCTATGTCACAGTAAATTGTTCTGTCAGAAATTCATTAATGTTATTTTAGTCTTTTCTTCAATTGTACATTATTAAGCTCTCTCCAACTTTTAGGTAATTTATTATATATAATAGGAGCCATGCAGAAAACACTTTTGCGCATAAGTGCAGTCTTACTCTCATGAAGGCAGAGCTGATTTTGATCACGCCTGTTTCTGGGATATTTATCTGCCATCCGCGAAAATAGGTTGCAATTATTTCTAACGAACATTACTGTTTCTAGAATATAAAGGGAGGTCAGCGTCAATAATTTATAGCGTACAAAGTAGGGCTTACAACTGTCAGTGGTATTTAACTTCAACATGGCTCTGAGACATCTCTTTTGTGCTTTAAATGCATCTTCTTTGTCCGTCGAGTTACCCCAAAAGATAACCCCATATCTGAGAACAGATTCAGTTAACCCGTAGTATGCAGTTAATAAGGCATCTATGTTAACCTTTCGAGATAAAGTGTACAGGGCATATGCACTACTATTTATTCTTTTAGCCAGGGTATCCACGTGCGCCTTCCAATTTAAATTTCGATCTATCGTAACTCCTAAGAACTTGGTTGCATTATCTGTGTCGATTTTGATATTATTGTATGTTATGTCAAGATTGGGAAGAGTCAAAGCACGCTGGCTAAAATGAATTATTACGGTTTTATTTAAATTTATTTTTAAATTATTATTGTCTAACCATTCTACAGTCTCTTTTATTGTATTATTTATATCCTCCTTATAAAGATCTCGTTGATTACATGGAATGGTTATCGTACTGTCATCAGCAAACAGTGTCACAGGATGTGTAATTGCCCTTGGAAAGTCATTGATGTATAATGTAAAGAGCTGTGGGCCTAGTATACTTCCTTGTGGGACGCCGTAGATAACGTTACGTTCCTCCGAAAGAAAGATTTCTTCTCTTTTGGTGCGTAGATTTATTCTAGTTATTTCCGTTATTTGTTTCCTATCGTGTAAGTACGATTTCAAGAGTTCAAGGACATTACCTCTTATGCCGTAAGCATCAAGCTTTTTTAGTAAAATATTATGTTGTACATAATCAAACGCCTGGGTCATGTCACAGAAAACCGCGCACACTGGACTGGTTTTGTCCATATTTGTCATAACCGTACGCAAAAAGTCATAAATGGCCAAGTTAATCGATTTGTGCTTCCTAAACCCTTTTTGTTCATAGCAAAGTATATTATTCGCTTCTAGATATAAATTGAGTTCTTTATAAATATATTTTTCAATTATTTTCGAGAAAATTGGTAACAATGAGATCGGTCTATAGTATTCCATTAACTCTCTATCTTGTTTTTTAAACAATGGCTTAATTACCGATTTCTTTAGGGCATCTGCAAAAATACCTTCGCTTATACACAAGTTTATAATATAACTTAACGGACGACAAATTTCTCCAGCTACTGCTTTCAGTATTTTAGTACAAATGCCATCGTAACCTACACTGTTTGTCTTATTAAGACCTGAAATGATTTTGAATATGTCGCTTGGCAAACTTGGCCTCATGAACATAGAGTTTTTTCTACTTGTAATATGTTTTGTGACTCTGTCTCCCGAATTATTATTTGGCATAATTTTATCAATAAAATAATTATTAAATAAATTTGAAATACATTTTGGATTCGAGATAATTTCATTATTGTTAATTCTTATTTTATTAATATTATTTTTTGGCATATTTAACTTAATTTGATTTATTATTTGCCAAGTTGTTTTAGATTTATTGTTAGAAGTCTTTATGTTATGGTTATTTTGAGCCCGTTGAGTTAAATTTATATTTTTTTTAAATAGTTTATTGTAACTTTTGAATTGCCTTTTATTATTTTCAGTCGGTTTTAGACGGAATTTGATTAATATGATTAATGATGTTCTTCAAAAAAGTCAGGTGCGTAGTGCTCGCAACCGGCGTGCGTGTATGACCAGATGCTCTAATAGAATCATGGTTGAGATATAGTGTTCAGTTTTGGGGGAATAGTTTTAAATATAACTGCCAGAGAGCCTTTGTACTCCAAAAGAGAGCCATATGAACCATGGTCCGAATATCCCAAATAGAGAGCTGTCGGCCACACTTTATAAAGTTAAAAATTCTTACTGTGCCCAGCCTCTATGTTTTAGTATTGTTGGTGAATTTAAAAAAATATCTGTTTCACTATGAAACAGATGAGGAGAGACAGTTGAGGGAAAGTACGCGCAGGAAAGATTTTAAAAGCAAAATAATACCCCAACTTAAGATTGTTCAACATAGTCCTCAATATCAAGCAGTGCGGATTTTTAACAGGTTGCCATTAGACTTAAAAACTATAATATACAAGAGCTCATTTAAGTCAAGACTCAAGGCGTTCCTATTGAAGAAATGTCTCTATTCGATTGACGATAACATATCCACGTTTTAATTTTTTTAAATCTTTTTTATTAGATAATGTGAGACTGGGTAATATTAGTAGCTTGTAATGGTATTGTATTTTTTAAATTGTATTGAATGGTTTATTGTCTATAATTATTGTATTGTGAATGTGTTGGTTTTATATTTTTGATTACCGTGATTTTTTTTTTTTGTAATTTTTTTAATATTGTTTATGATTTCAAACACAATGTAAATTGTTCTTGAATAAAATTGAATTGAATTGTATGAACGTAAACGAAGCAAAAGGAGTATGTAAGGAGCGTAGCAGGTGGCGTTCTATAGTTTCTGTCTACCCCCATGGGAAGAAGGCGTGAGTTTTTGTATGTACAACCGAATTCCAAAAAATACACTAAAAAGTGTAAAATACCCTTTTCTCCGGAAGTCGGTGTCTTCGGTTATGTATTTTCGTGTTTTTGCCCCCAACTTCCGAAATTAAAGGTTCGTGCAGACTAGGGCGATATCGCGCTTGTCTGCGCGAGCCTTAAGGTTACCTATTTATAAATATTTTTTTTATAAAAAGTTTTTATTTTTCACTTTTTAGTTGTAGTACCTCCCCACACCAATTCGTATACCAATATTTGCTATGTCAACAACAGTGACAGGAAGTTTTATAACATCATCAACATACATCGAGTGGATTAAATACGTATTATTGAACCTAACTCCCCAAGCAAAGTAAATTAATTTATATGGGACCACCGCGCAAGCTTCCTCTACCAAATGAAAGAATTATCAAAACCGGCCAAGTGTGTGTTGGACCACGCATTTCATAGTTTGGATGAATTTATCCCAAAAACAAACTTAACATTGTAGTTGAAAAACATTCTCACATACATCGATAATACGTCACGGTCAATTTTCCAACTGCAAATATAAGTTGGTCGACTATTACTCGTTAACTTGTAAATCCTACTTAGTTTAGCTTTTAATTTCGTTATATGTACCTACTACTACCATGATTTTTTTCACATATCGACGGTTAAGTATTAATATATAATAAAGGGAACTAATTGTTGAGCTGTTATTTAAATATTCGAGGTGTTATTATGATCAGTTGAAAAACATGTTGAGCAGTTATTTAATTTAATGGCGGTTGATTAATTATTACAACAGTAAAACATGGAGAGTAATAAAAAATCAATTAGTCGGTTATTTTATCATAAAATGTCAATTCTAAAAATAATTGAGCAGTCCAATAACTGAATGAGCGGTAAAAATGATGGAATGAGCGGTTCGATAAATAGTTCGGCAGATCATAGCGAGCGGTGACACCCGAACTCAAATTAGAGCTTATTAGCGCGGGTGGCGGAAGATTAGGTTAGGTTAGAACAGTGACCATTAACGCCAGATCCCCTCTATTACTCTAATTCAGGGTAATTTTGAACTGGCGTTTACCACCTCATTGTTTATAGAATTGCTTAGAATGAGATTTCTTACCGACAAATTCCGATTTATTACTGCCCACACGTAACCGCTCGTTCAATATTTTTTTCCGCCCATTTAATTATTTTCCTGCTCAATTCACTGATCCATTTCATTATTTTTTATTACTCATTTTTGTTTACTTTACTGCTTAGTTTTAACTGCTGAACTAGTTATTAAAACTAGTTATTAAACGTGCCATTTATAATTTTTAACTTACCAAAACCGCTATTTACAACTGCCTCTTTAAATCAGTGCCTATATTATATACCTACAAGATGTACAAATAAATAATAAAAATATAATTCAGATGATCTATGAAAACAAAAAAAAAATATCTTTTGACTGTTGTTAGATTCGCTATATTGTTATAATACTCGTAACTTGCGTATTTAAAATATCCAATTTACTTCGATATATTTTCGTCGGCAATGGATTAGACCTTGTGCAATATAATATTGCAGAAAGTCCATTCCATTGTAAAACCTAACTTACACGTACTGTCACTACTTAGATATATTGTCAATATGAATACAGGGAGTGACAGTACGTGCAAGTTGAGTGATTGCGCTAGTGTTATTGATGCGAACGGATCGCCTGAAAGTGGTACAACTTCAATTTCTCGTCGTACTACTAAGTAAATAAATCATCTCAATTTATTAACACAAGGAGACTACGTAAGATTTTACTTCACATTGCATAACATCACATCACGCCTTATTTTCCCGAAAGGTCGGGCAGAGGTGTACCTTTAGTACACCCACATTTAGCCAGTTTCATTTAAGTCCCATGTAAGAAGGAGCGAACCTATTGCCAACAATCGGGCGCAAATCCTAACTGGACTTACAAGAAATAAGAAAAATAATGTTGCGCCCTACACGCGCAGCGCCGCGGCGCACAGTGGGCTGAAACGGGCCGGTAAAGGACTTAGCATTTAAAAAAAAAAAAGTTTCTTTTTCTGAAATTTTAAATATTGTGTTGGATTTATCTATCGATTATAAGTAATTATTTCTATGAGGGTCGTTCAGATAACTTAGTATTTTCGGAGTTATAAATATCCAAAGTAATTTTTGTATGAAGCAAAAGAAAAAAATGTGAAAATCTCGAAATTCTCAAATTTTCTCAAAGAATTGACTCTACGTATGCATAGTACGTATATTTGTCCTATTTTAGCGCCTATTCTCGGGTTGCGATTTTCTGCGATTTGGTCGCAATTTCAAATTTTGTTCTCTATTCCACACCACCATAGAGGTTAAGAACTAGGCGCGTTTTTTTTTATGTAGTGGTCTCCCCTTTAGGCCTAATCCACTAAGGACTAATAAAATAAATAAATAAATAAGTAAAAATCACAATCACTACTGGCCACTGCACTGTTTTAATTTAATCACTGTCAAGGGTATCCACATTAACGAATGCAAAATTTTCGTATTCGTCATCATCAAATGTTTCCGCTTGTTCAATTACTAATAAACTATTTTAGCTGAGGTTTCTGTCACTGTAATAGCATCTTTTGGTGGATAGCATTTCTGTTTCGAATGTTGCACTTGATAATAAGATGGAAATATATTACTGTCTTTTTCGTTAACACTTTTTCTTAAAGTATTGTATTGCCACTTGGTCAGCTTAAGTGATAAAAATAACCCTAAAGCCTCATCCGGAGAAAACACAGGTTTTGTTTCTTTAACAGATATGCACTTTTTAACTTTTTTTACATCTTGGGGATTCTTTAGTAAATGTTCTAGTATTTTAGCAACCTCCTCATTCCCATCCGCTTTCAACTGCTCAAAATATGCATATTTTATTTCGTCCGAAGATAAATGAAAGTTTTCTGCACGTCTTTTTTTCTGTTTAGGCGCTAATTCACAAAAAGGTTTTCTTGGGCTTTATTCGGTGGCGACACCGACAGAAACTTTTGATGGTGATACATACTGAGTTGATGTACTCGGTGCTGGTTGATCTTCATTACTGCCTATTAAACACTTAATAAAGTCTGGCCATATTATGTTTTCTTGTAACCATTCACTATTTTTAGTTCTGAATATATTTTCTTTACGATAAGCGTTTTCCCATCTTTTATTTAAATTATAACAAAATTTTGCACAAAACAACTTTAAGGTCTTTTCGTGATCATCACTTAATTCGACTAAAAATTTAGACCTTATCTCACTACACAAATTGTCATTATTTTTAATACTGCCACTGTTTTTTAAAATAACGAAAAGATCAAGGTTTGTCACTAAATTTTCAAACATTTTCACAAATACAAAATAACAAATAAGTAAGTAATGAATGTGTGGGGGTAGTGCGTCTATTATGGTGGGTAATAGAACACTGAAGTACGTTTGAATGCAACCGAACATTCCGTAGATACCCTATCGTTGCACCAATCACGTTACGACACGTCATAACTTGTTGTTGCGCTCGCGCACTCTTATCCCTTGATTCCCGGAAATAAGTCTCAAAACAAATTACGTCATACCTACCTATGGTGGTGGAAAATGTCGAACATTGTTTTTTTTTTAAAGAACTAAGTAGGTATTGAGGTTTTCAGGCCGTTTAGTATACATTATTTTCAATTTCAATTTAATTGGAATAAATTGCTTAACTAAAATAACATGACTCTTCATACAAATTTGATATGGCTATATCTCCGAAAGTACTCGTTAGATTAAAAAAGTCAAAGAATAAAAACGTTTTTTTATGCCTAGATACCAAAAAAATACATTTGATCTCTTAAGACCCAACCTTGTAATCCCAGCCCACTGTGCGGCGCCCAAGGCCCGCGCGTCTGCGCCAGTGTGCGTCCACTCTGAATGCGTCGTGACTGAGGCCTGAGGCGGGCGCGGCGAGCGGGAGCGTGCGGTGGCCACAGTGACGCGCGAGCTGTTGTAGCGGTTCGACGTATTTCAGGGATGGCAAACTATGGACGAGGATTTGATATTTTTACTAGACAGTCCGATCCTGAGATGAGAGGCGTTGAACACTAGAGATGGTGTGCACGAAATAAATAAAAAAACAGTGTGTCGCAGCTGTCACGCTCGACACCAAGTTGATAGACATTTTTATTTTTTTGAAGACTTTTGGCTGTCAGTCTCACATACAATTTTGTATTATGTTTGTTTTAGCTGTAAGACATCGATAGTTAATAAATAGATAAATTATCGTTGTTTTTTTGTGTGAATGTTTTATACTTGTAAATAATTATTTAAATGTAGGTATTTGTGCGTCGATGAAATTAATTGTTTTTTTAGGTAGGTAAGTCGTTTTGTATCTATACTTATGTTTAATGCCGGCTGTAGCGACGCCGGAAATAGTGCCAGTCAACCTGCCACATGGCTTGATGTCCAGGTGAGATGTCCCCATTGCTCCCAGCCACGCTTCTTTAAAGGCGAACGGAGGCTACGGATACACTATGGCAAGGTTCACAAACCTCATAGTGTAACTTTGTGCCCCCAGCCAGATCTCCAACATCAACAACTCCAGATCAAAAGTTTGTGGAAAACGTTGGCAAAATTCAAAAATTCTACTCTCTCAAAGTGCCTGGGAGCAATTACTTACCTTCCCTTATAGGATTCTGCATGTCCAAAAAAATTTGGCAACCAAAGACACATTGACCAACCAAATTAAAGATAACTGTAACAATTCGACCCTTATTTTAGATGCAAAATTACCTGTTTCCAATAATCTTTTACAAAGAGGCTTCTATTCTCATGTAGAATCCAAATTAAGTGAAGGTGAGCGGCCAGGCTACTGTTCAGTAGTGATGTGGTGGCACCCTACTCTCCAGAAACTCTTTCAGCCCTGGAGAGTAAACATCCAGCGCCTACGGATGGCCCCACCTTCCCCGATCCGGATTCAACTTCTCTTAATGTTACTGCCTTCCAGCTGATTGTAGCCGTGAGCTCCTTCCGAAGTGGTTCCACCGGTGGCCTCAACGGCCTGACTCCTCAGCATTGAAAATATTTATTGAGTTCAGGCGCCGGGGAAGCTGGTGAGTTGCTTTTGAAGGAGCTTGCAGCTCTAATGTAATAACCTAATACTCAACGGTCGGTGGTGTGAATAATGCCGTCGTCGATGTCTTGTACGGGGCCAACTTATGTGCCCTGCGCAAGAGGGACGGTGGCATTCGTCCCATTGCCGTTGGGTGCACCTACAGGCGTACGGCAGCCAAAATATGCTGCAAATTGTACGGCGAAACTCTAACCAACAAGTTCCAGCCCCTACCGCTTTTTTTTGTTTTGTGGGTGGGAAATCATCAAATGACTTCTCCCGCTCTGGGCGGAGCGGGAGGGTGTGTCAGACTCTTACTGACTAAAACCCACCCATATTCCTTCCTGTTGCCTGTGTTGCGGGGGCCTCGGTGACCCATAAGTACCTTCCCGCGACCCCGGCAGGCATCGGCCCTAGTGGACCCCTACTTTTGTGCTGACGACATCTCTTTGAGGCGCGCGTGGAATACGACGCGCCGTCGACCCGGGCCTGGTCCTTACCGGACGGTGAGCTACCCATTGCTCACCGTCCGCAAGCCCGCGCCTACGGTGGCTGGAAATCCGCCCGAGATTCCCGACGCCCCTACGGTGGCTGGAAATCCGCCCGAGATTCCCGACGCCAGCCCCTACCGCTTGGCTTTGCATTCAAAGGCTGCGAGGCTGCCGTACGTGCCCTTTCCAGTTTTTAAATGCCAGTAAAGGTGAGGTCATCCTCAAAGTTTACGTCATGAACGCCTTCAACTCTGTTAACAGGGAAATTTTGTTGGCTTTATTAAAAAAGTAGTTACCACAAAGAACAATAGCAGCTTCCCAAAAAAACTTACACAGCTCCCAGTATTTACGTATTTAAAAATATAATAATGGCCCAAAAGGCCCTTGAAGGTGTAGTGCGCGAGCTACAAAAGCTAGTGAGTGATCTCGTGTTTCAAATCAGTGCTCTCGTGTGCAAAGTAGATGAGCAAAGTACTATAATTGCGAAACAAGTCCTTTCGTTCGAATCATTAACGTCAGCTGTTGAGGGTACATCGAAATTGGCTCCTTCAAAACTAGTGGAGGCCGATGCTTCAAGACCGGCCAGCGATTCCAGCGACGCAGAGACCTGTGCGTCAAACGCGAGTTAATTCGGCCGCTAAAAACCAAATTGGATACGCGGCTCCGTATCCAACTTGGCTGCAAAAAAGTCAGCCGTTGTAAAAGCAAAGATTAACGGTGTCGTAGATGAGACAACTAATACGCCGAAGACACCCGAAACCGGGCGAGTCGATTCAATGATCACTGTGACAGCTACGAGTAAAAACCCCAATCCACCTACAAAAAACAGCTTCATCATCGCTAGAGTACGGGGCCACGAACCTAGTGGGAAAACGTACGGACGAAACGATCGATACCGCCGATGGCTGGCAACCGGCCCGTAAAAAGCGTAATTCTAAACGGCGGGTGCTCACTGGCAGCGGTCAAGAAGATGACGAGCTCAAAATTGTGGAAAAGCTAAAATTTAAACTTCAAAATCAAAATCAATCAAAATCAAAAGTCATTTATTCAAACTAGGCTGAAAATCAGCACTTTTCGAACGTCAAAGTTACATAAGACAGTCCCCCAAAAATGCCCGCCCGTCACCACTTCCTAGTGCTTTAGCTGGGAAGAAGAAGTGGTGGAACAAACTCCCCAGCAGCTTACACTTAAACTTCAAAATTGCGAGCATTATTTTGTGGAGAAGCGAGAGATAAAAGCTATAAGATATGCAGCCTTTGTAATTGCGTTTCCTGAGAGCTTGATTGAGCTAATAAACACGTGGCCCTCGAGTGTGAAGTTGACCGGTGACAGTGCACGCGCAGTCACTGGGCGCTCCTCGTCGTGATCACTATACGCAAGGACGAAACAAGAATGAGAACTTACAGTGCCGGTATGCTACTCGTAATAGTTATAGTTCCCTTTCGCAAAAGTTGGGACCAGTGTGTGCTCAGATAGTGTAAATATAAGTCAAGCAAGTAATGGGAAACCTACATTTTCATTAGACCTGTATTATCAAAACGTTAGAGGACTGCGCACGAAGTTAAGATCATTTTATAATAATATATTAGGGTCTATAGTCGACTTAGTAGCCTTAACTGAAACTGGAATCAATGAGTCGGTCGATACATGATGGTGAATTGACTCCGAGCGGATACACAATGCTAAGATGTGACCGCGAGGATGGCCGTAAACATGGAGGGGTATTGCTGGCTGCTATCCCGCATGGTGTTCTCGAGTTATGCAGGGTACCATTGCCTTAGAATGCGAACTTGAACAACCACCCATTCGAAATCGTTTGTGCGACAGTTTATAGGAGGAGTAGTCTTTTGTTTTTGTGTTGTGTTTCATACATTCCACCTAAAACTATTGAAAGAGAATATTGACGAAGTTATTCTAGTGGCTGACTTAAATATATATTCAACTAACCAGGATGTACAATGTTATTATGAATACTTTGTTACCTTCTGTGTGTTTCGCCAGTGTAATACTATTGTCAATTGCAACAATCGCACGCTTGATGTAGTCATTACTACTTTGCCTGAAGACGATATCGTCGTTACTGAGGAGCGCGATGAGTGTTTATCTTGCATTGACCAACAGCATTCGCCACTGCGAGTTAGCATAAGACGTGCGTGAGCGACTACCAGCTCCTGCGGCCCTATACCGCAGGTGTCCTACCTACCGCGGTGGAACTTTAGTAAGGTAGATTTTATTGTTTTGTATGCGTCAATTGCGGCGGTAGACTGGAGCGCCCTGTATGGAGCGCGCAATGCCGAGGAAGCGTACAGTATATTTTATGCTATATTTTACGAGATTTTAGAAGGTAGTACTCCAAGAAAAAGTTCGAAAGGGGACTGTTCTCGATATCGCTACCCAGAATAGTACACAGCTGATATAATAAGGGATATTAAATAAAAGGCTTTCTGGCACAGAACTTTTAAGAGATCTGGTTCGAACAACGACTATAGAAACTTTTCTTACTAAAGTTCTATGGTCAAAGATAAAATTAATACAGAAAATCACGAATCCATTAAAAATAGCTCAGGCTTTCAACAAATTTTATATTAATCAAGTTACCAAACCAAAAAATAAAAATATACCAGAAATTAACGTACGCTCAAATACTTCAAACTCTTTATTTATGCAGCCCACTTTACCTCAAGATATAAATAATCATATTAACTCACTTCGAAATACCTATAGTGTTGGTTATGACGGAATATACACTAAAATTATCAAAGAAGTGTCTCAATACATAGCTCCACATCTCAGTCACAATATTAATATGAGTATATAATATCGTTCTGAAAGCGAGATAATTAAATACGGCATCCCTCAGGGTAGCGTGCTGGGACCCCTCCTTTTTTTGCTCTACATTAATGACCTTCCGGGGCAAATAAACCAACCCATGGTACTATTCGCCGATGATAGCACCGTAGTGATTAAGTGTGATGATCCCAACACTTATGAAAATGAAATAAATATGACATTAAATAGAATAATATCATGGTTTGACAACAACAATCTAATTATAAACTTAGAAAAGACTAAAATTATGCATTTTTATCAAAGGATCCCACAAAAAATCCTCGACATTAGCTATTTAGGGACGAAAATAGAACCAGCTACTGCTACTAAATTTCTTGGTATTAATATAGACAATAATTTCACTTGGAGATCTCAGACAGACGAAGTATGTAAAAAACTTCATAAATTTGCCTATGTTCTCTATAAACTATCAAAAATAGTGAGCCTAGAATCCGTACTAACAGCCTATCACGGCTATGTTGCATCAACACTCAGATATGGCGTAATATACTGGGGCAATTCAGTAGATAGAGAACTTGTATTTAGAGCCCAAAAAAGATGTGTCAGAGCTATGTGTAGCCTTAAAAGCACGGACAGTTGTCAACCGTTCTTTAAACGTTTAAAAATTCTGACCTTGCCATCGTTGTACATATACGAAACAAATGTGTTTGTCAAATCTAACATCTCATTATACAAAATAGCTGCTAAAAGTTACTACAGAAAATTACGCGATAAGAATAAGTCAGAACTCGAAGTGACTTATGGCAAAACTGCACTAATGAATAAAAATACCTTCTGTATGGCCAAAAAAATATTTAACAAATTACCTGAACAAATAAAAACGTTAAATCTGGACAATTTCAAAAAAGCACTATTTAAAATTTTGATAAATAAATGCTATTACTCACTAAAGGAATATTTGGACGACAATTCTATAGTTACTGCCTCAGAAAATTATTCATTACCTCACCTATTTTGACGACCTTGAATTTTGTTTGATATTAACATTAATATGACATGTAACTTAATCTATTTGACATTTATTGAAATTGATTGTATTTTAAATTTGTATTGATGTGCATGTATCTATTAATACTGACTTTACTAGCGATGTGAAAGTTACGTAATTCTAACATTTTATGATATTTTAAAAGTAAAATGTGTGTTCAAAAGTAAAAATTTGACAATGTTAATTAAATATATTTGTACGCCTCTGGGCAAAACATAGAAGATCTACCTATCTGTAACATCTCACACTCTGTTGTAATTTGACCTATGTTTACAAATAAAGCATTCTGATTCTGATTCTTATCGTTACTATCAAAATCGTAATGAGCAACAGTTTGTAAATGAACCGAGATCTTTCTGGGGTTTTATTGGTCGCGCGCCTCAAGCCCAGCGTTCGGTTGGGCCGGACGGGGTGCCACCCTACATACTTAAGGATCTGTGCTGGCCAGACCTCTCTTGAATTTATTTTTATAGCTTCCTACAAGAATGCTCGTATCCCGACCGCAGGAAGCTGACTAGGGTAACTCCAGTGCCAAAGGATGCTCCGACTTTGGAGGTCAGCGGATATAGACCTGTTGCAGTACTGTCAGCATTTGTAAAGGTCTTCGAGTCTGCGTTATGCATGGTTTCCGAGCAGGCCACAGCACAAATTCTAACTTAATGAGTTTTATGAATGAGGCCGTCCCTGTGCAGGACTCAGAGGCAGGTGCCCAGCTGGACGTCGCTTACTTCGATATCAGGAAGGCTTTTGATAGCGTACACAACGGCATTCTGCTAAGTAAATTTGCAAAGGCTGGTCACTCTGACAGGGGTAAGCCAGGGTACTAATTTAGGACCATTGGAATTTATTATAATGGTAAATGATCTTCCTGAAATTGTGAAAGATGCTGGTTGCTTGCTATTTGCCGACGATCTGAAGTTGTTCATGCGGATTACCAATCAGTCGCACTGAAAACTGCTGCAGCGGGACATTGATTGTGTAGTAGGGTGAAGTATTGAGAACAACCTTTTCTTTAATGTGACAAAGTGTAACGTGATGTCTTTTACGCGGGCCGTGGTTCCCCGACATCACAAATATAGCATGGATGGGCATGCAATACCGCGGGTAGTGTCGGTGCGAGATCTTGGGGTCACTTTCTCCGAAGATTTGTCGTTTCGCTCATATACCTGAACCACTGACGCAACGCGCAGAACCTTTTTCTGCAGACTATTGCGGAGTGGTCGGTTGCCTTGGCGGTGGTAGTGGAGCCCTACGGCCTTCGAGATCATCCTCTCTGGTTCCGGGACACCGCGGACTCTGTCGCTGTTTATTAGGCTGGTGGAAGTGGTGGACCTCACTGCTCCATACTAGATAGGGAGCAAGGATTCGTTGCAGTGGAATGGGGGTTCTGACCGTAGTAGGCTGCTACGTGTCTCCCAACATTTCCCTCGCCGAATTCAAGGAATATCTGGATGGGATTGCGAACTGCATTCGGAGTAAATGTTCACCCCGTCCGGTGCTCGTCTTGGGTAATTTCAATGCTCACTCCAGAGCTTGAGGGAGCACTCAGGACAGACCAAGGGGACACGCAGTACAAGGCAGGGCGGCGTCGCTTGACCTCCGTCTTCTGAATCAGGGGTCCATTTCTACATGCGTTCGGTGGCAGGGAGATTCAATTGTGGATCTATCATGGGCAACTACTTCATTTGGCCGGCCTGAGTAGTACTAATTCTAGCCAACCGACGCGGCGATGGGCCCTCAAGTGGCTCAATCGAAGTATGCTCGTCGCGGCCGGATGATAGTGGTTCCCAGGGGATCTCGCCAGATCCGGAGGAAGAGGCGGTGTGGTTCCGGGATAGGATGGCGTTGACTTGGGACGCTTCTATGCCCCGTATCCGGTGCGTTCAGCATTCATTCGTGTGCGGTTTACTGGTGGTCGATAAATATCGCACAGTTGCGCGTTTTCTGTCTTAGATTACGACGCCAGTATCAGCGCACCAGACGCAGACGACAGCCGAGAGATACGGAGGAAGAAATAGCTACAAGAAATAGCTATAAGCTATAGAGTGTACCGGGAGGCGACAATGGATCTCCAACATGCCATCGCAGGTGCCAGATCAAGATCCTGGCGGGAGCTTCTCGAGGGGCTGGACAGGGATCCATGGGGAAGACCTCATAAGTTGGTCATGGCCAAATTACGGCCATGGATACCCCCTATAGAAAATTACGCAGGACTAAAATCAACAGCCTGCAGTGGAAAATGGCTAGTCGTATCGCACGAAGATACCGAACTGTATCGTTTATTATAAATTTTATAAATAATCAAATTTTAATATTTGTAATAGTTAAATGAATGATGTTAGATAATTATGTTTTTATTATAATAGATATTTGCACACCTGTTTAGGTAGGATGTAGTTTAAAGAACTTTTGTTGTATGTATCACCTCATGTAAGTACCCATATTCAAGCAAATAAATGATTTGATTTTGATTTGATTTGAGGCGGCAACTCTCCTGGCACGCTTTCTGCCGCTGGATATCTTGGCGGATATGGACGCAAGGGTCTATAGCCAAATCCGTGTCATTCGCCAAAGTAGGCTGAGGCAGCAGGAACGGCGACACAGCTGCAACACAGGGGCGTGCCGTCCATAGAGGCAATTAGGCCTAGCCTACCCTACCAACAACGCCAGATGCATTTATTTTAACCATGTAATACAAAATATAAAAAAAAAGTTAAACTCCTGTTATAACTCTTATAGCAACTTGTCGCAGACGCCACGTGACTCACAGTTCGACGGAGCTTACGTTATACGTAGGTAGGTATGCGCGATTTATCAGGCAAGCATTCGTTTGGCCTACATTCGGTTCATAAATTTACGCACTGTTATACCCTAACCTTGTAGGGGTTTATGCTGGATCAGCACCTCGTCGGCGCTGCCAGCTAATAATCTACCTGACGGCTTCAGACGCCATCTTAGGCTAGCCAGTTGAAGTTCATCATCGTTAGAGGACGGTTCTGCCCATGGGTCTCTCGCGTAGCCAGTTTTAATTATCCTAAATTGTTGTATCCTAAATATAATATCCTGAAGTAAATAATTCTTTTTTTTTAAAGCCAACTACGTGGGGACCTATAACAATTGGTGGCAGCGGTGGGATACGAAAATCCCCAGTGTCCTTAAAACATTAACTCGCAAGTGTACCAGCCGATATCCAGAGTGTAGTGGAACGCCTAAAATCATACATAATATTACCATCCGAATGTGTGAAAGTGCAGTTAAAATATCCTGCAAAATCCAGTGTGTGGTGAACCCTATAAATAATAAGTAGATAAGTGAAAACCTACTTACCGTCAAATATCCTGAGCATCACGTCGCGTAACTGCCTATCTAGTCATCTTAAATATCCTGCAAAATCCAGTGTGTGGTGAACCCTAAAAATAATAGATAAGTGAAAACCTACTTACCCATAAACTATCCTGAGCATCACGTCGCGTAACTGCTTATTTTGTTATCTTAAATATCCTGCAAAATCCAGTGTGTGGTGAACCCTGAAAATAATAAATACGTGAAAACCTACCTACTATCAACTATCCTGAGCATCACGTCGCGTAACTGCCGTTCCTGCAAATTCAATCCTGCATCTGAGGCCGAGGTCATACCAAATAATTGACCAAATTATATCAACTCAAGACGCCCAACGATTCGAACTCCAGCCGCAGAAGCGCGGCTTATCGCAACGGAATGTTCCTGTTCGCCATAACATCCGTCGCCCACGCATTGCTAGTACTGTGAGTCTTTGGTCATTGTTTAATTTAAGGCTGAGATATTATTTAAGACTGCACAAGGTTATTTACTTGTGATTTATTAACTGAATTCATTTACTGTAATTACCATTGTAAAACTTAATATTATCCGTGACCCGTTTTCTTCCACTTATACACAACATAATTATGCCAACGGTTGCTAAAACAGAAGAAAGTAAATTAAAACTCGATATCCCAACTTCAGAGCAATCCCGAAGTGACACAGAAAAATCGCCTATCCGATCTCCTAGTCCCCGGGTTACAAGGGCTACTATTGCACGTAGCACAATGGCCGAATTAGACTTAAACACTTTGTTCAAATCCGTCAAATCATTTGACGGCAGCCGAGAAACTGTCAACTCGTTTATTATAAATTGTAATAACGCTTATGACCTTGCATCAGAATCACAAAGACCAATCCTTTTTAAATACATTCTCAGCCAGTTGGGTGGAAAAGCGGAAATTGCTTGTTCCATAAAAGAGTTCGCGTCATGGGAACAACTCAGAGAATTTAAAAGCACAATTTAGTGAGCGAAAACATTATGCTCACCTTCTCACTGATCTCCAGGAGAGCAAGCAAAGCCCGCAGGATAACGTTAACCAATTTTCGCTTCGCGTGGAGACCTGCCTCTCACAGCTGTTAACTGAAATATCCTTATCTAATACTAAGGCAAATGAATTGCCCGGTCGTACCGCAGCTATGGAGGACTTAGCCCTCCACCATTTTCTTATGGGTTTACACCCCCGCATATCAAATATTGTGAGGTGTAGATCTCCCAAATCGTTAAACGAAGCCATTAATTTAGCAATTTTGGAAGAACGCATTCAACAAAGCCTGTATAAGCGTCCACAGGTTGAACAAAAGTTCGCGATTAATAACAAGGCAAAACCAGGGCCTTCGAAACCAACCTCTTACACACAATCCACTAGGTTAAATCCAAATAAAACCGATGCGTTGTTTTGTCGGCATTGTAAAACTGCTGGTCACGAAATCAAAGATTGCAAAAAACGCGAATTCTATAATAACAAATTTCAATTCAAACCGAATATTCGGAATAATAATAACAATAAAATCAGTCATATCCGCGAAACGTTCGATGACGAATCCACAGAGGAGTTCTCTTTACCCTATGCCCATGGCTCCAAAGATTTAAACGAAATGGAGTCTCGCGAGGGTGCCGCACGGGACGAAGCATAATTATTGGCACCCAACAACAAAACCCAATCCATAGGACCAACCGACAGGGTAACCAGCCCCAAACTGACAGTCCTAATCCCTATCCTCATCCAAGGAAGATCAACCGACAGGGTAACCAGCCCCGAACTGACGACCTTAACCTAGATCCACTACGGACCAACCAACAGGGTAACCAGCCCCAAACTGACAGTCCTAATCCTCATCCTTATCTAAAGAAGGTCAACCGACAGGGTAACCAGCCCCGAACTGACGACCTCAACCTAGATTCATCACGGACCAACCGACAGGGTAACCAGCCCCAAACTGACAGTCCTTATCCTCATCCTTATCCAAGGAAGGTCAACTGACAGGGTAACCAGCCCCGAACTGACGACCTTAACCTAGATCCATTACGGACCAACCGACAGGGTAACCAGCCCCAAACTGACAGTCCTAATCCTCATCCTTATCCAAAGAAGGTCTACCGACAGGGTAACCAGCCCCGAACTGACGACCTTAACCTAGATTCATCACGGACCAACCGACAGGGTAACCAGCCCCGAACTGACGGCCCTACTATTGACTTATCTCAGGTCAAACGAAAGGATAATTTGTCCCGAATCCACCGTCATGGAATCGAAAATCCGGGTGTCTCGCCAGTATCCAGCGAGACCAGCACTGAGATATACGAAGTAAATATAGACACATCCAAGAGGATTCTACCACATGTGATGTTAAAGTCACAAGTTTCAAACCCCTTTATCCTTATCAGTCGACTCAGGCTCCGTCATAAACTTATTAAAACTATCCTGTATCAAATAAAATCAACGACTGGTGAAAGAACCGATCAAACTCAAAGGCATTGGCCCTGGTGACGAGCCGACTCAAGCCGAAGGACATTTCCAATTAAAATTAAAATTAAATCATAATAAAATCACACCATTCCAATTTCATGTCATTACAGACATAAGTTTGCCCTATGATGGTATTATAGGATCAGATTTCTTGACCTCTTACGGCTGTAAAATCGATTATACAACAGATACTCTCAAGATGGGAGAATCCGAAGTTAAACTATACTTCTTCGACCCATTTTATGTTATCCCGCCACGTACTGAAACTGTTATCGAGTGTTCAGTACAGGGTACCGATCTAAAAGAAGGTATCATCATGGACCAACAATTATCGAAATGCGTCCTAATATCTAACTGTATCGTAAAGGTGAAGGATAACAATCGCGTTAATTTAACGATAGCCAATACCTTGGGGTCGTTCATAAAAATTAATCCCAATTTAAAACTCGCAATCAAACCCTTACATGCTGCCCTTCAGGTCAACATGAATATTCAACGAACATACAATGGAACCACACAAGTCTTAAATTCACTACGAACTGATCATCTAAATCAAGAAGAGTCTGATACCCTCATAGAACTTTGTTCCCAATATTCCGATATCTTTCATCTACCAGATGATCAGTTAATTCATACTACAGCCCTCAATCATCAAATCAAAACGAGTAGCGATGTCCCTATACATACAAAGTCGTACCGTTTTCCGGATTGTCATAAGAAGGAAGTCGAAACTCAAATCAGTAAAATGCTGAGTCAAAACATTATAGAGTCGTCATCCTCACCCTGGAGCTCGCCAATTTGGATAGTTCCCAAAAAGGCAGACTCTCAAGGGCAAATAAAATGGAGAATAGTAATCGATTATAGGAAATTGAATGACGTCACTATCGGCGAAACATATCCTATACCACAAATATCCGAGATCCTTGATCAGTTAGGAAGTAGTAAATACTTCACGACCTTAGACCTCACATCCGGCTTCCATTAAATACTTATCTCTCCTGATGATGCATCCAAAACCGCATTTTCCGTACCTCAAGGTCACTTCCAATTTAAACGAATGCTCTTCGGGTTAAAAAATGCACCTTCTCCCTTCCAAAGACTAATGAATAATTGCCTTACTGGGCTACAAGGTACAAGATGTTTTGTCTACTTAGATGACATCGTTATCTATTCAAATGACCTAAATTCACACGTTGATAATCTGAAAGCCGCATTCGACAGACTCCGTAAATTCAATCTAAAGTTACAACCGGAAAAGTGCGAATTTCTTCGCAAAGAAGTCGCTTACTTAGGGCATATTATCAACGAGAACGGCGTCCAACCAAATCCCGATAAAGTTCGTGTGGTGACAGATTATCCAGTCCCTCAATCTCCGAAAGACATAAAGTCTTTCCTAGGTTTAGTATCCTATTATAGAAGATTTATCCCCGACTTTGCCAAGTTGGCTAAACCTCTAACCTCCTTGCTAAAAAAGGACGTCGCCTTCGAGTGGCGGAACGAACAACAACTTGCTTTTGAATCCTTAAAGTCCAAACTCGTCTCCGCCCCAGTCCTCGCGTATCCAGACTTCACGCAACCTTTCCTTCTAACCTGTGACGCCTCTAATTATGCTATATCCGCAATCTTATCCCAGGGCCCAGTAAGACAAGACCGTCCTATTGCATATGCATCCCGCACGCTCAATAAAGCAGAGTGCAACTATAGCGTAACGGAAAAAGAATGCCTTGCCATTATCTTTGGCACCAAATCATTCAGACCGTATCTTTATGGTCATCGGTTCAAAATTCTTACAGACCACAAACCATTACAGTGGTTATTTAACTGTAAAGACCCTGGATCTAGACTTGTCCGTTGGTGCTTAAAATTAGAGGAATTTGAATACGATATTCAGTATAAAAAAAAGGAAAGGCTAACGCTAACGCCGACGCCCTGTCTCGCTTTCCGGTAAATCCTGTCCAACAATCGGATCCTGTAATTCCTAACCCTCTTGGTGAAGAAGAATCCTCCCAAGAACTAGATAGTGACCTAATGGATTTACTGATAGACCCACCTTCGTTTAATCCTGATGTAGAGATCCAAACTTCTCCGAATCTTCTTGATCCAACCGAAGATCTCTTGCCGTTACCCGATATAAACTTACCTTCTAACATCCTGGACACCCTCAGAGAAGAAATCGAAAATGAAACAATCGCATTACCTAATCCCGTATTGGACGAATCAACAACTTTTGAACCCTCACTTTGTCATAGTCCCAGACCGTCCACAAGTGCAAGTCCAAATACCTCTGTCGATGACTATCCGACGTTCCTAAAATCTATGGCTAATAAAGATAAATCATTGAACACCGAAATTGTTGAACACAATGAAAGCCTTTTAAAATGTCTTGCAAAAGTAATTCTAGTTCCCACGTCTATCGATCTGGACGAATTTAGATTCGTCCAGATCGATAGACGATACACGATACACACAGATGGATATACGGATTAGTCCGTATATCCAAGATATATTATCTGACCCCGAAATTAGTACTAGAATACACAACTCCGAGAAAGAGCTTTTCTCGTCCTTGGAAATAGAAATTAATAATAAAATATATTACCTGCTATTTATCAAAGTCCATCACTTTGACGAAGCCTCCTATCCGGAAATCTTCGAAACCCTGAAAAAAATAAGAAATGAATTAATAATATTAGGAAGCGTTAATGAAATCGGCATATCCCATTTGAAAAATCCGTTCGAAAAACATTCATTCGTTAAAATCTATAATATTCTTACTTACCTTTTCCACGACACGCAAATCAAGGCCAATGTATTTCATAACAACATTATTTATCCTGCTCCAACCGAAATTAAAAAGATCCTGCACGACAACCATGATATCCCCATAGCAGGTCATTTAGGTTCATCAAGGATGTATAATAGAATAAAACAAACGTACTATTGGAAAGGTATGCGTAGTGATATAGAGTCATATGTAAAACAATGTAAGTCGTGCCAAGAAAATAAAGCACTTAGGAAAATCAATCGCGCTCCTATGCAGATTACGAGCACTTCAACTGAACCGTGCCAACGAATTGCTCTGGACATCGTAGGTCCGCTCCCCGTAGCAGGTCCTGCAAAATTAAAATTTATATTAACAATCCAAGATGATCTTACCAAGTTATCTTCCGCATATCCCATTCGTAGCACCACAGCAGAAGAGACAAGCGAGTGTCTGCTCCACTACATATCTATATTTGGCCTCCCCAAAATGATTCTCACCGACCAGGGTACCAACTTTACGTCAGACCTCTTTAAGAAAACATGTGAATTCCTTAAAATAAAAAAATTGTGGTCTTCACCGTATCACCCACAAACCCAAGGCGTCCTGGAACGAAGCCATTCAACTCTTAAGGAATACCTTAAGTCTTATATTAACAAAGAACAATCAAATTGGCCTCGTTACATTTACACAGCCATGCTCGCTTATAATACTGCCGTTCATTCCACAACTCAGTTTACACCTTATGAACTAATGTTTGGTAGTAAACATTCATCCCTAATTCCATTTATGACGAATCTCCAGGAGCTACTTACCTACTTACGTGAAAAAGCTTTAGACTTCATGAGAAAATCCAAGGAATCCTCAGTCTTATTACGATAACCATACTCGCCCAGTCAGTTATAAGGTCGGTGAATTTGTGTATCTCAAAAATCATTTCAGACTACGAAAAGCTCTGTCTCCTCTCTGGAAAGGCCCTTATAAAATAGTAAAAGTCAATAGCAATAATACACTTACCTTGCTTACTAATCGGCGTCACGTCACCCATCATTTTGATGAGGTGAAGCCAGCCGATGTCGGAAGTAGCCCGTAGTATCTTAAATAGTATAGGTCTAAGCTTAAGCATTAATACATAAGGTAGGTATAGTTACTATATAAGTACTCGTATAATCATTTAACGTAGCTATTCATTTGCAGAACTCCGAGTCAGGCTGGAAACCAACAGGACTATTATGTCCAGCAGATAAAATCAAGCCCTGGCCTCTATTTCGATTACCTAGGAACACTAAAAATCAGCAGTGGACATTTGAACGTCTTGATGCCCTTAGACATTTCACTCATCGGCCCGCATATTGAAAATATAAACTCCGGTCTTAATACTACTAAACGCCTATGTAAAAGAATTGGTCTCATTTCACACTTGTTAGAAAAACGGTCAAAACGTGATGGGGTAGGAGGACTAGGTACTCTGATTAAACAAATATTTGGTAATCTAGACGAAAACGATGGTCTCAAGTTCAATGACGCTATACATGCACTACAGAATAAAGAGAAAAAGTTGATTTCATTAATGAAGGAGAATATTTTATTAACCACATCGACAATTTCATCATTTAATAACTCCATTAATAAAATTAAAATTAATGAGATTAACTTAAACGAAGCTATCGACAAACTCTCGACCAATTTAATAACTATAACTAACGAAACAAACGAATTAATGCAACAATTAGAAATTGTTCATATACTTAATAATCTAGAAGTGCCAATCCTAACTTTGTCATTCCAACTCGAAGACATAACAAATGCGGTCCTATTTAGTAATCAAAAAATTCTACATCCATCGATGATTACGTCACAACAATTGTTCCGGGAGCTTGCCGATAACTATCAGTACTTACCTAATGATTTGAAACTATTGTTAATTTAGATTTAAGTTCTATTCATTTAATCTTGAATGTATCTAGAGTAGTTAGTTATTATACTAGTAATAAGATATTTTTCGTGTTACAAATACCCTTAGTGTCCATCAAAGAATATGTATTATTTCATAACGTTGCCCTGCCTACTCCTCACAATCTAAGTAAGCCTAATACTTTTAGTTTAATTTTACCCAGTTCCAAATACATTGCAATGACCAAAGACAAAACCCAATACAGCACTTTAAACGGTTTGAAAAACTGCATAATTATCAGTGCGGGAAAATATGTGTGCGACATAACAACAGTGTATACGTCAGACATCAGACCCATTTGTGAAAGTGAATACATGTCAAAAGTGATTAGTGAAACTCCAAAATATTGTGAAACTAAATTTATTTACGGTAACTTAGATATTTGGAAACCCATAGAAAATAATAAATGGATTTACATACAGTCAGTGTCTAATAGAGTTTCAACAGAATGCCGAAATTCAAGGTTATCAGAAATTAATGTTTTAGGTACCGGAATACTTACAATCCCTAAAAACTGCATAGGTCACAGTAAGGGTACCACTTTGATACCAAAATATACAGAATTAAATATATCTACACCCTTTGCCTTTCCCGACTTTAACTTACTAAATGACACTTGCTGTAATGTAATGAGATTAAACCAATCAATCAACAACGTATCCCCTATTAAACTACTAAACACTGATCTGGATGACCTGAAGTTTAATAAGCATATCTTCCTAAAACAATTAAGTGATATAAACAACGTCCTTGACAGTCAACCACACATCTCAAAATATGGGATACATTATTCTATTATCACTATGTTAATTACTATCCTTACAATATCATATGTATGTTTTAAAGTTTATAAATGTATACGACCCGGCAGTAGAACCCCAGTTAAAGTATCTTTTTCATCAAAACCGGAACCGAATTGTAAAAGTAATATAGAAAACAGTAATTCCGATATCGAAGAAATCTCCCTTCCAGTTATTAGAACTAGAGTTTAAAATACTCGATGGCTTTGATTTTACCCATAAATAATTACATAACTTCGTAGCAACCCCGAAGTTATTTCTTAAAGGGGGAGGTGTTATACCCTAACCTTGTAGGGGCTTATGCAGCACCTCGTCGGCGCTGCCAGCTAATAATCTACCTGACGGCTTCAGACGCCATCTTAGGCTAGCCAGTTGAAGTTCATCATCGTTAGCGGACGGTTCTGCCCATGGGTCTCTCGCGTAGCCAGTTTTAATTATCCTAAATTGTAATATCCTAAATATAATATCCTGAAGTAAATAATTCTTTTTTTTTAAAGCCAACTACGTGGGGACCTATAACAGCACACTCGTGTATATTTTCGTGTGTATGAACGGCACACAATAGTGAAATGGTTTAAATTAGGGGTGTAGCTCCTGCGGCAGGAGCTTCGTCCCGATTGGCTGTGTGTAAAGTCAAGATTTAATGAATGAAAAATATTGAAGACCAGGGTTACCATCTTTGGACACTTGTACCTTTGTTGAATTTATACCTTCCAAAAAATTATAAATTGTAATGAATAGCAAAAGCCCTATAAAAATAATAAAAAACTTCATAATTTTTTATTTTTCTTCTCATATTTGGAAAACTTCGCTTGGTTTTTGGGGAGTTAGGAAAATAAGTTTCGGCAACACAGTCCAGTGTGTTATCCGGCAAAAAATGGTAGTCCCTTTTGTGGAAGAACACGGTATGACAGTGATACAATTTTAATTGGTAGTGTTTTTTTTATCGACAAGCCATCTTGTTTCATGTGACACGCAAATTATATCCGAACTTGAATGTTTTGCTTTTCTAAATCTTATTAAGTTATAAGTAATTCGTTTTGAAACGTAAAGTAGTGTAAATATTATGTGTTCTGTTATTATTTGTTTATTTACCTAAGAATGGTGTTCTGTTGTGAAGTTTGCGCCGATAATGTGTTGGTTAGGTTAGGTTAGTCGCACTTGTCGTTTAATGATAAGATTCAAGTTGTGTCTAAAGGTAGATGTCTGCCCGAATTACGAGAATTAATCCAAAAATATGATAGTTCATGACTTTAGATATCTTGCAAGTGACGTGTCCTGTAATTATCACCCACCCACTTGGTTATGATATTTGAGGTGGCCGAATCTTTCTTCTGTTTGCATCGTTAGAAAATCGTGTTTTAAACCTTGAATAATGTGGTGAGTTCTTGCATTTAACTTTTGATTTTACAGGATTATTTTCAATGATTTTTTTTTTTCAAATATTATAAATCAATAGTGACTACTTTGTGGGTCATCATATGTAGAGCCGCGCTGTGATGTTGTGCGAATTAGTTTTTTTTTTTTGGTGTCAGTATGCATGGCCTACTCTCTGTGGAGAACCACTGCATGCCACTGCTGGAACAGCTGCAATATTCGCGTAAGCGCGTTGTCTAAGCCATCCTACCGCACTTCAAAGCCTGGCTGAAAAGAGGGGAGTGCATCTTGTATTTGCTCACTCAAGTGCAAACTGGGCACGGTTTTGGCGAGTACCTGAACAAGATTGGGCGAGAGGCCACGGCGATTTTTGTCTTTTGCCACCATTGCGAAGGTAACTCAGATTCTGCACAGCACACGCTCGAGTGCCCTCTGTGAGCTTCTGAAAGACGGGTCCTGGTCACCAGGATCGGGCGAGATTTGTCTCTGCCAGCAGTAGTTGGGTCTATGCTGGCGGAGTCGGAGAACTGAACGGAAATGGCCTCTTTCTGTGAGACCGTGATGGTCCGGAAGGAGGCTGCCGAGCGAGATCGTGAGAGGGCTGATCCCACTCGTAGAAGAAGGCGTCGGGGAGGCAACCGCCTCATCGCCTAACACGCTGAAACCCCACTTGCAACCTTTAAAGCAGGCGGGAATTCGGGATCATGGGCGCTCAAAATGGGGACTCTGTCCGCCCATTTAGTTATATCAGGGAAGACGGCACACAGTTGTCACATGCTGCCTTGCATATTTGCACAGTTAGGTTTCGGGGAGATCCCTTTACAGCCTCCTCAGAGATGTGCCCTAACAGGCATTGCATAGAGGGAGGAGGGTTTCAGATCGGTCTTTTGATAGGTAACGATGCCCCATTCCATATGCAGATGGTGACCACCGGGGTGGTTTTAATGAGGTTAAAATCTCACACTCCCTGGTCTTATCCCCAAAGGCCGGGTGCCTTTTATTCTAAGTCTGTGCATTGAAGATTCCTTATAAGTAGGATTAAGTCGAACTAACAACCTTTACTTACTTTAACAATCAACCAGATTAAACCACTTCAAGTTTCGTCATCACATACGCTTAGGATGTTTAGTTTGGAAATCTGGGTGTCAGCCATTGACTTACAAAGTGATATTGAAAGCGTAATGGGCAGTAAAACTTCCATGGAACCTAATATTCTATTAAATAACGTTGTAAATTTTTATTAACAATTATATAATTAATTAATAAAAATAACAAAATGATATCCTATCTTAACTAAAACTATAAACAAAAAAAAGGCGGAAGAGCTCATTGGGCATCAAAAAATTCGTCCGCATCGCTGTCAATGGGAAAAGTGCCCAAAAGGCTGGCAGCATTGCCACGTTGGATGGCAATGCTGATTCTTTGGGCTAGAAAAAGGCCAGCCCTCTGGTCACGTGAAGACTCTACCAACCTTTTGGCGATATCCCGAAATACTCGATGGGCACTCGGACCCCAAGGCCCTAGTGTTTCAACCCCAAACGGCTCAAACATATAGCTCCCAATAAGGTTGTTATATTTGCGCCGTTTGAGGTTTTCTGCTACTGCAGCAGCCGCCCCAGCACAGCCCGCCGTGCTAGGAAGATGGTAAGGCGCGAGAGTGTCGACACAGGTTGCATCCCACACCAAAGGCCTACCCAACTTCCACGGCATTATGGTCATTCCGTCTGGCCTCTTACCATCATCACGTGCCAAGCCATTGGGTTCTAAAACAGCTGGCACCCCAGTGGTGACAAGAGCCCGACGGATGATGTTGTTAATGCTGGCGTGCCGTGCTATCCGACCAGCACTCTTACTGCAGGATAGGCCATGATGTCCGAGGCAGTCGACTCCTTCACCGCATTGACAGCGATGTGGAGCCCCGCAAGGAGCGCCCATACGCAAACATGTAGCGAGCCGGAATGTGGTGTCACCCAGCATGGTGCCTATGTTGGGTGACGGTAGCGCCTGAAGCCAAAGGCCCGACTCCCATTCACCCACAGCCAGCAGGCGGGCACGCTTTGGTGGACGTATTAATGAGCCGCTCTGCAGGTTGGTACGGAATAAACTTCCGTACCAACCTGCAGAGCGGCTCATCCCACTGTCTCTGGGAAGATGGGTTCTCGGGCTGAACCGTATCCGGGCAAGCCATTTTCCAGGCGTTCACCGCATCGGTCAAACACGGCACTTCAGAGTCAACCTGAGAAGGAGCTAAGATTTTTGTGGTTAACTTTTCGGTGCTGTGGACCGAGGACAGGAACGCCGGCCGGTAGGCTTACACTAGAAATTTTGCGGACGCCGAGCCCACCAAAACGAATGGGTAGTGTGGCTTGCAGCCACGCGCGGTCGTCCAATGCCACATTTAAAATGGATGTAAGAGTACTTCGAATAATATGATCAATTTTGTCTAAAAGGTGTGGCTGCTTCCATAAAGTGGAAGAGCGGAGAAAATACATAAAATTTGGACCGAAACAGCAATATCTGATAAGAGTGAATGCCGAGTGTAAATTAATTTTAGAAAGTCTATCCGAAATATCGTTAAAATGTTTCATTTTTTCCTCGACGAATGGTGAAAAACTTTCTTCTAAAATTGGAGAACCTAGGAGGTGTAGTGAACTTTTATCCAAAACTTTGATACCTGGGGCTATTGAATTGAATTTTTGTATAGTCGATTGTCTGTCGGTATTGTCACAAAGGTAAATTTCGCATTTGGAGTAGTTGAGGTCAAGGCCAATGGATTGGAACTGCTGCTTTAGTAATTGGAGATCTTTTAGAACGGTGTCTACGTCACCTCCTAGTGTTCCATCATCTAAATACCACACATTAAATTTTGAATTTAGTTGCTGTATTATGGGATGGATAGCCAAACTGAAAATGACTGGCCCGAGAGGATCACCTTGTTGGCATCCGACTGCAGATTCCAAAACGTTGTCTTTATATAATAATTTTGATGGGTATCTGTAGCACTGCCACATAAAGCTATAAATTTGTGGTAACTCCTTTTTTTGCTTCAGCCAACAATGTGTCCCTGTTAACAGAGTTGAAGGCGTTCTTGACGTCAACCTTGAGGATGACCTCACCTTTATTGGCATTCAAAAAACTGGAAAGGGCATGTACGGCAGCCTCGCAGCCCCCTTTGGATCCAAAGCCAAGCTGTAGGGGCTGTAATTTGTTAGTTAGAGTGTCGCTGTACAATTTGCAGCATATTTTGGCTGCCGTACGCCTGCACCTAGCACCAAACGGCAATGGGACGAATGCCGCCGTCCCTCTTGCGCAGGGCACATAAGTTGGCCCCATACAAGACATCAACGACGGCATTATTCACACCGCCGTTGAGCATCAGGTTAATTAGAGCTGCAAGCTCCTTCAAAAGAGACTCACCAGCTTCCCCGGCGCCTGAACTCAATAAATCTTTTAAATGCTGAGGAGTCAGGCCGTCGAGGCCGCCGGCGGAACCACTTCGGAAGGAGCTCACGTCTACAATCAGCTGGGGGCAGTAACATTAAGAGGATTTGAATCCGGATCGGGAGGGAGAGGGGAGTCGGGGAAGGTGAGGCCATCCGCAGGCGCTGGATGTTCACTCTCCAGGGCTGAAAGAGTTTCTGGAGAGTAGGGCGCCACCACATCACTACTGAACAGGAGCCTGGCCGCTCCTCTGATGTCACCTTCACTTAATTTGGATTCTACATGTGAGCATAAGCCTTTTCGTGAAAGGTTGGAAGATTGGAAGCAGGTAATTTTGGATCTAAAATAAGGGTCGAAATGTTACAGTTATCTTTAATTTGGTTGGTCAATGTTTTTTTGGTTGCCAAATTTTTTTGGACATGCAGAATCTTATAAGGGAAGGTAAGTAATTGCTCCCAGGCACTTTGTGAGTTCTCCTGGGTCGCAAGACGGAGACATTGTGCCAGATTCAGTGCAACAGACCGTCTCGCGCCCCGGGGAACTCTCTTTAATACAGGGGTAGAATTTTTGAATTTAGCCAACGTTTTCCACAAACTTTGAGGAGTTGTTGATGTTGGGGATGTGGATGGGGGGCACAAAATTACACTATGAGGTTTGTGAACCTTGCCATAGTGTATCCGTAGCCCCCGTTCGCCTTTAAAGAAGCGTGGCTGAGAGCAATGGGGACATCTCACCTGGACATCAAGCGATGTGGCAGGTTGACTGGCACTATATCCGGCGTCGCTACAGCCGGCATTGAACATAGATGTAAAACGACTTACCTAAAATAAATAATAACTATGCACAAATACTTAAATAATTATTTACAAGTTTCACATTCACATTCACACAAAAAAAAAACAACTATAAAACTGTCTGACAACTTGGTGTCAGCGTGACGGCTGTGACGCACTGGCGCAGACGCGCGCACCTAGGGCGCCGCGGCGCTGCGCGTGCTGGTTGCAGCCTTCTTTTTCGTAACATCCTTTAGGCCCTTTTGCTTCTGAAGTGCTCCAAATAAATATCTACATCGGAGTCATAAGGAAAGCCTGCGACACGCGCGATAATAGTGCGATTTCAGTTTATATTGTTAGTCTGCGGTCGTTTCTCTGACCTTTGGCTCGCGAATCCGACAGTCAAATAACTAGGAGTTATAACGGTAAGGCTGGTTGCAAGCTCTCACTTAGTATTGACAGGTTTACTTGAATAAGGCTTGAAGTTATTATGGTTACGGTATTTTGTTCAGTGCGTTGCATATTAATGTCAAATTTGTATTATTTCGAATGCATTATTGTGTTTTATTTTTAGTTTTATTTATTGCTTTTTGATTTTATTGAAATTTAATTATTGGATTGATGATATAACCAATGTCACGTTGACAGCCACCGAAAAATCCTTGGATATTTTTGGAACGTGCAACCTTTCGCTTTTGTACGCTTGGCGAATCAGCGTTGTAAAAGAATTAAGTACCAAGTACAGAGGTTGGCATAAATTCTACACGGATGGATCGAAGAGTGCACATGGACAGGGGGTGGGATATTTTTATCAGAATTTTAATGTTAGAGTTGGCTGTAAAATAAAAACTTATGTTTCCATTATGACATTGGAGCTTATTGCGATCTTTCAAGCCATGACTTATGCAAATCAACAAAAATTAAATAAGATTATTATCTTTTCAGATAGCAAAAGCGCTTTACAAGACGTGGCTCGATGCGCCTTTGGTATCAGAGGTGTATCGATAGCCTACAATATAATAAATATCATCCATAAATTTAATAAAAATGGCATTGACTTTAGATTGCAATGGGTGCCAGCTCATATTGGGTCGAAGGGTAACGAGGTGGCTGATCATTTATCTAAATTAGCAACAGTAGAAGGAAATGAGACTGATTTGTTACCGGACTACTTAGATTTGACTCCTAAATTCAAAATTAAATGTTATGAGGTTTGGAATAATTATTATAATGAAAATCTGAAACAAAAGGTATTTGGTATAAAACCATTCAGCATGAGCCTCCTCGTTACCATTGGTTTGATGATGACAAATTAAGTAGAAAATTTGTTAAGCTAGCTTTAAGACTTCGATCTGGACACTATCCATCGGCAAAGTTTGCGTTCCTGATGAAAAAAGTCGACTCGCCAAACTGTAGTGCTTGTAACAAAATTGAGGACGTACCACATTTGCTGATGGATTGTGTAAAAAATAAGAAAGAGAAAAATTGGAAAGGGAACAGATTCGAAATAGGTTTAGTTCAGACGATTTTGTCATGCCCTAAATCGGATCTAGCAAATTTTGTAGTTTAGCATTAGTGAACCCCGAATTTTCTTAGATTTTGTTTTTATTTTTATAGTCGTTATGATATTGTTTTAAGATACAATGGGGTAGACGTATCCTTGTGGATAAAAACCCCAAAATTATAAAGATTAAAAAAAAAAACGTCGGTGTTTATGTTAAAGGTAAATCAATAAAACAAGTATATTATTTTATATCAATTTATTCTTCGTCATCCTCTCCAAATTATTTCATCAAAAAATTCTGCGGGTGCGGAAATATTTTGCTGATGTCTGGCGCATCCTAAATAACAGACCAGCGTCATGATATCTCCGGCGGGATCTCAGGGCGACATGGGCTATTGTCGTACTCGTATTGTAGTGTCGTATTATTGTACCCAGTGCTGGGCACGCCACAATTGTGGCGATAAGGGATTGCAATCGAATATTCGAATATTAGAATTAATAATAATAAATAATAATAAATATTTATTTGACTTAAGTACAGTTTTTCAGGTTGACACTTAATTTAAGCAAATAGTCTGTTACAAAATAATTGATCAATGACCCCCATGCTAGGAAAAACCTGCGTTACAGGGGTCATCCATCCGTCCATTATGGATCTATTGGTTACTTGCAAATTAGCAATGTGCACATTAGGAAAAAAATAAAAAAGTAAAATTAAATTAAATTAGCTTATAATAATTAATTTTGGGGATATGAAACGGGAGGAGGAAAGTTAAAGAGGGTTTTAAATGAGTTAATAACAAGGGAAAGGGAGTATGTATTAAGTGCCGGACACGTGTTATTAGTGTGAGTGTAACTACATAGTTACACTCACACTAACAACACATGTGTGAGTGTGCGTGCGATGTGTGAGTGTGACTGCGCGTGATGTGTGAGTGTAAATGTGTATGCGTGAGTGGGTGCCTGATTTGTTTAAGTTAAGGTTTGAGTAATTCTTCCGTGTCGTCATAATTTAGAGTGAGCTGATATTCCTTTATGTTTTGTATGCATTGGAATTTATTCAAACAATGGATGTTTAATGTGTTGTGCAGTTTATTGTAAAGTAATGTTCTTAAATAACGGTTATGCCGTCGTGCAAAGGTGGTATTTGTACAAACATTGGGACAAACGGGTTTTGGTCTTCTTCTGAGCGCAGGGTTTTTACGTCTATTGGGGGGGGGGGGGTCGTCATTTTATGTGTACGTGTGATAGCTCGAAGTATATACATTTGTCGGACTGTCGGTACTTTAAAGTCTGAATAAACTTGCTGAGTGGGATACCTAAATGGTTTGCTTACTAGGACTTTGATTACTGCACGTTGGGCTCTTTCAGCTGGTATAAGGATTGTCTTGGCTGCACCACCCCACGCAACGATACAGTAACTTAGTGTTGATTCACATAGAGCGGTGTATACTAATTTTTGGATACCTTTATTTGCAGAGGTTCTTAACTTTTTGAACACGTAAATGAGTTTTCTTGTGCGCGCAGACAAAGATTCAATGTGGGTCTTCAAGCTTAGACTGGAATCAAGGTAAAGACCGAGATACTTGACGGAGAAGGCTCTCGTCACAGTCTGGCATGAACAGAGATTAATTCTGTCACGCTCGTCACAAACATGGGCTTTGATTTGTAGTGAGAGGTCAGATGGAAGGGTAGAGGGTCTGGAACCAAAGGCTATAAAGTTCGTTTTACTGACGTTCAAGGTTAAGCTATTACTGTCCAACCAGATCATAACTTGGGTCAAGGAACTTTCAGCGGCCTCCCTAGCTGTTTCCCAGTCGTTACCGCTGGACGGTAGAACAGTATCATCGGCGTACGCTATAATGTGAATAGAAGGGAGAGAAAGTAGACAGAGTTCGTTAACATAGATTTGGAAGAGGAGGGGGCTGAGCAAACTTCCTTGTGGCACACCGAAATCTAGTGGTTGTTCACTGCTGATATAATCGCCTATTTTAACGCACTGGGTCCGGTCTGAGAGAAAATCCTTAAGCAATTTGAAAGCTGGGCCGCGTATTCCAATCTGTTCTAGTTTTCCGAGTAAAATAGGGACAGAGACAGTGTCGAAGGCCTTAGACAGGTCCAAGAATATGCCGACACATTTGTGTTTACTGTCAATTTTGTTGACAACATAATCCAGTAGAGCCAATATAGCGTCTTCCGTCGATACCCCCTTTCTGAAGCCGTACTGGTTTTTAGCAATGATTTTATATTTGTCCAGAAAGTTGAGGAGATTTTTGTAAATGATTCTTTCCAATATTTTGGAAATTACTGGAAGTAACGAGATTGGCCGATAATTATTTACACTGCCTCTGTCACCTGTTTTAAAGATTGGATGAACAATGGCTTTTTTGAGAGTCTTGGGGAAAGTTCCAGTGGGTATAGCAAGATTACAGATGTGCGTTATGGCCGGTACTAGTTTGTGACTGGTAGATTTAATCAATTTGGGAGAGATAGCATCCCAGCCAGAGGCACTTTCTACGCGGATATCTTTAATGATAGCCTCTACCTGTTCCTCGTCTGTCTCCAATAGTATAATTGAGTTAAGCATCGTGACTGGGCGGGTAGGAGGAGTACATTGGGCATTGCTTAAACTGCGCGTGATGTTGTTAGCCAGGGTTCTGCTGACATCAGCAAAGAACCTATTCACGGCGTCAACCGACACGATTGGGTCATTGTCTATTCTAAGGAGTTCAATAGGAGCTTAAGTATTTTTGTTTGTGTCAAGTACATTGCGGATGGCTTTTTAGGTTTATTTTTAGCATTAGCTTTACGCTTTATGTTCAAACGCAATTTTCAGTTTTTTGAGTAAGTTGTTACAAAAATTACGGTAGCGCAAGTATGTGAGTTTTAAAATTCCTTGAGTTATGAGGATCCTTGTTAGATTTTTTGTGCATGCCATCGTGGTTGCGTATACATCTTAGCAGACCAACCGTTATCCAGAGTTTAATAATTTTAAGTTTACTGGGGATGGTTCTATAGATGGTGTTCCTTGTTAATATGGGTGTCAGGATTTCAGAAAGTTTGTCCATAGCAAGATTGGGGTCATTTAAGTTTGAGATAATTGAAAAATCGCAGCTTTCGATATCGCTGATAGCACAGGATAAGTTGAGGCGGGAAGAAGCGCACCTGTTTTTGTTACGGAGTGGTGCTTTAATTTCAAGGTTTAATAAAACCGCGGAGTGATCTGTTATTGACGTTTCTACTACCAACGTGGTTGCCTTATAATTTGTTTTAAGCAAAACATGGTCCAAACAGTTGTTAAGCCGAGTTGGGATCACATGAGCAGGAAGGAGACCGTGTGAGGCTATAAAATTTAGATATTGACATGAGCGGGAGTCATTGTTGTTCGGAGCAATGTTTATATTGATGTCTCCTATTATTGAAACGGTTTTAGATTGCCTACAATCTTTTAATAGGTTATCTAAGCTGTTCAAGAAATTGTCTGTTTTTTTGTGATGGTGGTCTATATAATGCTATAATAGTAATATTGTTTTGAATTGTGCAGACTAGGCATCTAGAGCTGGCTTCGACGAATGGCGGCTCGGTAATGCTGAGGCTCAACGCATCTATAACAAAGATCACCACCCCATCATTCTGATTAATAAGACTTTTGGTTTGGAATGAGGTGTAGCCTTGTATATTTGGAATGGTCGCATTTGTCTTTAACCAACACTCTGTTAAAATTAGGACATCACACTACTTTAATAGACACGAGTAGACAGATTCATTCATTGAAGTTCTTGTTTAAGCTTCTAATGTTGAGGTGCAAGATATTTAGTGCTAGAAGGGATCTTAAATAATCGGCACATTCACCCGGAGTACAAGCATGCGACGACGAAACGATAATACTGTCCAGCTCGTTGTTAATGTCAATGATAGACGCCATTGATAGATGTTAATAATCCAGGAAGTGGTGCTTGTATACAGCGAAGGGTGTGAGTGTGGTGGTGATTGGCGTCCAATACAGCAAAACAATTAATATCAACAACTTCCAAAGTTCCGTGCAACAGAACCCTTACGCAAGAACAAGAATTGATAGAAGAATATGTTTGTGAGTATGAATTTAGGCTAAGAAGAATATTCTTTCGCTCTATTTTGGTTTTGTTATACGAGTGCGCTGAGCGTGGTGTAACGGAAGTGGTAACCAGGGGTGTGTGGGTGTAGAAAGAAAGGCGTTTTTTGGTATATTTACAAAAGGTAATTTGTTTGGTGTGTAGGTAGTACACATGACTAAATGTTGAATTTAAAGCTAGTGATGAGGATAAGGTCTTTCAAAATATAATTACGAATAGTATTAAAATTAACCGACTTATGATTATTATAAAATTAGACAGCAATATAATATACACATTTGCACAGAGCAGTAATTGAATCGCTTGCTGTTCTAAGTCCCGTAGGGTTTGTTCTGATCTAACAAGTATTTGTTTGACTCTTGTGACTTTCCTCAAGAAGATGTTGCCGTTTGAGCTCCAACAAAAGTCATACTTGTTGATTTTTGCAAATTCCTTGGCGGCGAAAAATAGTTTCCTAGAACTGGTGGGAAGGTGTTCTGATATAAAAATCGGTCGCCGTTCACCATTCATGCCAATGCTGCGAGTATTAAGACGATCATTTCCACTGTGCGTTTTATTGAAGTTTGGGGCCGCGGTGATTAATTGATTTTTAGTTTGGACACAAGAGAATTCAGTGATAATTGGCCTAATCGTATCTGGTTTACCCGATAGGCGGTACACATTGCGCAAGTCAGCATTGTTTATCTTTAAATCAACGGCTAAGCCCACTTTGGTGATTATGGAAGTGAGGTCCTACGCTGCTTTACTCTCCACGGACGGCACGTTGCGAATTTCAATGGTGGAGGGCCGTGATACACGCTCTAGATCTTGTATTTTAGATTCCATGCATAATATACTTTTCTTGTATGTTAGGTTTTCCCTTTGGAGTGACTCAACTTGCTTAAACATGTCATCGTACTGCTTACTAATAAAAAATGTTTTTTTTTTATTTCAGTGTTGGATTTTTGAAGAGCCAGGTTTTGAAGCTTGGGCTCAACCATGTCGGACGCTAGTTTGTTAAGAGAAGAGCTTTGTTCGCCACACAGTTTAGTTAGGTATGCTTCTTGGTCCGTTTTCCAGTTCTTGAGCATAACATGAATTTCCTTTTTAAAATCCTGTAACTCGGCTCCCGGGGAGCCACACGACCGAGGACGCTTATTAGAGTGTCTTGTCGTAATGTTTACATGGTCATACGGGCTGCTCGAAATCGTTTGGGGAATATCAGAGTCGGACAAAGCTTGCGTAATGTTGACATTCGAAGTGTTTGGCGGCGGCGAGCGCTGTATGCGAGGTATCGTGAGCTGTATGGGTATCGATTAGCAAAAATGTGGTAGCGATATTGTAAAATTGGTGTAAAAGCACGTAACCTGCTCCCGGAATAGAAGCAGATATATCAACTATTAATGGCAATGAATGCGATTTCGAATAAGTTTCATTAACATGTTAATTCGTGAGTCTTAGCATGATAATTGCTATTGCTATGCTATTTGCTAATATGACGATAATTGATACTAATGAAGTCTGTGAATTTTGCTAAATTATGCGAATTAAAAAGCGCGTTCGCCTTAGGACGTCTCCTAGCGTGCGTTTAGTTTACTCGCCGATAACGTTTTACTTGTGCTAGTACACTTGCTTATGTAATGTGTTAAGATTGATCACATAATTATCAGCATTCTGCACCTGACGCACCTGTAACGGGACCGAGTCGGTTCACATTCGACCAAAAAGTTATTGTAATGGCCAAAGTGTTAAAGTTTTAGATGGGTTTTTAAATTGGTGATTGATGTTCGGTAAGAAAGGTTTTTAGAGCACTGATTACAGTTAGCAATTTTATTTTCACTAACAATATTAGAAAAATAATCCCATATAGTCTTAGTTCGGTGAGATATTGTCACGTTCAAGTCCGTTCAACAGTTTATTTACACTAAAATATTTATATACTAAACTTAAAATTATTATTTACACTTATATACATGCCACTTCTCACTACACAATACTTCTTACTACCTCCTATTATTTACAGGTAGGTATTGAGTTCACGCTATTATCTATAAGTACAATATTATTCACAAAACGAAAGAATGTAAGTACTGTATAACGAATACGTAAACCAAAATCTCACTATCACTTGCCAAAACGTACTGAACGAACACAAAACGACGCGCGCCACGCGCGTACCACGCAAATATATTATTAAACAATCACGCATTCATTCAACCAATACACGACTCTAAGTACGAGCAAATCAAAGACAATAAGGTAATAATTTCTAAACATCATTCTTCGCACCATCCATAACTTAAATACATTAAACAAGCACAAGCATTCATTCAATATACAACCTTAAGTACGCACAAATCAAAGATAATAAGATAACAATTGCTTAATCCATTATTCGTAAGTTCGCAGCGAACAAGGTCACTGTCACGTGAAACCGATATATTTAGTATTCCCGACTTCCCGTGGGTGCGACGGAGAGCGCACGCTACCGCTGCGTGCGCCGACGCTCTGACGAGTCTGACGTATGATAGTCATTAAATTAAAAAAATACGACAATTGAAATTAATTTTCGTAATTTTTTAATTTCACAGAATTTCGCAACTACATTTAATTTGCTAAATGCTATTCGCAAGCTTACAATGAATGCTAATGCTAATTAATCCATCACTAATATCAACATGTTGTAAATTGCAGAGTTTAGCGAGAGTGCGAACAAATTATAGAAAACAAAAGAAGCGTTTTTCCACGGGATTCGAACTTGCGACACGGAGCGCACCACCAACTTCGCCGCTACGAACTTCGCTGCTAGACCGCCTGAGCTCGTTCGAACTAGTTGAATTAAGCAATCTCTTGTTAAAGTTCTTCCGTGTATGTTAATGAGCTATCTCTATCGATGTGAAGGTCATTTACCGTGACACCGCGACACAAAGAAACATTTAAACGTTCAATTTTTTTAAGTTTTAAATGTTTTCGTCAATAACTCAAGTAATTATTTGTGCACTGATATAGTTTTTTCATTGTTTTAAGTCTTTGTAATGTTGTTGTTCACGAAACTCTTTAGTTTTTAGACCGTTTACTGTATCAGGAACTACTTTTATTGAAAAAAATGTACGGGAGATGACAATAACGCGTCTGCTCGCGACAACGTTCGGACGGAGGGGCAATTATTCGAATATCCATTTGAAATTCATATTCGAATAGTAAATTATAAAATATTTGATTTCGAATATTGCCACAGCAATTAAGGTTACAACATTATTATGTTGATTACGAACGTGACAATAGATGTCACGTTCGTAATCGCAGGGTCGTCAAATCTCGGAATAGATCGGCACTGCTCGAATTGACGGCCATTCGACTAATCAACGGCCTCCATTCCGCTGCTGACTACCAGTCGCTGGGCGCTTGCTGCCATTTTTAGTTTACTTCCAGGTACAGCACAACAGTCGCGTAGTTTCTTACAACAGAGCGGTGCATTTTGTTATTTTGTGATGAGATGGTTTTGGTGAGTATTTCGATCGGAATGTGATTTCCAGGAGTGAACCCATCTCAATGTCGAATACAAAGATCCGTTTGATAAAGTAAGAAAAGTAGCAAGAAATCTCCAACCAGGACAGAAATCCTGATCAATATGTTCTTGATGAAAACAAAGCGAGGGCCTGGAATTAGACTGTAAAACGCGGTGGAATAGCATGGCGGACATGGTTTCGAGAGTTAAGCTACTGAAAGATGCAATATTAAAGGCACTGATTGACTTGAAAGACAAAACTATGTTCAGCACCTATGAGCTTGCTCTTTTGCAGGATTTATTCACGTCTTTCACTATTGTCAAATCTACTGTGGAAGCGACATGTCAAGAAAAGGCCACTTTTTTAACTGCGGAGACAGCCCTTTAGTTCATGGTTACCAAACTACGAAAGACCAATGGGTTTATCAGTGGTAGTCTTATTCAGGCTCTAAAACAAGAATTGTTGAACGCCGACAAACAGATCTGGTATGTACTATCGGCCAAAGTTCCGCATGCTCACCTTAAAGGCGATAATCGCATAGCACGACTCACGACTCGATCGCACAATGCACGAGTTTTGACCAATAGGATGCACAAAGCGTATTTTAGTGGTGTTCGTATTAGTATAATCATGTATAGAATGTGTGACACTCACACTAGGAGCGTACTATGCTCACTTGTTTCTGCTAAGAGACGAGTTTTTAATGGGCACGGCCAGCGCGGCTCGGCGGCGGCGTGAGCTCTTTGTTATTGAATTGAATTGTTATTTTATTATTGACAAGAATTAATTTTAGTACTCATATCTTCTGTTTGTTTGGTTTAGAAAATGTATTATTGATATTGCAGTATTTACAAAAATAATTTGTAATAACTAATAAACTACAATTTATATGTATTAATCCACTTTAATATTTTCCTCTCTCTATCGGGTCTATAGATATAGGTTATTTATGAACACTTTCACTGCCTCTCCAATTTTCACCATATCCTATGTGATGCCGCATGCCGCAGCAACCGCACCATATTCCCTTCACAATAAGATGAGACATTGAAACGAACCGTTTTATTACAGTCCGTTCCACCGATTTTGACTTCTATTCCGTAGACTTATGGATGGCATTAAAGGCAAAAAAGTGGTTACAATACCAACTGTTTACTGCAGCTGCCATTTGTCATGCCACCAACACAATAGCATTCAAAATCGATTGAACGGACATTTATGGTTTGTTTACCTTTTATCTCACGGCTCCCTGAATACGTTAGGTATAGGTGCGTTGACCGGCACTGCATGAAGGTATCAAATGTTTATATTGAAATTTTTTGTGTTTAATCGACTTTATTAAAAGTAAATAACTATCTAAATTTCTATGTGTTTGTTTATACTTGGGCAATTTGGGAATACTTGAAAATTACAGTAATATTTGAACCAATACTCTGCGCAGTTCATACAATGTTATCAGAGCTTTTTGTTTGTAGCTAACGCAAGGCCGCAAGCCGCACAACTCTTGCAACTGAAATAAAAATAAGTTCATTATCTAAGACCCATTGTTATTTAGTGGGAATGTCTGGAAATTCGGTTAAACAATAGAGGACGGCTTAATACAAGGGCCATACGTTTTTTTATTACCTTAGGATTATCTCAAATGTTTTGCAGTTGTTCCTTGTATTTGGTTTAATACTTTTAACAGTAGGTAATTGTAATATTACCTTTTATTCATTAAAATAATACAGGGTGAAATTGAATTCATGGGCATCCTTTTAAGGGGTCATTGTACTCATCATTATGAACAACTTCAACTATGAGACCATACCTGAAATCGCGAAAAAAAAATCAGCTGTTCCCTACATTTATGTTTGCATAACTCGACAAAATGTAGGGAACAGCAATTTTTTTTTCTCGATTTCATATTTGTTCCCATAGTCAAAGTTGTTCATAATGACGAGTACAATGACCCCTTAAGAGGATACCCATGAATTAAATTTCAGCCTGTATAACGAACAAGGTATCGTTGCAATTAAAATGCCCAGGCATGCCGTGCAGGATGAGCACTTTAAGACTGGATTATAATCAAACCAACACTTTACTCTTTTATAATTCATGCTCTAGTCATAGTTTGACAATTCATGATTTTAAGCGAAATCATGCATGTCAAGTTTTTTTTTGACAAATCTAACAATGATTCAGTTCCTACGCCACTTTAAAATTCAGAAGCTTATCAAGTAATTAAACTGAACTATAATTTGTGCCTTGGCAGCAGTGAGAGTGAAAGGATTGAAATAAAATGTTGGGTACTAGTGAAATATATATTTTTAGTTTGTGTTCATTTAACATTATGCAGGATTAAAGATTTATTTAGGTTGATATTTAAATCTTATCTGTATAATAAAAGATGTATAGTAAGTGCTTTTTGTATGAAACTATCGGCTGTAATCTCAGTGTGAAAAATTAAACAGTTAGTTAAAATCTACTTGAGAACAATTTTAAGGATTTGCTGTTGTAGAAAAAAAAACAATATAAGTAACTTAATTTATTTTTAATAGACTTTTTCAAAACATTAAAGATTCATCCAGAAATTAACATATTATAACAAAAAATTACACAGAAATTATCAAAATATTATAAGTGAAAAGATTCTTACTCATAATATCATTTATAAACTGTATTTATCTACACTTATATCGTAAAGTTCAAAATATGAAATCAACACAACAATGACAAACAGACAACACAACAACAACAGGCAAAAAGCCTGTCAGTAAATAAGATTAGGAGAATATTGCTCGTGCAGTTCTAATGAAATTGAAAAGTTTTAAGATTAGTACAATTTAAGAATCTTAATAATTTTTATAATTTGCAATAATTACATTACACTACAGACTAGGTTTATCAAGCAAATGAGATCAATTATTTATGAGGTGGACGGATATGATGACACTACTGAATATGTAAAATAACAAACTAACGAGATCGGGGCTTATGACAACATTGATTGTAAATAAAACAACAAATCCACCAATAAAGGCAACATGACACTAAATTGACATCAATAATTTTACAAGAAGACTTCAAAATCGTTGGCAATATTTTAAACTATGATTACGGTCTACAGTCTACCCTGTGACATTAATCAACGAAGTAATATAATACAAATTGGAATAATAAAAATAAACCTAATAAAAATAGCTATACAGGGTTATTTGCAAGCCGCCGGAGTCGCGGGTTGTTCGAAAGAGATACCATGGCCCTGGCACAGGCAACTGAAGGAACACGGGTGGGTTTTAGTCAGTAAAAGTTTGACACGACCTTCCGCTCCGCCCAGAGCGGGAGAAGTCATTTGATGATAAAACACTAATAAGCTCGTAGGACTATAATACTAACATCATAAATAACAACTTTTGTTGTATGACTTTTAATAATTCATAAAAAAATAATTTCATAATACAATTAAAAATATTTATTTTGATCGCTCTAAATTTGAACAACTCTACGCGGTACCAAAATATGTAAGTAGTTAAATAAACAAACAGTGCGTTGCGAATGCAGGGTCGCAGCGGTACTTACTACAAAATACAGATCTAAAAAGTGTTATTACAAATATTACAACAAAAACTTGAAAGTTTACTTTTGGTATTCTAAAAAGTCATAGATCAAAAGTGGTTGTACTAATATAGTCCTACCAGGTGTTAGAAAAATAACCCTGTATAATGTAATTATACAGTATGTTAATTAACGAAAGGCGTTCCCGTTAACCCGCAATAGTATAGCGTCCACATGCTACCAAAATATGACCATTCGAAAATTCACGAAAAAAAATCTGCTGTTCATTACATTTATGTTCGCATACCTAGCTTAACAAAATGTAGTGAGCAGCTGATTTTTTTTCGCGAATTTTTAAATGGTAATATTAATTGTAGCATGTTTGGACTATTGCGGGTTAACGGGAACGCCTTTCGTTAATTAACATAGTGCATGTTAAAAATTATATTAACTTAATATTTCGTCGCTGCTCCTCCCGCATCTATCACAGCATCGCAACGGCTACGCATGGACCTAGCCAGGACTTCGCACAAATTCGAACCTCTGAATGTGTCCCAAACTTGTTCGCAATGTGTGACAAGTGCTTCCTTCGTTCTTTCTGCTCTACTATCCCATCTCTGGACCATTAAACCCCACAAATTTTCAATGGGGTTTAAGTCTGGCGATCGGGAGGGCCATGGCACTGTTTTAATTTGTGGTTGCCCTCGCAACCACTCTTGAACAACCCGCGCACGGTGTATCGGGCAATTGTCCTGGAAAAAATAAAATTCTGGCACGTCCAGTTGTGGATACACCGTGCGCACTGTGGGTACCATGATGGTTTGTAGCACCTCTAAATACGTTTGGCCGTTTGCCCTCCCTGGTATAAAAGCGAGCTCGCCTGGTCCAGCAGCACTCATCCAGCCCCACATGTTCACTACAATTCTTCCCGATTCTGCATTTGGGTTCACATTTCGAGGTTCGTATCTTGTGTTATCTACACGCCATAAATTCCGACGACCTTGTTGGCTAGACCTAAAGCACTTTTCATCAGAAAATATGGCGTAAGAGAAATCGAAGTCCCTGTAGTCACGAGCGAATCGCACGCGAGCAGCTTTCTGCTCCTGCGTCAAAATATTTTTTTTTGCGGGACGTCTGTGATGGACTCCAGCTCGATGCAACTCGTTTCTAATAGTTTGCATCGAAACTTCGTATTCTTGTGCGAAACTGCGAGTGGGTGTGAACGGGTTCTCTTCATACGTCGAGGTGCACGAACGCGTTCTGTAATTTCTCCTTCTTCATATCTTCGCACCCAGCAGCGCACCGTTGTTCTCTAACGAAAAAAAAAAAAAAAAAACAATCAGCATCGATTTTTTACATAATATAGGAACTAAGTATAATAATACGAGTACACTACAAAAGTCTTATTCAAAGGGCACAACTAGTACACTATAAATAAAAATTATAAGTATTGAAATACTTAAGGTGTGCATTTTGGTTGACTTCATGATAAATAAACTCTTAACTTTTCTATAACTAATTTAAGTAGTTATAACATTCATAACTATATTTTAAAATACAAGTTGTAAATGCAATAACTGAAAATCTCTTAAGGGGTCATTACTCATCATTATAAACAACTTTTACTATGAGAACCAAACCTGAAATCGCGATAAAAAAGCAGCTGGTCCATACATTTTGACGAGTTACGCGAACATAAATGTAGGGAACAGCTGTTTTTTTTTCGCGATTTCAGGTTTGGTCCCGTAGTAAAAGTTGTTCATAATGATTAGTACAATGACCCCTTAAGAGGTTTTCAGATATTGCAATTTACACCTCGTATACCTATGAGTAAGAAAAATGGCATAGCGTAAATTCCAACATTGTATGAAACTGTCCCAAGCAAATTTGTGCTTTATCTCTACTATTTAAAAGTGTTTATCCCGTGCGGGCTGGCAACGTGGCATTTCTAAAGGTTTTTCGTGGTTAAATACCAACGATCTAGTGCTTGGCCGAAAAAATAGTAAGTACTTGCTATTTTATCGGCCAGCCAAGCACTAAATCGTTAGTATTTAAAACTATGTGTGCAATTTTTTTTAAGTTTTTTTGGTAAGTATTTACGAGCACTACTAACAAAAATTTACATTATTGTCAATTACTTTCCATCTGCAGTATTATGATAAAATAAATGTTAAAAATAATTATAAAAAACAATTATCTTGTGCTTGGGCGAAAAAAAAATGTAGTTTGAAATATAATGATCAAGCCTCTAGAAATGCGACGAATGCGCTCTGGTTTTTCTAATTAAAATGCGGCAACGACGCTGTGAGATAAGGCACCATTGTTTAGGTTGTTTTGGTTTAGGATTTATTATCGGGTCATAAAAGGCTCCAACAACGTCTTTGAAAGCAAAAATAAATAAAAAGAACAATCTTATTTGAATGCATTACTATAAGTAGGTAATATCTTATGAGACTTTTAAAAAGAATCCATCTGAAAGTTATAATAATTTTATTATTTTTATATATAAATCTGCCTAGCCTTTTCCCAACTATGTTGGGGTCGGCTTCCAGTCTAACCGGATGCAGCTGAATACCAATATGTTTCATGGAATTTGTTTTTAAATTGCAATATAAGGAAAAATGCAAACTATGAAATAATAATATTACTATCACTTTATTTATTTCTATATCTCTCCCTCTATCTGAATACAAAAACATAACTTACTTGCATGTTCAACTCCACTGCTATTTGGGATATATTTAACCCTTGTCTATGCAAAACAATAATTTGATTCCTTTCTTCCTGAATCAGGTTTCGGGTCGTCATGGTTGCACCACGTTAGTCACAGCCCACACACAATACACACACAGTCCAGGATACAAGCTAGGGTCAAGAAGAGGCTTTCGATCACAGTCCGGTATACAAGCAGAGGTCACAGTTAGGCAGGCAATCAGTCCGATAGAAATAAACAGGTCGTAAAATGAAATGGCGATAGGAATTTAAGGGAAGCGTCAACAATTAGCGAGAGCAAATTGGCACTGCCGCGCTCTAGCTAATGTTTGTTATTTTATGTTACTCGCTCATTACTCACACAAATGCATATTGTCTCTAATTGGGGGAAACTAGGAAGGGGTGTGGTTTTTCACTAGCTGCGCTCTCGCAGGAATATTTTCTTAAGTGAGCATGCTTAACTTGGGCCGATGCGATAGTACACTGAAGTACTTGCACAACCCAAACAAATTCTACCAGGAACCGTGTTCTTCTATCTTCCCTAAAGTAGGAAATGATGTTATCACCAAAGTCATAGTTAACATTAAAAAAAAATATGTCGCAGGTCTTTGATTTTAATCAAAGACTTGCGACATATTTTTTTTCACAACTAACACTGGCGTTTCTGATAACGAAGATGACATTGCTATATTAGACCTTCAGCGTTATCAAAATGAAGCAGAAGAAGAGGCAAAAGAAAAAGAAGAAGAATTGACACATTCAAGGAGAGGCAGAGAAATAAAGAAACCATTGAAGCTAAATGATTATGATACTAATTTTTTATCCATTGACACGGAACCAGTCTCTCTAGAAGAAGCACTTAATTCTAGAGAAAAAGAAGAGTGGAAAAATGCTATGAAGACTGAGCTAGATACTCTGAAAGAGAACAACACATGGACAGAAGTAAGCAGTGTTCCAGAAGGAAATAAAGAAATTTCTAGCAAATGGGTTTTCAAAATTAAAGAAGTAGGTGGTAAAAAGGTATATAAAGCTAGATTAGTAGCGAGAGGTTTTGAACAGTCAGATTGTGATCTAGAAGTATATTCTCCAGTGGCTAAATTGCCAACATTTAGAATTTTTATAGCAGTTGCAAATAAACTACAACTCCCAGTCCATCAGATGGACGTTGTAGGTGCTTTCTTACACGGTGAAATAGATGAAACAGTATACTTAAAATTACCAAGTGGTGAAACCTGTAAATTAAATAAATCATTATACGGTTTGAAAAAGTCCCCAAAATACTGGAATGAAAAATTTGATGAGTTCATGACCAAAGAGAATTTCAGTAAATCTAAAAATGACCATTGTTTATATTTCAAGAAGGTAAATGGATGTAAACTATACGTTTTGCTATTTGTTGATGATATTATTATGTTTTGTAACGAAAATAGGGTTTTGGAAGACTTCAAAATAGAACTAAGCAAAAACTTTAAAATGAAAGATTTAGGTTTAGCAAAATGTTACTTAGGCATTGATATTGAGCAAAAGAAAGATACAACAGTAATCAGTCAGAAAACGTATTTAACTAAAGTTTTAGAACGTTATAACATGTCAAATTGCAAACCAGTTTCTACTCCGATAGACCAACACTTTAAGTTTGAAAAATTAAAAAGGGATAAATCTGAAAGTCCAGAAATAGAGAAAAGGTGTAGACAACTTCTAGGCAGTTTAATGTATGCTGTTTGCGGTACAAGACCAGATCTATGTGTATCAGTTAGTTTTCTCAGTAGATATCAACACTGTGCTAGCGTTATGTTATACAAGGCATTAAAACGTATTTTACGGTATATAAAAGGTACATTAGATTACTCGTTGGTGTACAATAGCACCGGCACAGAATTGCAAGGTTTTGTTGATGCAGATTGGGCGAGTGACACCCAAGATAGGAAATCAACCACTGGTTATTTCTTTAAAATATTTGATTGTATTATATTATGGTGTTGTAAAAAACAACTTAGTGTGTCATTATCCTCCACTGAGTCAGAATATATTGCATTAAGTATGGCTATTACAGAAGCATGTTGGTTGAAAAGCCTGTTGTGTGATTTTGATGTTATCAATAATGAAGCGACACTGTATGAAGACAATCAGTCGGTAATAAAACTAGTTTATAATAATGAAAATAATAAAAGATTAAAACACTTGGATATCAGGTATCACTTCATTATGGACAAAATAAAAGAAAAATGTATCTCTGTGAAATATGTTAAAACTGAAGATAATTTAGCAGATTTGTTAACTAAGCCATTGGGTAAAACTTTATTTGAAAAGTTTGTTAAGTTAATTTTTTTAAATTTTAATAAGAGTACTTTGTAATGGTTACAACTGTCTTGCTATCAGGAAAATAAATGTTGAGGGGGGGTGTTAAAAATTAAGTGGCAACATTCATTAGTTCCTGTTTTTGACACAGAAAAGTGTGTGGCGCTAGACGTATTGAGATAGAATCATTATCAGAAAAAATCGCACTGGAATATTTTCCCTCCCCGAAGTCCGAATGTAAAGGAACATAATATTTGCTCTGTAATCATCTAATGTATATATAAATCAGCCTGTGGCATATTCATTAAAATATAACAGAAGTGTACTCCGTGTCAAAATGAACTGTGTAATCTGTGGTCTATCTGTGACATCTGTCAATAATAAAAAGCCCCGCCATGTAGCCGTCATCTGCCGTGTTTGATTCCAACCAATAAATCTATCCTAGTCAGGGTGATCCCCGCGAACTTTCAATAAAGCGGCCGATCTTTTCCTGTTTGCAAATTCTGAGTCCATAATATTATTTAATTGCACATTGTCGTTGCGGAGAGTAACAGTTAAAACCGGAGAGAAATCAAAGGGATCAGGGGGGTCAAGTGGTTTATTGGTCTCCATAGTGCATGCCAGGTAAAATCTTTAAAAATAAACTAGATTAATGTTAAAACAAACCTTACGCTAAAAACACAAATAATAATCTCGATTGTAGTTCACACGAATAAAACCCACTAATCCTGAGCTCCTTAAGTTCTGAGTTGAGCTGCACGATTACTGACAAATGCGTGCACTGACTGGATAGGTCCACTCAATCTGTGTGGTTCTTTCCTCAAAAGACCATTTCAGTCACCAATCTACATGGTCTTCACATGATCTGACCAAGATTATGTCTGGACTTTAAAAGAGACTGTGACCTCTGAGTTTGTTTCGGCCTTTCTTCTCACATTAGGCAGATAGGAAACGCCGAGCTCACATAGTTTTTTTCTAAATATGTTTGACGTGTACAAACCTTCATACAGAAAATAAAATCATTTCATTTCATCATTTAATACGAAAAAAATTGTAACACAAACAAAGCACGTGTTAAGCCTTCACCACCAACGAAAATCATAGTGCTTACTAATTCCATGGATTGTTGATAGACAGTTGTGTTGACGTTGAAACTTGACGCATGGCTGACAGCAAACCAGTCCAACCATAGCAAACGGAGTTTGACATATTGTCTTAGGTTTATCGAACAAATTCATATTTTGTCAATAAATTGAATCTATTTATGTACTTTGTAATGATTGGGAAATATCAAAGAAACATTGAATCTTTTGTTTTATAATTTCATAACATCGTTTAGTAGGAGTAAGTGATAGTGTTATGTACTTGTGATTAAATGTTAGTCCAACCTAGGCCTTTGTTTATGGTGGAAACTGGTGAGCGGTGAGCAGTGGCCAGTGAGCGGTCAGGCGGACGCCAGAACACTACCGCCGGTGTCATGGAGGGCCAGGCTGACTCCGAGCGTGACAGAGCCCTGTGAGTGGAACCCGCGACCTCGTACGATCACCACAGTCACCGCGGGGGGCGAACGTATTGCATTCTAGATCATAACAATTGAACGTCTTCTTTGTAGTGTGCTCACATTCTGACATTTAATCACTACCCACAACACATGCATTTCTTTTTCCTTTAGCCCAGGCATTTTTTTATAATAACAATCTTATAAGACCACAGAATGCAGTATAATGTTTGCAGATCAGGGGTGGACAACAGTGCTGCCGAGGGTGATGGGGACAGAGGACGGTACAGGTTAGTTTCTCTCTAATGCGTTAAGTTCAGTACTGACATCTGCATTTATACTTCCATACCAATCCATACTAATATACTAATCCTAACTAATATTATAAATATGAAAGTGAGTTTGTTTGTTATGCTTTCATGCTAAAACGGCTGAACTGATTTGGATTAAATTTGGCACATGGGTAGATCATGACCTGGAAGAGGAAATAGGATACTTTTTATCCCAATATTCCCACAGGATCCAGACTTATGCGGGTAAAACCGCAGGGCGCAGCTACTACTATTATAAATTGGAAAGTAACTCTGTATGTTACCTTTTCACTCCTGAACCTATAAACAAATTTCAACAAAATTTGTCGGAGATAGCGGGTATCCTGCGGACGGACATAGGCTACATTATTCTTAAAAATAATACTATATCCTATATATACCAGGGATGAAAATGGTATGGGAAACCCAGCATTTCTTTAGTTAGGCATATGAAATTTGAAATTTATCCTTTTAGTAAGAAATAAGGAATTATGTTATTACTATGTATTACCACATTCTTTCATAGGAGATGATTTTAAATTAATTATAAAAAATATTTTTTTCACATGTACCTATTTTATTTTATTGATATTTATATGTATTTCTTTTAAAGAAATTTAAGGTATTGGAAATATGGTCATAGTCCACGAATTGAGCTAACATTTATGACTATTAAATAAAATAGTGACTATTTTATTATTATCGGTTTACTTAAGTTATTACAATTTAAAGTCTTAAAAATAATTTAAGCTAACATGTAGGTACAGTGTGTATGACAAGAGCATAACCAGCATAATTTTAATTTTCAATACCTTTTTACTAAACCACTGTATAGATTCCAAGAAAATTTGACAAGGATAGATGGCCTGCTAGGGAAATTTTTCTCTGAAGGCGTTGAAAGTTCATATAGGAAACCCAGCATTTCTTCAATTAGGTAAGGGATTTATGTAATTGGTAAGAAATAAAGAATGACGTGTTACAATGTTTTTGTAAAACCATCCCCGAGGATGTAAAATAGAAGTTTTTGTGTAGTACCTCTTTTTAAGAGATTGGAAATATAGTCATACTCAGTATATTTATCTCAAGATATGGACTATGACTATATTTCTAATCTCTACATTTAGTCTATATTTCATTAAAATAAGTCCATGCGGGCAAAGCTGCAGACAAAAACTAGTATTATAGCGAAAGTAAGTCTCCTTGACTGTCTGTCTGTTACCTTTTTACGCCTTAACAGCTCAACAGATTTGGTTGAAATTTAGCACATGGTTAGACCCAAACCTGGATTAAGCCATACCAGCCATACTTTTATCCTGGTATGTCCCTGTGGGATAATTTAGTAGATGGATAGACCACAACCTGGATTAGGCCATAGGTTACTTTTATCTCGGTAGTGTGTCCCCATGGGATAATTTAGCATGTGGATAGACCACAACCTGAATTAGGCCATAGGTTAATTTCATCCTGGTTGTATGTCCCCATGGGATAATTTAGCATGTGGATAAACCACAACCTGGACTAGGCCATACGTTACTTTTATGCCGGTAGTGTGTCCCCATGGGATAATTTAGCACGTGGATAGACCACAACCTGGACTAGGCCATAGGCTACTTTTATCCCGGTAGTGTGTCCCCATGGGATAATTTAGCATGTGGATAGACCACAACCTGGACTAGGCCATAGGTTACTTTTATCCCGGTAGTGTGTCCCCATGGGATAATTTAGCATGTGGATAGACCACAACCTGAATTAGGCCATAGGTTACTTTCATCCTGGTTGTATGTCCCCATGGGATAATTTAGCACGTGGATAGACCACAACCTGGACTAGGCCATAGGTTACTTTTATCCCGGTAGTGTCCCCATGGGATAATTTAGCATGTGGATAGACCACAACCTGGACTAGGCCATAGGTTACTTTTATCCCGGTAGTGTGTCCCCATGGGATAATTTAGCACGTGGATAGACCACAACCTGGGCTAGGCCATAGGTTACTTTTATCCCGGTAGTGTGTCCCCATGGGATAATTTAGCATGTGGATAGACCACAACCTGAATTAGGCCATAGGTTACTTTCATCCTGGTTGTATGTCCCCATGGGATAATTTAGCACGTGGATAGACCACAACCTGGACTAGGCCATAGGTTACTTTTATCCATGGGATAATTTCCGACATCCATGGGGGTAAAGTCGCGGGCAAGAGCTAGTAGCAAATATAATTGTTGTGAATGTGTTGTAAACTTATGAAGTTATAATGAATAGGTTAAACTAAATTTTAGTTTCAAGCATAGAGTTATGTTACTTGCTTTCATCTTTAGCAACTTGAACTTAAGTGTGACTCCAACCTATCTACTGGCTCAAAATGCAAAAGCAAAGGAAAAATAATTAAGACCAGCTTTTCATATCGTAAAACGGGGTGAATAGAAATGCAGGGGTGAATGGGGACGAAACTTTATTTTGATTTTGATTTTAACGATGAAATAACACAGTTTGCTGCCAATAAGGAAAGTTAGTCGTTAATTATTATACAATAAACACATTAGAGCCCTTTTTGGCAACAAATTGTATTATTTCAACGTTAAAATCCATTTTAAAGTTTCGTTCCGATTCACCCCTGCATTCCTATATAAACGGTCCCCCCGTTTTACTGTATTGAGAAAAATAACTGACTTAAAAAAAAAAACTGTACAAAGTAATTAAAACTTAAAAGAATAGACTTAAAAAAAAACACTAAAGTGAAAAATTACTTTATTTTATTTTTATTCAAAAGGAACAACAAACAGCTAAAACAAAAAGAAAAAGTATTTATAGAGGCTCGCACAGGAGATCACAAATTAAACTAAAAACACTCATAGAAACATTTAAAACAGCCACGATATACAGTATAGAAAAAGAAATACACATAACATTTAAACAATATTTGTAGCCCACAACGCTGTTCACAGATTAACTGTGGAATATAATATACAATTAATTAAACGCTAGGGTAATAATACATAATAATATTAAAAACTAAACGTACAAGACTTAACTAGCTAGGTATCATGTTTATCTATATCTGTACACAAATCAAGAGACTCCTTAAGACGCTGACAACACCTAAACCATGGTCACTGTCAGATTGCATAGAAAAGAAAGAGAAGCGCGATGACACAACGCTTGTAATTTATTGCAAAATATGAAGCAATTATCTATTTACACAAAATTGAGTTGAGTAATCGAAAATAAAAAACAACCAAGTTCTGCCTTCAAATAAGACGTTCTTGTTATTAATTAAATACGTAACGTATGTTGATATTTTAATACAGATATTTTGGATTAGAACTCAAGGTAAGAGCTTAGTTTAACTTTAGTTTGTATCGAGATTTATTTTCAAAACGTGTTTTGGTAACAACCAAGTTCTGGGAAATATTTTCAAAATTAACATATATTTTTTCCGCTACCACATACTATACAGATTTGGCATTTTTTTTTCTTAAGCTAAGCCTATTTTGGTCAATTGGGTCTTGTCAGCGCCTTAAGTATAAGATCTTTAAATTTACTGGGAGTACATGTAAGAATGTCAATATGTTCAAAAGTTTAACTTTTATTAAGTATGGAAGTTGGTTTTTCATTTGTGTTTGTGTTTTTTTACTTTTATTGGACTGCCTCGTTGGCCTAGTGGTCGCAAGTGCTACTGCGGAGCACGAGTTCCTGGGTTCGATTACCAGGTCGGGCAAAGCGTTATTGGGTTATTCTATTTGGAATTTCTCAATAGCGGCCCGGAGTTTGGATATGGCAGGCAATGGTGCCGATTCCCTTGTTCACAAACTAAACTAGATTAAGGTTCAGTGCATCTTTTTCTTTCTATTTCATTAAGAAAAGGACAGAAGATACATTTTAGTTTAGTCCTGTCAAATTAATCAGCGCCTGCCAGTCACTACTCCATAGAAGTTTAGACGTGATTAAAAACTTGCCTACTAAAATTACGTCAATTTACGTCAAGCGCTGATTAATTTGACAGGACTATACTAAAATTTATCTTCTGTCCTTTTCTTAATGAAATAGAAAGAAAAATATGCACTGAACTTAAATTTAGTTTAGTTCGTGAACAAGGGAATCGGCACCAATAGCTCGCCTACATATGGCTTAAACATAACTGGCGAAATGTGTGTGTACTATAGGTACCCCTCTGCCATACCCTTCGGCATACAAGGCGTGCTGTTATTAAGTTCTACAAACTTCAGAATCATCCCCCATATTCTTGAAATGTTAAAGGGGGGACACATTTTTTGCGACTCTAAAAGCGCATAAGTTACTCATCTATATTTATTGACATAAATAAAAAGTGACTTAGAAACATCATAATCTTTTAAATTATGGTATCCGACAATACCCCACATGCTTATATGTACATTGGATTTTATTTTTTTCATTTCGGATACATGTATTGATAGAATACACCTTCCTTTCTTTCATTGATAGTAGTCTCTGAGTAAAACGTATAACAGTTCGCAATACGGGCGAACAAACAGACTGCGGAACGGACAGGTTGAAATTACAATTACTCAAAATCGTACAGATAACGTGTGGCTATAGGAAAACCTGAAAAATTTGACTTTGATGTCTTCTTATATCTTTTTTTGTTTTTATTTTAACGCTCTTGTTTGGATTGGTAAAATTCAACAGACTTTTTTTATGAACCGTAATTAATGGACCCTTTAACCCTTTTTGTAATTAGTGTTATTAAAAACAGTCAAGAGTATTGTTTTATTCTTATTTGGGGCTTATGTGCCGAGATCTATTAAAGATAACCAATATACAGTATGGAAACCACATTTAGGCAATAAGTGAAACCACAAGTAATACACTAGTCAATCGTCGAAAGGTTCCGCCAATTGGGACTCGAGGTGGCCCTGCACAAATCCGAAGCCTTTTGTTTTCATGGTCTTTGGAACGCGTCACCATCGGGGTCCCAAATAACGGTAGGAGGAGGGGTTTCCATCGGCGTCGAGTCGACGATGAAGTACCTGGGACTCGTCCTCGACAGCCGGTGGAACTTCGTGGAGCATTTACGACGTTTGGCTCCCAAACCTCCCAAACTGGAGCGGGCAGGGGCTGCATTGAAGCGGTTCCTGCCCAATCTAGGGGGTCCAAACGCCTCCTGCCGGAGGCTCTACGCGGGGGTCGTGCGGTCCATGGCCCTCTACGGGGCTCCTGTATGGGCGCGTTCCCTGGCGCTGCGGCCAGCCCGCCGGTTGAGCGCGGCCCAAAGGGTCAAGGCCATTCGGATGGTCCGGGGATACCGCACGGTCTCCTGTAAGGCAACGAGCCTCCTTGCCGGATTGCCGCCATGGGATCTGGAGGCAAAAGTCCTCGCGCACGTATGGGAGTAGCGCGAGGAGGCGAAACGCCGGGGCGTAACTCCGCTCCAGTTCCTGTGTCAGATAAGGTGGGAGGAAACGCCCGGGTGTCACCACTGTGTGGATTGCCCAGAGGACACGGTGGAGCATACGGTGGAGGTCTGCCCGGCTTGGACAGAGCACCGCCGTGTCCTCGTGGAGGCGATCGGCGGCAGAGATCTCTCGCGTCCGGCCCTGGTTCAGGCCATGGTACGGAGCGAGAGGGCATGGGCAGCCGTCACCTCCTACTGCAAAGCAGTAATGCTCGCGAAGGAGGAGGCGGGACGGTTGAGGGAAAGGCAAATTTCGCGCCCTCTCGCCCCTAGTCGCCGCAGGCGACGCCCTGGGCGTCGGGAATCCCGGGCGGATTTCCGGCCACCGTAGGCGCAGGCTTGCGGACGGTGAGCAATGGGTAGCTCATCGTCCGGTAAGGACCAGGTCCGGGTCGACGGCGCGTTCTATTCCACGCGCGCCTCAAAGAGATGTCTTCAGCACAAATGTAGGGGAGCACAAATGTAGTGGACACTAGGGCCGATGCCTACCGGGGTCGCGGGAAGGTACTAATGGGTCACCGAGGCCCCCGCAACACAGGCAACGGAAGGAATACGGGTGGGTTTTAGTCAGTAAGAGTCTGACACACCCTCCCGCTCCGCCCAGAGCGGGAGAAGTTATGATGTGATGATTTCCCATCCAAAAAAAAAAAGAAAGTAATACACTAGTATTACATTTAATAAGTATTTCTTTTTGCTATACTTCTGTGGACTACCACAGAAGTATATTTAAAAAACCGTAAATTAAAAAGTTACATTTTCAATCAAAATATATTTAGTAAAAGTAAACACTCTGTTTAGACAACGTAATTTGACCCCAGGAAGAGTGGCAGCAATGCACGCAGGCGGCATCGGCATGGGGCCTTTTTTGTTGGCGCCGCGCCGCACGGTAGGCTGAAATCGGACGTCGATGGACTTAGGGATACATGAAAATCAACATGCAATTTTTTATTAGATATTCGGGTTCCAGCATCAAATACAAGATATTTTTATAAATTAAATTTTTTCCTAAATTCGAATATATAATAATTCGAAGATAAAGCAAATTATTTATTTTTTTTGTATGAAAGAAAACATATTTATATGAATTTCTTTCAATTCTCAATACATCTCAAAATATGGTTTGCAGATATCAATTACATGATTTTTTTTCTAAATTGTCAGCTATACTCATACGGTCGAGCTGCGATTTTTTGCGATTTCAGAGAATTTTCATTTTTCATTCTCATTTCCACACCACCCCTGAGGTAGAGAACAAAGCGCGAGAATAATCCACTCACACCCACTTACACACACACAAACACTCACGCACAAACAAATCAAGGATATGAAATTGTATTAAACCACAACGAAATCAATTTTTTCGGTAAATAAAATAGTTTGTAATATATTTAGAATAAATAATCATCATCCGTTTCGCATTCGGCTACTATTTCTATGTTTTCTACATATTTACAAATTCAATGTTTTCTCGCTCATTATCTTCGTCAGAATCATCATGTATTAATAAACCTTTTGCCTCTTCCGAAAGTACTTTGTGTTTACGAATAATTTTGTGTCTCTTTGTTGAAATGGTCAGTTTTAATCAACAAATTATTTAAATCTCCTGCTGAACTTTCGTGAATGGTTTTCGCGGTATCTTCTAAAGTCTTTCAGGCTTATTCATAAAGAATCGTTAATCAACGTCTTAAACATTACTTAGCTAAGTAACTGATTAAATACTAATTTAAATACTAATACTAATTATTAAATACTAATTATTTCTTTTTCATAAACGACATTTAAGCATTGCTTAACTAACCACTACTTAACTTTTTGTACACTGGCAATTAGGTGGATTTTCGGTAGAATACCGTAAAATTGGTCTATGGTGCTCGTGCCAAACACCAAATAAAAAAAACAAAACTGTCAGTCTTTGTCAGATTCATTCGTGGTAATTTTTGTAATTGTGTTTTTGAGGATAAAAATATTAATTATTAAGCTATGGCAGGTATAAATGGATTCGGCTCGCCTTTTTCCAGTACAAAACAAAAGACAGCAAACTCCCTCTGTGTGCGACTTTGTTCAGCTAACGTACTAGGCAACTGTATGAATTCTGTACACCTTCTGGCTAGTGCACGACCGATTCTTTTACATAGGCGAGACATGGTAGGTTGACATGGTATGCCGTACAACTCACCGCTATCGCCTTGAATCTGTTCTAGACAAAGTTTAACTCAGTCAATCTGTACGACCACATGTGCCTAATCACATACATTATTTGAATATGTACATTTTATAGGTATGCCGCCGCCTCTTGTATCCACAGTAATGTCATCTTTTACGAGATTCATTATTTTCGTCATATTTTATTTCGTACTTTGTTCGAAACTTCACATTATCGTAATCTACAGTAGGATGCAACTTAGGCCTTTAACATTTTGTACGAGGTCAACTAAATTCATTTAAATCTTCTACATCTTGCTCAAAAAGACTTAAATCGTCATCGAAGTCAAAATATTCCATTAGGTATCACTAGAAAAGTTTTAACAATGCACTCCATCAAGTTAGAAATAAGTGACAAAGATGAAACAGATGTTAGAAGCAAGGATTTCGTCCGCCATTTTGTTGTTTAAAAAAGCTAAACAAGGTCCGAGGACTGTTTAATTTGGCAGCTACTTAAATAACTGTTTAAACAGTGAATTAACTCTAAACAGCGTTTATGAATGCAAAGCATGTTTAATCACTTCTTAAAGTACTGTTTAAAAGCTAAGCAAAAATTATGAATAAGCCTGTTTGTTTCTAGATTCAGCAGTCTCTTCTGACAATTTTCCAATAGTAATTAATTCGAAGTTCTCAATTATATCTGCTCCGTGAGTAAGAACTTTATGTTCGCTGGAGGGCATGTAATACCACTTGTACAAATCTATATACAGCTTCATTGTGGCATCTGTGTAGTCCTTGAACTTAACAGGGTCAATTCTCTGGCCTGAAGACATAGTTTCTAATCAATCAATCAATCAATCAACTCAGCCTATAGCAGTCCACTGCTGGACATAGGCCTCTCCCAGACTACGCCACAACACCCTGTCCTCCGCCTTCCGCATCCAGTCTGTCCCAGTCACCTTTTTAAGGTCATCGGTCCATCTAGCTAGGGGGCGTCCCACACTACGCTTGCCGATACGCGGTCTCCACTCCAGGACTCGTCTACTCCACCGGCCATCGGTCCTTCGACACACATGGCCAGCCCACTGCCACTGACTCTGCAGGCTATGTCGGTAACTTCGGTTCTCTTCCGGATAACTTCATTTCTGATGTTATCCTTCAAAGAAACTCCGAGCATAGCCCGCTCCATGGCGCGCTGAGCGACCTTTAATTTGTGGACCAGCCCGACTGTCAGTGTCCACGTTTCGGCATCGTATGTAATAACGGGCAGGACGCACTGGTTGAAGACCTTAGTCTTCAACCAGCGCGACGAGAAGACTTGACGAAGTTATCCAAACGCTGCCCAACCCAATCGGATCCTGTCGGCTTCTTTCTCAAAGTTGTGTCTACCGAGCTGGATAAGTTGTCCTAGGTAGACGTACTCCTTCACAACTTCGAGAAGCGACCCTTCGATGTGGATTGGACTCGGCAAGACGTGCGAATTGTACATGACTTTCGTCTTGTCCAAATTCATGCCGAGGCCAACCCGCCGAGAGGCTCCATTTAGGCTGTGCAGCATCTGGTCTAACTGTTCCAGCGTCTCTGCCATTATGACGATGTCATGACAAAACGAAGGTGTGAGATGTACTCGCCGTTTGCATTGATACCCTGCCCAGTCCAGTCCAGCGTTTTAAACACGTCCTCCAACGCATGGGTGAAAAGTTTCGGGGATATCACATCCCCTTGTCTCACCCCCCTGAGCAGTTGGATAGGGCTGGTTTTTTCATCCTAGATTTGGACAGTCATCGTTGCAGCGTCATACAAACACCTCAACACTTCGATGTAACGTCAGTCAATTCGACATCGTTGCAGAGAGGCCAGAACTGCCCATATTTCGACGGAGTCGAAGGCTGTACTCTTCGGTCTTCTGTACAATCTGCCGAACAGTATGGATGTGGTCCACGGCCTTTTCGAAAACCGGCTTGTTCTGGTGGCTGGAACTCGTCAAGTCTCCTGGCGAGACGGTTCGTGACGACCCTCGAAAACAGCTTATAAACGTGGCTCAGAACTGAGATGGGTCTATAGTTCTTCAGCAAGGTTTTGTCGCCTTTTTTGAAGAACAGAACCACCGCACCTCTGCTCCACGCCTCCGGCGTTGTGCCTTCTTGGATGACGGAGTTGAAGAGACTCGCTAGCTCTTTCAGGACTGGAGCCCCGCCCGCTTTAAGGAGCTCTGTCGTTATTCCGTCATCACCAGGTGCCTTGTTGTTCTTTAGTTGCTCGAGAGCTGCCCTAATCTCGAACTGGTCGACATCCAGGATGTCTTCCGTGTAGTGGCGCGTTAATTCGGCTCGATGGTCATCTTCACTATGCCCCGCTGGTTTCGCCATCCGCGTTGAGTACAAGTGCCCGTAGAAATCCTCGACTTCCTCGAGTATCTCGGACTTCGAAGTCAGATCCTACCATCCGCAGTTTTCAGTTTCGTCAGATGGGGCCTCCCTAATTGCTGAGCGAACACTTTCGACCCTCGGTTCTGCTCAATCGTGACCATAATGTCACGAGTGTTAAAGCACCGAAGGTCGCGACGTGTCAGCTTTCTAATTTTTAGGTTTAAGGCCCTCTTATCTGACGAAGACGGCGGCGTGGATGGTAACTCTCGTCTTTGCGTCATAAGTCCGAGAGTCTCCGAGGAAAGTTTGGACACTTTACTTTTACGTTGTGACGGGAAAAGTCTGCGGGACACGACGCGTAGTGCTTTGACCACCTCGTCGGCCTTCTCATCAACAGTGCCTGTGGTTTCCAGTAGGGCGAATCGATTTTGAAGTTCCAGTTGGAACTTCTCGGATCCTAGAGCGGCTTGAAGGTGCGTAGGTCGGAGAGTAGGCCTCATCCTTCGGATTCTCTCGGCTCGAAAATTGATATTTAGAGTGCCTCGAACAAGCCTGTGATCGCTTCCGGTATTAAACCTGCTGATCACGGAGACATCTCTAAATATATACCTCTTATCCGTCATAATGAAGTCTCGTTCTTTGTCACGTTATCGGGGCTCTGCCAGGTCCACTTCCTTTGGGGCTTCTTCTCGCAGAACGAATTCATCAAGAAGAGCTCCTGAGACTCTAAAAAGTTGACCAGCATTTGCCCCCTGTGATTCCTGCGCCCCAAACCGAATGGTCCAACTTTCGTTTCGCCGCATCCTTGTACTCCCACTTTGGCATTGAAGTCACCCATAACAACGTTGTAGTGGGCCTTTGTCGTACTGTGCATTGCCTTGGCAATGTCCTCGTACATGGCCTCGGCTGTCTCGTCAGAGCATGTCGAAGTCGGCGCATATACCTGTATCACCTTCAGGTAGTATCTGTCAGTGAGTTTCAGTACAAGGTACGCTACCCGTGTCGACACACTACTGATTTCCACAACGCTGCTAGTGAGATCCTTGTTGACAAGGAAGCCGACACCGCCTTGGGAGAGCTGATCACCTTCGCGGAAGTAGAATAGGTGACCTGACTCCAGGGTTATCGTGTCCTCCCCCTGTCTTCGGACTTCAGATAACCCCAGTATATGCCAGTTAATGCGACCTAACTCTACCTCGAGTTCGGCAAGGTGATGGTCCAGGTCCATTGTACGTCGCCAGATGTAGTCGTCGTTGGTAGCCTGCCGTAGCCCGGTGATTCTTCGCACCCCCGTCCCGCCGTTACCGTGACCGCAACTTTGACCAGGAGTAGCGGGACCACCGGGAACTGGGGGCCGTTGTTTTGGCACTATATTCATGTTGGGAGGTTTTTAATGCCCATAGTCACCACGCTGGGCAAGCGGGTTGGTGACCGCAGTGCCAATCCTTTCGCACCGATGACGCTGCTGCCCGTCATCGCTCTGGAGAATTTAGAATGGCTTCTTGGATGGTTATACCGCCATCGGCCGGTCGTCAGCGCCTCGTCCGTCAGTGGCAGGGTGTACCGCGTGCAGGTGAGGTTGACATTTGGGGAGTCCGGTTGGTGTGTGCTCCCCCTTACACCCCTAGTTTCTAAAATAGTTGCAAATCTTTTGATTAAATTTTTATCGACCCCTGTAATTGAAGCAGTAATATCTGTGTTTGTGAAAAATCTTCGAGCAACATTGCCGTCATTGGTTGTTCCGTGTCCTTGTTTTACCACATCTATTAAAAGACCAGTTTGGTTTTTGAAAGCTTCTTGAATTACTTTTGTTTTGTTTTCCATCATAGCCTTGTTTTCGCCTTTTGCAACCCAGGTTTTGAATTCCAATCTATAGGTAACATGAAGGACACATTCCATAAAACCTATCCACATATGTAATGATGATATGCCGTATTTATCAGTATCGACTTCTTTTTCCAGAATTAAAGGCAAGTTATTCATTTCGGTTGGAGTTGCTTTACAAATATCACATCATTGTGCTGAAGTATCACATAAGACTGAGGTTACTTTGCCATCTATCATAAGTAAGTAATACGGAATGTGAATTTTTTATTTCTGCTCTTTCCGTTGCTATTAAATTATTTATCTCTGCTTCTATCTCATTCTTCTGATGTTTGATAGTGGTTTTATCTTCCTTTTAAAATTTGAAAAACATAGGATGACACCAAAATGCTGAATTTGCGGAATCGTTCTCCCAGAGGAGTTGGTCTCCGGACACAATTTTGATTGGTACTAAACTTCCCATAAATATGCTTGAATCATCAATTTCTTCTGCATTTTCTGCAAATATTCTTTGTTTATAGTTTGCCTGATTCGAAGCACCATCAAATCCACACTAATGAGGGTCAATTCTTTAAAACTTAGTGCTATCTATTGTAATAGTTTTGAGTATTCTCTTAGTCGCTACATCTAAAAGTGACTGTAATTTTATTTTAGCTGCTGTATCTGTCACTATCATGTCATTTTAGGTGGATAACATTCTTCCTTTGCTATTTGGACCTTGTAGTAAGCGGGCAACAAATCAATATTCTTTTCTTTAATACTTTGTCTTAAAGTATTGTATTGCCACTTGGACAACTTAAGGGACAACACAAGCCCCAAAGCTTCATCTGCAGTAAATTCTGAGTTTTTATGTTTATCTGCAAGACTATTTTTTACTTTTTGAACGTCTTGTGGATTCTTAAGTAAGTGATTCAGTATATATCCTTATTTCCACTTTCTCGTAAATTAATAATATGTGCATGAGATATCTCATCTGAAGTCATCGTTGTATTAATATTCTCAGTGCGTCTCTTTTTTTTGCTTAGGGCCTAATTCCGAAAAAGGTTTTCTTGGACTAAAATTGGTTGAAGAAGCGACTGAAACTTTTCAGGAGACACAAATTCAGTGGATGTACTCGCTCCAGAGCAACTGTTATTTGTCTATAAAACTTTTAAAATAAAACCTGGCCAACTTATTTCCGATGTTTTAACCATTCAATATAAGTGTTTCTAAAAAATTCTTCTTTACGATTAGCACTTTTCCGCCTTCTTTGAAGATTATAACAGTACTTAGCACAGAAAACTTTTAAAATTTGTTCGTCTTCATCGTTTAATACCGTACTATTAGGTAGATTTTATAACATTAAAGAGCACATCATTATTTTTTAAACTACCACTTTCTTTCAATATCACAACCTTTTAATTGCCTTATGTAAGCGGGCACGCCCTTTATGCCTGGAGGCTTTTATTTAGAAATTAAGTTCTATTTACGTTTTTTTTATGTTGAAATATTTTATCTGCTTGAGTACAGTTTGTTCATTGTTTTGTTGGTATACTGGCGCGTGCTAGCTAACGTATGGCAAGTGTGTAATTTAATCCAATGTTTTGTGTTTCGTAATGTTAATTACTTTGCATACGATTTGTATAGAATCAAGTTTATATAACTAAACAGACAGACGTGCTGCTGGGGAGTTTGTTCCACCACTTCTTCTTCCCAGCTAAAGCACTAGGAAGTGGTGACGGGCGGGCATTTTTGGGGGACTGTCTTATGTAACTTTGACGTTCGAAAAGTGCTGATTTTCAGCCTAGTTTGAATAAATGACTTTTGATTTGATTTGATTGATTGATTTAACCAAATCAATATTTGACACTAAACATTGTCACAAAATTTAAATATCTGTTATAATCCGAAAATAACATATATTATGGGGTAGTGCGTTAATTACGATGTGTAACAACGTACTAAAAAGGGTTATGTTCAAATGTAACCGTAATGTTTTTCTACCTGTTTTTAAGTGTCTAATCATATAATGATACGTCGTAATTTGCTGCGCTCTGATTGGCCGACGCGTTCATCAAGGTCATCGTGCTAAGTTTAATGAGTTTTTATCGTAAACAAGTACGTCATAGGAGTGATGTGGGATATTGGTAATATTTATTTTAATTAAGTATAAAAAAACATTTGCACTCTGGGCGAAGCGGGTGGGTGTATCAGACTCTTACTGACTAAAACACACCCGTGTTCCTTTCGTTGCCTGTGTTGCCAGAGGCCTCGGTAACCCTTCCGTACCTTCCCGCGACCCCGGCAGGCGTCGGCCTTAGTGGACCCCTACACTTGTGCTGACGACATCTCTGAGGCGCGCGTGGAATACAACGCGCCGTCGACCCGGGCTTGGTCCTTACCGGTAGGCATCGGCCCTAGTGGATCCCTACATTTGTGCTGACGACATCTCTGAGGCGCGCGTGGAATACAACGCGCCGTCGACCCGGGCCTGGTACTTACCGGACGGTGAGCTACCCATTACTCACCGCCCGCAAGCCCGCGCTTACGGTGGCCGGAAATCCGCCCGAGATTCCCGACGCCCATGGCGTCTCCTGCGGCGGCTAGGGGCGAGAGGGCGCGAAATTTGCCCTTGCTTCAATCGTCCCGCCTCCTCCTTCGCGAGCAATACTTCTTTGCAGAAGGAGGTGACGGCTGCCCATGCCCTCTCGCTCCGTACCATGGCTTGGACCAGGGCCGGACGCGAGAGATCTCCGCCGCCGATCGCCTCCACGAGGACACGTGGTGCTCTGCCCAAGCCGGACAGACCACCGTATGCTCCACCGCGTCCTCCGGGCGATACACAAACGTCAACATTTTTGATAATTAACCACAACGAAAACGTTAACAAGTATGTATTTATGAAAAATGGCGAGCTGGTTTTGTTTCTTACACGCACTGCGCTGGCGATGCGAGTGCAGGTGTAATAAAGACTGGCAAAACCGTTAAACAGCCTAGGTTTATGAAAATCAATAAACAATAAAATAATGGTTTGAATGCGCAAATTAATTTTTGATGATTGATTTATCATTATGTAACCTAAAATAGTTTATTTATTCACAAAAATATTCATTGGTAGCAGCGTCGTGATAGTTTGCACTGGCTGGCAACGTTGCTTTTCAATGTTCAAGTATTCAAGTTCATTGAATCATTGATCTTGTGGTCCAATTCTACAGAGTATTCAAATTTGCTCAAAACTAAAAGTCTACTTTTTGATCTAATTACTGGACCGATTTCGTTAATTTTTTGTATATCGTCAAAAAAGGCGGAAACAAGTATGAGGTTTAATTTATTACATATTGTATTTTCAGAACATTTTTTAATTTCACAACCCACTCGATACGTGACCAAAAGAAGAGACCCCCGCTTTTTCGATGTAATATCCGTCTATTATATTTTTTTGTTTAAGATGTCGCCTATGTCACCCGAATCATAATAACGAATCGATTGACACCTCGTTCATCAAAATCGGATGAAAGTTTAGGCGCTTTGATGGAACGTAAGATGTATAAATACAAAACATACATTTACGTAGAGTGCTAAAACATAAACTTTCCTTTTGGCTTTGCCGTAGTCGGGTAAAAAATGAAGTTAGATAGCAACATTATCAGTATGGTAAGAGAGTAAGCGTGGCTGTGGTCGTGTGCACTCCGCAGTATGATGGTGCGCTGCGCGTCGCAGTCGTCGCTGGACGAGTCGTCGCAGCGGCCGGCGAGCGGCGGCGCGGGCCCGGACGCACACGCCGCGCACCCCGCGCGCCTGCTGGCGGCGCTGGCGCGGCTGCGGCGCGACGCCGTGTTGTGCGACGTGCGCCTGCACGCGCGCGCCGGGCCCGACCTGTCGCCCTCCGCCGCGCTGCCCGCGCACCGCGCCGTGCTAGCGGCCGCATCGCCCTACTTCCACGCCATGTTCACGCAGTTCGACGAGAGCACGCAGCCCACCATCACCATACAGGTAGCTCCCGATCACTTCATGCAAGCGTGCTTAAATAAATAAATATAAATTTTCTTTTCTTTCTTTGATTTAGACGGATCGAAATAAAACTTTACACTAAGTCTCGTTAGTGTTTCTTACCCAAATGTGAGTCCATTTACACTCAGGTTAAAAATATGTAAGTTGTAGGTACAGTCGCCAGCACATCAAGTTACCACAAACTTACAAACTCCAAATTATTTTAAACCTTAAAATGTTGTTGGTTAAGTTTAAAATTGAATCAGATTTGACAGTTTGAGCTTACTTGATGTGCGACTGTACGTTACCACCCGGAAACAAAATTGTATTTCAGAATTAAATGTGACTTCACTTTTTATCTTTACTTTTTACACGTGGGTTTACCTTCCTTTTTATGAGAAGTATGTGTTATCGGGGCAATTACCCCTAGATGGAGCCTTCCTTGAAAAAGCATTTGAACCTGTTTTTTTCCATGGGTTCACCTTCTGTAATGAATTTGAAACAGTCCAAAACTTTGAACAGCCGAAATGTGTGATTTCGGCTGTTCAAAGTTTTGGAATCGAAGAAACTAAAAATGAGTTACCTTGTTCTCGATCTTACAAAGGCATTTGATACAGTCTCGACTATCCTACTTAAGAAAGTTGAAGGTTAGTTAGTTAGATCAATTTTGCCTTGAATGGTTTAAAAGCTACCAGACAAACAGGAAACAGTACACCAAAGTTAAATCTTTCTCAAGTGACCAACTTCCTATGGATTTTGGTGTCCCTGAGGCGGTGTACTTGGTCCCAGGCTTTTCATTATTATACATTTTAAAACTTACTGTCAACAATGCTGACATCATCACGTACGTAAATGACACGGCCATAATATTCCACGGAGAAACGTGTGTTCTGTCTAGTAGAAGAGGGACTATCCAGTGGCAAAGAACCTACACAAAAAAAAAAAACACTAATTGGCAGCAAAACCACATAGGTTATCTTTTCCAAGGCTACTGCTGCACATCCTCAAGATCATTTAACACTTAAACTTCATCACTGCTCCTCTGGCACTTCTTCTTCCTTCTGTAACTGTCCTTTTCCCAAACGCACCATCTCTATAATGTACCTTGGCATTCTGATCGACTATCACTGAACATACAAGCAACATATATCAAATCCCTGGCAGGATAAGAAAAATCATCAGACATAGCACAACAGGTCTATCTAGTATATAGTACTTTGCCAGTGCTCGGGATATTATTAAAACTTTCAATACACTGAATGTTAAAAAAAACAGCTGATCTATGGGGAAATTCTGTGGAGGTTGCAAAATGCATAATTAACATTGTAGCGCCTGAATTGGCAATTATTTTTAATAAATGTATTGACTGTGGTGTAATTCCTGACTTAATGAAGAGTAGTAAAATAATACCTTTGTTTAAATCGGGCAGCACATCAGACCCCACAAACTTTAGACCAATTTCTGTGCTTCCCACCTTTAGTAAAATATTTGAAAAATTGATGCTAGATCAATTGCAAAGACATTTTAATAAACATAAATTATTAAACAGTAAACAATTCGGTTTCACAAAGGGTCGATCGACTACCGACGCTGGTGTGGAACTTCTTGCACATACTTTTGAGGCTTGGGAGAAGTCACATGATGCCCTAGGTATTTTTTGTGACTTATCTAAGGCTTTCGATTGTGTTTCTCATGATACATTGGTCAGGAAATTGCATCACTATGGTGTTAGAAACACTGCCTTGGATCTTCTTATTTGGATAATAGGATCCAAAGAGTGGACGTTAACGGTAAGCGATCGCCGGGTTCTATTGTCACTATGGGAGTTCCGCAGGGCTCAATTCTTGGCCCTTTTTTATTTCTCGTATATATTAATGACCTACCTTGCCTTATAAAGAACAGTCATGAAATAGTGTTATTTGCAGATGACACATCACTTTTATTTAAGCTTAAACGACAACAGACAGTTACTGACGATGTAAATAATGCTCTCTCTAAAATAGTACATTGGTTTAGTGTTAATAATTTACTTTTAAACGAGAAATAGACCAAATGTATTAGATTTCTGACACCTAACGTTAAGCAGGTAAAAACCAATGTACTAGTAAATGGGGCGGAGTTGGATCTTGTGGACACCACTGTGTTCTTAGGTATTACTTTGGACTCAAAGCTACAGTGGGGCCCACATATAACCAAATTGTCGAAGCGGCTAAGCTCTGCAGCCTACGCGGTGTATAAAATCCGTCATTTGACTGATGTAGAAACAGCTCGATTAGTATATTTTAGTTATTTCCATAGTGTAATGTCGTACGGCATTTTGCTGTGGGGAAATGCAGCCGACATTCAGGGTATATTTGTGCTGCAGAAACGAGCCATTCGAGCAATTTATAACCTAAGTTGTAGGCATTCACTGAGGGATACATTTAAGGATATAAACATAATGACAGTCGCATCTCAATATGTATATGAGAACCTGATTTATGTCAAAAAGAATATTAACCTATATTCTAGACACAGCGACATTCATAGCATAAATACTAGAAACAAAGACTTACTTATTGTGCCCAAGACTAGGCTCCAAACAATTAGTAATTCATTTAAGTGCCAAAGTATACGTTTTTACAACAAACTCCCAAGCCATGTCAAAGAACTGAGCCTCAATAAATTTAAATCATTTATTAAACAGAAACTCTGTCAAAAAGGTTTCTATAAAGTTAAAGATTACTTGGACGACAAAAAGGCTTGGGATTAATTAAGCTACTCCAATGTACCCCCAGGCAACAAACTAATTTTATACTAAATCTATTTTTATACTAAGAGTGACATTGATGATTTTGTTATACTTATACACTATGACATTAATATTTACTTTTTGAAGTATTATATTCTTTTTTTTAAATTATTGTGAATGTGTAGACTATGTGGATTATTGTTTTTATTATTTCTCTGATTTAGTTTTCATCTTAGTCTGGCAGTTTGAGTCATTTATGCGGCCTACTCAAATGTCCTTTCTTTGGTATTGTTCGTCGAATCGTTGAGCTCCTTAAGTTCTGAGTTGAGCTGCACGATTACTGACAAATGCGTGCACTGACTGGATAGGTCCACTCAATCTGTGTGGTTTTTTCCTCAAAAGACCATTTCAGACACCAATCTACATGGTCTTCACATGATCTGACCAAGATTATGTCTGGACTTTAAAAGAGACTGTGACCTCTGAGTTTGTTTCGGCCTTTCTTCTCAGAGTAGTCAGATAGGAAACGCCGAGCTCATCTAGTTTTTTTTCTAAGTATGATTGACGTGTAAAAGTGTTTGTATAAACCTACTTACAGAAAATAAAATCATTTCATCATCATTTCATTTCGTCCATTATTCAGTACTGTATCAGCGTTTGGAGCAATGCAGGAAAGACCCACCTATTAGAAGCTGAAAGAGCTCAGGGAGTGCTTCTTATAGTCACATTCAAAGCCTTACCGATTCTCTACTGACTTGCTTTACCGTGAGAGAAGAGTACGCCAGAGTCCGCCAGCTTTTTTTTCTATAAACTCATAAAAGCCTGTATTAAAAAACATAAAAGTGTTAAAAGCAGACCTGATTATCCTTCATTTGGAAAAAGAGTGTACAGAATACTCACACTTGACAGTACTACTATGCTATCGTGACGCTCTCAAGACTACGCACACATTAACACCTTCAATTTAAGGTTTTCCAAGTTGGTCGCAGTCACTTGTGCCCGGATGGGCGGCTCTCTGATGGTTTCAGGAAACTATTCGCGTTGCTGAATTTTGGACCGAACTAATTTAAAGTATATGTATAATTTTTGTTAGGTATTTTTGCCATCGACAGCTAAGAAGAAGGACACCTACCGATATTAAAAATGATTCAACATTCAGCTGTAAGAAAATGGTTACTAAACGTTGGATATGGAGAGTTGGAACAAGTCATCTAAAGGAAACCATCAGCAACCTAAACATAATTGGAACAAATATGCACACACACTATTGTACATACCACACTACATCACCAAACACACTAAATTACCTACGAGTATACTATAGAAAATCACATTTTGAGCACCAAGATACAGACTGTCTTGTTTGGGGCTCACTGGTAATGTTAATTGAGTAAAGTAGCTGTAGGTTATACTTTTACTGTTGATGATGAGGATGTCATCGTATTACCTGGAAAATAAATATATATCTTTCTATTTCTATAGGAGGCCATCTATGTATGTCACAAACTCACAAGTAACTTGTTTGTTGGTTTCAGAACGTGGAGCCGGCCGCGTTGGAGGCTATTATCGAGTACGTGTACATGCCCGACTCGCTCGTCATCACCGAGGACAATGTGCAGGTAGCTCAGCTTGCTGCCCACATTTACCGCATCAGATTCTCTCTAGTCTAGTCTGAGTCAATCAGGAACATTTGATCGAATCAACGCACTCACATAAACACTCCGCTACACTGCAGTTTTTAGTAATTTACTTAGTTGTGATGGGATGTGACATGCGTTCCTAGTATATACGTGTCATGTGTTCTGTTATGTGTTAGAGCCTGCTGTCGGCGGCATCGCTGCTGGCGGTGGGCGGGGTCCGCGCGGCGTGCTGCGTGTTCCTGGCCGGCGCGCTGTGTGCGGACAATGCGCTCGGCATCCGCGCCTTCGCCGAGCTGCACGCCTGCGCCGACCTTAGCACCGCCGCCGCGCGCTTCATCGAGAACCACTTCGTCGAGGTGAGCGTGTCGCATATATAATAGCATTAAGTACCTATATTATGATGGAATTACATAATAGTGTAATAGTTATTTATGCTACTAGTGCGTTAAGTTGGTTTTTACAAACGAGCACCATAGTCACAAGTTTGGAAATACCAATTTCCGCACGTGTGTTCAACGTTTTTTAACACACTTGCGAAAACAGTACAATAATAATAATAATAATAATAATAAATCGTTTATTTATAAGAGGGGCACATTTACAATAAATACCTTAACAATTAAAGTAGAGCACAGTTGCTAATTTGCCTGAACTAGGTTGGACCTGTGCTTCGGGCTAGAAAGTACAGAAAAACATAATGTAATAAATTAACAATGAATATAGAGTTACAACGAAAATAAAACTTAGGTAAATAAAAGTAAAATAGTATGTTAGCAGTTCTATTTGCAGACAACAAGTAAATCTTCTGTCTGGGCATAATTGATGGTTAGTAAATACTTAAGTATAATGTTCTTACAGCTATAGTAATTTAATTTATGGATACTTAATTTTTTATTTAATCTATTGTACAGAAATGGGCCTAAGAATGTAAAAAATCTTTGTACAAAGACATGTTTTGAGGTTGCATTGGATATGCATACTATATCATTCCGTCTCTTATTAGTATTGTTGGCATTGTAGGTAAGCATGGTGTGCTGTTTTAATACTAAGTGCATTATGAAAAGCTGGCGAACTGTCAGTACGTTGCAGGATTTATATAGCAGATCTGTGGGAAAGAAGAAGGGATGGAAGTTTGCTACTTTCAAAATAGCTCTCTGAGCTCTTTCAAGAGGAAACAAATTAGTTTTTGGTGCGCCACCCCAAGACGTGATACAGTATTGAATTATAGATTGACATAGGGCCAAATAAACTTGTGTGATCAATTTTGAATCTGCTATTGTTCGCAATTTCTTAAAAACATATATTAGTTTGTGCACTCTTTTAACCAGGCTTTCAAAATGTTTTTTAAAAGAAAGTGTGTCGTCCATTATTACCCCCAGGTATTTTATGTTGCTCGTTTTGAGGATAAAAGGACAAATACACATGTTACCTGTACGGTTTCCACATTGATGGGCATATAGATGAGGGTTAGTAAAGTTAGGTTGAGGCTTGCGCATGGAGAAGGTAATATATTTTGTCTTGTCGACATTTAATGTTAGTAAATTGCTTTGAAGCCAATTAGTCACAGTATTAAAACCTAGTTGAGCGATTTCAAACAGTTCGCTACTGGATTTAGCGGTAAATATTAACGCCGTGTCGTCGGCATATGATATAATTTTGCCGTCTTTAATATTTAAATTACACAAATCATTAATATAAATCAGGAAAAGGGTGGGGCCTAGAATACTTCCCTGAGGAACACCAAAACCAGTATTTTTCTGTTCATCACTTGTAATATTATCTATTCTTACACATTGGTACCGGTCATTTAAATAGTCAGTAAAAAGTTTCAGCGGCGTTCCCCTTATTCCTATGGTCTCTAATTTGTTCAGAAGAACAGAAACAGACACCGTGTCGAAGGCCTTGGCTAAATCGAGAAAGACTCCCAGGGTCTGGTTTCCTTTGCCGAGTTCTTCTGAAATATAATCAGTCAGGCTATGTACCGCATCCGCTGTCGATAGTTTGGCTCTAAAACCAAATTGCGCGGGGGATAAGATGTTGTTTTTTTCTAGGTAATTAACTAGCCTACTGTTTATGATTTTCTCTAGTATTTTTGAAATTGAAGAGAGTAAGGATATTGGTCTGTAATTATTAACTGTGTCTTTACGTCCAGATTTAAAGATAGGGATTACAACTGACTTTTTTAAACAACTAGGGAAAATTCCTTCGGAAAGACAGATTCGAAAAATATGCGTTAAGGGAGGTACCAGAATATGCTTAAAGAGTTGAAGGATCTTATTGCTTATACTATCCCATCCAACTGCACAGTCATCCTTAAGCCCAGAAATGATTCGGGTTATTTCATCTTCATCAGTGTCCAGCATAGCAAAAGATTTCGGGTAACAGCTATTGTTTGAGTTTTGAAAAGATAGTTGGTCGCAATATTTCGGTATCTGTTCGGCATGAGTTTTTCAAACATTTACAAAAAAGTAATTTACATTGTTAGCTGATAAGATTGGTGAAGGATTAGCAAGCAGTAAACTCGAATTTGACTCACGCTGTTTAGACATATTGGTGACATTTTTAATATGTTTCCAAAGTTGTTTGCTATTTTTACCTGCTCTACTTAATTCGTCTTTATCGTAATTATTTTTAATAGTCTTTAGGAGATTGTTGCAGAAATTCCTGTATCTTTTATAGGTAGTTAGTATTATTACATTATCAGGGTATCTCTTAGTTTTCTGATGAAGTTTATCCCTGTGTCTTATACACCGAATTAGTCCAGGAGTAATCCATGGTTTAATATTATAAAGTTTCCTGTTTACTGTAGAAACTGTCGTGTTACGTAATATTGCTTGTTGCACATGTTTTATTAAATACGATGAAGCCAAATTAGCGTCAGCAGTATTGTAAACTGGGCTAAAATCAAGGTTGCATAAATCATATTCGAGATTCTTTGTGTTTAATTTGCTAATAGTCTGAGGGCGATTTAGCTTAGGCAGCGTTAAATTTACAGTTAGTAGGACTGCGTGATGGTCAGTAATTGTTGAGTTAGTAACAAGCAAGTAATATATGATAGGCTGGTTTTGATCATCATATGATCGAGGCAGGAACCGCTCTGATGAGTTGGCAATGTGTGAGTGGGGAGAAAACCATGGTATAAGCAGATATTAAGGTAATCTTGGGTCCCTGCATCGCAGTTTTCGGAGCCAATATTTATATTTAAATCACCTGTTAGTATAACATTCTTAAAAGGGCTTAGTGCTTGAAAAATCTGATTTAAGGATTTGTTAAAAGGATCTAAGTTTCTAGCGGAAGGGGATCTATACATAGCTATTATAGCTGTGGTGGTACCAATTTTCATATAATTTTCAAATTTCAATTTTCAATAGCTCTCAATAGCACTCAGTACAATAATGCGTTCAGGATGTTGTTAGGTCTGCCGTCGCGGTGTAGCGCGTCTAGGATGTTTGCTGAAGCGCGCACTGATGGATTTCCGGCCATCATGGGCAAAAAAGCCGCTTCCCTGCTGGCCCGTATACGGGGTAGCAACAATGGCATTCTGAACGCAATAGCTGTACGTTTTTACTATCCCTTTCAGAATCAGTGGGTCATGTCTTGTGTAGGTGTGGCGAGTCATGGCAAATAAAATGTAAAGAAATATGTAACCTAGTATGTTAACCTAGTTAAGGGTTCTATGGGTCTCAATCAATCAACTCAGCAGGACCAGCACCACCAGTCCACTGCAGGACATAGGCCTCTGCCAGGCTGCGCCACAACACCCTGTCCTCTGCCTTCCGCATCCAGTCTGTCCCAGCCATCTTTTTAAGGTCGTCAGTCTATCTAGCTGGGTATCGTCCCACACTATGCTTGCCGACACGATCTCCACTCCAGGACCCGTCTGCTCCACCGGCCTGCGGACCTTAGACAAACATGGCCAGCCCACTGACACTTCAGCTTGCTTACTCTGCAGGCTATGTCGGTAACTCTAGTTTTCCTCCGGATTACTTGATTTCTGATCTTATTCTTCAAAGGAACTCCGAGCATTGCCCGCTCCGTAGCGCGCTGAGCGACCTTGAATTTGTGAACCAGCCCGACTGTCCACGTTTCGGCACCATATGTCTTAACGGGCAGGGCGCACTGGTTGGAAACCTTAGTTTTCAAACACTGCGGGATTGGCGACGAAAAGACTTGACGAAGTTTTCCAAACGCTGTCCAACCCAATCGGATCCACCTGTCGGCTTCTTTCTCAAAGTTGTGCCTACTGAGCTGGATAACTTGGATAGAACGCTTTGCCTCATCCCAGCCATAAATATTACCCAACTGGTCGATTTTCTTCAGCCAAACAAACACGTTGGACTACTTTGATACTGGATACTGTTATTTATCACCATTATATTTAGCTGTAAGTCTTCCAAAGTCCTTAAATAAATAAATAAGTAACTTGTCCTAGATAGACGTACTCCTTCACAACTTCGAGACGCGACTCTTCGATGTGGATTGGACTCGACAAGACGTGCGAATTGTACAGGACTTTCGTCTTGTTCAAATTCATGCCGTGGCCAAACCGCCGAGAGGCTCTATTTAGGCTGTGGTCTAACTGTTCCGAAGTCTCTGCCATTATGACGATGTCATCGCTAAAACGAAGGTGTGAGATGCACTCACCGTTTACATTGATACACATTGGTCCAGTCCAATCCAGCGTCTTAAAGACGTCCTCCAACGCATTGGTGAACAGTTTCGGGGATATCACATCCCCTTGTCTCACCCCTCTGAGCAGTTGGATAGGGCTGGTTTTTTTTATCCTGGATCTGGACAGTCATCGTTGCAGCGTCATACAAACACCTCAACACTTCGATGTAACGCCAGTCAATTCGACATCGTTGCAGAGAGGCCAGAACTGCTTATATTTCGATGGAGTCAAAGGCTTTCTCGTAGTCCACAAATGCCATACATAGCGGTTGGTTGTACTCTTCGGTTTTCTGCACAATCTGCCGAACAGTATGGCTGTGGTATACGGTACTGTAGCCTTTTCGAAAACTGGCTTGTTCTGTGGTGGCTGGAATTCGTCAAGTCTCCTGGCGAGACGGTTCGTGACAATCCTCAAGAACAGCATGTCGATTCTGTAAAAATCTCACCTTGAAAACTCTCGTGGAGTGAGCTGTCAGTGTCATCTCACTGATGCTAGTGACTGACCAAGCATTACATTTATAATCATAATCGAGATTGTAATAATATTTTTATGCTAATTCTATTGATCATTTTATATTATTTCAAAACTAGTATTTAAGTATTGAAATGTTACTATTTAGGGGTTTTTAAAATAAAATAACAAAACAGAAAATCTGTCAGAAACACAATTTTGTTTTTTTTATTCCAAAAGGTTTAGCAATTTTTGCATCCGCCATCTTGCTTTTTAGATTTGACCTCACTATCGGCTTTAACACCCCCGAAAACCATGAAAACGACACCCATGATGAAAAATTTGAACATTTTCGCAGCCGCCATCTTGCTCTTTACATTTGACCTCACTATCGGCTTTAACACCCCCGAAAACTATGAAAACGACACCCATGGTGAAAAATCTGAACATTTTCGCAGCCGCCATCTTGCTTTTTAGATTTGGCCACAGTATCGGCTGTAACACCCCCGAAAACCATGAAAACGACACCCATGATGAAAAATGTTTGTAGTCGCCATTTTCGATTTTGATAAAACCAAAACCAAATTTTTGTTTGACGCGCATTTAAAAATAAAAAACGGCAAATTAAAAAAAAACTCCGCTTGATATTTAAATAACAGCGCCTCACGCGAAAGCGCGGCGTGATCTTATCACTTCACCCGATTCTCGTAACCATAGTAACCACCCGCACCGAAGTGAATCGGTTAGGTGAAGTAAGTCGGTAAGCGCGACGCGCGAGTGTCGTGATCTTATCAGTTCACTCGATTCTCGTTGCCAAAGCAACACCACTTCACTTGGGCTGGATGAAGTGAATCTAGCCACCCGCCGCGGCCGGCCGGTCCGCACGCTGCGCGAGTGTCAGTTGAACTGTTGAATTTTGTTATAGTATTGATGACGGTGATTTTATGAATATTATTTTATTATTGGCAACGCATAGGTAGGTATAAATTTACCTACCTAAAATAAAATATTAGAATGGTACTAATCCGCGCGTTTTTTATTCAAATGGCTTATGTACACAGACACACACATCGTTTAGTCCGTCAGCCAGGCACACTTTTAGCACTCGATCACTTGACACACTCGGTTATCTTTTCTTATTGAATAGGTTTGGGTTAATATCAAATCTGAATAACGTCGCACAGTGTTTACTCGACTCAATTCAATATCGCTTCTTTAAAACACATCGCGGTTGGGTCATGGGATTGCGATTATTTAATCAGTTAAGTGATTATGATCAATAGATTTAGCATAAAAATATTCTTAAAATCTCGATTATGATTGTAAATGTAATCCATGGTCCATCCCTAGTATCAGGTGGGATGACACTGACAGTTCACTCCACGCTCACTTCACTTAAGTTTTCACGGTGAGAAGGTTACAGAATAGCACTGCAGCTTGTAAACGTGGCTCAGCGTTCGGCCTTCTCATCAACAGTGCCTGTGGTTTCCAGTAGGGCGAATCGATTTTGAAGTTCCAGTTGGAACTTCTCGGATCCTAGACCGGCTTGAAGGTGCGTAGGTCGGAGAGTAGGCCTCATCATTCGGAGTCTCTCGGCTCGAAAATTGATATTTAGAGTGCCTCGAACAAGCCTGTGATCGCTTCCGGTATTAAACCTGCTGATCACGGAAATATCTCTAATTATGTGCCTCTTATCCGTCATAATGAAGTCTATCTCGTTCCTTGTCACGCTATCGGGGCTCAGCCAGGTCCACTTCCTTTCGGGTTTCTTCTCGAAGAACGAATAGGGTATTTTACAATATACGAGAAAAAATCTATAAATATATTATCAAGATAGTTTAGGCAAAAAGGAGTCGGAAAATGTTAGTTTAGTTCATAAAATAACAAAATAATTTTTTAATTTAATTCAGTTTTTCTAATCTATTAAAAAACACCATGAAATAATAGCCGCCATGTTATTACATCATACGGCTGTGTAAACTAAAATGTGTCAACTGTCAACTGATAGTTAATTGATCAGCGGATTTGTTTACATAGCCAAGTGACGTCATGACCACAGAGCAACATGGCATCCACTGCGTCCGTTTTCGTCAAACTACGCGCGAAAGAAAATGTAAAATTTAAATGCATTTTTATGGCACTTATCGATTGAATAAAAATTTTATGATATAATAATATTTTTTGGGGCATATTAGCACTATAGAATTTAATTAAGACACTTTTCAAAAATGGGTGTAAGACGCTATTCATCAAGAAGTGCCCCTTTTTTTTTTTGGATGGGAACTCATAAAATAACTTCTCCCGCTCTGGGCGGAGCGGGAGTGTGTGTCAGACTCTTACTGACTAAAACCCACCCGTATTCCTTCATGTTGCCTGTGTTGCCAGGGGCCTCGGTGACCCTTTAGTACCTTCCCGCGACAAGAAGTGCCCCTGCGACTCTAAAAAGTTGACTAGCATTTGCCTCGTGTGATTTCCAACTTTCGTTTCGCCGCATTCTTGTACTCCCACTTTGGCAACGAAGTCACCCATAACAACGTTGTAGTGGGCCTTTGTCGTACTGTTCATTGCCTTGGCAATGTCCTCGTACATGGCCTCGGTCGTCTCGTCAGAGCATGTCGGCGCATATATCAGTATCAGTTTGAGGTAGTACGTGTCAGTGAGATTCGGTACAAGGTACGCTACCCGTGTCGACACACTACTGATTTCCATAACGCTGCTAGTAAGTTCCTTGTTGACAGGAAGCCGACACTGCCTTGGGAGAGCTGATCAACTTCGCGGAAGTAAAATAGGTGACCTGACTCCAGGGTTATCGTGCCCTCCCCCTGTCTTCGGACTTTAGATAACTTGATTCTTCGCACTTCCGTCCCGCCGCTACCGTGACCATGTCGACCGAGAACTGGGGGCCGTTATTTTGGCACTTTCACCCCAGTGAAAGTGCCAAACCTCCCAAAGTTTAATGCCCGTAGTGACCCCGCTGGACAAGCGGGTTGGTGACCGCAGTGCCAATCCTTTCGCAACGATCACGCTGCTGCCCGTCATCGCTCTGGAGGATTTAGATTTGCTTGTTGAATGGTTATACCGCCATCGTTCGGTCGCCAGCGCCTCGTTCGTCAGTGGCAGGGTGTAGCGCGCGCAGGTGAGGTTGACATTCAGTCCGGTTGTTGAGTGCTCCTCCTTAAACCAAAATTCTATGGGTCTATGCCATCCGAAATAAAGTTTTTATTAGTATTATTGCTAAAGAAACAAAATTTTTCATTACACTATTTCTAATAGCGTTTAAGAAGTTATACAGATAGGTTACTACTCTTGGAAATTAATTGTAAAATTTGAACAATTTATTGATTTTGGCGGCAAGAGACCATTTTCTGCAATTTGCGCCTTAATCAGGATATCAGGTGGAGTAGATTCCATATTAATATCTGATTCTTCGCTTGAACTCATATTATTATTTTGGTTATAAATATCAACCGGAAAGTCGCAACAATCTGTGACGTTTTTTTGGCACCACGAGCGCGTGGTGAAAATTAGAATTACATATTTCGTCTCATTTTCTCTTTAGTATTGCATAATGTAGTGTGGTGGAAATGAAACGCACTTTACGTGGCATGTAAACATATAATTTTTAAGAAAAATAGCCAAAATTATAAAAAATCATCGCTAGATGGCGCTGCGTATAGACTAACGTAAAAACAAACGCTCTGATAATAAAAAATAATTAAAAATACTATTAGTGCATATTAATGAATATAACTACGAGGGCGGGTACTTTTGGAATAAAACACAGATTTTTTGATAAAAAAATAATTTTATTTTTCAACGTAGTCTCCCTTGAGCTCTATACACTTTGTCCAACGCTTCTCCAATTTTTTTATCCCTTCCAAAAAAAATGATTTGTCGAGGTCCTCAAAATAGGCCTTTGTTTGCGAGATGACTTCATCATTGGAGTCAAATCTTTTTCCACCAAGCCATTTCTTCAGGTTTGGGAACAAGAAGTAGTCGCTCGGAGCCAAATCTGGAGAATAGGGCGGATGAGGGAGCAATTCATAGCCCAATTCATGGATTTTTGCCATGGCAACTGCACATGTGTGCACCCTTGCATTGTCTTGGTGGAAAAGAACTTTTTTCTTGGCCAAATGAGGTCGGTTTTTTTTCAAATCGTCATTGAATCGGTCCAATAAATTGGCATAATATTCCCCATTGATTGTTCTTCCCTTTTGAAGGTAGTCAATGTGGATTATCCCACGTGCATCCCAAAAAACAGTCGCCATAACTTTATTGGCTGACAAACCCACCTAGGCCTTCTTCTTCGGCGCCGATTCACCCTTAGAAACCCACTGTTTTGACTGTTGTTTGGTCTCTGGTGTGTTGTGATGGATCCATGTTTCGTCCACGGTTACAAAACGGCGCAAAAACTCCTCCATATTGCGATTAAACAACGCCAAACCTTCCTGTGAAGTTGTTACACGATTGCGTTTGTGGTCGACTGTGAGCAAACGCGGCACCCATCTTGCGGAAAGCTTTCTCATGCCCAAGTGATCATTCAAAATTGAAACCACTGAGCCATGCGAGATCCCTACGGCTTCCACAATCTCTCGCACTTTCAATCTTCGGTCGGCCAACACCATATCGTGAATTTTTTCGATTGTTTCGGGTGTAGAGACCTCAACTGGGCGTCCAGGACGTTCGGCATCTTCAGTGCTTGTACGGCCACAACGAAATTCAGTAAACCACTTTTTTACCATTGAAATCGATGGTGCAGAGTCCCCATAGTATTTATCAAGCTTAGCCTTGGTCTCGGTAATGGTTTTTTTTCGCAAGAAATAATGCTTAATAAGCACACGAAATTCACTTTTTTCCATTTTCTCCTCAAATTAGTGAGTAGTCTGATAAAAATAGCTGTCAAACACAAACTAACTGACGCAGCAAGTTTAAATTTTGACAGGAGTCAACTGACAGATGCCTGTTGACAGGAGCAGTGTTGCTGTTTCAGTAAAGAGGTCAGAAATTCAAAAAGTCACGGACTTATTGACCCGCCCTCGTAAGTGAACCAATAAAACATCACCCAATCCATAAGTGACAGTGTTATCCACGGATTTCATACACAAATTGTGAAGTTAACGTATGAATACCGTTAACAATAAACTCTGCTTTTAAACAACAAACATGAACAAGGATCGGCAATAATAATCTAAATAACTAAGAGATTTCAAACATTATAACATTCTGTGGCCCAAATTTATCAAAACAAGTGTGTAAAGATCAATCAAATCAATAATAACAAAGACGAAGTGCAAAAGTGACTGACACAGTGATTTAAATTTAAACCGTCACGGGGCATAATAACTGATTTACCTATTCAAGGGAAAAATATTTGCTGCAACTGGTCAATAAATTCCACACCAGTGTATAACGTGCAGATGGCTTAGTGGCTAACGCAAGTCAACTTTTGCAGTTTAACCAGCCTCACACGAACGGTCACGAGTTCTTTGAACTCGTGACCGTTCGTGTGAGGCTTTTGCTTTTGCCCCAGGGACAAAACATCACTTTTCGTAAACTAAAAAAAAACATATTTGGAATTTATAAAAAACTAGTACAAGTCCGTTACTTTTGAGCGAAGATAACGCTTGAATAACGCTCATATCATCAAACTCCAAAAAGTAATTGCAAGATGGCAACACTAGTAACATGTCATAAATGCAAAAAAAATGTAAATATAAAAAGCACTGCTTTGTGTTCTGCCTGCGATAACAGGTATGAATTGGATTGCGATGGTTATCCAGAACAAACATATCGCCTCAAGGACGCGGAAGCAAAGAAAAAGTGGTGATGTAGGGTCAATAACCAATATCACCATGAGAATAAAAACTAACTTTAAAAACAACCTCACCAACGGAACCACCTCAAACTACTAAGGATGATGTACACGACGAAGCGTTACTTGATTCACACATACTTACTGATTGCGGAACATCTTTTGAATCATATACTGTCAATAAACTATCAATGAGTGTTGACGGTACTGTGTCTGACTTAGTATTAGCCACAGAAATGAAAGAGATGATTGCTCAGCTCTCATTAAAACTCGAAAGTACTGAAAATGAACTGGGAAATATATTATTAGAAAAACACCGATCTGCATAAGCAAATAAATAAGTTGATTACAAAAAATAAAGTGTGACTCTATGTAGGGAATTCCCCTGAGTTTTTAATTTGGTTTGACGTCAGATGTTTGTGTCAGAAACCTACTAGAAAATGCTAACCGTACTAACACAGTGTAACTTTTGTCTGATTTTTATTATAAATAGAAAATTAGACAGATCTAATTAACACCAGTGACAGTTCGTAAACAAACACGAGTGACAGTTCGTAAACAAACACCAACTCCGTGTATTTTAAAGTATAAAAAATAGTTTGAGTGACGATACAGTTCCAAAAAGTGATTAAAGTTGTGACAACTGGAAACCTGTAGTGACATAAGTTTAAGGACACGAGTTTTGGACAAATCCTACGGAGATCTTTAAAAAATTAAAGTGGCAGAAGGTTTAACGAACAAAATTCAAATTTACAAAATTTTACCGGCTGCTGATTAAGCTGAGCACAACGATCCTCATAGCCACCCGAAACTGCGTGACGGACCACAACCCGAATTCAGGTACGATAAGTAAGTAATTACAAAATTATCGTAAAACTATCTAAATAAAGCTGAAAAGGCTTATCATCCTGGCCAAATACTCAGAACAGCGCCATCTATCAGATTTATTTGTTGTTCGTTTGTAGTTTTAAATTGCGCCATGCGTCAAATCAAAATACCAACATACATCAATTGTTACCATCCTTCAAGCAGTGTTGACAGCAGAACTTAATCATTATATTATTGAAGTTGAGGTCAAAGGCATCTATTGGCATTCATTAAAAGTGATTGAATACCATTTGACCTAGTGGCGTGACGACCTACCTCGCTTGAGGAACAAGACGAATTTATTTTTAAAAGTTTATTAGCATTCTTAAAATGAATTTCCTAGAGAATATAACGTTCCGGCGCACCCGTACAAGATCGGAACCAAGCGATGAAAGCGACGTAATATTATCGCAAACTTTGAACTGCACAACGAGTAGTTTGCCGGATATTTCAGAAGATGAAGACAACCATCAAATAAAAATATTAAAAGATGAGATTGCCTGTCTAACATCTCAACTAAAAAGCGCACGTGAGGAAATTTAACTATTATCATTAGAAAATAGTAACATAAAAATAATTAATGAAGAACTTAAAAAGAAAAATGACATCTATAAAAATTTTGTCCGCAGCCCAACAAAAACTAAAGTAACGACCAGGAAAAATACATAATCAAAACAAACACAAACAAAAGAGACTACCGGAAAAAAACACTCTTCACCTATTAATACAACAGCGGCAGCGGCGCAATAGCGGCGACAAGAGCTTATCTAATACAGCTCAAAACATACAAGACAAAACCAGACAAACAACAGAACATCCGTCCAACAAACACAAAATATGCCCAAGTCCACACCTCAATGACAAGAAAAGATGCAAAATGTGTATTTTGGGTACAGATAATGAAAATAAACTTCAAAGCATTGCAGAAATCGTTCTTATTCGATCTAAACTCTGTCATTACATAGCACCTCAGAGGTACACATGAATTACTGAAAGGCATAAAAGAGAAACTATCCAACTTCACATTAGAGGACTACTGCGTAATTATATTGGGTGAAGAAGACTTTAGAATAACAAATAGTTATTACGACATCATTCTTAATGTCCGACAGGTACTACAAGAAATCAACCACACTAATTTAATTGTTTGTACGCCAACATATAAATGCGAAAACTACTCGTAACTTATACAATTCTAGAGTGGAAACATTTAATAACTTACTTCATTTAGACATCATGACGCACGAATACGCATACCTACTAGACAGCAACAAGAATCTCTTCTATGACTACACTACGTATAACAAATGGACTGGCAGAATTAATAATACTGGACTACAAATTATTTTTAAGGTTATATTTGACTTAATTAGTGACATTCAATTTAATAACCAGATTGTATTGAAAGACACTGAATATAGCAAGGATAATCTGTCAAGTGGTGACCTTTTTCGTCACTAATCATCTTTATATAATGCACCAAAACATAGCAGGATTATTCAACAAATCAAATGCACTCACAGTTTGTTTGAATGAACTCATGGAAAAGGGCTTACAAGTGGATTTGATATGCATTACGGAACATTTTATGATGGAAGACTATGAAAATCTGCCAAACATACCTAACTATTGTTTAGCCGGCCACTACATCAGAAAGGATGCTAAGAGAGGGGGATCTTGTATCCTTGCTAGAAATGGACACGAATATTTCAAAAATGTCAATAACTGGCACTTTCGAGTGCTGTGCCATTGAATTAACTAAGTGCAATACTGTTTTTGTGTGTGTGTATCGAGTTCCAAATACGAGCAACCTTAATGCCTTTTGTAATAAATTTGAAACAGTCTTACAACACTTAACTACAAAACGCTATAAAAATATTGTCATAGTTGGTGATTATAATATTTTATTTTATTTTATTTATTTGGGAAAATAAACGGTTACACATTAAAGTATTACACAAAATTTGAGCTACAGAGTGAGTAAATGTTTAACCCACGACATTTTCCACATATTATAGAGATAAATTATAAAATTCATGCGATGTGCGCTTACATTTAGATTGATACAATTAAATTACATTATAATAAAACTGTGTTAGTGTTAATGTTAATAAACTAGTGTTAATAATAAAACTAAACATTAAACAGGCATGCAAATAAAAAAGAAAAACAAGAAATTATGAAGATACATTCTAAGACTTAAAAATATTATGGAGCAATATCCAAAATAGTTCCATGAAGAAGGCCTCTAAATTGATCAGCTGGAAAAGCGAAGATGTCAACATTTTAGAAAAGATTATTATATTGACCAGTAAGACGACGTAGGGGTGCTCGTAAGCCTGCGTTTGTACGACTAGAAGATACTGCAAATAGAGGTCGTGCGCGCAGCCCTCGGCTTATGGTTGTTCTAGGTACTACGTAGCTAATCTTATTAGTGATATCCATACAATCACTTGCGTTATTAAATATATAAAAAAGAAACATTGTCTCTAAAATAATACGTCTGGCCTTAAGTTTATGTAGCTTATACCTATTCAGAAGATCACTATAAGATGCATAAGTGCGAAAACAACGGAAATGCATGGCTTTCAAAAACTTACTTTGAATTTTTTCAATTGCATCTGAGTATTTACTATAGAAGGGATTCCATACCGAAACAGCGTACTCTAACTGGGATCTGATTAACGATTTGTAAAGATATAAATATGTATATGGGCGGAGAAATTCTGTGGCTGATCTCATTACAAAACCGTACATACGGAAGGCATTGTTTATAATTTTATCAATATGAACGTCAAGATGTAATTTATCATCCAATATAACTCCAAGATCGCGCACTAGTGTTTCTCTAGTTAAAACTACATTATTTAAAGTATAAGGATGCGTGATAATATTTTTGTTTTTAGTAATACTTATACAGCAACATTTAGATAAGCTAAGTTGTAATTTATTAATTGAACAGTATGCAGAGAACCTGTCCAAGTCTTCCTGTAAGAGTAGACAATCGTGCAAATTTTTAACAGGCTTAATAATTTTGAGATCGTCTGCGTATAGCAATAATTTTAAATTTTGAAAACGTATTGATGTCATTAATAAATATGATGAATAAAAGAGGTCCTAAAATGGAGCCCTGAGGCACTCCCGAAGTAACACCAAGGGTGTTAGAAATGAAACCGTTTATCACAACCCTCTGAGTCCTATTAAAAACGTAAGAAGAAAACCATCTCAGAAGATCACCACCATTGAATGCAATCTTATGCAAGAGAAGCTGATGATCAACCTTGTCAAAAGCTTTCCGGAAATCGGTATATATAGTATCAACTTGAACACGAGAGTCCATGTTGTTGAACAAGTAGTCCACAAAAGTTACCATATTGGTTGTAGTTGACTTCGTTTGACAAATCCATGTTGTTGTTTAATGATAGTATTATGCAGCAGAGGGTATACTTTATCATGAACTAGTCTCTTATAAACCATTGACAAAGCTGACAGTATTGATATAGGACGATAATTCACAACATCATCCTTTGGTCCCGATTTGTAAATAGGAGTTATATTTGCAAGCTTCCATGCTTGAGGAAAGCAACCTTGAGAAATATATTGGCTAAATATAATATGCAGGGGTATACACAAATTAACGGCTGTCTGTCTGATGAAAGTTACTGGTAGACCATCCGATCCTGGCCCTTTAGAAGGATCCAATGCCTTGAGCACACTAAGAACCTCATCAATAGTAAACTGAATGCCATTTAACAGAGTACAGCTTTCAGAGCAGTCGTCACTCGTGGATGGGATATTAGTAAGAAGTGGATGGTTCATAAACCGAATTAAAAAGTCTGAATAAAGATTACAAATGTTTCCTGGGTTGCTAGATGACTGGTTTTTATTTTTATTTTATTTATTATTATTTATTAGGGAAAACCAACAATTACACACTATACATGGTTAACAATAGCTAATAATCTAGGTATATCAGTGCGTAACTAACTAAATCCACATATTACATATTAGAATTGAAATTTGGAAGAGCACGAGTACAACATTACTAATTAATCGTACAAATGAGTAAATCTTATTCTTATGATACTAAAAATTATACATATATTATAAAAAGAAAATACGGTTTATAATCTGTTTATTCGATCATTTTAAGTAGATCAATGCGAATTTTGTTAGCTGACAAAGAGAATAAATCTAATTCTGAGAAAAGAGTATTATAATTTTTTGCTAAACGACGTAGAGGTGCGCGGACACCTGCGTTGGTACGACAAGAGGATACTGCAAATAACGGGCGTCCACGCACCCCACGCTGCATAACAGTTCTGGGTACTATATAACACAATTTGTTTGTTAACTCTGAGCAATCATATTTGTTGTTACACAGATCATAGAGAAACTTAGTTTCCAAAAAAATGCGCCTATTACCTAAAGTAGTTAATCTATAATATTTCATTAAATCAACGTAGGATGTTTTTTTTCGGAAGCAACGATAATGTGTGGCTTTAAGGAATTTTCGTTGAACGATTTCAAGATTATCTATGTATTTTTTGTACAAGGGATTCCATACCATTACAGCATACTCTAATTGTGATCTTACCAAAGATTTATATAAATGAATGTACGTGCGAGTACGTTTAAAATCGGTCATGCATCTCATTACAAATCCATACATGCGAAACGCGTTACTAATAATCTTATCAATGTGTTGATCCAGGTGAAGTTTACTATCAAGAAGTACCCCAAGGTCCCTGATCACAGTGACTCTATGCAATGAGGTGTTATTTAAGTTGTATGTGTGAGTTATAATATTTTTATTTTTGGTGAATGTTATAGATGAGCACTTTAGGATATATAACTTTAACTTATTTTTAGTATAATATGCCGAGAATCTATCCAAATCGTCTTGAAATAAAGTACAATCAGTTTTATTTTGAATTATTCTAAAAAATTTAAGGTCATCGGCATATAGTAGACATTTTGAATATCTGAAACATTGATTCAAGTCATTAATAAATAGAACAAATAGGAGAGGGCCTAAAATTGAACCCTGGGGTACCCCGGATGTGACATGTATGGATGTGGATTCAAAGCCTTTGATGACTACTTTCTGAGTTCTATTACTGACGTATGATGCAAACCAGCGTAATAAATCACCTCGTATACCATTGAAAGCTATTTTTGTCAGAAGCAGTTCGTGATCCACCTTGTCAAAAGCTTTCTGGAAATCTGTATAAACAGCATCTACTTGCAATTGATGGTCCATGTTATTGATCAAAAAATCTGTGAAAACCAATAGATTTGTGACAGTGGACCTTTTTTGAACAAAACCATGCTGCTGCTTAATTATAGAGTTGTGTAATATAGGATAGAGCTCGTCGTGAAGCAGTCTTTCAAAAAGCTTCGACAAGGTGGACAAAATGGAGATGGGACGGTAGTTTTCAATACTCTGTTTTGAACCTGATTTATGAACGGGCGTAATGTTAGCACTTTTCCATATTTCAGGAAATGAACCCTCTGAAATACATTTATTGTATATGATATGTAGGGGTGTACACATAATATCTGCAGTTTTTTTAATATAATGCGGTGGTATACCATCGGGCCCCGGACCTTTTGTAGTATCAAGTGATTTTAGGGCTTTAAGATTTTTTTCATAACTAAAAGTAACACTGTTGATGAGAATACTATTCTCATTGTACTCTTGTGGAGGTAACCAATTATTTATATCGAAGGTAGAACACTCGTAAACTGAATGAAAGAATTCTGAGAATAAATTACAAATCTCAGTGGAATTACTTGAGCTACGATTTTTATAAGTCATTGTTGAAGGTATGCTAGTATCTGCTTTTTGATTAGAGATGTAACTCCATAAGTATTTAACATTTTTAATAATATTTTCTTCGACCGAATCAACATACTTATTATAACAGATTTTACACTGTACTTGAAATCTCTGCCTTAGGATAGAAAATTGTTCATAGTCTGAAATGTTACCATATACCTTCCATTTAATCCAAGCTTTATTCTTGTTCCTGAAAATACGTGTTAAAGACCTGGAGAACCAAACGGAGAATTTTGACGAGCGCGTGGATGCTTTAGGTGTATGGTCTTTTATAGTTCGGTAAATAATATCGTAGAAAATATTTACAGAATCGACAGCTGACATGTGGTTTAGAGTACTGACCCAATCTATTTTACTCAAGTCCAGGTTAATTAATTCGTCAGCTTTATAAAAATTATATTTATATATTTTCGCTCGTGCAAATGTTATTTCAGATTTATAACAAAAAGTAGAACAAAAAGGGGGGTGATAATTATGTATTGGTAGTAATATGGAGGATGGTGGGTATACATGGCAATCATTATTACTAATTATTAAATCTAGAATACGTCCTTTAACATTTTTCAAGTAATTAAATTGGAAAGCATTGAGTACTGACATAAAATTATCTAAGTGTCTACAAATAGATGAGCTGCCATTACAGTCAGTGATGGGCGTAACTAGTTACTTATGTAATCTAATTAATAATTGAATTACATAATAATTTGATTAAAATGTAATCTAATTACATAATATTCAATTACATTGTATTTAGATTACTTTGGATGTGCTATGAAATTAATTACAATGTATTTAATTACAAAATAATTTGATTACAAGGTAACCTAATTACATAGTATTCAATTATATTGTAATTATAATAACTTTAAATATGAAATGTCGCATGCTTGCATCGCAATTTTTTGTATAATTATGTGTTTCATTTTCGTATTTGTCAAAAATGTATTAATTTTTTGTAAGACGCAGATATCCTATTACGGCCATTACTAATATAAATGTGTAATTACGTTTTATCAGATTACTTATAATAAGTAATCTGTTATAATGTAATTAGATTAACTTGTAATTAAATTACTTTGTATTTAATTACAGTAAGTACTCATTGCAATTAGTTACTTAAGTAATCTGTTCCAAAGTATTTTAATTACTAATTACAATGTAACTGTATTTTGTAATTATTAATCTAATTACTTTTTGCCCATCACTGATTACAGTATAGTGCTTCAGATGTGTCGTTTTCACTAGGTAGCCACTCAATATTGGGCAGATTATAGTCGCCAAATAAATAAAATTTACTGGAACCTGACATGTCTAGTGTGCTATGAAGATTTTCGAAGTGAACAAGATAGGTTTCTTCAGAGGAATTTGGCGGAATATATGTCGCACCAATGTGATATTTTTCGTAGCCGTGACCGGGAATTTGAAGAAATATGTGCTCAATATGGGGATTTGTAGAATACGGTACGCACACAGCATTCAGCTTCTTTCAAACAGCCACGAGAACTCCGCCACCTTCTTTTTTATTTGTAGCAGTGCGATTACGATCACATCTAAAGACCACATAACGTTCGTCGATATATTCATGGTCAAATATATGTGGAGTAAGCCAGGTCTCAATTAAAATAATTATATCATAACAGTTACTTAAAATATTCATGTATAAGATATTGAGTTTCGTTCGTATTCCCCTGCAGTTCTGATAATAGATTGTTAAGTTATCTAACACTGTGACAAAATTGATTTAAAAAAGTATAAGCTAAATGAATAAGGACATGCATTGCCTCCGAAAAGGGTATAAAAACATCCTCATGATTGTACTTAAGTGATAAGAAACATAAAAGTAGTGAATAGTGTAACAACAAATACTTCTGCACCCATGAATGGCCAAAGGCCCAAGACATGACAACATATCTAATTACCATATTAATAACTACTATCTTTATATATATATTATTATTTTCTATGCTATTGTATAAAACATAAATAAAATTAAAAGCTTCCGAAATCAAATTACTGTAACTGTGACATATCATATTCGGACTGTTGATTATTTTTACCGATGATAGAGTGATAGCCAGGTTTAATCTTTTTGATATCTTCTGATGATCGTATTGCCAGCGCTGAAGAGGTATCAATTTCACGGACGAGAATTGTAGCGTGCTTGACCCATACGTACTTGAAGTTATGTTTTTTGGCTGCATCTCGGGTTTCACGAAACAATTGTTATACATACAACGACTGGTTGTTATACATCATGGTGGATGGAATGCAAGCAGATTTTTTCCTATTAGAAATGAACGTCCAAAAATGCTTAACATTGTTCCGAATACCATCTTCAACAGAATGAATGTAGTTTTTATAACAGTTTTTGCATTCATTTTGGAATCTAGATCGGTAAAGTGCGAACTGCTCGTAATCCGATACATTGTGATACATTTTCCATCTAACCCAGGCCTTAGCCTTATTTTTATAAATGTGTATAAGAGGTTTTGAGAACCACACGGGAAACTTAGATGATCTGCAAGTGGAATGGTACATGCTTCTTAATAATACCAAAAATAATATTATAAAAAGTGTCGAGAGATTCGTCAACGGATTGGTTATTTAATTTCCTCTCCAATTAATTTCCTTTAAATCGTCATTAATTTTGTCATAATTTGTCTTATAGTAATTATATTTTTTGAACTATGAGGCAAACGTAGTGAAATGAATACACAGAATGGAGGATGGTGGTTGTCAAGCTGTAACAAATAATCTGTGGGGGCAGAAATTGTGCAATCATTATTACTTATGACCAAGTCTAATATTCTCCCATTCAGATTTTTCATAGTATTAAATTGATGAGCATTTAGGAAGGACATAAACACACTCAAGTGCCTACATATGGGAGAATTACCTCTACAGATCTGTGGAGAAATTAAAATACTGTCAGTGCCAGCAACCCAGTCGACCTCCGGCAGATTATAGTCTCCTAACAAATAAACAATTTCGATGTCAGTGTCTTCAAGAAGTGTCTGCAATAAGTCAAAATATGCAACATTTACACACTCAGGTGTTTTTGGTGGTATATACACTGCCGCAATTATTTGAAACTTACCTCTGGCAGAGCTCGGCAACTGTACAAGGATCCGTTCAATATTTGTGTGCATAGATGAACGCGGAATTATTCTAACTGAACGTAGTCCCTTCAGTATCGCCACGAGAACACCACCTCCATCTTTTTTATTAGTGGCCGTACGATCACGGTCGCATCGGTATACTTCATAACGTTCATCAATGAACTCTTTGTTAAATATATCGGGCGTTAACCAGGTCTCAGTCAGAATTATAATGTCGTAAAAATTGGCAAAGATATTCATATAAAGAATGTGTAATTTGGTGCGGATCCCCCTGCAATTTTGGTAATATATAACCAAGTTATCAGTCATTGTAAAGTTCTACAGGAAATAGTCATAAAAGCAAATATAGACATGTTACAGAGGAATTATCAATCAATTGAGTTTGAATGCCTTCTACTTAACTTTAACCTAAACCTAGCAATAAATGAACCAACACGAAATGTGAGTCAAACGTGTATTGATAATTTTGCGCATAATTACAACATACAACGTAAGACGGAGATCTTGGAATTTGCTCTTTCAGACCATACGGCCCGACTATTAAAATGCCCTATAAATAAAACATATATCATTGATAAATATTGTGCTATTAGACGCAATTACAGCAGGGAAACATTTATCTAAGTTTAAACGTTGTATAGGCAAACTTTGTTTCACTGACATTTACGAAACTGATGATCCTAACACTGCCTACAATAGATTTCACGAAATATTTTCTTTATTTTATAACCTTTGTTTTCCTAAAACTAGGACTACAATAAATTTAATAAGAAAGCCAAGGTGAATATCAAGAGGTATTAAAACCTGTAGTAAGAAGAAAAGACAACTTTTGTGGAGGTACAGATTAAAGCCGAGTCAATTAAATAAAACTCGCTTTAAAGATTACTCTAAGCGTCTTAGAAAAATCATTACTCTGACACAGCGTTCACAGAATAACTTTAAAATCAAAACTTCACACAACAAATGCAAAACAGCCTGGCAAATAATAAATCAAGGATCAATAAAATTTATTTCACCTAAAAAAAAAAAATAAATAAAAAATTAAATCTGAAAATGACACAATTACGGACGCGAAACAAATTGCCAATGAATTTAATCATTACTTTATTAATAAAATACAACCTACAGCTTATTCTAGTAACAAAACTACATTGCCTTCCCTTTGTAATAGGAACTCGATGTTCATGGCTCCTTGCACGCCACAACAGATGCTTAACCTTTTGAACGCCACGGACGTTTATAGACGTCTAACGAAATCGTGCCAAACACGCCACCGACGTCTATAGACGTCAAGAAAACGACATTTTTTAAATACAAAATAAATATACTAAATTAAGTTTTCTGTGTTTCTTTTTCCTATTATTTCAAACTACTTTAGTGAAATATTGTAAATTGACACAAAGATATATTCATTATTTGAATTCACAAGAAAAAACAATCGTCAAATATTGCTTGAATTTGTGGCTTGGCGTAGAAGGGGCGCCGATGTGTTTACGCTCTGGCGTTCAAAAGGTTAAAATTATAATGGCCTTAAAGAACACAAATAGCGTAGGGTACGATAGAATATCTACCAAAATACTAAAGGCAGTAGCGTACGAAATATGCAGCCATTTGTGTCATATTATTAATCTTTCGATTGCCGCCGGCACTTACCCTGACGCACTAAAAATAGCGATCGTTAGACCAATATTTAAGAAAGTGGATAGAGAACTTATCGAAAATTATAGGCCTATTTCACTGATTCCAATAATTTCTAAAGTTTTTGAAAAAATCATGCACAAGGAATTAAACGGTTTGTAACGTTGTTGCCTTGCAGGTAGAAAAAAAACAACATATTGTTGGAAGCAAGGTACATCTGTTTAATTAAAAGTATATAAATATGATTACAAAATATTTAATATTTAAATATGTTAACGTGAGTTCCCGATATCGAGCGCGTGTGAAGTTCTAGCCCGCCTAAAGAAAAACCACTATCCTGGTAGTTCCCAGAACGTAGGTGACTGGTGGCAGCCAAGTAGGTAGGTTGGTCTTCCAACGGCGGTTAAGGCAGCTTGTAGGGTCGACCAGCCTCAGCCCTCGCAGCGACGGTACCAAAAAACTCCGGTACGGAAGAACCCTGGAATTTCCGGAATTGGACATTTTAGAAAATGACCGAATTCATGCTACTGACTGCAACATCCTGACAACCGTTGAACGTGGAATCTACGGTGGAAAGCGGCGTTCTAGCATCAATTAGCTATCCAGATGAAGCAGTCTAATCAGCGTGGTACAATTTTAAAAGCATGATGAATGACTAGCAGAAAAATGATAACTAGTGATGTAGGGTAGGTGAGAAAAAATATAACAAAATTTTATATCAGAATTTACGGATACATAACCACCTCCTACTAATCAAAACAAAGAATACATTTAAAGGAAGAAGATAATTATTTAAAAAGTAACTGTTATGATCCGTTACACCTATGTTACGGTCACTCGGTAAAATCACAAAGTTAAGGTAGTGTTTAAAATGACGATCACAACCAATACACTAACGTAAAAAACACATCGGCAATTCGAATGACATGAAGCTGATTATAGCAAACAGCGTATATTTTTAGCAAGTCATGCAGCGAATACTTAAAACTAGTTATTATAAGTTTTGCAACACTCACCCGATTTGGGGTTACACTGAATTAAATATTATTTAATTTTAATAGATGTAGCACACACGTTTGAACTTTGTAACTTTTCAAAATGTTGTTCGTTGCGTAAAGATGGTAGTGGCAGGTACAATTAATAGATCGCTAGACACGGTCACTCTGCTCCGTAGTGTCAGGTCAAGCCGCCGGTCGAGATTGTTCCACGGACCGCTGGAAGTGCGCGAACTTTAACGACGCGCATGGAGAGGGGAGACGCCTACCAACAAACCAGTTTCGTGCGCGAAGCTCGCCACAATATTTTATAAAACTGATTGGAATGTTTAGTTATTTATATATCAGTTGCAAGCGTAAACTATTCATTAAGTAGGTTTGCAAATAGTTAATAATTATAGATATAATCAACGTATAACGTTACAGTATCCCCCTTTTTAGCGTAGGATTTTTCCTAAGTAAAATCCACTGCTACTGCTTCTGAAGTCATCTGATTAACGTTACTCATTCATTCCTATCCCTAACATTCATCATTCTTTTTTTTCTTTCATCGTTTGATCGGCAGCAACACTTTAGCTCATGTGTTACCGCATGCTATCATTCAGAGGGTCTTGGTTTAAATACTGCACAAAACACTCCCGAGAATCAAATGCAATTTTTGCAGTAACATTGTAAGTACAGAGCAGTCCACACATAACCAATCCCATACTGATAATATTCTATACAAAACTTTGTAGAATACCTATGGTGTAGAGCCATTGGTATAGGGAAAAGAAATTCATGGGGTTGAACCATGATCGCTTTCTTACTATGGTTGTAGGACCGATAGTATAATTAGTACTACAGAATTTAATGATGTGATAGACCGTCATTCTATAAATAGTCTTTGTATATGGTAAGAATATACCTAGAATTTAAATAAATAATAATATAGCAGTTAGTATTTGGTTATGTGTTGGTAGATGGTTTTAGCAATACGTACGTTAGGGTTGGTAATTGATTACAATATATTAATTTTGTTTTAACAACAGTATGAATGTACATAGTTAGCTAGATAGTTGCAATCATCGATTTGTATTAACTTTCCTCGTTTAGTTAAGTATTTAGTTTTCGCTTTAGTCTTTGTAATTAGTTAACTTGATATCTTTAATATGCCATTTCCCGATAGGTTTTCCAGACGTATCCGCCAATTCGTATACTAATGGAGATTTTTTTCCAATAACTTGACACTTAATAAATTTAGGAGCCAACTTCTTATTGAAATATTTATCTTTGTCACTTTGATAGAAAGTTCTCTTCCATACAACATCACCTATATTAAACTCTGCAGTTTTCCTACGTAAATTGTAAGACTGGCAGTTTCTAGCATGTGCCTGGAGAAGCGCTGCTTGCACCTTGTTAAAGATAGAAGATAAATAGCCTAGGTTTTCTGCATACGAATCGCGAGGTACAAAAACAATGTCTTCATCGTTTTCCGAGTCGACATGCTGTGAACCACAAGTAACCAGTTCACGTCCGTATACAAGAAATGACGGAGTATAGCCCGTTGCTTCGTTTACAGAACTATTTACTGCAAACTGAATCTTTGGTACTAGTAGATCCCAGACACGTTGATCGTCTACAATAAATGTAGAAATGGCAGTCATAATAGTTTTGTTATAACGTTCAACTGTGTTGATGTGAGGTGAGTATTTTGGAGTAAAATGTAAATTGGGAATTTTGTATTTGGTAATCAGTCTTTTGAGAGTAGCGCTAACAAACTGTTTTCCGTTATCAAGTATAATAGTAGAGGGTATCCCATGTACGAGAATTACGTTCTCCTCAAGGATTCTAGTAATAATTTCCGCGGTTGCCCGCTTAATTGGAAATAAAAGGCAATATTTACTAAAACAGCACGTAATCACGAATATGTAGCAATTTTGTTTTCTTGATGGAGGCAAAGGTCCGACTAGATCTACACTAATAGTTTGGAATGGCCTAGAACATACTTTAGGCTCACCCATTTTGCCTAAAGGGGCATGGTTTTGATGCTTATGAGCTATGCACGCATCGCAAGCTGAAATAAATTTCTGAACATCCGCGTGCATGCCTGGCCAGTAATAACATAAAGCGAGCCGTCTATACGTCTTAAAGACACCCAAGTGCCCTGCAGAAGGTTCGGAATGGTGCTTTTCCAATGCAGTACTACGGTATTCCGCAGGTACTACCTCCTTCCATTCAAATTCTCTACGCAACGGACACATAGTTTTCATATACTTATACAGTTTTCCGTTTTTTATTAAATAGTTAGGAAACGAGGTAGGAGAAGACTGGCAACCATTATAAATGTTGAGATACCACGCGTCAGTAGTTTGCGTATTAATAGGAAGACTATCAACAGCGGTAATAGGTACAGAACGTGATAGAAAATCTGGAACTACGTTTTCAGATCCACGGCGGTGTCTTATTTCAAAATTATACGCAGATAGTCGTACACCCCATCGAGCTAATCGACCTGTAGGGTTATTTAGTTTTAAAAACCATTTAAGGGCAGAATGGTCCGTGTAGACAACAAATTTTTGGCCATTTTCCACATAACAGCGCCAATGCTCAACCGCTATTAGAACAGCAAGAGCTTCACGCTCGGTAGCACTATAGTTGCGTTCTTGATTGGACAATGACTTGCTCATGTAGGCTATGACTCTCTCCTCACCATTAATATTTTGGGTCAACACACCACCAATACCGTAGTCACTCGCATCGGTGTGAATTTCGAATGGTTTTGAATAATCGGGACACGAGAGTACCGAAGCAGAAACTAAGCATTCTTTCAATTTATTAAAAGCTATGTCAACTTCCTTAGACCATACAAACGATGGTGCTTTTTTGCTTTGTGAGGTTAGTTTGTTCAATGGTGAAGCCAAAGAACTAAAATTTGGTATAAACCTTCGATACCAAGAAGCTGCGCCCAAGAATCGACGAACTTCTTTTCTATTAGCGGGGGTAGGATAATTTTTAATTGCATCAATTTTTTCTGGGTCAGCATGTAAACCGTTAGCATCGACTACATAACCCAAATATTTTAGTTTGTCTCGGAAAAATTGACTCTTTTTATAATTTATAGTTAAGTTAGCAGATTTTAGTTTTTTTAAAACAAGAAGCAGTAGAGAAATATGCTGCTCAAAAGTAGAAGACACTATTATAATATCGTCGACAAATACAAAAACGCGATGTTCAAATTCTGGTCCATAGAACAAAATGTCAACTAAACGTTGTTGTGTGGCTGGTGCATTAGTAAGACCAAATGGCATAGATTTGAACTGGTAAGTGCCACGGGTTGGTATGTAAAACGCGGTCTTGCATCTGTCCTGCTCACTGATCAATATTTGCCAAAAGCTTTTAGATAGATCTAAACTGGTTAAATATTTAGCGTCGCGTAAATTATCAAGGATCTCAGAGATGTAAGGCAAATTATACGCATCTTTTTTTGTGACGGCGTTTAATTTTCTACTGTCTAAGCAAAATCTAAGCTCACCAGTTTTTTTAGGTGTGAGTAGTACTGGTGATGACCATGGGCTCTCAGCAGATTCAACTACATCATCTCCCAGCATCTCATCTAGTTGCTCCACTAATATGCGTTGCTTCTCTGGAGACATTCTATAATACCTTTGACGAATGGGGGCAGCTTCTCCAGTGTCAATGGTATGCGTTATTAGAGAAGTACGACCAAGACCTTGTACTTCGTATGATATTTCACGGAACTGCGATATGATATTATCTGCTGTAATCCTCTGGTCTTGTGATAAATGATCATACGACTGTAGGTGTTCTGAGCAATCAGACTTCAGTTCAGCTAACTGAGCGTCTGATGGATTTAAAAAGAGAACAGTGTTTAAGTGACTAGGGAACAAACCGAATTTACGCCAAAAGTCCATGCCTAAGATTAATGAATTTTTTATTTCCGGAATAATGTGGACATTTAAATTATGTGTTTGATTTTCTAAAGTGAATGGTAATGAAATAAATCCTAAAGATGAAAGTTTCTGCCCACCCGCTGCAACAAATGTCGTAGATTGACATATGTTCCATTGGTAATTAGATGGAATAAAACTCTTATGGAAGTCATTTCCCATTATAGTCACTGCAGAACCTGTGTCTAGTAACCCAATAACAGGTTTACTGCCAATACTTATTGGAACATAAGGCCGTGTGTAGTCCATACTATTATTACGGATTGAAGAAACAGTATAGCAAGAGCAAAATTTTGAGACAGTTTTGAGCCAATTATCCCAGTCATTCTTATCGAAATTGGTGCTATTACTGTTTCCGCAACCCTCACCGCTTAGTTTTTTGTTGCGTTAGAGTGACAATTAGGACATTCTGGAAACTTGACATCTTTCTTTCCGCATTTAAAGCAAATAAGAAAGTGTGGTTGTTTACATGAACCCAGTGAATGTGATTTAGATCTACATCTAGGACAGTATACATTTTTGTTCTTTTCCTGAGATACATGAGCCATTTCATTGACGTGTAAATTTGAATTAGTATCACTAGTATTTTTAGTTTTGTAGTTATTATTTTCAAAAGTATTTTTAGAGTAGTTAGATTTATAATTAGAATTAGTATTTTTATAATTACTAGAATTACTATTGCTAGGCTGGTTTTTATATGCGAATTCTGGAGCCAAGGTTTCTGCACTATCTTTAGGCGGTTCGCGATACTGTTTAAGTTTAGTTTGTATGTTTTCGTAGTTCCTACATAATTTTTGTAAACTACTTATATCGGTTATATCCGCAGATGATGCGAGCGTACTTGCATAGCAAGGTCGAATGTTGTGCAACAATATATCTAATTGATCTTCTTCTGGCAACTTTCTATCCAAACGGGAAAACATGCCACGCATAATAGAAATGTAAATAGTTATATTTTCTAGTTCACCCTGAGTGCGTGATCTTATTTCCGATAAAAATTTGTAGTCGAAGTCACTTTGGCTAAAATCTTGCCTAAGCAAAGAAACAATGTCATCCCAGGTACTAGCCTGATCTTTAACACATCTGAACCAATGAAGAGCATCGTCCGTGAATATCTCGAAAGCCAAAGAGAACATTTGTTCACGAGGTATAGCTCTGCTCAAAATAAACTCTTCCACCTTCTGAATAAATGCACGGACGCAAGTTTTTCCGGAGTATTTCAGTTTGCTTATTTCTGAAAACAGCCTACGCTCGCAACTGACAGGGACATTCACTAGGTTTGTTTCAGGAACCGGTTCCGTTTGAGTAGATACCTGAGCCTGAGTAGACAAAGCAGTTTGTGGCCTAAGTAAGGTCATATCTTTGTATTGAGTATTGAAATTGGACAAGCAAATTTTATAGACCTCCGCTACGTCACTGGTTGAGTAATTAATTCGATTAAGTCTATGATATACGTGGTGCAATAAGATTTCGGTGCGTGTGAACAAATTCTTTTCAAATTTAGATTTAAGGGTAATTATGTTATTATGAGACTTTAACAGGGACTCTTTGACCGCTTTTAAGTCATCTTTAGGATCTAAATGTGATTCTAAAATATCCTCAGAGGGTAGGATAGGAATCAATTTAACAATTTGTTTCCGCAGCTCGTTTACAGAATCGGCACATACACCACCACGAACTGCTACTTCATATTCCAATTCTGCCTTTTGTAATGATAAAAATTTTATGGGATAGGACATTTTTGTAAATTTAAGAAAATATACGACAAGTTACCCGAGAGGTGTGTGTTGCAAAATTCACAAAACAAAAAAAAAATAAAATAAATGTTAACACAGTAACATAACAAAATCAGGTACTCAGGCTAACAAACGTGAATATAATAAAAAAATGTGGGTAGTATTTTATTTTTTAACAGTTTTTAAATTTAAAATATTTCAAGATTTGATACGATAGAATAGAAAAATTTCACCTTTGACAGCCTGTAATCAAGTTATAAACACTAACACTACTGACATAGAAAGCCAACACCAAGAAACTAAAAAAATGCCTAGCAGAAGAGAACTAAACACGGCTCGATATCTACCACTAGTATGGGCGCCACTGTAACGTTGTTGCCTTGCAGGTAGAAAAAAAACAACATATTGTTGGAAGCAAGGTACATCTGTTTAATTAAAAGTATATAAATATGATTACAAAATATTTAATATTTAAATATGTTAACGTGAGTTCCCGATATCGAGCGCGTGTGAAGTTCTAGCCCGCCTAAAGAAAAACCACTATCCTGGTAGTTCCCAGAACGTAGGTGACTGGTGGCAGCCAAGTAGGTAGGTTGGTCTTCCAACGGCGGTTAAGGCAGCTTGTAGGGTCGACCAGCCTCAGCCCTCGCAGCGACGGTACCAAAAAACTCCGGTACGGAAGAACCCTGGAATTTCCGGAATTGGACATTTTAGAAAATGACCGAATTCATGCTACTGACTGCAACATCCTGACAACCGTTGAACGTGGAATCTACGGTGGAAAGCGGCGTTCTAGCATCAATTAGCTATCCAGATGAAGCAGTCTAATCAGCGTGGTACAATTTTAAAAGCATGATGAATGACTAGCAGAAAAATGATAACTAGTGATGTAGGGTAGGTGAGAAAAAATATAACAAAATTTTATATCAGAATTTACGGATACATAACCACCTCCTACTAATCAAAACAAAGAATACATTTAAAGGAAGAAGATAATTATTTAAAAAGTAACTGTTATGATCCGTTACACCTATGTTACGGTCACTCGGTAAAATCACAAAGTTAAGGTAGTGTTTAAAATGACGATCACAACCAATACACTAACGTAAAAAACACATCGGCAATTCGAATGACATGAAGCTGATTATAGCAAACAGCGTATATTTTTAGCAAGTCATGCAGCGAATACTTAAAACTAGTTATTATAAGTTTTGCAACACTCACCCGATTTGGGGTTACACTGAATTAAATATTATTTAATTTTAATAGATGTAGCACACACGTTTGAACTTTGTAACTTTTCAAAATGTTGTTCGTTGCGTAAAGATGGTAGTGGCAGGTACAATTAATAGATCGCTAGACACGGTCACTCTGCTCCGTAGTGTCAGGTCAAGCCGCCGGTCGAGATTGTTCCACGGACCGCTGGAAGTGCGCGAACTTTAACGACGCGCATGGAGAGGGGAGACGCCTACCAACAAACCAGTTTCGTGCGCGAAGCTCGCCACAATATTTTATAAAACTGATTGGAATGTTTAGTTATTTATATATCAGTTGCAAGCGTAAACTATTCATTAAGTAGGTTTGCAAATAGTTAATAATTATAGATATAATCAACGTATAACGTTACAGGTTACATAGAAAAAATAATATATTTTGTAACGAGCAAAAAGGATTTCGTGAAAATAAAACTATAGGTATGGCAATCTACGACTTTATATACACGGTATTGACAAAGATGGACAAAAGAACACATGTATGTATTATCTTTTGCCACATGACGCAAGCATTTGACTACGTAAATCATGACATTCTAATAAAAAAACTTGACACTTATGGAATAACGGGTAATGTACTTAATTTAATCGAATCTTATTTAGACAATAGAAAGCAAAAGACTGAAATAACTAGAATCAATATAGCTACTAAAAAACAAGAGATATATGTTTCAGATGAGCGTCACGTTAGCTTTGGTGTTCCACAAGGTAGTGTATTGGGACCTCCTCTCTTTACTTTATACATCAATGACTTGCCAAAGTCAACTTCACATCACAGTGACAATTGCTATTAATAATAATGACATGACCCAATATAAACTTGACATTTACAACTCTTTGACATCTATAATACAATGGTTAAACTATAATAATTTAAAGATCAATTTAATTAAAACTAAGATAATGCATTTTAGTCAGCGTTTGACAAGAAATAATTTGGACATAAATATTGATAATAAAACCGTTGAAAGTGTTAATACAACAAAATTCCTTGGACTAATCATTGACAAGAGACTGGACTGGAAATTACATATAGAGAATCTCTGTAAAAAAAATTGTAGTTCGTCTTTTGCCTTGCATTCCCTAGCTGCAGTCGTAAATCGCCTAATTGCGCCTAATGGCTTAGCTGCGTCTCACTTAAGATACGGCATAATCTTTTGGGGAAATTTTGACGATTTCAACATCGCGTTCAAGGCCCAAAAGAGATGCATTAGGTCAATGTTTAGGTTGAAGACTGATGATACTTGTAAACCGTATTTTATAATATACAAGATATTAACTTTGCCTATTCTGTATATCCTCGAAACTGTTATGTTTGTTAAAGCGAATCCCAAATTATTTCCACGTTTACAGGACGCTGTCCCACGTAATAGACGGGATGTGAGCATAATTCGCATATATCCTGCTAAAACTGCACTCATGCGCAAAAGTGTCATCTGCATGGCTTCAACTATATTTAAAAAGTTACCTAAGCGTTGGAAGGAGCTAAGTATCAATGCGTTCAAACGTCAGTTGATAGTGTTTTTAAGGCAAAAGGCCTACTATAGTGTGTCCGATTTTTTGCCGAAAAACTTGTTTGACATTAATTTTATCAATTGATTATAAGTAGTAATGTGAATAAAATATTTGTACGCCAATATATTATAAGGCTAAACATGATTGCACTTTAATGTAACTGAATAACATCTTGCATGCTCTTGTATGTGTATACCATGTTTATACAAATAAATGAATCTTATCTTAAATATCCACGAATCTATACGATGTTTGTAAGTCAATAAATTACCTCATATACAGTGTGAGTCTTTATAATCTGCACATACTGAATCGAGGGAATCTTTGCTTAATTATATCGACGGAAAAAATGATAAAAAAAATCTAAATATTTTATTGAAATTTTTAATGGATTTTTTATTTATTTTTTCGCTTCTGTGACTCCAGTGTATACAAAACGGTGTAACTTTTTAACTCGATGTTTTATCACGATGAAACAAACTCCATAATGATTGGAAGTAATTAGGTGTCCGCATTAAATGCAAATTGTGTAAAAAACTGCCACCAATTAAAAATTAACACGTTTTTCCGCAAAAATCTGATTTTTTTTCATCAATTTTTGCAATAATCGTAAAATTTCTCAATAAGATGCCCCGATTACCTTCATTTTTTATTACTTTAAATTATTCTTCATCGTATTAGCTATCCAATAGTAAAAATTGCAAGGGTTTAACTCAATCCCATCATTTCTTATCAACAGCCAAAGAAAGGCCTAGAGCACGGCTACGCACTAATTGTTTAGCAGGTAGACGTCCTTTTTTGTTGAGAATGTGCGCGGGTCGGGGTGCGGGGAGGTAGGGCCAGCTGAAGGGACCAGAAGGGATGACAGACAGGCAGTCGCTCCGAATTATTCGCCGCTGCTACATGTGTTTCGTTACTTTCATTCACTGCTACCTGAGTTTCGTGACTTTCGTTCGCTGCTACGTGATGCCGCGCTTAAGTGAATTCTCCCCGGCACACATTGCCGACATTCATTTTTACTATGGGATGGGACGAGGAAGTGCCAGAGCTGCGCGCGCAGCTTACATAGCTGCGTTTCCTAACAGGCAACCAGTGCCATCTGCCCGCAACTTCCAGGAAGTTCACAGAAGATTGTCGATCACTGGACTTGAATCAAGTAGAGATCGTCGCGAGCCGCCTCAAATAATTATTGATGTGGTTCTGGAACAAGCAGTACTGAGCGATTTGTTTGCTGATCCATCCATAAGTACTAGACGACTGGCTCTTCGTCACGGAATATCACAAAAATCAGCGTGGCGTATTTTAAAGAAAGAAGGATTGCACCCTTACCACTACCAAAGAGTGCAACATCTACATGAAGACGTAGATTGGCGTCCAAGGTGTGTGATGTCCACCTGGATTCAAAGAAATACCAGAGCAAACCCAAACTTTCCGAAAACCATACTATGGATGGACGAATCAACATTTACCAGAGATGGTATTACTAACTGTAGAAATTTACACAGATGGTGCCCTGGAGGTCAAAACCCGAAATTGAAACGTTCATCGACTTTTCAAGTAAGATTTTCAATAAATGTTTGGGCTGGTCTTATCGATAACATGTTGATTGGACCAGTCATACTGCCGAGAACTTTGAACAGTGAAAGATTTTTAAGTTTGTTGACTGACGATCTACCTGAGTTATTGGAAGATGTACCACTGTCTTTGCGTCGAAGGATGTTTCTGCAGATGGACGGATGCCCTGCCCATTATGCCACAAATGTGAGATCATTTTTAAACGAAAATTATCGTGATAAATGGATTGGACGACTAGGACCTGTAGGGTGGCCTGCGCGTTCACCCGATTTAACGCCCCTTGATTACTTCCTGTGGGGGACCATGAAGCAACGCGTCTACAGTACTCCCATCAACAGTGAGGTCGATTTGCGTGATCGCATAATTAACTGTGCAAATGATATTCGCAATGATCCCGAAATGATAAGGAGAGCGACACAACAAATTTTAGTTCGCGCGGCTTTGTGCCTACAACAACGAGGTGGACATTTTGAGAACCTAATGCATTAAATTTTCTTTAAAATAATAAATGTTTTAATTGAACTCTTTTTCATTCATTGAACCCAAATAAATCATCCTTAAGAGAACAAAAATAGCGCGTTCGAAGTGCCATCTTTAACACTTGATAGAAAGTGTTTTGTCTGAGCTAAAAGCATACAATTTTTATTATTAGGTAGCTAATACGATGAGGAATAATTTAAAGTAATAAAAAATGAAGGTAATCGGGGCATCTTATTGAGAAATTTTACGATTATTGCAAAAATTGATGAAAAAAAATCAGATTTTTGCGGAAAAAACGTGTTAATTTTTAATTGGTGGCAGTTTTTTACACAATTTTCATTTAATGCGGACACCTAATTACTTCCAATCATTATGGAGTTTGTTTCATCGTGATAAAACATCGAGTTAAAAAGTTACACCGTTTTGTATACACTGGAGTCACAGAAGCGAAAAAATAAATAAAAAAATCCATTAAAAATTTCAATAAAATATTTAGATTTTTTTTATCATTTTTTCCGTCGATATAATTAAGCAAAGATTCCCTCGATTCAGTATGTGCAGATTATAAAGACTCACACTGTATTGTTGTGATTATAGTGACACATATTTAAATCGAAATTCGAAAACGAATAACGAGTAACAAAGCAAGTCTCAATTTAAAAGTTTCTACAAATGAACCCAAAAAAGGGACAATTCCCTACTACTTTAGCCGTATTAATAGTACAACGGCCAACGAACGTAGCTCCTCTTTGCAACGTAACGCAAAGGGTCAAATACGGACTATACCCTATTACTCTCCTGTTTTAAATGAGCGTGACTCATTTTTTCGTATCTCAAACCAACACAACACACCATTTTAGAATATTCCATCAAAACATCGCCAGTTTATTATCCAAACAAGAACTACTGGAAATTACTATTCAGGAGTTAAAAGAAGCAAAGAATGATCCAGATGTAATATGTCTATCTGAAACCTTTATAAAAAGGGTATGAAAATTATGTGAAAATATACAAGTACGTAATGACTACTCATTTTTGCAGAGAAAAACAAAGAGGTGGCACTTGTATATTAGTGAAAAAAGGTTTATATTATAAAGAGTTATCATTCGTGAAAAACTATGCAACCCAAAACACGTTTGAAGCTTGCGGCTTGGAGGTAAAAGGTAATAAATTAGCAGTTATGTGTATTTATAGAACACCACAATCTGATCCGAATCAGTTTTTAACAAAATTACATAATCTTTTACACGATTTGCTAAATAAATATAAATCTAAAATAAATATAGTTGTAGCCGGTGATTTTAACATAAATACACTTAAAAAAGACAACGTCAAAAATGGGTTGCAAGACTTGGCTAACAATTATAATTTAAAAATCCACATCAATTTTCCTACTCGCAAATTGACTTGTATTGACCATATCTTAAGCAACATTGCCAACGCAACTGCCAGTGTACTACCCCTGTGGCTCTCAGATCATGACACAGCACAAATGATAAACTTCCCAACTATGCAGAAACCACAAAAATCAGCATTATATTACATTCATACAAGAGACTATAACTTAGAAAACATCCGAAAAAAGGAATGCTTACAAAATCTTGGTCCGATATTTATCTAAAAACTGACACAAACTGTGCATTCAATGATTTTCATGAACTGGTGTGTCTATTATAGTATGATCTCTGTTTTCCCAAAGTAAGAGTTAAAGTAAATAGGAATAATAAAAACACGCAACAGTGGATAAGTTAAGGTTTGAGACAAAGTTGCAAAACTAAAAGGAAATTCCGATATGGGTACTATAAAAATAAAAAAAATAATTAAGAAAACTATATATAATAATTACTCAAATCTATTAAGGAAATGTATTTATAATTCAAAAAAGAATGCTGACATAAAATATATGAATACTCATGATAATAAATGTAAAGCCACTTGGACTGTCATTAAAAACGATATAAATAAGAACACTCAAAAAGACAACATAGAATTTATAAAATTAAACGATATTATAATTACAGACCCTGTGCAAATAGCTACTATATTTAATAACCATTATGTAAATTCAACGCATATTCCAGAGAAAAAAAAACACTAAGCAAGACCTCTACAAAAGTACATCTGTCAACTCAATGTTTCTCAGACCAATGCTGGTATATGAGGTACGACAGGAAATAATGTCTCTGTCCAACAGCAAGTCGGAGGGCTATGATGAAATGAATACAAAAATCATAAAAACCTGCTGTAATGAACTGACTACTATTCTCACTCATTTAATAAACACGTCTTATTCACATGGGACCTTTCCTGAAAAATTAAAACTGTCCTTAATAAAGCCTTTATTCAAGAAGGGAGATAAATGTAATATTAATCATTACAGGCCTATAACTTTAATACCCATAATGTCTAAAATTTATGATAAATGTATGTACAAAAGACTAACTGATTTCTGAAATATATTTCAAGTTATAAGTGAACAGCAGTTTGGATTACAAAATAACAAATCCACATCGTTGGCTATTTTTTCTCTTATGCAAGCTGTACTTTCAGATATTAATAATAATTATACAGGGTGTCCAGTAAATAGCACGACATACTGCAGGGGGTGATAGTTAGGGTCACTACCTATCAATACAACACAATATATGTTCAGCAAAATCTTACGGATTTACAGTTTTACAAAATTTTCCGAAATACCGAAAAATCTCTACCTTGAAACAGATTTTTAAGCATCTCGTAATGAAAAAATCCTTTTCTAGTACTTTTTTTACATCAAATTATTCGTGAATAGTTACTTTACTCATTGATAAGTCTTTTTTCTATCAAAGACAAGAATATTTTCAAGAAATACTATTTTTTGTTTAAATTTGCACAGAACTATTTTCTTATCACTTAAGTTTAACCTACAGTGGTGAAAAAAAAATGTATGTGGCAGTTTTGTACAACAAACTTAAAAAATAGCTCGTTTAATGGTGATTTTGGAAAGATACAATACTAGTACATTTTCATTTTAAAAAATAGGAAAAATAAGCTATTTTAGTTAATAAGAGCATTTTATTTTAAATGCAATTAATGTGACTTTGAATTCGAATCGTTGTAAGGTCGTACTACGGTTCGAATTACATAATAATTAATCTACAGCCGACCGGCCGGCCGGTCTGTAAATGACATCTTGAAGGACTATCACCTTGATAGTAAAAAAACAGAGGAGTTAACTTTAATAAACATTTATTTAAATAAATTACAATAAATGCTCAAATTGCTTCCCTCGTGCCCTAATACACGCTCGGCATCTTCTTAAAAATGAGCTTTTGAGTCTTCTCAGGCTCATTTCCGATATTTATCTTGCTGCAATGTTAACTCTTGCTCTCAATTCATTGTCATTTTGGATCGGTTTTTCATAGACTTTGTCCTTCATGGCACCCCAATAAAAAAAATCCAGGGGGTTTAGGTCCGGAGACCTAGGTGGCCATAATATCGGTCCCAGTCGCCCAATCCACCTGCCTGGATAAGCTTCATCTAAGTAGGCTCTTACTTCCCGGCCATAATGAGCAGGGCACCCATCATTTTGAAGCCACATCACTTCTCTTAGCTCACTCGGAACATTTTCAAGGAGCGTGGGTAGGGTTACTCGTAAAAACTCCAAGTAATTATTGGCATTTAATGTAGGTGGAAGCTCGACGGGACCCACAATCTGGCCATTAAAAATCCCACACCATAAATTTATTTTGAATTGGTACTGGGACCTGTCTTCTCTTGACACATACGGATTTTCTAATTGCCAACTATGTGAATTATGCAAATTCAAGTAGCCGTCTTTTCTGCAGGCTGACTCATCACTCCATAACACCTTATTAAAAAAGTTTGGGTCCTCCCGATTCATTTCAAGCATGCGGCGGCAGAATTGAACTCTCGGCAGGTAGTCTCTAGTTAAAAGAGTTTGCACGCGTCGTACGTGACGTATCCATACCTCTTAAGTACTGAATGAACAGTGGACTTCGGTATCCCTGTGCGATGTTGTATCGCCCTAACCGAAGTTGTCGGGTCTTGTTCTCGTTCCTGAAGCACTATGTCTTCGTCAACAACTTGAGGCCGTCCACCGCCACGTTGACCAGGGAGTCTGCCCTCCATGTAGGAGTTATGCACTCTGGTAAACATTTCATGGTGTGGGTGTCTCCTATCGGGAAACCTTTCCCTGTAGAGGGTGGCAGCTGCTCGGGAACTTTGGCCAGCTTCTCCGTAAATAAGGTGCATCTCAGCATACTCTCGCTGCGTATAACCAGGAAAAACGCGGCGGTTGGCCATGTTATAAAACACAAAAGTCCAGGTGGTCGCCAAGTCGTCGTCACTACGACGACTTCAATCATAATAAAAGATCCAAATCGTAAGGCAAACAAAGTCCGGGGTCCAATGCACAAAACAGTCGTCAGTACGAAACAATAATTTGTGAACACAGAGATGCGTTGCGCACGGTTTAAGGTAGCGTACTGACAAGTGTCGCAAATAAGGTTGAGAGTGAGACACAAAATCACAATGCAAGAAAGAGCGGGATAGCACATGCGCTTCTTTTGTTAGACAGTAACCGGTCGGGTCGGGTCGGTCGGCGAGCAGGTAAAAACCTTTAGTCATTACGCGTGCACGTCGCATTTTACGTGTCACAACTAGTTTTATAATAATTCGCGTAAATGAGCAGCTATTACTTATTCTCATAGTGGTTTTTGTCAAAATTACGTTAATTACATTTTCAACAAAATCAGCTTCTCTGGAACTAAAATAGCATTTTTTTGTATTTTTTTAATGAAAATACACTAGTATTGTATCTTTCCTAAATCACCATTAAACAGGCTATCTTTTAAGTTTGTTGTACAAAACTGCCACATACATTTTTTTTTCACCACTGTAGGTTAAACTTATGCGAAAAGAAAATCGTTCTGTGAAATTTTTAACAAAATAAAACTATTTCTTCAAAACTTTCTTGTTTTTGATAAAAAAAAACTTATAATGAGTAGAGTAACCTATTCACGAATAATTTGATGTAAAAAAAGTTCTAGAAAAGGATTTTTTCATTACGAGATACTTAAAAATCTGTTTCAAGGTAGAGATTTCTCGATATTTCGGAAAATTTTGTAAAACTGTAAATCCGTAAGATTTTGCTGAACATATATTGTGTTGTATTGATAGATAGTGACCCAAGCTATCACCCCCTGCAGTATGTCGTACTATTTACTGGACACCCTGTATAACTACTGGCCTTTTTTTTGATCTATCGAAAGCCTTTGATTTGGTGTCACACGGCATATTGCTAGAAAAGTTAGAAGCTATTGGGATTAGAGGGCCAGTACTGCAGTGGTTATGCTCCTATTTAAGTAATAGAAAACAACGTGTCATTATCAATAAAAAAAACGAAAATAATGATATCATAACTTACTCGTCAGAATATAGGTATAATAAGTATGGCGTTCCACAAGTTAGCGTACTGGGCCCAATACTATTCCTTATTTACATAAATGACATTATAAAAATAACTAACCATAAATGCATATTATTTGCCGACGATATATCTATTATAGTGACTAGTAATGGCAATTAATGCGATTTTGTATTAATTTCATTAGCATGTGAATTCTTGAGTCTTAGCATGTAATTGCTATTGCTATGCTATTTGCTAATATGAAGATAATTGATAATAATGAATTATGTTTTATTTGTGCTAGTACACTTGCATATTTAATGTGATTAAGACTGATCACATAATTAAATATTTTTAACAATATAAAACCTTTCATTATTTAAGATTTTTTTGACCACGCGCGTGCTAGTCAAATTATTATTAAACAATCACGCCATTCACACATCATTCTTCACACTACCCTGCTACTGCAAATAATTTAAATAAATTAAACAATCACAAGCATTCATTCAATATACAACCTTAAGTACGCGCAAATCAAAGATAATAAGATAACAATTGCTTAACCCATTCTTCGCAAGTTCGCAGCACCTGCTAACAAATTTCACTCGCGAACGAGCTCACGGTCACATGAAACCAATAGATTTAGTATTCCTGACTTCCCGTGGGTGCGACTGAGAGCGCACGCTACCGCTGCGTGCGTCGACGCTCTGACGAATGATGGGTAGTATAAAAAGTACGAAACGATAGATTCACTTCGCACTTCACAGAATTTTGCAACTACATTTAATTTGTAAATGCTAAATGTGCATTCGCACGCTAACAATGAATGCGAATGCTAATTAATCCATCACTAATAGTGACATCTAACAAAAAACAAAATACCATTTTAGACCATGAGCTTGACATTAATAATACAATTGACAAATTACTGCATTGGCTTGACTTAATGTCAAGCCAATGCAGTAATTTGCCATTTGAAGACAAATTTAGACAAATTCGTTTATATTCAATTTAATCAATCAAATAATTATAAAAATTACATAAAACTCAATATAAATAAAATCAGAGAAGTAACGCATACAAGATTTTTAGGCGTAATAATAGATAAAGACATTAATTGGAAAGAACACGTAGGCAATGTTAGCACTAAAATTAATAAATTTGTATACGCACTAAAACAAGTAAAAATGTAACGGACATAAAAACTGCTGTAATGTCATACCATGCGTACGTCGAATCGTTACTACGATATGGCCTTGTAATGTGGGGTAATAGCACCGACTATTGTGGAGCATTCATCGCCCAAGAAAAAGTGCGTGAGGTCAATTTGTGGTCTTAAGCCTGACGACTCATGTCAAACAATATTTAAGAATCTTGGTTTGTTACCGTTACCGTCACTTTATATTTACGAAATGAAATGTATTGTATTCCGGTTGCCGTAACAGTTTAATCCTAGTGTTCTTTCTTCCTCCGACTGTCGTTTTCCAATGCAAGTGTTGAAGTCGCCCATTATGATGACATTTTTGTAGCTTTTTTCTAGAGCTTGTAGCTGGTCGTAGAAGATGTCAGACTCGTCATCGCTCGCAGTGCTGGTAGGCGCATAAGCTTGTATAATAGAGATTTCTGTTCTGTCTAATTTTAAATTTAATATGCATGTTCTTTCTGAGATTGCAATGAAGCTTTCTAAGTTTTCTTTAAGATGTTTTTTCAGTAGAAACTAAAGGCCGTCACGGTGTGGCCGTGACGACCTTTAGTTTCACCGTAGTGGCAGAATATATGATCATTGTCTTCCAGTATTTTATAGCCTGTTCTGCGTACCTCGGCGAGTCCAATAACATCATAGTTTATTTTTGAGATAGCGTCTTTGAACTCTAGTAGCCGTTCGTTAGATAGTAGGGATCGTGTATGTACATAATTATGTAAATTGAGTTGAGTGGAGGGTTGTGGTCGTTAGTCCCCGCGGTGACCGGCCGTATTAGGGGCTGTTGTAGAGAGGTCGTTTTATGACAATGCTTTATATTCAAGTTTGGTTGTGGAAAATCTCCCAACACTAAACACTAAAAACAATTCATTAAAATCTACGAATTGATCGACTGTGTCCCAACACTAGCCAAAACACTACAAGTAACGCCATCTGTGTGCCTAGACAAGAAGCTATAGAACAACACAGTCACAAGTAGTTGTCAGCAAATAGTTCCCTAAATAACCGATAGATGTGACTAAATAATAAGTACCTAAAGTAATTTATTATTGTAAAATATATTTTAACATGAACTTGTTTTGTTTATGAGAATAATTTGGAAATTTGAATAGCAAGGGAAGAAATTGGATATGAAAATAGTATTCCATTTTGAATCATGAAAATTGGGAAAAGGGTTTAGCAATTATAAGGAAATAACAATTTTTTAGAGAAAATGTTCAACAAAACTTAACAGTTTGAAGTTTTATCAAACATTACTATTCAAGGGAAGAATTATATGTAAAACTAACGAAACTATTAAAATTTGATTGTTATTATCGAGAAAATGAATATAGAAATTAAAAGGAATCATTTGAGGATAACTTTTATATGATATTGTCCGGAATGGACAGAATCACAACCTTGGAAAACATAGGTGATTTTATAATAAACCTGGTGACAACATTAGATAAAGCGGTTAGCGAGTGAAGCGAAGATTACTACGTTACTAAGTAGATTGTAAAAGACTGCTTACCAATATGTATTTACCACAGTTGGCAAAAAATAAAAGGCCCGTTTTGACATTTGAGAAGGACCCTACAATGTAACTTGGAACGAAACTGAATGAAACAATTCAATTTATTAATTACATAAGGTGTTTTAAAAAAAATACATACATTTTTTTGGCGCGTTAAATAATATGATGGAATATATTGCGAGTATTCTTATCGCGCTTACTTTATGGTAGCATTCAATTTCTTATTATTACGAAACGTCACAAAAATAGTTACGTTCTCAGTTTATTTTTTTTAAATACTAGTTGTTGTAACCAATTAATTACTGAATTTCACCAACTCATTCGATTTGAATAGTAATTAAATATTGTGTAGTGATCTTTACTGAAAAGAATGAGCTTGGTGCTCAAAACCGTAAATAAATGTTGATTTGGCGACACTGGTTTCTATAGAATGGCTTGTCTCTTACCAAGCGGCACGTGACTTAGCGTCCACGCGCGCACTGCCTGTGCGCTCGTTTATGTGCACTCTTCTAGTGCATTTGTTATGTCCGTTAAAATATACAATAAGTTGACCTTGGCTCTTCTATTGTGGACATTGATTTAAAGATAGTGATATCCATAAATTTTTACTATTGCCCTGTGTGCCGTCGCGACAGACTCTTTAAGAGTCCCATGAGTTGACGAACGCTATGTTATTTAGAACAACGTCGAGAAACAAGGATCCAATTGACATAACCTTGAATGACAATAGAATAATATTAGTAGATAGTATGAAATTTCTAGGTATTTACATTGATGAAAGCCTGAATTGGAAAAAGGAACTATCAGCTATAGAAAGTTCAATTAGTTCAGCTTGTTATGCTCTTAGAAGCCTTCGAGATGAAATTTCTATCGAACAATTAAAGATAGTGTACTACTCGCTTGTTGAGTCAAAACTAAGGTACAGTATTGCTCTATGGGGAGGTAGCTATGAGTACAATATAAATACTGCTTTTGTTATACAAAAACGAGCTTTAAGAACTATGGTGAGTTTACCTGCCCAGGCCGAATATCATCGGGTGCCCGCGTCTTCGCGGCGTGACCCATCTCAGCCTGTCCAGCATGTTGATTCTGTAAAAATCTCAACGTGAAAACTCGCGTGGAGTGAGCTGTCAGTGTCATTCCACTGTTGCTAGGGAGTGACCAAGCATTAAATTTATAATCATAATCGAGATTTTAATAATATTTTTATGCTAATTATATTGATCATTTTATATTATGTCAAAACTAGTGTTGACACGTTACTATTTAGGGTTTTTTTTTAAATAAAATAGCAAAACAGAAATTCAGTCAGAAACTCAATTTTGTTTTATTTTATTCCAAAAGGTTTGGTAATTTTCGCAGACTTCCGCCGTCTTGCTTTTTAGGTTTGACCTCACTATCGGCTTTAACACCCCAAAAACCATGAAAACGACACACATGATGTAAAATCTGAACATTTTCGCAGCCGCCATCTTGCTTTTTAGATTTGACCTCACTATCGGCTTTAACACCCCCGAAAACCATGAAAACGACACCCATGATATAAAATCTTAACATTTTCGCAGCCGACATCTTGCTTTTTAGATTTGACCTCACTATCGGCTTTAACACCCCCAAAAACCATGAAAACGACACCCATGATGATTTTTTTTTTAATTTTCGCAGCCGCCATCTTGCTTCATAGATTTGACCTCACTGTCGGCGTTAACACCCCCGAAAACCATGAAAACGACACCCATGATGAAAAATCTAAATATTTTCGCAGCTGCCATCTTGCTTTTTAATTTTGACAACACTATCGGCTTTAACACCCCCGAAAACCATGAAAACGATACCCATGATGAAAAATGTTTGTAGCCGCCATTTTGGATTTTGATATAAAGGTGGTAAAAACAAATTTTTGTTTGTCGCGCATTTAAAAAAAAGCGGCAAATTAAAAGAAAACTCAACTTGATATTAATAACAGCGCCTCACGCTCAAGCGCGGCGTGATCTTATCACTTCACCCGATTCTCGTAACCATAGTAACTACCCGCGCCGAAGTGAATCGGCTAGGTAAAGTGAGTTGGTAAGCGCGACGCGCGGGTGCTATGGCAACACCACTTCACTTGGGTTGAGTGAAGTGAGCCCAGCCGCCCGCCGGACGGTGCGCGCGCTGCGCGAGTGTCACTTTAACTGTTGAATTTTGTTAAAGTATTGATGACGGTGATTTTATGAATATTATTTTATTATTGACAAAGCGTAAGTCGGTATAAATTTACCTACCTAAAATAAAATATAAGAAAGGTACTTATTAAATAATCCGCACGTTTTTTATTCAAATGGTTTATGTACACAGACACACACATCGTTTAGTTAGGTTTCCACATAGTTTGTGAGGGATACATTCAATGGACCGTCAGCCAGGCACACTTTTAGCACTCGATCACTTGACACACTCGGTTATTTCTTCTTATTGAATAGATTTGGGTTAAAACTCTGAATAACGTCGCACACTCTTTACTCGACTCAAGGCTTCTACATACTGGCGCGACTTGTCGCGCGACGCGTCGCGTGGCCATACCTTTCACACTAGCGCGACAGGCAGCTGGCGTCGCGGCGTTGTCGCGTCGCGGCCACTACAGTCGCGTAGCGGGCGCGACGCGACAACGCCGCGACAAGACAAGATAGTATAAATAGCGGTCCAATCCAAACTGGCCTCAGTAGCAGGCGTTCTTCGTCAGTGGATGAACGCAGGTCTGTGCGTGTTTGCCGAGTGAGGTTAGGTTCGATTTCCAGGTCGGTCGACATAACCCAACCTAACTTATGTACCTAGACTTGACCACACGAGCGCGAATGGCAAAACTGACGAATTCGGACGCGCTTGGAAATATATTTTTATGTTAAACATTACATCCGTTAGTTTTATTCATTCTAATATATATTTACTACTTTTTGTATTAGATTCCAGTGGGTCTCATTGACTATTGCGTTTTCAAATTTGACATGAGCAAGTTTCACCAATTAAACTATTTCAGTGTATGCTCAGAAGCATTCTAAACCCTCTTGCAAAAGTTGAGTTTACTCGGTTTTATTCCAAAGTAAATTAAATCATAAGCAAAATTGTAAGTCTTCGTAATGTGAGTCTTATCCCATTGTGATAAGGTATAAATTAGGATGTATGACGAAATTAACTAATAAGTAATAAATGAATAATTTCTCTATTTCAATATAAGTCCTCGCAAAAGTCAATTATCCTAAATTATACCTTATTACAATAAGATAAGCATTGCAATGATTTACTCATGGTTTTTGGCGGCGCGCGGCATGCTCAAAGGCGTAGGTACCTTTTTGAAGCTGCCGCAAGCCAGCCGCTCTACATAAGTTAGGTTGGGTTATGTCGGCCGACCGGGAAATCGAACCTAACCTCACTCGGCAAACACGCACAGACCTGCCTTCATCCACTGACGAAGAACGCCTACTACTGAGGCCAGCTTGGATTGCACCGGTATTTATACTATCTAGTCTTGTCGCGTCGCGCCCGCTACGCGACTGTAGCGGCCGCGACGCGACAACGCCGCGACAAACGCGTAGCTAGCGCGACGGCATATAATAGGCATAATTTCTGTGTCGCGGTGCGACAGGTCGCCCCTGTGTGTAGTGGCGCGCGCGGTTTTCATAGAGATTGTTCTACGGATATAATGTCGCAGAATCGCGTCGCGCGACAAGTCGCGTGGCGATTCTGGCGCGACATCGCCACGCCATACCTTTCACACTAGCGCGACAGGCAGCTGGCGTCGCGGCGTTGTCGCGTCGCGGCCGCTACAGTCGCGTAGCGGGCGCGACGCGACAACGCCGCGACAAGACAAGATAGTATAAATAGCGGTCCAATCCAAACTGGCCTCAGTAGCAGGCGTTCTTCGTCAGTGGATGAAGGCAGGTCTGTGCGTGTTTGCCGAGTGAGGTTAGGTTCGATTTCCCGGTCGGCCGACATAACCCAACCTAACTTATGTACCTAGACTTGACCACACGAGCGGGAACGGCGAAACTGACGAATTCGGACGCGCTAAGTGACTTATGTAGATATTTGCGGTGGTGTGTGTGTAATTAAGTTTTAATTTATGCGACTTTGTTCTATACTATGCATAGATTGAAGTAATGAAGTAGATTAATTTACCTACCTATGTGTGTGTTCAAGTGTTGTGTGCCTATCTTATTATTTTTGTGATCTAATATTGGAAATATATTTTTATGTTAAACATTACATCCGTTAGTTTTATTCATTCTAATATATATTTACTACTTTTTGTATTAGATTCCAGTGGGTCTCATTGACTATTGCGTTTTCAAATTTGACATAAGCAAGTTTTACCAATTACACTATTTCAGTGTATGCTCAGAAGCATTCTAAACCCTCTTGCAAAAGTTGAGTTTACTCGGTTTTATTCCAAAGTAAATTAAATCATAAGCAAAATAAGTCTTCGCAATGTGAGTCTTATCCCATTGTGATAAGGTATAAATTAGGATGTATGACGAAATTAACTAATAAATGAATAATTTCTCAATTTCAATAAATAAGTCCTCGCAAAAGTCAATTATCCTAAATTATACCTTGCAATAAGATAAGAGATTACCTTAACAATAAGATAAGAGTTACATTGCAATGACTTACTCATGGTTTTTGGCGGCGCGCGGCATGCTCAAAGGAGTAGGTACCTATTTGAATCTGCCGCAAGCCAGCTGCTCTACTGCGCCGCACGACGCACTTGCCACGGCTACAGTACTTACCTAGTATTATTCGCGGATTTTGACTCAAAACACGAATGTCTTATAATTTTATTTCATTTTTAACCGACTTCAAAAAAGGAGGAGGTTTCTCAATTCGACCGTATATATATATTTTTATGTGTTTTTGTACGGATAGCCTATACAATGCGAGATCAGCTTATACTGGAAAGTTATAGCATGATGTGTAGCCAGCCGTGCGCACTATTTTACCTACTGCTACAAAATAGTAGTCAAGTGCGAGCCAACTTTGCGCTGAGGGTTCCGCCCATTGGTTTAGTAGTAAGTTTGTGTTTTATAGTTTTCGCCGTGTATGTAGGTATGTAATGTGACAGTCGTTTGCGTATGTAATTATGTTTTAGTAGGACTATGCAAGTACCTACATATACATAAATACCTATAATTATGTTAGAAATTTTGCAAACCGATTCTAAACCACTGCATAAATTCAACTGCTACAAAAAACTAGTCAAGTGCGAGTCACCATTGCGCTGAGGATTCTGTAGGTACTTTGGCTTGGTAGTAAGTTTACACTGCCATTTTACAATCGTATAATATAGTTTTCGCCTTGTATTACTACTTTCTTACTTATTATGCAACTACATACCTATATAAAAATGAATCGCCGAAAGGTATGCACACGCATAACTTCCGAAGGACTGGACCAAATTGGATAGTTATTTTTTTGTCGTGTTAGTGATTCTCAGGACAAGGTTTGTATAAATATAAGATAGGTAGGGTAAGTAGGCAGATAGGTACGTACATAGGTAGGTAGGTAGGTACGTAGGTAGATAGGTAGGATAGGGTAGGGTAGGTAGATAGGTAGCTAGGGTAGGGTGGGTAGGTAGGTAGGTAGGTATTGTATATACCATAAGTTTTTGGAAAGTAATTAAACATCGCCAAAATTATACAACATTTATTTTAATTCACTTAAATCTCTAATTAGCATATTATTTCGAACATGTCTGGGATCGCATAGCTCAGGCAACATGCATGTTATATAAAAATGTTCTAATTTTGGTTCCATTTCTTCCCAATAATGGTCATGTCTCTCTATAATTTCAACTTTGATGTCTTTGTCGCTTCCAGACCATACTCCGAAAATACATTTTTGCCTACCGGTGATATGTAATTGTCCCTGCACCTGTATAAACTAAGGATGTTTTTTATTTATAACAAGTCCGTTTTTAGTTTTCTTCCAAAACTTCACTTTTTTCTTATCTATAGCTTCGTCCAAAGAGGTTTTAAATGCTGTAATTGGACACTTGATTTCAATGATTGTGTCTTCTCCCACTATTCCGTCTGGAGTTGCACCTAGAAAAGGCAACTTCTTATCTATGAAAAGACCACAAGGCCTTTTCTCCTGTTTTTTCTGATACAAAGTGAACGTTTGCTCAATTTATATTCGAATGCCTTATTATGATTGCATATTTCTTGAAGTCTTCTATAAAAATATTCAGTGTCAATTATTCTTCCTCCTTCTATACAAAAACAGCTTTTCCCTTCTACAGGATTATTAAAACTCACTTCGTACCTGAAATGACCAGAATAAAAATATTTGATGAATTCTTGTAAAACTGCATACATACTTCATACAACCTTCTTATATAGAAATCTAGCAATTACCAATTACTATCATCATCTGATGTTTCGTACTGCGGAGGGTTGTGTGAATATCTGAAAAAAAGGTAGTTTTGGTATATGAAGTAAGAAATTATAATCCTAACTTCCTAACTAATATTATAAATGCGAAAGTGAGTTTGTTTGTTTGTTACGCTTTCACGCTAAAACGGCTGAACGGATTTGGATGAAATTTGCACAGTGGTAAACCTTGACCTGGAAAAGGACATAGGCTACTTTTCATCCTGGATCGCAGACGAAGTCGCTGGCAACAGTAGTAGTAAACTAATTACTAATAAAATCAATAGTATTATTAATAAAAACAAGCATAACTTTGACAACATGAATAAATAATACGGAACCCTAAAAAGTCTAACATTATGAAGTTTTATCGTGAACTCGCCAATTTCGTGATAGTACCGTTACGCATTAGTATAAAGCGAAATTAGCACGAAATTAGCTGTTCTCCCATGGCACTACTGCCATGGGGGAACAGCTAATTTCGTGATGATCAAACACGTATGATACTTACAAATGTTGTATTATAATTATGAAGATTTAATTTGTCCGAATTTATTTCTACATCTTTTGAATGTATTTGGGTCCTGTAACAATCACACGTGGCAAGTTAATAATACCTACCTAGACCTTACATATTTTTATTTATCATTTGGATATGGAACCCTAAAAATATATAAAAAAGAAGAAATCGTCCATAAACGCAGACTTGCCGCATGAATAACAATAAATAACTTACCTACGTTTATTATGGAAATACAAATTTGGTGCAGGTACGCGTGGCTACATATCAAGCTATACTTTTCCAGTCGCTCACCTGTCATTGTACGGAATGCCTATACAATGTGAGATCAGCTTATACTGAAAAATATAGCTTGATATTATGTAGCCGTGTGTAAATAACAGATCAGTTACATGGTTTAGGTAGGTAGAAGATACTCACAAATTTACTGGAATATTCTCTTTATCACCATCGTCTTCTGGGGGGTAAGCATCACCTCTTACAGCAGTATTATTATAATATAATATTACTTCACAGTGGGAAAGTGATGGAGCTATACAGGACTTATAGCTCCATCTTTTTCTCACGCTGAAGTAATATTGAAATAATACTGCTATTATGAGGAGATGGTTACCCCCCAGTACTGTGTAATCGACGTCTTCTGGAAGAACCAATATAATGATTTAGCTAAACTAGGGACCAAGGTACGTTAGTAGGTTCATAACTTTTGTCACCTACCTACATAAGGCATATGTAGGTAGCACTACAGTCGGATAAGTAAATTACAGTTTTGTGTCTTGTAGTTAATATGTATAGGTAGGTACTTATCTACTAGCTGGCTGCTACACTACAAATCACGGGTTCGATTCCCGCACGGAACAAATATTTTTATGACCTACAGACAGTTGTGCTGGGTCTGGCCGTTTGTGAATGTGAAGATGTGTGTTTGTAATCGCATCGTCTCCGATTCAGGAGTAAAACATTATTAAAAAAAAACAATTACGTACTACATAGATAAGTACCTATTTTTTGTATATTGTAAAAACAAACCTTTAGTTAACTTTTTATCTTTTATAAAAGTTGCCTGGATTTCTCTTGAATCGTGGACGGTGCGTTTACAAACACAAATCTTCATAATATGAAGATTTGTGTTTAAGCCGAAACATCTGCGACTCCTAACGCAGCAGCGAATCGCTTAGCCACTGCACCAAAACGTGTCGTATGCCATCTACTCGTACCTACATGTTTGTAATCACTAATACTGTAAGTAGATAGGTCGGTAGATACTTACTTCAATACGTTTATCATATGTTTGCCTGTTTCTTTAGGTAAATTCCCAAAGTAGTACTTACTAGTTTACCCTCATATTTTATCTTTTCTTCTCCATCATCAGACCCTGATCACTATCTAGCTATAACCTATTTATTGAGACCAGTACAATGAGCCCAAACACGATACCTGCGCTGTAAGTTTGTGAGTGAGGTAAATATCAACTAGAAAAGAGCTGATAATCTTCAAATGACTGAACTGATTTTCTTGAATCATAGCTAAGAACACTCTCGATTATGTCGCCTTTCAAACAAAAAAAAACAAAATCAAAATCGGTCCATGCATTCGGGAGCTACGATGCCACAGACACACACACACACACACACACACAGACAGACACACAGACAGACAGACACGTCAAACTTATAACACCCCGTCGTTTTTGCGTAGGGGGTTAAAAATAAGAAAATCAACAAAAATAATAATTACTGAAAATTTATTTCAAACTCGAAAATCGATAAATGGTACATAAGTTAGGTTGGGTTATGTCGACCGACCGGGAAATCGAACCTAACCTCGCTCGGCAAACACGCACAGACCTGCCTTCATCCACTGACGAAGAACGCCTACTACTGAGGCCAGCTTTTTTTTTTTTTTTTTTTTTGGTGTGGCATCTCGTAGTTGACCTTGAGAGGTCGTGACTACTTAACCGGACTTTCCTGTGGCTGCCTTAAGCGAACTCAAAGCCTCCAGCCAGGGGCGAATTTCTTATATTACTAAGCGACTGCACGCTAAGGGCACCCCCTGTGGGGTACGGACCTCGGCTTAGGGCGTCGCTGGGGGGAGGACAGCAAGATGGGACAGGCTGGATCTGGTTAATATTATTATTATTAATCGGGGAATTTAAAGCTACAGGCTCAGCTGCGGCGCGGGCTGGCACTTCTTCGAGCAAGGGTCGGGGGGGACAATTACGTCGGGGTTTACGCGAGGGACCTCGGCGGCGAGGTCGGAACGTAGGTCGTCGGTGTGTTTTGTGCACTGTACTCGTTGCCCTATTGCTTTCCTGGAGGAGGGTAATGGGGTCATCGGGGTCGGAGAGGGTAAAGAGGCCAGCTTGGATTGCACCGGTATTTATACTATCTTGTCTTGTCGCGTCGCGCCCGCTACGCGACTGTAGCGGCCGCGACGCGACAACGCCGCGACAAACGCGTAGCTAGCGCGACGCCATATAATAGGCATAATTTCTGTGTCGCGGCGCGACAGGTCGCCCCTGTGTGTAGTGGCGCGCGCGTTTTCATAGAGATTGTTCTACGGATATAATGTCGCAGAATCGCGTCGCGCGACACAAAGACACCGCGTGTAGCGCTACAAGCGGTGCCTTTGTGTCGCGACGCGTCGCGCGACAAGTCGCTCCAGTATGTAGGAGCCTTAAAGGCTTCTACATACTGGCGCGACTTGTCGCGCGACGCGTCGCGTGGCGATTCTGGCGCGACATCGCCACGCCATACCTTTCACACTAGCGCGACAGGCAGCTGGCGTCGCGGCGTTGTCGCGTCGCGGCCGCTACAGTCGCGTAGCGGGCGCTACGCGACAACGTCGCGACAAGACAAGATAGTATAAATAGCGGTCCATTCCAAACTGGCCTCAGTAGTAGGCGTTCTTAGTCAGTGGATGAAGGCAGGTCTGTGCGTGTTTGCCGAGTGAGGTTAGGTTCGATTTCCCGGTCGGTCGACATAACCCAACAAATCTTGCGGTGCGTTTACAAACACAACTCTTCATATTATGAAGATTTGTGTTTGTAAACGCACCGTCCACGATTCAAGAGAAATCCAGGCAACTTTTATAAAAGATAAAAAGTTACCTAAAGGTTTGTTTTTACAATATACAAAAAATAGGTACTTATCTATGTAGTACGTAATTGTTTTTTTTTTAAATAATGTTTACCCACTCCTGAATCGGAGACGATGCGATTACAAACACACATCTTCACATTCACAAACGGCCAGACCCAGCACAACTATCTGTAGGTCATAAAAATATTTGTTCCGTGCGGGAATCGAACCCGTGAATCGTAGTGTAGCAGCCAAGCGTTTAGAAAGTAAGTAATAAAAAAATATAAGTAGTTAGGTATGTTCGGTAAGTACCTACCTGTACATATAACTACAAGATACAAAACTGTAATTTACTTATCCGACTGTAGTGCTACTTATATAGGCTCATAACTTTTATGTAGGTGACATAAAAGTTATGAACCCACTGACGTACCTTGGTACCTAGTTTAGCTAAATCATTATAATGTGTCTTCCAGAAGACGTCGATTACACAGTACTGGGGGGTAACCATCACCTCATAAAGCAGTATTATTTCAATATTACTTCAGCGTGAGAAAAGGATGGAGCTATAAGTCCCGTATAGCTCCATCACTTTCACACTGTGAAGTAACATTATATTATAATAATACTGCTATAAGAGGTGATGATTACCCCCCAGAAGACGATGGTGATAAAGAGAATATTCCGGTAAATTCGTGAGTATCTTCTACCTACCTAAACATGTAACTGATCTGTTATTTACACACGGCTACATAATTATCAAGCTATATTTTTCAGTATAAGCTGATCTCACATAGCTTGATATGTAGCCACGCGTACCTGCACCAAATTTGTATTTCCATAATAAACGTAGGTAAGTTATTTATTGTTATTCATGCGGCAAGTCTGCGTTTATGGACGATTTCGTCTTTTTTATATATTTTTAGGGTTCCATATCCAAATGATAAATAAAAATATGTAAGGTCTAGGTAGGTATTATTAACTTGCCACGTGTGATTGTTACAATACCCAAATACATTCAAAAGATGTAGAAATAAATTCGGACAAATTAAATCTTCATAATTAAAATACAACATTTGTAAGTATCATACGTGTTTGATCATCACGAAATTAGCTGTTCCCCCATGCCACTACCGCTTTATACTAATGCGTAACGGTACTATCACGAAATTGGCGAGTTCACGATAAAACTTTTCATAATGTTAGACTTTTTAGGGTTCCGTATTATTTATTAATGTTGTCAAAGTTATGCTTGTTTTTATTAATAATACTATTGATTTTATTAGTAATTAGTTTACTACTACTGTTGCCAGCGACTTCGTCTGCGATCCAGGATGAAAAGTAGCCTATATCCTTTTCCAGGTCAAGGTCTACCCCTGTGCAAATTTCATCCAAATCTGTTCAGCCGTTTTAGCGTGAAAGCGTAACAAACAAACAAACTCACTTTCGCATTTATAATATTAGTTAGGAAGTTAGGATTATAATTTCTTACTTCATATACCAAAACTACCTTTTTTTCAGATATTCACACAACCCTCCGCAGTACGAAACATCAGATGATGATAGTAATTGGTAATTGCTAGATTTCTATATAAGAAGGTTGTATGAAGTATGCAGTGTTACAAGAATTCATCAAATATTTTTATTCTGGTCATTTCAGATACGAAGTGAGTTTTAATAATCCTGTAGAAGGGAAAAGCTGTTTTTGTACAGATGTACGAAGAATAATTGACACTGAATATTTTTATAGAAGACTTAAAGAAATATGCAATCATAATAAGGCATTCGGATATACATTGAGCAATGTTCACTTTGTAACAGAAAAAACAGGAGAAAAGGCCTTGTGGTCTTTTCATAGATAAGAAGTTGCCTTTTCTAGGTGCAACTCTAGACGGAATAGTGGGAGAAGACACAATCATTGAAATCAAGTGTCCATTTACAGCATTTAAAACCTCTTTGGACGAAGCTATAGATAAGAAAAAAGTGAAGTTTTGGAAGAAAACTAAAAACGGACTTGTCATAAATAAAAAACATCCTTAGTATATACAGGTTCAGGGACAATTACATATCACCGGTAGGAAAAATGTATTTTCGGAGTATGGTCTGGATGCGACAAAGACATCAAAGTTGAAATTATAGAGAGACATGACCATTATTGGGAAGAAATGGAACCAAAATTAGAATATTTTTATATAACATGCATGTTGCCTGAGCTATGCGATCCACATGTTCGAAATAATATGCTAATTAGAGATTTAAGTGAATTAAAATAAATGTTGTATAATTTTGACGATGTTTAATTACTTTCCATAAACTTATGGTATATACCATACTTACCTACCTACCTACCCTACCCTACCCTAGCTACCTACCTACCCTATCCTACTTATCTACCTACGTACCTACCTACCTATGTATGTACCTACCTGCCTACCTACCCTACCTATCTTATATTTATACAAACCTTGTCCTGAGAATCACAAACACGACAAAAAAATAACTATCCAATTTGGTTCAGTCCTTCGGAAGTTATGCGTGTGCATACCTTTCGGCGATTCATTTTTATATAGGTATGTAGTTGCATAATAAGTAAGAAAGTAGTAATACAAGGCGAAAACTATATTATACGATTGTAAAATGGCAAAGTGTAAACATACTACCAAGCCAAAGTACCTACAGAACCCTCAGCGCAATGGTGACTCGCACTTGACTAGTTTTTTGTAGCAGTAGAATTTATGCAGTGGTTTAGAATCGGTTTGCAAAATTTCTAACAAAATTATAGGTATTTATGTATATGTAGGTACTTGCATAGTCCTACTAAAACATAATTACATACGCAAACGACTGTCACATTACATACCTTCATACGACGGCGAAAACTATAAAACACAAACTTACTACTAAACCAATGGGCGGAACCCTCAGCGCAAAGTTGGCTCGCACTTGACTACTATTTTGTAGCAGTAGGTAAAATAGTGCGCACGGCTGGCTGTAGCTGATGTGTACATCAAGCTATAACTTTCCAGTATAAGCTGATCTCGCATTGTATAGGCTATCCGTACAAAAACACATAAAAATATATATATACGGTCGAATTGAGAAACTTCCTCCTTTTTTGAAGTCGGTTAAAAATGAAATAAAATTAAATAATAAATAAAAAAGACATTCGTGTTTTGAGTCCAAATCCGCGAATAATACTAGGTAAGTACTATAGCCGTGGCAAGTGCGACGCGCGGCGCAGTAGAGCGGCTGGCTTGCGGCAGATTCAAAAAGGTACCTACTCCTTTGAGCAAGCCGCGCGCCGCCAAAAACCATGAGTAAGTCATTGCAATGTAACTCTTATCTTATTGTAATAAGGTATAATTTAGGATAATTGACTTTTGCGAGGACTTAAATATTGAAATGGAGAAATTATTCATTTATTAGTTAATTTCGTCATACATCCTAATTTATACCTTATCACAAAGGGATAAGACTCACATTACGAATTGTAAGTCTTCGTAATGTGAGTCTTATCTTATTGTAATAAGGTATAATTTAGGATAATTGACTTTTGCGAGGACTTAAATATTGAAATGGAGAAATTATTCATTTATTAGTTAATTTCGTCATACATCCTAATTTATACCTTATCACAAAGGGATAAGACTCACATTACGAAGACTTACAATTTTGCTTATGATTTAATTTACTTTGGAATAAAACCGAGTAAACTCAACTTTTGCAAGAGGGTTTAGAATGCTTCTGAGCATACACTGAAATAGTTTAATTGGTGAAACTTGCTCATGTCAAATTTGAAAACGCAATAGTCAATGAGACCCACTGGAATCTAATACAAAAAGTAGTAAATATATATTAGAATGAATAAAACTAACGGATGTAATGTTTAACATAAAAATATATTTCCAATATTAGAAATCACAAAAATAATAAGATAGGCACACAACACTTGTCATAGGTAAATTAAACTACTTCATTATGCATAAAACAAAGTCGCTTTTCTTGTCTCTCTATGTGACCGCTTAGATTACATTACATCTACATCTACCTAAGTCACTTAGTGCGTCCGAATTCGTCAGTTTCGCCGTTCGCGTTCGTGTGGTCAAGTCTAGGTACAAAAGTTAGGTTAGGTTATGTTGACCGACTGGGAAATCGAACCTAACCTCACTCGGCAAACACGCACAGACCTGCCTTCATCCACTGACGAAGAACGCCTACTACTGAGGCCAGCTTGGATTGCACCGGTATTTATACTATCTTGTCTTGTCGCGTCGCGCCCGCTACGCGACTGTAGCGGCCGCGACGCGACAACGCCGCGACAAACGCGTAGCTAGCGCGACGCCATATAATAGGCATAATTTCTGTGTCGCGGCGCGACAGGTCGCCCCTGTGTGTAGTGGCGCGCGCGTTTTCATAGAGATTGTTCTACGGATATAATGTCGCAGAATCGCGTCGCGCGACAAGTCGCGCCAGTGTGTAGAAGCCTTCAAGGCTTCTACATACTGGCGCGACTTGTCGCGCGACGCGTCGCGTGGCGATTCTGGCGCGACATCGCCACGCCATACCTTTCACACTAGCGCGACAGGCAGCTGGCGTCGCGGCGTTGTCGCGTCGCGGCCACTACAGTCGCGTAGCGGGCGCGACGCGACAACGCCGCGACAAGACAAGATAGTATAAATAGCGGTCCAATCCAAACTGGCCTCAGTAGCAGGCGTTCTTCGTCAGTGGATGAACGCAGGTCTGTGCGTGTTTGCCGAGTGAGGTTAGGTTCGATTTCCAGGTCGGTCGACATAACCCAACCTAACTTATGTACCTAGACTTGACCACACGAGCGCGAATGGCAAAACTGACGAATTCGGACGCGCTTGGAAATATATTTTTATGTTAAACATTACATCCGTTAGTTTTATTCATTCTAATATATATTTACTACTTTTTGTATTAGATTCCAGTGGGTCTCATTGACTATTGCGTTTTCAAATTTGACATGAGCAAGTTTCACCAATAAAACTATTTCAGTGTATGCTCAGAAGCATTCTAAACCCTCTTGCAAAAGTTGAGTTTACTCGGTTTTATTCCAAAGTAAATTAAATCATAAGCAAAATTGTAAGTCTTCGTAATGTGAGTCTTATCCCATTGTGATAAGGTATAAATTAGGATGTATGACGAAATTAACTAATAAGTAATAAATGAATAATTTCTCTATTTCAATATAAGTCCTCGCAAAAGTCAATTATCCTAAATTATACCTTATTACAATAAGATAAGCATTGCAATGATTTACTCATGGTTTTTGGCGGCGCGCGGCATGCTCAAAGGCGTAGGTACCTTTTTGAAGCTGCCGCAAGCCAGCCGCTCTACATAAGTTAGGTTGGGTTATGTCGGCCGACCGGGAAATCGAACCTAACCTCACTCGGCAAACACGCACAGACCTGCCTTCATCCACTGACGAAGAACGCCTACTACTGAGGCCAGCTTGGATTGCACCGGTATTTATACTATCTAGTCTTGTCGCGTCGCGCCCGCTACGCGACTGTAGCGGCCGCGACGCGACAACGCCGCGACAAACGCGTAGCTAGCGCGACGGCATATAATAGGCATAATTTCTGTGTCGCGGTGCGACAGGTCGCCCCTGTGTGTAGTGGCGCGCGCGGTTTTCATAGAGATTGTTCTACGGATATAATGTCGCAGAATCGCGTCGCGCGACAAGTCGCGTGGCGATTCTGGCGCGACATCGCCACGCCATACCTTTCACACTAGCGCGACAGGCAGCTGGCGTCGCGGCGTTGTCGCGTCGCGGCCGCCACAGTCGCGTAGCGGGCGCGACGCGACAACGCCGCGACAAGACAAGATAGTATAAATAGCGGTCCAATCCAAACTGGCCTCACATTCCGCGCTCGACACCCGCCGTGAACGGACGTGCTGCCGCTCCCGCTCGCTGCACTCGATCACTGCGCTCTCGAATTCCGGATCTCGTTACGCTGCCGTAACTCCCAGTAGTCGCCGACTACTACCGATCCACGGTCGATTAATTTTATTAATCGGCCGTATTGATCTCAAAAAGTGCCTTTTTCAAGGCAGGTATTTCTCTAACAGAAAAAGTGTCAGAGTAGCTCATAGGCCCCCTCTGGGCTAAATCCACTGTTTCGTGGTCCTCGGTGGATACCTGACGGTGCCAACGAAACCGAGTGGGGTGTTGTTGTCCCAATACACCCGCCGAACCCCTTCAGGGCTAGGCAGTTAATTGGAAGGGTCCCAGAGCTAACCGGCCTTGGGGGATCTCCTAGTCGGCTCTGGTGCACTGATTTCCTTTTCAGCTACTCACCTAGCGTCTCTAGGGTGTGTCTACACCCTTCGCGCTAGACTGGTTCAGGGCCCCTTTGCACATTAAGACTGGCAAAGGGTTACAAGCTTAGGGCTCACAATTAGGTACTCACCTCCCTGTCTGCACCCGACAGGGAGGGCGACTCATCCCCGGGCCTATCCACCCGGGGAGTTAGGTTTAGGGCCGTTAGGTCTATGTTAGGAGGAATTTAGATTCCAAGATTTCGCCCCCGTAATTCCCCTCTCCCCCGCCATGAAGGACGCCCTAATAGCGGCGTTCTTCAAAGAGGTCCTCCTCAAGGACCCAGACTTCCTCGCCAGATATGGCGCTAGGTTTGCGGCTCTTAGCCAGCCGCTATCAACCGACTCCATCGCTGATTTCAGCGATGCGCTGACCCCCGCATTGACCGCGACCGCGACCATGATCCCTCCTAGCCCCTCAGTGTCCATGGACATCGAGGAGCCCTTGTCGCAAGACAAGAGGTGCCCGACCCCTTTCTCCTACTCTGATGTAGAGTCAGTCGACTCTTCTTCTGCCCACTCTACTCCCTCTTCCGAGGACGACGGCTTCGTGGCCGTCTCCGGAAAGGGGAAAAAGAGGAAACAGAGGAAGGCGACGTCCTCGCAGGCGACTAAAATAGCCGCCACGGAGGTTCTCTCTGCCCCCACTCCCCCTGTATCTGTGGCGCCCTCCGCTGCTATCCCCACCCCGACCGCTTCGTCCGCTAAGGACACTCCGGCCACTCCGGCCCCTAAAAAGACCCCCCCTCCCCCTCCTGTAATCTTGCAGGACAAAACAAGATGGTTAGACGTATCCAAATGGTGCGTCGAACAAAAAATCGGCTTCTCTAAAGCCACCGCGACCCAACAGGGAATTAAGATTACAGTCCCTACGTCCCGCGATTACAGGGACCTAACCAGAGTCCTCCGGGCGAGAGGTGTGTCATACCACACCTACTCGCTCCCCGAGGAACGACAGATCCGCGTGGTGATCCGTAGGATCCCGAAAGAAATCCCCACAGCCGACATCAAGGCCGACCTTGAATCTCAAGGCGTCCCCGTGGACGAGGTGCACCGCATGCACCGCGCCAGGGGGGGCTCGGCTTACGACATGATCCTTGTCGTATGCCCCCCGTTCGAAGGGCATCACCCTATCCACAAAGTTTCCTCTATTTGCCATCTCACGGGCCTCGTCATCGAGAAGCCCCGGAAGAGCGGCGTCGTCGGGCAATGTCACCGTTGCCAGTTATACGGGCATGCGCAGAAGAACTGCCATGCGACTCCCAGGTGCGTCAAGTGCCTGGGGGAGCATGGCACTTCGGACTGCCCCCGCCCTAAAGACCGGTCTCAGTGCACCGAGCCGCCCAGCTGCGTACTGTGCGGTGAGGCTGGACACCCGGCAAACTACCGGGGCTGTCGCATGGCCCCCAAGACGTCCTCATCCAAACTGGTGAAGCGTGCAGACGCCCGCCAGCAGAGAGAGTGCCCATCATATGGGTTCTTCCCCCCCCAATCTCAGACATTCCCTCAACTCCCCCTGAGGTTAAGCCCGCAAAGGCCTAGCCCATGGAATGCGATGAACCATCAGCAGGCGTTCCCTGCTATGGTTCAGCCCAGACCCACCCCGCCTCCCATCAGACCGCTGATGGACCCCCGCATCCGCGTCTCCGCGCCTATCCAACCCGCGAAACCCGCCCCCGCTCCCATGGCCGCTGCCGCAACCGCTGCGCCACGGCCCGTCGCCGCTTCAACCACCCCGGTGGTCGGCCCGTCCATCCCAATTGATCCATTCAGTGTGATCTCTGGGACTTTTTCGTTATTTTTCACACCCCGCGCGCGCAAAATGGCCAACGAGCTCGTTGCCGCCCGTAATTCCTGCGATCTCGCTCAGATACAGCGTATCTTCCACGCGTATCCAGAGATTACGCAAGCCCTGGAGAACTTCGCGAAACCCAAATAATGGATTTACATCCAAAAGCACGTACCAAACCCCGATCCCTAAAGTTAGGTTTCTTCAATGCCAATGGCATGATTAACCAGCGAGATGAAATCGCTGCTTTCCTCCGCGACCACCAAATTGACATTCTCCTATTACAGGAAACATTCTTAAAGCCCAGCCGTCGAAACCCGTCAATTGCCAACTATCGCATAGTTCGCAATGACAGGACTAGATGTCACAGGGGCGGCACCCTAATTTATTTCAGATCAACCCTCCACTGCATCCCAATGGACCCGCCCCCTCTCTCGCGTTTAGAAGTGTCCATATGCAAGCTAGGCATGACTGGCCATCAACCGATCACCATTGTATCGGCCTATGTTCCCCCCTGTTCCTCATCGGAGTTAGCCCTTCCCCCCCTCTCTGACGACCTTTCCATCCTACTTGGCCTGAGTGACTCCGTTATCATAGCGGGCGATCTCAACGCCAAACATCATGCTTGGAACAGCACCAGGATCTCCACCAGAGGCAGACACCTGTTTGACCTATGTCCCATCCTCAACTTCGACATCATCGCCCCGATGACTCCCACTCACTTTCCCCACGACCCTAACCAAACCCCCGACGTACTTGACATAGCGCTTCTGAAGAGTATCAACCTACGGTTGGACTCTATAGAGGCGCTTGACGAACTCTCCTCCGACCACCGTCCAGTTGTTGTAAAGCTGGCACCACGCCTAGGTCTCCATGACCCTGATAGACCCCCTCTCACCAAGTTAGTTACAGACTGGAGGAAAGTAAGCGACTGCCTGAAATCCACCACGTTAGGTCCCCGACTAGACTCCATTCCCGACCACTTCGACTCTATCGCTGACACGACAGCCGCGATTGACTCATTCACAGTGCACGTACAATCAGTCCTGAACGACTGTTCAAGGGAGGTTCCGGCGATGGACGACCATCGCTGGAAGCTCCCGGACGATGTACGCGAACTGTTGAATGAGAAGAACGCGGCTGTCCGTGCGTACAGTAACTTTCCCAACCACGCGAACAAAGCCCATATGCGCTATTTACAGAGATCTGTAAAGACACGCCTATCGGAGCTGCGTGACGCTGGATGGGACAAGATGCTGAGCGAGCTAGAGCCCACTCACCGAGCGTTCTGGGACCTTCAGAGGAAACTCAAATCCGACGAAGTCGTCTCAATGCCCCCCCTGGTGCGCCCCGACAAGACCATCGCTTTCGATGACGTCGACAAGGCAGAATGCCTAGCCGATAGTCTTGAGGCTCAATGCTCGCCTAGCTCTCAACCAGTAGACCAAGCTCACCTGTCCCAGGTCGACGCGGAAGTCGAACGTAGAGCCTCCCTCCCGCCCGTTGAAGACCCTGACTATCCTCTGCCTCCCGTCACTCCAGACGAAGTGCATGATATCATCAAGGGTCTAAAACCTCGCAAAGCCCCCGGCTCAGACGGAATCACCAATAGGGTGCTCCAACTGTTCCCCGCTCACCTCATAATGCTCATGGCCACCATCTTCAATGGAGCCCTGAGCAATAACATCTTCCCACAAGAGTGGAAGAAGGCCACCGTCATCGGCATACCGAAGCCCGGTAAGCCGAAAACGGAGCCCACCAGCTACCGGCCCATCAGTCTGCTCAATGTCTTCGGCAAAATCTATGAGAGGCTTATCTTAAAGCGCCTCAGAGATTTTGCGGAAACAAAGGGCCTCATCCCCGACCAGCAGTTCGGCTTTAGAGCCCAACATTCTTGCGTCCAACAGGTCCACCGCATCGTTGAACACATAAGCTACGGCTTTCAACGTGGTCTTACGACCGGTGCTGTATTCTTCGATATAGCGAAAGCGTTCGACAAGGTCTGGCACAACGGCTTATTATATAAGCTCTACAAACTCGGTGTGCCCGATCGTCTCGTGCTCATCTTACGAGACTTCTTGTCGAACCGCACCTTCCGCTATCGCATCGAAGGAGCGCTATCCTCCCCTCACCCTATCCGTGCAGGCGTCCCTCAGGGCTCTGTACTATCCCCTCTCATTTTCACTCTCTTCACCAGCGACATCCCGAAAAGTAGAAAGGCGCAGTTGGCTCTGTTCGCAGACGACACGGCCATCTACTACACCGGGTTAGTCCACGACCACATATCTCGCACTCTCCAGACCGAGGTCAACAAGCTTGGCGCTTGGTTTAGAAAGTGGAGAATCGAGGTCAATCCCGACAAAAGTCAGGCTGTTCTCTTCACCAAACAGCGTAAAAACCTCATCGCCCCCCGACCGCTCACCATGTTCGGCAAGCCTATCCCTTGGGAGAAGCGAGCCAAATACCTAGGCGTGACCCTTGACCACCATCTCTCGTTCTCAGAGCACATCAAGCAGGTGCGTTCGCGTGCCGCTTTCGCTCTCGGTAGACTTCACTCCGTCCTAAATGCGCGCAGCAAATTGTCCCTTAAGGGCAAATTGCGTATTTACACAGCGTGCATCCGTCCCATCATGACTTATGCCTGTGCAGTCTTCGCACACGCTAAACCCCACCACATCCACAGGATGCAGTCCCTCCAAAACCGTTTCCTCCGAAAGGCAACGGGAGCCCCCTGGTTCGTTCGAAACGAGATCCTCCATCTCGATCTTAGAATCCCCACCATCAAGCAGTTCATGAAGCGCATCACGAAGCGCTTCTTCGACTCCGCCACCACCCACCGCAACCCTCTGGTTGTGCAGGCCGCCAGTTATAGGCCCTCCACCATTAGTTCTATTCGCCGTCCAAGGCATACCCTCTCCGACCCCGATGACCCCATTACCCTCCTCCAGGAAAGCAATAGGGCAACGAGTACAGTGCACAAAACACACCGACGACCTACGTTCCGACCTCGCCGCCGAGGTCCCTCGCGTAAACCCCGACGTAATTGTCCCCCCCGACCCTTGCTCGAAGAAGTGCCAGCCCGCGCCGCAGCTGAGCCTGTAGCTTTAAATTCCCCGATTAATAATAATAATATTAACCAGATCCAGCCTGTCCCATCTTGCTGTCCTCCCCCCAGCGACGCCCTAAGCCGAGGTCCGTACCCCACAGGGGGTGCCCTTAGCGTGCAGTCGCTTAGTACTATAAGTAATTCGCCCCTGGCTGGAGGCTTTGAGTTCGCTTAAGGCAGCCACAGGAAAGTCCGGTTAAGTAGTCACGACCTCTCAAGGTCAACTACGAGATGCCATACACAAAAAAAAAAAAAAAAAAAAAAAAAAAAACTGGCCTCAGTAGCAGGCGTTCTTCGTCAGTGGATGAAGGCAGGTCTGTGCGTGTTTGCCGAGTGAGGTTAGGTTCGATTTCCCGGTCGGCCGACATAACCCAACCTAACTTATGTACCTAGACTTGACCACACGAGCGGGAACGGCGAAACTGACGAATTCGGACGCGCTAAGTGACTTATGTAGATATTTGCGGTGGTGTGTGTGTAATTAAGTTTTAATTTATGCGACTTTGTTCTATACTATGCATAGATTGAAGTAATGAAGTAGATTAATTTACCTACCTATGTGTGTGTTCAAGTGTTGTGTGCCTATCTTATTATTTTTGTGATCTAATATTGGAAATATATTTTTATGTTAAACATTACATCCGTTAGTTTTATTCATTCTAATATATATTTACTACTTTTTGTATTAGATTCCAGTGGGTCTCATTGACTATTGCGTTTTCAAATTTGACATAAGCAAGTTTTACCAATTACACTATTTCAGTGTATGCTCAGAAGCATTCTAAACCCTCTTGCAAAAGTTGAGTTTACTCGGTTTTATTCCAAAGTAAATTAAATCATAAGCAAAATAAGTCTTCGCAATGTGAGTCTTATCCCATTGTGATAAGGTATAAATTAGGATGTATGACGAAATTAACTAATAAATGAATAATTTCTCAATTTCAATAAATAAGTCCTCGCAAAAGTCAATTATCCTAAATTATACCTTGCAATAAGATAAGAGATTACCTTAACAATAAGATAAGAGTTACATTGCAATGACTTACTCATGGTTTTTGGCGGCGCGCGGCATGCTCAAAGGAGTAGGTACCTATTTGAATCTGCCGCAAGCCAGCTGCTCTACTGCGCCGCACGACGCACTTGCCACGGCTACAGTACTTACCTAGTATTATTCGCGGATTTTGACTCAAAACACGAATGTCTTATAATTTTATTTCATTTTTAACCGACTTCAAAAAAGGAGGAGGTTTCTCAATTCGACCGTATATATATATTTTTATGTGTTTTTGTACGGATAGCCTATACAATGCGAGATCAGCTTATACTGGAAAGTTATAGCATGATGTGTAGCCAGCCGTGCGCACTATTTTACCTACTGCTACAAAATAGTAGTCAAGTGCGAGCCAACTTTGCGCTGAGGGTTCCGCCCATTGGTTTAGTAGTAAGTTTGTGTTTTATAGTTTTCGCCGTGTATGTAGGTATGTAATGTGACAGTCGTTTGCGTATGTAATTATGTTTTAGTAGGACTATGCAAGTACCTACATATACATAAATACCTATAATTATGTTAGAAATTTTGCAAACCGATTCTAAACCACTGCATAAATTCAACTGCTACAAAAAACTAGTCAAGTGCGAGTCACCATTGCGCTGAGGATTCTGTAGGTACTTTGGCTTGGTAGTAAGTTTACACTGCCATTTTACAATCGTATAATATAGTTTTCGCCTTGTATTACTACTTTCTTACTTATTATGCAACTACATACCTATATAAAAATGAATCGCCGAAAGGTATGCACACGCATAACTTCCGAAGGACTGGACCAAATTGGATAGTTATTTTTTTGTCGTGTTAGTGATTCTCAGGACAAGGTTTGTATAAATATAAGATAGGTAGGGTAAGTAGGCAGATAGGTACGTACATAGGTAGGTAGGTAGGTACGTAGGTAGATAGGTAGGATAGGGTAGGGTAGGTAGATAGGTAGCTAGGGTAGGGTGGGTAGGTAGGTAGGTAGGTATTGTATATACCATAAGTTTTTGGAAAGTAATTAAACATCGCCAAAATTATACAACATTTATTTTAATTCACTTAAATCTCTAATTAGCATATTATTTCGAACATGTCTGGGATCGCATAGCTCAGGCAACATGCATGTTATATAAAAATGTTCTAATTTTGGTTCCATTTCTTCCCAATAATGGTCATGTCTCTCTATAATTTCAACTTTGATGTCTTTGTCGCTTCCAGACCATACTCCGAAAATACATTTTTGCCTACCGGTGATATGTAATTGTCCCTGCACCTGTATAAACTAAGGATGTTTTTTATTTATAACAAGTCCGTTTTTAGTTTTCTTCCAAAACTTCACTTTTTTCTTATCTATAGCTTCGTCCAAAGAGGTTTTAAATGCTGTAATTGGACACTTGATTTCAATGATTGTGTCTTCTCCCACTATTCCGTCTGGAGTTGCACCTAGAAAAGGCAACTTCTTATCTATGAAAAGACCACAAGGCCTTTTCTCCTGTTTTTTCTGATACAAAGTGAACGTTTGCTCAATTTATATTCGAATGCCTTATTATGATTGCATATTTCTTGAAGTCTTCTATAAAAATATTCAGTGTCAATTATTCTTCCTCCTTCTATACAAAAACAGCTTTTCCCTTCTACAGGATTATTAAAACTCACTTCGTACCTGAAATGACCAGAATAAAAATATTTGATGAATTCTTGTAAAACTGCATACATACTTCATACAACCTTCTTATATAGAAATCTAGCAATTACCAATTACTATCATCATCTGATGTTTCGTACTGCGGAGGGTTGTGTGAATATCTGAAAAAAAGGTAGTTTTGGTATATGAAGTAAGAAATTATAATCCTAACTTCCTAACTAATATTATAAATGCGAAAGTGAGTTTGTTTGTTTGTTACGCTTTCACGCTAAAACGGCTGAACGGATTTGGATGAAATTTGCACAGTGGTAAACCTTGACCTGGAAAAGGACATAGGCTACTTTTCATCCTGGATCGCAGACGAAGTCGCTGGCAACAGTAGTAGTAAACTAATTACTAATAAAATCAATAGTATTATTAATAAAAACAAGCATAACTTTGACAACATGAATAAATAATACGGAACCCTAAAAAGTCTAACATTATGAAGTTTTATCGTGAACTCGCCAATTTCGTGATAGTACCGTTACGCATTAGTATAAAGCGAAATTAGCACGAAATTAGCTGTTCTCCCATGGCACTACTGCCATGGGGGAACAGCTAATTTCGTGATGATCAAACACGTATGATACTTACAAATGTTGTATTATAATTATGAAGATTTAATTTGTCCGAATTTATTTCTACATCTTTTGAATGTATTTGGGTCCTGTAACAATCACACGTGGCAAGTTAATAATACCTACCTAGACCTTACATATTTTTATTTATCATTTGGATATGGAACCCTAAAAATATATAAAAAAGAAGAAATCGTCCATAAACGCAGACTTGCCGCATGAATAACAATAAATAACTTACCTACGTTTATTATGGAAATACAAATTTGGTGCAGGTACGCGTGGCTACATATCAAGCTATACTTTTCCAGTCGCTCACCTGTCATTGTACGGAATGCCTATACAATGTGAGATCAGCTTATACTGAAAAATATAGCTTGATATTATGTAGCCGTGTGTAAATAACAGATCAGTTACATGGTTTAGGTAGGTAGAAGATACTCACAAATTTACTGGAATATTCTCTTTATCACCATCGTCTTCTGGGGGGTAAGCATCACCTCTTACAGCAGTATTATTATAATATAATATTACTTCACAGTGGGAAAGTGATGGAGCTATACAGGACTTATAGCTCCATCTTTTTCTCACGCTGAAGTAATATTGAAATAATACTGCTATTATGAGGAGATGGTTACCCCCCAGTACTGTGTAATCGACGTCTTCTGGAAGAACCAATATAATGATTTAGCTAAACTAGGGACCAAGGTACGTTAGTAGGTTCATAACTTTTGTCACCTACCTACATAAGGCATATGTAGGTAGCACTACAGTCGGATAAGTAAATTACAGTTTTGTGTCTTGTAGTTAATATGTATAGGTAGGTACTTATCTACTAGCTGGCTGCTACACTACAAATCACGGGTTCGATTCCCGCACGGAACAAATATTTTTATGACCTACAGACAGTTGTGCTGGGTCTGGCCGTTTGTGAATGTGAAGATGTGTGTTTGTAATCGCATCGTCTCCGATTCAGGAGTAAAACATTATTAAAAAAAAACAATTACGTACTACATAGATAAGTACCTATTTTTTGTATATTGTAAAAACAAACCTTTAGTTAACTTTTTATCTTTTATAAAAGTTGCCTGGATTTCTCTTGAATCGTGGACGGTGCGTTTACAAACACAAATCTTCATAATATGAAGATTTGTGTTTAAGCCGAAACATCTGCGACTCCTAACGCAGCAGCGAATCGCTTAGCCACTGCACCAAAACGTGTCGTATGCCATCTACTCGTACCTACATGTTTGTAATCACTAATACTGTAAGTAGATAGGTCGGTAGATACTTACTTCAATACGTTTATCATATGTTTGCCTGTTTCTTTAGGTAAATTCCCAAAGTAGTACTTACTAGTTTACCCTCATATTTTATCTTTTCTTCTCCATCATCAGACCCTGATCACTATCTAGCTATAACCTATTTATTGAGACCAGTACAATGAGCCCAAACACGATACCTGCGCTGTAAGTTTGTGAGTGAGGTAAATATCAACTAGAAAAGAGCTGATAATCTTCAAATGACTGAACTGATTTTCTTGAATCATAGCTAAGAACACTCTCGATTATGTCGCCTTTCAAACAAAAAAAAACAAAATCAAAATCGGTCCATGCATTCGGGAGCTACGATGCCACAGACACACACACACACACACACACACAGACAGACACACAGACAGACAGACACGTCAAACTTATAACACCCCGTCGTTTTTGCGTAGGGGGTTAAAAATAAGAAAATCAACAAAAATAATAATTACTGAAAATTTATTTCAAACTCGAAAATCGATAAATGGTACATAAGTTAGGTTGGGTTATGTCGACCGACCGGGAAATCGAACCTAACCTCGCTCGGCAAACACGCACAGACCTGCCTTCATCCACTGACGAAGAACGCCTACTACTGAGGCCAGCTTTTTTTTTTTTTTTTTTTTTGGTGTGGCATCTCGTAGTTGACCTTGAGAGGTCGTGACTACTTAACCGGACTTTCCTGTGGCTGCCTTAAGCGAACTCAAAGCCTCCAGCCAGGGGCGAATTTCTTATATTACTAAGCGACTGCACGCTAAGGGCACCCCCTGTGGGGTACGGACCTCGGCTTAGGGCGTCGCTGGGGGGAGGACAGCAAGATGGGACAGGCTGGATCTGGTTAATATTATTATTATTAATCGGGGAATTTAAAGCTACAGGCTCAGCTGCGGCGCGGGCTGGCACTTCTTCGAGCAAGGGTCGGGGGGGACAATTACGTCGGGGTTTACGCGAGGGACCTCGGCGGCGAGGTCGGAACGTAGGTCGTCGGTGTGTTTTGTGCACTGTACTCGTTGCCCTATTGCTTTCCTGGAGGAGGGTAATGGGGTCATCGGGGTCGGAGAGGGTAAAGAGGCCAGCTTGGATTGCACCGGTATTTATACTATCTTGTCTTGTCGCGTCGCGCCCGCTACGCGACTGTAGCGGCCGCGACGCGACAACGCCGCGACAAACGCGTAGCTAGCGCGACGCCATATAATAGGCATAATTTCTGTGTCGCGGCGCGACAGGTCGCCCCTGTGTGTAGTGGCGCGCGCGTTTTCATAGAGATTGTTCTACGGATATAATGTCGCAGAATCGCGTCGCGCGACACAAAGACACCGCGTGTAGCGCTACAAGCGGTGCCTTTGTGTCGCGACGCGTCGCGCGACAAGTCGCTCCAGTATGTAGGAGCCTTAAAGGCTTCTACATACTGGCGCGACTTGTCGCGCGACGCGTCGCGTGGCGATTCTGGCGCGACATCGCCACGCCATACCTTTCACACTAGCGCGACAGGCAGCTGGCGTCGCGGCGTTGTCGCGTCGCGGCCGCTACAGTCGCGTAGCGGGCGCTACGCGACAACGTCGCGACAAGACAAGATAGTATAAATAGCGGTCCATTCCAAACTGGCCTCAGTAGTAGGCGTTCTTAGTCAGTGGATGAAGGCAGGTCTGTGCGTGTTTGCCGAGTGAGGTTAGGTTCGATTTCCCGGTCGGTCGACATAACCCAACAAATCTTGCGGTGCGTTTACAAACACAACTCTTCATATTATGAAGATTTGTGTTTGTAAACGCACCGTCCACGATTCAAGAGAAATCCAGGCAACTTTTATAAAAGATAAAAAGTTACCTAAAGGTTTGTTTTTACAATATACAAAAAATAGGTACTTATCTATGTAGTACGTAATTGTTTTTTTTTTAAATAATGTTTACCCACTCCTGAATCGGAGACGATGCGATTACAAACACACATCTTCACATTCACAAACGGCCAGACCCAGCACAACTATCTGTAGGTCATAAAAATATTTGTTCCGTGCGGGAATCGAACCCGTGAATCGTAGTGTAGCAGCCAAGCGTTTAGAAAGTAAGTAATAAAAAAATATAAGTAGTTAGGTATGTTCGGTAAGTACCTACCTGTACATATAACTACAAGATACAAAACTGTAATTTACTTATCCGACTGTAGTGCTACTTATATAGGCTCATAACTTTTATGTAGGTGACATAAAAGTTATGAACCCACTGACGTACCTTGGTACCTAGTTTAGCTAAATCATTATAATGTGTCTTCCAGAAGACGTCGATTACACAGTACTGGGGGGTAACCATCACCTCATAAAGCAGTATTATTTCAATATTACTTCAGCGTGAGAAAAGGATGGAGCTATAAGTCCCGTATAGCTCCATCACTTTCACACTGTGAAGTAACATTATATTATAATAATACTGCTATAAGAGGTGATGATTACCCCCCAGAAGACGATGGTGATAAAGAGAATATTCCGGTAAATTCGTGAGTATCTTCTACCTACCTAAACATGTAACTGATCTGTTATTTACACACGGCTACATAATTATCAAGCTATATTTTTCAGTATAAGCTGATCTCACATAGCTTGATATGTAGCCACGCGTACCTGCACCAAATTTGTATTTCCATAATAAACGTAGGTAAGTTATTTATTGTTATTCATGCGGCAAGTCTGCGTTTATGGACGATTTCGTCTTTTTTATATATTTTTAGGGTTCCATATCCAAATGATAAATAAAAATATGTAAGGTCTAGGTAGGTATTATTAACTTGCCACGTGTGATTGTTACAATACCCAAATACATTCAAAAGATGTAGAAATAAATTCGGACAAATTAAATCTTCATAATTAAAATACAACATTTGTAAGTATCATACGTGTTTGATCATCACGAAATTAGCTGTTCCCCCATGCCACTACCGCTTTATACTAATGCGTAACGGTACTATCACGAAATTGGCGAGTTCACGATAAAACTTTTCATAATGTTAGACTTTTTAGGGTTCCGTATTATTTATTAATGTTGTCAAAGTTATGCTTGTTTTTATTAATAATACTATTGATTTTATTAGTAATTAGTTTACTACTACTGTTGCCAGCGACTTCGTCTGCGATCCAGGATGAAAAGTAGCCTATATCCTTTTCCAGGTCAAGGTCTACCCCTGTGCAAATTTCATCCAAATCTGTTCAGCCGTTTTAGCGTGAAAGCGTAACAAACAAACAAACTCACTTTCGCATTTATAATATTAGTTAGGAAGTTAGGATTATAATTTCTTACTTCATATACCAAAACTACCTTTTTTTCAGATATTCACACAACCCTCCGCAGTACGAAACATCAGATGATGATAGTAATTGGTAATTGCTAGATTTCTATATAAGAAGGTTGTATGAAGTATGCAGTGTTACAAGAATTCATCAAATATTTTTATTCTGGTCATTTCAGATACGAAGTGAGTTTTAATAATCCTGTAGAAGGGAAAAGCTGTTTTTGTACAGATGTACGAAGAATAATTGACACTGAATATTTTTATAGAAGACTTAAAGAAATATGCAATCATAATAAGGCATTCGGATATACATTGAGCAATGTTCACTTTGTAACAGAAAAAACAGGAGAAAAGGCCTTGTGGTCTTTTCATAGATAAGAAGTTGCCTTTTCTAGGTGCAACTCTAGACGGAATAGTGGGAGAAGACACAATCATTGAAATCAAGTGTCCATTTACAGCATTTAAAACCTCTTTGGACGAAGCTATAGATAAGAAAAAAGTGAAGTTTTGGAAGAAAACTAAAAACGGACTTGTCATAAATAAAAAACATCCTTAGTATATACAGGTTCAGGGACAATTACATATCACCGGTAGGAAAAATTTATTTTCGGAGTATGGTCTGGATGCGACAAAGACATCAAAGTTGAAATTATAGAGAGACATGACCATTATTGGGAAGAAATGGAACCAAAATTAGAATATTTTTATATAACATGCATGTTGCCTGAGCTATGCGATCCACATGTTCGAAATAATATGCTAATTAGAGATTTAAGTGAATTAAAATAAATGTTGTATAATTTTGACGATGTTTAATTACTTTCCATAAACTTATGGTATATACCATACTTACCTACCTACCTACCCTACCCTACCCTAGCTACCTACCTACCCTATCCTACTTATCTACCTACGTACCTACCTACCTATGTATGTACCTACCTGCCTACCTACCCTACCTATCTTATATTTATACAAACCTTGTCCTGAGAATCACAAACACGACAAAAAAATAACTATCCAATTTGGTTCAGTCCTTCGGAAGTTATGCGTGTGCATACCTTTCGGCGATTCATTTTTATATAGGTATGTAGTTGCATAATAAGTAAGAAAGTAGTAATACAAGGCGAAAACTATATTATACGATTGTAAAATGGCAAAGTGTAAACATACTACCAAGCCAAAGTACCTACAGAACCCTCAGCGCAATGGTGACTCGCACTTGACTAGTTTTTTGTAGCAGTAGAATTTATGCAGTGGTTTAGAATCGGTTTGCAAAATTTCTAACAAAATTATAGGTATTTATGTATATGTAGGTACTTGCATAGTCCTACTAAAACATAATTACATACGCAAACGACTGTCACATTACATACCTTCATACGACGGCGAAAACTATAAAACACAAACTTACTACTAAACCAATGGGCGGAACCCTCAGCGCAAAGTTGGCTCGCACTTGACTACTATTTTGTAGCAGTAGGTAAAATAGTGCGCACGGCTGGCTGTAGCTGATGTGTACATCAAGCTATAACTTTCCAGTATAAGCTGATCTCGCATTGTATAGGCTATCCGTACAAAAACACATAAAAATATATATATACGGTCGAATTGAGAAACTTCCTCCTTTTTTGAAGTCGGTTAAAAATGAAATAAAATTAAATAATAAATAAAAAAGACATTCGTGTTTTGAGTCCAAATCCGCGAATAATACTAGGTAAGTACTATAGCCGTGGCAAGTGCGACGCGCGGCGCAGTAGAGCGGCTGGCTTGCGGCAGATTCAAAAAGGTACCTACTCCTTTGAGCAAGCCGCGCGCCGCCAAAAACCATGAGTAAGTCATTGCAATGTAACTCTTATCTTATTGTAATAAGGTATAATTTAGGATAATTGACTTTTGCGAGGACTTAAATATTGAAATGGAGAAATTATTCATTTATTAGTTAATTTCGTCATACATCCTAATTTATACCTTATCACAAAGGGATAAGACTCACATTACGAATTGTAAGTCTTCGTAATGTGAGTCTTATCCCATTGTAATAAGGTATAATTTAGGATAATTGACTTTTGCGAGGACTTATATTGAAATAGAGAAATTATTCATTTATTAGTTAATTTCGTCATACATCCTAATTTATACCTTATCACAAAGGGATAAGACTCACATTACGAAGACTTACAATTTTGCTTATGATTTAATTTACTTTGGAATAAAACCGAGTAAACTCAACTTTTGCAAGAGGGTTTAGAATGCTTCTGAGCATACACTGAAATAGTTTAATTGGTGAAACTTGCTCATGTCAAATTTGAAAACGCAATAGTCAATGAGACCCACTGGAATCTAATACAAAAAGTAGTAAATATATATTAGAATGAATAAAACTAACGGATGTAATGTTTAACATAAAAATATATTTCCAATATTAGAAATCACAAAAATAATAAGATAGGCACACAACACTTGTCATAGGTAAATTAAACTACTTCATTATGCATAAAACAAAGTCGCTTTTCTTGTCTCTCTATGTGACCGCTTAGATTACATTACATCTACATCTACCTAAGTCACTTAGTGCGTCCGAATTCGTCAGTTTCGCCGTTCGCGTTCGTGTGGTCAAGTCTAGGTACAAAAGTTAGGTTAGGTTATGTTGACCGACTGGGAAATCGAACCTAACCTCACTCGGCAAACACGCACAGACCTGCCTTCATCCACTGACGAAGAACGCCTACTACTGAGGCCAGCTTGGATTGCACCGGTATTTATACTATCTTGTCTTGTCGCGTCGCGCCCGCTACGCGACTGTAGCGGCCGCGACGCGACAACGCCGCGACAAACGCGTAGCTAGCGCGACGCCATATAATAGGCATAATTTCTGTGTCGCGGCGCGACAGGTCGCCCCTGTGTGTAGTGGCGCGCGCGTTTTCATAGAGATTGTTCTACGGATATAATGTCGCAGAATCGCGTCGCGCGACAAGTCGCGCCAGTGTGTAGAAGCCTTTATGATCAATAGAATTACCATAAATATATTTAAAAAATCTCGATTATGATTGTAAATGTAATCCTTGGTATGTACCACCTAGTATCAGGTGGGATAACACTGACAGTTTACTCCACGGCCACTTCACTTAAGTTTTTTACGGTGAGAAGGTTACAGAATCGCACTGCAGGTCAAGCTGCTGGTGCTGTTGCTGCTGCTGCTGCGGCCGGATTTCAGATAATATTTTTTTTTATAGTATTGAGCGCGTACGTAGAAAGCGCGATCACTAACGTTTATTCTCGTAATGTGAAACTCCTTGGTAGTATTATATATTTTTTATGGAAATAAAAAAAAACCCTAAAGGATACGCACGGCGCTTTACAACGCAGTATGCGGTAAAATAGGTACTACCCGTGCGCGATAAGTTGGGACCTGAGCGCGGTGACGTCATATTGGCGTGTTTGTACCGCCCGCAAAAAAGCGAACATAACAAGCAGCCGCCCGCGGCTTCGTCTTTGTTTTTTTTTTAACCTAATTTATTATGTTACTCAGGGAGGACGCTGCTTTTTATCTAATCTTTTTTACACTATTTGAATAAAATAGCGACACTAGGTATTTAATTATGTATCACTTAATGTAATGAATAAAAATACAATGTTTAAGTTTATACATTTATTTTATCTATTATTTACATTATCTCATCTTCGTCACTACTTAGTGGATTTATGCCTTCTAGAGGTTGTTCTTCGTCCTCAGTCTCACTATAATCACTTGACGAAGAGGTATCCGATAAATTTACAATTAATTGCGATTCATTCGTCTCTTGTAAGAGGTCATCATCCCAATACTTTTGTCGAAGCCTGTCCACATGGTTGACTTCTTTTTTCCAGTCACTTATGCTGGTAATTGCATCTCTCGTTAATTTTTCTATTTTCCTTTCTGACTGGTTGATATTTTAACTGCCGTAGAACTTGCAGAAGTACCTGGTGTCGGTGAAGTATTTTGTAAGCGCTTGGCTTCGTTTTTTATTCTCATCAACGTGGTTTTGGATATTCCCGTTGCCACGCATGTTCTTTTTACTGCCTGGTCAACAGGTAAACAAAACTGTTGGTTCCGTTTTTCGTTTTCAAAAACTCTAACACTTTAAGCACGAGGTTTCTTTCTCCGCTATGCAAAGGTTTACCCTTCATAATGATAACAATAACACTTAACAAGAACTATAACAACAAAAACTACAATAACAAAACAATAACACAAACGAAAACTAAAAGAATTCCAGAGCGCGTCGTTACGTGACGTAGGCCAGTACGAGACTAAAAACCCTAGTAAAAAATAGTGATGCGAACGGTACAATACGGGCGCCATCTGGGAAGTGCAGGGGAAGCGGGCGGGGAGTTAAATTCCTAGCAGGTCCCAACTTATCGCGCACGAGTAGTACTTACATTGGTGAGATTATCTATTTTACCGCAGATTGTTGTATGGTGCATAATTTTTAACTTTCAAACAATGTACACAGGCTTCCTAATGCATTTTAAATGTGTTGAAAAATATGTAAAATGCGGTGTTCACCCGTTCCTCCCCGTAGGTGTTGGACACGGAGGAGTTCCTGGCGCTCGAGGCGGACACGCTGGCGCAGCTGCTGGACAACGACCGCATCACGGTGAGTGTCGTTGGCGCTCGCCCCCGCCCCCGCCCCCGCCCCTGTCCTCGCGCTAACCGGTCCCGCCCGCAGGTGCCCAGCGAGGAGGTGATCCTGGACGCCGTGGTGCGCTGGATGCAGCAGGCGCCGGGCGCGCGCGCGCCGCTGCTGGGCGCGCTGCTGGAGCACGTGCGCCTGCCGCTGCTGGCGCAGGACGCGCTGGTGGCGCGCGCCAACGCCGAGCCGCTGTGCAGCGCGGGGCTGCGCGTCAAGGACCTGGTGATCGAGGCGCTGTCGTACCACCTCATGCGGCCGGCGGCGCGCGCGGCGTGCGCGGCGGGCTGCGCGCGCGCCCGGCCGCGCACGCCGCGCGCGCCGCGCGTGCTGCTGGTGGCGGGCGGCCAGGCGCCCAAGGCCGTGCGCGCCGTGGAGGCGCTGCAGCTGGACGCGGCGCGCTGGCGGCCGGGCGCCGAGCTGCTGACGCGGCGCTGCCGCGCGGGGCTGGGCGTGGTGGGCGGCAAGGTGTACGCCGTCGGCGGCTTCAACGGTGAGCGTGCGACCGGCATGGTTCCGCAGGAGAACGAGGAACCCTTACGGCCGAACCCGATAACCTTTCTATCGCCAGTTTTGGCATACTGGAGCTAGAAAAAGCTATCTAGCTATGGTTTTAACGTCCCATAATCTATAGATTAAAGAATCTTACCGGCTCACGCTGTCTATTGATGAGATGGTCTAAGGATAGCTATCTATATGAAAAATCCCGGTAATATGCGTCCTAGTAACGTGTTGACAGCTATTTTTTTGACAAGTCAGTTACTAAAGATAACAAATTGGTCTATCTCTCTAATTGCAAGGATAAACTTATCTATCTAAGCATCGTTTAAAAAAGAACATTTTATAATTAATCTTATAAAACATGTCCGATTTAAGTGAAAGTACGTTAACCGGAACTGATATGGAAATGGTAACAGAAGTTATCGACTTGGAAAGTAATTGTAGGATCCAACCACGTAGTTCATAGAGAACTTACCTATAGTCGAATTATTAATTCACTGGTGTAATCTGACATGTCCTAGCTGTCACTTTGTGTACTATAAAAGTCATATTTATTGTATTCTACACTTTTACACTTATTCATACATTTATTTTACACCTATATGAATCAAATTAAACTAAACTATCACCATTACGATAAATATGACCATTTTATTACACAAAGTAACGGTTAGCACATGTCAGATTACTCCAGTGAATTCATAATTCGAATTTATAAATGCCGCGTCGACGATCATCCGACATCGATGAGCAAAATAATTTGTTATTCATTGAAATAAAACATCAGTGAGTAATTTAATGACCGAAATATATCCTCTTAAAAACAAGTTGTGGTGTTTCTTATGTCAAACTGTCAATTTCGTTGCATTAATCGTCTCCAGCGTTAACTTTTTGTTTAGCAAAATGCAGTCAAATCGAGTTTTAATTTAATATACATTATAATTATAACTTATTACATTCATTTGTTTAGAATTAAGAAATAAGTAAACAAGTTTTTATATTAAGGCTAATTATTTATACACGTTGTTTTTTAAAGTGATGCTAGTTGTAACGGAACGCACGGAAGGGCCGAGTAGAGAACCCTATCTATTGTTTAAAGTGATGCTAGTTGTAACGGAACGCACGGAAGGGCCGAGTAGAGAACCCTATCTATTGTTTAAAGTGATGCTAGTTGTAACGGAACGCACGGAAGGGCCGAGTAGAGAACCCTATCTATTGTTTAAAGTGATGCTAGTTGTAGCGGAACGCACGGAAGGGCCGAGTAGAGAACCCTATCTATTGTTTAAAGTGATGCTAGTTGTAACGGAACGCACGGAAGGGCCGAGTAGAGAACCCTATCTATTGTTTAAAGTGATGCTAGTTGTAGCGGAACGCACGGAAGGGCCGAGTAGAGAACCCTATCTATTGTTTAAAGTGATGCTAGTTGTAGCGGAACGCACGGAAGGGCCGAGTAGAGAACCCTATCTATTGTTTAAAGTGATGCTAGTTGTAGCGGAACGCACGGAAGGGCCGAGTAGAGAACCCTATCTATTGTTTAAAGTGATGCTAGTTGTAACGGAACGCACGGAAGGGCCGAGTAGAGAACCCTATCTATTGTTTAAAGTGATGCTAGTTGTAACGGAACGCACGGAAGGGCCGAGTAGAGAACCCTATCTATTGTTTAAAGTGATGCTAGTTGTAGCGGAACGCACGGAAGGGCCGAGTAGAGAACCCTATCTATTGTTTAAAGTGATGCTAGTTGTAACGGAACGCACGGAAGGGCCGAGTAGAGAACCCTATCTATTGTTTAAAGTGATGCTAGTTGTAGCGGAACGCACGGAAGGGCCGAGTAGAGAACCCTATCTATTGTTTAAAGTGATGCTAGTTGTAGCGGAACGCACGGAAGGGCCGAGTAGAGAACCCTATCTATTGTTTAAAGTGATGCTAGTTGTAGCGGAACGCACGGAAGGGCCGAGTAGAGAACCCTATCTATTGTTTAAAGTGATGCTAGTTGTAGCGGAACGCACGGAAGGGCCGAGTAGAGAACCCTATCTATTGTTTAAAGTGATGCTAGTTGTAACGGAACGCACGGAAGGGCCGAGTAGAGAACCCTATCTATTGTTTAAAGTGATGCTAGTTGTAGCGGAACGCACGGAAGGGCCGAGTAGAGAACCCTATCTATTGTTTAAAGTGATGCTAGTTGTAGCGGAACGCACGGAAGGGCCGAGTAGAGAACCCTATCTATTGTTTAAAGTGATGCTAGTTGTAGCGGAACGCACGGAAGGGCCGAGTAGAGAACCCTATCTATTGTTTAAAGTGATGCTAGTTGTAGCGGAACGCACGGAAGGGCCGAGTAGAGAACCCTATCTATTGTTTAAAGTGATGCTAGTTGTAGCGGAACGCACGGAAGGGCCGAGTAGAGAACCCTATCTATTGTTTAAAGTGATGCTAGTTGTAGCGGAACGCACGGAAGGGCCGAGTAGAGAACCCTATCTATTGTTTAAAGTGATGCTAGTTGTAGCGGAACGCACGGAAGGGCCGAGTAGAGAACCCTATCTATTGTTTAAAGTGATGCTAGTTGTAGCGGAACGCACGGAAGGGCCGAGTAGAGAACCCTATCTATTGTTTAAAGTGATGCTAGTTGTAGCGGAACGCACGGAAGGGCCGAGTAGAGAACCCTATCTATTGTTTAAAGTGATGCTAGTTGTAGCGGAACGCACGGAAGGGCCGAGTAGAGAACCCTATCTATTGTTTAAAGTGATGCTAGTTGTAGCGGAACGCACGGAAGGGCCGAGTAGAGAACCCTATCTATTGTTTAAAGTGATGCTAGTTGTAGCGGAACGCACGGAAGGGCCGAGTAGAGAACCCTATCTATTGTTTAAAGTGATGCTAGTTGTAGCGGAACGCACGGAAGGGCCGAGTAGAGAACCCTATCTATTGTTTAAAGTGATGCTAGTTGTAGCGGAACGCACGGAAGGGCCGAGTAGAGAACCCTATCTATTGTTTAAAGTGATGCTAGTTGTAGCGGAACGCACGGAAGGGCCAAGTAGAGAACCCTATCTATTGTTTAAAGTGATGCTAGTTGTAGCGGAACGCACGGAAGGGCCGAGTAGAGAACCCTATCTATTGTTTAAAGTGATGCTAGTTGTAGCGGAACGCACGGAAGGGCCGAGTAGAGAACCCTATCTATTGTTTAAAGTGATGCTAGTTGTAGCGGAACGCACGGAAGGGCCGAGTAGAGAACCCTATCTATTGTTTAAAGTGATGCTAGTTGTAGCGGAACGCACGGAAGGGCCGAGTAGAGAACCCTATCTATTGTTTAAAGTGATGCTAGTTGTAGCGGAACGCACGGAAGGGCCGAGTAGAGAACCCTATCTATTGTTTAAAGTGATGCTAGTTGTAGCGGAACGCACGGAAGGGCCGAGTAGAGAACCCTATCTATTGTTTAAAGTGATGCTAGTTGTAGCGGAACGCACGGAAGGGCCGAGTAGAGAACCCTATCTATTGTTTAAAGTGATGCTAGTTGTAGCGGAACGCACGGAAGGGCCGAGTAGAGAACCCTATCTATTGTTTAAAGTGATGCTAGTTGTAGCGGAACGCACGGAAGGGCCGAGTAGAGAACCCTATCTATTGTTTAAAGTGATGCTAGTTGTAGCGGAACGCACGGAAGGGCCGAGTAGAGAACCCTATCTATTGTTTAAAGTGATGCTAGTTGTAGCGGAACGCACGGAAGGGCCAAGTAGAGAACCCTATCTATTGTTTAAAGTGATGCTAGTTGTAGCGGAACGCACGGAAGGGCCGAGTAGAGAACCCTATCTATTGTTTAAAGTGATGCTAGTTGTAGCGGAACGCACGGAAGGGCCGAGTAGAGAACCCTATCTATTGTTTAAAGTGATGCTAGTTGTAGCGGAACGCACGGAAGGGCCGAGTAGAGAACCCTATCTATTGTTTAAAGTGATGCTAGTTGTAGCGGAACGCACGGAAGGGCCGAGTAGAGAACCCTATCTATTGTTTAAAGTGATGCTAGTTGTAGCGGAACGCACGGAAGGGCCGAGTAGAGAACCCTATCTATTGTTTAAAGTGATGCTAGTTGTAGCGGAACGCACGGAAGGGCCAAGTAGAGAACCCTATCTATTGTTTAAAGTGATGCTAGTTGTAGCGGAACGCACGGAAGGGCCGAGTAGAGAACCCTATCTATTGTTTAAAGTGATGCTAGTTGTAGCGGAACGCACGGAAGGGCCGAGTAGAGAACCCTATCTATTGTTTAAAGTGATGCTAGTTGTAGCGGAACGCACGGAAGGGCCGAGTAGAGAACCCTATCTATTGTTTAAAGTGATGCTAGTTGTAGCGGAACGCACGGAAGGGCCGAGTAGAGAACCCTATCTATTGTTTAAAGTGATGCTAGTTGTAGCGGAACGCACGGAAGGGCCAAGTAGAGAACCCTATCTATTGTTTAAAGTGATGCTAGTTGTAGCGGAACGCACGGAAGGGCCGAGTAGAGAACCCTATCTATTGTTTAAAGTGATGCTAGTTGTAGCGGAACGCACGGAAGGGCCGAGTAGAGAACCCTATCTATTGTTTAAAGTGATGCTAGTTGTAGCGGAACGCACGGAAGGGCCGAGTAGAGAACCCTATCTATTGTTTAAAGTGATGCTAGTTGTAGCGGAACGCACGGAAGGGCCGAGTAGAGAACCCTATCTATTGGTTTAGTTGGAAATAACCCTTTAACGATGATTGTGTGCGTTCATACAAGAATAGATGGAAATATACTGTGTGTCATCAATAGCGATTTGTCTTTGACTGGAAATTGGTTATTTGGTTCGGCCATTATAGTTACACCGAGTCCCATTGTCTGTTTGTCCGCGGTTTCATTCAGAGAATCTTGGTAGGTACTAAAAGCTGTATTTTGAGAAACGTTGTTTAAAGTTAAGAGACATTTAACCGTCAAAAATGTATGGTTAAATAGACGCTCATCATAACTTAACATTAAGGAACGTTATTAAAAAAAAAAATTAAAACACAAGCTTTTGTTAAAACAAAACGTGACTTGCCCGAGTTGGGTGTTATATAGGATAGCTGGTATATGTTGGCAGAATGTACTGGTTGAGAGGGGCCGCGCCGTGCCCTCATCTCAGGAGTAGGCAGTGGCCTGTCGCGGGGGAGCCGGCACCAGCTGGGGTCGCGGAAGTCGCACTAGATCCCCGGTGCAAGTGTGGGAGGGGAACACCGGGGTGGTTTTTAGTCAGTAAGAGTCTGACAGATCCATGAGATTTTCCACACCGGAACAAAAAAAAAGTGATAGCTGGCAATAACTCTTACTTTGTGTAAGGCATCGTTTAGAGAGTTTAAAAAGCGATCGGTGTTGGTGAATGAAAGCGAGCGGTATGTACCGAGGGCTGTGATTTTATTGTGAAGCTTAATCTGTAGGCAATTAGCACCGTCAAATTCTGGTTCGGAGACTGACACTTAACCCTGCCTCTCGTTTATTTTTTTGTATCCGGGCAAATGGAATTTAAAGAAGTTATCATTAACCAGCATTCTGTCAGGACAATTACATCAGGTTGAAAGTCGAGACGGCATAACGATACTTTGAGCCTGAGAAAGATTTTTTGCAAGCTCCTAATATTTGAAGTCAATACCCTAAAGTTATGTTCCTGAAGTAAGTTCCCGCATAACTCAAGTATCTCGATGGTGCAGCAAGATCTGCTCTGCGTCTCCTCTATTTCAGGTAACAAGTCAGTTTTATCCATAATCAAATAACGAAAGCCGCAATTTTGCTTGGAGGTGTTTGCGAGAAGTGAATAGAGTAGTGGGGTTCAGAAGAGATTCTTAATTTGATGTAAATTCGAAGAGTAGTTGATGTGTGTGTTATGTGTTTTATTTTGATTGTACAGTGCCAAAAGGTATTTTTGACCCGATAGTTTGTGTTGAGGTGGTGTGGACGTAATAACTGTTATGCTGCATAAGATATGGACAACAAAGTTACAAGGAAACATATTTGACAATAAAATTAGAAAATCAGTTTTAGTTTGAGGTATCCGCTATGAGACTTGATTCAGTTAGTAATGGCTGGTTGCCCCTCGGATTTACGGATAAGGTGCGGTTATCCTTGTTAGATCTCGTTAATTAAGATCTTACGGACACGTCCTTGGATGTCTTTGAAAATAGATAGATTGCCCCTGGTTTTGGATGGCTTTATAAACTCATCTCGTTGTGCTCTTCTTAGTAATCTAACGATAATTGGCCGAGGAAACTTTGTATTTGAGTCGGTCACGGGGTTTTTCTTTAGGCCTGCCCGAGCTGTCCAGTTGATCTCTTCCACAGTCCGATCGCATAAGCCGAATTTCAGCGACAAGCTCAGCAAAAGACACCGAGTTCTCGGCTTGTGGCCGCGAGAATGGGTGAAATTGAGTATGGGAATGTTCGCGACTTCGAGCTCCGCGCTCGTAGTCGCTGGACTAGCGGGAGTGTTTCTGTTATCAGTGCGAGGTGTCTTAGTCCGACAGGAAGGACATAGCTATAAATCAATTTGCTCGATTAAGGTTGCATAAGCACAAATTCTGTGATTATTAGCGTCGCAGTTGGAACATTTAATTAGACTATCGGTCGTCCTGCTTACAAGCTTCGCACAGCGTATTCATAGTGCCGTTTTTTTAAGTTTTTAAAACGTAGATATGGTTTGCATGCGAGCGCGTGCGTGGCGAGCGCGTGTTGAGTGTGAGCAGGGTAGCAGCAGCCCGTGTGGCGGTGGAGTGACTGCGACAGCTATAGAGTGATGTGGCACGCTCGGTGACTCACCCGTACCGGTCAGCTATTCAATGTTTATGTTTTGCACTAAATTGAAAACTGTTGTATCTTCAGAAATCACAGACGCAATAAGGACACTGGCACTGTTTTATAGAACCAGAGTTCAGCTTTACACTGGTGTAACTTTTTGATAGAGATACATGTTTTATCTATCTACTTATAACACTGCGTAGTGCCCAGAGCGATTGCCACAGCACGTTGCCGAGATCCAGCTTCCAACATTGCCACGGCTCTGATAATTTCTTCTCGGCTCAAATGACGTCTTCTCTCCATAATAACGTTCTTTTGAATTGATTCCAATCAGAAGTATGGCAGAAATTTTACTTATTTAGCCTTTTTTTTTTGAGGGTGGGAAATCATCAACGGGTGTGTCAGACTCTTACTGACTAAAACCCACCCGTATTCCTTCTTGTTGCCTGTGTTGCCAGGGGACTCGGTGACCCAAAAGTACCTTCCCGCGACACTTATTTAGCCTCAAATCGGTTGCAGGATTGTATAGGAATACGACTTCATAAAAACCACTCCCTTTTCAAATGACGAAATTTACTAAAAAGTATCCATAGGAGTTACAAAAAGTATAATTCAAAATCGACCAAGTGCGTGTCGGACCAGGCACTAGGAAAGGTTCCTTAGTTGGGATGAATTTATCTCAAAAACAAACTAAACATTGTAGTTGTAAAACATGTTCCCATACATCGATATACGTCACGGTCAATTCTCCGACTGCAAATGTAAGTTGGTCGGCTATTACTCGTTAACTTGTATAGCCTACTTAACTGTAAACAGAGAGGTCCAAATAGTGAGGTGAATAAAACAAATAGATTCATTAAAAAAAATAGATCATACCTAGGAGTATTCGAACTATAAAAGTCGCGCGATTTTTGATAGTTTAAGAGATATGAATATTCATTAAGGCGCTGACAAGACCCAATTGACAAAAATAGGCTTCTCTTAAGAAAAAAAATTGCCAAATCTGTATAGTTTGTGGTAGCGGAAAAAATATATGTTAATTTTGAACATATTTCCCAGAACTTGGTTGTTATTAAAACACGTTTTGAAAACAAAATCCCGATACAAACTAACGTTAAACTAACCTCTTACTTTGAGTTCTAATTCAAAATATCTGTATCAAATATGAACATACTTTACGTATTTAATTAATAACAAGAACGTCTTATTTGAATGCAGAACTTGGTTGTTTTTTATTTTCGATTACTCAACTCAATTTTGAGTAAATAGATAATTACTTCATATTTTGCAATAAATTACAAGCGTTGTGTGATCGCGCTTCTCTTTCTTTTCTATGCAATCTGACAGGGACCGCGGTTTAGGTGTTGTCAGCGTCTTAATGAGGAAATTCTTCGGGACGTCTTTAAAAATATCATGTTTTTTCGACAAGCTCCTTTTATGGTATTTTTTTTGCGATGGGACTCACGAAATACTCTTTCCGCATACAAAAAATATCTTCCTAACATTAGTGCAAGATACATTTTTTTTATCGAATGTGAGAAGTTAGAGGAAATTTCTCATTTTCGATAAAAAATGTTAACAAATGTTTCAGGTTCTACAAGTAATTTCAAAAACCGCGGAAGAATCTTAGCTTTAATAGTACTGCCAGTTTATCCGTGTATTGTATGTATAAAACATTGGTCAGGCAGGGGCCATAGTCCTTCCATAGTTTTAGATAACCGGTCCACTTTAGCCACCCAAATACATAGTCCATTTTTTTTTCCATTTCCTGCAATAGTCCAACACCAACCGGGGTTTGTCCTTGGGTGCACTTACATAGTACGGACAGGAATAATCGTCGGTTGGTGCCTCAACACTCAGGCCTCTGTGAGTTGGCTTCGTCCCCTCGTATGCCTTTCAAATATCCGGACTCCAAGATCCCGAGATATGAGGACATGTTTTAAAATAATAATAATAACGCTTACCTCGTTTCCCCATGCATAACAAAAATAGGGTGCTAGTGGCGGTTCTGGATCCGCAGCAGTTGTCAAACTAGTTTGATGACTGCGAAGGCCTCACTGATACTCATACAATTCTGTACTGCGCTGCTGTAGCGGCATGTCGTGTAGCTCACGTCAAATTTGCTAATGACTATAGAGCTACACGACCGAAACCAACCGTACCAGCAGTGTATAGAGCTACACGACCGAAACCAACCGTACCAGCATTGGCAGTGCAGAATTAAGCGCCGTATTGGTGGGGCCAGAGCGCTCATCGGCAAACTAATCTGCTTCAGGGAGGGCAATCCTCGCCCTAGAGTGATGCGCTTTGTGAGGCGGGCGTTCTCAGGGACTGATATCAGCCGTCAGGACTATATGTCCCGTGTCACAGAGCGCATCGACTTACTGTAGCAGAAAGTGTATGCATGGGCGAACCGTATTCTTAGGTATAAGCGGCGAGTAGAGCGATAAACTCAGAATTGAACCTTCCAGAGCGATGAAAGGTGGGTTTATGGGGTTGGGAGCGACCGGACCAAGGTGTGACTTACACGCGCCTGCCGGATGATGGTGCCATGTGTTCTCTCTGGCGCAGTATCTGGTCGGTGCCTGTCAGTCACACCGAAGGTGATTGGGCTCGAGAAGTCGAGCGAGCATATGATCCAATACCAAAAATGCAGTCTGTCCGTTACCTAACTGGAAGACCCCAGGGCCGGACGGGCTGCTCAATTTCTGTCTCAATTGGTTTCTAAGGTCGCACGCTCGATTGGCGGCTCAGTACCAGAATGCTTTGGAGTCTGGTTCGCTACCCCAATTCCTAACGACAGGACATACCCACCTGCTCCATAAATCAGATAGCACTGTGGAACCCAAAAAATATAGGCCGATCACGTGTTTACCGACGGTCTACAAAGTTCTTACATCCATATTGAGAGCTAAAATTAACAAACATATAGACACCCACTCCACCATGTCTGCCTAGGAACGGGTCCTGTGGTACTAAAGAGCTACTCATTGATATGACCACTAGCCAACAGGTTTGTCGTTCCCAAAAGGATCTGTCGCCATGTTGGATAGATTATAAGAAGGCCTATGACTCGGTGACACATACATGGCTCATGAGGGTGCTGGAGTTGTATAAAGTAGATGCAACTCTGCGCACCTTCCTGATGTCGAGTATGGGGCAATGGAGGACGGTCCTTCGCTTCGCTTCGCGAGCCTATAAAGATCGAGCGAGGCATAGTTTGAGTCCGCTTTGTTTCTGCTTAGCCTCGAATCCTCTAAGCACACTGCTGGAGGATTCAGGTCTAGACTATCGGTTGAGAAGAGGTAATCAGGTTATATCTCATCCCCTCTACATGGATGACCTAAAACTCTGCCTCCAATAATTTGCAACTGATGGAGCTACTGAAAATAACTGAAACGCCATCAGGATGGAATTTGGAGTGGGTAAATGTGCGAGAGCAGTGATGGCCCAGTGGTAACGGACGCGACTTACGAGTTGTAGGTCGTAGGTTCGCACCCGGTAGGCGCTTTACTTTGTGTACATTATTTCATTACCACTGCTCTCGAAACGGTGAATTAAAACATCGTGAGGAAACCGGCATGTCCTTGAACCAAAAAATTCGAAGACATGCGACATCTACCAACCCGCGTGGTGGATACGCCCCACTCCCTCTCACAGAGAGGAGGCATGTGTCCCAGCAGTGGGAACATTATAGGTTGATTATGTAAATGTGCGGTCATACATGTAAAGCGAGGGGAGATTGATGTATCCGTGGGAATCCAACTCTCGGATTCCATGAACCTTAGAACCCTCTCCGCATCCGAAACCTACAAGTATTTGGGTATGTCGGAAGCGTTGGTAGCTAAAATTAACAAACATATAGGAACCCACTCCATCATGTCTGCCTAGGAACGGGTCCCGCGGTACTAAAGAGCTACTCATTAGTATGACCACTAGCCAACAGGTTCGTCTTTCCCAAAAGTATCTGTTGACATGTTGGATAGATTATAAGAAGGCCTATGACTCGGTGCCACATACATGGCTCATGAGGGTGCTGGAGTTATATAAAGTAAATGCAACTCAGCGCACCTTCTTGATGTCGTGTATGGGGCAATGGCTATGGGAACCCAACCCTCGGATTCCATAAACCTTAGAGACCTCTCCGCATCCGAAACCTAGAAGTATTTGGGTATGTCGGAAGCGTTGGGCATCAATGTTACTGATATGAAGCAATCGTTGAAGGAGCGCTTTTTTGACCGCCTGAAGAAAGTATTTAATAGTCTTTCTATCAGTCGGAAACAAAGTGCGCGCCTTCAACGGTTGGGTCATGCCGGTTTTGATGTACTCTTTCGGCATACTGAAATGGAGGACCCGTACGCTGCTACTACGTACGCATGTTGCGTATCGAAAGCATCACCCACGATCATCGGTAATGGTACTGTGTACCCCGCGAAAGTGCGGAGTTCGAGGCTTTTTAAACGCTAATATTCTCCACAATCGCGAGGTAGGCAGTCTCAGCGAATATTTCCAAGAAGCCGACGTGGGGATGCATCGAGATGTGGTCGCGGTGGACCAGGGCGTCATTCTACTCTCCTTGACTAAAGAGAACTGGCGCAAGCCTGTAGTGCTTGACACTAACGATCGCAGGGAGGTATGGCAGAGTAAGGAGCTTCACGGACGCTTTTTCCGAGCCCTACATAAACCTTATGTAGATCTCCTAGCGTCCGTAGCCTGGCTGCGTTTCATTGACCTCTTTGACAAAACCGAAGGTTTTATCTGTGCAATTTCGGACGAAGTTATCACGACGAAGAATTACCGGAGATTTATTGTGAAGGATGGCACGGTTGACGTGTGTCGGGCATGCCACCGTCCGGGAGAATCAATCCGATAAATTATCTCCGGGTGTTCTCGTCTAGCTAACGAAGAGTACTTGCATAGACACAACCTTGTAGCCAAGATTATCCATCGGCAACTTGCTTTGAAATACAGCCTTGTGGAATCTGAAGTGACGTACTACAGGTATGTCCCCGACCGAGTTCTCGAAAATAGAAATATTACATTGTACTGGGATCGATCCATCATCACTGACAGGACTATTGTTGCCAATAAGCCTGATATAGTGGTGGTGGATCGAGAAAGATAAACAAATCAAGAACCTTGACTTGACTTGCAAGGTTGTCGACATTTAGGATGTGGACTCGGTAATAATTGTACCGATAATTGTATCAGCCAATGGCTTGCCAATTGCCAAGAGCCTCGACCAACACCTAAGGAGGCTCTCGTTGGGCAGCTGGATTAAGGGCTTGATTCAGAAAGCGGTACTTCTGGACACGGCTCGCATTGTTAGGAGGTTCCTCTCTCTGGAGCCCCGATCGCAATTAGCTTGGACGCTGTTCACGATACCGGGGTGGGCTACCATTTTTGTATTTTTTTTTTTTACTTTTTATATTTTAATATTTAAAAATATAATTTATTTTTATGTATATAATGATACAAAATATAATAATAACAAAATGTGACAGATGTGAGCCGCCACGAGTGCATTCTGGCGCAGCATCTAGTCGGTGCCCGTCACGCTGAAGCTGGCTGGATGCAGGATGTCCAGCGAGTAGAACTATACCAGAAATGGAAGCAGTACTTATTTCACCATTCGACGTAGTGAGAGCAGTCCGTCCGTTACCGAATTGGAAGTTAAAATGGCTCATTAGTTCACACACCTGCCTGGCATCTCAGTTCCAGTCATCCTTACTGGGTCGCAGTTACCGCAGTTTATAACAACAGGCGTTACTCACCTGCTCCTGCTCTTTATAATATTTATTTTTTATTTGCAGTACTTCCGTGCCTGATTTTCTATTAATCACTCATTGTTCTATTTACATCAATGTATGTATCTATACTATAATTTCTTCTTTTTTTTTGCTTTTATAACTTTTTACAAAAACATTGACAGCTGAACGAATGCAACGCAGTGCGCCCGCGTCCCTTCGCTTGTCATACACCGTAGACTAAAATCTATGGCATGGACAAGTGAAGTATGAGCGTTAGAGTCAATCGGAACATTTACTGTACATAGTTACGGTTTTTAATTATTTCTGTGTTTTATTTATTATAAATTGTATTTTTTTTAATCCCCTAGTGGGATTTATATGTGTCCTCCGTAGATGTGTCCGTGGCATCACAGCTGGCCCTATCAGAATACGAGCGCTGCGGTATTTATTTTTTTAATATCGCAGCATCATGCTGTGATAGGAGCCTTTTTGGCGTCGCACAAGTCGTTTTTAGGGTTCCGTAGTAAGCAAGGAACCCTTATAGTTTCGCCATGTCCGTCTGTCTCTCTGTCTATCTGTCCCCGCTGTTGCTCAGAGACGCTTAGTACTAGAAAGCTGTAATTTGGCATAGGTATACCTACATATTACTGCCTATTATGCCGGCAAAGTGCTAAAATAAAATCTTGAAAAACAATTTCTTGTGGGGTAGGTACCCTAAAAAAAATATAAAATATATTAATATAGTAAAAAATACGTAATATCATCCCCATATTGCCTTGCACGTAATATGGGGATGATATTTATATTTCTCCTCTACTCCATGGTGTGGGGTATCATTGGATAGGTTGTTCAAAAATATTGCGGGTCTGTAAACGCCACTTCGATTCATGGATCCGTTTGCGTAATATTAAGAATTAAAGTGCTATTTTTTGTTAGAGTCAAAATGGTCAAAATAGTTGTTTAGGGAGATGTGAAAAAATTCATGGTAGTAGTACATTGAAATTAAAAGGAAAACTATCACAGCTAAGTGGGCTTTACAAGTTAACGAGTAATAGGCTACCAACTTGCAGTTGCATAATTGACCTTATCGATGTATGGGAGAACATGTTTTTCAACTACATGTTAAGTTTGTTTTTGAGATAAAGTCATCCCAACTTCCCAACTACGGAAACCCTCACTGTGCGTGGTCCGACACGCACTTGGCTGGTTTTTATTTATTTTCTTTGTTGTTTTATGGTTAATCGAACAAATATGTAAACTTTGTTAGTTTTAAATGCTCCTTTTTTACTTTTGTATTTCTTGTGCGTCCCAAATAAAATATTTTTCTTTTCTTTCTCTCTTTCTCCATAAGCCAGGTAGTCCCGCGAAACCCAAGAATTATAGACCAATCAGGTGATCACGTGTTTGTTGGCGGTCTGTAAACTTCTTACATCCATTTTGATTTTAATAAATACGCACATTGACAGTAATTCGATTATGATTGTCTTCCTCTCAAAATGGATGTAGGAACGGGTGCCGCGGTAATAAGGAGGTACCACCAACTCGCACTAAGCGTTTCCAAACTTCTTTTATAATGCGCACAGCAAAGGAATGGAACTCTCTGCCTGCGTCTGTGTTTCCGAACGCATAACCCTAATCTCTTCAAAGTGAGAGTGAACAGGCTTCTTCTGGGTAAGCTCGCTCCATCGTCGACTTTGTTTCTGTCGCCTCTGACATAGACTAAGGTCAAGAGCAAACCCATCACAAATAAAAAAAAAAAAAAAAAGGTACTCCCCATCGACATGGCCATTAGCCAATAGGTTCGTCAATCTCGCAAAGATCTGTCGACATGTTGGATAGATTATAAGAAGGCCTACTCGGTGCCACATAAACTAACTAGATCAACTTATATGAAGGACTTGGGTGTCACATTTGACCAGAAGCTTACTTTCATGATCACATTTCTACAGTTGCCAAAGAATCTTTTAAAAGGCTAGGGTTTGTTTTCCGGAAAGCCCGTGATTTTCGCAACGATCGTGTAATAAGGCTCTTATACAGCACACTTGTCTGAACCAAGCTAGAAGCTACTTCTTCTATATGGAATCCGCACGATGCAAAGTATGCACTTCTTCTAGAAAAAGTTCAAAAAGCATTCCTGCATTTTCTTTCAAAATCAAAAGTTATTTATTCAAACTAGGCTGAGAATCAGCCCTTTTTCAACGTTAAAATTACAAAAGACAGTCCCCCAAAAACGCCCGCCCTTCGCCACTCCCTAGTGCTTAGCTAGTGCTGGGAAGAAGTGGCGCAATAAACTCCCCAGGAAACTTTACAGAAGAAGTCTCGGTTACTATCCCTACCTCTATCCTACCAAGTTCCTCTTAGGATGTCTGGGATATCATCTGCTGGAGACCAGAAGGGCATGTGGCTAGGTAGGCGTTATGCTCAAAGTGTGGAAGGGTATGACGGAACCGCCTGACATCCATAATGAGCTGATTCGGCTCTACACCGAATAATTATCGCCGTGGCAGAAAACATCGACTGCTAGGCGTGCCTTCGTGTCGGACAGCAGCCCGTGCTGCGTCTCCTGTTCCGCGTGTGTTGACCGCACTAAATAAGCTCGTGGAAGCCAACCCGGACTGCGATCTGTTCGCTAATAAATTCGCCAATTTAATGGTTATGTGCCTACATTTTTGTGAGAATACATAATCAGCCTATAATATTCCCACTGCTAGTTTACACGAACCAGTATGAAAGTGTCGAGCTACAAGCAGAACTTAGACGTACTATTCTAAATATCCACCACAACAAGATCAAGAAATCGACAGGGAGTGAAATAATCAAAAGAGTACATACATACATACATAATCAGCCTATAACGTTCCCACTGCTGGGACACAGGCCTCCTGTCTGTGAGAGGGAGTGCGCCGTAATCCACCACGCGTGTCCAATGCGGGTTGGTAGATGTCACATGTCTTCGAATTTTTGGTTCTAGGACATGCCGGTATCCTCACAATGTTTTCCTTCACTGTTTGGGAAGCAGAGGTGATCAAATAATTTACACAAAGTAAAGCGCCTGTCTAGGTTCGAACCTACGACTTACAACTGGTAAGTCGGGGCCGTTACCACTGGGCCACCACTGCTCTTTGTGAGAATAATAGTATTTAATTGTTGTTATTCATTTATGTGTAATGTTGGTACTTATTATATTATAGAGGCATAAGGAACAAGGTTAAAGTGCACTCATCCTCTATAGAAGAGAGGATCCTCCGACCAGGGTGTCGTGTCTGGTGGGCAACTGCCCGACGGTTGAAGTCGAGATGTTGTATATGCCAGTGGCGCGGTAATCTCTGCTTGCGCGATGCAGGATTTTGCGTGACGTCAGTGTGTTGCGTAGTTCGCATGTGGCGATGTAGATGCCGCCACAATATTTACTTTGATTTATTTTATTATATTTTATTAAAAGGTCTGCCCAGACATGGCCCTGCATTGTTTGACTCACACATCTTAATAACTTCTCATCAGAAAAATCGATACACTTCCGTTTTTACGGTTTCTGTCCTAATTTAACACAAAAGAGTTTTCATTCCATGAAAAAAATCACATGATTGTTTATCTGGCAGTTTGGCCATTACAGTGATAAACGAAAAGTCAAAATTAGAATTTCATTTGTTTATCTTATAAATTAAATGATTCACTATTTTGAGACAAATGTGTGTTTAGAGTTGGAGTACATTTCACCTTTGAAAACTAAAAATTTGCGCTTATCTTAAAAGTTTTTGCTCGGTGTTCTGTATACTGTGTGTACTGTGACTTTGGGACGTCTGTAAAAGTTTTTTTCTAAAACATATAGATACTTCGCCCGCAGAAGCCGCCCAAGTGGTGGCATTGCTGAATTCTGGACTTAGTCAGCGTGTTGTGGCTGAAAGATTGCATCTAAGCTTGTCAACTGTTCATGGAGTTTACAAACGCTATCGGGAGACAGGTTTGTTCACGCGCCGTTCAGGATCTGGCAGGAATCGAGTCACTTCTGGGCGAGATGATCGATTTATTGTAACAACTTTACGAAATCGACGCCTTAATAATTTTTAACTGTAGCAGCAGCTTCATGTTGTACGTAGGGTGGCTGTAAGTGACTCTACAATTAGAAGGTTGAAGGAACGTGGACTGGTACCGCACAAGCCAGCAAATGGGCCGAAATTAACTGCAGACCATCGCAGAGCGCCCCTTAACTTTGCACGTGAGCACCTAAATTGGTCATACCTCCAGTGGAACAAAGTCCTCTTTTCTGATGAGTGTAAAATTATGCTGTTTGGTAACGACGGAAGGAACAAGGTCTACAGAAGAGATGGAGATCGCTTTGCACAATGCTGCATTGAAGAAAAGGTCAGCTATGGTGGCGGTTCGTAGACGGTTTGGGGAGGCATCAGCGCCGACGGTAAGACAGAGCTTGTCTTTGTGTCTGGGCCACGTCTGCCTCCACTAAACAGTCATCGGTACATCGAACAGTGTCGCCTCACGAGATGCCCTTTGCACATTTTATTGGTAACGGTTTCATATTCATGCACGACAATACTAGGGCTCACACCGCGAGCGTCGTACGAGATTATGTTACCAAATTCGATATCTCCATTATGGAATGGCCAGCAAGAAGCCCGGACATGAATCCGATTGAACATCTATGGGATGAATTAAAGAGACGAATTCGTGCATGAGATCCTGCCCCAGAAACACTTAGCCAGCTGCAAAATGAAATCCAAGAGGAATGGAATGCCACAACATTTGATCGTGACTCTCATCCGATCGATGAAGAACCGTATGGAACCAGTAATAAGAGCTCGGGGTGGGAATACACGTTATTAAATAAACGTTTCTTAGCTCTTTTTTTCATTTACGTGTGTTCTTTAATAAATTTCCTTCATACTCCATACAGGGTAAAAATGACTTGTTAAACGAAATACGAAACCTATGAAAATTTAATTTGAATTTAGAACATTAACATTAGGATTTGAAAACCTCATATTATTCACAATTAAACGACATTTGACATATATTACTAAATATACATTTTTCTGATAATCCTTACAAAACATAAACTTGCAAGGTGTTTCGATTTTTCTGATGAGAAGTGTATAATGTTTTGACTTTGAAAGAGACCATGACCTCTTTGATTAGTGCTCTCTCATGACGTGTTTATTTCGGCAATTTTCTCAGGGATCAGTGAGTAAATGCCGGTGGCATTTAGTTTTAAAATATTGAGCAAATTTACCAGTTAAAGTTTCTTCGAACATTTATTTTCAGACATAAATATTTCATTTCATTTCGAAAATCTCGAAAACGAGAATTCGCCTAATTACCGGGCGAGATCTCGAATGGCCAATCATGACCTCTGATTTAGTTCACGAGATCTCAAGTTGTCAATCTTGAATCGATATTGCATTCCCTAGCTGTAAGGCGTGTGTGTGCAGGTACCCTGCGCGTGCGCAGCGTGGACGTGTACGACGTGGCCACGGACACGTGGAGCGTGGGCCCTCCGCTGTGCGCGCGCCGCTCCACGCTTGGCGTCGCCGTTATTGGACACGTCATCTACGCCGTCGGCGGGTGAGCCATCTTACTGTGAGGTATTCTTTGTGCTCGTCGTGAGCGACAGACGATGACTTGGAGCTTCGGCGCAGGTTCGACGGCGCTACGGGGCTGAGCACGGCCGAGGCGCTGGACACGCGCGAGGGCGTGTGGCGTCCGGTGGCGTCCATGTCCACGCGCCGCTCGTCCGTGGGCGTGGGCGTACTGGGTGGCAAGCTGTATGCCGTGGGTGGTTACGACGGCGCGTCGCGCCAGTGCCTGCACACGGTGGAGCGCTACGACCCCGCGGCCGACGCCTGGGAGCCCGTAGAGGAGATGGGCGCGCGGCGCTCGGGCTGCGGCGTGGGCGTGGTGGACGGCGCGCTGTACGCCGTGGGCGGCCACGACGGGCCCGCCGTGCGCCGCAGCGTGGAGCGCTGGGCCGGCGCGGGCTGGTCCGCGGCGCCGCCCATGCACACAGCGCGCCGCAACGCCGCCGTGGCCGCGCACCTGGGCCGCCTGTACGTGGTGGGCGGCGACGACGGCGCTGCCAACCTTAGCAGCGTGGAGGTATTCGACCCGGCCGCGTCGTGCTGGGCGCTACTGCCGGCCAGCATGTCGCTAGGCCGCTCGTACGCCGGCGTGTGCGTGGTGGAGTGCGCGGGCGCCTGAGGGCGCGCGGCGGCGGGGGCCCCGCGCACCCCGCCGCGCGCGCCGCAGCCCCGCGCGCCCGCGCCGCACGCGCCCCACGCCGCGCACGCCGCCTACCCCGCGCACGCCGCGCACGCTGCCCACGCCGCTCACGCTCTGCGCCTACATCTGCCGCCCGAACCGGGGTGAGTGCAACTTTGGATTACAAAACTGGAATCGTCCACATTACTAATATACATTTCGCGTCAAATAACTTCGTCGCTCTTAAGCTAGGTTTTCCGAACGACCACGCAGGTACCATCGCGTAAAAAAGTGTTCGCTTACGTAAAAATATTTCAAGTGTACCTATAAATTTAATTTTAATGTTAAAATTAAAATAAATACTTAATTTTTTACTCACTTGATTTCTTTTTGATGTACCTTAAGAAAAGAAGAATAAAGAACGTAAATACGTTTATATGCGGCAAAAGATATTTTCTTATTTGAAAATTATTGATTGAAGCACTGCACTTTGTTTGCTCACATTTAAATTTGTATTATATCCATAATGTATTGTATTATGTGCAGATTTGTCATTGATATCCCTCACTATCACTCGACATTGCCAACACTCCTTCTATGAAACTTCCTTCCTCCGTCTATGATATTTCTCTGTCATCAGAGTCTAGATTGTCCGACTCCAAAGTCCAAATTAGAAAATATTTGAAAGATTATCTGGGATCCGGAGGTGCTCGGCCAGGGCAGGCAGAGATGGGCTGCTCGCCTTGGTTCTATTCCCGCACCACCTGCTCCGCTGGCAGAGTGGGAGCCACCAAATATTCGCAGCGTAAATTCAAAGTAATTTCCCACTTCGTTGTGGGACTTACGAGGTGCATTCAATAAGTACCTAGCCTCATCGCCAGAGGGCGCTGTAGTTTCAAAAGAGTTTTACCATAGTGTAGCACATTCTTTTTTAATTCTTTTTTCAAATTTTCATTCCAATCCCTTCATTTGTTTTAATTTGACAACTTATGGAAGCGAACGTGTCGATCGGTTTTACAAAAATGGAACGGCTGCTACGGAGGAAAACATTAAAAAAATCCATGATTTCGTATTGGCAGATCGCCGATTGAAGGTTCGGGAGCTAGCTGAGACTGTAGGCATTTCAGAAGGAACAGTGCATCATATTCTTCACGAGGAACTCTGCATGAGAAAGCTGTCGGCGCGATGGGTGCCGCGTTTACTCACACCAGAAAACAAGCGCAACCGTGAGACCACATCGGAGACGTGTTTGGCGCTGTTTAAGCGGAATCCAGCGGAGTTTTTGCGTCGTTTTGTGACCGTCGATGAAACCTGGATCCACTGGTACACACCAGAGACCAAGGAGCAATCAAAACAATGGATCCAGACCGGGGAACGTGCTCCAAAGAAGGCGAAAACTGTAAAATCGTCCGGAAAAGTTATGGCCACCGTTTTCTGGGATTCACAAGGTGTGATCTACATCGATTACCTCGAGAAGGGTAAAACAATTACAGGGCTTTACTATGCCGATTTATTGGGCCGATTCGACACCGAATTAAAGAAAAAACGACCCCATCTGGCGAAGAAAAAAGTGCTGTTTCACCACGACAACGCACCGGTTCACACGTCTGCCGTTGCCATGGCCAAATTGGTCGAATTACGCTACGAATTGTTGCCCCATCCACGGTATTCTCCAGATTTGGCCCCTTGTGACTTCTTTCTGTTTCCTAATCTGAAAAAATCACTCGCCGGGATATGGATATGGATATGGATCGAATGAGGAGGTCATCGCCGCCACGGAGGCCTATTTTGCAGAGTTTGACAAAAACTATTTTTCGGACGGGTTAAAAAGTTGGAGCATCGCTATCGCTGGGCTAAGTGTATCGAACTAAAAGGAGACTTTGTTCAAAAATAAATTGCCACTTTTCCAAAATTTTCGTTTACTTTTTGTAGGCTAAGTATTTATTGAATGACCCTCGTACCTTATCGGACTGAGACTTGATCTGTGTGACGGCAGGTTTTCAAACGGCTAAAAATCGTGAGAAACACAACATGAGAAATGGTAAAAAGCAAATATTATAATATTCGTAATTGGGAAATAGGGTATACGTACCAATGGTATAAACTTATACAATGTGTAACAAAAACCCTGTTGTTCCTTTTAGGAACGTATACATTTACCTATAAGCAGAACATTGATGAAATCATAATTAAAAAAAATTAAGCATTGGCTAGTCGAGAGGTCAAAATCAAATAACTATTAAAATCGACACATTCAAAAAAATGTTTAGAGTATCTGATTTTACAAGTACATCTTTATTTCGCTAAATAGCCTACTAGCTACTAGCGGCTTTCTTTGAATGTGACAAAAGGTGCCGCCAAAAGGTCCCGCCGCGCATGGCGGCGGGTCGGTACCACGTGCTTACCTACCCCGCCGCCCCGCCACCCGTCTCCCTGCGAAGCACTTCCTTAGTCTCTCGCGCAGCTTTCTTCCGAGTGGATGTTATTGTTGACCTACTTGACTAGTGCCTAGTGACTTGTGTTTTGTTTACGTAAACGTTGACAATGTCTTATTCTAACGTAGAATATTTTAATATGTTGATGTGTCTTCGGAAATCTGACTGCAATTATGCAGAAGCACGCAGACTCTACCAGTAGTACACGCTCAGTGGGACACGAACTCGGAGTAAATCATTATGCGCGTTAGGAGAGTACTCAAAGAAGATGGCCAGCACCCATTTCACTATTGTCGCGTCCAATCACTACTTCCCTCCAACTATGAGCCAAGAAGTGTAGAGGTACAAGGTGGTCATATCGAACAGCAACTCCGTGGCCGTCAAGTAGATATCATAATAAATTAATGCATTAAAGTGTAAATAGGTACATCAGGTTTTATGTGACAGATGCGGCGAATTTGTTTTTTTAACGTAGTGAAGTGTTAAATGTAGTTTTAACAATTATCAATTGTGCTTAAAAATACTGTGTAAACCAAGATTTTCAAAGATTAATTCGTTAAAGTGATACTGATAAACAACAGCTGACAAGGTCACGAACTTGTGTAGAAAAATAGGTAGATAATCGGCGGCGCGGCGGCATCGATCAAAGAGAGGGTGGGAACGTTCTATCTACTTCTGGTTTCGCGTCATCGCTTCATGCAGTATTATAGAGGTAACAAATCGATTAAACATTACAAATATTAATAATTAAATATTTACTTTATTTTTTTTTATTGAACAGTTTTTTATAAATGACTTGCTTTATCGCTTAGTAAACCAATTCTTAAAACGTAGGTAGAAGGAACAACAGGGTTTTTGTTACATATTGTAGAGAACTTAGTATCGAGAGATACGGCGATACGGCGACGACTTGAAAAATAAATAATTTTTGGTGTAACGTCCAAGAAATTTAAATGATGATGATCAAGGCAGCGATCTGGTGTTTGACGCACCACGAAGAAAAATTTCTGACGTTCAACGATTGTGTCAAAATTGAAGAATATCCATATTAATATTCAAACTATAGACAGATATGTGCCAGTAGGGATCTACAAATGAGGTTGTATCTGTAGTGTTAGAAGGAAGGATAAATACTAAAAAAATATTGTAGAATTAATAATTCTACAACATGCATGAGCATAATCACGTGATCATCAAAAGGCCTTTTTCTGACAACCACAACTTCATGTACCCCGTTTTTTTAAATAGACCAGGGTTCCTTTTGTCTACTGCCCACTTTGAGAATAAATTATTTTTTAGCGAAACCCACTATAACTTCAAATTAAATTTATTATTGTGAGCTATAATATTGGAGATTAAAAAATAATTCTAAACGAGACTTTTACTGTAACCCGCAAGAGTTAACTTGAGACTTGAGCGCAGTAGGTAGTACACAACGGCGCTCAGGTCTCAAGTTAACTCTCACGGGCTACACCTTCCAATGAGAATGATTATTGAAATGCAACTTTATAGTATTCAAACAAAGTATCTTTTATTCAAAATAAAACAAACAAAATCGATTCTAATATAAAAACGAATGTGAAGGATGAATCTGATGCTGTTTAATAAGTTTGTTGAGGTTCGAATTTACTCAAGAACAGCCGCAAGTCCCACGTTCGGTAACATGCAAACGATTTCTCTTTTGAGTAAGCAGCGTTGCCACAGCACTAAATGCACGTTCTCACAAATATGACGATCGGAATGCTATCAAGAATCGTTGAACGATTGACCACAATCCAGGGTACAATTGCGGGATCGGTTTTTGTAGCCAAAATTGTTGGTAGCCATTTTTGAACTTGATTTTTATTTCCTCGTTCGTTGTCAATTCTATAAGTTCTTCTTCCAGCTGAGGTGATATTGCTGTGTTGACATTTGAAAACGGATCCAACATCAGTCTGGTATTTTCAAGTTCAAAATGTCCTAGTATCGTTCGGTGAAGTCAATGTGGAGGTTTTCCAAATGTTGGCAGTAGGCAAACAAGTCGTCGTTACTGCAGGATACTGATAAATTCGGAAAATTGTGAAACTCACGTCTGCCCATATTCTTTTTATATAGAAGCAGTTTGGCTGCGAAAGCAGCAACGACATTTTTTGTTTTAATTAAATTTAGTTCATCGCCTTGCAGTTGGAGATTCATGTCGTTGAACAATTTATACAGGTCAGTCATGTAAGCTATATAATTTTTTGATAGCTTACATGAGCAAGGTTCGTAAATTTAAAAAGGATCGCAGTGAAGAAAATCGCTACTTTTTCAAAGCAGATAGAAATCGGTGTAATCAGATGATACGCAACGATAAACGCCGCCATATTCTCGAGAACATATCTTCTTCTTCACCTGCTGATATCTGGAAGTTCCTTGGTACTCTTGGTATCGGTAGACCACGTCATGTGGATTTTCCTAATACGATTGGCCTTGATGATATCAACCGTCACTTCACAACCACCTGTCATTTGGATTCCCAAGTGTTGTCCCAGACGGTCGATTTCATTACTGGCTTACCTAGTCCCATAATAGAACCATTTCACTTCACTCCGGTCACCTTGGAAGAAATTAAAAAGATCATCCTTTCCATAAAATCCAAGGCTGTGGGCTATGACGGCATCAGCCGTAGTATGGTTGTTTGGATCCTCGATATCCTTCTCCCTCCGATTACCCACATCATCAATTTTTCTCTTGATTCCGGACAATTCCCATCCCTGTGGCGTATGGCCTATATCCGCCCACTCCCTAAAATCCCAAGTCCCTCCCTACCCAGCCACTTTCGACCTATTTCCATTCTCCCATTCCTGTCTAAAGTGCTTGAGGCCTGCGTACACAAGCAGTTTACGGGGTTTGTTCATCAGAACAACCTTGTTAGCTCTTTTCAGTCTGGATTCAGGCCTGGGCCCAGTACTGCCTCCGCTCTTCTTAAAGTGACTGGTGACATTAGAGAAGCGATGGAGGATACCAAGGTTACCGTTTTGGTATTAATTGACTTCTCCAATGCCTTTAATGCCGTCAGTCATGATATTCTCCTTTCTATCCTCTCTCATCTTATTGTTTCACCCGAGGCCCTGGAATGGTTCTCTTCTTATCTTCGGGGTCGTCAGCAGTCGGTTCACGTTGATGAGAGCTCATCGAGTTGGCGCGTCATGAATGCTGGTGTTCCACAAGGCGGTATTCTTTCTCCACTGTTATTCTCCATCTTCATTAATTTTATTACTCTATTGCTGATGATCTTCAGTTGTATACAGCCGAGCGGGTAGAAGGTTTATCGGACGCTATAGCAGATGTAAACCGAGACTTAGACGCTATCAAAAAATGGTATGATAGTTTTGGGGTGTCAGTAAACCCCTCAAAGTGCCAGGCCATTGTAATTGGAAGCTCGCGCATGATGAGTAGGGTGGCACTTAGCTCTCTTCCTTCTCTTATTTTTAATGGTACTGTCATACCCATTACCCCTACGGTTAAAGATCTCGGTTTGCATCTTGACTCAACGCTGGGCTGGCAACGCCAGGTGTCTAGTGTTAGTCAAAAGGTCAACGGTACTCTGCGATCCCTGTATCGTCTAAGGAGCTTTTTTCCCGCTAAGACGAAGTCTTTGCTTGTGCTGACTTTGATTTTCCCTATCATCGACTATGGTGACGTGTGCTACTTTGACTTGAATGCGGTTTTGCTAAATAAGCTCGACAGACTACTCAACAATGATATCCGGTTCATATTCAATCTAAGGAAATATGACCATGTTTCCAGCTACAGGTCTGAGCTCAAATGGATGTCCATTCGCCAAAGAAGAAGCTTGCGCGCTTTGACCACTCTTTTCTCCCTTCTCAACTCTCCCACCCCTCCTTCTTATCTTATGTCTCACTTCCAATATCTATGTTCTTCGCACGCTAAAAGTCTGCGTTCTTCCAACAATTTTCTTCTTCTCTGTCCTTCTCATACTTCTGACTTTGTTCATTCTTCCTTTCATATTCAATCCATTCTTCTTTGGAATGCGCTTCCTCTTGATATCAGGACGGCCACCAGTCGGTACGGTATGCATTTAAGCGGAAATTGCAGAGTTATTTTCAAAACAAATAGCGTAGTCATCTCAATTATGTATTTCTTTTCCTTAAATTTGTATGTATATATATATATGTATAGTGTAGGTATATATTGTAGTAAATATGTATGTATTTGTATTATAAGTGTGTAACCTATTTATGTATTTCTGTAACTATTCTATTTATAAACTATTATGTTATCTTTTAATATTTTTCGTTATTTTTGTTTCCTCTCAGAGCACCTGCCATCTTATCTCTTCACTACCCTTGGTTGACTGGTAGAGAATGCCTAAGGCACTAAGTCCGCCTTTGTACTTAATTGTGTGCGAGAAGTTTAAATAAATAAATAAATGAGCTTGTTGCACAATTCTGTATCTTTAGTTTCCAAGAACTCTATCACAGAGTCAAACAGGTTGTAAAATCGAGTCAGACAATTGCCTCTTGATAGACAACGACTTTCAGTATGAAACAACAAACGGTTGAAATCTTCGTCATTAGTAACACAAAGCTGATAAAATAGTCTATCATTCAAAGAGTTGTTATGGATTTTATTGAATGCTTTGATGACATATTGCAGTGATTGAAATAGTCGTTCACTTAAATTTCTAGCAACCAAATGTTGTTTATGAATAATGTACAGCAACGACCTCTGGAATTTTATTTTTTAAGTACGCTATGAAGCCTTTCTAGCACCCTGTCATAGACGGAGCGCCATCCGTAGCAACTGATATAATTTTTCAAGGGAATCTCTTTCTCATCACAAAACTTACAATGTATTGAATATGGTTTTGGCCTTTTGTATCGGTCACTAAATTTCTAGCAAACAATAGTTCTTCACATATTTTCTCATCTTTAATAAACCTCACGTAAGACAGCAACAATGTTTGGTTAGTTGGTAAAGTGGACTCATCGAGCTGAATTGAGAATTGACTAGTCCTCAGATGATTGCACAATGATTCTTCAATGTTTTCAGCCATTTCATCAATTCGTCTTTGCACAGAAAACCGAGTTAATTTGCAATAACAAGTTAGTAACAATCTCTTAATTAATAGTAGTTGATGTTCACAAGTTGTAGTCGAGAGTCGAGAGCTCAGTCGGTGTCTAAGAGTCCTCCTAGATGAAATTACAAATCGCCCCCCAAGCCTCTACACAACGCCCCCATTTTTTCTGGGTCTCTTACCACCCCGTTAAGGCCTGCAGCGCCCACTTTTTGAAAGGCTGAATTAGACGTTGGTGCGGGGTCACGCAATTTATTGTGATAGGGTGTGCATCACGACGACTGAATTAGGGCTCAAGTTGGGGATGAGTTTGGTCTTCAGGCATTTTTCATAATTGGTAAAATTCATGTCGTCGTGATAGTCACCTGACTTTATCTTAGATTTGAACATCAGTAAGCTATTCGGGATAAATCCATCTTCGAACCCGTTGACGATGACAACTCTTTGTCATTTGGAGCCTTCAACCCTTTTTCAGATTCATCTGACCATGCTTTGCTCTTCATATGTGATGAATGCACATATGACTCATCTGTATACGCTATGGTCACTATGGCCTTCGTCTCTATATTTTTTAATATTTCTCAGATATTCTATTCTTTTGAGCCGCAAGTCGTGTTGCTCTATTAGTATTTTCCTATTATTTTCGGTTCTCCTCCATTTAAACCTAAGTCCTTAATTATTCTGCTTAGGCTACTTGCAGAGCCTTTAAAATTGATATCGCGTTGCAACATAGTAACTAGTCTTTTTCCGTTATGTGAAAATTATGAATGTAGCGTTAGATAACGCCTTTATCAAAGTTTTCAATATCAGTTATTGGCTTTGGCTTTTGCCTTTTTTTTTCGGAGTACGGAACACGGATACCATGTCTGTCTTTTTCCCTTCGCCAATAATATTTCGCACGGTCCGTTCCCAACTGCCGGTTACGTTTGCAGCTCGGCGTTGTACCTTCGCAACATTATGCACGCCTCCGTCCTTCTCCTTCTGCGTATAATTCACCACGTTATAAACTATTTTTCTCGCCTGACGGCGTAAAACAGTGTTCCGTTTCGGCATTTTTTTCAAAAAATTCAAAGTACAACGTCAACCAGTAACAATAACAAGGCAAAGCCAACAATAACAAAAACAATAAGAAATAAAAATCACCAAACAAACTAAAAACAATGTAAATGCATAACACTTTTGTTATCGAGCCTACCATACTGTGCGAGCGGAACACAAGCAAGCATCGGACGTATACGAGCGGCTGAGACAGAAACAAAACGCTGTTGCCCGCCCCTTGCTCCGCTAGCCGCGCATGCGCTCTGCTGTTTTATTCGTAAGATTGACTATTGCGCAGCTATTTGTAGCCTACTTCAGAGCGGCAAAGTTATTTGACGCGAACTGTACTATATAAATCTGTATTATTATGTCTGTAGGTACGCAAACGTGAGTGTGTACGGTGGAGCCGGCATGTTGGCGGGGGTCCCAGGGGCGGCGGGGCCCGTGGGGCTGGCTGGGCCTGTGGGGCTGGCGGGACCCGCGGGTGTGCCGGTGGGGCCTGCACCGCCTCGCTGGAGGCCGCTGTACGTGCAACGACAAGATTCCGAACAGGTAATAGGCAATCAAACAGTAACCAGAAATAAGCCTCAAAAGAAAGCCGTAGTTAGAAAAAATATTCATAAAATAAATCATTTATATTTCTTTGCGAAATAATAACGATGTATACAGGGTCCCTAACCGTTGTCGCTACGATAAAATGGTCTAGGAGACTGTCCTTAACTTTATGATCTGCATTCACAGATTTTGATAAAAAAAAATACAGTAAGCAAGAAAATGGTCAGTTTTCGCTTCAGATCAAGATTTCTCAATAAGTTAAGGACAGTACTCTTAAAACCGTTTTCCTGTAGCAACAACGGTTAAGGTACCCGCCCTTACTGTCCTGCTCAAAAATCCACCCTGTATTTTTAAACCAATTATTTCTAACATTTTCAATATTTTCTTCGCTTCAAGCGAAACATTGCACAATAAATAAATTGATGTCATTCGTGTAAACAAACAATCGTGCTTGTTAACTTTGTGATTTTTCTACGTTTATTCCTTTTTTAACTAAAACTGTAAACTTTAAGACAGAAATAATATTTTATCAAAAATTCTCGCAAGTGCACATTGTTTCTTGTTAAATTCTTGACAGACCTGTCTATAACGTAAAATCACTTTGTTGTAAAAAAAATCACACTGGTAAAATTATATGCTATTTTCACTGTTTATTGTGTTCTTACATCGAAATGATTTGCTTGAGTGGAAATTAATATGAGTTCACGTAATTAGATCGAGATCGTAGTTGCAAACAAGTGTGTCGAACGAACTTTTCGAACATGTACTGGTATCATTTGTACCATTCTATACAATAGTATGCAAAATAATTTACACTACGCGCAACACAAAACACTAAATTAAACTATTTGCCATGTCAACTAGCATACGCCACTATACCAACAAAAAAAAACATCGACAACTACTCAAGCAGAAATAAAAAATAAAAACGTAAACAAAACTTAATACCTAAATAAAAGCCTCCAGGCATAAAGGGCGCGCCCGCTTACCTACAAATGATAAACTAAGACCGAAATAAAATAAATAAACAGTTAATTACTAATAACAAAACCATGGTCAGCAAGACGACCAGTCACCACAAGCAGCACCCGTTTACGAGCATAACGCAAAGATCAGCCATCGCCCCCCTCGCCATATTCGAGGGAAGGAGGCAACCTGACACCCGACGGTACCACAAGCAATGACATCTAAGGGAGCAAGACAAACTTGCTGCCGGTTGCTCAGGCAAGAACAATATACTTAATCAATTGTCGAGGTCGCTAGAAAACCACATATTGCAATACAATACAATACAACACAAGCCAAGCCATAATGAGTATATTATGTCGATAATAAATGAAAATAAAATTTAAAATAAAATAAACAATTATGTGAATTCATATAACCTGTCAGTAGGTAATCTAATTCTGGAGGAAGAACATAAAAATTGTCTTGCGTTAATCACAGCGACCAACAATTCTTATCGTTTAAGTAGTCGTCGATAGAATAGTATGCCTTTGAACAAAGTTTGGATTTTACTTTAACTTTAAACGCATTAAAAGGCAAAACTAGCAAAGAAGAGGGTGGTTAGCTTGTTATAAAAAGCTATACGAAGCCCAAAAAACGAGTTATGAACCTTATGAAGCCGGCGATTTCTCAATAAAGTTCTATAAAACTTCTTCCGACCTACGCGTTGCCAATAATAAAATAATATTCATAAAATCACCGTCATCAATACTTTATTCAAATTCAACAGTTCAACTGACACTCGCGCAGCGCGCGCACCGGCCGGCGGGCGGCTAGGCTCACTTCATCCAGCCCAAGTGAAGTGATGTTGCTATGGCAACGAGAATCGAGTGAAATGATAAGATCACTACACTTGCGCGTCGCGCTTACCGACTTACTTCACCTAGCCGATTCACTTCGGCGCGGGTGGTTACTATGGTTACGAGAATCGGGTGAAGTGATAAGATCACGCCGCGCTTGCGCGTGAGGCGCTGTTATTAATATCAAGTAAAATATATTTATTTACATAACCAAATTACAAGATGACTATTAACATTAACTAAATTAAATTAAAACTAAGTTAAGCTTAAAAAAGGCCCTCGGGGCATTGTACTGAGGATGCTGGCGGCATTTCCTCGCTGAATTGCAATGCTGATGCGTTGCGCGAGAAAGCCGCCAGCTTTTCGGTCACCAGTTACATCAACTAGACGTTTCGCGATTTCCGCAAATAACTTATGCGCACTGGGACCCCACGGACCGAGGGTCTCGACGCCAAAGGGCACAAAGTTGTACTCTCTGCCAAGGCCTCCATATTTAATAACTTTCAGATTTTCGGCATTTTCTGCCGCTGCACCCGCTTTAGAAGTAGTCCGTTGGAGGTGGGACGGTGCCAGTGTGTCTACACAGGTAGCGTCCCACACAAGCATCCGTCCCAAACTCCACGGGACCAAAGACACACCATCAGGTCTTTTGCCATCATCTCTGACAATGCCAGTCGGCTCAAGAAGAGCAGGCACATTGATGCTGGCAAGAGACCGGCGGATTATGTCATTAAGTGTTGAATGTCTTGAAAAGCGGCCTGCACTTTTTTGACAACAAGTTGAGTTATTTTTTTTAATTTGCCGTTTTTTATTTTTAAATGCGCGACAAACAAAAAATTGGTTTTACCACCTTTATATCAAAATCCAAAATGGCGGCTACAAACATTTTTCATCATACATAGGTGTCGTTTTCATGGTTTTCGGGGGTGTTACAGCCGATACTGAGGTCAAATCTAAAAAGCAAGATGGCGGCTGTGAAAATGTTTGATTTGATTTGATCTCTGCTCTGTATATCAACAACGCATTTGGTACAAAACCCTCTGCACTTCCGTCATGTACTATAATTATGCGCACTCCTTTTGTTAAATTATGTTTCTCGCAAAAATCGCTCCCCAGGCCGCCTATAGACCCGACCCTTTCGGTCGCTGCCGTGCAAACACATTCTGCACTCGTCGGAGAACAGGACTCGCCTCCATTACTCAACCTCCCAATCAAGATGGGAGCGAGCAAATTGAAGGCGTGCTTGTCGGTGAGCTGCCGTCAGTTTTGGGCCCGTGGCAGGCCTTTTTGGAGTCCAATTAGCTTGCTAAGTCTTCGACGAACTGTCCACTCGCTGGCAGCTACCCCACGAACATTTCGGAGCTCCTGTTGGACGTCGACATCAGTCAAATGTCGATTTCGGAGAGAGGTTGACACGATAAAACGGTCATCCTTCTCCGATGTGCACCGGCGCCGTCCATATCTTGGTCTTTGGATAAAGCCATCTGTCTCCCGAAAGCGTTTATAGACTTTCGAAACACAGGACTGGCTTATGTGGAGCTAACGTGCGACAGCCTGCTGGCTGAGCTCTTCTTGCAATAGGGCGACGATTTGTGCCGCTTCTGTCGGTGTAATATCCATTGTCGTTCAAGTTCAAGGGTCAAAAATAGCGGAGATGTGTACCGGTCAACGTGTGAAAGCCGACTGATAACGAAAAAAATTTTTTTTTTTTGATATTGGCATCTCGTATTTGACCTTGAGAGATCGTCACTACTCAACCGGACTGATCCTGTGACTGCCTTAAGCGGACTCAAAGCCTCCAGCCAGGGGCGAAATTCTTACATTACTAAGCGACTGCACGCTAAGGGCGGATGCCCATAGCGTGCAGTCGCCTGTGGGGTATGGACCTCGGCTTAGGCCGTCGCTGGGGGAGGACAGCAAGGTGGGACAGCCTGGATCTGAACTGAATTATTATTAATCGGGGAATTTAAAGCTTAGCTGCGGCGCGGGCTGGCACTTCGTCGAGCAAGATAGATAGATAGATAGATAGAATACTCTTTATTATGTACACCATAAAAATTACAGATACAAACGTTGAAATTTTACAAGGTTTTCGCGAGGTCGGGAGGTCGGTTTGCGTGATTTGTATTTGTACACTGTACTCGTGGCCCTACTGCTTTCCTGGAGGAGGGTAATGGGGTCATCGGGGTCGGTGCTTTGGACGGCGAATAGAGATAATAGGGGAGGGCCTGTAACTGGCGGCCTTCACAACCAGAGGGTTGTGGTGGGTGGCGGCAGAGTCAAAGAATCGCTTCGCAGTGTTCATGAACTGCTGGTGGGGATTTTAAGATCGAGATGGAGGATCTCGTTTCGGACGAATCCCGTTGCCTTTCGGAGGAAACGGTTTTGGAGGCACTGCATCCTGTGGATGTGTTGGGGCCTAGGTTGTGCGAAGACTGCACAGGCATATGTCATGATGGGACGGATGCACGCTTTGTAAATACGCAATTTGCACTTAAGGGACAATTTGCTACGTGCATTTAAGACGGAATGTAATCTACCGAGAGCGAAAGCGGCACGCGCACCTGCTTTATGTGCTCTGAGTAGGAGATATAGTGGTCGAGGGTCTCGCCTAGGTATTTGGCTCGCTTCTCCCAAGGGATAGGCTTGCCGAACATGGTAAGCGGTCGGGGGGGACGGGGTTTTTACGCGGTTTGGTGAAGAGAACCGCCTGACTTTTGTCGGGATTGACTTCGATTCTCCACTTTCTAAACGATGCGCCAAGCTTGTTGACTTCGGTTTGGTGAGTGCGAGATATCTGGTCATGCACTAAGCCGGTGTAGTAAATGGCCGTGTCGTCTGCGAACAGAGCCAACTGTGCCTTTGCCAGACCAACGTTTCGCTATGTCGAAGAATACAGCACCGGTCGTAAGACCACGTTGGAAACCAACGCTTATGCGTTCTACGATGCGGTGGACCTGTTGGACGCAAGAGTGTTGGTTTCTAAAACCGAACTGCTGGTCGGGGATAAGGCTCTTTGTTTCGGCAAAATCTCTGAGGCGCGTATAAATAAGCCTCTCATAGACTTTGCCGAAGACATTGAGCAGACTGATGGGCTCCATTTTTGGCTTACCAAACTGGGTATGCCGATGACGGTGGCCTTTTTCCACACTTGTGGAAAGATGTTATTGCTCAGGGCACCATTGAAGATGGTGGCCATGAGCATTATCAGGTGAGCGGGGAACAGTTGGAGCACCCTATTGGTGTTTCCGTCTGAGCCGGGGGCTTTACGAGGTTTTAGACCCTTGATGATATCGTGCACTTCGTCTGGAGTGACGGGAGGCAGAGGATAATCAGGGTCTTCAACGGGCGGGAGAGAGTCTCTACGTTCGACTTCCGCGTCGACCTGGTACAGGTGAGCTTGGTCTTCTGGTTGAGAGCTGGGTGAGCATTGAGCCTCAAGACTATCGGCTAGGCATTCCGCCTTGTCGACGTCATCGAAAGCGATGGTCTTGTCGGGGCGCACCAGAGGGGGCATATAGACGACTTCTTCGGATTTGAGTTTCCTCTGAAGTTCGCAGGAGGCTAAGTGGGTGGGCTCTAACTCGCTCAGCATCTTGTCCCAGCCTGCGTTACGCAGCTCCGATAGGCGTGTCTTTACAGATCTTTGTAAATATGGGTTTTGTTCGCGTGGCAGGGAAAGTTACTATATACACGGACAGCCACGTTCTTCTCATTCAACCCTTCACGCACATCGTCCGGAAGCTTCCAGCGATGGTCGTCCATCGCCGGAACCTCTCTTGAACAGTCGTTCAGGACTGATTGTACGTGTACCGTGAATGAGTCGATCGCGGCTGTCGTGTCTGCGATAGAGTTGAAATGATCGGGAATGGAGTCTAGTCGGGGGCCTAACGAGGTGGATTTCAGGCAATCGCTTACTTTCCTCCAGTCTGTAACTACCTTGGTGAATAGGGGTTGGTCAGGGTCTTGGAGACCTAGGCGGGGGGCCAGTTTTACGACAACTGGACGTTGGTCTGATGAGAGTTCGTCGTGCGCTTCTATAGAATCCAACCGTAGGTTGATACTCTTAAGAAGCGCTATGTCAAGTAAGTCAGGCGTGTGGTTAGCGTGGTGGGGAAAGTGGGTGGGAGTCATCGGGGCGATGACGTCGAAATTGAGGATGGGACATAGGTCAAACAGGTGTTTGCCTCTGGTGGAGATCCTGGTGCTGTTCCAGGCAAGATGTTTGGCGTTGAGTTCGCCCGCTATGATAACGGAATCACTCAGGTCAAGTAGGACGGAAAGGTCGTCAGAGAGGGGGGTAGTAAGTCAAGCGTGTGGTTATGGTGGTGGGGAAAGTGGGTGGGAGTCATTGGGGCGATGACGTCGAAATTGAGGATGTATCCTCCATCTTAGTTCTAATATTAAGTATGTCAACTTGAGTATACTGAGTGCGATTTTTCAGGTAACATTCAATTAATTTTAAAATGTTGCCTCTTATGCCATATGCCTCAAGCTTAGATAATAAGATGTCATGTACCACGTAATCAAAAGCCTGTGTCATATCCATAAAGACGGCGCTTGATTAGATTGCGCGATTGATAATCTTGTTCTGTCTGAATCCTTTTTATTCTTTAGCTAAAATGTTAAAGGATTCTAAATATTTAAAAAAATAATTATAAATATATGTTACAATTTTATTTTGAGTAATTGATATTAGGGCAATAGGTCTGTAATTATTAATGTTTTCTTTTCTCTCTTTTTTATGAATCGGTTTAATAATTGCAACTTTTAGTTTTTCAGGGTATACATCACTTTCAATAGACAGGTTTAGAATGTAACTAAGAGGTTGCGAAATACGTTCTGCTACTAGCTTAATGACTTTAGTGCAGACACCGTCATAACCAGAGATTGGATATTCGGGTGCATAACTACCTAAAGTTAATTTTTAGCTATGAAAGTATTGAAGCGGCTTCTTAAAAATATTTTTTTTTTTAACTGAGGCCACGAACAACGGGAATGCATAACTGGTTCGGTGTATTGCATGGAAGCGACTTCTAAAAAAATATTTATTAAAAAAAAACCCGGGATATTTGGATTGCATGTTTATTTAAAATTAATGTTTCTACCTACTTTATATCATAATATTAAGTAGGTACATATACATCCAATTACATATGTAGTAGTAATCCTTTTATTTATTATAGGTTTTATGCGTTTATTTTAATAGACTTTACATTGGTTTCAAGCGATATAATATATGTGTAAAAAATGCGATGGTGAACCGACTACCATCTTTCTTCTTGTGTGTCGACCCGTGGATCGAATGTTCTGGAGAGTTCTTCGTCGTCGACCAATCAGCGCTCCCCGTGCGCCGCTCTCGCCCCTCACCTTCCGCCGAGCCTTCGTCTACTCGACGCTAGATGGTGCAGCTGTCGAATCCTCTCCAATAGATGGCGTTAACATATGCCCCCGGCCTTGGAAGTTCATGCTTCCAACGTAGTACCGATGGCACTGACAGCTTGTGGTGGATAATGAATGATTATTGGGGATCTGTCTTCTCCTTCTCTTCTTGTGGTAACAAAGGACATATTTTTGAGAATGCCCTTCGCACCGTCCCGGTCGCCGTTTTGATATTAGCGACTCGTGACACGCCATCTTCCAGGAAAAGTGTGAAGAATTCGTCCCAAGCGCCACTTTAGAGGTGGGAGATTATCCTCCTTGATGAGTACAAGAGTGTTAGGTACCAATTCTTCCTTACTTGTCTTCCACTTAGTTCTGGTTTGAAGCTCAGCTATGTACTCCTTTGACCATCTCTGCCAGAACTGCTGGCGCATCTGTTCCACGCGGTCATAACGGGACAGGCGATGTGAATCTGTAGTCGTCAGGTCTGGGCTGGCGTATGCGGTGAGCGGTCGGCCAATCAGGAACAGAGAAGGGCTGAGTGGAAGAAGGTCAGTTGGGTCTGTGGAAATGAAATGAAATGAAATGAAATGAAATTGTTTATTCTGTAAATAGGATATGACAATCACTTTTACACGTCATATTAAAAAATAAGCTAGATGGAGTCGACATTTCCTATCTGACTACCCCTGAGAAGAAATGGCGAAACAAACTCAAGGGTCAAAGTCTCTTTTAAAGTCCAGACATAATCTTGGTCAGATCATGTGAGGACCATGTAGATCTATGTCTGAAATGGTCTTTTGAGGAAAGAACCTCACAAATTTGAGTGGACCTGTCCAGTCAGTGCAAGCATTTGTCAGTAATCGTGTAGCTCAACTCAAAACTTAAGGAGCTCAACGACTCGACGAACAATACCAAGGAAAGGACAATTGGGTTGGCCGCATAAAGAACTCAAAATGCCAGACCATCATTAAAACTAAGAGAAAAAAAAACAACAAGAAATAAATAAAAATGACCCACATAGTGCTCACATTCACAATAATTAAAGTAATACTCGTATAATACTTTTTAAGGTACATAAATATTCACGTAATTTTGCTTATAATATTCATCAATGTCAATATGTACATATAGTTGTATATAATGATGATTTTGCATAATTTAAACTTCAAATTTTATGGTTTTAGCACAAAGCTTATCAGAGCGAGCAGCTCAATCCCAAGCTTTTTTGTCTTCTAAATAATCTGAAATTTTATAGTACCCTTTTTTACAAAGTTTGGTTTTAATACAGCTTTTAAATCGTTTAATGGGTAAATTTCGAATAGCAATAGGAAGTTTGTTGTAAAAGCGTATACATTGACCCATGAACGAGTTGCCTACTCTGTGGAGGCGAGTGTGAAGTACAGCAAGATTATGTTTATTCCTGGTATTTAAACTGTGGATATCGGACAGTGGGTACATGGGCCGAGAGTTTAGGACGGCTTCGATTTGAGTTAATATCGTGCTAAACTCTTCGTACGTTAAGTTGGCATTGCCAATAACACGACGGATATGATGTTTGCAGGACTTTACTCCTGCCTCCCACAATCCCCCAAAATGCGGTGTGTATGGTGGTATGAAATTAAATTTTATGTTATCATTAGCTGTAATCTCCATAATGTTATTACGGTTGTTCTTTAAAAATTGTTTAAGTTCATTCATTGCCCCAACGAAATTCTTACCATTGTCTGAAAATATTTCAGCTGGTTTACCCCGTCGAGAAACAAACCTTTTTAGAGCTAATATGTAAGCATCTGTTGTAACTAATTCTAGGTGAACTGCACGCGTTGAGAAACAGACAAACAAACAAATATAGCATTTCTCCAGTCTAGCGCCCCTCCCTTTACGGTTCAAAATAAACATGGGTCCTGCATAGTCTACACCGCACCTCATAAACGGATAACCCGGTTCTAGTCTTTCTACGGGTAAGTTACCCATTTGAACTGAAACAGTTTTACCTTTAATACGTGTACATGTCACACAAAAATGTACAACTTTTCTAGCCAGATCGCGGCCTCTGAGGGGCCACCAATTTTCTCGTATACTAGCTAACAGTAATTGAGGACCTGCATGAAGCTGGCGCCTATGCTCATATTGAAACAACAAACGTGTGAAGGTATGTTTACTACACAACAGGATGGGGTGCTTTTTATTGTATGGGAAATTTAAAGAGTTATCCAATCTACCCCCAACTCTAATGATGTTATTATTATCAAAAAATATGTTAAGACCAGAAATATTACGAGTAGCCTTTAAGGTTAAATTCTTTTTTTGATGCAATATCAAGATCAGGAAACGATTGGTTTTGTGACATTTGAGTCAGCTTAACAATAGATTTATTTAACTCATCTACTTGAAGCGGGCCGTATTTACGGTTTATCCTTATTTTATTACGAACGTTATCAATGAAACGTAACATGTAAGCAAATACACGTTTCATACGAGTGAATGAAGAGAATCTCTCAAACGGAAACGTATTCTCATTAATTTTATGTACTAACATTGTGGTAGTTACTTTAATATCTGGCAACTCGTTAAAATTAACATTATGACAGCTATGATCATAACTAAAATCACAGAGCCGTTCGTGCAAAAATGCCGGGCCGTGCCACCAAATATCAGCTGTGCGCAGCGCGTCCAGCGTGACCCCGCGTGACACCAAGTCAGCTGGGTTGGATTTACTTCCTACGTGCAACCATTGTAAACTACCAGTGAGTTCATTAATTTGAACCACCCGGTTTTGCACAAATGTTTTAAGAGTGTTAGGTGACATTCGTAGCCATCCCAGCACAATTGTGGAATCAGACCAGAAATAAACATTATTGAATTTCAAACGAAGTGAATTTATAATTTTTGTGTACAACATTGCACCCAACAATGCGCCACATAATTCTAAACGCGGTATGGTTATCGGTTTGACTGGCGCGACCTTCGACTTAGCGCATAACAAGGATACGGACACATTGGTATTGGTATCCGAGTACATACGCACGTAAGCGCAAGCACCGTAAGCATTTTGAGAGGCGTCAGTAAATATATGCAATTCTATATTGTGCATTTTGCTATCTATAGCCTGACGTGGTATAAGTAAATTACCCAAATAATCAAGAGTGTCAACGAATGTTTTCCAATTTATTAAAATATCATGAGGGACCGGGTCGTCCCATCCGATTTTATACGTCCATAATTTCTGTACTTAATAATATTTTTGCAAGTATTATAATAGGCGCTAATAGACCTAACGGATCGTAAACTTGTGAAATTGCCGATTGCATAATGCGCTTAGTAACGTGATTCCCGGTTGATTTTAGTTTAGTCGTGTAATGTAACTCATCTGTATTTGCAAACCAACCTAAACCTAAAGTTTTACTATGACAAGATTCACCTAGAGATAAATTCTTTGATGCATTTAAAGTTGACAAATCGAAATTGAACAACCATTTTCGTAAACAGAAACAACCCGATTGTAATACAGTAGAAACTTTATTACAAATTTCTAATAATTCCTTTTTATCGTCAGAACCCGTTATCAAATCGTCTACGTAAAAATCTTTGTAAATAATATTAGCGATGTCGTTATCAGTGCATTCCGACGCCAGTTGTTGCAAACATCGCATACTTAGGTATGGCGCGGACGCCGTGCCATAAGTAACTGTGTTAAGCCGGTACACACCGAGCGTATCTAACGGGTTTTCTCTCCATAGAATTAATTGTAAATATTGTTGATCGGGTTGAATTATTATTTGTCTGTACATTTTCTCGACATCTGCACAGGCAATATATGTGTATTGACGAAATCTTAACAGAATGGAAAGAATACCATTTTGTAAGGACGGGCCAATCAGTTGGATGTCATTTAGCGATTGACCGGAAGTAGTTTTAGCGCTAGCGTCAAATACTACTCGTAAGTTGTACTATGTTCTCTAAATACACCGTGATGCGGTAAGAAATAATATGGAGACGTATAAGTATATATTTTTGTCATGTGACCGAATTCTAAATATTCGTGCATAAAATCGAAATATTTTTTTTTATAACTCGGTGTGCATCGACCTAACTTGCGTTCGAGCGCGAGGAACCGACTCTCGGCTTGTAGGTATGAATCACCTAGTTGATCAGCTGATTCGCGTAGTGGAATACGCACAGAGAAACGACCATGATTATCACGTGTAGTTGTTTTTATAAATAAATTTTCACAATCATGATCTTCTTTAGACATATTGTCTGTTCTTGAACTTATCTCCTCTAATTCCCAAAATTTTGTTAATTGGATATCTAAGTTGTCGTAAGTGTGCGTATAATTGCATTAGACTCGATTAACGGATGAATCTTTTGTATCATGTATGACACCAGATACAACCCAACCCAACTTAGTATTTTGTAGGTATGGGCCGTTTGTAAGCCGAATTAAACCTTCACTCAAGAGTTCCCAAAATTTATCTGCGCCGATTAATAAATCTATTCTATTAGACATATAAAATTTAGGGTCGGCGAGTGATACATTACTCGGAATCATAAATTTGGCGATATTATGAGTAACGGAAGGTAACGTTGCGGTAATGCAAGGTAAGACGAGACAATTTAAATGCATATTAAATTCACTATTTTTAGATCGCAACTGCACTTTGCACGATTGTGTAGATTGGGTTACCGAATTACCTACCCCTGCGACGTGTACTGTGGACTGTATCAAACGAATTTTTAATTTATCGCATAACGATTTTGTGATAAACGAATGTTGACTGCAGTTATCTAGGATAGCACGAATACTGTGATAGTTATTAGTGCTGTCTAATATTTCTAATAATGCAGTCGAAAGAATAACGGGTTCTTGAAATGAATACTCATTATCAATTTGTTGGCGTGTTGAAGTTGACGCGCTGTGTAGCGCTGTACTGTGTGTACTGCCCGTCGCTTCGGACTCGCGATACGATGTGGACGCCGGCGCTTGCGCGTCGTATGGTCCTACAGACTGACGTGCTGCCGTTGTCACAGCACTCATCATGAAGAAGCGAATGGTGTTTACGATTGCACAACTTGCAGGCGCCGAACCAGCAATGAGACACTGTATGCCCAGCGCGCAAGCAATTTTTACAAAGTTTGTTCTCGTCTACGAACAATAATTTGTCCTTCGAAGGAAGGTCATTGAACTTACTGCACGAATATAACGAATGATTCTCTTTGCACATATTACACCTTTGGTAACGTTTTGAATCATTAGACGAATTAGGTTTTTGTGATGATTTACACGAATTATTATTATTACGTGTTGCGATGTAGCTATGTGAGCTAGCATGCTTCGATTGATTGAATGATGATTTCTTTATGGAACCATCCGAAGGTTGCTTACCAGAATCATGTGTACCTTTAATAGATTCTAACATGTCCGCCCTGTCGATAAGAAATGTAATCATATCGTTTAGTGTTATTTTTTTACTAGCGTGACTTGGTAATTTAGAAAGTGCACTTTTATGGTTTTCCCACTCCTCGGTAGTGGAGTCCATTTTAGTAACAATAAGGAATATGATTAAAGTGTCCCATTGATCTGTGGGCTCATCTAGACCGTTAAGAGCACGAATATTTTTTAGTATGTTATCTATCAACTTACGAATATGGAATGCAGATTCTTTGTGTAAAGACTGTATTGAGAACAGAGCTTTAACGTGGTTTTGAACGAGTAATCTATTATTATTAAATCTGTTCTCCAATAAACTCCAGGCTATTGTGTAATTTTCAGCAGTAAACTGTAACGATTTTATTATTTGACGAGCAGTGCCAGTGAGAGCAGAACACAAGTAATGGAATTTTTGAATATCGTCTATAGTTTTAGAATTATGAATTAGGGATATGTAGGTATCTCTAAACTCTAACCACTGTTCGAATGAACCGTCAAAGGAAGGCAGTAAAATGGTGGGTTATTTAATGCTAGAGGTCTTATTGGAGACTTCAACATTGTTATCAATAATTTCTTTACTTTTTAGCGTGCATTTCGCCTTTGATGTGATCTCATAAAATAGATTTTCGAAGGTTTCTCTTTCAATTAACTGTTTTTCCAAGTCTAGTTCAGAATCCTGTAGATAAAATTCTATATCATCCTGAATGATTGAGAACTGTTCTAATAGTGACATGATATTATTACAACGATCTTCTAGGGCTATTTTTTGAGATTCTGATATTTCTACGTCTTGTAACGATTGCACGTATTTAACGAATACCGTGAACTTTCCTTTAACTACATCCCTTTTCTTGATCAAATCTTTATATTCATCGAGTGGCATTTTGGGAGATGTTAAGAGACAAAAGAAAGTACTTACAGTTTTAACTTGCTCGATCGAACTCGAAATCACGACGCTCAATAGGGCGTTATAGGTAGAATTATTTCAAACGCGGGCTCGCGGCACGACTAGTTAACTGGAATTTTACACAAGAATACACGAAATTAGCACAAATGATCCTTGAGGATGGGTTTGGATAGGAACACTGAAAGGCCTGACCGTTGTTTTTTCTGCTGGTTGCCGACTTCCACCTGTACTTCTTCTTGAAGCCGCTCCGATCCAGTTCGAAGGTCCAATATGTTTTGGGATTTGAGAGTCAGGCTTCTTCAATGAATCCTTTTATTTATTATAGGTTTTATGCGTTTATTTTAATAGACTTTACATTGGTTTCAAGCGATATAATATATGTGTAAAAAATGCGATGGTGAACCGACTACCATCTTTCTTCTTGTGTGTCGACTCGTGGATCGAATGTTCTGGAGAGTTCTTCGTCGTCGACCAATCAGCGCTCCCCGTGCGCCGCTCTCGCCCCTCACCTTCCGCCGAGCCTTCGTCTACTCGACGCTAGATGGTGCCGCTGTCGAATCCTCTCCAATAGATGGCGTTAACAGTCAGAAAAAAAACATAAAATTTGTCGATTCGGGAATGGCGGGCGGGATTTTTACGATCGATATAAAAGTGCATTCCATATAAGCTAACATTTGAAAGTAAGTTAATATACATTCGATTCTATAATCAGAAACCTAGATTTGTATTCCCAGAGCCGCGGGATTTTGCGATACAAAAGCGCATTCCATATTAGCCAACATCTCAACTTTAGGTGAATATGCATCCGAATATCCGATCTCTAGTCATAACCTATACTCTTGGTATTTTTTAAACCTTTAATGGTTTGTTTTATATCGTCTGGCAGACATGGCTTCATAAAGATTGAGTTAAGTCTAGATTTTAGGTATTGCTTATACTGATCTTTGTGCATAGTATTAATGGGTGTTATCTACAAAATAATTATTAAAAGCATTAGATACTCGTATGTCTTATGGATTTGTCACGATATTATTATTCAATTTAATACAAGAGCATTCTGATGGCCTGTTTTACTTTGCACCTTTAATAGTTTGCCATACAGCTTTTGCTTTATTATTTGATTTCACAATATTGTAACTGTTTTGCGCTCGTTGGGTCAAAGAAACAATATTTTTTAGTATTGTGGTGTATTGCCTCAGTTTTGATTTATCATCTACACTTGATGTTTTTCTATATTTCCACAGTAGTTCACGTTTAGTACGTCACGTTCAACGACTGCCTCGTTGGTCTACAGATCGCAAGCGCTACTGCTGAACATGAGGTCCTGGGTTCGATTCCCAGGTCGGGCAGTGTTATTGGGTTTTTCTATCTGGAATTTCTCAGCAGCAGCCCGGAGTCTGGATTTGTGCCTGGTTGAAGGCAATAGGCTCGCCCCCTATTACATGGGACTTAAACATAACTGATGAAATGTGGGTGTACTACAGGTACACCTCTGCCCAACCCTTTGGGGAAACAAGGCGTGATGTTATGTATGTAGTTCACGTTTCTGAACAGTACAAGTCTTAATACCACGTGAAATCCACTTGAGTTTTTTTGTGGTTGTAACTACAACTATACGTATTTTTGTAGGGAAAACAAAGGTCATATAATAACTTAAATGTATAAAAGAAAATATCATATGCTATGTTTGGATCACAAGTACTGTACATATCTGCAAATGTCATTTGGCCTAAATAGTATCTGAATTTTGCCTGATTTTCCATACTAAAATCCCGTCGCCTGATTTTCCAGCACTTAATTATACATACATTTCTTACTTGACATCTTAACAATTGTGCAGTGTGGTCAGACAGTGCTAGGTCAATTACTTCTGACTTACATTTTTTCCAAAGTTATGGGCAAAATTGTCAATACATGTTTTGCTTACATGTCTGGTAGATTCTTTTAATTGTAATTTTAAATTATAATTTAGTAGTAAACATTCAAATTCGTTAGTTAACTTATTCTTATTTAAAATATTAATATTAAAGTCACCAGCTATAACAATATTATGTTTACTATAGTGTTTATGAAGTAAAGTTAGGACCTTGTTCAGTTTATCAAAAATTTTATTAATGTTACTAGCTAAGGGTACTCTATATACATAGACAATAACAATTTTGTAGTCTGTCATCTCAATAGCACAACATTTAAACGCTGAACAGACTGCATAGCTTGTCAGTGTTGATATGTCTGCAATTATGCCCATTTTTTCCAAAAATTCAAGACCCGCCTCTTTTAATAGGTCTTTACCTATGTAATTGCAGATTCTATAACAAGCATTTTCAGATTTGATTATCTGTAGATTGGCGCGCAATTCGAAATTCAAAGAAATTTTATTCGAAAGCAGTGTTAATTTAATTTCAAATACAGTCATTTGTTTTTAGATAGTTGTTTGTTTTTGTTAAATTGTGGTAGTTTTTGGCGCCATGGATAAACTGAAAATTCGTACAATTTTCGCGTATCAGTTAATTACGTTTGCTGCGATCAGAGGATCGAAAAAAAAACCGAAATGATTTTAAATAAATTTAATTACTGATTTAATATTACAAAATTAAACCTATGAATGATGATTCTAGTTCGAAGTAGGATATTAGAATAATCATTCTTACAATTTATTGAACAAACAACAACTTGCGAAATCGACTGATGTCATAGATGCATCAGCGGTTATAGAAATTAATAAGGTCGGCGCGGATGTAACATCAGCGATCTGCATATAGTAGTGCTATGTAATTCCTCCCCTCTTAGAACGGCGACTATTTTAGCACGTTGAGTGAAAATGTTGCCGGAAGTTCGTCAGGAGTTTCCTTATTTTCCAGGGTTGCAGCTGGTGGTTGCTGCTTCTTTTTCATAGTGTTAGTACATTTGCATAGGTAGCGCCGGGTCATTGCGATGATAAAGAGTACGCTTGCACTCAATAGTATTCCATAGAATGGGATTGTAGTGTGATAAAGTGCGTTGGTCTGCACGTTCTCAAGTTGAACAGGATTCTGGATCATAATTTGGTCCTGGATGCTGTGTAGTCCTTGTAGATTTATAGAGTTCAGATTGACGTGGGTGGCTGTGGTGGCCTGTTTCTCAGCGTCGTAGGGTATTTTCATTAACTTCAAGGGTTGGCCATTAATTTCATCGTAAACGTTTGCAATGGTGAACTCTTCGGATTTCAGATAACATCCAATAGGAATCGTAGCAAGGTAACTACCCTGAAGCGATGTGTAGTCTTTCTGGTTGCAGGTTAATTGTACCTTCGTTTCTTGAGGAAAGGAGAGGACGTAATGTTGGTCGTCGAGTTTCTCCATGGCTTCTCTCATCAAGGTGACTGTAGTAAACTTGCAGGAGTCTTGTAGGGCTTGGTTGGTGATTAACTCCTGGACGCAGTCAGCTTTGTTGCGAGTCTGGTGAGTAATAACGTTCTCACAGAGGTACCAGTCTTTCAACTTCGGGCATTCAGCCTCTATGTACGCATGTAACATCTCGTTAGTTGCAAGGAAAGGAAAGGGTGGAATAAGAGCTTGTGCGTGTTTATTAGGTACCACGGAGAGTTTATAAAAATCATAACTATTTTTAGATTAGAAATTTAAATACGAATACTATCTGGTTGTCTACATAATATGATCCCGGTTTTATAATGTCATAATAATCTCTAAGTTCTAGATCTAAAATTTGCTCTTCGGCGTAAATAGTCTTAAGTTTTTGTACCATTGACTGTAGTATTTCTACGTCTATCATAGAGTGGTGTGTACTACTCGCACGAACAAAAGCTAAACTATTTTCTATCCTAATTAGTTCCTGAGTTAAATCTTCTACATTATCGCTTATAATTTCTAGTAGTTGGGCAAAATGGGCATATTTTATTAAATTATTTTCTCTTAGTGCATTACTTTGTAATATAGTCTCTAAAGTAGTGTTGATTTTATTCTGGTTTTCTACTATTTGTGTAATTACGCTATTATATTTAGACATCCACTCTTTACTTATACTTATATGATCATTGAATTCGGTCACTAATTTGTTTTGATTACGTTCTAAGATTTGAATTGCCTGATTATACCTTACCGCATCCTCGTGATCTAGGTTCCCGGTTAGGCTTTTTATTATTGAACCTAGTCCGTCTACAAGACCTCTTTTGGCTCTGTTGGGTTCTAAAGATCGTAATTGTTTTAGGACATTGCCAAGTTTGCTAGCAAGATACTCCAATTGAATTTCGTATAACGCGTAGGTGTCATTAGTCATTTGATTTGACAGATCGTTAGTTGGGTTTGTAGGGATTGAACATTGTTTTCTATATTGCTTAGTTGTACGTACTGGATGAAAGTATGATGGTGAGTCGTAATTTTCATATGTCCAAGTTTAAAGGGTAGAAGCCCAGGTCCGTCATCGAGGCTTTCGAGTCTTATCTCCTGAGGTCGCGTCATTGGGAGAATTGCTATCAGTAGGATCCTGTAACAATTTTGCTGATTTAGGTACACGCTTGAGTCTTGATTTCGCTATGGGGCCACGTTTTTTTGAAGTATAAATATGAATCGGCAGGTCTGCCAAAACTGTGTCCTGTGTATATCGTGGGGCAGTCTTTTGTCGACTAGCAAGGGGGTTTGTTATAAATATTTGCTGTTGGGGTACGTATTCTATCTCGGGTTCACGTTTTTCATTTTGTTTCTCAACTATCGCGGTACGATTAGCAAGTGATGACGAGTTGATGATGTCATAAACATGTTTCATTTTATCTCTATGGACTTGCGTGTACTGTTGTAATAAATGCTGTGTAAGGTCAATGTCTTTACAGTCTCGGGGGTCAAAATGACCAGTCAGTAGGTCAAAGGGGCGACATCTCGTGAAACTATGTATTGAGCTATTATAAGCTATTAAAGCATAGGGTACAAGATTAATTATTGGTTCGTCTTTATACTGTAGCTTAAGAAGTCTAAGATGTTCTAAAAGAGTTGAGTGGAATCGCTCGATATTTCCGTTATCGTTAGGAGAGTGAGCTAGTATTCTATGATGGTTGATCCCATGAAGCCTCGTAAATTCCATGAACAATTGGTTTGTAAACTCAGTCCCATTGTCTGTAATAATAGTTATAGGGACGCCATGGTGGGTGCAGTACTGCAAAAGGGCTTGTAGTATGCTAATAGCGGTTCCGTCACGTAAGTGATAAGCTTGACCGTACTTTGTAAATACATCGATAAATGTTACATATTTTTCACCCTGTACAGTAAATAGATCCATGTGGATTGTCTCAAACGGCTTGGTAGCTGGTGGTACGATGTTAAACTGAGGTCTAATCGGGTTTCTATCGTACGTGGCTTGACCGCAAATCGTACATTCGTTTATAAATTTGGTTATCTGGTCTTTCATTTTTGGCCAGTAGTATTTACGAGATAAGGCTAAATGACACTCGGTAATTCCACGATGGTTAGTTTTACCGTCATGATGGTGTCGTATTATCTCCTGTTGTCGAAGGTAATCTTTGACATTTTCTAATTCACATTTAGCTAGAACGAGATTTAAGGATGAACTTTTGAATTTTTCCTGTATGATTGGTATGATTGAGTACATGGCTAGAGGTGGATTAACTAAAATAGCTGTCTTAACCTTGGGGTTAACGTATTCTTTTACGGCACAGATCACATCTTCCTCTAAGTTAGATTGGGATAGCTGGATACTTATACGCGTATGGGTGTCAAATGGCCTGGTAACTACAGGTCGTTTCTTTACGTCATTTACAATAGTTAAACATATCTGTCTGTTAAACTTATTTAATGGCTCGTCAGTTATGGGAATTTCTAGGATGGGGTTTTCAGCGCTTGTATGTACTGTTTCAGTCGAGGAGTTTGGTTTGCCAGGGATGGTTTCTGATGGATTACCCATTAAGGAGTTGAGTTCATCGATTTCCTCTATTAAGGACATGGCTTCTTTGGTGTGAATTTCAATGCGAGAAAGGGCGTCAGTATTTGTATTAGATTTCCCTTTTTTATAAATAACTGAGAAGTCGTATTCACTAAGTCTAAGTCTCCATCTTGTCAGTCGAGAATTTGGTTCTCTCATGTTCATCATCCATTGCAACGGTTTGTGGTCAGTGAAAATTTTAAATTTACGTCCAAATAGGTAGGGTCTGAAATATGGCGTAGCCCAAACTATAGCAAGCAATTCCTTCTCTATAGTACTGTAGTTCATCTCGCTTTCATTTAAAGTTCGGGATGCGTAACAGATGGGCTTGTCTGAATTTATGGGTCCTTGGGATAGAACAGCGCCGATGGCTACATTAGAAGCATCTGTCGTCAAGTTAAATTCTTTATTGAAGTCCGGGTACTGTAGGATGGGGTCATTAGTCAGGAGAGTCTTGCATCTTTCGAAACAATTCACATATTCGGGGTCAAGGGTGATTTTTCGTCCTTTTTTTCAAGCATTGCGTAAGTGGTTTTGTAGTTCGGGCAGAGTCAGGAATAAATTTTCGATAATAACCGAGGAGGCCCAGAAATTGTTTGATTTCTTTCGGTGTTTTTGGAATAGGATACTTCTTAATTGCAGATATTTTATCGGGATTTGGCTTGATGCCATCCTTACTGATGACATGGCCTAAATAAGCAGTTTCAAGTTTAAGGAATTCCGACTTGTCCATTTGGATTTTGAAGTTGGATTCTCGAAGTTTCTGGAATACTTTTTCGAGGTTAATGATATGTTCCTGAAGGGATGTACTGAAGACGATGATGTCATCTAAATATACGAGACATATCTCGTTTTGGAGTCCTCTAAGGACATTGTCCATCACACGTTGAAACGTGGACGGAGAATTTTTTAGTCCCATCGGCATTCTTAGAAATTCAAAATGACCGTGTTCTACATTGAATGCGGTCTTTTCTACATCCTGTGGGTGCATCTCTACCTGGTAGAATCCACTTGCTAAATCCAAGGTCGTAAAATAGTGGCATTTACCTAATTTGTCGAGAACGTCGTTGATATTAGGTATAGGGTACTTATCGTCTAGTGTCTTTTCGTTTAACTTACGAAAATCTACTACGAGACGCCATTTTTGCTTTCCTGAGGCATCTATTTTTTTTGGAACTACCCAAATAGGCGAGCTCCATGCAGATTCTGATAGTCCAATGATACCTTGATCGAGCATTTTAGTTATTTGGTCCCTAACTTCTTGGCGGTGTATGAATGGATACCGGTAGCTTTTAGCGTGCACTGGAACATCATCGGTAGTTCTTATTCGATGCTTTATTTTATTTGTGAAAGTTAATCCCTCACCTTCAATGTAAAAAACATCCGAGTAACGAGAACAAAGAGCTGTTAGGTTAGCCTTCTCTTCCGGGTTTAGGTGATCAGTTCTCAAACGCGATACTACTTCCTGAGCGCGGGTCGATATTTGTTGAGTACTACTGCACTCAATATTAAATAATTCCGCGTGCGCTGGGCGATCGAGTGAAAATATTACGTCATTTGGTGTCGGGTTTTCGATTTCTAAGTAGCCACGATTATTATTTACGGTGGTAATACATTCATGAATTATGCAATTGCAAAGAGTTTGTTCCCGAATAAAAGCGTCGCCTTCTGGCACCTCAATAGGGATACGAACAATCTTAGTGCTCCCAGCTGGTATAATATCTTCGTATAAGTTTATGTTGCACGAGTTATACATTACAATAGGGTTTATCGCAGATCGGGTTACTAGTGTATTTTCTTTTAAATCTATGCGAGCTTCCCATTTATTTAATAGATCTAAACCAATGAGGCCGTCGAAATAATTATGAAACCGATAAATGAACAACTTCATGCTGTTAGCGTCATTAAACTCCGCAAAACATGGCAAGGTTATGGAATAGTCGTTCCTGCTTGTTGCGTGTATGTTGGTTATCTCAAAAGGATCGAAATTCAAAGGATACTCAGAGAAATATTTTTCGACAACTTCAGGGCTAATGAAAGATTGGTTGGCACCTGTGTCTATTAAAAGTTTTAATGGTGGGTCCCTAATTTGTATATAGGGAAGTTGCCTCTGTGTCTGAAGGTTTAATTCTATTTTGGTTTTTGTGACATCGAAGCCTCCAGAAAATCCTGCTGAGCATGGTTAATTATACCCGCTTGCGATTCATCAAATACCTGGGCGTCCGTTGACACATTATAATAAGTCGAGTCAGCGGCTAGACTCGGGTCAATGTCACTGTTGTTGTAATCAGTATAGTAATTGTACTCCGGTTCGTTATAATAGTTGTAATATGAGTCGTCATATGTCATGCACTCGTTCATATTCATTTCTCGGGATTTAAAATAATTTGAGGGTGGTGGATTGCCAAACTTGTTCCAATCATGGACTGCTGGTGCGTTTATTGGGGGTAGAGGTCTGGGAGCAAAACGTTGAACACCACTCATCGGCTGAGGGCCTTGAGGTACATTATTTCGGGGTGGTAATCTAAATGTGTTACTACGGTGGTTGTAGTTAGGAGGTGCCGCACTGAACACTCTTTGTGTGTTCGTTGGCATGCGATATTGGTATTGTGCTGGTGCAGGGAATTTAAAAGGCTGAGGTGCAGGTCCCGCTGGACGTTGTCCCACGGGTGATGGCCAATTAGGTACTGATGTTGGGAAGTTATGAGGTCGTGGGGTAAACGCTACAGGTGTTAGAGTGGAATGAGTGACTTTAGAAGGAGCTTGGGTTTTTGCGGTCTCACGTTGTTGCAAGTACATTACATTGAGCTCTTCTTGAACGAACTCAAGCGCCTTTTCTATCGTTGGTGGGCGCATGCAACGTATACGGGATCCTAAGGGTTCTTTTAACCCTCGAACATATGCCTGCATGGTAACCTTTTTATACAAGTCGCGTTTCGCTGCTATAGTCGTTGGTACAGTCTCATGTAAAGTCACGTATGTCATGATCGTACTAAACAACGTTTGGCAATGATCATAGAATTCTTGTGGCGTTTTATTACCCTGAGTAGTTAGAGAGAGGTCGTTGTACAATGCGGTTTCATCACGTTGATCCGAAAAGTTATTAATCAAGGCAGTTCGAATGCCTAGCCAGCTCTCAGGTATTCCATTTGCGTTAATAGTACATGCCGCGGTCCCAGTTATCTTATTAAGTATACCGTTTAGTAAACATAAGTTGGAAAATTCGCTGCCGGGTGTATTACTCAAATACTGCGCAGCTAACGAATCACAAATTCTAATGAAACGCGTAAGGATATTTGGGTTGCCGTCAAACTCTGGAACAAGGCGAAGGGCCTTGAAAATGGTATCTGGGTCATTTTGAGTCATATCGATTAATTCTAATTTATCTAAAGTTATATCTCTATTTATATCTACTACACGTTGGCGAGCCTGTCGTGATTCAGGCTCCTGCGCACTGGAGGCCCTTGGATGGTAAATCTTGAGGGTTAAGATTCAAAGGGGTGCAACACGAGAATGATTCAAGTGTACTTACAGGTATCTCATTTCTGATTCCTCTCTGTGAATCGATGGCTGGATTCTCCTTCTGGTCTGCAGCAGGTCCGTAGGTTCAGGATACCCGAAATGGTGCTTGATAGCCACCCGAGTGACTCGCGACGCGATTATAGATGTGAGATAGAGTCCCGATATCTCCCGCGGATATCCTACCGACTGCGCCAATTACGTTTGCTGCGATCAGAGGATCGAAAAAAAAACCGAAATGATTTTAAATAAATTTAATTACTGATTTAATATTACAAAATTAAACCTATGAATGATGATTCTAGTTCGAAGTAGGATATTAGAATAATCATTCTTACAATTTATTGAACAAACAACAACTTGCGAAATCGACTGATGTCATAGATGCATCAGCGGTTATAGAAATTAATAAGGTCGGCGCGGATGTAACATCAGCGATCTGCATATAGTAGTGCTATGTAATTAGTTTCTACATGGAAATACTGCTGCGCTAATAACACGAAACATTAACGACGTGTACGGGCCTAATACTGCTTGCATAAACACGGTCCATTATTGGTTCAATCGATTTAAATCTGGAAATTTTGAGTTGAAGTACGAGCTTCGCGGTCGGCCGGTTACCATTGTCGACAACGATGAATTGAAGGCGATAATGGAAGCGGATCCAACTCAATCTACGGCTGAGCTTGCTGCGGACCTTGGAGTTAGTGTCAAAACAACATTGAAGCACTTGCTTCAAATCGGAAAGATAAAAAGCTAGATAAGTGGGTGCCACACGAACTAACTGACCAACAGCGAGACTTACGCGTCGAAGCATGCATAGCACTACTGAATCGGTATAGAAACGAGGGAATTCTAAATCGAATTGTTACCTGCGATGAAAAGTGGATCCTGTACGACAACCATAAGCGTTCGAAGAATGGGCAAGAAACTCCACCGTTACTCTTTTAAAATGTTTTACAAAATTTTGTATAGGTACATTTTAAAATTATATGTGAAGACGATGCACCTAGAATAAAATTACTATACCAAAATAGGTAAAAAAAGAATGAAAAAAAAAAGCAATGACAGATAAATGAATTATGTGATAGGTACTATTGGCAAAACTTAAGCATGCTCACTTAAGAAAATATTTCTCCGGTAAGCGCAGCTAGCGACAGACAAACCCCTTCCTGGTTTCGTCCAATTAGAGACAATATGCATTTGTGTGAGTATAGGGTATGTAACAAAAAATGTACAGATACAAGTGTGCTATTTTGGTCACCCACTACACTCGAGCCGGTATTACTCCGATAAAGGAGCCAAGTGTGTAATGATCAATACACACGCATTTCATACGACGCACAGTGGAACGAATGTATGGGAGCGGTTGGACGTAGACATGTCCGAAAAAAAAGAGTAAAATTATGCCAAACTAATGATGCCATCTTATTCGATTACTTAATGCCTTCATAACTTGTGGTGATGAATTTCTTCATAACTCCCATATTTCGGGAGTAATTTGAGAAAATGTGAAATTTTACTATGAAAATGAGTGTATCGAGCTCTCTCCCTCCTGATTCCGGGCTTGTTTCAAGTAGCGGTCTCTAATATCATAATGCTAATACTAAGAGCTATATTTAATACTAAGACACATAGTGCGCCAAATGTGCACTTTCTGGGATAAAGAGTGATGTTTATTTTATAACACAATTTTTTTATTTTTTGTTTATTTTGTTGATTAAAACCGTTTTTCTAAAGGTTTACCTTATTACAATAACATTTCTGAGCAGCCAATTAGAGAAGATATAAGCTAATTAGGATATATAATTAGGGACTTAAGGTTTACATATAAAACTGATGCACTAATGATTACTGATAAGAACATTGCTATTATTTAATTACTAAATGGCTCTTAATACACTAATTTAGCATGCATCATTTACTAATTATCACAATAACTAATTACCTTGCAATATTTAACAAAGGATACCTGGGATACCTGGATTTTATATAAATAGGTCACTATTAGTAACTTTAAAATCAGTGTTGATTTACACCTCGTTGTATCCAAGCTAATCTCGCAATGTATTTTCCAAATTTTAATACAAATCTTGATATTCACGTTGCTTTATGCGCACGCGCACATAAAGATTTACGCGACTTTAACTATTTGTTCAGTGTTTTAAAAGATAACAGTTGTGTTCAGTTATGTGAAAGTGCTGAAACAAGTTTAAAAGACTGGTGTCGTCGATTTTGCTACCGCATTTATGCAAAATGGACACAGTCTGGAAGAAGCACAGATAAGTTTCGGAAGAAACATGAGATTTGGCTACAGGCTGCAATTCAATGGCCGGAATTACAGAATGAAAATATGGAACCTTCTACAGAAAATATAAGTGACGTCATCGAGCCCATAATTTCTCCTGCTAAATCTGATGCTTCAACTTGTACACATCCTAGTCCTCGTAAATCTTTTGAGGACCTTAGTAACCGGCAAAAAAGAAGACGCACTGAAGATAGTCTTTCATGCAGCAGTAGCAGCGCTGAAATTATGTTTTCGGCCGAAAGGGCGCTTCAAAAGGCAGGACAAAGCGATACAGCTTATGTTATGAAATACTTGACGGAGAATCCAGAAGAGGCCTCAAAAATCAAAGCCTTCATTGAAGGTAAATCAATTCAGGTACGGGAAATATCCCCTTTGAAGGCATTGGCTCTTTATGTATCGATGAACTTATCGAAATGGCGCTATAACACTCTTCGGGATTTCAACACTCAAGAAGGAGCTCTTCAATACCCGAGTTACTACATGTTGGTTAAAGAAAAAATTAAGTGCTATCCGGCCAAAGAAGATCTCACAGTTACAGAGAGCTCTGCAAAAATCAAATTACAAGCCTTGATGGATTTAACCTCAAGAAGACTTATTAGGTCGTTAGAAACCCCTGTTGATCCCAATCAACAGCTCGTATTGACCAGCAAATGGGGTTTTGACGGATCATCTAGCCAAAGCATTTATCATCAAAGGACGAGTGAAGATGAGCAAATCGATCTTGCTAGTAATTTTATGATTAGTCTTGTACCACTGCGGCTCGTCTCAAAAGGTGTAACAATTTGGGAAAACGAGCGACCATCTTCCACTTCATTTTGCCGGCCAATATTGTTTAAGTTTATAAAGGAAACCAAAGAAAATGTGCAGAGAGAGATGGCTGAAATCGAAGCAGAGATTGAAGCCTTAACTCCATCCACCATCACTGATGGAATTAGTGTCAAACACCAACTGCTGTTGACAATGATTGATGGTAAAATTCATTCCATTATATCCAATACAGCAGCTTCAGTGTGTGACATATGCAAGGCTTGTCCTAAAGAAATGAATAATTTAGAGTTAATCAAAGATAAACACGCAAACGAGGACATGTATAAATATAGCTTAAGCACCCTTCACGCTTGGATTCGCTCAATGGAATGCTTATTACACATTTCCTACAAATTAGACATAAAATCATGGCAAGTAAGGGGTGATATAGCAAAAAGGCAAGTTGATGACAGGAAGAAAAGAGTTCAAGAGGCTGTAAGAAGAGAAACGGGCTTACTTCTCGATGTTGTGAAACAAGGCAGTGGATCCACCAACAATGGCAACTCGGCAAGGAGATTTTTTGAAAACTACACTAAATCTGCTGAACTGACCGGAATAGATGCTATGCTTTTAAGAAAAATCTGTGTGATCTTGCAGTGTATTTCATCAGGAGAGAAGATCAACGTAACTAAATTCCGAGAGTTCTGCTTTGATACTGCTAAGCTTTACGTGGAGTTATACCCATGGTATTATATGCCTTCTTCACTTCATAAAATTTTAATGCATGGGCCAGACATAGTTCAGAACATGTCAATTGTGCCCATTGGTTTTCTATCCGAAGAGGCATCTGAGGCTAGAAATAAAGATTTTAGAAAATATAGAGAAGGGGCATTCTCGAAAGCATAGCAGTATCTCATGCAATGAAGATATTATGCACAATCTTTTACTGTCTTCTGATCCACTTGTTACAAGTATCCGTCCAAAAGGAAATAAGTTTGTAAAAAAATCTTCTTTTAAGGAATTTTATGAGCTTACGGATTCTGAGAAAAGTGATATCGAATTTGTTAACATAAATGATTTAGCGGACATCGATTCTGAATTTGAATTAATTGATGATGATGATGATGACGAAGATAATTAAATGATGTTATTGTTTTAAAATGTGTAACTTAGTAAATTAGAGCTTACATCTTAATTATTTATTGTACTTTTAATGAAACTAGGTAATTTATTATCAACTTACTTAAAAGTCATACTCTCATCAGTTCTTGTGAATATTTTTGTTAATATATATTTCTGTATACAAAGTGGTTATGATAATACGACAATAAATGAAAACATTGACAATACTAGTTCATATGAACAATTGTAAGCTATCAAAAAAACCCTAACATCAAAATTAAAAAAAATAAAATTTCAAACAAACTAAATGACATAAAAGTGGAAAGAAAATAGAACACCATTTATAAATGGTTCACTAACCTGTGATAGAGTAGCAATAGCGCGGTCCTGTAGCGACTTGATCTTTTGGCGCCATTATTATTAATGCTCAGTAAAAATAATAACACTGAATCACAAATGTATTAACGAAATAATTAGGCACTTTTCACCCGCATGTTATTTATTAATTAAATTATTAATCACTATCAGGATCACTGTTCAGTCACGTAGCTAGGTAGGTACCTATTAAAGTTACTAAATTTTTCGTGTTTCAATATGGCCACCATTAACTCGAATACACAAACTGCACCGCCGTAGGAGATTATTCCTAATGTTTGACAAGAGGTCCCCGTTTGCAGCCATATGTTTTAATTTATTAAAAGATAAGATAATTCTATCTTTTAAATCATCAACCGTATCAACAGCTGTTGAGTACACCTCATTTTTGATGTGACCCCACAAGAAAAAATCTAATGGTGTGAGGTCGGGTGACCTCGCTGGCCACCGCGTTGGTCCATAACGGCCAATCCACTGCTGACCGAACACTTGAGACAAACGCTCTCTTGCTGACACCACTGAATGAGCTGGTGCTCCGTCTAGCTGGTACCACATCTGCCTGTACACATCAAGCGGAAGCTCATCCATGTACTCGGAAACGGGTCCGTTGAGGAGTTCTAAAAACTTTTCACCATTTAAATTTCCATCAATAAAAACCGGACCTATTATGGTATTTCTATGAATGCCAGCCCAAACATTGACAGCAAATCTGTACTGGTGCGAAGTCTCTCGTCCTAGACGCGGATTCACGCGGCTCCAGTAACGTAAATTCTGTCTGTTCCATAACCCGTTTCTTGTAAATGTACTTTCATCAGTCCACATCACATTGTACAGGAAATCCGGATCCTCTAAATGTTTTGTTTCTATCCAGCGACAGAAGTTTTCCCTGACTGGTTTGTCTCGAGGCAACAACGCATGCAATTTCTTATACTTATACGGCTTCCGTTTGTCGCGTTTTAAAATTTTTAGTATAGTTGCATGGTTAACACGAAAATATCGACCTGCCCTACGCAAACTACACGTCGGATTGCGTTCAAAATAATTTAAAATTCGTTCCTCAAGAGCCACTCTCGCACGTGGAGGAGTACTATCAATATGCGGGATTAAGGATCTATTTTCTCGTATCCTCTGGACAGCTTGGACAATAGTGCGCCCGTTGGTTGGACAAACTCGAGTGTCCCCAAACCTCTGTCGGTACGTCCGTATAGCCATAGCGGCGTTTCCTAAACACTCTCCATAAATTAACACCATGTCCGTGTACTCCGAAGCTGTGTAATTGTAACGAGGCATAATTAAAACAAAAGAAAACACTAAAACAATAAAAACTAAACGTCTAACTTCGCACAATTCACTTACGAGTAACTATTAAACTAGATACCTATTAAAACGTTACGTGTCCTGTCACTAAAATAAGCGTCCAATATCACACTAATTCGTCGTAGATAAGGATTACAAAACAAACACACGAGCGGCGGGCGGCGGTACACAAGGGTGGTAGGTACTCGGCGGTGAATCACTCAAAGTATGTCCTGCGGCACTCGTGCGCTTAGAAAGCGATGACGCGTGAATCGTCACAGGATTGTAGCGACACACTGACCGTGACCTAAATTTGTTGTTGCAATGTTTCAACAAGAAAGCGATACACAAACGAAACTAGATTTATCTCTTTCGCACAAACCAATTTTTCTATTTCATGAGTGCTTAGCTATTTCCGCAGCTTTATGACTCTTACAATTTAGGCCTAAGGTATAATTTGCACTGAATCAAATGTAAAAATTATTATGGTGCTGGTTGGAAATGTGTCTTTAATCTTTTGTTGTGCATACCGATGCGGGGGTCGTTGACCTGTCAGTACTTCCCTATTAATACATACATCGTGTAGCAAATGTTAAAAATGAAAAATAATTTCCTGTGACTAAACTACTGGATATATTCAAATGATTTTTTATATGTAGTCTGAGAATGTCTTGAGGTATGCGAAGTTTAATTTATTGTCGTATTATCATAACCACTTTGTATATATAATATATTTATAGACCTCTTAATAAGTCTGTCTGCGGTTTAAAGTAAATACAAATGGGGAAAAAACGTTTTTTTTTTTAAATTTTCATTTCCTTTTATCCCAGAAAGTGCACATTTGGCGCACTATGTGTCTTAGTATTAAATATAGCTCTTAGTAATAGCATTACGATATTAGAGACCGCTACTTGAAACAAGCCCGGAATCAGGAGGGAGAGAGCTCGATACACTCATTTTCATAGTAAAATTTCACATTTTCTCAAATTACTCCCGAAATATGGGAGTTATGAAGAAATTCATCACCACAATTTATGAAGGCATTAAGTAATCGAATAAGGTGGCATCATTAGTTTGTCATAATTTTACTCTTATTTTTCGGACATGTCTACGTCCAACCGCTCCCATACATTCGTTCCACTGTGCGACGGCTTTCAACCTGAGAGGAATAAAACAGACTTGTTAGTAGTTTCGTAGGCTGCTAGGTATTTCTCCCTAGTTTTTGGTGGCAACAGGCTGTCACTCGCGTTTCGTGCCTCGATTAGTATTTCCTGGGGGTTCAAATCTAAGTGTTGCTCCTCACTCTTCTTTCCTACTTGAAGTCAACATTTTTGATAATAATAATTAACCACAATGAAAACGTACTTATGGATAATGGCGACCTGGTTTTGCTTCTTCAGCGCGCCGCGCTAGCAATTCGCGCGCAGGTATAAATAAAGGCACTGGCAAAACGCTAAACAGCCAATATAAAAAATATAATAAACACAAAATAATGTTTTGAATAAGCAAATTATTAGTATGTAGTGAAAAATATATAATTTTATGAAACGATGGTAATTTTGATGATTGATTTATCATAAGTAACCTAAAATAGTTTATTTATTCACAAAAATATTCATTGTAATTAGACATAAAAACTTTGCGGAGATTAATGATTGATTGATTGGAAATAAATGTAAAGTAAAAACACTACTGTATAATAAGCTGAATTATGAATCTAAATGCGTTGCCATAAGAGTCACTTTTCAAGCAAGTGTGTTGAAGAAATATTTCGTCATTTTTTGTAACTGTATTTTATGATCCTTCTATTATGCGGATGTTCTGACGTTCCCACTGAATAACAATGGTACTTAGATAATGAACTTATTTTTTAGCAGTTGCAAAAGTTGTGACAGCAATAAACAAAAACTCTGATAAGTTTGTTTGTTTGTTTGGGTTTGTTATCAGAGTTTTTTGTTATGTTTTTGTTATCAGAGTTCAAATACTACTGTAATTTTGCTATTTCAATCAAAACAGCAATAAAAGAAAAAGGCACCAAATGTTGTCAATTTCTAACAAAACTACGTAATTTGCTTCTTTTTGGGGTTCTGTAGTCAACAAGGAACCCTTACAGTTTCGCCATGTCCGTCTTGCTCTCTGACTGTCTGTCCTCGGCTTAGTTCACAGACTCAGTACTAGAAAGCTGTAATTTGGCATGGGTATACATATTAATGAACTGAGATAGGAGCCTTTTGGCCTCGTACAGGACTTCGTTTTTATTTTAATTTAACTTTGTTTTTTTTTAATGTTTCTATGAGTGTTTTTTAGTTTAATTTATGATCTCCTGTGCGAGTCCCAATAAATACTTTTTCTTTCTTTCCTAATCACGCCAACAAAGTGGTAAACTGTAATCTTGAAAAAAATGTTTTTTTAGGGTACGTTCCTTGCACATAAAGTGGGGATGATATATTTTTTTTCTCGTCTATCCCATAGTGTGGGTGTATCGTTGGATAGACCGTTCAAAGATATTGCTGATTTGTGAAAACTATTTTCGATTCAGGGATCCGTATGCATACAATTAAGCTTTAAAGTGCTCATTTTTGATAGTCAAATGTCCCCCTCCCCCTGCCAGATTAATGGTTGATTAATGGTTGAAAAAAAATATGGCAGTAGTACCTATATATAATGAAATAAATAGGAAAACTATCACAGCTAAGTAGGCTTTACAAGTTTACGAGTAATAACTCGTAAACTTGTAAAGCCTACTTTTCCTATTTATTTCGTTCGCAATTCTCCAACTGAAAATGTAAGTTGGTCGACTATTGTCGACCAACTTACATTTTCAGTTGGAGAATTGACTGTGACGTATATCGATGAACATGTTTTTTGACTACAATATTAAGTTTGTTTTTGAGATAAATTTATCTTAACTATGGAACCTTTCATTGTGTGTGGTCCGACTCGCACCTGGCTGATTTTTTATATTATTGTTTCCAAGTTTAAACACATTTAAATGTAGTTATTTACTTTGCAATAGTACTGCACAAGTAACACCTCACGCTGATAAAACACAAAAGATGACAATATAAACATTTTATAGCTTTATGCGGTGCCTGTTAACGCGCCTAGCGCGTTCGCTACGATTTGTCTGGTGGCATCGCATAGGACATAGCGAAAATTGGGGAGGCAGTGAAAGTGTTAATAAATAACTAAATTTATAGACCCGTCAGAGGAGGCCATGTGTCGGAGAGAGTTAAATATTATAGTGGATAGAATAGACATGATTTTTGTTGTTTGACATTCCTTATTCTAAATTATTATATTTTTGTGGAAATATTTTATTATTGATACTAATTAAATATAGCAATACCAATAATACATTTTCTAAACCAAATGGAAGATATGAGTACGAAATTACTTCTTGTCAACAATAATAATTCATAGAGCTCTCGCTGGCCGTGCCTATTAAAAAAATATCTCACAAACAAGTGAGCATAGCCCGCGCCTAGTGTGAGTGTCACACTTCTATACATAATTACACTAATACGAACACGACTAAAATAGGCTTCGTGCATCCCATTGGTCAAAACGCTTGCATCGGGCGATCGAGTCGTGAGCTGTGCTATACGATTATCGCCTTAGAGGTGAGCATGCGGAACTTTGGCCGATAGTACATGATGCTCACATATTTACAAACATTGTAAAAGTATACGTTTTCCTAAAAATAATAAATAAAGTCAGTGTGTGAGTTAAAGTAATCACAGAATTAAAATTCAACATTGATTTATTATTTGTATCAAATAATAAATTGTACAATTAAAATAGCAACCAGTTTGATTTTGTCTAGACTCTAGATTGTCCTATGGAGCTGGACCAACATGTTTCCAAGCATTCTTATCTTGGATATAATCCTCTAATTTGTAATATGCTTGTTTACAAAGTGTACTTTTAACATGAGTTTTAAATTTTCTTTCATTTAATTGCAATATATCACAAGGTATTTTGTTGTAACATTTGACACAGTACCCCATAAAAGATGTATGTACTTTAGATAATCTGAAAAATGGTTGATCTATTTTATCTTTATTTCTAGTATTAAAATTATGTCTATCACTTATTTTATTAAAAAGATGTCGATTTCTTCTTACATACATAATATTTTCATAAATGAATTGGCAAGGACTGTCATAATATTATTTTTTTTAAATTGTTGCCTAAGAGATTCACGGCGACGTAGATTATAAATGGCTCTGACAGCTCGCTTTTGCAAAATAAAGATGGAATCAATGTCAGCAGCCCAACCTCACATTAAAATGCCGTACGACATAATGCTGTGGAAGTAGCTAAAATAGACCAAACGCGCGGTTTCTACATCTGTCAACTGTCTTATCTTTCTAACAGCATAAGCGGGCGAGCTTAGCCGCCCCGCAAGAGATGTTATATGTGGTCCCCATTGTAGTTACTCGTCTAGAGTGATTCCTAGAAAAACCGTTTGGTTAATAAATTCCAGTTTTTCTCCATTCAATATGAGATCACATTCGCTACTTCTAACATTAGGTAATTTAAATCTAATGCATTTGGTTTTTTTTTTTTCATTCAGTACCAAATTATTTACCGTACACCAATTATGGACCTGAAGAATGGAGTTATTCACGTCATCATGATTTTGTGATCGTCGGTCTATTTTAAAGATCAATGATGTGTCATCTGCAAATAACACCATCTTCGGTTGATTTTGAAGTAATTGGGGTAAATCATTAATGTAAACTAAAAAGAGGAATGGACCCAATATCGAACCTTGAGGAACGCCAATTGCCATTTCAGACCCCAATGAGTTTACGCCGTTTACTTGAACTTTAACCTTTCTATCTTTTAGGTATGATCTTAGTAAATCAAGAGCTGTATTTCTAAGTCCATAGTGCTCTAGTTTCAGCAGAAGTGTCTCATGGTTTACGCAATCGAACGCCTTAGAGAGGTCGCAAAAGATACCAATGGCATCCTGTGCTTCTTCCCAGGCGTTAAAAATGTTCTTTATTAGGGTGACACCGGCGTCAGTCGTACAACGCCCTTTGGTGAAACCGTACTGTTGTTCATAAAAGATGGAATTTTTTATTAAAGTGGCGTAACATTTGATTGAGCATCAACTTTTCAAACACCTTACTGAGAACTGGCAGAACTGACACAGGCCTATAATTGTTGGGTTCTTTACTATCACCGGATTTGAACAAAGGAACTACTTTACTGTGTTTCATGAGATCTGGAAAGACTCCTTGGTCAACACTGGTGTTAAATACGAGGTGCATTCAATAAGTACCAAGCCTCATCGCCAGAGGGCGCTGTAGTTTCAAAAGAGTTTTACCACAGTGTAGCACATTCTTTTTTAATTCTTTTTTCAAATTTTCATTCCAATCCCTTCATTTGTTTTAATTTGACAACTTATGGAAGCGAACGTGTCGATCGGTTTTACAAAAATGGAAAAAGAGCAATATCGTTCGGTGATTCGATTCCTATTTTTGGAAGGGAAAACGCGCATCGAAATCAAAGAGCGCTTAGATGCTGTGTACGGTGACTCTTCTCCATCTATGGCCACCGTCAAGAATTGGTTCAACGAGTTTGCACGTGGCCGTACGTCGGTTTTTGATGAACCACGTCCAGGTGCACCGAAAACAGCTGCTACGGAGGAAAACATTAAAAAAATCCATGATTTCGTATTGGTAGATCGCCGATTGAAGGTTCGGGAGCTAGCTGAGACTAGGCATTTCAGAAGGAACAGTGCATCATATTCTTCACGAGGAACTCGGCATGAGAAAGCTGTCGGCGCGATGGGTGCCGCGTTTACTCACACCAGAAAACAAGCGCAACCGTGAGACCACACCGGAGACGTGTTTGGCGCTGTTTAAGCGGAATCCAGCGGAGTTTTTGCGTCGTTTTGTGACCGTCGATGAAACCTGGATCCACTGGTACACACCAGAGACCAAGGAGCAATCAAAACAATGGATCCAGACCGGGGAACGTGCTCCAAAGAAGGCGAAAACTGTAAAATCGGCCGGAAAAGTTATGGCCACCGTTTTCTGGGATTCACAAGGTGTGATCTACATCGATTACCTCGAGAAGGGTAAAACAATTACAGGGCTTTACTATGCCGATTTATTGGGCCGATTCGACGCCGAATTAAAGAAAAAACGACCCCATCTGGCGAAGAAAAAAGTGCTGTTTCACCACGACAACGCACCGGTTCACACGTCTGCCCGTTGCCATGGCCAAATTGGTCGAATTACGCTACGAATTGTTGCCCCATCCACCGTATTCTCCAGATTTGGCCCCTTGTGACTTATTTCTGTTTCCTAATCTGAAAAAATCACTCGCCGGGAATAGATATGGATCGAATGAGGAGGTCATCGCCGCCACGGAGGCCTATTTTGCAGAGTTTGACAAAAACTATTTTTCGGACGGGTTAAAAAAGTTGGAGCATCGCTGGGCTAAGTGTATCGAACTAAAAGGAGACTTTGTTGAAAAATAAATTGCCACTTTTCCAAAATTTTCGTTTACTTTTTGTACGCTAAGTATTTATTGAATGACCCTCGTATGAAAGCTAAATAGCGCGAAATGGTTTCGATGATAGATCTACAGACTATTACAGACATTCCCTTTCCCTCCCAGAGATCTTCTGTTGATTTAATTTTAAGATCTTTAAAAACTTTTATAACAGACTGGGGGTTTGTATGCTGAAACCTAAACTCTAAAGGGCATGCCTTTACATTTTTTTAAAGTAAGGCAGCAGAGAAAGCGCGGGTGAGGAATTTAAAGTTTCAGTAGTTTTAAGGGGAATATTAGCAAAAAGTTTTCAAATTCTTGAGCTATCTCTACATCTGAAGTGATGGGCCCATGTGCAGTCTCTAAATTAAATTCAGTATTACGCGTTTTTTTCCTACCTGTTTCATTACTTATTATTTGCCAGGTAGTTTTTATTTTATCATCAGAAGATTTTATTTTATTGCTAATATAAAGAGCTTTAGCAATTTTGCACACACTTTTAAAAGTTTTAGAATATTTTGAAACATACTCATGAAAGCTTTTTTTTTTCATATGTTGCTTTAGGCCATAAAGTTCAAAAAGTTTTTCCCTGCTTTTACGAATACCTGGAGTCGCCCAATCACTAAATAAGAACTTTTTGTAAATACTTTTAGTCTTTAGTCGAAAAGTGTCATTAAATTGCGTTTTTAATAGTAAAAAGAACGTGGCGTAGAACTCATTTGGGTCACATATATTATTAAAACTCTGAACACATAGTTGACTGGCCAAAGAATTATTTAATTTTTCTAAATTTTTACATGTAATTGGCCTAAACCTTATTTGAATTTTTTGCAAAGGTATATAGGAACAAAATGTTATTTTTTGTCCACTGTGATCAGATGGCAACTTATTTACAATTTCTTTGTGTAAGTAATCACAATTACAAAAAATATTATCTTTACAAGTGGCAGAAGAAGCTGTCACTCGGGTTGGTTCATTAAAAACATTTGACAAATCAAATGACCTAAACAGGGTTAACAATCTAACAGTATTTGAGTTATTTTCTATTAAATTAATATTAAAATCACCACATATGATTATTGACTTACTAAAACTTAGTGCTTGTAGCACTAAGTTTCTTTAGCACATCTTCCATTACAGAATCAAACATTGATAGACTCTGGTAACTTGGAGGTCTGTATAGGCACATGCTTATCAAGCTCAACACAGGACAATTTAATGGTGTGTTCAACAGACAGTCCGACGATGTCTTTTCGTTCTTTCGATTTAATAGAATTTTTAACAAGTATTAATGACCCGCCATGTATCATTCGTTTTCGGCTGAAATGGCTAACTACACAATAATTTTCATAGTTAATTGAAATTACTTGATAATCTTTTAGCCAATTTTCTGTTAAACAAATGACATTAAACTTGGTATTTTCCAGAAACAATTCTATTTCCAGTAATTTGGAAGAGCAACCTTGATATTTTGATTAAACAATTTTAAAGTATGTTGCCCTTTGATTTTTTTAAATTATGAGTAATTTTGCCCGAAGGTACCTTTTTATTGTTCTCAAATAATAATAGGTTATTTGAAGGGGTAGCTTCTGTTGTCTTACTAAATAGTTTAAAGTGTTATCGAGAGTGACCTCCACAACTATAACTGAAGAGTCTAGAATGCCTGTATGAGTTCCACCAGGAAGAGATTACCCTTTCTGACTGGTATTGGCCTCCACGGATGTTGGAATTATAGGTGAATCCTTCTTCGTACAACATGATTATTCTAAATTAATCACTATGTTGTTAGTATAACTAGACAACACAGACTCGTCCCTAATGCTACAATTTGTTATATTAGCTATAATCTCGTTAATATTATATGCTATCAACATAGCAATCATATGTCTACCTACATTCCCAAGACAAAGTTTTCTGAGTTAACTTAAAACCAGTGTCAAAATACAATAATTTGTCACTATGACAACATGTCAGCCTGTGAATAGTATTATTCAACTGATAAATATAATTATTATCATTATCTGATAAAGTATCAGAGTAAGGAAAAGCACACAACATCAGCTTTCCCACACTTAACTTTAATAAGGTGTCCACACCATCCACTATGTCCTTTCTGGTAATCCCAGTACTATTACCTAATAGCAAAACCATTGTAGAATAATTGTTTAGGTTTGTGCTAGCAATTCTTTTAATCATTTGTTTAAAACTTATGTTATGATAACTATAATTGGTAAAACTATGGCTAAGATAATTAAGTAAAATTTGAACCTGATTTGTCACAAAAAAATATTGATTTATGTTGCTGTGAACTAAATCTGCTGGGAGAGCCAACACCGGAGGGGGCAAGTTAGGCTGAGGCTGAACTGGTAGTAGTTGGTTGGCACAGCTGCATGAGAGGCTATTGGTCAGAGACTCATACCTCTCAGCATTTTCTTTCACCAAATCCAGTAGTTTCCCAGCCTCAAACAAGCGGTCACTTAATTGTTGTTGTGAAGTCTCATATTTCTCATAAATATCCTTCAGCAAGCGCTCCTTGTGTATTAAATCATTATAGAGGAGCTGGATATCTGTGTCATATTGTTCCCTACATTTATCTAACTCAACAGTACAAGTATTTAATGTTTTTGATAGGACAACACATTCCTTTCTTAGTGAAAGATTTGATTTTAAGAGATTTTGTTTTTTAATAGCTCTCTGTGACCATTTAATTAATTTCTGTCTTTAATGTATTTTTTTAATTTTTTGTGACTCATAACAATAGGACATAATGGAATGGTGTCATCACCAGTCAAATCTATTGTTACAACTGGCTCACACACTGATTTTGATTCACTCCCTACCAACTCATCAAACAGATTACTGGTACTAGCAACCTGTTTGGTGACCTTGATACACTCTAGATAGGGATAGTGCCTTTTGGGGCTCACACAATTTTTGTTCAAGTTCTGTGATTTGATTCAAAGCCAGTTCGTGGGTGTCACTGCACTCTTGAAACGTTGACACTAGATGTTTTAGCTCACTGTGCTGATCAGTTAAGTCCATGTGTTGTGTGTGTAGCTGAGACAGTTTATTCTTGAGGGAGGTGTTCTTTAAATTAATGTGTTCCACTTCCACTTCCCTGTCTTCTCTTTCCTCGAGCAGCTGTTTGCACATAGCTTTAGAAGCCTCCAGCTCCTTCAAGGTAGCTCTTAGTTTTGCTTCCATATCCCTGATTGTAGCACTGCGGGTCATCATTTTCTTTAAAATGTCAGTCACCTGGAATGTGTGAAGTTATGCAGCTAAATAACAGTGTGAGAAAAGATATTGTAATATTTAGATTAGTAGGAGGTAGAAGAGAAAAGAAAAGAAAAAATTGGGTAATAAATTGTTAATAAATAGATATTGCAATTAAATGAAATTAATAAGGAATTAGATGGAAATGTTAAACAAACGTGAAGTTACAAGGAATAAACTGCTTTTATTGTAAGACAAACTTGATTGACAATAACAAGTTTATGACACATTACAGGTTTAATAGTACTTATGAATAAAATTAAATAATAATCAGTAAGACCTACTGAGCATATTTTTTTGTGTAGTAAATTGTAGTGTTTATTGTCTGAGCGAATGTTTTCGTCGTCAATTTTGCTTCCACTAGTTGTCAAGCAAAAGGAGACATAAACCGTGCTAGTGTGTGATGGACGTAACTCAGAGAGCTGAGCAGTATTTTGTGATGTTCTGCGGTCTATAAATGTTATGTAGAATAACATAAATAAGACAAAATACTCCCCGGGATTGATGAAATTTTGAAATCCTTCACCGTTGAGTTGGCTGGTTGACAGCCGGTTTAATATCCTTTTTGTTCGAAGTTTTTGCGACTAAAACACTGTATAACCACTGAATATATTACCTAATAACTAGGTAAGACTATATTATACTAACTTAACATAAATAAAACACTTAGTAATTTTCTAAATGAATTATCTTTGATGGATGGTTTTTTTGACGACCGGCTACCAGTGTAGCCAGTTTATTTTTTTCATGCAGTTTTTCATGCATGATTAACATGCGACATTGTCCGCAGCCCAGCAATATTTTGGTGAAGAATATTTAGATATTTACCTATGAGCGAAAAAGAGATACAGATTCTGGGAATTCTTCACCTGACTGTTTTTCTGTTACACTCCCTGTATTGTCTTGCTTGATTGCAAACAACAAATCAAAGTTTACACTAAATATAACCTTCATACCATGATTATTTAAGGATCCAATGTATACAAAGTATGGTCGTAACTTAAATTCAAATTAGAGTCTAAAAGATACGAGGGCGGCACTGAAAATTTTGGGAATCATCGAAGTGACACAACATTACTATTTAAAAATGTATTTATTGCTTTTCGATGTATTCTCTGCGAAATTTGACACATTTTTGCATACGATGGAACCAATCATTGAAGCAACCATTCCATTCGGAAGTTGGGGTCTCCAAAATGGCCGTTTTGTAGGCGTCCACAGCTTCTTCAGGTGATGAAAATCTCTGTCCACGCAATTTATTATTTATTTTAGGGAAAGTATAGAAATCATTAGGGCTTAGGTCGGGGCTGTACGGCGGATGGTCTAATAATTCTATGTTTTCTTGCTCTAAAAACTCTTTTGTTCTGTGCGCGGTGTGAGAACTCGCATTGTCGTGATGGAGGATGATGCGGCGGTTGCAGTTCCCTTTACGGAGTTCAGAAACGACCTGTGGCAAACAAATGCTAGCATACCATTCTGCATTAACCGTTCTTTGTCCCTCAAGAGGAATAGTCGTAGCATGGCCGGTTTTGGAGACAAACGTGGCCACCATTTTTTTTGCAACACTCCGTCACCGAACAATTTTTGTTGGCTTTAACTCATTTTCGAACACCCAAACAAACTCGTGACTGGTTTTTTGTTTCGGATTCGTACGCGTATATCCAGGATTCGTCACCTGATACGATGTTGTATACAGCATTTGAGGATCCTACGTGGAATTTTTCGAGAGTTCTGACGCACCAAGTAACGCGAGCCGCTTTTTGCTCTTCACAGAGCGAATGCGGTATCCATCGGGAAAACAACTTTTTTACACCTAATTGTTCATGCAAGATTATTTGTATTTGACTCATGCCAGTGTCTAAAGTTGCCTGAATTTCGCGGTATGTCACATGTCGATCTTCCTCAATCAGCTTACGCACAGCATCAACGTTTTCTTGGGTGACTGCAGTTTTTGGACGACCTTGACGGGGATCATCACTGAGCTTAACACGTGCACGTTGAAATTCAGCAAACCAGCTATGAATTGTGGTTTTGGATGGGGCATCATCACCAAATGCAGAAATCATCCGGTCAACACACTGTTTTTGTGTTAAACCACTTCGAAAGTCATTATAAATCATCGCTCTTGAATTTTCTCGAGTCAGTTCCATTTTCTCAACGACTAAACAAGTTTACCAAACCTTGTGACAAGATCGAGAATCTTTTTTTAAATAAATAAATGGTATTCGATTTTTAAAACCAAGGAGTTTTCAATTAAAAAGATTTTAATATGACAGGAACAGTGAAAATATTCCATTCCCGATACTTTTAGTGCAGCCCTCGTAGGCATGCTCATGGGTGATATTGTCCATGGACAGGGTTTTTGGTACATACAGCAGAGTATTATTCGGCATCGTACTGCGTACACATATACGTAACCATGTAATGGATTTGAGATTACTATTTTTCCCAGTGAATATAATTAAATTCAAATTAAAAAAACTGATCAACGGCAACACTGATCGCTCGACAAAGTTTACGTGTTTACTACCTACAGTTTTTTGTCAAAGAAGCCGCCTGAGCAAGAAGGTTTGTATGATCCCGTGTCATGAACCCGCTTTTTCGCTTGCCGCCAAACAAACTTATAACGAAAGAAACCTACGCTACGTCATAACTGCCTACGCGTAGGTATCAGCTGATATTGTTTTGTGGGCATAGTGATCCGGATTTCAGACACACTCTCTGTATTTTTTGTTTCAGACATAATTCTTATCAATTAATCGAATTAAATGTAGCCCTGATATGGGCTTTTTTTAATGTGATGTGCTTTTGGCAATGTACTAACCGACTGCAGGTATCAGTTTATTAAAACGTTCACTTGTTGTTGTTGCATACTTCGGCGATCGTGCTCCACATGTCCACCTTCAACACTAACACACATTCGACACCTTTTCATTAAATTTTCACGTACTCTATGCAGCGCACTTGTGTCCGATTTAAGTGAGTCGAAAGCTGCCACAATCCGAGTTCTGACTTCGATTTCCGAATCGCACTCTCTTTTATAAACTATTTTGTTTAACATGACCCCATAAATAAAAATCCAGAGGCGTAAGATCGGGTGATCGTGCTGGCCACAAAACTGGTCCCCCACGACCCATCCATTGCCTTGGGAACTGAGTATCTAAATACTAATACTCGCGCACCGCACGCGAGAAATGTGGTGGGGCGCCGTCATGTTGAAACCACATTAAGCGATGGAAATTGAGGCCTAAATCATTCAACTCTTCACTTAGCTCTTCACTCAAGAAAGACAGGTAGTTGGGACCATTCATGGTGGAATTCTAAAAATATGGACCAATGGGTATGGGTTTTTATTACTTTTCCAAAATAATAACTTGAAACATATGTCTAGAAGTAAATTCATTTTTGATTAGGTACTAATAACCGCAACTGTTTACCTCTTGAGTTTTTGTAAAATGTAGCACCGCTTACGTGGTCGAAGCTTCGTCACCTCGCTTTTGTAATCGCAAATGGGCCTTATGTTTCTCTTATCGCGCTGTTCTATTCATAAGAATGTCCCAATCTATGCTTATCTCGCTCGTACTGATTAATGAATCTAATTACTGCCTACTTCTTCGCACAGTTACCTGTGATATTGCTGCGTTTTTTGTGCCTTTTATCAATTATGTATGCCTAATTACCCTACATACTAATTTACCATTCGCTTTTATTTTGTTATATTACAATATAAGTATGAGTATTTATTATCCGTAAACATTGTCTCAGACACTGCAATCGTTAGTCTTTTAGCGTTTTGTTACTTGAGTGGTTGTTATCGTGCTAATAATTTTATTGCTACAACTTGTGTAAATTATCGATGGCTTTAAACGACAGTAAAAAACTGCATGTGTATTGTCAGAATGTTCGTGGGCTGCGTACCAAGACTGATTCCTTCTTTCGCCAACTATGCCTATGTTCATATGATGTAATTGTTTTAACGGAAACTTGGTTGGTCGACGACATATCAAACTCGGAGTTATTTGGTGATGAGTATATTGTGTGGCGTCGCGACCGGGATTACTGTCTCACAGGTCAGTCTCGTGGAGGTGGGGTCTTGATTGCTGTCCGTAAGTGTATTTCTGCGGTTCCCCAGCCATTATTTCACTCCTCAGCTGAAGACTTGTGGGTAACTTTGAGCGTACGTCAGCCCAATACAAGAACTTACCTTAAATTGAATGTTTGCGTCATCTATCTATGTAAGCAAAAACGTGGTTATTCCTTTTCTGACCAATTATCAAATTTTCTCCATAGCTTGAGTAGTATAGTGTTTAACAATTCAACTGATAATTATTTAGTTATTGATGATTTTAACCTGAGTGGAATTTTGTGGAAATTAAACAACAACACATTATTACCCGGGAATATTTGTAGTAGCGACGAGTACATGCTAACTGACGAATTGCGTGTTTTAGGGTTCAATCAATATATTGGAATATTAAATGATTATGGTAAGATTCTAGATTTAGTTTTATGTAATGAAATTGTTTCAGTGTGTGAATGTTTGGTGCCTTTGTCACCTGTTGACAAATATCATCCAGCCCTCTGTATCGACGTGAACTTTGCTGAATACACCTATTTAACTCCCGCTCCCTTTACTCGTTACCTTTACGGTAAAGCTGACTTTGCAGCCATTAACAGGGGAATTGCAGCTATAGACTGGACGAACGTATTTCTAGACATGTCGCTTAATGACGCCGTAAACTACTTTTATGCTACTATAGCGGATATTCAGAATAAGTTTGTTCCTATTAAGACAGTTTTTCCCAGCTCATACCCTATTTGGTACTCCCCGGCACTTAAACGCTTGATTAAAGAGAAGGTTAAATATCTCCGTAAATTTAAGACGTATGGCAGACAGATGGAGCGGGTTAATAAACTTGAAGCGGTTTGTTACACCAACTACTTTGCTGATACGGAAGACTCCATTGAAAAGAATCCTAAACGCTTTTGGAGCTTTGTGAAGCAGCGATCTAAGTCCAATGCAATACCCAGTTTTCTCAAGTATGGTGATATGATGATTTCTTCTCCTGAGTCTATTTGTAATGCATTTTCTTCCCACTTTTCTTAGTCCTACCAATGATGTACCTACTAATTATTGTCCTCCCCAAACTGCTATAAATTCTAATGTACCCTCGGATATTCACTCCATGAGATTGCCTTGCCAGTATCTCTGTTGTTTAAAAAGTCGCTCTCTTCACATTCTGTTCCCCAGATCTGGAAGTCTGCCTTTATAACCCCGGTGCATAAAAAAGGGCACAAAAATGAAATAGTTAACTACAGACCTATTTCCGAACTGTGTACCTATATTAGCTAAAATTTTCGAGAGGGTTATCTACGACCAAGTTTACGCAGCGCTGAGTCAGTCTTAGCCCTTCTCAGCACGGATTTCTTAAGGGTCGTTCAACTGTATCTAACCTGGCTTTACTCAATGACTTCCTAACGGACAGAATGGACAATGGGGCACAGGTCGACGTCGTTTACACGGATTACAGTAAGGCTTTTGAGAGAATTGACCACAATATTCTGAAAAAAAAAACTTTATCAATGGTATCAGAGGCGATCTACTTCGTTGGTTTACTTCATACCTTGAAAACAGATCCCAAGCTGTCGTTATCGGTAACTACATGTCAAGCTGGGTTTCAGCTCCTAGTGGTGTTCCTCAAGGTTCCTTGATGGGTTCGTTGCTTTTTATCATCTGTTTGAGTGACATCGATTTGTGTTTCCACCACTCAAATTTCCTTTGTTTTGCTGATGATATGAAGATATATTCTGCAATATCTTCAGATGATGACATTGACGCTCTCCAATCTGACCTGGCGCGGTTGGATGATTATTGCTTGGCCAACAAACTAGACTTGAACCCTGTTAAATTTTCAGTAATCTCCTTTAGCAGAAAACGCGTAGAGAGAGGGCTCTCTACAACTTATAAACTTAAAGGGCAGCTATTGCAGAGATGCGACGGTGTACGCGACCTGGGCGTTTTTCATGATTCCAAACTGTTATTTAATGTGCACATCGAGCAAATAGTGGCCACAGCTTTGAAGTCACTGGGTTTTGTCATGAGACTTGCAGGGTGTTCCAAAACCCTTAAGATTATTTATTGTTCTTTTGTGAGAAGTCATCTTGAATATGCGTCACAAATTTGGAACCCATGTTATGGCAAATACATTGATCGTATTGAAAATGTACAATAAAGATTTATTCGATTTCTGTGTTTTCGACTGCGTACGAGGGCTGCACTAAAAGTATCGGGAATGGAATATTTCCACTGTTCCTGTCATATTAAAATCTTTTTAATTGAAAACTCCTTGGTTTTAAAAATCGAATACCATTTATTTATAAAAAAAAAGATTCTCGATCTTGTCACAAGGTTTTGTCAAACTTGTTTAGTCGTTGAGAAAATGGAATTGACTCGAGGAAATTCAAGAGCGATGATTTATAATGACTTTCGAAGTGGTTTAACACAAAAACAGTGTGTTGACCGGATGATTGACTGCATTTGGTGATGAAGCCCCATCCAAAACCACAATTTATCGCTGGTTTGCTGAATTTCAACGTGGACGTGTCAAGCTCAGTGATGATCCCCGTCAAGGTCGTCCAAAAACTGCAGTCACCCAAGAAAACGTTGATGCTGTGCGTAAGCTGATTAAGGAAGATCGACATGTGACATACCGCGAAATTCAGGCAACTTTAGACATTGGCATGAGTCAAATACAAATAATCTTGCATGAACAATTATCTTTATTATAAGCGCAGTCTAAACATGCCGCAACATACTTTTTAATATTTTTTTTTAGTTTAGGGAACCAGTATAAATGTTGTATTCTCTCTAGGGTTTTTGCGTACCCCAAGTGACCGATTTCATCGTGGTTGGCTCGGCATATTTGCCATCGAGCACTTCGCGGAACAACCAGACATAGCCTATCGTCTACCCTTTTATACCAAAGTTTTTACGAATGTCTCTGCATTCCTGATCATTTTCGGGTTTAAGGATCTTAAATATACGAGATATTTCGGGGTCTGCTAATTGTAATGATAAAAGCCAGTTCTCTGTGCCTATAGTATATACGCCAACCGAGGGGCTATCATCTGGTTCCGCAGATAATCTAGTGTTTCTACTTAATGCATCGACGTGTGACATCTGAACGCCAGGTCGATATTCAATATCAAACGTGAATTCGCTTATTTGTAGCCACCACCTCGCTATCCGCGGAAAGAGATCCTTTTTGGTTAGTGTAGTGCGAAGAGCAGCACAAACAGTATAAACCTTAAAATTAATGCCTAACAGATACACACGGAATTTTTTTTTGGGAACATACAACAGCTAGTGTTTCTAGTTCATAGGAATGCAGGTGTTTTTCTTCAGGTGTAGTCTGTCGACTAAAATAAGCGACTGGTTTTAAAACCCTATCGTCCTTTTGCCATTGCATAAGTATACCTCCTACACCCAGAGCACTAGCGTCGGTATGGAGTTCGGTTTCAAGGGTAGGATCATAAAGAGCTAAAACCGGCCGACTGGCCAGTCTTCCGTATGAGACCATTGCCATAAACAGTCCTTTTTTAATAAAGATGTTAACGGACGAGCGACCTCTCCACAACCCTTAATAAATTTTCGGAAATAACCAGTCAACCCAAGAAATTGTCGAACTTCATGGACATTTCGTGGTTTTGGGAATTTCTTTACAGCTAAAATTTTTGCTTCACTCGGCTGAATGCCTTGTGGAGAGATAACATACCCAAGGTAGCTAACAGTGCTATCAAAGAATCGATATTTGGTAAGGTTTAAGGTTAATCCATATTGCCTAAAAAGTATTAACACATCTTCTAGTCTATGAAACATCTCATCTACAGTTTTTGCGGTAATTAACACGTCATCTAAATAAGCTAACGCGTATTCAAATCGTCTGTTCCCGAGCACTTTGTTAACCATTCTCTGGAATACGGCAGGGGCATTTGCTAGGCCGAAAGGCATTCTTTTGCACTCGAAATGCTCATCGGGTGTAACAAAACCAGTAAGATGTTGGCTTTCTTTAGCCATGGGTACCCTGAAGCGAGGTCCAGAGTCGTGAAGAAATCATTGCCACTGAGGTTCGATATTTGGTCTTCTATAATTGGTAGTGGAAAACGATCTTTTATAGTTTTATTATTCAGGGCTCGAAAGTCCACGCACTATCGCTGCTCACCCGTTTTCTTTTTAACCATTAAAATCGGGCTGGCATAGTCGGATTTCGATTCCTGAATAATATCGTTTTGAAGCAATTCGTCAATGGTTTCTCGGACTCGTTCGCGTTCATAATTTGAATTTGACGGTAAACAATTGGCTTATTATCTACTAAATCGATTTTCATTTCTACGTCAATAGCGCAACCTATCTCGTTAAGGTTTGTAGCAAAACAATCGCGGTAATTTTGCAACAATATGTACAATCTATCTAATTGTTCATCATTCAATCTTGGTCCCGTTATAATCTCCTCTTTATTGAGAGGTTCTACAGTAGTAGAATCTTTCGTTATTTTATTTATTTGGCATACGTCTGTTCATTAATCGGAATAGCTCTAGCAATTAAAACGTTTGGTTATAGGGTAATATCAAAGGGTAACAAAGATATAACAACGGATCCCTTACCATTAAAAATACTAAAAGCACCTCGCAACAGACGAAACTCTTTCACCAGCGTTGTAACCTTCTATAAATACATCTCCCGTGAAGTTACCGTTTGAATAAACAGGGACAGTACTGGTTTTCTAGATTCCTATCCTATCAGTAATATATAGCTTTAAAAGTCCTTGTGGATCGTCAGATGAGGCCAGGCCTGGGCTATTATAAAATGTAAGTTTTGAGCTATCTTTTAAAACAGTGATAAACGGCAATTCCGTAAAATTCTGACCAATAATAAGTGATGTCAGCATGTGAACGTCATCTACAACTAATACTTCAATATCAGATTCAATTTCATCTATCCTAATAAACAACAACCGTCTTGTACATGGGTACAACTGAAGACTGTCCGAAACCCTTAACAATCGGAACGTTATCAAAGCTCTTAACTAAATTAAGTAGTTCTGCATCGGTTCTGCGCAAGAGTGTACACTCACTACCAAAGTCAATATATGCTTCAAAAGACATCATTTATTTCTACGGACTTAAAGTATTTGACATTGCCCTCATTATAAAAATCAATTTTTAAATTTCCATACTTTCTACTTGTTTTATTTTGAATTCGAAGAGACATTGGGTTCCAATTTACATCCGTCATTATCGTGCCCTATCCGATTGCATCGTCTGCATCTAATAATAGTACATTTATAAAAAGGATGACCTTGCAAATGACAATTGTAACAAGTGATTGAATTGGTGTTAGCACCATTTGAACTGGCGCCGGTATTGCTAGAGCTTGGCTTTTGCGTTGTACGCTCACGGAATTTATTATTAAACTGCCGTCGAGGTTTCTGATGTGTAAGAAAGTTAAGTAAATCTTCGGGTTCCGAACTATTCTGAGCAAGCGCCCCATTCCTGATCGAAAGGTCGCTTATACCGTATATAATACAATCAACAGCCTTTTTATCACTAATTTCACATCTATTTAATAATCCTAATTTATCATAAAAATATTCACGATGACTTTCATCACCCCGTGAAATGCGATTTAACATCTCTTCCAACAAACGTCCATAATTTTCTTCACTAGGGAAAGCCTTCTTGAGTTTAACCTGCCACTCATCCCAAGTGAAGACAACTGTCGGCAAGGCTTCAAACCATCGTTTTGCTAGGCCGGCTAATTTTTGCAAAGAGAAGTGGATAATTTGTTTCTCATCCCATGCGTCATTAATACCGCATTCATTAACTTTTCGCAACCAGCTTTCGATGTGAGTTCTATTCGACGGATCAAACTCCGGAATGACATTATTAAGATTGTTGTTATTCCAGGAGTTCTTCGGAGCATCTCTTGTAACATGCTTAACCAACTTTAGTATATCTCTAGTAGAAAGTTTGTTTGCACGCTTACGTATTTTTCTTGGTACAACCACTTCGCTTGAACTAGATGACGACGGGTTTCTCTGCCTACTCTTCGTCGTCTTGGCTTTACACCAACGTCTCGGAGGTGTACCAGGGGGGGTAGTACCAAGTTCGACATCAGACGTCATCGTCACGCCTCTGAAACATTAAACATTACTTGGGACGTAATCCGTTCACAATCCTTACAAATGGAGTCGAGTTTAGTGGACTATATCAAATTCAAATTAGTTATGCCCAATCAATGCCCCAATGATCCCGCACAATAAGCATTAAGTATCATAATTATCATAAAACAAAACGGTATCATAAAAACCAATCATAGTTTCATAAAATCAGTAAGTATCAAATACCTACAACTCAAATCCAATTGAGACTAAAATTCATGTACCTACTTAAATAAATCCAAGCAAAAATTATTAGAGTTGAGTTTTGGAGCGGGCTCGCTGGCTGATATTCTTGAGGAGGTAGTTGAGGGCGCAGTAAACACAGTACTTTCTTTAGAGTGAACACGATGGAGTAAATAAAACACTTCTTTATTTTTCTTCTGTTATTTCTTCTAATACTGCTGGATTCGGAATGCCTGACCATAGAAACTTGCCCCCTTTTTATATAAAGACTGGTTAGGTCTTTCTATAAAAAGGGGGCAAGTTTCTATCACAACACTTCAAGTTTGCACACGGCACTAACCTTTTTTCTGCTCTACTTAAAGCGCTCTGATTGGTTGACAATCAGAGCGCTTTAAGTTTGCACACGGCACTAATGTGACTTTTGTATGGGAAACTTACTTTGGCAACTTTCTATGGTAAAACGTCCCTTACAATGTTTTTCTTAATTTTCTAATATAGGAATGGACCTATTTTAACTAAATACAAAAATCTGTATCAAAAAACCTTAATTTAAACCTTAAAAATAGCGAAATTCTGTAACGGTTCTCGTTACGGTAAGTTTCTCAGTACTTAAGCTTATGCATTGACATGGTACAAGTGGCGCCTCCTAGCGTTAGGAATGCGCAACAATTCAATGTCATTACTACATAATTTCTGGCCTATTTTAATACAGTATCAATCTAAAAAATTAGTAACTTAATAAGAGTATTAGGTATCGTCGCTAACATTCTCCCCCACGGTGCGCAGCACGCCATCCTTTGGAGGCGACGATGCCGCAGAAACCAGCACAATGGTCCGTCGAGTTGGTCGGCGAAGTATTCCTCCTGATGTCCGCACGTCCAGTACTCCGGTTCTTCCATCTGGTCCAGGGTACGTCTTAATGACTTCTCCGCGAGGCAATGAATTTCGCGGTAGCGTAGCGTCCACTATTAGCACGATGTCTCCTTCTCTTGGGTCGTTGGTATCTCTGCCTTCAAGTTTCCTTGGCATTAGGAGAGGTAGGTATTCTTTGATCCATCTTCTCCAGAAGTGGTCTGCAAGTCTTTGGGTAGTTCTCCAGTTTGCCCTCCCAATCAACACTCTGTCGTCGAAATCTCCTGGTGCCATTGCTCCACACGATCTCCCCAATAGAAAATGGTTTGGTGTCAGACTTTCTTCGTCTTCTGGGTCCATACTAACTGGGGTGAGAGGCCTCGAATTAACTATGTGTTCGACCTCGGTCATTAGTGTATGAAGTACTTCTTCTGGTGGGCTTCTTTCGTTGAGAACCACTGACAACGCCGTCTTGACTGTTCGCACAAGTCTCTCCCAAACGCCTCCCATATTTGGAGTTCCTGGGGGAATAAACTTCCACGTGATGCCCTTCTCTTGCGCGGCCTCTTCCAATTCTTTCTTGGCTCCGACAAAGTTGGTTCCGTTATCGCTGAATATAATTTTCGGTGTTCCACTTCTGGCTGCCATTCGACGAAGGGCCATAATCATCGAGCTGGTACTGAGAGAGGGTGCCAACTCTAAATGTACAGCTCTGGTCGTGAGACAAGTGAATAATGCCCCCAGCGTTTCTCGACTCTTCTCCCGATGGTGACTTGCATCGGTCCGAAGTAGTCCACAGCTGTGCAAGAGAACGGGTATTGATGATGCTGCAGTCTCTCGCTCGGTAGATCTCCTATCGGGGGTATCTCTGGTAGGCTCTTCTTAGTCTTGCACCATTGACAGCTGTGTGCAACTGCCTTTAAAGCTGCTCTTAAAACTAGGATCCAATATTTTTGTCGAATCTCATTCATTACTGTAGCAGTATTTCCGTGAAGGAATTTCTTATGGTAATGTTGTATAATGAGACGCGCAATCTTCTGTTTCCCATCCAAAATGATAGGATTCATCTTTCTTTCGCTTTCGTCATGGAACTTCATTGTTCTGCTTCTTAACTTGACGATGCCGTCGTCTCCTATGTAGACATCGATCTTTTTAAGCCGACTAGCGTTTTCCAAGGGTTTTTCTGTCTTTAATTTTTTTATGTCCATCGTAAAACTATCGTTCTGGCTCATCTTAATTAATAACCCTTCGGCCTTCTTTAAGTGTTCTTTCTCCAGAGGTAGGTACAGCCGCTTCTTTTTGTCTTTGTTGGCTGCTTGATTTGGAATTCTTGTTTTGTCTTTAGGTTTTTTCTGGGGTCTTCAGGGCTCATCCCCCGGGCGTATGGTGGTGATGGCTGCTTTGTGGATCTTCTTTAATAAGAGGCATGTGAAGGCAACTACTCAATACTCAACACTCAATACTTTATTGCATGCCATAATGTGTACATAAAAACAGTTGGTATGTTAAACATAGAATCAATTATGGACCCTTTCGGGCACAGCAAAGTGAATTTTTACAATTATTTACAAAACATTTCATTAGGAGAGAGGATGAAGGCGCTTACTTGTTTAGAAAAATAATAAATGAAATAGTACCTAAAATAGTTTTTTTGTGCTATTTATATGAGTCGTTGGTTTAATGTTATTGCAAGTAAAATAAGTATCAAATTAAAATTATAAATATAATACATAGGCATAGGCTAAAAATATAATACATACAATACCATAGTGTACCTAATCATTTTAATAGTATTTTTGCAATTTAAAAATAAGTAATTGATTAAAAATTAAATTTAAAATGTAAAATGAAATGCCACCTAAACTTTTATGTCAAAATGGTTTTATTGTTGTTGAAATTTATCGTTTAAGTACTCGTCAATAGTATAATAGCTTTTAGTTATTAGAAATTGTTTCAATTTATTAGTAAATACGAGGTGCATTCAATAAGTACCTAGCCTCATCGCCAGAGGGCGCTGTAGTTTCAAAAGAGTTTCACCACAGTGTAGCACATTCTTTTTTAATTCTTTTTTCAAATTTTCATTCCAATCCCTTCATTTGTTTTAATTTGACAACTTATGGAAGCGAACGTGTCGATCGGTTTTACAAAAATGGAAAAAGAGCAATATCGTTCGGTGATTCGATTCCTATTTTTGGAAGGGAAAACGCGCATCGAAATCAAAGAGCGCTTGGATGCTGTGTACGGTGACTCTTCTCCATCGATGGCCACCGTCAAGAATTGGTTCAACGAGTTTGCACGTGGCCGTACGTCGGTTTTTGATGAACCACGTCCAGGTGCACCGAAAACAGCTGCTACGGAGGAAAACATTAAAAAAATCCATGATTTCGTATTGGCAGATCGCCGATTGAAGGTTCGGGAGCTAGCTGAGACTGTAGGCATTTCAGTAGGAACAGTGCATCATATTCTTCACGAGGAACTCGGCATGAGAAAGCTGTCGGCGCGATGGGTGCCGCGTTTACTCACACCAGAAAACAAGCGCAACCGTGAGACCACATCGGAGACGTGTTTGGCGCTGTTTAAGCGGAATCCAGCGGAGTTTTTGCGTCGTTTTGTGACCGTCAATTAAACCTGGATCCACGGGTACACACCAGAGACCAAGGAGCAATCAAAACAATGGATCCAGACCGGGGAACGTGCTCCAAAGAAGGCGAAAACTGTAAAATCGGCCGGAAAAGTTATGGCCACCGTTTTCTGGGATTCACGAGGTGTGATCTACATCGATTACCTCGAGAAGGGTAAAACAATTACAGGGCTTTACTATGCCGATTTATTGGGCCGATTCGACGCCGAATTAAAGAAAAAACGACCCCATCTGGCGAAGAAAAAAGTGCTGTTTCACCACGACAACGCACCGGTTCACACGTCTGCCGTTGCCATGGCCAAATTGGTCGAATTACGCTACGAATTGTTGCCCCATCCACCGTATTCTCCAGATTTGGCCCCTTGTGACTTCTTTCTGTTTCCTAATCTGAAAAAATCACTCGCCGGGAATAGATATGGATCGAATGAGGAGGTCATCGCCGCCACGGAGGCCTATTTTGCAGAGTTTGACAAAAACTATTTTTCGGACGGGTTAAAAAAGTTGAAGCATCGCTGGGCTAAGTGTATCGAACTAAAAGGAGACTTTGTTGAAAAATAAATTGCCACTTTACCAAAATTTTCGTTTACTTTTTGTAGGCTAAGTATTTATTGAATGTACCTCGTATATTATTTTTGTCAATATTTTTTATGTTTTCCGGAAGCTTGTTATACATATATTTTAATGGACATAACATATGTACCAGCAGAGTGCATTTTTAATCGTGAAGTGGGTATGTTTAGTCTGTTTTCATGTCTGAGTGTAATTTTATTTTGAATATCTCCTCTTTTGGAATAGAATTGGGGATAATTTCGTACAAATTTACAAATTTCGAGTATGTAGAGGAAGGGCAGGGTTAATATTTTGAGGTCTTTAAAATGGGGTATACATGAGTCTGTTTCCTTGATATTCATTGATATTCTGATCATTTTTTTCTGCAGAGTGAATAGTGTAGGTGCGTCGGTACTATTTCCCCATAAAATTACTCCATATTTGAGCCACACAAATGCGTATGCGTAATTATACGTACGTTACTATAGCTGTTTTTAGGTCTGTTGTTTTCTTGATTTCACGGAGGGCATATGAAAACTTAGACAATTTTGTTCTTACTTTTTGAATGTGCGATTTCCAATCTACGTGTGAATCTATGTCAAGGCTTAAAAGGGTGAATTTTTTTACTGCTTCTAATTTTGATCCATTGTGTTTGAAATTTATTGTTATAGGTATTTTTTGTCGGGGGTGGAAAGTTATTATTTTTGTCTTATTGAAGTTAATTTCAAGGTTGTGTTCGTTCTTGATTTAAATTTATATTGTTGTCACATGATGTTAAAATAGAGATATCATCGGCGAATAATACGCATGACTCATTGATATGGTTGGGGAGATCATTTATGTAAACAAGGAATAGCAGGCACCCTATTACACTTCCTTGTGGTATATATGCTTTTACGGGTATGCTTTGGGATCGTATTAGTTCTATTTCTTTTGATTTATGATTACAGTATTCTATTTCTACAACTTGTTCTCTGTTTTTTTAAATATGATGTAAACCATTCGTAACTTTTCCCGCGGATGCCAATGTTGTATAGTTTATTTAATAATATATCGAACTGAACCTTGTCATAGGCTTTTGTCATGTCTAATAACAATCCAACAGCATACTTTTTATTGTTTATTGTATTGAGTGCCTCTTGTATATATTTATAAACAGCCAAAACGGTAGATCGGTTTTTGCGAAAACCATTTTGGCTATCATTGAATATATTGTATTTCTCACAAAATGCATATACACGAACGCACATAGCTTTCTCAAATATCTTTGAGGCTGTTGGTAGGAGAGCAATGGGACGGTAGTTATTTGGGTCAGTCTTTAAATTTTTCTTGTGGATCGGTTTTATGAGAGCTTTTTTTAACAAATCGGGAAAAACGACTTCTTCAAAAGATTGGTTAATTAGTATGTAAAATGGCAAGGTTAATTCGTTAGCGCATTGTCTTAATAGGGTGGGTGGAATTTCGTCAATACCATGGCTTCTTTTGTTTTTTAAATTTTTAATTATTGTATTTACTTCGTAAGGATCTACTGGGCTAAGATATAGTGTATTTTGTGTAGCTGAAACTACCGGGGAGCGTTTTTGTGTGCTGGCAGTAGTTAGTGTGCTGTCCCCACCAATAGAGGAAAAGAAATTATTAAATATGTTGGCTACCTCTTGAGGTTTTGAAATCAAATCAAATCAAATCATTTATTTGCATAACACAGGTTCAGAGGATGTTATAAAAGTTCATAAGGTACACCGTATTATAACCATGCAAGGTGTGCAAATTTAATATATTAGGAACATTATGACACAATTATTCTTAATCAGTTTTCTTATAAAATTAAATTGACATTTAAAATATACATAAATAGTCAATTTCGATACACATCAAATTAAATCTGAACTAATAAAGTATAAAAGTAATGTCAAGTAAATTAATCATGTCATAGTAATTGTATTGATTATCATGTTGCATTAATGTACAAATATTTGCTATAATCAAAATACAATATCATTATCTTCGAAATAGTCTTATATATTATAATAACGCTTTTTAATTAGGAATGTGAATAAATTCTTCTTAAATACATGAGTAGGTAACTTCTTAATGTCATCGGGCAATTTATTATAAGTCAGTGATGCCATACAAATAACACTTTTATTGAGTAATGCCGTTTTCCCATACCATATTTCTACGTCTAACCTTTTTTTGTCACGTAATTGTCTATAATAGCTTTTAGATACAGTCTTATAATAGCTTGGATTCGATTTTACAAAAATATTTAATTCGTATATATACAAGGAAGGTAATGTTAGAATTTTTAAATTTGTGAAGTATTGTTGACAGCTTGTAGTACTATCTAGATGGCACATTGCTCTGATGCATTTCTTTTGGGCTTTGAATACAAATTCCTTGTCTACCGAGTTGCCCCAGAATATTATACCATATCTTAATATAGGTGCAATAATTCCGTGATATGCCGTTAAGACGGCTTCTTTGTTGACAATTTTGGACAGTTTGTAGAGAGCGAATGAGGATTTATTAATTTTTTTACAGAGATTCTACACATATTACATCTACATGTGTTTTCCATGACAAATTGTAATCTATATCAATTCCCAGAAATTTGGTATTTGTTACAGAATGTACTCTCTGTCCATCGTAATTAACATTAATATTTTTAGGTTGAGTTCTTTGGCGAAAGTGCATTATTTTTGTTTTGTCCATATTTATTTTAAGATTATTGTTTATTAACCATTTAATTATTGTACTTAATGTTTCATTGATTTCATCTTCATAGTCATTTGGTTTATCACATTTTATTATTACTGTGCTATCGTCTGCAAACAGTACCATTGGTTGCTTGACGTGTCTAGGGAGATCGTTAATGTATGCTAGGAAGAATAAGGGACCCAAAACAGTACCTTGTGGAACTCCAAATTATACAGTTCTAGCGTGGGATCTATATTTGATCTCATTTTGTGTTCTCTGGCATATTCGTGTAATTTCTGTAACTTGTTTTCTGTTAGAAATATATGAAGAAATGAGGTCAAGCGCTTTACCTATTATGCCGTACATGTTTAATTTTTGGAGCAATACTTTGTGGTCAACACAGTCAAAACCTTTGCTCATGTCCATGAAGATAGCACATATTGGATTTTTTTTGTCCATATCAGTCAAAACAGTTTTGATTAGGTCATAAATAGCAATGTTAATAGATTTGCCCTTACGAAATCCTTTTTGTTCGTCAACCAAAATATTATACTTTTCTAAAAATTTATAAAGTCGACTATTTATAATTTTTTCAAATAGTTTTGAGAAGATGGGGATCAAAGATATCGGTCTATAATTTCCCATATGTTGCTTGTCATCTTTTTTGTAGAGTGGAATAACAACAGATGTTTTAAGTTTTCCTGGGAAACATCCAGTAGAAATGCATAGATTCATTATGTGGCTTAAATGACTAGAAACAGATTGTGACACATGTTTTATAACTTTGGTGCAAATACCGTCATAACCTACGCTTTGGGTATTTTTAATTGCTTTATTTCTCTATCAATCTCCGTAGGAGTTGTAGGTGTAAAAAAAATTGAATTTACGTTAGAGTTAATGTTGTGATTCGAGGGTGCTTTAATATTTTTAGAATTGGTTGTATTTACTGATTGTGATACTTGGTCGATAAAATAGTCATTAAAACTATTAGCAATTGATGTAGGATCTCTAATTTTGATATTATCTCTTAATATTTCCGTAATAGGTTCTTTGGGAAAGTTAAATTTAGAATTATTTATAATTGACCATGTGGCTTTTGATTTGTTTTGTGTAGTATTTATGTGATGGTTATTTTGTGACTTCTGTGTTAGGTTTATAATTTTTTTAAACTTAGCAGCGTATTGCTTAAAAATATGTTTGTTTGTTTTCGTTGGAAGGGCCCTATACTGCCATAATAATTTTCTTTTTATTTTGCTACATATTTTGATACCTTTTGAAATCCATTTAGATTTTTTATTTAAAGTTTTCGTTATTGTTTTGTAAGGAAAACACAAATTATAGAAACATAAGAACAGTGCTAGAAACCGATCATAAGCTTCGATGGGGTCATTTGTCAGATAAATGTCAGCAAAGGTCAAATTGTTCATACAGTTATTAAATTTTATGAGGTTTTCCTTACTATATTCACGTCTTCTAATACGCCAAGATTTTATCACACAGGTTTTTTTAACCGGGAAGTGTAATAATTGGGCTGTATGATCCGATAATCCAAATTCAATTATATCACTTTTGCATCTATGCGCATTGTGAGCAAAATTGTCAATACAAGTGTTACTGATAAGTCTAGTGGGATCTTTAATTTCTAGTTTCAAGTTATGGCTTTCCAGAACATTTTTGAAGTCTAGAGTTTGTCGGTTTCTTTTTAATATATTGATATTGAAGTCTCCGCATAAAACAATTTTCTTATTAGTGTTATCGCAAATTTGGCGTAATAACTTTTCTAAATTATTATAAAATATAGTAATACATGAGTTTGGTACTCTATACATACAAAGTATTATCAGACTATGTTCCGTTAGTTCTATGGCTGTACAGTCTTAGTGGGATTGTACATTGACAATGAAGTTGTAGTTGTAGTTTGTTGAGTGTGTTCAAGATAAAGTCTCACAGAAAATATTTAAGTTTATTCCTGTAAGTTACAGTTAGGTTGTTGTTGGCAATTCTCACACGTTAGTTGGCGTGGTCGCCCAAATGCACACTGATTAAAATATAACATTCTAACATTATAGTCGGCGCGTATTGACAAGTAAGCTAAATCAAAACTAGGGCAAATGTACGTAAACCGTACGTATTCCCAACCCGAAAGGATAACTGAGTGAGTGAGAATCCCCAGTACACAGCAATGCTATTTAAAAATAAGTATACAATGCATTATGAAATGTAAACAAAATAGTAAAAGTGACGTAAGTAAAAGATAAGAATAAAAAGTAAAGTAAACAAACTTAAGTATTAAAATTAAATTCAACTTCGCGAGAGGAGACCGCAGGGGGACCCTGCGGTCTCCTCTCGCGAAGTTGAAGTCCAGGCTTCGGTCGACTGTGATCCCGGTGTCCCGTCGTTGATGACTCAGCTGCCTCGGTTCGTGACTCATCCTTTGAACGTGGATGTCTTCTGAGTGAAAGAGAACGGTACCATTTATCAGGTTTGCGGGACTGCAGTTCAACGTCTTCCAGTTTATTAGATTCTTTAGATTTTTGTGAATCTTTTCTGGCGCATATTATCTTTCGTTTCTTCGTAGTCCATACAATGGCTGTTATTACAATCACTGCCAAAAGAACGTAGCAGATAGCAAACTGGTGAATGTCATGAGTCGTTATTTGCGTTGGTAGCACCTCTTTATTTCTCAATTGGTGTAGCTGGTGTTCTACCACAGTGATGTCTTCGTCCAGACTTATCTTTAGTTGCGGTGCAGAATTTGTGCTTATTATGCTGTTGATCGTTTTGTTGAGAAAGGGTACTTGTAGGTTGTAGTCCATTCTCGCGTCACTGTCGTACTTGTTACGAGAATGAATTTTGAGTTCGTTGGTTTGAAGAAAGCATCCCTGTTTCAGTGTTATTATAGCCGATGTGTTGATGACTCGTGATGTGACGTCACCGTCGCAGACACTTCGAATAGCGCACGCGCCGCAGCACACCGCTAGCCATGTTTTTGTTGTATGTAATTCTATCCAGGCCGTCTCACATTCCGTTTTCCTGGTAGTACATGGCAAGGACGTTTGATGCCCTAGTAACTTAGCTTCACACGGCGCGTCAGCGTTTTGTAAATTGTAAACAGGCAAGTTTATAATACAAATGAAGTTATCCGGACTGCGTTGAATACAATTAGTCATTTCCTTTTCAGTTAGTTTCACGTAAGTATTTTTCTCGAGGTTTACTGCTAAGTATTTTGATGATACATGAACAGCTGCGGTTGTCTCATTCTTTATCCTTAAGGGCAGAGGTAAAACGTGATATACCATGAAATCTTCGTCACTTGCCAGTGGAATATGAATTTCGTACATAAAATAGCTGTCAGTTACTCTAGCCTTCACGAAGAGTAATTTATAGAGGTCCTTTATATCATCCTGAATGTTGTCTGCTGGCAAGGTTAATGTTTTCGGCAGCCTTCCAGAGATCACAGTCAGTTGACGAATTAAATGGGCTGGACTAAGCAGGTGGACATCCATCCGACCTTTGTATGTGTCGACTAAAGTATTGAAGAGAGTTTCTTGTATGGGTTTCAAGTTGGTCAGCAGTAAGTGTGCGGTGAGCGCCGCGGAACTGAAGTAGCTAGTGGCCATGGCTATCTCAATTCCAGATTCGATTTTTGCTAATCTTAATTCAGTTCGATTCGTGTAGTCGTTTATAAGCGCGAATTGTCGATTTATGTTTTCTTCACTTTTCTTTAGGATATCGTTTTCGATCTCGACAATAGAAGTTTGGTTACGTATGAGTTGTAGGAGATAGTCTTCATTCTCTTGCACGGCTTGGATGTCCGATTGATATTTTTCGGCAAATCTCTGATCGAGTATTCCGAATAAGTTGTTCGCTAAGTAGCCCACGCCGTCGATTAATCCTCGTTTGTTGCGCCCTGATAGATGTTTGTTCGGTGTCAGAAGTATGTTGTTGTAGTACTTCAAAAGATCCATTTCATGAGCCAGCTGCTGACTTGTGGTTTCGCAATATCTAGGCTCCAGGTTCTTGCACAAATCTTGAATTCCTTGTAAGTAGTTTTCAATATCCCGAACGCCACTCCAGTAAGTAGAAAGATTGTAATACATGAGTAGTCGCCACTCGTCATGTATTAGTTGCACCTTCCCGATCGTGTCGTAGTAAATAGGTCGGTCACTTCCCAGGCTTGTTACCCGAACACTTGGCGACGAGTCTTCTGTCACGATGCCGTTTGTTTCCGCAGGAAGGGCAAATAGAAGTAGCAATGTGGTTAACATTGTGAAAAATGTTTTCTTTCCTATATGTCGCTGCCCTCGTTTCGATGATGAAATATCTTGATTATTATTTGATTTATTTATTTCTGCGTTGCAAGTTTCGATCGGTAACAGCGATAGTTTCGTAATGGGCCGTTTCAATATGCCAGCTTGTGTTTTTATTGTTGTGACACGAACTAGTCCATCGCGGCCAGGATGGACTTCGATCACGCGACCTAGTGCCCACTTTCCTGGAGGCAGATTGTTTTCTTTGACCAGGACAATGTCATCTTCTTTGAGATTAGGTGAAGGTTTTAACCATTTGCTTCGGGCTTGCAATGATGTTAAATAGTCACTGGACCAATGCTTCCAGAATTGATGGAACATATTTTCTGTTAATTGCCATCTTTGACGTAGGTCTAAGTTGCGATCATCTTCGTATTTAGATAGTGGTAGAGTCATTGTAGGACTACCAGTCAGAAAGTGCCCAGGAGTTAAATAGTTGAAGAATTCGTCTGGATCTTCGGTCATAGGACATAGTGGGCGTGAGTTCATGCATGCCTCTATTTTCGTCAACAGTGTCGAAAACTCTTCGTAGGTAAGTTTTTGTTCTCCTAAGACCCAACGGAGATGATGTTTCATTGAGCGAACGGCAGCTTCCCATAATCCTCCAGCGGTAGGCCACGCCGGAGCATTAAAGTGCCATTTTACTCTCATTTGACTCATCTTGTTAAAGAAATCGGGGGGCAGTTCTTTAGTGAATGCTTCGTACTCGCTATTCAGAATGTTTGAGGCCCCTATGAAGTTGGTTCCGCAGTCGGAATAAATGTGTTTTGGCTTTCCTCGTCTTGCGCACATTCTTTGAAAAGCGCCTAGGAAGGTTTCAGTGCTCAAATCTGAAACTAGTTCGATGTGAACCGCTTTTGTTGCCAAACAAACAAAGATTGCGATATAACCTTTTGAGGTTTTAACGCCTCTGCCTTTGTTCAATTTGACATGCACATGACCCGTATAATCAACTCCTGTCTGAGTGAAGGGCCGGGATGGTGTTACACGTTCTGATGGAAGGTCAGCCATGAGTTGATAGTTTTCAGTTTGTTTAAATCGATGGCAGCGAACACAGCGACGTAGATAAGTTTTCACTGCCCGATTTCCTCCTACAATCCAGTATTCTTGACGGATGTAGGCGAGCGTCAGTCGTGGGCCCCCGTGTAAAGTTGCAGCGTGGGCTTGTTCTATCAATAATTGAGTTAATCTACTATTTCTTGATAGAATTGCTGGGTTTTTCATCCCAAGCGGTAAATTAGTTTTGTTTAAGCGGCCGCCAACCCGCATAATCCCTTCTTCGTCTATGAAGGGATGCAATTTGCTTATGCTACTTTTGTTGATCAAAGGCTGATTTTTTGATAACAAGTCGTATTCTGTCTCAAATTCATGCCGTTGTACATTTCTTGTTATTATGTTTATTGCTTGTTCTAGCTCATTAGTTAGTAGGTACTTGGGCAACGCAAGATTGCAGGCGTCGCAGTTCTTCAATGTTGTGAAATTGTTCCGTGCATTTGTTTTGAATCGCAAAATCCAAGCAATGACACGGGTCACCCGAGTCAATGAACTGTGATTATTCAATAAATCATTGACTATGTTTTCCGTTTGTTTTGTAGTTGCCACAATATTTTCTTTTTGCGCAGTGGTTGCAAATATATAATTGGTTGAATTGTCTTGTTGTTTTCCGGTAAATGTTTGCAGCATCTCAGGGCCTTTCCACCATAGTTGAGCATTCAAGAGCTGCTTCGGGGATAAACCTCTGGTTGCGCAATCTGCGGGATTGCTTTTCGATTCGATGTATGACCAATGAGTCGGCGATATCACTTTTCTGATCCTGGTGACTCGATTTTCTATATATTTCTCCCGTTTGGATGGTTCTCCTTGAAGCCATGCTAGCACCACTTGGGAGTCGCTCCAGGCCCATACACTGGTAGTATGTTCATTGAGTGCCTCCAAAACTTTCTTGACTAGCTGCGTCAGAAGTAAAGCTCCCGCAAGCTCAAGTCGTGGAAGTGATAGTTTTTGTGCGAGCGGAGCGACTCTAGTTTTAGCTGCAAGTAGGCTTAGTACAGGCAGTCCCAACTCATTAATTACGCGCGTGTATATGACGCATGAGTAAGCTTTTTCACTTGCATCGCAAAATGCAAGTAATTCTATGTTGTTTGTAATACCTCCGATCCATCTTTTAATTTTTACAGTCTTTAGTTCTTGTAGTTGGTTTTCTAGTTTAAGCCAATCTTCTTGTATTGATGTAGGTAACAGTTCATCCCACTCAAGGTTTTCTGTCCATACACGTTAAAAAATAAGTTTTGCGCTTATTGTTACAGGCGAAAACCATCCCAATGGATCGTAGAGTTGAGAAATTTGCGAGAGCAGGGATCGCTTAGTTAGCCCCTTCTTGCAGATTTGTTTCAGATTCCAGTTAAAGGTAAACATGTCAGATGTAGAGTTCCAACCAAGTCCAAGTGTTTTCATGGAATCCTCTTGCTTGAAGTCAAAGTTAGTTTTGGAAATTTGATCTTCGTGTAACGTTTCTAGCAGCTCGACGCTATTACTCGACCACTTCCTTAAGTTCATTCCACCCCTGTGCAGTAACAGGATCAATTCAGTTTGTAGTTTCTTAGCGGTTTCTAGTGAATTGTGCCCACTAATCAGATCGTCGACGTAAAATGCATTCAACAGTATTTTTGCTGCGTCAGCGTAAAGGTGCCCGTCGTCTGTTGCCAGCTGTTGTAATGTTCGCATAGCTAACCACGGAGCACTTTTGGTCCCATATGTCACAGTTTTTAATGTGTATTCTTGCAGTTTTTCGTTGGAAGAGTTTCGCCATATGATTTTCTGAAGGTTTTGTTGATCTTCAGCTATCCATATACATCTGTACATTTTTTCTATGTCAGCTGTAAAGGCGTATGTGTATGTTCTCCATTTTAGAATGAGAGCCTGAATGTCTTTTTGTAGGTTAGGCCCCTTATCCATTAGGCTATTCAAGCTTTTGCCACTTGACGTCTTTTGTGAGGCGTTGAAAACCACTCTTAGTTTGGTGGTGGTTGAGTGATCTCTTAGTACGCCATGGTGTGGTAGATAGCATTCATTGTTATTTTCCACACTCTGTGACGTCACTGGCTTCATATGTTTTAGTTCCACATATTCTGTAATAAAGTTCTTGTACATATTGTAAAGCCGTTGGTTTTTGGCTAGCTTTTTCTCTTGATGTAAAAATTGCGCAATAGCTGCTGACTTGGATTTCCCAAGATCTTTTTCCCAACCTTGTAACATCGGCATTTTGACTACATATTTCCCATCAGAACTTCGTTTCGTAGTTTCCTTGTAGTATTTTTCGCATTGGTCGTTTTTATTGACGTCCGCAGTGTTTTGGATTATGTCTTCGTTCTCCCAGTATTTAGACAATTCTGCGGTGTCGATTAAAGTTATATGACAATTGAATGTCTTAAGTTTTCCGCATAAAATCCAACCGAGATGTGTCTGCTGGGCTATTGGTGAGTGACATTCACCTTTTAGGACTCCGTCTAAGATAATATCTGCATAAATGTCGGCTCCCAGTAAGAGGTCAATTGAACTGGAGACGTTGTAGTCGGGATCAGCAAGTTTTAAATTTTCTAGATGTTTCCACTCTGCCTGTTCGAAATTACGATTAGGTAAGTTGTTAGTTAGTTTTTGAAGTACCAATGCTTGCATGTCGAATGTATAATTGGAATGCATAGATTGGCATTCGAGACGTAGGAGTCCCTTGCAGTTTCTCGATGTAGATCCTACTCCGGCATAGCAGCATTGAATTTCGAGCGAGGCAAGCGAAGTAGTTGAGCGGCATTTTCGGTTATCAAATTTACTTGCGATCCTTGATCTAACAGACCCCGTAGTTTTATGTATGTTCCGTTTGCTGATTTTATCTTAACTTGAACCGTCGTTAAGAGAACTTCGATGTTATTCGTTGATAAGTGATGAGCCCCTTGTTGCGTTGATGTTGATGGGCGCGAGTTGGTGTTGTCATCTCCGTTTCTAGAAGTGGGTTCCGAATCGTTGACCTTTTTTATGTGCAATAACGTATGATGTTTTAGATTGCATTCTCTGCATGTTTTCCAAGAATTGCAATTAGTGTTGCCGTGGCTGTACAGACAATTTTTGCAAAGTTTGAGTTTCGTAACAGTTTTGTTTCTTTGCGGAATATCCAATTTAATAAATTTATCACATTGCATCAGCACGTGATCGTTGTTGCAAAGTGGACATTGTCCGTATGACGCATGAAACGTTTTCGATGAGTCTTTATTTTGTTCACCAAAGGTTGATTTCCTTCCGTTATTTTGCGTATTGTTGAAGTTAGGTTTGTTATTCAGCCAGCTCTTGTTATTTGATCTTTGGAAAGGTTTACCACCTCCTTGTTTTTGAGAAGTCGGAGAGTCCTTTAACCAAGTTTTTGCAGTTTCATAAGCAAGGAACGACCTTTCCAAAAATGACAGAAATTCTTGTAGGTTGGGTAATTCTCTGTTGTTCTGTATTTCTTTTGAATACTCGTTGAGTGTGGCTGTATCCAATTTCTGTGACATGTAATAAACAATGATCGGCCCCCAACTGGACACTTCAACGCCCATGTTGGAAAGTCCATTCATGCTTTCTGTTATAACGTCATGCATTCGTTTTAAATTGTTAGCGTTGGGTTGTTGTATAGTGCATAACTGCTGCATAGTATTCATGAAAGAAGTGAATTGAAGTCTGCGATTGTCGTAGCGATGTGCCAGTATTTCCCAACATGAGTCGTAGTTCTCTGCGCTGATCGACAGATGCTGCACCAGGCGTTCGGCTTCACTTTTAAGTTTCGTTTTAAGGTGTTGCATCTTCTGCGTTTTCGAGATGCTGGGGTTGTTGTGTACGGTTTCCAGAAATATATCTTTGAACGAAATCCACTGTACGTAGTTGCCTGTGAATTCCGGAATATCAATTTTTGGTGCAGACTTTTGATACTGAATGTTTGAGAAGATCTTACTGTTGAGATTTCTTTTCAAACTCTGGTATTTCTCTTCAAACTCTTCGAATTTGTTGTGGTAGTCTTCTTTCATACTAGACCCTTTAAGTTCAGTGTCTAGTTCCCAATGTATCTTGTCTATGGGATCCCATTTCGCTTTTAAAGTTGAAAGATGTTCTTCAAACTCCCACTTCTCAGTTATTAACTCGATGTTTATTTTAGACATAGCTCTACTAAGAGCCTTAAAGTTGCGCTCTTGTTGATTCACGAGTTGTTTCAGTTTGTCGTCGGTTTCTTCAACCAACATTCCAGTTAGGTCGAAATCTATGTGTTGCTGTTCTCGTTGAAGATCTATTAATTCCATCATATTCCTCATAGTAGACTCGTACATTTGCTTAGTTTTTTCGTAAATGTCGTTAGTAAAGTATGGAATATTTTTAGTTTCGATGGTTTCCAAAAGTGTGTGGTGTTGTCCGTCAAAGACTACCCATAGTTTTTCTAGGTTCTTTAGACGCTTCTCCAAGTAGTCTGGAGTTTTTCTTGTGACACTGTCCTTTTTGTAGTTGCTGCAGAGGGTTTTTATTTTCTCAAACGTAGCGACTTGTTTGTTCAGTAGTTCCATGGTAGTAGAGGAGCAGATAGTAGTTGGGTAAGTACCTTAATTTAGTTGCAGGTGAGTTCCCAGGAATTGGTTCAGTTCAGGACAAGAAGACGTCGTTAGCACTCTTGTAGTTCCTTGCTTCAAGTGTTCTTCGGTATCCTTTGAATAGTTGTTATTAGACCCAAGGCGTTCCTGTATCCGCTGTGACACTCGACTTCTCAATTTGATCTGGTGAGACCCGCTTGTGGGAGGCCAGTCAAACCGATTCGCTATCGCAGTTGAAAGACACAGTAAACACCCTGAATCCGGCTCGAAGGACCATAAAATGTACAGTCTTAGTGGGATTGTACATTGACAATGAAGTTGTAGTTGTAGTTTGTTGAGTGTGTTCAAGATAAAGTCTCACAGAAAATATTTAAGTTTATTCCCGTAAGTTACAGTTAGGTTGTTGTTGGCAATTCTCACACGTTAGTTGGCGTGGTCGCCCAAATGCACACTGATTAAAATATAACATTCTAACATTATAGTCGGCGCGTATTGACAAGTAAGCTAAATCAAAACTAGGGCAAATGTACGTAAACCGTACAATGGCACTATATTCTATTATTTCTTTAATTGAATATTTATTATTTATTACTATATATTGATGTCCAATTCTAGTTAATATACAGGCACCTCCCCTATTTACTTCTCTTGAAAAACTAGCTGCTAAGTGAAAGTTGGGTAAATTTATATTGGCCTCCTGTCCTGGCGTCATAAAATGTTCGGTAATACATATTACGTCAACGGGTGTATTCTTTAGTTCCAATTCCTCTAAGTGTACTGCCAAAATGTCAGATTTGTTGATAAGACCTGCAATATTTTGGTGTAGAATGCGAATATTATTATAATAGAAAAAACTGCGAGCTTTGTTTATTTTTGTCACTAGTTACGTAAGGGAATAACTCCAGGTCAATTTTAATCCTATTCATTATCTTTTTAAATATGAATCGTATTCCAGCGTTATTTAATATACCTGATTTATATGAAAACAAGTCAAATTCAAATGTTAGGTCATAATTAGTATCAAAATAGTATGCGTATTTATAATATTCGAGGTCCATATAGAGTAGGTTATTAAACATCCCAATCTTATAGTTATATATAGGCGCTCCTCGTATATAGGTAGGAGTGCATATTATTATATTTGTGTGGGTTATCTGTACCAAACTTTCATTAATAACTTTTACTAAATCAATACAGTTATTGCTATATTTAATGTCAGTGTCTCCCAATAAAATTATACAATAATCATTCATACTAAAGTCTGTCAATTTTGATTCTATGTCAGCTAATAGGTGTTTTATTTTACAGTTTGGTAATGAATAACTACAGAATTTAAATTCTTTAGAAAAACTTTCTTCAATAGCTTGTAGTTTGCCTCTTTGTGCGCTATTACTTAATACACACAGTTTTCTATGTTTGGATTCATTGCGAACGCTCGTTCTTGTAAGTTTTTTGTCCGGTGTTGAATTTTTCATCGGCGGCGCCAATTTTATATCATTGGGCGACATATCCAATTTTGGCATCAGATTTTTAGTAATCGGTGTGTTATTACTGTCATTAGTTGGCTGTGCCTCTTCCAAATTATTATTCACCTGTGCGCACGTATTATCTCCAGTTGGTGACCTAAGATCTTTCTGCACAGTCTCTCTTGAATGGTCCATCAACGGTGTGCATGTTATTTCCCTATAATGTAGTTGATTGCGTTTTTCTGGTGTCGTATGCTGTAAGCGTGTACTTTCTCTGTGGCTGTCATGTATTTTATTTCGTTTAGTTTTCCTAATCAAGGTTTTAGGGGAATTCTCTGTGAACTCTAGTTTTTTGTAAACATTTATAATTTTTTGGCATTTTACCAACTCACATTCCAAGTTTCTGTTTTCTTCGTTTAATGTATCAATTTCATTATTGGCAGACTGTAGTTCACCTGTTAGTTGTCTTATTTGTGCTTGCAGCGCTTCACAACATGAGTGATTTATATCCAGGGATGTGCTTGGAAGACTTGTAATTGTTGAGTCAAATATGTGTGAATTAGATAAATCGGTCAATGATCTCGATTGGTATAGATTGGTAGGAATCCTTTTTCTAAGTGTTATATTATTGTAAGAATCCATTTTGTAATAAATTCTTTCTTTTGTATCACGTTTGTTGCTTTAACAAATGTTGAAATTGAAGAAAAACCATATAAATGAACATCCTAAAAAAGAACTGTCCTGTGATGGATTCGAACTTCCACTCTATTGCATGTCACGCGGCTGCCTCGGAACCAAGCGTGTCACTAAGATAGATGTTTAAATAGGCCTAGTCATGCCATAGCTAAGGTAAAATAATGTTAGTAAAGTAACCTTGCTTTCACTTTGAAGGTCGCTCGCGCACTCGGAACGCGAGGACAACAAACAAAGTCCACTTTATAACGACTATTTTGAATAGTTTTTTTGCTCACTTTTGTTGAAGTCACTTTGTATATTGTTATTCTTTTACACAGTTTTGTTTATAAATTAGTTTTTCACTATACACAGAAGTTTTAGGTTGAAAAAAAAAACAATTAAGACCACTTTTTATGAATAAAACTGCGGAGCGTTTACAAACACGTCAGGCGTTTCAACTTTTTATTAATACCGATAATTGAAGTTACGTTATTATTCATTTGTAGGGTTATGTTATGTTTTTCACTCTTTAGTTTCTTGTTTGTGCGTTCATTGATAATTCCCCACATAGTTTTTACTTTGTTGTTAGATTGCATCATTTTATTTTTAAAGTGTAGTTTCTTTGCAACTGTTACAGTTTTTTTTTTCAGTGTTTTTTCATACGTTTTATAGTATGTTGTTATTATTGGATTTTTGTTTTTGTTGTCAATGTCTTTAATAGTCTTTTATTTAAACTAGATTTTTTATACCTACAGTTAGCCAGTATTTTTTATATTCTGTTTTTAGTTTCATTTTACGCATACATTGATTTAGAATGGAAATAAGTTTGTCATGAAATGCTTTATAATTTATGTTAATGTTGTTATTATTTGTAAGAATATCGTTCCAGTTGATTTTTTGTATCTCCTCTTTGAATTTTGTTATATTTGTATTATTAAATAGTCTTTTCATTGTGTACCAGTTGTATTTTTCTGATTGTTCAGGTATTTTTAAATGTAGAATTGCACTATGATGGTCGGAAAAACCTAGCTCTTCAGTGGTTGTGTACTTGTCTTTGTTGTTAAAATTTGTGAATATTAAATCTATGCACGTTGCAGTGTTTGGTGTAATACGTGTAGGGGTCTTTACATGTTGAGTGTAGTTATGTTCCTGCATGAGATTTAAAAATTGATTTGCTTTTATATTGTCTGAAATTACATTAATATTAAAATCGCCTCCTATTATTACATTTAGTTTGTAGTATTTATTGTTTATATATTTAAGAATTTGTTTTACTTGTTGATAAAAAACTTCCTCCTCTCTTCTATTCCAGTACATAGTTACTATCAATAAATTCTCTTTTAGTAATTCCGTGCTCTGGCCGTAGTGCGCAGTAGTCGATCCCAGCTTGAGAATCTCTCCCAATCGATAAGGGCTTCTTCCGCAGCCTTCATTGCCATCACTTTTTGCTTGCTCCTTTCTTCCAACATGTTACCTTCTAGTTTGAAGTCTTGAAATGGCCACTTTTCTTCTTGTTGGCGGAGAAATGTCGGGCCTTTGAACCATCTGGCGTTGTGGTCAAATTCAATTAAGGTTCCCCTCGTGGCGTCATCTGCTGGGTTTTCCTTGGTTGGTACCCATCTCCATTCTTCTGGCTTAGACCTTTCTTTAATTTCGGCCAGTCGATTGGCCACGAAAGTTTTGAATTTCCTTGGCTCCGCTTTTATCCAATGCAATACGGTGCTGGAGTCTGTCCAGTAGGTTTTCTTTGTTACTTCAAGCTCCGTCTCTTCTTCAACTGTGGCTGCTAGTCTGCTACCGAGTAAGGCTGCTTGTAGTTCTAACCTTGGAATTTAAACTGGTTTGGTTGGCGTTACTCTTGCTTTGCCGGCGATCACGGAGATGTGCACTCTTTCTCCAGGCTCGACCGTTCTCCAGTAGACCACCGCCGCGTAAGCCTCTTCACTTGCGTCGGTGAACGTATGTAGTTGTCCTTTTCTGTCGCGGGGTGAGATGCACCAAGGAATCTTCAATCTTGTTAACGTCGACACTTCTTCCAAGTACTTCATCCATGCCTCTCTTTGTGATTCATTAATTACTTCGTCCCAGTCTATTTTCTTTCGCCAAATATCTTGAATTAATTTCTTTCCTTGTATTAAGACTGGGGTTGCAAAACCCATTGGGTCAAAGGTAGACATTACGGCGCTCGTAACTTCTCTCTTCGTTGGAGTTCTTCTACCATCTAGCAGGTCCTTTGTTGTATTACGCAGTCCAACATTGAAGGCTAGCGCGTCTTCCTTTACCAGCCATCTTAGCCCCAGAGTCTTTTCTTCCTTTGTAAGTTGCAGAGAATCTTCTTTACTGGTGTCTTCTACGTCTGGTAGTATCCCCGAATTGTTACTGGCCCAACCTTTCAGATGGAAATTTGCTCTCGCGTGAATTTCTTTTACTTCCTTTGATATCTTCTTTGCTTCAGCTGTAGACGCAAAACTCTGTAGGTAATCATCAATGCTTGGGGATGAGTCTCCTTGAAATCTTCTGCGTTCTTGTTCATCACATAATATCGCTGTTGCTGGTGATGATGCTGCTCCAAAGATGATTGACGACATCCTGTACTGTTCAGGCTTGCCCGTTCTTTGATTTCCACGCCACAGGAACCTGAGACTGTCTCGGTCATCTTCTCTGATTTTGATCCGAACGAACATATCTTGGATGTCAGCCATGATGGCCACTGGCCCCTCTCTGAAGCGTAGTAGTACGCCAAATAGGGACTGTAATAAGTCTGGACCTGATAGCAAGGCGTCGTTGAGGCTCTTCCCTTCATACTTGGCAGCTGCGTCGAATACTATCCTTGGCTTCTTCTTGATTGGGTGCACGACAGCAAAGTGGGGTAAGTAAAATATTCTTCCCTTCTTCAAAGTTTCCGGAGCCTTCTCTGCATATCCTTTTTCAATTAAACTCTGGATCTGCTTCTCATAGTTCTCTTTAGCTTCTTCATCTTGATCCAACTTCTTTTCAATGTTAATTAGTCGTCGGATTGCTTGACTGTAGTTGTTGGGTAGGCTCTCGTCTTCCGTTTTCCACAAGAGTCCTGTTTCAAACTGACCGCTTGGCAGTTTCTTCGTAGTTTTCTCAAGGATTTTTAATGCTCTTCTATCGCTGTCATTTGTAGGTGACCGATTTTGAATTCCAAGAGACTCTAACTGAAAATGTTCTCGGACGATTTCTTCTATGTTTTCTTCTTCGGTGAAAGATCTACCATAGTGAGTGAAGTTCACTAAGGCATTTGCTCCTGTTTCACATCCATGTAACACCCACCCTAGGTTGGTGAGGGAGGCTACAGGATCAGATGGCTTGCCTTTCTTCAGTCTTCTTGTTACTATAAGTCCCCAGTTATCTTGGCCTATCAGTAGCTTGGGTCTCTCTGCGACGTAGAGAAGCTGACCTTCAATTGCCTTTAGATGTTGGCAATTCTTCACGGTGTCTTTATTTATGCTTTGTTCAGACAGCTTCAGGTCGTCGATTGTTCTTGCTACGATCGTTTTCTTGTCTCTTCTATGAGCCCCTTTTATCTTCAACTGGATCTTTTGTGAACTATCCTTTCTTATCATCTTTCCACCGACTGTCTCAATTGTGAGTTGTTCTTTTTGCCCTTTGGCTCCAATCTTCTCAGCTATTGATGCGTCTAAAAGTGTGATTGTTGATCCTTCATCTAGCAATGCTAGTACGCGCGCTTGGCCCTTTGGTCCATAAAGGTCCACTGGGATGATTTTTAGGTATGCCTTCTCTTCCCCTTTAGCGTTGTGGATTGAGGCGACCTTTTCTTCTGACGCGCTTCTCTTGTCTTCTTTGTTCGTTTCCTTTTTACCGGCACTGGTGGTTTGTCTGAGTGTAGGATAGTATGATGCCATCTTCTACACTGCTTGCAGACTGGAGCTTTGCAGTTGATTCTTGAGTGCTTGAATCGGAGGAACTTGAAACATATCTTTGCCTTCTTGATCATGTCCCATTTTTCATCTAGGTTAGCTTCTTTGAACTTCTTGCATTCTATTACAAAATGTTCCTCTTCACAAATCGGACATGTCTTCTTATATTTTTCTTGCGGCGCTTCTTGTACCGTATGTACGGGTTTCCTTATTCCCTTCTTTTCCTCCGGAGGCACTTCGGGTGGAGCAAAATCTCCGCACATGTCGGCTTCTGTTTCCAGGAATGCTTCGACGAGTAATAGTTCTTGAATTTCTTCATCTCTTCTGCTTCTGTGGTAGGCAAACCAACGGAAGTTCATGGATGTTGGCATCTTGTCTACTATGGTTCTTAATGTTTCAGGAGAGCTGAGGTATTGTGGTTTCTTCAAGGCTTTGATTGTCTTGACGGCGTTCTTCACTTTGCTTGCGAATACGCATATGTCACTTGGGTTCTCGCCAACTTTTGACAGGTTTTTCAGCTTCTCTACTTCTGCCGAAGCCAGCGCTCCAGGTCTTCCGTATCTTGCCTCTAGTCCCTTGATTACTTCGCGTGGGTATTCAGCAGTAAACAGGAGGCTTTGGACGGCTTCTCTCGCTTTTCCTTGGATTGCTCTTCTAAGGCGCGCTAGGTTTTGTGTGTTACTGAAGGAATCAGCCATGTCTTCATATGACCTTTTGAAAGCTAACCATTCTTCGCAGGTCCCGTTGAAGTGAGGGAGTTCAAGGTACTTCGGTGAAGCGATGTCACGTGACTTTTCGAATAACTTGAGTATGACTGAAGCTAACTCCTGGATGTCATTCTTCTTTTCTTTTGTCTCGATCGGCCTTTGATCCTTATTAGGCCTGGCCCCGGTTTCGATAAACCACTTCTCGACTTCTTGAGTTCGTTCATATAGCTCTTCTCCGGCACCATCTTCTTCTGACTCTGCAGCTAAAATTTCTAGTTCAGCTTGAGCCACTTTTGACCGCGCTTCCGCCAATTCCAGTTCCCTTAGTGCTAGGGTCATTCTTGCTTGCGCTTCTGCTTTCTTCCTATGCGACGAGCGAACAGAATGTGTGTCTATATCGTGGGTCGACTTCTTAGGGTAAAGCCGCTGCAGACTCTCTTCCCTTGACGTTGGTGCACTTCCATCGTTCGGGCGCGTTTTCACTGCGATACTTCTTTCTAAATTCTGCAGCGTTGAATGACTTTCTTCATGGCGTGCGAGATTTGACACTTCAATGGTGCAGGGTGGGGGAGCGGTGCGAGTTGTTTCCCCCGGTGTTGATTCCTCTCCGGCAAGGTCCTTAGAATGGTGTGTGGGTGGTTGACGTACTTGTGCGCTGCTTAGTGGCGACCTCTTTGTAAGTGTCGATCGATTTGATATCGACGTATTTGAAGTCGCAGTACTCGTGGATTCACTCGGCGTATTCTGACTCCAATCCGTAATACTTTCACTCGTAGCCTTTGACTGTGCCGACGCTGCTCTCGTAGTAGGCATCTTCTCAGTTTCTGGAACCCGATCCGGCTCGAAGGACCACTATTAGAGTTGAGTTTTGGAGTGGGCTCGCTGGCGGGATATTCTTGAGGAGGTAGTTGAGGGCGCAGTAAACACAGTACTTTCTTCAGAGTGAACACGATGGAGTAAATAAAACACTTCTTTATTTTTCTTCTGTTATTTCTTCTAATACTGCTGGATTCGGAATGCCTGACCATAGAAACTAGCCCCCTTTTTATAGAAAGACCTAACCAATCACAACACTTCAAGTTTGCACACGGCACTAACCTTTTTTCTGTCAACCAATCAGAGCGCTTTAAGTTTGCACACGGCACTAATTTGACTTTTGTATGGGAAACTTACTTTGGCAATTTTCTATGGTAAAACGTCCCTTACAATGTTTTTCTTAATTTTCTAATATAGGAATGGACCTATTTTAACTATATACAAAAATCTGTATCAAAAAACCTTAATTTAAACCTTAAAAATAACGAAATTCTGTAACGGTTCTCGTTACGGTAAAGTTTCTCAGTACTTAAGCTTATGCATTGACATGGTACAAGTGGCGCCTCCTAGCGTTAGGAATGCGCAACAATTCAATGTCATTACTACATAATTTCTGGCCTATTTTAATACAGTATCAATCTAAAAAAATAGTAACTTAATAATAGTATTAGGTATCGTCGCTAACAAAAATAAAGTGTTGGCCAAGTTTGTTTACTCAATCAATTAACATAAGTAATCGCTACACCCTAATGTCCAGCTACTACGCATTGAAGCAATTTATCCGACGACTAGTGACTCACTCAACAACCAGTAGGAACCATAACCACTCAAAATCTAGTGAAATCACAAAGTACGCCCCCTAACAATCCGACGACTAGTGACTCACTCAACAACCAGTAGGAAACATACCCACTCAAAATCCAGTGAAATCACAAAGTACGCCCCCTAACAATCCGACGACTAGTGATTCAGTCAACAACCAGTAGGAAACATACCCACTCAAAATCCAGTGAAATCACAAAGTACGCCCCCTAACAATCCGACGACTAGTGATTCACTCAACAACCAGTAGGAAACATATCCACTCAAAACCCAGTGAAATCACAAAGTACGCCCACTAACATTTACCTAGTGAACAATTATAATTCGGTTATCAACAGTATGCAATTTACAAGGCAATTACTAAGGCAGGAATAATCACAACCAACAGTTTGTTTATGCTTAATACGCGTTGCTTGCAAATAATTATGAAATAAAATTACTATTCTCAAATGATGCTTATTTACATAGCATAAAGAGGTTTATGGGAACATAGCCATAGGCTAGGCATAGGCATAGGCATAGGCATAGGCATAGGCATAGCATAGGATTAAGGAAACATGAAATTGAAAATATTGCTTCATTTAAATTACCCAGAAATCATGACTCCAGGGCACCATTTTGGCTGAAACATATCCCGCGCTATCAGAGAGTGGCCCCGATCAAGCACGCGACATGCCCAGTAGCAGTGTACAATATTTCGCACTTTGGTATTGCCAGCTGAGAGTAGCCATGGCCACGTACCCACACAAAACATTAAACACGTGTCTACTTCACCGCACACCACAGAGAGTAGCCCTGACCAAATGTGCGGATCCCACACTAGTGCCCCGAAATTACGCTCATTGGTTTCATTTAGGCAACCAGAACACATCCCATGCTATCGGGGAGTCGCCCCGATCAAGCACACGATTTGCTTGGTCAGTATGTGCAATAATGCGCGCTAAGGTACCGCCAGAGTGTAGCCCTAGCCATGTACCCGCACACAACATTACACACAACACAACACATCATCAGAGAGTTGCCATGACCTGATGTGCAGCGCCATGCAGCCGACAAAATGATAGCAATATAAAATAAAGTACAAAAATCCATATTGGTACAGGTACCTCGCTATTCCCATATGCCACTTGGTAAGTTTTTCAAAAATGGACGTTTAGCAATCGTGTTAAATAAAATTAATTACAAGCATTTTTTTTTTCTTTTTAGATGATCTACGTACCTTTTTGGTTTATCCCACTTCTGAAGTGAAATGATACGCCTTTTCAGTACAAATAATATGTAATTTTATAATCTTGTACACGTACAAACTTGGTGAAATAGACCAATAGCAATTTTTGTAACGAACTAACTTAATAATTCTATATAATATTACTGAGGACTTTTTGTAGACAACCTTTTGGTTCCGAGGCTCGATGAGAATTTACTTAGCAAATAAACGAGGCTCTAAAGATCATGTTTCCATTCCATTCCGTTAGATAAAAACCAGTACTTTTTCTGTTACCGTCAAATGAGATACTTTTAAACTTCATGAATACACTGATGCAAAAATCATTTGAGACAAATCACATACTTTCAATTTTATATTTAGTATTTAAAATCAACAAAACTTATTATTATTTGGAAATCATGACAAGTGGTTTACTGAATTTCGATGTGGTCGTACAAGCACGGAAGATGCCGAACGTTCTGGACGCCCAGCTGAGGTCGCTACATCCGAAACAATTGAAAAAATTCACGATATGGTTTTAGCCGATCGGAGATTGAAAGTAAGAGAGATTGTGGAAACCCATAGGCAACTCACATGGCTCAGTGGTTTCAATTTTGAATGATCACTTGGGTATGAGAAAGCTTTCCGCAAGATGGGTGCCGCGTTTGCTCACAATCGACCACAAACGCAACCGTGTGACAATTTCGCACGAATGTTTGGTATTGTTCAACCGCAATATGGACGAGTTTTTGCGCCGTTTCGTAACCGTGGATGGAAAGATATGTGATTCCAACGACGAAATCATCTCACAAACAAATACCTATTTTGATGACCTCGACAAATCATATTTTTTGGAAGGGATACAAAAATTGGAGAAACGTTGGACTAAGTGTATAGAACTCAAAGGAGACTATGTTGAAAAATAAAATAACTTTTTATCTAAAAACCTGAGTTTCATTAAAAAAAGTCACGAACTTACTGACCCGCCCTCGTATATTTGAATCGATGAAAATAACGATTTTATTTTGCACTTATTTCGTTTAAAGTCGATATCAGCGATATAAGAACTTGTATCTTATTCGTAGTTCAATATCGCGGGCTTCGTGATTTCAGTATTATTCTGTTGTCGCCGATTTGTTTACGTTTTTATGCACTGCACGAGCGTTGTTTATTCCGTCACTTTGCGTGTAGTCGTTGTATAGTCTTGAGAAGACTACTCAGTCAATACTTTAAATTATACTATTGGTTACTTTGCTTTTGCGTTATTATTACGATAAAAAAAAATACATATTCGAGTTAAATTGTTGTCCATCAAATTGTATACGGCCTTTCAAAGCAATATATAGTCGTGATAATGTTGGAAATTGACGATGTTCTATAAAATAGTTTTGGATAGTTCTTCGGACTATACCAAAATCAAATTCGTCTAAATTAATTTTTCGTGGTCTTACCCTTCTCTTCTTCATAGGTGATGTAAAAATAGAAGCACTTCTGTCTACTAAATTCAAATGCGACGTACTCGCTTCATTTTCAGACTCAATATCCGCTTTACGGAGGCGGATATTGGGTCTGAAAATGTCAGCTCTGTTGTACGCTCCGTACTTGGGACTATAGGAACTATCGCATCCGTCTCTATAGTTATATTCGATTCCATAGCAGGTGCTGTATTTTGCTTCATTGTATTAGTATATTCCTTTCTTTCGCGTAGAATTCTAGTCACTGTGCTTTCAGATACTCCAACAGCCCATCTCATGGTTCTTCATCGCGCATCAGTGAGTTTTTCTGCGTAATTATTACTTGCTTCTTTTTTCATAAAATCATAAACTTATGAAATAGTTTGTCTTGCCTAAAAATAAAAAAAAAACATTAAATAGTTTTACTTATTTTTAAAGATGAAATGAAGTCTTCTTTTAGTAAAATTTGCTATTTTCAAAATTAAATTACTTTTCTCTGCTTATTTCATATGTTTTAGTAACTACAAATTTCTAAACAATGTAAATATCATTTAAATACCTTTTTTTAGTCCGTAGTAGGCATTAAGTCCGCCTCTGTACATTTGTGTGCAGTATTAAGTATTGTAGGGGATGGGTCACCAGTTAGCGGCACAAGGAGAAGTCCAGGTTGTTGAGACAAGGATTTATTCGTGAAGACGTATAATTGTATATATAGGACAAGTTCCAATGCCTTTTCCCAGAAGGGATGAAGGAAGGGAACTGAGGTCCTCTAAACCAAAAATGACAATAAGTCCTGAGAAATTTACTAACTTAGTAGCGGAGTCCCATGTAACTATTCCAAGTAGGACGTAGCTCATGGATGCACCGTCGGTTCAGTCACACAAAACAATGAGTAGTCGCTATGTCCCCGTCAGGGGGCGCGGCAGGCGGGTTATGGGCATGGCCCTTAAGATCCCGCGGTATAATACGGTGCCCGTCAATACGTTCGTTGGGGGGCCATATAGGCCTGGCCTGGGGCAGGTGCGGCAGTAGCGCAACTTGCCTGTGTGTGGATGCATTGGTATTCAGCAGGAGCGCCACGGCACTGTTTCACAGTACCGCTTTCTTCACGCCACCCTGGTGGTCTGTCTCCGCCAGGTGAGATCTCCGGTTCCCCGGAGGAGGCCCGGCGGGAGACGACCAGCGACAGAGGTGCCGACTTAAGGCGCGCCCCGCTGAGAATGTAGACCCCCGTCTGCAGATGCTTCCAGGTCGAGCCGGTCACACTCCAGACTAAGGGGCCGTTATGTGTGTGTGAGCGGCATTGCTTGTGTTACACCTTTCGTGTCAGCGATTGAATAGCGAGCCCGCGACGCAAATTCAACGCGTGAGTTTATGCGCGTGTGGAGTTGCGTGTGTATGGGGTTTGGTGCGCGTCATGCCTATATTAACTTAGCACACGACGCACGCCGAGTGCATGTGATGAGTGTGGAGTATTATTGTGTGAGTAAGCCGCGTGTGAGTGAGGGTGGCTTACTCAGGCGGGGTAGGCGCCTCCTGTCAGGTGGGCGCGTATGCCAGGGCGCTATGTGCTTGACGTGAGACCAAGCAGATGCGTCGGCACGCGCGAACATGTTTGACGCGAGGTGCCTGCAGTGGTCGTCCAGACTCTCGATCGTAAGGTCCCGCTGGATTACGCTGTTCCTCACATAGCGAGGGGCAGCGGTGATTTTCCGCACCGTTAGACTCTGCTGCGCGTGGAGGAGCTTCTTGTTGGAGTCGATAGTGAGGGCGAGCCAAGCTGGGGCGGCGTACGTGAGCAGCGGGCGAATGTATGTCTTGTACACACTCAGCTTGGTACGCAACGGGAGGCGGGATGAGAGCACCGGGGTGAGCAGTGCGCGGGCTGTTCTGCCCTTCGCTGCGACTTTACGGACGTGACTTCCCATGGTGAGCCGACGATCTATGGTGACCCCTAGGTACTTGACTTGTGGTGACCATGCGATGTCGACTTCTTGCAGCTGTAAGGGTGGTGGGAGGTTGGCGCTTCCAGCAAGCAGCGCCTGTGTCTTACTCACGTTAACCGACAACCGCCATTTCGACAGCCAGTCGGGAAGCAAATCTAGAACGCGCTGCAATTTGACGGCCGCGTGTCTTGGCCTGATAGAGGACGAGATGTACGCGGCGTCGTCAGCGTGCAGCGCGAGCGTGGAGTCCTGCGTCGTGGGGATGTCGGTATAACATGAGTAGCACAGCGGCGAGACACAGCTGTCCTGCGGTACCCCTGCTGCTATCTGACGCGCGCTTGACAGCGCACCGTCGACCACCACCCTGAAAGTCCTGTGGGAAAGGAAGGAGGAGACCACCTTTATGACGCGACGGGGCGCGTCTGACTTCGACAGTTTAAAAAGCAGACCGGCGTGCCAGACATGATCAAATGCTTTTTCCATGTCGAGGAATACTGCAACTGCGTGTTCTTTCTTGTTCAGTGACGCCGTCAGTAGGTGCAGTACCCTCGACAGCTGGAGCGTCGTGCTGGGTTCCGAGCGGAACCCGAATTGTTCCGGGCGCGGCGTGACGTGAGATGCTAGGTGTCGCAGCAGGAGTTGCTCAAACACCTTGGATATGGTTGGCAGCAGAGTTATGGGCCGATAGCTCCCAGGCTTCAGCACATCTTTGTTCGCCTTGGGTAGCATTATGACGCGCCCTTCCTTCCAGCTGGTCGGGAAGACCCCCGTGCGCAGTATCCCCGTGTACAGGCGCGACAGTGCCGCTACCGTACGGTATAGCAAGTGGCGCAGCGCTGTGTTGGTTATACCGTCCGCTCCAGGGGCCTTTCTTGGCTTGGTCTTCAGTATGGCGCGTCTGACTGCGCAAGGCGTGAAGAAAATAGGGTCTTCCTCGGGGGCTATCGGCCGGGCGAAGTAATCCACAAGGTGCCACTCGACTGCTGCGACATGCTCGTTGTCGTCGGTCGGGTTCGGCTGGAATTGACGCTCCAGGTGCTCGGCAAAGATCTCCGCACGGTCTGCTGCGATGTATCTTGGGGCCCCGTCGTTGTGTAGTAGCGGGCGCACCGGAGCTGGGGTATTCGAGAGCTGCCTGCACAGTCTGTGTATTGACGGCCAGTCTCCTTCGACAGCGTCGATGTGTGACTCCCAGCTCTCGGCGTTGAACTCTTGAAGCTTGGCCCTAACCTTCTCCGCGAAACGGTTGAAATCGGACTTCATGGTCGGGCATCCAGTACTTTGCCACCGTTTGCGTAGGCGCCTCTTCTTGGCGACCAAATCTTTAAGATGGGTAGGCAGGGGTTTAAATAGAGACCCCTGCGGCTGCGTTATTGTTGTTGTCGCCAATTCGTAGGCGCGTTGGATGCAAACGGTGATCTCTTCTGCCAGTCCGTCAACGTCTGCGGCGGTGACGATGGGCCAAGTCAGTGTGGTGGTCTCCATCGCTTCTCTAAACTTCGTCCAGTCCGTTTTTCGACGTGGCGCTGGAGGAGAGAGTCTGGTTGGCATTTCCGATAAGACGACGAGAACAGGTTGGTGATCCGAGTGCATCTCGTCATCTATCACCTGTTGGGTGATCTGGCAGCTCAAGCCTCTGTGGAGTTTTTTTGGTCTTTGAGGAGTGGCTGGAGAGGCGCCACGGAGTCCTCACCTTCCGCCTGACGCAGGTCCTCACCGGACACGGCAGCTTCGGGAGGTTCCTGTGTCGGATAAGGCGGGAGGAAACGTCCGGGTGTCACCACTGTGTGGATTGCCTGGAGGACACGGTGGAGCATACGGTGGAGGTCTGCCCGGCTTGGGCAGAGCACCGCCGTGTCCTCGTGGAGGCGATCGGCGGCAGAGACCTCTCGCGTCCGGCCCTGGTTCAGGCCATGGTACGGAGCGAGAGGGCATGGGCAGCCGTCACCTCCTTCTGCGAAGCAGTAATGCTCGCGAAGGAGGAGGCGGGACGGTTGAGGGAAAGGCAAGTTTCGCGCCCTCTCGCCCCTAGCCGCCGCAGGAGACGCCCAGGGCGTCGGGAATCCCGGGCGGATTTCCGGCCACCGTAGGCGCGGGCTTGCGGACGGTGAGCAATGGGTAGCTCACCGTCCGGTAAGGACCAGGCCCGGGTCGACGGCGCGTTGTATTCCACGCGCGCCTCAAAGAGATGTCGTCAGCACATAGTAGGGGTCCACTAGGGCCGATGCTTGCCGGGGTCGCGGGAAGGTACTTATGGGTCACCGAGGCCCCCGCAACACAGGCAACAAGAAGGAATGTGGGTGGGTTTTAGTCAGTAAGAGTCTGACACACCCTCCCGCTCCGCCCACAGCGGGAGAAGTTATTTGATGATTTCCCACCCTCAAAAAAAAAAAAAAAGCCTCTGTGGATCACGATGTCCAGCACATCCGGTGAATGGGCCTGTATGTCCGGGTAGTGAGTGGGTATCTCAGGGCCGGACACCGTGTACCCACAGGCTTCCGCGTCTGCGAAGAGCCGTCTCCCTCCGGGATTCGTGGTATGGCTGTTCCACGCCGGGTGCTTGCAGTTCATGTCGCCGGCGAGGACCGTTGGGTGCGGCGACCGGTGCAGGAGCGCCTGTAGCTCCACTAAGTCGAGTGGTGCTGCGGGCGGGCTGTAGCACGCGTAGATATTGACGTCCTTGCCAGCCAAGTGCAGCTGAACACCCAGCGCATAAAAAGTGGTCAGAGACGTCAGAGGGAGGGCTTGATGTACGACTCTTCGCTTCACGAGTACCGCCAGACCGCGGTAAATGTTGTCGAGTGCCGACTTCTCATCCTTCCTGTAAAGCAGGTAACCAGGGAACCTGATTTGGTCCACTGGTCCCAGGAGAGTTTCGCTAATAAGCACCACGTCGATCTTCTGCTCCTTGAGGAGGAGGCGGAGGGGGCCGACCTTACTCCGGAGGGCGCGGGCGTTCCAATGTAGAATCCTAAACGGCCTAGCCATGGTAGAGTGTGAGCAATGCGGCCAGACCGTCGAGGATGACCAACTCCGCGTCTTGCCATTGTCTGATGGCTTTAATTAAATCCATCAGCAGTTGGATGGCGCAGGCAGTAAATTCCTTCTGGCGCTCTTGCCTTGAGGCGCCAGTCTGTTGTGGTGCGCGGCACCGCTGCTGCTGGTCGCGTGCGGCGTTAGAGCCCAATGTGGTTTCAATTTGAGCCACCTCTGGAGCGGTGTTTGCGGTGTCTGAGTGGGGTTTTGATGCCCGTTGGCCCTTCTTTCCAGCAGCAGTGCTGGTGGTATGCAAAGTTGCCTGCGCCATGGTCGGAGCAAGGTCCGGTTGTGTAGGCTGGTTGGCGGGGGGCTGAGGCTTCTTCCTTTTCTTGCCCACGCGCTTCGTCTTCCTCCACCTCGGGGAGGCGGGAGCTTGTTGGTTCGTAGGCCCGTTTGCTGCCGCCATCAGCGACGCACTGAGGGCGTCATGGTCCTCCGTGTTGGACCTTTGAGTGGCGTCGGCTGGCCGGCGTTGTAGTCGCGAGATGGCGACAGTGCCCGCCCGTTTATTCCGTATCTCCTGCTGAAATACGGGGCATCTTATATTGCACGCTGGGTGTTCCCCCGCGCAATTGGCGCAGGTGGCTGGCTCCGTCCTTCGACGTGGGCAGTCACGGGCAGCATGCTCTTCCCCGGATCTCACATAAGCGAGCGGGTGATGGCAGTGATGCGAGCTGTGCCGGAACTTTTGGCATCGGTGGCACTGAGCGTGTCCACGCTTGCCCCTCCATGTCTCGATCCTGACACCACGCATGTATAGGAACACCGTGGTGTCGAAGATCCTCCTGATGTCAGGCGTCCTCTTCAGGACTGCATGAAATATGCAGCCGGGCCTTCCTTCGCGCGCCTTTATGTGGCGCACGTATTCCGGCTGATATCCCAGCAGTTGGAGCTCTTCTTCGATATCGGCTGGGTCAGTGTCCGCTGGCAGCCCTATGATCGCCACCTTCAGGCTGCGCTCCGCTGGTAGCGAGTAAGCGAACCAGGATAGGCCGCTCGACTTCTCCAGGTCGGTGAGGTACCTCTGGATGACCCTGTACTCATCCGCACTTTCGGGCAAGAAACGAATGCCGCCCTGGTAGGGGCGGGCGTTCGGTGGGTGGCCCAGTTTCGCACTCACAGCCCTAAAGTGGGCCGCCCAGTCTGGCAGCCTCTCCACTACCAGCGGAGGGTAGCGTGGCCTCTTTTGGGTCTTGGCTGCGCCTGCACCTTGTGTAGGGGTAGCAGCAGAGGATGTCGGGTCCGGGATGGAATCAGGTCCAGTGGTTTGTGGCGAGCGTCTCGCTGCTTCGGCGAAGGACGGCGACCCGGTCCCACCGCGACGTGGATTACATTGTGGGAGTGGGGGGTCGCTGCAGTAACGCTTCGCCTCTTCTGCGGCCTCGTCGTCCGGGCTTCTGGGTCGGCGCTGGGCTCTGGTGTCTAAGTGAGACTCGAATCCGAGGCCCAGCGCATCACTTGGGGTGATGGGACACTCCCTTCCCGTCGGGCCAGTTCGCGCGGGCGTATCCCCAGACACGCCTCGGCGACCTGCTGCTGAGCTCCCCGATGCTCCCGAGGTCAGACCCCTCTCGCGATGAGCATGATGATAACATCGCGGGGGAGTCTTGGGCGGAGCTCCTGGGTGGGGGCGGTGACTGCGGCATGCCCGCTGTTGACACTTCCATTGGTGATGGTCCGCCCGCCAGCAAGCAGCGGGGTGCGGATGCCTCGCCTCCGGTGGTGGGCGCGGGTGGAGCGGCCGAGCGCAGGGGCGCAGTCACTGCGGGCTGCGCTGGGGCGTGCCATAGCGGATCCGCGGGGCGCGTGGGTGGCGTGGTAGGGCGCGCGGGAGGGCACGCGGGCAGCCCGGCGTGGCGCGTGGGTGCCGCAGTTGGGCGTGCGGGCAGCGCGGCACCACACGCGGGCGGCGCGGCACGACACGCAGGCGGCGCGGTGGAGCACGCGGGCGGTGCGGCAGGGCACATGGGTGGCGCGGTAGGACACGTGGGAGACGCGGGTGGCGCGGCGCGGCGGAGAACGCGGGCGACGCGGTGGAGTGCGCGTGTGGCGCGGTGGTGTGTGCCGCCTGCGCAGCGGAGTGCATGGCAGGTGCGGCGGCGCGCGTCAACGAAGTGCGATCTGTAGGCGCGGCAGGCCCCGGGGCCTGTATAGGTACGGGACGAAATGCCGAGGGGCGAATAGACACCGCTGGCTGTCGGCTCGACGACGGCGTCGGCGAAACAGCTGTCGGCCTTGCTGGTGGAGTTCCGGCCGGCGGCGCACCGGATGACGTGCGACCGATGTTCGGCAGCGACGTCGCCCGGTCCAACACCGGATGGGGCTCCGGGGAGCCGGCGTCCCCGCGGCCGAAAGAGCCACGGGCGCCAGGCTTCGGCATCGTAGTGGGCGTGGCTTCCGCGACCACGTCGGTGTCACAACACCGGGCAGCGTGGCGGTGGCGCCCTCTGTGCTCGCACCAGTGCCCACTTGTTGCACTTGCGCGAACACAGAAGAAGTCAAACTAGACGGTCCGAGCGGAAGATAGTATCCGACTACAATATCGGATATACCAGGATTGGCCCCGGGCGAATCCTCACACCTCACACAAAATGATAATATTCCAACGGAGGTCATTGACTCGCGGAGACTCTTAACACCGCGATTCAGAAAAATGACGTCACGCGACAGCGCCATCTAGTATCGAGGCGGCGTTCTGCAGTGTATCTTTTATTTAAGAGGTGGCGCTGGTGAATTAAAAAGAGGCTTGCTACAGTATTAAATAAATAAATTTGAAGTTTGTAAATTGTTTTCATCAAAATGCTCTGAACAGATTGTACTTGATTTTGACGGCGATTTTCGAAATAGATAGAAGCTACGGGAAGACAGAACTGGATTCTGTCCCGTAGCTTCTATCTATTTCTCTTTGGTAAAAGGATCTTTGGGAAAACTAAAATATTTACATACTTTATTAGTATTAGGTACTTATTTTTGAGGCCTACGTCCAGCCGCGAATGAATGAATGATTGGTTTATGTGTCAGAATATAAGTACCTACTCAAACTCAAACCATGTATTTCAATTATTCGAGAAGAACGACTACGAGTACATAATATGTCATGGTAAGGTATAAGGTTTCACTATATTCGACTTTGGACTTTATTTACGCATAATTTGATACTAATAATTTATCAAAATTTTCGTAATTTTATTTATTTCAGTTCAGTAAAGTTAGTTTAAAAATACATATTTTATTATTTTATCGTTACCGAACTATTTGAATGTGTCCCATCCCTAATCGAGTAGCGTCGATTAGGGATGGGACACATTCAAATAGTTCGGTTCTAGAATGTATACGATGATATTTAACACAGCGAGCAAGTTGATTTAGACTTTGAACCATGGACATAAGGTAGTTTTTAGTTCGCAACATAGTAATAAATATGGTTTTGCCAATAAAAACAATTTTATTGAAATATATCTTAATTTTATACAAACCGGTGATACGATACATCTCTGCAAGATACATTTTTAGTCCTGCTATCATTTTTGCATGTAAAAATTGCACAATAAGGCATGTTTGTAATATTTTTCATCACGTTCGAGACGTCGTATCAGAGCAACTAGCTAACCGCGACTGAGCCGGTGTTACGGAGCTCCGCATAATTGTGACACACGCGCGATAGCTGCGTGGCACTTCCACTGTTTTTTTCTATTCCGTGATTGTAGATGATTCCTACTTAAGAGGACTACACGTGTCCTTGAAAAACGCACGCACACATTTACACAATCGACGTGAACGCCGTCTAACCACGGCGCTCATAAGACTAACGGCATAGCGAGGTTACGCCCGAGTATTCTAATAGATGGCGCAGCAACGACGCGCAAGTATGATATAGATCTAGCAAAAAAAAGATAGGACAATGAAATTATTTTTATTTGTTTTATGTGTTACTTTAAACATTAAGGATGTGTTCCTAACTAATATTATAATGCGAAAGTGAGTTTTGTTTCTTATGCTTTCATGCTGAAACAGCTAAACGGACTTAGATCAAATTTGGGACATGGGCAGACCATGATCTGGAGAAGGACATAGGCTACTTTTCATCCTGGATCGCGGGCAACAGCTATTTTTAAATAAAACTGATTCAATTAAACTAAAAACATTTTTATTACAAATAAAAAATACCAAGTGGCGCCCTTTATACATCTTTATGGTTTACACTAAGCACTAAGGGTTTTCAGATTTACATCATAATACATTTTAGTTCTCATCAATACATTTTAGTTCTCTCATAGTACATGTTACTTCTTTTTCAGGTTAACATTGTGACATTTAGTTTTAAGCTCTTTTTCAGGTTAACATTATGTGACATTTAGTTTTACGCTCTTTTTCAGGTTAACGTTATGTGAAATTTAATTTCAAGGTTTTTGTTAGGTTTCTATTTAATGGTCCGTGATTTGAGATCTCATATAACTTTATAAAACATGGGAAACGTTAATAATCCTATGTCCAATTTGGATGTTCTTTTCAGGAGTGCCTATAGTTTTCCATCTGAAAAAGAAATGAATACAAATATAATTCCTTGATAGATAAGATACATTTTTATTCTTATAAAACAATGAAATATTAAACGTACAAGAATTCTAAGTAATCAATCTAAGTAAAATGTGTTTGCGGAAAAATCTTCTTCTATAATAATTTAAGTTTTCTATAATAATCTTTAATTTAACCCATCTGTTTCTCGGTTTTCACGTTGGACATGATATTGCCTTACAAGCCACCTAAAATTCCATTATTATTTTTAAAACCAATTGAAACAAATCTAAACGTGTTTGTGGCAAGGTGATGTTATAAATATTACCTGTCTACTAAAGGCTTCTTCTAGTACATGCTTAGATGAATATGTACTTTTATCAATAACTTCACAATCGTGATCTTTCTGTGGCACCTCTGTTTTCAATCTATAAAAATATTGAAGATTTTAAATTACGTAGAAATGTCAATTCAAAATATTGTAGTTCTATGATGTATTGTAGTTCACAAGATAGCAGGGGCGTGCCATCCATAGAGGCAATTAGGCCTAGCCTACCCTACCAACAACGCCAAATGCATTTATTTTAACTATGTAATACAATAATACAAAATATTTAAAAAAAGTTAAACTGTTAAAACTCTTATAGCAACTTGTCGCAGACACCACGTGACTCACAGTTCGACGGAGCTTACGTTATATGTAGGTAGATATGCGCGATCTATCAGGTAAGGCAAGTATTCGTTTTGCCTACAAGCCATTGATAAATTTGCGCACACTCGTGTATATTTTCGTGTGTATGAACGGCACACAATAGTGAAATGGTTTAAATTAGGGGCGTAACTCCGGCGGCAGGAGCTTGGTCCCCATTGGTCCCCGTTGTGTGTATGTAGATTTAATGAATGAAAAATATTGAAGACCAGGGTTCCCAATTTTTGGACAATACCCCGAATTGCGGGGAAGTTTCCTTCATGACTACCAGACTACTAGAGACAATTAAAAAAGAGGGTGGTATTGTTGAATTTATACCTTCCAAAAATTATAAATTGTAAGAAATAGCAAAAGCCCTATAAAAAATAATTAAAAACTTCATAATTTTTATTTTTCTTCTCATATTTGGGAAATTTCGCTTGGTTTTTGGTGGGAGTTAAGAAAATAAGTTTCGGCAACACAGTCCAGTGTGTCAGTGTTATCCGACAAAATATGGTAGTTCCTTTTTTGGAAGAACACGGTATGACAGTGATACAATTTCAATTGGTAGTGTTTGTTTCATGTGACAGTGACACGTAATTTATATGTGATCTTGAATGTTTTGCTGTTTTAGATCTTATTAAGTTATAAGTAATTGGTTTTGAAACGTAAAGTAGTGTAAAGATTATGTGTTGTGTTATTATTTGTTTATTTATCTAAGAATGATGTTCTGTTGTGAAGTTTGCGCCGATAATGTGTTGGTTAGGTTAAGTTAGTCGCACTTGTCGTTTAATGATAAGATTCAAGTTGTGTCTGAAGGTAGATGTGTGCCCGAATTACGAGAATTAATCCAAAAATATGATAATTCATGACTTCGGATATCTTGCAAGTGACGTGTTCTGTAATTATCATCCACCCACTTGGTTATGATATTTGAGGTGGCCGAATCTTTCTTCTGTTTGCATCGTTAGAAAATCGTCCTTGAATAATGTGGTGAGTTCTTGTATGTAGAGCCGCGCTGTGATGTTGCGCGTATTAGTTATTTTTTTGGTGTCAGTATGCATGGCCTACCCTCTGTGGAGAACCACTGGACGCCACTGCAAGATAGGTAATTGAATTTCGTTTATTTTTGTATTTGACTTTGAAAAATTGTTAAGCTGCAAGTAAAAGATTAGGTAGGTACCTAAAATTCATAAGTAGGTACAGAATTATAGTGCATTATAAACAGCTATCTATTATAAACAAAATCAATAAAATTAAATTCTTACTTGTGAAAAATAACATCGCAATTTTCAGATGAACCAGTTATTTCGTCATGCCTATTATCAACAGTGATAGGAATAGGTAGTGCCTAGTAGCCTAAACTTCGAAGAACAGAGACAAGAAACGGAGACTTCCTTAGGACTAAATTATTTCCGGCACATCTGTCTCGAAATTTCGAGACAACACTTAAATACATTTAAAAAAATGTGTTATTTGGAATAAGTAATTCGTCTATATTTATCTAAAGTTTGTCTATAAATGTGATAGTTTGTATGGATGTCCATTACTCAATGCCACTGAAAATGCTGATTTTGGTAGTGATATAGATTAACCGATAAAGCCCCAATGGCTCCGAATAGGAGCCCTCGCGGCGCGCGATTTGAAAGTAGTTATCGAATAAAAAAGTTTTTTTTGAGATTGAGAGATGACGTTATTGAGCCACGGGCCTGAGCGGTTAAGGTGTGGAATAGCACATATGCTACTTCCTATTAAAAAAAAAGTATAGTTCCCATGGGATACAAAAACAATAGTACACGCGGGAAAAGCCGCGGGCATTAACTAGTTAAAAAAAAAAAGTAAGGGTCTTTTCACACCACCGATATTGTCTGGCGATTTTTGGAGATTTCTATGCAAAAAAAAAAACGAAAGAAAAAATGCTCAAAAATCGCCGGTCGATATCGCTCTAGGTTCATTAAATAATTAATGGGCTCTAAAGGAAAAATAAAACACATAGAATATTGTTGTAACAAATATATGTATATTTATATTATTTTAAAATATGACGTAATTGGAAACCATGAAACAAAATGTACAGAAGGAAAGATTTAAGAAACAAATTTATGTTTATCTATCTTTAAATATTTATGTCATATTTATTTTACTGACGTTGAGGGATGCAATTTTTACTCAAATCAAAGTACAAATTAACCTTTGAAGTTTACAAATTAATATTTGAAGCATTTAGGACAATCAGTTTTAATACTGAACTACTAACTGTTCGGTTTTGATAAAGAACTTGATGCATCAAAAATTGCTAAGAATTTGAAAATCTTTATTTGTGTTACAAATACCATAAAAAATAAAGAACGATTTTAATTTAATCATCGTGATTCGATTCGTCAAGTTCAGTATCAGAACTGAAATTTTCTTTGTCAGATGAGTCATCTAAGTTAAAATACACAATCATAATTTTTTCTATATTTTCAACTGTCAGGCGATTTCTTTTTATGTTAAGAATCCATTTATAAGTTGAAAATGACCTTTCAACATCAACTGAGGTTAAGGGCGCGTACATATAGTATGATCGCTCATCCTTTCCTGCTGTTATCGCTTCACATATGTCTCTAATTTTATCTAAACCGAATCCCGGTTTAGATAAAATTAGTCTGTCCATGACATTTACGAGTTTATTTTTTATAAGCTCAAATGAACACCAGCTAAGCACAGTTCTCACGTGATCAAATATTTCAAAGGATTCCGTTAGAGTTAAATTCGATTTTTGTAATTTCTTTAATCCAATTTGTATATCTTTAAAATATTCCTCAATGTAGTCCAAGTCCGATTTCAAGTTTTCCTTTTGAAGAACATTTTTGGCACACCTAATAGATAGCGCGTCGGAACTTCTTAAAAGATTTACAATTGTTTTAATTTGATCATAATATTTTGCATAATATGACACTGCCTCCAACCAAGTACCCCATCTTGTAATAACGGGTTCTGGAGGAAGCGGCATGTGGGGAAAGGTGTTTTTTAACAAGCGCACTCTATTAGGTGATTTTAAAAATATTTTTTTTACGTTTGAAATTAATTCATCTACATCTGAGTATTCGTATCGTATTTTTTCTGCCACGAGATTCAGTGCATGTGCTAAGCAAGTGACGTGTATCATGTTGGGCAAATAATTTTTCAGCACACGTCCCGCTTTTAGCATATATGCTACACTATCAGTGCATAATACAGCAACGTCTCCTACTTTGGATTCATACAAATCGCACCACATATTTTCAAAGCAGTCTATTACAAATTGGGCAATTGTGCTCCCATTAACAATTTCTAGTACTTTGCAAGCAACTAAAAATGGTTTTTGTGTGATCGCATTTAAAGGTTTTACAAGTAAATGTACCATGTATCTGCCTAAAAAATCAGTTGTCTCGTCTAAAGATACCCACAGCTTTTGATTTGCAATTTGTTCATAAATCGAGTCAATTTTAGTTTTAAAAATCTTATCTAAATAAACTTTTCTCAGCAATGATTGCTCAGGAAGCTTTTGTCGATTTGTACAATTGCAGCAAATATATTTATGGAAGAATTTTTTGAAAGCGGGGTTGTTTACTTGAATCCAAGGTATATTACATAATATGAGAAATTGTACTAGGTCCAAATAAAATTCTTCATTTGGTTTTTTACTTGTCCCTTTGTGTTTCGGACCTTTAACGTGCCTCTTGACACTACTAAGTTTAGCTGTTATACTGCTCTCGCACTTAGAACAGTAAATCAAATTACTGGCCGGGTCGTAATATAATTCAGGATGAAGTCCAATCCAACTTTGTACTGTTGCTTTCTTAGGCTTGTTCGCCATCTCCAATCTTACTGGTCTCCAAAAAGATGTACGATGGCAAGTACCTAAAATAAAATAAAATTTTAAGTTTTCCATGCCTCAAAAGGAATAACGAACCTTTATAGATACAGGGAGGTGGAAAGGAAAGCGGGAGAGGTGCGCGCATTCCAGCTAGGTGCATCGATTGTATCGATTTAAAGATTTTATTCTTTCATTTTACGCTCTAATAAAGAAAAACGGTTAGATAATATGAACACGCGTAACATCATTGTTATTGAATTTTTTTTTTTTCGCATTTTAGTCAATGCGCAAAAGACATATTCCTTTTTGGTTCAAATATTAAAAGAACCGGCCAGAAAAATAATATATTTTGATAGAATTCGTCCACCTTAGCAATTCTTTATGACACCAAAGATATAACATTACTATGCTTGGTAGTATTGAAGTTCACTTTTATATTTGAACCAAAAGTTAAATGCGTATGTTTTTTTTCTTTAACTACGTTTCATACACAATAATTATCTTAAAAACTCCACTAAAAAATATCAAGTTCATACAATTGCATATCAATCTAGACTGTCAAATTGCTAGTATAAGATAAAATAATATATACATTAATGTTCTTCTTTATATCTAACTTACTGTTTGTTTCCCTACAAGAAATAAAATAAATAACTTTAGCCAAAACATTAAAAAGTAATAAATGTTGACTTACCGTATTATTTGATGTAGACAGACAGGAACAATGTTATTGCAGCAAATCGTAATCCATAAATTCAAGCCAAAGTAGTCGTATTAAGAAGATCCAATGAACCAAAAAACGAGCGAGGGTGAAAAACAATATTCACAAAAACAATACAGGAAGATGCGCACTTAATAAACCGAAGTACAGGATTGAAGTGAACTTCACTTCAATCCTGTACTTCGGTTTGTTACCGCCCCGCGTGCGCGCACGCGGGGCGGTAAGGAGTAGGGGGGGAGGGGGTATGTAGACCCTCCCCGCGCCGCACAGGTATGCGACCATGGCGGTTACCTTTTGTAATTTCTAAGAATAGATAACGAAACGCGCTGCCGTAAAATGTGATAATGTGATATCATTATTATGCAATTATTTTAATATCATGCACATTTTTAAATATACTTTAGAAATATATTTCATTAAGATGAAAGAAAAAAAGGTATTTGTATTTTCATTTGTAACTAAATATTTGCACATCATGTATAACGGTAGAATGTAAAGGGACCTCATTAATATTAAGATCATACCACTTTGTATACCTACATTCTGGCAAATAAATGAATTATTTATTTATTTTAAATACCGATAAAATCAAAATCAAAGCATTTATTTCAAATAGACCATTTACGGGCACTTTTGAATAGTCAAATGTCGGTCAGTCCAAGAAAAGTGAAGCTAAATTGCACGTTCCAAAGAGTAGGTCTCTATGGAGAAGAACGTGCAAGAAACTCCATGGACACTCTTTTAAATCATATTATGTGTTACATATAATGCCTTTTTTACACTTGAACTTTAGAAATCTCATTAAACGTAGCCGAGAGTGAGCTAGAAAGAAGATATTTACTTCGAAACGTGTACGGCTTCTTATTCAAACATTGTGATTCATTGTGTATTACGATCAACAAGTCATTTACAAAATGTTCTCCAAAAAAAAATTCAGAAAATTTTATGGTTGTAACGACTGTGTATGTTATTTATTATGATATATCTAGTCGCAAACTTTAGGTAAATATAGACGAATTACTTATTCCAAATAACATTTTTTTTTAATGTATTTATGTGTTGTCTCGAAATTTCGGGACAGATGTCTCGGAAAAAAGTTAGTCCTAAGGAAGTCTCCGTTTCTTGTCTCTGTTCTTCGAAGTTTAGGCAAATAGGCACTACCTATTCCTATCACTGATTATCAAATAAGCCGAGGTCTTTTTCTGAAAAAACAAAAACATTTGGTATTTTTAGCTTCTATTTATTGTTATTATAGCGTATATAAGGTGGAGGTACTTACGTATTGGAATAACTTCCGTGTTGATATTTTGACCGTTTTTCTCCTGTAAAAATAATTCAATTTTAAAGGTTTTTTTTTTAATTTATATACTTAATTATAGAAATGTATTTAATACTTAAATGTGCATCGTAGTAGTTTAAATAATAAAACAAAATTCCTGAGATTTGAACCCAGGCATTCTCGTCAGTAGATCCACACTTCTTTTAAAAATACGCTACTGTATCTTTTGAAAGAGGTACCGAAAATACAGACCATATGAACTGATTGCACTTACTTAGACGTTTCCAAAATTCATAGTTTTATGGTTATAAAAATAAATATTTAGTCATAATAAAATGCTCTATTTTACTTTTTAATTTCGTTCATAAGTTCGGCATTTGATTTATATGAACGTTTTTTAATTTTTAGTCCTCGCAACGGGTTTCTTTTTGTTGATTTTTCTTTTACAAATGATACAATTTTATAACAAACTACTTTATTACGCTATTTTAACTTAAAGTATTTTATATCTACACGAAATAAAAATATTTACGCAAAAAAAATATGAAACAATGAATTCACAAACAAAACTTTACAAAAACATTAAACAATCGGGGCGGAAATAATGCGGCGAAAAGAACGACACGTCTGTATAGCATCAGGCCTCGGCCGGCACTGTCGGTCAGTGTGACCAGATTAAATTTTACGAAAATACACCTCAAAAAAATACTGAAATATACCGACTTACATAGGACAGATATACCAATAAAAATACTGATTTTCTTAACACGTTTTATTTATTCATACTCACAATAAATGTTAGAGTTATATTTTAACATCCTTTTCGAAGGATTAAAATTTACACAACCTCCTTCATCCTTAACACCTTGCTTTGTTTTTAAAATAGCTGACACATTTTGTTTATAAATCTGTTTCTTTAGTCCGTTTTTATTAAATTTATCTGTGAAAATAAGCGCTCGCATGCAGCATTCGACACCGGTATACATAGAAGAGATTTACTAGTTATATTTTTGTATTTTAACATGCCATCACTGTTTGAAATTTTCCCAACTTCCATCCAAAATTGTTCACACGAGATGGGTGAGCCAGTGCTAGAAGATTGTAACAAATCACTTACTTCGCGATCAAACTTTAGGGTTCTATATTCTTCGTCAATTAACTGCATTTGTTCTGGCTGTACTTCTCATGGGAAAGTTTATATCACATTTCGTAAACTGCGAAATTCTTTATGCACGGCAGTGTGTGGGTCAAGAAATTTCAGTTCTCGAAAAAACTGGATTTTCAAAAGGCAAACGTGATTTCAATTGCGTGCTCAACTCAATTAAAAATGATTGGCACCTTCTGAAAAACTCAGCAATCTGTTCTTTCATGTTTACATTTTCCCTGTGTTTGATTAATTCTTGGCCTACTTGAATACCTAAGTACATATCTTTCAATGGCAAATAATTTACATTAGACTTTGGGTCTTTTTTTTTTTTTTTTTTGAGGGTGGGAAATCATCAAATAACTTCTCCCGCTCTGGGCGGAGCGGGAGGGTGTGTCAGACTCTTACTGACTAAAACCCACCCGTATTCCTTCCTGTTGCCTGTGTTGCGGGGGCCTCGGTGACCCATAAGTACCTTCCCGCGACCCCGGCAGGCATCGGCCCTAGTGGACCCCTACTTTGTGCTGATGACATCTCTTTGAGGCGCGCGTGGAATACGACGCGCCGTCGACCCGGGCCTGGTCCTTACCGGACGGTGAGCTACCCATTGCTCACCGTCCGCAAGCCCGCGCCTACGGTGGCCGGAAATCCGCCCGGGATTCCCGACGCCCTGGGCGTCTCCTGCGGCGGCTAGGGGCGAGAGGGCGCGAAACTTGCCTTTCCCTCAACCGTCCCGCCTCCTCCTTAGCGAGCATTACTGCTTCGCAGAAGGAGGTGACGGCTGCCCATGCCCTCTCGCTCCGTACCATGGCCTGAACCAGGGCCGGACGCGAGAGGTCTCTGCCGCCGATCGCCTCCACGAGGACACGGCGGTGCTCTGCCCAAGCCGGGCAGACCTCCACCGTATGCTCCACCGTGTCCTCCGGGCGATCCACACAGTGGTGACACCCGGACGTTTCCTCCCGCCTTATCCGACACAGGAACCTCCCGAAGCTGCCGTGTCCGGTGAGGACCTGCGTCAGGCGGAAGGTGAGGACGCCGTGGCGCCTCTCCAGCCACTCCTCAAAGAGGGGACTTATCGCCGAAATCGTGGCGTGCCCAGCACTGGGTTGCGACAACCGTACTTTCCATGACGCCATGAGATCCCGCCGGAGCTCCGTCTGCTGAGCCGCGATTTCTCGCGGCAACGGACGCCCCGGCGTTTCGCCTCCTCGCGCCACTCCCATACGTGCGATTTTCCCAACTTCCATCCAAAATTGTTCACACGAGATGGGTGAGCCAGTGCTGGAAGATTGTAACAAATCACTTACTTCGCGATCAAACTTTAGGGTTCTATATTCTTCGTCAATTAACTGCATTTGTTCTGGCTGTACTTCTCATGGGAAAGTTTCTATCACATTTCGTAAACTGCGAAATTCTTTATGCACGGCAGTGTGTGGGTCAAGAAATTTCAGTTCTCGAAAAAACTGGATTTTCAAAAGGCAAACGTGATTTCAATTGCGTGCTCAACTCAATTAAAAATGATTGGCACCTTCTGAAAAACTCAGCAATCTGTTCTTTCATGTTTACATTTTCCCTGTGTTTGATTAATTCTTGGCCTACTTGAATACCTAAGTACATATCTTTCAATGGCAAATAATTTACATTAGACTTTTGGTCTAACGTAAATACATTGTCCGTACGTTTGATGTAATTAGCTTTCATGAAGCAACCCAAAATCGACAAGTACATACTAGATGCATCATCATAGTCGATCAATGCACGGATAGTCGCCTTGAAAAATTATGTTAAATTTGTTTACAATCGGCAAAATGTAGTCCAAAAAGTAAAAGTACAATTTGTTTATATCAGTGGTAAAAGAATTAAATAAAAATTCTGATGACATATTGCGATCACTCAATTATTGGTCTTGAAAGAACAATTGCAATGCCCTCCACTGCTCAATTATTCTACTAATACAGGCATGAAGTGAAAGCCACCTTATGTCGTAATGACGCAAAATTCTGTGATTTTCAGTGTCTGTGAAATTTTGGAACTCAGCAAATTCTCTTTGACGCTTGCTGCTTTGAGAAAAATATCCATATACTTCTTTTACTATTTGTTCTAAATTTCTAGGCAGTATTTTACAGGCGTGGCTAACACTTAATGCTGCAGAGTGACAAACACATTTTATGAAAAAGCACTTTGGGTTTACTTCTTTAATTTTTGCAACAATGCCAGAATGTTGACCAAACATCACATTCGTAGTATCAGCAGCGAATCCTATTACGTCTTTAATTTCTAAACCTAATTCGGATAATTTTGATGACAACGAATTAAATAAATGACCTGCGGTCTCACCATTTAAATCAACTAAATCAAGGAATTTGGTTTGTACAGTACATTTAGTTTCAGAGAAGTATTTAATTACTATTGCCAATACTTTGACTGTTGCAACATCTGTACTCTCATCGATTATAATTGAATATACTGGTTTACCTGAAGGAGATGCAGTACCAAGTATGTCTTCAATCATATCTTTTTCGAAATTGGGTCCTAAAACATTATAAGTTATAGCGGCTGCTTTGGTTCTCTTGCAGGAAAATTCTTTCGCAATATCGGAAACGGTAAAAAACTTCACTAGAACATCACTAAGATGGTCCATAGCTCTAAATGGGATATTGTGTTGCGACAGAAAACTGCATAAACGCAGCTCAGCTTTCTTGACTTCGTCTTTCAGTGGGGCCTTTTTGAAAAATATATTATCAACCTATGTATCAACCTGAAAATTTAAAAAATACTTGGTTGCTTAGTTTTTTTTATAACAGCGCCGCATTTCATAGCTGTTACCTAACTGATTTTGAGAAACAAAACTAGGATGATTAACTTTAAATTAAAATATATTCAGACTCCTTGAACTAGGTAAGTAAAGCGAGTTATGCTTACCTTTGACTGTCCTTTATATTTTATCAAGTTCAATTTATGCTTTTCAGTATTTGCATGCTGTTTTATAGATGCTAATCTACTTTGCAGTTTCGCATTGCATGCTTTGCAAAATGCGGTGAACTCGTCATCTTTATAACGTGAAAGCCACGAAGAAAATTCCGGAATTTGTTCCCGCTAAATAACTTCGCTGAAAACTAGACATGCTGTCCGGATGAATGCAACTAAGTAAATAAAAACAACGAAAATCGCGTTCTATTTATATGATGACAAAAACATCTCCTATTTTGGGGAAATTCCCGAATTATCGAAAGAAAGTCCTCAAAGATTAAGTCGAATGCAGAAGAGACAGTCATTTCACTTGAACCGTATTAGACGATTTGATTTCGCAGGCGGAAGCTAGTTTTCAATAAAAAAGCTTAGTAAAAAAAAACAATACGTAGGTATTATTTTAAAAATTAGGTGTAATCTCGCAATCGAGATCTTGCCGAAATGCCTTGCCTTGAATTTCGACTTCAGACTTAGCACGCGAGGTCTCCAGTTGCCAATGTCGACTCAAAATTGCATTCCCCACACATAATATGCACCGTCCGCCCGGGCGTGCCGCAGGAGAACGCGTACGAGAACGTGGGCGGCGCCGCGTGGTGGTGGCGCTGCCGTCGGCCCGGGCGCGCGCAGACGCTGGAGTTCCACTCGCGTGCCGAGCCTGGGCGCGGCCACACCGTGCCGCGCGCCGGCGTGCTGCGCGCCGTGTGCGGCGTGCGCGGCGTGCGCGTGGCGCTGGACGCGCGCCTGGCGCCGGACGCGCGCCTGGCGCCGGACTCGCGCCTGTCGCTGGACGCGCGCCTGTCGGCCTCGTGCGCCGCCATCGACGTGGCGCCGTGCGTGCTGCTGCTGCAGCGGCCGCGCGCCGCCTGCTCGTACCACGTGCTGCCCGAGGCACAGCGCCCGCGCGCTGAGTGCTCGTACCACGTGCTACCCGAGGCACAGCGGCCTCGCGCCGAGTGCTCGTACCACGTGCTACCCGAGGCACAGCGGCCGCGGCCCGAGTGCTCGTACCACGTGCTACCCGAGGCACAGCGGCCGCGGCCCGAGTGCTCGTACCACGTGCTACCCGAGGCGCAGCGCCCGCGCCGGCGCGCCGCCGAGCTGCCCGAGCTGCGCGACGACCTGGAGCCCGCGCGCGCGCCCGACTCCACCGAGTCGGACGACGACTGACTCTCGTTACATTCCGTGACCGGCGCTCTGTTGTGGTGCTGAGCGCTCACATTCTTGTCGCGCGACGCTGCTGGCGTTCGCTAAACGTAGTTTAGGTAATGCCGCCGTGAACAATCTCAATGTAGCTGTAATTGTTTTTCTATTGTTAGCCTAGTATTGTAGAATTTGTAGATATAAAGTAATAAAGCTACAAATACTTCTCTGATTGTAATTACTTATGTGCATACCTGTATGTGTTTTTATTTATTTAAGGAAGTTAATAAATATCTTTAAAATCATAACATGTGATATATTATTCTGCGAGTATATTTCCAAGTCAAACAGACGGGATGCATGACGAGCAGTGTCGTGAACTGTCCGGGGCCACAGGTGTACCTACTCCGGCGCGCAGTTGGCACTCAGTTGTTAACTTCTAGCCAGTTTATACAACGTAGTGCATAGGTACGATACGAATCTGAGAAAATACGGATCATGAAAACTCGGACCGAAAGTATTCAGAACATTCGAATGTTAGTGAATAGTGAGTAGTCTCTCATTCGAATGCCAGACTTTCGACTAACAGACCCAGTACCGACTGGTTCTGTTAAACGACAGTCTGGCGCATTCATTAACGATCTCCAGTCGCGGATTTTATTTGATCGGTCCGAATTGGGTCATCTGTTCATACTGATGCTGTTCCTCCTTCGTAGAGTTCTCTAAGAAGGTGCAAAAGATATTTTGGTGTGTCCATTTCCAATAGCGACTTCCACAAGGTTGGCCATTTCACGGAGTCAAATGCTTTTTGAGAATTCAACAAAGCATATGCCTACATATACGGCTTGGCTTGGCTCACGGTTTTCGGCTTGTTGAATTCTTGTGCCTTCTCGATTGTCTGACGAACAATGAGCATCTGTACACGTGTTCCCTTTCCCTTCACAATCCCAGCCTTGCGCGATCTCTCGTGACAGGTTTGCTTTCAAACGTTCTTTGATAATGTGTAGCAATATTTTGCTTGTGTGGCTGATCAGTGCAATAAGACGGTAGTTGCTTTACTGTTTGGTGAACCCCTTTTTGTGAAGACGAATGAAAACCGTGAGCCCATTCTGACGATCATTTTCCTGCCAGCCATATCTTAATGCAGACTAGCCACGCGAACGAAGTCACGGGCAGCGCGACTTCGTTCGCGTGGAAGTCGTAAGACACCACAATATACTAAAATAACAGCCACATTTTCCTAACAACAGCGAAAACTTCTGCCAAGCATTTAGTAGTATACCATTCAGCGTTGATGCTTCTTTGGTTCCGTAAATGAATTTACACCAAGTAGCCAGTTAAATTGAAAAAAGCTCGCGATAAAAATCTTCCCCCCGCTTCTAGATCGCTTCACTTTGGTAGGCGTTGATTCGTTTTGAAACACCCAAACCGTCGACTGGCGCTTCGTTTCTGGGTCGTATTGATAAATCCAAGACTCATCACATGTAATGATGTCGTAAACACGCCGAGACGAGCCTGCTTCTTTGTTTATCATGTCACGGCACCTTTCCACCCGGACCTGCTTCAGGGCATCGGTGAGGTTGTACGGCACCCAGCGTGAAACTATCCTCCTCACGCGAAGATGCACTTGTAGAATTTCGTGAAGGCTTCCCGATGCACCTGCAGTATGTGCTGAATCTCTTGATACGTAACTCGCCTATTGTCATGGATTAAATTTTTCACTGCTAGCACGTTTTCTTCCGTAACAGCCGTCAAAGGGCGATCACTTCTTTCTTCATACCCCAATGTTAGTCTACCGCACTTGAATTCGTTATACGAAAGATACATGGTTGCCTTAGAACTTAGAAGAGCCTTCATCCATGAATGTCATTTGAAGTCTATCGTACGATACGTCGGGTTACGCGACACTTGAAATCGTAAAAAAAACCATAGCGCGATAATGTTCCCGGCGCAGATCCATTTTTTAATGAGACACGATAATATAAATTAGCTCGCAAACAATGTGGGGGGAAATTTTGAAATTGGAACGTACCTATTTTTACTTACAAATAGGTAATCATATTTTAAAATAGATTATAACTGGCCAGTCTCATACATAAAAACTTTTTCTTCGCAATGGTTTCTGAGTGGCCTGGTATTACTTACACCTGCATTCAAATAAATGTCAGTTTTCCAAACAGCTTGTCAAATAAGACGCAAAAAAGATGTATTTTTTTTTTTTTTTGAAATCATCAAATAACTTCTTCCGTCAACTCTTCTGGGTGGAGCGGGAGGGTGTGTTAGACTCTTACTGACTAAAACCCACCCGTATTCCTACCTTTGCCTGTGTTGCGGGGGCCTCGGTGACCCATAAGTACCTTCCCGCGACCCCGGCAGGCAGGGCCTGATTTACCCACAGGCTAGTTAGGCTAGAGCCTAGGGCGCAAGGACCGAGGGAGCGCTGAGAATTTAACTTTAATTTTCACTTTTTTTTCACATTTTTATTCATTTACGAGTATAAATAGTTCTACATTCTGGACTTTTTTTAATGCTTTTACATTAATTTCAAAATAATTCCAAAATAATATTCCAGTGATACCTACCGACCACTTTCAATATTAAAACGACATTTTTAGGGTTCCGTAGTAAACAAGGAACCCTTATAGTTTCGCCATATCCGTCTGTCTGTCCCCGCTGTAGCTCAGAGACGCTTAGTACTAGAAAGCTGTAATTTGGCATAGGTATACCTACACATTAACCACGCCGACAAAGTGGTAAAATAAAATCATGAAAAAAAGGGTTTCATATAAATGTAGTAGATAAGTATATTCCTGGGTTGGGCAGGCGCAGGCAGGACAGGCGAGGGGGGGGGGCATATTCATATTTAGCCTAGGGCTGTCAGAAGTCTAAATAAGGCTCTGCCGGCAGGCATCGGTCCTAGTGGACCCCTACATTGTGCTGACGACATCTCTTTGAGGCGCGCGTCGAATACGACACGCCGTTGACTCGGGCTTGATCCTTACCGGACGGTAAGCTACCCATTTCTCACCGTCCGCAAGCCCGCGCCCCCGGTGGCCGGAAATCCGCCCCGGATTCCCGACGCCCAAGGCGTCTCCTGCGGAATAAAAAAATGGAGTGAAATCATAATTTGAAGGCAATTCTGCAATATGTTGATGTGCTTGTGATACTAAAACAATTGTTTAGCCGTCTCCGTTATTCAATTGAATTCTGAAGTGTGATCACATTACGAGCAAGTTTCTTTTAGTCTTAATATGGTATGTAATTCTTATAAGTCTCTCACTCTGCGCTCAGCATAACTATTAGTCTTTTCTGGTCTAAAACCTTTTTTATTTTGCTGTCAGGTATAAGACTAATTAAGGGCAATGTTGGCCTAACCCACTGGGGCACTAAGATACCGACCAGGTGACACTCTCGGCTGGCTTCACCTAGTGAAGTTCGCCTGCGACTTGCATGTTTCATCCCGTTGCCTGTGAAACTATCCAGGCAGTTTACGCTTTGCGGTTTGCTGAACGGCGTGTCGTCCATCGGCGAAGTTGTGAAGTTACCTGATCAGAGGAATAAAAACAGTATTTTTCGTCCCTGAGAAACGAGTTTCCTCCCGGTGTCAAAATATTTAAAAACCGTGCTAGCCATGTTCCAACTATTGTCGTGTTATACTAAGACTAAAAAATTAAGGGTGTCCGGCCTTTTTACCCAAATGTCCGGCTAAACTAGCTGGTCTGTCCGGTTTTTCGGTTTTAAGACCTGGCAACCCTACATCAATATATGTACGTCACGGTCAATTCTCCAACTGCAAATGTAAACCTGAAGCGCTGTGAAAAAAACAGTCGAAGTATCTTACCAATATTGTTTATTTATGTTTTAATAAAATATTGTTTGTTTAACTAATCAGGTTTTTAGGGTTCCGTAGTAAACAAGGAACCCTTATAGTTTCGCCATTTCCGTCTGTCTGTCTGTCTGCCTGACCCCACTGTAGCTCAGAAACGCTTAGATAGTACTAGAAAGCTGTAATTTGGCATAGGTGACGCCGACAGTGCTAAAATAAAAACTTGAAAAAAATTTTTTTTGTAGTTTATGCCCTTGCACGCAATGTGGGGATGATATTTTTTTCTCGTTTACCCCATGGTGTGGGATATCGTTGGATAGGCCGTTAAAAAATATTGCAGGTTTGTCAACACCACTTTTCGATTCTGCGATTGGACTTTGCGTAATTTTAAGCATGGGGGCATTTGCCCCTGCTAGCTAAACGGTTGTTTATGGAGATGTGAAAAAAATCATGGCAGTAGTACATATCTATAATGAAATTAAAAGGAAAACTATCACGGCTAAGTAGGCTTTACAAGTTAACGACTTATAGTCGACCAACTTAAATTTGCAGTTGGAGAATTGACCGTGGCATATATGGACCTATGGGAGAACAGGTTTCGACTACAATGTTAAGTTTGTTTTTGGAATAAATTCGTCCCAAGTAATCCAACTACGGAACCCTTCATTGTGCGTGGTCCGACACGCAATTGACCGGTTTTTATTTACTTTCCTCATATTCGAAATTAAAAACAGAGTTTTATTACCTCGGGTGAACGACCTATTCTGGGCACTCGAACTATTGGCGCCGTGCCTAAATAGGTCCCTTTCATCCCTTTATAAAACAATCTACTTTTGTTAGTCGCCTTTCATTCATTCTCTCAACATGACCAAACCAATCATTCTAAGCATACTCTTGTCAATTACTGTCACTACATCTTTCGACCGCGTACCGAAAGAAGTAGTGTTGTAAAGCTTCCCACCAGAAGGGCCGATGCCCTTGTGAAGGCAGCAGAAATTTTCTGAATGCGGAAAGCACAGAACTAGTCGAACTGCGGCCTATGTCCTGCAGTAGACGTCTTTCGGTTGAAATGACGTTGTGATAAAACGACAAATTAACGATTTTTGGACTTTTTCCGTTACTTGTGCTATGAGACCTTGCTTCTTATAAAATTTTATGATTGTAGGTCAACGGCAAGTACCCTATAGCTTTTGATTTAAAGGCTTCTACACACTGGCGCGACTTGTCGCGCGACGCGATTCTGCGACATTATATCCGTAGAACAATCTCTATGAAAACGCGCGCGCCACTACACACAGGGGCGACCTGTCGCGCCGCGACACAGAAATTATGCCTATTATATGGCGTCGCGCTAGCTACGCGTTTGTCGCGGCGTTGTCGCGTCGCGGCCGCTACAGTCGCGTAGCGGGCGCGACGCGACAAGACAAGATAGTATAAATACCGGTGCAATCCAAGCTGGCCTCAGTAGTAGGCGTTCTTCGTCAGTGGATGAAGGCAGGTCTGTGCGTGTTTGCCGAGTGAGGTTAGGTTCGATTTCCCAGTCGGTCAACATAACCTAACCTAACTTTTGTACCTAGACTTGACCACACGAACGCGAACGGCGAAACTGACGACGCACTAAGTGACTTAGGTAGATGTAGATGTAATGTAATCTAAGCGGTCACATAGAGAGACAAGAAAAGCGACTTTGTTTTATGCATAATGAAGTAGTTTAATTTACCTATGACAAGTGTTGTGTGCCTATCTTATTATTTTTGTGATTTCTAATATTGGAAATATATTTTTATGTTAAACATTACATCCGTTAGTTTTATTCATTCTAATATATATTTACTACTTTTTGTATTAGATTCCAGTGGGTCTCATTGACTATTGCGTTTTCAAATTTGACATGAGCAAGTTTCACCAATTAAACTATTTCAGTGTATGCTCAGAAGCATTCTAAACCCTCTTGCAAAAGTTGAGTTTACTCGGTTTTATTCCAAAGTAAATTAAATCATAAGCAAAATTGTAAGTCTTCGTAATGTGAGTCTTATCCCTTTGTGATAAGGTATAAATTAGGATGTATGACGAAATTAACTAATAAATGAATAATTTCTCCATTTCAATATTTAAGTCCTCGCAAAAGTCAATTATCCTAAATTATACCTTATTACAATAAGATAAGACTCACATTACGAAGACTTACAATTCGTAATGTGAGTCTTATCCCTTTGTGATAAGGTATAAATTAGGATGTATGACGAAATTAACTAATAAATGAATAATTTCTCCATTTCAATATTTAAGTCCTCGCAAAAGTCAATTATCCTAAATTATACCTTATTACAATAAGATAAGAGTTACATTGCAATGACTTACTCATGGTTTTTGGCGGCGCGCGGCTTGCTCAAAGGAGTAGGTACCTTTTTGAATCTGCCGCAAGCCAGCCGCTCTACTGCGCCGCGCGTCGCACTTGCCACGGCTATAGTACTTACCTAGTATTATTCGCGGATTTGGACTCAAAACACGAATGTCTTTTTTATTTATTATTTAATTTTATTTCATTTTTAACCGACTTCAAAAACGGAGGAAGTTTCTCAATTCGACCGTATATATATATTTTTATGTGTTTTTGTACGGATAGCCTATACAATGCGAGATCAGCTTATACTGGAAAGTTATAGCTTGATGTACACATCAGCTACAGCCAGCCGTGCGCACTATTTTACCTACTGCTACAAAATAGTAGTCAAGTGCGAGCCAACTTTGCGCTGAGGGTTCCGCCCATTGGTTTAGTAGTAAGTTTGTGTTTTATAGTTTTCGCCGTCGTATGAAGGTATGTAATGTGACAGTCGTTTGCGTATGTAATTATGTTTTAGTAGGACTATGCAAGTACCTACATATACATAAATACCTATAATTTTGTTAGAAATTTTGCAAACCGATTCTAAACCACTGCATAAATTCTACTGCTACAAAAAACTAGTCAAGTGCGAGTCACCATTGCGCTGAGGGTTCTGTAGGTACTTTGGCTGGGTAGTATGTTTACACTTTGCCATTTTACAATCGTATAATATAGTTTTCGCCTTGTATTACTACTTTCTTACTTATTATGCAACTACATACCTATATAAAAATGAATCGCCGAAAGGTATGCACACGCATAACTTCCGAAGCACTGAACCGAATTGGATAGTTATTTTTTTGTCGTGTTTGTGATTCTCAGGACAAGGTTTGTATAAATATAAGATAGGTAGGGTAGGTAGGCAGGTAGGTACATACATAGGTAGGTAGGTACGTAGGTAGATAAGTAGGATAGGGTAGGTAGGTAGCTAGGGTAGGGTAGGGTAGGTAGGTAGGTAAGTATGGTATATACCATAAGTTTATGGAAAGTAATTAAACATCGTCAAAATTATACAACATTTATTTTAATTCACTTAAATCTCTAATTAGCATATTATTTCGAACATGTGGATCGCATAGCTCAGGCAACATGCATGTTATATAAAAATATTCTAATTTTGGTTCCATTTCTTCCCAATAATGGTCATGTCTCTCTATAATTTCAACTTTGATGTCTTTGTCGCATCCAGACCATACTCCGAAAATACATTTTTCCTACCGGTGATATGTAATTGTCCCTGAACCTGTATATACTAAGGATGTTTTTTATTTATGACAAGTCCGTTTTTAGTTTTCTTCCAAAACTTCACTTTTTTCTTATCTATAGCTTCGTCCAAAGAGGTTTTAAATGCTGTAAATGGACACTTGATTTCAATGATTGTGTCTTCTCCCACTATTCCGTCTAGAGTTGCACCTAGAAAAGGCAACTTCTTATCTATGAAAAGACCACAAGGCCTTTTCTCCTGTTTTTTCTGTTACAAAGTGAACATTGCTCAATGTATATCCGAATGCCTTATTATGATTGCATATTTCTTTAAGTCTTCTATAAAAATATTCAGTGTCAATTATTCTTCGTACATCTGTACAAAAACAGCTTTTCCCTTCTACAGGATTATTAAAACTCACTTCGTATCTGAAATGACCAGAATAAAAATATTTGATGAATTCTTGTAACACTGCATACTTCATACAACCTTCTTATATAGAAATCTAGCAATTACCAATTACTATCATCATCTGATGTTTCGTACTGCGGAGGGTTGTGTGAATATCTGAAAAAAAGGTAGTTTTGGTATATGAAGTAAGAAATTATAATCCTAACTTCCTAACTAATATTATAAATGCGAAAGTGAGTTTGTTTGTTTGTTACGCTTTCACGCTAAAACGGCTGAACAGATTTGGATGAAATTTGCACAGGGGTAGACCTTGACCTGGAAAAGGATATAGGCTACTTTTCATCCTGGATCGCAGACGAAGTCGCTGGCAACAGTAGTAGTAAACTAATTACTAATAAAATCAATAGTATTATTAATAAAAACAAGCATAACTTTGACAACATTAATAAATAATACGGAACCCTAAAAAGTCTAACATTATGAAAAGTTTTATCGTGAACTCGCCAATTTCGTGATAGTACCGTTACGCATTAGTATAAAGCGGTAGTGGCATGGGGGAACAGCTAATTTCGTGATGATCAAACACGTATGATACTTACAAATGTTGTATTTTAATTATGAAGATTTAATTTGTCCGAATTTATTTCTACATCTTTTGAATGTATTTGGGTATTGTAACAATCACACGTGGCAAGTTAATAATACCTACCTAGACCTTACATATTTTTATTTATCATTTGGATATGGAACCCTAAAAATATATAAAAAAGACGAAATCGTCCATAAACGCAGACTTGCCGCATGAATAACAATAAATAACTTACCTACGTTTATTATGGAAATACAAATTTGGTGCAGGTACGCGTGGCTACATATCAAGCTATGTGAGATCAGCTTATACTGAAAAATATAGCTTGATAATTATGTAGCCGTGTGTAAATAACAGATCAGTTACATGTTTAGGTAGGTAGAAGATACTCACGAATTTACCGGAATATTCTCTTTATCACCATCGTCTTCTGGGGGGTAATCATCACCTCTTATAGCAGTATTATTATAATATAATGTTACTTCACAGTGTGAAAGTGATGGAGCTATACAGGACTTATAGCTCCATCCTTTTCTCACGCTGAAGTAATATTGAAATAATACTGCTTTATGAGGTGATGGTTACCCCCCAGTACTGTGTAATCGACGTCTTCTGGAAGACACATTATAATGATTTAGCTAAACTAGGTACCAAGGTACGTCAGTGGGTTCATAACTTTTATGTCACCTACATAAAAGTTATGAGCCTATATAAGTAGCACTACAGTCGGATAAGTAAATTACAGTTTTGTATCTTGTAGTTATATGTACAGGTAGGTACTTACCGAACATACCTAACTACTTATATTTTTTTATTACTTACTTTCTAAACGCTTGGCTGCTACACTACGATTCACGGGTTCGATTCCCGCACGGAACAAATATTTTTATGACCTACAGATAGTTGTGCTGGGTCTGGCCGTTTGTGAATGTGAAGATGTGTGTTTGTAATCGCATCGTCTCCGATTCAGGAGTGGGTAAACATTATTTAAAAAAAAAACAATTACGTACTACATAGATAAGTACCTATTTTTTGTATATTGTAAAAACAAACCTTTAGGTAACTTTTTATCTTTTATAAAAGTTGCCTGGATTTCTCTTGAATCGTGGACGGTGCGTTTACAAACACAAATCTTCATAATATGAAGAGTTGTGTTTGTAAACGCACCGCAAGATTTGTTGGGTTATGTCGACCGACCGGGAAATCGAACCTAACCTCACTCGGCAAACACGCACAGACCTGCCTTCATCCACTGACTAAGAACGCCTACTACTGAGGCCAGTTTGGAATGGACCGCTATTTATACTATCTTGTCTTGTCGCGACGTTGTCGCGTAGCGCCCGCTACGCGACTGTAGCGGCCGCGACGCGACAACGCCGCGACGCCAGCTGCCTGTCGCGCTAGTGTGAAAGGTATGGCGTGGCGATGTCGCGCCAGAATCGCCACGCGACGCGTCGCGCGACAAGTCGCGCCAGTATGTAGAAGCCTTTAAGGCTCCTACATACTGGAGCGACTTGTCGCGCGACGCGTCGCGACACAAAGGCACCGCTTGTAGCGCTACACGCGGTGTCTTTGTGTCGCGCGACGCGATTCTGCGACATTATATCCGTAGAACAATCTCTATGAAAACGCGCGCGCCACTACACACAGGGGCGACCTGTCGCGCCGCGACACAGAAATTATGCCTATTATATGGCGTCGCGCTAGCTACGCGTTTGTCGCGGCGTTGTCGCGTCGCGGCCGCTACAGTCGCGTAGCGGGCGCGACGCGACAAGACAAGATAGTATAAATACCGGTGCAATCCAAGCTGGCCTCTTTACCCTCTCCGACCCCGATGACCCCATTACCCTCCTCCAGGAAAGCAATAGGGCAACGAGTACAGTGCACAAAACACACCGACGACCTACGTTCCGACCTCGCCGCCGAGGTCCCTCGCGTAAACCCCGACGTAATTGTCCCCCCCGACCCTTGCTCGAAGAAGTGCCAGCCCGCGCCGCAGCTGAGCCTGTAGCTTTAAATTCCCCGATTAATAATAATAATATTAACCAGATCCAGCCTGTCCCATCTTGCTGTCCTCCCCCCAGCGACGCCCTAAGCCGAGGTCCGTACCCCACAGGGGGTGCCCTTAGCGTGCAGTCGCTTAGTAATATAAGAAATTCGCCCCTGGCTGGAGGCTTTGAGTTCGCTTAAGGCAGCCACAGGAAAGTCCGGTTAAGTAGTCACGACCTCTCAAGGTCAACTACGAGATGCCACACCAAAAAAAAAAAAAAAAAAGCTGGCCTCAGTAGTAGGCGTTCTTCGTCAGTGGATGAAGGCAGGTCTGTGCGTGTTTGCCGAGCGAGGTTAGGTTCGATTTCCCGGTCGGTCGACATAACCCAACCTAACTTATGTACCATTTATCGATTTTCGAGTTTGAAATAAATTTTCAGTAATTATTATTTTTGTTGATTTTCTTATTTTTAACCCCCTACGCAAAAACGACGGGGTGTTATAAGTTTGACGTGTCTGTCTGTCTGTGTGTCTGTCTGTGTGTGTGTGTGTGTGTGTGTGTCTGTGGCATCGTAGCTCCCGAATGCATGGACCGATTTTGATTTTGTTTTTTTTTGTTTGAAAGGCGACATAATCGAGAGTGTTCTTAGCTATGATTCAAGAAAATCAGTTCAGTCATTTGAAGATTATCAGCTCTTTTCTAGTTGATATTTACCTCACTCACAAACTTACAGCGCAGGTATCGTGTTTGGGCTCATTGTACTGGTCTCAATAAATAGGTTATAGCTAGATAGTGATCAGGGTCTGATGATGGAGAAGAAAAGATAAAATATGAGGGTAAACTAGTAAGTACTACTTTGGGAATTTACCTAAAGAAACAGGCAAACATATGATAAACGTATTGAAGTAAGTATCTACCGACCTATCTACTTACAGTATTAGTGATTACAAACATGTAGGTACGAGTAGATGGCATACGACACGTTTTGGTGCAGTGGCTAAGCGATTCGCTGCTGCGTTAGGAGTCGCAGATGTTTCGGCTTAAACACAAATCTTCATATTATGAAGATTTGTGTTTGTAAACGCACCGTCCACGATTCAAGAGAAATCCAGGCAACTTTTATAAAAGATAAAAAGTTAACTAAAGGTTTGTTTTTACAATATACAAAAAATAGGTACTTATCTATGTAGTACGTAATTGTTTTTTTTTAATAATGTTTTACTCCTGAATCGGAGACGATGCGATTACAAACACACATCTTCACATTCACAAACGGCCAGACCCAGCACAACTGTCTGTAGGTCATAAAAATATTTGTTCCGTGCGGGAATCGAACCCGTGATTTGTAGTGTAGCAGCCAGCTAGTAGATAAGTACCTACCTATACATATTAACTACAAGACACAAAACTGTAATTTACTTATCCGACTGTAGTGCTACCTACATATGCCTTATGTAGGTAGGTGACAAAAGTTATGAACCTACTAACGTACCTTGGTCCCTAGTTTAGCTAAATCATTATATTGGTTCTTCCAGAAGACGTCGATTACACAGTACTGGGGGGTAACCATCTCCTCATAATAGCAGTATTATTTCAATATTACTTCAGCGTGAGAAAAAGATGGAGCTATAAGTCCTGTATAGCTCCATCACTTTCCCACTGTGAAGTAATATTATATTATAATAATACTGCTGTAAGAGGTGATGCTTACCCCCCAGAAGACGATGGTGATAAAGAGAATATTCCAGTAAATTTGTGAGTATCTTCTACCTACCTAAACCATGTAACTGATCTGTTATTTACACACGGCTACATAATATCAAGCTATATTTTTCAGTATAAGCTGATCTCACATTGTATAGGCATTCCGTACAATGACAGGTGAGCGACTGGAAAAGTATAGCTTGATATGTAGCCACGCGTACCTGCACCAAATTTGTATTTCCATAATAAACGTAGGTAAGTTATTTATTGTTATTCATGCGGCAAGTCTGCGTTTATGGACGATTTCTTCTTTTTTATATATTTTTAGGGTTCCATATCCAAATGATAAATAAAAATATGTAAGGTCTAGGTAGGTATTATTAACTTGCCACGTGTGATTGTTACAGGACCCAAATACATTCAAAAGATGTAGAAATAAATTCGGACAAATTAAATCTTCATAATTATAATACAACATTTGTAAGTATCATACGTGTTTGATCATCACGAAATTAGCTGTTCCCCCATGGCAGTAGTGCCATGGGAGAACAGCTAATTTCGTGCTAATTTCGCTTTATACTAATGCGTAACGGTACTATCACGAAATTGGCGAGTTCACGATAAAACTTCATAATGTTAGACTTTTTAGGGTTCCGTATTATTTATTCATGTTGTCAAAGTTATGCTTGTTTTTATTAATAATACTATTGATTTTATTAGTAATTAGTTTACTACTACTGTTGCCAGCGACTTCGTCTGCGATCCAGGATGAAAAGTAGCCTATGTCCTTTTCCAGGTCAAGGTTTACCACTGTGCAAATTTCATCCAAATCCGTTCAGCCGTTTTAGCGTGAAAGCGTAACAAACAAACAAACTCACTTTCGCATTTATAATATTAGTTAGGAAGTTAGGATTATAATTTCTTACTTCATATACCAAAACTACCTTTTTTTCAGATATTCACACAACCCTCCGCAGTACGAAACATCAGATGATGATAGTAATTGGTAATTGCTAGATTTCTATATAAGAAGGTTGTATGAAGTATGTATGCAGTTTTACAAGAATTCATCAAATATTTTTATTCTGGTCATTTCAGGTACGAAGTGAGTTTTAATAATCCTGTAGAAGGGAAAAGCTGTTTTTGTATAGAAGGAGGAAGAATAATTGACACTGAATATTTTTATAGAAGACTTCAAGAAATATGCAATCATAATAAGGCATTCGAATATAAATTGAGCAAACGTTCACTTTGTATCAGAAAAAACAGGAGAAAAGGCTTTGTGGTCTTTTCATAGATAAGAAGTTGCCTTTTCTAGGTGCAACTCCAGACGGAATAGTGGGAGAAGACACAATCATTGAAATCAAGTGTCCAATTACAGCATTTAAAACCTCTTTGGACGAAGCTATAGATAAGAAAAAAGTGAAGTTTTGGAAGAAAACTAAAAACGGACTTGTTATAAATAAAAAACATCCTTAGTTTATACAGGTGCAGGGACAATTACATATCACCGGTAGGCAAAAATGTATTTTCGGAGTATGGTCTGGAAGCGACAAAGACATCAAAGTTGAAATTATAGAGAGACATGACCATTATTGGGAAGAAATGGAACCAAAATTAGAACATTTTTATATAACATGCATGTTGCCTGAGCTATGCGATCCCAGACATGTTCGAAATAATATGCTAATTAGAGATTTAAGTGAATTAAAATAAATGTTGTATAATTTTGGCGATGTTTAATTACTTTCCAAAAACTTATGGTATATACAATACCTACCTACCTACCTACCCACCCTACCCTAGCTACCTATCTACCTACCCTACCCTATCCTACCTATCTACCTACGTACCTACCTACCTACCTATGTACGTACCTATCTGCCTACTTACCCTACCTATCTTATATTTATACAAACCTTGTCCTGAGAATCACTAACACGACAAAAAAATAACTATCCAATTTGGTCCAGTCCTTCGGAAGTTATGCGTGTGCATACCTTTCGGCGATTCATTTTTATATAGGTATGTAGTTGCATAATAAGTAAGAAAGTAGTAATACAAGGCGAAAACTATATTATACGATTGTAAAATGGCAGTGTAAACTTACTACCAAGCCAAAGTACCTACAGAATCCTCAGCGCAATGGTGACTCGCACTTGACTAGTTTTTTGTAGCAGTTGAATTTATGCAGTGGTTTAGAATCGGTTTGCAAAATTTCTAACATAATTATAGGTATTTATGTATATGTAGGTACTTGCATAGTCCTACTAAAACATAATTACATACGCAAACGACTGTCACATTACATACCTACATACACGGCGAAAACTATAAAACACAAACTTACTACTAAACCAATGGGCGGAACCCTCAGCGCAAAGTTGGCTCGCACTTGACTACTATTTTGTAGCAGTAGGTAAAATAGTGCGCACGGCTGGCTACACATCATGCTATAACTTTCCAGTATAAGCTGATCTCGCATTGTATAGGCTATCCGTACAAAAACACATAAAAATATATATATACGGTCGAATTGAGAAACCTCCTCCTTTTTTGAAGTCGGTTAAAAATGAAATAAAATTATAAGACATTCGTGTTTTGAGTCAAAATCCGCGAATAATACTAGGTAAGTACTGTAGCCGTGGCAAGTGCGTCGTGCGGCGCAGTAGAGCAGCTGGCTTGCGGCAGATTCAAATAGGTACCTACTCCTTTGAGCATGCCGCGCGCCGCCAAAAACCATGAGTAAGTCATTGCAATGTAACTCTTATCTTATTGTTAAGGTAATCTCTTATCTTATTGCAAGGTATAATTTAGGATAATTGACTTTTGCGAGGACTTATATTGAAATAGAGAAATTATTCATTTATTACTTATTAGTTAATTTCGTCATACATCCTAATTTATACCTTATCACAATGGGATAAGACTCACATTACGAAGACTTACAATTTTGCTTATGATTTAATTTACTTTGGAATAAAACCGAGTAAACTCAACTTTTGCAAGAGGGTTTAGAATGCTTCTGAGCATACACTGAAATAGTTTAATTGGTGAAACTTGCTCATGTCAAATTTGAAAACGCAATAGTCAATGAGACCCACTGGAATCTAATACAAAAAGTAGTAAATATATATTAGAATGAATAAAACTAACGGATGTAATGTTTAACATAAAAATATATTTCCAATATTAGATCACAAAAATAATAAGATAGGCACACAACACTTGAACACACACATAGGTAGGTAAATTAATCTACTTCATTACTTCAATCTATGCATAGTATAGAACAAAGTCGCATAAATTAAAACTTAATTACACACACACCACCGCAAATATCTACATAAGTCACTTAGCGCGTCCGAATTCGTCAGTTTCGCCGTTCCCGCTCGTGTGGTCAAGTCTAGGTACATAAGTTAGGTTGGGTTATGTCGGCCGACCGGGAAATCGAACCTAACCTCACTCGGCAAACACGCACAGACCTGCCTTCATCCACTGACGAAGAACGCCTGCTACTGAGGCCAGTTTGGATTGGACCGCTATTTATACTATCTTGTCTTGTCGCGGCGTTGTCGCGTCGCGCCCGCTACGCGACTGTAGCGGCCGCGACGCGACAACGCCGCGACGCCAGCTGCCTGTCGCGCTAGTGTGAAAGGTATGGCGTGGCGATGTCGCGCCAGAATCGCCACGCGACTTGTCGCGCGACGCGATTCTGCGACATTATATCCGTAGAACAATCTCTATGAAAACCGCGCGCGCCACTACACACAGGGGCGACCTGTCGCACCGCGACACAGAAATTATGCCTATTATATGCCGTCGCGCTAGCTACGCGTTTGTCGCGGCGTTGTCGCGTCGCGGCCGCTACAGTCGCGTAGCGGGCGCGACGCGACAAGACTAGATAGTATAAATACCGGTGCAATCCAAGCTGGCCTCAGTAGTAGGCGTTCTTCGTCAGTGGATGAAGGCAGGTCTGTGCGTGTTTGCCGAGTGAGGTTAGGTTCGATTTCCCGGTCGGCCGACATAACCCAACCTAACTTATGTAGAGCGGCTGCGGCTGGCTTGCGGCAGCTTCAAAAAGGTACCTACGCCTTTGAGCATGCCGCGCGCCGCCAAAAACCATGAGTAAATCATTGCAATGCTTATCTTATTGTAATAAGGTATAATTTAGGATAATTGACTTTTGCGAGGACTTATATTGAAATAGAGAAATTATTCATTTATTACTTATTAGTTAATTTCGTCATACATCCTAATTTATACCTTATCACAATGGGATAAGACTCACATTACGAAGACTTACAATTTTGCTTATGATTTAATTTACTTTGGAATAAAACCGAGTAAACTCAACTTTTGCAAGAGGGTTTAGAATGCTTCTGAGCATACACTGAAATAGTTTAATTGGTGAAACTTGCTCATGTCAAATTTGAAAACGCAATAGTCAATGAGACCCACTGGAATCTAATACAAAAAGTAGTAAATATATATTAGAATGAATAAAACTAACGGATGTAATGTTTAACATAAAAATATATTTCCAAGCGCGTCCGAATTCGTCAGTTTTGCCATTCGCGCTCGTGTGGTCAAGTCTAGGTACATAAGTTAGGTTGGGTTATGTCGACCGACCTGGAAATCGAACCTAACCTCACTCGGCAAACACGCACAGACCTGCGTTCATCCACTGACGAAGAACGCCTGCTACTGAGGCCAGTTTGGATTGGACCGCTATTTATACTATCTTGTCTTGTCGCGGCGTTGTCGCGTCGCGCCCGCTACGCGACTGTAGTGGCCGCGACGCGACAACGCCGCGACGCCAGCTGCCTGTCGCGCTAGTGTGAAAGGTATGGCGTGGCGATGTCGCGCCAGAATCGCCACGCGACGCGTCGCGCGACAAGTCGCGCCAGTATGTAGAAGCCTTTATTTGTTGTTTTGAGTACCTATCAAAACATGTCGCATGAATGGCCGTTTTTTTTTATTGCGATGAGTTTAATTTTTTTTTAGAGCTCCAAGGGACCTAGGGGGCTCCTATGGGTATTAAATATTAATTTCAACTTGATACCTTCACGCTTGCCTAAGAAAATGGGTCTTGACAGCCCAGGCTGATGGACGGACGGACAACGAAGCGATCCAATAAGGAGGGTTCCTTACCTCAAAAGGAAAAAAAACAGAGCCCTTATAGGATCAACCGTGTGTCTGTCTGTTCGTACATCAAAGCGAATTGAATTTACCGATTAAGTTGTTCGGTACACATCAATTTCTGTGACCTAAACAGGGACGTGTAACGTGAATAAATGCATTTTGAATGTGAGGGTCACTTTTGTACATAAATTCGTTATTATTGTTATCTGACACAGGCTTATTTTATTTAAGTATTCATACACACGTTGCAGTATAAAACTGATTTACATCCGTCACCTCACACTTCAGGTCCAGTTGAAAACCAGCGTCAGGAACTAACTAGTTGTCTGAGTTGTTTTTTCAATACGATTTCACAAAATGTGTAACAACAGCGCCCTTTCAATGTCATTCAAGCGCCAAAAGATCCTTGTAGCACTGTAGCTACTTATATAGTCTGTGGTACACCTGTACTTGTATAGCAGCGGGCGCGGCGCTGGCAGAAGTACTGACTCTCAGACTCTGTGACTGTGAGTGCGCGAGTGCGCGCCACACCGCCGCGAGCGCCGCACGCGTGACGTGTGCTCAGATTGTGGAGTGCCGTGAGTGTCAGTGCAGTGCGGATAACGGCACCTGTCTCGTACTGCAGAGCGTGTCGAGTGTAAGGATTATTGCTAGGTCATGTGTAAACACGTCACCAAGCAATACTCCTCACACTTCACTCCTGGCCTAGCTGTCATTTTCTATTTACCCACTTGTCTGTAAATATGAATATACGGCGTACATAACTATTTGCAGATAAGTTTGTTGTCAATTTCTATCACCACCATCACTTATGCCTAAATCAGCAGACAAGACTTGCCTACGCCTATGAGGCTACTAGACCATCCTGTTCCTTAGTCAAAAGTAACTACAACTGACCTACATAATAACTTAACACATAGATATTTTTTCCTGTGCTTTACTTATCCAGACTTCCAATAAGTTGCCAGCGGCCGACGGATGTCTGACGTAAACATTCCGCGTTAATTGATACAAGGTAGGAACCTTACCGCAACACATCTTACCTAAACAGCAACAAATAACATTATAATAGGTACACAATTACACATTACCAGCCGATCCATTCTCTGAAAATTTCGCCGTGAAAACTTAGGTGAATGATAAATGATTTTATTTATGTAGATAAGTAGTAGTTTGTAGAAACACTCATACGCGTGGAGCGAGCTGTCACTCCACCTGATGCTAAGGAATAGCGACAACTCACTTCGCCCAAGTTTTCACGGTTAGGATTTACAGAATAGATCATTACAACTGCTGCGCTTTAACAGATGTGTCAGCCACACAGCACGTCGCCATGAGCCAGCTCTAGCGCACACAGGCCCCGCGCCACACAGGCTTCAGCGCAGTGCGCGGATCATGATGAGATCACGCCAACATCTAGCAGCTCTGCAGATCAGTGGCACGGTCGTCAGAGCCACTTCCAACAGCAAACTAAATTTAACAACCGCGCTGTTTTTAAATATTATATTACAGTTAATCCTTTTTATGCCGACTGATAGGCAAGAGCCCTACCTAAAGCTTTAAATTCTCATTAGATAGATCTACTAATTGACTTCTTTACGCTGGCGGTCGGACCCTGAAGTAGTAAGAAAAGTCAGTAATTAATAAATGCGGGGAATGAAGCCCCATAAAATAATGACAAATAGTGAATTCTGTTAGCATATTATATTTTTTAGTGAGCCGTGGGGTGGTGACGTGATGCGCAGCGCAGCGCGGCGCCGTCATGAGGAAGTTCATGCGCACGCGCGCGCTCCCCTCCCCCTCGCCCCCGCTCTCGCCCCTGCCGTCACCCCCGCCGCCGCGTGACCCCCCCGCGCACAACGGACACGCGCACAAGAACAACGGATACGCCAGTGAGTATACCACCGCTACCTGTAGACTACTAATAAACAGCTCATTTCGACTGGGGAGTCGTGCTCCAGTGGTTAGGTAGCTCGCAAACAGGTCACTACTGAAACTGTTGATAAGCGAGATGTCTTGTAGGCATTGATATATTCTGTTGGTTGGATAGAGTAGACTTACAAACTTTTACCCTACGGCTACACTGTCGCGATAACGCGAACTACATTTCGCGCGCTCTCTGTTGTACAGCGAGACGTCGACCGGTGTGCGAGAGAGGGCGCGCGAAATGGAGTTCGCGTTTCGCGACAATGTAGCCGTAGGGTTAGTCACGAGTTCACGACTCACGACAATGTTGGCGCTCGGCACTTGTTCACTCGGATAGCTCCGATTCCGAGCTTGCTCGTTGAAGACGTCGTCGTTGAAGCGACACTAGAGTAGCTCACCAGCGCAGAACAAACGAGGCCTTTCAGCCGGACAGGCTCAACGCGGCGGAGCTCTGTACTCCACGCCACTATGTTATGTGAAGCTCAGGCAGTATTTCGATTTCGGTATCTCAGTTATCCATCGTCTAATATCTTTATGTTGTGGGCCCATGCTGTGGTACACATATTGGTCAGTTAGCAAAGCGGTTGCGGGGCTGGAAGCTGACTGCCCAGAATGCGCCGTAAATGGGAACAGTTAGCAAATTGGTTGCGGGGCTAGAAGCTGACTGCCCAGAATGCGCCGTACGTGGGAACAGTTAGCAAGGTGGTTGCCGGGCTGGAAGCTGACCGCTCAGGATGCGCCGTACATAGGAACTGTTTAAGCAGCGCCATTTCGTCACTCCATATTGGTACCGATTCCCTTGTTCACAAAATAAACTAAATTTAAGTTCAGTGCATCTTTTTCTTTGAATTTCATTAAGAAGAGGACAGAAGATAAATTTTAGTTTAGTCCTGTTAAATTAATCAGCGCCTGTCACTACTCCATACAAGTTTAGACGTGATTAAAAACTTGCCTACTAAAATTACGTCAATTTACGTCAAGCGCTGATTAATTTGACAGGACTAAAATAAAATTTATCTTCTGTCCTTTTCTTAATGAAATAGAAAGAAAAAGATGCACTGAACTTAAATTTAGTTTAGTTTGTGAACAAGGGAATCGGAACCATTGTAGGTGTTTCAGTTACATCTGCGATGTGCTTCAGCCACCTCATAAAAATATGCAATGTTTTGTTTCGTGAAATAAAAAAGTTTTAGGTAATTACAATGTCGTGCACCTATGTGGTCACCGGTCGCTTAATGGCATCGCAACGAAATCGAAAGTCATGGAACACGCACGAAATAGACGGTACCGCAGTATCTACCAGCACAGTATAATAAAGGAAACAGTATTACGTATCGGCAGTGTCCTTGAAATAATTACCTACGGTCGCTCGCTGGATAAAAACGCACTGACTGTGTCTCTTGGGTTGTACTCGTAACCATGGTTGTAACTGTAGTTTGTAAACTTGGAAAATTGAATGATGGGACAGCATTCTTTTTAAAACCTTGCGATTTGTTGTAGGTGTATGTCCTGCACATTGCTATGGCAATGGGCGTTCCTCAAGGTTCGATATTCGGTCCATTCCTCTTTTAAGTGTAGGTACAATAAGAGCGTTTACGTCTAGCACGGGACGTCAAGTTTAGGTAATTCTTCGTAAATTTCACTCACACAGAAGCGGACGTAACTGTGTGCGTAGAGTTGGCGCGTTCACCCTCTTTATAGTTAGTCTTACGCACTTTGATCCGTTCGCTTTAGAGCAATAATAGTGACAGCAAAATTAAATTTGAATTTAAATCCAACTATTGATACTTATGATTTGTACACACATACATAAACTTGCCTTCTTTCCATGGGGTAGGCAGAAACTATAGAATACCTTACATACTCCTTTTGATTTGTAGTTTTATAATAAATAAATAATTATATTATATTTTATGGAAACAGTTTATTTATTCGCATCTTGTTGTGTTTATTTTACATTAGACATAACAATTTCTCCGGTGAGGTGGCGAGCCTCCTTGCCGGATTGCCGCCATGGGTTCTGGGTTCGCAGCGGACAGAGCTTCGGCGGGATCTCATGGCGACATGGAGAGTGCAATTGTCGCAGCCCAGTGCTGGGCACGCCACAATTGCGGCGATAAGTTCCATCTTTGAGGAGTGGCTAGAGAGGCGCCACGGCGTCCTCACCTTCCGCCTGACGCAGGTCCTCACGGGACACGGCAGCTTCGGGAGGTTCCTGTGTCGGATAAGGCAGGAGGAAACGCTCGGGTGTCACCACTGTGTGGATCGCCTGGAGGACACGGTGGGGCATACTAAGGTCTCCAAAACTAGATCCTAAATATAAGCCAAAGCCAGACGTGTCATCTGCAAAGAGTCAATCCATGTTTATGGCATCTAGCACACCACTTGACATGCATAAAATAATAATGTCATTAAAAACACCACTCGTGTAGGTTATGATGGAATCCACGGAACAGATTTCTGTACCGTGATGGAATCACAACAACTAAAATATTGAAGTCAGTGGCAGCTTTAATATGCAGTCATTCTAGTTACCTACATAATAAACCTCAGTATTTGTACAGGTATTTATCCAGAAGCACTTAAAATATCTATAATAGAACCTTTATTTAAGAAAAAAGATAAAGAGTTGATGGAATATTATAGACCAATATCACTCATACCTGTATTTTTCAAAGGTATTTAAAAATACATGTACAAAGAACTATATAACTACATCGAAAAAAATAAAATACTGTGTGAAGAACAAAAAGGATTTAGGCAGCACTGAACCATTAATATGGCAATTTGTGACTCTTTATATAATATTGTTAAAAATATGGATAAACGCTCTCCAATATGTGCCTTATTTTGTGATATGACTCAGGCGTTTGATTACTGATACTTTATTAAATAAATTAGAAGCCTACGGCATTAGAGGTAACGTACTGGAGCTGATGAGATCATACACAGAAAATAGAACACAAATAACTGAAGTTGGTTGCATTAATGTAGATAATAAACAAGATGAAATATCACGGTCACGAGAACGTAAAATTGCATTCGGTGTACCACAGGGAAGTGTTATGGGCCCTTTTATATTATATGTTAATGACATGCCCTTTTACATTTAACAACCTTTGACTATGTTTGTTGATGATAGAACCATAACGATCTCATGTGAAAACACAATTACGTATGGAAATGACATAAATAATTATCTTGACTCTATAATTAAATATCTAAATAAAAATAATTTGATTATCAATTTAAGTAAAACATAGGTTTTAGACAACGAACACCCGGTGTGCCGAACCTCCACGTATTATAAAGATGACGATATTGACGAAGTAGGTGATACCAAATTTTTAGGACTACAAATAGATTACAGCTTAAACTGTGCAAAAAAAATATGTTCATCTTCCTATGTTTTATATAGATTATCATCCATAGTAGACACATGCACTCTATGGCATATCACAGTATAGTTGAGTCTCACTTGCGCTACGGTGTAATTTTTTGGGCAAACTCAACTGACAAAGACAATATTTAAACTTAAAACTACCGACAGTTGCGAGCCATATTTTAAGCAGCAAAATATACTGACAATCCCTTGTATTTATATTTTGAAAGTAGCTATGTTCGTGAAGCAAGAGCCTCGACCAACACCTAAGGAGGCTCACGTTGGACGGCTGGATTAAGGGCTTGATTCAGAAAGCGGTACTTCTGGACACGGCTCGCATTGTTAGGAGGTTCGTCTCTCTGGAGCCTTGACCGCCGGTAGCTTGGACCCTGTTCCCGATATCAGTGGGCTACCATTTTTTTTATATTCTAATATTTAAAAATATAATTATAATGTGTATATTATGAAATAAAAGATAATATTTTTATTAGCCATAAAAATACAGATGGGAACCTAGGTGATTCATTATGAAATACTATACATTGTATACATTTAGTTCTATATATATTTATTTACTTAACCAAATTGCAAGATGATTATTAAAATTAACTAAATTAAATTAAAACTAAGTTAAGCCTAAAAAGGGCCCTCGGGGATTGTACCGAGGATGCTGGCGGCATTTCCTCGCTGAATTGCAATGCTGATGCGTTGCGCGAGAAAGCCGCCAGCTTTTCGGTCACCAGTTACATCAACTAGACGTTTCACGATTTCCGCAAAAAACTTATACGCACTGGGACCCAACGGACCGAGGGTCTCGACGCCAAAGGGCACAAAGTTGTACTCTCTGCTAAGACCTCCATATTTAATAACTTTCAGATTTTCGGCATTTTCTGCCGCTGCACCCGCTTTAGTTCTATGTTAAAATCTGTACTCAAGTATTATAACCCTGCCTCTTAGACTAGGTAAACCTGTATCTTAAGAGACAGTGATCAGCCATGAGGGTCTTAAACATAGTTAATTAACAAGTTAAGGACAAGAATAGATATGTGTCGATCCATCCTTTACAATTACCACACTCATGTATGTTCAGTATTGAGGTATGGGATAATCATATGGGGAAACTCCACAGACGCCCAGAGAGCTTTTATAGCCCAGAAAAAATGCATAAGGTCAATGTATAGTCTCAAGTGGACTGATTCGTGCCGACAAATATTCAGTGACAAACGTCTACTTACACTTCCATCCCTATACGTTTCTGAAATGTGTAAATTTGTTAGAAACCACCTATCACTCTTTGAGCAGGAGGATAAGGCCCAATTTAAAAGGAAAATAGTACAAAAACCTCTGGTAGTGCCTCGAAGCACATTAAAGTTATGTAACAGAAACTGCTACACCATGGCGGTGAAAATTTATAATAAATTATCGGAAAAAATTAGAAAAATAAATAACTTTGAATTTAACAGAATTTTAAACAATTGGATTTGTGACAGATGTTTTTATTCAATAGATGATTCTTTAAATTTTAAACAGACGTGATGTAATATATAATTTTACGAAAACTTATTTAAATCATAATTATTAAAATTATCTATAAAATCTAATCAATAAATTGATGAACTGTCTTGACTGTGATATATTATCTAATACACTAACATAATATATTTTATAATTTAATGTGCCTAATTAATATTCTATTAAATTTTATTATGATTGTGATGTGTATACCAATGTCATTCATTGATGTAATTTCATGCATGTACTAGAGATTTTTGCATGACTGATAAGTCGAATATAGTGAGACTAAAATTATTTTACCATGTTATTATGTAAGTACCTATATTCTGACAACTAAATAAATTTCATTTCATTTCACTTCAATTAAATCTTAGTATTTCATGGAAACAAAAAAAATAAAAATAATGAAAACAGCTTAATGAATAATAGTGATAAAATGATAATATGATAAAGTTCATGAGCGATGTGCAGTTGTTATGTATTAAGGAAGTGTAGGTTGTGTCTGCATGAGTGTGTTTTATGTGTGTAAGTGTATAAGAATATATGCATGTGTTGTGAGCGTTATGCTTGTTGAGGAAATGTATTTTTGTTATATAAGTGTGAGCGTATTACGTGTAAAGTATAAATGGACATTAGGCGATGAAGGAGAGTAAGGCCTCTGTGAAAGCATAGTCCTTCTGTAGAAGCCACTCTGTTACTTTTGATTTTACCATTTGTGTATTAAGGGCTAAGATAGACAGTACTTGGTGATTTTTTTGATATAAGAGAGTGCTTAGGACATAGTTTTGGTGTTTAGCAAAACTGGTTTTGTGCTGAATGCGTGGGAGACGAAATGTTCGTTTATTGGAATCATAGGGTGGTAGGCAGGCATGTTTCCTTAGGACCTATCGTAGAATCGTAGCATAAAGAGCTGTCGGACCGTTAGAACCATACAGTCGGAGTAGATATCCTTTGTTGGGTATCCTACCCAACAAAGCCTCCTTTTGTTGGGTAGGGCTTACTTAAGTAAGTACTTAAGAGCGCAAAGAGCAATTCTCAAAGTAATGTTAACATTACTTTGAGAATTGCTCTTTGCGCTCTTTCTACTCTAAGAAAATTAGTTTTCCATGCACCACCCCAAGCAGTTATACATTACCCAAGAACCGATTGACACAGTAGGGCGTAGTTGACCATCTTAAGCGTATGCGCATTAGCCGACTCCCTGAGTGACTTGAAGATGTGTATGAGTCGTAGAGTTCTGGTGGTGAGGGCATCAATCTGCTTGTCCCATTTTAGCCCATCATCTATTAGAACATCCAAATATTTCACACTATCGGTTCTGATAAGTGTGGGACAGTCACAGGGTCCGGCTGAGTTCAGGCAAGAGTGAGCTGTTATAGAGAAGTTTTGAGGCGGTGTAGTCGGATTGCAAATGGAATGTAATTAGTTGTATGCAAGTTGAGAGTGCGTAAATTTGAGTTAAGCCATTGCATTATTACAGACAGAGCTGCCTCCGCTTTTGTTTTAACAACATCCCATGTGGGCCCACTGACTAGAATCGCTGTGTCATCCGCATAGACATAGATCTTGCAGTTTGGCAGTTGCATCTTACACAGTTCATTGACGTAAATCTGAAACAGCGTGGGGCCCAAGATGCTGTCTTGTGAAACGCCGTATGTGACAGTTGTCTCGTTGCTAATGTACTTGTCAATTTTAACACATTGAGAGCGATTATTTAAGTAGTCAGTGAAAATTTGGAGAGGTTTACCACGTACGCCTATTGACTCTAACTTAAGGATAAGTTTGGGAACAGAAACTGTGTCAAATGCCTTGTAAAGGTCTAAAAAGATACCCAAGCACTTGATTTTATTGTCAAGATCCATTGCTACTTGTTGCGTGAAGTCAAGTATCGCATCCTCAGTCGACACCCGCGAGCGGCAGCCATATGTTTTTGATTGGTCTCTTGTGTGTGAGTTCAGGAACTTAAACAGGAACTCTTCATTGATCGTTTCTTATGTATTTTAATTGTATAAATGTAGTACAACAGAAAAGTATAATATCTATTAAGGCGACTAGCTAGTACAACGCCCTGTCGATGCTGAGTGGTGCCGCGCGGCAGGCCATCCGCCGGCCGCGCGGCGCGCTCCTGCCCCCCGCTCCCTCGTCTTTTCCTTCCCCGCGTTCACCTGTCAGTTATAATGCGCATGAGGGTCACGACGTAGACGCGTGAACATGGCCCCCGCCTTGGAAGCACCCGCTTCCAATGGTGTGCAGTGGTGCCACGTAGTTGCTCAGGAACCTCCGACGTTATCATCGGGTAGTAAAGGACATAGCTTAGTGTAAGCCCGCCGGATCAGTCCAGTCGTTGTTTTGATGTCCGCGACTCTGGAGATGCCACTGTTTCCGGTGAAGGTGCTCGTGACTCCGCCGAGGCGCCACTTGAGTGGTGGCAAGTTGTCCTCTTTTATGAGAACAAGGGTATTAGGTTTAATGTCTTGTTCCTTATTTTTCCATTTAGTTCTCGTCTGAAGTTCAGTAATATATTCCTTCGTCCGTCTCTGCCAGAAGTGCTGTCTCAGTTGTTCCACTCTTGCGTACCGTGACAAGCACAGTGTTGGCGTAGTGGTGACGTCATCAGATGCGGCTGCAGTGAGTGGTCGACCGATGAGAAAATGCGCCGGCGTCAGTGGGAGTGAGTCGGTGGGATCAGGGGACAAATGGGATATAGGACGTGAGTTCAGAATGGACTCGATTAGTGCTAAAACTGTACTGAACTCTTCGTAAGTTAAATGTGCATTACCAACCACTCGACGGAGATAGTATTTGCAAGACTTAACATCACATTTTTGCTCCAAATCAGTAGATTTGGAGCAATAATGTGATGTTTATTAAGAAAGCTCTTAATTAAGACCATTATTAAGAAATCTTTCAAGGACTTTAGAGAGAGCAGGCAGAACTGCTATCGGTCTGTAATTGTTGACACAGTTCCTGTCCCCGCTCTTGTAAATGGGATTTTCCACTGCCCTCTTGAGAGCATCCGGAAAGGTACCTGTGTCTAAACACCGATTGCAGAGATATGTAATGACCGGAACCAGGATGTGACGGCAGCTTTTCAATAAAAGAGGTGATATCCCATCCCAACCGACGGCGCAATCACTGCGTAGTTGAAGGATTAGTGACTCATCTTCGGTTTCGTCCACATCTAGTAGCAAGTGAGTTGACTGGGGGGTATGCGTGAAACGTAAAGAGGTGGAAGGATTGCAGGAGATTGCTGGAGAGGCAGGGTTCTGAGATGTAATATTTTCCGCCAGATTTTTGCCCATGTTACAAAAAAACTGAGAAACCTTATTTAGGGAAGCTTTTGGATTATCGCAAGAATGTATTTTCTGTGTGTTGGTTATTTTTTTTATTGTTATCCATAGCTTTTTATGGTTATTCCTTCCTTTTTCGAGCTCATTCGTTTCATAAGATGTTTTTAGCCTTCTAACTCATTACAGAAGTTGTTTTAAGAATTTGATTGTGAGGGTCCTTGGTTGAATTCATGTGCATTTTGTCACGATTTTGAATACATCTCAAGAGACGGAGTCATCAGTGGTTTAATGGTTCTTTTACGCCTTGGAACTTTGACTTGCTTTGAGTGTTTTAAGATGGCTGATTTTATTATGTTTATTAATTTATTCATTGCGTTTACATCTTCGTGGTGTTTTGTCTACGGAAGAATAGACAAAAATGACGTTCCTTGAAGAAAGTACGACGACAGTAACGTAGAAAGAGTCAACTGCACTTTTTACGAAATTCACTCTTTTACATAATTCGACTCAGAATTATTTGTTTTGTCATCCAATTATTTCTGTTTGAATCTCAATTTTTACTGTTATTGAGTCACGTATACTCGGTGTCGTCTGCTATGAAAGACAAATACAATTACGATACCTGCTCAATAATTAATTAATACTTGTTTTTTTAGTTATTTAAGTTTGACAGTGATAAATGATAATGATAATGATAAATGATTTTATTTCTGTAAGTAGGTTTTTACAAACACTTTTACACGTCAAAACATATTTTTTTTAAACTAGATGAGGCCGGCGTTTCCTATCTGACTACTCTGAGAAGAAAGGCCGAAACAAACTCAGAGGTCACCGTCTCTTTTAAAGTCCAGACATAATCTTGGTCAGATCATGTGAAGACCATGTCGATTGGTGTCTGAAATGGTCTTTTGATGAAATAACCACACAGATTGAGTGGACCTGTCCAGTCAGTGCACGCATTTGTCAGTCGTTGTGCAGCTCAACTCATAACAAAAGGAGCTCAACGATTCAACGAACAATACCAAAGAAAGGACATTTGGCTAGGCCGCAAAAAATACTCAAAACTGCCAGACCATATTAAAAACTAACTGAGAATAAAACAAAATTAAACAATGATCCACATAGTCTTCACATTTACAATAATTAAAACAATATAATACTACACAGAGTAAATATTCATGTCATTGCATAAATAAAATTCATCAATGTCAATGTGTATATTCGGACATAATCTTGGTCAGATCATTTGAGGACCATGTAGGTTTGTGTCCGAAATGGTCTTTTGAGGAAAGACCACACAGATTTGAGTGGACCTGTCCAGTCAGTGCACGCATTTGTCAGTTGTCATGCAGCTCAACTCAAAACTTAAGGAGCTCAATGATTTGACGAACAATACCAAAGAAAAGACATTTGGGTAGGCCGCATAAAGTACTCAAACTGCCAGACCATCATTAAAAGTAAGAGACAAAAAAAAAAAAAAAAACAAACAATGACCCACATAGTCCTCACATTCCTAATAATTAAAATAATATAATATAATATACTATACAAAGTAAATATTCATGTCATTGTTTATATAGAATGTTATATAGAATAAGAAAATATAAATAGCTAGCAAAATAAAAAGAGTAAAAAAACAACATTCACTGTAAGTTTATTGGAGCAGCTCAATCCCAAGCCTTTTTGTCCTCAATATAATCTTTAACAGTATAAAAGGCTTTTAGGCACAGTTTCTGTTTTATAAAACATTTGAATTTATTAAGGCTTAGTTCTTGAATGTGGCTAGGAATTTTATTATAAAAACGTATACATTGGCATCTAAACGAGCTGCCTATTTTTTTGAGCCTGGTTGTAGGAACAACAAATTTGTGTTTGTTCCTAGTATTTACATTATGGATATCACTGTATTTTTTAAACAAATTGATATTTTTATGTGCGTACAAAAGATTTTCATAAATATACTGAGAAGCTACAGTCATTATATTAATCTCTTTAAATTTTTCTCTGAGGGAGTATCTGGGACTTAATTTATAAATTGAACGGATTGCCCTTTTTTGTAAAACAAAAATTGTCTGAATATCGGCGCCATTTCCCCATAACAGAATACCGTACGACATTACGCTATGAAAATAACTAAAGTATACTAAACGGGCTGTGTCTAAATCCGTTAAATCACGAATTTTTCTCGGCGTATGCTGCAGAGCTAAGCCTTTTTGACAATTTATCTATATGGGGGCCCCATTGAAGCTTGGCATCCAAAGTTATGCCTAAGAACACAGTGGTATCTTCGGGGTTCAACTCTTCACCCTTTATGAGAACACTAGTTTTTACTTGTCTAACATTAGGTATTGTAAACTTAATAGATTTGGTTTTTAGTTTGGAGTATTTTAGAATACCCCACTTTTACAGAACAGAATCACCCCATTTCGTATGCGGTAGTGTATGTGTAAAAGGGCAGTTACAGTGCCGCGGCCGCGATTTAACATGCGTTTCCTAAAAAAAACCTTTTTATTTTATTATTGCTTCGTGTCAAGAATCATTAGCATAGTTACCTTCTTGAATTTGATCAGGATGCAAAACGACACATTGTATAAAGACCACTACATCAATTTTTCTCAAAGTGTCGAAGTACCGTATTTTGTAACGAAAAAATATTATAGTAATATTGGCCTTCCCCATTTCCTTGGTAAAGCCCTATTAACTAAATTATGTAAAATAGGAGAAGATAGCCGTTTTCTTCTATTAATTATCACAGTTTTGCGTTCAAAATGCTCTCCTGTAAAATCATGATTTTGTAGATAACCGTATATACCTTGTGGCCGTCGAGTAAAAAAACGCAAATTGTCTTCACTACCTAAGACAACTATCAGTTGTCAGTGTGATTTTGACAGTTTGGTATATAAACTTTCTTATGAAATAGGCTACATAAAAAAGGCCCTAGACAAAGATCGTTAGAAACGAAAGACAAAATGACAGATTGCAGAAGGATTTCTACGGTGAGATGTCAAAAATGGAGAAACGAACTGTCATTTTGTATAGAAAGAGCTATGTCTATTCTTAGAAGAAATAGAAACCGTCATGCTAAGCGTGCAGGTGGTGTGTGTATAGAGAAAATAAAAAATTATGCGTTTTCAAAACTATCTTTCGGTGACAAAAAACAAGTGATCGTGAAAGGTCGTTGTACGCCGGATTTGCAATTAATACAAACTAAAGGTAAAGTCAATAAGATTTGCAATTAATACAAACTAAAGGTAAAGTCAAAAGTACTTACTTACTTATTCTTACTTTCTCTTGCCTGTCTACTGTTTCTTGTGCTACCCTAATATTGTCAGTGAAAACTTTTAATTGGCCTTCTGTCACTAACTGTCAACTATCTGTATCCTAGCTGTAAGTTTTCTTAAGAAATAAAATAGAATAAAATAAAATAAAATCGTAAATTCAATACAAAAAAATATGATTCATATTTTTAGCTCACAGGTTGCATACACAGTAATCGGTTGTACTGCTTCCCTTGTCTACTATGTATTTCAAACAATAAAACCGTCTGGAGCGACACCGGTTACACCGTATTCATTAATTTTCTTACGGCAGCAAAAAAACACGATCAATCTGAAAAACACTTAGAAGCTTCGCTTAAATATCACACCTTTGGAAAAAATACGCATTTAAATTTTCAGATACAAATCGACATTGATTGACATAACGCGGAAGTCGATCGGAACCGAAATATTTTTCAGCGACTTATTGACAATGTTTGCTTTTTGGGGAAACAAGAGCTCGATTTTGGTGGACATAATGAATCTGCTTCGTCAGGGAATAACATAATGTATTTAGAGACGGTCGACATGCTTTCCAAATACGACGGAGTTTTGGAAAACCACTTACAAAATTCCACTAGCTCATTTACGGGTTTATCAAATCGGATTCAAAATACTCAATCTCCAGTGTAGCGTATGTAATGATCCAAACAATAAAACAACAAATCGCTTCCACTGATTTTGTTGCTGTGATGGTCGATTAAACACCAGACGTAAGCGGTAAAGAGCAATGTTTGAGCAGTGTTTGATCGATTTATAAAATATATTGACGTAAGTTCCGACCGCACCGCCAAAACTTTAAGTGCCATCATGCTGCAGATTCTATCGGAATTTAACTGTTTGTCTCTCTGTGTTTGTAAGAAATACCCAAGGACAGCGGCGACCCCGTAGAAGTAAACTGTACCGCAGTACAGACGCTACGTAGCCGTGGTAGGCGTTGATTGCAGCTTCTTCATTCGCTGTTTTGCGTAGTTCTCTTAGAGCGTATACAAATCTGTTTATTTTTTTACATATATTTTCAATATGTATTCCCCAATTACAATTTTCATCTAATGTTTGTCCTAAAAATTTTATACTATTTGCTTTGTTGATTATTTCGTTATTATAGATTAAGTTTATATTTGGGGGATTTTGTTTATAGTTTGCAAATCGAATGAATTTTGTTTAAGATAGTTTTTTTTTAAGCTGTTTTAATTTAGCCAATTTATTATAATTTATTATTCTGCAAACCATGTCATCGGGATTTTATATAAACGTAGTTAAGTTTGGTGAATATATGCTAGGGACTGCACAGTTATATGTGAGTAAATATAACTGGTACTATATACCACCTACAGTCCTCAAAATTGTTATACATGGTGCCAAAATGATCGAGCATTTTGCAGTTTTGCCTATAGGCCAATTATCTGAAGATGCTCAAGAAGCTCGTAATAAAGAATATAAGTAGTATAAGTTAAATCACGCTTGGAAGTGTTCCAGGTCAGCCACAATGTAAAACATTCTGCACATACTGTTGTATACTTCTGATCACTATATATCTAGCTTAAATAAATAAAGTATTGTGATAGCAAAATAATTACTTAACGGAGCTAAAGAACTTTTAGTATTGACAAGTGATGAGTAGAATAATGTTTTGTTTTTTTATTACTAGTATGTTTATTTTAATTCAAAATCATGTAACTACGAAGTTATTGACTTATAAATAATTTTAATATAACCTAATGTTTGTAAAATCCAATTAATCGGTTATATAATGTCATAAAACGAATTAATAGTAATACCCTGTGCAATAATATACATTCAAATTATTAAGTAAATAATGTCACAGATTCAAATTAAAAGTAAAGTCAGATTAAATAATGTCAAAATAATTAATGAATTTGCCAATTTATAATTTATCATGCATTGTAATATTAAAATTAATATTGAAATTAAAAATATATACTAAATAATCATTCAAATTACATTATATAATTGCATTTAGATAGAATTAAGCTTAAATAAATCGGACATTTGACATATCTAATTATTATTTATTTAACTTATCTGTTAAGAATTCACCAATGTAATAGTACGCTTTTTTAACCATAAGGTCTGTTATCATTCTTTTGAACTTGTTAACATCCTTCTCAAGTCAAGTCAAGTCGTGGGTATCATATTATAAATTTTTGGAGCCTTGCCCAGAAAACTTTTTGCCTATAATGCTGTTTTATGAGGCACAGCGTTCATTTTGTCCTGGTGACGTTTACAGATAGTGCAATTCACGAAGACGCGCCCCACCAATTTTCGGTTGAGGGGATCGCGGGGTGCGGGGAGTTTGCTCCAAGCGACAGTCGCGAACCGTCAGCGGTTCGATGCACACGAATACTACACTCTATGCTGCGAAAATCCAGACTCGTCACGAAAGTTGCTCTACTTTATATATTTTTAAAATGTCGAGAAAATCTCAGCGTGTTGTTCTTAAAAGCCAGGTATGTAAAGAAGTTTGCAGTTACTAAAACACATGAAATAAGCTAACGAAAGTAATTTAATTTTAATAAATAGCAAATTTTAGTAATAGTAGTGTTCATTTTATTTTTAAAAATAAGTAAAACTATTTGATATTTTTTTTATTTTAGACAAGAGAAATCATTTCTAAAGTTTATGATTTTATGAAAAAAGAAGCAAGTAAAAATTATGCAGAAAAACTCACTGATGCGCGATGGAGAACCGCACAGGCTGTTGGAGTATCTGAAAGCACAGTGACTAGAATTCTACGCGAAAGAAAGGAATATACTAATACAATGAAGCAAACTACAGTACCTGCTATGGAATCGAATATAACTATGGAAACGGATGCGATAGTTCCTATAGCCCCAAGTGCGGAGCGTACAACAGAGCCGACTACGGAAGCGGATATTGAGTCTGAAAATGAAGCGAGTACGTCGCATTCGAATTTAGTATACAGAAGTGCTTCTATTTTTACATCACCTATGAAGAAGAGAAGGGTAAGACCACGAAAAATTAATTTAGACGAATTTGATATTGGTGTAGTCCGAAGAACTATCCAAAACTATCATATAGAACATCGTCAATTTCCAACATTATCACGACTTAATATTGTTTTGAAAGACCGTATACAATTTGATGGATGTATAACAACTCTAAGAACATTGTTACTTAAACTTGGTTATAAATGGAGAAAAACTGAGAATAACAGGAAGGTGCTAACCGAAAAACATGATATTCAAATGCTAAGATTGAAATATTTAAAACAGGTAAAGTCTTCGCAATGCAGGTAGACCTATAGTCTACACAGATGAATCATATATTCATACCAACCACGTGCAAAAAAAGTCGTGGGCCGAAAAAAGTTCTAAAACAGTAATAAAACAAAACTTAACAAAAGGAGTGCGCATAATTATAGTACATGGCGGAAGTGCAGAGGGTTTCGTACCAAATGCGTTGTTGACATACAGAGCAGACATAAAATCCGGAGACTACCACGATAACATGAACACAGAAAATTACTTAAAGTGGCTAAAGGAGAAACTAATACCAAATCTCCCAAATGATGCCGTGGTAGTCTTGGATAATGCAGCCTATCACAATACTAGTTCGGAAAAAATACCAACATCCAACTCCAACAAATTAGTCATGCAGACTTGGCTGAATGCAAAAAATATCCATTTTGAACCAAGCTACAAAAAACCTGAACTTTATGACCTTATATTAAAAAACAAAGAAAACTTCCGCAAGTACAAAGTTGACGAATTATTGAAAGAACATGGATTCACAGTGCTTCGGCTGCCACCTTATCATCCAGATTCAAACCCAATCGAAAACATTTGGGGTATTGTAAAAAAACGACGTTGCTAGCCGCAATATCAATCAAAATTACACTTCGATTATGCCCATTTTAAATAATAATAATAATAATAATAATAATAATAATTTTTATTCATAAGTTCACATACAAATTACTAGAAATTACATAATTACAAACTTACATATTAATTAGTAAGAAAATGTTAAACTATGTCTAAAATAAATCTAGTGTATAACTTATATAGATTGGTTAAGGGTCTAATTCCATAAAATAGCGACCTGCCTGATGTAGGTTTATTCAAACCTGTGTTTCAGGCCATCACTTAACAACGCTGCGTTCTTTAGTGGACAATATGGTACTGTACATAGTGCTAGCATTGATACATATTAATTATATTTTAAAATAAATATTTATTTAACACTAATAAACTTATTGCATTACATCTAGCAATTTTTCAGTGTCTGAGTAATTAAATGTCGCTAAATATTCACATAACATTTCACTGCATTTTTTACGATTTACACTATATATACTTAGAGACTTACTGATTTTATTATATAAGAACGGACCTAAAAATACATAAAATTTATTTATAAAAGTATGTCTAGTTTGAGGCTTTATGCAAACCAAGTCTTTTCTTCTCTTATCTATAGATATTGGGATATAAGGAAGTTTGCTATGCTGGAGTAGTATTATATTCAATATAAATAGTTGACGCACGGTTAACACCTTACATGCCTTGTAAAGCTCGTGTGTGGGAAATCTAAATGGGCGAAAGGTGGCTACCTTAAGGATAGCTCTCTGCGCACGTTCATCCCATGAAGTTATACAATAAGTGAGAATGGATTGGCACAAAGCTAAATATACCTGTTTAATTAATTTGTAGTCTGATATGTATCGTAAATTCTTAAAAATGTACATTAATTTACGCATTCGTGTGCATAATAAATCGATGTGTTTACGGAAATTCAGATTTGTGTCAATCGTTACACCTAGATATTTCATATGATCGGTTTTTGCTAAGGTAGGACAACTACATGCATTGTCAGCATACGTGTTGCACTTATGCGCATAAATGTTTATGTTAGTAGTTGGCAGGTTAGTATTTCTAATAGTAAATAAAATGTGTTTGGTTTTATCTGCATTTAGTGTTAAGAGATTTACATGTAGCCAATTAGACACTATATTAAAACCGTTCTGGGCTTGTTTATACACCTCATCTCGAGATTTGTCTGAAAACAATAGAGCTGTGTCATCTGCATATGACATTATGACACCATTTTGGAGTGACAAGCTGCACAGGTCATTTATATATACAAGGAATAAAGTAGGACCCAAAATACTACCTTGTGGTATTCCGTAATTACTATTTCGAAGCTCAGAACTAACGTACTGACCAATTTTGACACATTGTTCGCGGTCAGTAAGATAATCAGAAAGTAGTGAAAGAGTTGTTCCTCTTATTCCCAGCGTTTCAAGCTTGTGCAATAGTAAAGGACAAGAAATTGTGTCAAAGGCCTTGGCGAGGTCTAGGAAGATCCCAATGGTGTGCATGCCCTTATCCAAATTAGTCGTTATATAATCTGTCATTTGATGTACTGCTTGGTAAGTTGATTTTTTGGACCTAAAACCAAATTGGCTATCTGAAAGTAAATTTTTATCTTCTAGGTATTTAATTAATCTAATATTAATGATTTTCTCTAGGATCTTGGAGATTCCTGTTAAAACGGAAATGGGTCTGTAGTTATTAGCACATTTTTTGTCACCAGATTTATAAACAGGAGTAACCACTGCCTTTTAAAGCGACTTAGGGAATATACCATTACTTAAACATAACTGAAAAATATGAGTTAGCGGCGGAGCAAGTATGTATCTGAAGTGTTTAAGTATGTTGTTTGAAATACCGTCCCACCCAACAGCACAAACGTCCTTTAACCCAGAAATAATTGTTAGTACTTCCTCGACATCCGTATCTAGTAAGACAAACGATTTGAGTTTGGGGACTGTTTTAGGTTGGTTTTGAGGGAAGAAGCTTTTAGATGTTAAAGTCTTTTCTGCCAAGGTTTTACCTACGTTAGAAAAATAGAAATTAATTTTATTTGTTGATTCGATTGGGTTGTCCTCAATAGTCAATAAGTCAAGTGGAGGGTCAGGGATTTTTGTTCTAAATGTGTTTGATTTTATAAATTTCCAAATAAGTTTACAACTTTTGCCTGCTTTCTGCAGTTCATTTCTATCATATTCATTTTTTATTTTTTTCAGAAGGGTGTTGCAGAAGTTTCTATATCTTTTATACGTAATGGAAAGTATTTCACTTCCAGGCTCAAGTTTGGATTTTATGTGAAGTTTGTCTCTATGCCTAATACATCGAACAAGTCCGGGTGTAATCCAAGGTTTAATGCACTTATACTTCCTTGGCGTTATTTTAGCAACTGTATGTTTTATTATTGCACAGTGAAGTGAATTTATAAAATAATTAATAGAAATATTTGCATCGGTAGAATTATAAACGGGGTCAAAATTAATATTACGTATGTCTTTTTCGAGGAGTGTCATGTTGACTTTAGTATAGCTACGTAAACAATTTTTCCTGGGTAAAGAAACTTGTAATGTTAGTAAAACTGCTTGATGATCAGTAACCGAAGAGTTAGTAACAAATGTTTTGGTTGGGTTATTTGTTTTTATAATGAAATGGTCTAAACATGAACCGCTTTGATGTGTGGGGTGGTAATGAGCTGGCAAGAGTCCGTGGAATGTGCAGATATTAAGATAGTTATGTGCATGCATATCCATTTTCCCGGAAGCAATGTTGATATTGATATCACCCATTAATATAATGTTTTTTAAAAGTTGTTAGTCTTTGTAACTGTACGTTTAGTGAATCTAAGAAATTGTCGACATTTTGAGAGGGAGGTCTGTATATAGCCATAACTACCGTATCTGAATTAATTTTAATGAGTAAGCAATTACTATTTTGTAGCAATGGTTCTTCTACAGTTGCACTTAAATTATTGCTAGCAAATACAACTATACCATCATTCTGGTTGATGTTTCTGTAGGTTCTATGCGAATCATATCCGTCTAATGATGGTATAACAGCTGTTTGTTTTGACAACCAACATTCTGTTAGGACGATAATGTCGCAACTTATACCTAGGTTCTGTAGTAATATTTCAAAACCATTTATATTTCGATTTATGCTACGAATATTTTGTGTGAGTAGGGTCAGCGGTTTCTCTCCCAAGGGAAAGAAGTGTTTACAGTCATCAACATTACAAATTATAGCATCAGACACAGAAAATTGATCTAGGTCACTAATTAATTGATCAGCCATGATAAATAAACAACTAACAAATATAAATAAACAAAAACTACTACTAGTGTGCTTAATAGATAGGTTAATAGGTAGCGCTCTTAGGCGCCCTCATAATCAATGGAATTAATATAGTTGTCCTCGGCATATTTTCGTGCTGGACAATTTACATCACCAGTTTTATGGTCAGCTTTCCTCTTAAAACGTTTGCATGTCGCACAGTTGGGTGGAGTGGATTTTGTGCTGCATTCCTTGAAAGTGTGGCCAGTCTCTCCGCAGTGATTGCACGTCGGGCTAGTTTCACGGCAGAACTTGGCCGCGTGACCGAACTGCTGGCAGTTGAAGCACCGTGTAACGATCGTGAAGTCTCGTACTGGGCATGACGTCCAATTTATAAAAATTCGTCCTTGATTCACTAGAATCTTCCTGATGCAAGCCGGCACTTCTAGTATGTAATTGCAAGTAGGGAGGTCTTTTTTACCAGATTTATGGCTCAACTTAATTTGTTCTTCAAACGACTCACGAGTAGTACTCATCTTATCTGAGAGGTTTTGCTCGTAAATGCAGTCAAAGACCTCCTTATCAGTCAGGGCTACCGGGACACCAATAATAGTGATTCTTGGGCGCCGTTTGGATGGTTCTTCGACCTTAAGGCCCGAAGAAACAAGTTTTTCTAAGCTTCTGAGCTTTTCAATGTCCTCTTTGGAGTCAGTACTAATAAGAACACCTCCATTTTTGACTTTCTTAAGGCCACGAACATGTAGTTTAAGTTCCCCGGGTGAAATAATTTTTTGTACGAGTGACTTGGTATCATCACTAGATTTGGTCCTGTCGCTGGGATATATGGCCACTGAGCTTAAATTTGCTGGGCGCACAAAGTTATCCGAGCCTTTTTTGACCATATTCTCGTACGAAAAGGGTTCTGGGGGCTTTGAAATTCCTTCAACTACCTCTTTGAACTGCATGAGAGAGTTCGCGATGTTCTGTTGTTGCTGTAGGTGCTGAATGGTATTATGGGCTTGTATGGTTTTTTGCTTTAAGGCTTGATACAAAACAGCCATCTGAGATGCGCCATTTGAGGCCTTACGGCAGAGATTAGTAACACGAACCTTTTGTTCCGCGATCATTTTTCCCTCAGCGACTAAACTGCAAACTTCAGTTAGAATATTATCGATTGCCCCCATCCATTTCTGAATCATTTGATCATTTGATCGAGTAAATAAAGATGTCTGGTTCAATACTTGTCAGCACGTGGAAAAAATAGAAGACGAATACATGAGACATTGTGATCTTGATTTTAGTTTTATTGTAAATGTCGGTGATACATCAGACTCTGAATCAGATATTTCTGAAACGAGTGATTGACGATTTTCATTTCTCAATAAAGTTCAATAAAACTATTTCCGTATTTCATTTATGTCTATTATTACCTCCTATTACAAAAATAGTAATATTATCGATATTAATTAATAATCACATAAAATATCCACACCTAAAAATTAAATTAACATAACCTTTTCCTTGCGGTCGGGTAAAAAATATAAAATTGAAGTAGAGCATCTTTCACTTTGACCATGACGCTCTCTCCAGATTAGTCTATTCATTGTAGTGTGTGTGTGCACTCATAGGTAATTAGTGTGTACCGATAACACTCAAACATTGACGGAAGCTTGCACACATATACTATAAACGGTTAGGAGGAATAGTGGGGCGCGCCTTCGTGGATTGTACTATCTGTACTAGTCAGGGCTTCAAATAAATATAAGTGTTTTTTAACGAACATTGCTACTTCAAACGCGTATGGGGCTGGAAAAGTCATTATTCTTAGGTCAATAAAATGTGGTCTACAACTGTTAGTAGTTTTTATTTGGCACACAGCTCTCAAACAATTTTTTTGTGCCTTAAACACTAGCTCCCTATCTGATGAATTTCCCCAGAATATTATGCCATAGCGTAATGTAGAAGACACGTATGCATGATATGCAGTCAGTACGGTTTCGCGGCTTGCTACTTTACTGAGTTTATGCAAAGCATACTGGAACTGATTTAGTCTTTTTATTAAATGATCAATATGATTACTCCATTTCATATTCTCGTCTATATAGAGTCCCAGGAACTTTGTGTGCTTTGTTTCTTCTATCGTTTTGTTAGCGTATTTTATATTAAGTTTATCTTAATTCATTCTTTGTTTAAATGACATAATATGAGTTTTATCTAAATTTACATTAAGATTGTTATTATTTAACCATGTTATTAACCTGTTTAGATTTAGATTTATATCCATTTCATGACACTGTGCCTCCCTATTTTGAGCTGTGAAAATAATTGTACTATCATCAGCGAACAAGGTCATTGGATGTTAAATAGCTCTTGGCATATCGTTTATGTATACGAGGAACAATGGCGGGCCGAGGACGCTACCCTGAGGCACACCAAAGTTCGTTTTTCTTGGTTTTGAATGGTACGTTAGTTCTAATTTTGTCTTTTTGCAAATCTTTGTTGTACTCGTTATTTGATACTTATTTTTTAATAACGATTTAATTAATTTTAATACGTTGCCCCTTACTCCATATTTTTCTAATTTAGACAAAAGTATATTAAAATCTACAAAATCAAATGCCATGGTCATATCCATGAACAAGGCAGTCATCGCAATATTTGTTACCACTTTATTTACAAGGCTATATATTGCCATATTCATATTTTTGCATTTTCTAAAGCCGTACTGTTCTTCCGCAAATATTTGATGTTTTTCAAGAAAAGTATACAGGTTACAAGTATACAGGGTACATAAATGACTTTTTCAATTTTTTTTGAGAAAATTGGAATTAACGCTACAGGTCTATAATTCTTAGGATTTTGTCTGTCATCTTTCTTATATAGTGGTTTTATTACAGATATCTTTAACTCTTTAACACGTTGAGCGCCATGTGTATCTTTCTGGAAACACAAAGTACCACCTTTAGAGGCCTCGCAGTGCAGTGCTTTATTCATAGGCCAGTGTGTCCGCCAGGAAACACATTTCAATACATTTTACTGTGAATTCTAATACCTCTGGCCTCCACGGTTGTTGTCCAAAATATAAAAAAACACGGTTTTTAAGCTTGGCGCTCAACGTGTTAAGGTATGTACCATTTTCTGTGCACAAATTTATAATGAAACTGAGAACAGGAGATATTTCCACAGCTACACTTTTTATTACTTTAGTGATAATCTCGTCATAACCTGCACTATTGGTATTTTTTAGGGTTCCGATAATTTTGTGTATATCGATAGGTATTGTAGCAGGCATAAACATTGACTCAGCTGTGTTGGTAATAGATGATAAGTCAGGATTTTTACTATTACTTAGCGGTTGAACTAAATCAATATAATAATTATTGAACGTTTCTGCAATTTCTAATGGATCCTAAATATATTCTTTTGGATAGTTTAATTTATTTTTATTTATGGTCTGCCAGGTTGCTTTCATTTTATTGTTGGAGTTATTTATGTAAAAGTTATTTCTTGATTTTTGTGTGAGATAGATGATTTTTTTGAGCCGATTAGTGCATGACTTTAGTTTTTCTTTATTTTCCGGAGTTTTATGTTTTCTTAATTGCCATAACATGTCTCGCTTGCGTTTACAACACAATTTAATACCTTTTGTCACCCAGTTAAGTTTCTTTCTAATAGGGATCCAAATTTTAATTATGGGGAAACATAAATCATACAAAAGTTTAAATAAATTGTTAAATTCGTTAAAGGCTTCATCAGGGTCTAGACATTCATAAATGTTATTAAAGATTGGGCTATATATAGCATTTATTTTTGTTTATATTTTTCAAGCTATAATCTCGCTTTAGTGAGTACCAATGAGTAATTGTATATGTTTTTTTTACTGGACATTTCACGATTTGTGCTGTATGATCAGATAAAGCCAACTCTATAACCTCACCTTTACTGCCTCTAATATTATGTATAACATTATCAATACATGTACCACTAATTATCCGAGTAGGTTGTTTAACACTTAATTTTCAATTATAGTTCAATAATAGATTTTCGAATTGTGATGCAACGTGTTTATTTTAGAGTGTCTATGTTAAAATCACCACATATAAAATTTTTTTATTGTTATTGGTGCAGACTTTTTGTAGCATGCCTTCGAAATTATAGAAAAATGTAGTTAGAGCATCTATGCTATTCTTTGGTGATCTATAAATACATATAATATTTAGCCTGTGTTCTATTATTTAAATTCCACAGCATTCGATATAATTAGGACAGCAGTATTCATTTAAATCTATAGTTTTAAATTTATTAATAATAATAATAATATAATAATATTTATTTATTTCCAAGTATATGGTACATTGAGATCTTAAATTAAACATAGATTCACATATACTACCATTGCTGGTGTAGAAAAATGAAATAAGCTAAGTGCATGCAATAATATGCTTATAGACATTACGAGTACAATAAGAGTTATAATAAATTATTGAAATTGTTTATTAATTTATATTTTTAGTTTGATACAATATTAATAATTTAGATTAATTGAATTGGATTATTTGTAATGTCAAAATATTAAATCATGCCAAAAAAAAAAACAACATAGTTCCATAACAAAAAAAAAAAAAAAAAAAGTTATGTCAAAAATCAAAGTTCTAGTATCAAAATATTTAATTATAATGTCAAAATACTAATAGCGTAGAATATTAATTACAATGTCAAAAAGAATGATTTAAAAATTCATTAACGGAATAAAAACACATATCTAAAAGCCAAGTAAACATTTTACATTTGAATTTAGTTATTGGTAACATTCTCAAGCCAGGTGGTAATTTATTATAAATTTTGATTGTCATACAACTGGCATTTCTGCTGTATAGTTGCAATCTCTGAGGAGGTACTAGCAATTTCCCGGCATTTTTTTCATTCAATCTTTGGGAGACTTGTTCATTCAATATGAATAAATGAGGGTATTTTTTTACAAATAAACAAATAAACAAACCTCAAAAATATACAGGCACGGGAGTGGAAGAATTTTTAATTCTTTAAATAATGGCCTGCAGTGATCCAAATATTCTGCTCCGCTCATGACTCTGATACATTTTTTTTGTACTTTGAATGCTCTGTCCACATCCACTGAATTACCCCATATCACTAGGCCGTAACGCAATACTGATGAAACATACCCATGATATGCATTTAGGACAGTTTGTTTACTGGACACCAGTCTTAGCTTGCGAAGAGCATACACAAATTTATCAAGCTTGTTGCATACTCTTTCTACATGTTCCTTCCAGTTTAGTTTATTGTCTATTATTATACCTAAAAATAAAGCCGATGGTCCTGGTTGCAAAATTGAATTATCATGTCGAATTGTTGTTGGTGTTACCGACATGTTGCATGTTTGAAATTGAACAATTTTGGTTTTATTAATATTAACATTAAGATTATTGTCTCCGAGCCATTTTATTACATTAACTAATTCAATGTTAGTATTAGTTTCTATGTCAGTTTTGGTGGTACATTTTATAGTCAGAGTCGTGTCGTCAGCAAATTGGATACATTCATATTTTAAACATTTTCTGAGGTCATTTATGTATAATATAAATAGTTGCGGACCCAGTACGCTTCCCTGTGGAACGCCAGATTTATTTATTTTTAATTCTGAGCAATATGTCGTCCTGGTATTTTTTTCTATTTTAGAGATAACAGTTCTTTGATGGCGATCAGACAAATAGCTTTTAAGCCAATCATGCGCCAATCATTATTGTTCTGATTAATTAGAATACACGCCCCCCCGTAATTGGTTTACTTTGCTTGTTGGGGGTAGGCGTTTTTGTTTTATTTTGCATGTCGGGGGTAGATGTTTTCGTTTGTGTCTGTAAACAATGCAGAGATTCTGCTTCAGAATGTGCTGCTGATTCGTGATGTTGTGATATTTTGACAGGTGAAATTACTCTTGTTGAGGCCAGACTTCAAGCGAAAGTTCTCAGTATTTAGGTTCTCAATCTCATGGTTAGCACTCGTCAATTGGTTTGTGAGTTCAATTATTTTCTCATTTAATTCAATGACCGTTTGACTTTCGTTACGTGACGTGTTCGGGAGGCTCATCATAGTGGTATCAAAAGTGTTTTAATTATCCAATAGCATAAGTATTCAGGAATACGTATCTATACAAAATTTCAATTCTAAATGTCAAGAAAAGCGCGCGGTGCTCTCTGCAGTCTGTTTCAGGAGCGAGTGGCCTCTTGCCATCAGAACATGTCTCGTCACTCACTACTCCTGCATCTAGACTCAGTTAGCCTAGCACCCGAACACGACGTTTATCATATACTAGAGCCTTTTACACATATAATATATTAGTCAAATTAGTGTGGAGACTTTAACCGGCTGACAACTCGTGCGGGTGAACGTTGAGTGTGACAAAAATTTTAGTTGCTAATAATTTAAAACCTCGATGCAGTAAGTTGCAAGAATGTGACGTCACAATCACAAGCTCGCTTGTAACGGCTCGTTATCGTAATGAGTGACGCCGCGCGTCGTGCAGGTATTGTGTGCGCAGGCGCACGGGCCGACGCACGACGCGAGACGGCCTTCTGCGATTGTTATAGCAACAATACTTTGTATTTGTATTTCTATATTTATCCTAAGTTGTTGAGTTAATAGTATCATACACAATCTGAGAAAATATTTAAGCGAGGTCTTTATAGTTAGTACCTAACCTAAAGAACTTCAGTTATACAAAAGGCCGCAAGCTGCTAGCTTTGGTCTCAGGCTAGGTACGTCTGTTTGCTATCCTCTGTGCCCCAGCCTAGCTCAATACTCAATTATTACATTCCACAATGTAAACATAAAAGTAACATGGTATGAAATACTAACTAACAGAAAACTTAGACAGATTTAACAGTGGGTCCCAAACAGGCACAGCCTGTATCTTGGTGACAGCGTTGCCAGATTTTTTGCAAAAACGATGAGTGTTTTGTTTGTTTTTAATGTAATTAAAGGAAAATAAATATAAAACCTTTTGAAAAATCACTTGATTACATATTTTCAAGAAAATACATACTTTTACTCAGATTTAGAAATCGATTATTATCTTTACTATAAGATTGAAATCACAATTATTATTAGTATGGCAACCCAGAATCAGCCTCCAACCATAAAATGGCGACGCTTTTTGAACTCAATCGGCTTAAATACTTATTAAACGACATGTTTATACATTTACTTTCCAGCAACGAGAACCAAAAAAATATTAATTTTAGTTTTAACTAAATTTTTTCGTAAAAATACTTTTTACAGAACAACTTGTCCACGTTAAGCCAATAATGAACAATTCCCTTTGCGTTTAGGTCCTGTAGTCCCCTTAAAGAACGCTAGGTCTAGCCGTCATCGGCGTACAAATATTATTTTGGTACAAACATGCTGACTATAATAAATTATCAAACGATTATCACACAATGATCACACATTATTAAATAATTCTCATCCAAAATGTCGTTAGAATAAAAACATTCCAATAAAATATAATAATAATAAATTCAAGTATAAAATGTCAAATCAATAAATAAAAAAATATAATATAAAAAAAAATCTAAAAGGTTATAATGTGTTAGTTAGGTATTCGTTCACCGTTCGTAGATATTCGGGAAAAAAGGCGGTAGTCGTCACGCAAACATTGTGCTCCCGTATTAAATTGTTTTAAAAATATAATATTGAACTATTTAGTGACTAATCTGCAACTAACGTGAAAAAACAGTGTAACCCGTGTGTGAAAGTGTTATCTGAACATAATATTCCCTTTAAACTAAATAATAACAACATTTTAATATCATCTATAAACTAGCTAAAATCTGTGTTCAAATAATACTGTTTTCTAATATGATAGTACAAATAGTAATTTGGAAAGAAATTGTGCAAACCATCAAAAAGTGCTTCAAAAATAACAAAAACAATTTTGTTAAATCTAAGTGGCAGTTGATGGAAAAAATGTTTAAATGACTTGGTCATCAACGAATTACGTATTTTACTAGAAACATAACACTCATCAACGAATTACGTATTTTACTAGAAACATAACACTCTACCTTAGAGCAACATATTGACTCGGGTTCGAATCTCACCAACTGAACGTCTTTTTGGAAGTTTAGAAATTTAGTACAATCTATACTAACTGAGAGTTTTAAATAAAACTGCTCTTTGAACAATCAATAACCACACACAATAATGGATGATTATGAAAACGTTACTCAAAGAAGACAAAATATTCATAATAAAAATATGACTACTAGTGACAGCGAATTCGATATGGATGTCTCATACCAAAGTCTACCTAACGTAGTAGGAAATAGTGATGATATTACTATATTGAAGGAGGATATGGCAAAACTAAGACTGGAGTTGCAAACTGCCAACACAGAAATTGATTACCTAAGCTTTGAAAATAACTCACTCAAAAATAATTTACTTGACTGCAGAAAGAAGATAAAACTACTTAAATCGATAGGAATACAAGAAAATTCAAATAAAGAAAACTTACCTAGGCAGTTCTATTCACCTCAATATCAGCGGAGAGTACGGACACTATTAATGAAAACTGGATTACCTAGGACTTCTTCCAGAGAATACACAATACAGGCATTATTAAACTTGATAAGTCCTAAAACTGATGTATGGAACAATTCGGTAGCTGACAAAAATAAGTCTCCCGGTGTCGATAAGCGGCTCTCATTCGTAGCTGCCACACGTATGGCTGAAAACCTACAGGATAGTGTCTTAAACAAAACTATTCTCAATTTCTCCAAAGAGGACAGTTGTGAAAATGAAGAAAGTACTAATACATTGCACACACCTATTAATGAATTGACTCACAACCCTCCACGCAGTAGAAATACTTCCTCACGCAATTACAAAGATAATAAAACAAAAAAAAGAGTTATGATATTATGTAATGAACAAGGTATTGGACTACGTCAATCACTTAATCAGCTATTGGGATCAGATTATACGGTAGTCTCGTTTATAAAATCTGGTACTACATTGCAAAACCTCATCAATTCATCTAAAAATGAAATAGCGAAATTCAATATGAATGACTATGTCATTGTTGTTGGGGGCCGCCATGAACGCAACCCATATGACACGGAAATGTACTTACATGCATGGCTATCATCCATCAAGAACACAAATATAATTATAAGCGAGGTTCCATCAAATAGATATCTTAATGAAACAAAACTAAATTACATGTTACGGTTTATCTGTGGAAAGTATGACAATGTTATTTTTATGGATATGGACTACTCTAGATATCGGCCTCGGAGAACACACTTTGCACTTAATTTATCTAGATCTTTATTAAGGGAAATTTTGCAATTGGACTATAAATATAAATCAAACAAATATCAAAATTTATTAATTAGACAAAGTAAAAAAATATATGTAGATAAATCTGTACAAACTGACTTTACAAACGATAAAAATATAGAGACCGAAAATATGGAAAAAAGTATTTGTAATAATAACTCATCTAGAAATAATCAGTCTTTAGAGGATAATACTGCTCGTAGTGATCTTTTTCGTGAATAAATACCTATGTGTTCTACACCAAAATATAGCGGGACTGCTTAACAAAGCAGACACCCTATCTATATGTCTTAATGAATTGTCAGAAAAAGACCTGTCCGTTGATGTACTATGCGTAACGGAGCATTTTATGATGTCAGGTCATGAAGACCGCCTTGTGGTACCTAATTATAGATTGGCTGCATGTTTCAGCAGACAAAATAGTAAAAGAGGCGGATCTTGTATTCTGGTCCGGTCTGAACATTTATGGAGGGAGCTACCAGAGGCTTCAGCATTTTCATTGACTAATGTAGTAGAATGCTGTGCAATCGAACTGACAAGTTATAAAATTGTAATAATATGTATCTATAGAGTACCAAAGACAGGGAATTTGAATGTATTTTTTAGCAAATTAGAGCAATTATTGACATTACTGGCAAGACGGAATTGTGTGAATATTATTATAGCAGGCGATTTGAATATTGACGTATTGAAAAAAAATAATATAACTTCTGAACTAAGATGTCTCCTAAAAAGTTTTAACCTGACATTAGCAATTGAAAAACCAACCAGAATACAAAGCCAAACCTGCATTGATAATTTTGCCCACAATTTCGAGAAAAAATGCAGGACGGAAGTGATAGAATTTGCCCTATCGGATCACACTGCGCAATTGCTGAAGTGTCCCGTACCTATTAGCTGTGTTTTGAAATATTGGTATAAATCATAACGGGACTTTAGCCCAGAAAATATGGTAAAATTTAGAACCTGCCTTGAGAAACTAACGTTCTCTGAAATCTACGACAATGACGATCCAAATTATGCATTCAACTCATTTATCGAAGAATTTAAATTATTTTATGACTTAAGCTTCCCCCGTAGACGTATTAAAATACCGACAAGCAAAAAACCAAAATGGATATCGCTAGGACTTAAATTATGTAGCTTCAGGAAAAGGCAATTATTATGGACGTCTAGACTTAAACCTACTCAAATAAATAAAACTAAATATTTGAATTACTCAAAATTATTTAAAAAAATAATTAAACTGACCAAGCGATCTCAAAATAACTACAATATTAAAACTTCTGACAATAAAAGCAAAATGACATGGAAAATAATAAAAAACCCTAAATTAAATCTACCTAATGACTCAATAAATACAATTCAAATTGACAATGAAACAATCAACAAACCTCAATTAATTGCTGATAAGTTCAACGACTATTTCGTAGATAAAATTACGCCAATACCAGGATCAGGTAAAAGATCGAGTGCTTATATATTAAATAAACAAAAATCTATGTTCATGGCTCCATGTCAACCGATACAAATATTTAACATTATAAAAGGTCTTAAAAACACTAATAGTGTAGGGTATGACGAAATTTCAACTAAGATTATAAAACATGTTGCCGATTTAATTGCTAATCACTTATGTCATATTCTTAACATGTGTATTAGCCAGGGTGTTTTTCCTGACAGTCTGAAGATCTCCATAGTTAATCCTATATTTAAAACGGGTAATAAACAGCTAATGCAAAACTATAGACCTATTGCACTTTTGTCAATTTTTTCCAAGATTTATGAGAAATATATTTATAATGAGCTATACGCATACTTAGAAAAACATATGATTCTTTGTAACGAGCAAAAAGGTTTCCGGAGGAATATGACTATTAATATGGCTATTTATGACTTTTTAAATAAAATTATGACAAATATTGATAAAAAGACACCTGTTTGTGCTGTGTATTGTGATATGACGCAAGCTTTTGACTGTGTTGACCACAATATCTTAAAAAACAAAGCTGACTCCTATGGTATAAGAGGTAACATTCTGGAATTATTATACAGTTACCTTTCAAAAAGAAAACAATTTACTGCTATAACAGACTTAAATTCAAAGACTAAAGAAGAAGTTACATACCTGTCCAACGAACGTACAGTGTATTTTGGAGTACCACAGGGTAGTGTATTGGGTCCCTTACTGTTCTTGATTTACATTAATGACCTGCCCAAAGCAATAGATTTCCCCATAACACTCTTTGCTGACGATAGTACTGTAACAATACCTTGCAATAGACCTGAATTATATGAATTTGATGTCAACAACGCGGTCAATTCATTAATCTCTTGGCTGGATAATAATAATTTAAGAATTAATCTAAAAAAAACTCAAATAATGCACTTTGGCCATAAAAAACCCAGTTCGAAAATGGAGGTTCATTACCAAAGTAACAAAATTTACGATGTAGATAGTGCAAAATTTCTAGGCTTGATAATTGATAGGCAGCTCAACTGGAAGGATCACATTGAAGCGCTATGTAAGAAAGTTAGTAGTTCATCCTATGCCCTGTATAAACTTGCTCCAACAGTTAACACAGATGCACTACTCACAGCTTATCATGGTCTTGTTGCATCTGTATTAAGATACGGTATTATATTTTGGGGTAATTCTACAAACAGAGAAGCCGCTTTTAAAGCGCAAAAGCGATCCATCAGAGCTATGTTTGGACTACAAGTAACGAACAGTTGTGAACCATACTTCAAAAAATACAAAATTCTGACACTCCCGGCTTTGTATATTTATGAAACTGCCTTATTTGTAAAGTTAAATGCACACTTGTTTCCCCACCTATCAGATACTGTTAAACGTAACAGACGGTATGATATGTTACGCGGACGGCGAGCCAAAACAGCCTTAATGTGGAAAAGCATATTCTGCATAGCCCCGCAGGTTTATAACAAAATACCAAAATCAATCAAAGAGTTAAATTTAAATAGATTTAAAAAGAAACTGAAAGACTTGCTATGTAATAAATGTTATTATAATTTAAACGAATATTTGAATGATACTTTGACATCCTAATTGAATAGTATATATATTTTTTTTTTTTCCTTTACTTTGACATTTAACTCTTTGATACTCTGACATGAAATTATAATTTAACATCCTCAATAAATTGTGTGTGTATAGGACATTTTGTAATTTTAATTCATAATTATGCAATCAATAATGTTAATACTAACGTAATCTCTATCCTGTAATAATTATATGTACCTAATATTTGCACGCCACACTTGGCAGAATGTGATGATACCATCGACTAAACCTAAGACCATATTATAAAGTACCATATTCTGACAAATAAATGATTATTATTATTATTATTTTTTATTTCATTATTTACACATTTTAATTTTATTTTTAAATATTAGAATATAAAAAAAAACAATTAAAAATATAAAAAAAAAAAAAATGGTACCCCACCGGTATCGGGAACAGGGTCCAAGCTACCGGTGGTCAGGGCTCCAGAGAGAGGAACCTCCTGACAATGCGAGCCGTGTCCAGAAGTACCGCTTTCTGAATCAAGCCCTTAATCCAGCCGTCCAACGTGAGCCTCTTTAGGTGTTGGTCGAGGCTCTTGGCAATTAAGCCATTGGCTGATACGACTATCGGCACAATGATTGCTGAATCCACATCCCACATGTCGACAACCTCGCGAGCCAAGTCAAGATACTTGATTTGTTTATCTTTCTCGGCTTTCACGAGATTCCCGTCATGAGGGACTGTTATGTCAACAATCATTGCGCGCCGCTCTGTTCGATCCACCACCACTATATCAGGCTTATTGGCAACAATAGTCCTGTCAGTGATGATGGATCGGTCCCAGTACAATGTGATATTTCCATTGTCGAGAACTGGGTCGGGCACATACCTGTAGTACGGCACTTCAGATTCTAAAAGGCTGTATTTCAGAGCAAGTTGCTGATGGATAATCCTGGCTACAAGGTTGTGTCTATGCAAATACTCTTCGTTAGCTAGACGGGAACACCCGGAGATAATGTGTCGGATTGATTCTCCCGGACGGTGGCATGCCCAACACACGTCAACCGTGCCGTCCTTCACAATAAATCTCCGGTAATTCTTCGTCATGATAACTTCGTCCATAATTGCACAGACAAAACCTTCGGTTTCCCCAAAGAGGTCACCACAACGTAGCCAGGCTACGGACGCTTGGAAATCTACATCGGGTTCATGTAGGGCCCGGAAAAAGCGTCCGTGAAGCTCCTTACTCTGCCATACCTCCCTCCCAAGTAACACAGAAAGCATTATAACAAACGAATAGTAAACTTATGTAGAGCTTAACGACCGTATGAACTCTTATATAAGTTCACCGAGCATCTTGACGCTTTATAGTGGCATTTAAAAACCATTATGGTGCTTTACACTGTATAACGGTAGGATAATGGCATATCAAAATGCTTTTGTAAAGCCTTTAGTTTTAGTGCAGCAAACCACAATGCAGCTGTACAGCTTTCAGCAGTTTTTAGTGCATTTGGATATACAATAGCATTTCTAAGTAGTAAATAAATGCTTAATGCTGTTTAATAGCATTAACATGAACCATTATAATGCCACGAAAATCCGCTATACAGCTTTCAGCTATTTTTTATGCCTTAGGGTCTACAATAGAATTTTTAAGTAGTAAGATAATGCCTAATGCTGCTTAATAGCATAAACTTTTACCATTATAATGCACCGTAAATCCGTTAAACAAGTTTGAGCTGTTTTTAGTGCCCTTTGTTGTGTAATAGCACTTTTAAGTGGTAAGTAAAAGCCTAGTACTGCTCAACAGCATAAACGTGAGGCAATGTAATGCTTGCATTTTTAAAAATCAACTGAGTTCTGTTGTACAGCTAACAGGTATTTAATCAAATACATGTGAGTTATTGTAATGCGTAAAGCTTTATTTACATTAATTTTACTGTATTTGTCGGCCATATTGGGGAAAAGCACATATTATATGATCAACAAAAAAACAGCATTTTTATGGTGAACGTATAGGTATTATATATTATTATTTAAACTGTGCGTGTTACCTAACCATGTTTTTATAACGATTATAATATGTTGGTAACGAATTAAGTTGTGATTTCATTGTACGTGTAATTTAAGCATTTTGTTTCACACAATGTTGAAGAAATCGTTTAAAATAAGTGTAAGAATTGGAGGAATCAGACAAAAATATCAAAGGAACATGCAAAAATTATGATGTTTACAAATCCGATCATTACACAACAAAAGATTCGTGAATTGTAGCGACAATAAATAAGGTTCCTTAGGTCAGCCAAATCAAGTAGGACCTGTCAACATTGGAAATACACAAGGTACGGAATCCTCGTGTTTTGAAAAATCTTTTAATGCGAATAATGAGAACATTCAACAAAATCGTATTTATTTCTGTTCGCTTGATGCTGAAACGTAACACCTTAGAGCTCCGGCGAAAGTGAAGATAACAGTGATATTGATTAATATATAAAATGTACTTCATTTCGTAAAAATATAAGAAGGAATATTGAAAGGAATATTAATCAAATAGCGTTAAAAGATTATTTATGCAAATTATGAATGAATTGATTCCGGAAATATTACCTGTGGAGCCAAGGACCATTTTAAAAACACCTAGATTTGTCAATATAAAAAATGGGGTGAATATAGGCATAACTGAATTACTAATACTTTAACTTTGCTATTGGAAAACTGGACAGATGTCTCAGAAAATATATATTTAAATTAAATAAAAACGTCATTTTAAGTACGTAAGTTTTTTATTTATGTAGATTTAAGGGTAATTAATCATTTGTTTTGCATGTTATAATTTTTTAATGAAATCTAAATTCTAAAAAAACATTTTCAAAAACAAATATATTCATTATTTTTATCATTTTTCAATGGCGGTACTTTAACAGCAAGAAACATACTGCTCAAATCATTTATTCATATTATCCTAGATAGACTTTTCATACTATCTTTACTGTAGGCAATAACTACTCGTAGAGTAATGATTTTGAACTACGGTCGTCTGGGATGCAACCATGCCTGTGTAATTCACGTCTGTGTCTGAATTGTCTTCCATGTTCGAATATTGTTCCTGTTTAAAAAGCAGTTCTTTAATCTCCATTATTTTTTATCGCACTTTTTTTTTTTTTTGGGTGGGAAATCATTAAATAACTTCTCCCGCTCTGGGCGGAGCGGGAGGGTGTGTCAGACTCTTACTGACTAAAACCCACCCGTATTCCTTCTTGTTGCCTGTGTTGCGGGGGCCTCGGTGACCCATAAGTACCTTCCCGCGACCCCGGCAGGCATCGGCCCTAGTGGACCCCTACTATGTGCTGACGACATCTCTTTGAGGCGCGCGTGGAATACAACGCGCCGTCGACCCGGGCCTGGTCCTTACCGGACGGTGAGCTACCCATTGCTCACCGTCCGCAAGCCCGCGCCTACGGTGGCCGGAAATCCGCCCGGGATTCCCGACGCCCTGGGCGTCTCCTGCGGCGGCTAGGGGCGAGAGGGCGCGAAACTTGCCTTTCCCTCAACCGTCCCGCCTCCTCCTTCGCGAGCACTACTGCTTCGCAGAAGGAGGTGACGGCTGCCCATGCCCTCTCGCTCCGTACCATGGCCTGAACCAGGGCCGGACGCGAGAGGTCTCTGCCGCCGATCGCCTCCAAGAGGACACGGCGGTGCTCTGCCCAAGCCGGGCAGACCTCCACCGTATGCTCCACCGTGTCCTCCGGGCGATCCACACAGTGGTGACACCCGGACGTTTCCTCCCGCCTTATCCGACACAGGAACCTCCCGAAGCTGCCGTGTCCGGTGAGGACCTGCGTCAGGCGGAAGGTGAGGACGCCGTGGCGCCTCTCCAGCCACTCCTCAAAGAGGGGACTTATCGCCGCAATCGTGGCGTGCCCAGCACTGGGTTGCGACAACCGTACTTTCCATGACGCCATGAGATCCCGCCGGAGCTCCGTCCGCTGTGCCGCGATTTCTCGCGGCAGCGGACTTACGCCCCGGCGTTTCGCCTCCTCGCGCCACTCCCACACGTGCGCGAGGGCTTTTGCCTCCAGATCCCATGGCGGCAATCCGGCAAGGAGGCTCGCTGCCTTACAGGAGACCGTGCGGTATCCCCGAACCATCCGGATGGCCATGACCCTTTGGGCCACGCTCAACCCGCGGGCTGGCCGCAGCGCCAGAGAGCGCGCCCATACAGGAGCCCCGTAGAGGGCCATAGACCGCACGACCCCCGCGTAGAGCCTCCGGCAGGAGGCGTTTGGACCCCCTAGATTGGGCAGGAGCCGCTTCAATGCAGCGCCCGCCCGCTCCAGTTTGGGAGCCAAACGTCGGAAATGCTCCACGAAGTTCCACCGGCTGTCGAGGACGAGTCCCAGGTACTTCATCGTCGACTCGACGCCGATAGAAACCCCTCCTACCGTTATTTGGGACCCCAACGGTGGCGCGTTCCGAGGACCATGAAAACACATGGCCTCGGACTTGTGCAGGGCCACCTCGAGTCCCAATTGCCGGATCCTTTCGACGATTGTCGCAACCCCGCGTGCCGCTAATTCGGCCGCCGCCTGGTGCGACCTCCCCTGCGCCAGGACCAACGTGTCGTCAGCGTAGCACACTACGCTGACGACACGCCACCGGAGCCCTCGCCGCCAAGGCTGGGGCCCTCGCCGCCGGGGCCGGAGTCCTCGCCTCTGGGGCTGGAGCCTTCGCGGTCCGCGCATTCGCCCCGCCCTTTGGCTGCCCCGACGACCCCGGTTTGGCCGTGGCAGCTGTGGCGGCAGAATACGACGGGGCTTTGCGCTGGCCCGAGGCCAGCTGGCTCGCCGCTAACGGGGGGCGCAGGACTATGGCCTCTAGAGCGGAGAAACGACTCCGCAAGGAAGCCATCTCCTGCCGCACCAGGGTCAAAACCCGGTCTTCAGCAGGCACGGGCTGCTTCTGCCCATGCTGCTGCCCCCCCTTCGGCTCCACTTGGGAGTCGGCTCTCCTAAGCCCAGCCAGGTCCGCTCGGAGCTCCTCATTCTCCTTTTTGAGAAGCTCCATGGCGGCTGTCAGGCGGGCGACCTCCGCCCGCATCTCTGACATGCCGTCTGAAGGAGGCCCTAGGTGAAGGGCCTCCGCTGCCGCCACAATCGAGGCCGTGGCCGCGGATATGGCTTGGTCCTTAGAGGACTTGAGCCTCTTCACGGCCACCCCCTTGATCAGGGCTAGCACCACCTCTGCGAACCCGGCCACACGCTCCGAAAAGGGGCCACCAGCGGCGTCCGGCCCACCACCAGGAGCCTCCGTGCCCTGCACTGCCTTTGCGAGCCTCTCGGCTCGCTGGGCCTTCTCGGCTGGGCAGGCTCGGTTCGGCTCGCCGACCTCCCTGGTGGAGGGCCCTCTATCCACCCCTTTTCCTCCTCGGGCCGCACCCCGCCGGCTGCAGAGGATTTTTTTCCTCCGACCGACAACCTCGTCGGAGGACGACCCCGAGTTGGGGCGCTTCGAGGTTCGTCTGAACTCTCGGCTCCTCTCTTCCACCTGTTTGTGCTCCGAGCTCCGACCTGAGCTCTTTGCACTGGATGCGGCGTCGGACTCCGACCCCGCATCACTCTCCTTCACTTGACTTTTGGTTTTTTTATAATAGTTTTCCATATTTTGATCCCACGAGTGTGGGGGATGTAAAAAGTACACCTAGGTTCACCCCCTGTCCCTAGGCAAGTGTACATTTATAACCCAACCAGGGGGTCCACTGGTAGCCTGGCTGGGGGTGCGCTAACGACTGATGCGCCACCTACAACTCGGAAGTTGCAGATGACACTACTCCTCAGCCATTCATATCCTCGCCGCGCACCAAAACTTGATATTAGAGGAATTTTTATAGAGGTTATCTTCCTCGCGATCCGGGCGATGAAGCCAAGATCCTCGTCCCGTTCCAAGCCACAAAACATGACTGTGGTCTCTTTACGGATTACGATTTCGACGGTTGCAGACAGAAGAATCATTCTCCCGCTGCTTGCTCGCTGGCAGGGTAAGTGCACAGCAAGCACCGCCACTCTTCGCCCACTCGACCTGCCCTCTGTAAGCAGAGAGGGGAGTGGGCGACCGACGATGGAGCATGAAGCTCCCCCGCCACGCAGAAATTCGCCACGGTCAATACCCTCTCCGAAACATGGAGAGACTATTGGCCGTGCCCAGGATGCACCGGCCCGACGACTGCTCTTTCCCCCGAACGTATTCGCAGGGAACCAGCAGCAATCAGACACACTAGGAGGTTTTCTGCACGCACCGCACTTGGATTGATCATCTTTGATTAATTTGTACTGTGTTTTTTTAGGCAGCCACCACAAGTTCCCAATTTCCTCCCACAAAGAAGGTAGTTTTGTTTGCCCTCTCTCTATCGTCTGTACTATTTTGTACGGCATTGTATGGTTGGTGCAAAAAATACTGAAAATAAGAACACAATATTATTAAAAAGCATCACCCATAAACGGTATATTAGTTAGTGCGTTTTCTGAAGTTTTTGACCATCCTAAAGTGTACACTACATCGATAATGAAGTAAATAACGGTCTTTTATATAAACTAATTGCGGAAAAAATATCTTAATGATGTATGAAGTACGACACGCACGAGCACAACCGTCATGAGTTTCTCACAACTGAACTGACAAAATCGGTTTCCACTGCAGTTTGCAGAGCGCGATAAGGACATCGCTATAAACATGCATAGTGCTGTCTCACCATAATGTCACCATATTCATTTTAATAAGCCAAGCGCAGGAATAGTTATGCACATAATGCGTTCAGAAAGCCTTTTTATCAACTCTTAACAAATGGATTCAAGATGTACAAAAATTCTGAAATGGGTTTTATTGTTTTGCTCAAGTATCCCCAAAATTGCGTTCAAGTAATGGCACTATTTCAGTCTACCTTAAGTCTACTGGTATACCGGTGAACCCATATAGAACTACTTTATAGACAATGGCACTACAGTGGTTCACCAAAAGTATTCTCTCTAGCCTCTGGCTTAATAATTGTTCACGTGTGAGTATTTATGTTGCTGGCGGCAATAATTAGCCATTTTAAAGGCTCACCGGGCTGCTATAGATCGACACCATTTTGTAAATATTTTATAACCAAAAAATATCATTATTCGGATCTATTCATAAAAGCAATAGACCTAATAATAATGATATAACTTAATTTAATACCACCCCACCAATATTAATATGTTAATTATGCAAAATTCGTTCAATGCTAGAAATACACAATTGTTTTGGTTATTTCACACTTATCTGTATATAACATTTTATATCAAAACCACAAAATATCGAAGGCGCGTGAAAATTTTCAATGAAACTTATATAGACATTTACAGTAAACTACATTGCGCAGTAATATTTGAAGGCAACAAAATAAAGGAAAATAACAAAATAGTCAAAAACTTAACCAGTATTATAAATTTAGTTTTGATGCAAACAAATATGGTGTCACTCACTCAGTTTTGGTCGTCTTCGTCCATATTATATTGCGAGAAAAAGTTGTTAAATTACAACGTCAATTCTATTATAACATTTGTACCGTGGTATTAGAGATGTTTTTGCAGTGATGTAGGGTTTATTTAAGTTCTAACTGTGAACACTTAAATAGCTCCAATAATTCTTTTACTACATTCTAATGCTCGTCTAATGCTTATGTAATGCAATTAACATCTTCATTATCAAATATATTGCTAGTATAATGCTTCTGTAATGCGATTGGCAACTTCATTGACCGTAATAATGCTTCTTTAATGCGATTGATACATTCTTTGACCACAATAATGCTAATATGATGCGCCTGTAATGCAATTAAATAACTATTGTGAACCTATTTAAGATCTCAAGCCGTATAATTTGTGCCCAAATAAGCATTACAGCAGCCATATAAACGTTTGTAATGCTACTATAGAACTAACTCAAAATGCGAAAACGATACATAAATGCTGTAAGTCGGCCGTTATACTGCTTTGATGTGTTACTTGGGCTGCGATCGTTAGTGTCAAACACTACAAGCTTGCGCCAGTTCTCTTTAGCCAAGGAGAGTGGGGTGAGGCCCTTGTCCACCGCGACCACATCTCGATGCATCCCCACGTCGGCTTCTAGGAAATATTCCCTGAGACTGCATACCTCGCGATTGTGGAGGGTCTTAGCGTTTAAAAAGCCTCGACCTCCACACTTTCGCGGGATATACAGTCTCATTACCGACGACCGTGGGTGATGCATTCGATATGCAGTCAGCAGCGTACGGACCCTCCTATCCAGGGCGTCGAGTTCAGTCTGAGTCCATTTGAGTATGCCGAAAGAGTACATCAAAACGGGCATGACCCAACCGTTGAAGGCGCGCACCTTGTTTCCGCCTGATAGAAGACTATTAAATACTTTCTTCAGGCGGCCAAAAAAGCGCTCCTTCAACGATTGCTTCATGTCAGTAACATTGATGCCCAACGCTTCCGACATACCCAAATACTTGTAGGTTTCGGATGCGGAGAGGGTTCTAAGGTTTATGGAATCCGAGAGTTGGGTTCCCACGGATTCCACAATCTTCCCTCGCTTTACATGCATGAACGCACATTTATCCACTCCAAATTCCATCCTGATGGCGCTACTGAAACTTTCAGTTATTTTCAGTAGCTCCATCAGTTGCAAATTATTGGAGGCAAAGAGTTTTAGGTCATCCATGTAGAGGAGGTGAGATATAACCTGACCACCTCTCCTCATACGATAGCCTAGACCTGAATCTTCCAGCAGTGTGCTTAGAGGATTCAAGGCTAAGCAGAACCAAAACGGACTCAAACTATCGCCCTGAAATATGCCCGCTCGATCCTTATCGGTTCACTATTCCTCTGGATATTTCGACATCCTGGATAGCGAAGGACCGTCCTCGATTGCCCCATACACGACATCAGGAAGGTGCGCAGAGTTGCATCTACTTTATACAACTCCAGCACCCTCATGAGCCATGTATGTGGCACCGAGTCATAGGCCTTCTTATAATCTATCCAACATGTCGACAGATCCTTTCGGGAACGACGAACCTGTTGGCTAATGGTCATATCAATGAGGAGTAACTCCTTAGTACCGCGGGATCCGTTCCTACATTCATTTTGAGAGGCAGACATGATGGAGTTGGTGTCTATATGTTTGTTAATTTTAGCTCTCAAAATAGATGTAAGAAGTTTATAGACCGTCGGTAAACACGTGATCGGCCTATAATGTAGCGATCCAGACTCCAAAGCAGTCTGGTACTGAGCTGCCAAGCGAGTGTGCGACCTTAAAAACCATTTGAGCCAGAAGTTATGCAGTCCGTCCGGCCCTGGGGACTTCCAGTTAGGTAACGGACGGACTGCACGAGCTACATCTTGGGGGCAGATGGTAATAGCCCCCATTTCTGGTATTGGATCGCAGGCTCGCTTGACTTTTCGAGCCCAATCACCTTCGGTGTGACTGACAGGCACCGACCAGATACTGCGCCAGAAAGAACACATGACATCATCATCCGGTAGGCGCGTGTCAGTCACATCTTGGTCCGGTTGCTCCCAACCCCTATAAACCCACCTTTCATCGCTCTGGAAGGTACGATTCTGAGTGTATCGCTCTACTCGCCGCTTATACCTACGAATACGGTTCGCCCATGCATACACTTTCTGCTTCAGGAAGTCGATGCGCTCTGTGACACGGGTCATATAGTCCTGAGGGCCGATATCAGTCCCTGAGAACGCTCGCCTCACAAAGCGCATCACTCTAGGGCGAGTATTGCCCTCCCTGAAGCAGATTAATTTGCCAATGAGCGCTCTGGCCCCACCAATACGGCTTTCAATTCTGCACTGCCAAGCTGGTACGGTTGGATTCGGTCGTGTAGTTCTAGAGTCTTTAGCAAATTTCACGTGAGCTACACGACATACCGCTACAGCCGCGCAGTACAGAATCGAATGAGTATCAGTGAGGTCTTCGCAGTCATCAAAATAATTTGACAACTGCGAATCCAGAGCTGCCACCAGCGCCCTGTTTTTCTTATGCATGGGCAAACGAGGTAAGCGTGGTCTTAGTTCGGGCGACATGAGCCGATATTCTCGAATCGCATCTTCCAAAGCACTCCTCAATTCCACATTGCACCGGGTACTTACATTTGTAGCCCTGTCATCACTCCCCTCGTCAGCTTGATTCGTGCTTAATTGAGGTGAAAGTACAACAGTCTGCGACGGGGGGACGATGACATGGCTATGCTGCATTTCACTTCGTAGGCGATCAAGTACAGTGTCATCCAACATGTGATTACGCTGGATAACCCGTACCTGATCCGACAGTCGTTGTGCCGAAACGTTGACAGCTGACTCAAGCACCTGAAAAAGAGAGAGCATCCGAACACGGTACGCAGTCAGATTGTTTCCCCCCTCTGTAGCCCCATAGTATGAGCGCATGACGTTCTCATTGACAGATTGTGTCCATCTCATACGCTTCACACTTCCGCCGGGAGCTGGGACCCTATCAGAGGCCGGTGGGCCTCGAGATCCCAAGCCGTCCGGCGGCCGGCGTCCTCCTCGTCGACGAACAGGTGGTGGCGTCGTGGGCGGAGAGAAATACTCGTCGCTCGAGCTCGACGCAACTGCCGCGGTCGGTGTAGTCACAGCACACACGGTGGGGCTGGGTACCGGCGGCGGCGAGGCGGAGCTGAGCGAAGAGTCCGGAGGTGGTAGGCGTGCTCTAACTGCAGCTGATCTCGTCAACATTTCATTTGTATACGTATTTGTTCTGTTTTATCGGAGGTGACATCTGTCATGTCACCTCCTATCCGGAAATTTTTGGTGAAAATCTAGAAGATTATGCTTCATTTTGTAATTTTTCAAATATATCGTTATTATTTGGATTTAGTTTTGTCGATTTCACAATAACAAGAAAAAAAAAATTATTATTATGTTTATTTATTTTTTTACATATTAAATATATTTTTAAATATTTCTTGAAAAAAGGTATAAAAAAAAACATTTAAAAATATAAAAAATAGTGGTCCGCCGGTGTCGGGAGCAGAGTCCAAGCTACCGGTGGTTAGGACTCCAGAGACAGGAACCTCCTCACAATGCGGGCCGTATCGAGGAGTACTGCCTTCTGAATCAGGCCCTTGATCCAGCCGCCTAACGAGAGCCTCGAGAGATGATGGTTGAGGCTTTCAGCCATCAGGCCATTGGCCGTAACGACAATCGGCACAATGACAGCCGAGTCAACATTCCACATGTCAACAACCTCGTGTGCTAAGTCGAGATATTTTATTTGCTTCTCTTTCTCAGCTTTCACGAGGTTTTCGTCATGTGGAATGGTAACATCGACTATCATTGCGCGGCGCGCTAATCGATCTATCACCACTATATCAGGCTTATTGGCGACAATAGTCCTGTCAGTAATGATAGACCGATCCCAGTACAACGTGACATGGTCATTTTCGAGAACTGGGTCGGGCGCATACTTGTAATACGGTACCTCAGAGTTCACAAGTTTATATTTCAAAGTAAGTTGCTGGTGAATAATCCTAGCCACTTGGTTATGTCTGTGCAAGTACTCGCCGTTAGCCAGACGAGAACAACCAGAGATAATATGTCTGATAGACTCACCCGGACGGTGGCATGCCCGACACACGTCAACCGTCCCGTCCTTCATAATATGTCTCCGGTAGTTATTCGTCAAGATAACTTCGTCCATAATTGCACAGACGAAACCTTCAGTTTCCCCGAAAAGGTCCCCAAAACGTAGCCAGGATACGGACGCTAAAAAATCTACATCGGGCTCATGAAGAGCCCGATAGAAGCGCCCGTGTAGCTCCTTGTTTTGCCATATCTCCTTGCGGTCATCCGTTGTAAGTATTACAGGTTTGCACCAGTTCTCTTTAGCCATGGAAAGTGGTGTGAGCCCCTTGTCTTGAGTATATATATATATATATATATATACTCAAGACAAGGGGCTTGAGTATATATATATATATATATATACTCCTTATTATTATTATTATTATTACCGTTTTCTGTTTTCTCGTTTAATATTTTCAGTAAAGCCTTTTTAAAATCGTGTAGGTATGTTGTTTATTTCTTTAATTCGTCTAAGGATCTTATTATAGATCCTAGGTGCCATTCCTAAAAAAACTTTTTGTATAAAGAGCAGTGCTATGTGGCTTAGCGCATATCTCCCTGTTGCGTCGTTTAAATCTCAATGTTTCAAATAGATGGAAGTTGGATTTGACAAATACTGCTGTCTCAAAAATGTACATACAGGGCAATGTTAAGTAAGAGTGTATTTTTTTTTAAATATGGAATACAGCTTTCAGTTGGTTTAAGTTTAAACACAGCACGCACACATTTTTTTGGGCCTTAAACTCAATTTCTTTGTCAGTTGAATTTCCCCAATATATTATTCCAAAACGTTATGTACTCGTATAAATGTGACATAGGCCTTGTAAGAAATTAGAACAACGGACTCATTTACTATTTTTTCTAGATTGTAAAGGGCATTATGAGTACTGGTTTAGTTTTTTACAATCAGTTTCTACATGACATTTCCAGTTTAAATGAATATCCAGTGAAGTCCCAGAAATCTAGCACTGCTTGTTTCAGCTATTGTTTTATCTGTATAAGCTATGTTTCAGTTAAGTTTTTTTGTTCTTTGATAAAATGTCATGAGCTTTGTCTTATCTATGTTTATCATTTTAAATTACTTACGAATTAAGTATTTATCCCCGAAACGCGGGAATGAGCCTGTCCCACGTGGGATATTTAATTTTGGGTTCAAAATCGGAACATCTGGCCACGCTGCTTGGTGACCCAAACACTACACAAAGATAATAATTTAATTTGTTCTGCTAGGCAAGATTGCAATTCATAAGTTCATAACATAAATTAACAAATCTGAATTTAGGTGGTAGGTTTTATAAAGACATGATCATTGTGGACCCCGTCGGGCACTTCTTTTATGAAACATGTAGTTTAAAATTTGTCATTTAGATATTTTTTGATATTATAGCACATAATTTAATAATATAAATTGTTTTATCTGCTCATATCGTACAATTATAATTATAAAGTTTAAAACGAGTTTATAGTAACAGACTTTATACCTAAACACAATCCGAAGTTTAAAAATAGAATCATATTATAGCACTTTTTCAACACACATGAAAAGATAACGTACCGTTCTTGGGAAAACAAATTAGTGTAACCTAACCTCAAAAGTAAGTCCCGCTTCGCGGGCCTCAAGGGTTAAAAAAAAATAACCTCAAAGGGGATAGTTGGGTCTGACTTCGCTCGCTCCACTCGCTCACTAGACCCCGCCATCCCCTTCGAACCTAACCTGTCCGAGTCGCGGTGCCCCAAGTCCCGAGCTCGCTTCAATCGCCCTTGCACACTTTTTTTTTTTGGGTGGGAAGTCATTAAATAACTTCTCCCGCTCTGGGCGGAGCGGGAGGGTGTGTCAGACTCTTACTAACTACTTTTGCAGATCGAGATTCTTCACCAGTACGTGTGTATTCCGATGAGGAATTGACACAATGTCTGCAAGATTTAATTAATGATAAAACCGTGTTCAGTGACAAGAATGAGCCTGTAAATACTTCTATACCTGAAATAATTCCTGAAGAAACAATTCTTGAGAGGAGAAGGCCTGAAGAGACTGTGGTTTCCGTAACGGAAGAAACACAGGCAATTGACATTGACAATTCAAGACCAATACCGTCACCAGTTCCTGTTCACGAAGATCCATGTGGAAATGAATTTTGTGCCATATGCTTGGAAACGTATGCCATTAGGCTCGATGAAGTCTATTTATATCTTCCAACACCTTCAACTGTAACAGGCACTTCCACTAACGTAACACCGACTACACAAAAAGGTTCTAAAAATAAAACGTACAAAACAGATATAGGAAAGAAGTGACTTATACACAAAGAGCGTTGGTGTGTAGTTCAAAGAAAGAAATTGAAAAATGAAGGAAAATCCTATACAAATAAAAAAGGGAAACAAATTGAAGAAAAGGTATTAGGCCAGCCGTGTGGAAAGAAATGTCGCTACAAGTTTACTGAAAACTATGATGTAAAGCAAAGAGAGGTAATCTTTTCAAAATTTTGGAAACTGGGCGATCGTAATAGGCAGTGGGAGTTTGTTATAAAGTACACAAAAAAGATTAACAAAGGGCGTAAAACTTCTGAAATAATAAAACACAAACGTGAATATACCTATGTTTATTATCTCCCAACTGCAGAAAAGGAAACAAAAAGAGTATGTAAGCAGATGTTATTAAATACAATATCTTCTGGTGAGCGAATAATAACAACGGCTTGGAAGAAATATGACGGCATAGCGATTGTAGAAAAGGACAAGAGAGGAAAGTATGACAATAAACCTAAAGTGATTGATGAAGTAATGGCACAAAGTGTAAAAGACCATGTAAATTGTTTAGATCGAGTGGATTTGCACTATGCACGCAAAGATTCTAAAAAACTGTACTTGAATAACATAAAAAGTACCTCGCAGATGCACAAACTATATGTAATAATGTCCACTATATGTCCACTGTATGTAAACTATATGTCCTAATATATACAATAATCAAGCCAACAAACGTCAATACCGTGACATTGTAAATGCTAATTTTAACTTAGCGTTTCACAAGCCCAAAAAAGACTTGTGTGAAGTTTGCCATATCTTTGAGAACAACCAGTTTCCCACAGAAGAATAAAAACAGATTCTTGGAACATCAAGCGCAAAAAAAGAAAGCTCGATCACTTAAGCTGATAAAACAGAAGCATGTGAAAATCCTGAAATCGTTGTGGCTACGTTTGACTTTCAAAAAGTTTTGCAGACTCTGCACGGTGAGGAAAGCATCTTTTATTACAAAAGGAAACTGAATACTTTCAACTTTACACTGTTTGAGCTTGGAAACAAAACTGCGCCTTGTTACATGTGGCATGAGTGTATTGCCAAAAGAGGGGCCAATGAAGTATCAAGTTGTTTGTACGATTTCATTAAAGTGAATGCCGAAAAAGGGGTGCATGAATTTCGATTTTGGTCGGACAATTGCGCTGGCCAAAATCGGAACCGCATTGTCTTTGCTTTATATTTGCTTGCTGCTAAGGAGTTTGGAGTAACTATAACGCATAGATTTATGGAGAAAGGGCACACCCAAAATGAAGGGGACAGTGTTCACGCACTTGTAGAAAGAGAGAGTGAGCGGAGAATGATTTACGTTCCTGACGAATGGTTCTGCTTGGTGCGGTGGGCGAAAACAGAAGGTATGCCGTACAATGTAAGAGAAATGACCTCACGAGACTTCTACAATTTCAAAGATTTATTGGCGAACAGAAACTGGGTAAAAGATGTAAGAAACAAGAAAATGAGATGGACGCAAATAAGGAAGGTTATAGTTAAGGGAAACGTTTTCGATCGGATAGAATATAAATACGATTTCGATGACGAGCCGAAGACTTTATTGGTTCCCAGATCCACCAAAATAAATACCCAACGCCAGAATGATTTTAAAATATCCCAAGCTGATATGATGGCCCCGTTCTGATTCCATATGGAAAAAGCAAAGATCTTAATGATATGTGCAGATCTGGTGTCATCCCAGATAAATATCATGGTTTTTATAGAGACTTTCCACACGTTTCTAATGGAGTAGTCGAAGAAAGTGACTCTGAATGAACGGCTGTGATTTTTTTTTAAGTTTTTTAAGTTTTTTGTATAGGTACCTACTATAAGTTGTGATTTGGAGTTCCTAAATTATTATACTTACTATTCTTTTTAAATATTATGATTAGGTAAGGCTTTAAAGTACAAAACTAAGACTGTATAGTGGTTGTAGGAATTAATTATATTTAGCCACAAAAAAAGTTCCTAAAGGTACCTAGACATAATATTTGTAAACTTTTTGTTTCTTTTGATAATTTTAAGCTTTAACCTGTTAAAAAACTTTGTGATACTTAATTCTGTAGGTGTTTTGACTGCTATAAATTGTTTATTGTGTGTTGATTGCTCATAGTTTTTTGCAAATTTTATTTCTGGTTTAACATTGATACTCATAATACTTATTTTGTTACATACTTTACTAAAATACATACTTTTATAGCATAAAGAGGAAGAAAGAAAATTATCGTTTAGACTTTTTTTAACGTGTGTTGAATTATTATTATTACTCTTGTATTTAATTATAAATAATAATGTGATTTCAAAGTGTGCATTTCTATTTTCATTTGTGTTGTTGGTAAATAAATGCATGGAAAAGTTGATTAAATATTTTTTTTTATAATTTACAGCAAACCTAACACATACGACAAATTTATTTCTAAATCTCCATTTGAAAATGTTGAATATACCACTACCTACATAAAGTACTGTTAAATATCCGAACAAAACTGTCGTTTGTGTCACAATCGACAAATCACTTTGCAAATTGTCCATGTTAAAATGTCGGTAGTACCTTATTTCCTTAACCATAAATAATTTCTTCGTTTTGTTTATGTCAGTACTTAGTAAACAATACATAAAATAATCAGTGCAAATTTGAACATCCTCAGTTTTGTAATATTTTTTTTATCGCCAAAACTAACTTTGAATTGCTCTACTGGCAGGGCTATTGCGTATCTCTGTTGACAGTTCATAATGATGATCACTTGGCAAAGTGTTTAACGATTAACTGTCAAACAGTTAATTTCGTACTGGCTAACTTCAGTGACTAACTAGGATGACGTCATAGGCACCCAGTACCGCTGATAGCCACCGTAACACATTTTGACAGATGTTTTTGTATCGATACTGCTAAGATTGCGATTGTGTAAGCCTAGTGGACATCAAATTGATGATCATTTAGTTTGTGGTGGCTTTCGTGAAAGACACTACTCAAAGGTAGTGTTTTATAAATTATAGTGATTAACACCGAAGCCGATAGTAAGTTAAGCGTGTAAATATTACTTCTTATGTTGTTTTATTGTGATTCTTGGTCGTGGCAGAACTATGGCACGGCCAAGTGCGTGTCACGCACACTGAAGGGTTCCGTAGTTGGGAATGTTGGGATGAATTTATCCGAATAGCAAACTTGTAGTTGAGAAACATGTTCTCCCATACATCGCTATACGTCACGGTTCATTCTCCAACTGCACATTTAAGTTGGTCGACTATTACTCGTTAACTTATAAAGCCTACTTAGCTGTGATAGTTTTCTTTTTAATTTCATTTTATGTACCTACGACTGCCACGATTTTTTTCACATCTCCATAAACAACCATTTAGCCGGCAGGGGGACACTTGACTCTTACAAAAATTTGCACTTTAAAGCTTAATATTTCGCAAACGGATCCCTGAATAAAAAGTGGTATTCACAGACCCGTAATAGTTTTGAACGGCCTATCCAACGATTCCCACCTTGGGATAGATGAGAAAAAAAATACATCCCACATTTGATGCAAGAGAGGTACTTAACCTAAAAACATTTTTTTTTATATTATTTTACCACTTTTACGGCTTAATCATCATAATCAGCCTATAATGTTCCCACTGCTGGGACACAGGCCTCCTCTCTGTGAGAGGGACTGGGCTGGGTATTAATTAACCTGTGCCAAATTACAGATTTTTAGTACTAAGCATCTCTGAGCTACAGCGGGGACAAACTGACACAGGACGGACACCGGACATGGCGAAACTATAAAGGTTCCTTGTTTACTACGGAACCCTAAAAATATAATCAAAATAAGAAGTAATAATAATATTTAGAGTAGGTATACGCGAGTAATTATGTAACTACAACATATTCCCGAAATATGTACCTACATAGTTATGTAGGTACATACATCATACTAGAGTCGTAACGATGTACATAGCTAAATACAGCATCCAAAATGATCTTCTAATACTTTAACAACTTGTACATTATTTATCGTGGTTTTGTTTACCTATTTCGTGGTTTTATTTACCTACCTTTCCTTTGAGGATTTATTTTCACTAAGTTACACTTTATTAGCACAAGTAAAAACATACTATTTAATTTCGCTAGGCTGTCGAGTTAAAACTGCAAAAGATTGAATTTACCGCCAGTTTCACGTTTCAAGTATATATAAACCGCTTAATACAAAACGTTCCCTAAAATAAAGTATTCTAGCGCTCAAAAGGCGCTACTCAACTTAGCCGCATAATAGTCGATAAAAATAGAGGCGTCAAGTGTTGGGACGATGAGCACCGATCCCGGTCTGTTGGTCACCGTAACGTGATGTCCACTTACTGTGATACGTAATACCAATGTTATGAAATTCTCAGTTGTCATCAAAGTTCGGTGTACAACTGAAGCTAGTTAGTCACTGGCAATGAAAAAGATAGCCAATAGCCCTGCAGTAGTCTTTCTGCAGAACTGACGTTGTTAATAGGGACCATCGATACATCATACTAGAGTCCTAACGATGTACATAGCTATATACAGCATCCAAAATGATCTTCTAATACTTTAACAACTTGTACATTATATACCGTGGTTTTGATTACCTATTTCGTGGTTTTATTTACCTACCTTTCCTTTGAGGATTTATTTTCACTAAGTTACACTTTATTAGCACAAGTAAAAACACACTATTTAATTTCGCTAGACTGTCGAGTTAAAACTGCAAAAGATTGAATTTACCGCCAGTTTCACGTTTCAAGTATATATAAACCGTTTAATACAAAATGTTCCCTAAAATAAAGTATTGTAACGCTCAAAAGGCGCTACTCAACTTAGCCGCATAATAGTCGATAAAAAATAGAGGCGTCAAGTGTTGGGACGATGAGCACCGTTCCCGGTCTGTTGGTCACCGTAACGTGATGTCCACTTACTGTGATACGTAATACCAATGTTATGAAATTCTCAGTTGTCATCAAAGTTCGGTGTACAACTGAAGCTAGTTAGTCACTGACAATGAAAAAGATAGCCCTGCTGATCATCAATTTATAAAAAAAAAAAACTAAATTAGTCCCATTCCCGCGAAAGAGTAAAAACAACTTCAACATTCAACATGATGGTACAGTGATTGAACAAGTCAGCTGCGTAAAATTTTTAGGACTATGGATAGATAATGATATGAGATGCAAATACACATTGAGACAGTATGTAGTAAACTGAACCAGTACTTATATGTTCTATACAAATTATCTAAAGTTGTCGATCAATCAGCTCTAATCTCAGCGATAATCATGCCTACGTGTCATCGATTCTAAAATACGCTATTACCTTATAATTTGGCGCAACGCCACAAATAAAGAATCTGTTTGAAGCGCAAAAAAGATGCGTTCGTGCAATTGCTGGTATCTTTGTTCCTGAATCTTGCGATCCATATTCCTCTACATCAGCTTATATCTATGAAGTTACAGTATTTGTTAAAATAAATAAAAACTATACAATCAAAAAGATATACAGTTAAAATTTCTAGAATACCACATAGAACTGCTATTCTTGGCAAAAGTTTTTTTGGAATGGCATCTCCTTCTGGGGAAGTCGGGATAAATTCATCCCAACTACGGAACCCTTCATCGTGCGTGGTCCGACATGCACTCGGCCGGTTTGATCTCAAAGTTTGCCTTTCGGGTTCCTCTGCTGATCCTCTATGCTGTCCTCTCATATTGAGATCTAGCTTCTGTTTTGTTGGTTGAACTTAGAGCTGCTCAATAGTTCTTCATTTTTTCTTTAGTTCTTCATTTTGCGCCGACAGAGAGGTCATGGAGGTTTCTTTTAATTTCCGTTAGAGTCGGGTATGTATCTTCTTAAGCTCTTCTGATTAAAGCTGGCGGCTTTCTCGCGCAACGCATCAGCATTGCAATTCAGCGAGGAAATGCCGCCAGCATCCTCGGTACAATGCTTCGAGGGGCTTTTTAAGGTTTAACTTAGTTTTAATTTAATTTAGTTAATGTTAATAATCATCTTCTTAATGTGGTGACGTTAAAGATGATACCTACTTTGACTTCATCTTTGAAAGCGCGGAAGTCAGAGTCGTAGTAATTTCCTCTTGGCCTTTTAATACATGTTAATTACGTTGATGTACGAAACTAGGAGAGGCGTTTCGTTCAGATTGATGGGAGAATAAAGAATTTCCGATCAACCTGAATCTATGGAAGAATTTTGAAGTACCAGGAGATAAAAAACAGTGCAGATATACTTGAGCTAGCAGTTGTATGTTGTATTGTTGGCTGGCTCGCGGCTATATGCATGACAGCAAACCGTAATCACAAAGGCACTAATTAAAACAAAGGCCTGTGTAATCAAATAAAGACTCAGTAAATTGAACTTTGAACTCGACCATACAATGAACACATACGATACTAGACAGTGGAATACACGTAACAAACATGAAATTGTGATACCAAAATAATTGAGATTAACTAAAACAAGCACGTAGTTTCGTATAAACAGTATCCGCTTTTATAACAAGTTGCCAAAGTCGGTTACATAACTTAGCGATGGAAAGTTCTAAACCCACATCAAAAAGACAAGGAAGTGTGGCAATAATTTCTTCTGCACATGTGGTTTTCCTGGTAGGTACCTCATAACTATGTAAATGTCTATTAGCTGCTCCCAAATTATGATGTTTATTTTTATTATTAGTTTTTTTCACGCTCTTCACATAATCTTTTCATTATTTGACATTATATACCTACAGTTCTAATTTCAACTATTAGTAGGTACTGCTTTTTTGGATAGGATATTAATTCAGATTTGTTACAGTTAGTTGTAATGGCAGTTATGTCATTTGGTTTAAATATGTTTTTATTTTTACTATTTCAATTATCTTTTATACAGATCCTTTTATATTATAACAAAAAGTTAAACAGAAATAATTAAATTATATGTATAAAAAGGAATAAATGGTGAAAGTCATCCCATTTTGATCTCATCATTCAAAAAATCATTCAATGTGCATTTATCGAGCAGAAGTTTTCTGAGTTGTTTCATAAATATTTTATCATTCTGTTCCATTATTATGTCGTTAGGTATTTTATTATATATTTTAATTGATGTTACACAGGACTTGTGCTGTGTAATTGTAGCCCAGATTGTGGAATACCACAATCTAGGCTACAATTACACAGCTCGTAAGAACGAGCGTGTTTTCAAATCGTGAACGTGGTGCACATCGTCGAGGTTGGTCTGTAATTTTAAGGTAGAAGTTTGGATATTGTCTAACAAAGGAGAAGGGAAAGCCTCCATAGGTTTCTGGGCCCAGGTGTTAACTCAACCAAACTAGCCTTATTAGTAAGAGGATATAATAACAAGGCCTCACTGAAAATTTGGTGAAATTTGGCTATTCAGGACTCAAGTTATATGAAGTATAGTAAAAGTGAGGTTACATTAATAACATTGTAGTTTTTTGGTGTTATTTGCGAAATATTTTTGAACGGCTTCGCTTGTGTAATGGGTTTTTGCATGGAGTTCAAGAAGAGAGTCTCCAAGTGTGACTTGTCGAAGATCTGACACGTTTGGCACGCCCTGGACAGTCGCTACAGTCGAAGACAAGTCCAATATCCTGAACTTAGAAGCAGTAGGTACCTTTTAAGACAGGAAGAAGATAAAGTAAAATAATACACCAATATATGTATAAAATATTCATTATTCATCTTCAATAATTATGAGAATGTCATCTAAGTTTTGTTCTTTTCATTACATGTAATGTGCATAATATGTTGGGCAAGATAACAAGAAGGCACATCAGCCTACAGTCCTTCTTCCTACAATACAATTACAATAACAGCCTAACATGGAATTAATCACGAGCAAACTCATTGCGAAGAAGGTGGTTGCGGCAGCCGACACACACACTGGAATGGCCAACTTGGGTTGGTGCTTTAATCGGACGTCTCCCAAGAACCACATCTTGGGCCACATTCCAACATGCTGGGCATACATAGTTCTCACTGGTTACCTGAAATACGTTAACTATTTAAATCATGTTCAACCATAAACAAGCTTTATTACATGTACCTAATCCTAATGCATGTTCAACCAAATCGCTACGTCCCGGCCAAGACCGAAATGGTCCCAATAACTGTCAACACCTCAAAGCACCAAAGTCTGGGACCGAATCGGTCCCATCGGGACTTGATGGTTACCTACACCTTTTTTATGAGTGAAATGGTCAAACAGCACATTCCATAGATTCGTATGGCTAATTAATCAACTAATTAGGTATTAAGTAAGTATTGTTTTAATATATGCTATCCAACAAAGAGACAGCGGACATACATGTCACCGGAGACCGTAAACAGTAGGTACATAAGTCTGGTTTTGTTCGCTTGATTGGCCAATAGCTCGACTTTTATAGGTACTTACAAGCTGGTTTGGTTATGTAATTGACTTGAATGGGTCCTGGCGGCTGAGAGTATGTCATGCTCACTCAGATGTCTCGCTGATGGTGGCCGTTCTTCTCCATAGGTACCTACTACGCTTTGGAATGGGCAACTAGCTTCATATTTCTAACTGACCGACTCCTTGACAATTCAAAAGTGCCTGTAAATGGTTTAATTGAAATAAATGCTTTGAGTTTGAGTTTGACTTTCTGAGATGCACGCCACTGACGAATAACTGATAAATCGCCTCAACATCCAAGACTCTTCTGCCAATAGAGTTACTGCGACCAGTCGCAATGGTACAATTCACACAGCGATCCATGTCGTCAATATCCGATCGATAGGCGTAATCAGTTGTCCAAAATAGAGAGCCAGGTAATTCAAAGTAGCAAGATCCGTCGAATAGTCCTTTATAACATGCAAAGCCGAGGTCGTGGAGTTATACAATAAAACATGGAAAATACGTAAGCACTCAGAATGAAAGAAAACAAACGCTTGCCGGTTATTTCTGTCTGTCATCTGTCAGTCAGTGACCAGTGTTGCCAACTGAAGAAAAATTAAAGGAACTCGATTCGCTATGAATCGATTCCACAAAAAGATTGATAAGCACTTGTCACTCGATTTTCATACATATTCTGAGATTTTACCGATTATTGATATCGATTATTAAGAATTCAGGCATTTATTTAATCGATTATTTAGTTTCATAACTTAATTTAACTTTTCTCGCTTCCTAGATAGAAACATGGTACTGTATTTTGTGATTTACTTTAATAAACATTTCAACTAGTTAACTGCTGGGCCCAGGATTGCCCATCTCCTTTACAGATTTCTAGAATATACATTGATATCAAAGTTAGAATGTCTAGTTTCCTAAAATGCGGTCTACAACTTAGGTCATTGTCAATATAAACCATTATAATAATACATTTAGAATGGAGAACATCCGGCAAGAAGCGGTTACTATTTAAAAATAATTTTATTGGCTTTTATTGTTCGAAATATTTCCATCGCATCAGTAGGTTTAAGGAATATTGTATGTTCATTATAAGTATCGATAGTTTTCTTTATCTCGTCAGTATTATATTTAAAATTCTTGCTATTTGTCAATTGTATATAAAACTCATTGAATTTGTCACTTATCTCTTTAGGGTCTTCATATGTCCGATTATTGTTGATTATTCTGTCAATTTGTGTTATTGTACTAATGTCACCAATGTTTTCATTAATTACTGCCCATGTGGCTTTACATTTATTTTTATTTTAATCAATATATTTCTTACTTTTATATGCATTTTTTGAGAACGTAGCTGTATGATTTATATTGTTTATTTGACTTTATTCTGTTTCTTTTATTGTGTTGCTGGTTAAGATAGAGATACCGTTTTCCTATACAATATCTTCTTATGCCCTTCGTCAACTATTTATGGTTCCCTGTTTTTGTTGACCTCTTTATTGTGATTATTGGGAAACACAGATTGAAAAATAATTTAAATAGAACATGAAATTCGGTAAATGCTTCTTGCAAGTTATTTTTTTCGTATACTTCTGCGAATGTAAGAGATGACATACAACTATAGAATTTGTCCAAGTTTTCTCTACTATAATCTCTAACATTCTCATACCAGCTACATATTTCGGATGATTTTGTGGTTTTCAGCAATAGCGTTTATCCGGTTTCGTGGTCCGACAAAGCAAGGTGATGCACCTCCGCTTTAACTTGCTTGATGTTGCTTGCTAACTGATCTAGACATGACAATTTTCTCGTTGGGGTTTTGATATGCAATTCGATTTTAAATTTTTTTAACATACTCTTCAACTCTTCGGTACTCTTGTTTGGCTTTAAGATGTCCAAGTTCCAGTCACCACAAAGAATAATTTTTCTATGTTTCCTCGTAAGTCTTATTAGTAGTTTTCCAAGAAATATTTGTGGGTTGCTATTAGGAGTTCTATATAAGCAAATAATCACAATTTTATTTATTTCTACGCCACAACATTCAAAATTAAATTTACATGTCAAATCATCAATATTAGTCAAAGTTTTATATTTTATATTATCATTATGCATGGAGTATGAGTCCTCGTTTAGAGTTACGTGAATATGTTGCAACCAATTTGTAACCTGAAATTTTCAAAAGCATTTCCGTACCCTTTTTCATGAAAGTTTCAGTCAAACACACCACATTTATTCTTGTATCATTTTTCGACAGCTCGTGAATTGCAAATGTTAATTCCTCAGTTTTGCTTATGGCACCGGCAATATTCTGGTGAAATATTCTAAAATTGAATTCCGGATTAGAGACGAAAACACTTATTCGCTTGAGAAGGCAGCAGTGTATCAGATTGTGTACATAAGCGCGGTGTAGATTTTTTTAAATAATAAGGTATGGTACCCTTCTTGTGAGTTCCTGTGGTTATTACCTCCAGATTGTTCAAAGAGTCATTAAAATTATTATTATTAATAACCCCTGGATGTATATTTTTAAATGACTTAAAGTAGAATGGAATTGTGCCCTTCCTAGGAATAGTTGTGGTTTCTAATTTAGCCTTGTTACATAATAACATAAGATTTTTACAACACAAAAATGTTTTGTCATAATAATTTGAGTCAATCTTGAAGTTAATTGATTTACATACATCCAATAAATAGTAGTATTTATTGTATGGGTAATTACATTTTAGATTAATAAATGAGCAATTTTTAAAGTTGTCACATATAGTTTTTAAGTTGTTATTTAACATACTATGATTTAAATGTCTGTTCTGTAAAACACCAAATACTAAAACGTTAAGTTTCTGGAAGGATTTCAGGATGGTTACCAATTTTATTATTACTTTACTGGGGTTAGAATCATTTTCTCCTATGCATACAATTAGATAATTATCTCCAGAATCTTCCAGCTTATTAATAGGTTTAAGAATTTCTTCTGTGGTGGCATATGGTTTTGTAGTGGAAGAAATGTGGTAATTCTTGTACTTAGTGTCTTCTCTAGATTGTATGAGTAGTGAAGCAAGGTCTGTGAACTGTTGACCTCCAAATATAGTTAACTGGGATTTTGGTTCCTTTTCAGTGGTTTTAGACAGTTGTCGATTTAGCCCATTTTCTCCATGCTGATTTAGTAAAGCGCCATCTGTTGTGTCTTGATCGTACTTCCTCAAAAGATTATGTTGTTGTGGCAAATCGCTCGCGCTCGGTTTACCTGCAGCACCATCTGTTATGTTTTCTTCACACGTTTTTGCCTCAAGATCAATATTAAACTTGTCTCAAGTTTCTTTTTGTAAGTTATATTAAGTTTTTGTACCTTACAGTTCTTCTTTTTCGAAGTTGAGTATTTTTTTGAACTACTAGTTGATCCGCTACATAGGTTTTTTAATTGCGCTATGGTATTTACTTGTTCAACTGTTTGTGTTTTCAAAGTGCTATTTTCTATGATTAAGTTATCTATTTCGTTGTTCGCGGTCTTTAATTGCATTCTCAACTGCTCGATTTCTTCGTTTAGTCTTTCCAACTCCTCGCAATTTAAGCCAGTTGACATATGCGGTAGACTCGTAGAAAGATAATCAGAATTTGTGGAATCAAAAGAAGAATTAGGTGTGCTAATTAATGTTTTATGCCTTCGTAGAGTTATATTCTCAGAACCCATCTTATATGTGGCAAAAAAGAAAAAGAAAAAAAAAATTTTTTTGTTTCAAAAACACAAAAAGTTTCACTTGTGCTCGGATTCGAACTCGCCTTGGTGAGGTTCAATGTGCCTACTGTACACATAAAATTTGCGGCTATTTATACTGGTGACAGCTTGACAAATTTAGAGATCTTGTTCCACTTGTATGAATTTGAATTTAGCAAAGTCGTTACATTGACTCATCGGTAAAATATTTTTGCCGCATTTTTGCACTAACTGTCACAACACTTTTTTGTTTATCCACGATTTGTTCGGTGTTATGGATTTACTGGATTTACTTTCGATTACTTCACTTTAGCACTATTGTATTATCAGCTTTGTTTATAATTGTTAAAGTTTATTGGTCACCGGTTGTTATGAAACTTTATTTAGAGTTTTATGTAATTATTTGTAGGATTTATTACTGGATAACACTTTCACTAATTCTTTATAGCTTCAGGAACAATATTTATAACTTTTACGTTTTAAAATCAATGGTGTCGATTCCCTTGTTCACAAACTAAACTAAATTTAAGTTCAGTGCATCTTTTTCTTTCTATTTCATTAAGAAAAGGACAGAAGATAAATTTTAGTTTAGTCCTGTCAAATTAATCAGCGCTTGACGTAAATTGACGTAATTTTAGTAGGCGAGTTTTTAATCACGTCTTAACTTGTATGGAGTAGTGACAGGCGCTGATTAATTTGACAGGACTAAACTAACATTTATCTTATGTCCCTTTCTTAATGAAATAGAAAGAAAAAGCTGCACTGAACTTAAATTTAGTTTAGTTTGTGAACAAGGGAATCGGCACCATTGATTGATATTTTTATTTGGTAATTTATGCGGAGCCGATGCGCGCGCTGCCACCAGATGGCGTCATCATCACAGTGTTAATAGGTACCTATGGGAGGACATTGTAGGCTTGTCAACAAGTACCAGGTACTTAACAAAATAGAAAATGTTCTACAAATATTTAGTCTATTAAGCTTAAAACGTTCTCACATTCACTTGAATTTGAATTTTTAATATTAAGTATTTAAATCTGTGACATTATCATTATAAATATTTTTCTTTAATGAATTGAATTTTTAATGATGCCAATTATTGTTATGTTATGTTATGTATTTACTTAAAATTATTTAAATTTTTAATAGTATATTATTTGTAATGACTAAAATGTGTTATTATTTATTTAAATTGATTACTTTTCTAATGATAACTGAATATATCCTATTTTTACAGTATGACGTACATGCAATTAATTTATATTTACTTAATGATTTTAAAGCATGCTAGTTTTCATATTGTATTACATTGTTCTGCCCGACATGCCCGCCCATGTGAACTTTGTAATTATTATTAAGATCTTGTACACACATGAGATATGCAATAAATATTTGAATTGAATAGGAAACGACCAATTGAAGCCGTGCACCCAGCTTCAGACGTTTCATAGGTGCCCATGTTTTGTTTATGTGAAATGAAATATTTTAATTTTGATTTTGAATGACATGACTAGGGTACCTACTTGTTGAGAGTATAGCTGAAAGAAGTGTGCACTACCAGCAATGTTCAGACGCACCTGTGGCTAACCTGTGTGTTTTGTGCAGATGGCGGCGCGCGCGACGACCGGCACTCCTCGCTCTCCAGGTGAGTCTCCGTCACCCCGCAACGTCTCGCATCACTCCACACTGCCCCGCACGTTTTTCTCAACTGCCCATCATTCTACTATGTTGTCATTTGTAATTAATAATAAATGCTTTTATTTGTGTAAGTAGGTCCAACACTTTTACACAATCTTATTTTAAAAACTAGATGAGGTCGGCGTTTCCTACCTGACTACTCTGAGTAGAAGGGCACAAACTCAGAGGTCATATTCTCTTTTAAAGGTCAGACATAGGTAATTTTGGTCAGATCATGTGAAGACCATGTATATTGGTGTCTGAAATGGTCTTCTGAGGAAATAACCACACATGTTGAGTGGACCTGTCCAGTCAGTGCACGCATTGGTAAGTAATCGTGCAGCTCAACTCAGAACTTACGGAGCTTAACGATTCGACGAACAATAACACTTACAGCTAAGAATTTAGCTAAACAAATTGCTTCTGTTGAGCAAATGTAAAATAATTTAGCAAAAAATGTTGTGTCAAAAATTGACATTGATAATAATTTTAATTAGCAACCTCTAGCAATAATGTACAGATTATGACATGTATCAGAGAATTACAAAAAAAATCAAATAAAAGTTTAAAATCAGTCAATAGTATCAACCTGGTGCATCAAAATATTCAAGGATATAGAAACAAAGATTTAGAGGTAGAATTATTAATTAATTTTAACAGTATTGATATTCTTTGTATAACAGAACATTGGCTTAAAAACCACCAGTTCATGGTCAATTTTAATAATCACCAGGTTAGTAGTTCATTCAGTAGAGTAAATGCTATTGCATATTGTTAAAACCTTAGGTTAAAAACAAGAAACTTGAAAACAAGTGACAAACCTAAAATGAGTGATGAATGGAATCTTAGAAAAATTAATAAATAGTAGACTTCTTAAATTCTTAGATAAATAAAAAAATACTATCCAAAACACAATTTGGTTTTAGGCAGAATATATCCACCGAAGACGCAGTTACCGCCTTAAACTCGCTAGTTGCCAATCAACTCGATAGAAAAAAATAAATATTTAACCATCTTTCTGGATCTTAAAAAGGCATTTGACACCGTCTCTGTGCCAATTCTTGTGAACAAACTAGAAAACATTGGTGTAAGAGGAACTTTACTCAAGCTGCTTAAAGATTATCTCTCTAACAGGATGCAAAGGGTTAAGCTGGGGCAATACGTCAGTGATGATGCAGAAGTGTTATACGGCGTGCCTCAGGGTAGTGTTTTGGGACCCACAGTCTTTTTAAAATAACGACCTCTGTAATATGAAAATTAATAACGCCAAAGTCTTTTCTTATGCAGATGACACGGCTGTCGTTTTCTCGGGGAGTTCCTGGGATGACGTACAGCAAAGTGCGTCATGTGGTATGGCCCAAATCTCTATATGGCTAAATAATAATCTACTGACATTGAACACCTCAAAAACGAATTATATATGCTTTATAGTATATGTAATCGCACACAACCAGATAGGGACCTTCCAATTAAAGTTCACAAATGTGGTGACACTCAAAGCGAAATCTGTGACTACCATCAATAAGGTCACCCAAACTAAATATTTGGGTGTCATGATTGACCAGAGATTATCTTGGTATCCTCACCTTGAGCAGGTCTCAAATAGGATTCGTAAACTCAGCTGGATTTTTAAAACATGTTGTTCCAAAAAATGCTACTGATACCGGAGACCCATTTGGAATCTATTAAAGGATATTTATATTGCTTTAGTGCAGTCTGTTTTGGTGTACTGCATCCCTATTTGGGGAGGGGCAGCTAAATCCAAATTTATTACTGTGGAACGAGTTCAACGAGCCCTAATAAAAATCATGTTCTTTAAAAGGATTAGATTTCCCACCGAGAGTCTTTACGAGTATCAGATAAGTGATTTGCTTTCGGTGAGAAAACTTTACATTGTTCAGACTATTTTGAAAAAACACAAAGAGCTGCCTTATGATACCGCTATCTTATCAAAAATGAGGAAAGATGTTATAGCACCGATTCCTCAAACAAAAACCAGGTTTTGTAGCAGGCAATATGAGAAACGGTCATCTCAACTCTATAATAAAATAAATAAAGAAATATATGTCTACACCAAACAATTTCTAGAATGTAAAAAACTTATAATCCAGTGGATAAAACCACTATCATATGAGGACACTGAGGCCCTCCTGCAGCACACATCTTAACTCACTCATTCATGCACACACTTACTCTCATGCACAACTTTTACAATTACACACATACAGGTCACACACACACACACACATCCTACACTGACATACATCCCATAACACAGATCACATAATTACGCCCACCTCACCTCACATTACATACACAAAACGTACACTATGTTATATTTAATCTAATCTAATCTAATCTAATCTAATTCTTAAAATTGTAATTAATTATAAATAGTAAACAGTGGCATTTCTTGTGTACATTATGTAAATTTAAGTTACGGAAAAGGGGAGTGTCCTAATGCAGGCATTTACTTGCTTAAAGGGACACTTCTATCACTAGTATGTAGTACAAGCTTGTTAAAGAAAATAAACTATTTGTATTTGTATTTTTAATGGGCTCAATCGGACTTTATAATAAAATAAGTGGACTGTATTAAAATAGGTATACTACCATAATTTACATGAACAACGTGTCGGAAAATATTATACGGTGGCACATTAATTTTACTTAGAGACTGAAATAGCTGGTATGGAATTGGAGTTTATTGTATTAAGTGTGTGAAGTGTAATAGATGAAGTGTTACACAAGATGTGTATTAAGTGTGTTAAGGGTAATAGATGAAGTGTTACACAAGATTTGTTTATACTCGAGCAAGCTCTAGCTATCACTTGCGGTCTTTTTAATGTTAGTTTATTGGGAAACTCAGGTTCTTGTAGTAAAATAATAAGTCTGTTTCAGTCCTACAATCTTGTTAACCTAAGTTTGGAGCCCACAAGAATAACTCCTGCTAGTGCCACATGCCTAGATAATATTTATACAGATGTTATACCAAACCACAAAGAAATTATAAATTTACTAGATTCTGATCATTGCGGGCAAAGGATTATCCTGTTAAGCCCCGCGCGACTCCGATTCGAAGACAAACAATAGAAAATCAATTGTCTCATTAGCTGTCCTTGACCAATTAAACAACAAAGTGTTACTTACTGTTAACCCCAAAACTGAAAGTCGCTTGGAAGCTTTTAAATTTAAACTCATTAATAAATTACCAGTTTTGTCTATTCATGCTGATCCTAATCAGATGATTAAACGCTGATTTTTTTAATGTATACTGTAAACAATTTCATTCTATTGAAATGAACACGCCTTCTCAGTACGAATATTTCAGTATTTATATTCTTGCACACATACAAACTTGGTATTTAGCAATATTTAACAAACTATTTAATTAGGTACTCAATATAATATCAGAACAGACTTTAGACTTCTTGAAGACAACCTTTTGATTCCGAGGCTCGAAGAGAACTAACTTAGAACTTAGATACTTTTAAACTTCATGACTACCCTGATACAAAAATCACTTGAAGCAAATTCTCATACATTCAATTTTATATTTACAATTAGTAAATATAAAATTGAATGTATGAGAATTTGCTAAAATCACTACAAATCTTATTAATATTTGGTAATCATGACACTATCTTTATTCCTAAGACTATCTCGGTAGTAACTATAGCATCATTTAGTGACTACATCTTTTAGGAGCTATCATTGGTATGCCTAAAAGTAGAAGACGGCTTTATGAGCTTTACAATGAAAGGACATACTTAAACACTGCTGAATTTAATTTACATGTTAGAGATTATTCAAAATGATTTAAAAAAGTTTGTTGTATGGCCAAGTCGCATTATTTGATTTCGATGATTAAAACAGTAGTAATGTAATTAAAACGACTTGGAATATTATTATTAGTGAAACGAGAAGGTCTAGTAACCGAAATACTGACTAGAGCCTGGCATTTTGAGTAATTTATGCAGTCCTTTCTTTGGTATTGTTTGACGAGTCGTTTAGCTCTTTTAGTTCTGAGTTGACCTATACGATTACTGACAAATGCGTGCACTGACTAGACAGATCCAATCAATCTGTGTGGATCTTTCCTCAAAAGACCATTTCAGACACCAACCTACATGGCCTTTACATGGCCTTCACATGACTTGATCAAGATTATGTCTGGACTTTAAAAAAGACTGTGACCTCAAAGTTTGTTTCGGCCTTTTTTCTCAGAGTAGACAGATAGGAAACGCCGACCTCATCTAGTTTTAAAAATATGATACACGTGTAAAAGTATTTGTATAAACCTACTTACAGAAATAAAAATCATTTATCAACAAAGAAAGGACATTCGGGTAGTCCGCATAAACTACCCAAACTGTCAGATTATCATTAAAACAAACTGAAAAAGAAAAAAAAAAGAAAAAGGTCAATATTAATTCTAAAAATTAAATTAAAATAAGAATCCCCGATACAACCAAAAACCTAGCCGTAGAAAACCGTAAATGCGGCCGAATTTTATCGATTGTTGAACTTCGACATTTAATAAAAATGTTTACATTTAGAGTACCCTCTAGATTATTATGACCCTAACCGCTTAGCTTGTATTAGCACGTACTCGTCAAAACGCATCGTATAAGCCCAAACACAAGGTAGATGCCGTACACCGTTGAGGAGTTCTTCTGGCGGGTTGGACATCCTGCAGGACCCTGGTGATGCCTGCGCAGCAGGTCAAGGTTATCGTAATTTTGTAATATTATTGACAATCGTCATTAACTAGAAAAGAGGTTATGATCTTCAAACGGCTGAGCAGATTTTCTTGAAACATAGCTAAGAACACTCTCGATTAAGAACCCTTTCAAACAAACAAAAACTAAACAAATCGGGTCATCCGTTCACCAGGGCTATTGCGTATCTCTGTTGACAGTTCATAATGATGATCACTTGGCAAAGTGTTTAACGATTAACTGTCAAACAGTTAGTTTCGTATTGGCTAACTTCAGTGACTAACTAGGATGACGTCATAGGGACCCAGTACCGCTGATAGCCACCGTAACACATTTTGACAGATGTTTTTGTATCAATACTGCTAAGATTGCGATTGTGTAAGCTTAGTGGACATCAAATTGATGATCATTTAGTTTGTGGTGGCTTTCGTGAAAGACACTACTCAAAGGTAGTGTTTTATAAATTATAGTGATTAACACCGAAGCCGATAGTAAGTTAAGCGTGTAAATTTATTATTTCTTATGTTGTTTTATTGTGATTCTTGGTCGTGGCAGAAGTATGGCACGTCTAATATTGCTGGGATTATATATATATTTGAATATACCTAAGTATTTTTTGAATACATATTTTTTTTTATTCATTGTTATTTTATGTGAATATACAGACAACTATATTTATTTTGAGAAACAACTTGAAAAAAGCAATAAATAATATTGTTTTAATTATTTTAATATTTACAATAATTTATAAGTAGCATTGCGATGTATTTTTTATTTATTTATTTATTTATTTATTAAGTTTTGCCAACAGCTTCGGTATACAATATGTATATATAACAATTAACCTTGAACTTACACAGCTACCAATGACAGGTTAACTAGCATTCTCTAAAATAAGTGGGAACACAGAGAAATAAAAATATAAGAATTAAGATATGGCAAAATGAAGACAAAGAAATTATATGACATTACAAAACAAAACAATGCAAACGGTGTTGCAATTTTTCCAAATTATTTAAAACTAAGACATAAAATATGGTTAAAACCGGCCAAGTGCGTGTCGGACCACGCACACTGAAGGGTTCCGTAGTTGGGAATGTTGGGATGAATTTATCCGAATAGCAAACTTGTAGTTGAGAAACATTTTCTCCCATACATCGCTATACGTCACGGTTCATTCTCCAACTGCACATTTAAGTTAGTCGACTATTACTCGTTAACTTGTAAAGCCTACTTAGCTGTGATAGTTTTCTTTTTAATTTCATTATATGTACTACTGCCACGATTTTTTTTACATCTCCATAAACAACCATTTAGCCGGCACGGGAGGGACACTTGACTCTAACAAAAATTTGCATTTTAAAGCTTAATATTACGCAAACGGATCCCTGAATAAAAAGTGGTATTCACAGACCCGCAATAGTTTTGAACGGCCTATCCAACGATATCCCACACCATGGGATAGATGAGAAAAAAAATACATCTCCACATTTGATGCAAGAGAGGTACTTACCCTAAAAACATTTTTTTTTAGATATTATTTTACCACTTTTACGGCTTGATTAATATGTAATACCTGTGCCAAATTACAGATTTTTAGTACTAAGCATCTCTGAGCTACAGCGGGGACAAACTGACACAGGACGGACATGGCGAACTATAAAGGTTCCTTGTTTACTACGGAACCCTAAAAATATAATCAAAATAAGAAGTAATAATAATATTTAGAGTAGGTAGTAGGTAGGTATACGCGAGTAATTATGTAACTATAACATATTCCCGAAATATGTACATAGTTATGTATAATGTAGGTACATACATCATACTAGAGTCCTAACGATGTACATAGCTGTATACAGCATCCAAAATGATCATCTAATACTTTAACAACTTGTACATTATATTCCGTGGGTTTGTTTACCTATTTCGTGGTTTTCTTTACCTACCTTTCCTTTGAGGATTTATTTTCACTAAGTTACACTTTATTAGCACAAGTAAAAACACACTATTTAATTTCGCTAGACTGTCGAGTTAAAACTGCAAAAGATTGAATTTACCGCCAGTTTCACGTTTCAAGTAGGGTGAGATGTCCAACAGTGAACCAGTGGTACACATTGAGCCACCCTTCCTACTTTGTAAACGCGACGTTGTCAAACAGTGCCGTGGACACGAAAGTACTCAGATTTTACCGCGCCGCCCGCTCCTCAGTCGCGAGCGAGCTAGCGCCAAAGACGCCCGCGTGGCGGACCGCATAATAATTTTCGGCGACAAAAAAATAAAATACGTAAGTACTATCTTTTCTTATTACTTCTGATACGTATAGTTTTTCTGTATGACATTTATTATACTTATTATAGTGTTTATTGGGTATCGTATAAAACTAAAGTTACTACGGTAACTCTTTTCGTTGGTTTTTAACATAACCTTAAATGTTAAATGGCGGGTGTAGTACACAGTGAACCACGAACGTAATTTGAACAGTGAACCGGTTCACTGTGTACCACCTTTATATTGCTACTTTATGTGGGTAAATTTTGAATTTTATACAAAATTTATATAGAGTTGAAACATTAAATTGTATTATAATGTTATTGTTTCAGCATGGGGCGAATTAAAATAGCGCAAAGAAAAATTGGAGGTCACACAAAAGAAGCAATGTTGCAGGCAATCATGCTCGTAAAAAATGGTAAATCGATTCGTAAAGCAGCAAAAGAATGCGGATTACCCTACCCAACTGTAAGGAGATATGTAGAAAAATTTAAAAGCGATGAAACTACGAAATTAGTACCGAATTATGAGGTAAATGCTATTTTTACACCTAACCAGGAAAAAGAATTAAAAGAATACATCATAGATTGTTCGCTAAAATTTTATGGGCTTACTGCTAAAGATACTCGAAGATTAGCTTACCAAATGGCATTTATTAACAATATAAAAGTTCCTTCTTCATGGGAAGAGAAACATATTGCTGGAAAGGAGTGGTTAAGGTCATTCAAAAAAAAACACACGGATTTAAGTCTCAAGAAACCTGAACCGTGCAGCTTGGCACGAGCCTCGGCATTCAACAAATATAACGTGCAAACATTTTTTAAAAACTTAAGAGAAGCTATGCAGCGGTCTCCTAACTTCGGTAACGGAACACGTGTCTATAATTTAGATGAAACCTCAACCACGACAGTACAACGCCCGCAAAAAGTCCTAGCTCTTAAGGGAAGCAACGTATCCAAAGTTACGAGTGGAGAAAGAGGTGTTTTAGTGACAACTTGCTGCATTGTTTCCGCCACCGGTCATGCTTTGCCCCCAGCAATGGTCTTTCCAAGAAAGAAGTTTCAATCTCATATGCTCCATGGCGCTCCTCCTGGGACTCTTGGCTTGGCTGCTTCATCTGGATGGATGAATGCAGACATCTTCGTAGATGTTATGAAACACTTCATACAACATACTTCCGCCTCAAAAGAAAATCCAGCTCTTTTGATTCTTGACAACCACGAAAGTCATTTGTCATTGGAAGCACTGACCATTGCTAAAACTGCTGGTGTTACAGTGTTGACACTGCCTCCTCATACCACCGCAAGATTACAACCATTAGATGTGGGATTAAATGGTCCATTTAAAACTTTTTATAACTCTGCCGTCGATTCGTGGCTACTCCGGAACCCCGGGCAGACTCTCACTATCTATCATGTAGCTCAATGCGCAGGCGAGGCCTATTTAAAAGCCATGACTCCAATAAATATCACCAATGCATTTAGAAAATGTGGAATTTATCCATTCGACGAGTCAGTTTTTACAGAAGAGGATTTTCTACCAAGCACTGTGACAGATAGACCCATTCCAGGAAAAGATGAGACAGATACAAATTATGAAATAAATGAAAACCGTTCACCTCCTAAGACCCCCATTCCTTCAATTTTACAAGATTTACCATCACAACAAATCTGTAATGATCTGGCATCTAAATATAATGAAAATGAACAGCAAGCTTCCACTTCGAAAGCAATGGAAAGTTTTGTTTCTCCAAAAATGTTTAGGCTGCCATTGAAAGCCGGTCCAAGGAAAACTACAAGAAGAAGCAGACCCTTAGGCCGGAGTATGATAGCTACCGACACTCCTGAGAAAGACATAATAGCATCACGAAAAAATAAAGCTGAAGTGAAAGCCAAGAAAGTAAAGAGTAATTTATTTAAAGAAAAGAAGACAAAGAAAAAAGAAGCTCCAATTATTGATGAAGATTCTAATTCCGAAGGCACTTTCTATGCTAGTGGTTCTTCATCTGGTGGAGAGAATTTCGTCAGTGACAGTGAAGACGATGAAGTTATTTTATCTGAAGACTTTCCACCACTGCGTAGAAAACCCAAAGCGGATAATTTTGTAATTATTTTGATTGAATCAGAGAAAAAAAAGATAAAATGCTATTATGTTGCGAAGATTCTTGATGATTCTCCTGAAGCTGAATATGACTACTCCGTTTCGTATTTAAAATTAAAAAGCAAATTTTATTATACATTTTGTGAGCCTTTAGAGCCAGATATTGCAATGGTTACAAAAAATGATATAAAATATATATTACCGAACCCCAAGGTAGACGGCAGCAGTCGCCGAACAGCAACGTTCAAATTTCCAGTCAACCTATCTCTTTTGAACTTCCCTTTTTGATTTTTGGATGTTTTTTCTTTTGAAATTTTCTTTTTTGTATTTTATATAAAAGTTTTTCCTTCGTAAGAATAACAATTGTAACTATTAAGACTGATTAGTACTAAGTTGACTGAGCAATAATTGATCTCTGTGAGCCTAAGATATTTGTTAAATTCTTTATAACAATAAATATTTTGAACACATTGTTAAAAACATTTAGATTTAATAAAGTTGATTACTTGATAACATAATACAAGACGTTTTATTGCTTAACCTTTAGTTTTGTAGCATAAATAGTCATAATTTACTGTAAAATAAATAGGATGGTTCACTGTTAACCTAGTCCCCGGTTCAGAGTGTCCCACGAGGTGGACTCAGTGAGCCATTTCCCATCTTTTAAAAAAACTAAAATATATTCTATCCTGTTAAGTTTCGGTCTAAAATTAATATGAAAAATTAAAGCCAGATACATGAGAAGTCCTGTGGTAAAAAAAAATCTCCATTATGTTTAGAAATAGTAGAGCTTTGAATGTGCAACTTTTTCATGGTTCACTGTTGAACACCTCACCCTATATATAAACCGCTTAATACAAAATGTTCCCTAAAATAAAGTATTCTAGCGCTCAAAAGGAGCCACTCAACTTAGCCGCATAATAGTCGATAAAAAATAGAGGCGTCAAGTGTTGGGACGATGAGCACCGTTCCCGGTCTGTTGGTCACCGTAACGTGATGTCCACTTACTGTGATACGTAATACCAATGTTATGAAATTCTCAGTTGTCATCAAAGTTCGGTGTACAACTGAAGCTAGTTAGTCACTGGCAATGAAAAAGATAGCCAATAGCCCTGCAGGGAGCTATGGTGCCACAGACAGACACACAGATACACACTACAAATTTATAACACCTCTTTTTCGTCGGGGGTTAAAAATACTAAGTATAAAGTAGGAGTAGGTGGCAGCTTGGGGTTACATTGGAGTAGCTTAATTAATTCCAAGCCTTTTTGTCGTCCTAGTAATCTTCAACTTTATAAAAACTTTTTCGATTAATAAATTATTTATATTTATTGAGGCTGAGTTCTTTAACATGCCTTGGGAGTTTCTAGTAAAAACGTATGCTTTGGCACTGAATTGCTAATTTATTGGAGCCTACTCGTGGGTGTTATGCTATGCTATGCTATGAATGTCGCTGTTTAGAATCACAGATTTAGTAGTACTGTTTAGAATATAGAATAATCTCCGTTTTTACATAAATTAGGTTCCCTTATACATATTGAGATGCGACTAGGGATGCCAGGTGTCCGGCTTTTTGGAATCGTCCCCGGCCAAATATATACAAATCTGGCCTGTTCAGCTTTTGTTAGGCTTTTGGTCAACCCCACCCCGCCAAAAGATGCTTATAGTTACGGTACGGTATTTTGTAACTATTATTAATAATAAAGAGAGCAGTGGTGGCCCAGTGGTAACGGCCGCGACTTACGAGTTGTAGGTCGTAGGTTCGAACCCAGACAGGCGCTTTACTTTGTGTAAATTATTTCATCACTACTGCTCTCTAAACATTGTGAGGAAACCGTCATATCCCAGAATCAAAAATTCGAATACATGTGACATCTACCAATCCGCACTGGGCCCGCGTGGTAGATTACAGCTCACTCCCTCTCGAAGAGAGGAGGCCTGTGTCCCAGCAATAGGAACATTATATGGTGATTATGCATGCAGCCGCGAGCGGTGACCTTATCTATGCCTTGCCTGTGGTACTCGTAGTTTCTCCGAAAACTCTTGAGTACGCCGCACGATGTTCATAAGCAGAGCAAGTGTTGCTGATGTTGAACTATTTTGACAGACTTTGACTTGAGCTTCCACTTAACATTGATGAACGGTAACTGGTAAGGCTCCGTGACTCGAGAGCGCTACTGTCACACCGCTGCGCTCGGCAAGCTGATCGCTTGGCGGAGCGTGCAGGAGTATAGTGTAGGTAACTATTTATTTACCCTAGCACTATAACTGTACTCACTTGGACAGCGACAGGATAAGGACTAAGGCTACACGTTCAGTGCGATGGAAAGCGTCAGGCGCGCGTTGGGCTAACCCGCGCCTACCGCTTGGCATATTTACGACTGGCATGAATGGAGCCAACTGGGCGGCAGGACCGTGTGTGTGTGTATCACGTGTGTGTGTGTGCAGGTACTGGAGCGGCTCGGAGGCTTCGGGTGCGCTGTTCGAGGACGCCGCGTTCCCGCCGGCACGCGCGCTGGGCGACACCCGGCTCGCGCGTGCCACCAGCTGGCCGCGCCCGCACGTAAGTCCGTGTTCCACGCGCTCAAAGAGATGTCGTCAGCACAAGTGTAGGGTCCACTAGTGCCTGACAGACTTTTTCTAACAGAAGGCTTTTAACCTACTTCTTAATTTTTCTATTGTATAAGTGCTTAGCATAAGTGCTGTGGCAGCTACCGTTCTCATGTTGTACGGCATGTACTGATGGTGGCAAGGAGTAGTCGGTGCCGACTTGACAGCGTAGCTGTGTGTGTGTAGGTCGCAACGGGATCCGCTTCCGGCGCGCTCCGCATACCGCATAACGATAACTACTTGTATCGTGATAAACTATTCAAATGACTTCTTTTCATATACAGCATACCTTTTTTTTTAAGAATTTGTCCCTTTGCTTTGTAGACTTTAAAAATGTCTAACGGGGCGTTGTTTGGCGAATGGGGCGTGTCGACCTTGTAGGCGCGGGGTGTGGGGTGCGTGGGCCGCTTGGGGTCGGGCAGAGTAGAAGACCAGGCTTGTGACGCCCCGCACTGGCTCTGGTACAAGTTCGCCAAGGTCGCGGAAGTGCGAACCTAACGTCGTAAGAAAGACCTCAACGCGCGCGGGCCGCCCGCCACGTGGCATGCGCAATGAGCCGCCCTTCGCTGTGAATATCAACACTCTGCTGCACATATATCAACACTCTGCTGCACATATATCAACACTCTGCTGCACATATATCAACACTCTGCTGCACATATATCAACACTCTGCTGCACATATATCAACACTCTGCTGCACATATATCAACACTCTGCTGCACATATATCAACACTCTGCTGCACATATATCAACACTCTGCTGTACATATATCAACACTCTGCTGCACATATATCAACACTCTGCTGCACATATATCAACACTCTGCTGCACATATATCAACACTGCTGTATATCGCCACTTCATTCATACTCATTATACCACCATTCGAGGCACACGTGCGGATCACCCATAGTATTCCACATAGCGCACCTATGGTTGTAGTGGTAGCTAGCGAGAGGTATGAACTATTGAAACCTATCGATAGAAATTTAAAACAATGTTTTGTTCCCACAGTGGTACTGGTGGTACTGGTGGTTCTCGTGGTACTGGTGGTACTGGTGGTACTGGTGCGACTGGTGCGTAGCCTCGTAAGGCCCAACGACCTAATTTAATGACAAAAAAATTTTCCCGAGACACTATTTAAAATCATTTAAATTATATATCTAATCATAAAAATATATATCGACCTAAATTTGGGTTGGGCCTTACGAGGCTATGAACGCTTTTTTAATACCTATCACAATTTCCCGATTCCCGCTAGGTCGAAAGTCAAGTACCTGCGCATATCACAAAAAGTGAAGCGCATTCGGTCATAATTATAGTCATTCAATAAAATCAACTTTTTGCTGAATATACCCAACAAAAACTCGACAAGTGCGGATTGAACTCGCGTTCTCCCATACATTCCATCTGCAAATGAGATTTACCATGTTATTTTAACATAGACTTCTTATAGGTTTTCCTGTAATTTGCTAGTAAAGAACTCTATTTTTAGTATTTCTTTTTAATTTTTGGATCTGTAGTTTCGGAGATAAGGGCCCCCCCCCCCTTGGGGGGAAGAAATGTCAATTTTCATATTTTTTCTTAACTAACTTTAAAACTATTTATTTTAAAATGATAAAATATATATTATTGAGACCCGCATAACCTAGCACAAGGTACAGTTTGCAAAACTTAAAACAAAAAATCTGTTGCCCCCAAAAGTGACCCTCATATTCAACATTCATTTATTTACGTTACACGTCCATGTTTGAGTCACAGAAATTCATATCGGTCCAGTAGTTTCGGAGCAAATCGGCTGTGACAGACGGACAATAGACAGACAGACAGATAGACCTACGAGTAATCCTATAAGGGTTCCGTTTTTCCTTTTATGTACGGAACCCTAAAAAGTACTAGGCTTTCTTAAATTGTGTGACTAATAATTATTTTTTTTAAATTTTCATCGATGTTTTTCAATATTCCAAGTCTCTGTCTAACTTGGTACCACTACAATGCGGAATACTATGAGCGCTCCGCGCGTGGGTGATCTTCAGTCGAGGTATCCTCACGGAATACCTCCACAACTCTACTGCGCTGTAATTATGGTCATTCAAACGGCGTAACGGTGCTTCCTGGCCTCGAGAGCGTTCGCGGGATCGTCGACATTAGACGTGGCAGGCGACAGCCGACGGCTGCACTGAGTCACTGATACGTCGGCACCTCACCGAACCACCGGCGCGGCGCGGCGGCGGCGGCGTAGTGCGGTACCGCGGTGTGGCACTATTCGATCCTAATCATCAATAGCCATCCTCGCCCAAGCTACAAGCCACAAGCTATATCCCTCACGAGGGAACAATCTCTATCCTTCGAGCGGCGTATAGCTTGTGTTACGAGCCCCTGATGCTGTGCCACACGTCGTGGCACGAGCTCGCGTCAGCAATGCCATGCGTGTTCACCACGCGTCGAGGTTGCACTTGTTACAACAATGAGTCGCGAGTGTTTGTCGACTGTAGCGCGGCGGCTCGAGGTCTCACGACCAACTGAATACTGTGGAAACACTGCACTAATGGGCATCCAATAGTTTATTACATGGTCTAAGACAGTATTCGGTGAAGCATTTTCTGACAATCTATAGTTCCAATATAACTATAATTACGAATTACTTTACCAGAGTTACTTCTGGGATGAAAGTTAAATATAGTTGACAGCTCAGTCGTAACAAAACCTGTATAACCTGGCCTGTTATTCTATTGAAAAACTGGAAACATCGTACCTACTTCGTTAGCAAATAAATAGATAAAATAATTAAATAGACCAGCTCAAGGTTAAAGTGTTAGTGCGGTCCACCAACGCGGTCATCAATGTTATGCGTCAGACTGTCTCCGCTGCAGCCGCAGCGCCGCGCCGCGCGCCCGCCGCCTGCCGACGGCAGCCGCTCGGCGGCGCGGCGGCGCGCTACTGAGCTACATTACATCGCATTTAAATAAACGTCGGCTGCATCCGTCACAGTGAAACTTTTGCGTGGAAAGTGCAACGAGCCGCGCGACCTTCCGAGCGCGGCGCAGCGCTCGGCGGCTCCGGCGCACTATGGAAAATCGTAGAACAACTGCTGATTAAAAATGGTTTTTGTCAATGTCGCTACTGGCATGCTTTTTTTATTTTACTCAATAGTTTAAGGACCAAACTAGACTACAATATCAAAAAAATATAAATATTAAATGAAATGATTTTTTTACAACACCACAAACTTTATAGTTTTGACGGACGTCCATGTCAGGCCCGTTCACTTCATCACTTTTAAATTGATTTTATTGTTATACGTTACAGGAAAAGGTATAATGTATTATATATTTCTGAAAACCTCGTCTTTTGAAGAATATGAAACAGCTAATATGTATTTAATGTTATGTTAAGGTTCACCTTAAAATAATTGCAAAATAAAATATGGTGAAAAAAAAGTTTTTTTAAAGTTCAACGAGACTTTTGACAGTTACCCACGTTTACATCTGCTTTACATTTAATGTTGATTTGTAGCCTAACTATCCATAAACATAATCAAATAATAACAGCTGCGGATATTCGCGGGTTTCGGAGTAATTAATAAAAATGTGATGAGTCAGAAAACGGAAAACCGCTCGCTATCTATTGCGGTTTGAAATGTTGCTGTTTACATCAATAGTTTGCGGTAAGTTTTGTAATTTATCATTGATATTAGGGCATTTATCTTTTTTGCACTCATGTTGCGTGTGAAAATATTAATCAACAAAATGCACACTACCCTCATATTTCAAATAGTATATAAACAGTGGTTTCATTCCATTGTAAATAACAAAATAGTGCTGAATTAACAGAAGTGTAATTACATTTGTTGACTCTTCAAAATGTCTACTTTCAAGTGTTCTAAACGTGAAATAATACTTTCGTATATCGAAGGAGGAAAATCGTTGGAAGCATTATCAACAGTTTTGCAAGAAAAATATCATGTGTCTGAAGACAACTTATGTTTCATCCTCAGTGATTTTCAAAGATTTATTATTCCCGCTTTTAATAAACGCTGGAACGAAGCTTCACGGAACAAGGATACATTTTTAATGAAGAACAGTAATTGGTTGGAATCAGAATATTCAATAACTTTACCGGACTCGGAAGACGTTACAACCATCTCCACACCATCTACTTCTTCTGGGAAACGTGGAAGACCGTGCGTATCTTATCCAGACTTGTCAGAATCCAGTAAAAGAAGAAAAAATACAATGTTACTTAATGAATATGGATTTGAACACGTCTATAATGCATATCTTCAAGGGTTACGTTCGATAGGAGAAGGAACAGAAGCTAAACTTGTGGAAACATTAAGGTTTGCTGACAGTGAAAATAAGACCTTATTTTCGAGTCTCTTATAACACGCAAGGCAGACCAAAATGTTAACGGATGAAGAAGCATTGAGCGTATTTATTGACTTGGATTTAACGAAAGCACAATATTTGTACTTGAGAAATTTAACGAACGAACGAAAATGTTTTGTGCTTCCGCCATATTACAAAGTGCAAGAAATTAAAACTACTTGCTATCCACCGTCTTCAGCCATAGAAATTACAGACACAAGTGCAAAAATAGTAAGACTTCAAGATTTATTAGATCACACTGCAGCTAGAATATTGACAATAGATTCAGTCTATAGGAATGGATTGAATAACTTACTTCTGTATAGTAAATGGGGCTGTGATGGCTCATCCGGTCAAAGCCAGTACAAACAGAAACTGCCAGAAGAGTCTGAACTTATTTCTGATTCGAATTTATTTATCACTTCTTAATAGGCACCAACTATTAAGTTAATTAACGAGCTAACAGGTGATGTTGTCTGGCAAAATCCGGTACCTTCATCTGTTCGTTTTTGCCGGCCTATATTAATAGAATTTTGTAATGAAACTCCCGAGAAAACTAAAGCCGTTGTGGATGAAATAAAGGGTCAAATAAATTCCTTGAGTCCATCATTAATTAACAAAGAAGGTGAGGGAGTGCAAGTGAAGCATGATCTCTTCCTTACAATGATAGATGGTAAAGTAGCTCAGGTATTAACAGATACGCCTTCGGGTTCCACATGTACAATATGTGGAGCTACTCCACGTCAAATGAACGATTTGACAAAAGTGACAGCTAGGCCTGAAAATGAAGATTCTTATCAATACGGACTGTCTACTTTGCACGCCTGGATTCGTTGTATGGAAATGATTTTACATATTTCCTATAATCTGTCTTTCCAAACATGGTCAGCCACAAGTGAAGAAAAGAAACGACTAAAGCAAGAGAAGAAAACCCTGGTACAAAGGCGTTTCCGTGAAGAGCTAGGATTGATCATCGACAAACCAAGACAAGTAAGTGGTAATTCTAATGACGGTAATACTGCCAGAAGATTTTTTCACAATGCAATCTGCTCTGCTGAAATTACAGGAGTGGATATAAATTTGATTAAACGACTTTACATAATTCTGCAAGCTCTTTCATCGGGTGTAATGATAAATGCTGAAAAATTTGGCAGTTATGCTATGGAGACTGCTAGGATCTATGTGAGCAATTATGAATGGTATTACATGCCATCTTCAGTTCACAAAATTTTGATTCATGGAGAAAGTGTCATAAAGCATTTTGCAGTACTTCCTATTGGTCAACTTTCGGAAGATGCACAAGAATCTCGCAATAAGGATTATAAAAAATTTCGTCTTCATCATGCTAGAAAATGCTCAAGATCCGCTACAAACGAAGATGTATTTCATACTCTTCTTTATACTTCAGATCCTTACATTACCAGCATTAGAAAACCGTATACTAAAAACGTGAAGGAACTTGATGAAGACACCTTAGATCTTTTGATTGAAGTGAACGAATTAATTTTAGATCCCGAAGTTCATCAAGTATAAATAACATAACATTTAGTAAACAGTACAATTAATTAATTAATCTGTGTTCGATTTTAATCTTTAAACAAATGCTTTTTTTATTTTATTTGATTTTTATTTTGATGTACTATATGATATTTGGTTTTTGTAAACATTAAAATAATAGTATTCATTGTTAAGAAATAAACATTGGAGATTTTTTATAATTTTGAATTTGTTTTATTTTTTAATTTATTATTTTAAATTTAATCATAATAAATTATATTCTATTTGAAGCCGGCCCTAGTGGCCCCTACACTTGTGCTGACATCTCTTTGAGGCTCGCCGCCTATTACATAAATGTGGGTGTCGCTACTGTAGGTTCACCACTGCCTCACCCTTCGGGGAACACAGGCGTGATGTCTGTGTGGCCACATAATCAGGTTGGCGGACGCTCGCCGGCGAGTGCGACGGCGCGCGGCGCCTCGCTGCAGTGCTGACACACCGCTCGGCACTGCATGAGTAAACAAACTTGACTCTAACAAAAATTAGCACTTTAAAGCTTAATATTACGCAAATGGAATGAGGGGCTTGTGGCTAAGTAATAACAGCCGCACGAGTCGATCGATCAGGTTAAGCTACGCTTGCTGCGGTTGGTCCGTGGATGGGTGACCATCTTTACTTACCAAGACCGTGCCTCGGAAAGCACGTTAAGCCGTTGGTCCCGGCTGTCATTTGTAGATCTTTGACAGTCGTTACGGGTCGTCAGAATCTCGAAAGTCTGACAACCAGTCTTACCTAGTGGTATCGTGTTACCCAGTAACTGGGTTGTGGAGGTCAGATAGGCAGACGCTCCATGTAAAATACTGGTATTCAGGTGTATCCGGTAAGACTGGAAGCCGACTTTAACATAGTTGGGGAAAGGCAGGCAGATGATGATGATTACGCAAATGGAATCTTGAATCGAAAAATGATGTTCACAGACCCGCAATATTTTTAAAAGGCATATCCAACGATACCTCACATCATAGGATAGACGAGAAAAAAAAATATCATCCCCACATTACCTGCAAGGGATATACTCTAAAAAAATGTTTTTCAAAATCTTACTTTGTCGGCCTGATTAATATGTATACCTATACCAAATTAGTACTAAGCGTCTCTGAGCTACAGCGGGGACAGACAGACGGACATGGAAAACTATAAGGGTTCCATGTTTACTACGGAACCCTAAAAAACTAAGGTTAAAGCACACCGGTATGATTCGATTCCGAACTGTCTGTTGTTGATCAGTGATGGATGAGCGGACATTGACGCACGGCGCGCACCATTAGCACCGCACGTCAGCATGTGATAATGTTACCAGCTCTGGCGCAGCTGTAGCTGCGCGCGAGCCGTTATGAGAGCCCCCACGCGCCACGCCGCGCACCATTAGCACCGCACATCAGCATGTAATAATGTTACCAGCTCTGGCGCAGCTGTAGCTGCGCGCGAGCCGTTATGAGAGCCCCCACGCGCCACGCCGCGCACCATTAGCACCGCACATCAGCATGTAATAATGTTACCAGCTCTGGCGCAGCTGTAGCTGCGCGCGAGCCGTTATGAGAGCCCCCACGCGCCACGCCGCGCACCATTAGCACCGCACATCAGCATGTAATAATGTTACCAGCTCTGGCGCAGCTGTAGCTGCGCGCGAGCCGTTATGAGAGCCCCCACGCGCCACGCCGCGCACCATTAGCACCGCACATCAGCATGTAATAATGTTACCAGCTCTGGCGCAGCTGTAGCTGCGCGCGAGCCGTTATGAGAGCCCCCACGCGCCACGCCGCGCACCATTAGCACCGCACATCAGCATGTAATAATGTTACCAGCTCTGGCGCAGCTGTAGCTGCGCGCGAGCCGTTATGAGAGCCCCCACGCGCCACGCCGCGCACCATTAGCACCGCACATCAGCATGTAATAATGTTACCAGCTCTGGCGCAGCTGTAGCTGCGCGCGAGCCGTTATGAGAGCCCCCACGCGCCACGCCGCGCACCATTAGCACCGCACATCAGCATGTAATAATGTTACCAGCTCTGGCGCAGCTGTAGCTGCGCGCGAGCCGTTATGAGAGCCCCCACGCGCCACGCCGCGCACCATTAGCACCGCACATCAGCATGTAATAATGTTACCAGCTCTGGCGCAGCTGTAGCTGCGCGCGAGCCGTTATGAGAGCCCCCACGCGCCACGCCACGCACCATTAGCACCGCACATCAGCATGTAATAATGTTACCAGCTCTGGCGCAGCTGTAGCTGCGCGCGAGCCGTTATGAGAGCCCCCACGCGCCACGCCGCGCACCATTAGCACCGCACATCAGCATGTAATAATGTTACCAGCTCTGGCGCAGCTGTAGCTGCGCGCGAGCCGTTATGATAGCCCCCACGCGCCACGCCGCGTACCATCGCCCGCGCCACTCGCCCCACATTCAAGCGTTAAGGCTCCTACATACTGGCGCGACTTGTCGCGCGACGCGTCGCGACACAAAGGCACCGCTTGTAGCGCTACACGCGGTGTCTTTGTGTCGCGTCGCGTAGAAGCCTTTAGCATTTGTAGGGCGATTTTAACTAGGTACCCACTCTTATGCTACGGCTACATTGTCGCGGTAACGTGAACTACACTTCACGTGCTCTCTCTCGCCCACCTCTTGTCACCCGTGTCGCTGTACAACAGAGAGTGCGCAAAGTGAAGTTCGCGCTATTGCGACAATGTAGCCGTAGCATAAGAGTGGGTACCTACATTATCTAGCCGCGATTGCTCTACCGCGGCATCACGCGAGTACACGACTGATCCACTCTTACTACAAGCTATCGTTTTCCGAGAAGCTGCGAGCGGCTCTGCCATGTTTCTCTGAGCGGTGACATGCGCTTCCTCTGGCACCACACTGCACCTTCTTTATTACTTGGCTCAGATTTGGAATCAACCTTGGACTTGAACAGCTTAACCGCCAGTGACGTGTGGTTGAGTGTACGAGTGTGATGTTTGCAGGAGCTGTGTGCACGGCCGCGCTTCCGCGGAGACGATGGCGCTGACGAGTCGCCTGACGACCTCGCCGAGAGGTAAGTACATCCAAAATATGTTCATCACCTTAAGGGCTGTTTCTGTCTGCTCATTGCACGATAGAATTTGCATTACCAATGCAGTATTGTAAGTTGCATAATATAATAAAGCTGAAGAGTTTGTTTGTGTTAAGGGATCCGTATCTCAACAGGAAAAAACGGAACCCTTACCAACCGGATCGCGCGTGTCTGTCTGTTTTAATATGAGGGTCACTTAAGGGAGCAAATTAGAAAATAAAAAAAAAAGTTTTGTCGTGTGACATCAAATGAAAGGGCTTATTGTGAGGGTCCCATTTTGTTTATGTTTTAAATAAATAGTTTTAATGTTATTTAAGATAGATGAAAATTGACCACCCCCTTATCTCCGAAACTACTGAGCCAAAAATTTTGAAAAATACAGAAAGTAGTTCTTTACTTATAGATTACAGGAAAACCTATAATAAGAAGTCTATGCTGTTCAAATAACTTGGTAAATCTCTCAATATTGTGCGTAAAAACTTATATTTGTTCCATCTACTCGTATGCGGATGATATGACCCTTATGCTGAGAATTGGGACGAAGCTCGAGAGAAAGCAGAATCTGTTCTTGGCATTGTCATGTCTTGGCTATCAGCAAATAGTCTAACTCTAAACGTGGATAAAACCAACTTTATTACTTTTTCCCTCAAATCGACTTCGCAACCGGACATAACATTTTCAGTTAAAGCTCATATTCATTGTAATGTTTACCCAGATCAATGCTCTTGCCTTCCCCTGACAAGAAAAACCAATGTCAAATACCTCGGTATACTAATAGACAATCTCATTTCATGGAATTCTCAAATTAGGGCTTTGTCTGGCAGATTTAGAAAACTAATTACAGTGTTTAAAAACCTGCGGTACAGTGCTGACGTAGATACCTTACCATAGGTCCCGGACCTTTGGAAGGCGTACGAGGGGAGTGGAATGAGGCACCAACCGATGATTATTCCTGTTTCCTCTAAGATGGTGCACTCAAGGACAACCCCCGGTTGATGCAGGACTATTGCAGAACATGGGAACAAAACATATTGGGCTATGGGTTTGGGAGGCTATAGTGGATCGGTTTCCTAAGACTATAGAAAGGCTATGGCCCCTACCTGACCAATGCTTTATATAAAATTCACCGACAAAATGGCAGGGGGTGACTTGCACACTCAATAATGGGCCCCCAAAAACGGCCGCTAGCACATAGTGACGTAGTGACAAGGGGGCAACACTTCCTGAGGTGCTTGAGGAGTGGAGAGGTATTACACGGCTATCAGGACAATCACGGAAGTACGGTCAAGATCCCTACCAGCATCTTACAAGAATACTTCCTTCCTCCGAGCACGTTTGCTCTTGCGAATCTCCACTCAAGCGGGCCAATAAAGGCAAGAATGAGGTGGGAGCTCTGTTCCTCGTCAGTGTTCACGCCAGTCGGCCCATAAAGGCAAGCCAGAGATGAGGAACAAGACTTCTCCCAGGAGATAGGGTCCGTGGGGTCGCTACTGCCCAACAGCTCGCCACATGCTGCCCTGCGGGTTTCTGTATCTTTCTTGGTTTGGCTCCTTACCCTAGACCCGTTCCGGCAAAGTTAACTCTACTGGCACAGACCCAGAGTCCGGAGTCGACGTAGAGATACGGCGGTGGGGTTATTATTATTATTTTCTTTTATTACATTATTTACACAATAAAATTATATTTTTAAAAATTAGAATATACAAAAATATATAAAAACATTTAAAAATATAAAAAAATGGTAGCCCACCGGTATCGGGAACTGGGTCCAAGCTACCGGCGCGGTCAGGGCTCCAGAGAGAGGAACCTCCTAACAATGCGGGCCGTGTCCAGTAGTACCGCTTTCTGAATCAAGCCCTTAATCCAGCCGTCCAACGTGAGCCTCCTTAGGTGTTGGTCGAGGCTCTTGGCTATTAAGCCATTGGCTGATACGACTATCGGCACAATGATTATTATTATTTGCTGTTGGATTGTATGGGCGAACATGCTTTTCAACTACAATGTTATGTTTGTTCTTGGGATAAATACAGCCCAATTACGGAAACCTTCATTGTGCGTGGTCCGACACGCACTTTGCCTGTTTTTTTTGTTTGAAGACCTTAATATATCTGAAACTATCAGTCGGAATTGAAAAATTATTTGATATCAGCCCAAGGCCGTTTTTTTCTGACGTACTAATAGCAGAGGAAAATGTCATTGACTAATTCAAATTCATTTATTGTTTGTCACAGGAAATATCAGTTCTTATGGTTATAATAAAGGCTCGCTGTAACATACCTATAAGGTGTTTGTACACCTTATAGGTATGTTACAGCGAACCTTAGTTAGTTCGGTGTACACCGAACTAAACTAAACTACCACTAAAATTTCTTATTTTTGGTTAAGAGAATCCATAAAGCTATTCTGCAAACAATATTCACTAAACTTAAAAACAATTTTGACACAACTCTCATCGAGTTTGACAATCCCTAAGTTGAATAAACCATAGACCAAAATTGGACGAAATAGTGGGGACATTATGCGTTCGGCACAGATTGTAATCAAGTCATAATGAAGTCGTTAGATGTTCAGTACAAAAATACCTAACAATTAATATTATTATTTTTCTTTCTTTCTTTTTTTATTTTTCTTTCATGAGGTCCTGGGTACGATTCCCGGGTCGGGCAAAGTGTTATTGGGTTTTTCTATCAGTAGTAGCCCGGAGTCTGGATTTGTGACCGGTTGATGGTAATAGACTCGCCCCCTATTATAAGGGACTTAAACATAACTGGCGAAATGTGGGCGTACTACAGATCTCGATCCGTGAGGTGGCGCTGCGTTGTAAACTATTGCTCCCGTAAATTAAATTAAAAAAAAAATTAAATGTGCTCAACAGACAGTGAATAGTACATAAAAGTGAAAAGGACACTAAAAGCAACTATTGTAGTGTAATCAGTACATTAGTAGCGTAATAACTATAAAAAGTGACATCTAAATTATATGCACAAATAATTAACAAATCAGTGTAATCTGCCAATAAATCAAAAGAAATAAGTGTGTGAAGTCTCCAAATCCTGTGTAATAAATAAAAATCTAAAGTGTACTTGAACAATCATACAGAACCTAAAAAATCTAAAATTGTAACACTATGTAACACACATCAGCTCCACTGCCGTTGGCTCAACTTCACTCGGCGCAATTTGTACACTGTTAGAAATTAGCTATAAGTATTTCATCAGGCGTTAAACTTACTGTCCTTGAGTGCTTGTTCAATGTCATGTGAGATTAAAATAATATACGTATGTACAAGTCTTTCTCTGCATGCTACATCCTGAGTTCCTTAGTTCTTATACATCTAATATACCGATAAGTGATAGAAAAAAACAAATCTGTTTTGGTTCAAAAAAATATTGTGTCTCGCTATTATGAACATTTTTATTACCGACTTTATTTTGCTTTTTAAGGTTGTTTTTAATTACAACGTTCAAAACATTAAGAAAGCTAGAATTATTATGAACAAGTAAAGCCTAACTGTACTAGTTTATAATGTCTATCTAAGGTTGTTTTTAACATAACATGCATACAGTACCTACTACATGCATGATCTTATGGTAAAATAAGCTTTGATTGTTTTTCTACAAATTTTATTTCTAGCCTGCTAATTCCTCATAAAAGTCTGATTATGGGTAGGTACTTAAATGTAAGAAATAATTAATTATGTTGTTAGATTTTCATATGCCATTTATTTTAATAATAATGTTGATTATTTTTACCCACTGAAAAAGTTAATTCTAAGTGCTATTTTATAAATTTAGAGTGTGGATGTTTTGTTTAGTTCGGCCTTTATGACGTTTTTGCACAGCCACGATCTACGTTTGATTTAACTTTCTGCGCACCAACATCATAAATGTAGGTATCCTAATTGAAAGCAATAAAAATATGCCACTTACCCAACATTTTTATTTCTGAAACTACCTTAATTTTAAAATATATAGTATAAACCAACTTTTGGTCATCAATATACAGGGTTACTGGTAACTCGACGTATTCCTTGCAGGACGTCATAGTAGGGTTAAAATGCAACAAATTAAGCCACCAAATGTTCTACCGAAATTCAGTAGTTTTTGAATTAATTAGGAGTTTTAGTTTTTTAGTGAAAAATCCCAGATTAAACCATTTGAAACCAATTTAAAAATGATTTACGGCGCGACTGTACTGAAATTTAAGTTATTATCATAGTTGACGCCGTAGCAGACCTTTGTTAATAATTAAAAGTTCAATAATGCCTAAAACTTTGGCAAATATCACTAACAAAACATTAAATTTTTTGTAATTTTTGCTATTACTTCATAAAAAAATTTAGTCTAGTGCAAAAAAAAATACTACACCTGGTGTACAAATTACTAAGAAAATATCCTTGTCTTATCAGCTATCCAAAAGGTATGAAAGTTAATACAAAATCATGGACTACATTATGAAAATCGTTTTTGATTTAGTACAGGCGTGCGTTTCACAAAAAGGTGATTATTCGAAAAATCAAAAACAAAATCGTGAACATTATTATTCTTTTTAATCAATATTAAAAACTTTAATTACACACATTTCACACGTCTTGTTCGATGTGCTGCCCTCGGTTTCGAATACATGTTCTTATTCGCTTCCTTACTTCGGTTTTTGTTATTCTTGAGGTGATTGTTGCCCTCATCTGGTCCGCCGCATTTGTAATTCTCTCCCTTAGTTCTTCAATTGAATTTACTGGGGTCACATAAACTAGATCTTTCATATGACCCCAGACGTAAAAGTCTAGCGGTGTCAGATCAGGGCTACGTGCAGGCCACGGAATCGGCCCACCGCGCCCTATCCATCGGTTTGGATAGTTTTCATCCAGCAATTGTCGAATTGTGATTCGGAAGTGGGCTGGACATCCGTCATGTTGGTAAATCATGTTTGCTCTTCTTTCTTCCGGTACATCCGTGAGCAGTGCTGATAAATGATTTCTGAGGAAATCTTCATAAAGTTCCCCATTTAGTGTTCGGGGTAAAAAATGTGGGCCAATTAATTTGTCGTCAATAATACCCATCCAAACATTAAGCGAGAACCTTCGCTGGGATGCGGTTGGTTTCAGTTTTTTAGGGTTTGCTTCTGCTTTCGGTGCCCAGTAATGTAAGTTGTGGTAATTTGTGATACCATCACGATCAAAACATGACTCATCGGTCCACAGAATGTTTTTTAAAAGTTTTCGCTGTCGGCGTCGGCACTTAGCATAAAACGACAAAATTCAAGCCGTCCCGGCGGATCTCCTTCTTCTAATGACTGGACTGGTTGGTAATGGCATGGATGTCGGCCTGACAAGTGAACTACAGACCAGACTTTCCACTGTGACATACCAAGCTCACGCGCTACGATGTTTGTCGATGTGTTAGGATCGTCAATAAAACGTTGAAGAATAAGCTCCTCGTCCTCAGCCGTGTATCTCCGGGAACGACCAGTGTCAACTTGCCTGCTTCTTTGGACGCTGCCAGTTTCAGATATTCGCCGATAAGTCGATCCGAAGACACTAACGTGGGGGAGTCGGCGGTTGGGAAAGCGAAGTTGATATTCTCGCCGCGCCTCAGCAGCGTTACCGTCACAAAGTCCGTAACAGTACATTATGTCAGCGTATTCAGGATTAGAATATGCAGCCATAGTCAGCGCTTATGAAGGCACAGCACAGCACAAGAGCAAGATACGCAGCAACAGTTAGGGAAATAGCCAGTAACAAAACACGAGCTTGCGCGACGTAGAGTTGAAACTAACTAACGCTGACGACCAAATTTTGCAAAATTGCACCCCCTGTCATGCCGAGAGAACAATAGCGACCAATCACAAAGCTCCCCGAGTAGTTGGAGTTCAAGCGCAGGTAAAAACTACGAATAATACGAATACGAAACAATAGGTTGACCGTCTCGCAATTTTACCTGCCCCCCATAAAACTCTTCTCTTCCCTGGCACACATGCAAAAATATTGACAAACATACCTTTCTGAATAACTGATAAGACAAGGATATTTTCCTGGTAATTTGTACAGCAGGTGTAGTATTTTTTTTTTTGCACTAGACTACATTTTTTATGAAGTAATAGCAAAAATTACAAAAAATTAAATGTTTGGTTAGTGATATTTGCCAAAGTTTTAGGCATTATTGAACTTTTAATTATTAACAAAGGTATGCTACGGCGTCAACTATGATAATAACTTAAATTTCAGTACAGTCGCGCCGTAAATCATTTTTAAATTGGTTTCAAATGATTTAATCTGGGATTTTTCATAAAAAAAATAAAACTCTTAACTAATTCAAAAACTACTGAATTTTGGTAGAACATTTGGTGGCTTAATTTGTTGCATTTTAACCCTACTATGACGTCCTGCAAGGAATACGTCGAGTTACCAGTAACCCTGTATAATAGGTTTTTACATACATTTCACTTTAGTAAAACAACAACTTTTAAATCGATCTACTCAAAAAAACGTCATTTGTTACTTATGACGTTGTTGCACCCGGTGTACGACATGTCAAAATTGTCAAATGTGTCACTACATCTCACCAAACTGTGGATTATTACAACTTATTAGTAACCTACATCAAAAAGTCATGGACTACGCAATTAATGCTGATTGTATCATTTTAGTTGAAGAGGAAGACTTCCATAAAACCAATAACTATGTAGAATTAATAATAGAAGCAAGGAAGATATTACAAGAGATTAAGCTTGTTTTATGTGTTCCCACCTTTAAATTAAGTACTTACTCGAATATGTTTGACTGGCGTATAGACACTTTTAACAATTTATTAAATCTTGATTTAATATAAACATATGGCTACGCAACTGCATTTGACTCTAATTTGGATTTACTTTATCATTTTACTATATTCTCAAAAGTAAATAGAAAAATAAACGACCGTGGATGCGCAACATATTTCACAACTTACTGCTAACTGTATCTGAAAGCTCATCAACAGAATGTGAAGCTTCAGTTTATGAAAATGTTAACACTGTGTCTCCAAGTCGTGAGTTTTTTCTTTGTACACATGTATGTTCTACACCAAAACATTGCCGGATTTCTAAACAAATCAGACTTATTAAATATTTACATTCAAGAATTGTTAAGTAAACAGAAAGTTGTGGATGTAATATGTACAACCGAGCATTTTATAATGACAGCCCAAGAAAAAATATTATATGTATATACCTGATTACAAGTTAGCGGCATGTTATGCTAGGCAGGATAGAAATCGTGGTGGTGCCTGTATCCTAATAAGAGTTGGGCATGAGTTTAAAGAACTACCTGACGTAATGAAATGCTCGATATCAGGAATTATAGAATGTTGTGCCGTTGAATCACCTTTACAAAAAAAATATTTATATGTGTATAAAGACCTCCTAAACTGTGTAACCTAAGTAAGTTTTATCTATCAGTAACTAGCTTTTGCCCGCGGCTTTGCCCGCGTGTGTGTCGGAAAATATCCCACGAGAACGTACAACCGGGATTAAAAGTACCTTATATGTGCGGCGCGTGGATTCAAGTATTATGTTATGCTGGAAGATAACAAATCCTAAAATCTAACAATAGTAGGGTGATTATTTGAAACCGAGTGTATTTGCCTCATTGATATGGCTCAATTTTTTTATTACTTTTAGATCTTAACACGTTCGCGTGAGCAACGTCTTACAACGTCGTGTTGGTATAATTATGAAATGGTGCAACGTCATATGACGGCCTCTAGATTGTCATATTTATTTTGACGGAACGTCTTTGGCCGTCTATTTTATGGGCAAATTCTTATGGCGCAACTATTTAGCGCCGCAACACATTCGATTTACATAGCTTACACCGCCGCGTGACTTAAAAAAAAATATATTTCTAGTTTTGTACGCACACATGCAAAGGTCGCGCGCACAATCTCGCAACGTCATAAGACGTCCTCACTTGTACCGCTATCCCCACCGCCAGTTGACCTGCGCGCAGTGAGATGATCTAACGTGTGTTTGTTGTGAACGCCGTGCAACTTTTCTGGATTACGTAATATTTTATCATAAAAGGTTAGTAAATATTATAAATTTCTTTATTACACTTATTTGGAATAAGTATCCGCATGTTTTTGAGTAACAAAAAATGTCATAACTAACATGAATTTGATATAATTTTGAAAGAGAAGTTCGTAACGGTTTTTCTGTGCTTTTTTGCATTTGCTTATTTTGAACAGTGAAAACATGGTAATAATCTTATAATAAATGGTGTAAAGGTTTTTATAATAACGTAACATATAGTTACATTGCTATTTGCTTTAGTAAAGGTCTAATATTGCTTTGTTATAGATGGATAAGAAGAAGAACTTATTATGAAACTTTTCGAAGAAGCGTCGTTGACGGGAAGCACGATACCAGATCCATTTACCTAGTATTAGTGATGATGATCAGTATGGATCTGATCAGATGGATACTAATCCTTGTAATGATGAAGTTAGTAGTGACAGCAGCAATACTTCTGTAAATAGAACTAGGTTTTGTCGTCGTAATCGTTCTTCTATGGAGCTGTATTTATGGGTTGATATCTATATCAACCCATAAATACAGCTCCATTGCGTAATCGTACCTCTAATTCGAGCTCATCGTCATCATCTGATGTGAACCAAACCGAATCTCTACAGACTGACTCTGACGAGTGTCAAGATGTGACACTAACTGAAAATGTTCCACGTGGTCACGATGATTCTATTACGTCATGTGAATCTGTGCAATCGGAAACAATAATTTATAGACTTTCGGGAGGAATTAATAATAAAACTCTTAAAATTAGATCCAGCTCTAAAACCAGAGAAACTAATAAAACATCATAGATATGATAATCGACAGAAAGTAACAAACAAATCTGCACCATCCTCGAATGAAGAAACATCTTTTCAGATTGGTCACTGGCCTAAAAAGATACCTAGGAAAATCTCTTCTCTTTCTTCTTAAGAATACATTTTTGAAATGCAAGAGGTGTACTAAAAACAAGACACGGAGATAAAGTAGCTATAGGTGTAAAGGGTGTCCAGACAAGCCTGCTCTATGTCCTTCATGTTTTGAAGAGTAGCATAATCAAACAGCTACAAACCTATAGTCTTCATCTTCATATTTTAATATACCTATCAAATATCAAACATTGTTTATTAATTATTAAATAGGTACATACCTATACAATTAGGCTGATTATAAAGTAATAAAGATTTTGGACTCGTACAATTAAGAATGTTAAAGAGTTTTTGGTTAAACTTATATTCCTAGCCAGTTGTATCATTTCAATTTCCTAAATTTAAGTTGACGCCTATGAACGTTGTGTCGTTTAGCATGATATATCAGACCAGCGGGGTGGCGGCAACGGATATAAACGTCAGACGTGAAATAACGTTGCGCCACATAACACAGTTCTAAGACGTACGTGTTACGGCGGGACGTCTTTAGACGTTGCTTAACTTTGTATGGGAAAAAGGTGCGCCTCAGTACCAACATTCTGAAATGGGGTTGCTCACGCGAACGTGTTAATTAACATTATATCGTGTCCAGGTCATTACTTGTTATATCATATATCAAAGGCACTGATTTGTACCCAGCAGTTTAGGATATAGACTGTGCTGATGAATTGGTCAACCAGATTAATGATGACCAAGGCAGATGAATTTTGCCTTTGCACCATATTAATTAGAATTATGCAGATAAATGAGAACAACATATTATCTTCAATCAACTTTATTATGAACTATCTGACAAATATAGAAGTAATTACCTACAGTCACATCTACTTTTTGGCTAAAACAAGATTAAGATAATAATAAATTCTAATTTAAACGTTGGCACACGTTGACAATTTTAAAACTAATCGTTACATTTTTGGTCGAATTAAACGTTCGTTAAACTTAAAAGGTAAATCAGGATTTCTTTAAAGCTATAATATGATTTTAAATGAAATAGGTAACACGTAAACACAAAAATAAAAAGATCTTAGTTTTAAACCAAAACACTACAAAATCATAAAAACAAAAACACAAAAACAATAAAAATCTTTGTTTTAAACAAAATGCTCAAAATCATAATAAAAATAAAATAAACCATAATTTCTTTGAGAATCAAATTCAGTCTTTTAAATCAAATTAGCAATAGGAACTTTAAGGGGGTTCCATCAATGTAGTCCGCGAAATTATCTTACGTTTTTTGCAAATTGAAGCTCTGTATACATGTTAATCAAAAGGTGATGCGCGACAATAATGAAAGTAGACTTACTGATTATAAATCATGCGAATCATCAGCATATTCCTCTTATGAAAAAATACTATCTGCATAAAATATAACTTAGTGGAGTATGTTGATGATTTAATTGATTAAAATATACGACCAAAAACAGAGTTACAATTTATAATTATTCAAAAACTTATGAAAATTTAAATTTTGCCGGCCACGTTGACGGACCATCGATCGTAAAAAACTAAATATTTGATGATAGCTAAGTACATACCTATACATTAAAAAATATCTAAATTCTCTTCATCACTAGAGTCTATTAGATATGGATCAATATTTTCTAAATCAATGCTTAATTTATTATTTCCATCTTTTGAAAATGTTATCTCTGAGATAATATCGCAGTCAGCATCTTCAGCCAATGCCACGCTCTGTTCTGCATTTGCTTCCCTTACGCGTTTTTCTTCATTTTCTTACGTCATAGCAACTTCGTTGTCTATACTATCGCTTATGCCCAATGATTTACGTGTATATTTACTAGTTGTTGCTTTTTTATTTGGTATATTAAATACAATTTCGTCATCTTCAATTTTCATGATTTGTGTAAAAATGTTGAGTACTCTTTCGTGTATTTTTGTTTTTATTTTTCTTTGAAGAAATGTTCACCGATTTCTCTAAGTTGTCTTTTTGCATTGGCTAGCGGTATAACCGATACGTTTTGCTTTTCTGCGTCATCCAAGTTATAGAAACCAAGATGTTTCATGCCATGATCGCAAATGACAGCTTGATACAGACACACGTTATTTGTACAGCTCGGTTTGCGAGCAGCTAACGAAGTGGAATCGAAGTTCCATACTATCTGGTGCATTTTCATTGAGCCGGGAAAACTTTTTACTTTTTGCGGAAAAAGAAAGTCCTTATCACTAACGTCATAATCTGAAACAGTTTTCAATTTCACTTTCTTAAGGTTATGCTCCATTATATTTAAAAAATCATCCAGATCTTCTATATCTTGCCCCTGCGATACAGCACGATCCGCTGTCCTCTTCATAACAGCACCTACTCCATCCGGAGCACCCTTCCCATGACCAGATTCGCTATAGTTCCACGTAATGGTTTTGATGGAGCTCAGGTATATGTGCAAAGAAGAAATTAAATGAAATATATTTTTATTCCGATACTGACTGGATGGAGAATCAGAAATAAAATGAATTGTATGAAAGCCTGCCTTTGTATCACCTAGATATTCGAGGATTGGTACAATATGAGCCCATACAGCTGAAATATCATGTCAAAGGCATTCACTCACCGTACAAAAAGATTATACTTGCTGCATCTTCTCATCGTCCAGAAAATATATTACTGAAGTGTATAAAGTTAATTGTTTACGGCTACCACCAAAATGATAGGACTGTATTTCTTCGTTACACTTTACTGCATAATTTTCACTATAGTCAACGTGCACAATACACTCACCCTCTTGAAGCTGTTCTTTCATAAATTTAAAAGCCTTTTGTTGAGCAACTATATTACCAATATGCATAAAATACTCATTTAGTGTACGAGTAGATTCAAATTTTTCAATACATTTCTTTGGTTCTTCTCTTTTTTTAATTTTTTCAGAAGTTCTTATTTTTCTTGCCGTGCCTTGAATTATGTCATGTTTAGTCTCCCACTGCCAGGACGTTATATCAATAGAATTATCAAATTCTTGATAACAGGCTACATTATTCTTGCACGCTGAACACGTTCGATGCAAGCAATCCACATCATATACGTCGCAACATAGCAAAGAGAGAAGATCTTGGGAGGTTTTTGTTGATATTATCTTCCTCTGGCACAATCCCTGGACGATTAAATCCATGTTAGTGTGCAATTTGCACAAACAAGTGTCTCGTGATCTAAAATCAGGTAGCAGCACCCAAAAAGGTCTTAGTTTGCAGAATGCTGAATAGCTGATAGTATAACTTGAGTTTCTTAGAAACTTTTTATGCAGATTGAGAAGACTGTCACTGAGGTAACGCTTTTGTTTACGTATCTTGTTCCTTGCTATAAATTCCTTTTTTTCCAGAGCAGAGTCGGCTATTTTCATCGTCTTCATAAAATATTTCGACTTCTTTTTTCAGAAGTTCAGGCAAAGAATTAAAACCATGATTCAGTGTTTTCTTTGATTTTGTAGCAAAACATGTTAATTTAGGGACTATTCTATTTTGATTGGAAATGTTTAAAGCTGAGGATACTTTTTTGTTTTCGCTGACTCTAATCTTTGGAGTTTTTTCTTATAACGTTCATTTTTTAGCTTCATTTTTATTTTTATTCGTTTAAGATTATTTATCTCTTTTTGTGATTTATAACGAATACGTCTTACGGTAGAAGATAAAGGTGAAGAACAAGAAGGAGAATTTGTATTAAGTGTATTTACTCCTAAATCAGTCGAAAATTGATTGCTTTGCTGAGAAATGCTGCGCAAAATTCTAGATTGACCTGGTACGGGTGACTCCAGTTCTCTGTTTGGAACCTGGAAACGTAAAGGTGGATCATCCATATTCTCTTGCTCTTGGAAAGCTATCGGTTCAGTATCCAACAAAATGCTGGGACTTTGATGTGTTTTGTTCAAGCAGAGCCGCTGTTGTTTTTTCTTGTTTCTTTCTAAGGTAATATGCCTTATAATTTTTTCTCCATCTCTTTCTCTGTAATCTTTGTATTCTAGGTGTCATTTCATTTATTGATAGTTGTTTTTTTTCTTTTTTTCTACGTATGTAGGTTTGTCGATTGTTTTCTTGTTTGTCTTTCCATAACTCTTCATTGTTTTTTATTCTTTCGTACCTCCTTTTCTCCGCGAGTCTTTTTTTTCTAAGCCTTTCTTCTCTTGTTTGCTTCTTTGTTTTTGCCATTTCGAAAATATAGATCTGAAAAGAGAAAATGGGATTCAAGCGACAGCTAGTATCGATATCACTGAGTAGGTGCCAAATTGGGCACAATTACTTTGCTTATTTTTGATGACATGGGGGGGGAGTATTTCCAAAATCTGATACCATCTGCTCATTAACTAATAATAAACCAGGACAGAGTGAAATAAGTACTAATGTTTACATAAGGTTCGGAGAGGGGGAAGAGCTTTGCTTACTTTCGCTGACGAGGGGGGTTAATAATTACAAAAAAATCTATTTATGTCATACTTTATTGGACCCCTTAACAGGTAGGTTTAATTGGTGATTTTGTTGGAGCTGTTGTTGTTATTTTGAATTAAACCTAATTTATCTGCCCCGTTCAAATTCATCTGGTCATAAGAGCCAGATAAAACCAGACTAATGGAAGCCAGACAAATTAGGAATTTGAAGATAATCGAACCCTGCTCCTTTATTTATGAACGGATGGAATCAAAGGTGTAATTAACATGAATAAACAACCTTATGAGTGACCTTGGTTTAGATTCAAAACGTAACTAAAGACACACAATCCATAAAAGAAGACAGATTAATTATGCGACTTACCTGACAAACGCCCAGATCACAACTTTCGAAGGTACTTTTTTGCAAAATTTCACCCGCGCACGAGCACTCCGTATGACAGGTCGGCACTGACTGACGCGGTCAATCACGAGTCGATATTATTGTATCAAATATTTTGTGTTTACGTTGACATGATGCTTGAACAAATTGCGCCAGTTGAATTATTATTTTAGTCGGGGACATTTTTTAAAGTAACATAATTACAAATAAATACAATTATTTTGAATATAAATCATAACGTATCAAGAAACATATATTTAAATATCGGTGCAACGTTCTTATTATAATATATTGCTTCGTAAGATCGCAGAAAACCGAATAATTCAACAAAAAGCGGCATGGGGACACACCAGATTAATTAGTTTGTACTGTTTTCTGTTGATTTAATTATTGCTGGTTTTAAGTAATCCCAATTGACTAATATAGGTCTCGATAGACAATTTCATTTATTATGAAACCTGAAATTGATGTTCAATTTGGAGATAATATTGATGTGTTCTTCAGTCAAAAACATGTCAAAACCTTGTTTCAAAGAATCACCCAGTAACGGAATACATAACGGAACGGAAAATTACGTACTTGCATGCCAAATTTGAACTGTAAAACGGAAATTTCAATCTTATAATAAAAAATAAAAGTTAAAGTTAAGGTAAATAGTTACCTAAATAATTCAAATTACGCTTTTAGTTACATTGTTATTCACAGGGGGGTTAGGACCATTTTTTTAAATATATACTTAAAATACCTCTTTATATTACTACATCAGAGATTCTGCCCTCAGGTGCAATCACAACCACGCTGCTAGATGAACTCACTCTCGAGCAGGCCACGTAAAACTAGTCGTGCGAGAAGCAGTCCCCTCTAAAATCAATTCCCGCTGTTTTCAGTGACTGACCCTGAGACTTATTAATCGTCATTGCGAAACGTACCTTAAGAATGAACTGCAGACTTTTAAACTCTAATGGGTACTCCGATGGTATTAGTGGTATCCTCGGTATATACACCGGTTCACCTCGAACACAACCAGTCAATATAAAGGCCTCTACCACGTTTTTATGTAAGGCTTTCACACGCAACCTGGTTCTATTGCACAACTTGGGTGGATTGAGATTTCGTAGTAGCATTACTGGAGTACCCACTTTGAGGATAAGTTTGTGATGTGAGACGGTAGACCAGTTGGGTTGAGTGCATTTAAGAATTCCACAGGATAGTGTACAGCATCATCCGTATGCACTACAGTATCCACAGACTTGTATTGGTATTCTGCACCTTCGAACGAATTCAATAAAGTATCTGAATCACGGAAGCCTGATCGTTCTTAGGTGTCAGAAACGCACGTTCGCACAGCCACTCCATGGATTTGCTGTACGTTTTGGACATCTGGATATATTCGAGTTATTAGGTCGTCAACGGTGGACACAACTGAGGCAAGATCTGATGGAATTATAATCTTGCCCTCAGTTTCCGAATATTCTCCGTCTCATATTTTAAGGAGGAGATCGGAGAATTGTAAAGCGCAAACATCACCCTTCAGGTGCACTCGCTTGATTTTTTAAGGTGGATTTTTTTTTATTAAGGGCCAAAGATTTGGCGCCTTAATGCAAGCCCTAACTTCGTCAGCTCGAGTTCCCCTCGACACTACCGGCAGGGTCTGACGGAAGTCTCCAGCTAACAACACTGTGTTTCCACCCATCATATCATCGTTCCCTCTGATGTCTTTTAGAGTTCTGTTTAGTGCTTCAAACCCCCCTTTATGCGTCATTGTACTTTCGTCCCAAACTATAAGTTTACAATCGCGCAGCACTTGGGCCGTATTACTCTGCTTTGAAATGTTGCAAAGTGGAGTTTCAATATGGATGAGATTTAGTGACAGTTTAAAAGCAGCGTGAGCTACCTTGCCTCAGTCCAACAGTGTAGCTGCGACAGCTAAGGCAATGCCACGATTACGCCTTACTTTCGCCAGTAGCAAATTAATAAGGAAAGTTTTTCCAGTGTCATCAGGAGCATCTAAGAAAAAGTATTTTCCAATTCCTTTGTCAATATTGCCAAGTATTTGTTGATAAACATAAAGCTGTTCATCTGTCAGTAACGTCTCATTATTTGACAACGCCTCCCCCAGGACGCAGGTACAGATATTCTTTTTCACGAAGTCCGTTCGGCTTTGATTGTAGTAGTGACGTATCACGACAAGCGCGCTTGTGTGTGTAAAAGTAGGTAATGTTAGCAAAAAAATCTGATATATATTCAAGTCGAGATTTAATAATCTAAATAAAATTTTGGTTTTAAAAGTATATACATTTTGTAAATAAATTAGATTAGGTTGCAATAAATACAAAAATATTAAGAATATGTAGGCATTTAATTAAGCATTGGTGTTACAGAATGGAAACGAAACAAGTAGGACTATTCAGTATTTTCAATCACTATCAAATAAATTTTCGATTTCCGATTCCGTTTTGCTGTCGTCAGAATCATCTTGTACATTGATTATAAATTCAAAATCGAGATCAAAATATTTCAAGTAGTCTTTTTCAATTTTTTCAACGTGAGCACAAGTTTTTTGCCACGTTTCACTGCTAACTTGGCCCAAACTTTCATTGATCAGTCTTTCCGTATTCGTCACGTTTTGCTCGATATTTTTAGATGCGACATAATTTTTAACGATTCCCCAAATATTTTCAATCGCATTTAATTCTGGGTGATAAGGGGGAAGGCGTAAGACATCAAAACCCTTGCTTTTTATAAAATCGTCAATCTTGTAGATTACGTGTTGGGCTTTGTACTTCTTTATTGTATCGTACAATTCTAATTTAAGAAGAGATTCATCAAATGCTATACCCTTATCCCTGAGCCATTGCTGCATATCGGCTTTCTTTGTAGATTGCGTCGGTAGTCGTTCAGCCCGTGTGTTGTGATAAGATGCATTATCTAAGACAATGACAGAGCGCGGAAGTAAATTGGGTAGCAACTTTTCATTTAGCCATTTTACATAGTTATCATAGCTTATATTTGAATGATAATCACCAGCTGTTGAGTTGGCCTTATAAACCAAGGAAGCATTTTCAATAAAACCATCCTTGGTTCCCGCGTGCACTAAAATAAAGCGAGTGCCTGTGCTAATTTTTTATTTTGTTAAAGCAAGAACAGTTTGATTTAATGGAAGCTTATTTTTTAAATAACAAAAACGTGAATCTAGCTCTGCGGTGGTATGGAGAGAGATATCAAGACCGACAGGCACTAACTCGGTTCGTATTGAAAAGAATGGTAGAAAATTTAAAGAATACGGGTGGTTTCAAGAAGAGACGGCAAACTATTCAGCAAAACTATTTCGATTTTGAACTAGATGTTTTAACATACTTTGAATCATTTCCAAAGGCTTCAAGTAGAGATGCTGCCGATGAATTAGGAACAACCCACACTCGCGTACTTAAAGTGCTGAAAAAGCATAAGTATAAATGCTATCGTGAAGGTCGGTTGGTGCAAAAATTGCATATTGGGGATCGTGACAGACGATTACAATTTTGTGAAAACACGCTTGGAGAAATTGACCGAAACCCTAATTTTTTGAGTAACATTGTATGGTCTGACGAAACCAACTTCAGCAATAATGGCATGTACAATCGCCGCAATAACCATTATTGGTCTCGAGTGAATCCTGTTCGTGTTTATGAAACTAACAATCAAGTAATATTTTCTTTCAACGTTTGGTGCGGAATTATGAGAAATAATGTAGTGTTAGTCCACGTGTACGAAGGTCATTTAAACACTGTCAAGTATATTGAAATACTGGATCTCTTAAGAAACGAGTTAAATGGTTTCCCCGAGGAAGAGCGAAACCAAATAATTCTACAGCATGATGGTGCTCCAGCACATAACAGCAGAATCACTACTGCCTACATTAATAACCATTTTAATACCTGGATTGGTACAAACGGCACAATAAGATGGCCTGCGAGATCGCTTGATCTCACCCCATTAGATTTTTTTTCGTGGGGATATGTAAAAAATCAAATTTACATGAAATCTTATGCGAATGACAACGAGTTGAGAGTTGAAGTTCAGAATACGATTTATAATATTCACCACAACACTTTATTAAAGGTTACTAGAAATGAATTCGTTAAAAGAATAAATTTGTGTATCCAAGAGAATGGAGCCCATTTCGAGCAACTAATTAGTTAGTTTACCATTTTTTGTAAATAATTAAATTAATTTAAGATTTCCTGGTTTTCCTTTCATTTAATTTATGTTTGTTAGAGAAATTTCATCCTTATAATTGACCCTAACGATCGATGCAATAAAAGTACAGGGTATATTTTTTTCAGATTTTAGCCGGTTCGATTCCCGGGTGTGGATGAAGAGAATTTTCGAAAATCTTTGAATGCAGTTTGCTTTCTATTCAAAAATAAAGGAATGTTTCCTTTAAGTAAAACTTTCTATCTGCAGTATTAAGAGTACTTTCCCTCCAGGTGGCATTACAAAATTCCACCCTGTATATAATGAGAGTTGGCCCGCCTTCTCGCACTGCTTATACGAGTATAGTATCCGAGGAGCGTCGCACGGATTGATATTATGAATGATGATTGATGGAGGATAAAAATTCTAAAACGTAAAAATAGAAACGGAATGGAAAATTACCTACTTGCAAGTAATAGTAGTTTGCCAAATTCGAAGGCAACTTTAAGGCTCCTACATACTGGTGCGACTTGTCGCGCGACGCGACACCGCGTGTAGCGCTGCAAGCGGTGCCTTTGTGTCGCGACGTGTCGCGCGACAAGTCGCGCCAGTATGTAGGAGCCTTTAAAGTGAAAATATTTAATCATCTTTATTTTCTATCCTGTGAGAATTAGAAGAAAATTATAACGTAAATAATAAATTACAGGTACGGAAATAAGGAAAATTTAAATATTTCCATAATCCATGTACATTCTGCCCTAATTTAAGGCAGAATGTACATGGATTCTATTATATAATTTAACAACTTATTTTTATGTACCTACATTCTAAGCAATTAAACCTATTCTATTTTATTCTATTATATTCTACAGGCACACCTCTGCCCGCACTTTCGGGGAAACAAGGCGTGATGATATGTTATGTGTGTTATGTTAACTTTCTACCGAATCGCCAACAGCTGCAATCACATAATCTTCCTTACTGATTTATGATTTTCCAAACTCACCAGCTTCCAAAATTTCAAGAAATATAAGAGAAATGTGCTTTGTAAATTATAGTTTATGACAACTAATTTTATTCCACACATTTTAAACGTGATTAAAAAGAGTGGTTTAGTTTGACAATCAAAATTTTAGGTGAAAAAAGTCAAATTCAGAATAGCAGAATTGCCATTTTCACTAAATTGTATAACATACATAACACACCTTCTTCCCATGGGGGTAGGCAGAAACTATAGAACGCCACCTGCTACGCTCCTTACATACTCCTTTTGCTTCGTTTACGTTCATACACGTTTATGGTCATACACGCACGCCGGTTGCGAGTACTACGCATCTGACCTCTTTGAAGAACATCATTAATGAGGTCACTATATGTGTTTCGGGGGCGTCCCCTCCCGGCATTTGCACTCACATCTGCCTTATAAATACCTTTTGTTAGTCGCCTTCCATTCATCCTCTCAACATGGCCAAACCATCTAAGCATACACTTTTCAATTTTTGTCACTACATCTTCTTTTAAACCGCACCGTTGCCTTATCACGTCATTTTTCAGCCTATCATTTATAGTCACACCACACATGCTTCTCAGAAACGCATTTCCACAGCATTTACTCTACTTTCATGCTTCTTTTGCCACACCCAACATTCACTTCCATACATAAGTGTAGGCACCAGCACACCATTATGAACAGCCAGTCGAGGCTCTTTGGGCATCGACAGGTTGGTCACCATCGCATGTATAGCACCATTCACTTTATTTCCCGCATTTACTCTCCTTTCCACATCTTCATCAATCTTTCCATCCCTTGTAAACAGACTCCCTAAATATACAAATTCACTTACTTGTTTTGCACTATTATCATTTATTTTCACATCACACACCGATATATCCTCTTCTCTTATGACCTTCATCTTATTCACATTTATATTGGATAACTAAAATGACATTAGTGCTGTCAAACTTTAATTTAGTTAATTTGTGTCACTTTAGTCAATTTCGAAATGGGAAACGTCGTTTGACAGGAATAAATAAAAGTGTTGGTGATTTTTAGTCTAGTTTAGAGAATTTTGTGACATCAGAATCGGCACCAATATTTCATGCTGGTTCAATATTTTTTTAACATTAAAATCATTATTCGTCCTAAGTCAACTTACATCATTCATCATGCATTAATATAAATTGGTCATTCACATAGTCAGATTTAAATTATTCATTGATGTCTTACAAATTAAATTACTCGTTGCGATAGCTTATCTAATGATGCAGTCTTTGTTATACATTTTTACACATGTCTCAAATATACTCGTTTTAAATATAACTGTCCTACACTTAATTCCGCTAATTCATTTTTATACCGTGCACTTCTCAATGTGTCATAATTAATAATGTCGCGTTTTATCATTACTGCTGCTTCATAAATGTATAGTGAAGGTATAGTCAAAATGTGTAATCTTTTAAACTCTGTTCTACACGAATCCGTCTGTTTAAGTCCACTTATATTTCTAACACACATTTTTTTGGGTTTTAAAAGCATACTCTCTGTTAGTTGAGTTACCCCAGAAATGAATACAATATTTTAATGTAGAACCAGCACATGTATGGTAAGCGGTTAGTTGTGCTCTCTCGTTAACAACTTTTCTTAGCATGTAAAGGGCATATGAAAACTGATTTAACTTTTTGCAAACATAATCAACCTGGATTTTCCAATTTAGTCCTGAGTCAATATGAATACCAAAAAAACTTAGTGTTGTTTACTTCTTTTAATTGTTCGCCTTTATAATGTATATGTAGTTTTTTTTAATTATAAGTTTTATCTGTGAAATCCATATAATTTATTTTTTCAAGCTTTATTTTTAAGTGGTTTACATTTAACCATTGTATAATACCTTTAAGTGATTCGTTTATGTTGGTTTCATAGTTCTCTTTATCTTGGTTCTTACTTTTTAAAAATAGCTGTACTATCATCTGCAAATCCTCTATTTCCTGTTTTATAATTTTCGGTAGATCGTTTATGTAGATGATAAACAAAAGAGGTCCCAGAATACTTCCTTGGGGCACTCCATACAGAATAGTTCTAGGGTCTGTTCCAACTTTGTATCATTTGTTAATTTTGTTATGTGTTACTTGAAATCTGTTTGATAAATACGATTTTATAAGATTTAATGTATTTCATCTTACTCCATACTTTTCTATTTTTTTCCAAGAGTATTTGATGATCCACGTGATCAAAAGCCTTTGAAATGTCCATAAAAATCGCAGTTATATGTCCAGTCCTATCATTACATTCCTTAAAAAGTTAAAAAGAGCGCTGCCAGTAGTTCTGCCTTTACGAGACCGGAATTGCTCACCTATAAATATGTCATTAGCTTCAAAGTAGTTATATAAGTAAATTACTTTCAAATATTTTTGCCAAGACGTATTTTTACGCAATTGGTCTGTAATATTTCATCTTTTCTTGGTCTCCTTTAAAAAAAAAGAGATTTATGGCTGTAAATTTCAGTTTCGAAGGAAACATTTTTATAATGTGACTAAGTACTGGAGCAATGAGATGCGATACACTTTTAACTAATTTCGTGTTTATATTATCGTACCCTGTATTATTAGTATTTTTAAGCATTCTTATTATTTGGTCTACATTAAGCGGGTTTGTTGGTTTCATGAAAATTGAATTGGAGTTTCAGTGTTTTAAGAGCTATACCATTGTCCCCATGTTTTATATCGTCAATAAAAAAGTTGTTAAATGACCCAGCTGTTTCTGTCGGTTTTGTAACCATTCTATCATTTACTTTTATTTGGTTTATTTCCTCTTTAGGTTAACACCTCTTATAATTGTTTATAATTTTCTACATTGCTTTAATTTGGTTGGTCGCTGAATTAATATAGTAATTGTTTTGTGATTTTCCGTTTTTTTTTATTATAGTTCGTAGTCTTTTTGACTAGCGCTACCGTCAACCATAATTATTTTGTTACACGTAATTTTGAACCCGTGATATAATTTAAAGTATTCATTTAAATGACATGATTTCAAGGCATATTTTAATCTAAATTAAATACACAATTTATATAACATATTTTATTAGATGAGGATTAATATAATATCGGTCAAAATAGGTTCGGAAATAACAATACATTTTTATCAAATTCTGTCAGATAAAAATGGTTACTGTGGGCTATCCTTAGAAGGTAGACATATGCTATCACAGATTTTTTGTTGAATTTTTTAAGATGTACATTCTGAGAACGTTAGTTTTATGTATCTCTTACGGTTCACGCAGCGCATGCCAGTAAAACCTGTTGGCTTCATTTTTTCCGACATTTACAACAATAACCGTCATATTTCAGCCAATTTACACAAAACCTTAATAAAAAATAAAAAAAGAAATGTGTTTATTATCTTAAATCTATACAATTAAGTTGCCGGGGCTTTCCAGAAAGTAATCCGAAGATACTTGTGATGGGATAAACCTCGCTCTTCCTCGATTAATTTACAATTGTTTCGTTGTGATAATTAGGTATAAGTTACACATTTTTATTATAAAACCAATAAAAAGAAAAATGAAAATCGTGTTTATGGCAGTGTGTGAAAACTAGTGTCTTTTGAATAAATGTGTGATTATACGCGTGTTTATGAGTGTGTGAATGTATATTTTGTGTGTATGTGTGTGTGTAAAAGTGGGTGCGTGTGTGAGTGGGCGTGTGTATGTGTGAATGAGTGTGGAGGTGTGTTGGAGTGTGTGTCTGTGTGTGTGTGTTGGAGTGTATGTATGTGTGTGTGTGTCAGTATGCATGACGTTCAACCCAGAGTCGCCAAAAGTCTTCCACGGCATCATAATTAAGTGTGAAGAGCCATTCAGTCAATGTCTTCATACACTCGTACAGCTGTATAGGGTAAATGTTAAGTATGCGATTTACTTTATTATAGACGCGTGGGGCTTGAGTTACATTTTGACCAATAGCAAAAATTTAACGTGCTGAGTATGTAGGGGCTACTATATCACACCGTCTTTTTTTAAGTTTGGCATGGCTAAAGGGTAGAATTTTGTGATATCTTAGTACCATGTGTAGTATGTGGAGTTTTCTAACGGAGAGCTACGGAGGTTCCCTACTGAAACTCTATACGCAAGCGCTAAAGCTTGCGTATAGAGTTTCAGTAGGGAACGTATAGGGCTTACAGTACAAAACCTTAATCAAGGATCTCTGTGCCCTCTCTAGATCTATAAAATACGACTTAGCTGCTGCCATCCCATACCGAGATACAATATATGATTACAGATTGGGCCAGTGCGATATAGATTTTATTCTGTAGTTCTGCATTAATTACATGTCTCAAAGATTTGAAAACCCATATGAGTTTTCTTACCCTCGCTATAGTTAGTTCGAGGTGTGGGTACCAGCTTAACCTTTGATCTACTACAATACCTAGGTACTTTACGGAATTTACCTTATGAATTACAGGGCAACTACAGGTAGATTGGGTTGGGGTACGACAAGAATGTATTCTAATGTTAAAGTCAGGCGCAGGCTGAGAGTTTTCGCGGGAAGGTACTTATGGGTCACCGAGGCCCCCGCAACACAGGCAACAGGAAGGAATACGGGTGGGTTTTAGTCAGTAAGATTCTGACACACCCGCCCGCTCCGCCCAGAGCGGGAGAAGTTATTTCATGATTTCCAACCCAAAAAAAAAAAGGCTGAGAGTTTGCGTATTTAGTGAAGCAGACGTAGTTGGTTTTTTGGGTATTTAGCGTAAGTAGATTCTCACAAAGCCAAACACTAACTCTAGCCAGTCCCCTCTCAGCACCCAGCCTAACTTTGTCCCAGGTCTTAGCAGAGAAGATAATAGCGGTGTCATCCGCGTAGGTCAGTATCCTCGCACCGTTGATAATAAGGTTACAGAGTTCATTAATATAAATCAAAAAGAACGTCAGGCCGAGGACACTGCCCTGCGGGACGCCATACGTCACGTTCTCTTCGTCACTTACATAGTTTTTAACTTTTACCCCCTGTTTTCTGTTGTGAAGGTAACTGTTGAGAAGAGAGAGCAGAACCTCGAAATCCTAAGTTCTCCAGCCTGTGTATAACTAGGCATTTGTTCCCCTTATCTACTTCCTTGGTTATCACAGTAGCAAGTGCCTCCGTAGCATCCTGGGCCGATATTCCCCTTCTAAAACCATACAACCAATTTCTGTGTTGACCACCATTTTAGAAATGGAGGTCAACACAGAAATTGGCCGATAGTTGTTAACGTCGTCTTTATCTCCATTCTTATACACAGGGGTAACAACGGAGCGCTTAAGAAGGTAGGGGAAGATACCTGTGTTAAAGCATAGGTTGGCCAGATCACAGATCAGCGGGACTAAGATCTCCTTTGCCTGTTTTAGGAAAAGGGTAGGAATTCCGTCCCACCCTGGTGCATTCCCAGTGTCTAGGGACATCAGTATATTTTCAACTTCCTCCTGAGAGGTGTCTAGGAGAACAAAGGAGGACAGATTAGGGCTGTCTGTGTTACAGGATGTAGGGGGTACGTAACTATTTAACTATTTAAGATTCTCTGAGCTAGAGCTTGTCCAATGTTAATAAAGTAATTATTTACATAGTTAACTGAGTATTAGGGACATGATTTTATCTCAAGTAGGATGCTATTTGAGCTCCTGGGTGGCTTATAATTTGTGATGTCATTAATGGTTGACCGCAGTGTCCGAGGGTTTTTAGCAGATTCTTTGATTTTGTCTTTATTAAATTTATTTTTTTAGTTTTTTATAAGGTTCCCACAGAAAGTCCGATATCGTCTATATGTAATCACTAGAATTTGATTATGTGGGTTTGATTTGAGTTTAAGGAAGATTGAATTTCTTAGTCTAATACACCGAAGGGCACCTGTTGTTATCCAGGGTTTAATCGTTCTTTTGCTATTAGTGATAATAACATTTTTAGAGTTCGAAAGTAAAGCTGTCTTGACCAATTCTATATGCGCAAAGGCGTAAGTATCAGGGTCTTTGAAGATGTTACTCGTAAAAAAGGAGGTATCAGTATTTTTTAGACTAATAAGAGCATTTTCGTAGTTGACTATTGTTTTGTGCTTTTTAGGTATATTACAGCAATATTTATTCTCGAGAGATAACAAAATCAGGCAGTGGTCTGTTACGGTTGTATTTAAAACCGCTGTAAAAGCTATATTTTTTGTTTATCAAGACTCAGGAAGAGGTGATCAAGGCATCCATCCCCCCTCGTGGGTAAGTTTATGAAATGGTAAAAGTCCATGCGTAGATAACATATTTAAGTAGGTTAGTCTATTGTTTCTTTCTTAATTTGTTTCAGTAGGGGAAATAATTAAGTCAATATTAATGTCCCCTAAGATTAGAACGTTTTTACTAGGATTAATATTATCAAGATGATTGTTAAGGGATGTAATGAAGTTACCTGCATGTAGAAATGATGGGGAACGGTAGATACCCAGTATAGTGTAATTTAATATATTTAACTCGAGACCGGTGGCATTTCCAAGGTTTAGTTCTATACATTTTACTGACAATTTATTTGTGATGTATACAACCACTCCGTCACTTTGGTTAATTTGGTGTTTTGTTTGGAAAGATGTGTAATTCACTAATTGTGGTATGTTTTTTTTAGAGTTTAACCAACATTCTGTGAGGATCAAAATATGTACTTCATAATTATTTTAGTTGTGATAGGGTGAGTTGCAAGTCATCAAAATTTTTGTATATACTTCTAATAATTAAATTGTGTGGAGAGTTACCCGTGTTTAATTTTAGTTCCTGTATGTTACACTTTATCGAATCTGATGGTTTAATCTGGTCAATTTTCTTTAGTGTATCGAAATTATCCATTTAAATTTGTCAAGTTAGTACTCTCGGGGTTGCAACTAGGGTAGTTAGATGGTATGAATATTGGCGGATCAGGTTCTAGGAAGTGTAAGTATACACGGATGAATTCAACATTTTTTATAGGGGAAGTCGGGGTGTAACTAATTGGATATTTATAATTTAAGTAGTAGAGGTTTTCTAGTAATATAGGTTTAGAACTATTGTATCTGACGTGTAAAATTGTTGATATGTTTGTATTTTGAGCGTGTTTTTGTTTTTTGTCAGAGATCAGGTGATGTATATGTGGGGTATATCGTTGGTAGTTGTAATTGTGGTATAAAGGTGTGTAGGTATGTAAGGGTTTTTAAGTAGATTTCTGTGAGCACTCTAATATATAGTAGTCTTTTGATATTACTTTTATCAAGCTAGGCAATCCATACCCAGCTTGACAAAGGCAACAATGTGTGTAGACGTGTAAAAGTGTGTAGACGTGAATAAGTGTGTAGACATGTATAAGTTTGTATATAGATTTCTGTGTGTGTTTTTTTGTATAGTAGCCATTTAACATATTATTTAACAAATTAGGTGTTGGGCTTATGTAGGCTGTTTTAAGTAGGAGAAACAGTTTTGAAATATATATACCCATAGTTAGTCATTGTTCTTGCATTAGTTGTTGCACCTGTGCTTCGTGTTGTATATGGATAGTTTTAGACGTGTCTTCTTTCCGGATCAAAACCTAATAAACCAAAAAACATAATAAACCATATACCTAAACCTTCCTTATGAATCACTCCGTTCATTGGTGAAAACCGTTTGAAAACCCGTTCAGGAGTTTTTGAGTTTATCGCGTTCTAACAGACATACAAACGCGGCGAGGGACTTTGTTTTATAATATGTAAGGACGCTCACACTATTGTGGTTTTTAGCTGAAGAATAAATGTGATTAAATGATTAGGACACCTATTTGACACCAACTTTTCTATGTTTTCATTGTTTCAGTGGTTGTCGCAGAAAAGCTGTATTAGTATCCCTCCTTTTTATGGTACCATACCTCAAAAGGAAAAAATGGAACCCTTATAGGATCACTCGTGTGTCGGTATGTCCGTCCGTATGTCACAGCCAATTGACTCCTACTAACAACCAGATATATGGTGCACTGTAACTGCAGGGTGACTTCTTAGCCGACTGCGGCGAAGCAAAAAAAAACTGGCCAAGTGCGTGTTGGACCACGCGCAATGAAGGGTTCCGTAGTTGGGATGAATTTATCTCAAGAATAAACTGAACATTGTAGTTGAATGTGAATGAAAAATATGTTCTCTCATAGGTACATTCCAACTGCAAAAATAAGTTTGTTAGCACAATATTGAGGAATTTATTTTATTTTAAAACCGTAGACTTCTTATAGGCTTTTTTGTAATCTATAAGTAGGTAAATAACTATAATTTGTATTTTTTCAAAATTTTAGGCTTATTAGTGGTAATTTTCATAAATTTTCTTAAATAACTTTAAGAGAATTAATTTGAAAAAATAAAAAATATCGGATATTATCACAAACCCTTTCATATGACGTGTCACACGGTACAGTTACAAAACATTTTATTTTTAATTTTCTACTTTGCCCCCCAAAGTGACCCGCATATAATCAACCCAGTAGGTTCGGAGCAAATTGGCTGTGACAGATGGACAGACAGGCAGACCCACGAGTGATCCTATAAGTTCCGTTTTTCCTTTTGAGATCAAGAACTCTAAAAAAGATTATTTGCGTTTATTACCTGTCTGTCTGTAGCTTTTTCACACTTTAACGACTGGATTTGCATGATAGGTGACCTGGGCTGACCATGACCTGGGTAGGGATATGGGATGCTTTTTATCTCGGTAGCACGTCCCCGTGGGATAATTTCCGACATCTACGCGGACGAAGCCGCAGAAGGGCAGAAGCTAGTGTACTTACCTATAATATGAGGTGAGCTGCGCAGAAATGACGGCGCGAGCGCGTGATTGTCATACCGGAGTGAAGCCTCATGCGGCAGGCACTCTCGGTGGGGCGCGAGTCTCTGCCGAGTAAGGCGTGGGCGCGCGGCCGCGGCGGCGACGCGGTCGCACTCTCAATGAGCTGAAGTTCGTGCAGTTGACAATGCATGGACACTAATAATAATCATAGTCTAACTGCCGAGTGCTGAGCGGTGAGGTGCACACTGCACACTCCGGCTCTAGTATTTTAACTTCTGTTGCTCTAGCTTTCTCTCAAGTATAAGATATTTTCATCTAGTTACACATGGTAGATAGGTGTTTTTTAATTTGATGCCTAGTTTACACTGGGGATGGCGGCCTCTTAGCAGGTGCAGGCATATTATACGTAAGTCACAAATGTTTCTGCGCACTGCGTGCGTGGCTGCGCGACACCGGTACACCAGGCACCGCAGGCTCCGTATCAAACCTCCGGATACGGAAGCCATTCAGGCGGAGCTGTACGAGGGGTACAGAGCGGCGAAGACCGCCCTCCAAGCGGAGATCCTGCGGGCCAGGGGGTTGGCCCGCGAGGAGTCGCTGGGGACTCTGGACAGGGACCCGTGGGGACGCCCGTACAAAGTGGTGCGGGATAAACTCCGCCCATGGGCTCCCCCGCTGACGCAGAGTCTCCGGCCCCAGCTTGTGGAGGACGTGGTGAGCGCTCTGTTCCCTTCCCGAGGGGATCACACCTCCCCGCCTATGGCTCCGCCTACTGCGGTGCCCGATGCGGACCACACCGTCAACGACGACGACGACGACGATGCTCCGGAGGTGACCGAGGTAGAAATGAGAGCGGCGGTACGCAGGCTTAATGCCAAAAATACCGCCCCGGGACCCGACGGCTTACCTGGGAAGGCCTGGGTCCTGGCCTTGGAGGCTCTCGGACCTCGACTTAGGGGGCTCCTAAGCGCATGTTTGGAGAGGGGCCAGTTCCCGCTTCGTTGGAAGACGGGAAAACTGGTCCTCATAAAGAAGGCAGGGCGCCCTGCGGACTCTCCGTCCGCTTATCGGCCCATCGTGCTGCTCGACGAGGTGGGCAAGCTCTTTGAAAGAGTCATTGCAGACCGCCTCGTCGGCCAGCTGGTGCGGGTGGGGCCGGATTTGGCGGAGAGCCAGTTTGGTTTCCGCAGAGGGCGCTCTACGGTGGACGCCATCATGCGTGTGCGAGCCCTGACGACGGGGAATGCTGTTGCCCAGGGTGGGGTCGTCTTGGCGGTGTCCCTAGACATCGCCAATGCCTTCAACACCCTGCCCTGGAGTCCGGGTGGAGGTCCGGGTGTCACCACTGTGTGGATCGCCCGGAGGACACGGTGGAGCATACGGTGGAGGTCTGCCCGGCTTGGGCAGAGCACCGCCGTGTCCTCGTGGAGGCGATCGGCGGCAGACACCTCTCGCGTCCAGCCCTGGTTCAGGCCATGGTACGGAGCGAGAGGGCATGGGCAGCCGTCACCTCCTTCTGCGAAGCAGTAATGCTCGCGAAGGAGGAGGCGGGACGGTTGAGGGAAAGGCAAGTTTCGCGCCCTCTCGCCCCTAGCCGCCGCAGGAGACGCCCAGGGCGTCGGGAATCCTGGGCGGATCACTCATCTTGGGTTGAGCCGGTTTCTTATATTTTGCCGTCAAAGTTATGACACCGTCGTTTTGACTTTTAGCAATATTATTCAATAACGCATGCATGTACACTTTTGAAACTGTTTATGGTTATTATAAGCGTCAAGAAGGGCCGAATACAGTTTTCAGCGAGCTTATACGTTTTATCATTTAGGCGCTGCGACATTTTTTCGGGTTTTAAAAAAGCGCTATTGCTTGAAAATTATAAATATTTTCTTGAATCTAATTCTGTCACAAATACGCACAAATTAAGAGCTACTCGTGTATGTTTATTCTATATAACATGGTTTTAGAGATACACGATTCTGCAAAACGTTACTCCAGCAGGAAACGCAATATCTCGAATACCTGAAGACGCACAAATTATATTTTCGGCGCACATTTTTGCACAAATATAAGCTCTCTGCCCATGCTCAATATTTCTTTCTCCGATCATTCGTTTAGAATTTACCTGCTGGAAAAACGTTCCTACCGTTTTTTTTCCAAAACAACAAAGCGCACAATTTTTTTTTATGTGGCGCACATTTACAGCAGATTACGCACTAATTATACGTACCACTCATATCATTCTAGGAGCCACTTTTCGGCTGGAGTAACGTACACAAAATGGGTCATGGTAGAAATAATGGCCATTCAGAAAAAAACAAAAAAAACCTAAGCTAGTACCAAAGATATGATTTCTTTAATAATGTTCGGTGTTTTTTGTTACCTTATTTTACATTTTTGTACACCACGACCACATATTAAAGGATTCTATCGGTTTTTTATTGTCATAGTAATTTACCTAAATAAATAGTATGACTACTAGTACACGTTTTTTTTTAACTACTTAAATGTTTGTTCTGCGGAAAAATTTGTAATTTGTAAAAATATTAATTTTGACAAAGTTTAAGCATCCGTAGCTTTAAAAAAGTATCCAAACACAAGTGACCAATCATTTAATATTATGAGCTTAAAGCCTATTTCAAAATGGCATAATTCCTTATTGTATCTAATGTAAATTGTGAATTATTGCTATTTGTGTAGAAAAGGTGTGAATTTTGGTTAAACAGCAAAATTTGCAATATTGGAATATTATTTACATTAAACGTACCTGACTGATTGGGGTTTAATAAAAACAATATTTGACATTAATGACACTGTATTCGTTATAAATTACAATAAATGTTCAAATTGTCTGCCATCCACTCTGATACAGGATCTACATCTACGAATATTTATTCGTAGTGCTCTCCTGAGCAGTCGCGTGTAGCGTCGTTCACTTATTTTCGATGCGGCTGCCCGTACACGGGTACGTAAATCTTCCAAGGAACGGATCGGCTTTGCGTAAACTTCTTCCTTAAGATAGCCAAAGTAGAAAAAATCAAGTGGATTTAAATCTGGTGAATGTGGGGGCCACAAGATTGGCCCCAGACTGCCAATCCATCTGTTTGGGTATGTGCTATTTAAATATGCACGAACAGATACAGCATAATGCGACAGCCGTCAGTTTGCAATCAATAAGATTCTCTTTCCTCCTGGGGCACCTCTTGCAATAAGTTTGGAAGATCATTTTGAATTCTAAATAATTCTAAACAACTTTGGCCAGTTAGGTTCCCCGGTAATTCAAATGGGCCTATTTTTTTTCCGTTTATAATGCCAGTCCAATCTTTATTTTAAATTGGTACTGTGACCTGTCTTCACGCATAGCACAAAGGTTCTCTAGTTGCCAGCTATGGAGATCGTGTATATTTTAATTGTGTAATTTTAAGGTTATATACATTAATTGCCGGACACCCTGTATTTGGGACCCTCACAACAAGCCCTTTCATTTGATATGTCACAAACACAGTTTGCATAACATTTTTATTAATTTTCTTATTTGCCCCCCAAAAGTAACTCTCATTATTCAAAATTAATTTATTTACTTTACACGTCCATGTTTGGATCACAGAAATTCATAAGTGCACCAAATTTCAACTTAATTGGTCCAGTAGATTCGAGAGTAAATCGGCTGTGACAGACGGACAAACAGACAGACAGACACACGAGTGATCGTATAAGCGTTCCGTTTTTACCTTTGAAGTGCGGAACCCTAATAAATGAGCCTCTTTTTAACTTTTTCACAATTGCTCGCAGTAAATAAGCTAGGGTAACCCGACCAGACGGGTTAGGTTAGAACTGTGACCTACCACGCGCGAGCCAAGTTGGTCGCAGTAGGTTCCTACCTAAGCTGGGGCACCCCGACCAAATGGATTAGGTCAAGCTAGAGAGAACTGTGACCAACCGCTATATCCAAGTTGGTCGCAGTAGGTCCCTACCTAAGCTGGGGCACCCCGACCAAATGGATTAGGTTAAGCTAGAAAGAACTGTGACCAACCGCTATATCCAAGTTGGTTCAGTAGCTTCCTACCTAAGCTGGGGCACCCCGACCAAATGGATTAGGTTAAGCTAGAGGGAACTGTGACCAACCGCTATATCCAAGTTGGTCGCAGTAGGTTCCTACCTAAGCTGGGGCACCCCGACCAAATGGATTAGGTTAATCTAGAAAGAACTGTGATCAACCGCTATATCCAAGTTGGCCGCAGTAGGTTCCTACCTAAGCTGGGGCACCCCGACCAAATGTATTAGGTTAATTATTAATATGAATTAATTTCCATTGCATCAAAGTTTAGTAACATTATTTGTCAAGAATGAATTTGAATAAATGTGTTGTAGTAGATTATGTAATGTATCTTAGAATTATGTCAATTTCAGTCTTTGATATAATTTGGTGAACTACCAGTCTTTACGGCCTTTTTTTTCATACGAATTGGTGTCTGCACCCGCATCCAATCGTCTAATATACTTTTCCTGTCACGCATGCCACACGCTTGCGGGCCGCGGGGAGTTCGCGGGTGCATCATGTCATGCATGTGCGTGTGCGTGACGCCTGCATGCGCGTAGCAACTGTCGTAGTGTCTGACACAACTGGTGTAGTGTGAGTGTCGGTGTGCAGGTGGAGCGTGCAGGTGGGCGCAGCCGGCGACCCGCACGTGTGCTGCGCGGCGGCCGCGCTGGCGCCCACGCCGCGCCTGCTGGACCGCGCCGCGCCGCCGCAGACCTTCCGCAAGCGCTACACCGGCGCCTTCAGGTGTGTAACTGCTTATGTATAGTGGGAGTGTTGGTGTGAGGGCACGTGCACTGCCAGCAGCGGCCGCGTTGGCGCCCACGCCGCCCCTGTAGGATCCGCCGCGCCGCCCGCCAGCTGCGTCACCGCTGCCCTTCCGCAAGCGCTACATCCGGCCTTCAGGTGTGTACCTGTGTATGTGTAGTGTGAGTGTTGGTATGACGGCACGTGTACTGCCGGCAGCGGCCGCGCTGGCGCCCACGCCGTGCCTGTAAGACCCGCCGCGCCGCCCACCTGCTGCGCCACCGCTGCCCTTCCGCAAGCGCTACATCCGGCCTTCAGGTGTGTACCTGTGTATGTGTAGTGTGAGTGGCGGTGTGAGAGGACGTGCGTAAATGCTACACCGCCTTCAGGTACACGCCTGACTGTCTCAGGAAGACTGAGTTCCTCGTGGCAGAGTGCAAGGAAGGTCCAACAGACTCCATCCATACCTACCTCGGGTGTGAATGCTTATAGCTCAGTGTAAGAAGTGGTATTTGGGAGAGGTCACTACCCTCACATTAAGGAATATAATTTAAGGAACCGCTTCCTTAAATTATTAGGTTAAAGTGATTAGGGTTGCGTACCAAAATCGTAAAAAAGGAATCATTAGGAAGGTTCACAAATGCGTAGGATAATTCTTCAGTCTATTTATTATACCTATGTATAGATGATAGATCATCTATACATAGGTATAATAAATAGACTGAAGAATTAAATAGAAATATTTTAACAATATACGACGCGCACGCTCCAGTTAAGCAATGTTTAATTAAGGAACCGTCATATCCCTGGATAACAGATACAATTAAATTGATGATGCACTTGCGGAATGACGCTCTGACCAAGTACGGTAAAAGGAAATCCGAGTCCAAAAAGATATACTACAAGCAGCTGAAATCTCTAGTGGTAATTGCGATATTTAGAGAAAAAGTTGCTTAATTCAAATTCAACATTAATAACCAAATTAAGGATCCTAAAAAATTATGGAAAAATTTAAAAAATACTGTATTACCAGAGAAACAAATTGATGACCTTCCTTCTCACTTCAGGAGATCCAAATCAAATAAATAATCACTTTTTGAGTGTTCCTCGTAACCCCGTCTGCAATATATCGCAACGCGCTTTCTTTGAATCGCACCATTACGGTGATGATAGCTATGCATTTGCTTTACAACCAGTAACTGCGGATCAAATTCTGCGATACTTCAGCCAGCTAAAATCTAACGCTGAAGGCTGTGATAAGGTGACTCTGAATATGCTTTTCCTTACACTTCCTCATACACTAAAAGTCTTTACTAATATTGTGAACAGCTCAATCGTATCAGCAACATTCCCTGACATCTGGAAAATTGCTATAGTTAGGCCATTGCCTAAAAAGACCTATCCCACTGACTTAAAGGACCTTAGGCCTATTAGTATTCTGCCTTGCCTTTCTAAAATTACTGAAAAGGCGGTTTGCCAGCAGCTGCCAAAATATGTAGAAGATAAAAACATTCTGCCTGAGCTACAGTCAGGCTTTCGGAAACAGCGTGGTACCTCTACGGCTCTTTTGGACCTGACAGATAACATTCTGTCAGCACAGGATAAGGGCCTATGCACACTTCTTGTCCTACTTGATTTTTCGCGAACTTTTGACTGCATAAATATAGATTTGTTCCTATCAATGCTTCACTACTATGGATTTGACCAAAATACGATAAACTGGTTCCAAAGCTATCTCACCAACCGTCGGCAGCGTGGGGAAATACGAATGAGCAATGGCTCATCTCTTGTTACTTACTTCTGTTTACAGGTGAGTCCCGCAAGGCTCAATACTGGGCCCTATCTTCTTTATCTTGTATTGTGCAAACTCCCTGAAGCGATGTAGGTACCATATTTATGCTGATGACGTGCAAGTCTATATCTGCTTTAAGCCAAGTGACTATGACATCGCGATAAAGAATCTAAACGATGACCTTGACAGGATAGCATGTTGGGCTGAAAATAACGGTTTAGTACTTAACCCCTCTAAAACCAAATACATGTTGTTCGGAACTAGGAACCAAATCAGTGCAATGCCGGCAACACTCGTCGTTACCCTGCTGGGTGGGTTGGTCAGTCGAGTCAGTGAGGCACGGAATCAGGGTCTGAACGTGGACGTTGTGTTGAGATACGAAGCGCACGTATCCGAGTCAGTGCGCACTTGTTTCTACCGGCTTAAGGTCCTTTATAAAATAAGGCCTTTTCTATCAGAGGAGCTGCGGATCCAGCTCGTTGAGTCACTCGTGCTTTCCAATTTGAACCATGCGGACACAGTTATTGGCCCTCGACTACTAGCAAGAACTGAACGGCTGATCCAGAGAGTGAAAAATGCCTGTGTTCGATTCTGCTTCTCGGTCCCACAAGAAGTCACGTAACGCCAATCTTAAATAAGCACTCTATCCTCAAGATGAAGTCACGGCGCAAGTTGCACTTAGCATGCCTACTATTTGGTGTTATAAAGTACAAACAGCCGACTTACTTGTACAATAAACTGAGCTGGATCGCTAGTAGAAGAGAATGCGCAAGTAGACAGTGCTCGCAGCAACTCTCCACTCAATCGCACAACAGCTGCTGTCAGGGGAAGTTTTAGATACGCCGCATCCAAATGCTGGAACTAATATTCCCCCGCCGATAAGGAATCTTACATGTCTTGGTACCTTAAGAGTTCGACTGCAGCAGTTTCTTATCGCCTCGAAACTAGAACTAGAAACTGGGTATGACTATTTCGAACACGTTCATTATATAACTGACTGTCGTGTTCTTCCCGAGTGAATCTGACTATACTACAAGTAGTGTAATTCTGTGGACAGAGAATTACCGCAATTGAATGGTTATTAGATATTATGTTGTAATAGTTGTAATTCACATCTTATTTACCTTTAACTATTTATTTCTTTTTGTCAAGCCAAATTGTTTATTTTATTCACACTGAAGCCACTGTAACTATAATAAGATTATTCATTTAGGTATATAACTTTCTAAATGATCAAGTAACCAAACCACAATCAACACATTCATGAACAAGAAAGTTTCCCAATACAAAAATTTCCTGTAGAATACATCATTTTAAGTTGCGGGTATACTTACACAATTTCACTCCACGCATAACACTTTGTCACAACACCAATTTATCTCGTCTGCTCGACGTCCGTATGTCACTGCAGGGATCCAGCAGAATATCAGCGTCAGGTATATTTGTTCGTCCTCGGGGACTTCAATGCCAGGAATTTGGCTTGGGGTTCCCGGTTAACGGACACACGGGGCAGGATGGTGGAGGACTGGGCTCTGGAGACAGGCCTGGTTGTCCTAAACCGGGGTTATGTCCCCACGTGTGTGCGGATGCGGGGTGAATCAGTGGTGGACATCTCGTTCGCCAGCCCCGCTCTGTCGCCGCGTGTAGTTGACTGGTGCATCATGGAGGGGGTGGAGACCTATTCCGATCACTGGTATATCCGGTTTGACGTCTCCGCCCAGACCTCGAACGCACCGGTCCGACGGGCCCCGAGCGGTCCGTGGTGGGCGCTGAAGCAGCTGGACCGGGAGCTCCTCCTGGAAGCCTCGATCGTGCAGGCCTGGGTGTCACCACCGGACAGGCCTGCTGACATCAACGACGAGGCAGAGTGGTTCCGGGAGGCCATGACCGACACATGTGACGTGGCAATGCCCCGGGTCCAGCCTGGACGTGCCTCGCGCCAGGTGTACTGGTGGTCGGAGGAGCTGACGGCTCTACGCAGTGCGTGTGTGGCTGCGCGACGCCGGTACACCAGGCACCGCAGGCTCCGTATTAAACCACCGAATACGGAAGCCATTCAGGCGGAGCTGTACGAGGGATACAGAGCGGCGAAGACCGCCCTCCAAGCGGAGATCCTGCGGGCCAGGGGATTGGCCCGCGAGGAGTCGCTGGGGACTCTGGACAGGGACCCATGGGGACGCCCGTACAAGGTGGTGCGGGATAAACTCCGCCCATGGGCTCCCCCGCTGACGCAGAGTCTCCGGCCCCAGCTTGTGGAGGACGTGGTGAGCGCTCTATTCCCTTCGCGAGGGGAACACACCTCCCCGCCCATGGCTCCGCCTACTGCGGTGCCCGATGCGGACCACACCGCCGACGACGACGACGACGACGATGCTCCGGACGTGGCCGAGGTAGAAATGAGAGCGGCGGTACGCAGGCTTAATGCCAAAAATACCGCCCCAGGATTCGACGACTTACCTGGGAAGGCCTGGGTCCTGGCCTTGGAGGCTCTCGGGCATCGACTTAGGGGGCTCCTAAGCGCATGCATGGAGAGGGGCCAGTTCCCGCTTCGTTGGAAGACGGGAAAACTGGTCCTCATAAAGAAGGCAGGGCGCCCTGCGGACAATCCGTCCGCTTATCGGCCCATCGTGCTGCTCGACGAGCTGGGCAAGCTCTTTGAAAGAGTCATTGCAGACCGCCTCGTCGGCCAGCTGGTGCGGGTGGGGCCGGATTTGGCGGAGAGCCAGTTTGGTTTCTGCAGAGGGCGCTCTACGGTGGACGCCATCATGCGCGTGCGAGCCCTGACGACGGGGAATGCTGTTGCCCAGGGTGGGGTCGTCTTGGCGGTGTCTCTAGACATCGCCAATGCCTTTAATACCCTGCCCTGGAGTTGCATTAGGGAGGCACTCCGGTACCACCAAATGCCGCCCTACCTCTGTCGTGTGGTCGAGGCTTATCTGACGGACAGGGCCGTCATCTACCCCGGTCACCAGGGAGTGTGGAACTGGCAAGAGATGTCGTGCGGTGTCCCACAGGGATCGGTCCTGGGGCTGCATCTGTGGGACATCGAAAACCACTGGGTGCTGCGCGCCGACCTCCCTAGCAGCGTCAGCGTGGTGTGCTACGCTGACGACACGTTGGTCCTGGCGCAGGGGAGGTCGCACCAGGCGGCGGCCGAATTAGCGGCACGCGGGGTTGCAACAATCGTCGAAAGGATCCGGCAATTGGGACTCGAGGTGGCCCTGCACAAGTCCGAGGCCATGTGTTTTCATGATCCTCGGAACGCGCCACCGTTGGGGTACCAAATAACGGTTCGGACTCGACGCCGATGGAAACCCCTCCTGGGTTTCCATCGGCGTCGAGTCGCCGATGAAGTACCTGGGACTCGTCCTCGACAGCCGGTGGAACTACGTGGAGCATTTCCGACGTTTGGCTCCCAAACTGGAGCGGGCAGACGCTGCATTGAAGCGGCTCCTGCCCAATCTAGGGGGTCCAAACGGGGGTCGTGCGTTCCATGGCCCTCTACGGGGCTCCTGTATGGGCGCGCTCTCTAACGCTGCGGCCAGCCCGCCGGTTGAGTGCGGCCCAAAGGGTCATGGCCATCCGGATGGTCCGGGGATACCGCACGGTCTCCTGTGAGGCAGCGAGCTTCCTTGCCGGATTGCCGCCATGGGATTTGGAGGCAAAAGTCCTCGCGCACGTATGGGAGTGACGCGAGGAGGCGAAACGCCGGGGCGTTAGCCCGCTGCCGCGAGAAATCGCGGCACGGCGGACGGAGCTCCGGCGGGATCTCATGGCGAGTACGGTTGTCGCAACCCAGTTCTGGGCACGCTACAATTGCGGCGATAAGTCCCCTCTTTGAGGAGTGGCTAGAGAGGCGCCACGGCGTCCTCACCTTCCGCCAGACACAGGTCCTCACCGGACACGGCAGCTTCGGGAGGTTCTTGTGTCGGATAAGGCGGGAGGAAACGCCCGGGTGTCACCACTGTGTGGATCGCCCGGAGGACACGGTGGAGTATACGGTGGAGGTCTGCCCGGCTTGGGCAGAGCACCGCCGTGTCCTCGTGGAGGCGATCGGCGGCAGAGATCTCTCGCGTCCGGCCCTGGTTCAGGCCATGGTACGGAGCGAGAGGGCATGGGCAGCCGTCGCCGCCGTCGTTCTGCGAAGCAGTAATGCTCGCGAAGGAGGAGGCGGGACGGTTGAGGGAAAGGCAAATTTCACGCCCTCTCGCCCCTAGCCGCCGCAGGATCTGGGCCCTGGGCGTCGGGAATCCCGGGCGGATTTCCGGCCACCGTAGGCGCGAGCTTGCGGACGCTGAGCAATGGGTAGCTCACCGTCCGATAAGGACCAGGCCCGTGTCGACGGCGCGTTGTATTCCACGCGCGCCTCAAAGAGATGTCGTCAGCACAAAGGTAGGGGTCCACTAGGGCCGATGCCTGCCGGGGTCGCGGGAAGATACTTATGTTTCACCGAGGCCCCCGCAACACAGGCAACAGGAAATAATACGGGTGGGTTTTAGTCAGTAAGAGCCCGACACACCCTCCCGCTCCGCCCAGAGCGGGAGAAGTTAATTGATGATTTCCCACCCCAAAAAAAATTATATTGGCACCGTTTTTTTGTATATTCTCCTGTTTTCCATTCTATTAATTTGTTATCCATGTATTGTGCTATTGTGTGTTGTGCTATGTCTTTTGTGTGCACTGAATAAATGTTTTATCTATCTATCTATCTATCTATCTATCTATCTAGTTGGAATGTATGGGAGAACGTGTTTTACAACTACAATGTTAAGTTTATTCTTGGGATAAATTCATCCCAACTACGGAATTCTTCATTGTGCGTGGTTCAACACGCAATTGACCGGTTTTTATTCTTGGGTGACACCATAATCATGCGCACCGGGTGACACCCATGCTAGCAACGCCACTGTTAATTATCAAAATGTGGCCGTTACTTTAGTACAATTATCTAACGAAGATAGTACTATATATTATTAATATTTCTATTTCCGAAGATTCACGTAACTGTCGGGGCTCACAACCAGTGCGGCTGGTACTGCTGGTGTGAGGGGCGCGCGCTCTCCTGGAGCCCCACTATAATCACGCTGTTGCCTGCGAGACATAAATCACGCTACTCACACGTTTAACGAGTTGTTATATCTGTTTCGGGAGTAGAGGTCCACGGCACAGACCACAGATGAACATCGTGGAAATGACACGTGTTTTAAGAGGTTCTAGGGCCTGGGTCCGTGCCTGTCTTCTTACTACCAAAACTGAGCTCGGCTAATGAGTAGACAGCAAACTATAATAGTTCTATAGCTATTTCCTAATATTTATAATCGCGGTAAAGGTCGCGGTACAAATCGGTCAGTCGTGAGCGCAAATGTTGAGACAATGAACGATTAGGGTCGGGGCGTGCTCGGGCCTGGCCGCGCGCAGCGGGCGCAGGCGCACTTGTTAATGTGCATGAGAGTCAGGTCGCTAGTGACAGACGAGGACTGAACCCGCTATACGGTGCGCGCGCCGTCACACGCCTCGGCGAACGGCACTCTCTCACCACCGACTTACCCTTTGCAAATAGCTCATAATATTATCTGTTATGAAATGGTCTTGTGCTAAGTATATTTTGTGGCCCCGCTCCCCTTGCGATAGCTAGATTCTTAATTCACTTACACTCGCCTGGGGCGCCACGTATTTATTACACGACTGCCCAAAAAGGAGTTTAATGTGTTTAAGATTAATGTAATAAGTATGTATCGACGTGAGGTTCTTTGTGCCACCATAACTTTTAAATGCCTGAACAGAACTTTTCAACCTTTTCATTTCGGCGGGGATCGCAACCCCAACGTCTGTGTATACTTTCTTAATTAACCAACACGTTTATTTATATTAACATTTCGCTTCATGAGTCGCGAGACTAAGCGGACGTGTGTTTTGTATTGATTATAGTGAAATAAACAATTACGACAAATAAATATAATTATTAGCGCCGTCAGTATAAAAGTAAAGTGTGTCGCGGGTGACTTGTAGGTTTTTACCGACGTTCATGTGCAAGATAACTATTTTTTTTTAATATAAACAATAAGCGTTTCTGGTAGAATGTCTAACCCAGGATCGACCCCGTTTGATCGTAGCTAATTACTACAGCGAAGTCCTCCTCCGACGCCTACCGAACCATTACCTTCGCGCGATCCGTTCCCGAAGAGAATTAATTCCTATTAAAGTCATCAGTACACCGGAGATCCAGAAATGGTTGGGATCTATAGATGCCATTCTGAACGAAGTTTGCACTATCGTCAGTGATGGGAAAATTAACTCGTACCAGAAGCTTCGTGTCTCTACACTTTGCCGGAAGGTCTCAAGTAGGACTTCTCAGATGGCAGTCTTATACCAATCGTTAAAGTCGAAAACGATTCAGGCCCATACCACAATCCAGCACCTACAGGTTCACCAGAACGTCATTGTCAACTCTCTCCAGTAGTTCAAAGAGGTCGTAGAGACTAAGTTAAATCCTTCGGAAAATACTTCTTGTATATGGTAGCATGGTGAAGATAGGTTCCGATAACATTGTCCGTCGTGCAAATTTGAGATGAGTCGCCATCTGTCCCAGCGATAAGACCCAAACAAGTGTCGACAACAAGTCTCTTATCCAAAAGATAATCTCCCCCGAACAACTTAAGCTTCGTCTGCATCCGTGGCCTGAGAAAAATGGGGGCGTTCTGATAAGCACCGAAAATAAAGGCGATATTGACAAACTCAAGAATTCGGAAAAAATTGTATCATCGGGCCTTACAATAGAAGAACCTTCTAAACGTCGCCCTAGGTTGCTGTCATTGGTGTCCCCGTTGCTCTTACCGAGAAGGAGGTGTTCGATTGTATTTATGAGCAAAACCTTTCAGACAAGTTGCCGAATATAACTCGTGAGTCCTTTCTTGAGAGCATCAAATTAAGCCATAAATCGGGTAAGAAAGATCTTCCGACTTGTAACTATATTTTGGAACTAGCCGCTAGCGTAAGAAAGATTATGAGTAACCAAAGCTGGATTTTTATTAATTGGACTTTATGCCCTGTGAGAGATTTCACGATAATCACTAGGTGCTTCAATTGCCATCAGTTTGGACACGCAGCCACGTTTTGCCGAAAAACAATTCCTACTTGCAGAATGCAGCAGCAAATCTTCTTCCCTCAATGAGCGACGTGCAAACGCTTCAAGAGGAAATGTGACCATCCAACTGGCGATATAAATTGCCCGGCGCGCAAATACGCAGAGATCAACTATTTTAACTCAATAGATTATGAAGGTGCCTAACAGCTCCACCGAATATTTTTAACAGTAAGCACATAAACAGGTAACTTATCCTCGATTTATATTTCCCCTTAGAATAAAATAGAATATAATAGAATACTTTTTATTATGTACACCATAAAGATTACAGATACAAATGTAGAAATTTTACATAGGGTGACCCAATGGGCGGTCTTATCGCTAAATTTTTAAATATGGTGATTTGGATTTATTCTTGTTACACTGTTTCACAATAACAATAAAAAAAAATGTGTCGAAAATTATTACAACTGAAAATATATCAGAGAAATATATCGTATTTTATGACGTGTTGACGTTGGTGTTGCCAGCGTATTATTATTATTTTTGTTTCTATATTTGTTTTCCTCGGTCTAGCCGGTAGAACTGATTGCACGGGCCTAAGCCAGCAGTGGGGTTAAGTGTGGGAGTAATATTATAAGTAGAATGCATGGTAGACGAACTTATATTTAAGCGAGTATTGGTGCAAATTGTCCGGCTCACACTGAAGAAATTTTCTAACTAGCCTTCATGTGTTAAGAATCACTGCCTTCTGCAGCAGGTGGTAGGTGTTAGACGGCAGGTTAAGGGAACTAAGGGACTGATGAGGCTGTTTAAGTATTACTTCTGTTGTGGATAGCACTATGGGGACTATTGTGACTTTTGATGATGCCAAAGTCGGGTTATTTCGTCTTTTAGTTCGGTGTATTTAGATTTTTTTTCGGCTATTGTAGTAATAATAATAATAATGGTTTTTAAGGTCGCACGCTCGCTTGGCGGCTCAGTACTAGACTGCTTTGGAGTCTGGATCGCTACCCCAATTCCTAACGACAGGAGTTACCCACCAGCTCCATAAATCAGACAGCACCGCGGAACCCATAACTATAGGCCGATCACGTGTTTACCGCCGGTCTATGAAGTTCTTACATCTATTTTGAGAACTAAAATTAACACGCATGTAGACACCAACTTCATCATGTCTGCCTCTCAAAATGGATGTAAGAACGGGTCCCGCGGTACTAAGGAGTTACTCCTCATTGATATGACCATTAGCCAACAGGTTCGTCGTTCCCGAAAGGATCTATCGACATGTTGCATAGATTATAAGAAGGCCTATGACTCGGTGCCACATAAATGGCACATGAGGGTACTGGAGTTGTTTAAAGTAGATGCAACTCTGCGCACCTTCCTGATCTCGTGTATGGGGCAATAGAGGACGGTCCTTCGCTATCCAGGATGTCGAAATATCCAGAGGAATAGCGAACCGATAAGGATCAAGCGAGCCATATATCAGGTCGATAGTTTGGGTCCGCTTTCCTTCTGCTTAGCCTTGAATCCTCTAAGCACATTGCTGGAGGATTCAGGTCTAGGCTATCGGTTGAGGAGAGGTGGTCAGGTTATATCTCACCTCAGGCAAACAGTTTTAGGTCATCCATGTAGAGGCTACATGGATGACCTAAAACTCTTTGCCTCCAATAATTTGCAACTGATGGAACTACTGAAAATAACTAAAACTTTCAGTAGCGCCCTCAGGATGGAATTTGGAGTGGATAAATGTGCGGTCCTGCATGTAAAGCGAGGGGAGATTGTGGAATCCGTGGGAAACCAACTCTCGGATTCCATAAACCTTAGAGCCCTCTCCGCATCAGAAACCTACAAGTACTTGGGTATGTCAGAAGCGTTGGGCATCAATGTTACTGACATGAAGCAATAGTTGAAGGAGTGCTTTTTTGGCCGCCTGAAGAAAGTATTTAAAAGTCTTCTATCAGGCTGAAACAAGGTGCGCGCCTTCAACGGTTGGGTCATGCCCGTTTTGATGTACTCTTTCGGCATACTCAAATGGACTCCGACCGAACTCGACGCCCTGGATAGGTGGGTCCGTTCGCTGCTGACTGCATATCGATTGCATCACCCACGGTCATCGGTAATGAGACTGTATATGCCGCGAAAGTTTGGAGGTCGAGGCTTTTTAAACCCTAAGACCCTCCACAATCGCGAGGTATACAGTCTCAGGGAATATTTCCTAGAAAGCGACGTGGGGATGCATCGAGATGTGGTCGCGGTGGACAAGGGCCTCACCCCACTCTCCTTGGCTATAGAGAACTGGCGCAAGCTCGTAGTGCTTGTCACTAACGATCGCAGGGAGGTATGGCAGAGTAAGGAGCTTCACGGACGCTTTTTCCGGGCCTTACATGAACCCGATGTAGATTTCCAAGCGTCCGTAGCCTGGCTACGTTTCGGTGACCTCTTTGGGGAATCCGAAGGTTTTGTCTGTGCAATTATGAACGAAGTTATCATGACGAAGAATTACCGGAGATTTAGTGTGGTTGACGTGTGTCGGGCATGCCACCGTCCGGGAGAATCAATCCGACACATTATCTCCGAGTCTAGCTAACGAAGAGTATTTGCATAGACACAACCTTGTAGCCAGGATTATCCATCAGCAACTTGCTCTGAAATACAGCCTGTAGAATTTGAAGTACCGTACTACAGGTATGTGCCCGACCCAGTTCTCGACAATGGAAATATCACATTGTACTGGGATCGATCCATAATCACTGACAGGACTATTGTTGCCAATAAGCCTGATATAGTGGTGGTGGATCGAACAGAGCGGCGCGCAATGATTGTTGACATAACAGTCCCTCATGACGGGAATCTCGTGAAAGCCGAGAAAGATAAACAAATCAAGTATCTTGACTTAGCTCGCGAGATACTTGACATGTAGGACGTGGATTCAGCAATCATTGTGCCGATAGTCGTATCAGCCAATGGCTTAATTGCCAAGAGCCTCGACCAACACCCTTAGGTGTTGGTCGAGGCCAACGGCGTGAGCCTCCCTAAAGGCTCACGTTGGACGGCTGGATTAAGGGCTTGATTCAGAAAGCGGTACTTCTGGACACGGCTCGTATTGTTAGGAGGTTCCCCTCTCTGGAGCCCTGACCACCGGTAGCTTGGACCCTGTTCCCGATACCGCTGGGCTACCATTTTTTATATTTTTAAATGTTTTTATATATTTTTTTTTATATTCTAATATTTAAAAATATAAATACAATGTGTATATAATGAAATTAAAGAAAATAATAATAATAATATCATTAAACTTATCTTAAAAAAATATAAATAACACAGTTGCTCATTTGCCTGAGCTAGGTAGGACCTGTGTTTCAGGCTAGAAAGGTGCTTAGAAATTTAAAATATATAATTAACAACTGAGAAAACTAATTAAAAACAAATATTAACTTAAAGGACTAACATGTTTTATTTACAGACAACGAGTAAATCCTCTGTCTCACTGTATGATAGGCTAAGTAAAAATTGCAGAATAACCTTTTTACAGTCGTAATTATTTAATTTATAGATATTTAATTTCCTATTGAATTTATTGTATAGAAATGGGCCTAAACATGTATAAAATCTGTTTACAAAGACATATTTAGATGATGCATTTGACTTACATACAATATCATTCCCTCTCTTATTAGTACTCGTACTTTCAATGTTATAGGGGAGAACGGAGTGCTGTTTTAATACCAAGTGCGTTATGAAAAGCTGGCGAACAGTCAGCACGTTACAGGATTTGTATAGCAGATCTGTAGGATAGAGAAAGGGATGGAAGTTAGCTCCTTTTAAAATTGCTCACTGTGCTCTTTCAAGACGCAGCAAGTAAGTTTTAGGTGCTCCACCCCATGAAGTAATACAGTACTGTATTACAGATTGACATAGGGCCAAGTAAACTTGTGACACTAGTTTTTTATCTGGAATTGCTCGCAATCTTTTAAAAACAAGAATTAACCTGCGCACTCTTGTAACCAAACTGTCAATATGTGGTCTAAAAGAGAGCAACTCGTCTATTTGAACACCGAAATATTTTATGTTATTTATTTTAAGGATAAAAGGACACTTACATAATTATGCTAACTGAGTGGAGCCCGCAATTATGGGCATACAGATGAGAGTTAGTAATATTTAAACACTGCAGATGGAGAAGTGAATATATTTTGTCTTGTCGGTATTTAATGTTAGTAAGTTGCTTTGAAGCCAGTTACGAGGGCTGCACTAAAAGTATCAGGAATGGAATATTTCCACTGTTCCTGTCATATTAAAATCTTTTTAATTGAAAACTCCTTGGCTTTAAAAATCGAATACCATTTATTTATTTAAAAAAAGATTCTCGGTCTTGTCACAAGGTTTTGTCAAACTTGTTTAGTCGTTGAGAAAATGGAATTGACTCGAGAAATTTCAAGAGCGATGATTTATTATGACTTTCGAAGTGGTTTAACACAAAAACAGTGTGTTGACCGGATGATTTCTGCATTTGGTGATGAAGCCCCATCCAAAACCACAATTTATCGCTGGTTTGCTGAATTTCAACGTGGACGTGTCAAGCTCAGTGATGATCCCCGTCAAGGTCGTCCAAAAACTGCAGTCACCCAAGAAAACGTTGATGATGTGCGTAAGCTGATTGAGGAAGATCGACATGTGACATACCGCGAAATTCAGGCAACTTCAGACATTGGCATGAGTCAAATACAAATAATCTTGCATGAATAATTAGGTGTAAAAAAGTTGTTTTCCCGATGGATACCGCATTCGCTCTGTGAAGAGCAAAAAGCGGCTCGCGTTACTTGGTGCGTCAGAACTCTCGAAAGATTCCAACCAGGATACTCAAATGCTGTATACAACATCGTATCAGGTGACGAATCCTGGATATACGCGTACGAACCCGAAACAAAAAACCAGTCACGAGTTTGGGTGTTCGAAAATGAGCCAACAAAAATTGTTCGTTCACGGAGTGTTGCAAAAAAAATGGTGGCCACGTTTGTCTCCAAAACCGGCCATGTTACGACTATTCCTCTTGAGGGACAAAGAACGGTTAATGCAGAATGGTATGCTAGCATTTGCTTGCCACAGGTCGTTTCTGAACTCCGTAAAGAGAACTGCAACCGCCGCATCATCCTCCATCACGACAATGCGAGTTCTCACACCGCGCACAGAACAAAAGAGTTTTTAGAGCAAGAAAACATAGAATTATTAGACCATCCACCGTACAGCCCCGACCTAAGCCCTAATGATTTCTATACTTTCCCTAAAATAAAGAATAAATTGCGTGGACAGAGATTTTCATCACCTGAAAAAGCTGTGGACGCCTACAAATCGGCCATTTTGGAGACCCCAACTTCCGAATGGAATGGTTGCTTCAATAATTGGTTCCATCGTATGGAAAAATGTGTCAAATTTTGCGGAGAATACTTCGAAAAGCAATAAATACGTTTTTAAATAGTAATGTTGTGTCACTTCCTTGATTCCCGAAATTTTCAGTGCCGCCCGCGTAGACACAGTATTGAAACCTATTTGAGCATATTCGTACAATTTGGTATTTGTTTTACCGGTGAATATTAACGTCTTGTCATCTGCATACGATACAATTTTGCCTTGATTAATATTTAAATTACACAATTCGTTAATATAAATCAGGAAAAGAGTGGGGCCCAAAGTAGTTCCCTGGGGAACACCAAAACCTGAGTTTTTTGCTCGTCGCTACTAATATTGCCAATTTTAACACATTGGTAACGATCGTCTAAGTAGTTAGCAAAAAGTTTTTGCGGCGTTCCCCTTATTCCTAAGGCCTCTAATTTGTACAAAAGCGTCGAAACGAAGACTGTATCAAAAACCTTCGCCAGATCAAGGAAGATCCCCAGGGTCTGGTTTCCTTTACCAAGTTCTTCTGAGACATAATCTGTTAGACTGTGCACTGCATCGGCTGTGGATAAATTGGCTCTAAAACCAAATTGCGCAGATGATAAGAGTTCATTTTTTTCTAGATAGTTATCTAGTCTACTGTTTATTTTTTTTTTCTAGTATTTTAAGATATTGAGGGGAGTAGTGATATTGGCCGATAATTGTTCACAAGGTTTTTGTTTCCGGATTTGAAGATAGGGATTACAATTGCTTATTTTAGACATTCAGGGAAAATGCCTTCAGAAAAACACATACGAAAAATATGTGTTAAGGGAGGTACAAGGATATGCTTAAAGAGTTTAAGGGTCTTATTGCTAATGTTATCCCATCCAACAGCACAGTCATCTTTTAGTCTACACATTATTCGGGTAATTTTGTCTTCGTCGGTGTCTAGCAAGACAAAAGATTTTAGGGTACATCTATTATCATACTTTTGGGAAGAAGGTTGAACACAGCCAGGTTTTGGAATCTGCTCAGCAAGAGTTATCCCAACATTTTCGAAAAAATGATTCACTTCGTTGGCTGACAGGATAGTGAAGGATTAGAAAGCAGTAAACTTGAATTTGATTCGCGCTGTTTTGACATATAGGTGACGTTATTGATATGTTTTCAAAGTTGCTTGCTATTGTTTCCCGCTGTATTTAATTAATTTTTATCGTAATTTCTCTTTAAGTCCTTTAGAAGTTTGTTACAAAAATTCTCCCGCTCTGGGCGGAGCGGGAGGGTGTGTCAAACTCTTACTGACTAAAACCCACCCGTATTCCTTCCGTTGCCTGTGTTGCGGGGGCCTCGGTGACCCATTAGTACCTTCCCGCGACCCCGGCTGGCATCTGCTCTAGTGGACCCCTACATTTGTGCTGACGACATCTCTTTGAGGCGCGCGTGGAATACAACGCGCCGTCGACCAGGGCCTGGTCCTTACCGGACGGTGAGCTACCCATTGCTGTAATTGTAGAGTTAGTAACAAGCGTAATAAACGAAAAACTGGATTTGATTTTCATATGACCGAGGCAGGAACCGCTTTGATGAGTAGGCAGTGTATGTGCGGACAGAAAACCGTGGAATGAGGAGATGTTACGATAGCCTTGGATATCTGCATTGCAGTTATCAGAGTTAATGTTTATATTTATATAATCACCTGTTAGAATAACATTCTTAAAAGTGGCTACTGCTTGAAATTTGGTTTAAGGAAGCATGAAAAGCATCCAAGTTTGCAGAAGGGGATCTATATATAGCAATTATTGCTGCGGTTGTACCTATTTTGATAATCAAGCAATTCCTCTTACAGTCATGTAGACTTGGTTCCTGGACTGTGACTATTAAAGAATCTTTTGAATAGACAACTACACCATCGTTTTGATTGTTATTGATTCTGGTAAAAGATACGTTGTACCCTGGTATTACTGGGAGGTTATCCTGGCGATTAGATAACCAGCACTCGGTTAGTATTATTATATCACAATTAAAGTTAAGTCTATGAAGAAAAATGTTAATGCTATCCATGTTCTTATAAATACTACGAATGTTTTGGGTTAATATGGTTAGTGACAATCCAGATCTCCCATTTTGTGGCTCGCTGGTGTTTTTAAGCGTAGACATGTTGCACATTTTGGCGCTTCTGCTGTCTTTGTGCAGTCTTGAATGGTGTGCCCTTCTTCACCGTAATGACCACACGTAGGGGCAGTGGCTTTGCAGAACTTGGCTGCGTGGCCGTACTGCTGGCACTTGTAACAACTGGTTACCAGAGTGAAGTCACGTACTGGACAGGACGTCCAATTAATAAATAGTCGTTCCTGGGTGATCACGACCTTCCGAATGACGGCTGGAACTTCTAGTATATAATTGCAGTTTTCAGTATCTTTTCTCCCAGATTTGTGGCTTAGTTTGATTGAGGTCATAAAAGTATCTCGGGATATAGTAATAATAATAATAATAATAATAATAAACTAGCAACACTCACGTCAACAGAACGTCAAAAATTTGTTTTCACAATTTCCATATTTTTATTAATTTTAGACGCAGTTTTTTTTTTTGTTTGAGAAACCCAAAACAAGCCTGAAACTCATGATCGCAATATAATAAAAAATACAACAACAACAACAGCAAAATCAATGAAATTTATTACAATAATACCGAATCAGAGGACGGTGACATCTGTCATGTCATCTCCGACAAAACAAAAATGATGAAGAAGAAAATCAAATTTAAAATATGTTGACGAGATCTGCTGCACGAGCACGCCCACCACCTCCGGACTCTTTGCTCAGCTCCGCCTCGCCGCCGCCGGTACCCAGCCCCACTGTGAGTGCTGTGACGACACCAGCCGCGGTAGTTGCGTCGAGCTCAAGCGACGAGTATTTTTCCCCGCCGACGTCGCCAACACCTGTACGTCGGCAGGGGAGAGGCCGGCCACCGAAGAGCTTGGGACTTAGGGGCCAACTGGCCCCAAGCCGGGTCCCCGCTGCCGGTGGTTGTGTGCAGCGCATGAGATGGACTCAGTCTATGAACGAGAACGTCATGCGCGCATATTACGGGTCTACAGAGGGGGGAACCAACCTCACTGCGTACCGTGTTAGGATGCTGTCTCTGTTCCAGAAACTAGAGCCAACCGTCAACGTCTCAGCCCAACGACTATCGGATCAGGTGCGAGTCATCCAACGCAATCACAGGTTGGACGATGCCGCACTTGATAGGCTGCGCTCAGAGGTACTGAACAACCATATCGTCTCAACTCCGGCACAAACCGCGACACATGCACCAATCATTAATGCAATCCCGCCGCGGTCCAATCACGATGTTGAAGAGGAGGATGATAGGGTTGCCACAGTAAGTAGCCAGTGCAACGTCCGATTGAGAAGCGCACTGGAAGATGCGTTTCGCGAGTATAGGTCCACTCCGACCGAACTTAGACCCCGACTACCACGCCTACCCATGCACAAGAAAAATAGGGCGCTGGTATGTACCTTGGACTCGCTGCTTAAGGATTTCTTCGAGAGCAGCGAGGATCTCGTTGATACACACTCGATCCTATATTGCGCGGCTGTTGCGGCATGTCGTTTAGCGAACGTGAAGTTCCCAAACTGTGACGGAGCTACGCGACCAAAACCAGCCGTACCAGCCTGGCAATGCAGGATCGAGCGTCGTATTGATGGGGCCAGGGTACTCATAGGCAAACTATACTGCTTCCGGGAGGGAAATACACGACCACGAGTGATGCGCTTTGTAAGGCGGGCATTCTCGGGGACTGGAATCAGCCCTCGAGAATACATGTCTCGTGTCACGGAGCGCATCAACTTCCTGAAGCAGAAAGTTTGTGCATGGGCGAGCCGTATTCGGCGGTATAAGCGGCGGGTTGATCGATACACGCAAAATCGCATGTTCCAGAGCGATGAGAGGTGGGTATATAGAGCTTGGGAGCGACCTGAACAAAACGAGACAGACGTGTGCCGCCCCGATGATGCCACCACGACTGCGTTCTGGCGCAGCATCTGGTCGGTACCTGTCTGGCATGCTGAGGCTGACTGGATGCGGGATGTCGAGCGAGTGTGTGAAACTATACCAGAAATGGAAGTAGTCATTATCACGCCATCAGATATAGCTAGAGCGGTCCGTCCGTTACCGAATTGGAAATCACCAGGACCGGACGGACTGCATAACTTTTGGCTGAAATGGCTAACTAGTTCACACACTTGCCTGGCATCTCAGTTCCAGTCATCCTTAGAGTCTGGGTCGCTACCACAGTTTCTGACGACAGGCATTACCCACCTGCTCCATAAGTCAGGTAGTCCCGCGGAACCCAAGAATTATAGACCGATCACGTGTTTATCGACGGTCTATAAACTTCTTACATCCATTTTGAGAGCGAAAATTAACACACACATTGACAGTAATTCGATTATGTCAGCCTCTCAAAATGGATGTAGGAACGGGTCCCGTGGCACTAAGGAGCTACTTCTCATCGACATGGCCATTAGCCAAGAGGTTCGTCGATTCCGCAAGGATCTGTCGACTTGCTGGATAGATTATAAGAAGGCCTACGACTCGGTGCCACATACATGGCTCATGAGGGTGCTGGAGTTCTACAAAATAGATACAACTCTACGCACCTTCCTTGAATCGTGTATGGGGCAATGGAGGACAGTCCTTCGCTATCCAGGGTGTCGACAGATCCAGGGGAATGATGAGCCTGTATGGATTAAACGGGGAATATTTCAGGGTGACAGTTTAAGTCCACTTTGGTTCTGCTTAGCCCTGAATCCTCTAAGCACGCTGCTGGAGGATTCAGGTCTAGGCTATCGGTTGAGGAGAGGTGGTCAGGTCATATCTCACCTCCTCTACATGGATGACTTGAAAATCTTTGCCCCCAACAAATTGCAACTGATGGAGCTACTGAAGGTAACTGAAACTTTCAGTAGCGCCATCAGAATGGAGTTTGGTGTGGACAAATGTGCAATCATGCATGTAAAGCGAGGGGAGATAATGGAATCCGAGGGAATTCAACTTTCGGATTCCATACACCTTAGATCCCTCTCCTCACCCGAAAGCTATAAGTATTTGGGTATGTCGGAAGCGTTAGGCATCAACGTTACTGACATGAAGCAATCATTGAAGGAGCGCTTTTTTGGCCGTCTGAAGAAGGTATTGATTAGTCCTCTTTCAGGCGGAAACAAGGTGCGTGCCTTCAACGGTTGGGTCATGCCGGTTTTGATGTACTCTTTCGGCATACTCAAATGGGCTCAGACCGAACTCGACGCCCTGGATAGGAGAGTCCGTACACTGTTGACCGCAAACCGGATGCATCACCCACGATCATCGGTGATGAGACTGTACATCCCGCGGAAGTGCGGGGGTCGAGGCTTTTTAAATGCGAAGACCCTCCACAACCGCGAGATATGCAGTCTCAGGGAATATTTTTTGAAAACCGAAGTGGGTATGCACCGTGATGTGGTCGCAGTGGACAAAGGGCTCACCCCACTTTCCATGGCTAAAGAGAACTGGTGCAAACCTGTAATACTTACAACGGATGACCGCAAGGAGATATGGCAAAACAAGGAGCTACACGGGCGCTTCTATCGGGCTCTTCATGAGCCCGATGTAGATTTTTTAGCGTCCGTATCCTGGCTACGCTTTGGGGACCTTTTCGGGGAAACTGAAGGTTTCGTCTGTGCAATTATGGACGAAGTTATCTTGACGAATAACTACCGGAGACATATTATGAAGGACGGGACGGTTGACGTGTGTCGGGCATGCCACCGTCCGGGTGAGTCTATCAGACATATTATCTCTGGTTGTTCTCGTCTGGCTAACGGCGAGTACTTGCACAGACATAACCAAGTGGCTAGGATTATTCACCAGCAACTTGCTTTGAAATATAAACTTGTGAACTCTGAGGTACCGTATTACAAGTATGCGCCCGACCCAGTTCTCGAAAATGACCATGTCACGTTGTACTGGGATCGGTCTATCATTACTGACAGGACTATTGTCGCCAATAAGCCTGATATAGTGGTGATAGATCGATTAGCGCGCCGCGCAATGATAGTCGATGTTACCATTCCACATGACGAAAACCTCGTGAAAGCTGAGAAAGAGAAGCAAATAAAATATCTCGACTTAGCACACGAGGTTGTTGACATGTGGAATGTTGACTCGGCTGTCATTGTGCCGATTGTCGTTACGGCCAATGGCCTGATGGCTGAAAGCCTCAACCATCATCTCTCGAGGCTCTCGTTAGGCGGCTGGATCAAGGGCCTGATTCAGAAGGCAGTACTCCTCGATACGGCCCGCATTGTGAGGAGGTTCCTGTCTCTGGAGTCCTAACCACCGGTAGCTTGGACTCTGCTCCCGACACCGGCGGACCACTATTTTTTATATTTTTAAATGTTTTTTTTTTTTATACCTTTTTTCAAGAAATATTTAAAAATATATTTTATATGTAAAAAAATAAATAAACGAAATAATAATAATAATAATAATGTTTATTTAAAGAAACTTAGGCATAGAATACAAGTTTTCGTGACAGGCTAATTTAGGTTAGAATAAATGGTGAAGTCATCTGTATCCGAACTAGGCAGAGCCTGTATTTCGGATATCAGCGCCAACCCCCTCGAGTATTATACATTCAAAGTAGCCGTAGCGTGATAGCAATAAAATTTGTGTCTTGTACATGTAGAAATAAAAACTTACAATAAAATTTAATTTACTTGAGTATTACGGAAAGAAAAATATGTATGAGTTTATATAAAAAGAGAAAATATAATAAAATTGTATAGTGATTGCATGACCTCTTATTTGTGTGAGATGAGTATGTACGTGTCTGGTGTGTAAGAGGATGTGTGTGTGTTTGGTGTGAGTGAGCGTGCGCGCGTTTTTGTGTATTCTATGAGAGATGTATGTGTGTTATATATTGTGTTTCATATGTTTTATATTATGATGCTATGTGTAGAAGAAGTTCAGTCTGTTCATAGGTAAGTCTTTTGAGGTGTTCGGTTATTTTCTTTTTGCATTGCATTTTTGTTAAGGGGTATATATTAAGGATTCTGTTTAACCTATTGTAAATTAGTGGACCGATGAAGAACGCAAAGCGTTGACTAAATTTAGTTTTAAACGGCATAGTTCTTTCACATACTAAGTCTTTTCTTCGTTTATGGAGTATTTGTGGGTTGTATAGTAGTTTATTGTGTTGTAATAGGACAACGCTTAGTATGTATAATTGTCTTACGGTCATGACCTCCCAATTTTGGTATAATGTTGTTGTAGAGAATCGGATTGGCTTGAACGTCGCGACTTTCAGTATTGCACGCAAACCACTATTAAGTCTATCGAGGTCGCCCGACCTCGATAGACTTAATAGTGGTTTTTGATGTCCCTCCCCAAGATGATAGACAATATGTTAGAAGCGATTGACAGAGAGAATAGTATATCTGCTTTAACAACTTGAAGTCAGCGATGTGCCTCAAGTTTTTAAAAACATAAATGAGCTTTCGGAGTCTACAGCATAGCAGCCTAACGTGTTCCTTAAAATTGAGATTACCGTCAATGTTAACTCCTAGATATTTTATTGTATGCACGAGTTCCAGTAAAGGACAGTTGCAATTTTTCCGGTGGTGGCACTCGTGCGAAATGATGCTTCCCATGATGCTATCTCCAGTTACATTTCTTATGTTATAGCAGATGTACTTTGTTTTGTCCACATTTAATGTAAGGATATTACTCTGAAGCCACTTTCCCACGATATCGAAGCCCTTCTGAGCAGCACCAAAAGCCTCTTCCCACGTATCGGCAGTAAATGAGAGAGCAGTATAGTCTGCAAAAGATATGATTTCACCATGGGTGAGATCGAGACTCGTGAGATCATTCATGTACACAATAAATAAGGTAGGTCCCAGTATGCTACCTTGTGGTACCCCATGTGTAACCTGAAGGTGAGAACTTTTACAGTTTCCCACACGAACACACTGAGACCTTTCACTCAGGTAACTAGTAAAAAGTTTCAGCTGTGTACCTCTGATTCCCAGTCTTTCAAGTTTCTCTAGTAGGAGGGAAACAGAAATCGTATCAAATGCCTTTGCGAGATCTAGAAAAATAGTAAGACATTTTTTCTTGTTATCTAAATTGGAAGTAACAAAGTTAATAAGTTTATTTACGGCTTGCTCAGTTGATTTTCCTTGACGAAAACCAAATTGGTTAGCTGAAAGCAGTTTATTGTTTTCTAAATATTTGACTAGTCGTAGGTTTATAAGTTTTTCTAGTATTTTGGATATTGCTGGTAGAATAGATATAGGTCGGTAGTTATTGATACAATTTCTGTCCCCAATCCTATAGATTGGGCAAACTTCTGCTTTTTTTAAAGCGTCAGGGAACACTCCATTTTGCAGACAGTCATTTAAGATCTTTGTAAGAGGTGGTACGATGATGTTTCTATAAGATTTCAAAAATTTATTACTAATATTGTCTCCACCACAAGCGCTGTCTAATTTTGAATTGAGGATGAGGCGTTCTACCTCCTCTTCAGTTGTGTCTATGAGAGCAAATTAATGCGGACTATTGGTAGGTGTGGCTGTATTGGTTTGAGTGTTGTTTATCGTATGCGTGTTTTGCTGGTGTATTTTGTTTGCTAGCGAACTTCCTACGTTTATCTATTTACTTCATTCAATGAACTTTCAGGAGACGTTGATAGCGTTAGCAGTTCTTTCGGATGGTTAATTATTTTTGATGTGTTCGTGATCTCTTTAATTGCTTTCCACAGTTTTTTATTATCTTGTTGTGCATTTTGTAGTTGGTTTTTTTCATACTCTATTTTAACTTTTCTTAGCAACGCATTGCAAAAATTTCTGTACCGCGTGTATGTCACTTTTAGTATATAATTTTTTGGTGCAAGCTTCGATTTCATATGCATGTTATCTCTGTTTCTGGCGCATCGTAGCAACCCCTGTGTCATCCACGGTTTAATGATTTGGTGGCGTTTAGATAAGGTAATAAGTTTAGTATTGTTTATAATAGCGTGTTGAAGAGAGTTTGTAAAATAGTTTAAAGATAGGTTTGGGTTCGGTATGTGAATAATTGGGTCAAAGTTAATTTTTTTAAGATCCTGCTCAAGGTTTTTGAAATCAATTTTTGTTATTGTTGTTACTGCATATTGGCGCGTTTTCTTAGCAGTCACACTCACCAAGACAGGGTAGTGATCAGTTAGGGTTGTTTGTGGGACTAGAGTAGTGACTGGATAATTGGTCTTTATTAACGCATGGTCTAGACAAGAATTGCTTTCATATCGAGTTATGAGAGTGTGAGCTGGTAAGAGGCCATGAGAAGCCGCCAAAGTCAGGTAACGTTCCCCGTTTAGGTTTATTTTACTAGGATTAATATCTATGTTAATATCGCCTATTACAAGGATCTGTTTATAGGTTGCCACTGTGTTTAGAAGTGTGTCTAGGGATGAGAGAAAGTGATCAATGTTTTTGTAAGAGGGGGACCGATAGAAGGCTAGTATCGCAATACGATTTCCTATTTTTGCGACCAGGCAAAAATAGGAAATACATTCTTGCATATGGGGCTCCTCTATTGTTACGCTAAGGTTTTCCTCATAGTAAATTACTACGCCATCATTTTGTTTGGGGTTTATCTTAGTCCCGACATGAGAATAGCCTGCAAAAATTAGTAGGCAGTTTGTTAGCTAAATTTTGTTCATATGGACACTTAAAGACCTCATTTTCAGACATAGATGCGGGCACTCCAAATACTACTTATTTTATATATAAAATGACATGAATATTTACTTGTAAAGTATTACATTGTTTTCAATTATTGTGAATGTGAAGACTATGTGGGTTAATGTTGTTTTTTTTTTCTTCTCATTTAGTATTAATCATGGTATGGCAATTTGAGTAATTTATGCGGCCTACCCAAATGTTCTTTATTTGGTACCTATTGTTCGCCGTATCGTTGAGCTCCTTAAGTTCTGAGGTGAGCTGCACGATTACTGACAAATGCGTGCACTGACTGGACAGGTCCACTCAATCAGTGTGGTTCTTTCCTCAAAAGGACCATTTCAGACATTAATCTACATGGCCTTCACATGATCTGACCAAGATTATGTCTGGACCTCTTAGTTTGTTTCGGCCTTGCTTCTTAGAGTAGTCAGATAGGAAACGCCGACCTCATCTAGCTTTATTTTAAAATTATGATTGACGTGTAAAAGTGTTTGTACAAACCTACTTACAGAAATAAAAATAATTTATAATTTAATCGTCGAGACTGACATGGCGACATGGCAGGTTGGTTGATAGGCCCATAACGTGACAAATTACGCTCAAAGTATACATACAATGGAACCTTATACCTTATCAGTTAGTTTAGTGGCAGACGTCGTAGAGACTCGCCGCCTGTGGGTGCTGCTGCTGCCATAAAATAATGTGCACGTCATGGGCGCAGGTTCCGGTTCTGGGTGTTCGGCGAGTGGCGTGAGGTGGTGGTGGACGACCGGCTGCCGGCCCGCGGCACGCGCCTGTTAGGTTCGCGCGCCGCCCGGGACGACTTCACGCTGCCGCTGCTGGAGAAGGCCTACGCCAAGTGAGTAGCGGTGCGACAGCGCGGGCCGACACAGCTCGTCCGGCCCGACCAGCCAGTGTAGCGCGCTCTGTCTGCAGGCTGCACGGCTCGTACGCGGCGCTGCGTGGCGGCAGCGTGGCGCGCGCGCTGCAGGAGCTGTCGGGCGGCATCGTCCAGAGCTTCTCGCTACGCGTGCAGCCGCGCGCGCTCACCTTCCAGGTGCTCAACTCGGGTGTGCCGCGCTCCACGCTGCTGGTAGCCACGGCGCCACCCGGCGCGCTCAGCGGCTTGCTGCCCGCGCAGCCCTATGCTGTGTCGGGACTGGCACGCGTGCGCGGCACGGCCGGCGGCGCGGGCAGCGCGCTGGTGCGCCTGCGCGCGGCGTGCGGGCGCGGCGCGTGGCGCGGCGCGTGGGCGCCCGACAGCGCGGAGTGGCGCGCGCTGGCGCCGCCAGACCGCGAGCTGCTGGCACCGCGCGCTGACCGCCCAGGAGACTTCTGGTCAGCGCACACGCTTACTTACGATCGATTCGTCACACACTCTCCTCTCTTAAGACTGACGTACCCTAACTGCGTGTGTGTGGTTCAATTTATCAACGATCAACCAAAATTATAATTAAACATAACACATGGTGTTATGTTAAATAATAATTGTGTGTCAACCACATTGCGCCAGTTATGTTTCAAGTGCCATGTAACAGGGGTCGATCAACCGGTTACAAATCCAGACGTCGGGCTGCTACTGAGAAATACCAGATGGCAAAACCCAATAACCAATAATACTAAACGAGTGTCCGTATGGATTGAGAGGCAAAACATGAGACATGAAAATTTGGTAGTACACCACCTTACCACCTTAGAACCACCTCAAACGTCCTGTAACTTTTAAGGGATTCACTACAAATTCTAGGATCGGGCCTACAAAATCTGCTAATCTACTACTAAATATTGGTAGCACCCGCGTTTAAATATGAGACATAGCTCCTAAATCCATACGGACATCTAAACGAGATGCTGTCAGGAGTACGACGGCAGCTCCCCGATACAAATTGGGGCCCTAAAGTCTCTCTACTTACTCCCTAAAGGCCCTAAACCTACGTTGGTATCAGTGGAGACTTTAGGGCCCCGGTTAATTAAGTACTTTGAAAATTACATGCAGGTTGAATTGTAGGTACACATTATTTTGATAGACCTACGAGTACCTAATCAAAATAGATAACGTTTTACAATATGTATTTCGCTAGTTCCACATTTTTTTTTAATTTGGAGCATGCACACTGAGATGCACTCTTGACGGACTCCGTAGTCAGAATGCATTTTTACGCATGCACAGTATTGATTCTATTGACCACAAAAATAAGTTTGTATTTCACAGTAGGTACCTACCAGTTTTCGAAGAAAACATGTAAAACTAACTTATTTCTGTGGTTGTAAAGCCGGGCCGCTGCGCCAATTTTCTTAATAAAATATGTTACGTTGTTCTATCTCACAACGGCGCGCGGCGGATCGGTCTTTGAACGCCAGACTCCGGATTCCTAAGTTCTTATGCACCAATGGTGTATCACGCGACATTTGTTGTGAGTATAGATGTACATGTACATTGTGTCTGTAACCGTAAGCTCGGGAGCACTCAGTATCGCCCGAGCTGCCCACAGAGTACATTGTAGTATACTGACAGAGCTGCCGGTCGGGCTACTAATGCTAACTGTTTCGCGCCAAATTTTGCGTCACGTACCGTCAACATGGAAAGTAAACGTTATTAATATTGCTTGTTTTAGGGTCGTCAAATGGTTGCAAATGTATATCATTTTCTCAAGACAGAGTCTGAATTCACGTTAAGTCATCAAGAACCAAACTGTGATTTGGGTGCTAGTGAACGAACCGTAGAGCGAATATTAAAAGGATGTCCTTAGCACCTTAGCATCTTAAAAATTTCAGTCTTCAATGAAAAACCGGAGAAAAAGTGACAACAAAGTAGATGTTGATAGCTGATGTAGTTCGGAGTACAACACAAGAATTCCATATTCGAAGTTTGGGTTTATCACCGTTAAACCGAAAATAATAAGAAAGTTGTAGTTGAACGGCGCGGCATGACATCCAGACGTGGAGATTAAAATATTTAAAATAAATGACACAATACCGCTCCCAAGGTCGGCCTATTTTTAATACTGATGAAAGTTACGTTTTAACGACACATGTTCGAAATAATACCTGGTCTCAAAAAAATAAACCGTCTCCATTAACAAAAAAAATAAGTACAGGCACTCTTTTTATTTTAATACACGCTGGAACCGATGCCGGTTTTATTGATAACGCCTGTTTTGTCTATAAAACTAACTCAGTAACAGGAGACTACCATTCGAACATGAGTTTAAATTCCGAATTTTTTGATGAACGATACATTGTGTGGCGTCGTGATCGGGATTATGTTTTGACTTTGAATCGCGTGGTGGGGGTGTGCTTATTGCTACACGAAGGGAACTTTCAGTTATATGCCAACCTACCTTCTATTCTACAGCAGAGGATTTATGGCTCAGCATACGAGTAAAAAAATTCGAATACACGTAAATATCTTACCCTACATATTTGTGTTGTTTATTTATGTCAGCAAAACTTAGGGCTTTCTTTTTCTTTACAACTTCGCAATTACCTCACAAAATTAAACCAAATAGTTATGAGCAACTCTTCTGATACCTTTCTCATCATTAGTAATTTTAACATGAGCGGTATTAACTGGGTCGCGTCTGAGAATCTATCGCTCGTCCCAATCAACCGGAATGGTCCCGACGAAGTTTTATTTGGTGACGAATTATGTACCTACCCTTGATTTTGATTAATACAATGGTGTTCGCAATAGGTATGGTAAAATTTTAGATCTAGTACTTTCTAACCAATTAGTTACTGTGGTTGAAAGTTCAAGTCTGCTGGTTCCCATCGACGCCTACCATCCAGCACCACTAATTAATATGGATATTGTTGAGGCTCCTGTATTAAAGTGCGCGTTACGGACACAATATCTGTTCGACAAGGGTCTATGAATCTGTCAACAAAGACATTTCCACGACTGACTGGGAATCCGAGTTTGCGACACGATCAATTGATGAATCATTAAACTTTTTCAAACAATTTATTCTCAATTTACACACAAAATACAAAACTTATCCAACTTGGTACAATTTGGCATTAACTAAAACAATTAAAGAAAAATACAAATATTTTAAGAAATTCAAGACGTACGGCAATATAGCGGATGAGTCAACATTTAAGCTTCTTCGTGAAAAGGTGAAGGTATTAGAATCGCAATGTTATGAAAACTACTTGAATTTAACCGAAAAATCTATGAAAGAAAATCATAAATATTTTTGGACCTCAGTTAAAAAACGACACAACTCAAATGCAGTTCCGAGCACTTTAAATTATAATAACGAAGCGTTGCGTACCGGTGAAATAATATGCGAAGCGTTTTCTACGTATTTTCAGTCTACATTTCTGCATACTAGCCCTAGTCATGGAATTTCTTCACCCCCTCTTTTTACTGAATCTTCCAGTCTATCTGATATATGTAGAATTGTGGTGAACGTTGAAGAGGTTTCTAACTTGCTTCGCAAGTTGGATACTTCTAAAGCGGCTGACCCAGACAATGTTTCATCCAAATTTCTTGTACGATGTTCGACTTATATTGCCCAACCTGTCTCGATTCTCTTTAGGAAATCCTTGGATACTTGTGTTGTGCCTGAACTTTGGAAATCGGCTTTTATAACGCCTATTCACAAAAAAGGAGTTAAAACCGAAATTATAAACTACAGGCCGATATCCAAGCTCTGTATTGAAGCAAAAATCTTCGAAAGGATTTGATCGGATTGACCATGAAATTTTACTATCAAAGTTATATGGTATGGGAATACGAGGTGATTTACTCAAATGGTTTTCTTCTTATCTGGAGAACAGGTCCCAAGCAGTAGTATTAAGCAATTATATGTCTGGTTGGGTGCCTGTACCCAGTGGAGTCCCCCAAGGTTCACTGCTCGGCCCATTACTTTTCATTATCTATATAAACGACATCGACTCTTACTTGAGTTCATCCAAACTGCTGTTTTGCTGACGATATGAAAATCTATGCCACAATATCATCACATGTAGACGTGATTGCACTTCAAGATGATTTACGTCGTCTGGAGGATTATTGTCGTGGGAGTAAGCTTGATCTTAACCCTGCTAAATGCTCGGTTCTAACATATTCTCGAAAGCGCGCCATTATACCTTCATCGTATATCTTGGGTGATCAAGTACTACCTAGAACGTATTCCATCCGAGATCTGGGGGTATATCACGATTCTAAGCTTACTTTTGAATTTCATGTTGATGCCATAGTCGCTAAAGCATCTAAAGCACTAGGTTTCATAATGCGGCTGTCCAGGTGCTTCAGTCAATCCAAAACTTTTAAAATCCTTTACTGTACTCTTGTTAGAAGCCACTTGGAATACGCGAATCCATGTTATCACAAGTACATTGATCGTATAGAGAGCCAGTGGCGTGCCTAGGGTTTCAAAATAACGCAAGCCCAATAAAATTTTAACCGATTTCAAAAAAAGAAAGTTCAGTTTTCGACTGAGTATGTAGGTACCTACGTATCTACGTATGTATCATCGCAATTTTCTCATAAACTACTGGTTAGGTACAATAAATTCTCTATCGAGCATTTTAGTAAGGCTTTTGGGCTTGTATGAAGGTACCGCCACTGTAGAGAGCATCCAGAAAAGGTGCATCAAGTATTTGTGTTATCATCAGAAAGTGCCCTACCGGTCTGAAGATTACCTCAACCTCTGTAAGAAGTATTATATATTACCCCTAATTAATCGACGATCAATCTATGACTGTATTTCATTATTAAAAATTTTAAATAATTCTATTAATAAATCCGATATTCTATCCAAATTTTATTTTAACGTTCCCGGAAGGTAGAAGCGATGGAACGCACCGTTGCGTGTCCCATTTGCCTCTACGAATTACAGGCAAAATTCATTTATAGTGCGTGCAAGTAGCAACTTTAAAAGCATGTGTAAACGGCATGATTTTGATCATTTCATAACAGGTGTGTTCTCGGCCGTCAGTCTCACATACAATTTTTTATTGTTTTTATCAGTAGTCATCCACCGTTAATAAATAAATAAATAAAAAATAAATAAATGAGCTTTGAAAGTTATGTCAAATAGTTGAATGAAAAGTTGCTGCCAAATAAACGAAACCTGGCGAAACACATGCAATAGAAAGAAGCTGTGTATATGAAATACTTTGATACCGAATTTGAATTTATCATAAACATGCACTTCGCCCGCGACTTTGTCCGCGTGGATTTCGTATCTTCGCCTACAAAGTTCAACACTCTCCATCCCGTTTATAAGATAGTTTTCGAAAACTAATGAGTATGCCGAGATACAGGAGTCGTCCTAGTTCGGCTACAGATGCTCCCATATTATAATCTCCCTATTACTAGCCTATAAGTATGGAGGACACGGTGGAGCATACGGTGGAGGTCTGCCCGGCTTGGGCAGAGCACCGACGTGTCCTCGTGGAGGCGATTGGCGGCAGAGATCTCTCGCGTCCGGCCTGGTTCAAGCCATGGTACGGAGCGAGAGGGCATGGGCAGCCGTCACCTCCTTCTGCGAAGCAGTAATGCTCGCGAAGGAGGAGGCGGGACGGTTGAGGGGAAGGCAATTTTCGCGCCCTCTCGCCCCTAGCCGCCGCTGGAGACGCCCTGGGCGTCGGGAATTCCGGGCGGATTTCCGGCCACCGTAGGCGCGGGCTTGCAGACGGTGAGCAATGGGTAGCTCACCATCCGGTAAGGACCAGGCCCGGGTCGACGGTGCGTTGTATTCCACGCGCGCCTCAAAGAGATGTCGTCAGCACAAGTGTAGGGGTCCACTAGGGCCGATGTCTGCCGGGGTCGCGGGAAAGTACTAATGGATCACCGAGGCCCCTGGCAACACAGGCAACAGGAAGGAATACGGGTGGGTTTTAGTTAGTAAGAGTCTGACACACGCTCCCGCCCCGCCCAGAGAGGGAGAAGTTATTTGTTGATTACCCATCCAAAAAACAAAAAAGCCTATAAGTATGTGTAATCCGTTGTATTATTTTTGGTGAAATAAATTATTATTATTTTTACGTCTCTTGACATTTCTCGAGACCCTGGGGCCCCGGACTTTAGGAAGGCGTACGAGGGGCCGAAGTCAACTCGCAGAGGCCCGTTCGACGTTTTTTAATGGAATGAAATACCAACCGACGATTATCCCTGTTCACTCAAGGAACACCCCCGGTTGGTGTAGGACTATTGCGGAATACGAAAACAAAGTTATTGGATTATGGGTTTGGGTTTGGGGTTGGATGGCTAAAGTGAACTGGTGGTCTAGAAATATGGAAAGACTATGGCCCTGCTTGACCAATGTTTTATCCTACTAATATTATAAATGCGAAAGTTTATAAGTATGGGTGGAAGGATGTTTGTTACTCTTTCACGCATTAAAAAAAATGAACGGATTTGGATGAAATTTGACACACAGATAGTTTATAACCAGGAATAACACATAGGATACTTTTTATCCCGATATACCCAAGGGGTCAAAACTTATGCAGGTGAAACCGCGGGGCGCATCTAGTATAAAATACACATATGAAATGGCAGGGGTGACTTGCACACTCAATGGGCCCCCGAACACAGTCGCTAGCACATAGTGTCGTAGTGACAAGGGGGCAACATGGCCTGAGGTGCTTGTGGCGGATGGAGAGGTATTCTACGGCTATCAGGACAATCCCGGAAGTACGGTCAAGATCCCTACCAGCATCTTACTGGAATACTTCCTTCCTCCGAGCACGTTTGCTCCTACGAATCTCAACTCAGGCCGGCCAATAAAGGCAAGCAAGAGGTGGGAGCTCTGTTCATCGTCAGTGTTCACCCCAGCCGGCCAATAAAGGCGAGCCAGAAGTGAGGAACAAGACTTCTCCCGGGAGATAGGGTCCGTGGGGTTTCTACTGCCTAACAGCTCGCCACACGCTGCCCTACGGGTATATGTATCTCTTTTGCCCTAGACCTGTTCCGTATCCGGCAAAGTAAACTCTACCGGCACAGACCTAGAGTTCGGAGCGCGCGCCCCACCACGGAGTCAACGTACAGATATGGCGGTGGGGTTATTATTATTAGTTTTCTGTAACTATCTTTTAAACGGGATGGAGAGTGTTGAACTTTGTAGGCGGATATACGAAATCCACGCGGACGAAGTCTCGGGCGAAGTGCTAGTTTATTACTCGTATATTATGACAAACTTTATTATTTATTACAAACTTACTATTCAATTGTTTCTAGTTATAAAAAATAAAATGTATAGGTAACTAATAGACTATAGAGGCATGAGGAACAGGGTGTAAAGTTCACTCATCCTACATAGAAAAGTGTGGATCCTCCGACCAGACGGGGTCGTGTCTGGTCGGCAACTGCCCGACGGTAGATGTCGGGATGTTGTATATATGCTAATTGCGAGATAAACTCTGCTTGCGCGGTGCAGGATTTTGCGTGACGTTAATGAGTTGCGTGGTTTTTCTGCGGCATTTTTCTTATTTTTAACATTTTTATATCCGTCATAACTTCTAAACCAGGATTCCTAAACTATTGTTTAGGAATCCTGGTTTAAAAGTTAAAAAGTGGTCCAGAAATGGTCCTTTTAAAAACTCAACAAGTCGATAAGCGTGCACAACAACAACAAGTTCGTACAACATGAAAAAAAATGGGAACGGGAAAAGGGGTCAAGAGACCCCCTTTTCCAAATTGAACTGATACCTCAGAGGGGGCCTTCTTTTTTTGTTGGGAAATCGTCGAATAACTTCTCCCGCTCTGGGCGGAGCGGGAGGGTGTGTCAGACTCTTACTGACTAAAACCCACCCATATTCCTTCCATTACCTATGTTGCCAGGGGCCTCGGTAACCCTTTAGTACCTTCTCGTGACCCCGGCAGGCATCGGCCCTAGTGGACCCCTTTTTTTTTTGGGTTGGAAATCATCAAATAACTTCTGCCGCTCTGGGCGGAGCGGGAGGGTGTGTCAGACTCTTACTGACTAAAACCCACCCGTATTCCTTCCTGTTGCCTGTGTTGCGGGGGCCTCGGTGACCCATAAGTACCTTCCCGCGACCCCGGCAGGTAATGGACCCCTACACTTGTATTGACGACATCTCTTTGAGGCGCGCGTGGAATGCAACTCGCCGTCGACCCGGGCCTGCATGTCGATTCTGTAAAAATCTCACCGTGAAAACTCGCGTAGAGTGAGCTGTCAGTGTCATCCCACTGATGCTAGGGAGTGACCAAACATTACATTTATAATCATAGTCGAGATTTTAATAATATTTTTATGCTAATTCAATTGATCATTTTTATTATTTCAAAACTAGTATTTAAGTGTTAAAACGTTACTATTTCAGAATCGAGATTTTAATAATATTTTTATGCTAATTCAATTGATCATTTTTATTATTTCAAAACTAGTATTTAAGTGTTAAAACGTTACTATTTAGGGGTTTTTTTTTTAATAAAATAGCAAAACAGAAATTCAGTCAGAAACTCAATTTTGTTTTTTTATTCCAAAAGGTTTGGATATTTTCGCAGCCGCCATCTTGCTTTTTAGAGTTGACCTCACTATCGGCTTTAACACCCCCGAAAACCATGAAAACGACACCCATGATGAAAAATTTTAACATTTTCGCAGCCGCCATCTTGCTTTTTAGATTTGACCTCACTATCGGATTTAACACCCCGAAAACCATGAAAACGATACTCATGATGAAAAATCTGAATGTTTTCGCAGCCGCCATTTTGCTTTTTAGATTTGACCTCACTATCGGCTTAAACACCCCCGAAAACCATGAAAACGATACCCATGATGAAAAATCTGAATATTTTCGCAGCCGCCATTTTGCTTATTAGATTTGACCTCACTATTTATTTATTTATTTAATACTTTACGCACACAAATGTACAGAGGCGGACTTAATGCCATAGGCATTTTCTACCAGTCAACCTTTGGGTGATGCAGAGACAGACAGTGGTAGGTGCAATAACGAAAACTGTGGAATAAATATTTATTAAAATATAAGTATATACATACATATACTTATTAAAAAACATTAAATATAATACATATACCTAATTATACATAAATCTAAGACCAAATAAATACACGAATATACTAAACAGAAAAGACAAACAATGGGAAAACATTACCGTTGTGATGATACTGCCAGCTTCTTAAGAATGTGCTCGCGAACTTTAACTTTAAAGGATAATCGGTTGGTTGCCATCCTGATTTCCTGGGGGAGCGCATTCCACAGAGAGATAGACTGAACGAAGAAGGAAGAGTGAATAAAGTCAGTGCGGTGAGTGGGACATTGAAGAAGACGATTGTGTGATGAACGTAGATTTTTATTATGGTTCGCGCAAATGTACTGAAAGTGGAGGGCGAGATAAATAGGGGAAGAGGGAGAGTCAAGAAATGAAAACAAGGTGGTCAGCGCCCTTTGCTCTCTGCGCTGGCGTATGGGCAACCACTTAAGAAGCGATCGATGCGCTGAGACATGATCATATTTACGCAGATTGAAAACGAATCGAATGCAGTTATTGAGAAGTCTAGCTTGTCGAGGAGGTCTGCATTCAGGTCATAGTAGCACACATCACCATAATCGATGATAGGGAAAATTAAGGACTGCCCAACCATTGTCTTGGTACTTGATGGTAATAAATTTTTCAGTCGGTATAAAGCCCGCAGAGTTCCAGTAACCTTCTGGCTCACCCTAGAGACTTGAGTACGCCAGTTCAGGGTATAGTCGATGTACAAGCCTGGGTCTTTTACGTTAGTACTAAACGGAACAATCGTGCCATTGAAGAGAATAGGTGGCAAGGTTGAACCATCCACAGTACCAATACTACGATGACTCCCAATTATGATCGCCTGACACTTATTAGGGTTTACTGCAACACAAAATCTATCAGACCAGGTTTTAATGGCTGTCAAGTCCCTATTTAACTTTTCGATAGTGTCAGGTATTTCATCAACCCTCCCTTGACAGTACAACTGCAAGTCATCTGCATACAGATAATACGCACACTGAAGCTCGGAAGTTATAAGATTAATAAAAATAGAAAACAGAAGAGGAGAAAGAATACCGCCTTGAGGAACGCCAGTTTCCAAATCATGCCAGCATGATGAAGAATCCCCAACATGAACGGACTGCTGTCATTCCTGAAGGTAAGAGGAGAACCATTTCAGCGCTTCGGGAGAGACCATAACATAGGAAAGCATAGCTAACAGGATGTCGTGGCTAACGGTGTTGAAGGCATTCGAGAAATCAACCAACACTAGAGCAGTGACTTTGGTGACTTGCAGTCCTGCCCTTGTATCGCCAGTCACTTTAAGGAGGGCGGAAACAGTGCTATGCCCAGGCCTGAACCCAGATTGAAGAGGACTAATCAGTTAATTACGATGGACAAAATTGGAGAATTGTTTGTGGACACAGGCCTCGAGCACTTTGGATAGGAAGGGAAGTATAGAAATTGGACGGAAGTCAGTAGGAAGAGAGGGATTAGATACCTTAGGTAGTGGACGAACATAGGCATTGCGCCACAGGGAAAGGAATACTCCAGTGTATAGGGAAAAATTTACAATGTGGGTAATCGCGGGTAAGAGATGATCCAGAATAGTTATGATCATACCACGGGTAATATTGTCACATCCCACCGCTTTCGATTTTATTGAGAGAATGATCTTTCTGATCTCTCCCGGTTCAACTGGAATGAAACTGAAAGGATTAATACGAGGACGCGTTAGACCAGATATTAAAGACAGCGTTTGTAGCTTGGTTAGACGATCCATAGCAGATACAGTGGAGAAATGACGGTTTAGATCATCTAAGTCAATTGAACTAGGAAGGTCAAAGTGTCGCAGTTTGCCGATACCTAGAGTTCCAAGAAATTTCCAAATATCGGCAGAAGAGAAAGAATTGATAGTGTCCAGGATATGGCGGCGTTTAGAATTACGTATCATCTGATTGCATCGATCCCTTTTAAATTTACGGAACGCGCGTTCCCTACGTCGCATTGCCATCTGTATCCCCCTTGTCATCCATGGTGCAGGTGGGCGTTTTAACTTTACTTTTTTATCAGGACCAAAGTTTTACTAAAACATCATTGAAGATGGCAACTTTTTCATCAACTGAAACGGCTTCCATCATAGGCTGGGAGCCTATTATATATCGACTACAGATGTATCCTCCTTGAGCTTTTCGACATTCATCCGCGCAAAACAACGCCTGTACAGAACCTTGGGTTTAGGTTTGGGAGGTTTCAGGATATATAAAAGGAAAATAATGTCGTGATGAGAAAAGCCAGGAGCGTCATGTTGACCATGGGAGGAAACGAGGGAAGGATTCGAGGTAAGGATCAGATCGAGCCAGGTGTCAACGCCGACAGTGTTATGATGAGTAGGCTGGAGCGGCAACACGTGCAGACTAGCTGACTCGATAAGATGGACGAGCTTACGGGATTGAGGGGAGTTGTGGGCAAGGAGGTTTGTGTTGAAATCACCCATGATGATGTGATGTGCATACTCCTAACCCAAAGATTCAAGTACTGATTCGAATTCAGTGAAGTAATCAACAGTAGGAGGACAATACACAACACCAATAATGGTTTTGACTCCTTTGACACACACTTCAAGGAAAATAAACTCGGCAGAAGCAGAATAATGTGAAGAGGAAGTAGCAAGTATTTTATAAGGAAAGTCACTGCGAAGGTATATGGCCACACCACCTTCCTTTACCAATCCGATCATTCCGTATAAGAACGAAACCCGTAAGAGGGTAAGTGGTGGACAGGAGATGCGGTTTGAGCCATGTTTCGGAAATCAGGAGAGCGTGAACGTTGCTTTTATTAAAGGCGTCATACAGCTCGCTGTAGTGGCTTGGAACACTTTGAGCGTTAAGGTGACACACATTCACCAACCGATTAGACTTATCATTGAAATTTCCCTGCAAAAAGTCACCAAGGGTGTAGCTGAAAGAACAAAAGCTTTCATCGCTTGAACAGGCAGTAGATTCGATGGCTGAAAGATAAGACTCATTGTCTGACATAAATATAAGTAAGTAGTTAATATAAATATATAATATATATAATAAATTATGCTATTGCAAATAACAAAGCAACTAACAGTTGCAAAACACTGCACCAGCTTACACCAACACTATAAGCAAAACAAACAAGGTCAACAACACTAAATTATACACATAATAAAATCAGGTTTACATTTTTGTCAACTTTACAGGAAGTGCTCGCGCAAGTTTTAGAAATAAGTTAAATTATAATATTTCCGACCGCAGTTTTGAGCTATATTTCCTTCCCTCCCAATTCCCATACAACAGAACGAGAGGCACGCTCGTCGCACGCCGAATCAGAGGCACTTCCTCCGCGGCGAAAACCAATCACCGCATATATATGCAGAAAAAACATTCTCGCATCAGTGTGTGTTGTTCTACTGCAACCGCTCACGTTCCGCGCCGCACCGCAAAATAATCAGAGTGTGTGTGTACTACTGCCACCGCTCACATATCGCGCCGCACCGCAAATAATCCGCTACTATATCAAAACTCTAAACTCTCGCTATGTATAAGTGTTGGCCGACACAAGTGTAACATTAAAACTCAAATGATCAGTGAAAGGAAGAAACTAGTGAACACGTGGGACGTCTGCTAAGGCTGCCCCTTGAGTCAACGTGCTTCATCCAGAAGGTTCTCAAGTAAGTCCATCCATCCCTCTTTCTTACTCATAATCTCATATTCCCCTTTTGCTCAATTCTGTGTGTCGTCCAATCTTCCAACCCGCAATAAAACAAATAAATTACATTCCCGCATATTGGTCCTTCGAAGTCGAGAAAAAACCGCTTCAACTTATTCACCATAAGTTTTTTGGCCACTTCGAGCCGGATAAAAAGAATCAACCCTACCTACCCAGGATTTAGGTCGAAATACCTAAAATATAAAGTTCATAAAACCGCCATATTGAACGCATACTTACGTTCGTACACTTTCGCTAGATACATTAGTCATTGAGAACTACTGTACCAACTTAATATTTCGCCTATTGCATTGAAATAGCATAGGTAAATATTCTAACCGCTAATTATCGTGAGTTAGTTAAGCTAACTTACCTACAACTTATATTCAAACCGCATTCCTTTGTTATACTCGATTAGAATAAAATTATTATTCTAAATCTACCCGGTTTATTTAATATTTTGTACGCTATATTTTCAAGGACTATTCCAACATGGAAGATCTTAAAATGAAAGTTAAATTACTTCAAGCTAAAAATCAAGCAATCTTTGAACGTTTATCGTCACTATATGAAACTTCTAAGAAAATAAATACGTCTGATATCGAGCTTCGTTCAGCGGAAACATTTCTGGCAGACTCGGAGATAATCTCAGTCACTCGTCAAGAATTTAGTACCAATTTAGATAAAATAAATACATATTCTTTACAATTAAATCCTGATCATAAAATCGATTACAACAATCTGACATCTTACGACGGAATATACACGCGAATAGAATGAGTGCGATCACTTATCGCCGCGAAGTGTTCCAGGTCATTAGATGACTCAGCGTTTCATGATAACGCAAACCCATATAAAGGTGCGATCAAACTGCCACCGATTCAAATTCCGTTCTTTGATGGTAGGATTGACAACTGGCCTGTTTTCTATGAATCATTTAAAGCAAATATACATAGTAATTTAAAACTTACAGATTCTCAACTTGTGCAGTATTTAATAGGTAATTTAAAAGGAAACGCATTGCAAATTATCGCCGGAATTATTCCCTCAGGTGATAACTATACCACTATTTGGAACAGTTTAGTTCAAAAATATCAAGATAAGCGAGCACTAGGCTCACATTACATGTCTAACATATTAAATATGAAACCCGCAATTAATAATTCCGCATCTTTAAATAGTTTCATTGAAAGTTTTCACGCTTCTGTTTCAGCTTTAGAACAATTAAAAATTAACGATTTAAAGGATTTCATTTTGCTAAATTTAGCTTTGAGAAAGTTAGACCCCGCAACCGTACATATATTCGAAATGAATAAGAGAGATGAGGAAATTCCTACTTATACGGATTTCGTTGAATTTATAAAATCGCAAGTATCAATATTGGATCGCACTATTTCATCTCGAACCGCGTTAGTGAGTAACAACCCTAATAAAAATAATTCTTCTCGTAATCAGTCACGTGATAGTACAGTACATGCTTTTGTTGCTTTTGATAATAATCAAACCTGTTTGTATTGCAATAAAATTGATCATTGTAAACTTTACACTTGTCCAACCTTTCAATCACTCTCAGCCAATTCGCGTTTGGATTTTATTAAAAACAAACGTGGATGTGTAAACTGTCTTAGTGTAACGCACACTGCTTCACAGTGTAAATCTATACATACTTGTAGGACGTGTAACAAAAGACATCATTCTCTTTTACATCTAGAACACAGTTCGCAGCCGCATAGGTCTGTCTCGACTGACGCTGTCACTAGCTCAGCGAATTCGCAACAGGTGGCGCTGTGTGCGTGCTCTCGCGTTGGAAACACACCACACACACTTGCAAACACACCGCGTACTAATGTACTTCTGTCAACTGCGCAAGTCTATGTTGATAACAAATATAAAAAATACTTTTCTGTGAGATGTTTAATAGATAACGCTTCGCAAAATAATATAATTACTTCCGCTTGTTGTAAAAAACTACAATTAAACATTATACCGCTTTCAAACTCAATTATAAAGGGTGTCGGATCCTCTTCGCGGCCTATCATAGGTTACGTTGAGACAATCGTTACTGCTAAAAACAAAACAAATTCTTTTAAAATTACCGCTCTTGTTGTCGATTGTATCACGGATAACTTACCATCTCACTTCTGCAGTGCAACATTTGTTTGATTTACCGCTCGCTGACCCACTGTGGCACGTACCTGGTGAGGTTGAATTGCTTCTAGGGGCAAAACTGTTCCCGTATTTACTACTTCATAATAAAATTATCTCACCTACCGCTCCGTCCGCTATTGAAACCGTGTTTGGTTACATTCGTATGGGTGAGGTACCCGCTAGTTTATCTAATAATAATTATAGTCCCGCTGAATTAAATACCGCTTCATATTTTTCTACCGCGCTAAATATAGATAATTCACATTGTTTTCTGTCTTAAGACGAATCTTTACATAAATTTTGTAACATCGAAGAAATACCTTCAAAACCTTTTATGAGCCCTGCTGAACTGGAGTGTGAACAGCTGTACGCTTCTACTGTGTCACGTGACTCCAGTGGTAGGTATTGTACCGCGTTACCATTCTGTAAACGTCCAGATTCACTTGGAAATTCTTATGCTGTCGCTTATCGACGTCAAATTAATTTGGAAAAAACTAAGCTTCGCGACCCTGTTTTGCGCGCTAGTTATAATGAAATAATTCAAGAGTATATCGATCAAAATTATTTAACTGAAACTACACCTAGTTCTGTTGATCAGACTGTAGGTTATTACATACCGCATCACCCTGTTATTAGGAATGATAAACAAACAACTAAAGTTCGTATCGTTCTTGACGCAAGCGCTAAGTCTCATAATTGCGTGTCATTGAATGACTTGTTACACACAGGGCCGAATTTACAGGCTGATATATTTTTATTACTTTTAAATTTCCGCTTGTTCTCTATTGCAGTTACAGCTGACATAAAACAGATGTATCTTCGAATTGCTGTTATTGATAAGCATCGAAAATACCAAAAAATATTGTTTCGTTTTAATATCGCTGAACCTATTCGCGAATTTCAATTTAATCGAGTTGCATCTGTTAAGGTCATATCTCTAGCTCGTCTAGAGCTCTGTGCCGCTGTTCTTTTGTCTAAATTAATTAAATTAGTTTATGACACTTACCGCTCTCGTACCGCTATCAATAATATATTTGCCTTTTCCGATTCTACAATTAGGTACGCTTTCATGGATTCATTCCTCACCGCATAAATGGAACATTTTTGTTAGTAACCGCGTCGCTAAATGTCAAGAAAATCTTGATCCTAAGCATTTTTATCATATTAACGGAAAGGAAAATCCTAGTGACTGTCTGTCTCGAGGTCTTTTACCTGAACAGTTACTAAAACACGATTTATGGTGGCATGGCCCTGAGTGGCTTCTGCGCCCACCTGCTGAGTGGCCTATCACTCCTTTTGTTTCTTCATGCAACGAACAATTGCCTGAATTTAATAATAAAACTCTAACATTGGTACTTGCCGTATCAGAAACCAATTTAATATATAGTCTTTCTCAAAATATTTGCATCATTAAATAAAATATTGCGCATAATTGTATACATTCTGAGATTTTTGCGTATTATTCCTTACGATAAGTCACACAAGTCAATTACTGTCCGTGAATTAGCTACCGCTGAAATTTATTTATATTCCGATAACGGAACCAATTTCGTTGGAGCCAAGACTCAACTGCAAGAACTACTTGTTAACCGCTACCGCATAGAGTGGAAAATGATTCCACCCCGCGCTCCCCACTTTGGAGGGTTGTGGGAATCAAATATTAAATCTACTAAAACGCATTTATACTGTGTTATCGGTTCTCAACTCCTTACCTATGAGGAGCTTTCGACTGTTCTCACTGAAATTGAGGCAGTTCTAAATTCAAGACCGCTCCGTGTCCTGAATGAGGATCCGTACCCAGAACCGCTTACACCCGCTCATTTTATAATGGCTTCTCCGTTAACTTCGTTGCCTGTCGTGAATGTTCCCGAAACAACGAAATCTCTGACTTGCCGCAAAAAATTGCTTGACCAGATGGTTTGTAGTTTCTGGAAGAGGTGGCGTTTAGAATATTTACATAATCTTCAAGTCAGACAAAAATGGTTGAACGCCGCAGACGATATTAAGATTGGTACAGTGGTTCTCATGCATCAGGATGATGTCCCTCCTTTACGTTGGCCAATGGGTGTGATCACTGAAGTTTTTCCCGGCAAGGATGGGACAACCCGCGTTGCTATGGTGAAAACCTGCAGTGGCTCTTTCAAGAGACCCGTTGTCAAACTATGTCCTTTACCTTCTCAATAACATCACCGCGTAATTACCTAATTTAGCTGTAGTTAGCATATTTAAAATATTTTCTTTTCTTAGTCCGCTTTAATATAATTTCTTTCCTTTTGAGAATATTACATATCCTCAAAGCCGGGCAGGATGCTCCCGCAAGTTTTAGAAATAAGTTAAATTATAATATTTCCGACCACAGTTTTGAGCTATATTTCCTTTCCTCCCAATTCCCATACAACAGAACGAGAGGCACGCTCGTCGCACGCCGAATCAGAGGCACTTCCTCCGCGGCGAAAACCAATCACCGCATATATATGCAGAAAAAACATTCTCGCATCAGTGTGTGTTGTTCTACTGCAACCGCTCACGTTCCGCGCCGCACCGCAAAATAATCAGAGTGTGTGTGTACTACTGCCACCGCTCACATACCGCGCCGCACCGCAAATAATCCACTATCAAAACTCTAAACTCTCGCTATATATAAGTGTTGGCCGACACAAGTGTAACATTAAAACTCAAGTGATCAGTGAAAGGAAGAAACCAGTGAACACGTGGGACGTCTGCTAAAGCTGCCCCTTGAGTCAACGTGCTTCGTCGAGAAGGTTCTCAAGTAAGTCCATCCATCCCTCTTTCTTACTCATAATCTCATATTCCCCTTTTGCTCAATTCTGTGTGTCGTCGTGCTCAAATCTTCCAACCCACAATAAAACAAATAAATTACATTCCCGCTTAGTGGTCCTTCGAAGTCGAGAAAAAACCGCTTTAACTTAAACACCAGGAAGCAAAGCGAAAGTCAACCGTAGTTCCCAAAAATATAAAAAGACAAAAATAAAAATAAAATAAACATAGAAATAATTAAAATTAAAAATAGCACACCCAACTGCAGGCTGAGTAAATGGCAACTTGGAAGGAAACGACAGGATATGTTGGCAATATTATGTGTAAACGAAAGGCACTGGACCGTGGCGAAAACAAACAATGCCCAATTTCCGAACGTATACTATGAACGTCAAATAATATTACTAACGTCAATTTGACAAATCTGTCATTCATTACAAATAAATAAATTGAAGTTAAAAGTTAATTACACACTGTTGAGGGTATCGCCAATATAAACTAATACACCTCAATTGAAAACAGAGATTACATAAACAGTTGGGGCACAAAGCAAAAGAAAGATAACTATGGGACGGGACAACTACATATCGGTAAGTAAAGACTACGAATCTATGAAACTACACATTATAAACAACAACAAGACATCAAAGTAAACATTCACATATACCTAATTACGAATTGTGTTTTTCAGGCTCCCGGCAGCATCAACACTTCTTCATCTCGCTGAAGGAGCCGCGCCCGGTGCCTTCGGGCACTTGGCTATCAAGGGCTTCAACTCGTCAATGGAAGTAATCATATGCAGACTTCCATCAGAGGCCTTTATAGAGATGACGCCGTCGAGTCCAACACGCCCGCATACTAAAATGCTCACGCGCCTTTCCGAAGACAGATTGCCTGGCCCTGGTCAAAAACTCCTTCACTGATATTTTAGAGCCCTTTAAGCCAGTCTTTGCCTTCCACACCGTGGCCTTAATCTCCACACTGGCGAACTTTACGAGGATAGGCCTGTGACGTTCCTTGCTGAGGGCTCCGAGTCTCTATCGGATTTGACCTCTGTATCGGCTGTAACACCCCCGAAAACCATGAGAACGACACCCATGATGAAAAATGTTTGTAGCCGCCACATTGATATAAAGGTGGTAAAACCAAATTTTGTTTGTCGCGCATTAAAAAATAAAAAATGTCAAATAAAAAAAAAAAACTCAACTTGATATTAATAACAGCGCCTAACGCGCAAGCGCGGCGTGATATTATCACTACACCCGATTCTCGTAACCATAGTAACCACCCGCGCCGAAGTGAATCGGCTAGGTGAAGTGAGTCGGTAAGTGCAACGCGCGAGTGTCGTGATCTTATCACTTCACTCGATTCTCGTTGCCATAGCAACACCACTTCACTTGGGCTGAGTGAAGTGAGCCTAGCCGCACGCCAGCCGGTGCGCGCGCTGCCCCAGTGTCAGTTGAACTGTTGAATTTTGTTATAGTATTGATGACGGTGATTTTATGAATATTATTTTATTATTGGCTACACGTAGGTCGGTATAAATTTACCTACCTAGAATAAAATATTAGAAAGGTACTTATTAAATAATCCGCTCGTTTTTTATTCAAATGGCTTATGTAAACAGACACACACACCGTTTAGTTGGTTTCCACATAGTTTGTGAGGGGATAAATTCTATGGACCGTCAGCCAGGCACACTTTTAGCACTCGATCACTTGACATACTCGGTTATTTCTTCTTATTGAATAGTTAATAACAACGCTGAATAACGTCACTCGCACAGTCTCAACTCGACTCAATCCACTATCGCTTCTTCAAAACACATCGCGGTTGCGTCATGGGATTGCGTTTATTTAATCAGTTAACTGATTATGATCAATAGAATTACCTAATAAATATATAAAAAAAAATCTCGATTATGATTGTAAATGTAATCCTTGGTCCATCCCTAGTATCAGGTGGGATGACACTGACAGTTCACTCCACAGCCACTTCACTTAAGTTTTCACGGTGAGAAGGTTACAGAATAGCACAGCTGGACCTTACCGGACCGTGAGCTACCCATTGCTCACCGTCCGCAAGCCCGGGCCTACCACAATCTAAATCTCTCAAAATCCACCCGGGATTCCCGACGCCTAGGGCGTCTCCTGCGGCAGCTAGGGGCGAGAGGGCGCGAAATTTGCCTTTCCCTCAACCGTCCCGCCTCCTCCTTCGCGAGCATTACTGCTTCGCAGAAGGAGGTGACGGCTGCCCATGCCCTCTCGCTCCGTACCATGGTCTGAACCAGAGCCGGACGCGAGAGATCTCTGCCACCGATCGCCTCCACGAGGACACGGCGGTGCTCTGCCCAAGCCGGGCAAACCTCCACCGTATGCTCCACCGTGTCCTCCGGGCGATCCACACAGTGGTGACACCCGGGCGTTTCCTCCCGCCTTATCCGACACAGAAACCTCCCGAAGCATCTGTGTCCGGTAAGGACCTGCGTCAGGTGGAAGGTGAGGACGCCATGGCGCCTCTCTAGCCACTCCTCAAAGAGGGGACTTATCATCGCAATCGTGGCATGCCCAGCACTGGGTTGCGACAATCGTACTCTCTCCATGTCGCCATGAGATCCCTCCGGAGCTCCGTCCGCTGTGCCGCGATTTCTCGCGGCAGCGCAGTTTCGCCCCGGCGTTTCCCCTTTCGCGCCACTCCCATACGTGGTCAGAGGGGGTCTAAGGTATCAGTTAATTTTGGAAGAGGGGCCATTTTTTTTCATCTTGTACGAATTTGTGCATGCTTATCGACTTGAGTTTTTTATAAGTACAACAATGATACTTCCTACTAAAATATTACAATCTTATAACAAGTTGGCACACGTAACACAACTTATTACAGAATCTTGAAAGTTTCAAATAAGAACTTATGCTGATTAATAGGGGTTGATTTTTAGACCTCGTCGACCCCCAAAATCAGTTTTCGTTTATGTCGACCCCTGGGGTCGATATCGACCATTTCGGGAATCCCAGTTCTAACCGAAAACTCCATCTCGAATAATTTAAAAAGGAATTTACATGTACATAATCGATCTTGATTATGAAACTATTTAGTTGGTTAAGGATTCAATCATGACACTAATTCAAATTCAAATTCATTTATTTGCGAGAATGTAGGTTTACATTGTATGATCTTAAAACTATAATGGCCCTTTACATTCTACCATTACTTATGGTGTGCAAATATTTAGTTTTGTCCTACACAATGCTAATTAAATAAAAAAGAAAATACAGCAACAACAAATAAGGTTCATGCATTAGGACTTTCATGGAAAAAAAAATTTAATTAATGAAGTCAAAGCTATACCTATGTCAGTTCAAGAGATAAAATATAATGTCAGATTAACCCTTAATAAATATGATTGTAAATGGTAATTGATAATGTCATAACTAATAAGATGTCCAATGTATTAATTCACAAATTTTTGAACATTAATTAATAAAAAATATGGTATATACCCATATTTATTTCAGTTTCTTTCTCCGCAATCTGACATGTATTCACTGAGATTGTAAAAGCACTTTTCTTTTAACCATTGCGTTACCTTTTTTTAAACATGGTCAAAGGTAAATCTTTAAAGGAGTCCGGTAATTTGTTATATACCTTAACAGCATTTATGTACGAGTTCCTCTTATACAATTCGAGCCTGCATTGCGGTAAACAGAGCTCATGTTTAAATTTATTTTTATTTCTAGGAGCTACATTTCGTTTACTTACATCTTTATGTTTAGTAAAATGTTCGGGATGTTGTTTTACAAAAAGGCATAATTCTCTAATGTACATACACGGTAATGGCAGAAAATTATACTTTTTAAACAAGGGCTTACAACTATCCATATACCAGGCTCCACAAATTGCACGTACGCATTTTTTTTGTACTCTGAACGCTTTTAAAATATCCACCGAATTACCCCACAACAAGAGTCCATAAGCGAGTACGGACGAAACGTATCCGTGATATGCACAAAGAGCAGCTTCTGTTGATACCGTGGCTCTTAATCTTTTTATTGCATAGACAAATCTGTCAAGTCTATCGCAAACATAATCGATGTGCATTTTCCAGTCGCAATTCTGATCCAAATTTATACCCAAAAATTTAGTACTAGCAACTTGTTCGATGATAGTATCATTATATTAAACATTTAGCGTCAATGGCGTTCTTTTATGTGTTTGGAATTGGATCATTTTCGTTTTCTCCATATTAATTTGCAAGTTGTTAAAATGTAACCAGTTTATTATGTTGTTTATTGCTTTATTTATGTCTAGTTCATAGGTGTCTGGATTTTCACATTTCACAATGAGGGTTGTGTCATCAGCAAACAAGATTGTGTTATGGCAAGTGATATTTGGGAGATCATTAATATAAATGAGGAATAAGAAGGGTCCCAATACGCTGCCCTGTGGCACTCCGAAGTTATTTTTTTGATAGTCACTTCTATGTAACATCTTTTTGTTATTGTGTATTCTAGCGATTTCCACACATTGTTTTCTATCATTTAGATAGTCTCTCAACCAGTCGTTCGCTTTGCCTCTTATTCCATATTTTTCTAGTTTATGTAAGAGTAATTTGTGGTCTACAAAATCGAACGCCTTACTCATGTAATGTCATCATCTTTCGATTTTACCCGTGTTTTGATCGACTAATTTGAACAGAAACGGCTATTGTGACTTACCTATAATAAATAACTGTGTACTATAAACTTCTAGTGCATTGTTTTATGTTTCATCAATAGTTTTCGCAGCGCACGTCAAATAATGAATTATAAGCAAATTTTTGATACCATACCCATGGTACCATACCCATCCTTTATTGTAATTTTCGTAAGGATCCCAAATTTAAAAATAAAATAAAGTACAGCCCATGTTATTCGCTGATAATGTAGCTTTCTATTGGTGAAATAATTTGTAAAATAAGTTATGGAGTTTTTAGGCTATTCATTACAAACAAACAAACAAACAAACAAACAAAAAATCAAATATTATGTGTTCCGTTTGACGTCCGAAGTCCATTATGAGAGAGTACGCGCTTCCTTCCACGAACAGCTGCTAGATGTCCTTACTTTCCCTCTCGTGAACGCACCCCTAGCGCTCCCAACGTCATATCTGTGAACTACTTTCAAAAACCGCATACAAGCCGCCATGATGAAGTGTTATGTCATTGTTGCGTCGTTTTCCGAACTGTGCGCAGCTTTGTTAGATTGTCAATTTTATCGTTTATAGCGATATTTTAGTGTTTTAAAAACTTAAATTAATTTTCCGTCTCGTGAACTGTATTTATTTTAAACAAAATGGACGGTGAAACTATCGCGCCAAACGATACTTCGCGGAAACGGACGCGGAGTTCAAGTTCGTCATCGTCATCGAAAGGCGGTGATACGGTGTCATCGGAGACCGATGTAGGTGATCCAGCGCCGCGCAAACGCCCCCGTCGGGTACGCGAGCGCTCCCTCTCGCAAGATTCCGAACTGGATCGCAGATTTGATCTACTATCCCAGCAGTTGGTGAGTCATGTTAACAATGTTTTGACAAATTATATGAACGCAAATAGTGCTCCATTAGCACAAAGTCTACCCGCCACGCAAAATTATACTGGCACCGAGTTACCTTCAACATCGACTGTTCCTACCCTCAATTTACAAGAAAATTTCTTACGTCCGCCGCAGCGTACCCCTTGCTTGGAAAATATTGCAAATCTAGACGTTTCCGTTAAGGAACCCAATGTACCTAAAGCAAATCCAGAACGTGTAAAGAAAATAGCAGAAATGCAGAGGTTTGACTCCTCGGATTGGAATGCTGTACATTACACAGAAGTACAGAAAAAATATGTAGCTTTTCCTAGTTTTGTCGAATTGAAAGTGAACGAGGAATTACGGCGTTTTGAAGATCCATTTTCACCATTAAGATGGTTTCAAATGGAACGCAGTTTTGCGGCGTTATCTAATGCTTTCCTAACTCAAAACGAGCATGTGAACGCGGCATTACAGAAACTAATTGATTGGTCTGCTAATTCGAACGTCCAATTATCTTCAACTAACCTCTATGACAAACTAAAAGAGTCGTTTGGCGCTGAGTTGTCTTATAAAACGGTATCTCATGATATTCTCCAAATTATTTGCGGTAAACGAGCTTAGGTCATAGAGACGCGGCGCCGATCGTTATTGAAAAATGTTAAAAGTAAATACATACGCGACGACATAGAAAAAAAATCCACCCTCAATCGAATATATATTCAATCCTCAAAATTTATCGCACTACCTACAAAAAATTGGGGGTATAGAAAAATGAGAAAAACAGAATTGCGTGGGAACTAGTCGTCCGATATCTTTAGAGCCTTCGACGTCTTTTCAAGATAATACTTTTCGTTCGCGACCAAACAAACCGAAGCGAAACGACAAAAAAGATAACAAACGAAATTACGATTTCTCTTCAAAAAAGAAGGGGGGCGAAAAGATAAGAACGGGAGGCGAGCAGGACATAAGCATAAATGACTATTTAATACCGAGATTTTGGGGCGGCTGTCTTCAGCATTATATAGAAATATGGAATCGTTTCAACCCTCCAAAAACTATTTTAAAAATGATATCGGGAGCTCATATCCCCTTCAATCAGGCAACGCCCTTAATTCTACCTACTTCGGACAACCTGTCAAAATTTCAAACCCCTGTTTCGAAAAAAATGACACTAGAAATTCGCAAGATGATTCAAGAACGAGTGTTAGAGCCAGCTCCATCGACCCCATCGTTCATTTGCCCCCTTTTCATAACCACAAAGAGCAGTGGCAAAACTCGAGTGATATTCAACTTGAAAGCACTAAATTTATACATGGAGCCAAAGCATTTTCATCTTTTCCACCATCAACGAATGCCTTCGTTTCTGCAACAAGGCGACTGGATGGTCAAGTTGGACCTCAGCCAGGCCTATTATCACCTCTCAATATGTACAGAACACAGGCGTTTCTTGCGCATCAGCTACGGTGGTCAACTTCTGCAGATGTCTACTATTCGGCCTGGCTGCTGCTCCCAGAATGTTTGCCACTATAACAAACTGGACTGCAGAATACCTTCGCACAAAAGGTCTGCGCCTCGTTGTGTATCTAGGCGACTATTTATTAGTCCACCAGAACAAGGAAGTAGTCAGCACGCATCTAAACATAGCTGTACGCTTCTTGTCCAGTCTGGGCTGGTGTGTAAATCACGAGAAATCGATCACCAGGCCAACGAGGTTGATCGAATATCTCGGCATCGATTGGGACACCCAAACAAACCGCAAGTCCCTACCACCAGAGAAGGTAAGAAAAATTCGACAGACCCTCTCGACCAGACTCGCAGCGGGCAGTTGGACCCTCAAGCAGGCGCAATGCCTCTTAGGGCTTCTCAACTTTGCGTCCTTCATCACCCATCGGGGAAGGATGCATTGCCGTGCGCTGCAATTTCACATCAAAGTACTGCGTCAAAATCCTCTCGGAGCAGTACAGCTGACACAAGACGTTCGCCAAGAACTCGAGTGGTGGATGGAAAATGTAGGTCAAAAGACAGCAATTCACACAGATGTACTACCCACAAACTTTGTCATCACGGACGCTTCCGACATTATGTGGGGTGCCCTGGTCAACAACAACAAGGTACAAAGTGCATGGCAACCCGACCAGAAAAAATGGCATTGCAATCTCAAAGAGATGTATGCTGTGATTGCTGTGTTATTGAAGGAATCCAGGGCCCTCCGGGACTCCAGGATCATTCTACAGACCGACAACAAGACAGTAGTTTCGTACATTCAGAAGGAAGGCGGCACGAAATCACACCGACTGATGGAATTGACGCGGGAATTGTTGACTCTGATAGACGACCTCAATGTGGTACTGATCCCTCACACCTACCAGGGGTGTACAACACCGAAGCCGACCACTTGTCACGAAATCGCGCCGGCAGCGAGTGGCACCTGCAGGTGGCAGCAACTTCAAAGATATTTCAGACTTGGGGAAAACCGGACATAGACTTATTCGCGTCACAAACCGCACACGTCGTGACAAAGTACGTTTCTCTAGATTCCTCAGACTCCAACGCCTGTTATCACGACGCGTTCAGCAGGTACTGGCAATACGACCTCGCATGGGTGTTCCCACCGCCGGCGTTGCTTTCACGACTTCTTCACGACCTCAACTCGGCATCAGGTCGGTACATAATAGTAGCACCCAAGTGGAAGAAACCCTTTTGGCGACCAGACCTGAAGAATCGATCCTGAGCACGGCCGCTGAAGATCAGAGACCTGAAGAAGGCCTTGGTGGACACGGTGACCGGCCTACCACCAGCTCATGTCAAAGATCTGCAGTTGGAAGCCTGGCTCATTTCGGCTGGGACACCATGACAAGCGACTGGTCTCCACAAGAGAAAGATCTTCTTCTATCTTGCTGGCGACCTTCAACTCTTAAAACTTACATACCTATTTGGGGTAAATGGTGTTTGTGGTGTAGTAAAAACAATGTAAATTTCCGTACACCAAATCCGACAGATGTTGCGAAATATCTAGCATATCTATATCTTGATCAAAAGTTAGCTTACAGAACTATTCTTGTGCACAAGTCTGTTATCGCATCTATTTGTGAAACTGCTTCAAATATTAGAATTTCTTCAAGTCACATTGTTAAGCACATTTTGAAAGCAATTTAAATTGTAAAGCCGTTGCCACCTAAGGTGCCCACATGGGACGCCAGGGCATTAATTACTTATTTAAAAGATAAAACTCAAACAAACAAATAAGCGAACGGCGACTATTTTATTATTATGTTCGGGACGTCGTGTACACGACCTATCCCTTTTGCATATTGACTGTGATCATTTTGTAGATAATGGGGATTCCATAACTTTACACCCAGTGGTCGGGTCAAAGACAGATAGTGCGACTTTCTAGCAATCCAGTTGGGTTTTGTTGGCGCACCAAGATCAAAATACAAATCCATTATATTGGCTCCGCACGTTAAAAAAATTATCAAAGTAGAGACGGGGTTCATTAAAAAATTTGTTCATAACTACTAGAGATCCCGTTAGAGCAGCCACACCAACTATAATCGGTTATTGGGTAAAACGTGTTCTATCTGATGCTGGAATACAAGCCTCTTCAGGTAGTTTTAGATCGGCTGTCTCATCATTAAATTGGCTAGAAAATTATCCTATAAATGACATATTATCTAAAGCAAACTGGAGGCATGAGTCAACTTTCAGAAAATTTTACCGTAAAGAAATTAGATCTAATAACGAAATGTCCTCGGCGCATTCGTTGTCAAGGTTATTTCAAGTCCCCAATTGATTCTAAGTTAACCGATGTGTCAAATCAAATTGATTCAGGTTAAAATTACTGATTTGAAGATATTGCCCGATTGCTTACTTACTTACGTTTTCTCTTAATATAATTATACTGCCAGTGCTTAAATGGCTAGATTTTTGTTCATATTTAAAACCTGTGTATATAAAGGTACCTAAGGTATAAAATGGTGATTAAAAATAATATTGGTTTAAAATTCACATTGTTGCTTTTTATTCATACAATCCACCAGGAGATAACAAACATATCTCTCATAATGGACTTCGGACGTCAAACGGAACACATAATATAAAAATTTTACCTTCAAATAAAATTTGTATTATGTTTCTTAAGACGTCCGAAGTCCAGGTAAGGTCTTCCTGCATCATTATGAGCCGAACAATGACATAACAATTCATCATGGCGGCTTGTATGCGGTTTTTGAAAGTAGTTCACAGATATGACGTTGGGAGCGCTAGGGGTGCGTTCACGAGAGGGAAAGTAAGGACATCTAGCAGCTGTTCATGGAAGGAAGCGCGTACTCTCTCATAATTTTCAGTGATGAATACAAAACGAAACACAAATCTAACTACCTACTTATATTATTTTGTTCAATAACGATTTACTTGCTAACGCTACCTGCAGACCTGAATAGGACACAGCTCTTTCTATACAAAGTGACATTTCTTTTCTCCATTTTTGACATCGCACCGTAGAAATAATTCTACAATCTGTCATTTTGTCTTTCGTTTCTAAAAATTTTTGTCTAGGTCCTTTTTTATGTAGAAGGGTTTTGAAGAGCGGTTATCGTGCTTATCATGCAATTAAAACTTAAAAATTAGCATGAAACGTCTGCGTCTGAAGAAATGGAGATGAGTGGATAGCAGATATGAGTCACTTCAGCCCCCTTCCGAGGAGGTGAACGCGGGTGATGTTATCCTTTCGTCGCGGCTAACATGTTAAGTGTCGGGTAATCGCTGTTGACCTTTTGCCATACAATTACGCGTCGCCGCGTCGCAGACACCGCTCCGACGCTCCGTTTCATAGGGATATTTATTTTTAGTAACGAACACATGAATATTTGAAAAAATCACACATATTATTATAGATAATAAAATAGTCTGTTTAAACAAAAAAAAACATGAAATATCTTAAGTAGTTTGTTAAGTAGTATCGTTTTTTATGCTTTCGGTAGACATTACTTCCCGAATTTATTTCATAAAGTATTATACTACAATACTTAAATATTCACATATATAATTGATGTGTATGCGTTCTAGTTTAACATACATTATTTCCATAACTTACTTACATTAAATGAAGGCGTAATAACAGATTTAAAAGTCACTAAACTGTTGTTTTTTTTATTAGTAGATTTAATTAAAAAAACATGTTTATGTTTGAATAACAAACTCGGTAGGAAGTAAAGTTAGGTTTGTTTTCCAAATCATCTCGACGCATCAGTTGCAACCATTGAAGACGACTGAAAAAAAATCCTTTTATAGGGAAAAACAAATCCGCTGTCGCCTTACTGCCGCGTTTACAAAACTCCAATCCTTACAAACTTCAACACCTACCTACTCAACTAAAATGCAAGAGACAGCTGACGAGTAATTGTAATAACTTTTTATCTCAGCTTATTAACGTCTCTATAAATTAGGTACCTACAACTCGCAACAACTCGAAACAAAAATTCTTTGGTCACTAATGCCAAGCTGAACAGCTGGCTACGAATGTTTTAAAATCACAACCCTCTCAAACATCTAAATATTCTGTGAATATTTCATGAGTCTAGCTATTGTGGTTGTTATTGATACCGAGAAAAAAAAACGGTTTTTAGTGGTATATGTTGTTATAGCAGCAGCAGAAATACTTAGTCTGAGAAAATTTCAACTATCTAGTGACAGACAGACGGTCAAATTTTTTTTTAGCTTTATTCATATACACAGTACAATAAACAACTATTATTTATTAATAATAAAATACCCCGTCTTTACTTTGAATTATACAAACTAACAAAACAAAACACACATGCCCCAAGGTTATAATACAAGCGTACCTACCGTACCATGATTAAAGCCACGTTTCCACTAGGCAACAATTGACGCGCAACATGTTGCACAACAAGTTGCCCAGCATGTTGAAAGTCAGCGCGGAACTTTTGTTGAACAACGTTGTCTATCTACGCATCTACTACTTTACGTCAGTCGTCGACAACATGTCGCCAGAGGAACTGGTGTTGATTTCAGCGACAGTGGTGGTTATAATTTTATCAAAAAATGCATCAAAAAGAAATAAACCACGTCGGTGGGTTAGAAAGTACCTACAAAATAAAGAAAATCACAAACACATCTAGTGTTTGTTTTCGCTATTGAATCCCATGCATCTAGTTTTTTTAATTTATTTTTATAGTCTCTGTGAGCAGTATCCCATAAACATTCATAGTTTTGGTACAGTTCGATTAATTTGAGCACTCGTTCTTTACACCACACTACGGACATTGTTGCGCGTCACGTCTCCACTCGACAAAAATTGATGCTCAATGAACAAACAACAAGCCGCGCGTCATGTTGCGCGCCAGCTGGCAACGTCGCACGCTGTTGTGCAGCGTTGCCGTACATGTTGAGCGTCACGTGTCGCGCGCCAAATGTTGCCTAGTGGAAACGCGGCTTATTGAACCGCCTATAACTACCTATTTCACTTGTGTCAATCACTTTCCTTTACTCTATTCACTTTATTTATTCATCCATCCATCTTTGTTTTTCGGGAGATAAAAGGAAATACTTATCTATTAAAAGTCACACATTATGTACCTACGAGTACCTACTAGTAAGTAAAATTATTTTATAGTCTTACCTTTCAGAGTTTCCAGGTAATCTAAAAAAAAGTTATCTATGGATGCGTTATTGACGAGTTCATGCAACCAAAAACAGCACAATATATCCTACTCGTCATATTAAATAAGTACTTGAACTTATTTTTAGTGAAAAACTCGCGCGGTTATTGTTAAAAAACAACACACCGTCCGTTCGTCACTGCGGCACAGTCGCGACTGTCTGCATGCCGAGCGCATGCCGAGATCGAGGCGCTTCGTTCGTTTGTATGAAGTTGGAATACTGTATAGATAATATTACCGTGCCTTGGTTTTCGACCGGCAGAGCTGTTTCAACTACTTGGTCGCCAAGATGCCATTATGTCGTGATATTCGAACAGAAAAGATGACATGAATTGAATTTATCAAATTCAGAAAGAGTAGGAGTGGCTTAGGCACTTTTGAGCGCGAGCGAAGAGATGTAATTTAAAACATGAAAGCATGGCGCAGTGGACCCGGCTTAAGTGGAGTGGAAGTATACGAGTAACAAGGACTCTGTCAGTCCTAGGTGATATCCAGGGATAATGATGGAAGCTGAAGGGTGACCACCTTCAGCTTTCATTATCATCCCTGGATGGGCATTCCTCAACTAAACAAGATAGACCTGTTGTGTTTCGGCCATCTAAAAAGTACAAAATAAAATAAGATAGGTAAAAAATTCTTTATAAAAACAAGCTTTTATTGAACTAAAAAGTACCTACTAAATAAAACTTGACAAATACCTACAAGAACTTTATTATTTTCTCAAAAGCTTGAGCCCTGAACGTCCTCCTTACACTTAAAGGTAAGTAAGCCTTAAACTTTTAAGAAAATATGAAAGTTTTTGTTTTTGTAAGTTTTATTTAGTACTTTTTAGTTCAATATAGGCTTGTTTTTAAAAATATTTTTTTTACTTACTATCTATTTTTATTATGGGATCCAATAACACCCTAAAAAGGCACCACTGCTCCATACACTCTGATCATTGGCTAAATACCACACCAATATCAAAAATATCGATATTTAGTTCCTGGTTAGTCGTATTGTACACATAGCCCGCTCTCATCATGTGAGAGTTGTGTCTGATATTGTCAGTAACACAGGCACTTTGCGCGTGCGCAATTGTGCATCTAACGTAAAAAGGCGCAAATTCCATATAGGCATTAACGCCATTATCCCATCGCGTCCTGCATCAAAGTTGAGGAGTAGTAGTGTTGTGTGGTAGGATGTCGTTCGAAGACTTCGCGCGTAGCTTCAGCCAGCTGGAGCTGCTGCACGTGGGGCCCGACGACTGGCTGCTGGAGCGCGGCCTGCACACCAAGCGGCCCTGGCGCGCCGTGCTGGCGCGGCGTCGCTGGCGAGCCGGTTACAACGCGGGCGGGCCTCCTTCCTGCCAGGATACAACGGGCACCAACCCGCAGTTCCACGTGCAGATCCCGCACTCGGAGGCTGCGGGTGCGCGCAAGTGTCACGTGGTGGTTTCGGTGACGCAACAGTACGACGTGGGCGCCCCCGCGCGTAAGCTGCGCGCCATCGGGTTCGCCGTGTACGAGCTGGGCCAAGGGGGCCCGCGGCGGCCCAGCGACCACGCAGCGCTGCGAGGCCTGCGGCCACTGGACGTGACGCATGAGTCGCGCGCACGCGAGGTGGTCACTTTCTTCACGCTGCCGCCGGGCCGCTACCTCGTGGTGCCACACACGCGCCACCCGCACACTGAGGCCGCCTTCCTGCTGCGGATCCTCACCGACGAGCTCACTGACGTGTGGTGCGTGCCGCGCTGAGACTGTAGGTAGTGCCGCCCGGTGGCACCTGCTCACCGACCGTGTGCCCGCAGGGAGGTGAACGAGGACAACCTGATCGTGCGCGACGTGGCGGCGGAGTTCCGCGATGACGCGGCGGCCATCCCGGCCTCGGTGCGTGCGGCCACGGCACGCCTGGGCGGCGCGGGCGAACTGGATGCGGCGGGACTGCGCGCGGCACTGCGGCGCGTGTGGCACTCATGCCTGTGCGCGCGGCCGTCGCTAGAGCTGTGCCGCGCGCTGGTGCCACTGCGCGACGCGGCGCTGAGCGGTGCCATGCGCGCGCGCGACTTGCCGGCGCTGGTGGCGCTGCTGGCGTATTGGCGCGCGGCATTCCTGAAGCACGGCGCGCGGCGCTGTGGCGCGGCGGCATGCTCGTCGTACCGCCTGCGCGCGCTGCTGTGGGCGGCCGGCGTGACGGCCAGCAACAAGGTGCTGGAGTGCCTGGTGCTGCGCTACGCGCGCGGCGCCGCGCTGTCGGAGGAGGCGTACGTGATGGCGCTGGCGCGCCTGCACCTCGCGCACGGTGCGTGTCACTGTGTCACTGTGTGTGTCACTGTCTAAAGGGCATGCAAACGGCATTTGTTTGTTTGAACACATTGATCTCAACACACAACAAAAAAATACTAAACGAGTGAATGTTTGCCAAACCTCTGTAACCATAAACATATATACGATCAAAATGGTTTGGTTTGAAAATGTACGTTTAACCAGGGCCCCTGCCGGGGTCGCGGGAAAGTTCGAAAGAGTTACCGAGGCCCCTGGCAACGGAAGGAACACGGGTCGGTTTTAGTCAGTAAGAGACTGACACCCTCCCGCTCCGCTCAGAGCGGGAGAAGTTATTTGAAAGTTTCCCACCCAAAAAGAAAAACCAGGGCCGTCTCTAACAATGGCCACCCTGGACCATTGGGTCCATAGTCACAAGACGCCCAGCGATCTGTTTGCAGATGAATGGACGAAAATGTTATTGCCATGCCAGAAATACTGTGAGGATTCATAAAAGTATTGTTACTTTTTTATTGTTTTGTGTTTACCTGAATTTTAGAATTTTATTTTCTTTGTGTATTTGTCTCTGCGTTTAATTATTGTAATTGTTTTTTAACCGTTTTAATTAAAGTTAAAATAAATAAATGGGGCCCCCAGTTCCTGCGAGCATAGAGTAACCTAGAGGCTGTCAGAAGAAAAGCTGAGTACTTAAATCCTACGTTCTCTTACTTCCCAAACTTTTCTGCACAAGTCGATTAAGTAACTATTATTTATTTATGAACGGTCAAAAGAAATCTTAACCTATCCGAGGCGGGGTGCTACAAATTTCGAGATCGTTAGAGAACAGATTAAAGATAGCCCTGCGTTGAATGTAGGTTAGTTTGAATGAAGCGGTTTGAGGATCTGTGACGTCTGTAGTGTGTTGCGAGACGTCCAGAGGTTGACGCAGCGCGTTTCTGTTGCAGAGCGGTACCGCAGCCTCGACACCAAGATGAAGTCCAACCCGCTCTCCCTGGAAGAGGTGCGTGCGTGCGTGGCGTGCGTGGCGTGCGTGGCGTGCGTGGCGTGTGTGTGCCGGCTCACTGACGCCGTCGGCAAGATTTACAGACACTTTGACTTTGCTAAGTAAAGCATGCGTCGCATAGGAATGTGAACATTATAGTATACTTAGTGTCGATTTTTATATTCTAATGAAACGGTTGCTTACTTTCGCTTATACGAATATTATATACATATTATATATACCTACCTAGGTTCATATTCGTATGGAACGCTCACTTTACTTGATAAATTAAAGTCAAAGTGCGATCTGTGGATCTGGCCTTATGACACTGACAGCGATGTTCTATTCTAGATGATCCTGATGACTATCTACTCGTGAGTCGCCGGCGCCGGCGCGGCCCCCGGCGACCTGGTTTAATATTGTTGTTGTTGTCTTTTGTGCAAACATAACACAGAATCGCTTTATAATTTGAAGTGTAACTTAACTAGGTTAAAGTAGTTGTAAATGTTATTATTTATTGGCCGCAGATCGGCCGCGATGTTCTACAGATATAGTTCAATGACCAAAGATTATCCGATCCAAAAGAGCTGCGGCTGCAGTACAAAGCGTAGCGACGATGCGAGTACGGAGTACGCGAGTACACGAGTACGCGACCTACACGTCCATGTTGTGATATGGTTGAACTAGTTGTACGCACGGTGTACGCGGTACATTGTCAGACAGGTGCTATTTATTGTTATGATTATGTGCAATGATGGGTAGATTTGTGATGTTTTGCCAGGCGAATGCCAATGATGAGCAATAATGTGTGTGGCAATGATGTGTATGTGTGTGAGGAATTACTAGCGCCACGCGAGGCTGCGCTAATGAATATGTATCTTGGCAACACGTTGAATGACGTCATCGTAAAGAATAAGCTCAAAGAACGAAAACGCTCATTGATGAACAAAAACGTGTACAACACGTGGACTCTTCAAATGATCCACAGCGCAATGTTCATGTGATGATGTAATGACACCCGCAGAGTACTGTCAGCGACCTACCCTCGATGGGCCCCTGCTTTCCATTATATCATTCCTCAGTAGCAGTCCGGAGTCTGGATGCGTGCATGGTTCATGGCCATTACGAAGGTAGAATGTTCCTGCGCGTCCTATGAGGACAAGGTCTGTTTGTCTATGTGACAGTTAGATATTTTCGACTGCAATGAAGTTAGGTACAATTTAATGGAAATTGTTGTCAAATGTGCAATAGGCTATTGTTTGTAATGTGGGTGTACTAGGTAGGTAGTAACCCTCTGCCTACCATCCGGGATCACAGGCGTGTTGTTGGGTTATGTGATTAATATTTCAACAAAATACACACATCAAAAAGTCTAAGCAACATGTACGGTTTTGAACTTTTGAACGATACGCAATATAATATATTTATATTTCTTTTATAAATAATAACTAAGCATTTTTTGATGCATTAGTGACTAAAGCTACAAAATCTTCATTCAATTGTCTTTTTAAACACAATAATTAACAAAATGTGTACCGTAACAAACTTAATATAAAATAAAGTTAAAACGAAATTAAACTTTTCATGTTTTACAAAATTAAATAACGACATTTTTTATTATTTGGTAATTCAATACAAAGTGTGACCGCCTCTATTGTTTAAAACGTGTCTTTAACTTTTTCATTGAATTTATAAGATTGTTTATCTGATCCTGCGGCAATCGCTCCCAATGGAATTTTAACATGTCTTTCAGTTGTTGGGTTGTCGACACTCCGTCCAGGTTCTCTAGAATATGTCTCTGAAGCATGTCCCATGCGTTCTCGATGGGATTGAGGTCTGGTTATTGTGCAGGCCACGGCAATACCCGGATGTTTTCCATTGCCAAGTACTCTCTGGTCCTCCAAGCTGTGTGCGAACGCGCATTTTCATGCATCAGCGTGAAATCTGAGCCAAGACTTTGTGCAAATGGGTGAACATAAGGCCCGAGGACATTTTTAACGTAACTTTCAGCGTTCATATTGCCATCTACAAAAACGAGCTCAGTTCGTCTGTTCTTCATAATACCCGCCCATACCATCACTGTAGAGCCACTGTAAGGGTGCACTTCCTGGACACATCTCAGCCGTTCAGCATTTCTGGGACGAGGGTACACTCTTACCCTTCTCGTATCAGGGCTTAATCCAAACCGGGACTCATCGCAAAATAAAATTTTATCGTTTTGCTCCTGAGTTCATGTCAAGTGTTCCCTAGACCATTCGTTTCGACGGGCGCGATTCCCATGGTGGGTACCTAATTGGACGTCGTGCTCGTAGGCCGTATTCATGCGGCCTATTTCTCACGGTTTGGTGGCTAACAACAACACCGCTTGAGAATTGTATCTCCCGGGCGGTTAACATCGTCTGACGTCTTGCAGTCACTTGTATCGGTCCTGTGGAGCAGTTGCACTCCTTCCACGTCCTGGGTGCTGCTCAGCAGGATCCCCTGTATTAACGTAACGCTGCCAAAGACGACACCAAAATGTCGAGATACCTAGGTCTGATTTCTTCCCGCTTGTAGCATTCTTAAAGCTCTCTGCATTTCATCGGCAGTCAAATTTTAATGGCGTCGCTCAATGACATATAAATTACTCACCACAATTTTTTTCCAAAACATATATCTTACAATGATAAAAGTGAGATCAAATTTATCAAGCAACGAATACAACATGAAATCGGGAAAAAATAATTAGCTTTATTTTTAATGAAAACAAAACACAATCGAAAAGTTTCTATTTTTTTAATCAGCCAGTATGACACAATACAAAAAGATTGTAAGTATACCAATCTAGTTTGTTAAGAAAAAAATAAAGTATCAATTAATATAAGTAACATGCAGTTTCTGTAAGTAAATGATGCGTGTTGCGTAGACTTTTTTGATGTGTGTAGCAATAAATAGTTTTTTTTTTTTTTTGCGCTAAGTAAGTAAGTATTTATTTTTATTGTGAAAACACATGGCAGCTAGAGTAAATTCATTACTATTGTTTTGCTGTGCCCGCACAGAAACTTAATTTATTACTTTTGTGCGAATATTCGGTATTTTCAATGAACATCATTTTTAAATATAAAAAATATATATTCGAAGCAGTCAAATAATAATTGTGTTAATGTTTACTTTGACAGTTGTAGATTGGCGATTTCCATTTCATATTTTTCACTGTAGTAGTGATTAATAATGCAAACTACCACATTGTGCGAGAGAGACTACCATTTACCGGTTAATATGTAATTGATTTGAATGGGCCCTGGCGGCTGAGAGTATGTCATGCTCACTCATATGTCTCGCTGATGGTGGCGCGTGTGTTGGATCATTTAGCTCCCTTCAAAATGGTTGAGCTGAATGGTGCTGATCCATGCGTCATGCTCGTGAACGGGCGCCGTCAGTTGGGACTGGTCACCTCTTAGCTTCCTCGGCTTATTTGTAATTATTTTATTTAGAAATTGTTTTTGTTTCTTTTGCTAATATGGACGCGTTTTTTTATTTTACATCGTCCTCACATTTAGTTATAATTTCAAAATTATTTTTGTACTAATCTTTATGTACCTACCAATATAATTTAAAAGAGTGTCCATGGAGTTTATTGCCCGTTCTTCTCCATAGGTACCTACTACGCTTTGGAATGCTGGGCAACTAGCTTCATATTTCTAACTGACCGACTCCTTGACAATTCAAAAGTGACTGTAAATGGTTTAATTGAAATAAATGCTTTGAGTTTGAGTTTGAATTTGAACACACTACCAGAGTTGTTCCTTTCAAGACTATTCCTTTCGTACGTCTATTGGTAATGCAAAAATACTGTATATCTGACGCACCAATGTCGTGTAACCAATGGCTTTATTTTAACGCAATGATTTCTCAAAAATATTATCTATTAAGTTGTTTTTTTTTATTGTTCATAACCATTCAGAAAACAAAATTCGTATTTTTTCTTAATGTCAAAGTGTCAACTAGCCAAGAGGTCGACTATACATACTATAGGTACACCTTGTCCCCGCTTACCCCGTCGCGTCGGGGCATAAAGGCGTGATGTTATCTACCGCGCCGCAGTCGCAGTGGACGCACACGGAGCACGCGCTATGTTGTCGAGTCAATCTTCTTTGGTTCTCTAAAAGATGATGTTCGACTGTGTCGCCGCTGTTTGACCTTTAATTAATACTTTTAACAGACGCAACGTCCATCTGTTATTTGATTCTGTTATATCAATTTTATAATGTTAATTGTCTATACAGTTTGTTAATGATTGCTTATTTATTTATTTAAATTAATAATAGTTTAGGTAATAAGTACCGTCGGTGTTCACTCAAATTAAATGTAATTTTATTTGAGTAGCACCTAATTACGAACCAAAACTTTGTCCTCATTAGACTACTTATTATTAGGTACCTATATTTATATCGCTCACGAGAGAGATTAGTGTCAGTAGTCGCAAAGCGCCCGAAACTGTTCAAATAAATGTACTATCGCATGATACTGTGTTCTTGTCTTACTGCGTGGCGTGTCCACCCCGCCCCACAGCGACTCACCACAGACTATAAGTGTTCTGTGCCACAGACTACCAGCAGTGCTCGACGAAGTGCGAGCCCGCGCCGTAGCTGAACCTGTAGCTTTAAATTCCCTGATAATAATAATTATCCAGTTCTGATCCAGCCTGATCCACCTTGCTGTCCTCCGCCCAGCGATGCCCTAAGCCGAGGTTCATACCCCACAGCGCCCCTTAGCGTGCAGTCGCTTAGTAATGTAAGAAATTCGCCCCTGACTGGAGGTTTTGAGTGCGCTTAAGGCAGCCACAGGATTGTCCGGTTAAGTAGTCACGAACTCTGAAGGTCAACTACGAGACGCCATTCATAAAAATATTAAAAAGTTAGCAGCAGATAGCAGGCAGCAGTTTCCACGTTCGACTAACGTGTTGCTGTTGGCATTGCGTACCTACCATGAATTGATTGTGGAGAGCCCTGAAGATCACACAGCACGCCATCATCGCCATCACTTTATATCTTGGTACTTGCCTATATAAAGTACAAACTGCTAGCCGTACCGGTAGCTAGGAGTGCTAGGACCAACCTACTAGCGACGACCCCTCTCACCCAAACAATCCACATAGTAAACGAAGTCCAGAGAGAATTGATAAATTTTCGTGCATTTTCAGTGAATTCATTGTGTTTATACATAATGATTTGGATTCTGTTACTGTAGCTCAATCCGCCACTTGTGACGTTGATGACTACCACTCTTTGTTAAAAAATCTTCGATTACCCTAAAAATTTTAGCCCAAAATGTACGTAGTTTTAGGAACCAGAAGTGGTATTTTTTTTAATATCTTTAAAAAAAAAACACTTCTGGTTCCTAAAACTCGATATCGAGAATAATAAGAACAAAAACAATTACCAGCAAACTCGAATGCAAATCTAGCAAAAATACGACACAGCTGCGGCGTGTGAACGCTCCGACGTTTGACAAGCAAAAGAAGGCTGTCATCTGCTTGAAGCTCCCTTTTAAAGGCGTGATGCTACTCGCTCCTCAGTCCCGTTCGTTTCCAACCCCTCTACAGATGGAGCATGGTCCCCGACCGTATCCGATCCGAGTCTGGGTCCTGGACTCCGCATCGAGCATTTCAAATATGCGGATGTCTACCTGCCAGCTGATCTTATGAAGACAATAGTGGTGCCTATAGTTAAAAACCGAACAGGTGACATCTCTGATAAAGGCAACTATCTCTCCCGCAACTACAATAGTCAAAATATTGGACTGTATTCTTGATTCATGCTTAAAGGAATATCCACATATGCATGATGCACAGTTTGGTTTTCAGTCTAAATAAATCGACAGAAAGTGCTATTTTAAGTCTCAAGAATACTGTCCAATACTATACTGTCCGCAAAACCGCGGTGTATGCCTGTTTCCTGGATCTCTCCACTCTCCAGAGCCTTCGACCTCGTGTCGTATGATGTGCTCTAGAGAAAGCTGGAGGACAGGATATACTGGCAGGAGTTCTCGGAATTCTAAGAATTAAATATGCGATCTAAAAAAAAGGGGTACACCAGATGCTGTTATATAAAAAAGTAAGTTTTAAGGTGGGTGGTAAACGTCCTATCAGAGTGATTGCAACCAGACTATTATTTTTAAAACTCCCACGTAACCTAAAAACACAGTGCTCACATTTGTCTTTTAAAAAATTGAGCAAAGAAATGGCTAGATACGAGTTAGCTGCTATCCAATTAGAAGTAAAAAAAAAGGTTGAAAGGTTATTTGGAAACGAATCCGGTCAGGAATGGGATGCGCTGCAAAGATGCAGGTCACACGATGGGCTGCTACGCTCCAATTCTGTCTCTGAACAAGCTGCTCCGCTGGCAGGGTTGGAGCCACAAAAATAATGGCAGCGTAATACGAAGAACTTCCCTAAATAAATGATAGTCGTTAAAATATCGAAATACCTACCAAAAAAAAAGCGAATTATATACCACTCCGTCGTACGATTTAATTAAGCAGGATAGGTCTGAGACTTGATCCCTGCGACTGTAGTTTTTTACGGTTAAAAGACAAACATCGTGAGAAATTGTAAAAAACAAATGTTATAGCGTTCGAGATTAGGTAAGAGAATACGTACCAATGGTATACATTTGGTTACGACTATAACAAAATAGTTATGAGATACGGCATTTAATAAAAAAAAAAATTGGATGACTTGAAAATTTAAATTTTGATGTTGAAGTACAAGAAATTCACACAGCTGATGGAGACAGTGATCTGGTATTTGCATTAAAAAAAATTTGACGTTCAACGATTGCGTCAAAATTGAAGAATTCCATAAAACGATAGACAGATATGTGCCAGTAGGGATCTGGAACAAATGAGGATGAATGTGTGGTGTTAGAACGAAGGATAAATACCAAAAAAAAATATTGTAGAATTAGTAATTCTACAAGTACTCTCTTTCCAACAAAAAAAGAAAGAAAAGAAAAAGAAGACGAAGTGAAATAGAAGTTAAATCAAATTAACAATTTATAAACTTTTTTACAAAAAAACAACCGACTTCCAAAAAATACACTAAACAGTGAAAAATAACTAATTTCGGAAGTCGGTGTCTTTGGTGCTGTATTCTCGTTTTTTTGCCATTGACTTCCGAAATTAAAGTTATTTTACACTTTTTAGTGTATTTTTTTGGAAGTCGGTTGTTTTTTTTTTGTAAAAAAGTTTTTATTTTATACTTTTTAGTTGTGGTACCTACCCCACACCAATTCGTATACCAAAATTTGCGATGTAAACAGCAGTGACTCGATGTTTTAACATCATCAACATACACCAAGTGGATTAAATACGTATTATTGAAGCCAACTCAAAAACTGCCCAAGCAAAGTTAATATTTATGTGGGTCCACCGCACAAGCTTAATCTAGGTACCAAATGAAAGAATTAAAAAATCGGTTTATAAACAAATAAGTTATGCTCGAATATATACACATAATACATTTAGATAGATAAACCCGCACTGGGCCCGCGTGGTGGATTACGGCCCACTCCCTCTCACAGAGAGGAGGCCTGTGTCCCAGCAGGTGGAACATTATAGGCTGATTATGTATGTTATGTATTTAGATAAATTAAGAACCTCTTCCTTTTTTTGAAGTCTGCTAAAAATAATTTATAGCCAGAGTGCATCTCATGACAATTCCAATAAGCCCAAACACGGCTAGGATAGATTGTTTTATTACGAAGTTCCGGTGCCTACCTTCTGGCTTCATCGTCAGATCAGTTTGATGTCACCATTTTAATCTGAACCATTTATTTAAAGCTTCGTTATAGTCGCTTAATCGAGATATCTTATCGCCACCCGTGAAATACGTATTATTGAGGAGTTCTGGTGGTTATCTGTGGGCTTCTTCAACAGTTCCACATTACCAAATGATACTTTCTGAATGCAAATGATTGACTTGTTGATGAAAATATAAAATCGCTATATGTATGCCTATAATATTTGAGGAGTACCCTCAATTCCTCATGGATCCAATCATTATACCACCAAATAAAAAAATAATTTTCCGAATCGGTTTATAAACGACGGATTTCTGAGGTAACAAACAAAAAAAAAAAATACCACCGAATTGAGAACCTGATACTCCTCCTATTTATGAAGTCTAGTAATAAATTACGTCACACGGCGGTTTCGACAAGTTGCTATAAGTGTTATAACAGGAGTTTAACTTCTTTTTTAATATTTTGTATTATTGTATTACATAGTTAAAATAAATGCATTTGGCGTTGTTGGAAGGGTAGGCTAGGCCTAATTGCCTCTATGGACGGCACGCCCCTGCAACCAGGTTCCATAAAAGCGGCGAGAGGTCGCCCCTTGTGGGCAGCCCTTCGCCAATATGGCCAATAGTGTCGTTCACTGTGACTTGTACAGCTCTCAGTTTAAGCATGTTTGAGATCCAGCCACTTATGGTCGGGTCTATGCTTTGTCTGTCAATGATTTGCCATGTTGTTGCTATTGATCATGGTTTTGTTAAAGGCACCCTCGATGTCAATGAAGGCGGCCAGTGCTGAGCATTTGTGGTCCACTGCGCATTCAATTTTAGAAACCACACTGTGCATCGTGGATTCTGTTGATCTGGGTCCGTCTCGGATGTGTCTATCGCAGAATCTCTCGAGGGTCTTCAGTAGGAAGGATGTGAGGCTTACAGGCCTATAAGGCTTGGGTTGTGTATAGTTGGTTTTGCCAGGTTTTGGTATGATAAAAAACTTTTTACAAAAAAAAAACAACTGACTTCCAAAAACACTACAAAGTGAAAAATAACTTTAATATCGGAAGTCATGTAAAATACAGATCCGAAGACCCGGTTGGTTCAGACGTTGGTTAAAATGATGATGGCCAATTATAAGTTTTCACACGTAGACAAAAAATAACTATTGTAGCGTGTGTGAAGGATTCAAAGGAAACACTCGCGACATTATACACGTATAATTTAGTAAATATAAAAAAAACACAAGAATCCAAAAAATAACTAAAATTATGAATGATAGATTAAATTACACGTTCAAAAAATTCCTCATGCCTTTGGATAAGTTAAAAAAAAAGTTTTACATAACAGAATTAGAACTTAGAGCACACTAACTAGAACTATGATGATTTTCCTAAAAATCATTGTAAGCGCTTGAATGATTGGGTTTTTAAATTACGTTAATGCAAAAAAAGTGGTGCTAAGCTCTAAACCTTATTCGTGGCCCTGACTTAACTGAAACAGGCAATCTAAAAATCTGATGTGCATTTCAAAAGAACAGGTAGCAAAATTCAGTACACAATGAAAGAAAGTAATATTAAAAAAGTTAGCTGGTAGCTTTCCAGAAGCGGACGTGGCGTAGATTTCGCTGGATCACCTTGGGTTACCGAAATCCCGGAGAATAATAGCTGCTGGAACTACGTCCTCCGATCGGTCAGCTTAGCAGCAGATCAGTAAATTCGTACCAAAGTCACTTGGTAGGTTCAATAGGGGAATAATATAAAAACCAGAAAAAAAGCCTGGCTTGATGGGACTTCTTTCTAGAGCAAAAAAGAAGCGAATAAGTCACCAAGGAGGGGGTGTACTCATTACGACGTCGTAGCGGCAGCGCTCAGTTGCTTGTGCGTATAATAGGGAGGATACACGCAAGCTCATGTAATTTTTTTACGTACTTTTGTATTCAGTTTTATTTGCAGGGTGAAATGAGTACCATTGAAGAAATCGACATAATAAAAATAATGAAGTAATACTTCATTACATTGATTCAGGAAAGATAAATTATATGGGGCAAGTCACACGTAGATTTAAAAAATAAAAATTTAAAAACAAAAGCTTGGGAACAAATATCAAAAGTTGTATTTCCTGATTACGAGAATTTCACACCTGAACGACAAAACAATGTTGGTGAGTTTACAGTATATTATATTTATTGTTTTTTTTATTAAATACTATATTTAGCTGCCAAGGCAGAGTTCCTCTGGTCATAAAATAGGTCGCAAATTGCTCTCTTATGACATTCGGTGCTGTCTGTTCTTCATCTGCGGGTTGTATTGAGAGAAATTCATCAACACATTATAGCATCTCTTTGTCTAAAACCATCTCGATCAGCGACAAAATTATGTACCTAGTACAGTCTCCGGCACGTAACTTGGCAATGTTTTGACGTAGTGGGGGTAAGTTCGCGCATAGTGCACTTAGTCGAACAAAAAGTGGTCACTTTTATTTCTTGTCATTATTAATAATCATATTAATAATAATAATAAGCTGGCAACACCAAAGTTAACAGAACGTCAAAAAAATGTTTTCAGAATCTTGATATTTTTATTAATTTTAGACGCAGTTATTTTATTTTAAGAATAATCTGAATCAAACCTGAAACAACTAAGATTACAAAATAATTTAAAAATTAAACAGAAAAATCAATAAACCATAATAGAAAAATGCCGAATCGGAGATGACACCTGTCATGTCACCTCCGACAAAACAGGAAGTATGAAGATGAAAACGAAATTGATAATATGTTAACGAGATCAGCTACACGAACACGCCCACCACCTCCGGACCCGTCGCTCAGCTCCGCCTCGCTGCCGCCGGTACCCAGCGCCACCGTGAGTGCTATGACAACACCGACCGCGGCAGTTGCATCGAGCTCGAGCGACGAGTATTTTTCCCCGCCGTCGTCGCCAACACCTGTACGTCGGCAGGGGAGAAGCTGGCCACCGAAGAGCTTGGGACTTAGGGGCCATCCGGCCCCGCTGCCGGTGGTTGTGTGCAGCGCATGAAATGGACTCAGTCTATGAACGAGAACGTCATGCGCGCATATTACAGGTCTACAGAGGGGGGAACTAACCTCACTGCGTACCATGTTAAGATGCTGTCTCTGTTTCAGGAACTAGAGCCAGCCGTCAACGTCTCGGCCTAACGATTGTCGGATCAAGTGCGGGTCATCCAACGCAATCGTAGGTTGGACGATGCCGCACGTGATAGGCTGCGTTCAGACGTACTGAGCAACCATATCATCTCGACTCCGGCACAAACCGCGGTACAGACCCCAATTATTGATGTAATCCCGCCGCGGTCCAATCACGGTGTTGAAGAAGAGGATGATAGGGCTGCCACAGTAAGTAGCCAGTGCAACGTCCGATTGAGGAACGCACTGGAGGATGCGTTTCGCGAGTTCAGGGCGACAGTTTAAGTCCACTTTGGTTCTGCTTAGCCCTGAATCCTCTAAGCATGCAGCTGGAGGATTCAGGTCTAGGCTATCGGTTGAGGAGAGGTGGTCAGGTCATATCTCACCTCCTCTACATGGATGACTTGAAAATCTTTGCCTCCAACAAATTGCAACTGATGGAGCTACTGAAGGTAACTGAAACTTTCAGTAGCGCCATCAGAATGGAGTTTGGTGTGGACAAATGTGCAGTCATGCATGTGAAGCAAGGGGAGATAATGGAATCCGAGGGAATTCAACTTTCGGATTCCATACGCCTTAGATCCCTCTCCTCACCCGAAAGCTATAAGTATTTGGGAATGTCGGAAGCGTTAGGCATCAACGTTACTGACATGAAGCAATCGTTGAAGGAGCGCTTTTTTGGCCGCCTGAAGAAGGTATTGATTAGTCTTCTTTCAGGCGGTAAAGGATAGGTGACCAACGAAGAGCTATAGTTCAAAAGAAACTATTACCTCAGGTCACAATAGACCAGATTTATGAGGAAGTCAGACCTGAACTACAAATATTTCATACACAAATACAGAAACACTCCACACAGTCTAAAACACAAATTAATATACAATCCGGCCAGCGTATGAAATGGACGAACAAATATAATAAAATCAGAATATACTATACTACCACACAACTAGAAACAAATAAAACGGCCTATAGAAAACAGTTACAAGAGGGATTCATCAATATATATACAGAATCAGCACATATAACAGAACAAAGACTATCTGATCAAGTGAGAGCAATTATAATTAACAAATATATAAACCCCTGCACATTAGAAGAAATTAAAAACCAGGTAGCTACAGAATTAAGAAATAACAACACTAACAGACAAAATATAGAATACTTTAATAATGATTGTTTAAACACACAAACACAAAACGACTCAGAACAACCTGATGAAAATATACATTCACTTCATACTCAGCATACAAATATTCACATTTCTGACACAAATACAAACACCCCCACAACAAATAATATATTTCTAAATAACAGCTCAGATATTCTTATAAATGAAGATGAAGAAAATTTCTTGAAGCACGTAGATATTGGGCAAGTTGAACCTCCGCAAATTAACTTTGCTGCCTTAGAAACGAACTCAGAAATAGAAGCCACGTTTCAACAAGCTCAACAATTTTTCTCTGATACACACCCCACTAGTAGGCCTTATATTCCTAAGCAAAAAACTTCTAAAAAGTTTTCTACCATAGTTACTTACATAAATACTGTCATTCTTCCTAAGTACGCAAATGTCGACACCGACTTCATGAAATTGCAGACAATAGTTTACTATGCAGCATGGACGGCAGCTACATGCAATGTAGCTAAAATATTACACTCTATACAAAATGAGCGTCGCACATACATAGGTACACAGAAAAACGAAAATGGCAAATCAAGTTAGAAAAGAAAATTGAAAATCTAAGAGCAAACAATAAGGCTGATATATTTTATTAATGGTTGTAGAAGTCAGAAACTAATAGCAGCAGTAGAAGAAATAAAGAAAAAATATCAAATACACGCAAAACTCGAAGACTCAAACACACAAATAGATCACTTTTTGGACACTTTAAAATAAAAATTAAGTGCAGCATCCAGTAGACTTAAAATATATATCACATGTACGAATCGTAAAGTTCAAAACACAAAAATTATCAACAAAAAAAAAATATAGGAACCTTGCATCTATTATCAGAGACACCACGAACCAAACCCTAGAGACACCTCCTCCCGAAGCATTACGAGAATTTTGGGCGAACATTTGGGAAAACCCAATATACCATAATAATCACGCAGACTGGATTAATAAAGCATCACCAGAAATCCCCGAAATGGAGTTTGAACTCATACCATTAAACACATTTATAGACGTCATCAAACGCACACACAACTGGAAATCTTCAGGCTCAGACAATATTCACAACTACCGGTATAAGAAATTCACTAGCATCCACCCATTCATCTATAATCACCTAAATACATTTATTCAGTCACCAAATTTACTTCCAACATACGTGACACATGCAGTAACATACATGATACCTAAGAACATGAATGACACCACAGACCCAGCCAAATACCGACCAATCACTTGTTTACAAACTCTCTATAAAGTGCTGACAGCCTGTGTTGAGTACAGTGTGAAGGTCTCAATGATGGTGATGAGAAATAAGTGGACTGTATAATTGGCTGGTACAAACTGAATTTATTATGAGAAACCGACATATATACAACGCGGTGGCCCAAACGTTAGTCATTCTTCCTAATGGCCATAGTAATGGTGGAAGAGTCTTGTCCTTTATAAGGACTAAGTCATTAGGCTTGAGCTCATTGTTAGAGGACGTCAACCACTTGGTTCTCTGCTGCAGAGTTGAGATAAATTCTATATATAGTTGGGCCCAGAAATGTTGCCGGATATATTCGATCGTCTTATAGCGCTCCGTGCAGCTTATATCCTTTTCTAAAACTTGTGGATGTGGAATTGACGTAAATGGTCGTCCTATCAAGAAATGGGAAGGGGCGACTGCGGTGAAGTCGAAAGGATCAGTAGACAGGACAGTAAGTGGGCGAGAGTTTAAAATAGCCTCAATTTGAGCCAAACATGTGTCCATCTCCTCATACGTAAAATGAACTGCTTGTAATAAACGTCTAAGGTGATGTTTAGTTGAACGGACGGCTGCCTCTGCCATTCCATTAAAATGAGGACTATATGGAGCAGTAAATTTAAAATCAACTCCTTCTTGTGCCATGTCATATTGAATATTAGAACTGATGAAAAATTTATGTAGATCATTGGATGCACCAACAAAGTTCGTCCCATTATCAGACGAGATGCTTTGTGGCTTCCCCCGGCGAGCAATGAACCTGTTTAGCGCGGCCATGAAAGCTTCTTTCGTAAGTTCTGTAACAAGCTCCAAGTGAATAGCCTTAACTTGAAATCTGTAAATTTGTACGTAGATACCCGAAATTCTACACAAAAAGAGAAGACATCCAGACTAAAATTACTTTAAGACATAAAAATAGATTAAACATACCTACATCCCGATTAAAAATGCACTCCTCAAGCACCTATGTCAGGTTGATAAAAATATATAATATGTTACCGGAAGAAATAAGAAATATAAATAAATACATCATCTTTATTAGTAAATTAAAACTATTTCTATTAAACAAAAGCTATTATAATGTGAACGAATACTTGAATGAAAGCCTATAATTACAATAAACACATTCTTAAATATACTCGTATATAAAATGTGTAAATTTATCAAGAAAATTATTTAATTAAACATAATATAACTACTAAAAATATAATAAGTAAATTATAAAACGCTACCTACTGAATCTATAAATTGTCGTACACGTAAAACTTATCTCTTTACTAATAATTCGTAACCCAAATATATGATCTCTCTTTAAATAAGTATTGTAATAATGTTACCTAAGTAAATATAGCTTTATCTAAATGTAATAATAGTATTTTAAGAAAATAGCTACTTACTTACCAATAATAGAATTATTTATGTTATTGTTATTGACTTTTATGCGAATGTAATTATTCAATGTCCTTGTATAATTTTATTTTATTTTTAATAATAGCTATGTAAGTAGGTATCTAAAAATATTGTTGCTGTGCCCTGACAGGCTCTACAACGGTTCTTAGCTCTAAGCCTTTTGATAACATCTTGTTTTACCTTGTGGAACGCAAATAAATGAAAATGAATATGAATAACTGACATACACGAAAAATACACAGGTAGGACTTCAAGAGCCTGCAGCCTCGACCCTTACGATCTGCTATCAACACGGGCCCGGCATAGTCTTCACAACAGTGTAGAAAGGGAAATTCTAAGTTAGTTCTATCAGAAGGAAGTTGGCCCATTATGGGTTGAATAGTCTGAGCTTTGTATCTAAAACGTTTCAAACACTTGTTCACAGTTGATTTCGATAAATTTCGACCTTTTAGTGGCCAATATGTTTGACGTATATTATATAATAACAACCGCGGTCCTGATGTAATGAATTTAAATGGTACATACGAAATAATAATTTCGTTACATGATGTTTGCTACAAATGAGTATGGGATGCTTAACATCATAGCTATACGGCGAGTTGTTCAACCTGCCACCCACACGAATAATTTGATTTCATTCATCCATCCATCTATGAACGGTGACAAACTGAGCAATCGATTATTGCTTGGTAAAGCCTTGCCAGCCTTTAAGATAACAGACTCAGTGGGAAACATCTCAGACTGAGCTTGACGAATAATAATGTATAACGAATTTTGTAATTCTAGAAGAGTGAAGGTATCGGTAATTTTAAAATTTATTGAAATTAGAATGTTTTTGTAATAAATCTGAAATTATATTTTGATTGTTGTTGTTAATTTTATTTGTAGCTAGACATTTTTTTTCTTCGGTTTTTGGTTTTTGATTTTGATTTATTTATTTATTTAACAGTTTATGTCCACACATATAAACAGATAAGAAGAAAGGAACAGAAAAATACGTACAAAGGTGATGCTTATTTCTAAAGAAATATCTTCTAATATATACCTGAATATACCTGCGATAGCACAGTAGACAAAGAGATGTAGACACCGTGTGTAAGATTTTTATTTGTGTTTGGCATTGTTGGCCACATAGACTCGTTTAATTTAAAAAACTGTGGCCCATGCCACCATAAAGATGAATAATTACTTAACTGATCAGCAGATAAGCCCCGCGATACTAAATCTGCGGAATTTGATTTTGAAGGTACGTAGCTCCAAGTGGCTCCAAGCTCAAGCTCCAACCCTATTTTTAGAAGCAAGTAACTGTATATGAATGTGACCTAAACTGTTAATGGACCTAATATATAATATAAACACGCGCCGTAAGCATTCTCTGACGCGTCAGTGAAAACATGAATTTCACTACCACTATGATCATTGCAAACAATTCAACGTGGTATTTTTAAATAGTAGGTAGTTAAAATTTTGCAATTTATTAACAAAAGAAATCCAACGATCATTTATTTCTTTGGGCAGTTTCTCATCCCAAGAATACTTTTTTACCCATAATGCTTGCATAATGATTTTTGCTTCTACTATACAAGGGCCTACTAACCCCAAAGGGTCAAAAATTTGACTTATAATTGATAAAATGTGCCTTTTAGTTTCATTTTTACTATTATTCATATATATAGAAAATGACAATTTATCTGAACTTAGTTCCTAACTTAAACCTAAGGTTTTAGATACATCATTTAACTTTGTGTCTGTCAATTCATATAATTCATTCATCTATTAGATGTTTCACAACTAGAAATTGCCTTTTGTACGTCATAGTGACTTCAAAAAAAATGAGCCGTTTCATTGACAGCAGCTGTCAGCCTATCCCGCCAAAAATATGTGTTACCAGTAAATAAAAGTGGCCTTAGCGGTTTAGGTTACTTTTGCATTATTATCATAGAAAAATAATGAATTGCAAAAAGAACTTTGGCAACGCCATCTGTTGACGATAGGTTAAACAAGAGATAGGTCGGTTTTTCATTAAATTTTAGCATGTTAAAAAATAATTTGTAGTAGATAAGTCAGATTATGAAAAATTGAGGGGTAAGTATTGAAAGTTCGTGGGGATCACCCTGATTAGGATAGATTTATTGGATGGAATCAAATACGGCAGATGACGGCATGATGGCGGGCCTTTTTATTGTTGACAGATGTCACAGATAGACCACAGATTACACAGTTCATTTTGACACGGAGTACACTACTGTTACATTTTAATGAATATGCCACAGGCTGACTTATATATACATTAGATGATTACAGAGCAAATATTATGTTCCTTTACATTCGGACTTCGGGGAGGGAAAATATTCAAGTGCGATTTTTTCTGATAATGATTCTACTTCAAAGTGAAGTTCGATCATTATTATATGAGTCGCTTCATTCTTCAGATATTTTTAACCATGTAGTCCCCTTCCCTTGCGCTAGCAACTACGCACGTCTTTTAGATTTATTTTCCCTTTATTTTTTTCTTCTCTGACATCACTGTACCCTACCTGGCTGTGTCGGTCAGTTGTAGCCGTCATTATTTTAGAGATTAATATGTTGCAAATCTCTTCAGGGTTCTTTTGGGCGGGTTGGGAAATTGTAGGTACCTATATCTTCGAATGAAGCGACTCATATGATAATGATCGAACTTCACTTTGAAGTTCGTTTGATCATATATTATATTTCGTCGCTTCATTCTTCAGATATTTTTAACCGTGTAGATGTTATGAGATAATGAGATTTGGAGGTTCATTTAAATAAATTGCAAGGATTTTTTAAATGATTATTTATTTGCTTTTTATTTACGTATTGAAAATAAAGAATGTTCTTATAATTATGATTTGTGTTTGATTGAAATGAAATGAAATGAAATGAAATTGTTTATTCTGTAAATAGGATATGAGAATCACTTATACACGTCATATTAAAAAATAAGCTAGATGGTGTCGACATTTCCGATCTGACTACCCCTGAGAAGAAATGGCGAAACCAACTCAAGGGTCAAAGTCTCTTTTAAAGTCCAGACATAATCGTGGTCAGATCATGTGAGGACCATGTAGATCCATGTCTGAAATGGTCTTTTGAGGAAAGAACCACACACATTTGAGTGGAACTGTCCAGTCAGTGCAAGCATTTGTCAGTAATCGTGTAGCTCAACTCAAAACTTAAGGAGCTCAACGACTCGACGAACAATACCAAGGAAAGGACAATTGGGTTGGCCGCATAAAGTACTCAAAATGCCAGACCATGATTAAAACTAAGAGAAAAAAAAAACAACAAGAAATAAATAAAAATGACCCACATAGTGCTCACATTCACAATAATTAAAGTAATATAATACTTTTCAAGGGACATAAATATTCACTTCATTTTGCTTATAATATTCATTAATATCAATATGTATATAAAGTTGTATATAATGATGATTTTGCATAATTTAAATGTCAAGTTTTATGGTTTTAGCACAAGGCTTATCAGAGCGAGCAGCTCAATCCCAAGCTGTTTTTGTCTTCTAAATAATCTGAAATTTTATAGTACCCTTTTTTACAAAGTTTGGTTTTAATACAGCTTTTAAATCGTTTAATGGGTAAATTTCGAATAGCAATAGGAAGTTTGTTGTAAAAGCGTATACATTGACCCATGAACGAGTTGCCTACTCTGTGGAGGCGAGTGTGAAGTACGGCAAGATTATGTTTATTTCTGGTATTTAAACTGTGGATAACGGACATTTTCTTAAAATTTGATATATTTTTGTGTACATACATAAGATTATCAAATATATATTGAGAGGCTTTTTGAGGGTGGAAATCATCAAATAACTTCTCCCGCTCTGGGCGGAGCGGGAGGGTGTGTCAGACTCTTACTGACTAAAACCCACCCGTATTCCTTCCTGTTGCCTGTGTTGCGGGGGCCTCGGTGACCCATAAGTACCTTCCCGCGACCCCGGCAGGCATCGGCCCTAGTGGACCCCTAACTATGTGCTGACGACATCTCTTTGAGGCGCGCGTGGAATACAACGCGCCGTCGACCCGGGCCTGGTCCTTACCGGACGGTGAGCTACCCATTGCTCACCGTCCGCAAGCCCGCGCCTACGGTGGCCGGAAATCCGCCCGGGATTCCCGACGCCCAGGGCGTCTCCTACGGCGGCTAGGGGCGAGAGGGCACGAAACTTGCCTTTCCCTCAACCGTCCCGCCTCCCCGCCTCCTCCTTCGCGAGCATTACTGCTTCGCAGAAGGAGGTGACGGCTGCCCATGCCCTCTCGCTCCGTACCATGGCCTGAAACAGGGCTGGACGGGAGAGGTCTCTGCCGCCGATCGCCTCCACGAGGACACGGCGGTGCTCTGCCCAAGCCGGGCAGACCTCCACCGTATGCTCCACCGTGTCCTCCGGGCGATCCACACAGTGGTGACACCCGGACGTTTCCTCCCGCCGTATCCGACACGAGTCCTCCCAAGCCTCGAAAATGCTCTTCAGCAATTCCACGCCCGCGTCCGTAGTTGAACGACCCTTCGTAAAACCAAACTGTTTCAGATGAAATAAATTATATGAATTGAAATGTCCTAACATTTGTTTTAAAATTATTTTTTTAAAGATTTTGCTCAATGTAGGTAATATCGAAATAGGCCGAAAATTCGTGGGATCAGTTGTGCTGCCAGATTTGAACACGGGAATCACTTTGCTACGTTTTATCAGATCAGGAAATATACCAGATGCAATACAAGAGTTAAAAACAATTGCTAAAAAGGGTGAAATAACATCAATTATTGAAGACATTGTAGTTACCGATAATCTCCAAAGATCAGCAGTTTTTTTTACATCAAGTTCTTTAAAAGATTCCAAAATGTCTTTAGGGCTAACAACTGTGAATTTAAAGTGTTTATCACATTCTGGTACACATTCTTTTAGTATTGAGTAAGCAGAAGTGGAGGACGACGATGACAGAGTTTTGGTTGTTAAAAAGGGAATATTAGTGAAGAAGTTTTCAAACTCTGTTGCCACCTCCACGTCTGCCCTAATATCTACATCATCGATTTTTAGATGGAAGTCACGATTCCGTACTGTCGTTCTTCCCGTTTCAGAATTAATGGTTAAACAAACTTACCTGAAGTGAAGTTTGACCACAATTACACGAGTCGCTGCATCCGAAGAGATTTACATGATTCACTAGGTAGTACACTCCTCAATGTACTAGGCATCGCACAATTTTTAGATAAAACACTAAAAAATAAAAGATATTAAACGACTACCGTAGTACCTGCAGTGGTGGGGCGTTCGCCGCACCCGGCCATCTACGATCGTTCACTTGTCATTCATTTAAGAGGGCTATTTATCTTAAACTATATTTAATATCTGGATTTCTTGCAAAGAAGGGTTGGGCGGGTTTGTAAATCTCTTCGGATGCAGCGACTCGTGTAATTGTGGTCAAACTTCACTTCAGGTAAGTTTGTTTAACCATTAATTACACTTCGTCGCTGCATCCTCGAGATTTACATGATTCACTAGGTAGATGTTCAGAGTTTTGGGATAAATAGCCAATACGTTAGTGGTGAAAAAAAATAAATGCATCTAATGATATTGTTTTATTTTGAACACAGTTTTATTATTAAATTATATCAACTAAGTGATTATACAGAAAGTTAATTTTAACAATAATTAAACGTTATTTTCATAAACCGCGCGAGCAAAATCATCGGTTTCCTCTGTAACCAAAGGTCTGTTATAAAATTTGCCAAATACTAGAGAATTACCAGACCAACCGGCAGTCTTTTTAATTAAATCTATAGAAATACCTCTACGACCAGCCGCTGATGTAGCCGCGTGACGCGTGCTATGTGACGTAAATATTGTGGTGTCTATACCACTATCTGCTAGCGTCTGTTTAATCCAGCGGCTAATCGTAGAGGAGCTGGCGTTGTGGACTGGTCTCTTAGTAGTTAATAATAACCTTTCGGTATTGGGCTCAGTCCTAAATGTATTTGTAACGTTAATGTATGAACATAAAGTCCTTCCTGGACATATCTCTATTTTATTAGGAAAAGATGGTATAATCAAGCGGGGTGTTTGTCTGCCAGGTGCCGAGGTTTTTAACAAATCATCAATTGTTATTATGATGTTTGAATTGAAAATATTTATATTAGACAGTTGAATAAAGGATAACGTCTGCACACGTTGTGCAGTCGACAACGCGAGCAGAGTTACCAGTTTTTTTGTTAATTTATTTAAACACAGACTTTCATTAGGAAAATAATTAAACAAAAATTCTAACACTATATTAGTGTCCCAAGTAGACTGATATCGAGGGAAAACTGGTTTCAGTCTAAAAACTCCTTTCATAAATCTGCTGACAATATCATTTTTACTTAATTGTCTACCTATAATTAAACCGAGCGCCGAACGATAAGTGTTCAGTGTAGTATACCTGGCTCCTGTTTCAAATTCTCTAGACAAAAAATGCAGTACCGGTGGTATAGATGCGGTGTAGCAGTCTACCTTATGGGTTTGACAAAACTGCCACCATTTTCTGTAAGCGATATTATATTGTTTCAATGTATTATTAGACAAAGAAGCAGTGATGATTTTTATAGTTTCTGGAGTCAATGACTTTCGAGAAAATGCTTCCCTGATAACAGGCATGATACCAGGGTAAGTTTCATCCAAAGGGGGTGCTGCGTTGTGAAATGAGATAAAAGGAGATCACTACTTGGTCCGTGATAAACAGGTTCCCTTATCTGTAAAGATGTAAACAGTGGATACTATGGCTGACTAGGCCAGTATGGGACTATGAGCACTCCTGTAGCCTTATCAGAAATTATTTTTCGTAAGCATTTGAGAAACAACGAAACAGGTGGAAACGAGTAAAAGTTTAAGTTGCCCCAATCTATAGTAAATGCATCAATGTCGAAAGCGTGTGGGTCTCGTTTTCAGGACACATATTTACGACATTTCGCATTCAAACAAGTTGCGAATAAATCAATCTCTGGAGTACCATAATGACGGACTACGTCATGGAACGCTGAACGAGATAATTCCCCCTCAGTGTCGACATTAATGTGCCTTGATTCTTGGTCAGCTTCCGTGTTGTCTTTTGACTTAATGTAGGAAGCAAAAATTAAGAGACCACGCTTTTCACACCACTGCCAAATCTGGCGTGCTATATCATTAAGGTGTATATATTGAACACCACCCATCCTATTAATATATGAGATTGCAGTAGTGTTAGCTATTCTTAAAAGAATCTCTTTGTCTAAAAGATCCTTGGCAAAACATTTTAAACCAATGAAAGCTGCTTTTATTTCTAATAGGTTTATATGGTTTTGGGCCTCAGACGTGCTCCAAAATCCACTGGTGGTTTCTCCGTTACAAGCGATACCCCAACCCGTTAGAGACGCATCGGAAAAAATCTCTAAGTAGTATTTGTTTTGACGGATTGGACAAAACGAATTCATGATGTTTGATTTCCACCATGAAAAATCAGGTTCTAGGTTATTAGGGATGATCATATTAACATCATAATCTTCATTTGATTTCTGAAGCGCGAGATATTTAGTTCTTTCAAATCGCTTGGTATAAACCCACCCATAACTAACAGCTGGGCACGATGACGTAAGCAATCCCAAAAATTTTGCAAAATCTCGTATAGATAAGAAACGTTTGTTGGAGTATTTATCGATTATCTCTAGAACCTTCAGTCGTTTCTTTAGTGGCAATTTTAAGGTCATGTCCGTTGAGTTCAACTCAAAACCTAAAAAAGTTTTAAGTTGGCTGGGAACTAAATCACTTTTATTAATGTTTATCACAAATCCGAGCTTTTCTAACAGGTCGGTGATTATCTTTACATCATGAGAGCAGCTTTCAAATGTTTTATTAATACATAACAAATCGTCTAAATAAATAACCAGCATAATCCCTTTTTTCTGAGGTATTTTATCACCGGTTTCATTAATTTAGTAAAAATAAACGGTGCTGAACATAAACCAAAGGGTAAACACTGAAATTCATAAGTCTGATTGAAAAACCTAAACCGTAGATATTTTTTGCTATTTTCATAGATTGGGATTAAAAAATACGCTCCCTTGGTCAATATGGGCCATGTAATATGACTTCGAAAATAATTTAGAAGCCGTTCTAACATCTTCCATTTTAAAATGTTGTGGATCAATATAATTGTTTATTTTTTTAAGATTTAGAATAAATCTACGGGTACCGTCGCTTTTAGGTGTCAAAAAAATATTCGAAATAAACTGACCATGAATGTCTTCACATTTTACTATCGCACCGGATAATAAAAGCTTTGAAATTTCGGGATTAAGACTATTAGCCTCTTGGAAAGAAAACGATTTATTAATTGGTTCTACATACTGAATAACGGGTCGATTAAAAGGTATTTTGTAACCATGATATACACACTAAGATTACAGGATCTTTAGTTATGCTTTTCCAAGCTGTTACAAAGTGTCGTAACCGACCAGCATGTTTAATTACCTCTATTCGGGCTTCGGAGGTGCTTTCAGGGCTGTCTTCGCAGAGCTGTACCGTTCTGTTGACGCTGGATATCTCCCTGTGTTCGGGTTGGAGGCTTGGGTCCTGGGCCCACTCGACCTGCCTCTGTAGTTCTGGTGACGAAGTGGGCGCCTCGAGTTTCCCTGACGATAATTATTAGAGCGTGTCGATCTGTGGGAGGTAGATGGTTGAGGCTCGGTCCTCCTTATTTGTAATCCAGACTTTTCCGCCATCTTAGATGCCTTGATTTTATCGCCCAAATTCTCTCCGAAGAGAAAAGTATCTCTCTTAATTCCTTGAACAATATTCAAAAATTTTTTATCCAAACTAAATGTAACCAACTTCCTTCGATTAGCAGTATTTTGGCAGAGTAGATCTAACAATATTTGGGCTGTTTCAGAGAGCTTTTTTATAATCTCAGCTTTTTCTATATTGCCGTCAATTACGGATGACAGTAGGTTAGTGATACCCGCTATACCAATGCCTAGATGGTTTTGTGTCCATTCAAGACGCTTATCCCTGTTTCTGGAGGATTCCGTTAAGACAGAGGATATTTCTTGATTAAGTTTTGGTGCCTTAATAAGTTGAAAGTTCTCCGGGGTCAAAATATCATTAAACAGCTTTTGCTTCTGTTCTTTACCTAGACCTTCCATAATAATCTTTCCCCAACGTTTGGAGATCTCTTCTCTGATTTTTGGCCCGAACACCTCCTCTTTTTCTTTAGATTCTCCAAGAACCTCTAATATATCAGGTGGGAGGGCCTCCACAACATCTGGTACGGCGCTGGTACCAGTGCCACCAGTAACGGTGTTAGAGATAGTGTGTTGTGGAACTGTCACCACAGATCGAAAGTTCGACTGAGTTCCATCTGATTGGTAATGCTCAGAGGATTCGTAGTCGGGAGGTAAGGAGGCAGGTCTTGAGTGGCCAGAATCAAACTTTGGAACGATATTTTCATTGGCTCAAATTTGGCTTCAAACAATGACAAAAAAAGGATTTGATCGCATCAAACCACTTGACAATAATAGTCACTAATTAATATAGACGGTCGTAATCGCGTCACGACACTTAACTATTTATATTATATAACTTGACCGGGATCTCATCACGGTACTTGCAGAGTATGTATAGGAAGGTAGGTACTTATTTACATACTTACATATTCCTTAAAGGAAAAAAAACTGAAACGACTGCAACCTCGTCGCAGTACACAAAGTAGCATCGATGCAAAATAAATCCTATTTTATAATATAACATTATAATGGAACACCAACAAAACAAAGTCATGAATGAGTCATACCGCACGTGTGCGAACAACAAGATATTTGAAGTAATCATAACTATTGAACTCGGTGACTCATAAGGAACAGGTTAGAAATTATTAGAAATAGCTCCATTAGTAGGTATTACGATAAATCTGACTAACCTTCATCACTGGATGTGTGTTCGCGTTGTTTTTGTAAACGCTTTTCCAGTCGCCTTATTTTTCGTTTGATGGTCCCTGGATCATCTTCATGTCGTCTTCGTCCCATGGTCACAAGAAAAAACACGCGGTTGGATGAAAATGGATGGAATATTTTAACACCAACAATTAATGTTTCGATGCCTGCACAAAAGAAGCGAATGACAAGTGAACGATCGTAGATGGCCGGGTGCGGCGAACGCCCCACCACTGCAGGTACTACGGTAGTCGTTTAATATCTTTTATTTTTTAGTGTTTTATCTAAAAATTGTGCGATGCCTAGTACATTGAGGAGTGTACTACCTAGTGAATCATGTAAATCTCGAGGATGCAGCGACGAAGTGTAATTAATAATATTCCAAGTTGTTTTAATTTTATTTCCAGAAGATTTTATTTTATTTTTAATGTGTATGGCTTTTGCTGAGGAAAAGGCTCTTTTAAAAGTTTTAGAATAATTCTTAACTAATTCCTTAAAAGTTCATCATGGTTATATGTTTTTTCATGGTACAATTCATATAACCTCAACCTACTTTTGTAAATACCTGGTGTTGCCCAGTCACTAAATATAACGCGATCACAAACAGGCAATGTTTTTGAGGTGAATACCTTCCTAAATTCACAATTGATGAGGTTAAATAGTAAAGTATATGCTTGATCCGGGTCAGTGTGATAAGGCAAACCCGGTAGTTTTTCCATTAAATTATTTTTAAATTGTTCTAAGCGACTTTTGTTAACAGGAACAAAACTCACAAGTTTTCTTTGAACTCTGATTATTTTCTGAGGGAATGTGACCAACTGTCCACAGTGATCAGAGTCCAACTCATTTATAATTGAATGGCTAGAAGGTCTTAAATTTGTAAAAATATTGTCAATACAGGTAGCGCTAGTGGCAGTTATTCTAGTTGGCTCAAAGAATGTATTGTACAAAATAAAGGACTTTAATAAAGTTATAAATGTATTTACTGCAGCAGATTTTTCCAATATATTAATGTTGAAATCTCCACAGACAACAAGTGTTTTATTACTGTTACAAGTCTTTAATAATACTTCATCCATATATTTCTCGAAAATATCATATGAAGCACATGGGGAGGCCCCCATGTGCTTCTTTCTGTGAGCTTGAACAGTTCATTGTAATGAGCGTGTACAGGCGTACACGCTCATTACAATGAACTGTTCAAGCTCAATGCAAGCTATTTCAATAACTCGCCCAACAGAGAGGCTCACAATATCCTTACTTTCTTTAAATTTAATATTGTTACGAACAATTATTAGAGAGCCGCCACGTATCATATTAACTCTGCTGAACGAGCTGGCAACCTGGTGGTTGTTAAAGCTGAACATGAACTGGTGGACTTGTAACCAATGTTCAGTTACACATAGGATATCAATATAATTACAGTTCATGAACAGCTCCAGTTCCAATTCCTTACCTATCACACCCTGTATATTTTGATGAACGATTTTTAGAGTATTATTATTACATTTATTTAGGTTACTGCAATTTGATGTGTGTGATATTAAAGAACTTTGTGTAACATTAAGATGATTTAAACCTTTATTTAAATTATCTTCATTTGATTTAAAATCAATTCCTTACAACTAGTTACAACTATAAGCATACTGATTCTGCAAATTCGGCTTCATTAATTATATTAAGTTTATAAAACTTGGCAAACGTTTGAGAACGACTGGTCCAGCCCGCGGTCCTACGTATTGTGTCAATGCCCACACCTGCCGAGCTTGCAGAAGAAGTTGAGGCGTGTCGTGTACTGTGTGTACTGAATATTGATGTATCGACACCGCTTTCTGATAACACCAATTTTATCCATCGACTTGTGGTTTGAACTGTGGCCGCCTTATTAGGTTTTTTAATTGCTAGTATCAAGTTATTTATATTTTTAGGTCTTAGATTTTTTGTAAGAAATATGTAATCTGTAAGTACGGTAGCAGCCTGCCGGGGTCGCGGGAAGGTACTTATGGGTCACCGAGGCCCCCGCAACACAGGCAACAGGAAGGAATAGGGGTGGGTTTTAGTCAGTAAGAGTCTGACACACCCTCCCGCTCCGCCCAGAGCGGGAGAAGTTATTTGATGATTTCCCACCCTCAAAAAAAAAAAAAAAAGTACGGTAGCAGGACAAATATTTTTATTTTCTACAAAGTAGGGAAGAAAAAGTACGGGTTGTTCTCTTCCTGGAGCCGAAGTCTTGATAACGTCTGTTATCACTACTTTTACTCCCTTTAACGAGATGTTTATATTCTCTAGTTTTATTATGGAAAGAGTTTGGACTCGCTGTGCCGTACATAAGGCCAATAAAATTGCTAATTTTTTTGTCAATTGACATAGGTCTAAATCTCGGTTCGGGTACCATTTAGAGACGAGATTGAGTACTAATTGCGGGTCCCACGTGTATGTATATTTTGGCCTGCTAGGTTTGAGTTTATAGGCTCCTTTTAATAGACGTTTGATGAATTCATCAGAACCAATGTTGTTGGTCCATACGAGGCACCTTCATTAAACTCTGCTGTCAGAAAAGAGATGACCCCTGCTACCGTGCTCTCAAAAGTATTAGTTTTGTTAATTTTGCAGAACTGCCACCAGAGTTTGTATGAGACGTTATATTGTTTTTTGGTATTATCAGAAAGCCATGCTAACATAAGATTTATTGCTTCTACGGGGATATTACGTCGGAGAAAGGCTTCCCGGAGACTATCGCCGCAGCCAGTGTAAGATGACTGTGCATCGGGTGGTGGTGATCCCTGGAAGAGGATAGGAGTAAGTTTTTACTGGGTTCAAAAAATATTATTTCTGAGGAGATTAATTCTGTAACGATCGGGAACCATGGTTGTGATGACCACCATGGGAATACGAGTATACCATATGCCTCATCGTTTATTTAAATCTTATAAACACTTTTAAGTATTAATGAGAATGGGGGAAAGGCGTAGAAAAAATCATGTTTCCAATTTATTGTAAATGCATCGACAAAAGATGCGTCAGGGTCAGGAAACCAGGATGCGTACAAATTACATTTTGCATTAATGCGGGAAGCGAAAAAATCAATTACCGGACGACCTAGTTTAAAAATGATAGTTTTAAATGCTTGATCGGATAAACTCCATTCTATGTCGGGATTATTTTTTCTTGATTCATTATCAGCTTCGATATTTTGTATTGTATTAATATAGGATGCAAATATCCATATATTCCGCTTCTCGCACCATTGCCAAATTTGATAAGCAAGATTGCTTAAGTGAGGATATTGTACTCCTCCCATTCTATTAACGTAACTCAACGCTGTGTCAGTTCGTAACAATATGGAACAATTTGATCGTTCCTTCGCGAAGGTTAACGCTAAGAAACTAGCTTGTAACTCTAGGTAATTTATATGACATTCTCTTTCGGTTTCCTTCCATGATCCATGAGCGCGATTACCGTCACAAAATGCTCCCCAGCCTGTTTTCGAAGCATCGGAAAATATTTCCAATTCGAAATCGGGTGTGTCGACGAAGTTTGTAAATGTAAATATATTTTGTAGTTCCACCAACTTAAATCACTAAGTATGTATCGTTCTAGGTTTATTTTAGAATTGTAATTATTGTGAAATCTTTTCAATAAAAGGTACTTTTGCCGCTCTAGAGTTTTGGTATATAACCACCCGTATTTAACGGCAGGACACGCTGCTGTGAGAACGCCGATTAACTGAGCGAATTCTCTTATGGTACAGGGAGGTAAAGCAATGAATTTGTTAACAAGCTGCGCGATATTACGACGTTTTTCAATAGGTAAGGAAACCGAAAGGTTTGTTGTATTATAGACGAAACCTAAAAAAATGTTGGGGTATTAATGAGCTCTTTTTATAATTTATCACAAAACCGAGACAAGTTAACACTCGTAAAGTTTCGTTAACGTTATTGAGGCACTCACTATAGGTCTTACCGATACATAAAGTGTTATCTAAGTATATGACTGATTTATTATAGCCTTTGTATCTAAGGTAGGTCATAACTTCCTTCATAATTTTTGTAAACACTCTGGGAGCAATGGAAACACCGTAGGGCATTGCGTTAAATTCGTATGTTATTGTATCGGATTTATCATTTTCGAATTGAAAACGCAAGTATTTTCGAGATGATTCTTTAATTGGAACTAAAAGATAGGCTTCTTTAAGATCTACCGTTGCAAGGAAACCATTTTTTGGAATAAGTTTAGAAACAGTCCTATGATCTCCCATTTTGAAGTGAGATTTTTTGACGAACTGATTAAATGATTTAAGATTTAATATAAATCTTTTATCACCGTTTGGCTTAGGTGATAAAAATATGCGAGATATAAACTGGTCATGTATAGGTTCACAAACATTAACCGCACCTAGATCAATGAGCTTGTTAATGGTGATCGCCATATCGCATCTCTCTCTTGTTTAGACCAAAATGTTTTGGTTGTATTACGGGATTGTACTATCTTATCGGATAGAGGGATATCTACACCTTGACTAATCCATCTGAGAACCGTCATATTGTCGGTAATTTTTGCCCAGCAATCATGATAAGACTTAATTCTGCCTGCATGTACCTGAGTCAATGACGTCGTGTTGGAGCACGTTGCTTGTAGTTGGTCTTCGACTGGTTGGACGTAGGGGGAGCTCGGTAGTTCCGTCCGTCCGATTGGTCCGTTTCTGACCCCGTCGCCCCCCTCCCATGTTCGACTGATAGCGAGAAGGTCCCGACCAGTTTCCCTGGTAGCTGGACCGGTTAGCTGTTGGTTGTGCTCTCGAGCTGGAACTAGAAGGCTTTAATGCGGGCAAAGACTTCTTGATTTGTTCCCCTTGTTTTACAATAGCCTTTGAGGCTTTAATTTTTTCTATAAGATCGTTACCAAACAGTGTGTTGTCACGTTCGGAACGATCGAGAAATTGTAAAAATGACTTATAAAAACCAGGAAGTATAAATCTGACTCTAGCTTCCGTATTTTGGTGATGCAAGTCGGATAAGATTCGACATTCGTCAGTTATAAATTTAACTGCCTCTACCCTGCTTGTATTATTTATAAGCAAGTGTAAACCTCTATTGACAGCGGTAATGCTCACTCCCAGTTGTTGTTGGGTAGCGGTCATTTTCTTGTCCCGAAATCTACCAGATTCCGGTATGGAAGCAGAAACCTCGAGGTTAAGCGTTGGTGCTTGAAGTAAAGGACAGTTTTCGGGTATGAAGTAATTTCTCAATAGTATCTCTCTATTTTCTTTTGTCATACCCTTTTTCGGCAAAGGTGCCCATATTTTTGTAAGGTTTTCTTGAATTTTTTCGCCAAAGTTCGGTGTCTCATCTGTGATTTCGCCTAATGCCGCCAAAATAATTGGATCAAACTCTCAAACTCAAACTCAAAGCATTTATTTCAAATAAACCAATTACAGGCACTTTTGAATTGTCAAGGGTTGTGTCAGTCAGTCAGAAAGATGAAGCTAGTTGCCCATTCCAAAGCGTAGTAGGTACCTATGGAGAAGAACGGGCAAGAAACTCCAAGGACACTCTTTTAAATCAACGTATTATGGTTACAAAATATTGTTTACATCATTCATTTTGAAATTATACATGTGAGAACGATGCAAAACGTAAAAGCGTCCGTAATAAAAAGATTACAACAAAAACAAAAGCAATTCAAAAGTTAAAGTTAAAATAAGCCGTGGCAGCTAAGAGATGACCAGTCACTACTGACGGCGCCCGTTCACGAACATGACGCGTGGATCAGCACCATTCAGCTCAACCATTTTGAAGGGAGCTAAATGATCCAACACACGCGCCACCCTCAGCGAGACATTAGAGTGAGCACGACATACTCCCAGCCACCAGGATCACTGATCCAAATCAAGATCAGTGAGGTTGGTTGTTTCGATGTCAATGCAGGATGGATCGGTCGCAACTTCTGGGGCCATAATCACGTCGCTCGGTGGTGGTTCTGGCTCGGAGTCCATCGCAGCGTCCACAGTCTCGGGGTGCACCGTTTCTTGTGGACCTGTTAAACATTTTTCATAAATTATGAGGGTATCCATAACTTTGCGCGGCAACGAATTTATAAGAACAGTATTACACGTGATTCTAGTTCCTAGAAACCATGTTTGTTCTATTTACAGCCATCGTGTTATCGTCTCGGATAACCTCCCGGTATGATTAACCTTCATGTTGCCATCGCGGACAACCTCCCGGTATTATTGGGTTACTTAGTAAAGTAACTGGCAGGTATTTATGTATTTAGCCATCGTGTTACCATCTCGGGCAACCTCCAGGTGGTTTTTTTTTTTCTTTTTAAACTTTTTATTGTCACTTCTATTACACCAAATATGAACAAATTGTACTTACTTGGATTTGGCTCCGAGTCTGATGACGAAAAACATTTTATTCGAAGACGATGTGCCTTCTTTTCTATCTTCCGTATTTTATTCTTGTAATACTCGATCTTATCTTCCGCGTTCGCTTCGGCATACTTGGTACCTAGATACACTTTTAACCTACTACTTATTGAGTATTGAAGAAGTCCGTTCGTTGCTGCGCACGAAAAAGGAATGACGGCTACAACTGACCGACACAGCCAGGTAGGGTACAGTGATGTCAGAGAAGAAAAAAAGGTAAAATAAATCTAAAAGTTGTGCGTAGTTGCTAGCGCAAGGGAAGGGGACTACATGGTTAAAAATATCTGAAGAATGAAGCGACGAAATATAATGAGAATATCGTTGCTATGCCCCCCTCATTCTGTTCGTACTTTACCAAGAGATTGGGATAGTATATTTTCGATAACAAATAACAAGACTTTAATTTTAGGTGACTTTAACAGTCACCATTCCAACTGTTCGTATAAAACCGATCAGCGTGGATCTCAGATATTCGATTCTATGATTGATCATGACTTTATATCAGTTAATGACGGTAGTCCGACTCGTATAAAATTAGTGAATAATGTTGTGCAACAATCCTCTCCCGATATTTATTTTATTTCTGTGGATTTGGCTTTAAATTTTATTTGGAAAGTTACAAATGAATCGTTAGGGAGTGACCACCTAATTATTAAATTATCCACGAATTTTAATATTATTAAACACAACATTCGTAAAAAAAAACTTTAAAATATCTAACTGGAAGAAATATGCTTCGTCCGTTGAGAACATTATCCGTGATTCAACTGCCTCGGTAGATCCACAGTTGTGCTATGATTTCTTTGAAAACACTTTACAGAAAGCAGCAGATTCCCACATTCCTCAAATTGTTATTCCTCAACATATCAGCTCTAAATTTAAACCAAAACCGTATTGGAGCCCTGATCTATCTAGATCGGTGGCATCACGACGTTTAGCGTTAGCAAAGTTTAGGGGTAACCCTTCGCTTCAAAATTACGCACTATTGCAGGAAAACATCCAGGAATCGCAGAGGCAGACGCGTAAGGCAAAAGATGCTTCCTTTAGAAGTTTTTGTACAAGCATCGATGCAAAAACTTCTGCTAGTGATATGTGGTGCAAAATGAGATGGGTAAAAGGCCGTAAATCTAAATATTAACACGTTGACTCAATCTTAGCAGAAAGGCTCCTTAATGACCTAACGCCTGATTACGCTTCTCCCCCTGAGCCCTGCTTTCAGTCCTGCAATAATAAATTAGAAGCTGCTATCTCTATTCATGAATTAGAAAATTCCATAAAATCAAAATATACGGAACCTTGTAATGAAATGAAATGAAATGCAATTATTTATTCTGTAAATAGGATATGAGAATCACTTTTACACGTCATATTAAAAAAAATAATTAAAAAATAAGCTAGATGGAGTCGTCATTTCCTATCTGACTACCCCTGAGAAGAAATGGCGAAACAAACTCAAGGGTATTGACGAAATTTCCTTTTCTATGGTCAAGAACGTCCCAGCCATCGCTAAACTATTATTACTTTCTCTGTGCAATAAATTTTATGATTCTGGTTGTGTTCCAAGACAGTGGCGCAATATTCAAATAATTCCTATTCCTAAACCAGGACGAGTTCCGGGACTGTCATCTTCTCTTCGGCCTATTTCTCTGATGTCATGCCTTTGCAAAATTTTTCACTCAATTTTGAACAAACGGTTGGAATGGTTTCTCGAAAATAGATTTATATTCTCTGATAATACTGTAGGCTTTCGTAAGTCTAAGTCATGTCTAGATAGTCATTTTACTTTAACGACAAAGATTCACGTTGGTTTTACTTTAAATCTAGTCACAGTTGGCAGTTTTATTGACATCAATAACTCCTACAATAAAATCGTTATCGGTAGTTTATTGCACATTCTCGATAAACTTTCAGTATGTCGCAAGTTATGTTCATATTTATGGAGATTCCTGAATGAGAGAATACTTAAAATTTCAATTAATAAAAAAGAATATTGGCGATCTACGGGACGAGGTTTGGCCCAAGGAGACCCACTTTCCCCTCAATTATTTAGCGTTGCGACTCAAAATATTTGTAAAGCTATTACGAACGACGTTGAGATATCTCAGTATGCTGACGATTTTGTTTTATTTAAATCAGGTACTAATGTCAATGCAGTTATCTCGGAGCTGCAGTCTGCTTTAAATACATATAATACACAATTCCATTCCATTATCAATCTAGGCTTAGAAATATCGACTGCTAAGACTAAGGTCTGTATTTTTAAGAGAGGTATGTGTAGATAACCTGTTAAGTTAAAAGTTAATAATACTATTTTTTCTGTAGTGAATAACATAAAGTACCTGGGAATGTGGTTGGATCAGTCGCTCAGATGGGGTAAACATATTAATGAATTGGTTCAAAAGGTTTTAAATTTTAAAAATATTTTCAAAGTATTAGCTGGTCCTGGTTGGGGTGTTCACCCTAACCATCTGCGTCGACTATATATCTCCATAATCCGCAGTAGGTTAGACTATGGTTGCTTCTTGTATTACTGTAGTTACAAGTGCCATTTATCTAAATTGGACAAAGCGCAAAACAAATCTCTTCGTGTTATTGGTGGCTTTATTAGAAGCACCCCACGTGATGGAGAATGAATTAAATCTATCTCCATTACATATTCGTAGGAAATTTCTAGGAGGCAAATACTGTCTAAAATGTATGTCTTTTCGGGAGAGCTCTGCGGTTAATTTGATTGAGTCGTTAACTTTAAACATTAATAATTCTCAATATTGGAGAGGTAGAAAACAACCTCTATTGGTCTCAATTTACGATGAGCATAAATCTTCTGCTGTCCACTCGGTTAGGTTGATTGAAATGTTTTCTCTGGGGTCATGGGTCAGCAACATCAATGTTCATAAGACTATTAAACATATTCCATCTATAACTAAGCCTAAACGACAGTATGACTGCAACCGTCTGAGACAAATCTGTACAAATTTTATAGAAGAGGAATATGTTGGCTTCCATAAGATTTACACAGATGCTTCTAAGAATAGTGCTGGTAGTGGCGCTGCAGTTTGGGATCCGTATAGTATAGTCAATATTCTTATATTGACTCAATTAGTCATGATAAATTTGTCATTCTATCAAACTCGAAGAGTTCGCTGCAACATTTGGCTCGGTGCACTTCACCCGTGCGAGTAGTACCGATAGCCTACACGATTTTGGAGTCTATATTTAAATTAGGTCAAAAGTCAATCTCGGTAGTTTTATAGTGGATCCCGTTCACGTACAGATTCAGGATAACGAAAGAGTAGATCTCTTGGCCAACCAAGCCGTGTCAGATGGAATTTCGGTAAATGTTCCTCCTTTGAACATGAAAGTGAACATGTCTACAACTTTGATTGCATATCATGGGATCGTGGCATCTACTCTGAGATACGGTATAATTTTCTGGGGAAATTCTTGTCTGAGGGAACAGGTATTCAAAGCCCAAAAACGTTGCTTGAGGTCAATTATGAACATGAAGACAACAGATAGCTGCGTTCCGGTGTTTAAATCCCTAAAACTGTTAACCTTTCCGGCAATTTATGTTCTAGAAATGGCAATGTTCGTTAAACGGAACATGCACCTTTTCACTACAGTACAACAAATGAGGCAAAGACCAGTCAGGAGTCAGTATAAAAATCTTTTACATGTTGAGAGCTGTAATACTGCTTTACTTAAACAAAACATTACTTGCATAGGTCCTACGATTTATAATAAAATACCTGACATAATAAAGAATGACACAATACACAATTTTAAAAAGAGATTAACAACACTACTTATTGAGAAATGTTATTATTCTATTAACGAATTTTTAAATGATGATGACATAAACTAATTATTCTTGATTACCAATTATAATTGTTTATAGAAGTAAATAACCTAATTTAATAAAGTTCGTATAATTGTGTTCATACTTTCAATTGTATATTTTATTTGATATATTTTTTTTTGACATGCCTAATTTAATTAATTTGTATTCAATATTCATGTTCAATAATATTACTTGCATGATCATTATATTATTATGAGATATAAACAACAATTTTTGCATGCCTATTTTAAGGTAAATTGTACAAGGATCACAACTTATTTTAATATCTTATGTCACGTACCTACAATTTATGCAAATAAAGCTTTCTTTCTTTCTTTCTTTCTTTCTTTATATACAGATTATATAAGATTAGTAAAACAACAGTGTACAGATGTGTGGAATGAATACATTAACCAGATGTCAACAAAAAAGGGAATATGGTACAAGACCATCCAACCACAGCTTCCAGTGTATAATAGTTGGATAAATCTGCTTAGCAGAAGTGATTTAGTGATGGCTAAGACTTCGTTACGGTCACTTTCCATCAAGAAAGTTTGCTTTTCTAAAACAAAAAAGGTTACGTCACCCAACTGTGAAGAATGTGGAGTAGTCAAAGATGTACAACATGTTTTGATGGAGTGTGTGTGGAATGAAGCTTTGCGATTTAATTTACTTAGTCCAACTAATCAAAAATATGAATTAGAATTAGAATTAGAATTTTATTTATTTGTAAGAATGTAGTATTACATCGTATGGTGTTAATATTTATCTAATTCTATACATTCTACCACAACATATGGTGTACAAATATACAATATCATTATTAACTAAGTACAAATTAATATTAAGATTCGTCTAATAAATGTCCAACAATAAGTCCAGTATGAATTATATAAAATGATGTATTCGTTAGTTAAAATTAAGTACATGTCATCTTGGGCTTTTACAATGTTCCTCATATTCAGCAATGACATAAAAGCAATTATCTAGTAACCAATCTGTCAGCTTTTTTTGAGCATGGGGATGGGAAGTTTCTTAAACGAGTTAGACAACTTGTTATACACCTGAATGGCATTAATATAAACATTCCTCCTAAATAATTGCAATCTACATTGCGGTACATTTAATTCGAATTTATACCTATCTCTAGCATAAATTCGAATTAAATGTACCGCAATGTAGATTGTATACAGCCTTTTTGTGGCTCACTTGTGATTGCATGCGAAAATAGTCCGCATATTGTTTTACTAGCATACATAGTTCTTTGATGTACATGCAGGGTAACGGTAAAATGTGAAGTTTTTTAAATAAAGGTTTACAGCTGTCGAAAAACCATACACCAGAGATCGGGTACTTTTTTTGTTCTCGAAATGTCATTAAAACTTCCACTGAATTGCCCCATAGTATCAAACCATATGACAGCACAGACGATACGTATCCGTGATATGCAGTGACTGCTGCATCTACGGACACTGTTGATCGTAGACGTTTTATTGCGTAAATAAATTTGTCTAGCTTACCGCATACGTAATTAATGTGTGATTTCCAGTTACAGTTTTGATCCACAATTATGCCCAAGAATTTTGTGTTTGTTACTTGTTCTATAATACTGTCTTCATATATTATACTAAGACTCTTAAAGTTTGATTTATAAGTTTGAAATATTTTTGTTTTATTTATATTTATTTTTAAATTGTTATTATTTAGCCAAATTCTTCAGTCTTTGATTGCTTCATTAATTTCCGGTTCCAATTTATTTTTGTCTTTACATTTATTATTAGTGTCGTATCGTCAGCAAATAAGATTGTTTTATGGCGCGTTGCATTGGGGAGGTCATTAATATATAGCAGAAATAAAAATGATCCCACCACACTGCCTTGGGGTACTCCTACTGCGTTAGTTTTAAAATTAGATTTATATTCTACTTTGTTTCCATCAATAACTTTGATATATTATACATGATATTGGAGAGTGTAATGCTGTAAAACAGAAAATGCCAGTTTGTACAGTATCCTAGCACACACTGTACAAACTGGCATTTTCTGTTTTAAAGTAAGTATTAATGTCAGAATGACAAAGTGTTTTAGGTTAAGTTGTTTGTGCTGATGTAACAGGGTGACGTGCTTATAATGACTAAGCTAGAAAAATATGGAGTAAGAGGAAATGCACTAAAACATAAAATCATACCTAACAAATAGATTACAAATAACACAACACGAATAAATGATACAAAGTTTGAACAGATTTATATGTATTTCAGACCCAAAAACAGTCCAGAATGTAGTGCCCCAAGGTAGCATCCCTGGACCTTTTTTGTTCATCTACACTTATAAATAAAATTGTGTTTGTTTGTAATATTAAAATAACCGCTTTTTACTAAATGCATATTGATGTCTACACGGTACATATACCAAAATATATTATTTATATTTTTTTTCTGTCTGTCTGTCTGTTTGTTCCAGCTAATCTCTGAAACGGCTGGACCGATGTTGACGGGACTTTCACTGGCAGATAGCTGATGTAATAGGGAATAACTTAAGCTACTTTTATTTTAGAAATTTTATTTATTTTTATTAATATATATAATATAAATCCATGGAACAGAAAAAAACTCTGTTCCGTGTAAAAATCTATACAAATAAATAAAACTGAAGTGTCTGTTTGTAATGTCAAAGTAACAGCTTTTTACTAAATGCATATGAAAGTATATATGGTACTTAATACAAAAAAAAAGATATTTTTTTTTTTTGTCAGTCTGTCTGTCTGTTTGTTCCAACTAATCTCCGAAACGGCTGAACCGATTTTGACAGGACTTTCACTGGCATATAACTGATGTTGTAGGAGTAACTTAGTACTTTATTTTAGAAAAAGCAACGCGGGCGAAGCCGCGGGCAGCAAAGCAAGGAAGCAGGGTAATTTATATAAATGATCTCCCAAAAGTCATAAACCATCAAATGATACTTTTTGCGGATGATAGCACAGCCATTTTTACTGACCAGGATGAAGTTGAATATGAGACCAATATTAATAAATGAAAGAAGCGATTATTAATTGGCTAACTCGTAGTGATCTTAAAATCAGTCTTGACAAACAATTACATGACATTTACAAATAAAAACATAAAACCAAAAAGCTACAAATAAGCTATAATGGCTCAATAATAAAAGAAGTCGATAACACAAAATTCTTAGGTATATACATATATTGACCATGGACTGAATTGGAAGAAACATGTCAATCAGGTTTGTAAAAAATTAAACCAACAGTCCTATGCCCTTTACATGCTAAGGAAAGTTGTAAGCAAGGGTGCATTATTAAACGCTTACCATTCATATGTGAGCTCCACGCTAAAATATGGCATTCTGTTTCGGGGTAGGTAATTCTCCTGATAGAGAAAATGCTCTTATGGCCCAAAAAAGATGTGTGAGAAGTACCTATAACCGGACTTAAACAGACTGACTCATGCAAAGAAGTGTTTCGGAGGTTAAAAAATTTAACTCTGCCTTTATTACATATTTATGAAGCGGCAAGAATGATAAAAAGCGATTTAAGAAAATTTAAAACATTTAGAAGTGCACGATATAAAAATGAGCTATGCGGAAATAGGTGTCGAACAGTTAAATTTAAGATAAGATAATATAAGATATTTATTTCGCAAATATGGGTACAAAACACGGTGAAATAAAAATATATAATTAGCAACAGCCATATTTGGTTAAATATGGCTGTTGCTAATTATATTTTTATATTATTTTTTTTTTCTTCTGGTTAGAAGGCATGCAAAAGTACAAAAATACACGAAAGATGCTAAGTACATAATAATAAAGATATACAATGTCAATATAAAGATTGATTAACTATAGTTACAATTTAATTATGAAGTGCTTCAATAGTTATTTGTATTATACACAATTATATTGCAGTCAACCTATTTCATATTGGAATTAAATTAATTATTATATTAAATGTCATATTTTTCAATTTATAATCATTATAAAAAGTAATCATGACATTCCTTTCTCCATTAAAAATGCCGTCACACTATAATAGCCGGCTTTGTCTACCAAAAAATATCGAAGTTTTCTTTTAAATAACGTCAAGTTTAATTCTTTCCAGCTCCTCGGTAATTTATTATAAATGACTGGCGCCACTTTTGCGCATTTAAGTCGTTCTCGCACTAGGGAGACTATTATCTCGCCTATTTCGTGGAAATACGTCAGCTATGCGGTCAAAAGGATCAGGGTTCAACTTTACAGACACTGCCATTTCTAAAATATATACGCATGGTAAAGTTACAATTTTTATCTGTTTATAATATGGCACGCAGCTATCAGTTGTTTGCAGTTTTAAAATGGACCGTATGCATCTTTTCTGTGCTTTGAAATGCAGATTCTCTTTCGGTGGAGTTGCCCCAAAAGATAACGCCGTATCGTAGGTGGCATTCGACTAAACCATGGTATGCAGTCAGGAGTGCGTCTAGATTTACAATAGACGAAAAAGTATGTAAAGCGTTAGCGGATTTCCTTAGTTTTTTACAAAGTGACTCTATGTGTTGATTCCAACTAAGTTTTTTGTCTATTTCTAGCGGGTCTACCCTTTATGACAGAACTTTTTTGTCATAATATTATTTTGTATAACAGCGGACAGCATAAACATCATTTCGCAGAAAATCGTTTGGCAGACACTCATTTATCATATATTATATTCAAAACTCATAAGTTTGTAAGTCAGAATCATCTTTAGGCATACATTTTATATCCATTATAATTAAAAAGTAAAACCATCATATCGCAGAAAGTTCACAATCAGAATCGTCTTTTGGTATACATTTTCTTATCGACAGTCATTAAATCAAAACGTCCGTTAAACGGTCAGGGGATATATTTTGAAACAAAATGGATGTTTTTAAAGCATCTGGATATATGCCAGCACTTATACTAAGATTAAGTATGTAACTTAAGTGTATACATATCTCATTAGCTACAGATTTAAATATCTTAATATCGCTAATTGTGTTTTTCAGTGACATTATTATTTTATGTATATCTTCTGGTATGCTTGGTGCCATGAACATTGATCCCCTCCCTTCTTGTGTCTATTTTCCTACTTGCTTTAGGTTGGCTGCCGTCCATTAATTTGGGCTGTATTTTATCAACAAAGTAGTTATTAAATGCATTAGAAATATTCTTTGGATTTGTTATAATTTTGTTACCGGACACGGCAGCTTCGGGAGGTTCCTGTGTCGGATAAGGCGGGAGGAAACGTCCGGGTGTCACCACTGTGTGGATTGCCCGGAGGACACGGTGGAGCATACGGTGGAGGTCTGCCCGGCTTGGGCAGAGCACCGCCGTGTCCTCGTGGAGGCGATCGGCGGCAGAGACCTCTCGCGTCCGGCCCTGGTTCAGGCCATGGTACGGAGCGAGAGGGCATGGGCAGCCGTCACCTCCTTCTGCGAAGCAGTAATGCTCGCGAAGGAGGAGGCGGGACGGTTGAGGGAAAGGCACGTTTCGCGCCCTCTCGCCCCTAGCCGCCGCAGGAGACGCCCTGGGCGTCGGGAATCTCGGGCGGATTTCCAGCCACCGTAGGCGCGGGCTTGCGGACGGTGAGCAATGGGTAGCTCACCGTCCGGTAAGGACCAGGCCCGGGTCGACGGCGCGTCGTATTCCACGCGCGCCTCAAAGAGATGTCGTCAGCACAAAAGTAGGGGTCCACTAGGGCCGATGCCTGCCGGGGTCGCGGGAAGGTACTTATGGGTCACCGAGGCCCCCGCAACACGGGCAACAGGAAGGAATACGGGTGGGTTTTAGTCAGTAAGAGTCTGACACACCCTCCCGCTCCGCCCAGAGCGGGGTTATTTGATGATTTCCCACCCTCAAAAAAAAAAAAAAAGAGTTCCTAATTGAGAAAGTATTTATAAGCTAGTTTATATACGGTACCTTGTTTGAGGTGTAATAGTTTAAAATTGTATTTAATTATTTAGTTATAAGTTGAATGTTTTAATTTTTAAGCATGCCTACTTGGTAATTTTACCACGTAGGCATGCAAAAAAAAATAAGAGTTCAGCCATATTTATGGCTGAACTCTTAATTTTTTTGTCATCATCTCGTGTTACCCATATTTGCAAAATAAAATTATCTTTATCTTTAACTTTAAATGTTTTGAGCCTTTTGTGCCAGGTTTATAATTTTTTATACAATTTACAATAGTTTTTAAACTTGGTTTTATTGACCTGACTAGGATTTAACCTCAGTTGCCACAAAAGGTGTCTTTTCTTTCTGCTGCATAATTTAACACCTTTGGACAACCACTTAGGTTTATTTATAATATTAGTTTTGACTCGGCTAAGCGGGGAAACACAAATGTCGATAAATGCATTATAGGCTATATTGGGATGATTTCTCGGGTTCCCTCAATCTGATAGAATCTTGATGCTCCGTTTATTTGGCATAACACACTTGGCATAATTTTCTTTAAACGAATATTATTAAGGCATAATAATATTTAATATAATTATTGTTTGGCCGAATGTTTATATGCCCGAATTTACAATGGCATACCTTTAAGATGGCAGAATTTTATTTGGCATAATTACCTTTGGCAAAGTTAAAATTCCGCATAATTTCATTTAGCATAACTTTTATTTACAGCGACGATTATTTGGTACAATTGCACTTGGCATACTATGAAAAATAGTTAATATGTTAGTGACAGAAAAGAATCGCCGCAAAACCGACTCCACGTGGTCTTGTCTGCCCTACCCGTAGAGTGTAATTTAAGCCCGCGTAGGCGCGGAGGGGCGAGGCGGCCCGCGAGCTGAGGAGCAGGTGGTGCTAACGCCCGCCGCCGTGGCTGAGGCTGACCGGCGAAGCCGGCCAGCAAGCCGAAGCTGCGGTGGTGAGCGCTAAAACCATCTGCGACGATAAGCTCGCGTGGGACCGCCGGAGCCCCGCAGCGCCGGAGCCGTGACAGAAACCATGCTTGCTGCATGTTGCATGTTCGCTTGCATGCTGCATGCTTGCTGCATGCATGGTGTATGCTTGTTTCAAAATATATCCCCTGACCGTTTAACGGACGTTTTGATTTAATAGAATAGAATAGAATAGAAATCTTTATTTCAAGCTTAGAGCTCATAAATGGTTAGTAACAATTTTCTTATACAACTAGTGTTATGACTGTCGATATGAAATATATACCAAAAGACGATTCTGACTTTGAACTTTCTGCGATAATTATGATGGTTCTACTTTTTAATTATAATGGATATAGAATGTATGCCTAAAGATGATTCTGACTTACAAACTTATGAGTTTTGAATGTATGATAATAAATGAGTGCCTGCCAAACGATTTTCTGCGAAATGATGTTTATGCTGTCCGCTGTTATGCAAAATAATATTATAACAAAAAAAGTTCTGCCATAAAGGGTAGACCCTGATTTGTCTCGTAGATCTCCGAAAAAGAAATACTTTTTATACAGTCTTTGAACTTAGCTATGTTTTCTGTATTACAGTCTCGTCTGGTCGTGTACCAATAGTTAATAGAACACGTTTCTTTTACGGGGCATCGAATCAACTGCACTGTGTGATCTGATAGAGCAAACTCTATTACTTCACCTTTACATGACTTATTATAATTATGCGCAAAATTGTCAATACATGTCTGGCTGGCCATGCGCGTCGGCTGTTTAAATTCCAATTTTAAATTAAAACTTAATAGTAGACATTCAAGCGTAGCAGAAATCCTATTCGACTTTAGTACATCAATGTTAAAATCTCCAGCGATTACAATATTCTTACAGCTGGTCTTTGATATCTCTTGTACAAGTGTCTCAAGCTTATTCAAACATTCATTTAAATTATTTACATTTGGTACTCTATAAATAAAGGGTCTTTCAAATAGGGCGGGTCGGTGTTGACAGTTTGTGGTATAGAGGTATGAGGAACAGGGTGTAAAGTTCACTCATCCTCCATAGAAAAGGGAGGATCCTCCGACCAGACGGGTGTCGTGTCTGGTGGGCAACTGCCCGACGGTTGATGTCGGGATGTTGTATATATGCTAGTTGCGCGGTAAACTCTGCTTGCGCGATGCAGGATTTTGCGTGACGTCAGTGTGATGCGTAGTTTTGTATGTGGCGCTGTAGATGCCGCCACATCACTCCCCTCCGGAGACCGGAGGTCGATAGTGGGCTGAGTCGTGTATCTTGCGATGCTTGCCAGTGCCAGGTGGGGTTCCAGTGGGTCGGAACCGGTTGTCGCATAGTTCGCGGTGGGTCGGAACTGTCTGCGGTGATGCCCCAGTGTGTCGGGGTGGCGCTGCGTTATGCTCCAGTGAGTCGGATGTGGTACAGCGCCGGGTTGAGGGCTGACTGCTGGCGTCGACCAGGAGAGCGTTGAAGAGCTCTGCTTGTTTGACCGGCCGAAAGTGCAGTGTGCTGTGCCAAGGTTGCTGATGAGGCTTAGGGTGATGACCAGGTATGCGCGGTCGCTGCATGCTGGTGGTCAGGATACCCGTTGAAGCCGTGGGTGCTGGCTGGCTGTGTGACTCGCCGCTCGAGAGCTTGAGGAAGTGATAATGATGACGTCACGCTGATGTAGTTGCACGAAGGCTGCGCTGACGTTCATATTCGGGGTCACCAGTATAGAGGTATGAGGAACAGGGTGTAAAGTTCACTCATCCTCCATAGAAAAGGGAGGATCCTCCGACCAGACGGGTGTCGTGTCTGGTGGGCAACTGCCCGACGGTTGATGTCGGGATGTTGTATATATGCTAGTTGCGCGGTAAACTCTGCTTGCGCGATGCAGGATTTTGCGTGACGTCAGTGTGATGCGTAGTTTTGTATGTGGCGCTGTAGATGCCGCCACAGTGGCGACCATGTTGTTTTGACGGCATCTGTCAAGTGCGTTGTTATTTCTTCAGTTACTGATGCCAAGTCACCATGGCAAGTTACACGATTGAGCACCACGTCCAAATGATAAAACTTTATTATTAAAATGAGTGTTCGTTAGTGCAAACGTTGCGCGCATTACGTCCATTTTACGGCAGACGCGGTAGCCCTTCAAAGTCGACTCTCCAACGTTTGGTGACCAAATTCGAGACGACTGGTTCGGTAAACAACCAACCAACACCCTTACGTAAAAGGAACGCCAGATCGGCCGAGAACATCGCTGCTGTCCGTGAAAGTGTGCAGGAGACTCCGAGGCAGTCGATTTCTCGCCATGCATAAGAACTCGGCCTTTCTCAGACTTCAACTTAGTGAATTTTGCGTCGGGACTTGGGCCTACACCCGTACAAGATTCAACTGACCCAGGAGCTCAAAGTGAATAACCATAGACAACGCCGTTTGTTCGCTGACTGGACTACAGAACGTTTGGAAGAAGACCCCGATTTTGGCCGAAAATCATCTTTAGCAACGAGGCGCATTTTTGGATGAATGGTTTTGTTAATAAGCAAAATTGCCGTATATGGGACGACCACCATCCACATGAGATTCACCAGGTGGTAATGCATCCACAAAATGGTACTGTTTGGTGCGGATTTTGGTCCGTACTTCTTCGAAAACGATGATGGCGAGGCCATTACTGTCAACGGCGAGCGCTACAGGACAATGATTAACAATTTCTTTTGGCCTGAATTGAACGATATGGACGTGGACAACATATGGTTCCAACAAAACGGGGCTACGTGCCACACAGCGAGCGACACAATGGACATTCTGCATGAACGCTTCGAAGGTAGGGTTATCTCTCGCAGAGGTGACGTGAATTGGCCACCAAAATCGTGCGATTTGACCCCGCTAGACTTTTTCTTGTGGGGTTTTCTCAAGTCGCAGGTCTATGCCAATAATCCGCAATCAACCGATGCTCTGAAAGTCAACATAACACAGGCCATCGCTCAGATTCAGCCGGATCTATGCAGTAGAGTAATTGGACCTCTCGGATCCGTGTCACCGTTCGAAGCCGCGGTGGACATTTAAACGATAACAAAAAATGACACAAATGGGCCACCGATGAAAATCAGACAGTTGTCATCTAGCGTATAGTTTTTAACTTTTATCTCGATGTCAGTAATAAGCTTCACAAGTCCACAGTTCGGTGTTAAGTAGTAACATATTTGACATTTCGGGAACGTTCTTTCTGCGACTGTTAGGATGTTATTAGTTTTATTACTACTTACAATGCACAGTTTATGCTTTTCTGGTTTTATCTTATGGTGAACAGGTTCACTCTTCGGAGTAGTATCTACTGGTGCAACCTGAGCAGGACATAATTTCAAAGGCGAGATCAAGAGCTCAAGTCTCTGTTTCTCGTTACCCAATAATATTTTTTGTTTGTGTTGGTCATTAGAAGTACGGCGAGGTGTTATATTTTTTTTTTTGCTTTTCTTAGGTGTACTCAATTCGCTCATTAGCTTTTTCGTCGCTTTGTTAACGATTTCATGCTTACTTGTCATGTGGTTAATAGTTTTTTTGAGTTTCGTGTTCTCTATAGATACATTGTTTATTTCTTCGTGTGCTGAACATAATTCTGTTTGTAATTCCCCTATTTGTTGTCTCAACTTGCGTATTTCGTCGTTGTCTTCCACTGATATGTTAGGTAAGCTATTGGTGCTGCCATCTATTGTTGAATTACTAGATTCGGCCTCTGTTATTGTTTCTGATACTGTACGAGTGCGGTTCCTTCGAAAGGTTATATTCTCAAAGAAGCTCATATTCCTTAGTAACTACCAACCCACTTTAATCGATTGGATACTGTTCATACAGACGATGTTATTTATTTATTTATAGTTAATTAAAACGGTACAGCACTAATTACATTAATTAACATAGAAACAATTATTAATATATTAATAATAATTAAGTTGTAAATAATTCAATTTAAAACTATCATGGAACAGTGGACTCCCTTGCATACTTTCTCTCACAGAACACCAGACATATACGCATAATTTTACTCCATTCATCCGCAAACACATCACATTCAGGGTTGGCAGTCAGAAGGGCATTTAGCATCTTTAGAGTACGACAGACTGGGGATTCGGCTCTGGCTACAGTTTTGGATTGCATTTGCGAAAACAGATTGTGCCGGCGGCTCTGACGGTGCCCGATGTATTTGTCGGGCACAAATAATCAGCATCTTTAGAGTACGACAGACTGGGGATTCGGCTCTGGCTACAGTTTTGGATTGCATTTGCGAAAACAGATTGTGCCGGCAGCTCTGACGGTGCCCGATGTATTTGTCGGGCACAAATAATCGGCAGAAAAGGCAATGGAGCCCTGGGCAGTCGATACGTCCCCGTAAGGTCTTACAGGCTACCGTGAGCTGATCAAAGCCTCTTCTCACCTCCAACGAGTTAAAGCCCAACGTCTCTAAAAGATAGTTTCTTTCCCTTCATGTACCCTACGGTACATGAAGGGAAAGAAATGGAATAAGCACCTTAAGAAAGTTTTCTGTACCTTTTCCAGCATCAATGTTTGGGTTAGGCAGTTAATACTTTGCAACGTCAATAGAATTTCGGAATATTCTTATTTTTCCAATTTAAAATCAACAAACATTCCAAAAAGACAAGCCTGTACTGTGCGGGATTCGAACTCAAGCCATACGACGTGTCCAGTTAGGCATGTCACTTACTTGATTATTAAATCTAGTATATTTGTTATAGGAGTAAAAATTTATATCAAACTACCAAATTGTATTACAGGTATTTCAGCCATCAATATCTTTAAAATTAAGCTCAAGGAATTCTTGATAGGTAAAGCGTGCCTACCTACTACACAATACATGATGTATTTAATGACAAAAACTTGTTATATTGAATGTATGAGTTTTAATTTTAATGTATAATTTGATTAATGCAAAGAGTCAGTAGACCAACTGTAGGAATGTTTATAATAATAACGTAATAGAATATTGTACACCTCATGTTACAGTAGCACTGCTGCTGATGTTATTATAATAATAATAATAACGTAATAGAATATTGTACACCTCATGTTACAGTAGCACTGCTGCTGATGTTATTATAATAATAATAATAATAATACGCTGGCAACACCAACGTCAACACGAAATACGTTCCCTTATTTATTTTCAGTTATAATAATTTTCGACGCAGTTTTTTTTCTTGTTATTGTGAAATCGACAAAACTAAATCCAAATAATAACGACATATTTAAAAAATTACAAAATGAAGCATAATCTTCTAGATTTTCACCAAAAATTTCCGGATAGGAGGTGACATGACAGATGTCACCTCCGATAAAACAGAACAAATACGTATACAAATGAAATGTTGACGAGATCAGCTGCAGTTAGAGCACGCCTACCACCTCCGGACTCTTCGCTCAGCTCCGCCTCGCCGCCACCGGTACCCAGCCCCACCGTGTGCGCTGTGACTACACCGACCGCGGCAGTTGCGTCGAGCTCGAGCGACGAGTATTTCTCTCCGCCCACGACGCCACCACCTGTTCGTCGACGGGGAGGACGCCGGCCGCCGGACGGCTTAGGATCTCGAGGCCCACCGGCCTCTGATAGGGTCCCAGCTCCCGGCGGAAGTGTGAAGCGCATGAGATGGACACAATCTGTCAATGAGAACGTCATGCGCTCATACTATGGGGCTACAGAGGGGGGAAACAATCTGACTGCTTACCGTGTTCGGATGCTCTCTCTTTTTCAGGTGCTTGAGCCAGTTGAGCTCCTTAAGTTCTGAGTTGAGCAGCACGATTACTGATAAATGCGTGCACTGACTGGACAGGTCCACTCAATCTGTGTGGTTCTTTCCTCAAAAGGACTATTTCGGACACCAATCTACATGGCCTTCACATGATCTGACCAAGATTATGTCTGGACTTTAAAAGAGACTGTGACCTCTGAGTTTGTTTCGGCCTTTCTTCTCAGAGTAGTCAGATAGGAAACGCCGACCTCATCTAGCTTTATTTAAAAAATATGATTGACGTGTAAAAGTGTTTGTACAAACCTACTTACAGAAAATAAATCATTTATCATTTATCATTTAGCTGTCAACGTTTCGGCACAACGACTGTCGGATCAGGTACGGGTTATCCAGCGTAATCATATGTTGGATGACACTGTACTTGATCGCCTACGAAGTGAAATGCAGCGTAGCCATGTCATCGTCCCCCCGTCGCAGACTGTTGTACATTCACCTCAATTAAGCACGAATCAAGCTGACGAGGGGAGTGATGACAGGGCTACAAATGTAAGTACCCAGTGCAATGTGGAATTGAGGAGTGCTTTGGAAGATGCGATTCGAGAATATCGGCTCATGTCGCCCGAACTAAGACCACGCTTACCTCGTTTGCCCATGCATAAAAAAAAACAGGGCGCTGGTGGCAGCTCTGGATTCGCAGTTGTCAAATTATTTTGATGACTGCGAAGACCTCACTGATACTCATTCGATTCTGTACTGCGCGGCTGTAGCGGTATGTCGTGTAGCTCACGTGAAATTTGCTAAAGACTCTAGAACTACACGACCGAAACCAACCGTACCAGCTTGGCAGTGCAGAATTGAAAGCCGTATTGGTGGGGCCAGAGCGCTCATTGGCAAATTAATCTGCTTCAGGGAGGGCAATACTCGCCCTAGAGTGATGCGCTTTGTGAGGCGAGCGTTCTCAGGGACTGATATCGGCCCTCAGGACTATATGACCCGTGTCACAGAGCGCATCGACTTCCTGAAGCAGAAAGTGTATGCATGGGCGAACCGTATTCGTAGGTATAAGCGGCGAGTAGAGCGATACACTCAGAATCGTACCTTCCAGAGCGATGAAAGGTGGGTTTATAGGGGTTGGGAGCGACCGGACCAAGATGTGACTGACACGCGCCTACCGCATGATGATGTCATGTGTTCTTTCTGGCGCAGTATCTGGTCGGTGCCTGTCAGTCACACCGAAGGTGATTGGGCTCGAAAAGTCGAGCGAGCCTGCGATCCAATACCAGAAATGGGGGCTATTACCATCTGCCCCCAAGATGTAGCTCGTGCAGTCCGTCCGTTACCTAACTGGAAGTCCCCAGGGCCGGACGGACTGCACAACTTCTGGCTCAAATGGTTTTTAAGGTCGCACGCTCGCTTGGCAGCTCAGTACCAGACTGCTTTGGAGTCTGGATCGCTACCCCAATTCCTAACGACAGGAGTTACCCACCTGCTCCATAAATCAGGTAGCACCGCGGAACCCAAAAATTATAGGCCGATCACGTGTTTACCGACGGTCTATAAACTTCTTACATCTATTTTGAGAGCTAAAATTAACAAACATATAGACACCAACTCCATCATGTCTGCCTCTCAAAATGGATGTAGGAACGGATCCCGCGGTACTAAGGAGTTACTCCTCATTGATATGACCATTAGCCAAAAAGTTCGCCGTTCCCGAAAGGATCTGTCGACATGTTGGATAGATTATAAGAAGGCCTATGACTCGGTGCCACATACATGGCTCATGAGGGTGCTGGAGTTGTATAAAGTAGATGCAACTCTGCGCACCTTCCTGATTTCGTGTATGGGGCAATGGAGGACGGTCCTTCGCTATCCAGGATGTCGAAATATCCAGAGGAATAGCGAACCGATAAGGATCGAGCGGGGCATATTTCAGGGCGATAGTTTGAGTCCGCTTTGGTTCTGCTTAGCCTTGAATCCTCTAAGCACACTGCTGGAAGATTCAGGTCTAGGCTATCGTATGAGGAGAGGTGGTCAGGTTATATCTCACCTCCTCTACATGGATGACCTAAAACTCTTTGCCTCCAATAATTTGCAACTGATGGAGCTACTGAAAATAACTGAAAGTTTCAGTAGCGCCATCAGGATGGAATTTGGAGTGGATAAATGTGCGGTCATGCATGTAAAGCGAAGGAAGATTGTGGAATCCGTGGGAACCCAACTCTCGGATTCCATAAACCTTAGAACCCTCTCCGCATCCGAAACCTACAAGTATTTGGGTATGTCGGAAGCGTTGGGCATCAATGTTAATGACATGAAGCAATCGTTGAAGGAGCGCTTTTTTGGCCGCCTGAAGAAAGTATTTAATAGTCTTCTGTCAGGCGGAAACAAGGTGCGCGCCTTCAACGGTTGGGTCATGCCCATTTTGATGTACTCTTTCGGCATACTCAAATGGACTCAGACTGAACTCGACGCCCTGGATAGGAGGGTCCGTACGCTGCTGACTGCATATCGAATGCATCACCCACGGTCGTCGGTAATGAGACTGTATATCCCGCGAAAGTGTGGAGGTCGAGGCTTTTTAAACGCTAAGACCCTCCACAATCGCGAGGTATGCAGTCTCAGGGAATATTTCCTAGAAGCCGACGTGGGGATGCATCGAGATGTGGTCGCGGTGGACAAGGGCCTCACCCCACTCTCCTTGGCTAAAGAGAACTGGCGCAAGCTTGTAGTGCTTGACACTAACGATCGCAGGGAGGTATGGCAGAGTAAGGAGCTTCACGGACGCTTTTTCCGGGCCCTACATGAACCCGATGTAGATTTCCAAGCGTCCGTAGCCTGGCTACGTTTTGGTGACCTCTTTGGGGAAACCGAAGGTTTTGTCTGTGCAATTATGGACGAAGTTATCATGACGAAGAATTACCGGAGATTTATTGTGAAGGACGGCACGGTTGACGTGTGTCGGGCATGCCACCGTCCGGGAGAATCAATCCGACACATTATCTCCGGGTGTTCTCGTCTAGCTAACGAAGAGTATTTGCATAGACACAACCTTGTAGCCAGGATTATCCATCAGCAACTTGCTCTGAAATACAGCCTTGTAGAATCTGAAGTGCCGTACTACAGGTATGTGCCCGACCCAGTTCTCGACAATGGAAATATCACATTGTACTGGGACCGATCCATCATCACTGACAGGACTATTGTTGCCAATAAGCCTGATATAGTGGTGGTGGATCGAACAGAGCGGCGCGCAATGATTGTTGACATAACAGTCCCTCATGACGGGAATCTCGTGAAAGCCGAGAAAGATAAACAGATCAAGTATCTTGACTTGGCTCGCGAGGTTGTCGACATGTGGGATGTGGATTCAGCAATCATTGTGCCGATAGTCGTATCAGCCAATGGCTTAATTGCCAAGAGCCTCGACCAACACCTAAAGAGGCTCACGTTGGACGGCTGGATTAAGGGCTTGATTCAGAAAGCGGTACTTCTGGACACGGCTCGCATTGTCAGGAGGTTCCTCTCTCTGGAACCCTGACCGCCGGTAGCTTGGACCCTGTTCCCGATACCGGTGGGCTACCATTTCTTTTTATATTTTTAAATGTTTTTATATATTTTTTATATTCTAATATTTAAAAATAAAATTAAAATGTGTAAATAATGAAATAAAAGATAATAATAATAACGTACTAGAATATTGTACACCTCATGTTACAGTAGCACTGCTGCTGATGTTATTATAATAATAATAATAACGTAATAGAATATTGTACACCTCATGTTACAGTAGCACTGCTGCTGATGTTATTATAATAATAATAATAACGTAATAGAATATTGTACACCTCATGTTACAGTAGCACTGCTGCTGATGTTATTATAATAATAATAATAACGTAATAGAATATTGTACACCTCATGTTACAGTAGCACTGCTGCTGATGTTATTATAATAATAATAATAACGTAATAGAATATTGTACACCTCATGTTACAGTAGCACTGCTGCTGATGTTATTATAATAACTATAACATATTTTTCTACATGTAACAAACAATAAACGAATTTGAATTTGAACTCCAACTCAATTTATTTCAAATAAACCAATTACAGGCACTTTTGAATTGTCAAGGGGTCGGTCAGTCGGGGTCGGTCAGTCAGAAAAATGAAGCTAGTTGCCCATTCCAAAGCGTTGTAGGTACCTATGGAGAAGAACGGGCAAGAAACTCCACGGACACTTTTAAATCAACATAATATGGTTACAAAATATTGTATACATCATTAATTTTGAAATTATACAGAGAGAATGATGCAAAACGTAATGGCGTCCGTGACAAAAAGATTAACAAAAAAAAACAACTATTTAAACGCTAAAATAAGCCGTGGCAGCTAAGAGATGACCAGTCTCTACTGACGGCACCCGTTCACGAACATAACGCATGGATTAGCACCATTCAGCTCAACCATTTTGAAGGGAGCTAAATAATCCAGCACACGCGTCACCATCAGCGAGACATTAGAGTGAGCACGAAATACTCCCAGCCGCCAGGGTTGCAGCATATTCAAGTCAATGAAAGACGTACCCAGTAAATGGCAGCGTTATAGAATGTACATAGTACTCACATAATAATGTGCTGTGCAACTATACAATATTAAGAGATTGAATTTACACAATGCAAAGTTAGTTTTTGAAATCTTCAGCAGCTCCAACACTATTTTCAAATGCTAATCAATTCTTTTTTACGCCCTTTTGGAGCAGGACCAGCGTCGAACCAAGCCTTTTTATCAACGATGTAAACCCTATATAGCCTATAACTATGACCATTAGCCAACCCCATTTGATATGTTCCTAATAATTTAAAATTATAATATTTTTAATCATTATATACCTACTTAAAGATATAATACGTTTTGTTGTTCAAACGTACCTACATTATTTCGTTTTAAATTGTATCTGTTAATACTTAATATTATTTGATAGCCACACTCATACGCGCCGGGAGCGGGGTGCAAGGGGGTGCATTTTCACCACAAGCCCAAAGTTAAGCTTTACTGCATACGAGGAATAAGTCGACAAAGTTACTCCTTGATGAATGGACAAACGATAACCTAACATATCCGAGGTGAACTCCAAAAATAATTGAGCTTCGTGGAGATGAAGATGCACCTTCCTGAAAATAAATTTGCCGGCGCCCATGGCCACACTAGGTACTGACCCAATTGGATCTAAGATCTGAAAAATAGAAATAAATAAATAAATAAGTTAGGTCATAATTAGGGTGTACGAGCGTAGGTCGCACTATAATTATGACACAAAGGTTTGAATCTGCCTGTAATCTAGATAGATACCTACTATGTACCTATGTACCAAAAATGTACCTTTTGTGAGAAATAAACTACTATTATTAATAAGTAGGCACTACATTTTTTGACCTTACGATGTAGGTAGGTACTTAGTAAACAAAAATGCTTTACAAAAGTTTAGTAGACGGTATCGCGATCATACAACCTATAATTACTTCACTCTGCATACAACTCTAGGAAAGAATAATTTAGTAGCAGTAGTAATTAAATAATTTTTATTTATGGCAGTTACGTGATGCATTCGCAGATTAAAAAAAAATGGTAGGTGACTATCTACAGTCGTCACCTACCTACACTCGGTACCTACCTACAGTCTGTACCTACCTACAAGTCTTCAATCAGCTAGGAAACTGTCTAAAGTACTAGTTAAGTCTAAACCTACCATTTCAATTACTATAAATCGTAATAATTTTTGTGAATGCGTAAGTAGGAGGTACATTAGTTACTACGTATAGGCTCGCCGACATCAAAGGCGGAAGTGCGAACGAAGACGTGCCGCACCACCCGCCCCCCACCGCCTGCGCAAGCACCGGGCAGCGATCGAAACGCCGAGCCGAGCTGTCAAACTCAAACGGACGTTAGTTAGATAAACGTCAGTGTCAGGGGCGGTGACACAGACACATCGATCGTTCCAATCCTTCATACGTATCACCTATCACATCACTCTCCGTTTGAATCGAGCGAGCGCTAGAGCTATGCGTGCCAGTTAAGTTAATTGCGCCGGTGTCCGGTCTGCAGTATAGACGTATTTACGTAAATATTAGTAATAACGGTATTGCGATGGATGGCGCGGCGCTGTGGGTAGTGTTAGCGCTGGCGGGCGCGGCGCTGTGCGCGGGCGGTGAGGGCGGCTCGGGCCGCGGCCTGTTGGGCGCGCCGGCCACCTTCGACCTGGAATCCACGCTGCAACTCAACGACGCGGCGCGAGCCGACCGGGAGGTGGGCTACAAGTTGCGCGCGCGCCTCGCCGTGGTGCCGCGCTGGGCCGGCGACCATGACGACTACCTGCTCGAGTTTCGGGTCAGTATAGCACCTCCGACACTCCTACCCCACATTTTAATTATGCGATATGATTAAAAGTTTATTATAATTGAAGGGAACACTATCTAGACTTGCTGTATCCTATTGTTAACATCACCAGAAGTAACATTGTTGTTTGGTGCTGTAATTGTTGTAAATTGTTTTAGTTGCGATCCCCTAAACTATATCTGCGAGGGAAGCATGTAAATGCAGACTTCATGCCATATGAGTCAGTGTGGGACTCATACAGTGACAGTACGTTCTACGCTCACTGGAGCCGCGGAGAGATCAAGGTTGCCTACCTGGACCCCGGTGAGCTGCCGGACGTGCTCAACTACAAGAAGTCCCTGCTCAGTCTGTTTCAGGTAATGTTTTGCTGCATGCATATGTAATCTAACAATAAGATTGAACTGAAATTCAGTTTCTTTATTTGCCTGTGTTGTACTAACTACTCAAAATATCTCATATTTTTTTTTGACATAAGCTGGAGTAACCACGTAACATAAGGTGGGTCATAGGCTAGTTTGCCATCTAACACAAAAAATAAATTAAAAACTATTTTCAGGTACAAATGCTGGATGGTGAGTACAATGAGACAGATGTGTCTGGCCCCTGCCAAGTGCTCTATGAGACCATTTCCACAGAAGTGTTCAGAAAAATCAAGGTAAATTTAATCTTTGTTCCTTGGTTGAGAACAGTTAATTATTACATTTAAATGTATGCAGGTTTTATTCAGTTCAGGTACACTTAAATTAAAATCTTTCCAATAATGTCATAGTCTAAATACAGATTACCATTACTTTATGAAAGTTAACAACATTGATCGTAAATCTGTCCGTCCGCCAATCAATACTTAACACGCTGATGTTAACATTTCCATATAATATGTTATTGGTAGAATTGATGAGTAGGTACAATTCTATAAAAAAAGCAGTTGTTCTAGTACCCACTACTTATTTCTAACTGGTGTCCCTATGATCTATAACCCTGATCTACCAAACCCAGTTTGATGGTTTTGACAAAATCAAGCCATACAGTTGGGCATCGCACTTGGTTGTATCATCAATTTTTGTGAGTAACGAACGTGGTGTGCGGTGACGCCGTAGCGGAGCTGCGCGGAGGGCGCGGGCGTAGTGAGCAGCGCGCGGCGCGTGGCGCGCTACTCGCTGGGCGCGCCCGGCCTGCGCGCGCTGCACGCCGAGGAGCTGCTCGTGCTGGGCCACGCCGCGCTGGGGCTCAAGGCGCGCTCGTGGCACACGCTGCAGCGCGCAGACGCGCCGCCGCGGGCCGGCGCGCGCGCTGCGTCGCTGGAGGAGGCGCTGCAGGCGCTGCCCCGGGCGCTGCGCGAGCTGCCGCTGACGCTGCAGCCGGCGCCGGGCGAGGACGAGGCCGACGACGAGGTACAGTGCTGTGCTACAGATAAGCCGGGCCGCCGGGTCGCCGGGTCGCCGGAGCGCGCTATCTGCGGCGATAGGGGCGCGAACCGCCACGTCCCGCCACGTGGGAAGCTGACGGCTACTATCTCTCAGATACTGACAGATATTTGTATTACTTGTCGTTGACTTCTCATACATAACATAACATGTGCTACTTACATATTATGTAATAACTAGCTTTTGCCCGCGGCTTCGCCCGCGTGGATTTCGAAAAATGTCCTGCGGCAACGTACTACCGGGATTAAAAGGAAACGAAAGCGATCACACACCTCATAGCCGAGCGCTGCGCCCGCCGCGTCAACCATCATTATTTTGAATCTATGAAATCTTTTAAAGCATTCATTTAAATGATATGATGTACAGGCATATTTAAATCTAAATAAATGCCCAATTTATTAACACCAGTTAAAATAGCTTCGGAAATAACATTGAAATATTTATCAAATTCTGAAAGCTAAAAATGGTTACTGTGGGTCCATGGGGCCACCATGGACCCACAGTAACCATTTTAGAAGATAGACCTAAGCTATAGCGGACTTTTTTGTTGAAATGTTTTAAGATATACAATCCTGTAGAACATACATTTTATGTATGTTTACGGGGTGCTAATATACGTGGAAGGGAAAGTCACCATTTTAAGAGATGAAACACACAAAAATCAACAAAGCTACAGCACAGACCAACTATTTAAAATTCTGTTTCAAAATATTCAGTCTCTTTAACAAACAACACATACTTGAAACCTTCATCATATATAACCCGATTTATAATGCAATCAGAGTCATGGCTGTCGAAAGAAAAATTAAGTTTGATACAATTTAGTGGATATAAAATAGCAGCGTCATACTGGCGCAGCACGCGAGGGCGAGGCGGCGTCTGCGTACTCCTGCAAGCTCATAGCGACTTGAAATGATATAACAAATAGGTCCATACAATATATTGTAGAAGTATGTGCAATCGAGTTACCCAATGAAAACAAATTATTAGTAACAATGTATTGAAATAGAAGAGAGGAAGAAATATTTATCAGCCAGAAGTGTTTTAAATTTAATATTATCATAGGTGGAGACTTTAATATAAATATCATAGAGAGAAATGTAAAAACTACCCAATTCCTAGACCTAGAATATAAACTTACACAACACATAAACACCCACACGAATAACACAAACTACATGTTTAGACTTGATATTTACAAACACACAAATAAAATATATACAACGGTAGAGGAACTAGGTATTCCAGACCATAGCGGAACAATCATACACATCACCATACCAACACCACATTTAGCTACACTAACAACCTGATGTTAAAAAAAGATTATGTAACAACACGGACACAGATGAACTTACCTTACCGTTTTACCTGCTACTGAACCAGTCATTTGACGAAGGTATCTTCCCGGAATTAATAAAAAAATCTAATTAAAAAATACGAAAACAGATCCAAACAACTATCGTCCAATAGCTCTCTTACCATCTGCTTCGAAACAGCCATGTGTGACCGCATTTATACGTTCTGCGAAAAAAAAACATATTTGATGAATGCCAAAACGGGTTTCGAAAAACCGTTCTACCACCTTAGCAGTCTATAAGTATATCAAAGGAAGCCCTTAATATTAAAAAAAAAACCGGCCAAGTGCGTGTCAGACCAGCACAATGAAGGGAGTTCGTCCGTAGTTGGGATGAATTTATCCCAAAAACTAACTTAACATTGTAGGTGAAAAACATGTTCTCCCATACATCGATATACGTCACGGTCAATTCTCCAACTGCAAATTTAAGTTGGTCGACTGAATGGGTTAGACGAGAAAAAAAATATCATCCCCTCATTACTGCAAGGGAGGTACCCTAAAAAAAAGGTAAATCAAGTTTTTGTTTTACCTTTTAATTTTATTAAATTATTTATTATTTATATGTAATGCCATGATTAATTTCACATCTCCACAAACAACCATTTAGCTGGCAGTGGTGGGGGGACTTGATTCTAACAAAAATTATCACTATAAAGCTTAATATTAACGCAAACGGATCCTTGGATCGTAAAATGATGTTCGCAGAGCCGCAATATTTTAACGGCCTATCCAACGATACCCCACGCCATGGGATAGACGAGAAAAAAAGATTTCATCCCCACATTACGTGCGAGGGAGTTACCCTAAAAATGTTGTTCAAGTTTTTATTTTACCACTCTGTCGGCGTGCCAAATTATAGCTACAGCCGGGACTGACAAACAGACAGAGATACTCGTACAGACGGAAATGGCGAAACTGTAAGGGTTCCTTGTTTACTACGGAATTCTAAAAATACGCAATAGGCATATTACAAGACATGACCAAAGCCTACAACGAAGTACAATTCGGGATATTCCTAAACAAATCATACGGAATACGTATACACGGAAAGACTTCCGAATGGCTTACATCTTATCTAAAGAACAGGGAACAATTAGCTGAAATAGAATACTTTAACCATAACAATAATGAAATCGCAAAAATCCGATCTACAGTAAAGCGATTAACACCTCAATTCCTCAAGAAAGCGTCATAGGATGCCTCTTATTTTTACTTTATATCTACCCAAGACCATAGAGGGCCATGTGTCTTATTTGCGGACGATATATCCATATTAGTTTCATGCCAAAACAATCTAAATATAACGACTCAAAATAAAAAACCGTTAACGAATTTACCTTACTCGGACTAGTTTTAGACACACGTTATAATCACACATACAGAAAACTAACTCAAAAATATCTAAATTCTCTTACGCTCTTCGAGAAATAAAAAAAACACATTTTCAACAAATTAAACAGCTCTCTCCACCTATTATGCGTATGCTTGCATGCGGGCTTAGCTATGGTGTCACCCTTTGGGGAAACAACATAGGTGCACAAACACTTTTCTCGCTGCAAAAGTAATTGTTAGAATCCTCGTAAACATTGAGCAAACAGCAACTATCTGTTTGCTCAATGCTAACCTAACCTTTCTTTCAAAAACATAACATTTTAACCCTTCCCTGTATATACATTTTAGAAACATCCAAAGTGCGGAAACATTAAGAATTTTATTCAAAACGTCCACTCAAGACATTCAGACACGCTATCTACTCAGACACTGATCTAGGCTAAGCTTACCAAGTTCTCGATTAATAATGCAATCTAGTGTTATGACTTTATAAGTCTATCACTTAGATATTCGATTATCGAGTAGTAGCTTTTACTTAGCAGAAATTGGCGCCGATTCCCTTGTTCACAAACTAAACTAAAATTAAGTTCAGTGCATCTTTTTCTTTCTATTTCATTAAAAAGAGGACAGAAGATAAATTTTAGTTTAGTCCTGTCAAATTAATCAGCGCCTGTCACTACTCCATACAAGTTTAGACGTGATTAAAAACTTGCCTACTAAAATTACGTCAATTTACGTCAAACACTGATTAATTTGACAGGACTAAACTAAAAATGATCTTCTGTCCTTTTCTTAATGAAATAGAAAGAAAAGGATGCACTGAACTTAAATTTAGTTTAGTTTGTGAACAAGGGAATCGGCACCAATGTCGAAGATTTAAAAAAAAATGTTAATTTTCTCTTCTTTTTTTATTGATGCTGGTAGTTTATTATATAATTTAATTGGTCAAGGACAGCTAATGAGACACAATTGATTTTCTAATGTTAGACTCCGAATCGCTGTCGCGCGGGGCGTAAACAAGAGACTTTAAATTTTGTTTTTTTTTCATATGATCTAATTATAAGTTTACTCAGGTCATTACTTCAAATCCGTAGGTAAGGTCTCATCATAACTATAAAAATGAGCCAGAACTCGGCACACCTAGTTCTAGTCGTCGACGAGTTCCAGTAGCAGTAGCTGAAGTTCACCTTCAGGTCTCTCCATCAAGTCCGTAGGTAAGGTCTCATCATAACTATCAAAACGAGCCAAAACTCGGCACACCTAGTTCTACTGGTCGACGAGTTCCAGTAGCAGTCACTGAAGTACACTTTCAGGTCACTCCATCAAGTCCGTTGGTAAGGTCTCGTCATAACTATCAAAACGAGCCCAAACTCGGCACACCTAGTTCTACTGGTCGACGAGTTCCAGTAGCAGTCACTGAAGTACACCTCCAGGTTACTCCATCAAGACCGAAGGTAAGGTCTCATCATAACTAATAAAACTTGCCTAAAGTCCACAGTCCACATCTCTCTACTAGTAGAGGGCTTCCAGTGCCTAGGAGTCACTGAAGTATTTGTATCTAAGAATTATTTAGTAAAATTAAAGAGCAATACGAAATATTTTTTGTAAGTACCTACGAATTATAACGAAACAAGAAAAAAAAACTCAAAGGAAACTCCTTAAAAACGAATAAAATCGTGTTATGGCTTCGAGCGCCGAGCGTTAGCGTCTACCCGTGACAGTGGTCAGCGAAGCACTGCCGCCCGTCGCCCTCAAGAGCCCCCGCTTCAACGCGCACCAAACTTATTCGAAAAAACAACCCACCTTGATTAATCAAACACACAACAAATAGAAGCCGTATACTAAAATTTGAGTAGTTAAATTGTCTTTTAGATGGTGAAAGTTTCATGAAAATACGCCCGTTAGTTTTTGCGTAATTATCGTTTTTTTTTGATTATATCAAATTACGAAGACAATAGTCTAGTATAACATATTTTTTTCAAACTAATAAGACGAGTCGTCTAGACGTGATGTTCAATTTAAAATCATTAGAAGTCATATATCTGCGCCTTAAGGGATTTTTTTTTTCAATTTTAGGCAGACTAATTAACCAACGTTCTTATCGCTATTTTCTATTCATTGGGCGTTCTACCTGGAAATGCCACCGCACCGCGCGCGGCAGCCATAGTTTAGATAATCCCCCCATTTCGCATGTGCAAAAGAATCTTAGAATTGAACTAAGTTATCATTTCGAACAAGTAATTTTTAAGCAAAAAACATGTTTTAATTAGTCTGCCTAAAATTTAAAATTTCTGTCTCAAATTGGTTTGTAGGTTCTAATTTCAATAATTTGTAAGATATCCGCGTAAATAATACCCTCAAAAGAAAGAGCTATTATAAAGCATGTTTTCAAAAAGGTTTGAACAAAAATAGCACTCTCCGTTTTTAAATAAGGTTTTTATGGCTCAAGAGTTAGTTAGAGTTTGGTGAGTTGACGGTAAACCACGGTTGACCACAAGAAATAGTTATTTCTTAAAGTTACAAATAGGTATAAGTTGGATGCCGATCCGTGCCAATCGCGATGATTGCAATATGTCAACTAACTGTCGAGTTCAGTGAATATTATTATATATAATTTGAGGTCGCATTGTCAGCAACCAAATCGGTGTACGTGCACCGTACAAGGTTTACAAAAAGTATTTATGATTTTTTTATGAACTTTGAAAAACTTTGAATGTCTGTAAAAAAATGTCTAACGACACAGAGGGCTAAAACTTGTTTTGTTAGATTTCTTACACATTACTTTAATTAAATAAGAAATAATTCATTAATCATTCAATTTGGCTATAAATAAGCAGTTTAGTTAAAATTTTGGGAATTTTCGATAAAAAAACAAAATTAGGTTAAAAAATAATGGTAACTCTTCGTCTAAGACAACCATGGCTTAAATGGTTCCAAATTGTCTGTAATATCTTCGCCTTAAAGCTTTGCACCCAGCTTCCAATCTTCCTGTATAATTTAAATGCGACTGTTGGATCCGTTTTGTAATTATAAAGCAAATTTATTAGATTGATAGATATATTATCTGTTTTGAGAGGGAAAACATCTCATGCTTTGTCTAGTGTATCAGACACTGGACAAAGCATGAGATGTTTTATTTAAATCGTGGTCTACTTCTGGATTTCGACTAAGATAATCGACATGATTAACGAACTGCCCCTTTCTATATACAACCTCAAAAGAAAAATCTTGCATATAAGTCCACCATCGTGCGACTCGGGGTGAAAGCTCCTTTTTATGAACTGTGGATTTTATGGCATTACAATCAGTAATAACCTTAAAATCTATTCCCAATAGATAGACGCGAAAATGTTTTAATGCATTGAATATAGAAAAGGTCTCCAATTCGTAGGAATGGTATCGGGACTCGCAGGGACTCATTTTTTTACTAAAATATGGCACTACCTTATTTAGACCACTATGTCTTTGTAACAGTATGGCACCGTATCCTATTGCACCAGCATCAGTGTGTAATTCTGTTTCCAATTTTGGATTGAAAATAGATAATAAAGGTTCCTTCGTTAAACAGTTCTAAATATAATGACGAGCTTCCTCTTTTCCGATCCCTATTCCCACATTTGGTCATTTTTTACGAGATTAGTTTTACAAGAAGAATTAGCTTGCAAGCCCCATAAATTGTCTAACTTGTCTGACGTTCGCCGGGGTTGGGGAATTGATTAAAGGAGACACTTTTTTCTTTCTAGGCTTTTACACCTTCATGTGAAATAGTACGGCCTAGATATTCTATGCTAGTTTCAAAAAACTTACATTTACTTAAATTAATGGAAAACCCTGCATCACTTAAAGCTTCGAGCGTCTGGTCTAAATAGTCGAAGCCTTCTGGGATAGTGCCAAATAGTATTAAAAGGTCATCTACGTATACTAAAATAAACTTAAGATGTTGTACTGCTTTCGTGCCCTTTGAAAAACTGAAGGTCCATTGCATATGCCAAATGGCTAATAATTTACACTTTGAACTCATTAAAAAAATAACTCCCGATAAAAATTTCAAAAATAAATAATTCATGGAAAATATACTAAAGATTCAGTTTCTACTCTTTTTTTTTTTTTGGTTCGGACGTGTACTCACACCAGTGTGACTAACAGGAATTATTTGCCTATTTGTCACACTGCTAATATTTCTACTCCCATTTACCACCTTTTTGTTTGGGTTTGAAATCAATAAATAACTTCTCCCGCTCTGGGTGGAGCGGGAGGGTGTGTCAGACTCTTACTGACTAAAACCCACCCGTATTCCTTCTGTTGCCTGTGTTGCTGAGGCCTCGGGTTGCCTTTAGTACCTTCTCGCGACCCCGGCAGGCATCGGCCCTAGTGGACCTCAACACTTGTGCTGACGACATCTCTTTGAGGCGCGCGTGGACTACAACGCGCCGTCGTCGACCCGGGCCTGGTCCTTACCGGACGGTGAGCTACCCATTGCTCACCGTCCGCAAACCCGCGCTTACTGTGTCCGGACATCCACCCGGGATTCCCGACGCCCAGGGCGTCTCCTGCGGCGGCTAGGGGTGAGAGGGCGCGAAATTTGCCTTTCCCTCAACCGTCCTGCCTCCTCCTTTGCGAGCATTACTGCTTCGCAGGAGGTTACGGCTGCCCATGCCCTCTCGCTCCGTACCATGGCCTGAGCCAGGGCCGGCCGCGAGAGACCTCTGCCGCCGATTGCCTCCACGAGGACACGGCGGTGCTCTGCCCAAGCCGGGCGGACCTCCACCGTATGCTCCACCGTGTCCTCCGGGCGATCCACACAGTGGTGACATCCGGGCGTTTCCTCCCGCCTTATCCGACATAGTTCCTCCCAAAGCTGCCGTGTCCGGTGAGGACCTGCGTCAAGCGGAAGGTGAGGACGCCGTGGTGCCTCTCTAGCCACTCCTCAAAGAGGGGACTTATCGCCGCAATCGTGGCGTGCCCACCCATTTACCACCTTGTCATTATCAACTAGTGCGGTGAAATAAGTTTGTTTCAATAAAAATTATTGTATTCATCATTTAACATCTATTCATTTGATCGGGCTACCAATAGGCCAAACCATAACCCAATTCCCTCTTAATGGTAAGCAACTTCGCGGCAGGACCAGAGGGAGATGGAAGGATGAACTGGTTACCTTCAGTAAGAACTGTTACTGAAGCTGAAGCTTTGAGTAGAGAGAAGTGGAAAGAAAGTAGAGGCCTTGGCCCTGCAGTGGGACTCACAGCTTTTTATTAATATTAACCCCGCAGGGCAGCTTGTGGCTAGCTGATGGGCAGTAGCGTCCCCACGGACCCGATCTCCGGGGACAAGTATTGTTCCTCATCTCTGGCTCCCCTATATTGATCGACTGCAGTAAATACTCATGAGAAACTAGAGATTCCACCTCTTTCTTGCCTTGACTGGCCACCAAACGCTTGAAGGAAGGAAGTATTAAGATGCTGGTAGGGATCATAACCGTCACCGCTTGTCCTGAGAACTCTGGAAGACATCTGCACTCCTCAAGCACCTCAGGATAAATCGCTACGTCACTATCGGGCAAACGGCTGTTTTCGCGAATCAGCTTGTTGTTCAACAAAACCGGGGTGATCCTTGGGTGCACTTATGTTTAATTTCCAGAGGCAGCTCTAGCCCATATAGCGCCCGTGTGCAATCAATACCCTGGCGCCCTCTAGTAGGCGTTCGATCAAAATGGAATACTTACAATTATATTTTCACCAGTGAACGGAATTGCGGGTGCAACTGGTGCAAGAATTTTAAATGATGTCGGAAATTAGGTACAAGAGTAAAAAGTATTTTTTAGGAAGGAAGGGCTTACAAGAATAGAAAAGCACAACTTTGTAGCTATTTAAAAAACAAATTGAAAACTAATTACATTACAGGACGCTCGTAATAGGTACAACACAAAAATATTTACAAAAAAGTTACTTTTCGTGCTTTTGCCAAAGCAAAAGCACAAAAGCGAAGCAAACGAGATTAACGTAGATATAAGTATTTATTTCGTTTAACTGAAAGTCGGTAAAAAGTCAATTGATTTTTTGAGGGGGTTATGCAAAATTGCTGACATTATAGCAGCACTTCAGGAGGCATGGCTGCTCCCGTTTCTAGGCACCGTTGACCAAGACTTCGCACACACAGGACAGGGACGACTACGGTGATGGCTAAGGTGCTGGACAGTGTGCTTGACTGAACTGGAGGGACAACTCCGTATTCATGACGACTCACTTCGACTTCCGAAGCGGGTTATCCATGGAAAGCGCTATACTGAGTCTCAAGCACACTGTGCAGTACTACACAGGGAGGCGTACACCTGTGTATGCATGTTTCCTCGACATGTCTAAAGCTTTCGAGCTTGTATCTGACGATATTTTATGGCAAAAATTAAAGCATACAAACGTGAATTCCCAAGAGCAGCGCCTCTTCCAGTTTTGGTACGGTAATCAGACAAACAGCGTCAGATGGGCTAACAGCCTCTCCAACTCTTACAGGTTGGAGTGCGGGGTGAGGCGGGATTTGAGTTCACTGGAAACTCTTCAACTTGTACGTAAACAATCTAATGGTTGGGCTCAGCAGTACTCGTGTCGGCTGCTCGGTTGACAATGTCTGTGTCAACAATGTCAGCTATGCGGACGACATGGTGCTGCTGGGTGCAACAATAAGTGCAATAAGGAGACTGTTGGCCGTTTGTAAAAACTACGCAAGTCAATACGGTCTTATATACAATTGTAAGAAAAATAACTTTTTGGTGTTTAAGGCCTTCGGTAAGATACATCCAGTGTGCATCTAGGACACTACCTTACTGAGAGCATTGACGATCAAATGGATATTGAAAGGGAGCGTAGGGCGCTGGCGGTCATAAATATTATGCTGGCACGCATGGTTTGCTCTCACCCTGTTTAATGAAACAGGGTTATTTTAATCTACGAACTGCTTTCATACTGCCAAACATTTTACACGAGCGACCTGTGCACCACATATACTAAGAGATCGCTCAGTGCCTGGCGAGTCCAATACAATGATGGCTTTAGGACGTTGTTGGGGCTACCGCGTTTCTGAAGTGCTTTGAATATGTTTGCGGAGGCAAGGGTTGATGACTGCCACGCCATCATTCGTAAAAGAATCAGTTCTTTTTAACCGGTAGTTGCGCGGTAGTTGTAACAGCATCTTGCAGGTTATTGCGGAGAAATTCGATTCTTTCAATTATGAAGGCTTTGATTGAATAACCTCTTAGTAGGATATTCGAACAAAGCCAAAATGAATCGTCCTACTGGTCATTTTAAATTTATAATTTGTAATGTATGTGTGTCCGTTGGATATTGTCGCCAGGAGCTGAGCGTGGCACTGCAGCAGGCGCGCGCGGCCGTGGCGGGCGGGGCGGCCGGTGAGGGCGGCACGGCCGCAGCCGCCGCCGCCGCGCTGCAGCTGCTGCCGGCACTGCGCCGCGCCAACCACTCCGCGGCACTGCAGCTGCTGCAGCGCGCCGACCTGCACGATCACCTGTGAGTACTGCGACCGCACCCCCGTAGTACCCGCGCACCCTGAGGTACGCTTGCACCGCCGCGCTGCAGCTGCTGCCGGCACTGCGCCGCGCCAACCAGTCCGCGGCGCTGCAGCTGCTGCAGCGCGCTGACCTGCACGATCACCTGTGAGTACTGCGACCGCACCCCCGTAGTACCCGCCCACCCTGAGGTACGCTTGCACCGCCGCGCTGCAGAAAATGTTTATTTATTACCCATAGGGCAGTCCAAAATAAGCACTTTCGGTTATACCGTGAAAACTACGAAGAAAGTTCTCGTTGAAGGAATGCAACCGTGATATATACAACTGACTTCAGACCCACTATTAAGCAGTGGCGTGCAGTGGTTCTACACAGAGGGTAGGCCACGCATACTGACACATTGAAAATTGAAAAAAAAAACATTGAAAATAATCCTGTAAAAACAAAAGTTAAATGCAAGAACTCACCACATTATTCAAGGTTCAAAACATTTCTAACAATAATAATAATAAAACTTTATTTGCCAAAATGTAGGTGTACAAAGTAGTATGATGTTATTATAAATGTGGCCAGTTTACATTCTACCATTACATGTGGTGTGCAAATATTTAATTTCAGAATACATTAAATTACTAAAAATGTCATAATGTTCCTTCAGTTATCACTATAATCGTTACAAACAGTCAGATTAAATAAATGAATTGCAAATATTTAAATTCACAATAGGTACATTATATAATTTAAAAATGTCATATCATTACATCAGTTACCATTAAGATCTTTATAAAGTGTCAGATTTTATATATTAATTGAAATGATAATGTCCATGAATATTGTTAAAATGTCAAAAATAAAAATAATAATAGTAAGTAAATGTCAAATTAAAAACAAATAAAATTTAAATAAACCATGTATAATAACATTACTTTCTTTCTTCGACATGTGACACAAATTCATTAACAGTGTAAAAACATTTTTCTTGAAGCCACTGAATCAGCTTTTTTTTAAACATAAGCAAAGGTAGTTCTTTAAAGGCGTTTGGTAAATTATTGTATATCTTAATAGCCATTATAAACGAATTTCTTTTATATATATCGAGCTTGCATTGTGGCAAGCATAGCCTATGTTTATCTCTAGAGGCAACATTAACGATGCACACAGAAGAAAGATTCGGCCTCCTCAAATATCATAACCAAGTGGTTGGGTGATAATTACAGAACACGTCACTTGCAAGATATCCGAAGTCATGAATTATCATATTTTTGGATTAATTCTCGTAATTCGGGCACACATCTACCTTTAGACACAACTTGAATCTTATCATTAAACGACCATTGCGACTAACCTAACCTAACCAACACATTATTTGCGCAAACTTCACAACAGATCACCATTCTTAGGTAAATAAAGAATAACACAACAAATAATATTTACACTACTTTACGTTTCAAAACCAATTACTTATAACTTAATAAGATATAAAAAAGCAAAACATTCAAGATCGGATATAAATTGCGTGTCACTGTCACATGAAACAAACACTACCAATTAACATTGTATCATTGTCATACCGTGTTCTTCCACAAAAGGGACTACCTAATTTTGCCGGATAATACAGTCCAGGGTTGGCAAAACTTATTTTACTAACTCCCCAAAAATCAAAGCAAAATTTCCCAAATATAACAATAATAATTGTACGAGCAAACCCGTACATTTTGTATTGTTTAGTTTTAATGCTGACGCTTGCACTCACGATGCGGTGCATCGCGTTCGATTTGTCAATTAATTACTTTAGTACCAATAAATCCGTGTAACAGTAAACATCGTTTTACTTAATCAAATTCCCTAGCCTGGGTCGCGGCGCGGTACTCATAATATTAACAAACAAGGTGTAAGGTAACCACCATACATCTTTATGGTCCTTCGAGCCGTTAAGCGGGATCATTAACGCGAGCAATCAAGTGGACCTTAAGTCAGTTCGTGTGAGTGGTTCCATATCAGCAGCAGCTGTGGAGTTGCAGTTCAGGGAGTAAACAGCAGCCTTGAGCGCAATCAACAACGCCCACAATAAGCAAAGTACGATCTTTTCCTTTTATTGCTTGACCTTACAATATGAGCCAAACAATGGAGGATCTTCTGGCCAACCAGAAACAAATCATGGTGGCCATGAACCAACTTTTATCAAACTTGAAGAAGGATGGTCAAGAACGCAAAACTCCTGACTACATCAAACGTAGATTGGAAACTTTATGGCCTAAAGCAACATATGAAAAACAAAAGCTTTCATGAGTATGTTGCAAAATATTCTAAAACTTTTAAAAGTGTGTGCAAAATTGCTAAAGCTCTTTATATTAGCAATAAAATAAAATCTTCTGATGATAAAATAAAAACTACCTGGCAAATAATAAATAATGAAACAGGTAGGAAAAAACCGCGTAATACTGAATTTAATTTAGAGACTGCACATGGGCCCATCACTTCAGATGTAGAGATAGCTCGATAATTTGAAAACTTTTTTGCTAATATTCCCCTTAAAACTACTGAAACTTTAAATTCCTCACCCGCGCTCTCTGCTGCCTTACTTAAAAAAAAATGTAAAGGCATGCCCTTTAGAGTTTAGGTTTCAGCATACAAACCCCCAAGCTATTATAAAAGTTTTTAAAGATCTTAAAATTAAATCAACAGAAGATCTCTGGGGAATGTCTGTAATAGTCTGTAGATCTATCATCGAAACCATTGCGCCCTATTTAGCTTTCATATTTAACACCAGTGTTGACCAAGGAGTCTTTCCAGATCTCATGAAACACAGTAAAGTAGTTCCTTTGTTCAAATCCGGTGATAGTAAAGAACCCAACAATTATAGGCCTGTGTCAGTTCTGCCAGTTCTCAGTAAGGTGTTTGAAAAGTTGATGCTCAATCAAATGTTACACCACTTTAATAAAAATTCCATCTTTTATGAACAACAGTACGGTTTCACCAAAGGGCGTTGTATGACTGACGCTGGTGTCACCCTAATAAAGAACATTTTTAACGCCTGGGAAGAAGCACAGGATGCCATTGATATCTTTTGCGACCTCTCTAAGGCGTTCGATTGCGTAAACCATGATACACTTCTGCTGAAACTAGAGCACTTGGACTTAGAAATACAGCTCTTGATTTACTAAGATCATACCTAAAAGATAGAAAGGTTAAAGTTCAAGTAAACGGCGTAAACTCATTGGGGTCTGAAATGGCAATGGGCGTTCCTCAAGGTTCGATATTGGGTCCATTCCTCTTTTTAGTTTACATTAATGATTTACCCCAATTACTTCAAAATCAACCGAAGATGGTGTTATTTGCAGATGACACATCATTGATCTTTAAAATAGACCGACGATCACAAAATCATGACGACGTGAATAACTCTATTCTTCAGGTCCATGATTGGTTTACGGTAAATAATTTGGTACTAAATGAAAAAAAAAAAACAAATGCATTAGATTTAAATTACCAAATGTTAGAAGTAGCGAATGTGATCTCATATTGAATGGAGAAAAACTGGAATTTATTAATCAAACGGTTTTCCTAGGAATCACTAGACGAGAAACTACAATGGGGACCACATATAACATCTCTTGCGGGGCGGCTAAGCTCGGCCGCTTATGCTGTTAGAAAGATAAGACAGTTGACAGATGTAGAAACCGCGCGTTTGGTCTATTTTAGCTACTTCCACAGCATTATGTCGTACGGCATTTTATTGTGGGGTCGGGCTGCTGACATTGATTCCATCTTTATTTTGCAAAAGCGAGCTGTCAGAGCCATTTATAATCTACGTCGCCGTGAATCTCTTAGGGAACAATTTAAAAAGATTAATATTATGACAGTACCTTGCCAATTATGAAAATTTATGAAAATATTATGTATTTAAGAAAAAATCGACATCTTTTTAATAAAATAAGTGATAGACATAATTTTAATACTAGAAATAAAGATAAAATAGATCAACCATTTTTCAGATTATCTAAAGTACATACATCTTTTATGGGGTACTGTGTCAAATGTTACAACAAAATACCTTGTGATATATTGCAATTAAATGAAAGAAAATTTAAAACTCATGTTAAAAGTACACTTTGTAAACAAGCATATTACAAATTAGAGGATTATATCCAAGATAAGAATGCTTGGAAACATACTGGTCCAGCTCTATAGGACAATCTAGAGTCTAGACAAAATCAAACTGGTTGCTATTTTAATTGTACATTTTTTTATTTGATACAAATAATAAATCAATGTTGAATTTTAATTCTGTGATTACTTTAACTCACACACTGACTTTATTTATTATTTTTAGGAAAAGTATACTTTTACAATGTTTGTATATATGTGAGCATCATGTACCTATCACATAATTCATTTATCACTCATTGCTTTATTTTTCATTCTTTGTTTACCTATTTTGGTATAGTAATTTTATTCTAGGTGCATCGTCTTCACATATAATTTTAAAATGTACATATACAAAATTTTGTAAAACATTTTAAAAGAGTAACGGTGGAGTTTCTTGCCCATTCTTCTCCATACGAAACTACCTTTTGGAAGGGGCAACTAGAATCAATTCTATTTTTTTTTTGTTAATTTTGACGTTCAAAAGTGCTTTTTATGTGCCTATTTGAAATAAATAATTTGACTTTGACTTTAATCACGATCAGTTAAACCCTTTTAGCAACAAATCGATTGAGTATTTTGCATTGAATTAAACCGTTTAAGACCGGACGAATTACTGAAGAAGCAGACTATCAACTTTATGCCATAACTGAGAAATGGGATTTTTAAGACACTTTGAAAACATTGGAAACGAGGTGGTCTGCCATTGACACGCTTCACTGGGAGTTGGATGGTGAACTCGACGGGCAAGATGATTCGTATGAGGACAAGTTTACCTCGTATGAACGTATTACAACAACATGAAGAAGTCTGAACAGCAAATTGTGGTCTGTATCACACCGAGAGTATTCTACACCAAAGATGGAAGTGCCTACGTTTAACGGCCATTATCAACACTGGATATCATATAAAGACTTGTTCACGGAGGCTATCCACAACAATCCGTCGCTCTCTCAAGCTCAAAAGATGCAGTTCCTTAAAGCTAAACTGGAAGGGGAAGCCGAGGGCTTAATACATCATCTTCAGATCAGCTCTGAAAACTATTCAACATGTTGGGAAATCCTTCATCATAGATATAACAACAAACTGCTTATATTCACCTCACATATGAATACTCTAACCAACCTTCCGGTCATGCAACAACCCTCAGTCTACTATGTAAAACGCATCCACGATACAACCATCGAATGTGTTAACGCTATTAAGAACATGGGAGCAGACGTAAGCACATGGGACTCCGTAATTTGCAACAACACCTTCTGTCAATTCATTTAATCAAGTAACAAGACCCAACGTGTTAGTAACAAAAACTTACAAACTATGTTAGTAAAACATTAACACAAACAAAATGTGACATCACTGCTGCAAGGTGCCAGGCCCAGCCCTACCCTGCAGCAGTGGTTCACAAACGCACAATCTAGCCTGCTTGCTACCATAGACAGGATGCTGTTGGTGCTGCCCCGCACCCTACTAACTAGGGATGCGCACCGCTTCCGCATCACAGTGTAGAAGCAGTCAATGCGAGCTTCAGTAAACATCCCTGACGCGCTGCAGTATCGGGGCAACCCCATCAGCACCCTGAATGCGTTATTGTATTGAACGCGAAGGGCGCTGTATGATTTCTGAGTATAATGAGCCCACAGACTCCAACGAGCAGACGTGCAGTAAGCACTAAATATAGTGTGCTTAACCTCTACCTTTTCGACGTTCCCTCTTCCATCTTCCTCCATAAAATATCGTAGGAAACCAAGTCAAAAGCCTTAGTTAGATCAAGGAAACAGGCGTAAACTGGAGTGCAGCGATCCTTATAGTATTTCACAGTGTGCTTAACACTCAATATAGTGCTGTCAGTGGATACTCCAGAACGGAAACCAAATTGGTTATCGTGAATACGTATATGACTGCTAAGTTGAGCGCTAAGCACACTGTCAAACACATTTGACATGATTGTGGCAAGAGATATTGGCCTGTAATTGTTCTTATCGCCCATGTCACCAGTCTTATTTTTGACAATAGGCACCACCGTTGTTTTGATCGTATCACTCGGCATATAAGCATGACCCAGACAAAAAGTAAAAAGCATAGCCAACACTCTTGGCAAATGCGGACCAGCATATCGAAGATGCTCAATGCTGAGACCATCATGACCCGGAGACTTCCCCCGACGCATTGTGTTAATTCTGTTAATATGAGAAAAATGAAAAATTATGAAGTTTTTAATTATTTTTATAGGGCTTTTGCTATTCCTTACAATTTATCATTTTTATGGAAGGTATAAATTCGACAATACCACCCTGTGTTTTAAATTGTCTCTAGTAGTCATTAATGAAACTATCGTGTCTGTGTGTAGTCTGATTCTCAAATTCCCCGCAATTCGGGGAATTGTCCAAAAATAGGGAACCCTGGTCTTCAATACTTTTCATTCATTAACTATTGGGGATCTAACGCATGCTAATATATTTATCTCGCTTGCGCACGCGCGTGTCTTCTATTGGTGCTTGCTTGCTCGCACAGTTGTTTACTGCTTAGAATCGGATGAGTTGTACGTTGTTGCTGTTTTAACATATTTTTACCCACTTCTCAAATATTTATTGCTATTATACGTATTCAATTATTATTTCGAAATGAATTGTGTGCTGACATTCCATTATAACGACGCTTATCCCATTTTAGTTGAATATATTGGTAATGGCAGATAATGGTGGACAGCGTCTTACTATTTACTACCAAAACGTACGCGGATTGCGAACAAAAACAGACTCGTTTTACCGTCAGGTCTCATTAAATTCTTATGATATTATTGTTTTAACGGAAACGTGGCTGATCGATGGTATGTTAAATTCCGAGTTGTTTGATGACCGATATTTAGTGTGGCGCCGCGACCGAAACTATTCTGTGACTGGACAAACCCGTGGTGGTGGTGTAATTATTGCGACGCGTAGGGAGTTATCTGTTACCCCGCAACCGCTCCTTCACTCCTCAGCGGAGGATCTCTGGATTACCTTAAGACTTAAAAAACTGAACTCACGAGATTATGTGAACTTATATATTTGCACAGTGTACTTATGTAAACAGAACAAAGGCTTTTCGTTTTCGAATCAACTCAATAATTTCCTAACAAAATTGAACCATACGACCTTCAGTAATACCTCCGAAGTGTTTTTAGTTTTAGGTGATTTTAATATGAGTGGAATCTCGTGGGCTCCATCTAATAATAACTCGTTAGTCCCAGTGAACCCCGCCACAAGTGATGAATGTATGCTAGCTGATGAGTTATCTATGCAGGACCTTGGACAATATAACGGCGTGCTCAATAGGTATGGGAAATTGTTGGATTTAGTCCTCTCAAATAAAGTATTGTGTGTTAGTGAGTGTGTTGACCCTCTAGTGACTATTGATCCTTATCATCCCGCTTTGTTAACTAATATCGATATCTTCGAATTACCTCCACTCGACCATGCACCGAGGTTACGGTATATTTATAGCAAAGGCGATTTTCATTCTGTAAATAATGAGATTTATGCCGTTAACTGGGAGCGCCAGTTCTCTTCTCGGTCTTTGGATGATTCAATTGCATACTTTATAGAAACTATAAAAGAAATTCAGAACAGGTATATACCGCAAAAGCTTGTGCGCAATAAATCATACCCAATTTGGTACAGTGCTTCGCTTATTAGAACCATTAGAGAAAAATATAAATATCTAAAGAAATTCAAAACTTATGGTAATAAATCCGATGAATTATCTTTTAAATACTTGCGTGACAGAGTTAAAACTATGGAAGCTTCGTGTTATAGCTCTTACCTCAATGAAACGGAAAAATCAATAAAAAATAACCCTAAACACTTTTGGACCTTTGTTCAAAATCGCTACAAAACGAATACTATTCCTAGTTCACTGAACTACAACGATGAATTATTGCTCACCGGTGATCGCATTTGTGGGGCCTTTTCCTCTTATTTTTTATCAACCTTTCTTGACTCCACCTCGACTAATTATCCCAATTCAGACTTTGTTCCCTCCTCTGACATTGTTAAACCCCCGTCTGATATTTGTCATATAGAAGTAAAAATCGACACTGTTACTGATTTACTCCGCAAGTTGGATCCGTCAAAAGGTGCTGGCCCTGATAATATATCATCCAAATTTCTCATTGAATGTGCTTCTTCCATTGCCTTACCTATCTCAATTTTGTTTTCCAAATCTTTAGCTCAAGGTGTTGTCCCCAGAGTGTGGAAATCCGCCTTTATTACACCCGTTCATAAAAAGGGATCTAAAACCGAAGTTACTAATTATAGGCCTATATCTAAATTGTGCATTATTGCTAAAATATTTGAGCGGATTATTTACAACCAGTTATATCCCGCCCTCTCTAACTCATTTAGCTCATTCCAGCATGGTTTTTTGAGAGGGCGATCTACCACTTCAAATCTCATTTTGTTTAATGATTTCATTACCGATGCTATGGATGAAGGTAAGCAGGTTGATGTCGTTTACACTGACTATAGTAAAGCATTTGATCGGATTGACCACGTCACCCTGATTAAGAAGCTAAACTATATGGGTATTCGTGGAGACCTCCTGAGGTGGTTTTCATCTTACATAGACAACAGGTCGCAAGCAGTAGTGCTCAATAATTATATGTCCAGCTGGGTATGTGTGCCCAGTGGAGTGCCTCAGGGCTCGTTGCTCGGTCCTTTATTATTTGTGATCTATGTGAACGACATCGACCTGTGCCTGAAATCATCCAAATTATTAGGTTTCGCCGATGATATGAAAATCTTTGCCAAGATCTCATCGCCTGAAGATGGGATAGCACTTCAGGCTGACTTGTACCGTCTTGAAGAGTATTGTCGGGTTAACAAACTCGACTTAAATCCATCAAAGTGCTCAGTAATTACTTACACTAGGAAACGGGCAGTCCTGACCACAACCTATACCTTGTCGGGCCAAACCTTGCCAAGGTGTGACAGTATTCGTGATCTGGGAGTTCACCATGACAATAAGCTAGTTTTCGAAACACATATCGACGCCATTGTAAAAAAAGCCTCTAAACTGCTTGGATTCATAATGCGCCTTTCTAAGTGCTTTAAAAATATCAAGACATTAAAAATTTTGTACTGCACTTTTGTAAGAAGTCAGCTGGAGTATGCATCTCAGATATGGAACCCCCGTTACAATAAGTACATCGACCGTATTGAAAACATACAAAAACGATTCATTAAATTTCTCTGTTATCATCAAAAGATTCCATACCATTCGATTGATTATCTCCGACTCTGTAAAAAATACCATCTATTACCACTCAAAGACCGACGTGAGATTGCCGACTGTCTGTTTCTGTTAAAAATATTTAGTGATAACATTGACAGCCCCGAGTTATTATCAAAATTTTATTTTAATGTACCGGGTAAATTATTTCGTTTCAATCCGCCCTTACGTGTACCTCATACTTATACGAACTATAGGCAGAACAGTTATATTGTGCGTGTGAGTAAGCAGTTCAATATGATATGTAAGCGGCATGATTTGGATCCTTTCACAACGAGTGTGACATCAGCGAGAAGGTGCTTAAGCCTCAAGTTTTTCAAATAGCCTACAGTTTGAGTTTATTACCCCATTTTCTTGATTCTTTTATTATAACTTGTTATTTTAATTTTACTGTAAACAAAGCGATTTTTGATAACCACTTTCTAAACCTCTGTATGTACAACTGTCGTTGTCTAATAGACATACCTATACTTTATTAACCTTAAATTAATCATTGTACTGACATGTGTTCACATAATTTCTAGCCTATTTCTATACGTGAGGACTTGTAATTGGCTTTCTGTTGTCTATGTTTGTTTATGTTAAGTTTTTATATAGCTGTAAGTCTTCCATAGTGTCATAAATAAATAAATAAATAAAAATTAAATCTTGACTTTACACACAACCAATGACTGCACGCGGTGGTCAGCTCCTGGCGCAGGAGTTACGCCCCTAATTTAAACCATATCACTATTGTGTGCCGTTCATACACACGGAAATATGCACCAGTGTGCATAAATGTATGAATGGGATTTAGGCCGGCCAAATGCCTGCCTAATAAATATTGTGTGCTCCGTCGAACTGTGAGTTACGTCACATGGCGGTTGCGATAAGTTGCTATAAGTGCTATAACAGGAGTTTAACTTCTTTTCTAATATTTTGTATTATTTGTATTACATAGTTAAAATAAATGCATTTGGCGTTGTTGGAAGGGTTGGCTAGGCCTAATTGCCTCTATGGACGGCACGCCCCTGCTATTAAGTAGCATGAAAGAAACAAATAAAAGAATAAACATGTATAAAAAAAATAATTTTCATTTTCTTTTAGTTGTAAGTATGAGGATCAAACTAAGATCATTTTGTCCTGAAACAATCAATGTGTTACTACCGGCTGACCCAAATACCGAATCCGATACTTCAGGCACAAAATATGCAAAATCTTGCATAGATCGATACTTTAAAAGTCAAAATACACTGTAAAATTATGTTGACTGCCTAAATCCTTTAATTCAACGAATGACATGCAGAACCACCTGTGAGTACTGCGATTAATTAGTATACTTATGCATATGCTATGGTGTCTGAGTGACTATTTGTAATCTCATAACAAACTGCCGCAGGTCGGGCCTGTGTCGCCTGCTGGGGCTGGCGGGCACGCGCGCCGCGCACGCCGCCGCCGACGACTTCCTGCAGCTGCACACGCACGACCCGCTCGCGCCCCTCGCGCAGGCCTACCTCGCCGGCTTCGCGCTCGCCGACCGGCCCGACGTGAGTAGCGCCCCGCGCGAGGCCGGCCCGTAGGCGAGCCGCGCTCACCCGCTCCCGTCCGCAGGAGGCCGCCGTGCTGGACGTGCTGCGCCTGGGCGAGGCGGCGCGCGCGCCCGCCGTGCGCGCCGCCGCGCTGCTGGCCGCCGCCGCCGCCGCGCGCACGTCGCCGGCGGCGCGCGGCGTGCGCGACGAGCTGGCGCGCGGCCTGGCGCGCTGCCGCGACGAGCCGTGCCGCGCGCTGCGCCTGCGCGCGCTCGGCAACCTGCGCCGCGCCGACACCGCCGACCTGCTGCTGGAGCACGCCGAGCGCGCCGGGCCGGCCGCCGCGCTGGCCGCGCTGGGCGCGCTGGACGCCGCGCCGCCCGCCGCGCTCACGTTCGCGCGCCTGGACCGCCTGCAGGCGCTGGCGCTGCGGGACGCGGCCGCGCTGGAGGTGCGCGCGACGGCGCTGGACCTGCTGGTGCGGCGCCGCGCGGAGCTGCCGACGCCGCTGGCGGAGGTGGCCTACGCGCTGCACGAGCGCGGCCCGCACGAGCTGCGCCGCGTGCTGTGGCAGCGCATGGCGGCGCTGGCGCCGGCGCACGCGGCGCTGCGGCGCCTGCCGCGCTCGCTGTCGGCGGCGCTGCGCGGCTGGGACGCGGCGGCGCCGGGCGGCTCGTCGTCGGCGCAGGCGCGCGCGCCGGGCTGGGCGGCGGGCGGCTGGCGCGCGGAGCTGGTGTCGCTGCAGGTGGCGCGCGCCGGCCTGCTGCGGCGCGGGGAGGTGCGCCTGCTGGCGCATGACGAACGAGGGGACACTTTCGACGCGCTCACCGTGAGTATCGCGCTCTACATTGTACGGTTGAATGTGAGAAATTTAAGAGAAGAAATAGATTTAGATATTCAATTATTGAGTCCGTCGCGTCTACTAGATAACACGCTAATAAAAAGGGAAAGACCATTTAACCATCGCCAATGATAATTATCATTTATAGGTAGAAGTGTGGACACGCGGTCTGGAGGCTTTCGGCGGAGGAAACGGCGACGCGAGCGCAGACCCCGCACAGCCCGAGCAGCCCGCCGAGGAGCCCGCCGGCGGGCTCGGGCTCAGCGTGGCCGGCGTGCGCCTGGAAGACATTCCGCTGTTCGACGGACAGGTGAGCGAGTGCAGTGCGCGTAGGGCCGCCCTCGCCGTGCGGCCTGCGCGACGCTGACCCCCTCGTGTTGCAGGCGGAGCTGCTGGGCCACGTGTGGGCGGGCACGGCCAGCTCGCCCACGCCCGTGCTGCGCGCGCTGCGGCGGCTCGTGGCGGCGCGCGCGGCCGTGCCGCTGCTGGCCGGCGTGCGCGTGCGGGCGCGCGTGCGGGCGGCGCTGGCGCTGGCGCTGGACGCGGAGGCGCAGGTGTCGCTGTGGTGGCGCAGCGCGCGCGCCGAGCTGCAGCTGCGCGCCGGGCTGGTGGCGCAGGCCGAGCTGCGCCTGCGGACGGCGTGGGTCGAGCTGAGCGCGGACGCCGACGTGCGCGCCGAGCCGCGCCTGCGCATCGCGTCCGACCTGGACTTCTACTCGGGCGTGGCGCTGTGCGTGCGCGTGAGCACGGAGGCGCACGAGCTGGCGCGCACGGTGACGCTGGCGGCGCGCGCGCGGCGCCTGCGCGTGCGGCGCGTGCGCGCGTGGCGCGTGCGCTCGCCGGGCCGCTCGCTGGCGCTGGGCCGGCCCAACGACGCCACGTGTCGCACGCTGCGCGCGGCCGATGCCGACGCCGCCGACGCCGACGCGGACGCACACTGACGCGCTCCGCTCTTCGCTCTCACCAAAGACTCGCGCGTTTTTGCGGCGAATTTCCTAAGATAGTTAAGGATATTAATGTTGTAATAAATGTATATTAATGATAATGTGTAGTTAATGATAACAATATTTGACTGCATTTAACTGAAGATCTGATAGATTAAAAAAAAACAATTTTATTTTATAAAAATAATCAAAAATTGTCCTGGCTCTTTTATTTATCTATTCCAAAAGTATCTAATGAAAGTGTAAACAAAACAAACCTTGTTCAGGTATAATTCTTACGCAGTCACTCACATAAGGGAAGTAACAGACTCATCTGTATTTAGGACGTTTCAACTGTATATCTCACCACTTTCGGTGGATTTACTTGTGACAAAAATGGCATTCACTTCGATACATAATGTTAGTCATCCCGGTATTAGGGCAACACGCAAGTTAATTGCAAAAAGGTGCTTTTGGCCAAGCCTCAATAAAGACGTAACCGATGGGCAAAGTGTTGCATTTCTTGCCAAAAATGCAAAATCAATAGGCATACCTACTGTTTCAGACTTACAGCAATATTCAGAAAGTAAACGTTTTGAACATGTAAATATCGACATAGTCGGACCTCTAAAATTATCACATGATGGAAATAGGTAGGTACTGAATAACTATAATTGACCGGTGTACACGCTGGCCTGAGGCGTAACCAGTCAAAGAAATCACAGCAGAAGTAGTAGCTAAGGTACTCTACGACACATGTATTAGCACATTTGGCTGTCCCGAAAGACTTACAAGCGATCAAGGTCGTCAATTCGAGAGTGAAAGAAAGAAAGAAAATATTTTATTTGGAACACGCACAAGAAATACAAAAGTAAAAAAAAGGATCAAATCGAGGAACGACAACATCAGCTCTTTAATTTAAAAATAATCCTACCTACTTGTTTTTAAGTGCTAATAAGTAGTGTAATAGTGATAGAGTACGCTAATAACCAAGTGGCAGTGTTATCAAACAACTCTGCAAATTAATAAAAACTTATAAGTAAAAACAACAACGTTGTGATCTTGTTGTAAACAAGTTAAATAACGACTAAAACATTGCGTTTCCTTGAAAAAAACTCGGACTTGAGGTAAAGTGAGTATAATTATATAATTGTGCCCTCATTTTATCTTAAAAAAGAAGTCTTAAAACATTTAAAGAAGATTACGATTCTTTTCAATACAACAAGAAAAATAACCGTCGAACTAAATTCAAAAAGATAGAATTTACAACCAGAACATCTATTTCGTTAAGGTGGAACATACAAGTTGTACGGTCTGTTCCCTGCCATTTTCCGAGCCATCTAGCGAGATGGCGCTGAAGTCAACATTTAGTTTATTTTGTTTTATGTGTAATTGGCACATTAGTAAGTCGTAGGAGTAGTAAACGCGACAGTCGGACATTACACTTTATTGAATCTGATATAACCTTGCCTCAAAATCCACCCAATTCGACAAAAAGCCCTAAAATAAAATCTGCCATTGAATACAAGTTGTTTACATACACAGACGTAAGCCGTACGTTTACAAAAATAGACACTAGGTAGCGTGCATTTAAATGCTACATTTATAACGATTGATAGGAAAAAAATTAAATGCGTTCTTTGCGAAGCATATATGGTGTGAATACTGTGCGTAGTCGTAGTACTCGCAACTGGCGTGTGTGTGTGACCAGATGTATGAACGTGTGCGAGGCAAAAGGAGTACCTATGTAAGGATCGCAGCAGATAGCGTTCTGTAGTTTCTGCCTACCCCCATGGCAAGAAAGCGTGAGTATAATGATAGGATAATAAAAGTAATATTTATATAAAGTCATGTAATTTAATCAAACTAAGCTGAGAATCAGCACTTTTCAAAAGTCAAAATTACAATAAGACAGTCCCCCAAAATGTCCGCCTTTCACCACTACCTAATGCTTTAGCTGGGAAGAAGAAGTGGCACAACAAACTCCCCAGCAGCACAGCTGTCTGCTCAGTTAGAAAAACTTGATTTTGTACAGTTTATGAAGATAGTTTTATTTTATTACCTTACACTAATTAATTAGCAAAACTAAAGTATTTGAAGTGACACAAATAATGAAATGTATAGGTAGCATAACCAATTATTACAATGATTACAGACATAAAATACGTATGAAACTATAATTCATAAACTTGAGATAACAACAAATATAATTACTTATACAATTTAGATTGCGATTTTAGCCAGGACGGTGAAAAAAAAACTTGTTTCAAAGCACTTATAACAAAGTTTTTAGAAAAATAAAAATCTAAAGAGCGGCTTAAGAGTTCAGCAGGTGGTTATACTAACCTAATAAAGTTTTAAGTCTCCTTTTGATTTTATAGTAAATACAAATAAAAAGTAATATACACTGAAAATGTCGATTCTAAAGAAACTACTACAAAAATACAATTATAACAAAAAATCATTCGACTTGTTGCTTTCACCATCTGCCGTGAGTCTAACGTTATTTGTTACTTGTTGACGAATATTATTTCCTGTTCATTTCAAAATGTAATTTACCATCAATCTCCAAAGCTGCTCTAAAATCTAGTTGATCGAAGTTCCAACTGATGTTGATACTTCAACTGAATGAAACAAAATTAAATCTAATATAAAACGCACACTAAGCAGCCAAGCATATTATAAATTGGGGGATTACATTGCTGATAAAAATGCTTGGCTCAATGCTGGTCTTGCTCCACAAGGGCGCAAAAACTAATTGATCAGGTATTGAAAATAGTGTTGGAGCTGCTGAAGATTTTAAAAACTCTCTTTGCATTGTATAAATTCAATCTCTTAGTATTGTATAGCTGCACATTGTTATGTGAGTACTATGTACTATAAAGCTGCCATTTACTGGATACGTCTTTCATTGACTTGAGTGTGTCCTGGCGGCTAGGATTATGTCGTGCTCACTCTAATGTCTCGATGATGGTGGCGCGTGTGTTGGATCATTTAGCTCCCTTCAAAATGGTTGAGCTGAATGGTGCTGATCCACGCGTCATGTTCGTGAACGGGCGCCGTCAGTAGAGACTGGTCATCTCTTAGCCACGGCTTATTTTAATTTTAATTTTTTAATTCCTTTTTTTTGTTGTAATTTTTTTATTACGGACGCTTTTGCATCGTTCTCACATGTATAATTTCAAAATGAATGATGTAAGTAAACAATATTTTGTAACCATAATACGTTGATTTAAAAGAGTGTCCGTGGAGTTTCTTGCTCGTTCTTCTCCATAGGTACCTACTACGCTTTGGAATCGACAACTAGCTTCATCTTTCTGACTGACTGACCGAACCCTTGACAATTCAAAAGTGCCTGTAATTGGTTTATTTGAAATAAATGCTTTGAGTTTGAGTTTGATGTTGAAGGACGATTTTACACTAGAATAACATAATATAGTGTGGCGCCGCGACCGAAACTATTCTGTGACTAGACAAACCAATGAAAATGCAAAGCATACAAAATGCAAAGCATACAAAATAAAAATAACACGCGAGAAATTCCGCGTGCCAATACTATTGCAACAGCGAGCTTCAAAATTGTATTTTATTACATGTCGATCGTACAAACTAAGTTTGGCAACGTTTCCTAGTATTTCTTTCAATGTAGGTCAAGGTTGCGAACACATGTTGGGACGAACGGCAACGTCGCTTAGATCCTATTTACGAACAATGATATTTATGTTGCCACACAACAATATTATGTAATAATAAAATTGTTTACATTGATGAGGTCGTCAGTTATAGGTTATTATAATGTTTTTTTTGGTGAACCTATTCATGAAAGTTAGGAAAGGAAATAAATCAGTTATTGTACGTTTATATTGATTTTAACAGAATTATAATAACGCCTGCACGCCATCTAGCGTTATATTTTTTCTAAACTATCGCAATCAATCATGGCGCAGATGGTACTCTTATTTGCTTGTCAAAACGCACGCACACTAACAAACAAGTGTCAAATTTTGGCTGGATTTCACGATCGTTTTTCTCAGTAAATAATGTAAGTTATTTCCTAAAAAGGTCAAACGCGACCACATTTCATTGTAGAAAAGTGATAAAATGATTCGTTTTAAACAAAAAATGTCCACGTTTAGCGTAAAGCCTGACGGATAAATGTATGGACAGCCCATCGGAACATCCCCCTTAAATCTACAATATCTGTTCAAACTAACAAGAAGGCTTAAAAACGACACAAATATTCGGGGCAGCACAAATCTTTAAAACGTGTTCGAGGTGGATTAAGACAAGTTCACGATGATGAGAGGTAAGTAAACATGTATAATACAAGGTGTTGTTTTGGACCTGCAAAACATTTTAGGAGGTAATTATGTTAGTGATTCTCGACCCGAATCAACAATAAAATGGGCAGGTATTTTTTTTTCATTTTATTCTTATTTACGGAAATCGGTAAGTGTGAACTCCCCTTTTTAAAACGCGTCCAGTCTGTACGTGTCCTTAAACTGCGCTTTCACACTCACACAAACAAACGCAACCGACATTTCTTTCATAGATCCAAAGCACCAACCACCGCACGCTCCCACTACCACTAGCCACGCCCCCGCGGCCATCGCAAGCACATAAATCGGGTCAATTTATTAGTGTGATTGATGGCGCCGGCGCGTGCATACGCTTGCAAATTCCGCCCCTCAAGTGCGCCTTCGATTAACGGTCGCGATAGGTACCTGCTACCTAGTTGTAAAGATGACGGACCAATACTCCAATGTAGTTGAAGCGGAGATGGTACGCTTGTATGCCATCAGCGGAGACAATGTATCTCGAGCCATCGAAATGTTCGCGGAGTTATTCCCCAATCGGCATCGTCCCTCACACAGGGTACCTAATGCTGGCTGCTACGCAGAGACTCGATCATCGGCAGTTCGACGTTCTCCAGCATGCTGAAGGTCGCGTCAACGAAGGCCTGCCTGTCGCCTTGCAGGAAGATATTCTGGAATTCTTCTGGCGAAAGCCACGGGCAAGCGGGAGGCTAGTCGACGGTTTGGAGTGCACCACTTTACAGTGTGGCGGCTACTGCACAAAGAAATGCAGCATCCTTTTCATTACGCAAGGTACAGGATCTCCACCAACTTGATAATGCCGCGCGAGTTACATTTTGTCAGTGGTAGCCGGAACACCAAGACGCCAACATCCTGTGGACGGACGAGTGTTTATTTACTCGACACAATTGGCGTCTACAATGTTCATAACGAACAAAAAGTGATCAGTGCTTTCGAGACAATAAAAACGAATGTGTTTGTGTTACGTAAGGTGAAAGAAAATCAGCAACGTCGTGCTAGACTGTGCTTGGAGTGTGACGGTGGAAACTTTGAACAATACCTCCAGGTAACATAAGTAGGCAATTTATTTATTTGCACATAGACAATAATTTGTAAATACGATGTTAGCTAAATCAACTTGATAAGTGTAAATAAGTTGATTTAAAATTTTTAACTACGCCAAAAATATCAGACAAAATAAATCACTTAAAATCCATAACACATGGGTACCTACCAACTTAACTAGCACAAATTATCTTGAGGTATTTTTGTCGGTCCTCACCCCGTTAAAAAGCAGAAAGGAAAATCTCAAATCAACCAATTTAATCTACAAATAAAAACGAAAGCCGTCCTTGGGGCTGAATTTACCTACAGAACGCGCCGACTGTGCCCAGTACCTACATAGCCTTATTATTATTAGATGCCTACCTAAAGCCCGCGCACGCGCTCGCGATCATAAAGGCTTCTACATACTGGCGCGACTTGTCGCGCGACGCGTCGCGTGGCGATTCTGGCGCGACATCGCCACGCCATACCTTTCACACTAGCGCGACAGGCAGCTGGCGTCGCGGCGTTGTCGCGTCGCGGCCGCTACAGTCGCGTAGCGGGCGCGACGCGACAACGCCGCGACAAGACAAGATAGTATAAATAGCGGTCCAATCCAAACTGGCCTCAGTAGCAGGCGTTCTTCGTCAGTGGATGAAGGCAGGTCTGTGCGTGTTTGCCGAGTGAGGTTAGGTTCGATTTCCCGGTCGGTCGACATAACCCAACCTAACTTATGTACCTAGACTTGACCACACGAGCGCGAACGGCGAAACTGACGAATTCGGACGCGCTAAGTGACTTAGGTAGATGTAATGGTGGTGTGTGTGTAATTAAGTTTTAATTTAAGCGACTTTGTTCTATACTATGCATAATGAATGAAATAGATTAATTTACCTACCTATGTGTGTGTTCAAGTGTTGTGTGCCTATCTTATTATTTTTGTGATCTAATATTGGAAATATATTTTTATGTTAAACATTACATCCGTTAGTTTTATTCATTCTAATATATATTTACTACTTTTTGTATTAGATTCCAGTGGGTCTCATTGACTATTGCGTTTTCAAATTTGACATAAGCAAGTTTTACCAATTAAACTATTTCAGTGTATGCTGAGAAGCATTCTAAACCCTCTTGCAAAAGTTGAGTTTACTCGGTTTTATTCCAAAGTAAATTAAATCATAAGCAAAATTGTAAGTCTTCGCAATGTGAGTCTTATCCCATTGTGATAAGGTATAAATTAGGATGTATGACGAAATTAACTAATAAATGAATAATTTCTCAATTTCAATATATAAGTCCTCGCAAAAGTTAATTATCCTAAATTATACCTTATAAAAATAACATAGAGTTACATTGCAATGACTTACTCATGGTTTTTGGCGGCGCGCGGCATATTCAAAGGAGCAGGTACCTTTTTGAATCTGGCGCAAGCCAGCTGCTCTACTGCGCCGCGCGTCGCACTTGCCACGGCTATAGTACTTACCTAGTATTATTCGCGGATTTTGACTCAAAACACGAATGTCTTATAATTTTATTTCATTTTTAACCGACTTCAAAAAAGGAGGAGGTTTCTCAATTCGACCGTATATATATATTTTTATGTGTGTTTGTACGGATAGCCTATACAATGCGAGATCAGCTTATACTGGAAGGTTATAGCATGATGTGTAGCCAGCCGTGCGCACTATTTTACCTACTGCTAAAAAATAGTAGTCAAGTGCGAGCCAACTTTGCGCTGAGGGTTCCGCCCATTGGTTTAGTAGTAAGTTTGTGTTTTATAGTTTTCGCCGTGTATGTAGGTATGTAATGTGACAGTCGTTTGCGTATGTAATTATGTTTTAGTAGGACTATGCAAGTACCTACATATACATAAATACCTATAATTATGTTAGAAATTTTGCAAACCGATTCTAAACCACTGCATAAATTCAACTGCTACAAAAAACTAGTCAAGTGCGAGTCACCATTGCGCTGAGGGTTCTGTAGGTACTTTGGCTTGTTAGTAAGTTTACACTGCCATTTTACAATCGTGTAATATAGTTTTCGCCTTGTATTACTACTTTCTTACTTATTATGCAACTACATACCTTTATAAAAATGAATCGCCGAAAGGTATGCACACGCATAACTTCCGAAGGACTGAACCAAATTGGATAGTTATTTTTTTGTCGTGTTAGTGATTCTCAGGACAAGGTTTGTATAAATATAAGATAGGTAGGGTAGGTAGGCAGATAGGTACGTACGTACATAGGTAGGTAGGTAGGTACGTAGGTAGATAGGTAGGATAGCAGGTTCACTGTCCACAGACCACATACGGTATGTAGAGAGACTTCCATATCAGTCCACAGACCGTATGTGGTATGTTCGCCCGTACAATTTCTAAGCCATCTGATACTGTGGACGTAAGGAGAAAGTCTCATATTTAATGCGGACTTGGCAGGACACATCATAAGGATTATAAAAAGTGCTGGGACATAGGGAAAAAGTCGATATTTTTTTTCTAAAGTAAAAAGTGTCAGCATAATTTTTTTTTTCGAGGTTTTATTGTTTCGTTACATATAAATAAGCTAATCAATGGGTAAGTAGATAACAAAATACGGGAAATGAATAGAAAATTTATTATATAGGACAAAAATTATACATGGACTTGAGACTCACGAGGTGATTTTTCCCGTCCTGGAAGCGCTACGAGTCCACAGACTATATGTGGTCTGTGTTAAAAAAACTATTTCAGTAGAGTATAAAAATTTTGTAACACATATATGCATACATTTTAATCACAAATAAACTGACTTTAAATAAAAACATAACTGGACTTATGGACTATTCCCTCTCTGGAGCCTGGACAGTGAACCTGATAGGGTAGGGTAGGTAGATAGGTAGCTAGGGTAGGGTAGGTAGGTAGGTAGGTATGTATGGTATATACCATAAGTTTTTGGAAAGTAATTAAACATCGTCAAAATTATACAACATTTATTTTAATTCACCTAAATCTCTAATTAGCATATTATTTCGAACATGTCTGGGATCGCATAGCTCAGGCAACATGCATGTTATATAAAAATGTTCTAATTTTGGTTCCATTTCTTCCCAATAATGGTCATGTCTCTCTATAATTTCAACTTTGATGTCTTTGTCGCATCCAGACCATACTCCGAAAATACATTTTTGCCTACCGGTGATATGTAATTGTCCCTGCACCTGTATAAACTAAGGATATTTTTTATTTATGACAAGTCCGTTTTTAGTTTTCTTCCAAAACTTCACTTTTTTCTTATCTATAGCTTCGTCCAAAGAGGTTTTAAATGTTGTAATTGGACACTTGATTTCAATCATTGTGTCTTCTCCCACTATTCCGTCTGGAGTTGCACCTAGAAAAGGCAAATTCTTATCTATGAAAAGACCACAAGGCCTTTTCTCCTGTTTTTTCTGATACAAAGTGAACATTGCTCAATTTATATCCGAATGCCTTATTATGATTGCATATTTCTTGAAATCTTCTATAAAATATTCAGTGTCAATTATTCTTCGTCCTTCTATACAAAAACAGCTTTTCCCTTCTACAGGATTATTAAAACTCACTTCGTACCTGAAATGACCAGAATAAAAATATTTGATGAATTCTTGTAAAACTGCATACATACTTCATACAACCTTCTTATATAGAAATCTAGCAATTACCAATTACTATCATCATCTGATGTTTCGTACTGCGGAGGGTTGTGTGAATATCTGAAAAAAGGTAGTTTTGGTATATGAAGTAAGAAATTATAATCCTAACTTCCTAACTAATATTATAAATGCGAAAGTGAGTTTCTTTGTTTGTTACGCTTTCACGCTAAAACGGCTGAACGGATTTGGATGAAATTTGCACAGGGGTAGACCTTGACCTGGAAAAGGACTACTGCGCCGCGCGTCGCACTTGCCACGGCTATAGTACTTACCTAGTATTATTCGCGGATTTGGACTCAAAACACGAATGTCTTTTTTATTTATTATTTAATTTTATTTCATTTTTAACCGACTTCAAAAAAGGAGGAAGTTTCTCAATTCGACCGTATATATATATTTTTATGTGTTTTTGTACGGATAGCCTATACAATGCGAGATCAGCTTATACTGGAAAGTTATAGCTTGATGTACACATCAGCTACAGCCAGCCGTGCGCACTATTTTACCTACTGCTACAAAATAGTAGTCAAGTGCGAGCCAACTTTGCGCTGAGGGTTCCGCCCATTGGTTTAGTAGTAAGTTTGTGTTTTATAGTTTTCGCCGTCGTATGAAGGTATGTAATGTGACAGTCGTTTGCGTATGTAATTATGTTTTAGTAGGACTATGCAAGTACCTACATATACATAAATACCTATAATTTTGTTAGAAATTTTGCAAACCGATTCTAAACCACTGCATAAATTCTACTGCTACAAAAAACTAGTCAAGTGCGAGTCACCATTGCGCTGAGGGTTCTGTAGGTACTTTGGCTTGGTAGTATGTTTACACTTTGCCATTTTACAATCGTATAATATAGTTTTCGCCTTGTATTACTACTTTCTTACTTATTATGCAACTACATACCTATATAAAAATGAATCGCCGAAAGGTATGCACACGCATAACTTCCGAAGGACTGAACCAAATTGGATAGTTATTTTTTTGTCGTGTTTGTGATTCTCAGGACAAGGTTTGTATAAATATAAGATAGGTAGGGTAGGTAGGCAGGTAGGTACATACATAGGTAGGTAGGTACGTAGGTAGATAAGTAGGATAGGGTAGGTAGGTAGCTAGGGTAGGGTAGGGTAGGTAGGTAGGTAAGTATGGTATATACCATAAGTTTATGGAAAGTAATTAAACATCGTCAAAATTATACAACATTTATTTTAATTCACTTAAATCTCTAATTAGCATATTATTTCGAACATGTGGATCGCATAGCTCAGGCAACATGCATGTTATATAAAAATATTCTAATTTTGGTTCCATTTCTTCCCAATAATGGTCATGTCTCTCTATAATTTCAACTTTGATGTCTTTGTCGCATCCAGACCATACTCCGAAAATACATTTTTCCTACCGGTGATATGTAATTGTCCCTGAACCTGTATATACTAAGGATGTTTTTTATTTATGACAAGTCCGTTTTTAGTTTTCTTCCAAAACTTCACTTTTTTCTTATCTATAGCTTCGTCCAAAGAGGTTTTAAATGCTGTAAATGGACACTTGATTTCAATGATTGTGTCTTCTCCCACTATTCCGTCTAGAGTTGCACCTAGAAAAGGCAACTTCTTATCTATGAAAAGACCACAAGGCCTTTTCTCCTGTTTTTTCTGTTACAAAGTGAACATTGCTCAATGTATATCCGAATGCCTTATTATGATTGCATATTTCTTTAAGTCTTCTATAAAAATATTCAGTGTCAATTATTCTTCGTACATCTGTACAAAAACAGCTTTTCCCTTCTACAGGATTATTAAAACTCACTTCGTATCTGAAATGACCAGAATAAAAATATTTGATGAATTCTTGTAACACTGCATACTTCATACAACCTTCTTATATAGAAATCTAGCAATTACCAATTACTATCATCATCTGATGTTTCGTACTGCGGAGGGTTGTGTGAATATCTGAAAAAAAGGTAGTTTTGGTATATGAAGTAAGAAATTATAATCCTAACTTCCTAACTAATATTATAAATGCGAAAGTGAGTTTGTTTGTTTGTTACGCTTTCACGCTAAAACGGCTGAACAGATTTGGATGAAATTTGCACAGGGGTAGACCTTGACCTGGAAAAGGATATAGGCTACTTTTCATCCTGGATCGCAGACGAAGTCGCTGGCAACAGTAGTAGTAAACTAATTACTAATAAAATCAATAGTATTATTAATAAAAACAAGCATAACTTTGACAACATTAATAAATAATACGGAACCCTAAAAAGTCTAACATTATGAAAAGTTTTATCGTGAACTCGCCAATTTCGTGATAGTACCGTTACGCATTAGTATAAAGCGGTAGTGGCATGGGGGAACAGCTAATTTCGTGATGATCAAACACGTATGATACTTACAAATGTTGTATTTTAATTATGAAGATTTAATTTGTCCGAATTTATTTCTACATCTTTTGAATGTATTTGGGTATTGTAACAATCACACGTGGCAAGTTAATAATACCTACCTAGACCTTACATATTTTTATTTATCATTTGGATATGGAACCCTAAAAATATATAAAAAAGACGAAATCGTCCATAAACGCAGACTTGCCGCATGAATAACAATAAATAACTTACCTACGTTTATTATGGAAATACAAATTTGGTGCAGGTACGCGTGGCTACATATCAAGCTATGTGAGATCAGCTTATACTGAAAAATATAGCTTGATAATTATGTAGCCGTGTGTAAATAACAGATCAGTTACATGTTTAGGTAGGTAGAAGATACTCACGAATTTACCGGAATATTCTCTTTATCACCATCGTCTTCTGGGGGGTAATCATCACCTCTTATAGCAGTATTATTATAATATAATGTTACTTCACAGTGTGAAAGTGATGGAGCTATACAGGACTTATAGCTCCATCCTTTTCTCACGCTGAAGTAATATTGAAATAATACTGCTTTATGAGGTGATGGTTACCCCCCAGTACTGTGTAATCGACGTCTTCTGGAAGACACATTATAATGATTTAGCTAAACTAGGTACCAAGGTACGTCAGTGGGTTCATAACTTTTATGTCACCTACATAAAAGTTATGAGCCTATATAAGTAGCACTACAGTCGGATAAGTAAATTACAGTTTTGTATCTTGTAGTTATATGTACAGGTAGGTACTTACCGAACATACCTAACTACTTATATTTTTTTATTACTTACTTTCTAAACGCTTGGCTGCTACACTACGATTCACGGGTTCGATTCCCGCACGGAACAAATATTTTTATGACCTACAGATAGTTGTGCTGGGTCTGGCCGTTTGTGAATGTGAAGATGTGTGTTTGTAATCGCATCGTCTCCGATTCAGGAGTGGGTAAACATTATTTAAAAAAAAAACAATTACGTACTACATAGATAAGTACCTATTTTTTGTATATTGTAAAAACAAACCTTTAGGTAACTTTTTATCTTTTATAAAAGTTGCCTGGATTTCTCTTGAATCGTGGACGGTGCGTTTACAAACACAAATCTTCATAATATGAAGAGTTGTGTTTGTAAACGCACCGCAAGATTTGTTGGGTTATGTCGACCGACCGGGAAATCGAACCTAACCTCACTCGGCAAACACGCACAGACCTGCCTTCATCCACTGACGAAGAACGCCTACTACTGAGGCCAGCTTTTTTTTTTTTTTTTTTTTTTTGGGTGTGGTATCTCGTAGTTGACCTTGAGAGGTCGTGACTACTTAACCGGACTTTCCTGTGGCTGCCTTAAGCGAACTCAAAGCCTCCAGCCAGGGGCGAATTTCTTATATTACTAAGCGACTGCACGCTAAGGGCACCCCCTGTGGGGTACGGACCTCGGCTTAGGGCGTCGCTGGGGGGAGGACAGCAAGATGGGACAGGCTGGATCTGGTTAATATTATTATTATTAATCGGGGAATTTAAAGCTACAGGCTCAGCTGCGGCGCGGGCTGGCACTTCTTCGAGCAAGGGTCGGGGGGGACAATTACGTCGGGGTTTACGCGAGGGACCTCGGCGGCGAGGTCGGAACGTAGGTCGTCGGTGTGGGAGGCCAGCTTGGATTGCACCGGTATTTATACTATCTTGTCTTGTCGCGTCGCGCCCGCTACGCGACTGTAGCGGCCGCGACGCGACAACGCCGCGACAAACGCGTAGCTAGCGCGACGCCATATAATAGGCATAAAGGCTTCTACACACTGGCGCGACTTGTCGCGCGACGCGATTCTGCGACATTATATCCGTAGAACAATCTCTATGAAAACGCGCGCGCCACTACACACAGGGGCGACCTGTCGCGCCGCGACACAGAAATTATGCCTATTTTATGGCGTCGCGCTAGCTACGCGTCTGTCGCGGCGTTGTCGCGTCGCGGCCGCTACAGTCGCGTAGCGGGCGCGACGCGACAACGCCGCGACAAGACAAGATAGTATAAATACCGGTGCAATCCAAGCTGGCCTCAGTAGTAGGCGTTCTTCGTCAGTGGATGAAGGCAGGTCTGTGCATGTTTGCCGAGTGAGGTTAGGTTCGATTTCCCGGTCGGTCGACATAACCCAACAAATCTTGCGGTGCGTTTACAAACACAAATCTTCATTTAGAAGATTTGCGTTTGAGATTTGCGTTTACAAACACAAATCTTCATTTAGAAGATTTGCGTTTGTAAACGCACCGTCCACGATTCAAGAGAAATCCAGGTAACTTTTATAAAAGATAAAAGTTACCTAAAGGTTTGTTTTTACAATATACAAAAAATAGGTACTTATCTATGTAGTACGTAATTGTTTTTTTTTTTAATAATGTTTACCCACTCCTGAATCGGAGACGATGCGATTACAAACACACATCTTCACATTCACAAACGGCCAGACCCAGCACAACTATCTGTAGGTCATAAAAATATTTGTTCCGTGCGGGAATCGAACCCGTGAATCGTAGTGTAGCAGCCAAGCGTTTAGAAAGTAAGTAATAAAAAAATATAAGTATGTTCGGTAAGTACCTACCTGTACATATAACTACAAGATACAAAACTGTAATTTACTTATCCGACTGTAGTGCTACCTACATAGGCTCATAATTTTTAATGTAGGTGACATAAAAGTTATGAACCTACTGACGTACCTTGGTACCTAGTTTAGCTAAATCATTATAATGTGTCTTCCAGAAGACGTCGATTACACAGTACTGGGGGGTAACCATCACCTCATAAAGCAGTATTATTTCAATATTACTTCAGCGTGAGAAAAGGATGGAGCTATAAGTCCTGTATAGCTCCATCACTTTCCCACTGTGAAGTAACATTATATTATAATAATACTGCTATAAGAGGTGATGATTACCCCCCAGAAGACGATGGTGATAAAGAGAATATTCCGGTAAATTCGTGAGTATCTTCTACCTACCTAAACATGTAATCTCATCTGTTATTTACACACGGCTACATAACTAACAAGCTATATTTTTCAGTATAAGCTGATCTCACATAGCTTGATATGTAGCCACGCGTACCTGCACCAAATTTGTATTTCCATAATAAACAAAGGTAAGTTATTTATTGTTATTCATGCGGCAAGTCTGCGTTTATGGACGATTTCGTCTTTTTTATATATTTTTAGGGTTCCATATCCAAATGATAAATAAAAATATGTAAGGTCTAGGTAGGTATTATTAACTTGCCACGTGTGATTGTTACAGGACCCAAATACATTCAAAAGATGTAGAAATAAATTCGGACAAATTAAATCTTCATAATTATAATACAACATTTGTAAGTATCATACGTGTTTGATCATCACGAAATTAGCTGTTCCCCCATGGCACTACCGCTTTATACTAATGCGTAACGGTACTATCACGAAATTGGCGAGTTCACGATAAAACTTCATAATGTTAGACTTTTTAGGGTTCCGTATTATTTATTCATGTTGTCAAAGTTATGCTTGTTTTTACTAATAATACTATTGATTTTATTAGTAATTAGTTTACTATTACTGTTGCCAGCGACTTCGTCTGCGATCCAGGATGAAAAGTAGCCTATGTCCTTTTCCAGGTCAAGGTCTACCCCTGTGCAAATTTCATCCAAATCCGTTCAGCCGTTTTAGCGTGAAAGCGTAACAAACAAAGAAACTCACTTTCGCATTTATAATATTAGTTAGGAAGTTAGGATTATAATTTCTTACTTCATATACCAAAACTACCTTTTTTTCAGATATTCACACAACCCTCCGCAGTACGAAACATCAGATGATGATAGTAATTGGTAATTGCTAGATTTCTATATAAGAAGGTTGTATGAAGTATGTATGCAGTTTTACAAGAATTCATCAAATATTTTTATTCTGGTCATTTCAGGTACGAAGTGAGTTTTAATAATCCTGTAGAAGGGAAAAGCTGTTTTTGTATAGAAGGACGAAGAATAATTGACACTGAATATTTTATAGAAGATTTCAAGAAATATGCAATCATAATAAGGCATTCGGATATAAATTGAGCAATGTTCACTTTGTATCAGAAAAAACAGGAGAAAAGGCCTTGTGGTCTTTTCATAGATAAGAAGTTGCCTTTTCTAGGTGCAACTCCAGACGGAATAGTGGGAGAAGACACAATGATTGAAATCAAGTGTCCAATTACAGCATTTAAAACCTCTTTGGACGAAGCTATAGATAAGAAAAAAGTGAAGTTTTGGAAGAAAACTAAAAACGGACTTGTCATAAATAAAAAATATCCTTAGTTTATACAGGTGCAGGGACAATTACATATCACCGGTAGGCAAAAATGTATTTTCGGAGTATGGTCTGGATGCGACAAAGACATCAAAGTTGAAATTATAGAGAGACATGACCATTATTGGGAAGAAATGGAACCAACATTAGAACATTTTTATATAACATGCATGTTGCCTGAGCTATGCGATCCCAGACATGTTCGAAATAATATGCTAATTAGAGATTTAGGTGAATTAAAATAAATGTTGTATAATTTTGACGATGTTTAATTACTTTCCAAAAACTTATGGTATATACCATACATACCTACCTACCTACCTACCCTACCCTAGCTACCTATCTACCTACCCTACCCTATCCTACCTATCTACCTACGTACCTACCTACCTACCTATGTACGTACCTATCTGCCTACCTACCCTACCTATCTTATATTTATACAAACCTTGTCCTGAGAATCACTAACACGACAAAAAAATAACTATCCAATTTGGTTCAGTCCTTCGGAAGTTATGCGTGTGCATACCTTTCGGCGATTCATTTTTATAAAGGTATGTAGTTGCATAATAAGTAAGAAAGTAGTAATACAAGGCGAAAACTATATTATACGATTGTAAAATGGCAGTGTAAACTTACTACCAAGCCAAAGTACCTACAGAGCCCTCAGCGCAATGGTGACTCGCACTTGACTAGTTTTTTGTAGCAGTTGAATTTATGCAGTGGTTTAGAATCGGTTTGCAAAATTTCTAACATAATTATAGGTATTTATGTATATGTAGGTACTTGCATAGTCCTACTAAAACATAATTACATACGCAAACGACTGTCACATTACATACCTACATACACGGCGAAAACTATAAAACACAAACTTACTACTAAACCAATGGGCGGAACCCTCAGCGCAAAGTTGGCTCGCACTTGACTACTATTTTTTAGCAGTAGGTAAAATAGTGCGCACGGCTGGCTACACATCATGCTATAACCTTCCAGTATAAGCTGATCTCGCATTGTATAGGCTATCCGTACAAACACACATAAAAATATATATATACGGTCGAATTGAGAAACCTCCTCCTTTTTTGAAGTCGGTTAAAAATGAAATAAAATTATAAGACATTCGTGTTTTGAGTCAAAATCCGCTAATAATACTAGGTAAGTACTATAGCCGTGGCAAGTGCGACGCGCGGCGCAGTAGAGCAGCTGGCTTGCGCCAGATTCAAAAAGGTACCTGCTCCTTTGAGCATGCCGCGCGCCGCCAAAAACCATGAGTAAGTCATTGCAATGTAACTCTTATGTTATTTTTATAAGGTATAATTTAGGATAATTAACTTTTGCGAGGACTTTTAAATTGAAATTGAGAAATTATTCATTTATTAGTTAATTTCGTCATACATCCTAATTTATACCTTATCACAATGGGATAAGACTCACATTGCGAAGACTTACAATTTTGCTTATGATTTAATTTACTTTGGAATAAAACCGAGTAAACTCAACTTTTGCAAGAGGGTTTAGAATGCTTCTGAGCATACACTGAAATAGTTTAATTGGTAAAACTTGCTTATGTCAAATTTGAAAACACAATAGTCAATGAGACCCACTGGAATCTAATACAAAAAGTAGTAAATATATATTAGAATGAATAAAACTAACGGATGTAATGTTCAACATAAAAATATATTTCCAATATTAGATCACAAAAATAATAAGATAGGCACACAACACTTGAACACACACATAGGTAGGTAAATTAATCTACTTCATTAATTATGCATAGTATAGAACAAAGTCGCTTAAATTAAAACTTAATTACACACACACCACCATTACATCTACCTAAGTCACTTAGCGCGTCCGAATTCGTCAGTTTCGCCGTTCGCGCTCGTGTGGTCAAGTCTAGGTACATAAGTTAGGTTGGGTTATGTCGACCGACCGGGAAATCGAACCTAACCTCACTCGGCAAACACGCACAGACCTGCCTTCATCCACTGACGAAGAACGCCTGCTACTGAGGCCAGTTTGGATTGGACCGCTATTTATACTATCTTGTCTTGTCGCGGCGTTGTCGCGTCGCGCCCGCTACGCGACTGTAGCGGCCGCGACGCGACAACGCCGCGACGCCAGCTGCCTGTCGCGCTAGTGTGAAAGGTATGGCGTGGCGATGTCGCGCCAGAATCGCCACGCGACGCGTCGCGCGACAAGTCGCGCCAGTATGTAGAAGCCTTAATTTCTGTGTCGCGGCGCGACAGGTCGCCCCTGTGTGTAGTGGCGCGCGCGTTTTCATAGAGATTGTTCTACGGATATAATGTCGCAGAATCGCGTCGCGCGACAAGTCGCGCCAGTGTGTAGAAGCCTGTCACTCGCGTTTCGTGCCTGCCTCGATTAGTATTTCCTGGGGGGTCAAATCTGCGTGTTGCTCCTCACTCTTCTTTCCTACTTGAAGTCAACATTTTTGATAATAATAATTAACCACAATGAAAACGTACTTATGGATAATGGCGACCTGGTTTTGTTTCTTCAGCGCGCCGCGCTAGCAATTCGCGCGCAGGTATAAATAAAGGCACTGGCAAAACGCTAAACAGCCAATATAAAAAATATAATAAACACAAAATAATGTTTTGAATAAGCAAATTATTAGTATGTAGTGAAAAATATATAATTTTATGAAACGATGGTAATTTTGATGATTGATTTATCATAAGTAACCTAAAATAGTTTCATTTATTCACAAAAATATTCATTGTAATTAGACATAAAAACTTTGCGGAGATTAATGATTGATTGATTGGAAATAAATGTAAAGTAAAAACACTACTGTATAATAAGCTGAATTATGAATCTAAATGCGTTGCCATAAGAGTCACTTTTCAAGCAAGTGTGTTGAAGAAATATTTCGTCATTTTTTGTAACTGTATTTTATGATCCTTCTATTATGCCGTCCTATTGTTTAACCGGATGTTCTGACGTTCCCACTGAATAACAATGGTACTTAGATAATGAACTTATTTTTTAGCAGTTGCAAAAGTTGTGACAGCAATAAACAAAAACTCTGATAAGTTTGTTTGTTTGTTTGGGTTTGTTATCAGAGTTTTTTGTTATGTTTTTGTTATCAGAGTTCAAATACTACTGTAATTTTGCTATTTCAATCAAAACAGCAATAAAAGAAAAAGGCACCAAATGTTGTCAATTTCTAACAAAACTACGTAATTTGCTTCTTTTTGGGGTTCTGTAGTCAACAAGGAACCCTAACAGTTTCGCCATGACCGTCTTGCTCTCTGACTGTCTGTCCTCGGCTTAGTTCACAGACTCAGTACTAGAAAGCTGTAATTTGGCATGGGTATACATATTAATGAACTGAGATAGGAGCCTTTTGGCCTCGTACAGGACTTCGTTTTTATTTTAATTTAACTTTGTTTTTTTTTTAATGTTTCTATGAGTGTTTTTTAGTTTAATTTATGATCTCCTGTGCGAGTCCCAATAAATACTTTTTCTTTCTTTCCTAATCACGCCAACAAAGTGGTAAACTGTAATCTTGAAAAAAATGTTTTTTTAGGGTACGTTCCTTGCACATAAAGTGGGGATGATATATTTTTTTGTATATTTTTTTTCTCGTCTATCCCATAGTGTGGGTGTATCGTTGGATAGACCGTTCAAAGATATTGCTGATTTGTGAAAACTATTTTCGATTCAGGGATCCGTATGCATACAATTAAGCTTTAAAGTGCTCATTTTTGATAGTCAAATGTCCCCCTCCCTCTGCCAGATTAATGGTTGATTTTGGATATGTGAAAAAAAATATGGCAGTAGTACCTATATATAATGAAATAAATAGGAAAACTATCACAGCTAAGTAGGCTTTACAAGTTTACGAGTAATAACTCGTAAACTTGTAAAGCCTACTTTTCCTATTTATTTCGTTCGCAATTCTCCAACTGAAAATGTAAGTTGGTCGACTATTGTCGACCAACTTACATTTTCAGTTGGAGAATTGACTGTGACGTATATCGATGAACATGTTTTTTGACTACAATGTTAAGTTTGTTTTTGAGATAAATTTATCTTAACTATGGAACCTTTCATTGTGTGTGGTCCGACTCGCACCTGGCTGATTTTTTATATTATTGTTTCCAAGTTTAAACACATTTAAATGTAGTTATTTACTTTGCAATAGTACTGCACAAGTAACACCTCACGCTGATAAAACACAAAAGATGACAATATAAACATTTTATAGCTTTATGCGGTGCCTGTTAACGCGCCTAGCGCGTTCGCTGCGATTTGTCTGGTGGCATCGCATAGGACATAGCGAAAATTGGGGAGGCATTGAAAGTGTTAATAAATAACTAAATTTATAGACCCGTCAGAGGAGGCCATGTGTCGGAGAGCGTTAAATATTATAGTGGATAGAATAGACATGATTTTTGTTGTTTGACATTCCTTATTCTAAATTATTATATTTTTGTGGAAATATTTTATTATTGATACTAATTAAATATAGCAATACCAATAATACATTTTCTAAACCAAACGGAAGATATGAGTACGAAATTACTTCTTGTCAACAATAATAATTCATAGAGCTCTCGCTGGCCGTGCCTATTAAAAAAATATCTCACAAACAAGTGAGCATAGCCCGCGCCTAGTGTGAGTGTCACACTTCTATACATAATTACACTAATACGAACACGACTAAAATAGGCTTCGTGCATCCCATTGGTCAAAACGCTTGCATCGGGCGATCGAGTCGTGAGCTGTGCTATACGATTATCGCCTTAGAGGTGAGCATGCGGAACTTTGGCCGATAGTACATATCTAGGACATCATTGAAATCCCGTGTTTCGGTAAGCTCTTAGTTAAAGCCTTTGGTTCCGATAGATTTGTAGCTCTCGGACAGTCGTTAGGTACCTCACGGGTCGATACGGGTCAACGACCTTACAGCCCTGCCGTAGGGTCATTGGTACGGGTAGTCAAAAGCCAGAAAGTCTGACAATTAGTCTAACAAATGGGTATCGTGTTATCAAGTAACTGCTGCATACAGTTAGACTGAAAGCCGACCCTAACATAGTTGGGAACAGGCTCTGCAGATGATGAACATTTTCGCATTGTAATGATGCTTAAAAATGAGTTATTATTTAGCGAAATTTTAAAAACAATGTAGGTACATTGTGATTTTCAAATTCAAACTACATCTAAGGTTAAATTATTTGCTACAACAATTTGTACAGATCGCGGCACGTTGGTTGAACCTTGCGCAGTAACAGATTTTCGAGTCTCAATCGAAGTGCGGTATGCGTGCAACGCGGGGGCTGCGCGTAATCATAGCAACGACCGCCATTTTAGTTCAACTTATACGTGCCGCGTTCGTTTCGCAGAAATGTGGGCGGAGCCTCGTACAGGCTGTCGTCACTGGTCATCGCATTCACGCACACAGTGACATGACACGCGATAAATCACAACGGGTGATTCTGTTTTTTTTGAAGAGGGTTATTAAAAGAGTTATTCTGAAAAACAATAAAATTTAAAAATCTAAAATAAAAAGTATTATTGATTATTGACTTGGTATCGTATTGTTATATGATTATTTACGAGTTTCATAACAACCTCCTAAAATGTTTTGCAGGTTCTAAACTGCATCTTGTATACAAATTTTTTGTCCGGCTTCTTTGTAAATCAGCCAAGTTTGGATGTAGGGTTTCATTTGATACGTTCTCTGTTGATAAAAGTTTACAATCGTAAATCGTATTACAGCCGTTTGAAAGTCTAGCGTTCTGAAGAAACCAAGATGCCAGTGAATGAAGAAATCCTCATAGAAAATTTTGTGTATGTATCAAATAAGCATGATTTATTGTACTTGCTGAATGCTGCTTGTAAAAGTGGCACTACATGTTGTGTAAGTATGGTCATTACATTTTGATTTGTTTCTTTCAGTACCTACCCAGAACACTCAATGAAGAACATATGCGCATGTAAACCCAAAATTCCACTTAGAGGCCACCTACAGTACTCCTAGTACCAACACAGTGACAGCTGAACCTTTGGCTGAACCTTTAGAGATTAAAACCGGAAACCTAAAATATATTATTATTTATTTTCTATTTATTTATTTATTTATTTATTTATGACACTATGGAAGACTTACAGCTATATAAAACTTAACATAAACAAACATAGACAGCAGAAAGCCAATTACAAGTCCTCACGTATAGAAATAGGCTAGAAATTATGTGAACACACGTCAGTACAATGTGTTAATTTAAGGTTATTAAAGTATAAGTATGTCTATTAGACAACGACAGTTGTACATACAGAGGTTTAGAAAATGGTTATCAAAAATCGCTTTGTTTACAGTAAAATTAAAATAACAAGTTATAATAAAAGAATCCAGAAAATGGCGTAATAAACTCAAATTGTAGGCTATTTGAAAAACTTGAGGCTTAAGCACCATCTCGCTGATGTCACACTCGTTGTGAAAGGATCCAAATCATGCTGCTTACATATCATATTGAACTGCTTACTCACACGCACAATATAACTGTTCTCCTTCTGTTGTACCTCATACTTATACGAACTATAGTTCGTATAAGTTTGAGGTACACGTAAGGGTGGATTGAAATGAAATAATTTACCTGGTACATTAAAATTTTGATAATAACTCGGGGCTGTCAATGTTATCACTAAATATTTTTAAAAGAAACAGACAGTCGGCAATCTCACGTCAGTCTTTGAGTGGTAATAGATGGTATTTTTTCAAAAAATCATGTCACAGCTCATTTATAAAAAAAAAAAACCTAACCTAACCTAGGTTAAGTTTTTTTTTTTTTTAATTAGTACTACTACCGCGGACATGGTGGTCCGCGCCCTTGTTTACTGGTTTTATTTATTTATAGGTTTTCTTATTTAAACATTAGTTACAGTGCTCCTACATTGGACGCATTACTTAAGCTTACATGACTAAACTTATAAAACTACGTTGGTGTTATTACAAAACAAAGATTTCTTTTGACATGGTTTAAACCATCGAACCAGTTTTCGTAATAAGAACTTTACTATGATTGAAATGCAGTTCTTTATACAAAACTGACTATTTAGTCCGGTACTAAGTTGACAGTTTTTCATTAAGAACTTTAACGTATAGAATAAAGTTCGAAATTCAAAAATGGCTCAATAATTTAAACCTGGGTCTGATGATAATCCTTGTTTTGTAATAAGACGGCGTGAGTCCATTTTTTTTTTTTATATATACTTATACATGCAGATTTGTTGTTATGTTATTTATATGTATAATATTTTTTTTTATTACACTATTTAATACACAAGTATTACAATATTACTTAAGTGTTAGTTATTGGCGCCGATTCCCTTGTTCACAAACTAAACTAAATTTAAGTTCAGTGCATCTTTTTCTTTCTATTTCATTAAGAAAAGGACAGAAGATAAATTTTAGTTTGGTCCTGTTAAATTAATCAGCGCCTGTCACTACTCTATACAAGTTTAGACGTGATTAAAAACTTGCCTACTAAAATTACGTCAATTTACGTCAAGCGCTGATTAATTTGACAGGACTAAACTAAAATGTATCTTCTGTCCTTTTCCTAATGAAATAGAAAGAAAAAGATGCACTGAACTTAAATTTAGTCTAGTTTGTGAACAAGGGAATCGGCGCCATTGTGTTACTAGGATTTTTGATTATTATGTTACAATACTTATTATTTTGATATTTAGGTACGTTAATACACTCGTTTACGGAGGAGTTTAGCTGCATGGCAGTGTGAGTTGACCAGTCCGGACTGACGGCATCCGTTCCCGGATATGACGTGCACATTGGCGCCGTTTAGTTCAACCATATTTTAGGGAACTTAACGACCAGATGTACAGCGACACCATCGGCCGGACATTAACGTGAGTATGACAGACTCACTCTGCCATGCAGTTTTACATTTTTACTATTTACTTTGAAATTATTCAGGGGGTTTATGTTGGTTTTTGGTCGGTTGTTTTGGGTTTGGTCTGGAGTATGAATGGGGACTTGATTGGGTGGATTTTAGGAGTTTTGGTGGTGTCTACTGACCAGGGACTTCGCTAACCGGAGCAATGCTTCCATGACGACTACGTCTCGATGATGCATGGCCGTCTTCAAGTTGTAGTCGATGACGGTTTTAGTTGGCGCATCCATTGCTTTCTTAGCAAAGCGGCCTGTTGCGTCGTCAGCGTCGTCGGTGTAATAGACGCAACTGACTGAGTGTCTCGACACCGCCACTACCGCATGGGAGACGCTGTCGTGGATTTGGAGCCTCCTGGACTTGGTGTTTATGATGATGACGCTGTCGTAGGTCAACCGTTGAGCCTCGTCTATGGTCAAGGTGCGCGACCCTTCGCCAGACCCATATCCCTGGCCCATAAGAGAAGTTTTCTCCTCTTGCGTATGAACCAGGAAAAGGGTGTTTTGGGCAGTGCTTGGTATTCGCGCTCCTGTGTAACCTTCCACCCTCAGGGAGTGGACCCGCGACAGCGACGATTTGGAGGAGTATATACCGGAGTATATCTCGCTCAGTGCAAATGCCACATCCATCGGGTTGCAGTGCGTGCAGAATAATTCCTGGGTGATACCAGCCACCATATTTTGACGGGTATACCTTAATTCAAATAGGTTCTCTCTGTCCAAAAATGGAAGCTGGTTCACGTCTCCGATGAGGACAACCTCGCTAGCTCCAGACAACTTTACTGCCATAACTATGGCCCCAAAATGGTTCATAAGAGCTTCGTCTACCGTGAGGCGGTAGCATTTGTCTTGTTTCTTGAACCCGTTGGCTGAGATTGAGGCCATAGTACGCACTTTTGTCTTTGCACGATCTTCTAAGCGGGGCGCGAGCTTCTCCCTGAGATCTTTGGCAGCTTCGGTCGTTGTGGTGGCCACGACGTCTTTCTCCTCATCGAAGTGCTTCACCACCCAGGTTGTCTTACCGCAACCCGGAACTCCGTTTACCCACCTGATATTGGGTACCGCCCAAGTTTCCTGCGATGCTGGGGTGTTTGAAGTCCCCGAAATGGATTGTGCCATTTCAAGGATCTTATCATCCAGCATGATTTTGGTACATTTGGCGGTAATCACTATCGGGTCGTCGTCTGGTGCATAGAATTTTAGTTTGCCCGAGTGCTCCGTTTCCTCCTCGTCCAGGGCCACAAAACCACACTTTGCGCTGTAGGCTGCCATGTACGAACCCGTCATTTTCCCTTTGATGACTTGAGATGTGACGTTGTCGTACAAAGCTGTCTCTGCTTCCTCAAGTAGTACCCTTAGCAGTCCTTCTGATTCCCTATGGAAGGTCTGTAGGATCTTTCTGCATGTCATGAGATTGATCTTTTTGGTCGCTCTCACGATTGCTAAGTACTCGAGGAAGGCGCTCTTTACGTGGTCCGTGGTACCCGAATACACTGCGAGGGTCGGCGGGCTGACTTGCCCTTTGTCGGCTCTTTTAGGCAATGGCTTTTGCGGTTTTGGTATGCCGGGGCTCTTCTGGAAGAACCTCTCCACTGCTGTTTCTTGTTTGTGGGATGCACGGCTGGTGTTTGGGAGCAGTGCACTGAGGAAAGTGCTGAGGGCTTCCAAGCGACTCCTCGACTTGGCCCGGTCCTCCGGGCTAGTTGCCTTGCCCTGCTCCTTTGCAGCTTTTTCGGCGGCTGCCTTCTGCTGGGCCCTCTCAGAACCGCTTTGAGTGGTCGGATTTGTTGTGGGGCTCGTTGCATTGGCTGTTGGTTGCCTGGGGGCTTTGAGGAAACTCAGAGTTTCCCCTCTGTCCTCGTAGACAACTACCTCGTGTTGTTCTGAGGCTTTTAAACAACCGAAGCGGTCTGCAACGTCTCCTCTTACTCTGCCGACCATCATTGCATCGACACTGATCGTACGGGCTGTGATTGCCGTATGTTCTCCTGCCTCCCTAATCTTTTGAAGCACCATGCTTGCCTGAGCAAAAAGATCGTGCTTTTGATATCATTGGACATAGAGGGGGCCTTCGATAACGCGTGGTGGCCAGCACTCAAAAGACAGATGGTGGTCAAGAACTGCCCCAAAAACCTCTACGCACTCGTCACCTCATACCTGGAAGACCGGAACATCAGGGTCAACTACGCCAGAGCGACTAGTGAGAAGGGTACCACGAAAGGATGCGTCCAGGGATCAATTGCCAGACCGACATTCTGGAACCTTATCCTAGACTCACTCCTTCACAAGATGGCTAGTATGGGGGTATACTCTCAAGCCTTTGCAGATGACGTTGTCCTAGTTTTCTCGGACTTTACAGCCGGACCCCTACAGCAATCAGCCAACGACACGCTAGACATAGTATCGGAATGGGGCATCCAAAACAAGCTACGTTTCGCCGCGCACAAAACCAATGCGATGGTGTTAACGAGGAAGCTTAAGTACGACGTTCCGGTACTCCAGATGTCGGGCACGCGGCTGAACTTGGTCAAAGAGATCAAGCTGTAAGGTCTCACAATAGACTCCAAACTCACCTTTAACGCGCACGTGTCTGCGACCTGTAAAAAGGCTGCAGAAATCTACAAGCAGCTGGCATGCGCGGCAAAGGTGACATGGGGTCTCAACAGAGAGATAATTAGGACAATGTTAGGTTAGGTTTTTTTTTTTTTTTATTGTTGGCAGGAGTGGAAAATCCCCACGGACACCTGAACTGTCTCACGGCCTAATGAGCCGTGAGTCAGTTCAGGTAGTGTCGGACTCGAACCGACTAAAAACCACTCCTGCTCTGCTGGTGTCCCCCTGACATTGTCAGAGACCTTAAAAGACGAGATTTGTTTTTTAACTGAATAATTTTCACAATATGTTTAACTAAATTTTATAAAAGCTACAAATTTTTTATCAATTTTGAGTAATTTTGCGAAATAAGACGGTTGCTTTCTATGCTTCACGCGTTATATTCTTATTAATATAAGGGAAGCATAGATTACCCTAACTTATTTCTCTTTACCACTTTCTCTATAATTTCTCTGCAAAACTTCAATAAAATATCTCTAGTTTTCCTGTTTTTGAAGAGAACAGCAATATTATTGATATTCAATTCGGTCTCCAGCTCTTGTTCGACTCCGAACCTCTCCCCTTCGTATATAGGACACTGGAATAGGATGTGCGGGACTGACTCCAGCACACCCGGTTCGCAGATGCACGATGGGTTCTCCTTACACTTGAAGCGGTGCAAGTATTCGGAGAACCCACCGTGGCCCGTCAAAAACTGGGTCACCACCCCGGTCGGCTTAATTTTCTTCACAATTTGGAAGGCGTCGATGGCGTCCGGGAGGAAGATCTTGGTGACTGAGGCTGTTGTTGCTTCTTTATACCTCCGGTTCCATTCGTCAAGCGACCCCATACGGATCTGCCGCTTGACGAATGACACCGGGCAGCGGTCGTAGTCCGGTCTCTTCTTGCTGCGCAATGCCGCCTCCTTAGCGAGGTGGTCTGCGCGTTCGTTTCCTTCCAGTCCAGCGTGTGCCTTTATCCAGAACAAGGACACATCTTTGCTCTGGGATAGAGCCACGGTGAGGTTCGCTCGCGCCTCCACTGCCAGAGCATGGAAAGAACCCTGGTTTGTGACTGTTTGCAATGCAGCCATCGAGTCACTATAGATGCCGAAGGTTCCCTCCCTACGTCGCAGGATTTGGCGCGTCGCTTCGCATATGGCCATGAGTTCTGCCTGGTAGACAGTACAGCACGTCGGCAAGCTAAGCTTGAGGGACTTTATCTCGGCTTCCCTGTCCCAGAGGGACAGTGCCGCTCCGACCTTGCCCTCGAGCTTGCTGCCGTCGGTAAATACCCGTATATCTTGGCTGTTGTGGGACTCCACAAGGGACTGATCTACCAAGCTCACGAACCCCATGGCCGTATGTTTCGCTGGATGCGGAAGCCCTGCAAATGCCACCACCCGCTCCACCTCAAGGCCCGCAAGCGATGGCTGTGGTACCCCTCGCTTCGCCTCGTACAGTGCGGCTGCCTCCTGTATTCGGAGGTCAAGCGGGAGTATCCCAGCCAACACGAGCGCGGAGTTGAGCGACACAGTACGGTAGGACTTGCAGAGCTTCTGAGCGAACCCCCGCTGGACTGAATTCAGGAGTTTTTGAACTCCAACCTTCCTCGCTGCTGGTGCCCAGGCACTGGCTGCGTATAATATGACCGGCTCCACCGCTGCGGTATAAATGCAGCGAATGACCTCAGAGTTTAGACCCCAGCTCACCCTTGCTGCCCGAGACAACTGTTTGTAAAAATTTACTGCCTTTTTACATACGTTGGCAGCGTGGGAGTTGAAGGTGAGCTGGTGGTCTATGGTCAGCCCCAGTATTTTTATTTCTTTAGACATGCCAACGTCGACCCCGCCCATGCTCAGGAGTGGGACATATTGCTTCAGCTTCTTAGTAATGAGCATCGCACATGTCTTATGTGGAGCAAACTTCAGCTTATTGCTTATGCCCCACCTCCGTACATACTCGAGGGCGGCATTGGCTTGTCTGTGGACTTCCAGTGCTGTATCGCCCTCGAAAATGAGCACCACGTCATCGGCAAACGCCTGGCAGTGGTTGCCTTGCTCTTCGAGCGCTTTCAACAGAGGATCGTGAGTAAACGGTGGGTCACGGTGTTCATCATGCGACCACTCGTTTACGCGACTGACCGCTTCTCGGATCCGACGGTGGTCGTCATTATCCGCCTCTTCCAGGTCTTCGGGGTAGAAAGTCTCGGCCAGCAGTCGAGCCGAATCTTGCGGGTTGAGTGATACTCCGTCTTTCACAAGGGGCAGATCTTCTTGCCTTTTGGAGGTCCGACCGATGATCCTGTAGATCCCCTCCCAGACGCCCTCCTTGTCTTGTTTCTGACAGAACGCCTTCCATCCTTCTGTCTGAGCTCTCCTAGCGTGGGACTCATAGTTTTCTTTGGCTTGCAGGTACTCATCGACGACTTTCTGTCTCCGGACTGATGCAGCACATCGTATGCGGCGCCGTTTGGTTGACGTCGGACATCATCCCACTACATCATCATCATCATCTCGGCGTCACTGTACCGGTGGCGCGACGAAGCGAGGGCGCGGGGCGAGTGCCTGATGCAGCAACATATGGAGTTGCGTTGGTCCACCACCCCATCCAACCAGCAAGGATGGACGAAGGTGGCCAAAAAGGGAAAGGGCAAGAAGAAGAAGAAGTCGAGGACGGAGGCTGCCGCCACCACCACCACCCCTCCCGGCCCGTCCCAGACAACGGGCAAGGGAAAGGTAAAAGGAAACTTGTGGGCGTCTATTTCTCCCCAAACCGCCCTCTTCAGGACTTCGAGAACTATCTCGGAGTGCTGGCCGCCGTGGTCGGCGGGGCGGCGCCGCGTCAGGTCTCCGTACTGGGAGACCTGAATGCCAAGTCGGTGACCTGGGGCAACCCAGCCACCAGCGCACGCGGGCGGGCAGTGGAGATGTGGGCAGCTTCCTCTGGCCTCTCCCTCTTGAACAGAGGAAGCGTCCAGACATGCGTGCGGCGGCAGGGTGGCTCAATAGTGGACGTCACTTTCGCCACCCCTGCGTTGGCCGCACGCGTGTTGAACTGGCGGGTGGACCTGGCGGAGACTATGTCGGACCACCGCTACGTGCGGTTCGACATCTCCAACAGTGGCCCCGGAGAGACGCGTCCCCTCTCGGCGCGATTACCGTTCCCGCGGTGGGCTATCGCCCGCCTGGACAGGGAGGCAGCGGCGGAGGCGGCGTTCATCCAGGACTGGCTTTCGCCACCTTCCGCTGGCCTGGATGTAGACACCGTGGCGGGGCACCTGAGGGAGTCTCTGACCGAGGTATGCAACTCCAGCATGCCCCGGTCTCGCCGACCACTACCCAAACGCGCCGTGTACTGGTGGTCGGTGGAGCTGGCGGGACTTCGAGCAGCCTGTGTGGAGGCAAGGAGGGCCTACACGCGAAGCCGGCGGCGGCGTATACGGGACCTGGCCGACGAAGACCACCTCTATGAGGTGTACATGGAGGCAAAATTGGTCCTCGATAGGGCTATGACCGCCGCCAGAGACTCGTCCAGAGCAGAGTTGCTGGAGGGTCTCGACAACGATCCTTACGGGAGACCATATAAGGCGGCGCGCAACAAGCTGCGCCCCTTTGGTCCCCCGGTGGCCGAGACCCTGGAGCCCTCATTTCTGGATGGGGTGGTTCAGTCCCTGTTCCCGTCCAGGGACAACTTCACTCCACCAGTGATGGGCCCACCGCGGGGGATAGCTCCGCCAGCTGAGGAAGAAGAGGAGGAACTTTACGCCGGCATCTTGAGGAGTATGGCCCTCTACGGGGCTCCTATCTGGGAGGACTCACTCCACAGGAGGGAGAATGCCGCAGCCTTGCGGGCACCCCAAAGGGCCATAGCCCAGCGGGTGGCACGGGCCCATCGCACGGTGGGCTTTGCAGCAGCATGTGCTCTGGCCGGCACCCCTCCTTGGGAGCTCGAGGCGTGGGTGCTCGCCAGAGTGTATGAATGGACGGCAGGACGGAGGGCAAGAGGAGAACGCCCAGCCCCGGAAGAGCGGGCAGCCGTCCGGCGGGAGGCGAGGGACGCCATCGTCGTCCATTGGACGGGGGACCTCGCCACTGCAGCTTTCGGCCGCCGAACCCTCGATGCGATTGGGCCAGTCCTGCGAGACTGGCTCGAGCGGTCGCATGGGTTCCTCTCCTTCCGTCTGGTGCAGGTGCTGTCCGGACATGGATGTTTCGGATCGTACCTGCACCGAATCGGACGGGAGGAGACGCCGTTGTGCCACCACTGTGACGCGGCGGAGGATGCGGCACAGCACACCCTCGAAGTGTGCCCAGCGTGGTCTGAGCCGCGCGGCAATCTCATCGCGGTGATCGGACCGGACCTCTCACTCCCCGGCGTAGTTAACGCCATGCTGAGGGATGAGAGGTCTTGGGCGGCAGTCGCCTCCTTCTGCGAACACGTCATGTCCCAGAAGGAGGCAGCGGAGCGCGCGCGTGAGGATGATTCTAACGCGGCGCCGCTTCGCAGGCGGAGGAGGGGTCGCAGAAGACGTCAGTTTGAAAGTCATCTCCGACTCCTCCCAGTTGGAGGCCAGCAGGCAACGGGTGCGGGGGCACCCTTGCCTGTATTGCACAGGCCTCCACCAGTGTCGAACGGGAATGGCCAGGTGTTCCCTGCCATTCCCGTAGCTCCCCAGTCTGGGGGGCATGAGGGGCCGGCCAGCTAGGCGGGCATGCGCCGGGAGGGTTGTGGATGTAAAGGCTGAGCCGGTTTCCCATGGCCCCCCCATCATGGCGATGTGGGAACACCGCTGAGTTTTAGTGGGTATACTGTCATCATCGACAGGAGTCCCACATACCCCGACTCGTCCCCCACGAGCGGGGATGCGTAATGCATTTCTCAGCGTTAAAAAAAAAAAAAAAAAGGTTAGGTTGGGGTCCACTGCAGGGCGGCCCAGGATCTGCTGATGTAGACAATGGCCGAGTGGTTGGTGGACGTGGCGGTGGTTGCCGAGCCGTACTCGGTGCCTGGCCGTTGGCTGGGTGATCGGGACGGCTCGGTGGCATTGGTGTCGCGGTCTTCCACGGACTCCCCTCCCCTCTCGCTCTTAGAGAGGGGACCGGGATACGTGGCCACCGCGTGGGGAGACTTGGCCTTTGTGGGCGTATATTTCTCCCCAAACCGCCCTCTCTCGGATTTCGAGAATTATCTCGAAATCCTCACCGCAGTGGTCGGGAGGGCGGCGCCACGGCAGGTTGCCATATCGGGCGACCTGAACGCCAAAGCGACGGCCTGGGGCAACCCGGCCCGCTCTTGCAACGTCCGGGGACGCGCCGCAGAATTTTGGGCGGCGTCGTGCGGTGTGTCCCTCCTAAACAGAGGGGCTGTCCACACGTATGTGCGGCAACGGGGAGGATCGGTGGTCGACGTCTCGTTTGCCACCCCCGTGCTAGTCGCCCGCGTCGTGAACTGGCGGGTGGAGATGGCGGAGACCTTTTCGGACTACCGATATGTACGCTTCGACATCTCCACCCAGAGCCCCCTGGGGGTCCGCTCGGGCCAATCTGCGTTCCCACGGTGGGCTCTCACCCGCCTGGACCGAGAGGCTGCGGAGGAGGCGGCGTTCGTCCAGGACTGGCTCGCTCCTCCTGTCGACGTCCTGGACGTGGACGCCGCAGCGCTCCAGTTGAGGGGGTCCTTGACCGAGGTGTGCAACTCCAGCATGCCCCGGTCCCGCCACCCACCTCCCCGCCGCGCCGTCTATTGGTGGTCGGAGGAACTGGCGGAGCTACGAACCGCCTGCGTAGCGGCCAGGAGGGCCTACACGCGGAGCCGAAGGCGCAGGCCCCGAGACCCATCCAGTATGATGCCTTTAGCAATACGCCACGGTTGATCTGGCTATATCGTCCCATTTGATTCGAACCGGGCAGTCATGGCTAAAAGCATTGTGCTGCGTGCCGTGTTCAATTTTAGCTCTCATACAGTTTCGACAAGCGGGTGGTGAGCCCGACAGCCAATCCGGACATTCGGACCGCATGTGAGGGCCACCACAGTGGCCACACAGGTCAGCTGGCTCTTTACAGAACCGCTTTCCGTGTCCAAAGCCTAAGCAGCGGGTACATTGGACCAACGGGGTCTGGTCTTCGACCCTGATGCGTTGGAGATCAATGTGAACTGTACCGGCTTCTACCGCTCGTCGCCAGATGGTAGGCGAGACGCTGACAATAATGTGGCCAATGTGGGGGTTTCTTGTCTTTCTTCGGTACCTTACCTCTACCCTGTTTTCCCCAGTGTCGAGGCCGTCAAAAACATCCTTGTTTTGATTCCGTAACGCCGCCTTAAGGACGTCTTCGTCAGTATTAACTACTAAGACGTTCCTAAGGATCAAAAGCGGGTCCTTGTTTTTGACTACCTCGACACTCAGGTCAACCTTTTCTTTTTGGAGTCGGTCCTTAATCTTGCCCCTTTCTTCTTCAGTCTGTAAGCCTATTATTATTTTCCTATCCTTAGCTTTTCTAACCTTTTCCACCTTAATCCACCCATCCTTGGCGTTCACTGCTTTCCTTACTTTGTTGAGTACTTCTTCACCTGTCTCAGTTTCATCTTTGGATGTGACCACAACCGAGTGCAAGGTACTGCGCTTTGGCATCACCTTTATGCTCTGGGATGCGGCCACACTCGCGTATGTTTGTTCCTGCTGAAGGAGCTGCCTCTGGTGGTCAATTGCGTCCTTCAGCTCCTCTATCTTTTTATTGTTTTCCACTAGAAGATTTGAATGTAGTTCCATTTTTTGTAGAATCTTCCTAGCATCGGTGTTTTCGGAGCAGGTTAAGATGACTGATTCAGGTTCCGTTAATACAGGCCTTTCGCTGGTCGTGTTTTGTTTCGCGAGTTTTAGCTCCAACTCGACTTCCTTCACTATTTGGTAAAGTCGGTCCATGGCTTCAGATATACCCGTCTTAATCTCCGTCTTTAGATTCCGGGAGCTGTTTAGATGTAGCTTTGCTTTGGTTAGGCAAGCTCTTGCCTCCACAGTTCGGTCCGCATATTTGGGTTTCGAAGGTGAGATTGCGTCGACGGACTTTCTTATTTTTGTCGCGACTTTGCTCTCCTGCGTCAAGGCAAGCTTAGTTTTTATTTTCGCAGGGACAGCCTGCGACGTCTTTTCAGTTGTAGAGGGGGTTGAGCTGCTATTTGCGGCTTCCCACTCCCCAATGCTACGCGTCACATTTAATGGGGTGACTGCCCCAGGTTTAGATGGTGACTTCTCACCATCAGCCGCCCTTGCCGGTGTTCTGTAGCCGAACATGTTTGGAGGTACGCGTCAAAGTAGAAAAAATGTCAATAGGGACAAAAAGAAAAATAAAATAGAAAAAATAAAAACCTTAAAAACTATAGTATAGTTACAACAAAAATTGTAATCTATCTCTACCAACGCTCTACCCAGGCTTGCAAAATTCTGGGTAATTATTAGGGGCTCTATATAGATCCCAGAGTCAATTCCAGCTGTCAAAAAATATATTTCTGGTTTTTTACTAGAATGGCTCTATGTAGAGTCAAACCAGTGCCGTCACTGGATAGAGCCCGCCGAGCCCGTTTCAACAAACCCAAACACGAGGCACCTAGCCCCAAGGGTTCCGGAGCAATCGAAACTTGAAAATTCTGGTTGCTATCCAAGATGGCGGCCAGAATGTGGTTAAAACCTCACAGCTCCGCAACCACCAGACCGAATTGTCCCGTGCTTGGGCTTATCTTACCGTGCTCGACGAGGTCCATGCAATGATATGACTTTCAGGCTGAAAAAGTGTTTACTCCTGAAAATGCCTGAAAGCCGCACCACCCGCAAGACAAGCATAGGCCGATCCCCGCAAAGCAAATCCCGTCACTCCACGACCCCCCGTTGCGAAAATATGGGTGTTTTAAATTTCACAAAAATGGCGGTACAACTGTCAAAGTCAAACTTTGGCTGGTGATATCTACTCTTCGGAAAGTCGCAGAACACCCGAGTTTGGGCTTTTCTGGCATGGATCGACCCACCCTTTCGCGCGAGACAGTTTCCAGGGCCCTGAAAATTTTCAGCTCCAAATCACCTGAAAACTATTTAGCCAGACGGAATTTGTCTCCCCGAACCCAAATCCAAAATCGGAAACTCTCTACGACCACTCAGTCCGGAGTCACGTAGAGTGAAAGTTTTCCAATATGGCCGCCCAACTGTCAAACGCCAACTTTAAATGGCTGTAGCTCCGCAACCGATTGTCCCAGAAAGCTGCGGTTTCGAACCCAGATCCTGGCTTGACCTCCCTAGTATATAAAAAGTGGTTTCAGTGCTGAAAATTTTCAGGCCTGAAAAATGCCTGAAAGCAAAGTCAAAAGAAACGTACCAATCTGAGTCTTCTACGTCTTTTTTTTTTTTTTTTGATACGGGCTTTTATGCAGTGGTCCCGCGGGGGACCTCGACTGCTTTACCGGGTGTCGGTGGGGCCAGAAGGGCCTCTCACCTATTTAACTTAAAATTAGGCAGCACAGCTAAGGGCATCCCATAGTGGGATTCGAACCTCGGCTTAGGGCGCTACCGGTTACTGAGCAAGCGGGGACTTGTCGTGTTATGTTATTATTATTGGGGAAATTATTTGTGTTAACTTGCTCCGCGCGGGCGGGCGGGTTCAAGGGTCGGGGGGAGGCTCTTCTACGTCCAATAACTTCGGAGTTATATACAGTTTTATGTAGCAACCCATAAAACCAAAATGGCTGAAAAAGCTATTTCCGTCAATCTAGAAGTTACCGGGCGCAACTTTGGGCTTAAACTATTCACAAAATACATATGAAAGACAATCCTGCTGTCAAAATTTGAATATTTCTAATTATTTCTAATTTATGTCAAAAAATAGCTAAAAATTCAATAACTTTAGAACCGCTTATCGAAAAATTTTGGAAAAAATGTGTTAATTATCAGTAAATGATAAGCTATACGCCAACATTACAAAAAATACAATTTTTAAAATTTTTCCTACACAAATTAATACTTAAGTAATTTATACAGTTTTTTATTTACTACGTTAACAATAATAAAGCTAAAAATCCAGATTTTTCAGGTTGTCCTCTTCTAATAAGCGCGCAAAAGATAGCAATTGAAGAATTGACAATTTTTGATTCTTTCAGGAGTTGAAGGTGTCAAAAGTTTCAATATTCAAATAAGCATAAAACAAAAAGTACTTATTTTAAAATTTATGTACTTGCAGAAATGATCCTCCACTAAGAGCCTCTTACACACTGCAAAATTTCAGGCAGGTATCGTGTCTCGTTTAGGTTTTTCAGACCACGTGCTTTTTTGATTTTCCTGAATATCTCAGGAAGTCTTGGTCTTAGGTTTCTTCAGAGTGGTCCGAAACAAAAGGAATGATTTCCCGCAGTATTTTCCGAAAGAAAACCTGGGGTTATCAGTCCTGTTTTGCAGCAATACGTCAAAATGTTCTTCTTTTATAAACTTAACCTCTATTTTGAGGCGTTTTCAGTTCATACACTGCACAGCACTGCAATCCGGTTTGTGATCTTAACTTGTGGGTATGGGGGCAACTTTCCCTCATACACAGACACTTGAATTTTTAAAATCCGAGCAGTTTTTACCACTTTACCGAATTTGAATGTACGGAGTGACTTTAAAAACGATCCGACCACCACGAGGGCTAGGGGGGAACTGGGTTAGGTTAGGTTAGGTTAGGTTAGGTTTGTCCCCCTGGTGGCGGAATGGCGGGACAGGCTTACACGCCCTACCGCCGGCCTCGCCACCATCGAGGCGGTCCGGCCAGTGCTCGAGCCCTGGCTCGGGAGGAGGCACGGCTCCCTGTCGTTTCGGGTGACGCAGGTGCTCTCGGGGCATGGTTGCTTCGGGAAGTACCTGTGTCGCATAAACAGGGAGCCGGACGCCCGGTGTCACCACTGCATCGACTGTCGGGAGGATACGGCGCGGCATACGCTGGCAGAGTGTGCCGCTTGGGAGGAGCCACGCCGTGCCCTCATCTCAGGAGTGGGCAGTGACCTGTCGCTGCCGGCCGTGGTCGAGGCGATGGTCGGCAGCGAGGAGTCCTGGGACGCGGTGGTATCCTTCTGCGAAACAGTCGTGTCGCAGAAGGAGGCTGCGGAACGGGAGCGGGAGATCTCTTCCGCTCACCCGGCCCGCAGCAGGCGCACCGGGCGTCGGCAGAGGGCAGACAACGCCCTCTTCCGGCCCCCCTAAATGGGTCCAGGGACGGCGGACTTGGGGACGTCCACCGCCCCCCATCACACTGGACCCGAGGTGGCGGCGCGTAGTGTTCCACGCGCGCCCCTTTCAAACGTTGTGGGGGGGGTTTAAACACCTCACCCCCCCCAGACTTGAGGTGGCCCGCAGAGGCGGGCCGGCACTAGCTGGGGATCGTGGAAGTCGCATTAGATCCCATGATCCCCGGTGCAAGTGTGGGACGGGAACACCGGGGTGGTTTTTAGTCAGTAAGAGTCTGACAGACCCCTCCGCCTACCCCAGGGCGGAGGACATCCATGAGGATTTTCCACCCCGGCAACAAAAAAAAAAAAAAAAAAAAAAAAAGGTTAGGTTTGTCCGGGGGATCCCCCACAGCGCATACTTCCTCGTAGTATCCCCTGGGCAACGCCGTGTCTGACCACCGTAACGGAGTGGCAGACCGGCGGCTAAAGTGCGCTGTGATTCGTTGATTTTAATGCGGACGTCTACGAATAAGATGGACAAACCAATGCGTGACGCCTCTGGGCGTTTTATTTCGAATCGCTCCTCCCAGGGCGATTCAAACGGCCCTTCTCAGGGCCAACCCAACGGCCCTTCTCAGGGCCAATCCAACGGCCCTTCTCAGGGCCAACCCAACGGCCCTTCTCAGGGCCAATCCAACGGCCCTTCTCAGGGCCACGCTGGTGACGCTTTAGCGTCGGGAGCTGACCGCGCACCATCTGCGGCCAGCTTTTTCATTAGGCCAGACGAGTTGTCGGACTCCGACGACTCCAATATGGACACGTCGGCGGCCGAAAGCGACCGCTTCAAGCGGAAGAGGTCCGAGGGCTCCTCGGAGTCGACGGTAGTCGGAGGTAAGGCGAAGAAGAAGTCGAAGTCTAAAAAGGCTTCGACTTCTACTGCGCCTTCTACCCACGATGTGGGCTTGGTGGACGCCGAGCGTCAGCTAAATCTGGCGAAAAGGGCGCAACTCCAACAAGACTTGGAAGAGAGGGTCGCCGCCAAGGAGCAGCAGGCGCAAGTTGCCAGGTCGAGGGCTGGCTATGGTGCATCCAATGTACTGTATGCTGACCACTCCCTGGCGGAATTGGAGCGCATGGCGCAGGAGGACAGAGAGGGGGTTCTGGAGGTCGCCTCAAAGTCTTCGAATTTGAAGGGGACCTTCCAGAAGGCCCTCAAATGCCGGGCCGCCAGTATGCATGGCATCGTGGTGGAACTAGTGAAGCGGACGGCCACGGACGAGACACGGCAGCTGCAGGCAAAGGTGGATCGTCTGCAGGCGGAGGTAAGCCAGCTACACCAGAAGCTGGCTGAGGCCACGGCCAGGCCTGCCCAATCTGCCCCAGGTCCGGTGGTAGGAGGCTGCTCCTCCTCCCCTGCCAGCCTTGAGGCAACAATTCGTGGGGTTGTCATGGAGGAGAGGGCCTTTATAAGAGCCTGCTTCGCCGGCATCGAAGACCGGCTCTTGCCGGAAAGGCGGCTCCGCCCGCCACTTGCGGCAGACAAGAGTCCACCGCTGAGGGAGCCGGAACCTGTGCCTCTAGCAGGCCCGGTATCCAAGGGCAAGGGCAAGGGCAAGGGCAAGAGGACCAAGGCGGCTCCTCATAACCCCACCACAAGCGCGGAGGAAGTGCCTGGGTCGTCTGCTACTCCAGCGGCAGGCGCCCAGAACTCGCAGGAGGAAGACGCCCTTCTTCCCTCCACCACCCCGTCCAACCAGTCGTGGACGGAAGTGGTCAGGAGAGGAAAAGGGAAAAAGGGGAAAAGTTCGGCCCCCAAGCCCGCTGCGAGTGCTCCTGCAGCAAAAAAGGCTCCAGCCGGTAGGAGAAAGCTGGTTGCTCCCAAAACCACAGCCGTCGTGGTGACCGTCACCCCGGAGGCCGTGGGGCGGGGTGAGACGTATGAGTCCGTCCTAAGACGGGCTCGTACCAATGCCGATCCCTCCCGGCTGGGGATTAAAAACATAAAGTGCCGCCGAACCCTAACCGGGGCTCGAATTTTCGAGTTCTCGGGGGAAGAGCGCGGCACAAATGCGGACCTCTTCGCAACAAAGTTGCAAGAGGTCATCGCGGATGCGGCAACGGTCGTAAGGCCTATTAAGACCGCAGCCTTGGAGGTGGCCGATCTGGATGATTCGGTCACCAAAGAGGATGTGGTGGCGGCCGTTGCGGCGGCTGGAGGATGCGACGCTGGCGCGGTGAAGGGTGGAGCCATCAGGCTCGGACGCCGTGGCATGGGCATCATACGCGTTGAGTGCCCAGTCGCCGCGGCTGGGGCCGTCCTTGCTGCGACCAAGGGACGGCTGCTCGTGGGGTTCAGCTCGGCTGTGGTCCGGCCACTTGAAGACCAGCCCGTTCGCTGCTTCAAGTGCTTCGCGTTTGGCCACACCCGAGCCACGTGTCCCTCCAAGTTCGACTGGGGAGACACGTGCTTCCAGTGCGGGCAGGAGGGACACAGGAGTACCACTTGCCACGCTGCCGCCACCAAGCCACACTGCGTGGCGTGTGCCGCTAGTGGCCGCCCTGCGGACCACAGGATGACGGGCAGGAGCTGCAAGCCCCCCGTGAGGAAGGGCGTAGTGCCGGCGCAGGTTCGCCCTGTTGCTACCGCCGCCGCCGCCGTCGTCACCGCTGTAGCTCCAGCGGCAATAGTTGAGGGGACCGGTTCGATGTCGGAGTAATGGTTACCAACTACCGCATCCTCCAGACGAACACCAACCACTGCAGAGCGGCCCAGGACCTGGTGGTGCAGGTCATGGCCGAGTGGTTGGTGAACGTAGCGGTGGTCGCCGAGCCTTACTCGATCCCCGGCAGCTGGCTGGGTGACGAAGACGACTCGGTGGCACTAGCGGCGCGGTCTTCCACAGACTCCCCTCCCCTCTCGCTGTTAGAGAGGGGACCGGGATACGTGGCCGCCGCGTGGGGAGACATAGCCCTTGTGGGCGTCTATTTCTCCCCAAACCGCCCTCTTCAGGACTTCGAGAACTATCTCGGAGTGCTGGCCGCCGTGGTCGGCAGGGCGGCGCCGCGTCAGGTCTCCGTACTGGGAGACCTGAATGCCAAGTCGGTGACCTGGGGCAACCCAGCCACCAGCGCACGCGGGCGGGCAGTGGAGATGTGGGCAGCTTCCTCTGGCCTCTCCCTCTTGAACAGAGGAAGCGTCCAGACATGCGTGCGGCGGCAGGGTGGCTCAATAGTGGACGTCACTTTCGCCACCCCTGCGTTGGCCGCACGCGTGTTGAACTGGCGGGTGGACCTGGCGGAGACTATGTCAGACCACCGCTACGTGCGGTTCGACATCTCCAACAGTGGCCCCGGAGAGACGCGGCCCCTCTCGGCGCGATCACCGTTCCCGCGGTGGGCTATCGCCCGCCTGGACATCCCGGCAGCGGCGGAGGCGGCGTTTATCCAGGACTGGCTTTCGCCGCCTTCCGCTGGCCTGGATGTAGACACCGTGGCGGGGCACCTGAGGGAGTCTCTGACCGAGGTATGCAACTCCAGCATGCCCCGGTCTCACCGACCACTACCCAAACGCGCCGTGTACTGGTGGTCGGTGGAGCTGGCGGGACTTCGAGCAGCCTGTGTGGAGGCAAGGAGGGCCTACACGCGAAGCCGGCGGCGGCGTATACGGGACCTGGCCGACGAAGACCACCTCTATGAGGTGTACATGGAGGCAAAATTGGTCCTCGATAGGGCTATCACCGCCGCCAGAGACTCGTCCAGAGCAGAGTTGCTGGAGGGTCTCGACAACGATCCTTACGGGAGACCATATAAGGCGGCGCGCAACAAACTGCGCCCCTTTGGTCCCCCGGTGGCCGAGACCCTGGAGCCCTCATTTCTGGATGGGGTGGTTCAGTCCCTGTTCCCGTCCAGGGACAACTTCACTCCACCAGTGATGGGCCCACCGCGGGGGATAGCTCCGCCAGCTGAGGAGGAAGAGGAGACCCCTCCAGTCACGGAGTCGGAACTTGACGCGGCTATTCTCCATATCCGCGCCAAGAAGACAGCTCCGGGCCCCGACGGTGTTCCGGCAAGAGTGGTGGCGATCGCAGCCACTCAAATGGAGGAAAGGTTTCGGGACCTCTTCAGCGCATGCCTTGCGTCTGGAAGGTTCCCGAAACCATGGAAGGAGGGGCAGTTGTGCCTCCTTCGCAAGGAGGGCCGCCCCGCAGACTCCCCCTCGGCATACCGGCCCATCGTTCTGCTCGATGAGGTCGGCAAAATGTTCGAGGGGATAATCGCTGCCCGCCTAAAGGGCCATCTGCGGAGTATCGGGCCGGACTTGTCGGACGCTCAGTTTGGTTTTCGGGCTGAGCGTTCCACGGTGGACGCGCTGGCCTGCCTTAAGGGCCAGGTGAAGGAGGCGATGGAAGCGGGGGACGGATTGTTGGCTGTGTCATTTGACATAGCCAATGCCTTCAACTCCGTTCCCCACTCCACCATCCTAGAGGCGCTCCGATTCCACGGAGTGCCTCTATACATGCACAGGCTGCTGGCCAGCTACCTGGAGGAACGGGCGATCCTCCTGGTAAATAGGACTGGCCAAGTCCGGCGGTACGCCGTTGAGGCCGGCGTTCCGCAGGGGTCAGTCTTAGGACCTCTCCTCTGGAACGTCGGCTATGATTGGCTCCTGCGGGGAAATCTCCTCCGAGGCACGAGTGTCGTCTGCTACGCGGATGACACTCTCCTCACCGCCCGGGGGGGGAATTTCAGGGAGGCGGCCAATTTGGCCTCGGCGGGCGGATCCTTGGTGGCAGGGAGGATCCGCCGCCTAGGGTTATCGGTGGCGCTGCACAAGACCGAGGCCGTGTTCTTCCACGGCCCTCGGCAGCGCCCCCCACCTGACGCCCACATCTTCGTGGAGGGCGTCAGAATTGAGGTCAAGGCCCAGATGAAATACCTGGGCCTTATACTCGACAGCATGTGGCGCTTCGGGCCGCATTTTAGTGGGTTGTCGTCACGCCTGCTGAAGGCCGCGGGTGCGCTCTCGTGGCTGCTCCCCAACTTGGGGGGGCCCAGCGCGCGATGCCGGCAACTTTACGCCGGCATCTTGAGGAGTATGGCCCTCTACGGGGCTCCTATCTGGGAGGACTCACTCCACAGGAGGGAGAATGCCGCCGCCTTGCGGGCACCCCAAAGGGCCATAGCCCAGCGGGTGGCACGGGCCCATCGCACGGTGGGCTTTGCAGCAGCATGTGCCCTGGCCAGCACCCCTCCTTGGGAACTCGAGGCGTGGGTGCTCGCCAGAGTGTATGAATGGACGGCAGGACGGAGGGCAAGAGGAGAACGCCCAGCCCCGGAAGAGCGGGCAGCCGTCCGGCGGGAGGCGAGGGACGCCATCGTCGTCCATTGGACAGGGGACCTCGCCACTGCAGCCTTCGGCCGCCGAACCCTCGATGCGATTGGGCCAGTCCTGCGAGACTGGCTCGAGCGGTCGCATGGGTTCCTCTCCTTCCGTCTGGTGCAGGTGCTGTCCGGACATGGATGTTTCGGATCGTACCTGCACCGAATCGGACGGGAGGAGACGCCGTTGTGCCACCACTGTGGCGCGGCGGAGGATGCGGCGCAGCACACCCTCGAAGTGTGCCCAACGTGGTCTGAGCCGCGCGGCAATCTCATCGCGGTGATCGGACCGGACCTCTCACTCCCCGGCGTAGTTAACGCCATGCTGAGGGATGAAAGGTCTTGGGCGGCAGTCGCCTCCTTCTGCGAACACGTCATGTCCCAGAAGGAGGCAGCGGAGCGCGCGCGTGAGGACGATCCTAACGCGGCGCCGCTTCGCAGGCGGAGGAGGGGTCGAAGAAGACGTCAGTTTGAAAGTCATCTCCGACTCCTCCCAGTTGGAGGCCAGCAGGCAACGGGTGCGGGGGCACCCTTGCCTGTATTGCACAGGCCTCCACCAGTGTCGAACGGGAATGGCCAGGTGTTCCCTGCCATTCCCGTAGCTCCCCAGCCTGGGGGGCATGAGGGGCCGGCCAGCTAGGCGGGCATGCGCCGGGAGGGTTGTGGATGTAAAGGCTGAGCCGGTTTCCCATGGCCCCCAAATCACGGCGATGTGGGAACACCGCTGAGTTTTAGTGGGTATACTGTCATCATCGACAGGAGTCCCACATACCCCGACTCGTCCCCCACGAGCGGGGATGCGTAATGCATTTCTCAGCGTTAAAAAAAAAAAAAAAAAAAAAGGTTAGGTTTGTCCTGCGAAAGCCGCAGAGAGCGATGGCCGTCAGAGTCATCAGGGGATATCGCACGATCTCCTTCGAGGCGGCTTGCGTACTGGCCGGATCCCCGCCCTGGGACCTCGAGGCGAAAGTACTCGCGTCGCTGTACCAGTGGCGCGAGGAAGCGAGGGCGCGGGGCGAGTGGCTTATGCAGCGACATATGGAGCTGCGTCGGTCATAGCTCCGCGCAGCCCTGGTGGCGGAATGGCGGGACAGGCTTTCACGCCCTACCGCCGGCCTCGCCACCATCGAGGCGGTCCGGCCAGTGCTCGAGCCCTGGCTCGGGAGGAGGCACGGCTCCCTGTCGTTTCGGGTGACGCAGGTGCTCTCGGGGCATGGTTGCTTCGGGAAGTACCTGTGTCGCATAAACAGGGAGCCGGACGCCCGGTGTCACCACTGCATCGACTGTCGGGAGGATACGGCGCGGCATACGCTGGCAGAGTGTGCCGCTTGGGAGGAGCTACGCCGTGCCCTCATCTCAGGAGTGGGCAGTGACCTGTCGCTGCCGGCCGTGGTCGAGGCGATGGTCGGCAGCGAGGAGTCCTGGGACGCGGTGGTATCCTTCTGCGAAACAGTCGTGTCGCAGAAGGAGGCTGCGGAACGGGAGCGGGAGATCTCTTCCGCTCACCCGGCCCGCAGCAGGCGCACCGGGCGTCGTTAGAGGGCAGACAACGCCCTCTTCCGGCCCCCCTAAATGGGTCCAGGGACGGCGGACTTGGGGACGTCCGCCGCCCCCCATCACACTGGACCCGAGGTGGCGGCGCGTAGTGTTCCACGCGCGCCCCTTTCAGACGTTGTGGGGGGAGTTTAAACACCTCACCCCCCCCAGACTTGAGGTGGCCCGCAGAGGCGGGCCGGCACTAGCTGGGGATCGTGGAAGTCGCATTAGATCCCATGATCCCCGGTGCAAGTGTGGGACGGGAACACCGGGGTGGTTTTTAGTCAGTAAGAGTCTGACAGACCCCTCTGCCTACCCCAGGGCGGAGGACATCCATGAGGATTTTCCACCCCGGCAACAGAAAAAAAAAAAAAAAAAGGTTAGGTTGGCAGCGTTGCTGGCGACGGCTGCGGTCTCACAGGTGGTGAGCCGCATACGGCGCCTGGGTCTGGAGGTTGCCCTCAACAAGTCGGAGGCCATGATCTTTCATAGCCCCCGGCGGGCGCCGCCGCCGGGATCACACATCGTGGTCGGGGGTGCTCAAATCGCTGTCGAGTCCACCATGAAGTACCTAGGATTGGTGCTCGACAGCCGGTGGGATTTTGGCCCCCACTTCCGGCGGCTGGCGCCCAAGTTGTTGGGCGCGGCTGGAGCTTTGTCAACGCTGCTTCCCAATCTGGGGGGCCCGAGCGCCGCCTGTAGGCGGCACTACGTGGGGATCGTGCGATCGATGGCCCTGTATGGGGCCCCGATCTGGGCGGCTGACCTGACGGCCGGCAGCATCGCTGTCCTGCGAAAGCCGCAGAGAGCGATGGCCGTCAGAGTCATCAGGGGATATCGCACGATCTCCTTTGAGGCGGCTTGCGTACTGGCCGGATCCCCGCCCTGGGACCTCGAGGCGAAAGTACTCGCGTCACTGTACCAGTGGCGCGAGGAAGCGAGGGCGCGGGGCGAGTGGCTGATGCAGCGACATACGGACTTGCGTTGGTCACAGCTCCGCGCAGCCCTGGTGGCGGAATGGCGGGACAGGCTTTCACGCCCTACCGCCGGCCTCGCCACCATCGAGGCGGTCCGGCCAGTGCTCGAGCCCTGGCTCGGGAGGAGGCACGGCTCCCTGTCGTTTCGGGTGACGCAGGTGCTCTCGGGGCATGGTTGCTTCGGGAAGTACCTGTGTCGCATAAACAGGGAGCCGGACGCCCGGTGTCACCACTGCATCGACTGTCGGGAGGATACGGCGCGGCATACGCTGGCAGAGTGTGCCGCTTGGGAGGAGCTACGCCGTGCCCTCATCTCAGGAGTGGGCAGTGACCTGTCGCTGCCGGCCGTGGTCGAGGCGATGGTCGGCAGCGAGGAGTCCTGGGACGCGGTGGTATCCTTCTGCGAAACAGTCGTGTCGCAGAAGGAGGCTGCGGAACGGGAGCGGGAGATCTCTTCCGCTCACCCGGCCCGCAGCAGGCGCACCGGGCGTCGGCAGAGGGCAGACAACGCCCTCTTCCGGCCCCCCTAAATGGGTCCAGGGACGGCGGACTTGGGGACGTCCGCCGCCCCCCATCACACTGGACCCGAGGTGGCGGCGCGTAGTGTTCCACGCGCGCCCCTTTCAGACGTTGTGGGGGGGGTTAAGTTGCTGCAACCCAGGGACTTGCGGTGTTACCGGTGCCTGGACATTGGGCATGTCAGGGCACGGTGTACTGCCGAAATAGACCGCAGCGAGCAGTGTTATCGCTGCGGTCAGCCCGGCCACAAAGCGGCCCAGTGCTCCGCGGCGCCAAACTGCAGACTCTGTACAGCTGCAGGGAGGTCCGCTGAGCACAGAGCCGGTGGAAGGGCCTGTGGCGCGCCCGCCCAAAAGAAGAGAAGGGGTGCCAAGGCTGCCGGGGGCTCTTTACCTCCCCCTCAGCCTGGCTGCCCTACGGCCGACTCCCGGCCTAGGAATGGTCTGGAGGGAATGGATTGCGCATAATGGCGCTCTACCATTTCCTCCAGGGCAATATCAACCACGCTGCCAGGGCTCAGGATCTCTTACTCCAGAGCATGGCAGAGTGGTCGATTGACGTGGCTGTGGTCGCCGAGCCATACTTTGTCCCCCCCAGGGATAACTGGGTGGGAGACCTGGACGGTTTGGTGGCTATCATTGGCGGGGCTCTCGTCAACCCGTCCCGAGGGCACGGCTGGGTGGCCGCCTTCGCGGATGGCATTGGCACGGTTGGGGCGTATTTCTCGCCCAACAAGAGCCTCGCCGACTTCGAGAACTTCCTTGTCGAGTTGGGTGCCGCCGTAGGCCGACTCCACCCTCACCCGGTGCTGTTGCTCGGGGATCTCAACTCCAAGTCTGAGGCGTGGGGATCTCCGGTGACCGATGCTAAGGGTGAGGCGCTGGAGGAATGGGCAGTCACGACAGGCTTGACCATCCTCAATCGGGGCTCGGTCTACACGTGCGTGCGACAGCGGGGTGGGTCTGTAGTGGACGTCTCGTTCACTAGCCCTGCTGTCGCGAGCCGTGTCCACGACTGGCATGTCGCCGTGGAGGTGGAGACTTTGTCGGATCACCGATACATCCGATTCGACGTCTCCGCCCAGACCACCGGCGGCCGTAGTCCATCGGCCCCGCGAAGGGATGGTCCGCGCTGGGCGCGTAAGCGCATCGACAGGGAACTTCTCGAGGAGGCCGCTATCATCCAGGCCTGGATTCGCGAGTCGGTGACAAACGGACCCGTCGACGTCGAAGAGGAGGCGCTGTGGTTCCGCGGGGCGATGACGCAAATCTGCGACGCGTCCATGCCCCGCGTCAGCAACCACCCAGCAAGGCGCCAGGTGTACTGGTGGTCTGCCGAGATCGCACAATTACGTGTCGACTGCGTAGCGGTCAGACGCCAGTACACCCGATACCGGAGGAGACGTCGTCGGGTCCCTGACGAAGAAGCCGCGCTGTATGAGGTGTACCGCGCGGCGAAGCAGGCCCTGTGGCTGGCCATTGGCGAATCGAGAACGCGAGCCAGGGAGGAGATGTTGGAGACTCTCGACGCAGATCCGTGGGGGCGCCCTTATCGTGCGGTTCGAGGGAAACTTCGAGCCGCAGCGCCTCCACTCACGGAGAGTCTCCAGCCGGAGCTGCTGGAGGAGGTAGTCGCAGCCCTCTTCCCGGCAAGAGCGGAGCGTACTCCACCGCCGATGGCTTTGCCCACAGCCGCAGAGCTTGCAGAGTTAGACGAGAACGCCATCAGCGTCCCAGAGGTGACACAAGCAGAGATGAGGGCAGCCGTGGTGCGGCTCCGGGCCAAGAACGTGGCTCCGGGGCCCGACGGGATCCACGGCCAAGCGTTAGCCCTCGCTCTGAAGGAGCTAGAGCCCCACTTGACAGGACTCTACACAACGTGCCTTGAGCAGGGCCAGTTTCCCACTTTGTGGAAATCTGGTCGTCTGGTCCTGCTCAGGAAGGCGGGGCGCCCTGCGGACTCACCGTCCGCGTACAGGCCCATAGTGCTGCTAGACGAGGTGGGTAAGATGTTTGAGCGTATAATCGCTGCCCGCCTCGTCAGCCACTTGTGCGGAGAGGGGCCTGACCTGGCCGAGAGCCAGTTCGGCTTTCGGCACGGGCGCTCCACCATCCACGCTATATCGCGGGTGAGAGTCCTGGCGGAGGAAGCGGTGTCCCGGGGCGGGGTGATGTTGGCGGTGTCCTTGGACATCTCCAACGCCTTCAACACCCTGCCCTGGAGCTGTATTAGGGAGGCACTGCGTTATCATCGGGTGCCTTCCTACCTCCGCCGCATAGTTGGGGCTTATTTAGCGGAGAGGTGTATCATCTACACGGGACGTGATGGCGGAAGTCAGCGCCGCATGTCGTGCGGTGTTCCACAGGGCTCGGTCGTGGGCCCGCTCCTGTGGAACATCGGGTACGACTGGGTGCTGCGGGGCGAGCTCCAGCCGGGCGTGGACCTGACGTGTTATGCAGACGACACACTGGTCACGGCCCGGGGGAGCTCGTACAGGGAGGCAGCGTTGCTGGCGACGGCTGCGGTCTCACAGGTGGTGAGCCGCATACGGCGCCTGGGTCTGGAGGTTGCCCTCAACAAGTCGGAGGCCATGATCTTTCATGGCCCCCGGCGGGCGCCGCCGCCGGGATCACACATCGTGGTCGGGGGTGCTCAAATCGCTGTCGAGTCCACCATGAAGTACCTAGGATTGGTGCTCGACAGCCGGTGGGATTTTGGCCCCACTTCCGGCGGCTGGCGCCCATGCTGTTGGTTGCGGCTGGAGCCCTGGATTTTCCACCCCGGCAACAAAAAAAAAAAAAGTTAGGTTAGGTTAGGTTAGGTTGGGGGACCCCCCACAGTGCTTCCGTCCACGTCGCGTCCCCTGGGCAACGACCCGGTTCTGACCACCGTAACGGAGTGGCAGACCGGGCTCGGCTAAATTGCACTGTGCAGTCGTAGCATATTTTAACTGGATTTTATCATATTTTATTTTATTGCGGGAAACTACGATATCTGAGGAGGCTATGCCTAAACCATCGCGGGCCGTTTCCGGACGATTTAGAAAAGGCCCTTCTCAGGGCCAACCAAAAGGTCCTTCTCAGGGCCAATCCGAGGGCGCTTCGGCGTCGGAGGCTAGCCGCGCGCCGTCTGCGGCCAGCTTCTTTTGTGAGGTGCCGGACTCTGACAATGAGTCCGTTTTGTTTGAGTCGGACGCTAGTTCGATGACTGGTCGCCGGGAGCCGGGGAAGCGGGCCCGTCAGAGAGATGGGTCCGGGGGTTCCTCGGACTCGAGGAGACCACGCGAAGGCCAAGAAGCCGGTGACTGATACCCACGACGTGGGTCTAGCTGAGGCCAGATGCCAGTTGGACCTAACTAGGCGGGCGCAGCTGCAGCAAGACCTGGAGGAGCGGGTTGCGGCCAAGGAGCAACGGACGCGCGTCGCCCGGGCCAAGTCCGGGTACGGCGCGTCCCGCGTCCTTTATGCGGATCACTCCCTGGCGGAGTTGCAGCTGATGGCTGAGGAGGACGAAGAGGAGATAGTGGTAATCGCCTCTAAGTCCTCTAATTTGAAAGGGACTTTCCAAAAGTCCCTTAAATGCAGGGCCGCGAGCATGCGCGGCATCGTCGGGGAGCTGGTGCAGCGCACGGCGACCGACGAAACGCGGCAACTGCAGGCGAAAGTTGATCGCCTGCAGTCAGAGGTCAGCCAGCTGCATCAGAAGCTGGCTGAAGCCACGGCCCGGCCAAACAAAGCCGAGCCGAGACCGGCGGCTGAGGTTCCCCCCTCCAACCTTGAGGATATCATCCGCAAGGTCGTCACGGAGGAGAGGAACTTCACGAGAGCCTGTATTGCGGGCATACAGGACAGGCTCTTGCCTGAGAAGCGCCTCCGACCGCCGCTCGCGGCGGACAACAGGCGACGCGAGTCGGGGGTGCCATCCCAGGTGGAAGACGCCGGTCTTCCGTCCACCACCCCATCCAACCAGCAAGGATGGACGAAGGTGGCCAAAAAGGGAAAGGGCAAGAAGAAGAAGAAGTCGAGGACGGAGGCTGGCCCTGCCGCCACCACCACCACCCCTCCCGGCCCGTCCCAGACAACGGGCAAGGGAAAAGGAAAAGGAAAGGGGAAGGGGAAGAGGTCGGCCCCCAGGCCCACCACCGCTGCTCCCGCTGCAACCAATGAAGCCCCCGCCAGGAATGATAAGAGGAAGTTGGTTCCCCCCAAGACCGCAGCCGTAGTGGTGACGCTCACCGCTGAGGCTGCGGGGCGGGGGGAGACGTACGCGTCGATAATGACGCGGGCGCGTACCAACGCTGATCCCCAAAAACTGGGGATTGGCACAGTCTCGTGCCGCCGGACCCAGGCCGAGGCTCGAATTTTCGAGTTCCCGGGGGCTCAGGGCAGCGCCAACGCCGACCTCTTCGCAACCAAGTTGGAAGAGGTCATCGCAGACGCGGCCAATGTCGCTAGGCCCGTGAAGACCGTGGCCTTGGAGGTGACCGACCTCGACGACTCGGTCACCAAGGAGGAGGTGGTGGCGGCGATCGCAGCGATGGGGGGCTGTGGCGTCACAGAGGTGCAAGGTCGAGCCATCAGGCCCGGTCGCAGCGGCATGGGCACCATTCGCCTCGATTGCCCAGTCGCCGCAGCCATAGCCGTCCTCGCCAAAGGACGACTTGCAGTCGGGTTCAGCTCGGGTGTAGTCCGGGCACTTGCAGCCAAGCCTCTGCGCTGCTACAAGTGTTTTGGAGTCGGACACACCCGGCCCCTTTGCCCGTCCAAGGTCGACAGGGGGAGCAACTGCTACCGCTGCGGCAAGGACGGGCACAAGTCCGCCTCCTGCGAGGCCGCCACGCCGCACTGTGCGGTGTGTGCCGCCAGTGGCTGCCCGGCGGGCCACGTCATGTTAGGGAGGAAGTGCAATCCTCCCCCCAAGAAGGGCAAGGAGCAGGCGCCGATCCGGCCTGTCGCTGCCACCGCCGTCCCTGAGGCTGGGACTTTGGCGGATGTGGAGGGTGCGATGTCTGATTAATGGATAGTCAGGTCAAGCATCGTATCCTCCAGGCGAACACCAACCACCGCAGGGCGGCCCAGGATCTGCTGATGCAGACAATGGCCGAGTGGTTGGTGGACGTGGCGGTGGTTGCCGAGCCGTACTCGGTGCCTGGCCGTTGGCTGGGTGATCGGGACGGCTCGGTGGCATTGGTGTCGCGGTCTTCCACGGACTCCCCTCCCCTCTCGCTCTTAGAGAGGGGACCGGGATACGTGGCCGCCGCGTGGGGAGACTTGGCCTTTGTGGGCGTATATTTCTCCCCAAACCGCCCTCTCTCGGATTTCGAGAATTATCTCGAAATAATAATAATAATAATAATACCATTTATTTCAGGCGTCACAGGCCCATAGAAAAAATACCATAACCTAAAAACATACATATTTTAATATACTTCACATCATATTTTAATTTACTTTATTTTAAATCCTCACCGCAGTGGTCGGGAGGGCGGCGCCACGGCAGGTCGCCATATTGGGCGACCTGAACGCCAAAGCGACGGCCTGGGGCAACCCGGCCCGCTCTTGCAACGTCCGGGGACGCGCCGCAGAATTTTGGGCGGCGTCGTGCGGTGTGTCCCTCCTAAACAGAGGGGCTGTCCACACGTGTGTGCGGCAACGGGGAGGATCGGTGGTCGACGTCTCGTTTGCCACCCCCGTGCTAGCCGCCCGCGTCGTGAACTGGCGGGTGGAGATGGCGGAGACCTTTTCGGACCACCGATATGTACGCTTCGACATCTCCACCCAGAGCCCCCTGGGGGTCCGCTCGGGCCAATCTGCGTTCCCACGGTGGGCTCTCACCCGCCTGGACCGAGAGGCTGCGGAGCAGGCGGCGTTCGTCCAGGACTGGCTCGCTCCTCCTGTCGACGTCCTGGACGTGGACGCCGCAGCGCTCCAGTTGAGGGGGTCCTTGACCGAGGTGTGCAACTCCAGCATGCCCCGGTCCCGCCACCCACCTCCCCGCCGCGCCGTCTATTGGTGGTCGGAGGAACTGGCGGAGCTCCGAACCGCCTGCGTAGCGGCCAGGAGGGCCTTCACGCGGAGCCGAAGGCGCAGGCCCCGAGACCCAGCCAGCGAGGGGGGCCTCTATGCGTCGTACATCGACGCAAAGACGGTCCTCAAGCTGGCGATGTGCGCGGTCGAAGACTCGGCGAGAGCCGACATGCTGGAGGGTCTCGATAGGGACCCGTTTGGAAGACCTTACAAGGCGGCGCGGAATAGACTGCGCCCCTGTGGTCCTCCACTGACGGAGACCCTCGAGCCGGCATTGCTGGATGGGGTGGTCCGGTCCCTGTTTCCGTCCAGGACCGACTTCACCCCACCAGTGATGGATCCTCCGCGGGAGGCGGCTCCGCCGGATGAGGAGATCCCCTCGGTGACGGCGTCGGAACTTTACGCAGGGACTCTTCGCCTTCGCGCAAAGAACACGGCCCCAGGGCCGGACGGCGTTCCCGCACGGGTGGTGGCCATAGCCGCCTCACAGATGGAGGAGAGGCTTCGGGACCTCTTTAGCGCGTGTTTCACGACTGGGAGGTTCCCGAAACCTTGGAAGGAGGGGCGGCTATGCCTCCTCCGGAAGGAGGGACGCCCGGCGGACTCCCCCTCGGCTTACCGGCCCATCGTTTTGCTCGATGAGGTCGGTAAGATGTTCGAGGGGATAATCGCCAACCGGCTAGAAAGCCTGCTGGTGGCGATGGGGCCGGACCTGTCCGACGCCCAATTCGGGTTCCGACGGGGTCGTTCTACCGTGGACGCATTGGCCCTACTGAAGGGCCAGGTGAGGGAGGCCGTGGAGGCGGGGGACGGAGTGTTGGCGGTGTCATTCGACATTGCCAACGCCTTCAACTCTGTCCCCCACTCGACCATCTTGGAGGCGCTCCGGTACCACGGAGTGCCTCAGTACTTGCGCCAACTCTTGGCCAGCTACTTGGAGGACCGGGTGGTCCTCCTTGCAGACAAGACGGCCAGAGTTAGGCAATACGGCGCAGAGTCCGGTGTTCCACAGGGGTCGGTCTTAGGACCACCGCTGTGGAACATTGGATTCGACTGGCTCCTGCGGGGGACCCACCTCCGTGGCACGAGCATCATTTGCTACGCAGACGATACTCTCCTCATTGCCCGGGGGAGGGACTTCAGGGAGGCGGCCAGTCTGGCCTCTGCTGGCGGATCCTTAGTGGCAGGAAGGATTCGCCGCCTAGGGTTGAAGGTGGCGCTACATAAAACCGAGGCCGTGTATTTCCACGGGCCTCGGGAGCGCATCCCCCCAGACGGCCACATTGACGTGGAGGGCGTCCGGATTGGAGTCAAGGCCCAAATGAAGTACCTGGGCCTTGTACTCGACAGCAGGTGGCGCTTCGGCCCACACTTTAGCGAGCTGTCGACGCGCCTGCTGAAGTCCGCGAATGCCCTGTCGTGGCTCCTCCCGAACCTGGGGGGTCCGAAGGCGCGATGCCGGCGCTTGTATGCCGGCATCCTAAGAAGCATGGCCCTTTACGGGGCCCCAATCTGGGCGGACGCCCTCCACCGGAGGGAGAACGCCACTGCCATCCGCAGGCCCCAAAGGGCCATTGCACTGCGGGTGGCGAGGGCTTACCGGTCGGTGGGATTCTCGGCGGCGTGCGCTCTGGCCGGCACCCCTCCTTGGGAGCTCGAGGCATGGCTGCTGACCAGAGTGTACGAGTGGACGGCGCGGCGGAAGGCGCTCGGGGAGCTCCCCGCCGCAGAAGAGGGGGAGGCCGTGCGGCGGGAGGCGAAGGAGGCAATCGTCCATCACTGGACGGACGACCTCGCCTCTGCCGCCTTCGGCCGCCGGACGCTGGACGCGCTCGGGCCAGTCTTGAAGGATTGGCTCGAGCGGTCCCACGGTTTCCTCTCTTTCCGTCTGGTGCAGGTATTGTCTGGCCATGGGTGCTTCGGATCGCACCTGCACCGGATCCAAAGGGAGGAGACCCCGTCGTGCCACGACTGTGGCGCGGCGGAGGACACGGCACAGCACACCCTAGAGGTGTGCCCAGCCTGGTCCGAGCTGCGCCGTAGTCTGGTCGCAGCAGTCGGGCCGGACCTCTCGCTTCCCAGTGTCGTCAACTCGATGCTGGAAAGCGAGGAGGCCTGGGCAACAGTCGCCTCCTTCTGTGAGGAAGTCATGTCACAGAAGGAGGACGCGGAGCGAGCGCGGGAGGACGACCCTCTCGCAGCGCCGCTCCGCAGGCGGAGGAGGGGTCGAAGAAGACGTCAGTACGAAAGTCATCTTCGACTCCTCCCAGGTGGAGGCCAGCAGGCAACGGGTGCGGGGGCACCCTTGCCTGTATTGCACAGGCCTCCACCAGTGTCGGATGGGAATGACCAGGTGTTCCCGGTCATTCCCATAGCCCCCCCAGTAAACTGGGGGGCATGCGGGGCCTGCCATCAAGGCGGGCATGCGCCGGGAGGGTTTGGATGTAAAGGCTGCGCCGGTTTCCCATGCCCTCCCATCACGGCGTTGCGGGAACACCGCTGAGTTTTAGTGGGTATACTGTATGTCTAACAGGAGTCCCACATACCCCGTCTCGCCCCCCACGAGCGGGCATGCGTAACGCATTTCTGAGCGTAAAAAAAAAAAAAAAAAAGGTTAGGTTAGGTTAGGTTTTTTTTTTTTTTTTTAAATGTGTACTACTACCGCGGACATGGTGGTCCGCGCTCTTTTTTACGTGTTTTATTGTTTATAGGTTTATTTAGATTTACAATTATTTAGCTCCTACACTGGACATCAGGACCTTATGCTTAATTAATTAACTAACTTAATTCTACGTGAGTCCATCGATATATATTTTTTTTTTTTTTAATAATTAGATATTCTCATGCGCATGCAGATATATATTTTTATTTATATTAGTTTTATAAGATGTAATTTTTTTTTTTTTTTTTTATAATACACAGGCATTACAATGACAAGATATACGAAATACAAAGAAGATATTTACAATTTTAGTTGGATATACTACTATTACTATATTTACTACTTGGATGTATTTACTTATTTTCACACTTTACTTATTGTTACAACTTTTAAAGGGGGGATGAATGCGTGGCAGTGAGAGTCGACCAGCCCCGACCGACGGCGTCCGTTCACGGACATGACGTACACCTCCGCGCCGCTTAGCTCAACCATTTTTTAGGGAACTCAACGACCGGACGTGCATCGCCGCCTTCGGCGGGACATTTACGTGAGTATGACTGACTCACTCTGCCACGCAGTTTTACATTTTAAGTTACGTATATAAGTTTTTTTTTTTTTTATATACAGATAGGGTATGTTTTGTGGCTTAGGATTATTTGGGTTTGGTAGTGTTATTGGAGATTGTTGGAGTTTGGGTGGTGGCTTGTTAGATGGTGTTTTAGTGAGGTCTGCTGACCAGGGATTTCGCTAGCCCTAGCAGGGCTTCTACGACGTCAGCACATAGTAGGGGTCCACTAGGGCCGATGCCTGCCGGGGTCGCGGGAAGGTACTTATGGGTCACCGAGGCCCCCGCAACACAGGCAACAAGAAGGAATACGGGTGGGTTTTAGTCAGTAAGAGTCTGACACACCCTCCCGCTCCGCCCAGAGCGGGAGAAGTTATTTGATGATTTCCCACCCAAAAAAAAAAAAAAAAACAAAAAAAAAAAAAAAAAAAGGGCTTCTACGACAGCGGTGTCTCGATGCTGCATGGCCGTCTTTAGGTTGTAGTCGACGACCATTTTAGTCGGCGCATCCATCGCCCTTTTTGCAAAGCGGCCCGTGGCGTCGTCGGCGTCGTCGGTGTAGTAGACGCAACTGACTGTATGTCTGGACACCGCCACTACCGCGTGAGAGATGCTGTCGTGAACTTGGATCCTCCTGGACCTCGTGTTGATGATGATGACACTGTCGTAGGTTAGTCCCTGGGCCTCGTGTATGGTCAACAGGCGCGATCCTTCGCCGGACCCATATCCCTGGCTCGCCAGAGAAGCTTTCTCCTCTTGCGTGTGAACCAGGAATAGGGTGTTTAGGGCGGTGCTCGGTATGTGCGCGCCTGTGTAACTTTTCACCTGCAGGGAGTGGACCCGCGACAGCGACGACTTGGAGGAGTATATACCGGAGTATATCTCGCTCAGTGCAAACGCCACGTCCATGGGGTTGCGGTGTGTGCAAAACAGCTCCTGGGTGATACCAGCCACCAAGTTTGGACGGGTATACCTTAACTTGAATAGGTTCTCTCTGTCCAAAAATGGAAGCTGGTTTACGTCTCCGATGAGGACAATTTCGCTTGCTCCAGACAACTTTACCGCCATGACTATGGCCCCAAAATGGTTCATAAGAGCCTCGTCTACCGTGAGGCGGTAGCATTTCTCTTGCGGCTTGAACCCGTTGGCTAAGATTGAGGCCATAGTGCGCACCTTTGTCTTCGCTCGATCTCCTAAGCGGTGCGCTAGCTTTTCCCTGAGATCTTTGGCGGCTTCAGTCGTCGTGGTAGCTACAACGTCCTTCTCCTCATCGAAGTGCTTGACCACCCAGGTTGTCTTGCCGCAACCCGGAACCCCGTTTACCCACCTGATACTGGGCACCGCCCAAATTTCCTGCGATGCCGGACTGTCAGAAGTCCTCAAAATGGATTGCGCCATTTCAAGGATCTTGTCGTCCAACATGATTTTGGTACATTTGGCGGTGACCAGTATCGGGTCGTCGTCAGGTGCTCTGAATTTAAGTTTGCCTGAGCGCTCTGTTTCTTCCTCGTCCAGGGCCACAAAACCACACTTCGCGCTGTAGGCTGCCATGTACGAACCCGTCATTTTCCCTTTGATGACTTGAGATGTGACGTTGTCGTACACTGCTGCCTCTGCTTCCTCGAGTACCCTTAGCAGACCTTCTGTGTTTCTCTGGAAAGTCTGCAGGATCTTACTGCATGTCATGAGATTGACCTTTTTGGTCGCTCTCACGATTGCTAAGTACTCGAGGAAGGCGCTCTTTACGTGGTCCGGGGTACCCGAATTTACTGCGAGGGTCGGCGGGCTGACTTGCCCTTTATCGGCTCGTGTTGGAATAGGCTTTTGCTGGGGTGGTTCTTGCGGCTTTTTACTGAAGAACCTTTCCACTGCTGATTCCTGCTTGTGTGATGGTGATGTGCGGCTGGTGCTTGGGAGCAGAGCGTTGAGGAAAGTGCTGAAGGCTTTCAGGCGACTCCTCGACTTGGCCCGGTCCTCCGGGCTAGTTGCCTTGCCCTGCTCCTTTGCAGCTTTTTCGGCGGCTGCCTTCTGCTGGGCCCTCTCAGAACCGCTTTGAGTGGTCGGATTTGTTGTGGGGCTCGTTGCATTGGCTGTTGGTTGCCTGGGGGCTTTGAGGAAACTCAGAGTTTCCCCTCTGTCCTGGTCTCTGTCTGTCCCGTAGACAACTACCTCGTGATGTTCTGAGGCTTTTAAACAACCAAAGCGGTCTGCAACGTCTCCTCTTTCTCCGCCGACCATCATTGCGTCGACACTGATCGTACGGGCTGTGATTGCCGTAGGTTCTCCTGCCTCCCTAATCTTTTGAAGCACCATGCTTGCCTGAGCAAATGGAGTCTCCACTCCCCACTCGAATAGTGCGATCGTCTTTCCTTTGGTTCGCACTAGCCGGCATCGGTGAGTGGCTACGTCCACTTGAGGCAGTGCAGCGTACTTGCTGCCTTTCATGCTGGTCTTAGTGGTGCTTCCGTTGATCAGAGCAGCAAGGCCTGGTGAGATGTGTATACGGGCCCTAGCTCGGCTTGTGCCTATGCAGAGGCTTATGCCCAACCTTTCTCCTTCCCTGTTCATGAATAGGGGGACGGGTCGTAGCCTGACGCCGGGGACTCCGCCTGCTCCGCATGCCAGGAATTGCGTGATGGGCATGGTATTAGGGACTGTTTGTAGGCTGGCTTCTGCTGCTGCTGCCACTGGTGCTGCTGCTGGTGTTGGGTGTTGGATTGTGCTTGTTGTTTGTGATGTGGTGAGAGGTGTTCGTATTGAGTTTTGTGTTGTTGTTGTTATTTGTGTTGTGGTGAGTGGTGTTAGTGTTGTGCTTTGTGTTGTTGTTGTTGTTATTTGTGTGGTCGTTGTTGTGAATGTCGATGTGGTCGTGACTTGGACAGACGATGGTTGGTTTTGTCTTCGCGGGGATGCATCTGTTTTGTTGGCCTCTGCTGCAACAGTAGCGACTTTACTCGCGAATGCCAAGAATGGTTTTCTGGTAGCCGGTCTCCCCATGATGGATTGAAGTGTGGACTGGCTTAGCTGGGTATCGATCTTAACTTCCAGCTCCATTCTGTCGTGACTAAACCTTGGGCATTCGAAGAGCAGGTGCCAGACTGTTTCTTCGCAGCTGGGGTCACAGACGCACGAGGGACTGTCTTTGAGATGGAAGCGGTGGAGATACGCTGAGAATCCTCCATGCCCTGTTAGGACTTGTACATGAACCGGTGAGAGAGCTACGTCTCTGAGTATCCTTTTCGCCGCTAGGACGTCTGGGAAGAATACTTTTGTGACCGCTCCTGTACTTGAGGACTCGTATCGCGCTTGCCACTTCCTTATAGTCTCCTCCCGTATCTTCCTCCTGACGAACGACACGGGGACCTTGTTGTAGTCCGCTGTTCTGGTTGTTTGGGCTGCTTCCTTTGCCAGCTCGTCCACTCTTTCATTCCCGGTAGTTCCCACGTGGGCCCTGAGCCAAAAGAGCTTCACTTGTCTGCCCTCCTCTCGGATCTTACGGACGCATCTCTTGATTTGAAGTGCCAGGTGGTGAGTGACAGACGGACTCCTCAGCAGGTCAAGTGACGATCTTGAGTCACTTAAGATGCTTACGGAGGTCGCCGTAGATTCTCTTGCCATCCTGACAGCTCTGAAGAGAGCGTACATTTCCGATTGGAAGACAGTGTTGTGAGGCTCCAGGCCGAAGGTGCTGGACTTTGACTCCTTTCCGTTTTCCCACCAAGTTAGGGCAGCTCCTACTTTCCCCTCTATCTTGCTGCCGTCCGTATAGATTTGGGGACCGATTACTTGATGGGTTTCCAGTGTTTCGGGAGTGAAGTCCTCTAGGCGTGCATACTCTGTTGTTGTGAGTTGCGCTGGGTGGGGATTCTCGGAGTGGTGCACGTTGCACTCCAGCTCGCGGCCCGGCGGTATGAACTCTTGGGAATGGCCCTTTTTGATCTTGAACAGGGTTGCGGCCTCGATTACCCGGAGATCTAGGGGGAGTTGGCCTGACAGAACAAGTGCCGATGTTAGAGACACCGTGCGGTATGCTTTGCAGATCTTCTGCGCGAAGCCCCTTTGCAGTGAGTCAAACTGATTTCTTGTCATCAGTTTCTCAGCTGCGGGGGCCCACGCACTTGCTGCATACATCACGATGGGCTCTATCACCGACACGTATATTGTCCGGATTATCTCTCTGTTGAGACCCCATGTCACCTTTGCTGCGCATGCCAGCTGCTTGTAGATGTCTGCAGCCTTTTTACAGGTTGCAGACACGTGCGCGTTGAAGGTGAGTTTTGAGTCTATTGTGAGACCCAGCAGCTTGACCTCTTCGACCAGGTCCAGCCTCGTGCCTGACATGTACAGTACCGGAACGTCGTACTTCAGCTTTCTCGTTAGCACCATCGCATTGGTCTTGTGCGCGGCGAAACGTAGCTTATTTTGGACGCCCCATTCCGATACTATGTCTAGCGTGTCATTGGCTGATTGCTGCAGGGGACCGGATGTTAGGTCCGACAAAACCAGGACAACGTCATCTGCGAAGGCTTGGCAGTATACTCCCATACTCGCCATCTTGTGTAGGAGTGAATCTAGGATAAGGTTCCAAAACGTCGGACCGGCTATTGAGCCCTGGACGCATCCTTTCGTGGTACCCTTTTCGCTAGTCGCTCTGGCGTAGTTGACCCTGATGTTCCGGTCTTCCAGGTATGAGGTAACGAGAGCGTATATGTTCTTGGGACAGTTCTTGACTACCATCTGTCGTTTGAGTGCTGGCCACCACGCGTTGTCGAAGGCCCCCTCTATGTCCAATGATATCAAAAGCACGATCTTTTTGGCTTTGATTTCGGCTCGTACGTGGCCCATTAGAGCATAGAGGGCGTCCTCGGTTCCGCGCTGCGGCATGAAACCATAGTGGTTTGTGTTGAGGGTGGGGAGGAAGTGCCACTGGAGTCTACCTACAAGGAGTTTCTCGACGATTTTTCCTAGGACCGAGAGCAGACCTATTGGCCGGTACGACTTTGGGCTGGTGTAGTCGTCCTTTTTTGGCTTACGGAGAATGCACACGTGGGCGACCTTCCACTGCTTCGGAAAGTGTGACAGCGACAGGCACCTATTGGCTATCGCTAAGAACACCTCCCTATCACAGTTTATTGCCGCTGTGCAGATGTCTGCTGTTAATCCGTCGGGACCGGGGGCTTTTTTCGGATTTTGGTTCTGGAGAACCATTTCCAGCTCCGCAGTCGTAAAGGGCGGAACGTCCGCAGACAGACCTTGGGGGTTCTTCTCCTCCGCTAGCCTTCGCAGATCAGTGTGGTACAGCTGTTCTGCATCCGCTGAGTCGTCGGGGTAGAAGGTTTGTGCCAGAAGATCCGCGGATTGCTGTGGACTGAGCGTCTCACCTGCGGTGTTTCTCAGAAGCGCGTCTTCCTGTCTTCCGGCTGTTTTCCTTAATACCCTGTAGATGCCATCCCACATGCTTTCTCGGTCCTGCTTCGAGCAGAACTCCTTCCAGTTGGCCGTGGCTGCTTCCATTGCTGATTGTGTGTAAATTTGTTTCGCCAAGACGTACTCTTGGATGGTGAAGTGTCTCCGGCTTGCGGCTGCGTTTCGGATCCTTCTCTTCTTCGTCGTTGCGTCTTTCTTGAGACGGTCTAGAGAAGGACTCCACCATGGGGGCTTTGCGTCGTGTTTGGGCGATCCCAGTTTTGGGATCGCATTCTCGCATGAGCGGTGGATGTTTTGTGTGTATGTAGTTATGATAGTCTCCAGATCCTCAGGGCCCGCGGCGTCCAAGACTCTGACCGGTGTAAGGTCTCCATCTGCCAGGCTGGTCTTGATAGGTTAGGTTTTTTTTTTTTTTTTTTTTTTTTTTTGGCAGGAGTGGAAAATCCCCACGGACACCTGAACTGTCTCACGGTCCTGTGAGCCGTGAGTCAGTTCAGGTAGTGTCGGACTCGAACCGACTAAAAACCACTCCTGCTCTGCTGGTGTCCCCCTGACATAGTCAGGGACCTTTGAAGACTAGATCTATTTATTAAACTGAATAATTTTTACAATATATTTAACCAAATTTTATAAAAGCTACAATTTTTATCAATTTTAAATAATTATACGAAATAAGACGGTTGCTTTCTATGCTTCACGCGTTATATTCTTATTTAATATAAGGGAAGCATAGATTATCCTAACTTATTTCTCTTTATTACTTTCTCTATAATTTCTTTGCAATACTTCAATAAAATGTCCCTAGACTTCCTGTTTTTGAAGAGAACTGCAATATTGTTGGTACCAAATTCGGTCTCCAGCTCTTGTTTGATTTCGAATCTCTCCCCTTCGTATACAGGACACTGGAACAGGATGTGCGGGACCGACTCCATCACACCCGGCTCGCAGATGCACGATGGGTTCTCCTTACACTTGAAACGGTGCAAGTATTCGGAGAACCCACCGTGGCCCGTCAAAAACTGGGTCACCACCCTGGTCGGCTTTATTATCTTTACGATCTGGAAGGCGTCGATGGCGTCTGGGAGGAAGATCTTGGTGACTGAGGCTGTTGTTCCTTCTTTATACCTCCGGTTCCATTCGTCGAGCGACCCCATACGGATCTGCCGCTTGACGTATGAAACGGGGCACAGATCGTAGTCCAGCCTCTTCTTCGACCCTAGGGCAGCCTCCTTCGCGAGTTGGTCGGCTCGCTCGTTGCCCTCCAGCCCTGCGTGGGCTTTGATCCAAAACAAAGAGACACTCTTGTTTTGGAGCTTGCAGCGTCTTAGAGTGTCTCTTGTTTCCACTGCCAGGGGATGGGGGGCGCTAGCGTTGGTGATCGTCTGGAGGGCCGCCATGGTTAGGTTAGGTTAGGTTAGGTTTGTCCTGCGAAAGCCGCAGAGAGCGATGGCCGTCAGAGTCATCAGGGGATATCGCACGATCTCCTTCGAGGCGGCTTGCGTACTGGCCGGATCCCCGCCCTGGGACCTCGAGGCGAAAGTACTCGCGTCGCTGTACCAGTGGCGCGAGGAAGCGAGGGCGCGGGGCGAGTGGCTTATGCAGCGACATATGGAGCTGCGTCGGTCACAGCTCCGCGCAGCCCTGGTGGTGGAATGGCGGGACAGGCTTTCACGCCCTACCGCCGGCCTCGCCACCATCGAGGCGGTCCGGCCAGTGCTCGAGCCCTGGCTCGGGAGGAGGCACGGCTCCCTGTCGTTTCGGGTGACGCAGGTGCTCTCGGGGCATGGTTGCTTCGGGAAGTACCTGTGTCGCATAAACAGGGAGCCGGACGCCCGGTGTCACCACTGCATCGACTGTCGGGAGGACACGGCGCGGCATACGCTGGCAGAGTGTGCCGCTTGGGAGGAGCCACGCCGTGCCCTCATCTCAGGAGTGGGCAGTGACCTGTCGCTGCCGGCCGTGGTCGAGGCGATGGTCGGCAGCGACGAGTCCTGGGACGCGGTGGTATCCTTCTGCGAAACAGTCGTGTCGCAGAAGGAGGCTGCGGAACGGGAGCGGGAGATCTCTTCCGCTCACTCGGCCCGCAGCAGGCGCACCGGGCGTCGGCAGAGGGCAGACAACGCCCTCTTCCGGCCCCCCTAAATGGGTCCAGGGACGGCGGACTTGGGGACGTCCGCCGCCCCCCATCACACTGGACCCGAGGTGGCGGCGCGTAGTGTTCCACGCGCGCCCCTTTCAGACGTCGCGGGGGGGGTTTAAACACCTCACCCCCCCCCCAGACTTGAGGTGGCCCGCAGAGGCGGGCCGGCACTAGCTGGGGATCGTGGAAGTCGCATTAGATCCCATGATCCCCGGTGCAAGTGTGGGACGGGAACACCGGGGTGGTTTTTAGTCAGTAAGAGTCTGACAGACCCCTCCGCCTACCCCAGGGCGGAGGACATCCATGAGGATTTTCCACCCCGGCAACAAAAAAAAAAAAAAAAGGTTAGGTTAGGTTAGGTTGATGAGCAGACAACGCCCTCTTCCGGCCCCCCTAAATGGGTCCAGGGACGGCGGACTTGGGGACGTCCGCCGCCCCCCATCACACTGGACCCGAGGTAGCGGCGCGTAGTGTTCCACGCGCGCCCCTTTCAGACGTCGCGGGGGGGGTTTAAACACCTCACCCCCCCAGACTTGAGGTGGCCCGCAGAGGCGGGCCGGCACTAGCTGGGGATCGTGGAAGTCGCATTAGATCCCATGATCCCCGGTGCAAGTGTGGGACGGGAACACCGGGGTGGTTTTTAGTCAGTAAGAGTCTGACAGACCCCTCCGCCTACCCCAGGGCGGAGGACATCCATGAGGATTTTCCACCCCGGCAACAAAAAAAAAAAAAAAGGTTAGGTTGATGAGGGCAGCCGTGGTGCGGCTCCGGGCCAAGAACGTGGCTCCGGGGCCCGACGGGATCCACGGCCAAGCGTTAGCCCTCGCTCTGAAGGAGCTAGAGCCCCACTTGACAGGACTCTACACAGCGTGCCTTGAGCAGGGCCAGTTTCCCACTTTGTGGAAATCTGGTCGTCTGGTCCTGCTCAGGAAGGCGGGGCGCCCTGCGGACTCACCGTCCGCGTACAGGCCCATAGTGCTGCTAGACGAGGTGGGTAAGATGTTTGAGCGTATAATCGCTGCCCGCCTCGTCAGCCACTTGTGCGGAGAGGGGCCTGACCTGGCCGAGAGCCAGTTCGGCTTTCGGCACGGGCGCTCCACCATCCACGCTATATCGCGGGTGAGAGTCCTGGCGGAGGAAGCTGTGTCCCGGGGCGGGGTGATGTTGGCGGTGTCCTTGGACATCTCCAACGCCTTCAACACCCTGCCCTGGAGCTGTATTAGGGAAGCACTGCGTTATCATCGGGTGCCTTCCTACCTCCGCCGCATAGTTGGGGCTTATTTAGCAGAGAGGTGTGTCACCTACACGGGACGTGATGGCGGAAGCCAGCGCCGCATGTCGTGCGGTGTTCCACAGGGCTCGGTCGTGGGCCCGCTCCTGTGGAACATCGGGTACGACTGGGTGCTGCGCGGCGAGCTCCAGCCGGGCGTGGACCTGACGTGTTATGCAGACGACACACTGGTCACGGCCCGGGGGAGCTCGTACAGGGAGGCAGCGTTGCTGGTGACGGCTGCGGTCTCACAGGTGGTGAGCCGCATACGGCGCCTGGGCCTGGAGGTTGCCCTCAACAAGTCGGAGGCCATGATCTTTCATGGCCCCCGGCGGGCGCCGCCGCCGGGATCACACATCGTGGTCGGGGGGGCTCAAATCGCTGTCGAGTCCACCATGAAGTACCTAGGATTGGTGCTCGACAGCCGGTGGGATTTTGGCCCCCACTTCCGGCGACTGGCGCCCAAGTTGTTGGGCGCGGCTGGGGCGTTGTCAACGCTGCTTCCCAATCTGGGGGGCCCGAGCGCCGCCTGTAGGCGGCTCTACGTGGGGATCGTGCGATCGATGGCCCTGTATGGGGCCCCGATCTGGGCGGCTGACCTGACGGCCGGCAGCATCGCTGTCCTGCGAAAGCCGCAGAGAGCGATGGCCGTCAGAGTCATCAGGGGATATCGCACGATCTCCTTCGAGGTGGCTTGCGTACTGGCCGGATCCCCGCCCTGGGACCTCGAGGCGAAAGTACTCGCGTCGCTGTACCAGTGGCGCGAGGAAGCGAGGGCGCGGGGCGAGTGGCTTATGCAGTGACATATGGAGCTGCGTCGGTCACAGCTCCGCGCAGCCCTGGTGGCGGAATGGCGGGACAGGCTTTCACGCCCTACCGCCGGCCTCGCCACCATCGAGGCGGTCCAGCCAGTGCTCGAGCCCTGGCTCGGGAGGAGGCACGGCTCCCTGTCGTTTCGGGTGACGCAGGTGCTCTCGGGGCATGGTTGCTTCGGGAAGTACCTGTGTCGCATAAACAGGGAGCCGGACGCCCGGTGTCACCACTGCATCGACTGTTGGGAGGACACGGCGCGGCATACGCTGGCAGAGTGTGCCGCTTGGGAGGAGCCACGCCGTGCCCTCATCTCAGGAGTGGGCAGTGACCTGTCGCTGCCGGCCGTGGTCGAGGCGATGGTCGGCAGCGAGGAGTCCTGGGACGCGGTGGTATCCTTCTGCGAAACAGTCGTGTCGCAGAAGGAGGCTGCGGAACGGGAGCGGGAGATCTCTTCCGCTCACCCGGCCCGCAGCAGGCGCACCGGGCGTCGGCAGAGGGCAGACAACGCCCTCTTCCGGCCCCCCTAAATGGGTCCAGGGACGGCGGACTTGGGGACGTCCGCCGCCCCCCATCACACTGGACCCGAGGTGGCGGCGCGTAGTGTTCCACGCGCGCCCCTTTCAGACGTCGCGGGGGGGGTTTAAACACCTCACCCCCCCCCAGACTTGAGGTGGCCCGCAGAGGCGGGCCGGCACTAGCTGGGGATCGTGGAAGTCGCATTAGATCCCATGATCCCGGTGCAAGTGTGGGACGGGAACACCGGGGTGGTTTTTAGTCAGTAAGAGTCTGACAGACCCCTCCGCCTACCCCAGGGCGGAGGACATCCATGAGGATTTTCCACCCCGGCAACAAAAAAAAAAAAAAAAAAAGGTTAGGTTAGGTTTTTTTTTTTTTTTTTTTTTTTATTTTTTTTTTTTTTTTATTCCGATCTAGCTCCTCTGACAATAATCAGAGACCTTATCTATCTAGTCCTCATTCATACCAGTTCTCGCTTTTATTCCTCTCGCACTTTTATGCTTCATACTGGTTCTTTCTTACATACGTCATCATTTGCTCTGTGGGCGGGACACCCATTACTATTACCCTATTCTATTCTATTCTACTCTATTTTTTATTCTATATTTATTTACTATTTACTTTTTAGGGAAAATAACGGTTAGTCGGTGCTTTATTTTTCTTAATCTAATTACACCGGAGGGGGAAATAACTGCATAGACAGTATTTATTCTTCTTAATCTAGTTACATGTGTTTATCTTATTCTATTCTTATATTAATGCTTAACTCTAATACATTTCCTACATACTTATTATCTATGTTTACATTTTATATATAACAATATACACGAAACATAGTTTACCTATTCTTATTTCTATTTATGACTATTTTACATATGTTGACGCAGTAATCTAAGAATTTCTGTCGATATCCACCTAACATTATATCGCTGAGACTTTCTAATTTTAGTTTGACGTCTAGTATACTCTCTGTAGGCGACGCGAGTACCTAAAATTGTGATTTTGATTTTAATAAACAGTGGAGCGCGGTCAAGGGGGCGTACACGTTTAGAGGGGCGCGGGGGCACTCGGGGTTCTCACCGCTCGCGCCAAGAGCGACGCCGCCGCGCGCGCGGCGGCGCATGCAGTCGGCTACAAAGCTATCAAACGAGAGCACGTACGCGCCTCCTTCACCCCGCTTGCACGAAATTAAGCCTGAGTACTCTTTTTACTGGTCCACCCTCTACATCAGTGGTCCTTCGAGCCGGATCGGCAATCAGAAACACTAGCCAAGCTTCATCCGTTTATTTGCTTCGCTTCAACTAATTCACGCACAACGCATGCATGTATCGCACGCCGCCCGTGAAAAACAAGATGGTGGGCACGCGGAGCACGGTGCGACGGGAGCGCGAAGAGCAATTAGCGATCGCAAGTGATGTGAAACCTGAAGAACAACCAGCTCATCCTTCGTCTAGTTCAAGTAAAAAACCTGCCAGCAGAAACATCATGGTAAAATCACCTTCTGCGAGCACATCAGTGAAGGCGAGGAGGGCGCAGCTGCTTTTCGAAGCTGCACAAGAAAAAACGCAGCTACAAATGGAATTGATAGATAAAAAGCTGGCCGTCGACCTGGCGGAGCTGGACAGCAACAGCTTACAGTCACTGGCAGATATTGAGCCTGCTGAAAGTGAAGTTGGTTCCCGAGTGGAAAAGTGGTTACAAACGAGTCAGGAGGTGAAAACTCAGTGTGTCACTATTGGTAACGACGACGCGCTGCGCCCGGCACATCGGCAAGACGCTATCTTGCAGCAAATGGGGGACGCCGGCCCACTACCACCTGTAACAGAAAACACATCCCAACAACACAGATCGCTGCCAGCGATGACTGCGATGCGGGGTGGCACTGAAGATACCATGCACATGCTGGCGTGTGCACTCAAGGACCTAGCCGCTGCCGCAACTACCAACGCCAACCAGCCAGAAACTAACGTGAAAATGCTCAACCGATTGTGTACGCCAAAGGACTTACCTAAATACGATGGAGACCCGCTCGAGTGGCTACAGTTTAAGCTAGCATATGAGGAATCGTCTCAAGTCTGCCACTTCACCGACCAAGAAAACTTATGGCGACTGAGAACGAGTCTCCACGGACGTGCCAAAGAAGCAGTCACAGCGCTGCTGATCGGCGCCACCACTCCTGACGTCGTGATGTCCACGCTTCAACTTCAGTTCGGAAATAATGATTTAATAATATCAAAAATAATGCAAGACATCAGCAAGTTACGCCCAATGTCACAGGAATATCATAAAGAAATTGTTTCCTTCTCGATCAAAGTTAAAAACTGTGTCGCAGCGGTGACTGCCATCGGCTGCGAAGATTATGTAAAAGGAATGAACATAGTGTCTACAGTGCTGTCTAAATTACCGACAATATTGATTTCTAAATGGACTGATTACTGTTATCCGCTTCTCAATGAAAACACAAAACCTAAGCTCGTCATATTATCCGAGTTCCTAAGTGAAGAAGCCCAGAAGATAACACAATGCTCAGTGAATATATCGTATGTGCAAAACTCTAAGAACAGTTACAACGATAAACATAAGTCGCAAACAGTTTTGTTAAACGAAAACAAACACAGTGAAAATGAAAACAGAAGTACCAAGTGCGGGTTTTGTCCATTAAAAAATCACGCATTACCAGACTGTAAGAAGTTTAAAAGGGCATTACGTAAAGACCGATGGACCTATGTGAAACGTCATGGTGTCTGTTTTAAGTGTTTGACGTCACGACATAACAAAGAATCTTGCCCCGCTACCGCGTGTGATATCGACAACTGTGGACAATTACATCATCGGCTGTTACACTATAAAGTGAATAAAAACAATGTAGAAGTGCCGTCGACCAGTGAAAGTAAACCGCCAGAGACTGATACATCTGTGGAAACCGTAACATACGTAAACAAATGCAACAAAGTGTTGTAAAAACCGTGCCTATCTTAATTCACGGACCAAAAGGAACGTCGCGCAGTGTTGCGCTTCTGGACGATGGCTCGACAGTGACATTGATAAGCGACGAGCTAGCGTCGCGCGTAGGGCTGCGCGGCTATAAGCAGTCTATGCGTGTGTGCGGCGCGTGGGACGGTACCGAACTAGTGTGCGACAGTGAGATTATAAACTTAAACTTATCTAACATTGAGAACAACAACAAGTTTACAATAAAAGCGCGTAGTGTTAAAAATCTAAACTTACCTGTGCAAAACCAATCTTCAGTGAACTTAAACGATTACGAACTGAGACCTGAAATAAAAAGTGTGATAAGTGACGGACAATGTAAACCAGAAATATTGATAGGGCAAGATAACTATCATTTGCTCTTACCGTTGGAAATAATAAAAGGCAAATTGACCGAGCCATACATCACGCGTACTCCGTTAGGGTGGTGCATACATGGCTGCGTGCGCGCGTCGTCGCTTGACGTGAAAGCAACGTCGACTCTGCAATCCACACTTTTCATAAATGAAGAAGACAGTGAGCCATCAGAAACTGAGCGTATCCTAAGAGACATACATGAAGAAATACGCCGGTCCTATTCACTTGAGTCACTAGGTGTCTCTAATAAACCTAGACAAAACGCAGACGACGCCCGAGCTTGGGAACACCTGGAACGCTCCTCTCAATTAATAAACGGGAGGTGGTATGTTGGACTACCGTGGAAAGATTCTAAGTCCACTATGCCTGACTCGCGCACCAATGCAATGAAAAGACTCTGTGGAGTTGAGAAGAAGATGAAGTCCAGTGATGGCTATGCTACTCGATACCAAGAAAGAATTGTTCATCTACTCACTAATGATTACGCTTCGCAAATTGAAACCAAAGAAGACGCAAAAAGAACCTGGTACTTACCGCATTTCGGGGTCGATAACCCCAACAAACAGAAACTGAGATTGGTATTTGACGCCGCCGCAACATCAAACGGTGCGTGTCTAAATGATTACATATTGAAAGGACCCGACTTGCTGGTTTCGTTATATGGTACCATGCTGAGATTCAGAGAACACAAAATCGCGGTGACGGGCGACATCCGTGACATGTTTTTAAGAATAAAAATTATCAAAGAAGACAGAGATACGCTTCGCTTCTTATGGCGAAAGTCACCTGATCATGAGGTCAACACTTACGCCATGAGCTCATTAATATTCGGCGCAAATTGCTCACCCTTTATTGCGCAATATATAAAAAACAAAAATGCTGAACTTTATAAGTCGTCTATGCCGAGCGCTGTGCAAGCCATACAAAAACAGCATTACATGGATGACTACATAGATAGTTTTGAAGACGAGAAAACCGCCACTAAAACAGTTAACGAAGTTACTTACATACATAGTCAAGGTAGATTTGACATCAGAAATTGGACATGTAACCATCAGGCCATATTAAATAACTTACCACAAGAAAGTCTGCGAGCTACAGAAGTGAAGTTCAAAGTCGGCCAGCAATACGACGGCGAACGTACACTAGGCCTGATGTGGAATCCAAAAGACGACACGTTGGGATTCGACGTCTCATTCAAACGAATACCAGCCCACATAGTAGCTGGACAAAAGAAACCTACGAAACGAGAAATGTTAAAAGTGATAATGTCAATATTCGACGTCTTCGGGTTTTTATCACCGTTTACTATAAAAGGAAAAATTATGTTACAAGACAAATGGAGGTCTGGTATCAGCTGGGATGATGAGATACCAAATGAAATATTTACAAAATGGTCAGAATGGCTAGATGTATTAAAATACATAAATAACATACGCCTACCTAGGCATTACGTATCGGCTACGAGAATCACCGCTACGACTGCTACGCGGCCTACGGCAAGTACGCGTAGCGCGGAGACAGCAACTATGGGCGATGACGCGAGGGCGAGTGAGAAAGCCGACGGTCCGAGTGCATGTGCACTGAATAGCGCGACCTACGAGCGCTCTGGCTATACAAACCTACAGCTCCACGTATTTTGCGATGCGTCGACTAAAGCGATGTGCGCCGTCGCTTACTGGCGGTGGCTTGATAATGATAAACAAGTTCGAGTCGCGTTCGTCTCTAGTAAATGTCGTGTGGCACCTGTGAAGTACGTGTCTGTGCCGCGCCTGGAACTACAAGCGGCATTGATTGGTTCACGATTGACTGAAACATTGATTAATGAACACAGAATAAAAACAGTAAAGAAATATATGTGGTGCGACTCAGCTACTGTATTACATTGGATTCGCAACGATAGGCGTACCTATAAAGCCTATATTGCTCATCGACTCGGCGAGATTGATGAGTACACACAGATGAAGGATTGGAGATACATACCTACAAAGATGAATGTCGCCGATGCCGCCACGCGAGAGTTTTGCGAAGTAGAAACATTGGAAAATGAGTGGTTATACGGACCATCATTTTTATACAAGGACGAAAGTTTATGGCCTTTGGAAGCGGAATTACAGCTACCTGAAGTTAGTAACATGGACCTAGAATGCATAAATACTCTTCGTGTTACGCCCATATGTTTACCGGCTGTACCAGAACCTAGCAGGTTCTCCTCCTGGCTCCGCATCTTGAGGTCTACGTGTGTCGTCTTATCTTTCATAGAAAAATGTAAAAAACTTACCGGTGACGTCGATGGCGCGATGATGGGACGAGCAGAAGCGTTGCTACTGAAATACTCTCAGATGAAATCTTTCCCGGAAGACATAGAAAACCTGCAAAAGAAAAGGGCATTAGATAAGAAAAGTAAATTGCTTACCTTATCACCGTTCGTTGATGATGATGGCGTTCTCCGTGTGGGCGGTCGCATAAACGCCGCTCCTGCAATAACGAAAGATATGAAACAACCAGTAATATTGGACGGACGAAGCCACATTGCTCACCTCATAGTTAAACACTATCACAAGAAGGCTAACCACGGGAATCAGGAAATGGTTGTAAACGAACTGAAACAGAAATATTGGATTATTAGGATAAGACCAACGGTAAAATACATTTCTTCAAAATGCATGTTCTGTAGAATCAAAAGGGCACAACCTCTTCCACCTAGAATGGGTGACTTACCGGAAGCGCGAATGGCCCATCATCAGCGTCCCTTCACTTTCACGGGGGTTGATCTGTTTGGCCCCATGGAGACAACTACTGGCCGTCGCAGGGAGAAGGTATACGGCGTGATTTTTACCTGCTTAACCGTAAGGGCGGTACATATTGAGCTTGTTTCTAGCCTGACAACAGATGCCCTGATCATGGCTCTCCGACGAATGGCGGCGAGGCGAGGCTGGCCGCGACATCTATATTCAGATAACGGCACTAATCTGAAAGGCGCCGACACGGAGCTTAGAAAATGTATCCTAGAATTAAACGAGGAACAATTAAAGAAAGAAGCTCTCAACTATAGTTTGAGCACAACATGGACCTTCATCCCTCCCGCTAGTCCTCACTGGGGAGGGGCGTGGGAAAGATTAATCAGGAACATCAAGTGTTCACTGAAAGTGATTTTAAAGGAACGAGCACCACGTTACGAGACACTGCACACATTGATGGCCGAAGTGGAGCATATTGTGAATAGCCGTCCACTTACGCATGTGTCGGTGGAACCCAACACTGATGAGTCATTGACACCCAACCATTTCTTACTGGGCGCGGCTTCAAACTTACCGGTCCTTGGTACCTACGATGACTCCGACTTATACCTGAGAAAGCAGTGGCGCATATCGCAGAGGCTGGCTGATATGTACTGGAGACGCTGGGTTCGTGAAGTTCTTCCGGACATGCGACCCAGGCGGAAGTGGAACGAAGAGCGGAGACCATTGAAAGTGGGAGATCTCGCACTGGTTGTCGACCCCAATTCCCCTAGAAATACGTGGCCGAGAGGCGTCATTCAAGATGTACTGCCAGGAAAAGACGGCCGCATCAGAGTCGTTGATATTAAAACAAGAACGGGGGTGCTGCGGAGGACCGCGGCACGCGTCGCACGAATCGCGATGGGTGATGAGTGCTGCGTCAGCACTGGGGAGGGGAATGTAGGCGACGCGAGTACCTAAAATTGTGATTTTGATTTTAATAAACAGTGGAGCGCGGTCAAGGGGGCGTACACGTTTAGAGGGGCGCGGGGGCACTCGGGGTTCTCACCGCTCGCGCCAAGAGCGACGCCGCCGCGCGCGCGGCGGCGCATGCAGTCGGCTACAAAGCTATCAAACGAGAGCACGTACGCGCCTCCTTCACCCCGCTTGCACGAAATTAAGCCTGAGTACTCTTTTTACTGGTCCACCCTCTACACTCTCCAAATTGTATCTCTCGACTGCATACACCGGGCAGTCTAGAAGGAGGTGGGGGACAGATTCATTCACCCCCGGGTCGCAGATGCATGATGGATTCTCCTTACACTTGAACCTGTTCAAGTATTCGGAGAACCCACCATGCCCCGTCAGCACTTGTGATAATACCGGGTCAACACCGATCCTCCGTATCGTTCCATACGCCGCCACTGCATCCGGGAAAAAGATCTTCGTGATCGAGGCCGTCTGTCCCGCTGCATACCTCCGGTTCCACTCACCAAGCGTCACCGTACGGATGTGCCGCCTGATGTATGAGACCGGACACAGGTCGTAGTCAGGCTTCCTCTTGCTATTCATGGCGGCCTCCTTTGCCAGCTGATCCGCTCTTTCGTTGCCCTCAAACCCTGCATGAGCCTTAATCCAGAACAAGTTTACCACCTTGTTCTGGTGGGATATAGCTACTAAGTTATCCCTGGCTTCCACTGCTAGGGGATGAAGGCAGCTGTGGTTTTTCACTGTCTGGAGGGCCGCCATGGAGTCGCTGTATATCCCGAAGCTGGATGCGCGATGTTTTCGAATCTCCCTGGTTGCCTGGCACAGCGCCAGGAGTTCAGCCTGGTAGACCGTACAGTAGTCCGGCAGCGCCAACTTGAGAGCACGCGCCTCGGTGTCTCCCCTCCACACAGATAGTGCGGCACCGACGCGCCCCCCTATTTTACTACCATCTGTAAATATTTTTACTTCCAAATTGGCGCTGGCTTCAACTTGCTCACGGTCCACCAGGCCCACGAGCTTCAGGTCGACACGTCCAGCGGGGTGCGGAGATAGCGCGGCGGGTGCCATCCGCTCCACCTCCCGGTCCCCCAGCACCGACTGGGGTACTCCCCTCCTAGCCTCATACATTGAGGCCGCCTCACGAACTCGTAGGTCCAGAGGGAGCATCCCAGTCAGCAAAAGTGCCGAGTTCAGGGAGACGGTACGGTAGGCTTTGCACATTTTCTGTGCAATACCGCGCTGCACCGCTCCCAGCTGCCTGCTGACTCCCAATTTACTTGCAGCCGGCGCCCATACACTGGCGGCGTACAGAACAATCGGCTCAATCGTCGCCACATATAATATCCTAATGACCTCGGGATTAAGTCCCCAGTTCACCCGAGCCGCCCTACACAATTGTTTGTATATAGCTATGGCCCTCTTGCATACAATGGAGACATGCGTATTAAAAGTTAGCTTGTCGTCGATGGTAACACCCAACACTTAGATCTCTTTGGATAAAGTTATTTCAACCCCGCCCACGTTCAGCCGTGGGGTGTCAAATTTGAGTTTCCTCGTGATTACCATTGCGTTGGTCTTATGAGGTGCGAATTTCAACTTGTTTTTCACACCCCACGTCCGAACATGTTCAAGGGCTGCGTTCGCCCTACCCTCAATCTCCATTGCCGTGTCACCATCGAAGACAAGGACGACGTCGTCCGCAAATGCTTGCGAATAATCCCCTCTCTCTTCCAGGCTTTTCAAGAGGGGGTCCAGGAGCAGATTCCAAAGAATAGGCCCCCCTATGGAACCCTGTACACATCCTTTGTTTGTGGCCTTGGCGAATTCCTCACCGGCATATCGAACTCTGACCCTTCTGTCGTTCAGGTAACTATCGAAGACCCTTCTCAGGTTTACCGGACACTTTTCCTCAGCCAGTCGGACCCTGATGGCAGGCCACCAGGCACTGTCGAAGGCTCCCTCTATGTCCAATGATACCAGAACCACTATTTTCTTTTGTTCCAGTTTTGTGCGGATGTGCTGCATTAAGTCATAGAGGGAGTCCTCGGTGCTCCTCTGTGGCATGAATCCGTACTGGCGAGTACTCATCCTAGGCAAAATATAGAACCTGAGACGGGCCACCAGCATCTTCTCAAATATTTTTCCCATGATTGGTAGCAGTCCAATTGGCCTATATGATTTTGGGGTGGTGTAGTCCGTTTTCCCCGGTTTTCTTAACACCACCACCGTAGCCTCTTTCCAGGACTGTGGGAAATAGCCGTGTTTTAGGCATTTGTTCAGAAGGGCCAGGAAAGCGTCTGGCAAACTGCCTATCGCGCGGTCGCATATGTCGGCGGTCAGGCCGTCCGCTCCCGGGGCCTTCTTAGGGTTAAAGGATCTGCTAGCTGTTGTTAGTTCCAGCATAGTAAAGGGTGGATCGCCGCTGTCGCTAAGCTCTACCTCGTTGACTTTGTCGGCCTCTACTCTAATGTGACGATGGTAATCATCGTCAACACTATGTAGGTCCTCCGGATAAAAAGTTTCCGTGATATATTTTACGGAGCTTTTTGCGTCCAGTTCCTCTCCACCCTTAACCATGGGGACATCCTCTTCCCTACGCGAAGTTCTTCCTATAACCCTATAGATTCCCTCCCAGACCCCCTCCCTATCTTGCTTGTGGCAGAACTCCTTCCAGCTCTCTGTTTGGGCTCTCGCTTCCTCCAACTCATACTCTTCTTTCTGTTTCAGGTACTCTCCAATGACCTTCGACCTTCGGACAGGTGCAGCACACCGGATCCTGCGTTTCTTGGTGGTGACCTGTCTCTTCATCCTCGCGAGTTTCTCCGACCACCACGGCAAGGTAAGTTTTTCTTTTTTATTTTTAGTTGGCATTGCTGAGTTACAAGCTTCTTTAATTATTTTTGTGAGGTCATTAGTTAATTTATCTATTTGTTTAGTATTATTAATTTTTTCTATTTCTGGTTTCATAAATCTATGTTCTACCGTCAATTGGTTGAGCTTCTCACGAAACTCAACCCAATTGGCTTTTTTGGTGTTGTAGATTCGGGTTGTCCTTTCTACCCTGAAGCCTTTGGATTTTTGAAGCCTGATACTGTAAGTTATGCCGTTGTGATCGGAGCCCGTTAGACTTTCGTCAACTCTCCAGTCATCCACCATCCCAAGTATATTCGTCGAACAGGCCGTAATGTCGACGAAGCTGTTGTAGCGCTGTCCTCCTCTGATCGTGTCGAAGGTCGGGATTTCCCCTACGTTGAGTATATGGAGCCCCAACTCTCCTAGGGTTCCGCACACGTCTTCGCCTCTGCTGTCAATCACTGGGCTACCCCACCATGGACTCTTCGCATTGACATCACCTCCAACGATCAGCGGTTTAGTCCCATTTGCCATCTCTATCTTCTTCAGATGTTCAAGATAGGGCTCTAACGGTTTATCCGGCTCGAAATAGAGTGAGACGAGTGTGATCTCCCAGGCGCTAGTCTGGATTCCCACCACAGTGATGTTGTTTGTGGTGAGCTTTGGGTACTGTATGACGTTAAGGTCACTATCAAAGACGGCGACTGCCGCCTTGACAGTACCCTCTCCCACATCCGCGCTCTGGAAGATCCTCATTCCCCTCTGGCTCTTCACCCTTTTCACACCGCCGACGTATGGCTCCTGAATGAGCGCGACCGCTATTCCACGCTTTACCGCTTCAATGAACAACTCATTAGTAGCGAGCCTTTTGCGTTGGAGGTTAGCCTGAGCGAATTTGTACGCTGAGTCTCCGTGGGTGCCCTTAGCAGTAGGCTACCGTTGCCCTCGCTAACTGATCCCACTTACGTCGTTGCGGGCAATCGGCGCTGAAGGCATTGTGCTCCGACTGGCTGCAGTTTGCCTTTTTGCAGTTTCTGCAAGAGGCTGGCACTCCAGCCATCCAGTCTGAGCATTCAGCCCTCAGGTGGGGTCCGCCGCAATGACTGCACAGGTCCACCGACTCCATGCAGAATTTTTTGCCGTGGCCGAACCCTAGGCAGCGCGTGCACTGCATCAATGGGGTCTGGTCTTCGGCCCTGATGCGCTGGAGGTCGATGTGGACGTATCCCTTTTCAGTTATTCTACGCCAAATCTTTGGTGAGGTACTGACCACTATGTGGCCAGTGTGCGGATTTCTAGTCCTTCTCCTGAACTTTATCTCCACCTTGTTCGTCTCACCGTCCAGGCCTTGGAAGACGTCCCGGTTCTGGTTTCTCAGAGCCGTGAGGACGTCCCCATCGGTATGCACCGACAGGACGTCCCTGAGGATCAACATCGGGTCCTTGTTTTTAATTTCTTCCACGTTTAGGCCCGGACCATCCTTCCTCAATCTTTCCTTCACCTTATCCCTTTCTTCCTTCGTCTCAAAACCCATTATCACCTTTCTATTCTTCGCCTTTCTTACTTTTTCCACCTTTATCCATCCTTCTTTCGCATCTATCGCTTTTCTTACCCTATCAAGTACTTCCTCTCCTGTATCCTCCTCATTACTGGAGGTGACCACGACTGAGTGTAGCGTTCGCTTTTCCTGCGCACTGGTACGCCCAGCCGCCGTCACTCCCGCGTAAGAAGGAGTCTCAACATTCTCCATTCTTTCTTTTTGGGCTTCGATGGCACCCTTGAGCTCCTCCATCTGCTTTTTGCTTTCCAGCAACAGCTTTGAGTGCTCCTCAATTTTAGCCATCAGCTGGCGCGTCTCCTGGCTTTTTAGGTGCAAGTCCGAAGCTCCACTTTCCTTCTGCACTATCATTACTTCCTTCTCATTCTTCTCCTTTTCTATCCTATTCCCGCTTTTTAATTCAAGCTCGATTTCTTTGACTATTTTGTATAGTCTTTCCGAAGCTTCTATTACCGCTTCTTTTATTTCCCTCTTTGTGTTTCTAGACTCATCGAGCTGCCGCTTCACCTTCATAAGGCAAGCTGCTGCCTCCTTCGTCCTGCTCGTCTACACGAGGACGTCGTTGTCTAGGACCTACGTCCTAGACAACGACGGGCGCTCTATCGACACTAAGCGGAGCTCGGGAGTCGAAGCTTTACCTTCCTGTGGCTTCGGCCTCGGCTCAGCGCTCCGCATAAGTGTCGGAATAGAGGAGGGTGATGTAGGGCCCGCCTGTTTTGTTGGGCTAGTTCGCTTCACGATGCAGGGCGCTGGGGGTGAGGGTCCTGCCTCTTCCACTACGCCCCGCGGACTTTTGTTTTGCGAGTTTACCGGAGCCTTTTTGATGGGTGTGCGTATGCCAATCATTTTGGCGAGGGACACTTTTTGGAGGTTAGGTTAGGTTAGGTCACCTACCCCAGGGCGGAGGACATCCATGAGGATTTTCCACCCCGGGAACAAAAAAAAAAAAAAAGGTTAGGTTAGGTTAGGTTAGGTTGGGGTGGGGTGCGTGCAGAAAACCTCCTCGTGTGCCTGACTGCTGCTCGTTCCTTTCGAACACGTTCGGGGGAAAGAGCAGTCGTCGGGCCGGTGCACCCTGGGCGCGGCCAATAGCCTCTCCATGTTGGAGAGGGTATTGACTGCGGCGGATTTCTGCGGGGGGGAGAGCCTATGGCTCTTGGGCCTTTCGAGGCCGATCGACGGTCGTCCACTCCCCCCTCTGCTTACAGAGGGAGGCCGAGTGGGCGCAGTGTAGGGAGGCGGACGAATGGTCCGTGGTAGAGGGGCCCACAGGGTAGGTTAGGTTAGAATAGATTAGGCTAGGTATTGTATATTATGTATATATAATTAGGCTAGGTTTAAGTAGGGACCCAATCCTAAGTTTTGAAGCGTGGCGAGAGGATGAATGGCTGGAGGGAGTCCAGTCGTTAGCGTTTCACCTGCAGATACCTGCCGCCCTCTGCAGTATGTAGGCTTACCGGGCATCTAGGCTCTGTCCGGTGGACGTCAACTCCTATATCTACTCGTGGGTACTATATGGAAACTAATAAAAAAAAAACAAACACTGAAAAACAGGCGGAGAAGGTGCCGATCGTTTTGATAGAGCACATGGGTGCGGTGTCAGATTCTGACACCGCGTCCGGAAGGATGAGTTTGGCGAGCGTGGCGAGCTTAGGCTCAAAGCGCTTGCAAACTGAAGAGGAGGTGGGTGGGCGATTCTGGAGGAAAAGCTCACGGAAGACGAAGCGCGCGGGGCTGTCAGGCTCTTCTAGTGAGGAGAGCCTGCCGGCCGCTAAAGTGCCAACTGGGAGACGCGGACGAGGTCGTGCGGTGGCGAGTGGAGCTCCTGCTCGCTTGCCGGAGCGCGACGTGCGGGGTCGATTCTCATCGGTTTCGCGACCCGATACGCCGGCTCCAGTGGAGGGCGTCGAGAGCGTGGGGAGCGACCCCAGTCCCGCGATCGTGGACCCCAGCGAGGGCATCTTGCTGGGGTCTAATAAGGCGGAGGCGAATGCCGCTAAGCGTGCGCAACGCAAGGCGGTAGCGGCTGACGAAATCAGCGAGCTGGCTCGTCAGGCGCGGGAGCGGCGCTCAGCCCGGATGACTGCCGGGGAGAGGCCATCGGCGGTGGCGCTCGGTCGCCAAGTTTTGGACGGCGTGGATGTCGTCCTGAAGGTTGCCACCAAATCGGGCAACCTGAAGGGCACATTCACGCGTGCCCTGAAGGAGGCGGCTGACGACATTAGGGAGGCAGTGCAGGTCCTCCTTAGTCGCACGAGCACGGAGGAGACGGCGAAGTTATGGGAGGAGAATAGCCGTCTCCGGTCCGAGCTGGAGGACCTCAAGCGGGAGTTTGCCGCTCAGAAAGCAGCTCCCGCTGCCACTGGCCCCACTCCGGTTCCGTCGTCGGCTCCATTGCCGGCCCCATCGTCGGCTCCTGCACTTGCGGATGCGGAGGTTGAGAAGATAGTCCGCATCTGCATGATCCAGTGCGGGCAGATGGTGGGGGCTCGGTTAGAGGCCATGGAGCTAAGGCTCCCCCCGGCTGAAATCGTCCGCCCACCGCTCGCTGCGGACAAGCGGAGGAAGGAGGGACCCGCAAAACCGGGGCCAATGGCCGCGACGGCTGAGTCAAGCCAGACCGGGAAAGGGGCCAAAAAGCCCGTGGTGGGGGCCAGAAAGCCTGCGGAGGCTAAGTCCGCGCCCAATTCCCGGACGGCGGCTGCTCCTCCCCTGGCGACCGCACCCGGGTCCACCTCGGAGACTTGGACGACGGTCGTCAAGAGGGGGAAAACAAAAAAGAAGAAGGTGGCACCGCCGGCACCTGTAAGAGCACCGGCACCGGCAACAAAGAGGACGCAGGGGCCGCCTAGGACGAGAGCCCCACGCTCTGCGGCTGTGGTAATCACACTGCAGCCTGGAGCCGTCGCAAGGGGCGTCTCCTACCAGGCGGTCCTGACGGAGGCAAAGGCCAAAATCCCGTTCCGCGATCTTGGCACACCATCCGGCTTCAAAGTGAGGCCGGCGATCACGGGGGCGCGGCTGCTCGAGGTGTCGGGTGCCTCTAGTGGCGAGAAGGCGGACATTCTGGCCGCCAAGCTGAGGGAGGTCTTCAACCCGGAAGACGTTCGAGTGTCCAGGCCGATGAAGACCGCTGAGCTGCGTGTCGATGGACTGGACGACTCAGCAACCCCGGCTGAGGTTGTGGCGGCCGTGGCCAGAGCCGGTGGATGTCCACCTGAGGACGTGCGGACGGGCGAAATCCGCGCCGACGCTTCCGGGCTCGGCGTGATTTGGGTGCGGTGCCCGGTGGCGGCGGCAAACAAGATCGCCCGCGGTGGGCGTCTGTTGGTGGACTGGGTTGCAGCGAGGGTCAAGTTGCTGCAACCCAGAGACTTGCGGTGTTACCGGTGCCTGGACATTGGGCATGTCAGGGCACGGTGCACTGCCGAAATAGACCGCAGCGAGCAGTGTTATCGCTGCGGTCAGCCCGGCCACAAAGCGGCCCAGTGCTCCGCGGCGCCAAACTGCAGCCTCTGTACAGCTGCAGGGAGGTCCGCTGAGCACAGAGCGGGTGGAAGGGCCTGTGGCGCGCCCGCCCAAAAGAAGAGAAGGGGTGCCAAGGCTGCCGGGGGCTCTTTACCCCCCCCTCAGCCTGGCTGCCCTACGGCCGACTCCCGGCCTAGGAATGGTCTGGAGGGAATGGATTGCGCATAATGGCGCTCTACCATTTCCTCCAGGGCAATATCAACCACGCTGCCAGGGCTCAGGATCTCTTACTCCAGAGCATGGCAGAGTGGTCGATTGACGTGGCTGTGGTCGCCGAGCCATACTTTGTCCCCCCCAGGGATAACTGGGTGGGAGACCTGGACGGTTTGGTGGCTATCATTGGCGGGGCTCTCGTCAACCCATCCCGAGGGCACGGCTGGGTGGCCGCCTTCGCGGATGGCATTGGCACGGTTGGGGCGTATTTCTCGCCCAACAAGAGCCTCGCCGACTTCGAGAACTTCCTTGTCGAGTTGGGTGCCGTCGTAGGCCGACTCCACCCTCACCCGGTGCTGTTGCTCGGGGATCTCAACGCCAAGTCTGCGGCGTGGGGATCTCCGGTGACCGATGCTAAGGGTGAGGCGCTGGAGGAATGGGCAGTCACGACAGGCTTGACCATCCTCAATCGGGGCTCGGTCTACACGTGCGTGCGGCAGCGAGGTGGGTCTGTAGTGGACGTCTCGTTCGCTAGCCCTGCTGTCGCGAGCCGTGTCCACGACTGGCATGTCGCCGTGGAGGTGGAGACTTTGTCGGATCACCGATACATCCGATTCGACGTCTCCGCCCAGACCACCGGCGGCCGTAGTCCATCGGCCCCGCGAAGGGATGGTCCGCGCTGGGCGCGTAAGCGCATCGACAGGGAACTTCTCGAGGAGGCCGCTATCATCCAGGCCTGGATTCGGGAGTCGGCGACAAACGGACCCGTCGACGTCGAAGAGGAGGCGCTGTGGTTCCGCGGGGCGATGACGCAAATCTGCGACGCGTCCATGCCCCGCGTCAGCAACCACCCAGCAAGGCGCCAGGTGTACTGGTGGTCTGCCGAGATCGCACAATTACGTGTCGACTGCGTAGCGGTCAGACGCCAGTACACCCGATACCGGAGGAGACGTCGTCGGGTCCCTGACGAAGAAGCCGCGCTGTATGAGGTGTACCGCGCGGCGAAGCAGGCCCTGTGGCTGGCCATTGGCGAATCGAGAACGCGAGCCAGGGAGGAGATGTTGGAGACTCTCGACGCAGATCCGTGGGGGCGCCCTTATCGTGCGGTTCGAGGGAAACTTCGAGCCGCAGCGCCTCCACTCACGGAGAGTCTCCAGCCGGAGCTGCTGGAGGAGGTAGTCGCAGCCCTCTTCCCGGCAAGAGCGGAGCGTACTCCACCGCCGATGGCTTTGCCCACAGCCGCAGAGCTTGCAGAGTTAGACGAGAACGCCATCAGCGTCCCAGAGGTGACACAAGCAGAGATGAGGGCAGCCGTGGTGCGGCTCCGGGCCAAGAACGTGGCTCCGGGGCCCGACGGGATCCACGGCCAAGCGTTAGCCCTCGCTCTGAAGGAGCTAGAGCCCCACTTGACAGGACTGTACACAGCGTGCCTTGAGCGGGGCCAGTTTCCCACTTTGTGGAAATCTGGTCGTCTGGTCCTGCTCAGGAAGGCGGGGCGCCCTGCGGACTCACCGTCCGCGTACAGGCCCATAGTGCTGCTAGACGAGGTGGGTAAGATGTTTGAGCGTATAATCGCTGCCCGCCTCGTCAGCCACTTGTGCGGAGAGGGGCCTGACCTGGCCGAGAGCCAGTTCGGCTTTCGGCACGGGCGCTCCACCATCCACGCTATATCGCGGGTGAGAGTCCTGGCGGAGGAAGCGGTGTCCCGGGGTGGGGTGATGTTGGCGGTGTCCTTGGACATCTCCAACGCCTTCAACACCCTGCCCTGGAGCTGTATTAGGGAGGCACTGCGTTATCATCGGGTGCCTTCCTACCTCCGCCGCATAGTTGGGGCTTATTTAGCAGAGAGGTGTGTCACCTACACGGGACGTGATGGCGGAAGCCAGCGCCGCATGTTGTGCGGTGTTCCACAGGGCTCGGTCGTGGGCCCGCTCCTGTGGAACATCGGGTACGACTGGGTGCTGCGCGGCGAGCTCCAGCCGGGCGTGGACCTGACGTGTTATGCAGACGACACACTGGTCACGGCCCGGGGGAGCTCGTACAGGGAGGCAGCGTTGCTGGCGACGGCTGCGGTCTCACAGGTGGTGAGCCGCATACGGCGCCTGGGCCTGGAGGTTGCCCTCAACAAGTCGGAGGCCATGATCTTTCATGGCCCCCGGCGGGCGCCGCCACCGGGATCACACATCGTGGTCGGGGGGGCTCAAATCGCTGTCGAGTCCACCATGAAGTACCTAGGATTGGTGCTCGACAGCCGGTGGGATTTTGGCCCCCACTTCCGGCGACTGGCGCCCAAGTTGTTGGGCGCGGCTGGGGCGTTGTCAACGCTGCTTCCCAATCTGGGGGGCCCGAGCGCCGCCTGTAGGCGGCTCTACGTGGGGATCGTGCGATCGATGGCCCTGTATGGGGCCCCGATCTGGGCGGCTGACCTGACGGCCGGCAGCATCGCTGTCCTGCGAAAGCCGCAGAGAGCGATGGCCGTCAGAGTCATCAGGGGATATCGCACGATCTCCTTCGAGGCGGCTTGCGTACTGGCCGGATCCCCGCCCTGGGACCTCGAGGCGAAAGTACTCGCGTCGCTGTACCAGTGGCGCGAGGAAGCGAGGGCGCGGGGCGAGTGGCTTATGCAGCGACATATGGAGCTGCGTCGGTCACAGCTCCGCGCAGCCCTGGTGGCGGAATGGCGGGACAGGCTTTCACGCCCTACCGCCGGCCTCGCCACCATCGAGGCGGTCCGGCCAGTGCTCGAGCCCTGGTTCGGGAGGAGGCACGGCTCCCTGTCGTTTCGGGTGACGCAGGTGCTCTCGGGGCATGGTTGCTTCGGGAAGTACCTGTGTCGCATAAACAGGGAGCCGGACGCCCGGTGTCACCACTGCATCGACTGTCAGGAGGACACGGCGCGGCATACGCTGGCAGAGTGTGCCGCTTGGGAGGAGCCACGCCGTGCCCTCATCTCAGGAGTGGGCAGTGACCTGTCGCTGCCGGCCGTGGTCGAGGCGATGGTCGGCAGCGAGGAGTCCTGGGACGCGGTGGTATCCTTCTGCGAAACAGTCGTGTCGCAGAAGGAGGCTGCGGAACGGGAGCGGGAGATCTCTTCCGCTCACCCGGCCCGCAGCAGGCGCACCGGGCGTCGGCAGAGGGCAGACAACGCCCTCTTCCGGCCCCCCTAAATGGGTCTAGGGACGGCGGACTTGGGGACGTCCGCCGCCCCCCATCACACTGGACCCGAGGTGGCGGCGCGTAGTGTTCCACGCGCGCCCCTTTCAGACGTCGCGGGGGGGTTTAAACACCTCACCCCCCCCAGACTTGAGGTGGCCCGCAGAGGTGGGCCGGCACTAGCCGGGGATCGTGGAAGTCGCATTAGATCCCATGATCCCCGGTGCAAGTGTGGGACGGGAACACCGGGGTGGTTTTTAGTCAGTAAGAGTCTGACAGACCCCTCCGCCTACCCCAGGGCGGAGGACATCCATGAGGATTTTCCACCCCGGGAACAAAAAAAAAAAAAAAAAAAGGTTAGGTTGGGGTGCATGTTGAGAAGCCTCCTCGTGGCGCACCCTGGGCAACGTCGGCTCCAACTGCCCACCAGGTTTTGGTGGACACTTGGTGCTGGCGGCGAATTCTCAACAAACAGGGAAGGGTCACGGTTCCAATCACCGATCATCCACGATGGTCGGTGAAGGGAACAGGGCTAGAGTTGGTCGTACGCCTACTCCCCCTCTGCTTACAGAGGGGAGTTGAGTTGGCGTACACTGGGGAGTCCCAATCCCAAGGTCTAGCGTGCCGAGGGGATGAATGGCCGGAGGGTTATCCGGTCGCTAGCGCGAACAGGGACCTCACCCTTAAAAGGAAAACAATGGAAAAATGCAGGCTAATGGAAATATTCCCCAGGCGGGCAACCTCCATAAGGAGGCACAATCCCGCCCTTCCACGGAAGGCAGCCCCACCGTATCTGGGGGGGGCACCCATAGCCTCGTAGGCCGGCAGACCACCGGTCTTCGTCAACAACCTCTTGCGTCGCAAGAAAAGGAGCTCCGGGTTAGCCTGGAGCGACTGTGCGACGCAACAAAGCCGCTTGCCGTCGTTGATGGCAACAACAGCCGAGGAGGCTCATGTCCTGAAAAGGACCGACTGTTGGTGTCAGATTCTGACACCGCATCCGAGATGAGTTTGGTGAGCGTGGCGAGCGTGAGCTCAAAGCGCTCGCAAACTAAAGAAGAGGTGGGTGGCCGATTTTGGCAAAAAACCACGCGAAAGAAGAAGCGCGCGGGGTCAGGCTCTTCTAGTGAGGAGAGCCTGCCGGTTGCTAAAGTCCCAACACTCACTAGTGGGCGAGGTCGTGCAGTGGCGAGTGGAGCCCCCGCTCGCTTACCGGAGCGCGGCGTGCGGGGTCGGTTCAGGTCGGTTTCCCGACCCGATACGCCGGCCCCGGTGGAGGCCGAGGGCGTGGGGAGTGACCCCGGGCCCACGACCGTGGACCCTAGCGAGGGCATCTTGCTGGGGTCTAACAAGGCGGAGGCGAATGCCGCTAAGCGGGCGCAGCGCAAGGCGGTGGCGGCTGATGAAATCAGCGAGTTGGCCCGTCAGGCGCGAGAGCGGCGCTCAACCCGGATGACTGCTGGGGAGAGCCCATCGGCGGTGGCTCTCAGTCGCCAAGCTCTGGACGGCGTGGATGTCGTCCTGAAGGTTGCCACCAAATCGGGCAACCTGAAGGGCACATTCACCCGTGCTCTGAAGGAGGCGGCTGATGACATCAGGGAGGCAGTTGAGGTCCTCCTCAGTCGCACGAGCACGGAGGAGACGGCAAAGTTGTGGGAGGAGAATAGCCGTCTCCGGTCCGAGCTGGAGGACCTCAAACGGGAGTTTGCTGCTCAGAGGAAAGACTGGCAGCGGCAAGCACCTCCCGCAGCCACCGGCCCCACTCCTGCCGCGCCTTCGTCGGCCCCTGCACCTGTTCCACCACCTGCCTGGTCGGACCACGACATGGAGAGGGTGGCCAGAATTTGCATGGTGCAGTGTGGGGGCATGGTGGATGCGCGACTGGATGCCCGCTTGGAGGCCATAGAGTCGCGACTCCCCCCGGCTGAAATCATCCGACCGCCGCTTGCGGCAGATAAGCGGAGGAAGGAGGCGGAGGCGAGAGCGGTGGCGGTGGCTGAGCCGAACCAGCCCGGGAAGGGGGCCAAAAAGCCCGCGAAGGGGACCCAGAAGCCCGTGGAGGCAAAGTCCGTGCCCACTTCCCGAATGGCTGCTCCCCCGGCAACCGCGCCCGGAACCACCACAGAGGCCTGGACGACGGTCGTCAAGAAGACGAAAAAAAAGAAGAAGACGGCGCCGCCGCCAGCACCCGCTAAAGCACCGGCACCAGCACCGAGGAGGACCCAAAAGCCGCCTAGGACGAGAGCCCCACGCTCCGCGGCTGTGGTGGTAACACTGCAGCCCGCAGCCATCGCGAGGGGCCTCTCCTATCAGGCGGTAATGGTTGATGTGAGGAGCAAGATCGCGTTCCCCGACCTTGGCACACCAGCTGGCTTTATTTATAAGCAAGCCATTACGGGAGCGCGGCTGTTCGAGGTGTCGGGTGCCTCCAGCGCTGAGAAGGCGGACACATTGGCCGCCAAACTGAGAGGGGTCCTCAACCCGGAGGACGTCCGGGTGTCCAGGCCTATGAAGACTGCTGAGCTGCGTGTCGACGGACTGGATGACTCGGCGACCCCAGCTGACGTCGTGGCGGCCGTTGCCAAGGCCGGTGGATGTCCACCGGAAGACGTGCGGACGGGTGAGATCCGCGCCGACGCCTCCGGGCCTGGCACGATTTGGGTGCGGTGCCCGGTGGCGGCGGCAAACAAGGTCGCAAACGGTGGGCGTCTGTTGGTGGGATGGGTTGCAGCAAGAGTCAAGCTGCTGCAACCCAGGGCATTGCGGTGTTACCGGTGCCTGGACATGGGGCATGTCCGGGCACGGTGCACCGCTGAAATAGACCGCAGCGAGCAGTGCTATCGCTGCGGTCAGCCCGGCCACAAGGCGGCCCAGTGCTCCGCGGCACCAAACTGCAGCCTCTGTACAGCTGCAGGGAGGCCCGCGGGGCACAGGGCTGGCGGCAAGGCCTGTCGTGCGCCAGCACAAAAAAAGAAGAGGGGAGCCATGGCTGCCGGGGGCTCTTTACCCCCCCCTCAGCCTGGCTGCCCTACGGCCGACTCCCGGCCTGTGAATGGTGCGGAGGGGATGGACTGCGTCTAATGGCGCTGTACCATTTCCTCCAGAGCAATATCAACCACGCTGCCAGAGCTCAGGATCTCTTGCTCCAGAGCATGGCAGAGTGGTCGATCGACGTGGCTGTGGTCGCCGAGCCGTACTTTGTCCCCCCCAGGGATAACTGGGTGGGAGACCTGGACGGTTTGGTGGCCATCATTGGCGGGGCTCTCGTCAACCCGTCCCGAGGACACGGCTGGGTGGCCGCCCTCGCGGACGGCATTGGCACGGTTGGGGCGTATTTCTCGCCCAACAAGAGTCTCGCCGACTTCGAGAACTTCCTTGTCGAGTTGGGTGCCGTCGTGGGCCGACTCCACCCTTACCCGGTGCTGTTGCTCGGGGATCTCAACGCCAAGTCTGCGGCGTGGGGATCTCCGGTGACCGATGCTAGGGGTGAGGCGCTAGAGGAGTGGGCGGTCACGACTGGCCTGGTCGTCCTGAATCGGGGCTCGGTCCACACGTGCGTGCGGCAGCGGGGCGGATCTGTAGTGGACGTCTCGTTCGCTAGCCCTGCTGTCGCGAGCCGTGTCCGTGACTGGCGTGTCGCCGTGGAGGTGGAGACGTTGTCGGATCACCGAAACATCCGATTCGACGTCTCCACCCAGACCACCGGCGGTCGTAGTTCATCGGCCCCGCGAAGGGACGGTCCGCGCTGGACGCGTAAGCGCATCGACAGGGAGGTTCTCGAGGAGGCCGCTATTGTTCAGGCCTGGATCCGGGAGTCGGCAACAAACGGACCCATCGACGTCGAAGAGGAGGCGCTGTGGTTCCGCGGGGCGATGACACAAATCTGCGACGCGTCCATGCCCCGCGTCCACTCACATCCAGCAAAGCGCCAGGTGTACTGGTGGTCTACCGGGATCGCACAATTACGTGTCGAGTGCGTAGCGGTTAGACGCCGGTACACCCGATACCGGAGGAGACGTCGTCGGGTCCCTGACGAAGAAGCCGCGCTGTATGAGGTGTACCGCGCGGCGAAGCAGGCCTTGTGGCTGGCCATCGGCGAAGCGAGGACGCGAGCCAGGGAGGAGATGTTGGAGACTCTAGACGGAGATCCGTGGGGGCGCCCTTATCGTGTGGTTCGAGGGAAACTTCGAGCCGCGGCGCCTCCACTCACGGAGAGTCTCCAACCTGAGCTGCTGGAGGAGGTCGTCGCAGCCCTCTTCCCGGCAAGAGCGGAGCATACTCCGCCGCCGATGGCTTTGCCCACAGCCGCAGAGTCTGCAGAAGAAGAGAACGCCATCAGCGTCCCAGAGGTGACACAAACAGAGATGGGGGCAGCCGTGACGCGGCTCCGAGCCAAGAACGTGGCTCCGGGGCCCGACGGGATCCACGGCCAAGCGCTTGCCCTCGCTCTGAAGGAGCTAGAGCCCCACTTGAGAGGACTCTACACAGCGTGCCTTGAGCAGGGCCAGTTTCCTACTTTGTGGAAATCTGGTCGTCTGGTCCTGCTCAGGAAGGCGGGGCGCCCTGCGGACTCACCGTCCGGGTACAGGCCCATAGTGTTGCTAGACGAGGTGGGTAAGATGTTTGAGCGGATAATCGCTGCCCGCCTCGTCGGCCACTTGTGCGGAGAGGGGCCTGACCTGGCCGAGAGCCAGTTCGGCTTTCGGCACGGGCGCTCCACCATCCACGCGATTTCACGGGTGAGAGTCCTGGCGGAGGAAGCGGTGTCCCGGGGCGGGGTGATGTTGGCGGTGTCCTTGGACATCTCCAACGCCTTCAACACCCTGCCCTGGAGCTGTATTCGGGAGGCACTGCGTTACCATCGGGTGCCTTCCTACCTCCGCCGCATCGTCGGGGCTTATTTGGCGGAGAGGTGTGTCACCTACACGGGACGTGATGGCGGAAACCAGCGCCGCATGTCGTGCGGTGTTCCACAGGGCTCGGTCGTAGGACCGCTCCTGTGGAACATCGGGTACGACTGGGTGCTGCGGGGCGAGCTCCAGCCGGGCGTGGACCTGACGTGTTATGCGGACGACACACTGGTCACGGCCCGGGGGAGCTCGTACCGGGAGGCAGCGTTGCTAGCGACGGCTGCGGTCTCACAGGTGGTGAGTCGCATACGTCGCCTAGGGCTGGAGGTTGCCCTCAACAAGTCGGAGGCCTTGATCTTTCATGGCCCCCGGCGGGCGCCGCCGCCGGGATCACACATCGTGGTCGGAGGGGCTCAAATCGCTGTCGAGTCCACCATGAAGTACCTAGGATTGGTGCTCGACAGCCGGTGGGATTTTGGCCCCCATTTTCGGCGGCTGGCGCCCAAGTTGTTGGGCGCGGCTGGGGCGTTGTCAACGCTGCTTCCCAATCTGGGGGGCCCGAGCGCCGCCTGTAGGCGGCTCTACGTGGGGATCGTGCGATCGATGGCCCTTTACGGGGCCCCGATCTGGGCGGCTGACCTGACGGCCGGAAGCATCGCAGTCCTGCGGAAGCCGCAGAGAGCGATGGCCGTCAGAGTCATCAGGGGATATCGCACGATCTCCTTCGAGGCGGCTTGCGTACTGGCCGGATCCCCGCCCTGGGACCTCGAGGCGAAAGTACTCGCGTCGCTGTACCAGTGGCGCGAGGAAGCGAGGGCGCGGGGCGAGTGGCTTATGCAGCGACATATGGAGCTGCGTCGGTCACAGCTCCGCGCAGCCCTGGTGGCGGAATGGCGGGACAGGCTTACACGCCCTACCGCCGGCCTCGCCACCATCGAGGCGGTCCGGCCAGTGCTCGAGCCCTGGCTCGGGAGGAGGCACGGCTCCCTGTCGTTTCGGGTGACGCAGGTGCTCTCGGGGCATGGTTGCTTCGGGAAGTACCTGTGTCGCATAAACAGGGAGCCGGACGCCCGGTGTCACCACTGCATCGACTGTCGGGAGGATACGGCGCGGCATACGCTGGCAGAGTGTGCCGCTTGGGAGGAGCTACGCCGTGCCCTCATCTCAGGAGTGGGCAGTGACCTGTCGCTGCCGGCCGTGGTCGAGGCGATGGTCGGCAGCGAGGAGTCCTGGGACGCGGTGGTATCCTTCTGCGAAACAGTCGTGTCGCAGAAGGAGGCTGCGGAACGGGAGCGGGAGATCTCTTCCGCTCACCCGGCCCGCAGCAGGCGCACCGGGCGTCGGCAGAGGGCAGACAACGCCCTCTTCCGGCCCCCCTAAATGGGTCCAGGGACGGCGGACTTGGGGACGTCCGCCGCCCCCCATCACACTGGACCCGAGGTGGCGGCGCGTAGTGTTCCACGCGCGCCCCTTTCAGACGTTGTGGGGGGGGTTTAAACACCTCACCCCCCCCAGACTTGAGGTGGCCCGCAGAGGCGGGCCGGCACTAGCTGGGGATCGTGGAAGTCGCATTAGATCCCATGATCCCCGGTGCAAGTGTGGGACGGGAACACCGGGGTGGTTTTTAGTCAGTAAGAGTCTGACAGACCCCTCCGCCTACCCCAGGGCGGAGGACATCCATGAGGATTTTCCACCCCGGCAACAAAAAAAAAAAAAAAAAGGTTAGGTTAGGTTTTTTTTTTTTTTTTTTTTTTTTTTTTTTTTTTTTTTTTTTTTTTTTTTTTTTTTTTTTTTTTTTTTTGTCCGATCTAGTTCCTCTAACAATAGTCAGAGACCTTATCTATCTATTCCTCATTCATACCAGTTCTCGCTTTTATTCCTCTCGCACTTTTATGCTTCATACTGGTTCTTTCTTACATACGTCATCATTTGCTCTGTGGGCGGGACACCCATTACTATTTCCCTATTCTATTCTACTCTATTTTTATTTACTATTTGCATTCAAGGGAATAACAGTTTAGTCGGTGCTTTATTTTCTTAACCTGGTTACACCGGAGGGGGGAAATAACAGCATAGACAGTGTTTTATTCATCTTAATCTACATCTTATCTACATCTTATCTACATGTGTTTATCTTATTCTATTCTTATATTAATGCTTAACTCTAATACATTTCCTACTTACTTATTTTCTATGTTTACATTTTATATATATAGCAATATATATGAAACATAGTTTACCTATTCTTATTTCTATTTATGACTCTTTTACATATGTTGACGCAGTAATCCAAGAATTTCTGTCGATATCCACTTGACATTATACCGCTGATACTTTCCAAATTTAGTTTGACGTCTATTATGTTCTCCAAATTGTGTCTCTCGACTGCGTACACCGGGCAGTCTAGAAGGAGGTGGGGAACAGATTCATTCACCCCCGGGTCACAGATGCATGATGGATTCCCCTTACACTTGAACCTGTTCAAGTATTCGGAGAAGCCACCATGCCCCGTCAGCACTTGAGACAATACCGGGTCAACTCCGATTTTTCGTATCATTCCGTACGCCGCCACTGCATCCGGGAAAAAGATCTTCGTTATAGAGGCCGTCTGTCCTGTAGTGTACCTCCGGCTCCACTCACCAAGCGTCACCGTACGGATGTGTCGCCTGATGTACGAGACCGGACACAGGTCGTAGTCAGGCTTCCTCTTGCTATTCATGGCGGCCTCCTTTGCCAGCTGATCCGCTCTTTCGTTGCCCTCAAAACCTGCATGAGCCTTGATCCAGAACAAGTTTACCACCTTGTTCTGGTGGGATATAGCTGCTAGGTTATCCCTGGCTTCCACTGCTAGGGGATGAAGGCAGCTGTGGTTTTTCACTGTCTGGAGGGCCGCCATGGAGTCGCTGTAAATCCCGAAGCTGGATGCGCAATGTTTTTGAATCTCCCTAGTGGCCTGGCACAGCGCTAGGAGTTCAGCCTGGTAAACCGTGCAGTAGTCCGGCAGCGCCAACTTGAGAGCACGCGCCTCGGTGTCTCCCCTCCACACAGATAGTGCGGCACCGACGCGCCCACCTATTTTACTGCCATCTGTAAATATTCTTACTTCCAAATTGGCGCTGGCTTCAACTTGCTCACGGTCCACCAGGCCCACGAGCTCCAGGTTGACACGTCGAGCGGGGTGCGGAGACAACGCGGCGGGTGCCATCCGCTCCACCTCCCGGTCCCCCAGTACTGACTGGGGTACTCCCCTCCTGGCCTCATACATTGAGGCCGCCTCACGAACTCGTAGGTCCAGAGGGAGCATCCCAGTCAGCAAAAGCGCCGAGTTCAGGGAGACAGTTCGGTAGGCTTTGCACATTTTCTGCGCAATACCACGCTGCACCGCTCCCAGCTGCCTGCTGACTCCCAATTTACTTACAGCAGGCGCCCATGCACTGGCGGCGTACAGAACAATCGGCTCAATCGTTGCCACGTATATTATTCTAACGACCTCGGCATTAAGTCCCCAGTTCACCCGAGCCGCCCTACACAGCTGTTTATATATTGCAATGGCCTTTTTGCATATATTGGAGACATGGGTATTAAAAGTCAGCTTGTCGTCGATGGTAACACCCAATACTTTGATCTCTTTGGATAGAGTTATTTCAACCCCGCCCATGCTCAGCCGTGGGGTGTCAAATTTAAGTTTCCTCGTGACTACCATTGCGTTGGTCTTATGAGGTGCGAATTTCAACTTGTTTTTCACACCCCACGTCCGAACATGTTCAAGGGCTGCGTTCGCCCTACCCTCGATCTCCATTGCCGTGTCACCATCGAAGACAAGGACGACGTCGTCCGCAAAAGCTTGCGAATAATCCCCTCTCTCTTCCAGGCTTTTCAAGAGGGGGTCCAGGAGCAGATTCCAAAGAATAGGGCCCCCTATGGAACCCTGTACACATCCTTTGTTTGTGGCCTTGTCGAATTCCTCGCCGGCATATCGAACCCTGACCCTTCTGTCGTTCAAATAGCTATCGAAGACCCTTCTCAGGTTTACCGGACACTTTTCCTCAGCCAGTCGGACCCTGATGGCAGGCCACCAGGCACTGTCGAAGGCTCCCTCTATGTCCAATGATACCAGAACCACTATTTTCTTTTGATCCAGCTTTGTGCGGATGTGCTGCATTAAGTCATAGAGGGAGTCTTCGGTGCTCCTCTGTGGCATGAATCCGTACTGGCGAGTACTCATCCTAGGCAAAATATAGAACCTGAGACGGGCCACCAGCATCTTCTCAAATATTTTTCCCATGATTGGTAGCAGCCCAATTGGCCTGTATGATTTTGGGGTGGTGTAGTCCGTTTTCCCCGGTTTTCTTAACACCACCACCGTGGCCTCTTTCCAGGACTGTGGGAAATATCCATGTTTTAGGCACTGGTTCAGAAGGGCAAGGAAAGCATCTGGCAAACTGCCTATAGCGCGGTCGCATATGTCGGCGGTCAGGCCATCCGCTCCCGGGGCCTTCTTAGGGTTAAAGGATTTGCTGGCAGTTTTCAGTTCCAGCATAGTAAAGGGTGGATCGCCGCTGTCGCTAGGCTCTATCTCGTTAACTTTGTCGGCCTCTACTCTAATGTGACGATGGTAATCATCGTCAACACTATGTAGGTCCTCCGGATAAAAAGTTTCCGTGATATATTTTACGGAGCCTTTTGCGTCCAGTTCCTCTCCACCCCTAACCATGGGAACATCCTCTTCCCTACGCGAAGTTCTTCCTATAACCCTATAGATTCCCTCCCAGACCCCCTCCCTATCTTGCTTGTGGCAGAACTCCTTCCAGCTCTCTGTTTGGGATCTCGCTTCCTCCAACTCATACTCTTCTTTCTGTTTCAGGTACTCTCCAATGACCTTCGACCTTCGGACAGGCGCAGCACACCGGATCCTGCGTTTCTTGGTGGTGACCTGTCTCTTCATCCTCGCGAGTTTCTCCGACCACCACGGCAAGGTGAGTTTTTCTTTTTTATTCTTAGTTGGCATTGCCGAGTTACAAGCTTCTTTAATTATTTTTGTGAGGTCATTTGTTAATTTATCTATTTGTTCGGTATTATTGATTTTTTCTATTTCTGATTTTGTAACTCTATGTTCTATTTTCAATTGGTTGAGCTTCTCACGAAACTCAACCCAATTGGCTTTTTTGGTGTTGTAGATTCGGGTTGTCCTTTCTACCCTGAAGCCTTTGGATTTTTGAAGCCTAATACTGTAAGTTATGCCGTTGTGATCGGAGCCCGTTAGACTTTCGTCAACTCTCCAGTCATCCACCATCCCAAGTATATTCGTCGAACAGGCCGTAATGTCGACGAAGCTGCTGTAGCGCTGTCCTCCTCTGATCGTGTCGAAGGTCGGGATTTCCCCTACGTTGAGTATATGGAGCCCCAACTCTCCTAGGGTTCCGCACACGTCTTCGCCTCTGCTGTCAATAACTGGGCTACCCCACCATAGACTCTTCGCATTAACATCACCTCCAACGATCAGCGGTTTAGTCCCATTTGCCATCTCTATCTTCTTCAGATGTTCAAGATAGGGCTCTAACGGTTTATCCGGCTCGAAATAGAGTGAGACGAGTGTGATCTCCCAGGCGCTAGTCTGGATTCCCACCACAGTGATGTTGTTTGTGGTGAGCTTCGGGTACTGTATGACGTTAAGGTCACTATCAAAGACGGCGACTGCCGCCTTGACAGTACCCTCTCCCACATCCGCGCTCTGGAAGATCCTCACTCCCCTCTGGCTCTTCACCCTTTTCACACCGCCGACGTATGGCTCCTGAATGAGCGCGACCGCTATTCCACGCTTTACCGCTTCAATGAACAACTCATTAGTATCGAGCCTTTTGCGTTGGAGGTTAGCCTGAGCGAATTTGTACGCTGAGTCTCCGTGGGTGCCCTTAGCAGTAGGCTACCGTTGCCCTCGCTAACTGATCCCACTTACGTCGTTGCGGGCAATCGGCGCTGAAGGCATTGTGCTCCGACTGGCTGCAGTTTGCCTTTTTGCAGTTTCTGCAAGTGGCTGGCACTCCAGCCATCCAGTCCGAGCATTCCGCCCTCAGGTGTGGTCCGCCGCAGTGACTGCACAGGTCCACCGACTCCACGCAAAATCTTTTGCCGTGTCCAAACCCTAGGCAGCGCGTGCACTGCATCAATGGGGTCTGGTCTTCGGCCCTGATGCGCTGGAGGTCGATGTGGACGTATCCTTTTTCAGTTATTCGACTCCATATTTTTGGTGAGGTACTGACCACTATGTGGCCAGTGTGCGGATTTCTCGTCCTTCTCCTGAACTTTATCTCCACCTTGTTCATCTCACCGTCCAGGCCTTGGAAGACGTCCCTGTTTTGGTTTCTGAGAGCCCTAAGGACGTCCCCATCGGTGTGAACCAATAGGACGTCCCTAAGGATCAGCATAGGGTCCTTGTTTTTAATTTCTTCAACGTTAAGGCCCGGACCATCCTTCCTCAATCTTTCCTTCACCTTATCCCTTTCTTCCTTCGTCTCAAAACCCATTATCACCTTTCTATTCTTCGCCTTTCTTACTTTTTCCACCTTTATCCATCCTTCTTTCGCATCTATCGCTTTTCTTACCCTATCAAGTACTTCCTCTCCTGTATCCTCCTCATTACTGGAGGTGACCACGACTGAGTGCAACGTTTGCTTTTCCTGCGCACTGCTACGCCCAGCCGCCGTCACTCCCGCGTAAGTAGGAGTCTCAACATTCTCCATTCTTTCTTTTTGGGCTTCGATGGCACCCTTGAGCTCCTCCATCTGCTTTTTGCTTTCCAGCAACAGCTTTGAGTGCTCGTCAATTTTAGCCATCAGCTGGCTCGTCTCCTGGCTTTTTAGGTGCAAGTCCGAAGCTCCATTTTCCTTCTGCACTATCATTACTTCCTTCTCATTCTTCTCCTTTTCCATCCTATTCCCGCTTTTTAATTCAAGCTCGATTTCTTTGACTATTTTGTATAGTCTTTCCGAGGCCTCTATTACCGCTTCTTTTATTTCCCTCTTTGTGTTTCTAGACTCATCGAGCTGCCGCTTCACCTTCATAAGGCAAGCTGCTGCCTCCTTCGTCCTGCTCGTGTAGGTCCTAGACAACGACGGGCGCTCTATCGACACTAAGCGGAGCTCGGGAGTCGAAGCTTTACCTTCCTGTGGCTTCGGCCTCGGCTCAGCGCTCCGCATAAGTGTCGGAATAGAGGAGGGCGATGTAGGGCCCGCCTGTTTTGTTGGGCTAGTTCGCTTCACGATGCAGGGCGCTGGGAGTGAGGGTCCTGCCTCTCCCACTACGCCCTGCGGACTTTTGTTTTGCGAGTTTGCCGGCGCCTTTTTGATTAGTGTGCGTATGCCAATCATTTTGGCGAGGGACACTTTTTGGAAACTAGATCGTCGTCAGTAACTGTAGGGTATTGTATAGGATACCCCAGTCAATAAAATAATAATTATGTCAGTATAATAAAAGGTATACTAATACCACCGCAATAACAGCGAATATCAAATAAACAATGGTTTACTGCGTCAACAAATTACAAATAAACAAAAACAACAAAACAAAATATAAAAACCTATAAACTATACCAGTTACAACAATAGTTGTGAACCTGTCTGCTAAAATAAATTAAAGATAAATAAACCCAGGGTTACAATCCTGAGTAGTTGTTTAATACAATCAGTGAGTTGCGCTAATTACTTACGCGGAGCCTCGCTATCTATTGCTCTCGCCAAGACCTTTCAAATGAGCCCAAACTCGGCAGGTCTACCTCAAAGGGTTCCGGAGATACAGCGATCCAAAATTCTGGTTGCTCATCCAATATGGCGGCCAGAATCCAGTTGTTCGAGCCTATCTCCGGGACCGTTGGTCCAAATACCACCGTGCTTGGGCTCTCCTGACTGGGCCCGACAATGTCTATCCGGTTATTAACTTTTGAAATCTGAAGAAATTTTTAGTCCTGATGGGGCAAGCGGGGGTGTATTAGAGTGGGGGGGGGGCGGGGGGGTCGCGGGGGTTAGTGTATAAAGAGGAGTGTATAGATATATATAGGAATGCTGCTGTTTAGTGTTTTTGGGGTCAAAAAGTGGGGGTCAATAAAAGGGGGGTCTAGGGGTCTTATCTAAATGTTAGTTCGAGCCGGGAGGGGGGGGTACTAGGGGGGGGGGGGAAATTTCGTCAGATTTTTGAAATTCCCAGCCGTTTCCGAGATATCCGAGATTTTTTGAAAGCGGGAGTTTTTTGGGATACAGTATAAGTAAATATTAGGATAATAAATATACTAAATTATAATAAGTTTTACTAGTAAACGTAGGATGGATTAAATGAGGCGGGTTTGAGTTATTAGAGTATAGGGGGGGGGGGTGGCGGTTAGGTTTGAGTTTTATTATATTACTTAAATACAATCAAATAGTACTATGGTAACGTATACGGAGGGGGGGGGGTAATTTTACTGATTTAATATTTATAAAAACGAAGGGGGGGATTCGGGAGAGGGTGGCTTGGGGTGTGTGGCAACATATACTATAAATAGTATATGAAGTCCGAGGTCAAAAATGGGCTATCTCTCTCCGTTCCCGAGATATGGGCGTTTTAAGGTATTGCGAGGTCCCGGGTTTGATGCTCGGTTGGTGAAAATTTTTGAGAAAAATTTTTCCCGAGGTTTTTTCACTAGCGCAACTTTGTCTTACTATTAACAAATTACAGTATAATTTAAAAATCTAATTTAGTTTAATTATAAAACAATGTTTAAAATGGGTAAAAAGTGGGGAAAATCCAAATGTGGGGAGAAACACGTAACTTTACCCCGAGCTTTTCCCAGGGGCGTCCCAGGGGGATGAGGCAAGTTGTACTGGTTGCCCGTCCAGTATAAACTGTGTACACCTGTGTTAGCTTCCCTCTGCGACTCCCCGTTTTTGAGCTATAGCCACTCCCGTGCAACGTATTACCAGGTTAAAAACGGGGAAAAAGCCGTGACCTGGGAGAGGCTATATCTCAAAAACTACTGAACAGTTTTTTTTCAGCTTTTTGGAAGAAACATTTACTTAAGCTGAAGGCTTATGTTTTAATTTTTAATTTCCAAAATATATTTCACTTTCTTATATTTTACGGTTTTCCTTCCCGACCGGAAACTAATTAACTTTACCGTCGGGGAGAAATTCTTCTTTTGCTAAAACTAATATATCTACTAATGTCTCTATCTTAAAATTTTTTGTTTTGTTTATCCAGGTTATGTGACGTCCCAGCTAACTTCCAGAAGGGTTGAAATTTGGCCGTCACTGGATTTTAATAGTTAAAATTGGACGGGAAAAATTTTTAGTCTGTTTCACAACCGCACTAACGAATTTTAATTTTGTTTTTCAAATAAAAGGTGTCCACTTCACTGAATTTTGATTTTGAAAATACCTTTGGGGTCCTTATGCTGTCCTCCTTCTCGGGAAATGGTCAGGAACAATTTTCAGCCCCCAAAAAAGGGGCCACGTTTTTCCCTTGGAGACAGTTTTTTCCCCGTATTTCCGCGCGCCTTGTCTGAAAAAATCGGGACCTTGCACAGGGCTCAAGATCTTGGCAGAGCGCTCCTGATAGCAGTTGCCGATTTTCCTGCCACCGATGAAAATCGGGAGTTTTTAGGCTTGCAAAGTCCAGAATTTCACTAAAAATCACTGTTTTGGTGATATTTTCCGCAATTTTCCACTTGGCACGACACTTTTTCCACTCGCGTGATCGTCTCGCAATTGCGCGTGTTTTGATGTATCGCACTTGTTTTTTCGTTCACTTTTTACTATTTTAACGATTTTTCGCAACGGAGCGCGGTTTTTTCGTGGCGTTTCGGGCGGCGGGTGAGGCCAGACTGGTTAGGTTAGGTTAGGTTTTTTTTTTTTTTTTTTTTTTTTAATGCTAGGTGTCCTCTGACATAGTCAAAGCCCTTGTTGGCGTTTTCTGTTATCACTTATTCTTAAAATTACAGCTTTTCCTAAACGGAATTATACTAATTAATAATAAAAACTTGAAATGTCATCTACAAAAACTCATAAAAACGGAGACATGCCTACTATATTTTATGGAAGATTTTTTTTTTTTTTTTTTTTTTTTTTTTCTCTTTCTTTTTTTCGCAATATTGTTCTTCCCTTTTTTTTTTTTTTTTTTTTTTTTTTATATTTATTTATTTATTTATTTTTTATTTTTTTTTATTTTTATTCTTCTATGTTTAGGTACTTATCTTATATACTTATTATATAATGAAGTATCCTACTTACTTAAACTATTTTATTTCTATTTATTAATGCTATTCCTATTTCTATACAATATTCTAATCGATTACGTGATCTGTCACGTCACTGTCTGTCACTTTTTCACAGCTCATATTTATTTAAATTTACATATTTTACGTGGCCCTAGATGTCCAAATTTGATCGTTTTCTTGTTAATCAAGGCTTAACTGCTGTGCCAAAGTGTAGGCAGCTCCCAATTTTGAACAAATAATAAAATATCTTTTTGTTTCAGACGTTGCGGTCCTCCTTGGCAACGTTATGGCGTGTCGTCCTGACGTCCGACGTCAACGCTTCTGAAAGACTTTAAAATAGTTATATTTTAGTGATAATTTCTATTTTGTGTTTAGTTGAGTGTTTTTCTCTATTCAAGTGTTGTTTTCTGGTAAGTGGATGCATACCGCAACCCAATCCGGTGATGGCACGTTAAATCAAAATTACATTTGTTTACATTGCGATAGATCTTTTCAATCAAAAAGGGGTCTTAACATTCATATTTCAAAAAAACATCGTCTTTGTATTAGCCAGAACGGCCCTGCTCTAAATTTAGACCCAGTTTCTTTACCGGCACCTGTTTCCGACAGTCCAAATTCTACCCCATTCCATTTGTACCTTAGTTACCTAAAAAATAATGTGCCTGTTATCAAACGAGTCCCGCGCGGCGCCAGGATCTCCGTCGCAAACCACCTTTCAGGCTTGATTAAAAAATGTGTGGAGAGCAACCAAATTGTAGACTGGCATAATCTCTTCCTTTTTTCGTATACCACTTTGCATGTCAAAAAAGATGAGGCTACTATTTCTCTAACCCAAAAAATCTAAAATAACTGTTTAACAAAAACAACTTCACCTTTTGATTCTCCCAAGAGGGGAACATTATCTAGAATTAAATTAATTGAAGGCAAAATTGCCGACGGGGATCTCAAAGGCGCCGCACGTCTTCTTTTTACTAACGACGTGTTGTCGCCTGATACTCCTGATACCCCTTCGGCTTTGCATTCGGAACATCCCCCGGCTCCCGTGATCCCGTATTTTTTCGACTCTCCTACAGCAGACCAGGCCTGCCTCGAAATCGAAGGCAAAGACGTTATTGACGCAATAATTTCTTTTAAAACCGGTTCAGCGGCCGGCCTGGACGGAATCTCACCCCAACATTTAAAAGATTTAACTTCTTATTCTGTGGGTGATGCAGGTGTGCAGCTTATTTGCTCTATTACAAAATTAATAAATTTTATGTTTTCAGGCAAAATCAACGCTGATATTGCCTCACTTTTATTTGGTGCTAATTTGATCGCCCTAACTAAAAAGGACGGAGGGGTGAGACCCATTGCTGTGGGGTCAACTTTAAGACGTTTGGCATCCAAAATTGCGGTGAGACATATCAAATCTAAATTACAGTCTGTTTTCGAACCTATACAATTAGGATTTGGCACGAAAGGTGGGTGTGAGGCAGCCGTCCATGCCTTAAGAACCTACCTTTCGTATGATGATTGCGAAATTGTAGTCAAAATTGACGTCAAAAATGCTTTCAATTCAGTAAACAGGGATGCCATGCTGACAGAAGTTAAGAACAAAATTCCGGAACTCTATCAATACCTGCTTACCTGCTACGCAGAACCTTCAAAATTAATTTACCGTTCCCATGAACTTTCTTCGGAGGTCGGCTGTCAGCAGGGCGATCCCCTCGGGCCAGCAATTTTTAGCTTGGCTATAAATCCGATTATTCAAAATTTAAAATCAAAATTTAACGTTTGGTATTTGGATGACGGAACCCTGGGAGGCGATGTGGACACTGTGCTATCTGACTTATCAGATATTAAAACAAATTTCGAAAATATTGGTTTAGAATTAAATTTTAGCAAATGTGAACTCTTCATTCAAAAAACTTCTTACGGTTTGGATAATTTAAAATCCAAATTAAATTTTCTGGCACCGAATATCAAAATAGTAGACAGAAAATCACTTTGCCTCCTGGGTTCTCCCATCTTTGAAGAATCTTTTCCTGATTATATTACTAACACTATTTCTAAATTCCAAAGTCACGCAAATTGTTTACTCGAAATCAGTCCTCATTATGCGCTTATAATTCTAAAGTTTTGCCTTTTTGTCCCTAAATTTACTTATGTGCTTCGCTGTAGCCCTTTTTGGAAACATCCAAATTTGCTTTCACCAATAGACGATTTAGTCAAAACTAGTTTAGAAATGATTTTAAATATTCAGCTCAATGAACCATCTTGGTTACAAGCATCCCTCCCTATTCGGTTTGGCGGTTTAGGAATCCGCAAAATTTCGAGTGTTGCTTCCCCAGCCTTTTTGTCGTCCACCCATAGCACGTCACGTCTCATAGGTAATGTCCTAAGGGCTTTGCCCACAAACTATGAGACTGCGGGCTTGGACGATGCCAAGAATGCTTTTCAAATTGCTTGCCCGGGTAAAGAATTTCCAGACAACCTAAAATCTCAGAGGAGCTGGGACGATATTTATTGCGATTTAACATACAAATCGATTCTGAGCCGCAGTTCAGGTCCGGATCGCGCAAGACTTTTGGCGGTCGGAACCAGAGAGGCCGGTCTTTGGCTACATGCCCATCCTTCTCCATATACCGGTACCTTCCTGGATCCGACCTCGCTTCGTCTGGCGACTGGTCTGCGGCTTGGGGTCACGGTATGCACTCCACACACATGCCCTTGTGGCACGGACGTGGACCGACTGGGTCACCACGGACTTTGTTGTCAAAAAAGTGCAGGCCGCTTTTCAAGACATGCAACACTTAATGACATAATCCGCCGGTCTCTTGCCAGCATCAATGTGCCTGCTCTTCTTGAGCCGACTGGCATTGTCAGAGATGATGGCAAAAGACCTGATGGTGTGTCTTTGGTCCCGTGGAGTTTGGGACGGATGCTTGTGTGGGACGCTACCTGTGTAGACACACTGGCACCGTCCCACCTCCAACGGACTACTTCTAAAGCGGGTGCAGCGGCAGAAAATGCCGAAAATCTGAAAGTTATTAAATATGTAGGCCTTGGCAGAGAGTACAACTTTGTGCCCTTTGGCGTCGAGACCCTCGGTCCGTGGGGTCCCAGTGCGCATAAGTTATTTGCGGAAATCGCGAAACGTCTAGTTGATGTAACTGGTGACCGAAAAGCTGGCGGCTTTCTCGCGCAACGCATCAGCATTGCAATTCAGCGAGGAAATGCCGCCAGCATCCTCGGTACAATGCCCCGAGGGCCTTTTTTAAGCTTAACTTAGTTTTAATTTAATTTAGTTAATGTTAATAATCATCTTGTAATTTAAAGATTAGATGTTGAATATTCTAATAATCTATTTCTATTTCGGCCGCTCATTACGTTTGGTAAGGTGTCGGTTGTTAGTTTGGTGCCCAGTTCTTGCTCTGCCTCATATCGAGCTTTTCCTGTGATTGGGCATTCGAGCAGAACATGAGCAACCGTTTCTTCAATTCCAGGCTCACAGGCGCACGATGCATTCTCTTTACACTTGAAGCGTTTCAGGTATGCAGAGAATCCACCGTGCCCTGTGAGGATTTGGGTTGTCACACTTGTGAGCTCCATCTTTCTCACTACACTGTACGCCGCAATTGCGTCAGGGAAGAATAATTTTGTGCCGGAGGCTGTTGCCCCCGCTTTATACCTCCCATTCCATTCGTCGAGCGACCCCATACGGATCTGCCGCTTGACGAATGAAACGGGGCACAGATCGTAGTCCGGCCTCTTCTTCGACCCTAGGGCAGCCTCCTTCGCGAGTTGGTCGGCTCGCTCGTTGCCCTCCAGCCCTGCGTGGGCTTTGATCCAAAACAAAGAGACACTCTTGTTTTGGAGCTTGCAGCGTCTTAGAGTGTCTCTTGTTTCCACTGCCAGGGGATGGGGGGCGCTAGCGTTGGTGATCGTCTGGAGGGCCGCCATAGAGTCGCTGAAGATGCCGAACGTGCTTTCCCTGCGCTTTAGCGCCTCTGCAGCCGCTCTTTGCAGGGCCAGTAGTTCAGCCTGATAGACGGTACAGTAAGACGGCAAGGTAAGTTTAAGGGCCTTTGTTTCGGTGGCGCTATTCCACAAGGATAGCGCTGCTCCGACCCTGCCCTCAATCTTACTGCCGTCAGTGAAAATACGCACAGCGAAATCGCTGTGGTGGTTATATTGTTCCTCGTCCATCAGGCTGCCAAACTGCAGAGTGGCTTGCTCCGCGGGGTGCGGGGCCTCGATCGCTGGAGCCATCCGCTCAACCTCCCTGTCTCCTAGTACGGACTGGGGCACACCCCTCTTGGCTTCATAAAGTGAAGCAACTTCCCTTATCCGAAGGTCAAGAGGGAGTATCCCAGCCAGCACCAGTGCTGAGTTGAGGGAGACTGTGCGGTAGGCTCTGCACAGCTTCTGGGCAAACCCTCTCTGCACCACGTTCAGCTGTTTTATGACCCCTATTTTGTTGGCTGCTGGTGCCCATGCGCTTGCGGCGTACAGCAGCGTGGGCTCCACTGCGGCTGTGTAGATGGTCCGGATTACTTCTGGGTGCAAACCCCAACTTACTCGGGCCGCTCGAGCCAGCTGCTTGTACATAGCTATCGCCTTTTTACAGGCGATGGCTATGTGTTTGTTGAAGGTCAGCTTGGAGTCGATTGTGAGACCCAATATTTTGACATCTTGGGACATGCCAATGTCGATCCCCCCCATGCTCAAGCGTGGTGTGTCGTACTTGAGCCTCCGCGTTAAAACCATCGCACACGTTTTGTGCGGTGCGAATTTTAGCTTATTTCTTACACCCCACGCCCGAACATATTCGAGAGCGGCATTGGCCTGTCCCTCGATTTCTACCGCCGTTCCGCCGTCGAAGACCATAACAACGTCATCGGCGAATGCTTGGCAGTAGGTGCCTCTTGCTTCCAGCTCTTTAAGGAGTGGGTCCAGCAAGAGGTTCCAAAACATCGGTCCCCCAATCGACCCCTGGACGCAGCCTTTGCCTGTGGACCTCGTACACTCTTCCCCCGCGTATCTCACATGAACCTTCCTGTCGCTGAGATAGCTACCGACTACTCGTCTCAAATTCACAGGGCACTTTTCCTCAGCCAATCGTACCTTGATGGCAGGCCACCACGCACTGTCGAAGGCTCCCTCTATATCCAATGACACGAGTGTGACAATTTTCTTTTCTGTCAGTTTCACTCGGATGTACTGCACTAGGGTATAGAGGGAGTCCTCTGTGCTCTTTTGGGGCATAAATCCGAATTGGCGAGTACTGATCCTGGGGAGTAAGTAGAATTTGAGACGAGCAACCAGCATCTTCTCGTACACCTTTCCTAGTACAGGCAAGAGCCCAATCGGCCTGTAGGACTTCGGTACGGTGTACGAGTCCTTGCCCGGCTTTCTCAGCACAACCACCGTTGCTTCCTTCCAAGCTTTCGGGAAATGGTGGTATGCCAGGCATTTGTTCAGCAGTTCCAGGAAGAACGCAGGGTCACAATTTACGGCCTGGGAGCAAATGTCCGCTGTGAAGCCGTCGGCTCCCGGGGCCTTCTTTGGATTAAAAGAACGCATGGACCTATCGAGCTCACTTTGGGTAAACGGTGGGTCATGCCGTTCATCATGACTCCACTCGTTTACCTTTGCTGCCAGTACTCTCGTGTGGCGATGGTCCAAGCTGTCATCCTCCTCGCGATCCTCGGGGTAGAAGGTCTCAGCCAACAGCCTCACAGAACCCTCTGCGTCCAGGGTCTCCCCTCCCTTTTGCAGCAGCAGATCTTCCTCCCTTTTAGCAACCCGTCCCATGACTCGGTAAATACCCTCCCAAACCCCTTCTCTGGTCTGTTTACCGCAAAAACCCTTCCAACTCTCCTCTATGGCTTTTTTGGCAGCTTCCTCATATTTTTCTTTCTCTTTCAGGTACAGACTGACAACCATCGCTCTTCGGACCGGCGCGGCGTTCCCGATTCGGCGTTTCCTGGTAGCGACCAGCCTCTTCATCTCAGCGAGTTCCTCGGACCACCACGGCAAAGTAAGTATTTCCTTTGATTTCTTTAAAGGTATTGCATGTATGCATGTTTCTGTTATTACTTGTGTGTATGTATCTATTATTATATCTAAATCATTGGTGTTTTTTGTTTTGGTAAGTTCTTCTATTGTTAATTTCTTTTCCAGCATAATTTGTGACAGTTTCACATGAAACTGTCTCCAATTAGCCTTCTTCGTGTTAAATTGTCTAGTGGTGCGTTCTATACTAATACCTTTAGATTTCTCCAGGCCAATACTGAAACTAATGCCGTTGTGGTCAGAACTCGTGAGACCCACTTCTACTCGCCAGTCGTCTACCAGGTCCAGCATGTCCTCCGCACACGCCGTGACGTCCACGTGGCTGCTGTACCTGATTCCTCCTCTCACTGTATCAAACGTCGGGGTGTCTCCTATATTGAGGACATGCAACCCCCACTCCCCCAATGCTCCGCACATCTGCTCCCCTCTAGCATCTTCGCCGCTGCTTCCCCACCAAGTACTTTTTGCGTTTACATCTCCTCCAATAACCAACCTGCAAGGGCCAATCTCTCGCATTATGCGTTGCATATGCTCCAGGTAAGGCTCCACGGGCTTGTCGGGCTCGAAGTAGAATGACACCAGCGTGATCTTCCAGGCTCTGGTTCGGACTCCCACCACACAGATGTTGTTTGTGGTGAGTTGCGGGTACTGAAGTATGTCCAGGTCGTGGTCTAGGACAACGATTGCTGCTTTTACAGTCCCTTCTCCTCCTTCAGAGCTCTGGAAGACCCTTACGCCCTGGTAGCCCTTCATTCTACCAATCCGACCCACATAGGGCTCCTGGAGCAATGCTGCGGCCACTTTGCGCGATTGCGCTTCCAATAGGAGTTCGTTGGTGGCGAGTTGGCTTCGTTGCAGGTTGGCCTGGATCATTTTGTACTTGGGGGTAGCTGCGGGGCCCTTAGCAATACGCTACAGATGCTCGAGCTAATGAGTCCCATTTGCGGCGCACGGGGCACTCTGTGCTGAATGCACTGTGCTCAGTGTCATTCATTTTTGCTCTGGCGCAGTTTATACACTTCGCTGCCTCGCCGAGCTGTCGATCCGGGCAGTCCGCTCTGAGATGCAGACCGCCACAATGGCTGCATAGGTCGGCTGGTTCCTTGCAGAACCGTTTTCCATGACCATATGCTAGGCAGCGTGTGCACTGCACCAGAGGCGTCTGGTCTTCGACGCGTACAATCTGGAGGTCTATACGCAGTTTCCCTCCTTCAATTGCCCTCCTCCAGATTGCGGGAGAAACACTGAGCACAATGTGGTTACAGTGGGGGTTGCGTGTCCTCCTCCGAAACTTTATTTTCAACCTCGACTCCTCGTCTTGGAGGCCGTGGAAGAGCTCCCGATTCTGATTCTTGAGGGCTTTCAAGATGTCGTCGTCGCTGTGTACGAGCAGCACGTCCCTCAGAATCAGAAGCGGGTCACGGTTTGACACCTCTTCGACGATGAGGTTCGCCCCGACTGTCTCAAGACGCTCCTTTATTTTTCTCCTTTCCTCCGTCGTTCTACATCCCATAATTATTCTCCTATCCTTCGCTTTCCTGACCCTCTCCACTTGTACCCAGCCCTCCTTCGCATCAACCGCCTTCCTAACTCGCTCCAGAACTTGGTCACCCGTATCCATTTCACTTGTTGAGGAGACAACCACGGAGTGCAGCGTCGCTCGCTCCGTTGCCTGAAGCCCGGTCTGGCCTCTGTGCGCCGCTGCAACGGACGCGTAGCTCCTCTCCTCAACACTTTCTCTATTCACTAAAGATGGAAAAACTACAAGATGTTCCTGTAGCTTTTCCATCCTTTCCGTGTTTTCCCTTATTAGTGAGCTATGCTTTTCGAGTGCTTTGATGAGTTCCGTTTGGGTAGCGTTACCCTCAGTGGGCAAAGATTGGGACATATTAATTGGCGCGGATGCTGGTTGGACCGCAGCTGTGATAACAGGTGCAGTTGCGGCAGAAATATTGCTTCGCTCTGACTCCTTGACCAGCTCAAAGAGCCTGTTGATCGCATTTACCACCTCCGTTTTTATTTCCGTTTTTAGGTTGCGAGAGTTGCCCAAATGAAGCTTTGCTTTATTTAGGCAAGCTCTCGCCTCCGCCGTCAGGTTGGCGTACTTGGACTCAGGCCTCTTTAGTGGCTTTCCGGTGCCCTCGGGTACCCGGCGCGTCTCCAGAGTGCTGGAAGCAGGTGGTGTGGCGTCACGCTTTAAGCTGGCTGACGACTTGGCCTGGGGCTCTGCTTTTCCGGCCTCCCATTCCCCGATGCTACGCCTTACGCTAGGAAGCGAGGTTCCAGCCTTCTCTGTCGAACGCGGCGAGCCTCCGGCGCCCGGCGAGCTCGAGTCCTTCTTCGCCGGTGTGCGGAACATAGTGGTGGCTGAAACGAAGGTGGTATTCATGCAATCAGTCAAAGGACACTAGTGGTTACTTCTGCGTCCCTGTAAAGGGGGGACAAACACAGAAGTAAGTTAAATTAAAAATTCAAGATAAAATATCGTATATACGGCCGTAAGACCGTTTGGTCAATATACTAAAATTGGTCAAATAAGAAATTATAGGACTCCGATTAATAAAACAACTCAAACTAACTTTTAATTTTTTGGCTAAAACCTAAAAGTTTACCTGTCTAGTGAAGAAAGGGTGGGTGGGGGGGCAATTTTTGCAGTTCTATATTCGCTAGACGCACGTGCGAGGTGTCAAAAGACGCGTCTCCGCGCGGGCCAGCGACGTACGGAGCGAATGAATTTTATGCCGAACAAAAATTTTGACTTTTGGTCAAAAAACGTGTTTTTTGACTGAAAAATATGCAAAAAACTGAAATTACGACTACCGAACAGGACTCGAGCACGCGGAATGCGTACCAGAATACGGGTAAGGCAGGTAAGTAACTATTGAAACTAATATAAAGAAAATTTGCAGTGAAAATTTAGAGATAAAAAATTTTGTTTGTAATATTATAGTATTCGTGAAGCAATGTATGAACGAAAAAATTTTTTCGCGTCTATGTCAATTTTTATTAGTCAAAACGTAGGACGGAGCCTAAACACAATCAAAATTGCTGAAAACAGCTTCAAAATGCGTCACCTGGATGCAAAGTTATAACGATTTGACGTAATTACTTTTTCTCTAAGGTGGATTTCGAAGGTTTGTGAATATAATTTATATGAAATTTTTTGCAGTTCTATATTCGCTAGACGCACGTGCGAGGTGTCAAAAGACGCGTCTCCGCGCGGGCCAGCGACGTACGGAGCGAATGAATTTTATGCCGAACAAAAATTTTGACTTTTGGTCAAAAAAACGTGTTTTTTGACTGAAAAATATGCAAAAAACTGAAATTACGACTACCGAACAGGACTCGAGCACGCGGAATGCGTACCAGAATACGGGTAAGGCAGGTAAGTAACTATTGAAACTAATATAAAGAAAATTTGCAGTGAAAATTTAGAGATAAAAAATTTTGTTTGTAATATTATAGTATTCGTGAAGCAATGTATGAACGAAAAAATTTTTTCGCGTCTATGTCAATTTTTATTAGTCAAAACGTAGGACGGAGCCTAAACACAATCAAAATTGCTGAAAACAGCTTCAAAATGCGTCACCTGGATGCAAAGTTATAACGATTTGACGTAATTACTTTTTCTCTAAGGTGGATTTCGAAGGTTTGTGAATATAATTTATATGAAATTTTTTGCAGTTCTATATTCGCTAGACGCACGTGCGAGGTGTCAAAAGACGCGTCTCCGCGCGGGCCAGCGACGTACGGAGCGAATGAATTTTATGCCGAACAAAAATTTTGACTTTTGGTCAAAAAAACGTGTTTTTTGACTGAAAAATATGCAAAAAACTGAAATTACGACTACCGAACAGGACTCGAGCACGCGGAATGCGTACCAGAATACGGGTAAGGCAGGTAAGTAACTATTGAAACTAATATAAAGAAAATTTGCAGTGAAAATTTAGAGATAAAAAATTTTGTTTGTAATATTATAGTATTCGTGAAGCAATGTATGAACGAAAAAATTTTTTCGCGTCTATGTCAATTTTTATTAGTCAAAACGTAGGACGGAGCCTAAACACAATCAAAATTGCTGAAAACAGCTTCAAAATGCGTCACCTGGATGCAAAGTTATAACGGGTTAGGTTAGGTTAGGTTAGGTTAGGTTAGGTTAGGTTAGGTTAGGTTAGGTTAGGTTAGGTTAGGTTAGGTTGAGTCAAGGCCCAAATGAGGTACCTGGGCCTTGTACTCGACAGCAGGTGGCGCTTCGGCCCACACTTTAGCGAGCTGTCGACGCGCCTGCTGAAGGCCGCGAATGCCTTGTCGTGGCTCCTCCCGAACCTGGGGGGTCCGAAGGCGCGATGCCGGCGCTTGTATGCCGGCATCCTAAGAAGCATGGCCCTTTACGGGGCCCCAATCTGGGCGGACGCCCTCCACCGGAGGGAGAACGCCACTGCAATCCGCAGGCCCCAAAGGGCCATTGCACTGCGGGTGGCGAGGGCTTACCGGTCGGTGGGATTCTCGGCGGCGTGCGCTCTGGCCGGCACCCCTCCTTGGGAGCTCGAGGCATGGGTGCTGACCAGAGTGTACGAGTGGACGGCGCGGCGGAAGGCGCTCGGGGAGCTCCCCGCCGCAGAAGAGCGGGAGGCCGTGCGGCAGGAGGCGAAGGCGGCAATCGTCCATCACTGGACGGAGGACCTCGCCTCTGCCGCCTTCGGCCGCCGGACGCTGGACGCGCTCGGGCCAGTCTTGAAGGATTGGCTCGAGCGGTCCCACGGTTTCCTCTCTTTCCGTCTGGTGCAGGTGTTGTCTGGTCATGGGTGCTTCGGATCGCACCTGCACCGGATCCAAAGGGAGGAGACCCCGTCGTGCCACGACTGCGGCGCGGCGGAGGACACGGCACAACACACCCTAGAGGTGTGCCCAGCCTGGTCCGAGCTGCGCCGTAGTCTGGTCGCAGCAGTCGGGCCGGACCTCTCGCTTCCCAGTGTCGTCAACTCGATGCTGGAAAGCGAGGAGGCCTGGGCAACAGTCGCCTCCTTCTGTGAGGAAGTCATGTCACAGAAGGAGGACGCGGAGCGAGCGCGGGAGGACGACCCTCTCGCAGCGCCGCTCCGCAGGCGGAGGAGGGGTCGAAGAAGACGTCAGTACGAAAGTCATCTTCGACTCCTCCCAGGTGGAGGCGAGCAGGCAACGGGTGCGGGGGCACCCTTGCCTGTATTGCACAGGCCTCCACCAGTGTCGGATGGGAATGACCAGGTGTTCCCGGTCATTCCCATAGCCCCTCCAGTAAACTGGGGGGCATGCGGGGCCTGCCAAGAAGGCGGGCATGCGCCAGGAGGGTTTGGATGTAAAGGCTGCGCCGGTTTCCCATGCCCTCCCATCACGGCGTTGCGGGAACACCGCTGAGTTTTAGTGGGTATACTGTATGTCTAACAGGAGTCCCACATACCCCGTCTCGTCCCCCACGAGCGGGCATGCGTAACGCATTTCTCAGCGTAAAAAAAAAAAAAAAAAAAAAAAAAAAAAAAAAGGTTAGGTTAGGTTTTTTTTTTTTTTTTTTTTTTTTCCTGTCCGGGCGCAAGGCCCGGCCCGCGAGCTACCTCTAACATAATTAGAGTCCTTAATTGTACTGTGAGATGGGATGTATCTACGGGTTTTCTTTATTTATTTCTCTCCAATTTTTATTGATTCTCAATTCTTTGCTTATCTCTATACATATATGTCTTTTCCATATTATATACTTAATCTTATTCTAGGCTATTAATTCTATTCATCCCGATGGGGTTTACACGGTTTTCTTATATTTGCTGCTTATTCTACTTAACTACTTTCCATTTCCAGCTGACATTTCTTGTTTTCTTATATATACTTATTGTTACACATTTTTTCTTATCTGGTTAGCTTATTGTACTACTTAATTTTAACACCTTATTTTATCACACTTGATTTCTATATGCTAATCAATATATTTACATTAATATATATATAGCATAAATATATTATACTATTTATTTCTATTTATAACTTTCCTTGCGATATCAATACAGTACAACATGAATCTTTCCCTAAGTCTTCTAGTTGACATAATCTCAGGGAAGTTTCTATCTATTATTCTGCATTCCAGCTCATTCTCAACTTCGAGTCTCTTTAGGGCGTAAATTGGGCAGTCGGTTAATATGTGTACGACCGTTTCAGGAGTTCCGGGGTGGCAGATGCACGATGGATTATCCTTGCACCTGAATCGATTCAGGTACTCAGAGAACCCACCATGCCCTGTCAGTATTTGGGTAATTATGTTGGTTGGGTTCATTTGTCTTACTATTTTATGGGAGGTGGTAATTTCGGGAAAGAACATTCTGGTTACCCCTGCTGTGGTACCCTCTTTATACCTTTTGTTCCATTCATCAATCGACCCCTTTCGGATATGTCGCTTAATGAATGAAACCGGGCATAGGTCGTAGTCGGGTTTGGTCTTCATGTTCAGGGCTGCATCTTTCGCCAGTTCATCCGCCCGCTCGTTACCCGCAAGACCCGCGTGTGCCTTGATCCAGAACAAAGACACAGTTTTGTTCTGGTTCCCAATGGCTCTTATGTTCTCGCGTGTTTGCACCGCCAGGGGATGTGTTGTGCTGAGGTTTGCTATGGTCTCCAGGGCTGATCTACTGTCGCTGTAGATTCCATAGCTCCTCTCATTTCTCCGTTTGACTTCCTCAGTGGCTCTGCATACCGCTAGGAGTTCCGCCTGGTATACCGTACAGTATGGTGCCAGTTTGAGTTTGAAGGTCTTCACCTCCGCAACGCTATCCCATAGGGATAGCGCTGCCCCAACCTTACCCTCAATCCGGCTACCGTCGGTAAATATTCGGATAGCTTGGTTGTTATGGCTATCTACCGACTCTTGGTCCACCAGGCTCATGAACTCTATCGCAGTATGTTTCGCCGGGTGAGGTGTACAGCGGTATGGAACCCTCCGCTCGACCTCTCTGCCCGCCATCTCCGGCTGGAATGTCCCTCTCCTCGCCTCATACAGAGCGGCTGCCTCTTGTATGCGGAGGTCAAGTGGCAATATTCCTGCCAGTACCAGAGTTGAATGCAGAGAGGCCGTGCGGTACGCTCCGCACAGTTTTTGGGCGAAGCCTCTCTGGACGGCATTTAGGTGGCGTTGAACTCCCAACTTTTTTGATGCTGAGGACCAGGCGCCAGCTGCGTACGTGATGATGGGCTCTACCGTTGCGGTGTATATGACACGGACTATTTCCGGGTGGAGACCCCAACTGACTCTGGCGGCTCTCGACAACTGTTTGTAGACTCCAAGTGCCTTCTTACAGACGTTAGCCGTGTGGCTATTGAAAGTCAACTTGGAGTCCACTGTGAGCCCCAAGATTTTTATTTCCGAGGACATTCCAATGTCGATCCCTCCCATGGTCAGATGTGGCGTGTCATACCTAAGTTTTCTGGTGACTACCATGGCGCAAGTTTTGTGCGGCGCAAACCTGAGCTTATTCATGACACCCCACCTCCGAACATGTTCGAGAGCGGCATTGGCCTGTCCCTGGATTTCCAGGGCTGTCTCCCCCGAAAACACGAGCACCACATCATCCGCAAAGGCCTGACAATAGTCACCACGTTGCGTGAGACTCTCCAGCAATGGGTTCAGTAGAAGATTCCATAGGATGGGGCCGCCTATTGATCCTTGGACACACCCTTTGTTTGTGCTTTTCGCGTACTCATGGCCAGCATACCTTACCCGGACCTTGCGGTCGCTTAGGTAGCTGGCTATCATCCTCCTGAGATTCGCTGGGCACTTCTCTTCAGCCAGTCTGACCTTTATGGCCGGCCACCACGCACTGTCGAAGGCTCCCTCTATATCCAGCGAGACCATCGTGATGAGCTTCCTCTCTTGGAGTTTGCCTCTCACGTGGCCTATCAGGTCATAGAGGGAGTCTTCCGTGCTTCGCTGTGGCATGAAGCCATACTGGCGGGGACTTATTCGGGGTGCCAAGTACCAAACCAGCCTTCTGACCATCATTTTCTCCAGCATTTTGCCCATCACTGGTAGCAGTCCAATCGGCCTGTAGGACTTGGGACTGGTATAGTTGTCCTTTCCTGGTTTCCTCAGCACCACCACAGTGGCCTCTTTCCACTCTGTGGGAAAATGCGACAGACGCCAGCACTTGTTGAACAGTGCCAGGTGCAGCTCCATGTCACGCAGTATTACCCGCTGGCAGATGTCGGCTGTGAAGCCGTCCACTCCGGGGGCCTTCTTAGGATTGAAGCTCTCCGTCGCGAACCTGAGCTCCTCCGCTGTAAACTCCGGGTCATGACTATCATCATGACTCCAGTCATTTACCCGGTCAGCAAGAGCTCTGATTTGGCGATGGTCTGAGCTATCCTCCTCCTCTGCGTCTTCCGGGTAGAAAATTTCTGCCAGTAGTTTCGCGGATCCTTCCTGCCCTGCTTCCTTTCCATTCCATGCTAGTGGCAAATCTTCCTGCCTTTTCGTTGTCTACTTTATGACCCTATAAATTCCCTCCCAAACCCCTTCCCCTGTTTGTTTCTGGCAGAAATCCTTCCAGCTTTCTGTGGAGCGCTTTTTAACTTCTAACTCGTACTTCTCTTTCTTTTGCAGGTACAACGCGACCACACCCTCTCTCCGCGACGGCGCGGCGCACCGGATTATTCTCTTCCTGGTAGCGACGTCATGCTTCATAGCTTCGAGTTCTTCGGACCACCACGGCATGGTGAGTTTTTGGTTTTCCTTTTTCTCTGGTATCGATGCTTTACATGCTTCTGTTATTATTTCTGTGTATTTTCTAATTGTATTATCTAAGTTTTCCTTGCTATTTATTTGTTTCAACTGTTCTATATCTATTCTATTGTCTATTTTTAATTGGTCGATTTTTTCATAAAAAAGTTCCCAATTAGCTTTTTTTGTGTTATATAGTCTAGTAGTTCTTTTTATATGAATTCCTTTCCCTTTTTGTAGTCTGATTTTTATTATTATGCCGTTGTGGTCCGAGCTCGTCAGATCTTCAGCCACCGTCCATTCTTCTACCAGGTCAAGTAAGTCCTCTGTGCATAACGTCACGTCAACGTGGCTCGTTATCCTTCGTCCACCTCTGATGGTATCGAAGGTGGGTTTAGTCCCGCAGTTAAGTACCTGCAAATCAAGCTCTCCGATCATTCCTGCCAGTTCGTCCCCTCTACTATCAACGATACTGCTACCCCACCACACACTCTTGGCATTAGCGTCCCCTCCAATGATGGCTTTTTTGGGCTTTAGCTCGCTCATCGCAGCTGTTAAGTGGTCCAGGTATGGCCCAATGGGTTGGTCAGGCTCAAAGTAGTACGAGACGGCTAGCATCTCCCACGCGCTTGTTCGCAGCTTCACCACCACGATGTTGTTGGTGGTGAATTTGGGGCACTGTATGACATCGATGTCATAGTTGAACACGACTATCGCCGCCTTTACAGTGCCCCCACCGTAGTCCAAGTTCTGGTAGACTCTAGCCCCCCCGTACGACTTCATTGCCTTTATCCTTCCCACATACGGCTCCTGGACCAGTGCGAAAGCTATTTTTTGTTTTTTGGCCTCAATCATGAGCTCGTTTGTCGCCAGCTGCTTGCGTTGGAGGTTAGCTTGCACTGCAGTGAGTATGTCGGCAGCTTCCGTCCGTGTAACCCCCGGCACCACCTTAGCAATAAGCTATTGCGGCCCGCGCCAATGCATCCCATTTCCTTCGCACCGGGCAGTCCTGGCTATATACCATATGGCTTGTGTCGTCGTGCTTTTCTTTGACGCAATTTTTGCACGTCGGTCTCTCGCCCGTTGCCAGCCCGGTACATTCGGCTTTGAGATGTGGCCCCCCGCAATAGTTGCACAGGTCCACAGGCTCCGTGCACAACTTACGGCCATGCCCATATGCCAGGCACTTTGTGCACTGAATCAGGGGGGTTTGGTCCTGGACCCTGACGCACTGCAAGTCGATGAAGACTCTGCCCGCCGCAGTGAGTCTCTGCCACAACTTCGGTGACACCTGTAGGACAACGTGACTCTCTAATGAGTTCCGTGCCCTCCTCCGGTATTTCACAGTGGCAGTGACCTCCTCGGCCGTCAGGTCCTCCAGCAAGCAGGCGTTCTGGGCCTTTAGTGCAGTTAGAATGTCCTCGTCGCTATTGTAGGACAAGAGGTCTCTGATTATTACTAGTGGGTTCCGATTCTTTGCCTCTTCCACTTTTAGGTGTTTATCTTTTTTGAGTTGGGCTGTTGTTCTTGCCATTTCCTCTCTGTTATTGAAGCTCAGAATAACCCTCTTGTCCTTGACTTTTCGGACCCTCTCGATCTGCAGGCCACTCTTCTTAGCGTCCAGAACCTCTTTCACCCTTCCCACTACTTCTGTGCTGGTGTCCATAGTGACATCAGACGACACAATGACGGAGTGCTTTGTTTTGTGACCCCAGGTGTTGTGGGGTCCGGTCAGGGCCTCCGCATACGTAGGAGCTCTCTCCTTGATCTCGGAGACCATTTTACCCATTTCTTTTGTGGTCTCTTCGAGTGCTCGAATCTCTTTCAAGATGTCTCCGTCATTGTGTCTTTCTCTGTCACGTAAGTCTTGTGCCTCTCTCTGTTCCCGCATCGCCGCCTGCAGCTGCTTGATCATTTGGTTGCCCTCCCTCACTATTAGAGTTTGCTCTTCTAGTGCGGAGCGCAGCCAAGTGATGCTCTCAGGGTCATCCCCTCTATCCCTGTCGTTCCGGCCTTCCGTTCCCCTTTGCTGATTCTGGCCATCCCTTCCTTTGTCCGCCTCTTTGACCAACTGATACAGTCGGTCTATTGCCGTCGTAACCTCCTTCTTTATCTCCGCCTTGAGGTTACGCGAGTTGTTGAGGTGGAGCTTCGCCTTGTTTAAACAGGCTCTCGCCTCCGCTGTGATATTGGGATAGCCACAGGGCTCAGTCTTCTTGGGCGGTCTCACGGTATCCGCCGATACTCGGCGCGTCTCCAGAGTGCTGGTATTGACCTGTGAGGTAGATGGTGTGGCATCACGCTTTGGGTTTACCGGGGACTTGGCTTTGGGCTCAGTTTTCCCGGCCTCCCATTCTCCGATGCTTCGCCTCACACATGGGAGCGAAGGCCCAGCCTTCTCTGTCGAACGCGGCGAGCCCTTGGAGCCCGGCGAGCTTGCGTCCTTCTTGGCCGGTGTGCGGTACATTCTAGTGGCTTGTGTGAACGTTAGGTTCATTCACAAAGCCTGTCAGAGGACTCTGGTGATATTTCTGTGTCCCTGTAAAGGGGGGAATCGGCACAGAAAGTATCCCAGAAACAACAAAACAACAAACAGAACGACAAGCAACAATCCCTCTTATCCTACGGCTGCAGGAACGTTATTTAGGCATAAAATTAAGTCTCGATCAAAACGGTATTTACGACCGACGATGTACAGAAATCCGAATTCACGGCCACTAAACAGACTCGAGCTCACGGTACGTGCACCAGAATACTAATAATTCAGGTGATTAAAGTTTTAAAAGCAGATATTTTAACCTTATGTCAATTTTCTGGTCAGGTCGTAGGACGGAACCTACTAAAGATTAATCGGCTTTGCTGAATACAGCTTCAAAATGCGTCACCTGGATGCACGTTTAGTGCTAATAGTCTCAATAGAGATCTAGTTAAATTTACACACTATTGTCTTATTCTATATTGAAGTAGCTCAATAAAGCTACTATCAGGATTAAAATTACTAAAACTGGGTCCCAGACCCTTAGTCTAAATTACCTAATTAGTCTAACCTACTTTACCCAAATCTACAAAATGGGGCGTTATTATCAAATTCTGCTGGAACCAAAGGAAAGGCCTCCTTCTCGCGATTCCAGAGACCCCAAACTCGGTTGGTCTATCACCTCTGGTTGTAAAGTTAAGGCTCGGGGGGCGAGGTAACCCCGAAGTGGCAGCAGGGGGGGGGGGGGGGGTGTATTTTGTAAGGGGGATTATAAGGATATATGTAAATACACTACTACTCAATATAGGGGGTCAAAATGAGGGGTCAAAATGGGGGTCAAGAAAAAGGGGGTCTAAGGGGCTTATAATATAAGATGTATCTACGTCCCAGCGGGGAGGGGGTAACGGGGGGGGAAAATTTTGTCAGAATTTTGATATCTCCCGCCGTTCCCGAGATATTTGAATTTTAATAAAAATAAATGTGAATAATGCTAGGTAAATATTTATACAGATAATGGAATTTAGATAATTATATAATGAGTGATAATGTGAATAATGTGTTGTGTGATAACTTATATTCGCTAAAATGTTGTTAAATTACGGCTATGAATGCGGCTTAGGAATTACGGCTATGTAGGTGGAGGGGAGGTCGATTAAATAGATAAATAAATAATTTAAACAAAAAAAAAGGGGGGCAAGTTAAAGAGGGTGGCCTGAGGGGCACTGCTGCATATACTATACGTAGTATAGTATGTGCAGGGTGGTGTTAAAAAAGGGGTAACTCGCTCCGTTCCCGAGCTACGGGCGTTTTTGTGATTTTTAAAGTCCCGAGTTCGGTTCTCTGTTGGTGAACAGTATAATTTACCAACTTATCTTTACAATTCTCGCCAGTTGCTTATTTCCCTCCAGGGGATGTAGCCTGTCTCCTATTTATGGCGCGTGGGTTTTGAGAGTATCAGGTGAAAGAGGGAGAGTTGTTTTTTTCCTAAACCCAAATTCCGGACTCCCCGGCTCAGAGGTCTTGCGCGTGGGGTGGCTGCGAGGATGCTGGTTGCAGTTCCACAGGCGCAAAAAGGGTGGTTTTTAATGTTCCTCGGAGCCGAAAAATCCAAAATCCAGCTATTGTGTACGTGTGGTAGGCTACTATGTGCTCCTGAATTTTTGGACGCACACCACCCCCCTTCAACCCTGGATCGTGTAAAATATGATATCGCAAGAATTGTTTTGACAATTGTTCCTGTTCTATACGCTAACTATTAGATCTAAAATTAATTTATTTGTGGAATTTTTATAACCATAACCTGCCCCTGAATACTCTGATTTTTAATCAGATATTTATTTACATGTTATATCCCAGGGGAGGTTTGTAGTTTTGTCAACGGCGGTCACTTTGCCTTAATTGTCTTCTATTCTTATGAAAATGTATTTCGCGCGGATATTATTTATACCGCTGGATAGGGGACAATTTTCTCCATCCAGTGACACCAAATTTGGAATTTTAACTATACCCTGAAGGGGTGTAATAGTGTTATTTTTAGAGATGTATGCTAAGTTAGTTATTACAAAAGCCGTTATTAGGCTAAAATTATGATTGTATGAATGCAAAACTGTACTATTCCGGAATACCGCACAAAATACATCAAATTAAAAAAATTTTCAGCTTATTTAGGGTTGAAACAAAGAACCCCCGAATTTTTAAAACATTTGAAACTAAATAACTTAAAAACTACCTCTCAAATGTAATCCAAAATTAACAAATATATAAATCTAAGCACAACTAATTTTTTGAGTCCATATGGATATTTGTCCTGTTCCCTGTTTCCCGGAAATTAAATATTAAAAATCTTTTAAGATTGTAACCTTTTATTCCGGGTGTTCTAAGATGATTTTCTTTGAGGTTCAATAGTCACCCGGCTCCTCGTCTGTGCAGCCTTCAGGATTTCCTGGTAGATCCACTCCCAACCCTCGGGATCTCCGTCCAGGAAGCACGTGTTTTTTAGTTTTTGGCTTGTATCTCCGGAACCGTATGTCAGAAAAATCCAAATTTGGTGTCAGGAGATAGGGCTTCACGTGCTGCACACAACTGCACTTGCAGATTTTTTATTTTACGATCAAAATCGAGCAGCGTCGAGCTGCAAAGCTTTTTCGATATGGTTTTTCGCCGATATCTTGCACAATTTTTCACTTTTCGCACTCAAACTTTCACTGTTGCGTGCGCCTCAGCAGCGCGCTTCTAATGATGTATCGCACTTAACACTTTTCGCGAAAAAACCCTTTTTTCGTATTTTTCGACCGCGGAGCGACTTAAAACTGGTTAGGTTAGGTTAGGTTAGGTTAGGTTAGGTTAGGTTAGGTTAGGTTAGGTTAGGTTAGGTTAGGTTTGGGGATCGTGGAAGTCGCATTAGATCCCATGATCCCCGGTGCAAGTGTGGGACGGGAACACCGGGGTGGTTTTTAGTCAGTAAGAGTCTGACAGACCCCTCCGCCTACCCCAGGGCGGAGGACATCCATGAGGATTTTCCACCCCGGCAACAAAAAAAAAAAAAAAAAAAAAAGGTTAGGTTAGGTTAGGTTAGGTTAGGTTAGGTTAGGTTAGGTTAGGTTAGGTTGGGGGACCCCCCACAGTGCTTGCGTCCACGTCGCGTCCCCTGGGCAACGACCCGGTTCTGACCACCGTAACGGAGTGGCAGACCGGGCTCGGCTAAAGTGCACTGTGCAGTCGTAGCATATTTTAATCGATTTTATTATATTTTATTTTATTGCGGGAAACTGCGACACCTGAGGAGGCTATGCCTAAACCGAGGGAAGTCTCCGGACGATTTAGAAAAGGCCCTTCTCAGGGCCAACCAAAAGGCCCTTCTCAGGGCCAATCCGAGGGCGCTTCGGCGTCGGAGGCTAGCCGCGCGCCGTCTGCGGCCAGCTTCTTTTGTGAGGTGCCGGACTCCGATAATGAGTCCGTTTTGTTTGAGTCGGACGCTAGTTCGATGACTGGTCGCCGGGAGCCGGGGAAGCGGGCCCGTCAGAGAGATGGGTCCGGGGGTTCCTCGGACTCGAGGAGACAACAAGCGAAGGCCCAGAAGCCGGTGTCTGATACCCACGACGTGGGTCTAGCTGAGGCCAGATGCCAGTTGGACCTAATTAGGCGGGCGCAGCTGCAGCAAGACCTGGAGGAGCGGGTTGCGGCCAAGGAGCAACGGACGCGCGTCGCCCGGGCCAAGACCGGGTACGGCGCGTCCCGCGTCCTGTATGCGGACCACTCCCTGGCGGAGCTACAGCTGATGGCTGAGGAGGACGAAGAGGAGATAGTGGTAATCGCCTCTAAGTCCTCCAATTTGAAAGGGACTTTCCAAAAGTCCCTTAAATGCAGGGCCGCGAGCATGCGCGGCATCGTCGGGGAGCTGGTGCAGCGCACGGCGACCGACGAAACGCGGCAACTCCAGGCGAAAGTCGATCGCCTGCAGTCAGAGGTCAGCCAGCTGCATCAGAAGCTGGCTGAAGCCACGGCCCGGCCAAACAAAGCCGAGCCGAGACCGGCGGCTGAGGTTCCCCCCTCCAACCTTGAGGATATCATCCGCAAGGTCGTCACGGAGGAGAGGAACTTCACGAGAGCCTGTATTGCGGGCATAGAGGACAGGCTCTTGCCTGAGAAGCGCCTCCGACCGCCGCTCGCGGTGGACAACAGGCGACGCGAGTCGGGGGTGCCATCCCAGGTGGAAGACGCCGGTCTTCCGTCCACTACCCCATCCAACCAGCAAGGATGGACGAAGGTGGCCAAAAAGGGCCAGAAGAACAAGAAGTCGAGGACGGAGGCTGGCCCTGCCGCCACCACCACCACCCCTCCCGGCCCGTCCCAGACAACGGGCAAGGGAAAGGAAAAAGGAAAGGGAAAGGGGAAGAGGTCGGCCCCCAGGCCCACCACCGCTGCTCCCGCTGCAACCAATGGAACCGCCAGGAATGACAAGAGGAAGTTGGTTCCCCCCAAGACCGCAGCCGTAGTGGTGACGCTCACCGCTGAGGCTGCGGGGCGGGGGGAGACGTACGCGTCGATAATGACGCGGGCGCGTACCAACGCTGATCCCCAAAAACTGGGGATTGGCACAGTCTCGTGCCGCCGGACCCAGGCCGGGGCTCGAATTTTCGAGTTCCCGGGGGCTCAGGGCAGCGCCAACGCCGACCTCTTCGCAACCAAGTTGGAAGAGGTCATCGCAGACGCGGCCAATGTCGCTAGGCCCGTGAAGACCGTGGCCTTGGAGGTGACCGACCTCGACGACTCGGTCACCAAGGAGGATGTGGTGGCGGCGATCGCAGCGATGGGGGGCTGTGGCGTCACAGAGGTGCAAGGTCGGGCCATCAGGCCCGGTCGCAGCGGCATGGGCACCATTCGCCTCGATTGCCCAGTCGCCGCAGCCATAGCCGTCCTTGCCAAAGGACGACTTGCAGTCGGGTTCAGCTCGGGTGTAGTCCGGGCACTTGCAGCCAAACCTCTGCGCTGCTACAAGTGTTTTGGAGTCGGACACACCCGGCCCCTTTGCCCGTCCAAGGTCGACAGGGGGAGCAACTGCTACCGCTGCGGCAAGGACGGGCACAAGTCCGCCTCCTGCGAGGCCGCCACGCCGCACTGTGCGGTGTGTGCCGCCAGTGGCTGCCCGGCGGGCCACGTCATGTTGGGGAGGAAGTGCAATCCTCCCCCCAAGAAGGGCAAGGAGCAGGCGCCGATCCGGCCTGTCGCTGCCACCGCCGTCCCTGAGGCTGGGACTTTGGCGGCTGTGGAGGGGGGTGCGATGTCTGATTAATGGATAGTCAGGTCAAGCATCGTATCCTCCAGGCGAACACCAACCACTGCAGGGCGGCCCAGGATCTGCTGATGCAGACAATGGCCGAGTGGTTGGTGGACGTGGCGGTGGTTGCCGAGCCGTACTCGGTGCCTGGCCGTTGGCTGGGTGATCGGGACGGCTCGGTGGCATTGGTGTCGCGGTCTTCCACGGACTCCCCTCCCCTCTCGCTCTTAGAGAGGGGACCGGGATACGTGGCCGCCGCGTGGGGAGACTTGGCCTTTGTGGGTGTATATTTCTCCCCAAACCGCCCTCTCTCGGATTTCGAGAATTATCTCGAAATCCTCACCGCAGTGGTCGGGAGGGCGGCGCCACGGCAGGTCGCCATATTGGGTGACCTGAACGCCAAAGCGACGGCCTGGGGCAACCCGGCCCGCTCTTGCAACGTCCGGGGACGCGCCGCAGAATTTTGGGCGGCGTCGTGCGGTGTGTCCCTCCTAAACAGAGGGGCTGTCCACACGTGTGTGCGGCAACGGGGAGGATCGGTGGTCGACGTCTCGTTTGCCACCCCCGTGCTAGCCGCCCGCGTCGTGAACTGGCGGGTGGAGATGGAGGAGACCTTTTCGGACCACCGATATATACGCTTCGACATCTCCACCCAGAGCCCCCTGGGGGTCCGCTCGGGCCAATCTGCGTTCCCACGGTGGGCTCTCACCCGCCTGGACCGAGAGGCTGCGGAGGAGGCGGCGTTCGTACAGGACTGGCTCGCTCCTCCTGTCGACGTCCTGGACGTGGACGCCGCAGCGCTCCAGTTGAGGGGGTCCTTGACCGAGGTGTGCAACTCCAGCATGCCCCGGTCCCGCCACCCACCTCCCCGCCGCGCCGTCTATTGGTGGTCGGAGGAACTGGCGGAGCTCCGAACCACCTGCGTAGCGGCCAGGAGGGCCTACACGCGGAGCCGAAGGCGCAGGCCCCGAGACCCAGCCAGCGAGGAGGGCCTCTATGCGTCGTACATCGACGCAAAGACGGTCCTCAAGCTGGCGATGTGCGCGGCCGAAGACTCGGCGAGAGCCGACATGCTGGAGGGTCTCGATAGGGACCCGTTTGGAAGACCTTACAAGGCGGCGCGGAATAAACTGCGCCCCTGTGGTCCTCCACTGACAGAGACCCTCGAGCCGGCATTGCTGGATGGGGTGGTCCGGTCCCTGTTTCCGTCCAGGACCGACTTCACCCCACCAGTGATGGACCCTCCGCGGGAGGCGGCTCCGCCGGATGAGGAGATCCCCCCGGTGACGGCGTCGGAACTTCGCGAAGGGACTCTTCGCCTTCGCGCAAAGAACACGGCCCCAGGGCCGGACGGCGTTCCCGCACGGGTGGTGGACATAGCCGCCTCACAGATGGAGGAGAGGCTTCGGGACCTCTTTAGCGCGTGTTTCACGACTGGGAGGTTCCCGAAACCTTGGAAGGAGGGGCGGCTATGCCTCCTCCGGAAGGAGGGACGCCTGGCGGACTCCCCCTCGGCTTACCGGCCCATCGTTTTGCTCGATGAGGTCGGTAAGATGTTCGAGGGGATAATCGCCAACCGGCTAGAAAGCCTGCTGGTGACGGTGGGGCCGGACCTTTCCGACGCCCAATTCGGGTTCCGACGGGGTCGTTCTACCGTGGACGCATTGGCCCTACTGAAGGGCCAGGTGAGGGAGGCCGTGGAGGCGGGGGACGGAGTGTTGGCGGTGTCATTCGACATTGCCAACGCCTTCAACTCTGTCCCCCACTCGACCATCTTGGAGGCGCTCCGGTACCACGGAGTGCCTCAGTACTTGCGCCAACTCTTGGCCAGCTACTTGGAGGACCGGGTGGTCCTCCTTGCAGACAAGACGGCCCGAGTTAGGCAATACGGCGCAGAGTCCGGTGTTCCACAGGGGTCGGTCCTAGGACCACCGCTGTGGAACATTGGATTCGACTGGCTCCTGCGGGGGACCCTCCTCCGTGGCACGAGCATCATTTGCTACGCCGATGATACTCTCCTCATTGCCCGGGGGAGGGACTTCAGGGAGGCGGCCAGTCTGGCCTCTGCTGGCGGATCCTTAGTGGCAGGAAGGATCCGCCGCCTAGGGTTGAAGGTGGCGCTACATAAAACCGAGGCCGTGTATTTCCACGGGCCTCGGCAGCGCATCCCCCCAGACGGCCACATTGACGTAGAGGGCGTCCGGATCGGAGTCAAGGCCCAAATGAAGTACCTGGGCCTTGTACTCGACAGCAGGTGGCGCTTCGGCCCACACTTTAGCGGGCTGTCGACGCGCCTGCTGAAGGCCGCGAATGCCCTGTCGTGGCTCCTCCCGAACCTGGGGGGTCCGAAGGCGCGATGCCGGCGCTTGTATGCCGGCATCCTAAGAAGCATGGCCCTTTACGGGGCCCCAATCTGGGCGGACGCCCTCCACCGGAGGGAGAACGCCACTGCCATCCGCAGGCCCCAAAGGGCCATTGCACTGCGGGTGGCGAGAGCTTACCGGTCGGTGGGATTCTCGGCGGCGTGCGCTCTGGCCGGCACCCCTCCTTGGGAGCTCGAGGCATGGGTGCTGACCAGAGTGTACGAGTGGACGGCGCGGCGGAAGGCGCTCGGGGAGCTCCCCGCCGCAGAAGAGCGGGAGGCCGTGCGGCAGGAGGCGAAGGAAGCAATCGTCCATCACTGGACGGAGGACCTCGCCTCTGCCGCCTTCGGCCGCCGGACGCTGGACGCGCTCGGGCCAGTCTTGAAGGATTGGCTCGAGCGGTCCCACGGTTTCCTCTCTTTCCGTCTGGTGCAGGTGTTGTCTGGCCATGGGTGCTTCGGATCGCACCTGCACCGGATCCAAAGGGAGGAGACTCCGTCGTGCCACGACTGTGGCGCGGCGGAGGACACGGCACAGCACACCCTAGAGGTGTGCCCAGCCTGGTCCGAGCTGCGCCGTAGTCTGGTCGCAGCAGTCGGGCCGGACCTCTCGCTTCCCAGTGTCGTCAACTCGATGCTGGAAAGCGAGGAGGCCTGGGCAACAGTCGCCTCCTTCTGTGAGGAAGTCATGTCACAGAAGGAGGACGCGGAGCGAGCGCGGGAGGACGACCCTCTCGCAGCGCCACTCCGCAGGCGGAGGAGGGGTCGAAGAAGACGTCAGTACGAAAGTCATCTTCGACTCCTCCCAGATGGAGGCCAGCAGGCAACGGGTGCGGGGGCACCCTTGCCTGTATTGCACAGGCCTCCACCAGTGTCGGATGGGAATGACCAGGTGTTCCCGGTCATTCCCATAGCCCCCCCAGTAAACGGGGGAGCATGCGGGGCCTGCCAACAAGGCGGGCATGCGCCGGGAGGGTTTGGATGTAAAGGCTGCGCCGGTTTCCCATGCCCTCCCATCACGGCGTTGCGGGAACACCGCTGAGTTTTAGTGGGTATACTGTATGTCTAACAGGAGTCCCACATACCCCGTCTCGCCCCCCACGAGCGGGCATGCGTAACGCATTTCTCAGCGTCAAAAAAAAAAAAAAAAAAAAAAAAAAAAAAAAAAAAAAAAAAAAAAAAAAAAAAAAAAAAAAAAAAAAAAAGGTTAGGTTAGGTTTTTTTTTTTTTTATAAATGAGTCTACTACCGCGGACATGGTGGTCCGCGCTCTTTTTTACTTGTTTTATTGTTTATAGGTTTATTTCGATTTACAATTATTTAGCTCCTACACTGGACATCAGGATCTTATGCTTAACTAATTAACTAACTTAATTCTACGTGAGTCCATCGATACATATATATATATATTTTTTTTTTTTTTTTTTTTTTTTTTTTTTTTTTTTTTTTTTTTTTTTTTTTTTATATAATACACAGGCATTACAATTACAAGGTATACGAAATGCAAAGAAGATGTTTACAATTTTTTGTTGGATTTACTATTACTATTACTGGTTAGGTTAGGTTAGGTTAGGTTAGGTTAGGTTAGGTTAGGTTAGGTTAGGTTAGGTTAGGTTAGGTTGGGGGACCCCCCACGGTGCTTGCGTCCACGTCGCGTCCCCTGGGCAACGACCCGGTTCTGACCACCGTAACGGAGTGGCAGACCGGGCTCGGCTAAAGTGCACTGTGCAGTCGTAGCATATTTTAACTGGATTTTATTATATTTTATTTTATTGCGGGAAACTGCGACACCTGAGGAGGCTATGCCTAAACCGAGGGACGTCTCCGGACGATTTAGAAAAGGCCCTTATCAGGGCCAACCAAAAGGCCCTTCTCAGGGCCAACCAAAAGGCCCTTCTCAGGGCCAATCCGAGGGCGCTTCGGCGTCGGAGGCTAGCCGCACGCCGTCTGCGGCCAGCTTCTTTTGCGAGGTGCCGGACTCCGATAGTGAGTCCGTTTTGTTCGAGTCGGACGCTAGTTCAATGACTGGTCGCCGGGAGCCGGGGAAGCGGGCCCGTCAGAGAGATGGGTCCGGGGGTTCCTCGGACTCGAGGAGACCACGCGCGAAGGCCCAGAAGCCGGTGTCTGATACCCACGACGTGGGTCTAGCTGAGGCCAGATGCCAGTTGGACCTAATTAGGCGGGCGCAGCTGCAGCAAGACCTGGAGGAGCGGGTTACGGCCAAGGAGCAACGGACGCGCGTCGCCCGGGCCAAATCCGGGTACGGCGCGTCCCGCGTCCTTTATGCGGACCACTCCCTGGCGGAGCTGCAGCTGATGGCTGAGGAGGACGAAGAGGAGATAGTGGTAATCGCCTCTAAGTCCTCCAATTTGAAAGGGACTTTCCAAAAGTCCCTTAAATGCAGGGCCGCGAGCATGCGCGGCATCGTCGGGGAGCTGGTGCAGCGCACGGCGACCGACGAAACGCGGCAACTGCAGGCGAAAGTTGATCGCCTGCAGTCAGAGGTCAGCCAGCTGCATCAGAAGCTGGCTGAAGCCACGGCCCGGCCAAACAAAGCCGAGCCGAGACCGGCAGCTGAGGTTCCCCCCTCCAACCTTGAGGATATCATCCGCAAGGTCGTCACGGAGGAGAGGAACTTCACGAGAGCCTGTATTGCGGGCATAGAGGACAGGCTCTTGCCTGAGAAGCGCCTCCGACCGCCGCTCGCGGCGGACGACAGGCGACGCGAGTCGGAGGTGCCATCCCACGTGGAAGACGCCGGTCTTCCGTCCACCACCCCATCCAACCAGCAAGGATGGACGAAGGTGGCCAAAAAGGGAGGGGGCAAGAAGAGGAAGAAGTCGAGGACGGAGGCTGGCCCTGCCGCCACCACCACCACGCCTCCCGGCCCGTCCCAGACAACGGGCAAGGGAAAGGGAAAAGGAAAGGGGAAGGGGAAGAGGTCGGCCCCCAGGCCCACCACCGCTGCTCCCGCTGCAGCCAATGGAGCCCCCGCCAGGAATGACAAGAGGAAGTTGGTTCCCCCCAAGACCGCAGCCGTAGTGGTGACGCTCACCGCTGAGGCTGCGGGGCGGGGGGAGACGTACGCGTCGATAATGACGCGGGCGCGAACCAACGCTGATCCCCAAAAACTGGGGATTGGCACAGTCTCGTGCCGCCGGACCCAGGCCGGGGCTCGAATTTTCGAGTTCCCGGGGGCTCAGGGCAGCGCCAACGCCGACCTCTTCGCAACCAAGTTGGAAGAGGTCATCGCAGACGCGGTCAATGTCGCTAGGCCCGTGAAGACCGTGGCCTTGGAGGTGACCGACCTCGACGACTCGGTCACCAAGGAGGAGGTGGTGGCGGCGATCGCAGCGATGGGGGGCTGTGGCGTCACAGAGGTGCAAGGTTGGGCCATCAGGCCCGGTCGGAGCGGCATGGGCACCATTCGCCTCGATTGCCCAGTCGCCGCAGCCATTGCCGTCCTCGCCAAAGGACGACTCGCAGTCGGGTTCAGCTCGGGTGTAGTCCGGGCACTTGCAGCCAAGCCTCTGCGCTGCTACAAGTGTTTTGGAGTCGGACACACCCGGCCCCTTTGCCCGTCCAGGGTCGACAGGGGGAGCAACTGCTACCGCTGCGGCAAGGACGGGCACAAGTCCGCCTCCTGCGAGGCCGCCTCGCCGCACTGTGCGGTATGTGCCGCCAGTGGCTGCCCGGCGGGCCACGTCATGTTGGGGAGGAAGTGCAATCCTCCCCCCAAGAAGGGCAAGGAGCAGGCGCCGATCCGGCCTGTCGCTGCCACCGCTGTCCCTGAGGCTGGGACTTTGGTGGCCGTGGAGGTGGGTGCGATGTCTGATTAATGGATAGTCAGGTCAAGCATCGTATCCTCCAGGCGAACACCAACCACTGCAGGGCGGCCCAGGATCTGCTGATGCAGACAATGGCCGAGTGGTTGGTGGACGTGGCGGTGGTTGCCGAGCCGTACTCGGTGCCTGGCCGTTGGCTGGGTGATCGGGACGGCTCGGTGGCATTGGTGTCGCGGTCTTCCACGGACTCCCCTCCCCTCTCGCTCTTAGAGAGGGGACCGGGATACGTGGCCGCCGCGTGGGGAGACCTGGCCTTTGTGGGCGTATATTTCTCCCCAAACCGCCCTCTCTCGGATTTCGAGAATTATCTCGAAATCCTCACCGCAGTGGTCGGGAGGGCGGCGCCACGACAGGTCGCCATATTGGGCGACCTGAACGCCAAAGCGACGGCTTGGGGCAACCCGGCCCGCTCTTGCAACGTCCGGGGACGCGCCGCAGAATTTTGGGCGGCGTCGTGCGGTGTGTCCCTCCTAAACAGAGGGGCTGTCCACACGTGTGTGCGGCAACGGGGAGGATCGGTGGTCGACGTCTCGTTTGCCACCCCCGTGCTAGCCGCCCGCGTCGTGAACTGGCGGGTGGAGATGGCGGAGACCTTTTCGGACCACCGATATGTACGCTTCGACATCTCCACCCAGAGCCCCCTGGGGGTCCGCTCGGGCCAATCTGCGTTCCCACGGTGGGCTCTTACCCGCCTGGACCGAGAGGCTGCGGAGGAGGCGGCGTTCGTCCAGGACTGGCTCGCTCCTCCTGTCGACGTCCTGGACGTGGACGCCGCAGCGCTCCAGTTGAGGGGGTCCTTGACCGAGGTGTGCAACTCCAGCATGCCCCGGTCCCGCCACCCACCTCCCCGCCGCGCCGTCTATTGGTGGTCGGAGGAACTGGCGGAGCTCCGAACCGCCTGCGTAGCGGCCAGGAGGGCCTACACGCGGAGCCGAAGGCGCAGGCCCCGAGACCCAGCCAGCGAGGGGGGCCTCTATGCGTCCTACATCAACGCAAAGAAGGTCCTAAAGCTGGCGATGTGCGCGGCCGAAGACTCGGCGAGAGCCGACATGCTGGAGGGTCTCGATAGGGACCCGTTTGGAAGACCTTACAAGGCGGCGCGGAATAAACTGCGCCCCTGTGGTCCTCCACTGACGGAGACCCTCGAGCCGGCATTGCTGGATGGGGTGGTCCGGTCCCTGTTTCCGTCCAGGACCGACTTCACCCCACCAGTGATGGACCCTCCGCGGGAGGTGGCTCCGCCGGATGAGGAGATCCCCCCGGTGACGGCGTCGGAACTTTGCGAAGGCACTCTTCGCCTTCGCGCAAAGAACACGGCCCCAGGGCCGGACGGCGTTCCCGCACGGGTGGTGGCCATAGCCGCCTCACAGATGGAGGAGAGGCTTCGGGACCTCTTTAGCGCATGTTTCACGACTGGGAGGTTCCCGAAACCTTGGAAGGAGGGGCGGCTATGCCTCCTCCGGAAGGGGGGACGCCCGGCGGACTCCCCCTCGGCTTACCGGCCCATCGTTTTGCTCGATGAGGTCGGTAAGATGTTCGAGGGGATAATCGCCAACCGGCTAGAAAGCCTGCTGGTGACGGTGGGGCCGGACCTGTCCGACGCCCAATTCGGGTTCCGACGAGGTCGTTCTACCGTGGACGCATTGGCCCTTCTGAAGGGCCAGGTGAGGGAGGCCGTGGAGGCGGGGGACGGAGTGTTGGCGGTGTCATTCGACATTGCCAACGCCTTCAACTCTGTCCCCCACTCGACCATCTTGGAGGCGCTCCGGTACCACGGAGTGCCTCAGTACTTGCGCCAACTCTTGGCCAGCTACTTGGAGGACCGGGTGGTCCTCCTTGCAGACAAGACGGCCAGAGTTAGGCAATACGGCGCAGAGTCCGGTGTTCCACAGGGGTCGGTCCTAGGACCACCGCTGTGGAACATTGGATTCGACTGGCTCCTGCGGGGGACCCTCCTCCGTGGCACGAGCATCATTTGCTACGCAGACGATACCCTCCTCATTGCCCGGGGGAGGGACTTCAGGGAGGCGGCCAGTCTGGCCTCTGCTGGCGGATCCTTAGTGGCAGGAAGGATTCGCCGCCTAGGGTTGAAGGTGGCGCTACATAAAACCGAGGCCGTGTATTTCCACGGGCCTCGGCAGCGCATCCCCCCAGACGGCCACATTGACGTGGAGGGCGTCCGGATTGGAGTCAAGGGCCAAATGAAGTACCTGGGCCTTGTACTCGACAGCAAGTGGCGCTTCGGCCCACACTTTAGCGAGCTGTCGACGCGCCTGCTGAAGGCCGCGAATGCCCTGTCGTGGCTCCTCCCGAACCTGGGGGGTCCGAAGGCGCGATGCCGGCGCTTGTATGCCGGCATCCTAAGAAGCATGGCCCTTTACGGGGCCCCAATCTGGGCGGACGCCCTCCACCGGAGGGAGAACGCCACTGCCATCCGCAGGCCCCAAAGGGCCATTGCACTGCGGGTGGCGAGGGCTTACCGGTCGGTGGGATTCTCGGCGGCGTGCGCTCTGGCTGGCACTCCTCCTTGGGAGCTCGAGGCATGGGTGCTGACCAGAGTGTACGAGTGGACGGCGCGGCAAAAGGCGCTCGGGGAGCTCCCCGCCGCAGAAGAGCGGGAGGCCGTGCGGCAGGAGGCGAAGGAAGCAATCGTCCATCACTGGACGGAGGACCTCGCCTCTGCCGCCTTCGGCCGCCGGACGCTGGACGCGCTCGGGCCAGTCTTAAAGGATTGGCTCGAGCGGTCCCACGGTTTTCTCTCTTTCCGTCTGGTGCAGGTGTTGTCTGGCCATGGGTGCTTCGGATCGCACCTGCACCGGATCCAAAGGGAGGAGACCCCGTCGTGCCACGACTGTGGCGCGGCGGAGGACACGGCACAGCACACCCTAGAGGTGTGCCCAGCCTGGTCCGAGCTGCGCCGTAGTCTGGTCGCAGCAGTCGGGCCGGACCTCTCGCTTCCCAGTGTCGTCAACTCGATGCTGGAAAGCGAGGAGGCCTGGGCAACAGTCGCCTCCTTCTGTGAGGAAGTCATGTCACAGAAGGAGGACGCGGAGCGAGCGCGGGAGGACGACCCTCTCGCAGCGCCGCTCCGCAGGCGGAGGAGGGGTCGAAGAAGACGTCAGTACGAAAGTCATCTTCGACTCCTCCCAGATGGAGGCCAGCAGGCAACGGGTGCGGGGGCACCCTTGCCTGTATTGCACAGGCCTCCACCAGTGTCGGATGGGAATGACCAGGTGTTCCCGGTCATTCCCATAGCCCCCCCAGTAAACGGGGGAGCATGCGGGGCCTGCCAACAAGGCGGGCATGCGCCGGGAGGGTTTGGATGTAAAGGCTGCGCCGGTTTCCCATGCCCTCCCATCACGGCGTTGCGGGAACACCGCTGAGTTTTAGTGGGTATACTGTATGTCTAACAGGAGTCCCACATACCCCGTCTCGTCCCCCACGAGCGGGCATGCGTAACGCATTTCTCAGCGTAAAAAAAAAAAAAAAAAAAAAAAAAAAAGGTTAGGTTAGGTTAGGTTAGGTTAGGTTGGGGCGGCGGACTCGGGGACGTCCGCCGCCCCCTATCACACTGGACCCGAGGTGGCGGCGCGTAGTGTTCCACGCGCGCACCTTTGAGACGTCGCGGGGGGGTCTAACACCTAAACCCCCCCGCAGACTTGAGGTGGCCCGCAGAGGCGGGCCGGCACTAGCCGGGGATCGTGGAAGTCGCATTAGATCCCATGATCCCCGGTGCAAGTGTGGGAAGGGAACACCGGGGTGGTTTTTAGTCAGTAAGAGTCTGACAGACCCCTCCGCCCACCCCAGGGCGGAGGATATCCATGAGGATTTTCCACCCCGGCAACAAAAAAAAAAAAAAAAAAAGGTTAGGTTAGGTTAGGTTAGGTTAGGTTAGGTTTTTTTTTTTTTTTTTTTTTTTTTTTTTTTTTTTTTTTTTTTTTTTTTTTTTTTGTCCGATCTAGTTCCTCTAACAATAGTCAGAGACCTTATCTATCTATTCCTCATTCATACCAGTTCTCGCTTTTATTCCTCTCGCACTTTTATGCTTCATACTGGTTCTTTCTTACATACGTCATCATTTGCTCTGTGGGCGGGACACCCATTACTATTTCCCTATTCTATTCTACTCTATTTTTATTTACTATTTGCATTCAAGGGAATAACAGTTTAGTCGGTGCTTTATTTTCTTAACCTGGTTACACCGGAGGGGGGAAATAACAGCATAGACAGTGTTTTATTCATCTTAATCTACATCTTATCTACATCTTATCTACATGTGTTTATCTTATTCTATTCTTATATTAATGCTTAACTCTAATACATTTCCTACTTACTTATTTTCTATGTTTACATTTTATATATATAGCAATATATATGAAACATAGTTTACCTATTCTTATTTCTATTTATGACTCTTTTACATATGTTGACGCAGTAATCCAAGAATTTCTGTCGATATCCACTTGACATTATACCGCTGATACTTTCCAAATTTAGTTTGACGTCTATTATGTTCTCCAAATTGTGTCTCTCGACTGCGTACACCGGGCAGTCTAGAAGGAGGTGGGGAACAGATTCATTCACCCCCGGGTCACAGATGCATGATGGATTCCCCTTACACTTGAACCTGTTCAAGTATTCGGAGAAGCCACCATGCCCCGTCAGCACTTGAGACAATACCGGGTCAACTCCGATTTTTCGTATCATTCCGTACGCCGCCACTGCATCCGGGAAAAAGATCTTCGTTATAGAGGCCGTCTGTCCTGTAGTGTACCTCCGGCTCCACTCACCAAGCGTCACCGTACGGATGTGTCGCCTGATGTACGAGACCGGACACAGGTCGTAGTCAGGCTTCCTCTTGCTATTCATGGCGGCCTCCTTTGCCAGCTGATCCGCTCTTTCGTTGCCCTCAAAACCTGCATGAGCCTTGATCCAGAACAAGTTTACCACCTTGTTCTGGTGGGATATAGCTGCTAGGTTATCCCTGGCTTCCACTGCTAGGGGATGAAGGCAGCTGTGGTTTTTCACTGTCTGGAGGGCCGCCATGGAGTCGCTGTAAATCCCGAAGCTGGATGCGCAATGTTTTTGAATCTCCCTAGTGGCCTGGCACAGCGCTAGGAGTTCAGCCTGGTAAACCGTGCAGTAGTCCGGCAGCGCCAACTTGAGAGCACGCGCCTCGGTGTCTCCCCTCCACACAGATAGTGCGGCACCGACGCGCCCACCTATTTTACTGCCATCTGTAAATATTCTTACTTCCAAATTGGCGCTGGCTTCAACTTGCTCACGGTCCACCAGGCCCACGAGCTCCAGGTTGACACGTCGAGCGGGGTGCGGAGACAACGCGGCGGGTGCCATCCGCTCCACCTCCCGGTCCCCCAGTACTGACTGGGGTACTCCCCTCCTGGCCTCATACATTGAGGCCGCCTCACGAACTCGTAGGTCCAGAGGGAGCATCCCAGTCAGCAAAAGCGCCGAGTTCAGGGAGACAGTTCGGTAGGCTTTGCACATTTTCTGCGCAATACCACGCTGCACCGCTCCCAGCTGCCTGCTGACTCCCAATTTACTTACAGCAGGCGCCCATGCACTGGCGGCGTATAGAACAATCGGCTCAATCGTTGCCACGTATATTATTCTAACGACCTCGGCATTAAGTCCCCAGTTCACCCGAGCCGCCCTACACAGCTGTTTATATATTGCAATGGCCTTTTTGCATATATTGGAGACATGGGTATTAAAAGTCAGCTTGTCGTCGATGGTAACACCCAATACTTTGATCTCTTTGGATAGAGTTATTTCAACCCCGCCCATGCTCAGCCGTGGGGTGTCAAATTTAAGTTTCCTCGTGACTACCATTGCGTTGGTCTTATGAGGTGCGAATTTCAACTTGTTTTTCACACCCCACGTCCGAACATGTTCAAGGGCTGCGTTCGCCCTACCCTCGATCTCCATTGCCGTGTCACCATCGAAGACAAGGACGACGTCGTCCGCAAAAGCTTGCGAATAATCCCCTCTCTCTTCCAGGCTTTTCAAGAGGGGGTCCAGGAGCAGATTCCAAAGAATAGGGCCCCCTATGGAACCCTGTACACATCCTTTGTTTGTGGCCTTGTCGAATTCCTCGCCGGCATATCGAACCCTGACCCTTCTGTCGTTCAAATAGCTATCGAAGACCCTTCTCAGGTTTACCGGACACTTTTCCTCAGCCAGTCGGACCCTGATGGCAGGCCACCAGGCACTGTCGAAGGCTCCCTCTATGTCCAATGATACCAGAACCACTATTTTCTTTTGATCCAGCTTTGTGCGGATGTGCTGCATTAAGTCATAGAGGGAGTCTTCGGTGCTCCTCTGTGGCATGAATCCGTACTGGCGAGTACTCATCCTAGGCAAAATATAGAACCTGAGACGGGCCACCAGCATCTTCTCAAATATTTTTCCCATGATTGGTAGCAGCCCAATTGGCCTGTATGATTTTGGGGTGGTGTAGTCCGTTTTCCCCGGTTTTCTTAACACCACCACCGTGGCCTCTTTCCAGGACTGTGGGAAATATCCATGTTTTAGGCACTGGTTCAGAAGGGCAAGGAAAGCATCTGGCAAACTGCCTATAGCGCGGTCGCATATGTCGGCGGTCAGGCCATCCGCTCCCGGGGCCTTCTTAGGGTTAAAGGATTTGCTGGCAGTTTTCAGTTCCAGCATAGTAAAGGGTGGATCGCCGCTGTCGCTAGGCTCTATCTCGTTAACTTTGTCGGCCTCTACTCTAATGTGACGATGGTAATCATCGTCAACACTATGTAGGTCCTCCGGATAAAAAGTTTCCGTGATATATTTTACGGAGCCTTTTGCGTCCAGTTCCTCTCCACCCCTAACCATGGGAACATCCTCTTCCCTACGCGAAGTTCTTCCTATAACCCTATAGATTCCCTCCCAGACCCCCTCCCTATCTTGCTTGTGGCAGAACTCCTTCCAGCTCTCTGTTTGGGATCTCGCTTCCTCCAACTCATACTCTTCTTTCTGTTTCAGGTACTCTCCAATGACCTTCGACCTTCGGACAGGCGCAGCACACCGGATCCTGCGTTTCTTGGTGGTGACCTGTCTCTTCATCCTCGCGAGTTTCTCCGACCACCACGGCAAGGTGAGTTTTTCTTTTTTATTCTTAGTTGGCATTGCCGAGTTACAAGCTTCTTTAATTATTTTTGTGAGGTCATTTGTTAATTTATCTATTTGTTCGGTATTATTGATTTTTTCTATTTCTGATTTTGTAACTCTATGTTCTATTTTCAATTGGTTGAGCTTCTCACGAAACTCAACCCAATTGGCTTTTTTGGTGTTGTAGATTCGGGTTGTCCTTTCTACCCTGAAGCCTTTGGATTTTTGAAGCCTAATACTGTAAGTTATGCCGTTGTGATCGGAGCCCGTTAGACTTTCGTCAACTCTCCAGTCATCCACCATCCCAAGTATATTCGTCGAACAGGCCGTAATGTCGACGAAGCTGTTGTAGCGCTGTCCTCCTCTGATCGTGTCGAAGGTCGGGATTTCCCCTACGTTGAGTATATGGAGCCCCAACTCTCCTAGGGTTCCGCACACGTCTTCGCCTCTGCTGTCAATAACTGGGCTACCCCACCATAGACTCTTCGCATTAACATCACCTCCAACGATCAGCGGTTTAGTCCCATTTGCCATCTCTATCTTCTTCAGATGTTCAAGATAGGGCTCTAACGGTTTATCCGGCTCGAAATAGAGTGAGACGAGTGTGATCTCCCAGGCGCTAGTCTGGATTCCCACCACAGTGATGTTGTTTGTGGTGAGCTTCGGGTACTGTATGACGTTAAGGTCACTATCAAAGACGGCGACTGCCGCCTTGACAGTACCCTCTCCCACATCCGCGCTCTGGAAGATCCTCACTCCCCTCTGGCTCTTCACCCTTTTCACACCGCCGACGTATGGCTCCTGAATGAGCGCGACCGCTATTCCACGCTTTACCGCTTCAATGAACAACTCATTAGTAGCGAGCCTTTTGCGTTGGAGGTTAGCCTGAGCGAATTTGTACGCTGAGTCTCCGTGGGTGCCCTTAGCAGTAGGCTACCGTTGCCCTCGCTAACTGATCCCACTTACGTCGTTGCGGGCAATCGGCGCTGAAGGCATTGTGCTCCGACTGGCTGCAGTTTGCCTTTTTGCAGTTTCTGCAAGTGGCTGGCACTCCAGCCATCCAGTCCGAGCATTCCGCCCTCAGGTGTGGTCCGCCGCAGTGACTGCACAGGTCCACCGACTCCACGCAAAATCTTTTGCCGTGTCCAAACCCTAGGCAGCGCGTGCACTGCATCAATGGGGTCTGGTCTTCGGCCCTGATGCGCTGGAGGTCGATGTGGACGTATCCTTTTTCAGTTATTCGACTCCATATTTTTGGTGAGGTACTGACCACTATGTGGCCAGTGTGCGGATTTCTCGTCCTTCTCCTGAACTTTATCTCCACCTTGTTCATCTCACCGTCCAGGCCTTGGAAGACGTCCCTGTTTTGGTTTCTGAGAGCCCTAAGGACGTCCCCATCGGTGTGAACCAATAGGACGTCCCTAAGGATCAGCATAGGGTCCTTGTTTTTAATTTCTTCAACGTTAAGGCCCGGACCATCCTTCCTCAATCTTTCCTTCACCTTATCCCTTTCTTCCTTCGTCTCAAAACCCATTATCACCTTTCTATTCTTCGCCTTTCTTACTTTTTCCACCTTTATCCATCCTTCTTTCGCATCTATCGCTTTTCTTACCCTATCAAGTACTTCCTCTCCTGTATCCTCCTCATTACTGGAGGTGACCACGACTGAGTGCAGCGTTCGCTTTTCCTGCGCACTGCTACGCCCAGCCGCCGTCACTCCCGCGTAAGTAGGAGTCTCAACATTCTCCATTCTTTCTTTTTGGGCTTCGATGGCACCCTTGAGCTCCTCCATCTGCTTTTTGCTTTCCAGCAACAGCTTTGAGTGCTCGTCAATTTTAGCCATCAGCTGGCTCGTCTCCTGGCTTTTTAGGTGCAAGTCCGAAGCTCCATTTTCCTTCTGCACTATCATTACTTCCTTCTCATTCTTCTCCTTTTCCATCCTATTCCCGCTTTTTAATTCAAGCTCGATTTCTTTGACTATTTTGTATAGTCTTTCCGAGGCCTCTATTACCGCTTCTTTTATTTCCCTCTTTGTGTTTCTAGACTCATCGAGCTGCCGCTTCACCTTCATAAGGCAAGCTGCTGCCTCCTTCGTCCTGCTCGTGTAGGTCCTAGACAACGACGGGCGCTCTATCGACACTAAGCGGAGCTCGGGAGTCGAAGCTTTACCTTCCTGTGGCTTCGGCCTCGGCTCAGCGCTCCGCATAAGTGTCGGAATAGAGGAGGGCGATGTAGGGCCCGCCTGTTTTGTTGGGCTAGTTCGCTTCACGATGCAGGGCGCTGGGAGTGAGGGTCCTGCCTCTCCCACTACGCCCTGCGGACTTTTGTTTTGCGAGTTTGCCGGCGCCTTTTTGATTGGTGTGCGTATGCCAATCATTTTGGCGAGGGACACTTTTTGGAAACTAGATCGTCGTCAGTAACTGTAGGGTATTGTATAGGATACCCCAGTCAATAAAATAATAATTATGTCAGTATAATAAAAGGTATACTAATACCACCGCAATAACAGCGAATATCAAATAAACAATGGTTTACTGCGTCAACAAATTACAAATAAACAAAAACAACAAAACAAAATATAAAAACCTATAAACTATACCAGTTACAACAATAGTTGTGAACCTGTCTGCTAAAATAAATTAAAGATAAATAAACCCAGGGTTACAATCCTGAGTAGTTGTTTAATACAATCAGTGAGTTGCGCTAATTACTTACGCGGAGCCTCGCTATCTATTGCTCTCGCCAAGACCTTTCAAATGAGCCCAAACTCGGCAGGTCTACCTCAAAGGGTTCCGGAGATACAGCGATCCAAAATTCTGGTTGCTCATCCAATATGGCGGCCAGAATCCAGTTGTTCGAGCCTATCTCCGGGACCGTTGGTCCAAATACCACCGTGCTTGGGCTCTCCTGACTGGGCCCGACAATGTCTATCCGGTTATTAACTTTTGAAATCTGAAGAAATTTTTAGTCCTGATGGGGCAAGCGGGGGTGTATTAGAGTGGGGGGGGGGGCGGGGGGGTCGCGGGGTTTAGTGTATAAAGAGGAGTGTATAGATATATATAGGAATGCTGCTGTTTAGTGTTTTTGGGGTCAAAAAGTGGGGGTCAATAAAAGGGGGGTCTAGGGGTCTTATCTAAATGTTAGTTCGAGCCGGGAGGGGGGGGTACTAGGGGGGGGGGGGAAATTTCGTCAGATTTTTGAAATTCCCAGCCGTTTCCGAGATATCCGAGATTTTTTGAAAGCGGGAGTTTTTTGGGATACAGTATAAGTAAATATTAGGATAATAAATATACTAAATTATAATAAGTTTTACTAGTAAACGTAGGATGGATTAAATGAGGCGGGTTTGAGTTATTAGAGTATAGGGGGGGGGGGGGGACGGTTAGGTTTGAGTTTTATTATATTACTTAAATACAATCAAATAGTACTATGGTAACGTATACGGAGGGGGGGGGGGTAATTTTACTGATTTAATATTTATAAAAACGAAGGGGGGGATTCGGGAGAGGGTGGCTTGGGGTGTGTGGCAACATATACTATAAATAGTATATGAAGTCCGAGGTCAAAAATGGGCTATCTCTCTCCGTTCCCGAGATATGGGCGTTTTAAGGTATTGCGAGGTCCCGGGTTTGATGCTCGGTTGGTGAAAATTTTTGAGAAAAATTTTTCCCGAGGTTTTTTCACTAGCGCAACTTTGTCTTACTATTAACAAATTACAGTATAATTTAAAAATCTAATTTAGTTTAATTTTATAACAATGTTTAAAATGGGTAAAAAGTGGGGAAAATCCAAATGTGGGGAGAAACACGTAACTTTACCCCGAGCTTTTCCCAGGGGCGTCCCAGGGGGATGAGGCAAGTTGTACTGGTTGCCCGTCCAGTATAAACTGTGTACACCTGTGTTAGCTTCCCTCTGCGACTCCCCGTTTTTGAGCTATAGCCACTCCCGTGCAACGTATTACCAGGTTAAAAACGGGGAAAAAGCCGTGACCTGGGAGAGGCTATATCTCAAAAACTACTGAACAGATTTTTTTCAGCTTTTTGGAAGAAACATTTACTTAAGCTGAAGGCTTATGTTTTAATTTTTAATTTCCAAAATATATTTCACTTTCTTATATTTTACGGTTTTCCTTCCCGACCGGAAACTAATTAACTTTACCGTCGGGGAGAAATTCTTCTTTTGCTAAAACTAATATATCTACTAATGTCTCTATCTTAAAATTTTTTCTTTTGTTTATCCAGGTTATGTGACGTCCCAGCTAACTTCCAGAAGGGTTGAAATTTGGCCGTCACTGGATTTTAATAGTTAAAATTGGACGGGAAAAATTTTTAGTCTGTTTCACAACCGCACTAACGAATTTTAATTTTGTTTTTCAAATAAAAGGTGTCCACTTCACTGAATTTTGATTTTGAAAATACCTTTGGGGTCCTTATGCTGTCCTCCTTCTCGGGAAATGGTCAGGAACAATTTTCAGCCCCCAAAAAAGGGGCCACGTTTTTCCCTTGGAGACAGTTTTTTCCCCGTATTTCCGCGCGCCTTGTCTGAAAAAATCGGGACCTTGCACAGGGCTCAAGATCTTGGCAGAGCGCTCCTGATAGCAGTTGCCGATTTTCCTGCCACCGATGAAAATCTGGAGTTTTTAGGCTTGCAAAGTCCAGAATTTCACTAAAAATCACTGTTTTGGTGATATTTTCCGCAATTTTCCACTTGGCACGACACTTTTTCCACTCGCGTGATCGTCTCGCGATTGCGCGTGTTTTGATGTATCGCACTTGTTTTTTCGTTCACTTTTTACTATTTTAACGATTTTTCGCAACGGAGCGCGGTTTTTTCGTGGCGTTTCGGGCGGCGGGTGAGGCCAGACTCGGTTAGGTTTTTTTTTTTTTTTTTTTTTTTTTTTTTTTTTTTTTTTTTTTTTTTTTTTTTTTTTTTTAATTGGCAGGAATTGGGAAAATCCTCATGGACGCCCCGACTGCCTCAGTTATGAGTCAGTCGGGGCAGTGCCGGACTCTTACCGGCTAAAAACCCACTCCTGCCACGCTAGGTGTCCTCTGACATGGTCAAAGCCCTTGTTGGCGTTTTCTGTTATATATGTATTCATAAAATTACAGCTTTTCCTAAACGGAATACTAATTTATAATAAAAACTTGAAAGGTCATTTACAAAAACACAAAAACGGAGACATGCCTACTTACTACTACTACTACTATATTTCATGGAAGATTTTTTTTTTTTTTTTTTTTTTTTTCTTTCTTTCGCAATATTGTTCTTCCCATTTTTTTATTTTTTTTTTTTTTATTTATTTATTTTTTTTATTTTTTTTTTTATTCTTCTTTGTTTAGGTACTTATCTTATATACTTATTATATAATTAAGTATCCTACTTACTTAAACTATTTTATTTCTATTTATTAATGCTATTCCTATTTCTATACAATATTCTAATAATCTATTTCTATTTCGGCCGCTCATTACGTTTGGTAAGGTGTCGGTTGTTAGTTTGGTGCCCAGTTCTTGCTCCGCCTCATATCGAGCTTTTTCTGTGATTGGGCATTCGAGCAGAACATGAGCAACCGTTTCTTCTATTCCAGGCTCACAGGCGCACGATGCATTCTCTTTACACTTGAAGCGTTTCAGGTATGCAGAGAATCCACCGTGCCCTGTGAGGATTTGGGTTGTCACACTTGTGAGCTCCATCTTTCTCACTACACTGTACGCCGCAATTGCGTCAGGGAAGAATAATTTTGTGCCGGAGGCTGTTGCCCCCGCTTTATACCTCCCATTCCATTCGTCGAGCGACCCCATACGGATCTGCCGCTTGACGAATGAAACGGGGCACAGATCGTAGTCCGGCCTCTTCTTCGACCCTAGGGCAGCCTCCTTCGCGAGTTGGTCGGCTCGCTCGTTGCCCTCCAGCCCTGCGTGGGCTTTGATCCAAAACAAAGAGACACTCTTGTTTTGGAGCTTGCAGCGTCTTAGTGTGTCTCTTGTTTCCACTGCCAGGGGATGAGGGGCGCTAGCGTTTGTGATCGTCTGGAGGGCCGCCATAGAGTCGCTGAAGATGCCGAACGTGCTTTCCCTGCGCTTTAGCGCCTCTGTAGCCGCCCTTTGCAGGGCCAGCAGTTCAGCCTGATAGACGGTACAGTAAGATGGCAAGGTAAGTTTGAGGGCCTTTGTCTCGGTGGCGCTATTCCACAAGGATAGCGCTGCTCCGACCCTGCCCTCAATCTTACTGCCGTCAGTGAATATACGCACAGCGAAATCGCTGTGGTGGTTATATTGTTCCTCGTCCATCAGGCTGCCGAACTGCAGAGTGGCCTGCTCCGCGGGGTGCGGGGCCTCGATTGCTGGAGCCATCCGCTCAACCTCTCTGTCTCCTAGTACGGGCTGTGGCACACCCCTCCTGGCTTCGTAAAGTGAAGCAACTTCCCTTATCCGAAGGTCAAGAGGGAGTATCCCAGCCAGCACCAGTGCTGAGTTGAGGGAGACTGTGCGGTAGGCTCTGCACAGCTTCTGGGCAAACCCTCTCTGCACCACGTTCAGCTGTTTTATGACCCCTATTTTGTTGGCGGCTGGTGCCCATGCGCTTGCGGCGTACAGCAGTGTGGGCTCCACTGCGGCTGTGTAGATGGTCCGGATTACTTCTGGGTGCAAACCCCCCGACTCGGTTAGGTTAGGTTAGGTTAGGTTAGGTTAGGTTTTTTTTTTTTTTTTTAATAATTGGCAGGACTTGGGAAAATCCTCATGGACGCCCCGACTGCCTCACTTATGAGCCAGTCGGGGCAGTGCCGGACTCTTACCGGCTAAAAACCCACTCCTGCCTTTCCAAGTGCCCCTCTGACAAAAATTAAATATCTTTGAAGTCCTTTTACAGAAAATTCCGAAAAAATTATTAAAAGTCGTGTAAAATACGGTCCTTTAAGGTGATTATATCAAAGTCAGAACTTTGTTATTTTTTGGACATAATTTTATGAAAAAACTAGAAAAATTACAAAAACTATATTATTAAACAAAATAAAAACTTAAAAATTTTAAACTTAATCTAGATCAATTCTTCTAACGAGCGCGCAGCAGGATTCACCAGAAAAATTAGGGGTCCTGCCTGAGAATTTCTCAGGACAGGGGTCCGAAATCTGTAACTTCAAATTGAATTTTTTCGGTACCTGATGTGGATAAAAATCCCGATGACGTGTTGTTGGTCTCGTTCTTGTACCTCCTGCTCACATCCGAAAAATCAGCAGCTGGCGACACCCCGTTCGGAATCCACGTGGTCCAGTTTTGAGGTTATGTTCGCAGTTTTCCGCCGTTTTCTTAGGAATGTGCAGTCGGAATTTTCCCGACTTTGGGTCGCTAGATGCCTCTTCCTGTGCCTCGCAATATCTCACACTAAAATTTGGGATCCTCGATAGTTCTCCGGAAATATGGGTCTCCGAAGATTTCTAAAGTCCACACTTTTTCACTTTATTGGAAATAACTTTTTTCCCGGAGTTTTCCGGCTCACGAAGTTTTCACAATCACATGCGCGGCACTGAGACGAATCTTTCGGTGTATTTCGCGACTTTCTATGTTTAGAAAATACCACTTAAAACAATTTTTTAAAGCGGAGCTTTCTTAAAACGTGGTGTTCTCGGGCACGGTCGGACACAGACTGGGTTAGGTTAGGTTAGGTTAGGTTAGGTTAGGTTAGGTTAGGTTAGGTTAGGTTAGGTTAGGTTAGGTTAGGTTAGGTTAGGTTAGGTTAGGTTAGGTTAGGTTAGGTTAGGTTAGGTTAGGTTAGGTTAGGTTAGGTTAGGTTAGGTTAGGTTAGGTTAGGTTAGGTTAGGTTAGGTTAGGTTAGGTTAGGTTAGGTTAGGTTAGGTTAGGTTAGGTTAGGTTAGGTTAGGTTAGGTTAGGTTAGGTTAGGTTAGGTTAGGTTAGGTTAGGTTAGGTTAGGTTAGGTTAGGTTAGGTTAGGTTAGGTTAGGTTAGGTTAGGTTAGGTTAGGTTAGGTTAGGTTAGGTTAGGTTAGGTTAGGTTAGGTTAGGTTAGGTTAGGTTAGGTTAGGTTAGGTTAGGTTAGGTTAGGTTAGGTTAGGTTAGGTTAGGTTAGGTTAGGTTAGGTTAGGTTAGGTTAGGTTAGGTTAGGTTAGGTTAGGTTAGGTTAGGTTAGGTTAGGTTAGGTTAGGTTAGGTTAGGTTAGGTTAGGTTAGGTTAGGTTAGGTTAGGTTAGGTTAGGTTAGGTTAGGTTAGGTTAGGTTAGGTTAGGTTAGGTTAGGTTAGGTTAGGTTAGGTTAGGTTAGGTTAGGTTAGGTTAGGTTAGGTTAGGTTAGGTTAGGTTAGGTTAGGTTAGGTTAGGTTAGGTTAGGTTAGGTTAGGTTAGGTTAGGTTAGGTTAGGTTAGGTTAGGTTAGGTTAGGTTAGGTTAGGTTAGGTTAGGTTAGGTTAGGTTAGGTTAGGTTAGGTTAGGTTAGGTTAGGTTAGGTTAGGTTAGGTTAGGTTAGGTTAGGTTAGGTTAGGTTAGGTTAGGTTAGGTTAGGTTAGGTTAGGTTAGGTTAGGTTAGGTTAGGTTAGGTTAGGTTAGGTTAGGTTAGGTTAGGTTAGGTTAGGTTTTTTTTTTTTTTTTTTTTTTTTTTTTGTTTTGGCAGGAGTGGGAAATCCTCATGGACGCCCAGACTGCCTCGCTTGTGAGCCTGTCTGGGCAGTGCCGGACTCCTACCGGCTAAAACCACACTCCTGCCCGGCCCAGTGTCCCTCTGACGTGATCAGAGACCTTTTAAGTAGATATTTTAATTTTATAAATTTTTTCTTAGAGTGATTTTCCTGTGGTGTGGCATGACTACCAACACAAACACCAAATAATACACTTATCAACTTAACTATCGTCATATTTTTCCTATCTGTACTATGCTATACTAATTACACATATACATACCTTATAATAATATATTCTATGGGGACCTTCTATTAAATATATTCTTTTTTTTTTTTTTTTTTTTTTTTTTTTTTTTTTTCTGCTTCATTTTAATATTTTTTTTTTTCTTTATTTTGATTTTTTTTTTTTTTTTTTTTTTTTTTTTTTTTTTTCCTCTATGTTTAGGTACTTATCTTATATACTTATTATATAATCAAGTATCCTACTTACTTAAACAATTTTATTTCTATTTATTAATGCTATTCCTATTTCTATACAATATTCTAATAATTTGTTTCTATTTCGGCTTCTCATTAAATTTGGTACGGTTTCGGCTATTAGTTTGGTGCCCAGTTTTTGCTCCGCCTCATATCGAGCTTTTGCTGTTATTGGGCATTCGAACAGAACATGAGCAACCGTTTCATCGATTCCAGGCTCACAGGCGCACGATGCATTCTCTTTACACTTGAAACGTTTCAGGTATGCAGAGAATCCACCGTGCCCTGTGAGGATTTGGGTTGTCACACTTGTGAGCTCCATTTTTCTTACTACACTGTACGCCGCGATCGCGTCAGGGAAGAATAGTTTCGTGCCGGAGGCTGTTGCCCCCGATTTATACCTCCCATTCCATTCGTCGAGCGACCCCATACGGATCTGCCGCTTGACGAATGAAACGGGGCACAGATCGTAGTCCGGCCTCTTCTTCGACCCTAGGGCAGCCTCCTTCGCGAGTCTGTCGGCTCGCTCGTTGCCCTCCAACCCTGCGTGGGCTTTGATCCAAAACAAAGAGACACTCTTGTTTTGGAGCTTGCAGCGTCTTAGAGTGTCTCTTGTTTCCACTGCCAGGGGATGGGGGGCGCTAGCGTTGGTGATCGTCTGGAGGGCCGCCATAGAGTCGCTGAAAATGCCGAACGTGCTTTCCCTGCGCTTTAGCGCCTCTGCAGCCGCTCTTTGCAGGGCCAGTAGTTCAGCCTGATAGACGGTACAGTAAGACGGCAAGGTAAGTTTGAGGGCCTTTGTTTCGGTGGCGCTATTCCACAAGGATAGCGCTGCTCCGACCCTGCCCTCAATCTTACTGCCGTCAGTGAAAATACGCACAGCGAAATCGCTGTGGTGGTTATATTGTTCCTCGTCCATCAGGCTGCCAAACTGAAGAGTGGCTTGCTCCGCGGGGTGCGGGGCCTCGATCGCTGGAGCCATCCGCTCAACCTCCCTGTCTCCTAGTATGGACTGGGGCACACCCCTCTTGGCTTCATAAAGTGAAGCAACTTCCCTTATCCGAAGGTCAAGAGGGAGTATCCCAGCCAGCACCAGTGCTGAGTTGAGGGAGACTGTGCGGTAGGCTCTGCACAGCTTCTGGGCAAACCCTCTCTGCACCACGTTCAGCTGTTTTATGACCCCTATTTTGTTGGCGGCTGGTGCCCATGCGCTTGCGGCGTACAGCAGCGTGGGCTCCACTGCGGCTGTGTAGATGGTCCGGATTACTTCTGGGTGCAAACCCCAACTTACTCGGGCCGCTCGAGCCAGCTGCTTGTACATAGCTATCGCCTTTTTACAGGCGATGGCTATGTGTTTGTTGAAGGTCAGCTTGGAGTCGATTGTGAGACCCAATATTTTGACATCTTGGGACATGCCAATGTCGATCCCCCCCATGCTCAAGCGTGGTGTGTCGTACTTGAGCCTCCGCGTTAAAACCATCGCACACGTTTTGTGCGGTGCGAATTTTAGCTTATTTCTTACACCCCACGCCCGAACATATTCGAGAGCGGCATTGGCCTGTCCCTCGATTTCTACCGCCGTTCCGCCGTCAAAGACCATAACAACGTCATCGGCGAATGCTTGGCAGTAGTTGCCTCTTGCTTCCAGCTCTTTAAGGAGTGGGTCCAGCAAGAGGTTCCAAAACATCGGTCCCCCAATCGACCCCTGGACGCAGCCTTTGCCTGTAGACCTCGTACACTCTTCCCCCGCGTATCTCACATGAACCTTCCTGTCGCTGAGATAGCTACCGACTACTCGTCTCAAATTCACAGGGCACTTTTCCTCAGCCAATCGTACCTTGATGGCAGGCCACCACGCACTGTCGAAGGCTCCCTCTATATCCAATGACACGAGTGTGACAATTTTCTTTTCTGTCAGTTTCACTCGGATGTACTGCACTAGGGTATAGAGGGAGTCCTCTGTGCCCTTTTGGGGCATAAATCCGAATTGGCGAGTACTGATCCTGGGGAGTAAGTAGAATTTGAGACGAGCAACCAGCATCTTCTCGTACACCTTTCCTAGTACAGGCAAGAGCCCAATCGGCCTGTAGGACTTCGGTACGGTGTACGAGTCCTTACCCGGCTTTCTCAGCACAACCACCGTTGCTTCCTTCCAAGCTTTCGGGAAATGGTGGTATGCCAGGCATTTGTTCAGCAGTTCCAGGAAGAACGCAGGGTCACAATTTACGGCCTGGGAGCAAATGTCCGCTGTGAAGCCGTCGGCTCCCGGGGCCTTCTTTGGGTTAAAAGAATGCATGGACCTATCGAGCTCACTTTGGGTAAACGGTGGGTCATGCCGTTCATCATGACTCCACTCGTTTACCTTTGCTGCCAGTACTCTCGTGTGGCGATGGTCCAAGCTGTCATCCTCCTCGCGATCCTCGGGGTAGAAGGTCTCAGCCAACAGCCTCACAGAACCCTCTGCGTCCAGGGTCTCCCCTCCCATTTGCAGCGGCAGATCTTCCTCCCTTTTAGCAACCCGTCCCATGACTCGGTAAATACCCTCCCAAACCCCTTCTCTGGTCTGTTTACCGCAAAAACCCTTCCAACTCTCCTCTATGGCTTTTTTGGCAGCTTCCTCATATTTTTCTTTCTCTTTCAGGTACAGACTGACAACCATCGCTCTTCGGACCGGCGCGGCGTTCCCGATTCGGCGTTTCCTGGTAGCGACCAGCCTCTTCATCTCAGCGAGTTCCTCGGACCACCACGGCAAAGTAAGTATTTCCTTTGTTTTCTTTAAAGGTATTGTATGTGTGCATGTTTCTGTTATTACTTGTGTGTATGTATCTATTATTATATCTAAATCATTGGTGTTTTTTGTTTTGGTAAGTTCTTCTATTGTTAATTTCTTTTCCAGCATAATTTGTGACAGTTTCACATGAAACTGTCTCCAATTAGCCTTCTTCGTGTTATATTTTCTAGTGGTGCGTTCTATACTAATACCTTTAGATTTCTCCAGGGCAATACTGAAACTAATGCCGTTGTGGTCGGAACTCGTGAGACCCACTTCTACTCGCCAGTCGTCTACCAGGTCCAGCATGTCCACCGTACATGCCGTGACGTCCACGTGGCTGCTGTACCTGATTCCTCCTCTCACTGTGTCAAACGTCGGGGTGTCTCCTATATTGAGGACATGCAAACCCCACTCCCCCAATGCTCCGCACATCTGCTCCCCTCTAGCATCTTCGCTGCTGCTTCCCCACCAAGTACTTTTTGCATTTACATCACCTCCAATAACCAACCTGCAAGGGCCAATCTCTCGCATTATGCGTTGCATATGCTCCAGGTAAGGCTCCACGGGCTTGTCGGGCTCAAAATAGAATGACACCAGCGTGATCTTCCAGGCTCTGGTTCGGACTCCCACCACACAGATGTTGTTTGTGGTGAGTTGCGGGTACTGAAGTATGTCCAGGTCGTGGTCTAGGACAACGATTGCTGCTTTTACAGTCCCTTCTCCTCCTTCAGAGCTCTGGAAGACCCTTACGCCCTGGTAGCCCTTCATTCTACTAATCCGACCCACGTAGGGCTCCTGGAGCATTGCTGCGGCCACTTTGCGCGATTGCGCTTCCAATAGGAGTTCGTTGGTGGCGAGTTGGCTTCGTTGCAGGTTGGCCTGGATAATTTTGTACTTGGGGGTAGCTGCGGGGCCCTTAGCAATACGCTACAGATGCTCGAGCCAATGAGTCCCATTTGCGGCGCACGGGGCACTCTGTGCTGAATGCACTGTGCTCAGTGTCACTCATTTTTGCTCTGGCGCAGTTTATACACTTCGCTGCCTCGCCGAGTTGTCGATCCGGGCAGTCCGCTCTGAGATGCAGACCACCACAATGGCTGCATAGGTCGGCTGGTTCCTTGCAGAACCGTTTACCATGACCATATGCTAGGCAGCGTGTGCACTGCACCAGAGGCGTCTGGTCTTCGACGCGCACAATCTGGAGGTCTATACGCAGTCTCCCTCCTTCAATTGCCCTCCTCCAGATTGCGGGAGAAACACTGAGCACAATGTGATTACAGTGGGGATTGCGTGTCCTCCTCCTAAACTTTATTTTTAATCTCGACTCCTCGTCTTGGAGGCCGTGGAAGAGCTCCCGATTCTGATTCTTGAGGGCTTTCAAGATGTCATCGTCGCTGTGTACGAGCAGCACGTCCCTCAGAATCAGAAGCGGGTCACGGTTTGACACCTCTTCGACGATGAGGTTCGCCCCGACTGTCTCAAGACGCTCCTTTATTTTTCTCCTTTCCTCCGTCGTTCTACATCCCATAATTATTCTCCTATCCTTCGCTTTCCTTACCCTCTCCACTTGTACCCAGCCCTCCTTCGCATCAACCGCCTTCCTGACTCGCTCCAGAACTTGGTCACCCGTATCCATTTCACTTGTTGAGGAGACAACCACGGAGTGCAGCGTCGCTCGCTCAGTTGCCTGAACCCCGGTCTGGACTCTATGCGCCGCCGCAACAGACGCGTAGCTCCTCTCCTCAACACTTTCTCTATTCACTAAAGATGGAAAAACTACAAGATGTTCTTGTAGCTTTTCCATCCTTTCCGTGTTTTCCCTAATTAGAGAGCTATGCTCTTCAATTGCTTTTATGAGTTCCGTTTGGGTAGCGTTACCCTCAGTGGGCAAAGATTGGGACGTATTATTTGGCGCGGATGCTGGCAGCACTGCCGCTGTGATTACAGGTGCAGGTGCGGCAGAAACATTGCTTCGCTCTGACTCCTTGACCAGCTCAAAGAGCCTGTTGATCGCATTTACCACCTCCGTTTTGATTTCCGTTTTTAGGTTGCGAGAGTTGCCCAAATGAAGCTTTGCTTTATTTAGGCAAGCTCTCGCCTCCGCCGTCAGGTTGGCGTATTTGGACTCAGGCCTCTTTGACGGCTTTCCGGTGCCCTCGGGTACTCGGCGCGTCTCCAGAGTGCTAGAAGTAGGTGGTGTGGCGTCACGCTTTAAGTTGGCTGACGACTTGGCCTGGGGCTCTGCTTTTCCCGCCTCCCATTCCCCGATGCTACGCCTTACGCTAGGAAGCGAGGTTCCAGCCTTCTCTGTCGAACGCGGTGAGCCTCCGGGGCCCGGCGAGCTCGAGTCCTTCTTCGCCGGTGTGCGGAACATAGTGGTGGCTGAAACGAAGGTGGTATTCATGCAATCAGTCAGAGGACACTGGTGGTTACTTCTGCGTCCCTGTAAAGGGGGGACAAACACAGAAGTAAGTTAAATTAAAAATTCAAGATAAAATATCGTATATACGGCCGTAAGACCGTTTGGTCAATATACTAAAATTGGTCAAATAAGAAATTTTAGGACTCCGATTAATAAAACAACTCAAACTAATTTTTTAATTTTTTGGCTAAAACCTAAAAGTTTACCTGTCTAGTGAAGAAAGGGTGGGTGGGAGGGCAATTTTTTGCAGTTCTATATTCGCTAGGCGCACGTGCGAGGTGTCAAAAGACGCGTCTCCGCGCGGGCCAGCGACGTACGGAGCGAATGAAATTTATGCGGAACAAAAATTTTGAGTTTTGGTCAAAAAACGTGTTTTTTGACTGAAAAATGTGTGAAAAACTGAACTTTCGGCTACCAAACAGGACTCGAGCACGCGGAATGCGCACCAGAATACGGGTA